>CP136058.1:331759638-341759638 GCA_032464435.1 Aegilops umbellulata
AAAAAAGTGCACGTACGAAAAGGAAGCAACTAGTTTTTTTAGGGGAAAGGGAGCAACTAGCTAGATTCTGCAAGGGGGAAATATCTATACTCCCACCCCTAGGGTGCTCCCGGTGCTTGAAAACTCGGTAGCACATTCTCAAATGTTTGAAAAATTCTAAAAAAATCAAACACATTGACACAACATCAATGTATGTTTTTAGAAAATATGAAATCAAAATTCAAAACATAGCTTGAGAAACATAAATGAAAAATTCGACAGTTAATAGTACACAACATAAGTTGGGCTTTAGATTAGGCCCATTATCACATTGATGTCCATTTTGTCATTTTTGTATCTCGAGCAATGTTTTAAATTTTGATTTGAATTTTTTTAACAACACGGGTTGATGTTGTGTCAATATGCAGATTTTTTTTTCAATTTCTTTTGAACATTTTAAAATGTGCTACCAAGTTTGGAGCACCGAGAGCACCCTAGGGGTGGGATTACTAGATATTTCCCCCTTCCGCAAGGCTCACTTTTAATGGGCTTGCCACGTGTTACGTGCTGGGTGCTCCCTCGTTATTTCAATTTTTTATTTTTATGTATGCGTTTTCGGGTTTTAGATGATATTTTCTTGGCTTTTCGGTTTTTGCGAGGTTTTCCCTAGGTTTTTGTGAAAAACATTTTTTTACTCTTTCGTGAGAGGCACATATTTACTTTCGTGGCGGCACAGCACAGATTTGCTCCCGGGAGAGACATAGTTGTACCTCTCAGAAAAGTAAAAAAAGAAACATGTTTTTTTTGCTTTCGCGAGAGCCACAAGAAAGAGAAAAATATGAGGGTTTTATGTAGTGAGAGACACATATTTTCTTCTGCGAGGAAAAAACGTGTTTTTTTGCTTTTGCGCGAGGCACAATTTTACTTCACGTGGAGGCACATATTTGCTTCCTTGAGAGGCACAGTGCCTCTCAGAATAGGAAAAAACGCGTGTTTCCTTATGTGAGAGGCATAGATTTACCTCTCATGGAGGCACAGATTTGCTTCCGCGAAAGGCACAATTGTGCTTCTCGAAAAAGGGAAAAAAGTTATTTTCTTTCAAGTCACAAATTTGTTACGCAAGCGGCTTAGATGTGCCTTTTCGAAAAAGGGAAAAAAGTGGGGGAAAACCATGCTTTCGGTTTGGTTTTTTCATGAAAGAAATTTCGTCGAAACCTATCAACATGGAATTAAGTTTTGAAGATCTCGACGCGAGGAATCGAACAGTCAAAATGGTTTGGGATTTAGACATATGGTTAAAGAGATGAAATGTTTTGAATAAACGACGAAAAAAGAAAAACTCCCCAAGTTGCGACAAGTGACGCACCACTTGCCACAATCTGAGAAGATGCGAGTGACTCTTAGAAAGAAGTAATGCTTAATTAGTGATTTCGATGAAATGGATGTTATTTTCGTCATCGGGCCTGTCACAGGAAAAGACAACGCAACGCAGCTGTGCAGGAGTGCGGGACGTGCGACAGTTGCATAAATCTTATAGCTAGTTTAATCCTAACATATAGTCAAATATTATCTAGATGGGATTTATCAAATGGAAAAAGCTTTGGTTTAGTCAGTGGATAAGTCTCACACATCGACCGCCTGCATTTTCGAGTGGTCCGTGATCGTGTGGCATGAAGAGCACACACTATTGTTTGGGCCACATAGCATCTTCCTGCAACGTATCATGCCCACCACAATAACTGGTGTGTTGCGGCATATGGATCTGACCCCCTCGAGATTAGTCGCCACATGTGGTTTGTCCGAGCTCCTAGTCAAGCCGACGCCTTATCGGACGCGCCGCCTATCGTGGTTTTGTCACGGCAGATGTCCTAGTGAGAGGACTTAGTCGTGGAGCCATCGCGACGAGTTAGCTTAAAGGGGTTAAAGCGGAACAAAGGACACAAGGAGTTTATACTGGTTCGGCCCCTTGCGGTGAAGGTAAAGGCCTAATCCAGTTGACGTGGAATTTCTAGGGTTTCGATGACCAGGGAGCGAATCCGCTATGCCTGGTTTTCGAGTTGTTGTTTCTTGTCCCTAAACCGCCGCCGGGTCGTCCCTTTATATAAACAGGTTGACTCCCGGCGGTTTACCGAATCCCGGCCGGCTCATAACGTGTCCGGCTCGGTTTCTACCTTTTCCTATCTTACAACACAAGTTACATGTCATATGGCGGTTTATGTCTACGGGCCCTAATCCACCTTTGGGCCCTGAGCCTTCATGTTAAATTTCCTCCGTAAAGTGCCACATTCCTTGTCTTCATGGGCTTCAATATGAATAACTCTTTATGGGCATAATCCGGCCCCTCCTGGCCGGTTTATACTCAATAGTAATATCCCCAACATTAGGCCCCAGATTGATTTGAACCTGTTCATGTCAATCTTCAATACTTAGAAAATTCCTCCTTCAACACCTTCGCGTATATCTTGTAATCCGCCATGACGTCATCTTCCAGGATTACAATAAACCGCCATGATGTCACCTGTTATTAAAAATTGTATATACCGCACCTTCATTAATGAGCCTCCGACAATCTAGGCGACAGCTCTGTCACATATCCAATTTTCGGGCTCCTTGATTTTCGCGCCTGTCGCTTATCCCTTTGCCTTATAAATAAGGCCGAGGGTCATTTTCATCTTTCCCCCTCATGCCTCTTCGCATCGTCCCCTTCCTTGCGTCGACCTAGCGCTCGAGCTCTGTCGCCGCTGTTGACCTTCGCTTCTGCCCTAATCAACGGCCGCTGCATCACCCTGATCGAACTAGAGAACCGCAGCACCTCTCCGCTGCTCCTATGACACTGGTAAGTCCTCTTTCCTTCCACCCTAGACCTGTCATTAGGGTTTCAGTGTTCATCGGAGTTCGTCGACGTTCAACACTGTGCCATGACTCTTAGATTCAAACCTTAACTTTTTTCCTCCGTTTAGTGATATCTATAGTCCTTTTCCATTAATGCATCTCTCTATAGTAGAAAAATCTCATCTGGATCCCTCGGCTGTTCAAGTATCAGAATATTTAACCCTCAATATTTTTCCATTTTCTGACACACGGGAGATCCAAATTTGTGACGCCAATTTATGAAACCTGTTTTCCATCACTTAGTTATTTCAGATCTGTACCTTCCGTACCTGCATACAACGTATTCTCCTGCTGCTCTTGCAACGCTTTATAATTGTCAGTCATGAATCTTAAACCAGCATTGATCTTTTTCCAGCTTTTCATTGAAATGGCCAAACAATTTTATGCTTGTAACTGGGTCCCTTCCCGGGTTACTGAAGAACAATTGGATGGATGGGTCGCAACTGGCGCTTTATCAAAAAAGGAAGTCATCCACTAGAGAGCACCTGGTCCAGAAAATCCTCCGGAGCCCAAGGATGGAGAAGTGATTGTGTTTGTTGATCATCTGGGATGAGGGTTTAGCCCTCCCGGATCAATTTTTTTCGTGATGCGCTTGCTAGCTTCCAACTCCACCCTCAAGATATTGGACCAAACTCTGTGTCCAATATTTGTAATTTCCAAGTATTTTGCGAGGCTTATATGCAAGAGGAGCCCACAGTTGAGCTGTTTAGGGATTTCTTCTATTTGTACCGCCGCACAGAATTTACAGACGGACCCAATACTGAACTTGGCAGGATGGTAATCCAGAAGAGGAAAGATGTCAGCTTCCCTCATGCCAAGCATCATAGTCACCCCAAGGACTGGAATCAGACTTGGTTTTATTGCCGAGACACGTCTCCAACTGATGAGAATCCTCTGCCGGTTTATCGTCCTCACCGGCTTACCAACACACATCCATTCCCCCAACGACTTAGCGCCAAAGAACAATCCAAGTATGCGCCACAACTTTCAAAGCTTCGGGCCTTCGTTGCGAACGGTTTAACATGCGTTGATTTCGTTCGTTGCTGGATCTCCTGGAGCATTCGACCTTTAAGCCGACGCCCCAGTTTAATGTGCGAATACACATGGGACTTGAAAGATCCTCAACGACATATTGACATTCAGCTCACAGAGGCTAAATTACTGAAGCTGTGAAAAAGATACTGGATGAACCGGTGGCTGTCTGCAGCAAATCAGGGCTGAATCCCTTCTGTACTTCCAATAAACCGCCCGCTGTGAGAATCATATAACTCTTGCTTCAATCCGACCTTTTTAAATATTCCCTCAACATTTTGTCAATCTTTCATAGGGTGATGATCCGTTCTGGAAGAAGAAACCACAGGATAAACCGGCCAAAACACCTCGCCCCAAGGCTAAGGTTATCAAAAAACCTGACAAAAAGAAAACGCTGAACCCTCTGAACCAAAGGTTGATGATGATCTGGATAATCCGGAATTAGAGGTAGAACTTGACTCTCTCAGTTCTTTTTTCATACACCTCATTGACAATGACTATTATCAGGATGACGCTAAAGGTAGCCAAGCTGATGATGTAGAGGTAATTATTCTTTCCTCCGGTTCAGATCCTCTGCCAACACAGAAAATCCGTCAAGCAAACCGGAAAGTAAGATTTTCTCACCCCCTAGCTCACTTGGACCCAAACTTTCTTTTGAAGAAGGAGCAACACGAAGCTCGCCGCACAACCCGACACAGCGGCCAAGTAGTCACTTCAGCCGGTTTACCGAACACTCCAGTTCGGAAACGTCGATCCGAGGTCTCATATATTTCTGATACTTCTTATCCCAAGGTGGGTTATTTTCGACAACCTCTTAATCCGTCCAATTCAAATTATCAGGGGACACCTCATTCCTCATCTGGTGAATCAACGACCATACAACTTCCAACCCTCAAAATGGTTCCTGGGTGAGTTGTGCTTTTAAATTCACCTTTAACATCTTATATTTGTCCGATGTAATGACCTTTATACTTGTTCTTCTCAGTGCCAAGCCTAGACCCAGCAAAAAGGCCAAATTAAATAAACCAGCTGATGACAATGTGGTCACTGAACCGGAGAGAACTCCAGAACCGGAAGAAACAAATGTTGACACCATGCTTGATGATCCGCCACCACAAGATCTTGACTTTTTTGTTGAACAAGTGGAAGTTGATCCAACGGGCCATGCTGATAAACCGACAAGCCCGGTCCGAACTGCTGATAAATCGTCAAGTCCAGTTTAGGCTGCTGATAAACCGTCAAGTCCAGTGAAGGCTGCTGATGACAAGGCAGATGATGTTATGATTACTGGCTTCAATCATACCACCCCTGGCAATCCTGTTGCTTTATCAAAGCATAGTGCCAAGGAAGATGTTTCTGCTATGAACAAAGGCAAGTTGAATACAGATTTGTCCAGCTATGCCCACCTCAACGCCCAAGACATTCATTTTGGTTTTCTGAACCGTCTGTACACAAGCCGCGACTATGAAGCCGGTTTAGTGAACCTGATGAATGAGCGATATGAGGTAAATGTTGTTTAACTCTGCATAACTGTTTCTCTCTTGTTCAATTTCTAATATCAGCTCCAGTAGCCCCCAAGGGCCGGTTTATCTTTTCAAGATGAACCGGGACTTTAGAATATTAATCTTGCAACTTTCGCCTGTGTAGTCCCCAAGGGACGGTTTATCTTTTCAAGATGAACCGGGATTATAGAAAATTAATCTTGCAACTTTCGCCTGTGTATCCCCCAAAGACTGGTTTATCTTTTCAAGATGAACCGGGACTTCAGCTTATAAAGTGCAAACTCTCTGTTGAATCATTGACATAAACCAATTGACCACCAAGTCGATTGATAGAAGAAAGCCATATGAACAAATATGCATTAGCCCCCAAGTGCCAAGGATAACTCTTGTATTGAGATTGGGACTTGCAAGAAATTTGTGATAAAAAGCAATAGGCATTAGCCCCCAAGTACCAAGGGAATAACTGGTTATTTGCTTGGTACTTCATATATGCATTGTTAACTCATAATCTATATGTTGCTTGCAGGCTGATCTTAGCCAGAAGGAATCCCAAATCGCTGATCTTCAAGAAAAGATTAAGTCCCAACAAGCAGAAACATCCAAAGCTAAGGAAGAACTCACTGGCGCTTTAACATCCTTGGAAAAATTGAAGGAAAACTTCAAAAATGAGCGTGCAGGCTGGGACACAGAAAAGGCAACTCTTCTGAAGACAGCCAAAGACGCTGAAGCAGCCCTTAATCCAGTAACAGAAGAACTAACTGGCTTAAAACGGCAAATAAATGCCATGACTTCTGCTGTTTTCGGTAATAAACCTCTTCATAACCATTTATCATGGAATATCCATAAATCTGCCGGTTTACTAATTACTATGTACCATGCAGGATCTCACATTGCTCATCTTGGGTCGGACATGCGGAATAAATGGAAGGCTGCCTATACTCTCATAGAGCAACTATATATCAGCGCACAACGAATCATCTGCATAGCTTCCCACAATAAACCGCCTCCAACTTTGATCAAGGAAACGCTGCATATATTGTCAATTATGCCTGCTTGGTTTGAGGAGCTAAAAAGATCAACTGCAAGGGCAGGTGCTCTGACAGCCCTAACTTGGGCCAAAGCGTTGGTACCTGACCTTGATCCGGCTGACGTGTGGAATGGCTATCCAAGCTTAAGGGAGGGATCTGATTTTGACAATAATGATCTCCGAGCTTTGACTAGGGAAATGCGCCCTTTGGCTAGCAAGCTGGCCGAGGAGACTAATCTTTCACATTATCGGTCAATCTATGATGCTGATAATAAGAGAGTTAATCCGCCAACCTATGATACTCCAACACTTATTCCTCCAATCCGTAAGCGTACTTACGCCCCTGATGTTGAACCTTCCACCCTTATAAGTGATGAGGCTGTATTCAAGGCTTTAACTGGGATCAACTGGGTAACCACTGACTTCCAGCCACTGGGTGGAGAGAAGGAGGATTTACGGCGCAGGATGATCCACAACCTTCAAGTCATGCTGGCAATGACGCATGAACTGGAAGCCGGTTTATATTTCTGCACACTACGACTTTTGGTTGAAAAACAATTATCCTTTTTGGGCATCGAAGTGCCTTGTAATAGGCTAGCTTAAACACTTCGTCTGCTATGCCATCGTGCATATTTATTTTGCATGACACTTGTTAATCCGCCATAATAATGCTATATCTGCTTATGATCCGTTGCAGCTTTATTCAACCTGTTTCTGCATACAACAAGTTCAAAGTGGCATGGCGGTTTACCGCCAGACGGGTCATAATGCCCAACATATAACCCGATTTATAACCAAGGCTGTACTTAAAAATAATCAAATATGAAATATCTCATACCTGTGATATTGAATCACATCGTTGGTTTACCAACATTTTGTAGTAAGGGTGATAACTCAAATCTTGAGCTCCGATAATTCCTTCCATGTTTTGCCGGTTTATAAGAAAACCGTACCGGGTTGTAATAAACACCGGATTATCTGTATATGATACTGGAGACTTGTAGTCGAAACCAGACCGGCTCAATAAGCACCGGATTATAACTGATCATGCACTGACAACTTGTAGTTGAAAATCAAGCCGGGTCAATAAATGCCGGTTCATCATAATATATTATAAACCTTATCAATGGAGTGAAAACTTGGCAAATAAAAGCATAAAAAGAGCATGCGAGGCTTTTCATGGGCTGCCAGGCCTAAAATCGAGGCTTTTCATGGGCTGCCAGGCCACTGAGTTAAACCATTTCACAAAGCCTTTTAAGATGGACCTCACATTAACCAATCGTCATTTTAACTTTGACAAGTTCAGGGTCTATGAGATTGACTTGCCAAACGTTCGGCGGGTCATACCAGGATTACCTAGATGGAGTGGCTTACTTAAAAAGGCAGGGATAACCCGGGGTTTCAGGTCAATACACCTGGCTTCCAAGCCTGGCTTGATAGCCTATTACAAGGGTGTAGACTCTTTGTTCTTTGAGAAGCAAAGAGCCCCCGAGCAATATTTTGAGTTGTGCTTAGTGGGTGCCTATGTTTGAGTTGTGCTTTTGCAACACTCTCTTTGGCCCCCAAGTGATTTCCTTGGTGGCCTTACGCCGATCAAGAGGTGTAGCTATGGTTCAAATTCGACCAAGCCCCCAAGTGATTTCCCTGGTGGCCTTACGCCGATCAAGAGGTGTAGCTATGGTTTGAATACGACCAAGCCCCCAAGTGATATATATATAGCTTTATAAGCCGGATCAATGGGTAAAAAGAACTCCGCTTTTATAAACAGAAGCCCCCCATGTAACCACACATGATGTAAGAAAAATAACAGATACCCCGCTTTAGCTGAGGCTCCGGTTTATTATATTGATCATAATATATACATTGTCATAACTATGTACATAAGAAGAGCCTGTGGCTCAAGTATAGTAAGGCCAAAGATGAGTGATATTCCACGGCCGGTGGGTCTCCTCCTCCGATTTATGTGAGTCTTTGTGCTCTCGAACATCGATAAGATAGTATGACCTGTTATGCAGATTCTTGCCGACCACAAAGGGTCCTTCCCAAGGCGGGGATAACTTGTGCATATCAGTCTGATCCTGGATGAGTCGGAGCACCAGATCGCCTTCTTGAAAAGTTCTGGTTCCAACCCGGCGGCTGTGATAGCGAGGCATATCTTGCTGGAAAATCGCCGAATGAGCTGCTGCAATGTCACGCCCCTCATCTAACAGGTCAAGTGCTTCCTATCGTGCCTTCTCATTGTCAGCTTCGACATAAGCCGCCACACGAGGCGAGTCATGACGAATGTCACTAGGGAGAACCGACTCTGCTCCGTAAACCATGAAAAAGGGCATGTAACCCGTATATCTGTTGGGCGTGGTATTGATGCTCCATAACACAGAAGGTATTTCCTCCACCCAACAACCCGGTGTCCTCTGCAGGGGAACCATAAGCCGGGGCTTGATGCCTCTCAGGATCTCTTGATTGGCTCTCTCAGCCTAACCATTAGATTGAGGATGAGCCACTGATGACAAGTTAAGCCGGATGTGCTCACGTTGACAAAATTCTTTCATAGCTCCCTTGGACAAATTAGTGCCATTATCAGTTATGATGCTGTGTGGAAAACCAAACCGGAAAATCACCTTCTTGATAAATTGAACCGCTGTGGCTGCATCACACTTACTGGCTGGCTCTGCCTCTACCCATTTAGTGAACTTATCAACCGCCACCAGAAGGTCGGTCTTCTTATCCTTGGATCTCTTAAAGGGCCCAACCATATCCAACCCCCAAGTTGCAAACGGCCAAGTGATTGGAATCATCCTCAGTTCTTGAGCTAGAACATGTGCTCGACGTGAAAATTTCTGACAACCGTTGCACTTTTTCACCAAGTCCTCCGCATCAGCATGAGGGGTCAGCCAATAGAAACCGTGATGAAAAACGTTAGCTACCAAGGACTTTGAACGACATGGTGACCACAATCTTCTTCGTAGATCTCACGTAAGATCTCATGGCCTTCTTCAGGAGATACGCAATGCTGAAATGCCCCTGTTACACTGCAATGATGCAACTCTCCATTGACAATGGTCAATGACTTGGACCATCGGATTATCTGCCTGGCCAAAGTTTCGTCCTCCGGTAACTCGCCCCAGTTCATATACACCAAATACAAAACCGTCCAATCTGGGATAACATGAAGAGCCGCCACCAACTGAGCCTCCGGATCAGGAACAGCCAAATCCTCCTCTATAGGTAGCTTGACCGACGGGTTATGCAAAACATCTAGAAAAATATTAGGTGGCACCAGTTTACGTAGGGAACCCAAACGGCTTAAAGCGTCCGCCGCTTCGTTCTTTCGCCGGTCCAAATGGTCAACCTGATAACCCTTGAAGTGACCAGCAACAATATCCACTTCTCGACGGTACGCTGCCATGAGCGGGCCCTTAGAATCCCAAGTGCCAGACACTTGTTGAGCCACCAGGTCCGAGTCACCAAAACACTTAACCCGGCTTAAATTCATCTCCTTAGCCATTCGAAGACCATGGAGTAAGGCCTCATATTCAGCTGCATTGTTAGTGCAAGGGAACATTAAACGGAGAACATAACAAAAATTATCACCTCGTGCGGAAGTTAACACGACTCCAGCCCCCGAGCCCTCCAATTGCCTGGACCCATCAAAATGAATAGTCCAATAAGTATGATCCGGCTTCTCTTCTGGCGCATGTAACTCTGTCCACTCATTGATGAAATCCACAAGCGCTTGGGACTTGACTGCCGTCCGAGGCATATATTTTAACCCATGAGGCCCGAGCTCAATGGCCCATTCACTACAGGAATCTAGTATTTTGCCGTCTGCCATGGCGGACGGCAAACAGGGACAACAAAGACTGGGTCGGCAAACAGGTCCTTTGCCGTCTGCTTTTTATGACGGACGGCAAAGAGTCCTTTGCCTATAGCGGCGGACGGCAGAGAGGAGGGACGGCAAAATACTGGACGTCTGTCAACGTTAGTCCGTTAGGCGGCTAACGGCGGCCTTTGCCGTCCGCTAGCGGACGGCAAATTTGAGCGCCTCCGTGTCGTCCGCCAGTTGACGTCAGCAATGTGTCAGCGCCCGCTGTGTTTTGCCGTCTGCCATGGCGGACGGCAAAGGCAAAGTCTTTTCCATCAGCTTAGCTTTGCCGTCCGCCACGGTAGGCAAATTTTCCAAATGGCCCATCTCTCAGGAAGCACAGGTGGGCGCCACGTGCCCCCTTTGCCGTCTGCCACCGACGGCAGAGGGGTCTTTGCCGTCTGCCGCGGACGACAAAGAGCCTGCACTGCCTCTTTTTATTCTGTTTTTCTTATATCCAACAATTATCACAGCAAATATATCACATGACTCTTTCACAATAAATATCCAGCACATATATATCCAACATAATCAATATCCAGCACATATATATCCATCCATCCATACATAGTAGGTTGCACATAGTTCCATCGATCCATACATATTACAATATGCAAAGTTTCATCATAGCAATCTAGTTTCATCATAGCAAGTTAATTCCATCATAGGAAGCGAGCAGAATACAAGAAGTGCATCAAAGGAAAAAACAAGCAATCCATCATAGCAAGCTGGCTTCCGTGAAGTGAATGAAACCTGCAAAATGACAAATAAGAAAGTTAGAAAAAGAAGACTAGAAGAAGAATTAGACTAGAAGAAAAAGAATAGAAGAAGAAGAAGACTAGAAGAAGAAGTATATGCCATTTATTAGCTAGCTTAGGTGAACTGGATCATTTATGAGCTAAATTAGTTGAAATGGATCGTTTATGAGCTAACTTAGGTGAAATGGATCATTTATTAGCTAACCTAGGTGAAATGGATCGTTTATGAGCTATCTTAGGTGAAATGGATCGTTTATGAGCTAAGTTAGGTGAAATGGATCATTTATGAGCTAACCTAGGTGAAATGGATCGTTTATGAGCTAACCTAGGTGAAATGGGTCGTTTATGAGCTAACCTAGGTGAAATGGGTCGTTTATGAGCTAACCTAGGTGAAATGGGTCGTTTATGAGCTAACCTAGGTGAAATGGGTCGTTTATGAGCTAACCTAGGTGAAATGGATCATTTTGGAGCTAACTTAGTTGAAATGGGTCGTTTATGAGCTAACTAAGGTGAAATGCCACGTTTTTGAGCTAACTAAGGTGAAATGGATCATTTTTGAGCTAACTTAGGTGAAATGGGTCATTTTGGAGCTAACCTAGGTGAAATGGGTCATTTTGGAGCTAACCTAGGTGAAATGGGTCATTTTAAAGCTAACGTAGGTAAAATGGATCATTTAGGAGCTAATCTACGTGGGTCATTTTAGAGCTAACTTGGATAAATTGGATCACTTGTAAGCTAACTAAGGTAAAATGAGTCATTTTAGAGCTAACTTAGGTAAAATGGATCGTTTATGAGCTAACTAAGCTAATTATGCAATTTTTGACATAAGTAAACTAAGTACATATCGTTTTAGAGCTAACTTAGGTAAAATGGATGGTTTATGAGGTCAGTAAGCTTATTAAGTCATTTTGGAGGAAAAGAAGCTAACTCTAGGTTATTATGGTAAGCATATTGGAGGAAATAAAGCTAAGTCTAGGTCTTTATGCATTTGTTAAGCAAAACACTAGAGAAACTTACCGTGATCAGGGAGGTGTAGGAGCGGGCTGGCTCACGCCGGTAGCTGGAGAAGGATCGTGCGATGCGTTTCTGGAGTTAAGCTGCACCAAAGATCATTTCCAATATCTCGTTAGCATTATGACACTCAAATGTTAAGACTAGCAAGTAATGTCCATTCAAATTAAACTCACCGTGCTCCTAGGAGCAATCACTGGCATCGGCGGAGCAGTCTGACCAGACTTCTCGCACACAGACTGCACATTTGGTTTTCACAATAGAGTCATACTAGTTAGTAATGAGACTCAAATGTTAAGACTAGCAAGTAGTCTGCAGAAGAAACTTACCACAAGGAGCTCGTACATGGCCCTTGCCTGCATGCCATTCCGTGCCCTCTCCTCTTCCAACATCTTTGTCGTCCTCTCCTCCAACTCCCGCTGCCTCTCCGATGCGTCCGCCAGAAGTTTCTCCGTTCTATCTCTCTCACTCTGTATAGCAGCCTGCAACACCACTCACATGACCATTTGTAATCATTGATGGAAGTGCACACAATGTAATGGAGAAAGATAACTAACCTTGAAGGCGAGTTGGACTGGCCGTTCACGAGGCCTTATCTCAGGAGCAGAGCTCGACTGACGCGCCTTGATCTCCGGGAGAGTGCTAGGACAACAAATAAGTCCATCTCCCATGGCTATGGAGGCATGGGACCTCCCGCCACCAGATATCATCAGCAGCTCTGTATCAATGGGACCCTGGCTCGGGTTAAAGTCCTCCCCTTTCCTCGCCTTCCCCTGATCTCTATATTGCACGAGCTTGTCGTGGGCGGAGATGTTGGTGAAGTTCTTTGGATCATCGAGGTTAGACGCAGAGAATGCCTTGACTTTCTTGTAAGGGCCAGTGTGGGCCATGGCATACAGGTCGTACACCTCTGGCACCTTATCCGCCTTATTGTAGCGTGCCTGAAAGAGAGAAACAAAGTAAATTAGTAATTAAAGGGCTAAAGCTAGCATGATGAATGAATTGCATGAAACATGAAGCAAACCACATACCCAGTTCCGCCCATACTGAAATAAGTTGGAGCTGCCTTGGTGGTGTGGCACACCTTCCATTTGGGCACGTTTGTCCTTGGCCTCGTTGTGGGTGGCCCGCCATTCTTTTAAGCACCACGCATTGACCAACACCTCCCAACAATCCATCTGATCCGCACACCATCTCGGAGGGGCCTAAGTTAGCAAATAGAAACTTGAGCGCTACGGCTATGAATTACTAAATGAAGGAAGTAAGTACAAGGCCTTAAGAATTACCTTCATGTACTGCTCCTTACTCAAGAACTTATCGCGGCACTCCTGCTTGGGCTTCTTGATACCACGCCCGGCGTAGTAGTCTCGAACAACCTGCACCCGAACCTCATGCCGTAAGTTCTGAAGTAGGCGCTTGCACTCCTTGTCGGTAACATCTGCCGCCTCCTCCTCGTATCCCTCCTCACACCTGTAGAATGTCTGCAATCAAATGAGACAATATTGATTAGTACAATTAATAACTAGCTAGTTGAAGATTTTTAATTGTGTAAAGGAGAAATTACCCAGAACTTTCTGATCACCATGTCTGCCCTCGTCTTGCACAAGACACCGTCGATAATCTCACCCGGCGGGGCCGGGGCAGCCAAGTAGTGCTCCCAACTCAATCCAACCTCTGGAAGCCGACCCTCACCAGGCAACGTGACAAACCCCGGGAAGTTTTGCCGAATCAGAACTCCGAGGACGGAGTTGGGCCGGCAGACACTTTCATGGTGGTCCCAACCCCTGCAGCATGACAAGGCCAACACATTAGTTATTTGAAGAAACGTGAATGCAGAAGGTACAAAAAGATTAAATGCACTTACCTCTCCCCATCAAGTAAAACCAACCACCTCTGCTCGCGGGTCGCCGACACGAACGGGAGCCGTGTAGCACCACGCTGGTAGACGTTGCCCCCCTCCTCCTCAATATCAGTCGGCTCCCCACCATCATCAGCATGGCCACTCGGCTCCCCGCCATCATCAGCATGGCCACTCGGCTCCTCAGGCTGACCCGACTAGGTATCCCATCCAGACGTGTGCTCCTCCGGGGTCTCCTGGGCCCAACTCTCGTGGGCCGAAGTCCCGTCGACCCGAGGCTCGTGGGTCGAAGACCCGTGGACCGGTGGCTCGTGGACCGGAGTTCGTGTAGCCTCCTCCTTGGACGAGTCCACCCTAGCAGTCACGTGCTCGGGTGAAACAGCTGGGGGTGGCGGCGAGGAAGGCGCCGTAAGAGTCACCCTACCTCCTCTCCCGCGACCACGTGCTCCACCTCCTCTCTTCTTCTTACCTCGTCCCCTGCTGGGCACCGTGGTCGACGAAGAAGGGCCCGGCGGTGTCGCCATACTATCCAGCAACGCTCGGCGGAGAGGTGCATGTGGAATGGAAGACCTCGCACCACGCACCGACGAAGAAGGGGCCTCAGCGCGCTCCAGACCAGCGCCCACCATCTTTCAACACCTGCCATGAAAAAGAATAAACGAAATTAGTACAACATAAAAAAAGTACCGATATGAATAATAATATGTATATCTCTTAAGTGTATCATCATCAAGTACAACATAAAAAAATTGAATACCTGACACTACTAATAATCTCGATCAGTATCATCAATAAATGCATAATCATCATCATCACTATAATCAATGATGGGCTCATAGGGTTCATTGGCATCAACATGTGCAAGGCCACCTTGACGTAATTGGTCAAGCATTGACAGGTCATCCACAGCAGTAACCTCTTCTTGTTCCGGCTCTTCTTGTTCCTCCTCTGGGGTGATGTCGGATTCACTATCGTTGTCTACTTCAATGTTTTGGGGTGAAGTAT
This sequence comes from Aegilops umbellulata, assembly GCA_032464435.1. Classification (NCBI taxonomy): domain Eukaryota; kingdom Viridiplantae; phylum Streptophyta; class Magnoliopsida; order Poales; family Poaceae; genus Aegilops; species Aegilops umbellulata. The sequence goes on from CP136058.1 coordinate 331,774,568, forward strand.
AGCGGTTCTTGAAACGCTTTTTGGAAAGATGTGTCTCTTGGAAGAATTCTCCTTCATATGTGTCTGGGTTAATGTGAGGTTCATAATCCTCTTCCTTTCGGGGAGAAAGTCTAGCACATGGCGGCACTTCATAAACGACATCCCAACCTTTCAGATTTGGATTAGTTTGGCAGGCCCACGGTAGATAGAATACTTGGGTCGCCTGTTGAGCCGTAATATAGACATCAGGAACATCTAAATGGGTGCTTTGGTTGATTTCAACTAGCCCTATATGTTCATGAGTCCTTCTAGTCTCCTTCGGCTGAAACCAAAAACATTTGAAGACTAGGACATTCGGTGGGTTTTCACCATAGAAGAGAAGTTCATAAATTGCTTCAACTCTCCCATAATAATCGGTACCTCCTTCGCCGATAGCAGATACACAACAATTTGTAGACTTTCGGTCGGCCATAGATAGCTCTTTGCCATAGGTACGAAAACGATACCCGTTGATGTCGTACTTGTCAAATGAAGGACCTTATAGTCAAAACCATTAGCGACTTGTCTCAATTCGGCGTCCATAGACTCTGAATTAGCCTACAAGTTTAATATGAAAGGACTGTTGCATTATGCACAAATTAGCAAATGAAATGAAATTGTCTAATAGAAATTACCGTTTGTTTGAACCAAGAGATGAAACCGGGATAGCCGCCTCCTTGCTTTGCGAGAAGCTCATACTCTTCGACGGAATCCTTTTGGATCTCCGCTCCATACGAGAATATGGAGACGTATAGACTGTATGACATATCCAGGAATAAGAGCAGTTCAAAGGATATAGAAGTTGCGAAACAATGTACAGAGAACTTACTCGATGTACGGCCGCACTTCTATCAGGGTTTTGAAGATATACAACGAAATGGTCCGCCATTCTTCGTTATCCAAAGATACTGGATGTGAAACACTAGCTGGTGCGAGATTCCCTTTGAATAGGCTGAGGTTGGATCCACCCTTTTTAGGGTCGTCAGCATTGTACCGAGGCTTCGGATTATGCAAATGACGATTTTTGGCTTCATAGTGTGCTGTTACGAAGTTTGCCGCCTCCTCTGTGATGAATGCCTCAACCATCGATGCTTCAATTCTACGTTTATTTTTACATTTTTCTCGAAGCATCTTCTGCATCCTCTCAGTTGGGTAGCACCAACGATTTTGCACGGGCCCCCCCAATCTTGCCTCGGTCGGGAGATGCAAAATCAAATGCTGCATTGGATTAAAGAAGCCCGGTGGAAAGATCTTCTCTAACTTGCAGATCAACTCCGGCGCCAACTCTTCCATTTCTTCTAGCACGCCAGGCGATAGTTCTTTCGCACAAAGAACACGGAAGAAATAGCTGAGTTCTGCCAGTACTAGCCATTCATCCTCAGTGATGAAGCCACACAACATCACCGGCATTACCCGCTCAATCCATATGTGCCAATCATGACTCTAGAGGCCAAATATCTTCAATTTATCAAGATTCGCTCCCCTCTTTAGATTCGCTGCATACCCATCGGGGAACATCAACTGCTGTTGCACCCACAAGATAATTTCCCTCATAGCTGGCCTTCCAAGATTGAACCATGCCTTTGGCTTCGTCTAGTTCTGCTTTCCTGTCGGTTCTTTCATGTTTTGTAATGGCCTATCACATAGCGCCTCCAGATCGACTCTAGCCTTAGTATTATCCTTTGACTTCCCATCTATGCCGAACAATGTACCAAAAAGTGCCTCGGCGATATTCTTCTCAGTGTGCATCACATCGATGTTGTGTGGGCAAAGGAGGTCTTTAAAGTAAGGCAGATCCCATAAGCATGTTTTGTGAGTCCACGCGTGCTTAGTATTATACCCCTTGAAGTACCCTGGACGCTGTGGATCTGGCTCGAGAGCGTTTAACAGATCCAGGGTCTGTTGGCCTATCAATGCACGTGGTGCAGAGTTTTTCACAACTCTACCTCTGTTGAAGTTCTTCTTGTCTTTCCTGAACTTATGGCGAGGATCCAGGAACTGTCTATGCATGTCGAAGCAAGAAAACTTGCGACCGGCCTGAAGCTAACGAAACTCAAGAGCTCCCTTGCATGTGGGGCACGGGAACCTTCCATGCACACACCAGCCAACGAATAGCGCATACGTCGGCAAGTCATGCGTCGAGTACATGTACCAGACACGCATTATGAAATTCCGTTTGTGAAAGTGCAACTATCCCTGGGTGGTTTTGGTAATTCCTAACAACATATAGCTCATTGAGCTAACATTATTCCAAGATTAATATTTCAGGAAAAGCTCAATGAACGGCATGGCATGGATGAGGAAAGTGGATCCCTCAAAATTCTAAGGACAAAAAGTTTGGCTCAAGCTTGAAGCTCAAGACTCTACATTTTATATTTTAGTGATCCAAGATCACATTGAGTCTATAGGAAAAGCCAATACTATCAAGGAGGGATGAGGTGTTGCTTAATGGCTTGCTTGCTCAAAGTGCTTAGTGATATGCTCCAAAACCCTCAACTACCTTCCCACATCCACATATGACCTAAACCAAAAGTCAAACTCGGCCCCACCGATTCTTTCTATCCGGCGCCACCGAGTTTCAAATGTCATAGCCACTGCCACAAACCCTAGGCAAATTGGTCTCACCGATAGGGATCTCGGTCTCACCGAGATGGGATTGTAATCTCTCTGTTTCCCTTCGTAACGTTTTGGTCTTACCGAGATGAGCGATCGGTCCCACCGAGATTGCAATGTAAGCTCTCTGTTTCCCTTTTGTAACATTTCGGTCTCACCGAGATGAGCGAATCGGTCCCACCGAGTTTACCTGACCAACTCTCTGGTTAGCTTATTACCAAAATCGGTCCCACCGAGTTTGTGTAATCGGTCACACCGAGATTACGTTATGCCCTAACCCTAACCATATCGGTCCTACCGAGTTGCACCTCAGTCCCACCGAAAATCTTAACGGTCACTAGGTTTGCTGAATCGGTCCGACTGAGTTTAACTATTCGGTCCCACCGAGTTTGGCTAATTGTGTGTAATAGTTAGATTTTGTGTGGAGGCTATATATACCCCATCCACCCACTCTTCATTCGTGGAGAGAGCCATCAGAACATACCTACACTTCCAATACACATTTTTCTGAGAGAGAACCACCTACACTTGTGTTGAGCTCAAGATATTCCATTCCAACCATATGAATCTTGATCTCTAGCCTTCCCCAAGTTGCTGTCCACTCAAATCTTCTTTCCACCAAATCCAAATCCTGTGAGAGAGAGTTGAGTGTTGGGGAGACTATCATTTGAAGCACAAGAGCAAGGAGTTCATCATCAACACACCATTTGTTACTTCTTGGAGAGTGGTGTCTCCTAGATTGGCTAGGTGTCACTTGGGAGCCTTCGACAAGATTGTGGAGTTGAACCAAGGAGTTTGTAAGGGCAAGGAGATCGCCTACTTCATGAAGATCTACCGCTAGTGAGGCAAGTCCTTCGTGGGCGACGGCCGTGATGGAATAGACAAGGTTGCTTCTTCGTGGACCCTTCGTGGGTGAAGCCCTCCGTGGGCTCATGCAACCGTTACCCTCCGTGGGTTGAAGTCTCCATCAACGTGGATGTACGATAGCACCACCTATTGGAACCATGACAAAAACATTCGTGTCTCCAATTGCGTTTGAATCCTCCAAACCCTTCCCTTTACATTCTTGCAAGTTGCATGCTTTACTTTCCGCTGCTCATATACTCTTTTGCATGCTTGCTTGAATTGTGTGGAGATTGCTTGACTTGTGCTAAGATAGCTAAAATCTGCCAAGAACTAAAATTGGGAAAAGGCTAGATTTTTATTTGGTCAAGTAGTCTAATCACCCCCCTCTAGACATACTTTCGATCCTACAAGTGGTATCAGAGATTTGGTCTCCATTTGCTTTGATTTCCATAGCTTTTGGCGGTCATAGCCTTGGTTTCACAACCTAGGAGAGTATGGCGTCTAGCGAGGGAAATTATCGCCGTAGAGGTCCTTACTTTGATGGTACTAATTTTGCTAGTTGGAAGCATAAGATGAAAATGCATATTCTTGGACATAACCCCATCGTTTGGGCTATTGTGTGTATTGGCTTGCAAGGTAAATTCTTTGACGGGAAAGAACCGAACCGTGAAGCTACCGCGGAAGAGTTGAAGATGCTGCAATACAACGCTCAAGCTTGTGATATCCTCTTCAACGGATTGTGCCCCGAAGAATTCAACAAAATCAGCCGTCTTGAGAATGCAAAGGAAATTTGGGATACTTTGATTGATATGCACAAAGGTACCGGCTCCGTCAAGGAATCCAAATTGGATGTGCTTCAAAGTCAACTTGACAAGTTCAAAATGAAGGATGGTGAAGGTGTCGCTGAAATGTACTCTAGGCTTGCTCTTATCACAAATGAGATTGTCGGCTTAGGGAGTGAAGAGATGACCGATAGATTCATCATCAAGAAGATCCTAAGAGCCTTGGATGGAAAATATGATACCGTGTGCACATTGATCCAAATGATGCCAAATTACAAAGATCTCAAGCCAACGGAAGTCATTGGAAGAATTGTTTCTCATGAGATGTCACTCAAGGATAAAGAGGAACTTCACAACAAATCAAGTGGTGCTTACAAAGCCTCATGTGAAGCCCCCACATCATCGAGTGAGAAACAAGCCTTCAATGAAGAATTGAGCTTAATGGTGAAGAACTTCAACAAGTTTTACAAGAGTAGAAGCAAAGAGAGAAGCTCCAAGTCAAGGTCCTACAATGACAAAAGATCTTCTAGTCGAGAGCAAAACTGCTACAATTGTGGAAGGCCCGGACACTATTCCAATGAGTGTACGGCCCCCTACAAGAGAAGAGAAGATTCTCCCAAGAGAAGAAGTAGAAGAGAAGAATCACCATCTAGAGAAAGAAGGAGTAGAGATGATTGTTATGAACGAAGACCCTCACGGAGAAGCAAGGATTCAGAAAGAAAGGACAAGTCATCAAGGAGCTACACAAAACGAAGACATCAAGCTCATGTTGGTGAATGGGTATCCGGCTCCGACTCCGACAACCACTCCGAGAGAAGCTATCACTCCGACTCCGAATATACTCAAGATGAAGGTGTTGCCGGTCTAGCACTTGTGACAACCAACTCCTACGACATATTTGACTCACCAAATGAAGGAGTTGGAACATGCTTCATGGCTAAAGGCCCAAAGGTATCACACCCCGAGTATGTTGATTTCAATAGTGATGAAGATGACTTGTTAGGTGATGATGATTTACTTGTTGACAACTCTAGTGATGAATACTACGATGAAACGTCAATTAATCATGCTAATCAAGATAAAACGAATGACAATGATAAGGAGAAGATTGAGTCTCTAACTAAAGAACTAAACACTCTTAAGTTAGCTCATGAAACTATCTTAGGAGATCATCGAGAACTTTTAAGGACTCATGAGAAATTATGCTTTGAAAAGCTCAACGTTTAGCAAGAGCATGAGTTCTTAAAAGCAATCAATGATGATCTTCGTAAGAAAAGTTCTTCTTACATTGCCAAGCATTTACTCTTATCCACTTACATGCCTCAAGTCAAGTCTAGTAACAAGAACAAGAAATATTCTTCCTCTAGTAGTAACAATAATCATACTAAATCAAATATTGTTGCTTCTAGTAGTTCTCTTGATTCCACTAATGATTCTCTTAGCCAAGTTACACTTGAGCAACAAAATAGCTTATTGAAGGGAATTATAGAGAAAGATGTTTACAAGAGCCTTGCCGGAAGTAAGCAATTCGAGGAAATTGTACGCAAGCAAGGAAGGCACCGGAAGAATCAAGGTGTTGGTTTTGAACGAAAGTTCAATGCCAATGGAGTTGAGTGGGAAGAAGATCAATACCCCAAGATGAAGTTTGTTCCTCAACAAGAGAAGTATGATCCTACTTCTTTCAAAGGGACACAAGCTCAATATGATCTTCCACCACATGACCACAAGCAAAAAGGCAAGGACAAGCTTCAAGAGGAAATTGATGCATTTGAAGAAGCTCCTAAGGCCTTGGTCAAGTGGGTTCCCAAAACTACATCAAGTTCCACTTCATCAAGTACAACTACAACTCCGAGGATTCCCATCAAGATGGTATGGATCCCGAAGAAGAAGAACTAGAGAGTTCTTGAGGGTGACTCCGCCAACATACTTCACTCTTATCATCTTGGCAAGAACAAGTGTAATCAACTTCCACATCTTGCACTAGTTCAAGGAGTCGCAAACCCTCTTGTTGGTAAGACAAGGGATAAGGTAACCTAAAAGCTTTCATAGACATCATCTTGTGTGTGCATCACTCTATGTCTATGGATATTCTTGTTTGTTCCTTATGGGACTAACCCGTGTAGGTATTGAAAGTGCAACTCACTCCAATGGATAGCTCCAAATGATCTACATCAACATTGATCATCCACATCTTCAACATCTACATGAAGTCATGTCACGCCCAAGATGCGACCCTATCCTAAAGGAACTCGAAGGTCCCACCAAGGATAGAAGCGCATCTTGAAGACGCTTTTCCAAGGTGGATATCATTACATCAACATTACATAATAGTGGGGATACAACCAAGACATACAATGTCACATGAATACAACAATATAACATATACAAGAACAACATCCGACTACGGATGAATCATAAACAAAAACTCAATGACATCCACCCTGCTAGCCCAGGCTCCCGACCAGGAAACTATCCCTCAATCGAAGAAGAAGCAGAAGCAGCAATCCAACACAAATGAACATCGCTCTCACGTCATGAACATCGCATAACCGGTACCTGTAACTAGTGGTGTAGTAATCTGTGAGCCACGAGGATGCAGCAATCCCATTACCATGGGTATCAAGACTAGCAAAGCTTAATGGGTAAGAAAGGGGTTAAGTGATGAGGTTGCAGCAGCGACTTAGCAAGTATGGTGGCTAACATACGCAAATAAGAGCGAGAAGAGAGGCAAAGCAAGTGGTCGTCAACTAGTAATGATCAAGAAGTGACCCTGAACTCCTACTTACGTCAGACATAACCCATAAACCGTGTTCTCCTCTCGATCAACCCCGAAAAGAGACACTCACGGTTACGCACACGGTTGGTGTATTTTAGAAGAGTTTACTTCAAGTTTACTACAACCGGATATTAACAAATTCCCATTTGCCACATAACCGCGGGCACAGCTCTCGAAAGTTTATACCCTGCAGGGGTGTCCCAACTTAGCCCATTATAAGCTCTTGCGATCAACGAAGGATATTCCTTCTCCCGGGAAGACCCGATCAGTCTCGAAATCCCGTTTACAAGACATTTCAACAATGGTAAAACAAGTCCAGCAAGACCTCCCGGCGTGTCGACACCCTGATAGTAGCCGCGCATATCTCGTCTCAGGCCACGACCGGATAAGCGAAGTGTACAGGTACCAACATAACCCAAGTTGCCAAGGGACGGTCCCGCACGGTGCTCTAGTTTGGACCAACACTTAGACTGTTGGAAATATGCCCTAGAGGCAATAATAAAAGGATTATTATATTTCCCTGTTCATGATAATTGTCTATTATTCATGCTATAATTGTATTGTCTGGAAATCATAATACATGTGTGAATACATAGACCACAATATGTCCCTAGTAAGCCTCTAGTTGACTAGCTCGTTGATCAATAGATAGTCATGGTTTCCTGACTATGGACATGGGGATGTCATTGATAACGGGATCACACCATTAGGAGAATGATGTGATGGACAAGACCCAAACCTAAGCATAGCACAAAGATCGTATAGTTCGTTTGCTAGAGCTTTTCTGAATGTCAAGTATCATTCCTTAGACCATGAGATTATGCAACTCCCGGATACCGTAGGAATGCTTTGGGTGTATCAAATGTCACAACGTAACTGGGTGACTATAAAGGTGCACTACAGGTATCTCCGAAAGTGTTTGTTGGGTTGGCATGAATCGAGACTGGGATTTGTCACTCCGTATGACGGAGAGGTATCTCTGGGCCCACTCGGTAAGACATCATCATAATGAGCTCAATGTGATCAAGGTGTTGTTCGCGGGATGATGTGTTAAGGGAATGAGTAAAGAGACTTGCCGGTAACGAGATTGAACAAGGTATCGGTATACCGACGATCGAATCTCGGGCAAGTATCGTACCGATAGACAAAGGGAATTGAGTACGGGATTGATTAAGTCCTCGACATCGTGGTTCATCCGATGAGATCATCGAGGAGCATGTGGGAGCCAACATGGGTATCCAGATCCCGCTGTTGGTTATTGACCGGAGATCGTCTCGGTCATGTCTGCATGTCTCCCGAACCCGTAGGGTCTACACACTTAAGGTTCGGTGACGCTAGGGTTGTAAAGATATTAGTATGCAGCAAACCGAAGGTTGTTCGGAGTCCCGGATGAGATCCCGGACGTCACGAGAGGTTCCAGAATGGTCCGGAGGTAAAGAATTATATATAGGAAGTGTCGTTTCGGCCATCGGGAAGGATTCGGGGGTCACCGGTATTGTACCGGGACCACCGGATGGGTCCCGGGGGTCCACCGGGTGGGGCCACCCATCCCGGAGGGCCCCGTGGGCTGAGGTGGGGAGGGAACCAGCCCATAGTGGGCTGGTGCGCCTCCCCATGGGCCTCTCCCCTGCGCCTAGGGTTGGAAACCCTAGGGCAGGGGGCGCCCCACTTGCCTTGGGGGGCAAGGCACCCCCCTTGGCCGCCGCCCCCCCTTTGGAGATCCATCTCCAGGGATGCGCCCCCCTTGGGGGCCTATATAAAGGGGGGGGGGAGGGAGGGCAGCCGCACCCCTGCTGCTTTGGCGCCTCCCTCTCCCCTGTTACACCTCTCCCTCTCTCCGTAGATGCTTGGCGAAGCCCTGCGCGAATTCTGCTGCATCCATCACCACGCCGTCGTGCTGCTGGATCTTCATCAACCTCTCCTTCCCCCTTGCTGGATCAAGAAGGAGGAGACATCATCCCGATCGTACGTGTGTTGAACGCGGAGGTGCTATCCGTTCCGCACTAGGTCATCGGTGATTCGAATCACGGCGAGTACGACTCCATCATCCACGTTCTTCTTGAACGCTTCCGTTGCGATCTACAAGTGGTATGTAGATGCTCTCCAATCCCCTCGTTGCTAGAATACTGCATGGATAGATCTTGGTGATGCGTAGGAAAATTTTAATTTCTGCTACGATCCCCAACAGTGGCATCATGAGCTAGGTCTATGCGTAGTTTCTATGCACGAGTAGAACACAAAGTAGTTGTGCGCGTCGAATTGTCAATTCTTCTTGCCGTTACTAGTCCTATCTTGGTTCAGCGGTATTGTGGGATGAAGCGTCCCGGACCAACCTTACACGTACGCTTACGTGGGACCGGTTCCGCCGACTGACATGCACTAGTTGCATAAGGTGGCTCGCGGGTGTCTGTCTCTCCCACTTTAGTTGGATCGGATTCGATGAACAGGGTCCTTATGAGGGTAAATAGAGATTGACAATTCACGTTGTGGTTTCAACGTAGGTAAGAAACGTTCTTGCTAGCAACCTATAACAGCCACGTAAAAACTTGCAACAACAATTAGAGGACGTCTAACTTGTTTTTGCAGCAAGTGCTTTGTGATGTGATATGGCCAGAAGTTGTGATGAATCATGTATGTGATGTATGAGATGATCTTGTTATTGTAATAGGAATCACGACTTGCATGTCGATGAGTATGACAACCGGCAGGAGCCATAGGAGTTGTCTTTATTTATTTATGACCTGCGTGTCAACTTAAATTGTCATGTAATTACTTTACTTTATTGCTAAAGCGTTAGCCATAGTAGTAGAAGTAATAGTTGACATGACAACTTCATGAAGACACGATGATGGAGATCATGATGATGGAGATCATGGTGTCATGCCGGTGACGACAATGAACATGGCGCCCCGAAGATGGAGATCAAAGGAGCGAAATGATGTTGGCCATATCATGTCACTATTTGATTGCATGTGATGTTTATCATGTTTCTACATCTTATTTGCTTAGAACGACTGTAGCATAAATAAGATGATCCCTCATTAAAATATCAAAAATGTGTTCTCCCTAACTGTGCACCGTTGCTAAGGTTCGTCGTTTCGAAGCACCACGTGATGATCGGGTGTGATAGGTTATTACGTTCGCATACAACGGGTGTAAGCCAGATTTACACACGCAATACACTTAGGTTGGATTGACGAGCCTAGCATGTGCAGACATGGCCTCGGAACACGGAGGACCGAAAGGTCGAACATGAGTCGTATAGAAGATACGATCAACATGGAGATGTTCACCGATTATAACTAGTCCGTCTCACGTGATGATCGGACACGGCCTAGTTGACTCGGATCATGTATCACTTAGATGACTAGAGGGATGTCAAATCTGAGTGGGAGTTCATTCATTAATTTGATTAGATGAACTTAATTATCATGAACTTAGTCTAAATCTTTACAATATGTCTTGTAGATCAAATGGCCCACGCTAATGTCACCCTCAACTTCAACGTGTTCCTAGAGAAAACCAAGCTGAAAGATGATGGCAGCAACTATTCGGACTGGGTCCGGAACCTGAGGATTATCCTCATAGCAGCCAAGAAAGATTATGTCCTAGAAGCACCGATAGGTGATGCACCATTCCCAGAAAACCAGGACGTTATGAACGCCCATCAGTCACGTACTGATGATTACTCCCTCGTTCAGTGCGGCATGCTTTACAGCTTAGAATCGGGGCTCCAAAAGCGTTTTGAGAAACACGGAGCATATGAGATGTTCGAGAAGCTGAAATTGATTTTCCAAGCTCATGCCCGGGTCGAGAGATATGAAGTCTCCGACAAGTTCTTTAGCTGTAAGATGGAGGAAAATAGCTCTGTCAGTGAACACATACTCAAGATGTCTGGGTTGCACAACCGCTTGACTCAGCTGGAAGTTAATCTCCCGGATGAGGCGGTCATTGAAAGAATCCTTCAGTCGCTCCCACCTAGCTACAAGAGCTTCGTGATGAACTACAACATGCAGGGGATGGAAAAGACCATTCCCGAGTTGTATTCAATGCTGAAATCTGCGGAGGTGGAGATCAAAAAGGAACATCAAGTGTTGATGGTGAATAAAACCACTAAGTTCAAGAAAGGCAAGGGTAAGAAGAACTTCCAGAAGGACGACAAGGAGGTTGCCGCGCCTGGTAAATCAGTTGCCAGGAAGAAGTCAAAGAATGGACCCAAACCTGAAACTGAGTGCTTTTATTGCAAGGGAAATGGTCACTGGAAGTGGAATTGCCCCAAGTACTTAGCGGATAAGAAGGCCGGCAACACTAAAGGTATATGTGATATACATGTAATTGATGTGTACCTTACCAGTGCTCGTAGTAGCTCCTGGGTATTTGATACCGGTGCCGTTGCTCATATTTGTAACTCAAAACAGGAGTTGCGGAATAAACGGAGACTGGCAAAGGACGAGGTGATGATGCGCGTCGGAAATGGTTCCAGAGTCGATGTGATCGCCGTCGGCACGCTACCTCTACATTTACCTACGGGATTAGTTTTAAACCTCAAACATTGTTACTTAGTGCCAAGTTTGAGCATGAACATGTATCTGGATCCCGATTAATTCGAGATGGCTACTCATTTAAATCCGAAAATAATGGTTGTTCTATTTATATGAGTGATATGTTTTATGGTCATGCTCCGATGGTCAATGGTTTATTCTTAATGAATCTCGTACGTGATGTTACACATATTCATAGTGTGAATACCAAAAGATGCAAAGTTAGTAACGATAGTCCCACATACTTGTGGCACTGCCGCGTTGGTCACATTGGTGTAAAGCGCATGAAGAAGCTCCATGCTGATGGACTTTTAGAGTCTCTCGATTATGAATCATTTGACACATGCGAACCATGCCTCATGGGCAAAATGACCAAGACTCCATTCTCAGGGACAATGGAGCGAGCAACCAACTTGTTGGAAATCATACATACTGATGTGTGTGGTCCAATGAGCATTGAGGCTCGCGGAGGCTATCGTTATGTTCTCACTCTCACTGATGATTTGAGTAGATATGGGTATATCTACTTAATGAAACACAAGTCTGAGACCTTTGAAAAGTTCAAGGAGTTTCAGAGTGAGGTTGAGAATCAACGTGACAGAAAAATAAAGTTCTTACGATCAGATCGTGGGGGGGGGGGGAATATTTAAGTCACAAATTTGGCACACACTTAAGAAAATGTGGAATCGTTTCACAACTCACGCCGCCTGGAACACCTCAGCGTAACGGTGTGTCCAAACGTCGTAATCGCACCCTATTGGATATGGTGCGATCTATGATGTCTCTTACCGATCTACCGCTCTCATTTTGGGGATATGCTTTAGAGACTACCGTATTCACTTTAAATAGGGCTCCGTCGAAATCCGTTGAGACGACACCGTATGAATTATGGTTTGGAAAGAAACCTAAGCTGTCGTTTCTGAAAGTTTGGGGTTGCGATGCTTATGTCAAGAAACTTCAACCTGAAAAGCTCGAACCCAAATCGAAAAAATGCGTCTTCATAGGATATCCCAAAGAAACAGTTGGGTATACCTTCTACCTCAGATCCGAAGGCAAGATCTTTGTTGCCAAGAACGGGTCCTTTCTAGAGAAAGAGTTTCTCTCGAAAGAAGTAAGTGGGAGGAAAGTAGAGCTTGATGAAGTACTACCTCTTGAAAATCAGAGTAGCGCAGCTCAGGAAAATGTTCCTGTGGTGCCTGCACCGATTCAAGAGGAGGTTAATGATAATGATCAAGATACTTCTGATCAAGCTCCTACTGAACTTCGTAGGTCCACAAGGACACGTTCCGCACCAGAGTGGTACGGCAACCCTGTCCTGGAAATCATGTTGTTAGACAACGGTGAACCTTCGAACTATGAAGAAGCAATGGTAGGCCCAGATTCCGACAAATGGCTAGAAGCCATGAAATCCGAGATAGAATCCATGTATGAAAACAAAGTGTGGACTTTGAATGACTTGCCCGATGGTCGGCGAGCCATAGAAAATAAATGGATCTTTAAGAAGAAGACAGACGCGGATGGTAATGTGACCATCTATAAGGCTCGACTTGTCGCTAAGGGTTATCGACAAGTTCAAGGGGTTGACTACGATGAGACTTTCTCGCCCGTAGCGAAGCTGAAGTCCGTCCGAATCATGTTAGCAATTGCCGCATTCTATGATTATGAAATATGGCAAATGGACGTCAAAACGGCATTCCTTAACGACTTTCTTAAGGAAGAATTGTATATGATGCAGCCGGAAGGTTTTGTTGATCCTAAAAATGCTAACAAGGTATGCAAGCTCTAGCGCTCAATCTATGGGCTGGTGCAAGCATCTCGGAGTTGGAACATTCGCTTTGATGAGATGATCAAAGCGTTTGGGTTTATGCAGACTTATGGAGAAGCCTGCGTTTACAAGAAAGTGAGTGGGAGCTCTGTAGAATTTATCATATTATATGTGGATGACATACTATTAATGGGAAATGATATATAATTCTTGGAAACCATAAAGGCCTATTTGAACAAGTGTTTTTCAATGAAGGACCTTGGAGAAGCTGCTTATATATTAGGCATCAAAATCTATAGAGATAGATCGAGACGCCTCATCGGTCTTTCACAAAGTACGTACCTTGACAAGATTTTGAAGAAGTTCAAAATGGATCAGTCCAAGAAGGGGTTCTTGCCTGTATTGCAAGGTGTGCGATTGAGCACGGCTCAATGCCCGACCACAACAAAAGATATAGAAGAGATGAGTGTCATCCCCTATGCCTCAACCATAGGGTCTATTATGTATGCAATGTTGTGTACCAGACCCGATGTAAACCTTGCCGTAAGTTTGGTAGGTAGGTACCAAAGTAATCCCGGCAAGGAACACTGGACAGCGGTCAGAAACATCCTGAAGTACCTGAAGAGGACTAAGGATATGTTTCTCGTCTATGGAGGTGCCGAAGAGCTCGTCGTAAAGGGTTACGTCGACGCCAGCTTCGACACAGATCTGGATGACTCCAAGTCACAAACCGGATACGTGTATATTTTGAATGGAGGGGCAGTAAGCTGGTGCAGTTGCAAGTAAAGCGTCGTGGCAGGATCTACATGTGAAGCGGAGTATATGGCAGCCTCGGAGGCAGCGCAAGAAGCAGTCTGGGTGAAGGAGTTCATAATCGACCTAGGAGTCATAACCAATGCGTCGGACCCGATGACTCTCTTCTGTGACAACACTGGAGCAATTGCCCTTGCGAAGGAGCCCAGGTTTCAAAGGAAGACCAGGCATATCAAGCGTCGCTTCAACTCCATTCGTGAAAGTGTTCAAAATGGAGACATAGAGATTTGTAAAGTACATACGGACCTGAATGTGGCAGATCCGTTGACTAAACCTCTCCCTAGAGCAAAACATGATAAACACCAAAATTCCATGGGTGTGCGATTCATCACAATGTAACTAGACTATTGTCTCTAGTGCAAGTGGGAGACTGTTAGAAATATGCCCTAGAGGCAATAATAAAAGGATTATTATATTTCCCTGTTCATGATAATTGTCTATTATTCATGCTATAATTGTATTGTCTGGAAATCATAATACATGTGTGAATACATAGACCACAATATGTCCCTAGTAAGCCTCTAGTTGACTAGCTCGTTGATCAATAGATAGTCATGGTTTCCTGACTATGGACATGGGGATGTCATTGATAACGGGATCACACCATTAGGAGAATGATGTGATGGACAAGACCCAAACCTAAGCATAGCACAAAGATCGTATAGTTCGTTTGCTAGAGCTTTTCTGAATGTCAAGTATCATTCCTTAGACCATGAGATTATGCAACTCCCGGATACCGTAGGAATGCTTTGGGTGTATCAAACGTCACAACGTAACTGGGTGACTATAAAGGTGCACTACAGGTATCTCCGAAAGTGTTTGTTGGGTTGGCATGAATCGAGACTGGGATTTGTCACTCCGTATGACGGAGAGGTATCTCTGGGCCCACTCGGTAAGACATCATCATAATGAGCTCAATGTGATCAAGGTGTTGTTCACGGGATGATGTGTTACGGGAACGAGTAAAGAGACTTGCCGGTAACGAGATTGAACAAGGTATCGGTATACCGACGATCGAATCTCGAGCAAGTATCGTACCGATAGACAAAGGGAATTGAGTACGGGATTGATTAAGTCCTCGACATCGTGGTTCATCCGATGAGATCATCGAGGAGCATGTGGGAGCCAACATGGGTATCCAGATCCTGCTGTTGGTTATTGACCGGAGATCGTCTCGGTCATGTCTGCATGTCTCCCGAACCCGTAGGGTCTACACACTTAAGGTTCGGTGACGCTAGGGTTGTAAAGATATTAGTATGCAGCAAACCAAAGGTTGTTAGTAGTCCTGGATGAGATCCCGGACGTCACGAGAGGTTCCGGAATGGTCCGAAGGTAAAGAATTATATATAGGAAGTGTCGTTTCGGCCATCGGGAAGGATTCGGGGGTCACCGGTATTGTACCGGGACCACCGGATGGGTCCCGGGGGTCCACCGGGTGGGGCCACCCATCCCGGAGGGCCCCGTGGGCTGAAGTGGGGAGGGAACCAGCCCACTATGGGCTGGTGCGCCTCCCCATGGGCCTCCCCCCTGCGCCTAGGGTTGGAAACCCTAGGGCAAGGGGCGCCCCACTTGCCTTGGGGGGCAAGGCACCCCCCTTGGCCGCCGCCCCCCTCTGGAGATCCATCTCCAGGGCTGCCCCCCCCCCCTTGGGGGCCTATATAAAGGGGGGGAGGGAGGGCAGCCGCACCCCTGCTGCTTTGGCGCCTCCCTCTCCCCTGTTACACCCCTCCCTCTCTCCGTAGACGCTTGGCGAAGCCCTGCGCGAATTCTGCTGCATCCATCACCACGCCGTCGTGCTGCTGGATCTTCATCAACCTCTCCTTCCCCCTTGCTGGATCAAGAAGGAGGAGATGTCATCCCGACCGTACGTGTGTTGAACGCGGAGGTGCTGTCCGTTTGGCACTAGGTCATCGGTGATTCGAATCACGAAGAGTACGACTCCATCATCCACGTTCTTCTTGAACGCTTCCGTTGCGATCTACAAGTGGTATGTAGATGCTCTCCTATCCCCTCGTTGCTAGAATACTCCATGGATAGATCTTGGTGATGCGTAGGAAAATTTTAATTTCTGCTACGATCCCCAACGTAGACAAGCATTGGCCCGGGGGGCTAAATAAAGATGACCCTCGGGATGCATGACTCCCAAGGGAAAAAGGTAATAGGCTGAGGCAAATATAAAACCAATGTTGGGCCTTGCTGGAAGAGCTTTATTCAAAGCGAACTGTCAAGGGGGTCCCATAAATCACCCAACTGCGTTAGGGATGCAAAATCCGGGAACATAACACCGATATGACGGAAACTAGGGCGGCAAGAGTGGAACAAAACACCAGGCATAAGGCCGAGCCTTCCACCCTTAACCAAGTATATAGATGCATTAATAGTATAAGAGATATTGTGATATGCCAACATAAACATAAACATAATCCAACATGGAGCAATCTTCATCTTCACCTGCAACTAGGAATGCTATAAGAGGGGCTGAGCAAAGTGGTAACATAGCCAAACAACGGTTTGCTAGGAAGGGTAACAAAGGTTAGAGGTTCATGGCAATTTGGGAGGCTTGAGCAGCAAGTGGTAGGTAATGCAGCATAGCGATAGAACGAAGCAACTAGCATAGCAATGATAGTAGTGAGATCCAAGGTGATGGTCATCTTGCCTGAAATCCCGCAAAGAAGAAGAACGAGTCCATGAAGAAGATGAAGCCACGAAGACGAACCAAGCGTAGACGAACGAATCCTCACGATCGCAACGAAACGGGAACTATTAAGAAGAAGCACACAACATGGTAAACACACCACACATGAATAAGGCATGATGCTCAACCAAGTATGATGCATGACAAGGCTGCATGAAGCTACTCATGGTAAGAGATGATGCATACGAGATCAACACAACCAAGCAAGTTTAAATGAGGCCGGAAACAACATAGGACAAATCCGGTAAATCCCCATATGCAAATTTCGAAATTTGTCCAGATCTAAATAAACCTTATGTTCAAGTTGTTAAACAGCAAGTTAAGATGCACCACGAGGATCTACACGAAATTCTAGTCAAGTTACATATAAAGTTCATTAGGTTCGGAGCTACGGCCTAGGAGATATGAGCAAAACAAGTTAAGCATGGCATTGGTGCAAAATGCATTCAAACATTAAGCAAACACCTCAAAACAAGGATGCAACATGATAATAAGAAGCTACATGCAATTCTAAGCAAGTTTCATATAGAGCGCACTCAAAACGGAGCAACGGTGCAACACATACACCCTATACAAGTCATAACAACAATCTGTCCAAAACAGCAACTAGGCATCTAGCAAGAATCAAAACAACATGCTACAGGATATCAACATGAAAACAAAAGGCATGGACATGATCTACAGGTAAAGCACAACAAAACATGGACACTAAGCTATCTCAGGAAACTACTAGAACATGCTCAAAAGGACATGGCAAGATTGCAAATAATAACAGGTTCACAGACTTAGTGGAATTTCAGGACATGGCAGAAATAACATCAGGTTGCAATTTTTAGAGCTATCAAACAACATGATACAGCAAGCTATCATATCAAACTAGAGCATCGCATTAATCTACTCAAAGCATATAACAAGAGTCCCTTAGTGACTATGAGCCAAAAGGGATCAGAAAATACAATTGCAAGCATATGAACATAGCAAAATCATAAACAGATTCAGGCTTAGTGAAAAACTGGAGCATGGCAAAACAGATAACAAGTAGGCATGTTTACGAGCTCGATGCAATCACTACGAGGGATTGCATGACAAACTAATCATACACCCAGCAACTAGATATGGCATAGAAGCTAGAAATGGCAAGATCAACAACATAGCATGCAAGGATCAAAAACAACAACCTTGGAAAAATTGCATAACATGTAAACAATCTGCCAGGAACATTTTATAGCAAAAGTAGAGCAAGATTAATACATGCTAGAGCACTCTATAAATGCAACCAGGAGCATGGATGGATATAGCATAACCATATGAACAAAACACCCTTACTGAACATACTCAAAAGAGGCATGGATCTCACCGTAGCAACATGAATACATGGCATAAAAAATAACAACAGACAAAGACTTATTGAAATTCTAAGTCTCTGAAATCAGCAACATCACGGAGGCTACTTTGCAAGCTTGAAACAATCAGTACATGGCATATCATGAATAGAGGATTACACCACAGCAAATATGGCATGTTGTAGCTCATAACACATGTAGACTTCATGCTCAAAAGAAAATCACACAAAAAGATACAAAAATGACAAATGAGCATGTTCTGATAATAGACAGCAGACAACATCATGTATCAGTTTTGCAACGATGATTAGGGCATATAGATGAACTCTAATGAGCATGGCACAATGTAACAAAATTAAGAGCACAACCAGCTGAACATTTCGATATATTATATACATGATTCAGAGCAGTATACTAGGAGATATGATGCGATGAACATGGCAACATAATGCAAAATATCTCGGGACTTGGAGAAAAACGAGGGAGGGGAGAAGTCAACCTCTCCAGATCTAGGTCGCACGGAAACCGAGGCGCGGCCGGAGATGCTCGCCAGAGAACTTGCCGGGGAGGCGCGGGGAGGCGCCGGCGAGGTGACTCCGGGCGGATCCGGCCGGATCTCGCCGGATCCGGGCGCGGACGACGAAGAGGCGGCGCCGGGTGGCGAGGACGGCGACCGGGCGGCGCGGCGCGGTCTCTGGCGACGACGAGGCCGAGCGGGGAGGCGGCCGGAGTGCGCGAGGAGGCGGCGCGGTGGGGAAGAGCTCGGCGCGGGGCGGCGGAGATGCCCGAGGGACCGGGCGGCGCGGGGACGGCGCACGCGGGCGGCGAAAGGCGTGGCAGCGCGCGGCGACTAGGTGCGGGCCGGCGCGGGAGAGCAGCGGCGGCGCGGCCAGGAGCGTCGGCAAGCGGGCGTGGGGCAGCGCGAGGCGGAGCGGGCCGGGGGGGCCGCGGTCGGGCCGAACGGGCCCACGCGGTCGGCGGCGAAGTGGGGCGCGGCCCGGGCGACGTGGTGGCTGGCGATTGGTCCGGGGGAGGCGGCGGACATGTCCAGCGGCGGGAGGAGGAAGAGGCTAGGGTTTCATCCGCGAAAATTTCGGGGAAGGCACATATTTATAGGTAGAAGGAGGTGGGAGTGGCCAAATGGAGTGCGGTTTTCGCCCACACGATCGTGATCGAACGACCGAGAAGATGGAGAGGGTTTGGATGGGATTTGGGCCACTTTGAAGGGGTGTTGGGCTGCACACAAAAGAGGCCTTTGCGGGAACCCGGTTAACCGTTGGAGTATCAAACGGACTCCAAATGGCACGAAACTTGACAGGCGGTCTACCGGTGGTATACCAAGTCCACTTGACAAACCTCGGTCCATTCCGAGACCGTTTAACACCCGCACATGAAAAGAGGCAAAAGGGGGCGCCAGAGGACATAGGAGTGCCGGATTGCAAAACGGACAACGGGGAAAATGCTCGGATACATGAGACGAACACGTATGCAAAATGAGATGCACATGATGACATGGCAAAATGCAACACGCAAGAAAATGACATGGCAACAACGGCGAATAACTGGCAGACACCTGACGCATCGAATCCGGGGCGTTACAAGTCATCATCGACAAAACCCAAGGTTAGTTCATCCCTCTTAGGGGGGATCTCACATCTAGGGGGAGCTTTACTCTAAGAATTAAGCTAAATCAACTGTAATGGTGTGAACACAACAATGCTTTATGTAAAAGTGGTAACCCCACTTGTGCTTAAACGATGAGTATGACCTATGATCAAATGTTCTCATTTGACTCCTAAGTCAATATACTCATATATAGATGACCTAGTCATCAAAAATTGTTTGAGAGATGCTAGAATTGGTTGTGCATGCTTTGCCACATATTTCAATTGCCATTTTATTGTGTGAGCATGTTGATTGCACATTTTACTCATTCGAGGACATCCACTTGTTGTTTTGATTGATTGGTTTTATTTTCTTTTGCGAAGTGGATGGACAAGAATGCCTAAGAACCTTCTCTAGCTATCTATGCCTTTCTCGTCTCAAACTCTATTCATGCTACATCACAAAATTTGATCAAGTCAGATTCGAACCACTCTGTGTGAGGAGCACTCGGAGTCCCCGATTCGTCATAGACTTAAACTTCCAAAACTTCTTTGTGCGTTTCGGTCTGACCGATTCCTCCTTTTCGGTCATACCGAGATCACTAAGTCAATCTAGGTTTTTAATCTCGGTGCAACCGATTTGAACTTTTTGGTCACACCGAGTCGCTATAACTATCAACAGTTATGCATCTCGGTGCCACCGAGTTGTTCCACTCGGTCACACCGACAGGGTCGGGCTATATATACTCACCGGGCAAAATTTTGGAAATTTCTCCGAAGTCTTTTCGCCCGCGCTTAGCCCGCTCTGCCTCCAGGGTCTCCGGATCGTCCTCCTCGTCGCCAGTTGCCTCCTGCCGCTGGTCTCCGCCGCCGTCAACGGAAATCATTCCCGCCGTTGCCGCCGTAGCAAGTTCATCGCCGAACTAGGGTATGAACTTGATCATTGTGCTATCCTCGTCGGATTCCTAGCACATTGTGTTCATTATGATTCTTACCACGATTGAAACGATCTTATCCAGTCAAAACACTCCGTAGATTAGAGTTGAATTGAAAATTTAGGGTTAGGTTTCCGCCGAAACCATCTCGGACCATCCGAGTTGTGTAACTCGGTACCACCGATTCGGCTCAGGCCATTGCACATGTGGTTCTCGGTCCGACCGAGAATGGCAAATCGGTGTGACCGAGTTCAGGACTTTGTGAAACCCTAGCAGTCTCGGTGCCACCAAACTGTGACTCGGTCTGACCGAGTTCACTAGTTTTGGGTCCAACAGCTGCTTCGATATCACCGGGTTTACAAATCGGTTGAGCCGAAATGCTTTCTGAGGAAAACTAAAACTAAGTTTTTGATTCATTCTTTTGTAAAAACCTCTGTATTTTGTGATGCTCGTCCACTCTATCTCATCTACAATCTATTCACAGGGTCTGCAGTTAGTGTTTGCAACATGTCTGATCAGAGTGACAGCCAGAACAAGTCATAGGAGCAGGTGCACATGAGTGAGGGCACTAGTCCCTCTAGCAGCTCAGATGAGGGTAGCAGAAGCACCCCAAGCAATTTGCCAAAGGCTGCCACTAGAGCAAGCAAGAAAAGAACTTCAGAATATGAGGATGAAGATTATGTGGCAGAGGAAGATGATGCCACATCAAAGAAGAAAGTGCTGAAAAAGGAATATGGCTCAGTTGCAGCCACAAAGCTAGGTATGCAGAAGAAGGCACCTGCAAGGAGAGTTCCCACTTCCAAACCTAGGAAGGTTGCCACTGGAGAAACCATAAAGTTTACCATTGAGTCAGAAGAGGAAGCTGTTGGCCAAGATAAAAAGAAAAAGAGAGTCAAAACCACTACTGCCAGAGTTCTTGGCAAACCCTCTATGAGAAGAGATTCAGAAGAGGAAGAAGAAGAAGAAGAAGAGGTTGCTGCACCAGCACCTAAGGCCCAGAAACTCATGGGTGATGCTATCAGGACAGGGGCTGCATCATCTAAGCCCAAAGCTGCTGCTAAGTCTGCTGCTCCAGCTCCAAAGCCAAAACCCAAGAGGAGCACCAGAAACATCCCTGCAGAGGAGAAGAACAAGGCCCCAGTGCCCGAGACTGTTGCTAAAGTAGAAGGAGATGAAGAGCATGTTCTGAGAAAATTGAAGCCAAAAATTCCAGACCACAATGATGCTCATCCTGTGGCTGAGAACATGAAGATCAGGAGAGACTCAGGATTGAGGAAATGGAGAGAGACAGATCCATATGCTACAAGAAGAAGAACTGTTGTGGATTACAGGTTCCACACCAAGGAACAACAAGACTTCTATGAGACAGTGTTGTTGGACAAGAAGCCTATAGTGTGTGAAATGAGGTGGGTCGACTGGAAGTATATCAAGGAAAATGAGGAACACTATCCTGGTGTGTTTGACAGCTTCAGTGCATGTGGAGTTGCAGACTTTGTTGGGCAGAAGCTCACAAAGTGGAATGAGGAGCTCATAATGCAATTCTACTCCACATCACACTTCTATCCAGATGGCAGGATAGTATGGATGTCCGAAGGTACAAGGTACCACTCAACTATTAAGGAATGTGCAAATATGATCAATGCTCCTAAGGAAGAAGAAGATGACTTGGATGTCTATGCCAAGAAGAAGATGGATCACAACTCTATGGCAAACATGTACAAGGAGATTCCCGAAGATGATCTTGAGACTCACCAGTTTGGGTCAGTAAAACACTTGCTGTCAGGGCTGCCTACAATCAATTGGATCCTTAGGCACACTCTCTTGCCCAAGTCTGGTGATCATAGAATGATCATAGGCCATGCAATTAACTTGCTACATATATTTGATGTGCCACAGAAGTTCAAGGTCATGAGCCTTATAGTTGAGACTATCAAGAGGACTGCAGCTGACCAGAGAAGAAGTTGTGGATATGCCCCACAGATCCAGGAGTTGATAAACTCAAAGATGGGCACAGGCACATACTTGTTGGATAAGGAACACTTGCCCATCTATCCAGATTTCGAGGACAACCCAGTTGTGATGAATGAAGATGAACCCTCCTCAGTGCAAGCACAAGCAAAGAAGGAGAAGGCAAAGATGGAGAAAGCTGCCAAGATGCCAACCATGGAAGAGGCATCTCAATATTTTCTAAAGAGAAAACAAGATCAGCCTGGCTACTTGATTGCATCCACTCTAAGGATAGAGAAAAGACTGGCCACCCTGACTCGAAACTAGGAGAGCTTGGAAAGAATCATGGAGCAGAAGTTCTATGACATGGATGTGAAGGTAACTGAGATCCAGTCTGTTGTGGAGCAACTTCAGGATGACATGCAGGAGAGGAAGGGCAAGACAACAACTGAGGCATTTGCCACAGTGCCTAGAGCTCAAAGGTCAACTGCAGTACCAGTATCAGACACTAGAGCCACTTCATCTGCACTAGCTACATCTTCAGTGCCACCAGCTCCAGCACCTACCCCAGCAGCTCCATCTACATCAACAGAAGCCTTCGTCCTTGGTGTTCTCCGGACTCCACCACTTGAAGATCAAGCCTGAGAGTCGTTTTAGTGCTATGCATTTTCGATGAACTTTTTGGTAACTTGTTGCCAAAGGGGGAGAAAAATGTATAGATCATAGGCTTCGAGAGATCGTTGCTTTTTTCTCTTGCTTTGGTGGTTGAACTTTATTTGCTTGTTTGAGATACTTGGATGATCATGTGTGTTTGATCATATGCTACATTAATGCTTGTTGGATGATACTATCATTTTATCCCTATTTGATCATTCACTTTGCTTGGTGATGAGTGCATGTATTTAATTCTTATCATTTTGAGCGCTCCACCAAGATGTATGTGACATGGAAGAGTAACCCATGATCCTAACTCATTGTGCATTTGCATTCCAAAGCAAATCTTAAGATATGCACAAATTTAGGGGGAGCTCTTGCTTTTCACATACTTCTCAAAGCGACAATATCTTTCACTCTTATTATCATTTGTCAAAGCTTTGATCTATATGTTGTCATCAATTACCAAAAAGGGGGAGATTGAAAGTGCAACTATCCCTGGGTCATTTTGGTAATTCCTAACAACATATAGCTCATTGAGCTAACATTATTCCAAGATTAATATTTCAGGAAAAGCTCAATGAATGGCATGGCATGTATGAGGAAAGTGGATCCCTCAAAATTCTAAGGTCAAAAAGTTTGGCTCAAGCTTGAAGCTCAAGACTCTACATTTTATATTTTAGTGATCCAAGATCACATTGAGTCTATAGGAAAAGCCAATACTATCAAGGAGGGATGAGGTGTTGCTTAATGGCTTGCTTGCTCAAAGTGCTCAGTGATATGCTCCAAAACCCTCAACTACCTTCCCACATCCACATATGACCTAAACCAAAAGTCAAACTCGGCCCCACCGATTCTTTCTATCCGGCGCCACCGAGTTTCAAATGTCATAGCCACTACCACAAACCCTAGGCAAATTGGTCTCACCGATAGGGATCTTGGTCTCACCGAGATGGGATTGTAATCTCTCTGTTTCCCTTCGTAACGTTTAGGTCTTACCGAGATGAGCGATTGGTCCCACCGAGATTGCAATGTAAGCTCTCTGTTTCCCTTTTGTAACATTTCGGTCTCACCGAGATGAGCGAATCGGTCCCACCGAGTTTACCTGACCAACTCTCTGGTTAGCTTATTACCAAAATTGGTCTCACCGAGTTTGTGTAATCGGTCACATCGAGATTACGTTATGCCCTAACCCTAACCATATCGGTCCTACCGAGTTGCATCTCAGTCCCACCAAAAATCTTAACGGTCACTAGGTTTGCTGAATCGGTCCGACCGAGTTTAACTATTCAGTCCCACCGAGTTTGGCTAATCGTGTGTAATGGTTAGATTTTGTGTGGAGGCTATATATACCCCTCCACCCACTCTTCATTCGTGGAGAGAGCCATCAGAACATACCTACACTTCCAATACAATTTTTTTTGAGAGAGAACCACCTACACTTGTGTTGAGCTCAAGATATTCCATTCCAACCATATGAATCTTGATCTCTAGCCTTCCCCAAGTTGCTTTCCACTCAAATCTTCTTTCCACCAAATCCAAATCCTGTGAGAGAGAGTTGAGTGTTGGGGAGACTATCATTTGAAGCACAAGAGCAAGGAGTTCATCATCAAAACACCATTTGTTACTTCTTGGAGAGTGGTGTCTCCTAGATTGGCTAGGTGTCACTTGGGAGCCTCCGACAAGATTGTGGAGTTGAACCAAGGAGTTTGTAAGGGCAAGGAGATCGCCTACTTCGTGAAGATCTACCGCTAGTGATTCAAGTCCTTCGTGGGCGACGGCCGTGATGGAATAGACAAGGTTGCTTCTTCATGGACCCTTCGTGGGTGGAGCCCCCCGTGGACTCGCGCAACCGTTACCCTCCGTGGGTTGAAGTCTCCATCAGCGTGGATGTACGATAGCACCACCTATCGGAACCACGACAAAAACATCTGTGTCTCCAATTGCGTTTGAATCCTCCAAACCCTTCCCTTTACTTTCTTGCAAGTTGCATGCTTTACTTTCCGCTGCTCATATACTCTTTTGCATGCTTTCTTGAATTGTGTGGAGATTGCTTGACTTGTGCTAAGATAGCTAAAATCTGCCAAGAACTAAAATTGGGAAAAGGCTAGATTTTTATTTGGTCAAGTAGTCTAATCACCTCCCTCTAGACATACTTTCGATGCTACAGTTTGCTATAGGCGTCGTATGTATTGAACCCATTATCCCAGGCTTCTTGCAATTCGTCCTTAAGCGGCTGCATGTACACATTCATATTTTTCCCCGGATAGTGGGGCCCTGGAATTATCAACGTCAGGAAAATGTTCTTTCTTTGCATAATCTGTCAGGGGGGAGATTGAGTGGAAAGACAAATACGGGCCAACAACTGTATTGGTCTGCCGTCATACCAAACACACTGAACCCATCCGTGCTGATGCCGACTCGAGGATGCCTCGGATCTGCCGCTTTGTCAGCATGTAATTCATCAAACTTTTTCCATGCAACACCATCCGATGTGTGTACCATCATCAGATTCCCATCTGCATCTAGTTCGGTTCTTTTGCCTATTTTGTGCCATGTCATCTGTCTGGCCGTCTCTTCGACCATGAAAAGACATTGAAGTCTTGGTACGATTGGCATATACCGAAGAACACTAATGGGGATTTTGGTCTGTGTCTTCTCACCCATACCGTTGTCTACCACAATATACCTGGAAGACTTGTAAATGGGACAATAGTTCAAGTCCGCATAGTCAAGCCTAAATAAGGCACATCCTTTCTCACATGCATGTATCTTCTCATAGGGCATCTTCAGTGCACGAAGGATTTTGTCCGACTGGTACAAGTTTGTAGGCATTACATGGCCTTTGGGTAGTAAGCGTCCAAATACTATCATAATTGCGTCATAGCATTCTCTGCCCAAGTTGAACTGAGCTTTCAGAGCCATTACTTGTGAGATGGTATCCAACTGACAAAGCTCAGTGTGCTCGTGGGGCGGACGTTTTGAAGACTCCAACATTTCATTGAAGGCCTTTGCAGATTCCTCCATCTCCTCGTCCGAATCCCGAGCATCATCATAGTCTTGCACCATGTTTTCCATCCCGGTACCATGCTCGTCGGTGCGACGACGATCCACCTCAGCCCGCTCACGTTGGGCAGACTCACCATGATATGTCCACACCGTATAATCGGGCGTAAAACCACTCTTCTGCAGGTGTTTGCCCATTTTAGCCTCTGTCCTCTTTTCCCAATTGCCGCACCGGAAACAGGGGCACCAGGTTTTTCTCTGGCCATTTGCAAATGCGGCTTGCACAAACCCCTTGGTTTTTGTGAACCATTCAGCGCTCCATTTGTTCTGACCAGTGTGACTGGTATACATCCACACACGATCACTCATCTTGACTTTCAGAGCTACTGGACACACAGCAATTATATATGTAATTCACCATGTATATATCCTTCAGTTGATCTACTTTGTCAATTTTATTACGTCCATGCAACCTACACTCTAATAGGTAATGATAGGTCCTAATCCCACCCGTGTATGTGTAGATCGGGTTCATTTTCCCATGCTATGCTCCGGATCCGATGCAAAATTTCGGCAGCACCTCCCTGTTGTTCTCCTGATACACGTCTCTGCAATAAACAGAGAGGATGTGTACCCAGAGAACAAGAGGGGAGGCACTTACGAAATTTATGCGTCGGATCCGAAGCAAAGCATATGGGAAAACGAACCCAATCTACACATACTCGGGCTGTCCATGGATAGCGTTGGACAATTCGAAAGAATCAAGGTTATAAATATGCAAATGCATGCATATTTATAACTATGACGCTTTCGAACGGGAGACACATATTGGTTATGCATACTGATGATTCAAGGCACATATATAGCTAGCTATCAAGTTTCATCAGAATAGATCAAATAATTAATGGGGGAGGAGGACATGCCATTTGTGCTCACCCACGAACGAAGGGGCAGAGCTCGTCAAACGCACGGCGAGGTCGTCGAACACCAAACCTCGCAGCGATGAAACACCTGCACATTTAAAACTACCCGATCAACACAATTATATATGATGTTTTTCATAACAAAATCGAAAAATATATGACCTAACTAATAATTCACAAATATATGACCCCGTCGGCCTCTGGAAGGCCAAAGAACACCTTTTCGGGAGGTGTCGGGGGTCGGGGTGTCGTGTCGGTGTCGGGGTGCCGTGTCGGGGTCGGGGTGCTGTTTCGGGGTCGGGGGGTCGGGGTGTCGTGTCGGTGTCGGGGTGCCATGTCGGGGTCGGGGTGCTGTTTCGTGGTCGGGGGGTCGGGGTGTCGTGTCGGGGTCGGGGTGTCGGGGTCAGGGGGTCGGTTGTCGGGGTCGGGGTGTCGGGTCAGGCTCGGGGTCGGGGTGTCGGGGTCGGGGTCTCGGGGTCGGGGTGTCGGGTCGGGGTGCCGGGTCGGGGTCGGGGTGCCGTGTCGGTGTCGAGGTCGAGGTATCGGGTCAGGCTCGGGGTCGGGGTGTCGGGGTCGGGGTCGGGGTCGGGGTCGGGGTGTCGGGGTCGGGGTGTCGGGGTCGGAGTCTCGAGGTCGGGGTGTCGTGTCGGGGTGCCGGATCGGGGTCGGGGTGCCGTGTCTGGTCGGGTTTTTCCCCTCTTTTTTCCTTTTCTACTTCTTCCACTTCTTCCTTTTCTTCCCTTTCTTCCTTTTTTCCCTTCTTCTTCTTCTTCTTCTTCTTCTTCTTCTTCTTCTTCTTCCTCCTCCTCCTCCTTTCCTTTTTCCTCTTCTTCTTCTCCTCCTCTCCTCTTTTTTCTTCTTCTTCTTCCTCTTCTTCTTTTTTCTTCTCCTCCTCCTCCTCTTCTTCTTCTTCCTTTCCTTTTTCCTCTTCTTCTTCTCCTCCTCTCCTCTTTTTTTCTTCTTCTTCTTTCCTAAAACTAAACTAAACCTAAACCTAAAACTAAAACTAAACCTAAATCTAAAACTAAAACTAAAACTAAAACTAAATCTAAACTAAACATAAACCTAAAACTAAAAAAACAGAAAAAGTAAAAAACTAAATCTAAACCTAAAACTAAACTAAAACTAAACCTAAACCTAAAACTAAAACTAAAACTAAATCTAAACTAAACATAAACCTAAAACTAAAAAATAGAAAAAAGAAAAAAAGAGGAGGTTGAGCTCACCTGGGGCAGGGCCGGTGGAGGAGGTGGCCGGTGGAGGAGGGGGGCGGGGCGGCTTGGGGCGGCGTCGCCGGGTGGCAGTGGCGACGGGGCCAGGCCCGGGGCGGTGGGGCGCGGGGGGGCCGGGGCGCAGCGGCGCCGAGACGGCAGGGCGACAGAGGCGATGGGGCAAGGGCCGGTGGGGCGCCGGGCGGCAGTGGCGACGGGGCTAGGGCCGGGGCGCGGGGGGTGGGGGGCGGGGCGCCGGGGGAGCGGGGCGCGGTGGCGCCAAGACGGCAGGGCGGCGGGGGCGACGGGGCAGCGGTGGCACCGGGGCGGGGGGCCGGTGGGGCGGCGGCGAGTGGTGGGGGTGGCGGCGCGCGTGTGAAAAGGGAGAGAAATAGAGAGAGAGGAGCGGGGTGGGGCGCGGCCGTTAGATATGTTAATTCTTTGTCGTCCGCCCCCCTTTGCCATCCGCTTTTTTACTCTTTGTCGTCTGCTAGCAGACGGCAAAGAGGGGGGCCGTTAAGTTTTTTTAAGCAGCTCGTCAGTGGGCCTGTCGGTGTCAAAACCGGCGGATCTCGGGTAGGGGGTCCCGAACTGTGCGTCAAGGTCGGATGGTAACAAGAGACAAGGGACACTTTATTTTACCCAGGTTTGGGCCCTCTCGATGGAGGTAAAACCCGACTCCTGCTAGATTAATATTGATGATATGGGTAGTACAAGAGTAGATCTACCACGAGATCAAGGAGGCTAAACCCTAGAAGCTAGCCTATGAGTATGATGATGGTTATGATGATTGTGATTGTTGTGATTGTTGTCCTACGGACTACAACCCTCCGGTTTATATAGACACCGAATAGGGTTAGGGTTACACAGAGTCGGTTACATTGGTAGGAGATCTTGAATATCCGCACGCCTAGCTTGCCTTCCACGCCAAGGAAAGAACCTTCCGGACACGGGACGAAATCTTCAATCTTGTATCTTCATAGTCTAGGAGTCCGGCGAAGGTATAGTCTGGCTATCCGAACACCCCCTAATCCAGGACTCCCTCAGTAGCCCCTGAACCAGGCTTCAATGACGACGAGTCCGGCGCGCAAATTGTCTTCGGTATTGCAAGGCGGGTTCCTCCTCCAAGTTCTTCAAGAAGATAATAAACACCCAAAACAGTGTCCGGCTCTGCAAAACAAGTTTCCACGTATTGCCATATAGAGAATAATACAAACACAAATCAAATCTGCTGACGTATTCCGCAGTGCGTCATAACACTGCGACCAAGCCTTCTGTATGGATTATTTTTTGTTGTTCCACCGCGGCACGTTCAACGAGGCGGTTTCCTTGGCACGTCTTGTCAAAGCAGAGATCGTGTGCCCCTTTTAACGGGATTCTCATTAATACGGACGTGGGTAACCCAACCATGCCATTTACCACGGCGCTTGAGCGGCAAGCGAGTTTTATTAGGTAGGTGGGGACGCATAACGGCATCATCCTACATAAGGGGATAAAGATCCACCTCTTTCACCTACGCCTTCTTCCTCCTTTGCCCATCCATCTCCTGCGCACTCAAGCTCCAACTCCCAAGTCCGCTCTTTCTTCCTCAACCTGCTCCAGCGATGTCCGGAGCGGGAGGCAAGTGGATGGCTTCCTCCGTTACGGAGGGTCAAATCAAAAAGCTTAGGAAGGCCGGATATCTGTCCAAGGACATCCCGCACCGGCTTCCTGAGGCGGGGCAGCTTCTTCCCACCCCAAGGCCCAATGAGAGGGTAGTTTTTCCTCCCCACTTCCTCCGCGGACTAGGTTTTCCACTCCACCCTTTTGTCCGGGGGCTCATGTTCTACTACGGCCTGGATTTCCACGATCTGGCCCCGAACTTTGTCCTCAACATCTCGGCGTTCATCGTCGTGTGTGAGGCCTTTCTCCGCATCCGCCCCCACTTCGGCCTCTCGCTCAAGACCTTTAACGTCAAGCCTAAGGTGGTGTCCGGCACCCAGGCGGAGTGCGGAGGTGCTATGGCCGGGAAGATGGCCA
The DNA here is from genome assembly GCA_032464435.1 of Aegilops umbellulata. Lineage (NCBI taxonomy): Eukaryota > Viridiplantae > Streptophyta > Magnoliopsida > Poales > Poaceae > Aegilops > Aegilops umbellulata. The sequence goes on from CP136058.1 coordinate 331,805,059, forward strand.
ACGCCCTCTGGTTCGATGGCTCCTTTGTGGAGACCTTAAAGGGGTGGCAGGCAGGGTGGTTTTACATCACCGAGCCACGCGACTCGAAATGGGTCACGACCCCTGAGTTCCGATCCGGAACCCCCACGCAGCTCATGTCCTGGAAAGAGACGGGCCTGTCGTGGGGCAACGAAGAAGAAGTGACCGGATTGCAAACTTGCATCCGGTCTCTGGTGAACAAGCCAATCCGGCATGTCAATATCATCCAGGTTATGCTCGTCCGCCGGATCCTCCCATGCCAAGAACGGGCTTTTACTTTGTGGGAATTCGACCCGGCGCGACACAAAACCCTTAGTAGGCTATTCGACACAACGTATGAAGACGTCTGGAAGGTGCTGACCAAACGCGCCGAGTCCCCCACATCCGCTTCCGAGGATCGCGGATACAGCTCGCAGCGCAACGCTGGCGAGGTAAGCTATTTATACCTTTGACAGGTTCGCTAAGTTCTCCTACATAGATTAACTCTATGCGGGTTCTAAAAACTCCCTTTGCCTTTGACAGGCGTGGCTGAAGATAGCCGGACCAATCAACTGTCCGGCTCCTCTGCCCGAAGACCCGGCCCCAGCTCTCTTGGTGAAGCTAATGGCTCCGGCACCTTACGTGGTGCCGGAGCGGAAGGCCAAGAAGAAGAAAACCACCGGACTCGAAAAAGTGCCCGCAACATGGTGGTCTCGGACTCGTCATCTGGCGAGTCCGCAACGCCCTCCTCTCGTGAAAACGAGGAGGAGGAACAAGGAAGCTCTCCCCCTCCAGCGAGGGGAGCGAAGAAGAAGAAGGCCGCCCCAACGGGGGAGGCCGAGGGGTCGAGGAAAAGGAAGACCCCTCCGCCGGACTACTCCCTCGACGCCGAAGAGGGCGGAAAGGAGTGGCCGGACAGAACCAAGCGTCCGGCGATATCGTAAGTATTTACATACCAGAATGACTCATAGTATCTTCAAGTGCGCAGCTTACCCTAATGTCGAATGTTATTTGTGCAGCCCGCCCCGGGCCGGACTCGACGATTCGTCGAGCGGCTCCCTGTATTCGTCGGACATAAACTCTGTTCCGCCCGCAGTCTCCCCCAGCGGGGTGGACGACGCCGAAATGGCGCCCCGCCAAACAGGGCAGGAGGCGGTGGTCTTGGAGGAGCCGCAAGGCAATCCTCCGGACCCCAGGAGTAAAGGGGACGAAACCCCCCAGGGCTCCAAGTCCGGCTTTGTGCCGGACACCGCGCCGGACTCAACAGTCCCGGTCCGCGGTGGGCGAACTCCTTCCAAGAGGAGTAAGCCGTCTGAGCCGGCGACCTCTGTCCAACCAGAGGCGCCGGATAATCTGCTGGAGGCGCTTGAGGGCGCCACCATCGAAGAGGAGCACCGTACTGTTATCAGTATGGTAATCCAAAGGGTTCAGTCCGCCAAGAGCGGACTGACTAAAGCTTGCGCTAGCCTTCTAACAGGCTTCGAGGTAAACAGAAAATGTGTTAAGTTATTTACCGCATAGACAGTAGCCCCTGATGCTCTGTTCGGTGTTCGGAAAAGAAAAGCCGAATAGAGGATCTAATAAATTTCGCAGGAGTCTAAAAAAAAGGTCAAATATGCGTTTGCGGGCTTCGCTGCTGTCCACCGCCGCACTGACTGCGCGGGTGGAAGTCCTGAAAAAGGACCTCGAGCGGTCTGAGCAAGAGCTCGGCCTTGCCAAAAGGCAGCTCAAGGAAAAGGAAGGTAAGAAATACCCTTTAAAAAAGGTGCCTATAGAGAGGCTTGATTGCAAAAAGAAATAACAGGATTGTACTGCTTATTGTAGGGGCCACAACCGAGGTGGCAACCCTGAAGCAGGCGCTGGCTGAGGCCGAGAAGAAAGCGGCCGAGGAGCGCGCCGAGCGAGAAAGGCTTGGGGTCCAAGTCGGCGAGGTGCAGCAAGAGCTGCAAGCTCTCATGAAGAAACATGAGGGTTTGGAGCTTGAGGCAAAAACGCAAGCATCCGAGCTCGCGTCGGCTATTGAGACCACCAAGAGTGCCAAGGCCGAAGCCCAAAAGGCCCTCCAAGAGTTGGAGGATGTGAAAAAGATAGCAGCGGGTAAGGCATTCTTAATGCAAAGTAGGAATATAAAAGTAAATTACCTATTACTTACCCGAATCCGGAGTTCTCCAGGGGCGTTCTTCGATCTTCCCCGCAGCGCATCCGATGCCGCCGCGTTCTACCGAGCTGAAGAAGGCAGCTCGACGGAGAGTGTGTTCTGGTCTCAGTATTCTGAGGCCGGACACCCTGTGCCCTTGAGCGATCAGCTGAAACAGCTGGCCGAGCTCCACAAGGCGGCCGAACAGGCCATGAAGGGCTTATTAGTTCGGCTGTGGCCTGGAGAGGCCCTGCCTGGGAGCTATTTCAGGCTAGTACGGCGGCTGGTGGGGGCCTGTCCACGGCTTGAACTCGTCAAGCGCTCCGTCTGCATTGAAGGTGCCCGGAGGGCCCTTGCCCGTGTAAGGGTACACTGGGGTAAGCTGGACGGAGAGAAGCTGGTGAAGGACGGGCCGCCGCAGGGGAAGGATCATCGCAAGCCCGAGAACTACTACAAGGAAGTTCTTGCCGGAGCCCGCCTTGTCGCGGATGAATGTACTAAATATGTAATTTTTGAATAAACTCGCTCGTTTGTGTCCTGTGTGCTGAAAACTTGTTCATATGCGCTAAGCAATGCTTGTTTAATTTAAAATATTATTTCCAGTCGTCGGCTTCTGCCCCCATGCCACTAGTGCTGGGGTGTTCGGGATAAACCTGAGGGCTCTTGTTCCCATAGTTGGGTCCTTCGAGGGAGGCGCTCAGCACAACGAACCAGGCAATCGGACTATAATGCTTGAACACTCTCACTTAGCCATAGAACGTTATAATTTTAAATTTCGGCGAAGCCCCTAGTTCGGAAGGCCGAATTCGGGGTGCTATCCACGCCTTTGGCCGGACTTAACCAGCTCCCCGCTCGAAGCGGCATAAGCCTTTAAGGGCTCGAAAAACCTCTCGAACAGCGACCGGTCTCACGCCTTATCATGACAGTCTGTTTTAGCTTTCTCCACTGAGGTGCTCACCCACCTGATCTGGGGCACAATCACAGTGGTTCTCCTAGTGCTACCTTAGCCGATAGAGCGGAACGTAAGGCACCAAAACATAGGAGCCGGGCAAACCCAACATATGACCAAAATCATCACTCGGAGCCGATGCATATAGTGCTATAAGTTCGGGGTGCCGCACTTGTGAAAGTGTACGAACTTCTCACGCCAGATAAAAGGGTTAGAAAGCCCCTGGCGTGTTTTGCCGTACCATGGTGTACGGGTGCGATCATGTTATTGAATAAACATATATATATTGAAAGATGAGAATGCAAAAAATAGACAAAAAGCTATGCATTATTTATAAGGAGGTTGTTTATTCAAGCCGAACGATACAAGTAGTGCGATAAAAAAATTTAGACTATTTAACATGTCCTGACCAGGCGCAGGCCACGGAATTTAGAAACAGATATATCGCTCGAAATAGAGACCACCTGAGAGTTCCACGATGCGGCGTTGTTTTGTCTGCTTTCCTGGGTCTTGTATCGTCTGTGCGGCAGCAGGGCCGAACACTTTATCCAGAGTATGGAGTCCTGAAAGAAAAGAAGAATCCGGCAGCCCCTAGTACGTTTGACGCCGTATTGTTGGCATGCCGTTTGATGTGCCCCTTCCCCTATGCCCATGGAATTTTAAGGGCGTAATTGTGTACTCGAGGTACTAGCTCCGCTATGTAGCGATGGCTGGGGTTGGGGCCGTATTGCTACGCTTGCTCCGAACGCGCCAGTCGGTCTTGCTGCGGGTTACTCCGGGCGCGCTTTACTTTGTCCGGCTTTGTAGCGGCCGGACTCGAGAGTTGCCTTAAGAGGCTGCTTTGCACTTCCGCTGCGAGGGCCGCCGTGTGCTCCTCCGTACGGATGGAGCGTTCGGTGTTTCCGCTGACCGTGATTACACCTCGAGGGCCTGGCATCTTAAGCTTGAGATATGCGTAGTGCGGCACCGCATTGAATTTAGCGAATGCGGTTCGTCCAAGCAGAGCATGATAGCCACTGCGGAACGGAACTATGTCGAAGAGTAACTCTTTGCTTCGGAAGTTGTCCGGAGATCCGAAGACCACATCAAGTGTTATGGAGCCTATGCAGTTGGCCTCTACACCTGGGATGACGCCTTTAAAGGTCGTCCTTGTGGGCTTGATCCTTGATGGATCTATGCCCATTTTCTGCACTGTATCCTGGTAAAGCAGGTTCAGGCTACTGCCGCCGTCCATGAGGACTCTTGTAAGGTGAAATCCGTCAACGATTGGGTCAAGAACCAATGCGGCGAAACCGCCATGACGGATGCTAGTGGGGTGGTCCCTTCGATCGAAGGTGATCAGGCAAGAGGACCATGGGTTGAACTTTGGGGCGACTGGCTCCATCGCGTATACGTCCCGTAGCGCACGCTTCCTCTCCCGCTTGGGAATGTGAGTCGCGTATATCATGTTCACCATCCGCACTTGCGGAGGAAACCCCTTCTGTCCGTTGTTGTTCGGCGGCCTGGGCTCCTCGTCGTCGTCGCTGTCCAGCCCCTTGTCTTTGTGTTCGGCTCTTAACTTGCCTGCCTGCTTAAACACCCAACAATCCCTGTTGGTGTGATTGGCTGGCCTTTCGGGGGTGCCATGAATCTGGCACGAGCGGTCGAGTATCCGGTCCAAACTGGACGGGCCCTGGGTATTCTTTTTAAATGGATTTTTCCGCTGACCGGATTTATGGCCTCTGAATCCGGCATTTACTGTCGTATCCTCATTACTGTCGCTGCTAAAGCGGCGTTTCTGTTTGTTCCGTCATGACCTGCCATCTTTGTCCTTGGTATCCGAATTACCTTGCTTCTTCGATAAGTTGTTGCTGCGAGCTAGCCAGCTATCTTCGCCCGTGCAAAAGTGGGTCATGAGTGTCGTGAGGGCTACCATTGATTTCGGCTTCTCCTGTCCCAGGTGCCGGGCCAGCCATTCATCGCGGATGTTGTGTTTGAAGGCCGCTAGGGCCTCTGCATCCGGACAATCGACTATCTGATTTTTCTTTGTTAGGAACCGTGTCCAGAATTGTCTGGCCGATTCTTCTCGCTGCTGAATGATATGGCTTAGGTCGTCGGCGTCTGGTGGCCGCACATAGGTCCCTTGAAAGTTATCGAGGAATGCGGCCTCCAGGTCCTCCCAAGAGCCGATTGAGTCCGCTGGGAGGCTGATAAGCCAGTGCCGGGCTGGTCCCTTAAGCTTAAGGGGTAAATATTTGATGGCGTGCAAATCATCGCCACGTGCCATGTGGATGTGGAGGAGATAGTCCTCAATCCATACTGCCGGATCTGTCGTACCATCGTACGACTCAATATTGACGGGTTTGAAACCCTCTGGGATTCTATGATCCATTACTTCGTCTGTGAAGCATAGTGGGTGTGCGGTGCCCCTGTACTGGGCTATGTCACGACGCAGTTCGGAGGAGCTGTGCCTGTTGTGTTCGGCCCGGCCGGATTTATTATGTCCGGGGTGAAAATCATCACGTGCCGTCGGGCGTCCGCGCGATCCATAGATCGATCTTGTTTGCCTTGCTTTGTCCTCCGGGATGTCTCGCGGGTCTGGTTCGTTTTCCCGTGCCTTGGTGAAGTGGCTGCGGGGCATGGTTTGTTTGAATGTTCGACATGCTTCTCTGTCGCGGCCGCGAGGTGGCCGATCTGCCATGTCTTGTGCTTCCTCCTCTGATTGGGGTAGCGGCCTGCGCTTAGGATAATTTTTGGAGGGGCGTCCGAGTTCATACTCTTCGGACGCAAGGACTTCAGTCCATCTGTCAGCTAGCAAATCTTGATCAGCTCTAAGCTGTTGCTGCTTTTTCTTTAGGCTGTTTGCCGTGGCTAAAAGCCTGCGTTGAAAGCGCTCTTGTTCGGCGGGGTCTGATGGTATGACGAATTCATCGTCGCCGAGGCTTGCCTCGTCTTCGGAGGGAGGCATGTAGTTATCATCCTCGACCTCTCGCTCTGCCGTTCCCTCGTGAGGGCGGTCTTCTCCATCTTCCTGCGCCGAATCTTGCTGGTTTTGGTGTTCTTCGGCACTGTTCGGGGTAGTATTATCTCCCGTGCCGGAATCACCGTTTCTGCTGTGGCGGGATTTAGAGCGGCGCCATTGGCGCCGGCGTTTTGGAGGCTTTTTCGAAGTGCCATCCTCCGTTGTTCCATCACCGTCTCCATCTTTTGGAGCGTCCACCATGTATATGTCATATGATGAGGTGGCCATCCAGCGCCCTACATGTGCTGGTTCTTGTTCGTCTCCTCCTTCGTCGTCCATACCGTCGAAGTCTTCGGAGCCGAAGTCGAGCATGTCGGGTATATCGTCGACAGTGGCTATTAAGTGGGTGGTGGGTGGGCTTTGAATTTCTTCATCGTCCGAATCCCAACCTCGCAGGCCATAGTTCGGCCTGGGCTCTCCTGTCAAAGAGAGAGACTTAAGAGAATTCAGAATATCACCGAAAGGTGAACACTTAAAGATGTCCACGGCGGTGAACTCCATTACAGGCGCCCAATCTGATTCGATTGGCAAGGGCGCGGGAGGCTCGGAGTTCGGAGAAGAATCCGGCTCCTCGGAGTCATGGGCCATGCGCAGTGCGGGGCTTGCGTTCGGCTCAATGGCTTTTAAGATCGCATACTCCGAGGTGACGTCCAACCGTTCACCCTCAAAGGACGTAGCGGGCTCTGAGTCGAGGATCGGGGCTGGAGCGTATGCGGCCTCCAGGACACTGTTCGGAGGCAGAGCTATATCATGCCCCTCGCGATAGTGCGGCGCGCTTGGCTGTGGCTCGAATCCGTCGAAGATCAAGTCTCCGCGGATATCTGCCGTGTAGTTTAAGCTTCCAAACCTGACTTGATGGCCAGGGGCGTAGCTTTCAATCTGCTCTAGATGGCCAAGCGAGTTGGCCCGCAGAGCGAAGCCGCCGAAGACGAAGATCTGTCCGGGGAGAAAAGTCTCACCCTGGACCTCATCGTTGCTGATGATCAAAGGAGCCATCGGGCCAAAAGGCGACGACACAGAGGAACTCTCAATGAAAGCACCAATGTCGGTGTCAAAACCGGCGGATCTCGGGTAGGGGGTCCCGAACTGTGCGTCAAGGTCGGATGGTAACAGGAGACAAGGGACACTTTATTTTACCCAGGTTCGGGCCCTCTCGATGGAGGTAAAACCCTACTCCTGCTAGATTAATATTGATGATATGGGTAGTACAAGAGTAGATCTACCACGAGATCAAGGAGGCTAAACCCTAGAAGCTAGCCTATGAGTATGATGATGGTTATGATGATTGTGATTGTTGTGATCGTTGTCCTACGGACTACAACCCTCCGGTTTATATAGACACCGGATAGGGTTAGGGTTACACAGAGTCGGTTACATTGGTAGGAGATCTTGAATATCCGCACGCCTAGCTTGCCTTCCACACCAAGGAAAGAACCTTCCGGACACGGGACGAAGTCTTCAATCTTGTATCTTCATAGTCTAGGAGTCCGGCGAAGGTATCGCCCGGCTATCCGAACACCCCCTAATCCAGGACTCCCTAAGCCCCCCCCTCTTTGCCGTCTGCTAGCCGACGGCAAAGAATCTTTGTCGTCTGCTAGAGGACAGCAAAGAACTGGCTGATGGCAAAGAAGGTCTTTGCCATCTGCCAGTTCTTTGTCGTCTACTTTTGGGTAGCTGATGGCAAAGAGCTTCTTTGCCGTCTGCTAGCTGACGGCAAAGAGCTGGCAGATGGCAAAGTAGCTGATTCCAGTAATGATTTGGCAACCCGGCCGGTTGCTTCCCTGTTTTGGATTATATCTCCCAAAGGGGCAGAACTGACCATAGTGATGGGATGGCCCTGAAAGTATTGCTTAAGCTTCCGGCTTGCAATGAAAACTCCATATACTAGCTACTGCCAATGTGGGTACCTCTGCTTGGATTCAATGAGCACTTCACTGGTATAATAAACCGGCCGTTGAACCGGATACTTCTTTCCAGCCTCCTTACGCTCCACCACAATGGCCACACTAACAGCCCGGGCATTAGCAGGCACATACAACAATAGCGGCTCTTTATCAACCGGAGCAGCCAGGACCGGTGGCTCGGCTAACTGCTTCTTCAAATGCTCAAACGCCGCATTAGCAGCATCGCTCCAGAAAAAATTATCTGTTTTCTTCATCATCTGATTCAGAGGGATTGCTTTCTCTCCCAACCGGCCGATAAACCGGCTTAGCGCTGCAATCCGACCCGCCATCCGTTGCACATCGTTGATACACGCCGGTTTAGCCAGAGACGTAATAGCTTTGATCTTTTCCTGATTAGCTTCAATGCCCCTGTTAGACACCAGAAAACCCAAGAGCTTGCCTGCCGGTACACCAAAGACCCACTTAGCTGGATTAAGCATCAACTTATAAACCCAGAGGTTATCAAAAGTTTCCTTCAAATCATCTATCAATGTCGCCTCTTTTCTGGATTTCACCACAATATCATCCACATAAGCATGAACATTGCGCCCAATCTGATTATGAAGACAATTCTGCACATAGCGCTGATAAGTTGCCTGGGCACTCTTGAGCCCAAAAGGCATAGATACATAGCAGAAGGCTCCAAAGGGAGTTATAAAGGCTATCTTCTCCTGGTCATTAACTGCCATTTCAATCTGATGATAACCGAAATAAGCGTCCAGAAAGCTCAAACGTTCACAACCCCCCGTAGCGTCAATGATTTGATCAATACGAGGGAGAGCAAAAGGATCCGCTGGACAAGCCTTGTTCAAATCTGTGTAGTCCACACATATACGCCAAGTGCCGCTCTTCTTAAGTACTAGCACCGGATTAGCCAACCACTCAGGATGAAATACTTCAATGATAAATCTAGCCGCCAGGAGCCTGGCTACCTCCTCACCAATGGCCTTGCATCTTTCTTCACTGAAGCGGCGGAGAAACTGCTTGACCGGTTTAAACTTGGAACCAACATTAAGAGTGTGCTCAGCGAGTTCCCTCGGTACACCTGGCATGTCAGAAGGTTTCCATGAAAAGATGTCCCGGTTCTCACGGGTGAACTCGATGAGCGCACTTTCCTATTTTGAATCGAAGTTAGCGCTAATGATAAACTTCTTGGATGAATCGCCAGGAACAATGTCAACCAGCTTAGTCTTATCAGCCGATTTAAACTTCAAGGCCGAATCATGCTTTGTAGTTGGCTTTTTCAAAGAAGTCATATCCGACGGATAACATTGTCCTTGTAAAACTTCAACTCCTCAGTCGCACAAACTGACTCAGCATAGGCCGCATCACCTTCTTCACATTCCAAATCGATCTTACGGCTCCCATGTACTGTGATGGTCCCCTTATGACCCGGCATCTTGAGTTGTAGATAAACATAACAGGGCCTTGCCACGAACTTAGCATAAGCCAGCCGTCCAAACAAGGCATGATAAGGGCTCTTGATTTTTACCACTTCAAAGGTTAAGGTCTCTGATCTTGAATCATGCTCATCTCCAAAAGCAACCTCCAGAGCTATCTTTCCTACCGGATATGCCGCTTTACCAGGCACCACACCATGGAAAATGGTGTTTGACGGTTTAAGATTTTTATCTGTCAACCCCGACTGTTGCTGCTGCTGACTCCCCTGATGATTATAACCACCCTGGTTGCCCTGACTGCCTTGATTGCCATGTCCGCTTTGATTACCTTGAAATCCTGAACCAGAACTTCCTCCACCATAACCCGACCCATGAGAACCGGGCCCTGAACCGCCGGACGGTCCATGATCATATCGGAAAACATCCAAATTTTTGAACTCCCGCATAATAAAGCAATCCTTCCAGAGGTGCGTGGCTGGCCTTTCTCGCGACCCGTGCTTTGGGCAAGGCTGGTTTAACAGGAGCTCGAGATTAGGACCTGATCCTCCACTCCGCGGGGGCGGTTTACCCTTACGACGCTGACCATTATCCTGCGTGTTGGTGTTAGCAACAAAATCTAAACTGTTATATGCTTTACGCTTAACACTGTTTCCATAACCCGCCGGGTTATGCTACTGCCCCTTGGTGCTGCCGCTCTTCTTTCCCTTTCCCGACTCTTCATCGTCAGACTCAAGGTCCTTGGTACTATCGGAGTCGGCATACTTAACCAGAGCTTCCATAAGCGTCCCCATGTCATTGCAATGACGTTTGAGCCGTCCCAACTTCAGCTTCAGAGCCGCGAATCGGCAATTGCCTTCCAACGTTAAAACTGTTGTATCAGCGTTGATGCGATCCGATGAATGCAATATTTCTGAAACCCGGCGCACCCAATGGGTTGTAGATTCTCCTTCCTTTTGGACACAGGCAGCTAAGTCCACAACTGACATGGGCTGCTTGCACGTGTCCTTGAAATTCTAGATAAACCGGGCACTTAACTCAGCCCATGACCCAATAGAATTAGCTGGCAAGTTTGATACGTCTCCAACGTATCTATAATTTTTTATTGCTTCATGCTATATTATATTCTATTTTGGATGATTAATGGGCTTTGTTATACACTTTTATATTATTTTTGGGACTAACCTATTAACCGGAGGCCCAGCCCAAAATTGTTGTTTTTGCCTATTTCAGTGTTTCGCAGAAAAAGAATATCAAACAGAGTCCAAACGGAATGAAACCTTTGGGAACGTGATTTTCGGAACGAACGTGATCCAGAGGACTTGGACCCTACGTCAAGAAAGCAACCAGGAGGGAACGAGGTAGGGGGCGCGCCTACCCCCCTAGGTTCGCCCTCCACCCTCATGGGGCCCACGTTGCTCCACCGACGTACTTCTTCCTCCTATATATACCTACATACCCCCAAACTACCATTTACGGAGCCAAAAACCTAATTCCACCGCCGCAACCTTCTGTACCCGTGAGATCCCATCTTGGGGCCTTTTCCGGCGCTCTGCCGGAGGGGGCATTGATCACGGAGGGCTTCTCCATCAACACCATAGCCTCTCCGATGATGTGTGAGTAGTTTATCTCAGACCTTCGGGTCCATAGTTATTAGCTAGATGGCTTCTTCTCTCTCTTTGGATCTCAATACAAAGTTCTCCACGATTCTCGTGGAGATCTATTCGATGTAATCTTCTTTTGCGGTGTGTTTGTTGAGACCAATGAATTGTGGGTTTATGATCAAGTTTATCTATGAACAATATTTGAATCTTCTCTGAATTCTTTTATGTATGATTGGTTATCTTTGCAAATCTCTTCAAATTATCAGTTTGGTTTGGCCTACTAGATTGATCATTCTTGCAATGGGAGAAGTGCTTAGCTTTGGGTTCAATCTTGCGGTGTCCTTTCCCGGGTGACAGCAGGGGCAGCAAGGCATGTATTGTATTGTTGCCATCGAGGATAACAAGATGGGGTTTATATCATATTGCATGAGTTTATCCCTCTACATCATGTCATCTTACTTGAAGCATTACTCTGTTCTTATGAACTTAATACTCTAGATGCATGCTGGATAGCGGTCGATGTGTGGAGTAATAGTAGTAGATGCAGGCAGGAGTCAGTCTACTTGTCACGGACGTCATGCCTATATACATGATAACACCTATATATTCTCATAACTATGCTCAATTCTATCAATTGCTCAACAGTAATTTGTTTACCCACCGTAATACTTATGCTCTAGAGAGAGGCCACTAGTGAAACCTATGGCCCCCGGGTCTATTTTCCATCATATTAATCTTCCAACACTTAGCTATTTCTATTGCCGTTTATTTTACTTTGCATCTTTATTTACTCTTTATCATAAAAATACCAAAAATATTATCTTATCATATCTATCAGATCTCACTCTCGCAAGTGACTGTTGAGGGATTGACAACCCATTTATCGCGTTGGTTGCGAGGTTCTTATTTGTTTGTGTAGGTGCGAGGGACTCGTGCATGGTCTCCTACTGGATTGATACCTTGGTTCTCAAAAACTGAGAGAAATACTTATGATACTTTACTGCATCACCCTTTCCTCTTCAAGGGAAAACCAACGCAGTGCTCAAGAGGTAGCAAAGTTTTTCAACCAGGTGCGAGTTGTTCCCTCCAACATCATGGTGAAATATTTAGCACATGCTGCATCATCCACATCCAGCATCTCCATCGCCATCTCATAGCTTTCGACCCATGACTCGGGGGATAAGTCGGCAGTGTAATTGGGCACTTTACGTGGACCCTTGAAATCCTTGGGCAGTCGTACATTACGTAACGCCGGGGTAAGACACGGCACCCCCAAAGAACTGGAGGTAACTCCTGGCTCCACCGAAGTTGTCGGACAAACCGTAGTAAGTTGACGGGCCGCGTACTGCGCCGCTAACTCGGCTTCTCGACGTGCTCTTCCTTGGTCCACCACGTTCTGAGCATCAACACCGCCACCCGCCGGGTTATGGCCACGAGGCGGATTACGATTCCGTGCACTGCTCGACACGGCCGGTTCATCCATATGCCTGCTGTAACTCCGGCTTGGGCGAGGGGTGGAATGAATCCTCTCGCGGCTGTACGAATAGGCCTGCTGCTGAGTCAGAGCTGTCTGAAGGAGCTCTCTAGCCCGTCGTGTTTCAACTTCTACTGGAGACTCGCCTTCGATCAGGAGAGCTGCCAATCGGGAGGCGGCGGCAATGATGTTATCCAACGGGTTAGAGTAATGACCCGGAGGCATTGAAATGTGCTGGGGCGGGATATTGTTCTGACGAGGCGGATCCATCATGTGCGGCTGAACCGCCCCCCCCCCCCCCGTTCCAGGTTCCTCCACCCGGTTTACCACTGGCTGGTTACTGGTTCCTGCCCCTGGCGTGTTAAAGAGATTCCTTGCATCATAAACCGGAGGCAGGTGAGATCGGTACCTTCTCCTCATGACATCATTTGACGCGCTCTGATCCAACATAAGCTGGTAAGCCTGTGCATCCAACTCAGCCCGCTCTGTAGCCATCCTGTTGTCCTCAGCTGCCAGGTCTGCCTTGGCTTGAGTTATCTGATCCTTCACCTTCGCGATTTCCGCGTTATGCTCATCCTGATTCGCCGGATTAACTTCTGCCGCTAGTAGCATTGCCAAAGCATCAAATAAGTTGGACAAAACCTGAGCCGGCGACCGCGCAGGGCCTCCTGCCCCGGCTGCTGTCGCCGCTACTGATCCGGAAATCATTGTTGCTGCGGTCGAAGAGTGCTGCGTAGGCTGTGTACCGGCCATAAATATCGCAACCCGGCTCGGCGGATCGAAGGGGTCCGGAATACTGTCGCCATCGGAGCAGCCCCCGAAACGACCATCTTGCAGTTGGTACAGTGACTCGGTCTCTCAAGTAGATGACTCGTCATCAGAGTAAACGACGGTTTCACCACCAGATGTCGATCTAACCTCAGATTCCGCTCCGTGGATGACTCCCACGAAGGCACGCTTCATGGCAGGCTGAACCCGAGCGGGTTTCGCATGCTGAGCCATTTCGACGATGTCGGTGCAGATGTCCGGCTTAGGGCCCGGTTTGTCGATCTTGCCAATGAAAACATGAATGCCGCCGAAGGGGACCCGGTACCCATACTCAATTGAGCCGGCCTCGGGGCCCCAGTCTGCGTCGTCGATGTAGAGCTTGCCGCGATGACTGTTAGTCATCTGGCCCACTGCGTATCCCTTGAGCCCTTCGAAGCTGCCCTCTAAGAACATGAAACCATCCCGCGATAGCCCCACGATGGGCGCCAACTGTCGTGGTTTTGTCACGGCAGATGTCCTAGTGAGAGGACTTAGTTGTGGAGCCATCGCGACGGGTTAGCTTAAAGGGGTTAAAGTGGGACAAAGGACACAAGGAGTTTATACTGGTTCGGCCCCTTGCGGTGAAGGTAAAGGCCTAATCCAGTTGACGTGGAATTGCTAGGGTTTCGATGACCAGGGAGCGAATCCGCTATGCCTGGTTTTTGAGTTGTTGTTTCTTGTCCCTAAACCGCCACTGGGTTGTCCCTTTATATACACAGGTTGACTCCCGGCGGTTTACAGAATCCCGGCCGGCTCATAACTTGTCCGGCTCGGTTTCTACCTTTTCCTATCTTACAACACAAGTTACATGTCATATGGCGGTTTATGTCTACGGGCCCTAATCTGCCTTTGGGCCCTGGGCCTTCATGTTAAATCTCCTACGTAAAGCGCCACATTCCTTGTCTTCATGGGCTTCAATATGAATAACTCTTTATGGGCATAATCTGGCCCCTCCTGGCCGGTTTATACTCAATAATAATATCCCCAACACCGCCACCGTCGTTGTTGATCAGTGTCTACTAGGCAGCCATAGACGAGGTATAGCGAGGGCGCCGCTACCACCGCCGGTCGGTGCCTGTTGGGCAGTCATGACATCGCCGACCTCTTCTGTGTCGTCCCCGAGCATCACCGAGTGCCTCCCTATTGCAATTGCAATTGGGGAGTTGCAAATGACGACGACGAGCGACAACATGCTCCTACGACATGCATTGGCAACGACAACGATGTTTGCGCACATCATCTTCATTGTAATGTTTTTTGTAACAATACCTATGTTGCAAAAGTTTTTCCACAACATCACTTATGTTGCAAATAAAGTGAATATAAAAAACTGCAACATTACATATGTTGCAATGATTTTTCCACAACATCACTTATGTTGCAAGAAAGTGAAGATCGTTTTTTTCTGCAACATGGCATGTGTTGCAAAGGTTTTTCGCAATACAACTACTGTTACAAATATTTCTGCAATATGACTTTTCTAACAAAAGTAGAGAATTAATTGAGCAGCTAGATTGTGCCAGATCCAATAGTTGAGTATGTATTTTGTACTGCACGTGTATTGGAGTTGTGGCCCATCTTCTAGTCTTGTATAGTTGAATTAGAGGCCTTCCCTTTTATTTCATATGCATGCACCAACACCCCAATCAACATATCGTATTGCAAATTATCTATCTACATGGTATCATCCTCTCCGGTCTAACCTTAGGGTCAGCCGCCACCGCCGCCGCACCCCACCTCCGCACCTGCCGCCGTCGCGCCCCTCCCCATACTTCTCCACGCCGCCGCCGCTGTGCTCACTTCCTCCCCGCGCGTCCCATGCCTCTCCCTGCCGCTACTCCCGCTCGCACGCCACCTGCGTCGCCCGCCAAATCGCGCGCCTCCCTGCCTCTCGCTAACTCATCGATCTAGCCGCGCGCCTCGCTGCCTACCAGCCAGTTGAGCCGCCCGCCAACTACGTAGTCCCGCCCGCCGCTTCGCTTTCCCGCCGAGCTGCTCACGAGCCGCAACGCCTTCGCACCTGCATGTCGCCGCCATGTCGTGGCCCTCCTCCCTCGGCTCCTCCACCACCCACTCGTCCAACCCGTATACTGGTCCCGAGCCCTCCACCGCCGTCATCTGTGACCTCAATATTGAGGCCCGGGTCCCTATCCGTCTCGACAGCTCCAGCACATCGTACTATGCACGGAAGACCTACTTCAACGTCGTGTTCCGCGAGTACTATCTCACCGAGCACATCGACGGTTCTGTGGACATCGTGTACATGCGCGGCGACCCGGAGTGGTCCGCTATCGAGGCCACGATCATTCGTTGGTTCTACTAGACGGTCTCGAAGGACATCTTCCACACGGTCGTCGCCGAGGACGACGACGCCTGCACCGTGTGGGCCAAGATCAACGCGCTCTTCACCGACAACAAACTCCAGCGCCTTGTTTTCTTGCAGCAGGAGTTCTTCGGCTGTCACCAGGACAACTCCACCATCGACAAGTACTGCATGAGGCTCAAGATGCTCGCCGACGAGCTTCGCGACATCGGCGCTAAGGTCTCTGACGACCTCATGTTGAGAACCCTCACCGCCGTACTTAATGAGGACTTCGGCAACGCGGCATCCAACCTCACCCTGCTGCCGCAACCCACCTTCCCGCGCGTCGTCGCATACCTCAAACTTGAGGAGCGCCGGATGACGAAGCTGAAGCAGCGGGTCCAGCACACCGCTCTCGCCGCCGGTACCACCCGCGGCGGCCCTGCTCCTTCGGCCGCCCCGGCCAGTCCGCGCCGCCAGCACCTGCCGGCTACTACTCGCTGCCGCCCGCTCCGCCCGCGCCCCCAGCACCTCCCCAGTAGCCGCAAGGTGGCGGGGGCCGGCTCAACAGGCGGGATGGCGGGGGCCGCCGCCGGCAGCAGTAGGCACAGGGTGCCGGGGGGCACCCCACTTCTAGCAGCCGCCTCCATCGTGGGCCGCCGGGCAGAACCCGTGGACGAGCGCCGTCCACGCCTATCACATGCCCGTCCCGCAGGCTCCTACACCAGGTCTCCTTGGCCCCCGTCCAGCGGGCCACCAGGCGTTGGTCGTCGCCCCCTACCAGCCCTACGGTGCCATGCTCGCGCCGCCACCCCTCGGTGGTTACGGCGTGCCCGCCCAGGCGCCACCCTATGGGGGCCAGCTGTCGCCGCCGACACCTGCACCGTGGGACCCTGCCCTCCTGGCCGCCCTGCATTCGGCGACGCCGCCGAGCAACTATGGCGGTGGAGGCGAATGGTACATGGACTCGGATGGTACTGCACACATGACAGCTCATCCCGGTAACCTTTCCTCCTCCACTCCAGTTCACACTCCCACTCGCATCACCGTTGGCAACGGTTCCTCTTTACCTATCACCCATGTCGGTAGTACTAGGTTTCCTTCCAGTTCCACACCCATCACTATGTCTAACATTCTTGTTTCACCTGACTTAGTCACTAGCTTAGTCTCTGTTCGTCGTCTTACTCGTGAGAATCCTCTTACTGTTGAATTTGACGGTGTTGGTTTTTCTGTGAAGGACGCCCGTACCCGGATGGTCCTTCACCGATGTGATAGCCCTGACGAGCTTTATCCCGTGCACGCCGGCGCCTCCACTTCCACACCCGTCGCTCTCTCCGTTGGCGTCGACCTTTGGCATGCTCGCTTGGGCCACCCCAACCCTGCCGTTCTGCGTCAGATCCTTAGGAGTTTTTCTTTCTCATGCAATAAGCTCGACGAGCATACTTGTGAGGCTTGTCGTTTGGGCAAGCACGTGCGTCTTCCCTTTAGTGCGTCTACTTCAGTTTCCACTTTTCCGTTTCAGTTGATTCATAGTGATGTTTGGACGTCTCTCGTTGCGAGTAACACGGGCTATCTATACTATTTGGTGATTTTAGATGATTATTCTCATTATGTGTGGACTTTTCCTCTTCGTCATAAATCCGATGCTTTAGCCACACTCACCGCCTTTTATTCCTACGTCACCACTCAGTTCGGTCTCCCCATACTTGCACTCCAAACTGATAACTGAAAAGAGTTTGACAACGTCGCTCTTTGCTCCCTTCTTGCCTCTCACGGCACCACCTTTCGTCTGACTTGCCCCTACACTTCACAGCAGAACGGCCGCGCCGAGCGCATTCTATGCACTCTTAATGACTGCGTTCGCACGTTGCTCTTTCACGCTAACGTACCCGCTCGGTTTTGGCCCGATGCTCTCGCCACCGCCTCTCTCTTAGTCAACATTCGTCCATGTGGCCCCGGTGGAACTACGCCCCTCACCACCTTCTTTTGGGTACACCACCGTCCTATGATGGTCTTCGCATCTTTGGGTGTCTCTATTATCCTAGCAGCGCGTCCACCACGCCACACAAGCTTGCACCCCGGTCCGTCCCATGCATCTTCCTTGGCTACCCTCCCAACACCAAAGGTTACCAGTGCTATGATCCTGTCACTCATCGTGTGTAGACCTCGAGGCACGTGTACTTCGTCGAGACGGTATTCCCTTTTTTCAGGTTTCTCCGTCCGCGGCTCCTTCGGCTCCGGCCCCCACGCCCCCTACCTGGTGCGATGCGCGGCGGCACCCCCCAGCGCCCCCCCGGCCCGGCGCCTTTTGCCGCCCCCTCCCAGGTTCTCGACTCCCTCACCCGAGGTTGAGTCCGACCGGGCCCCCAGATCCCCGGCTCCCTCGCACGAGGTCGAGCCAGCGGGCACCCCACCCGCCACCCCGACTGGCGCCGCCTCTCCTGCAACGGGCTCGACCTCGACCTCGCCCGTCGCCTCCTCCACGACTGGCTCGGCTGGCGTCGTCGTGGCACCTGACGCCGTGGCCCCCGTTTCTAATGCCGCGGGCCCCGCCCCTGATGTCACGGCCCCCGCCGCCGCGGGCGCCCCATTGTGGCCGCGGCCCCCGCCGCTGCTGTGGCCCCCGCTGCCGCGGCACCCGCCTCCCTCCCTGGCCCGGTCACCCGTGCCCATGCAGGAGTGCATCGGCCGAGCACGCGCTACTCCTCCGACGAGTATGCGTGCGCTGCCTCGACATCGACGCTATCACCCATCCCCACCTCCGCTCGTGCCGTCCTTCGGGATCCCCATTGGCTGGCTGTGATGCAGGAGGAGTTCGACGCCCTATAGCGTAACCGCACATCGCAACTTGTTCCGCGACCCCCCCATGCCAACATCATCTCTGGCAAGTGGGTGTTTCGGCACAAGACTCGCCCGAATGGTTCTCTCAAGCGCTACAAAGGCTCGATGGGTGGTTATCGGTTTTCGGCAGCGCGTGGGCGTGGACTTCACCGACGCCTTCGCCCCGGTTGTGAAACCGGGTACGATCTGCGCCGTCCTTTAGCTGGCCGTCTCGCGCGCCTGGCCTGTGCATCAGTTGGACGTTTCCAACTCCTTCTTGCACGATCATCTCGCCGAGCAGGTGTTCTATGAGCAGCCTACTGGTTTCATCGACACCGAGCACCCCGACTTCGTGTGCTTGCTCTCCCGCTCTCTTTACGGGTTGAAGCATGCGCCTCGGGCTTGGTACCAGCGTATCGCAGCCTTCCTGCAGTCTCTGGGCTTTCGGTCCACTCGCTCCGACGCCTCACTCTTTGTGTATCATCAGGGAGCTAACACTGCATATCTGCTACTCTACGTCGACGACATCAACCTCACGACGTCCGCCCCCGATCTCCTTCAGCGGCTTACTGCTCGTCTTCGTGATGAGTTCGCCCTCAAGAACTTGGGGCCCCTGCACTACTTTCTCTACATTGAGGTGATCCGTCGGGCTGATGGTTTCTTTCTACATCAGCAGAAGTACATCCACGAGCTCCTTGAGCGTGCCGGTATGCTTAACTGCAAGCCGACGCCCACCCCGTCGACACGAAGGCGAAGGTCTGTGCTCTGGAGGGGTCTGTCGCATCCGATGGAGCGTTTTATCGCTCTATCGTCAGTGCTTTACAGTACTTGACGCTGACTCGCCCCGACCTGCAGTATGTTGTTCAGCAGGTGTGCCTCCATATGCACGCCCCGCTTGACTCTCACTGGACTCTACTGAAGCGTATTCTTCGTTACATACGCGGCACCATGTCCTTGGGACTCACCCTGACGGCCTTGGCCTCCACCGACCTCGTGGCCTACTCGGATGCCGACTGGACTGGCTGCCCCGACACGCGACGCTCTACGTCAGGCTACTGCGTCTACCTTGGGCCCTCGCTGAACTCCTGGTCATCGAAGCGGCAGCCCACTGTCTTCCGCTCCAGCGCCGAGGCAGAGTATCGCGTCGTGGCTAATGCCGTGGCCGAATGCTCTTGGATACGTCAGCTGCTCCACGAGTTGCTTTGTCATGTTCACAAGGCCACTCTTGTCTACTGCGATAACGTCAGCGCGGTCTACCTCTCCGCCAACCCAGTGCACCATTGACGGACGAAGCATATTGAGCTCGATATTCACTTCATGCGCGAGCAGGTTGCCCTTGGACGTGTTCGGGTTCTCCACATGCCGCCGACTCAACAGTTTGCTGATGTGACGACTAAGGGATTGCCTACTCCCGTCTTCGAGGGGTTTCGGTCCAGTCTATGTGTCTCCGGCGACGCTTCGACTGCGCGCGGGGCGGGGGGGGGGGGGGGTGTTTAGTATGTATTTTATACTGCACGTGTATTGGAGTTGTGGCCCACCTCCTAGTCTTGTATAGTTGAGGTGGAGACATTCTCTTGTATCAGATTTGCTATTTCACATCTAGATGTGAAATAGCTATCTCACATCTAACACCTCAACCACACATCAAAGTGCTATAGGATTTGTGCAAAGGAACAGCTGTTTTTTGTTTGTGTGGGTAAAACAGCTGGTTGTTTTGCATTTTCCTCGTATGGGCAACGCTTCCTCGTTTTTTCTCTTAGCAACCTTCTCGTTGTATAAGCTAGCTTGTTACTGTATTTGTCTGGACTGTGCGAGTTTGTATACATAGATTCTTCCTTGTAGAGGTATATGGACAGCATTTTTAGTTGTTTTTATTTGTTCAGAGTCGTACAGTGCTTTTCAGATGGACATCATGGGGCCGTGGAGATCAATCTTCCGAGACGCTTTTTCATCAACTTTGTTTATTTTTCTCTATCCAAATTTTCTTTTGGTTCATTTTTCTGTTTATTTTAATTTCGTTTTTTTATTTTGTCTTTTTTTTCAAATTCATGAATATGACTTTTTTGTAAATTTTGGAAATAATTTTTTATTTTTTGTGAACACCTTCTAAATTCGTGAATGATTTTTATATGTGATTGCGAAATCGTATCTAAATGTTTTTTTAGTAATGTCTCTTCTATGTTTGCTACTGCGACTTAGTTCGCCATTTTAGTGCGAGTATTGGATCCCCCACCTCGCTGGTCATATTGTTTGTTTGTCATAAATCGTTTTGTTGGCATGTTTGTCATCACTTTGTACCAGCTCATTATCGCACGTGCTGGCAGCCCGTTTTGTTGCATTGTTTCTAGACTGCGACTAGAATTGAGAGAGATAAGAAAATAAGAGTTTTATTGCGGTCATTGTCTTCCTAGTTCATTTTCACATTGTCTTACATTTCTTCCACCCTTCATCATCAAAATGAGATTTAGCAGTGTCTCATTAAGTTGTTGTCCATTGCATCTTGTTTTTGTAATTTTTGCATAAACTTTTGATCTCCGAGTGTTGGTTGATGTATTCCCATGTCTCCTTGTTATGTTTTGTCTACTTGTCCCGTAACTTAGGCCCAATCCATTTTTTGTTCTAAGTTTAAGTCCAACCACACACTGAATATGCAATAGAGGTCCCATCTTTTTAATCTTTTGTTTTTTTCTCTTTTTTTAGTCTTTTTTATCTATAATTTTTTTAAAAAATTAAGTATTTTTTAAATTCATCATTTGATTTAGTTTTTCATAGTTTTCGTGCAAGCTCTACCTTCCGCCTCCCTTGTTGATGTTTGTTTATTGTGTATCTTGTTGTTGGTTTTGACTCCGCTTTTGTTGGCCCTCGACTCGCAACCGGGGTCTGACTTTTTTTGCCCTAGTTGCAAATCCACCCTCGACTCGTAACTGGGACTCGATCTTTTCTGTCTCATTTGCAAGTCCGCCGCCGACTCGCAACTGAGGCCTGACCTTTTTTTGCCCTAGTTGCAAATCCACCCTTGACTCGCAACTGGGACCTGGGTTTTTTTCCCAGTTGCAAGTCCGAGGATCCTCGACTCGCAACTCGGGCCCGGCGTTTTTTTGTCCCAGTTACAAGTCCGCTCTTGACTCTGGTACCTGACTTTTTTTGTCCTAGTTGCAAGTACATCACCAACTCGTAACTGTGGCCTGACTTTTTTTCTAGTTGCGAGTCCACCCTCGACTCGCAGTTAGGGACCGAACTTTTTTGTCCCAGTTGCAATACCCCCCCCCCTCGACTTGTAACTCGGACCTGACCCTTTTTGTCCCAATTGCAAGTCCACCCTTGAGTCGCAGCCGGGCCCGACCTTGTTTTCCTGGTTGCAGTTGCACTCTTTAACTCGCAACTGAGTCTCGACATTTTCGTCCTAATTGCATGTCCACCCTTGACACGCAACTGGGGCCCGGCCTTTTCTTTCTAGTTGAAAGTCCACCCTAGATTCATAACTGTGACCAAACCATTTTTGTCCTAGTTGCAAGTCCACTCTCGACACAAATGGGGCTAGACTTTTTTTCCAAGTTGCAAGTCCACCCTCGACTCGCAACTGGGGTCCAACATTTTTTGTCCGAATTGCAAGTCCACCATCGACTCGCAATAGGGTCCAACCTCTTTTGTCCGAGTTGCAAATTCTTCCTCGACTCGCAACTGAGGCTGAACTTTTTTTGTTAGAGTTGTAAGTCCACCCTCGAATCGCTACTAGGGTCCAACCTTTTTTGTCCGAGTTGCAAATTCGTCCTCGACTCGCAACTGGGGCGCGGCCAAACATTTTTTGTCCGAGTTGCAAGTCCACCCTCGACTCGCAACTAGGGCTCAACCTTTTTCATCCGAGTTGCAAGTCCACCCCCGACTTGCAACTAGGGTCCAACCTTTTTTGTCCGAGTTGCAAGTTCGTCTTCGACTCGCAACTGGGGCGCGACCCAACATTTTTTGTCCGAGTTGCAAGTTCACCATCGACTCGCAACTAGGGCCCGACATATTTTAGTCCAATTGCGAGTGCACCCTCAATTCGCAAATGGGACCGATCTTTTTTTCTAGTTGCAAGTCCATCATCAACTCGCAACTGGGGCTCGGCCTTTTCTGTCCCAGTTGCAAGTCCACCCTCGACTCGCAACTAGGGTCCAACCATTTTTGTCCCAGTTGCAAGTCCAAACTTGACTCGCAACTCGGACCCAACCTTTTTTATTCCAAATCAGGAGTCCATCCTCGACTTGCCATTGGGGGTCCGACAGTTTTTTGTGCTAGTTTCAAGTCCACCCTCGTCAACGAACAAACTGCAGATGAGTCGGCCCAAGTAGCTAGGATATATTTTTGTTTTGTTTTCTTCATGTTTTTTCTGCCTTTTCAATTATCATTTTCCTTCATTGTTTTTCCTCTCTTTTTAATTTTTCTATTTTTTAAAAGTTGATCTCATTCTTCACATATTTTGATATATTTTTTTTTCAAAAATCCACAAGTTTCAATAAATGTTTCAAAATTTGTAAATTAGTTTATTTTTTAAAAACAATGTTCATGTTGATCAATTTTTTAAAGCAAAACAACATGTGTTCATTTTTTTCTCTTCTTATTTATCTATTTTCTCTATTTTTGTTTTTTCTGTTCGATTTTAGTTCAATGTATATAAAAAGTTCACTTTTAGTTCATCGTATATAAAAAGTTCATGTATATCAAAAACAATGTTCACTTTGTATTGAAAAAAATTGGTGTGTATTCAGAAAATGATCATCATATATTAAAGCATTGTTCACCATACATTAGAACATTTTTGGTATTCGTTAACATTTTTTATAATTTGAAAAAATAAATAAATTAGTGAACATGTTTTTTGAAATATGTGTTGACGAAGTTTTGTTCTTCACAGAAAATTAATTCAAAAATATAATAGTGAAAAACGCAAAAAACAAAAGCCAAAAAATAAAATAAATCATTGGTCGCCTAGAAGCTAGCGATGGGAGATGTACATGTAAATGTATAAGGATCAGACGCAAAAGCTAACAAGTCGATTTAGCACTAGCAATCAATTTTTTTTCAGAGAAAGCTAGCGATCAGTAACAACCAGATTTTTTTATGATGGGAGCTAGTGACCCCGATCACCAAGGCGGACGCACGACCGGCCGGGTGGTTTTTTGTTTTGGGCTTTGACAAATTAAAATAGAAAAACAGGACAAACAATAAAAAAAGTGACATAGACATTATACTTAGATGTGAGATATTATCTCACATCTAGATGTGACATAGACGGACCCCTCTTGTATTATATATGCGTGCATCAGCACCCAATCAACATATCATATTGCAAATTATCTATCTACACCCATAGCCAACGCGTAGCACAGCCCTTATCAAATTCGTATAAATACATAGTCGCGCCGTGTTATTCGTGTTGTTTGTTTGACGCCCTAAAACTAATAAGCATAATTACGCGTATAACTCACATATCTTAGGCATCAAACGCGTTGACTAGAATAAACTAGTCGAGCAGTTGTGCAACTACACTACTTGGAGTACTAAACTAAGCTCACCACCATATACAAGTACAGCACCATTAGCACACGCAAGACCCGCCTCTCTTCCAACAGAAGAAGCTCCTGATCTCGATCGAGTGTCATGGCGAACAAGAAAGATAAGAGGTTCAGAGATAGCACGGCCATGGTGCGCAAGAGGTCGCCGCCGAGGCCAACAACAATGCACGAGGTCCCCGACAAGCTCCTCGAGCTCATCCTCCTTCACTTGAGCTCGCCGCTCTGGCTCATCCACGCCGCGGCCACATGCAAGCGATGGCGCCGCATCATCGTCGACAGAAGGTTCCTCTGCAACATTTCCAACCGCGACCCCTCATCCGTTGTCGCAGGCGACTACCATAACCACGCATCCCCCGTCGACGGCCGTCGCCACGTCTTTGTTCCCTCTTCGCCGGCGCTCGCTGTCGGTAGCCACCACTTCTCTCTCGACTTCCTCCCTGCGGGTGGCGGCACCTCATGGGAGATCATCGACAGCTGCCACAGCCTCCTCCTCCTCGCCAAGAAGAAGACCGGGTGGAGACGCCACTGCTTGCCTGACCTCCTCGTCTGCGAGCCGGTCACGCAGCGCTACCGGCTAATCCCGCGCATGGAGCACATGAAATACGAGCGCTGCCTCGCTGTATTCCTCCACGGCTGCCATAGCAGAGGAGCTACCACGAGGAGAGGCCACACCATCGATGTCATGTTCAAGTTCAAGGTGGTTTGCGTGCTCCACCGTCAATACACCAGAATATCTGATGACATCGGTGTGATGAGAGCCTTCATGTTTGAGCGGAACTATAGGGGGAAGCCTGGATGGTACGTCAGGCACCGGCCCATGAACGAGCCCCGAATCCGCCAAGATGGCACCACAGAGCCCCTGCATTTCCTTGGTCGTGCCACTAGATCTCTATTTTGGGCCCTGCAGGACGACGTCTCATCCCTGCTGGCCTACAATTTCCATTGGAGAAGCGCGTTTGAAGTCCTCCCATTGCCGGAGCACATCCAAGGGCTGCCTTCCCGAGCCTTCCGCAACGACGACGGCGAGGCGTGCCTTGTTTGTTTGCAGGGCAGCAGCCTCCACGTCTTTGCGTATAATGATGGCGACTGGGACCTTGAGGAGAGCCTCGAGTTGATGGAGTCCACTCGTGGGTTGGAAGGGCACAAGGATGAGTATTTCCAGGTGCCTATGAGGATTGTCACGGCCAGCACGATGTCTATCGTGCTTTCGCCGGCAGATCAGACATGGCAATTCTCAGTCGATCTCGAGACAATGGAGGTGGCGAGATACAAAAACAAGACTCATGGTTCTCCAAGTGTGGCTTATCCATGTGAGCTTCCATGGCTACCTGCTATCCATGCTTGTATGGTGCGCTGTAGAAGAGGGGGCAGTTTCGCGTGTACTCACTTTTGTAGATGTTGAGTGATTTTTCTAAAAGTTTTTTGCGAATGAGTGATTTTGTTGTTCCATTTTGAAAGTGTATTACTGTATTTATTTGTTTGTTGCTTATATCACAAAATACCGACTACTTCATTCTTCTTTGTGTTTAGAAGGGGAAAATCATTCACATAGGCCAATTCTAGATCTAAACATAGCAGAACAGATAGGCTTAACAGACACAACTAACTCATCCAAAACTCTTTGTACTTCAGGTGATTTATATATCTTCTAGTTCAGTTGGTAATATAGCAGAAAGGAGAATACAGCTTACCCCCTCCGATCCAAATTAATTGATGCTGCTTTAGTACAAAGTTGTACTAATTAAAGCAGCGTCAATTAATATGGATCAGAGGGAGTAAGTTGTTTCCTGAGGTAGTAATCCTTGTAAAACAATTACCCTTGATGTAGAAAGGAAAGTCACTTTTGAGTCCAGTCCACCTGCATAGAACTGTTCAAACAAAGCTAATCCAGACCTAAAATCCCATCATAAACTCCTAGAGGCAGAAACCTGAAATTACTGCAGAACTCACAGTCAGAACAAAGCCATTTATAGACAAGACAGTTAATAGTACTGACAGGAAAGTCTAGGACCACCAGCTACTTGAACTGTGGTGGGTTTCACTTGCAAAACTCCAGCCAATGATTTCTGAAATACTTCGTCCAGAAATGAATGTGTACTGCATGAATCAATGAGAAACAACCATTTTTTGCTCTGTAACTTAACTTCCAGCTGCTCGGTATGAACAGAATTTCAGTACCCAAAGCACCGGCAGAAGTGGACATAACATGATCCTGCACTTGTTCAGTATTTGGACATTTTGAAACACTGCTAGAATCCAATTGCTCTACTAGCTCGTGCACAAAATGCAATTGAACATAGTTTTTGCACTAATGATCTCCGGACCACTTCACACCACAAATAAAACAAAATTCCTTGGATTTCTTATATGCTCTGAGAGAAGTTCACTTGTCTTCAGTAGTTAGAGGCCGAATAACTTCAGATGCACGTTTATCTTCAACTATTTGGGTTCTAGGAGGTCGTAGTAGAGCAAGTGGAACATATCTCCTCTGAACATGTTGGGTTGTATCGGAACACATTTCTCCAATTTCCTCATGCAACAAAGCTCCTAAGTAGAGTCTAAGTTCTGAGGTTTCTGCATTGCAACAGACATTCAAACTGAAGGTTCTAAACCATCCTGGAAATTAATCACATAATGTAATGGATCGGGAGCTATTTCATATTCTGAAGTTCATCATTTATTCAGGAAATCTCTGCACATAATCCTCCACTTTAGTACTGTGTGCTATATGGAGCAGACGAAGGATTAAAATCTGACAGAGATTCCTCCCAAAACGCCCCTGCAACAACCAAAAAAATTCAACCCAAGTAGCACGGAGAGCTCTTCTCTGAACCGACTCAAGCCAACAGGCGGCACATCTTCAAACTAAGCTGATGCTTACTGCCGTCAAATCATAGAGCAAAATAGTCCTCACACCTCGTTTGCTAGAGACGCGGCTTGCTGCCGTCAAATCAAGGCAAATCCACACGCGACGCAGAGATGAGTTGGTCAGGTTCAGGGTGATATGCACAACTCGTGAATTTAGGAAGAGGTATGGGGTGCGATGTGCGTGCAAAATGTCATGGTGTTTGGACATCCAAGGAGGTCGCGGCAAAAAAGCAAAATCTGGCCGTGAAAGAATGTAAAGAAAACAATATTTGGATCCAGTTTTGTTTTGTTTCTTAGAGCTCTTTGAATGTTCAAACACCATGAAAATTTGCGTGATCCTTGCGCACCCGAGCATCATCATTGTCAAAAATTTGAGTTTCTTTACTTTTTGTCAGAAAAGGAGGAAGACTCCGGCCTCTGCATCTGGACGATGCATGCAGTCACTTTATTAATTATTCACGAAGACCTTACAAATTAATACAGCAGTAAGACTGAAGCCACCATCTAGCCAACAGGTACTCCTATCTAGTTGATGAAGGAATGCTGATAGTCTGGGCCTAATACCAAACAGACCTCGCAGCCAAACCTAATATCTAAGACCTGAGGCCCCAACCAAGCCACCTGTCGGGTATGGGGCACCCACCGGTCCGGCGCACACTTAGAGGCCGCCGCCAACAACTGCCACCAATCCATCTCCAGAGTTGTACTGACGTATCAACCTTGCCCGGTCTAGCTGCCGTCGACGTCAGACAACGCCGACATCCCGCACTCGTCCATCAACACACGCCCAGCAGCGAGACCCCACTGCTCCATGCCGCTGGGAACCGCCGTTGTCGACGTGTCAGATGCAACGTCGCACCTCCTTCGCGAACACCACCTGCTGCCACTTGTCCCATCCCCTCCACCTGCAGTTCCTCTGCACTCCCAACCGAGCCCCAAGACCCCTGACGACACCTCCAGGAAGGTCAAGATGTGAAGCGCCACTGCCGCCAAATCCGAAGAGGATTGTAGGTTTTCACCCGGCATGAGATCGGGATGGGTAGATTGGGCCCTTAGCTGCACCTTAATGAAGGAAAGCGACACGACGACGCCGCTGGGCCGGCCAGACCGACCAAGGTATCCCCGGACCCAAGGGTACACCACCAGGGCTCACCATCACCGAAGCCTGCAGCCGCAAACCACCGGGATGACGATAGAGGCAGCAGGAGGGAGGGGAACCACCAGATCTGACGCCGCGTCACCAAACCGCCGAAGGATCACCGGCCGCCCGAGCCGATCCCCGGCAGCCCACCTGCCCCGCCGCGCCCGAACGAAGAGGCCAACCTAGGAGCCGCCGCCCCGGATCCAGCAAGCTCCGCCCCAAAACAGCCAGAGCAAAGCCAGGCTGCCGCCACGGTCACCCCTAGGAACAGGTCGGCCGCCACACCGCCGCGCTCGCCGCCGCCATCGCACGCGCGGGCTTAGCCTGGCGCCGACCACCGGCGGCGGCGGAGGGGAGAGCGGGAAGGAGAAGGGGGTCGGGCAAACAACGAGGAATCCTATAAATTACGGAACAAAAATTACAAAATTACCCAGCTGCATATTGGCTACATAATTGCCAACCTTGTATCGCTGAGCCACCTATGAAATAAAACTCTTTTACCCTCGCAAAAAAAAACTGAGATGATTCATACTAAACGGTCTCAGTTACGGTACGATGTTTTTTTTTTCGAAAAGGGGGGTTCGCCCCAGCCTCTGCATCAGAACGCTGCAAACGGCCAATATTATTAAAAAGCTAAAGGTTCAACATAAGTCTCCATGTCTCAAACAAAGAAGAAAAAAGGTTCACGAAGAGCTAAACAGTAGTAGAAAAGCCACAACCGGCTGGCATAAAAAGGTAGGAACACTAAATGCCTATCCTATTACATGACCGCCATTCAAACCGGTTGAAAATATCCCGTGCTACCATCTCCCATCAGGTAGACCCAGTAACCAAACGCTCCCTGGCCTCCGTCGGAGTGAGTAGCGACCATATACGGATCAACGCAGTGGCTCTGAAGATAGCCTGCAAAAAATGAATATTTGATGTTCTGTTAAAGACCAAATCATTTCTGCAGTTCCAGACTGCCCATAATAATGCATATACTCCTACACGAATATGTCTCGCTGTATCGGAATCTATTCCGTCAAGCCACGTCCCAAATAACGTGTTGATAGAATTTGGAGGAGTAATGTTAAAAGCTATGTGAACCAACCGCCACATAATCTTTGCCAGAGGACAATCAAGAAAGAGGTGTTTGATTGATTCATGTTGGTCGCAGAAGCTACATCTTGTAGATCCTGTCCAATTGCGTTTTGCCAAATTATCCTTAGTTAAAATAACTTATTTATGCACAAACCACATAAACACTTTGATTTTCAAAGATACTTTAGTTACGGTACGATGTGCCATAAAAACTAAGAAAAACGATATTTTGGGATTAATTTCTGTTGATTGACTGCAGATGAGCCCGAGATCAGACATGAATTACGGTAGTCACATGGCTTTGTTTGTTAGAACTTTGTAATCTTCTTCGAATTGGGCAGAGTAACGTGCATACCGAAACCCGTTGACGAGCAAAATATATGCTAATCCAACTGCAGCAACGACTTGGCGGGCGCACCACGGCAAAGCCAGCATGTGACGAAGCTACTACTTTATTCCTAATAAATAATCAAGCATCACAGCATACAAGTACACCACCGTCATCTCGACCTACAACACCATTACTATTCCCATTTCTCGCATCCAAGATCATACAGAGGAAGCCAAGCTCTTGATCGACCAACTCCCATCCCATGGCCAAAGAGAAAGATAGTGGTGTCCTAAACAGCATGGCGCTGGTGCGAAAAGCGTCACCGGCCCGGCCGACGACGCTGCACGACATCCCCGACAAGCTCCTCAAGATCATCCTCCTGTACCTCCTCACCTCGCCCCACTGGCTTGTTCGCGCAGCGGCCACCTGTAAGCGATGGCGCCGCATCGTCGTTGAAAGACACTTCTTCATGTGTAACAATCCCGCCACCAATCCCTCATCTCTTGTTGCAGGCCATTACCATAACCACGCATCCCCTGTCAATGGCCGCCGCCTCATCTTTGTTCCTTCCTCGCCAGCGCTTGCTGTCAATAGCCACCACTTCTCCCTTGACTTCCTCCCTGGAGGTGGCAGCGGGTCGTGGGAAATCGTAGATAGCCACCACACCCTCCTCCTCCTCGTCAAGAAGAAGACTGGGAGGAGTCACCGCTGCTTCCCCGACCTCCTAGTCTGCGAGCCGATCACACGGCGCTGCCAACTAATCCCACGCGTAGAGAAAATGAAATACCACCCATGTATTGGTGTATTCCTTGATATGCATGGTCGCAGAGGAGCTATCACGTGGGATGGACGCGCCATCGATACAATGTCAAGTTTCAGAGTGGTTTGCGTGCTCTACCATGAATTCACAGGGGTATCCGGTAACATTGGGACAGCCAAGGCCGTCGTGTTCGAAGAGGGCTGGAGGAGGAAGCGTGGCTGGTCCGTCAGGCAGCAGCACAAACCTCAAATCCACATCCATGGCGTGGAATCTCTGCATTTCATTGGCCGTGCAGCATTTTCTCTTTTCTGGGCCATGGAAGATGACTCTTCCTCCTTGCTTGCTTATAATTTCCGGTGGTCAAACGAGTTTGTGAACGTCCCACTTTCGGACCACGTCCGAGGATCGACTTGGCGAATCATTGATATCAACAACAGCAGCTCGGTGCATGTTGTTTGCTTGCAAGGCGACAATCTTCGCATCTTTGCGGCTAGGACATACGATAGCACCGACTGGGAGCTTCAGAAGAGCCTCCAATTAATGGAGGCTACTCGTGGACTGGCAGGGCACAAGGATGAGTATTTCTGTGGGTCTACCAAGATCGTCTCAACTAAGATGAGCTCTATTGTGTTTTCTCCGGCAGAGGAGACATGGCTATTCTCCATTGACTTTGAGACCATGGAGGTGGCGAAATGCAAATACAAGGCGCATTCTTCTGCATGTGTGGCTTATCCGTGTGAGCTTCCATGGCTACCTGCCCTTCGTGCTTGTATTGTGCGCTGTTCAAGAAGCGGACGTGGCCGATGTTCTGATATTTGTATATGTTGAGAGATTTCTTACTACATTTGCTTGGCTCTATAAATTTGCAATAGCACCCCAAAATATTGACACATGCATATGTGTGACCACTTGTTTTGGAAAAAACAGCACCTTCTTTTTTGAGTTGGGAAAAAACTAAACTTAAGCGTTGGGTATAAAGATCGGTCACAGTCTACCTTTAGCGGTTTTGGCAGCAAACCGATAGAGTTGGCCCTTATGAGAGCTCCTAATTGGCGCTTGACGCGACGGTTTCTATGGGCCCTTCGAATGCAAATCTCTTAGCACGATTTCATAGGTATTTTGCTGATGTGGCATAGTAGTTAATGAAGAAAGATGGATGTTGTATCTTAGTTAACATATAACACTTGCACATGGCCATAGGCAAAAAATGTTGCTTGACAAATCACATGCATGCATGTGGCTCAAATCATTATTTAGATACAACTCCTATGAAACAATGCATTAGGGTAGTTGTCTCTTAAGTATTTCTACCTCCTGAGATAACGGGACGTGGAGTTTCTGCACCCGAGCTCAAATGAGCTCGGGTGAACAGTAAAATCAAAACTAAATCAAATTTTTTTAAAAAAAATCCAAATTTTTTTTGGGATAAACATTGACAAAAGTTCTAAGTGCTTGCAAAAATTCATCATGAAATCACATTTCTAGAAGGCGTGGCAAAAAAAAACAAAATCAGTACTCTGAAAAAGCTACTTTCAAAAGCATTTTGGAGCACTGAATTTGTTCTTTTTGCCACGCCTTACAGGAATGTGATTTCATGATGAATTTTTGCAAGCACTTAGAACTTTTGTCAATGTTTCTCCAAAAAAAAAATTGGAATTTTTTGAAATTTTTTTGATTTTTTTTCGATTTTACTGTTCACCGAGCTCAGAAAGGCACTTTCGGAGATAACGTGTTAAGATACGATGCATTGGAAAGCCCACCAGCGGCCGCTTACGTGGGCCGGTACAGAAAAAGTGCGCCACTGGGAGTCAACTATTCGTTCTCTCTCGCTGGTCCTTGGTCGCTCCACCCTTGTTCGTTCGCTCAGTCCACGGTTGACCGATCAACCATCGACCAGTTCACCAATGATTTTGAAAAAAAAATCGTGAATATGAAAAGGGAAGTGCGCAAATTTGGGGAAAAATCATAAATGTGAAAAAACCACAAATTTTAGAAAAAAAATCATGAATTTTTTTAAAAAATATGAGTGTGAACAAATTTCACGGATTTGAAAACATTCATGGCTTTGAAACAAGTTCGTGGATTTGAAAAATATGTAGGTATGAAAAAAGTACATAAATTTGAACACAAAAAAAATGAGTTTGAAAAAATTTTGTGGATTTGGAAAAAAGTTCACAAATATATTTTTTTTTTGCAGTTCAAGAAAAAGGTAGATGAATTTGAAAAAAGTTAGAGCATTTGAAAAAGTTCATGAAATTTAAAAAATGATGAAGTTGGAAACAAATGTTCAATTCTTTAAAAAGATGTTGACAAGTGTAAACATAAAATTAAAAAACAAAAAAAAACAAAGAAGGACCTGCAGAACAAAACATGTAGAAATACATGCAGAAAAACACACTAAAAAGGCCTGGAAGGAGGTTTATATGGGCTGGCTCGTAGGGAAGTGCATAGATGAATCCGGGTCCATATGAACCTATTTTGGAAAATATATTTTGAAATGCCAAAATATTCTGGAAAAAGGTGCAAGTGGACATATCCATATACTAAGTGCGTGCAGAAAGTTTCAAGGGGAATTTTTTTGTGGCCTGTGCAAAAAAACAAAATATTATGTCGCGTAACACTATTTAGAAGCACTAAAATTTGTATTTTTTACGGATACAAAATAAAAAGACATTTTTTCATAAAACTTTGTGCCGCGGGCATATTTTTGGGAATACGTATGCGCATATTTTTTTTGAATTTTTTGACATTACAAAACACGTTTAAAATACATTTTTAAAAGCGGGTTCATATGAACCCGTGTTCAGGACGTGCCGACTCCTTGCTCATGCGTCTAGATCAGATCACATCTGCTCTACCTCCTCGCGCACTGTCTATCATCGTTCTGCTCGTTGCTACTACTGTCGGCAATCTCATCCCGTCCACCGTGTGCACGGCTATACGGGAGAGTGGGCCTCTAGAACCCCGTCCTTTGCGATTCTGCGTCGGGAGAAGGGGACGGTTAGATCTTTTGGAGAGCGTCTTCGATGCTACTGCTCGCTGCCGTTCATTTTTGTCCGCTACTTTGACTACGTTCCTGTCGCCTTCGTCATCATCATGTCCACCGAAGCCAAGAAGAAGGCCGCCGCGGCTTCGACCTGGCCGACTGGAGGATATAACTCATTTATCCCTCTCCGGTTTATTTTCGTCTTGGTCGTGCTGGTTATCTGCGTAGATGTTTCTGATATATGTCTAGCACGTGTTTAGGTCAATAAATATCAATACGAGTTTAATATTGTCAATGCCACGCTCTTGATTTATTCCTGAATTAAATCAATCAACAAATTGCTAATATACTCAACACCAATAGCATCAGCTTGGTGTAATTCGGCCAGCACAAACAAATTTCTGTGTACCAGCCTACCAGCGCAATATATAATGGAGGGGTGATTTCTCACGGAACCATTATAAGATCCATGCAGAAAAAATAAGATCGGGCCATGTGAGGGGTACCCGGATCACTTCAATTACCATATCAATAGGAACTTTCATATCTTCTGACCAGTTTATGGGAGAGAAAATAAATGGCATATCAAAAGTAGCTAACGTGATCTTCCAGTGCAGACAGTGAGTGGTTGTCTAGTGATTGCAGACATCACAAGGATGGTGTTCAAGCAAACAATATAAAATGTGGCAAGCCTGAAGAGAAAGAGTAGCTCAGAAATGCAAGGGTGCACAAGTATACCTTGCATTAAGCATGTGCATAAGGTTTTAGAGGTGTGTTGTAGGCTTGAGAGGCATCCGGAAATTTGCTCACTCAATGAGTAAGTCTACTATTTCGAATGCAGTTCTTGTTCGGTAATTTGATATAGCTGGTTTCGTTTTTCTGTGGTTCCACAGCATTATCACTTCTTCTTCGGTAGCATTATTACTGTATATCGCTGATTAGTTTCGTCGGTTTTGCATGATATATTCTAGGACGCTCAATTACTTTGGCTACTGTGAATACAAGGACAAGGTTTGTTCATTCTTCTGGGAGGCCTGACAAACTACAACCGGGGATCATCTGAGTTCTTGGTCCAGTAGGATGCCTAGATCAAATTACTCCATTCCGTTTATGGCCCAGAGATCATCTCTGTTCATGGCCCAGTATCAAACTTGTTAGGAATAGTCTAGAGAGTTCTAGATACTCCGGTTGTACTAGGTTTGGTTGATATAAAACCAAAACCGAATCCTGCCTAGAGTTGTTTAGATTCATAGTTATCTCTTTATTTTCTTGTAACCCAAGTCTGTAACGATATTTTGTATACGCCTCGATCAGGGCTTGTTGATCCTATATAACACGAAACCAGCGGCCTACTACGGTAGGTAAACACGCTTCCTCATTTTCACATGGTAATCAGAGCTTCCCTTCCAAAACACATCTAGCCTTTCCTTCCCAGCCGCCATGTCTTCCTCCTCATCCCACGCCACGGCCAATCCCCTAAACAACCAAATCACCGAGAAGCTTACCCGTGAAAACTTCCTTCTGTGGAAGACCCAACTCCTTCCCCAGATACGTGGAGCCTCCCTTTTCGGATACCTAGATAGATCCATTGTCGAGCCTGAGAAAACCATCACCAGCACCGACAAAGATGGCAAGCCTGCGAGCATGCCAAACCTGGCGCACGCGACCTGGGTCATCCAGGACCAGCAAGTGCTCGCCTACCTCCTGACTTCGATCTCGAGGGAGGTACTGACGCAGATGGCCGCCGTGGAGACGGCGCACGCGGCATGGGCCGCTCTGACGAACATTTTTCGTCGCACTCCCGCTCCCGCATCAACAACCTCCGGATCTCCCTCTCCAACGCCGTGAAGGGAACCCAGTCAGTCACGGTCTACTTCGCCAAGATGCGGTCGTTCGCTGATGAGCTGGCGGCTGCCGGCAAACCACTTAGCAAAGATGAACGGATCTCATACATCCTGGCCGGCCTCGACCTGGAATACAACCCCCTGGTATCTGCTCTTGATGCTCGTACTGAACCGCTCACACTAGATGCACTCTACTCCCAGATGGCGAACTTTGATCAGCTCGTCGAGCTTCTTCAAGCCTCTGGCAAAGGCGGCTTCAGATCTTCAGCCAACACCGCTACTCGTGGGCGCGGGCAGCAGCGTGGTCGTGGCATGTCTTGTGGCCGTGGTGGCGGGCGCGGTGGACATGGCCGCGGCTCTGGTGGTGCTTCCCCTGGCTACAACAACAGGGGGATGCCCAGGACCAGGAGGACTGGCTGGTGGGCGTTTCTGTAACGACAATCGCCCCCACTGCCAAATATGCAGCAAGCCAGGCCACGTTGCCATGGACTGCTGGTACCGGTTCACGGATGACTATCTTCCAGAAGAGAAGGTGGCCGGATCTGCAGCAACCTCATCCTATGGGGTGAACACAAATTGGTACGCCGACAGCGGCGCTACTAATCACATAACGGGTGAACTCGAGAAGTTAACCACCCGTGACAAGTACCACGGAGGCGATCAAGTCCACACTGCTGATGGTACAGGTATGAATATTAGTCGTGTTGGAAATTCCATTATCAGAACCCAAAATCAAAATCTCCATCTCAACAAAATTCTAGATATTCCTACTGCCTCACAACGTCTCCTTTCCGTTCACCATCTTACCCTTGACAATCATGTTTACATTGAGTTTTGGCCTTATTTCTTTTTTTATCAAGGATCAGTTCACGGGGAGGGTGCTGCATCGAGGCAGATGTAGAGGAGGTCTCTATCCATCGATTCCATCTAGGACGTCAAATAAACAAGCTTATGGTGTCATCAAGATATCTTCATCGCGTTGGCATGCTCGGCTTGGTCATCCTTCATTTTCAATAGTTGAACGTGTGCTTAGGAATAATAAACTTCCTTGTCATGGGGAGTTAGATGTTGAGTCGGTATGTGACTCATGCCAACGAGCAAAAAGTCACCAATTACCCTATCCAGTATCTACTAGTGTATCTACCAAACCTCTTGAGTTGATCTTTTCTGATGTATGGGGAGATGCCCCTCTTTCTGTTGGTAGATATAAATATTATGTGACTTCCATCGATGATTACACCAAATTCTCATGGATTTATCTTATTAAGAAAAA
Organism: Aegilops umbellulata; assembly: GCA_032464435.1. Taxonomy (NCBI): domain Eukaryota; kingdom Viridiplantae; phylum Streptophyta; class Magnoliopsida; order Poales; family Poaceae; genus Aegilops; species Aegilops umbellulata. The sequence goes on from CP136058.1 coordinate 331,841,331, forward strand.
ATCTGATGTCTTTGAGGTTTTAAAAAATTTCCAAGCACATGTTGAATGCCAATTTAATGCCAAAATCCTTGCCATCCAATCTGATTGGGGTGGGGAGTATGAGAAACTAAACTCATTTTTCCAAAAAATTGGCATTGCACACCATGTTTCCTGCCCCCATGCTCATCAGCAGAATGGATCGACTGAGAGAAAACACCGCCACATCGTTGAAGTTGGACTTGCTCTTCTTGCAAACTCCTCTATGCCATTAAAATATTGGGACGAGGCTTTTCTTGCTGCCACATATCTCATCAATTTACTTCCCAGTAGTGTTATCAATTTTGAAACCCCCTATGAACATCTTTTTCACAAAAATCCTAACTACAACTCTCTCTGTGTGTTTGGATGCGCCTGTTGGCCAAATCTTCGCTCATATAATTCTCGTAAGCTTTCCTTTCGCTCCAAACAATGTGTCTTCTTAGGCTACAGTCCGCGTCATAAAGGGGTCAAATGTCTTGATATATCTACTGGTCGCATATATATTTTCCAAGATGTTGTCTTCGATGAGAATGTGTTTCCATTTGCGTCTCTCCATCCAAATGCAGGCGCCCTCCTCCGGAAGGAAATCTTGCTCCTTCCTGAACATCTCCATCCATCCACTTCCTTTGATCACGGGGGCAATAATGGCAATGACCAAAGTAATGTGACTGATATTTGTACTGCTCACACACCCTCTCCAGATGATGCAGGATTTGTGGACGATTATGCAGGGTAAATTTTGGAACAAAATGATCCAGAATTAATGGCAAATGATGAATATGTGGAAGAAAATGAGTCCATATAGCATGTCCCACTACAGGACAGCAGCACGAGATCCGGTGTTGATCCAGGCGCGCGATCCGGAGGAGATACGAGCATGCGATCCCATGAAGAAATCGGCGCCCGATCCGGTGCTGATGCATGCGCAGAGGAGATAACACGCAGAGGCACCCGCCAACGTCGCAGTGCCACGTCGACATCGAGTCCCGCGCTGTCGCCTGGCCCCAGTCCGCAGCGGATCTCGTCTGGGCGGGTGCGCACACCCTCAAGCGGCGGCAACCAACACCAGGCTGTCACGTCGCCCGGCACTGCATCGCCACTTGCGCGCGCGGAGAAGCTGATCCAGTCTGGGTCTGCGCCCGGTCCAGTGGGCTCGCCTGGGCCTGTGCAGTCGTTGTCCAACAGTGAGCATTCGGCTGCTGGTTCTGAGGATTCGGCGCATGTGTCTGACGTGACAGCGCTAGGATCTTCTGTGGAGGAGGCTGATTCCTAGATTGTGCAGACTCATGTGCGAGGACGTACATGACTTCAGTCAGGAATCATGAAACTACTGATTCCCACAGATGGTACTGTTCGGTATGGAAAAAATTACAAAATAAAATATGGTTCGTTTTGTTCAACAGGTGAGCCACAAAGTATCCAAGAAGCATTGGATGATTCAAGATGGAGGAAAGCAATGGATGAGGAATTTCTAGCACTTAAAAAAAACAAGACATGGCATCTTGTTCCTCCAAGAAGTGGTAAAAATATTATAGATTGTAAGTGGGTCTATAGGATTAAAAAGAAATATGATGGTAGCATAGATAGATGCAAAGCTAGATTAGTAGCCAAAGGATTTAAACAACGGTACGGTATAGATTATGAGAATACCTTTAGTCCAGTTGTTAAAGCTGCTACTATCAGGCTTGTTCTTTCTATTGTTGTATCCAGGGGATGGAGCTTGAGACAGCTAGATGTACAAAACGCGTTTCCTCATGGTGTTCTAGAAGAACATGTCTATATGAGGCAACCACCAGGATATGAGGATAAGAACTCACCATTTCATGTGTGCAAGCTGGACAAGGCCCTTTACAGGCTTAAGCAAGCCCCAAGGGCATGGTATTCTCGACTGAGCTAAAAACTTCAACAACTTGGTTTCATTCCTTCAAAGGCTGACACTTCACTCTTTATGTTCAATAAATATAGAGTGACAATATTTGTTCTCATTTATGTTGATGATATTATTGTGACAAGTTCCTCTCAGGAAGCAGTGTCAGCACTGTTGAAGGATTTGAGTTCAGCTTTTGCATTGAAGGATTTAGGAGATATACACTTCTTTCTTGGAATAGAGGTAAAGAAAATCAATGATGGTATTGTGCTAACACAAGAGAAATATGCTTTGGATCTTCTAACTAAAGTAGGTATGAAAGACTGTAAGGCAGCACCTACACCCTTGTCCAGTACTGAAAAATTCTCAGCTTATGATGGAGAACCACTTGGACCAGAAGATGGTATGAGGTATAGAAGTATTGTTGGTGCATTACAATTATTTGACTCTTATAAGGCCAGATATTTCCTTCTCAGTAAACAAAATATGTCAATATTTGCATGCACCAACCACAGTTCACTGGACTGCAGCTAAAAGAATTCTCATATATGTCAAGCGCACAATAAACTCAGGTTTAGCATATAGGAAGTCATCTTCTACCTTATTGAGTGCATTCTCGGATGCAGATTGGGCAGGTGATATTGATGACAGAAGGTCAACTGGTGGTTTTGCAGTGTATTTTGGTTCAAATCTTATATCTTGGAGTGCAAGAAAACAACCCACTGTATCAAGATCAAGTACAGAGACAAAACACAAGTCTGTGGCCAATGCTACTGCATAACTTATCTGGTTGCAATCTCTTCTTAAGGAACTCAAAGTTCCCATAAGAGAAGTTCTCTGTCTTTGGTGTGATAATCTTGGTGCAACCTACTTGTCAGCTAATCCTGTGTTTTATGCTCGAACTAAGCGTATTGAAATTGACTATCATTTTGTCAGAGAAAGGGTGACTAATAAACTACTTGATATAAGATTTGTTTCTTCTAAGGATCAAGTTGCAGATGGTTTTACAAAAGCATTGCCTCAGAGAGACTTGGAGAACTTTAGGCGCAATCTCACCTTGACCAAGACGTGATTGAGAGGGGCTGTTAGGAATAGTCTAGAGAGTCCTAGATATTCTGGTTGTACTCGGTTTGGTTGAGATGAAACCAAAACCGAATCCTGCCTAGAGTTGTTTAGATTCATAGTTATCTCTTTATTTTCTTGTAACCCAAGTCTGTAACGATATCTTGTATACGCCTCGATCAGGGCTTGCTGATCCTATATGACACGAAACCAGCGGCCTACTACGGTAGGTAAACACACTTCCTCATTTTCACAAAACTATCTCAATTGTCAATTCCGTTTTGAAACTTAATTTCTTCGAGAAAACGTAAAAGCCTTTTGTGTTCTAACAACTGCAGTGCGTCTAACTTTCTATACTCCACTATTTTGACATTATTAGTGTTTAATGGAGGTTTGATATTTGCAATCATATTTCTGATTTATTACAAGGTGCTATTTACAGCATGCCCCATAATGGAACTTTCTATCCAAATCATTTGAATTTGTTGGCATTAATCAGCATGCGCTATGACTAATTTCCATGTGGTACGCGTTCTAGTAGTTTAGTAAGCTGTGAGTTCGTCCGACGCCCTTCAGTGTTCTGTGAGCATGGATGGTAGGAGAGATGCCCTAACACAAATGAGAAACTTGAAACAGAGTTCCCGTTCATTTACATTTGTTCACTGGGATCGCTTCTACATTAAGCCATAGCCCTGAGGAACTCTATCAAATAAATTGGGACTAAATTTCAGATTAGATGATTGGGAAACTTGGCACCATGTCGATCATTGGGTAAACTCTCCTCCCCGGAAACCACACTCAAGAAAACATGGCAAAATGCCAATTCAAAATTAAACACATGTATATAACTTGAAAAAAATATAAGCATAGAATCCAGTTCTTCTTTTGGCCAATATCACAAAACAGAATGAATAGAGTAGAGATTGCTTGAGCAACAGAAATATCCACATGCTTGTAGAGTGTGTTTGTTGGAACGGTGAATTGTGAACCTTATGGGCTCAAAATATTCATGATTATTTTATTAGTGGCTCATGTCAAACGACACATATTGCATCGTGATCCGCCTCGGAGCAGGAGCCCGTGTCAGCGCAGGAGCCCAGCAACCGATCCGCCTCGGGATCGATGGAACGACAGGACGGCGGCAGGGCGCTAGAGCCCATGTCGCCCGCCAGGCGTGGCCCCAGCGAATCCATGTGCGGCACACTACGTCTCTCCATCGGCTTTGGAGCGGCCTCCAGCCCGCACCAATCGGGCATCTACACCAGGCCCACAGGGGCTCACTGGGCCACAAGCGGGCCCTGCCACTACGTGCGGCGGCAATGGCCAAACCCTCCACCACACGGATGCGAGATCCTGGCGCTAATCCTACCCTGTCTCCTGGCCCGCGGTCCGACGCAGATTTGCCTGGTCCCAGCCAATCATCACGTCATGATGGGCAACATGGCGCAGGATCCTCTGTGCCGCGTGCAGCTGAGCTGGTGTCCTCCGGAGCCGTAGAAAATCCCACCGATCCGTCCGAGGGTGCTACAGGCGCGCCGGCAGGATCCGCCTCGGGATCACATGTGTCAGCAAAATCTTTTGCGCCCCCTGATTCAGCTATAGCTACTGTTCCGCGTACACGCCTACAGAAAGGGGTAACTAAACCTATTAATTACAAACAAGTTGTGAAGTTTGGTTTGGCATGTTCTACAGGTGAACCTAGTACTCCCGGGGAGGCACTCAGTGATACACGTGTTGTGGAACGTAGTAATTTCAAAAATTTCCTACGCACACGCAAGATCATGGTGATGCATAGCAACGAGAGGAGAGAGTGTTGTCTACGTACCCTCGTAGACCGAAGCGGAAGCGTTGACGCAACGTAGAGGAAGTAGTCGTACGTCTTCCTGGTCCAACCGATCCAAGCACTGTTACTCCGGCACCTCCGAGTTCTTGACACACGTACAGCTCGATGACGCACCCCGGGCTCCAATCCAGCAAAGCTTCGGGGAGGAGTTTCGTCAGCATGACGGCGTGGTGACGATCTTGATGTTCAACCGTCGCAGGGCTTCGCCTAAGCACCGCTACAATATGACCGAGGTGTAATATCATGGAGGGGGGCATCGCACACGGCTAAGGAACGATCACGAAGATCAACTTGTGTGTCTATGGGGTGCCCCCTGCCCCCGTATATAAAGGAGTGGAGGAGGGGAGGGCCGGCCCTCTCTATGGCGCGCCCTAGGGGAGTCCTACTCCCACCGGGAGTAGGATTCCCCCTTTCCTAGTCCAACTAGGAGTCCTTCCAAGTATTAGGAGTAGGAGACAAGGAAGGGGAAAAGAGAAGGGAAGGAAGGAGGGGGCGCAGCCCCTCCCCCTAGTCCAATTCGGACTAGGCCTTGGGGGGCGCGCGGCCTGCCCTAGGCAGCCCCTCTCTCTTTCCCGTATGGCCCAATAAGGCCCAATACTTCTCCCCCGTATTCCCGTAACTCCCCGGTACTCCGAAAAATACCCGAACCACTCAGAACCTTTCCGAAGTCCGAATATAGTCGTCCAATATATCGATCTTTACGTCTCGACCATTTCGAGACTCCTCGTCATGTCCTCGATCTCATCCGTGACTCCGAACTCCTTCGGTACATCAAAACTCATAATATAACTGTCATCGAAACCTTAAGCGTGCGGACCCTACGGTTCGAGAACAATGTAGACATGACCAAGACTCGTCTCCGGTCAATAACCAATAGCGGGACCTGGATGCCCATATTGGCTCCTACATATTCTACGAAGATCTTTATCGGCCAGACCGCGTAACAACATACGTTGTTCCCTTTGTCATCGGTATGTTACTTGCACGAGATTCGATCGTCGGTATCTTAATACCTAGTTCAATCTCGTTACCGGAAAGTCTCTTTACTCGTTCTGTAATACATCATCTCGCAACTAACTCATTAGTTGCAATGCTTGCAAGGCTTATGTGATGTGCATTACCGAGAGGGCCCAGAGATACCTCTCCGACAGTCGGAGTGACAAATCCTAATCTCGAAATACGCCAACCCAACATGTACCTTTGTAGACACCTGTAGAGCACCTTTATAATCACCCAGTTACGTTGTGATGTTTGGTAGCACACAAAGTGTTCCTCCGGCAAATGGGAGTTGCATAATCTCATAGTCATAGGAACATGTATAAGTCATGAAGAAAGCAATAGCAACATACTAAACGATCGGGTGCTAAGCTAACGGAATGGGTCATGTCAATCACATCATTCTCCTAATGATGTGATCCCGTTAATCAAATGACAACTCATGTCTATGGCTAGGAAACATAACCATCTTTGATCAACGAGCTAGTCAAGTAGAGGCATACTAGTGACACTCTGTTTGTCTATGTATTCACACATGTATCATGTTTCCGGTTGATACAATTCTAGCATGAATAATAAACATTTATCATGAAATAAGGAAATAAATAATAACTTTATTATTGCCTCTAGGGCATATTTCCTTCAGTCTCCCACTTGCACAAGAGTCAATAATCTAGTTCACATCGGCATGTGATTTAACAGCAATAGTTCACATCACCATGTGATTAATACCCATAGTTCACATCATCATGTGACCAACACCCAAAGGGTTTACTAGAGTCAATAATCTAGTTCACATCGCTATGTGATTAACACCCAAAGAGTAATAAGGTGTAATCATGTTTTGCTTGTGAGAGAATCTTAGTCAACGGGTCTGCGACATTCAGATCCGTATATATTTTGCAAATTACTATGTCAATAATACTCTGCTCGGAGCTACTCTAGCTAATTGCTCCCACTTTCAATATGTATCTAGATTGAGACTTAGAGTCATCTAGATTGGTGTCAAAACTTGCATCGACATAACCCTTTACGACGAACCTTTTTGTCACCTCCGTAATCGAGAAACATATCCTTATTTCACTAAGGATAATTTTGACCGCTGTCCAGTGATCTACTCCTAGATCACTATTGTACTCCCTTGCCAAAATCAGTGTAGGGTATACAATAGATCTGGTACACAGCATGGCATACTTTATAGAACCTATGGCCAAGGCATAGGGAATGACTTTCATTCTCTTTCTATTTTCTGCCGTGGTCGGGTTTTGAGTCTTACTCAATTTCACACCTTGTAACACAAGCAAGAACTCTTTCTTTGACTGTTACATTTTGAACTACTTCAAAATCTTGTCAAGGTATGTACTCATTGAAAAACTTATCAAGGGTCTTGATCTATCTCTATAGATCTTGATACTCAATATGTAAGTAGCTTTACCGAGGTCTTTCTTTAAAAAACTCCTTTCAAACACTCCTTTATGCTTTGCAGAATAATTCTTCATTATTTCCGATCAACAATATGTCATACATATACTTATCAGAAATGTTGTAGTGCTCCCACTCACTTTCTTGTAAATACAGGCTTCACCGCAAGTTTGTATAAAACCATATGCTTTGATCAACTTATCAAAGCGTATATTCCAACTCCGAGATGCTTGCACCAGTCCATAGATGGATCGCTGAAGCTTGCATATTTTGTTAACACCTTTAGGATTGACAAAACCTTCTGGTTGCATCATATACAACTCTTCTTTAATAAATCCATTAAGGAATGCAGTTTTGTTTTATCCATTTGCCAGATTTCATAAAATGCGGCAATTGCTAACATGACTCGGACAGACTTAAGCATAGATACGAGTGAGAAACTCTCATCGTAGTCAACACCTTGAACTTGTTGAAAACCTTTTGCGACAATTCTAGCTTTGTAGATAGTAACGCTACTATCAACGTCCGTCTTCCTCTTGAGGATCCATTTATTTTCTATGGCTTGCCGATCATCGGGCAAATCCATCAAAGTCCATACTTTGTTTTATACATGGATCATATCTCAGATTTCACGGCCTCAAACCATTTCGCGGAATCTAGGCTCATCATCGCTTCCTCATAGTTCGCAAGTTCGTCATGTTCTAGTAACATGACTTCCAGAACAGGATTACCGTACCACTCTGGTGCAGATCTCACTCTGGTTTACCTACGAGATTCGGTAGTAACTTGATCTGACGTTACATGATCATCATCATTAACTTCCTCATTAATTGGTGTAGTAGTCACAGGAACAGATTTTTGTGATGAACTACTTTCCAATAAGGGAGCAGGTACAGTTACCACATCAAGTTCTACTTTCCTCCCACTCACTTCTTTCGAGAGAAACTCCTTCTCCAGAAAGGATCCATTATAAGCAACGAATGTCTTGTCTTAAGATCTGTGATAGAAGGTGTACCCAACAGTCTCCTTTGGGTATCCTATGAAGACATATTTCTCCGATTTGGGTTTGAGCTTATCAGGATGAAACTTCATATAAGCATCACAATCCCAAACTTTAAGAAACGACAACTATGGTTTCTTGCCAAACCACAGTTCAGATTGTGTCGTCTCAACGGACTTAGATGGTGCCCTTTTAAACGTGAATGCAGCTGTCTCTAATGCATGATCCCAAAACGATATTGGTAAATCGGTAAGAAACATCATAGATTGTACTATATCCAATAAAGTACGGTTATGACGTTCGGACACACCATTATGTTGTGGTGTTCCAGGTGGCATGAGTTTGTGAAACTATTCTACATTGTTTTAATTGAAGACCAAACTCGTAACTCAAATATTCTCCTCCACGATCATATCGTAGAATCTTTTATTTTCTTGTTACGATGATTCTCCACTTCACTCTGAAATACTCTGAACTTTTCAGACTTATGTTTCATCAAGTAGATATGCTCATATCTGCTTAAATCATCTGTGAAGGTCAGAAAATAATGATACTTGCTGTGAGCCTCAACACTCATCGGATCACATACATCAATATGTATTATTTCCAATAAGTCAGTTGCTCACTCTACTGTTCCGGAGAACGGAGTCTTTAGTCATCTTGCCCATAAGGCATGGTTCGCAAGCATCAAGTGATTCCTAATCAAGTGATTCCAAAATCCCATCAGCATGGAGTTTCTTCATGCGCTTTACACCAATATGACCTAAACTGCAGTGCCACAAATAAGTTGCACTATCATTATTAACTTCGCATCTTTTGGCTTCAATATTATGAATATGTGTATCACTACGATCGAGATCCAACAAACCATTTTATTGGTGTGTATGACCATAGAAGGTTTTATTCATGTAAACAGAACAACAATTTATTCTCTTACTTAAATGAATAACCGTATTGCAATAAACATGATCAAATCATATTCATGCTCAACACCAAATAACACTTATTTAGGTTCCACACTAATCCCGAAAGTATAGGGAGTGTGCGATGATGATCATATCAATCTTGGAACTACTTCCAACTTTCATCGTCACTTCACCCATAACTAGTCTCTGTTCATTCTGCAACTCCCGTTTCGAGTTACTAATCTTAGCAACTGAACTAGTACCAAATACTGAGGGGTTGCTATGAACACTAGTAAAGTACACATCAATAACATGTATATCAAATATACTTATGTTCACTTTGCCATCCTTCTTATCCGCCAATCACTTGGGGTAGTTCCGCTTCCAGTGACCAGTCCCTTTGCAGTAGAAGCACTTAGTTTCAGGCTTAGGACCAGACTTGGGCTTCTTCACTTGAGAAACAACTTGCTTGCCGTTCTTCTTGAAGTTCCCCTTCTTCCCTTTGCCCTTTTCTTGAAACTAGTGATCTTGTCAACCATCAACACTTGATGTTTTTCTTTGATTTCTACCTTCGCCGATTTTAGCATCGCGAAGAGCTTGGGAATATTTTCCGTTATCCCTTGCATATTATAGTTCATCATGAAGTTCTACTAACTTGGTGATGGTGACTAGAGAATTCTGTCAATCACTATCTTATCTGGAAGATTAACTCCCACTTGATTCAAGCGATTGTAGTACCCAGACAATCTGAGCACATGCTCACTAGTTGAGCGATTCTCCTCCATCTTTTAGCTATAGAACTTGTTGGAGACTACATATCTCTCAACTCGGGTATTTGCTGAAATATTAACTTCAACTCCTGGAACATCTCATATGGTCCATGACGTTCAAAACGTCTTTGAAGTCCCGATTCTAAGCCGTTAAGCATGGTGCACTAAACTATCAAGTAGTCATCATATTGAGCTAGCCAAATGTTCATAACGTCTGCATCTGCTCCTGCAATAGGTCCGTCAGCTAGCGGTGCATCAAGGACATAATTCTTCTGTGCAGCAATGAGGATAAACCTCAGATCACAGATCCAATCCGCATCATTGCTACTAACATTTTTCAACACAATTTTCTCTAGGAACATATCAAAATAAACACAGGGAAGCAACAACGCGAGCTATTGATCTACAACATAATTTGCAAAATACTACCAGGACTAAGTTCATGATAAATTAAAGTTCAATTAATCATATTACTTAAGAACTCCCACTTAGATAGACATCCCTCTAATCTTCTAAGTGATCACGTGATCCAAATCAACTAAACCATAACCGATCATCACGTGAAATGGCCTAGTCTTCAATGGTGAACATCATTATGTTGATCATATCTACTATATGATTCACGCTCGACCTTTCGGTCTCCATGTTCCGAGGCCATATCTGCATATGCTAGGCTCGTCAAGTATAACCCGAGTATTCCGCGTGTGCAAAACTGGCTTGCACCCGTTGTAGATGGACGTAGAGCTTATCACACCCGATCATCACGTGGTGTCTGGGCACGACGAACTTTGGCAACGGTGCATACTCAGGGAGAACACTTCTTGATAATTTAGTGAGAGATCATCTTATAATGCTACCGTCAATCAAAGCAAGATAAGATGCATAAAAAGATAAACATCACATGCAATCAATATAAGTGATATGATATGGCCATCATCATCTTCGTGCTTGTGATCTCCATCTCTGAAGCACCGTCATGATCACCATCGTCACCGGCGTGACACCTTGATCTCCATCGTAGCATCGTTGTCGTCTCGCCAATCTTATGCTACTACGACTATCGCTACCGCTTAGTGATAAAGTAAAGCATTACAGGGCGATTGCATTGCATACAATAAAGCGACAACCATATGGCTCCTGCCAGTTGCCGATAACTCGGTTACAAAACATGATCATCTCATACAATAAAATTTAGCATCATGTCTTGACCATATGACATCACAACATGCCCTGCAAAAACAAGTTAGACGTCCTCTACTTTGTTTGTTGCAAGTTTTACGTGGCTGCTACGGGCTTAAGCAAGAACCAATCTCACCTACGCATCAAAACCACAACGATAGTTTGTCAAATAGACTCCGTTTTAACCTTCGCAAGGACCGGGCGTAGCCATACTCGGTTCAACTAAAGTTGGAGAAACTGACACCCGCCAGCCACCTGTGTGCAAAGCACGTCGGTAGAACCAGTCTCGCGTAAGCGTACGCGTAATGTCGGTCCGGGCCGCTTCATCCAACAATACCGCCGAACCAAAGTATGACATGCTGGTAGGCAGTATGACTTATATCGCCCACAGCTCACTTGTATTCTACTCGTGCATAACATCAAACCATAAAAACCTGGCTCGGATGCCACTGTTGGGGAACGTAGTAATTTCAAAAATTTCCTACGCACACGCAAGATCATGGTGATGCATAGCAACGAGAGGGGAGAGGGTTGTCTACGTACCCTCGTAGACCGAAGCGGAAGCGTTGACGCAACGTAGAGGAAGTAGTCGTATGTCTTCCTGGTCCAATCGATCCAAGCACCGTTACTCCGGCACCTCCGAGTTCTTGACACACGTACAGCTCGATGACGCACCCCGGGCTCCGATCCAGCAAAGCTTCGAGGAGGAGTTTCGTCAGCACGACGGCGTGGTGACGATCTTGATGTTCAACCGTCGCAGGGCTTCGCCTAAGCACCGCTACAATATGACCGAGGTGTAATATCGTGGAGGGGGGCATCGCACACGGCTAAGGAACGATCACGAAGATCAACTTGTGTGTCTATGGGGTGCCCCCTGCCCCCGTATATAAAGGAGTGGAGGAGGGTAGGGCCGGCCCTCTCTATGGCGCGCCCTAGGGGAGTCCTACTCCCACCGGGAGTAGGATTCCCCCTTTCCTAGTCCAACTAGGAGTCCTTCCAAGTATTAGGAGTAGGAGACAAGGAAGGGGAAAAGAGAAGGGAAGGAAGGAGGGGGCACAGCCCCTCCCCCTAGTCCAATTCGGACTAGGCCTTGGGGGGGCGCGCGGCCTGCCCTAGGCAGCCCCTCTCTCTTTCCCGTATGGCCCAATAAGGCCCAATACTTCTCCCCCGTATTCCCGTAACTCCCCGGTACTCCGAAAAATACCCGAACCACTCAGAACCTTTCCGAAGTCCGAATATAGTCGTCCAATATATCGATCTTTACGTCTCGACCATTTTGAGACTCCTCGTCATGTGCTCGATCTCATCCGGGACTCCGAACTCCTTCGGTACATCAAAACTCATAAACTCATAATATAACTGTCATCGAAACCTTAAGCGTGCGGACCCTACGGTTCGAGAACAATGTAGACATGACCGAGACTCGTCTCCGGTCAATAACCAATAGCGGGACCTGGATGCCCATATTGGCTCCTACATATTCTACGAAGATCTTTATCGGTCAGACCGCATAACAACATACGTTGTTCCCTTTGTCATCGGTATGTTACTTGCCCGAGATTCGATCGTCGGTATCTTAATACCTAGTTCAATCTTGTTACCGGAAAGTCTCTTTACTCGTTCTGTAATACATCATCTCGCAACTAACTCATTAGTTGCAATGCTTGCAAGGCTTATGTGATGTGCATTACCGAGAGGGCCCAGAGATACCTCTCCGACAGTCGGAGTGACAAATCCTAATCTCGAAATACGCCAACCCAACATGTACCTTTGTAGACACCTGTAGAGCACCTTTATAATCACCCAGTTACGTTGTGATGTTTGGTAGCACACAAAGTGTTCCTCCGGCAAACGGGAGTTGCATAATCTCATAGTCATAGGAACATGTATAAGTCATGAAGAAAGCAATAGCAACATACTAAACGATCGGGTGCTAAGCTAACAGAATGGGTCATGTCAATCACATCATTCTCCTAATGATGTGATCCCGTTAATCAAATGACAACTCATGTCTATGGCTAGGAAACATAACCATCTTTGATCAACGAGCTAGTCAAGTAGAGGCATACTAGTGACACTCTGTTTGTCTATGTATTCACACATGTATCATGTTTCCGGTTGATACAATTCTAGCATGAATAATAAACATTTATCATGAAATAAGGAAATAAATAATAACTTTATTATTGCCTCTAGGGCATATTTCCTTCAACACGATGGAAGAAAGCCATGGAAGAGCAATACATGGCACTCCGCAAAAATAAAACATGTTATTAGGTTCTCTCACGGCAAGGTAAAAATTTAATTGATTGCAAATGGGTTTTCAGAATAAAAAGGAAAGCTGATGGAACTATAGATCGCTACAAGGCCAGACTTGTTGCGAAGGGCTTTAAACAACGGTATGGCATAGACTATGAGGACACTTTTAGTCATGTTGTTAAAGCTGCCACTATTCGCCTTGTATTATCTATTGATGTTTCCAGGGGATGGAACCTTAGACAGCTAGACATGCAGAACGCGTTCCTTAATTGTGTTCTGGAAGAGGAAGTATACATGAAGCAACCTCCTGGGTTCGAAAGTAAAAGCAAAATATCTTATGTATGCAAGCTTGACAAAGCTTTATATGGACTGAAACAGGCTCCCAGGGCATGGTATTCACGACTGAGTCAGAAACTGCAAAATCTGACACATCCTTGTTTATTTACAATAAGTCAAATACCTCCATATTTGTTCTTATTTACGTTGATGATATCATTGTCACAAGTTCATCTGATGAAGCTGTGTCAAGTCTGTTAAAGGATTTGAGTGCTGAGATTGCCCTTAAGGATTTGGGAGACCTACACTTCTTTCTAGGAATTGAAGTTAAAAAAATATGGAGACAGTCTTCATCTCTCACAGGAAAAATATGCTACAGATCTGGTAAGGAGAGTTGGGTTGCAAGGATGTAAGCCTTCACCAACACCACTATCTAGTAGAGAAAAACGGTCACTTGTTGAGGGAGAACCTTTGAGTCAGGAAGACAGTACCAGATACAGAAGCTTAATGGGAGCACTTCAGTACTTAACTTTAACAAGGCCTGACATTTCTTTTGCTGTCAACAAAGTAAGCCAGTTCCTTCATGCTCCCACCAAAAACTCATTGGACTGCTGCAAAACACATAGTGAGATATGTAAAAGATACTATGAATCTTGGTCTTACCTTCAGCTAGTCTTCTTCCACTCTTGTTAGTGCTTTTTCTGATTTCGACTGGGCAGGATATCTAGATGATAGACGCTCCACTGGTGGTTTTGCAATATTCTCTAGGCCAAACCTGATATGCTGGTGTGCAAAGAAACAAGCCACGGTGTCACGCTCAAGTACAGAAGCTGAGTATAAAGCACTAGCCAATGCCACAGCAGAGATTATATGGGTTCAGTTCATGTTGAAAGAGCTTGGTGTGAAGCACACTCGAGTTCCATGTCTATAGTGTGATAATCTTGGTGCTACTTATTTATCTGCTAATCCAGTTTTTCATGCTAGGACAAAACACATTGAGATAGACTTCCACTTTGTTTGAGAAAGGGTAGCTAATAAGAAATTGGAAATTCGTTTTGTGCATTCACGAGATCAGTTTGCAGATGGATTCACAAAGGCATTACCTACTAGGAGTCTTGAGGAATTCAAGCATAATCTCAACTTGACCAAGTTGTGATTAAGGGAGGGTGTCAGACAACACATATTGCATCGTGACAGCACATGATAGCCGGACTCCTTTCCTTGTAACCGAAGACTACAGACAGGGATAGCGATTTTTTTTAGAAAAGGAGGATGACCCCCGGCCTCTGCATCTCGGCGATGCATACATCCACTTTATTAATTATTCTCACAAGACCTTACAAAGTCATACAACAGTAAGACTAAAGCCGCCGTCTAAGCAACAAACTGTCGCTACACCTATCCAGTTGATGAAGGGACGCAGATAGCCTGGGCCTAATACCTAACAGACATCGCAACCAAGCCTAACATCTAAGACCTGAGACCCCAACCTAGCCACTTGCCGGGTCTGGGGCACACACTGGTCCGGCGTGCTCTCAGAGGCCACCGCCGCCATCTGCCACCGCTCCATCTTCAGAACTGTACTGATGCATCAACCTTACTCGGTCTAGCTATCGTCGACGCCACCACGGCGCCCAACGGCACCTCCTCCCTGCGCGCAAACAGCTGAGCACGTAGCGGTCGCCACTGATACACCTCAGCGCCATGCTGCCAAGTACCACCAGCCGACACAGCTTGAGGTCCTTGGAAGATCCGTTGTGCGTAGCACCTGCCGACCAGGCATGACAAAGCGTAGCATCTGTTGGTCAGGCATGACTTGACATCTCCACCGAAGCTCCGTGCAAGACGAAGCCGCTCCACCTCCTGCCTCTGACTTCCAGCGCTGCTCCACAAACGATGCTCCCAAGAGAGAAACGACACGGCAGTGCCGCCATCGTCCGATCTGGAACACCAGATCCTAGGGTTTCCCCCAGAGCAGCACGAGTGGGTTGACAGTAGTTACACGACGATGCCTCCATCAAGGTAACGGCGAGAACGCCGCCATCGCCTGCCGTCGGCTCGGTTTTCACCGGCAACCATGTCTCCCCTACTCGCAGCCGGGACTAGATGATGGATCTCGAGATCCGATCACCAAGCCTCTTGCCGGCCATCTCTGGAAGAAGATGACCACCACGTCCACCAGCGTCACCACGCCAGGCACGCGTCGCCACAGGCACCCCCATGGTGCCTAGAGGCCGACAACCCCCAACAAACACCACGCCTCGCCAGCCGCCATGGCCCAGGCCCAAGCACCACCAGATCCAGATCGGATCGGGGTTAAGGGCCCCAAGCCGCAGCCGCCGCGGAGGCAGCACCACTGGACGGTGCCCTGCCCTCCACCCCGCCGTAGGACCGAGTCATCGCCGGAGCTCCGCCGCGCCATGCCGCCAAGCCGCCGCCAGAAGAACTCGCGCCACCGCCAGGGGAGAGAGAGAGAGACGCGCCAGGGAGAGGCCCCGCCGCCGCCGGCACTGCCTGGGCGGCTATGTCCCTCGGCGGCGGCGAGGGGGGAGGGGGGTGGAGGAGGGCCGGCGGCAGAGGGAGCTAGGGTTCCCCCGAGTCGCCTCAGAGAGGGACGCGGGGGACGGGAGTCAGATGTCAGACAGGGATAGAGATAGGTAGTTGATATTCTCTGTTATCTCTTGTAACTAGATATCTCTTCCTTTCTTCCCAAGTCTGTAAAGCATGATTCTGAATGTTGTTTGTTGCACGATCAAGTTGGGGTTTAGGAAGGTGCTGAGGTGATATGATTTTCAGTCATAAAAAACTGAGCAGGATAACATGGATCGGTCTGGGGTACGACTCTTTGAAAACTAAATCAACCCATGTAATCATTGTGGGTTGAGTAAACTGTCTCTGGAGGGAGCAATGTCTGCAGAGGACACTCAAGACTCCATGGAACAGGTACACGGCACTAAAAGGCAACTGACAGCTCGGTACTCCAGATCCTCATCAAGTGTAACACCAAGAAGCTCGCAAGGAGCTAGGAACGACAGCAACTCACTGAGGGGGTGAATAATGGTACTATGTGGTAGGATAGTTGCTTTTATGTTGTTTTTAGTTGTTGTTTGTCAGACTGAGTTGGAAAAGTAAATGCATGCAGAAATCATGTTACAAGGTACAGACTAGTTACACTCGTTTAATTAACAGATGGCACTACTGTACATAAGCAACACTGGGATTTAAATAGCATGCCGGAGATGAGAGATGTAACTAGACAGGGCAAAGCCTCGAACTGAAGCGAGATTATATGTGGCTGGGGTTGGGAGGCGCCAGGATTTCATTCAGCACGACCTCTTTGTTAGCACTAGGAGAAGTTGCTCATTTCCCGGGACGAAAAATCTAAGTACAGTGATTTATTTTTTGGGGTCCTAGCTCGTGGAGAAATAGTTGCCCTCATATAAGCTCCTGATGGTTCAGTTGGGGAGTTCATCCGTGAACACTTTCATTTGCAGACAATCAGGGAATATGAGTGGGCAGTAGGAAGAAAGATCGCAATTCGCTTAAAATTGACAGCCATACTCGTGGGATCGTTCGGTTAAAAAAAATTGATAGACATACCTAAGGAACAATAAATAATGTACAGATACCCCTGAAAATAATTCAGCAGAGTGTTCTTTCTGGTGTCTGCTTAGAGGTGTTCAAGAACATCTTCGGTTTAGCCTTTGGCACACCCAACCGAAGGGCCGGTGTGACTTAAGCGTCTCGTTGAGGTCGTCCTGCAGCTTGGTGTTCAGAATTCGATCCGGTGGATTTTCTCCGTCTCGGACATGATTTTGGCTAAATCAACCTGTGATATTCAGTTCTCGGGATATCCGTTTCAAATTTCAATGACCTTATCTAGGATGGTTGGGCTCCCTCCGCCTAATGGTAATTACTCTTTCTGTAAACTAATATAAAATCGCTTAGATCACTACTTAACTGAAGCATCGTAAGATTGATCATCCGTACGGAGAGATGCTGACGATGTGGACGTGTCCACCATCATCCCTGTTAGAAAGGATAAAGAGGGATTGGTGGAATCGATGTTTTATTACTTAAGCCTCGTGGGCATATATATATATATATATATATATATATATATATATATATATATATATATATATATATATATATATATATATATATATATGAGTACAATAATTAACTTGAAGTACAAAACAAGGTAGAAATAAATCCTAGTCTATCATATACTCCCTCCGTCCCGAAATACTTGTCGTAGAAATGGATGAAAATGAATGCATCTAGAATAAAAATACGTCTAGATACATCCATCTCTCCGACAAGTATTTTTGGACGGAGGGAGTACTTTCTAATAATCACGATACTTAATAATCCCTACTTCAGGTGTGCCTGTGCTCACACCAGAGTCACAAGAGAAGAGAAGAGAAGAGACACACCCATCGTGTGAACTCTACGACCCAACCGATACCGATTAGCAAAGGGGATTCCTTAGCAAAGCACCAAAGCATCCGTCCGAGGGCCATCTACTTCTTACTTGTTTTCCTCAACTTGCTCTACTACTTGCATCCTTGAGAGATGGTGGATGTACTTCGAAGTGCACGATAGCTGCGTGCTGTCCAAGTTTCCTAAAAATAGCTCTCACTAACATCAAAAGATGATATTTGCAGGATTATTAGACTAAGAAATGGCAATGTGTCCCAAATTTTCGTACCTCGACTCTCAGCTTTTTTGGCGGAAGTTGTACTCCTAACGACCTGTAATGGGAAAGTAAGGGTGTGTTTGGTTTATTAGCAAAATCGATTATAGCCTCGCTGGGCCAGGTCATGCGTTTGGTAGCATTAAAATAAACTCGCTTTAAGAGGCTAGCTAGCCTGGCCTAGCAGGAAAAACCTCGCTCAGCAGGGAGAGCAGATTGGGCTCGCTCTCAACGACATAATCGGATAATGAGAACAAATAATGCAACCACAGTAAATCATACGTGCATCCACGGCCGACATGAGCTAGATGGTTGGTTAGCTATGGCCGGCTAAGCAACGGAACCAAACGCTCCCTAAATGATTAGGTGTCATGCTCACTCCAATTCTTAGAGAATTTTCATGATGTCTCATTTAATGCTAAGGATCTAAAGAATCGGCCCAGTATGAAGATAATCATTAGTAAGGGTCTAGCATCTCCATTCATAGGAAACAAATACTAAACATATGGGGAAATCACATGGCTCAATATCTCGTCGGAACCCTCCAAACGAAATGATTCCTAACTTGTTGGTCACATAAATTTAGTCGTCATCAGTGATGTTTTCTTTTCTGAAAAAACCCCATCTATTAATTAATTAAAAAGTTGAATATAATCGTTTATTACAGTATTCGTCATGAAGGACAGAAAACTCTTACATAGAAGGCCATCCGACCTATCATCAAAACTAAACTTAGCTATTTGATGAGCCACCTCATTTTCCTGTCTTCCGATCTTTGTCAGCTTCAAGTTTGGAAGAAGCTTGGTAAGGGCTAAGGTTTCCTTCCTGTGAGATCCACAAGTGAAGACCTATCAAGGTTATCATGCGCAAGAAGAGAAATCACAAAAGAGCAGTTTGATTCCAAAATAACAAGCTTATGGAGAGTCTCTTCTTTCTAGTTTCCGACAGGGCTACCCGCACTAGCCT
This sequence comes from Aegilops umbellulata, assembly GCA_032464435.1. Classification (NCBI taxonomy): domain Eukaryota; kingdom Viridiplantae; phylum Streptophyta; class Magnoliopsida; order Poales; family Poaceae; genus Aegilops; species Aegilops umbellulata. The sequence goes on from CP136058.1 coordinate 331,860,593, forward strand.
CTGACCTCTACTCCAAAACCTGAACTTCACATATCCGAAGCCTAAACCTTCACTACTTCCATCACTTCACAGAGCAGGTCTTGTTTTCAAACTTGCGATACCGATATGTAGACCTGCGAGATACGCCCGGAATTCTGCTTCATCAACAATAGTACACAAGCCAATATAATCCCAGGAGGAAACGACAACGTCATCGGCCGAATTCCTAGCAACAAACCCCACACTCGCAGCACAAATGCTCTCGACAAAACTGGCGTTCATGTTGATCTTAATATAATCAAAATCCGGGGGGCGCCATACCTCAAGGATACTAAGTGGAGTAGTACCAGACTGTAACCCAACCTCAACTCCCTTACCTTTGACTCGTGGAACGATTTCTGCATGATGGCAAGAAGAGAAGTCGTCCAATAGATATCCACATAATTAGCCGAGTTTGAAATAGACTCTTTCCCTTTGACAAAAAAATAAGATCATTGCATAAGTGTCAAGCTATCCAGAATATGAATAATATTTGCTCACAAACAGTAGGGGTTAATCTTTCCAACAAGATAAGCATCCAATCAAGTCCTGAGCAATTGAACACTTCTTCCCTCATAATATTCCACACTCCCCTCAACTCCATACGCAGAGCTCTCACCTTAGGCCATGTCACCAAAGCATCAAACGTACTTTCATCCTCCATACCATAAATAAAGCACAATCCCAAGTAGACGGGTGGTGCTTAACACTATTAACTTGTACCGCTAGGGTATTAGACGCCGACCGCCATGTAAAAAGTCTGATATTTTTTAGGGACATTAGCTTTCCAGCTGACATTCCAAAGCTTCCTATCTCCATTCGCGCCTCCACTAGAGTGTCCACACTCCTCCTTCCCCTCCTTGAGACTAAGCGCCAGATTATATGCACCTGAGATCAAACCACCCTTCTCATAGTGCCAAGCAATGAAATCACCCTCACCCGAGGATTAAATATGCAACTTTAAAAGCCGTCATGGGGAAAGAACAAGTGATTGACTAAATTCACATCCCATGTCCTCGATCCGAACAAGAATAATTCCAACAACCATTTAATCATGGTCCTATTCATTTTAGCTGAAATTTTAAGTCTAGACATCCTAGGTAGCGAGTTGTCTCTCAAAATATTTATAATAGTCCACCAAAAACTCTCTAGATAACCTCATTTTTGGGAAGTTCAAGACTATGCATAGTACCTTGCTAAGTCCCTGAAGTTGACTGCGGAAAAATCGTATCAAGAAGATGTCTTTGAGGGTAATACTTTGCTTTCATTAGCTTTGCACAATGTGAATCCGCATTTATCAATAGAGTTAAATGCACTGGAGGTCCTAAAAGTTTTGCCGGGGTGTCACTTTAGTCCCAATTCCTCCAAAATGCACCTTTAGGTCCTAATTCTTTAGTAAGTGGCTCACCCGAGGTCCTTTTTCACGAGCGCTTTGACCTGCCTGCGTGGCGCGTTGACCCACGCCACATCGACACAGGGCCCAACCGCCAGGCGAGAAACGTCCTAAAAGTTTCTGGGTAGTGTCACTTTAGCCCTACTTCTTTCAAAATGCACGTTTAGGTCCTAATTCTATAGTAAGTGGTTCACCCGAGGTCCCTTTTTGCTCGAGCGGTTGCCGACCTGCTCGCGTGACGCATTGAGCCACACCATGTCAACCTAGAGGCAGCTGCGGTGGCTCCTTTTTTTACAGAAAGCCCCTTGTAAACCTCTCTCTCTCTCTCTCTCTCTCTCTCTCAGACAGCAAGCTCATCGGTAGGGAAGCGGGTGACAAAGAGGAGCATTGCATCATCATCATCGACGCCGCCTCCTTCACAAGCTCCTACCACCTAGCCTCAAATCATAGCAAGCGGTTTGAGAAACTTAATGAAACAGTGCAAATCAAACTAAATCAATGCCTACAGCTAGTGACTGTGGCAGATCACATAGCTACAGGCGATAGCGGCCAAAAAAATTAGTTTTTTGCAATGTTCCTCATCTAATAGGGACCCTAAGTCGACGTGGCATGGGTCAATGCGCAAACGAATAGGTTAGTGAGCGATCGTGTAAAAAAGGACCTCGGGTGAACCACTTACTATAGAATTAGGACCTAAACATGCAATTTGAAAGAAGTAGGGCTAAAGTGACACCGCCCAGAAACTTTTAGGACCTCCAATGTATTTTTCTCGCCTGACGATTGGGCCCTCTGTTGACGTGGCGTGGGTCAACGCGCCATGCGGGGAGCTCAGCGAGCTCTTGTAAAAAAGGACCTCGGGTGAATCACTTACTAATGAATTAGGACCTAAAGGTGCATTTTGGAAGAATTAGGACTAAAGTGACACCCCAACTAAACTTTTCGGACATTTAGTGTATTTAACTTTGATTATTAATAACCAAGCTTGTTTAGCCAGTAAAGCCTGATTAAAATGTAGGGGAACGAAGTATTTCAAAAAAATTCCTACGATCACGCAAGATCTATCTAGGAGAAGCATAGCAACGAGCGGGGAGACTGTGTCCACGTACACTCGTAGACCGAAAGCGGAAGCGTTTACTAACGCGGTTGATGTAGTCGAACGTCTTCGCAATCCAACTGATCCAAGTACCGAACGCATGGCACCTCCGCGATCTGCACACGTTCAGCTTGGTGACGTCCCTCGAACTCTTGATCCAGTTGAGGCCGAGGGAGAGTTTCGTCAGCATGACAGCATGGTGACAGTGATGATGAAGTTACCGACGCAAGGCTTCGCCTAAGGACTACGAAAGTATGTCCGAGGTGTAAAACTGTGAAGGGGGGCACCGCACACGGCTAAAGATCAACTTGTGTGTCTATGGGGTGCCCCCTCCCCCGTATATAAAGGAGGGAGGGAGGAGGAGGCAGGCCAGGGAGGCGCGCCCAAGGGGGGAGTCCTACTCCAAGTAGGATTCGCCCCCCTTTCCTACTTCCACAAGGAGAAGAGGGGAAGGAGGAGTAGGACAGAAGGAAGGAGGGGGGCGCCGCCCCCTCCCCTTGTCCTATTCAGACCAGGGCAAGGGGGGAACGCGCCATGTAACACCCGGATAATTAAGCTACAGTAAAACTCTGCTAATGATGCCACGTCAGCTCCATTTCTGTTGCCAAGTTAGTTCAAAACCCGTTCAAAAGTCAAATTCAAAATATGTCAAACAACAAAAGATTTCAAAAGTTGAAACAAAAATGTTCGGGCAGTGCCAAAAATGGCATAGGTAATTATGATGAAGAAGACACAATTTAATATACTACTTAAATGCCCTAAGTTAAATAAAACAAAAAATAAAGTAAATAAAATAAAAGATTAAAACCAGAAAACAAAAGAACAAAAAAAGAAATAGAAAGAGAAACCCCCTGCCCCCCGGGCTTTGGTCCGGCAGGCCACAGGCCCAACTGGGCCAAGGCCACCCCCGCTAACTTAACCCCCCCACGCCCCTGAAACCCTAGCCCCCCACGCACCACTTCCCCCCACTCGCGCCCCCACTCTTCCCCTCCCCCGATCCAGATCGGATCGGGGCACGCACGCATCGGCCTCGCGACCGGACGCCGTCGCCGCCAGAGCTCCTCGTCGGACGGCCTCACCGGAGCGCTCCCTCGCCGGTCTGCCTCTTCTACGTCGACGCTGTCGTCCCCGTCCCCCACCACGAGCACCACTGCCATGATCCCTACGCCCACAGTGAGCCCCGCGAGCCTCCCCTGTCGTTCCCTCGCGCGCGCTCCCGCACCTCGCTCTGCTGTTGCTTGCTATGAACTGCTGCACCGCCCGTGCCCGCGTCGTACCTGAGTCACCGCGATCCCCCCCGCTCCCTCCGCGCGCACTGCGCCCGCTCGTCGCCCCACCGCAGCCCGCGCTGGCTCGCCCACCCGCGGCCTCCATTCGCGCATCGCGCCTGGACCACGCGCCCCACCCATCCCGCTCCTCGCGCCACCACACTCACCTCGCCCGCCGACCCCGTACCTCCGTTGCCGCCTGCTCACCGCGCCCCGTGCGTCCGCAACCCCCACCACGCGCACCTACTCGCGCCATGCGCCCTTCCCCTCCTGCTACCTCGCTCCTGCCCGCGACCCCCTCCCCCCCGTGTTGCTGCTCCCGCACGGCCCACGCCCATGGCTGCGCGCGAGCTCGCGCGCCCGCCCTTGCCGTTGCCGCCCGCGCCCGCCTGCCTCCCGCCGGCGCCCGAGCACTGCCGCTGCCTACACCTCGCCTTCGCCTGACCTGCGCGCCCGCTCCGCCCAGCTCGCGCCGCTGCTTCCTTGCTGCTGCTTCGCTTGGCGGTCGTCGCTTGCCGCGCCGCCCCCTCTGCTCGCCGCTGCCGGGGCAGCTCCGGCCGGCCGGCCCGCCGGCTGGTGGCTCCGCACCGGCGTCGTCCCGTACCCTGGTGGGTTCGGCCTCCGCCCGGGCAGCGCCCGCTCGCTCGTGCGCCCACTAACCCGCATCGGCTCTGAGGGAGTCCTGGATTAGGGGGTATCTGGACAGCCGGACTATATTCTTTGGCTGGACTGTTGGACTATGAAGATACAAGATTGAAGACTTCGTCCCGTGTCCGGATGGGACTCTCCTTGGCGTGGAAGGCAAGCTTGGCAATACGGATATGTAGATCTCCTTCCTTGTAACTGACTCTGTGTAACCCTAGCCCCCTCCGGTGTCTATATAAACCGGAGGGTTTAGTCCGTAGGACCAAGAACAACAATCATACCATAGGCTAGCTTCTAGGGTTTAGCCTCTTGGATCTCGTGGTAGATCAACTCTTGTAATACTCATATCATCAAGATAAATCAAGCAGGAGTAGGGTTTTACCTCCATCGAGAGGGCCCGAACCTGGGTAAAAACATCGTGTCCCCCGTCTCCTGTTACCATCCGCCTAGACGCACAATTCGGTACCCCCTACCCGAGATCCGCCGGTTTTGACACCGACATTGGTGCTTTCATTGAGAGTTCCTCCGTGTCGTCATCGTCAGGCTTGATGGCTCCTTCGATCAACGATAGCGATGCAGTCCAGGGTGAGACTTTTCTCTCTGGACAGATCTTTGTATTCGGCGGCTTCGCACTGCGGGCCAACTCGCTTGGCCATCTGAAGCAGATCGAGAGTTACGCCCCTGGCCACCAGGTCAGGTTTGGAAGCTTAAACTACACGACCGACATCCGCGGAGACTTGATCTCCGACAGATTCGAGCCCTTGCCGAGTGCGCCGCACGGTCACGGTGAGCATGATTTAACTCTACCATCGGACAGTGTTCGGGAGATTGCACCGGCGACCGCTCCGACCCTCAATTCGGAGCCAATTGCACCATCCATGGACGGGTGGATAAACCCCTCCATGGAGGCCGCATTCTCAGCAGCGATCGAGCCGAGTATCTACCTTACCCTTCACGAGAGCCGTGACGCCAAACTACCGGATTCTTCCCCGACCACGGACTCCGAACCGCCTCCGCCCGTGCTTATCGAATCCAACTGGGCGCCAATCATGGAGTTCACCTCCGCGGATATCTTTCAGCACTCACCCTTCGGTGACATACTGAACTCATTAAGGTCTCTCTCCCTGTTAGGAGAATCCTGGCCGAACTATGTCCGGCAGGATTGGAATGCGGATGACGAAGAAAATCCCCGCCCACCCACCACCCACTTAGTAGCCACTGTCAATGATTTGACCTACCTGCTCGACTTCGACTCCGAAGACATCGACGGTATGGACGACGATGCGGGAGACGAACAGGAGCCACTGCCCACGGGGCACTGGACGCCCACTTCATCATATGATGTATACATGGTGGACACACCCAACGAAAACGACGACGAGGAACGGAAGGACGCAGTGAAGGATCGTTCCCTCAAAAAGCAGTCAAGGCGGCGGCGTAAGCGCCCTCCAAATCCCGCCTCGGCAGAAACAGCGATCATATAGACCCAGCGATAGAGCAGGGTGAGCCAGCGGACGACGAACACGGCATTGAATCACCGTCCGACCACGGCAACACGGAGAATCAAACCGAACAACCCGTCTCCGGCGAAGATAACAGTCCGGATGATATCACACCGGACAAGCACCTGGAGCAACAGAATCTCCATCAAAGGCTTGTCGCCACTGCGCAGAGTCTGAAAAAGCAGAAGCAAAAGCTCAAGGCTGCGCAAGATACACTCAGAATTATATGGAGTAAAGTACTCAACACCGCAGAAAAGTACGACGGCAGTCGCCACACAAAGAGCTACCCGAAGCGAAAGCTACTACCTAAATTCGATGATGAGGCCTTAGAGCCCCCGCAATCAAAAAACAAAACAGCCATCCGGTCGGATAGACGACCTCCTGGCCAACATAGAGCGGCAAACGACGCCGCACACAAGCCAGTATGCGATCCACGTGAGGACTCGCATCAAAAGGGCGACGCAACCAGATCCATCTACGGGCCAAGAAAGCGCGCTCCAGCACGCAATGCAACACAACAAAAATCCGAACACCACGGTACACCCAAATACAGGGGTGCCGCACACCCCCTATGTTTCACCGATAAGGTGCTGGACCATGAATTTCCAGAGGGATTCAAACCCGTAAACATAGAGGCATACGACGGAACGACAGACCCTGGGGTCTGGATTGAGGACTACATCCTCCATATCCACATGGCTCCAGGAGACGATCTCCATGCCATCAAGTACTTACCCCTCAAGCTCAAAGGGCCAGCCCGGCACTGGCTTAAAAGCCTCCCCGAAAACACCATTGGAAGTTGGGAAGAGCTCGAGGACGCTTTTCGGGAAAATTTTCAAGGGACCTATGTCCGACCACCGGCTGTAGACGATTTAAGTCATATAACTCAACAGCCCGGAGAGTCAGCCCGAAAACTTTGGAACATGTTTCTCACTAAAAAGAACCAAATAGTCGACTGTCCGGACGCCGAAGCCTTAGCAGCTTTCAAACACAGCGTTTGAGACGAATGGCTTCCGAGACACCTCGGCCAAGAAAAGCCGAGAACAATGGCAGCATTAACAAGCCTCATGACCCGCTTTTGCGCGGGTGAGGACAGCTGGTTAGCCCGATGTAGCACCAGCGACCCAAGTACATCCGAAGTAAGGGACGGAAACGGGAAGCCACGGCACAGCAAAAACAAGCGCTGGAATAAAGAAGACAGCCCGAAGAGCACGGCGGTAAACGCCGGATTCAGAAGCTCTCGGCCAGGTCAGCAAAAGCTGCCCCCCAAAGGCAACAGAGATGAACTATCCAGCCTAAACAAGATTCTGGACAAACTATGTCAGATCCACAACACCCCCGATAAACCTGCAAATCATACCCATAGAGAATGTTGGGTCTTCAAGCAGTCCGGCAAGCTCAACGACGAACACAAGGGGCAGGATACACCAAGTGAAGACGAGGACGAGCCTCGCAAACAAAACACTGGGGAACAGAAGAAATTCCCACCAGAAGTCAAAACAGTAAACGTGTTACACGTGACGAAGGGGAGAAACAAAGCGGCACTCCTAGAGACACATGCCCCAGGGCCTATAACCGCGGAGTTCTGCCACTGGTCGTCCCAACCGATCACCTTTGACCGTCGGGATTACTCGGCAAGTATCCGGCATACAGGATGGGCTGCCTTGGTGCTAGACCCGATAATTGAGGGATACCACTTCACACGAGTCATGATGGATGGCGGCAGTAGTTTAAACCTGATATATCAGGACACAGTTCGCAAAATGGGGATAGACCCAACAAAAATCAGCCATAGCAATACTACCTTTAAAGGAGTAACGCCAGGCCCAGAAGCCCAGTGCACGGGCTCCCTGCTACTAGAGGTTATATTCGGCTTTCCCGATAACTTCCGAAGCGAAAAATTAACCTTCCACATCGCTCCGTTCCAAAGTGGCTATCAAGCACTACTCGGACGCGAAGCTTTCGCTCGCTTTAACGCAATACCGCATTACGCTTCTCTCATGCTTAAGATGACCGGTCCACGTGGCATCATTACAGTAAATGGAAGTATTGAGCGCTCCTTGCACGCGGAAGACCGTGCGGCTGCCTTGGCAGCCGCACACTAGACGACCTCACCAACTAGAGCATTCCACAGGTCGCTAAGACCACAAACACGGTTAGACGAGTCCGGTGTAGCTATATATAATTGATACAGGTTTGATGGCTATACCCCTATAATACAAGGGGCTCAACGCGTGTAAACAAGTGACAATTAGACTCAACTTTACTCATCTTGAACTGTACATGGTTTATTTAGTATAACCTATCTTTTTGCATGACAACTTTTCAGCTAAGTTCCTCTCTTTTACACATGACCATCGTGCTACACCCGTCCAGGATACGGCACAACGGAGACACAGGCGCAGACGTGCAGCAGGGACCCGTTCCAACGATTCTTTTCAGATTAAAACCCTGCGTAAACCTTTTTTACTGTCTCTTCTTGATACACATCCCCCGGATTCTCCGTACAACTAAGAAGGATGCTGACGTATTGGCATGTGGCCACGTCAGAATATTGCACGTACCTGGACACCAGGGGCTTATTACAAAGAGCACTGTGTAGCCCGGTTTACATCATAAAGACTGAATACCTTAGGGAGTGTTCGGCGTCGCGAGTTTGGCCTTATATGCATCAGCTCCGAATCATATCTTTGGTCAAATGTTGGGTTTGCCCGGCTCCTGTGTTTTGCTGCCTTACGTTTCGCTCTATCGGCTAAGGCGGCACCAGGAGAACTACTGCGATTGTGCCCTGGTTCATCCGGACGAGCACCTCAATAGAGAAAGCCGGAAACTGACTATCATGATATAGCGTGAGACTGGTCAACCACTCGATGACCTAGCGGAATCTTAGGGATTCCTCCGCCTTAACGAAGGGCCGTTTCCCGGCTAGGCATGTACGCGCCCCGAATTCGGATGAGCGTGGAGCCACCAGGGGCTATATAGTAGCCCCACTGTCAAACTCCTCTGGCTAAGTGAAAGTGTTAAAGCATTATAGTCCGATTGCCTAGTTCGCTGCGTTATCACCTCCTTAATGGACCAAGACATTGGATCAAGTGTGAACATGCGTCTTCTGCGAGCACCCCCGCATTATATGTGTGGGGGCTGAAGCCGACGACTGCCATATTTCAGTTTATATACATATATACATAAACGGTCGCGCATGAGGTATCATAATTCTTTTAGGCAAAAGTATAAAATAGCCTTTACAATTCAGTAAAACATTGTTTTTCAATGGGAATACATGTCATTAGAACATAATATTCTTCGAGCACTGCGCTTCTATTGAACGAGCGCCCTAAAGAACTTCTCGGAAGTAGTGCTCAGTAGGTACTCGGCTCTCGTCCGAATCTTGGGCTGCAATGGCGGTGGCCTCCATCTCCGCCCAATATGTCTTCACATGGGCAAGGGCCATCCGCGCACCCTCTACGCACGCCGACCTCTTCATCGCATTGATGTGCGGCACTGCACCAAGGAACTGCTGCACGAAACTAAAATAACTGTTCGGCTTTGGCCTTTCCGGCCACAGATGATCCACAACAGACCTCATGGCGAGTCCGGACAACCTATTCAGCTCAGCCAATTCGGCCAACCGATCAGTCAATGGAAGCGGACGCTCTGGAACGTTAAATTGTGACCAGAACAGCTTTTCCACTTCGCGATCTTTTTGATCTCGGAAGTATTCGGCCGCATCGGTAGCACTCGCCGCTAAGTCCAGATATGCGTCCGCAAAACTCCACAGCCGGTCCAAAGGGGCGTACTTAGGATCTCCGAACTTCATCCGCAGCATAAAGCGCTTCCCAGCCGCGATATCCCCGGCTTGACGCAGCTCCTCCTTCATCGCTCTCATTGCAGAGCGGGTGTCTTTGGCCGCCATCGTGGCCTTCTCCAGGTCTGTCCTCTTCGCTTGATCTTCCTTTTCAAGAAGCTTGTAACGGTCAGCGGCATTCTTCAATTCCACAGCCATCCTGGCTATTTCCTCCTAGCTTTGGCAGTGAGCAGCCTGTTCGGCTTTCAGCTCCTCGATCGCCTGTAGGGTAGCCGCATCGCTTTTCCTGGCTTGTTCTTTGGCTTGTGCAAGTTCCGCCCGAAGGTTCTCCACGGCCGTAGCTCCATCTGCATTCACACACATGTTATAGATACTGGCATTATGCTCCTCTTCCCATGTGTCACCGGAGGAATCACATACCCTGTGCCTCATCAAGCCACTTGTTGACAAGTACGATGTCGGCATCTCCCACGTCAAGCTACCGCTTTAGCTCGGCAAACTCATCAGTCTGGCTGGCCACCGGACCCTCCGCCACCTGGATATTAAGGTGGCACGATTGTTCCTGGGACTATGATCCTCTGTGCGCTGTCGTCTTCGACAGCACCCAGAGTCTCAGGGGCTACTATCTACACAGGGCACATCTAAAAATGTGCGGTACTGTAAAAAATGTACATCATTTCACGTACCTCAAAACCCGTCAGGGGCGGACGAAATCCTTTCAATGACCGCACCCATCAACATGCGGTGTTCTTCTGAGATAGCCGCTCGCTCTAGCAGATCCCTCAATACGTCCGACCGTACACCAGACGGTGCCGCACTCTTTCGATTGCTCTCTTCAAGAGCCGGATACTGAGGACTTCTGGTGGCCATAGGATTGCCCTCTGGCCTTGCCGGATCAGGATAAACCCTCCGTGACGACACCTCGGGGTCGCCCGCCTCGCGAGGCGGTATGGCAGGGGGAGGCGTTTCGCTCTCCATCATCTCTGGAAGTAGATCCCCTGAAGACGAGCTCTGCTGAGAAGGGCTAAGATTTGAACTGCAAGATAAATGCTTCGGTTATTTTCCTCAGAAGTAAGGCAAGATATTTTCATTATTAAGTACCCTTTTACTTACAGCTCGGTGGAGGGCTGATCCCCTTGAGGGCACAATGCGGCCGGGGTATCCCCCGGGGCAGGACCCTCCGGCGAAGATTTCTTCCCCCGTTTGGAGACCATTGTCTCCGGGTCCTCGAAGGCAGCCCTCTTCCTTCCCTGGGGAGAGGGATTTTCAGTTACTCCTCCCCGGCTAACCTCCTTTGCGGAGGCGCTAGCCTCCTTGTTCCCCCCTTTATCTTCTCCTAAAGGCGCTTGATAAGGCGTGATCTCCAGCATCCTGGTTAGCACGGGATCTGGTGAGGTCTCAGGGAGGGGGCCGGACACCTGATCAACTTTGCCTTCGCTATCCAATCCTGGTCAAAGAGCGGCTTTTTTAGGGCGACGTTGCGATAAGTAAACGGACAGTGTGTTCGGATGCGGGGCTACTTACTTGGGTATCCGGGCGATTGCTGCTCAGACCTGCATCCTCTGTGATGTCCGGACACATTATTTGTGGTACGAAGAACAATTTGTACATCTCCTCGGGCGTCATGCCGAGGAAGTGTTGAATAGCTCGCGGTCCCTGCGGGTTGAACTCCCACATGCGGAGGGGACGATGTTTGCAGGGCAGGGCTCGACGAATTAACATGACTTGCATCACCATGACCAGACTGACATCTCTCTTAAGGAGATCTCGGATGCGGCTCTGCAATGTGGGCACATCCTTTACTGGCCCCCAGTCCAGCCCCTTGTTGACCCATGACGTTAGTCGTGGCGGGGAACCCGAGCAAAAGGCAGGTGGAGCCACCCACTAGGTACCCTTGGGAGCTGTGATATAAAACCACTCTTGTTGCCATAAATTGGACACCTCCTAGAAAGAGCCCTCGGGCCACGGGGCGTCGGCATTTTTGCTTATTACGGCGCCTCCGCACTCTGCGTGCCGCCCCTCGATCATCCTCGACTCCACTTTGAAGGTCTTGAGCCACAGTCCGAAGTGAGGGGTAATACGGAGGAAGGCTTCGCACACGACGATGAACGATGAGATGTGGAGGATAGACTCCAGAGCTAAGTCATGGAAGTCCAGCCCATAATAGAACATAAGCCCCCTCACGAAAGGATCTGGCGCGAAGCCTAGCCCTCGGAGGAAGTGAGACACAAACACGACGCTCTCACCGGGCTTGGGAGTGGGAATAACCTGTCCTTGAGCAGGCAGCCTATGCGGGATTTCGCCGGTCAAGTATCTGGCCTCCCTTAGCTTTATTACGTCTTCCTCCGTGACGGAGGAAGGCATCCACCGACCTTGAAGGTTGGAGCCGGACATAGTCGGAGGTCCGAAGCGCCTAAACCTGAGCTTTGGGTGTTGGAACTCGTGGTGGGAGGTGGATTCGATTAAGATCGAGAGAAAAAGAATAGGCCTTGGTCTCTTTAGAAAGAGATTGAATACCAAGTGCCCTCCTCGTGACCGTTTGGGACTTACCTCCAATCGAGGGGTCATACCAACGGGCACAATTGGGTTACCTGTTGGAAATATGCCCTAGAGGCAATAATAAAAGCATTATTATTATATTTCCTTGTTCATGATAATTGTCTTTTATTGATGCTATAATTGTGTTATCCGGAAATCGTAATACATGTGTGAATACATAGACACCAACATGTCCCTAGTAAGCCTCTAGTTGACTAGCTCGTTGATCAACAGATAGTCATGGTTTCCTGACTATGGACACTGGATGTCATTGATAACGAGATCACATCATTAGGAGAATGATGTGATGGACAAGACCCAATCCTAAGCATAAGAACAAAGATCGTATAATTCATTTGCTAGAGCTTTTCCAATGTCAAGTATCTTTTCCTTAGACCATGAGATCGTGTAACTCCCGGATACCGTAGGAGTGCTTTGGGTGTGCCAAATGTCACAACGTAACTGGGTGACTATAAAGGTATACTACGGGTATCTCCAAAAGTGTCTGTTGGGTTGACACGGATCGAGACTGGGATTGGTCACTCCGTGTGACGGAGAGGTATCACCGGGCCCACTCGGTAATGCATCATCATAATGAGCTCAATGTAATCAAAGTGTTTGATCACGGGATCATGCATTACGGTACGAGTAAAGTGACTTGCCGGTAACGAGATTGAACGAGGTATTGGGATACCTGTCACATCCCTAGAATTGTTTGCAGATAGTTGCATTAGTGAGCATCATGCATCATGTTAAATTCAAGAAACTTGAAATGGGGATTGATCAAACCCTAGCACCAGAGCAAATCAAATAGGTTCAACATAAAATCATTTTTCAATGAACCTGAAATGCCCTTCTAAAATGTTCATCACCTCTGCCTTGGTCTTAAACCACTGTCAAAAGTGATGCACAGATTTCTAGGTCACTCTAAGGTCATTGGATTAAATCTTTAGTATTTGAGTTTGGGCATTTAAATTATATAAAATATTTAAAATGCTCAAATAACCCCAAACTAAAATGTTCCATGCTGGATATATTCCAAGTAGTGGCCATGTGCAGTTTGGTGATTTTTGGAGTTGCCTAGGTATTTTTAGAAATGCAACAAACCTACAGTAATAAAATTAAAATAGAAACAAAAGGGGAAAGGGTTTTACCTGGGCCACTGCTGGCCTCGCACTGTGCCGGCCCAGCCGGCTGGCCAGCGCCAGTCACCCCCTACCTCACGCCAGAAGGCAGGGGCGCTTGCTCGCCGCCTGCTGGCCACGCGCAGGCCACCTCCACCCTGCCTGCTTCACTCCCCCGACGGCCTGGACGATCCTGGAGGCGCCACGCACCCTCCCGAGGCCTCTCACTCTCTCCCGCGCCTTCTCCCCTCCTCTGGCTCCCTCTCTTCCCCCACCGAGCGGAGCTCGTCGCCGCCGCTCATCGCCTACATGGCCACCGCCTCCCCCTCGACCCCTCGCCATGCCTGCGAGCTCCGCCTCGACGTTCCCGACCTTCTCGACGACCCACGAGGCCTCGGACGCGCTGCAACGCTGCTACCATCGCCGTTTCCATCGCGGGTCACCGGAGATCTCTCTCGCCGCCCCGCCCGCTCCGGTGCTTCCCCGAGCACGCTGAGGCCATCTCCGCACCCCCAGTGAGCTTCTGATTCTCCCCCTGTGTTCGCCCCCTCCGTTCCCGCCCGCTAGCTTCGTCTTCCACCACGGCCAAAGCTCGCCGCCGCCACCGCACGTCACCGTCGTGGCCACAGCCACCGCAGCTCGTGCCCAAGCACACCATCGTGCTCAGCGCAGCTCCAGGAGCCCGTAGACACCCGCAGCGCCTCCTCCCGAGCTCTGTAGCACCACCCCGAGAACGTCGAGCTGCTGTCGCCGCTAAACCTCGTCGCCGGCGCTACTCCGTCCACTCCCCGGCCGCGCCACCACCATGGTTGGATGCGGACGAGCGTCCGCATCCCGTAGCTATGCTCCGCGCGCCAAACCGCACCCTGTAGGCAAATCCCGCGCCGCTCCGCCGCATCTGCTGCCACCGGCGGCTAAACACCGGTGGGCTGACCGCTCTGACCGGCGGGGGTTGACCCCGCGGACGTGTCCGTTGACCTGGCCCCACCTGACATTGACTCTAACCCGTCCTGTGTCACTGACCAGTGGGCCCCACTGGTCAGGTTTGACCTGGTCAGCCACAGTTGACCCGATGACGCCATAGTGACGCAATGCTGACGCGATAACTCATTTCTGGATTTAAAATAATATAGGAAATTCCAGAAAATGTTGCAAACTTCAAAAATTCATAGTAATTCAACCGTAACTCCAAATCAAACAAATTATATATGAAAAATGATTAGAAAAATCCAATCTATCCATCTGTACCGTTATCATGCATGTTTGAACAACTTAAAGGTGCTGTTTACAATAATTTGAATTAATGGCATTTGAAATGTCATATATGGAGTTTGAATTTGAATCTTAGATTCAAACCAACTCCATTTAACCTGCTGCTAGTTACATTAGCTCAATCAATAGCATATTGCCATGACATTATCATGCATCATATTGTTGCATTGCATTGATTGTGTTCTCCTTCTCTGTTGCCGGTAATTGTCCCCTCTCGACAGACGTGGTTCCGACGATGAGTTCGAGGACACCGATGAAGAGCTATATTATCTTCAGAAGTGCCAGGCAAGCAAAACCCCCTTGTTCATTCCGATACAACCCACTCTCTTGCTCCTGCTCTCTTTTACTGCATTAGGACAACAACGATTCAACTGTTACATGCTGCGGTAGTTGAACCCCTTATCCTCTGCATGACCTGTCATTGCCATAGTAAATAGATGAAACCCACTAGCATGAGTAGGAGTTGTTTGAGCCCTGATGTGCCTGCTCATTCATGCTTGTTTGTCGTGCCTACTACTGCTTAGAGTTGAGTCGGGTCTGATTCATTGGGAATGAATTGGAATGGTGATGAACATGTCCTACTGTGTGTGTGAGCTAAGTGTGTGAACACGATTTGGTAAAGGTATTGGTGAGAGGCCATGTAGGAGTACATGGTGGGTTGTCTCATTGAAGCCGTCCTCTGGAACTGAGTTCTGTGTTTGTGATCCATGAAACAGTTACTACCACACATTGGATCCTTAATTGACTCTCTCGGCTTCTTAATCACCCTTGTCCTCTGTCCAGGAGTTGCAAGTAGTTTCTGGTGTTTGTAGCATGCTGGGGGCCGCACGCAGCGCTGACCGTAGAGGTGGGCTGTGTTGCGGTAGGCACGTGGCACAGTGTACCGGGCGCCCGTTTGGTGTCTCGGGAACCCTGCACACATCGTTCGGGGCCGTATGTGGTAACCTCGGCCGGACTCCCTGCGGATGGAACCTGAATAGGCGATAAACCTGGACTAGAGACTTGAGTGTTTAGGTAGGCCGTGGCCGACACCCTCGCTGGGCTTCCGCTTGAAGGTTGCCGAGTACATGTCGTGTAAACGGCGATAAGTGGTGAGAGCGTGTGTGAAGAAGTACACCCCTGCAGGGTTAACATCATCTATTCGAATAGCCGTGTCCGCGGTAATGGACTTCTGGGTTGCCTATAACAGTTCATAGACAGGTGAAAGTGGATACTCTAAAATACGCAAGATAAGCATGAGTGCTATGGATGGCGTTCTCGTAGGGAGATGGGAGCGGATCCATAGTGGTGTATTGATATGGTGAATTTGTGGACTCGTGTGCGCCACCTCAAAAGGGTTACTTGCAGTCGTAGTTCAGGATAGCCACCGAGTCAAAGCTGGCTTGCTGCAGTTAAACTCCACCACCCCCTTTATTGATACTGATGCATATGTAGCTAGTTCTGATGTAAGTCTTGCTGGGTACATTTGTACTCACGTTTGCCTATTTTATGTTTTTGCAGAGAGACTTCAGTCTCGCTAGTAGTACCGCTTGGACTTCGACGTTTAGCTTGATACCTCTGCTACGATCTTGTGCCCTCGGCAGGATCTGGTAGATAGTCAGGCTTCTCAGCCTTTTTCATTTGTAGATGTCTGTACTCAGACATGTTAAGCTTCCGCATGTGCTTTGACTTGTATGCTCTGAATGCTGGGTCATGAGACCCATGTTTGTAATATCTCGCTCCTCGGAGCCTAATGAATAAATACTTTGAGTCGTAGAGTCTTGTTGCGATGCCATGTTGTATTTGCACATATCGAGCATATTGTGTGTATGATTGAAATGCTTGGTATGTGTGGGATGCGACAACCTAGTTGTTTATCCTTGGCAGCCTCTCTTATGGGGAAATGTAGTCTAGTGCTTCCTTGAGCCATAGTAGTCCGCTACAGCCCGGTTCACCGGAGTCCTGCTAGCCCAGCACTACTGCTCAGGACACATGACTGGCCCGCATGTGTTTCACTTCTTTCCTGTGTATGTCCCTTCGGGGAAATGTCACGCGGTGTTATCTGGAGTCCTGCCTAGCCTGCTACAGCCCGGGTTACCGGAGTCCTGTTAGCCCAGTGCTACAGCCCGGATTTATACGTTGTTGACCGACATGCTCGAAGTTGATTCATGTATGCCTGTCCCCATGGGTTAGTGCCGCTTTGGGTTCACGACTAGCCATGTCGGCCCGGGTTCTTCGTCATACGGATGCTAGCGACACTATCATATACGTGAGCCAAAAGGCGCAAACGGTCCCGGGCCAGGTAAGGTGGCACCCGTGGGAATACCGTGCGTGAGGCCGCAAAGTGATATGGTGTGTTACATGCTAGATCGGTGTGACTTAGGATCGGGGTCCTGACAGCGTTGGTATCAGAGCTTGACTGCCTGTAGGATTACCAAGCCAAGCTGGTTGAAGTTGAGTCTAGAAATGCTTTAGTTATGTAAGGGAATTGATTGTGGGATGGAACGTAAGGCTCTTTTTACTCCTTATACCTCATGGCCTTATGACCTAAGTCAACCTCTTCTCTTCTACGGGGATTAAGAACTAGGCCTTCTCATCTATCTATCAGGATGACGAGTTACTAATCCATAGACTTATAAGATTGTTGGATTTTAGCCCCAGTTCAGTTTCCACTACTTCCGTGTGTTCATAGTTGGTCTCGGAACATTGATACTGCGATGTTGAGGGGTTATGCCACTATTTTGCAGGATGTCTCAAATCATTTTGAGCATTTACAGCCGTTATGCTGTCCGAGTCATCCCAGGTCTCTAAATAGTCTGATGCATTCGCAAATCCTTTCTCTCTGTTCCCGATGTCCGTTTTGGTCAGAATAAGCACACTAACCGGTCAGTTGAGGTACTCTATTGCCTCGACATATATGTCGGAGTTACTAGTATGACCCTAGGTGTTTTAGGGAGTCCCCTAGTAACCTAGCCATGTTTTGTGTTCCCGGTGTGATGATTCTGGCCACCATTCTCGAAAGCATCCCGTGATGCCATTTAGTAGTAGGTATTCTACTCCAGGGTTTTCGAACCCGAGATTCACCCTACTTCATGTTGTTAGTATTTGCTAGTTCCCTTAAGATATTGGTAACCTTTGCATTAGTCCCCGAGGTCCGTGGTAGTTCCTTCTTCCAAATACTACGAACCGCTTATGGCAGAAGTTCTTTGAACCAAAAGATCACAACCAGAGTGCTCTTGATGAGTTCTCCATGCTATATTGTGACTCTGCCAGTTCTACCTTTCTGCGTGGGTTATCTGGAAGAAATATGTTGAACTCGTTCGACATACTAACCTATGTATCCACAACTCAGAAAATCAGATGTTCTTTGAGTTGTCCCTCCTTAGTTGTGTTCTGACCCTCGTCTATCAATTGATAGTCAAGAGTATGTGTGCATTCGTTCATCGATACCTATTACTCTTGTGGTCCATCGAGCCGTTCTATTTCAGAATGACTAGGAGAAACAAACTCCAGTACCTTATCCATTTCTAGGATTGGGTCAAAGCAGTTGTATTCCGCAGATCAAAATGCTAATCCAGCTTTTGTTCTGTTCTAACTTGGAGTATGTCGGTGTACTAAAGTAGGGGTACCTTAGTACCCCGAACTTGTGCACGGGCAGTCGTAGCACCCCGCGGCAAGGCTTGCCAGGTGATCGCCAAAACTCTCCATGGTCCCTTTTTGGGCCATCCAAGAACAAAGTATTTGAGCCAAGGCCCCGGCAGGAGGAGCTTGCCGGGAAGGCCACCCGAAGAGAGCAAGGCCCCGGCAAGAGGAGCTTGCCGGGAAGGCCACCCGAAGAGAGCAAGGCCCCGGCAAGAGGAGCTTGCCGAGAAGGCCGACCAGGGCACGACAAGAGACTTGCTGCGACGCGCCACGCGTCCCGGCAAGGACCGGTGAGCGACAAGCTCCCGGGCGCGACAAGGCATCGACCGCGGCAAGGCGCTTGCCGTGGCAAGTCACCACCCCGCGCCTGCGCTCCAGCTCATCCACCCACGTGTCGCTCTGGGGCCATTCCAGGCGTACGTGGCGAGAGGCTGCGCAGCCAGGGGCATGCGGTGGCGAAGCAACGCTGACAGGATAGCCATCGTGGCAAATGGTGGCGCCCCTGACGATCCCTTTTCTGCACTGTTTGGGCGACCTAGACAGGCACTTAATGCCCTTGTCCCCTGTCGTCAGAGTTAGGTATGATAGCACTATGCAAACAGCTGTACCCAACATAGCGTTTTCCAGTTTTACCCCCGCCTATGTTGCCACCTGTGGGTAACCCCTTGCGCATATAAAAGGAGGCCCCATGCGCAACGTAAAGGGGAGGAGGAGACCACTCACACCCGGTCTGATCAGTTGCCTGAGTGTACTGTAGCACTCAGCGCTCCCGCAACAAGAACACAATACAAACCACAAAGCAGCAGTAGGGTTTTACGCATCCGTGCAGCCCGAAGCTGGGTAAACCCCTTGTGTGCATCGCCTCGATCCGCTCTTCGCGCGACCTCCGCCCCCCGCCGAACCAGGAAGGGGCTCGGTCCCCATAGGTGTTCGTGGAGGCAGATTTCCCCCGACATCTTTGGCGCGCCAGGTAGGGGCTGTCGAGGTTGTGTGAACCTGATCCGGCGTCTGCATAGGGTAGATCTCCATCATCTTCATCGGCATGCCACCGAAGAAGAATGCTCCAGAGGTGGCTGGTCCGTCCGCGTCGAACGCACCGCCCCTGGAGCAAACGGGTGGTGGGGACGGCACCGGCGGCGGAACGGGCGTCGCCGAGCCAGCTCATGGTGCCACGGCGTCCGAACATGCACCGCGCCCCTCTCAAGAGGCACGGGACCAACAGTGTCTTGGCACTCACGGTACCATACGCTCGCTGGACCCAGATCGAGCTGGCGGATCCCAGGGTGCTCAAGGCCAGCATACACACCAACGTGCTGGCACGAGCGTGGCGCGACTGCCTGGACCGGGTGCTGCTCCTTCTAACATAGTTAGAAGTTCGAGCACATCCCGCTCCACGCGCCGTTCGCCACCGCTGCCCGCCCCTCCAGCAGAAGCTCTAGCGCGAGCTCAACTGCTCCTAGACTACCCTCCAACGGCAGACAAGCTCGACGACTGGAGGGCCACGATACAGAGTCTCATCGGCTTCGCTAACGGCGACACCCCGCGGCAGCACAGTGCGTCGCAGCCGCGGCAGGTCGGCCAGCCGAGAACCGATGGCGCCAAGACCGGTGGGGGTGCGACCACCGTACATTCCCCGCCCCAAAGGCCAAGATCGCCGACTCGCCGGAACCATCACGACAACGACTCCACCGCGTCGTCCAATCCGCGAACTCGTCGCGATCAACGCCAAGTTCTTCATGAACGAAAGCAAGAGGACGCTCGTATTCGCATCGAGCGTCGAAGAGAAGCGTGGCGTCAATCAAACCAGCGCGCTGAGCCCTCTGTCGACATGCATGCGCCGGGGGACCAGGCGACCTGCCATACGCGATAGGCTGCCCTGCGTTCACCCGTGAGCTGCGGCAAGTCCAGTGGCCCAGCACGAAGAATTTCAAGCCAGACGTACCAGAGAAGTACGACGGCGGGTCGCATCCGTCGGAGTTCCTCAACATCTACACTATTGCGGTGCAGGCTACTAGAGGGCGAGACGACAAGATCCTTGCCAACTACTTCCCGCTGGTACTCAAATCCAACGTCAGATCCTGGCTCATGCACTTGCCGGATAACTCCATAGCCTCCTGGACAGACTTGTGCCATCAGTTTGTTGGCGCCTTTACAGGCGGCCACAAACCCCATGGCCAAGCGAGCGACCTTCATCTGCTCGTCCAGAAGGAAGGGGAATCCTTGTGCAAGTTCATCCAGAGATTCAGCCGCGTACACTACAACATCCCAGACGTCCACCCTGCCGCGGTCATCAGCGCGTTCCATCAGAATGTGCGTAACCGCAAGATGCGGGAGGAGATGGCAATGTGCAAGATCAAAGACGTCAGCGAGCTATATGCCCTGGCCGACAAGTGTGCACGTGCTGAGGAAGGAAGGAAACTCCCCGGAGAGAACACTGGAGCAGGAGAATCTGACAGTGAGGATACCGCCCCGGCAAGGAAGAACCGGCGGCGGAGCAACAGGAAGAAGAAGAGCCAAGAAGTACTGGTTGTTGAGCAGTCCGGCGATGAAGGCGCCGCCAAGAAGGCCCAGGCTGGTAGCTCCGGCAAGGAGGTTGCCGGATGCACCAACTGCCAGGCTGTGGCGGTCGCCGACAAGCGGGACGGCACCAACAAACAGTACTGCAAGATCCACCGCACCAAGGGCCATGACCTCCAGAGCTGCAAGCAGGTCGAGCGGCTCGTCGAGCTGCAAAAGGCCGAGTACGAGCGATGCGACAAGGAGAAAGCCCTAGGAGGTGGCGGAGGATCCGGCACGAAGCGCCCCGGCCAGGGAGACCGCGACAAGGACAAGCAGCGGCAAGCAGACAGACCTCCCAGCGGCCGCGACAAGGACGAAGACGACGACGAAGACGAAGACATGGATGATGTCGAGACCAGTGAGCAGGAGTTTCAGAAAGCCACAGAGGTCTTGTGCATAGACGGCGGTGCTTCTCTGCATACTTCTCGCCGCCAGCTCAAGCAGTGGGCGTGGGAAGTCAATGCAGCGGAACCACCCGTCGAGTCACGCAAGCCTCTGAAATGGTCCAGCACACCTATCATCTTTGATATTGAGGACCACCCTGACCGCACAACTGCGATCGGGTGCTTGCCAATGTTGGTCTCACCAACAATCCGCAACCTCAAGGTCACTAAGATGCTAGTCGACCGCGGGGCCGGCTTGAACCTGATCTCCTCCGCTGTGCTCCAGAAACTCCAAGTCCCCGACAGCGAGCTCGAAGAGACCGGCACGTTCCAAGGAATCAACCCGGGAAGGAGCAAGCCGAAGGGGAAGATAACGTTGCCAGTGACATTTGGCAGCGAGCTGAACTTCAGGACAGAGAGGATCACTTTTGACATTGCCGATTTTCCATTGCCCTACAATGGAATTCTCGGCCGTCCAGCGCTCGCCAAGTTCATGGCGGCCTCTCACTACGCATACAACATGCTCAAGATGCCAGGCCCGATAAGCGTCATCTCTGTCCCCGGCGACAAGAAGGATACCCTTATCTGTGCCGACAAGATCTACCGGGAAGCAGCAGCCGCAACAGATCACAAGCCACTTGCCGCTGAAGCTCCCGGAGGGAAGAAGAAGACCAAGCCCGGCAAGTGCTCTAGTGCCCACTCCGGCAAGCGCACCTCTTCGGAGTGCTGCACTACCGTCGAGGACGCGCCATCGAGCTCCACCGGCAAGAGTAAGAATTCAATGGCAGCCCCGCCAATGACCAAGAAGGTCCCCAAGATCGACGCCAAGAGTGCTGAGGAGCAGTCTGCTCCGGCAAACCCCAGGGTTTGTTCCGTAGAAGCAGGCGCTCCCGACAAGTTTTGCTCTGGCAAGCTTGCCGGGGAACATCAAGCTCCGGCTGAGCCCCAGATCCTCGCCGTAGAAGCAGACGTTCCCGCAGCAGCAGATGTGCCTTCAGTCCTTGTTGTCGAGCCACAGGCTCCAGCATGGGCGCAGCAGATTGTCCGTCTCCTCCAGAACGGAGAACTTCCCGAAGAACAAGAAGAAGCGGAAAGAGTAGCCCGGCGCTCGAGTATGTACCAGTTCGTCGACAACACACTGTACAGAAGAGGGCGCAACGGTGTGAAATTGAAGTGTATTCCCCGGGAAGACGGACAAAAGCTGTTGGCAGAGATACATGGAGGCATATGTGGTCACCACATTGGCGCAAGAGCACTTGCCGGCAAAGCGTTCCGGCAAGGTTTCTTCGGGCCGACAGCCCTCTAGGATGCAACTGCACAAGTAACCAAGTGTGAAGCGTGCCAGTTCCATTCCAAGCAGATACACTAGCCAGCTCAAGCTCTCCAGACGATCCCTTTATCCTGGCCATTTTCGGTCTGGGGGCTCGACATCCTCGGCCCCTTCCCCCGAGCTGTCGGGGGCTTTGAGTACTTGTACGTCGCAATCGACAAGTTCACAAAGTGGCCAGAAGTGGAACCAGTGAGGAAGGTGACAGCACAGTCAGCAGTCAAGTTCTTCAGGTCGATTGTTTGCCGCTTCGGGATCCCCAACAGGATCATCACCGACAACGGTACGCAATTCACGAGCCGCGCCTTCATGCAATACGTCCAAGATCTCGGCGCCAAGGTCTGCTTCGCTTCTGTTGCTCATCCCAGAAGCAACGGTCAAGCGGAGAGGGCCAATGCCGAAGTGCTGCGCGGGCTCAAGACCAGAACTTTCGACAGGCTGCACAAGTGCGGAAGAAACTGGATCGAGGAGCTGCCGGTGGCTCTTTGGTCGATCAGAACGACGCCAAATCGAGCCACTGGCCAGACACCATTTGCTCTAGTCTATGGAGCAGAAGCAGTTACCCCCACGGAACTCGTATACGGGTCACCTCGAGTGCTCGCTTATGATGAGCTTGAGCAAGAGCGGCTGCGTGAAGATGACGCGCTGCTCCTTGAGGAAGATCGTCTTCAGGCTGCTGTGCGAGCCGCTCGCTACCAGCAAGCTTTGCATCGCTACCATAGCCGCAAAGTTAAAGCCAGAAGCTTCGAGGAAGGCAACCTTGTTCTTCGGCGCGCTCCGTCCGCCAAGAATCACAACAAGTTGACGCCGAAGTGGGAAGGCCCTTACCGGGTGAGACGAGTCACGAGGCCCGGCGCTGTCCGCCTTGAGACCGAAGATGGCACTCCCGTGAGCAACTCCTGGAATATTGAGCATCTTCGCAAGTTTTACCCGTAAGGCGCGGTTGTCGGACCCCGTCTGGCAACCACCCTTTTGTACAAGTCTTGCCGCTGTTGCATGTAATCCTTTGTACAAAGCCAGGCGCAGACCCTGAGCAGCAGTAAATGAAGCGCTGGCGCCCTAAGTTTTAGCATGCATGCTGAGCCGAGTCTCGTCCTTGGGTAGGGTTGATAGTGCCTAACAGCTGCTAACCCCTAGCTTAGAGGTCGGGTCTGCGTCCCTTTTTCCTGTTCTTTCGTTTCCCTTGGTTCGCAGGGTTTTGCATATCCTGGCCAGACCGCTTAAGGACGAAGAAGAGAAGAAGGGCGGACCAGCATCTGGTCCCCGGCAAACCAGTGTTGCCGGGGCTGCAAGTACAAAGATTCGCCCGCGGCAAGCCAAAGTTGCCGGGGGCTGCAATCCCAGATAAGTTTTTCATCCCTTGTCATGCATTCTCTTATGGACTGAGGAATGCGAAAACCTTGTTTCTTCCTAAAAAGCTACCGTGCTCCCATAACTCTGGGCCCCAGAGCGCGTTCCTGGGGCCAGTTTTGGTAGTAGCCACGGCGGCAAAGGGGCGGAATGAGGAGCCCGAACCCACCTCATCCCTACCTCCGCCAAAGGCGTGAGAAAGGTCGAGTGGCGCGGGAAGACGGCAGGGCCTGTTGCCGGGCAAAGAAGTGTCTATCTTAACAATATAAAGGATTCGCTCCTTGGCGTGGGTTTTACCCGCGGGACAAATAGCCCGGCAAACATCCCCTTTTCATTAAAAAAACATTCCGCTCAGGTACAGTTCAGAGAGAATGAAAAACATGAGAGGTGGGATTACAAGCTTTAAATGCAACTAAAGCCCGAGGGCTTACAAGTTAAAAAGAGATAAGGTGCCCGTAATCCCTTTCTTGTCTCTCTCCTCAGGAGGTAGGACAAGAAGGCGAGAAGGGCAAAAGGGGCGCCTAGGCAAGCTACGGGTGACAGAAGACACCAAGAGAACGCCCCGGGGGCCGTCTGAAAGCTGGACGGTGACGGCGGTGCCGGAAGCAGGGCTCGACGAGGCGGCAGGACGTCAGCACGCTGTCGAGGGCACCGTGCCCCCGTACTCCGAGTTGACGGCCTTGCCGCCCGCCCTCTTCCTCTTCCGCAGCCTCCCTACGCTAGCCGCCAAGGAGACGACCCAGAGAAGCTCAAGGAGCCGGCGACAGGGATGATGGGGTCGCCGGTGCCACACGGAGCCGCGACCGGCACCTAGTCGGACCCGTCATCCCGGCGACCGCTACCCTCGTCATCGCTGTCGCTCCCCTCCTCGTCGCTCTCACTCGAGGAGGAGCCTTCGCTGTCGGAGGAGCTATCCACGCAGCACCGTGCCCGGGTCCCGTAGCACCCGAAGACCTTGACGGAGAGGAGATCGCCCTCCATTAACTTAAAATGGAGGGTGAACCCCTCCATCAAGCTGTGGATACGGGCGAACGTCTTCCACCCTTGACCAAGATACATCACGCCGGGGGCTGGGGACTCAACGTGGACCCGCGTGCCGCTGATCCCACAACCCCTCATGCACAGTCTTAGCGTCTCGGGTTGTTCCATGTCCATCACGCTTGCGAAGGGAGCCGGGAGACGGAGGCGACGACGAGGTGCCCGGCGCAGCCTGACGAAGAACTCGCAAGGGTCATCCCCGATGTGGACCGCCGTGAGGAGAGGAGCCGCTGGCGGAGGCGAGGCCGGCGCGTCGCCCCGTCCACCTCGTCCCCGAGCGCCTCGGCCTCGTCCACGACCTCGCCCCCTCCCCCTTCCCCTTGCGGCTGGCTCTACCACCGCGGGTGCAAGGGGAGGAGGGGCGCGTTGCCTAGCGGCGACCCTCGCCGCCACCGATGAAGGACCAGGGTTCCCTTTCTCCATGGCGAATGGAGAGAGGGGATCAGAAGCTGAAGAGAAGAAAAGATGAAGGAGTGTGGATTTCCGTCGCCCCCTCTTGCTCTTTATAAAGGAGCAGGGTGGGGGCTCGGCCGCCCCGCTCAGCCAATCAAGACGCAGGATGAACAGGCGACTGGGACCGGCCTGCTGCCTCGACCCGCGACGGCCCGGTTTCCTGCCTCCACCATCCGCAACTCCAGGTGCATGGAAGCCGCATGGCTGGCGTGCAGGGCCGAGGCGACGGATGAGGCGACCTCCCCCCACCCCGTGATCGTAGGGAGCGGACGCCTCAGAAACCGTGCCTCGGCCTCGTCCAGCAAACGAGCCACGCCTCCACGCCTCCCTCCACTTATGGAGATGGCGCGAACCGTCCCCCTTTATTGCGACGTGACGCATGCCTGCGGGGCTCAGCCCCGCGCATGCCGCCCACGTCACGCACACCTCCCCCCACGATGCCGCGTTCAACGCGTGCCGTTCGGGGAGGGCGTGGTGGATGCAGAAAAAGATGCAGCGTGACCCAGGCCGCGCGTGCCCGTGCACTGTTTTGGGCCTGGCCCAACAGCGCTCGGCACCGTGTATAGCCCAGGCCCGGGGGCTCCTGTCGGTGTACTAAAGTAGGGGTACCTTAGTACCCCGAACTTGTGCACGGGCAGTCGTAGCACCCCGCGGCAAGGCTTGCCAGGTGATTGCCAAAACTCTCCATGGTCCCTTTTTAGGCCATCCAAGAACAAAGTATTTGAGCCAAGGCCCCGGCAGGAGGAGCTTGCCGGGAAGGCCACCCGAAGAGAGCAAGGCCCCGGCAAGAGGAGCTTGCCGGGACGGCCGCTCGAAGCACAAGGCCCCGGCAAGAGGAGCTTGCCGGGAAGGCCGACCAGGGCACGACAAGAGACTTGTTGCGACGCGCCACGCGTCCCGGCAAGGACCGGTGAGCGACAAGCTCCCGGGCGCGACAAGGCATCGACCACGGCAAGGCGCTTGCCGCGGCAAGTCACCACCCCGCGCCTGCGCTCCAGCTCATCCACCTACGTGTCGCTCTGGGGCCATTCCAGGCGTACGTGGCGAGAGGCTGTGCAGCCAGGGGCATGCGGTCGCGAAGCAACGCTGACAGGATAGTCGTCGTGGCAAACGGTGGTGCCCCTGACGGTCCCTTTTCTGCACTGTTTGGGCGACCTAGACGGGCATTTAATGCCCTTGTCCCCTGCCGTCCGAGTTAGGTATGATAGCACTGTGCAAACAGCTATACCCAACACAGCGTTTTCCAGTTTTACCCCCGCCTATGTTGCCACCTGTGGGTAACCCCTTGCGCATATAAAAGGAGGCCCCATGCGCAACGTAAAGGGGAGGAGGAGACCACTGACGCTCGGTCTGATTAGTTGCCTGAGTGTACTGTAGCACTCAGCGCTCCCGCAACAAGAACACAAAACAAACCACAAAGCAGCAGTAGGGTTTTACGCATCCGTGCGGCCCGAAGCTGGGTAAACCCCTTGTGTGCATCGCCTCGATCCGCTCTTCGCGCGACCTCCGCCCCCCGCCGAACCAAGAAGGGGCTCGGTCCCCATAGGTGTTCGCGGAGGCAGATTTCCCCCGACAGAGTATTACCATCTTTATGTCAAGAATGTCATGGGAATTGCACACCCTCTTATGAATTCTTGATAAAGTTATACTTCTCGCCATCATTATTCATTCCTCGGTTCCGTGTTGTTGTAACCGGAATAGCGACAAATAAATTGTGATGTGTAAAATCAATACTCCTAGCAACTCGTTGCTTTGTAGTAAATGGACAATATTGTCATTCTTAGCGTGTTGGTTATTAAATCATCATCCTAAGATTGATCGTGCTACCTAGTCCTTATATCTGGTGCACTCCTCGATCAATGAGTTAGGATTGTGTCAATCCCTCACTCTTTTGATCATATCGTCTTGCCCTGAAAAGCAAGATTGTTCTCGAGCTTAGTAACATATCGGTGGTTCGTGGTTTTCCGAATGTATTCTCGGAAATGTTACCTGGTTGTCACCTGACCGCTATGTTGAGCTCGTGATCACATTGGTTTCCTATAAACCACCCCTTCTCCAAGAATCTGTGTTGGATACCCCTGAGCTAGTTGGTTAAGCTAAACAACAACTTGGAGAGTTGGAAGATAAAAGCTTGTCCGACTTAGTTCATCGTTAAGGGATATCTCTTTGTGTGTGTGTGTGTGTTGAAGAAAGATGATATCTTCACCAATTGGTCCTCGTGATCAGTTGCTGGATCTATTGCCTTGTCAAAACTTTGACTTGAGTATGGGCTATCGTCGAGTCAAATCAGAACCAATGATGTTCGTAATGTTGTCTTACTCGTGGTTGATCCCTCGAGCATACACCATTACATCTTTGGTCTAACCAATGCTATCACCGTGTTCACATGATGGTGGAAGTCCAGTGATATGGAAATTCCAATGAGTTGTTGTTGAACCCATCAACAGCATTTTGTCTCCCCCATGATTCATGCTGAACATCAACCTAGTGTTGAAAATTTTATAGGCAATGCCTTCATGTTCCGTTCATGAAGCATATGTTTGGATGAAAGTAGTGACTTCCTTTAGTTCACGTGCATTTGATGAAAATTGCCGCCGTGAATTCGAGAAAGCTTGTTTTGCTTCCTTCGGAACCATCTCAAGTCATTCATGCATATGTGCGAAGTATTCTATGGTTTGGAGACTTGCAACCTTCATTCTATATGTATCCCTAGCACACCAAGCCACTGATGGATTTGTTCAAGGAGAAGAAGTTCCTTCTTAAGAATCATGACTTATGTTAGGAATTTGTTATCCTCGATGATGGTTCCCCACCTGAAGTCGGTAGTGTTGTAAGACTTCTACGTGATCATGCTTGTCTTGGACATCATTTTCACATGTATGTAGCAGAATCAGCTCATGTTTTGGAGCTTGCTATCGTAGTTCATTTCCCGAGAATCTTGCAACGCCATCTCGTCGAATTGTGTTGCAAACTTTCATTTTTCTTTCTAGACTTGATGGGTCTGGATTATCCTGTTACCAACCAGATCTGAATCTCAGGCAGATATGATGGTTGGAACTTTTCCAAGATCTATGATGTAGGTCCCGACAAGGTTGATGTCTGGCCGACACACCTAGCCGGAAGATCTATCATTACAGTATCATTATTGAACTATTTGACCATCTTCTCCATGAGGATTTCGTGCGGCTTATTCTAGAAGTTGCTCCCTTGGGATCCTTGTGCTCTTAGTGTCTTCGATGATTCCATAACCATTGAAACATTGGAAACACTCTCGACTGTTGAGTTTTTCCCCAGTTACCAGAATCATTCCCAGCATTTGCATTTTGTTCCCAGCTTGCACCGCCGTTGTGCCATTCTATCTTGGGTCCCATCCATTTCCAGTGATAAGCAAAAGTCATCCATTGTGTTTTCTTCAACAAGATAGTCCACGTCATCCATTCTGGTGTGAGTATGCCATTCTTTCGAATTTGTTCAAACAATTGTTTGTGATTGCCTTAGGCTGGTATAGAGAGTTTCAATGATCTTGTATCAAAAGTAATTCTTCTTGCCACTTAGGGGAATAGTTCTTCGAGTCACCTTCCCTGAGGTGACCCTTTTCGTAATCATGGGAAATTCCCTCGCTAATTTGGAACCCTCGCCAAATTGTTTCTTCTATCGCTCCTGATGCATGTCTTGCCTCTCAGCTCAAGGGATGTTTCCACGTCTCATTCCGTGAGTTGATCTTGTGTTCATTAAGATCGATGATCCATTCTTGTGAGTTTGTCTTGCTCTCTTGTCGCCATGTTGGATGAAGTTCTCAAAGCAAAACATCAAGATCAATATGATGGATTGAATCAACATCCTCGAGAAGGGCAATTGGATCATGAAGATCGTGTTAGCTTTGTGTCCCTAGTGTCTTCTTACCTCACGTCTTGAATCTCGGGACGAGATTCTTGTTTAGTAGGGGTGAGTTGTCACATCCCTAGAATTGTTTGCAGATAGTTGCATTAGTGAGCATCATGCATCATGTTAAATTCAAGAAACTTGAAATGGGGATTGATCAAACCCTAGCACCAGAGCAAATCAAATAGGTTCAACATAAAAACATTTTTCAATGAACCTGAAATGCCCTTCTAAAATGTTCATCACCTCTGCCTTGGTCTTAAACCACTGTCAAAAGTGATGCATAGATTTCTAGGTCACTCTAAGGTCACTCGATTAAATCTTTAGTATTTGAGTTTGGGCATTTAAATTAATGCTCAAATAACCCCAAACTAAAATGTTCCATGCTGGATATATTCCAAGTAGTGGCCATGTGCAGTTTGGTGATTTTTGGAGTTGCCTAGGTATTTTTAGAAATGCAACAAACCTACAGTAATAAAATTAAAACAGAAACAAAAGGGCAAAGGGTTTTACCTGGGCCACTGCTGGCCTGGCACTGTGCCGGCCCAGCCGGCTGGCCAGCGCCAGTCACCCGCTACCTCGCGCCAGAAGGCAGGGGCGCGTGCTCGCCGCCTGCTGGCCACGCGCAGGCCACCTCCACCCTGCCTGCTTCACTCCCCCGACGGCCTGGACGACCCTGGAGGCGTGACGCACCCCCCCCCCCCGAGGCCTCTCACTCTCTCCCGCGCCTTCTCCCCTCCTCTGGCTCCCTCTCTTCCCCCACCGAGCAGAGCTCGTCGCCGCCGCTCATCCCCTACATGGCCACCGCCTCCCCCTCGACCCCTCGCCGTGCCTGCGAGCTCCGCCTCGACGTTCCCGACCTCCTCGATGACCCACGAGGCCCCGGACGCGCTGCAACGCCGCCACCGTCGCCGTTTCCATCGCGGGTCACCGGAGATCTCTCTCGCCGCCCCGCCCGCTCCGGTGCTTCCCCGAGCACGCTGAGGCCATCTCCGCACCCCCAGTGAGCTTCTGATTCTCCCCCTGTGTTCGCCCCCTCCGTTCCCGCCCGCTAGCTTCATCTTCCACCACGGCCGAAGCTCGCCGCCGCCACCGCACGTCACCGTCATGGCCACAGCCACCGCAGCTCGTGCCCAAGCACACCATCGTGCTCAGCGCAGCTCCAGGAGCCCGTAGCCACCCGCAGCACCTCCTCCCGAGCTCTGTAGCACCAGCCCGAGAACACCGAGCTGCTGTCGCCGCTAAACCTCGTCGCCGGCGCTACTCCGGCCACTCCCCGGCCGCGCCACCACCACGGTTGGATGCGGACGAGCGTCCGCATCCCGTAGCTATGCTCCGCGCGCCAAACCGCACCCTATAGGCAAATCCCGCGCCGCTCCGCCGCATCTGCTGCCGCCGGCGGCTAAACGCCGGCGGGCTGACCGCTCTGACCGGCGGGGCTTGACCACGCTGACGTGTCCGTTGACCTGGCCCCACCTGCCATTGACTCTAACTCGTCCTGTGTCACTGACCAGAGGGCCCCACTGGTCAGGTTTGACCTGGTCAGCCGCAGTTGACCCGATGATGCCATAGTGACGCAATGCTGACGCGATAACTCATTTCTGGATTTAAAATAATATAGGAAATTCCAGAAAATGTTGCAAACTTCAAAAATTCATAGTAATTCAACCGTAACTCCAAATCAAACAAATTATATATGAAAAATGATCAGAAAAATCCAATCTATCCATATGTACCATTTTCATGCATGTTTGAACAACTTAAAGGTGCTGTTTACAATAATTTGAATTAATGGCATTTGAAATGTCATATATGGAGTTTGAATTTGAATCTTAGATTCAAACCAACTCCATTTAACCTGCTGCTAGTTACATTAGCTCAATCAACAGCATATTGCCATGACATTATCATGCATCATATTGTTGCATTGCATTGATTGTGTTCTCCTTCTCTATTGCCGGTAATTGTCCCCTCTCGATAGATGTGGTTCCGACGATGAGTTCGAGGACACCGATGAAGAGCTATATTATCTTCAGAAGTGCCAGACAAGCAAAACCCCCTTGTTCATTCCGATACAACCCACTCTCTTGCTCCTGCTCTCTTTTACTGCATTAGGACAACAACGATTCAACGGTTACATGCTGCGGTAGTTGAACCCCTTATCCTCTGCATGACCTATCATTGCCATAGTAAATAGATGAAACCCACTAGCATGAGTAGGAGTTGTTTGAGCCCTGATGTGCCTGCTCATTCATGCTTGTTTGTCATGCCTGCTACTGCTTAGAGTTGAGTCAGGTCTGATTCATCGGGAATGAATTGGAATGGTGATGAACATGTCCTACTGTGTGTGTGAGCTAAGTGTGTGAACACGATTTGGTAAAGGTATTGGTGAGAGGCCATGTAGGAGTACATGGTGGGTTGTCTCATTGAAGCCGTCCTCTGGAACTGAGTTCTGTGTTTGTGATCCATGAAACAGTTACTACCACACATTGGGATCCTTAATTGACTCTCTCGGCTTCTTAATCACCCTTGTCCTCTGTCCAGGAGTTGCAAGTAGTTTCTGGTGTTTGTAGCATGCTGGGGGCCGCACGCAGCGCTGACCGTAGGGGTGGGCTGTATTGCGGTAGGCACATGGCACGGTGTACCGGGCGCCCGTTTGGTGTCTCGGGAACCCTGCACACATCGTTCGGGGCCGTATGTGGTAACCTCGGCCGGACTCCCTGCGGATGGAACCTGAATAGGAGGTAAACCTGGACTAGAGACTTGAGTGTTTAGGTAGGCCGTGGCCGACACCCTCGCTGGGCTTCCGCTTGAAGGTTGCTGAGTACATGTCGTGTAAACGGCGATAAGTGGTGAGAGCGTGTGTGAAGAAGTACACCCCTGCAGGGTTAACATCATCTATTCGAATAGCCGTGTCCGCGGTAATGGACTTCTGGGTTGCCTATAACAGTTCATAGACAGGTGAAAGTGGATACTCTAAAATACGCAAGATAAGCATGAGTGCTATGGATGGCGTTCTCGTAGGGAGACGAGAGCGGATCCATAGTGGTGTATTGATATGGTGAATTTGTGGACTCGTGTGCGCCACCTCAAAAGGGTTACTTGCAGTCGTAGTTCAGGATAGCCACCGAGTCAAAGCTGGCTTGCTGCAGTTAAACTCCAACACCCCCTTTATTGATACTGATGCATATGTAGCTAGTTCTGATGTAAGTCTTGCTGGATACATTTGTACTCACGTTTGCCTATTTTATGTTTTTGCAGAGAGACTTCAGTCTCGCTAGTAGTACCGCTTGGACTTTGACGTTTAGCTTGATACCTCAGCTACGATCTTGTGCCCTCGGCAGGATCTGGTAGATAGTCAGGCTTCTCGGCCTTTTTCATTTGTAGATGTCTGTACTCAGACATGTTAAGCTTCTGCATGTGCTTTGACTTGTATGCTCTGAACATTGGGTCATGAGACCCATGTTTGTAATATCTCGCTCCTCGGAGCCTAATGAATAAATACTTTGAGTCGTAGAGTCTTGTCGGTGTCAAAACCGGCGGATCTCGGGTAGGGGGTCCCGAACTGTGCGTCAAGGTCGGATGGTAACAGGAGACAAGGGACACTTTATTTTACCCAGGTTCGGGCCCTCTCGATTGAGGTAAAACCCTACTCCTGCTAGATTAATATTGATGATATGGGTAGTACAAGAGTAGATCTACCATGAGATCAAGGAGGCTAAACCCTAGAAGCTAGCCTACGGGTATGATGATGGTATTGTAGTTGTGATGGTTATGATGTGTTCGTCCTATGGACTACAACCCTCCGGTTTATATAGACACCGGATAGGGTTAGGGTTACACAGAGTCGGTTACATTGGTAGGAGATCTTGAATATCCGCACGCCTAGCTTGCCTTCCACGCCAAGGAAAGAACCTTCCGGACACGGGACGAAGTCTTCAATCTTGTATCTTCATAATCCTGGAGTCCGGCTGAAGGTATAGTCCGGCTATCCGAACACCCCCTAATTCTGGACTCCCTCAGTAGCCCCTGAACCAGGCTTCAATGACGACGAGTCCGGCGCGCAAATTGTCTTCGGCATTGCAAGGCGGGTTCCTCCTCCAAGTTCTTCAAGAAGATAATAAACACCAAACGACCAAGCCTTCTGTATGGATTATTTTTTGTTGTTCCACCGCGGTACGTTGAACGAGGCGGTTTCCTTGGTATGTCTCGTCGA
Organism: Aegilops umbellulata; assembly: GCA_032464435.1. NCBI lineage: Eukaryota > Viridiplantae > Streptophyta > Magnoliopsida > Poales > Poaceae > Aegilops > Aegilops umbellulata. The sequence continues at coordinate 331,894,080 of CP136058.1, forward strand.
AGCAGAGATCGTGTGCCCCTTTTAACGGGATTCTCATTAATATGGACGTGGGTAACCCAACCGTGCCCGTTAAGCACGTCCTGCCTTAATTAAAGGCTAGTCCAAGATGGTTACGGGGAGGGCTCTTGATATTCTGCCTCTTATAAAGAGACCGAGACCTTGCTCTCCTCTTGTGTTCTCAAAACAAGCTCGCCCATAGCCTCGAGTTCCAACACCCCAGGCTTTTAGATTCTAGGCGCACCGGACCTTCGACAATGTCCGGCTCCGGCCTTCAAGGCCAATGGATGCCCTCCTCCGTTATGGAGGAGGACGTATCAAGGTTGAGGGAGGCTAGGTTCCTAACCAGCGAGATCCCGCACAGGTTGCGGGTTCAAGGACAAGCGATCCCAAGCCCTCAGCCCGGTGAGAGCATAGTGTTCATCTCCCACTTCCTTTGGGGATTAGGCTTCCCAACGGATCCTTTCGTAAGGGGGCTGATGTTTTATTATGGGCTGGAATTCCATGACCTAGCTCCGGAGTCCATCCTCCATATCTCCTCCTTCATTGTTGTGTGTGAAGTGTTTCTCCATATCACTCCTCACTTCGGATTATGGCTCAAGACCTTCAAGGTAGAACCAAAGATAATCGAGGGGCGTCACGTAGAGTGCGGAGGCGCTGTTATAAAAAGGAATACCGATGCTCCATGGCCCGAGGGTGCTTTTCAAGAGGAGCTCGGCTTATGGCAACAGGAGTGGTTCTACATCACCTCTCCTCGGGGCACCACTTGGGTAGTGCCTCCCGCCTTTCGCTCGGGCCCCCCGCCACGTTTAACATCGTGGATCAACACAGGGTTAGATCGGGGCTTGCCCAAAGACGTTCCTCTGTTGCAGGGCCGCATAAAGGATCTCCTAAAAGGAGACCTCAACCTGGTCAAGGTGACACAAGTTATGCTGATTCGCCGGACACTGCCCGGCCAACGTCGCCCCCTCCGCTTGTGGGAGTTCAACCCAGAGGGGCCGCGAGTTCTCCGAAATTTCATGGGCGTGACGCCTACGGAGATGTATAGACTGTTCTTCGGGCCACAAGGAGTGAGTCCGGATTTGACCGAGGATGCTGGTTTAAGCCGCAACTGCCCGGATACAGAAGTAGGTGACCTTGCGCCCGGACCTTCTATCCGTACAATTGACTTATTTTTTAACAGTACTTCTCCTTTTTACGTAGGAGTGGATAGCGAAGGCGAAGCTGATCCGGTGTCCGGCTCCCCTTCCCGAGACCAGGCTAGACCCTGTGCTAGTCAGGATGTTGGAGGTGGCGCCTCTGGAGGGAAATGAAGGGGCGGACAAGGAAACCATGGCCTCTTCGAAAGGGGCCATCCCAAAGGGGGGAATCGATAACTCCTCTCCTAAGGGGAAGAAAAGGGCCGCCTCTGACGACCCGGAAGCCGTAGCTCCAAAGCGGGGGAAAGAATCCGCGTAAGAGGACCCGACGTCGGGGAGCCCCTCGGCCGAACTAAATCCTCAAAAGGAGCAGCCCTCCAACGAGCCGTAAGTAGAAAGAGAGTCATTCTTTTAAGAGAAATCCTTAATTTATATCTGAGAAGTTTTAACCGAAACCTTATCTTGTAGTTCGGACCTCGACCCTTCTCAGCAGAGCTCGTCATTGGGGGATCTTCTTCCGGAGATGATGGAGAGCGGAACGCCTCCTCCTTCTACATCGCCTAGCAAGGCGGGCGATGCCGAAGTGTCGTCGCAGAGGATTTCTCCGAATCTGCCAGAGGCAGAAGGTGATCATGCGGCCCCCCGGGGTTCTCCGTGTCCGGCCTCCGAAGAAGGCCATGGGACGAGTCCGGCACCATCTGGTGTTCAGTCGGAGGAGCTGAAGGTTTTGCTGGGCCGAGCCTCTATTTTAGAGTAGCATCGTGTGTTGATGCACACGGTGATTGAAAAGATTTCATCCGCGGAAAGCGGACTGAACGAGGCCGTCAAGAGTTTACTGGCGGGCCTTGAGGTACGTTTTGAATAACGAACATTAGTGTTAATTGCGCATAATAACATGCGCCCTGTGTAGATAGTAGCCCCTGAGACTCTGTGTGCCGCAAAGATGTGCAGCGCGCAGAGGATCTTAATCCCAGGTCCTTTAAGTGGCACCTTTGTATGTAGGTGGCAGATTGTCCGGAGTCGAGCCGGACTCGAGATTTTGCCAAAATGAAACGGCAACTCGATGAGGCAGAAGCCGACATCGTGCTTGTTAACAAGCGGCTTGATGATGCTCAAGGTATTGAGTTTATTTGGCGATTGTTAGTAAGAGGAGCTTTATGTCAATATCTTACCGTGTGTATGCTTGGTGCAGATGGTGCGGCGGCCGTAGAAGGACTTAGGGCCGAACTCGCCAAAGCGAAGGAACAAGCCAGAAAAAGCGATGCGGCTGCCGGAAGAGCCCGTGAAGAGCTAAAAGCCGAACAGGCTTCCCATTGCCGAAGCAAGGAGGAGATGGCTGATATTGCCGTGAAGTTGAAAAGTGCTACTGACCGTTGTAAACTTCTTGAAGAGGAAGGTCGAGCCCGGCAGACGGATTTGGAGAAGGCCGTCGCTGACGCCAAGGACGCCCGCTCTGGTATGAGAGCGACAAGGGAAGAGCTACATCAAGCCGGACTAATTGCGAATGGAAAGCCCTTCCTGCTGCGGAGAAAATTCTGTGATCCGAAGTTCGCCCTGTTGGACCGAGCGTGAAGGGTGGAGGACACCTATCTGGATTTGGCGGCTAGTGCCGCTGATGCGACCAGGTACTTTCAAGATAAGAAAGATCATGAAGTGGAAAAACTCTTCTGGTCGCAGTTCACCAATCCAGAGCGTCCACTAGCAGTGGATGATCGCCTGGCCCAATGGGCCGAGCTGAATAGGTTGTCCGGACTCGCCATGAAGTATGCCATGGATCGCCTGTGTCCGGGGAGATCGAAGCCGAAAAGTTATTTCAGTTTGGTGCAGCAATTTCTTGATGTGGTGCCTCGGATTGAAGCTCTGAAGAGGTCAGCTTGCACAGAGGGCGCTCGGCTGGCTCTTGCCCGTGTCAAGACATACTGGGCAGATATGGAGCCCACCGTTGTTGCGTCCCGTGATTCGGATAAAAGCCGAATTCCTTCCGAGCACTATTTTTAGGAAGTCCTCGCGGGCGCTCGTATAATAGAGACGCAGTGTTCGAAAGATGTTGTTTTATGACAGCATATGTAATCATAGATCAATATTATTATAAATTGTAATGGCATAATTTAGACTTGTGCCTTCAAGTATTAATAACACCTCCTATGCGGCCGTTTTAATATATAAATTCTAAAAGATTGCAGTCGTTGGCTTCAGCCCCCACGCACATAGTGCGGGGGTGCGCGCGGAGAACGCATTTTCACACTTAACCCAACGTCTTGGTCCTACAAAGGAGGTGATAGCGCCGCGGGCTAGGCAACCGGACTATAATGCTTTAACACTTTCACTTAGCCATAGGAGCTTGACAGTGGGACTCTTTAGGTAGCCCTTTAGTGGCGACTGCGTTTACCCGAATTCGGGACGCCTATGTGCCTGACCGGGAAGCGGCCCTTCGCCAAAACGGAGGAATTCGATAAATTCCTATAAGTCATCGAGTGGCAACCAGTCTCGCGCTACATCATGACAGTCGGTTTTCGGCTTTCTCTACTGAGGTGCTCACCCGGCCGAACCGGGGCACAATCGCAGTAGTTCTCCTGGTGCTACCTTAGCCGACAGAACGGAACATAAGGTGGCCGAACTCAGGAGCCGGGCAACCCAACATGTGACCAAAATCATGACTCGGAGCTGATGCATATAGTGCCAAAACTCGCGATGCCGAACACTCCCTAAGGTGTTCGGTCTTTGTGGGTGCGTGTGAAACAACACCCTTGAAAAGGAAAAAAAATCCCCTTGTGTCCAGGTACGAGCAAGAATTCTGGCGTGGCCACATGCCAAAATGTCAGCCTCCTCCATGGTTATAGTGAGGTAAACCAGGGGATGTATAGCATCAAGAGACAGTAAAAAAGGTTTACGCAGGGTCTTAATCTAAGAAGAATCCTTTGGGGCGGGTCCCTACTGCACGCTTGCGCCTGTGTCTCCGCTGTGCCGTGTCCTGGACGGGCGCCGTACGACGTTCATCTGTAAAAGAGAAGAACTAAATTGAAAATGGGTCGTGCGGATCAAAAAGAATAATAAACAAAATGTAAAGTGAGAAATAGATGCGGTCGAGCTTTATTGTCTCTGCGTACAGCCCCTGGTAAGGCGTACCAAGCCTATAATGAAAATGGGCTTGTGCCGAACTCATTGAGTCCGGGTCCGCGGCCTTTTGTGACTTACATCAAAAAAGTCCTTTGGCTGGCGAGGCCATTTTGTTGTGCGGCTGTTTAAGCGGCCGCGCAATCCTCCGTTTGGAGGAGACGTATTTTAGTATGCTCCCTTTAAAGAGATGATGCCTCGAGGACCGGGCATCTTTAGCATGAGGGATGCATAATGCGGTATTGCGTTAAAGCGAGCGAAAGCTCCGCGTCCCATTAGTGCTTGATAGCGACTTGAGAACGGGACTATGTGGAAGATAAGCTTTTCGCGACGAAAGTTATTGGCAGAGCCAAATATGACTACAAGCCGGAGAAAACCCATACAGTGGGTGTCCGGGCCTGGTGATACTCCTTGAAAGTAGGTTTTACTGTGACGGATTCGTGCTGGGTTTATGCCCGTGCGGTGAATTGTATCCTGATATATCAGATTTAGTCCACTGCCACCGTCCATAAGGACATTGGTAAACTAGAATCCATCTATTATTGGATTAAGTATCAGGGCAATCCGGCCTGCGTGTTTGATATTGCGAGAATAATCTAGCTGATCAAAAATGATTGGTTTTAGTGACCAGTGGCGGGACTCCTGAAGGATAGGCTTGAATGTGCGGACCTTTATGGGTGCGTCATGCCTTGTTATGTGAAGTGAGTTCACTGTTTTGACTTCTTGCGGGAAGTTCTTTTGCTTCCTGGTGTTCTGCTTTTGGGGTTCGTCCTCTTCCTCACTTGGTGTGTCGAGCCCCTTGTGTTCGGCGTTAAGCCTTCCGGATTGTTTGAAAACCCAACAGTCTCTGTGGGTATGATTAGCAGGCTTTCCAGGAGTATTGTGTATCTGACATATCCTGTCCATGATTCTCTTTAGGCTGGACAGATCTTCCCAATTATCCTGAGGGGGTGATTTTGTCTGATTTTGCCGTGAGCCTTTGAATCCGGCATTGACTGTCGTGCTCTTCGGACTTTTTCTTTTGATTCGGCGATGGTCCTTGTTTCGCCGCGGTTTCCCGTTTCCATCCCTGATTTCTGATGTACTTGGGTCATTGGGGCTGCATCATGCCAACCAGCTGTCCTCTCCTGCGCAAAAGCGGGTCATGAGGCTTGTGAGTGCGGCCATTGTTCTTGGCTTTTCCTGGCCGAGGTGTCTTGCGAGCCATTCGTCTCGGACATTGTGCCTGAAAGCCGCTAGGGCTTCGGCGTCCGGACAATCCACTATTTGATTCTTTTTAGTGAGGAATCTGTTCCAGAACTGCCAAGCTGATTCTCCGGATTGCTGAGTTATGTGACTGAGGTCGTCTGCATCCGGGGGACGGACGTAGGTCCCTTGAAAATTTGCTCGGAAAGCGTCCTCGAGCTCTTCCCAACTTCCAATTGTGTTTTCGGGAAGGCTTTTAAGCCAGTGCCGGGCTGGCCCTTTAAGCTTAAGGGGTAAATATTTTATGGCGTGGAGATCATCTCCTCTAGCCATATGTATGTGGAGGATATAATCCTCAATCCAGACTCCAGGGTCTGTTGTTCCATCGTACGCCTCTATGTTAACGGGTTTAAATCCCTCTGGGAATTCATATTCCAGGACCTCATCGGTGAAACATAGAGGGTGTGCGGCACCCCTATATTTGGGTGTGCCGGATTCTGATGGTGGATTTTTTGCATTGCTTATGAGAGCTTGCTTTCTTGGCCCGTAAATGGACCTGGCTAGGCCATGATGCGAGTCTTTGATTGGGTCGCATGCCGCATTAAGTGCGGCGCCGTTTGCCGTTTTGTAGTGGCCGAGAGGTCGTTTATCCGACCGTGTAGCTTTTTTGTTTTTCGAGTTTGGGTGCTCTAGGGCCTCCTGGTCGAATTCGGGCAGTAGCTTTCTCTTCGGATAGCTTTTGGTGCGGCGGCTGCCGCCGTATTTGTCTGCGGTCTTGATTACTTTGCTCCATCTTGTTCTGAGTGCATCTTCCGCCGTCTTTAGCTTTTGCTTCTGCTTTTTCAGGCTTCGTGCTGTGGCGACGAGCCTTTCTTGGAGATTCTTCTGGTCCATGATTTTATCCGGCGTGGTACCGACTGGAGTTCTGCTATGACCGGGGGAGGACTGTTCGTCCTCTCTGCCCATGTTACCCTGTTCGGACGGCTGTTCTGGGATGCGTTCGTCATCTGCCGGCTCGTCCTGCTCTATGGCTGGGTCTTGATCGAGGCGAGGCTTCGCTCGGCGTTTACGTCGCCGCTTTGAGTGCTTTTCGGAGGGTATACCCTTCTTTTCGCCCCCTTCTTCCTCATTGTGAGTTTTTTCAGGTGTATCCACCATGAATACGTCATTAAGTGGGGTGGAGGTCCAGTGCCCTATGGGTGCTGGTTCCAGTTCGTCTCCGTCTTCGTCGTCCATACCGTCGAAGTCTTCGGAGCCGAAGTCGAGCATGTCGGTTAAATCGTCGACAGTGGCTATTAAGTGGGTGGTGGGTGGGCTTTGAATTTCTTCGTCGTCTGAATCCCAACCTCGCAGGCCATAGTTCGGCCTGGGCTCTCCTGACAAAGAGAGTGACTTGAGAGAATTCAGAATATCACCGAAAGGCGAATACTGAAAGATGTCCGCAGCGGTGAACTCCATTACAGGCGCCCAATCTGATTCGATTGGCAGGGGCGCGGGAGGTTCGGAGTTCGGAGAAGAGTCCGGCTCCTTGGAGTCATGTTCCATGCGGAGTGCGGGGCTTGCGTTTAGCTCAATGGCTTTTAAGATCGCATCCCCCGAGGTGACGTCCAACTGTTCATCCTCAAAGAATGCAGGGGGCTCCGAATCGAGGATCGGGGCCGGAGCGTGTGCGGCCTCCAGGACACTGTTCGGAGGCAGAGCTATATCATGCCCCCCGAGATAGTGCGGCGCGCTTGGTTGTGGCTCGAATCCGCCGAAGATCAAGTCTCCGAGGATATCTGCCGTGTAGTTTAAGCTTCCAAACCCGGCTTGATGGCCAGGGGCGTGGCTTTCGATCTGCTCCAGATGGCCAAGCGAGTTGGCCCGTAGAGCGAAGCCGCCAAAGACGAAGGTCTGTCCGGGGAGAAAAGTCTCACCCTGGACCTCATCGTTGCTGATGATCAAAGGAGCCATCAAACCTGAAGGCGACGACACAGAGGAACTCTCAATGAAAGCACCAATGTCGATGTCAAAACCGGCGGATCTCGGGTAGGGGGTCCCGAACTGTGCGTCAAGGTCGGATGGTAACAGGAGACAAGGGACACTTTATTTTACCTAGGTTCGGGCCCTCTCGATGGAGGTAAAACCCTACTCCTGCTAGATTAATATTGATGATATGGGTAGTACAAGAGTAGATGTACCACGAGATCAAGGAGGCTAAACCCTAGAAGCTAGCCTACGGGTATGATGATGGTATTGTGGTTGTGATGGTTATGATGTGTTCGTCCTACGGACTACAACCCTCCGGTTTATATAGACACCGGATAGGGTTAGGGTTACACAGAGTCGGTTACATTGGTAGGAGATCTTGAATATCCGCACACCTAGCTTGCCTTCCACGCCAAGGAAAGAACCTTCCGGACACGGGACGAAGTCTTCAATCTTGTATCTTCATAATCCTGGAGTCCGGCTGAAGGTATAGTCCGGCTATCCGAACACCCCCTAATCCAGGACTCCCTCAAGTCTTGTTGTGATGCCATGTTGTATTTGCACATATCGAGCATATTGTGTGTATGATTGAAATGCTTGGTATGTGTGGGATCCGACAACCTAGTTGTTTATCCTTGGCAGCCTCTCTTATGGGGAAATGTAGTCTAGCGCTTCCTTGAGCCATAGTAGTCCGCTACAGCCTGGTTCACCAGAGTCCTGCTAGCCGAGCACTACTGCTCAGGACACATGACTGGCCGGCATGTGTTTCACTTCGTTCCTGTGTCTGTCCCTTCGGGGAAATGTCACGCGGTGTTATCCAGAGTCCTGCCTAGCCTGCTACAGCCCGGGTTACCGGAGTCCTGTTAGCCCAGTGCTACAGCCCGGATTTATACGTTGTTGACCGACATGCTCGAAGTTGATTCATGTATGCCTGTCCCCATGGGTTAGTGCTGCTTTGGGTTCACGACTAGCCATGTCGGCCCGGGTTCTTCGTCATACGGATGCTAGCGACACTATCATATACGTGAGCCAAAAGGCGCAAACGGTCCCGGGCCAGGTAAGGTGGCACCCGTGGGAATACCGTGCGTGAGGCCGCAAAGTGATATGGTGTGTTACATGCTAGATCGGTGTGACTTAGGATCGGGGTCCTGACAATACCGACGATCGAATCTCGGGCAAGTAAAATACCGATTGACAAAGGGAATTGAATACGGGATTGATTGAATCCTGGACATCGTGGTTCATCCGATGAGATCATCGAGGAGTATGTAGGAGCCAACATGGGTCTCCAGATCCCGTTGTTGGTTATTGGCCAGAGAGGTGTCTCGGTCATGTCTGCATGTCTCCCAAACCCGTAGGGTCTACACACTTAAGGTTCGGTGACGCTAGGGTTGTAGAGATATGAGTATGCAGTAATCTGAAAGTTGTTCAGAGTCCCGGATGAGATCCCGGACGTCACGAGGAGTTCTGGAATGGTCCGGAGGTGAAGAATTATATATTGGAAGTGCAGTTTCGGCCATCGGGAGTGATCCGGGGGTCACCGGTATTGTACCGGGACCACCAGATGGGTCCCGGGGGTCCACCGGGTGGGGCCACCCATCCCGGAGGGCCCCATGGGCTGAAGTGGGAGGGGGAACCAGCCCTTAGTGGTCTGGTGCACCCCCCCAAGGCCCACCCCCTGTGCCTAGGGTTGGAACCCTAGGGTGGGGGGGCCCACTTGCCTTGGGGGGCACTCCACCCCCCTTGGCCGCCACCCCCTTGGAGATTGGATCTCCCAAGGGCCGGCGCCCCCCCAGGGGGCCTATATAAAGGGGGGAGGGAGGGGCAGCCACACCCTTCACCCCTGGCGCCTCCCTCTCCCCTGTCACACCTCTCCCTCTCGCGCAGACGCTCGGCGAAGCCCTGCTGCAGGTGACAACTGCATCCACCACCACACCGTCGTGCTGCTGGATCTCCATCAACCTCTCCTTCCCCCTTGCTGGATCAAGAAGGAGGAGACGTCATCCGCTCCGTATGTGTGTTGAACGCGGAGGTGCCATCCGTTCGGCGCTTGGTCATCGGTGATTTGGATCATGGCGAGTATGACTCCATCATCCACGTTCTAGTGAACGCTTCCGCTCGCGATCTACAAAGGTATGTAGATGCATCCGATCACTCGTTGCTAGATGAACTCATAGATGGATCTTGGTGAAACCGTAGGAAAATTTTTGTTTTCTGCAACGTTCCCCAACAGTGGTATCAGAGCCAGGTTTATGCGTAGTTCTTTTTGCACGAGTAGAACACAATTTGTTGTGGGTGTAGATGTTGTCAACTTTCTTGCCGCTACTAGTCTTATTTTGCTTCAACGGTATTGTGGGATGAAGCGGCCCGGACCAACCTTACACGTACGCTTACGTGAGACCGGTTCCACCGACTAACATGCACTAGTTGCATAAGGTGGCTGGCGGGTGTCTGTCTCTCCCACTTTACTTGGAGCGGATTCGATGAAAAGGGTCCTTATGAAGGGTAAATAGAAGTTGACAAATCACGTTGTGGCTTTTACGTAGGTAAGAAAACGTTCTTGCTAGAACCCTAATGCAGCCACGTAAAACTTGCAACAACAATTAGAGGACGTCTAACTTGTTTTTGCAGCAAGTGCTTTGTGATATGATATGGCCAAAGTTGTGATGAATGATGAATGATATATATGTGATGTATGAGATCATGTTCATGTAATAGGAATCACGACTTGCATGTCGATGAGTATGACAACCGGCAGGAGCCATAGGAGTTGTCATTATTTTTTATGACCTGCGTGTCAATGGAAACGCCATGTAAATTACTTTACTTTATTGCTAAACGTGTTAGCCTTAGTAGTAGAAGTAATAGTTGGCGAGCAACTTCATGGAGACACGATGATGGAGATCATGATGATGGAGATCATGGTGTCATGCCGATGACAAGATGATCATGGAGCCCCAAGATGGAGATCAAAGGAGCTATATGATATTGGCCATATCATGTCACTATTATTATTTGATTGCATGTGATGTTTATCATGTTTTGCATCTTGTTTACTTAGAACAACGGTAGTAAATAAGATGATCCCTCATAATAAATTTCAAGAAAGTGTTCCCCCTAACTGTGCGCCGTTGCGACTGTTCGTTGTTTCGAAGCACCACGTGATGATCGGGTGTGATAGATTCCAACGTTCACATACAACGGGTGTAAGACAGATTTACACATGCAAACACTTAGGTTAACTTGACGAGCCTAGCATGTACAGACATGGCCTCGGAACACAAGAGACCGAAAGGTCGAACATGAGTCGTATGGAAGATACGATCAACATGGAGATGTTCACCGATGATGACTAGTCCGTCTCACGTGATGATCGAACACGGCCTAGTCGAGTCGGATCATGTTACACTTAGATGACTAGAGGGATGTCTAATGTGAGTGGGAGTTCATTAAATAATTTGATTAGATGAACTTAATTATCATGAACTTAGTCTAAATAAACTTTGCAATATGTCTTGTAGATCAAATGGCCCAAGCTAATGTCAACATGAACTTCAACGCGTTCCTAGAGAAAACCAAGCTGAAAGATGATGGCAGCAACTATACGGACTGGGTCCGGAACCTGAGGATGATCCTCATAGCTGCCAGGAAACAATATGTCCTAGAAGCACCGCTAGGTGAAGCACCCATCCCAGAGAACCAAGACATTATGAATGCTTGGCAGTCTCGTGCTGATGATTACTCCCTCGTTCAGTGCGGCATGCTTTACAGCTTAGAACCAGGGCTCCAAAAGCATTTTGAGCATCACAGAGCATATGAGATGTTCGAGGAGCTGAAACTAGTTTTCCAAGCTCATGCCCGAGTTGAGATATATGAAGTCTCCGACAAGTTCTACAGTTGTAAGATGGAGGAAAATAGTTCTGTCAGTGAACACATACTCAAGATGTCTGGGTTGCACAACCGCTTGACTCAGCTAGAGATTAACCTCCCAGACGAGGCGGTCATTGACAGAATCCTTCAGTCGCTCCCACCTAGCTACAAGAGCTTTGTGATGAACTACGATATGCAGGGGATGGTAAAGACCATTCCTGAGGTATTTGCTATGCTGAAATCAGCAGAGGTTGAAATCAAAAAAAGGAACATCAAGTGTTGATGGTCAATAAAACCACCAAGTTCAAGAAAGGCAAGGGTAAGAAGAACTTCAAGAAGGACGGCAAGGATGTTGCCGCGCCTGGTAAGCCAGTTGTCGGGAAGAAGTCAAAACATGGACCCAAGCCTGAGACTGAGTGCTTTTATTGCAAAGGGAAGGGCCACTGGAAGCGGAACTGCCCCAAATACTTAGCAGACAAGAAGGCCGTCAACACTAAAGGTATATGTGATATACATGTAATTGATGTGTACCTTACCAGTGCTCGTAGTAGCTCCTCGGTATTTGATACCGGTGCTGTTGCTCATATTTGTAACTCAAAGCAGGAGCTGCGGAATAAGCGGAGACTGGCGAAGGACGAGGTGACGATGCGCGTCGGGAATGGTTCCAAGGTCGATGTGATCGCCGTCGGCACGCTACCTCTACATTTACCTACGGGATTAGTTTTAAACCTCAATAATTGTTATTTAGTGCCAAGTTTGAGCATGAACATTGTATCTGGATCTCGTTCAATGCGAGATGGCTACTCTTTTAAATCCGAGAATAATGGTTGTTCTATTTATATGAGTGATATGTTTCATGGTCATGCTCCGATGGTCAATGGTTTATTCTTAATGAATCTCGTGCGTGATAATACACATATTCATAGTGTCAATACCAAAAGGTGTAAAGTTGATAACGATAGTCCCACATACTTGTGGCACTGCCGCCTTGGTCACATTGGTGTCAAGCGCATGAAGAAGCTCCATGCTGATGGACTTTTAGAGTCTCTGGATTATGAATCATTTGACACATGCGAACCATGCCTCATGGGCAAAATGACCAAGACTCCGTTCTCTGGAACAATGGACCGAGCAACCAACTTATTGGAAATCATACATACTGATGTATGCGGTCCAATGAGTGTTGAGGCTCGCGGAGGATATCGTTATGTTCTCACTCTCACGGATGACTTGAGTAGATATGGGTATGTCTACTTAATGAAACACAAGTCTGACACCTTTGAGAAGTTCAAGGAATTTCAGAATGAGGTAGAGAATCAACGTGACCGAAAAATAAAGTTCTTACAATCAGATCGTGGAGGGGAATATTTAAGTCACGAATTTGGCACACACTTAAGGAAATGTGGAATCGTTTCAAAACTCACGCCGCCTGGAACACCTCAACGTAACGGTGTGTCCGAACGTCGTAACCGCACTCTATTGGATATGGTGCGATCTATGATGTCTCTTACTGATTTACCGCTATCATTTTGGGGATACGCTCTAGAGACAGCTACATTCACTTTAAATAGGGCACCGTCTAAATCCGTTGAGACGACACCGTATGAATTATGGTTTGGGAAGAAACCTAAGCTGTCGTTCCTAAAAGTTTGGGGATGCGATGCTTATGTCAAGAAACTTCAACCTGAAAAGCTCGAACCCAAGTCGGAAAAATGCGTCTTCATAGGATACCCTAAGGAAACCATTGGGTATACCTTCTACCTAAGATCCGAAGGCAAGATCTTTGTTGCCAAGAACGGATCCTTTCTGGAGAAAGAGTTTCTCTCGAAAGAAGTAAGTGGGAGGAAAGTGGAACTTGATGAAGTATCACCTCTAGAACCGGAAAGTAGCGCAGCTCAAGAAAATGTTTCTGTGGTGCCTCCACCGGTTAGAGAGGAGGTTAATGATGATGATCATGAAACTACGGATCAAGTTACTACTGAACTTCGTAGGTCCACAAGGACACGTTCCACACCAGAGTGGTACGGCAACCCTGTCCTGGAAATCATGTTGTTAGACAACGGTGAACCTTCGAACTATGAAGAAGCGATGGCGGGCCCAGATTCCAACAAATGGCTAGAGGCCATGCAATCCGAGATAGGATCCATGTATGAAAAAAAGTATGGACTTTAACAGACTTGCCCGATGATCGGCGAGTGATAGAAAACAAATGGATCTTTAAGAAGAAGACGGACGCGGATGGTAATGTTACCATCTATAAAGCTCGACTTGTTGCTAAGGGTTATCGGCAAGTTAAAGGGGTTGACTACGATGAGACTTTCTCTCCCGTAGCGAAGCTGAAGTTCGTCCGAATCATGTTAGCAATTGCCGCATACTATGATTATGAGATATGGCAAATGGACGTCAAAACGGCATTCCTTAACGGTTATCTTAAGGAAGAACTGTATATGATGCAGCCGGAAGGTTTTGTCAACCCTAAGAATGCTAACAAGGTATGCAAGCTCCAGCGATCCATTTATGGGTTGGTGCAAGCATCTCGGAGTTGGAACATTCGCTTTGATGAGATGATCAAAGCGTTTGGGTTTATGCAGACTTATGGAGAAGCTTGCGTTTACAAGAAAGTGAGTGGGAGCTCTATAGCATTTCTCATATTATATGTAGATGACATACTTTTGATGGGAAATGATATAGAACTTTTGGACAGCATTAAGGCCTACTTGAATAAGAGTTTTTCAATGAAGGACCTTGGAGAAGCTGCTTATATATTAGGCATCAAGATCTATAGAGATAGATCAAGACGCCTCATAGGTCTTTCACAAAGCACATACCTTGAAAAGATATTGAAGAAGTTCAATATGGATCAGTCCAAGAAGAGGTTCTTGCCTGTGTTGCAAGGTGTGAAAATGAGCTCAGCTCAATGCCCGACCACGGCAGAAGATATAGAAGAGATGAGTGTCATCCCCTATGCCTCGGCCATAGGGTCTATTATGTATGCCATGTTGTGTACCAGACCTGATGTAAACCTTGCCGTAAGTTTGGTAGGAAGGTACCAAAGTAATCCCGGCAAGGAACACTGGACAGCGGTCAAGAATATCCTGAAGTACCTGAAAAGGACTAAGGACATGTTTCTCGTTTATGGAGGTGACGAAGAGCTCGTCGTAAAGGGTTACGTCGACGCCAGCTTCGACACAGATCTGGATGACTCTAAGTCACAAACCGGATACGTGTATATGTTGAATGGTGGAGCAGTAAGCTGGTGCAGCTGCGAGCAGAGCGTCGTGGCGGGATCTACATGTGAAGCGGAGTACATGGCAGCCTCGGAGGCAGCGCATGAAGCAATATGGGTGAAGGAGTTCATCACCGACCTAGGAGTCATACCCAATGCGTCGGGGCCGATCAAACTCTTCTGTGACAACACTGGAGCTATTGCACTTGCCAAGGAGCCCAGGTTTCACAAGAAGACCAGGCACATCAAGCGTTGCTTCAACTCCATTCGTGAAAATGTTCAAGATGGAGACATAGAAATTTGTAAAGTGCATACGGATCTGAATGTCGCAGATCCGTTGACTAAACCTCTCCCTAGAGCAAAACATGATCAACACCAGAACTCTATGGGTGTTCGATTCATCACAATGTAACTAGATTATTGACTCTAGTGCAAGTGGGAGACTGTTGGAAATATGCCCTAGAGGCAATAATAAAAGCATTATTATTATATTTCCTTGTTCGTGATAATTGTCTTTTATTCATGCTATAGTTGTGTTATCCGGAAATCGTAATACATGTGTGAATACATAGACACCAACATGTCCCTAGTAAGCCTCTAGTTGACTAGCTCGTTGATCAACTGATAGTCATGGTTTCCTGACTATGGACATTGGATGTCATTGATAACGAGATCACATCATTAGGAGAATGATGTGATGGACAAGACCCAATCCTAAGCATAAGCACAAAGATCGTATAATTCGTTTGCTAGAGCTTTTCCAATGTCAAGTATCTTTTCCTTAGACCATGAGATCGTGTAACTCCCGGATACTGTAGGAGTGCTTTGGGTGTGCCAAACGTCACAACGTAACTGGGTGACTATATAGGTATACTACGGGTATCTCCGAAAGTGTCTGTTGGGTTGACATGGATCGAGACTGGGATTTGTCACTCCATGTGACGGAGAGGTATCACCGGGCCCACTCGGTAATGCATCATCATAATGAGCTCAATGTAATCAAAGTGTTTGATCACGGGATCATGCATTACGGTACGAGTAAAGTGACTTGCCGGTAACGAGATTGAACGAGGTATTGGGATACCGACGATCGAATCTCGGGCAAGTAAAATACCGATTGACAAAGGGAATTGAATACGGGATTGATTGAATCCTCGACATCGTGGTTCATCCGATGAGATCATCAAGGAGTATGTAGGAGCCAACATGGGTATCCAGATCCCGTTGTTGGTTATTGGCCAGAGAGGTGTCTCGGTCATGTCTGCATGTCTCCCGAACCCGTAGGGTCTACACACTTAAGGTTCGGTGACGCTAGGGTTGTAGAGATATGAGTATGCAGTAATTCGAAAGTTGTTCAGAGTCCCGGATGAGATCCCGGACGTCACGAGGAGTTCCGGAATGGTCCGGAGGTGAAGAATTATATATAGGAAGTGCAGTTTCGGCCATCGGGAGTGATTCGGGGGTCACCAGTATTGTACCGGGACCACCAGATGAGTCCCGGGGGTCCACCGGGTGGGGCCACCCATCCCGGAGGGCCCCATGGGCTGAAGTGGGAGGGGGAACCAGCCCTTAGTGGGCTGGTGCGCCCCCCCAAGGCCCACCCCCTGCGCCTAGGGTTGGAACCCTAGGGTGCGGGGGGCGCCCACTTGCCTTGGGGGGCACTCCACCCCCCTTGGCCGCCGCCCCCTTGGAGATTGGATCTCCCAAGGGCCGGCGCCCCCCCAGGGGCCCTATATAAAGGGGGGAGGGAGGGGCAGCCACACCCTTCACCCCTGGCGCCTCCCTCTCCCCTGTCACACCTCTCCCTCTCGCGCAGACGCTCGGCGAAGCCCTGCTGCAGGTGTCAACTGCATCGACCACCACGCCGTCGTGCTGCTGGATCTCCATCAACCTCTCCTTCCCCCTTGCTGGATCAAGAAGGAGGAGACGTCATCCGCTCCGTATGTGTGTTGAACGCGGAGGTGCCGTCCGTTCGGCGCTTGGTCATCGGTGATTTGGACCACGGCGAGTACGACTCCATCATCCACGTTCTAGTGAATGCTTCCGCTCGCGATCTACAAAGGTATGTAGATGCATCCGATCACTCGTTGCTAGATGAACTCATAGATGGATCTTGGTGAAACCTTAGGAAAAAATTTAAAAGAGATAATGTTGAATTAAATTAATTGAATAAATTCTAAAAATGTTTTAAAACTTTCGAAAATCATATAAAATAAACCGTAGCTCAGATGAAAATACTTTCTACATGAAAGTTGCTCGAACGACGAGACGAATCCGCATACGCAGCCCGTTCATCCGCCACACATCCCTAACCTATCGAACTTGCAACTTTTCCCCTCCGGTTCATCTATTCGAAATCGCGGAACAACGGGAATACTTTCCCGGATGTTTCCCCCTTCGCCGGTATCACCTACTACCGCGATTGGGCACACCTAGCATCACGCTTTGTCATGTCATGCATCGTCACGCATTTGTTTGCATTGTATTTATTGTTTCTTCCCCCTCTTCTCTCGCTAGACACCGAGACCGACGCCGCTGCTACCCAATACGACTACGGTGTTGACGACCCATCCTTCTCGGCAGAGCTTCCAGGAAAGCCCCCCCCCCCTTGATCACTAGATATCACCTGTTCTTCTCTATACTGCTTGCATTAGAGTAGTGGAGCATGTTACTGCTTTCCGTTAATCCTATCCTTATGCATAGCCTATCCTTGCTACTACTGTTATTACCTTTACCTGCAATCCTACATGCTTAGTATAGGATGCTAGAATTCCATCTATGGCCCTACATTCTTGTCCGTCTGCCTTGCTATACTATCGGGCCGTGATCACTCGGTAGGTGATCACGGGTATATACTTATATACTTTACATGATACCTGTGGTGACTAAAGTCGGGTCGGCTCGTAGGAGTACCCGCGAGTGGATCTTTGTGGCGGAGCGACAGGGCAGGTTGAGACCGCCTAGGTGAGAGGTGGGCCTAGCCCTGGTCGATGTCCGCGGTTACATCATTAACACGCTTAACGAGATCTTGGTATTTGATCTGAGTCTGGCCATTTGGTCTATACACACTAACCAACTACATGGGAAAGATATGGGCACTCGGCGTCGTGGTATCAGCCGAAGCCTTCGTGACGTCAGCGACTGAGCGGCGCGTGCCGGATTGGAACGTAAGCCTGCTCCTGTATTAAGGGGGCTAGTTCTGCTTCTGGCCGCCCATGCAACGTGCAGGTGTGCAATGGGCGATGAGCCCAGACCCCTGCGCCATAGGATTTAAACCGGCGTGCTGACCTCTCTGTTGTGCCTAGGTGGGGCTACGACGTGTTGATCTTCCGCGGCCGGGCATGACCCAGAAAAGTGTGTCCGGCCAAATTTTTGGAGACATTCCCTAGAGGCAATCATGTACTATGATATTTCCTATCTGTTTATGAATAAAGATAGTCCTTGGACATTATCAATGATGTGTATCAGCAAGTACGTGACTTGTTTGTGGGACAATGCATTGTATGATGACTGTCCTAAAAGGTCCCTAGTCGAAAGGGCTGTGTGCACGCGCAACTGACTAGACTAGCATATGACACGGTCGATGGCTTGGTCTCACTAGCCATGGAGCATTGGATGCTAACCGGATAATATGGACTTGGAAGGATCTGGTCGGATTCGGCGCAGTTGGATCCGAGTCGAGATAAGGTCCAAGTCAGACAGACCCAACTGTGAGATGCGGCGATATGTCATCTGTTAGTCTCTAGTACAACATACGTTCTATGTCCTAAGACCTGAGCTGGCACATGTACTCGGGATGGTGACAGACTTGCTTTGGCCGACCAAACACTACTCCGTGACTGGGTAGTTACAAAGGTAGGTTACAGGCTTGTCCAGACCCATGCTGTGAGACATGGTTGAGCAAGATGGGATTTGCCCCTCCGATCAGGAGAGATATACTCTGGGCCCCTCGTGTGATCCGACCAGGATAAGCATGGCCATGCAACAAGGATTATAAGATAATTCGGATAGTGGTCGGCGTCGCTGGAACGAGAAAGAGGTTGGGCTAGCACAAGGATGACAGAATCGCCTTGAGCTCGACAACGTATATCGTGTGGTAAAAGGAATGGAAGTGTGATGTACAGGTTCTCTATCCAGCTTCATAGTCTGCTTGGTGTTCGGCATGCCTTGCTAGAGGCCGCTACCAACCGTGCAGTTCGGAGGTGATCCGAACTGCGACCAAGCCAACTTGAACCTAAGGGGTCACGCGCTTAAGGGAAGGAACCTACGAGGTCGGATCCGAGGACACTGGTCGGATGTGATCCGAGTGGTATTCGGATTGTGGCCGAGTAGACTTATGGGCTTTTAGGGTTCGTGCGAGGCCGAAGTGTTGAGCCCGCGATGGATGCCTATATATAAAGTGGGGTGTGGCACACTCATGCGATTGATCGCTTCGGTGCTGTCACTGGGGTTTGCATGTGTTGCGAATAGACACCTCCGCTCGACGCCTGTTGTGTGACTGGACCTAGCAGTCCGCCGCACGACGTTCCTCCTGCACGCGCGGATATCGTTAGAGGCGGTGCACTTGAGCCGCTCCGGCGAACCTGCACGTGGGAACCGACGACCAGCTGCTCGAGGGAAATCGGATGAGGAGGAGACGATCCACGCAGACGCGCTGCCCCAACTCTTCTTCCGCTGCATGGCACTGCGCGTCTAGTGGTAACGAACTGTGATCCATATCCCGTAGCATGTTCTTGGTTGTTCTGCGCGTAGGAAAACTTTAATTTGCAGTCGACACACCCTACCGTAGAACCCAAGAGTGGTATCAGAGCCTCTGCTATAGGATTTGGATTCAGATCGTATGCATATTAGATATGTGGAGGCGGCAGATGAGATTTGTCGTCATTTATGAGATTGGCTATGTGCACGGTTGATGAGATCAACTGCACATTGGGATTGATGTGGCTATGTTTTCTGATAATCAGGATCGATGAGGTCGTGACACAATATACCCCTACCGGTCGGTTATCCGCCATCGGGGTTAATAGTGAAACGTAAATCCGAATTGGATTCACGATGATCGATGAGATCGGTCAGATCAGAGAATTCGGCGTGATTGGAGTTCAGATGTGATCTGTGATTTCCGAAAACGTCGGGCGCTGCATGCCGTGTGTGTAGCGCCTTGTATTTCGTACATGATCACTCAAACCGGTAGAATGCGATTCTATGCATAACTTTATTTTGCAGGATTTGATGTGAATAGTATGGCTCATGTGTATGTGATGCATGTGTGTAATTTATACATGGCATGCGTGTCATGTTTGTCAGCCGGCAGGAGCCAAAGTGCTATCATAATATTGTATAACGACCTGCGTGTCGACTTGTGACTCTATGTAAAATTCATTACTATTTGTAGTAGTTGGATAATAGAGATCAGGTTGGTGGCTTGGCGTCCGGGCGTGACAAACAAGATGGAGTTCCTAGATGGTCATCGGAGTCGGAGCCAACCTGGCAGAACATCCATGAAGGAGCCATACTATTTCACAATATATGTTTATTTGTGATTGTTATGCTTCTTTGTTTCTATGCATGTTAGAATGGTAGAAAGATCCCTCGTTGATATCAAGAGAATTGCCATCCCCGATGTTGCACCTTCGCACGTCAAGTACGTCTAGTAGTGGGCTCATAAAATTGAGGTGCTGCTGGGTGTCCTTGAACTGAAGGGTTCGTGTCGGACATGGACATGCACTGCATCAGGTTAACTTGACAGGGCTATCAAAATGGTTTTGGGCCTTGTGGCAAAGAAGGTTGGGGCCGGGGTATGAGATACCTTCCCGACCGACAGGAGTCGTATAGAGATACGATTAGCAAGGAGTTGCTTACCGAATAGGCATGTTGTCTAGCAGTGATGCTAAAGCTCACTAGTCACATGTGCTAGTCGGATCCTGAATCACTGAGAGTTTGCGGAGGGATGCAAACTTCAGTGGGAGTATTATCTGTTTAAGGCTAGAATTACTCTACATAAACACATTGCTTAGTGATTGCATATTTTCTGTTGTAGATCAATGGCACCACCTGCTCAACCCAACTTTGCATTGAAATCAATTCTGGAAAAGGATAAACTGAATGGAACAAACTTTACCACCTGGTATAGAAATCTGAGAATTGTTCTCAAGCATGATAAAAATGAACATGTTCTAGAGGATCCAATTCCAGAGGAACCTGCCGATAATGCTAGTGCCACTGCTAAGAATGCCTACCAAAAACTCGTTGATGAATCAACGGAGATCAGCTGTCTGATGCTGGCTTGTATGGAGCCCGATTTGCAATAGCATTTCAAAAATGTTGAGGCTTACGATATGATCGAGAGTCTCAAGAGCATGTTTCAGACACAGGCTAGGACCGAAAGGTTCAACATCTGGCGATCCTTGATGGATTGCAAGCTGAAGGAAGGTGATCCACTGAGCCCGCATGTGATCAAGATGATCGGATATGTGCAAGCTTTGGATCGGTTGGGCTTCCCGCTCTTGGGTGAGCTGGCTACTGATGCAGTTCTGGGTTCTCTTCCGCCTAGCTATGGGATGTTCATCTCAAACTATCATATGCACGACATGGATAAGAAGCTCACTGAATTGCATGGGATGCTCAAAGTGGCAGAGCAGGATATTAAGAAAGGCACGCATCAAGTGTTGATGGTGCAGAAATCGACTAAGTTCAAGAAGAGTTGGTCTAAGAAAAAGGCTAAGGCAAAGGGCACGGAGATGGTAACCTCTGCCGCTGCGCCAAAGTCTAGACCGGACTCAAAGACCATTTGCTATCATTGCAAGGAAACTGGTCATTGGAAGAGGAACTGTAGCAAGTGGCTTGCAGAGCATGGCAAGAAGGCCGGAAATGCTTCTTCAGGCAAAGGTACACTTGTTGCATATGTTATAGACATTTACCTTGCTGACATACCTAGTAGCTCTTGGGTATTTGATACCGGATCAGTTGTTCATATTTGCAACTCGATGCAGGGGCTGGTAAGAACTAGGCGTGTGGCACAAGGGGAGATTGACATCAGGGTCGGCAACAAAGCAAGGGTTGCTGCGTTGGAGGTCGGCACTATGCAACTCCAGCTTCCTTCTGGATTCATTATGGAATTGAGTAATTGTTTCCTGCACTTAGTCGGAACATTATTTCTGCCTCATGTTTGATGAGTCAAGGTTATGAATTCAATTTAAAGGACAATGGTTGTTCGATATTTTTGAATGGTATGTTCCATGGCTATGCACCCATTATTGATGGGCTATTTATATTGAATCTAGAACAGGAACCGGTCTATAACGTGAATGTCAAGAGGCATAAGCCTAATGATATAAATCCGACTTACTTCTGGCATTGCCGGCTTGGACACATTAGTATGAAACGCATGAAGAAGCTCCATGATGACGGACTCCTAACTTCGTCTGACTTCAAGTCATTCGAGACATGTGAATCATGCTTGCTAGGCAAGATGACTAAGTCTCCTTTCGCAAAGAGTTGCGAGAGGGCATCCGAGTTGTTGAAGCTTATACATAGTGATGTGTGTGGTCCAATGAGCACAACTGCCAGAGGTGGCTATCAGTACTTCGTGACTTTTACCGACGACTTGAGTAGATATGGATATATCTATTTGATGAGGCACAAGTCAGAAACTTTTGAAAAGTTCAAAAAGTTCCAGAACGAGGTTGAGAATCAGCTCGGCAAGACTATAAAGCTTCTACGATCTGATTGTGGAGGTGAGTACATGAGCCAGGAGTTTGATGATCATCTGAAGAGCCGAGGTATAGTACCTCAGCTCACACCTTTGGGTACGCCATAGAGAAACGGCGTGTCGGAACGGAGGAATCGTACCTTGTTGGACATGGTTCGGTCTATGATGAGCAAATCTGATTTACCCTTGTTATTCTGGGGATACGCTCTAGAAACTGCAGCTTTTACACTTAACAGGGTACCTTCAAAATCCGTAGACAAGACACCACATGAGATGTGGACAGGGAAGACTCCTAGTTTGTCTTTTCTTAAGATTTGGGGTTGTGAAGCATTTGTCAAGCGACTTATGTCAGACAAGCTTACACCTAAGTCGGATAAATGCATATTCGTGGGATGTCCGAGGGAAACCTTGGGATATAGCTTCTACAATCGGGAAGAGAACAAAGTGTTTGTTGATCAGAACGGGGTTTTACTTGAGAAAGAGTTTCTCAGTCGGGAGGCCAGTGGGAGGACGGTCCGACTCGAAGAAATTCGAGGACCACTCAGGGACGGCTCGGCTGATGATGAGATCATACAGGAGTCAGTCAGGGAACCCGTAGTGGAAGCGGCACCGGAACCACGGAGGTCAGAAAGATTGCGCAGAGTGCGCGATGTATTGTTGCTAGAAAGCGAATAGCTGGCCACGTATGCGGAAGCGATGGTGAGCCCAGATTCTGAGGCATGGCTGGAGGCCATGAGATCCGAGTTAAAGTCCATGGATGAGAATCAAGTCTGGGACTTGGTTGATCCGCCGCCTGGCGTAACGGCCATTGGTTGCAAATGGGTCTTTAAGAAGAAAACTGGTGTGGATGGAAATGTTCAGATCCACAAAGCTCGGCTTGTCGCTAAGGGTTATGGATAAGTTCAAGGAATTGACTACGACGAGACTTACTCGCCGGTAGCAATGCTGAAGTCGGTGAGGATCGTACTAGCTATAGCTGCATAGTTCGATTATGAGATATGGCAGATGGATGTCAAGACGGCTTTCCTTCACGGAAATTTAACCGAGGACGTGTATATGATACAGCCCGAGGGTTTTGTCGATCCGACTAGCACTAGTAAGGTATGCAAGCTCAAGAGATCCATTTATGGGTTGAGGCAAGCATCTCGGAGCTGGAATATTCGTTTTGATGAGGTCGTCACCGGTCTCGGTTTCATCAAAAGCGAAGAGGACGCTTGTTTATACAAGTTAAGTGGGAGCTCGATAGTGTTTTTGATCTTGTATGTGGATGACATACTACTGATCGGAAATGATGTTTCGATGCTGAACTCGGTCAAAGAGTCATTGAATGGCAAGTTTTCGATGAAGGACATTGGTGAGGCAATGTACATTTTGGGCATTAAGATCTATAGAGATGGATCGAGGAGGCTGCTTGGCTTAAGCCAGAGCACGTACATAGATAAAGTGTTGAAGCGGTTCAACATGAGTGAGGCGAAGAAAGGGTTCTTGCCACTCTTGTATGGTATAAGGCTAAGCGAGACTCAGAGTCCTTCGACATGTGCTGAGCGAAGCAGGATGAGTAGGATTTCGTATGCCTAGGCAATCAGATCCATCATGTATGCCATGATATGTACAAGGCCTGGTGTTGCTTTTGCAATAAGCCTAACAAGCAGATACCAGGCCAACCCAGGTGAGAGCCACTGGGCAGCGGTAAAGACTATTCTGAAGTACCTGAAAAGGACTAAAGAGATGTTCCTAGTTTATGGAGGTGAGGAAGAGCTCGTCGTAAGGGGTTACACCGACGCTAGTTTACAAACCGACAGAGATGATTGTCGATCACAGTCCGGATTTGTGTACGTCATGAACGGAGGAGCAGTGAGCTGGATGAGTTCCAAGCAAGATACGGTGGCCGATTCTACCATAGAAGCCGAATACATTGCGGCTTGTGAAGCTGTGAAAGAAGGTGTTTGGATCCAGAACTTTTTGGATGATCTTGGTATTTTCCCAGCCTCGATAAAACCGTTGGACCTTTATTGTGATAATTCTAGTGCCATCGCACAAGCCAAGGAGTCGAGGAATCACCACAAGGTCAGACACATAGATCGGAAATATCACCTGATATGAAAGATCGTAAAGAATGGTGATGTAGAGTTATGCAAAATTCACACAGATGCAAATGTTGCAGATCCGTTGACTAAGCCGCTTCCACAACCCAAGCATGAGAGGCACGTTAGAGCTATGGGCATTCGATGTCTATTTGATTGACTCTAGTGCAAGTGGGAGACTGTTGGAGATATGCCCTAGAGGCAATCATGTATGATGATATTTTCTATGTGTTTATGAATAAAGATAGTCCTTGGACATTATCAATGATGTGTATCAGCAAGTATGTGACTTGTTTGTGGGACTATGCATTGTATGATGACTGTCCTAAAAGGTCCCTAGTCGAAAGGGTTGTGTGGACGCGCAACTGACTAGACTAGCATATGACACGATCGATGGCTTTGTCTCACTAGCCATGGAGCATTGGATGCTAACCGTATAATATGGACTTGGAAGGATCTGGTCGGATTCGACGTAGTCGGATCCGAGTTGAGATAAGGTACGAGTCAGACAGACCCAACTATGAGACGCAGCGATATGTCATCTGTGAGTCTCTAGTACAACATACGTTCTATGTCCTAAGACCTGAGCTGGCGCGTGTACTCAGGATGGTGACAGACTTGCTTTGGGCTGACCAAACGCTACTCCGTGACTGGGTAGTTACAAAGGTAGGTTATAGTCTTGTCCAGACCCATGCTGCGAGACATGGTCGAGCAAGATGGGATTTGCCCCTCCGATCAGGAAAGATATACTCTGGGCCCCTCGTGTGATCCGACCAGGATAAGCATGGCCATGCGACAAGGATTATAAGATAATCTGGATAGTGGTCGGCATCACTGGAACGAGAAAGAGGTCGGGCTAGCACAAGGCTGACAGAATCGCCTTGAGCTCGACAACGTATATCGTGTGGTAAAAGGAATGGAAGTGTGATGTACAGGTTCGCTATCCAGCTTCATAGTCTTCTTGGTGTTCGGCATGCCTTGCTAGAGGCTGCTACCAACCGTGCAGTTCGGAGGTGATTCGAACTGCGACCAAGCCGACTTGAACCTAAGGGGTCGCGCGCTTAAGGGAAGGAACCTACGAGGTCGGATCCGAGGACACTGGTCGGACGTGATCCGAGCTGTATTCGGATTGTGGCCGAGTAGACTTATGGGCTTTTAGGGTCCGTGCGAGGCCCAAGTGTTGAGCCCGCGACGGACGCCTATATATAAAGTGGGGTGTGGCACACTCATGCGATTGATTGCTTCGGTGCTGTCACTAGGGTTTGCATGTGCTGCGAATAGACACCTCCGCTCGCCGCCGGTTGTGTGATCGGACCTAGCAGTCCGCCGCACGACGTTCCTCCTGCACGCGCGGATACCGTTAGAGTCGGTGCACTTGCGGCGCTCCGGCGAACCTGTACGTGGGAACCGATGAGCAGCTTCTCGAGGGAAATCGGACGAGGAGGAGACGATCCATGCAAACGCGCTGCCCCAACTCTTCTTCCGCTGCACGGCACTGCGTGTCTAGTGGTAAGGAACTGTGATCCATATCCCGTAGCATGTTCTTGGTTGTTCTGCGCGTAGGAAAATTTTAATTTGCAGTCGACGCACCCTACCATAGAACCCAACACAAATGGGATCGAGCGTGTTGGGTTATGTGGTGCACCCCTGCAGGGAAGTTTATCTATTCGAATAGTCATGATCTTCGGTAATAGGACGACTTGGAGTTGTACCTTGACCTTATGACAACTAGAACCGGATACTTAATAAAACACACCCTTCCAAGTGCCAGATACAACCCGGTGATCGCTCTCTAGCAGGGCGACGAGGAGGGGATCGCCGAGTAGGATTATGCTATGTGATGCTAGTTGGTGAATTTACCATCGACTCTCTTCTACATGCTGCAAGATGGAGTTGGCCAGAAGCGTAGTCCTCGACAGGATATCCCCCTCTTATTCTGGCATTCTGCAGTTCAGTCCACCGATATGGTCCTTTACACATATACCCATGCATATGTAGTGTAGATCCTTGCTTGCGAGTACTTTGGATGAGTACTCACGATTGCTTTTCTCCCTCTTTTCCCCCTTTCCCTTCTACCTGGTTGTCGCAACCAGATGCTGGAGCCCAGGAGCCAGATGCCACCATCGACGATGACTCCTACTACACCGGAGGTGCCTACTACTACGTTCAGGCCGCTGATGACGACCAGGAATAGTTTAGGAGGATCCCAGGCAGGAGGCATGCGCCTCTTTCGATCTGTATCCCAGTTTGTGCTAGCCTTCTTAAGGCAAACTTGTTTAACTTATGTCTGTACTCAGATATTGTTGCTTCCGATGACTCGTCTATGATCGAGCACTTGTATTCGAGCCCTCGAGGCCCCTGGCTTGTATTATGATGCTTGTATGACTTATTTATGCTTTAGAGTTGTGTTGTGATATCTTCCCGTGAGTCCCTGATCATGATCGTACACGTTTGCGTGCATGATTAGTGTATGATTGAATCGGGGGCGTCACACGACACCTCCTGGCCGGCCCTCTCTCTTCTCCACTAAGGTCCATGAGGCCCAATAGCTTCTCGGGGGGTTCCGGTAACCCCTCCGATACTCTGGTTTTACCCAAGACTATCCGGAACACTTCCGGTGTCCGAATAACATGGTCCAATATATCAATATTTATGTCTCGACCATTTCGAGACTCCTTGTCACGTCCGTGATCTCATCCGGGACTCCGAACAACCTTCACTACATCAAATCACATAACTCATAATACAAATCATCATCGAACGTTAAGCGTGCGGACCCTACGGGTTCGAGAACTATGTAGACATGACCGAGACACCTCATATTGGCTCCTACATATTCTATGAAGATCTTTATCAGTCAAACCACATAACAAATACGTTGTTCCCTTTGTCATCGGTATGTTACTTGCCCGAGATTCGATCGTCAGTATCCTCATACCTAGTTCAATCTCGTTACCGGAAAGTCTCTTTACTCGTTCCGTAATGCATCGTCCCGCAACTAACTCATTAGTTACATTGCTTGCAAGGCTCATAGTGATGTGCATTACCGAGAGGGCCCGGAGATACCTCTCCGACAGTCGGAGTGACAAATCGTAATCTCGATCTATGCCAACTCAACAAATATCATCGGAGACACCTGTAGAGCATCTTTATAATCATCCAGTTACGTTGTGACGTTTGATAGCACACTAAGTGTTCCTTCGGTATTCGGGAATTGCATAATCTCATAGTCATAGGAACATGTATAAGTCATGAAGAAAGCAATATCAATAAACTAAACGATCATAGTGCTAAGCTAACGGATGGGTCTTGTCCATCACATCATTCTCTAATGATGTGATCCCGTTTATCAAATGACAACACATGTATATGGCTAGGAAACTTAACCATCTTTGATTAACGAGCTAGTCTAGTAGAGGCATACTAGGGACACTCTGTTTGTCTATGTATTCGCACATGTATTAAGTTTCCGGTTAATACAATTCTAGCATGAATAATAAACATTTATCATGATATAAGGAAATATAAATAACAACTTTATTATTGCCTTTAGGGCATATTTCCTTCATAAAAATCCTAAGATCACGAAAACCCATACCTCCTTCTCCTTTTGGTATTGTCATTTTGTCCCAAGCCAGTCAATGAGATTTTCTTCTGTTCTCTTCATCTTCCCACCATTTCTGAATATCAACTATGCTTTTGGCCCTATACAACCAAAATAATGCTTAGGGGTCACCAAAAACTTGGACACACCAAAACAACATAGTGAATATATGTGCACGATGGGCCTGGCTTGTGTATACTTTGGTTTTAAGAGTCACCGATTTGAGTAGATATCATTTTTTTTCCGCGGCAACTGGATATATAACTAGTCTGGA
This sequence comes from Aegilops umbellulata, assembly GCA_032464435.1. Lineage (NCBI taxonomy): Eukaryota > Viridiplantae > Streptophyta > Magnoliopsida > Poales > Poaceae > Aegilops > Aegilops umbellulata. The sequence goes on from CP136058.1 coordinate 331,922,252, forward strand.
TAGAATAGTGAACATGTATTAACATTGACGCAGAGTTAAGTTATCATGCCACAAAAAAATACAAGTTGTTGTGACAAATCCCTCGATGAATAGTGTTGTGCTTATTCATGATATAGTTTGACTTTTTTTTACTTCGACGCTAGATCGGATTTGCTTTTGCATATATTCTCAAACTTAGATAAATGTCCACACTGATCCATCAATCTGACCTAAGGAGGCAAGGTAAACTAGTATATTCACACAAATGTTTGTTGTTAGAGATCGAAGGCAATGCATGACCGGGATGTATGGAACACAATTCTTGCATGACGCTAGAACCTATATAGAATCCCAAGTCAGCATGCATTAGGGCACTCTAAATGCTTTAGCCTTGGACTATATCCTAATCACGACACGGAAGCAAAATTCTAATTTGGCAGCCTATTAAATGAGAAAAGAGAGAGGTATCATATCTTAATTTAGATAAAGTCCCTTTGCCCGGTGCATAAAACATATGCCTACTTCTAGGTCATTAGTTTGACTAACTAAATATATGTTATGTGTTATATGTCACAAAAACATACAGTTGAATTCACATACCGATGAAGTTTTGAAACATATACTTCCCCGTTTCAAAATAAGTATCATGGTACAAATTTGTACTAAAACCACAATCACATATGATATGTATTTGATTGGTCAAATTGCTGACCTGAAAGGAGAGTGTGGGCCAACTTTTTCAAATGGGCAACCACAAATTGCAAGTGGATCCACCCCGTAAACTCCCCGTAATGACTTTGTGCTTGTAGCATTACTACCTAAAAGCACGTGCATGTCTTAGACTACCCACAATGGGAGTAAGGCTGGTTATAGTGGGGAGTAACATATACTAGTATCATGCATATGATACTAGTGGATGATACTATATTCATAGTGCATAATATCATAAAGTAGTATCATAGACGGTCTCATTTATTGTCATGCAAGACACATAGTAGCATCACATTTATTATGTTACGATATCTACCTATGTTACTATGATCTTCTCTCTCTTCTTTAATCCCCTACCACGTAAGCATGTTTACGAGTCCCAAGTATATGATACTACTTAGGCTGGTCATAGTGGGGAGTAACTTAGACTAGTAACATACATATGTTACTAGTCTATGTTACCATCTTCATAGTGGGGAGTAACATGTATGTAGTATAGGGCTGCAAAAAAAGCTCGAAGCTCGCGAGCTAAACAAGTAGCTCGTGACTCGGCTCGAATCGACTCGAACTCGAAGAGTCGAGTCGAGCTTTAGTTTAAGATCGTTTGTAGACCAAGTTAAACGAGCCAATCTTACGAGTACTCGTGTAACTCGTTAGGCTCGGTATAAAAGATTAGCCACTCCAAATCCCCCCAAAAAAAGATCAGCCACTCAGCACCCTGCATCCCAGGCTCACAAACACAAGGTCCAGCCGCCCAGGAGACTCATGTATTACAAAGAAATTACAATTGTTTAGTGATATATATGTTTAATATATACATAATCATTTTTATCATATTTGAGGGTTTTATATTCATATCTTTAACGAGCTTAACAAGCTAAACGAGCCAGCTCGCGAGTTATACGAGTCGAGCCAATCTTGGGTTTGAACTCGTTATAGTAACGAGTCGAGTCGAGCTAGCTCGTTAACGAAATGACCTCTAGCGAGTCGAGCCGAGCTGGCTCGGCTCGGCTCGAATTCCAGCCCTAATGTAGTATCATGCAAGCCATCATTTATTAAGATGTAGACTCATTTTGCCTTGGGATGTGTTATGTTACAGTAACATATTATGTTACTCCAACCATCTCTCTCCTCATTAAATACATGCCATGTAAGCAAACTTTTCTTGGGTGTGTTATGTTACTTGCTATGTTACTCCCACTATGAGCAGCCTTAGGCTGGTCATAGTGGGAGTAACTTAGCTAGTAACGTAGCACACTCCAAGAGAATTTTGCTTATGTGGCAAGTAGTTAATGAGAGGTGGTAACATAATATGTTACTGTAACATAGCGCTTTCCAAGACAAGATGAGTGTACAAGTTAATAAATGAAGTCATCTATAATACTACTATTATGTTACTTTGCATTATGAAGGTAGTAACTTAGACTATGCATGACACTAGTCTAAGTTACTCCCCACTATGACCAGCCTTATGTTACCCCCACTATGGCCAGCCTAACATAGGTAGTAACATCACACATATTTAGATAAAATAGATGATGTGGCAAGCAATAAATGAAGAAAGAGAGGCATGTAATAACATAGTTAGTTACTACTAGTATGAGTAACATCACACATATCAAGGCAAGATGAGTCTATAGTTTAATAAATAAAGTATTGCATGTTATCACACATATGTTACTCCCCACTATAGAGGTAGTAACATAGTGTAGTAACATGGTCATGTTACTGCTCTATGTTACTACCCATTGTGGCTAGTCTTATGCAGCTGGACAAAGCGGGTAACTCTAAGCACCAAAATCAAGATAATTTATACTATTACTTTTTCCCTAACAAAACGCATTGGATGAGGGTTTTTAGATAGAACAATAAGATAGAATGCACTAAAGGAGTTGTATCTTAGTATATAATTAATACATATGATACCATAAGATATGGTGCGTTTTTTTAGAGCTAATATATAATGCATTTTTTCATGCAAATAAAATATATATAATGCATTTTTTAGAGTTTCTTTTAGAGCTGGTATCTATATCAATATATCAATATAAAAAAAGACGCAAAAAGGCAGGTTCAACAAATCCGAGCCATCAAACAATGTTAATCCGATGATCTATATTGCTCCAATAGCGAGCGCTCAACATGTTTACCGTGCAATTAATGACATACCAAATATATACTATCCATGTAATTAATATCCTACTCCTACCTAACATTAACGTGCGATTAATTTTGCGCCTGATTTAATGTGTGTTGCAGTTGGCGAACGTTCCACCTAGGGCGACAGTTGCGAACCCCCCGATGGCATTTTTTGTGTATTGGATGAGCTGGGGTGGCATTTTGTGAAACTGCTATGACAGTTCCTTCTTTAAAGGGTTTTGTGAAACTGCCACGAAAAAGTGTCATCCATCGGAGGGAGATCATGCGGTTGAGAAGCAATTTGCTGGCAGAACGTCCCTGGCCGACGTTTATCAGATAAGGTTTCCGATTATACTGTATAATGCATTTGAAGGACTCTCCGTGGACTCTTGGATTAGGAAACGCATTCTGGTACTGTTGACGCCGAAATCGGAAGTCCCACACCCACATAATCACCTCATCATCTTTGACCGGCTCGCAGCAGCATCGTCACTCCGCCTCTCCGATCCGATCGGATAAGCGATCCTCTTGACGCCGCCGCAGCCATATCCGGACGGTGATCAACGCTCAACCGAGCCTAGGCCTAACCAACCGCGCATAATTCCAGTGTCTACTCCCGCGGGTCGCAGCCACACGACCCGGGTGCCATGCCAATCCGCCCCCGTGGTCCGCATAAAACCCCCCGCCCAACCACCTCCCGCCGGCCTCACTCTCTCATCGATCCCCCCATTTCTCCTCCCCCAGCTCCCCTCGCCGTTCTCCCTCAGCCCGGCCAGATCGGCCAACCGGCAAGCGCTTCTCGGAGCGGGAGCGGCAGACGACGCGATTGCCCGTTGTTTAGTCGACGGCCACCTGCCTCCGGTTTGAATACTCCGCACGGCGGACCACTCTGGTGCCAGCCCAAGAGCAGCGCAGCGCAGCGCAGAGGTATCTCTCTCTGTCACTCTTGTCTCTCGTTTCCACGTTCAGTTTGTCTGTTTCTTGACTGCCGTGTGTTGACTCCTCCTGTCTCTTTCGGCCCCTCTGTCTCTGCTCTCGCCATGTTTCTTTCAGCCAGGACGGGCGTGTAAACACGCAGACAGTTGAGGAGGCTCCTGGTTTCGTGGTTTGACGAGAGAGGGAAGGCACAGGACAGAGATGGCCGGGGGCTTCGCCGGCGTCGAGGCCGGCGGCGGGAGGGCGGAGCAGTACGAGGGGAGGATCACGCCCTACTTCATCCTCGCCTGCATCGTCGGCTCCTTCGGCGGCTCCCTCTTCGGCTACGACCTCGGGGTCTCCAGTGAGTGTTCCACTCCCCTCGCACCAACCCTTCTTGTTCATCTCCATGTTCGCCTTGTTAATTTTTCTTCTTTTCGGCATCGTCGTGTCGACGATTCATCTGGCCTCGTCTCAGAAATTTGTGTTTTAGTCAGATTTTGTTCTTCTCTCAACATGATTTTTCTTTCTTGTTTCACATCATTCTCCGAGCAATTACTCGCATGGGTTTCTAAACTAAACTATTTGCAGAATTATAAAAATGTTCCTGAGTGTCCTTATCAAAATTAATGGCCTCAATCATGGTTAATGCTTTCCTTTAGAAAGGACGCATTGTCTATAGGCCAAAAGAGTACCAAATGAAAACGTAATGGTCATTATGGTGTCTCTATCTTCTTTTTGTTTTGTTTGGAGTGGAGGTGGACATACGGTGTCTGCATCAAGATTACTGCCTTTACCTACTGAAATTAATCTGTTTTTGGATGGAAACCATTTATATTGATTGTGAGCTGTCCCGGGGAGTAGAATTAGTAACATGCCACGGAATGTCCTCTCATTTTCAGTAGAGGTATCACATCTTATATGTACAACACGTTTTCGCCCAAGATTAGTAGATTACCATAACAAAAAAGGAAGTGTCCACACTAAACCACATAAAAGTAAGTTGAATTGCATGATTGGAGTAATGAAACCAATTTTCCTGGATGACCGGTAGTTTTCAATTAGTTTTCTTTCACCAAAATGTAATGTAGAGTATATTTCTTGATCACACTGATTTACTTGACACGACAACAAGAGTGATGGAGTAACTAATCATGGACGATGGACTGATTCTGGTGAATGGATGAACGCAGGTGGTGTGACCTCCATGGACGACTTCTTGATCAAGTTCTTCCCGGACGTGTACAACCGGAAGCACGCGCACTTGCATGAGACGGACTACTGCAAGTACGACAACCAGGTGCTGACGCTCTTCACCTCCTCGCTCTACTTCGCCGGCCTGGTCTCCACCTTCGGGGCCTCCTACGTGACCAAGCGCCACGGCCGGCGCGGCAGCATCATGGTGGGCGCCGTCAGCTTCTTCCTGGGCGGCGCCGTGAACGCCGCGGCCGTGAACGTGGCCATGCTCATCGTCGGCCGCGTCCTCCTCGGCGTCGGCATCGGCTTCGGCAACCAGGCCGTGCCGCTGTACCTGTCGGAGATCGCGCCCTTCAAGATCCGCGGCGCCGTGAACCAGCTCTTCCAGCTCACCACCTGCCTCGGCATCCTCGTCGCCAACGTCATCAACTACTTCACCGACCGGATCCACCCGTGGGGGTGGCGCCTCTCGCTGGGCCTCGCCGTGGTCCCGGCCACCGCCATCTTCGTCGGCGCGCTGTTCCTGCCGGAGACGCCCAACAGCCTGGTGGAGCGCGGGCGGCTGGAGGAGGCGCGGCGCGTGCTGGAGAAGGTGCGCGGGACGCACAAGGTGGACGCCGAGTTCGAGGACCTCAAGGAGGCGAGCGAGGCGGCGCGGGCGGTGCGCGGCACGTTCCGGAACCTGCTGGCCGTGCGGAACCGGCCGCAGCTCATCATCGGCGCGCTGGGCATCCCGGCGTTCCAGCAGCTGTCCGGCATGAACTCCATCCTCTTCTACTCGCCGGTCATCTTCCAGAGCCTGGGGTTCGGCTCCTCCGCGGCGCTCTACTCGTCCATCATCACGGGCTCCATGCTGGTGGTGGGCGCGCTGGTGTCCATGGTGGTGGTGGACCGGCTGGGGCGGCGGGTGCTGTTCATCGAGGCCGGGGCGCAGATGATCGCGTCCATGGTGGTGGTGGCGACGATCCTGGCGCTCAAGTTCGGGCACGGGGAGGAGCTGTCCAAGGGCGTGAGCACGGTGCTGGTGGTGGCCATCTGCTTGTTCGTGGTGGCGTACGGGTGGTCGTGGGGGCCGCTGGGGTGGCTGGTGCCGAGCGAGCTGTTCCCGCTGGAGATGCGGTCGGCGGGGCAGAGCGTGGTGGTGTGCGTGAACCTCTTCTGGACGGCGGCGGTGGCGCAGTGCTTCCTGGCGGCCATGTGCCACCTCCGGTGGGGGGTGTTCATCCTCTTCGCGGCGCTCATCGTGGTCATGTCCATCTTCGTCATCCTGCTGCTGCCGGAGACGAAGCAGGTGCCCATCGAGGAGATCTGGCTGCTCTTCGACAAGCACTGGTACTGGAAGCGGGTCGTCACCAAGGACCCCAAGTACCAGGGCCACCACCAGCGGCAGGAAATGGCCGTCGCCGCCGCCGGGGCCGTCAAGCCCGTCGGCACCTCGGAATAGATCGATCCATGATGCGTGTTTTAATAAGATTTACAATGCATTGGTGGGTGCATAGGCCGTGCTATATAGGAACTGCTTGTGTGTGTTAACTTGTCCAAGACCTCGTGTTCTTAATTACTCCCTCCGTTTCTTTTTACTTCGCATATAAGATTTGATCAAAGTCAAACTACACAAAGTTCGACCAAATTTATGTAAAAAAATATGAACATCTACAATATTAAAAGTATATAGTATGAAAATACATTTCATGGTGCATCTGATAATGTTGATTTCATATTGTCAATGTTTATATTTTTTAATATAAAGTTAGTCAAACTTTACAAAGCTTGACTTTGACCAAACCTTATATGTAGACTAAAAAGAAACGGAGGGAGTACGTCTTAGTAATCTTATTACGAATACGATTGGGATTCGGTCTGTCGGAAGGTGTAATTGGTGGCGGTTGTGCTCTCGTCTCGTGGCTATGGCTATGATGCACTGACACTGTGTGTGTTGGCCTTTTTCTTTAATCACGTTCTGAATGTCATGGTAACGTAGTGATCATACCCTCGACTTGAGATACAGTATGTACTACTGTATTAGTAGTATATCTTATCGGAACGCGACTACAGATTTTATTTGGTTTGCAGTCAAAGCGGCGCGATTATCTTGGACCGTTGAGGCTTTGACCTTTTCTAGTTCAAACGGAAAGGTCTGTGTGTCTCACTCGCTGTAGTTTAGTCAGTGCATGCTTATCCGTGGGTCAGAGATGAATCTGTCCGTCTCACTCGCCGTGAGCTGAGCGTCAAATCTGGTGACGCAGTTGACGTTTACGTAAAGATTTTTCCTGCTATCTGTCCCCCTCGGTTCTGATATCTTAAGTGGCTTTCTTTCAGCTGGAAGAAGATGCCGACAATGGCAGCGAGCATCCTAGTTTACGATAGATCCGAGATTTTGGCTTAAATTTGCCCCAAGTCAACCTCGAAATATACTAGTGTATGCGTTCCGTTTCTTCTCTTGTGTCACTGGACTATTCTATTGTGTTCTGGTGATCTCATCTTATATAATGTAGTGTAACATCGCCCCGGTTGATTAATCTCTTTGCAGCCATCAAACTTGACCTTCTCGGTAGCCATGTGATGTGAGAGGTCACGTACTTGTCTATCGGTAGGCCTTGCTTGTCGTGATCAAAGTTCTGAAAGATCCATCCAACTGCAACCCCGGGTTTGTAGCGAGTCTTCTGTGCACAGACTGGAAATGTGAGGTCTTCGTATTCTTCATGACACAGGCATGAACAGTTCCGTAGCATCAATGACTTGACTCACATGTTAGAGCTGAGCTGAATAAGAAAATTCATACGTCTAGAGGCGCAAATCCGATCCCCTAAACATCCGCGGACACATCCGAATGTGTCCGCAGACAGCGCCGGCCAGCCCCTTGCTTGTCCTATGAGACAAACACACCCCTCATATCCAAACTCTCGTATTCATGCAAAGTCATGCACGTCCATCATAGAGCTTTCATGTAAAGTCATGCACGTCTATCATAGATTATCTGTTCATTACAATCCGGTAAAGCAAAACAAAACATAATTCTACATATGTCAAATAAACACCAATAATTTATACATAGATAGACGATATACAAACGAATCAAAGCCTTCATTGTTACGCTCGTTGATCCTCTTTCTTCATGTTAAACAACCACTTCTTGCTTTTCTCATCCTAGAGGCTAGTGTCCTACAGGGTGAACTCCTCTTTGCCTTGCAAGCCTCAACTTCTCTCTCAAATCAATTCATTGCATTATTGTCGCCTTCTCAAGCTTCCATTTTGTACATTTCTCTTGCTTATACAAGTCTATCTTCTCCCTCTCTTCTCTTTCACCCTCTCCGGGTCGAACTCCATCACTTACCTTTGCACATCCAAGCATGTATCTCTCCTCCTTCTCCTTGGCGCAAAAATGTTTGCCCATGTGATGGACATTTTGCTTGCCACTACGACATGCGTGGCTCTCTCCTTCTCCCACTTGTTTCCCATCATTTACAGCTTCCTCTTTGGCACAATCATTTGTAGGTCCGCCCATCCACATTTCTCCTCTTCGTCATCCAATCCAATAAATTATTGGGAGCTTGGGCCATCGTTTTTCTTCAACTTCTTGGTGGGGTTTTTGAGCTCATTGAGGACGAGTTGCCACTTTGGTTTTCATTCAATTTCAACAAGCGATTGGGACAAAAGTGAATGGCTTGCCCTCAATTTGGTTGTACAAAGCGGCCGCCAACCGTAACTAGCAAAACAAGAATCACTCAAAACAATGCAACAATGAAGCTAGCAATACAAATGATGACAATGTGAAGCAATTCAAACTTACATGTCTTTTTTTTCGAAAAATCCACACATATATTAATTAATTAACACAGTTGTTCATACTTACATGTCTTGACTCCCATGCCACTTTGGTTCTGGTCAACCACTTCTGAATGAAACTGCAAAACTTGTTGATGCTTTCTTGGATGGTGAACCATCTATGTCGGAGAAAGCCTAATTGCGGATGGTATGGATTGGGTGCGGCCCCACATAGTTCTTGTGTTCATGGTAGTGTTTGTGGGTTTTTTTGCCAATATTGAACGCCTTTCGCTCAGTTTCACAAATTGGATCCATGCTTGTGGTCAACCAAGCTTCACACAACAGAACATCCTCATGTCTTGTAAATACCGGTCCTCTTGCCTTTGCTACCTTCTTTTTTTAGTGTACGGTGTCTGCCCAACATCAAACATAGGGAAATTGATATCACCCAAGTCATAAGGCATAGGCTCTTGACCATATTTATCACACTCACCATGTATGCGTCCTCTAATATGCATCACAATGAAACTACCATCCCTAAGTTGATCCAATGGTATGTGCAACAAACGAAGCAAGCGATACTATGGCATATTGGGGGGGAAATGTATCATGTCTTGGTCGTCCATTTCATCGAACAACACATGGGCATAACGGGCATCGACGTTTCCTGACGTTGTACACTGCCTTTTGGAGTTGCGATCAGTGGCGGCATCCTCTTCCGTCCAGTCATCCGGATGCCCGACCGCTAGTAGGCCGAAGCGAAGTCATGCATGGTCGGCAGCTTGTTCCTTCTCACGTTCACGACGGACGGCGCGAAGCCGGTCGCCATACCGTACACGCCCAAGTCTCTGTCACTGGCCTTCTCCGTACACGCCCAAGTCCTTGTCACTGGCCTTCTCCGCAGCTCCCCATACACATTGTCGGGTGCGCCAATCCCTTCGTGTGACATTCTCCTCCTTGCAAGAGACGATGGTCGGGACCCCATGGATAGGGCTGGACGAAAAGCTCGAAGCTCGTGAGCATAATGAGCGCTCGATAGTTCGGCTCGTTTTGGCTCGTGCTCGTTAGTTAATGAACCAAGCCGAACAATGTATTTTGCTCGTTAAGATTAACGAGCTTAACGAGCAAGCAAACGAGTTTCATGAGATAACTCGTTTAGCTCGCTAATTTTTAAAAGTTTGACATGAGATCCCTAGTTCAAATCAGCCCACTAACAAAGGAGTTGCTAATTAGCCTAGCCTAGGGGCCTAGCACCCCATCCCACTTCGGCAGTTTTTCTAGACCTAGGAGCTAGCCGCGAGGAGACCCTAGAGTCAACCAGGAGACAGCCGCTAGGAACTAAAGATCTTAATTTATGTTCTTGTGAATTTTTGATGGGATCATTGAATTCTTTTGTGTTGTTTATTACCTTGACGTTCTTGTTTAATTTATTCTATTGTGATTTTTTATGGGAACATGGTATTCTTCTATGTTGTTCATTACCTTAACGAGCACTCGTGAACACTCGTGAGCATAACGAGCCCATAACGAACCGAGCTGAACAGCGGTTTTTGCTCGTTCATAGTAACGAGCTTAATGATAACGAGCTTAACGATAATGAGCTTAATGATAATGAGCTGAACGAGCCGAGCAGCTCGTTAATCCAGCCCTACCCATGGACTATGTCGAGTCCATGGCACCGGTGGGGTAAGGGGTACTCGGCGCGGACTGGGGAGCAAGGGTAGGAGAGGGTGACGGTTTGGACACGAGAAAGGAAGACGGACACATGGAAGGACGGTCAATTTGGAGCAGGTCCTGTGCGTCCCCAAGTCCGCCGACATAGCGCCTAGGTTTGGGCTGACTTTGAGAGGTCTGGTTGGATGATGATTTTGTGACCAGACAATGACGATGCAGACATGTTCAGGGAGGGTTTGAGGTATGGTTGTAGATGCTCTTAGACTAAACAGCATCCACATCCAAAGCACCAACAATCACAAATTATGCCTCTCATTTTGTTCTTTGCAATCTCCTGGAGACGAGAAATGCAGGTCTTCCTATCTAAATTTTGGAAAACTCTCAAGCAGGAACTTATCACCGACGCTTTTGGTTCCACTACCAGAGATTGCACATTTCAAGTTCCGCCCAGAGACTCTTTTATTTTTGAAATTCAGTTCTATGCTCATATGATTGCTGCGCTTGGAACACTTCCACCGACTTTTCAGCTGAATAACAGGCGAGTTTTTTTTTTCTGCTTAGCATGTTTCTTCAACATGCATGACTCCGGTACATCCACCAAACAAGCATAATAACAGTCACGTCTAACACAAATGCGATGCATTTCCTGGGTACATGCCACATCCTTCAGACTGTGCAACGGCATTCGGGGTAACTGGGCAAGAGTCGGAACCAGAGCTCCACATAGCAGACCTTACTTGCACCTTGGGAAATGGGTGTTATCGACATAGCCTCCCGACATCGCCGTTTGAACATTTCTCTGGAACTTCTGTGGGTTGTCTCGGAGGACCGCCGCGGCTTCATGATTCAAGGGGTCCTCGTCATTGGGTTGCTGCAGAAAAGAAGTAAGAAGGTGGTTAATGGCCAAGTACATGATAATACAGAAGGCAAACAGTGACTTAAATTCCCTCAAGATAAATACATGCAACTCTGGCATTTTACATTTTGAATGGAAAATCAGCAGGTGGAACAGTTATGAATATGATACTTACTGAGAAAAGAAGGTTTAAACCATATATTATGGTGTTGATGTTCAAGACAGGCTTCCAGTCTTCACGCAGAATGTTCAGGCAGACATTTCCTTCTAGGTCAATATTAGGATGGTAAACCTGAAAGTTACTACATTAGCAATAGTTAACTTATAATCGTGATTGACAGGAGTCAAATTGTGTTACCTTAGTCTTGCACTTGACCTTTGGGGCCTCATGAGGGTAGGAAGGAGATACTTGGAAGGTGAAAGTAAATGTCCCACCTCTAAGAAAGAAGGCATATTATTGATATCAGAATAATTGACTAATGTTGTTTCAATGAACTGATAAGGTGTACGATAGTGTACAAAAACAACATTCTTTGTCAATTATGAAGTGGCCAACAAAAATGGAGTTTTCTCTTCATTAAGAAAATCAATATTGTATTGAAAAGATGAGATACAATGTCCAAGGAGGAGAAACATAAATGAGTGTAACTGATGAAAACTACATAAAGAAACTAATGAAACAATAGCCGACAACTACTCATATTTCTATTAAAGTTCTCTATGGGATAATCCTTCCTCATGCTATGTCCAGACATATTTGAAGGAATGTGATGTAACTGTGCAATATTTTTAAGTAGTTCGAATGTCCAGTCAAAGATTAAACGATTCAAAATGAAAATTAACTAATATAAACATGACTAAACGTTGAAAAGAAGAGTAGACTTAAAAGAAGCATCTATAAGATACTTACACATAGTATCCTTCGTCAGGTCGTAGAGTGGCTTCAAAGTTCATGAGATCATCCTTTCCATTTGGGAAGGAAATTTTAGTTGTCTTTGGAAGGTTAAGCTCAGCAATATCTGCAAGTTAAAATGAAAACTGTCACCAAGATCCATGCTCTGAATACTATCCAAATAGAAATATAATATTCATGTGCATACTGCATAAATCTGGAAGACAAAAATAGATAGGTGGATGTTAAAATTTTAAACGACATTTAGATTGACAACACATGTTTGAACAATAGAAGAATCTATCACAGTTCAACTTTTAGTATGGTAGGATTTCCAACGTGAATCCTCATAATTCACGAAATATCTGGAGTCTAACTCAAGTTGGAATAGTTAGTGAATTCGGGATTCAACCCTGGATATCACATATCTGGGCGTTAATTACTATATATAAGAATTATCAGCATCGTCAACGTAGTTGTCCTGGTGACAACTATATGAAAGCCAATCTCATCCACAACAGCAGCTAATGACTATACCCAGTGTGCAAAGACCAAAAGGGAGATAAATAGGCCACTACCATCATTCAGCATACTACCCCATACTCAGCGTACTGCCTCACTCAAGCCTGCAGCCTCTCGTCATACTAGTGACCACTGCCAGTCTGCCACCACACTCCCGGTGACCTAGTGCCCTACTAATCCCTACTTCCACCATGCTGGCAACCCATCCTTTCCTCCACATCCCTCTCATGCCCCATCTCTCTCCACCCTGCTTCTGCTGCTGCTTTGCCTCATCCTCAAGCTGAGGTAGGCGGCATCGAGATGAGGCTGACTACGACTTTATGAGTAAGGCAACTCTGTCATAAAACAAATCAGCGGCAATGAAAACATGGTGGTTCAGTTTAACACACATTCAGCCCCTATTCTTATGTTTCACACCATTGGGTCACTTTATATCTTTCCAGGCCAGGCAAGCTGCCAATGGCGTTCATCCTCTGAACCAGAATGGCTAGGTAGCACGTCTGTGTTGACTAGGCAACAATGTGAGAACTATTTCAACCATGCAAGTCAAACAAAACAAAAACAAACAGATCGTAATCATTGGTATACAGATTACCCAATTTGTCACACACATGAAGCATGGCACATGTAAAAGTTGGTCATAACCGGTACAAGTCAGCCAATATGGTTAGCAGTAAAGCCCACTCCCTCAGCCGCAAATTATTTGAAGTTCTAGCTTTGTCTTTAAGTCAAACTTCTCTATATTTGACCAAGTCTATAAAAAGTGCTAATATCTACCGTATCAAATATATATATTACAAAAGTATATTTTGTGATGAAGCTAATTCGGTGTTGTGGATGTTGATATATTTTTCTTAGACTTGGTCAAACTTAGAGAAATTTGACTTAGCACAAAGCTAGAACTTAAAATAAGTTGGAATAGAGGGAGTAGATAGCAAGGTACACAACAATACACAACATATACGCTAGTACCTAAACCGATACAACCCCTATTTAGTCTTTTTCACAAGCGAATTAGTTTTATTACATAAGGGGCATGCATATGATTTCCACAAAATATAAATGCAACAAATTCGTTAACTAACATACTTAAGAGCAATAGTTCTTAATTTGCCAATAACAAATGAAAAACAAAAAGAACGGCATACTTGCGCACAAGATTGCAAGATCAGCTTAGCCCTAATCAATACACATTGTACAATGTACATCATGTCAGTGTGGCTCTGTTCAGCACTGTGGTGGATTATGGTGATATTGTTTGATTGACCCTTGGCTAGTTGTTTTGTTTAATCTCAGCTATTACGTTGCAATCTGATATATTTTTGTTGTACAAGAACATATGAGATGAAATCGTGACAGGGCAACCATTGAACAACAGAAACTATTCAGATTAATCTGATCAATCAAACATAACAATACACTCTTCACAGCAGCTCGAAAGATAAGCACAAAAGCAGCAAACTCAACCGATATCTCTAAGTGAGACACCTGGCTGAAAGTAACATAACATAACCCTAACATCAAATCCCTTCCGGCGAAACAAACCTTTATGCAGACGTAATTCCCCAGGACTTTGCTTCTTGACAGGAGGCCCCCCTTTCGAGTTGGCTGCCTCTTCGCTCTTCTGCCCCTTGATCTTGAACAGGTTTATCATCTTTGCTCCTTGTGCACGGGGCCCCTATGTGGGGTGGATCCGTGCGGATCGGGACGAGGAACGACGCTGCACGGGAGCCCTTCCTTCGTTCTGCGGCTGCAGAGAGAGATGCGTCAGATAGATTGAATTGCTGACGAGGAACAGCGCTGCACGGGGCCCGCACCGCTCCGGTCGCCGTTCACTCTTGCTGCGGAGAGAGAGAGAGAGAGAGAGAGAGAGAGAGAGAGAGAGAGAGAGAGCACCTGTCCTGCCGCCGCCGCCGCCCGATGTCCTGTCGCCGCCGCCGATGCGACGAGAGGGGGGAAAGATTGGGGTTTCGGCCTTTCGGGAGTACGCGAAAAAACGCTATTACGGATCGAATACGCAGCCTCGTCAGCCTGAATACTCTACTTTATAACGCGAATATGTTCGGACCTTTTAGAAAACCTAAACTTTATTATCCCCGGAGTCTACACGCATATATAGCCACATTATCACAAATTCTATACGCTTGAACGTAAAAAACGAACATGTCAACTTTGTGTTGTCAAGCATAATACTCCCTCGGCCCAAAATAAGTGTCTCAATCTTAATATAACTCTATACTAAAGGGACACAGATTTGGTGAAAATGGGTGCGCGTGCACCTTTTATGAATAATAAATTTGAAAAAATGCTAGAAAAAATAAAAAAATATGAATTTATTTTTTAATATACATAGTCAACCGGTATACTCGCATATGAAGTTTCACGAAGAAATCATATACGTGGTAATCTGAGCAAAAATGACAAAATCGGAGCTAGGCAAAGCTATATTAAAAAACACTGTTTAATGAATAGTTTGGTCGCATTTTATTTTCTTCGCTAAGAATACAGTGGGTGTCAATACATCATGAAACTTCACACGTGAGTAGAATGATCGACTAAAGTTCATACCGCGAAATTTCAGACCTTTTTAAATTTTTCTAGCATTTTTTATGAATTTACTATTTACATGGATGCACGCGCACCCATGTTTACCTTTGTATTTTCGATACTAAAGTTACTGTAAAATTGAGACACTTATTTTGAGAAGGGAGTATATATCAAGTTTAGTTTTTTTTTTGCAATATATAGAGAGATTAATTTTACTCCCTTCGTCTGAAAAAGTTTGTTCCTGAAATGGATGTATCTAGCATCAAGTTAATGTTAGATACATCCATTTGAGAAACAAGTTTGGGACAAGCTTTTTCAGACGGAGGGAGTATTTTTAACACAATACAATCACATATGCTCATATACATGTATATACACTTACACGTATGAAGACACAAGCATACTCTACCCCTGTGAGCATCTTTAAGATACTGACCTGGGGCAACATCTTGAGATCGATAAAGTCACCACAAACGTCTCGTAGTCGACAAGAACGTCTCCTCCCATTGAATGAACATCGTTGGAAAGCCCACAATAAACCCTAAATCCGAGCACCAGTTCAAGTCTAAGACATGAACCCTGGTGTGTTGGTTGCACCACAAGGAACCTACCCATCTGAAATAGGTTCAGTTCGCATAGAGAGCTTTATTCAACAAAGGCATTCCTACAATGACCAGCCAATAAATTGGTCATCAGGATGCTAGGAGTTTCATCAAGCCGACTCTCGGTCACGTTTAATGTGCGAGCGCGCTTAGCACAGAGATACGACAGGCTATTAGCTGACATTTTTGCATGCTAAATATCGAATAAAGAAAAAATTGCTAGCTAGCTCTCCAATTTCAACTAATATAGTAGGCACAATTAAATGAGCATTTTGGCTCGGTGTTCCAGAGTGTAACCTCCTTCACACAATCAACCGCCATGATCACATGCATGAATCCTGTAAGCTTTGCAGATCTGACATGGTCCCGCAATGAAAAGGCTTCAACAATTAGTGGGTCAGAGATGCCCACATAGCTTGCACCAAGCACTTAAAAGAGTAGTAGATCATTGGGCCACTCCCTAACACCACCATGGTTGTGAGCAAAGTTTAGCGTCATCAGTAAGACGCCAGCCATGTCCTCACAAGACGGTAGAGAGCTTCCGAGGCAATTAGGATAGCAATCGAACTCTTGCCCATTTTCATGGAGTTTTCTGGACCACACACTGCTCTGTCATGCTTCAGTCGGTTGCAATAATGCATGAACGCCATATAGACCACATTATTGTGGTGATCTTCAAAAGACCCACCTTAGAAATCCGAGAGTCGCATAAAATGGCTCTCGCCCATGAATCAGGGCGAGGTCGAGGAAGACGAAGATGAAACCACGCCAAGAACACGACTTCCGCCACCAAGTACCTTCCCCTACCCCCCCTCACCACCACCTAAAAATCTTTTATTTCCCTTTTTGTACTATTGTACTGCTCATGGGATGACCATGAATACTGTTGTAGAAGGTTCAACATAATGTTCCATGAGGAGTCATCTGGAAGTTCTAAACCTAGCTGCTAAGTAATGGTGCAAAAACATAGGAGTAAACTATTGTACTCCATGAGTTTGCTTGTTGTCTATAGTCAATGCTTCTTGAGATCAGGTTTGCTTGTTGATCTAAACCTATCTATTATCTGAACATGTCTGTTATCTAAACCTATCTACTTTTTTAACTCCATGAGGACTAAAATCCTACTATCTGACCCTATCTGTTTGCTTGTTGTCCATGTTATAATCAGTTCTTCTTGAGATGACAGAAATGATGTGATGACACAAATGGAGTAACCTATATGTTGTGAATAATTTTCAGGGTTTTATCACTTATGCCACTAGTTGTGTCCCACTACTTAGTTTTGCCACTAGGAGTTTGAACTAGTCAAAAATGTCATCGCTCCGTTAGGCACATGTCAAAAGTGCCACTAGACGCCATTACTGCCAGCTCAAAGCCAGTTTGCCATGTTATATGACCAAAATACTGAAGGAAATATGCCCTAGAGGCAATAATAAAGTTTTTAGTTTATATTTACTTATTCATGATAAAGGTTTATTATTCATGTTAGAATTGTATTGATCGGAAACCTTAATACATGTGTGAATACATAAACAAACTGAAGGAAATATGCACTAGAGGCAATAATAAAGTTATTATTTATTTCCTCATATCATGATAAATGTTTATTATTCATGCTAGAATTGTATTAACCGGAAACATAATACATGTGTGAATAAATAGACAAACTAAGTGTCACTAGTATGCCTCTACTTGACTAGCTCGTTGAATCAAAGATGGTTAAGTTTCCTAGCCATAGACATGAGTTGTCATTTGATTAACGGGATCACATCATTAGAGAATGATGTGATTGACTTGACCCATTCTGTTAGCTTAGCACTTGATCGTTTAGTATGTTGCTATTGCTTTCTTCATGACTTATACATGTTCCTATGACTATGAGATTATGCAACTCCCGAATACCGGAGGAAGACTTTGTGTGCTACCAAACCTCACAACGTAACTGGGTGATTATAAAGGTGCTCTATAGGTGTCTCCGATGGTACTTGTTGACTTAGCATAGATCGAGATTAGGATTTGTCACTCCGATTGTCGGAGAGGTATCTCGGGGCCCTCTCGGTAATGCACATCACTATAAGCCTTGCAAGCAATGCAACTAATGAGTTAGTTGCGGAACGATGCATTACAGAACGAGTAAAGAGACTTGCCGATAACGATATTGAGCTAGGTATTAAGATACCGATGATCGAATCTCGGGCAAGTTACATACCGATGACAAAGGGAACAACGTATGTTGTTATGCGGTTTGACCGATAAAGATCTTCGCAGAATATGTAGGAACCAATATGAGCATCCAGGTTCCGCTATTGGTTATTGACCGGAGACATGTCTCGGTCATGTCTACATAGTTCTCGAACCCGTAGGGTCCGCACGCTTAAAGTTCTGTGACGATTGGTATTATGAGTTTTTGTGTTTTGATGTACGAATGGTAGTTCGGAGTCCTGGATATGATCACGTACATGACGAGGAGTCTCGAAATGGTCGAGACGTAAAGATCGATATATTGGACGACTATGTTCGGACACGGAAAGTATTTCGGGAGGTTTCAGACATATACCGGAGTACTGGGGGATTACCGGAACCCCCCGGGGAGTATAATGGGCCTATTAGGCCTTGGTGGAGAAGAGGTGGGGCGGCCAGGGCAGGTCGCGCGCCCCCTCCCCCTCTAGTCTGAATTGGACAAGGAGGGGGGCGCCCCCCTTTCCTTCCCCTCTCTCTCCTCCTTCCCCCTTCTCCTACTCCTACTAGGAAAGGAGGAGTCCTACTCCCGGTGGGAGTAGGACTCCCCCCTTGGCGCGCCCTCCTCCTGGCCGGCAGCCTCCTCCCCTAAATCCTTTATATATGGGGGCAGGGGGCACCCCAAGACACAACAATTGATCATTGATCTCTTAGCCATGTGCGGTGCCCCTCCACCATAATCCACCTCGGTCATATCGTAGCGGTGCTTAGGCGAAGCCCTGCGTCGGTAGCATCATCATCACCGTCACCATGCCGTCGTGCTGAAGAAGCTCTTCCTGGAAGATCTACTGGATCGTGAGTTCGCGGGACGTCACCGAGCTGAACGTGTGCTGAACGCGGAGGTGCCGTACGTTCGGTGCTGAGGATCGGTCGATCGTGAAGACGTACGACTACATCAACCGCGTTGTTATAACGCTTCCGCTTACGGTCTACGAGGGTACGTAGACGACACTCTCCCCTCTCGTTGCTATGCATCACCATGATCTTGCGTGTGCGTAGGAATTTTTTTGAAATTACTACGTTCCCCAACAGTGGCATCCGAGCCAGGTTTATGCATAGATGTTATATGCACGAGTAGAACACAACACTACAAAAAAAAGACACATCCGTGACATTTTGCGCCGAACGAAAAAAAATTCTGTCATACATATGACACTTCTATGACGATAATTGTGACAAAACCCGGTATCATCATAGATGTGGTGGGCTCCTACTTCTATGAAAAAAAATCATGACAGAAAATGGGCTTTTCGTCCTGGGCGGGTCGGAGACGCAGCTGCATGACATTCTTTGGGCCGTCCATGACGGAAAAAACCGTGGTAGAAGCGAGGGGAGGAAAATTTCGGGGAGTTCCCGGTTACGATGGGAGGTCGGGGGCCGAGCGATGCGCGTTTCTCTCATACACGTACGCGCGTGTGTGCGAGGCGTTGGCTCTAACTGAACCCGGGCAAGGCGTTGGGCTCTAACTGAACCCGAGTGATTGCACTGCAGGCTACGCGTTACTGAACCCGAGCGATCGATCGATGGCTGTTAACTGAACCCGATCGAGCGATTCCTTCGCTACTGCTGCTAACTGAAGCTGATCGATGCTGCCTCTGGATGAACAGTGAGCGTTGCGTGGGGGGTTTGGATGAACAGTGAGCGGTGGGTGTGGATGAACAGGACCCCGTGGTGTTGCCTCTGGATGAACAGGACCCCGATTAATCGAGCCGGTTGGGGCTGGATGAACAGGACCCTGTCGGATCACGGGTTCCGGCAGACCCTTAAGGTTCGAACTCTGGGTGCGCGCGGAGATCGTGCCCTCTACCTCTCCGTCTCGCAAAGAACTAACTACAAGAAGAAGAACACAAGAGACACAGGGTTTATACTAGTTCGGGCCACCATTGTGGTGTAATACCCTACTCTAGTTTGTGGTGGGTGGATTGCCTCTTGGGCTGATGAGGAAGAACAGTACAAGGAAGAACAACCTCGTGAGGGTCTGTTCTTGGCTAGGGGATGAACTGCTAGGGGGAGTTCGATCGCCCTTCTTACTCTCTGGGTGTGTGGCTACGTTCTAGCTGGTTTCTCGGCTCTAGATACTGAATGCCTCTACCCTATAGGTGGCTAGTCCTATTTATAGGCAAAGGCCCTGGGCCTCTTCCCAAATATTGAGTGGGAAGGGCGCCAACAATTGGCCATTTTGAAGGGGAACATCTGGTACACTTATCCTGACTAAAGTTGGTCTTCGCCTGCCAAAGGCCCTGTGGTGACGCCGTCCTGGGCTCCATGGTGACCTCCTTCCCACCGTTGGACTGGTCTTGGTCTCGTTGCACCGAAATGGGTGCCTTTGCTTGATCCTCTCGCCTGCGCTTGCCCCTGTCGGATCACGGGTTCCGGCAGACCCTTAAGGTTCGAACTCTGGGGTGCGCGCGGAGATCGTGCCCTCTACCTCACCGTCTCGCAAAGAACTAACTACCAGAAGAACAACATAAGAGACACAAGGTTTATACTAGTTCGGGCCACCATTGTGGTGTAATACCCTACTCTAGTTTGTGGTGGGTGGATTGCCTCTTGGGCTGATGAGGAAGAACAGTACAAGGAAGAACGACCTCGCGAGGTGTAACACCCCGGATGTAACTTGCCATAATTGTAACTCCAACTCTTGCCATTTTCGGCATTGTGATATGATATTTCCTCCGTGGTTGGGTTTCCCTTCGTTTTGCATTTTGTTCATGTCATGCATTTCATATCATGTCATCATGTGCATCGCATTCGCATACGTGTTCGTCTCATGAATCCGAGCATTTTCCCCGCTGACCGTTTTGCAATCCGGCGCTCCTATGTCCCCCGGCGTCCCCTTTTACTTTTCTTCGTGAGCGGGTATTAAACTTTCTCGGAATGGGCCGAGGTTTGCCAAGCGGCCTCGGTATAGCACCGGTAGACCGCCTGTCAAGTTTCGGGTCAATCGGAGGTCGTTTGGTACTCCAACGGTTAACCGGGTAACCGTGAAGGCCTCGTGTGTGTTGCAGCCCAAAACCCCTTCAAAACAGCCCAATAACCCATCTAAGTCACTCCCATGTCCACCGCCGTTCGATCACGATCGCGTGGCCGAAAACCGCTCTCCATTTGGAGCTTCCTAGCCCCCTCTATGCCTATATATAGACCCCCCCATTTCCAATCCCGGATGAAATTCCACCCTAAACCCTAGCCCCGCTCCCCTCCGCGCCGCCGGACACGTCCGGGCGGAGCCGGACGCGTCCGCCGCCGCGCGCAGCCAACGGGAGGCCGCCACGTGGCGCTCCATCGCCGCCGCCGCCCGGAACCCAGATCCGGCCCGCCCCGGGGCCGAACCGGGCCGCGCCGGGCCCGCTTTCCGCCGCCGCCCGAGGCGCCTGCCTCCGCGCCCTGCCCCGCCGCCTCGCCGGCGCGCGCCCTCGCGCCGCCCGGCTCCCGCCGCCGCCTCCGCCGCGCAGGACGCCGCCACCCGCTCCTCCGCGGCCGTCGCCGCCGTCCCGGCGCCCCTGCAGCGCCTCCCCGCCTCGACGTCACTGCCTTCCTCCGCCGGAGTCGCCGGGTCTCAGATGCACTAGGGTTGACTTCTTCCCCCCTCAAAAATCTACTAAGTCCCGATATTTTTTTGCATCACTGTCACATGTTCATCGTGCCATAACTTTGCATACGTTGCTCCGTTTCGTGCGTATAATATGTCAAATTGTTCGGCTCGAAGAGTACATCATTTCATTCCATTGAATCATCTTCATTTGAAGTCATCTTGATGCCCTAAATGCTGTTAGAAGAGGGCTATGTGATGTTAGTTTCTGATTCTTATCAGAACATGCACTTTTGTCATTTTTGCCATGATTGATGTGTGCCTCCTATGAAGTTGAGTCCTACATGAGTTTTGCAATATGCCATGTTACCTTTCCAGAGAATTATGCCATGTATTTTTTGTGATCTTTGTGGTGACTAGCACAAGCATGCAAACTAGGGTACTTGATGTTGCTGATTTCAGAGACTTAGTAATTTCACTAAGTCCCTGCCTGCTGTTATTTTTATGCCATGTGTTCATGTTGTTTCCGAGAGATCTATGCCTCTTTTGAGTATGATCAGTAAGAGTGTTTTGAGCATATGTATTTTCTCTATCCAACCATGTCTTTGTTTGTATTTATGGAGTGACATAGATCGAGTCAATCGGGCTCTACTTTTGCTATAAAATGTTGTTGGCAGATTGTTTACATGTTATTTGATTTTGCCATGCTTGGTGTAGTTGATCCTTGCATGCTATGGTGTTATTATTGCCATGTATAGTTCCTATGCCATGTCTTCTTGATGTGTGTATGCTTAGTTTATCATTTAATGCTCTGTAGTGAGTGCATCGAGCTCACGAACATGCCTACCTGTTATCTGTTTTTGACATGTCCAGTTTTCTGCTAAGTCTGAAACCTGTAACGAAACTTGCTCATTTGACATGGGTGTTATCATATTTTCTGAACCTTTTTGGCTTATGGTCAGTAAGGGACTTTTGTCAAGTGACTTAAGTAGATTCGTACGATGTCTTATTTTTCCATGTCCTGTCCATGTAGCATGTCGTTTCATTGCTCTAAACATGTCATCCTGATGTTAGTTTCTGGCATGTTGTTATTTTCACCAAGTCTGTGAACCTGTTATCTTTTGCACTTTTGCCATGCTTGTTTGAACCTGTTATGATGTGATTTAGCCGTAGCTCAGTGTTCATCTTTTGTCAAGCATCTTGAGTAGATTACTGTCATATGCTTTGTTGATATGTTTGGGTGCAGTAGCTTAATTTCTTGTTGCTCGCTAAGTCGCATCATGCTGTTAATGGCAGATTTTTGTCATTCTTGTTTTGCTTGTCATTTGCAAACCGTGCATCCGATTCCGGTGATCTTTATATCGATTTCAACCGAAATCACCTCACCTATCCAGTGGCATACTTGGTTTGCCAAGATCATGCCTTTTTCCTCTTTTTCCTTCCGGAGCACGCATATGCATTGCATATCACAACTCGCATATCATGCCATGTTTTGCATCATGTTGCTTGCGCATTGCATCGTGATTGATGTTTGTCCCCCTTGCTTGTGTTCTTGTTGTGGGTAGAGCCGGGAGACGAGTACGTGAACGAGGAACCTGTTGAGAACGCTTTCGAGGACCAAGCTTTCGACAACTCTGAGAACCTTGCAGGCAAGATGACCATACCCTCGAAATCACTTCTATCTTTGCTTGCTAGTTGCTCGCTCTTTTGCTATGCCTATGCTGCGATACCTACCACTTGCTATATCATGCCACCCATATTACCATGTCAACCTCTAACCATCCATGTCCTAGCAAACCGTTGATTGGCTATGTTACCGCCTTGCTCAGCCCCTCTTATAGCGTTGCTAGTTGCAGGTGAAGATGAAGTTTGTTCCTTGTTGGAACATGGACTTGTTGTTCCTTGTTGGAACATGTTTACTTGTTGGGATATCACAATACCTCTTATTTAATTAATGCATCTATATACTTGGTAAAGGGTGGAAGGCTCGGCCTTATGCCTGGTGTTTTGTTCCACTCTTGCCACCCTAGTTTCCGTCATACCGGTGTTATGTTCCCGGCTTTTGCGTTCCTTACACGGTTGGGTGATTTATGGGACCCCCTTGACAGTTCGCTTTGAATAAGACTCTTCCAGCAAGGCCCAACTTTGGTTTTACCATTTGCCTACCACCTACCACTTTTCCCTTTTGTTATCGCGAGCCCGAGGGTCATCTTTATTTTAGCCCCCCCGGACCAGTGCTTCTCTAAGTGCTGGCCCGAACTGAGCTGCCTGCGGGGCCCCCTCGTGGAAACTCGAGGCCTGGTTTTACTCGTAGCTAGTCTCATCCGGATGTGCCCTGAGACCGAGATATGTGCAGCTCCTATCAGGATTTGTCGGCACAATCGGGCGGCTTTGCTGGACTTGTTTTATTATTGTCGAGATGTCTTGTAGTCCGGGATTCCGAGACTGATCGGGCCTTCCCAGTGGAAGGAATATCCTTCGTTGACCGTGAGAGCTTATAATGGGCTAAGTTGGGACACCCCTACAGCGTATTATCTTTCGAAAGCCGTGCCCGCGGTTATGAGGCAGATGGGAATTTGTTGATGTCCGGTTGTAGAAAACCCGAAGTTGACCTTAACTAAAACACATCAACCGCGTGTGTAACCGTGACGGTCTCTTCTCGGCGGGGTCCGGGAAGTGAACACGGTGTTGGAGTTATGTTTGACGTAGGTTGTTCTAGGATCACTTCTTGATCACTTCTAGTTTCACGACCGTGCTTTGCCTTCTCTTCTCGCTCTCTTTTGCGTTGTAGCCACCATATATGCTAGTCGCTTGCTGCAGCTCCACCTCACAATCCTTTCCTACCTATAAGCTTAAATAGTCTTGATCTCGCGGGTGTGAGATTGCTGAGTCCCCGTGACTCACAGATTCTACCACAACAGTTGCAGGTACCAACGATGCCAGTGCAGATGACGCGACCGAGCTCACTTGGGAGTTCGACGAGGAACGTGGCTGTTACTATGTGTCTTTTCCAGATGATCAGTAGTGGAGCCCACTTGGGGTGATCCGGGGATCTATGTAGCATTTGGCGTAGTCTTCTTTCATTGTGGTACCGTAGTCGGACCTTGAGTGTAATCTGGATGATGAATGTTTATTTATGTATTGTGTGAAGTGGCGAATGTAAGCCAACTATGTATCTCTTTCCCTTATGTATTACATGGGTTGTGTGAAGATTACCTCACTTGCGACATTGCTTTCAATGCGGTTATGCCTCTAAGTCGTGCCTCGACACGTGGGAGATATAGCCGCATCGAGGGCGTTACAAGTTGGTAATCAGAGCCTTCCCCGACCTTAGGAGCCCCCACTGATTAATCGTTTTTAGTGGCCGAGTTGTGTCTAGAAAAATGTTTTGAGTCATCTAGGAATTATATATCGGAGAGCTTAGGAATTTTTTTTACTTCCCAGTCTCCTCATCGCTCTGGTAAGGCATCATGACGTAGAGTTTTGACTCTTCTGTTCTCAAATTTCACTAATTTTTTTTAGGATCACGCGGGTATCTTAGAATCGTTCCGATGGTTTTATGATGACAACATTGTCTTGGTTGCCTCCCGTCAGCAGGGGTTTTTGAGGAGGTGTCCCGGGGAGTTGAGCTCCGAGGTGTTGTCGTCATAATTTTATTGTTGCGGTTTTGGAATACCTGAGTTTAGTACGCCGACATCGAAAATCTCTTTTGTACAGTTGTTGGTGAGATAACCCTGATAGCCCAGTACTGAGGCGAGTGCGGGAGTATTGCCATGACTTGTATAACGGATGCTTTTTGAAGGTTGAGGTAGACGATTTCCGAGGATTTCTTGGTTATGTGTTGAAGGATGGATACAGCTGGATCTAGGTATTGTTAGTTTGGGTGATATATTTTGTGTCCCCTGTATCCCCAACACCTGATTGCATAACCAGAAAGTTTCGGGAGTTTATAAGTGGGAATTCATGTAGCTCTAGTATTTCTTCCGCAGATATTTGGTTCGTGATTGGGTAATCCTTACCAAGTATTTGTTCACATCCGTACCTTGCTGATTTTATTCCATACCTTTTTTTCTAAGTGGCTTCTCAGCTTATGGAAGTGTGATGCTTTACTTTGGAATTCATTCGTTCATTCTCGTTCGAATGTTTATTGTGAAGACTATATGTTGCAATTTCGTTCCTTTGATTCAGCTTCAATATATATCTGTCAAGATGCTAATGGATGTCACCCTCTTCAGGATGGCTCCGCCAACGCGTCAGAATCCGGAACGCAATGAAGGAAGTCAGGCTAACCCTCCGCCACCACCTCCGCCTCCGGAGGCATGGCAAGCCCTGATGACTGCCACAAATGCCAACGCTCAGATTCTGATTCAGCTCTTGCAAGATCGCAACCAAGGGCAAGATAATCAAGGGAATCAAGGCCAAGGCAACAATCAGCCGCACTTTGCTTCACTCAACCAGTTCCTTGCTAATCAGCCAAAGACCTTCAGCTACTGTGTCGAGGCCACAGACGCCGATGATTGGCTCGTGGACATCAGCAAGCATTTCGAGTGCAGCAATGTCAGACCTGAGGACTTTGTCAAGTTTTCCTCTTTTCAACTCAAAGATCAAGCTGCTGAATGGTTCCAGCAATACAAAGATTCCAGAGGAGGTCGTGTGATTACCTGGGATAATTTCCGCCGTGACTTCAAAGCTCACCACATTCCAGAAAGTGTTGTTGAGAGTAAGCGTGAGGAATTCCGCAATCTCAAGCAAGGCACCATGTCTGTCTATCAATACAACACGCAGTTCCATAAGCTCTCTCGTTTTGCGAGGCAAGACATCCCTGATGAGAAGAGTATGATCTACCAATTCAGGCGTGGTCTCAGAGAATATCTGCAACTTGCTCTCGTGCTTTTCGAGCCATTAAAGTATGATGAATTCTACAACATGGCGCTGAAACAAGAAGCTGCTCAGCTCAAGTGTGAGGCATCTAAGAAGAGAGTCAGAGACGCAGTTCAGTCTTCTTCTTCTTCACTTGTGGCAGCTAAGCAACAGAAGTTCTGGTTGCCTCCTCCTCCTCCGTTCCGTCAGCCTTATCAGCAGAAGAACTCAGGTGGTCGTGGATCTTCCCACCCACCCAACCCTGGCTATCAGAACAAGTCTCAGAACCAAGCTCCAAGGCCAAGTGCTCCTTATCATCGTCCGCTCTCAGAGGTGACTTGCAGGAAATGTCAGCAAAAGGGTCACTATGCGGACAAGTGCTTCAACCTGAGGCGCCTTCCGCCTCCTCCACCTGTGAAATCTTCCAGCAATGCAGTGGTCAAGCATAATCCTATGTCTGCAAAGGTGAACATGTTGAATGCAGCTCAAGCAGATGGTTCTTCAGAAGTGATCATGGGTAATCTTCCTGTTAATGATACTCCTGCAAAAGTCTTATTTGATACCGGTGCATCGCATTCTTTCATGTCATATCCTTTTGCATCGAAGCACAATTTTGACACAGAGGTTTTACCTAAAGCTTTGCAAGTTGTTTCCCCGGCTAAACGTTTGAGTTCTACCATGTGCGTTCCGAATGTCGGTATCAAGATGGGTGACTATAGATTCTTGGCTAAACCAGTTGTTCTTGGTGACTCTGATATTGATCTTATTCTCGGGATGGACTGGCTTTCTAAGCACAAGGCTCAGCTTGATTGTGCTGCCAGGGAAATCAAATTGACTCACTCTTCTAACGATGTGATCATCTATGCCTCTCGTCATGATACCATTCGGTTGTTTTCTCTCAATGAGAATGGTGAAATGGAGGCTATCTCTCAGATTCCAGTCGTTTGTGAGTACCAAGATGTTTTTCTAGAAGAGCTTCCGGGTATGCGTCCCCGCCGGCCAGTTGAATTCGTTATTGATCTTGAGCCTGGCACGGAACCCGTTTGCAAGCGTCCTTACAAGCTTGGACCAGATGAGTTGAAGGAATTGAAGAAACAACTCGATAAACAAGAGCGTCTGGGTCTGATCAGACCGAGTTCTTCTCCTTGGGGTTGTGGAGTTCTTTTTGTCCGGAAGAAGGATGGCACGGACCGACTTTGCGTCGATTACCGTCCATTGAACAAGAAGACTATCAAGAATAAGTACCCACTTCCGAACATCAATGAGCTATTTGAGCAACTTAAAGGTGCTAAGGTGTTCTCCAAGCTTGACCTTCGTATGGGGTATCATCAGATCCGCATTCGTGAAGAAGATATTCCCAAGACAGCATTCAGAACAAGCTTTGGTTCTTATGAATATACTGTCATGTCTTTTGGCCTTGTCAATGCTCCTCCAGCTTTCACTCGCTTGATGAATTTCATCTTCAACCCCTACATCAACGAATTTGTCTTGGTCTATCTCGATGATATTTTGGTCTTCTCCAAGAATAAGGAGGATCATGCCAAACATTTGCGATTGGTACTCGACAAGCTCAGAGAGTATAAATTATATGCGAAGTTCTCCAAATGTGAATTTTGGCTTGATGAAGTT
Source organism: Aegilops umbellulata (assembly GCA_032464435.1). Taxonomy (NCBI): domain Eukaryota; kingdom Viridiplantae; phylum Streptophyta; class Magnoliopsida; order Poales; family Poaceae; genus Aegilops; species Aegilops umbellulata. The sequence goes on from CP136058.1 coordinate 331,950,307, forward strand.
CTTTATCTTGGCCATATCATCTCTGCCAAGGGCATCGCTGTTAATCCTGAGAAGGTGTCTGCAGTTGTGAATTGGGAACCTCCTCAGAATGTCAAGCAGCTTCGCAGTTTTCTTGGACTTGCAAGCTATTGCCGAAGATTCGTTGAGAATTTCTCTAAGATTGCAAAGCCTCTTTCCAACCTCCTTCAGAAGCATGTGAAGTATGTCTGATCTCCTGAGTGTGACGTTGCTTTCAACACTCTCAAAGAGAAACTCGTCACTGCTCCAGTTCTGACTCCTCCTGACGAATCCAAGCCTTATGAAGTATTCTGTGATGCTTCTCTTCAGGGCCTCGGTGCCGTCTTAATGCAAGAGAAGAAGGTTGTGGCCTATACCTCTCGTCAGCTGAAGCCCAACGAAAGCAACTACCCCACTCATGATCTTGAGTTGGCGGCAGTTGTCCACGCACTAATAACATGGAGACATCTCCTGTTGGGAAGGAAAGTGGACATTTTCACCGATCACAAGAGTCTCAAGTACATCTTCACTCAGCCTCACCTCAACCTCAGGCAAACTCGATGGGTCGAAATGATTCAAGAGTATAATCCGAGTATTGAATATACTCCAGGCAAGGCTAATGTGATTGCAGGCGCTTTGAGCAGGAAGGCTTACTGCAATAGCTTAATCCTCAAGCCCTTTCAACCGGATCTTTGTGAGGCTTTCCGCAAGTTGAATCTCCAAGTTGTCCCTCAAGGTTTTCTTTCCAACCTCATCGTCTCTCCTACTTTGGAAGATCAGATTCATGAGGCACAACTGATGGATACCATGGTGAAGAAGGTGAAACATGGTATTGACAAGGGCATTTCCAAATACAAGTGCTATCGAGTTGATGACAAATATACTCTTTTCTTCGAGGACCGGATCATGGTTCCAAAGGGTGATCTTCGTAAAGTGCTATCGAGTTGATGACAAATACAAGTGCTATCGAGTTGATGACAAATACAAGTGCTATCAACTTGAGCTTCCCTCCAACTTTGCAAATGTGCACGATGTCTTCCACGTGTCACAGCTTCGCAAGTGCTTCAAGACGCCTGAGCGCACCATCAACTTCGAAGAGATTGATCTTCAAGAAGATTTGTCCTATCATGAGCATCTCGTTGCTATTCTTGAAGAAACTAAGCGCAAGACTCGCAACAAGTCAATCAAATTCCTGAAAGTGAAATGGTCACACCATTCAGACCGAGAAGCCACCTGGGAGCGCGAGGACCACCTACGTTCCGAGTATCCGGATTTCTTTCAGTCCTAGATCTCGGGACGAGATCCTCTCGTAGTGGTGGAGTGTTGTAACACCCCGGATGTAACTTGCCATAATTGTAACTCCAACTCTTGCCATTTTCGGCATTGTGATATGATATTTCCTCCGTGGTTGGGTTTCCCTTCGTTTTGCATTTTGTTCATGTCATGCATTTCATATCATGTCATCATGTGCATCGCATTCGCATACGTGTTCGTCTCATGAATCCGAGCATTTTCCCCGTTGACCGTTTTGCAATCCGGCGCTCCTATGTCCCCCGGCGTCCCCTTTTACTTTTCTTCGTGAGCGGGTATTAAACTTTCTCGGAATGGGCCGAGGTTTGCCAAGCGGCCTCGGTATAGCACCGGTAGACCGCCTGTCAAGTTTCGGATCAATGGGAGGTCGTTTGGTACTCCAACGGTTAACCGGGTAACCGTGAAGGCCTCGTGTGTGTTGCAGCCCAAAACCCCTTCAAAACAGCCCAATAACCCATCTAAGTCACTCCCATGTCCACCGCCGTTCGATCACGATCGCGTGGCCGAAAACCGCTCTCCATTTGGAGCTTCCTAGCCCCCTCTATGCCTATATATAGACCCCCCCCATTTCCAATCCCGGATGAAATTCCACCCTAAACCCTAGCCCCGCTCCCCTCCGCGCCGCCGGACACGTCCGGGCGGAGCCGGACGCGTCCGCCGCCGCGCGCAGCCAACGGGAGGCCGCCACGTGGCGCTCCATCGGCGCCGCCGCCCGGAACCCAGATCCGGCCCGCCCCGGGGCCGAACCGGGCCGCGCCGGGCCCGCCTTCCGCCGCCGCCCGAGGCGCCCGCCTCCGCGCCCTGCCCCGCCGCCTCGCCGACGCGCGCCCTCGCGCCGCCCGGCTCCCGCCGCCTCCGGCGCCCGCCGCCGCCTCCGCCGCGCAGGACGCCGCCCGCTCCTCCGTGGCCGTCGCCGCCGTCCCGGCGCCCCTGCAGCGCCTCCCCGTCTCGACGTCGCCGCCTTCCTCCGCCGGAGTCGCCGGAGTCGCCGGGTCTCAGATGCACCAGGGTTGACTTCTTCCCCCCTCAAAAATCTACCAAGTCCCGATATTTTTTTGCATCACTGTCACATGTTCATCGTGCCATAACTTTGCATCCGTTGCTCCGTTTCGTGTGTATAATATGTCAAATTGTTCGCCCCGAAGAGTACATCATTTCGTTCCATTGCATCATCTTCATTTGAGGTCATAGTGATGCCCGAAATGCTGTTAGAAGAGGGCTAGGTGATGTTAGTTTCTGATTCTTATCAGAACATGCACTTTTGTCATTTTTGCCATGATTGATGTGTGCCTCCTATGAAGTTGAGTCCTACATGAGTTTTGCAATATGCCATGTTACCTTTCCAGAGAATTATGCCATGTATTTTTTGTGATCCTTGTGGTGACTAGCACAAGCATGCAAACTAGGGTACTTGATGTTGCTGATTTCAGAGACTTAGTAATTTCACTAAGTCCCTGCCTGCTGTTATTTTTATGCCATGTGTTCATGTTGTTTCCGAGAGATCTATGCCTCTTTTGAGCATGACCAGTAAGAGTGTTTTGAGCATATGGATTTGCTCTATCCATCCATTCCTTTGTTTGTATTTATGGAGTGCCATAGCTTGAGTCAATCGAGCTCTACTTTTGCTATAAAATGTTGCTGGCAGATTTTTTACATGTTGTTCGATTTTGCCATGCTTGGTGTAGTTGATCCTTGCATGCTATGGTGTTATTCTTGCCATGTATAGTTCCTATGCCATGTCTTGTTGATGTTTGTATGCTTAGTTTATCATTTAATGCTCTGTAGTGAGTGCATCGAGCTCACGAACATGCCTACTTGTTATCTGTTTTTGACATGTCCAGTTTTCTGCTAAGTCTAAAACCTGTAACGAAACTTGCTTATTTGACATGGGTGTTATCATATTTTCTGATCCCTTTTGGCTTATGGTTAGTAAGTGACTTTTGTCAAGTGCCTTGAGTAGATTCGTACCGTGTCTTATTTCGCCATGTCATGTTCCTGTAGCATGTTGTTTCATTGCTCTAAACATGTCATCCTGATGTTAGCTTCTGGCATGTTGTTATTTTCACCAAGTCTGTGAACCTGTTATCTTTTGCACTTTTGCCATGCTTGTTTGAACCTGTTATGATGTGATTTAGCCGTAGCTCAGTGTTCATCTTTTGTCAAGCATATTGTGTAGATTACTGTCATATGCTTTGTTGATATGTTTGGGTGCAGTAGCTTAATTTCTTGTTGCTCGCTAATTCGCATCATGCTGTTAATGGCAGATTTTTGTCATTCTTGTTTTGCTTGTCATTTGCAAACCGTGCATCCGATTCCGGTGATCTTTATATCGATTCCAACCGAAATCACCTCACCTATCCAGTGGCATACTTGGTTTGCCAAGATAATGCCTTGTTCCTCTTTTTCCTTCCGGAGCACGCATATGCATTGCATATCACAACTCGCATATCATGCCATGTTTTGCATCATATTGCTTGCGCATTGCATCGTGATTGATGTTTGTCCCCTTTGCTTGTGTTCTTCTTGTGGGTAGAGCCGGGAGACGAGTACATGAACGAGGAACCTGTTGAGAACGCTTTCGAGGACCAAGCTTTCGACAACTCTGAGAACCTTGCAGGCAAGATGACCATACCCTCGAAATCACTTCTATCTTTGCTTGCTAGTTGCTCGCTCTTTTGCTATGCCTATCCTGCGATACCTACCACTTGCTATATCATGCCACCCATATTGCCATGTCAGCCTCTAACCATCCATGTCCTAGCAAACCGTTGATTGGCTATGTTACCGCTTTACTCAGCCCCTCTTATAGCGTTGCTAGTTGCAGGTGAAGATGAAGTTTGTTCCTTGTTGGAACATGGACTTGTTGTTCCTTGTTGGAACATGTTTACTTATTGGGATATCACAATACCTCTTATTTAATTAATGCATCTATATACTTGGTAAAGGGTGGAAGGCTCGGCCTTATGCCTGGTGTTTTGTTCCACTCTTGCCAACCTAGTTTCTGTCATACCGGTGTTATGTTCCCGGATTTTGCGTTCCTTACACGGTTGGGTGATTTATGGGACCCCCTTGACAGTTCGCTTTGAATAAAACTCTTCCAGCAAGGCCCAACTTTGGTTTTACCATTTGCCTACCACCTACCACTTTTACCTTGGGTTTTCGTGAGCCTGAGGGTCATCTTTATTTTAGCCCCCCCGGACCAGTGCTTCTCTAAGTGCTGGCCCGAACTGAGCTGCCTGCGGGGCCCCCTCGTGGAAACTCGAGGCCTGGTTTTACTCGTAGCTAGTCTCATCCGGATGTGCCCTGAGACCGAGATATGTGCAGCTCCTATCAGGATTTGTCGGCACAATCGGGCGGCTTTGCTGGACTTGTTTTATTATTGTCGAGATGTCTTGTAGTCCGGGATTCCGAGACTGATCGGGCCTTCCCGGTAGAAGGAATATCCTTCATTGACCGTGAGAGCTTATAATGGGCTAAGTTGGGACACCCCTGCAGGGTATTATCTTTCGAAAGCCGTGCCCGTGGTTATGAGGCAGATGGGAATTTGTTGATGTCCGGTTGTAGAAAACCCGAAGTTGACCTTAACTAAAACACATCAACCGCGTGTGTAACCGTGACGGTCTCTTCTCGGCGGGGTCCGGGAAGTGAACACGGTGTTGGAGTTATGTTTGACGTAGGTTGTTCTAGGATCACTTCTTGATCACTTCTAGTTTCACGACCGTGCTTTGCCTTCTCTTCTCGCTCTCTTTTGCGTTGTAGCCACCATATATGCTAGTCGCTTGCTGCAGCTCCACCTCACAATCCTTTCCTACCTATAAGCTTAAATAGTCTTGATCTCGCGGGTGTGAGATTGCTGAGTCCCCGTGACTCACAGATTCTACCACAACAGTTGCAGGTACCAACGATGCCAGTGCAGATGACGCGATCGAGCTCACTTGGGAGTTCGATGAGGAACGTGGCCGTTACTATGTGTCTTTTCCAGATGATCAGTAGTGGAGCCCAGTTGGGGTGATCCGGGGATCTATGTAGCATTTGGGGTAGTCTTCTTTCATTTTGGTACCGTAGTCGGACCTTGAGTGTAATCTGGATGATGAATGTTTATTTATGTATTGTGTGAAGTGGCGACTGTAAGCCAACTATGTATCTCTTTCCCTTATGTATTAAATGGGTTGTGTGAATATTACCTCACTTGCGACATTGCTTTCAATGCGGTTATGCCTCTAAGTCGTGCCTCGACACGTGGGAGATATAGCCGCATCGAGGGCATTACACGAGGGTCTGTTCTAGGCTAGGGGATGAACTGCTAAGGGGAGTTCGATCACCCTTCTCTTTCTCTCTACTTGCTCTACTAGTTTCTTGGTACTCGATCAGATGCCTCTAGATTCGATGCCTCTACCCTGGGGGTGGCTAGTCCTATTTATAGGCAAAGGCCCTGGGCCTCTTCCCAAATATTGAGCCGGAAGGGCGCCAACAATTGGCCAATTCGAAGGGGAACATCTGGTACACTTATCCTGACTAAAGTTGGTCCTCGCCTGCCAAAGGCCCTGTGGTGACGCCGTCCTGGGCTCCATGGTGACCTCCTTCCCACCGTTGGACTGGTCTTGGTCTCGTTGCACCGGAATGGGTGCCTTTGCTTGATCCTCTTGCCCGCGCTTGCCCCCTTTGCACCAAAGAGGAAAGGGAGACGCTGCGCGGGCTGGCGCCCGCCTGGCACCCTTGGTCGTCATGGCTTGCGTCATGGGCACCTCGCGAGGTACCCGCCTTGATCTCTCCGCCTCCTCGCGAGCCAGCCTAAGGAGGCCGTGCTTGAGGAAGCGCCATGTCATCCGCCTCGCGAGGCTTGGCCCCTCGCAGGGTCTTGAGCCTTGTGTTGATGAAGATGGGCCACGCTGGGCCCCCATTCGAGCCACGCCGCAGGCCGCAAGCAGGCAAGTCTGGGGACCCCCGTTCCCAGAACGTCGACAGTAGCCCCCGGGCCCAAGGCGTGCATGGACTTGGTCGTGCCGAGAGGCGAAAGGGCAAGGGCAAAGCACCGCGGGCCATAAGAGCCTACGGCCTTGGGCGCCGCGTGGCGGTTGATTAGACGTGGCCATCACTGTTCACCCATGCTCCCTTATTTTGCGCCGCGCTAGATTGCCCCACAGTTGTACACAGCCGCCCCTTTTCCTGTTGCTTGACCGTCTCCTGCTCTTCCTCCCTCCGAACTCTGACCCTTGCTTCCAATCCCATCTCGCATCTCCTCTCTTCCGCCCACCGCCATGGCTCCAAAGAAAGGGAAGGGGAAGAAGCCTGTGGCTCCCTCTTGCCCGCCGCCACCGGTGGCGCCTGCTGTCGGCCGCTCAATCATACTCAACCTGGAATGCCTGGGCAAGCTCAGCCCGGCTCTGGCCACTGCCTTCAACGAGTGTGGGAGGACGGCGGCTTGGCCTACGTATCACTTCCCCACCGATAGGATAATCACCGAGGTCCATTACTTCGCCGACACCTTGTGGGCAGGTTTGGTGCCTCCCTTCTCCGAAACCATGACTATCTGTCGATCAACGAGCTAGTCAACTAGAGGCTCACTAGGGACATGTTGTTGTCTGTTATTCACACATGTATTACGATTTCCGGTTAACACAATTATAGCACGAATAAAGACAATTATCATGAATAAGGAAATATAATAATAATGCCTTTTATTATTGCCTCTAGGGCATATTTCCAACAGTCTCCCACTTGCACTAGAGTCAATAATCTAGTTACATTGTGATGAATCGAACACCCATAGAGTTCTGGTGCTGATCATGTTTTGCCTTAGGGAGAGGTTTAGTCAACGGATCTGCAACATTCAGATCCGTGTGCACTTTACAAATCTCTATGTCTCCATCTTGAACATTTTCACGAATGGAGTTGAAGCGACGCTTGATGTGCCTGGTCTTCTTGTGAAACCTGGGCTCCTTTGCAAGTGCAATAGCTCCAGTGTTGTCACAGAAGAGCTTGATTGGCCCCGACGCATTGGGTATGACTCCGAGGTCGGTGATGAACTCCTTCACCCAAATTGCTTCATGTGCTGCCTCCGAGGCTGCCATGTACTCCGCTTCACATGTAGATCCCGCCACAACGCTTTGCTTGCAACTGCACCAGCTTACTGCCCCACCATTCAAAATATACACGTATCCGGTTTGTGACTTAGAGTCATCCAGATCTGTGTCGAAGCTAGCGTCGACGTAACCTTTTACGACGAGCTCTTCGTCACCTCCATAAACGAGAAACATTTCCTTAGTCCTTTTCAGGTACTTCAGGATATTCTTGACCGCTGTCCAGTGTTCCTTGCCGGGATTACTTTGGTACCTACCTACCAAACTTACGGCAAGGTTTACATCAGGTCTGGTACACAGCATGGCATACATAATAGAACCTATGGCTGAGGCATAGGGGATGATGCTCATCTCTTCTATATCTTCTGCCATGGTCGGACATTGAGCTGAGCTCAATTTCACACCTTGTAACACAGGTAAGAACCCTTTCTTAGATTGATCCATATTGAATTTCTTCAATATCTTATCAAGGTATGTGCTTTGTGAAAGACCTATGAGGCGTCTCGATCTATCTCTATAGATCTTGATGCCTAATATATAAGCAGCTTCTCCAAGGTCCTTCATTGAAAAACTCTTATTCAAATAGGCCTTAATGCTGTCCAAGAGTTCTATATCATTTCCCATCAAAAGTATGTCGTCTACATATAATATGAGAAATGCTACAGAGCTCCCACTCACTTTCTTGTAAACACAGGCTTCTCCATAAGTCTGTGTAAACCCAAACGCTTTGATCATCTCATCAAAGCGAATGTTCTAACTCCGAGATGCTTGCACCAGCCCATAAATCGAGCGTTGGAGCTTGCATACCTTGTCAGCATTCTTAGGATCGACAAAACCTTCCGGCTGCATCATATACAATTCTTCCTTAAGGAAACCATTAAGGAATGCCGTTTTGACGTCCATTTGCCATATCTCATAATCATAGTATGCGGCAATTGCTAACATGATTCGGACGGACTTCAGCTTCACTACCGGTGAGAAAGTCTCATCGTAGTCAACCCCTTGAACTTGTCGATAACCCTTAGCGACAAGCCGAGCTTTATAGATGGTCACATTTCCATCCGCGTCTGTCTTCTTCTTGAAGATCCATTTATTTTCTATGGCTCGCCGTTCAACGGGCAAGTCAGTCAAAGTCCATACTTCGTTTTCATACATGGATCCTATCTCGGATTTCATGGCTTCCAGCCATTTGTCGGAATCCGGGCCCGCCATTGCTTCCTCATAGTTCGAAGGTTCACCGTTGTCTAACAACATGATTTCCAAGACAGGGTTGCCGTACCACTCTGGTGCGGAACGTGTCCTTGTGGACCTTCGAATTTCAGTAGGAGCTTGATCAGAAGTATCTTGATCATAATCATTAATTTCCTCTCTATTCGGTGCAGGCACCTCAGGAATGATTTCTTGAGTTTCGCCATTTTCCGGTTCAAGAGGTAACACTTCATCAAGTTCTACTTTCCTCCCACTTACTTCTTTCGAGAGAAACTCTTTCTCTAGAAAGGATCCATTCTTGGCAACAAAGATCTTGCCTTCGGATCTGAGGTAGAAGGTATACCCAATAGTTTCCTTCGGGTATTGTCGTGGATTTGTCACGGCAGATGTCCTAGGAAGAGGACTTAGTCGTGGAGCCATCGCAACGGGTTAGCTTGAAGGGGTTAAAGTGGACACAAGGACACGGTTTTTATACTAGTTCGGCCCCTTCGATGAAGGTAAAAGCCTACGTCTAGTTGTGATGGGATTGATGGGTTTCGAGGGCTTAAGGAGCGATATGCTTCGCCTAAACCTCGAATTCTTCTTCTCTGTCCCCGAACCGCCGTCAGGTCGTCCCCTTATATACACGGGTGACGTCCGTCGGTCTGCAAAGTCTCGACCTCCGGCTTATAAACGTGCCCGGGTCGGTCTCTCTATTCCTATCGTACAGTACAAGTTGGCCCCAGGCCGGTTTACACCATAAACCTTTAAACCGTTTATAGATCTTGGGCCTTTCTACTCCTCCTTGGGCTTTAACATCTCGGGTCTTGTTGATGTGGTAACCCGGGCCCTGCAGGCCGGTTTACCCCAGATAGCAACATCCCCAACATTAGGCCCCAGATTGATTTGAACAGGTTCATGTCAATCCTTAATAAGAATTTCTGTCTTCAAATGTCTTCCAGTGACTTGTTAAACCGTCGTTTCTCCGTCTCCTCTGCTGTGGTAAACCGATGTGACGCCAACGCAGGCTACCGTCTCCTTTCGCTAACCCGCAGGAATCAAGGCGACGGCTGGGCTTCCGAAATCTCCGGCCCCTGGATTCGCGCGCCTGATACACGCGCCGCGCCTTATAAATAGGACTTGAAGGCCATCTTCCTTTCCTCCCCTTCTTCGTCTTCCTCGCGACCCAGACCTCAGAGCTCCGCCGCCGCCGTCAACTGCTGCATCAACTCCGGCCGCTGCATCAACCTGATCGGTTCAGAGCACCGCGGCGACCTTCCGCATCTGTTTGGACCCCGGTAAGACCCCTGTTCTTGTTGCTTTAGATCTGTTCTAGGGTTCATCGTCCTGCTACTGTTTCTTGCTCATCCCCATAGCAGCCCTTGCGAACAGATAATGCTACCTGTATCTGGATTTGTAGTTCCTCTTAGCAGTCGCCATAAATCTGCACTCATTTCCTTAGATCTCACTCTTGTTCCTGCTTGTCGGACTTATGTTGTTCTGCTGTGAGCCCGACTTCATATTACCTGTTTTTATTTCTTTTTCCGCCCTAGCTGTAGATCCATTGTTTTGAAAGAATCCGTACGGGCTCTGTTTCTGCTTTCATACTCACAACTGTTTAGATCTGGCCGGTTTAACTCTTAGCAAAGCGAACAAACTGATCTACACATCCATTAGTCCCCTTGATGAACCGCCGGTTGATATTATTGTAGATAACCTGACTCTATATAAGAGCATCTTCGGTTTACTATCATACTTGCTCTCAAACCGGAATACCTTTGCCTTGTAGATTTCCTCATGGCAAAACAGGTGTATGAATGCAACTGGGTTCCCTCTTGCATCACTGAGACCCATCTAAACAACTTAGTTCTGACTGGTGCTTTGAGTAGCAAAAGTATCATCCATTGGAGGGTTCCAGGAGACGAATGTCCTCCTACCCCGCAGGAGGGAGAAGTGGTGGTGTTTGCGGATCACCTGGCCCAGGGGTTTAATCCACCCGGTTCAAAATTTTATCGGGATGTCTTGGCTAATTTTAAGCTGCGCCCACAAGATGTTGGTCCAAATTCAGTCACGAATATCTGCCATTTTCAAGTACTTTGCGAGGCGTACTTCCAAGAAGAACCTACTGCAGAGCTGTTCCGGGACTTTTTCCATTTGAACCGACGTACTGAATTTACCGACGGCCCTAACATGGAACTGGGTGGTATGGCGATTCAGAAAAGGAAAGAGGTGACTTATCCTCACGCCAAGTTGCATAGTCATCCGCAAGAATGGAATTGTACTTGGTTCTACTGCAAGGATACTTCCCCTGCCGATGAAAATCCACTGCCCGGTTTCCGTCCAGAGAGACTTAGCAACACTCACCCCTTCCCCCCACGGCTAACTGCCAAAGAGAGGAGTAAGTATGCCCCTCAGCTGTCCAAGCTCAGAGCCTTCATGGCTAATGGTTTAACGGGGGTTGATCTTGCTCGTTGCTGGATTTCCTGGAGCATCCTGCCCCTTAGCATCCGCTCCGGTTTGATGTGCCAATACACGGGTCGGGTTGATGACCCTCTGAGGCACTGCAACATTCAGCTGACGGAGGACGAAGTCGCTGAAGCTGTGAAGAAGATGCTGAACGAACCGGAACCTGTTTGCGCTCAAACCGGCCTGCTTCCATTTTGTGCCACAAACAAACCACCTGCTGTAAGTAATTCCTCTGTTTATAGAATCTTTGATCTCCTTATATATATGTTGTTAACTCCAGTCCTTCCTGAGACAGGGAGATGATCCATTTTGGAGCAAGAAGTTACAAGAGCCGACCGAAAAGGTAACCCGACCCAAGACGAGGGTGAAGAAGCCTGCTCAGAGGAAAAGGAACACCGCTTCCAATACTCTGGATTTAGAGGAGGATGATGTGGGTAATCCGGACCTCGGGGTAGACCTCGATTCAGTTGGTTTGCTTTTTGTACGTCTTATTGATGATGATATTTGTCAGGATGATGCTGAAGTGAGCCATGCCGAAGGCCTAGAGGTAACTATTCTTTCTTCTGATGCCGTTCCTTTGCCTTTGAAAAAACCTCGCCAGGCAAATCGGAAAATTAAATTTTCTCACCCTCTTGCTTACTTGGATCCCAAATTTCTTGTGAAGACCCAGCAACATGAAGCTCGACGCACCACCCGTCATAGCGGCCAGGTAGTCACCTCCGCCGGTTTACCGAACAGCCCGGTTCGGAAACGCCGTTCAGAGGTCTCCGATTTATGCGCTAGCTTTCCTCCTAAAGCCGGTTTAACTCGCCAGCCTCTAAATCCATCTGACACCGATTATCAGGTCACTTCCCATTCATCTTCCGGTGAATCTTCAGCTACTCAACTGCCACCGTTGAAGACAGTTATTGGGTAAGTTGGACCGATCACAACATATCTCTGTATGGGTCTCTTAATCCATCTTATACTGTTTTACCAATCTTTGGGTTTTTCCAGGGCTAAACCTAGACCGAGCAAGAAGGCTCGTCTGGATAACCCGGCTGAAGGAACTGCCGCTCCTGAACCGGAGAAAACTCCTTGTGCTGACGCTCTGGGTCGTGAAGATACTCAGAACTATCTATCTCCGCAAGATGACATCTGCGCTGAAGAAAGGACTACCGAACCTGCTAGCCGTACTGATCCGCCTGCCAGTCCTGTTCGGGTTGAGGAATCCATCCCCCCTTCTGCAACTGCTGATAAACCGACAGGGCCACTGCAGAGCAGTGACTCCAAGGATGATGATGTCGTGATTACCGGTATTGGCCGCTCTGAACCGGGGAACACTGCTACTTTGGCCAAGCATACTGCCAAGGACGAAGTCTCGGCTATAAAGGGCAAATGGGACCTTGACTTATCTACGTACGCCTCTTTAAGCGCCCGGATCTTTATTCTGGGTATCTGAACCGGCTGTACACCAGTCGGGATTATGAGGCTGCTATGATCAAGATGATGAAGGAGAAACTTGAGGTAACTCCCTTGTGCTTCATTCTATTGCAACTTTAGCTTATCAAATACTTCCAAACCGAGATGATAGTCCGGACCAGGCTGCTTTTGACAATTAAGATCTGGTTTAGAAAACCCAAGGTTTCAACATCGGTCATAACCAGAAAAACATCAACAGATAACCATTAGCCCCCAAGTGCCAAGCTTAAATACTTGTATTAATCTTGGGACTTTTTGTAATGGAAAACTTATGTTAAAATCAAATATGCATTAGCCCCCAAGTATCGAGCACATAACTTGCTTGTGTGGTTGATACTTCCAAACCGTGCAATCTTTTCTGAACACTGTTGATGACCTGCTGCAGGGGGATTTGAAGACCAAAGAGAACCAAGTCTCAGACCTTCAGGAAGCTTTAAAAGCCCAGCAGATTGAAACTGAAAAAGCAAAGGAGGAATTGACCAAAGCCTTAACTGTTATGGAGCAGCTGAAAGCAAGCCGAAAAAAGGAGCAAGCCGATTGGGCTACTGAAAGAGCTCTTTTGACGAAGAGGGCTGAAAATGCCGAAGCTGCTCTTAAACCGGTGGTTGATGAGTTATCCACCGTGAAGCGACAAATACACTCCATGACCTCTGCCGTCTTTGGTAAACTTTTTCGATGCCCTTCTTCCAATTTGTACCTTGTTTGCCACACCCTATGTCCGGTTTGTAATCCACCTTGAAACACTGCAGGCTCACGTATTGGACACTTGGGTTCTGACGTGCGGATGAAACTCAAAGCTGCTTATACTCTGATTGAACAGTTATACACCGGAGCACAAAGAGCTATCACCACTGCATCGCATAACAACCCTGCGCCGTCTCTGATTCAAGACACATTAAAGAGGTTGTCCATGCTTCCAGCCCGGATTGAAGAATTGAAAAGATCAGCTGCTCGAACTGGAGCCATTACTGCCTTGATCTGGGCCAAAGCGTGGGTACCAGATTTCGATCCTGTCGAAGCGGCCCAAGGATACCCCAGCTTGAAGGAGGACGGTTCAGACTTTGGTGAAGACGATTTGAGGGCGATAAACCGGGCGGTGCGCCCCCTAGCTTGTCAATTGGCGGAGGAAGCAGATCTGTCACGTTACCAAGCCCAATACGACAACCAGAACAAACGAGTATCTGCCCCGGTCCCTGAAGCGGGAAACCTTGTTCCTCCAATCCGTAAGCATACTTACGCCCCAGACATTGAACCGTCTTCGCTGATTCATGAAGAAGCCGTCTTTCAAGCGCTAATGGGAATCGACTGGACCACTGCTGATTTCCAGCCAATGGGTAACCAAGATGGAGCTGAAGCGGCGCAAGACGATCCCCAGCCTTCGAACCGAGGCGGCGAACAGGCGTAATCAGTGCTCCGGTTCACCTTTGGCGAAGCTATAATCCGTCAGCGAACAATATATTCAGGCACTACGTTGCCTTGTAATAAGATAGTTTAATACTTCTGCATTTGAATGTGCCTTCGCGCACGGGTACTGATGCTCTTTCCAATGATGTTTCCATCTTATGTTTTCTGCCTTTACTGAGTACACAATGCGATTTTTCGACTACCTGAACCGTGCTGCGCCTTTGCCAAACCGGGCAATTTGCCTCCGGGTTAAAAAGCGGACCAGGCTACGCCAGCTGAATCGGTTTAAGGATGCTTGACGTTCCGAAGAACTAAAAAAGACACCACAATCAAGGCAGAAAAACCAAACCAAATATGAAAGGCAAAGCGATAATAAACGCATGTGAATAGTGGTTACTATGAACCGTTCAGTAGGCGTGACCATCGTCAAGACAAAACCGAGCCCCCAAGAGGTGTAGCTACGGTTTAAGCCGACTAGGTTCCTAACCGAATCGTGGCAAATATGCCGGCCAAATGGCATTGCATTGGTTCGTCAACCAAGCCCCCAAGTGACTCAATGGCCAAGGGCCGATCAAGTGGCATTGCGTTGGTTCGGACACGACCAAGCCCCCAAATGATTCATTGGCTAAAAAGCCGACCAGAAGGCATTACCATTATCAAGACATGACCGAGTTCCCCTAAGGTGTAATCTACGGTTTAAGTCGATTAGGTCCCCAACTGATTCAGTGGCAAATGTGCCAGCCAGAAGGCATTACCGTCGTCAAGACATGACCAAGCCCCCCGAAGGTGTAGCCACGGTTCAGGCCGACTAGGTCCCCAACTGACTTTATAGGGATAGCCACGTTCTCTTTGGTTCGAATACGACCTATGTTTGAACAGCTGTGTTCTCTTTGGTTCGAATACGACCTATGTTTGAACAGGAAGCCCCATGTTTGAATAGCTATGTTCTCTTTGGTTCGAATACGACCTATGTTTGAACAGGAAGCCTCATGTTTGAATAGCTATGTTCTCTTTGGTTCGAATACGACCTATGTTTGAACAGGAAGCCTCATGTTTGAACCGGGATATTGAATCGGATACTAAGAGCCGCCCAGCCTGGCCGGAGACATCTTCCCTTGAACCGGCTTTTAAACCGGAATCTATATCTTGAACTTTGTGAAGCAACCTCCAGGGGAAAACACACATGATGTGAAGAACAGCAGAGACCCCGCTTTACTCGAGGCTCCGGTTTATTGTATTAATCATAATATATACATGGTCATGATATGTACATAAGCAGAGCCCAGGGCTCATGTATAATAAGGCCGTAGATGAGCTATGTTCCACGGCCTGCTGGTCTCCTCCTCTGATGTGCGTGAATCCTTGCGCTCTCGAATATCAATCAGGTAATATGACCCATTATTCAGATTCTTGCTGACCACAAAAGGTCCTTCCCAAGGCGGGGATAATTTATGCTGATCAGACTGATCCTGGATGAGCCGAAGCACCAAATCCCCCTCCTGAAAGGTTCTGGTCCTAACCCGACGGCTGTGGTAACGGCGAAGATCTTGCTGGTAAATCGCTGAACGGGCAGCTGCCAAGTCACGCTCCTCATCCAACAAGTCAAGAGCGTTCTGCCGTGCCTGCTCATTATCCGCTTCAACATATGCTGCCACGCGAGGTGAGTCATGTCGTATATCACTTGGGAGAACCGCCTCCGCTCCATAAACCATAAAAAACGGCGTAAACCCCGTGGATCTGTTAGGCGTGGTGTTGATGCTCCATAATACAGACGGTAGCTCCTCCACCCAACAACCCGACGTCCTTTGCAAAGGGACTAGAAGCCGGGGTTTGATACCTCTCAAGATCTCTTGGTTCGCTCGTTCTGCCTGACCATTAGACTGTGGGTGCGCTACCGAAGAAACATCAAGCCGTATATGCTCCCGTGCACAGAACTCCTTCATGGCCCCCTTGGATAGATTGGTACCATTATCTGTGATGATGCTGTGGGGAAAACCAAACCGGAAGATCACCTTCTTTATAAACCGGACCGCCGTGGCTGCATCACACTTACTAACCGGTTCTGCCTCTACCCACTTTGTAAATTTGTCCACCGCCACCAGCAGATGGGTCTTCTTATCTTTGGAACGCTTAAAAGGCCCAACCATATCAAGCCCCCAAGTCGCAAACGGCCAAGTGATTGGAATCATCCTCAATTCTTGAGCCGGTATGTGTGCTCGTCTGGAAAATTTCTGGCAACCATCACATAATCTGACCAGGTCTTCTGCATCAGCATGAGCAGTTAACCAGTAGAAACCGTGGCGGAACGCTTTAGCCACCAATGATTTTGAACCGGCGTGGTGGCCGCAATCCCCTTCATGTATTTCTCGTAATATCTCGCATCCCTCCTTAGGGGATATGCACCGTTGCAGCGCTCCTGATACGCTGCGATGATGTAACTCTCCTTGGAAAATGGTCATAGACTTGGACCGTCGTACTATCTGTCGAGCCAAGCTTTCATCTTCTGGTAATTCACCCCGGTTCATATATGCCAGGTAAGGGAGCGTCCAATCCGGGGTGGCGTGAAGGGCCGCCACTAACTGAGCCTCCGGATCAGGAACAGCCAACTCCAGCTCACCGGGCAGCTGTACCGATGGGTGGTACAATACATCCAAGAACACATTAGGTGGGACCGGTTTACGCTGAGAGCCCAAGCGACTTAAAGCGTCCGCTGCCTCATTCTTTCTGCGGTCCACATGATCCACTTGATAACCTTTGAAATGTCCAGCCACCATGTCCACTTCACGTCGGTACGCAGCCATAAGTGGATCCTTAGAATCCCAGGTGCCAGATACCTGCTGAGCCACCAGATCCGAATCACCAAAGCACCTAACTCTGCTCAAATTCATCTCTTTAGCCACCCGAAGACCATGAAGCAAAGCTTCATACTCCGCCGCATTATTTGTACAGGGGAACATCAAACGGAGGACGTAACAAAACTTATCTCCTCGTGGGGAAGTTAAAACGACTCCAGCCCCCGAGCCTTCCAATTGTCTTGACCCGTCGAAATGAACAGTCCAATAGGTGTTATCTGGCTTCTCCTCAGGCGCTTGCAACTCTGTCCAATCGTTTATGAAATCGACAAGTGCCTGTGACTTTATGGCCGTCCGGGGTACGTACCTTAAATCGTGCGGCCCGAGCTCGATAGCCCACTTGGCAATCCAACCGGTCGCCTCCCGGTTCTGTATAATGTCACCCAAAGGAGCAGAACTGACCACCGTGATTGGGTGTCCTTGAAAATATTGCCTCAGCTTCCGGCTTGCCATAAAAACGCCATATACCAGCTTCTGCCAATGCGGATACCTTTGTTTGGACTCGATAAGTACTTCACTGATATAGTAAACCGGCCGCTGAACCGGATGTTCCTTTCCAGCCTCCTTTCGCTCTACCACCATCGCCACACTGACTGCTCTGGCATTCGCTGCAACATATAGCAGGAGTGGCTCTTTATCTACAGGGGCTGCCAACACTGGCGGATTGACTAGTTGTTGCTTCAAGTCCTCAAACGCTTTATCAGCCTCCGGACTCCAGACAAACTGATCCGTTTTCTTGAGCATTTGATACAAGGGGATCGCCTTTTCACCAAGGCGACTGATAAACCGGCTTAACGCCGCAATCCGCCCGGCCATGCGCTGAACATCATTGATGCATTTCGGTTTGGCCAGGGAGGTGATGGCTGTGATCTTTTCCGGATTGGCCTCAATTCCTCTATGGGACACTAAAAATCCCAACAGCTTGCCTGCAGGTACACCAAAAACACATTTAGCCGGGTTGAGCATCATTTGGTACACTCTCAAGTTATCGAAAGTTTCCTTCAAATCGTCAACCAGGGTCTCCTTCTTTCGTGACTTGACCACGATATCATCCACATAAGCATGCACATTACGCCCAATCTGCTCGTGGAGGCAATTTTGCACACATCGTTGATAAGTAGCCTGCGCACTCTTAAGCCCAAAGGGCATGGACACATAGCAGAAGGCTCCAAAGGGAGTAATGAACGCTGTCTTCTCCTGGTCCTTAACTGCCATCTTGATTTGATGATAACCCGAATAAGCATCCAAAAAACTTAAACGCTCGCAACCTGCCGTAGCATCAATGATCTGATCAATCCGGGGGAGAGCAAAAGGATCTGCTGGGCAAGCTTTATTCAAGTCTGTGTAGTCCACGCACATGCGCCAGGTGCCATTTTTCTTAAGAACTAGCACCGGATTAGCGAGCCATTCGGGATGAAAAACCTCAATGATAAACCCAGCTGCCAGGAGCCTGGCCACTTCCTCACCAATCGCTTTACGTCTTTCTTCATTAAACCGTCGTAAGAACTGCTTTACCGGCTTGTACTTAGGATCCACATTAAGGGTGTGCTCAGCGAGTTGCCTCGGTACACCAGGCATGTCAGATGGCTTCCATGCAAAGATGTCCCGATTCTCACGGATGAACTCGATGAGCGCGCTTTCCTATTTTGGATCCAAGTTTGCACTGATGCTGAACTGCTTGGATGAATCGCCAGGTACGAAGTCAACAAGTTTAGTTTCGGCCGCTGATTTGAACTTCAAGGCCGGATCGTGGTCCGTAGTCGGCTTTTTTAATGAAGTCATATCCTCCGGATCAACACTGTCTTTGTACTGCTTTAGCTCCTCCGTAGCACAAACCGATTCTGCATAAGTCGCATCTCCTTCCTCGCATTCCAAAGCGATTCGACGGCTCCCATGAACCGTTATAGTGCCCTTGTAACCTGGCATCTTAAGTTGCAGATACACGTAGCAGGGTCGTGCCATAAATTTTGCATAAGCTGGCCGTCCGAACAAAGCGTGGTACGGGCTTTGGATTTTAACCACTTCGAACGTCAGCGTCTCTGATCTGGAATCGTGACTATCGCCAAATACCACTTCAAGGGCTATCTTACCAACCGGATATGCAGACTTGCCAGGCACCACCCCGTGGAACACTGTATTGGTCGGTTTGAGATCCTTATCTACCAGTCCCATACGACGGAAGGTCTCGTAATACAAGATGTTAATGCTGCTCCCTCCGTCCATGAGCACCTTGGTGAGCTTATAACCTCCCACCTGAGGCGCCACCACCAATGCTAACTGACCCGGATTATAAACCCTGGGAGGGTGATCCTCTCGGCTCCATATGATGGGCTGTTCTGACCAGCGCAGATAGTGAGGCGTGGCTGGTTCGATAGCACTAACTGCTCGCCTCTGAAGCTTTCTATCCCGTTTATCCAGGCTTGTAGTAAAGACATGATATTGTCCACCACTCAACTGTTTCGGGTTGCTCTGATAACCACTCTGATTACTCTGATTATTTTGGCTGACCTGTCCGCCCGGATTACCCTGGAACCCTGGACCAGGACCTGAACCGCCGCCGGCGCTGCGATCATTCTGGAAAGTGTTTGAGCTTTTGAACTCCTTCATGATATAACAATCCTTCCAAAGATGGGTTGCTGGTTCCTCCTTTGTTCCGTGCTTCGGACAGGGCTGGTTTAAGAAAAAGTTCAAACGCTCCGGATTAGGACCAGGATCTGTGCGGAAACTTGGCTGTTTCCCCTTGCGCCGCTGGCCCTTATTCTGTGCACTTGCATTGGCTACAAAGTCCATGCTCCCGTCCGGTTTACGCTTACCTCCGCCTCCATTACCTGTCGGTCGATGCTGCTGGCCTTTGGTGTTGCCATTCTTCCTTCCCTTCCCTGCCTTGTCATCACCAGAGTCAGGATCCTTGGTACTGTCAGAATCCGCATACTTCACTAAAGCGGTCATGAGCGTTCCTATGTCTGTACAATCACGCTTCATCCGGCCCAGCTTTAGCTTCAAAGGGCCAAACCGACAGTTGCTTTCCAACAGTACTACAGCGGTGTCTGCGTTGATGCGATCTGATGAGTGTAAGACTTCTGATACTCGTCGTACCCAATGGGTAGTTGATTCCCCTTCTTCCTGAACGCAGGCTGCTAGGTCAACTATTGACATTGGCTGTTTGCACGTGTCCTTGAAGTTCTTGATAAACCGGGCGCGCAATTGGGCCCACGAGCTAATTGAATTAGGTGGCAAACTCTTTAGCCAAGTCCGGGCCGTTCCTTCTAACATCATAGTAAAATACTTGGCACACGCCGCGTCATCCACATCCAGCATCTCCATAGCCATTTCATAGCTCTCCACCCACGTCTCCGGAGGCTGATCTGCCGTGTAGTTTGGTACTTTGCGGGGGCCTTTGAAGTCTTTGGGCAGGCGTACGTTGCGCAAGGCGGGAACAAGGCACGGTACTCCCAAAGAACTGGAAACCATCCCTGGTTCAGCCGCAGCTGCTGGGAAGATAGGTGTAATCTGATGAGCCTGATGCTGCGCTGCCAATCCGGCCTCCCGTGCACGGGTGCGATCCACATTCTCATGAGCATTGTCAACGCCCGCCGGATTGTTGCCGCGGAGCGCTTCACGCCTGGCATTACTTGAAACGGCCGGCTCCTCCACGCGCCTGCTATAGCTCCCGCTGGGGCGAGGGGTGGAGTGAATCCGATCACGGCTTTGCGAATATGCTTCTTGCTGGGCCAACGCGGTCCTAAGGAGCTCCTTGACCCGGCGTGTTTCTTCATCCTGCGGTGAATCTCCTTCGATCGGAATGGCTTCCAACCGAGCCGCCGCCGCGACGAGGTTATCCATCGGGTTGGAATAATGACCTGACGGCGTTGGCATGACCGGTGGCGTATCAGTGTTATGACGAGGCAGGTTTATAATCCGGTGCTGAACCGGGGCGCCGGCCGTCACCTCCGCACGGTTTACCCCCGGGGTGTTGAAGAGGTTTCGCGCGTCGAGGGCGGCGGGCAACCGAGACCGGGATTTTCTCTTCAGGACCTCCTGAGACGCCTTCTGGTCCATCATGAGCCTGTAAGCCTGTGCATCTAAAGCGGCGCGCTCCGCCGTCATCCTGATCTCTTCTGCTGCCAGTTCCGCTTTAGCCCGAGCAATCTGCTCTCTCACTTTGGCAATCTCAGCATTGTGAGCCTCCTGATCCACCGGGTTGGCTTCCGCTATGAGCGCTGCTAGTGCGTCAAACAGGTCTGACAAAACTTGGGCTGGTGAACCTGTAGGGCCTCCTGCCCGCGCAGCCGTTGCTGCTGCCGATCCGGAGATCGCTGCTGCTATAGTTGATGATCGTGGCGCCGCCTGTGTTCCAGTCATGAAGATCCCAACCCGACAGGGCAGATCCGAGGGGTCCGGAATACTGTTGCCATCGGAACCGCCCTCAATCCGATCATCTTGTAGCTGGTAAAGAGATTCGGTTTCCCCGGTCGACGTTTCATCGCCGGAGTAGATGGTGGTTTCGTCACCAGATTCGGATCCTTCCTCGTAGCTTCCCCCGCGGATGACCCCCACGAAGGCGTGCTTTCTGATCGGTTTAGCCAGGGTCGATTTCGTGCACTGAGCCGTCTCGACGAGGTCGGCGCAGACGCCTAGCGCGGGGCCCGGTTCTCCGATCTTGCCGATGAAAACATGGATGCCGCCAAAGGGGACCCGGTACCCGTACTCGATCAAGCCGGCGTCGGGACCCCAGCCTGTGCTGTCGATGTAGAGTTTTCCGCGGCGGCTCTTGGTCATCCGTCCCACAGCGTAACCCTCGAGTCCTTCAAAGCGGCCCTCCAAGAACCTGAAACCATCTCGCGATAGCCCCACGGTGGGCGCCAACTGTCGTGGATTTGTCACGGCAGATGTCCTAGGAAGAGGACTTAGTCGTGGAGCCATCGCAACGGGTTAGCTTGAAGGGGTTAAAGTGGACACAAGGACACGGTTTTTATACTAGTTCGGCCCCTTCGATGAAGGTAAAAGCCTACGTCTAGTTGTGATGGGATTGATGGGTTTCGAGGGCTTAAGGAGCGATATGCTTCGCCTAAACCTCGAATTCTTCTTCTCTGTCCCCGAACCGCCGTCGGGTCGTCCCCTTATATACACGGGTGACGTCCGTCGGTCTGCAAAGTCTCGACCTCCGGCTTATAAACGTGCCCGGGTCGGTCTCTCTATTCCTATCGTACAGTACAAGTTGGCCCCAGGCCGGTTTACACCATAAACCTTTAAACCGTTTATAGATCTTGGGCCTTTCTACTCCTCCTTGGGCTTTAACATCTCGGGTCTTGTTGATGTGGTAACCCGGGCCCTGCAGGCCGGTTTACCCCAGATAGCAACATCCCCAACAGGTATCCTATGAAGACGCATTTTTCCGACTTGGGTTCGAGCTTTTCTGGTTGAAGTTTCTTCACATAAGCATCGCATCCCCAAACTTTTAGAAACGACAGCTTAGGTTTCTTCCCAAACCATAATTCATACGGTGTCGTCTCAACGGATTTCGACGGAGCCCTATTTAAAGTGAATGCGGCAGTCTCTAAAGCATAGCCCCAAAAAGATAGCGGTAAGTCGGTAAGAGACATCATAGATCGCACCATATCTAATAGAGTGCGATTACGACGTTCGGACACACCATTACGCTGAGGTGTTCCAGGCGGCGTGAGTTGTGAAACTATTCCACATTTTCTTAAGTGTGTGCCAAATTCGTGACTCAAGTATTCTCCTCCACGATCTGATCGTAGAAACTTGATCTTTCTATCACGTTGATTTTCAACCTCACTCTGAAATTCCTTGAACTTTTCAAAGGTTTCAGACTTGTGTTTCATTAAGTAGATATACCCATATCTACTCAAGTCATCAGTGAGGGTGAGAACATAACGATAGCCACCGCGAGCCTCAACACTCATTGGACCACACACATCGGTATGTATGATTTCCAATAAGTTGGTTGCTCGCTCCATTGTTCCTGAGAATGGAGTCTTGGTCATTTTACCCATGAGGCATGGTTCGCACGTGTCAAATGATTCATAATCAAGAGACTCTAAAAGTCCATCTGCATGGAGCTTCTTCATGCGTTTGACACCTATGTGACCAAGGCGGCAGTGCCACAAATATGTGGGACTATTGTTATCAACTTTAACTCTTTTGGTACTCACACTATGAATATGCGTTTCATCACGTACGAGATTCATCAAGAATAAACCATTAACCATCGGAGCATGACCATAAAACATATCTCTCATATAAATAGAACAACCATTATTCTCGGATTTAAATGAGTAGCCATCTCGAATTAAGCGAGATCCGGATACAATGTTCATGCTCAAACTTGGCACTAAATAACAATTATTAAGGTTTAAAACTAATCCCGTAGGTAAATGTAGAGGCAGCGTGCCGACGGCGATCACATCGACCTTGGAACCATTCCCGACGCGCATCGTCACCTCGTCCTTCGCCAGTCTCCGTTTATTCCGCAGCTCCTGCTTTGAGTTACAAATGTGAGCAACTGCACCGGTATCAAATACCCAAGAGCTACTACGAGTACTGGTAAGGTACACATCAATTACATGTATATCACATATACCTTTGGTTTTGCCGGCCTTCTTGTCCGCTAAGTATTTGGGGCAGTTCCGCTTCCAGTGACCACTTCCCTTGCAATAAAAGCACTCAGTTTCGGGCTTGGGTCCATTCTTTGGCTTCTTCCCGGCAACTTGCTTACCGGGCGCGGCAACTTCCTTGCCGTCCTTCTTGAAGTTCTTTTTACCCTTGCTCCTTTTGAACTTAGTGGTTTTATTCACCATCAGCACTTGATGCTCTTTCTTGATTTCTACCTCTGCTGATTTCAGCATAGCATACACCTCAGGAATGGTCTTTACCATCCCCTGCATATTGTAGTTCATCACAAAGCTCTTGTAGCTAGGTGGAAGCGACTGGAGGATTCTATCAATGACCACTTCTTCCGGAAGATTAACTTCCAGTTGAGTCAAGCGGTTGTGCAATCCAGACATTCTGAGTATGTGCTCACTGACAGAGCTATTTTCCTCCATCTTACAGCTAAAGAATTTGTTGGAGATCTCATATCTCTCAACCCGGGCATGAGCTTGGAAAACCATTTTCAGCTCTTCGAACATCTCATATGCTCCATGTCTCTCAAAACGCTTTTGGAGCCCCGGCTCTAAGCTGTAAAGCATGCCGCACTGAACGAGGGAGTAATCATCGCATTGCGACTGCCAAGCGTTCATAATGTCTTGTTGTGCAGGGAGAACCGGTGAGTCACCCAGCGGTGCTCGTAGGACATAATCTTTCTTGGCAGCTATGAGGATGATCCTCAGGTTCCGGACCCAGTCCCTATAGTTGCTACCATCGTCTTTCAGCTTGGTTTTCTCTAGGAACGCGTTGAAGTTGAGGACTACGTTGGCCATTTGATCTACAAGACATATTGTAAATATTTAGACTAAGTTCATGATAATAAAGTTCATTCAATCAAATTATTTAATGAACTCCCACTTAGATAGACATCCCTCTTCCAGTCATCTAAGCATTACATGATCCGAGTCAACTAGGCCGTGTCCGATCATCACGTGAGACGGACTAGTCAACATCGGTGAACATCTTCATGTTGATCGTATCTTCTATACGACTCATGCTCGACCTTTCGGTCTTCCGTGTTCCGAGGCCATGTCTGTACATGCTAGGCTCGTCAAGTCAACCTAAGTGTTTGCGTGTGTAAATCTGTCTTACACCCGTTGTATGTGAACGTTAGAATCTATCACACCCGATCATCACGTGGTGCTTCGAAACAACGAACTGTAGCAACGGTGCACAGTTAGGGTGAACACTTTCTTGAAATTATTATGAGGGATCATCTTATTTACTACCGTCGTTCTAAGTAAACAAGATGCAAAACATGATAAACATCACATGCAATCAAATAATAAACGTGACATGATATGGCCAATATCACATAGCTCCTTCGATCTTCATCTTGGGGCTCCATGATCATCTTGTCACCGGCTTGACACCATGATCTTCATCATCATGATCTTCATCATCGTGTCTCCATGAAGTTGCTCGCCAACTATTACTTCTACTACTATGGCTAACACGTTTAGCAATAAAGTAAAGTAACTTACATGGCGATTCTCAATGACACGCAGGTCATACAAAATAAAGACAACTCCTATGGCTCCTGCCGGTTGTCATACTCATCGACATGCAAGTCGTGATTCCTATTACAATAGCATGAACATCTCATACATCACATATAGATCATTCATCATTCATCACAACTTTGGCCATATCATATCACATAGCACTTGCTGCAAAAACAAGTTAGACGTCCTCTAATTGTTGTTGCAAGTTTTACGTGGCTGAATTAGGGTTCTAGCAAGAACGTTTTCTTACCTACGTTAAAACCACCACAACGTGATTTTTCAACTTCTATTGACCCTTCATAAGGACCCTTTTCATCGAATCCGCTCCAACTAAAGTAGGAGAGACAGACACCCGACAGCCACCTTATGCAACTAGTGCATGTTCGTCGGTGGAACCGGTCTCACGTAAGCGTACGTGTAAGGTTGGTCCGGGCCGCTTCATCCCACAATACCATTGAAGCAAGATAAGACTAGTAGCGGCAAGAAGAGTTGACAACATCTACGCCCACAACAAATTGTGTTCTACTCGCGCAAGAAGAACTACGCATAGACCTAGCTCATGATGCCACTGTTGGGGAACGTTGCAGAAAATTAAATTTTTTCCTACGGTTTCACCAAGATCCATCTAGGAGTTCATCAAGCAACGAGTATTCAGATTAGATAGCATCTACATACCACTTTGTAGATCGCAACGGAAGCGTTCGAGTGAACGTGGATGAGGTAGTCGTACTTGCCGTGATCCAATTCACCGATGATCTAGTGCCGAATGGACGGCACCTCCGCGTTCAACACACGTACGGAAAGCGTGACGTCTCCTCCTTCTTGATCCAGCAAGGCAAAGGAGAGGTTGGGGATGAAGGCTCCAGCAACAGCACGACGGCGTGGTGATGGTGGAACTGCAGTACTCCGGCAGGGCTTCGCCGTGCTCAATGGAGGAGGAGGAGGTGTTGGAGAGGGAGAGGGAGGCGCCAGGGCAATGGGTGATAAGCCCCCTCTCTCCCCCCCCTTTATATAACCCCCAAGGGGGGGCGCCGGCCCTAGGAGATGAGATCTCCTAGGGGGGGGGCGGCGGCCAGGGCAGGGGGGCTTGCCCCCCAAGCAAGGGGGGCGCCCCCTTTTGGGTTTCCCTCCCCCCAACCCTAGGCGCATGGGCCCATGGGGGGGGGGAGGCGCACCAGCCCACTATGGGCTGGTTCCCTCCCTCATACAGCCCATGGGGCCCTCCGGGATTGGTGGCCCCACCCGGTGGACCCCCCGGGACCCTCCGGTGGTCCCGGTACAATACCGATAACCCCGAAACTTGTCCCGATGTCCGTATGATGACTTTCCATATATAAATCTTTACCTTCGGACCATTCCGAAACTCCTCGTGACGTCCGGGATCTCATCCGGGACTCCGAACAACATTCGGGTTACTGCACATACATATCCCTATAACCCTAGCGTCACCGAACCTTAAGTGTGTAGACCCTACGGGTTCGGGAGACATGCAGACATGACCGAGATTGCTCTCGGGCAATAACCAACAGCGGGATCTGGATACCCATATTGGCTCCCACATGCTCCACGATGATCTCATCGGATGAACCACGATGTCAAGGACTCAATTAATCCCGTATACGATTCCCTTTGTCAATCGGTATTTTACTTGCCCGAGATTCGATCGTCGGTATACCAATACCTCGTTCAATCTCGTTACCGGCAAGTCACTTTTCTCGTTCCGTAATGCATGATCCCGTGATCAAACACTTTGGTCACATTGAGCTCATTGTGATGATGCATTACCGAGAGGGCCCGGTGATACCTCTCCGTCAAGCGGAGTGACAAATTCCAGTCTCGATCCATGTCAACCCAACAGACACTTTCAGAGATACCCGTAGCATACCTTTATAGTCACCCAGTTACGTTGTGACGTTTGGCACACCCAAAGCACTCCTACGGTATCCGGGAGTTACATGATCTCATGGTCTAAGGAAAGGATACTTGACATTGGAAAACTCTAGCAAACGAATTATGCGATCTTATGCTATGTTTAGGATTGGGTCTTGTCCATCACATCATTCTCCTAATGATGTGATCCCGTTATCGATGACATCCAATGTCCATAGTCAGGAAACCATGACTATCTGTCGATCAACGAGCTAGTCAACTAGAGGCTTACTAGGGACATGTTGTTGTCTGTTATTCACACATGTATTACGATTTCCGGTTAACACAATTATAGCACGAATAAAGACAATTATCATGAATAAGGAAATATAATAATGCTTTTTATTATTGCCTCTAGGGCATATTTCCAACAGTCTCCCACTTGCACTAGAGTCAATAATCTAGTTACATTATGATGAATCGAACACCCATAGAGTTCTGGTGCTGATCATGTTTTGCCTTAGGGAGAGGTTTAGTCAACGGATCTGCAACATTCAGATCCGTGTGCACTTTACAAATCTCTATGTCTCCATCTTGAACATTTTCACGAATGGAGTTGAAGCGACGCTTGATGTGCCTGGTCTTCTTGTGAAACCTGGGCTCCTTTGCAAGTGCAATAGCTCCAGTGTTGTCACAGAAGAGCTTGATTGGCCCCGACGCATTGGGTATGACTCCGAGGTCGGTGATGAACTCCTTCACCCAAATTGCTTCATGTGCTGCCTCCGAGGCTGACATGTACTCCGCTTCACATGTAGATCCCGCCACAACGCTTTGCTTGCAACTGCACCAGCTTACTGCCCCACCATTCAAAATATACACGTATCCGGTTTGTGACTTAGAGTCATCCAGATCTGTGTCGAAGCTAGCGTCGACGTAACCTTTTACGACGAGCTCTTCGTCACCTCCATAAACGAGAAACATTTCCTTAGTCCTTTTCAGGTACTTCAGGATATTCTTGACCGCTGTCCAGTGTTCCTTGCCGGGATTACTTTGGTACCTACCTACCAAACTTACGGCAAGGTTTACATCAGGTCTGGTACACAGCATGGCATACATAATAGAACCTATGGCTGAGGCATAGGGGATGACGCTCATCTCTTCTATATCTTCTGCCGTGGTCGGACATTGAGCTGAGCTCAATTTCACACCTTGTAACACAGGTAAGAACCCTTTCTTAGATTGATCCATATTGAATTTCTTCAATATCTTATCAAGGTATGTGCTTTGTGAAAGACCTATGAGGCGTCTCGATCTATCTCTATAGATCTTGATGCCTAATATATAAGCAGCTTCTCCAAGGTCCTTCATTGAAAAACTCTTATTCAAATAGGCCTTAATGCTGTCCAAGAGTTCTATATCATTTCCCATCAAAAGTATGTCGTCTACATATAATATGAGAAATGCTACAGAGCTCCCACTCACTTTCTTGTAAACACAGGCTTCTCCATAAGTCTGTGTAAACCCAAACACTTTGATCATCTCATCAAAGCGAATGTTCCAACTCCGAGATGCTTGCACCAGCCCATAAATCGAGCGTTGGAGCTTGCACACCTTGTCAGCATTCTTAGGATCGACAAAACCTTCCGGCTGCATCATATACAATTCTTCCTTAAGGAAACCATTAAGGAATGCCGTTTTGACGTCCATTTGCCATATCTCATAATCATAGTATGCGGCAATTGCTAACATGATTCGGACGGACTTCAGCTTCGCTACCGGTGAGAAAGTCTCATCGTAGTCAACCCCTTGAACTTGTCGATAACCCTTAGCGACAAGCCGAGCTTTATAGATGGTCACATTTCCATCCGCGTCTGTCTTCTTCTTGAAGATCCATTTATTTTCTATGGCTCGCCGTTCAACGGGCAAGTCAGTCAAAGTCCATACTTTGTTTTCATACATGGATCCTATCTCGGATTTCATGGCTTCCAGCCATTTGTCGGAATCCGGGCCCGCCATTGCTTCCTCATAGTTCGAAGGTTCACCGTTGTCTAACAACATGATTTCCAAGACAGGGTTGCCGTACCACTCTGGTGCGGAACGTGTCCTTGTGGACCTTCGAATTTCAGTAGGAGCTTGATCAGAAGTATCTTGATCATAATCATTAATTTCCTCTCTATTCGGTGCAGGCACCTCAGGAACGATTTCTTGAGTTTCGCCATTTTCCGGTTCAAGAGTTAACACTTCATCAAGTTCTACTTTCCTCCCACTTACTTCCTTCGAGAGAAACTCTTTCTCTAGAAAGGATCCATTCTTGGCAACAAAGATCTTGCCTTCGGATCTGAGGTAGAAGGTATACCCAATAGTTTCTTTTGGGTATCCTATGAAGACGCATTTTTCCGATTTGGGTTCGAGCTTTTCAGGTTGAAGTTTCTTCACATAAGCATCGCATCCCCAAACTTTTAGAAACGACAGCTTAGGTTTCTTCCCAAACCATAATTCATACGGTGTCGTCTCAACGGATTTCGACGGAGCCCTATTTATAGTGAATGCGGCAGTCTCTAAGGCATAGCCCCAAAAAGATAGCGGTAAGTCGGTAAGAGACATCATAGATCGCACCATATCTAATAGAGTGCGATTACGACGTTCGGACACACCATTACGCTGAGGTGTTCCAGGCGGCGTGAGTTGTGAAACTATTCCACATTTTCTCAAGTGTGTGCCAAATTCGTGACTCAAGTATTCTCCTCCACGATCTGATCGTAGAAACTTGATCTTTCTATCACGTTGATTTTCAACCTCACTCTGAAATTCCTTGAACTTTTCAAAGGTCTCAGACTTGTGTTTCATTAAGTAGATATACCCATATCTACTCAAGTCATCAGTGAGGGTGAGAACATAACGATAGCCACAGCGAGCCTCAACACTCATTGGACCACACACATCGGTATGTATGATTTCTAATAAGTTGGTTGCTCGCTCCATTGTTCCTGAGAACGGAGTCTTGGTCATTTTACCCATGAGGCATGGTTCGCACTTGTCAAATGATTCATAATCAAGAGACTCTAAAAGTCCATCTGCATGGAGCTTCTTCATGCGTTTGACACCTATGTGACCAAGGCGGCAGTGCCACAAATATGTGGGACTTCTGTTATCAACTTTAACTCTTTTGGTACTCACACTATGAATATGTGTATCATCACGTACGAGATTCATCAAGAATAAACCATTAACCATCGGAGCATGACCATAAAACATATCTCTCATATAAATAGAACAACCATTATTCTCGGATTTAAATGAGTAGCCATCTCGAATTAAGCGAGATCCGGATACAATGTTCATGCTCAAACTTGGCACTAAATAACAATTATTAAGGTTTAAAACTAATCCCGTAGGTAAATGTAGAGGCAGCGTGCCGACGGCGATCACATCGACCTTGGAACCATTCCCGACGCGCATCGTCACCTCGTCCTTCGCCAGTCTCCGTTTATTCCGCAGCTCCTGCTTTGAGTTACAAATGTGAGCAACTGCACCGGTATCAAATACCCAAGAGCTACTACGAGTACTGGTAAGGTACACATCAATTACATGTATATCACATATACCTTTGGTTTTGCCGGCCTTCTTGTCCGCTAAGTATTTGGGGCAGTTCCGCTTCCAGTGACCACTTCCCTTGCAATAAAAGCACTCAGTTTCGGGCTTGGGTCCATTCTTTGGCTTCTTCCCGGCAACTTGCTTACCGGGCGCGGCAACTTCCTTGCCGTCCTTCTTGAAGTTCTTTTTACCCTTGCTCCTTTTGAACTTAGTGGTTTTATTCACCATCAGCACTTGATGCTCTTTCTTGATTTCTACCTCTGCTGATTTCAGCATAGCATACACCTCAGGAATGGTCTTTACCATCCCCTGCATATTGTAGTTCATCACAAAGCTCTTGTAGCTAGGTGGAAGCGACTGGAGGATTCTGTCAATGACCACTTCTTCCGAAAGATTAACTTCCAGTTGAGTCAAGCGGTTGTGCAATCCAGACATTCTGAGTATGTGCTCACTGACAGAGCTATTTTCCTCCATCTTACAGCCAAAGAATTTGTTGGAGATCTCATATCTCTCAACCCGGGCATGAGCTTGGAAAACCATTTTCAGCTCTTCGAACATCTCATATGCTCCATGTCTCTCAAAACGCTTTTGGAGCCCCGGCTCTAAGCTGTAAAGCATGCCGCACTGAACGAGGGAGTAATCATCGCATCGCGACTGCCAAGCGTTCATAACGTCTTGTTGTGCAGGGAGAACAGGTGAGTCACCCAACGGTGCTCGTAGGACATAATCTTTCTTGGCAGCTATGAGGATGATCCTCAGGTTCCGGACCCAGTCCGTATAGTTGCTACCATCGTCTTTCAGCTTGGTTTTCTCTAGGAACGCGTTGAAGTTGAGGACTACGTTGGCCATTTGATCTACAAGACATATTGTAAATATTTAGACTAAGTTCATGATAATAAAGTTCATTTAATCAAATTATTTAATGAACTCCCACTTAGATAGACATCCCTCTTCCAGTCATCTAAGTATTACATGATCCGAGTCAACTAGGCCGTGTCCGATCATCACATGAGACGGACTAGTCAACATCGGTGAACATCTTCATGTTGATTGTATCTTCTATACGACTCATGCTCGACCTTTCGGTCTTCCGTGTTCCGAGGCCATGTCTGTACATGCTAGGCTCGTCAAGTCAACCTAAGTGTTTGCGTGTGTAAATCTGTCTTACACCCGTTGTATGTGAACGTTAGAATCTATCACACCCGATCATCACGTGGTGCTTCGAAACAACGAACTGTAGCAACGGTGCACAGTTAGGGTGAACACTTTCTTGAAATTATTATGAGGGATCATCTTATTTACTACCGTCGTTCTAAGTAAACAAGATGCAGAACATGATAAACATCACATGCAATCAAATAATAAACGTGACATGATATGGCCAATATCACATAGCTCCTTCGATCTTCATCTTGGGGCTCCATGATCATCTTGTCACCGGCTTGACACCATGATCTTCATCATCATGATCTTCATCATCGTGTCTCCATGAAGTTGCTCGCCAACTATTACTTCTACTACTATGGCTAACGTGTTTAGCAATAAAGTAAAGTAATTTACATGGCGATTCTCAATGACACGCAGGTCATACAAAAATAAAGACAACTCCTATGGCTCCTGCCGGTTGTCATACTCATCGACATGCAAGTCGTGATTCCTATTACAATAGCATGAACATCTCATACATCACATATAGATCATTCATCATACATCACAACTTTGGCCATATCATATCACATAGCACTTGCTGCAAAAACAAGTTAGACGTCCTCTAATTGTTGTTGCAAGTTTTACGTGGCTGAATTAGGGTTCTAGCAAGAACGTTTTCTTACCTACGTTAAAACCACCACAACGTGATTTGTCAACTTCTATTTACCCTTCATAAGGACCCTTTTCATCGAATCCGCTCCAACTAAAGTAGGAGAGACAGACACCCGCCAGCCACCTTATGCAACTAGTGCATGTTCGTCGGTGGAACCGGTCTCACGTAAGCGTACGTGTAAGGTTGGTCCGGGCCGCTTCATCCCACAATACCGTTGAAGCAAGATAAGACTAGTAGCGGCAAGAAGAGTTGACAACATCTACGCCCACAACAAATTGTGTTCTACTCGCGCAAGAAGAACTACGCATAGACCTAGCTCATGATGCCACTGTTGGGGAACTTTGCAGAAAATTAAAATTTTTCCTACGGTTTCACCAAGATCCATCTAGGAGTTCATCAAGCAACGAGTATTCAGATTAAATAGCATCTACATACCACTTTGTAGATCGCAACGGAAGCGTTCGAGTGAACGTGGATGAGGTAGTCGTACTTGCCGCGATCCAATTCACCGATGACCTAGTGCCGAACGGACGGCACCTCCGCGTTCAACACACGTACGGAAAGCGTGACGTCTCCTCCTTCTTGATCCAGCAAGGCAAAGGAGAGGTTGGGGATGAAGGCTCCAGCAGCAGCACGACGGCGTGGTGATGGTGGAACTGCAGTACTCCGGCAGGGCTTCGCCGTGCTCAATGGAGGAGGAGGAGGTGTTGGAGAGGGAGAGGGAGGCGCCAGGGTAATGGGTGATCAGCCCCCTCTCCCCCCCTTTATATAACCCCCAAGGGGGGCGCCGGCCCTAGGAGATGAGATCTCCTAGGGGGGGGGGGCGGCGGCCAGGGCAAGGGGGGCTTGCCCCCCAAGCAAGGGGGGCGCCCCCTTTAGGGTTTCCCTCCCCCCAACCCTAGGCGCATGGGCCCATGGGGGGGGAGGCGCACCAGCCCACTATGGGCTGGTTCCCTCCCTCATACAGCCCATGGGGCCCTCCGGGATAGGTGGCCCCACCCGGTGGACCCCCCGGGACCCTCCGGTGGTCCCGGTACAATACCGATAACCCCGAAACTTGTCCCGATGTCCGTATGATGACTTTCCATATATAAATCTTTACCTCCGGACCATTCC
Organism: Aegilops umbellulata; assembly: GCA_032464435.1. Lineage (NCBI taxonomy): Eukaryota > Viridiplantae > Streptophyta > Magnoliopsida > Poales > Poaceae > Aegilops > Aegilops umbellulata. The sequence goes on from CP136058.1 coordinate 331,983,641, forward strand.
GAAACTCCTCGTGACGTCCGGGATCTCATCCGGGACTCCGAACAACATTCGGGTTACTGCACATACATATCCCTATAACCCTAGCGTCACCGAACCTTAAGTGTGTAGACCCTACGGGTTCGGGAGACATGCAGACATGACCGAGATTGCTCTCGGGCAATAACCAACAGCGGGATCTGGATACCCATATTGGCTCCCACATGCTCCACGATGATCTCATCGGATGAACCACGATGTCAAGGATTCAATTAATCCCGTATACGATTCCCTTTGTCAATCGGTATTTTACTTGCCCGAGATTCGATCGTCGGTATACCAATACCTCGTTCAATCTCGTTACCGGCAAGTCACTTTTCTCATTCCGTAATGCATGATCCCGTGATCAAACACTTTGGTCACATTGAGCTCATTGTGATGATGCATTACCGAGAGGGCCCGGTGATACCTCTCCGTCAAGCGGAGTGACAAATTCCAGTCTCGATCCATGTCAACCCAACAGACACTTTCAGAGATACCCGTAGCATACCTTTATAGTCACCCAGTTACGTTGTGACGTTTGGCACACCCAAAGCACTCCTACGGTATCCGGGAGTTACATGATCTCATGGTCTAAGGAAAGGATACTTGACATTGGAAAACTCTAGCAAACGAATTATGCGATCTTATGCTATGTTTAGGATTGGGTCTTGTCCATCACATCATTCTCCTAATGATGTGATCCCGTTATCGATGACATCCAATGTCCATAGTCAGGAAACCATGACTATCTGTCGATCAACGAGCTAGTCAACTAGAGGCTTACTAGGGACATGTTGTTGTCTGTTATTCACACATGTATTACGATTTCCGGTTAACACAATTATAGCACGAATAAAGACAATTATCATGAATAAGGAAATATAATAATGCTTTTTATTATTGCCTCTAGGGCATATTTCCAACACTTCCTCCCTCCGAACTCTGACCCTTGCTTCCAATCCCATCTCGCATCTCCTCTCTTCCGCCCACCGCCATGGCTCCAAAGAAAGGGAAGGGGAAGAAGCCTGTGGCTCCGTCTTGCCCGCCGCCACCGGTGGCGCCTGCTGTCGGCCGCTCAATCATACTCAACCTGGAATGCCTGGGCAAGCTCAGCCCGGCTCTGGCCACTGCCTTCAACGAGTGTGGGAGGACGGCGGCTTGGCCTACGTATCACTTCCCCACCGATAGGATAATCACCGAGGTCCATTACTTCGCCGACACCTTGTGGGCAGGTTTGGTGCCTCCCTTCTCCGATTTCTTCAACGCCATCCTTAATCATTATCAGATCCACATGATGCATCTGGGTCCTGAGTCCATTGCCCTCCTTTCAGTCTTCGCTTTTGTTTGTGAGGCGATGGTGGGCATCCCTCCTTCTGTTGCCTTGCTGCGCCACTTCTTCTCCTTGCATCTTGCCGACCCCACGCAATGCTCGGCATGCATGAGCTTTGTAGCTTCGCCCGAGACCGCAGCCTCTGGTATCGACTTCAACCTCCCTCTGCCTTCAGCCGGGTTCCACGAACGGTGGTTGTACGTTGATGTCGGGGTGCCCAGCCCCCGGCTCGTGAAGCCGACATTGCCTGCTGTGCCCAACTCGGGCTGGGGTCAGGAGACGCTCGTGAGCCCGCGGCTCGCCTTCGTTTGGCACCGCTTTATGTCCTTGAAAAAGCTTGGCGTAACGGCGCCCAAGGTGGTGAAGGAGTTCCTATTGTGCCGCATTGCCCCTCTCCAACGCCATTTTCGTCGAATGTGGGCCTTCAGCGGGCATGGTGACCGCATGAGGCTTCAGGAAGAAGACTTGACGCCCAAGGCGCTGAGGAAGGTGCTCTTGGTCCTGACAGGCGATCCCAACCCTGGGGGTATCCGGCAAGGTGGAGCTTTGCTGTACCTCTGCCAGAACAGGGGTGACTTTGTGAGGCATATGCCCCCCTTCGACGAGTGGGGGCTACGCCCTGTCGGCCTCCTGGGGCCTTGCGAGAACCCTGTGGTGGTGATTTCCCTTCCGGTCGGCCTGGGTGAATCCTCCTCGAGTGGTGGCGCAGGGAGGCAGGAGACAACGGGGGTCGAAGGAGCCGCGGATGATGTGACCGCACCTGGCGATGCTCTTGATGGGGCAGCTCACGAGGTCCGCGCTGCCGAGGCCACGGGTGAGGTGCCGCAGCTTCCGATGTTTGAGGCCAAGGCTCCTGAGCCCCCGGCCATGGTCTCTGGCGAGGCAACTGCCCGTGCGCATCAGGCATGTGTCCTCGACGCAAGTAGCCTTGGTGCTCCGTCCTCTTCGCAGGCTGATTCCTGTGCATCTCTCCTGGGCCATTTCCGTGTGGACTTTGAGGCCCTCCAGAGAAAAAGGGAGGCCCTGGGCGACGACTTCCCTTGCCGCTTGCTGAAGCGCCGGAAGTACTTTGCTGTCGATGAGTAAGTCTTCTCCTTTTCTGTTCCCTATCCTGCTTGCCGCATCCGCTGATCCTTGCTCTGCAGGCCTCTCCCTACTGAGCTCGATGAAGCCACAGAGTCGACGCCTTTCTTGGCTTCGTCTCCTCCGCCACCCCTGGGTGCCTCGAGCTGCACTGCCCTTGTGGTTTGGGCGAGCGACGGCGCGGACCGTCACACAGCACATGGTGACTCTTCTGTTCCCGCGATCTCCTTCCACGGGCCTTCCCTCGACATAGGTAGCCTGCCGTGGGCTTCCCGTCTGGTAGCGGGCTGCGACTGGCGGAGGCACCCCCTGGGCCCTTCTCCTGAGGTCAGGTTGGACTTAGGCCGGGCTTCTGATGCGGCGCGGCCGGCCGTCGTGAGGGCGCCAGCCCCCAGCCCCCTGCCCGGGGCCGAAGCGATGGTCCGAGGTCCTCGACGCCCGCTTGGGGCAGATGATGGTGTGGCAGATGTGCTTGAGTGTGCTCGGGAGCGCCGTGCTCGTCACCATGAATTCCTCCGGAGGGCGAGTGGCGCCGTAGACCTGCTTGGGCAGGAGCTCGCTGAGGAAGACGCGCGCCTGGAAGCCGAGGGCCTGCGCCTGGCCGCAGAGCGGCGCGAGCTGGAGGCCGCCGCTGCCCTCATGCATCGTCAGCGCGACCTTGATGACGAAGAAGCGATGGCGTCGCTGGAGGCTTCTTTGGCAGCTCAGTCTCAGGCTGTTGAGGAGGCCCGAGGAGCAGACCGACGGCGAGAAGCAGCAGAAGAACGGGCACGGGAGCTCTTTGCCCGGTGTCGCTCGTTGGAGGAGCAAGCGGAGCTGCGCGAGGCAGCCCTTGCATCGATGGAGGTGGCTTCTGGCGACCCGGCTGAGCTTCGGAAGCGCGAGGAAGCGTTGGTGCTGGAGGCCGCCGAACGCGCTCGCAAGCACGAGCAGCTGGAGACGAGGGAGCTCCTAGTGACGCAGACGGAAGATGATGTCGCCGCGCGTGAAACGCGTGTCCTGGAGGAGGTTTGCCGTCGGGTGGCGACAGCGCGCCAAGGCCTCGAGCGTGAGTTCGAGGGGAAGCTGGGGATGATCCGAGTCGAAGATGAGCGTAGAACCGCCGCCTTGAGGGCCCAACGGGATGAGGCGACGCGACGAGCCGGCGCCTCCCGGGTCGCTCTTGAGGCAGCGCAGAAGGAGCTGGCCACTTCCCAGGCCGAGGTGCTCCGCCTTCGCCAACGTGTGGAAGAGGCTGTGGCCGTCGAGCGTCAGAATGCCGACGAGATACGCCAGCGGCAAGTCCTGGAGCACGAGCATGGCCCCATGCTCACCACGCTCAGGGAGAGGGCTAACATTGCCCTGGGCAACATCTATGAGGCTGCCGTTGGCGAGCCACACATGATCAACTACGCCGGCAACTTGCAGTTCTTCACCGCCGTGGTGACGCAGCTGGAGGCACGGTCGGTCAGAGCCGATAGGTTGGTGGAGGAGAGGAGCCGCGCCCTGCTCGGGCGCGCCTTTTCCCGCGTCTTCAGCCATCTTCGGAACATGGAACCCCACTTTGACTTCGACGCCGCCATCGCCCCAGTTACCCAGGCCGTTCGGGGCGACCTAGCTGAATGGGTGGAGAACAACATGGATGCTCTCGTCCGGGCCTTCACTTCTGACGATGATGATGTGGTCGTGGCTGCCGACGAAGGTGGCGTGGTGGATGACCCCAACCGCCGTTGATGGTGGCACAGACGACGAAGGCGAGTCTAGCGACGCCAGGGATGGCTCGGGAGGCGCCCCTGAGGATGCATTGGGGGATTTGTCAGATTGACCATGTACTATCCTCGCCTTTTTACCCTGCATAGATAGAACTCAGGTGTTTGGACTGACGGTTGTGAGAGCATTTTGGGAGGGGAAGCCCCTCATGTAAGAACTCGTATCTAATATATATGCAGTAACTAAACCGTACGCGTGTCCAACGGTAGGCTGGTTCACCCTTGTTCCTTCTTGGCTCCAAAGCCGCCTGCTGGAGGGCACCGTGCCTCGGGTGCTTTCTAGTTGAAACCTCGGGATGCGGGGTCATTGCTGACAGGAAACCCCACAGGCGTGGGCCGTCTTTGCAGGCTCCGGGCCTTCTCCTGAGTGAGACGTCTTCACAGGCATTCGCCCTCTTCACAGGCTCCGGGCCTTTTCTCAAACGAGACGTCTTCACAGGCGTTCGCCTTCTTCACAGGCTCAGGGCCTTTTTCTCGAGCGAGACGTCTTCACAGGCGTTTGCCTTCTTCACAGGCTCCAGGCCTTCTTCTCGAGCGAGACGTCTTCACAGGCGTTTGCCTTCTTCACAGACTCCGGGCCTTCTCCCGGGCGGGACGTCTTCACAGGCGTTAGCCTTCTTCACAGGCTCCGGGCCTTCTTCTCGAGCGAGACATCTTCACAGGCGTTGGCCTTCTTCACAGGCTCCGGGCCTTATCCCGAGCGGGACGTCTTCACAGGTGTTTGCCTTCTTCACAGGCTCCGGGCCTTTCATGAGAAAACGATCTCTGCAAGGACCAAAGGCCACCTCGCGAGGGAGCGACAGCGGCAGTCTGGGCCGTGCTCAAGTTAGGCCTGGCCCGGCTCGCGAGGGGCTCGCGAGGGGAGGCAGCTGTGGTGAGGTGGTGACCAGAACGCGGGAAACGATTCAAGCAAGACCAAGCACCCCTCCCCGAACACACGCAAAGCTCAAATTCGAATTCAACTTAAATCCAGCGGGGGAAAAGGTTACAATCAAAGGGAAAGGCAATGAAAGCAAACAAAAAGGCCGCGTCCGGCACCTAATCTAGTCTTCGACGTCTTCTCACCAGCGCGGAGCTAAGTGTTGTCCACTGGGCGTGGGAGGGAGCCCCAGGGCCTGAGGCCGGCACCCCTGAGACTCCGGGGCGTGTACAGCCCCACTCATTATTACGTGAGAGTGTCACGGGGCGGCGAGCTTCACAGGCACTGGGCCTTCTTCACAGGAACCGGCCTTGCTTCATATCGCCAGACGAGGGCCCCGCCTTGCGCCACACTCTAGTGCCACCAACGACGACCGGAAACTAGGACGCCTCCGGTGGGGTAGAGCGGTCGCCAGCGGTTCCCCCGACGACCACGGGTCCTCCGCCAGGGGCAGGCCCTCAGGCGCCTCCCCAGCGGAGGGCCTACCTTCTAAGAACGCCTTGCTCCGAACGCCGCGGTGGTGATGTAGGATCCCTACCCCTTTCCTGCAGCCCCCTGCGTCCTCCTCCCGAGGGGTAGGAGGCCACGGGAGCGGTGCAGCTGCTTGCTGCGGCGACCTGCACCTCCTGTGACCCATGATTAGCGTATGCCTGCTCTTGAGGAATTAACGGTACCCGATAGTCGTTGCCTCCAGTGTGACCGATGGAGCTGTCCTGGGGTTCCTGGAAGGGCTCGGCCTCTGGCGTCTCGTCCCCCCAGCTGGGGCTGAAGAGTGAGCCCTGTTCACCCTCGTGAGCGTGCCCTTGGTCCATCATGTGGGGCACGTATTCTTCTGGAGCCGCCACCCCGAATGCCGTACTGTAGTGCTCCATGCGCCACGCGGCGTTGCTCGCCGTGCCCACCGTGGGGTGGTAGTGCGGTTGCCCGCTCGCGCCGTGGGCCGCGCCGAGCCCTTCTCCTTCTTGCGCCGGGGGCGGGGGCAGTGCAACCGCCAGTCTAGCGCCGACGAATTCGCTGGTGCCAGGGTAGTCTTGAGGCCCGTGGGGGCGCGCAGGGCCTCCTCGTGCGTCGCCCTGAGCTGGAGGCGGAAGCCGAGTGCAGAAGGGGTGAGCCCCCGAAGCGGCGAAGCCCAGGAGTTCGGCAACCCGCTCCAGCAGCACGTCACGGCCGCCCTCCAGTAGCCTGCACTGCAGAAGCTCCCGTGCTACTGTGAGCGCGGCCCTCGAGTTCGCCTGTTTCCGGCAGGTGTACAGTGTCGTGGTTGTGGCGTGATTGGAGGCCCTCCCTGCCGACCGCGCCTGCCGCAGTGTAAGGGTCGCAAAAGCTTGCCCGCGTCGCCCGCGGCCCGTAGCGCCCTACGGATCGCGAGCTGCCTGTGGCGCGGGGTCGCCCGGAGCGGGAGGCTCCGCGCAGATGGGCCATGCCGCCCATGGGCCTTGGTTGCCCGCCTGGTCGCCGGACATGATGACGACGACGCAATGGGAGACGGAGCGATGGGAAGGCAGATTCCGGCGCACCCCTACCTGGCGCGCCAAATGTCGGATCACGGGTTCCGGCAGACCCTTAAGGTTTGAACTCTGGGGTGCGCGCGGAGATCGTGCCCTCTACCTCACCGTCTCGCAAAGAACTAACTACCAGAAGAACAACACAAGAGACACAGGGTTTGTACTAGTTCGGGCCACCATTGTGGTGTAATATCCTACTCTAGTTTGTGGTGGGTGGATTGCGTCTTGGGCTGATGAGGAAGAACAGTACAAGGAAGAACGACCTCGCGAGGGTCTGTTCTAGGCTAGGGGATGAACTGCTAAGGGGAGTTCGATCGCCCTTCTCTTTCTCTCTACTTGCTCTACTAGTTTCTTGGTACTCGATCAGATGCCTCTAGATTCGATGCCACTACCCTGGGGGTGGCTAGTCCTATTTATAGGCAAAGGCCCTGGGCCTCTTCCCAAATATTGAGCGGGAAGGGCGCCAACAATTGGCCAATTCGAAGGGGAACATCTGGTACATTTATCCTGACTAAAGTTGGTGCTCGCCTGCCAAAGGCCCTGTGGTGACGCCGTCCTGGGCTCCATGGTGACCTCCTTCCCACCGTTGGACTAGTCTTGGTCTCGTTGCACCGGAATGGGTGCCTTTGCTTGATCCTCTCGCCTGCGCTTGGCCCCTTTGCACCAAAGAGGAAAGGGAGACGCTGCGAGGGCTGGCGCCCGCCTGGCACCCTTGGTCGTCATGGCTTGCGTCATGGGCACCTCGCGAGGTACCCGCCTTGATCTCTCCGCCTCCTCGCGAGCCAGCCTAAGGAGGCCGTGCTTGAGGAAGCGCCGTGTCGTCTGCCTCGCGAGGCTTGGCCCCTCCCGAGGGTCTTGAGCCTTGTGTTGATGAAGATGGGCCACGCTGGGCCCCCATTCGAGCCATGCCGCAGGCCGCAGGCAGGCAAGTCTGGGGACCCCCGTTCCCAAAACGCCGACAGCCCCCTTTGCACCAAAGAGGAAAGGGAGACGCTTCGCGGGCTGGCGCCCGCCTGGCACCCTTGGTCGTCATGGCTTGCGTCATGGGCACCTCGTGAGGTACCCGCCTTGATCTCTCCGCCTCCTCATGAGCCAGCCTAAGGAGGCCGTGCTTGAGGAAGCGCCATGTCGTCCGCCTCGCGAGGCTCGGCCCCTCGCGAGGGTCTTGAGCCTTGTGTTGATGAAGATGGGCCATGCTGGGCTCCCCTTTGAGCCACGCCGCAGGCCGCAGGCAGGCAAGTCTGGGGACCCCCGTTCCCCGAACACCGACAGTAGCCCCCGGGCCCAAGGCGCGCATGGACTTGGCCGTGCCGAGAGGTGAAAGGGCAAGGGCGAAGCGCTGCAGGCCCTAACAGCCTGCGGCCTTGGGCGCCGCGTGGCGGTTGATTGGACGTGGGCGTTTTAGCAACTGCGCAGGTTATTAAAGGTGTGGCATCCGCTCGGGCTTTGTTCTTCTCCTTCTTCATCCGCTGCTCAGATCCCCTTTCTCGCGTTTCTCCTTCCCTCCTCCAAGCTTCCAGATCTGCTCTACCCGCTTGACCCAGGTAGCCATGGCGCCTCGCCAGGCCCCGGCTAAAGCTTGGTTCTCGCCTGCTTTGGACCTGCCCAACGTGTTGGAGGAGAGCCTCGCCCGACTGCACCAGATGGCGGCGGCGCAGGGCATCAACGGGGCGCGGGTGTTCAAGGTTGGCTCCACCACCCCTGAAGGCCAAGGGGGCACCTTCTATCCTTTCTTCGTAAGCTCCATCACTGCGGGCCTGGTGCCTCCTTTCTCTGAGTTCTTCCTTTCCGTCCTCCGCCATTACAACTTGCAAGCTTTGCATCTCCACCCCAACTCCGTCCTTCTCCTGGCGATCTTCGCCTACTACTGCGAGGCTCACGTGGGGGTGCAGCCTTCGGTGGCCCTGCTGCGCCATTACTTCTACCTCCGGACTTCCAGAGGTTCCCCTTCTGCGTGCGCGGGCTTCGTCGCGTGTGGCAGCTCCATGGCCATTTCGAATCTGGGGAAGAGGATCGAGGGCTTCCGGAGCAAGTGGGAATTGGTTGACGCCGGGCGCGTCCACCCTCGGTTGGCCCTTCCCACGGAGCCACCCGTGAGCTCGGGCGACTGGTGCCGAGCGGAGCTCACGGATCCCCGCGCGAAGTCGATGTTGGCGAAGATGGACGCTGACTTGAAGCCGGCCAACATGGCAGCGGCGAAGCTGACCGGGGCGTCGCTACTGAGGGAGTTCCTGGAGCACCAACTGGCTCCACTTCGGCAATACTCTCCCCCAATGTGGAGGCCTCACCCGAGCCCCGCAGCCGTGGGCGAAGAAGACGTGGCTGCGGTTCTCCAATCCCTGGTCGGGGGCGAGGTAGCAAGGCTGGAGGGCGCGCCTTCGCCACTGTTCCTCCGCGACGATTGGGAAGAAGTGGTGAAGTCCATGCCCGTCTTCAACGGGGACGGGCTCGTGCCCGTGGTGGCTCCCGAGGAGCTGGTGGATGTGTCTTCCGGCGACTCCAGCGGAGATGGGGGCGAGGAGGAGCAGGAGGCAGGCTCTGACTCCGAGGCTACCGACGGGGAGTCTAGGGCTCCTCCTCCCCAGCGCAAGCCCCGCGCTCTCCGCCTTCCGCTGAGCGATGATGACGACGACGACGTGCCGGGCAGCGGGAGCTCTCCTCCGGTCCCGAAGAAGGGCAGGACCGGGTTGATTCCCCATGGGTCCGCCCTAACTCTGGGGCGAACCGCTGACACGCCTTCTGCTTCCGAGGTCGACCCCTCCAGCCGGCTCTCGAGCTTTAAGTTTGGCAGGAGGCCGCTGGAGCTTTCTGGCGACGACCTGTAAGTGCTTGATCCTTGATCCCTGGTTTCTTGTTCTGCTGACGAGGCTTGACGATTACTTCTCCTGAGCAGGCTGGCGCCCGCGGCAAAGAAGCTGAAGGGAGCTCCTGAGGCCCCAGCTATGGCGACACCTCCGCCTGCAGGGGAGGGTGACCGCGGCGCACGGGCTTCTCCTGCCCACTCGTCCTTGCGGGGCTTGGCCGAGCTGGCCGGGGCGTCAGCGGTCATGGCTCAAGTGACCTCCAAGGCGACCTTGTCTGGTGCCGCTGCTACGACGGGGGAGGCGCAGCGGACTCCACCTTCGGATGCTGTGGCCTCGCCGCTGCTATCTTCTCCTCCCGTTCCACTTGCCGCTGCTTCCACGACCCCTCCAACTGCCTCAGAGCGTACTGATGCTTCTCCGCCTTCTTCTTCCATCTTGGAGCGGGCTGTTGCTGGACTGGACCGGCTGCGGCAGGATCTTCTAGGCGCCGACCCTCGCCTGGTGGCCGGGCGCCTGGAGCTGGCCTCGGGGTGGATTCGCTCCGACGCCTCGATTCGGGCAGCGCTGGTTCAGGCCTCAACGGCCTGTGACGGGGAGATGGAGGCCACCCTCGAGGCGAAGGCTGCCCGTGACGCGGCCCTGGGAGAGGTGGTTGGCATCCGCGGCCGCTGCAAGGAGCTGGAGGACGAGTTGCAAGGACTGCGGGATCAGCTTGCAGAGGAGACCCGCCTTCGCCAAGAGCAGGAGAAGGGGGTGAAGGCTCGCGAGGCGGCGCTCGAGGATCGGGAGGCGAAGCTCAAGAAGCGCCGCAGCCACCTAGGCGCGTTGAAGAAGGAGCTAGAGACAACGAAGGCCGAGCTGGATGCCAAGGCCTGGGTCCTTGCCGAGGATCGCGTGGCCTTTGCGGACATGGAGAAGGATGCTCGCGCTTCACTGAAGAAGCTTTACGAGAGTGGCCTGGATAGCCCGCTGGCTGGTGACGGGGACGGCCCCGCCAAACTGCTTCCCTTCTTGGTGTAGGCTCTTGGTGATGTCGCCCTTGGACTCGCCCCCACGGCTGAGGCCGAGGCGCGAGTCCTGTCTTCTGCCGCGCTGACGCGGGTCTTCGCCCATGTCTACCTTCGCGATCCCAGCGCCGACCTCGACAGCCTGCTGGAGCCGGTGAGCGGCGAGGGCGCCGCCCCCGCTGTCGAGGCCGTGAAGGGGCGCGCAGAGGCGCTGCTAGGGAAGTTCTGGGCCTTCAGCACCAAGCCGAAGCGAGGTGCTGCCGGCCCCACTACTCCACAAGGCGAAGCCACTCCACGTGACTCCGCTGCCGACAAGTGACTCCGCTATCGTTCCTGTTCCTCTTTCGATTCCTGCACATGCACGACGCCTCGGGGAGGCATTTAAATTTGCGTTTGGTACCAAGGCGACAGTATGGGTTGTAATATTTACTTTTAAGTTCCCCTTCCCTACTTGCTTATGTTCTACGCCGGCAGAGCCTGGCCCCGCGCATGCCTCACCCAGCATCAGCCCCGACCAGAAACCAGGACGGGACCAAAGGAATGAGGGGCCACGTGACAAGTTAGGCTCCTGAGTCGCGATGCTCAGGAGTCCCCCTTGGCGCACGAACAACAAGTAGGGAAGCGCGATGTAGATGCGTTTCCCGTTCTACGTCTGCAGAGCCCGACCCTGCGCGTACCTCACCCAGCATAGCCTTTCGGAACTAAGGAGTGAGGGGCTACGGAGCCAGTTAGGATTCTGAGTCGCGATGCTCAGGAGTCCCCCTTGACGCGCAAACAGCATGAGATGGAATGTAGGCGGGGCTACCGTTCTACGTCTGCAGAGCCCGACCCCGCGCGTACCTCACCCAGCATAGCCTTTCGGAACTAAGGAGTGAGGGGCTACGGAGCCAGTTAGGCTCCTAAGTCGCGATGCTCAGGAGTCCCCCTTGACGCGCAAACGGCCTTCGTACCTTGGCTCCGCTCGGGGAGAGACGCGCGATGAAACCAGGCCCGAGGGGCCTGGCTGGGGCGTACGGTTGAGCGTGACCCAGTCGTAGCCCCCGTGCCCAGCCCCCTCGAGCGGCGCTCCCGGGGGGAGGCGTTGCGATGAGGCCGGACACTGAGCTCGGGGCTCCCTGAGGTTAACGCGGCCCGGAGGCCACCCTCAGTTGTTTATCACCAGCGCGGAGCATAGCGCTTCCGTATGTGTACGGGCATAGCCGCTCCTCGGCAGTGTCGTCAGCCAGCGTGGAGCATGGTGCTTCCACTGGTACGTGAGAGGGGGCTCCCCTCCGGGAGGAGCCCCCGGGGCGTGTACAGCCCCGCCCTGACACATGGCTGGCACGGTAGAGCTAGGTGAGGTGTATCTGGGCACCCGTGAGCCAGCGCGGGACTCACGAGGCCCTACCTCTAGGCGGGTTGCGCCTGGCACTGGGCCGTATCTTGAGATGTGTTCCTGCAAAATCTTGTTAGATGCCGGCACTCTACGTCCTCGGGTCCCGGCCCTCGAGCTTGTCTCAGCCGTCGCTGGTATGCCAGGTCGCGATGCCGTGGACAAGGCCAGAGGGTGAGGGCTGGAGAGCCAGTAAGAGCCCTGAGTCGCGATGCTCAGGCACCCCCTGTCGGTGTCAAAACCGGCAGATCTCGGGTAGGGGGTCCCGAACTGTGCGTCAAGGCCTGATGGTAACAGGAGACAAGGGACACTTTATTTTACCCAAGTTCGGGCCCTCTCGATGGAGGTAAAACCCTACTCCTGCTAGATTAATATCGATGATATGGGTAGTACAAGAGTAGATCTACCACGAGATCAAGGAGGCTAAACCCTAGAAGCTAGCCTACGGTATGATTGTGTATGATGATGGTTGTCCTACGGACTACAACCCTCCGGTTTATATAGACACCGGATAGGGTTAGGGTTACAGAGAGTCGGTTTCATCGGTAGGAGATCTTGAATATCCGCACACCTAGCTTGCCTTCCACGCCAAGAAAAGATACTTCCGGACACGGGATGAAGTCTTCAACTTGGTATCTTCATAGTCCTGGAGTCCGGCTGAAGGCATAGTTCGGCCATCCGAACACTCCCTAATCCAGGACTCCCTCAGTAGCCCCCGAACCAGGCTTCAATGACGACGAGTCCGGCGCGCAAATTTGTCTTCGGCATTGCAAGGCGGGTTCCTCCTCCGAATCCTGTGTACCTGTCCGAATAATGTCTGATTTTTGTAATGTAGCGCTCCTCGGCTTCAGGTCCCAATAATGGCCATCTTCCACGTGTTGAACGAATGCGAAAAGCCTGGGGTGTTTTTACATCCACACCCTTAGTCACATAAACGAGCCGCCTATTTAATGGGACGGGGATTTAGATCCAGACCACATCTTCTCCCCTCCGCGAGTGATCATCAGAGCATCTCCAGCAAAGGTCCATTCCAACATGGCCAGCCGTCGCAGCTCCTCCTCTCGCCCCTCCAGTCCTAAATCCGGAGACTGGGAGAGTTGCACCATCCCACACAGCGAGTTAGTGTCGCTGCAGACCAAGGGATTCCTTCCCTAGGCATGTATGGTCCCGGTCCGAGCCGGACTTGCCACCTACAATGGCGGAAAGCAAGCGGAGAGCACCCCCAATCCTTCTAAAGGAGAGCGGGTGTGCCTCGTCCCTTATTTATTAAGGGGACTGGGATTTCCAATTCATCCATTCCTCCGCGGGCTTCTGGAGTTCTACGGTCTCCAGCTGCACAATCTCACGCCCGGCTCCGTACTACACATTGCGGGCTTCGTTGCCCTTTGCGAGCTATTTTTAGGGGTCGAGGCTCATTTTGCGCTGTGGAAGAGGTTGTTCTGCTTGGTGCCCCGTTCTCAAAAGGGGTCTATATATCAAGTGGGCGGAGCCGAGGTATGGCGCATCGCCGGGACCGGATACCCATCCGGAACCCCAAAAGAGGCGTCCGAGGACTGGTCCTCGGAATGGTTTGACATAGATGATGTCCCGCTGCCGGACCCTATCCGGGTCGGTCTCCCCGAATTTAACAGCGCTCCATTGAAGAAACGCTTGAGCTGGCGTCCACGATCGGAGAGAAAACGACAGAGACGTCCTTTATCTGATGGGCCGGATAAGACTGTTGGCTCATTCTGGACTAACCATGATTGGAGTCATGGCCACATGCATTATGCGGGGGGTGCAACCGCTTCAATATAGAGGCCACCCCATGTGGGATTTCAACGGGGAGGATGACGCCACCCGTTACGGCCGTAAGGGGCCAGCCACAGCTGCCGCTCTAGTAAAGATTTTAACATCTTTGTATAAGGGAGAAAAGGAGGACTTCCTCCGTGTCAACCCGCGGGCCGGATTCACCATGTACGAACCTCCAAGTTGGGTAAGTGAACAATTGCACTTGCCTGTTTATTTAATGCTCCCATGACTAGATACGTAATCTGACGATTTCAATGTAGGAGCTGCGACAGGAGGTAAAGGATATCAACAGCCGCCCTCCACAGCCTGAGGACCCAGAACGGTCCCTCGATCCGGACTCCGAAGAGGATCCGGACATATCGGTGGAGCTCATCGACGGGGTGTTCCACCAGTTAAGCAAGGACAATACCTTGGTGGCCATTACGGCCGATTACCCCGGGTTAATCCCGGCCTCCCAGGTGACAGAAACCGGACTATTTTATTCCCTCAAGAGAGATTCCACATTCACATATTCCGGCATTTCAAATGACAACCGTATTTTGCAGGGGAGATTTCCGAGGCGGGAGGCCGAACCTGCAGCGCCCAGCCAACTAGGGGCCGTAGGGCCCCGTGGGGCAAAAAGAAATGTAGTCCGGACTGAGACTCCGGCACAAAGGTATAACATGCCCTTTGTTTCCCCGGTGTTATCCTGTCAAGGCATGTTAACATCCATGCTGTTTCCAGGACAAAGAGGCCTCGCCGGACTGTATCCGGGAGGCTGCGAACCGCGCCTCCACCAGCCAGGCTCCATCGTCTGGTCCGGAAGCGGGGACGAGCACCAGGCGCGTACCGGACGCTCCTCCAACATAGGATGCAGACCGGCTGTCTGCCACTAATTCAGAAGTGGAGAGTGCCATGAACCACAGGCGTTGCCGGACAGTTCTGCGCGACGCTTGTTTCTCCCGAGAGGCTTTAGATGCCTTTAATTCGGGAGATGCGTACCTTCATGCCGCTCAAGATGGTTTAGCCAAAGCCACGGAACAGTATGTGAAAGACATACGGGTAAGAAAATTTTGGTTAAATATATGTATATACCAGTAGCCCCCGAGACTTGAAACAGTTAAAGTAACTGATTTAAGGATCATATAACATGCAGGTTCTTACTGAGAAGAACACCGTGCTGTCCCAGGAGCTGGAAAAGTGCAAGGCCCAACTAGAGGCCGCACTAGCCGCAATAGAGGAGCCCAAAGGGACCCCCTCAGGTAGGATACACTTCGAAAGGTTAGTATTGTGCGGCATGGGTGCAATTCTGACAATTCATGTTGCAGATGACGCCGGGCTTGATCCGGAGAGGCAACAACTCTTACGCCGGTTAAAGGCCGGTGAGAGTATGTTGACGAGGGTGAGGCGAAAGAAGAATGATCTTCAGGATGCCAACACCAAGCTGGATGTTGAACTGAAGGACGTTCGTGGCCAGCTGTCGGACTCCATGAAGGAGAATCAGCGGCTTCGGCGCGGCATATTTAGTAAGTGCTTGAACGAACTTTGAAGAATGAGTTCAGCGAGGAAGTCGAATAATAGAGTATTGTCTGTAGGTATGCTCACAGGTCGCCCTGCGGAGGAGATGCCCGGTTCTACGGGTGACCTACTTCCCGAACTCCTGCAACTGCACGAGCGAATTCGGCAGGCGATGCGAGGTGTTGCCCAAGCCTTATGGCCTGCCCACCCCACGCCCGACGGCCTTGGAGAGCTTGTGGAGAAGCTGAAGGGAGTTCGGGGGTGCTTCCTATTGTGGAAGATATCAGCCTGCCGACAAGGCGCTAGGGAGGCCTGGGCTATGGTGAAGACCCGTTTTACGAAGTCGGACCCCAATCACATGGCCGAGGTCGGACCAGTGGGGCCTGACGGGAAGGAGATCCCTGTGAGCTTAGTTTATGGCCAGGTAGAATTGGCCGCAAAGTATTCTCAGCAGGACTGTAAATTAGACAACCTGTTAGATGGTATAGAGGAGGAATACAATCAGTCAAGATGACTATGTAATTTATAATTGACATGTGAAATGCCTTCTAGCCGGATTGTAGATCGTTTGTCGTTGCCGACCTTTTCGCTTCAACCTCGGGACCTGACGGTCCGGAGTGTGTCTGAATACCATAACGGCTATATAAGAACCGAGGTATGCGTGGAGACCAGGCGTAGGGGTCATTAGTGCTTTATCAGACAAGTGCCCAACTAGTTATGTTATATTACATGGTTAGTAAGAAACATCTTCCAGAGAGAATAGTTCTGTTAAGGGTTCCTTTCGCTGGGGTGGCGTGCCCTGAAGTGCACGTCCGGACTGCAAGTGCAGGAAAACATCTAGGGGCATGTATAAGTAAAAAAGGTTCATCTTTCGTTCACCGACCGAATATTCCCTTAAGAACGCTAGCTTTCGGCTTCACCCAGTCTGAGGTACACATCCGGCTTATCCGGCAGTAACAATCGCAGAGGTGCTCCCTTTACCGCCTAGCCGAACAATCGGGAATGTAGGGGTAAGCACAGGAGCTAGGCAACCCAGCTTGGCCAAAACTTAAGTCATATCGATGCATATAATGGCGAAGAAAAGGTGCATGCGGAAGTCTGACGCATGCGTTGGGCATGAAACCCATATAAACAAGCTTCTGTTAAAGAAGCCCCCAGGTTTACAGAGCGCGGGTGGCGCGTCGTATGATGAGCCTTTAAAGGCTATAAAATGAAAGAGTGGGAGGAAACAACAATAAAAATAGAAAAATATATAAAAATGGACAGAGGAAGGAGACAAACCCCGAGTTCGGCGCTAGGCATAGAATCTTCGGAGACGTGTGGCGTTCCATGGGTTCGGCTCGAGTCGGTTATCCGACGCATCTCGCAGGCGGTACGCTCCGCCAGTCAGGACTTGGTCAATTATGAAGGGACCTTCCCATCTGGGCTTGAGTTTGTCCTTTTTCTTATCCGGCAGGCATAGAACTAGTTCGCCAACGTTGTAATTTTTGGCCCGTACTTCTCTGCTTTGATATCTTCGGGCCTGCTGTTGATAAAATGCGGAACGGGCTTTAGCCACGTCGCGCTCCTCCTCTAAGGCGTCCAGGTTGTCCTGCCGATCAAGCTCGGCTTCTCTTTCTTCGTACATGCGCACTCGAGGTGAGTCATGAATTATGTCGCAGGGCAGGACTGCCTCTGCGCCGTATACCATAAAGAATGGTGTGAATCCGGTGGTACGATTTGGCGTGGTTTGCAGCCCCCAGAGCACGGAGTCAAGCTCCTCTACCCAGTGTGTATTAGATTCCTTGAGGGACCGCACTGGTCTGGGTGCCCTCATGATGAGACCATTTGCGCGTTCGACCTGACCGTTAGTTTGTGGGTGATAGACAGAAGCATAATCGAGCTTAATGCCCATGTTTTTGCACCACAGCTTTACTTCTTCTGAGGTGAAGTTTGTGCCGTTGTCGGTGATAATGTTGTGGGGAACACCGTAACGGTGTACGACCCCAGATATGAAGTCTATCACAGGTCCGGATTCGGCCGTCTTGACAGGCTTGGCTTCTATCCATTTGGTGAATTTATCCACCATGACCAGTAGGTATTTTTTCTTGTGGGTTCCACCTTTAAGGGGTCCCACCATATCAAGTCCCCAGACCGCAAAAGGCCAAGTGATGGGGATAGTTCGGAGGGCGTTGGGTGGCATATGACTTTGGTTGGCAAAAAGCTAGCAACCTACGCATCGTTTGACTAGATCATGGGCGTCTGCTCGGGCCGTCGGCCAATAAAAGCCGGTACGGAAAGCTTGCTTACGAGGGACCGAGCTGCAGCGTGGTGGCCACCGAGTCCGGCATGAATTTCGGCCAATAGACTCTGCCCTTCCTCTTCGGAGATACATCTTTGAAGGACTCCTGTAGTACTTCTCTTATATAGCTCTCCCTCGTGGACTTTATAGGCTTTAGATCGCCGCACTATGCAGCGTACCTCATTTTGGTCCTCAGGGAGTTCCTGCCTAATGAGGTAGGCTAGGAATGGTTCTGTCCACGGGGCGATGACCGCCATTATTACGTGGGCTGAAGGCGTGATTTCGGTGGCGGGGCCTCCGATTATGTCAGATTGCTCGACGTCTGGTTGTGCGGTTGTGTCCGGACTGTTATCCGAGGGTTCCCCCTCCCATGCTATAGATGGTTTGAATAATCTTTCTAAGAAGATGTTGGGGGGGGACGGCATCTCGTTTTTCTCTGATGCGTGCCAGGACGTCCGCTGCCTGATTATTTTCTCGGGCTATATGGTGAAACTCTAGTCCCTCGAACCGAGCTGACATTTTTAGTACGGCGTTGCGATAGGCTGCCATTTTTGGGTCTTTGGCGTCGAAGTCACCATTTATCTGGGATATCGCGAGGTTTGAATCCCCATGTACTTCCAGGCGTTGAATGCCCATGGATACTGCCATCCGGAGACCATGTAGAAGGGCCTCATATTCGGCTGCATTGTTGGAGTCCATGTACATAATCTGGAGTACGTATTGGACTGTGTCTCCTATAGGGGACGTCAAAACGACGCCAGCCCCCAGTCCGGCCAACATTTTGGAGCCGTCGAAATGCATGATCCAGTTTGAGTATGTGCCGTATTCTTTCGGGAGTTCGGCCTCTGTCCATTCGGCGGCGAAGTCGGCTTGGACTTGCGATTTGATGGCTCGTCGTGGTTTGTAGGTTATGTCGAACGATAGGAGCTCTATGGCCCATTTTGCTATCCGGCCTGTTGCGTCGCGGTTGTTGATAATATCGTTGAGTGGTACTTCCAAGGCTACTGTTATAGAACACTCTTGAAAGTAGTGTCGTAGCTTCCGGGATGCCATGAACACCGCGCATGCAATCTTTTGGTAATGCGGGTACCGTGATTTGCATGGTGTGAGGACAGTGGACACGTAGTAAACCGGCCTTTGAAGGGGGAGTTTGTGTCCGTCCGTTACCCGTTCGACGGCGAGTACTGCGCTAACAACTTGATGAGTTGCGGCAATGTACAATAGCATGGGTTCGCCAGTATTCGGCGCGGCCAGGACGGGATTTGTTGCCAAGATGGCCTTTATTTCCTCGAGTCCGGCCGTTGCAGCGTCCGTCCACTCGAAGTGTTCAGTGCGCCTAAGGAGGCGATAAAGGGGCAATGCCTTTTCTCCCAAACGGGAGATAAAGCGGCTTAAAGCCGCCACGCATCCGGTGAGTTTCTATATTTGTTTGAGGTCTTTTGGGATGTCCAATTGTGACAAAGCTCGGATTTTAGCTGGGTTTGCTTCAATTCCTCTATCGGATACAATGAAGCCCAGGAGCTTTCCGGCTGGAACGCCGAAAACACATTTTTCCGGATTGAGCTTAATGTTGTATTTTCGGAGGTTGTCGAATGTAAGCCTCAAGTCGTCTACTAGAGATTCGACATGTCTTGATTTGACAACCACATCGTCTACGTAGGCCTCCACTGTTTTGCCGATCTGGTTTGCCAGACATGTTTGAATCATGCGCTGATATGTTGCGCCGGCATTTTTTAGCCCAAAGGGCATTGTGTTGAAGCAGAATGGGCCGTATGGTGTGATGAATGTCGTTGTGGCTTGGTCTGACTCTGCCATCTTTATTTGATGGTAACCGGAGTATGCGTCGAGGAAGCACAGTGAATCGTGTCCTGCAGTGGCATCGATAATTTGATCTATTCAAGGGAGGGGAAACGGATCCTTTGGGCAAGCCTTATTAAGGTCTTTGAAGTCGACACACAGGCGCCAGGATTTGTCCTTCTTTGGTACCATCACTAGGTTTGCTAGCCAGTCCGGATGTTTTATGTCTTTGATGAATCCAGCCTCCAACAATTTGGCTAGCTCCTCTCCCATGGCCTGTCTCTTTGGTTCGGAGAAACGCCGAAGGGCTTGTTTGACAGGTTTGAATCCTTTCTGGATGTTTAAGCTGTGTTCGGCCAGCCTGCGTGGGATTCCTGGCATATCTGAGGGGTGTCAAGCGAAGATGTCCCAGTTCTCTCGTAGGAACTCTCGCAGTGCGGCATCTACGTTAGGGTTCAGTCGTGCCCCAATGGAGGCTGTTTTACTGGGGTCCTTTGGGTGGACCTGGAATTTGACTATTTCGTCCGCTGGTTTGAAGGATGTGGATTTGGATCTCTTATCGAGTATCACATCATCCCTATTGACCGTGGATCGCAGCGCAGTCAGTTCTTCTGCCGCTAAGGTTTCGGATAGTGCCTCGAGGGCCAATGCGGCTGTTTTGTTTTCGGCGCGGAGTGCTATGTCCGGATCACTAGCGAGAGTGATAATTCCGTTTGGCCCAGGCATCTTGAGCTTCATGTACCCGTAATGGGGTATAGCTTGGAAAACTGTGAATGCCTCCCGTCCTAATATAGCGTGATATCCTCTTTTGAACGGGGCCACCTTAAAGGTGATTTGTTCGGACCTGTAATTATCCGGCGTGCCGAATACCACATCTAGTGTGATTTTTCCGGTGCAGCGCGCTTCCTGACTGGGAATTATTCCTCTAAAGGTTGTGCTGCTTCGCTCCATGCGGTTCCAGTCTATTTCCATCTTTTGAAGGGTTTCCTCGTAAATGAGGTTTAATCCGCTGCCTCCATCCATGAGTACCTTTGCGAGACGACAGCCGTCCAGTATGGGGCCGAGGACCAATGCGGCTGGTGCTCTAGCTGTTCGAAATTTAGGTTTGTCACTCGCATTGAAGGTGATAGCAGTATTACTCCATGGGTTTATTGTCGCCACGTGATAGACTTCGGTGAGGCTGCGGAGTGTTCTTTTTCGCATGTTATTCGATGCGAAAGTCTCAAAGACTGTGAGAACGGAACTGAAATTCTCGGGCTGGTTTCCTTCGACCTCTGGAATTAGGAGGTCCTCGCCAATTTTGGCCACCTGCCGGATTATCCAACATGCCCCGAGGCTGTGAGTTGGGGTGGCATCCTCTGCACTATGAATCTTGCAGGGTCCATCTAGCCACTTTTCCAGTACGGTTCCATGCCCTCTGGAGGGTTTTGACTTTTTGGTATTTAGTCCGGGTGCCTTACTGTGGTGCACTCTCTTAGTTCGGACGGGATTGCTATTCGGGGCCGGATTATTCCAAAATTTTATTTCGGTTTTCCGAGCAATTTACATCGCACAGTATTTTTGTACTATGGACGCCAAGTCGGCAAAGCGTGTAATATTACGATGACTTACGGCGTTAAGTATTCCCTCGTCTGTGCAGTTACTGCAAAAGATTGAGATTGCGTCTCCCTCACGGCAGTCTTTTATCCTGTTCATAACCAGGAGGAATCTGGCCAAGTAATGATGTACTGTTTCTTCGGGCATTTGCCTGATTTGGGAAAGATCACTTATGATCGGGCGGGCGGGTGTCGTCGAATTTGAGACCTCACCTAATTTACTGTTCGGAGGCCGAAGAGCGTCCGAATCCTGAGATCTGGAGTCTTGGATGTTATCCGATGAGTCTAGCCCGTTGCTTGATTTTATGCTCAGGTCTTGGATTGTATCGTTCCCTCCGCGGTATCCGGCATGGAGGGTTCGGGGATTCAGACGTAGCTAGTCCTTAAGATAGATGAAGGGTCGCCGCATTGTGTTTCCACCACTGCAACGCGGTGGGTGACCTGGGGAGAGTTAATTTCTCTCAGATCGGGTTTAAGCCCAACCTGGTCGTAATTCGTGGCGACGCCCAGTGTGGCGATACGATCCAGGAGCTCGTTAACCGAAGAGAGCTCCGTTGGATCCAATTGCTCAGCGAGTTCTGAGCCGATGCGGAGGTTGCTTTCGATGACTAGGGAGGTCACTGTCGGCGCAACAGCTGAACAGGCGGTTGCGAGAAAACCACCTAGCCGGAGAGTTTGGCCGACAGCCAAGGCTCCTTTCGTAATGGCGCCGTCTTTAAAGACGGGAAGAGGCATCCTTCCTGATCGCGACGGCACATAGGAACTCTCAATGAAAGCACCAATGTTGGTGTCAAAACCGGCGGATCTCGGGTAGGGGGTCCCGAACTGTGCGTCAAGGCCGGATGGTAACAGGAGACAAGGGACACTTTATTTTACCCAGGTTCGGGCCCTCTCGATGGAGGTAAAACCCTACTCCTGCTAGATTAATATTGATGATATGGGTAGTACAAGAGTAGATCTACCACGAGATCAAGGAGGCTAAACCCTAGAAGCTAGCCTACAGTATGATTGTGTATGACGATGGTTGTCCTATGGACTACAACCCTCCGGTTTATATAGACACCGGATAGGGTTAGGGTTACACAGAGTCAGTTACATCGGTAGGAGATCTTGAATATCCGCACACCTAGCTTGCCTTCCACGCCAAGAAAAGATCCTTCCGGACATGGGACGAAGTCTTAAACTTGGTATATTCGTAGTCCTGGAGTCCAGCTGAAGGCATAGTTCGGCCTTCCGAACACCCCCTAATCCAGGACTCCCTCACCCCTCCTTTAACGTGCAAGTGGTCGACATGAAGAAGAAAAGGTGCCGTGGACGGCATCAAGTAATCAAGCATGATGGGCAAATGCATAATTGGAAATAAACGCGGAAGGGACACATGCCGCTGGGCCTAGCCCGAGTGGCCCGGGGATGATGCAGCCCGAGGGGCGCCCCCAGCAAAGCAAGCTAGCGACTGAAAAGATAAAAAGGGATACATGCCATAGGGACGGACCCACGCGGCCTGGGAATGAGGCAACCCTGGGAGGGCGCTCCCAGCTGGGACTGAAACTTGAAAGGTGTCACCTGAAGATGTCGTCGGTGCAGCAGGCTCGGTGGGCTGCAGAAGCCGCTCCTCACGAGCCCCCAGGCCCAGGGGCCTCGGGAGGCTCCGGAGGCACTGGTGGCACCTCGTGAGCAGACTCCATCTCCGCCAGGGCTATGGAACGCCTGCCTTCTTGCGCCTCCAAGACGCTCCTCATGAGGCGCTGGTACGCCGCAGCCACGCTCGGCAGGCCATAAGGCATGCGAACATTGCTGTGGGGTGGTCCTCCGCAGCGCCCCACTTGTGAGGGCCAGAGGCACTCCACCGTGGCGATCTGATTGAGCCCTGGTACGTCGACGCAGACGCGCAGCCCACCATCCTCGCCTGGATGGGGAGCCACAGCTGGTGGGCGAAGGCAACCTCTTATGATCCTTGACTCCTGTAGTTCTTGAATGGCCTTGCTAACAAACTCCTGCTGGTCTGACCTTTTTTCCCTGGCTTCCTTTCGAGGGAAACGTGCCTCGAAGCACGCCTCCACATGGTGCCCAAGTGCCTCCCTCGTGACCTTGGCGAGGTCGGTGGCCCCCCAGGTGAGAGCCCCTGAGCCCTGCCCGAGGAGGGCGCCGGGCGCGCTTTCCTATGCGATTGAAGGAGGACCCCCCTAGACAGACGTGGGCCCTGAAGGGCCTGCCTCCTGAGGGGCTGAGCCTGACGTCTTCTTCTTCTTCTTGGTGGTGGTCTCAGGAAGCCTCCTGCTTCCGCGATCTGGGTCTTCTAGTGACGCGGCCTGAAAGGCTCGCTCCAGGGAACACACTGCATCCTTCTCTTCACATGGCACCGTGATGACGCCGCCGCTTCCTGGCATCTTGAGGACGTTGTAGCCGTGGTGAGTCACGGACATGAACTTGGCCAGTGCCGGGTACCCGAGGATGGCGTTGTACGGCAGGCGGATGTGGGCGACATCAAAGTCGATGAGCTCGGTGCGGTAGTTGTTGCGGGCCCCGAAGGTGACTGGGAGGCGGACCTGCCCGATCGGGACTGTGGAACCGTCGGTGACTTCGGAGAAGGGCTTGGTTGGCTGAAGCTGGCCATAGGGCACTTGGAGGCTGTTGAATGTTTCCACGGAAAAGACATTGAGCCCTGCCCCTCCATCAATGAGGGTCCTGGTGACCAGAACGTTGCTGATGACTGGGGAACAAAGCATTGGGAGGACTCCGGCTGTGGCCGCGCACTTGAGCTGGTCTGCTGAGATGAACGTGATGGCGCAGGCCGACCACCTAAGGGGACGCGTTGCTTCGAGCTTGGGGAGAACTGCATTCACTTCGCGAGCAAACTTCTTGAAGATACGCTGAGAGGCTGGGGCTTGAGGTCTGCCCAGGATGCAGGCAATTGCGCGAGGGTCTTGGAAGCCCCCAGCCCCCTCGTCTTGGTGGCGGTCTTCATTCCTTCTTGGCTGAGGCGGCAACGGCGGAAGGCCTGGGTTGCCATGAGGGCGATCCTCACGAGGCTGATCCCTCCAGTCCCCCTGGCGAGGCGGGTCACGCCAGCGGTCCTCGCGAGGTTGGTCACGCCAGCCTTGACGTGGGCCACGATCTTCCCAGCGTCCCGGGTTCCTTCCTCCTCCTCGGCCGTAGCCCCGGTCAGCACGGTTAGGGCGTCGGCCGACTCTTCCTTCTCACACGACACGGAGTTCTTGGCATTCATTGGTGTTGTGGGTGTGGAGGTCGTGGTACACACAGTACCGGCTGCCCCTGGAGGATTCGGGCAGATCCTTGCCCCACTTGGTGTCCGGCTCTGCCGCGAGCACGGCAGCCCCCTTGCGCTTCACGTCCTTGGCCTTGGGCTTCTTCTCTTCTGGGTCTGCGGCAGGCAGCTCGAGGAGGGAGAGGCATCCCTCCTCAGCCCTGGCGCACTTGGTCGCCAGGTTGAACAGCTCTAGGGAGGTGCAGAGGTCTTCATGCATCGCCAACTCCTCATTCATCTTGACGTCACGCACGCCATCGGAGAAGGACGAAATGATGGCTTCCTCGGACACCCTGGGGATCTTGAGGCGCACACTGTTGAAGCGCTGGATGGACTTTTGCAGGGTCTCCCCAGGTTGCTGCTTGATGCGGCGCATGTCGCTCACGGCGGGAGGCCGGTCGCGGGTACCTTGGAAGTTGGCGATGAAGCGAGTACGCATCTGGTCCCAGGAGGAGATCGTGCCTGGAGACAGGTTCAGGAGCCAAGTGCAAGCACCTTCCTTCAGCGCCATGGGGAACCAGTTCGCCATGACCTTTTCGTCCCCGCTGGCAGCTTTGATTCCCAGCTCGTAGAGCTGGAGGAACTCCGTGGGATCAGTCGTGCCATCGTAGCGAGGGGGCAGGTCCGGATTGAACTTGCCGGGCCATGCGACTCCGCGCAGCTCGGCGGTGTAGGCGCGGCAGCCAGCGGTGGCCGCGGGAGGTTCCGATTGAGGGAGAGCTTGGCCTTGCGGGTCCCCTTGCGCCGCAGCTGGGAGCAGCGCGGGGTCTTGACGTGCCGGAGCTGGAGCGGGGTCTCGGCGAGCCGGGGCTGGGAGCGCCCGGGCGGCCTCTTGCGGTCGCGGGACTTCTTGGCAGCTCCGTTCCTGCTGGGCCGGCGCATGACGGAGCGGGTTCCGCCCAGGAGCTGCGCGCCTTGGGGCCAGGCATCTTCTTGGAAAGGAGGCAGCTGGAACGCCCCCGGGGCTTCATTTCCCACGCGGGGCGGAGTGCGGCGCAGCGGTGCGGAAGGCGCGGGAGAGCCCCCTGCGGCGCGGACGAGCTCGGTGACGCGGTCGAGACACTCCTCGTAGACGTCGTCGACGGGGCAGTAGCGCAGGAGCTCGTTCGCCACGATGAGCGCAGCTCGAGCCTCCAAGGGTGCGCGAAGCGTGTGCGACGAAGAACTGGCCGGGGTGAGCGACGGAGTGGCGGTGCGGCCATCTCGCCGCACGGACGGGTGCTGAGAGGATGCTTGCTGCTTGTTCCTCGCCGGGCCGGTGGCGGCGTTGACGGCGGGCGATGGGGAACGACGAGGACGCCCACCAACGGGGGCCGTCTGGATGACGCTGGAAGAGATGGCGGCCCGGTGCTCGGCGCGGGCCCGACAAGCGTCAAACATGGATGCGACGGTCGGAGGAGAGCGGAGCGGTGGAAGACAGATTCCGGCGCACCCCTACCTGGCGCGCCAAAATGTCGGATCACGGGTTCCGGCAGACCCTTAAGGTTCGAACTCTGGGGTGCACGCGGAGATCGTGCCCTCTACCTCTCCGTCTTGCAAAGAACTAACTACAATAAGAACAACACAAGAGACACAGGGTTTATACTAGTTCGGGCCACCATTGTGGTGTAATACCCTACTCTAGTTTGTGGTGGGTGGATTGCCTCTTGGGCTGATGAGGAAGAACAGTACAAGGAAGAACAACCTCGTGAGGGTCTGTTCTTGGCTAGGGGATGAACTGCTAGGGGGAGTTCGATCGCCCTTCTTACTCTCTGGGTGTGTGGCTACGTTCTAGCTGGTTTCTCGATGCTCTAGATACTGAATGCCTCTACCCTGTAGGTGGCTAGTCCTATTTATAGGCAAAGGCCCTGGGCCTCTTCCCAAATATTGAGCGGGAAGGGCGCCAACAATTGGCCATTTTGAAGGGGAACATCTGGTACACTTATCCTGACTAAAGTTGGTCTTCGCCTGCCAAAGGCCCTGTGGTGACGCCGTCCTAGGCTCCATGGTGACCTCCTTCCCACCGTTGGACTGGTCTTGGTCTCGTTGCACCGAAATGGGTGCCTTTGCTTGATCCTCTCGCCTGCGCTTGCCCCCTTTGCACCAAAGAGGAAAGGGAGACGCTGCACGGGCTGGCGCCCGCCTGGCACCCTTGGTCGTCATGGCTTGCGTCATGGGCACCTCATGAGGTACCCGCCTTGATCTCTCCGCCTCCTCGCGAGCCAGCCTAAGGAGGCCGTGCTTGAGGAAGCGCCATGTCGTCCACCTCGCGAGGCTTGGCCCCTCGCGAGGGTCTTGAGCCTTGTGTGATGAAGATGGGCCATGCTGGGCTCCCGTTTGAGCCACGCCGCAGGCCGCAGGCAGGCAAGTCTGGGGACCCCCGTTCCCAGAACGCCGATAGACCCCGTGGAGGGCTGGGACCACCCCGTGAAGGGCAGGATGAACAGTAGACAGTGGAGGGCTGGATGAACAATAGCCTGTGGAGGGGTGGTTGAACAGGAGCCCGTGGAGAGGGCTGGTTGAACAATAGCCGGTGGAGTAGCGAGCGGTGGAGGCTGAATGAACAGGAGCCCGTGGGTGAACAGTCGCAGGTGGAGGCTGGAGGACGTTGACGGTGGATGAACAGTAGCCCGTGGAGGCTGGAGGGGGTCGACGGTGGAGATGAACAGTATCCCATGGAGTCCCGTTTTGCGGTACACCACACCCCTCCCGATGAACAGGACCCCGTTTCGACCGTAGCGCTCCAACACAAGTCCGTTTCCTTCGTTTTGCGGTACGCCACACCCCTCCCGATTAATAGGACCCCCGTTTCGACCGTAGGAGGTCCGTTTCCTCTGTTTTGCGGTACGCCAGACCCCTCCCGATGAACAGGATCCCGTTTCGAACGTGGCCGGTCGAACACAATGTTGTTTCCTCCGTTCTGCGGTACGTCAGGCCTCGTTTCCATCACATGTTCCGTCCAAGCCCTCCCGATGAACACGACGCATTCTGTTGCCTCCCCATGAACACGACGACGATGTTGTTTCTCCGTTTCGACCCAGCCATGTACACGAGCCCTGGCCGTACGTATGCGCGAGTAGGCGTTCGAGACCCTGCCCATATGTACGTACGTGGCCGTATTTTCTTTCTTGCACCCTGACCGATGTATGTATGTGTACATGCTACGTGCGTGCCTCTACTACGACACGTGCGCGCCTCTACATCGACCAGTATATATGTACGTACACGTTCGCGACCAGAATGACAACGCTACGTACGCTTCGACCAGGTGATTCCCGACTGTCAGGCACTTCTTTGCGTGCGAAGATGTAGCTGGTGGGTCCCAGCAGTCAGGGGCAAACGTTTTTCTCGCGAAATACGGTGGCCCATCCGGTGGGTCCCCGCTGTCAGGTGGAGGAATAATTATTTTGCACGTAATAAGGAGGCACTTCCTTGCTGCGGCTGTGGACCCAGCTGTCAGCCTCTCCACGTACAGTCCACGTCCGATGGAAGCCGTTCCTTGAACACGTTGACCACGCCGCGCCGAGAGCACCAGGGCGGTGGAGGACGGCGAGGCCAAGGAAGGGGACGACACGAAGCCGGGGAAGACGCGGCAGTGGATGCCCACGCGTAGAGGAGTATGAGGGTTCACTGGTTCGCTGTGGCGTGAGGCTGCCGTCGCCGCAGAGTAACAGGGGGTGTGGGTGAGTAGAGGGATGGCCTGGCCAGCAGTGGGAGTAGTAGGGGGCGGTGAGGCCTCCACCGCATCGCAGCCGGCCATGGGAGGCAGAAGCACGAGGCACAATCAACGCTGGTTTGGGCGGCTGGAGCAAGAAGACCAGAGGTTGAAGAAGCACTACGACTGTTGGATGGACATCGTATGGTCACTGGAGCTAGAATCGTGCATATTGACTAAGTTGACAAAGCCCTCCGTCCCCGTCAACTTAGTAGGCCCACAAGTCAGCCTGCCACTATACTGGGTCCCAGCTAACAGGGGGAGTATTTATTTTTTTGCGTAATAAGGAGGCACTTCCTTGCGTGCGAAGATATTGTTGGCATTCTGGGAAAGGGGGGTCCCCAGACTTGCCTGCCTGCGGCCTGCGGCGTGGCTCAAGTGGGGGCCCAGTGCGGCCCAGCTTCATCAGCTCAAGCTCAAGACCCTCGCGAGGGGCCAAGCCTCGCAGGGCGGACGACAGGAAGCTTCCTCAGGGGCAGCCTCATCAGGCAGGCTCGCGAGGAGGCGGAGATATCAAGGCACGGGTACCTCGCGAGGAGCCCGTGACGCAAGCCATGACGGTCGAGACCAGGCGGGCGTCGGCCTGCGCAGTGTTCTTGTTTCCCCTTCAGTGCAAAGGGGGCAAGCACAGGCCAAGGCATCGGGCAAAGGTTACCATTCCGGTGCAACGAGACCAAGACCAGCAGAGCGGCAGGACGGAGGTCACCGTGGAGCCCAAGACGGCGTCATCACCAGTGCTTTTGGCAGCCAAAGACCACCTTTGATCAGGATAACTTGTACTAGATGTTCCCCTTCAAAATGGCCAATTGCTGGCGCCCTTCCCGCTCATTATTTGGGGGAGAGGCCCAGGGCCTCTATAAATAGAGCTAGCCACCACAGAGTAGAGGGGATCGAATCTGACCAGATCGGATAGAGCCCTAGAAGAGAGAGAGAGAGACAGAGAGACCCGGGCCAAGTAGAACACACCGCACCAGCTCAAGAACACCTCTCGCGAGGCTATTCTTCCCCTGTACTGTTCATCATCTGCCCCTAAGGCAATCCACCACACCACACACTGGAGAAGGGTATTACACCACAATGGTGGCCCGGACCAGTATAAATCTCGTGTCCTTTGTGTTGTTCATCGTTTCCAGCTTAGATCACACGAGGAGATCGGACGTAGATCGGTAGGGGAGAGATCTCCGCGCGCACCCCAGAGTTCGAACTTTAAGGGTCTGTCGGAACCCTAAATCCGACATTTGGCGCGCCAGGTAGGGGTGCATCGGAATCTTTCTTCCACTATTTGCGTGTGATCTTCCGTCGTGTCCATGGCTGACGCTCGTCGGGCTCACGCCACCCACGTCGCCCAGATGGCGCCCGTCGGCGGACGCCCCCGTCGTTCCCCGTCGCCTGCCGCCAACGCCGCCACCGGCCCGCCGGGAACGAGCAACAGGCCTCGTCCCAGAATCCTTCGGTGCGGCGGGATGGCCGCACCGCCACCCCATCGCTGACTCCAGCTTCTTCGTCGTCCCACGCACGTCGCGCCCCCACAGACGCGCACGCCGCGCTGCTCCTGGCAAGAGAGCTCCTGCACTACCGCCCCGTCTACGACCTCTACGAAGACTGACTCGCCCGCATCACCGAGCTCGTCCGTGCCGCAGGGGGCTCCCCCTTGCTGTCCCTCTCGCTGCCTCGCCCTCCATTCCGCGCAGGGGCGAGGATCAGGAGGCGCCTCCACCACCTCCTCCCCAAGAAGGTGCCTTGGCTCCAAGGCGCGCAGCCCCAGGGCGAGACCCTCCGTGTCCGGCGCCAGCGCGGCAAGAAGGGAGCTGCCAGGAGATCCCTCATCCCCAAGAAGGTGCTCGCGCGCTCCCAGCGCCGGCGCGCCAAGATCGCGTCCCTGCGCCTCCATGCCAAGACCCCGCGCTGATCCAAGTGGTGGCGTGTGGTAATCCCCAGGAGAAAGCCCAGCACCAGCAAAGGCGCCGGTGGCCACAGCAGGCTGCCGCGCCTTCACCCCCGAGCTACGCGGTGTCACATGGCCAGGCAAGTTCAAGCCTGACCTGCCCCCTCGCTACGATGGCACGGCGGACCTCGCGGAATTCCTACAGCTCTACAAGCTAGGCATCGAAGCCGCCAACAAAGACGAAAAGATCATGGCGAACTGGTTTCCCATGGCACTCAAGGACGGCGCCCGCACCTGGCTCCTGAACCTGGCTCCCAGCACGAACTCCTCCTGGGACGAGATGCGCACCCGCTTCATCGCCAACTTCCAGGGCACTCGTGACCGGCCCCCGGCCATGAGCGACCTGCGTTGCATCAAGCAACAACAAGGGGAAACCCTGCAGAAATACATCCAGCACTTCAACAACGCTCGCCTCAAGATCCCCAGGGTGACTGAAGAAGCCATCATCTCGGGCTTCTCCGATGGCGTGCGCGACATCAAGATGAAGGAGGAGCTAGCAATCGATGAAGACCTGTGCACATCCCTGGAGCTGTTCAACTTGGCGATCAAGTGCGCCAGGGCTGAGGAAGGGCGCCTCTCCCTCCTCGAGCTCCCGGCTGCCGATCCAGAAGAGAAAAAGATCAAGGCCAAGGACGTGAAGCGCAAGGGGGCTGCCGTGCTTGCAGCGGAACCAGACACCAAGCGAGGCAGGGATCAACCTAAGTCATACAAGGGCAGCCGATATTGCGTGTACCACGACCTCCACACCCACAACACCAACGAATGTCAAGAGCTCAGGGCCGTGCGAGATGGGCAAATCGGCCGACGCCCCGAGCGCAACGACAGGGGCTATGGCCGAGGAGGAGGAAGAGGTGGCGGACGATGGGAAGACTGTGGCCCTCGCCAAGGGTGGCGTGACCGACCTCGCGAGGATCGCTGGCAGGACCAGCCTCGCGAGGGAGGCTGGAGGGATCAACCTCGTGAGGATCGCCCACACGGCAACGCATGCATTCCTCCTCTGCCTCCAGCGCCAAGGAGGAACAAAGACCAACATCAAGACGAGGTGGCTGGGGGCTTCCAAGAGCCACACGCAATCGCTTGTATCTTGGGTGGCGCCCAAGCCCCAGCATCACAACGCATCTTTAAGCAGTTTGCTCGCGAGGTGAATGCAGTCCTCCCCAAGCTTGAGGCCACGCGCCCTCTCAGGTGGTCTGCGTGCGCTATCACGTTCAGCTCAGCGGATCAACTCAAGTGCGCAGCGACGGCCGGAGTCCTCCCGAGGCTTTACTCCCCAGTCATCAGCAATGTGCAGGTCACCAGGACCCTCATTGATGGCGGAGCAGGACTCAACATCCTGTCCGTCGAGACGTTTGACAATCTCCAAGTGCCGTACGATTAGCTTCAGCCGACCAAGCCTTTCTCAGGAGTCACTGATGGTTCCACTATTCCAATAGGGCAGGTTCGCCTCCCAGTCACCTTCGGGCAGCACAACAACTACCGCACCGAGCTCATTGACTTCGATGTCGGCCACATTCGCCTGCCGTACAACACCATCCTCGGGTACCCAGCCCTAGCCAAGTTCATGGCAGTGACTCACCATGGTTACAATGTTCTCAAGATGCCGGGAAGCGGTGGAGTCATCACCGTACCCTGTGAAGAAAGGGATGCACTGTGTTCACTTGAGCACGCGTTCCAAGGCGCAGCAATCGAAGACCCAGATCACAGGAGCGGAAGACTTCCCGAGGCGACCCTTGAGAAGAAGAAGGTTTTGCCTGGCCCAAGCCATAAGGAGGCAGGCGCCTCCGAAGGTGTTGCGTCAGGATTTGCGCCCGATCAGGGAGCGCCACCCTCTCTCGCATAGGAAGGCGCGCCTGGTGACCCCCTCAGGCAGGGCTCGGGGGCTCTTTCTTGGAGAGCCACTGACTTTGCCAAGGTTGCGAGGGAGGCACTCGAGCACCACTAGGAGGGGTGCTTCCAGGCACGTTTCCCTCAGGAAGATACAAGGCAAGGAAGACCAAACCCTCAGGAGTTCATCGCAAGAAACACCCAGGAGCTACAGGAGTCAAGAGTCATGCGCGGCAGCCGCCGCTTGCCCGCCGTAGCCCCACATCCAGGCGAGGATGGTGGGATGCGCGTCTGCATCGACGTGCCAGGGCTCAACCGAGCTGCGTCTCAGGAGCGCCTCTGACCTTCGCGCGTGGGGCACTACGAGGGACCGCCTCACAGCTACGTTCGCATGCCTTTCGGCCTGCCGAACGCGGCCGCCGCTCATCAGCGCCTGCTGAGGAGCGTTCTGGAGGCTCAGGAGGTCAGGCATTGTGCAGTCCTGGTGGAGGTGGAGATGGCCCTCGAAGACCTACCCGTGCCCCCGGAGCCTCCCGAGGCTCCTGGGCCTGGGGGCTCGTGAGGACCGACGTCTCCACCGCGCATCACCCGCTTCTTCAGCATCACTTCATCTTCAACACCACCAGGTGACATCTTTCAAAGTTCCATTTTTAGCTGGGAGCGCCCGCAGGGCCGCATCGTTCCCAGGCCGCGTGGGTCCGTCCCTACGGCATGTATCCGTTTTTCTTATGCTCTTTACCTACCTTATTGGGGGCGCCCCTCGGGCTACATCATCCCCAAGCTGCTCGGGCCTGGCCCAGCGGCGCTTTCCTGCATCTACTTAAAATGAATTGGCTCTTTCGCGCTTAATCTGGTT
Organism: Aegilops umbellulata; assembly: GCA_032464435.1. Taxonomy (NCBI): domain Eukaryota; kingdom Viridiplantae; phylum Streptophyta; class Magnoliopsida; order Poales; family Poaceae; genus Aegilops; species Aegilops umbellulata. The sequence goes on from CP136058.1 coordinate 332,015,972, forward strand.
CCCATGATTGTCACCTGCTGCTTATCGCGGACTTCTCCGCTCTCATGCAAAGCGCTTGCACGTTAAAAGGGGGGTACCTGAGCATCGCGACTCATGGGCTCCTACTGGCTTTCCAGCCCTCACCCCCTGGCCTTGACCCACGGCATCGCGACCTGTCATACCAGCGGCGGCTGAGCTCGCTTGAGGGCCGGGACCTGAGGACGTAGAGCATTTGCATTCTAACCATCCTGCAGGAACACACCATTGATAAAGGCACAGAGCCAGGCACAACCCGCCTCGAGGTAGGGCCTCGTGAGTCCCACGCTGGCTCACGAGTGCCCAGATACACCTCTCCTAGCCCTACCGTGCCGGCCACGCGTCAGGGCGGGGCTGTACACGCCCCGGGGGCTCCTCCCGGAGGGGAGCCACCTCCCACGTACCAGTGGAAGCACCATGCTCCGCGCTGGCTGACGACACTACCGAGGAGCGGCTATGCCCGTACACATACAAAAGCGCTATGCTCCGCGCTGGTGATAAACAACTGAGGTTGGCCCACGGCCGTACCAACCTCAGGGAGCCCGAAGCTCAGTGTCCTGCACCGTCGCAATGCCTCCTGTCGGTGTCAAAACCGGCGGATCTCGGGTAGGGGGTCCCGAACTGTGCGTCAAGGCCGGATGGTAACAGGAGACAAGAGACACGATGTTTTTACCCAGGTTCGGGCTCCCTCGATGGAGGTAATACCCTACTCCTGCTTGATTAATATTGATGATATGGGTAGTAGAAGAGTAGATCTACCACAAGATCAAGGAGGCTAAAGCCTAGAAGCTAGCCTATGGTAAGATTGTGTATGAAGATGGTTGTTCTACGGACTACAACCCTCCGGTTTATATAGACACCGGATAGGGTTAGGGTTACACAGAGTCGGTTACATTGGTAGGAGATCTTGAATATCCGCATCGCCAAGCTTGCCTTCCACGCCAAGGAAAGTCCCATCCGGACACGGGACGAAGTCTTCAATCTGGTATCTTCATAGTCCAGGAGTCCGGCTACACGAACTCCCCCTAATCCAGGACTCCCTCAGTAGCCACTGAACCAGGCTTCAATGACGACGTGTCCGGCGCGCAGATTGTCTTCGGCATTGCAAGGTGGGTTCCTCCTCCAAGTCCTTTATATAAGATTGTAAACACCAAAAATAGTGTCCGGCTCTGCAAAATAAGTTTCCACATAGTGCCATAGAGGGAATAATATTAACACAAATCAAATTAACTGACGTATTCTGCAGTGCGTCATCACACTACGGCCAAGTTCTTTACACAAATCGTTTTTACTTTTCCACCTCAGCACGTTTAGCGAGGCGGTTTCCTTGGCACGTCTTGTCAAAGCAGAGATCGTGTTCCCTTTTTACGGGATTCTCATCAATACGGACATGGGTAACCCAACCGCGCCATTTACCAAGGCGCTTGGTAGGCAAGCGAGTTTTATTAGGTAGGTGGGGACGCATAACCGCATCCGCCCATATAAGGGGATAAGGATCCACCTTTTTTACCTACGCCTTCTTCCTCCTTTGCCAATCCATCTCTTGCGCACTCAAGCTCCAGCGCCCAAGCCCGCACTTCCCACCTCAACCTTCTCCAGCAATGTCCGGAGCGGGAGGCAAGTGGATGGTCTCCTCCGTCAAGGAGGTCCAAGTAAAAAAGTTGAGGAAGGCCGGATACCTGTCCAAGGACATCCCGCACCGGCTTCCCGAGAAGGGGCAGCTTCTCCCCACCCCAAGGCCCCATGAGAGGGTAGTTTTCCTTCCCCACTTCCTCCGCGGACTGGGTTTTCCACTCCACCCATTCATCCGGGGACTCATGTTCTACTACGGCCTGGATTTCCACGATCTGGCCCCGAACTTCATCCTCAACATCTTGGCGTTTATCGTCGTGTGTGAGGCCTTTCTCCGCGTCCGCCCCCATTTCGGCCTCTGGCTCAAGACTTTCAACGTCAAGCCCAAGGTGGTGCGCGGCAGCCAGGCAGAGTGCGGAGGCAGAATGGCGGGCAAGATGGCCAACGTCCTCTGGTTCGAGGGCTCCTTTGAGGAGACCCTAAAGGGGTGGCAAGCAGGGTGGTTTTACATCACCGAGCCACGCGATCCGAAATGGGTCGCAGCCCCCGAGTTCCGATCCAGACCCCCCACGCGGCTTATGTCCTGGAAAGAGACGGGCCTGTCGTGGGGCAAAGAAGAAGAGGTGACCGGATTGCAAAATTGCATCCAGTCCCGGGTGAACAAGCCAATCCGGCTTGTTAATATAGTCCAGGTTATGCTCATCCCCCGGATCCTCCCGTGCCAACAACGGGGCTTCAATTTGTGGGAGTTTGACCCGGCGCAGCACCAAACCCTCAATAGGCTCTTTGACACGGCGTACGAAGATGCTTGGAAGGTGCTTTTCAAGGGCGCCGAGGCTCCCGCATCCGCCTCTGAGGATCGCGGATACAGCTTGTAGCATCACGCTAGCGAGGTAAGCTATCTTCACCTTTTACAGGATATTAAGCTCTGTTTTCCTTTCACAGTTTGACTCTGTGTGGGATCTAAACTCCCTTGCCTTTAACAGGCTTGGCAGGCGGTATCCGGACCAATTAACTGTCCGGCTCCTTTGCCCGAAGATCCAGCCCCTGCGCTCCTAGTGAAGCTGCTGGTTCCGGCACCTTATGTGGTGCCGGAGAAGAAGGTCAAGAAGAAGAAGACCACGGGGACTCGAAAGAGTGCCCGTAATGTGGTGGTGTCGGACTCGTCGTCTGACGAGTCTGAGACGCCCTCCTCCCGTGAAAACGAGGAGGAGGAAGAAGAAAGCTCTCCCCCCCAGCGGAGGAAGGAGAGAAGAAGAAGGCTGCCCCAGCAGGGGAGGCCGAGGGGTCTAGGAAAAGGAAGACCCCTCCGCCGGACTTCTCCCATGACGCCGAAGAGAGCGAAGAGGAGTGGACGAAGAGTGCCAAGCGTCCGGCGAAATCGTAAGTTCGGACATCAGAGTAACTCATGATGTTCGTTTGTTGCGCAGCTTTCTTTAATGTCGAATGTAATTATGCAGCCCGCCCCAGACCGAATACAACGAATCGTCGGGCGGCTCCCTGCACTCATCGGACGTGAACTCCGTTCCGCCCGCTGTCTCCCCCCGCACTGCGGATGACGCCGAAGTGGCGTCGCGACAAGCTCCGGGGCAGGAGGAGGTGATCTTGGAGGAGCCGCAAGGCAACCTCCCGGACTCCAGGAGTGAAGGGGACAAGACCCCCCAGGGCTCCAAGTCCGGCTTTGAGCCGGACACCGTGCCGGAATCTTCAACAGTTCTGGGCCGCGGTAGGGGAACTCCTTCCAAAAGGAGCAAGCCTTCTAAGCCAGCGACCTCCATCCAACCGGAGTCGCTGGACCATCTGCTAGAGGTGCTTGACGGCGCCTCCATCGACAAGGGCACCGTACTATTATGAGTACGATGATCCAAAAGGTTCAGTCCGCCAAGAGCGGACTGACTGAAGCTTGCGCTAGCCTTCTAACAGGCTTCGAGGTAAGTAAAAATATGTCAAAATATTACCACATAGACAGTAGCCCCTGATGCTCTGTTTGGCGTTCGGAAAGAAAAGCCGAATAGAGGATCTAATAATTTTCGCAGGAGTCTAACAATAAAGAGTCAATATGCGTGCAGGCTTCGCTGCTATCCACCGCCGCACTGACTGCGCAGGTGGATGTCCTAAAAAAGGACCTCCGACCGACCGAGCAAGAGCTCGGCCTTGCGAAGCGGCAGCTCGAGGAGAAAGAAGGTAAAAAATACCCTACAAAAAAGGTGCCTATAGAGAGGCGTGATTGCAAAAAATAACAGGATTGTACTACTTATTATAAGGGCCACAACTGAGGTGGCGACCCTCAAGCAGGCGCTATCTGAGGCCGAAAAGAAAACGGAGGAGGAGCGCACCGAGCGAGAGAGACTTGGGGCTCAGGTCGGCGAGGTGCAGCAAGAGCTGCAGGCTCTCATGAAAAAACATGAGAGCTTGGAGCTTGAGTCAAAGGCGCAAGCATCCGAGCTCGCGTTGGCCCTTGAGACCGACAAGGGTGCCAAGGCCGAAGCCCAAAAGGCCCTCCAAGAGTTGGAGGAGATGAAAAAGATAGCAGCGGGTAAGGCATTCTTAATGCAAAGTAGAAATATAAAAGTAAACTACTTGTCACTTACCCGAATCCGGAGTTCTCCAGGGGCGTTCGCAGATCTTCCCCGCAGCATATCCGACGCCGCTGCATTCTACCGAGCTGAAGAGGGCAGCTCGACGAAGAGTGTGTTCTGGTCTCAGTATTCTGAGGCCGGACACCCTGTGCCCTTGAGCGACCAGCTAAAACAGCTGGTCGAGCTCCACAAGGCGGCCGGACAGGCCATGAAGGGCTTCATAGTTCGGCTGTGGCCCGGAGAGGCCCTGCCTGGGAGCTATTTCGGGCTGGTGCGGCGGCTGGTGGAGGCCTGTCCAAGGCTTGAGGCCATCAAGCACTCCGTCTGCATTGAAGGTGCCCGTCGGGCCCTTGCCCGTGCGAAGGTGCACTGGGGTAAGCTGGACGGTGAGAAGCTTGTGAAGGACGGGCCGCCGCCGGGGAAGGAGCATCGCAAGCCCGAGAACTATTACAAGGATGTTCTTGCAGGTGCCCGCCTTGTGGCGGATGAATGCACCAAGGATGTAATTTTTGAATGAACTCGCTCGTGTTTATCCTGTGCGCTGAAAACTTGTTCATATGCGCTAAGCAATGCTTATTGAATTTAAAATATTATTTTCTGTGCGGCCATTTATCAAAAACTGAGAGATGGCCAGTCGTCGGCTTCTGCCCCCGTGCCACTAGTGCTGGGGTGTTCGGGATAAACCTGAGCGCTGTTTTTCCCATGGTTGGGTCCTTCGAGGGAGGCGCTCAACACAACGAACCAGGCAATCGGACTATAATGCTTGAACACTCTCACTTAGCCATAGAACGTTATAATTTTAAATTTCGGCGAAGCCCCTAGTTCGGAAGACCGAGTTCGGGGCGCTATCCACGCCTTGGCCGGACAAAGCCGGCTCCTCGCTCGAAGCGGCATAAGTCTTTAGGGACTCGAAAAAACCTCTCGAACAGCGACCGGTCTCTCGCCTCATCATGACAGTCAGTTTTAGCTTTCTCCACTGAGGTGCTTAACCCAGCTGAACCGGGGCACAATCGTAGTGGTTCTCCTAGTGCTACCTTAGCCGATATAGCGGAACGTAAGGCACCAAAACATAGGAGCCGGGCAAACCCAACTATTGACCCAAATCATGATTCGGAGCCGATGCATATAGTGCTATAAGTTCGGGGTGCCGCACTTGTGAAAGTGGACGGACTTCTCACACCATAATAAGGGGTACTGAAGCCCCTGGCGTATTTGCCGTACCATGATGTACGGGTGCAATCATGTCATTTAATAAACATATATATGAAAAGAGGATAATGCAAAAAATAGACAAAAAGCTATGCATTGTTTATAGAGAGGCTATTTATTAGAGCCGAATGATACAAGTAGTGCGATAAGCAAAAAATATATTGGACTATTTAACATGTCCTGACCGGGGGAAGGCCGCGGAATTGTATTCAAAATAGGTATACTGCTCGTAACAGAGACCACCTGTGAGTTCCATAATGTGGCATGGCTTTGTCTGCTTCCCTGGATCTTGCATCGTATGTGCGGCAGTCGAATTGCCGAACAGGTCATCCGAAGTGTGGAGTCCTGAAAGTAAGAAAAAAGGAATCCGGCAGCCCCTAGTACGTTTTAAGCTGTATTTTGGGTGTGCCGTTATTGTGCCCCTTCCCCTGTGCCCATGGTACTTCAAGGGCGTACTTATGTACGCGAGGCACTGGTTTCGCTATATCGCGAGGGCTGGGGTTGGGGCCGAATTGCTACGCCTGCTCAGAACGTGCCAGGCGGTCTTGTTGTAGGTTACTCCGGGCGCGCTTGGCAATGTCTGGCTTTTTAACGGCTGGACTGGGGAATTGCCTAAGAAGGCTGCTTTATACTTCCGCTGCGAGGGCCACCGTGTGCTCATCCGTACGGAGGGAGCGTTCGGTGTTTCCGTTGACCGTGATTACTCCTCGAGGGCCTGGCATCTTGAGCTTGAGGTATGCGTAGTGCGGCACCGCATTGAACTTTGCAAATGCGGTTCGTCCGAGCAGGGCGTGATAGCCACTGCGGAACGGGACTATATCGAAGATTAACTCTTCGCTTCGGAAAATATCCGGAGATCCGAAGACCACGTCAAGTGTTACTGAGCCTGTACAATTGGCCTCTACACCTGGTATAACGCCTTTATAGGTCGTCTTTGTGGGCTTAATCCTTGAGGGATCTATGCCCATTTTCCGCACTGTATCCTGATAAAGCAGGTTCAGGCTACTGCCGCCGTCCATGAGGACTCTTGTAAGATGAAATCCGTCGATGATTGGGTCGAGAACCAATGCGGCAAAGCCGCCATGACGGGTGCTAGTGGGGTGGTCCCTTCGATCAAAAGTGATCGGGCAGGAGGACCATGGGTTGAACTTTGGGGCGACTGGCTCCATCGCGTATATGTCCCTTAGCGCATGCTTCCGCTCCCTCTTGGGAATGTCGCTTGCGTATATCATGTTCACCGTCCGCACTTGTGGGGGAAAGCCCTTCTGTCCATTGTTGTTCGGCGGCCTGGGCTCCTCCTCGTCATCGCTATGCAGCTCCTTGTCTTTGTTTTTGGCTCTTAACTTGCCTGCCTGCTTGAACACCCAACAGTCCCTGTTGGTGTGATTTGCTGGCCTTTCGAGGGTGCCATGGATCTGGCACAAGCGGTCGAGTATTCGGTCCAAACTGGACGGGCCCTGAGTATTCTTTTTGAATGGCTCATTTACTGTCGTATCTTCATTTACTGTCACAAGCTGACCGGATTTATAGCCTGTGAATCCGGCATTTACTGTCGTATCTTCATTGCTGTCGCTGCTAACGCGGCGTTTTTGCTTATTTCGACGTGTCCTGCCACTTTTGTCCTTGGTATCCGAATTACCAGGGTGCTTTGCCAAGTTGTTACTGCGAGCTAGCCAGCTATCTTCTCCCGCGCAAAAGCGGGTCATGAGTGTCATGAGGGCTGCCATAGATTTCGGCTTTTCCTGTCCTAGGTGCCGGGCAAGCCACTCGTCATGGATGTTATGCTTAAAGGCTGCTAGGGCCTCTGCGTCCGGACACTCGACTATCTGGTTTTTCTTTTTTAGGAACCGTGTCCAGAATTTCCTGGTCGATTCCTCTGGCTGCTGAATTATGTGGCTCAAGTCGTCGGCATCCGGTGGTCGCACGTAGGTGCCCTGGAAGTTATCGAGAAAAGCGGCTTCCAGGTCCTCCCAAGAACCGATTGAGTCTCCTGGCAAGCTGTTAAGCCAATGCCGGGCCGGTCCTTTAAGTTTGAGCGGGAGGTATTTTATGGCGTGTAGATCATCGCCACGTGCCATGTCGATGTGAAGGAGATAATCCTCGATCCATACCGCCGGATCTGTTGTGCTATCGTATGATTCGATGTTTACTGGTTTGAAACCTTCTGGGATTTTATGATCCATTACTTCATCTGTGAAGCATAGTGGGTGTGCGGCGCCCCTGTACTGGGCTATATCACAACGCAGCTCGGAAGAGCTATGTCTGTTGTGTTCGGCCCGCCCCGAGTTGTTGTATCCGGAGTGAAGATCATTGTCACGTGTCGTCGGGCACCTGCGCGATCCGTAGATCGACCTTGTTTGTCTTGCCTTATCCTCCAGTACGTCTCGCAGGTCTGGCGCATTTTCCCGTGCCTTAGTTGAGCGGCGTCGGGGCATGGCTTGGGTGGAGGGCCGAGAGGCCTCTCTATCACGGCCGCGAGGTGGCCGGTCTGCCATGTCGTGCGCTGGTGATGTAGGCGCTTCCTCCTCTGATCGGGGTAGCGGCCTACGCTTTGGGTAACTCTTGGAGGGGCACTCGAGTTCATACTCTTCGGCCGCAAGGACTTCAGTCCATCTATCAGCTAGCAAATCCTGGTGAGCTCTAAGCTGTTGTTGCTTTTTCTTGAGGCTGTTTACCGTGGCTAGAAGCCTCCGTTTGGAACGCTCTTGTTCGGCGGGGTCTGATGGTATGACGAATTCATCGTCATCGAGGCTTGCCTCGTCTTCGGAGGGAGGCATATAGTTATCATCCTCAACCTCTCGTTCTGTCGCTCTCTCATGAGGGCTGGCTACTCCATCTTCCTGTGCCGAATCTTGCTGGGTTGGGTGTTCTTCGGCGCTATCCGGGGTAGTATTATCTCCCGTGCCGGAATCACCGTTTTTGCTTTGGCGGGATTTAGAGCGGCGCCGCTGACGCCGGCGCTTTGGCTGTTTCTTGGAGGTGTCATCCCCCCCTGTTCCATCGCCATCTCCATCTTTTGGAGTATCCACCATATATATGTCATATGATGAGGTGGCCTTCTAGCGCCCTACAGCTGCTGGTTCCTGTTCGTCTCCTACCTCGTCGTCCATACCATCGAAGTCTTCGGACCCGAAGTCAAGCATGTCGGTTAAATCGTCGACAATGGCTACAAAAAGGGTGGTGGGTGGGTTTTGAATTTCTTCATCGTCCGTATCCCATCCTCGCTGACCGTAATCTGGCCAGGGATCTCCTGATAAAGAGAGAGACTTGAGAGAGTTCAGGATGTCACCAAAAGGCGAGTGCTGAAAGATGTCCGCGGCGGTGAACTCCATTATCGGCGCCCAATATGATTCGATTGGTAGGGGCACGGGGGGTTCGGAGTCCGGAGAAGAGTCCGGACCCTCAGAGTCACGGGTCACGTGGAGTGCAGGGCTGGCGTTCGGCTCGATCGCCTTTGAGATCGCAGCCCCCAAGGTGACGTCTAACCACTCATCCTCGATTGACGCAATAGGCTTCGAGTCTAGGGTCGGAACTGGTGCGTGTGCGGCCTCCAGGACACTGTTCGGAGGCAGAGCTAGATCGTGCCCCTCGAGATAGTGTGGCGCGCTTGGCTGTGGCTCGAACCCATCGAAGATCAAGTCTCCGCGGATATCAGCCATGTAGTTTAAGCTTCCAAACCTGACTTGATGGCCAGAGGCGTAGCTTTCGATCTACTCCAGGTGACCAAGCGAATTGGCCCGCAGAGCGAAGCTGCCGAAGACGAAGATTTGTCTGGGGAGAAAAGTCTCACCCTAGACCCCATCGTCGTTGATGATCAAAGGAGCCATCGGGCCTAAAAGGCGACAACACAGAGGAACTCTCAATGAAAGCACCAATGTCGGTGTCAAAACCGGCGGATCTCGGGTAGGGGGTCCCGAACTGTGCGTCAAGGCCGGATGGTACCAGGAGACAAGGGACACGATGTTTTTACCCTACTCCTGCTTGATTAATATTGATGATATGGGTAGTACAAGAGTAGATCTACCACGAGATCAAGGAGGCTAAACCCTAGAAGCTAGCCTATGGTATGATTGTGTATGAAGATGGTTGTTCTACGGACTACAACCCTCCGGTTTATATAGATACCGGATAGGGTTAGGGTTACACAGAGTCGGTTACATTGGTAGGAGATCTTGAATATCCGCATCGCCAAGCTTGCCTTCCATGCTAAGGAAAGTCCCATACGGACACGGGACGAAGTCTTCAATCTTGTATCTTCATAGTCCAGGAGTCCGGCTGAAGGTATAGTCCGGCTACCCGAACACCCCCTAATCCAGGACTCCCTCACCTCCCTCGGGAGCGCCGCGCGAGGGGACTAGACACGGGGGCTACGCCCGGGCCTTGCCCGAGCGCACGCCACCCAACCAGGTCCCTCGGACCTGGTCGTCACGCGCCCCTCCCCGAGCGGAGCCAAGGTATGAAAACCCGTTTGAACGTCAAGGGGGACTCCTAAGCATCGCGACTCAGGAGCCTAACTTGCCACGTAGCCCCTTACTCCTTAGTCCCGTCCTGGTTTCTGGTCGGGGCTAACGCCGGTTGAGGTATGCGCGGGGCCGGGCCCTGCCGACGCAGAACGACCAATCCACTCCTTGCTCCCCCGTTCCCTACTTGTTGCTCGCGCGTCAAGGGGGACTCCTGAGCATCGCGACTGTCGGTGTCAAAACCGGCGGATCTCGGGTAGGGGGTCCCGAACTGTGCATCTAGGCCGGATGGTAACAGGAGACAAGGGACACGAAGTTTTACCCAGGTTTGGGCCCTCTTGATGGAGGTAAAACCCTACGTCCTGCTTGATTAATATTGATGATATGGGTAGTACAAGAGTAGATCTACCACGAGATCAGAGAGGCTAAACCCTAGAAGCTAGCCTATGGTATGATTGATGTATGTTGAAGTTGTTGTCCTACGGACTAAAACCCTCCGGTTTATATAGACACCGGAGAGGGTTAGGGTTACACAAAGTCGATTATAATGGTAGGAGATCTTGAATATCCGCATCGCCAAGCTTGCCTTCCACGCCAAGGAAAGTCCCATCCGGACACGGGACGAAGTCTTCAATCTTGTATCTTCATAGTCCAGGAGTCCGGCTGAAGGTATAGTCCGGCTACCCGAACACCCCCTAATCCAGGACTCCCTCAGTAGCCCCTGAACCAGGCTTCAATGACGACGAGTCCAGCGTGCAAATTGTCTTCGGCATTGCAAGGCGGGTTCTTCCTCCAAGTTCTTCAAGAAGATTTTAAACACCAAGGATAGTGTCCGGCTCTGCAAAAAGCTTCCACATATTGCCATAGAGAGAATAATACTAGCACAAATCTAATCTGCTGACGTATTTCGCAGCGTGACATCACACTACGGCCAAGTCTTTCACTCGAATCATTTTTACTTTTCCACCTCAACACGTTTTGCAAGGCGGTTTCCTCGGCACGTCTTGTCAGAGCAGAGATCGTGTCCCCTTTATTTATGGGATTCTCATCAATATGGACGTGGGTAACCCAATCGTGCCCGTTAGCACGTTTTCTCGATTAAAGGCGAGTCCCAAACGGTTACAGGGAGGGCTCTTGGTATTCAACCTCTTATAAAGAGACCAAGGTCTTACTCCTTTTTCCAATCTCAAACGAGTTTGCCCGTCGCCTCGAGTTCCAACACCCTAGGCTCCAGATTCCAGGCGCTTTGGACCTTCGATAATGTCCGGCTCCGACCTTCAAGGCCGATGGATGCCCTCCTCTGTCACGGAGGAGGACGTGCTAAAGTTGAGAGAGGCTAAGTTCTTGACCGACGAAATTTCCCATAGGTTGCCTGCTCAAGGGCAGGCCATTCCCAGTCCCCAGCCCGGTGAGAGCATGGTGTTCATGTCTCACTTCCTTCGGGGGTTAGGCTTCCCAATGGATCCCTTTGTGAGGGGGCTGCTATTTTATTACGGGCTGGAATTCCACGGTTTAGCTCCGGAGTCCATCCTCCATATTTCCTCATTCATCGTCGTGTGTGAAGCGTTCCTCCGTGTTACCCCTCACTTCGGATTATGGCTCAAGACCTTTAAAGTGGAGCCGAAGATGATCGAGGGACGACACGTAGAGTGCGGAGGCGCTGTTATAAGCAAGAATGCTGATGCTTCATGGCCCGAGGGCTCCTTTCAAGAGGAGCTCGGCTTGTGGCAACGAGAGTGGTTCTATATCACCGCTCCCAGGGGCACCAAGTGGACGGCGCCTCCTGCCTTTCGCTCGGGTCCCCCACCACGGCTAGCGTCATGGGTCAACAAAGGATTAGATTGGGGGTTATCCAAAGACGTGTCCTTGTTGCAGGGCCGCATTAGGGATCTCTTAGAAGGAGACCTCAGCCTGGTCAAGGTGACGCAGGTCATGCTGATTCGCCGAATATTGCCCGGCAAACGTCGCTCCCTTCGCCTGTGGGAGTTTAATCCAGAGGGACCGCGAGGTCTCCAGCATTTCATGGGCGCAACGCCCGCGGGTATGTATAAACTTTTTTTCGGATCACAAGCAATGTGTCCGGATTTGACCGAGGACGCAGGCCTAAGCTGCAATCGCCTGGATACTCAAGTAAGTAACCTTGTGCCCGGACCTGCTATCCGTATAATTGTCATAAACTTGCCCCTAAAAGAGTTGTCCTTTTAAACAGGAGTGGATAGCGAAGGAAAAGATGATCAGGTGTCCGGCTCCCCTTCCTCAAACCAGGCCGGATCCCGTGCTTGTCAGGATGTTGAAGATAATGCCTTTGGAGGGAAGTGAGGGGGAGGACAAGGAAACTATGGCCTCCTTGAAGGAGGCTGTTCCGAGGGGAGTGAGGGAGTCCTGGATTAGGGGGTGTTCAGGTAGCCAGACTATAGCTTCGCCGGACTCCTGGACTATGAAGGTACAAGATTGAAGACTTCGTCCCGTGTCCGGATGGAACTTTCCTTGGCATGGAAGGCAAGCTTGGCGATGCGGATATTCAAGATCTCCTACCATTGTAACCGACTTTGTGTAACCCTAACCCTATCGGGTGTCTATATAAACCGGAGGGTTGTAGTCCGTAGGACAATCAACTCCATACACAACAATCATACCATTGGCTAGCTTCTAGGGTTTAGCCTCCTTGATCTCATGGTAGATCTACTCTTGTACTACCCATATCATCAATATTAATAAAGCAGGAGTAGGGTATTACCTCCATCGAGAGGGCCCAAACCTGGGTAAAAACATCGTGTCCCTTGTCTCCTGTTACCATCCGGCCTTGACGCACAGTTCGGTACCCCCTACCCGAGATCCGCCGGTTTTGACACCGACATTGGTGCTTTCATTGAGAGTTCCTCTGTGTCGTCGCCTTTAGGCCCGATGGCTCCCTTGATCATCAACAACGATGAGGTCCAGGTTGAGACTTTTCTCCCCGGACAGATCTTCGTCTTCGGCGGCTTTGCTCTGCGGGCCAATTCGCTCGGCCACCTGGAGTAGATCGAAAACTACGGCCCTGGCCATCAAGTCAGGTTTGGAAGCTTAAACTACACGGCTGATATCCGCGGAGACTTGATCTTCGACAGGTTTAAGCCACGGCCAAGCGCGCCGCACTATCTCGAGGGGCATGATCTAGCTCTGCCTCCGAACAGTATCCTGGAGGCCGCACACACACCGGTTCCGACCCTTAACTCGGAGCCTATTGCGCCGATCGAGGATGAGCGGTTGGACGTCACCTCGGGGGCTGCGATCTCAAAGGCGATCGAGCCGAACGCCAGCCCCGCACTCTGCATGACCCGTGACTCCGAGGGTCCGGACTCCTCCCCGGACTCCGAACCCCCCGCGCCCCTGCAAATCGAATCCGATTGGGCGCCGATAATGGAGTTCACCGCCGCGGACATCTTTCAGCACTCGCCTTTTGGCGACATCCTGAATTCTCTCAAGTCTCTCTCTTTATCAGGAGAGCCCTGGCCGAATTACGGTCAGCAAGGATGGGATACGGACGACGAAGAAATTCAAAGCCCACCCACCACCCACTTTGTAGCCACCGTCGACAATTTAGACGACATGCTCAACTTCGACTCCGCAGACATCGACAACATGGATGACGATGCAGGAGATACCGATGAATCAACGCCCATAGGGCACTGGACAGCAGCCTCATCTCACGATGGGTACATGGTGGATACCCCTAAAGGAAGTGACAACGAGGAAAAAGGGGATGGAACGGGAGATCGACCCCCCGGAAAGCGTCGGCGTAAACACCGACCCAAGCCCCGCCTTGATAAAAACCCAGCCATAGAGCAGGACGAGTCAGTAGACGACGAGCAGGCCTCAGAGCAACCGTCCGAACAGGGCAACACGGATAGAGAAACCGAACATCCCTCCCCCGGCGAAAACGGCATTCCGGACGACCTTACGCCGGATAAATCCATGGAGCAAAAAAGTCTCCACAAGAGGCTCGTTGCAACTGCACGCAGCCTGAAAAAGCAGAAGCGGAAGCTAAAAACAGCGGAAGATGCACTCCGGATTAGATGGAGTAAAGTAATCAACACCACAGATAAATACGGCGACGGTCGCCGCACTAAAAGCTATCCGAAAAGAAAGCTACTGCATGAATTCGACAAAGAGGCCCTAGAGCCCTCGCATTCAAAAAATAAGAAAGCCACACGGTCGGATAGACGACCCCAAAAAGCGGCAAGCGGCATCGCACTCAAATTGGCATGCGACCCACTTAAGGATTCGCATGATGGCCCAATTAGGTCCATTTATGGGCCAAGAAAGCAAGCTTTCGTAAGCAATGCAATAAAGCCATCATCAGAATCTGGCACACCCAAATACAGGGGCGCCGCACACCCCTTATGTTTCACCGATGATGTTCTGGACTATGAATTTCCAGAGGGATTCAAACCCGTAAACATAGAGGCATATGATGGAACAACAGACCCTGGAGTCTGGATCGAGGATTATATCCTCCACATACATATGGCCAGAGGAGACGATCTTCACGCCATCAAATATTTACCCCTTAAGCTTAAAGGGACAGCCCGGCACTGGCTTAAAAGCCTTCCCGAAAACACAATTGGAAGTTGGGAAGAGCTCGAGGATGCTTTCCGAGCAAATTTTCAAGGGACCTATGTCCGCCCTCCGGATGCAGACGATCTTAGTCACATAACTCAACAGCCCGGAGAATCAGCTCGGCAGTTCTGGAATAGATTTCTCACTAAAAAGAATCAGATAGTCGACTGTCCGGACGCCGAAGCCTTAGCAGCTTTCAGGCATAACGTCCGAGACGAATGGCTCGCCAGACACCTCGGCCAAGAAAAGCCAAGAACAATGGTCGCACTAACAAGCCTCATGACCCGCTTTTGTGCAGGAGAGGATAGCTGGCTGGCAAGATGCAGCCCCAGCGACCCAGGTACATCCGAAATTCGAGATGGAAACGGAAAACTGCTACGCAACAAGGACCGTCACCGGACTAAGGAAAAAAGTCAGAAGAGCACGACAGTTAATGCCGGATGCAAAGGCTCATGACAAAATCAGACAAAACCGCCCCTCCAGGATAACAGGGATGATCCATCCAATTTACATAAAATCCTGGACAAGATATGTCAGATACACAGTACTCCCGGGAAGCCTGCTAACCATACCCACAGAGATTGTTGGGTTTTCAAACAATCCAGCAGACTCAATGCCAAACACAAGGGGCTCGACACACGAAGCGAAGACGAGGACGAACCCAAAAGCAGAGCACCAGGAAACAAAAGAACTTCTCACAAGAAGTAAAAACAGTGAACTCACTTCACATAACAAAACGGCCGGCGCCCATAAAGGTACGCACCACACGACCTATCCCCAAAGGAACCCGCCACTGGTTGTTGAAACTAATCATCTTCGATCAGCTAGATTATTCTAGAAATATCAAGAATGCAGGATGGACTGCCTTGATACTCGATCCAATAATCGGCGAACTCCAGTTTTCAAATGTCCTTATGGACGGCGGCAGTGGACTAGACCTGATATATCAAGATATGATCCATCACATGGGGATAAACCCAGCAAGAATCCGCCGCAGCAAAACCTCCTTTCAAGGGGTAACACCTAGTCCGGACACCCATTGTATGGGTTTTCTCTGGCTCGAAGTTATATTCGGCTCTGCCGATAACTTCCGCTGCGAAAAGCTGACCTTCCATATCGTCCCGTTCTCAAGTCGCTATCAAGCACTACTGGGACGTGAAGCTTTCGCTCGCTTTAACGCAATACCGCATTATGCATCTCTCACGCTTAAGACGCCCAGTCCACGAGGCATCATCTCTTTGAAGGGGAAGCACTAAAGTGCGCCTCCCCCAAGCGGAGGACTGTGCGGCCGCTTTGACAGCCCCACAGTAAAATGGCCTCACCGGCCAAACAACTTCAAAACAGGACATTAAAGACCACGAACGCGGATAGACGAGTTCGTTACAAAATCATCATTGATGCAGGCTTAATGGCCATATACCCCCGCACTAGGGGCTACATGCAGAGACAATAAAGCTCAATTCTATATATTTTACTTTATACTTTGTTTATTTCAAAATTTTGTTCGACACGACCCATTTTTCAACTCAGTTCCTCTCTCTTACAGATGAACGTCGTGCGGCGCCCGTCCAGGATACGGCACAACGGAGACACAGGCGCAGACGTGCAGTAGGGACCCGTCCTAAAGGATTCTTTTTAGATTAAGACCCTGCCTAAACCTTTTTTACTGTCTCTTGTTGCTACACATCCCCTGGTTCTTTCTGATATAACCAAGGAGGAGGCTGGCGTCTTGGCATGTGGCCACGTCAGAATTTTTTCACGTACCTGGACACTAGGGGCTTTTTTAACAAAGAGTGTTGTTTCGCCCGCACTCATAAAGACCGAACACCTTAGGGAGTGTTCGGCGTCGCGAGTTTTGGCATTATATGCATCAGCTCTGAATCATGTCTTTGGTCAAATGTTGGGTTGCCCGGCTCCTAAGTTCGGCTACCTTACGGTCCGCTCTATCGGCTAAGGTAGCACCAGGAGAACTACTGCAATTGTGCCCCGGTTCGGCCGGGCGAGCACCTCAGTAGAGAAAGCCGAAAACTGACTGTCATGATGTAGCATGAGACTGGTCAGCCACTCGATGACCTATCGAAATCTATCGGATTCCTTCGCTTTAACGAAGGGCCGCTTCCCGGTCAGGCACATACGCGCCCCGAACTCGGGCGAGCGCAAGTCGCCACTAAGGGGCTACTTAAATAGTCCCACTGTCAAGCTCCTATAGCTAAGTGAAAGTGTTAAAGCATTATAGTCCGGTTGCCTGGCCCGCTGCGCTATCACCTCCTTTGTAGGACCAAGACGTTGGGTTAAGTGTGAAAATGCGTCTTCTGCGAGCACCCCCGCACTATGTGCGTGGGGGCTGAAGCCAACGACTGCCATCTTTCAGATTTTGTATATATATATATATATATATATATATATATATCTTAAAACGGCCGCACAGGAGGTGTTCCCAATACTTGAAGGCACAAGTATAAAAAGGCCACTATAGTTTATCAAAATATTACTTTATCATTACATATGCTGTAACATAGCATCTTTCGAGCACCGCGTCTCTATTACACGAGCGCCTTCAAGTACTTCCTAAACATAGTGCTCGGAGGACACTCGGCTTTTGTTCGAATCTCGGGACGCAACAACGGTGGTCTCCATCTCTGCCCAGTATGTCTTGACACGGGCAAGAGCCATCCTTGCGCCCTCTATGCATGCTGACCTCTTCATTGCATGAATGCGTGACACCGCGTCAAGGAATTGCTGCACCAAGCTGAAATAACTCTTCGGCTCCGATCTCCCCGGCCACAGATGACCCATGATGTACTTCATGGCGAGTCCGGACAACCTATTCAGTTCGGCCCATTGAGCCAAACGATCATCCACTGCAAGTGGACGCTCTGGATTGTGAAACTGCGACCAGAAAAGCTTTTCCACTTCGTGATCTTTTTTATCTCGAAAGTGTTCGGTCGCATCAGCAACACTCGCTGCCAAATCCAGATAGGTATCCTCCACACTCCACGTCCGGTCCAACGGAGCAAACTTCGGATCGCAAAATTTCCTTCGCAGCATAAAGGGCTTTCCAGCCGCAATCTGTTCAGCCTGACGTAGCTCCTCCTTCGTAGCTCTCATCGCAGAGCGCGCGTCCTTGGCATCGGCAACGGCCTTCTCTAGGTCCACCTGTTTCGCCTGGTCTTCTTTCTCAAGAAGCCTGCAATGTTCTGCAGCGCTCTTTAAGTTTTCGACCATCTCGGCCATCTCTTCCTTGCTTGGCAGTGAGCAGCCGGTTCGGCTCTCAGCTCTTCAAAGGCTTCCTTGGCAGCCGTATCACTTTTTCTGGCTTGTTCTTTAGCTCGGGCAAGTTCTGCCCTAAGACTCTCCACGGTGGCCGCACCATCTGCATCAAGAACATACATCGTAAGACACTGGCATTAAACTCTTCTTACCTAATGCCGCCCGAGGAATTACATACCTTGAGCCTCATCAAGCCGCTTGTTGACAAGCGCGATGTCGGCATCGGCCATGTCCAGTTGCCGCTTTAGTACGGCAAAATCATCAGTTCGGCTTGATTCCGGACACCCTGCTGCCTACATTCAAAGGCGACATCTTAGACCTGGGATTATGATCCTCTGCGTGTCGTCATTTCTTGACCACGCGCAGAGTCTCAGGGGCTACTATCTACACAGGGCGCATCTTATTTATGCGCAACTAACAAAAGTGTACATTATCTAATGTACCTCAAAACCCGTCAGTAAACTTTTGACGGCTTCATGCAATCCGTTCTCTGCGGATGAGATCCTTTCAATCACCGTGCCCATCAATGCACGGTGTTCCTCCGAGATAGAGGCTCGCCCCAGCAGAATCTTTAACTCCTCCGGCCGAGCACCATACGGTGCCGGACTCGTCATACGGCCTCTTTCGAAGGCCGGGCACGGAGAACCTCGGGGGGCCGCATACCGCCCCTGCCGGTCTCTGCGATGACACCTCAGGGTCGCCCGCCTCTCCAGGCGGCACGGCAGGGGGAGGCTTCCCGCTCTCCATCATCTCCGGAAGGAGATCCCCCGAAGATGAGCTCCGCTGAGAAGGGCTGAGGTCCGAGCTACAAGGTAAAATTTCGGTTAATCTTTTCAGATATAAAATCAAGGATTTCTCTCATCCCTCAAAAGGAAAATCTTTCTCTACTTACAGCTCGCTGGAGGGCTGATCCCTTTGAGGGCGCAGTTTGGCCGAGGAACTCCCCGGCGCCGGACCCTCTGACGAGGATTTCCCCCCCCCCCCCGCTTCGAGGCTATGGTCTCCGGGTCGTCAGAGGCGGCCCTCTTCTTCCCCTTAGGAGAGGAATCGTCGGCTCCTCCCTTCAGAACAGCCTCCTTCGAGGTGGCCATAGTTTCCTTGTCCTCCCCCTTACTTCCCTCCAAAGGCATTATTTTCAACATCCTGACAAGCACATGATCCGGCCTGGTTTCAGGAAGGGGGGACGGACACCTGATCAGCTTTGCCTTCGCTATCCACTCCTGTTTAAAAGGACAACTCTTTTAGGGGCAAGTTTATGACAATTATACGGATAGAAGGTCCGGGCACAAGGTTACTTACTTGAGTATCCGGGCGATTGCAGCTTAGTCCTGCGTCCTCGGTTAAATCCGGACACGCTTCTTATGATCTGAAGAACAGTTTATACATCTCCACGGGCATTGCGCCCATGAAATTCTGGAGAGCTCGCGGTCCCTCTGGATTAAACTCCCACAGGCGAAGGGAGCGACGTTTTCTGGGCAATATTCAGCGAATCAACATGACTGCGTCACCTTGACCAGGCTGAGGTCTCCCTCCAAGAGATCCTTAATACGGCCCTGCAACAAAGGCACGTCTTTGGGCAAACCCCAATCTAACCCTCTGTTGATCCATGACGCTAGCCGTGGTGGGGGACCCGAGCGAAAGGCAGGAGGCGCCACCCACTTGGTGCCCCGGGGAGCAATGATATAAAACCACTCTTGTTGCCACAAGCCTAGCTCCTCTTGAAAAGAGCCCTCGGGCCATGGAGCCTCGGCATTTTTGCTTATAACAGCGCCTCCGCACTCTGCGTGCCGTCCCTTGATCATCTTCGGCTCCACTTTGAAGGTCTTGAGCCATAATCCGAAGTGAGGGGTAACACGGAGGGACGCTTCACACACGACAATAAACGAGGAGATGTGGAGGATGGACTCCGGAGCTAAGTCATGGAACTCCAGCCCGTAATAAAACAACAGTCGCCTCACAAAGGGATCAATTGGGAAGCCCAACCCCCGAAGGAAGTGAGACATGAACACCACGCTCTCACCAGGCTGGGGACTAGGAATGACCTGCCCTTGAGTAGGCAACCTATGCGAAATTTCGCCGGTCACGAACTTAGCCTCCCTCAACTTTAGTACGTCCTCCTCCATGATAGAGGAGGGCGTCCATCGGCCTTGAAGGTCAGAACCGGACATTGTGGAAGGTTCGAAGCGCCCGGAATCTGGAGCCTAGGGTGTTGGAACTCGAGGCGACGGGCGAACTTGCTTGAGATTGAAAAAAGGAGTAAGGCCTTGGTCTCTTTATAAGAGGTCGAATACCAAGAGCCCTCCCCGTAACCGTTTGGGACTCGCCTTAAATCGAGGAAATGTGCTAACGGGCACGATTGGGTTACCCACGTCCGTATTGATGAGAATCCCGTAAAAAGGGCACACGATCTCTGCTTTGACAAGACGTGCCAAGGAAACCGCCTCGCAAAACGTGCCGAGGTGGAAAAGTAAAAACGATTCGAGTAAAGGACTTGGCCGTAGTGTGATGACGCACTGCGGAATACGTCAACAGATTTGATTTGTGTTAATATTATTCTCTCTATGGCGATATGTGGAAATTTATTTTGCAGAGCCGGACACTATTCTTGGTGTTTATAAATCTTCTATGAAGGACTTGGAGGAGGAACCCGCCTTGCAATACCGAAGACAATCTGCGCGCCGGGCTCGTCGTCATTGAAGCCTGGTTCAGGGGCTACTTAGGGAGTCCTGGATTAGGGGGTGTTCGGGTAGCCGGACTATTCCTTCGCCGGACTCCTAGACTATGAAGGTACAAGATTGAAGACTTCGTCCCGTGTCCGGATGGAACTTTCCTTGGCGTGGAAGGAAAGCTTGGCGATGCAGGTATTCAAGATCTCCTACCATTGTAACCGACTTTGTGTAACCCTAACCCTATCCGGTGTCTATATAAACCGGAGGGTTGTAGTCCGTAGGACAATCAACTCCATACACAACAATCATACCATAGGCTAGCTTCTAGGGTTTAGCCTCCTCGATCTCGTGGTAGATCTACTCTTGTACTACCCATATCATCAATATTAATCAAGCAGGAGTAGGGTATTACCTCCATCGAGAGGGCCCGAACCTGGGTAAAAACATCGTGTCCCTTGTCTCCTGTTACCATCTAGCCTTGACGCACAGTTCGGGACCCCCTACCCAGGATCCGCCGGTTTTGACACCGACAGGGTGGAACCGACAATTCCTCTCCTGAGGGGAAGAAGAGGACTGCCTCTAAAAACCAGGAGGCTATAGCCTCCAAGCGGGGGGGGGGGGATCCTCGTTAGAGGGTCCTACGCCGAGGGATTCCTCGGTCGAACTAAGCCCTCAAGAGGACCAGCCCTCCAGCGAGCCATAAGTGGAGAAAGATTTTCCTTTAAAGGGATGAGAGAAATCCTTGCTTTATATCTGAGAAGATTAACCGAATTTTTACCTTGTAGCTCGGACCTCAGCCCTTCTCAGCAGAGCTCGTCTTCGGGGGATCTTCTTCCGGAGATGATGGAGAGTGGGACGCCTCCCCCTGCCGTACCGCCTAGCAAGGTGGGCGACCCTGAGGTGTCGTCGCGAAGGGTTTTTCCGAATCCGGCAGGGGCGGAAGATAGCTATGTGCCCCCCCAAGGTTCTCCGCATCTGGCCTTCGAAAGAGTCCATAAGACAAGCCTGGCACCATCTGGTGCTCGGCCGGAGGAGCTAAAGATTCTGCTGGGGCGAGCTTCTATCTCAGAGGAGCACCGTGCATTGATGGGCACAGTGATTGAAAGGATTTCATCCGCAGAAAGCGGATTGCATGAGGCCGTTAGAAGTTTACTGACGGGTTTTGAGGTACGTTAGATAATGTACACTTTTGTCAGTTGCGCATACGGAAGATGCGCCCCGTGTAGATAGTAGCCCCTGAGACTCTGTGCGTAGTCAAAATTGACGGCGTGCGGAGGATCATAATCCCAGGTCTTAAATGTCGCCTTTGTATATAGGTGGCGAATTGTCCGAAATCGAGCCGGATTGATGATTTTGCCGAACTAAAGCAGCAACTTGACGTGGCAGATGCCGACATCGCGCTTGTCAACAAGCGGCTTGATGAGGCTCAAGGTATGTAATTCATTGGGCGGCATCTGGTAAGAGGAGATTTATGCCAGTATCTTACAATGTGTGTGCTTGACACAGATGGCACGACCGCCGTGGAGAGTCTTCGGGCAGAACTTGCCCAAGCTAAGGAACGAGCCAGGAAAAGTGATGCGGCTGCCGAGAAAGCCCTTGAAGAGCTGAGAGCCGAACAGGCTGCTCACTGCCGAAGCAAGAAGGAGATGGCCGAGATGGCCGTGAAGTTAAAGGGCGCTGCTGACCGTTGCAAGCTTCTTGAGGAAGAAGACCGGGCAAGGCAGACGGACTTAGAGAAGGCCGTTGCTGACGCCAAGGACGCTCGCTCTGCGATGGGAGCTGCGTCAGGCCGGACAGGTTGCGGCTGGAAAGCCTGTCGGGGGGAATCTGCCTCCACGAACACCTATGGGGACCGAGCCCCTTTCTGGTTCGGCGGGGGGCGGAGGCTGCACGAAGAGCGGATCGAGGCGATGCACACAAGGGGTTTACCCAGCTTCGGGCCGCACGGATGTGTAAAACCCTACTGCTGCTTTGGTGGATTGTATTGTTGTCATGCTCGGGAGCGCAAGGTGCTACAGTACTCACGAGCCACTGGCGAGATGCTGCGTGAGAGTTCCTCCACCCCCCCTCTATGTGCGCATGGGCCTCCTTTTATATGTTAAAGGGGTCACCGACAGGTGGCAACGTAGGTGAGGGCAAAAATGGCAAAGCGCTGTGTTGGGTACAGCTGCTTGTACAGTGCTATCATACCTAACCCTGATGGCAGGGGACAAGGGCATTAAATGCCCGTCTGTGTCGCCCCAAACAGTGTGAAAAGTGGCTGTCAGGGGCGCCACCGTTTGCCATGATGGCTATCTTGTCAGCGTTGCTTCGCCACCGCATGCCCCTGGCTGCACAGCTTCTCGCCACGTATCCTGGAATGGTCCCAGAGCGACACGTTGGTGGATGAGCTAGTGCGCGGGCAGCGGAGTAGTAGCTTGTCGCGGCAAGCGCATTGCCGCGGTCGTCCCGGCAAGCTCCTCTTGCCGGGGCCTTGTCTCCTTGAGTGGCTCCTCCGGCAAGCTCCTCTTGCCGGGGCCTTTGTGCTTCAGGAGGCCATCTCGGCAAACTCCTCTTGCCGGGGCCTTCCTGGTGAGCCCCTCTTGCCGGGGCTTGGTGCCTTAAATGGCCTTCCCGACAAGCTCCTCTTGTCGGGACCTCGTCTTCTTGGCTTGAACACTTTGTTCTTGAATGGCTCCAAAGGAACCACGATGTTCTTTGGTGGTCACCTGGCAAGCCCTGCCGCGGGGTGCTACAACTGCCCGTGCACAAGTTCGGGGTACTAAGGTACCCCTACTTTAGTACACCGTCAGGAGCCCCCGGGCCTAGGCCATACACGGTGCCGAGTGCTGTTGGGCCAGGCCCAAAACAGTGCACGGGCACGCGTGGCCTAGGTTACACTGCATCTGGCTCCGGGTCCACCACGCTCTCCCCGAACGGCGCGCGTCGAACGCGGCATAGTGGAGAGATGCGTGGGTGACGTGGGCGGCGTGCGCGGGGCAGAGCCCCGCATGCATGCGTCACGTGGTAGTAAAGAGGGTGGTTCGTGCCTTCCCCATAAACGGAGGGAGGCGTGGAGGCGCGGTTCGCTTACCGAACGGGGCCGAGGCGCGGTTTTTGAGGCGTCCGCTCCCCACGATCACGGGGTGGGGAGAGGTCGCCTGACCCGTCGGCTTGGTTCTGCGCGTCTGCCACATGGCCTTCATGCGCCTGGGGTCGCGACGGTGGAGGCAGGAAGCCTGGCCGTCATGGGTCGAGGCAGCGGGTCGGTCCCAGTCGCCTGCTCTTCTTGCGCCTTGATTGGTTGAGCGGGATCAAGAGGATTGAGGGTGACCGCGTAGACTAGGCCGCCTGCCTTCTTCCTTTCTTGCCACTGTGGGTCATGTTATGAAAATAGTTTATTAGAGCTGCGACAAGCTATCTTGTAACATAACTCTATTTTGGGTAGTAATTGCAATGTTATTTCCTTTACTTGATTCCTTCCTTTGTATGTTTTCACCCTACGCTTTTAGGGAACTTGCCGGCGTAGGCACACTTGCTGAGTGCGGGACGTCAGCAGCCTGCTGGCGGTGCCGTTGCCGACAGGAAACCTTGTCGCGACTAGTTGCAGCTTCGCTTAAGTTGTTGAGCAAACTCAAAACAAAGTAAGGGCGCGATTCTGGTCGCGGCTCGCTTAAGTTGTCGAGTGAGCTCGAAACAAAGTAAGGGCGCGATTCGGGTCGCAACACACTTAAGTCGTTGAGCAGACTCGAAACGAAATAAGGGCGCAACTAGCCACGAGCTGGTCCCTTCGCGCACAGGTTTTCCATACAAAGAATGGTCGTTCGAGGAAGATAACTTAAAAATCTAAGAGACTTGATTGCTCATGCTTTGGCAACTTATCTTTTCTGTGGTTTGCTTTCCGAGAAGGCCGTTCCCCGGCAAGGCGAAACTAGTAACTCGTTTCACCCGGCGAGGGTCTCCCCACTTCGGCGTCAACTTGCTGAAATTCTCGGCGGACTGAGCGTGCCGAGGAGCAAGGTCGCCTTCCTCGAAACTTCTGGCTTTAACTTTGCGGCTATGGCAGCGGCGCAAAGCTTGCTGGTAGCGAGCAGCTCGCACAGCAGCCTGAAGACGGTCCCCCTCGAGGAGCAGCGCGTCCTCTTGCCGCAGCTGCTCTCGCTCAAGCTCATCATAAGCGAGCACTCGAGGTGACCCGTATACGAGTTCCGTGGGGAGAACTGCCTCTGCTCCGTAGGTTAGAGCGAAAGGTGTCTGGCCAGTGGCACGACTCGACGTCGACTGGCGATGATGATGAAGATTCAGCTCGTGCGAACGCCGGATCGGGTTCGCGCAACCTCGACGCCCCCTACCTGGCGCGCCAAAGATGTCGGGGGGGAATCTGCCTCCACGAACACCTATGGGGACCGAGCCCCTTTCTGGTTCGGCGGGGGGCGGAGGCTGCATGAAGAGCGGATCGAGGCGATGCACACAAGGGGTTTACCCTGCTTCGGGCTGCACGGATGCGTAAAACCCTACTGCTGCTTTGGTGGATTGTATTGTGTTCTTGCTCGGGAGCGCAAGGTGCTACAGTACTCATGAGCCACTGGCGAGATGCTGCGTGAGAGTTCCTCCTCCCCCCCTCTACGTGCGCATGGGCCTCCTTTTATATGTTAAAGGGGTCACCGACAGGTGGCAATGTAGGTGAGGGCAAAAATGGCAAAGCGCTGTGTTGGGTACAGCTGCTTGTACAGTGCTATCATACCTAACCCTGATGGCAGGGGACAAGGGCATTAAATGCCCGTCTGTGTCGCCCCAAACAGTGCGAAAAGTGGCCGTCAGGGGCGCCACCGTTTGCCACGATGGCTATCTTGTCAGCGTTGCTTCGCCACCGCATGCCCCTGGCTGCAAAGCTTCTCGCCACATATCCTAGAATGGTCCCAGAGCGACACGTTGGTGGATGAGCTGGAGCGCGGGCAGCGGAGTAGTAGCTTGTCGCGGCAAGCGCCTTGCCGCGGTCGTCCCGGCAAGCTCCTCTTGCCGGGGCCTTGTCTCCTTGAGTGGCTCCTCCGGCAAGCTCCTCTTGCCGGGGCCTTTGTGCTTCCGGAGGCCATCTCGGCAAACTCCTCTTGCCGGGGCCTTCCTGGTGAGCCCCTCTTGCCGGGGCTTGGTGCCTTAAATGGCCTTCCCGACAAGCTCCTCTTGTCGGGACCTCGTCTTCTTGGCTTGAACACTTTGTTCTTGAATGGCTCCAAAGGAACCACGATGTTCCTTGGTGGTCACCTGGCAAGCCTTGCCGCAGCGTGCTACAACTGCCCGTGCACAAGTTCGGGGTACTAAGGTACCCCTACTTTAGTACACCGACAAAGCCCTTTATGCTGCGGAGGGAGTTTTGCGATCCGAAGTTTGCTCCGTTGGACCGGATATGGAGTGTGGAGGACACCTATCTGGATTTGGCAGCGAGTGCTGCTGATGCGACCGAACACTTTCGAGATCAAAAAGATCGCGAAGTGGAAAAGCTTTTTTGGTCGCAGTTCCACAATCTAGAGCGTCCACTGGCAGTGGACGATTGCCTGGCTCAATGGGCCGAACTGAATAGGTTGTCTGGACTCGCCATGAAGTACGTCATGGGTCATCTGTGGCCGGGGAGATCGGAGCTGAAGAGTTATTTCAGCTTGGTGCAGCAATTCCTTGACGCGGTGTCGCGTATCAATGCGATGAAGAGGTCAGCATGCATAGAGGGCGCACGGATGGCTCTTGCCTGTGTCAAGACATACTGGGCAGAGATGGAGACCACCGTTGTTGCATCCCGAGATTCGGACAAAAGCCGAGTACCCTCCGAGCACTGTTGTCAGGAAGTCCTTGAAGGCGCTCATGTAATAGAGACGCAGTGCTCGAAGGATGCTATGTTATGATAGCATATGTAACTATAAAGCAATATTTTGATAAATTGTAGTGGCCTTTTATACTTGTGCCTTCAAGTATTGGGAACACCTCCTGTGCGGCCGTTTTATGATATATATATACAAAATCTGAAAGATGGCAGTCGTTGGCTTCAGCCCCCACGCACATAGTGCGGGGGTGCTCGCAGAAGACGCATTTTCACACTTAATCCAACGTCTTGGTCCTACAAAGGAGGTGAGAGCGCAGCGGGCTAGGCAAGCGGACTATAATGCTTTAACACTTTCACTTAGCCATAGGAGCTTGACAATGGGACTATTTAGGTAGCCCCTGGTGGCGACTGCGCTCGCCCGAGTTCGGGGCGCGTATGTGCCTGGCCGGGAAGCGGCCCTTCCTTAAAGCGGAGGAATCCTATAGATTCTGGTAGGTCATCGAGTGGCTGACCAGTCTCACGCTACATCATGACAGTCAGTTTTCGGCTTTCTCTACTGAGGTGCTCACCCGGCCTAACCGGGGCACAATCGCAGTAGTTCTCCTGGTGCTACCTTAGCCGATAGAGCGGAACGTAAGGTAGCCGAACTCAGGAGCCGGGCAACCCAACATTTGACCAAAGACATGATTCGGAGCTGATGCATATAATGCCAAAACTCGCGACGCTGAACACTCCCTAAGGTGTTCGGTCTTTATGAGTGTGGGCGAAACAACACCCTTTGTTAAAAAGCCCCTAGTGTCCAGGTACACGCAAAAATTCTGACATGGCCACATGCCAAGACACCAGCCTCCTCCTTGGTTATGTCAGAGAAAACCAGGGGATATATAGCAACAAGAGACAGTAAAAAAGGTTTACGCAGGGTCTTAATCTAAAAAGAATCCTTAGAATGGGTCCCTACTGCACGTCTGCGCCCGTGTCTCCGTTGTGCCATTTCCTGGACGGGCGCAGCACGATGGTCATCTGTAAAAAGAGAGTAACTAAGTTGAAAAAGGGGGCGTGCCGAACAGAATTTATATTGAATAAATAAAGTGTAAAGTAAAATGTGTGAAAACGAGCTTGATTATCTCTTAGTTTTCAGGTGCGGAGCCCCTAGAACAGGGGTGTGTGGCCGTTAAGCCTGCATCAATGATAATTTTGTACCGAACTCGTCTATCCGCGTCCGTGGTCTTTAATGACCTGTTCAGATGTTTTTGGCTGGTGAAGCCGTTTTATTGTGGGGCTGTCAAAGCGGCCGCACAGTCCTCCGCTTGGGGGAGGCGCACTTCAATGCTTCCCCTTCAAAGATATGATGCCTCGTGGACCGGGCATCTTAAGCGTAAGAGATGCATAATGCGGTATTGCATTAAAGTGGGCGAAAGCTTCGCGTCCTAGTAGTGCTTGATAGCGACTTGAGAATGGGACGATGTGGAAAGTTAGCTTTTCACGGCGGAAGTTATCGGGGTAGCCGAATATAACTTCAAGCCAGAGAAAACCCATGCACCGGGTGTCCGGACCTGGCGTTACCCCTTGAAAGGAGGTTTTGCTATGACGAATTCTTGTTAGGTCTATCCCCATGTGGCGGATTGTGTCCTGATATATCAGGTTTAGACCGTTGCCGCCGTCCATTAGGACATTTGTAAATTGGAGTCCGCCGATTATTGGATCGAGTACTAGGGCGGTCCAGCCTGCGTTCCTGGTACTTGTGGAGTAATCCAGATGGTCGAAGATGATTGGTTTTGACAACCAGTGGCGAGACTCCTTTGGGATAGGCCGTGTGGAGCGTACCTTTATGGGCGCCGCGTGTTTTGTTATGTGAAGTAAGTTTACTATTTTTACTTCTTGTGGGAAGTTCTTTTGTTTCCTTGTGTTCTGCTTTTGGGGTTCGTCATCGTCTTCGCTAGGTATGCCGATCCCCTTGTGTTCGACATTGAGTCTGCCAGACTGTTTGAAGACCCAACAATCTCTATGGATATGGTTGGCAGGCTTCCCGGGAATACTGTGTATTTGACATATCCTGTCCAGGATTTTGTTTAAATTCGATGGATCGTCCCTGTTATCCTGGAGAGGCGGCTTTTTCTGATTCTGTCGTGAGCTTTTGAATCCGGCGTTGACTGCCGTGCTCTTCGGACTTTTTTCCTTAGTCCGGCGACGGTCCTTATCGCGTCGCGGTTTTCCGTTTCCATCCCTAGTTTCGGATGTACTTGGGTCGCTGGTGCTACATCTTGCCAACCAGCTGTCCTCTCCTGCACAAAAGCGGGTCATGAGGCTTGTTAGTGCGGCCATTGTTCTTGGCTTTTCTTGGCCGAGGTGTCTGGCGAGCCATTCGTCTCGGACATTATGCCTGAAAGCTGCTAAGGCTTCGGCATCCGGACAGTCGACTATCTGATTCTTTTTAGTGAGAAATCTATTCCAGAATTGCCGAGCTGAT
The DNA here is from genome assembly GCA_032464435.1 of Aegilops umbellulata. Lineage (NCBI taxonomy): Eukaryota > Viridiplantae > Streptophyta > Magnoliopsida > Poales > Poaceae > Aegilops > Aegilops umbellulata. The sequence continues at coordinate 332,044,603 of CP136058.1, forward strand.
TCTCCGGGCTCTTGAGTTATGTGACTAGGATCGTCTGCATCCGGAGGGCGGACATAGGTCCCTTGAAAATTTGCTCGGAAAGCGTCCTCGAGCTCTTCCCAACTTCCGATTGTGTTTTCAGGAAGGCCTTTGAGCCAATGCCGGGCTGGCCCTTTAAGCTTGAGGGGTAAGTATTTTATGGCGTGGAGGTCATCTCCTCTAGCCATATGTATATGGAGGATATAATCCTCGATCCGGACTCCAGGGTCTGTTGTTCCATCATATGCCTCTATGTTTATGGGTTTGAATCCCTCTGGAAATTCATAATCCAGGACCTCATCGGTGAAACATAGGGGGTGTGCGGCGCCCTGTATTTGGGTGTGCCGGATTCTGATAATGGCTTTACTGCATTGCTTACGAGAGCTTGCTTTCTTGGCCCGTAAATGGACCTTGCTAGGCTGTGATGCGAATCCTTAAGTGGGTCGCATGCCAGCTTAAGTGCGGCACCTCTTGCCGCTTTATGCTGGCCATGGGGTCGTCTATCCGACCGTGTGGCTTTCTTATTTTTTGAATGCGAGGGCTCTAAGGCCTCTTCGTCGAATTCAGGCAGTAGCTTTCTCTTCGGATAGCTTTTAGTGCGGCGACTGTCGCCGTACTTGTCTGCGGTATTGATTACTTTGCTCCATCTGATCCTGAGTGCATCTTCCGCAGTTTTTAGCTTCCGCTTCTGCTTTTTCAGGCTGCGTGCTGTTGCAACGAGCCTCTTGTGGAGGTTCTTCTGCTCCGTGGGCTTATCCAGCGTAAGGTCATCCGGAGTGCCATTTTCGCCAGGGGAGGGATGTTCGGTTTCTCTATCCGTGTTGCCCTGTTCGGACGGTTGCTCTAAAGCCTGCTCGTCGTCTATCGGCTCATCCTACTCTATGGCTGGGTCTTTATCGAGGCGGGGCTTGGGTCGGCGTTTACGCCGATGCTTTGATTGTTTTTCGAGGGACCGGTCCCTCGTTCCATCCCCTTTTTCCTCGTTGTCGCTTCCTTTAGGGGTATCCACGATGTACACATCGTGAGATGAGGTGGCTGTCCAATGCCCTATGGGCGTTTGTTCATCTGTGTCTCCTGCATCGTCGTCCATGCTGTCGATGTCTGCGGAGTCGAAGTTGAGCACGTCGTTTGAATTGTCGACAGTGGCTACCAAGTGGGTGGTGGGTGGGCTTTGAATTTCTTCATCGTCCGTATCCCATCCTTGCTGACCGTAGTCCAGCTAGGGCTCTCTTGATAAAGAGAGAGACTTTAGAGAATTCAGGATGTCGCCGAAAGGCGAGTGCTGAAAGATGTCCGCGGCGGTGAATTCCATTATCGGCGCCCAATCGGATTCGATCGGTAGGGGCACGGGGTTCTCGGAGTTCGGAGAGGAATCCGGCTCCTCGGAGTCACGGGCCATGCGGAGCGCGGGGCTGGCGTTCGGCTCGATTGCCTTTGAGATCTTAGCCCCCGAGGTGGCGTCCAACCACTCATCCTTGATTGGCGCAGTGGGCTCCGAATTGAGGGTCGGAACCGGTGCGTGTGCGGCCTCAGGGCACTGTTCGGCGGCAGAGCTAGATCATGCCCCTCGAGATAGTGCGGCGATCTCGGTTGTGGCTCGAATCCATCGAAGATCAAATCCCCGTGGAGGTCCTCCATGTAGTTTAAGCTTCCAAACCTGACCTGATGGCCAGGGGCGTAGCTTTCGATCTTCTCTAGGTGGCCAAGCGAATTGGACCGCAGTGCGAAGCCGCCGAAGACGAAGATCTGTCCGGTGCGAAAAGTCTCGCCCTGGACTTCATCGTTATAGATGACCGAAGGAGCCATCGGGCCGAAAAGTGACGACACAGAGGAACTCTCAATGAAAGCACCAATGTCGGTGTCAAAACCGGCGGATCTCGGGTAGGGGGTCCCGAACTGTGCGTCTAGGCCGGATGGTAACAGGAGACAAGGGACACGAAGTTTTACCCAGGTTCGGGCCCTCTTGATGGAGGTAAAACCCTACGTCCTGCTTGATTAATATTGATGATATGGGTAGTACAAGAGTAGATCTACCACGAGATCAGAGAGGCTAAACCCTAGAAGCTAGCCTATGGTATGTTTGATGTATGTTGAAGTTGTTGTCCTACGGACTAAAACCCTCCGGTTTATATAGACAACGGAGAGGGCTAGGGTTACACAAAGTCGGTTACAATGGTAGGAGATCTTGAATATCCGCATCGCCAAGCTTGCCTTCCACGCCAAGGAAAGTCCCATCCGGACACGGGACGAAGTCTTCAATCTTGTATCTTCATAGTCCAAGAGTCCGGCTTAAGGTATAGTCCGGCTACCCGAACACCCCCTAATCCAAGACTCCCTCAGCGACTCAGGAGCCTAACTTGCCACGTAGCCCCTCACTCTTTAGTCCCGTCCTAGTTTCCGTTTGGGGCTAACGGCGTTTGAGGTATGCGTGGGGCCGGGCCCTGCCGACGTAGAGCGCAAACAAATAGGAGGGAAAAATGCAAATTCCAGGAAATTCAAAGCAAATATTACAAGCCATAGATTGTTTCACAACGCCAAACACAAGTTTAAACGCTTCCGTGAGGCATGGTGCATGTTGCAGGAATAAAAACAGGACAGAAGCCGCGAAGGGATCACTCTCCAGCGGCGCCGCCACCTGTGGTGGAGTCACGCTGGACGACTTCGCCTCCTGAGGCCGCGGAGCTGGCGGCACCGCGCCCGGGCAAGATGCTGAAGGCGCGGAACCTCCCCAGCAAAGCCTCAGCTCGGCCTTTCACGGCCTCAGCGGCAGTGGCGGCAAGGTTGCCGCTCACGGGTTCCAGCAGGCTGTCGAAGTCGATGTTGGGGTCGTGCAGGTAGACGTGGCTGAGGATATGCGTCAGCGCCGCAGAAGACAGGGCACGCGCCTCGGCCTCGGCCGTGGGGCCAAGGCCGTCTACAACATCTTCAAGCGCACGGACCAGGAAGGGGAGCAGCTTGGCGGGGCCGTCCTCCGCACCAGCCAACGACTCCTCCAAGCCGCTCTCATAAAGCGTCTTCAGCGTGGCGCGAGCCTTCTTCTCCATCTTCGCGAAGGCCACCCGATCCTCTGCCAGGACCTTCGCCTTGGCGTCTAGCTTGGTCCTCTCCGCCTTCAGCGATCGCTCCAACGTCTCCAATCAGCCGAGGCGGTCATCAAGCTTGTCGTCCCGGTCCTTGATGGCAGCCTCCCGAGCCTCATCTCCTTCTCCTTCTCCTGGCGGCCGTGGACCTCCTTGGCGAGCTCGTCGCGCAGATCTTGCAGCTCAACCTCCAGCACCTTGCAGGGAGCCTGGGCAGCCGCAGCGTCGCCCAGGGCAGCGTCGCGAGTGGCCTTGGCTTGGCTGGCAGCCTGCTTCTCCTCATCAGAGGCCGACGCGGCCTGGCTCAGCGCTGCTCGGATGGAGGCGGTAGAACGGACCCAGCCAGAAGCTAGCTCCAGGCGCCTGGCCACCAGGCGAGGGTCCGCGCCCAGAAGATCCTCCCGCAGCTGGCTCAGTTCGTTGGCGACCTGGTCCAGGACGGCGGCAGAGGGAACAGAAGAGATGGGGACCAGTGGAGCGGGCGAAGAGGATGACAGCGTGATCACGGCTTGGCAGGAAGGAACCCCCTGGGCCTTGGCTGCCCCGGCTGTAGCATCGAGCGCAATCGACTCCAGGGTCAGCGGGGCCATGGGGGCTGACTCCTTGCCGAGGCGTCCTAGTCGGCCTTGCGGAGACGATCGGGCCGGGGAGGCACGAGCCTCGCCGTCTTCCTCCCCAGCAGATGAAGGCGCCACCCCGGCAGATGGACTCGCCCCAAGCAAGGCCGCAGAAGCCCCTCTCAACCTCTTCGCCGCAGGCGCCGGCCTGGCAAAAGAATGCAGACATCAAGCCTCGACGGCAGAAACCAAGCAAAGTAGGAATCGAGCACTTACTGGTCGTCGTTCACGGACTCAAGCAGCTTCCGGCCAAACTTGAAGCCTGAGAGCCTGCAGCTGGGGTCAGCCTCGGGAGGCCCGGAAGCAGAAGGCACGTCAGGAGGGCTGGAGCTGGCCTCAGATTGCCCAGGGACCAGAGCGGACCCTGGGGGAACCAGCCCCCACCAGCCCTTCCTTGTGACCAAGGGAGAGTCCTCCCCTCCTCGCCTAGCGACAGCCTCGTCGTCGTCCGGCATGGAGCGGAGGGCCCGGGACCTGCGCCGAGGGAAGGACTCCCCTGACTCCTCGCCAGACGCCTCGGAGTCGGACTCTTCCTCCCCCGCCTCTTCTTCCCCCTTACTCCCGCTGGAGCTGCCGGAGGACACGTCCACCATCGCCAGCGCCGCCAGATCCTCGGGAGCTTCCGCAGGCACCAGCCCCTCACCATTGAAGGTGGGCATGGTGTTCACCACCTGCTCCCAGCCATCACGAAGGAACAGGGCGACGGAGGCGCCCACCGAGCTTGCCACGTCTCCCCCGACCAAGGAATGGAGGGTCGCAACCAGATTCTCGTCGGTCAGGACCTTAGGGCTTAGGCGCAAGGCGGCGTCTGCTTCCCCAAGCCTCCATAATGGGAGCGGAGTGCTCCTGGAGTGGAGCCACCCGGTGCTCCAAGAACTCCCTCAGGAGCGTGGCCCCAGTCAACTTCGCGGCCCCTAAGTTCTTGGCCTCAGGTCCGCATTCATCCTCTTCAGCACCGCCTTCGCACGGGGGTCGACGAGCTCTGCGCGGGACCACGCGTCAACGGCCTTTGGGCTGCCCCGTAGGCAACACCAGACGGGGGTGGATGCGCCCGACGTCCTCCATGACCCACTTGCTCCGGACCTTCAATTCTCTTCCCAGGCTTTGAGATAGCATTGGAGTTGGAGTACGCGATGAAGCTCGCGCATGCGGAGATATGGGCACGAGAAACCCGGAGGGAGAAATAGTGGCGCAGCAAGGCCACTGAGGGCTTTAACCCAACGTGAGCCTCACAATAGTAAGCAAAAATCGCCAGGAGAAGAACATAGTTGGGGTGGAGATGCAGAGCTTGCAAATTGTATTGGTGGAGGACAACAAAAAAGAACTCAGAGAAAGGAGGCACCAGACCGGCGACGATGGCGCTCACAAAGAGCGGATAGAAGGTGCTCCCCTTGCCTTCAGGCTGGTCGGAGCTGGCCTTGAGCACAGTTGCCCCCGTGCTGCCCTACGCCACCATCATCAGGCGTGTGAGGGCGAGGTTCTTCTCCGACAAGTTTGGGGAATCCAGAGCCGACGAGTACTAGGCCTCGGTCTGGGACTTCGGAGGCGCCATGGCGTGCCGAAAGGGAAGGGTTGAGACAGATCTGGAGGATTTCGGGAGCAAGAAGGAGAAGAGCGAGAAAGGGGATCTGGGGCGAGATGAATGAGAGCAAAGCGAGTAAGTCTGGCCCGGGCACCTATTTTGTCAGATGGACAGTTGCCGAGGCGTCGTGGGAAGCGCAGACGCCCACATCCAATCAATCGCCACGCGGTGCCCAAGGCCTCAGGCTATTGGGGCCCGCGGCGCTTCGTGCTTGCCCCTTCGCTTCCCTGCTAGGCCAAGCCCGGGCGCGCCTTGGGCCCCGGGGCTACTGTCGGCGTTCTGGGAACGGGGGTCCCCAGACTTGCCTGCCTGCAGCCTGCGGCGTGGCTCAAGTGGAGGCCCAGTGCGGCCCAGCTTCATCAGCTCAAGCTCAAGACCCTCGCGAGGGGCCAAGCCTCGCGGGGCAGACGGCAGGAAGCTTCCCCAGGGACAGGCTCATCAGGCAAGCTCGCGAGGAGGCGGAGAGATCAAGGCAGGGGTACCTCGCGAGGAGCCCGTGACGCAAGCCATGACGATCGAGACCAGGCGGGCGCCGGCCTGCGCAGTGTCCTTGTTTCCCCTTCGGTGCAAAGGGCCAAGCACAGGCCAAGGCATCGGGCAAAGGTTACCATTCCGGTGCAACGAGACCAAGACCAGCAGAGCGGCAGGACAGAGGTCACCTTGGAGCCCAAGACGACGTCATCACCAGTGCTTTTGGCAGCCGAAGACCACCTTTTGTCAGAATAACTTGTACTAGATGTTCCCCTTCAAAATGGCCAATTGTTGGCGCCCTTCCCGCTCATTATTTGGGGGAGAGGCCCAGGGCCTCCATAAATAGAGCTAGCCACCACAGAGTAGAGGGGATCGAATCTGACCAGATCGGATAGAGCCATAGAAGAGAGAGAGAGAGAGAGACCCGGGCCAAGTAGAACACACCGCACCAGCTCAAGAACACCTCTCGCGAGGCTGTTCTTCCCCTGTACTGTTCATCATCAGCCCCCGAGGCAATCCACCACACCACACATTGGAGTAGGGTATTACACCACAACGGTGGCCCAAACCAGTATAAATCTCATGTCCTTTGTGTTGTTCATCATTTCCAGCTTAGATCACACGAGGAGATCGGACGTAGATCGGTAGGAGAGAGATCTCCGCACGCACCCCAGAGTTCGAACCTTAAGGGTCTGCCGGAACCCGAGATCCGACAGATATAGCTGGTGGGTCCGAGGTGTCAGCGACGGTAACGTTTTTTTTGCGAAATACAGAGGCCCTTTCGGTGGGTCCCTGATGTCAGGTGGAGAAATCATTATTTTGCGCGTAATAAGGAGGCATTTCCTTGCGTGCGGCTATGGACCCAGCTGTCGGCCTCTCCATGTACAGTCCACTTCAGATGCATGTCGGACGTTGACCACGTTGACCAGGCCGCGCCGAGAGCACCAGGGCGATGGACGACGGCGAGGCCTAGGAAGGGAACGACACGGAGGCAGGGAAGACTCGGCAGTTGTTTCCCACGCGGAGGGGAGTATGACTGTATGAGGGTTTATTGGTTTGTCTGCCGTCGCTGGAGAATAACAGCAGGTGTGGGTGAGTAGAGGGATGGCTAGGCCGGCGATGGGAGTACGGTGGGGCGGTGAGGCCTGCGCGGCAGCACAACCGACCGTAGGGAGGAGGGAGTAGGCAGTCCCGCCGGCGCTTGTTAGAGCGGCTGGAGCAGGAAGAGCAGAGATTGAAGAAGCACGACGGCCGTTGGATGGACATCCAACAGTCACTGCTTGTGTGTCAACCTTTTTTTTTAGGAAAGCATCAAATCTATGGAAAACAACATACAACCCATTTGCAATTATTTCTGCCATTATTTCTAATATTTTTCAGCCCATTTGCTAATTCTGAAGGTTTTTTGGAGCCTATATTCTTTTTGTTAGCATTACAACCCATATTGTGGCCACAGTTAAAAAATTATACGAAAATTTGCATATTTCGGTGCGGCCCAAACTTTTTTTAATCCCGAAATTTCGACTCACATTCAAACTGATTTTAAAAATAAATGTATATCAATATAAAATCCAACAAATTCTCCACGCATAAAAATTAATGTAATTTAAAATCTTGGAATGAAAAAAAAGATATTTGAAACTAATTGCCGGTTTGATGTGTTTTAAAAATGTACGACCCATTTCTCATTACTGATGGGCCATTTTCTCGGCCAGCCGAATGAAAGCTCTCCACGTCTTGAAAGATTTGCAGCCCAACAGGCCTGACAAAGGGACTTGGCAAATCACAAAAAACTGGGCTGTGGCCGTGGACCCAGTTGCCAGCCTCTCCACGTACAGTACTCTTCCGATGGAAGTCGGTCCTTGACCACGTTGACCACGCCGCGCGGAGAGCACCACGGCGGTGGACGACGGTGAGGCCTAGGAAGGGGACGACGCGGTAGTGGAAGCCCGCGCGGAGAGGACTACGAGGGTTCACTGGTTCGGCTGCGGTGTGAGGCTGCCGTCGCCGCAGGGCCTGGCCAGCGGTGGGAATAGTAGGGGGCGGTGAGGCCTCTGCGGCAGCACAGCCGGCCACTGGAGGCAGGAGCAAGCGGTCTCCCGGGCGCTGGTTTGGGCGACTGGTGCAAGAAGAGCAGCGATTGAAGAAGCAGCAGGTCCGTTCGATTCAAATCCAACGGTTACTGCTGCTAGAATCGTTTGTTGACTAAGTTGACAAGCCCTGTGTACGCGTCAACTTAGTAGGCCCACAGGTCAGCCTCCCAACTGGTGCGCCCTAGATGTCAGTGGGAGGAATCATTTTTCTTCGCGTAATAAGGAGGTAGTTGATTGTGTGCGGCCAGGCCAGTGGAGGGAGCAGGGTGGGCCGGGGAAGCCTGCGCGGCATCATAGCAGGCCACAAGAGGAGGGAGCAGGCAGTCCCGCCGGCGCTAGTTTAGGCGGCTGCAGCAGGAAGATCAGAGATTGAAGAAGCACGCCGGCCGTTGGATGGACATCCAACAGTCACTGCTGCTAGAATCGTGTGTTCACTGACAAAGCCTTGCGTAAACAAGTCAGCCTCGAAATCCGTGGCGTGTACAACCCATTTGCTATTATTTTTATAATTTTTACTCATTTTCTAATTCATATGGAATTTTCTGCAGCCTGTTTTCCATTGTTAGAATTGCTGGCCATTTTCTGGTCAGTACCAGGGTAAAAAAATTAACTAAATATGTGAGAAATTTTGAAAATTCGCAAATTTTTGCTGGGGAACGAAATATTCTTAATCCAAAAATTAGTAGCCATAGTAAAACAAATTTAAAAATAAATTAGTACTATGTCATGTTAAATCCAATGAAATACGTATAAGATATCAGTGAAGAAAAAAAACAAAAAAAGAAGCTTATATCCCATTTGCTATAATTTTTTTGGAATTTTCAACCCCTTTTGATATTACTTTTAACAAATATTGACCATACTCTTAAGCCAGGCCGGAATGCATCCCTCCTCGTCTTGAAAGATTTGCAGCCCAGTAATTCGGAGAAAACAAATAGGCCTAGCTTGGGTATTTCATCAAAAAGAAATACTGGGCTACCTATTTTCCCAAAGAACTAGTGCATGAGCATTTAGCTTTATTTATTCATTTATTTACTTATTTATGTTTAGGGGACCATGAGCATGTACCTGGGCCAGATTCATGTGAGAGCCTCCCTTCCAGTTAATTATGGGCTTCTCTATTGGGCCTTCATCAGTGGGCTGCATGTTATCAACAAGTGGAAAATGTGTTCCGAGTTTCAAAAAAAATGTGTTCCGTACGATAAATAGTATGCGCTACATACGGTACGGGGCACTAAAGGATCGGACCGTGCAACGACTTCCAAAACATTGTGTTTGTCGTTCTAACAACACATTTATTCAACCAACAAACGAAATATACTATTGATTGTACATTGAAAACAGCAGCAGCAGCAACCAGGGCTGGGGGTGCAACAGAAGCAGTAAGCAGGCCAGAAGAGTGAAGACGCAGCTCTCTCTTCCAAACCAAACATCAACCATCATTACAAAAGGGCTACCAAAAAAGAACAAGTGTATGCATCAAACTAAATAAAGATCCTACTACACCAAGTGTACGCATCTAACTAACTGGCTCAGTTAGACGTTACTATTTATTAAGCTATGGAGATTGGCTGACGGCTTGAACCAGATGGGTGCCTGACGGGGGAAACTCCAGCCAGCAGGTCGAAGTTTGATACTTGTGACCCTCTCTCCTACTTTGGGCTGCAGAGCGTGGCGGCATGTAGAGACGCATGGTACGCTGCAAATATCAGGGTATGGTGCATGCAGAGACGCATGGTACGCTGTGTACACACAATTTTGCCTGATGAACGAAACCGCGCTGCCATCATGATCCTTGCCATCGTTTATCTCCTGGTTAATCGGATTATTCAGTCCGACAAACAGTGAGCGTGTACCAAGGCTACTTACCAGCCTCCAGTAAAAAATTCCTGAAGGCCAAAGAAGCTGGGATCCTACTCAAAGACCTTGCAGTGACTATGATTTTATTCCGCGAAACAACACGTCCGGTACGTGCGAACAATCATCAATCTTTTGCCGTCATCTAATCGAGCCAGGAACCACCTACAATTGTCATGCCGCTTTTCTTTGAAAGGTTCTGGGATTAGGAAGGGTAAGGACATCAGGCAGCCTACAACATCATATCAAGTTGGAGTCAAATAAAAAAGGGCTCTTGGTTTAGTCAATCTTAAGAACAACATGTTATGAGCATGAATATTTTTTCAGCAAATGTTGACAGTAATATAAGCAAGCCATCATGATATCATAGGAAAGTAACATACTGCTGTAACAACCGTTTGTAGTGATGACTGGAGTAGGCCAGCAATACGTCCAGCCATAGAAGGAGTCGACAGCGTAAATGAAGCCCTTGTGTTCAATGGCATCAGAGAACCATGGAGGATGTATGATCCTGCGATGGACGTGCAGATTTATCCACTTACCACAGTGACCTGTCAGATAGGCGAGACCGCGGTTGAAGAATGCAATTAGCCTGAAGTCTTTATAATTTGCAGATCTTGTGGGCACTTGGCAGATTACAACCTTGAGCAAATCAAACTTGGTATCATGTTGGCTACTGTAAGATTCCAAGTATTCTGGGCCGCGGTGCCAAAGCAGTGCAGTGTTAATCGAAGGAAGGGGTATCAATCGCTGGGTGTAGATCTCCACGAGCATCCAGCTGCCGCGACCGTCGATGAGCACCATCCAAGACGTGTTCATGCCGACCCAGTACATACCTTAATGTAGTTGAGGCTGACGGGGATGGTATCGCAGTCAAGGGGGTTGATGCTCGCCACGATCATTATGCTGCGTGACACGCCGTTTCTGAAGATCAGGCGACATCAGCAAGCAAGGAGCTGGATTAAAAAGCTCCGGCCTGAGGGCTTTGAGTAAACGGTACAGCCCCGACGAGCACGCGACGAGTGGCATGGTAATGAGATTGTCCACACGCGAAACAATGAGCTTGATTACCTCTGTGGGGAGCAAATTCCAGCCACTCTTTCGGCGGACGCTGCTCGGTTCTACCATTGTTAGTGCTTGGGTTTCGGACGAGGGGGGAAGGAGCCTTAGCGGGGATGGAAGATTGGACGAGATTATGTGCGGACAAAGATGGAGAAGCGAATATGTGCCGCGGAAAGTGGACAGGTGATGATGACTACAGCACACTGCTTGACTTACGAGACACATACCAGCAGCGTAGGGTCATGTCGATGCCAGACAACTTGCTTGAGTGATCACAGTACTGGTACTCCCTACAGTGCTATGCCCTAACTTGCTTGAGTAGGTTTCTCGGTTTGCATGCTGGTTTAATGGAGGGTGATGGAGGCGAGGAGGCATGTTCAGTCGGGCGTGCAGTGGACGGTGCAGTACTATTCGATTTGACAACTACAACCAGTATATTATAAAAAACAAAGAAGAGTAGTAGAGATAGAGATAAGAATAGAGACTAGGGAGGAGCACCATCTACTGCTTCGTGGGCTACTCTTGCGCTCCATTCGGTGGCCGCAACGTCCCCTACAGCCACTCCCTCCTGCGCTCCATTCGGCGGGCGCTGTTGAAATTTGGGGAGCGCACTCTCGCGACTGCTAGCAGTGACGACTTCACCGACGACGACTTCTTCCCCGACCTCGGCAACCTCTTCCTCAACGACATGGGCGACAACGTCAATGCCAATGGTGCTGCTCCCTTTGCACCGTATGTGTTTCTGTCCTTCCTGTTTGAAATCGTGGTAGAATTCATGTTTCTAGTCTGTGTCCAAGATTCGATCTGTTCATCTACTATGCTAGTCCACATGATTAGTTTAATCTCTGTTATAGTCGTCATGATTTATTTTGTAGTAATTCTCTAGTAACTTGCTCATATATTCAACTGGCGGAACATCCCCTACAGCCACTCCCTTTTCATGGACGGCCAGGTCGATGCCTCCAAGGAGCCCATTGTCTACTGCTATGAGTGCCCGGTGCCATTTTGGGGCTCTCCGGCGGACATCGTGCATCACCTGATGCAGGCGTGCGGCAATCACTACTGGCCCTTGGCGAAGTACATCAAGTACGAGACGTGCTACCCGTTCATCGTGCCTGAGTCGCTGGAGGATCAGCGCCACCTGCTAGTCTCGGAGGAGGACGGCAGCGTCTTCCTCTTGATCATGGCCACCCGGCGAGGCCTGCGCAGGCCGCCGCCACATCTCTGTAGTGTGCGTCAGGGGCGACGCCACTGACGCTAACGCTGACACGAGGCCGATGTACAGGTGCGTGCTCACTATTACTACCCCTCGGAGGTGCGTGGGCGGCGACACTGGCTACGCCAAGCATACTTGGACTCTGCCGAGCTGAGACTTTCCCGCCGATGTGGACATGGAAAGGGCACGGTGTTATTTGAACCCCAATGATGTGCACGGGGACTCCAAGGAGGTTCACCTGGACATCTGCATTATCAAGTTAAATGTTGATCATTAGTCTTCACTCAATGTAATCCGCTGTCTTAGCATGTGGAGACTTCCAGGCATGATCTTGCTCTATTGGTGTATCGCGCATGAATAAAAGTGTATCCATTTATGGTTTAGTCTAGAATCTTCCATGTATGAATTTTTACTACAGTACTGGTGAAAGACTTATGATGAACCATTTCTTACATATCCTCTGCCCCCTCCCAAGTCATCCTGATTTAATCCCCCAGTCTAGGTGTATAAGGGCATGGTTAATACTTAAAATAGTATAGCCAACTGTTGGCTATAAGAAAGTGCCATGTCATCTGTAGCCAACATGTATAACAATGGATACTCAAAAACTAATTCTTGAAGATCATTTCCTGCAAAGCACAATAAGAGTTATTTCTTCACAAGGTTTGGATGCAGGTTGAACAGTTGAATGCTTTTGTTTGCAAAAGATACTTTTTATCTATTTCACCCGGATGTTTGTGAGCTCTAGAGATGAAATAATATCCGAACAAACCTATCGATACTCGTTACACATGAGATGACCCCCACATCCTTTGTCAAAATAAACAAATCCCCGATTAATGCATTCAACTCTTCTGTGCAACGCACGGGCACCTTACTATAGATTAGTACGACCAAAAATTGAACTAACATTATATATAGTATGATAAATGATGATGCATGTGACCTAAAATTATATCATTGAAAACTATGTTAAAATACGAATCCAACGATATTGTTTTTGTTGACATGCACTAACATTTTGTCAGTTAAATCTTCACTCAAATTCAATGGGGGATAAACCACGACCGATGGAGTAGTAGTACTAGTGTAGAGGGCGGCGCTGCACGGGAGTCTCACCTCTCACCCCGCTCGTGGCGCGGCAGTAAAGCCGTCATATCACAAAACCCTACCACTCCCAGTAATAAGTGGCCTGGTAAAATAAACGGACAAGCAAGCATCACATCCCTCCGTCTTTTTTGCATTTCATCTCTCTGCATCTACTTTCTCCGGCTCATCTCGCACACTCGATCCCTAGCTACTACTCCTAGGGCCAGTTCTTTTGGCGGCTTCCCTAGCTTTTCCCACAAGACTAGTCACAGTGGAGAGTAACAATAAGGTGCCTCACTCATTTATTTGGGCTTCTAAACTACTATTCCGTCCTGGTTTATTCCTCACCATTGTAATTTGTGCTAAATTTTGACCAAAGATTTAACTGGTTTATTCCTCACCATTGTATTCCCTCCGTCTAGGTGTTTAAGTCATCTTACAAAAACCAAATAATCCCAAAACAGTTAGGCGCGGTGCATTAACTTCTACCTCGTTTCTTGTTTCTTGACATATCAACCAATAAGAGATAAAGAGTGTGCATGCTTTTAATGACTTGAGATATCAAACACGACATGCAGTGGTTATTTCATTGCATGCAATACTATTAATTAGCAAATAAACATTAACGTTTCTCGTTTTCTCCTCCTCCTTGGTCACGGTGCACAGCCTAAAATGACTTACTCACCTGGACGAATGGAGTAGTGCATGTGACATGCACTAACATTTCATTAGTTAAATTTACGATCAAAATTTGACACAGATTACAAGGGGGACCAATAAACCAGGATGGAGGTAGTAGTTATGGGATTACTAATCTAGAATCCTAAAAGAACTGGCCCCTAGTAATCCTACTAGTAGTAGTACTCAAGTTGGAATTCCAATTGCATGGCACAACTTGTTAGGAAAAAAATTCGATACAGGGTGTAGGAAGCGGTATGAGAATTTGCATGCCTTTCCAACCAGTGAGATACTTCGTACAAAGTACGACAGAGAAATAACCACAGAGAAGGAAGCTAAAAGTAAACAATCAAACGAGCATTTTTGCATTTGTTTTGCATTGAATCGTTTCACAAGCTTGACTAGTGTTGTTAGTCTACTTTTACAAAAACCGCATCATAATGTTAAAACGTGCATTTGCACGTACATAAGTAATAGTAGTACTCCCTCCGTCTAGGTGTATAAGTCTTCCCTCCTTCTTGGTCACGGTGCACAACCAAAGATGACTTATTGACCTGGACGGAGGCAGTAGCACAGTCTGCAAGCATATATCGAGACAGACGTGTAGTGCGATAGTATATAGTAAAGTTTGTGCTATATGCACGTACTTGCAAAATGCGTACGAGTACACAAGGTTTCCAAACTTTCCCTTTTACATACTTAATTAAGGATGCTACAAATTCCTGAATGTTCAGGATTTATCATTTGCGTCCCAAAACAAATGAGATCGCCTTACGAAACAAAAATTATACTCCTAAAAGCCACGGCGCTCGCATGAGCGCTTGTGGCGCGCCACGAGTGCCCTGGTGCGTGGCCATTTCCTAGCGCGCCGACACAATGCCTCTTCCTCAGCTTCGCAACTCGCGAGGTGCTGATTGGCGGCTTGCCGGCGGGCGAGCGCGATCTGACCGGTGTGGTGATCCGGTGCCAACAGGTACTCCTCCTTGCTCGAAGTGTGCACCCGGTCCACGTACCGCCAAGCGTAGATGAGGCGCTTGGGCCCGACTGCACTCAGGGCGTCGGCACGGGCGTCCTCCGCCACCCTCACGGCCCTCGCACGAGACTTCTGCCAAAGAGCCAATTGCCCGACTCTCTCGGACGCGACATAGGCCTCCCAGGCAGCTTGTTCCGTGGTGCGCTTCTCTTCCTCGGCCTTCTTATCTGTCGACGTTCTGGGAACGGGGGTCCCCAGACTTGCCTGCCTGCGGCCTACGACGTGGCTCAAAGGGGGGCCCAGCACGTCCCATCTTCATCAACACAGAACCAAGACCCTCGCGAGGGGCCAAGCCTCGCGGGGCGGAGGACACGGAGCTTCCTCAGGCACGGCCTCATCAGGCTGGCTCGCGAGGAGGTGGAGAGATCAAGGCGGGGTACCTCACGAGGTGCCCGTGAAGCAAGCCATGACGACCAAGGGCGCCAGGCGGGCGCCAGCCCGCGCAGTGTCCTCCTTTCCTCTTTGGTGCAAAGGGAGCAAGCACAGGCGAGAGCATCAAGCAAAGGCACCAGTTTCGGTGCAACGAGACCAAGACCAGCCCAACGGCAGGGAGGAAGTCATTGTGGAGCCCAAGCCAGCGTCACCACCAGAGCCTTTGGCAGGCGAGGACCAACTTTAGTCAGGATAAGTGTACCAGATGTTCCCCTTCAAAATGGCCAATTGTTGGCGCCCTTCCCACTCAATATTTGGGAAGAGGCCCAGGGCCTTTGCCTATAAATAGGACTAGCCACCCCCAGGGTAGAGGGATAGAGAATCTAGAGGAGAGAGAACCGAGAATCGGCCAATCCAGCAACAAGCTGGGATCGGATTGAGTAGCATCAGAGAGACAGAGAGAGAGAGAGAGAGAGAGAGAGAGAAGGGTGACTGAACTCTTCCTAGCAGTTCATCGCCCCAGCCAAGAACAGACCCTCGCGAGGCTGTTCTTCCTTGTATTGCTCATCATCATCAGCCCAAGAGGCAATCCACCACACCACAAACTAGAGTACGGTATTACACCACAATGGTGGCCCGAACTAGTATAAACTCTGTGTCTCTTGTGCTGTTCTTTCCATAGCTTAGATCTTAGCGAGGCGGTGGGGTGCAGGTAGGTAGAAGGCGAAATCTCCGTGTGCACCCCAGTGTTCGAACCTCAAGGGTCTGCCGGAACCCGAAATCGGACATTTGGCGCGCCAGGTAGGGGTGCGCCGGAATTCGTCTTCAACCGCCCCGTTCTCCTCCGACCATCGCGTCCATGTATGACGCTCGTCGGGCCCGCCCCGAGCGCCGAGCTGCTCTTGCTTCCCGCGTCGCCTAGACGGCTCCTGTCGGCGGGCGTCCTCGCCGTTCCCTGTCACCTGTCGTCAACGCCGCCACCGGCCCGGTGGGAAACGAGCAGCAAGCATCGTCTCAGCATCCGTCCGTGCGGCAAGACGGCCGCACCGCTACTCCCTCGCTCACCCCAGCTGGTTCTTCGTCCCGCGCGCTCCGCGCACCCATGGAGGCTCGAGCTGCGCTCATCGCGGCAAACGAGCTCCTGTGCTACCGTCCCGTCGACGACGTCTACGAAGAATGGCTCGACCGCGTCGCCGAGCTCGCCCGCGCCGTAGGGGGCTCTCCTGTGCCGTCCGTTCCGCTGCACCGCACCCCGCCCTGCGTGGGCGAAGAAGCCCCGGGGGCGCCCCAGCCGCCTCCTCCTCAAGAAGGTGCCCTGGCTCCAAGGCGCGTGGCCCCTGGGCGGAACCCGGTCCGTCAGGTGCCAGCGTGGCAAGAGCAGAGCTGCCAAGAAGTCCCTCGCCCGCAAGAAGCTTCCCGGGTGCTCCCTGCTCCAGCACGTCGCGACCATGCTCCTGCTCCCGCACGTCAAGACCCCGCGTTGCTCCTAGCTGCAGCGCATGGGGACCTACAAGACCAAGCTCTCCGTCACCCAAGGCCTCCCGTGGCCACAGCAGGCTGCCGTGCCTTCACCATCGAGTTACGCAGCGTCGCGTGGCCCGGCAAGTTCAAGCCAGACCTGCCTCCTCGTTATGACGGCACGGCCGACCCTGCAGAGTTCCTCCAGCTCTATGAGCTGGGCATCAAAGCTGCCAACGGAGACGAGAAGGTCATGGCGAACTGGTTTCCCATGGCGCTCAAGGACGGGGCCCGCACCTGGCTCCTGAACCTGGCTCCACGCACGATCTCCTCCTGGGAGGAGATGCGCACCCGCTTCATCGCCAACTTCCAAGGTACTCGCGACCGGCCACCCGCCGTGAGCGACATGCGCCGCATCAAGCAACAACCCGGAGAGACCCTACAGAAGTACATCCAGCGCTTCAACAACGGACGCCTCAAGATTCTCAAGGTGCCCGAGGAGGCCATCATCTCAGCCTTCTCCGACGGCGTGCGCGACGTCAAGATGAAGGAGGAGCTGGCGATGCATGAAGACCTGTGCACTTCCTTGGAGCTGCTCAACGTGGCGACCAAGTGCGCCAGGGCTGAGGAAGGGCGTCTCTCCCTCCTCGAGCTGCCCGCAGCATACCCAGAAGAGAAGAAGCCCAAGGCCAAGGATGTGAAGCACAAGGGGGCTGTCGTGCTCGCGGTAGAACCAGACACCAAGCGAGGCAGAGATCAGCCGGAATCTTGCAAGGGCAGTCGGTACTGTGTGTACCACGACCTCCACACCCACAACACCAACGAATGTCAAGAGCTCCGAGCCGTGCGAGAAGGAAGGATCGGCCGTCGTCCCGACCGCGGTGACCGGGGCTACGGTCGAGGAGGAGGAAGGAACGCAGGACGCTGGGAAGACCGCGGCCCGCGCCAAGGGTGGCGCGATCGACCTCGCGAGGATTGCTGGCAAGACCTGCCTCGCGAGGGAGACTGGAGGGATCAGCCTCGCGAGGATCGCCCGCAAGGCAACGCAGGCCTCCCACCGCTGCCGCCGCAGCCAAGGAGAAACGAGGACCGCCATCAGGACGAGGGGGCTGGGGCCTTCCAGGAGCCGCACGTGATCACCTGCATCCTGGGCGGGGCTCAAGCCCCAGCCTCTCAGCGCATCTTCAAGCAGTTCGCCCGCGAAGTGAATGCAGTCCTCCCCAAGCTCGAAGCCACGCGCCCTCTCAGGTGGTCGGCGTGCGCCATCACATTCAGCTCAGCGAATCAGCTCAAGTGTGAGGCCACAGCCGGAGTCCTCCCGATGCTTTGTTCCCCACTCATCAGCAACGTGCTGGTCACTAGGACCCTCATCGATGGCGGGGCAGGGCTCAACGTCCTGTCCGTGGAAACATTCAACAATCTCCAAGTGCCCTACAACCAGCTTCAGCCAACCAAGCCTTTCTCCGGAGTCACCGACGGCTCCACGGTCCCGATTGTGCAGGTCCGCCTCCCTGTCACCTTCGGGGCACGCGACAACTACCACACCGAGCTCATCGACTTTGACGTCGCTCACATTCGCCTGCCGTACAACGCCATCCTTGGGTACCCAGCGCTGGCTAAGTTCATGGCTGTAACTCACCACGGCTACAACGTCCTCAAGATGCCAGGAAGTGGCAGAGTCATCACGGTGCCCTGTGAAGAGAAGGACACGGTGTGTTCCCTGGAACGAGCCTTTCAGGCCGCATCCCTGGAAGACCCGGATCATGGAAGCAGGAGGCTTCCTGAGACCACACCCAAGAAGAAGAAGACATCGTCCGGCCCGACCCCTCAGGAGGCAGGCCCCTCAGGGCCCGCGCCTGTCCAAGGGGAACCTCCTTCCACCGCATAGGAAAGCGCACCTGGCGCCCTCCTCAGGCAGGGCTCGTGGGCTCTCCCCCGGAGGGCCACCGACCTAGCTAAGGTCACGAGGGAGGCGCTTGGGCACCACATGGAGGCGTGTTTCGAAGCACGTCTCCCTCAAGAAGGAGTAAGGCAAGGAGGGCCATACCCTCAGGAGTTCGTCAGTAGGGCCATTCAGGAGCTACAGGAGTCAAGAGTCATGAGAGGCGGCCGCCACCTACCAGCTGTGGCTCCCCATCCAGGTGAGGATGGTGGGCTGCGCGTCTGCATCGACATACCAGGGCTCAATCGAGTCGCCTCTCTGGAGCGCCTCTGGCCCTCGCGAGTGGGGCGCTGCGAA
The DNA here is from genome assembly GCA_032464435.1 of Aegilops umbellulata. NCBI lineage: Eukaryota > Viridiplantae > Streptophyta > Magnoliopsida > Poales > Poaceae > Aegilops > Aegilops umbellulata. The sequence continues at coordinate 332,063,468 of CP136058.1, forward strand.
GGTCCACCCCACAGCTACGTCCGCGTGCCTTACGGCTTGCCGAACGCGGCTGCCACGTACCAGCGCCTCATGAGGGGCATCATGGAGGCTCAAGAGGCCAGGCGTTCCGCAGCCTTGGCAGAGATGGAGATGGTCCGCGAGGAGCTACCAGCGCCTCCGGAGCCTCCCGAGGCCCCTGGGCCTGGGGGCTCGTGAGGATCGGCTTCCGCAGCCCACCGAGTCTGCTACACCAACACTCCTTCGTCCTCAACATCATCAGGTGACATCTTTCAAGTTTCTTTTCTAGCTGGGAGCGCCCCCCGGGGTTGCATTATTCCCAGGCCGCGTGGGTCCGTCCCTGTGGCATGTATCCCTTTTATTTCATGCTGTTAGCTTACTTTGTTGGGGGCGCCCCTCGGGCTGCATCATCCCCAAGTCGCTCGGGCCTGACCCAGTGATGTCCGCCTTCCCAGCATCTATTTGAATGAATCCACTCCTTCGCGGCTAATATGTTTGACCTAGTTTCCCGCTCAACATCCGTGCCAGAACTCTCGAGGTAGGAGACCTCGTGCTCAGGCGGGTTCTCTCCAGGGAGGGACTGCACAAGCTCTCTCCCATGTGGGAGGGCCCGTTCAAGGTTGTTCATGTTTCTAGGCCTGGCTCCGCGCGCTTGGAGACTCAGGAGGGGGTGCCGGTCTAGAACGCATGGAACATCCAGCACCTCCGGAGGTTCTACCCCTAAAAAGGCCCAGAGCATATGAAGAAGGCGAATGCCTGTGAAGATTGTCCTTTTTGGAAAAGGCCCAGAGCCTGTGAAGAAGGCGAATGCCTGTGAAGATTGTCCTTTTTGGAAAAGGCCCAGAGCCTGTGAAGAAGGCGAATGCCTGTGAAGATTATCATTTTTGGAAAAGGCCCAGAGCCTGTGAAGAAGGCGAATGCATGTGAAGCTGTCGCGTTTTGGAAAAGGCCCAGAGCCTGTGAAGAGGGCAAATGCCCGTGAAGCTTGCTTCCCCCAAGAAAGGCCCGAAGCCTGTGAAGAAGGCCAACGCCTGTGAAGCTCGCTGCCCGTGACACTCTCACGTAATAATGAGTTGGGGCTGTACACGCCCCGGAGTCTCAGGAGCGCCGGCCTCAAGCCCTGGGGCTCCCTCCCACGCCCAGTGGCAGCACTTAGCTCCGCGCTGGTGAGAAGACGTCGAAGACTAGATTAGGTGCCAGACGCGGCTTTTTCATTTGCTTTCCGCAGTTGGCTTGTTCATTCTCATTCGAAGTTTTGTTGAAGCTGTTATCGTCTTTGACTTGTGGTTCTTCGACTTTTCACTCTCCTGCCTCGATTTCTCTTATGCAAGGCCTCGCGAGGGGGGCAGCTGAGCGCCCTCGTGAGTGTTTCTGTCCTAGTCGTTCAAAGGTTTCGCGACTTGGGTCCATTACAGGAGCACCCCTCCAGTCCATGCCCCACGGGCACCGTGACACGAACACAGGGCCTGGGTCGGTCGCCCCCCCACGGTTGGGGCCGGGAACTATCCACGCGCGGGCACGTAGCCAGAAGGCACGATAATGAAAGCAAAGCGATGATTAACAACAATAACCCAAACACGCCCCCGCGGGGCTTCACGCTACTGTCTTTTTACGCAGGAAAAAGGGAAAGAAAGAGCAAATCAGGCGCAGCTCGCCTCACACCGGCCTGCAGGGAAGACTCAAGCTGCCTTTGGGGCTCAGGCAGACTCCCTCTCGCGCTTCACCGAGGCGCGACGGCGGGCAGACGCGCTACCACCTTCCAAGCAGGTACAACGGCGTGGAGGCTGACCGCGGCCACTGCTAGAAGAGTCGCAGCCTGAAGAAGAACCGGTGAAGCTTGGGGAACCCTGAGCGCCGCCAATCACGCGAGCGTTGTCCTCTCCATCATCGCCGGTGCTGGGTCCCCGGCCGTGGTCGTCGTCCTCAGGGCAGCACCCTGCGCGGCGACCATCTTCCCCAAACACCCTCACGTAGAGGGTGGCATCGCTGTCAAACATGAAGTGCAGGGTGCACCGACGGCTCAGGCCACGCTCGCGGGCAAACGTCTGCCAACCGCGGGTCAAGGCCAGGCTCCCGGCTGCGGAGACCTCCAGTGAAGCCCATGAGGCCCGGCTGCAGCAGCCGTCTGCCTGAAGCTAGAGGCCGCCCGGGCCGCCGGATGAGAGCTCGCCGAGGAGGAAGCGAGGAAGTTTAAGCCGGGTGGTAGTTGGCTCCGCCGACCACATAACGAACTCCGGCAGCACCTCTGCAGCGCGAAAACGCGGCCCAGGGGAACGCGCGACCGAAGCGCGCCCCCCGACCGCAGCTGTCCGCCCGCCACCGTGGTGGAAATCATCTCCACGGCCGCGGGGAGCTGCCGTGGTGGCCACAGGATGTTTGCGAGGGCGCCCTCGGTCGCGCTTGGGCGGGGGAGAGGCAGGCTCAACCCGGCGAGCCTTCCCCTTCTCTGCGGCCGAGAACCTCCTCGACGGAGCCACGAAGAAGAAGGAGAAGCAAGGGGGGATGAACTGGAAAGGCGCGCGCCGCTCCGTACTTATGGCCGGCGAAGGCCAACCGCCGACCTCAACGATCGCAGGTAACCATGACCCGCTTTGCATGCAGGGACTTGTCCAATCCGTGCCATTGCCGAGGCGTCATGGGGAAGTGGAGACGCCCACGTCCAATCAACCGCCACGCGGTGCCCAAGGCCGCAGGCTGTTAGGGCCCGTGGCGCTTCGCCCTTGCCCTTTCGCCTCCCTGCACGGCCAAGTCCGGGCGCGCTTTGGGCCCAGGGGCTACTGTCGGCGTTCTGGGAACGGGGGTCCCCAGACTTGCCTGCCTGCGGCCTGCGGCGTGGCTCAAAGGGGGGCCCAGCACGGCCCATCTTCATCAACACAGACCCAAGACCCTCGCGAGGGCCAAGCCTCGCGGGGCGGACGACACGGAGCTTCGTCAGGCACGGCCTCATCAGGCTGGCTCGCGAGGAGGCGGAGAGATCAAGGCGGGGTACCTCACGAGGTGCCCGTGACGCAAGCCATGATGGCCAAGGGCGCCAGGCGGGCGCCAGCCCACGCAGTGTCCTCCTTTCCTCTTTGGTGCAAAGGGAGCAAGCGCAGGCAAGAGCATCAAGCAAAGGCACCCGTTTCGGTGCAATGAGACCAAGACCAGCCCATCGGTAGGGAGGAAGTCATTGTGGAGCCCAAGCCAGCGTCACCACCAGAGCCTTTGGCAGGCGAGGACCAACTTTAGTCAGAATAAGTGTACCAGATGTTCCCCTTCAAAATGGCCAATTGTTGGCGCCCTTCCCGCTCAATATTTGGGAAGAGGCCCAGGGCATTTGCCTATAAATAGGACTAGCCACCCCCAGGGTAGAGGGAGAGAGAACCGAGAATCGGCCAATCCAACAACAAGCTGGGATCGGATTGAGTAGCATCACACACACACACAGAGAGAGAGAGAGAGGGAGAGGGAGAGAAGGGTGACTGAACTCCTCCTAGCAGTTCATCGCCCCAGCCAAGAACAGACCCTCGCGAGGCTGTTCTTCCTTGTATTGCTCATCATCATCAGCCCAAGAGGGAATCCACCACACCACAAACTAGAGTAGGGTATTACACCACAATGGTGGCCCAAACTAGTATAAACCCTGTGTCTCTTGTATTGTTCTTTCCATAGCTTAGATCTTAGTGAGGCGGTGGGGTGCAGGTAGGTAGAAAGCGAAATCTCCGCGCGCACCCCAGTATTCGAACCTCAAGGGTCTGCCGGAACCCGAAATCCGACATTCTCGCCTCTATTTTGGCGCGCTCTGCTTGAGGCAAAGCCTCCAACAAGGCGACATCAATTTTTTCCAAAGCTCCTCAAGGCTGGGGGGCTCGGCAGGCGGCGCGGCGTTCTTATCATAGAGGGGAGCCGACGCTTCCTCCGGCGCGCGTGCTAGCGAGATTGGGAAGGCCGACGCATCCACCTCAACGCGTCGCAGCGAGGAGCGGAACGCCGACACGTCCTCCTTGTCGGATTTCGGGTTCCGGCAGACCCTTAAGGTTCAAACTTTGGGGTGCGCGCGAAGATCTCTCCCCTACCGATCTACGTCCGATCTCCGCACGTAATCTAAGCTGGAAACGTTGAACAACACAAGGGACACGAGGTTTATACTGGTTCGGGCCACCGTTGTGGTGTAATACCCTACTCCAGTGTGTGGTGTGGTGGATTGCCTGTGGGGCTGATGATGAACAGTACAAGGGAAGAACAGCCCCGTGAGAGGTGTTCTTGAGCTGGTGCGGTGTGCTCTGCTTGGGCTCTCTATCTGATTCAAACCCTGTGACTAGATCTCCCTAGCTCTCACTTGCTTCTCGCCCCCCTTTACTCTGTGGTGGCTGGCTCTATTTATAGAGGCCCTGGGCCTCTCCCCAAATAATGAACGGGAAGGGCGCCAACAATTGGCCATTTTGAAGGGGAACATGTAGTACAAGTTATCCTGATCAAAGGTGGTCTTCGGCTACCAAAAGCACTGGTGATGACGCCGTCTTGGGCTCCACGGTGACCTTCGTCCTGCCGCTCTGCTAGTCTTGGTCTCGTTGCACCGGAATGGTAACCTTTGCCTGATGCCATGGCCTGTGCTTTCCCCCTTTGCACCAAAAGGGAAACAAGGACACTACGCAGGCCGGCGCCCGCCTGGTCTCGATCGTCATGGCATGCGTCACGGGCTCCTCGCGAGGTGCCCCTGCCTTGATCTCTCCGCCTTCTCGCGAGCCTGCCTGATGAGGCTGCCTCTGAGGAAGCTTTCCTGTCGTCCGCCCCGCGAGGCTTGGCCCCTCGCGAGGGTCTTGAACTTAAGCTGATGAAGATGGGCAGTACTGGGCCCCCACTTGAGCCATGCGGCAGGCCGCAGGCAGGCAAGTCTGGGGACCCCCGTTCCCAGAACGTCGACAGTAGCCCCCGGGCCTAAGGCGCGCGCGGGCTTGGCTTAGCAGAGAAGCGAAAGGGCAAGCGCAAAGCACCACGGGCCCCAAAAGCCTGCGGCCTTGGGCGCCGCGTGGCGGTTGATTTGACTTGGGCGACTGCGCTTCCCATGATGCCTCGGCAACTGCTCGACTTGACAAGTCCCTGCATGCAAAAAATGGGTCATGATTACTTGCGATCGTGGTGCTCGACGGTTGGCCTTCTCCTGCTATAAGTACGGGACTGCGTGAGCCCCTTTAGTTCATCTCCTCCTATTACTCCTTTCCCTCTTCTTCCTCGTCCTTGCTTCTTCATACGCCAATGGCACCAATCCGCCGGTTCTCTGCAGAGGAGAAAGGAAAGGCCCCCCGAGAGGGACATGACCCACTGCCGCCGAAGAAACGACCAGTCCTCTGCTGCTGAGATGAGGGTTGAAAGGATCGAGAAGAGGTGTCTAGAGGGGGGGGGGGTGATTAGACACTAAGTGCAAAAAGTTGCAGTTTTTAATATTCTTAAGTTTAAGTGGAGTTTAAGCATAAGTTTAACAAACACAATACATATCAAGCAAGCATGCAATGAGTATATGAGCAGTGGAAAGTAAAGCATGCAACTTTCAAGAATGTAAAGGGAAGGGTTTGGAGTATTCAGACGCAATTGGAGACACAGATGTTTTTGTCGTGGTTCCGATAGGTGGTGCTATCGTACATCCACGTTGATGGAGACTTGAACCCACGGAGGGTAACGGTTGCGCGAGTCCACAGAGGGCTCCGCCCACGAAGGGTCCACGAAGAAGCAACCTTGTATATTCCATCATGGCCGTCGCCCACGAAGGAGTTGCCTCACTAGCGGTAGATCTTCACGAAGTAGGCGATCTCCTTGCCCTTTCAAACTCCTTGGTTCAACTCCACAATCTTGTTGGAGGCTCCCAAGTGATACCTAGCCAATCTAGGAGACACCACTCTCCAAGAAGTAACAAATGGTGTGTTGATGATGTACTCCTTGCTCCTGTGGTTCAAATGATAGTCTCCCCAACACTCAACTCTCTCTCACAGGATTTGGATTTGGTGGAAAGAAGATTTGAGTGGAAAGCAACTTGGGGAAGGCTAGAGATCAAGATTCATATGGTTGGAATGGAATATCTTGACCTCAACACATGAGTAGGTGGTTCTCTCTCAGAAAATGTGTATCGGAAGTGTAGATATGTTCTGATGGCTCTCTCCACGAATGAAGAGTGGGTGGAGGGGTATATATATCCTCCACACAAAATCTAACCTTTACACACAATTTGCCAAACTCGGTGGGACCGAGTGGCTAAACTCGGTCGGACCGATTCAGCAAACCTAGTGACCGTTAGGATTTTCTATGGGACTGAGATGCAGCTCGGTAGGACCGATATGGTTAGGGTTAGGGCATATCATAATCTCGGTGTGACCGATTACACAAACTCGGTGGGACCGATTTTGGTAATAAGCTAACCAAAGAGTTGGTCAGGCAAACTCGGTGAGACTGATTACACAAACTCGGTGGGACCGGTTTTGGTAATAAGCTAACCAGAGGGTTTGCATTGTAATCTCGGTAGTACCGATTGCTCAAACTCGGTGAGTCCGATTTTCGTAATGGACATACACAGAGAGATTACAATCCCATCTCGGTGAAACCGATTTGCTAGGGTTTGTGGCAGTGACTATGACATCTGAAACTCAGTGGCGCCGGATAGAAAGAATTGGTGGGGCCGAGTTTGACTTTTGGTTTATGTCATATGTGGATGTGGGAAGGTAGTTGAGGGTTTTGGAGCATATCACTAAGCACTTTGATCAAGCAAGCCATTAAGCAACACCTCATCCCCTCTTGATAGTATTGGCTTTTCCTATAGACTCAATGTGATCTTGGATCACTAAAATAGAAAATGTAGAGTCTTGATCTTGAAGCTTGAGCCAATCCTTTGTCCTTAGCATCTTGAAAGGGGTTCCACATCCTCTAGTCCATGCCACTCCATTGTTGAACTTATCTGAAACATACTAGGTAAAAGTGTTAGTCCAACAAGAGATATGTTGACATTAATTACCAAAACCACCCAGGGAGCACTTGTGCTTTCAATCTCCCCCTTTTTGGTAATTGATGACAACATACATCAAAGCTTTAGATAAAGATATAGAGAATAGCAAGTAAAGCTTTGGAAAGACATGTAACATGCATAGGCTCCCCTTACATGTATGCAAACATGTGAATATGGAATATAGGAGCATGTGAATGCATAAGCATGACAGAGTAAGCAATGTGTTACATGTATCTTGGCTATATGCATCAGAGCAAATGATGTGAATATGAGAAATGTACCTTCATGCTCATGAGTCCTTCTTGCAAACAATATGTACATCAGCAAGAATTTCTCATTCACATGACTGAGATGCATATACTTACCTTGTGGTCTTGAGTTGGCTTAGGATGGGATGAACCTGCGCAAAGAAGGTTAGATAACATAGATACACCTACTAACCAGAGCAAACAAGAGAAACCACAAGAGAACCAAGACTGGGATGACATGTAGAGTGAGTACTAAGTACCACATTTGATATAGACATGTCCCCAAAGGTAAAGATATGCAATAGAATCAGAGATTTCCTTCCCTTAGATGTCTTGCTCCCCCTGAATCTGCATGGGATATTGGGAGAAGATAGGGAACAGAAAATTAGAGCAACAGAAAAGAAACAACAGAGCTTGAGCTAAAGCAAGCAACCAAACATGTCTTTCCCCTCTTAAAAACATGTGACATCTCTCCTCTTGAACACCAAGCATCTGGGGTCTTTGATGATATTACTTCTCCCCACCTGAGTATTCTCTCTTTCTCCCCCTATAGGAAAGATTAAGCTTTGATGTGATCTCTCTCTCCCCCTTTGACATCAATTTCCAAGAAGGGCTCTTTTGGACATGTGATACAAATGGGTTGGTCCTTGAGTCACAGAGCAAAGCAGCATGTCTAATATGATGCTGGTAGAGGACTAGAATCATTGAGTGGAGCTGGAGCAAACAGAAATCAGGAATAAGTGGCAAGTTGGTTTTCCTGTGGTGGAATCGCTGACTCCGAGTTGTGTGCTTCGCTTGCACCGAAAGATTTCGGTTGGGCCAAAGAGAACAAACCGGTGTAACCGAGTTCATCAGAGTGAAACCACTTGTCACCTCAGCTCACTAGACAAGTAAGATCTCACAAGGATATGCAAGGAATTAACTGAAAGATTTGCAATGAATTGGACGCAGAAAATGCAGAACAAAAAGCAAAGAAAAGAAACTAAAAGATCTAGAAGAAGTTTTTTTGTTTGAAAGGGGAAACAAATATGCAAGAGACAAGTGCAATAGCACAGAAAAGAACACAAGAGAACTTCATCTAGAGATGGTCGACGACAAAGTCACCTATGTTAGAGTATATTGACTTAGGAGTCAAGTGAGAGCACTTGATCATAGGTCATACTCATCGTTTAAGCTCAAAATGGGTTTACCATTTTTCGTTTAAGCATCTTGATGTATTCACATCTTGTCGAGTTGCTTTGACTCATGACTTGGAGTAAAGCTTCTCTAAGATGGAATAACATACCTTGGGTGGTGGTGTTGATCTTGCTCATGTAGTTGAACTTGTGTGGGTTGCTCAAGGTTGATGTAGTTCATCAAGAGTTGGGAGAACCACTTGGAGTTTGAGTTCATCTACCTACATGGGTTAGCTTTGCAAGGAAGAGCACTTGTGTATCCAAAATGACAATTATAAGATTTAATCATAGAATTTGTCAAAGGATATGTTTGAATGGTTTCATGCTTCCTTGTCTTCAACCACCATTGTGTAGAGACTTGGTGATGTAGAAATTGCTCAAGATGTGAGTGAGTTGCAATCTCATAGATTTAGATTCATCCAAGTACCTACACGGGTTAGATAACATGCAAGGTACAAATATATCCAAGACATATGAATAGCATCATAAGAGAAATTTCGAGGATTAGTCATAGGCTCATGCCCCGCATGTATCAAATGGAGTTCCTCTCCAAGTTTGAAGCATCAATGATGTTCAATTCACCTCTCAACCTGCAAAACACTTTCTCATCAAGTGGTTTAGTGAATATATCCGCCAATTGCTTATCGGTGCAAACATGCTTAAGGTTAATGTCCCCCTTTTCAACATGATCTCGAATGAAATGATGACGAACTTCAATATGCTTAGTTCGAGAATGTTGCACGGGATTGTGAGCAATCTTAATAGCACTTTGATTGTCACATAGCAATGGAACATGTTTCACATATATCCCATAATCTTTAAGAGTTTGGGTCATCCAAAGTAATTGAGCATAACATGAACCATCGGCAATGTATTCCGCTTCGGCGGTGGATAAGGATACCGAGTTTTGTTTCTTGGAAGACCAAGACACAAGAGATCTACCAAGGAATTGACAAGTACCCGAAGTGGACTTTCTATCAACCTTGTCTCCGGCATAGTCCGAATCGGAGTAGCCAATAAGATCAAAAGAGGACCTCTTAGGATATCAAATGCCAAAATTTGGTGTATGGATTAGGTATCTCACTATCCTTTTCACAACCTTAAGATGACATTCTTTAGGAGCAGCTTGATAACATGCACATATGCACACACTTAGCATAATATCAGGATGAGAGGCACATAGATATAACAATGAACCAATCATAGAGCAATAAACCTTTTGATCAACCGGTTCACCATCTTTGGTCAAATCAAGATGTCCACTAGTAGGCATGGGTGTAGTCATACCTTTGCATTATTGCATATTGAACTTCTTGAATAAGTCCTTGGTGTACTTCATTTGAGAGACAAAGGTACCTTCCTTAGTTTGCTTGATTTGCAAAGCGAGAAAGAATTTGAGTTCACTCATCATAGACATCTCAAACTTCTCCGACATTAGCTTTCCAAACTTCTCACTAAAATGAGGGTTAGTTGAACCAAATATGATATCATCAACATAAATTTGGCACACAAATAGTTCTCCATTAACCCTTTTAGTAAAAAGAGTAGAATCAAATTTTACCAATTTCAAAGCCTTTTTCAATAAGGAACTTGGTCAAGCATTTATACCATGCTCTAGGAGCTTGTTTAAGACCATAAAGGGCTTTGTGAAGTTTGTAAACAGGATTAGGTTTCTTAGGATTGACAAAGCCGGGAGGTTGCTTAATATAAACTTCCTCCTCAATTTCGCCATTTAGAAAAGCACTTTTAATGTCCATTTGGTACAAGGTGATATCATGGTGATTAGCATAAGCAAGTAAGATGCGAATGGACTCAAGTCTAGCAACGGGAGCATATGTCTCACCATAGTCCATACCTTCAACTTGTGTGTAGCCTTGGGCGACGAGACGTGCTTTGTTGCGAACCACTTGTCCATCTTCATCTTGCTTGTTGCGAAACACCAATTTGGTACCAATGATGTTGTGGTTGTTGTCGGGCTTCTCGACCAATGTCCACACTTGATTTCTCTCAAAGTTGTGTAGCTCTTCATGCATAGAGTTTATCCAATCCGGATCCTTCAATGCTTCTTCAACCTTCATAGGTTCAATGCTAGAGATGAATGAGTAATGTTCGCAAAAGTTAGCTAAACGAGTTTTAGAGCGAGTGATTCTCCCGGTTTGGATATCATTGTAGATTTGCTCGACGGGATGATCTTTGGCAATTCTTGCTCGAACTCTTGAAAGCTTTTGCTTGGGTCGGGGTGGAACATCCCGTTCATCTTGTGCTTCTTCTTGGCCTTCTTCATTGTTGACGTTGTCATTCTCTTGTCGTGGTGGAGAAGGAGGTTGTTGATGTTCATCTTGGTGTACCTCCTCGTTTTCTTCATCTTGGCGTGTCCCACTTGTGGATGCTTCCGTACCGACTCTTGGTTCACCTTGTCCTGAGGTAGAAGCTTCCACTTGGACGGACGAGGTACTCTCCTTCACTTCTGTTGGATGAATCTTGCCAATGGACAAGTCTTCAATCGCTTCCGAAGGGTCTTTGTCTCCTACATTAATTGGCAATTGCTCTACTTGCGAGCCGTTAGATTCATCAAACTTCACATCTACCGTCTCTTCAACCTTTCGAGTGAAATTGTTGTAGACACGGTAAGTGTGAGAGTTTGAGCCATAACCAAGTAGGAAACCTTCATGAGATTTAGGAGCAAATTAAGAACGACGATGCTTATCAAGAATGTAGCACTTTGAGCCGAATACTCGAAAGTATCCAACTTGGGGTTTGTTACCGGTGAGGAGCTCGTATGCCGTCTTGCCGAGTATCTTGTGAAGATACAAGCGATTTGTTGCATGACAAGCTGTCTCAACCGCTTCCGCCCAAAAGTGCTTTGGCGTTTTGTACTCATCAAGCATCGTTCTTGCCATCTCGATAAGAGTCCGGTTCTTCCTCTCAACAACTACATTTTGTTGAGGTGTGTACGTAGCCGAGAACTCGTGTGAAATCCCTTCTTCGTCAAGAAAGGTGTCCAAATTTGCGTTCTTGAACTCCGTTCCATAGTCGCTCCGAACCTTCTTGATCTTCACGTCAAACTGATTTTGGGCCTTCCTAGTGAAGTATTTGAAGATCTTCTGGACCTGCGGTTTGTCATCAAGAAAGAACACCCACGTAAATCTTGAAAAATCATCAACTATGAATAGACCAAATGAGTTACCACTGAGACTCTTGTAGGCATTTGGACCAAAGAGATCCATGTGAAGTAGCTCGAGTGGTGCTCTTGTGGTCATGATGTTCTTCGCGCGGTGACTTCCTCCAACTTGTTTCCCTGCTTGACAAGAACTACAAAGTCTATCCTTGTGAAATATGACATCTTTTATTCCAAGGATATGATCACCTTTAATAAGCTTATCAAGATTTCGCATACCAACATGACCTAGTCTTCTATGCCACAACCAGCCTTTAGAAGATTTAGCAATTAAGCAAGTTCTAGGTTGAGCCTTTTTAGTGAAATCGACAATGTAAAGATCTCCTCTACGTATACCAGTAAAGACCATTTTATGATTGTCTCTACGAAACACTTAGCAATCTACTTTAGTGAATAGGACATTGAAACCGAAATCAGCAAGTCTGGAAACTGAAAGTAAATTGTATCCAAGGGATTCAACGAGCATGACATTTTGTATGGAGCTATCATGTGAGATGGCCACCTTACCCTTTGAATTATCACCAAAAGTGACATATTTTTTGAGGGCCGTCGTTTTCAGCAAGCTCACGGACATATCTTCATCTCCGGTCATATGATCAGTACATCCACTATCTAGGACCCATTCCTTTCCTCCAGCCATGTAGCCACGAAGATTTGCCATAAGACCAAAATGCCTCATTGCATCATCAAGATGATAGTCACTATCATCATCTTCATCATAGTATCCATGTTCAACATCATCTTGTGATTGATCAATTCCTAGAGAGGGTAATTCATTAGATAAATGATCATCACAATGGTTACCTCTATGAATTCTAATAGCTTCGGATATGATATCGCTAATGATTCCAACATTTCCTTTAGCACGCATGAGATTGGTAAGCTCAAATAGACAATCACCAAAGCTAGGATCACTAGAGTTCATCTTACTCAAGGCAATAGACTTATGGATAATTTCGTCTAAATTTTTCAAGGAATAATCTGGAAATCGTTCCTCAAGAAATGTCCATATAGTATAGGCGCAATCAAGAGTAGGCAAACTGGCAATCAAATTTTTGGGCAATCCTCTTATGATAAGATTGATGGTTCTAAGATTGCGAATCATGTCAAGATCTTCATCTAGGGTAGGGTGCAAAGGATCAACATGAGGTGCACAAGGGCTAGTAATGTACTTGTTCAAATGATATTCGTTGAAAATCTCAAGCATTTCATTTTTCCACTCATGAAAATACTCTCCATCAAGAATAGGCACTCTACGTCTAAGACTTCCCAAAGTAGACACATCCATCTTCCTCCAAAGGTGTTTAAACCAAGGAAATGGAGACCAAAGCTCTGATACCAATTGAAAGGATCGAGAAGAGGTGTCTAGAGGGGGGGGGGGGTGATTAGACACTAAGTGCCAAAAGTTGCAGTTTTTAATATTCTTAAGTTTAAGTGGAGTTTAAGCACAAGTTTAACAAACACAATACATATCAAGCAAGAATGCAATGAGTATATGAGCAGCGGAAAGTAAAGCATGCAACTTGCAAGAATGTAAAGGGAAGGGTTTGGAGTATTCAGACTCAATTGGAGACACGGATGTTTTTGTCGTGGTTCCGATAGGTGGTGCTATCGTACTTCCACGTTGATGGGGACTTCAACCCACGGAGGATAATGGTTGCGAGAGTCCACGGAGGGCTCCACCCACGAAGGGTCCACGAAGAAGCAACCTTGTCTATTCCATCATGGCCGTCGCCCACGAAGGACTTGCCTCACTAGCGGTAGATCTTCATGAAGTAGGCGATCTCCTTGCCCTTACAAACTCCTTGGTTCAAGTCCACAATCTTGTTGGAGGCTCCCAAGTGACACCTAGCCAATCTAGGAGACACCACTCTCCAAGAAGTAACAAATGGTGTGTTGATGATGAACTCCTTGCTCTTGTGCTTCAAGTGATAGTCTCGCCAACACTCAACTCTCTCTCTCACACAGGATTTGGATTTGGTGGAAAGAAGATTTAGTGGAAAGCAACTTGGGGAAGGCTAGAGATCAAGATTCATATGGTTGGAATGGAATATCTTGACCTCAACACATGAGTAGGTGGTTCTCTCTCAGAAAATGTCTATTGGAAGTGTAGATATGTTCTGATGGCTCTCTCCACGAATGAAGAGTGGATGGAGGGGTATATATAGCCTCCACACAAAATCTAACCGTTACACAAAATTTTCCAAACTTGGTGGGACCGAATGGTTAAAATCGGTCAGACCGATTCAGCAAACCTAGTGACCGTTAGGATTTTCGGTGGGACTGAGATGCAACTCGGTAGGACCGATATGGTTAGGGTTAGGGCATAACGTAATCTCGGTGTGACCGATTACACAAACTCGGTGGGACCGATTTTGGTAATAAGCTAATCAGAGAGTTGGTCAGGCAAACTCGGTGAGACCGATTACACAAACTCAGTGGGACCGATTTTGGTAATAAGCTAACTAGAGGGTTTGCATTGTAATCTCGGTAGTACCGATTGCTCAAACTCGGTGAGACCGATTTTGGTAATGGACATACACAGAGAGATTACAATCCCATCTCGGTGAGACTGAGATCCCTATCGGCGAAACCGATTTGCTAGGGTTTGTGGCAGTGGCTATGACATCTGAAACTCGGTGGCGCCGGATAGAAAGAATCGGTGGGGCCGAGTTTGACTTTTGGTTTATGTCATATGTGGATGTGGGAAGGTAGTTGAGGGTTGTGGAGCATATCACTAAGCACTTTGAGCAAGCAAGCCATTAAGCAACACCTCATCCCCTCTTGATAGTATTGGTTTTTCCTATAGACTCAATGTGATCTTGGATCACTAAAATAGAAAATGTAGAGTCTTGATCTTGAAGCTTGAGCCAATCCTTTGTCCTTAGCATCTTGAAAGGGGTTCCACATCCTCTAGCCCATGCCACTCCATTGTTGAACTTATCTGAAACATACTAGGTAAAAGTGTTAGTCCAACAAGACATATGTTGACATTAATTACCAAAACCACCCAGGGAGCACTTGTGTTTTCAAGGGTGCTTTGCATGAGGCGTCGAGGCCCTGGTACGAGCGACCGCCGCCTGGGTTTCCGCTGCCCTTGTACGCCCGCGTCGTGGGTCCTGGGGGAGAGGGCGTCGAGCGACACCGACAGCGCCGCCGTCGACACCGGCGAGTCACGGTGGTGTGCATCGTCCCCCCTGGAGTCCACACCGAGCGCTCCTCTCGCGAGCTCGTGCTTCACGCCGCCATGCCTCCGAGCTCTTGGATCCGCCTTCCTCCCTCGCTCGCCTTCGAGATGCCGCAGAGTGGGGCTCTGGAGCTCTGGCTGCAACACACTGACTGCAGCACCCCTGCGACCGGAGCGGAGGTCGCGGTCGTCGCTCTGGGCAAGGTCTTAATGACCCGGGGCTGGGGTGAGATTGCCCGAGTCTGCCGCACGGAGGGCACCCTCGTAATTCATCTTGAATACGACAGCGCCTCCCTGATGTTCTTCAAGGTCTTCGATGCTGAAGGACGCCGGCTGGATTGCTGCCCGAAGGAAGGCGGCAGGGGCAACGAACTGGCGAGGACCTGGCCCGCCCATCGGCCCTTCAGCAGCTCCTCAGGTAGCAAGGAAGGAGGTGGGGAATCCAGCGGCTCCCCTGAGCTTCTCGCGACTCCGGAGACGAGCGACGACAGCTACGAGCCTCCGAGCTCGCACCGTGCTTGGAGTGGGGCAGCTGCGTCGGGCCGCCGCCGCCACTGATCTGGATGGGCTTGGCGACGGCGCCGGGCGGCCCACTGTTGATGATGGCGTCCCTTGCGGAGGTGCGGGCGATGAGCGTTCCTTAGGATTAGTACTTTTGTTCCCTGCGAGGAATCGAGGCAACACCCTGTGGGGGTATGTAAGGCGCCTGCCATGTCTTTTGTGAACATTATATCCTTAGTATGAATCGATGCGAGGTGTTTGTTCTGTCGCGGTTTGGCTCCCCCTTTCTACCCTCACGAGGATTTAGCGCTCTACGCTGATAGGTCCCAGTCCCCAGGCAGGCTTCAGCCGTCGCTGGTATGCCAGGTCGCGATGGCGTGGTCAAGGCCAGGAGGTGAGCGGCTCGAGGTCCGGTAAGAGACCCCGAGTCGCGATGCTCGGGAGGTCCCCTTTAGCGCTCAAGCAGCCCTCGCTGGGTGAGAAAGGAAGGCAACGTCGCCGCGACAGAGCTGCACTGGGCGAGGGTTTGGCACTGCGTTGGTCTAGCTCCTGTAAGGGCGCGACTTATCTTTTGAGTTTGGTGTAGTTCCTCGACGAAGCGCCAGGCCCGAGCTGTGGCAGCTGAGGCGCTGCTGGGTTAGGTCCTCACGAGCTTCTTCCCACTCCCCCGCACTTTCCTTAATGCTCTACTTCCTCAGGTCCCGGCCCTCGAGCGAGCTCAGCCGCCGTTGGTATGACAGGTCGCGATGCCGTGGGTCAAGGCCAGGGGGTGAGGGCTGGAGAGCCAGTAGGAGCCCATGAGTCGTGGTGCTCAGGCGCCCCCCTTTTAACGTGCAAGAGGTCCGTGCCGGAGAGAGGGAGAGACAGCTCGCGACGTCCCCAGCGTTGCTCCTGGAGTGGGTCCTGCACACCAATCATGAAGAGAAACAAGACCTGTCGTTATGGTTGCCAGCCAACCTTTGGTCGCTCCGGGGAAGTGATTGGGGCACTGAGGGCCCGATGAGGTGGCGCCTTGCGGGGCTGCCGCGGCCAGAGCTCGACCACTCAAATTTATTGGCGTTGCAGGGACGGGTGTCGTGGTTCTAAGTCTGACAGTAGAATGGGGGGTAGGAATGGAGAGGCAAGATCCTAGCTCTGGAGTAGTTGTGCACGCAAGGAGTTAACGAGTTCAGGCCCTTCTCGGAGGAAGTAATAGCCCTACGTCTCGGAGCCCGGAGGCGGTCGACTGGATTATATGCGTGAGTGTTACAAAGATGCGAACCCCTGTCCTAGTGGAGGGGGGTGGCTTATATAGAGTTCGCCAGGACCCCAGCCAGCCCACGTTACAAGGGGTTTAATGTACATAAAGAGAGGGGGTTACTGGTAACGCCTGTAATAAAGGACCATGAAGGCCATAAAAGCTACTTATGAGGTGACCTTTTGTAGGCAGCGCCCTTAGATCTTCTTACGGTCGAGTGGTGTCTTCATGGTCGACTGCTTGCGCTTCTTGGTCGAGTACGCTTGTGTCCGTCGACTGGGCTGACCAGGTCGACTGACCTGTTGATACTTCTCAGAACGTCTTTCATTGTAGGAGCCGTGTCCTTGATTGGGTACCTCAGGTACGATAAGTTACCCTACCCTAGGTACGTATCCTCGTCATTAGCCCCCGAATGGGTCAGGGGTCAAGTGAGAATGGGGTCGAGCCTGCGCTTCCGACTCAACCTCGATGCTTCAGTTGCATCTGTCTTCGGATAAATGGAAGTCACGGTGGGGTCTCATTCTTCAGTTTGCCTTGATCCATTCAGATGCTCGTCGAGTGGTTTCGGATTATCGTCGAGTGCGTTTACGTGACGAGTCCCTTGGGAGACTTAAGGAAATGGATCTTTTGTCTGACAACCCGTCCTGTCGATCGCGGATTTTGCGGGATTTGAAAATTGAGAAGCGCACCGGACGGAGGAAACCGCGCGAATCGGCTGGATAAGGCAAGGGCGCCTCGATCTCCGCGCCACCTTTTTCGCCACATACTGCGCGTGCGCCTGTTGCGGGATCTGACTGGGAGGGGCAGGCCCACTGATCAGCCACTCGGGTGTGCCCTTATATAAAGCAATGACTCTGACCTTTTACTGTGCGCCCTCGTTCTTCTTCCTCCTTCCTCCGTAAGCCTCCGCCTCGCTCTCCGCCGCAACCTCGACGCCGCCGCTCGGCCAAGACTTCGTTCGAGACGATGGGGATGGATAAGACGGCGGCGGCGGAACGGGCGAAGAAGGCCGCGGCGAAGGGCAAAGGGAAGAAATCTGGGCGAGGCGGGTCGTCCTCGCGGGCCGCTCTGCCGTCCGGCTGGCTGCAAGGGGATTGGATGCCCTCCATCCTTACTCAGGCAGATATCGACGACATGGTGGAGGGAGGACTCATTCCCCACAAGGCCGCTCGCCTTCCGGGGAAGGAGACGGAGCCAAGACCTCGCGATGGTGAGCGCGTCCTGATAGCCACCCATGTCGACCGGGGGTTTTCTCTGCCCCCGAGTCCTTTCTTTAGGGCTTTCTTGAACTTCTTCGGAGCGCAGCTCCACCATTTTACGCCCAATTCCATAGTCTACCTCGCGTCTTTTGTGTCTCTGTGCGAGTGTTTCTTAGGTTGTCGACCCCACTGGGGCCTCTTCAAGCATATCTTCACCTGCCGATCCCAGTCGGTTAAAAAGCTTAACCCGGACGGGGAGAGGACGCAGGTGATCCAGATGTGCGGGGGCCTCGGGATCCAGACGAGGGGTAAGAGTTGTTTTCCTCCCATGACACTTCCCGATTCTGTGCGCGGGTGGCAGTCGACTTGGTTCTACTGCAAGGACCAGCCGACTCCTGGACACTCGACCGGCCTACCTCCTTTCACCTTGGACCGAGTGCAGAAACCCGCTTCTTTGAAAGTGGTTCCGGAGGAGAAGGCTCAGGTGAAGGAACTAGTCAGTCGAGTGGTTGAGTTGGTTCGTGAAGGCGTGACCGGCATGGACTTGCTCGAAGTCTTTCTCCAGCGACGAATCCAACCTCTCCAGGCTCGGGATCACCCGATGTGGTTGTATTCCGGGCCCGACGACTCCACGCGGATCCACCCGGAGGGGGTCGAGGCTTCTGTGCTGGAGAGCTGGCTGACCAGCATAACCGGGAATAGGGACAACCCCAGGGGTTCCAGGAGGATTGCTCCGCTCGACGGGATGATGCAGACATATAAGGTACATTTTGCTTCTTCCGACTGAAATTTTCACTCCGTCTAGTCACTGGCTCGCGAAAAGTCGACTGATCCTCATTCTGCCTGTTGTTTCGCAGGAGATCAATGATATGTACTCAATGCCGAATGGGAACCAGGAGCACGTATCTGAAGGAGGAGGGAGTGGAGGCGAAGGGAGTGAGAATGAAGTTGAAGCCGAGGGCGAAGTCGAGGAGTGGGAGTCTGACGATGACGTAGAGGGGGAGGTCGGCGATGACTTGGATGACGAAGATGAAGAGGTGGAGGTCGACCCTCCTCGACGCGAGATACGCTCCAAGAACGCTCAGGATCACGCCGTAGAGCGCGGTCAGTCGAGTGCTCCTGCGGGCCAGTCGTCCAAGCGCCCTCGGACCGCGTCGCCGCCCCCAACTGAGAAAGCGCCCAAGCAGCCTAGAGCCATCCCGACTAAGCCACCCAAGGCCTTGCCCAAGATCAGGGTCGCCATCCCGGTCATCTCTGGGTAAGTGATTGTCTTCACCTTTCTTGAGTCGACTAGAACGGATTCTTAGTCGATTCATTTTCAAATTATTTGCTTGGAATCGTGCAGCGCCGCTACTTCCGAAACTTCCATCCAGAATGCTGATGAGACGATGGAGGACGCCGTCACTTCCAACTTAGGTATGATCCTTGAAATGATCCGACTGTTTAACTGCTGGGTCGATTGGGTATTCATTTCTGAACCTTTGTAGCTCCAACCAACATCATTGACCTTCCGGATGATGAGGAGGAGGCGGAAGCGCCGCTCAGGCCTTTTGGGAGAAGAGGCCGGAGGGCTCCGGTCGACAAGGTTCCTCAGACCGCGTCGACTGCCGAGGCGGTGGTCCAAGGGGGTGACAATACCGCCCGGACTACTGTGACTTTTGCTGAGCCACTGACGACTGCCCGGCCTTCGTCGTCGACTGCCCCTCCACCGGTCGACCCACCCTCGTTCTTCGCCGCCTACCAGACCCCGGAGGATCAAGTGAGTGCTGCCAAGGAGGCTATACGTCAGGCGGGGCTCGTGATGGAGCAGACCAAAGCGGCTCGGGATGCCAGTCAAGCGGCCTATGACATCAGCTCGGCGTTGCAGCAGAACGTCCAGGTTAGTTGATCTTCACTTGCGTTGTACACCCACTGGGTGCCGTTGGTCCGGAATTTCTCATTGGTGGGGGCACGCTGAGTGCACCCACTGGGTGTAGTCCCCGAGGCCACGGTCGACTGCTGGCAGTCGACTGTGGTCTTTGTACTGTCTTTCTGTAGTTGTACCTCGTCGGATGACACTGTACCCGGTCGACTGCTGGCAGTCGCCCCCCTTTTTTTTTTTTGAAAACCAGTGGGGGCACGCTGAGTGCACCCACTGGGTGTAGTCCCCGAGGCTACTGTCGAATGTTTTGATTTGGCTGTAGTCTTAGAAGTGTTGTGCTCTTTCTTTCAGTCACTCGGGAGTAACTTATCTTTGATACCCTTTGTCGATTGACTCTTTGCAGAAGTCTTGTGAGCTTGTTGCTCAGCTCGCCGATCTGAAGAATAAGCAAATCCAGCTCAATCTTGATTTACAGTTTGCTCAGGAAAACGTGCAGAAGGCGAAGGATGAGGCAAAAGGTATGGCTGGTGAGGACTCGACGGCTGTCTCTGTCCTCCTGTCTGTTCTCAACCCTGTGCTTATTGTTGCTTCGCAGACGAACTGGAAAAGGCCCTGAAGAAGAAAGATCTTGACCTTGCGGAGGCACAAAAGGCGGCTGCGGAGAAGCTGAAGCTTGCTGAAGAGAAACTTGCTTCGGTCGACCAACTGGAGAGCGAGAACGCTAGACTGAAGTCTGCTCTTGACTCGGCCAACAAGGAAGCGAGTCGACTGAAGACTGACAAGAGTACTCTGAACGACAAGCTCGGCCAGCTGGCGGGGAAGCACAAGGACTTGGGGGATTATCTTGGGGGTCTTGCCAAGAAGTTATACCTCATGCTTGAAGGTAACCCTCTTTGCGCGATTAATCTCGTTGTTGTCGACTCACCATTTGGCTACAGTTTTGACCTGTCGAAACTTCTTTCAGAATTCTGCCGAAACTTTGAGGAAGAGACCAGTCGAGTGGAGACCCGCTTGGACCCTATCAACTCTCCCGTGAAGGACGAAGTGACCATGAATGTCTTCCGGTTGGAATCCCGTGTCGCTAGTGCGGTGGACTACCTGGCTCGACTGAAAGCTGCAGTGTCACGGATCGACTCCGCACTCTGGCCCAAGGAGACGCTTCAGAACGACCTTGAATCCCTGATCAGTCGACTAGGTGAGGTTCCAGGTCGAGTGCAAGAATGGAAGAAGTCTTCTGCTAGGTGTGGCGCTGACGTGGCTTTGTCACTGGTTCGCGTCCACTGCAAGGAGGCGCGCGAGGAGAAGCTGGCCGCTCTCTAGGTTGCCAATACCAGGAAGCATAACTTTCAGGACTTCATGGAGACCTTTATCGCTGCTGCCACTCGGATCTCTGATGGGATCGACTTGGACGAATTTGTTGCACCATCCAGTCCTCCGCCGGAGGAGTAAAAAACTGATGTTCTTTGCCTTAAATTTGCCTCGGAATGCCGAGTGGTTTATGTAACCGATAAACTCCGTCGAGCTTATAGCTCGAGTACTTTATTTGCGATCTAGGACTTTTGGTTTTGTCCGAACTTGGCTCGACGTTGAATGCCTTCGTGACTTGATCCGCCGATCTACTATTCGTTGTTCCCTCAGAGGCTGCCTGGTTTGCACGATGCTTATCGCCGCGATGGTGTCTTGTCAACCTGGCTTGGGCGAGTATCGGGCTATAGCTAAGTCCCCGAGCGGGAGGTCTGCTCTTCACTCGGTAGGAGTCCAATTACTTTAGTCGAGTGCTTGGACTGCAGCTAAGCCCCCGAGTGGGAGGTTTGCTCCCACTCGGTAGGATTTCGATTACTTAGGCGAGTACTTGGACTGCAGCTAAGCCCCCGAGTGGGAGGTTTGCTCTCACTCGGTAGGATTTCGATTACTTAGGCGAGTACTTGGACTGCAGCTAAGCCCCCGAGTGGGAGGTTCGCTCTCCACTCGGTAGGATTTCAATTACTTAGGAGAGCGCTTGGACTGCAGCTAAGCCCCCGAGTGGGAGGTTTGCTCTCACTCGGTAGGATTTAAATTACTTAGGCGAGTAATTGGACTGCAGCTAAGCCCCCGAGTGGGAGGCTGGCTCTCCACTCGGCAGGATTTCAATTACTTAGGCGAGTACTTGGACTGCAGCTAAGCCCCCGAGTGGGAGGTTTGCTCTCACTCGGTAGGATTTCAATTACTTAGGCGAGTACTTGGACTGCAGCTAAGCCCCCGAGTGGGAGGCTGGCTCTCCACTCGGTAGGATTTCAATTACTTAGGCGAGTACTTGGACTGCAGCTAAGCCCCCGAGTGGGAGGTTTGCTCTCACTCGGTAGGATTTTGATTACTTAGGCGAGTACTTGGACTGCAGCTAAGCCCCCGAGTGGGAGGTTTGCTCTCACTCGGTAGGATTTTTCAAACTTTAGGCGAAGCGGATTCGCAACTAAGTCGGTAGGATTTTGATTACTTAGGCGAGTACTTGGACTGCAGCTAAGCCCCCGAGTGGGAGGTTTGCTCTCACTCGGTAGGATTTTTCAATTACTTAGGCGAGCGCTTGGACTGCAGCTAAGCCCCCGAGTGGGAGGTTTGCTCTCACTCGGTAGGATTTCAATTACTTAGGCGAGTACTTGGACTGCAGCTAAGCCCCCGAGTGGGAGGCTGGCTCTCCACTCGGCAGGATTTCAATTACTTAGGCGAGTACTTGGACTGCAGCTAAGCCCCCGAGTGGGAGGTTTGCTCTCACTCGGTAGGATTTCAATTACTTAGGCGAGTACTTGGACTGCAGCTAAGCCCCCGAGTGGGAGGCTGGCTCTCCACTCGGTAGGATTTCAATTACTTAGGCGAGTACTTGGACTGCAGCTAAGCCCCCGAGTGGGAGGTTTGCTCTCACTCGGTAGGATTTTGATTACTTAGGCGAGTACTTGGACTGCAGCTAAGCCCCCGAGTGGGAGGCTGGCTCTCCACTCGGTAGGATTTCAATTACTTAGGCGAGTACTTGGACTGCAGCTAAGCCCCCGAGTGGGAGGTTTGCTCTCACTCGGTAGGATTTTGATTACTTAGGCGAGTACTTGGACTGCAGCTAAGCCCCCGAGTGGGAGGTTTGCTCTCACTCGGTAGGATTTCGATTACTTAGGCGAAACGGATTCGCAGCTAAGCCCCCGAGTGGGAGGTTTTCTCTCACTCGGTAGGATTTTTCAAACTTAGGCGAAGCGGATTCGCAACTAAGTCACCCACTGGGGGAAATTTAGACAGACAGAAAAAAGAAATAGCAGTCTTTTTCTTGAAACAAAGGAATTACAGAGGTACTTTTATTACATCTCAGTCGAGTGAGTTTTTAAGTGTAAAAAGGACGGAGCAGGTCCGCATTCCATGCTCGAGGCTCGTCGATCCGTCGATCGATGTTGTAAAGGTGATACGCTCCGTTGTGCAAGACTTTGGTGATGATGAAAGGGCCTTCCCAGGTCGGGGCAAGTTTGTGAGGTTTTTGCTGATCCACGCGGAGGACCAAATCTCCTTCCTGAAAGGCTCGACCCTTCACATTCCTGGCGTAAAACCGACGCAACTCTTGCTGGTAGATGGTCGAGCGGATTAGAGCCATCTCTCTTTCCTCCTCTAAGAGGTCGACTGCATCTTGTCGGGCCTGTTCTGCTTCTGCTTCGGAATATAACTCGACTCGAGGCGCGTTGTGGAGCAAGTCGCTTGGCAAAACCGCCTCGGCCCCATAGACCAGAAAGAATGGCGTTCTTCCAGTCGACCGGTTAGGGGTGGTCCTCAACCCCCATAGAACTGACGGAAGTTCGTCGACCCAGGCGCCTGCTGCGTGTTTGAGATCACGCATTAATCGGGGTTTTAGTCCTTTGAGGATGAGGCCATTCGCGCGTTCGGCCTGTCCATTCGTCTGAGGGTGAGCAACTGAAGCGTAGTCGACTCGAGTGCCCTGAGAGGCGCAGAAGGCTTTGAATCTATCATTATCAAAGTTTGATCCGTTATCTGTGATGATGCTGTGCGGAACTCCATATCTGAATATCAATCCTCTGATAAAACTGATGGCAGTGCTTGCGTCGAGGTCCTTTATGGGTTTTGCTTCTATCCACTTCGTGAACTTGTCGACTGCGACCAACAAGTGGGTGAAGCCACTCCTACCAGTTCTCAGTGGTCCGATCATATCCAGACCCCAAACAGCGAAAGGCCAGACGAGTGGAATGGTCTTCAAGGCGGAGGCGGGCTTGTGAGACATGTTGGAATAAAACTGGCACCCCTCGCACTTGTCGACTATATCCTTTGCCATTTCATTCGCCTTTGGCCAGTAGAAACCCGCTCGGTATGCTTTAGCCACGATGGTCCGAGAGGACGCGTGATGGCCGCAGGTCCCCGAGTGGATGTCTTCGAGAATTATCTGTCCTTCTTCAGGCGTGACGCACTTCTGACCGACTCCAGTCGCGCTTTCTCTGTATAGCTGCCCTTTGATTACTGTAAAGGCTTTGGATCGACGGACGATCTGTCGAGCCTCTTCTTCATCTTCTGGGAGCTCTTTTCTTATGATATACGCAATGTACGACACTGTCCAATCGGGAGTGGTGGCCATAACTTCCATAATCAGGTCGACCACAGCTGGTATTTCTACTTCGGTCGAGTCAGAGGCGCTTTTTGGTTGTGGAGGCTCTTCTGTGAAAGGATCTTCTTGCACTGATGGTGTGTGAATGTGCTCCAAACACACATCCTTAGGGATGGCCTCCCTTTTGGACCCTATCTTCGCCAAATCATCTGCAGCTTGATTTTTCAGTCGGGGTATATGATGGAGCTCCAACCCCTCGAATCGTTTCTCCAGCTTTCTCACTGCGCTGCAATATCCCGTCATGGATGGGCTTCTGACGTCCCACTCCTTCATCACTTGATTAACAACCAGATCTGAGTCGCCGTAGACCATGAGGCGACGGACGCCGAGTGAAATGGCCATACGTAATCCGTATAGAAGCGCTTCGTACTCTGCCTCATTGTTGGAGGAATCAAAGTGAATCTGGAGGACATACTTGAGCTTGTCTCCTCGGGGGGAAACCAGTACAACCCCTGCACCGGATCCGTTCAGCATCTTGGAACCATCGAAAAACATAGTCCAGTGCTCCGAGTGAACTTGAGTCGGAAGCTCCTGCTCGGTCCACTCGGCGAGGAAATCAGCTATTGCCTGGGACTTAATAGCTTTCTTTGCTTCGAACTTGATATCAAGAGGAAGAAGTTCAATTGCCCATTTCGCCACTCGACCGGTCGCATCTCTGTTATGAAGAATCTCTGATAATGGAGCGTCGCTGACAACTGTGATAGAGTGATCGGAGAAATAATGAGCAACCTTCTTCGTGGTCATGTAAATCCCGTAAACGAGCTTCTGATAGTGGGGATATCGTTGCTTCGACGGGGTCAGAACTTCAGAGAGATAATACACTGGGCGTTGAACTTTGAAGGTCTTTCCTTCCTCTTCCCGCTCGACCGTAAGAA
This sequence comes from Aegilops umbellulata, assembly GCA_032464435.1. Lineage (NCBI taxonomy): Eukaryota > Viridiplantae > Streptophyta > Magnoliopsida > Poales > Poaceae > Aegilops > Aegilops umbellulata. The sequence goes on from CP136058.1 coordinate 332,088,517, forward strand.
CGGTACTAACGACTTGTCCCGTGGCTGCTATGTAAAGCAACAATGGCTCTTTGCTGACAGGAGCAGCAAGCACCGGCTGGGTGGAGAGCAGAGCTTTTAGCTCTGCGAATGCTGCATCAGCTTCTGGAGTCCATTCGAACATGTCTGACTTCTTCATCAGTTGGTAAAGAGGCAACGCCTTTTCACCGAGCCTGGAGATGAATCAACTTAGGGCGGCCAAGCATCCAGTAAGTTTCTGGACGTCGTGCACACGCACGGGGCGTTTCATCCGGAGTATGGTGCCAACTTTTTCAGGGTTAGCGTCGATTCCTCGTTCGGAAACAAGAAAACCGAGTAACTTTCCTCCAGGGACTCCAAATGTGCACTTCGACGGATTGAGCTTGATATCATAACTCCTGAGATTGGCAAAAGTTTCAGCTAGGTCAGTCAGCAGGTCGGAACCTTTTCGTGACTTGACCACTATGTCATCCATGTACGCTTCTACTTTCCGACTGATTTGAGTGATTAGGCACTTCTGAATCATTCTCATGAATGTAGCTCCGGCGTTCTTGAGACCGAAAGGCATGGTAACATAGCAGAAACACCCAAATGGGGTGATGAAGGCTATTTTTATTTCATCGGGTCCATACAGACGGATCTGATGGTATCCAGAGTAAGCATCTAAAAAGGATAGCCTCTCGCATCCTGCAGTCGAGTCGACTATTTGATCGATGCGAGGAAGAGGGAAATGATCTTTCGGGCAGGCCCGATTGATATGCTTAAAATCGATGCACATGCGCAACGACCTGTCTTTCTTAGGGACCATTACAACATTAGCGAGCCACTCGGAGTGGAAGATCTCGCGAATGAATTTTGCTGCTAGGAGTCGGGCCACTTCTTCGCCAATGGCCTTTCTCTTCTGAACGGCGGACCGTCGGAGATGCTCCTTGACTGGTTTGGCCTTTGGGTCGACTCGGAGGCGGTGCTCGGCCAGTCCCCTGGGCACACCTGGCATGTCAGCAGGCTTCCATGCGAAGATGTCCCAGTTCTCACGGAGGAACTGGACGAGCGCTTCTTCCTATTTGGGGTCGAGTGTAGTGGAGATGTTGGTTGGAGCCGCATTTGGATCGGTCGGGTGGATGTGGACTTGCTTGGTCTCACCAGTCGACCGAAATGCTGATTCTGTGGCGGGCTTCTTGGCTCGTAACAATTCACTCGGGTCTGCAGTCTTCTGATACTCTTGTATCTCTATCTTGGCCATCTGAGCGTCAGCAATTTTGGCGCCTTTCTGAAAGCACTCCTCTGCCTTCTTCTGATTGCCGACGACGGTGATTACACCTTTGGGGCCAGGCATCTTCATCTTGAGGTATACGTAGCATGGCCGAGCCATGAAGCGAGCATAGGCTGGCCTCCCAAGAATGGCGTGGTACGCACTCTGAAAATCCACGACCTCAAAGGTTAATTTTTCTTTCCGGAAATTCTTCGAGTCACCAAAGACGACGTCGAGAGCGATTTGGCCGAGTGACTCAGCTTTCTTCCCAGGGATGACTCCGTGGAAGCTCATGTTGCTGGGGCTGATCCGGGACATCGGAATGCCCATCCCCTTCAACGTCTCTGCATACAACAAGTTTAGCCCACTGCCGCCGTCCATCAGAACCTTGGTCAGTCGAGTGCCTTCAACAATTGGGTCGACCACCAACGCTTGCCTCCCTGGGGTGGCAATATGAGTCGGATGATCGGACTGGTCGAAGGTGATGGCGGTTTGGGACCACTTCAGGTAATGGGGCGTCACTGGAGCGACCGTGTTTACTTCGCGATTGATGACCTTCAGTCGACTCCTACTTTCGGCATCAGCGAAAATCATCAGAGTGGAATTGATTTGAGGGTATTCTTCGCCACTGTCTTCTCTGTCTTCAACTTTGTCCGACTCTTTCCCTGTGTCCTTGGCTTGTTTCCCTTGGAACTGTTGCATCAGGAGTCGACATTGTCGAGTGGTATGCTTAGGGTAAATGAGATTTCCCTCTTCATCTTTCTTCGTGTGAATGTGGCATGGTAAGTCCATCACATCGTTCCCGTCCTGGTCTTTCACTTTCTTGGGGTTCCAAGGGCCCTTGGGTTTCCCCTTAAACTTCCCTGGGGTCACAGCTAAGGCTTCCCCGGGGGCGACCGGCTCGGCCTTGCGCTTCTGCTTCCGACTGGAGTGTCCTCCGCCGGTCTCATTAGCGGCTGCCTTATACTTGCCACTCCGGAGTCTATCTTCTTCTTCTCCGTTCGCGTACTTGGTGGCGATTTCCATCATTCGACTCAGGGTCATATCTCCGGTTCGACCAAACTTCAAAGTTAACTCCCTGTTTCTGACACCTTCCTTGAAGGCGCAAACTGCTTGATGATCGGATACATTCTCGACCGTGTGATTCAGAGTGATCCATCTCTGGATATAATCCCTCAGGGTTTCACTCGACTTCTGAACACATGACTGCAATTCTGTCAACCCCGCCGGTCGCTTGCAAGTTCCTTCGAACGTCCTGACAAACACCTGGGCTAGATCTTCCCAAGTATAAATACTGCTGGGAGCCAACTGATTCAACCACGCTCTGGCTGATCCTTCCAACATGAGGGGCAAATGCTTCATGGCCACCTCGTCATTGCCGCCTCCGATCTGAACAGCCACTCGGTAATCCTCGAGCCATGTGTCCGGCTTGGATTCTCCGGTGAACTTGCTGATTCCAGCCGCCAACCTGAAGTTGGGAGGAATCACTGCAGCTCTGATTGCTCTGCTGAAACACTCGGGACCTGAGACGCGAACTCTGCTGCTGGACGGGGCGCCTCCGTCACGGTCTTCTCGGTGAGCTCTATTTCGGTCGACCAGGCCTTGAACGATGATGGATCTCGCATCAAAGCCTGGTTCCCTGGGGTCGACCGGGACCTTTCGCCCAGTACTGAACTGGCGTCTGTCTTCTTGCCGTCGAGGAATGTACGACCCGGCTCTCGGGGGAGGAGAAGGCACTCGACGTTGATCGTTGCGATCGAATCGGTGCTCATATCGCTCGTGCCCTTGGTACTGATTCTCGTGCCGGCCTCTGTGTCCTTCACGCCTCGGAGGCGACCTCGGACTATGAGCCGACTGAAAGGAATTCGCAGTGACGGATCGACTGTGAATCCTGTCGCGCGACTGTGACACGGCTGAATTCTGGTCACCCGCTGCGCGAAGCAAATCTCTGATCTGCAACAGACCTCTCCCTGCCTCTGACTGTGAAGGCTGGATCGACTCCGCTATGCGAGCCGCAGCTGCCAAATTCTGAATCGGAGTACGGTATACCTGGGTCGGCGGCTGGAAAACGCGGCGACGGCTGGACTCGGGAGCGGGCGGTCGTGCGCGCTCGTCGAGTGCTCTCTGGAGATTCTCCAATCGAGCACGTTCAGCCAAATTGGCCAAGCGCGCCTCCTCCAGGGCTCGCGCCTCAGGGGTTTCTCCAACGATAGGAGTGTGATGGGCGTCCACGTTCCGGCGACGGAGTTCCTCCCTTTGCACTGAGGTAAGGGGCTCGGGCCTGTACTCTTCGTGACCCCGCGCCGGAATCCCCCCTGCGGCAACCTCTTCGGTTTGGGGGAATCCGGGGGGGCTACGTCGTCCGTCGACCATTAGTACTTCCGCCGCTGGGTCACTGCTGTCGCACTCGGACGCAGTCTCTACGGAGCCAGTCGACAGGTCGAACAGGCCGTAGAGTGACTCGTCGGGCTCGATTGCCGCGACTTGGGGGATGGCCGACTGGCGGGCCAGTGCGTGCTTCACCCACCGCTGGAGTCTCGACCGACCGGTGCGCTTGCGCCGGTGGGAAGCTGATGACGCTGATGATGATGATGACGGCGCAACGAATGCCGACCCGTACAGGGTCGACGGTTGCCGCAGGAGGACGCCGCGGACGCACGCGCGAAAATGCGTGGCTCCGCGGGCGGGAAGCGCGTCCACGTCGAGTGGAGCCTCCTGCAGCCAAGCAGAGTCGTCGACGATGAAGGAGAGAGCGCCGAGACGGATCTCGCGGCTCTCGACCATGACTCCGCTCGAAAACATGATGTGGGTTGAAAGAATCCCAACTCCTCCAACAAATCGCTAGAACACCTGCCCCACGGTGGGCGCCAACTGTCGTGGTTCTAAGTCTGACAGTAGAATGGGGGGTAGGAATGGAGAGGCAAGATCCTAGCTCTGGAGTAGTTGTGCACGCAAGGAGTTAACGAGTTCAGGCCCTTCTCGGAGGAAGTAATAGCCCTACGTCTCGGAGCCCGGAGGCGGTCGACTGGATTATATGCATGAGTGTTACAATGATGCGAACCCCTGTCCTAGTGGAGGGGGGTGGCTTATATAGAGTTCGCCAGGACCCCAGCCAGCCCACGTTACAAGGGGTTTAATGTACATAAAGAGAGGGGGTTACTGGTAACGCCTGTAATAAAGGACCATGAAGGCCATAAAAGCTACTTATGAGGTGACCTTTTGTAGGCAGCGCCCTTAGATCTTCTTACGGTCGAGTGGTGTCTTCATGGTCGACTGCTTGCGCTTCTTGGTCGAGTACGCTTGTGTCCGTCGACTGGGCTGACCAGGTCGACTGACCTGTTGATACTTCTCAGAACGTCTTTCATTGTAGGAGCCGTGTCCTTGATTGGGTACCTCAGGTACGATAAGTTACCCTACCCTAGGTACGTATCCTCGTCAACGGGCCCGTGCGCAAATGCCGTGCCAGAGCGAGCGGCTCCATAGGTAGATGTCTATCGAGCAGGCAATTAGGTCGGGTATGTTAAGCACGCAGGAGGAAATCTATTTCAGGTAGAAGCAGGAAAGTAACCGCCTCTGGGTCGGGCCCGAGCAGCTTGGGGATGATGCAGCCCGAGGGACGCCCCCAACAAGGTAAGTAAAGAGCATAAGCAAAACGGATACATGCCGCAAGGACGGACCCACGCGACCTGGGAATGATGCGGCCCTGGGGGCGCTCCCAGCTAAGAACGGAACTTAGAAAGGTGTCACCTGATGCCGTTGGAGATGAAGTGATGCTGAAAAAGTGAGCGATGTGCAGTGAAGACGTCGACCCTTACGAGCCCCCAGGCCCAGGAACCTCGGGAGGCTCCGGGGGCACAGGTGGGTCCTCGAGGGCCATCTCCATCTCCGCCAGGACCGCCTAATGTCTGACCTCCTGAGCCTCCAGAATGCTCCTCAGCAGGCGCTGATGAGCGGCAACCGCGTTCGGTAGGCCGAAAGGCATGCGAACATAGCTGTGAGGTGGACCCTCGCAACGCCCCGCGCGCGAAGGCTAGAGGCGCTCGTGCGATGCGGCTCGGTTGAGCCCTGGTACGTCGATGCAGACGCGCAGCCCACCATCCTCGCTTGGATGTGGGGCTACGACGGGAAAGCGGCGGCTGCCGCGCATGACTCTTGACTCCTATAGCTCCTGGGTGTTTCTTGCGATGAACTGTTGAGGGTTTGGTCTTCCATGCCTTGTGCCTTCTTGAGGGAAACGTGCCTGAAAGCACCCTTCCAAGTGGTGCCCAAGCGCCTCCCTCGCGACCTTGGCAAAGTAGGTGGCCCTCCACGAGAGAGCCCCCGAGCCCTGCCTAAGGAGGGCGCCGGGCGCGCCTTCCTATGCGAGAGAGGGTGGCGCTCCCTGATTGGGTGCAAATCCTGACGCAACACCTCCGGAGGCGCCTGCCTCCTTACGGCTTGGACCAGGAGAAGCCTTCTTCTTCTTGAGGGTCGCCTCGGGAAGCCTTCCGCTCCTGTGATCTGGGTCTTCGATTGCTGCGGCTTGGAACGCACGGTCAAGTGAACACACTGCGTCTCTTTCTTCACAAGGTACGGTGATGACTCCACCGCTTCCTGGCATCTTGAGGATATTGTAGCCATGGTGAGTCACTGCCATGAACTTGGCCAGGGCTGGGTACCCGAGGATGGCGTTGTATGGCAGACGGATGTGGGCGATGTCGAAGTCGATGAGCTCGGTGCGGTAGTAGTTGTGCTGCCCGAAGGTGACTGGAAGGCGAACGTGCCCTATCGGAACAGTGGAACCATTGGTGACTCCTGAGAAAGGCTTGGTCGGTTGAAGTTGATCGTGCGACACTTGTAGATTGTCGAACGTCTCGACGGATAGGACATTGAGCCCTGCTCCGCCATCAATGACGGTCCTGGTGACCTGCATGTTGCTGATGACTGGGGAGCAAAGCATCGGGAGGACTCCGGCCGTTGCCGCGCACTTGAGCTGATCCGCTGAGCTGAACGTGATAGCGCACGTAGACCACCTGAGAGGGCGTGTGGCCTCAAGCTTGGGGTGGACTGCATTCACCTCGCGAGCAAACTGCTTGAAGATGCGTTGTGAGGCTGGGGCCTGGGCGCCACCCAGGATGCAAGCGATTGCGCGTGGCTCCTGGAAGCCCCCAGCCCCCTCGTCTTATTGTTGGTCTTCGTTCCTTCTTGGTGGTGGCGGTAGAGGAGGAAGGCCTGTGTTTCCATGTGGGCGATCCTCACGAGGCTGATCTCTCCAGCCTCCCTCGCGTGGCTGGTCCTGCCAGCGATCCTGGCGAGGTCGGTCACGCCACCCTTGGCGAGGGCCACGGTCTTCCCATCATCCTCCACCTCTTCCTCCTCCTCGTCCATAGCCCCTGTCGTTGCGCTCGGGGCATCGGCCGATTTGCCCATCTCGCACGGCCCTGAGCTCTTGAAATTCGTTGGTGTTGTGGGTGTGGAGGTCGTGGTACACGCAGTACCAGCTACCCTTGGACGACTCAGGCTGATCCCTGCCTTGCTTGGTGTCTGGTTCTGCTGCAAGCATGGTAGCCCCCTTGCGCTTCACATCCTTGGCCTTGAGCTTCTTCTCTTCTTGGTCGGCTGCCGGGAGCTCGAGGAGGGAGAGGCGCCCTTCCTCAGCCCCGGCGCACTTGTTCGCCAAGTTGAACAGCTCCAGGGATGTGCATAGGTCTTCATGGATTGCTAGCTCCTCCTTCATCTTGATGCCGCGCACGCCGTAAGAGAAGGCCGAGATGATGGCTTCTTCAGTCACCTTGGGGATCTTGAGGCGATCGTTGTTGAAGCGCTGGATGTATTTCTGCAGGGTTTCCCCTTGTTGCTACTTGATGCGGTGCAGATCGCTTACGGCCGGGGGCTGGTCGCGAGTGCCCTGGAAGTTGGCGATGAAGTGGGTGTGCATCTCGTCCCAGGAGGAGATTGTGCCAGGAGCCAGGTTCAGGAGCCAGGTGCGGGCCCCGTCCTTGAGCGCCATGAGAAACAAGTTCACCATGACCCTTTCGTCTCCGTTGGCGGCTTCGATGCATAGCTCGTAGAGCTGTAGGAACTCCGCGGGGTCCGCCGTGCTATCGTAGCGAGGGGGCAGGTCAGGCTTGAACTTGCCTGGCCATGCGACGCCAGGTAGCTCGGGGGTGAGGGCGCCTTTTGCTGGTGCTGGGCTTGTTCCTGGGGATTACCGCGCGCCGCCGCTTGGAGCAGCATGGGGTCTTGGCGTGGAGGTGCAGGGATGCGATCTTGGCGCGCCGGCGCTGGGGGCGCGCGGGCACCTTCTTGGGGACGTGGGATCTCTTGGCAGCTCCCTTCTTGCTGCGCAGGCGCCGGACGCGGGCGGTCTCACCCTAGGGCTGCGCGCCTTGGATCTAGGACACCTTCTTGGGAGGAGGTGGTGGAGGCGCCTCCCGATCCTCGCCTCCTGCGCGGAACGGAGGGCGAGGCAGCGAGAGGGACGGCAAGGGGGAGCCTCCTGCGGCGCTGACGAGCTCGGTGATGCGGGCGAGCCAGTCCTCGTAGAGGTCATCGACGGGGCGGTAATGCAGGAGCTCTCTTGCCAGGAGCAGCGCGTCGTGAGCATTCGTGGGGGCGCAACGGGCGTGGGACGACGAACCAACTAGAGTCAGCGACGGGGTGGCGGTGCTGCCCTCCCGCCGTACCGAAGGATGCTCAGACGAGGCCTGCTGCTCGTTCCTCGCCGGGCCGGTGGCGGCGTTGGCGGCAGGCGACAGGGAACGACGAGGGCGTCTGCCGACGGGCGCCGTCTGGCGACACGGGTAGCGAGAGCGGCCCGGCGCTCGGCGCGAGCCCGAGGAGCATCAGCCATGAACACGACGGAAGATCACACAAGAACAGCGGAAGAAAGATTCCAGCGCACCCGTACTTGGCGCGCCAAATGTCGGATTTCGGGTTTCGGCAGACCCTTAAGATTCGAACTCTGGGGTGCGCACGAAGATCTCTCCCCTGCCGATCTACGTTCGATCTCCTCGCGTAATCTAAGTTGGAAACAATGAACAACACAAGGGACATGAGGTTTATACTGGTTCGGGCCACTGTTGTGGTGTAATACCCTACTCCAGTGTGTGGTGTGGTGGATTTCCTCTAGGGATGATGATGAACAGTACAAGGGAAGAACAGCCTCGCGAGAGGTGCTCTTGAGCTAGTGCGGTGTGCTCTACTTGGGCTCTCTATCTGATTCGAACACTGCGACTAGATCTCCCTAGCTCTCACTTGCTTCTCGCCCCCCTTTACTCTGTGGTGGCTAGCTTTATTTATAGAGGCCCTGGGCCTCTCCCCAAATAATGAGTGGGAAGGGCGCCAACAATTGGCCATTTTGAAGGGGAACATCTAGTACAAGTTATCCTGACCAAAGGTGGTCTTCGGCTGTGAAAAGCACTGGTGATGACGCCGTCTTGGGCTCCACGGTGACCTCCGTCCTGCCGCTCTGCTGGTCTTGGTCTCGTTGCACCGGAATGGTAACCTTTGCCTGATGCCTTGGCCTGTGCTTGCCCCGTTTGCACCGAAAGGGAAACAAGGACACTGCGCAGGCTGACGCCCGCCTGGTCTCGATCGTCATGGCTTGCGTCACGGGCTCCTCGCGAGGTGCCCCTGCCTTGATCTCTCTGCCTTCTCGCGAGCCTGCCTGATGAGGTTGTCTCTGAGGAAGCTTTCCTGTTGTCCGCCCCGCGAGGCTTGGACCCTCGCGAGGGTCTTGAACTTGAGCTGATGAAGATGGGCCGTACTGGGCCCCCACTTGAGCCACGCTGTAGGCAGGCAAGTCTGGGGACCCCCGTTCCCAGAATGCCGACACTCCTTGACTAGTGGCGGCGAGGAACGGAACGGCAAAGCGTCGCGTCGCGGCAAGGAGCGGAACACCGACGCGTCCTCCTCGACTAGTGGTGGCGAGGAACGGAACGGCGACGCGTCGCGTAGCGGCGAGGAGCGGAACACCGACGCGTCCTCCTCGACTAGTGGCGGCGAGGAACGGAACGACGCGGTGCAGCGAGGGGATCCTTTGGCTTGGGAGGGGCGATGCCATGGTGGTCGATGTGAGAGGGAGGGGGAGGAGATAGCAATGAACATGAACGTGAGGGGGAGGAGATAGCGATGTCGTGGGAGGCGCAATATTTATAGCGTGCAATGGCACACCTACGTAAGATATGGACTGAGCTGCACTGACTTAACTGCAGGTCCAGTTGCGTCACTGACATGTGGGCCAGACCCCTGTTGGTCCCATATGTCAGTGACCCAATGCACCTGCAGTTAAGTAACAACTACGTGGGCATATTTGTTGGAGTAAATTACGGGGGAGCGAAGGTGTGGAAATATTGCTGGTCACAACGGATTGGACGAGCATGGGGGGAGGAGAGTCATGCATGCTGGTGTGGGGAACGGTGCATAATAAGTCATCTTACATGCCGGGCTAATTATAGTCTCAAGTCATTAAAAACATACACGCCCCACACATGTTCATATTTCAAGGTGCACTAAATTATTGCATGCGATGATTAAAGCTGTCCATAATGGTGGTATCTTAGCTGGTATCATGCACACGGGAATAGCAAACATGCTGATGTGGCAAAGAATTAAAGAAGAGAGGGGGCTTAGAGTAACTAGTGTTCATGCATGCATTGGTAAACACATTTTTTTGTGAAGAACGACAACACTAGTTGAGTACTTTTGCAGACTTCAAAAACTACTCCACCGCCTCTACTATCTGGCTAAGAGTAGGTGAAAATTTTGAACCAAGCCCTTCAAACTAGAAGGGAGGTAGTGGTACTCTAATAGCTAACCTTCTTGTGATGACAAGATAGGACATGGCACGCACCTGGACGGAGGAACTAGTCTGCATTATGCATTTAAGTTTTGTCTGAAGTCAATGTAACTCTACTTTCACAGACTTATAGAAAAATGTGTCAACATTCACAATGTCAAATCAATATTTTTACACTCATTATAAGACGTAGTTCTTATAATCATTATAATCAGTACTCCCTCCGTCTAGGTGAGTAAGTCATCTTGGATTGTGCACTGTGACCAAGGGGGAGGGGAAAACGAGAGATCTTAATGTTTATTTGCTAATTAGTAGCATTGCATGCAATGAACTAACCTCTGCATGTCGTGTTTGGTAGTCTCAAGTCATTAAAAGCATGCACACCCACATCTCCTATTGGTTGATATGTCAAGAAACAAGAAACGAGGTAGAAGTTAATGCATCGCGCCTAAGTGTTTTGGGATTACTCCCTCCATCCATTTTTACAGGGCCTAACTTGTCAATCTCTCGTACCAAGGCATGTCCGCAAAAAGAGGAACTGATTTTGGGACTAGTATCTGGATCCCGTGTAATCTTGCATGCAGCCTCCTTTGAATGCCTAGCCGCTGGCCTCCCTTCCTTTAATCCCTCGCATGAAAATTACTCTCCTCCCTTTTCTACTTGCATACCCAACCATAATTCCTCAAATCATGCATGCATTGGCTAAAATATAGAGCTTGCTCCTCCTTTGAAAATATGGTGGTGCTATCCATGCATGCAAATCAATGCGACGGCCAGAGCATTTTCACGATGAAGGGACCACACATGACTTGCAAGAGATAATTAAGGTGGAGATGCCTCGGTTAGTTCATTTGGCCTTGTATAGATGGAAAAATAAAATTTGGGGTTAGGCCTTGTATAGATGAAAGGAGGGAGTATTTGGTTTTCGTAAGATGACTTACACACCTAGACGGAGGGAGTATTGTAGATATTGATATTTTTAGTATAAATTTGGTCATGGGATCTCATTGATGCCTGTCAAAAGCGTGGAGGAAGCGGAGCTTAGCGCTTGCATTGCCGGTCTCTACATAGGTATTTCTCTTCATAATCCTGTAATTTTAGAGAATGATTGCGCTTTTGTGGTAGCGTCTCTTGCATCGGGGGACTATGACAGGTCTGCTCTGCGTGACCTGAAGATGAAAGCGTTGAGCATCTTGAGGTTGATCAACAATCTTCAATTGTCAAAGATTAACCGTTCGGCCAATAAGGTGGCACACTTAATCACTAAGTATAGCTTTGACAATAGATTAGATGGTATTCTTGTAAATAACGTACCACCCTGTGTGGTGAATATTGTATCGAATGAGTGTACTGGTGTGGCTGGTTAATTAATATAAGGTGGTGTTAAAAAAATGTATAAATTTGGTCAAACACTTTGCAAACGGTTTACGGGAGTAAAAAGGACCAGAGGGAGTATCATGCATGCGGAGTAGGCAAAAAAATTGCTTGTCTAAAAAAAGGCAAAAACAATTGATCATTTGTAGCCGGTCAAAGTCTCAAAGGGCCCGACCGCGTGAGGGAGGCGAAGGTCGTGGGAGGCGTGATGTTTGATGGAATTAAGTGAAGTTACATCCACGTGTCGGCATGGCGTGCGAACAGGCAGAAGCTATACCATCAGGCCTACGATATGGGTCTAGTAGACATGACATCTAGTGGGTCACGCATAGTTCTCGAGAACTCTTTGGGGGCTTGCAGCCGTTTATCCACCGGGCAAGCCAGCAACCCCACACCATTCGCACGCCCTACTCGTCCCCGTCTTCTACCTTACAACAGTTCTCTCCCAGTCGTCCCGTCCTTTCACATTAGTTAGCTCCTAGTTTTTTTGCGGGGTACAACAGTTCATCTTCTCCTAACCCTCCTCCAAAATCCATGGCCTCCCAAATCTCCATGGTCGCCGCTGAGTACCAGGTTAGAGCCATCACCGGCGATCAGTTTATCGTCATCTACACACGTGGATCCGAGGCAGTGAAAGCATGGCTTGCTCGCTTCCTACGCATGTTCAACGGTTCAACGGATGAGTGGGTCGCTGGGCTATATGTTGAGTACACCACAGTCCTGGGACAAGAGAAGGATCTAAAGGACGAAGAGAGGAAGAAGCCCGCCGTGATCCAGGTTTGCGTACATAACGTTTGCTTGGTCTACCACATATGCCATGCCGACGTTGAGTGCCAGGATTTTAAGAACTTCCTCAAGGACAAAAGAGTGAAATTCGTTAGTGTAGGCTTTAAGAACGACAGTGACGTGCTGCGTCGGATAGGTCTCGTTGTAGGCCAGCCCTTCGATCTACAGAAGGCAAGCCTGATGTCCTCCTCTCAACCTTCAATGCTGACCCTGGCAACAGCCATGATTGATCCTTCGTACGCTAAACTGAAAAAACCTCATTGTCGGTGTCAAAACCGGCGGATCTCGGGTAGGGGGTCCCGAACTGTGCGTCAAGGCCGGATGGTAACAGGAGACAAGGGACACTTTATTTTACCCAGGTTCGGGCCCTGTCGATGGAGATAAAACCCTACTCCTGCTAGATTAATATTGATGATATGGGTAGTACAAGAGTAGATCTACCACGAGATCAAGGGGGCTAAACCCTAGAAGCTAGCCTATGGTATGATTGTGTATGATGATGGTTGTCCTACGGACTACAACCCTCCGATTTATATAGACACCGGATAGGGTTAGGGTTACACAGAGTCGGTTACATTGGTAGGAGATCTTGAATATCCGCACACCTAGCTTGCCTTCCATGCCAAGAAAAGATCCGCACACGGGATTTCTCCGGATCCGCAAAGGGCGGATGGTGCTGCCCCCCAAGGTTCTCCGTGTCCGACCTTTGAGGAAGGCCATGGGACGAGTCCGGCACCGTCTGGTGTTCGGTCGGAGGAGCTAAACACTCTGCTGGGGCGAGCCTCTGTCTCAGAGGAGCACCGTGCGTTAATGAGCACGGTGATTGAAAAGATTTCATCCGCAGAAAGCGGGCTGCACGAGGCCGTCAAGAGTTTAGTGGCAGGCCTTGAGGTACATTTTAAATAACGTATAATTGAATTAATTGCGCATAAAAATGCGCACTGTGTAGATAGTAGCCCCTGAGACTCTCTGGGTCGTAAAGATGTACGGCGCGCAGAGGATCTTAATCCCAGGTCCTTTAAATGGCACCTTTATGTGTAGGTGGCTGATTGTCCGGAGTCAAGCCGGACTCGAGAATTTGCCGAACTGAAGCGACAACTTGACGAGACAGAAGCCGACACCGTGCTTGTTAACAAGCGTCTTGATGATGCTCAAGGTACTTAAAATTATTGGGCGATTGTTAGTAAGAGGAGCTTTATGTCAATATCTTACCGTGTGTATGCTTGATGCAGATGGTGCGGCCGCCGTGGAAGGTCTTAGGGCCGAACTTGCCCGAGCGAAGGAACAAGCCAGAAAAAGTGATGCGGCCGCCCTAAAAGCCCTTGAAGAGCTGAAAGCCGAACAGGCTGCCCATTGCCGAAGCAAGGATGAAATGGCTGATATGGCCGAAAAGTTAAAGAGCTCTACTGACCGTTGTAAGCTTCTTGAAGAAGAAGACCGGGCGAAGCAAACGAGCTTGGAGAAGGCTGTTGCTGACGCCAAGGACGCCCGCTCTATAATGAGAGCGGCGAAGGAAGAGCTGCGTCAGGCCGGACAGATTGCGGATGGAAAGCCCTTCTCGCTGCGGAGAAAATTTTGTGATCCGAAGTTTGCCCCGTTGAACCGGATGTGGAGTATAGAGGACACCTATCTGGATTTGGCGGCTAGTGCCACTGATGCAACCGGACACTTTCGAGATAAAAAGGATCATGAAGTGGAGAAACTTTTTTGGTCGCAATTCGTCAATCCAGAGCGTCCGCTGGCAGTGGACGATCGCCTGGCCCAATGGGCCGAGCTGAATAGGTTGTCCGGACTCGCCATGAAGTACGTCATGGATCGTCTGTGTCCGGGGGGAATGAAGCCGAGGAGTTATTTGAGCTTGGTGCAGCAATTGCTAGACGTGGTGCCACGCGTCGATGCTATGAAGAGGTCAGCGTGCGTTGAGGGCGCTCGGCTGGCTCTTGCCCGTGTCAAGACATACTGGGCAGATATGGAGCCCACCATTGTTGCGTCCCGGGATTCGGATAAAAGCCGAATACCTGCCGAGCATTATTTTGAGGAAGTCCTCGAAGGCGCTCGCGTAATAGAGGGGCAGTTCTCGAAGGATGCTATATTATGATAGCATATGTAATCATAAATCAGTATTTTGATAAATTTTAGTGGCATTTTTTAGTCTTGTGCCTTCAAGTATTAAGACCACCTCCTGTGCGGCCGTTTTAATATATAAATTCTGAAAGATTGTAGTCGTTGGCTTCAGCCCCCACGCACATAGTGCGGGGGTGCGCGCAGAAGACGCATTTTCACACTTAACCCAACGTCTTGGTCCTACAAAGGAGGTGACAGCACAGCGGGCTAGGCAACCGGACTATAATGCTTTAACACTTTCACTTAGCCATAGGAGCTTGACAGTGGGACTCTTTAGGTAGCCCTTTAGTGGCGACTGCGCTTTGCCCGAGTTCGGAGCGCGTACATGCCTGACCGGGAAACGGCCCTTCGTCAAAGCGGAGGAATTCGATAAATCCCTATGAGTCATCGAGTGGCGACCAGTCTCTCGCTACATCATGAGAGTCGGTTTTCGGCTTTCTCTACTGAGGTGCTCACCCGGCCGAACCGGGACACAATCGCAGTAGTTCTCCTGGTGCTACCTTAGCCGATAGAGCGGAATGTAAGGTAGCCGAACTCAGGAGCTGGGCAACCCAACATGTGACCAAAATCATGATTCGGAGCTGATGCATATAGTGCCAAAACTCGCGACACCGAACACTCCCTAAGGTGTTCGGTCTTTGTCAGTGCGTGTGAAACAACACCCTTAAACAAAATAAAAGAGTCCTTAGTGTCCAGGTACGAGCAAGATTTCTGGCGTGGCCACATGCCAAAACGCCAGTGTCCTCCTTGGTTATAGCATAAAAGAAAAAACCAGGGGATGTATAGCAGCAAAAGACAGTAAAAAAGGTTTACGCAGGGTCTTAATCTAAAAAGAATCCTTTAGGACGGGTCCCTACTGCACGTCTGCGCCTGTGTCTCCGCTGTGTCGTGTCCTGGACAGGCGCCGCATGATGTTCATCTGTAAAAAGAGAGGAAATAAATTGAAGAATGGGTCATGCGGAACAAAAGAATAATAAACAAAATACAAAGTAAAGGATATATAAGGTAGAGTTTAATTGTCTCTGCGTACAGCCCCTGGTATGGGGGTATATGGCGTACTAAGCCCGCGTTATTGATCGACTTGTGCCGAACTCGTTGAGTCCGGGTCCGTGGACTGTAATGAATTAGAAAAGAGTCCTTTGGCTGGCGACGCCACTTTATTGTGCAGCTGTTTAAGCGGCCGCACAATCCTCCGTTTGGAGGGGGCGTATTTTAGTGCGTTCCCTTTAAAGAGATGATGCCTCGAGGACCGGGCATCTTTAGCGTGATAGATGCATAATGCGGTATTGCGTTAAAGCGAGCGAAAGCTCCGCGTCCCATTAGTGCTTGATAGCGACTTGAAAACGGGACTACATGAAAGGTCAGCTTTTCGCGACGAAAGTTACTGGCAGAGCCAAAGATGACTGTGAGCCGGAGAAAGCCCATGCAATGGGTGTCCGGGCCTGGTGCTACCCCTTGAAAGGAGGTTTTGCTGTGGCGGATTCTTGCTAGGTTTATGCCCATGTTGTGTATTGTATCCTGATATATCAGGTTTAGTCCACTGCCGCCGTCCATAAGGACATTGGTAAACTGGAATCCATCGATTATTGGATCCAGTATCAGGGCAGTCCGGCCTGCGTATTTGATATTTCTAGAATAATCTAGCTGATCAAAAATGATTGGCTTTAGTGTCCAGTGGCGGGACTCCTGAGGGGTAGGTTTGACTGTGCATACCTTTATGGGTGCCACAAGTTTTGTTACGTGAAGTGAGTTCACTGTTTTGACTTCTTGAGGGAAGTTCTTTTGTTTCCTGGTGTTCTGCCTTTGGGGTTCGTCCTCTTCTTCACTTGGTGTATCGAGCCCCTTGTGTTCGGCTTTAAGCTGTCCGGATTGTTTAAAAACCCAACAGTCTCTGTGGGTGTGGTTGGCAGGTTTCCCCGCAGTACTGTGTATCTGACATATTCTGTCCATGATTCTGTTTAAGCTGGACGGATCATCCCTATTATCTTGAAGGGGTGGGTTTTTTTTATGATTTTGCCGTGAGCTTTTGAATCCGGCATTGACTGCCGTGCTCTTCGGACTTTTTCCTTTGATTCGGCGGCAGTCCTTATTTCGCCGTGGTTTTCCGTTTCCATCTCTGATTTCTGATGTACTTGGGTCGCTGGGGCTGCATCGTGCCAACCAGCTGTCCTCTCCTGCGCAAAAGCGGGTCATGAGGCTTGTGAGTGCGGCCATTGTTCTTCGTTTTTCCTGGCCGAGGTGTCTGGCCAGCCATTCGTCTCTGACATTATGCCTGAAAGCCGCTAGGACTTCGGCGTCTGGACAATCCACTATTTGATTCTTTTTAGTGAGGAATCTGTTCCAGAACTGCCGAGCTGATTCTCCGGGCTGCTGAGTTATGTGACTGAGATCGTCTGCATCCTGGGGACGGACATAGGTCCCTTGAAAATTTGCTCGGAAAGCATCCTCGAGCTCTTCCCAGCTTCCAATTGTGTTTTCGGGAAGGCTTTTAAGCCAGTGCCTGGCTGGCCCTTTAAGCTTAAGGGGTAAATATTTTATGGCGTGGAGATCGTCTCCTCTGGCCATATGTATGTGGAGGATATAATCCTCGATTCAGACTCTTGGGTCTGTTGTTCCATCGTATGCCTCTATGTTGACGGGTTTAAATCCCTCTGGAAATTAATATTCCAGGACCTCATCGGTGAAACATAGGGGGTGTGCGGCGCCCCTGTATTTGGGTGTGCCGGATTCTGATGGTGTATTTTTTGCATTGCTTGTGAAAGTTTGCTTTCTTCGCCCGTAAATGGACCTAGCTAGGCCATGGTGCGAGTATTTGATTGGGTCGCATGCCGCATTAAGTGTGGCGCCGCTTGCCTTTTTGTAGTGGCCGTGGGGTCGTCTATCCGACCGTGTGGCCTCCTGGTCGAATTCGGGCAGTAGTTTTCTTGTCGGATAGCTTTTGGTGCGGCGGCTTTCGCCGTATTTATCTGCGGTCTTGATTACTTTGCTCCATCTTGTTTTGAGTGCATCCTCCGCCGTCTTCAGCTTCCGCTTCTGCTTTTTCAGGCTACGTGCCGTGGCAACGAGCCTTTCGTGGAGATTCTTCTGCTCCGTGGTTTTATCCGGCGTGAGATCGTCCGGAGTTCTGTTATGGCCGGGAGAGGGCTGTCTGTCCTCTCTATCCGTGTTGCCCTGTTCGGACGGCTGTTTTGAAGCAAGCTCGTCGTCTACCGGCTCATCCTGCTCTAGGGCTGGGTTTTGATCGTGGCGGGGCTTGGCTCGGCGTTTGCGTCGCCGTTTTGACTGCTTTTCGGAGGTTTTACCTCTTTTTTCGCCCCCTTTTTCCTCGTTGTCGTTTCCTTTAGGGGTATCCACCATGAATACATCGTTAGGTGGGGTGGAGGCCCAGTGCCCTATAGGTGCTGGCTCCAATTCGTCTCCGCCTTCGTTGTCCGTACCGTCGAAGTCTTCGGATCCGAAGTCAAGCATGTCGGTTAAATCATCGACAGTGGCTATTAAGTGGGTGGTGGGTGGGCTTTGAATTTCTTCGTCGTCCGAATCCCAACCTCGCAGGCCATAGTCCGGCCTGGGCTCTCCTGATAAAGAGAGAGACTTGAGAGAATTCAGGATATCACCGAGAGGTGAGCACTGAAAGATGTCCGCGGTGGTGAACTGCATTACAGGCGCCCAATCAGATTCGATCGGCAGGGGCGCGGAAGGCTCGGAGTTCGTAGAAGAGTCCGACTCCTTGGAGTCTTGGGCCATGCGGAGTACGGGGCTGGCGTTCATCTCGATCGCCTTTGAGATCGCATCCCCCAAGATGACGTCCAACCGTTCATCCTCAGAGCACGCGGCAGGCTCCGAGTCGAGGATTGGGGCCGGAGCGTGTGCGGCCTCCAGGGTACTGTTCGGAGGCAGAGCTATATCATGCCCCTCGAAACATGTGGCGCGCTTGGCTGTGGCTCGAATCCGTCGAAGATCAAGTCTCCGCGGATATCTGCCGTGTAGTTCAAGCTTCCGAACCTGACTTGATGGCCAGGGGCGTAGCTTTCGATCTGCTCCCGATGACCAAGTGAATTGGCCCGCAGAGCGAAGCCGACGAAGACGAAGATTTGTTCGGGGAGGAAAGTCTCGCTCTGGACCTCATCGTTATTGATGATCAAAGGAGCCATCGGGCCTAAAAGCGACGACACAAAGGAACTCTCAATGAAAGCACCAATGTCGGTGTCAAAACCGGTGGATCTCGGGTAGGGGGTCCCGAACTGTGCGTCAAGGCCGGATGGTAACAGGAGACAAGGGACAGTTTATTTTACCCAGGTTCGGGCCCTCTCGATGGAGGTAAAACCCTACTCCTACTAGATTAATATTGATGATATGGGTAGTACAAGAGTAGATCTACCACGAGATCAAGGGGGCTAAACCCTAGAAGCTAGCCTACGGTATGATTGTGTATGATGATGGTTGTCCTACGGACTACAACCCTCCGGTTTATATAGACACCGGATAGGGTTAGGGTTACACAGAGTCGGTTACATTGGTAGGAGATCTTGAATATCCGCACACCTAGCTTGCCTTCCACGCCAAGAAAATATCCTTCCGGACACGGGACGAAGTCTTCAATCTTGTATCTCCATAGTCCTGGAGTCCGGCCGAAGGTATAGTCCGGATATCCGAACACCCCCTAATCCAGGACTCCCTCACTCATCACGAGTTTCATCATGCATGGGAGTCGAAGACATTAGATGAACATCACATACTATACGCAGCAATGGATGCCTACCTTTGTTTAAATATCTACAAGGGTTGGATGAAGAAGCAGAGCCCAGTGTCCGGTTCAAGCAAAGAAGCGTCGGCGAAGAGGAAGAGGAAGAGGGACGAGGACAAAGTCGAGGACGTGGACTCGGACTCCGAGTAGGTGGCAGTGCCGTCGCTCATGCTGGTTCTACTGAAGTGTCAAGCGGACTAGTGGCTTATTAGTTTATTTTCAAGGGTGTGTTGTTCTGAGGCCCCAGTAGAACTATGTTTATGTTCTTTCTCGTTATTTGAACTCTTTAGCACGTACAGTAGTACTAGTACTATGTCTTACTATTGTTCTTCTTGCAGTTGGTACTACTGCTCATATCTTTGGGTTCCTACTGTACTTAATACGTTTGTACTAGTAGTATAATTTGGATCAGTCAATTTGTGAAAGAAGTTCGACGGAGCGAAGGAAGAAGATGGCATAAGAGGTGGAAGAAGCCCTTCTAGCCATCCATGTTGCATCAAACGGCTCACAGGAGTCGACTGACCCAAATTGCTCCTTCAGATTGTAGGATCCACGTGGCATTCATGGTCTCGAAGGTAGATTCCGCGTCCGCACCCGGTTTGCGGGCTCGACGCACGCGCGACCGGCTTCTGCCGCGACAGCCACCATGCGCGCCTCCTCCGCGCGGGCGGAGATGACAATGACACGCTAGTTCCTCCTCGCCGGCGTGCTGGAGCACGCGCTCGTCCTCCTCTTCGTATGCTGCGTGCATAGACGCGGCTCCACCAGCTGCTTGATGACCCACAAGTATAGGGAATCTATCATAGTCCTTTCGATAATTAAGAGTGTCGAACCCAACAACGAGCAGAAGGAAATGATAAGCGGTTTTCAGCAAGGTATTCTCTGCAAGTACTGAAACAAGTGGTAACGGATAGTTTTGTGAAAGGATAATTTGTAACGAGCAATAAGTAACAAAAGTAAATAAAAGTGCAGCAAGGTGGCCCAATCCTTTTTGTAGCAAAGTACAAACCGAAACAAACTCTTATATAAGGAAAAGCGCTCCCGAGGACACATGGGAATATCGTCAAGCCAGTTTTCATCACGTTCGTATGATTCGCGTTCGGTACTTTGATAATTCGATATGTGGGTGGACCGGTGCTTGGGTGCTGTTCTTACTTGAACAAGCATCCCACTTATGATTAATCTCTATTGCAAGAATCCGCAACTACAACATAAGTATTAAGGTAAACCTAACCATAGCATGAAACATATGGATCCAAATCAGCCCCTTACGAAGCAACGCATAAACTAGGGTTTAAGCTTCTGTCACTCTAGCAACCCATCATCTACTTACTACTTCCCAATGCCTTCCTCTAGGCCCAAATAATGGTGAAGCGTTATATAGTCGAAGTTCACACAACACCACTAGAGGCTAGACAACATACATCTCATCAAAATATCGAACGAATACCAAATTCACATGACTACTAATAGCAAGACTTCTCCCTTGTCCTCAGGAACAAACATAACTACTCACAAAGCATATTCATGTTCATAACCACAGGAGTATTAATATGCATAAATTATCTCAACATATGATCTTCCACCAAATAAACCAACTAGCATCAACTACAAAGAGTAATCAACACTACTAGCAACCTACTAGCACCAATCCCGGACTTGGAGACAAGAATTGGATACAAGAGTTGAACTAGGGTTTTGAGAGGAGATGGTGCTGATGAAGATGTTGATGGAGATTGCCCTCTCCCGATGAGAGGAGTGTTGGTGATGACGATGGCGATGATTTCCCCCTCCCGGAGGGAAATTTCCCCGGCAGAACAGCTCTGCCGGAGCCCTAGATTGGTTCCACCAAGGTTCCGCCTCGTGGCGGCGGAGTTTCGTCCCGAAAGGTTGCCTCTCTATTTTTTCTCGAAGAAAGACTTCATATAGCAGAAGATGGGCGTCGGAGAGACACCAAGGGGCCCACGAGGTAGGGGGGCGTGCCCTAGGGGGGCGCCCCCACCCTCATGGACAGGGTGTGGGCCCCCTGGCCTTCATCTTGGGCAGGTATTTTTCATTATTTATTGTAAGATATTCCATGGAGTTTCAGGACTTTTGGAGTTGCGCAGAATAGGTCTCTAATATTTGCTCCTTTTCCAGCCTAGAATTCCACCTGCCAACATTCTCGCTCCTTATGTAAACCTTGTAAAATAAGAGAGAATAGCCATAAGTATTGTGACATAACGTGAAATAAGAGCCCATAATGCAATAAATATCGATATAAAAGCATGATGCAAAATGGACGTATCAACTCCCCCAAGCTGAGACCTCGCTTGTCCTCAAGCGAAAAGCCGATAACGATAAATATGTCCCCATGTTTAGAGGTAGAGGTGCGATAAAAATAAAATACGGACATGAAGGCATCATGATTATTCTCATAACAACAACATAAATAGATTTGTCATATGATTACTTATGTTCAAGTGATGATCTATTCACATTGCAAAAGTATGAATCAGAAACTTCATTGAGAACGAACAAACTATAATCTCAGTCATTGAAGCAATTGCAATTTATCATTACATCAGAAAGAGTCTATGTCAGAGCTTAAAAGCAAGTCCACATACTCAACTAGCATCATCTAGTCCTTCATAATTGCTAACACTCACGCAATACTTGTGGTTATGGAGTTTTGGTCGGACACATAGAAAGATAGGGGCTTATATTTTTGCCCCACAACCTTTTACCTCGAGGGTAATGCCAACAATAATAACTCAAATAATAACTCATGCTCCCCTACATCCAATTAGATATATATATAGTGTTACTATTCATCACCCAGGATGCAGAATAAGTTATTCTTCACCCGAGGTAACACTACGATCATTTCATAAATAAATTATGTTTCAAATACAAATAGTTACAGTCATATTGACTCGCTGTGTAAAATTTGGCATAAAAAAGGTGAGAAGACCAGAAAAATTACATTTTATGTACATTTTACACTAAGTTTTTACATATGTAATTTACGTAACATAAAATATTTCTTACGACGATTATAAATTTTCTTACGTTCTCTTTTTATGTCTGAAATAAGAAAATTAAGGAACGTAAAATTACGGTGCATTGATGTTAAAATAGAGGGGGGTGAAGAATAACTATTCCTCACCCAGGGTGACGAATAGCGCGACCCTATATATAATGTTTAATTCTTTGACCATTTACCACCTTCGGATTTGTGCCTTCGAAGTTGTTGATCTTTATGGCACCGGAACGATAGACCTCCTCGATAACGTAGGGCCCTTCCCATTTAGAGAGAAGTTTTCTTGCAAAAAATCTTAAACAAGAGTTGTATAGCAATACATAATCACCTTTGTTAAACTCACGCTT
This sequence comes from Aegilops umbellulata, assembly GCA_032464435.1. NCBI lineage: Eukaryota > Viridiplantae > Streptophyta > Magnoliopsida > Poales > Poaceae > Aegilops > Aegilops umbellulata. Next base: position 332,110,942 of record CP136058.1, read on the forward strand.
TTGTATTCTTTTGTCATGCCATCTTTTAACTTTTTCTTTAAACAACTTGGCATTTTCATAAGCTTGGGTTCTCCCTTCATCAAGTGAGCTAATATCAAATAATCTCTTCTCACCGGCAAGTTTGAAATCATAGTTGAGCTCTTTAATAGCCCAATATGCCTTATGTTCTAGTTCGAGAGGTAAGTGACATGCTTTTCCATAAACCATTTTATACGGAGATATACCCATAGGATTTTTATATGCAGTTCTATAGGCCCATAATGCATCATCAAGTTTCTTGGACCAATTCTTTCTAGACCTATTGACAGTCTTTTGCAAAATTAATTTGAGTTCTCTATTACTCAATTCTACTTGACCACTAGACTTTGGGTGATAAGGAGATGCAATTCTATGATTAACGTCATATTTAGCAAGCATTTTACAGAAAGCACCATGAATAAAGTGTGAACCACCATCAGTCATTAAATATCTAGGGACTCCAAACCTCGGAAAAATAACTTCCTTAAGCATTTTAATAGAGGTGTTATGATCAGCACTACTAGTTGGAATAGCTTCTACCCATTTAGTAACGTAATCAACAACAACTAAAATATGTGTATATCCATTAGAGGCAGGAAAAGGTCCCATATAATCAAAGCCCCAAACATCAAATGGTTCAATAACAAGTGAATAATTCATAGGCATTTCTTCACGTCTACTAATATTACCAATTCTTTGACATTCATCACATGACAAGACAAACTTACGGGCATCCTTGAAGAGAGTAGGCCAATAAAAACCGGATTGCAATACCTTATGTGCAGTTCTGTCTCCAGCGTGGTGTCCTCCATAAGCTTCGGAGTGACACTTGCGTAGGATCTGTTCCTGTTCATGCTCAGGTACACAACGTCTAATAACACCATCTACTCCTTCTTTATAAAGATGTGGGTCATCCCAAAAGTAATGTCTCAAATCATAGAAGAACTTTTTCTTTTGTTGGTATGTGAAGCTAGGTGGTATAAATTTAGCAACAATGTAATTAGCATAATCAGCATACCAAGGAGTGCTACGAGAAGTACTTATAACATTTAATTGTTCATCAGGAAAGCTATCATCAATAGATAGTGGGTCATCAAGAACATTCTCTAACCTAGATAAGTTGTCTGCAACGGGGTTCTCGGCTCCCTTTCTATCAACAATATGCAAATCAAATTCTTGTAGCAGGAGAACCCATCTAATTAGTCTAGGTTTAGCATCCTTCTTTTCCATAAGGTATTTAATAGCAGCATGATCAATGTGAATAGTTACTTTAGAATCAACAATATACGGCCTGAACTTATCACAAGCAAATACAACTGCTAAAAGTTCTTTTTCAGTTGTAGCATAATTTCTTTGAGCATTGTCTAGAGTCTTACTAGCATAATGGATAACATTTAATTTCTTATCGACTCTTTGCCCTAGAACAACACCTACAGCATAATCACTAGCATCACACATAATTTCAAAGGGTAAATTCCAATTAGGTGGCTGAACAACAGGTGCAGATACTAATGCTTTCTTAAGTATTTCAAGTGCTTCTACACAATCATCATCAAAGATAAATGGTATATCTTTTTGTAATAAATTAGTCAAAGGCCGAGAAATTTTTGAGAAGTCCTTAATGAACCTCCTATAAAATCCGGCGTGACCAAGGAAACTTCTTATACCTTTGATGTCCTTGGGACATGGCATCTTTTCAATAGCATCATCCTTGGCTTTATCAACTTCAATACCTCTTTCAGAAACTTTATGCCCCAAGACAATACCTTCATTAACCATAAAGTGGCACTTTTCCCAATACAAGACAAGATTAGTTTCTTCACATCTCTGCAAAACTCGATCAAGATTGCTCAAGCAATCATCAAAAGAAGATCCATAGACAGAAAAGTCGTCCATGAAAACCTCACAAATCTTTTCACAAAAGTCAGAGAATATAGCCATCATGCATCTTTGAAAGTTAGAGGTGCATTACATAAACCAAAAGGCATACGTCTATAAGCAAAAGTACCAAAAGGGCATGTAAAAGTAGTCTTTGATTGATCTTTAGCCGATACAGGTATTTGAGAGAAACCAGAATAACCATCTAGAAAGAAATAGTGTGTATGTTTGCATAATCTTTCTAGCATTTGATCGATAAAAGGTAAGGGGTAATGATCTTTTTTAGTAGCATTATTTAATTTGTGAAAATCAATTACCATCCTATAACATGTAATAATTCTTTATGGAATCAATTCATCTTTATCATTAGGAACAACAGTAATACCTCCCTTCTTAGGGACACAATGGACAGGACTTACCCACTGACTATCAGCAACGGGATAAATTATACCTGCCTCTAGAAGCTTTAGTATTTATTTTCTCACCACTTCTTTGTTTTTAGGATTCAGACGTCGTTGAGGGTCACGAACTGGTTTGGCGTCCGCTTCCAAATTTATTTTATGTTGACATAGAGTGGGACTAATGCCCTTAAGATCATCAAGAGTATATCCAATAGCAGCACGGTGCTTCTTCAGAGTTTTCAATAATCTTTCTTCTTCATGCTCTGAAAGGTTAGCACTAATAATAGCAGGATATATATTCTTTTCATCAAGATAATCATATTTAAGATTATCAGGCAACGGTTTAAGCTCAAACACGGGATCACCCTTGGGTGGAGGAGGATCCCCTAGGATTTCAATAGGCAAATTGTGTTTCAGAATAGGTTCCCGTTTAAAGAATACTTCATCTATTTCCCTTCGTTCATTCATAAACAAATCATTTTCATGGTCTAGCAAATATTGTTCTAAAGGATCACTAGGAGGTACGGCAATAGAAGCAAGACCAATAATTTCATCTTTACTAGGCAATTCTTCTTCACGGTGTTGTTTACTAAATTTAGAGAAATTAAACTCATGGATCATATCATCCAAGCCAATAGTAACAACATTCTTTTCGCAGTCTATCTTAGCATTAACAGTATTCAAGAAGGGTCTACCAAATATAATGGGACAAAAGCTATCTTGTGGGGAACCAAGAACAAGAAAATCAGCAGGATATTTAGTTTTCCCACACAAGGCTTCAACATCTCTAACAATTCTCACTGATGATATAGTATCCCTATTGGCAAGTTTAATTGTAACATCAATATCTTTTATCTCAGCAGGTGCAATTTCATGCTTAATTTCTTCATATAAAGTATGCGGTATAACACTAGCATCCATATCACATAAGCCATGATAAAAATGATCTCCTATTTTAACAGAAATAATAGGCACGCCTACCACAGGTCTATGTTTATCTTTAGCACAAGGTTTAGCAATTCTAGCAGTTTCACCGCAGAACTGAATATCATGCCCATCAATATTATCAGCCAAGAGATATTTAACAATAGTAATATTAGGTTCTACTTTAAATCGCTCAGGAGGTGTATAAGTTCTAATATTGCTTTTACGAAACACAGTTGAAGCTTTAGCGTGATCCTTTATTCTAACAGGGAAAGGTGGTTTCTCAACATAAGAAGTAGGAACAATAGGATCATTATAACTGACAGTCTTTTCTTCAACTTTAATAGGTGCAGCTACTTTTACTTCTATAGGAGGATGATATTTAAACCACTTCTCCTTAGGGAGATCAACATAAGTAGCAAAAGATTCACAGAAAGAAGCTACTATCTCAGAGTCAAGTACATATTTAGTGCTAAACTTACGGAAAATTTCGGTATCCATAAAAGATTTAACACAATCAAACTTAGGTGTCATACCTGACTCCTTACCTTCGCCGAGATCCCAATCTTCAGAGTTGCATTTAATTCTATCCAATAAGTCCCATTTAAATTCAATAGTCTTCATCATAAAAGAGCCAGCACAAGAAGTATCGAGCATGGTGCGATTATTTTCAGAAAGCCGAGCATAAAAGTTTTGAATAATTGTCACTCTTGGAAGCTCATGATTGGGGCATGAATATAACATTGATTTAAGCCTCCCCCAAGTTTGAGCGATGCTTTCTCCTTCGCGAGGCCAAAAATTATATATATATAATTACGATCACGATGAACAAGATGCATAGGATAATACTTTTGATGAAATTCCAATTTCAATCTTCTATAGTTCCATGATATCGTATCATCACATAGCCTATACCATGTCAATGTGTCTCCCTTCAAAGATAAAGGGAATACCTTCTTCTTAGCAACATCATCGGGTATACCTGCAAGCTTAAATAATCCAAAAACTTCATCCACATATATTAGGTGTTCATCAGGATGCTTTGTTCCATCTCCTATAAAAGGATTAGCTAGCAGTTTTTCTATCATACCCGAAGGAAATTCAAAAGGAATTTCATTTTCAATAGGTTCAGTCGGTTGAGGAGCAACTCTTTGCTCTACTGGTCGGGGTGAAGATACCCCGAATAAGCCCCTCAGATGATTACTTTCCATAGTAACAAGTGACAGTAAATTTCAGCACACTATATAAATTTTTCCTTACCAAATTCCACCTACCAAAGGCGCTACACTCCCCGGCAACGGCGCCAGAAAAGAGTCTTGATGACCCACAAGTATAGGGGATCTATCGTAGTCCTTTCGATAAGTAAGATTGTCGAACCCAACGAGGAGCAGAAGGAAATGATAAGCGGTTTTCAGCAAGGTATTCTCTGCAAGTATTGAAACAAGTGGTTACAGATAGTTTTGTGAAAGGATAATTTGTAACGAGCAACAAGTAACAAAAGTAAATAAAGTGTAGCAAGGTGTCCCAATCCTTTTTGTATCAAAGGACAAACCGGAACAAACTCTTATATAAGGAAAAGCGCCCCCGAGGACACATGGGAATATCGTCAAGCCAGTTTTCATCACGTTCGTGTGATTCGCGTTCGGTACTTTGATAATTCGATATGTGGGTGGACTGGTGCTTGGGTTCTATTCTTACTTGAACAAGCATCCCACTTATGATTAACCTCTATTGCAAGCATCCGCAACTACAACAAAAGTATTAAGGTAAACCTAACCATAGCATGAAACATATGGATCCAAATCACCTCCTTACAAAGCAACGCATAAACTAGGGTTTAAGCTTCTGTCACTCTAGCAACCCATCATCTACTTATTACTTCCCAATGCCTTCCTCTAGGCCCAAATAATGGTGAAGTGTTATGTAGTCGACGTTCACGTAACTTCACTAGAGGCTAGACAACATACATCTCATCAAAATATCGAACGAATACCAAATTCACATGACTACTAATAGCAAGACTTCTCCCTTGTCCTCAGGAACAAACGTAACTACTCACAAAGCATATTCATGTTCATAATCAGAGGAGTATTAATATGCATAAAGGATCTGAACATATGATCTTCCACCAAATAAACAAACTAGCATCAACTGCAAAGAGTATTCAACACTACTAGCAACCTACTAGCACCAATCCCGGACTTGGAGACAAGAATTGGATACAAGAGATGAACTAGGGTTTTGAGAGGAGATGGTGCTGATGAAGATGTTGATGGAGATTTCCCTCTCCCGATGAGAGGAGCGTTGGTGATGACAATGGCGATGATTTGCCCCTCCCGGAGGGAAATTTCCCCGACAGAACAGCTCTGCCGAAGCCCTAGATAGGTTCCGCCTCGTGGCAGCAGAGTTTCGTCCCGAAAGGTTGCCTCTCTATTTTTTCTCGAAGAAAGACTTCATATAGCAGAAGATGGGTGTTGGAGAGCCACCAGGGGGCCCACGAGGTAGAGGGCGCGCCCTAGGGGGGGGGGCGCCCCCCACCCTCGTGGACAGGGTGTGGGTCCCCTGGCCTTCATCTTTGGCAGGTATTTTTCATTATTTATTGTAAGATATTCCGTGGAGTTTTAGGACTTTTAGAGTTGCGCAGAATATGTCTCTAATATTTGCTCCTTTTCCAGCCTAGAATTCCAGCTGCCGGCATTCTCCCTCCTTATGTAAACCTTGTCAAATAAGAGAGAATAGCCATAAGTATTGTGACATAACGTGAAATAACAGCCCATAATGAAATAAATATCAATATAAAAGCATGATGCAAAATGGACGTATCACTGCTCGCGTGCTTGGCAGCGCGGCGACATCGCGAGGAGGGACTGCAGACGACGTGAGTGGGCGAGACTTCTGCTTCATGGCACAGGGATGGCGGCGACACGGCGGTGATGGGCGAGAAATTGTTGGCCGGAGCAGGCGGGCGCCGGCATGCGCAACAGCGGCGGTGGCATATTGATGAGTGCGCGTGTAGGAGCTTACTTTAGTTTTATTTATAAGGTTGGTCAAACTTAAACGAAAACCGTAGTAGTACACGTAAACATTAGACTTAGGCAGCACTTTTATTAGTTAGTACCACAGCCACGATAAGGAATCCTGTGCAAGCGCGTGAACCGCGGCCGCGCGGTCGATCGAACGGTGCGTCACCGTGTCGCGCTCGAAGGATATCCACCGAACCTTTTTGTGTGTGTGAAAACAATCCTCGAATATTACTCAGCTTTTTTTCCTGTGAAAGTTCTTGACGCTGCAATATTTCCATATATTTGAATTTAGCTCCAGTTCGTATTTATTTGGATTTGGACGTTTTAGGTGCGCCCTAGTTTTTTTAATACTGATTTTGTGTGTGTGACTGAGAGAGAACGTTTGTATGTGGCCATATGTGTGTTGTGGCGGAAGGGCAATGTGGAGACGGTGTGCGTGTGATACAGACATAGAGAGGTGTGAATGTGCAAATGATCATGCATGAGTGAGACATAGACAGATGCCGATACGTTGTGTATACATGAGATAACGGTCTTCTAGTTTACTTGGGTGTGTGTGTGTGTGAGATAGAGAGATAGATAGATAGAGAGAGAGAGAGGGAGAGAGAGACAAAGAGAGGAGCATCCATAACACAACCACCATCTCTCTCGATTCGTCCGTCCCTCGCACGGTCGCATGCAACACATGCATCAACGAGCACATTTTGACACCCTCACCCGGCCCCTACCCACCTCAAGGCCCGCACAATCTCTTCGTGAATACCCATTTCTCTCCTTAGGTTTGTTTTCTCTCAATATCTGACACACACACACACACACACGCATGCACACACACACACACACACACGCTGCACAACACACACACACACACACTCCCCCGAGCACACAATTCATCCCCATCCAAGGTTATACAGCGACCACTCTCGCTTGTGCTTCTTTTCACCCCAACATTCACAACACCTCAATCTTCAAAGAGGGAAACGAGCAGATCAAAGACGGCGACCACACCGCGCTAGAGAATGCGGGGTCATTTGGAAGCAGAGTGATGTGACGACGGCTAACTGGCTCCTCCCCCCACCCTCTCTCTCTCTTGCACAAAATTACCAATCCCTCTCTCCCCCGCACAAAATTGTCAATCCCTCAACCCACGAGATCCTTCCCCTCTTGTCCATGTTTTTCCAGCTCTCTCATCAAATATGTTGTCTCTTCTCCTTCCACGTATACAGAATCCAGATGCACACGCATCTCATGTATATTACATGTATGCATCTTTCTCACATACCTAACTTCTTCCTCTCTCTTTATCTCTCTATCTCTCTCTCTGTCTCCTTAGGTTTGTCTCCTACTCTCTCGTCCACATACATACAATCTTTCCCTCCCTATCTGCTCCATCTTCAAAAGCTCTCTCTGCACGTTTCATTCACACATTGGGATATGTCCAAATGTTGCTTCTATAATGGCTGATGTAGAGTTATGGTTATTTTTGTTGCATCCTACAAAGTAATAACTACGAAATGCATTTAGATTCTCATTTGACTAGGATTATGTGAGTTTGAGCATGTTGTGAAGTACTATAGACCTTGTATACATCTTGGGATTCGACAATGATTGTAACTATTGAATTGTATAGACCATTACATTCGAAGTCAATAGCCTAATATATTTATTTCATAATTTCAACAAATGATTAGTTCACTACAAACTAAGAAAACAAATGTGTACTCCCTCCGTTTTTATTTAAGTCCGCGTATTAGCATTGGTCAAAGTCAAGTTTTGTAAACTCTCAAAAAGCTTATAACAAAAAATATTAACATATACAATAACAAATAAATACCATTAGATTCATTATTGAATGTACTTTCACATCATACATATTTGTTATGGTAAATGTTTATATTTTTCTATAAACTTGGTCAAACTTTAGGAAGTTTGACTTTGGTCAAACCTAATATGCAGAGTTTACTACTACTACTCGCTAGTTGCTTAGCCGAATCACTCAACACGCCACACGGGGAGTCCAGTGTCACAAAATTTTGAGATCGGCGGGAAAATCTCCCGTGACCCTGATTCGAGCAGTGGGAAGTTACCATCATAGTCTTCGGAACAGGCCTACGGATGACGCTTGGTAGGGGGTTGTTTTTGTAACTTCAGGTTCACCCTACCAGCCAACCCCAGCCCGGCACCCAGAGTAGTACACCTGAATACTCCCCTATTTCTATCCCCACCGCAAAATAGACTTCTCCACGGCACCGCATCCTTCGTGCTCCTCCCCTTTACATCGGCGCACTCGTCCACCGCAGCACATCTGCCTCATCGACGACCTCGTACGTCGCACTGGAGCCGGTCCACCGTCGTCGTCGTACACGGAGCCTCTTCCCCGGCATCGTCTTCCACAGTCTCGGATCTGCTTCCCGGAAGCCGACGCCAAGCGTAGAAGTACCACCGCCGTGGACAATGAACTGACTCCCGTTGCTGACCATGACTCACAGAGGCCGCCGCGACCATCATTCTCCTCCTCGATTGGTAATGTGTGTATTGAATCACTTAGCAGTACATGTACAGTTCCAATTTTGTTCATACCTACCCTTCAAATTTCTTGGGTGCTATTGTTCCCGTAAAAGTAATTGGTTATAGCCTCCATTGTCCAATAGAATATCATCTTGTAATTGTGTGTCGCTCCTGTATCGCGCTGTGCTTGGGTAGGTTTTTCATCTGCAACCAGTAGTGTGGCAAATGATGGAAAGTGAGGGAGTCCAGGATTAGGGGGTGTCCGGATAGCCGGACTATACCTTCAGCCGGACTGTTGGACTATGAAGATACAAGATTGAAGACTTTGTCCCGTGTCCGGAAGGGACTTTCCTTGGCGTGGAAGGCAAGCTTGGCGATACGGATATGTAGATCTCCTACCATTGTAACCAACTCTGTGTTACCCTAACCCTCTCCGGTGTCTATATAAACGGCAGGGTTTTAGTCTGTAGGACATAACAACAATCATACCATAGGCTAGCTTCTAGGGTTTAGCCTCCTTGATCTCATGGTAGATCTACTATTGTACTACCCATATCATCAATATTAATCAAGCAGGAGTAGGGTATCATCTGCCTAAACGCACAGTTCGGGACCCCCTACCTGAGATCCGCCGGTTTTGACACCGACATTGGTGCTTTCATTGAGAGTTCCTCTGTGTCGTCACTTTTAGGCCCGATGGCTCCTCCGATCATCAACAATGACGCTGTCCAGGGTGAGACTTTTCTCCCCGGACATATCTTTGTCTTCGGCGGCTTTGCATTGCGAGCCAATTCGTTTGGCCATCTGGAGCAGATCGAAAGCTACGCCCCTGGCCATCAGGTCAGATTTGGAAGTTTAAACTACATGGCTGACATCCGCGGGGACTTGATCTTCGACGGATTCGAGCCACAGCCGGGCGCGCCGCGCTGTCACGATGGCATGATCTAGCTCTGCCGTCGAACAGTACCCTGGAGGCCTAACCCGCATCGGCTCCGACTCTGAATTCGGAGCCAACTGCGCCGATCAAGGATGGGTGGTTGGAAACCGCCTCGGGGGCTGCAATCTCTACGACGATCGAGCCAAACACCAGCCTTGTCCTCTGCGAAGCTTGTGACTCCAAGGAGCCGGACTCCTCTCCGGACTCCGAGCCCTCCGCGCCCCTGCCGATCGAATCCGATTGGGCGCCGATCATGGAGTTCGCCGCCGCGGACATCTTTCAGCACTCGCCCTTCGGCGATATTCTGAATTCACTAAAGTCTCTCTCTTTATCAGGAGAGCCTTGGCCGAACTATGGTCAGCAAGGTTGGGATACGGACGATGAAGAAATTCAAAGCCCACCCACCACCCACTTCATAGCCACTGTCGATGACTTTACCGACATGCTCGACTTCGACTCCGAAGACATCGACGGTATGGACGCCGACGCTAGAGACGATCAAGAACCAGCGCCTATAGGGCACTGGAAAGCCACGTCGTCCTATGACATTTACATGGTGGACACTCCAAAAGAAGGCGATGGCGATGGAACAACGGAGGATGACCCCTCCAAGAAACAGCCTAAGCGCTGGCGTCAGCGGCGCCGCTCTAAATCCCGCCAAAGCAAAAACGGTGATTTCGGCACGGGAGATAATAACACTCCGGACAGTGCCGAAGAAAACCCCCTCCAGCTAGATTTAGCATAGGAGGATGGAGAAGCCAGCCCTCATGAGAGAGCGGCAGATAGAGAGGTCGAGGACGATAATTACATGCCTCCCTCCGAAGACGAGGCAAGCCTCGACGACGAGAAATTCGTCGTGCCGTAGGATCCCGTCGAACAAGAGCGTTTCAAACGCAGGCTTATGGCCACGGCAAGCAGCCTCAAGAAAAAACAGCAACAGCTTAGAGCTTATCAAGATTTGCTAGCCGACAGATGGACTGAAGTCCTTGCGGCCGAAGAGTATGAACTCAAACGCCCCTCCAAGAGCTACCCAAAGCGCAGGTTGCTACCCCGATTAGAGGAGGAAGCACCTAAACCTACATGACCAGCGCATGATGCGGCCGACCGGCCACCTCATGGCCGCGACAAAGAGGCCTCTCGGCCCTCCACTCAAGCCGCACCCCGGCGCCGCTCTAAAAATACCGAGGCACGGGAAAATGCGCCAGACCTACGAGATATATTGGAGGACAAGGCAAGGCAAACAAGATCGATCTACGGATCGCGTGGGCGACCCACGGCACGTGACGGTGATTGTCACTCCGGATATAGTAAATCCGGCCGGGCCGAACACAATAAACAAAGCTCGTTTGAGCTGCATCGTGATATAGCCCAATATAGAGGCACCGCACACCCACTACGCTTCACAGATGAGGTAATGGATCATCAAATCCCTGAGGGTTTCAAACCCATGAACATCGAATCATACGATGGCACAACAGATCCTGCGGTATGGATCGAGGATTATCTCCTTCATATCCACATGGCCCGCGGCGATGATCTACACGCCATCAAATACCTCCCACTCAAACTTAAGGGACCAACTCGGCATTGGCTTAATAGCTTGCCAGCGGAATCAATTGGTTGTTGGGAGGACCTGGAAGCCGCATTTCTCGACAACTTCCAGGGCACTTATGTGTGACCACCAGACGCCGATGACCTAAGCCACATAATTCAGCAGCCAGAGGAGTCGGCCAGGCAATTCTGGACACGGTTCCTAACAAAGAAAAATCAAATCGTCGACTGTCCGGACGCAGAGGCCCTAATAGCCTTCAAGCATAACGTCCATGACGAGTGGCTTGCCCGGCACCTTGGACAGGAAAAGCCAAAATCTATGGCAGCACTCAGGACGTTCATGACCCGCTTTTGCGCGGGAGAAGACAGCTAGTTGTCTCGTAGCAATAACTTGACCAAGAACCCTGGTAATTCGGATACCAAGGACAACAGTGGCAGGTCGCGTCGCAACAAGCAAAAGCGCCGCATTAACAATGACAACACTGAGGATACGACAGTTAATGCCGGATTCAGAGGCTCTAAATCCGGTCAGCGGAAAAAGCCATTCAAAAGAAATACTCCGGGCCCGTCCAGTTTGGACCGAATACTCGATCGCTTGTGCCAGATACATGGCACCCCGAAAAGCCAGCCAATCACACCAACAGGGATTGTTGGGTGTTCAAGCAGGCAGGCAAGTTAAATGCCGAAAATAGAGACAAGGGGCTGCATAGCGATGACGAGGAGGAGCCCCGGCCGCTGAACAACAGTGGACAGAAGAGTTTCCCCCCACAAGTGCGGACGGTGAACATGATATACGCAACCCACATCCCCAAGAGGGAGCGGAAGCGTGCGTTAAGGGACGTATATGCGATGGAGCCAGTTGCCCCAAAGTTCAACCCATGGTCCTCCTGCCCGATCACTTTTGATCGAAGGGACCACCCCACTAGCATCCGTCACGGCGGATTCGCCGCATTGGTTCTAGACCCAATTATTGACAGGTTTCACCTCACTAGAGTCCTTATGGACGGCGGCAGTAGCCTGAACCTGCTTTATCAGGATACAGTGCGAATAATGGGCATCGATCCTTCAAGGATTAAACCCACTAAAACGACATTTAAAGGCGTCATACCAGGTGTAGAGGCCAACTGTACAGGCTCAGTTACACTTGAAGTGGTCTTTGGATCTCCGGATAATTTCCGAAGCGAGGAGTTAATCTTCGACATAGTCCCATTCCACAGTGGCTATCACGCACTGCTCGGGCGAACCGCATTTGCCAAGTTCAATGCGGTACCGCACTACGCATACCTTAAGCTCAAGATGCTAGGCCCTCGAGGAGTCATTACGGTCAATGGAAACACCAAACGCTCTCTCCGAACGGAGGAGCATACGACGACCCTCACAGCGGAAGTACAAAGCAGCCTCTCAAGGCAATTTTCCAGTCCGGCCATTAAACGTCCGGACACCGTCAAGCGCGCCCGGAGTAACCTACAACAAGACCGCCTGGCATGTTCCGAGCAGGCGTAGCAATGCGGCCCCAACCCCAGCCCTCGCGAACTTGCGAATCTAGTGCTTCGCGTACATAACTACGCTCTGGAAATACCATGGGCACAGGGGGAGGGGCACCATCACGGCACGCCCAAAACACGGCTTAAACCGCACTAGGGGCTGCCGATTTTTTAATTTTCTCTTACTTTCAGGACTCCATTCTTCGGAAGGCCTGTCCGGAAGTACAATTGCCGCACAAATGATGCAAGAACCAGGGAAGCAGAAAGCTACGCCGCATTATGAAACTCCCAGGTGGTCTCTATCACGAGCAGTATACCTGTTTAGCATACCATTCCGCAGCCTGCCCCTGGAAAGTACATGTTAAATAGTCCAACCTTTTGCTTATCGCACTATTTGTATCGTTCTGCTTTGATCACAGACCCTTTTTTTAATAAACAATGCATAGCTTTTGTATATTATTGCATTAATCTCTTTTATATGTTCATTAACGACATGTTGCACCCGTACACTTTGGTACGGCCAATACGCCAGGGGCTTAAGTACCCCTCAATATGGTGTGAGAAGTCCGAACACTTTCACAAGTGCGGCACCCCGAACTTATAACATTATATGCATCAGCTCTGAATCATGTCTTGGGTCAATAGTTGGGTTTGCCCGGCTCCTATGTTTTGGTGCCCTACGTTCCGCTATATCGGCTAAGGTAGCACTAGGAGAACTACTGTGATTGTGCCCCAGTTGAGCTGGGCTAAGCACCTCAGTAGAGAAAGCTAAAACTGACTGTCATGATGAAGCAAGAGCTGGTCGCTGTTCGAGAGGTTTTTCGAGTCCCTAAAGACTTATGCCGCTTAGAGCGAGGAGTCGGCTCTGTCCGGCCTAGGCGTGGAAAGCGCCCCGTACTCGGTCTTCCGAATGCTAGGGGCTTCGCCGAAATATAAAATTATAGAATTCTACGGCCAAGTGAGAGTGTTCAAGCATTATAGTCCGATTGCCTTGTTCGTTGTGCTGAGCGCCTCCCTCAAAGGACCCCAAAATGGGAAAAAGTGCGCTCAGGTTTATCCCGAACACCCTAGCACTAGTGGCATGGGGGCAGAAGTCGACGACTCGCCATCTCTCAAATTTGATAAACGGCCGCACAGAAGGTAATATTTTAAATTCAAAAAGCATTGCTTAGCGCATATGAACAAGTTTTCAGCGCACAGGACAAAACGAGCGAGTTTACTCAAAAATTACATCCCTGGAACATTCATCCGCCATAAGGCGGGTACCCTTCAGAACGCCCTCATAATACATCTCGGGCTTGTGATGCTCTTTCCCCGGCGGTGGCCCGTCCTTCACAAGCTTCTCAACATCCAACTTGCCCCAGTGCACCTTAGCGCGGGCAAGGGCCCTGCCGGCACCTTCGATGCAGACGGAGAGCTTGATGACTTCGAGCCTTAGACAAGCCTCCACAAGCCGCCGCACCAGCCCGAAGTAGCTCCCAAGCAGAGCCTCTCCAGGCCACAGCCGAACTATGAGGCCCTTCATGGCCTGCTCGGCCACCTTGTGGAGCTCGACCAGTTGCTTCAGCTGGTCGCTCAGGGGCACAGGGTGTCCGGCCTCAGCATACTAAGACCAGAACACCTTCTCCATCGAGCTGCCCTCGTCGGCTCGGTAGAATGCGGCGGCATCAGACACGCTACGGGGCAAATCTGCGAATGCTCCTGGAGAGCTCCGGATTCGGGTAAGTAACAAGTAACTCACTTTTACATGTTTGCTTTGCATAAAGAATGCCTTACCCGCCGCTATCTTTTTCATCGCATCCACCTCCTGGAGGGCCTTCTGGGCTTCGGCCTTGGCAGACTTGGCATTTTCAATGGCCGCCGCGAGCTCGGACGCTCGCATCTTTGAGTCAAGCTCCAAACTCTGATGTTTTTTCATGAGAGCCTGGAGCTCTTGCCGCACCTCGCCAACCTGGGCCTCATACTTCTCTCGCTCGGTGCGCTCCGTGGCCGCCCTCTTCTCGGCCTCGGACAACGCTTGCTTAAGGGTCGCCACCTCAGTCGTGGCCCCTATAATAGCCACGTTAATCCTGTCATTTTTTGCAATTGCACCTTTTATATATATTTCAATAAGGTATCTCTTACCTTCCTTCTCCTCGAGCTGCCGCTTGGCAAGGCCGAGCTCTTGCTCGGACCGCTCGAGGTTGTGCTTCAGTGTGCCCACCTCCGCAGTCAGTGCGGCGGACGATAGCAGCGAAGCCTGCATACGCATATTGACTCCTTTTTGTTAGACTCCTGCGAAATTTATTAGATCCTCTATTCGGCTTTTCTTTCCGAACGCCAAATAGAGCATCAAGGGCTATTGTCTATGCGGTAATATTTTTACACATTCTTTACTTACCTCAAAGCCTGTTAAAAGGCTGGCACAGGCTTCAGTCAGTCCACTCTTGGCGTTCTGAACCTTCTGGACCACCGCACTCATAATGGTGCGGTGCTCCTCGTTGATAGAGGCTCCATTAAGCACCTCCAGCAAGTTGCCCAGTGCCTCCGGTTGGACGGAGGTCACCGGCTCGGTAGGCTTGCTCCTCTTGGAAGGAGGCTGCCTACCGGAGTCCGGAACCGTTGAAGGTTCCGGCGCGGTGTTCGGCTCAAAGCCGGACTTGGGGCCCTGGGGGGATCTATCCCCTTTACTCCTGGAGTCCGGGAGATCGCCTTGCGGCTCCTCCAGGACCACCCTCTCCTGGCTTTGAACCTGTCAGGACGCCACCTCAGCGTCGTCCGTAGGGCGGAGGGAGGTAGCGGGCGGAAGTGAATTCACGTCTGACGAATCCAGGGAGCCGCTCGACGACTCATCAAGCCCGTCCTTGGGTGGACTGCATAGTTATATTCGACATAAGGAAAAGCTGTGCAATAAAGGAATACTATGAGTTACTCTGGTATCCGGATACTTACGATTTCGCAGGGCGCTTGGCCCTGTGCGGCCACTCCTCTTCGCCGTCGTCGGCGTCGGTGGAGTAGTCCGGAGGAAGGGTCTTCCCCTTCTTGGACCCTTCGTCCTCCCCGGTCGGGGCGGCCTTCCTTTTCTTTCCTCCCCCCACTGGAGGGGGAGAGGTTTCTTCTTCCTCCTCCTCGTCTTCACGGGAGGAGTGCGTCTCGGAGTTGTTAGATGATGAATCCGACACCTCCAAGCGCCGGGCACTCTTTCGAGTCCCTGTGGCCTTCTTCTCCGGCACCACATAGGGTGCCGGAACCAGCAGCTTCGCCAAGCAAGAATCCGCTGGGTCTTCGGGCAAAGAAGCCGGACAGCTGATCTGTCCGGACTTCGCCTGCCAATCCTGTCAAAGGTAAGGGAGCTTAGATCCCGCATAGAGTCATACTATGAAAAACTAATACCCTGTAAAAGGTAAAAATAGCTTACCGCACTAGCGTGACGCTGCGTGCTGAATCCACGATCCTCGGTAGCGGATGCGGGAGCCTCGACGCCTTTGAATAGCGCCTTCCAGGCATCTTCGTACATCGTGTCGAAGAGCCTGCTCAGAGTTCGGTGCTGCGCCGGGTCAAACTCCCACAGGTTGAAAGCCCGTTGTTGACACGGGAGGATCCGGCGGATGAGCATAACCTAGACTACGTTGACAAGCTTGAGCTGCTTGTTCACCAGGGTTTGGATGCATGTTTGCAGTCCAGACACCTCTCCTTTGTTGCCCCACGACAGGCCCGTCTCTTTCCAGGACGTGAGCCGCGTAGGGGGTCCGGGTCAGAACTCGGGGGCTGCGACCCATTCAGGGTCGCGCGGCTCGGTGATGTAAAACAACCCCGATTGCCACCCCTTTAGGGTCTCCACAAAGGAGCCCTCGAGCCATAGGACGTTAGGCATCTTGCCCGCCATGGCACCTCCGCACTCAGCCTGGTTGCCGCGCACCACCTTTGGCTTGACATTGAAAGTCTTGAGCCATAGGCCAAAATGGGGGCACATGCAGAGGAAAGGCTCGCACACGACGATAAACGCCGAGATGTTGAGGATGAAGTTCGGGGCCAGATCGTGGAAATCCAGGCCATAGTAGAACATGAGTCCCCGGACGAATGGCTGGAGAGGAAAGCCCAGTCCGCGGAGGAAGTGGGGAAGGAACGCTACCCTCTCATGGGGCCTTGGGGTGGGGAGGAGCTGCCCCTCTTCGGAAAGCCGGTGCGCGATGTCGTTAGACAAGTATCTGGCCTTCCTCAGTTTTTTTATGTGTCCCTCCGTGACGGAGGAGACCATCCACTTGCCTCCCGCTCCGGACATGGCTGGAGAAGGTTGAGGTGGGGAATGCGGACTTGGGTGCTCGAGTGCGCGAAAAATGGATAGGCAAAGGAGGAAGAAGGTGTAGGTGAAAAGGTGGATCTTTATCCCCTTATATGGGTGGATGCGACTATGCGTCCCCACCAGCCTGGTAAAACTCGCTTATCTCCGAAGCGCCGTAATCAATGGCGCGGTTGGGTTACCCACGCCCGTATTGATGAGAATCCCGGAATAAGGGGACACGATCTCTGCTTTGACAAGACGTGCCAAGGAAACCGCCTCACGAAACACGCTAAGGTGGGGCAGTAAAAACGGTTCGAATAAAGGCTTGTGGTGTGATGTCACTCTACGGAATACGTCAGCAGATTAGATTTGTGTAAATATTATTCTCTCTATGGCAATATGTGGAAACTTATTTTGCAGAGCCGGACACTATACTTTTGTGTTCAAAATCTTCTATAAAGTACTTGGAGGAGGAACCCTCCTTGCAATGCCGAAGACAATCTGCGCGCCGGACTCGTCGTCATTGAAGCCTGGTTCAGGGGCTACTGAGGGAGTCCAGGATTAGGGGGTGTCCGGATAGCCGGAATATACCTTCAGTCGGACTCTTGGACTATGAAGATACAAGATTGAAGACTTCGTCCCGTGTCCGAAAGGGACTTTCCTTGGCGTGGAAGGCAAGCTTGGCGATATGGATATGTAGATCTCCTACCATTGTAAACGACTCTGTGTAACCCTAACCCTCTCCAGTGTCTATATAAACTGGAGGGTTTTAGTCCGTAGGACCTAACTACAATCATACCATAGGCTAGCCTCTAGGATTTAGCCTCCTTGATCTCGTGGTAGATCTACTCTTGTAGTACCCATATCATCAATATTAATCAAGCAGGAGTAGGGTTTTACCTCCATCGAGAGGGCCCGAACCTGGGTAAAAACATCGTGTCCCTTGTCTCCTATTACCATCCGCCTAGACGCACAGTTCTGGACCCCCTACCCGAGATCCGCTGGTTTTGACACCGATAGAAAGGTTTTTAGAACTAGCAAGATGCCCATGTGTTGCACGCATCAAGATGCATTTGTATGAGTAGTTTATCTTGTTGGAGATGCTCTAACATGACAGACGAGTGCTTTAATGTTGCCCACAAGATGCGCGAGTATTACTAGTAGTATATTTTTCTTGCCATGTTGAGATTTTAAAACCATGAGTGCGAACATGCAGAGGAGCAATGAAGACCAAACACGGGATATTCGGGACATCCTCAAGGAGTGTGGCAAGTTAACGACGAGCTGCACCGAACCTGTAAAACGAGCTTTGGTAAGTAACACCCTTTCAATTACTTTCGTGTAGCCTTGTGTTCTTCGATGTGTATATGTTGTAGTTTCTGTTTCTCTTAAGCGTGGTGTTCTTCGATGTGTAATAAGAAGAGTCTTAATCGTCCTAATGCTTTCGTTTTTAGCTTGATGTAGGAAGTTCTCACCTTGTAGTCTGTTTTTATTTATTTATTCCTTTTGAATTCACTTCCGCGAGTTCTGTTTATCTGGCTTCTACTAAATCGATCTAGGTTGCTCTAAGTATTGATCTAAAAAAGAAGTAACTTCATGTCAGGATGCAGTTCCTGCGAGGAGGGAAGTATGGTGAACCTCGAGATCATGTTTCCAAAATGAGGATGGATTACACACAAGGTGCCAGTTCCCTAATGATGCTGGATTAGACACAAGGTGCAAATTCCCAGATGATGCTGGATTACACACAAGCCAGGTGGAGTCGTCAACTGTTCGTGTCCTCGTGGCATTAGTAAAGGCTGAAAGAAAGCGTGCAGCAGCCCTTGAGAATGTAGCTGAGTTCCTGAAGAAGCGAAAAGAGCAATCAGATGCTCTCTTCACCCAAGCCAAAGAAGAGATGGAAGAAGCCAAAAATAAGCTAGCAGAGGAAGAGCAGGCCAGGCATCTCCTGCTATCTAAAACTGTTGTCAATACAAAATTTCCTTCATAATAGCTAGGTTCAAATGTTTATCCATTCAGCATGCCTGTTGTGATGTCCGTGCATCTACTGATGTGGCATAAAATGTTTTTTTCGAGTCGTGTAATAACAACAATTACTTTCGAAAGAATAACAGATGAAGCATTGGACAAGGTATAGTTCACGCGCAAGCCCGACATTCCAAGTTCAACTTCCACATCAAACTCATGTTCACAGATATCTACACATTCATACATAATGTCCACAACCACGATTCACTTCAAAGCCAAAAAAATGTGAGGAGAGTTATAAATAAAGAAAATCCTCTACTAGTTCCTACTACCAGTGCGAGCACAACAAGTCAAGACCGCGCGTAAATTAACCATATTTTAGTCATTTTTTGTGTTCTAAATTGCCTACCGGCTCGCAGAAGGATGTGGCGAGGCAGTCTTAAGCTGGTTGCACGCGGCGAGGAGGCGTGCTCAGCCGGGCCTGCAACGAGTGCGGCCCTCTTGGCCGGCGCGCCAGTTCAATGCCTGCGCTATGAGAGGTCGCGTCCCTGTCAGAGCAATCACTCCCTCCAGTCCTTTTTTGTTTGGGTATAACAAAATCTCGTTTTCCATTCACATTTTACAAGTAAAATTCATGGACAAACTTTGACCCAAAGTACGATGGGGACTAGTAAACCAGAATGGAGGTAGTAGTTTTTTTTTAATCAAAGAAGGGTTTCCCCTTCCGATTTTCATTACTGAAAACCAGCATCTAAATCTAAACCATAGTATTTGCCCTAGAACTATCAGGTTCAACATCTCGCAACATAAACCCATACAACCTCCATCGAAAAAAAACCCATACAACCATACGCCAAGGAGGTACGTAGTAATATGAATTCCATTTTCGCTCCATACCAATCGTTCTAAAAACTACTTACTACTTATAACACGCCATTGAAAATCAGAACTCTTAACCCCGCTAAAAACGATATTTTAAACGTGGCTACTCGATCTGTGGCAACTGGGGAGCCACCGCGCTCCAAGTGGTTCACCTGTGGTCCCGACCATCAACTCCTACGGATCAAATTATCACGCGAGCTGACTATTCCTACAAAGGTGCTCCACCACGTACCCGGTACCCGCGAATGCAACAATCGTGCACCTAGGGTTTTAGGGTTTATTTGTTAACATCGCCTTTACGTAACACTCATGTGTGCGAGATAGCGAGAGGCCGACTGCGTGCATGCGCCTGTCCTCTTTGTATATGTACTCCACCGTTTGTCTGGTGTCCAAAGAATTATAATAACTACTAGCAATGTGCCAATGCGTTGCCACACAATCAAAATTAGATTAGTATAGTGGCGGAGCTAGATGTAGATTACGCCTGGGGCTGTGCTATGTTGAGTGATAAAATTCTATGATTTTCTATGCTTTGCATGAAGAAATTACAAAGGAAGTTGTTTCTAGGCCTGGGGCTATAGCCCTAGTTGCCCCAGGCCTGTCTCCGCCACTGGATTAATACATATTCACCGATTTGATAGAAAAAAAGTCTAGTTTTGAAATACGTATATCACTAAAAATATGTTATGTTTCACTCAAAATATATTCCTTTGGCGGTTTTGATGAGATAAGGGAGGAATGTTGTTGGTTTCAAGATTCGAGAAGTGGTATATGTCTAATTTCTACTCTTACTAGCAAGATGCCCGTGCGTTGCACGGAACATCAAGATCTTGTGGGAGAAAAGGATGAACAAGGGAAGGCCTTATCTGCAACATGAAGTGAGCGTGTGGGTGAGCTAGAGAAAAGAGAGTGATAGCTACCTGAAGGAGCATGCATGCGAGAGAGATGGGCGTGAAAGGAGTGAACTAAAACGGGATTCAAAGATTTGAATTCGAGATGATGATACATGTAATCCATACTCGAACCAAAATTGATCTATCAAACATCCATACTCATATGAATTCACGCCATCTATGTTATTTAATATGTAGATATTACTGATCCATACATTTTAGTAGAACATAATTTGGTTAAATTTTTTCGAATTCAACCTTAAGCTTTCGAGATCGTTGTATTTGTAAATCATATTATACATATAAAGGAGCAGAATTCTTTGTTGTGCTTTTGAAAGTATATATAAAAAAATGATGTATATAGAATGTAATTCCAATTGAAAATGGATCCCGCCCGAAAAAAATAGAATACAAACGGGATTCGAATTGAGTTGGCACGATAAACATGCACTCTGCAAAATTTGAACGAAGCGGGGAAAGTCGCAGTAACTGCCCGAAAGCAAAATCTGCGAGATGGAAATCACTACTGCCTATCCCTGCCACGCAAAGCCTATGTGCTGGATTTCTATAGGTTTCGATAGGGATAGGTTTGTAATTTCACCCAAACGCGCCTCTCACCCAGATTCATACACGGTGGGCGCCAAAACACATTGTGTCCTTGGCCGAAATCAACTCCCTCCCCGATTCATATTCATACATGATGGGCGCCAAAAACAAACTCTCGTCAGCAAATATTCGGTGTATGCGAGATTACCGTCCTATCCCCAACCGACTAGTGTTGCTGTGATGTAGTAGAAATTTGAAACGGGGGCTAAGTTTGTAAATGTCCTCGCATTTGAGACAAGCGCGCCCTGAATACATGGTTCCCCCTTCCTCTCTACCTCCCTTTTCCCCATTCGTACTCTGTGGGCGCCAAAACACCCTCTCCACCCCACCCTCCTCCGTCCGCCGCCGTCCGCCACCCCATCCACCGTCGTCCTCCTCCACCATGCTGGAGCTGATAACCCGACGCCGCCGTCCATTACAAGAGATCAACCTCTCTCATCCACGGCTTCGGACCGGGATCCTTGCATCCCGTCCTCTCGCTTCATCCCCGTTGTCGTCCACCTTGCCGGCGCCGCTCCTACGACCGTCTCGTCCACCGTGCCCTGCCGCCACCGTCTACCCTCCTAGATCTGCTTCCATGCCGCCGACAGCCATCGCTACCGCAACACCGTCAAATTCTCAGCAGATGCGTACACGGAGCCGCACCAGAGGCGGTACTCTTTCGTATCTGCTCAACTTATTTATCGCAGCAAGAAAATAGATCGCCATTGCTTTACTCTGATTTCTTGTCTTGGTTGCGAAGTTGCCTTTGTCCGGTTTGCACCTTCAGATCCGCCATGGCACACTCAACACCATACTCCCAATGCTTATGGTTTTCCCCTTTTATATTCCACACTAGTTAAATCACAGTAGACTAAATTTCAAAATTGGGTCAGTCGATTTTTGAGAGCTCGCCGGAGTTCGCCGGTGTGAAGGAAGGGGCTCGGGTGGGACGGTGGTTGTGGGGGGGGGGGGCAGTGGTGGGGCCTCGTCGAACAAAGAAAACTCGACGCGGGTGGGGGCGGGGGTGGGGGTGGCGGAGGAACACAGGCGGTGGGGCCGGTGCTTCGGTCGGCGGCCCGTGCGGTGTTCTGTATGGGAAGCACAGTATGTTCCTTGTCAGGAAGGGGAGCAGGGACATCTGCAGTCAAGAGCTGATAGAGCTGGCCTGTACGTGATCGATAGGCTTTCAATTACTAGCGGCAATACAACATCGTAATTTCCAGCCAGTTCCACTTTCCCGATTTATATATCCTGGTTATGGTGTACCCCTGTTATGTACACTATGATCTACCTAGTTGCTGTGTGCTCTTGTTATCATGGTTTGGCAATAAACTCTCTATATAGTATATTATGAACCTATCATCTGCCAGCTATCCTTACTTCTGGAGCCTATTTGTTTGTGTACTTGTGCCAGATTATATAAATGCACGCACCATATTACAGCACACATGAGCTCTCTCATCAAAATCCAGTGATAGCACACAAGTGTTTACAAGGGCGCCCCTATATTAGAATATCATCTTCATTACAAAGATAATCTCACAGCTATTTATGTTTTCATGGTTCTCAAATATTAGACGCAATTACAGCGAATATCAGAATCCGCGCATCAGAAGAATATTGTGGAACACTGCAATGACTTACAAAATTGGCAACAAGGTATTGAGTGCCATTCTGGAAGCAATGAAACTCGTATGCTCCCCACCTGTTGATTCTTGTTCAGAATATCATCCTAATGACTATTCTAACCTCGAGGAGTCAAAGGCAGATGACCTGTCCTGTTCACCCATCAAGGTGCCTATTCTAATTTGGCAAGGTTTTATTGATTGCGCGTATCTTGCATATGTTGTCTTGCATTTCTTCTACTTTGTTGCACCGCCAACTGCTTAGTTTACTCATCATATAACTCGAGATGCCATGCCCATCCATTGTCAATACATATTCCATCTGTCATCATACCATGTTTTTCCACTCAAATGCTGTTCTTGTGCATCAGACATCAAAAAGGAAGAGGGTGATTGCCGAACCTGAAGGAGCACCAGCAAAGTCCTTGAAAAACGTGGCGGTGCCGGAGAAATCAGATAGCACCCCACATATATTGGCTGTACAACTAGTGACACAAAACGTAGGACCGATTCCAGTAGACTGTACCCATACTTCACTGGCCACACCACTAGCCCCACCACACAGGACCTACACTCCAGCAAATGGTATACCGATTTCATTTGCCATAGCACCAGCCGTACCATAGAAAAATCCCACTCCAACAAAAAGTATAGCAAGTCCACCGGCCGAACACCTATCCCAACAGCAGAGACGGCCAATTACTGCAGATTGGAACCCCATTCCATTTATTCCCAATTTAAAAGACAATGCTTTCAATGTTGTTAGGGACTACGTGCATATATTCCCATCATGGGAAGATTATAGTGAAGACAAACACCATTTTCACATCTTCCTGTCCCACTTATGTGTAAGTGCTATAATTCACGGTGATTATTTTCCTATTTTCTACTGATTGAACACATCAGTGATTTACATTACATTGTTGTAAGTAGGTGAGGGTCAATCTGGATAGTCATGACGAGCAAAGCTTGCTTGCGCTTTTCAAGGAAGCATTGCAACAGTATCGATGTTACCTGAGGAAATCACACTTTGATGGCAAGTCTATAAACGAATTTCCGGTGAAGTCTCCTGTGCTAAATTCAGAAGACATTGAATGGAAAAACCTTGTTATGCACTGGTCTTGTTCCTAGGATGAGGTACTGTCTATGAAATCACATGACAATTTGAACTTCTACTTTTCCGCATGTGCCTTACGGATCTTTTTTGCAGGAAATCTGCTCGAAGAAGAATTACTGTTTAACAAGAACGATAGGATATCGCAAATATGTTGCCCGCTGCTTTGCTCTTGTTAGTACCTGTTGTCCTGTATCACTGTACTTGCATACATACCTAGTTCATTATGTGACAGCAGTATGCATGATAGCTTGCTTATCAATTGTTTGCTCCAAATTATCCGATCTGTATGAATGGTTACATTAGTGTAGAATATATCCAATGCCAATATTTTTTAGCTCTGCATTGTTCTTGTAAGTACATGCTGTCCTTTATCAGTGTACTTATAATGACAGGTAGTTGTTCATGTACCATCACTCTGCAGCTTATTTTCCTTTGCCCTCCATTTTCTACACATCAGATCTATATTTACTCTTACCATAAGGTTGGTACTGAAGAAGTTTAGCTGTGCATTGCTCTTGGTTGTACCTTTTACCTATATAGCTGCACTTACATTTATAGCTACTTGGTTATGTAGCATCACTCTTGATCTTATATTAAATATTCTCCATTTTTCGTATATTATCACATCTATATTTACTCTTAACAAAATGTAGAATAAAGGCAATGCTTTTGAAGAAGATTATATGGTAAACTTCTTGAATTGCCCCCCCCCCCATCAGCATGGACAAGGCCTTTATAGAGCCTGTCTTCACCAATAGTGTAAGTTTGTCCATCTCAAGCCTTCAAACTTTGTTGTATATATTTGGTTAGGCATGACTGCAATAGCTGTTTATTTTTGGCATTTGCATCAAATTGCTTGTTTAAAGTTTATTATGTAGTTCGTAAAAAAGTTTATCCTTTCTCAATTTAAGTTTTCAGTTATACAACCAAGTTCATTCTTCATACCATGTAAATTAAACTATACAGAGCAAGTGATCTTCTTTTGCACTACATGTATGCTTCTGTTCTTCATCCGTAATCCAGTGGTGTGGTGAACCTACCCACTACAGCACAATGTCATATTCTCCAATGTCTTAACTATGAACAATGTCATATCATTCCACTATTATTTAAACCGTCTCTTTATTTGCCAATCTGAAATAGTATAAATTGACAGCACACTAACCATTGATACTTATGAGTTCTTGATCTGTAATCCAGTGGTGTCATGAAGCTGCCAACTCCTGCACAATGTCATTTCCTTCCATGTCTTGACCTGAACAATATCATATTGTGTTAATGCAAATTTAAACTGTGTCACTTTATTCGTCAGTAAGAAATGTGATGAATTGTCAGCACTGATACTTTTATGTGCAAAACCTGTCATCTGTCTGCTTGTTTATCTTTTAGAGTGAGGAAGATATAAGTGTTGAACAAGTGCAGTCTCATCATCTTGCTCAGCTGCTTGCGCTGCAGCTCCCCAGCAGGGCTAACCTTTCTTGAACTCTATTGAAGTGCTGTCGGTTTTGTATATTATTTTGTCGGCATGTTTATTTGCACTGGTGGTGATCTTTGATGCCCAGTGTATGTAATCTGCTGTCTGCTTGTGCTTTATTATCATAGTGGCGAACTTTGATGCCCAGTGTATGTAATATGTCGTAATTTCTTTATTGTATAGTCTAGATTTTTTCTTATTCACGATGCTGCAGTTATTTTACTGTATATATATCCCGTCTTTGCAGTAAGCCGGCCAAAACCTAAAATTACGGTACATAATCGAGCCGTCATGCAATCACGATGTAGGTTGGGCCTGAAACGTGCTGAACAGCTCACGGGCCGGCAGCAGCCCGGAATGAACCCCGGCCCATGATTGTGCGAATCAAATCACGGGCTTTTAACAGGCCAAAAAATTGTCTCGGTCCTTATTTGGCCCAATCAGATATCGGTTGCGATCAGGCCGGATGCAAACCGGGCCGTAGTTAGGCCCAACTATATGACGGGCTTTTAACAAGCTGAAATTAATATAGGGCCAAAATGTTAAACGGGCCCTTAACAGGCCAAAACTAATATTAGGTCGAATTACTAAGTGGGCCTTTAGCAAGTGGGCCCAAAAGCATGGTGTCCAGTTGACGGGCCAAATCTGATATGGGCCATAATTGAGCCCAAAACCTCTTAAAGGGGCAGACCTGATCTGGGCCGTAATTTGGCCCAGAACGTGGTAGGCTTTTAACGGGCTGGATCTCATATGGGCCACTATTAGGCCAGGAGCGTGGCAGGCCATTAATGGACCAGATCAAATATGGGCCGACATTTGGCCCAAAACATGGCAGCCAGTTAATGGGTCGGCCTACTAGGGTCCTCAAAATCTTGTGGGCCTACAGCTGGGCCGGCCCATTAATGTCGGTGAAATCTCGTGGGCCTTAAGCTGGGCCGGCCTATTATGATCCGGAAGAATTTTGTGGGCCTTTACCTGGGCCGGCCCAATATGGCACACAAAAATCTTTTGGGCCTTTACCTAGGCTAGCCCATTATGGCCCGCGAAATCTTGTGGGCCTTTAGCTGGGCCAGCCCATTATGGTCTGCAAAATCTCGTGGGCCTTTAGCTGGGCCGACCCATTATGGTCCGCAAAATCTTGTGGGCCTTTAGTTGGGCTGGCCCATTTAAACTTGTTGGGAGGACAGGGCTCATCTTTTCTTTGGTTGTAATTTCGGTGCCAGGGTTTGGAACTACCTGCAGATCGATTTGTCACATGGTTCTACTATTCAGCAAAGTATATTTGAAGCAAGGCAGAGATTTGGGCATCCTTTCTTCTTTGAAGTTATGCTCACATCTGCTTGGAATATCTGGATTCTGAGAAATGGGAGAACTTTCAGGGGAGTTCAGGCTACTTTTGCTGCCTGGAGGGGCAGTTTTGTACATGACATTCTTCTCCTGTCACATAGGTTTAAGGATAGCTCTAAGTCTAGGCTTGTAGATTGGGTTAACTCCCTTATGTAATTGTAAGTTCTTCTTAACCTTTAGTTTAGGTTTGTAATCTTTTTCTTTCTCTGTACAGTTTGCCTCTTTGAGACTGCAATAAACGGCTGTGGGGTTTTTACCCTACAGTAAATATTCAAAAAAAAACTTGTTGGGCCGTGCCACGTGTCGACGTATAATAGGCGCCTTCTGTCCAGTGAGTGGATGACATCTGTCCCGACGATGAGCCGACACGTGTTTCCTCTAGCCAATGATGATTTTACATGTGGAAAATCCCCATTGGTCGGGGCTGTTAATGGGTTATCGGATCCAAAACCCGACCCGATAGCTTAACGACGTTCCGTTACGGTGGATGCCACGTGTCAGTCACCCTTGACGAAAGCACTTCTGTGAAGCGCGATTTATCGTCATGGAAATGGACACTTCCGTGATGATAATTTTGGTAATGTCATGGAACACTTCTACGACAGCACATGTATGACTATATTGATTCTGTCATAAATTTGTCATGGATGTACATGCATGACAAAAAACGTGACCTACTGTGACAAACACGTATCATCACGGAAGTGTATTTTTTTGTAGTGCAAGTAAGTTGTGGGCGATACAAGTCATATTGCTTACCAACATGTCATACTTTGGTTCGGTGGTATTGTTGGATGAAGCGGCCCAGACCGACATTACGCGTACGCTTAAGTGAGACTGGTTCTACCGACGTGCTTTGCACACATGTGGCTGGCGGGTGTTAGTTTCTCCAACTTTAGTTGAACCGAGTGTGGCTACGCCCGGTCCTTGTGAAGGTTAAAACAACACTAACTTGACGAAATATCGTTGAGGTTTTGATGTGTAGGTAAGAACGGTTCTTGCTCAGCCCGTATCAGCCACGTAAAACTTGCAACAACAAATTAGAGGACGTCTAACTTGTTTTTGCAGGGCATGTTGTGATGTGATATGGTCAAGGCATGATGCTATATTTATTGTATGAGATGATCATGTTTTGTAACGGAGTTATCGGCAACTGGCAGGAGCCATATGGTTGTCGCTTTATTGTATGCAATGCAATCGCCCTGTAATTGCTTTACTCTATCACTAAGCGGTAGTGATAGCCGTAGAAGAAATAGTTGGCGAGACGACAACGATGCTACGATGGAGATTAAGGTGTCGCGCCGGTGATGATGGTGATCATGACGGTGCTTTGGAGATGGAGATCAAATGCACAAGATGATGATGGCCATATCATATCACTTATATTGATTGCATGTGATGTTTATCCTTTATGCATCTTATTCTGCTTTGTTTGACGGTAGCATTATACGATGATCTCTCACTAAATTTCAAGGTAAAAGTGTTCTCCCTGAGTATGCACCGTTGCCAAAGTTCATCGTGTCGATACACCACGTGATGATCAGGTGTGATAAGCTCAACGTTCATCTACAACGGGTGTAAGACAGTTTTGCACACGCAGAATACTCGGGTTAAACTTGACGAGCCTAGCATATGCAGATATGGCCTCGGAACACTAGAGACCGAAAAGTCGAGCGTGAATCATATAGTAGATATGATCAACATAGTGATGTTCACCAATGAAAAGTACTCCATCTCACGTGATGATCGGACATGGTTTAGTTGATATGGATCACCTGATCACTTAGATGATTAGAGGGATGTCTATCTAAGTGGGAGTTCTTAAGTAATATGATTAATTGAACTTTAATTTATCATGAACTTAGTCTTGGTTGTATTAGGATATCTATGTTGCAGATCAATAGCTCGCGTTTAGCCCCCCAGTTTTATTTTTTGATATGTTCCTAGAGAAAACTAAGTTGAAAGATATTAGTAGCAATGGTGCGGATTGGATCCATGATCTGAGGATTATCCTCATTGCTACACAGAAGAATTATGTCCTTGATGCACCGCTAGGTGACAGACCGATTGGAGGAGCAAATGCAGACATTACGAACGTTTGGCAAGCTCGATATGATGACTACTTGATAGTTTAGTGCACCATGCTTTACGGCTTAGAATCGGGGCTTCAAAAACATTTTTGAAATGCCACAAAGGATATGAGATGTTCCAAGAGTTGAAATTAGTATTTCATACTCATGCCCATGTTGAAAGGTACGAGACATTTGACAAGTACTTTTCCTACAAGATGGAGGAGAATAGCTCAGCTAGTGAGCATGTGCTCAGAATGTCTGAGTACTACAATCACTTGAATCAAGTGGGAGTTAATCTTCTAGATAATATAGTGATTGACAAAGTTCTCTAGTCATTGTCACCAAGTTACTAGAACTTCGTGACGAACTATAATATGCAAGGGATAACGGAAATGATTCCCAAGCTCTTCGTGATGCTGAAATCGACGAAGGTAGAAATCAAGAAAAGCATCAAGTGTTGATGGTTGACGAGACCACTAGTTTCAAGAAAAGGGCAAAGGGAAGAAGGGGAACTTCAAAAGGAACTGTCGGCGTTCTGGGAACGGGGGTCCCCAGACTTGCCTGCCTGCAGCCCGCAGCGTGGCTCAAATGGGAGCCCTGCGTGGCCCATCTTCATCAACACAAGGCTCAAGACCCTCGCGAGGGGCCAAGCCTCGCGAGGCGGACGACATGGCGCTTCCTCAAGCACGGCCTTCTTAGGCTGGCTCGTGAGGAGGCGGAGAGATCAACGGGTACCTCACGATGTGCCCATGACGCAAGCCATGACGACCAAGGGTGCCAGGCGGGCGCCAGCCCGCGCAGCGTCTCCCTTTCCTCTTTGGTGCAAAGGGGGCAAGCGCAGGCGAGAGGATCAAGCAAAGGCACCCATTCCGGTGCAACGTGATCAAGACCAGTCCAACGGTGGGAAGGAGGTCACCATGGAGCCCAGGACGGCATCACCACAGGGCCTTTGGTAGGCTAAGACCAGATGTTCCCCTTCGAATTGGCCAATTGTTGGCGCCCTTCCCGCTCAATATTTGGGAAGAGGCCCAGGGCCTTTGCCTATAAATAGGACTAGTCAGCCCCAGGGTAGAGGCATCTAATCCGGCATCTCACAGAGAGAGAGAAGGGCGATCGAACTCCCCCTAGCAGTTCATCCCCTGGCCAAGAACAGACCCTCACGAGGCTGTTCTTCCTTGTACTGTTCTTCCTCATTAGCCCAAGAGGCAATCCACCCACCACAAACTAGAGTAGGGTATTACACCACAATGGTGGCCCGAACTAGTATAAACCCTGCGTCTCTTGTGCTGTTCTCCTTGTAGTTAGTTCTTTGCGAGACGGAGAGGTAGAGGGCACGATCTCCGCGCGCACCCCAGAGTTCGAACCTTAAGGGTCTGCCGGAACCCGTGATCCGACATTTGGCGCGCCAGGTAGGGGGTGCGCCGGAATCTGCCTTCCACCGCTCCGTCCTCCCCCGGCTGCCGCATCCATGTACGGCGCACGTCGAGCTCGCGTCACGCCAGCAGCCCTCGCTGGTGGACGTCCTCGCCGTTCCCCGCCGCATGCCGTCAACACCGCCACCGGCCCGGCGGGAGGCGAGCAGCAAGCACCACCCCGGCGTCTGCCTATGCGACAGGGCGGCTGCACCACGACGTCGACGCTCCCGGTTGTTGCGGCCCTCCTGGCCGGCTCGCAGGCGCCACCCATGAGCCGCCACGTCAAGTCGTTTGCCCGCCAGATCGGCGCCGTTTCCGCACGGCAAGGGGCTCCCCCGGACCGGGCGGCACGCGAGGTTGGTCTGACCTTCAGCTCGGAGGACCACCCCGCTAACTTGGCCGGCTCAGGCGCGCTCCCCCTGTTATGCACCCCCACCATCTGCCAGGTGGCCGTCACCAGAACCCTCGTCGATGGTGGCGCGGGCCTCAGCGTGCTTTCGGTCGAGACCTTCAACCTCCTCTGCATACCCCGGGAGCGGCTGCAACCCAGCCGATCCTTCTCGGGCACCGGGGGCGGGTCGTCCGACTCCTTGGGACAAATCCGGCTCCCGGTAACCTTTGACACCTACGACAACTTCCGCACGAAGATGGTCGACTTCGACATCGCCCCCATCGGCCTCCCTTACAACGCCATCCTCGGCTACCCGGCACTGGCTCAGTTCATGGCCGCCACGCACCCGGCGTACAACCTCATGAAGATGCCCGGGAGCAACGGTACCCTCACCGTGCATGGAGACACCGGGGACGCCCTGCGAGTACTCAAGCTCGCCTTCAAGACGGCGGCATCGGCATAGCCCGCCGACGCGGGGACCCCTGAGCCCAAGGGGGCTGCGCCCACCAAGAAGAAGCAGTTGTTCACCCAGGACAAGGCAGAAACCAAGCAGATACCCGTCGACGAGGACGGGTCCTCCAGCGCCACCTTCACCATTGGCGCCAACCTGGGGCCTGAGCAGGAGGAGGCCCTGGTCAAGTTCCTGCGTGCAAACAAGAAAGTGTTTGCTTGGGAGCCCGATCAGTTGGCAGGGATCCCCAGGGACGTCATCGAGCATCACCTCAACGTATGCCCAAATGTGCGCCCGGTGAAGCAGAAGGCCAGGCGGCAGTCCGCAGAGAAGCAGGCCTTCATCGTCCAAGAGACCCGCAAGTTAGAAGGCGCTGGAGTCATTCGCGAGGTCCGGTACCCAGATTGGTTGGCCAACCCTGTCGTTGTGCCCAAGAAAGGGGGGAAGGAACGCATGTGTGTCGACTTCACCAACCTCAACAAGGTATGCCCGCAAGATCCGTCCCCGCTCCCTCGCATCGACCAGATCGTCGATTCCACCGCCGAGTGCGACCTGCTGTGCTTTTTGGATGCCTTCTCCGGATATCACCAGATGAAGATGGCGATAGAAGACGTTGAGAAGACCGCCTTCTTGACCCAGTGCGGGGTATACTGCTATACATGCATGCCATTTGGACTACGTAACGCAGGGGCAACTTTTCAGTGGCTGATGCACATCACCTTGGGCCCGCAGCTCGGGAAGAATGTTGAAGCATACGTTGATGACATTGTGGTGAAATCTCGAGAGGCCAGGACCCTGATAAAAGACCTGGAGGAGACCTTCGCGAGCCTCGACGCAGTAAACCTGTGGCTCAACCCGGAGAAATGTGTGTTTGGCGTTCCCTCGGGCAAGCTTTTGGGATTCCTCGTATCTCACCGTGGCATCGAGGCCAACCTCGAGAAGGTCAAGGCGGACGAGGACATGAGTCCGCCAAAGACCCTCAGAGAAATGCAGAAGCTCACTGGGCGTGTGACCGCACTAGGGCGCTTCATCTCCAAATTGGGGGAACGAGCGCTGCCTTTCTTTCAGCTGATGAAGAAATAGGGGCCCTTTGAATGGACTGAAGAGGCAGATAAGGCGTTTTGGGATCTCAAGAGGTACCTAACCAGTCCCCCAGTCATGGTGGCTCCGCGTCCTCAAGAGCCCCTGCTGCTCTACCTCGCTGCCACCCCCTACTCCGCCAGCACGGCCTTCGTGGCGGTTAGGGAGGAGCGCCAGGTCAAGACCGCAGTGGAAGCCCAAGGCAAGGCAAAAAGGGAACAAGGAAAGCCCGAGGAAGCCAAAACAACAGATGAGGAGGATCAACCGCCGAAGAACGCACCAGAGATAGGAGAGGCCGCATGCCCGGATGGTCCACCTCCCGAGGTCACGTTGTCCTATGAGGTGCCCTCACCACTCGAGGGCGCCGCGACCCAAGATGCTCTCAGCCTTGTTGAGCACCCGGTCTACTTCGTTAGCACGGTGCTACGGGACGCGAGGGCACGATACACGATGCCTCAGAAGCTCCTCCTCGCGCTGCTAGTGGCCTCGCGCAAGCTGTGTCACTACTTCCAAGCTCACCCGATCAAGGTCGTCTCATCGTACCCCCTGGAGAGGGTGCTCAGGAGCCCTAACTCAGCCGGAAGGGTCGCTGAATGGAACATAGAGTTGCAGCCGTTTCAGCTCGAGTTCAGCACAACTAGGGTCATCAAAGGAGCCGCATTGGCGGATTTCGTGGCGGAATGGACAGAGGCGCCAGGCCTCAAGGACAACGAGGATCGTTCCCTCTCCCCAGGGAGCGAGGCGCCAGAAGGCTGGGTCATGTACTTCGACAGGGCATTCTCCAGACACGGCGCAGGGGCTGGTGCGGTGCTGATATCACCCACTCAGGATAAGCTTTACTATGCAGTACAGCTCTGTTTCCAGGAAGGAGAAAAGGTCTCCAACAACATAGTAGAATATGAGGGACTGATAGCCGGGTTGAAGGCCGCAGCGGCCCTGGGAGTGAAGCGCCTCACCGTCAAAGGCGACTCGCAGCTCCTAGTCAACTTTTCCAATAAGGTGTACGAGCCGAAGGACGAGCATATGGAGGCCTACCTGGCGGAGGTCCACAGGATCAAAAAGCAGTTCTGGGGGCTGGAGCTGAAGCACGTGCCCCGTGGCACCAACCAGGAAGCTGACAACATAGCTGGACGGGCGTCCAGGCGGCTGCCGCAGGAGCCCGGCGTCTTCGAAGAACGGCTCTTCAAACCATCAGAGCAGCTAACGCTATCAAGCACGGCTCAGCCTCGAGAGGAGCTCCCTCAGCCGCCAGCCTCAGGGGCCCCGGCCTGCGGACCGCCCTCAGGAGCATGCTTGCTCCTGACGATGGAACCTCAGGAGGGATGCTGGATCACAGAGCTCCGGAATTACCTGACACATGGGGCGCTGCCAGAGAAGGAGGAGGAAGCAGAACGTGTGGCGCGGCAGGCCACGGCATACTGCATCAGGGATGGAGAACTTTACCGGAAGCGACCCAACGACGTATCACTGCGCTGCATCTCTAGGGAGCAAGGAAAGGAACTACTGGGGGACATACACAGCGGAGACTGCGGGCACCACACATCGTCACGGACCCTTGTCGGGAAAGCGTTCCGCAGTGGGTTCTATTGGCCCACTGCGCTCAATGACGCGATCGAATTGGTAAAGTCTTGTGAGGCCTACCAGTTCCAGTCCAAGCAGATCCATCAACCAGCGGGGGGCCTGCAGACTATACCCCTCTCGTGGCCATTCGCAGTTTGGGGGTTGGATATTCTGGGCCCGTTCCCTCGGGCACCAGGGGGCTACCGTTACTTCTACCTCACCATCGACAAGTTCACCAAGTGGGCAGAGGTGGAGGCTGTCCGTACCATCCCCGCGGGCTCCGCGGTCAAGTTCATCAGGGGCATCATGAGCCGGTTCGGGGTGTCGAACCGCATCATCACAGACCACGGTTCGCAGTTCACCAGTAATCTCTTCAAAACATACTATGCTAACCTTGGAACGCAGGTATGCTACGCTTCGGTGGCACACCCGCGAAGCAATGGGCAAGCCGAACGAGCCAACGCGGAGGTCTTGAGAGGCCTCAAGACCAGAACGTTCAAGAAGAAGCTGGAGGCCTGCGGCAGGGGTTGGTACGACGAGCTCCAATCCGTGCTGTGGTCCATCCGCACAACCGCGACCAAACCAACCGGGGAAACCTCGTTCTTCCTGGTCTACGGAGCTGAAGCAGTCCTTCCTCATGAGGTCAGGCGTCGCTCCGCGCGGGTCCTGGCGTTCGACGAGGCGCAGCAGGACGCCACGCGGGGGATGTACCTCGTGCTGGGGTAGGAACACCGCCGGGAAGCCGCGCTGCGAGCGGCAAGGTACCAACAGGCGCTACGACGATATCACTGCCGCAACATCCGCCCCAGGACCCTCGAGGTAGGAGACCTTATACTCAGGCGGGTCCTCTCCAGGGAGGGGCTGCACAAGCTCTCTCCCATGTGGGAGGGTCCGTTCAAGGTTGTTCATGTTTCCAGGCCAGGCTCCATGCGCTTAGAGACTCA
The DNA here is from genome assembly GCA_032464435.1 of Aegilops umbellulata. Taxonomy (NCBI): domain Eukaryota; kingdom Viridiplantae; phylum Streptophyta; class Magnoliopsida; order Poales; family Poaceae; genus Aegilops; species Aegilops umbellulata. Next base: position 332,145,734 of record CP136058.1, read on the forward strand.
AGATGGGAAGCCGATCCAGAACATGTGGAACATCCAGCACCTCCGGAGGTTCTACCCCTGAAAGGCCCTGAGCCTGTGAAGAAGGCGAACGCCTGTGAAGATCGTCTCTTTTTGGAAAAGGCCCTGAGGCTATGAAGAAGGCGAACGCCTGTGAAGATCGCCTCTTTTTGGAAAAGGCCCAGAACCTGTGAAGAAGGCGAATGCCTGTGAAGCTTATTACCTCTAAGGAGAAAGGCCCGGAGCCTGTGAAGCTCGCCGCCCCGTGACACTCTCACGTAATAATGAGTGGGGCTGTACACGCCCCGGAGTCTCAGGAGCGCCGGCCTCAGGCCCTGGGGCTCCCTCCCACGCCCAGTGGCAGCACTTAGCTCCGCGCTGGTGAGAAGACGTCGAAGACTGGACTAGGTGCCGGATGCAGCTTTTTCATTTGCTTTCCGCATTTGACGTGTTTTACTTGCATCTGAAGTCTTATCGAAACTATCGCCGTTGTTGATTTGTGGTTTGTCGATTTTCGCTCCTCGTTTTGATTTTTTCTCATGAAAGGCCTCGCAAGGGATCGGACTCGAACGCCCTCACGAGCATTTCTGCTCTAGCCGCTTAAAGGTTTCACGACCCGGGCTCTCTACAGGAGCACCCCTCTAGTCTGTGCCCCTCGGGCACCGCAACACGCACACAGGGCCTGGGTCGGTCGCCCCCCAGCTGGGGCCGCAAACTACCTACGCGAGGGCAAATAGTTGAGAAACGCAACAAAAAAGTCAAGGTAATGGCTACAACGGCAATGATTCTCAACACGCCCCCACGGGGCTCCATGCAGCTGTCTTGTCTTACACAGGGAGCAAAAGGAAAAGAAAAGGGCGAGCCCGGCGCGGCCCGCCTCACATCGGCCTGCAGAGGCGACGCCGGATGCCTCCGAAGCTCAGGCAGACTCCCTCTCGCGCTTCATCGGGGCGCGGCGACGAGCGGATGAACAGCCACCCCCCAAGCAAGCGCGGCGGCGAGGGGGCTGGCTGCGGCCACCGCTGGAGGAGCCGCCCGAAGAAGAGTTGGTGGAGCTTGGGGAGCATCGGGCGCCGCCATCGGAGTGGGCGTTGTCTCCTCCATCGTCGTCGGAGCGAAGCCCCTGGCCACGGTCGTCGCCCTCGGAGCAGCATCCTGCGCGGCGACCATCTTCCCCAAACACCCTCACATAGAGGGTGCCGTCACCGTCGAACTTGAAGTGCAGGGTGCACCGCTGGCCCAGGCCGCACGCGCGGGCAAACGTTTGCCAGCAGCGGGTCAGGGCCCCATTCCCAGAAGGGGAGACCTCAAGCGAAACCCAGGAAGCCCTACTACAGCAACCGTCAGCCTGGAGCCAGAAGCCGCATCGGGCGCTGGCCGGCAGCCCGCTGATGAAGAAGCGAGGGAGCTGGAGCCAGGTGTTGGTCGGGTCCGCCGACCACACGACGAACTCCGGCAGCACCTCTGCCGAGCGAAAGCGCGGCCTGGGGGGCCGCGCAGCCACAGCCTGCCTCACCTTGGCAGCCGAGCGCTCACCACCACGCGGAGAACCACCCCTGTGCCCACAGGGAGCCACAGCGGGGACCGCGGGATGCTTGCGGGGACGACCCCGGCCGCGCTTGGCCGGAGGGGAGTCGGGCCCCGCCCGACTAGCCTTCCCCTTCTCCGCGGCTGAGAACCTCTTCGGAGCCATGCGAGCGGCGGCGGCGAAGGAGAGGAAGAAGAAGAGAAGCGGGAAGGAGTGGACTGGTGAAGCTTGTGCGACCTCGCACTTATAGCCGGAAGAGGCCAACCGTCGAGCACCACGATCGCAGGTAATAATGACCCGTATCTACGCATGCAGGGACTATTCAAGTCACACAGTTGCCAAGGCATCGTGGGGAAGCGGAGACTCCCACGTCCTGCCAAACCGCCACGCGGCGCCCAAGGCCGCAGGCTGTTAGGGCCCGCAGCGCTTCGCCCTTGCCCTTTCGCCCCTCGGCATGGCCAAGTCCATGCGCGCCTTGGGCCCGGGGGCTACTGTCGGCGTTATGGGAACGGGGGTCCCCAGACTTGCCTGCCTGCGGCCCGCGGCGTGGCTCAAATGGGAGCCCAACGTGGCCCATCTTCATCAACACAAGGCTCAAGACCCTCGCGAGGGGCCAAGCCTCGCGAGGCGGACGACATGGCGCTTCCTCAAGCACGGCCTCCTTAGGCTGGCTCGCGAGGAGGCGGAGAGATCAAGGCAGGTACCTCACGATGTGCCCATGACGCAAGCCATGACGACCAAGGGTGCCAGGCGGGCGCCAGCCCTCGCAGCGTCTCCCTTTCCTCTTTGGTGCAAAGGGGGCAAGCGCAGGCGAGAGGATCAAGCAAAGGCACCCATTCCGGTGCAACGTGACCAAGACCAGTCCAACGGTGGGAAGGAGGTCACCATGGAGCCCAGGACGGCGTCACCACAGGGCCTTTGGCAGGCTAAGACCAACTTTAGTCAGGATAAGTGTACCAGATGTTCCCCTTCGAATTGGCCAATTGTTGGCGCCCTTCCCGCTCAATATTTGGGAAGAGGCCCAGGGCCTTTGCCTATAAATAGGACTAGTCACCCCCAGGGTAGAGGCATGTAATCCAGCATCTCACACAGAGAGAGAGAAGGGCGATCGAACTCCCCCTAGCAGTTCATCCCCTGGTCAAGAACAGACCCTCACGAGGCTGTTCTTCCTTGTACTGTTCTTCCTCATTAGCCCAAGAGGCAATCCACCCACCACAAACTAGAGTAGGGTATTACACCATAATGGTGGCCCGAACTAGTATAAACCCTGCGTCTCTTGTGCTGTTCTCCTTGTAGTTAGTTCTTTGCGAGACGGAGAGGTAGAGGGCACGATCTCCGCGCGCACCCCAGAGTTCGAACCTTAAGGGTCTGCCGGAACCCGTGATCCGACAGGAACGACAAGCAAGTTGCTGCTCAAGTGAAGAAGCCCAAGCCTGGACCTAAGACTGAAACTGAGTGCTTCTACTTCAAAGGAAATGGTCACTGGAAGTTGAACTACCGTAGATACTTGGCGGATAAGAAGGATGGCAAAGTGAACAAAGGTATATTGGATATACATGTTATTGATGTGTACTTTACTAGTGTTTATAGCAACCCCTCGGCATTTGATACTGGTTCAGTTGCTAAGAGTAGTAACTCGAAACGGGAGTTGCAGAATGAACAGAAACTAGTTAAGGGTGAGGTGACGATGTGTGTTGGAAGTAGTTCCAAGATTGATATGATCATCATCGCACACTCCCTATACTTTCGAGATTAGTGTTGAACCTAAATAAGTGTTATTTGGTGTTTGCGTTGAGCATGAATATGATTTGATCATGTTTATTGCAATACGGTTATTCATTCAAATTAGAGAATAATTGTTGTTCTGTTTACATGAATAAAACCTTCTATGGTCATACACCCAATGAAAATAGTTTGTTGGATCTCGATCGTAGTGATACACATATTCATACTATTGAAGCCAAAAGATGCAAAGTTAATAATGATAGTGCAACTTATTTGTGGCACTGTCGTTTAGGTCATATTGGTGTAAAGCGCATGAAGGAACTCCATGCTGATGGGATTTTGGAATCACTTGATTATGAATCACTTGATGCTTGCGAACCATGCCTTATGGGCAAGATGACTAAGACTTCGTTCTCCGGAACAATGGAGCGAGCAACTGACTTAATTGGAAATGATACATACTGATGTATGCGATCCGATGAGTGTTGAGGCTCATTGCGGGTATTGTTATTTTCTGACCTTCACAGATGATTTGAGCAGATATGGGTATATCTACTTAATGAAACATAAGTCTGAAACATTTGAAAAGTTCATATAATTTCAGAGTGAAGTGGAAAATCATCGTAACAAGAAAATAAAGTTTCTACGGTCTGACCGTGGAGGAGAATATTTGAGTTATGAGTTTTGTTCTTCATTTGAAACAATGTAGAATAGTTTCGCAACTCACGCCACCAGGAACACCACAGCGTAATGGTGTGTCCGAACATCATAACCGTACTTTATTAGATATGGTGCAATCTATGATGTCTCTTACCGATTTACCACTATCGTTTTGGGGTTATGCATTAGAGACAGTTGCATTCACGTTAAATAGGGCACCATCTAAATCCGTTGAGACGACGCCTTATGAACTATGGTTTGGCAAGAAACCAAAGTTGTCGTTTCTTAAAATTTGGGGCTGCTATGCTTATGTGAAAAAGCTTCAACATGATAAGTTCGAACCCAAATTGGAGAAATGTGTCTTCATAGGATACCCAAAGGAGACTGTTGGGTACACCTTCTATCACAGATCCGAAGGCAAGACATTCGTTGCTAAGAATGGATCCTTTCTAGAGAAGGAGTTTCTCTTGAAAGAAGTGAGTGGGAGGAAAGTAGAACTTGATGAGGTAACTGTACCTACTCCCTTATTAGAAAGTAGTTCATCAAAGAAATCAGTTTCTATGACTCCTACACCAATTAGTGAGGAAGCTAATGATGATGATCATGTAACTTCAGATCAAGTTACTACCAAAACTCGTAGGTCAGCCAGAGTAAGATCTGCACCAGAGTGGTTCGGTAATCCTGTTCTGGAGGTCATGTTACTTGACCATGACGAACCTATGAACTATGAGGAAGCGATGATGAGCCCACATTCCGCGAAATGGCTTGAGGCCATGAAACTGAGATGGGATCCATGTATGAGAACATAGTGTGTACTCTGGTTGCCTTTCCCGACGATCGACAAGCCATAGAAAATAAATGGATCTTCAAGAGGAAGACGGACGCTGATAGTAGTGTTACTATCTACAAAGCTGGACTTGTCGAAAAAGTTTCTGAAAAAGTTCAAGGTGTTGACTACAATGAGATTTTCTCACTTGTAGTGATGCTTAAGTCTGTCCGAATCATGTGAGCAAATTGCCACATTTTATGAAATCTGGCAAATGGATGTCGAAACTACATTCCTTAGTGGATTTCTTAAAGAAGAGTTATATATGATGCAACCAGAAGGTTTTGTCGATCCTAAAGGTGCTAACAAAATGTGCAAGCTCCATCGATCCATCTATAGACTGGTGCAAGCATCTCGGAGTTGGAATATATGCTTTGATGAGTTGATCAAAGCATACAGTTTTATACAGACTCGCAGTGAAGCCTATATTTATAAGAAAGTGAGTGGGAGCACTACAACATTTCTGATAAGTATATGTGAATGACATATTATTGATCGGAAATAATGTAGAATTTTTTGGAAAGCATAAAGGAGTATTTGAAAGGAGTTTTTCAAAGAAAGACCTCGGTGAAGCTAATTACATATTGAGCATCAAGATCTATAGAGATAGATCAAGACGCTCGATACGTTTTTTCAATGAGTACATACCTTGACAAGATTTTGAAGTAGTTCAAAATGGAACAGTCAAAGAAAGAGTTCTTACCTGTGTTACAAGGTGTGAAATTGAGTAAGACTCAAAACCCGACCACGGCAGAAGATAGAAAGAAAATGAAAGTCATTCCCTATGCCTCAACCATAGGTTCTTTAAAGTATGCCATGGTGTGTACCAGATCTATTGTATACCCTACACTGAGTTTAGCAAGGGAGTACAATAGTGATCTAGGAGTAGATCACTGGACAACAGTCTAAATTATCCTTAGTGGAATAAGGATATGTTTCTCGATTACGGAGGTGACAAAGGTTCGTCATAAAGGGTTACATCGATGCAAGTTTTGACACTGATCCAGATGACTCTAAGTATCAATCTGAATGCATATTGAAAGTGGGAGAAATTAGCTAGAGTAGCTCCGTGCAGAGCATTGTTGACCTAGAAATTTGCAAAATACATACGGATTTGAATGTGGCAGACCCGTTGACTAAACTTCTCTCACAAGCCAAACATCATCACACCTTAGTACTCTTTGTGTGTTAACCACATAGCGATGTGAACTAGATTATTGACTCTAGTAAACCCTTTGGGTGTTGGTCACATGACGATGTGAACTATGGGTGTTAATCACATGGTGATGCGAGCTATTGGTGTTAAATCACATAGTGATGTGAACTAGATTATTGACTCCTATGCATGTGGGAGACTGAAGGAAATATGCCCTAGAGGCAATAATAAAGTTATTTATTTCCTCATATCATGATAAATGTTTATTATTCATGCTAGAATTGTATTAACCGGAAACACAATACATGTGTGAACAAATAGACAAACTAAGTGTCACTAGTATGCCTCTACTTGACTAGCTCGTTGAATCAAAGATGGTTAAGTTTCCTAGCCATAGACATGAGTTGTCATTTGATTAACGGGATCACATCATTAGAGAATAATGTGATTGACTTGACCCATTTCGTTAGCTGAGCACTTGATCGTTTAGTATGTTGCTATTGCTTTCTTCATGACTTATACATGTTCCTATGACTATGAGATTATGCAACTCCCGAATACTGGAGGAACACTTTGTGTGCTACCAAACGTCACAACGTAACTGGGTGATTATAAAGGCGCTCTATGATAACCCACAAATATAGGGGATCGCAACAATTTTCGAGGGTAGAGTATTCAACCCAAATTTATTGATTCGACACAAGGGGAGCCAAAGAATATTCTCAAGTATTAGCAGCTGAGTTGTCAATTCAACCACACCTGGATAACTTAATATCTGCAGCAAAGTATTTAGTAGAAAAGTAGTATGGAAGTAAGGGTAATGGTAGCAAAAGTGATATTTTTGGGTTTTGCAGTGATTGTAACAGTAGCAACGGAAAAGTAAATAAGCGAAGAACAATATGTGAAAAGCTCGTAGGCATTGGATCGGTGATTGATAATTATGCCGGATGCGATTATTCATGCAACAGTTATAACATAGGGTGACACAGAACTAGCTCCAATTCATCAATGTAATGTAGGCATGTATTTCGAATATAGTCATACATGCTTATGGAAAAGAACTTGCATGACATCTTTTGTCCTACCCTCCCGTGGCAGTGGGGTCCTAACGGAAACTAAGGGATATTAAGGCCTCCTTTTAATAGAGTACCGGACCAAAGCATTAATACATAGTGAATACATGAACTCCTCAAACTACGGTCATCACCGGGAGTGGTCCCGATTATTGTAACTTCGGGGTTGCCGGATCATAACACATAGTAGGTGACTATAGACTTGCCAGATAGGATCAAGAACTCACATATATTCATGAAAACATAATAGGTTCAGATCTGAAATCATGGCACTCGGGCCCTAGTGACAAGCATTAAGCATAGCAAAGTCATAGCAACATCAATCTCAGAACATAATGGATACTAGTGACCAAACCCTAACAAAACTCACTCGATTACATGATAAATCTCATCCAACCCATTACCGTCCAGCAAGCCTACGATGGAATTACTCACGCACGACGGTGAGCATCATGAAATTGGTGATGGAGGATGGTTGATGATGACGATGGCGACGGATTCCCCTCTCCGGAGCCCCGAACGGACTCCAGATCGGCCCTCCCGAGAGAGATTAGGGCTTGGTGGCGGCTCTGTATCGTAAAACGCGATGAATCCTTCTCTCTAATTTTTTTCTCACCAAACGCGAATATATAGAGTTGGAGTTGAGGTCGGTGGAGCTCCAGGGGGCCCACGAGGCAGGGGGGCGCGCCCTGGGTGGGGCAGGCGCGCCTCCCACCCTCGTGGACAAGGTGTGGGCCCCCTGGCCTTAGTTCTTTCGCCAATATTTTTTATTATTTCCAAAATAATCTCCGTGAAGTTTCAGGTCATTCCGAGAACTTTTGTTTCTGCACAAAGATAACACCATGGCAATTCTGCTGAAAACAGCGTCAGTCCAGGTTAGTTCCATTCAAATCATGCAAGTTTGAGTCCAAAACAAGGGCAAAAGTGTTTGGAAAAGTAGATACGTTGGAGACGTATCAACTCCCCCAAGCTTAAACCTTTGCTTGTCCTCAAGCAATTTAGTTGACAAACTGAAAGTGATAAAGAAAAACTTTTACAAACTCTGTTTGCTCTTGTTGTTGTAAATATGTAAAGACAGCATTCAAGTTTTCAGCAATGATTATGAGCTAACCATATTCACAATAACATTTAGGTCTCATGTTTACTCATATCAATGGCATAATCAACTAGCGAGCAATAGTAATAAATCTCGGATGACAACACTTTCTCAAAACAATCATAATATGATATAACAAGATGGTATCTCGCTAGCCCTTTCTGAGACCGCAAAACATAAATGCAGAGCACCTTTAAAGATCAAGGACTGACTAAACATTGTAATTCATGGTAAAAGAGATCCAGTCATAGTCATACCCAATATAAATTAATAGTAATGGATGCAAATGACAGTGGTGCTCTCCAGATGGTGCTTTTAATAACAGGGTGATGACGCAACACAAAAGTAAATAGATAGGCCCTTCACAAAGGGAAGCATGGATTTGTAGAGGTGCCAGAGCTCGATTTTTGAAAGAGATAAATAATATTTTGAGCGGCATTCTTTCATTGTCAACATAGCAACCGAGAGATGGCGATATCTTCCATGCTACACACATTATAGGCGGTTCCCGAACAGAATGGTAAAGTTTATACTCCCCCTCCACCAACAACCATCAATCCATGGCTTGCTCGAAATAACGAGTGCCTCCAACTAACAAGAGTCCCGGGGGAGTTTTGTTTGCAATTATTTTGATTTGATTTGCATAAAGCATGGGCCTGGGCATCTCGGTGACCAGCCATTTTCTCGTGAGTGAGGAGAGGAGTCCACTCCTCGTGAGAATAACCCGCCTAGCATGGAAGATAGAGACAACCCTAGTTGATACATGAGCTATTCGAGCATGCAAAACAGAATTTCATTTGAAGATTTGGAGTTTGGCACATACAAATTTACTTGGAACGGCAGGTTGATACGTCATATATAGGAAGGTATGGTGGACTCATATGAAATAACTTTGGGGTTTAAGGGATTGGATGCACAAGCAGTATTCCCGCTTAGTACAAGTGAAGGCTAGAAAAAGACTGTTAAGCGACCAAGTAGAGAGCGACAACAGTCATGAACATGCATTAAAATTAATAAACATTGAGTGCAAGCATGAGTAGGATATAATCCACCATGAACATAAATATCATGAAGGCTATGTTGATTTGTTTCAACTACATGTGTGAACATGTGCCAAGTCCAGTCACTTGAATCATTCAAAGGAGGATACCACCCTATCATACCACGTCACAACCATTTTAATAACATGTTGGCACGCAAGATAAACCATTATAAACTCCTAGCTAATTAAGCATGGCATAATCAACTATAATCTCTAATTATCATTGCAGACATGTTTATTCATAATAGGGTGAATCAGGAACGATGAACTAATCATATTTACAAAAAACAAAAGAGGTCGAGTTCATACCAGCTTTGCTCATCTCAATCAATTCATCATATATCGTCATTATTGCCTTTCACTTGCACGACCGAACGATGTGAATAATAATAATAGTGCACGTGCATTGGACTAAGCTGGAATCTGCGTGCATTCGATAAACAAGAGAAGACAAGGCAATATGGGCTCTTGGTTAAATCAACAATAATGCATATAAGAGCCACTTCAACAATTTCATTATGGTCTTCTGCTAACAACCCCCAAAGAGAAGAAAAGAAATAAAACTATTTACACGGGAAAGCTCCCAACAAGCAAAAGAAGAATGGGAAATCTTTTTGGGTTTTTCTTTTAATTAATACTACTACAACATGAAAAGTAAATTAGCTAAAATCTACTACTATTTTTTTTGGTTTTTCTTAAAGTTTTTCAAACACACAAGAAGAAGCATAAAAAAAGGAAGATAAACTAGCATGGATGATATATGAAAAAGTATGAGCACTGACATCTAGCAATGAGTGTGTGAACATAAATGTAATGTCGGTGAGAAATACGTACTCCCCCAAGCTTAGGCTTTTGGCTTAAGTTGGTCTATTGCCACGGCTGGCCTGGCGGATATCCAAAGTTGTAGTTGGGGTCGTACTGAGATGAAGCCTCGGGTTGCCACTAGTTGGCAACCTCCTCCGGATCCCACAAGTAAACAGACTAGCATGGGGGAACAAATTGTGGTTTCGGATCTGGCTCTGTAGCCGATGTGGGGTTCCAGTAGGCATGAATGGCCTCGAACGGAACAAGGTACTCGCCTGCAGATAAATCAAACAAGGAAGGAGCGGGCAATGTAATAATCTCAGGGTGATTTTTATCAAATAGCAGTCTATAGTTAAGCTCCTTTTTACTATTCTTAACAATGAAATCATGTGCAACCATACTCTTGTAATCTAGAAGAACAGTAGGCAACAATTTTTCTTCCTTATCATAATGCCTAATAGGTATATTAAAGTATGCAGCGAGGCGCGAGGCGAAGATGCCTCCCGAGATGGGGCCCTTAGTACAATTAAGATTTAACCGCTTTGCAACAATAGCGCCCATACTAAACGAGTCATCACGAAACAAGGCATGGCACAAAATAACAATGTCAGAGGCACTTAGGTTGCCACAGTTTCCGCGCCCAATTAAGCATCTAATAGCAAATAATGCAAAGTAACGTAAAAAGGAAAATGTATGCTAGTGATTCTTGCATCGGAAACTTTCCTAGTTTCCTCTACAGGAATTGTATCAATAAACCCCTCCACATCGTCACGATGTGGTTCCTCTACGCTGCCCGGAAAAGGCAACTTGCAAACCTCACAAAATTCATAGAGGGGCATCTCCTTGTACTCATCATATAAATAGAAATCCATCGAAGGTGGAGACCTCCTAGAATGGAAATGAAATTTTTTCCCAAAGATATTAGTGACTAAGAGGTACTGTTCGCGTTTGTCGCGGAGGAAGTCGGTGAGGCCTGCATTCTCAGCCAATTCATAAAAATCATCATAAATCTTGGCTGCTCTCAAGAAATCATCACAAGGCCATTCACACGGCCGAACTTCCGTGATGCGAGGGAGATTATACTTGGGCCTCTCTTCTTCTTCACTTTGCTTATCCTTCGAGCTTCAGCTCGAAGAGCCCCAAATCTCTTCATGATTTTCTGAAAATTTCTGAATTTTTTAGTAACTCAAAATAAAAGTGAACCGAACTCAATAAAATTGATAGCAACTACTCCCACAAGTGGCTAGAGACTATATCATGGATTAAAACTACTTGGAACCATATGAATTTGACTGCAAGCTCAAGAACATGGTCACCTAGGTAGCACAAAGTTGCAATGAATAAAGCACTAGAACAAAAACTAATGGGACCATTGGAGGAGTCACATACCAAGGAACAATCCTCCAAAGCAGTTTTGTGAGAGGTGCTTTGAGCAAGGAGATCGAAAATTGCAGCAAAATCTGCTAGAACTCGTGCTTGAGCTGGTTGGTGATTTTTTTGGGAGGAAGAAGGAGTGTGTGGGTGCAGGAATAAGTGGAGGGGAGCCACCATGGGCCCACGAGGCAGGGGGGCGCGCAGGGGGAGGGCGCGCCCTGGACCCTCATGGCCAGGTGCTTGCTCCCCCTGCTTTGTTCTCAGTGCCAGATATTCTCAAATATTCCAGAAAAATCATATTTCAATTTCAGGGCATTTGGAGAAGTTTTATTTTCAGGGTATTTTTTATTGCACGGATAATTTAGAAAACTGACAGAAAATACTATTTTTACTTTATTCATTCTAAATAACAGAAAGTAAAAGGAGGGTACAGAAGGTTGTGCTTTCTAACTTCATCCATCTCATGCTCATCAAAGGGAATCCACTAACAAGGTTGATCAGGTCTTGTTAACAAACTCATTTCGAATAACATGAAACCGGAGAAATTTCGAATTACACTATGTTACCTCGATGGGGATATATACATCCCCAACAATAAGAATATCATATCTGTTTTTGGCAGTAGGAAGAGGAAATTCAAAACCTCCAATAATAATCGATGGAATTTTTCCAATAGAATTGATACTGTGGACTTGAGGTTGTTTCCTCGGAAAGTGTACCATATGCTCATTTCCATTAACATGAAAAGTGACATTGCCTTTGTTGCAATCAATAACAGCCCATGCAGTATTTAAAAAGGCTCTTCCAAGAATAATAGACATACTATCGTCCTCGGGAATATCAAGAATAACAAAGTCCGTTAAAATAGTAACGTTTGCAACCACAACAGGCACGTCCTCACAAATACAGACAGATATAGCAGTTGATTTATCGGCCATTTGCAAAGATATTTCAGTAGGTGTCAACTTATTCAAATCAAGGCTATGATATAAAGAGAGAGGCATAACACTAACACCGGCTCCAAGATCACATAAAGCAGTTCTAACATAGTTTCTTTTAATGGAGCATGGTATATTGGGTACTCCTGGATCTCCAAGTTTCTTTGGTATTCCACCTTTAAAAGTATAATTAGCAAGCATGGTGGAAATTTCAGCTTCCGGATCTTCCTTTTATTAGTAACAATTTCTTTCATATACTTAGCACAAGGATTCATTTTGAGCATATCAGTTAAATGCATACGCAAAAAGATAGGTCTAATCAGCTCAAAATCCACATCATCCTTTTTCTTGGATGGTTTGGGAGGAAAAGGCATGGGTTTCTGAACCCATGGCTCTCTTTCTTTACCGTGCTTCCTAGCAACAAAGTCTCTCTTATCATAATGTTGATTCTTTGATTGTGGGTTATCAAGATCAACAGTGGGTTCAATTTCTAGATCATTATCATTGCTAGGTTGAGCATCAACATGAACATCATTATTAGCATTTTCACTAGGTTCATGCTCATTACCAGATTATGTTTGAGCATCTGAGATAGAAATATTATTGGGATTTTCAGGTGTGTTAATAACAGGTTCACTAGAAGCATGCAAAGTCCTATCATTTTTCTTTTTCTTGTTTTTAGAAGGGCTAGGTGCATCTAAATTATTTCTCTGAGAATCCTTCTCAATTCTCTTAGGGTGGCCCTCAGGATACAAAGGTTCCTGAGTCACTTTACCCCCTCTAGTTGCAACTCTAACAACAAAGTCATTATTCTTGTTATTCAATTCATTGAGCAAGTCATTCTGAGCTTTAAGTACTTGTTCTACTTGAGTGGTAACCATAGAAGCACGTTTTCTAATGAGTTTAAGTTTACCTTTTACTCTAGACATATAATCACCCAAGTGTTCAATCATATAAGCATTGCATTTTAATTCTCTACCAACATAAGCATTGAAGTTTTCTTGTTTGACAATAAAATTATCAAACTCATCTAAGCATTGGCTAGCAGACTTATAATGAGGAATATCACCTTCATCAAATCTATAGAGAGAATTTACCTTTACTACCCGTGTCGGGTTATCAAGACCATGTGTTTCTTCAATAGGTGATGAATTAAAACCATGTATTTCTTCAACAAGAGGTAAATTCTTAACATCTTCAGCTTTTGTACCTTTTTCTTTCATAGATTTCTTTGCCTCTTGCATATCCTCGGGACTGAGGAATAGAACACCCCTTTTATTCGGAGTTGGCTTAGGAGTTGGTTTAGGAAGTGTCCAATTATTTTCATTGGTCAACATATTATTCAATAGAATTTTAGCTTGATCAACAGTTCTTTCCTTGAAAACACAACTAGCACAACTATCCAGGTGGTCTCTAGAAGCATCGGTTAGTCCATTATAAAAGATATCAAGTATTTCATTTTTCTTAAGAGGATCATCAGGTAAAACATTAAGTAATTGGAGAAGCCTCCCCCAAGATTTTGGGAGACTCTCTTCTTCAAATTGCACAAAATTATATATTTCCCTTAAAGCAGCTTGTTTCTTATGAGTGGGGAAATATTTAGCAGAGAAGTAATAAATCATATCCCAGGGACTACGCACACAACCAGGATCAAGAGAATTAAACCATATCTTAGCATCACCCTTTAATGAGAACAGAAATATTTTAAGGATATAACAGTAGCGAGTTTTCTCATGATCAGTGAACAGGGTGGCAATATCATTTAATTTTTTAAGATGTGCCACAACAGTTCTAGATTCATAGCCATAAAAAGGATCAGATTCAACCAAAGTAATTATATCAGGATCAACAGAGAATTCATAATCCTTATCAGTAACAAAGATAGGTGAAGTAGCATAAACAGGATCATATTTCATTCTAGCATTGAAAGTGTTTTCTTTCAACTTAGCTAATAATTTCTTAAGATCACTCCAATCATTGCAAGCAAGAAAGTCTCTAGCAGTTTCCTCATCCATAACATAACCCTCAGGAACAACAGGCAATTCATATTTAGGGGGAGAATCTTCATCATCACTTTCATCAATATTATCAGTTTCAATAATTTCATTCTCTCTAGCCCTCCCAAGTTGTTCATCAAGAAATTCACCAAGTGGCACAGTAGTATCAAGCATAGAAGTAGTTTCATCATAAGTATCATGCATAGCAGAAGTGGCATCATCAATAACATGCGACATATCAGAATTAATAGCAGAAGCAGGTTTAGGTGTCGCAAGCTTACTCAAAACAGAAGGTGAATCAAGTGCAGAGCTAGATGGCAGTTCCTTACCTCCCCTCGTAGTTGAGGGATAAATTTTAGTTTTCTCGTCTTTCAAGTTCTTCATAGTGACCAACAGATATAAATCCCAAGTGACTCAAAGAATAGAGCTATGCTCCTTGGCAACGGCGCCAGAAAATAGTCTTGATAACCCACAAGTATAGCGGATCACAACAGTTTTCGAGGGTAGAGTATTCAACCCAAATTTTTTGATTCGACACAAGGGGAGACAAACAATATTCTCAAGTATTAGCAGTTGAGTTGTCAATTCAACCACACATGGATAACTTAATATCTGCAGCAAAGTATTTAGTAGCAAAGTAGTATGGAAGTAACGGTAACGGTAGCAAAACTGATTGTCACTTCTTTTAATAGAGTACCAGACGAAAGCATTAACACATAATGAGTACGTGAACTCCTCAAACTACGGTCATTACCGGGAGTGTTCCCGATTATTGTCACTTCAGGGTTGCCAGATCATAACACATATTATGTGACTATAGACTTGCAAGATAGGATCAAGAACTCACATATATTCATGAAAACATAATAGGTTCAGATCTGAAATCATGGCACTCGGGCCCTAGTGACAAGCATTAAGCATAGAAAAGTCATAGCAACATCAATCTGAGAACATAATGGATACTAGGGATCAAACCCTAACAAAACTAACTCGATTACATGATAAATCTCATCCAGCCCATCACCGTCCAGCAAGCCTACGATGAAATTACTCACGCACGGTGGTGAGCATCATGAAATTGGTGATGGAGGATGGTTGATGATGACGATGGCGACGGATTCCCCACTCTGGAGCCCCGAACGGACTCCAGATCAGCCCTCCCGAGAGAGATTAGGGCTTGGCGGCGGCTCCGTATCGTAAAACGCGATGAATCCTTCTCTCTGATTTTTTTTCTCCCTGAACGTGAATATATAGAGTTAGAGTTGAGGTCGGTGGAGCTCCAGGGGGCCCACGAGGCAGGGGCGCACCCTGGCAGGGGGGGCAGGCGCCTCCCACCCTCATGGACATGGTGTGGTCCCCTAGCCTTGATTCTTTCGCCAATACTTTTTATTATTTCCAAAAATAATCTCCATGAAGTTTCAGGTCATTTCGAGAACTTATGTTTCTGCACAAAGATAACACCATGGCAATTCTGCTAAAAATAGCGTCAGTCCGGGTTAGTTCCATTCAAATCATGCAAGTTAGAGTCCAAAACAAGGGCAAAAGTGTTTGGAAAAGTAGATACGTTGGAGATGTATCACTCTACAGGTGTCTCCGATGGTACTTGTTGAGTTAGCATAGATCGAGATTAGGATTTGTCACTCCGATTGTCGGAGAGGTATCTCTGGACCCTCTTGGTAATGCACATCACTATAAACCTTGCAAGCAATGCAACTAATGAGTTAGTTGCAGGATGATGCATTACAGAACGGGTAAAGAGACTTTGCGGTAACGAGATTGAGCTAGGTATTAAGATACCGATGATCGAATCTCGGACAAGTTACACATAGATGACAAGAGGAACAACGTATGTTGTTATGCGGTTTGACCAATAAAGATCTTCATAGAATATGTAGGAAGCAATATGAGCATCCAGGTTCCGCTATTGGCTATCGACCGGAGACATTTCTCGGTCATGTCTACATAGTTCTCGAACCCATAGGGTCCGCACGCTTAAAGTTCTGTGACGATTGGTATTATGAGTTTTTGTGTTTTGATGTACCGAAGGTAGTTCAGAGTCTCGGATATGATCACGGTCATGACGAGGAGTGTCAAGATGGTTGAGACGTAAAGATCGATATATTGGACGACTATGTTCGGACACGGGAAGTGTTTTGGGAGGTTTCGGACATATACCGGAGTACCATGGGATTACCGGAACCCCCCGGGGAGTATAATGGGCCTATTGGGCCTTAGTGGCGAAGAGGAGGGGCAGCCAGGGCAGGCCACACGCCCCTCCCCCTCTAGTCCAAATTGGACTAGGAGGGGGGCGGCGCCCCCCTTTCCTTCCCCTCTCTCTCCTCCTCCCCCTTCTCCTACTCCTACTAGGAAAGGAGGAGTCCTACTCCCGGTGGGAGTAGGACTCCCCCCTTGGCACACCCTTCTCCTGGCCGGCCACCTACTCCCCTAGCTCCTTTATATAAGGGGGCAGGGGCACCCCAAGACACAACAATTGATCATTGATCTCTTAGCCGTGTGCGGTGCCCCCCTCCACCATAATCCACCTCGGTCATATCGTATTGGTGCTTAAGCGAAGCCATGCGTCGGTAGAATCATCATCACCGTCACCACGCCGTTGTACTGACGAAGCTCTTGCCGAAAGATCTACTAGATCGTGAGTTCGCGGGACGTCGCCGAGCTGAAGGTGTGCCGAACGCGGAGGTGCCGTACATTCGGTGCTGAGGATCGGTCGATCGTGAAGACGCATGACTACATCAACCACGTTGTTATAATGCTTCTGCTTACGGTCTATGAGGGTACGTAGATGACACTCTCCCCTCTCGTTGCTATGCATCACCATGATCTTGCGTGTGCGTAGGATTTTTTTTGAAATTACTACGTTCCCCAACACAAACACCATGTCCCTAGTGAGCCTCTACTAGACTAGCTCATTGATTAAAGATGGTTAAGGTTTTCTAACCTTGGACATGAGTTGTCATTTGATAACGGGATCACATCATTAGGAGAATGATGTGATGGACAAGATCCATCCGTTAGCTTAGCATAATGATCATTCAGTTTTATTGCTATTGCTTTCTTCATGTCAAATACATATTCCTTCGACTATGAGATTATTCAACTCCCGGATACCGAAGGAATGCCTTGTGTGCTATCAAACGTCACAACATAACCGGGTGATTATAAAGATGCTCTACAGGTATCTCCGAAGGTGTTTGTTGAGTTGACATAGATTGAGATTAATTAGGATTTCCCACTCCGAGTATCGGAGAGGTATCTGGGCCCTCTCGGTAATACACATCACAAGCTTGCAAGAAAACGACTAAGGAGTTAGTGACAAGGTGATGTATTATGAAACGAGTAAATAGACTTGCCGGTAACGAGATAGAACTAGGTATGAAGAT
Organism: Aegilops umbellulata; assembly: GCA_032464435.1. Taxonomy (NCBI): domain Eukaryota; kingdom Viridiplantae; phylum Streptophyta; class Magnoliopsida; order Poales; family Poaceae; genus Aegilops; species Aegilops umbellulata. Next base: position 332,163,351 of record CP136058.1, read on the forward strand.
TCCGATGATCGAATCTCGGGCAAGTAACATACCGATGGACAAAGGAATTACGTATGTTGTCATAACGGTTTGACCGATAAAGATGTTTGTAGAATATGTAGGAGACAATATGGGCATCCAGGTTCCGCTATTGGTTATTGGCTAGAGAGGTGTCTCCGTCATGTCTACATAGTTCTCGAACCCGTAGGGTCCGCCCGCTTAACGTTCGATGATGATATAGTATTATATGAGTTATGTGATTTGGTGACCGAATGTTGTTCAGAGTCCCGGATGAGATCACAGACATAACGAGAAGTCTCAAAATGGTCTAGAGGTAAAGATTGATATATACGACGATGGTATTCAGACATCGGAAGTGTTTCGGGGTGTACTGGGTACTTATCGGGTCACCGGAAGGGGTTCCGGACACCCCCGACAAAAGATATGGGCCTTATGGGCCAAAAGGGGAAACACACCAGCCACAAGGGGTTGGCGCGCCCCCCATATGGGCCGGCCAAAGGAGAAGGAAATGGGGAGGGAAAGGAAAGTGTGGATTAGGATTCCCACTTCCTTCCCTCTCCTCCCCTCTTTCCTTCCCCGTCGGTTAAATATGGTAGGGGGCGCGGCTTGGGAGGGACTCCAAGTAGGATTCCTCCTACTTGGGCGCCTCCCATAGCTTCTTCTCCCTCCCACCTATATATATGTGGGAGGGGGGCACCTAGCACACAACAGACAATTGCCTAGCCGTGTGCGGCGCCCCGTCCACCGTTTACACCCCCAATCATATTTTTGTAGTGCTTAGGCGAAGCCCTACGAAGATCACTTCACGATCACCATCACCACGCCATCATGCTGACGGAACTCATCTACTACCTCGATGTCTTGCTGGATCAAGAAGGCAAGGGACGTCACCGAGCTGAACGTGTGCAAAACACGGAGGTGACATGCATGCGGTACTTGATCGGTTGAAACGCGAAGAAGTTCTACTACATCAACTGCATTGAGAAACACTTCCTCTTACAGTCCACGAGGGTACGTAGACACACTCTCCCCCTCATTGCTATGCATCTCCATGGATAGATCACTGCGTGTGCGTAGAATTTTTTTTGTTTTCCATGCAATGCTTCCCAACAAATACTCATGGACCAACATGTCAAATCTCCCTCTATCTCACTAAGATAGAGTGTGGATCCCACTCAAGCCCCAACAACGTTCTTATTTTCCACTAAAATTATTCACTTTCTTACTCCTGAGAAGTGGGGCCCACAATTATCATTGTGTGAGAGAGAGCTGACATGTGGGTCTAGGGGTATTTTGGTCATATAACATAGTCAACGGGTTTGACATGAAAAATAATGATCTCTAATGGCATATTTGAGCAAACATCTAATGGAACGATGTCATTTCTAGGTGTCTAATGGCATTTTTAAGCCACCATCTCACAAAACGATGTCATTTTTGAGTTGTGGCGCTTCTAATGGCAAAAATGAGTAGTGGGACACAACTAGTGGCATACATGATGAAAAACCTATTTTTAAGAGAGAATTTACTCCAGAAGTATCCGGCACGCAGGCTGGGCTGCCTTGGTGTTAGATCCGTTAATTGATGGATTCCACTTTACACGAGTCCTGATGGACGACGGCAGTGGTTTAAACCTGCTATATCAGGACACAGTCCGCAAAATGGGGTTGGACCCAACAAAAATTCGCCATAGCGACACTTCCTTTAAAGGAGTAACGCCAAGCCCAGATGCCCGTTGCACGGGCTCCCTCCTACTAGAAGTTATGTTCGGTTCCCCTGATAACTTCTGTAGCGAAAACCTAACCTTTCACATCACCCCATTTTCACGTGGCTATCAAGCACTACTGGGACGCGAAGCTTTCGCCCGCTTTAACGCAATACCACATTATACGTCTCTCACGCTTAAGATGCCTGGTCCACGAGGCATCATGTCTCTAAAGGGAAATATTGAGTGCACCCCCCGCATGGAAGACTGTGCGGCTGCCTCGGCAGCCACACACTAAAATGGCTTCACCAAACAAAGCACCTAAACAGGTCGTTAAGACCACAAACGCGGCTTGACGAGTCCGGTGTAAACATACAATTGATAAAGGCTTAATAGTCGTATACCCCTGTACAAGGGGCTCCGCGCATGTAAAACAAGAGATAATAAGGCTCAATTTTACCCATTTTGGAATTATACCTTGTTTATTTAGTATAAAGTACATTTCGCACAACCTTTTTCAACTAAGTTCCTCTCTCTTTCAGATGAACACCGTGCTATACCCATCCAGGACACGGCACAACGGAGACACAGGCGCAGACGTGCAGCAGGGACCCGCTCCAAGGATTCTTTTTAGATTAAGACCCTGCGTAAACCTTTTTTTACTGTCTCTTGTTGATACACATCCCTCGGATTCTCAGTATAACCGAGGAGGAGGCTGGTGTCTTGGCATGTGGCCATGTCAGAATTTTGCGCGTACCTGGACACCAGGGGCTTATTACCAAGGGCACTGTTCAGCCCGTTTTCATAAAAACCGAATACCTTAGGGAGTGTTCGGCGTCGCGAATTTGGCCTTATATGCATCAGCTCCGAATCATGTCTTTGGTCAAATGTTGGGTTTGCCCAGCTCCTGTGTTTTGCTGCCTTATGTTCTGTTCTATCGGCTAAGGCAACACCAGGAGAACTACTGCGATTGTGCCCCGGTTCAGCCAGGCGAGCACCTCAGTAGAGAAAGCCGAAAACTGACTGTCATGATATAGCGTGAGACTGGTCAACCACTTGATGACCTATTGGACTCTTAGGGATTCCTCCGCATTAACGAAGGGCCGTTTCCCGGTCAGGCACACACGCGCCCCGAGTACGGGCGAGCGCGGCGCCACCAGGGGCTATATAGTAGCCTCACTTTCAAACTCCTATGGCTAAGTGAAAGTGATAAAGCATTATAGTCCGATTGCCTAGTTTGCTGTGCTATCACCTCCTTCATGGACCAAGACGTTGGATCAAGTGTGAAAATGCGCCTTCTGCGAACACCCCCGCATTATATGCGTGGGGGCTGAAGCCGACGACTGCCATCTTTCAGATTATATACACATATATCTTAACGGCCGCACATGAGGTATTATAATTCTTGCAGGCACAAGTATAAAAAGCTTCTACAATTCATCAAAACATTTCTTTACAATAAGACATGTTATTCGAACATAATATCCTTCGAGCACTGCGTCTCTATTAAACGAGCGCCTTGCAGAACTTCCTAAAAATAGTGCTTGGCAGGTACTCGGCTACCGTCCGAGTCTTGGGATGCAATAGCAGTGGTCTCCATCTCCGCCCAGTATGTCTTGACACGGGCAAGGGCCATCTGTGCACCCTCTATGCATGCTGACCTCTTCATCGCGTTGATATACGGCACTGCACCAAGGAACTGCTGCACCAAGCTAAAATAACTGTTCGGCTTTGGCCTTTCCGGCCACAGATGACACACGACATACTTCATGGCGAGTCCGGATAACCTATTCAGCTCGGCCCATTCTGCCAAACGATCGGTTAATGGAAGCGGACGCTCTAGATTGTGGAACTGTGACCAGAAGAGCTTTTCCACTTCGCGATCCTCTTGATCTTGGAAGTGTTCAGCCGCGTTAGCGACACTCGCCGCTAAATCCAGATACGCGTCCACCGAACTCCACATCCGGTCCAACGGAGCATACTTAGGATCCCCGAACTTCATCCGCAGCATAAAGGGCTTTCCAGCCGCAATATCTCCGGCTTGACGTAGCTCCTCCTTCATCGCTCTCATCGCAGAACGAGCATCCATGGCCGCTGTAGTGGCCTTCTCCAGGTCCGTCCGTTCTGCCCGATCTTCTTTTTCAAGAAGCATGCAACGGTCAGCAGCGCTCTTCAACTTCACAACCATTTAGCCATTTCCTTCTTGCTTCGGCAGTGAGCAGCCTGTTCGTCTTTTAGCTCTTCAATCGCCTTTAAGGCAGCCGCATCACTTTTCCTGGCTTGCTCCTTGGCTCGGGCAAGTTCCGCCGGATGTCCTCCACGGCGGCAACCCCATCTGCATCAAGCGCGCACATTGTAAGATACTGGCATCAAGCTCCTCTTACCAGGTGTCTCCGGAGAAATTACATACCTTGTGCCTCGTCAAGCCGCTTGTTGACAAGCGCGATGTCGGCATCTGCCACGTCAAGTTGCCGCTTTAGCTTGGCAAAGTCATCTGTCCGGCTGGCCACCGGACACTTCGCCACCTACATAGGAAGACGGCAAATTATACCTGGGATTATGACCCTCTACGTGTCGGTGTACTAAAGTAGGGGTACCTTAGTACCCCGAACTTGTTCACGGGCAGTCGCAGCACCCCGCGACAAGGCTTGTCAGGCGACCGCCAAGGCCCTCCGTGGATTCCTTTGGAGCCATTCAAGAACAAAGTATTCAAGCCAAGAAGACAAGGTCCCGACAAGAGGAGCTTGTCGGGAAGGCCACTTAAGGCACCAGGCCCCGGCAAGAGGGGCTCGCCAAGAAGGCCCCGGCAAGAGGAGTTTGCCGGGATGGCCGCCCGAAGCACAAAGGCCCCGGCAAGAGGAGCTTGCCGGAGGGGCCACTCAAGGAGACAAGGCCCCGGCAAGAGGAGGTTGCCGGGACGATCGCGGCAAGGCGCTTGCCGCGACAAGCTACTACTCCGCTGCCCGCGCTCCAGCTCATCCACCAACGTGTCGCTCTGGGATCATTCCAGGATACGTGGAGAGGAGCTGTGCAGCCAGGGGCATGCGGTGGCGAAGCGACGCTGACAAGATAGCCATCTTGGCAAACGGTGGCGCCCCTGACAGCCACTTTTCGCACTGTTTGGGGCGACACAGACGGGCATTTAATGCCCTTGTCTCCTGCCGTCAGGGTTAGGTACGATAGCACTGTACAAGCAGCTGTACCCAACACAGCACTTTGCCATTTTTGCCCTCACCTACGTTGCCACCTGTCGGTGACCCCTTTAACATATGAAAGGAGGCCCATGCGCACGTAGGGGGGAGGGAGAACACTCACGCGGGATCTCGCCAGCGGCTCGTGAGTACTGTAGCACCTCGCGCTCCCGAGCAAGAACACAATACAATCCACAAAAGCAGCAGTAGGGTTTTACGCATCCGTGCGGCCCGAAGCAGGGTAAATCCCTTTGTGCGCATCGCCTCGATCCGCTCTTCGCGCAGCCTCTGCCCCCCACTGAACCAGAAAGGGGCTCGGTCCCCATAGGTGTTCGTGGAGGCAGATAGCCTCCCGACATCTTTGGCGCACCAGGTAGGGGGCGTCGAGGTTGCGAGAACCTGATCCGGCGTTCGCACGAGCTAAATCTTCATCATTTTCGTCATCGACATGCCACCGAAGAAGAAGGCTCCGAAGGTGGCTGGTCCGTCCGCGTCGAACCCACCGCCCCTGGAGCAGGCGGGTGCTGGGGAAGGCGCCGGCGAAGGAACGGGCGTCGGCGAAGAAATCCCCAATGCCGCGACGTCCGAGCAAGCACCGCGCCCAACTCCAGAGGCGCAGGACCGGCAGCGCCATGGTACTCACAGTACCGTACGCTCGCTGGACCCAGATCAAGCTGGCGGATCTTGGGACGTTCAAGGCCAGCATACGCGCCAACATGCTGGCCCGAGCGAGGTGCGGTCGCCTGGACGGGGGACTGCTCCTTCTAACGTAGTTAGAAGTTCGAGCACATCCCGCTCCACGCACCGTTCACCACCGTTGCCCGCCACCCCAGCGGAATCTCTGGCACGAGCCCAACTGCTCCTGGATTACCCTCCAACGGCGGACAAGCTCGACGACTGGAGGGCCACCATTCAGAGTCTCATCGGCTTTGCCAACGGCGACACTCCGCGGCAGCTGAGTGCGTCGCAGCCGCGGCGGGCCAGTCAGGCACCAGCCGGTGGCGACAAGACCCGTGGGGGTGCGACCACCGTGCACTCTCCACCCCAAAGGCCAGGGTCGCCGACCCGTCGGAACCACCACGACAACGACTCCACTGCATTGTCAGATCCGCGAACCCGTCGCGATCAGCGCAAAGTTCTTCATGAACGAAAGCAAGAAGACGCTCGTACTCGCATCGAGCGTCGAAGAGAAGCGCGGCGTCAATCAGACCAGCGCGCTGAGCCTTCTGTCAACATGCATGTGCCAAGGGGGGCAGGCGACCTGCCGTACTCGATGGGCTGCCCTGCGTTTACCCGTGAGCTGCGGCAAGTCCAGTGGCCCAGCACAAAGAATTTCAAGCCAGACGTACCAGAGAAGTACGACGGCAAGTCGCATCCATCGGAGTTCCTCAGCATCTACACCATCGCGGTGCAGGCTGCTGGGGGGCGGGACAACAAGATCCTTGCCAACTACTTCCCGCTGGTACTCAAATCCAACGTTAGATCCTGGCTCATGCACTTGCCGGACAACTCCATATCCTCCTAGGTAGACTAGTGCCATCAGTTTGTTGGCGCCTTTACAGGCGGCCACAAACCTCATGGCCAAGCGAGCGATCTCCATCTGCTCGTCCAGAAGGAGGGAGAGCCCCTGCGCAAGTTCATTCAGAGATTCAGCGGTGTGCACTACAACATCCCTGATGTCCACCCTGCCGCGGTCATCAGCGCGTTCCATCAGAACGTGCGTAACCGCAGGATGCGGGAGGAGATGGTGATGTGCAAGATCAAGGACGTCAGTGAGCTGTATGCCTTGGCCGACAAGTGTGCACGTGCTGAGGAAGGGAGGAAACTCCCTGGAGAGAATCCAGGAACAGGAGGATCTGACAGCGAAGGTACTGCCCCGGCAAGGAAGAACCGGCGGCGGAACAACAGGAATAAGAAGGGCAAAGATGTACTAGTTGTCGAGCAGTCCTGCAGCGAAGGTTGCACCAAGCAAGCCAAGGCTGGCGGCTCCGGCAAGGAGGTTGCCGCATGCGCCAACTGCCAGGCCGTGGCGGCCGCCGACAAGCAGGACGGCACCAACAAACAGTACTGCAAGATCCACCGTACCAAGGGCCATGACCTCCAGAGCTGCAAGAAGGTCGAGCAGCTCGTCGAGCTGCAGAAGGCCGAGTATGAGCGCCGCGACAAGGAGAAATCCCAAAGATGTTCTGGAGGGTCCGGCACGAAGCGTCCCGGCCCGGGAGGACGCCGCGGCAAGGAAAAGCAGAGGCAAGGAGACAGGCCTCCCTGCGGCCGCGACAAGGATGGAGATGACGAAGACGTGGATGATGACAAAACCAGCGAGCAGGAGTTCTAGAAAGCCACAGAGGTCTTGTGCGTTGACTGCGGTGCTTCTCTGCATACTACACACCGCCAACTCAAGCAGTGGGTGCGGGAAGTCAGTGCAGCAGAACCACCCATCGAGTCATGCAAGCTTCTGAGATGGTCCAACACGCCTATCATCTTTGATATTGAGGACCACCCTGATCGCACAACCGTGGTCGGGTGCTTGCCGATGTTGGTTTCGCCAACTATCCGCAACCTCAAGGTCACTAAGATGCTAGTTGACGGTGGGGCCGGCTTGAACCTGATCTCCTCTGTTGTGCTTCGGAAACTCCAAGTCCCTAAAAGCGAGCTCGAAGAGACCGGCGCATTTCAAGGAATCAACCCGGGAAGGAGCAAGCCGAAGGGGAAGATCACGTTGCCGGTAACATTCGGCAACAAGTTGAACTTTAGGACTGAGAGGGTCACCTTTGACGTTGCCGATTTTCCATTGCCTTACAATGGGATTCTCGGCCGTCCAGCGCTCGCCAAGTTCATGGCGGCCTCTCACCACGCGTACAACATGCTCAAGATGCCAGGCCCGATAAGTGTCATTACTGTCCCTGGCGACAAGAAGGATGCCCTTATCTGCGCCGACAAGATTTACCGGGAGGCAGCAGCCGCAACTGATCGCGAGACTCTTGCCGCTGAAGCCCCTGGGGGGAAGAAGAAGACCATGTCCGGCAAGAGCTCTGGTGCCCACTCCGGCAAGCGCGCCTCTTCGGAGTGCTGCGCTGCCGTCGAGGACGCACCATTGAGCTCCACCGGCAAGTGCAAGAAGAGGATGGCAGCTCCGCCAGCGACCAAGAAGGTACCCGCCAAGGAGGACGTCGCTGGTGGTACCTTCACCATCAGTGTCACGCTCGACCCTAAATAGGAAAGCGCGCTCGTTGCTTTCCTGCGGGCGAATGTCGATGTGTTTGCATGGCAGCCATCTGACATCCCCGGTGTTCCCAGGAAAGTAATTGAGCACCACCATGCCGTCTGTCCTCACGCGCGGCCCGTCAAGCAGAAAGTCAGGAAGCAAGCAGTGGAGCGCCAAGAGTTCATCGCATAAGAGATCAGGAAGTTGGAAGCAGCAGGCCTCGTCAGAGGAGTGCTCCATCCTACGTGGTTGGCCAATCCTGTAGTCGTGCGCAAGGCGAACGGGAAATGGAGGCTTTGTATTGACTTCACTGATGTTAATAAAGCTTGTCCCAAAGACCCATTTCCCTTGCCGCGCATTGACCAGATTGTTGAATCCACGGCCGGATGTGACTTGCTTTCATTCCTGGACGCATATTCAGGATACCATCAGATCTTCATGGCTGAAGAAGATGAGGAGAAGACCGCGTTCATCACTCCATGTGGCACGTACTGTTCCATACGGATGCCTTTCGGACTGAAGAATGCTGGTTCAACCTTTGCAAGGGTAGTCCATAGCGCTTTTGAGCCGCAGATACACAGAAATGTGGAAGCCTACATGGATGATATAGTGGTCAAGAGCAAGGACAAGTCAACCCTAATTCAAGATCTAGAAGAGACTTTTGCAAATCTGCGCAAGATCAGCCTCAAGCTCAACCCCGAGAAGTGTGTGTTCGAAGTCCCTTCCGGCAAGCTTCTCGGGTTCTTCGTGTCTCAGCGAGGGATTGAGGCTAACCCCGACAAGATCAAGGCCATCGAGGAAATTGAAGCACCAAAGCGCGTCAAGGATGTACGAAAACTTGCCGGTTGCGTGGCATCTCTCAGCAGGTTTATTTCTAGGTCAGCTGAGCGCGCCTTGCCGTTTTTCAAAATCTTGAAAAAGGCAGGTCCAATACAATGGACTCCGGAAGCGGAGGCTGCGCTGCAAGACTTGAAGAGGTACCTGTCCTCCACTCCAATACTTGTCGCGCCTAAGCCACAAGAGAAGTTGCTGCTATACCTGGCAGCAACCAATCAAGTGGTTAGTGCTTCATTAGTAGCGGAGAGGGAGGCAGATGATGAGCCCGCAACCCCGGCAAGCACATCCGGCGACAAGCAGGGGGCTTCCCCGGCAAGCTCTGGTCCCGACAAGGATGGATCTGCGCAGGTGCAAGGGGAGATGCAGAAGAAGAGAATGGTGCAGCGCCCAGTTTACTTTGTCAGCTCCCTTCTGTAGGGGGCTAGGTCAAGGTACTCTGGTGTGCAGAAATTGCTTTTCGGCCTTCTCATGGCCTCGAGAAAGCTGCGCCATTACTTCCAAGCACATGAGATCACTGTTGTCACTCGCTTTCCGCTGAAGAGGATACTACATAATCCAGGGGCAACAGGCAAGATTGTCGAGTGGGCTTTGGAACTGTCAAGCTTTGGCCTCAAGTTTGAAAGCACTTCAACTATCCAAAGCAGAGCATTGGCAGAATTCATAGCAGAGTGGACGCCAACACCAGACGAAGAAATTCCAGAGACGAGCATCCCCGTCAAAGAAGCAAGCAAAGAGTGGCTGATGTACTTTGACGGTGCCTTCTCGCTGCAAGGCGCCGGTGCTGGCGTGCTGCTTATCGCACCCACCGAAGAGCACCTCAAGTACATAGTCCAGATGCACTTTCCCAAGGAGCAAGCAACCAACAATACTGCAGAGTATGAAGGATTGCTTGCCGGTCTTAGGATCGCGGCAGAACTTGGGATCAAGAAGCTCATTGTCAGGGGAGACTCGCAGCTTGTCGTCCGCCAAGTGAACAAGGATTACCAGAGTCCGTTGATGGAAGCATACGTTGATGAAGTGAGGAAGCTAGAAGAGCGCTTTGACGGCCTGCAAATGGAACATGTTCCAAGAGCTGAGAACGACATTGCCGATGGCCTGTCAAAGTGCGCCGCACTTAAGTTACCTGTGGAACCGGGGACCTTTGTGCTCAAGCTGACTCAACCATCCGTAACACCATCAACTGGACAGAGCAAGAAGAGGAAGTTGATCTCTGGCGACTACCTTCCGGCAGAGCTTCCCGAAGCCGCCGCCAAGAGGGTCCCCAAGATCAACGCCAAGAGTGCTGAGGAGCAGCCCGCTCCGGCGAGCCCCAGGGTTCGTTCCGTTGAAGCAGATGCTCCCGACAAGTTTTGCTCCGGCAAGCTTGCCGGGGAACATCAAGCTCCGGCTGAGCCACAAGTTCTCGCCGTGGAAGCAGGTGTTCCCGCAGCGGCAGATGTGCCTTTAGTCCTTGTCGTCGAGCCGCAGGCTCCGGCATGGGCACAGCAGATCGTCCGATTCCTTCAGACAGGAGAACTTTCCGATGAGCAAGAAGAAGCAGAAAGAGTAGCCCGGCAGTCAAGTATGTACCAGTTTGTCGACGACACACTTTATAGAAGAGGACGCAACTGTGTGAAATTGAAGTGTATTCCCCAGGAAGACGGACAAGAGCTGTTGGCAGAGATACATGGAGGCATATGTGGTCACCACATCGGCACAAGAGCACTTGCCGGCAAAGCATTCCGGCAAGGTTTCTTCTGGCCGACGGCCCTACAGGATGCAACTGCACAAGTAACCAAGTGTGAAGCATGCCAGTTCCATTCCAAGCAGATACACCAGCCAGCTCAAGCTCTCCAGACAATCCCTTTATCCTGGCCATTTTTGGTCTGGGGGCTCGACATCCTAGGCCCCTTCCCCCGAGCTGTCAGGGGCTTTGAGTACTTGTACGTCGCAATCGACAAGTTCACAAAGTGGCCGGAAGTGGAACCGGTGAGGAAGGTGACAGCACAGTCAGCAGTCAAGTTCTTCAGGTCGATTGTTTGCCGCTTCGGGATCCCCAACAGGATCATCACCGACAACGGTACGCAATTCGCGAGCCGCACCTTCATGCAGTACGTCAAAGATCTCGGCGCCAAGGTCTGCTTCGCTTCTTTTGCTCACCCCAGAAGCAACGGTCAAGCGGAGAGGGCCAATGCTAAAGTGTTGCGTGGGATCAAGACCAGGACTTTCGACAGGCTGCATAAGTGCGGAAGAAACTGGATCGAGGAGCTGCCGGTGACTCTTTGGTCGATCAGAACGACGCCAAATCGAGCCACTGGCCAGACACCATTTGCTCTAGTCTATGGAGCAGAAGCAGTTACCCCCACGGAACTCGTATATGGGTAACCTCGAGTGCTCGCTTATGATGAGCTTGAGCAAGAGCGGCTGCGTGAAGATGACGCGCTGCTCCTTGAGGAAGATCGTCTTCAGGCTGCTGTGCGAGCTGCTCGCTACCAGCAAGCTTTGCGTCGCTATCATAGCCGCAAAGTGAAAGCCAGAAGCTTTGAGGAAGGCGACCTTGTTCTTCGGCGCGCTCCGTCCGCCAAGAATTCCAACAAGTTGACGCCGAAGTGGGAAGGCCCTTACCGGGTGAAACGAGTCACGAGGCCTGGCGCTGTCCGCCTTGAGACCGAAGATGGAATTCCGGTGAGCAACTCCTGGAATATCGAGCATCTTCGTAAGTTTTACCCGTAAGGCGCGGTTGTCGGACCCTGTCCGGCAACCACCCTTTTGTACAAGTCTTGCCGCTGTTGCATGTAATCCTTTGTACAAAGCCAGGCGCAGACCCTGAGCATCAGTAAATGAAGCGCTGGCGCCCTAAGTTTTAGCATGCATGCTGAGTCGAGTCTCGTCCTTGGTTAGGGTTGATAGTGCTTAACAGTGGCTAACCCCTAGCTTAGAGGTCGAGTGTGCGTCCTGTTGCTGTTCTTTCGTTTCCTTTGGTTCGCAGGGTTTGCATATCTTGGCCGGACCGCCTGAGGATGAAGAAGAGAAGAAGGGCGGACCAGCATCTGGTCCCTGGCAAGCCAGTGTTGCCGGGGGCTACAAGTACAAAGATTTACCCGCGGCAAGCCAGAGTTGCCGGGGGCTGCAATCTCAGATAAGTTTTTCATCCCTTGTCATGTGTTCTCTTATAGGCTGACGAATGCGAAAACCTTGTTTCTTCCTAAAAAGCTGCCGTGCTCCCTTAACTCTAGGCCCCAGAGCGCGTTCCTGGGGCCAGTTTTGGTAGTAGCCGCGGCAGCAAAGGGACGAAACGAGGAGCCCGAACCCGCCTCATCCCTGCCTCCGCCAAGAGCGTGAGAAAGGTCGAGCGACGTGGGAAGACGGCAGGGCCTGTTGCTGGGCAAAGGAGAGTCTATCTTAACGATACAAAGGATCCGCTCCTTGGTGCGGGTTTCACCCGCGAGACAAGTGGCCCGGCAAACATCCCCTTTTCATTAAAAACATTCCACTCAGGTACAGCTCAGAGAGAATGAAAAACATGAAAGATGGGATTACAAGCTTTAAATGCAACTAAGGCCTGAGGGCTTACAAGTTAAAAAGAGATAAGGTGCCCGTAATCCCTTTCTTGTCTCTCTCCTCAGGAGGTAGGACAAGGAGGCGAAAAGGGCAAAAGGGGCGCCTAGGCGAGCTACGGGTGGCAGAAGACACCAAGAAGACATCTCGGCAGTCGTCCAAAGGCTGATGGGGATGGCGGCACTGGAAGTGGAGCTCGAAGATGAGGCAGCGGGACGTCAGCACGCTGTCGAGGGCATCTTGCCCTCGTACTCCGAGTTGACGGCCTTGCCGCCCGCCCTCTTCCTCTTCCACAGCCTCCCTACGCCAGCCGCCAAGGAGACGACCCCGAGAAGCTCAAGGAGCCGGCGACGCGAATGATGGGGTCGCCGGTGCCACGCGGAGCGGCGCCCGACACCTAGTCGGACCCAACATCCTGCCGCCCGCCACCCTCGTCGTCACTGTCGCTCCCCTCCTCGTCACTCTCGCTCGAGGAGGAGCCTTCGCTGTTGGAGGAGCTGTCCACGCAGCATCGAGCCCGGGTCCCGAAGCACCCGAAGACCTTGACGGAGAGGAGATCGCCCTCCATTAGCTTAAAATGGAGGGTGAACCCCTCCATCAAGCTGTGGATACGGGCGAACGACTTCCACCCTCGACCAAGATACATCACGCCGGGGGCTGGGGACTCAACGTGGACTCGCGTGCCGCTGATCCCACAGCCCCTCATGCGCAGTCTTAGCGTTTCGGGCTGTTCCATCTCCATCATGCTCGCGAATGGAGCCGGGAGGCGGAGGCGACGACGAGGCGCCTGGCACAGCCTGACGAAGAACTCGCAAGGGTCGTCCCCAATATGGACCGCCGTGAGAAGAGGAGCCGCTGGCGGAGGCGAAGCCGGCGCACCGCACCGTCCGCCTCTTCCCCGAGCGCCTCGGCCTCGTCCTCGACCTCGCCCCCGACCTCGCCCCCTTCCTCTTCCCCTTACGGCTGGCTCTGCTGCCGCGGGTGCGAGGGGAGGAGGGGCGCGCTGCCTAGCGGCAACCCTCGCCGCCACCGATGAAGGACCAGCGTTCCCTTTCTCCATGGCGAATGAGAGAGAGGGGATCAGAAGCTGAAGGGAAGGAGATATGAAGGAGTGCAGATTTCCGTCGCCCCCTCTCGGTCCTTATAAAGGAGCGGAGTGGGGGCTCGGCCGCCCCGCTCAGCCAATCAAGGCGCAGGAAGAGCAGGCGACTGGGACCGACCCGCTGCCTCGACCCACGACGACCCGGCTTCCTGCCTCCACCGTCGCGACCCCAGGCGCATGGAGGCCATGTGGCAGACGCGCAGAACCGAGGCGACGGGTCAGGCGACCTCTCCCCACCCCGTGATCATGGGGAGCGGACGCCTCGAAAACCGCGCCTCGGCCCCGTCCAGTAAGCAAACCACGCCTCCACACCTCCCTCCGTTTGTGGGGAAGGCACGAACCAACCTCTTTACTACGACGTGACGCCTGCATGCGGGGCTCTGCCCCACGCACGCCGCCCACGTCACCCACGCCTCTCTCCACTATGCCGCGTTCGACGCATGCCGTTCGGGGAGAGCGTGGTGGATCCAGAGCAAGTCGCGGTGTGGCCCAGGCCACGCGTGCCCGTGCACTGTTTTGGGCCTGGCCCAACAGCGCTCGGCACAGTGTATGGCCCAGGCCCGGGGGCTCCTGTCGGTGTACTAAAGTAGGGCTACCTTAGTACCCCGAACTTGTGCACGGGCAGTCGCAGCACCCCGCGGCAAGGCTTGTCAGGCGACCGCCAAGGCCCTCCATGGATTCCTTTGGAGCCATTCAAGAACAAAGTATTCAAGCCAAGAAGACAAGGTCCCGACAAGAGGAGCTTGTCAGGAAGGCCACGTAAGGCACCAGGCCCCGGCAAGAGGGGCTCGCCAGGAAGGCCCCGGCAAGAGGAGTTTGCCGGGATGGCCGCCCGAAGCACAAAGGCCCCGGCAAGAGGAGCTTGCCGGAGGGGCCACTCAAGGAGACAAGGCCCCGGCAAGAGGAGCTTGCCGGGACGACCGTGGCAAGGCGCTTGCCGCGACAAGCTACTACTCCGCTGCCCGCGCTCCAGCTCATCCACCAACGTGTCACTCTGGGATCATTCCAGGATACGTGGCGAGGAGCTGTGCAGCCAGGGGCATGCAGTGGCGAAGCGACGCTGACAAGATAGCCATCGTGGCAAACGGTGGCGCCCTTGACGGCCACTTTTCGCACTGTTTGGGGCGACACAGACGGGCATTTAATGCCCTTGTCCCCTGCCGTCAGGGTTAGGTACGATAGCACTGTACAAGCAGTTGTACCCAACACAGCACTTTGCCATTTTTGCCCTCACCTACGTTGCCACCTGTCGGTGACCCCTTTAACATATAAAAGGAGGCCCATGCGCACATAGGGGGGAGGGAGAACACTCACGCGGGATCTCGCCAGCGGCTCGTGAGTACTGTAGCACCTCGCGCTCCCGAGCAAGAACACAATACAATCCACAAAAGCAGCAGTAGGGTTTTACGCATCCATGCGGCCCGAAGCTGGGTAAATCCCTTTGTGCGCATCGCCTCGATCCGCTCTTCGCGCGGCCTCCGCCCCACGCCGAACCAGAAAGGGGCTCGGTCCCCATAGGTGTTCGTGGAGGCAGATAGCCCCCCGACACTACGCGCCGTCACTTTCGACAACACACAGAGTCTTAGGGGCTACTATCTACATAGGGCGCATCTTAAATATGCGGAACTGTCAAAAGGTACATCACTTCACGTACCTCAAAACCCGTCAGTAAACTCCTGACAGCCTCGTGCAACCCGCTCTCCGTGAAATCCTTTCAATTACCGTACCCATCAATGTATGGTGCTCCTCCGAGATAGACGCTCGCCCTAGCAGATCCTTCAGTACCTCCGACCGTGCACCAGGCAGTGCCGGACTCGTTCAATTGATTTTTTCAAAGGCCGGACGCGGAGGGCTTTGGGGGGCCATATGACTACATTCCGGCCCGGCCGGATTAGGAGGAACCCTCCGCGACGATACCTCAGGGTCACCCGCCTCGTAAGGCGGTACGACAGGGGAAGGCGTTCCGCTCTCCATCATCTCCGGATGAAGATCCTCCGAAGATGAGCTCTGCTGAGAAGGGATGAGATCCGAACTACAAGGTAAATTTTCGGTTATTTTCCTCAGAAATAAAACAAGGATTTCTCTCATTTTAAACCTCCCCTCTCTACTTACGGCTCGGTGGAGGGCTGATCCCTTTGAGGGCATAATACAGCCGAGGTATCCCCCGGCACAGGACCCTCTGGCGAAGATTTCTTCCCCCGCTTTGAGACCATGGTCTCCGGGTCTTCGGAAGCGGTCCTCTTCTTCTCCTGAGTAGAGGAATTTTCGATTCCTCCTTTCCGGACAGCCTCCCTCGGGGAGGCAGTAACTCCCTTGTCCCCCCCTTCGTTTTCTTCCGAAGGCGCGATCTCCAGCATCCTGGTTAATACGGGATCCGGCGAGGTCTCAGGAAGGGGGGCCGGACACCTGATTAACTTCGCCTTCACGATCCACTCCTGTTTCAGGGACAACTCTTTTAAGGGCAATATCGTGATAAATGTACAGATGGCGTGTCAGGGCACAGGGCTACTTACTTGAGTATCCGGACGATTGCAGCTCAAACATGCGTCCTCGGTAGAGTCCAGGCATGCTGCTTGTGGCCCGAAGAACAGCTTGTACATCTCCGTGGGCGTTGCGCCCATAAAATGTTGGAGAGCTCGTGGTCCCTCCGGATTGAACTCCCACAGGCGGAGGGGCGACGTTTGCAAGGCAGGGTCCGGCGAATCAACATGACCTGTGTCACTACGACCAGGCTGACGTCTCTTTCCAGGAGATCTCGGATGCGGCCGTACAGCAGGGGCACGTCCTTTGCTGGCCCCAGTCCAGCCCCTTATTAAACCATGACACAAGTCAGGGCGGGGGACCCGAGCGAAAAGCAGGCGGCGCCACCCACTTGGTACCCCTGGGAGCTGTGATATAAAACCACCCTTGTTGCCATAAGCTGGGCTCCTCTTGAAAAGAGCCCACGGGCCAAGGAGCGTCCGTGTTCTTGCTTATAACAGCGCCTCCGCACTCAGCGTGCTGTCCCTCGATCATCTTCGGCTCTACTTTAAAGGTCTTGAGCCACAGTCCAAAGTGAGGAGTAATGCGGAGGAAGGCTTCGCACACGACGATGAACAATGAGATGTGGAGGATGGACTCCAGAGCTAAGTCGTGAAATTCCAGCCCATAATAGAACATGAGCCCCCTCACGAAGGGATCCGTCGCAAAGCCTAGGCCTCGGAGGAAGTGAGATACGACACCACACTCTCACCAGGCTTTGGAGTGGGAATGACCTGCCCTTGCGCAGGCAGCCTATGCAAAATTTCGCCGGTCAAAAACCTGGCCTCTCTCAGCTTTAGCACATCTTCCTCCGTGATGGAGGAAGGCTTCCATCGGCCTTGAAGGTCGGAGCCGGACATCATCGAAGGTCCGAAGCGCCTAAACCTGGGACCCTGGGTGTTGGAACTCGAGGCAAGAGGCGGATTCGATTGAGATGGAAAGAAAGGAGTAAAGCCTTGGTCTCTTTATAAGAGGTTGAATACCAAGAACCCTTCCCGTGACCGTTTGGGACTTACCTTTGATTGAGGAAACATACCAATGGGCACGACTGGGTTACCCACGTCCATATTGATGAGAATCCCGTAAATAAAGGGGACACGATCTCTGCTTCGACAAAACGTGCCAAGGAAACCGCCTCGCAAGACGCGCTAAGGTGGGACAGTAAAAACGATTCGAATAAAGGCTTGGATGTGGTGTGAGGTCACGCTACAGAATACGTCAGCAGATTAGATTTGTGTAAATATTATTCTCTCTACGACAGTATGTGGAACTTATTTTGCAGAGCCGGACACTATCCTTGTGTTCAAAATCTTCTATGAAGTATTCAGAGGAGGAACCCGCCTTGCAATGCCGAAGACAATCTGCGCGTCGGACTCATCGTCATTGAAGCCTGGTTCAGGGGCTACTGAGGGAGTCCTGGATTAGGGGTGTCCGGATAGCCGGACTATAACCTTTGGCCGGACTGTTGGACTATGAAGATACAAGATTGAAGACTTCGTCCCGTGTCCGGATGGGACTTTCCTTGGCGTGGAAGGCAAGCTTGGCAATACGGATATGTAGATCTCCTTCCATTGTAAGCGACTCCGTGTAACCCTAGCCCCCTCCGCTGTCTATATAAATCGGAGGGTTTAGCCCATATAACAACAATCATACCATAGGCTAGCATCTAGGGTTTAGCCTCTCTGATCTCGTGGTAGATCTACTCTTGTACTACCCATACCATCAATATTAATCAAGCAGGAGTAGGGTTTTACCTCCATCGAGAGGGCCTGAACCTGGGTAAAAACATCGAGTCCCTTGTCTCCTGTTACCATCCGCCTAGACGCACAGTTCGGGACCCCCTACCCGAGATCCGCCGGTTTTGACACCGACACCTATTCTCTCTTATTTTACATGGTTTACATAAGGAGGGAGAATGCCGGCAGCTGGAATTCTGGGCTGGAAAAGGATCAAATATTAGAGACCTATTCTGCACAAATCCAAAAGTCCTGAAACTCCACGGAATTCATTTTTGGAAATAATAAAAAATATTGAGCGGAAGAAGTTCACCAGAGGGGGACCCACTAGGCCACGAGGGTGGGGGCGCGCCCCCTACCTCGTGGGCCCCCTGCTGGCTCTCCGATGGCCATCTTATTATGTATGTGGTCTTTCATTGAGGAAAAAATCATAAGCAACCTTTTGGGACAAAATTCTGCCGCCATGAGGCAGAACCTTGGCGGAACCAATCTAGGGCTCCGACAGAGCTGTTCTGCGGGGGACACTTCCCTCCGGGAGGGGGAAATCATCGCCATTGTCATCACCAATGCTCCTCTCATCGGGAGAGGGCAATCTTCATCAACATCTTCACCAGCACCATCTCATCTCAAAACCCTAGTTCATCTCTTGTATCCAATTCTTGTCTCCAAGTCCAGGATTGGTACTAGTAGGTTGCTACTAGTGTTGATTATTCCTTGTAGTTGATGCTAGTTGGTTTATTTGGTGGAAGATCATATGTTCAGATCCTTTATGCATATTATTACCCCTCTGATTATGAACATGAATATGCTTTGTGAGTAGTTACGTTTGTTCCTGAGGACATGGGAAAAGTCTTGCTATTAGTAGTCATGTGAATTTGGTATTCGTTCGATATTTTGATGAGATGTATGTTGTCTAGCCTCTAGTGGTGTTATGTGAACATCGACTACATAACACTTCACCATTATTTGGGCCTAGAGGAAGGCATTGGGAAGTAATAAGTAGATGATGGGTTGTTAGAGTGACAGAAGCTTAAACCCTAGTTTATGCGTTGCTTCGTAAGGGGCTGATTTGGATCCATATGTTTCATGCTATGGTTAGGTTTACCTTAATACTTTTGTTGTAGTTGCGGATGCTTGCAATAGAGGTTAATCATAAGTGGGATGCTTGTTCAATTAAGAACAGCACCCAAGCACCGGTCCACCCACATATCAAATTATGAAAGTACCGAACGTGAATCATATGAACGTGATGAAAACTAGCTTGACGATATTCCCATGTGTCCTCGGGAGCGCTTTTCTCATTATAAGAGTTTGTCCAGGCTTGTCCTTTGCTACAAAAGGGATTGGGACACCTTGCTGCACTTTATTTAATTTTATTACTTGTTGCTCGTTACAATTTATCTTATCACAAAACTATATGTTACCACTTATTTCAGTACTTGCAAAGAATACCTTGCTGAAAACTGCTTATCATTTCCTTGTGCTCCTCGTTGGGTTCGACACTCTTACTTATCTAAAGGACTACGATAGATCCCCTATACTTGTGGGTCATCAAGACTCTTTTCTGGCATCGTTGCCGGGGAGTGAAGCGCCTTTGGTAGGTGGAATTTGGTAAGGAAAAGGTTATATTGTGTGCTGAAATTTACTATCACTTGTTACTATGGAAAGTAATCCTCTGAGGGGCTTGTTCGGGGTATCTTCACCCCGACCAGTAGAGCAAAGAGTTGCTCCTCAACATACTAGACCTACTGAAAATGAGAATGAGAATAAAAATGTTCACTTTGAGATTCCTTCGGGTATGTTAGAAAAACTGCTACTTAATACTTTTACAGGAGATGGAACAAAGCATCCTGATGAACATCTACTATATGTGGATGAAATTTGTGGATTATTTAAGCTTGCAGGTATACCCGATGATGTTGTTAAGAAGAAGGTCTTCCCTTTATCTTTGAAGGGAGATGCATCGACATGGTATAGGCTATGTGATGATATGGGATCATGGAACTATAAACGAATGAAATTGGAATTTCATCAGAAGTATTATCCTATGCATCTTGTTCATCGTGATCACAATTATATATATATAATTTTCGGCCTCGCGAAGGAGAAAGCATCGCTCAAGCTTGGGGGAGGCTTAAATCAATGTTATATTCATGCCCCAATCATGAGCTCTCAAGAGAAATAATTCTTCAAAAATTTTATGCTCGGCTTTCTGAAAACAATCGCATCATGCTCGATACTTCTTCTGATGGCTCTTTTATGATGAAGACAATTGAATTCAAAAGGAATTTATTGGATAGAATTAAAGGCAACTCTGAAGATTGGGATCTCGATGAAGGTAAGGAGTCAGGTATGACACCTAAGTTTGATTGTGTTAAATCTTTTATGGATACCGATGTTTTCCGTAAATTTAGCACTAAATATGGACTTGACTCTGAGATAGTAGCTTCTTTCTGTGAATCTTTTGCTAATTATGTTGATCTCCCCAAGGATAAGTGGTTTATATATCATCCTCCCATAGAAGTAAAAGTAGCTGCACCTATTAAAGTTGAAGAAAAGACTATCACTTATAATGATCCTGTTGTTCCTACTTCTTATGTTGAGAAACCACCTTTCCCTGTTAGAATAAAGGATCATGATAAAGCTTTAACTGTGGTTCGTAAAAGCAATATTAGAACTTATACACCTCCTGAGTAAGTTAAAGTTGAACCTAATATTGCTATTGTTAAAGATCTCTTGTCTGATAATATTGATGGGCATGTTATTCATCTCTGCGGTGAAACCGTTAGAATTGCCTAACCTTGTGCTAAATATAAACATATACCTGTGGTAGGCGTGCCTGTTATTTCTGTTAAAATAGGAGATCATTGTTATCATGGCTTATGTGATATGGGTGCTAGTGCTAGTGTTATACCGCATACTTTATACGAAGAAATTAAGCATGAAATTGCACCTGCTGAGTTAGAAGGAATTGATGTTACAATTAAATTTGCCAATAGAGATACTATATCAACAATGGGAATTGTTAGAGATGTCGAAGTCTTGTGTGGGAAAACTAAATATCCTGCCGATTTTCTTGTTCTTGGTTCCCCACAAGATATCTTTTGTCCCATTATATTTGGTAGACCCTTCTTGAACACCGTTAATGCTAAGATAGACTGCGAAAAGAATGTTGTTACTATTGGTTTGGGTGATATGTCTCATGAGTTTAATTTCGCTAAATTTAGTAGACAACACCATGAAGAAGAATTGCCTAGTAAGGATGAAATTATTGGTCTTGCTTCTATTGCCGTACCTCCCAGTGATCCTTTAGAACAATATTTGCTAGACCATGAAAATGATATGTTTATGAATGAAAGAAGGGAAATAGATGAAGTATTCTTTAAACAGGAACCTATTCTGAAACACAATTTGCCTGTTGAAATCCTAGGGGATCCTCCTCCACCCAAGGGTGATCACGTGTTTGAGCTTAAACTGTTGCCTGATAATCTTAAATATGCTTATCTTGATGAAAAGAAGATATATCCTGTTATTATTAGTGCTAACCTTTCAGAACATGAAGGAGAGAGATTATTGAAAACTCTTAAGAAGCACCGTGCTTCTATTGGATATACTCTTGATGATCTTAAGGGCATTAGTCCTACTCTATGTCAACATAAAATAAATTTGGAAGAAGATGCCAAACCATTCCGTGATCATCAACGATAGCTTAATCCTAAAATGAAAGAAGTGGTAAGAAAAGAAATACTAAAGCTTCTGGAGGCAGGTATAATCTATCCCGTTGTTGATAGTTAGTGGGTAAGTCCTGTCCATTGTGTCCCTAAGAAGGGAGGGTTACTGTTGTTCCTAATGATAAAGATGAATTGATCCCGCAAAGAATTATTACAGGTTATAGGATGGTAACTGATTTCCGTAAATTAAACAAGGCTACTAAAAAGGATCATTACCCCTTACCTTTTATCGATCAAATGCTAGAAATATTATGCAAACATACACATTATTTCTTTCTAGATGGTTATTCTGGTTTCTCTCAAATACCTGTGTCAGTTAAAGATCAATCAAAGACCACTTTTACTTGCCCTTTTGGTACTTTTTCTTATAGACGTATGCCTTTTGGTTTATGTAATGCACCTGCTACCTTCCAAAGATGCATGATGGCTATATTCTCTGACTCTTGTGAAAAGATTTGTGAGGTTTTCATGGACGACTTTTCCGTCTATGGATCTTCTTTTGATGATTGCTTGAGCAACCTTGATCGAGTTATGCAGAGATGTGAAGAAACTAATCTTGTCTTGAATTGCGAAAAGTGCCACTTTATGGTTAATGAAGGTATTGTCTTGGGGCATAAAGTTTCTGAAAGAGGTATTGAAGTTGATAAAGCCAAGGTTGATGCTATTGAAAAGATGCCATGTCCCAAGGACATTAAAGGTATTAAAAGTTTCCTTGGTCACGCCGGATTTTATAGGAGGTTCATTAAGGACTTCTCAAAAATTTCTCAGCCTCTGACTAATTTATTACAAAAAGATATACCATTTGTCTTTGATGATGATTGTGTAGAAGCATTTGAAATACTTAAGAAAACATTGATCTCTGCACCTATTGTTCAGCCACCTGATTGGAATTTACCCTTTGAAATTATGTGTGATGCTGGTGATTATGTTGTAGGTGTTGTTCTAGGGCAAAGAATTGATAAGAAATTAATTGTTATCCATTATGCTAGTAAGACCCTAGACAATGCTCAAAGAAATTATGTTACTACTGAAAAGGAACTTTGAGCAGTTGTATTTGCTTGTGATAAGTTCAGACCTTACATTGTTGATTTTGAAGTAACTATTCACACTGATCATGCTGCTATTAAATATCTTATGGAAAAGAAAGATGATAAACCTAGACTTTTAGATGGGTTCTCTTGCTACAATAATTTGATTTGCATATTGTTTATAGAAAGGGAGCTGAGAACCCCGTTGCAGACAACTTGTCTAGGTTAGAAAATGTTCTTGATGACCCACGCTACCTATTGATGATAGCTTTCCTGATGAGCAATTAAATGTCATAAATACTTATCGTAGTACTCCATGGTATGCTGATTATGCTAATTATATTGTTGCTAAATTCATACCACCTAGTTTCACATACCAGCAAAAGAAAAAGTTTTTCTATGATTTGAGACATTACTTTTGGGATGACCCACATCTTTATAAAGGAGTATATGGTGTCATTAGACGTTGTGTACCTGAGCATGAACAGGAACAGATCTTTTGCAAGTGTCACTCCGAAGCTTATGGAGGACACCACACGAGAGACAGAACTGCACATAAGGTATTGCAATCCGGTTTTTATTGGCCTACTCTCTTCAAGGATGCCCGTAAGTTTGTCTTGTCATGTGATGAATGCCAAAGAATTGGTAATATTAGTAGAAGTCAAGAAATGCCTATGAATTATTCACTTGTTATTGAACTGTTTGATGTTTGGGGCTTTGATTATATGGGACCTTTTCCTGCCTCTAATGGTTATACACATATTTTAGTTGCTGTAGTTTACGTTACTAAGTGGGTAGAAGCTATTCCAGCTAGTAGTGCTGATCATAACACTTCTATTAAAATGCTTAAAGAAGTTATCTTTCCGAGGTTTGGAGTCCCTAGATATTTAATGACTGATGGTGGTTCACATTTCATTCATGGTGCTTTCCGTAAAATGCTTGCTAAATATGATGTCAATCATAGAATTGCATCTCCTTATCATCCGCAGTCTAGTGGTCAAGTAGAATTGAGTAATAGAGAGCTCAAATTAATTTTGCAAAAGACTGTCAATAGGTCTAGAAAGAATTGGTCCAAGAAACTTGATGATGCATTATGGGCCTATAGAACTGCATATAAAAATCCCATTGGTATGTCTCCGTATAAAATGGTTTATGGAAAAGCATGTCACTTACCTCTCGAACTAGAACATAAGGCATATTGGGCTATTAAAGAGCTCAACTATGATTTCAAACTTGCCGGTGAGAAGAGGTTATTTGATATTAGCTCACTTGATGAATGGAGAACCCAAGCTTATGAAAATGTGAAGTTGTTTAAAGAAAAAGTCAAAAGATGGCATGATAAGAGGATACAAAAGCGAGAGTTTGATGTAGGTGATTATGTATTGGTATACAACTCTCGTTTAAGATTTTTTGCAGGAAAACTTCTCTATAAATGGGAAGGCCCTTACGTTATCGAGGAGGTCTATCGTTCTGGTGCCATAAAAATCAACAACTTCGAAGGTACAAATCCGAAAGTGGTTAACGGTCAAAGAATTAAACATTATATCTCAGGTAAACCCATAAATATTGAAACCAGTGCTATTGAAACCGTAACCCCGGAGGAATACATAAGGGACACTTTCCAGAACGTTTCAGACTCCGAAAAGGAATAGGTATGTGGTACGGTAAGTAAACCGACTCCAAAACAGTTTTTAAGGCAATATTTCTCCGTTTTGGAATATTTAGAAAAATAGAAAAATAAGAAGCAGTCCGGGAAGGACACGAGGGCCCCACGAGGGTGGAGGGCGCGCCCTACCTCCCTGGGCGTGCCCCCTACCTCGTGGGCACCACGTGTGCATTCCGGACTCCGTTTTCTTGCACGATACGTATTTTGGTCGGCAAAAATTTATTATACATTCTCCCGAAGGTTTGGACTCCTGTATCACGCAATTATCCTCTGTTCTTGTTTCGAGCTATTTTTCTGACAGATCTAGATTATCATGACGTCCCTAAGTGCCTCCAAGGACAAGTTCTTCGATAAGGTCATCAACCCTTACCTCGCGGAGGTGCTGCGACACCCACAAACCATTGAGATGCGTGATCGGTTGCTGCACATCCGCGATGAAGAGGGACCAAAGGGGACCGGAAGCGTGGAGATGAGGCTCGAAGCAGTGGAGCAACAAGTTTTCAAGTGTCAGGGGATGGTGGAACATGGACTCAACTCCAACCACATGATGATCGCGGAGTTCACTAGCAACCACAAGTTGGATGCCGACAACATCGGGGAGGCCATCTTCAAGCTTCATGAGAAGATCGAGCACCTTCAAGCCCAAATCTATGACATGCAAAACCAAAACTGTGAGTATGAATATAGATTCAAAAGGATGAGTTTGGCTACAGATTTGAGGATCGCGGAGACTCGATCATCCTTCTATGATGGTGAGCCTATGCCTTGGAAGATGGACGACAAGCCCGCATCATCGACAACACCTCCACCTTCTTCACCAGCAAAGGAGACATAATCACATGGGTATGGGCACTCCCCTTGGCAACTGCCAATCTTGGGTGAGGTGCCCCGGTATCTATCACAATCACACTCCTATCTTTACGGTTTTTCCTAGTTCGATCCTATTAGTAGTATATTGATCTAGTAGAATAAAGTTTATGGCATGATCTAGTTTTGAGTTTTGCTTTTTGATCTCTCTATGTAATCTAGTCCATGAGCTATATATAATAAAGATTTGTGTTGAGTCAAGGACTTGATTTTCTTGCTATGATCTTGAGTGAATAAAAGAAAAGAGAAAAAGAATAAAAAGAAACAAAGAGTTCATATTGATCTTATTGAGAGTAATGACTTCACATAGAAAGAGTATGATGATTAAAAGTTGTTGGGAGTTGGCAGACATAGCTTTGGTCATCGTTGCAATTAATAGGAAGTAATAAGGAAAGAGAGGTTTCACAGATAAATATATTATCATTGACATCTTCTATGATTGGGAGCACTCATTAAAATATGACATGCTAAAGAGTTGATGTTGGACAAGGAAGACAACGTAATGGGTTATGTTTTCTTATATCTGAGATAAAGTATATTGTCATGGATCATCCAACATGTTGAGCTTGCCTTTCCTCCTCATGCTAGCCAAATTCTCAGCACCAAGTAGAGATACTACTTGTGCTTCCAAATACCCTTAAACCTAGTTTTGCCATGAGAGTCCACCATATCTACCTATGGATTGGGTAAGATCCTTCATGTAAGTTGTCATCGGTGCAAAGCAATAAAAATTGCTCTTTAAATATGTATGACTTATTAGTGTGGGAGAAAATAAGCTTTATACGATCTTGTGATGTGGAAGAAATAAAAGCGATGGACTGCATAATAAAGTTTCATATCAGAAGGGGCAATATAAAGTGACGTTCTTTCACGTTAAGATTTTGTGCATCCAACCATAAAAGCCCATGGCAACCTCTGCTTCCCTCTGCGAAGGGCCTATCTGTTACTATTATCTTCTACCTTATGCAAGAGTCATGGTGATCTTCACCTTTCCTTTTTCATTTTATCCTTTGGAAAGCACAGTATGTTGGAAAGATCCTGATAGATATATCTAATTGGTTGTAGGGGAGCATGAGTTATTATTGTTGACATTACCCTTGAGGTAAAAGGTTGGGAGGCGAAACTATAAGCCCCCATCTTTCTCTGTGTCCGATTAAAACTCTGTAACGACAAGTATCGCGTGAGTGTTAGAAATTATGAAAGACTAAATGATAGTTGAGTATGTGGACTTGCTATAAAGCTCTGACATAGACTCTTTATGATGTTATGATAAATTGCAATTGCTTCAATGACAGGGATTATAGTTTGTTAGTTCTCAATAAAGTTTATGATTCGTACTTTTGCATTGTGAATAGATTATTACTTGAGCATAAGAAATCATATGACAATATCCATATATTTTGCTGTTATGAGAATAATCATGATGCCTTCATGTCCGTATTTTATTTTATCGACACCTCTACCTCTAAACATGGGGACATATTTATCGTTATCGGCTTCCGCTTGAGGACAAGTGAGGTCTAAGCTTGGGGGAGTTGATACGTCCATTTTATATCATGCTTTTATATCGATATTTATTGCATTATGGGCTGTTACTACACATTATGTCACAATACTTATGCCTATTCTGTCTTATTTTACAAGGTTTACATAAGGAGGGAGAATGCCGGCAGCTGGAATTATAGGCTGGAAAAGGGGCAAATATTAGAGATCTATTCTGCACAACTCCAAAAGTCCTGAAACTCCACGGAAGTCATTTTTGGAAATAAAAAAAAATTGAGCGGAAGAAGTTCACCAGAGGGGGACCCACCTGGCCGCGAGGGTGGGGGCGTGTGCCCTACCCCCCTGGGCGCCCCCCTACCTTGTGGGCCCCCTGTTGGCTCTCCGATGGCCATCTTCTGCTATACGAGGTCTTTCGTTGTGGCAAAAATCATAAGCAACCTTTCAGGACGAAACTCTGCAGCCACGAGGCGGAACCTTGGCGGAACCAATCTAGGGCTCCGGCAGAGCTGTTCTGCCGGGGACACTTCCCTCCGGGAAGGGGAAATCATCGCCATCGTCATCACCAACTCTCCTCTCATCGGGAGAGGGAAATATTCATCAACATCTTCACCAGCACCATCTCATCTCAAAACCCTAGTTCATCTCTTGTATCCAATTCTTGTCTCCAAGTCCAGGATTGGTACTAGTTGGTTGCTAGTGCTGATTACTCCTTGTAGTTGATGCTAGTTGGTTTATTTGGTGGAAGATCATATCTTCAGATCCTTTATGCATATTATTACCCCTCTGATTATGAACATGAATATGTTTTGTGAGTAGTTACGTTTGTTCCTGAGGACATGGGAGAAGTCTTGCTATTAGTAGTCATGTGAATTTAGTATTCGTTCGATATTTTGATGAGTTGTATGTTGTCTAGCCTCTAGTGGTGTTATGTGAACGTCGACTACATAACACTTCACCATTATTTGGGCCTAGAGGAAGGCATTGGGAAGTAATAAGTAGATGATGGGTTGCTAGAGTGACAGAAGCTTAAACCCTAGTTTATGCGTTGCTTCATAAGGGGCTGATTTGGATCCATATGTTTCATGCTATGGTTAGGTTTACCTTAATACTTTTGTTGTCGTTGCAGTTGCTTGCAATAGAGGATAATCATAAGTGGGATGCTTGTTCAAGTAAGAACAGCACCCAAGCACCGGTCCACCCACATATCAAATTATCAAAGTACCGAACGCGAATCATATGAACGTGATGAAAACTAGCTTGACGATATTCCCATGTGTCCTCGGGAGCGCATTTCTCATTATAAGAGTTTCTCCAGGCTTGTCCTTTGCTACAAAAGGGATTGGGCCACCTTGCTGCACTTTATTTACTTTTATTAATTGTTGCTCGTTACAATTTATCTTATCACAAAACTATCTGTTACCACTTATTTCAGTACTTGCAGAGAATACCTTGCTGAAAACCGCTTATCATTTCCTTCTGCTCCTCGTTGGGTTCGACACTCTTACTTATCGAAAGGACTATGATAGATCCCCTATACTTGTGGGTCATCAAACGACGAGGCATACTGGCACCTGCGGGGTACGCAGAATTGGGTACTCAAGGGGGATGCCAATACTGCTTACTTCCAGGCTATCGCGAATGGTCGACGGCACCATAACTCCATCCCGCTTCTTTGGTACGGAGAGACCCTTCTGCAGCATCCGGAGGCCATCCGGGCCCATGTAGATGGCTTTTACACAGACCTATTCTCTGCCTCCCCTCGGGGAGGGCTTGCTCTCGCACAGGATATCTGGTCGGCTCACTACTATGTCTCGGCTGCGGATAATGTGGCACTGACGGCCCCGTTCTCCGAGGCGGAAGTGTGGACGGCCATTAAGGGCATGAACCCATCTTCAGCCCCTGGCCGGGATGGCCTTCCGGTGAAATTCTTCCAGACCTTCTGGGAGGTCATCAAGCCAGAGATGATGGCCCTTTTTGAGGAGTTCTACGTAGGATCCATCGACCTCACCAGGCTTAACATTGGGATAATCACCCTCATCCCCAAAGTAACTGGCGCATCGGATATCCGCCAATTCTCCCCGATCACGGTGATCAATGTCATCTTCCGCATCCTTGCGAAGGGGTACGCCAATAGGGTGGCCCCAATATCTGACCGGATCACTCACCCTGATCAGTCGACATTTATCCAGGGATGCTTTATCCTTAACGAAGTTCCAGTATTTCACAAAACACTCCACAAGGTTCATGCCAAACACCTCAAGGCGGTCTTCTTGAAACTTGACTTCCACAAGGCATATGACACGGTTAGTGACGGTAGCTCCAACTACGTCGTGTGGGGCACGCAGTAATTTAAAAAAATCTACACACATGCAAGATCTGTCTAGGTGATTGATAACCCACAAGTATAGGGGATCGCAACAGTTTCCGAGGGTAGAGTATTCAACCCAAATTTATTGATTCGACACAAGGGGAGCCGAAGAATACTCTCAAGTATTAGCAGTTGAGTTGTCAATTCAACCACACCTGGATAAATTAATATCTGCAGCAAAGTATTTAGTAGCAAAGTAGTATGGAAGTAAAGGTAACGGTAGCAAAAGTGATATTTTGGGGTTTTGTAGTGATTGTAACAGTAGCAACGGTAAAGTAAATAAGTGAAGAACAATATATGAAAAGCTCGTAGGAATTGGATCGGTGATGGAGAATTATGCCGGATGCGATTATTTATGAAACAGTTATAACATAGGGTGAGGAAGTCCTGGATTAGGGGGTGTCCGGATAGCCGGACTATACCTTCCGCCGGACTCCAGGACTATGAAGATACAAGACTGAAGACTTCGTCCCGTGTCCGGAAGGGACTTTCCTTGGCGTGGAAGGCAAGCTTGGCGACACGGATATGTAGATCTCCTACCATTGTAACCGACTCTGTGTAACCCTAACCCTCTCCGGTGTCTATATAAACTGGAGGGTTTTAGTCCGTAGGGCATATAACAATCATACCATAGGCTAGCTTCTAGGGTTTAGCCTCCTTGATCTCGTGGTAGATCTACTCTTCTACTACCCATATCATCAATATTAATCAAGCAGGACGTAGGGTTTTACCTCCATCAAGAGGGCCTGAACCTGGGTAAAACATTGTGTCCACCGCCTCCTGTTACCATCCGCCTAGACGCACAGTTCGGGACCGCCTACCCGAGATTCGCCGATTTTGACACCGACATTGGTGCTTTCATTGAGAGTTCCTCTTTGCCGTCGCCATCAGGAAGGATGCCTCATTCCGTCTTTAAAGACAACACCGTTGCTAAGGGAGCTTTGGCTGTCGGCCAAACTCTCCGGCTAGGTGGTTTTCTTATGACCGCCTGTTCGGCTGCTGCGCCGATGATGACCTCTCGGGTCATCAAAAGCAATCTTCATGTCAGTTCGGAACTCGCCGAGCAGTTAGATCCAATGGAGCTCTCTTCCATAAACGAGCTCTTGGATCGCATCGCCGCCCTGGGGGTCGCTACGGATTACGACCATGTTGGGCCTAAACCCGATCCAAGAGTGATTAACTCTCCCCAAGTCACACATCACGTTGCCGTGGTAGAGGGGCAGTGCGGCGACCCTTCATCTTTCTGAAGGACTAACTATGTCCGGATTCCCGATCCCTCCAAGCCGGATACCCGCGGAGGGGAGGATATCACTCAAGACCTGAACTTAGAATCAGGCGATGGGCTGGATTCATTGGACAACCTCCAAGAATCCAAACTTTCGAGTTCGGAAACTTCTTGGCCTCCGAGTCTTAGATTGGGCGAGGTTTCGGATCTAATTCCACCCACCCACCCGACCATAAGCAATCTATCCCAAATCTGGCAAAAGCCCGAAGAAACAGTACATCATTATTGGGCCAGATTCCTCCTGGTTAGGAATAGGATAAAGGACTGCCGCGAGGAAGATGCAATCTCAATTTTCTGCAATAATTGCACGGACAAGGGAATCCTCAACGCCATAAGTCGTCGTGATATTACACGCTTCGCTGACTTGGCGTCCATAGTACGAAAGTACTGTGCGATGGAAAGCGCCTGGAAAACCGAAATAAAATTTTGGGACGATCCGACTCTGAATACAAACCCAGTCCGAAATAAAAGGGTGCATCATCGCCAGACATCCGGATTAAACACCAAAAAGCAAAATCCCTCTACAGGGCATGGAACCATACTGGAAGGATGGCTTAATGGACCCTGTTAAATTCACAGTACAGAGGGCGCCACACCAACTCACAGAATTAGAGCATGTTGGATACTCCGGCAGGTGGCCAAAATTGGCAAAGATCTCCTAATTCCGGAGGCCATAGAAAGCCACCCCAGGGACTTTCGCATCAAATAATATATGAAAAAGAACACTCCGCAGCCTTGCCGAAGTCTACCAAGTAGCAACAATAAACCCATGGAGTGACACGGCTATTACTTTTAATGCCAGTGATGAACCTAAATTCCGAACAGCCCGAGCACCAGCCGCATTGGTCCTCAGTCCAGTAGTGGACGGCTTTCGCATCACCAAAGTACTCATGGATGGCGTCAGCGGATTAAACCTCATTTATGAGGAAACCCTTCAAAAAATGGAAATAGACTGGAATTGCATTGAGCGAAGCAGCACAACTTTTAGAGTAATAATACCTAGTCGGGAAGCGTGCTGTATAGGAAAAATCACACTAGATGTGGTGTTCGGCATGCCGGATAATTACAGGTTCGAAGAGGTCACGTTCCATGTGGCCCCGTTCAGTAGCGGATACCACGCTCTGCTTGGGCGGGAAGCTTTTACAATCTTCCAAGCAATACCCCATTACGGGTACATGAAGCTCAAGATGTCCGGGCCGAATGGAATCATCACTCTCGCTAGTGATCCGGACATAGCACTCCGCGCCGAAAATAAGACATCCGCACTAGCCCTTCAGGCACTATCCGAAGCCCTAGCGGCTGAGGAACTGACTGCGCTGCGCTCCACGGTGAACAGGGACGATGATACTCGACAAGAGATCCAAGTCCACCTCCTTTAAACCAGCAGACAAAATAGTCAAATTCCAGGTCCATCCAATGGACCCCAATAAAACAGCTTCTATCGAGGCATAATTAAACCCTGACGTAGACGCCGCACTGCGAGAATTCCTACGTGAAAACTGGGACATCTTCGCCTGGCACCCTTCAGACATGCCAGGAATCCCACGCAGGCTGGCCGAACAAGGCTTAAATATCCTAAAAGGATTCAAAACTGTCAAACAAGCTCTTCGACGTTTTTCCGAACCTAAGAGACAGGCCATGGGAGAGGAGCTAGCCAAGCTATTGGAGGCCGGATTCATCAGAGATATAAAACATCCGGACTGGCTAGCAAACCTGGTGATGTTACCAAAGAAGGACAAACCTGGCGCCTGTGCGTCGATTTTAAAGACCTTAACAAGGCTTGCCCAAAGGATCTCTTCCCCCTCCCCCACATCGATCAAATTATCGACGCTACCGCAGGAAACGATTCATTGTGTTTCCTCGACGCATACTCCGGCTACCATCAAATCAAGATGGCAGAATCAGACCAAGCCGCAACGGCATTCATCACACAATACAGCCCATTTTGCTTCAACACAATGCCCTTCGGGCTGAAAAACGCCGGTGCAACATATCAGCGCATGATTCAGACATGTCTGGCAAACCAGATCGGCAAAACAGTGGAGGCATATGTGGATGATGTGGTCGTAAAAACAAGACATGTCGAATCTCTAGTAGACGACTTGAGGCTTACATTTGATAACCTCCGAACATACGACATCAAGCTCAACCCGGAAAAATTCGTTTTCGGCGTTCCCGCCGGAAATCTCTTGGGCTTCATTGTATCCGTTAGAGGAATTGAAGCAAATCCAGCCAAGATCTGAGCTTTGTCACAATTGGATATCCCGAAGGACCTCAAACAAATACAAAAATTAACCAGATGCGTGGCGGCTCTAAGCCGCTTCATCTCCCGCTTGGGAGAAAAGGCACTACCCCTCTATCGCCTTCTTCGGCGCACCGAACACTTCGAGTGGACGGATGCCTCCACGGCCGGACTCGACGAAATAAAAGCCATATTGGCAACAAACCCAGTCCGGGCCGCGCCAAACATCGGCGAACCAATGCTATTGTACATTGCAGCAACCCATCAGGTTGTTAGCGTAGTGCTCGTCGTCGAGCGAGAAACGGACAGACACAAATTCCCCCTTCAAAAGCCGGTCTACTATGTGTCCACTGTCCTCACTCCGTGCAAATCACGGTACCTGCATTATCAAAAGATTGCATACGCGGTATTCATGGCATCCCGGATGCTGCAACACTACTTTCAAGAGTGTTCGATAACAGTAGCCTCGGAAGTACCACTCAACGATATTATAAACAACCGCAACACAATGGGCCGGATTGCAAAATGGGCCATCGAGCTCCTCCCATTCCACATAACTTATAAGCCACGACGAGCTATTAAGTCGCAAGTTTTGGCCGACTTCGTCGCAGAATGGACGGAGGCCGAACTCCCTAAAGAGTACGACACATATTCAATCTGGATCACGCATTTCGACGGCTCCAAAATGTTGGCCGGTCTAGGGGCTGGCGTTGTTTTGACGTCCCCCACAGGAGACACAGTTCAATATGTACTCCAGATTATGTACACAGACTCCAACAATGCAGCCGAATACGAGGCCCTGTTACATGGCCTCCGGATGGCAGTATCCATGGGCATTCAACGCCTAGAAGTGTGCGGGGATTCGAACCTCGCAATATCCCAAATAAATGGAGACTTCGATGCCAAGGATCCAAAAATGGCAGCTTACCGCAACGCCGTCTTAAAAATGTCAGCTCGGTTTGAAGGGCTTGAATTTCACCATATAGCCCGGGAAAACAATCAGGCGGCAGATGTCCTGGCACGCATCAGCGCAAAATGCGATGTAGTCCCCCCAACATCTTCTTGGAAAGGCTGTTCAAGCCATCCGTAGCATGGGAAGGTGAATCTGGCAATAACAGCCCGGACCCAACCGCACTGCCCAACACCGAACAATCTGACATAATTGGAGGCTCTGCCAATGAAATTACAAGTTCAGTCCACGTAATAATGGCCATCATCGCCCCTTGGACAGAACCATTCCTAGCCTACCTTACTAGGCAGGAACTCCCAGAGGACCAAAACGAGGCACACTGCATAGTGCTACGAGCTAAAGCCTATAAAGTCCATGAGGGAGAACTTTATAAGAAAAGCACTACCAGAGTCCTTCAAAGGTGAATCTCCGAAGAGGAAGGGCAGAACTTGCTGGCTGAAATTCATGCCGGACTCGGTGGTCATCACGCTGCAGCTCGGTCCCTTGTAAGCAAGGCTTTCTGTACAGGCTTTTATTGGCCGACGGCCCGGGCAGACGCTCAGGACTTGGTCCAACGATGCGTCGGTTGCCAGCTTTTTGCAAACCAAAGCCATATGCCACCCACCACCCTCCAAACTATCACCATCACTTGGCCCTTCGCGGTCTGGGGGCTTGACATGGTTGGACCCCTTAAAGGCGGAACCCACAAGAAAAAAATACTTACTGGTCATGGTGGATAAGTTCACCAAATGGATAGAAGCCAAGCCTGTTAAGACGGCCAAATCCGGACCGGTGATAGACTTTATATCTGGGGTCGTACACCGTTATGGCGTCCCCCACAGCATCATCACTGATAACGGCACGAACTTTACGGCCGATGAGGTAAAACTCTGGTGCAAAAACATGGGCATTAAGCTCGATTATGCTTCCGTCTACCACCCACAAACTAACGAACAGGTCGAACGCGCAAATGGTCTTATCATGAGCGGCATCAAACCCAGATTAGTGCGGTCCCTTCAGGAATCTAATACGCATTGGGTAGAGGAGCTCGACTCCGTACTCTGGGGGCTGCGGACCACGCCGAATCGCACCACCGGATACACACCATTCTTTATGGTGTACGGCGCAGAGGCAGTTTTGCCCTCCGATATAATTCATGACTCACCTCGAGTGCGCATGTACGAAGAAAGAGAAGCCGAGCTCGATTGGCAGGACAGTTTGGGCGCCTTGGAGGAGGAGCGTGACGTGGCAAAAGCCTGTTCCGCATTCTATCAACAGCAAGCTCGAAGATATCAAAGCAGAGAAATACGGGCCAAAAATTACAACGTTGGTGAATTAGTTCTATGCCTGCCGGACAAGAAAACGGAAAAACTCAAGCCCAAGTGGGAAGGTCCCTTCATAATTGACCAAGTCCTGACTGGTGGAGCGTACCGCCTGTGAGATGCATCGGATAACCAACTCGAGCCGAACCCATGGAACGCAACCCGTCTCCCAAGATTCTATGCCTAACGCCGGACTCTGTGTTCGTCTCCTTCCTCTGTCCATTTTTTTATATTTTCTGTCTTACATTTCTCTCCTTCTCCCCTTCCTTTTTCTTATAGCCTTTAAAGTCCCAATAAGTGACGCGCTATCCGCGCTCATTAAACCTGGGGGCTTCTTTACACAGAAGCTTATTCATACGGGCTTCATGCCCAATACATGTGTCACACTTCCGCATGTACCTTTATACACCATTATATGCATCGATATGACTTAAGTTTTGGCCAAGCTGGGTTGCCTGGCTCCTGTGCTTACCCCTACGTTCCCGATTGTTCAGCTAGGTGGTAAAGGGAGCACCTCTGCGATTGTTACTGTCGGGTCAGCCGGATGTGAACCTCAGACTGGGTGAAGCCAAAAGCTAGCATTCTTAAGGGAATATTCGGTCGGTGAACTAAAGATGATCTTTTAACTTATTCATTTATGCACCCCAGGCAATTTTCTTTCTACGTCTCTTTTCGCAGCATGGACATGCACTTTAGGGCATGCCTCCCAGGGAAAGGAACCCTTAACGGAACTATTCTTCCTGGAAGATGTTTCTTATTAACCATGTAATATAACATAACTAGTTGGGCACTTGTCTGTTCAAGCACTAATGACCCCTACGCCTGGTCTCCATGCATACCCCGGTTCTTATATAACCATGAGGGTATTCGGACACACTCCGGACCATCAGGTCCCGAGGTTGAAGCGAAAAGGTCGGCCATGACAAACGATCTACAATCCGGCTAAAAGGCATTAAAAATGTCAATTAAATTACATAGTCATTCTGACTGATTGTATTCCTCTTCAATACCATCTAACAGGCTGTCTAATATACAGTCCCGCTGGGAATACTTTGCGACCAATTCTACTTGGCCGTATACTAAGTTTACAGGGATCTCCTTCCCATCGGGCCCTACAAGTCCGACCTCGGCCATGTGGTTCGGGTCAGCCTTCGTGTACCGCGTCTTCACCATAGCCCAGGCCTCCCTAGCACCTTGACGGCAGGCCGATATCTTCCACAATCGGAAGTGCCGCCGCGCTCCCTTCAGCTTCTCTGCAAGCTCTCCAAGGCCTTCGGGCATGGAGATGGATGGCCACAAGGCCTGGGCGACGCCTTGCATCACCCGCCGAACTCGCTCGTGCAGTTGCAAGAGCTCGGGAAGAAGGTCACCCGCAGAACCGGGCATCTCCTCTGCAGGACGACCTGTTAGCACACCTACAGACATTACTCTGTTAGTCGACTTCGTCGCCGAACTCTTTTTCCAAAGTTCGTTTAAGCACTTACTAAATATGCCGCGTCGAAGCCGCTGATTCTCCTTAGCGGAGTCCGACAGCTGGGCACGAACATCTTTTAGTTCAACGCCCAGCTTGGTGTTGGCATCCTGGAGATCATTCTTCTCCCGCCTCACCTTTGTCAGCATGATCTTACCTACCTTTAGCTGACGTAGGAGTTGTTGCTTCTCCGGATCTAATCCGGCGCTATCTGCTATTTCATTTGTCAGATTTGCACACACGCCGCACTTAACACAATACTTATCTTTTTTGAAGCATATATTACCTGAGGAGGTCTCCTTGGGCTCCCCCGTCGCGGCTAGTGCGGCCTCAAGTTGGGCTTTGCACTCTTCTAGCTCCTGGGACAGTTGAGTATTCTTCTCTAAAAGAACCTGCATATTACATGATCCTCAAATCAGTTATTCTAACTATTTCGAGTCTCGGGGGCTACTGATATATATAACCATCAAATTTTCTCACACGTATGTCTTTCACATACTGCTCCGTGGCTCTGGCTAGACCATCTTGAGCAGCACGGAGGTACGCGTCTCCCGAATTGAAGGCATCCAATGCCTCGGGGGAGAAACAAGCGTCACGAAGAACTGTCCGGCGACGCCTGTGGTTCATGGCACTCTCTACCTCGGAATTGGTGGCAGACAGCCTGTCTGCATCCTCTGTTGGAGAAGCGTCCGGCGCGCGCCTCGTGTTCACCTCTGCCTCCGGACTAGGCTTTGGAGCTTGGCTGGTGGAGGCACGATTGGCAGCCTCTCCGGATATAGTCCGGCAAGGTCTCTTTGTCCTGAAGAGAGCACGAGTGTTAACATGCCTTCAAGGAATAACATCAGGGGATGAGATGGCACGTTATACCTTTGCGCCGGCGTCTCAGTCCGGACCACACTCCTTTTTAGCCCCTGGGGCCTTGCGGCCCCTCGTTGGCTAGTCGCCGCAGGCTCGGCCTCCCGCCTCAGGGACCTCCTCTGCAAAACACGGTTGTTATACGATAATTGAAAACACGCGAGGATGGGCCCTCGTTCGAAGCGCTGGGATTTCGGTCTCAGTTACCTGGGAGGCTGGGAGTAGCCCTGGGTAATCGGGCGTAATGGCCACCAAGGCGTTGTCCTTGCTTAATTGATGAAACACCCCATCAATTAGCTCCACAGATATGTCCAGATCCTCTTGGGAGGCCGGGTCGAGGGACCGTCCCGGATCCTCGGGTTGTGGAGGGGGGCTGTTTATTTCTTTAACAGCCTGGCACAGCTCCTGCGTTTAAGTCGTTAGACTATATACTTGACAACGGGAATACAAAACGGATGGACAAGTGAAAGTGTCCACTTACCCAGTTGAGAGTATTATACATGGTAAATCCACCCTGAGGGTCGATGTGGAGAAATTCCTCTTCTTCTCCCTTATACAAAGCGGACAAGATCTTTATTAGAGCGGTAGCTGAGTCCGGTCCCTTACGGCCGTAACGGGGGGCGTTATCCTCCCCGTTGAAGTCCCACCTGGGGTGGCCTCTATACTGAAGCGGTTGCACCCCCCGCATGATGCATGCGACCATGACTCCTATCATGGTTAGTCCGGAATGAGCTATAAATCTTATCCGACCCATTAGGTAAAGGACGTCCCTGTCACTTTCCCTCTGAGGGCTCCATGGACGCCAACTTAGGCGTTTCTCAGGGGAGCAGTGTCGAACTCAGGAAGGCCGATCCGAACAGGGTCCGGCAGCGGGACGCCCTCTATATAAAACCATTCCGAAGGCCAATTCTGGACGCCTTCTTTGGGGTTCCGGATAGATATCCGGTCCCGGCGATGCGCCACACTTCAGCTCCGCCCACTTGATATATTGACCCCTCTTGAGAGCGGGGCACCAGGCAGAATAGCCTCTTCCACAGCGCGAAATGAGCCTCAACACCCAAGAACAGCTCGCAAAGGGCTACGAAGCCTGCGATATGAAATATAGAGGCAGGCGTGAGGTTGTGCGGCTGGAGGCCATAGAACTGCAGAAGCCCCCAGAGAAACGGATGAATTTGAAATCCGAGTCCTCTTATTAGATAAGGGACAAGGCATACCCGCTCTTCTTTGGAGGGATTGGGGGCGCTCTCCGCTTGCTCTCCGCCATTATAGGTGGCGAGTCCGGCTCGAACCGGGACCTTATAGGCCGGAGGGAGGAATCCCTTGGTCTGAAGTGATACTAGCTCGCTATGCGGGATGGAGCACCTCTCCCAGTCTCCAGGCTTAGGACTGGAAGGGCGAGAGGAGGAGTTGCGACGGCTGGCCATGGTGGAATGGACCTTTGTTGGATGCGCTCTGATGACTACTTGCGGAGGGAAGAAGGTGTGGTTTGGATCTAAATCCCCATCCCTTTAAATAGGCGGCTCATTTACGCGGCTAGGGGTGTGAATGCAAAAACACCCAGACTTTTCGTATTCGTTTGACACGTGGAAGGCGGCCATTATTGGGCGTAGAAGCCAAGGAGCACTACATTCACAAAAAACATGACATTATTCAACAGGTACACGGAATCTGGAAGAGAACCCGCCTTGCAATGCCGAAGACAATCTCCGCATCGGACTCGTCGTCATTGAAGCCTGGTTCGGGGGCTACTGAGGGAGTCCTGGGTTAGGGGGTGTCCGGAGCCGGACTATACCTTCCGCCGGACTCCAGGACTATGAAGATACAAGACTGAAGACTTCGTCCCGTGTTCGGAAGGGACTTTCCTTGGCCTGGAAGGCAAGCTTGGCGATACGGATATGTAGATCTCCTACCATTGTAACCGACACTATGTAACCCTAACCCTCTCCGGTGTCTATATAAACCGGAGGGTTTTAGTCCGTAGGGCAGATAACAATCATACC
The DNA here is from genome assembly GCA_032464435.1 of Aegilops umbellulata. Lineage (NCBI taxonomy): Eukaryota > Viridiplantae > Streptophyta > Magnoliopsida > Poales > Poaceae > Aegilops > Aegilops umbellulata. The sequence continues at coordinate 332,202,471 of CP136058.1, forward strand.
ATAGGCTAGCTTCTAGGGTTTAGCCTCCTTGATCTCGTGGTAGATCTACTCTTGTACTACCCATATCATCAATATTAATCAAGCAGGACGTAGGGTTTTACCTCCATCAAGAGGGCCCGAACCTGGGTAAAACATCGTGTCCCCCGCCTCATGTTACCATCTGCCTAGACGCACAGTTCGGGACCCCCTACCCGAGATCCGCCGGTTTTGACACCGACATAGGGTGACACAGAACTAGCTCCAATTCATCAATGTAATGTAGGCATGTATTCCGAATATAGTCATACGTGCTTATGGAAAAGAACTTGCATGACATCTTTTATCCTACCCTCCCATGGCAGCGGGGTCCTAACGGAAACTAAGGGGTATTAAGGCCTACTTTTTATACAGTACCGGACCAAAGCATTAACACATAGTGAATACATGAACTCCTCAAACTACGGTCATCACCAGGAGTGGTCCCGATTATTGTCACTTCGGGGTTGGCGGATCATAACACATAGTAGGTGACTATAGACTTGCAAGATAGGATCAAGAACTCACATATATTCATGAAAACATAATAGGTTCAGATCTGAAATCATGGCACTCGGGCCCTAGTGACAAGCATTAAGCATAGCAAAGTCATAGCAACATCAATCTCAGAACATAATGTATACTAGGGATCAAACCCTAACAAAACTCACTCGATTATATGATAAATCTCATCCAACCCATCACCGTCCAGCAAGCCTACGATGGAATTACTCACGCACAGCGGTGAGCATCATGAAATTGGTGATGGAGGCTGGTTGATGATGACGATGGCGACGGATTCCCCTCTCCGGAGCCCCGGACGGACTCCAGATCGGCCCTCTCGAGAGAGATGAGGGCTTGGCGGCGGCTCTGTGTCGTAAAACGCGATGAATCCTTCTCTCTGATTTTTTCTCCCCGAGCACCAGGGCGCCCACGAGGCAGGGGCGCGCCCCCACCCTCATGGACAGGGTGTGGACCCCCTAGCCTTGATTATTTCGCCAGTATTTTTTATTGTTTCCAAAAATAATCTCCGTGAAGTTTCAGGTCATTCCGAGAACTTTTGTTTCTGCACAAAGATAACACCATGGCAATTCTGCTGAAAACAGCGTCAGTCCAGGTTAGTTCCATTCAAATCATGCAAGTTTGAGTCCAAAACAAGGGCAAAAGTGTTTGTAAAAGTAGATACGTTGGAGACGTATCAACTCCCCCAAGCTTAAACCTTTGCTTGTCCTCAAGCAATTCAGTTGACAAACTGAAAGTGATAAAGAAAAACTTTTTACAAACTCTGTTTGCTCTTGTTGTTGTAAATATGTAAAGCCAACATTCAAGTTTTCAGCAAAGATTATGAGCTAACCATATTCACAATAACATTTAGGTCTCATGTTTACTCATATCAATGGCATAATCAACTATCGAGCAATTATAATAAATCTCGGATGACAACACTTTCTCAAAACAATCATAATATGATATAACAAGATGGTATCTCGCTAGCCCTTTCTGAGACTGCAAAACATAAATGCAGAGCACCTTTAAAGATCAAGGACTGACTAAAGATTATAATTCATGGTAAAAGGGATCCAGTCATAGTCATACCCAATATAAATTAATAGTAATGGATGCAAATGACAGTGGTGCTCTCCAGCTGGTGCTTTTTAATAAGAGGGTGATGACTCAACACAAAAGTAAATAGATAGGCCCTTCACAGAGGGAAGCAGGGATTTGTAGAGGTGTCAGAGCTCGATTATTGAAATAGAGATAAATAATATTTTGAGTGGCATACTTTCATTCTCAACATAACAACCAAGAGATAGCGATATCTTCCATGCTACACACATTATAGGTGGTTCCCAAACAGAATCGTAAAGTTTATACTCCCCCTTCACCAATAAGCATCAATCCATGGCTTGCTCGAAACAACGAGTGCCTCCAACTAACAAGAGTCCCGGGGGAGTTTTGTTTGCAATTATTTTGATTTGATTTGCATAAAGCATGGGACTGGGCATCCCGGTGACCAGCCATTTTCTCGTGAGTAAGGAGCGGACTTGTCACGACCGGTTTCCCGGTATTAAATTCCAGAAAATGGCCGTTGTGCTCACCAGCCCCAGGATTACTGTTAGCTGATGAGGCACCAACTTGTACAGAAATTCCAAGCATAAATACAACATATGTGGTACAAGACCATTCGGGTCTGTGGGTACAACAATTGGTTTCTAGTGGTTGATGGCGGAAGCGGTTTGTGGTTCACCACGGTCTATGGGACTCCATTTCACCCAGGAACAGCTGACCAGGACAACTCCTATCTTCACGAGGCTGCTATCACCGTTGCTTAGTTTCCAGGGCTGTCATCGCAACGCTCCTCTCCAAGCAAGCAATCTGGCCAAGACAATAGCCATGGACAAGCCAGTGAGTACTTTGAATGTACTCGCAAACATTAAGAACACAGGTGTAATATAACCACTGATAATCATGCTCTGAAATATTTTATGATATCATCGTCAATCATAAATAAAAATCTTTTATGCATGCAAGCAGGTTATGTATGCAACACGAATATGCAATGACAGAATAGTAATAAAATGCATCGATCGGATGTGTGAAGCGACGTCTCAAAAGGATAGTAAAATGAGCATGCCTCAGTCGGGCGTCTTAGCGACGCCACATAAAGGGCTTGTAAGTTAATGAAATAACAAGCATGCCATAGTCGGGCGTCTAAGCGACACCACAGAAAGGGCTTGTAAAGTAAATAAGATAACAAGCATGCCACAGTCGGGCGTCTAAGCGACACCACAGAAAGGGCTTGTAAAGTAAATAAGATAACAAGCATGCCACAGTCGGGCGTCTAAGCGACACCACAGAAAGGGCTTGTATGAAAGGGAAATAACAAACATGCCACAATCGGGCGTCTGAGCAACACCACAGAAAGGGCTTGTATGAAAGGGAAATAACAAACATGCCACAGTCGGGCGTCTGAGCGACGCCACATAAAGGGCTTATAAAATAACTTAATCATAGTGAATATCCATGAGGTGGTACCGTCCCAGGGATATTCATTATTTCAAATAATGCGAACGGTTAGTCCACAATGATAATAACCATAACCATCATATAACACAAGTCATAATCAATATTCGGGTTTAGTAGTTTCTCCTCCGAAGACCGACATTAAGACCGACACTTGACCCATCCCAGACTGTAATCCTTAACCATGGACACGGCTATTCGAATAGGTTTAAACTCTGCAGAGGGTGTACTCTTTACCCACTAGTAATGGATTCCTTTAGGCCATCGGGACTAATTCCATCTACGGTCTTTTAATTGAAAACACACCTATCCGCACACACCAGCCTAACTTACCAGTGTCTGGAAATCACCGACGACACCCATTAAGCAAAACTCTAAGTGGGGAGGCTAGAACCTCGACGTATCATGGGATCACAAAATTTATACCGCGCGCAAACTAGGGGAGCTACCCCTTCGGCTACAACCGAAACACCCATGCCCCCGGTTCAGGTCGCATGCCTACCGGATGCCTCTGGTATCTTCCACCATGGCCTCTCTGTACGGTGTGTGCTAGGAAAGGGGTTGACAACTTACTGAACCATACCCTACCTATGGCAGGGACAAGTGGTAGTACGAAACAAGCATGGGGGTTACCGGAACAAGACTCGATCTATAGCCGACTCAGGAGGTTTTAAAATTCCCTGCATGACATGTATAACAAATATATTTCAACCAACAAAATCAACACTCATTATACCTTACTATGCCATACCGAATATAACTGTCCCAACGGAGACCGGCGACAAGCTCACGCCTACCCAAGGCCGAGGCTTTCCCGGATTACTTTCCGGCATGCATGCAAGGCACATGAGGATGATTTCCATCACATGTATATTCACTTCCAATAGCAAGGGAAATCACTAATATGCATCCATGCAAATGATCATATCACATGAAATAACAAGTTCTCCGAAATAAGATGGTGTTATAAGCGTGTCAACTAACACACCAAAAATATTATGCCAGGGTTCGGAATGCTTTCCTTCAAGGTTTGGAAAGGCAGGGTGCACTCCAAATCTTTTGAAAGCTTTCTTCTCTTCAAAAATCCTATTTTCAAAAATATGCAAATAACACATATTTCAAAAAACAGTACAAAAAGTTGTTTGGAAAATTTTCAAATAAATCTTAAAATAAACTAGACAGAATTTGAGAGATGTAGGAAAAAGAATCAACTCATTTGGAGTTATACTTAAAAAGATATAACCAGTCAAAGTTCTGGTCAAAATCTGTTTTTAAATAATTAAACAGAAAAAGAAAAACGTTTCGAACTGACCACGTCGAAGGCGTATTTTGAAATTATGCCTCCACTTATCCAGCATGGACGCGCGTGGTGTCACTGACAGTGGGCCCACCTGGCCCACTGGTCAGGTTTGACTAGTCTTCCCTCCCCTCCTTTCTCTCTGCCCGAGCGGGGCGGAACTCCGGCGAGGGTCGCCGGCGAACGGTGAGTCCTTGCAGGGTGTTGAGGGCAGGGATGGATCCGCAGATCGAGGGCGGTCCTTCCGGTGGTTGTAGAGTCGTCGGAGATGGAGGGAATCGCCGTCGACGAGCTTCGCGGTGGCCGGTGGTTTCGGGAGCAAAGTGGTTTTGTGGCTCTGGTGGCTCTCCGTCGCAGCTGGGGGTCTGGGCGGCTCCGCAAGATGGATTGGAGTCGTATGGTGGCGTTGGGAGGACCGGAGAGGCTCTGGTTGCGCCGGAATGGCCGGGGTAGTAGCGGCGGCAGGAGTTGCCGGAGAGGAAGAAGACGACCTCCTCGGGTTGATTGTCTGCCATGGGGGGAACTGGAGGAGTGGACTGAGGTTGCGGGCGTGCTTAGAGGGGCTCAGGGTCCCTTTTTATAGCGTGGCCATGTCGGTTTGCGGCGGCCGGGGATAAGTTCGCCGGTGAACTGCCCTACTGTGCTGCAGGGCGACGTGGCGGTGGTTGGTCGGCTCCAGGAGCTACCGACGAAAGCTCCACTGTCCATGGAGGCGAGCTGGCGCACTGTGGTGGTCGGGGCGGTGCTGCCCATGGCGGTAGCGGATGCGGCCGCGGGCATGCCGCCAAGAGGGCTCTGGTGGCGGCGCTGTAGGGCGCCAGGGCGGGCTGGCGTGTTGTGGCGCGAAGGGGAGCGCGTGGCGTGGCTTTGCAGTGTGGGCCAAAACAGGGGCGTGACGCGGCGGCTCGTGTGCGCGGCTGCAGTTGGCGCGCTCTGGGCGCGCCCAGTGCACGCCCACCATCTGTTCGGCGAAATGCTGTGGCCTGCTAGGTGGCTTGGTTGGAGCTGGGGATTAGCAGTTCTAGTCTAGGGGTAGTTGAGATGCTAGTGGACATGCTAGTTTGATCAGAGGTGCAAGTTCATAGTGTAATGACAAAAGTCATGTCAAAACAGATCATGCCCATAAGGTGTTTGACAAAATGCCAAGGGCACTTAGGCATTTCTTGGAGTGGCCAAATTCTCCAGATCAGTGTCTCCTTAGATGCAAGAGAGAGTGGTAAGGTTAGTTTGTCAAATGCAGAAACTTGTTAGTGCAAGTCTTGCTGAACTTCAATTCTGGTCAGGAGATAAAAGGCATCATTACATGAACAAAAAATGATCCAATAGGTGCATGCTCCTGGACTTAAGGGTTTTGCAGGGAGGACTACAAGTAGGAAAAAAATCAAGAGCCAAGGAGCAAGCAAAAGTATGGTTGCTGCATAAACCATCAAGTTGGAACAGAATGAAAATGAGGTTGATACACTCATATTTTTCAAATAACATCATTGGGTTTTTGCATAAAGTTGAATCATAGGCTATTACCAACATCCCAGAATTTTGGTGAAGGCTAGAAAGAGATATTTAAATAGGTTGTAGTGCAAATTTGCACTCTGCACCAGAGAAGAGAATTGGGTATAGAGCTCAAAATATTTCATGTATAAAAGATGTTTTTGCATAAAAGTGATTTAATAACATCACATGACATCTCCAAATTTTGGTTGGAATTTTAAGTAAATTTATCAAATGGCTGTAGTTCAAATATGGCCATAAAACCTTGAAAAAACCAATTTTCAAGAAAATAAAGATCAAGCAAATTAATTATGTAATTAGTTCTACTAATAAAAGAAAAGTTTTTCTTGAGAGGTTAAACAAGTCCAATAACATATTTGAAAAAAATTATTTTTGGGGAAAAACTCCATAATGACAAGGGAGAAAATGGTTCAAAAATCAAAAGGGAGCTCAGAGAATAAAAGTTTTAAATTTCCTGGCAAAATTTTAATTAACAAACAAAGTTAAAATTTTGGGGTGTCACAACACTACCCCCCTTAAGAAAAATGTCATCCTCGAGATTTGATAAGGGTTGTTTTTGAAAAACAAATACTCCAGGATCACGTGTTTTAGCAAGCGTTCGAGCGGTTGTGAGTCTGCTGCCGGGTTGCTGTGTGGAATCAAATAATCCACGTCATGAGAAGGTGCAGATGTAGCAACTTAGGGAAAAGAAGTCTCACCCCAAGATTATTCGTGGAAGAAAACAGTAATGCAACAGAATCACTCACATTAATTGAAACTAAAGATTTACATGCTGCGCAAACTCGGGGTACCACGCATAAGTTACATCTCATAAATAAATGTTGCAAAAAAAACACAGCAGCGACGTCTACAATGAAAACGGTAACTGGATGGGGTCCCGAGAAAACGTCTCTGGTACTGGGATGCACTCTTCTTCTATCGGGGAAAGTGGATTGACTAGTCGATGCACGTGTCTCTCCTGGTCGGGCCTTAGTGCTCTGCCGATGGTGATCTGAGGATTTAAATCTGCGAGGCTCTGGAGATAACCCATCACGTGTTGGGTTAAACGCTCTTGAGCGATGACGTACTGGACAAGGTTGGCCAGGACTGGGTCTCTCTCAATTTTCCCACCGGGAAAAGATGTTACTCCTCCGGGGCTGCATGGCTCGAGAAGTAATAATACCCTCGTTCGCTGGCATAGGGTACCGCGAATCAAAGGCGAGCAAGCGCTTTGTACGCAACAGCTTCTACGGCCATCCGAGGGGTTGGCATAGATTTCCCCACGAAGGAGACCTCTGTTGGGTCTTGGTTTGAGTTTACCGGAGGGATGTGCACTGCTGCCCAATATCTCGAGGTGGAAGAGGTGATTCTCGATTTGAACATCTCGTACTAGGGTGGCTGGGTAGCGCCCATGGTACTGCAGGTAAAATCCCACAATATCTTGACGAAACTACGAAGGGTTGCATCTGGGGTTCTTAGGTAAATGCTGGGGCTCGGCATTGCAAGAAATGGTTGTGAGGGTGGTGCACAAGGTGAGAGGTGCTTGGCAAGGTCATGCGGTGGCCTCTTTATAGCACTGGAGCTGGGTCATTTTTACCGATGTGAATGGTAAAGAAATTTCCAGCTCTACTCCAAGGGTTGGGGTCAAACCACAGATACATATCTCACCAAAGTGACGTATCACTGAGGAGTTGTCGGGGTGGTTTTGGTAGTTGTGACCGGAAAATATGCAACTGTGTGCTGACATACCCATGCAAGGTTACTATTTAAAACAGAGGCACGACGACAGGCTGCGTTTATATACATGATTACAAAGCAAGGATACCTTGGAACTTGATACGACTCGGGTGACTTAGTCTACCTCGTTTACATCCAAGCGGGCGTGCCTTGTGGATGTCGAGGCTTCTCCACGGGTCTCACCGTCGGAATTAGTTGGAGTGGGCTGAGGGGCTGCAGGCTCGGGGTAGCGATGATGACCATCTCGGGGATTGCTGGCCACAACCCCGTTGGAGTGTGCTCCCAATATGCAACGAAGCACTTCTGGGGTTATCGCAGCACCTTGGCCGATGGCTGGGGCAGACCTCAGGGACTCGATCGGGTGTCCAAACAGCACGACTGGGTTGTCGGCATGGGGCACGTTCTCTTCTCTTGCCGGGGCTCGATGAACCAGATCTCCACGAGCTGCGATTAGATCAATAGTGATTTGATCGCACAGTTCCTCTAGTGCACTTACATAGCGCACTAGGTGCAACAATGCAGGGTCTGTCTCGTGATCCCCGTTGGCAACTTGGGGTGGTCTACCATACCCTTCACGTCTGGGGTAGTAGTGGAACGAGCGACAGTTAACTCTGGGCGACAAGTGCCGGAGATGAACTATAGCTTCTCGAGCAGCTAGTTGGATGGCTTGTGGCTCAAAGGAAGTTGTCCTTCCTGTCAACCTGTAGGGGCGTTCTGGCGACAAACCCCTACCATATATGTGCACAGTGGCCCAGAATTGACGGCTCTCACCGCTCATGGACCCTTGGTACAGAACATACTCTGGGGGCTCTTCTAACGCATAGGCACGACGGGTGAGGTTTGCGAGTATGGTCACAAAGCCTCCAAGGTTGGTTGCTGTGGTCTCATTGTGCACGACAGGGCCAGGCATTGTGGCTCGGTTTGAGGTAGCGGCTGTGCTGTGCTGGGTTGGGGCTTGCGTGCCGTTTTTATAGGAGAAGGGGACGGAGTCTTCCTTCGCACGCTTGCGAGAAAGACTAGTCAAGATTCGGTCACTGGAGCATGAGCGACAGGTTGGGTTGATAGGTTGGGCACCGACTGCCAAAAGGTGTCGGGTTGTTGTGTGGCTATCTTGCAAGGGAAGCTTGGCAGGGGTTTGGCTGAGGTCTGGTGGGTTGGTTTACCTAGGTTTTTCGACCCGGCTAAGATAGGATTACCAATGGTCAGCCTGGCTCTGATACCAAGTTTGTCACGACCGGTTTTCCGGGTATTAAATTCCAGAAAATGGTCGTTGTGCTCACCAGCCCCAGGATTACTGTTAGCTGATGGGGCACCAACTTGTACAGAAATTCCAAGCATAAATACAACATATGTGGTACAAGACCATTCAGGTCTGTGGGTACAACAATTAGTTTCTAGTGTTTGATGGTGGAAGCGGTTTGTGGTTCACCATGGTGTATGGGACTCCATTTCTCACAGGAACAGCTGACCAGGCCAACTCCTATCTTCGCGAGGCTGCTAGCACCGTTGCTTAGTTTCCAGGGTTGTCATTGCAACGCTCCTCTCCAAGCAAGCAATCTGGCCAAGACAATAGCCAGGGACAAGCCAGTGAGTACTTTGAATGTACTCGCAAACATTAAGAACACAGGTGTAATATAACCACTGATAATCATGCTCTGAAATATTTTATGATCACATCGTCAATCATATATAAAAATCTTTTATGCATGCAAGCAGGTTATGTATGCAACAGGAATATGCAATGACAGAATAGTAATAAAATGCACCGATCGGATGTCTGAAGCGACGTCTCAAAAGGATAGTAAAATGAGCATGCCTCAGTCGGGCGTATTAGCGACGCCACATAAAGGGCTTGTAAGTTAATTAAATAACAAGCATGCCATAGTCGGGCGTTTAAGCGACACCACAGAAAGGGCTTGTAAAGTAAATAAGATAACAAGCATGCCACAGTCGGGCGTCTAAGCGACACCACAGAAAGGGCTTGTAAAGTAAATAAGATAACAAGCATGCCACGATCGTGCATCTAAGCGACACCACAGAAAGGGCTTGTATGAAAGGGAAATAACAAGCATGCCACAGTCGGGCGTCTGAGCGACACCATAGAAAGGGCTTCTATGAAAGGGAAATAACAAACATGCCACAGTCGGGCGTCTGAGCGACGCCACATAAAGGGCTTATAAAATAACATAATCATAGTGAATATCGAGGAGGTGGTACCGTCCCAGGGATATTCATTATTTCAAATAATGCGAATGGTTAGTCCACAATGATAATAGCCATAACCATCATATAACACAAGTTATAATCAATATTCGGGTTTAGTAGTTTCTCCTCCGAAGACCGACATTAAGACCGACACTTGACCCATCCCAGACTGTAATCCTTAAACATGGACACGGCTATTCGAATAGGTTTAAACTCTGCAGAGGGTGTACTCTTTACCCACTAGTAATGGATTCCTTTAGTCCATCGGGACTAATTCCATCTACGGTCTTTTAATTGAAAACACACCTATCTGCACACACCAGCCTAACTTACCAGTGTCTGGAAATCACCCACGACACCCGTTAAGCAAAACTCTAAGTGGGGAGGCTACAACCTCGATGTAGCATGGGATCACAAAATTTATACCGCGCACAAACTAGGGGAGCTACCCCTTCGGCTACAACCGAAACACCCATGCCCCCGGTTCAGGTCGCATGCCTACCGGATGCCTCCGGTATCTTCCACCATGGCCTCTCTGTACCGTGTGTGCTAGGAAAGGGGTTGACAACTTACTTAACCGTACCCTACCTATGGCAGGGACAAGTGGTAGTACGAAACAAGCATGGGGGTTACCGGAACAAGACTCGATATATAGCCGACTCAGGAGGTTTTAAAATTCCCTGCATTACATGTATAACAAATATATTTAAACCAACAAAATCAACACTCATTATACCTTACTATGCCATACCGAATATAACTGTCCCGACGGAGACCGGCGACAAGCTCACGGCTACCCAAGGACGAGGCTTTCTCGGATTACTTTCCGGCTTTGCATTTAGACCCCGAGTAAAAGTTAATTTTGTTCGACTCATTTTTAGGAGTCGGGGAAATTTTACTTCGTAAATTTTGGAGTTCGTTAGATTTTATTTTTTTCACTTTTTCCTGCACGCGAAACTATTTAAAAAAAATCGCAGCGCCCGACTGGGCCAAGGGCCCAGCCGAGCCGGCCGGCCCAGCCGCCCCGCCGCTCCCCCGCGCGCGCGCGCACGCCAGCGCCGCCGCCGCGCCTGCCGCCGCCCGCCGCCGCCAAGTTCTACTTGGACTCCTCTTTCTTGCCCCCTCCCCCAAGCCACCTCCCCTCCCCCCCTTTAAATACCAAAAACCCCCTCCCTCTCCTCCACACCGCCGCGCCCCGCCCCGCAGCACCAGCCGCCGCCGCGAGCCGCCGCCGCGCCTGCTGCCACCGCCCCGCGCCGCGCCGCTGCCCCGCCGCCCCGCCGGAACCCCTCGTCGAGGTAGCCGCCGCCCGCGCCACCCCTCGCCTCGGTTCGGTTTTTTTTAACCGTTCCGGTTTCTTTTTCTCGTTTCGGTTTTTAAAAAAAAAACCTAGATCGGTTTTGGTTTTTTTCGGTTTTGTTATTTTAGCGAGCGTTCACCGGACCGTTCGTCTTAACGAACGTGATCACCGGTTATTCTCGGTTAACGAACGTCCGTTCATTTAACCGTTCTTCGTTTTCTTTTTCGTCGGATTTATTCCGCGATTTTCTAAACGCGATTTCAGATCCGATCTTCGTTCTAGTTTATCTTCTCGCTCGTTTATCGGAATCAGGTGATTCAAGCGCCTGGAGTTTCGTTTCGAAACCGCCGTTCCGAGTAATCAACTTAAACAAGTTTTTGCTACTATAAAATTTGACCTAGTTTCAACTTGCTAGTACCGAGTTGTTTTCTTCCGCCGTTTGCTTTCCATTGCTTTGTTCGATTTGATTCTTTTTGCAACCGGAGTTCTTAAGTTCGCTCTTTTGTTAGAGTTTTACCTGTACATTAGATGAGTACTTATTGTATGCTTGTTGTTTGTCTGTGATAGATCACTCGGAGTGCACCGCCTGTTATCTCGAAGCTCTAGGTTTCGCAGATCCTCAGCAAGGCAAGTAACACTTTGATCATACCCTTTTCTACTACCCAGTTTTATTGCATTAGATCAATCCTCAAACACGGCATGATTAGGATCTAATTAAATTGTGGGATGGGAAGTAGATGAGGTAGTACCTATTACCTGTTTTACTTATGAAACCTTTGGGAGTTACTTCTACGTTTGCTTACTATGCCATGCTATGCTAGTAGACGTGGATTGGGTGAGTGATATCCATGACAGATGTGAGTATTGTTAATTAATGGTTTATCTAAGGTGGCAACTTGAATACACATCTGGGTGGATTGAGGCACCTGGTTTCTATCAGGACTTGCCTGTTTCTTTTTTTTTGGACCGCCACCTAGGCTCAAAGGGATCATAAGATCATTCATGCTAGTAACTTCTGTGTGCAGCCACAAGCCATTATGGGCTCTGGCATAGTTGATTAAGTCGTGCGAACTCTTACAGGGTAGACTAGCAGATGTAGGGGAAAGTAGGTGTACCGGTCTATCTAACGTAAGGTGCTAGCGCTTCTGAAAGACTATGTCTCGGTCATCCGTTTCTCAAACACCATGTAGTGCGAGAAACCAAACGGAGGCGATCGAGTCTTGTGGGGAAAAGTGCGCAAACCTCTGCAGAGTGTATAAACTAATCATGATTAGCTGTGTCCCCGGTTATGGACGTCTTGAGTATCTAGTACTTGAATATCATGTGAATCTCATCATGTTACTTCTAAATTAATATTGTTGGGTTATTGATGATTACTTTTAATTGGGATCGGAATGCTGTCAACCATTCTCGATGTTCAACAACCACCATGATAATTAAATAAATTTATTCCTTTGTAGTAGGGAAAAACTGGCTTTACGCAAAAACTGTAACCATAGAGCTTTCCACCAGCCATACATGCATGTAGTATAGGCTTATCATTCATTACTCTTTATGTGTTACATTGCCAGCATATTCCATGTGCTGACCCGTTTCGGGCTGCAACTTTCATGTTGCCGACTTTTCAGACGACGAGTAAGGTGCCTTTTAGGTCGTGGTTCTATACTCAGTGATGCCGTTGGAGTTGATGATCTCACTTATCTTCCAAGTCTTCCGCTGTTATCATTATTAGATGGCCTTAAGCCATATTTATTGTAATAAGTTCTCTTTGAGACATCGATGTAATAAGTGTGTGATTGCTACTCTGTTATAAATCCTTCGAAGTACTGTGTGCTATCAGCATTACTGATCCAGGGATGACACCGGAGCACAGAGACTTGACCATCTGAGGTCGGGTCGCTACACCGACAATAGCCCCCAGGCCCAAGGCGAGCTCGGACTTGGCTTCGAGTAGAAGCCAAGGGGCAAGTGCGGAGCGCCGTGGGCCCCAACAGCCTGCGGCCTTGATTGACGCGTGGTGACTGACGGGACGTCGGCGTCTCCGCTTCCCCATGCTGCCTCGACAACTGCCCGACTTGACGTGTCCCTGGTGCATGCAGAGAAAACCATCATTACCTGTGATAGTGGGGGTCGCTGGTTGGCCTTCTCCTTCTACAAATGAGGAGGGGGTCGAGCACCCATCGCTCATTTCTTCCCGTTCTACTTGTTTCTTCTTCCTTGCTTCACTTCTAGAAGCGACATCCATGGCACCGGTGAAGCGGCTCTCAGTCACAGAGAAAGGGAAGGCCCACCAAGAGGGGCCCGGCTCGCAACCGCCCAAGAGGGGACGCGGTCACCCACGCACGCACGTTGCGACCCCCGTCGTGGCCCCTTGTGGCCGTGGCAGCGCCTCTTCGCGCGGCGGGAGCCGCCCAGGTCGGGGCAACTCCATCGATGGGGGAAGGCGTGCCATGGTTGCGCGGCCTCCCCGGTCGCGCTTCCACTCGGCGGAGGTGCTGCCGGAGTTCGTCGTGTGGTCGGAGAACCCAGCTGGCACCTCGCTTTAGCTCCCGCGCTCCTTCGCCGACAAACTGCCGGCCACGGGTCCAGGCGGTCTCTAGCTGCAGGCGAACGACTGCTGCAGCAAGGCTTCGTGGATCGCGGTGGAGGTCTCCATTGCGGGCAATGCAGCCTGGCCCGCGGTTGGCAGACGTTCACCCGCGCAAGTGGCCTGGGCAGGCGGTGCACCTTCCACTTCAAGTATGACGGCGATGCGACCCTCTATGTGAGGGTATTCGGGGAAGATGGTCGCCGTGTCGGATGCTGCCCTTAGGACAACGACAGCCGCGAGGTGCTCGGCCTTGGCGATGGCTGTGACGAGGGTGAAGGTGAACTCGCCCTCGGCGCCGGCCGCGGTTCGTCCAGCCACGCCAGCCCCTCCTCCGGTTGACAGCTCCAGCAGCGGCGGCTATGATCAGCCGCCGTGCCCGCTTCGAGGGCGGTAGTGGGTCGTCACATCGCCGCGCCCCAGTGAAGCGCGAGGAGGGGTCTGGCTGAGTCCAGGAGGGCGCCGAGGGCCTACCCTCGTGAGTAGCTGCGGGGGCGCGCGCCGCTTTTGTTTTGTTCTTTCCTTTCTTCCTGCATTTCAAAAAGAAACAAGCATGCGGCCCTGCAAGGGCGTGTAACGAACCGTAATTTCTAAGTCACTATGTTATGTTTATTGTTCCTGTGTCCACTTGTGGCATTCGTTCTTCCTGTAGGTGCAGGGGATAACTTAACTTTGTGCGCCCGGGGTAGTTTCACGTCTCGTGGTGCGGCTTCTGGGACTGATACGTCTCCAACGTATCTATAATTTTTTATTGTTCCATGCCATTATATTATCCATCTAGGATGTTTTATATGCTATTTTATATGATTTTTGGGACTAACATATTAACATAGAGCCCAGTGTCAGTTTTTGTTTTTTCCTTATTTTTGAGTATCGTAGAAAAGGAATACCAAACGGAGTCCAATTGAGATGCCAATTTTTGATGATTTTTTATGGACCAAAAGAAGCCCCCGGAGTAAAAGAGTTGGGCCAGAAGAGTCTCGAGCTGTCCACGAGGGTGGGTGAGCACCCTACCCCCCTTGGCGTGGGCCCCTATCTCGTGGACGACTCGGAGACCCCCCCTTGATGTGAGACCTACGCCAAAAATTCCTATAAATACAGAAACCCCCAGAAGATAACTGTCGCGGGGGATGGCTGTCCCCCGCGGGCACCTATGGGGCCGGAGCCCCTTTCGTTGTCCGGAGGGGGGCGGAGGGAGCGCGGAGAGCAGATCGAAGCGGGCACACGGGCGGTTTACCCAGGTTCGGGCCGCGATGGACGCGTAAAACCCTACTCCTGCTTGGTTGTATTGAACTGGGGAGCTCGGGAGCTTGGGGAGCTAGCTGCACCGAGCGTATGGCTGTCTGGGTGCCGATTCTCCGAACCCCGGAACCCCGGAACCCCTTCTACGTCGCACACGGGCCTCCTTTTATAGCGCAAAGGGGTCACCGACAGGTGTCAACGTAGGAGAAAGGGGTAAAAGTGTAAAAGGGGTGGTAGCTGTAATAGTGCGGGAACGGTGGCGCTACAGTGCGGCACAGTGTTATCATACCTACTTCTGACGGTAGGGGACAAGGGCATTAAATGCCCGTCACGGTCGCCCGGGCAGCACCGAGGCGGACCGTTAGGTGCGCCACCGTTCGCCACGATGGCGGCTGCATGCCACCGCATGCCCCAGGCTGCGCGGTGCCTCGCCACGTGCCCTCGGGGGAAGCCCCGGAGTGACGCGTGGGCGGGCGAGCTGGAGCGCAGTCTTGAGGCGGCGATCTTGCCGCGGCAAGTGGCTTGCCGCGGGGGTCGTCTTCCTGTGCCTGATAGCGTGCCAGCTATCAGGCCTTGCCGGGGCGCTTGGCGCGCCACGGCGGGCTTCTCTTGTGATGCCTGGGTTCGGCCTTCCCGACAAGCTCCTCTTGTCGGGGGCTCGATCTTCTGTCTCGTTATACTTTGTTCTTGGATGGCCTTACATGGGCGCAGTCCTCCCGGCAAGCTCCTCTTGCCGGGGTCTTGTCTTCTCGGCCCGGCAAGCTCCTCTTGCCGGGGGCCTTGTCTTCTTGACCCGGCAAGCTCCTCTTGCCGGGGGCCTTGTCTTGAATGCTTGGTCTTCTCTTGGCGCTTCCGGGGCGGGCCTTGCCGCAGGGTGCTACAACTGCCCGTGCACAAGTCTGGGGTACTAAGGTACCCCTACTTTAGTACACCGACAGGAGCCCCCGGGCCTGGGCCACACATGGTGCCGAGCGTGTTTGGGCCAGGCCCTAACGGTGCACGGGCACGCATGGCCTTGGTCGCGCTGCTCCTTAACTCCGCATCCGCCGCGCCTTCCCCAGGCGGCGCGCGCTTACCGCGGCGTCGCGGGGGCGGGGCGTGCGAGGTGAGCGTGACGTGGGTGGCGTGCGCGGGGCTGAACCGCGCAGGTGCGCGTCACGTCGCGCACGATCTCTTGATCGCGAGAAGGGTGCGCTCACCCTTGGTGAGCTTCAGGGTCGCTTCGCCGAGAAGATCCGGGAGCTTGACGCCGCCAAGAACTCCAACTCCACTCTGGAACTGAAATTGGAGGCGCTCGGCAAAGCGCTGGACAGCGCTAAGGAGAAGGAGGCGGCCTTACGGAAAGAGGTCGACGGCAACGAGGAGCTGCTGAGGCGCGCCGCCGCTTCTCAGAACACCTTCAGGGATACAGTGGAGCGGTGGACCGAGGGCCTCGTCGACATCGCCGCCACCATCGACAAGGAGCTGACGCTGCTGGGGATCGAGGGCCACCAGTCTCTCGCCGACAAGGACGCCGCGCCCAGCGCCAAGCTCACTTCCTTCTTCCAAGGGGTGGCGCAGGCGCTCCAGCACCTCCGAACGTCGCTCCCGAAGGAGCGGGCCGACGAGATGCGGGAGGCCATCTCCGGGGCCCTCGAGAGGGTGCTGGCGAAGATCGTTTTCCGCAATCCCGACATCAGGCTTACCAACGTCCTCAGGCCCTTGCCGGAGAACGCAGACCTGACGGGGATCCAGGCCCTCATCGCCCCTATCGTCAAGAAGGCGGCCGGGGTCAAGAGGATCGAGGGTGACCGCGTAGATTAGGCCGCCTGCCCCTTTCTTTTATCTCCCTTTCCCTGCCGCTGCTAAATATGCCACGGAAACGGCTGGTTAGGGCAGCAGTAAGGCATTTCGTAATATAACTTTTCATCTTAAGCTATGCATCGCGCTGTTATCCCCTCTACTTGACCGGCGCCTTGTTTGTTTCCGCCCTACGCTTTCGGGGACTTGCCGGCGTAGGCCTCCGCCTTGCCACGGGCGCCGAGCGCGGGACGTCAGCGACCCGCTGGCGGGGCTACCACCGGCAAGAAACCTGGCCGCGGCTGGTTGCCGCTCACTCAGATTGTTGAGCAGGCTCAAAGCAAAGCAAACGGTGCGACTGCGGTCGCAGCACGCTTGGGGTGCCGGGCAAGCTCGAAACAAAGTGAGGACGCTACTCGGGGTGTAGCACACTCAAGTCGTTGAGCGGACTCGAAACAGAATGAGGGCGCAACCAGTCTCGTGCCGGTCCTTCCGCGCTCAGGCCTCTCAACCAAGGCTCGGTCGTTCGAGGGAGATAACTCTTAAAAATCAATGGAGCAATTGCTCGAGCTTCGGCAACTTATCTTCTCTTATCGCTTGCCGCCCGGTGGGGTAAAACCTCCTTGGGCAGCATCCAGCCCATCCTGGGGGTAGGTGAGGGCGCAGGGCCTCACGACCCTCCGGAGCTAGGCGTAGCTATGCTTGGGGATCCGCGCCCCTCTCTGCGCCAAGGATCACATGCGACCGCGGCAAGACTTGGGCAGAGAGGATGGTTGGCGGAAACAGGTTCCGGCAACCGCGCTGGCGAAACTCCTCCCACGGTCGGCGTCGACTCGTTTGGATCTTGGCGGACGAAGCGCGCCGAAGAACGAGGTCGCCTTTTTCGCGGCTTCCGGCGCTATCCGCTGCGGCTACGGGAGCGGCGCAGGGTTCGCTGGAAGCGATCGGTTCGCCCAGCAGCCGGAAGGCGGTCCTCCTCAAGGAGCAGCTGCTTCTTGCCCGAACTCTGCGCGAGCGGATACTCGAGGAGGGCCGCACACGAGCCCGTGGGAAGGAATGCCAAAGCTCGTCGGGAACCCCCGCTTCAACTGGACAGATCCTCGGATCCGCAGGAGCGGACTGTTCCCCGGCGTTCAGACCGCTGGTCTGCTCGCCGGAGCAAGGCTTACCGGGGACACCTGCTTCGACTGGACAGATCCTGGGATCCGCAGGAGCGGGCTGTCCCTTGGCGTCCTGCCGCGCCCCTACCTGGCGCGCCAAAGATGTCGCGGGGGATGGCTGTCCCCCGCGGGCACCTATGGGGCCGGAGCCCCTTTCGTTGTCCGGAGGGGGGCGGAGGGAGTGCGGAGAGCAGATCGAAGCGGGCACACGGGCGGTTTACCCAGGTTCGGGCCGCGATGGACGCGTAAAACCCTACTCCTGCTTGGTTGTATTGAACTGGGGAGCTCGGGAGCTTGGGGAGCTAGCTGCACCGAGCGTATGGCTGTCTGGGTGCCGATTCTCCGAACCCCGGAACCCCGGAACCCCTTCTACGTCGCACACGGGCCTCCTTTTATAGCGCAAAGGGGTCACCGACAGGTGTCAACGTAGGAGAAAGGGGTAAAAGTGTAAAAGGGGTGGTAGCTGTAATAGTGCGGGAACGGTGGCGCTACAGTGCGGCACAGTGTTATCATACCTACTTCTGACGGTAGGGGACAAGGGCATTAAATGCCCGTCACGGTCGCCCGGGCAGCACCGAGGCGGACCGTTAGGTGCGCCACCGTTCGCCACGATGGCGGCTGCATGCCACCGCATGCCCCAGGCTGCGCGGTGCCTCGCCATGTGCCCTCGGGGGAAGCCCCGGAGTGACGCGTGGGCGGGCGAGCTGGAGCGCAGTCTTGAGGCGGCGATCTAGCCGCGGCAAGTGGCTTGCCGCGGGGGTCGTCTTCCTGTGCCTGATAGCGTGCCAGCTATCAGGCCTTGCCGGGGCGCTTGGCGCGCCACGGCGGGCTTCTCTTGTGATGCCTGGGTTCGGCCTTCCCGACAAGCTCCTCTTGTCGGGGGCTCGATCTTCTGTCTCGTTATACTTTGTTCTTGGATGGCCTTACATGGGCGCAGTCCTCCCGGCAAGCTCCTCTTGTCGGGGTCTTGTCTTCTCGGCCCGGCAAGCTCCTCTTGCCGGGGGCCTTGTCTTCTTGACCCGGCAAGCTCCTCTTGCCGGGGGCCTTGTCTTGAATGCTTGGTCTTCTCTTGGCGCTTCCGGGGCGGGCCTTGCCGCAGGGTGCTACAACTGCCCGTGCACAAGTCTGGGGTACTAAGGTACCCCTACTTTAGTACACCGACAATAACCTAGATCAGGAGTTCCGTCGCCGCAAGCCTCTGTAGCCACCAAAGACCAATCGGGACCATGTTCTGGCACCTTGCCAGAGGGGGGAGCCATCATCGATGGCCATCAGCATCGTCCCGGCACTCTCCATGACAAGGAGGGAGTAGTTCACCCTCGGGGCTAAGGGTATGTACCAGTAGCTATGTGTTTGACCTCTCTCTCTCTCTCTCGTGTTCTTGAGGTGGTACGATCTTGATGTATCGCGGGCTTTGCTATTATAGTTGGATCTTATGATGTTTCTCCCCCTCTACTCTCTTGTAATGGATTGAGTTTTCCCATCGAAGTTATCTTATCGGATTGAGTCTTTAAGGATTTGAGAACACTTGATGTATGTCTTGCATGTGCTTATCTGTGGTGACAATGGGATATCACGTGATCTACTTGATGTATGTTTTGGTGATCAACTTGCGGGTTCCGTGACCTCGTGAACTTATGCATAGGGGTTGGCACACGTTTTCGTCTTGACTCTCCGGTAGAAACTTTGGGGCACTCTTTGAAGTACTTTGTGTTGGTTTGAATAGATGAATATGAGATTGTGTGATGCATATCGTATAATCATACCCATGGATACTTGAGGTGACATTGGAGTATCTAGGTGACATTAGGGTTTTGGTTGATTTGTGTCTTAAGGTGTTATTCTAGTACGAACTCTTGAATAGATCGATCAGAAAGAATAACTTTGAGGTGGTTTCGTACCCTACCATAATCTCTTCGTTTGTTCTCCGCTTTTAGTGACCTTGGAGTGACTCTTTGTTGCATGTTGAGGGATAGTTATATGATCCAGTTATGTTATTATTGTTGAGAGAACTTGCACAAGTGAAAGTATGAACCCTAGGCCTTGTTTCCTAGCATTGCAATACTGTTCACACCCACTTTTATTACTGGTCAACTTGCTGTTTTTATATTTTCAGATTACAAAAACCTATATCTACCATCCATATTGCACTTGTATCACCATCTCTTCGCCGAACTAGTGCACCTATACAATTTACCATTGTATTGGGTGTGTTGGGGACACAAGAGACTCTTTGTTATTTGGATGCAGGGTTGTTTGAGAGAGACCATCTTCATCCTACGCCTCCCACAGATTGATAAACCTTAGGTCATCCACTTGAGGGAAATTTGCTACTATCCTATAAACCTCTGCACTTGGAGGCCCAACAACGTCTACAAGAAGAATGGTGTGTAGTAGACATCAAGCAGTTTGTGGCGCCGTTGCCGGGGAGGTTAGTGCTTGAAGGCATATCTTTAGATCTTGCAATTGGATCTTTTAGTTTCTTGTTTTATCACTAGTTTAGTTTATAAAAGAAAACTACAAAAAAATGGAATTGAGGGTGCCTCATATGCTTCATCTTTTTAATGTCTTTCGTGAAAATAAGGATTCCGATGATTGTTCTCAAGTGCTAGAAGAAGAAAACTATAAAATGTTTGGCACTAAATCTTTGTATGATGAGCATGATTGCAATGTTCTTAGTATGAATTCCTTGAATACCCATGATGCTAATGATATGAAAAGCCACAAGCTTGGGGATGCTATGTTTAATGAAGATGATACTTTTAGCCTCCCAAGTTTTGATGAGAAAATTTATTATGATGATAGCATGCCTCCTACTTATGATGATTATATTGATGAAAGTGGGTTTGGAAGAGTGTCAACTTTAGGAAGTAATGATCCCACTATTTTGGAGGGTTTTGAATCTTATTGTGATAATTATAAAAGTGGATTTGGAGAGGTCATGACTATTTTGTAATGATTCCACTATTTTGGAAGAGGTTTCAATCGATTATGATGAGAACAAAGTTGCTATCTATGATGATTATTGTGATGACTTGTATGCTATTAAGAATAATTATGACCATGAAACTTGCCATCATGATTTTAGTTTTCAATTGGATTATGCCTCACATGATAATTATTTTGTTGAGTTTGCTCCCACTATTATTCATGAGAAGAAATTTGCTTATGTGGAGAGTAATAAAAATTATATGCTTGTAGATCATGAAAACAATGCTTTATGTGATGGTTATATTGTTGAATTCATTCATGATGCTACATAAAATTATTATGAGGGAGGAACGTATGCTTGTACGAATTGCAATAATATCAAGTTTCCTCTCTATGTGCTTAAAGTTTTGAAGTTATGCTTGTTTTGCCTTCCTATGCTAGTTGATTATTGTTCCCATAAGTTGTTTGCTCACAAAATCCCTATGCATAGGAAGTGGGTTAGAATTAAATGCGCTAGTCATATTCTTCATGATGCTCTCTTTATGTTTCAATTCTTATCTTTTATGTGAGGATCATTGAAATCATCATGCCTAGCTAGGGGCGTTAAACGTTAGCGCTTGTTGGGAGGCAACCCAATTTTTTTTCTTGTTTAGTAATAAATAATTCATCTCGCCTCTGTTTAGATGTGGTTTTATGTTTTACTTTATGTTTGTGCCAAGTAGAACCTTTGGGAAGACTTGGGTGAAGTCTATGCGATCTTGATGTAAAAAACAGAAACTTTAGTGCTCACGAGATTAGCTGCCATTTTTTACTGGAGAGTGATTTTAGGTTGATTCTTTTTTTAGATGATTAATAGACAAATTACTCACGTACACCAATTTATTTCAGAATTTTTGTGGTTCCAGAAGTATACGTTTGATACAGATTACTACAGACTATTCTGTTTTTGACAGATTCTGTTTTCATTGTGTTGTTTGCTTATTTTGATGAATCTATGAGTAGTATCGGAGGGTATGAACCATAGAGAAGTTGTAATACAGTAGATATTACACCAATATAAATAAATAATGAGTTCACAACAGTACCAAAAGTGGTGATTTATTTTCTTATACTAACGGAGCTTACGAGTTTTCTGTTAAGTTTTGTGTTGTGAAGTTTTCAAGTTTTGGGTCAAGATTCGATGGACTATGGAATAAGGAGTGGCAAGAGGCTAAGCTTGGGGATTCACAAGTCACCCCAAGGTAATATTCAAGGACAACCAAGAGCCTAAGCTTGGGGATTCCCCGGAAGGCATCCCCTCTTTCGTCTTCGTTCATTGGTAACTTTACTTGGAGCAATATTTTTATTCACCACATGATATGTGTTTTGCTTGGAGCGTCATTTTATTTTATTTTATGTTGCTTGCTGTTTTAATAAAATACCAAGATCTGAAATTCTTAAATTTTTTAGAGTCTTCACATAGTAACATAATTATTCGACTACTCATTGATCTTCACTTATATATTTCGGAGTAGTGTGTCATTTGCTCTAGCGCTTCACTTATATCTTTTTAGAGCACGCCGGTGGTTTATTTTTGAAGAAATAGATGAACTCCCATGCTTCACTTATATTATTTTGAGAGTCCTAAACAGCATGGTAATTTGCTTTGGTTATGAAACTTGTCCTTATATGATGGGCATCCAAGATGGGTATAATAAAAACTTTCATATAGAGTGCATTGAATACTATGAGAAGTTTGATACTTGATGACTGTTTTGAGATATGAAGATGGTAATATTAGAGTCATGCTAGTTGAGTAATTGTGAATTTGAGAAATACTTGTATTGAAGTTTGCAAGTCCCGTAGCATGCACGTATGGTAAAACGTTGTGTGACAAATTTGAAGCATGAGGTGTTTCTTTGATTGTCCTCCTTATGAGTGGTGGTCGGGGACGAGCGATGGTCTTTTCCTACCAATCTATCCCCCTAGGAGCATGCGCGTAGTGCTTGGTTTTTGATGACTTCTAGATTTTTGCAATAAGTATGTGAGTTCTTTATGACTAATGTTGAGTCCATGGATTATACGCACTCTCACCTTTCCATCATTGCTAGCCTCTTTTGTACCGTGAATTACCCTTTCTCACCTTGAGAGTTGGTGCAAATTTCGCCGGTGCATCCAAACCCCATGATATGATATGCTCTATCACACATAAGCCTCCTTATATCTTTCTCAAAACAGCCACCGTACCTACCTATTATGGCATTTCCATAGCCATTCCGAGATATATTGCCATGCAACTTTCCACCGTTCCGTTTATTATGACACGCTTCATCATTGTCATATTGCCTTGCATGATCATGTAGTTGACATTGTATTTGTGGCAAGGTCACCATGCATAATTTTTCATACATGTCACTCTTGAATAGCCCATCCTGGTACACCACCGGAGGCACTCATATAGAGTCATATTTTGTTCTAGTATCGAGTTGTAATCTTTGAGTTGTAAATAAATAGAAGTGTGATGATCATCACTAATAGAGCATTGTACCGAAAAAAAGAAAAAAGGGAAAGGCCAAATAAAAAAGGCCCACTAAAAAAGGAAATAAAGAAATAAAAGGGACAATGCTACTATCCTTTTTCCACACTTGTGCTTCATAGTAGCACCATGATCTTCATGATAGAGAGTCTCTTATATTGTCACTTTCATATACTAGTGGGAATTTTTCATTATAGAACTTGGCTTGTATATTCCAGCAATGGGCTTCCTCAAATGCCTAGGTCTTCGTGAGCAAGCAAGTTGGATGCACACCCACTTAGTTTCTTTAGTTGAGCTTTCATACATTTATATCTCTAGTGCATCCGTTGCATGGCAATCCCTATCCTCGCATTGACATCAATTGATGGGCATGTCCATTGCCCGTTGATTAGCCGCGTCAATGTGGGACTTTCTCCTTTTTTGTCTTCTCTACACAACCTCCATCATCATATTCTATTCCACCCATAGTGCTATGTCCATGGCTCACGCTCATGTATTGCGTGAAAGTTGAAAAAGTTTAAGAATACTAAAGTAAGAAACAATTTCTTGGCTTATCATCGGGGTTCTGCATGATAAGAGCATTTTTGTGTGACGAAAATGAAGCATGGCCAAACTATATGATTTTGTAGGGATGAGCTTTCTTTGGCTATGTTATTTTGACAAGACATAATTGCTTGGTTAGTATGATTGAAGTATTATTATTTTTATGTCAATATTTTACTTTTGTCTTGAATCTTATGGATCTGAATATTCTTGCCACAATAAAGAAGATTACATTCATAATTATGTTATGTAGCATTCCACATCAAAAATTCTGTTTTTATCATTTACCTACTCAAGGACGAGCAGGAATTAAGCTTGGGGATGCTTGATATGTCTCCAACGTATCTATAATTTTTGATTGTTCCATGTTATCATATTATCCATCTAGGATGTTTCATATGCATTTATATGCTATTTTATATGATTTTTGGGACTAACCTATTAACCTAGAGCCCAGTGCCAGTTTCTATTTTTTCCTTGCTTTTGAGTATCGCAGAAAAGGAATACCAAACGGAGTCCAACTGACATGCCAATTTTTGGTGATTTTTTGTGGACCAAAAGAATCCCCCCGGAGTAAAAGAGTTGGGCCAGAAGAGTCCTGGGCTGTCCACGAGGGTGGGCGCGCGACCTACCCCCCTGGGCGTGGGCCCCTATCTCGTGGACGACTCGGAGACCCCCCTGACGTGAGACCTACGCCAAAAATTCCTATAAATACAGAAACACCTAGAAAATAACCTAGATCGGGAGTTCCGCCGCCGCAAGCCTCTGTAGCCACCAAAAACCAATTGGGACCCTGTTCTGGTACCCTACCGGAGGGGGGATCCATCACCGGTAGCCATATTCATTGTCCCGGTGCTCTCCATGACGAGGAAGGAGTAGTTCACCCTCGGGGCTGAGGGTATGTACCAGTAGCTATGTGTTTGATCTCTCTCTCTCTCTCTCTCTCTCTCTCTCTCATGTTCTTGAGGTGGTACGATCTTGATGTCTCGCGAGCTTTGCTATTATAGTTGGATCTTATGATGTTTCTCCCCATCTACTCTCTTGTAATGGATTGAGTTTTCCCTTTGAAGTTATCTTATCGGATTGAGTCTTTAAGGATTTGAGAAAACTTGATGTATGTCTTGCATGTGCTTATCTGTGGTGACAATGGGATATTATGTGATCTACTTGATGTATGTTTTGGTGATCAACTTGCGGGTTCTGTGACCTCGTGAACTTATGCATAGGGGTTGGCACACGTTTTCAGCTTGACTCTCCGCTAGAAACCTTGGAGCACTCTTTGAAGTACTTTGTGTTGGTTTGAATAGATGAATCTGAGATTGTGTGATGCACATCGTATAATCATACCCATGGATATTTGAGGTGTCATTGGAGTATCTAGGTGACATTAGGGTTTTGGTTGATTTGTGTCTTAAGGTGTTATTCTAGTACTAACTCTTGAATAGATTGATTAGAAAGAATAACTTTGAGGTGGTTTCGTACCCTACCATAATCTCTTCGTTTGTTCTCCGCTACTACTGACTTTGGAGTGACTCTTCGTTGCATGTTGAGGGATAGTTATATGATCCAATTATTTTATTATTGTTGAGAGAACTTGCACTAGTGAAAGTATGAACCCTAGGCCTTGTTTCCTAGCATTGCAATACCGTTCACGCCCACTTTTATTACTTTTTACCTTGCTGTTTTTATATTTTCATATTACAAAAACCTATATCTACCATCCATATTGCACTTGTATCACCATCTCTTCGCCGAACTAGTGCGACTATACAATTTACCATTGTATTGGGTGTGTTGGGGACACAAGAAACTCTATGTTATTTGGTTGCAGGGTTGTTTGAGGGAGACCATCTTCATCATACGCCTCCCACGGATTGATAAACCTTAGGTCATCCACTTGAGGGAAATTTGCTACTGTTCTACAAACCTCTGCACTTGGAGGCCCAACAACGTCTACAAGAAGAAGGTTGTGTAGCAGACATCAGGGACCTGCTAACACCTCCCAGCCGTTGGCTCGGGAGCTGTTGACCTCGGGAGTCGTCGTAAGGCTGCAGAATTTGGTTAGGTCTCCGTTGGGTGCTTATACTTCTCTGTGCGAGGCCTCAGCCATGGCCTGGTGCACCACGTCATAGTACTCGAGGGGCACGGAGTTAGGAGGGAGCGCCAAGCACGAGCTCAATCGAGGGCGCCTTGCAAAGGTTAGGAGAGCCGGAGCTCTCGAACGACAGAGCTTCAGCGAGGTGTGTTCGCGGTTGGGCTAGCCCAGTGCGCGCATACACCTGTCGGGCCCCGCGCGAGGCGCGCGAGGGAGAGCGCCGCGCAACTGCCGGGCTCAAAGGCATAAAACAAGGAACGAGCAAAAAAGGCGGCAAAAGGGAAGGAAAACCCAGTAGAGCAATCGACAAAGAACACCAGCACTCCAAATTCCATAAAGAAGGGGCAAACCAACTACAGAAAGCAAATGAACAGCCGTGTTCGGCACCTAGTCTAGTCTTCTCACCAGCACGGAGCTAAGTGCTGCCACTAGGATGTGGGAGGGAGCCCCCGAGGCCTGAGGGCGGCACTCCTGAGACTCCGGGGCGTGTACAACCCCACTCATTTTTACGTGAGAGTGTCATGAGAGGAGACCTTCACAGGCACTGGGCCTTGCTTCATATCGCCAGACGAGGGCCCCGCCTTCGACCAACCTCGACCATCGTTCGGGCGTCCGTAAACCAAGACGACGCCAAGGGGCAAAGGGGACGCTGGCAACACCCTCGGCGACCACGGGCCCTCTGCCGCGGGGAGGGCTCGCCAGTGCCTCCCCGACAGAGGACCTACCTCCGGGCGACGCTTTGCTTCGTGCGATGCGGAGAGGGGCCTTGCTCCAGGCTCCTCCCACGCAGCCCCCAGTGCGCTCCCCTCGTGGAAGGGAGGCTGCCGTGCTGGGGCCGTGATGACCTACAAGTATAGGGGATATATCATAGTCCTTTCGATAAGTAAGAGTGTCGAACCCAATGAGGAGCAGAAGGAATTGACAAGCGGTTTTCAGTAAGGTATTCTCTGCAAGCACTGAAATTATCGGCAACAGATAGTTTTGTGATAAGGTAATTTGTAACGGGTAATAAGTAATGAAAGTAAATAAGGTGCAGCAAGATGGCCCAATCCTTTTGTAGCAAAGGACAAGCCGGGACAAACTCTTATATAAAGGAAAACACTCCCAAGGACACATGGGAATTATCGTCAAGCTAGTTTTCATCACGCTCATATGATTCACGTTCGTTACTTTGATAATTTGATATGTGGGTGGACCGGGGCTTGGGTACTTCCCTTCCTTGGACAAGCATCTCACTTCTGATTAAGGCCTATTGCAAGCATCCGCAACTACAAAAGAAGTATTAAGGTAGACCTAACCATAGCATGAAACATATGGATCCAAATCAGCCCCTTACGAAGCAACGCATAAACTAGGGTTTAAGCTTCTGTCACTCTAGCAACCCATCATCTACTTATTACTTCCCAATGCCTTCCTCTAGGCCCAAAAAATGGTGAAGTGTCATGTAGTCGCCGTTCACATAACACCACTAGAGGAAAGACAAAATACATCTCATCAAAATATCGAACGAATACAAAATTGACATGACTACTTATAGCAAGACTTCTCCGATGTCCTCAGGAACAAACGTAACTACTCACAAATCATATTCATGTTCATAATCAGAGGGGTATTAATATGCATAAAGGATCTGAACATATGGTCTTCCACCAAATAAACCAACTAGCACCAACTACAAGGAGTAATCAACACTACTAGCAACCCACAGGTACAAATCTGAGGTTTTGGGACAATGATTGGATACAAGAGATGAACTAGGTTTTGAGAGGAGATGGTGCTGGTGAAGATGTTGATGGAGATTGACCCTCTCCCGATGAGAGGATTGATGGTGATGACGATGGTGATGATTTCCCCCTCCCGGAGGGATGTTTCCCCGGCAGAACAGCTCTGCCGGAGCCCTAGATTGGTTTCACCAAGGTTCCGCCTCGTGGCGGCGGTGTTTCGTCCCAAAAGCTTCCTTATGATTTTTTTCTCGGACGAAAGACTTCATATAGAATAAGATGGGCACCGGAGGCCTACCAGGGGGCCCACGAGATAGGGGGCGCGCCCCCACCCTCGTGGCTAGGGTGTGGGCCCCCTATGGTTAATTCTTTCGCCAGTATTTTTTATATATTCCAAAACGTGCCTCTGTGAAGTTTGAGGACTTTTGGAGTTGTGCAGAATAGGTCTCTAATATTTGCTCCTTTTCCAGCCCAGAATTCCAGCTGCCTGCATTCTCCCTCTTCATGTAAACCTTGTAAAATAAGAGAGAATAGGCATAAGTATTGTGACATAAGGTGTAAT
The DNA here is from genome assembly GCA_032464435.1 of Aegilops umbellulata. Lineage (NCBI taxonomy): Eukaryota > Viridiplantae > Streptophyta > Magnoliopsida > Poales > Poaceae > Aegilops > Aegilops umbellulata. The sequence goes on from CP136058.1 coordinate 332,230,672, forward strand.
AACAGCCCATAATGCAATAAATATTGATATAAAAGCAAGATGCAAAATGGACGTATCAACTCCCCATAGGCTATACCTCGCTTGTCCTCAAGCGAAAACCGATAACGAAAAATATGTCCACATGTTTAGAGATAGAGGTGTCGATAAAATAAAATACGGACATGAGGGCATCATGATAATTCTTATAAAAGCAACATATTTATATATTGTCATATGATTTCTTATGCTAAAGTAACAATCTATTCACAATGTCAAGTATGAATCAGAAACTTCATTGAAAACTAACAAACTATGATCTCGGTCATTGAGGCAATTGCAATTTATCATAACATAGGAAAGAGTCAATATAAGAGCTTTTCAGCAAGTCCACATACTCAACTATCATTTAGTCTTTCACAATTGCTACCACTCACGCAATACTTGTGGTTATGGAGTTTTAATCGGACACAGAGAAAGATAGGGGCTTATAGTGTTGCCTCCCAACCTTTTACGTCAAGGGTAATGTCAACAATAATAGTTCATGCTAGCTTACATACAATTGGATATATATATATATATATATATATATATATATATATATATCAGGATCTTTCCAACAGAATGTGCTTGCCAAAGGATAAAATGTAAAAAGGAAAGGTGAAGATCACCATGACTCTTGTATAAGGTATAAGACAAGAATGAAAAATAGGCCCTTCGCAGTGGGAAGCAGAGGTTGTCATGTGCTTTTATGGTTGGATTCACGAAATCTTAATGCAAAAGAACATCACTTTATATTGCCACTTGTGATATGGACCTTTATTATGCAGTTCGTCGCTTTTATTGCTTCCATATCACAAGATCGTCTAAAGCTTATTTTCTCCACACTAATAAATCATACATATTTAGAGAGCAATTTTTATTGCATGCAACAATGACAACTTACTTGAAGGATCTTACTCAATCCATAGGTAGATATGGTGGACTCTCATGGCAAAACCGGGTTCAAGGATATTTGGAAGCACAAGTAGTATCTCTATTGTCGGATGTGGGGTTCCGGCAAAACCCTTAAGGTTCAAACTCTGGGGTGCGCGCGAAGTTCTTTTCCTCCTACCAATCTATGCCCTAGCTTGCTAAGATCTCGCGGACGAACTCGATGAACTAGCGACACAGAAAGACACGAGATTTATACTGGTTCGGGCCACCGTTGTGGTGTAATACCCTACTCCAGTGTGTGGTGGTGGATTGCCTCTTGGGCTGATGATGAACAGTACAGGGGGAAGAACAGCCACCTGAGGTTGAGGTGCTCTTGTGCTCAGCTAACTTGTGTGGGTGAAATGCCTCTAAGTGCGTTATCAGATGCCTCTGCCATGGTGTCTAGTTCTACTTATATAGGCCATGGTCCTCTCCCCAAATATTGAGCGGGAAGCGAGCCAACAATGGCGGGAAATTTTGAAACGGGACAACTAGTACAAGCTATCCTGACAAAAGTGGTCTTCGCCTGCGAAAGGGTCTGGTGGTGACGCCGTCTTGGGCTCCATGGTGACCTCCATCCTGCTGGCCTGCTGGTCTTGGTCTTGTTGCACTGATATGGAAACCTCTGCTTGATGCCTCTGTACTCCGCGCCTATGCCTATTTCCTTAGCACCAAAGGGGAAACAAGGACGCTGCGCGTGCTGGCGCCCGCCTGGTGTCGATCGTCATGGCTCACGTCACAAGAGCCTCGCGAGGTTCGCCCCGCCTTGATAACTCCGCTCCTCGTGAGGCAGCCTGGTGAGGCCACGCCTGAGGAGGTATTGCGTCGTCCGCCTCGCGAGGCTTGGCCCCTCGCGAGGGTCTTGGATGCCTTGTCGATGGAGATGGGCCATGCAGGCCTGCTAGCACAGCCACGCCGCGGGCCGCAGGCAGGCAAGTCTGGGGACCCCTGTTCCCAGAACGCCGACAGTAGCCCCCGGGCCCAAGGTGCGCTCGGTCTTGGCTTCGCGGTGAAGCCAAGGGCCAAGCGCGGAGCACCACGAGCTCCAAAAGCCCGCGGCCTCGGTCGACGCATGGCGGTTGATTGGACGTGGGCGTCTCCACTTCCCCATGCTGCCTCGGCAACTGCCCGACTTGACAAGTCCCTGCGACATGCAAGGAGAATCATCATTACTTGCGATCGTGGGAGGCGTCGGTTGGCCTTCTTCCGCTATAAATGGGGAGGGGGGCGTAGCCCCCGTTGTCCATCTCTCCTCGGTTCACTCGCTTCTACCTCCTTGCTCCACCGCTAGCAGTAATGGCGCCGTCGAAGAGGTTCTCCGCCGCGGAGAAAGGCAAGGCCCCTCGGGAGGGACCTGGCTCTCTGGCACCCAAGTGAGGACGTGGCCATCCCCGAAAGCATGCCGCGACCACCGCCGTGGCCCCCAGCTCTCGAGGCGGTGGCGCAGTGCGCGGCAGGAGCCGCTCTGGTCGCGGTAGTCCTGTCGACGAAACGGGACGCGCTGTGGTTGTGCGGCCTCCCCGACCGCGGTTCCATGCGTCAGAGGTGCTGCTGGAGTTCGTTGTCTGGTCGGAGGATCCGTCCGGCAGCTGGCTCCAGCTCCCCCGCTTCTTTGCCGACGAGCTGCCGGCCTCCGGTCCAGGCGGGCTCTGGCTGCAGGCAGACGGTTGCTGCAGCCGAGCTTCTTGGGTCACGGTCGAGGTCTCCGTTGTGGGCAACATTGCTCTGGCCTGTGGCTGGCAGACGTTCGCCCGCGCGCGTGGCCTGGGCATGCGGTGCACCCTCCACTTCAAGTTCGATGGCGACACGACCCTCTACGTGAGGGTGTTCGGGGAAGACAATCGCTGCGCCGGATGCTGCCCCGAATTGAACGACGGCGAGGAGGTGCTCGGCCATGGCGATGGCCAGGACGAGGTGGGGGGAGAGCCCACCGGCTGCGCTTCATCTGGCTACGTTGGCTCCTCCCTTGGCGACAGCTCCAGCAGTGGCGGCTTTGACCAGCCGCCACGTCGCCGCGCCCACTTCGAAGGCGGTAGCGGGTCGTTTCGTCGCCGCGCATCGGTGAAGCGCGAGGAGGGGTTCGACTAGACCCAGGATGTCGCCAAGGTCCTGCCTCCGTCGGCTGCTGCAGGGGCGAGCGCCGCTTTTGTTATGTCCGTATTTTCCTTCCTGCATCGAAATGAAACCAGCATGGGCCCGGAGGGGCGTGTATTGAACATGTAACTTATTAACTATAAAGCTATGATTGCTGTTTCAGTGTTGTGTTGCTATTTTGCGCGAAGATAACTTAGCCTGGTGCACTAGAGGTGCCCTCCTCCTCACGAGGCGTTTGCTTTCCCTTGTCCATCTTGACCTCATGGCCTGCGATTGGTCAGGAACTACAAAAAAATGTTAAGGAGTTTGCCAGGAGATTCATCGTTCACCCAAGCCTTGACCCGACGCTTTGCATTGCGATACCCATGGGGCACGGATTAGGAGAGATGTGCCAGCTTTCGGGTTCGAATGAGGGTGGCACGCGTGAAGGCAGAGAGAAGAAAAACGCTCGCGAGGGCACCTGCCTAGGCCCCCTCGCGAGGTATGTGAGAGAGAGAATACGAGCGAACCAGAGTCGGAAAATGTGGTAAGAAGCGAGGGAATCAAATCAGCAAGGAACACCAGAAGCAAACTTCGATTAAGGAAAAACGAGCCAACTACGGAAAGCAAATGAAAAGCCGCATCCGGCACCTAATCTAGTCTTCAAGTCTTCTCACCAGCGCGGAGCTAAGTGCTGCCACTAGGTGTGGGAGGGAGCCCCAGGGCCTGAGGCCGGTGCTCCTGAGACTCCGGGGATTGTACAACCCCACTCATTATTATGTGAGAGTGTCACGGGTGGCGATTCTTCACAGGCACCGGGCCTTCTTCACAGGCTCTAGGCCTTTTCTTCACAGGCTCTGGGCCTTGCTTCCTGGGTTGAACTTCCGGAGGTGCTGGATGTTCCAGGCGTTCTGGATGGGTATCCCGTCCTAGGTCTCCAGGCTCACAACGCCAGGCCTGGAGATGTGGACGACCTTGAACGGGTATGCATCCCTTCCCTAGAGAGGACCCGCCTCAGGACGGGGTCACCCGTCCCGTTGGCTTGGTGGCGGTAGTGCGGATGGACCACAACACGGACCGGAGCTTGTCGTGCCAGCCCCTGCCACAGGCCTCGAGCTTCTTCTTGAAGGTCCTGTTCTTGAGGACCCTCAGGACCTCCGCGTTGGCGCGTTCGGCCTGACCATTGCTCCTGGGGTACGCCATCAAAGCGTAGCAAATCTGCGTTCCAAGGTTAGCACAGTAGGTTTTGAAGAGGTTACTGGTGAACTGTGAACCGTTATTGGTGATGATGTGATTGGGGACTCCGAAACGTCTCACGATGCCCCTGATGAACTTCACCGCGGACCCGGTTGGAATGGTGCGAACAGCTTCCACTTCCGCGCACTTGGTGAACTTGTCGATGGCGACGTACATGTAGCGGTAGCCCCTTGGCGCCCGAGGAAAGGGGCCCAAGATATCCAGTCCCCAAACTGCGAACAACCATGTGAGTGGTATGGTCTGGAGGCCCTGTGCTGGCTGATGTATCTGCTTGGCGTGGAACTGGCAAGCTTCACAAGAATTCACCAACTCGGCTGCGTCGTTAAGCATCGTGGGACAGTAGAATCGACTACAGAACACCTTGCTGACGAGAGTTCGTGACGATGAGTGGTGTCCGCAGTCCCCACCGTGTATGTCAACCAGCAACTCCTTTCCTTGGTCACTGGAAATGTAGCGCAGCGAAACATCGTTCGGTCGCTTTCTGTACAACTCACCGTCCTGGATACAGTATGTCGTGGCTTGCCGGGCACACGCTCTGCATCCTCTTCCCTCTCCGGCAGCGTCCCTTGCATCATGTACTCCTTGAATTCCTCGATCCAACTTTCCTCCTGGGGCTCGTGCGCCAAGAGCAGACGAGCTCCCGAGGCCGGGCCACAGGCTGGGGCTCCCGTGGCAGGTGGTTGTGGGAGCTCCTCCCGAGGCTGAACTATGCTTGAAAGTGCTTGCGTCACTGACGGCTTGAAGAGCCGCTCCCTAAGATGCCAGGCACCTGGGGCTGCCGCTTGGATGCCCTCCTGGCGATGTCATCGGCTTCCTTGTTGGTGCCCCGGGGCACATGCTGCACCTCCAGCCCCATGAACTGTTTTTCCATCTTACGCACTTCTACGAGGTAAGCCTCCATGTGCTCGTCCTTTGGCTCGTAAACTTTGTTGAAGAAGTTGACGAGACCTGCGAGTCACCCCTAAAAACAAGGCGCCTCACCCCCAGAGCTATTGCGGCCTTCAGGCCAGCTATGAGGCCCTCGTATTCTGCGATGTTGTTGGAGACCTTCTCGCCCTGCTGAAAGCAGAGCTGCACGACGTAGTAGAGCTTGTCCTGAGTGGGCGAGATGAGTACCGCCCCAGCCCCCGCACCCTGATGCGCGAAGGCACCGTCGAAATACATGACCCAGCCATCCGGCGCCTCGCTTCCTGGCAAGGTGGACCGGTCTTCGCCTACTTCAAGTGTTGGGGCATCCATCCACTCTGCCATGAAATCAGCAAGCGCGGCTCCCTTGATGACCCGGGTAGTGCTGAATTCCAACTGGAATGCTTAAAGCTTGATGTTCCATTCAGCGACCCTTCTAGTAGAGTTCGGGCTCCTGAGCACTCTCTCCAGCGGTTAGACTGAGACGACCTTGATGTGGTGTCCTGGAAGTAGTGTCGCAGCTTGAGCGAGGCCACCAAGAGCGCGAGCAGGAGCTTTTGAGGCATGGGATATCGTGCCCTTGCGTCCCGCAACACCGTGCTGACAAAATACACCGGGTGCTCGACAAGGGCTAGCGTGTTGGTGAGGCTTGTGTCTTTCAGGGGCCCGGACATCTCCTGAGGTGGTGAAACTCCTGGTGCCTGGTTACTTGCAGGGGTCTCCGTGATGTCGTCCTGCCGAGCTTGGTCTTCTGTTGACGCTGCTGCGACCTCCGCGGTGCCTTCCTGATCTTGTGTCTTTTCAGCTGTAGCTTGGCACAGCGCACCCTTGGCTTGATGCTCCTCCCGAACACCCACCAGCGCTGCGCTGGCAGAGTACGAGGTAGCGGCCAGGTAGAGCACCAGGGGCTCGAGAGGCCGTGGCGCCACCATCACCGGTGGACTAGTTAGGTATCTGTTGAGGTCTTGGAAGGCTTGGTCGGCCTCCAGGGTCCACTCAAATGAGCCTTTCTTCTTCATCAGTTTGAAGAAGGGCAAGGCGTGTTCTCCTAGATTGGAGATGAAGCGTCCCAACGCAGTCACGCGACCGGCCAGCTTCTGCATTTCTCTAAGGTTCTGTGGTGGGATCATGTCCTCAATGGCCTTGATCTTCTCTGGGTTCGCCTCGATCCCTTTGTGGGACACGAGGAATCCTAGCAACTTGCCGGAAGGGATACCAAACACACACTTCTCCGGGCTAAGCCGCAAGTTCACCTGGCGCAGGCTCTCGAAGGTTTCTTGCAGGTCTTGGATCAGGGTCCTCACCTCCCGAGATTTCACCATGATGTCATTGATGTAGGCCTCTGTGTTTCTCCTGAGCTATAGCCCTAAGGCGATGTGCATCAGCCGCTGGAAGGTCGCGGCCGCGTTGCGCAGCCCGAAGGGCATGCAAGTGTAGCAGTACACCCTACACGGGGTCAGGAAGGTTGTCTTATCTACATCTTCCACCGCCATCTTGATCTGGTGATACCATGAGAACGCATCCAAGAAGCACATCAAGTCGCACTCGGCGGTGGAGTCCACGATCTGGTCGATGCGTGGGAAAGGGAACGGGTCTTGTGGGCACGCCTTGTCGAGGGTGGTGAAGTCGACGCACATTCGTTCCTTCCCGCCTTTGTTTGGCACTATGACGGGGTTCGCCAGCCATGTGGGGTATCAAACCTCGCGAATGGTACCCGCGGCCTCCAACTTGCGGGTCTCTTGGACGATCAAGGCTTGCTTCTCCGTGGATTGCCGTCTCGCCCGTTGCTTGACAGGGCACGCGTTGGGGCACACGCTTAAGTGATGCTGAATCACCTCTCTCGGAACCCCCACCAGCTGATTGGGCTCCCACGCGAATATATCCTTGTTTGCGTCCAAGAACTTCACCAACGCCTCCTCTTGGATGGAATTGAGGCCGGCACCTATGGTGAAGGTGGCTCCTGAGGATCCGTCCTCCTCGACCGGCACCTGCTTGGTTTCTGCGTTGTCTTGGGTGAACAACTGCTTCTTCTTGGTAGGCGCGGCCTCCTTGGCCTCGGGGGTCCCGGCGTCGGTGGGCTACGCCGCCGCTGCGGTCTTGAAGGCGAGCTTGAGTGCCATCACGGCCTCCTTGGTGTCCCCCTTCATGGTGAGGACTCCTTTGCTTCTAGGAATCTTCATGAGGTTGTAGGCCGGGTGAGTCGCTGCCATGAACTGGGCCAGAGCTGGGTACATGAGGATGGCGTTGTACGGGAGGCCGATGCGGGCGACGTCAAAGTCGACCACCTCGGTGCGGTAGTTGTCACGCGTGCCGAAGGTGACGGGGAGGTGGATTTGCCCCAGAGAGTGGGCAGCGCCGCCACCAACCCCTGAGAAAGGCTTGTTGAGGCTGAGCCGCTTGGGTGGCAGGTGAAGGAGGCCGAAAGCTTCCACGGAGAGCAAGTTGAGGCCAGCGCCGCCATCAATGAGGGTCTTGGTGACAGCCACGTGGCAGATGTTGGGCAGGCAGAGCATTGGGAGCATGCCCGTGCCGGCGGTGGAGTCGGGGTGGTCTTCTCAGCTGAAGGTGAGGTCGGCCTCTGGCGTAGCCCTACCCGGTGGAGCCCCCGGGCGCTTGGATGCGGCACCAATCTGGCGGAGGAATGGCTTGACGTGGCGATCTGAAGCTGGCGCTTGGGAGCCGCCCAGCAGGGACAACTGCGTGGTGCGCCGGTACCGCGTAGCGAGCGGTGAAGAGGTCGCGGAGTTCCTCCCAGGATGCCACCGTGGATCCAGGGAGATTGAGCAACCAGGCGTGCGGCTCACCGGCGAGGGCCATGGGGAGCCAGTTGGCCATGACCTTGTCGTCTCCCCCGGCCTCGAGGACGACCTCCTCGTATGCTATCAGGAAAGCCGATGGGTCCACCGTGCCGTCGTAGCGCGGCGGCATCTCTGGTCGGCCACCGCACCCGCCGCAAGGCGGGGGCCAGGGCTCGGAGCCCCTGGCCCCGTTGTCGGAGCTGGCCGTCAGAGTCGATGGCGGGGTGCCTGCCATGAGGGCGAAGTGAAGATCGACCGAAGATAAGCTACGACGCACCCCTACTCGGCGCGCCAAATGTCGGATGTGGGGTTCCGGCAAAACCCTTAAGGTTCGAACTCTGGGGTGCGCGTGAAGTTCTTTTCCTCCTACCGATATACGCCCTAGCTTGCTAAGATCTCGCGGATGAACTCAATGAACTAGCGACACACAAAGACACGAGATTTATACTGGTTCGGGCCACCACTGTGGTGTAATACCCTACTCCAGTGTGTGGTGGTGGATTGCCTCTTGGGCTGATGATGAAAAGTATAGGGGGAAGAACAGCCTCCTGAGGTTGAGGTGCTCTTGTGCTCAGCTAACTTGTGTGGGTGAGATGCCTCTAAGTGCGTTATCAGATGCCTCTTCCATGGTGGCTAGTTTTACTTATATAGGCCCTGGTCCTCTCCCCAAATATTAAGCGGGAAGGGAGCCAACAACGGTAGACAATTTTGAAAGGGGATAGCTAGTACAAGCTATCCTGACAAAAGTGGTCTTCGCCTGCGAAATGGTCTGGTGGTGACGCCGTCTTGGGCTCCATGGTGACCTCCATCCTGCTGGTCTGCTGGTCTTGGTCTTGTTGCACCGATATGGAAACCTTTGCCTTGGTACTCCGTGCCTGCGCCTGCTTCCTTAGCACTGAAGGGGAAACAAGGATGCTGCACGCGCTGGCGCCCGCCTGGTGTCGATCGTCATGGCTCACGTCACGAGAGCCTCGCGAGGTTCTCCCCACCTTGATACTTTCGCTCCTCGCGAGGCAGCCTGGTGAGGCCACTCCTGAGGAGGTCTTGCATCGTCTGCCTCGCGAGGCTTGGCCCCTCGCGAGGGTCTTGGATGCCTTGTCGATGGAGATGGGCCGTGCAGGCCCGCTAGCACAGCCACGCCGTGGGCTGCGGGCAGGCAAGTCTGGGGACCCCCCGTTCCCAGAACGCCGACATCTACTTGGTGCAAAGATTTGGCTAGCGTGAGGGGGAAAGGCAAGCTCAACATGTTGGACGATCCATGACAATATACTTTATTTCGGATATAAGAAAACATAACCCATTATGTTGTCTTCCTTGTCCAACATCAACTTTTTAACATGTCATATTTTAATGAGTGCTCACAATCATAAAAGATGTCCAAGATAGTATATTTATATGTGAAAACCTCTCTTTCTTTATTACTTCCTATTAATTGCAACGATGACCAAAACTATGTTTGTCAACTCTCAACAACTTTTATTCATCATACTATTTTGTATGTGAAGTCATTACTCCCCATAAGATCAATATGATCTCTTTAATTCTTCTTATTCTTTCTTTTATTCCCTCAAGATCATGGCAAGATAATCAAGCCCTTGACTCAAAACTAATCTTCGTTATATATAACTCACGGACTCGATTACATAGAAGGATCATAAAGCATAGCTCAAAACTAGATCATACTAAAACTTTATTCTAGTAGATCAAGATATTACCAAAAGGATCAAACTAAAAAATGGTAAAGATAGGAGTGTGATGGTGATACGATACCGGGGCACCTCCCCCAAGCTTGGTAGTTGCCAAGGGGAGTGCCCATACCCATGTCTTTATGTCTCCTTCTTCAGGGGTGAAGAAGATGGTGGTGATGATGGATAGTCGCACATCGAGCATAGGAGATCCTCCAATTTTGCGGATAATGCCCTTGAGTGCGGTGATATGCTCCTTCAACAAAATATTTTCATGTGTGAGATACTTATTTTGTATGCGAGCTAACTCAATCATCTGGAAAGCTTCAATCTCCGTTGGGGTAAGAAGATTGTAATGAGGTTGGAGGATGTCTTCGTCTTCTGCTGCCGGAGCTTGATCCTCCATGGCCTTCTTGATCCCATCATCCTTGTTGATCTCCCCGGGTTCTTCTCTCTTCAGCTCTATCTTCATTAGCCAAGCATCGTTGCCCACATTGTTGGAGGAGGGGGACGACATGATGCCTAGCCTTTGACAATTCTGGCAGAAAACAGCTCAAAACAAAAACAAAGGATATTTGTGTGGTATTGTGGTCAAAACCTTCAGGAGATTATATAATGAATTTTGACCGACCAAAAGAAGTATCGTGCAAGAAAACAGAGTTCAGAGGGCACACGAGGTGCCCACGGGGAAGGGGGCGTGCCTAGGGGGTAGGGCGCACCCTCCACCCTCGTGGGCGCCTCGTGTCCTCTTCGGACTACTTCTTATTTTCCTATTTTCTTAAATATTCCAAAACGGAGAAAAATTGCTAATAGAATAGTTTTGAATTCGGTTTACTTACCGTACCACATACCTATTCCTTTTCGGTGACTGAAACGTTCTGGAAAGTTTCCCTTATGTATTCCTCCGGGGTTACGGTTTCAATAACATTAGTTTTACCTGAGATATAATGTGTGATTCTTTGACCGTTCACCACCTTCCGATTTGTGCCTTCGAAGTTGTTGATTTTTATGGCACCGGAATGATAGACCTCCTCGATAACGTAAGGGCCTTCCCATTTAGAGAGAAGTTTTCCTGCAAAAAATTTTAAACGAGAGTTTTATAGCAAAACATAATCACCTACATTAAACTCATGCTTTTGTATCCTTTTGTCATGCCACCTTTTAACTTTTTCTTTAAACAGTTTGGCATTCTCATAGGCATGGGTTCTCCACTCATCAAGTGAGCTAATGTCAAATAGTCTCTTCTCACCGGCAAGTTTGAAATCATAATTGAGCTCTTTAATGGCCCAATATGCCTTATGTTCTAACTCGAAAGGTAAGTGACATGCTTTTCCATAAACCTTTTATACGGAGACATACCCATAGGATTTTTATATGTAGTTCTACAGGCCATAATGCATCATCAAGTTTCTTGGACCAATTCTTTCTAGATCTATTAAAAGTCTTTTGCAAAATTAATTTGAGCTCTCTATTACTACGTTCTACTTGACCACTATACTGCGGGTGATATGGAGATGAAATTCTATGATTAACATCATACTTAGCAAGCATCTTACGAAAAGCACCATGAATAAATATCTAGAGACTCCAAACCTTAGAAAAATAACTTCTTTAAGCCTCTTAATAGAGGTCTTATGATCAGCACTACTAGTTGGAATAGCTTCTTGATACGTCTCCAATGTATCTATAATTTTTTATTATTCCATGCTATTATATTATCTGTTTTGGATGTTTAATGGGCTTTATTATACACTATTATATTATATTTGGGACTAACCTACTAACCAAAGGCCTAGTGCAAATTGTTGTTTTTTTTTCCTATTTCAGTGTTTCGCAGAAAAGGAATATCAAACGGAATCCAAACGGAATGAAACCTTCAGGAGACTTATTTTTGGAACAAATGCAATCCCGGAGACTTGGAGTGGACGTCAAGCAAGCAATGAGGCGGCCACGAGGCAGGGAGGCGCGCCCCCCACCCTCGTGGGCCCCTCGTGGCTCCACCGACCTACTTCTTTCACCTATATATACTCATATACCCCAAAAACATCCGAGAGCACCATGAAACCCTATTTCCACCGCCGCAACCTTGTGTACCCGTGAGATCCCATCTTGGGCCATTTTCCGGCTCTCCGCCGGAGGGGGAATCGATCACGGAGGGCTTCTACATCAACACCATAGCCTCTCCGATGATGTGTGAGTAGTTTACCACAGACCTTCGGGTCCATAGTTATTAGCTAGATGGCTTCTTCTCTCTCTTTGGATCTCAATACAAAGTTCTCCTCGATTCTCTTGGAGATCTATTCGACGTAATTCTTTTTGCGGTGTGTTTGTCGAGATCCGATGAATTGTGGGTTTATGATCAAGATTATCTATGAAAAATATTTGGTTCTTCTCTGAATTCTTATAAGTATGATTTGTTATCTTTGCAAGTCTCTTCGAATTATCAGTTTGGTTTGGCCTACTAGATTGATCTTTATTGCCATAGGAGCGAAGTGCTTAGCTTTGGGTTCAATCTTGCGGTGTCCTTTCCCAGTGACAGCAGGGGCAACAAGGTATGTATTGTATTGTTGCCATCGAGGATAAAAAGATGGGGGTTATATCATATTGTTTGAGTTTAACCCTCTACATCATGTCATCTTGACTAATGCGTTACTCTGTTCTTATGAACTTAATACTCTAGATGAATGCTGGGTAGTGGTCGATGTGTGGAGTAGTAGTGGTAGATGCAGAATTGTTTCGGTCTACTTGTCGCGGACGTGATGCCTATATACATGATCATCCCTAGATATTCTCATAACTATGCGCTTTTCTATCAATTGCTCGATAGTAATTTGTTCACCCACCGTAAATTAAGCTATCTTGAGAGAAGCCACTAGTGAAACCTATGGCCCCCGGGTCTATCTTCCATCATATTATATTCCTATAAATTTAATATTTCTTCTGTTATTTATTTTGCAATCTTTACTTTCCAATCTATGTCATAAAAATACCAAAAATATTTATCTTATTATCTCTATCAGATCTCACTTTTGCAAGTGGTCGTGAAGGTATTGACAACCCTTTTATCGCGTTGGTTGCAAGGTTCTTATTTGTTTGTGTAGGTACAAGGCGATTTGCGTGTAACCTCCTACTGGATTGATACCTTGGTTCTCAAAAACTGAGGGAAATACTTACGCTACTTTGCTGCATCACCCTTTCCTCTTCAAGGAAAAAACCAATGCATTCTCAAGAGTTAGCACTTCTACCCACTTAGTAACATAATCAACAGCAACTAAAATATGTGTATACCCATGAGAGGAAGGAAACGGTCCCATATAATCAAAGCCCCAAACATCAAATGATTCAATAACAAGTTAATAGTTCATAGGCATTTCTTGACGTCTGCTAATATTACCAATTCTTTGACATTCATCACAAGACAAGACAAACTTACGGGCATCTTTGAAAAGAGTAGGCCAATAAAAACCGGATTGCAATACCTTATGCACAGTTCTATCTCCAGCGTGGTGTCCTCCATAAGCTTCGGAGTGACTGTCGGTGTCAAAACCGGCGGATCTCGGGTAGGGGGTCCCGCACTGTGCGTCAAGGTCGGATGGTAACACGAGACAAGGGACACTTTATTTTACCCAGGTTCGGGCCCTCTTGGTGGAGGTAAAACCCTACTCCTGCTAGATTAATATTGATGATATGGGTAGTACAAGAGTGGATCTACCACGAGATCAAGGAGGCTAAACCCTAGAAGCTAGCCTATGGTATGATTGTGTATGATGATGGTTGTCCTATGGACTACAACCCTCCGGTTTATATAGACACCGGATAGGGTTAGGGTTACACAGAGTCGGTTACAATGGTAGGAGATCTTGAATATCCGCACGCCTAGCTTGCCTTCCATGCCAAGAAAAGATCCTTCCGGACACGGGACGAAGTCTTCAATCTTGTATCTTGATAGTCCTGGAGTCCGGCTGAAGGTATAGTCTGGCTATCCGAACACCCCCTAATCCAGGACTCCCTCGGTAGCCCCTGAACCAGGCTTCAATGACGACGAGTCCGGCGCGCAGATTGTCTTCGGCATTGCAAGGCGGGTTCCTCCTCCAAGTTCTTCAAGAAGATTATAAACACCAAAAATAGTGTCCGGCTCTGCAAAATAAGTTTCCACATATTGCCATATAGAGAATAATATTAACACACATCAAATCTACTGACGTATTCCGCAGTGCGTCATAACACTGCGACCAAGCCTTCTATACAAATTATTTTCATCGTTCCACCTCGGCGCGTTTAGCGAGGCGGTTTCCTTGGCACGTCTTGTCAAAGTAGAGATCGTGTGCCCCTTTTAACGGGATTCTCATTAATACGGACGTGGATAACCCAATCGTGCCCGTTAGCACGTCTTGCCTTAATTAAAGGCTAGTCCAGGACGGTTGCGGGGAGGGCTCTTGGTATTATGCCTCTTATAAAGAGACCAAGGCCCTGTTCCCCGCTCCTATTCTCAAAACGAGCTCACCCGTCGCCTCGAGTTCCAACACCCTAGGCTTCTAGATTCCGGGCGCATCGGACCTTCGACAATGTCCGGCTCCGACCTCCAAGGCCAATGGATGCCCTCCTCCGTTACGGAGGAGGACGTTTCAACGTTGAGGGAAGCTAGATTCCTGACCAGTGAGATTCCGCACAGGCTGCCTGTTCAAGGACAGGTGATCCCTAGCCCTCAGCCCGGTGAGAGCGTGGTATTCATATCCCACTTCCTTCGGGGATTAGGCTTCCCAATGGATCCCTTTGTAAGGGGGCTGATGTTTTATTATGGGTTGGAACTCCATGACCTAGCTTCGGAGTCCATCCTCCATATCTCCTCGTTCATAGTTGTGTGCGAAGCGTTCCTCCGTGTTACCCCTCACTTCGGATTATGGCTCAAGACCTTCAAAGTAGAACCGAAGATAATCGAGGGGCGCCACGCAGAGTGCGGAGGCGCTGCTATAAAAAGAAATGCCGACGCTCCATGGCCCGAGGGCGCTTTTCAAGAGGAGCTTGGCTTATGGCAACATGAGTGGTTCTACATCACCGCTCCTCGGGGCACCGCATGGGTGGCACTTCCGGCCTTTCGCTCGGGTCCCCCACCACGGTTAGCATCGTGGATCAACACAAGGTTAGATCGGCGCTTGCCCAAAGATGTTCCTCTGCTGCAGGGCCGCATTAAGGATCTCTTGAAGGGAGACCTCAACCTGGTCAAGGTGACACAAGTCATGCTGATTCGTCAGACACTGCCCGGCCAACGTCACCCCCTTCGCTTGTGGGAATTCAATCCAGAGGGACCGCGAGTTCTTCGGAATTTTATGGGCGTGACGCCTATGGAGATGTATAAACTGTTCTTCGGATCACAAGAAGTGAGTCCGGATTTGACCGAGGATGCTGGTTTAAGCCGCAATCGCCCGGATACTCAAGTAGGTGACCTTGCGACCGGACCTTCTATCCGCATAATTAACTTGCTCTTTAACAGCACTTCTCCTTTTAAACAGGAGTGGATAGCGAAGGCGAAGCTGATCCGGTGTCCGGCGCCCCTTGCCGAAACCAGGCTGGATCCTGTGCTAGTCAGGATGCTAGAGGTAGTGCCTTTGGAGGGAAATAAGGGGGCAGACAAGGAGACCGTGGCCTCTTCGAAAGAGACCATTCCAAAGGGGGGAATTGATAATTCCCCTCCTAAGGGAAAGAAAAGGGCCGACTCTGACGACCCGGAAACCATAGCTTCGAAGCGGGGGAAAGAATCCTTGTCAGAGGGCCTGATGCCGGGGAGCCCCTTGGCCGAACTAAACCCTCAAAGGGAACAGCTCTCCAGCGAGCCGTAAGTAGAAGAAGAGTTATTCTTTTAAGAGAAATCCTTGATTTATATCTGAGAAGTTTTAACCGAAACTTTACTTTGTAGTTCAGACCTCAGCCCTTCTCAGCAGAACTCATCCTCGGGGGATCTTCTTCCGGAGATGATGGAGAGCGGAACGCCTCCTCCTTCTGTATCGCCTAGCAAGGCGGGCGACGCTGAAGTGTCGTCGCGGGGGATTTCTCCGGATCCGCTAGGGGCGGATGGCGGCCATGCAGCCCCCCGAGGTTCTCCGTGTCCGGCCTTTGAGGAAGGCCATGGGACGAGTCCGGCACAATCTGGTGTTCGGCCGGAGGAGCTAAAGATTCTGCTGTGGCAAGCCTCTGTCTCAGAGGAGCATCGCGCGTTAATGAGCACGGTGATTGAAAAGATTTCATCCGCAGAAAGCGGACTGCATGAGGCCGTCAAGAGTTTACTGGCAGGCCTTGAGGTACGTTTTAAATAACGTATATTTCTGTTAATTGCGCATAAATAAAGTGCGCCCTGTGTAGATAGTAGCCCCTAAGACTCTGTGCGTCGTAAAGATGTACAGCGCGCAGAGGATATTAATCCCAGGTCCATTAAGTGGCACCTTTATATGTAGGTGGCTGATTGTCCAGAGTCAAGCCGGACTCGTGAATTTGCCGAACTGAAGCGACAACTGGATGAGGCAGAAGCCGACATCGTGCTTGTTAACAAGTGGCTTGATGGTGCTCAAGGTATTGAAATCATTGGGCGATTTTGAGTAAGAGGAACTTTACGTCAATATCTTACCGTGTGTATGCTTGACGCGGATGGTGCGGCCGCCGTGGAAGGTCTTAGGGCCGAACTCGCCCAAGCAAAGGAACAAGCCAGAAAAAGCGATGCGGCTGCCGTGAAAGCCCTTGAAGAGCTGAAAGCCGAATAGGCTGCCCATTGCCGAAGCAAGGAGGAGGTGGCTAATATGGCCGTAATGTTAAAAAGTGCTACTGACCATTGCAAGCTTCTTGAAGAAGAAGGTCGGGCGAGGCAAATGAGCTTAAAGAAGGCTGTTACTGACGCCAAGGACGCCCGCTCTGTAATGAGAGCGGCAAGGGCAGAGCTACGTCAAGCCGGACTAATTGCGGATGGAAAGCCCTTCTTGCTGCGGAGAAAATTTTGTGACCCGAAGTTTGCCCCGTTGGACCGAGCGTGGAGTGTAGAGGACACCTATTTAGATTTGGCGGCTAGTGCTGCTGACGCGACCAAACACTTTCAAGATAAGAAGGGTCATGAAGTGGAGAAGCTCTTCTGGTCGCAATTCATCAATCCAGAGCGTCCACTTGCAGTGGACGATCGCCTGGCCCAATGGGCCGAACTGAATAGGTTGTTCGGACTCGCCATGAAGTACGTCACGGATCATCTGTGTCCGGGGAGATCGAAGCCAAAGAGTTATTTCAGCTTGGTGCAGCAATTTCTCGACGTGGTGCCACGTATCGATGCTATGAAGAGGTCAGCGTGCACAGAGGGCGCTCGGCTGGCTCTTGCCCGTGTCAAGACATACTGGGCAGATATGGAGCCCGCCGTTGTTGCGTCCTGGGATTCGGATAAAAGCCGAATACCTTCGGAGCACTATTTTGAGGAAGTCCTCGAAGGCGCTCGCATAATAGAGACGCAGTGCTCGAAGGATGCTATATTATGATAGCATATGTAATCATGAAACAGTATTTTGATAAATTGTCGGGGCATATTTTTAGACTTGTGCCTTCAAGTATTAGGAACACCTCCTGTGCGGCCGTTTAATTATATAAATTCTGAAAGATTGCAGTCGTTGGCTTCAGCCCCCACGCACATAGTGTGGGGGTGCACGCAGAAGACGCATTTTCACACTTAACCCAACTTCTTGGTCCTACAAAGGAGGTGATAGCGTAGTGGGCTAGGCAACCGGACTATAATGCTTTAACACTTCCACTTAGCCATAGGAGCTTGACAGTGGGACTCTTTAGGTAGCCCCTTAGTGGCGACTGCGTTTACCCGAATTCGGGGTGCATACGTGCCTGACCGGGAACCGGCCCCTCGTCAAAACGGAGGAATTCGATAAATTCCTATAAGTCATTGAGTGGCGACCAGTCTCACGCTACATCATGACATTCAGTTTTAGACTTTCTCTACTGAGGTGCTCGCCTGGCCGAACCGGGGCACAATCGCAGTAGTTCTCCTGGTGCTACCTTAGCCGATAAAGCGGAACATAAGGTAGCCGAACTCAGGAGCCAGGCAACCCAACATTTGACCAAAGAAATGATTTGGAGTTGATGCATATAGTGCCAAAACTCGCGACGCCGAACACTCCCTAAGGTGTTCGGTCTTTGTGAGTGCGTGTGAAACAACACCCTTAAACAAAACAAAAGAGACCCTAGTGTCCAGGTACGAGCAAGAATTCTGGCGTGGCCACATGCCAAAACGCCAGCCTCCTCCTTGGTTATAGCAGAAAAAACCAGGGGATGTATAGCAGCAAGAGACAGTAAAAAAGGTTTACGCAGGGTCTTAATCTAAAAAGAATCCTTTAGGACGGGTCCCTACTGCACGTCTGCGCCTGTGTCTCCGTTGTGCCGTGTCCTGGACGGGCGCCGCACGACGTTCATCTGTAAAAGAGAGGAACTAAATTGAAAATGGGTCGTGCGGAACAAAAAGGATAATAAACAAAATATAAAGTAAAAAATATATAAGGTTGAGCTTTATTGTCTCTGCGTACAACCCCTGGTATGGGGGTATATGGCGTACTAAACCTGCGTTGATGATGGACTTGTGCCGAACTCGTTGAGTCCGGGTCCGTGGCCTTTAATGACTTATATCGAAAAAGTCCTTTGGCTGGCGAGGCCACTTTATTGTGCGGCTGTTTAAGCGGCCACGCAATCCTCCGTTTGGAGGAGGCGTATTTTAGTGCGCTCCCTTTAAAGAGATGATGCCTCGAGGACCGGGTATCTTAAGCGTGAGAGATGCATAATGCGGTATTGCGTTAAAGCGAGCGAAAGCTCCGCGTCCCATTAGTGCTTGATAGCGACTTGAAAACGGGACTACATGGAAGGTCAGCTTTTCGCGACGAAAGTTATTGGCAGAGCCAAATATGACTACAAGCCGAAGAAAACCCATACAATGGGTGTCCGGGCCTGGTGCTACCCCTTGAAAGGAGGTTTTGCTGTGGCGGATTCTTGCTGGGTTTATGCCCATGCGGTGGATTGTATCCTGATATATCAGGTTTAGTCCACTGCCGCCGTCCATAAGGACATTGGTAAACTGGAATCCGTCGATTATTGGATCCAGTATCAGGGCAGTCCGGCCTGCGTTTTTGATATTTCTAGAATAATCTAGCTGATAAAAAATGATTGGCTTTAGTGACCAGTGGCGGGACTCCTGAGGGGTAGGTTTGATTGTGCGTACCTTTATGGGTGCCACACGTTTTGTTACGTGAAGTGAGTTCACTGTTTTGACTTCTTGCGGGAAGTCCTTTTGTTTCTTGGTGTTCTGCCTTTGGGGTTCGTCCTCTTCTTCACTTGGTGTATCGAGCCCCTTGTGTTCGGCGTTAAGCTTTCCGGATTGTTTAAAAACCCAACAGTCTCTGTGGGTGTGATTGGCAGGCTTCCCGGGAGTACTGTGTATCTGACATTTTCTGTCCAGGATTCTATTTAAGCTGGACGGATCATCCCTATTATCCTGAAAGGGGTGGTTTTGTCTGATTTTGCCATGAGCTTTTGAATCCGGCATTGACCGCCGTGCTCTTCGGACTTTTTCCTTTGATTCGGCGACGGTCCTTATTTCGCCGTGGTTTTCCATTTCCATCCCTGATTTCTGATGTACTTGGGTCGCTGGGGCTGCATCGTGCCAACTAGCTGTCCTCTCCTGCGCAAAAGCGGGTCATGAGGCTTGTGAGTGCGGCCATTGTTCTTGGCTTTTCCCGGCCGAGGTGTCTGGCAAGCCATTCGTCTCGGACATTATGCCTGAAAGCTGCTAGGGCTTCGGCGTCCAGACAATCCATTATCTTATTCTTTTTATTGAGGAATCTGTTCTAGAACTGTCAAGCTGATTCTCCGGGCTGCTGAGTTATGTGACTGAGATCGTCTGCGTCCGGGGGGCGGACATAGGTCCCTTGAAAATTTGCTCGGAAAGCATCCTCGAGCTCTTCCCAACTTCCAATTGTGTTTTCGGGAAGGCTTTTAAGCCAGTGCCGGGCTGGCCCTTTAAGCTTAAGGGGTAAATATTTTATGGCGTGGAGATCATCTCCTCTAGCCATATGTATGTGGAGGATATAATCCTCGATCCAGACTCCAGGGTCTGTTGTTCCATCGTACGCCTCTATGTTGACGGGTTTGAATCCCTCTGGAAATTCATATTCCAAGACCTCATCGGTGAAACATAAGGGGTGTGCGGCGCCCTTGTATTTGGGTGTGCCGGATTCTGATGATGGATTTTTTGCATTGCTTGTGAGAGCTTGCTTTCTTGGCCCGTAAATGGACCTGGCTGGGCCATGATGCGAGTCTTTAATTGGGTCGCATGCCGCATTGAGTGCGGCGCCACTTGCCATTTTATGGTGGCCGTGGGGTCGTCTATCCGACCGTGTGGCTTTTTTATTTTCTAAATGTGGGGGCTCTAGGGCCTCCTGGTCGAATTCGGGCAGTAGTTTTCTCTTCGGATAGCTTTTGGTGCGGCGGATGCCGCCGTATTTGTCTGCGGTCTTGACTACCTTGCTCCATCTTGTTCTGAGTGCATCTTCTGCCGTCTTTAGCTTCCGCTTCTGCTTTTTCAGGCTGCGTGCTGTGGCAACGAGCCTTTCATGGAGATTCTTCTGCTCCATGGTTTTATTCGGCGTGAGATCGTCCGGAGTTCTGTTATGGCCGGGGGAGGGCTGTCTGTCCTCTCTATCCGTGTCGCCTTGTTCGGACGGCTGCTATGAGGCATGCTCGTGGTCTACCGGCTCATCCTGCTCTACGGCTGGGTCTTGATCGAGGCGGGGCTTCGCTCGGCGTCTACATCGCCGCTTTGACTGCTTTTCGGAGGGTTTACCCCTTTTTCGCCCCCTTTTTCCTCGTTGTCGTTTCCTGTAGGGGTATCCACCATGAATACATCGTTAGGTGGGGTGGAGGTCCAGTGCCCTATAGGTGCTGGTCCTAGTTCTTCTCCGTCTTTGTCGTCCATACCGTCGAAGTCTTCGGATCCAAAGTCAAGTATGTCGGTTAAATCATCAAAAGTGGCTATTAAGTGGGTGGTTGGTGGGCTTTGAATTTCTTCGTCGTCCGAATCCCAGCCTCGCAGACCATAGTCCGGCCTGGGCTCTCCTTATAAAGAGAGAGACTTGAGAGAGTTGAGGATGTCACCGAAAGGTGAGCACTGAAAGATATCCGCGGCGGTGAACTCCATTATAGGCGCCCAATCAGATTCGATCGGCGGGGGCACGGAAGGCCCGGAGTTCGGAGAAGAATCCGACTCCTTGGAGTCATGGGCCGTGCGGAGTGCGGGGCTGGCATTCGGCTCGATCGCCTTTGAGATTGCAGCCCCCGAGGTGACGTCCAACCGTTCATCCTCGAAGAACGCAGCGGGCTCCGAGTCAAGGATCGGGGACGGAGCGTGTGCGGCCTCCAGGGTACTATTCGGAGACAGAGCCATATCATGCCCCTCGAAATAGTGCGGCGCGCTTGGCTGTGGCTCGAACCCGTCGAAGATCAAGTCTCCGTGGATATTTGCCGTGTAGTTTAAGCTTCCAAACCTGACTTCATGGCCAGGGGCGTAGCTTTCGATCTGCTCCAGATGACCAAGTGAATTGGCCCGCAGAGCGAAGCCGCCGAAGACGAAGATTTGCCCGGGTAGGAAAGTCTCACCCTGGACCTCGTCGTTGTTGATGATCAAAGGAGCCATCGGGCCTAAAAGTGACGACACAGAGGAACTCTCAATGAAAGCACCAATGTCGGTGTCAAAACCGGTGGATCTCGGGTAGGGGGTCCCGAACTGTGCGTCAAGGTCGGATGGTAACAGGAGACAAGGGACACTTTATTTTACCCAGGTTCAGGCCTTCTCGGTGGAGGTAAAACCCTACTCCTGCTAGATTAATATTGATGATATGGGTAGTACAAGAGTGGATCTACCACGAGATCAAGGAGGCTAAACCCTAGAAGCTAGCCTATGGTATGATTGTGTATGATGATGGTTGTCCTACGGACTACAACCCTCCGGTTTATATAGACACCTGATAGGGTTAGGGTTACACAGAGTCGGTTACAATGGTAGGAGATCTTGAATATCCGCATGCCTAGCTTGCCTTCCACGCCAAGAAAAGATCCTTCCGGACACGGGACGAAGTCTTCAATCTTGTATCTTCATAGTCCTGGAGTCCGGCTGAAGGTATAGTCCGGCTATCCGAACACCCCCTAATCCAGGACTCCCTCAGTGACACTTGTGTAGGATCTGTTCCTGTTCATGCTCAGATACACAATTTCTAATAACGCCATCTACTCCCTCTTTATAAAGATGTGGGCCATCCTGTAAGTAATGTCTTAAATCATAGAAAAACCTTTTCTTTTGATGGTACGTGAAACTAGGTGGTATAAATTTAGCAACAATGTAATTAGCATAATCAGCATACCGTGGAGCAGTACGAGAAGCATTTATGACAACTAATTGTTCATCAAGAAAGCTATCATCAATAGGTAGTGGGTCATCAAGAACATTCTCTAACCTAGACAAGTTGTCTGCAACATGGTTCTCAGCTCCCTTTCTATCAATAATATGCAAATAAAATTCTTGTAGCAAGAGAACCCATCTAATAAGTCTAGGTTTAGCATCTTTCTTTTCCATAAGATATTTAATAGCAGCATGATCAGTGTGAACAGTCACTTTTGAATCAACAATATAAGGTCTGAACTTATCACAGGCAAATACAACTGCTAAATATTCTTTTTCAGTAGTAGCATAATTTCTCTGGGCACTGTCTAGAGTTCTACTAGCATATTGGATAACATTTAATTTCTTATCAACTCTTTGTCCTAGAACAGCACCTACAGCATAATCACTAGCACCACACATGATTTCAAAGGGCAAATTCCAATCAGGTGGTTGAACAATGGGTGCAGAAAACAAAGCTTTCTTAAGTATTTCAAATGCCTCTACACAATCATCATCAAAGACAAAAGCAACATCTTTTTGTAAGAGATTAGTCAGAGGCCTAGAAATTTTAGAGAAGTCCTTAATGAACCTCCTATAAAAACCAGCATGACCAAGGAAACTTCTTATACCTTTAATGTCCTTAGGACACGGCATCTTTTAAATAGCATCAACTTTAGCTTTATGAACTTCAATACCTCTTTCAGGAATTTTATGCCCCAAGACAATACCTTCATTGACCATAAAGTGGTACTTCTCCCAATTCAAGACAAGATTAGTTTCTTCACATCTCTGCAAAACTCGATCAAGGTTGCCTCAGAAATCATCAAAAGAAGTTCCATATACGGAGAAATCATCCATGAAAACCTCAACAATCTTTTCACAAAAGTCAGAGAATATAGCAGTCATACATCTTTGAAAGGTAGCAGGTGCATTGCATAAAACAAAAGGCATGCGTCTATAAGCAAAGGTACCGAAAGGGCAAGTAAAAGTGGTCTTTTCTTGATCCTCTTTTGACACAGGTATTCGAGAGAAACCAGAATAACCATCTAGAAAGCAAAAATGTGTATGTTTGGATAATCTTTCTAGCATTTCATCAATAAAAGGTAAAGGGTAATGATCCTTTTTAGTAGCTTTATTTAATTTGCGGAAATCATTTACCATTCTATAACCTATAACAATTCTTTGTGGGATCAATTCATCTTAATCATTAGGAACAACAGTAATACCTCCCTTCTTAGGGACACAATGGACAGGACTTACTCACTGACTATCAGCAATAGGATAAATTATACCTGCCTCCATAAGCTTTAGTATTTCTTTTCTTACCACTTCTTTCATCTTAGGATTTAACCGTCGTTGGTGATCAACAACTGGTTTAGCGCCTTTCTCCAATTTTATTTTGTGCTGTCATAGAGTGGGACTAATGCCCTTAAGATCATCAAGAGTATATCCAATAGCAGCACAGTGCTTCTTTAGAGTTTTCAATAATTTCTTTTCTTCTTGCTCTGAAAGGTTAGCACTAATAATAACAGGATATATCTTCTTTTCATCAAGGTAAGCATATTTAAGAGTATCAGGTAATGGTTTAAGCTCAGACACGGGATCACCCTTGGGTGGAGGAGGATCCCCTAGAATTTCAACAGGCAAGTTGTGTTTCAAGATAGGTCCCTGTTTAAAGAATACTTCAACTATTTCCCTTCTTTCATTCATAAACATATCATTTTCATGGTCTAGCAAATATTTCTCTAAAGGATCATTAGGAGGCATGGCAATAGAAGCAAGACCAATAATTTCATCTTTACTAGGCAATTCTTTATCATGGGGTTGTCTATGAAATTTAGCAAAATTAAACTCATGAGACATATCCCCTAAACCAATAGTAAGAACATCCTTTTTGCAATCTATCTTAGCATTAACAGTATCAAGAAGGGCCTCCCAAATATAATGGGACAAAAGTCATCTTGTGGGGAACCAAGAACAACAAAATCAGTAGGATATTTAACTTTCCCACACAAGACTTCAACATCTCTAACAATCCCAATTGGTGAAATAGTATCTCTATTGGCAAGCTTAATTGTAACATCTATCTCTTCTATCTCAGCAGGTGCAATATCATGCATAATTTCTTTGTATAAGTAATGAGGTATTGCACTTGCACTAGCACCCATATCAACAAGCCATGATAACAATGATCTCCTATTTTAACAGAAACAACAGGCATGCCAACAATAAGTTTATGTTTACCCTTAGTATCGGGTCTAGCAATTCTAGCAGCTTCATCACAAAAGTAAATAACATGCCCATCAATATTATCAGCCAAGAGATCTTTAACCATAGCAATGCTAGTTTCAACTTTAATTTGCTCAGGGGGTGTAGGTGTTCTAGTATTACTCTTATGAACCACAGTTGAAGCTTTAGCACGATTCTTTATTCTAACAGGGAAGGGTGGTTTCTCAATATAAGCAATAGGAACAATAGGATCAACATTATAAGTGATAGTCTTTTCTTCAACTTCAATAGGTTCCACTACTTTTACTTCAATGGGAGGATGATATTTAAACCACTTCTCCTTGGGGAGATCAACATGAGTAGCAAAGGATTCACAAAAAGAAGCTACTATCTCATATTCAAGTCCATATTTAGTGCTAAACTCACAGAAAACATCAGTATCCATAAAAGATTTAACACAATCAAACTTAGGTGTTATACCTGACTCCTTACCTTTGTTGAGATCCCAATCTTCAGAGTTGCGTTTAATTCTTTCCAATAAATCCCATTTGAATTTAATAGTCTTCATCATAAAAGAACCATTACAAGAAGTATCGAGCATGGAGCGATTATTGAGAGAAAGCCAAGCATAAATTTTTTGAATAGTAATTTCTCTTGAGATCTCATGATTGGGGCATGAATATAACATTGACTTAAGCCTCCCCCAAGATTCAGCGATGCTTTCTCCTTCGCGAGGCCAAAAATTATATATATATAATTACGATCACGATGAACAAGATGCATAAGATAAAAATTCTGATGAAATTCTAGTTTCAATCGGTTGTAGTTCCATGATCCCATATCATCACATATCCTAAACCATGTCAATGCCTTTCCCTTCAAAGATAAAGGGAATACTTTCTTCTTGATAACATCGTCGGGCATACCTGCAAGCTTAAATAATCCACAAACTTCATCCACATAGATTAGGTGCAAATCGGGATGTAATGTTCCATCTCCTATAAAAGGATTAGCTAGCAGTTTCTCTATCATACCTGAAGGAATTTCAAAGTAAACATTTTCAGTAGGTTCAGTAGGCTGAGGAGCAACTCTTTGCTCTACTAGTCAGGGTGAAGATACCCCGAACAAGCCCCTCAAAGGATTATGTTCCATAGTAACAAGTGACAGTAAATTCTAGCACACTATATAAATTTTTCCTTACCAAATCCCACTTACCAAAGGCGCTTCACTCCCCGGCAACGGCGCTAGAAAAGAGTCTTGATGACCCACAAGTATAGGGGATCTATCGTAGTCCTTCCGATATGTAAGAGTGTCGAATCCAACGAGGAGCAGAAGGAAATGACAAGTGGTCAGTAAGGTATTCTCTGCAAGCACTGAAATTATCGGTAACAGATAGTTTTGTGATAAGGTAATTTGTAATGGGTAACATGTAATGAAAGTAAAAAAGGTGCAGCAAGATGGCCCAATCCTTTTTGTAGCAAAGGACAAGCCAGGACAAACTCTTATATGAAGGAAAACGCTCCCGAGGACACATGGGAATTATCGTCAAGCTAGTTTTCATCACGCTCATATGATTCAAGTTCGTTACTTTGATAATTTGATATGTGGGTGGACCGGTGCTTTGGTACTGCCCTTCCTTAGACAAGCATCCCACTTATGCTTAACCCTTACTGCAAGCATCCACAACTACAAAAGAAGTATTAAGGTAAACCCAAGGTTGTCAGAATCGCGATTCTGTTGTACGATTCTATGACTTTACGATCCAAACTAACCCATTTAATTCTACGATTTTGGTTCATAAATCTATGTTTCTAAGATTCTTATAGTGAAGATTCTACGATTTGCGATCCTACCATCGGAGCTCCAATCCGATTCAGGATCACGATTCTGATAACCTTGGGTAAACCTAACCATAGCATGAAACATATGGATCCAAATCAGCCCCTTACGAAGCAACTAAACTAGGGTTTAAGCTTCTGTCACTCTAGCAACCCATCATCTACTTATTACTTCCCAATGACTTCCTCTAGGCCCAAACAATGGAGAAGTGTCATGTAGTCGACGTTCACATAACACCACTAGAGGAAAGACAACATACATCTCATCAAAATATCGAACGAATACCAAATTCACATGACAACTTATAGCAAGACTTCTCCCATGTCCTCAGGAACAAACATAACTACTCACAAATCATATTCATGTTCATAATCAGAGGGGAATTAATATGCATAAAAGATCTGAACGTATGATCTTCTGCCAAATAAACCAACTAGCATCAACTACAAGGAGTAATCAACACTACTAGCAACCCACAGGTACCAATCTGAGGTTTTGGGACAACGATTGGACATAAGAGATGAACTAGGGTTTGAGAGGAGATGGTGCTGGTGAAGATGTTGATGGAGATTGACCCTCTCCCGATGAGAGGATTGATGGTGATGACGATGGTGATGATTTCCCCCTCCCGGAAGGATGTTTCCCCGAGAGAACAGCTCCGCCGGAACCCTAATTGGTTTCGCCAAGGTTCCGCCTCGTGGCGGTGGTGTTTCGTCCCGGAAGCTTCCTTTTGATTTTTTTCTCAAACGAAAGACTTCATATAGCAGAAGATGGGCATCGGAGGCCTGCTAGGGAGCCCACGAGACAGGGTGCGCCAAGGGGGGTAGGGCGCGCCCCCACCCTCATGGCCAGGGTGTGGGCCCCCTCTGGTTAATTCTTTCGCCAGTATTATATATATATATATATATATATATATATATATATATATATATATATATATATATATATATATATTCCAAAACGTGCCTCCGTGAAGTTTCAGGAGTTTTGGAGTTGTGCAGAATAGGTCTCTAATATTTGCTCCTTTTCCAGCCCAGAATTCTAGCTGCCGGCATTCTCCCTCTTCATGTAGACCTTGTAAAATAAGAGAGAATAGGCATAAGTATTGTGACATAATGTGTAATAACAGCCCATAATTCAATAAATATCGATATAAAAGCATGATGCAAAATGGACGTATCAGGCCATTGTCCACCGCTGTGACCTGATCCACTGGTGACCCATGGTTAGCGTAAGCCTGCTCCTGAGAGGTTAGTGTTACCCTGCAGTTGCTGTCGTCGGCGGGGTCGGCGAGGCTCCTGGGTGGCTCCTGGAAGGCCTCAACTTCCAGCGTCTCCTCTTCCCAACCCGGCTCGACGAACGAGCCGGGGTCGTCCTCTGCGGGGCACACAGGCCTCCGGAGCCGCCATCCCGAAAACCCCGCCGAAATGCCCCGCGCGCGCCCCACGCCACTGGGCCCAGCGCGTCGCCCCGGGAATGGAAGGGCGGCACCCTACTGGGGCCGTAGGGGGCGACGTTCGCGACTGCGCCCACCGGGGGAGGCACATGTGCGGCTGGGTGCCTGGCTCCGCTGGCCGTGTCGTTGCCGTTGAACCCTCCTGGTGCGCCCGGGAGCACGCGGGCGCGGCGAGACCCACCGTGCGATCTGGCCACAACTTGAGGCATAGGTAGGGAGCAGAAAGGCGGCGTACCCCTGGTTGCGGCATCCAACAGCTCAGCGACGCGCTCCAGCAAGGCATCGCAGCCGCTCTCTGCTAGTCTGCACCGTAGCAGCTCCCGCGCCACTGTGAGAGAGGCCCTCATGTTTGCTTGCTCTCATCGGGTGTGCGGCGCCGTCGCCGCGACGTAGCTTGAGGCCCTTGCGGCGGCCCGCACTCTGTGGGGTAAGGGCGGAAAGCGTCAGACCGCACCGCCCGCGCCCCGCGGTGTTCAGCGGTGCGCGTGCCGCTTGGAGCTCGGAGTTGAGGTCTTCTTGGGCGGACGGTGCCGCCCAGACTGGCCAAGCTTCCCAGTGGTCGGCGTTGGACCTCGGGTCACTAGACATCGGCACCGCAGAATGTTGGCGGGTCTGCCGATGGAAGAGAGGCTTCGGCGCACCCCTACCTGGCACGCCAAATATCGGATTTTGGGTTCCGGCAAAACCCTTAAAGTTCAAACTCTGGGGTGTGCACGAAGATCTGTCCCTCCCCCTAGCTCACCCGCTCACTACGATCTCAAAGCTCGGCACGTCAAACTCGAAGAACAAGGGACACAAGAGTTTATACTGGTTCGGGCCACCGATGTGGTGTAGTACCCTACTCCAGTGTGGTGTGGTGGATTGCCTTGTAGGCTGAGGATGATCAAGTACAAGAGAAGAACAGCCTCCTGAGGAGAGGTGTTCTTGTGCTCGGCGAGCTTGTGTGGTGGCGTTGGTGGAATGGATCTAGTCTAAGATGAGTTGCCTCCTATGGTGGTGGCTAGTCCTATTTATAGAGCCCGGGTCCTCTCCCCAAATGTTAGGAGGGAAGGGATCCCACAACGGCCAAATTGAAGGGGGACAGCTAGTACAAGCTATCCTGACAAAAGGTGGTCTTCGCCTGCCAAAGGCTCTGGCGGTGATGTCATCGTGGGCTCCGCGTTGACCTCCGTCCTCCCGTAATGCTGGTCTTGGTCTCGTTGCACCGATATGGAAACCTTTGCCTGATGCCTCGGGACTCCTCGCCTGTGCTTGCCCCTTTAGCACCAAAGAGGCAACGGGTACTCTGCGCCCGCTGGCACCCACCTGGCCTTGGTCGTCACGGCTCACGTCACGGGAACCTCACGAGGTGCCCCTCGCCTTGATCTCTCCACTCCTCGTAGCCAGCCTAGCGAGGCCGCCCCTGGGAAGGTCTTGTGTCGTCCGCCTCGCGAGGCTCGGCCCCTCGCAAGGGTCTTGAGTGTTTACTGGTGAAGATAGGCCATACCAAGCCGCTAGAGGAGCCACGCCGTGGGCCGCAGGCAGGCAATTCTGGGAACCCCCGTTCCCAGAACGCCTACAACTTTCACAAAGCACATACCTTGCTAAAGTTTTTAAGAAGTTCAAAATGGACCAAGCAAAGAAAGGGTTCCTGCCTGTGTTACAAGGTGTGAAGTTGAGTCAGAATCAATGCCCGGCCACTTCAGAAGATAGACATAAAATGAAAGTCATTCCCTATGCTTCTGCTATTATGCAATGTTGTGTACCAGACCTGATGTGTGCCTTGCTATTAATTTAGCAGGGGGTACCAAAGTAATCCAGGAGTGGATCACTGGACAGCGGTCAAGAACATCCTGAAATACCTGAAAAGTACTAAGGATATGTTTCTCCTTTATGGAGGTGACAAAGAGCTCGTCATAAATGGTTACGTCGATGCAATCTTTGACACTGATCCGGATGACTCTAAGTCACAAATCAGATACATATTTTTATTGAATGGTGGAGCTATCAGTTGGTGCAGTTCCAAGCAGAGCGTCGTGGCGGGATCTACGTGTAAAGCAGAGTACATAGCTGCCTCGGAAGCAGCAAATGAAGGAGTTCATATCCGATCTAGGTGTCATACCTAGTGCATCGGGTCCAATGAAAATCTTTTGTGACAACACTGGTGCAATTGCCTTGGCAAAGGAATCCAGATTTCACAAGAGAACCAAGCACATCAAGAGACACTTCAATTCCATCCGCGATCAAGTCAAGGAGGGAGACATAGAGATTTCCAAGATACATACGAATCTGAATGTTGTAGCCCCGTTGACTAAGACTCTCTCACGAGCAAAACATGATCAACACCAAGACTCCATGGGTGTTAGAATCATTATAATAAAGTTTTTATTTATATTTCCTTATATCATGATAAATGTTTATTATTCATGCTAGAATTGTATTAACCGGAAACTTAGCACATGTGTGAATACATAGACAAACAGAGTGTCACTAGTATGCATCTACTTGACTAGCTCGTTAATCAAATATGGTTAAGTTTCCTAACCATAGACATGAGTTGTCATTCGATGAACGGGATCACATCATTAGAGAATGATGTGATTGACTTGACCCATCCGTTAGCTTGGCACTATGATCGTTTAATTTATTCCCAGGGGGAGGCAAATGAGTACGAGAGGAGGACGAGGGCAGCTCGCCTCCAAGATGCATCCCATGATGCAATAGCCGCTGCATCTCAGTACAACCCCAACTATAACTTTGGATATCCGCCAGGCCAGCCGTGGCAATAGACCAACTTAGGCCAAAAGCCTAAGCTTGGGGGAGTACGTATTTCTCACCGACATTACATTTATGTTCACACACTCATTGCTACATGTCGGTGCTCATACTTTTTCATTCTATCATCCATGCTAGTTTATTTTCCTTTTTATGATTTCTTCTTGTGTGTTTGAAAAACTTTAAGAAAATCCAAAAAAAATTAGTAGTAGCTTTTAGCTAGTTTACTTTTCATGCTGTAGTAGTAGTAATTAAAAGAAAACCCAAAAATATTTCCTGTTCTTCTTTTGCTTGTTGGGAGCTTTCCCGTGTAAATAGTTTTAGTTCTTTTCTTTTATTTGGGGGTCGTTAGGAGAAGACCATAATGAAATTGTTGAAGTGGCTCTTATGTGCATTATTGTTGAATTAACCAAGAGCCTATATTGCCTTGTCTTCTCCTTTGTATTGAATGCTTGCAGATTCTGGCTTAGTCCAATGCACGTGCACTATTATTATTATTCACATCGTTCGATCGTGCAAGTGAAAGGCAATTATGACGATATATGATGAAATGATTGACATGAGAGAAGCTGGTATGAACTCGACCTCTCTTGTTTTTGTAAATATGATTAGTTCATCGTTCCTGATTCAGCCTATTATGAATAAACATGTTTGCAACGACAATTAGAGATTATAGTTGCTTATGCCATGCTTAATTAGCTAGGAGTTTATAATGGTTTATCTTGCGTGCCAACATGCTATTAAAATGGTTGTGATGTGGTATGATAGGGTGGTATCCTCCTTTGAATGATTCAAGTGACTGGACTTGGCACATGTTCACACATGTAGTTCAAACAAATCAACGTAGCGTTCACGATATTTATGTTCATGGTGGATTATATCCTACTCATGCTTGCACTCAATGTTTATTAATTTTAATGGATGTTCATGACTGTTGTCGCTCTCTAGTTGGTCACTTCCCAGTCTTTTTCTAGCCTTCACTTGTACTAAGCGGGAATACTGCTTGTGTATCCAATCCCTTAAACCCCAAAGTTATTCCATATGAGTCCACCATACCTTCCTATATATGCGGTACCTACATGCCGTTCCAAGTAAATTTGTATGTGCCAAACTCCAAATCTTCAAATGAAATTCTGTTTTGCATGCTCAAATACCTCATGTATCAACTAGGGTTGTCTGTATCTTCCATGCTAGGCGGGTTATTCTCAAGAGGAGTGGACTCCGCTCACGAGAAAATGGCTGGTCACCGGGATGCCCAGTCCCATGCTTTATGCAAATCAAATCAAAATAATTGCAAACAAAACTCCCCCGGGACTCTTGTTAGTTGGAGGCACTCGTTGTTTCGAGCAAGCCATGGATTGATGCTTGTTGGTGGAGGGGGAGTATAAACTTTACCATTCTATTCGGGAACCGCCTATAATGTGTGTAGCATGGAAGATATCGCCATCTCTCGGTTGTTATGTTGACGATGAAAGAATGCCGCTCAAAATATTATTTATCTCTATTTCAAAAATCGAGCTCTGGCACCTCTACAAATCCCTGCTTCCCTCCGTGAAGGGCCTATCTATTTACTTTAGTGTTGAGTCATCACCCTCTTATTAAAAAGCACCAGCTGGAGAGCACCGCTGTCATTTGCATCCATTACTATTAATTTATATTGGGTATGACTATGACTGGATCTCTTTTACCATGAATTACAATGTTTAGTCTGTCCTTGATCTTTAAAGGTGCTCTGTATTTATGTTTTGCGGTCTCAGAAAGGGCTAGCGAGATACCATCTTGTTATATCATATTATGATTGTTTTGAAAGTGTTGTCATCCGAGATTTAATATTATTACTCGCTAGTTGATTATGCCATTCATATAAGTAAACATGAGACCGAATTGTTATTGTGAATATGGTTAGCTCGTAATCTTTGCTGAAAACTTGAATGCTGGCTTTACATACTTACAACAATAAGAGAAAACAGAGTTTGGAAAAGTTTTTTTTATAACTTTCAGTTTGTCAACTGAATTGCTTGAGGACAAGCGAAGGTTTTAGCTTGGGGGAGTTGATACGTCTCCAACGTATCTACTTTACCAAACACTTTTGCCCTTGTTTTGGACTCTAACTTGCATGATTTGAATGGAACTAAATCGGACCGACGCTGTTTTCAGCAGAATTGCCATGGTGTTATCTTTGTACAGAAACAAAAGTTCTCGGAACGACCTGAAACTTCATGGAGATTGAGGGAGTCCTGGATTAGGGGGTGTTCGGTTAGCCGGACAATACCTTCACCGGACTCCTGGACTATGAAGATACAAGATTGAAGACTTCGCCCCGTGTCCGGATGAGACTTTCCTTGGCGTGGAAGGCAAGTCTGGCGATGCGGATATTCAAGATCTCCTACCTATGTAACCGACTTTGTGTAACCCTAACCCTATCCAGTGTCTATATAAACCAGAGGGTTGTAGTCCGTAGGACAACCATCATCACACATAATCATACCATAGGCTAGCTTCCAGGGTTTAGCCTCCTTGATCTCGTGGTATATCTACTCTTGTACTACCCATATCATCAATATTAATCAAGTAGGAGTAGGGTATTACCTCCATCGAGAGGGCCCGAACCTGGGTAAAAACATCGTGTCCCTTGTCTGCTGTTACCATCCGGCCTTGACGCATAGTTCGGGACCCCCTACCCGAGATCCGCCGATTTTGACACCGACATTGGTGTTTTCATTGAGAGTTCGTCTGTGTCGTCGCCTTTAGGCCCGATGGCTCCTTCGATCATCAACAACGATGAGGTCCAGGGTGAGACTTTTCTCCCCGGGCAGATCTTCGTCTTCGGCGGCTTCGCTCTGCGGGTCAATTCGCTTGGTCACCTGGAGCAGATCGAAAGCTACGCCCCTGGCCATCAAGTAAGGTTTGGAAGCTTAAACTACACGACTGATATCCGCGGAGACTTGATCTTCGACGGGTTCAAGCCACAGCCAAGCGTGCCACACTATCTCGAGGGGCATGATCTAGCTCTGCCTCCGAACAGTGTCCTGGAGGCCGCACACGCACCGGTTCCGACCCTTGACTCGGAGCCTATTGCGTCGATCGAGGATGAGCGGTCGGACGTCACCTCGGGGGCTGCGATCTCAAAGGCGATCGAGCCGAACGCCAGCCCCGCACTCCGCGTGACCCGTGACTCCGAGGGTCCGGGCTCCTCACCGGACTCCGAACCCCCTGCGCCCCTGCCAATCGAATCCGATTGGGCGCCGATAATGGATTCCACCGCCGTGGACATCTTTCAGCACTTGCCTTTTGGCGATATCCTGAACTCTCTCAAGTCTCTCTCTTTATCAGGAGAGCCCTGGCCGAACTGCGGTCAGCAAGGATGGGATACGGACGATGAAGAAATTCAAAACCCACCCACCACCCACTTTGTAGCCACTGTCGACGATTCAACCGACATGCTTGACTTCGGCTCCGAAGATTTCGACGGTATGGACAACGAGGTAGGAGACGAACAGGAACCAGCACCTGTAGGGCACTGGAAGGCCACCTCGTCATATAACATATACATGGTGGATACTCCAAAAGATGGAGATGGCGATGGAACAGCGGGGGATGACACCTCCAAGAAACAGCCAAAGCGCCGGCGTCAGCGGTGCCGCTCTAAATCCCGCCAAAGCAAAAACGGTGATTCCGGCACGGGAGATAATACTACCCCGGATAGCGCCGAAGAACACCCAACCCTGCAAGATTCGGCGCAGGAAGATGGAGAAGCCAGCCCTCATGAGAGAGCGGCAAAACAAGAGGTTGAGGATTATAACTATATGCCTCCCTCCGAAGACGAGGCAAGCCTCGATGACGACGAATTCGTTGTACCATCAGACCCCGCCGAACAAGAGCGTTTCAAACGCAGGCTTCTAGCCACGGCAAACAGCCTCAAGAAAAAGCAGCAACAACTTAGAGCTGATCAAGATTTGCTAGCTGATAGATGGACTGAAGTTCTTGCGGCCGAAGAGTTTGAACTCGAGCGCCCCTCCAAGAGTTACCCAAAGCGCAGGCCGCTACCCCGATCAGAGGAGGAAGCGCCTACATCACCAGCGCACGACATGGCAGACCGGGCACCTCGCGGCCGCGACAGAGAGGCCTCCCAGCCCTCCACCCAAGCCATGCCCCGACGCCGCTCAGCTAACGCACGGGAAAATACGCCAGACCTGCAAGACGTACTGGAGGATAAGGCAAGACAAACAAGGTTGATCTACGGATCGCGCAGGCGCCCGACAACACATGACGATGATCTTCACTCTGGATACAACAAATCCGGCCGGGCCGAACACAACAGACATAGCTCTTCTGAGCTGCGTCGTGATATAGCCCAGTACAGGGGTGCCGCACACCCACTATGCTTCACCGATGAAGTAATGGATCATAAAATCCCAGAGGGTTTCAAACCCGTGAACATCGAATCATATGATGGCAACACAGATCCGGCGGTATGGATCGAGGATTATCTCCTTCACATCCACATGGCACGTGGCGATGATCTACACGCCATCAAATACCTCCCGCTCAAACTCAAAGGACCGGCCCGGCAATGGCTTAACAGCTTGCCAGCGGACTCAATCGGTTCTTGGGAGGACCTGGAAGCCGCATTCCTCGATAACTTCCAGGGCACCTACGTGCGACCACCGGATGCCGACGACTTGAGCCACATAATTCAGCATCCAGAGGAATCGGCCAGGCAATTCTGGACACGGTTCCTAACAAAGAAAAACCAGATAGTCGACTGTCTGGACGCAGAGGCCCTAGCAGCCTTTAAGCATAACATCCGCGACGAGTGGCTTGCCCGACACCTGGGACAGGAAAAGCCGAAATCTATGGCAGCCCTCACGACACTTATGACCCGCTTTTGCGCGGGAGAAGATAGCTGGCTAGCTCGTAGCAACAACTTATCGAAGAACCCTGGTAATTCGGATACCAAGGACAAAAGTGGCAGGACACGTCGAAATAAGCAAAAGCACCACGTTAGCAGCGACAGCAATGAAGATACGGAATTAAATGCCGGATTCAGAGGGTATAAATCCGGTCAGCGGAAAAAAGCAATTCAAAAAGAATACTCAGGGCCCGTCCAGTTTGGACCGAATACTCGACCGCTTGTGCCAGATCCATGGCACCCCCGAAAGGCCAGCCAATCACACCAATAGGGATTGTTGGGTGTTCAAGAAGGCAGGCAAGTTAAGAGCCGAAAACAAAGACAAGGGGCTGAATAGCGATGACGAGGAGGAGCCCAGGCCGCCGAACAACAATGGACAGAAGGGGTTTCCCCCACAAGTGCGGACGGTGAACATGATATACGCAACCCACATTCCCAAGAGGGAGCGGAAGCGTGCGCTACGGGACATATACGCGATGGAGCCAGTCGCCCCAAAGTTCAACCCATGGTCTTCCTGCCCGATCACTTTTGATTGAAGGGACCACCCCACTAGCATCCGTCATGGCGGCTTTGCCGCATTGGATCTTGACCCAATCATCGACGGATTTCATCTCACAAGAGTCCTCATGGACGGCGGCAGTAGCCTGAACCTGCTTTACCAGGATACAGTGCGGAAAATGGGCATCGATCCCTCAAGGATTAAGCCCACAAAGACGACCTTTAAAGGCGTTATACCAGGTGTAGAGGCCAATTGTACAGGCTCAGTAACACTTGACGTGGTCTTCGGATCTCCGGATAATTTCCGAAGCGAAGAGTTAATCTTCTATATAGTCCCGTTCCGCAGTGGCTATCATGCCCTGCTCGGACGAACCGCATTTGCAAAGTTCAATGCGGTGCCGCACTACGCATACCTCAAGCTCAAGATGCTAGGCCCTCGAGGAGTAATCACGGTCAACTGAAACACCGAACGCTCCCTCCGTACGGAGGAGCACACAGCGGCTCTCGCAGCGGAAGTACAAACCAGCCTTCTTAGGCAATTCCCCAGTCCGGCCGTTAAAAAGCCAGACATTGCCAAGTGCGCCCGGAGTAACCTACAACAAGACCGCCTGGCACGTTCTGCGCAGGCATAGCAATGCGGCCCCAACCCCAGCCCTCGCGATATAGCGAAACCAGTGCCTCGCGTACATAACTACACCCTTAAAATACCATGGGCACAGGGGAAGGGGCACAATAACGACACACCCAAAATACGGCTTAAAACATACTAGGGGCTGCCGGAATCCTTTTTTCTTACTTTTAGGACTCCACACTTCAGACGACCTGTTCGGCAATTCGACTGCCGCACAAACGATGCAAGATCCAGGGAAGCAAACAAAGCCATGCCGCATTATGGAACTCACAGGTGGTCTCTGTTAAGAGCAGTATACCTATTTTGAATACAATTCCGTGGCCTGCCCCTGGTCAGGACATGTTAAATAGTCCAATATATTTTTTGCTTATTGCACTACTTGTATCGTTCGGCTCTGATAAATAGCCCCTCTATAAACAATGCATAGCTTTTTGTCTATTTTTTGCATTATCCTCTTTTCATATATATGTTTATTAAATGACATGATTGCACCCGTACATCATGGTACGGCAAATACGCTAGGGGCTTCAGTACCCCTTATTATGGTGTGAGAAGTCCGTCCACTTTCACAAGCGCGGCACCCCGAACTTATAGCACTATATGCATGAGCTCTGAATCATGATTTGGGTCAATAGTTGGGTTTGCCTGGCTCCTATGTTTTGGTGCCTTACGTTCCGCTATATTGGCTAAGGTAGTACTAGGAGAACCACTGCGATTGTGCCCCGGTTCAGCTGGGTTAAGCACCTCAGTGGAGAAAGCTAAAACTGAATGTCATGATGGGGCGAGAGACCGGTCGCTGTTCGAGAGGGTTTTCGAGTCCCTAAAGACTTATGCCGCTTCGAGCAAGGAGCTAGCTTTGTCCGGCTAAAGGCGTGGATAGCGCCCCGAACTCGGTCTTCCGAACTAGGGGCTTCGCCGAAATTTAAAATTATAAAGTTCAATGGCTAAGTGAGAGTGTTCAAGCATTATAGTCTGATTGCCTGGTTCGTTGTGCTGAGCGCCTCCCTCGAAGGACCCAACCATGGGAAAAATAGCGCTCAGGTTTATCCCAAACACCCTAGCACTAGTGGCACGGGGGCAGAAGCCGACGACTGGCCATCTCTCAATTTTTGATAAACGGCCGCACAGAAAATAATATATTAAATTCAATAAGCATTGCTTAGCACATATGAACAAGTGTTCAGCGCACAGGATAAACACGAGCGAGTTCATTCAAAAAAATTACATCCTTCGTACACTCATTCGCCACAAGGCGGGCACCTGCAAGAACATCCTTGTAGTAGTTCTCGGGCTTGCGATGCTCCTTCCCCGCCGGCAGCCCGTCCTTCACAAGCTTCTCTCCGTCCAGCTTACCCCAGTGCACCTTCGCACGGGCAAGGGCCCGACGGGCACCTTCGATGCAGACGGAGCGCTTGAAGACCTCGAGCCTTGGACAGGCCTCCACCTGCCGCCGCACCAGCCCAAAATAGTTCCCAGGCAGGGCCTCTCTGGGCCACAGCCAAACTATGAAGCCCTTCATGGCCTGTTCGGCCGCCTTGTGGAGCTCGACCAGCTGTTTCAGCTGGTCGCTCAGGGGTACAGGGTGTCCGGCCTCAGAATACTGAGACCAGAACACACTCCCCATCGAGCTGCCCTCTTCAGTTCGGTAGAATGCGGCGGCGTCGGATACACTGCAGGGAAGATCTGCGAACGCCCCTGGAGAACTCCGGATTCGGGTAAGTGACAAGTAGTTTACTTTTATATTTCTACTTTGCATTAAGAATGCCTTACCCGCTGCTATCTTTTTCATCTCCTCCAACTCTTGGAGGGCCTTTTGGGCTTCGGCCTTGGCACCCTTGGCGGTCTCAAGGGACGACGCGAGCTCGGATGCTTGCGCCTTTGACTCAAGCTCCAAGCTCTCATGTTTTTTCATGAGAGCCTGCAGCTCTTGCTGCACCTCGCCGACCTGATCCCCAAGTCTTTCTCGCTCGGTGCGCTCCTCGGCCGCTTTCTTTTCGGCCTCAGATAGCGCCCGCTTGAGGGTCGCCACCTCAGTTGTGGCCCCTATAATAAGCAGTATGATCCTGTTATTTTTTGCAATCACGCCTCTCTATAGGCACCTTTTTCTGTAGGGTATTTCTTACCTTGCTTTTCCTCGAGCTGCCGTTTGGCAAGGCCGAGCTCTTGCTCGGTCCTCCCGAGGTCCTTTTTTAGGACATCCACCTGTGCAGTCAGTGCGGAGGTGGATAGCAGCGAAGCCTGCATACGCATATTGACTCTTTATTGTTAGACTCCTGCGATAATTAATAGACCCTCTATTCGGCTTTTCTTTCCGAACGCCAAACAGAGCATCAGGGGCTACTGTCTATGTGGTAATATTTTGACATATTTTTACTTACCTCGAAGCCTGTCAGAAGGCTGGCGCAAGCTTCAGTCAGTCCGCTCTTGGCGGAGTGAACCTTTTGGATCGCCGTACTCATAATAGTACGGTGCCCCTTGTCGATGGAGGCGCCGTCAAGCACCTCCAGTAGATGGTCCAGCGACTCCGGTTGGACGGAGGTCGCTGGCTTAGAAGGCTTGCTCCTTTTGGAAGGAGTTCGCCTACCGCGGCCCAGAACTGTTGAAAGTTCCGGCACGGTGTCCGGCTCAAAGCCGGACTTGGAGCCCTGGGGGGTCTTGTCCCCTTCACTCCTGGAGTCCGGGAGGTTGCCTTGCGGCTCCTCCAAGACCACCTCTTCCTGCCCCGGAGCTTGTCGCGACGCCACTTCAGCGTCATCCACGATGCGCGGGGAGACAGCGGGCGGAACGGAGTTCATGTCCGATGAGTCTAGGGAGCCGCCCGATAATTCATTGTATTCGGCCTGGGGCGGGCTGCATAATTACATTCGACATTAAGGAAAGCTGCGCAATAAAGGAACATCATGAGTTACTCTGATGTCCGAACTTACGATTTCGCCGGACGCTTGGCCCTGTTCGGCCACTCCTCTTCGCTCTCTTCGGTGTCATGGGAGTAGTCCGGCGGAGGGGTCTTCCTTTTCCTAGACCCCTCGGCCTCCCCTGCTGGGGCGGCCTTCTTCTCCTCTCCTCCCTCCGTTGGGGGAGGAGAGCTTTCTTCTTCCTCCTCCTCGTTTTCACAGGAGGAGGGCATCTCGGACTCGTCAGACGACGAGTCCGACACCACCACGTTACGGGCACTCTTTCGAGTACCCGTGGTCCTCTTCTTCTTGACCTTCTTCTCCGGCACCACATAAGGTGCCGGAACCAGCAGCTTCACTAGGAGCACAGGGGCTAGGTCTTCGGGCAAGGGAGCCGGACAGTTAATTGTTCCGGATACCGCCTGCCAAGCCTGTCAAAGGTAAGGGAGTTTAGATCCCGCACAGAGTCAAACTGTGAAAGGAAAAGAAAAGAGCTTAGTATCCTGTAAAAGGTGAAGATAGCTTACCTCGCTAGCGTGACGCTGCGAGCTGTATCCGCGATCCTCGAAGGCGGATGCGGGAGCCTCGGCGCCCTTGAAAAGCACCTTCCAAGCATCTTCGTACGTCGTGTCGAAGAGCCCCTTGAGGGTTTGGTGCTGCGCCGGGTCGAACTCCCACAAATTGAAGTCCCGTTGTTGGCACGGGAGGATCCGGCGGACGAGCATAACCTGGACTATATTGACAAGCCGGATTGGCTTGTTCACCAGGGACTGGATGCAAGTTTGCAATCCGGTCACCTCTTCTTCTTTGCCCCACGACAGGCCCGTCTCTTTCCGGGACATAAGCCGCGTGGGGGGTCCGGATCGGAACTCGGGGGCTGCGACCCATTTCGGATCGCGTGGCTCGGTGATGTACAACCACCCTGCTTGCCACCCCTTTAGGGTCTCCACAAAGGAGCCCTC
This sequence comes from Aegilops umbellulata, assembly GCA_032464435.1. NCBI lineage: Eukaryota > Viridiplantae > Streptophyta > Magnoliopsida > Poales > Poaceae > Aegilops > Aegilops umbellulata. Next base: position 332,270,971 of record CP136058.1, read on the forward strand.
GAACCAGAGGACGTTGGCCATCTTGCCCGCCATGGCGCCTCCGCACTCCGCTTGGCTGCCACGCACCACCTTGGGCTTGACGTTGAACGTCTTAACCCAGAGGCCGAAATGGGGGCGGACGCGGAAGAAAGCCTTGCACACGACGACAAACGTCGAGATGTTGAGGATGAAGTTTGGGGCCAGATCGTGGAAGTCCAAGCCGTAGTAGAACATGAGTCCCCGGACGAATGGGTGGAGTGGAAAACCCAGTCCGCGGAGGAAGTGGGGAAGGAAAACTACCCTCTCATGGGGCCTTGGGGTGAGGAGAAGCTGCCCCTTCTCGGGAAGCCGGTGCGGGATGTCCTTGGACAGGTATCCGGCCTTCCTCAGCTTTTTTACTTGAACCTCCATGACGGAGGAGACCATCCACTTGCCTCCCGCTCCGGACATGGCTGGAGAAGGTTGAGGTGGGAAGTGCGGGTTTGGGCGCTGGAGCTTGAGTGCGCAAGAGATGGATTGGCAAAGGAGGAAGAAGGCGTAGGTAAAAAAGGTGGATCCTTATCCCCTTATATGGGCGGATGCGGTTATGCGTCCCCACCTACCTAATAAAACTCGCTTGCCTCCCAAGCGCCATGGTAAATGGCGCGGTTGGGTTACCCACGTCCGTATTGATGAGAATCCCGTAAAAAGGGCACACGATCTCTGCTTCGACAGGACATGTCAAGGAAACCGCCTCGCTAAACGTGCTGAGCCGGGAAAGTAAAAACGATTCGTAGATAACTTGGCCGTAGTGTGATGACGCACTGCAGAATACGTCAGCAGATTTGATTTGTGTTAATGTTATGCTCTCTATGGCAATATGTGGAAACTTATTTTGCAGAGCTGGACACTATTTTTGGTGTTTACAATCTTCTATGAAGGACTTGGAGGAGGAACCCGCCTTGCAATGCCGAAGACAATCTGCGCGCCGGACTCGTCGTCATTGAAGCCTGGTTCAGGGGCTACTGAGGGAGTCCTGGATTATGGGGTGTTCGGGTAGCCGGACAATACCTTCGCCGGCCTCCTGGACTATGAAGATACAAGATTGAAGACTTCGTCCCGTGTCCGGATGGGACTTTCCTTGGCGTGGAAGGCAAGCTTGGCGATGCGGATATTCAAGATCTCCTTCCTATGTAACCGACTCTGTGTAACCCTAACCCTATCCGGTGTCTATATAAACCAGAGGGTTGTACTCCGTAGGACAACCATCATCACACACAATCATACCATAGGCTAGCTTCTAGGGTTTAGCCTCCTTGATCTCGTGGTAGATCTACTCTTGTACTACCCATATCATCAATATTAATCAAGCAGGAGTAGGGTATTACCTCCATCAAGAGGGCCCGAACCTGGGTAAAAACATCGTGTCCCTTGTCTCCTGTTACCATCCGGCCTTGGCACACAGTTCGGGACCCCCTACCCGAGATCCGCCGGTTTTGACACCGACAGAGATTATTTTTGGAAACAATAAAAAATACTGGCGAAAGAATCAAGGCCAGGGGGGCCCACACCCTGTCCACGAGGGTGGGGGCGCGCCCCCTGCCTCATGGGCCCCCTGGTGCTCCACCGACCTCAACTCCAACTCTATATATTTGTATTCGGGGAGAAAAATTAGAGAGAAGGATTCATCGCGTTTTATGATACGGAGCTGCTGCCAAGCCCTCATCTATCTCGAGAGGGCTGATCCGGAGTCCGTTCAGGGCTCCTGAGATGGGAATCCATCACCATCGTCATCATCAACCATCCTCCATCACCAATTTCATGATGCTCACCGCCGTGCGTGAGTAATTCCATCATAGGCTTGCTGGACGGTGTTGGGTTGGATGAGATTTATCATGTAATTGAGTGAGTTTTGTTAGGGTTTGATCCATAATATCCATTATGTTCTGAGATTGATGTTGCTATGACTTTGCTATGCTTAATGCTTGTCACTAGGGCCCGAGTGCCATGATTTCAGATCTGAACCTATTACGTTTTCATGAATATATGTGAGTTCTTGATCCTATCTTGCAAGTCTATAGTCACCTACTATGTGTTATGATCCGGCAACCCCGAAGTGACAATAATCGGGACCACTCCCGGGGATGACCATAGTTTGAGGAGTTCATGTATTCACTATGTGTTAATGCTTTGGTCCGGTACTGTATAAAAAGTAGGCCTTAATATCCCTTAGTTTTTGTTAGGACCCCGCTGCCACGGGAGGGTAGGACAAAAGATGTCATGCAAGTATTTTCCATAAGCACGTATGACTATAATCGGAATACATGCCTACATTACATTGATGAATTGGAGCTAGTTCTGTGTCACCCTATGTTATAATTGTTGCATGAATAATCGCATCCGGCATAATTCTTGATCACCGATCCAATGCCTACGAGCTTTTCACATATTGTTCTTCACTTATTTACTTTACCATCGCTACGGTTACAATCACTACAAAACCCCAAAATATCACTTTTGCTACCGTTACCTTTACTTCCATACTACTTTGCTAATAAATACTTTGCTGCAGATATTAAGTTATCCAGGTGTGGTTGAATTGACAACTCAACTGCTAATACTTGAGAGTATTCTTTGACTCCCCTTGTGTCGAATCAATAAATTTGGGTTGAATACTCTACCCTCGAAAACAGTTGCGATCCTCTATACTTGTGGGTTATCAAGACTATTTTCTGGCGCCGTTGCCGGGGAGCCTAACTCTATTCTTTGAGTCACTTGAGATTTATATCTGCTGGTCACTATGATAAAATTGAAACACGAGAAATATAAAATTTATCCCTCGACTACGAGGGGAGGTAAGGGACTGCCATCTAGCTCTGCACTTGATTCACCTTCTATTTTGAGTAAGCTTGCGACACCTAAACCTACTTCTGCTATTAATTCTGATATGTCGCATGTTATTGATGATGCCACTTCTGCTATGCATGATACTTATGATGAAACTACTTCTATGCTTGATACTACTGTGCCACTTGGTGAATTTCTTGATGAACAACTTGGGAGGGCTAGAGAGAATGAAATTATTGAAACTGATAATATTGATGAAAGTGATGATGAAGATTCTCCCCCTAAATATGAATTGCCTGTTGTTCCTGAGGGTTATGTTATGGATGAGGAAACTGCTAGAGACTTTCTTGCTTGCAATGATTGGAGTGATCTTAAGAAATTATTAGCTAAGCTGAAAGAAAACACTTTCAATGCTAGAATGAAATATGATCCTGCTTATGCTACTTCACCTATCTCTGTTACTGATAAGGATTATGAATTCTGTGTTGATCCTGATATAATTACTTTGGTTGAATCTGATCCTTTTTATGGCTATGAATCTGAAACTGTTGTGGCACATCTTACAAAATTAAATGATATAGCCACCCTGTTCACTGATGATGAGAAAACTCGCTACTATTATATCCTTAAGATATTTCAGTTCTCATTAAAGGCTGATGCTAAGATATGGTTTAATTATCTTGATCCTGGTTGTGTGCGTAGTCCCCAGGATGTGATTTATTACTTCTCTGCTAAATATTTCCCCGCTCATAAGAAACAAGTTGCTTTAAGGGAAATATATAATTTTGTGCAAATTGAAGAAGACAGTCTCCCACGAGCTTGGGGGAGGCTTCTCCAATTACTTAATGCTTTGCCTGATCATCCTTCTGAGAAAAATGAAATACTTGATACCTTTTATAATGGACTAACCGATGCTTCCAGAGACCACCTGGATAGTTGTGCTGGTTGTGTTTTCAGGGAAAGAACTGTTGGTCAAGCTAAAATTCTATTGAATAATATGTTGACCAATGAAAATAATTGGACACTTCCTGAACCAACTCCTAAGCCAACTGAAAGTGCAACTATCCCTAGGTGGTTTTGGTAATTCATAACAACATATAGCTCATTGAGCTAATGCTATTCCAAGATGATTATTTCAGGAAAGCTCAATGATTGGCATGGCATGGATGGTGAAAGTGGAACCCTCAAAATACTAAGGACAAAGGATTGGTTCAAGCTCAAAAGCTCAAGACTCTTCATTTTACATTTTTAGTGATCCAAGATCATATTGAGTCCATAGGAAAAGCCAACACTATCAAGGAGGGATGAGGTGTTGCTTAATGATCCCTTTGCTTCATGTGCTTGATGATATGCTCCAAAATCCTCAGCTACTTTCCCACTTCCACATATGACCTAAACCCAAAGCCAGACTCGGACCTACCGTTTCCTTCTATTCGGCGCCACCGAGTTTCACATGTCATAAGCCACTGCCAAACCCTAGCAAATCGGTTCTACCGATAGGGATCTCGGTCTCACCGAGATGGGATTGTAATCTCTCTGTGTATGTCCATTATCAAAATTGGTCTCACCGAGTTTGAGCAATCGGTACTACCGAGATTACAATGCAAACTCTCTAGTTAACTTATTACCAAGATCGGTCCAACCGAGATTAGTAATCGGTCCCACCGAGTTTGCCTGACCAACTCTCTGGTTAGCTAATTACCAAAACCGGTCTCACCGAGTTTGTGTAATCGGTCTCACCGAGATTACGTTATGCCCTATCCGTAACCATATCGGTCCTACCGAGTTGCATGTCAGTCCCACCGAAAATCTCTAACGGTCACTAGGTTTACTATTTCGGTCCGACCGAGTTTGTTGATTCGGTCCCACCGAGATTGGTAAGTTGTGTGTAATGGTTGGATTTTGTGAGGAGGCTATAGGTACCCCTCCACCTCCTCTTCACTCGTGGAGAGAGCCATCAGAACACATCTACACTTCCAACTCATATGTTCTGAGAGAGAACCACCTACTCATGTGTTGAGACCAAGATATTCCATTCCTACAATATGAATCTTGATCTCTAGACTTGCCCAAGTTGCTTTCCACTCAAATCTTCTTTCCACCAAATCCAAATCCTGTGAGAGAGAGTTGAGTGTTGGGGAGACTATCATTTGAAGCACAAGAGCAAGGAGTTCATCATCAACACACCATTTGTTACTTCTTGGAGAGTGGTGTCTCCTAGATTGGCTAGGTGTCACTTGGGAGCCTCCGACAAGATTGTGGAGTTGAACCAAGGAGTTTGTAAGGGCAAGGAGATCGCCTACTTCGTGAAGATCTACCGCTAGTGAGGCAAGTCCTTCGTGGGCGATGGCCATGGTGGGATAGACAAGGTTGCTTCTTCGTGGACCCTTCGTGGGTGGAGCCCTCCGTGGACTCGCGCAACCGTTACCCTTCGTGGGTTGAAGTCTCCATCAACGCGGATGTAGGATAGCACCACCTATCCGAACCACGGGAAAAACATGCGTGTCTCCAATTGCATTTGAATTCTCCAAACCCTTCCCTTTAGATTCTTGCAAGTTGCATGCTTTACTTTCCGCTGCTTATATACTCTTTGCATCCTTGCTTGAATTGTGTGATGATTGCTTGACTTGTCCTAAAGTAGCTAAAATCTGCCAAGAACTAAAATTGGGAAAAGGTTAAGTTTTTATTTGGTAAAGTAGTCTAATCACCCCCCCTCTAGACATACTTTCGATCCTACAAGTGGTATCAGAGCTTTGGTCTCCATTTGCTTTGATTTCCATAGCTTTTGGTGGTCATAGCCTTGGTTTCACAACCTAGGAGAGTATGGCGTCTAGCGAGGGAAATTATCACCGTAGAGGTCCTTACTTTGATGGTACTAATTTTGCTAGTTGGAAGCATAAAATGAAAATGCATATTCTTGGACATAACCCCGCCGTTTGGGCTATTGTGTGTGTTGGTTTGCAAGGTGACTTCTTCGATGGGAAAGAACCAAACCGTGAAGCTACCGCGGATGAGTTGAAGATGCTGCAATACAACGCTCAAGCTTGTGATATTATCTTCAACGGATTGTGCCCCAAAGAATTCAACAAAATCAGCCGTCTTGAGAATGCTAAGGAAATTTGGGATACTTTGATCGATATGCACGAAGGTACCGACTCCGTCAAGGAATCCAAATTGGATGTGCTTCAAAGTCAACTTGACAAGTTCAAAATGAAGGATGGTGAAGGCGTCGCTGAAATGTACTCTAGGCTTGCTCTCATCACAAACGAGATTGCCGGCTTAGGGAGTGAAGAGATGACCGATAGATTCATCATCAAGAAGATCCTAAGAGCCTTGGATGGAAAATATGATACCGTGTGCACATTGATCCAAATGATGCCCAATTACAAAGACCTCAAGCCAACAGAGGTCATTGGAAGAATTGTTGCTCATGAGATGTCGCTCAAGGATAAAGAGGAACTTCACAACAAATCAAGTGGTGCTTACAAAGCCTCATGTGAAGCCCCCACATCATCAAGTGACAAACAAAACTTCAATGAAGAATTGAGCTTAATGGTGAAGAACTTCAACAAGTTCTACAATAGTAGAAGCAAAGGTAGAAGCTCCAAGTCAAGGTCCTACAATGACAAAAGATCTTCTAGTCGAGAGCGAAACTGCTACAATTGTGGAAGACCCGGACACTATTCCAATGAGTGTATGGCTCCCTACAAAAGAAGAGAGGATTCTCCAAAAAGAAGAAGCAAAAGAGAAGAATCACCACCAAGAGAGAGAAGGAGTAGAGATGATCGTTATGAACGAAGATACTCACGGAGAAGCAAGGATTCGGAAAGAAAGGAAAAATCATCAAGGAGCTATACAAAACGAAGACATCAAGCTCATGTTGGTGAATGGGCATCCGACTCCGACTCCGACAACCACTCCGAGAGAAGTTATGACTCCGATTGTGAAAATACTCAAGATGAAGGTGTTGCCGGTCTAGCACTTGTGTCAACCAACTCCTACGACATATTTGACTCACCAAATGAAGGAATTGGAAGATGCTTCATGGCCAAAGGTCCTAAGGTAACACACCCCGAGTATGTTGATTTTAATAGTGATGAAGATGACTTGTTAGGTGATGATGATTTACTTGTTGACAACTCTAGTGATGAATACTATGATGAAACGTCATAAATCATGCTAAAACGAATGACAATGATAAGGAAAAAATTGAGGCTCTAACTAAAGAACTAAACACTCTTAAGTTAGCTCATGAACTATCTTCGAAGATCATCGAGAACTTTTAAGAGCTCATGAGAAGTTACGCTTTGAAAAGCTCAATCTTGAGCAAGAGCATGAGTTTTTAAAGGCAATCAATGATGATCTCCGCAAGAAAAGTTCTTCTTACATTGCCAAGCGTTTACTCTTATCCACTTACATGCCTCAAGTCAAATCTAATAACAAGAACAAGAAAGATTCTTTCTCTAGTAATAACAATCATCATGTTAAATCCAATATTGTTGCTTCTAGTAGTTCTCTTGATTCCACTAATGATTCTCTTAGCCAAGTTACACTTGAGCAAGAAAATAGCTTATTGAAGGGAATTATAGGGAAAGGAGTGTACAAAAGCCTTGCCGAAAGTAAGCAATTTGAGGAAATTGTACGCAAGCAAGGAAGGCACCGGAAGAATCAAGGTGTTGGTTTTGAACGGAAGTTCAATGCCAATGGAGTTGAGTGGGAAGAAGATCAATACCCCAATACAAAGTTTGTTCCACAACAAGAGAAGTATGATCCTACTTCTTTCAAGGGGACACAAACTCAAGATGATCTTCCACCACAAGACTACAAGCAAAAAGGCAAGGACAAGCTTCAAGAGGAAATTGATGCATTTGAAGAAGCTCCTAAGACCTTAGTCAAGTGGATTTCCAAGACTACTTCAAGTTCCACTTCATCAAGTACGACTACAACTCCAAGGATTCCCATCAAGATGGTGTGGATCCAAAAGAAGAAGAACTAGAGAGTTCTTGAGGGTGACTCCGCCAACATACTTCACTCCTATCATTTTGGCAAGAACAAGTGCAATCAACTTCCACATCTTGCACTAGTTCAAGGAGTCACAAACCCTCTTGTTGGTAAGTCAAGGGACCAAGTAACCTAAAAGCTTTCATAGACATCATCTTGTGTGTGCATCACTCTATGTCTATGGATATCCTTGTTTGTTCCTTGTGGGACTAACCCATGTAGGTATTGAAAGTGCAATTCACTCAAATGGATAGCTCCAAGTGATCTACATCAACATTGAGCATCCACATCTTCAACATCTACATGAAGTCATCATCGACAAAACCCAAGGTTAGTTCATCCCTCTTAGGGGGGATATCACATCTAGGGGGAGCTTTACTCTAAGACTTGAGCTAAAGCAACTCTAATGATGTGAACACAACAATGCTTTATGTAAAAGTGGTAACCCCACTTGAGCTTAAACGATGAGTATGACCTATGATCAAGTGTTCTCATTTGACTCCTATGTCAATATACTCATATATAGATGACCTAGTCATCGCCAATTGCTTGATAGATGCTAGAATTGGTTGTGCATGTTTTGTCACATATTTCAATTGCCATTTTATTGCGTGAGCATGCTGGTTGCATATTTTACTCATTCGAGGACATCCACTTGTTGTTTTGATTGTTTGGTTTTGTTTTCTTTTGCCAAGTGGATGGACAAGAATGCCTAAGAACCTTCTCTAGATATCTATGCTTTTCTCGTCTCAAACTCTATTCATGCTACAACACAAAATTTGATCAAGTCAGATTCGAACCACTCTGTGTGAGGAGCACTCGGAGTTCCCGAATCTTCATAGACTGAAACTTCCAAAACTTCTTTGTGATTCTCTGTCTGACCGATACCCTACTTTCGGTCCTACCGAGATCATTAAGTCGATCTATGTTTTCGATCTCGGTGCAACCGATTTGAACCATTCGGTCACACCGAGTTGCAATAATTGTATACAGTTTTGCATCTCGGTGCCACCGAGTTGTTCCACTCGATCACACCGACAGGGTCGGGCTATATATAGACACGGGCAAAAATTTGGAAATTTCTCCGAACCCTTTCGCCCGCGCGATAGCTCACTCTGCCAACGTGGTCTCCGTATCGTCTCCTTGCCGCCAGCCGCCTCCAGTCGCTGGTCTTCGTCGCCATCAACGGGATTCAACCCCGCCGTTGCCGCCGTAGCGAGTCTCCGCCGAACTACTCGATCTTTGTCCTATTCCCCAATACGATTCCTAGTACATTGTGATCATATTGATTCTAACCACGTTTGAGACACTCCTATCCAATCAATGAATTCGTAGAATAGGTTTGATTCGAAAATTTTAGTGTTAGGTTTCCGCCGAAACCATCTCGGACCCACCGAGTTGAAAAACTCGGTCCCACCGGTTTGGCTCATGCCATTGCACAAGTAAGACTCGGTGTGACCAAGAATTGCTAATCGGTGTGACTGATTTTGGAACTTTGTGAAACCCTAGCAGTCTCGGTGCCACCGAACTGTGACTCGGTCTGACCGAGTTCACTAGTTTAGGTTCCAAAAACTGCTTCGGTATCACCGAGTTAAAAAATCGGTAGATCCTAAATGATTTCTGTGGGAAACTAAAACTAAGATTTTGAATCATTGTTTTGCAAAAATCTCTACATTTTTTGATGCTCATCCAGTCTACCTCATCTATAAACTATTCACAGGGTCAGCAGTCAGCTTGTTCATCATGTCAGATTAGAGTGACAGCCAGAATGTGTCAGAACAGCAAGTGCAGATGAGTGAGGGCACTAGTCCCTCCAGTTCTTCAGATGAAGGCAGCAGGAGCACCCCTAGCAACTTGCCAAAAGCTGCCACCAGACAAAGGAAGAAAAGAACCTCAGAATCAGAGGATGAGGACTATGTGGCAGAAGAGGAAGCCACTTCCAAGAGAGTTGTGCTCAAAAAGGAGTATGGCTCAGCTGCAGCCATCAAGCCAGGATTGCACAAAAAGGCACCTGCTAGGAGAGTTCCTACCTCCAAGCCTAGGAAGGCTGTTCCTGAAGGAACTATAAAATTCACCATGGAATATGAAGAGGAATAAATTGGCCAGGACAAGAAAAAGAAGAGAGCCAGAACTACCACTGCCAGAGTTGTTGGCAAGCCTTCTATGAGGAAAGATTCTTTTGAAGAAGAAGAAGATGAAGAAGAAGAGGTTGCTGCACCAGCACCTAAGATGCAAAAGCTGATGGGTGATGCTATCAAATCAGGGGCTACTGCATCTAAGCCCAAGGAAGCACCCAAGGCTGCATCAAAGGCCAAGACAGCTCCCAAGAGGAACACAAGGAGCATACCAGATTCTGAGAAGAACAAGGCCCCAGTGCCTGACACTGCAGAAGAAGAGGAAGGACAAGTACTCAGAAAGTTGAAGCCCAAGATCCCAGACCACAATGATGCTCATCCTGTGGCTGAGGACATGAAGATCAGAAGAGACTCAGGGCTGAGAAAGTGGAGCGCAGAGGATCCATATGCTACCAGGAGGAGGACTGTTGTTGACTATAGGTTCCACACTAAAGAACAGCAGGACTTCTATGAGACAGTTTTGTTGGATAAGAAGCCCATTGTCTGTGACATGAGATGGGTTGACTGGGAATATATCAAGGACAATGAAGAGCACTATCCTGGAGTGCAAGACAGCTTCAAGGCATGTGGAGTAGCTGACTTTGTGGGGCATAAGCTCACAAAGTGGAATGAAGAGCTGATCATGCAGTTCTACTCCACAACACACTTCTATCCAGATGGAAGGATTGTGTGGATGTCAGAAGGCACAAGGTATCAATCAACAGTTACTGAGTGGGCACAGCTCATTAATGCCCCATAGGAGCATGAGGATGACCTAGATATATATGCCGAGAAGAAGATGGACCACAACTCTATGTCCAACATGTACAAAGAGATCCCAAACAAGGCACTTGACACTTTCAAGTTCGGATCAGTACATTATCTTCTGTCAGGGTTGCCAACAATCAGTTGGATTCTGTGGCACACTCTGTTGCCCAAGTCTGGTGATCACAAGATGATCAGAGGCCATGCAATCAACTTGCTTCATATCTTTGATGTGCCACAAAAATTCAAAGTCATGAGCCTCATGGTAGAAACAATCAAGAGGACTGCAACAGATCAGAAGAGGAGCTGTGGATATGCCCCTCAGATCCAAGAGTTGATAAACTCCAAGATGGGCAAAGGCATATACCTATTGGACAAGGAACATTTGCCTATTCATCCAGACTTTGAAGATAATCAAGTTGTGATGAACAAGGATGAACCATCTTCAGCTTATGCTCAAGCACAGAAGGAGAAGGCAAGGAAGGAGAAAGCTGCCAAGATGCCAACTCAAGAGGAGGCATCTGAGTATTTCTTGAAAACCAAGCAAAAGCAGCTCAGTTACTTGATTGCATCCACACTGAGGATTGAGAAAGGACTGGCCACCCTTAATCAGAATCAGGAGAGCTTAGAGAGGATCGTAGAACAAAAGTTATATGACTTGGATGTCAAAGTAACAGAGATTCAGTCTATAGTGGAGCAACTTCAAGATGACATGCAGGAGAGGAAAGGGAAGACTACAACTGATGCATTTGCCAGAGTGCCACGACCTCAGAGGTCGTCTGCAGTGCCAGTTCCTGACACCAGAGCCACCACCTCAGCTCCAACCACAGCACCAGCCCAACCAGCTCCAGCATCTACTTCAGCTCCAGCTCCAACCACGTCTACAGAAGCCTTCGTCCTTGGAGTAATCCAGACTCCACCACCACCAGAAGATCTAGCCTGAGTGTCGATCTAGCACTATGCATTTTCTAGGAACTTTTTGGTAACTTGTTGCCAAAGGGGGAGAAAAATGTATAGATCATAGGCTTCGAGAGAGAGAGTGTTGCTTTTATTCTCTCTTGCTTTATTTGGTGGTTTTTCAAACTTTGTTTGCTTTTGGTTGAGATACTATGTTATGCTTGTGAGACATTGATGATCATGTGTTTGATCATAAGCTACAATTATGCATGCTTGATATATCTTATCTATCTTATGTGATCATTCACTTTTCCTTGGTGATGAGTGCATGTATTTCATTCTTATCATTTTGAGCGCTCCACCAAGATGTATGTGACATGGAAGAGTAACCCATAATTCTAACTCTGTGTGCATTTGCAGTCCAAAGCAAATTTTAAATATGCACAAATTTAGGGGGAGTTCTCACTTATCACATACTTCTCAAAGCGATGATATATTTCATTGTTATTATCATTTGTCGAAGCTTTGATATATATGTTGTCATCAATTACCAAAAAGGGGGAGATTGAAAGTGTAACTATCCCTAGGTGGTTTTGGTAATTCATAACAACATATAGCTCATTGAGCTAATGCTATTCCAAGATGATTATTTCAGGAAAGCTCAATGATTGGCATGGCATGGATGGTGAAAGTGGAACCCTCAAAATACTAAGGACAAAGGATTGGCTCAAGCTCAAAAGCTCAAGACTCTTCATTTTACATTTTTAGTGATCCAAGATCATATTAAGTCCATAGGAAAAGCCAATACTATCAAGGAGGGATGAGCTGTTGCTTAATGAGCCCTTTGCTTCATGTGCTTGATGATATGCTCCAAAATCCTCAGCTACTTTCCCACTTCCACATATGACCTAAACCCAAAGCCAAACTCGGACCTACCGATTCCTTCTATCCGGCGCCACCGAGTTTCACATGTCATAAGCCACTGCCAAACCCTAGCAAATCGGTTCTACCGATAGGGATCTCGGTCTCACTGAGATGGGATTGTAATCTCTCTGTGTATGTCCATTATCAAAATCGGTCTCACCGAGTTTGAGCAATCGGTACTACCGAGATTACTATGCAAACTCTCTGGTTAACTTATTTCCAAGATCGGTCCAACCGAGATTAGTAATCGGTCCCACCGAGTTTGCCTGACCAACTCTCTGGTTAGCTAATTACCAAAACCGGTCTCACCGAGTTTGTGTAATCGGTCTCACCGAGATTACGTTATGCCCTAACCCTAACCATATCAGTCCTACCGAGTTGCATGTCAGTCCCACCGAAAATCTCTAACGGTCACTATGTTTACTATTTCGGTCCAACCGAGTTTGTTGATTCGGTCCCACCGAGATTGGTAAATTGTGTGTAACGTTTGGATTTTGTGTGGAGGCTATAAATACCCCTCCACCTCCTCTTCACTCGTGGAGAGAGCCATCAGAACACATCTACACTTCCAACTCATATGTTCTGAGAGAGAACCACCTACTCATGTGTTGAGATCAAGATATTCCATTCCTACCATATGAATCTTGATCTCTAGCCTTGCCCAAGTTGCTTTCCACTCAAATCTTCTTTCCACCAAATCCAAATCCTGTGAGAGAGAGTTGAGTGTTGGGGAGACTATCATTTGAAGCACAAGAGCAAGGATTTCATCATCAACACACCATTTGTTACTTCTTGGAGAGTGGTGTCTCCTAGATTGGCTAGGTGTCACTTGGGAGCCTCCGACAAGATTGTGGAGTTGAACCAAGGAGTTTTGTAAGGGCAAGGAGATCGCCTACTTCGTGAAGATCTACCGCTAGTGAGGCAAGTCCTTCATGGGCGATGGCCATGGTGGGATAGACAAGGTTGCTTCTTCGTGGACCCTTCGTGGGTGGAGCCCTCCGTGGACTCGCGCAACCGTTACCCTTCGTGGGTTGAAGTCTCCATCAACGTGGATGTAGGATAGCACCACCTATCCGAACCACGGGAAAAACATGCGTGTCTCCAATTGCGTTTGAATTCTCCAAACCCTTCCCTTTACATTCTTGCAAGTTGCATGCTTTACTTTCCGCTGCTTATATACTCTTTGCATGCTTGCTTGAATTGTGTGATGATTTCTTGACTTGTCCTAAAGTAGCTAAAATCTGCCAAGAACTAAAATTGGGAAAAGGTTAAGTTTTTATTTGGTCAAGTAGTCTAATCACCCCCCTCTAGACATACTTTCGATCCTACACCAACTCCGAATAAAAGGGGTGTTCTATTTCTCAGTCCTGAGGATATGTAAGAGGCAAAGAAATCTATGAAAGAAAAAGGTATAAAAGCAGAAGATGTTAAGAATTTACCTCCTGTTGAAGAAATACATGGTTTTAATTCATCACCTATTGAAGAAACACATGGTCTTGATAACCCGACACAGGTAGTAAAGGTAAATTCTCTCTATAGATTTGATGAAGGTGATATTCCTCATTATAAGTTTGCTAGCCAATGCTGAGATGAGTTTGTTAATTTTATTGTCAAACAAGAAAACTTCAATGCTTATGTTGGTAGAGAATATGTCTAGAGTAGAAGGTGAACTTAAACTTATTAGTAAACATGCTTCTATGGTTGCCACTCAAGTAGAACAAGTACTTAAAGCTCAGAATTACTTGCTCAATGAATTGAATAACAAGAATAATGACTTTTTGTTAGAGTTGCAACTAGAGAGGGTAAAGTGACTCAGGAACCTTTGTATCCTGAGGGCCACCCTAAGAGAATTGAGCAGGATTCTCAGAGAAATAATTTAGATGCACCTAGCCCTTCTAAAAAGAAGAAAAAGAAAAATGATAGTACTTTGCATGCTTCTAGTGAACCTGTTATTAACACACCTGAGAATCCCAATAATATTTCTATCTCTGATGCTGAAACACAATCTGGTAATGAGCATGAACCTAGTGAAAATGCTAATGATGATGTTCATGTTGATGCTCAACCTAGCAATGATAATGATGTAGAAATTGAACCTGCTGTTGATCTTGATAACCCACAATCAAAGAATTAACGTTATGATAAGAGAGACTTTGTTTTTAGGAAGCACGGTAAAGAAAGAGAGCCATGGGTTCAGAAACCCATGCCTTTTCCTCCCAAACCATCAAAGAAAAAGGATGATGAGGATTTTGAGCGCTTTGCTGAAATGATTAGACCTATCTTTTTGCGTATGTGTATAACTGATATGCTCAAAATGAATCCTTATGCTAAGTATATGAAAGAAATTGTTACTAATAAAAGGAAGATACTGGAAGCTGAAATTTCCACCATGCTTGCTAATTATACTTTTAAAGGTGGAATACCAACTTGGAGATCCAGGAGTACCCACTATACCATGCTCCATTAAAAGAAACTCTGTTAGAACTGCTTTATGTGATCTTGGAGCCGGTGTTAGTGTTATGCCTCTCTCTTTATATCGTAGACTTGATTTGAATAAGTTGACACCTACAGAAATATCTTAGCAAATGGCCAATAAATCAACTGCTATACCTGTCAGTATTTGTGAGGATGTGCCTGTTGTGGTTGCAAACGTTACTATTTTAACGGACTTTGTTATTCCTGATATTCCCGAGGATGATAGTATGTCTATTATTCTTGGAAGACCCTTTTTGAATACTGCAGGGGCTGTTATTGATTGCAACAAAGGCAATGTCACTTCTCATGTTAAAGGAATTGAGCATACGGTACACTTTCCGAGGAAACAACCTCAAGTCCACAGTATCAATTCTATTGAAAAAACTCCATCGGTTATTATTGGAGGTTTTGAATTTCCACTTCCTACTGTCAAAAAGAGATATGATATTCTTATTGTTGGGGATGTGCATATCCCTGTCGAGGTAACATAGTGTAATTCGTAATTTCTCCGATTTCATGTTATTCGAAATGAGTTTGTTAACAAGACCTGATCAACCTTGTTAGTGGATTCCTTTTGATGATCATGAGATGGATGAAGTTAGAAAGCACAACCTTCTGTACCCTCCTTTTACTTTCTATTATTTAGAATGAATAAAGCAAAAATAGTATTTTCTTTCAGTTTTCTAAATTATCCGTGCAATAAAAAAATACCCCGGAAATAAAAGTTCCCCAAATGCCCTGAAATTAAAATATGATTTTTTCTGGAATATTTGAGAATATCTGGCACTGAGAACACAGCAGGGGGAGCAAGCACCTGGCCACGAGGGTCCAGGGCGCGCCGACCTCCCCTAGGCGCGCCCCCTGCCTTGTGGGCCCATGGTGGCTCCCCTCCACTTATTCGAGCAACCACACACTCCTTCTTCCTCCCAAAAAAATCACCAACGAGCTCAAGCACGAGTTCTTGCTCATTTTGCTGCCATTTTCGATCTCCTTGCTCAAAGCACCTCTCACAAAGCTGCTCTGGGGGATTGTTCCTTGGTATGTGACTCCTCCAATGGTCCAATTAGTTTTTGTTCTAGTGCTTTATTCATTGCAAAATTGTGTTGCCTAGGTGACTATGTTCTTGAGCTTGCATGACAAATTCATATGGTTCAAAGTAGTTTTAATGCATGATATAGTCTCTAGGCACTTGTAGGAGTAGTTGATATCAATTTTGTTGAGTTTGGTTCACTTTTATTTGAAGTTACTAAAAATTTCATAAATTTTTTAGAGGAAGAAATATGTTTAGGAAAATGTACCAAGGTCATCCTTCAAGGAAGCAAGGGCCCAGGCCCGCAATACGCGATGCGGACGATGAACCACCGAGGGAAGCTCAAGTGTGGGCTTGTGAATGGCCTTCAGAGGACTTCATGGATCGAGCAAGAGAATTTAACGCATATGCAAAGGGGGGATATGTCATAACCAGGGAGGAGTCAAATGAGTACGAGAGGAGGACGAGGGAAGCTCGCCTCCAAGCTGCAGCCCACGCTGCAATAGCCGCTGCATCTCAGTACGACCCCAACTACAACTTTGGATATCCGCCAGGCCAGCCATGGCAATAGACCAACTTAGGCCAAAAGCCTAAGCTTGGGGGAGTACGTATTTCTCACCGACATTACATTTATGTTCACACACTCATTGCTAGATGTCGGTGCTCATACTTTTCATTATATCATCCATGCTAGTTTATTTTCCTTTTTATGCTTTCTTCTTGTGTGTTTGAAAAACTTTAAGAAAAACCAAAAAAAAAATAGTAGTAGCTTTTAGCTAGTTTACTTTTCATGTTGTAGTAGTAGTAATTAAAAGAAAACCCAAAAATATTTCCTGTTCTTCTTTTGATTGTTGGGAGCTTTTCCGTGTAAATAGTTTTAGTTCTTTTCTTTTTTTTGGGGGTCGTTAGGAGAAGACCATAAAGAAATTGTTGAAGTGGCTCTTATATGCATTATTGTTGATTTAACCAAGAGCCTATATTGCCTTGTCTTCTCCTTTGTATTGAATGCTTGCAGATTCCAGCTTAGTCCAATGCACGTGCACTATTATTATTATTCACATTGTTCGGTCGTGCAAGTGAAAGGCAATTATGACGATATATGATGAAATGATTGAGATGAGAGAAGCTGGTATGAACTCGGCCTCGCTTGTTTTTGTAAATATGATTAGTTCATCATTCCTGATTTAGCCTATTATGAATAAACATGTTTGCGACGACAGTTAGAGATTATAGTTGCTCACTACTGGAATCTGGCAATTTGCCATCTGCCATGGAAGATGGCAAAGGCATGGTTGGCGGATGGCAAAGGCTTTGCCATCAGCCAGCAGATGGCAAACAGTTTGTCTGACTTCTTATCGGCAAAGGCTTCTTTGCCATCTGCTGGCTGATGGCAAAGAGCCTGTGGCTTTGCCATCAGCTGGCAGATGGCAAAGCCTCTTAACGGGGTTAGCCCCGTTAGAAGGCTGACGGCATACTTTGCCGTCAGCCAGCAGATGGCAAAGGCTGCAGGCTCTTTGACGTCTGCCAGCAGATGGCAAAGTATGCAGGCTCTTTGCCATGTGCCAGCAGATGGCAAAGGCTGCATGCTTTGCCATCCGCCAGCAGATGGCAAAGTATGCAGGCTCTTTGCCATGAGCCAGCAGATGGCAAAGGCTGCATGCTTTGCCGTCTGCCAGCACATGGCAAAGAGGTTTGCCATCAGCTGGCAGATGGCAAAGAGCCCAAATAGGCCAGACACGTGGCCTCTTTGCCTGGCCTATTTGGGCTCTTTGCCATCTGCCAGCAGATGGCAAAGTGACTATATTGCCCCATTTAATTTTGTTTTTTCTTATATCAATTCATTTTCATAGAATATCAAACACAAATATATTTATATGACCAATATAGCATTTCAAAACATATTACCAATAGTCATGAACACATATATCCAATACATGTTACCAATAGTAGCAAGTTTCATCCGTACATATACATAGTTTCATCAATCTTACACAGTTTCATCCATAGGTAACAAGTTTCACAAGGTCAAAACAAAAACTAAATACAAGCACTCCATCAACCCAAGCTTCCGTGATCTTAAGCAAATCTGTAAAATGGGAAAATAGTAAGTTAGAAGAAGATAGTATATCCAGCTAGCCAAATGAAAATAGAGGATACAATCTCAACAGATAACAACCAAAATTTACAAGAAGTTCCTTTGTAACTTTCTTCAGAAAAAGGAACACTGAAAGTCTGAAGAAAACTAACACTGGAACAAGCCTGAACATTACTGAATTTCAACAACTACTGCATACAAATCGTCTGTGTTATATTCAGACAAAGCAAAATAAGCTGAGTCTGTAGAGGGTATGTAGTATATTTAAACGAAGCAAAAGAGAACATCCCTTGCAATATATTTTGTAGCAAGCAAAGAAACAGAATGTACATACACACACATAAAAATTGTATTGGACCGCTTGTCACTTTCTTACATCAACCAGATTTCTGCCAGACAAAGATTGTATAACAGAGATGAAGCAAGGGGTTCATGAGAAGTAGAGAAGATTCTACTATTCTTCCACACCCAAACCATGGTCCTTGAAAATGTAGATTAGATGGTCTTCGCAACAAAAAAAAGATTAGATGGAGAATGACAGTGACTCACGCCTCCTCACACTCCGTTCGAGCTAAAAATTATGTGGCTTCTTGGGGATGTAGATTGAGGGAAAGCGTGAGTCCCATATTCGGCTACATGACATGAGTGGATTCTATACAGTTCGAGATAGGTGTGTGGATTTGAACTTTTGGGTGACAAAAATGCCAAGTATAGGTCATTTTAGAGCTATACTAGGTTAAATATGTCGCTAGTATCCATATGGCAGAGAACCCAGGCCGACATGACTAGTCATAGAACCAAGGTGGCACAAACGTACAGGGACAGGCATACATGACCCAGCAATGCACGTGTCGGTCATCAGCGAGTGCAACCAAGTCGTAGCAAGCTACAAGGACTTCGGTGATACACCGCGTGACATTTCCCCGTAGGGACAGACACAGGAGCAAAGAAGGACACATGCCGGTCAATCCATGTGTTCCGGAGCAGTAACGAACTACCATGGCTCGGTGGAAGCACTAGGAGGCATTTCCCCGTATGGAAGGCTACCAAAGGCACACGACTAGGTGTCGAGTCCCACACATACAATGCATTTCAAACATACACACATTATGCACGATATGTGTAGATACAACATGGCATCACAACAAAACCCTATTAAGCAAAACACTTGGGAAACTTACCGTCATCACGGAGGTGTAGGTGTAGGTGTAGGTGTAGGACCGGTCGCGCCAGTGGCAGACGGAGAAGGATCGGTCGATGCTTGTCGGGAGATACCCTGCACCAAAGATTATTTCCAATGTATCGTTAGCATGATGCAACTCAAATGTGAAGACTAGTAACTAATGACCGTTCAAATGAAACTCACCGTGCCCGCCGGAGCAATGACTGGCATCGGCGGAGGGGTCTAGCCGTTCTTCTCGCACATGGACTGCACATTTGGTTTTGACGAGTCAATCATATTAGTTACTAATGAAAGGAATATTGCGTGCATGATTTAGCTAATATGCAGAAGAAACTTACCACGAAGAGCTCGTACATGGCCCGGTTAGCCAAGTCGTTCCGGTTCCTCTCCTCCTCCAACAGCCTAGCCGTCCTCTCCTCATTCTCCCGGTCCCTCTCCGCCAACTGCCGGTCCCTCTCCTCAAAAGCAGCCTGGGTCTTCGCTCTCTCTGCCTCAATAGCAGCCTGCAACACCACTCGTTAGCATTGTAATCATCGACGGCCGCAAACACAATGTAATGGAGGAAAGGCTACTGAGTCCGTATAACAAACCTGGAATTCAATTTCCACTGGTCGTAAACGAGGCGGTATCTCAGGATCAGAGCTGGCCTGGCGCTTCTTGATCTGCGGGAGAGTGCTACTACAACGTATCAGTCCATTACCAATGGCTAACGATCCATGGGACCTCCCGCCACCAGATATCATCACCAGCTCTGGATCAAGAGGCCGGCTCGGGTTAAAGTCCGGCCCTTTCCTCTCCTTCCCCTACTTAACGTACTACACCATCTTGTGGTGGGAGGCCTTGTTGCTGAAGTTCTCTGCATTTTCGAGGTCAGACTCAGAGAATGCCTTGGCCTTCTTGTACGATGCAATATTGGACATGCCATAGAGGTCGAACAGCTCTGGCACTGGAGCCTTGTGGTGGTTTGACTAAAAGAGAGGAACAGAGTATTAGTTAAGGACTCAAACTAGCACAAAGAATGAATTTGCATGAATCATCAACAAACCACACATACCCAGTTTTTCCCATACCCATGTAGGTTGACGCTGCCTAGATGGTGTGGCACACCTTTCATTTTGAGACGCTTCTCCTTTGCAATGTTGTGGGCGACGCGCCATTGGGGAGAGCACCACTCATCCACCAACGCCTCCCAGCAGTCCATCTTGTCCGCACACCATCTCGGGGGCACCTAAGTTAAGCAAGAGAAATTTGAGCGCTACGCCTACGAATCAAATCAAGGAAACTAAGTACAAGGCCTTAAGAATAGGTAATTACCTTCATGTACTTCTCCTTACTCAGATACTTGTCCCGGCACTTCTCTTTTCTCCTCCTAATACCAGTCTGTGCTAAGTAGTCTCGAACAGCCTGCGTCCGAGCCTCGTGCCGAAAGTTTCCAAGTAGGCGCCTGCACTCGGCGTCGATAACCCGAGCCGCGGCCTCCTCCTGTCCCTCAGCACACCTGTAGAAGGTCTGCAATCAAACAAGAAAACACGGATTAGAAGGTCTGCAATCAAACAAGAAAACACATGTAGAAGGTATGCAATCAAAGAAGAAAACACAACGTAAATGGCAAAGGGGAAATTACCCAAAACGTGGCGATCACAATGTCGACCACCGTGTCGCACTCGACATCGCCGACCCTATGCTCCGGCGGGGCCGGGGCAGCCAAGTAGTGCTCCCAGGTCATTCCTAGCTCTGGAACCCGGCCCTCACCGGGCAACGTGACCCACCCCGGGAAGCACTGGCGACAAATCGCACCAAGGACAGTGTTGGGCCTGCGGACACCATCTTCGTGTGTCCAAGAACTGCAGTATGACAAGGCCAACGCATTAGATATTCGAAGAAACGTCAAGGCAAAAGGTTAAAAAAGAGTAAATGCACTTACTTCTCCCCGTTAGGCGCAATCAACCACCTCTGGTCGGGGGTCGCCGGGGTGGGCGGGAGCTTTGTATGACCACGCTGGTAGACTTTGCGCCCCTCAACCCACTCACCCTCGCTATAGCTATCAGGACTATAGTCTGCACCCTGAACACGACCATGTGCACTCGACTCCGTCCAGTCCTCCGATGGGCTCGGCTCCGACTCAGCGTGACCCCGTCTGAGCTCCGGAGTCTCGTGGGGCGAAGACTCGGCGGCCCGAGGCTCGTCGTCGGCCCGAGGCTCGTCGGCCGTAGGCGCGCCTGCCATAGGCTCGTCGGTCGGAGGCTTGTGGAGTGGAGTCCGAGACGGGTCCACCTCAGATGGCTCGATCTCATACGGAGCAGTCCTGTGGTCGGGTGACTCAGCTGGGGGTGGCGGCGAGGAAGGCGTAGTAGCCTTCCTACCTCTCCCGCCGCCACGTACACCTCTAGCATCCTTCTCCTTCTTCTTACCCCCCCGACCTCTCCCGGCCGAAGAAGAAGCGACCGTCGCTGGACTCTGCAAACTGAGATCTAGCGCTCTCCGGAGGCTATGGGGGGAATGGAACTACCCCTCCCACCACGTGCCGAGGTAGGAGCCTCGAAGCACTCTCGACCCGCGCCCACCATCTGTCAACACCTGAAATGACAAAGAGTAAACAAAATTAGTACAACATAAAAAATGAATACCTGACATGAATAATAATATATATAAATTCATTTTAGAGGAATAAATGCTAAGTATAGCTCATTTTAGAGCTATCCTAGGTTAAATAGGTCATTTTTTAGCTAATTAAGGTTGTTATGTCATTTTTGAGCTAGCTAAGCATATAAATTCATTTTGGAGGAATAAATGCTAAGTATAGCTCATTTTAGAGCTATCCTATGTTAAATAGGTCATTTTTGAGCTAGCTAGGTTAAAACTTGAACTAATTAATAATATATATGTATATAATAATAATGGAATACCTGACATGAACTATAATATTAATCTTCATCGTCATCATTAATAAATGCATCATCATCGTCTATATATGCTTCGGGGTCAATAAATGCATCATCCTCATCACTATCAGTAATGATGTGCTCATCATCATCATCAATAAATTCATCAACATCTGGAAGGCCTCCTGTATGTAATCGGTCAAGCATTGACAGGTCATCCGCAGCAGTAACCTCTTCTTGTTCCGACTCTTCTTGTTCCTGCTCAGGCTCGGATTCACTGCCGTTGTCTACTTGAATGTTCTGAGGTGAACGGTTCTTGAAACTTTTTTGGAAAGGCGTGTTTCTTGGAACAATTCTCCTTCATATGTGTCTGGATTAATGTGAGGTTCATAATCCTCTTCATTGGGGGGAGGTGGTCTAACACGTGGCGTCACTTCATAAACGACATCCCAACCTTCGAGATTTGGATCACTTTGGCAGGCCCACGGTAGATAGAAAACTTGGGTTGCCTGTTGAGCCGTAATATAGACATCAGGAACATCCAAATGGGTGCTTTGTTTGATTTCGACTAGCCCTAGATGTTCATGAGTCCTTCTAGTCTCTTCCGGCTGGAACCAATGACATTTGAAGACTACGACGTTCGGTGGGTTTGCACCATAGAATAGAAGTTCATAAATTGCTTCAACTCTTCCATAATACTCGGTATCTCCTTCGCCGATAGCAGAGACACAACAATTTGTAGACTTTCGGTCGGCCATAGATAGCTCTTTGCCATAGGTACGAAAGCGATACCCGTTGATGCCGTATTTTTCAAATGAATGGACCTTATAGTCAAAACCATTAGCGACTTGTCTCAATTCGGCGTCCATAGACTCTGAACTAGCCTACAAGTTCAATACGAAAGGATTGTTGCATTAGCCAGAAATTAGAAGAAGAAATGAAATGGTCTAATGGAAATTACCGTTTGTTTGAACCAAGAGATGAAACCGGGATAGCCGCCTCCATGCATTGCCAGAAGCTCATACTCTTCGACGGAATCCTTTTGGATAACCGCTCCATACGAGAATTTGGCGACGTATCGACTGTATCAAATATCCGGGAATAAGAGCAGTTCAAATGAAGTAGAGGTTGTGAAACAATGTACCGAGAACTTACTCGATGTACGGCCGCACTTCTGTTAGATTGTTGAAGATATACAACGTAATGGTCCGCCATTCGTCGTTATCCAACAATAAGGGAGTATAAGCACCGGCTGGTGCGAGCTTCCCTTTGAATAGGCCGAGGTTGGATCCACCCTTTTTAGGGTCGCCAACATTGTACCGAGTCTTCGGATTATGCAAATGACGATTTTTGGCTTCGTAGTGTACTGTCACGAAGTTTGCCGCCTCCTTAGTAATGAATGCCTCGGCCATCGATGCTTCAATTCGACGTTTATTTTTACATTTTGCTCGAAGCGTCTTCTGCATCCTCTCAGTTGCGTAGCACCAACAATTCTGCATGGCCCCCCCCCAATCGTGCCTCGGTCGGGAGATGCAAAATCAAATGCTGCATTGGATTAAAGAAGCCAGGTGGAAAGATCATCTCCAACTTGCAGATCAACTCCGGCGCCAACTCTTCCATTTCTTCTATCAAGCCAGGCGATAATTCTTTCGCACATAGAACACGGAAGAAATAGCTCAGCTCTGCCAGTACTAGCCATTCATCCTCAGGGATAAAGCCACGCAACATCACCGGCATTACCCGCTCAAGCCATATGTGCCAATCATGACTCTTGAGACCAAATATTTTCAGTTTGTCAAGATTCGCTCCCCTCTTTAGATTCGATGCATACCCATCGGGCAACATCAACTCCTTTTTCACCCACAGGAGTATTTCCCTCATAACTGGCCTTCCAAGATTGAACCATGCCTTTGGCTTCGCCCAGTTCTTCTTTCCTTTTGGTTGTTTCATGTTTTGTAGCGGTCTATCACATAGAGCCTCCTGATCGACTCTGTCCTTAGGATTATCCTTTGTTTTCCCCTCTATGCCGAACAATGTACCAAAGATGGCCTCGCCGACATTCTTTTCAGTGTGCATCACGTCGATGTTGTGTGGGCAAAGGAGGTCTTTGAAGTACGGCAGATCCCACAAGCATATCTTGTGGGTCCAGGCGTGTTCCGTATTATACCCCTTGAAATACCCTGGACGCTCCGGATCCGGCTCGAGAGCATTTAACTGATCCAGGGTCTGTTGGCCTGTCAACGCAGGTGGTGCAGAGTTTTTGACATCTCTACCTTTGATGAAGTTCTTCTTGTCTTTTCTGAACTTATGGTGAGGATCCAGGAACTGTCTATGCATGTCGAAGCAAGAAAACTTGCGACCCGCCTGCAGCCGACGAAACTCAAGAGCTGCCTTGCATGTGGGGCACGGGAACCTTCCATGCACACACCAGCCAACGAATAGCGCATACGCCGGCAAGTCATGCATCGAGTACATGTACCACACACGCATTAGGAAGTTTTTTTTGTAGCAGCGTCGTATGTCTTGATCCCATTATGCCAAGCTTCTTGTAGTTCATCCTTAAGCGGCTGCATGTACACATTCATATTCTTCCCCGGATAGTTAGGCCCCGGAATTATCAACGTCAGGAAAATGTTCTTTCTTTGCATAATCTGTCCGGGGGGGAGATTGAGTGGAATGACAAATACAGGCCAACAACTGTATTGGGCTGCCATCATACCAAACACATTGAACCCATCCGTGCTGATGGCTACTCGAGGATGCCTTGGATCTTCTGCTTTTTCATCATGCAATGCATCGA
Organism: Aegilops umbellulata; assembly: GCA_032464435.1. Classification (NCBI taxonomy): domain Eukaryota; kingdom Viridiplantae; phylum Streptophyta; class Magnoliopsida; order Poales; family Poaceae; genus Aegilops; species Aegilops umbellulata. The sequence continues at coordinate 332,295,942 of CP136058.1, forward strand.
AGTGTTTCCATGTAGCACCATCCGATGTGTGTACCATCATCAGATTCCCATCTGCATCCCGTTCGGTTCTTTTGCCCAATTTGTGCCATAGCATCTGTCTGGCCGTCTCTTCGACCATGAATAGACGTTGAAGTCTTGGTATGATTGGCATATACCGAAGAATGTTAATGGGGATTTTGGTCTGACTCTTCTCACCCATACCGTTGTCTACCTCAACATACCTGGAAGACTTGCAAATGGGACAATAGTTCAAGTCCGCATACTGGAGCCTAAATAAGGCACATCCATTCTCACAGGCATCTATCTTCTCATAGGGCATCTTAAGTACACGGAGGATTTTGTCCGACTGGTACAGGTTTGCAGGCATTATATGGCCTTTGGGTAGAAAGCGTCCAAATAGTGTCACCATCGCGTCATAGCATTCTCTGCCCAGGTTGAATTTAGCCTTCAGAGCCATTACTTGTGCGATGGCATCCAGCTGACAAAGCTCGGTGTGCTCGTAGAGAGGACGCTTCGAAGACTACAACATATCATTGAAGGCCTTTGCAGATTCCTCCATCTCATCATACGAATCCCGAGCATCATCAAAGTTTTGCACCATGTCTTCCATCCCGGTACCATGCTTGTCAGTGCGACGACGGCCCTCCTCAGCTCTGGAACGTTGGGCAGACTCACCATGAAATGTCCACATCATATAACCGGGCGTAAAACCCCACTTCTGCAGGTGTTTGATCATTTCAAACTCTGACATCTTATGATAGTTGTCGCACTTGACACAGGGGCACCAGGTTGTTTCCTGTCCATTTGCAAATGCGGCTCTGATAAACCCCTTGGTTTTTGTCATCCATTCAGGGGTCATGTGTTTCTGACTAGGGTGACCGGTGTACATCCACGCACGATCACTCATCTTGCCTAGCTACTGGACACACAAGAAATACATACATAATTCAGCAAACCATATATTCATGAGTTAATAGAGTTTCTCAGTTTTATTACGTCCATGCAACCTAGACGCTAATAGGTAAAGATAGGTCCTAATCCCACCCGAGTATGTGTAGATTGGGTTCGTTTTCCCATGCTCTGCTCCGGATCCGACACAAAATTTCGGCAGCACCTCCCCGTTGTTCTCCTGATACACGTCTCGGCAATAAGCAGAGAGGATGTGTACCCGGAGAACAATAGGGAGGCACTGACGAAATTGTGCATCGGATCCGGAGCAGAGCATATGGGAAAACGAACCCAATCTACACATACTCGGGCTGTCCATGGATAACGTTGGACAATTCGAAAGAATCACGGTTATAAATATGCAAATGCATGCATATTTATAGATGTAACCCTTTCGAACGGGAGACGCATAGTGGTCACGCATACTGATGATTCAATCTACCTATAGCTAGCATGTTTCATCGGCACGAAGACCGGAACATAGAAAATGATTGGGGGAGGAGGAGATGTCATTTGTGCTCACCCACGAACGTTGGGGCAGAGCTCGTCGAACACCAGACCCTCGCAGCGACGAAACAACTGCACATTTAAATCCACCCGATCAACACAAATATACATGCCTTTCAGTGTGCACTTAAATAGTCTGTCCACTGTAGAATGTGATTTTTTTCCAGTAGGGGTATAGGCGAGAACTCATAGATATCTTACCTTGGGCAAGAAGTGCTCAAGCGAGGAAACAAGAGTGACCAAGGCTGGATCAAGCTCAATCTCCTCCTTTACCTCCCTTAATGTTGTTGCTGCACTAAACAGAAAAAGCTAGGTTAAAAATCATCTTAAAATTAGGGAGTGTCTATTTAGTACTTGATTGCTTTTCAATTTGGTAACATTCACATTTCCTGACAAATAAACGGAGGACACTTGTATGTCCAAAAAACCCCACCCCGGTTTGTATCTTAAAGGAATATTCATGCCACTTCCTTAGTTACTTGAAACATCAGAAAAATATAATTCACATGAGGGTGACAAAAATCCTGTAATTTTGCTACTGAACCAAAGATTGTTGGTAGCTTATCGTCCGCATTTGACTTGCTTAGTTTGTGGAAAAGGGGGCAAAAGTTGTACATAGATGCTCCCACAGGATTCGATCACAAAAACTACCTATAACTGCAGATATTGAAACAGATTTACAGAAATAAGAACTGCCATGTCAAGAACCATACTTTCACGACGAAAATATTGCATGAAGAAACTTCTTCCAGATATTTGTTGTGAACGGCATCCAAATAAACGACATCAGAATATCCTTTCTCCTTTGCAATTCTCTGTGCTTTCAACACCTACATGATGATGACAAGTTTATCAATTAAGTGATCATAGTTTCAGATTTGAAAATACATAATGCACTACTCATCCAAGCAAAATAGTTAAAATAATAGTATTTGGCAGCAACAAATATGATCAATTCGATCTACTCTCACAATGAAACAAGAGAAATAATTTCTTTCAGTCATCTATAGGTAAGAAGAAGATGATGCAAGGGCTTGGTTGATTTATTCTTTTATTTTGCTATTTTTATGCACAAATAAATTTTTTTTACCAAATCTAAATTTAATTTGCTTACCCATGTGAGTTTAGGGGAATTTTTTCTCTTAGTGCTGCAAGTCAGACCTAAATTCTCATTTATCTAGGTATATTGACTGCAGTTTTAATTAACTAAGAACCTGCTGCCAATGCATGCAGGAAGGTGCATTTAATTTACTTGTATTTGCACCTACATTATTTTCCTCTCTGAACATATAGCAGCAGATCGAGCATGAACATGTACAGTGACAGGTGGTCGGGCAGCAAAGAGGGCATCACCTTCGCAAAATGGGAAGAGGTGGTCGGGGAGGCAGAGAATCGACACAGCCGTCGGGTTCTTCGGCGGAAGACCACGAGTAGGACGGGGATGACTTGTCGGGGACGGAGGAGCCGGTCGGTGATGGCGGCAGACGAGGGCGGGGATGTGTGGTCGGGGACGGAGGAGACAGTCCGCGACGGCGGCGGACGAAGGCGAGCAGGGCGGGGATGGATTCACAGCATGGACGAGCGGCGGCCGCCGGCGCTGAAGGTGAAGTCCGCCATGGCTGCTGCGTGCGGTGGCTAGGGTTGGGGGAATGGGAAAGAGCCTCGAGGGTTGGGGGAGGGGGCGGCGCCGCGCCCTGGAACGGTGGAGGGGCGGGCTGCGGTGGCGGGAAGGGGCGGGGGAGGGCGGGGGAGGGCCGAGCTGCGGTGGCGGGGTGGGGCGGGCCGGCGTCGGGAACGTGGGGTGGGGGCGCGCGGTGGTGAGGTGGGGGGAGAGAGAGGGGTCGGCCAGGCTGGGAGAGAGAGGGTTGGGGCCGGGCTGGGAGGAGAATTTTTTTGAGAGTTGGGAGAGGAGATATTCCCACCTCTTTGCCATCAGCCTGCGGATGGCAAAACCCAGTTCTTTGCCATCAGCCAGCGGATGACAAATCCCCACCTCTTTGCCATCAGCCAGCTGATGGCAAAGAATGTTTGCCTTCAGCTGGCAGATGGCAAAGAGGTGGGGCTAGTGGGCCGTTACAACGCCGTTACCAAATGGGCCCACCCACTTCTTTGCCATCTGCCAGCAGATGGAAAAGATTCTTTGCCATCCGCTGGCAGATGGCAAAGAACTGGCTGATGGCAACCAGGTTCTTTGCCATCTGTTACTTCTTTGCCATCTGTTTTTTGTAAGCAGATGGCAAAGACGTTCTTTGCCATCTGCTGGCAGATGGCAAAGAACTGACTGATGGCAAATTCTCTGTTTCCAGTAGTGGCTTATGCCATGCTTAATTATCTAGGAGTTTATAATGGTTTCTCTTGTGTGCCAACATGCTATTAAAATGGTTGTGATGTCGTATGATAGGGTGGTATCCTCCTTTGAATGATTCAAGTGACTAGACTTGGCACATGTTCACACATGTAGTTGAAACAAATCAACATAGCCTTCACGATATTTATGTTCATGGTGGATTATATCCTACTCATGCTTGCACTCAATGTTTGTTAAGTTTAATGCATGTTCATGACTGTTGTCGCTCTCTAGTTGGTCGCTTCCCAGTCTTTTTCTAGCGTTCACTTGTACTAAGCGGGAATACAACTTGTGCATCCAATCCATTAAACCCCAAAGTTATTCCATATGAGTCCACCATACCATCCTATGTATGCGGTATCTACCTGCTGTTCCAAGTAAATTTGTATGTGCCAAACTCCAAATCTTCAAATGAAATTCTGTTTTGCATGCTCGAATAGCTCATGTATCAACTAGGGTTGTCTGTATCCTCCATGCTAGGAGGGTTATTCTCAAGAGGAGTGGACTCCTGTGACACCCCAAAATTTTAACTTTGTTTGTTAATTAAAATTTTGCCAGGAAATTTAAAACTTTTATTCTCTGAGCTCCCTTTTGATTTTTGAACCATTTTTCTCCCTTGTCATTATGGCGTTTTTCCCCAAAAAGAAATTTTTTTCAAATATGTTATTGGACTTGTTTAACCTCTCAAGAAAAACTTTTCTTTTATTAGTAGAACTAATTACATAATTAATTTGCTTGATCTTTATTTTCTTGAAAATTGGTTTTTTCAAGGTTTTATGGCCATATTTGAACTACAACCATTTGATAAATTCACTTAAATTCCAACCAAAATTTGGAGATGTCATGTGATGTTGTTAAATCACTTTTATGCAAAAACATCTTTTATACATGAAATATTTTGAGTTCTATACCCAATTCTCTTCTCTGGTCCAGAGTGCAAATTTGCACTACAGCCTATTTAAATATCTCTTTCTAGCTTTCACCAAAATTATGGGATGTTGGTAATAGCCTATGATTCAACTTTATGCAAAAACCCAATGATGTTATTTGAAAAATATGAGTGTATCAACCTCATTTTCATTCTGTTCCAACTTGATGGTTTGTGCAGCAACCATACTTTTGCTTGCTCCTTGGCTCTTGATTTTTTTTCCTACTTGTAGTCCTCCCTGCAAAACCCTTAAGTCCAGGAGCATGTACCTATTGGATCATTTTTTGTTCATGTAATGATGCCTTTTATCTCCTGACCAGAATTGAAGTTCAGCAAGACTTGCACTAACAAGTTTTTGCATTTGACAAACTAACCTTACCACTCTCTCTTGCATCTAAGGAGACACTGATCTGGAGAATTTGGCCACTCCAAGAAATGCCTAAGTGCCCTTGGCATTTTGTCAAACACCTTATGGGCATGATCTATTTTGACATGACTTTTGTCATTACACTATGAACTTGCACCTCTGATCAAACTAGCATGTCCACTAGCATCTCAACTACCCCTAGACTAGAACTGCTAATCCCTAGCTCCAACCAAGCCACCTAGCAGGCCATGACATTTCGCCGAACAGATGGTGGGCGTGCAGTGGGCGTGCCCAGAGCGCGCCAACTGCAGCCGTGCACACGAGCCGCCGCGTCACGCCCCTGTTTTGGCCCACACTGCAAAGCCACGCCACGCGCTCCCCTTCTCGCCACAACACGCCAGCCCGCCCTGGCGCCCTACAGCGCCGCCACCAGAGCCCTCTTGGCGGCACGCCCGCGGCCGCATCCGCTACCGCCATGGGCAGCATCGCCCCGACCACCACAGCGCGCCAGCTCGCCTCCATGGACAGTGGAGCTTTCGTCGGTAGCTCCTGGAGCCGACCAACCACCGCCACGTCGCCCTGCAGCACAGTAGGGCGGTTCGCTGGCGAACTTATCCCCGGGCGCCGCAAACCGACATGGCCACGCTATAAAAAGGGACCCTGAGCCCCTCTAAGCAGGCCCGCAACCTCAGTCCACTCCTCCAGTTCCCCCCATGGCAGCCAATCGACCCGAGGAGGTCGTCTTCTTCCTCTCCGGCAACTCCTGCCGCCGCTACTACCCCGGCCATTCCAGCGCAACCAGAGCCTCTCTGGTCCTCCCAACGCCACCAAACGACTCCAATCCATCTTGCGGAGCCGCCCAGACCCCCAGCTGCGACGGAGAGCCACCGGAGCCACAAAACCACTTTGCTCCCGAAACCACCGGCCGCCGTGAAGCTCGTCGACGGTGATTCCCTCCATCTCCGACAACTCTACAACCACCGGAAGGACCGCCCTCGATCCGCGGATCCATCCCCGCCCTCAACACCCCGCAAGGACTCGCCGTTCGCCGGCGACCCTCGCCGGAGTTTCGCCCCGCTTGGGCAGAGAGAAAGGAGGGGAGGGAAGACTAGTCAAACCTGACCAGTGGGCCAGGCGGGCCCACTGTCAGTGACACCACGCGCGTCCATGCTGGATAAGTGGAGGCGTAATTTCAAAATACGCCTTCAACGTGGTCAGTTCGAAACGTTTTTCTTTTTCTGTTTAATTATTTAAAAACAGATTTTGACCAGAACTTTGACTGGTTATATCTTTTTAAGTATAACTCCAAATGAGTTGATTCTTTTTCCTACATCTCTCAAATTCTGTCTAGTTTATTTTAAGATTTATTTGAAAATTTTCCAAACAACTTTTTTGTACTGTTTTTTTAAATATGTGTTATTTGCATATTTTTGAAAATAGGATTTTTGAAGAGAAGAAAGCTTTCAAAAGATTTGGAGTGCACCCTGCCTTTCCACACCTTGAAGGCAAGCATTCTGAACCCCGGCATAATATTTTTGGTGTGTTAGTTGACACGCTTATAACACCATCTTATTTCGGAGAACTTGTTATTTCATGTGATATGATCATTTGCATGGATGCATATTAGTGATTTCTCTTGCTGTTGGAAATGAATATACATGTGATGGAAATCATCCTCATGTGCCTTGCATGCATGTTTGAAAACACGCATTTTTCCCTAATCCAAATAAAATGCAAATAAACTCCAGAAAAATCCAAAATTTGATTTATTTATTAAATCTTCATTTTTCCTAAATTTGGGAAAGTCATATTATTCCTCTCTTATATTTTTGATATTGGAAAAATAATTGAAGATGAAATAAATAGAATCAAATGATCCTCTTTTCAAAATTTGAGCAAACTCAAATGTCGCTACGGGTGCGAAGGTCTCATCGTAGTTAACTCCTTGAACTTGTCGAAAACCTTTCACAACAAGTCGAGCTTTGTAGACAGTAACATTACCGTCAGCGTCAGTCTTCTTCTTGAAGATCCATTTATTCTCTATGGCTTGCCGGTCATCGGGCAAGGCAACCAAAGTCCACACTTTGTTCTCATACATGAATCCCATCTCAGATTTCATGGCCTCAAGCCATTTTGCGGAATCTGGGCTCATCATCGCTTCCTCATAGTTTGTAGGTTCATCATGGTCAAGTAACATGACCTCTAGAACAGGATTACCGTACCACTCTGGTGCGGAACTTACTCTGGTTGACCTACGAGGTTCGGTAGTAACTTGATCAGAAATTTCATGATCATCATCGTTAGCTTCCTCACTTGCTGGTGTAGGAATCACTAGAACTGATTTCTGTGATAAACTACTTTCCAATAAGGGAGTAGGTACTATTACCTCATCAAGTTATACTTTCCTCCCACTCACTTCTATCGAGAGAAACTCCTTCTCTAGAAAGGATCCATCCTTAGCAACGAATATCTTGCCTTCGGATCTGTGATACAAGGTGTACCCAACAATCTCCTTTGGGTATCCTATGAAGACACATTTCTCCGATTTGGGTTCGAGCTTATCAGGTTGAAGCTTTTTCACATAAGCATCGCAGCCCCAAACTTTAAGAAACGACAACTTGGGTTTCTTGCCAAACCAAAGTTCATATGCTATCGTCTCAACGGATTTATATGGTACCCTATTTAATGTGAATGCAGTCGTCTCTAAAGCATAACCCCAAAACGATAGCGGTAAATCCATAAGAGACATCATAGATCGCACCATATCTAATAAAGTACAATTACGATGTTCGGACACACCATGACGTTGTGGTGTTCCGGGTGGCATGAGTTGCGAAACTATCCCGCATTGTTTCAAATGAAGACCAAACTCGTAACTCAAATATTCTCCTCCACGATCAGATCGTAGAAACTTTATTTTCTTGTTACAATGATTTTTCACTTCACTCTGAAATTCTTTGAACTTTTCAAATGTTTCAGACTTATGTTTCATCAAGTAGATATACCCGTATCTGCTCAAATCATCTGTGAAGGTCAGAAAATAATGATACCCGCCGCGAGTATCAACACTAATCGGACCGCATACATCAGTATGTATTATTTCGAACAAGTCTGTTGCTCGCTCCATTGTTCCGGAGAATGGAGTCTTAGTCAACTTGCCCATGACGCATGGTTCGCAAGAATCAAGTGATTCATAATCAAGTGATTCCAAAAGCCCATCAGCATGGAGTTTCTTCATGCGCTTTACACAAATATGACCTAAATGGTAGTGCCACAAATAAGTTGCACTATCATTATTAAAGTTATATCTTTTGGCTTCAATACTATGAGCATGTGTATCACTACTATCAAGATTTAGTAAAAATAGACCACTCATCAAGGGTGCATGACCATAAAAGATATTATTCATATATTAGAACAACCATTATTCTCTGATTTAAATGAATAATCGTCTCGCATCAATTAATAATTATTCAGGTCTAAAACTAATCCTGAAGGTAGATGTAGAGGTAGCGTGCCGACGGCAATCACATCGACTTTGGAACCATTTCCCACTCGCATCGTCACCTCGTCCTTAGCCAATCTTCGCTTAATCCATAGCCCCTGTTTCGAGTTGCAAATATTAGCAACAGAACCAGTATCAAATACCCAGGCGCTACAACGAGCATTAGTAAGGTACACATCAATAACATGTATATCAAATATACCTTTCACTTTGCCATCCTTCTTCTCCGCCAAATACTTGGGGCAGTTTCGCTTCGAGTGACCAGCCCCTTTGCAGTAGAAGCACTCAGTCTCAGGCTTAGTTCCAGACTTGGGCTTCTTCACTGGAGCAGCAACTTGTTTGCCATTCCTTCTTCCCTTTGCCCTTCTTCTTGAAACTGGTGGTCTTATTAACCATCAACACTTGATGCTCCTTCTTGGTTTCTACCTCCGCAACCTTTAGCATTGCGAAGAGCTCGGGAATCGTCTTATCCATCCCTTGCATATTATAGTTCATCACAAAGCTCTTGTAGCTTGGTGGCAGTGATTGAAGAACTATGTCAATGACACTATCAACTGGAACATTAACTCACAGCTGATTCAAGTCATTGTGGTACCCAGACATTCTGAGTATATGCTCACTGACAGAACTATTCTCCTCCATTTTGTAGCTATAGAACTTATTGGAGACTTCATGTCTCTCAATCCGGGCATTTGCTTGAAATATTACCTTCAACTCCTGGAACATCTCATATGCTCCATGACATTCAAAACGTCGTTGGAGTCCCGGCTCTAAGCCGTAAAGCATGGCACACTGAACTATCGACTAGTCATTAGCTTTGCTCTGCCAGACGTTCACAACATCCGGTATTGCTCCTACAGCGGGTCTTGCACCTAGCGGTGCTTACAGGACGTAATTCTTCTGTGCAGCAATGAGGATAATCCTTGAGTTACGGACCCAGTCCGTGTAATTGCTACCATCATCTTTCAACTTAGCTTTCTCTAGGAACGCATTAAAGTTCAACGGAACAACAACACGGGCCATTTATTTACAACAACATAGACATGCAAAATACTATCAGGTACTAAGTTCATGATAAATTAAAGTTCAATTACTCATATTACTTAAGAACTCCCACTTAGATAGACATCCCTCTAATCATCTAAGTGATCACGTGATCCACATCAACTAAACCATGTCCGATCATCACGTGAGATGGAGTAGTTTTCAATGGTGAACATCACTATGTTGATCATATCTACTATATGATTCACGCTCGACCTTTCGGTCTCACCCGATCATCACACCCGATCATCACGTGGTGTCTCGGCACGACGAACTGTAGCAATGGTGCATACTCAGGGAGAACACTTATACCTTGAAATTTAGTGAGAGATCATCTTATAATGCTATCGTCGTACTAAGCAAGATAAGATGCATAAAGGATAAACATCACATGCAATCAATATAAGTGATATGTGATATGTCTCCAACGTATCTATAATTTTTGATTGCTCCATGCTATATTATCTACTGTTTTGGACAATATTGGACTTTATTATTCACTTTTATATTATTTTTTGGAATAACCTACTAACCGGAGGCCCAGCCCAGAATTGCTATTTTTTTTTGCCTATTTCAGAGTTTCACAGTAAAGGAATATCAAATGGAGTCCAAACAGAATGAAACCTTTGGGAACGTGATTTTTAGGAAGATTATGATCCAGGAGACTAGGACCCTATGTCAAGAAACAAAAGAGGAGACCATGAGGTAGGGGCGCACCCATCCCCCCAGGGCGCGCCCTCCACCCTCGTGGGCCCCCTGTTGCTCCACCGACGTACTCCTTCCTCCTATATATAACTACGTACCCCCAAACGATCAGATACGAAGCCAAAAACCTAATTCCACCGCCGCAACCTTCTATACCCACGAGATCCCATCTTGGGGCCTGTTCTGGAGCTCCGCCGGAGGGGGCATCCACCACGGAGGGCTTCTACATCAACACCATAGCATCTTCGATGAAGTGTGAGTAGTTTACCTCAGACCTTCGGGTCCATAGTTATTAGCTAGATGGCTTCTTCGCTCTTTTAGGATCTCAATACAATGTTCTCCCCCTCTCTCGTGGAGATCTATTCTATGTAATCTTCTTTTTGCGGTGTGTTTGTTGAGATTGATGAATTGTGGGTTTATGATCAAGATTATCAATGAACAATATTTGAATCTTCTCTGAATTCTTTTATGTATGATTGGTTATCTTTGCAAGTCTCTTCGAATTATCAGTTTGGTTTGGCCTACTAGATTGATCTTTCTTGCAATGGGAGAAGTGCTTAGCTTTGGGTTCAATCTTGTGGTGTCCTTTCCTAGTGACAGTAGGGGCAGCAAGGCACGTATTGTATTGTTGCCATCGAGGATAACAAGATGGGGTTTTTATCATATTGCATGAATTTATCCCTCTACATCATGTCATCTTGCTTAAGGCGTTACTCTGTTTTCATGAACTTAATACTCTAGATGCATGCTAGATAGCGGTCGATGAGTGGAGTAATAGTAGTAGATGCAGCCAGGAGACGGTCTACTTGTCTCGGACGTGATGCCTATATACATGATCATACCTAGATATTCTCATAACTATGCTCAATTCTGTCAATTGCTCAATAGTAATTCGTTCACCCACTGTAAAATACTTATTCTCTTGAGAGAAGACACTAGTGAAACCTATGGCCCCCGGGTCTATCTTCATCATATTAATCTTCCAACACTTAGTTATTTCCTTTGCTTTTTACTTTGCTTTTATTCTACTTTGCATCTTTATCACAAAAATACCAAAAATATTATCCTATCATATCTATCAGATCTCACTCTTGTAAGTGACCGTGAAGGATTGACAACCCCTTATCGCACTGGTTGCGAGGATCTATTTGTTTTGTGTAGGTGCGAGGGACTCGCGCGTAGCCTCCTACTGGATTGATACCTTGGTTCTCAAAAACTGAGGGAAATACTTACGCTACTTTGTTGCATAACCCCTTCCTCTTCAAGGGAAAACCAACGCAGTACTCAAGAGGTAGCAAGAAGGATTTCTGGCGCCGTTGCCGGGGAGGTCTACGCAAAAGTCAACATACCAAGTACCCATCACAAACCCTTATCTCCCGCATTACATTATTTGCCATTTGCCTCTCGTTTTCCTCTCCCCCACTTCACCCTTGCCGTTTTATTCGCCCTCTCTTTCTTTTATTTTTCGTTCGCTTGTCGTTATGGCTAGTCCTCTATCCTCTCCGCTGTCTCCCGAGAATGAAGTTCTAAATTGTAAACAAAGGGAGGGAGAAAATCTAAAAGACGCTTGGTATAGAATTTGCAATGCTCAAAATAGATCTGCCAGGAAGCAATCTACTTCCGTTCTTCTCCACAATTTTTATGTAGGAACTAATACTTGGTATAGATATATTCTTGACACCTTTACCGGAGGGAATTTCTTGGGTAACCATACTTTTGACTCTTATAATGCTATGATAGATTTATTTGGCTCACCACCTCTTTTGGTTAATGGAACTATGTTAACTTTGGAGCATGTAATGCAAAGACTTGAAATTATTGAAAATAAAGTTGCTATCGTAGAGTTAATTGAAAATCTTGATAAGAAGATCCACAACAAAATTACCCAATACAGATCTAAGGTAGGAGTCACTTTGAAAAATATTAAGGAGAAGGAACCCATAGTTAATGAAAGAATAAATCAAGATTCCACTAGAATCGATAAACTTGAGGGTATCATTACCAACTTGGGAACCGCTTTTTCTTCCGTAAAGAATAATCCAAGTCCTCCGACTAAAATTGCCAAGCTTATGTATGTTCCTAAAAATAAGGGTGAATCTTCTAGTAAGGAAATTGCGGATCTCAAATCTATAAGTATTCACCCCAATCTTTTTGCTATCATTAAGGAACCATTTGGTACAAATGATTCTTTCGATCTTATTCCTAAAATTTTGATAATTAATAGAAAATAAAGAAACTCTAAAAGTTGGTAGATGTCTTATTTAAGAATTGCCTACCAAAGATGGCAATACCTAGATCTATCCTTGCTTTTATGCCTAGCTAGGGGCGTTAAATGATAACGCTTGTTGGGAGGCAGCCCAATTTTATTTTTAGTTTTTTTGCTTTTTGCTTCTGTTTAGGAATAAATATTTGTTCTAGCCTCTGGTTAGTTGTGTCTTTATGTTTTAATTAGTGTTTGTGCCAAGTTAAACCTATAGGATCTTCTTGGATGATAGTTATTTGATCTTGCAGAAATTTCCAAAAACTTTCTGTTCACGAAAACAATTGTTAAAAATCATAAGAACGTGATAAAATTCTGATTCTAATTGCTTCTGATCCATAAAAACAATTCCTAGGTCTTCCTATTTTGGTAGATTTTTTGGAGTTCCAGAAGTTTGCGTTAGTTACAGATTACTACAGACTGTTCTGTTTTTGACAGATTCTGTTTTTCGTGTGTTGTTTGCTTATTTTGATGAATCTATGGCTAGTAAAATAGTTTATAAACCATAGATAAGTTGGAATACAGTAGGTTTAACACCAATATAAATAAATAATGAGTTCATTACAGTACCTTGAAGTGGTCTTTTCTTTTCTTTCGCTAACGGAGCTCACAAGATTTTCTGTTGAGTTTTGTGTTGTGAAGTTTTCAAGTTTTGGGTGAAAGATTTTGATGGATTATGGAACAAGGAGTGGAAAGAGCCTAATATTGGGGATGCCCATGGAACCCCCAAGATAATGTAAGGACACTATAAAGCCAAAGCTTGGGGATGCCCCGGAAGGCATCCCCTCTTTAGTCTACTTCCATCGGTAACTTTACTTGGAGCTATATTTTTATTCACCACATGATATGTGTTTTGCTTGGAGCATCTTGTATTAATTGAGTCTTTATTTGTTAGTTTGCCACAATCATACTTCCTGTACACACCTTTTGAGAGAGCCATACATGATTTGGAATTTGTTAGAATACTCTATGTGCTTCGCTTATATCTTTTGAGTTATATAGTTTTGCTCTAGTACTTCACATATATCTTTTAGAGCACGGTGGTGGATTTGTTTTAGAGAAACTATTGATCTCTCATGCTTCACTTAGATTATTTTGAGAGTCTTAAATAGCATGGTAATTGGCTTAAATAATCCTAATATGCTTGGTATTCAAGATTGATAAAAACTTTCTTTTGAGTGTGTTGAATGCTAAGAAAAGTTTGATGCTTGATAATTGTTTTGAGATATAAAGATGGTGATATTAGAGTCATGCTAGTTGAGTAGTTGTGAATTTGAGAAATACTTGTGTTAAAGTTTGTGATTACCGTAGCATGCACGTATGGTGAACCGTTATGTGATGAAGTCGGAGCATGATTTATTTATTGATTGTCTTCCTTATGAGTGGCGGTCGGGGACGAGTGATGGTCTTTTCCTACCAATCTATCCTCCTAGGAGCATGCGCATAATACTTTGCTTTGATAACTTGTAGATTTTCGCAATAAGTATATGAGTTCTTTACGACTAATGTAGAGTCCATGGATTATACGCACTCTCTTCCTTCCACCATTGCTAGCCTCTCTAATACCGCGCACTTTTCACTGTTATCATACACCCACCATATACCTTCCTCAAAATAGCCACCATACCTACCTATCATGGCATTTCCATAGCCATTCTGAGATATACTTCCATGCAACTTTCAACCGTTCCATTTATTATGACACGCTCCATCATTGTCATATTGCTTTGCATGATCATGTAGTTGACATCGTATTTGTGGAAAAGCCACAGTTCATAATTCTTTCATACATTTCACTCTTGATTCATTGCATATCCCGGTACACCGCCGGAGGCATTCATATAGAGTCATATTTTGTTCTAAGTATCGAGTTGTAATTGTTGAGTTGTAAGAAAATATAAGTGTGATGATCATCATTATTAGATTATTGTCCCAAGTGAGGAAAGGATGATGGAGACGACGATTCCCCCACAAGTCGGGATGAGACTCCGGACTAAAAAACAAGAGGCCATAAAAAAAGAGAAAAGGCCCAAATAAAAAAATAAAAAAATCAGAGAAAAAGAGAGAAGGGACAATGTTACTATCCTTTTTCCACACTTGTGCTTCAAAGTAGCACCATGATCTTCATGATAGAGAGTCTCTCATTTTGTCACTTTCATATGCTAGTGGGAATTTTTCATTATAGAACTTGGCTTGTATATTCCAGTGATGGGCTTCCTCAAAATGCCCTAGGTCTTCGTGAGCAAGCGAGTTGGATGCACACCCACTTAGTTTCTTTTGTTGAGATTTCATATACTTATAGCTCTAGTGCATCCGTTGCATGGCAATCCCTACTCACTCACATTGATATCTATTGATGGGCATCTCCATAGCCCGTTGATACGCCTAGTTGATGTGATACTATCTTCTGCCTTTTTGTCTTCTCCACAACCACCATTCTATTCCACATATAGTGCTATATCCATGGCTCACGCTCATGTATTGCGTGAAGATTGAAAAAGTTTGAGAACGTCAAAAGTATGAAACAATTGCTTGGCTTGTCATCGGGGTTGTGCATGATTTAAATACTTTGTGTGGTGAAGATAGAGCATAGCAAGACTATATGATTTTGTAGGGATAACTTTCTTTGGCCATGTTATTTTGATAAGACATGATTGCTTTGTTAGTATGCTTGAAGTATTATTATTTTTATGTCAATATTAAACTTTTGTCTTGAATCTTTCAGATCTGAATATTCATACCACAATTAAGAAGAATTGCATTGAAATTATGCCAAGTAGCACTCCACATCAAAAATTCTGTTTTTATCATTTACCTACTCGAGGACGAGCAGGAATTAAGCTTGGGGATGCCTGATACGTCTCCAACGTATCTATAATTTTTGATTGCTCCAAGCTATATTATCTACTGTTTTGGACAATATTGGGCTTTATTATTCACTTTTATATTATTTTTGGGATGTAGCAACCCGACTCGGTAAGAGTCGAAGTCTCTGTGCTTACCGGCTAGTCCCTGGATCGACTTGCTAGCACACACAGTACTCGATGAAATAACAGAAATAACACACATCTCTTTATTACATCGATAGTCCAGGAGCAATACATTTATTACAAAATAGGGCATAGAGCCAATAAACAAATACTGCGGAAGCAAAGTAGTAAATGAGTCCAACTCCACGAGCAAGGTTGAGTGTAGAACATCGACCTATCGCACCTTAATTCTCGTCGGATATATCTGCAACGTGGTAAGTTGCAGCCATATAGGTCAGTACATTGAATGTACTGGCAAGTCACATCATAAGTGTAATGAATCTACTTGTACATGCAATTTGGGTGGTGGAAAGCTCTAAGTTTAGTTTTTTGCATAAAGCTAGTTTTTCCCTATTAGAAAAGATGTTATTCTACCCCTACACATTTGCATAGGATGAGTTGGCAAACCCAACTCCATCCGTTCCCAAGTTCCATTTAAAACCCAACTGTTTAATCAAAGGTGAGGAGGTCTCCCGGCATTTTCACTACTAGATGCTCAACTTGTCCGTAACCGGGGACACGGCTAATCGATTAGGTTGACACTCTGCAGAGGTTGCGCACTTTCCCCACAAGACTCGACCACCTCCATGATCCGAAGATCGAGACATAGTCTTTCGAAAATGTTCCCCCTTAACCCACAGATAGGCCGGTACACCTACATCATTCTACATCTGCTAGCCCATCCCGGAAGGGGTCACACTAACTACTCAACTAAGCCAGAGCCCATATTGGCTTGTGGCTGCACACATAAGCTTCTAGACACGAGAATACGATTGATCTCTTTGAGCCTGAGCGGACGGTCCACTAGTGGTGCACCACCATGGATTTCCCATGCGTGCCCCACTGTACTTCGCCACCATTCCATCAAGTTTCCGCCCAGGTAGTTCATTAATTATCTTAGGTCCTATTTACTACATTGTCACTCATGCTTTATAATGAACACTTCCCAATCCACGTCTACTTAGCGAAGCAACATAATGTAAAACGATGGCGACAATGTTATACGGTTCAGACCTACCTCAATGAACTACTGGGTGAAAAGCATAGTCATACGACATCAATTCCTACCATGCAGTCCTACCGCAAAGAACTAAGTGCAATAAAAAAACATAGGTAATGAAACATGATCAAGATGCAACCTGCCTTGCTACTGCTGGTTGAATTCTAAAGACTGATAATATTCTGCTTCGCACTCCGGACAATCTATCGCAAAGAAGAAAAACAAACATAAGCAAACATTTCAGAGAAACAAGAAGAAACATGCAAAGCAAAAGTCTCGGAAAAACCAAATGAACAAACATCACACTTAACTAGCATGAAAATATTCTAGGTGCAAAACAACATAGGCCTATGGTTCAAAAAGTGATGTGAACTACAGTGCATACTATGCATACTAGTAAAAATATTAATGGACAGATTTTAGTGTATGAAAGTTATTGTGACAGAGGTCCAGGTGATAGGGTTTTGCTCCTACGGTGACAGCATGCAAAAGGAATCGACTTAATCGGAGCTATGGTTTGGGAGATATGGCCATTTGAAGTTCGAATTCGAATCTGAATAAATTCAAATTTGAATCTGACAAAAGTTTGCAAAAAGTATACAACTGGATAGAGCTAAACATGACGAAGAATTTGCCGTTGGTTTCAACGAGTTTGGATCTACAGTTAAAAAGTTATGGCTAATCTAAGTTCAGGGACTAATTTGCTAATTATAGGGACTAAACAGAGAAAGAAATTATCACAAACAAGTCCTTGGCCACGTGGCGGCTCGTGGCTGGCCGAGCAGTGTCCGCTACGGAGGCTATACAGCGAATGGCCGCTAAATAAGAAAAACAGCGGCTGCGGCTAACTAAATAAAAACCGACGCTCGGTTTAAATAAAACCACACAGTCTAAAGGAAACCAACCGATAGTTTTTAAAATAAAAACCGCGGTTAACCGTGTACCGGTTCAACTAAAAAAACAACTAACCTAATCTAATCTAGGCCGTTGGTGAACGATCTAACGGGCGAGGGTGGGGCGGCGGCTTACAGCGGGTGGTGGTGGCCGGCGACGATGTCGACGACGGTGGCGGCGGCTCGGATCGAA
The DNA here is from genome assembly GCA_032464435.1 of Aegilops umbellulata. Taxonomy (NCBI): domain Eukaryota; kingdom Viridiplantae; phylum Streptophyta; class Magnoliopsida; order Poales; family Poaceae; genus Aegilops; species Aegilops umbellulata. Next base: position 332,313,668 of record CP136058.1, read on the forward strand.
TGGGGCGGCGGCTATGGCGGGTCCCGGCGTCGGTGAAGAAGACAGGGAGGTGCGGCGCGTCGAGGGCATCGCGAAGGTGGTGGCGGCGTGCGTCGGCGGCGTCCGGACGGGGCGGGGCGAGGACGGCAGCCTTCGGTGCTCCGGCGGCTCCGGCGTCGATGGTGCGGTGGCTCCGACGGGACCTAGGGGCAAAAATCGTGTCAAAAGGATGCGCCTTGCCGCGGGAAATCATTTGACGAAGAAGGTGGGTGCCGTGGTGGCTTACTGGCAACGGAAAGCTCCGGCGAGGTCCGTTCGGCCCGCGAGATGCGAACGACAACGGTGGCGGCTATGGGCGGCGTGGGACGAAGCGAGATGGCGAGGATGGAAGAGGGGGTCCTGGCCTTTATATAGGCGAAGGCTGAGGGCTCGGGGGCTGCCGATAAGCTCTACCCGAGTGCGAGGCGGCCGGCGGTTACGGGCGGCGAGGCGCGGATGTTTATCCCGCGCGGTGTGGGAGGTTGGGGACGAGCTGACGAGGCGGGGCCTGCCTGGCAATGGCAGCAGCGGTAGCGAGCGAGAGGGGGCGCGGGCGGTTGACCGGTGCGGGAGGTTTCGGGCGCTGGGGCGCTGGCCTTGGGCCAAATGGCCAGCTGGGCCGGTTGGGGCGCTCCTGGGCCGAACCCAGTTTCGGTCCAGGCTGCGGTGAGTGCGTGCGTGCGTGCTTTTTTTTTAACCTAAGACTAAAGTTTCCCTAAACAATTCAAATGAATTAATAAAAACACCACAATAATTTCTAAAATAACTATGCAATATTTAGAGCCTAATGAACATTAACTTAAGCATAGAATATTTTGAAAATATTTCCCTAATGCAATTAATGGACTTTTTGCAAATAAAATAAGTACCAATAAACTCCAAAACTTCAAATAATATTCAAAATAAAATTTCCCACTCTTTTATATTTTTAGGAAGTCATCTTATCCCCTCTCATTTGTTTTTCTCGAGTGGAAAAAAATATTTGAATATTAAAAAAAACTCCAAAATGCAAAGAAATATGATATGCATTGAATGATTCTATTAACAACCCAATTTAATAAAAATTGGGATGTTACATGGGACTAACCTATTAACCGGAGGCCCAGCCCAGAATTGCTGTTTTTTTGCCTATTTCAGAGTTCCGTAGAAAAGGAATATCAAACGGAGTCCAAACGGAATGAAGCCTTCGGCAACATGATTTTTAGGAAGATTATGATCCAGGAGACTTGGACCCTACGTCAAGAAACAAAAGAGGAGGCCATGAGGTAGGGGGCGCGCCCTCCACCCTCGTGGGCCCCCTGTTGCTCCACCGACGTACTCCTTCCTCCTATATATACCTATGTACCCCCAAACGATCAGATACGGAGCCAAAAACCTAATTCTACCGCCGCAACCTTCTGTACCCACGAGATCCCATCTTGGGGCCTGTTTCGGAGCTCCGCCGGAGGGGGCATCCATCACGGAGGGCTTCTACATCAACACCATAGCCTCTCTGATGAAGTGTGAGTAGTTTACCTCAGACCTTCGGGTCCATAGTTATTAGCTAGATGGCTTCTTCTCTCTTTTTGGATCTCAATACAATGTTCTCCCCCTCTCTCGTGGAGATCTATTCGATGTAATCTTCTTTTTGCGGTGTGTTTGTTGAGACCGATGAATTGTGGGTTTATGATCAAGATTATCTATGAACAATATTTGAATCTTCTCTGAATTCTTTTATGTATGATTGGTTATCTTTGCAAGTCTCTTCGAATTATCAGTTTGGTTTGGCCTACTAGATTGATCTTTCTTGCAATGGGAGAAGTGCTTAGCTTTGGGTTCAATCTTGTGGTGTCCTTTCCCAGCGACAGTAGGGGCAGCAAGGCACGTATTGTATTGTTGCCATCGAGGATAACAAGATGGTTTTTTTTATCATATTGCATGAATTTATCCCTCTACATCACGTCATCTTGCTTAAGCCGTTACTCTATTTTCATGAACTTAATACTCTAGATGCATGTTGGATAGCGGTAGATGAGTGGAGTAATAGTAGTAGATGCATGCAAGAGTCAGTCTACTTGTCTTGGACGTGATGCCTATGTACATGATCATACCTAGATATTCTCATAACTATGCCCAATTCTATCAATTGCTCAACAGTAATTCGTTCACCCACCGAAAATACTTATGCTCTTGAGAGAAGCCACTAGTGAAACCTATGGCCCCCGGGTCTATCTTCATCATATTAATCTTCCAACACTTAGTTATTTCATTTGCTTTTTACTTTGCTTTTATTTTACTTTGCATCTTTATCACAAAAATACCAAAAATATTATCCTATCATATCTATCAGATCTCACTCCCGTAAGTGACCGTGAAGGGATTGACAACCCCTTATCACGTTGGTTGCAAGGATTTATTTGTTTTGTCTAGGTGCGAGGGACTCGCGCGTAGCCTCCTACTAGATTGATACCTTGGTTCTCAAAAACTGAGGGAAATACTTACGCTACTTTGCTGCATCACCCTTTCCTCTTCAAGGGAAAACCAACGCAGTGCTCAAGAGGTAGCAATATGATATGGCCATCATCATCTTGTGACTTTGATCTCCATCTCCAAAGCACCGTCATGATCACCATCATCACCGGCTTGACACCTTGATCTCCATCGAAGCATCGTTGTCGTCTCACCAACTATTGCTTCTACAACTATCGCTACCGCTTAGTGATAAAGTAAAGCAATTACATGGCGATTGCATTTCATACAATAAAGCGACAACCATATGGCTCCTGCTAGTTGCCGATAACTGTGTTACAAAACATGATCATCTCATCCAACAATTTATATAATCATGTCTTGACCATGTCACATCACAACATGCCCTGCAAAAACAAGTTAGACGTTCTCTACTTTGTTGTTGCAAGTTTTACGTGGCTGGTACGGGCTTAGAAAGAACTATTCTTACCTACGCTTCAAAACCACAATGATTTTTCGTCAAGTTTATTGTTTTAACATTCCACAAGGACCGGGCATTGTAACACTCGATCCAACTAAAGTTGGAGAAACAGACACCCAGTAGCCACTTGTGTGCGAAGCACGTCGGTAGAACCAGTCTCGCGTAAGCGTACGCGTAATGTCGGTCTGAGCCGCTTCATCCAACAATACCGCCGAATCAAAGTATGACATGCTGGTAAGCAGTATGACTATTATCACCCACAACTCTTTGTGTTCTATTCGTGCATATAACATCTACGCATAGACCTGGCTCGGATGCCACTGTTGGGAACGCAGTAATTTCAAAAAAAATCCTACGCACACGCAAGATCCATCTAGGTGATGCATAGCAACGAGCGGGGAGAGTGTGTCCACGTACCTCGTAGACCGAAAGCAGAAGTGTTAAGTAACGTGGTTGATGTATTCGAACATCTTCACGATCTAACCGATCAAGTACCGAACGCACGGCACCTCCGCAATCTGGACACGTTCAGCTCGGTGACGTCCCTCGTACTCTTGATCCAGCTGAGGCCGAGGGAGATTTTTTTCATCATGACGGCGTGTTGACGGTGATGATGAAGTTACCGACGCAGGGCTTCGCCTAAGAACTACAACGATATGACCGAGGTGGAAATCTGTGGAGGGGGGCACCGCACACGGCTAAGACAACTGTCAACTTGTGTGTCTATGAGGTGCCCCCCTCCCCCGTATATAAAGGAGTGGAGGAGGGGAGGGCCGACCCTCTCTATGGCGCGCCCCAAGGGGGATTCCTACTCCTAGTAGGAGTAGGTTCCCCCCCCCCCTTCCCTAGTTGGAGTAGGAGAAGAAGGAAGAGGGAGAAGGAGAGAAGGAAGGGGGGCGCCCCCCTCCCCAATTCGGATTGGGCTTGGGAGGGCGCCCCCCCCCACTTGGCCGCCTCCTCCTCTCTCCCACCATGGCCCACCAAGGCCCATTGACTCCCCGGGGGGTTCAAGTAACCCCCTGGTACTCCAATAATTGCACGAACTTATCCGAAACCATTCCGGTGTCCAAACATAGCCTTCCAATATATCAATCTTTATGTCTCGACCGTTTCGAGACTCCTTGTTATGTCCGTGATCACATCTGGGACTCCGAACTACCTTCGGTACATCAAAACACATAAACTCATAATACCGATCATCATCGAACGTTAAGCGTGCGGACCCTACGGGTTCGAGGACTATGTAGACATGACCGAAACTCTTCTCCAGTCAATAACCAATAGCGGAACTTGGATGCTCATATTGGTTCCTACATATTCTACGAAGATCTTTATCGGTCAAACCGCATAACAACATACGTTGTTCCCTTTGTCATCGGTATGTTACTTGCCCGAGATTCGATCGTCGGTATCTCAATACATAGTTCAATCTCGTTACCGGCTGATACGTCTCCATCGTATCTACTTTTCCAAACACTTTTGCCCTTGTTTTGGACTCCAACTTGCATGATTTGAATGGAACTAACCCGGACTAACGCTGTTTTCGGTAGAATTGCCATGGTGTTATTTTTGTGCATAAATAAAAGTTCTCAGAATGACCTGAAAATCAACGGAGATTTTTTGGAATTAATAAAAATACTGGTGAAAGAATCAAGGCCAAGGGGCCCAAACCCTGTCCACGAGGGTGGGAGGCGCGCCTGCCCCCCTGGGCGCGCCCCTGCCTCGTGGGCCCCCTGGAGCTCCACTGACCTCAACTCCAACTCTATATATTCACTTTCTGGGAGAAAAAAAACAGAGAGAAGGATTCATCGCATTTTACGATACGGAGCAGCCGCCAAGCCCTAATCTCTCTCAAGAGGGCTGATCTGGAGTCCGTTCAGGGCTCCGGAGAGGAGAATCCATCGCCATCGTCATCATCAACCTTCCTCCATCACCAATTTCATGATGCTCACCGCCGTGCGTGAGTAATTCCATCGTAGGCTTGCTGGATGGTGATGGGTTGGATGAGATTCATCATGTAACCGAGTTAGTTTTGTTAGGGTTTGATCCCTAGTATCCACTATATTCTGAGATTGATGTTGCTATGACTTTGCTATGCTTAATGCTTGTCACTAGGGCCCGAGTGCCATGATTTCAGATCTGAACCTATTATGTTTTCATGAATATATGTAAGTTCTTGATCCTATCCTGCAAGTCAATAGTCACCTACTATGTATTATGATCCGACAACCACGAAGTGACAATAATTGGGACCACTCCCGGTGATGACAGTAGTTTGAAGAGTTCATGTATTCACTATGTGTTAATGCTTTGGTCTGGTATTCTATTAAAAGGAGGCCTTAATATCCCTTAGTTTCCAATAGGACCCCTCTGCCATGGGAGGGTAGGACAAAAGATGTCATCCAAGTTCTTTTCCATAAGCACGTATGACTATATTCGGAATACATGCCTACATTACATTGATGAATTGGAGCTAGTTCTATGTCACCCTATGTTATAACTGTTGCATGAATAATCGCATCCGGCATAATTCTCCATCACCGATCCAATGCCTACGAGCTTTTCACATATTGTTCTTTGCTTAGTTACTTTTCCGTTGCTACTGTTACAATCACTACAAAACAAAAACTGCTACTGTTAATTTCGCCACTGTTACCGTTACTTCCATACTACTTTGCTACTAAATACTTTGTTGCAGATACTAAGTTATCCATGTGTGGTTGAATTGACAACTCAACTTCTAATACTTGAGAATATTCTTTGGCTCCCCTTGTGTCGAATCAATAAATTTGGGTTGAATACTCTACCCTCGAAAATTGTTACGATCCCCTATACTTGTGGGTTATCAAGACCATTTTCTGGCGCCGTTGCCGGGGTGCATAGCTCTATTCTTTGAGTCACTTGGGATTTATATCTGCTGGTCACTATTAGGATCTTGAAAGACGAAAGAACTAAGATTTTTACCTCAACTACGAGGGAGGTAAGGAACTGTCATCTAGCTCTGCACTTGATTCACCTTCTGTTTTGAGTAAACTTGTGACACCTAAACCTGCTTCTGCTACTAATTCTGATATGTCGCATGTTATTGATGATGCCACTTCTGCTATGCATGATACTTATGATGAAACTACTTCTATGCTTGATACTACTGTGCCACTAGGTGAATTTCTTGATGAACAACTTGCTAGGGCTAGAGAGAATGAAATTATTGAAACTGATAATATTGATGAAAGTGATAATGAAGATTTTCCCCCTAGATATGAATTGCCTATTGTGCCTGAGGGTTATGTTATGGATGAAGAAACTACTAGAGACTTTCTTGCTTGCAATGATAGGAGTGATCTTAAGAAATTATTAGCTAAACTGAAAGAAAAATCACTTAATGCTAGAATGAAATATGACCCTGCTTTTGCTACATCACCTATCTTTATTACTGATAAGGATTATGATTTCTCTGTTGATACTGAGATAATTACTTTGGTTTAATCTGATCCTTTTTATGGCTATGAATCTGAAACTGTTGTGGCACATCTTACTAAATTAAATGATTTAGCCACCCTGTTTGTCGATGTACTAAAGTAGGGGTACCTTAGTAACCCGAACTTGTGCACGGGAAGTCATAGCACCCCGCAGCAAGGCTTGCCAGGTGATCGCCAAGACCCTCCATGGTCCCCTTTTAGGGCCATTCAAGAACAAAGTATTTGAGCCAAGGCCCCGGCAAGAGGAGCTTGCCGGGAAGGCCACCCGAAGAGAGCGAGGCCCCGGCAAGAGGAGCTTGCCGGGACTACCGCTCGAAGCACAAGACCCTGGCAAGAGGAGCTTTCCGGGAAGGCCAACCATGGCACAACAAGGACCTTGCCGCGACGTGCCCCGCGCTCCGGCAAGGCCCGGTGAGCGACAAGCTCCCGGGCGCGACAAGACATCCGCCGCGGCAAGGCGCTTGCCACGACAAGCTACCACCCCGTGCCTGCGCTCCAGCTCACCCACCAACGTGTCGCTCTGGGGGCATCCCAGGCGCTCGTGGCGGGAGGCTGTGTAGCCAGGGGCATGCGGTGGCGAAGCGAAGCTGACAGAGTAGCCATCGTGGCAAACGGTGGTGCTCCTGACGACCCTGTTCCTGCACCGTCTGGGCGACGCGGACGGGCATTTAATGCCCTTGTCCCCCGCCGTCAGAGTTAGGTATGATAGCACTGTACAGCCACTGTGCAGGCAGCTGTACCCACTACAGCATTCTCCCATTTTTGCCCTCACCTACGCTGCCACCTGTGGGTAACCCCTTGAGCATATAAAAGGAGGCCCCATGCGCACGTAGGAGGAGGAGGACACCCATTTTTACGCTCGGTCTCGCCAGTGGCTTGTGGGTACTGTAGCACCACACGCCTCCGAGCAAGAACACAATACAAACCACAAAGCAGCAGTAGGGTTTTACGCATCCGTGCGGCCCGAAGCTGGGTAAATCCCTCGTGTGCATCGTCTCGATCCGCTCTTTGTGCAGCCTCCGCCCCCCGCCGAACCAATAAGGGGCTCGGTCCCCATAGGTGTTCGAGGAAGCCGATTTCCTCGACATCTTTGGCGCGCCAGGTAGGGGGCGTCGAGGTTGTGTGAACCTGATCCGGCAACCGCACAGGCTAGATTTCCGTCATCTTCATCGACATGTCACCGAAGAAGAAAGCGTCGGAGGTGGCTGGTCCGTCCGCGTTGAACCCACCGCCCCTGGAGCAAACGGGTGGTGGGGACGACACCGGCGGCGGGACGGACGTCGTCGAGCCAGCTCATGGCGCCACGGCGTCCGAGCATGCACCGCGCCCCTCTCAGGAGGCGTGGGACCAGCAGTGCCCTGGTACCCACGGTACCATACGCTCGCTGGACCCAGATCGAGCTGGCAGATCCCAGGGCGTTCAAGGCCAACATGCACACCAGCGTGTTGGTGCGAGTGTGGCGCGACTGCCTGGACCGGGTGCTACTCCTTCTAACATAGTTAGAAGTTCGAGCACATCCCGCTCCACGCGCCGTACGCCGCCGCTGCCCGCCACTCCAGCAGAAGCTCTAGCGTGAGCCCAACTGCTCCTAGATTACCCTCCAACGGCGGACAAGCTCGGCGACTGGAGGGCCACGATACAGAGTCTCATCGGCTTCGCTAACGGCGACACCCCGCGGCAGCACAGTGCGTCGCAGCCGCAGCAGGTCGGCCAGGCGCGAACCGATGGCGCCAAGACCGGCAGGGGTGCAACCACCGTGCATTCCCCGCCGCAGAGGCCGAGATCGCCGACTCGCCGGAGCCATCACGACAACGACTCCACCACGTCGTCGAATCCGTGAACTCGTCGCGATCAACGCCAAGTTCTTCACGAACGAAAGCAAGAGGACACTCACACTCGCATCGAGCGTCGGAGAGAAACGCGGCGTCAATCAGACGAGCGCGCTGGGCCCTCTGTCGACATGCATGCGCCGGGGGGACCGGGCGACCTGCCGTACGCGGTAGGTTGCCCTGCGTTCACCCGTGAGCTGCGGCAAGTCCAGTGGCCCAGCACGAAGAATTTCAAGCCAGACTTACCAGAGAAGTACGACGGCAAGTCGCATCCGTCGGAGTTCCTCAACATCTACACCATTGCAGTGCAGGCTGCCGGGGGGCGAGACGACAAGATCCTTGCCAACTACTTCCCGCGGGTGCTCAAATCTGAAGGAAATATGCCCTAGAGGCAATAATAAAGTTATTATTTATTTCCTTATATCATGATAAATGTTTATTATTCATGCTAGAATTGTATTAACTGGAAACATAATACATGTGTGAATACATAGACAAACAGAGTGTCACTAGTATGCCTCTACTTGACTAGCTCATTAATCAAAGATGGTTATGTTTCCTAACCATGAACAAAGAGTTGTTATTTGATTAACGAGATCACATCATTAGTTGAATGATCTGATTGACATGACCCATTCCATTAGCTTAGCACCCGATCGTTTAGTATGTTGCTATTGCTTTTATCCATGACTTATACATGTTCCTTTAACTATGAGATTATGCAACTCACGTTTACCATAGGAACACTTTGTGTGCTACCAAACGTCACAACGTAACTGGGTGATTATAAAGGTGCTCTACAGGTGTCTCCGAAGGTACATGTTGGGTTGGCGTATTTCGAGATTAGGATTTGTCACTCCGATTGTCGGAGAGGTATCTCTGGGCCCTCTCGGTAATGCACATCACATAAGCCTTGCAAGCATTGCAACTAATGTGTTAGTTGTGAGATGATGTATTACGGAACGAGTAAAGAGACTTGCCGGTAACGAGATTGAACTAGGTATTGGATACCGATGATCGAATCTCAGGCAAGTAACATACCGATGACAAAGGGAACGACGTATGTTGTTATGCGGTCTGGCCGATAAAGATCTTCGTAGAATATGTAGGAGCCAATATGGGCATCCAGGTCCCGCTGTTGGTTATTGACCGGAGACGTGTCTCGGTCATGTCTACATTGTTCTCGAACCGTAGGGTCCGCACGCTTAAGGTTTCGATGACAGTTATATTATGAGTTTATGAGTTTTGATGTACCGAAGGAGTTCGGAGTCCCGGATGAGATCGGGGACATGACGAGGAGTCTTGAAATGGTCGAGACGTAAAGATCGATATATTGGACGACTATATTCGGACATCGGAAGGGTTCTGAGTGGTTCGGGTATTTTCGGAGGTACCGGGGAGTTACGGGATTACGGGAGAAGTAATGGGCCTTGATGGGCTTTAGTGGGAAAAGGAAAAAGGCTGCTGCGCCCCCCCTCCCCTCTAGTCCGAATTGGACTAGGGAAAAGGGGGCCGGCCACCTCTCCTTCTCCTCCTATTCCTTCTCCCTTCCTCCCCTCTTGGTGGACTCCTACTAGGACTTGGAGTCCTAGTAGGACTCCATATCTTGGCCACACCAATTGGCTTGGTCGGCCTCCTCCTCCTCCATCCTTTATATACTGAGGCAAGGGGCACCCCTTGGACACACAATTGATCAACGTGATCGTTCCTTAGCCGTGTGCGGTGCCCCCCTCCACCATATTCCACCTCGGTCATATCGTTGCAGTGCTTAGGCGTAGCCCTGCGCCGGTAATTCATCAAGATCGTCACCACGCCGTCGTGCTGACGGAACTCTTCCTCGACGCTTTGCTGGATCGGAGCCCGGGGATCGTCATCGAGCTGAACGTGTGCCAAGAACTCGGAGGTGCCGGAGTAACGGTGCTGTGATCGGTTGGATCGCGAGGAGAACGTACGACTACTTCCTCTACGTTGTGTCAACGCTTCCGCTTCGGTCTACGAGGGTACGTAGACAACACTCTCCCCTCTCGTTGCTATGCATCACCATGATCTTGCGTGTGCGTAGGAATTTTTTTGAAATTACTACGTTCCCCAACAGTGGCATCCGAGCCTAGGTTTTTATGGTATGATGTTATTTGCACGAGTAGAACACAAGTGAGTTGTGGACGATACAAGTCATACTACCTACCAGCATGTCATACTTTGGTTCAGCGGTATTGTTGGACGAGACGATCCGGACCAACCTTACGCGTACTCTTACGCGAGACCGGTTCCCTCGACGTGCTTTGCACATAGATGGCTTGCGGAAGACTGTCTCTCCAACTTTAGTTGAACCGAGTGTGGCTACGCCCGGTCCTTGAGAAGGTTAAAATGGAGTCTATTTGACAAACTATCGTTGTGGTTTTGATGCGTAGGTAAGATGAGTTCTTGCTTAAGCCCGTAGCAGCCACGTAAAACTTGCAACAACAAAGTAGAGGACGTCTAACTTGTTTTTGCAGGGCATGTTGTGATGTGATATGGTCAAGACATGATGCTAAATTTTATTGTATGAGATGATCATGTTTTGTAACCGAGTTATCGGCAACTGGCAGGAGCCATATGGTTGTCGCTTTATTGTATGCAATGCAATCGCGATGTAATGCTTTACTTTATTACTAAGCGGTAGTGATAGTCGTGGAAGCATAAGATTGGCGAGACGACAATGATGCTACGATGGAGATCAAGGTGTCGCGCCGGTGACGATGGTGATCATGACGGTGCTGCGGAGATGGAGATCACAAGCACAAGATGATGATGGCCATATCATATCACTTATATTGATTGCATGTGATGTTTATCTTTTATGCATCTTATCTTGCTTTGTTTGACGGTAGCATTATAAGATGATCTCTCACTAATTATCAAGAAGTGTTCTCCCTGAGTATGCACCGTTGCGAAAGTTCTTCGTGCTGAGACACCACATGATGATCGGGTGTGATAGGCTCTACGTTCAAATACAACGGGTGCAAAACAGTTGCACACGCGGAATACTCAGGTTTAACTTGACGAGCCTAGCATATAACAGATATGGCCTCGGAACACGGAGACTGAAAGGTCGAGCGTGAATCATATAGTAGATATGATCAACATAGTGATGTTCACCATTGAAACTACTCCATCTCACGTGATGATCGGACATGGTTTAGTTGATTTGGATCACGTGATCACTTAGAGGATTAGAGAGATATATATCTAAGTGGGAGTTCTTAAGTAATATGATTAATTGAACTTAAATTTATCATGAACTTAGTCCTGGTAGTATTAGCATATCTATGTTGTAGATCAATAGCTCGCGTTGTTGCTTTCATGTGTTTATTTTGATATGTTCCTAGAGAAAATTGTGTTGAAAGATGTTAGTAGCAATGATGCGGATTGGATCCGTGATCTGAGGTTGATCCTCATTGCTGCACAGAAGAATTATGTCCTTGATGCACCGCTAGGTGACGGACCTATTGCAGGAGCAGATGCAGACGTTATGAACGTTTTTGCTAGCTCAATATGATGACTACTTAATAGTTTAGTGCACCATGCTTAACAGCTTAGAATCGGGACTTCAAAGACGTTTTGAACATCATGGAGCATATGAGATGTTCCAGGAGTTGAAGTTAATACTTCAAGCAAATACCCGAGTTGAGAGATATGAAGTCTCCAACAAGTTCTATAGCTAAAAGATGGAGGAGAATCGCTCAACTAGTGAGCATGTGCTCAGATTGTCTGGGTACTACAATTGCTTGAATCAAGTGGGAGTTAATCTTCCAGATGAGATAGTGATTGACAGAATTCTCTAGTCACCATCACCAAGTTAGTAGAACTTCGTGATGAACTATAATATGCAAGGGATAACGGAAAATATTCCCAAGCTCTTCGCGATGCTAAAATCGGCGAAGGTAGAAATCAAAGAAAAACATCAAGTGTTGATGGTTGACAAGATCACTAGTTTCAAGAAAAGGGCAAAAGGAAAGAAGGGGAACTTCAAGAAGAACAGCAAGCAAGTTGCTGCTCAAGTGAAAAAGCCCAAGTCTGGTCCTAAGCCTGAGACTAAGTGCTTCTACTGCAAAGGGACTGGTCACTGGAAGCGGAACTACCCCAAGTGATTGGTGGATAAGAAGGATGGCAAAATGAACATAAGTATAGTTGATATACATGTTATTGATGTGTACTTTACTAGTGTTCATAGCAACCCCTCAGTATTTGGTACTAGTTCAAGTTGCTAAAATTTAGTAACTCGAAACGGGAGTTGCAGAATGAACAAAGACTAGTTAAAGGGCAAGGTGACGATGTGTGTTGGAAGTGGTTCCAAGATTGATATGATCATCATCACACACTCCCTATACTTTCGGGATTAGTGTTGAAACTAAATAAGTGTTATTTGGTGTTTGCGTTGAGCATGAATATGATTTGATCATGTTAATTGCAATACAGTTATTCATTTAAGTTAGAGAACAATTGTTGTTCTGTTTACATGAATAAAACCTTCTATGGTCATACACACCAATGAAAATAGTTCATTGGATCTCGATCGCAGTGATACACATATTCATGATATTGAAACCAAAAGATGCGAAGTTAATAATGATAGTGCAACCTATTTGTGGCACTGCCGTTTAGGTCATATTGGTGTAAAGCGCATGAAGAAACTCCATGCTGATGGGATTTTGGAATCACTTGATTATGAATCACTTGATGCTTGCGAACCATGCCTCTTGGGCAAGATGACTAAAAACGCCGTTCTCCGGAACAATGGAGCAAGCAACAGATTTGTTGGAAATCATACATACTGATGTATATGGTCCGATGAATATTAAGGCTCGCGACAAGTATCATTATTTTCTGACCTTCACAGATGATTTGAGCAGATATGGGTATATCTACTTGATGAAACATAAGTCTGAAACGTTTGAAAAGTTCAAAGAATTTTAGAGTGAAGTGAAAATCATCGTGACAAGAAAATAAGGTTTCTACGATCTGATCGCGGAGACAAATATTTGAGTTACGAGTTTGGTCTTCAATTAAAACAATGTGGAATAGTTTCACAAATTCATGCCACCTGGAACACCACAGCATAATGGTGTGTCCGAACGTCATAACCGTACTTTATTGGATATAGTACAAACTATGATGTTTCTTACCGATTTACCAATATCATTTTGGGATCATGCATTAGAGACAGCTGCATTCACGTTAAAAGGGGCACGATCTAAAGTCCGTTGAGACGACACAAAATAAACTGTGGTTTGGCAAGAAACCAAAGTTGTCGTTTCTTAAAGTTTGGGGTTACGATGCTTATGTGAAAAAGTTTCATCCTGATAAGCTCAAACCCAAATCGGAGAAATGTGTCTTCATAGGTACCCAAAGGAGACTGTTGGGTACACCTTCTATCACAGATCCGAAGGCAAGACATTCGTTGCTGAGAATGGATCCTTTCTAGAGAAGGAGATTCTCTCGAAAGAAGTGAGTGGGAGGAAAGTAGAAAACTTGATAAGGTAATTGTACCTTCTCCCTTATTGGAAAGTAGTTCATCACAGAAATCTGTTCTTGTGACTACTACACCAATTAGTAAGGAAGCTAATGATGATGATCATGTAACTTCAAGATCAAGTTACTACCGAATCTCGTAAGTAAACTAGAGTGAGATCCGCACCAGAGTGGTACGGTAATCCTGTTCTGGAAGTCATGTTACTAGACCATGACGAACTTGCGAACTATGAGGAAGCGATGATGAGCCCAGATTCCGCGAAGTGGTTTGAGGCCTTGAAATCTGAGATATGATCCATGTATGAGAACAAAGTATGGACTTTGATGGATTTGCCCGATGATCGGCAAGCCAAAGAAAATAAATGGATCTTGAAGAGGAAGACGGACACTGATAGTAGTGTTACTATCTACAAAGCTAGAATTGTCGCAAAAAGTTTTCGACAAGTTCAAGGTGTTGACTACGATGAGAATTTCTCACTCGTATCTATGCTTAAGTCTGTCCGAATCATGTTAGCAATTGCCGCATTTTATGAAATCCGGCAAATGGATAAACAAAACTACATTCCTTAAAGGATTTATTAAAGAAGAGTTGTATACGATGCAACTAGAAGGTTTTGTCGATCCTGAAGGTGTTAACAAAATATGCAAGCTCCAGCGATCCATCTATGGACTGGTGCAAGCATCTCGGAGTTGGAATATACGCTTTGATAAGTTGATCAAAGCATATAGTTTTATACAGACTTGCGGTGAAGCCTGTATTTACAAGAAAGTGAGTGGGAGCACTACAGCATTTCTGATAAGTATATGTAAATGACATATTATTGATCGGAAATAATGTAGAATTATTCTGTAAAGCATAAAGGAGTATTTGAAAGGAGTTTTTCGAAGAAGGACCTCGGTGAAGCTACTTACATATTGAGCATCAAGATCTATAGAGATAGATCAAGACGCTTGATAAGTTTTTCAATAAGTACATACCTTGAAAAAAATTTGAAGTAGTTCAAAATGGAACAGTCAAAGAAAGAGTTCTTGCCTGTATTACAAGGTGTGAAATTGAGTAAGACTCAAAGCCCGACCACGGCAGATGATAGAAAGAGAATGAAAGTCATTTCCTATGCCTCAGCCATAGATTCTATAAAGTATGCCATGCTATGTACCAGATCTATTGTATACCCTACACTGTGTTAAGCAAGGGAGTACAATAGTGATCTAGGAAGTAGATCACTGGACATCGGGCAAAATTATCCTTAGTAAAATAAGGATATGTTTCTCGATTATGGATGTGACAAAAAGGTTCGTCGTAAAAGGTTACGTCGATGCAAGTTTTGACACTAATCTAGATGACTCTAAATCTCAATCTAGATACATATTGAAAGTGGGAGCAATTAGCTAAAGTAGCTCCGTGCAGAGCATTGTAGACATAGAAAATTGCAAAATACATAACGGATCTGAATGTGGCAGACCCGTTGACTAAACTTCTCTCACAAACAAAACATGATCACACCGTAGTACTCTTTGGGTGTTAATCACATAGCGATGTGAACTAGATTACTGAATCTAGTAAACCCTTTGGGTGTTGGTCACATATCGATGTGAACTATGGGTGTTAATCACATGGTGATGTGAACTATTGCTGATAAATCACATGGCGATGTGAACTAGATTATTGACTCTAGTGCAAGTGGGAGACTGAAGGAAATATGCCCTAGAGGCAATAATAAAGTTATTATTTATTTCCTTATATCATGATAAATGTTTATTATTCATGCTAGAATTGTATTAACTGGAAACATAATACATGTGTGAATACATAGACAAACAGAGTGTCACTAGTATGCCTCTACTTGACTAGCTCATTAATCAAAGATGGTTATGTTTCCTAACCATGAACAAAGAGTTGTTATTTGATTAACGAGATCACATCATTAGTTGAATGATCTGATTGACATGACCCATTCCATTAGCTTAGCACCCGATCGTTTAGTATGTTGCTATTGCTTTTATCCATGACTTATACATGTTCCTTTAACTATGAGATTATGCAACTCACGTTTACCATAGGAACACTTTGTGTGCTACCAAACGTCACAACGTAACTGGGTGATTATAAAGGTGCTCTACAGGTGTCTCCGAAGGTACATGTTGGGTTGGCGTATTTCGAGATTAGGATTTGTCACTCCGATTGTCGGAGAGGTATCTCTGGGCCCTCTCGGTAATGCACATCACATAAGCCTTGCAAGCATTGCAACTAATGTGTTAGTTGTGAGATGATGTATTACGGAACGAGTAAAGAGACTTGCCGGTAACGAGATTGAACTAGGTATTGGATACCGATGATCGAATCTCAGGCAAGTAACATACCGATGACAAAGGGAACGACGTATGTTGTTATGCGGTCTGACCGATAAAGATCTTCGTAGAATATGTAGGAGCCAATATGGGCATCCAGGTCCCGCTGTTGGTTATTGACCGGAGACGTGTCTCGGTCATGTCTACATTGTTCTCGAACCGTAGGGTCCGCACGCTTAAGGTTTCGATGACAGTTATATTATGAGTTTATGAGTTTTGATGTACCGAAGGAGTTCGGAGTCCCGGCTGAGATCGGGGACATGACAAGGAGTCTTGAAATGGTCGAGACGTAAAGATCGATATATTGGACGACTATATTCGGACATCGGAAGGGTTCTGAGTGGTTCGGGTATTTTCGGAGGTACCGGGGAGTTACGGGATTACGGGAGAAGTAATGGGCCTTGATGGGCTTTAGTGGGAAAAGGAAAAAGGCTGCTGCGCCCCCCCTCCCCTCTAGTCCGAATTGGACTAGGGAAAAGGGGGCCGGCCACCTCTCCTTCTCCTCCTATTCCTTCTCCCTTCCTCCCCTCTTGGTGGACTCCTACTAGGACTTGGAGTCCTAGTAGGACTCCATATCTTGGCCGCACCAATTGGTTTGGTCGGCCTCCTCCTCCTCCATCCTTTATATACTGAGGCAAGGGGCACCCCTTGGACACACAATTGATCAACGTGATCGTTCCTTAGCCGTGTGCGGTGCCCCCCTCCACCATATTCCACCTCGGTCATATCGTTGCAGTGCTTAGGCGTAGCCCTGCGCCGGTAATTCATCAAGATCGTCACCACGCCGTCGTGCTGACGGAACTCTTCCTCGACGCTTTGCTGGATCGGAGCCCGGGGATCGTCATCGAGCTGAACGTGTGCCAAGAACTCGGAGGTGCCGGAGTAACGGTGCTGTGATCGGTTGGATCGCGAGGAGAACGTACGACTACTTCCTCTACGTTGTGTCAACGCTTCCGCTTCGGTCTACGAGGGTACGTAGACAACACTCTCCCCTCTCGTTGCTATGCATCACCATGATCTTGCGTGTGCGTAGGAAATTTTTTGAAATTACTACGTTCCCCAACAAAATCCAACGTCAGATCCTGGCTCATGCACTTGCCGAACAACTCCATAACCTCCTGGACAGACTTGTGCCATCAGTTTGTTGGCGCCTTTACAGGCGGCCACAAACCCCATGGCCAAGCGAGCGACCTCCATCTGCTCGTCCAGAAGGAGGGAGAACCTCTGCGCAAGTTCATTCAGAGATTCAGCCGTGTGCACTACAACATCCCTGATGTCCACCCTGCCGCGGTCATCAGCGCGTTCCATCAGAACATGCGCAACCACAGGATGCGGGAGGAGATGGCGATGTGCAAGATCAAAGACGTCAGCGAGCTATATGCCCTGGCCGGCAAGTTTGCACGCGCTGAGGAGGGGACGAAACTCCCCGGAGAGAACTTTGGAGCAGCAGAATCTGACAGTGAGGATACCGCCCCGGCAAGGAAGAACCGGCGGTGGAGCAACAGGAAGAAGAAGAGCCAAGAAGTACTGGTTGTTGAGCAGTCCGGCGATAAAGGCGCCGCCAAAAAGGCCCAGGCTGGTAGCTCCGGCAAGGGGGTTGCCGGATGCGCCAACTGCCAGGCCGTGGCGGTCACCGACAAGCGGGATGGCACCAACAAACAGTACTGCAAGATCCACCGCACCAAGGGCCATGACCTCCAGAGCTGCAAACAGGTCGAGCGGCTCGTCGAGCTGCAAAAGGCCGAGTACGAGCGGCGCAACAAGGAGAAAGCCCGAGGGGGTGGCGGAGGATCCAGCACGAAGCGCCCTGGCCAGGGAGGGCGCCGCGACAAGGACAAGCAGTGGCAAACGGACAGACCTCCCCGCGGCCGCGACAAGGAGGAAGACGACGACGAAGACGAAGACATGCATGATGTCGAGACTAGTGAGCAGGAGTTTCAGAAAGCCACAAAGGTCTTATGCGTGGACGGTGGTGCTTCTCTGCACACTTCTCACCGCCAGCTCAAACAGTGGGCGCGGGAAGTCAATGCAGCGGAACCACCCGTCGAGTCACGCAGGCCTCTGAAATGGTCCAGCACGCCTATCATCTTCGATATTGAGGACCACCCTGACCGCACAACTGCGATCGGGTGCTTGCCGGTGTTGGTCTCACCGACAGTCCGCAACCTCAAGGTCACCAAGATGCTAGTCGACGGCGGGGCCGGCCTGAACCTGATCT
This sequence comes from Aegilops umbellulata, assembly GCA_032464435.1. Classification (NCBI taxonomy): domain Eukaryota; kingdom Viridiplantae; phylum Streptophyta; class Magnoliopsida; order Poales; family Poaceae; genus Aegilops; species Aegilops umbellulata. The sequence continues at coordinate 332,332,001 of CP136058.1, forward strand.
CCTCCGCTGTGCTCCATAAACTCCAAGTCCCCGACAGCCAGCTCGAAGAGACCGGCACGTTCCAAGGAATCAACCCGGGAAGGAGCAAGCCGAAGGGGAAGATAACGTTGCCAGTGACGTTTGGCAGCGAGCTAAACTTTAGGACAGAGAGGATCACCTTCGACGTTGCCGATTTCCCGTTGCCCTACAATGGAATTCTCGGCCGTCCAGCGCTCGCCAAGTTCATGGCGGCCTCTCACTACGCATACAACGTGCTCAAGATGCCAGGCCCGATAAGCGTCATCTCTGTCCCTGGCGACAAGAAGGATGTCCTTATCTGTGCCGACAAGATCTACCGGGAAGCAGCAGCCGCAGCGGATCACGAGCCACTTGCCGCTGAAGCTCCCGGAGGGAAGAAGAAAGCCAAGCCCGGCAAGTGCTCTGGTGCCTGCTCCGGCAAGCGCACCTCTTCGGAGTGCTGCGATGCCGTCGAGGACGCGCCATCGAGCTCCGCCGGCAAGAAGAAGACCAAGCCCGGCAAGTGCTCTGGTGCCCACTCCGGCAAGCGCACCTCTTCAAAGTGTTGCGCTACCGTCGAGGACGCGCCATCGAGCTCCACCGGCAAGAGCAAGAAGTCGATGGCAGCCCCGCCAACGACCAAGAAGGTGTCCCCAAGGAGGACGGCACGGGTGGTACCTTCACCATCAGCGCCACTCTCGACCCCAAATAGGAAAGCGCGCTCGTTGCTTTCCTGCGGGCGAATGTCGATGTGTTTGCCTGGCAACCATCTGACATCCCCGGCATTCCCAGGAAAGTGATTGAGCACCACCTTGTCGTCTGTCCTCACGCGCGGCCCGTCAAGCAGAGAGTCAGGAAACAAGCAGTGGAGCGCCAAGAGTTCATTGCAGAAGAGATCAGGAAGTTGGAAGCGGCAGGCCTCGTCAGAGGTGTGCTCCATCTGACGTGGTTGGCCAATCATGTTGTCGTGCGCAAAGCAAATGGGAAATGGAGGCTTTGCATCGATTTTACCGATGTTAATAAAGCTTGCCCCAAAGATCCGTTTCCCTTGCCGCGCATTGACCAGATTGTTGACTCCACGGCCGGATGTGACCTGCTTTCGTTCCTTGACTCATACTCGGGATACCATCAGATCTTCATGGCTAAAGAAGATGAAGAGAAGACCACATTCATCACTCCATGTGGCACGTACTGTTTCGTACGGATGCCTTTTGGACTGAACAATGCTGGTTCGACATTTGCCAGGGTTGTCCACACCGCTTTTGAGCCACAAATCCATAGAAATGTGGAGGCCTACATGGATGATATAGTGGTCAAGAGCAGAGACAGGGCAACCCTGATTCAAGACTTAGAAGAGACCTTTGCGAACCTGCGCAAGGTCAGCCTCAAGCTCAACCCCGAGAAGTGCGTGTTTGGAGTCCCTTCCGGCAAGCTTCTCGGGTTCTTCGTGTCTCAACGGGGAATCGAAGCCAATCCCGACAAGATCAAGGCCATCGAGCAAATTGAAGCACCAACACGTGTCAAGGATGTACGAAGGCTTGCCGGCTACGTGGCGGCTCTCAGCAGGTTCATTTCCAAGTCTGCAGAACGCGCCCTGCCATTTTTCGAAGTTTTGAAAAAGGTGGGTCCAGTAGAATGGACTCCGGAAGCGGAGGCTGCGCTGCGAGACTTGAAGAAATACCTGTCCTCCGCTCCAATACTTGTCGCGCCTAAACCACAAGAGAAGTTGCTGATGTACCTGGCGGCAACCAATCAAGTGGTTAGTGCTACGTTAGTAGCGGAGAGGGAGGCAGATGATGAGCCAGCGACCACGGCAAGTGCATCCAGCGACAAGCAGGGGGCTTCCCCGTCAAGCTCTGGCCCCGGCAAGGAGGGATCGGCGCAGGCGCAAGAGGAGGTGCAGAAGAAGAGAATGGTGCAGCGCCCAGTTTACTTTGTCAGTTCCCTCTTGCAGGGACCTAGGTCAAGGTACTCTGGTGTGCAGAAATTGCTTTTCGGCCTCCTTATGGCCTCGAGAAAGCTGCGCCATTACTTCCAAGCACACGAGATTACAGTTGTCACTCGCTTTCCGCTGAAGAGGATACTGCAGAATCCCGAAGCAACAGGCAGGATCGTGGAGTGGGCACTGGAACTGTCAAGCTTTGGCCTCAAGTTCGAAAGCACTTCAACTATCTAGAGCAGAGCACTGGCAGAGTTCATAGCGGAGTGGACGCCGACGCCAGATGAAGAAATTCCAGAGACGATCATCCCCGGCACAGAAGCAAGCAAAGAGTGGCTGATGTACTTTGATGGGGCCTTCTCGCTGCAAGGCGCCGGCGCCGGCGTACTGCTTGTCGCGCCCACCGGAGAGCACCTCAAGTACATCGTCCAAATGCACTTTACCAAGGAGCAAGCAACCAACAATACAGCAGAGTATGAAGGTTTGCTTGCCGGTCTCAGGATCGCGGCAGAACTTGGGATCAAGAAGCTCGTTGTCAGGGGAGACTCGCAGCTTGTCGTCCGCCAAGTGAACAAAGATTATCAGAGTCCGTTGATGGGAGCTTACATTGATGAAGTGAGGAAGCTAGAGGAGCGCTTTGACGGCCTGCAAATGGAACACGTTCCGAGAACTGAGAACGACATTGCCGACGGCCTGTCAAAGTGCGCATCACTTAAGTTACCTGTGGAAACAGGGACTTTTGTGCTCAAGCTGACTCAGCCATCCGTAACACCGTCAACCGGACAGAGCAAGAAGAGGAGGTTGGTCTCCGGCGACTATCTTCCGGCAGAGCTCCCCGGAGCCGCCGCCAAGAAGGTCCCCAAGATCGACGCCAAGAATGCTGAGGAGCCGTCCGCTCCAGCAAACCCCAGGGTTTATTCCGTAGAAGCAGACACTCCCGACAAGCTTCGCTCCGGCAAGCTTGCCGGGGAACATCAAGCTCCGGCTGAGCCCCAGATCCTCACCGTGGAAGCAGGTGTTCTCGCAGCAGCAGACGCGCCTTTAGTCCTTGTCGTCAAGCCACAGGCTCCGGCATGGGCGCAGCAGATCGTCCATTTTCTCCAGACAGGAGAACTTCCCGATGAGCAAGAAGAAGCAGAAAGAGTAGCCCGGTAGTCATGTATGTACCAGTTTGTCGACGACACACTATACAGAAGAGGACGCAATAGGGTGAAATTGAAGTGTATTCCCCGGGAAGACGGACAGAAGCTGTTGGCAGAGATACATGGAGGCATATGTGGCCACCACATTGGTGCTAGAGCACTTGTCGGCAAAGCGTTCCGGCAAGGGTTCTTCTGGCCGACAGCCCTCCAGGATGCGACTGCACAAGTAACCAAGTGTGAAGCGTGCCAGTTCCATTCCAAGCAGATACACCAATCAGCTCAAGCTCTCGAGACGATCCCTTTATCCTGGCCATTTTCGGTCTGGGGGATCGACATCCTCGGCCCCTTCGCCCGAGCTGTCGGGGGCTTTGAGTACTTGTACGTCGCAATCGACAAATTCACAAAGTGGCCGGAAGTGGAACCAGTGAGGAAGGTGACAGCTCAGTCCGCGGTCAAGTTCTTCAGGTCGATTGTTTGTAGCTTCGGGATCCCCAATAGGATCATCACCGACAACGGCACGCAGTTCACGAGCCGCGCCTTCATGCAGTACGTCCAAGACCTCGGCGCCAAGGTCTGCTTTGCTTCTGTTGCTCATCCCAGGAGCAACGGTCAAGCGGAAACGGCCAATGCTGAGGTACTGCACGGGCTCAAGACCAGAACCTTTGACAGGCTGCACAAGTGCGAACGGAACTGGATCGAGGAGCTGTCGGCGGCTCTTTGGTCGATCAGAACGACGCCAAATCGAGCCACCGGCCAGACACCATTTGCTCTAGTCTATGGAGCAGAAGCAGTTACCCCCACGGAACTCGTATACGGGTCACCTCGAGTGCTCGCTTATGATGAGCTTGAGCAAGAGCGGCTGCGTGAAGATGACGCGCTGCTCCTCGAGGAAGATCGTCTTCAGGCTGCTGTGCGAGCCTCTCGCTACCAGCAAGCTTTGTGTCGCTACCATAGCCGCAAGGTTAGAGCCAGAAGCTTCGAGGAAGGCGACCTTGTTCTTCGGCGCGCTCCGTCCGCCAAGAGACACAACAAGTTGACGCCGAAGTGGGAAGGCCCTTACCGGGTGAGACGAGTCACGAGGCCCGGCGCTGTCCGCCTTGAGACCGAAGATGGCACTCCGGTGAGCAACTCCTGGAATATTGAGCATCTTCGTAAGTTTTACCCGTAAGGCGCGGTTGTCGGACCCTGTTCGGCAACCAACCTTTTGTACAAGTCTTGCCGCAGTTGCATGTAATCCTTTGTACAAAGCCAGGCGCAGACCCTGAGCAGCAGTCAATGAAGCGCTGGCGCCCTAAGTTTTAGCATGCATGCTGAGTCGAGTCTCGTCCTTGGTTAGGGTTGATAGTGCCTGACAGTCGCTAACCCCTAGCTTAGAGGTCGAGTCTGCGTCCTTTTTTCCTGTCCTTCCGTTTCCTTTGGTTCGCAGGGTTTTGCATATCCTGGCCGGGCCGCTAAAGGACGAAGAAAGAGAAGAAGGGCGGACCAGCATCTGGTCCCCGGCAAACCAGTGTTGCCGGGGGCTGCAAGTACAAGAGTTCGCCCACGGCAAGCCAAAGTTGCCGGGGGCTGCTATCCCAGATAAGTTTTTGCATCCCTTGTCATGCATTCTCTTATGAACTGTGGAATACGAAAACCTTGTTTCCTCCTAAAAACTGCCGTGCTCCCTTAACGATAGGCCCCGGAGCGCGTTCCTCGGGCCCGTTTTGGTGGTAGCCGCAGCAGCAAAGGGGCGAAACGAGGGGCCAGAACCCGCCTTCTCCCTGCCTCCGCCAAGGGCGTGAGAAGGGTCGAGCGGCGCGGGAAGACGGCAGGGCTGGTTGCCGGGCAAAGAAATGTCTATCCTCACGATACAAATGGTTCACTCCTTGGCGTGGGTTCCACCCACGGGACAAATGGCCCGGCAAACATCCCCTTTTCATTAAAAACATTCCGCCCAGGTTTAGTTCAGAGAGAATGAAAAACATGAAAGATGGGATTACAAGTTTTAAATGCAACTAAGGCCCGAGGGCTTAGAGATTGAAAAAAGATAAGGTGCCCGTAATCCCTTTCTTGTCTCTCTCCTCAGGAGGTAGGGCAAGGCGGCGAAAAGGGCAAAAGGGGCGCCTAGGCGAGCTACGGGTGGCAGAAGACACCAAGAGAACACCCCGGGGCCGTTTGAAGGCTGGACGGTGACGGCGGCGCCGGAAGCAGGGCTCGACAAGGCGGCAGGACGTCAGCAAGCTGTCGAGGGCGCCATGCCCCCGTACTCTGAGTTGACAGCCTTGCCGCCCACCCTCTTCCTCTTCCACAGCCTCCCTACGCCAGCCGCCAAGGAGACGACCCCGAGAAGCTCAGGGAGCCGGCGACGCGAATGATGGGGTCGCCGGAGCCACATGGAGCTGCGACTGACGCCTAGTCGGACCCGTCATCCCGAGGACCGCTACCCTCGTCGTCGCTGTCTCTCCCCTCCTCGTCACTCTCGCTCGAGGAGGAGCCTTCGCTGTCGGAGGAGCTATCCAAGCAGAACCTGGCCCGGGTCCCGAAGTCCCCGAAGGCCTTGACGGAGAGGAGATCGCCCTCCATCAGCTTAAAATGAAGGGTGAACCCCTCCGTCAAGCTGTGGATACGGGCGAACGACTTCCACCCTCGACCAAGATACATGACGCCGGGGGCTGGGGACTCGACGCGGACTCGCACGCCACTGATCCCGCAACCCCTCATGCGCAGTATCAGCGTCTCGGGTTGCTCCATCTCCATCATGCTTGCGAAGGGCGCCGGGAGACAGAGGCGGCGACGAGGCGCCCAGCGCAGCCTGACGAAGAACTCGCAGGGGTCGTCCCCGATGTGGACCGCCATGAGGAGAGGAGCCGCTGGCGGAGGCGAGGCTGGCGCGTCGCCCCGTCCGCCTCGCCCCCTAGCACCTCGGCCTCGTCCACGACCTCGTTCACGACCTCGCCCCCTCCCCCTTCCCCTTGCGGCTGGCTCTGCCGCCGCGGGTGCAAGGGGAGGAGGGGCGCGTTGCCTGGCGGCCACCCTCGCCGCCACCGATGAAGGGCCAGGATTCCCTTTCTCCATGGCGAACGGAGAGAGGGGATCAGAAGATGAAGAGGAGAAGAGGTGGAGGAGTGTGGGTTCCCGTCGCCCCCTCTTGCTCTTTATAAAGGAGCAGGGTGGGGGCTCGACCACACCGCTCGGCCAATCAAGGCGCAGGGAGGCCAGGCGACCGGGACCGGCCTGCTGCCCCGACCCGTGACGGCCCAGTTTCCTGCCTCCACCGTCCGCAACTCCAGGTGCATGGAAGCCGCGTGGCTGACGTGCAGGACCGAGGCGACGGGTGAGGCCACCTCCCCCCACCCCGTGATCGTGGGAAGCGGACGCCTCGGAGACCATGCCTCGACCCCGTCCAGCAAAGGAGCCACGCCTCCACGCCTCCCTCCACTTATGAAGATGGCGCGAACCGTCCCCATTTATTGCGACGTGACGCATGCCTGCAGGGCTCAGCCCCGCGCACGCCACCCACGTCATGCACGCCTCTCCCCACGATGCCGCGTTCGACGCGTACCGTTCGGAGAGGGCGTGATATGCGGAAGTTAAGATGCAGCGTGACCCAGGCCGCGCGTGCCAGTGAACTGTTTTGGGCCTGGCCCAACAGCGCTCGGCACCGTGTATGGCCCAGGCCCGGGGGCTCCTGTCGGTGTACTAAAGTAGGGGTACCTTAGTACCCTGAACTTGTGCACGGGCAGTCATAGCACCCCGCGGCAAGGCATGCCAGGTGATCGCCAAGACCCTCCATGGTCCCCTTTTAGGGCCATTCAAGAACAAAGTATTTGAGCCAAGGCCCCGGCAAGAGGAGCTTGCCGGGAAGGCCACCCAAAGAGAGCGAGGCCCCGGCAAGAGGAGCTTGCCGGGACTGCCGCTCGAAGCACAAGACCCCGGCAAGAGGAGCTTGCCGGGAAGGCCAACCATGGCACGACAAGGACCTTGCCACGACGCGCCCCGCGCTCCGGCAAGGCCCGGTGAGCGGCAAGCTCCCGGGCGCGACAAGACATCCGTCGCGGAAAGGCGCTTGCCACGACAAGCTACCACCCCGTGCCTGCGCTCCAGCTCACCCACCAACGTGTCGCTCTGGGGGCATCCCAGGCGCACGTGGCGGGAGGCTGTGTAGCCAGGGGCATGCGGTGGCGAAGTGAAGCTGACAGAGTAGCCATCGTGGCAAACGGTGGCGCTCCTGACGGCCCGGTTCCTGCACCGTCTGGGCGACGCGGACAGGCATTTAATGCCCTTGTCCCCCGCCGTCAGAGTTAGGTATTATAGCACTGTACAGCCACTGTGTGCAGGCAGCTGTACCCACTACAGCATTCTCCCATTTTGCCCTCACCTACGCTGCCACCTGTGGGTAACCCCTTGAGCATATAAAAGGAGGCCCCATGCGCACGTAGGAGGAGGAGGACACCCATTTTTACGCTCGGTCTCGCCAGTGGCTTGCGGGTACTGTAGCACCACACGCCTCCGAGCAAGAACACAATACAAACCACAAAGCAGCAGTAGGGTTTTACGCATCCGTGCGGCCCGAAGCTGGGTAAATCCCTCGTGTGCATCGCCTCGATCCGCTCTTCGTGCAGCCTCCGCCCCCCGCCGAACCAGTAAGGGGCTCGGTCCCCATAGGTGTTCGAGGAAGCCGATTTCCCCCGACACTATTCACTAATGATGAGAAAACTCGCTACTACTATTATTTTCGTTCTCATTAAAGGGTGATTCTAAGATATGGTTTAATTCTCTTGATCCTAGTTGTGTGTGTAGTCCCCAGGATAAGATTTATTACTTCTCTGCTAAATATTTCCCTCCTCATAAGAAACAAGCTGCTTTAAGGGAAATATATAATTTTGTGCAAATTGAAGAAGAGAGTCTCCTCCAAGCTAGGGGGAGGCTTCTTCAATTTCTTAATGCTTTGCCTGATCATCCTCTCAAGAAAAATGAAATACTTGATATCTTTTATAATGGACTAACCGATGCTTCTAGGGACCACCTGGATAGTTGTGTTGGTTCTGTTTTCAGGAAAAGAACTGTTAATCAAGCTGAAATTCTATTGAATAATATGTTGACCAATGAAAATAATTGGACACTTCCTGAACCAACTCCTAAGCCAACTCCGAAGAAAAGGGGTATTCTATTTCTCAGTCCTGAAGATATGAAAGAGACGAAGAAATCTATGAAAGAAAAAGGTATAAAAGCTGAAGATATTAAGAATTTACCACCTGTTGAAGAAATACATGGTCTTAATTCATCACCTATTGAAGAAACACACGGTCTTGATAACCCGACACAGGTAGTAAAGGTAAACTCTCTCTATAGATATGATAAAGCTGAAATCCCTCCTGCTAAGTTTGCTAGCCAATGTTTAGATGAATTTGATAACTTTATGGTTAAGCAAGAAGATTTTAATGCTTATTTTGGTAGACAACTGAAACACAATGCTTATATGATTGAACACTTGGGTGATTATATGTCTAGAGTTAAAGGTGAACTTAAACTCATTAGTAAACATGCTTCTATGGTTACCACTCAAGTAGAACAAGTACTTAAAGCTTAGAATGATTTTCTCAATGATCTGAATAGTAAGAATAATGACTTTGTTGTTAGAGTTGCAACTAGAGGGGTTAAAGTGACTCAGAACCTTTGTATCCTGAAGGTCACCCTAAGAGAATTGAGCAGGATTCTCAGAGAAATAACGTTGATACACCTAGTCCTTCTAAGAAGAAGAAAAAGAAAAATGATAGGACTTTGCATGCTTCTACTGAACCTGTTGTAGACACACCTGAGAATCCCAATGATATTTCTATTTCTGATGTTGAAACACAATCTGGTGATAAACATGAACCTAGTGATAATGCTAATAATAATGTTCATGTAGATGCTCAACCTTGTAATAACAATGATGTAGAGATTGAACCTGTTGTTGATCTTGATAACCCACAATCAAAGAATCAACGTTATGATAAGAGATACTTTCTTGCTAGGAAGCACGGTAAAGAAAGAGAACAATGGGTTCAAAAACCCATGCCTTTTCCTCCCAAACCATCCAAGAAAAAGGATGATGAGGATTTTGAGCGCTTTGCTGAAATGATTAGACCTATCTTCTTGCGCATGTGTTTTACTGAAATGCTTAAAATGAATCCTTATGCCAAGTATATGAAAGATATTGTTACAAATAAAAGAAAGATACCGGAAGCTGAAATTTCTACCATGCTTGCTAATTATACTTTTAAATGTGGAATACCTAAGAAACTAGGAGATCCAGGAGTACCAACTATACTGTCGGGGCGGACGGGCGTCCCCCCGCGAGCACCTATGGGGCCGGAGCCCCTTTCGTTGTCCGGCGAGGGGGGCGGAGGGAGCGCGGAGAGCAGATCGAAGCGGGCACACGGGCGGTTTACCCAGGTTCGGGCCGCGATGGACACGTAAAACCCTACTCCTGCTTAGTTGTATTGAACTGGGGAGCTCGGGAGCTTGGGGAGCTAGCTGCACCGAGCGTATGGCCGTCTGGATGCCGAGTCTCCGAATCCCGGAACCTCCGAACCCTTTTGGAACCCCGGAACCCCCTCTACGTTGCACACGGGCCTCCTTTTATAGCGCAAAGGGGTCACCGACAGGTGTCAACGTAAGAGAAAGGGGTAAAAGTGTAAAAGGGGTGGTAGCTGTAATAGTGCGGGAACGGTGGTGCTACAGTGCGGCACAGTGTTATCATACCTACTTCTGACGGTAGGGGACAAGGGCATTAAATGCCCGTCACGGTCGCCCGGACAGCACCGAGGCGGACCGTTAGGTGCGCCACCGTTCGCCACGATGGCGGCTGCATGCCACCGCATGCCCCAGGCTGCGCGGTGCCTCGCCACGTGCCCTCGGGGGAAGCCCCGGAGCGACGCGTGGCGGGCGAGCTGGAGCGCAGTCTTGAGGTGGCGATCTTGCCGCGGCAAGTGGCTTGCCGCGGGGGTCGTCTTCCTGTGCTTGATAGCGTGCCGGCTATCAGGCCTTGCCAGGGCGCTTGGCGCGCCACGGCGGGCTTCTCTTGTGGTGCCTGGGTTCGGCCTTCCCGACAAGCTCCTCTTGTCGGGGGCTCGGTCTTTTGTCTCGTTATACTTTGTTCTTGGATGGCCTTACATGGGCTCAGTCGTCCCGGCAAGCTCCTCTTGCTGGGGTCTTGTCTTCTTGGCCCGGCAAGCTCCTCTTGCCGGGGGCCTTGTCTTCTCGGCCCGGCAAGCTCCTCTCGCCGGGGGCCTTGTCTTGAATGCTTGGTCTTCTCTTGGCGCTTCCGGGGCGGGCCTTGTCGCAGGGTGCTACGACTGCCCGTGCACAAGTCTGGGGTACTAAGGTACCCCTACTTTAGTACACCGACAGGAGCCCCCGGGCCTGGGCCACACATGGTGCCGAGCGTTGTTGGGCCAGGCCCTAACGGTGCACGGGTACGCATGGCCTTGGTCGCGCTGCTCCTTAACTCCGCATCCGCCGCGCCTTCCCCAGGCGGCGCGCGCTTACCGCAGCGCCGTGGGGGCGGGGCGTGCGGGGTGAGCGTGACGTGGGTGGCGTGCGCGGGGCTGAACCGCACAGGCGCACGTCACGTCGCGCACGATTTCTCGATGGCGAGGATGGAGTGTCCGCCCCTTCCCCATATAAGGCAGAGGAAGCAGGAGCGGTTCCCCTCCTTCGCCCTTACTGCGTCCTCTCCCTTCTCCAGAGATCCCATCTGCGCTCCGCCTCCATTTTTCCTCCGCCGCTCGCGCGCACTTGCGGAGCTACTGGATTCTTCGTCTCCCTTCCCTCGCCGCCCCCGCCATGGCCCCGAAGACTGAGAAGGCGAGGGCGGAGAAAACCAAGAAGGAGAAATCGGAGCACGCGGCGATGCTCACCTTGCTGCGGAAGCAGAACCTCGTCTTCGCGCCGAAGCTCGGCGCGCGGGAGCTCTGGAACAAGTACTACTTGTTCTGGGCCGAGGAGACCAAGGCGCATCCCCGCACCCGAGTCTACCCGGCCGCCGCCAAGGGCAACTACCCCGGCGGGTATTATTTCTTCGCAGCCTTCTTCCACTGCGGTCTTTGCCCTCCTTTTTCTGATTTCTTCTGCGACATAATGAACACCTTCGGCCTCCATCTTCTTGACTTCACTCCCAACGCCGTCCTCACGATGGCGGTTTTCGCGCATATGTGCGAAAACTATATTGGGGTGTATCCAAACGTCGCGCTTTTTAGGCACTTCTTCATCCCTAGAGTAGAGGCCGGCGCCCCCCTCGCTGGAGGGATATCTTGGGTCTTCCGCCTGAACAAGAAGGATTCCTACTTGCCGGGGGAGCTCCGCGGCAAATGGGAGGAGTGGCGCGCCGACTGGTGCTGGGTCGTCGAGGACCAGCCGCAATCTTTCACCGCGCCGCGCACAACACCTGTCATGCGCGGCAAGGAATGGAGCGAGCTGGATTCGGACGACGGCAAGCTCAACGCCGCCCTCATCAGGATTCTCCGTCTTCGGACAGCGAGGCTGTCCGTCGGAGAGGTGGGCGCAGACTTCCTCCGCCGCCGCATCGCCCCTCTTCAAGATAGGAAGAGGCCAGCCTGGGAGTATAGCAACGCGGCGGACATAATGAGGCTGCGCCCCGGGCTCAACTTCAACTTCACTTCGGTGGAGCTGAAGGGGATGGTCCGGGAGCTGTTCAAGCATGACCCGGCCCACCCCGAGTGGTTCAGGGAGCCCCGGGGAGTTGTGCCTCTTTGCAACAGCTCGGCCCGGGATTCCCTTCGCGCCATGATGCCCGCGTGCGACTCGCACGGCGTCGACCGCACGTGGATTCCGCCCAGGCCAGACGTCATCTTGAACTTCTTCGACAACCTGGCGGAGGTGGCGAAGAAGAAGGACGAGGCCCAGGGGCTGACGCGGGACACCACCGCGCGAGAGGCAGCCTGCATAGCTTCTTGGGCTGAAGAGGCCACCGCAGCCGCAGCGGCCGGGGAGTTCGGCTTCTCGCCCGAAGAGGCGGAGGCCGCGGAGGCGTCCCGCCAAGCGGAGGTGGCGGAGATCTGCGAACTGCTGAAGCTGCCCCCCGACGAGCTAACCGGGGTTCCCTCTCTGAGGCACTCCGGGATCCAGGGGATCTTGATCGAGGCCGCGGCGAGGGCCACCACCGCTGAAGGACAAGGAGCCACAGCGCAGGACGCTGGGTCCAGCGGGCTCGCCGGGGTGGAGGAGGAGGACGGCGGTGACGATGACTCCGACGGATCCTTGGAGCTCTACGCCGATGACCTTCCCTCAGCGTCGGAGACCTCTTCGTCCCGTGTAAGCCCCCGGCGATCTCTAGCGAAGCGTCTCCGCAGGACGGTGATGGGGGCAAAGGCGCCGGCCTCCCGGCAACAACCACCCCGCCAAGCGGCACGGGCCTCCCGGGGGAGCCAGGTTGCGACGAGGGCGCCCGGCGCGTCAGCTACGTCAGGGGCGCCCCGTGAGGTAGCGCCGCACGGAAAGGAGCCCTTGGAGGGTGGAGCGGCGGCTCCGCCCGCTCCCCGGGCCCCGGCAACCGTCGGGACCGCCAAGCGCCCGAGGGAGACCCCGCTGCCCGCTCCCCGCGTGGCCGCGCGTCAGGTGGAGTTTGATTTCTCCGCCCTGAGTGACGACGACGACGAGGACGAACGGGAGTAAGAGCTTTTGAGGCTTCGCATCTTCATGGACTTGGCCTTGATTGTCGCAGGCTCTGATCTTGTTTCTCGTCTTAACTTCAGGACCTTGGCGGAGCGAGCGGCGAAGAAAGCCAAGGCGCCCGCGGTCGAGGTTGCGGGCGACTCGCCCACCGCGGCAACTGGGGGCGTGCCGGAGCCCAGCCCGCCGGATCCGAGCGCTGCTCCGAGGGGCGGCCCTCTGCGTAGCCCCCAGCGCGGCCCCCAGCGTAAGTCTGGGTTCCGTACATTCTCCTGTCGGGCGCGTTTGAGGGATCGTCCCTGCGCTGGTATCTTGATAATACTGTCTCGTGCAGAGGTGGAGCCGCAGCCGCAGGAGCGGTCAGAAGCCGCCCCCGAGGAGCCGCGGGCCCCGCCGTCCCCGCCAAGGCCGAGCTCTCCGGTAAAGGGGAGCACCCCGCCAAGGGCGAGCACTCCGCCGAGGGCGAGTACCCCGCCAGGGGGGGGTAGCCCGGCGAGGGTGGTGACCCCGCCAAGGCAGAGCTCCCCGGCGAGGGAACCCGCCGCCGATGACGTCTGCCAAGGTAGGCTCTGCGACTTAGTCATCTTGGGTTCGCCTTTTCCTTTTGGATGTTTTGCTTGAATTTCTTTTGCTCTCTGTTCTCCTTCTTCTAGATTCCCCTCCCTTCGAGCAGATGGAGACGGAGGTCATCATCATCGAGGAGGAGGAGGGCGCGCGCGGCGGCAGCGGCGACACCCCTGTCGCCGAGGACGCGGCGGAAGCTGCCGAGTCATCCGCGCAGGAGACCGCCCCAGCGTCGGCCGCAACGGCCGGGGAGGGGGACGGCGGTCGCACTGCCGACCCGGAGGCAGCAGGAACATCAGGTGCTGCGCCGGCCGCCGACCCCTCCGCCGCAAAGGAGCGGGCGGGCCATTACCTTGAAGCCCCCAATGGCATCTTCATCCAGGTGCCATGGGGCTCTTCTGCGCGGGCCCCCGCGGAGGGCGAGGCCCTTGATGGGGAGGTCCTCGCCTCCGCGGGCCTGAAGATTGTCGAGGCGCCCGGCGGGGCCGAAGAGCCCGAGGAGGAGAAGCTGCTTCGCCGGCTCCTGGCCCTTTACCGGGCTCGGCAGGCGAAGCTTGCTTCCCGGGAGGCCCTCGCTGCGGAGGCCGCCGTCGAGATGGAGAAGCGTGCGACGGAGCTCCGCGCCGCCAACCAAGCTGCCCTCCGCGGCGTGGCGGAGGAGCGCGAGAGGCTCGCCGGGGAGTACCAGGAGTGGGTGCTGCAGAAGGCTGACGCCGAAGAGCAGCAGCGGCTCGCCGGGGATGAGCTGTCCCGGCGAGAGGGAGCGCTTGCCCAGCTGCAGGCCAATCTCAACTCCCACGAGGAGGAACTTGCCGCTCGGGAGCGGGCCCTTGGCGAGGAGCTGGAAGGGGCGAAAGCCGCCGTGGCTGCCGCGGAGGCCGCCAGGGAGGAGCTTGCCGCCAAGGTCACGCAGCTGGAGGAGTCGTTGAAGGCGAGCGCGGAGAGGGTCGGCGCGCTCAATGCGGAGCGGGAGAAGGACGCCCACGCCAACTCCGAACTCCAGGCGCGTCTCTCCAAACAGGGCGACGAGCTGAAGGCCGCCAAGGACTCCATCGAGGCCCTGGAGCTGAAAGTCTCCGCGCTGGAGGAGGGGCTCCGCAAGGAGCGAAGCTTGGCGGAGAGCGCCAACACCGCGGCCGAAGACTTCCGTCGGACCGTCGCGGTGTGGACCGAGGACCTGGTGTCTTCTGCATCCAACATCGACCAGGAGTTGCTGGCGTTGAAGTTGGAACACCTCATTTACTCTCCGGACCCGGACCTCCCTCACAGCGCCAAGCTCAGCCTCTTCTTCAGAGGGGTCTCGCCGGCTCTCGCGGATCTTCGGAAGAAGATCCCCGCGCAACTGGCCGAGGAGACGCGCCGGGCCTGCGCGGGAACCTTGGAGCGTGTGCTGACGAAGATTGTATACCGCAACCCCGGTATAAATCTCATCAACGTTCTTCGCAGCCTGCCGGCCGACGCTGACATGGAGGCACTGAAGGAGCAGGTCGCCGACATCATCGCCAGAGTGGGCAAGATCTCCAGGATCGAGGGCGACCGCGTAGACTAGGCCCCCTTTATCTTATCTCTTTTTGTAGCTGCACACGGCGTTATGAGCTCATTAGTCACTGTGACAAGTCACGTAAGGTTTCTACCTTAGCTGGACCAATCAGTGCATTGTTATCTTCCTTGTCCTGGCCCTTTACTTTGTACGCTTCTCGCCCTACGCTCCCGGGGAACTTCCCGGCAAGGAGCCCTTGGGCTTATAGCAGCCTGCTGGCCAAGGCCTCACCGGGAAGCAACCTCGCCGCAGCCAGTCGCAATCGCGCTCCGCTTGTTGAGTGAGCTCGGAAACGAAACAAGGGCGCGACGCTCATCGCAGCTCGCTTGAATCGTTGAGCGTACTCGAAACAAGGTGAGGGTGCGGCTGGCCGCGGGTGGGTTCCTCCGCGCACAGGTTTTCCGTACAAAGTGTGACTGTCCAAGGAAGACAACCGAAAATTAAGAATCTGAACTGCTCAAATTCTAATAACTTAGCTTATGCATAACGCTCGTCCCTCGACGAGGCTTCTTTTTCTCGGACAGCACTTGGTTCCAGCACTTGGTTCCTCTCCCATCTCCTTCCCCCGGCAAACTTTGTGCGCGAGGAACGCTCCCTCTGCCTAAGAGGCGAGGAAAATAAAGAGGGAAGCAAGCACATGGCCTTTCGGCGTGCTGATGCTCACTGGACATGCGTGTTACGCAGGATGCCAAATAATACATGCAAATAACGAAAAGGAGCATGTAGAAGGCAAAAAGCGCAAAGCATAGGAGCTTTCACTGATGTGCGGGGTCTGCGCCCGCCCCCTGCGCCAAGGATCACATGCAACTGCGGCAAGACTTGGGCAGGGAGGTTGGTTGACGGAACGAGTTCCGGCAACCGCGCTGGCGAAACTCCTCCCACGGTCGGCGTCGACTCGTTTGGATCTTGGCGGACGAAGCGCGCCGAAGAACGAGGTCGCCTTTTTCGCGGCCTCCGGCGCTAACCACTGCGGCTACAGGAGCGGCGCAGGGTTCGCTGGAAGCGATCGGTTCGCCCAGCGGCCGGAAGGCGGTCCTCCTCAAGGAGCAGCTGCTTCTTGCCCGAACTCTGCGTGAGTGGGTACTCGAGGAGGGCCGTGCACGATTCCGTAGGGAGGAATGCCTCCGCCCCGCGGAGCGGGGCGGAAAGGTACCTGTTCATACCTGAGCTTACCAGTGTTCGCCTGGATCGGATCCGCACAACCTCGACGCGCCCCCTACCTGGCGCGCCAAAGATGTCGGGGCGGACGGGCGTCCCCCCGCGAGCACCTATGGGGCCGGAGCCCCTTTCGTTGTCCGGCGAGGGGGGCGGAGGGAGCGCGGAGAGCAGATCGAAGCGGGCACACGGGCGGTTTACCCAGGTTCGGGCCGCGATGGACGGGTAAAACCCTACTCCTGCTTAGTTGTATTGAACTGGGGAGCTCGGGAGCTTGGGGAGCTAGCTGCACCGAGCGTATGGCCGTCTGGATGCCGAGTCTCCGAATCCCGGAACCTCCGAACCCTTTTGGAACCCCGGAACCCCCTCTACGTTGCACACGGGCCTCCTTTTATAGCGCAAAGGGGTCACCGACAGGTGTCAACGTAAGAGAAAGGGGTAAAAGTGTAAAAGGGGTGGTAGCTGTAATAGTGCGGGAACGGTGGTGCTACAGTGCGGCACAGTGTTATCATACCTACTTCTGACGGTAGGGGACAAGGGCATTAAATGCCCGTCACGGTCGCCCGGACAGCACCGAGGCGGACCGTTAGGTGCGCCACCGTTCGCCACGATGGCGGCTGCATGCCACCGCATGCCCCAGGCTGCGCGTTGCCTCGCCACGTGCCCTCGGGGGAAGCCCCGGAGCGACGCGTGGCGGGCGAGCTGGAGCGCAGTCTTGAGGTGGCGATCTTGCCGCGGCAAGTGGCTTGCCGCGGGGGTCGTCTTCCTGTGCTTGATAGCGTGCCGGCTATCAGGCCTTGCCAGGGCGCTTGGCGCGCCACGGCGGGCTTCTCTTGTGGTGCCTGGGTTCGGCCTTCCCGACAAGCTCCTCTTGTCGGGGGCTCGGTCTTTTGTCTCGTTATACTTTGTTCTTGGATGGCCTTACATGGGCTCAGTCGTCCCGGCAAGCTCCTCTTGCCGGGGTCTTGTCTTCTTGGCCCGGCAAGCTCCTCTTGCCGGGGGCCTTGTCTTCTCGGCCCGGCAAGCTCCTCTCGCCGGGGGCCTTGTCTTGAATGCTTGGTCTTCTCTTGGCGCTTCCGGGGCGGGCCTTGCCGCGGGGTGCTACGACTGCCCGTGCACAAGTCTGGGGTACTAAGGTACCCCTACTTTAGTACACCGACATATACCATTCTCCATTAAAAGAAATTATGTTAAAACTGCTTTATGTGATCTTGGAGACGGTGTTAGTGTTATGTCTCTCTCTTTATATCGTAGACTTGATTTGAATAAGTTGACACCTACTGAAATATCTTTGCAAATGGCTGATAAATCAACTGCTATACCTGTCGGCATTTGTGAGAATGTGCCTGTTGTGGTTGCAAATGTTACTATTTTAATGGACTTTGTTATTCTTGATATTCCCGAGGACGATAGTATGTCTATTATTCTTGGAAGACCCTTTTTGAATACTGCAGGGGCTGTTATTGATTGCAACAAAGGCAATGTTACTTTTCATGTTAATGGTAATGAGCATACGGTACACTTTCCGAGGAAACAACCCCAAGTCTATAGTATCAATTCCATTGGAAAAATTCCATCGATTAGTATTGGAGGTTTTGAATTTCCTCTTCCTACTGTCAAAAAGAGATATGATATTATTATTGTTGGGGATGTGAATATACACGTTGAGGTCACATAGTGTTATTCGAAATTTTCTGGTTCCATGTTATTCAGAATGAGTTTGTTAACAAGACTTGATCAACCTTGTTAGTAGATTCCTTTTGATGAGCATGAGATGGATGAAGTTAGAAAGCACAACCTTCTGTACCCTACTTTTACTTTCTGTTATTTAGAATAAATAAAAGCAAAAATAGTATTTTCTGTCAGTTTTTTGAATTATCCGTGCAATAAAAAAATGCCTCGAAAATAAAAGTTATCCAAATGCCCTAAAAATGAAATATGATTTTTTTCTAGAATATTTGAGAATATCTGGCACTGAGAACAAAGCAGGGGGAGCAAGCACCTGGCCACGAGGGTCCAGGGCGCGCCCACCCCCCTGGGCGCGCCCCTGCCTCCTGGGCCCATGGTGGCTCCCCTCCACTTATTCCAGCCACCACACACTCATTCTTCCTCCCAAAAAAATCACCAACCAGCTCATGCATGAGTTCTTGCTCATTTTGGTGCGATTTTTTATCACCTTGCTCAAAGCTCCACTCACGAAACTGCTTTGGGGGATTGGTCTTCGGTATGTGACTCCTCCAATGGTCCAATTATGAGAAAGAAGAAAAGTTGTTGCCTCCTGTTTTTCTAGACTATAAGAGTATGGTAGCACATTATTTTATAGGTAAGAATAAGGAAAAGATGCTTAAGTACAAGTTGATATTTGATAAAAATCACCCTGAGACTATCACTTTGCCTGCTCCTTCCTTGTTTGAATTATCTACAGGCAAGTACCTTGTTCCGCCGGAGGCCATTCACGCCCACTGAAACCCCACACCAACTACAGAGCCAGAGCCGGAACCACAATTTGTTCCTTCACGATAGTCTGCTTACTAGTGGGATCTGGAGGAGATTGCCAACCAGTGGCAACCTGAGGCTCCTTCTCAGTACGACCCCAACTACAACTTTGGATATCCGCCAGGCCAGCCGAGGCAATAGACCAACTTAGGCCAAAAGCCTAAGCTTGAGGGAGTACGTATTTCTCACCGACATTACATTCATGTTCACACACTCATGCTAGTTGTCGATGCTCATACTTTTTCACTGTACTATCCATGCTAGTTTATTTTCCTTTTTATGCTTTCTTCTTATGTGTTTAATAAACCTTAAGAAAAAGAAAAAAAATAGTTGTAACTTTTAGCTAGGTTACTTTCCATGCTTGTAGTAGTAGTAATTAAAAGAAAACCCAAAAAGATTTCTTTTTCTTCTTTTGTTTGTTGGGAGCTTTCCCGTGTAAATAGTTTTATTTCTTTTCTTGCTCTTTGGGGGTCGATAGGAGAAGACCATAATGAAAATGCTGAAGTGGCTCTTATATGCATTATTGTTGATTTAATCAAGAGCCCATATTACCTTGTCTTCTCCTTTGTATCAGATGCCTGCAGATTCCAGCTTAGTCCAATGCACGTGCACTATTATTATTATTCACATCGTTCGGTCGTGCAAGTGAAAGGAAATTATGACGATATATGATGGACTAATTGAGATGAGAGAAGCTGGTATGAACTCGACCTCTCTTGTTTTTGTAAATATGATTAGTTCATCGTTCCTGATTCATCCTATTATGAATAAACATGTTTGCAATGACAATTAGAGATTATAGTTGCTTATGTCATGCTTAATTAGCTAGGAGCTTATAATGATTTACCTTGCGTGCCAAAATGCTATTAAAATGGTTGTGATGTGGTATGATAGGGTGGTATCCTCCTTTGAATGATTCAAGTGACTTCACTTGGCACATGTTCACACATGTAGTTGAAACAAATCAACATAGCCTTCACGATAGTTATGTTCATGGTGGATTATATCCTACTCATGCTTGCACTCAATGTTTATTAATTTTAATGCATGTTCATGACTATTGTCACTCTCTAGTTGGTCACTCCCCAGTGTTTTTCTAGCCTTCACTTGTACTAAGAGGGAATACTGCTTGTGCATCCACTTCCATAAACCCCAATGTTATTCCACATGATTCCACTATGCCTTCCTATATGTGGTATCTACCTGCCGTTCCAAGTAAGTTTGTATGTGTCAAACTCTAAACCTTCAAATGAAATTCTGTTTTGTATGCTCGAATAGCTCATATGTCAACTAGGGGTGTCTGTATCTTCCATGCTAGGCGGGTTATTCTCAAGAGGAGTGGACTCCGCTCCTCACTCACGAGAAAATGGCTGCTCACCGGGATGCCCAGTCCCATGCTTTATGCAAACCAAATCAAAATAATTGCAAACAAAACTCCCCCGGGACTCTTGTTAGTTGGATGCACTCGTTGTTTCGAGCAAGCCATGGATTGATGCTTGTTGCTGGAGGGGGAGTATAAACTTTACCATTCTGTTTGGGAACCGCCTATAATGTGAGTAGCATGGAAGATATCAAGATCTCTCAGTTCTTATGTTGACAATGAAAGTATGCCGCTCAAAATATTATTCATCTCTATTTCAAATCGAGCTCTGACACCTCTACAAATCCCTGCTTCCCTCTGCGAAGGGCCTATCTATTTACTTTTATGTTGAGTCATCACCCTCTTATTAAAAAGCACCAGCTGGACCTCTGTCATTTTCATCCATTACTGTTAATTTATATTGAGTATAACTATGACTGGATCTCTTTTACCATGAATTACAATGTTTAGTCAGTCCTTGATCTTCAAAGGTGCTCTGCATTTATGTTTTGCGGTCTCAGAAAGGGCTAGCGAGATACCATCTTTTTATATCATATCATGATTGTTTTGAGAAAGTGTTGTCATTTGAGATCTATTATTATTGCTTGCTAGTTGATTATGCCATTGACATGAGTAAACATGAGACCTAAGTGTTATTGTGAATATGGTTAGTTCATAATCTTTGCTGAAAACATGAATGCTGGCTTTACATATTTACAACAACAAGAGCAAACCGAGTTTGTAAAAGTTTTCCTTTATCACTTTCAGTTAACAACTGAATTGCTTGAGGGCAAGCAAAGGTTTAAGCTTGGGGGAGTTGATACGTATCCGTCGTATCTACTTTTCCAAACCCTTTGGACTCTAACTTGCATGATTTGGATGGAACTAACCCGGACTGACGTTGTTTTCAGCATAATTGCCATGGTGTTATTTTTGTGCAGAAATAAAAGTTCTCGGAAGGACCTGAAAATCAACGGAGATTATTTTTGGAATTAATAAAAAATACTAGCGAAAGAATCAAGGCCAGGGGGCCCACACCCTGTCCATGAGGGTGGGAGGCGCGCCTGCCCCCCTGGGCGTGCCCCCTGCCTCGTGGGCCCCCTAGAGCTCCAGCGACCTCAACTCCAACTCTATATATTCATGTTCTGGGAGAAAAAAAATCAGAGAGAAGGATTCATCGCGTTATAAGATACGGAGCCGCCGCCAAGACCTAATCTCTCTCGGGAGGGCTGATCCGGAGTCCGTTCGGGGCTCCGGAGAGGGGAATTCATCGCCATCGTCATCATCAACCTTCCTCCATCACCTATTTCATGATGCTCACCGCCGTGCGTGAGTAATTCCATCGTAGGCTTGCTGGACGGTGATGGGTTGGATGAGATTTATCATGTAATCGAGTTAGTTTTGTTAGGGTTTGATCCCTAGTATCCACTATGTTCTGAGATTGATGTTGCTATGACTTTGCTATGCTTAATGCTTGTCACTAGGGCCCGAGTGCCATGATTTCAGATCTGAACCAATTATGTTTTCATGAATATATGTGAGTTCTTGATCCTATCTTGCAAGTCATTAGTCACCTACTATGTGTTATGATCCGGCAACCCCGAAGTGACAATAATCAGGACCACTCCCGGCGATGACCGTAGTTTGAGGAGTTCATGTATTCACTATGTGTTAATGCTTTGGTGCGGTGCTCTATTAAAATGAGGCCTTAATATCCATTAGTTTCGAATAGGACCCTGCTGCCATAGGAGGGTAGGACAAAAGATGACATGCAAGTTCTTTTCCATAAGCACGTATGACTATATTGGAATACATGCCTACATTACATTGATGAATTCGAGCTAGTTCTGTGCCACCCTATGTTATAACTGTTGCATGAATAATCGCATCCGGCATAATTCTCCATCACCGATCCAATGCCTACGAGCTTTTCATATATTGTTTTTTGCTTAGTTACTTTTTCGTTGCTACTGTTACAATCACTACAAAACCAAAACTGCTACTATTACTTTCGCCACTGTTATCGTTACTTCCATACTACTTTGCTACTAAATACTTTGCTGCAGATACTAAGTTATCCAGGTATGGTTGAATTGACAACTCAACTGCTAATACTTGAGAATATTCTTTGGCTCCCCTTTAGTCGAATCAAAAATTTGGGTTGAATACTCTACCCTCGAAAACTGTTGCGATCCCCTATACTTGTGGGTTATCACTGGCAAGTCTCTTTACTCGTTCCGTAATGCATCATCCTGTAACTAACTCATTAGTTACATTGCTTGCAAGGCTTATAGTGATGTGCATTACCGAGAGGGCCCAGAGATACCTCTCCGACAATTGGAGTGACAAATCCTAATCTCGATCTATGCCAACTCAACAAACACCACCAGAGACACCTGTAGAGCATCTTTATAATCACCCGGTTACGTTGTGACGTTTAATAGCACACTAAGTGTTTCTCTGGTATTCGGGAGTTGCATAATCTCATAGTCATAGGAACATGTATAAGTTATGAAGAAAGCAATAGCAATAAACTAAACAATCATAGTGCTAAGCTAACGGATTGGTCAAGTCAATCACATCATTCTCTAATGATGTGATCCCGTTCATCAAATGACAACTCATGTCTATGGCTAGGAAACTTAACCATCTTTGATTAACGAGCTAGTCAAGTAGAGGCATACTAGTGACACTCTATTTGTCTATGTATTCACACATGTACTAAGTTTCCGGTTAATACAATTCTAGTATGAATAATAAACATTTATCATGATATAAGGAAATATAAATAACAAATTTATTATTGCCTCTAGGGCATATTTCCTTCACATCGGTATTTCCCTGGAGAGGGAGGGATGATGTAGCACAGCGAGGTTAGGTATTTCCCTCAGTTATGAAACCAAGGTATCGAACCAGTAGGAGAACCAAGCAACACAACGTAAACAACACCTGCATACAAAGTGTCGGTGTACTAAAGTAGGGGTACCTTAGTACCCCAGACTTGTGCACGGGCAGTTGTAGCACCCTGCGGCAAGGCCCGCCCAGGAAGCGCCAAGAGAAAACCAAGCATTCAAGACAAGGCCCCGGCAAGAGGAGCTTGCCGGGCCAAGAAGACAAGACCCCGGCAAGAGGAGCTTGCCGGGACGACTGAGCCCATGTAATGCCATCCAAGAACAAAGTATACGAGACAGAAGATCGAGACCCCGACAAGAGGAGCTTGTCGGGAAGGCCGAACCCAGGCACCACAAGAGAAGCCCGCCACGGCGCGCTATGCGCCCCGGCAAGGCCTGATAGCCGGCAAGCTATCAGGCACAGGAAGACGACCCCCGCGGCAAGCCACTTGCCGCGGCAAATCGCCACCTCAGGGCTGCGCTCCAGCTCGCCCGCCCACGCGTCGCTCCGGGGCTTCCCCCAAGGGCACGTGGCGGGGCACCGCGCAGCCTGGGGTATGCGGTGGCATGCAGCCACCATCGTGGCGAGCGGTGGCGCACCTAACGGTCCGCCTCGGTGCTGTCCGGGCGACCGTGACGGGCATTTAATGCCCTTGTCCCCTACCGTCAGAAGTAGGTATGATAACATTGTGCCGCACTGTAGCGCCACTGTTCCCGCACTGTTACAACTACCACCCCTTTTACACTTTTACCCCTTTCTCTTACGTTGACACCTGTCGGTGACCCCTTTGCGCTATAAAAGGAGGCCCGTGTGCAACGTAGAGGGGGCTCCGAGGTTCGGGGGTTCCGAGGTTCGGGGGGTTCCGAGGTTCGGAGATTTGGGATCCGGACAGCCATACGCTCGGTGCAGCTAGCTCTCCAAGCTCCCGAGCTCCCCAGTTCAATACAACCAAGCAGGAGTAGGGTTTTACGCGTCCATCGCGGCCCGAACCTGGGTAAACCGCCCGTGTGCTCGCCTCGATCTGCTCTCTGTGCTCCCTCCGCCCCCCTCACCGGACAACGAAAGGGGCTCCGGCCCCATAGGTGCTCGCGGGGGACGCGGTCCGCCCCGACATCTTTGGCGCGCCAGGTAGGGGCAGACGGGGGACAGCCCGCTCCTGCGGATCCCAGGATCCGTCCAGTCGAAGAAGGTGCCCCCGATAAGCCTTGCTCCGGCAAGCAGATCAGCAGTCTGAACGCTGAGGAACAGTCCGCTCCTGCGGATCCGAGGATCTGTCCAGTTGAAGCGGGGGTTCCCGACAAGCTTTGGCATTCTTTCCCACGGGCTCGTGTGCGGCCCTCCTCGAGTACCCACTCGCGCAGAGACTGGGCAAGAAGCAGCTGCTCCTTGAGGAGGGCCGCCTTCTGGCCGCTGGACGAACGATTCGCCTCTAGCGAACTCTGCGCCGCTCCCGTAGCCGCAGAAGTTAGCGCCAGAAGTCACGAGAAAGGCGACCTCGTTCCCCCGGCGCGCCTCGTCCGCCGGGGTGCCGAACGAGTTGACGCCGACCGTGGGAGGAGTCTTGCCAGCGCGGTTGCCGGAACCCGTTTCCGCCAACCATCCTCTCTGCCCAAGTCTTGCCGCAGTTGCATGTGATCCTTGGCGCAGAGAGGGGCGCGGATCCCCAAGCATAGCTACGCCTAGCTCCGGAGGGTCGTGAGGCCCTGCGCCTTTGCCTACCCCCAGGATGGGCTGGATGCTGCCCAAGGAGGTTTTACCCTACCGGGCGGCAAGCGATAAGAAAAGATAAGTTGCCGGAGCTCGAGCAATTGCCCCATCAATTTTTAAGAGTTATCTCCCTCGAACGACCGAGCCTTGGTTGAGAGGCCTGAGCGCGGAAGGACCGGCACGAGACTGGTTGCGCCCTCATTTCGTTTCGAGTCCGCTCAACGACTTGAGTGTGCTACACCCCGAGTAGCGTCCTCACTTTGTTTCGAGCTCGCCCGGCACCCTAAGCGTGCTGCGACCGCAGTCGCACCGCTTACTTTGCCTTGGGCCTGCTCAACAATCTGAGTGAGCGGCAACCAGCCGCGGCGAGGTTTCTTGCCGGTGGTAGCCCCGCCAGCGGGTCGCTGACGTCCCGCACTCGGCGCCCGTGGCAAGGCGGAGGCCTACGCCGGCAAGTCCCCGAAAACGTAGGGCGGAAACAAACAAGGCGCCGGTCAAGTAGAGGAGATAACAGTGCGATGCATTGCCTAAGATAAAAAGTTATATTACAAAATGCCTTACTGCTGCTCTAACCAGCCGTTTTCATGGAATATTTAACAGCGGCAGGGAAAGGAGATAAAAGAAAGGGGCAGGCGGCCTAGTCCGCGCGGTCGCCCTCGATCCTCTTGACCCCGGCCGCCTTCTTGACGATAGGGGCGATGAGGGCCTGGATCCCCGTCAGGTCAGCGTTCTCCGGCAAGGGCCTGAGGACGTTGGTAAGCCTGATGCCGGGGTTGCGGAAAACGATCTTCACCAGCACCCTCTCGAGGGCCCCGGAGATGGCCTCCCGCGTCTCGTCAGCCAGCTCCTTCGGGAGCGACGTTCGGAGGTGCTGGAGCGCCTGCACCACCCCCTGGAAGAAGGAAGTGAGCTTGGCGCTGGGCACGACGTCCTCGTCGGTGAGGGACTGGTGGCCCTCGATCCCCAGCGACGTCAGCTCCTTGTCGATGGTGGCGGCGATGTCGACGAGGCCCTCGGTCCACCGCTCCACCGTATCCCTTAAGGTGTTCTGGGAAACGGCGGCGCGCCTCAGCAGCTCCTCGTTGCCGTCGACCTCCTTCCGTAAAGCCGCCTCCCGCTCCTTAGCGCTGTCCAGCGCCTTGCCGAGCGCCTCCAATTTCAGTTCCAGAGTGGAGTTGGAATTCTTGGCGGCGTCAAGCTCCCGGATCTTCTCGGCGAAGCGACCCTGAAGCTCACCGAGGGTGAGCGCACCCTTCTCGCGCTCCTGCCGGAGCGCGGAGAGCTCCTCGTCCTTCGCCTTGAAGTCGGAATCGAGCTGCGCCACCCTCGCCTCCAGCCCCTTCTTGGTGACCTCAGCGGCTGCAGCAGCGTCCTGCGCCTTCTTCAGGTCTCCACTGAGCGCCCGCTCGCGCGCGGCAACCTCCTCCTCGTGGTTGGCGAGGCTGGCCGTTTTCAGCACCAGCTCGCCTTCCCGCGCGGATAACTCCGCGGCGGCAAGCCTCTGCTGCTCCTCGGCCTCCGCCTTCTCAAGGATAAAGGTCGTCCGCGCCTCGCCGAGCTGCCTCCGCTCCTCCACCAGGGACTGGACGGCCTGCTGGTTGAGCTCCCGGAGCTCGGCGGCGCGCTTCTCCATGTCCGCACCCGCCTTCGCGACAAGGGCCTCTCGCCGCTCCACTTTGGCCTGCCGGGCCCGGTAGAGCGACACAAGCCTACGGAGCAGCTGCTCCTCCTCGGGCTCATTGCCGCTGGAGTTTGGCACGTCCACCACCGTCAGCCCGGCGGAGGCAAGCACCTCTCCGTCCAAGGCCTCCCCCTCGACAGGCGCCTTGGAGCTCGACTCCCAGGGGAGCCTGATGAAGACGCCGTCGCCTGCTTTCAGGTAGGCGCCCGCCGGGGGCTCCTCGGAGTCCGCCGCGGCGGCGGCGGCAGGGTCGCTAGCCGGGGGAGTGCCCGACGCCCCCGTCACCTCGGGGCCGTCAGCACGATTACCGGTCCCCTCGCCCCAGGTGGCCGCGTCGGCTTTGGCGGCCCCGGCCTCCCCGTCGCCCGCGGGGATATCAACGCCGTCCGCCTCCCGAGCGCCGGCAACGTCGTCGGCATCGCCATGCGCGCCCTCCTCGACGACGACGACCTCAGCCTCTATCGGATCCGAGGCGGGCGCCGCGCTCGCCGCGGCTGGGGGATCGTCGGCCGCGTCCCCCGTCGGAAGGTCCTCCCTTGCCGGGGGCTCCTCCCTTGCCGGGGATCTCTCCCTTGGCAGGGTAGTAGACGCGGTCGGCACGGCGGGGGCGCCCTCTGGACGCGCCCGCCGGAGCTGCTCCGCTCCTGCCCAAAAGCAACAACTTCGCATCAACAACAAGAAGAAGGAGGGCTCGCGTACGCGCCAAGCGGCAGGAGCAAGTCATGTGCTCACGCTGGGGGCTGCGTTGCGGGCTGCCCTGAGGATCCCCTGCCGGGTCCGGTAAGGGCGCCTCCGACACGACCTCGCTTGCCGGGGGAGATTCGTCATCAAGGATGACCCACGGGATCCTCGATCTCTTCGCCCTCCTCTGAGCCAGGGTCCTGAAAAGGGGACCGGGTTAAGGGAAGGGCGAACGAGCTGTCGAACAGGACTAACCAACAGAAAAAAAAATGAGCTCCATAGGGAACTTACTCTCCGTCCTCCTCGTCGTCGGAGCTGAGCGCAGAATAGTCGAAAACCGGCTCGACCCTGACGCGGGGGGACAGGGGAGTGTGTTCCCGGGGCCGCTTAGCAGGGGCGGTAGATGACCCCGCCCCCGTCGACGCCGCGGCGCGGGGCGCAGCGGCAACCGAAGCCCCAGCCCGCGAAGACCCCGCTCCCGCTGCCGACCCGGCCCTGCGGAGGCGCATCCTCGGCTGGGCCGGGGGCTCCGCCTGCGGCGAGCCGCCCGGAGGCTGCGGGGAGGCAACGCCGACCTTCGGCAAGCCGCTCGCGCCTTGGGCAGACTCGTCCTCGCCGCCGTGCCCGGCTGGTTCCCCCTGGTCGACAAGCTCCATCGGATCGGCGAAGCTCTCTGCCTCCGCCGCCTCCGCCTCGGCCTCGGTGAACCCAGCTTCGCCCGCGGCCGCGGCGGCCGCCGCCTCCTCCATCCTGGAGGCAATGTAAGCAAACTCCGCCGCGGTGGTGTCTCGGATGAGGCCATCCTTCTCGGCGGGATTGACTGGCTCCTCCTCCAGGCCGTCGAAGAAGGCCCGCACGACATCCTCCGGCGGCTCCTGCCAGGTCGCATTGACCCCATGCGAGTCGCACAATGGCATCATCGCAAGGATATGGCTGAGCGACGAGTTGTTGCACAAGGGAACGACGCCCGGCGGCAGCCAGAACCACTCCGGGTGGTCGGGGTCGTGCTTGAACAACTCCTTCAACATCGCGTCGTGCTCCAGCACGGTGAAGTTGAAATTGAGGCCCGGACGCAGCCTCATGATGTCCGCCGCATTCTGGAACTCCCAGGCCGGCTTCCCCCTCTCTTGCAAGGGGGCGATCCGGCGGCGAAGGAAATCCGCGCCGACGGCGCCGACGGCGAGACCGGCGAGCCTGAGACGCAGGATCCGGGTGGTGGCGATCTTCAATTTGGCATCGTCCGGGGACACCTCGCTCCAGCCATCACCGCGCACCACCGGAGTTCAGCGCACGACGGTGAACGGCTGCGGATGGTCCTCGACAATCAAGCACCATTCCGCCCTCCACTCCTCCCACCTGCCGCGGAGGTCCCCATCTAAGTAGGCCTCCTTCTTGCCGGACCGGGAAACCCAGGCGATCCCACCGGACAGCGGCTCTCCTTTCTCCACCCGAGGGGCAAAGAAGTGCCGGAAGAGGGCCACGTTGGGACGGACTCCGACGAAGTTCTCGCAGAGGTGCGTGAAGACCGCCATTGTCAGGACGGCATTGGGGGTAAAGTCGAGGAGATGGAGGCCATAGGTGTTCATGATTTCACAGAAGAACTCCGAGTAAGGCGGGCAGAGCCCGCAGTAGAAGAAGACGACGAAGAAAGGATACCCGGTCGGGTACTGCTTCTGGGCTTCGGCGGGGAGCACCCGCGTGCGCGGATGCGCTCGCGTCTTCGTCGACCAGAAAAGGCAGTACTTGTCCCTCAGCTCCACCGCACCGAGCTGGGGGGGGGGAACGTCGCCGTCTCCTTCCGAAGCGCTTCAAGCCGTAGCGCCTCGGCCGATTTCGCAGCCTTCCCCCTCGCCTTATCGCTCTTCGGGGCCATGGCGGGGGCGGGGGAGGGGGATCGTCGGAGTTGACGACGCCGGGCGCTCCAAGGACAGATCGCTGCTGTCTCTGGGAGAAGGAGGTGGCAGAGGTTTTAGAGAGGTAGCAACCAAGGGAAAGGCGAACCGCCCCTGCTTTCCTCCGCTTATTAGAGGAAGAGGTGGGGGGGGGGACGCTTCGCCTCTCCGAATAAAGAGATCGTGCGCGACGTGACGCGCGCCTGCGCGGTTCAGCCCCGCGCACGCCACCCACGTCAAGCTCACCCCGCACGCCTCGCCCCCACGACGCCGCGATAAGCGCGCGCCGCCTGGGGAAGGTGCGACGGGTGCGGAGTTAAGGAGCAGCGCGACCAAGGCCATGCGTGCCCGTGCACTGTTGGGGCCTGGCCCAACGACGCTCGGCACCGTGTGTGGCCCAGGCCCGGGGGCTCCTGTCGGTGTACTAAAGTAGGGGTACCTTAGTACCCCAGACTTGTGCACGGGCAGTTGTAGCACCCTGCGGCAAGGCCCGCCCAGGAAGCGCCAAGAGAAAACCAAGCATTCAAGACAAGGCCCGGCAAGAGGAGCTTGCCGGGCCAAGAAGACAAGACCCCGGCAAGAGGAGCTTGCCGGGACGACTGAGCCCATGTAATGCCATCCAAGAACAAAGTATACGAGACAGAAGATCGAGACCCCGACAAGAGGAGCTTGTCGGGAAGGCCGAACCCAGGCACCACAAGAGAAGCCCGCCACGGCGCGCTATGCGCCCCGGCAAGGCCTGATAGCCGGCAAGCTATCAGGCACAGGAAGACGACCCCCGCGGCAAGCCACTTGCCGCGGCAAATCG
Organism: Aegilops umbellulata; assembly: GCA_032464435.1. NCBI lineage: Eukaryota > Viridiplantae > Streptophyta > Magnoliopsida > Poales > Poaceae > Aegilops > Aegilops umbellulata. Next base: position 332,361,509 of record CP136058.1, read on the forward strand.
CCACCTCAGGGCTGCGCTCCAGCTCGCCCGCCCACGCGTCGCTCCGGGGCTTCCCCCAAGGGCACGTGGCGGGGCACCGCGCAGCCTGGGGTATGCGGTGGCAGGCAGCCACCATCGTGGCGAGCGGTGGCGCACCTAACGGTCCGCCTCGGTGCTGTCCGGGCGACCGTGACGGGCATTTAATGCCCTTGTCCCCTACCGTCAGAAGTAGGTATGATAACACTGTGCCGCACTGTAGCGCCACTGTTCCCGCACTGTTACAACTACCACCCCTTTTACACTTTTACCCCTTTCTCTTACGTTGACACCTGTCGGTGACCCCTTTGCGCTATAAAAGGAGGCCCGTGTGCAACGTAGAGGGGGCTCCGAGGTTCGGGGGTTCCGAGGTTCGGGGGGTTCCGAGGTTCGGAGATTTGGGATCCGGACAGCCATACGCTCGGTGCAGCTAGCTCTCCAAGCTCCCGAGCTCCCCAGTTCAATACAACCAAGCAGGAGTAGGGTTTTACGCGTCCATCGCGGCCCGAACCTGGGTAAACCGCCCGTGTGCTCGCCTCGATCTGCTCTCTGTGCTCCCTCCGCCCCCCTCACCGGACAACGAAAGGGGCTCCGGCCCCATAGGTGCTCGCGGGGGACGCGGTCCGCCCCGACACAAAGAATAACACATCGCAATCCGACGAGTTAAAGGGGTTGTCAATCCCTTCCGAGGTACGGCGCCTCAAGATAGGCAAGAGGACGTGAGGTAAATTGTAGTAGATTGATAGATCGAATGCCAAATAAAATAAATAAAGATAAAACGCAGCAAGGTATTTTTGTATTTTTTGGTTTAATAGATCTGAATAAAAATGCAAAGGAAAAGTAGATCGCAAGGCAAATATATGAGAATGAAGACCCGGGGGCCATAGGTTTCACTAGTGGCTTCTCTCGAGAAAAATAGCAAACGGTGGGTAAACAAATTACTGTTGGGCAATTGATAGAACTTCAAATAATTATGACGATATCCAGGCAATGATCATTACATAGGCATCACATCCAAGATTAGTAGACCGACTCCTGCCTGCATCTACTACTATTACTGCACACATCGTCCGCTATCCAGCATGCATCTAGTGTATTAAGTTCATCGAAAAACAGAGTAATGTAATAAGAACAATGACATGATGTAGACAAGATCCATTTATCTATATGGCGGGAGATATAGATCTCGTCTTTTTATCGTTAGTAGCAATTATACATATGTGTCGGTTCCCTTTCTGTCACTGGGATCGAGCACCGTGAGGTCAAACCAACTACTGGGACACCTCTTCCCATTGCAAGATAAACAGATCAAGTTGGCCAAACAAAACCCAAATATTAGAGAAGAAATACGAGGCTATAAGAGATCATGCATATAAGAGACCAAAGAAACTCAAATAACTTTCATGGATATAAAAAGATATTACTGATCATAAACTCGAAGTTCATCAGATCCCAACAAACATACCGCAAAAAGACTTACATCATATGGATCTCCAAGAGACCATTGTATTGAGAATTTAGCGAGAGAGAGAGAAAGCCATCTAGCTACTAACTACAGACCCAAAGGTCTACAAAGAACTACTCACGCATCATCGGAGAGGCACCAATGGAAGTGGTGAACCCCTCCGTGATGGTGTCTAGATTGGATCTGGTGGTTCTGGACTCTGCGGCGGCTGGATGAATATTTCGTCGACTCCCCTAAGGTTCTGGTATTTTTGGGGTATTAATAGAGCAAAGAGGCGGTCCCGAGGGCACCCGAGGTGGGCACAACCCACCAGGGCCCTCCTGGGCCTCCTGGCGCGCCCAGGTGGGTTGTACCCCCCTTGGGGCACCCCTAGGTGCAACCAGGGCCCATTGCCTTCCTTCTGGACCATAAAAAATCACTGTGAAGTTTCGTGGCATTTGGACTCCGTTTGATATTGATTTCCTGCAATGTAAAAACATGGGAAAAAAATAGCAACTGGTACTTGGCACTATGTCAATAGGTTAGTACCAAAAAATGTTATAAAATGATTATAAAACATCCAAGATTGATAATAAAACAGCATGGAACAATCAAAAATTATAAATACGTTGGAGACGTATCAGCATCCCCAAGTTTAACTCCTACTCGTCCTCGAGTAGGTAAGTGATAAAAACAGAATTTTTGATGTGGAGTGCTATTCATCAAGTCATAACATATTCTTTTCTTGATAGCATGGACATTTGGAATTTTATGTGATTCAGAGCAATAATCTAGTTTTGACATAATAATTTAGATACTCAAGCATATCAACAAGCAACCATGTCTTTCAAAATATCAATGCTAAAACAAGTTATCTCTAGCCCGTCATGCTCAAACATTGATCCATTCATGAAACACACTAATAATTTATTCACTTTTCATCAACTACACCCGATACTTGAGCACGATCATATTGCCTCCTAGTTGGTGCTTTTTATGAGAGAAGATGGAGACTCAAATTTCAAAATAAAAATTTCATAAAGTAAAGGAAAGGCCCTTCGGAGAGGGAAGCAAGGATTTTAGAGGTGCAAGAGCTCAAAGCGAAAAAATAGAGATAAAAACATTTTGGGAGGTGTATCCATCCCACCAACGAAAACGACTTAGAGTTCCAAACACTTTCCATGATAGATATGCCATAGGCGGTTCCCAAACAGAAAATAAAGTTTATTCCTTTTTCCACCATTCTTTCACTTTCCATGGCTAACCGTATCCACGGGTGCCCTCCATACCAACACTTTCCAAGGAATTTATTATTTGACAACATAAAGTAAATTCAAATTATTATTTTTTGCATTTCGGGACTGGGCATCCCTAATACCTTTGCCTTACCCTCGTGCAATGACAAGTGAATAAACACTCATCTTGAGAATAACACATCTAGCATGGAAAATATTAGCCACCCATTACCGTTCTGTGAGCGAAACAAACACACAAAAGAGAAGTTTATTTTGAAAATTAGAGATGGCACATGAAAATTTGCTTAGAACGTCAAAAGAATACCGCATATAGGTAGATATAGTGGGCTCATGTGGCAAAACTGGTTTAAAGGATTTTGGATGCACAAGTAGAGATCATACTTAGTGCAAAATGAAGGCTAGCAAAATATTGGGAAGCGACCAACCAAGAAACGAATAATATCATAAGAAAGCATTAAGCGTAATTGACACGGAATAATGCACCACAAGTAGGATATAATTTTCATTGCATGATTATTGACTTCCGTTCATGCATAGGGAATCACAAACCTTAACACCAATATTCTTACTAGAGCACAATTACTCATCAACATAACTCACATATCACATCATCATATCTCAAAACTATTACTAAGAATCAAGTTTATTTTGTCCAATGATCTTCATGACATTTTCTTTTACTTTATCCTTCTTGGATATCTATCACTTTGGGACTAACTTTTATGTGTTGCTTTTCATAAGCTCAAACAAATATAAGTGAAGATCACGAGTATAACAATTTTTCTTTCTCTCAAAATAATTTAAGTGAAGCAAGAGGGAATTTCTTCAAAATTTTACTAACTATCAAATAAATCTAAGTGAAGAAACAGAGCATTTTTTCAGAACTAACAAAGCACACCGTGCTCAAAAAGATATAAGTGAAGCACTAGAGCAAGTCCTAGCTCATAAAAGATTTAAATGAAGCATAGAGAGCAATTCTTACAAGTCATGATATAATTTTGGCTCTCTCAAATAGGTGTGTCCAGTTAATGGATTAAAACACAAAATAAAACAAGAAAATACACATATCATACAAGACACTCCAAGCAAAACACATATCATGTGACGAATAAAAATATAGCCTCGAGTAAAATACCGATAGTTGTTGGAAGAAAGCGGGGATGCCACTCAGGGGCATCCCCAAGCTTAGTTGGTTGCTAATTCTTGGATAATAGCTTGGGATGCCGAGGCATACCCAAGCTTAGGCTCTTACATCCTTCCTTCATCCATCGTAAGATAACCCAAAACTTGAAAACTTCAATCACACAAAACTCAACAAAACCTTCATGAGATCCGTCAGTGTAAGAAAAATAAACTACTACTATATGTGTTGTATCAAACCAATTATTATTTTTTATTATATCTACTGTATTCCAACTTTTCTATGGCAAAAACTCATCAAAGAAAACCATAGAGCCATCAAATTAGCACACAACACAAAGAAAACAGAATCTGTCAAAACAGAACAGTCTGTAGCAATCTGATTTAAACGAATACTTCTGGAACTCCAAAAATTATGAAAAACTAGGAAAACCTAGATAATTTGTATATTGATATTCAGAGAAAAGAATTAGAATTTTATCACGTTCTGGTGATTTTTGGAAATTATTTTAGTGAGCACAAAAGTTCTGTCTTTTTCAGCAAGATCAAACAGCTATCACCCAAGAAGATCCTATTGGTTCTACTTGGCACAAACACTAATTAAAACACAAAAAACACAATCATAACAGTAGCATAATTGTGCTAACACTCAAGAACAGAAAGCAAAAAGCAAAAATAAATGTTATTCATTGGGTTGCCTCCCAACAAGCGCTATAGTTTTACGCCCTTAGCTAGGCATAAAGCAAGGATCTAAGTTTTGTCATCTTTGGTTCGATATCCATAAGAGGCCCTCATGATTGATTCATAAGGTAGCTTAATTATAGTTCTAGGAAAGTGTTCCATACCCTTCCTCAAAGGAAATTGGAACTTAATATTGCCTTCTTTCATATCAATCACGGCACCAATAGTGCGTAAAAGCGGTCTACCAGGAATAATAGGACAAGACAGATTGCAATCAATATCAAGAACAATAAAAATCTATGGGCACATAATTCCTATTTGCAAGAGTAAGAACATCATTAATTCTTCCCATATGCTTTTTAATAGTATAATCTGCCAAGTGCAAATTCAAGGAACATTCTTCAAGATTGGTAAGACCAAGCACATCACATAAAGATTTCGAAATTGTAGAAACACTAGCACCCAAGTCACACAAAGCAAAACACTCATAATTTTTATTCTTGACTTTGATAGTAGGTTCCCACTCATCATGCAATTTTATAGGAATTGATACTTCTAATTCCAACTTTTCTTCCAAAGCTTTCATCATAGCATCAACAATATGTTTAGTAAAAGCTTTGTTTTGTTCATAAGCATGGGGTGAATTTATCATGGATTGCAACAAATAAATAAAATCAATCAAAGAGCAACTATCCTAATTAAAGTCTTTGTAATCCAAAAGAGTGGGTACATCACTAGTTAAAGTTTTGACCTCTCCAAACCCACTTTCATTAATTTTCTAAACAAGATTTTCACCCTCCGAAATATTGGGACACCTTCTACATAAAGTTGACTCTTCTCCAGTCCCTTTTTCATCATTATTAACTTCACTAAACAAGGAATCAATAGAAGAAACAACAATCATTTTAAGATCTTCATCATCTTTGCAAAAATAATCAGTAGAAAAAGCTTTTCCTAAAAATTCTCTTTTAGCTCTAAGCATAGCAGTTATTTTCTTACTTTCATCCATAGAAACATAAAGAGCTTTAATTGATTCATCTACTTTAGGCACAAAAATTTTCATCTTGAGATTTTCCACATCATGAGCAATTCTATCAACACTTCTACACAAATCATCAATCTTATTCAACTTTTCTTCTATGGAAGTGCTCAAAACTTTTTGTGTGTTGACAAATTAATTAATATTCTCAAGATCAGAGGTGTTCCTATTATTATCGTAAGATTGATTTCCATATGAATTACCATAATTGTTAGAGGAATTACTAGGAAAAGGCCTAGGATTAAAATTACCTCTATAAGCATTGTTGTTAAAATTATTCCTAAGATAAAATTCACATCAATAGCATCACTATTTTGCTCAATCAAAGTAGACAAAGGTATATCATTAAAATAAATAGGAGCACTTTTACTAGCAACCAATTTCATAAGAGCATCAACTTTATCACTCAAAGAAGAAATTTCTTCAACCTAATTAAATTTTTTACTAGTAGGAGCTCTTTCGGTATGCCATTGTGAATAATTTGCCATGATATTATCAAGCAATTTGGTGGCTTCACCCAAAGTAATTTCCATAAAAGTACCACCCGCGGCGGAATATAAAAGATTACGAGAAACAAAATTGAATCCCGCATAAAAAATTTGTATGATCATACAAAGATTTAACCCATGAGTTGGGCAATTCCTTAGCGTCATTTTCATCCTTTCCAAAGATTGTGCAACATGCTCATGTTCAAGTTGCTTGAAATTCATGATCTGGGTTCTATTTGCAGGAGGAAAATACTTAGTGATAGAAGCATCTTTGTACTTGTTCCAAGAATTGACACTATTGCGAGGCAAAGAAGAGAACCAAATTTTTGCAGAATCACGCAAAGAGAACGGGAAATAATTTCATCTTGAACACATCATTGTCCACATCTTTTTTCTTTAGCATACCGCATAATTCCACGAAGGTATTAAGATGGGACGTGGCATCCTCATTAGGAGTACAAGAAAAATGGACTTTCATAACAAGATTCAGCAAAGCGGTATTAATATCACAAGTCTCTGCACTAGTGGCGGTAGGAGCAAGCGGAGTGCCAATAAAATCATTGTTGTTGGTATTTGAGAAATCACATAACTTCGTGTTCTCTTGATTCATGATGACCACACAACAAGATTACACTCAAAAACAGAACCAGCAAGAAAGACGGCGAACGGAAAGAGGGGCGAATAAAAAGGCAATTTTTTGTGAAGTGGGGGAGTGCCGGGGGAAACTGCCTCCACGAGCACCTATGGGGACGGAGCCCCTTTTCGGTTTGGTGGGCGGCGGAGCGAAGAGCGGATCGAGGCGAGGCACACGAGGGGTTTACCCAGCTTCGGGCCGCACGGATGCGTAAAACCCTACTGTTGCTTTGTGGATTGTATTGTGTTCTTGTTCGGGAGCGCTGGGTGCTACAGTACATGCAAACTGCTAACGAGACCGAGCGTGAGTGTGCTCCCCCCTTTTCTATGTTGCGCATGGGCCTCCTTTTATATGCTCAAGGGGTCACCGACAGGTGGCAACGTAGGCAAGGGTAAAAATGGAAAAGTGTTGTGTTGGGTACAACTACTTGAACAGTGTAGCATACCTAACTCTGACGGCAGGGGACAAGGGCATTAAATGCCCGTCTGCGTCTCCTAAAAAGTGCGAAAAGGGACCGTCAGGGACGCCACCGTTCGCCACGATGGCTATCTTGTCAGCGCCGTTTGCCACCGCACCCCCTGGCTACACAGCCTCTCGCCACGTACGCCTGGAATGGTCCTAGAGCGACACGTTGGTGGATGAGCTGGAGCGCGGGCTGGGGAGCAGTATCTTGCCGCGGCAAGCGCCTTGCCGCAGTCGTTGTCTTGTCTCATCTGGGAGCTCCTTGCCGGGACGCGTGGCGCGTCGCGGCAAGTTCCCTGAAGTGCCTTGGTTGGCATTCCCGGCAAGCTCCTCTTGCCGGGGTCTCGTGCCTCGAGTGGCCTTCTTGGCAAGCTCCTCTTGTCGGGGTCTTGTGCTTCGGGTGGCCTTCCCGGCAAGCTCCTCTTACCGGGGCCTTGTGTCTTTGGTTTGAATACTTTGTTCTTGAATGGCTCCAAAGGGAACCACGGAGGACCTTGGCGGTCGTCTGGCAAGCCTTGCCGCGGGGTGCTGCGACTGCCCGTGCACAAGTTCGGGATACTAGGGTACCCCTACTCTAGTACACCGACAGGAGCCCCCGGGGCTGGGCCATACACAGTGCCGAGCGCTATTGGGCCAGGCCCAAAACAGGGCACGGGCACTCGCGGCCTGGGTCACGCCGTATCTTTCTCCGTATCCACCACGCCCTCCCCGAACGGCATGTGTCGATCGGGGCGTCGCGGGAGGAGATGTGTGCGGCGTGAGCGGCGTGCGTGGGGCTGAGTCCCGCATGCATGCGTCACGTCGTAGTAAAGGGGGCGGTTCGCGCCTTCCCCATAAATGGAGGGAGGCGTGGAGGCGTGGTTCGTTTACTGGACGGGGCCGGGGCACGGTTTCCGAGGCGTCCGCTCCCCATGATCACGGGGTGGGGAGAGGTCGCCTCATCCGTCGCCTCAGTTCTGCACGCCTGCCACGCGGCTTCCATGCGCCTGGAGTGGCGAACGGTGGAGGCGGGAAACCAGGCCGTCGTGGGTCGAGGCAGCGGGTCGGTCCCAGTTCTCTGCTCCTCCTGTGTCTTGATTGGCTGAGGGGGGACGGAAGCCCGCATTCTTTCATCTCCTCTTCCTTCAGCTTCTGCTCCCCTCTCTCCCATTCGCCATGGAGAAAGGGAACCCTGGTCCTTCAACGGTGGCGGCGAGGGTCGCCGCTAGACAAGGCGTCCCTCCCTCTCCCGCACCTGTGGTGGCAGAGCCAGCCGCAAGGGGAAGAGGGAGGGGGCGAGGTCGGGGGCGAGGTCGAGGCGCTCAGGGAAGAGGTGGACGGGGCGGCACGCCAGCCTCGCCTCCGCCAGCGGCTCCTCTCCCCATGGCGGTCCATATTGGGGACGACCCTTGCGAGTTCTTTGTCAGACTGCGTCGGCAGCCTCGTCGTCGCCTTTGTCTCCCAACTCCATTCGCGAGCGAGATGGAGTTGGACCCGCCCGAGACACTGAGGCTGCACATGAGGGGCTGTGGGATCAGCGGCACGCGAGTCCGCGTTGACTTCCCGACCCCTAGTGTGATGTATCTTGGTCGAGGGTGGAAGACGTTCGCCCGTATCCACAGCTTGACGGAGGGGCTCACCCTCCATTTTAAGCTGATGGAGGGCGGTCTCCTCTCCGTCAAGGTCTTCGGGTGCTTCGGCACTCGGGCGAGGTGCTGCGTGGAGAGCTCCTCTGATAGCGAAGACTCCTCGTCGAGTGGGAGTGACGAGGAGGACAGCAACACCGACGACGAGGGTGGCGGGCGGCAGGATGACGGGTCCGACTAGGTGTCGGGCGCCGCTCCGTGCGGCACCGGCGACCCCATCATCCGCGTCACCGGCTCCTTGAACTCCTCGGGGTCGTCTCCTGGGCGGCTGGCGTAGGGAGGTTGCGGAAGAGGAAGAGGGCGGGCGGCAAGGCCGTCAACTCGGAATACGAGGGCACGATGCCCTCGACAACGTGCTGACGTCCTGCCGCCTCATCTTCGAGCTCTGCTTCCGGCGCTGCCATCACCATCAGCCTTTGGACGACCACCGAGATGTTCTCTTGGTGTCTTCTGCCACCCGTAGCTCGCCTAGGCATTCCTTTTGCCCTTCTCGCCTCCTTGACCTATCTCCTGAAGAGAGGGACAAGAAAGGTATTACGGGCACCTTATCTTTTTTTAATTTGTAAGCCCTCGGGCCTTAACTGCATTTAAAACTTGTAATCCCTTTATGCATGTTTTTCATTCTCTATGGACTGTACCTGAGTGGAATGTTTTTTTAATGAAAAGGGGATGCTTGCCGGGTCACTTGTCTCGCGGGTGGAACCCACGTCAAGGAGCAAATCCTAGATATCCTTAAGATAGACACTTCTTTTCCCGGCAGCAGGCCCTGCCGTCTTCCCATGTTGCTCGACCTTTCTCACGCTTTTGGCGGAGGCAGGGATGAGGCGGGTTCAGGCTCCTCGTTCCGTCCTTTTGCTGCCGCGACTACGACCAAACCAGGCCCCAGGAGCGAGACCGAGGGCCTAGAGTTATGGGAGCATGGTAGCTTTTAGTAAGAAACGAGGTTTCGCATACCTCAGTCCATAAGAGAATGCACGATAAGGGATGAAAAACTTATCTGAGATTGCAGTCCCCTGGCAACTCTGGCTTGCCGCGGGCAAATCTTTGTACTTGCAGCCCCCGGCAACACTGGCTTGCCGTGGTCCAGATGTTGGTCCGTCCTTTCTCTCTTTTTCGTCCTCAAGTGGTCTGGCCATGATACGCGAACCCTGCGAACCAAGGGAAACGAAAGAACAGCAAAGAGACGCACACTCGACCTCTAAGCTAGGGGTTAGCCGCTGTTAGGCACTATCAACCCTAACCAAGGACGAGACTCGACCCAGCATGCATGCTATAACTTAGGGCGCCAGCGCTTCATTCATGCTTAGGGTCTGCGCCTGGCTTTGTACAAAGGATTACATGCAACAGCGGCAAGACTTGTACAAAAAGGTGGTTGCCAGAACAGGGTCCGACAACAGCGCCTTACAGGTAAAACTTACGAAGATTCTCAATATTCCAGGAGTTGCTCACCGGAATGCCATCTTCGGTCTCAAGGTGGACAGCGCCAGGCCTAGTGACTCGTTTCACCCGGTAAGGGCCTTCCCACTTCGGCGTCAACTTGTTGGAATTCTTGGCGGACTGAACGCGCCGAAGAACAAGGTCGCCTTCCTCGAGACTTCTGGCATTAACTTTGCAGCTGTGGTAGCGGCGCAAAGCTTGCTGGTATCGAGCAGCTCGTACAGCAGCCTGAAGATGATCTTCCTCAAGGAGCAGCGCGTCCTCTTGCCGCAGCTGCTCTTGCTCAAGCTCATCATAAGCAAGCACTCGAGGTGATCCGTATACGAGTTCCGTGGGGGTAACTGCCTCTGCTCCATAGACTAGAGCAAAAGGTGTCTGGCCAGTGGCTCGATTTGGCTTCGTCCTGATCGACCAAAGAACCACCGGCAGCTCCTTGATCCAGTTTCTTCCGCACTTGTGCAGCCTGTCGAAAGTTCTGGTCTTGAGGCCGCGCAACACCTCAGCATTCGCCCTCTCCGCTTGACCGTTGCTTCTGGGGTGAGCAACAGAAGCGAAGCAGACCTTGGCGCCAAGATCTTGGACGTACTGCATGAAGGTGCGGCTCGTGAATTGCGTACCGTTGTCGGTGATGATCCTGTTAGGTATCCCGAAGCGGCAAACAATCAACCTAAAGAACTTGACTGCTGACTGTGCTGTCACCTTCCTCATTGCTTCCACTTCTGGCCACTTTGTGAACTTGTCAATTGCAACGTACAAGAACTCAAAGCCCCCGATAGCTCGGGGGAAGGGGACGAGGATGTCGAGCCCCCAGACCGAAAATGGCCAGGATAAAGTGATCGTCTGGAGAGCTTGAGCTGGCTGGTATATCTGCTTGGAATGGAACTGGCACGCTTCACACTTGGTTACTTGTGCAGTTGCATCCTGGAGGGCTGTTGGCCAAAAGAAACCTTGCTGGAAAGCTTTGCCGGCAAGTGCTCTTGCGCCAATGTGGTGACCACATATGCCTCCATGTATCTCTGCCAACAGCTTTTGTCCATCTTCCCGGGGAATACACTTCAATTTCACACCGTTGAGTCTTCTTCTATACAGTGCGCTGTCAACAAACTGGTACATACTTGGCTGCCGGGCTACTCTTTCCGCTTCTTCTTGCTCTTCGGGAAGTTCTCCTGTCTGAAGGAAACGGACGATCTGTTGTGCCCATGTTGGAGCTTGGGGCTCGACAACAAGGACTAAAGGCGCATCTGCTGCTGCAGGAACATCCGCTTCTACGGCAAGAACCTGTGGCTCAGCCGGAGCTTGATGTTCCCCGGCAAGCTTGCCGGAGCAAGACTTGTCGGGAGCATCTGCTTCGACGGGGCAAACCCTGGGGTTTGCCGGAGCAGACTGCTCCTCAGCACTCTTGGCGTCGATCTTGGGGACCTTCTTGGCGGCGGCTTCGGGAAGATCTCCCGGAAGATAGTCACCAGAAATCAACTTCCTTTTCTTGCTCTGTCTAGTTGATGGTATTACGGATGGTTGAGTTAGCTTGAGCACAAAGATCCCTAGTTCCACATGTAACTTAAGTGCGGCGCACTTTGACAGGCCATCTGCGATGTCGTTCTGAGCTCTCGGGACGTGCTCCATCTGTAGGCCGACAAAGTGCTCTTCTAGATTTCTCACTTCATCAACGTAAGCTTCCATCAACGGACTCTGGTAATTCTTGTTAACTTGGCGGACGACAAGCTGTGAGTCACCCCTGACGATGAGCTTCTTGATCCCAAGGTCTGCCGCGATCCTGAGACCGGCAAGCAAACCTTCATACTCTGACGTATTGTTTGTTGCTTGCTCCTTGGGAAAGTCCATCTGGACCACGTACTTGAGGTGCTCCCCGGTGGGTGCGACAAGCAGCACACCAGCGTCGGCGCCTTGCAGCGAGAAGGCACCATCAAAGTACATCAGCCACTCTTTGCTCGCCTCCTTGACGGGGATGCTCGTCTCCGGAATTTCTTCATCTGGTGTTGGCGTCCACTCTGCTATGAATTCTGCCAATGCTCTGCTTTGGATAGTTGAAGTGCTCTCAAACTTGAGGCCAAAGCTTGACAGTTCCAGTGCCCACTCAACAACCCTGCCTATCGCTTCGGGATTCCGCAGTATCCTCTTCAGCGGAAAGCGAGTGAAAACTGTGATCTCATGTGCTTGGAAGTAATGGCGCAGCTTTCTCGAGGCCATGAGAAGGCCGAAAAGCAATTTCTGCACACTAGATTACCTTGACCTAGCCCCCTGCAAAAGGGAGCTGACAAAGTAAACTGGGCGCTGCACCATTTTCTTCTTCTGTATCTCCTCGCACACCTGCGCAGATCCATCCTTGTCGGGACCAGAGCTTGTCGGGGAAGCCCCCTGCTTGTCGCTGGATGTGCTTGCTGTGGTTGCTGGCTCATCGTCTGCCTCCCTCTCCGCTACTAACGCAGCACTAACCACTTGATTGGTTGCCGCCAGATATAGCAGCAGCTTCTCTTGTCGCTTAGGTGCGACAAGTATTGGAGTGGAGGACAGGTACCTCTTCAATTCCTGCAGCGCAGCCTCCGCTTCCGGAGTCCATTTCATTGGACCTGCCTTTTTCAATATTTTGAAAAACGGCAGGGCGCGCTCAGCTGACTTAGAGATAAACCTGCTGAGAGCTGCCACGCAACCGGCAAGTTTTCGTACATCCTTGACGCGCTTCGGTGCTTCGATCTGCTCGATGGCCTTGATCTTGTCGGGATTGGCCTCAATTCCCCGCTGAGACACGAAGAACCCGAGAAGCTTGCCGGAAGGGACTCCAAACACACACTTCTCGGGGTTGAGCTTGAGGCTGATCTTGCGCAGATTTGCAAAAGTTTCTTCTAAATCTTGAATCAGAGTTGACTTGTCCCTGCTCTTGACCACTATATCATCCATGTAGGCTTCCACATTCCTGTGAATCTGTGGCTCAAAAGCGGTATGGACTACCCTCGCAAACGTTGAACTAGCATTCTTCAAACCAAAAGGCATCCGTACGAAACAGTACGTGCCACATGGAGTGATGAATGCGTTTTTCTCCTCATCCTCTTCTGCCATGAAAATCTGATGATACCCTGAGTATGCATCAAGAAATGAAAGCAAGTCACATCCAGCCGTGGAGTCAACAATCTGGTCAATGCACGGCAAGGGAAATGGGTCTTTGGGACAAGCTTTGTTGACATCGGTGAAATTGATACAAAGCCTCCATTTCCCGTTTGCTTTGCGCACGACTACAGGATTGGCCAACCATGTAGGATGGAGCACTCCTCTGACGAGGCATGCTGCTTCCAACTTCTTGATTTCTTCTGCGATGAACTCTTGGCGCTCCACTGCCCGCTTCCTGACTTTCTGCTTGACGGGCCGCGCGTGAGGACAGACGGCAAGGTGGTGCTCAATTACTTTCCTGGGAACACCGGGGATGTCAGACGGTTGCCATGCAAACACATCGACATTCGCCCGCAGGAAAGCAACGAGCGCGCTTTCCTATTTAGGGTCGAGAGTGGCACTGATAGTGAAGGTACCACCAGTGTTGTCCTCCTTGGTGGAAACCTTCTTGGTCGCTGGCGGAGCTGCCATCGTTTTCTTGCACTTGCCGGTGGAGCTCGATGGTGCGCCCTCGACGGTAGCGCAGCACTCCGAAGAGGTGCGCTTGCCGGAGTGGGCATCAGAGCTCTTGCCGGACTTGGTCTTCTTCGTCCCCCCGGGAGCTTCAGCGGCAAGTGTCTCGCGATCCATTGCAGCTGCTGCTTCCCGGTAGATCTTGTCGGCACAGATAAGGGCATCCTTCTTGTCACCAGGGACAGAGATGACACTTATCGGGCCTGGCATCTTCAGCATGTTGTATGCGTAGTGAGAGGCCGCCATGTATTGGCGAGCCCTAGACGGCCGAGAATTCCATTATAAGGCAATGGAAAATGGGCAACGTCAAAGGTGATCCTCTTAGTCCTGAAGTTCAACTCACTGCCAAATGTCACCGGCAACGTTATCTTCCCCTTTGGCTTTCTCCTTCCCGGGTTGATTCCTTGGAATGTGCCGGTCTCTTCGAGCTCGCTGTCAGGGACTTGGAGTCTCCGAAGCACAGCGGAGGAGATCAGGTTCAAGCCGTCCCCGCCGTCAACTAGCACCTTAGTGACCTTGAGGTTGCGGATAGTTGGCGAAACCAACATCGGCAAGCACCCGACCGCAGTTGTGCGATCAGGGTGGTCCTCAATATCAAAGATGATAGGCGTGCTGGACCACCTCAGAAGCTTGCATGACTCGATGGGTGGTTCTGCCGCATTGACTTCTCGCACCCACTGCTTGAGTTGGCGGTGTGAAGTATGCAGAGAAGCACCGCCGTCAACGCACAAGACCTCTGTGGCTTTCTGGAACTCCTGCTCACTGGTCTCGTCATCATCCATGTCTTCGTCGTCGTCGTCATCTCCATCCTTGTCGCGGCCGCGGGGAGGTCTGTCTCCTTGTCGCTGCTTTTCCTTGCCGCGGCGTCCTCCCCGGGCTGGGCGCTTCATGCCAGATCCTCCAGCACCTCCTTGGGCTTTCTCCTTGTCGCGTCTCTCATACTCGGCCTTTTGTAGCTCGACAAGCTGCTCGACCTTCTTGCAACTCTGGAGGTCATGGCCCTTGGTGCGGTGGATCTTGCAGTACTGCTTGTTGGTGCCGTCCTGCTTGTCGGCGGCCGCCACAGCCTGGCAGTTGGTGCATGTGGCAACCTCCTTGCCGGAGCCACCAGCCTTGGCTTGCTTGGCGCCACCTTCGCTGCCGGACTCCTCAACAACCAACACCTCTTTGTTTTTCTTCCTTCTGTTGTTCCACCGCCGGCTCTTCTTTGCCGGGGCAGCATCGTCGCTGTCAGATCCTTCTGCTCCTGTGTTTTCTCCAGGGAGTTTCCTCCCTTCTTCAGCACGTGCACACCTGTCGGCCAGGGCATACAGTTCACTGACGTCCCTGATCTTGCACATCGCCATCTCCTCCCGCATCCTGCGGTTACGCACGTTCTGATGGAACGCGCTGATAATCGTGGCAGGGTGGACATCTAGGATGTTGCGTTGTACTTGGTTGAATCTTTGGATGTACTTGCGCAGAGGCTCTCCTTCCTTCTGGGCGAGCAGGTGAAGGTCACTCTCCTGGCCATGAGGCTTGTGGCCGCCTGTGAAGGCGCCGACAAACTGATGGCACAGGTCTGCCCAGGAAGAAATGGAGTTGTCCGGCAAGTGCATGAGCTAGGACCTGACATTGGGCTTGAGCACTAGCGGGAAGTAGTTGGCAAGGATCTTGTCGTCTCGCCCCCCGGCAGCTTGCACCGCAATGGTGTAGATGCTGAGGAACTCCGACGGATGCAACTTGCCGTCGAACTTCTCTGGTACGTCTGGCTTGAAGTTCTTCGTACTGGGCCACTGGACTTGCCGCAGCTCAGGGGTAAACGCAGGGCAACCTACCGCATAGGGCAGGTCGCCTGGCTCCCCTGGCGCATGCATGTCGATAGCGGGCCCAGCGCGCCGGTCGGATTGACGCCGCGCTTCTCTTCGGCGCTCGATGCGACTACGAGCGTCTTCTTGCTGTCGTTCATGAAGAACGTGGTGCTGATCGCGACGAGCTCGCGGATCTGACGACGCGGTGGAGTCGCCGTCGTGGTTGACCCGGCGAGTCGGCGATCTTGGCCTTCGTGGTGGAGAGTGCACGGTGGTCGCACCTCCGCCGGTCTTGTCGCCGTCGGCTCGCGTCTGGCTGTCTGGCCATGGGGTGTCGCCGTTGGCGAAGCCGATGAGACTCTGGATGGTGGCCCTCCAATCGTCGATCTTGTCCGGCGTTGGAGGGAAATCTAGGAGCAACTGAGCTCGAGCCAAGGCTTCTGCTGGAGTGGCGGGTAACGGCGGCGAACGGTGCGAGGAGCGGGATATGCTCGGACTTCTAACTATCTTAGAAGGAGCAGTACCCCGTCCAGGCGACCGTGCTTCGCTCGCGCCAGCATGTTGGCGCGTACGCTGGCCTTGAGCATCCCAAGATCCGCCAGCTTGTTCTGGGTCCAGCGAGCGTATGGTACCGTGGGTACCATGGCGCTGCCGGTCCCGCGCCTCCTGAGATGGGCGCGGTGCGTGCTCGGACGCCGCGGCGTTGTGAGCTTCCTCGCCGACGCCCGTTCCTCCGACGGCGCCTACCCCACCAGCCGCTGGCTCCAGCGGTGGCGGGTTTGACGCGGATGGCTCAGCCGCCTCCGAAGCCTTCTTGTTCGGCGGCATGTCGATGAAGATGATGAAGGTCTAGCTCGTGCAAACGCCGGATCAGGTTCACACAACCTCGACGCACCCTACCTGGCGCGCCAAAGATGCCGGGGGAAACTGCCTCCACGAGCACCTATGGGGACGGAGCCCCTTTTCAGTTCGGCAGGGGGCGGAGGTCGCGCGAAGAGCGGATCGAGGCGAGGCACATGAGGGGTTTACCCAGCTTCGGGCCGCACGGATGCGTAAAACCCTACTGCTGCTTTGTGGATTGTATTGTGTTCTTGCTCGGGAGCGCTGGGTGCTACAGTACACGCAAACTGCTAACGAGACTGAGCGTGAGTGTCCTCCCCCCTTTTCTACGTTGTGCATGGGCCTCCTTTTATATGCTCAAGGGGTCACTGACAGGTGGCAACATAGGCAAGGGTAAAAATGGAAAAGTGTTGTGTTGGGTACAACTACTTGAACAGCGTAGCATACCTAACTCTGACGGTAGGGGACAAGGGCATTAAATGCCCGTCTGCGTCACCTAAACAGTGCGAAAAGGGACCGTCAGGGACGCCACCGTTCGCCACGATGGCAATCTTGTCAGCGCCGTTTGCCACCGCACCCCCCTGGCTACACAGCCTTTCGCCACGTACGCCTGAAATGGTCCCAGAGCGACATATTGGTGGATGAGCTGGAGCGCGGGCTGCGTAGTAGTAGCTTGCCGCGGCAAGCGCCTTGCCCGGTCATTGTCTTGTCTCATCTGGGAGCTCCTTGCCGGGACGCGTGGCGCGTCGCGGCAAGTTCCCTGAAGTGCCTTGGTTGGCATTCCCGGCAAGCTCCTCTTGCCGGGGTCTCGTGCCTCGAGTGGCCTTCCCGGCAAGCTCCTCTTGCCGGGGTCTTGTGCTTCGGGTGGCCTTCCCGGCAAGCTCCTCTTTCCGGGCCCTTGTGTATTTGGTTTGAATACTTTGTTCTTGAATGGCTTCAAAGGGAACCACGGAGGACCTTGGCGGTCGTCTGGCAAGCCTTGCCGCGGGGTGCTGCGACTGCCCGTGCACAAGTTCGGGATACTAGGGTACCCCTACTCTAGTACACCGACAGGGAGTGGAAAACGAGAGACAAATGGCGAATAATGTAAATTGCCAAGAGATGAGATTTGTGATTAGGAACCTGGTATATGTTGAAGATCCTCCCCGGCAACGGCGCCAGAAATTCTACTTGATGGTAGCTGCAACTATGTCGGTATTTCCCCAGAGAGGGAGGGATGATGTAGCACAACGACGATAGGTATTTCCCTCAGTTATGAAACCAAGGTATCGAACCAATAGGAGAACCAAGCAACACAACATAAACAACACCTGCACACAAACAACAACACCTCGCAACCCGGCGAGTTTAAGGGGTTGTCAATTCCTTTCGGGGTACGGCGCCTTAAGATAGGCAAGCGGACCTGAGGTAAATTGCAGTAGATTGATAGATCGAACGCCAAATAAAATAAATAAAGATAAAACGCATCAAGGTATTTTTGTATTTTTTGGTTTAATAGACCTGAATAAAAATGCAAAGGAAAAGTAGATCGCAAGGCAAATATATGAGAAAGAAGACCCGGGGGCGTAGGTTTCACTAGTGGCTTCTCTTGAGAAAAATAGCAAACAGTGGGTAAAAAATTATTGTTGGGCAATTGATAGAACTTCAAATAATTATGACGATATCCAGGCAATAATCATTACATAGGCATCACGTCCAAGATTAGTAGACCGACTCCTGCCTGCATCTACTACTATTACTCCACACATCGACCGCTATCCAGCATGCATCTAGTGTATTAAGTTCATGGAAAAACTAAGTAATGCAATAAGAATGATGACATGATGTAGACAAGATCCGTTTATCTATATGGCGGTAGATATAGATCTCGTCTTTTTATCCTTAGTAGCAACGATACATACGTGTTGGTTACCTTTCTGTCACTAGGATCGAGCACCGTAAGATCGAACCCACTATCAGGCACCTCTTCCCATTGCAAGATAAACAGATCAAGTTGGCCAAACAAAACCCAAATATCAGAGAATAAATACGAGGCTATAAGAGATCAAAGAAACTCAAATAACTTTCATGGATATGAAAAGATATGATCCTAAACTCGAAGTTCATCAGCTCCAAACAAACACACCGCAAAAAGAGTTACATCATATGGATCTCCAAGAGACCATTGTATTGAGAATTCAGCGAGAGAGAGAGAGAGAGAGAAAGCCATCTAGCTACTAACTACGGAACCGAAGGTCTACAAACAACTAATCACGCGTCATCGGAGAGGCACCAATGGAAGTGGTGAACCCCTCCGTGATGGTGTCTTAGATTGGATCTGATGGGTCTGGACTCTGCGGCGGTTGGATGAATATTTTGTCGACTCCCCTAGGGTTCTGGTATTTTGGGGCTATTTGTAGAGCAAAGAGGCAGTCCGGGGGGCACCTGAGGTGGGCACAACCTACCAGGGCGCTCCTGGGCCTCCTAGCACACCAAGGTGGGTTGCGCCCCCCTCGGGGCACACCCCGAGTGCAACCAGGGCTCATTGCCTTCCTTCTGGCCCATAAAAATCATCGTGAAGTTTCGTGGCATTTGGACTCCGTTTGATATTGATTTCCTGCGATGTAAAAAACAAGGAAAAAAACAACAACTTGCACTTGGCACTATGTCAATAGGTTAGTACCAACAAATTATATAAAATGACTATAAAATGATTATAAAACATCCAAGATTAATAATAAAACAGCATGGAACAATCAAAAATTATAGATAAGTTGGAGACGTATCAGTTAGCTGAGCCTTCCTTCGGGAATGCTTGCTCCGGAAGGGCTTCGACGATGATGGGTGACCCGCGTGATGCAAATGGTCTCCTCGGACCGGACCATGGTCAACATCGACGGCGAGATTGGCCCATACTTCCCCACCTTCTGTGGGGTGCGGCAGGGCCCCCAGGTTGTTGATGCCCTGACAGCTATCTTAGATAAAGCTAAGGCTGCAGGACATATCAAGGGTATAGTCCACATCTGGTAGGCGGGAATGGGATCTCCCTCCTCCAATATGCGGATGACACCATTATCATGGTGCAAGGCTCTGCTAGCGACATCACGAACTTGCAGCTCCTCCTGCTCTTCTTTTAGCAGATGTCCGGTCTCAGGACTAACTTCGATAAGAGTGTTGTGATCAGGGTTGTCAGAATTGCGATTCTATTATACGATTATACGACTTTACATCCAAACTAACCCCTCTAATTCTATGATTTTAGTTCATAGAATCTACGTTTCTACGATCCTGATAGTGAAGATTCTACGATTTGCGATCCTACCATTGGAGCTCCGATCCGATTCAAAATCACGATTCTGACAACCTTGGTTGTGATGGTGTTGGGATACTTGACGACGACATGTACCTAGGGTAGGATCATAGGCCAGACCTAGACACCCTACCCGGTGGCAGACCAGATCTCAACGACGACCCCCCCGACTCGTCTTCTTGCCCTTTGCCACCGCCGTCGCCTTCTTCACGCGTTCCAGGGCCGCCGTCTTGTCCTTTCCCATCATGGTGAACTGCGCAAGGGCAGGGTAGCGGCGTCGAGAGCGAAGACACATGCGATGGATAAGCAGAGGAGGAACAAGAGCAAATGGGGTGCACTGTGCAACACATCGGCCCTGCCGCCTTTTATGGGGATGTTTCCGAGTGGCTGACTCGTGGGCCCAAGTGATCCTGTCAAATCCCCCAATAGTCGCGCGTCGGATACGTGGCGAAAAAGGTGGCGCAAGTATCGAGACGCCTCTGTCTATCCACTCCGTTTACTGCGGCACGCCCCGTCCCGCGTGCTTCCCCAAAATTTCGAATCCCGTGAGATCCGGGAACCGCAGAGCAATCAATCGCGCCGAAGATCTCATACCATACCAACACTCAAAGACAGTCAGTTAAGTTCACTCGACAACCTCTGAATCGATCGAGGCGACTGAAACAAGACCGAAGCTCTAACATGACCGATGAGCCCAGATGATATGCCTCCGAAGTATGGAATCGAGTCGGACTCATCTTCAGTTCTTTTTCCACTCGGACCTCAATCCATTCGGGAGCTAATGACGATGACATGTACCTAGGGTAAGATCATAGGCTTGACCTAGACACCCTACCCAAGGACACTTCCCTAGACTCAAAGACATTCAAAGCACAAGAAGAGAAACCGACTGAGTCCATCAAGGAGTGTGATCCACTCGACCATAACCTAACTCGGATACCCCAATTCCATTCGACCAATATGAAGTCACTCAACGATACAAAGAAACCACTCGGAGTAGAGAAGGCCTAACGTCACTCAGGATGGCAACGGTCAGGCATTCACTCTGTAGTCTTAAAGATCATTTATATCACTTTATTACTGGCGTTACCAGTAACGCCCTATCTTAATGTACATTGAACCCCTTGTAATGTGGGCTGGCTGGGGTCTTGGCGCACTCTATATAAGCCACCCCCTCCACTGGCACAAGGATTTGCATCCCCTGTAATTTCACGCATAATCCAGTCGACCAAGCCTCCGGGCACCGAGACGTAGGGTTGTTACTTCCTCGGAGAAGGGCCTGAACTCATAAATCTTGCATGCACAATCTCGCCATAGCTAGGATCTTGCCTCCTCCTACGTACCACCTATTCTACTATCAGACTTACTCCCACGAAAGTTGGCACCCACCATGGGGCAGGTATCTTAGCGACTTCCGGTGAGGTTGCAATTTTCTTAATCTCTGTCATCATGGTTTTAGACGGCGGTTTGGCTGAGGGCCGCGAGATCCGTCTCAGCGTGCTTCATCGCCGATGACTCCGCTTGGCTCCAGGAGGCCCCCCTCGATGTCGAGACGCTTCCCATCCGCAAGGCGACGCTCTTTCGTGCGTGCGTCTGCGGCGTCCTTCTGCGGTAGCCGTCGACTCAGTATCGGTCGGCTCTTGCAGCGCCTTCACTCCCCACTACTCGTCGTCGCAAGAGATCTGGTCGATCGCGGCTTAAGCGGTGGGTGAAGCATGCGGTGGCTCGTCAGTCAGCCACCCCTCAAGTTGCGGCAATCGAGCCCGAGGAAACTCTCTACGTACCATTCGACTGGCTCAGTCGAGACCCTGCCCGAGTGCGATAGCAGCGACCCTGCGGTACAAGTCCTGATGGTTGACACGCCGTGCAGCCCGCCTGGTTTCCGTTGCAGCGATGGCGGTGATGGTGGCGATGATCCATCACATGTTCACGAGGAATATCATCATCAAGCCCTCACTTCGCAGCAGAGGGATGAGCTACATCGTCGCAACATGGAGGCACTCCACACTCCCATCATCGGGGAGACCTCCGAGGCTCGGGCCTTGGAGGTTGCGTGCCTGGCCACTCTGGCTGAGCGCGCGCGGCTGGAGAAACTTCAGCATTCACTCGACAAGCATGCTCGACGACAGATCCCTGAATCCAGTCGACGACAATGACAATTGCTCCCGCCTGAACCTCAGGTATACCGCACACTGATTCAAAATCTTACTGCAACAGACCGTATAGCAGAGTCGATCCAGCCGTCCCAATCAGAGGCTGGAAGAGGTTTGATGCAGATCCGAGCGCTGCTCCGGGCAGCAGGAGAGCAGAACATAGTCGTTTCTCAGTCCCGTAACATGATCCACAGCAGCTTCGTGGTGGCGGATACAGTCCAGTCGGCTCATAGCCCAAGATCACCTCTGCGGCGTGAGGGACGTGGGCACCGCCAGGAGCAGTATCTGGGTCAGAATCATGAGCAGTATGATCAACGACTTGGCCGTGATGACCGTCGTCGAATGCCTACGCCCCCTTCGAGGGGCGGGTCATACGCGCCCCGGCAGTATGATGGTAGACGCCCGTATAGAGATGAGCGGAGGGTTCCAGTCGACCCAAGAGAGCCCGGGTTTGATGTGGGTCAATTCTTATACAAGGTCTGGTCGACAGAAACCGAGCACACAGAGAAGGGCTAGACAGAGATCGTCCGACTGGCAGCAGAATACATGTCTCCGGACCTGAATGCTTTAGCAGAGCTATCAGAGCTGCTGAGATCCCTCCTAACTTCAGGTTGGCAATGGGAGTGAGCAAGTTCACCGGTGATTCGAAGCCTGACACTTGGCTGGAAGATTACCGAGTGGCCGTGCACATTGGTGGTTGCGACCTCTTGAGCACAGCGTTGGTTTTCCCTTGAACAAGAAAGGGTGATGCAGCAAAGTAGCGTAAGTATTTCCCTCAGTTTTTGAGAACCAAGGTATCAATCCAGTAGGAGACTACACGCAAGTCGCCTCGTACCTACACAAACAAATAAGAACCTTGCAACCAACGCGATAAAGGGCTTGTCAATCCCTTCACGGCCACTTGCAAAAGTGAGATCTGATAGAGATAATAAGATAAATATTTTTGTTACTTTTTAGGATATAGATTGAATGTAAAGATTGAAAAGTAAAATAGATTGGAAACTTATATGATGGAAAATAGACCCGGGGGCCATAGGTTTCACTAGTGGCTTCTCTCAAGATAGCATAAGTATTACGGTGGCTGAACAAATTACTGTCGAGCAATTGATAGAAAACTGCATAGTTATGAGAATATCTAGGCATGATCGTGTATATAGGCATCACGTCCGCGACAAGTAGACCGAAACGATTCTGCATCTACTACTATTACTCCAAACATCAACCGCTATCCAGCATGCATCTAGAGTATTAAGTTCATAAGAACAGAGTAACGCATTAGGCAAGATGACATGATGTAGAGGGATAAACTCAAGCAATATGATATAAGCCCCATATTTTTATCCTCGATGGAAAAAATACAATACGTGCCATGCTGCCCCTGCTGTAACTGGGAAAGGACACCACAAGATTGAACCCAAAGCTAAGCACTTCTCCCGTTGCAAGAAAGATCAATCTAGTAGGCAAAACCAAACTGATAATTCGAAGAGACTTGCAAAGATAACAAATCATACATAAAATAATTTAGAGGAGATTCAAATATTCTTCATTGATAATCTTGATCATAAACCCACAATTCATCGGATCTTGACAAACACACCACAAAAAGAATTACATCGAATAGATCTCCAAGAGAATCGAGGAGAACTTTGTATTCAGATCCAAAGAGAGAGAGAAGAAGCCATCTAGCTAATAACTATGGACCCGAAGGTTTGTGGTAAACTACTCACACATCATCGGAGAGGCTATGGTGTTGATGTAGAAGCCCTCCGTGATCGATTCCCCCTCCGGCGGAGCGCGGGAAAAGGCCCCAAGATGGGATCTCACGGGTACAGTAGGTTGCGGCGGTGGAAATAGGGTTTCGTGGTGCTCCTGGATGATTTTGGGGTATATGGGTATATATAGGAGGAAGAAGTAGGTCAGTGGAGCTGCGAGGGGCCCACGAGGGTGGGGTGCGCGCCCAGGGGGCAGGCGCGCCTCCTTGCCTCATGGCCTCCTCACTTCTTTCTTGACGTCCAATCCAAGTCCTCTAGATCACGTTTGTTCCAAAAATAACTCTTCCGAAGGTTTCGTTTCGTTTGGACTCCGTTTGATATTCCTTTTCTGCAAAACACTGAAATTAGGCAAAAAAACAGCAATTTGCACTGGGCCTTCGGTTAATAGGTTAGTCCCAAAAATAATATAAAAGTGCTTAGTAAAGGCCATTAAACATCCAAAACAAATAATATAATAGCATGGAACAATAAAAAATTGTAGATACATTGGAGACGTATCAGTGGCGGTAATGACGATGTAGCCATGAAACATCTCCCCCTGATGTTGGAGGGTTCGGCCAGAGCTTGGTTGAATCAGTTGGCTCCTGGCAGTATATTCAGTTGGGAAGAGTTGGCCCGAGTGTTTGTTAGGACATTTGAGGGCACTTGTAAACGGCCTGCAGGGTTGGCAGAATTACAACATTATGTTCAGAAACCGAATGAAACTTTGAGAGATTATATCCAGAGATGGACCACTTTGCATCATACAGTGGAAAATGTGTAGCAACACCAGGCAGTTTTCGCCTTCAAGGAGGGCGTTCGTTATAGAGAGGTTAACCTGAAATTCGGTCGGACAGGAGATATGACCCTGACCGAATGATGGAAATAGCCACTTGGTACGCTAATGGCGAGGAAGAAGATTGACTCCGCAGTGGCAAGAGCAAACCAGTCGCCCATGACACCGGAGGAGGTAATTCGAGTCGGAAGCAGAAGCGGAAAGCCGAGCCCGCAGGTCCTGGAGAGGCCTGATACGTCTTCAACGTATCTATAATTTATGAAGTATTCATGCTATCATATTATCTGTTTTGGATGTTTATGGGCTTTATTATACACTTTTATACAGTGGAGTTTGCTAAATCAAAGCTCTGACATAGACTCTTCCTGAAAATAAGATGAATTGTAATTGTTTGATGACTAATAACATGGGTTGTTAGTTTTCAAGAAAGTTTATGATCTATACTTTAACATGTGAATAGCTTGTTACTTGATCATGAGAAGATTTATGATATGAGCTACTATTATGACATATAATGATGCTAGAAAATGTGATTAAAATTATCCTTGATCAAACTTGTGCACCTGCTAGCATTCACACTTCATAAATTCTTTCTTTTATCATTTACCTACTCAAGGACGAGCATGAATTAAGCTTGGGGATGCTGATACGTCTCCAACGTATCTATAATTTATGAAGTATTCATGCTATTATATTATCTGTTTTGGATGTTTATGGGCTTTATTATACACTTTTATATTATTTTCGGGACTAACCTATTAACCCAGAGCCCAGTGCCAGTTCTGTTTTTCCCTTGTTTCAGTGTTTCACGGAAAAGGAATATCAAATGGAGTCCAAACGGAATGAAACCTTTGGGAGAGTTATTTTTGGAATGGAAGCAATCCAGGAGACTTGGAGTTGAAGTCAAGGAAGCTTCGAGGTGGCCACGAGGCAGGGAGGCGCGCCTGCCCCCTGGGCATGCCCCCCACCCTCGTGGGTCCCTCGTGACTCCCCTTACCGACTTCTTTCGCCTATATATATCCATATACCCTAAAAACTTCGGGGAACATTATAGATCAGGAGTTTCGCCGCTGCAAGCCTCTGTAATCAGAAACTTTGGGGCACTCTTTGAAGTACTTTGTTATGGTTGAATAGATGAATCTGAGATTGTGTGATGCATATCGTGTAATCATACCCACGGATACTTGAGGTGACATTGGAGTATCTAGGTGACATTAGGGTTTTGGTTGATTTGTGTCTTAAGGTGTTATTCTAGTACGAACTCTTGAATAGATCGATCCGAAAGAATAACTTTGAGGTGGTTTCGTACCCTACCGTAATCTCTTCGTTTGTTCTCCGCTATTAGTGACTTTGGAGTAACTCTTTGTTGCATGTTGAGGGATAGTTATATGATCCAGTTATGTTATTATTGTTGAGAGAACTTGCACTAGTGAAAGTATGAACCCTAGGCCTTGTTTCAACGCATTGCAATACCGTTTACACTCACTTTTATCATTAGTTACCTTGCTGTTTTTATATTTTCATATTACAAAAACCTATATCTACCATCCATATTGCACTTGTATCACCATCTCTTCGCCGAACTAGTGCACCTATACAATTTACCATTGTATTGGGTGTGTTGGGGACAAAAGAGAATCTTTATTATTTGTTTGCAAGGTTGTTTGAGAGAGACCATCTTCATCCTACGCCTCCCACGGATTGATAAACCTTAGGTCATCCACTTGAGGGAAATTTTCTACTGTCCTACAAACCTCTGCACTTGGAGGCCCTACAACATCTACA
The DNA here is from genome assembly GCA_032464435.1 of Aegilops umbellulata. NCBI lineage: Eukaryota > Viridiplantae > Streptophyta > Magnoliopsida > Poales > Poaceae > Aegilops > Aegilops umbellulata. The sequence continues at coordinate 332,387,770 of CP136058.1, forward strand.
AGAAGAAGGTTGCGTAGTAGACATCAACACTACAAAAAAAGACACATCCGTGACATTTTGGGCCGAACGAAAAAAATTTCTGTCATACATATGACACTTCTATGACGATAATTGTGACAAAACCCGGTATCATCATAGATGTGGTGGGCTCCTACTTCTATGAAAAAAAATCATGATAGAAAATGGGCTTTTCGTCCTGGGTGGGCTGGAGATGCAGCTGCATGACATTTTTTGGGCCGTCCATGACGGAAAAAACCGTGGTAGAAACAAGTGGGAGGAAAATTTCGGGGAGTTCCCGGTTACGGTGGGAGGTCGGGGGCCGAGGAATGCCCATTTCTCTCGTACACGTACACGCGTGTGTGCGAGGCGTTGGCTCTAACTGAACCCGAGCGAGGCGTTGGGCTCTAACTGAACCCGAGCGATTGCACTGCAGGCTACGCGCTATTGAACCCGAGCGATCGATCGATGGCTGTGAACTGAACCTGATCAAGCGATTCCTTGGCTACTGCTGCTAACTGAAGTCGATCGATGGGATGAACAGTGAGCTTTGCAGGGGGGTTTGGATGAACAGTGAGCGGTGGCGTTGCCTATGGATGAACAGGACCCCGTGGTGTGGTGGAGGGCTGTATGAACAGTAGACGGTGGAGGGGTGCCCGTGGAGGGGTGGATGAACAGGACCACGTGGTGTGGAGGGCAGGATGAACAGTAAACAGTGGAGGGCTGCCCGTGGAGGGGTGGTTGAACAGGACCCCGTGGTGTGGAGGGCAGGATCAACAGTAGACGGTGGAGGGGTGGTTGAACAGTAGCCGGTGGAGTAGCGCACGGTGGAGGCTGGATGAACAGGAGCCCATGGAGGCTGGAGGAGGTCGACGGTTGATGAACAGTAGCTCGTGGAGGCTGGAGGGGGTCTGAGGGAGTCCTGGATTAGGGGGTGTTCGGATAGCCGGACTATACCTTCAGCCGGACTCCAGGACTATGAAGATACAAGATTGAAGACTTCGTCCCGTGTCCGGAAGGTTATTTCCTTGGCGTGGAAGGCAAGCTAGGCGTGCGGATATTCAAGATCTCCTACCAATGTAACCGACTCTGTGTAACCCTAACCCTATCCGGTGTCTATATAAACCGGAGGGTTGTAGTCCGTAGGAGGACCAGATAACCATCATCATACACAACCATACCATAGGCTAGCTTCTAGGGTTTAGCCTCCTTGATCTCGTGGTAGATCTACTCTTGTACTACCCATATCATCAATATTAATCTAGCAGGATTAGGGTTTTACCTCCATCGAGAGGGCCCGAACCTGGGTAAAATAAAGTGCCCTTGTCTCCTGTTACCATCCGGCCTTGACGCATAGTTCGGGACCCCCTACCCAAGATCTGCCGGTTTTGACACCGACATTGGTGCTTTCATTGAGAGTTCCTCTGTGTCGTCGCCTTTAGGCCCGATGGCTCCTTTGATCATCAGCAACGATGAGGTCCAGGGTGAGACTTTTCTCCCTGGACAGATCTTCGTCTTCGGCGGCTTCGCTCTGCGGGCCAACTCGCTTGGCCATCTAGAGCAGATCGAAAGCTACGCCCCTGACCGTCAAGTCAGGTTTGGAAGCTTAAACTACACGGCAGATATCCGCGGAGACTTGATCTTCGACGGATTCGAGCCACAGCCAAGCGCGCCGCACTATCCCGAGGGGCATGATATAGCTCTGCCTCCGAACAGTGTCCTGGAGGCCGCATACGCTTCGGCCCTGATCCTCGACTCGGAGCCCGCTGCGTCCTTTGAGGATGAATGGTTAGACATCACCTCGGGGGATGCGATCTTAAAAGCCATTGAGCCGAACGCAAGCCCCGCACTCCGCATGACCCATGACTCCAAGGAGCCGGACTCGTTTCCGAACTCCGGGCCTCCCACGCCCCTGCCAATCGAATCAGATTGGGCGCCTGTAATGGAGTTTACCGCCGCGGACATCTTCCAGTGTTCACCTTTCGGTGATATCCTGAATTCTCTCAAGTCTCTCTCTTTGTCAGGAGAGCCCAGGCCGAACTACGGCCTGCGAGGTTGGGATTCGGATGACGAAGAAATTCAAAGCCCACCCACCACCCACTTAATAGCCACTATCGATGATTTAACCGACATACTTGACTTCGGATCCGAAGACTTCGACGGTATGGACGACGAAGACGGAGACGAACTGGAACCAGTACCCGTAGGGCACTGGACCTCCACCCCACCTAATGACATATTCATGGTGGATACACCTGAAAAAACTGACAATGAGGAAAAAGGAGGCGAAAAGAGGGGTAAACCCTCCGAAAAAGCACTCAAAGCGGCGACGTAAACGCCGAGCTAAGCCCCGCCTCAATCAAGACCCAGCCATAGAGCAGGATGAGCCGGTAGACGATGAGCTTGTCTCAGAACAGCCGTCCGAACAGGGCAACACGGATAGAGAGGACAGACAGCCCTCCCCCGGCCATAACAGAACTCTGGACGATACCACGCTGGACAAAATCACGGAGCCGAAGAATCTCCAAGAAAGGCTTGTCGCAACAGCACGTAGCCTGAAAAAGCAGAAGCAGAAGCTAAAGACGGTGGAAGATGCACTCAGAACAAGATGGAGCAAAGTAATCAAGACCGCCGACAAATACGGCGGCAGCCGCCGCACCAAAAGCTACCCGAAGAGAAAGCTACTGCCTGAATTCGACCAAGAGGCCTTAGAGCCACCACACTTGAAGAACAAAAAAGTCACACGGTCGGATAGATGACCCCACGGCCACCACGAAACGGCAAGCGGCGCCGCACTTGATGCGGCATGCGACCCAATCAAGGATTCGCATCATGGCCCAGCCAGGTCCATTTACGGGCGAAGAAAGCAAGCTCTCACAAGCAATGCAAAAAATCCACCATCAGAATCCAGCACACCCAAATACAGGGGCGCCGCACACCCCCTATGCTTCATCGATGAGGTCCTGGAATATGAATTTCCAGAGGGATTTAAACCCGTCAACATAGAGGCGTACGATGGAATAACAGACCCTAGAGTCTGGATCGAGGATTATATCCTCCACATACACATGGCTAGAGGAGATGATCTCCACGAAATAAAATATTTACCTCTTAAGCTTAAAGGGCCAGCCCGACACTGGCTTAAAAGCCTTCCCGAAAACACAATTGGAAGTTGGGAAGAGCTCGAGGACGCTTTCCGAGCAAATTTTCAAGGGACCTATGTCCGACCCCCGGATGCAGACGATCTCAGTCACATAACTCAGCAGCCCGGAGAATCAGCTTGGCAGTTCTGGAACGGATTCCTCACTAAAAAGAATCAAATAGTGGATTGTCCGGACGCCGAAGCCCTAGCGGCTTTCAGGCACAATGTCCGAGTCGAATGGCTCGCCAGACACCTCGGCCAGGAAAAGCCAAGAACAATGGCCGCACTCACAAGCCTCATGACCCGCTTTTGCGTAGGAGAGGACAGCTGGTTGGCACGATGCAGCCCCAGTGACCCAAGTACATCAGAAATCAGGGATGGAAACGGGAAACCGCGACGAAATAAGGACCATCGCGGAATCAAAGGAAAAAGTCCAAAGAGCACGACAGTCAATGCCGGATTCAAAGGCTCATGGCAAAATCAGACAAAACCACCCCCTCAGGATAATAGGGAAGATCCGTCCAGCCTAAAGAGAATCCTGGACAGGATATGTTAGATACACAGTACTCCTGGGAAGCCTGCTAATCATACCCACAGAGACTGTTGGGTTTTCAAACAATCCGGAAAGCTTAACGCCGAACACAAGGGGCTCGACACACCAAGTGAAGAAGAAGACGAACCCCAAAAACAGAACACCAGGAAGTAAAAGAACTTCCCGCAAGAAGTCAAAACAGTGAACTTACTTCACATAACAAGGCGTGGGACACCCATAAAGGTCCGCACATTCAAGCCTATCCCTCAGGAGTCCCGCCACTGGTCACTAAAGCCAATCATTTTTTATCAGCTAGATTATTCTCGAAATATCAAACACGCAGGCCGGACTGCCTTGATACTAAATACAATAATAGATGGATTCTAGTTTACCAATGTCCTTATGGACGGTGGCAGTGGACTAAACCTGATATATCAGGATACAATTCACCGCATGGGCATAAACCCAGCAAGAATCCGCCACAGTAAAACCTCCTTTCAAGGGGTAGCTCCAGGCCCGGACACCCATTGTATGGGTTCTCTCCGGCTCGTAGTCATATTTGGCTCCGCCAATAACTTTCGTCGCGAAAAGCTGACTTTCCACGTAGTCCCGTTTTCAAGTCACTATCAAGCACTAATGGGACGCGGAGCTTTCGCTCGCTTTAACGCAATACCACATTATGCATCCCTCACGCTAAAGATGCCCGGTCCTCGTGGCATCATCTCTTTAAAGGGAGCGTACTAAAAGACGTCTCCTCCAAACGGAGGATCGCGTGGCCGCCTAAACAGCCGCACAATAAAATGGCCTCGCCAGCCAGAGAACTTTTTTGATGTAAGTCATTAAAGGCCACGGACCCGGACTCAACGAGTTCGGCACAAGCCCATCATCAATATAGGCTTAGTACGCCATACCAGGGGTTGTACGCAGAGACAATAAAGCTCCACTCCATTTATTTTTTTACTCTTATATTTTGTTATCCTTTTTGATCCGCACGACCCTTTTTCAATTTAGTTCCTATCTTTTACAGATGAACGTCGTACGGCGCCCGTCCAGGACACGGCACAACGGAGACACAGGCGCAGACGTGCAGTAGGGACCCGCCCCAATGGATTCTTTTTAGATTAAGACCCTGCGTAAACCTTCTTTACTGTCTCTTGCTGCTATACATCCCCTGGTTTGTTTCACTATAACCAAGGAGGAGGCTGGCGTTTTGGCATGTGGCCACGCCAGAATTCTTGCTCGTACCTGGACACGAGGGGCTTTTTTCTTTCTTAAGGGTGTTGTTCCACACACATCCACAAAGACCGACCACCTTAGGGAGTGCTCGGCGTCGCGAGTTTGGGCACTATATGCATCAGCTCCGAGTCATGATTTTGGTCACATGTTGGGTTGCCCGGCTCCTGAGTTCGGCCACCTTACGTTCCGTTCTATCGGCTAAGGTAGCACCAGGAGAACTACTGCGATTGTGCCCCGGTTCGGCTGGGCGAGCACATCAGTAGAGAAAGCCGAAAACCGACTGTCATGATGTAGCGTGAGACTGGTCGCCACTCGATGACTTATAGGGGTTTATTGAATTCCTCCATTTTGACGAAGGGTCGCTTCCCGGTCAGGCTCACATGCGCCCCGAATTCGGGTAAACGCAGTCGCCACTAAAGGGCTACCTAAAGAGTCCCACTGTCAAGCTCCTATGGCTAAGTGAAAGTGTTAAAGCATTATAGTCCGGTTGCCTAGCCCGCTGCGATATCACCTCCTTTGTAGGACCAAGACGTTGGGTTAAGTGTGAAAATGCGTCTTCTACGCGCACCCCCGCACTATGTGCGTGGGGGCTGAAGCCAACGACTGCAATCTTTTAGAATTTATATATTTAACGGCCGCACAGGAGGTTTTCTCAATACTAGAAGGCACAAGTCTAAAATATGCCACTACATTTTATCAAAATACTGTTTTATAATTACATATGTTGTCATAACATAGCATCCTTTGAGCACTGCGTCTCTATTATGCGAGCGCCTTCGAGGACTTCCTCAAAATAGTGCTCAGAAGGTATTCGGCCTTTCTCCGAATCTCAGGACGCAACAATGGTGGGCTCCATATCTGCCCAGTATGTCTTGACACGGGCAAGAGCCAGCCGAGCGCCCTCTGTGCACGCTGACCTCTTCAGAGCATCGACACGGGGCACCACGTCAAGAAATTGCTGCACCAAGCTGAAATAGCTTTTCGGCTTCGATTTCCCCGGACACAAGCGATCCATGGCATACTCCATGGTGAGTCCGGACAACCTATTCAGCTTGGCCCATTGGGCCAGGCGATCGTCCACAGCCAGTGGACGCTCTGGATTGGTGAACTGCGACCAGAAGAGCTTCTCCACTTCATGACCTTCCTTATCTTGAAAGTACCTGGTCGCATCAGCTGCACTAGCCGCCAAATCCAGATAGGTGTCCTTCACGCTCCACGCTCGGTCCAACAGGGCGAACTTCGGATCACATAAGTTTCTCCGCAGCAGGAAGGGCTTTCCATCCGCAATTAGTCCGGCTTGACGTAGCTCTTCCCTTGTCGCTCTCTTTGCAGAGCGGGCGTCCTTGGCGTCAGCAATGGCCTTCTCCAAGTCCGTCTGCCTTGCTTGACCTTCCTCTTCAAGAAGCTTGCAACGGTCAGTAGCTCTTTTTAACTTTACGGCAATATCAGCCATCTCCTCCTTGCTTCAGCAATGGGAAGCCTGTTCGGCTTTCAGCTCTTCTCGGGCTTTTCCGGCAGCCGCATCACTTTTTCTGGATTGTTCCTTTGCTTTGGCGAGTTCGGCCCTTAGACCTTCCACGGCAGCCGCACCATCTACATCAAGCATACACACGGTAAGATATTGACATGAAGCTCCTCTTACTAACAATCGCCAAATAAATTCAATACCTTGAGCATCATCAAGCCGCTTGTTAACAAGCACGATGTCGGCTTCTGCCTCATCAAGTTGCTGCTTCATTTAGGCAAACTCTCGAGTCCGGCTTGACTCCGGACAATCTGCCACCTACATACAAAGGTGCCACTTAAAGGACCTGGGTTTAGATCCTCTGCACGCCGCACACCTCTGCGACGCACAGAGTCTCAGGGGCTACTACCTACACAGGGCGCGCGTTATTACGCGCAACTAACACTAATATTCGTTATTTAAAACGTACCTCAAGGCCCGCCAGTAAACTCTTGACGGCCTCGTTCAGTCCGCTTTCCGCGGACGAAATCTTTTCAATCACCGTGTTTATCAACACATGATGCTCCTCTGAAACAGAGACTCGCCCCAGCAGAACCTTTAGCTCCTCCGACCGAACACCAGATGGTGCCGGACTCGTCCCATGGCCTTCTTCGAAGGCCAGACGCGGAGAACCTCGGGGGGCCGCACGGTCACCTTCTGCCTCTGGCAGATTCGGAGAAATCCTCTGCGACGACACTTCGGCGTCGCCCGCCTTGCTAAGCGATATAGAAGGAGGAGGCGTTCCGCTCTCCATCATCTCCGGAAGAAGATCCCCCGAGGACGAGTTCTGCTGAGAAGGGATGAGGTCCGAACTACAAATTAAGGTTTTGGTTAAAACTTCTCAGATATAAATCAAGAATTTCTCTTAAAAGAAAAACTCTTCTTCTACTTACGGCTCGCTGGAGAGCTGGTCCCTTTGAGGGTTTAGTTCGGCCGAGGGGCTCCCCGGCGTCAGGCCCTTTGACAAAGATTCTTTCCCCCACTTCGAGGCTACGATCTCCGGGTCGTCAGAGGCGGCCCTTTTCTTTCCCTTAGGAGAGGAATAATCGACTCCCCCCTTCGGGATGACCTTTTTCGCAGAGGCCACGATTTTCTTGTCCGCTCCTTCATTTCCCTCCAGAGGCGCCACCTCCAACATCCTGACTAGCACGGGATCTAGCCTGGTCTCAGGAAGGGGAGCCGGGCACCGGATCAGCTTCGCCTTCGCTATCCACTCCTGCATAAAAGGAGAAGTGCTGTTAAAAAACAAGTCAATTGTGCGGATAGAAGATCCGGACGCGGGGTCACCTACTTTGGTATCAGGGCGGTTGCGGCTTAAACCAACATCCTCGGTCAAATCCGGACTCACTTCTAGTGATCCGAAGAACAGTTTATACATCTCCATAGGCGTCACGCCCATGAAATTTCGGAGAGCCCGCGGCCCCTCTGGGTTGAACTCCCATAGGCGGAGGGGGCGACGTTGGCCGGGCAATGTCCGGCGAATCAGCATAACTTGTGTCACCTTGACCAGGTCGAGGTCTCCTTTCAAGAGACCCTTTATGCGGCCCTGTAGCAGGGGAACATCTTTGGGCAATCCCCAGTCTAACCCTGTGTTGATCCACGATGCTAAGCGTGGTGGGGGGCCTGAGCGAAAGGCTGGAGGCGCCACCCAAGTGGAGCCCCGAGGAGAGGTGATGTAGAACCACTCCTGTTGCCATGAGCCGAGCTCCTCTTGAAAAGCGCCCTCGGGCCATGGAGCATCGGTATTTCTTTTTATAACAGCGCCTCCACACTGTGCGTGATGCCCCTGGATTATCCTCGGTTCTACCTTGAAGGTCTTGAGCCATAATCCGAAGTGAGGGGTGATATGGAGGAACGCTTCGCACACAACAATGAACGAGGAGATATGGAGGATGGACTCCAGAGCTAGGTCATGGAATTCCAGCCCATAATAAAACATCAGCCCCCTTACGAAAGGATCCGTTGGGAAGCCTAATCCCCGAGGGAAGTGAGAGATGAATACTACGCTCTCACTGGGCTAAGGGCTTGGGATCGCCTGTCCTTGGGCAGGCAACCTGTGCGGAATCTCGCTGGTCAGGTACCTATCTTCCCTCAACCTTGATACGTCCTCCTCCGTAACAGAGGAGGGCATCCATTGGCCTTGACGATTGGAACCGGACATTGTCGAAGGTCCGGTGCGCCTGAAATCTGGAAGCCGGGAGTGTTGGAACTCGAGGCGATGGGCGAACTTGTTTTGAGAGCACAAGAAGGGAGCAGGGCCTCGGTCTCTTTATAAAAGGCAGAATACTAGGAGCCCTCCCCGTAACCGTCTTGGACTAGCCTTTAATTAAGGCAGGACGTGCCAACGGGCACGGTTGGGTTACCCACGTCCGTATTAATGAGAATCCCGTTAAAAGGAGCACACGATCTCTGCTTCAACAAGACGTGCCAAGGAAACCGCCTCGTTGAACGTGCTGTGGTGGAACAACAAAAAATAATCCATACAGAAGGCTTGGTCGCAGTGTTATGACGCACTGCGGAATACGTCAACAGATTTGATTTGTGTTTGTATTATTCTCTATATGGCAATACGTGGAAACTTGTTTTGCAGAGCCGGACAGTGTTTTAGGTGTTTATTATCTTCTTGAAGAACTTGGAGGAGGAACCCGCCTTGCAATGCCGAAGACAATTTGCGCGCCGGACACGTCGTCATTGAAGCCTGGTTCAGGGGCTACTGAAGGAGTCCTGGATTAGGGGGTGTTCGGATAGCCGGACTATACCTTCAGCCGGACTCCAGGACTATGAAGATACAAGATTGAAGACTTTGTCCCGTGTCCGGAAGGTTCTTTCCTTGGCGTGGAAGGCAATCTAGGCGTGCGGATATTCAAGATCTCATACCAATGTAACCGACTCTTTGTAACCCTAACCCTATCCGGTGTCTATATAAACCGGAGGGTTGTAATCCGTAGGAGGACCAGATAACCATCATCATACACAACCATACCATAGGCTAGCTTCTAGGGTTTAGCCTCCTTGATCTCGTGTTAGATCTACTCTTGTACTACCCATATCATCAATATTAATCTAGCTGGAGTAGGGTTTTACCTCCATCGAGAGGGCCCGAACCTGGGTAAAATAAAGTGTCCCTTGTCTCCTGTTACCATCTGACCTTGACGCATAGTTCGGGACCCCCTATACGAGATCTGCCGGTTTTGACACCGACAGGGTCGACGGTGGAGATGAACAGTATCCTGTGGAGTCCCGTTTTGCGGTACGCCACACCCCTCCCGATGAAAAGGACCCCCGTTTCGACCATAGCGCTCCAACACAAGTCTGTTTCCTCCGTTTTGCGGTACGCCACACCCCTCCCGATCAACAGGACCCCCGTTTCGACCGTAGGAGGTCCGTTTCATCCGTTTTGCGGTATGCCACACCCCTTCCGATCAACAGGACCCCCGTTTCGACCGTAGGAGGTCCGTTTCCTCCATTTTGCGGTACGCCACACCCCTCCCAATCAACAGGACCCCCATTTCGACCGTAGGAGGTCCGTTTCTTCCGTTGTGTGGTACGCCAGGCCTCGTTTCCATCGCCTCTTCCGTCCAAGCCCTCCCTATGAACACGACCACGCATTCTGTTTCGACCCATGAACACGACGACGACGCTGTTTCTCCGTTCCGACCCAGCCATGTACACGAGTCCTCGCCGTATGTATGCGCGAGTAGGCATTCGAGACCCCGCCCGTAAGTACACATATGTGGCTGTATTTTCTTTCTTCCACCCTGGCCGCCTCTATTACGACACGTGTGCGCCTCTACATCCACCAGTATATATGTACATACACATTCGCGACCAGAATGACAACGCTACATACGCTTCGAGCAGGTAGGTCCCGACTGTCAGGCACTTCCTTGCCTGCGAAGATGTAGCTGGTGGGTCCCAGCAGTCAGGGGGGCGAAATACGGTTGCCCGTCCGGTGGGTCCCTGCTGTCAGGTGGAGGAATAATTATTTTGCACGTAATTGTAACATCCCAAATTTTCAATTTGGAATGTCATACATTAGATCATCATGCATATCATATTTTATTTGCTTTTGGTTTTGGTCCTAGAAAATCCTAAGCAACTCAAGGACCCACGGAGAGAGTTGGGGGTTTCGTTATTTTCATATTTGAGTTTTCTCAAATTTTGAAAATAGGATCACTTGATTTTATTTATTTTATCATCAAATATTTCTATTACAAAAATATGAGAAAGGGAATAAAATGACTTTCCCAAAATATAGAAATATTGAGAATTTAATAATAAAATCCAATAAGATTTATTTCGGAGTTTTTCGATATTTTTTATTTGAATTTAGGAAAAATATGCGTTTTTCAAAATTGCATTTAGGGCCCAAATAAATGTTCACTTTGTCGGGCTCGATTTTAGAAGCCCGGGAAAATTTATTTCGGGATTTTTGGAGTCCGTTTAGTATTTCTTTTTATTTTTCTTCCAAGAGTAACTATTTAAAAAAACGAAACCGACTTCGGGTCGTACCCGAGCGGGACACCGCCCGGGGCAGCCTTTATATATCCGCCCGCCCGAGCCCCCCAGCCCACAAACCGTGCCGCCAGCCCACCCGCGCCCCAAACCCTAACCCTAGCTGCCGCCGCGCTGAGTCGCCGCCGCCACCGTCCGCCGCCTCGCCGCCGCCCGCCGGATCCGCCGGAGCCGCTGCCCACCCGCGCGTCGCCCGAGGTTCGCCGCCGCCTCGCAATCCGTGCCCGGTTTTATTTAAAAAAATTAAAAAAACCGTTGGGTTTTCCTCTGTTTTATTTCCTTTTTTTGTTTTTATTTTTATTATTATTTATTTTATTATTTTCGGTTTAGGTTAATTAACGAACGTTCGTTCGTTAATCCGTTCGTCGTTTTTCTTTTTCGTCGGATTTCCGCGGTTATTTTCTGATCGAGATTTCTGATCCGATTTTCGTTTTAGTATAACTTTTCGCTCGTTTATTGGAATCAGGCGATTCAAGCGCCTAGAGTTTCGTCTTGAAACCCTCTATCCGCTTAATCAACTTAAACAAGTTTTTGCTACTGTAAAATTTGACTTAGGTCCAGATTAGTAGAACGAAGTTGTTTTCTTTCGCCGTTTGACTTTCGTTGCTTCGTTCGATTTGATTCTTTTTGCAAACCGGAGTTCTTAAGATGAACTTTCTGGTTAGATCTCTTATTTGAGTTTTACCTGTGCATTAGATGAGTACTTCTTGTATGCTTGTTTGTTTGTCTGCGATAGAATACCCGGAGTGCTCCGCCTGGTACTTCGAATCTCTAGGTTTCGCGGATCATCAGCAAGGCAAGTAACACTTTGTTCATACCTCTTTTACTACGCAGTTTTATTGCATTAGATCAATCATCAAACACTGCATGATTAGGATCTAATTAAATTGTGGGATGGGAAGTAGTTGAGGTAGTACCTATTACCTGATTTATTATGAAACCATTGGGAGTTACTTCTACGTTTGCTTATTATGCCATGCTATGCTAGTAGACGTGGATTGGGTGAGTGATATCCATGACAGATGTGAGATTTTTAATTAATGGGTTATCTAAGGTGGCAACTTAAACACACATCTGGGTGGATTAAGGTACCTGGGTATTCCAGGATTGCCAGTTTTCTTTTGGACCGCCACCTAGGCTCAAAGGGATCATGAGATTATTCAAACTAGAAACTTCCGTGTGCAGCCACAAGCCATTATGGGCTCTGGCATAGTTGATTAAGTCGTGCGAACTCTTACAGGGTAGACTAGCAGATGTAGGGGAAAGTAGGTGTACCGGTCTATCCGTCGTAAGGTGCTAGCGCTTCTGAAAGAATGTGTCTCGGTCATCCGTTTCTCAAACACCATGTAGTGCGAGAAATCCAACGGAGGCGATCGAGTCTTGTGGGGAAAAGTGCGCAAACCTCTGCAGAGTGTACAAACTAATCATGGTTAGCCGTGTCCCCGGTTATGGATGTTTTGAGTATCTAGTACTTGGATATCATGTGAATCTCATCATGTTACTTCTAAATTAATGTTGTTGGGTTTTAATGTTGATTACTATAAATGGGGATTGAGGATGCTGTCAACCATTCTCAATGTTTAACAACCACCATGATAGTTAAATAAATTTATTCCTTTGCAGTAGGGAAAAATTGGCTTTACGCAAAACTGTAACCATAGAGCTTTCCACCAGCCATATATGCATGTAGTATAGGCTCATCATTCATTATTCCCTATGTGTTACATTGCCAGCATATTCCATGTGCTGACCCGTTTTTGGGCTGCAACGTTTCATGTTGCAGACTTTTCAGACGATGAGTAAGGTGCCTTTTAGGTCGTGGTTCTATACTCTGCGATGCAGTTGGAGTTGATGGACTCGCTTATCTTCCAAGCCTTCCGCTGTTATCGTTATTAGATGGCCTTAAGCCATATTTATTGTAATAAGTTCTCTTTGAGACATCGATGTAATAAGTGTGTGATTGTTACTCTGTTATAAATCCATCTTAGTATTGTGTGGTGTCAGCATTACTGATCCAGGGATGACACCTGAGCACAGAGGTCAGACTGTTTGAGGTCTGGTCGCTACAGAGATGGTATCAGAGCACACGCTGACTGTAGGTCACGACCACTAAGCAAAAGCCCTAGTTCACTACTCTCTTCTCATTTCTAACTCCTCATCTTTTCTACTCTTTTAGGATGACGGAAGCGAGGATCAAGTTCACCCAGCCAGATGAAGATACACCTTTTGGACGACACCTGAAGGAAGTCACTAAGTATCTGAACATTGGAATACCAAGCTTCACCGGGACCTACAACGCCACTTTACCCGAGGAGGAGCGTTGGAAGATTCAAGCTCTAGTTCCAGGAAGGACGTTCACGCCAATCACGGAGCCCATAGAGTGTGTTTTCAATGCACCAACATGGAGTTTGGGAAAGAGCATGGCAGCTCACATCACCATGGGACGCATTGGAGAAGTCTATCAAGAAGACTCAAGGATACTATTTACCAGATTTGCAGACGCCGAGATGAACAATGGGAGATAGTTAGCACCAAGAAGGATAGATCCATTGCAACTTTCATCCAGGAGTTAAACCAGCACATTCGACGCCAGGAGAACCAGATGTGCGCAGACATGATGGAGTTGAAGAAAGCAAAAGCCAAGATTATTGAGCTAGAAGGAGAACTGAAGGCCACTCGCAAGGACTACATGGATGAGATTGTAGCTCTAGTGAGACAAAACAGCGATCTTAAGGAGAAGGTTGAAGAACTCATGGGGAATTCAACACCCGGAGGAGAAGATGAAGATTGCACCTGTCCAGATAACTACATCATCATCGATGACACCGATTCCAATCCTAGTGATGATGATTTTGAAGATGAAGCTGGAGCAGATATCATGGAGTCTTCATCGGAGTAGTTTTTCTAAGTAGACCACCATAACAGTAGTAGTGTTCCACCATGTACATTATAGTCAAGCACTCTTTGCGATAGTTCTAGACCGATTGTATGCCCTTGTTTGATTGAATGAAGTGATTTTGTGTGCATTTGTCTCATGTGCATTTGGGGTAGTGTTTTCTCTTTAGACCTCATTCTATTCTTAATTCTCATCTTTTCTAAACCCTCAGATGCCTCCGAGACGTGACAATGGATTTGCTTTCCCACCGGAGCTCACTCAGTTGATCCAGCAGTAGAATGCTTTGATGCAGTTGTTAGTCCAGAACCAGAACAACAACAACAACAACAACCCACCGCCGCCACCACCAGTTGATCACTTGACCCGTTTCCTTAGGCTGAATCCGCCGGTGTTTTTCAGTAGCACCGAGCCGATTGTAGCAGATGATTGGCTCCACAAGACAGGGAGGGAGTTGACCACTGCAGGATGTACAGATGGGGAAAAAGTGAAATTTGCCGCACATCAGCTTGAAGGACCCGCAGCAGCATGGTGGGAGAATTTTACAGCCACTTACCCTGTAGACACTGTCACATGGGATCAGTTTCAGCAAGCTTTCCGCACTGCCCATGTTTCAGCAGGAGCTATGGCCATGAAGAAGCGTGAGTTTTGCAACTTGCACCAAGGAGGACGGACAGTTGGCCAGTATGTGGATGACTTTAGTAAGCTAGCACGTTATGCCCCAGATGACGTCGCTACAGATGCAGCTAAGCAGGAGAAGTTTCTGGAAGGACTGAATGACGAGCTGAGTATGCAGTTGATGGTAGCAAGTTTCAACAACTACCAGGAGTTGGTAGATCGTGCTCTTATGATTGAGGGGAAGCAGCAGCAGATTGAAAACCGCAAGAGGAAGTATGGGCAGGGGAAGTATAATTCAGGAGCCCAGCAGAAGCTCCGTCTTACCCCTAAACCAGGAGTTCACTTTCAGCATACCCATGGAGGAGGTAGCTCACACAATCATAATGGTGCCAAGAATGGTAATGGGAATGGAGGAAGCAACGGCCAAAACCGTACCACCCCATCAACCCCAGCCAAGAGAGACCTGAGCCAAGTCACCTGTTTCAAGTGTTCAAAGACCGGACATTATGCCAATGAATGTCCTGAAGGCCAGAATGACAAAGGAAGTTCTGGAAAGAAGCCGAACCCTTTCAACAGGGGACAAGTGAACCACGTTAATGTGGAGGAGGTTGAAGCTCAGCCTGATGCAGTAAACGGTAAGTTTTTGGTTAAGTCATTTACTGCAGTCGTTCTTTTTGATACTGGTGCATCGCATTCATACATATCAAGGGGATTTGTGGAAAAGTATAGCCTGCCCACTAGGGTTCTTAAAACACCTATGCTAGTAAGCTCACCAGGAGCAGAGTACATGGCCAGACAAGGATGCTTTCAAGTGCCATTAAGTATAGGAAGGCATGTTTTCCCAACGGATTTAATTATTCTGGAATCCCAAGGTTTGGATGTAATTCTCGGTATGGATTGGCTGTCGATGTATGGAGGAAACATCGATTGCGCCAGTAAGACAATTTTTTTTACAACGCCAGAAGGAAGAAGGATCAAGTATGTATCCCGGCATGCGCCAAACAGGACACAAGTAAATTCCTTAACAGGAGTTGTGCAGGAGGAAGTACCAGTAGTAAAGGATTTCCCTGACGTATTTCCAGAAGAGTTGCCAGGAATGCCACCAGATAGAGACATTGAGTTCTTGATTGAGCTTTTGCCAGGCACAGGGCCAATATCGAAGAGACCATATAGGATGCCCGCAAAAGATTTGGTGGAGATTAAGAAGCAGATTAAGGAGTTACTGGATAAAGGTTACATCCGCCCAAGTTCTTCGCCTTGGGGATCACCAGTACTTCTAGTGGAGAAGAAGGATGGATCGTTAAGGATGGTTGTTGATTATCGGGGATTGAATGAAGTAACCATCAAGAACAAGTACCCACTACCAATGATCAATGATCTGTTTGATCGATTGCAAGGAGCTAAAGTGTTTTCCAAGATCGATTTGCGATCAGGGTACCATCAATTGAAGACTCGAGAGCAGGACATACCTAAGACAACATTCACCACAAGATATGGATTGTATGAGTATACCGTTATGTCATTTGGATTGACTAACGCACCTGCCTATTTTATGAACATGATGAACAAAGTGTTTATGGAGTTTTTGGATAAGTTCGTCGTGGTGTTCATTGATGATTGTCGGTGTCAAAACCGGCGGATCTCGGGTAGGGGGTCCCGAACTGTGCGACAAGGTCAGATGGTAACAGGAGATAAGGGACACTTTATTTTACCCAGGTTCGAGCCCTCTCGATGGAGGTAAAACCCTACTCCTGCTAGATTAATATTGATGATATGGGTAGTACAAGAGTAGATCTACCACGAGATCAAGGAGGCTAAACCCTAGAAGCTAGCCTATGAGTATGATGATGGTATTGTGGTTGTTGTGATGGTTGTCCTACGGACTACAACCCTCCGGTTTATATAGACACCGGATAGGGTTAGGGTTACACAGAGTCGGTTACGTTGGTAGGAGATCTTAAATATCCGCACGCCTAGCTTGCCTTCCATGCCAAGGAAAGAACCTTCCGGACACGGGACGAAGTCTTCAATCTTGTATCTTCATAGTCCTGGAGTCCGGCTGAAGATATAGTTCGGCTATCCGAACACCCCCTAATCCAGGACTCCCTCAGTAGCCCTTGAACTAGGCTTCAATGACGACGAGTCCGGCGCGCAAATTGTCTTCGGCATTGCAAGGCGGGTTCCTCCTCCAAATTCTTCAAGAAGATAATAAACACCCAAAATAGTGTCCGGCTCTACAAAACAAGTTTCCACGTATTGCCATATAGAGAATAATACAAACACAAATCAAATCTGCTGACGTATTCCGCAGTGCGTCACAACACTGCGACCAAGCCTTCTGTATGGATTATTTTTGTTGTTCCACCGTAGCACGTTCAACGAGGCGGTTTCCTTGGCACGTCTTGTCGAAGCAGAGATCGTGTGCCCCTTTTAACGGGATTCTCATTAATACGGACGTGGGTAACCCAACTGTGCCCGTTAAGCACGTCCTGCCTTAATGAAAGGCTAGTCCGAGACGGTTACGGGGAGGGCTCTTGATATTCTGCCTCTTATAAAGAGACCAAGACCTTGCTTCCCTCTTGTGTTCTCAAAACAAGCTCGCCCACAGCCTCGAGTTCCAACACCCCAGGCTGTTAGATTCTAGGCGCACCGGACTTTCGACAATGTCCGGCTCCGGCCTTCAAGGCCAATGGATGCCCTCCTCCGTTACGGAGGAGGACGTATCAAGGTTGAGGGAGGCTAAGTTCCTGATCAGCGAGATCCCGCATAGGTTGCCTGCCCAAGGACAAGCGATCCCAAGCCCTCAGCCCGGTGAGAGCGTAGTATTCATCTCCCACTTCCTTCGGGGATTAGGCTTCCCAACGGATCCTTTCGTAAGGGGGCTGCTGTTTTATTATGGGCTGGAATTCCATGACCTAGCTCCGGAGTCCATCCTCCATATCTCCTCCTTCATTGTTGTGTGTGAAGCGTTTCTCCATATCACTCCTCACTTCGGATTATGGCTCAAGACCTTCAAGGTAGAACCGAAGATAATCGAGGGGCGTCACGTAGAGTGCGGAGGCGCTGTTATAAAAAGAAATACCGATGCTCCATGGCCCGAGGGCACTTTTCAAGAGGAGCTCGGCTTATGGCAACAGGAGTGGTTCTACATCACCTCTCCTCGGGGCACCACTTGGGTAGCGCCTCCCGCCTTTCGCTCGGTCCCCCCACCACGTTTAACATCGTGGATCAACACAGGGTTAGATCGGGGCTTGCCCAAAGATTTTCCTTTGTTGCAGGGCCGCATAAAGGATCTCCTAAAAGGAGACCTCAACCTGGTCAAGGTGACACAAGTTATGTTGATCCGCCGGACACAGCCCGGTCAACGTCGCCCCCTTCGCTTGTGGGAGTTCAACCCAGAGGGGCCGCGAGTTCTCCGAAATTTCATGGGCGTGACGCCTACGGAGATGTATAGACTATTCTTTGGACCACAAGGAGTGAGTCCGGATTTGACCGAGGATGCTGGTTTAAGTCGCAACCGCCCGGATACAGAAGTAGGTGACCTTGCGCCCGGACCTTCTATCCGTACAATTGACTTATTTTTTAACATTACTTCTCCTTTTTACGTAGGAGTGGATAGCAAAGGCGAAGCTGATCCGGTGTCCGGCTCCCCTTCCCGAGACCAGGCTAGATCCTGTGCTAGTCAGGATGTTGGAGGTGGCGCCTCTGGAGGGAAATGAAGGGGCGGACAAGGAAACTGTGGCCTCTTCGAAAGGGGCCATCCCAAAGGGGGGAATTGATAACTCCTCTCCTAAGGGGAAGAAAAGGGCCGCCTCTGACGACCCGGAAGCCGTAGCTCCAAAGCGGGGGAAAGAATCCGCGTCAGAGGACCCGACGTCGGGGAGTCCCTCGGCCGAACTAAATCCTCAAAAGGAGCAGCCCTCCAACGAGCCGTAAGTAGAAAGAGAGTCATTCTTTTAAGAGAAATCCTTAATTTAAATCTGAGAAGTTTTAACCGAAACCTTACCTTGTAGCTCGGACCTCGACCCTTCTCAGCAGAGCTCGTCATCGGGGGATCTTCTTCCGGAGATGATGGAGAGCGGAACGCCTCCTCCTTCTACATCGCCTAGCAAGGCGGGCGACGCCGAAGTGTCGTCGCAGAGGATTTCTCCGAATCTGCCAGAGGCAGAAGGTGATCATGCGCCCCCCCGGGGTTCTCCGTGTCCGGCTCTGAAGAAGGCCATGGGACGAGTCCGGCACCATCTGGTGTTCGGTCGGAGGAGCTGAAGGTTCTGCTGGGCCGAGCCTTTGTTTCAGAGGAGCATCGTGTGTTGATGCACACGGTGATTGAAAAGATTTCATCCACGGAAAGCAGACTGAACGAGGCCGTCAAGAGTTTATTGGCGGGCCTTGAGGTACGTTTGGAATAACGAACATTAGTGTTAATTGCGCATAATAACATGCGCCATGTGTAGATAGTAGCCCCTGAGACTCTGTGTGCCGCAAAGATGTGCGGCGCGCAGAGGATCTTAATCCCAGGTCCTTTAAGTGGCACCTTTGTATGTAGGTGGCAGATTGTCCGGAGTCGAGCCGGACTCTAGATTTTGCCGAAATGAAACGGCAACTCGATGAGGCAGAAGCCGATATCATGCTTGTTAACAAGCGGCTTGATGATGCTCAAGGTATTGAGTTTATTTGGCGATTGTTAGTAAGAGGAGCTTTATGTCAATATCTTACCGTGTGTATGCTTGATGCAGATGGTGCGGCGGTCGTAGAAGGACTTAGGGCCGAACTCACCAAAGCAAAGGAACAAGCCAGAAAAAGCGATGCGGCTGCCAGAAGAGCCCGTGAAGAGCTAAAAGCCAAACAGGCTTCCCATTGCCGAAGCAAGGAGGAGATGGCTGATATTGCCGTGACGTTAAAAAGTGCTACTGACCGTTGCAAACTTCTTGAAGAGGAAGGTCGAGCCCGGCAGACGGATTTGGAGAAGGTCGTCGCTGACGCCAAGGACGCCCGCTCTGGTATGAGAGCGACAAGGGAAGAGCTACGTCAAGCCGGACTAATTGCGGATGGAAAGCCCTTCCTGCTGCGGAGAAAATTTTGTGATCCGAAGTTCGCCTCGTTGGACCGAGCGTGGAGCGTGGAGGACACCTATCTGGATTTGGCGGCTAGTGCCGCTGATGCGACCAGGTACTTTCAAGATAAGAAAGATCATGAAGTGGAAAAGCTCTTCTGGTCGCAGTTCACCAATCCAGAGCGTCCACTAGCAGTGGATGATCGCCTGGCGCAATGGGCCGAGCTGAATAGGTTGTCCGGACTCGCCATGAAGTATGCCATGGATCGCCTGTGTTTGAGGAGATCGAAGCCGAAAAGCTATTTCAGTTTGGTGCAGCAATTTCTTGATGTGGTGCCTCGGATTGAAGCTCTGAAGAGGTCAGCTTGCACTGAGGGCGCTCGGCTGGCTCTTGCCCGTGTCAAGACATACTGGGCAGATATGGAGCCCACCGTTGTTGCATCCCGTGATTCGGATAAAAGCCGAATTCCTTCCGAGCACTATTTTGAGGAAGTCCTCGCGGGCGCTCGTATAATAGAGACGCAGTGTTCGAAAGATGCTATTTTATGACAACATATGTAATCGTAGATCAGTATTTTGATAAATTGTAATGGCATATTTTAGACTTGTGCCTTCAAGTATTAATAACACCTCCTGTGCGGCCGTTTTAATATATAAATTCTGAGAGATTGCAGTCGTTGGCTTCAGCCCCCACGCACATAGTGCAGGGGTGCGCGCAGAGAACGCATTTTCACACTTAACCCAACGTCTTGGTCCTACAAAGGAGGTGATAGCGCCGCGGGCTAGGCAACCGGACTATAATGCTTTAACACTTTCACTTAGCCATAGGAGCTTGACAGTGGGACTCTTTAGGTAGCCCTTTAGTGGCGACTGCGTTTACCCGAATTCGGGACGCATATGTGCCTGGCCGGGAAGCGGCCCTTCGTCAAAACGGAGGAATTCGATAAATCCCTATAAGTCATCGAGTGGCGACCAGTCTCGCGCTACATCATGACAGTCGGTTTTTGGCTTTCTCTACTGAGGTGCTCACCCGGCCGAACCGGGGCACAATCGCAGTAGTTCTCCTGGTGCTACCTTAGCTGACAGAACGGAACATAAGGTGGCCGAACTCAGGAGCCGGGCAACCCAACATGTGACCAAAATCATGACTCGGAGCTGATGCATATAGTGCCAAAACTCGCGACGCCGAACACTCCCTAAGGTGTTCGGTTTTTGTGGGTGCGTGTGAAACAACACCCTTGAAAAAGAAAAAAGCCCCTTGTGTCCAGGTACGAGCAAGAATTCTGGCGTGGCCACATGCCAAGACGCCAGCCTCCTCCATGGTTATAGTGAGGTAAACCAGGGGATGTATAGCAACAAGAGACAGTAAAAAAGGTTTACGCAGGGTCTTAATCTAAGAAGAATCCTTTGGGGCGGGTCCCTACTGCATGTCTGCGCCTGTGTCTCCGCTGTGCCGTGTCCTGGACGGGCGCCGTACGACATTCATCTGTAAAAGAGAAGAACTAAATTGAAAATGGGTCGTGCGGATCAAAAAGAATAATAAACAAAATGTAAAGTGAGAAATAGATACGGTCGAGCTTTATTGTCTCTACGTACAGCCCCTGGTAAGGCGTACCAAGCCTATAATGAAAATGGGCTTGTGCCGAACTCATTGAGTCCGGGTCCGCGGCCTTTGGGACTTACATCGAAAAAGTCCTTTGGTTGGCGAGGCCATTTTGTTGTGCGGCTGTTTAAGCGGCCGCGCTATCCTCCGTTTGGAGGAGACGTATTTTAGTATGCTCCCTTTAAAGAGATGATGCCTCGAGGACCGGGCATCTTTAGCGTGAGGGATGCATAATGCGGTATTGCGTTAAAGCGAGCGAAAGCTCCGCGTCCCATTAGTGCTTGATAGCGACTTGAAAACGGGACTATGTGGAAGATAAGCTTTTCGCGATGAAAGTTATTGGCAGAGCCAAATATGACTACAAGCCGGAGAAAACCCATACAGTGGGTGTCCAGGCCTGGTGCTACTCCTTGAAAGGAGGTTTTACTGTGATGGATTCGTGCTGGGTTTATGCCCATGCGGTGAATTGTATCCTGATATATTAGATTTAGTCCACTGCCACCGTCCATAAGGACATTGGTAAACTGGAATCCGTCTATTATTGGATTAAGTATCAGGGCAGTCCGGCCTACGTGTTTGATATTGCGAGAATAATCTAGCTGATCAAAAATGATTGGCTTTAGTGACCAGTGGCAGGACTCCTAAGGGATAGGCTTGAATGTGTGGATCTTTATGGGTGCCTCATGCCTCGTTATGTGAAGTGAGTTCACTGTTTTGACTTCTTGCAGGAAGTTCTTTTGCTTCCTGGTGTTCTGCTTTTGGGGTTCGTCCTCTTCCTCACTTGGTGTGTCGAGCCCCTTGTGTTCGGCGTTAAGCCTTCTGGATTGTTTGAAAACCCAACAGTCTCTGTGGGTATGATTAGCAGGCTTTCCAGGAGTACTGTGTATCTGACATATCCTGTCCATGATTCTCTTTAGGCTGGACGGATCTTCCCTATTATCCTGAGGGGGTGGTTTTGTCTTATTTTGCCGTGAGCCTTTGAATCCGGCATTGACTATCGTGCTCTTCGGACTTTTTCTTTTGATTTGGCGATGGTCCTTGTTTCGCCGCGGTTTCCCGTTTCCATCCCTGATTTCTGATGTAGTTCGGTCGCTGGGGCTGCGTCATGCTAACCAGCTGTCCTCTCCTGCGCAAAAGTGGGTCATGAGGTTTGTGAGTGCGGCCATTGTTCTTGGCTTTTCCTGGCCGAGGTGTCTGGCGAGCCATTCATCTTGGACATTGTGGCTAAAAGCCGCTAGGGCTTCGGCGTCCGGACAATCCACTATTTGATTCTTTTTAGTGAAAAATCTGTTCCAGAACTGCCGAGCTGATTCTCCGTATTGCTGAGTTATGTGACTGAGGTCATCTGCATCTGGGGGACGGACGTAGGTCCCTTGAAAATTTGCTCGGAAAGCGTCCTCGAGCTCTTCCCAACTTCCAATTGTGTTTTCAGGAAGGCTTTTAAGCCAGTGCCGGGCTGGCCCTTTAAGGTTAAGGGGTAAATATTTTATGGCGTGGAGATCATCTCCTCTAGCCATATGTATGTGGAGGATATAATCCTCGATCCAGACTCCAGGGTCTGTTGTTCCATCGTACGCCTCTATGTTAACGGGTTTAAATCCCTCTGGGAATTCATATTCCAGGACCTCATCAGTGAAACATAGAGGGTGTGCGGCACCCTATATTTGGGTGTGCCGGATTCTGATGGTGGATTTTTTGCATTGCTTGTGAGAGCTTGCTTTCTTGGCCCGTAAATGGACCTGGCTGGGCCATGATGCGAGTCTTTGATTGGGTCACATGCCGCATTAAGTGCGGCGCCGTTTGCCGTTTTGTAGTGGCCGAGAGGTCGTTTATCCGACTGTGTAGCCTTTTTGTTTTTTGAGTTTGGGGGCTCTAGGGCCTCCTGGTCGAATTCGGGCAGTAGCTTTCTCTTCGGATAGCTTTTGGTGCGGCGGCTGCCGCCGTATTTGTCTGTGGTCTTGATTACTTTGCTTTATCTTGTTTTGAGTGCATCTTCCGCCGTCTTTAGCTTTTGCTTCTGCTTTTTCAGGCTTCGTGCTGTCGCGACGAGCCTTTCTTGGAGATTCTTCCGCTCCATGATTTTATCCGGCGTGGTACCGTCCGGAGTTTTGTTATGACCGGGGGAGGACTATTCGTCCTCTCTGCCCATGTTATCCTGTTTGGACGGCTGTTCTGGGATGCGTTCGTCATCTGCCGGCTCGTCCTGCTCTATGGCTGGGTCTTGATCGAGGCGGGGCTTCGCTCGGCGTTTACGTCACCGCTTTGAGTGCTTTTCGGAGGGTTTACCCTTCTTTTCGCCCCCTTTTTCCTCATTGTGAGTTTTTTCAGGTGTATCCACCGTGAATACATCATTAAGTGGGGTGGAGGTCCAGTGCCCTATGGGTGCTGGTTCCAGTTCGTCTCCGTCTTCGTCGTCCATACCGTCGAAGTCTTTGGAGCCGAAGTCGAGCATGTTGGTTAAATCGTCGACAGTGGCTATTAAGTGGGTGGTGGGTGGGCTTTGAATTTCTTCATCGTCCGAATCCCAACCTCGCAGGCCACAGTTCGGCCTGGGCTCTCCTGAAAAAGAGAGAGACTTGAGAGATTTCAGAATATAACCGAAAGGCGAATACTGAAAGATGTCCGTGGCGGTGAACTCCAATTCCGGCGCCCAATCTGATTCGTTTGGCAGGGGCGCGGGAGGTTCGGAGTTCGGAGAAGAGTCCGGCTCCTTGGAGTCATGTGCCATGCAGAGTGCGGGGCTTGCGTTTGGCTTAATGGCTTTTAAGATCGCAGCCCCCGAGGTGACGTCCAACCGTTCATCCTCAAAGAACGCAGCGGGCTCCGAATCGAGGATCGGGGCCGGAGCGTATGCGGCCTCCAGGACACTTCCGGAGGCAGAGCTATATCATGCCCCTCGAGATAGTGCGGCGCGCTTGGCTGTGGCTCGAATCCGTCGAAGATCAAGTCTCCGAGGGTATCTGCCGTGTAGTTTAAGCTTCCAAACCTGGCTTCATGGCCAAGGGCGGGGCTTTCGATCTGCTCCAGATGGCCAAGCGAGTTGGCCCGCAGAGCGAAGCCGCTGAAGACGAAGATCTGTCCGGGGAGAAAAGTCTCACCCTGGACCTCATCGTTGTTGACGATCGAAGGAGCCATCGGGCCTAAAGGCGATGACACAGAGGAACTCTCAATGAAAGCACCAATGTCGGTGTCAAAACCGGCGGATCTCGGGTAGGGGGTCCCGAACTGTGCGTCAAGGTCGGATGGTAACAGGAGACAAGGGACACTTTATTTTACCCAGGTTCGGGCCCTCTCGATGGAGGTAAAACCCTACTCCTGCTAGATTAATATTGATGATATGGGTAGTACAAGAGTAGATCTACCACGAGATCAAGGAGGCTAAACCCTAGAAGCTAGCCTATGAGTACGATGATGGTATTGTGGTTGTTGTGATGGTTGTCCTACGGACTACAACCCTCCGGTTTATATAGACACCGGATAGGGTTAGGGTTACACAGAGTCGGTTACATTGGTAGGAGATCTTGAATATCCGCACGCCTAGCTTGCCTTCCAAGCCAAGGAAAGAACCTTCCGGACATGGGACGAAGTCTTCAATCGTCCTGGAGTCCGGCTGAAGATATAGTTTGGCTATCCGAACACCCCCTAATCCAGGACTCCCTCAATGATATTCTGGTTTATTCAAAGAATGAAGAGGAGCATAAAGAACATTTGCGTTTGGTACTTGAGAAGCTCAGAGAACATCAGCTATATGCCAAGTTCAGCAAATGTGAGTTTTGGTTGAAGGAAGTAGGATTCCTCGGACACGTTATATCCGGAGAAGGAATAGTAGTTAACCCCACCAAGGTTACCACTGTGACCAATTGGGAAGCACCAACAACAGTTGGAGAGATCCGGAGTTTTCTTGGACTCGCAGGATACTACCGGAGATTTATTGAGAACTTCTCGAAGATTGCAAAGCCTATGACGGAGTTGCTGAAGAAGGATACCAAGTTCATATGGACTGAGGAGTGTGAGGCTAGTTTCCAGGAATTAAGGAAACGTTTGGTTACCTCACCCGTGTTGATTTTGCCAGATCAGACCAAGGATTATGAGGTATATTGCGATGCTTCACGTCGAGGACATGGAGCAGTGCTTATGCAGGAGGGAAGAGTTGTTTCGTACGCTTCACGACAACTGAAGCCTCACGAATTGAATTATGCCACGCATGATTTGGAGTTAGCAGACGTAGTGCATGCGTTGAAGACATGGAGACATTTCCTCATTGGAAATCATTGTGAGGTGTACATGGATCACAAGAGTTTGAAGTACATTTTCACGCAGAAGGAGTTGAATCTCAGACAAAGGAGATGGTTGGAGCTCATCAAGGATTATGATATGAGATTGCATTATCATCCCGGAAAGGCTAATGTAGTAGCTGACGCATTGAGCCATAAGAGCCATGGCAATACCCTAATGACGGGAGAAATACCAAAGGAGTTAGCCGAGGATCTTCGTGAGCTATGTTTGGAAATAGTTCCGAAAGGCTATGTAGCAGCATTGGAGATTCAGTCAACGTTGATGGATAGAAACAGAGAAGCTCAGAAGACTGACAAGGAGATTGCCTCCATAAAGGAGAAAATGAATGAAGGAAAAGCTAAGGGATTTCGTGAGGATGAGCACAGTACCCTATGGTTTGAAGACCGAGTTTATGTGCCCAATGACCCAGAGATCAGGAAGTTGATTCTGCAAGAGGGCCATGATTCACCCTATTCGATTCACCCAGGAAATACCAAGATGTATTTGGATTTGAAGGATACTTTCTGGTGGACCGGAATGAAGAAGGATATTGCGGAATATGTAGCATTTTGTGATGTATGTCAGAGAGTAAAGGCAGAGCATCAGAAGCCAGCAGGATTGTTGCAGCCATTGCCGATACCCGAATGGAAGTGGGATAAGCTAGGCATGGATTTTATCACGGGATTACCAAGGACTCATTCCGGCTATGACTCAATTTGGGTTGTAGTTGATCGATTGACAAAGGTAGCTCATTTCATCCTAGTAAAGACCACCTACACCAGTGCTAAGTTGGCAAAGATATACTTGACCAGGATCGTATGTCTGCATGGAGTTCCGAGGAGTATCGTATCGGATAGAGGAACCCAGTTCACCTCATAGTTCTGGAAGCAGTTGCATGAGACTTTGGGTACCAGGCTAGAATTCAGTACATCTTTTCATCCGCAGACAGATGGATAGACCGAGAGAGTCAATCAGATTTTGGAGGATATGCTGAGAGCTTGTGCACTAGATTACGGATCTAGTTGGGACGACAATTTGCCATATGCAGAGTTCTCTTACAACAATAGCTATCAAACCAGTTTGAAGATGGCCCCTTTCGAAGCTTTGTACGGAAGGAGGTGCAGGACACCGTTATCATGGGATGAAGTTGGAGACCGCCAGTTGTTTGGACCTGATTTGATTAAGGAGTCTGAACAGAAAGTGAAGTTGATTCGCGATAGGCTCAAGGTAGCCGAGTCCAGGCAGAAGAGCTACGCAGATTCTAAATGCAAGGAGACAGTTTACGAAGTCGTAGATAGAGTTTATCTTCGAGTATCTCCACTTCGAGGGATTAAGCGTTTTGGAGTTAAGGGAAAGTTAGAGCCACGATTTGTAGGACCATATCAAGTTTTGGAGCGTATGGGAGAAGTGGCCTACAAGTTGGAATTGCCCGAAGGATTGTCAGGAGTTCATGATGTATTCCACGTTTCTCAGTTGAAGAAGTGTCATGCGGAGATGGCTGACATACCTTTGAGAGACACAGTGCCATTGGAAGCAATTCAGTTGGATAACAATTTGACCTATGAGGAGAAACCAGTTAAGATTCTCGAGTTTGCCAGCCGAGTTACTCGCAGCAAGGTTATCAAGTTTTGCAAAGTTCAGTGGAGCCACCACACGGAGGATGAAGCCACCTGGGAGCGAGAGGAAGATTTGCTCAAGGACCACCCTCACCTATTTTCTAGCCAACCCGAATCTCGAGGGCGAGATTCATCTTAAGGGGGGTAGGTTTGTAACATCCCAAATTTTCAATTTGGAATGTTATACATTAGATCATCATGCATATCATATTTTATTTGCTTTTGGTTTTGGTCCTAGAAAATCCTAAGCAACTCAAGGACCCACGGAGAGAGTTGGGGGTTTCGTTACTTTCATATTTGAGTTTTCTCAAATTTCGAAAATAGGATCACTTGATTTTATTTATTTTATCATCAAATATTTCTATTACAAAAATATGAGAGAGGGAATAAAATGACTTTCCAAAATATAGAAATATTGAGGATTTAATAATAAAATCCAATAAGATTTATTTCGGAGTTTTTCGATATTTTTTATTTGAATTTAGGAAAAATATGCGTTTTTCAAAATTGCATTTAGGGCCCAAATAAATGTTCACTTTGTCGGGCTTGATTTTAGAAGCCCGGGAAAATTTATTTCAAGATTTTTGGAGTCCGTTTAGTATTTATTTTTATTTTTCTTCTGAGCGTAACTATTTAAAAAACGAAACCGACTTCGGGCCGTACCCGAGCGGGACACTGCCCAGGGCAGCCTTTATATATCCGCCCGCCCGAGCCCCCCAGCCTACAAACCGCGCCGCCAGCCCACCCGCGCCACAAACCCTAACCCTAGCCGCCGCCGCGCTGCGCCGCCGCCGCCGCCGTCCGCTGCCGCACCGCCGCCCGCCGGATCCGCCGGAGACGCCGCCCACCCGCGCGTCGCCCGAGGTTCGCCGCCGCCTCGAAATTCGTGCCCGGTTTTATTTAAAAAAGCCGATAGTTTTTCGTCGGTTTTTTTTGGGTTTTTTTCGGTTTTTATTTTTATTATTATTTATTTTATTATTTTCGGTTTAGGTTAATTAACGAACGTTCGTTCGTTAATCCGTTCGTCGTTTTTCTTTTTCGTCGGATTTCCGCGGTTATTTTCTGATCGCGATTTCTGATCCGATTTTCGTTTTAGTATAACTTTTCGCTCGTTTATGGGAATCAGGCGATTCAAGCGCCTGGAGTTTCGTCTCGAAACCCTCTATCCGATGAATCAACTTAAACAAGTTTTTTCTACTGTAAAATTATACTTAGGTCTAGATTAGTAGAACAGAGCTGTTTTCTTTCGCCATTTGACTTTTGTAGCTTCGTTCGATTTGATTCTTTTCGCAAACCGGAGTTCTTAAGCTGAACTTTCTGGTTAGATCTCTTATTTGAGTTTTACCTATGCATTAGATGAGTACTTATTGTATACTTGTTTGTTTGTCTGCGATAGAATACCCGGAGTGCGCCGCCTGTTACTTCGAATCTCTTGGTTTCGCGGATCATCGGCAAGGCAAGTAACACTTTGATCATACCTATTTTACTACCCCGTTTTATTGCATTAGATCAATCCTCAAACACTGCATGATTAGGATCTAATTAAATTGTGGGCTCGGAAGTAGTTGAGGTAGTACCTATTACCCGATTTATTATGAAACCGTTGGGAGTTACTTCTACGTTTGCTTATTATGCCATGCTATGCTAGTAGACGTGGATTGGGTGAGTGATATCCATGACAGATGTGAGATTGTTAATTAGTGGTTTATCTAAGGTGGCATCTTAAACACACATCTGGTTGGATTGAGGTACCTGGGTATTCTAGGGTTGCCTGTTTTCTTTTGGACCGCCACCCAGGCTCAAAGGGATCATGAGATTATTCAAACTAGAAACTTCCGTGTGCAGCCACAAGCCATTATGGGCTCTGGCATAGTTGATTAAGTCGTGCGAACTCTTACGGTAGACATGGTTAGCCATGTCCCCGGTTATGGACGTTTTGAGTATCTAGTACTTGGATATCATGTGAATCTCATCATGTTACTTCTAAATTAATGTTGTTGGGTTTTAATGTTGATTACTATAAATGGGGATTGAGGATGCTGTCAACCATTCTCAATGTTTAACAACCACCATGATAGTTAAATAAATTTATTCCTTTGCAGTAGGGAAAAATTGGCTTTACGCAAAACTGTAACCATAGAGCTTTCCACCAGCCATATATGCATGTAGTATAGGCTCATCATTCATTATTCTCTATGTGTTACATTGCCAGCATATTCCATGTGCTGACCCGTTTTCGGGCTGCAACGTTTCATGTTGCAGACTTTTCAGACGACGAGTAAGGTGCCTTTTAGGTCGTGGTTCTATCCTCAATGATGCCGTTGGAGTTGATGGACTCGCTTATCTTCCAAGCCTTCCGCTGTTATCGTTAAAAGATGGCCTTAAGCCATATTTATTGTAATAAGTTCTCTTTCAGACATCGATGTAATAAGTGTGTGATTGCTACTCTATTATAAATCCTTCGAAGTACTGTGTGGTGTCAACATTACTGATCCAGGGATGACACCTGAGCACAGAGGTCAGACTGTTTGAGGTCTGGTCGCTACAGTAATAAGGAGGCACTTCCTTGCTGCGGTCGTGGACCCAGCTGTCAGCCTCTCCACGTACAGTCCACGTCCAATGGAAGTCGTTCCTTGACCACGTTGACCATGCCGCACTGAGAGCACCAGGGCGGTGGACGACGGCGAGGCCTAGGAAGGGGACGGGGAGCCGGGGAAGACACGGCAGTGGAATCCCCCGCACGCGCGGAGAGGAGTATGAGGGTTCACTGGTTCGGCTGCGGTGTGAGGCTGCCGTCGCCGCAGGGCCTGGCCAGCGGTGGGAATAGTAGGGGGGCGGTGAGGCCTCCGCGGCAGCACAGCCGACCACGGAAGGCAGGAGCACGCGGCACGACCGGCGCTGCTTTGGGCGGCTGGAGCAAGAAGACCAGAGGTTGAAGAAGCACTACGGCCGTTGGATGGACATCGTACGGTCACTGGAGCTAGAATCGTTCATATTGACTAAGTTGACAAAGCCCTTCGTCCCCGTCAACTTAATAGGCCCACAAGTCAGGCTCCCACCAAGGTGGGTCCCAGCTAGCCGGGGGAGTATTCAATTTTTTATGCGTAATAAGGAGGCACTTCCGGTGGGTCCGAGCTGACAACGGGGGGAACGTTTCGACTGTACGAGGCTTCACCGTCGCCGGAGAATAACAACAGGTGTGGGTGAGTAGAGGGATGGCTAGGCCAGCGATGGGAGTACAGTGGGGCGGTGAGGCCTACGCGGCAGCAGAGCCGGCCGCGTTGAGGAGGGAGCAGGCAGTCCCGCCGGCGCCTGTTTGAGCGGCTGGAGCAGGAAGAGCAGAGATTGAAGAAGCACGACGGCCGTTAGATGGCCATCCAACAGTCACTGCTTGTGCGTCAACCTTTTTTTTAGGAAAGCCTCAAATCTGTGGGAAACAGCATACAGCCCATCTGCCATTATTTCTAATAATTTACAGCCCATTTGCTAATTATTAAGGTTTTTTTGGAGCCCGTATTCTTTTTGTTAGCTTTACAACCCATATTGTGGCCATGGTTAAAGAATTATACGAAATTTTGCATATTTCGGTGCGGTCCGAACTATTTTTAATCCTGAAATTTCAACTCACATTCAAACTGATTTTAAAAATAAATGTATATCAATATAAAATCCAACAAATTCTGCACGCATAAAAATTAATGTAATTTCAAATCTCGAAATGAAAAAAAGATATTTGAAACTAATTGCCGGTTTGATGTGTTTTAAAAATGTATAGCCCATTTCTCATTACTGATGGGCCATTTTCTCGGCCAGCCGAATGAAAGCTCTCCTCCTCGTCTTGAAAGATTTGCAGCCCAATAGGCCTGACAAAGCGACTTACTTGGCAAATCACAAAAAAACTGGGCGCTAGCCGTGGACCCAGCTGTTAGCCTCTCCATGTACAGTACTCTTCTGATGGAATGTCGTTGACCACGTTGACCACGCCGCGCCGAGAGCACCAAGGCGGTGGACGATGGCGAGGCCTAGGAAGGGGACGACGCGGAGCCGTGGAAGACGTGGCAGTGGATGCCCACGCGGAGAGGAGTACGAGGGTGCACTGGTTCGGCTGTGGTGTGAGGATGCCGTCGCCGCAGGGCCTGGCTAGCGGTGGGAGTAGTAGGGGGCGATGAGGCCTCATCGGCAGCACAGTCGGCCACTGGAGGCAGGAGCAGGCGGTCTCCCCGGCGCTGGTTTGGGTGGCTGGTGCAAGAAGAAGCAGCAGGACCGTTCGATTCAAATCCAACAGTTACTGCTGCTAGAATCGTTTGTTGACTAAGTTGACAAGCCCTACGTACGCGTCAACTTAGTAGGCCCACAGGTCAGCCTCCCAACCGGTGCGCCCCAGTTGTTAGTGGGAGGAATCATTTTTTTCGCGTAATAAGGAGGCAGTTGATTGCGTGCGGCCAGGCCAGCGGAGGGAGTAGGGTGGGCTGGGGAAGCCTGCGCGGCATCACAGCGGGCCACAAGAGGAGGGAGCAGGCAGTCCCGCTGGCGCTAGTTTAGGCGGCTGGAGCAGGAAGATCAGAGATTAAAGAAGCACGTCGGCCGTTGGATGGACATCCAACACTAAGTGCTGCTAGAATCATGTGTTCACTGACAAAGCCTTGCGTAAACAAGTTAGCCTCGAAATCCGTGGCATGTACAGCCCATTTGCTATTATTTTTATAATTTTTACTCAATTTCTAGTTCATATGGAATTTATTGCAGCCCGTTTTCCATTTTTAGAATTGCTGGCCATTTTCTGGTCAGTAGCAGGGTCAAAAAATTAACTAAATATATGGGAAATTTTGAAAATTCGCAAATTTTTGCCGGGGAACGAAATATTCTTAATACAAAAATTAATAGCCATAGTAAAACAAATTTAAAATAAATAGTACTATGTCATGTTAAATCCAATGAAATACGTATAAGATATCAGTGAAGAACAATAACAAAAAAAGAAACTTATATCCCATTTGCTATAAGTTTTTTGGAACTTTCAACCCTTTTTGATATTACTTTTAACAGACATTGACCATACTTTTAAGCCAGGCCGGAATGCATCCCTCCTCGTCTTGAAAGATTTGCAGCCCAGTAATTCGGAGAAAACAAATAGGCCTAGCTTGGGTATTCTTCAAAAAGAAATACTGGGCTAGCTATTTTCCCAAAGAACTGGTGCATGAGCATTTAGCTTTATTTATTTATTTATTTACTTATTTATGTTTAGGGGACCATGCTGGGCCGGATTCATGTGAGAGCCTTCCTTCTAGTTAATTATGGGCTTCTCTATTGGGCCTTCATCAGTGGGCTGCATGTTATCAACAAGTGGAAAATGTCTTCCGAGTTTCAAAAAAATGTGTTCCGTACGATAAATAGTATGTGCTACATACGGTACGGGGCACTAAAGGATCGAACCATGCAACGACTTCCAAAACATTGTGTTTGTTGTTCTAACAACACATTTATTCAACCAACAGACGAAATATACTACTGATTGTACATTGAAAACAGCAGCAACAGCAACCAGGGCTGGGGGTGCAATAGAAGCAGTAAGCAGGCCAGAAGAGTGAAGACGCAGCTCTCTCTCTTCCAAACCAAACATCAGCCATCATTACAAAAGGGCTACCAAAAAAGAACAAGTGTATGCATCAAACTAAATAAAGTTCCTACTACACCAAGTGTACGCATCTAACTAACTAGCTCAGTTAGACGTTACTATTTATTAAGCTGTGGAGATTGGCTGGCGGCTTGAACCAGATGGGTGCCTGACGGGGGAAACTCCAGCCAGCAGGTCGAAGTCTGATACTTGCGACCCTCTCTCCTACTTTGGGCTGCAGAGCGTGGTGGCACATATCAGGGTATGGTGCATGCAGAGACGCATGGTATGCTGTGTACACACAATTTTCCCTGATGAACGAAACCGCGCTACCATCATGATCCTTGTCGTCGGTTATCTCCTGGTTAATCGGATAATTCAATCCAACAAACAGAGAGCGTGTACCAAGGCTACTTACCAGCCTCCAGTCAAAAATTCCTGAAGGCCCAGAGAAGCTGGGATCCTTCTCAAAGACCTTGCAGTGACTGTGATTGTATTCCGCGAAACAACACATTCGGTACGTGCGAACGATCATCAATCTTTCGTTGTCGTCTGATCGAGCCAGGAACCACTTGCAACTGCCATGCCGCTTTTCTTTGAAAGGTTCTGGGATTAGGAAGAGTAGGGACACCAGGCAGCCTACAACATCATATCAAGTTGGAGTCAAATAAAAAAGGGCTCTTGGTTTAGTTAATCTTAAGAACAACATGTTATGAGCAAGAATATTTTTTAGCAAATGTTGACAGTAATATAAGCAAGCCATCATGATATCATAGGAAAGTAACATACTGTTGTAACAGCCGTTTGTAGCAATGACTGGAGTAGGCCAGCAATACGTGCAGCCATAGAAGGAGTCGACAGCGTAAATGAAGCCCTTGTGTTCAATTGCATCAGAGAACCATGGAGGATGTATGATCCTGCGATGGACGTGCAGATTTATCCACTTACCGCAGTGACCTGTCAGATAGGCGAGACCGCGGTTGAAGAACGCAATTAGCCTGAAGTCTTTATAATTCACAGATCTTGTGGGCACTTGGCAGATTACAACCTTGAGCAAATCAAACTTGGTATCATGTTGGCTACTGTAGGATTCCGAGTATTCTAGGCCGCGGTGCCAAAGCAGTGCAGTGTTAATCGAAGGAAGGGGGGTCAATCGCCGGGTGTAGACCTCCACGAGCATCCAGCTACCGTGACCGTCGACGAGCACCATCGAAGACGTGTTCATGCCGACCCCGTACATACTGTTAATGTAGTTGAGGCTGACGGGGATCGGATCGCAGTCAAGGGGGTTGATGCTCGCCACCCTACGATAGTTATGCTGCGTGACATGCCGTTTCTGAAGATCAGGCGGCATCAGCAAGCAAGGAGCTGGCTTAAAAAGCTCCGACCTGAGGGCTTTGAGTAAACGGTACAGCCCCGACGAGCACGCGGCGAGCGGCATGGTACTGAGATTGTCCACACGCGAAACAGTGAGCTTGATTACCTCTATGGGGAGTGAATTCCAGCCACTCTTTCGGCGGACACTGCTCGGTTCTGCCATTGTTAGTGCTTGGGTTTCGGACGAGGGGGGAGGCGCCTTAGCGGGGATGGAACATTGGACGAGATTATGTGCGGACAAAGATGGAGAAGGGAATATGTGCCGCGGGCAGTGGACAGGTGATGATGACTACAGCACGCCGCTTGACTTACAAGACACATACCAGCAGTGTAGGGTCATGTCGATGCCAGACAACTTGCTTGAGTGATCACAGTACTAGTACTCCCTACAGTGTTATGCCCTAACTTGCTTGAGTAGAGTAGTAGAGTAGGACTCTGCTCTACTACTAGCACCGGAGGAGTAGTATATTCTAATCTAAAATAGTTAGAAACTTCAATGCCCGAGCGTGGAACAACTATGAACCATGCTCAAAGACCGTTTCTACGTGGTGTTTGGACATGGGCGACAACCTCAACGCCAACGGTGCTGCTCCCGTTGCACCCTATGTGTTTCTGTCCTTCCTGTTCGAAATCGTGGTAGAATTCATGTTTCTACTCTATATCCTACTACTATGCTAGTCCACATTATTAGTTTCATCTCTGTTATAAGCGTCATGCTTTATTTTGTGCTTATTTGGATTAAATCTCGTAGTAACTTGCTCATATATTCAACTGGCGCAACGTCCCCTACAACCACTCCTGTTTCATGGACGGCCTGGTCGATGTTGGAATTTTGCTAGTATGCCTTTATAAGGTGAGCTCTTCTACCACTTGTATGAGCATGAGAAGAGGATACCTACACGCGTGGGCGGCGACACTGGTTATGCCAAGCATACTTGGACTCTGCGGAGCTGGGACTTTCCCGCCGATGTGGACATGGAAAACCCATGGTGTTATTTGGACTCCAACAATGTGCACAGGGACTCCAAGGAGGTTTACCTGGACATCTGCATTTTCAAGTTAAATGTTGATCACTAGTCTTCGCTCAATGTAATCCGCTGTCTAAGCATGTGGAGACTTCCATGCATGATCTTGTTCTATTGGAGTATCGTGCATGAATAAAAGTGTATCCATTTATGGTTTAGTCTAGAATCTTCCATGTATGAATTTTTACTACAGTACTGGTGAAAGACTTATGATGAACCATTTCTTACATATCCTCTGCCCCCTCCCAAGTCATCCTGATTTAATCCCTCCGTCTAGGTGTATAAGGGCATGGTTAATACTTAAATAGTATAGCCAACTGTTGGCTACAAGAAAGTGCCATGTCATCTGTAGCCAACATGTATAACAATGGATACTCAAAAACTATTTCTTGAAGATCATTTCCTGCAAAGCACAATAAGAGTTATTTCTTCACAAGTTTTGGATGCAGGTTGAACAGTTGAACGCTTTTGTTTGCAAAAGATACTTTTTATCTATTTCACCCGGATGTTTGTGAGCTCTAGAGATGAAATAATATCCGAACAAACCTATCCAAATGAACTAACCGAGGCATCTCCATCTTAATTTTCTCTTGCAAGTCGTGTGTGGTCCCTTCATCGTGAAAATGCTCTGGCCGTCGCATTGATTTGCATGCATGGATAGCACCACCATATTTTCAAAGGAGGAGCGAGCTCTATATTTCAGCCAAGGCATGCATGATTTGAGGAATTATGGTTGGGCATGCATGTAGAAAAGGGAGGAGAGTAATTTGCATGCGAGGGATTAAAGTAAGGGAGGCCAGCGGCTAGGCATTCAAAGGAGGCTGCATGCAAGATTACACGGGATCCAGATACTAGTCCCAAAACCAGTTCCTCTTTTTGCGGACATGCCTTGGTACGAAAGATTGACAAGTTAGGCCCTGTAAAATGGATGGAGGGAGTAGTAGTACGTGTAGAGGGCGGTGCTGCACGGGAGTCTCACCTCTCACCCCACTCGTGGCGCGGCAGTAAAGCCGTCATATCACAAAACCCAACCACCCCCAGTAATAAGTGGCCTAGTAAAATAAACGGACAAGCAACCATCACATCCCTCCGTCTTTTTTGCATTTCATCTCTCTGCATTTACTTTCTCCGGTTCATCTCGCACACTCGATCCCTAGATACTACTCCTAGGGCCAGTTCTTTTGGTGGCTTCCCCAGCTTTTCCCACAAGACTAGTCACAATGGAGAGTAACAATAAGGCGCCTCACTCATTTATTTGGGCTTCTAAACTACTATTCCGTCCTGGTTTATTCATCACCATTGTAATTTGTGCTAAATTTTGACCAAAGATTTAATTGGTTTTTCCTCACCATTGTAATTTGTGCTAAATCTTGACCAAAAATTTGACACAGATTACAATGGGGACCAATAAACCAGGACAGAGGTAGTAGTTATGGGATTACTAATCTAGAAGCCTAAAAGAACTGGCCCCTGGTACTCCTACTAGTAGTAGTACTCAAGTTGGAATTCCAATTGCACGACACAACCTGTTAGGGAAAAAATTCGATACAGGGCGTAGGAAGCGGTTTGGGAATTTGCATGCCTTTCCAACCAGTGAGATACTCCGTACAAAGTACGACAGAGAAATAACCACAGAGAAGGAAGCTAAAAGTAAACAATCAAACGGGCATTTTTGCATTTGTTTTGCATTGAATTGTTTCACAAGCTTGACTAGTGCTGTTTTTTCACTTTTACAAAAACCGCATCGTAATGTTAAAACGTGCATTTTCACGTACATAAGTAATAGCAGTACTCCCTCCGTCTAGGTGTATAAGTCTTCCCTCCTTCTTGGTCACGGTGCACAACCGAAGATGACTTATTGACCTGGACGGAGGGAGTAGCACAGTCTGCAAGCATATATCGAGAGAGACGTGTAGTGTGATAGTATATACTCCCTCCGTCTAGGTGAGTAAGTCATCTTAGATTGTGCACTGTGACCAAGGAGGAGGGGAAAACGAGAGATCTTAATGTTTATTTGCTACTCCCTCCGTTCCTTGATATAAGGTGTATAGATTTTTGAGAAAAAAATCCAAAATATAAGGTTTGTTGCGATGCACCACTCATCTGGATAATGTTTTTAGGGATTTGATTACATTTCGTTGTATTAGCAAAGCTCCTCTATTTACTCATGTCAATTAGTAAGGTGTAATCTTGCCCAAAACTTGTGAAATTTTCCCTCCACATGCGTTCTTTAATTTCCGTGCCAAAAACTATACACCCTGTATTGAGGAACAGAGGGAGTAATTAATAGCATTGCATGCAATGAACTAACCACTGCATGTCGTGTTTGGTAGTCTCAAGTCATTAAAAGCATGCACACCCACATCTCCTATTGGTTCATATGTCAAGAAACAAGAAACGAGGTAGAAGTTAATGCACCGCACCTAAGTGTTTTGGGATTATTTGGTTTTCGTAAGATGACTTACACAGCTAGACGGAGGGAGTAGTAAAGTTTGTGCTATATGCACGTACTTGCAAAATGTGTACGAATACACAAGGTTTCCAAACTTTCCCTTTTACATACTTAACTAAGGACGCTAAAAATTCCTGAAGGTTCGGGATATATCATTTGCGTCCCAAAACTAATGAGATCGCCTTACGAAACAAAAATTATACTCCTCCTAAAAGCCACGGCGCTCGCAGGAGCGCTTGCGGCGCGCCACGAGTGCCCTGGTGCGTGGCTGTTTCCCAGCGCGCCGACACAATGCCTCTTCCTCAGCCTCGCAACTTGCGAGGTGCTCATTGGCGGCTTGTCGGCGGGCGAGCGCGATCTCACCGATGTGGTGATCCGGCGCCAACAGGTACTCCTCCTCGCTGGAAGCATGCACCCGGTCCACATACCGCCAAGCATAGATGAGGCGCTTGGGCCCGACTGCACTCAGGACGTCGGCACGGGCGTCCTCCGCCACCCTCACGGCCCTCGCACGAGCCTTCTGCCGAAGAGCCAATTACCTGACTCTCTCGGACGCGACATAGGCCTCCCAGGCAGCTTGTTTCGCGGTGCGCTTCTCTTCCTCGACCTTCGTTTCCGCCTCTATTTTGGCGCGCTCTGCTGGAGGCAAAGCCTCCCACAAGGCAACATCCATTTCTTTCCAAAGCTCCTCAAGGCTGGGGGGCTCGGTGGGCGGCGCGGCGTTCTCCTCGTAGCGGGGAACTGACGCGTCCTCCGGCGCGCGTGCTGGCGAGATTGGGAACGCCGACGCGTCCACCTCGACGCGTCGCGGTGAGGAGCGGAACGCCGACGCGTCCTCCTCGACTAGTGGCGGCGAGGAACGGAACGGCAATGCATCACATAGCGGCGAGGAGCGGAACACTGACGCGTCCTCCTCGACTAGTGGCGGCGAGGAACGGAACGGCGACGCGTGACCGTCTGCGTGGTGCTGCGAGGGGCTCCTAGGTCTTTGGAGGGGCGATGCCATGGTGGTCGACGTGAGAAGGAGGTGAGGAGATAGCGATGAACGTGAACGTGAGGGGGAGGAGATAGCGATGTCGTGGGAGGCGCAGTATTTATAGCGAGCAATGGCAGACCTACGTAAGATACGGGCTGAGCTGCACTGACTTAACTGCAAGTCCAGTTGCGTCACTGACATGTGGGCCAGGCCCATGTTGGGCCCATATGTCAGTCACCGAATGCACCTGCAATTAAGTAACAGCTACGTGGGCATATTTGTTGGAGTAAATTACGGGGGAGCGAAGGGGTGGAAATATTGCTGGTCACAACGGATTGGACGAGCGTGGGGGGAGGAGAGTCATGCATGCAGATTTTTTCACACGGGGTGGAGTGGTGGGACCGCCGGAGGGAGAAGGAGAGTTTGGCAGGCATATTATTTCCACACATGGTGAGGAAAAGATTTGGAGACGAATGGGCTTCTTGCAGGTATGGGGAACGGTGCATAATAAGTCATCTTGCATGCCAGACTAGGTATAGTTTCAAGTCATTAAAAACAAACACGCCCCACACATGTTCATATTTCAAGGTGCACTAAATTATTGCATGCGATGATTAAGGCTGGCCATAATGGTGGTATCTTAGCACATGGGAATAGCAAACATGCTGATGTGGCAAAGAATTAAAGAAGAGAGGGGGCTTAGAGTAACTAGTGTTCATGCATGCATTGGTAAACACATTTTTTTGTGGAGAATGACAGCACTAGTTGAGTACTTTTGCAGACTTCAAAAACTATTCCACAATGTGTCAACATTCACAATGTCAAATCAATATTTTTACACTCATTATAAAACGTAGTTCTTATACTCACTATAATCAGTAGTCCCTCCGTCTAGGTGAGCAAGTCATCTTAGATTGTGCACTGTGACCAAGGAGGAGGGGAAAACGAGAGATCTTAATGTTTATTTGCTAATTAATAGCATTGCATGCAATGAACTAACCACTGCATGTCGTGTTTGGTAGTCTCAAGTCATTAAAAGCATGCACACCCACATCTCCTATTGGTTGATATGTCAAGAAACGAGAAAGGAGGTAGAAGTTAATGCACCGCACCTAAGTCTTTTGGGAATATTGTATCGAATGAGTGTACTGGTGTGGCTGGTTAATTAATATAAGGTGGTGTTCAAAAAAAAGTACTCCCTCCGTCTAGGTGTGTAAGTCATCTTACGTTGTGCACGGCGACCAAGGCGGATAGGAAAACGAGAAAACTTAATGTCTTTTGGCTAATTAATAGTATTGCATGCAATGAACTAACCACTGCATGTCATGTTTAATATTCTCAAGTCATTGAAAGCATGCACGGCCCACATCCCTTATTGGTTGATATGTCACAAAACAACAAACGAGGAGAGAGTTAATGTACCGTGCCTAAGTGTTTTGGGATTATTTGGTTTTCGTAAGGTGACTTACACACCTAGACGGAGGGAGTATAAATTTGGTAAAACAGTTTGCAAACGGTTGACGGGAGTAAAAAGGACGAGAGGGAGTATCATGCATGCGGAGTAGGCAAAAAAATTGCTTGTCTAAAAAAAGGCAAAAAAATGCTCATTTATAGCCGGTCGAAGTCACCAAGGGCGCGACCGCGCGATGAAGGCGAAGGTCGTGGGAGGCACGATGTTTGACGGAATTAAGTGAAGTTACATCCACGCACCGGTATGTCATGCAACCAGGCAGAAGTTATACCGTCAGGCCTACGATATGGGTCTAGTAGACATGACATCTAGTGGGTCCCGCATAGTTCTCGAGAACTCTTTGGGGGCTTGCAGCCATTTATCCACCAGGCAAACCAGCAACCCCACGTCGTTCGCACGCCCTACTCGTCCCCGTCTTCTACCTTACAACAGTTCGCTCCCAGTCATCCCGTCCTTTCACATTAGTTCGCTCCCAGTTTTTTTTGTGGGGTACAACAGTTCAACTTCTCCTAACCCTCCTCCAAAATCCATGGCCTTCCAAATCTCCATGGTCGCCGATGAGTACCAGGTTAGAGCCATCACTGGCGATCAGTTCATCGTCATCTACACACGTGGATCTGAGACGGTGAAAGCATGGCTTGCTCGCTTCCTACGCATGGTTAACAGTTCAACGGATCAGTGGGTCGCTGGGCTAGATGTTGAGTACACCACATTCCTGTGACGAGAGAAGGATCTAAAGGACGAAGAGAGGAAGAAGCCCGCCGTGATCCAGGTTTGCGTACATAACGTTTGCTTGGTCTACCACATATGCCATGCCGACGTTGAGTGCCAGGATTTTAAGAACTTCCTCAACGACAAAAGAGTGAAATTCGTTACTGTAGGCTTTAAGAATGATAGTGACGTCTTGCGTCGGATAGGTCTCGTTGTAGGCCAGCCCTTCGATCTCCAGAAGGCAAGCCTGGTGTCCTCCTCTCAACCTTCAATGCTGACCCTGGCAGCAGCCATGATTGATCCTTCGTACGCTAAACTGAAGAAACCTCATCACGAGTTTCATCATGCATGGGAATCGAAGACATTAGATGAAAATCATATCCTGTACGCAGCAATGGATGCCTACTTTTGCTTAAATATCTACAAGGGTTGGATGAAGAAGTAGAGTTCAGTGTCC
Organism: Aegilops umbellulata; assembly: GCA_032464435.1. NCBI lineage: Eukaryota > Viridiplantae > Streptophyta > Magnoliopsida > Poales > Poaceae > Aegilops > Aegilops umbellulata. The sequence goes on from CP136058.1 coordinate 332,428,837, forward strand.
GTTTCAAGCAAAGAAGCGTCGACGAAGAGGAAGAGGAAGAGGGACGAGGACGAAGTCGAGGACGTGGACTCGGACTCCAAATAAGTGGCAGTGCCATCGCTCATGCTGGTTCTACTCCAGTGTCAAACAGACTAGTTGCTTATTAGTTTATTTTCAAGGGTGTGTTGTGCTGAGGCCCCAGCAGAACTATGTTTATGTTCTTTCTCGTTATTTGAACTCTTTAGTACGTACAGTAGTACTAGTACTATGTCTTACTACTGTTCTTCTTGCAGTTGGTACTACTGCTCGTATCTTTGTGTTCCTACTGTACTTAATACGTTCGGACTAGTAGTATAATTTGGGTCAGTCGATTTGTGAAAGAAGTTCGACGAAGCGAAGGAAGAAGACGGCAAAAGAGGTGGAAGAAGCCCTTCTAGCCATCCATGTTGCATCAAACTGCTCACATGAGTCGACTGACCCAAATTGCTCCTTCAGATTGCAGGATCCACATGGCATTCAAGGTCTCGAAGGTAGATTCTGCGTCCGCACCCGGTTTGCGGGCTCGACGCGCGCGCGACCGGCTTCCGCTGCGACAGCCACCATGCGCGCCTCCTCCGCGCGGGCGGAGACGACAATGACACGCTAGTTCCTCCTCGCCGATGTGCTGGAGCACGCGCTCGTCCTCCTCTTCGTACGCTGCGTGCATAGACGCGGCTCCACCAGCTGCTCGCGTGCTTGGCAGCGCGGCGGCATCGCGAGGAGGGACTGCAGACGACGTGAGCGGGCGAGCCTTCGGCTTCATGGCACAGGGATGGCGGCGACACGGCGGTGATGGGCGAGAAATTGTTGACCCGAGCAGGCAGGCGCCAGCATGCGCAACGGCGGCGGCGGCATATTGATTAGTGCGCGTGTGGGAGATTACTTTAGTTTTAAATATAAGGTTGGTCAATATTAAAAGAAAACCGTACTAGTACACGTAAACATTAGACTTAGGTAGTGCTTTTATTAGTTAGTACCACAACCACGATATTGAATCATGTGCAAGCGCGTGAACCGCGGCCGCGCGGTTGATCGAACGGTGCGTCACCGTGTCGCGCTCGAAGGACATCCACCGAACCTTTTTGTGTGTGTGAAAACAATCCTCGAGTATTACTCAACTTTTTTTTCCTGTGAAAGTTCTTGACGCTGCAATATTTCCATATATTTCAATTGAGCTGCAGTTCGTGTTTATTTGGACTTGGACGTTTTAGGTGCGCCCTATTTTTTTCAATACTGATTTTGTGTGTGTGACTGAGAGAGAACGTGTGTGTGTGTCCATATGTGTGTTGTGGCGGAAGGGCAATGTGGAGACGGTGTGCGTGTGATACAGACATTGAGAGGTGTGAATGCGCAAATGATCATGCATAAGTGAGACATAGACAGATGCCGATACGTTGTGTATACATGAGAGAAACGGTCTTCTATTTTACTTGTGTGTGTGAGTGTGTGTGTGTGAGAGAGAGAGAGACAGAGAGAGGAGCATCCGTAACACAATAACCATCTCTCTCGATTCGTCCGTCCCTCGCACGGTTGCATGCAACACATGCATCAACGCGCACATTTTTGACACCCTCACCCGGCCCCTGCCCACCTCAAGGCCCGCACAATCTCTTCGTGAATACCCATTTCTCTCCTTAGGTTTGTTTTCTCTCAATATCTAACACACACACACACAGAGAGAGAGACACACGCAGCACAACACACACACAAACGCTCCCCTGAGCACACAATTCATCACCATCCAAGGTTATACAGCGACCACTCTCGCTTGTGCTTCTTTGCAACCCAACATGCACAACACCTCAATCTTCAAAGAGGGCAATGAGAAAATCGAAGACGGCGACCACACCGCACAAGAGAATGCGGGGTCATTTGGAAGCAGGGTGATGTGACGACGGCTGACTGACTCCTCCCCCCGCCCTCTCTCTCTTGCACAAAATTACCAATCCCTCTCTCCCTCGCACAAAATTGTCAATCCCTCAACCCACGAGATCCTTCCCCTCTCGTCCATGTTTTTCCTGCTCTCTCATCAAACATGTTGTCTCTTCTCCTTCCACATATATAGAATCCAGATGCACATGCATCTCATGTATATCACATGTATGCATTTTTCTCACAGACCTAACTTCTTCCTCTCCCTCTCTCTCTCTCTCTCTCTCTCTCTCTCTGTCTCGTTAGGTTTGATTCCTACTCTCTCGTCCACATACATACAATTTTTCCCGTCCTATCTGCTCCATCTTCAAAAGCTCTCTCTGCAAGTTTCATTCACACATTGGGATATGTGAAAATGTTGCTTCTATAATGGCTGATGTAGAGTTATGGTTGTTCTTGTTGCATCCTACAAAGTAATAACTATGAAATGCATTTATATTCTCATTTGACTGGGATTATGTGAGTTTGAGCATGTTGTGAAGTACTATAGACCTTGTATACATCTTGGGATTCGACAATGATTGTAACTATTGAATTGTATAGACCATTACATTCGAAGTCAATACCTAATATATTTATTTCACAATTTCAACAAATGATTAGTTCACTACAAACAAAGAAAATAAATGTGTACTCCCTCCGTTTTTATTTAAGTCTGCGTATTAGCATTGGTCAAAGTCAAGTTTTGTAAACTCTCAGAAAGTTTATAACAAAAAATATTAACATATACAATAACAAATAAATACCATTAGATTCATTATTGAATGTACTTTCACATCATACATATTTATTATGGTAAATGTTTATATTTTCTATAAACTTGGTCAAACTTTAGGAAGTTTGACTTTGGTCAAACCTAATATGCAGAGTTTACTACTACTACTCGCTAGTTGCTTAGCCGAATCACTCAACACGCCACACGGGGAGTCCAGTGTCACAAAATTTTGAGGTCGGCGGGAAAATCTCCCGCGACCCTGATTCGAGCAGTGGGAAGTTACCATCATAGCCTTCGGAACAGGCCTACAGATGACGCTTGGTAGGGGGCTGTTTTCATAACTTCAGGTTCACCCTACCCAGCAAACCCCACCCCGGCACCCAGAGTAGTACACCTGAATACTCCCCATTTTCTATCCCCACCGCAAAATAGACTTCTCCACGGCACCGCAGCCTTCGTGCTCCTCCCCTTTACATCGGCGCACTCGTCCACCGCATCACATCTGCCTCATCGATGACCTTGTACGCCGCACTGGAGCCGGTCCACCATCGTCATCGTACACGGAGCCTCTTCCCCGGCATCGTCTTCCATGGTCTCGGATCTGCTTCCCGGAAGCCGACGCCAAGCGCAGAAGTACCACCGTTGTGGACAATGAACTGACTCCCGTTGCCGACCATGACTCACAAAGGCCGCCGCGACCATCGTTCTCCTCCTTGATTGGTAATGTGTGTAATGAATCACTTAGCAGTACATGTGTAGTTCCAATTTTGTTCATACCTACCCTTCAAATTTCCTGGGTGCTATTGTTCCCATAAAAGTAATTGGTTATAGCCTCCATTGTCCAACAAAATATCAGCTTGTAATTGTGCGTCGCTCCTGTATGCGCTGTGCTTGGGTAGGTTTTTCATCTGCAACCAGTAGTGTGGCAAACGATGGAAAGGTTTTTAGAACTAGCGAAACGCCCATGCGTTGCACGCATCAAGATCCATTTGTATGAGTAGTTTATCTTGTTGGAGATGCTCTAACATGGCAGACGAGTGCTGTAATGTTGCCCACAAGATGCGCGAGTATTACTAGTAGTATATTTTTCTTGCCATGTTGAGATTTTAAAACCACGAGTGCGAACATGCAGAGGAGCAATGAAGACCAAACACAGGATATTCGGGGCATCTTCAAGGAGCGTGGCAAGTTAAAGAGGAGCTGCACCGAACCTGTAAAACGAGCTTTGGTAAGTAACACCCTTTCAATTACTTTCATGTAGCCTCGTGTTCTTTGATGTGTATATGTTGTAGTTTCTGTTTCTCTTAAGCGTGGTGTTCTTCGATGTGTAATAAGAAGAGTCTTAATCGTCCTAATGCTTTCGTTTTTAGCTTGATGTAGGAAGTGGGTGTTCTCACTTTGTAGTCTGTTTTTATTTATTTTTTCCTTTTGAATTCACTTCTCCGAGTTCTGTTTATCTGGCTTCTACTAAATGGATCTAGGTTGCTCTGAGTATTGATCTAAAAAAGAAGTAACTTCATGTCAGGATGCAGTTCCTGCGAGGAGGGAAGTATGGTGAACCTCGAGATCATGTTTCCAAAATGAGGCTGGATTACACACAAGGTGCCAGTTCCCTAATGATGATGGATTAGACACAAGGTGCAAATTCCCAGATGATGCTGGATTACACACAAGCCAGGTGGAGTCGTCAGCTGTTCGTGTCCTCGTGGCATTAGTAAAGGCTAAAAGAAAGCGTGCAGCAGCCCTTGAGAATGTAGCTGAGTTCCTGAAGAAGCGAAAAGAGCAATCAGATGCTCTCTTCACCCAAGCCAAAGAAGAGATGGAAGAAGCCAGAAATAAGCTAGCAGAGGCAGAGCAGGCTAGGCGTCTCCTGCTATCTAAAACTGTTGTCAATACAAAATTTCCTTCATAATAGCTAGGTTCAAATGTTTATCCAGTCAGCATGCCTGTTGTGATGTCCGTGCATCTACTGATGTGGCACAAAATATTTTTTTTGGGTCATGTAATAACAGCAATTACTTTCCAAACAATAACAGACGAAGCATTGAACATGGTATAGTTCACGCGCAAGCCCGACATTCCAAGTTCAACTTCCACATCAAACTCATGTTCACAGATATCTGCACATTCATACATAATGTCCACAACCATGTTTCACTTCAAAGCCAAAAAAATGTGAGGAGAGTTATAAATAAAGAAAATCCTCTACTAGTTCCTGCTACCAGTGCGAGCACAACAAGTCAAGACCATGCGTAAATTAATTATATTTTAGTCATTTTTTATGTTCTAAAATGCCTGCCGGCTCGCGGAAGGACGTGTTGCCGGCACACGCGCGGATTCAATGAAGGCAGGCGGGGTAGTCTTAAGCTGGTTGCACGCGGCGAGGAGGCGTGCTCAGTCGGGCCTGCAGCGAGCGCGGCCCTCTTGGCCGGCGCGCCGGTTCAATGCCTGCGCTATGAGAGGTCGCGTCCGTGTCAGAGCAATCACTCCCTCCATTCGTTTTTTGTTGGGTATAACAAAATCTCGTTTTCCATTCACATTTTACAAGTAAAGTTCGTGGACAAACTTTGACCCAAAGTACGATGGGGACTAGTAAACCAGAATGGAGGTAGTAGTTTTTTTTAATCGAAGAAGGGTTTCCCCTTCCGATTTTCATTAAAGAAAACCAGCATCTAAATCTAAACCATAGTATTTGCCCTAGAACTACCAGGTTGAACATCTCGCAACATAAACCCATACAACCTCCATCGGAAAAAAACAAACCATACAACCATACGCCAAGGAGGTACGTAGTACTATGAATTCCATTTTCGCTCCATACCAATCGTTCTAAAAACTACTTACTATTTATAACGCGCTATTGAAAATCGGAACTCTTAACCCCGCTAAAAAATGATATTTTAAATGTGGCTACTCGATCAGTGGCAACTGGCGAGCCACCGCGCTCCAAGTCGTTCACCTGTGGTCCCGACCATCAACTCCTACGGATCAAATTATCACGCGAGCTGACTATTCCTACAAAGGTGCTCCACCACGTACCCGGTACCCGCGAATGCAGCAATCGTGCCCCTAGGGTTTTAGAGTTTATTTGTTAATGTCGCCTTTACGTAACACTCATGTGTGCGAGACAGCGAGAGGCCGACTGCGTGCGTGCGCCTCTTCTCTTCGTATATGTACTCCACCATTTGTCTGGTGTCCAAAAAATTATAATAACTACTAGCAATGTGCCAATGCGTTGCCACACGATCAAAGTATATTAATACAGTGGCAGAGCTAGATGCAGATTACGCCTAGGGCTGTGCTATGCTGAGTGATAAACTTCTATGATTTTCTATGCTTTGCATGAAAAAATTACAAAGGAAGTTGTTTCTAGGCCTGGGGCTATATCCCTAGCTACCCCAGGCCTGTCTCCGCCACTTGATTAATACATATTAACCGATTTGATAAAAAAAAGTCTAGCTTTGAAATACGTATATCACTAAAAATATGTTATGTTTCACTCAAAATATATTCCTTTGGCGGTTTTGATGAGATAAGGGAGGAATGTTGTTGGTTTCAAGATTCGAGAAGTGGTATATGTCTAATTTCTACTCTTACTAGCAAGATGCCCATGCGTTGCACGGAACATCAGGATCTTGTGGGAGAAAAGGATGAACGAGGGAAGGCCTTATCTGCAAATGTGGTGAAGAGTGCGGTTAAATTGCCATATTTTCCTTCCTATCCGTCAGATATAAATCAGATGACCTACATTGCAGGATGGCAGGCCCACCATCATCACCAACTCTATTTTTCATCCCTACTCTTATAATAAGCATTGTCGGTGATGATCATGTGCCTGCCATCCTGCAATATAGGCTGTCCGATCAATATCTGACGGATAGGAAGGAAACTGTGGCAATTTTGCAAAAAGATACCCACACCCCTCTCCACATTTGAAAATAAGGCCTTCCCTCGTTCATCCTTTTCCCCCACAAGATAAACTACTCATACAAATGCATCTTTACGTTCCGTGCAACGCATGGGCATCTTGCTACTTGTTGCAAAAAGCCCATGTGTGTGTGAGAGAGAGGGCGAGTGGAGGAGGACGGAGTGCATGTGTGACAAAGATACAAGGAGTGTGTGTGCGATAGGTATCAGCTTAAAATGAGGCGATAGTGTGTGTGTGCACAATCGAGAGGGCGTGTCTCAAGAAGGGAAGAAAAATCTACATGGATACAACGAGCGGGAGAGAGACATGTATGCGATGGTGGAAGCACGAGTGTGCGGGTGTATAAATCTATCTAGAGGCTAGCTAGTCGATAAATGTTTGTGAGAGAAATACGAGTCGGGGTGCGAAAGCGAGAGTTTTGTGTGTGAGAGAGAGAGACGGTAGTCGGGAAGGGGAGTGGAAGCAGGAGTTGTGTGTGTGTGTCTGTGAGAGATAGAGAGGAGACGGTAGTCGGGGTTGTCTGATCGGTAAACAAATGAATAATGTCAGTCTGGGATGGAGACGAAAAGGAGACCGCAACAAATGTTGTGTCTACAGGAGAGATAGAGAGAGTAATTTTAGTGGTATGAGTCATATGTAGAGACATATAGGGTGTGTGAGAGAATCCCATAGAGAGAAAGACAAAGTGAAAGACGAGTGGAGACTATGTGTTTGGCGGTGAAAAAGAAAGCTTAGGTACCGAGTGATACCAGAGAACAGTAGAGACGTGAGAGATAATGAAAACCGTGTAATGTATAATGATAGGGAGAGTGTGACACTTCTCAAGGGAGACCTCGAGAGACCATGTTTGCGAGGATAGGAGCAACATGAAGTGAGCGTGCGGGTGAGCTGGAGAAAAGAGAGTGATAGCTACCTGAAAGAGCATGCATGCGAGAGAGATGGACGTGAAAAGAGTGAACAAAAAAGGGACTCAAATATTTGAATTCGAGATGATGATACATGTAATCCATACTCGAACCAAAATTGATCTATCAAACATGCATACTCATATGAATTCACGCACATCTATGTTATTTAATATGTAGACATTACTGATCCATACATTTTAGTAGAACATAATTAGGTTAAATTTTTTCGAATTCAACCTTAAGATTTCGAGATCGTTGTATTTGTAAATCATATTATACATATAAAGGAGCAGAATTCTCTGTTGTGCTTTTGAAAGTATATATAAAAAAATGATGTATATAGAATGTAATTCCAATTGAAAATGGATCCCGCCCGGAAAAAAAAGAATACAAACGGGACTCGAATTGAGTTGGCACGGTAAACGTGCACTCTGCAAAATTTGAACGAAGCGGGGAAAGTCGCAGTAACCGCCCGAAACCAAAATCTGCGAGATGGAAATCACTACTGCCTATCCCTGCCACGCAAAGCCTATATGCTGGATTTCTATAGGTTTCGATAGGGGTAGGTTTGTAATTTCACCCAAACGTGACGTAACCGCCTCTCACCCGGATTCATACACGGTGGGCGCCAAAACACAGTGTGTCCTCAGCCGAAATCGACTCCCTCCCCGATTCATATTCATACACGGTGGGCGCCAAAAACAAACTCTCGTCGGCAAATATTCGGTGTATGCGAGATTACCGTCCTATCCCCAACCGACTAGTGCTACTGTGATGTAGTAGAAATTTGAAACGGGGGCTAAGTTTGTAAATTTCCTCGTATTTGAGACAAGCGCGCCCTGAATACATGGTTCCCCCTTCCTCTCTACCTGCCTTTTCCCCATTCGTACTCCGTGGGCGCCAAAACACCCTCTCCACCCCACCCTCCTCCATCCGCTGCTGCCATCCGCCACCCCATCCACCGCCATCCTCCTCCACCATGCCGAAGCTGATACCCCGACGCTGCTGTCCATTACAAGAGATCGACCTCTCTCATCCACGGCTTCGGACCGGGATCCTTGCATCCCGTCCTCTCGCTTCATCCCCGCCGTCGTCCACCTTGCCGGCGCCGCTCCTACGACCGTCTCGTCCACCGCGCCCCGCCGCCACCGTCTACCCTCCTAGATCTGCTTCCACGCCGTCGACAACCATCGCTACCGTAGCACCGTCAAATTCTCAGCAGATGCGTACACGGCGCCGCACCAGAGGCGGTACTCTTTCGTATCTGCTCAACTTATTTATCGCAGCAAGAAAATAGATCGCCACTTCTTTACTCTGATTTCTTGTCTTGGTTGCGAAGTTGCCTTTGTTCGGTTTGCACCTTCAGATCCGCCATGGGACGCTCAACACCATATTCGCAATGCTCATGGTTTTCCCCTTTTATATTCCACACTAGTTAAATCACAGTAGACTAAATTTCAAAATTGGGTCTGTCGATTTTTCAGAGCTCGCCGGAGTTCGCCGGTGCGACCGAAGGGGCTCGGGTGGGGACGGTGGTTGTGGGGGGGCGGTGGTGGGGCCTCGTCGAACAAAGAAAACTCGACGTGGGTGGGGGTGGGGGTGGCGGAGGAACACAGGCGGTGGGGCCGGTGGTTCGGCCGGCGGCCCGTGCGGTGTTCTGTATGGGAAGCATAGTATGTTCCTTGTTAGGAAGGGAAGCAGGGACATCTGCAGTCTAACAGCTGATAGAGCTGGCCTGTGCGTGATCGATAGGCTTTCAATTACTAGCGGCAATACAACACCGTAATTTCCAGCCAGTTCCACTTTCCCGATTTATATATCCTAGTTATGGTGTACCCCTGTTATGTACACTATGATCTACCTAGTTGTTGTGTGCTCTTGTTATCATGGTTTGGCAATAAACTCTCTATACAGTATATTATGAACCTATCATCTTCCGGCTATCCTTACTTTTGGAGCCTATTTTTTGTACTTGTGCCAGATTATATAAATGCACGCACCATATTACATCACACATGAGCTTTCTCATCAGAATCTAGTGATAGCACACAAGTGTTTACTGGGCGCCCCTATATTAGAATATCATCTGCATTACAAAGATAATCTCACAACTATTTATGTTTTCATGGTTCTCAGATATCATACGCAATTACAGTGAATATCAGAATCTGCGCATCAGAAGAATATTGTGGAACACTGCAATGACTTACAAAATTGGCACCAAGGCATTGAGTGCCATTCTGGAAGCAATGCAACTCGTACGCTCCCCACCTGTTGATTCTTGTTCAGAATATCATCCTAATGACTATTCTAACCTCGAGGAGTCAAAGGCAGATGGCCTGTCCTGTTCACCCATCAAGGTGCCTGTTCTAATTTGGCAAGGTTTTATTGATTGCGTGTATCTTGCATATGTTGTCTTGCATTTCTTCTACTTTGTTGCACCGCCATCTACTTAGTTTACTCATCATATATGTCGAGATGCCATGCCCATCCATTATCAATACATATTCCATCTATCATCGTACCATGTTTTTCCACTCAAATGTTGTTCTGGTGCACCAGACATCAAAAAGGAAGAGGGTGATTGCCGAACCTGAAGGAGCACCAGCAAAGTCCTTGAAAAACGTGGCGGTGCCGGAGAAATCAGACAGCACCCCACTTATATTGGCTGTACAACCAGTGACACAAAACGTAGGACCGACTCCAGCAGACTGTACCCATACTTCACTGGCCACACCACTAGCCCCACCACACAGGACCTGCACTCCAGCAAAAGGTATACCGATTTCATTTGCCATAGCACCAGTTGTACCATAGAAATATCCCACTCCAGCAAAAAGTACAGCAAGTCCACCGGCCGAAGACCTATCCCAACTACAGAGACGGCCAATTCCTGCAGATTGGAACCCCATTCCATTTATTCCCAGTTTAAAAGACAATGCTTTCAATGTTGTTAGGGACTACGTGCATATATTCCCATCATGGGAAGATTATTGTGAAGACAAACACCATTTTCACATCTTCCTGTCGAACTTACGTGTAAGTGCTATTATTCATGGTTATTATTTTCCTGTTTTCTGTTGATTGAACACATCAATGATTTACATTACATTGTTGTAACTAGGCGAGGGTCAATCTGGATAGTCATGACGAGCAAAGCTTGCTTGTGCTTTTCAAGGAAGCATTGCAGCAGTATCGGTGTTACCTGAGGAAATCACACTTTGATGGCAAGTCTATATACGAATTTCCGGTGAAGTCTCCTGTGCTAAATTTAGAAGACATTGAATGGAAAAACCTTGTTATGCACTGGTCTCGTTCTCAGGATGAGGTATTGTCTATGAAATCACATGACAATTTGAACTTCTACTTTTCCGCATGTGCCTTACGGATCTTTTTTGCAGGAAATCTGCTCGAAGAAGAACTCCGGTTTGACAAGAACGACAGGATATCGCAAATATGCTGCCCGCTGCTTTGCTCTTATTAGTACCTGTTGTCCTGTATCACTGTACTTGCATACATACCTGGTTCATTATGTGACAGCAGTATGCATGATAGCTTGCTTATCAATTGTTCGCTCCAAATTATATGATCTATATGAATGGTTACATTAGTGTAGAATATATCCAATGCCAATGTTTTTTAGCTCTGCATTGCTCTTGTAAGTACATGCTGTCCTTTATCAGTGTACTTATAATGACAGGTAGTTGTTCATGTACCATCACTCTGCAGCTTATTTTCCTTTGCCCTCCATTTTCTACACATCAGATCTATATTTACTCTTACCATAAGGTTGGTACTGAAGAAGTTTAGCTGTGCATTGCTCTTGGCTGTACCTTTTTCCTGTATCGCTGCACTAACATTTATAGCTACTTGGTTATGTAGCATCACTCTTCATCTTATCTTAAATATTCTCCATTTTTTCGTATATTATCACATCTATATTTACTCTTAATAAAATGTAGAACAAAGGCAATGGTTTTGAAGAAGATTTTGTGGTAAACTTCTTGAATTGCCCCCCCCCATCAGCATGGACAAGGCCTTTATAGAGCCTGTTGTAACGCCCCGGATTCGATGCGCCAGGTGTCCGCCAGTTATTCGTCGTCTTTGCCATGGCATGTGCTTGCGTGTTGCACTCTGCCATGTCATCATCTGCATTTCATATCGTGTCATCATGTGCATCGCATTTGCATACGCGTTCGTTTCATGCATCCAAGCATTTTCCCCGTCGTCCGTTTTCCAATCTGGCACTCCTATGTCCCCCGGCGCCCCCTTTTACCTCTTTTCGTGTGCGGGTGTTAACTTTCTCGGAATGGACCGAGGTTTGCCAAGCGGCCTTGGTATAGCACCGGTAGACCGCCTGTCAAATTTCGTGCCATTTGGAGGTCGTTTGATGCTCCAACGGTTAACCGGGTAACCGCAAAGGCCTCTTTTGTGTGCAGCCCAACACCCCTTCAAAGTGGCCCAATAACCCACCTAAACCTGTTCCATCATCTAGATCATTCGATCACGATCGCGTGGCCACAAACCGCACCTCATTTGGAGCTTCCTAGCTCCCTCTACCTATAAATATGTGCCCCTCCCCAAAAATTCGCGGATGGAACCCTAGTCTTCTTCATCCTCGCGCCGCCGGACACGTCCGTGCCTCCACCGGACATGTCCACCGCCCAACCACGTCGCCCGAACCAATCCGAGGACGCCACGTCGTCCTCGCCGCCTCCCGCAGCCAACCGCGCGCCGCCATGTGTCGCCCCGCGCCTCCTGCCGCCGCTGGCCCGCGTGGCCCGCAGCACGCCAGCCCGGGACGGATCTGGGCCCGAGCTGCCCCGCACCCGCGCCCGAGCTCCTCCGCGCCTCGTTCCCGTCGCCGGCTCGCCGCCACCGGTCGCCGGACCCAGCCGGGAGAGCTCCGCCGCCGCAGATGATCCCCGTCTCCTCCTCCTTCTCCCTCTCGTTCCTCTTCCCCGTGCTCATCTCCCTCTCTCTCTCTCTCTCTCTCTCTCTCTCTCTCTCTCTCCCGTGATGCAGAAGGCCACCATGGATGGCGCCCCAAGCTCCAAGTCCGGCCACCACCGCCCCGAGCTCCGTCCACCGCCGCCCTTGCCCGGATCCGGCCGCCCACGACTTGATCTACCCATTCTCGGCCATCCCGAGCCCCGCCGGAGTCCCACGCCCCCTCCCCGTCGGCGTTGACTTCCACCGTTGGTTCTGTACGAGCGAAGCAGCCCACCCCGACCTGCCAGTTTTATTTCGCGGGGTGAGAAATCTGCCAAGTCCCCAGATTTTTGCATTATATTGCTCTGTTCAACATGTCATATCTCCATGCATACTGCTCCGTTTTGCACGCACGATATGTCGAAATGTTCACCTCGTTGTGCTATTCATTTTGTTCCACTGTGCCATGTTCATTAGAGTTCATATAGATGCCGTAATCATCATTGCAAAACTGATACATGATGGTGTCTGCTGTCTGTTATCAGAACATGCTCATTTGTCATTTTTGTATCTTTTTGTGTGATTTTCTTTTGATCATGAAGTCTACATGTGTTATGAGCTATGCCATGCCATATTTGATGCGGTGCAACCCAATATTCATGATATGGCATGTATTCTTTGTTTCAAGCTTGCAATGTAGCCTCCGTGATGTAGCTGATTTCAGGGACTTAGAATTTCACCAAGTCTTTGTCTGCTGTTATTTTTATGCCATGTATTCATGTTGCTACAGTGATATCCATGCCTCGTTTGAGGATGATAAGTAAGGATGTTTTGTAGATATGGTTATGCTCTATCCATCCATGCCTCGGTTTGCATTTATAGATTGCCCTAGCTTGACTCAATCGAGCTCTACTTTTGCTATAAAATGTTCCTGGCAGATTGTTTACGTGTTATTCAATTTTGCCAAGGTTGTTGTAGTTGATCCAAGCATGCTATGTTGTTGTTCTTGCCATTTCTAGCTTTTATGCCATGTATAGTTGTTGGGTGTATTCTTAGTTTGTCATGCAATGCCTTGTAGTGAGTGCATCGAGCTCGTAAACATGCCTACTAGTTATCTGTTTTGCCATGCTCCAGTTTTTCACCAAGTCTGAATCTGTTTATGTTTTTTCTATGTTCACATGCTTGCAATGGTATTTTCTTATCCCTTTTTGGCTTATGGTCAGTAAGGGACTTTTGTTATATGCTTTGAGTAGATTCATGCCATGCTCTAGTTTGACATGATAGCTTGCTGTAACCTGTTGTTTGATAGCTCTGAACATGTTAACCTGATGTTATTTCTGCCATGTCCTGTGAATTCTATTAAGTCTGTGAACCTGTTATTATTTGCAATCTTGCCATGTCCTTTTGAGCTTGTTCTGGTAGTTTATGGAGATAGCTCAGTGTTCATGTTTTGTAATGCTTTACCTGTACATCATGTACATGCCTTTTGTTTTCATGTTTATGTCCTGTAGCATGTTGTTTTGGTGCTCACAAGTTGCCTAGTTGTTGTTATAGACAGATTGGTGCTATTTATTGTTTGGAGTGTATGTGTTGCACCGTTGCTCCGTTTTGAGTGTGCTCTATATGAAACTTGCTTAGAGGTGCATGTAGCTTCATATTATCATGTTGCATCCTTGTTTTGATCTGTTTGCTTGATGATTGAATGCATTTTGCATCAATGCCATGTTTAACTTGTTTTGCTCATATCTTCTAGGCCGTAGCTCCGAATCTAATGAACTTTATATGTAACTTGACTAGAATTTCGTGTAGATCATCTTGGTGCATCTTAAATTTCTGTTTAACAACTTGAACTTAAGGTTTATTCAGAACTGGACCAATTTCGAAATTTGCATATGAGGACTTACCGGAATTGTTCTATGTTGTTTCCGTCCTCATTTAAACTTGTTTGGTTGTGTTGCTCTTGTATGCATCATCTCTTGCCATGAGTAGCCTCATGTAGCCTTGTCATGCATCATACTTGATTGTGCATCATGCCTTGTTCATGTGTGGTGTATTTACCATGTTGTGTGCTTCTTCTCGATAGTTCCCGTTTCGTTGCGATCGTGAGGATTTGTTCGTCTACGCTTGGTTCGTCTTCGTGGCTTCATATTCTTCATGGACTCATTCTTCTTCCTTGCGGGATTTCAGGCAAGATGACCGTCACCTTGGATCTCATTACTATCATTGCTATGCTAGTTGCTTCGTTCTATCGCTATGCTGCGTTACCTACCACTTGCTGCTCAAGCCTCCCAAATTGCCATGAACCTCTGACATTTGTTACCCTTCCTAGCAAACCGTTGTTTGGCTATGTTACCGCTTTGCTCAGCCCCTCTTATAGCGTTGCTAGTTGCAGGTGAAGATGAAGACTGCTCCACGTTGGATCATGTTTATGTTGGGATATCACAATATCTCTTATATTATTAATGCATCTATATACTTGGTAAAGGGTGGAAGGCTCGTCCTTATGCCTGGTGTTTTGTTCCACTCTTGCCGTCCTAGTTTCCGTCATATCGCTATTATGTTCCCAGATTTTGCGTCCCTAACGCGGTTGGGTGATTTATGGGACCCCCTTGGCAGTTCGCTTTGAATAAGACTCCTCCAGCACGGCCCAACATTGGTTTTACCATTTGCCTACCACCTATCCCTTTCCCTTGGGTCGGCCAGCACGAGGGTCATCTTATTTTAGCCCCCCGGGCCAATGCTTGTCTAAGTGTTGGTCCGAACCGAGCCGCCTGCGGGGCCACCACGGGGAAACTCGAGGCTTGGTTTTACTCGTAGCATGTCTCATCCGGTGTTGCCCTGAGAACGAGATATGTGCAGCTCCTATTGGGATTGTCGGCGCATCGGGCGGTCTTGCTGGTCTTGTTTTATTACTGTCCAAATGTCTTGTAGCCGGGATTCCGAGACTGATCGGGTCTTCCCGGGGAGAAGGAATATCCTTCGTTGATCGCGAGAGCTTATAATGGGCTAAGTTGGGACACCCTGCAGGGTTTGAACTTTCGAAAGTCGTGCCCACAGTTATGTGCCAGATGGGAATTTGTTAATGTCCTGTTGTAGTAAACTTGAAGTAAACTCTTCTAAAATACACCAATCGTGTGCGTAACCGTGAGTGTCTCTTTTCGGGGTTGATCGAGAGGAGAACACGGTTTCTGGGTTATGTCTGACGTAAGTAGGCGTTCAGGATCACTTCTTGATCATTACTAGTTGACGACCGCTTGCTTTGCTTCTCTCCTCGCTCTTATTTGCGTAAGTTAGCCACCATACATTGCTTAGTCGCTGCTGCTAGTCTTGATACCCATGGTAATGGGATTGCTGAGTCCTCGTGGCTCACAGATTACTACAACACCAGTTGCAGGTACAGGTTATGCGATGATCATGACGTGAGAGCGATGTTTTTCTGTGTTGGAGTTCTTCTGCTTCTTCGATCAGGGGATAGGTTCCAGGTCGGTAGCCTGGGCTAGCAGGGTGGATGTCGTTTGAGTGCTGTTTATGCTTCATCCGTAGTCGGATGTTGTTCTCATGATGTTGATGTATTGTTGTATTTATGTGACATTGTATGTATTGGATGTATCCCCACTGTCGGTGTACTAAAGTAGGGGTACCTTAGTACCCCGAACTTGTGCATGGGCAGTCATAGCACCCCGCGGCAAGGCTTGCCAGGTGATCGCCAAAACTCTCCATGGTCCCTTTTTGGGCCATCCAAGAACAAAGTATTTGAGCCAAGGCCCCGGCAGGAGGAGCTTGCCGGGAAGGCCACCCGAAGAGAGCAAGGCCCCGGCAAGAGGAGCTTGCCGGGACGGCCGCTCGAAGCACAATGCCCCGGCAAGAGGAGCTTGCCGGGAAGGCCGACCAGGGCATGACAAGAGACTTGCTGCGACGCGCCACGCGTCCCGGCAAGGACCGGTGAGCAACAAGCTCCCGGGCACGACAAGGCATCAACCGCGGCAAGGCTCTTGCCGCGGCAAGTCATCACCCCGTGCCTGTGTTCCAGCTCATCCACCCACGTGTCGCTCTGGGGTCATTCCAGGCGTACGTGGCGAGAGGCTGCGCAGCCAAGGGCATGCGGTGGCGAAGCAACGCTGACAAGATAGCCGTCGTGGCAAACGGTGGCGCCCCTGATGGTCCCTTTTCTGCACTGTTTGGGCGACCTAGACGGGCATTTAATGCCCTTGTCCCCTGCCGTCAGAGTTAGGTATGATAGCACTGTGCAAACAGCTGTACCCAACACAGCGTTTTCCAGTTTTACCCCCGCCTACGTTGCCACCTGTGGGTAACCCCTTGCACATATAAAAGGAGGCCCCACGCGCAACGTAGGGAGGGCGCAGGAGGCCACCCACGCTCGGTCTGATTAGTTGCCTGAGCGTACTGTAGCACTCAGCGCTCCGGAGCAAGAACATAATACAAACCACAAAGCAGCCGTAGGGTTTTACGCATCCGTGCGGCCCGAAGCTGGGTAAACCCCTTGTGTGTGTCGTCTCGATCCGCTCTTCGCGCGACCTCCGCCCCCGCCGAACCAGAAAGGGGCTCGGTCCCCATAGGTGTTCGTGGAGGCAGATTTCCCCCGACACCCACTATTATGTAATGTTGATGTAATGATATCCACCTTGCAAAAGCGTCTTCAAGATGCGCTTCTATCCTTAGTGGGACCTTCGAGTTCCTTTAGGATAGGGTCGCATCTTGGGCGTGACACCTGTCTTCACCAATAATGTAAGTTTGTCCATCTCAAGCCTTCAAACTTTGTTGTATATATTTGGTTAGGCATGACTGCAACAGCTGTTTATTTTTGGTGTTTGCATCAAATTGCTTGTTTAAAGTTTATTATATGTAGTTCATAAACAAAAGTTCGTCCTTTCTCAATTTAAGTTTTGAGTTGTACAACCAAGTTCCTTCTTTATACCATGTAAATTAAACTATACAGAGCAAGGGATCTTCTTTTGCACTGCATGTATGCTTCTGTTCTTCATCTTTAATCCAGTGGTGTGGTGAACCTACCCACTACAGCACAATGTCATATTCTGCAATGTCTTAATTATGAACAATGTCATATCATTCTACTATTATTCCATTGATACTTATGAGTTCTTGATTTGTAATCCAGTGGTGTCGTGAAGCTGCCAACTCCTTCACAATGTCATTTCCTACCATGTCTTGACCTGAACAATACCATATTGTGTTAATGCAAACTTAAACTGTGTCACTTTATTCGTCAGTAAGAAATGTGATGAATTGTCAGCACTGATACTTTTATGTGCAAAACCTGTCATCTATCTGCTTGTTTATCTTTCAGAGTGAGGAAGATACGAGTGTTGAACAAGCGCAGCCTCATCATCTTGCTCAGCTGCTTGCCCTGCAGCTCCCCAGCAGGGCTAACCTTTCTTGAACTCTATTGAAGTGTTGTCGGTTTTGTATATTATTTTGTCGGCGTGTTTATTTGCACTGGTGGCGATCTTTGATGCCAGTGTATGTAATCTGCTGTCTGCTTGTGCTTTATTATCATAGTAGCGAACTTTGATGCCCAGTGGACATAATATGCCGTAATTTCTTTATTGTATAGTCTAGGGTTTTTCTTATTCACGGTGCTGTAGTTATTTTACTGTATATATATCCTGTCTTTGCAGTAAACCGGCCAAACCGTGAAATTACGGTACATAATCGGGCCATCATGCAATCACGATGTAGGTTGGGCCTAAAACGTGCCGATCAGCTCACGGGCCCGCAGCAGCCCGAAATGAACCCCGGCCCATGATTGTGCGAATCAAATCACGGGCTTTTAACAGGCCAAAAAATTGTCTCGGTCCTTGTTTGGCCCAATCAGATATCGGCTGCGAGCAGGCTGGATGCAAACCGGGTCGTAGTTAAGCCCAACTATATGACGGGCTTTTAACAGGCTGAAATTAATATAGGGCCGAAATGTTAAACGGGCCCTTAACAGGCCAAAACTAATATCAGGCCGAATTACTAAGTGGGCCTTTAGCAAGTGGGCCCAAAAGCATAGTGTCCAGTTGACGGGCCGAATCTGATATGAGCCATATTTGAGCCCAATGCCTCTTAAAGGGCCGGACCTGATCTGGGCCGTAATTTGGCCCAGAACGTGGTAGGCCTTTAACAGGCCGGATCTCATATGGGCCACTATTAGGCCCGGAGCGTGGCAGGCCATTAATGGACAGGACCAAATATGGGCCGGCATTTGGCCCAAAACATGGCGAGCAACTAATGGGCCGGCCTACTAGGGTACTCAAAATCTTGTGGGCCTACAGCTGGGCCGGCCCATTAATGTCGGTGAAATCTCGTGGGCCTTTAGCTGGGCTGGCCCATTATGATCCGCAAGAATCTTGTGGACCTTTACCTGGGTCGACCCATTACGGCACACAAAAATCTTATGGGCCTTTACCTAGGCCGGCCCATTATGGCCTGCAAAATCTGGTGGGCCTTTAGCTGGGCCAGCCCATTATGGTCCGCAAAATCTCGTGGGCCTTTAGCTGGGCTGGCCCATTATGGTCCGCAAAATCTTGTGGGCCTTCAGTTGGGCCAACCCATTTAAACTTGATGGGCCGGTCCACGTGTCAACATATCATAGGCGCGTCTCGCCCATTGGATGAGTTGACACGTGTCTCCTCCAGCCAATGATGATTTTACACGTGGAAAATCCCCATTGGCCATGGCTATTAACAGGTTATCGGATACAAAACCCGACCCGATAGCTTAACGGCGTTCCGTTACGGTGGATGTCACGTGTCGGTCACCCTTGACGAAAGCACTTCTGTGACTCGTGATTTATTGTCATGGAAGTGGACACTTCCGTGATGATAATTTTGGTAATGTCATGGAAAACTTCTACGACAGCACAAGTATGACTATCTTGATTCTGTCATAAATTTGTCATGGATGTACATGCATGACAAAAAAAGCGACCTACTGTGACAAACACGTATCATCACGGAAGTGTATTTTTTTGTAGTGCAAGCTCTTTTCTGGCACCGTTGCCGGGGAGGTTAGTGCTTGAAGGTATATCTTTAGATCTTGCAATCGAATCTTTTAGTTTCTTGTTTTATCACTAGTTTAGTTTATAAAAGAAAACTACAAAAAAATGGAATTAAGGATGCCTCATATGCTTCATCTTTTTAATATCTTTCGTGAAAATGATGGTAAGGAAAATTGTGCTCAAGTACTAGAAGAAGAAATCTATAAAATGTTTGGCACTAAATCTTTCTATGATGAGCATGATTGCAATGTTGTTAGTATGAATTCCTTGAATACCCATGATGCTAATGATATGCAAAGCCACAAGCTTGGGGGTGCTATGTTTGATGAAGATGATATGTTTAGTCCCCCAAGTTTTGATGAGCAAATTTATTATGATGATAGCATGCCTCCTATTTATGATGATTATTGTGATGACACGTATGCTATAAAGAATAAAGATAACCATGAAACTTGCCATCATGATTTTAATTTTCAATTGGATTATGCTTCACATGATAGTTATTTTGTTGAGTTTGCTCCCACTACTGTTGATGAGAATAAATTTGCTTATGTGGAGAGTAGTAAAATTTCTATGCAAGTAGATCATGAAAAGAATGCTTTAGGTGCTGGTTATATTGTTGAATACATTCATAATGCTACTGAAAATTATTATGAGGGAGGAATATATGCTTGTAAGAATTGCAATAATATCAAGTTTCCTCTGTATGTGCTTAAAGTTTTGAAGTTATGCTTGTGTTTGCCTTCCTATGCTAGTTGATTATTGTTCCCATAAGTTGTTTGCTCACAAAATCCCTATGCATAGGAAGTGGGGTAGACTTAAATTTGCTAGTCATATTCTTCATGATGCTCTCTTTATGTTTCAATTCTTATCTTTTATGTGAGCATCATTGAAATCATCATGCCTAGCTAGAGGCGTTAAACGTTAGCGCTTGTTGGGAGGCAACCCAATTTTATTTTAGTTGTTTTGCTTTTTGGTTCTGTTTAGGAATAAATAATTGATCTAGCCTCTGGCTAGATGTGTTTTTATGTTTTAATTAGTGTTTGTGCCAAGTTAAACCTATAGGATCTTCTTGGATGATAGCTATTTGATCTTGCTGAAAATTCCGGAAACTTTCTGTTCACGAAAACAATTATTAAAAATCACCAAAACGTGATAAAATACTGATTCCAATTGCAAAAGATCATTAAACAAATTTTCTAGGTCTTCCTATTTTGTTATAATTTTTGGAGTTCCAGAAGTTTGCGTTAGTTATAGATTACTACAGACTGTTTCTGTTTTTGACAAATTCTGTTTTTGGTGTGTTGTTTGCTTATTTTAATGAATCTATGGCTAGTAGAAGATTTTATAAACCATAGGGAAGTTGGAATACAGTAGGTTTAACACCAATATAAATAAAGAATGAGTTCAATACAGTACCTTAAAGTGGTGTTTTGTTTTCTTTCGCTAACGGAGCTCACGAGTTTTCTGTTAAGTTTTGTGTTGTGAACTTTTCAAGTTTTGGGTAAAGATTCGATGGACTATGGAATGAGCGGAAAGAGCCTAATCTTGGGGATGCCCAAGGCACCCCAAGGTAATATTCAAGTATAACCAAGATCCTAAGCTTGGGGATGCCCCGGATGGCATCCCCTCTTTCGTCTTCGTTCATCGGTAACTTTACTTGGAGATATATTTTTATTCACCACATGATATGTGTTTTGCTTGGAGCGTCATTTTATTTTATTTTATTTTATTTTGCTTGCTATTTGAATAAAGTATCAAGATCTGAAATTCTTAAAATGGGAGAGAGTCTTCACATAGCTACATAATTATTTAACTACTCATTGATCTTCACTTATATCTTTTTAGAGTAGTTTGTCATTTACTCGTGTGCTTCACTTATATCCTATGAGTAAATGGTTGAATGAATTGAATGTCATAAATCTGAAATTATATATGTTTCATATGCTTATCCCATGGGGAGTAATGACTTCACATATAAGAAGTAGAGGTGGTAAATTTATTGAAGGTTAGCAAACATTGTATTGGTCACTTGAACAATTCATGAAAGAGTATTGAAGGAAGAAAGATTTCACATATAATACACTATCTTGGACATCTTTTGTAATTGTGACCACTCATTAAAATATGACATGCTAAAAGGTTGATGTTGGACAAGGAAGACAACGTAATGGGTTATGTTTTCTTATATCTGAAATAAAGTATATTGTCATGGATCGCCCAACATGTTGAGCTCGCCTTTCCCCCTCATGCTAGCCAAATTCTTTGCACCAAGTAGAGATACTACTTGTGCTTCCAAACATCCCTTAAACTAGTATTGCCATGAGAGTCCACCATACCTACCTATGGATTGAGTAAGATCCTTCAAGTAAGTTGTCATCGGTGCATGCAATAAAAATTGCTCTCTAAATATGTATGATCTTTTAGTGTGGAGAAAATAAGCTTTATACGATCTTGTGATATGAAAGCAATAAAAGTGACAGACTGCATAATAATGGTCCCTATCACAAGGGGCAATATAAAGTGACATTTCCTCGCATTAAGATTTTGTGCATCCAACTATAAAAGCGCATGGCAACCTCTGCTTCCCTCTGCGAAGGGCCTACCTTTTATTCTTGTCTTTTACCTTATGCAAGAGTCATGGTGATCTTCACCTTTCCATTTTACATTTTATCCTTTGGCAAGCACGTTGTGTTGGAAAGATTCTGATATATATATATATATATATATATATATATATATATATATATATATGTATGTATGTATGTATGTATATATATATATCCAATTGGATGTAAGGCATCATGAGCTATTATTGTTGACATTGCCCTTGAGGTAAAAGGTTGGGAGGCGAATCTATAAGCCCCTATCTTTCTCTTGTGTCTAATTTAAACTTTGAACCCATAAATATCGCGTGACTGTTAGCAATTGTGAAAGACTATATGACAGTTGAGTATGTGGAGTTTGCTAAATCAAAGCTCTGACATAGACTCTTCCTAAAAATAAGATGAATTGTAATTGTTTGATGACTAATAACACGGTTTGTTAGTTTTCAAGAAAGTTTATGATCTATACTTTAACATGTGAATAGCTTGTTACTTGATCATGAGAAGATTTATGATATGAGCTACTGTTATGACATATAATGATGCTAGAAAAGGTGATTGAAATTATCATTGATCAAACTTGTACACCTACTAGCATTCACACATCATAAATTCTTTCTTATATCATTTACCTACTCGAGGACAAGCAGGAATTAAGCTTGGGGATGCTGATACATCTCCAACGTATCTATAATTTATGAAGTATTCATACTATTATATTATCTGGTTTGGATGTTTATGGGCTTTGTTATACACTTCTATATTATTTTTGGGACTAACCTATTAACCCAGAGCCCAGTGCCAGTTTCTGTTTTTCCCTTGTTTCAGTGTTTTGCGGAAAAGGAATATCAAATGGAGTCCAAACAGAATGAAACCTTCGGGAGAGTTATTTTTGGAACGGAAGGAATCCAGGAGACTTGGAGTTGAAGTCAAGGAAGCTTCAAGGTGGCCACGAGGCAGGGAGGCGCGCCTGCCCCCCTGGGCACGCCCCCCACCCTCGTGGGCCCCTCGTGGCTCCCCTTACCGACTTCTTTCGCCAATATATATCCATATACCCTAAAACTTTGGGGAACAGAATAGATCGGGAGTTCCGCCGCCGCAAGCCTTTGTAGCCACTCAATCGGGACCCTGTTCCGGCACCTTGCCGGAGGGGGGATCCATCACCGGTGGCCATCTTCATCATCCCGGCGCTCTCCATGACGAGGAGGGAGTAGTTCACCCTCGGGGCTGAGGGTATGTACTAGTAGCTATGTGTTTGATCTCTCTCTCTCTCTAGTGTTCTTGAGGTGGTACGATCTTGATGTATCGCGAGCTTTGCTATTATAGTTGGACCTTATGATGTTTGTCCCCCTCTACTCTCTTGTAATGGATTGAGTTTTCCCTTTGAAGTTATCTTATCGGATTGAGTCTTTAAGGATTTGAGAACACTTGATGTATGTCTTGCCGTGCTTATCTGTGGTGACAATGGGATATCACGTGATCCACTTGATGTATGTTTTGGTGATCAACTTGCGGGTTTCGCCCATGAACCTATGCATAGGAGTTGGCACACGTTTTCGTCTTGACTCTCCGGTAGAAACTTTGGGGCACTCTTTGAAGTACTTTGTGTTGGTTGAATAGATGAATCTAAGATTGTGTGATGCATATCGTATAATCATACCCACAGATACTTGAGGTGACATTGGAGTATCTGTGTGACATTAGGGTTTTGGTTGATTTGTGTCTTAAGGTGTTATTCTAGTACTAACTCTTGAATAGATCGATCCGAAAGAATAACTTTGAGGTGGTTTCGTACCCTACCATAATCTCTTCGTTTGTTCTCCGCTATTAGTGACTTTGGAGTGACTCTTTGTTGCATGTTGAGGGATAGTTATATGATGCAGTTATGTTATTATTGTTGAGAGAACTTGCACTGGTGAAAGTATGAACCCTAGGCCTTGTTTCAACGCATTGCAATACCGTTTACGCTCACTTTTATCATTAGTTACCTTGATGTTTTTATATTTTCAGATTACAAAATCCTATATCTACCATCCATATTGCACTTGTATCACCATCTCTTCGCCGAACTAGTCCACCTATACAATTTACCATTGTATTGGGTGTGTTGGGGACACAAGAGACTCTTTGTTATTTGGTTGCGGGGTTGTTTGAGAGAGACCATCTTCATCCTACGCCTCCCACGGATTGATAAACCTTAGGTCATCCACTTGAGGGAAATTTGCGACTGTCCTACAAACCTCTGCACTTGGAGGCCCAACTACGTCTACAAGAAGAAGGTTGCGTAGTAGACATCAAGGCCGCAATTGTGACCCAAGGAAAATTTAAAGGAAAGCCTAAGGGGCCCTGGATCCCCAAGAAGTTGAAAGATCAAGCAGGAAATGATGTGCTATATCTGCCGTGTCATATACACACCAAGAAGGATGAAGAGGGAAACCTCATCTATCCAAAGCATACCACTCGGCAATGTCAACTCCTTATCTAGAAGTTCCGAGAGGGCTAGCCCAGTGAGAAAGAGAAGGAATCTGATAAGGATGAAGACAAAGAGGAGGATGATGGTTACCCCAATGCCAATGCCACTTTGGTGATTTTTGCTGATGTTCAGAGCAAAAGTCGAATAAAGGCCATCAACAGATAAGTAAACATGGTTGCCCCGGCAATGACAACATATTTGAAGTGGTCGAAGACTCCCATTAAATTCGACTAGTCTGACCATCCAGCGCACGTTGCTACCCCATGGTGGCAAGCGTTGGTGGTCGACCAAGTCGTTGGGGGCACTCGATTGACCAAGGTTTTGATGGATGGTGGCAGTGGATTGAACATTTTGTACACCGAGACCCTCAGAGAGATGGGCATACCGATGTCCAAGCTCAGTGAAAGCAACATGCGATTCCACGGAGTCATTCCGGGGAAGAAGGCTGATTCACTCGGCCAGATCGCCCTAGATGTGGTTTTCGGTGATTCCAAGAATTACCGCAAGGAAAAGTTGACATTTGAAGCCGTGGATTTTCACAGTGCCTATCACGCCATTTTGTGCAGACCTGCATATGCTCGTTTCATGGCTCGACCGTGTTACATGTACCTCAAGTTGAAGATGCATGGTCCCATAGGTGTGATTACAGTTACTGGGGATCGGCAGAGAGCAGAAGAGTGCCTCCACAAGGGCTCAAAGATTGCCAATGAACAGATGGCAACAGTAGAAATGCAAGAGTACCAGAAAAATGCAGATTTGAGTGATTTGTTGCACGCGAAGAAGCCTGCTTCAGAGTCCGCATTTCAGTCGTTCGGGGAAACAAAACAAGTTCACATTTACCCGACCGACCCCAATGCTGCTCCGACTCATATCTCAACAAAACTCGACAGCAAATAGGAAGAAGCGCTCACCCAGTTCCTCCGTGAGAACTAGGACATATTTGCATGGAAGTCGTCTGACATGCCAGGTGTACCCAGGGAATTGGCTGAGCACCGTTTGTGAGTCGACTCGAAAGTAAAACCCGTCAAAGAGTATCTCCCCGTTCCGCCGTGGAGAAGAGAAAAGCAATTGGTGAAGAGGCGGCTCAGCTTCTGGCGGCTGAGTTCATCTGCGAGATATACCACTCCGAGTGGCTTGCCAATGTTGTCATGGTCCCCAAGAAAGATGATTCACTTCATATGTGCATCGACCTTCAAGCATATCAATTGGGCCTGCCCGAAAGATCACTTCCCTCTGCCCCGCATTGATCAAATCATCGACTCGACTGCGGGATGTGAGTGTTTGTCCTTTTTGGACGCTTACTCCGGGTACCATCAGATCCGACTGTATGGACCCGACGAAATAAAAAATGCTTTCAGCACCCCATTCGGGTGTATTTTCTATTTCACCATGCCTTTTGGTCTCAAGAATGCTGGCGCTACATTCATGCGCATTTGATACTGGTTTTGTTGCTAATATTTGCAACTTGAAATGGGGACTACGGATTAAGTGAAGATTGGATAAGGACGAGGTGACGATGCGCGTGGGAAATGGTTCCAAAGTCGATGTGATCGCAGTCGGCACGCTACCTCTACATCTACCTTCAGGATTAGTTTTAGACCTGAATAATTGTTATTTGGTGCAAGCGTTAAGCATGAACATTATATCTGGATCTTGTTTGATGCGAGACGGTTATTCATTTAAATCAGAGAATAATGGTTTTTCTATTTATATGAGTAATATCTTTTATGGTCATGCACCCTTGAAGAGTGGTCTATTTTGTTGAATCTCGATAGTAGTGATACACATATTCATAATATTGAAGCCAAAAGATGCAGAGTTGATAATGATAGTGCAACTTATTTGTGGCACTGCCGTTTGGGTCATATTGGTGTAAAGCGCATGAAGAAACTCCATTCTGATGGACTTTTGGAATCACTTGATTATGATTCACTTGGTACTTGCGAACCATGCCTCATGGGCAAGATGACTAAAACTCCGTTCTCCGAAACAATGGAGCGAGCAACAGATTTGTTGGAAATCATACATCCTGATGTATATGGTCCGATGAATGTTGAGGCTCGCGGTGGGTATCGTTATTTTCTCACCTTCACAGATGATTTGAGTAGATATGGGTATATCTACTTGATGATGCATAAGTCTGAAACATTTGAAAATTTCAAATAATTTCAGAGTGAAGTGGAAAATCATTGTAACAAGAAAATAAAGTGTCTACGATCTGATCGTGGAGGAGAATATTTGAGTTACGAGTTTGGTCTTCATTTTGTTTGAGGAATGTTTGGTCTTCATTTGAAACAATGCGAAATAGTTTCGCAACTCATGCCTCCCGGAACACCACAACGTAATGGTGTGTCCGAACATCGTAATCATACTTTACTAGATATGGTGCGATCTATGATGTCTCTTACTGATTTACCGCTATCGTTTTGGGGTTATGCTTTAGACACGGCTGCATTCACGTTAAATAGGGCACCATCTAAATCCGTTGAGACGACACCTTATGAACTACGGTTTGGCAAGAAACCAAAGTTATCGTTTCTTAAAGTTTGGGGTTGCGATGCTTATGTGAAAAAGCTTCAACCTGATAAGCTCGAA
This sequence comes from Aegilops umbellulata, assembly GCA_032464435.1. Taxonomy (NCBI): domain Eukaryota; kingdom Viridiplantae; phylum Streptophyta; class Magnoliopsida; order Poales; family Poaceae; genus Aegilops; species Aegilops umbellulata. The sequence continues at coordinate 332,455,965 of CP136058.1, forward strand.
CCCAAATCTGAGAAATGTGTCTTCATAGGATACCCAAAGGAGACTATTGGGTACACCTTCTATCACAAATCTGAAGGCAAGACATTCGTTGCTAAGAATGGATCCTTTCTAGAGAAGGAGTTTCTCTCGAAAGAAGTGAGTGGGAGGAAAGTAGAACTTGATGAGGTAACTGTACCTGCTCCCTTATTGGAAAGTAGTTCATCACAGAAATTTGTTCCTGTGACTCTTACACCAATTAGTGAGGAAGCTAATGATGATGATCATGTAACTTCAGATCAAGTTACTACCGAACCTCGTAGGTCAACCAGAGTAAGATCCGCACCAGAGTGGTACGGTAATCCTGTTCTGGAGGTTATGTTACTTGACCATGACGAACCTACGAACTATGAGGAAGCGATGATGAGCCCAGATTCCGCGAAATGGCTTAGGCCATGAAATCTGAGATGGGATCCATGTATGAGAACAAAGTGTGGACTTTGGTTGACTTGCCCGTTGATTGGCAAGCCATCGAGAATAAATGGATCTTCAAGAAGAAGACTGACGCTGACGGTAATGTTAGTGTATACAAAGCTCGACTTGTTGCAAAAGGTTTTCGACAAGTTCAAGGAGTTGACTACGATGAGACCTTCTCACCTGTAGCGATGCTTAAGTCCGTCCGAATCATGTTAGCAATTGCTGCATTTTATGATTATGAAATTTGGCAAATGGATGTAAAGACTGCATTCCTGAATGGATTTCTGGAAGAAGAGTTGTTTATGATGCAACCTGAAGGTTTTATCGATCCAAAGGATGCTAACAAAGTGTGCAAGCTCCAGCGATCCATTTATGGACTGGTGCAAGCATCTCAGAGTTGGAATGAACGTATTGATAGTGTGATCAAAGCATGTGGTTTTATACAGACTTTTGGAGAAGCCTGTATTTACAAGAAAGTGAGTGGGAGCTCTGTAGCATTTCTAATATTATATGTGGATGACACATTATTGATTGGAAATGATACAGAATTTCTGGATAGCATAAAAGGATACTTGAACAAGAGTTTTTCAATGAAAGACCTCGGTGAAGCTGCTTATATATTGGGCATTAAGATCTATAGAGATAGATCAAGACGCTTAATTGGACTTTCACAAAGCACATACCTTGATAAAGTTTTGAAAAGGTTCAAAATGGATCAAGCAAAGAAAGGGTTCTTGCCTGTGTTACAAGGTGTGAAATTGAGTCAGACTCAATGCCCTACCATTGCAGAAGATAGAGAGAAAATGAAAGGTGTTCCCTATGCTTCAGCCATAGGCTCTATCATGTATGCAATGTTGTGTACCAGACCTGATGTGTGCCTTGCCGTTAGTTTAGCAGGGAGGTACCAAAGTAATCCCAGAGTGTATCATTGGACAGCGGTCAAGAACATCCTAAAATACCTGAAAAGGACTAAGGATATGTTTCTCGTTTATGGAGGTGACAAAGAGCTCGTCATAAATGGTTACGTCGATACAAGCTTTGACACTGATCCCGATGACTCTAAGTCACAAACCGGATATGTATTTATATTGAACGGTGGAGCTGTCAGTTGGTGCCGTTCTAAGCAAAGCGTCGTGGCAGGATCTACAAGTGAAGCAGAGTACATAGCTGCTTCAGAAGCAGCAAATGAAGGAGTCTGGATGAAGGAGTTCATATCCAATCTAGGTGTCATACCTAGTGCATTGGGTCCAATGAAAATATTTTGTGACAATACTGGTGCAATTGCCTTGGCAAAGGAATCCAGATTTCACAAGAGAACCAAGCACATCAAGAGACGCTTCAATTCCATCCGCGATCAAGTCAAGGAGGGAGACATAGAGATTTGCAAGATACATACGGATCTTAATGTTGCAGACTCGTTGACTAAGCCTCTCTCATGAGCAAAACATGTTCAGCACCAAGACTCCATGGATGTTAGAATCATTACTGTGTAATCTAGATTATTGACTCTAGTGCAAGTGGGATACTGAAGGAAATATGCCCCAGAGGCAATAATAAAGTTGTTATTTATATTTCCTTATATCATGATAAATGTTAATTACTCATGCTATAATTGTAACCGGAAACTTAGTACATGTGTGAATACATAGACAAACAGAGCTCCACTAGTATGCCTCTACTTGACTAGCTCGTTGAATCAAAGATGGTTAAGTTTCCTAGCCATAGACATGAGTTTTCATTTGATTAACGGGATCAAATCATTAGAGAATGATGTGATTGACTTGACCCATTCCGTTAGCTTAGCACTTGATCGTTAATTATATTGCTATTGCTTTCTTCATGACTTATACATGTTCCTATGACTATGAGATTATGCAACTCCCGAATGCCATAGGAACACTTTGTGTGCTACCAAACGTCACAAACTAACTAGGTGATTATAAAGGTGCTCTACAGGTGTCTCCGATGGTACTTGTTGTGTTGGCATAGATCGAGATTAGGATTTGTCACTCCGATTGTCGGAGAGGTATCTCTGGGCCCTCTCGGTAATGCACATCACTATAAGTCTTGCAAGAAATGTGACTAATGAGTTAGTTGCGGGATGATGCATTATGGAACGAGTAAAGAGACTTACCGGTAACGAGATTGAACTAGGTATTGAGATACCGATGATCGAATCTCGGGCAAGTAACATACCGATGACAAAGGGAATAACGTATGTTGTTATGCGGTTTGACCGATAAAGATCTTCGTAGAATATGTGGGAGCCAATATGAACATCCAGGTTCCGCTATTGGTTATTGATCGGAGACGTGTCTCGGTCATGTCTACATAGTTCCTGTAGGGTCCGCACGCTTAACGTTCGGTGACGATCTGTATTATGAGTTTATGTGTTTTGATGTACCAAAGATAGTTCGAAGTTCCGGATGTGATCACGGACATGACAAGGAGTCTCGAAATGGTTGAGACATAAATATTGATATATTGGACGGCTATATTCGGACACCGGAAGTGTTCCAGGTGATTTCGGAGAAAACCGGAGTGCTGGAGGGTTACCGGACCCCCCCTCCCCCGAGAGAACTAATGGGCCACATGGGCCTTAGTGGAGAGAGAGAGGGCCGGCCAGGGCAGGTCGCGCGCCCCCTCCCCCTCTGGTCCGAATTGGACTAGGTAAGGGGTGGCGCCCCCCTTTCCTTCTCCCTCTCCTCCTTCCTTTCCCCCTCCTAGTAGGAGTAGGAAAGGGGAGTCCTACTCCTACTAGGAGGAGGACTCCTCCTCTCCTGGCGCGCTCCAAGGGCCGGCCGGCCTCCCACCTTGCTCCTTTATATACGGGGGCAGGGGCACCCTAGGACACACAAGTTGATTGTTTCCAGCCGTGTGCAGTGCCCCCCTACACCATAATCCACCTCGGTCATATCGTCGTAGTGCTTAGGCGAAGCCCTGCACCAGTAGCTTCATCATCACCGTCATCACGCCGTCGTGCTGACGAAGCTCTCCCTCGACAATCTGCTAGATCGTGAGTTCGTGGGACGTCACCGAGCCGAAAATATGCAGATCGCGGAGGTGCCGTACTTTCGTTACTAGGATCGGTCAATCGTGAAGACATACGACTACATCAACCGCTTGTCATAACGCTTCCGCTTACGGTCTATGAGGGTATGTGGACAATACTCTCCCCTCTCGTTGCTATGCATCACCATGATCTTGCGTGTGCGTAGGATTTTTTTTGAAATTACTACGTTCCCCAACAGTTTAACGGTTACAAAATCACTCGGCATTCCGAGGAAAATTTAAGCAGGGCATAAAGTTTGTTCACTCCGCAGGGGGAGGGCTGGCAGGCTCGACGAACTCGTCCAGGTCGATTCCGTCTGCTATGCGAGTGGCTGCTTCGATGAAGGTCTCCATGAAGGACTCGAAGTGAAGCTTCTTAGTGTTGGCAACCTTGAGCGCTGCTAGCTTATCTTGCTTGGCCTCTTTTAATGGACGCGAACCACTGACAGAGCCACATCAGCACCACATTGGGCAGATGACTTCTTCCATTCCTGCACTCGACCGGGAATCTCATTTAGTCATGTAGCGACCAGACCTCAAACAGTCTGATCTCTGTGCATAAGTGTCATCCCTGGATCGGTAATGCTGACACACAGTACTTGAAGGATTTATAACAGAGTAGCAATCACACACTTATTACATCTAATGTCTCAAAAGAGAACTTATTACAATAAATATGGCTTAAGGCCATCTAATACGACAACAGCAGAAGGCTTGGAAGATAAAGTGAGTCCATCAACTCCAACGGCATCACTGAGTGAAAGACCGCGACCTAAGGCTCCTTACTTGTCGTCTGAAAAGTCTGCAACATGATACGTTGCAGCCCGAAAACGGGTCAGCACATGGAATATGCTGGCAATGTAACACTAAAAGATATTGAACAGAATAATGCTATCACTACATGCATATATGGCTGGTGGAGGCTGTAAGGTTAAAATGTTTTGCGAAAAGCCAATTTTCCCTACTGCAAAGGAATATGTTTTATTAACTATCATGTTGGTTGATAAACATTGAGAAGGTAAACCCCCTCTCAATCCCAATTAAAATTAATTAACAATAACCCATCAAATAAATTAGGTAGTGATGAGATCCACATGATAATCCAAGAACTAGATACTCAAAATGTCCATAACCGGGGACACGGCTAACCATGATTAGTTTGTACACTCTGCAGAGGTTTGTGCAGTTTTCCCCACAAGACTCGATCTCCTCCGTTGGATTTCTCGCACTACATGGTGTTTGACAAACGGATAACCGAGACACAGTCTTTCAGAAGCGTTAGCACCTTACGATGGGTAGACCGGTAAACCTACATCCCCTACATCTGCTAGTCTACCACTATAAGAGTTCACACAACTTAATCAACTATGCTAGAGCCCATAATAGCTTGTGGCTGCACACAGAAGTTTCCAGTATGAATAATCTTATGATCCTTTTGAGCCTGGGTGGTGGTCCATAGGAGAATCACACGGTACCCCGGGATTTCCAAAAAAACAGGCAGTCACTGGGTTCCCCAGGTGCCTCAATCCACCCAGATGTGTATTTAAGTTGCCACCTTAAGTTGAACCATTTATTAACAATCTCACATCTGTCATGAATACACTCAAACCCAATCCACGTCTACGAGCATAGCATAGCAATATAAGCATAACGTAGAAGTAACTCCAAGGGTTTGATAATAAACAGGTGAATAGGTACTACCTCATCTACTTCCCAAACCCACAATTTAATTCAGATCCTAACCATGAAATTGTCTGAGGATTTATCTAATGCAATAAAACTGGGTAGTAAGAGGTATGATCAAAGTGTTACTTGCCTTGTTGATGATCCGCGAAACCTAGAGACTCGTAGTAGCACGCTTCGCACTCCATGTACCACTACAAAAAATACACTTCTGTGATGATACGTGTTTGTCACAGTAGGTCGCCTTTTCTGTCATGCATGTACATCCATGATAAATTTATGATAGAATCAAGATAGTCATACATGTGCTGTCGTACAAGTGTTCCATGACATTGCCAAAATTATCATCATGGAAGTGTCCACTTCCATGACGATAAATCGCGCGTCACAGAAGTGCTTTCGTCAAGGGTGACCGACACATGGTGTCGGTGTACTAAAGTAGGGGTACCTTAGTACCCCAGACTTGTGCACGGGCAGTCGTAGCACCCTGCGGCAAGGCCCGCCCCGGAAGCGCCAAGAGAAGACCAAGCATTCAAGACAAGGCCCCCGGCAAGAGGAGCTTGCCGGGCCAAGAAGACAAGGCCCCCGGCAAGAGGAGCTTGCCGGGCCGAGAAGACAAGACCCCGGCAAGAGGAGCTTGCCGGGACGACTGAGCCCATGTAAGGCCATCCAAGAACAAAGTATAACGAGACAGAAGATCGAGCCCCCGACAAGAGGAGCTTGTCGGGAAGGCCGAACCCAGGCACCACAAGAGAAGCCAGCCGTGGCGCGCCAAGCGCCCCGGCAAGGCCTGATAGCTGGCACGCTATCAGGCACAGGAAGACGACCCCCGCGGCAAGCCACTTGCCGCGGCAAGATCGCCACCTCAAGGCTGCGCTCCAGCTCGCCCGCCACGCGTCGCTCCGGGGCTTCCCCCGAGGGCACGTGGCGAGGCACCGCGCAGCCTGGGGCATGCGGTTGCATGCAGCCGCCATCGTGGCGAACGGTGGCGCACCTAACGGTCCGCCTCGGTGCTGTCCGGGCGACCGTGACGGGCATTTAATGCCCTTGTCCCCTACCATCAGAAGTAGGTATGATAACACTGTGCCGCACTGTAGCGCCACCGTTCCCGCACTATTACAGCTACCACCCCCTTTACACTTTTACCCCTTTCTCCTACGTTGACACCTGTCGGTGACCCCTTTGCGCTATAAAAGGAGGCCCGTGTGCAACGTAGAAGAGGGGTTCCGGGGTTCGGAGACTCGGCATCCAGACGGCCATACGCTCGGTGCAGCTAGCTCCCCAAGCTCCCGAGCTCCCCAGTTCAATACAACTAAGCAGGAGTAGGGTTTTACGCGTCCATCGCGGCCCGAACCTGGGTAAACCGCCCGTGTGCCCGCTTCGATCTGCTCTCCGCGCTCCCTCCGCCCCCCTCGCCGGACAACGAAAGGGGCTCCGGCCCCATAGGTGCTCGCGGGGGGACGCCCGTCCGCCCCGACATCTTTGGCGCGCCAGGTAGGGGGCTGCGTCGAGGTTGTGCGGATCAGATCCTGCGTTCACGCGAGCGCGCTCTTCGTCAGCTTCTCCGAACTCGATAGCTTCATCAACACCATGGCCCCGAAGAAGAAGGCTTCGGAGGCCGCGGGCCCGTCCGCGTCACTCCCACCGCTACCGGAGCCAACGGTGGGCGGGGGAGACGCCGTCGGAGTGGTGGCCACCGGCGAGAACACTCGCGGTGCCACCAAATCCAAGAACAGGGCGGACGACCGAGCCTCGGCCTCCGAGGACGCGCCGCATCCGTCCCTTCAAACGACGACCCAGCAGCGCCATGCCACGGGAGGTGGCATCCGCTTGCTGGAACAAGGGCAAACAGGAGGTTCGCGGGACGCCACGGGCACCCGTCCAGACGCGGGCAAGGCGAAGGCGCCGGGGAGGGACCCCGCTCTTTCTAACATTGTTAGGAGTCCGAGCGCATCCCGCTCCTCGCGCCACTCGCCCCCGCTCCCCTCCACTCCGGCAGAAGCGCTCGCGAGAGCGCAACTGCTCCTCGACTACCCTCCAGCGGCTGGCAAGGCCGAAAGCTGGAGGGCCACCATCCAGAGCCTGATCGCCTTCGCCAACAACGACACGCCGCAGCGGCCGGCGACCTCACAGCACCGGCAGGTCGAGAAGACGAAGGCCGACGGCGACAAGACCGCCGGAGGTGCGACCACCATGCACTCCCCGGCGCAGAAGCAGAAGACGCCGCCCCGCTGGAACAGCGCCGACGACGGCTCCACAGCGTCGTCGGACCCGCGGACTCGCCGGGACCGCCGCCAAGGTCCCCAAGATCAACAACCAGAACGCCGGGGGACAGCCCGCTCCTGCGGATCCCAGGATCCGTCCAGTCGAAGCCGGTGTCCCCGGTAAGCCTCGCTCCAGCGGGCTGATCAGCAGCCTGAACGCCGAGGGACAGCCCGCTCCTGCGGATCCAAGGGTCCGTCCAGTCGAAGCAGGTGTCCCCGATAAGCCTTGCTCCGGCGAGCGGATCAGCAGTCTGAACGCTGAGGAACAGTCCACTCCTGCGGGTCCGAGGGTCCGTCCAGTGGAAGCGGAGGTTCCCGACAAGCTTTGCCCCGGCAAGCTTGCCGGGGGATCACCGGCTCCGGCTGAACCAGGGGTTCTTGCCGTAGAAGCCGGGGTCCCCGCAGCGGCCTTCATGCCTTTAGTCCTTGCCGTCGAGCCCCGGGCTCCGGCATGGGCACAGCAGATCGTCCGTTTTCTGCAAACTGGAGAACTTCCCGACGACCCAGAAGAGGTGGAGAAGATCACCAGGCAGTCAAGTATGTACCAGTTCGTGGACAACGAGCTGTACAGAAGGAGACTCAACGGTGTCAGATTGAAGTGCATCTCCAGGGAAGACGGACAGAAGCTGTTGGCAGAGATACACGGAGGCATATGCGGCCATCACATTGGCGCAAGAGCACTTGTCGGGAAAGCCTTCCGGCAAGGGTTCTTCTGGCAAGAAGCCCTCCAAGATGCAACTGCACTAGTAACCAAGTGTGAAGCGTGCCAGTTCCATGCAAAACAGATTCATCAGCCAGCTCAAGCTCTCCAAACAATCCCTTTGTCCTGGCCCTTCTCGGTCTGGGGGCTCGATATCCTCGGCCCTTTTCCCCGAGCCGTCGGGGGCTTCGAGTACTTGTACGTTGCAATCGACAAGTTCACGAAGTGGCCAGAAGTGGAGCCAGTGAGGAAGGTGACCGCGCAGTCAGCAGTCAAGTTCTTCCGGTCGATCGTCTGCCGTTTCGGAATCCCCAACAGAGTCATCACCGACAACGGGACACAGTTTACAAGTCGCGCCTTCATGCAATACGCCCAGGATCTCGGCGCCAAGGTCTGTTTCGCTTCGGTTGCTCACCCCAGGAGCAACGGTCAAGCAGAAAGGGCCAACGCTGAAGTGCTGCGCGGACTCAAGACCAGGACCTTCGACAGGCTGCACAAGTGCGGAAGAAATTGGATTGAGGAGCTGCCGGCGGCTCTTTGGTCAATCAGGACGACACCAAGTCGAGCCACCGGACAGACACCTTTTGCTCTAGTCTATGGAGCGGAAGCAGTTATCCCCACGGAACTCGTATACGGATCTCCTCGGGTGCTCGCTTATGACGAGCTCGGGCAAGAGCGGCTGCGCCAAGATGACGCGCTGCTCCTTGAGGAAGGACGTCTCCAGGCTGCGGTACGAGCCGCTCGATACCAGCAAGCCTTGCGTCGCTACCATAGCCGCAAGGTCAAGGCCAGGAGTCTCGAAGAGGGCGACCTTGTTCTTCGGCGCACTCAGTCGGCCAAGAATTCCAACAAGTTGACGCCGAAGCAGGAAGGCCCTTGTCGGGTGGAACGAGTCGCGAGGCCCGGCGCTGTCCGCCTCAAGACCGAAGAGGGCCTACCAGCGAGCAACTCCTGGGAATATAGAGCATCTTCGCGAGTTCCGCCCACTAGGCGCGGTTGCCGTGATCCGCTCCGGCAACCATCGGTTTGTACAGGCCTTGCCGCTGCTGCATGTAACCCCTTGTACAAAGCCAGGCGAAGCCCCTGGCACCAGATAAAGTTGCCCTGTTAGGCGACCTTGTTCTTAGGCACGTTCAGTCGGCCAAGAATTATAACAAGTCGACGCCGAAGCAGGAAGGCCCTTATCGGGTGAGACGAGTCGCGAGGCCCAGTGCTGTCCGCCTCAAGACCGAAGAGGGCCTACCAGTGAGCAACTCCTGGGAACATAGAGCATCTTCGCAAGTCTCGCCCATAAGGCGCGGTTGCCGTGATCCGCTCCGGCAACCACCGGTTTGTGCAGGCCTTGCCGATGTTGCATTTAAGCCCTCGTACAAAGCCAGGCGAAGCCCCTGGCCGAAGATAAAGAAGCGCTGGCGCCCTAGATTTTAGCATGCATGCTGAGTCAGAGTCTCGTCCTTGGTTAGGGTTGTCAGTTCCTAACTGTCGCTAACCCCTAACTTAGAGGTCGAGTCCGCGTCTTTTTCCCGTCCTTTCCCTTTGGCTCGCAGGAATTGAATGCCCTTGCCGGGCCGCTCAAGGACAAGGAAGAGGAGAAGGACGAGCCAACACCTACGCCCCGGCGAGCCAGAGTCGCCGAGGGCTGCAACCTCAGATAAGTTTTTGCATCCCTCATCATGCATTCTCTTATGGACTGTGGGATTTGAAAGCCTCCTTTCCTCCTGGAAAGCTACCGTGCTCTCTTAGCGGCAAGCCCCAGAGCGCGTTCCTGGGGCCCGCTTCGATAGCAGCCGCGGCAGCAAGAGGGAGGGAAGCGAGGGGCCGGAACCCGCCTGCTCCCCGCCTCCGCCAAGGGCGCGAGAAAGGTCGAGCAGTGCGGGGGAGCGGCTGGGCCTGTTGCCGGGCGAGAACTGTCTATCTTAACGGTGTAAAGGATTCGTTCCTTACCGCGGTTTCCACCCGCGAGACAAATGATCCGGCAAACATCCCCTTTTCATTAAAAACACTCCTCTCAGGTACAGTTCAGAGAGAATGAAAAACATGAAAAGAGGGATTACAAGGCTTAAACGCAACTAAGGCCCGAAGGCTTACAAGCTGAAAAGAGATAAGGTGCCCGTAATCCCTTTCTTGTCTCTCTCCTCAGGAGGTAGGGCAAGTAGGCGAAGAGGGCGAAAGGGGCGCCTAGATGAGCTACGGGTGGCAGAAGGCACCAAGAGAAGATCCGGGGGCTCCGCCCGGGGGTCTCCGAAGGCTGAAGAAGACGGAGGCGCCGGAGGCAGAGCTGGAAGATGAGGCAGCGGCCTTGCCGCCAGCCTCTCCCTCTTCCGCAGCCTCGCCACTCCGGCCGCCCGAGGAGATCAAGCCCCCCGGCAAGAGGAGCTTGCCGGGCCGAAGAGAAGACCCCGGTGGTCGTCACCGAGAGCAAGGGTGATGACGGCGTCTGGGGCGCATCTGGAACACGAGGCGCCGGAGCGTCAGCCAGCTGTCGAAGTCGGCCCGTACTCCGACTTCGCGGCCTTCGACGTCCGCCCTCTGTCCTCCTCAGCAGCCCCCCCTACGCCGGTCGCCCAAGGAGACGACCCCGGGGAGTTCACGGAGCCCGGCGCGGTCGATGGGGCCGCCGGCGCCACCCGGAGCTGCGGCCGACGCCTAGTCGTACCCGTCATCCCGGCGGCTGCTCCCCTCGTCGTCGCTGTCGCTCCCCTCCTCGCCACTCTCGCTCGAGGAGGAGCCTTCGCTGTCGGAGGAACTATCTTCGCAGCACCGGGCCCGGATACCGAAGCCCCAGAAGGCCTTGACGGAGAGGAGGTCCTCCCCCACTAGCTTGAAGTGGAGGGTGAACCCCTCCGTCAAGCTGTGTATCCGGGCGAACGTCTTCCACCCGCGGCCCAGATACACCACGCCGGGGGCTCGGGACTCGACGTGGACTCGCGTCCCGCTGATCCCGCAGCCCCTCATGCACAGGTTTAGCGTCTCAGGCTGCTCCACCTCCAACACGTTCGCGAATGGAGCGGGAAGACGGAGGTGGCGACGAGGCGCCCGGCGCAGCCTGATAATGAACTCACAGGGGTCGTCCCCGAGATGGACCGCGGGAAGGAACGGAGCCGCTGGCGAGGGCGAGGGCGGCGCACCGATCCGTCCGCCCCGAGCGCCTCGGCCCCGTCCACGACCTCGTCCGTGACCTCGCCCTCTCCCTCTTCCCCCGACGATCGGCTCCGCCGCCGCGGGCGCAAGGGGAGGAGGGGCGCGTTGCCGAGCAGACACCCTCGCGGCAATCGAAGAAGAACCAGGGTTCCCCCCCTCCATCGCAGATGGGGGAAGGAAACCAGAAGCAGAAGGAGGAAGGAGATGGAGTGCGTATTTCCGTCGCCCCCTCTCGCTCCTTATAAAGGAGCGGAGTGGGACCGCGGCCGCCCCGCTCCTCCAATAGAAGCGGAGGAAGGGCAGGCGACTGGGGGCCGACCCACTGCATCGGCCCGCGCCGGCCCGACTCCCTGCCTCCGCCGCCGCGACTCCGAGTGCATGAGGACCGCGTGGTGGGCGCGCAGAACCGAGGCGACGGGTGGGACGACCTCTCCCCGTCCCGTGACTATGGGGAACGGACGCCTCGAAAACCGCGCCCCACCACCATTCATTTATTGAGCCGCGCCTCCGCACCTCCCTCCACTTAAAGAGGGAACGGGCGTTTTCGCCCCCACGACGCCGCGGTAAGCGCGCGCTGCCTGGGGAAGGCGCGGCGGATGCGGAGTTAAGGAGCAGCGCGACCAAGGCCATGCGTGCCCGTGCACCGTTAGGGCCTGGCCCAACAACGCTCGGCACCATGTGTGGCCCAGGCCCGGGGGCTCCTGTCGGTGTACTAAAGTAGGGGTACCTTAGTACCCCAGACTTGTGCACGGGCAGTCGTAGCACCCTGCAGCAAGGCCCGCCCCGGAAGCGCCAAGAGAAGACCAAGCATTCAAGACAAGGCCCCCGGCAAGAGGAGCTTGCCGGGCCAAGAAGACAAGGCCCCCGGCAAGAGGAGCTTGCCGGGCCGAGAAGACAAGACCCCGGCAAGAGGAGCTTGCCGGGACGACTGAGCCCATGTAAGGCCATCCAAGAACAAAGTATAACGAGACAGAAGATCGAGCCCCCGACAAGAGGAGCTTGTCGGGAAGGCCGAACCCAGGCACCACAAGAGAAGCCAGCCGTGGCGCGCCAAGCGCCCCGGCAAGGCCTGATAGCTGGCACGCTATCAGGCACAGGAAGACGACCCCCGCGGCAAGCCACTTGCCGCGGCAAGATCGCCACCTCAAGGCTGCGCTCCAGCTCGCCCGCCACGCGTCGCTCCGGGGCTTCCCCCGAGGGCACGTGGCGAGGCACCGCGCAGCCTGGGGCATGCGGTGGCATGCAGCCGCCATCGTGGCGAACGGTGGCGCACCTAACGGTCCGCCTCGGTGCTGTCCGGGCGACCGTGACGGGCATTTAATGCCCTTGTCCCCTACCATCAGAAGTAGGTATGATAACACTGTGCCGCACTGTAGCGCCACCGTTCCCGCACTATTACAGCTACCACCCCCTTTACACTTTTACCCCTTTCTCCTACGTTGACACCTGTCGGTGACCCCTTTGCGCTATAAAAGGAGGCCCGTGTGCAACGTAGAAGAGGGGTTCCGGGGTTCGGAGACTCGGCATCCAGACGGCCATACGCTCGGTGCAGCTAGCTCCCCAAGCTCCCGAGCTCCCCAGTTCAATACAACTAAGCAGGAGTAGGGTTTTACGCGTCCATCGCGGCCCGAACCTGGGTAAACCGCCCGTGTGCCCGCTTCGATCTGCTCTCCGCGCTCCCTCCGCCCCCCTCGCTGGACAACGAAAGGGGCTCCGGCCCCATAGGTGCTCGCGGGGGGACGCCCGTCCGCCCCGACACATGGCATCCACCGTAACGGAACGCCGTTAAGCTATCGGGTCGGGTTTTGGATCCGATAACCCGTTAACAGCCACGACCAATGGGAAATTTCCACGTGTAAAATTCTTATTGGCCCGACGAAACACGTGTCAGCTCGCCAGTGGGTCAGATAGGCGCCTATGATACGTCGACACGTGGCACGGCCAAACAGAGGCCCATTCCTGTGAAAAGGCCGGACCGTTTGACTTGGTCAAAAGGTGGCAGGCCGGCCCATGGAAAGCCTGTTAACGGCCTGTTCGCATATAGCCCATTTACAGCCCGCTAACCCAAGGCCCGTTACGCCCTATTCGAATTAGGCCCAGTAGCGTCATCTGGGCCATCCAATATGATTCCAGCCCGTTTTCACTTCTGGCCCATGTATGGCCCATGACGTCTTTCGGCCCATATGAGGCCCTATGTAACTCTTGGCCTACTAATGGCCCGTGGTGAAACTGGCCCGTAATGAACAGTGTATCACTTTACACCCATTAACGGCCCGTGGTGAAACTGGCCCGTAATGAACAGTGTATCACTTTATACCCATTAACGGCTTGTTATTCTGTTGGGCCGTTTCCAACCCATGTTATCTTTCGACCTTCTCAGAGCCCATTTATTCTTGTGCTCATTTCCAGCATTCGTTTACTTATAGCCCGTTACTTTCATTTTCTGCTTGTGGGCCAAATTCATCCCGTGGTTACAGTCGGCCCGTTTGTGGTCCGTTAATACGTTGGGCCGTTTTCATAGCGTCATCAAATACGGCCTATTAACGATGGCCCGTTATGGTCGGCCCATGAACGGACGATTCCAACTCTAGCCCGTTTACGGCCATAATGCGGTCTGTTTGGCCCATGTTTGGCCAATCGATCATACGACTCGTATAAGGCCCATTGATAATACGACCCGCATAAGGCCCATTGTTTCTACGGCCCATAGAAGGCCCATTGTTTCTACGGCCCCTAGAAGGCCCACTGTTTCTACGGCCAGTAGGAGGCCCAGTGTCACTACAGTAAATATTAGCCCATCGTTATTGTGGCCTAGTTTTAAAAAATAGGTTATTGCAGCCACTAGCTAACCGCGGAAAAAGAATTGCAATGACTACAAGCAAACAAATAAACAAGACAACAAGGAAATAAATAAGCAAGCAACTAACGCTAGGCTATCACGGCTATTACACATATTACATCCACTGGGCATCAAAGTTCGCTACCAGTGCAAATATAGGGAACAAAGCAGCATATCATATACACTGGTTGTCAAAGTTGGCCACCAGCGCAAATAAACGCCGCAGCAAAACAAATCTAGAACTGAAACCACTTCAGAAGATCTCAAGAAACAATATCCTAGGTACCCATAATGCTGGCAAGATGCTTAGCAAGCTTATTAACTTTCTCTTGTTTGGCGCTTAAATCCTCCAGCACTTGCTGTTGCACCAGAAAATATGCATCTGAATTCTGCAGGGACTTCCTCAGTCCTTCATCTTCCTGTCGCAGCACATCTGATCGATGTCTTTCAACTTGAAGTTGAGACTCAAGAAGACGAACTGATTCAGGCAGCGAGTTCGAAGAGCTTGTGCCAGCAGTAGTGGCCAGTAACTCGAACACTACATCAAGACAGGACTTTTGGGTTCCCTCACTGTCGTCAAGATAGTTTTTATCTGCTTTCTTGGAGACCAACAGGGATGTCTCACTATCTTGAACCTTATCTGCATTACTTTCTTTACCATTGGATAACGTGGTACTGTTCTCCAATATTTTGTGCGCATTCTAAAAGAGAAACAAGAAGACACATCACATGTTTACCATGTTGTATATGAAACTCATTTTGGTAAATGAGTTCAGTAGTAAAGTGGACAGGATAACAACATGAAACAAACATATATCTATGTAGCATGGTCACTTTATGGTCTATATCATTCTAGTTTTTGTTGCCAAATCAAGATAGAGACACAGTTCAAATAATATTTGTTCAAGACAAAGCAGAATAGACAGAATATAAGTGTGGGTAACTATAGAGCAATAACAACACTTGTAATGTGCATGACATGAGAACATAACTGTTTATTAAATTGAAACTGAAATCAACATAGAGCAGGTTACAACAGCAAACCAGTTAAAGAAACAGGTTTAAAACATACCTGTTGCACCATTGGAGTTTCAATTCCATCCTTCAAATTTTCAAAATAGTTGGTATGAGTAAATACAGACATGCAAGAGCAAAGGAGTATGAACCATAGCTACAGAACCTGACCTGAGAACAAATCTTCTTCTCCTTTAATCGTTGAGTTGGGATTCAGAGTGGTGGTCCTTGTGCTTTGGGCACTGCAGTTCCCTTACTAACTGCTCGTGTTTGGGTGCTCTGTGGTGGAGACGGTGTTGTGTCAACTGGAACTGGGTTACTATTTGCTGGGGTTGGGGTTAGAAGGGGTGTAGCTGGTTCTCTGTCCAACTGGGTAGGGGTACAATCTGCGAGAGTCTGGGTTATGTGTGGTGGATCTGGTCCTTGGGCAAGTACAACCGTGGTTCTATCTGCATCAACTGGTAGCACTATCTTTTCTGAAGACCGTGTTGTTACTCCCTTAGATACCGCCATCATGCTGTCCAATTCAAATGGCTGATAAACAAGAAAAGTAATTGAAAGTATAGACATTGTATGATAGACAGGTGCAATGGATAGTGGGGAATAAAAAAGGGCATGAAATAATTCATATTTATGTTGTCTAACCAAACAGGATAGCATGACACAATTTCACATATATGATGGCTAACTAAACAGGATAGCATGACACAATTTCACATTATGATGGCTAACTAAAAAAGATGGAAAGACATAGTTCAGAATACGAGACTATGTAAACAGGCTGACATGACATAACTATATAATGTGTTTATTAAATAGGTTGGCATGCCATAATTCACATACATTCACGGATAGAATACCATAATTCAAAATATGATGACTGTAAACACTAGACAGGATGAGATGATATAACTATATGATGTCTTTATTAAATGGGTTGCCATGCCATAATTCAGATAGATGATGTGTATGTACTATGTAAACATGATGGCATGATATAATTCAAATATATGATTTATATAGTAAGCAAGTAAGCATATGGCAATCCATATATGATGTAAAAACTAAGCAATGCAAGACAACATGCATGACATGGGTAATATAACCCTGCCAAGTTTGAGCATAGACCTCAGGGGGAAAATAGGACTGGTCATCAGTCTCTGAATCCTCCTCTAAGGAGCTCTCTGTAACCAGCAAGATGTCTGCTTCAGCAAGTAGCATTGTCTGTTCTGAATACCTTGTTTTCACTCCAGTTACTTTCATCACCACTTCAAATGGCTGATGCACAGGAAGAGTAGTTGAATATACAAACGTCGTCGACAAATGGAACACGTAATACAAAAAAATGATAGCATGATATAATTCACATACATGATGATTGGCTAAACAGCATGGCATTGCATAATTCACATATATAATGCCTTTGCAACAAGATATCATTGTATAATTCACATATATAATGTCTTGCAACAAGATGGCAATGCATAATTCACATATATGGTAATTAGACACTGAACAGGTGGCATTCACACAAAGCATGTCTAAACTAATCAAATGACATAGCAATGCGAGACACCATACGCACGATATGAGCAACATAACCCTGCCAAGTTAGAGCATACCGGGGGGAATAGGACTGGTCATCTGTCTCTGAATCCTCCTCTAAGGAGCTATCCGTAACCAGCGAGATATGCGCTTCGTCAGATAGCATAGTCTGCTCTGAAGACCTTGTTTTCACTCCAGAATTTGCCATCACCATGTCAAATGGCTAATGCACACGAAGAGCAGTTGAATGTAATAACATTGTTGACAAATGTAATATGTAACGAAAAAAAAGGATGGCCTAATATAATTTACATATAAGATGACTGGCTAAGCAGGATGGCATTGCAAAATTCACATATATGATGCTTGGCTAAACAAGATGGCGTTGCATAATTCACATAAACGATGAATAAACTAAACAGATGGCATTCGCACAAAGGATGTATAAACTAAGCAGATGACATATTTGATGTATAAAGTAAGAAATGCAAGACACCATATGCATGATATAACCAACATCAGCATGCCAAGTTAGAGCGAAGACCTCAGGGGGTAAATAGGAGTTGCCTTCTCCTTCTGAATCCCCCTCAGAACAGATATCTTCCTATCGATTACAATCGGAAATGCATGGAGGGGGGCTGCCTTTGCGTCTACCATGGAGCGACGTCTGCATAAAATTTTATTGCCACGCAAGGCTCGTCTCTTTTGCTCTACATGTTCAGTTCCATTATTTACAATAACTGTCATGCATAGGAATAAAACATAGCGAGATTATGTAAGGAGTGCATGCAGAAATCCAGAGTGATGGTAGCAACCTGTGGATAGACCCAAAACCAATAATAGCAGGCAGATAATGGCTTCAGTTAAAAAATACAGATAATTGCTTCTTTACTGTTTGTTTCCCACCCAACATGAAACTCATAGTAGACACCGGAGATTAACTAGATAGTAGATAGATACTATTGATAGCGGCCCCGATATGTACCCCACAACCATTTAAAAACTCAAGTTTGACCATTAGTTTGGAGCTGACTCAGAGTCTAATCGGTGAACAGGACGATAAAGTAGCATGCAATATTAAGTGATGCATAACGTAAGCAGACACGAAAGAGTGCGACCTATCTTGCGGACCAGTGTAGTCCTCGAGGTCATCTGCTCGGTTGATGATGGTAATGCAGTTTTCATGGCTGCCAGCGGCGGGGAAGAAGATCTGAGGCGGTGAAAGACAGTCTAGAGGCCGGATCCCTGCTGTGCTGGACCCTTCTGTCGTTGGAGCAGCTGAGCTGGGGTGGACGACGGCGCAGCAGGAGCGGGACAAACCACGCAAGGTTTTCTTTGACAACTATCTGTAAGAGAAGTAATTCTGTAAGGGCTCGTTTGAATTGGAGGATTCCAACAATGCAGGGATAGGAAATAGACAGGAATAGGATAGAAATGCACGTGCAAAACAGAGAATTTAAAAACACAGGATTTCTGCCAATCTGGGTGTTTGATTCACAACAATTGGAAGATCACAGGATGCAAAGAAGCATGGCGAGATTAAGTCAAACCACAAGAAAATGTACGGTTATAATGCTATTATGCTACTATCTCTTAGTCTTGTGCTTCATGAATAGGAATCTGAAAAGGAGGACAAGTGAAAATTAAAATTCCTATGTTTTTTCTTTCAAGGAGACACTAAAGGAACAAATCCGTGTGCTCAGTGGACAATATATATAATGTAGAGTAAAAAAGAGATGCAACAAGTGTACAACCTCTTTGGCGAAGCCATGTCGATCTCAGCGTGATTGGGTTGGCCGGTGAGGATGCTCCGGCTGACTTTGCTGTCGGAGGAGGGGAAGAAGATCTTAGGCGTCTGGAGATGGAGCCCGAGGTACTGCTCCGCTGTGATGAAGGGTTTCGTCATTGGAGCAGCTCCGGTTAGTTGTACGACCCCGAGGCTGAAGCAGGACAAGAGAGACCACGAACAACGTTAACTTGAGTGGAATTCTAATAGCATCTCCAATACATGACGTAAAATACATAACCACAAAGTGCTAGATGTAAAATACATCAGCCACTCATCTCTGAACTTAACTGTCGAAACTGAATTTAACTGTCGAAACTGAACTTAACTGTCGAAACTGAACTTAACTGTTGAAACAGGATTTTGCTGTCGAAACTGAATTTTGCTGTCAAAACTGAACGCACTAGCAACGTGAGGCTACACGTCGGTCGACTGACTTTTTCATCTCTGGTCAGTCGATTTTACAACCGTTGGATACGAAATCAAGGGCATGTGGTTCATCTTGAACCTCCACCCCCCTGAGCCGGCCAAACAGCAGCCCCCCGCCACCCGCGGCCGGCGGTGCACCGCCCCGCCCGCCCCGAAAACACTCCCCACCGCCGGTCCGCTGCCGCCCCGGCCATCCCTCTAGGCCCCCCTGTGCCGAGCTTTTTCTCCGGCGATCCCCACGCCACCGCCACGCCAACGCCTCGCCACCGCCAGCGACCACCGCCCCCATCATGAACCCTAAGATAGATAGTGGGGTACCTCTCCGGCGAGCCCCCCTCCCCGTTGCGGCTGGTTCTTCCTTCACCCCGGTGAACCCCCCCCCCCCCCCCACCCCCTGAAAATCGACTGGCCCAAAAGTCGATTCAGTCGACTGAAGTGTAGCTAAATCGGAGCAGCATCGCAAGCAAGAGCAAGAGAGAGCAGCAGCGCGAGCAAGAGCAATAGCAACAGCAGACCAGGCAGGGGACCGAGAGCAAGAGCAGAGTAGCAGCGCGAGCGAGAGCTAAAGCAGCAGCAGCTCCTACTGATGTGGGCGTCGCCGCCGAGGGAGCGACAACATGGAGGAAGTGGCCAGCGACACCGCCGTGGATGGAGCCGCGCCGTGTCGCCTCGGGACCGAGCGCCGGCAGCACCGTGAGATCGAATCAAGAAGAAAATGCGGTGATTAGTGTACAACCTCTTTGGTGGCGCCGATTAGGCAGCAGCTTCATCCGAGGAAACGGTGATGATGATGCTCTTCCAGTGGTGCAGGTGAAGACGGCGGTGTGGGAATGGAGGTGGTGCGAAAGACGAGGGGAACATCGGCGCAGCTCCTTGGAGGTGGAGGACGGGGTGGTTGAACTGGCGGGACGATGAGATCGACGACGGATCCTCATCCGGTACGGTGGATGAGGGGCGTCGAGGTGTTGTTGTGGACGACGTCGTCGGGGAAGAGGCTCCGGCTGGGTGGCGGACGGAGCAGGGTGTGGGGTTTCGTTGCTGGTTTTCGTGGCCTCGGTGTCCGAATGGGTGGGCCGATGGGATGGCAGTGGGGAACCATGGCTTAGAGATGCGCTTGTCCAAAATGTGGGGTATGTTACGAAAGTACCCCCACCGATTTGAGGCAGTTCTTTCGGTTCAGGGGTACCACGGGCATTTCGCGTGTCGGGATTTCACAGGAGGTGGGAGTTTTCGCGTGCGTTGTAATTTCAAAATAGCAAGGTGTGGGTTGAGATGGAGGGAGTTGTCGGAGCACAATGATACAAAGATATATCTTAAATATTTCGGGCTAACAAGGCGTGGGTTGAAATTTCTGAACAAGCCTAACGTGTACTGTACCAAATCAATGCGCAATACAAATGTCATTCAAAACTTTGAATTCATGTTATGTTCAATTAAAATATTTCGCTACGTGTATAATGCATGCAACCTACTACTCAAATGAACGTTTTAGTGCATTCCAAATGTATATACTACCGCTTCAATATGAACTAAATTTGAATTCGTTTCTCTATTTGAATAAGATCTACAGTAATGATTGTTGTGAAGTCAAAGCATTTGAATTCGTTTCCCTGTTTTAATAAGATCTACAATCATCATTATTGTCCAATTAAACCATCGTTTGTGTATTATCTTCACAACACACCACATGATTAGTCTCGAGTAACATATGAACTATGTGTACTATATGAACTCGAACTATATTTTTTGAATCCACTTTATTTTGATTTCATATCACGTTACATTTCTAGCTCTAGCTAGATCTTCATAATCTAAACCATGTCTCATATGTATAATGTGTTTATCACATTATGTATGGTGCCCCGCCCCCTACGCCTACAAGTATTTAGATGTGAGTTGCAAACACCACACATTACCACAAATTCGAATAAAATGTGAGAATGTTCAATATATAGTATTGTTTAGATTGTTTGATATTTAGTTGTAAGCTGCAAACGCCACACATTATCACAAATTCAAATAAAATGTGAGACTTGTTGATGTATAGTATGGTTTAGATTGTTCAACATTTAGCTGTGACTTGCAAACGCCATGCATTATCACATTATGGTATAACATGTGCACAGCACGTGTATCACCGCTATATTCATGCATGCAATGTTTAAAACACTATGATCTCCTATTCAAATATATGAATCCGCTTTCATATCAAATTATGATCTTTGTTAGTCTCTTACACCCACACAATCCTCTAACCTTTGTAGCTACCACTAACTTTCTCTCATGCATGCACACGCCCTCCTTGCCCTTCCCCTCCCTCGGCATTCTATCCATCAGGCACATTCATTTTTTTATTTAGGTCATTCTCCCAGAGTCTCCACAACTCCTTTCCGACACGCACCAATCGATAAACCTCTCCAGCGATGCCTACCTACAACATACACACACACCTTCAATCTCCTCCTTTATGTGTCCTTGCCTCGTGTCTCTCATACGGTCAGACACACGTGTAAACTCTCGCCCCTCTTTTCATCGATCTCACAACCGCACACTCCTCCCCCTATCTAGCTAGTAGTTGGGCCTCTCGCACCACCTCCTAGCTCCATTCTCTCTGTCTATCCGTCTCGTTGGGCCTTATTTTCCTCTAAGTAAACTGCGAAGCTGCTTGACATTCTGAGGAGGTTCCCAATTCAGAACTGCAGACACCCTCTCAGGATTAACAGGGATGCCCTTGGCAGAGATGATATGACCAAGATAAAGAACTTCATCAAGCCAAAATTCACATTTGGAGAACTTCGCATAGAATTGATACTCTCTGAGCTTGTCGAGCACCAATCGCAAATGTTTGGCATGATCCTTCTTATTCTTGGAGAAGACCAATATATCATCGAGATAGACCAAGACGAATTAATTGGTCTAGGGGTTGAAGGTGAAGTTCATCATTCGAGAGAAAGTTGGAGGAGCATTGACAAGGCCGAAAGACATGACAGTGTATTCATAAGAACCAAAGCTTGTGCTAAATGCTGTCTTGGGAATATCTTCTTCACGAATGTGAATCTGATGATAACCCATACGAAGGTCAAGCTTGGAGAACACTTTAGCACCTTTAAGTTGCTCGAAAAGCTCATTGATGTTGGGAAGTGGATACTTGTTCTTGATAGTCTTCTTGTTCAATGGACGGTAATCGACACAAAGTCGGTCCGTGCCATCCTTCTTCTGGACAAAAAGAACACCACAACCCCAAGGAGATGAACTCGGTCTGATCAGACCCATACGCTCTTGTTCATCGAGTTGTTTCTTCAATTCTTTCAACTCTTTTGGTCCAAGATTGTAAGGACGCTTGCAAACGGGTTCCGTGCCAGGCTCAAGATCGATAACGAATTCAACTGGCCGGTGAGGAGGCATACCCGGAAGTTCTTCTGGAAAGACATCTTGGTACTCACAAACGACTGGAATCTGAGAGATTGCGTCTAGCTCGCCCTTCTCATTGAGAGAAAATAACCTTATGGTTTCGTCACGAGCGGCATAGATGATCACATCCTCAGAAGAGTGTGTCAGTTGAATTTCCCTGGCAGCACAATCAAGCTGAGCCTTGTGCTTAGAAAGCCAGTCCATCCCGAGAATTAGATCAATATCAGAGTCACCAAGAACCATAGGTTTAACCAGAAATTTATATCGCCCATCTTGATAGAAACATCCGGAGCCATCATCTTGGTATTCATGAACAAACCCGGAGAGGAAACCGCTATTAGCTTAGGCAGATCGACAGTATGCAAATTGTTCATGGATGCAAAAGGTCTTGATATGAAAGAAATAGATGCACCGGTATCGAATAAAACTTTTGCAGGAATATCATTAACAGGAAGGTTACCCATGATCACTTCTGAAGAATCCTCTGCCTGAGCCGCCTTCATCATGTTCACCTTGGCATGCTTAGGATTATGCTTGACCACTGCATTGCTGGAAGATCTCACAGGAGGAGGAGGCGGAAGGCGCCTTTGGTTGAAGCACTTGTTCGCATAGTGACCCTTTTGCTGACATTTGTTGCAAGTCACCTCTGAGAGCGGACGATGATAAGGAGCATTTGACCTTGGAGCTTGATTCTGAGACTTGTTCTGATATCCAGGGTTGGGTGGGTGGGAAGACCCATGGCCACCTTTGTTCTTCTGCTGGTAAGGCTGACAGAACGGAGGAGGAGGAGGCAACCAGAACTTCTGTTTCTTGGCCGCCACTAGTGAGGAAGAAGAGGACTGAACTGCGTCCCTGACTCTCTTCTTAGAAGCCTCACACTTTTGCTGGGCAGCCTCTTGTTTCAGTGCCATGTTGTAGAATTCATCATACTTTTTCGGCTCGAAAAGCACGAGAGTTAATTGCAGATCTTCTCTGAGGCCCCCTCTGAATTGCTAAATCATGCTTTTCTCATCAGGAACGTCTTGTTTAGCGAAGCGAGCAGGTTTCTAAAACTGGATGTTGTATTGATACACGGACATGCTGCCTTGCTTGAGATTGCGGAATTCCTCACGCTTGCTCTCAACAACACTTTGTGGAATGTGGTGAGATTTGAAGTCTCGGCAGAAATCATCCCAGGTAATCACACGACCTCCTCTGGAATCTTTGTATTGCTGATACCACTCGGCAGCTTGGTCCTTGAGTTGAAAAGAGGCAAACTTGACAAAGTCCTCAGGTCTGACATTGCTACATTAAAAATGCTTGTTGATGTCGACGAGCCAATCATCGGCATCAGTGGCCTCGGCACAGTAGCTGAAAGACTTCGGCTGATTTGCCAGAAATTGATTGAGAGTAGCGAAGTGAGGTTGATTGTTGCCTTGGCCTTGATTCCCTTGATTGCCTTGCCCTTGGTTGCGTTCTTGCATGAGCTGAATCAGAATCTGAGCGTTGGCGTTTGTGGTAGTCATCAAGGCTTGCCAAGCCTCCGGAGGCGGAGGTGGTGGCGGAGGGTTAGCCTGACTTCCTTCATTGCGTTCTGGATTCTGACGCGTTGGCGGAGCCATCCTGAAGAGGGTGACATCCGTTAGCATCTTGAAAGACATATATTCAAGCTGAATGAAAGGATCGAAATTGCAACATATAGTCTTCACAATAAACATTCGAACAAGAGTGAATGAATGAATTCCAAAGTAAAGCATCACACTTCCATAAGCTAAGAAGCCTCTTAGATAACGGTAGAAGAATAAAATCAACAAGGTACGGATGTGAACAAATACTTGGTAAGGATTACCCAATCACGAACCAAATATCTGCGGGAAGAAATACTAGAGCTACATGAATTCCCACTTATAAACTCCCGAAACTTTCTGGTTATGCAATCAGGTGTTGGGGATACAGGGGACACAAAATATATCACCCAAACTAACAATACCTAGATCCAGCCGTATCCATCCTTCAACACATAACCAAGAAACCTTCGGAAATCGTTTACCTCAACCTTCGAAAAGCATCCGTTATACGAGTTATGGCAATACTCCCGAACTCCCGCCCCAGTACTGGGTGGCGTCGAGGTGATCTCACCAACAACTGCACAAAAGAGATTTTCGATGTTGGTGAAACTCAGGTATTCCAGAACTGCAACGATAAAATTGTTACGACAACACCTCGGAGCTCAACTCCCCGGGACACTGCCACAACCCCTAAATGTCAGGAGGCACCAAGAACAATGTTCTCGTCACAAAACCATCGGAACGATTCTAAGATACCCGCGTGATCCTAAAAAAAAATTAGTGAAATTTTTGGGAGAGGAGAGTCAAAACTCTACGTCAGGAGGCCTCACTAGAGCGACGAAGGGACTGGGGAGTAAAAAGAATCCTACTCTCCGGTATATATAATCCTAAGACTCAAAACATTTTTTTCTAGACTCAACAACGCCAGCGATTCGATCAAGCAGGGGGGGCTCCTAAGTCGGGGATGGCTCTGATTACCAACTTGTAACGCCCTCGATGCGGCTATATCTCCCACATGTCGAAGCATGACTTAGAGGCATAACCGCATTGAAAGCAATGTCGCAAGTGAGGTAATCTTCACACAACCCATGTAATACATAAGGGAAAGAGATACATAGTTGGCTTACAGTCGCCACTTCACACAATACATAAATAAACATCCATCATCCAGATTACACTCAAGGTCCGACTACGGAACCAAAATAAAAGAAGACTACCCCAACAGCTACACAGATCCCCGATCGTCCCAACTGGGCTCCACTACTGATCCTCAGGAAAAGACACATAGTAACGACCACGTTCCTCGTCGAACTCCCACTTGAGCTCGGTTGCGTCATTTGCACTGGCATCGTTGGCACCTGCAACTGTTTTGGTAAAATATATGAGTCACGGGGACTCAGCAATCTCACACCCGCGAGATCAAGACTATTTAAGCTTAAAGGTAGGATGGGGTTGTGAGGTGGAGCTGCAGCAAGCGACTAGCATATATGGTGGCTAACAACGCAAAAGAGAGCGAGAAGAGAAGCAAGGCACGGTCGTGAAGCTAGAAGTGATCAAGAAGTGATCCTAGAACAACCTACGTCAGACATAACTCCAACACCGTGTTCACTTCCCGGGCTCCGCCGAGAAGAGACCATCACGGTTACACACGCGGTTGATGTGTTTTAATTAAGGTCAACTTCGGGTTTTCTACAACCGGACATCAACAAATTCCCATCTGCCTCATAACCGCGGGCACGGCTTTCGAAAGATAATACCCTGCAGGGGTGTCCCAACTTAGCCCATTATAAGCTCTCACGGTCAACGAAGGATATTCCTTCTACCGGGAAGACCCGATCAGTCTCGGAATCCCGGCTACAAGACATTTTGACAATGGTAAAACAAGACCAGCAAAGCCACCTGAATGTGCCGACAAATCCCGATAGGAGCTGCACATATCTCGTTCTCAAGGCACACCTGATGGGCAAGACGTCGGGTTGGCATAAACCCTGGATTGCCCAGGGGGCGCCGGACATCGCCCAGGTTGGGCCAACACTCGAAGGAGCACTGGTCCGGGGGTTAAAATAAAGATGACCCTTGAGTCCACGAAACCCAAGGGAAAAAGGCTTAGGTGGCAAATGGTAAAACCAAGGTTGGGCCTTGCTGGAGGAGTCTTATTCAAGGCGAACTGTCAAGGGGGTCCCATAAATCACCCAACCGTGTAAGGAACGCAAAAATCAAGGAACATAACACCGGTATGACGGAAACTAGGGCGGCAAGAGTGGAACAAAACACCAGGCATAAGGCCGAGCCTTCCACCCTTTACCAAGTATATATATGCATTAATTAAATAAGAGATATTGTGATATCCCAACATATCCATGTTCCAACATGGAACAAACTTCATCTTCACCTGCAACTAGCAATGCTATAAGAGGGGCTGAGCAAAGCGGTAACATAGCCAAACAACGGTTTGCTAGGACATGGTGGGTTAGAGGTTTGTCATGGCAATATGGGTGGTATGATATAGCAAGTGGTAGGTATCGCAACATAGGCATAGCAAAAGAGCGAGCATCTAGCAAGCAAAGATAGAAGTGATATCGAGGGTATGGTCATCTTGCCTGCAAAGTTTTCAGGGTTGTCGAAAGCTTGCTCCTCGTAAGTGTTCTCATCAGGTTCCTTGTTCACGTACTCGTCTCCCGGCTCTACCCAAATCAAGAACACAAGCAAAGGGGACAACCATCAATCACGATGCCATGCGCAAGCAACATGATGCAAAACATGGCATGATATGCGAGATGTGATATGCAATGCATATGCGTGCTCCGGAAGGAAAAAATGAACAAGGCATAATCTTGGCAAACCAAGTATGCCACTGGAAATGTGAGATGATTTCGGTTGAAATCGATATAAAGATCACCGGAATCGGATGCACGGTTTGCAAATGACAAGCAAAACAAGAATGGCATATTCCTGCGATTAACAGCATGATGCCACTTAGCATGCAACAAGAAATTAAGCTACTCCACCCAAACATACCAACAAAGCATATGGAAGTGATCTACTCAAGATGCTTGGCAAAAGATGGACACTGAGCTACGGCCTAATCACATAAGATCAGGTTCAAACAAGCCTGGCAAAAGTGCAAAATATATCAGCTTCACAGACTTGATGAAAATACTACCATGCCAGAAATTAACATCAGGAAGCCATGTTTCGAGCAAGGAAACAACCTGCTACAAGAACAGGACATAATAAAATAAGGCGTGGCATGAATCTAATCAAAGCATTTAACAAAAATCCCTTACTGACCATGAGCCAAAAAGGAACAGAAAATATAATAGCGCCCATGTCAATTAAGCAAGTTTCGTTACAGTTTTCAGACTTAGCAGAAAACTGGACATGTCAAAAACAGATAACAAGTAGGCATGTTTACGAGCTCGATGCACTCACTACAGAGCATTGCATGATAAACTGAGCATACAACCATGAAGAAGACATGGAATAAAAGCTAGACATGGCAAGAACAACATCATATCATGCAAAGATCAACTACAACGAGCTTGGCAAAATCGAATAACATGTAAACAATCTGTCAGTAACATTTTATAGCAAAAGTAGAGCTCGATTGACTCAAGCTATGTCACTCCATAATTACAAACAAAGGCATGGATGGATAGAGCACATCCATATGTTCAAAACGCCCTTACTGATCATGCTCAAAATGGGCATAGATCTCTCTGTAACAACATGAACACATGGCATAAAAATAACAGCAGGACATGACAGTGAAATTACTAAGTCAATGAAATCAGCAACAATATGATCCCTAGTTTGCATGCTTGTGCTAGTCACCACAGAGATCACAAAAATACATGCCATACACCCATGTAAATATGGCATGGCATATTACAAAACACATGTAGGACTCAACTTCATAGGGTGCACACATCAATCATGGAAAAAATGACAAAAGTGCATGTTCTGCTGAGAATCTGTAACTAACATCACATAGCCCTCTTCTAACAGCATTTCGGGCATCAAGATGAGCTCAAATGAAAATGACGCAATGAGATAAAATGATGTACTCGTCTAGGCGAACAATACGGTATGCTATATGCCCCAAACGGAGCCACGGGTTCAAAGTTATGGCATGAAGAAAATTCAATAAAAATCTGACAGGAAAAATGACTTGGACAATTTCGGGCCCGAGGAAAGTCAACCTAGGTGGTTGGATCTAGATCCGGAGAGGTCGCCGGAGTTCTTCCCGGCCGGAGCAGGAGAGGAGGAGGTCGCCGGAGGAGCTGGAGTCGCCGGCGAGGGGGGGGGACCGGCCGGATCCGGCGCCGTGGACGGCGACGCGGTGCCCGGGCGAAGGAGGCGCGGGGCGGCGACCACGGGACTTGGCGGCGAGGCTCCGCCGGCGGGTGGCGGACGGCGGCGGCGAAGAGGTGGCGGCTCGTCGGGAGGATGGAGGCGGCCGGCGCGGGGACGGGCGGCGGAGCTCACGCGGGTCCTCGGGGGCCCGAATCGGGCCTGGCGGGCCGGCGGCGCGGGGCGGCGATGTGGGCGCGGGCTCGCCCACGTGGCACGCTGCGGTTGGCCGGGGCGGCGCGGCGGACGTTGTCCGGCCGGACCGGACGTGTCTGGCGGCAATGAGAGGAGCGGGGCTAGGGTTAGGGGCGGATTTTGATCCGAGACTTTCGGGAGAGGGGTGTTTTTATAGGTAGGAGGGGCTCGGAAGCTCCAAATTGAGCAAGATTTTCGGCCACGCGATCGTGATCGAACGGCCTAGGGGATGGAAGTGACTTGGATGGGTTATTGGGCTCTTTTGGAGGGGTTTTTGGGCTGCAACCCAAAAGAGGCCTTCGCGGTTACCCGGTTAACCGTTGGAGTATCAAACGAAGTCCAAATGGCACGAAACTTGACAGGCGGTCTACCGGTGGTATACCAAGGCCACATGTCAAACCTCATTCCATTCTGAGACCGTTTAACACCCGCAATGAAAATAGGTAAAAGGGGCGCCGGAGGACGTAGGAGCGCCGGATTGCAAAACGTACAACGGGAAAAAGGCTCGGATGCATGAGACGAACACGTATGCAAATGCGATGCACATAATGAGATGATATGAAATGCATGACATGGTAAAATGCAAAAACGAAGAAGAACCCAACCACGGAGGGAGTATCATAACTTAGTGCCGAAAATGGCAAGAGTTGGAGTACAAATATGGCAAGTTACATCCGGGGTGTTACAACACCACCACTACGAGAGGATCTCGTCCTGAGATCTAGGACTGAAAGAACTCCGGATATTCGGAACGGAGGTGATCCTCGCGCTCCCAGGTGGCTTCTCGGTCGGAATGATGTGACCACTTCACTTTCAGGAATTTGATGGACTTGTTGCGAGTCTTGCGCTCAGTTTCTTCAAGAATAGCAACGGGATGCTCATGATAAGTCAAATCTTCTTGGAGATCAATCTCTTCGAAGTTGATAGTGCGCTCAGGCATCTTGAAGCACTTGCGAAGCTGTGACACGTGAAACACATAGTGCACGTTTGCGAAGTTGGAGGGAAGCTCAAGTTGATAGGCGAGATCGCCTCTTTTGCCAATGATCTTGAATGGGCCCACGTATCTAGGGGCAAGCTTCCCCTTGATACCGAAGCGACGAGTGCCTTTCATTGGAGAGACGCGGAGGTAGACATGGTCTCCGATCTCGAAAACCAAATCACGGTGCTTGCTATCATAATAGCTCTTCTGGCGCGATTGCGCGGCTTTGAGATTCTCACGAATGACTTTACACATATCTTCAGCCTCTGTGATCAAGTCGTTGCCAAGAAGTTGGCGTTCGCCCGTCTCTGACCAATTGAGAGGAGTACGGCACTTTCTGCCATAGAGAATCTCGAATGGGGCTTTGCCCAAGCTCGCTTGAAAGCTGTTGTTGTAAGAGAACTCAGCATATGGAAGACAATCCTGCCACCTCATGCCGAAAGAGATAACACAAGCCCTGAGCATATCTTCAAGAATTTGGTTGACACGCTCGACTTGTCCACTAGTTTGAGGATGGAAAGCTGTGCTGAAGCGAATATTTGTGCCCATGGCCTTCTGAAAAGAATCCCAAAACTTGGAGGTAAAGATGCTGCCACGGTCTGAAGAGATCAATTGTGGAATGTCGTGCAAGGAGACAATTCTGGAGGTGTAAAGCTCTGCCAGCTGCGCTGCTGTGATAGACTCTTTGATAGTAAGAAAATGAGCCACTTTAGTGAGCTTGTCGATGACGACGAAGATGGCATCATTTCCACGCTTGGACTTAGGAAATCCAGTCACGAAGTCCATTTCGATATGATCAAACTTCCATTCTGGAATAGCAAGAGGTTGGAGTAGACCAGCTGGTCATTGGTGTTCTGCTTTCACCCTTCTGCAGACATCACATTCATTCACGAATTGAGCAATTTCTCGCTTCATTCAAGTCCACCAATACGACTGCTTGAGGTCATGGTACATCTTCGTACTTCCAGGATGAATGGATAGAAGAGAATTGTGCTCCCCGTTCATAATGACTTTATGTAGATCACCCTTAGAAACCACAATTCGATCCTCGAAGAAAAGAGTATCTTTGTCATCAAGGCGATAGCACTTGTATTTGGAGATGCCCTTGTCAATACCACGTTTCACCTTCTTCACCATGGTATCCAGGAGTTGTGCCTCACG
The DNA here is from genome assembly GCA_032464435.1 of Aegilops umbellulata. Taxonomy (NCBI): domain Eukaryota; kingdom Viridiplantae; phylum Streptophyta; class Magnoliopsida; order Poales; family Poaceae; genus Aegilops; species Aegilops umbellulata. Next base: position 332,486,516 of record CP136058.1, read on the forward strand.
AATTTGATCTTCCAAGGTAGGAGAGACTATGAGGTTGGCAAGAAAACCTTGAGGAACAACTTGGAGATTCAATTTGCGGAAAGCTTCACAAAGATCCGGTTGAAAGGGCTTGAGGATTAAGCTGTTGCAATAAGCCTTCCTGCTCAAAGCATCTGCAATCACATTGGCCTTGCCTGGAGTACATTCAATACTCGGATTATACTCTTGAATCATTTCGACCCATCGAGTTTGCCTGAGGTTGAGGTTGGCTTGAGTGAAAATGTACTTGAGACTCTTGTGATCGGTGAAAATGTCCACTTTCCTTCCCAACAGGAGATGTCTCCATGTTATTAGTGCGTGGACAACTGCCGCCAACTCAAGGTCGTGAGTGGGGTAGTTCTTTTCGTTGGGCTTCAACTGACGAGAGGTATAGGCCACAACTTTCTTCTCTTGCATTAACACAGCACCGAGACCTTGAAGAGAAGCATCACAAAAAACTTCATAAGGCTTGGATTCGTAAGGAGGAGTCAAAACCGGAGCAGTGACGAGTTTCTCTTTGATAGTGTTGAAAGCAACGTCACACTCAGGAGAGCAGACATACTTCACATGCTTCTGGAGGAGGTTGGAAAGAGGCTTTGGAATCTTCGAGAAATTCTCAACAAATCTTCGGCAATAGCTTGCAAGTCCAAGAAAACTACGAAGCTGCTTGACATTCTGAGGAGGTTCCCAATTCAGAACTGCAGACACCCTCTCAGGATTAACAGCGATGCCCTTGGCAGAGATGATATGACCAAGATAAAGAACTTCATCAAGCCAAAATTCACATTTGGAGAACTTCGCATAGAATTGATACTCTTTGAGCTTGTCGAGCACCAATCGCAAATATTTGGCATGATCCTTCTTATTCTTGGAGAAGACCAATATATCATCGAGATATACCAAGACGAATTCATTGGTGTAGGGGTTTAAGATGAAGTTCATCATTCAAGAGAAAGTTGGAGGAGCATTGACAAGGCCGAAAGACATGACAGTGTATTCATAAGAACCAAAGCTTGTCCTGAATGCTGTCATGGGAATATCTTCTTCACGAATGCGAATCTGATGATAACCCATACGAAGGTCAAGCTTGGATAACACTTTAGCAGCTTTAAGTTGCTCGAAAAGCTCATTGATGTTGGGAAGTGGATACTTGTTCTTGATTGTCTTCTTGTTCAATGGACGGTAATCGACACAAAGTCGGTCCGTGCCATCCTTCTTCTGGACAAAAAGAACACCACAACCCCAAGGAGATGAACTCGGTCTGATCAGACCCAGACGCTCTTGTTCATCGAGTTGTTTCTTCAATTCTTTCAACTCTTTTGGTCCAAGCTTGTAAGGACGCTTGCAAACGGGTTCCGTGCCAGGCTCAAGATCGATAACGAATTCAACTGGCCGGTGAGGAGGCATACCCGGAAGTTCTTCTGGAAAGACATCTTGGTACTTGTCATGGGTTTGTCACGGCAGATGTCCTAGCCAAAGGACTTAGTCGTGGAGCCATCGCAACGGGTTAACTCGAAGGGGTTAAAGCGGACACAAGGACACAGAGGGTTTATACTAGTTCGGCCCCTTCGATGAAGGTAAAAGCCTACATCTAGTTTGTGCTGGAATTGATGAAGTCTCGAAGGCTAGGGAGCAGATAAGCTTCGCCTAGGCCTCGAGTTGTGGTTGTCTCTCCTGAACCGATATCGGGTCATCCCCTTATATACACGGGTAACGCCCGTCGGTTCATAGAGTCCCAATCTCCGGTTTATACTCGTACCCGGGTTGGTCTCTTCCTTATCCCTAACTTACAATACAAGTTGTACACAGGCCGGCTTACGGCTACAGATGTTAAACCGACAACGGCCTCGGGCCTTTACATAGCCTCCTGGGCTTTACCATTCTTGAACTACAGATGAAGTTAACTCGGCCCGTATAGGCCGATTTACGCTCAGTAGTGATATCCCCAACATTAGGCCCCAGGTTGATTTGAATGAGTTCATGTCAACCCTTAGCATAAATCTTCATATTCAGCACCTTCCCTTCGTCGCTAAACCGCTATGTCGTCATCTTCGTCGGTGGCCGTAAACCGGCATGACATCATCATGAAGCCAGCTTTTATGATGCCTTCTTTGTTTAATCAATTCGCAATAACCGAGGCGACAGCTCTGCTTCCGAAATCTGTGGCTCCTGGATTCGCGCGCTTGACACATGTGTTTTGCGTTATAAATAGGGGCGAAGGGTCATTTCTTTTTCCCCTTTACCCTTTTCCTCTTCGTCTTCTCCGCACCGTCCGCTTCGTAGCTCCACCGCTTTTGCTGACCTCCGCATCGTCTCGGGCCGCTGCATCAACCTGCCTGGGCAAGAGAAACTGCGGCGTGCTTCCGCATCCCTCCGAGCTCCGGTGAGATCCCCACCTTCTCAACTCAAATCTGCCTCTAGGGTTTACTATGTTCTTCACGTTCTTCACGTTCTTCGCGTTCTTCGCGTTCTTCGCGTTCTTCGCACCTAAACTGAGATGCACCTTCATATGACCCCACGACCTTTGCTCCGTTCAGTAGTAGTTTTCGGCATCTGTTTTCATTGCAATATACCTGGACCGTAGATCTGATCCATAGCTTGACCTTGCTGTTCTTGCACAATTTTCCTTAAATCATGAGTATTTTACCCCTTTTACGAGATCGCCCCAGATCCAATATCATACTGAGATAATGTGAAACCTGTTTCCGTACACTTGCTCTTTTGCAATTTCCACTGTTTCACGGTCTTAGGTCCAGCGGTTTAACCTTGTTGTAGAATATCACCAAATCGGTACATACCATTAGTCCCCTTGTTGAACCGCCAGTAATCCCTTGATAGACCGCACCGCTTTACCAACGTCGGTTTGTAATTGGTTTCCTCCGGTTTAACATTGATAGTATCAACATGAAAAACATGTGCACCACACAGTCCTGAACCGGAATCACTTTCATTTTGTAGACTTCCTCATGGCTAAGCAAGTGTATGAGTGCAACTGGGCTCCTTCCCGGGTCACGGAAACTCAACTGAATAATCTGGTTCTGACCGGTGCTTTGAGCAGCAGAAAAACCATTCATTGGAGGGTGCCGGGCAAAGAGTGCCCCCCTACACCCCAAGACGGCGAAGTCGTTGTTTTTGCGGATCACCTAGCCCGCGGTTTCAACCCGCCCGGTTTAAAATTTTATCGCGACGTTTTGGCTAATTTCCAACTCCATCCACAAGATATTGGCCCCAACTCTGTCACTAACATATGCCACTTTCAAGTGCTCTGTGAGGTGTTTTTTCAAGAGGAACCTACAGTTGAGTTGTTCCGAGATTGCTTTCACCTAAACCGCCGCACAGAATTTACTGATGGCTCCAACATGGAACTGGGTGGCGTGTCAATCCAGAAAAGGAAAGAGGTCACTTACCCTCATGCGAAACTGCATAGTCACCCCCAAGAGTGGAATAACTCCTGGTTTTATTGTAAAGACACCTCTCCAGAGAATGAGAATATCCTGCCCGGCTTTCGTCCAGAACGGCTCAGCAACACTCACCCCCTTCCTCAGAGGCTGACTGCTAAAGAGAGGAGTAAATACGCTCCCCAACTGTCCAAGCTCAGAGCCTTCATGGCCAATGGTTTAACAGGAGTCGACCTCGCTCGTTGCTGGATATCTTGGAGTATACTGCCACTCAGTCAACGCTCCGGTTTGATGTGTGAATACACAGGCAGTGTTGATGATCCGTTACGTCATGTAAACATCCAGCTTACGGATGACGAGGTCACCGAAGCCGTAAAGAAGATTTTAAATGAACCGGAACGCGTCTGTGCACGAACTGGCCTTCTTCCCTTCTGCGCCATCAACAAACCACCAGCGGTAAAAAAAAATTCTCATTAAGTCTAGTGTTATTTTGTGCGCGTATGACTGATTCTAATGTCTGTTGACACAGGGTGATGACCCGTTCTGGAGCAAAAAACTCCCTCAAGGAAAGGCGGATAAACCGGAGCAATCGACCCGGCCTAAGTCGAGAGTCGTCAAAAAGTCTGCTCACAAGAGGAAAACCACGGCCTCTTCCGATCCTGCCGATGATGAGGTGGGTAATCCGGGTTTTGAAGCTGATCTTGACTCCCTCGGTTTGTTGTTCGTACAGCTTATTGACGATGCAATTTATCAGGATGATGCCGAAGCGAGCCATGCTGATGATGCAGAGGTAATTACCATTTCTTCTGATTCAAGCCTTCTGCCTTTCCACAAAATCCGTCAGGCGAACCGTAAAGTTAAATTTTCCCATCCTCTTGCTTACTTGGATCCCAACTTTCTTATGAAGACCCGTCAACACGAGGTGCGCCGCACAACCCGACACAGCGGTCAGGTAGTTACCTTCGCCGGTTTACCGAACAGTCCGGTTCGGAGACGTCGTTCAGAGGTCTCTAACTTGCTTGTCAAATTTTGTCCTAAAGCGGGCTGTTTTCGTCAACCGCTTAATCCGTCTGACTCCGATTATCAGGTCACCTCGCACTCATCCTCTGGCGAGTCAACTGGTACTCAGCTGCCTCCGCTCAAAACCGTGCTTGGGTAAGCTTACTTTCCTCATCAAGTTGTCCATTGTTGTAATCTTCACCATATGCTGTCTTCAACTTTGCTGCTTCTTTCAGAGCTAAACCAAGGCCAAGCAAAAAAGCTCGCCAAGACAAAACAGGAGAAGAAAACGCTCCTCCTGAACCGGACACTGCCCCGAACGTTGAAACGACCACCCCTGAGGATGTAATTGATGACCCATTAGTCCGAGATGAAGTCATTGTTCCTGAAGAAGGCTCTGTTAACCCCTCCGGCCCAACGGATCAACCAGCCAGCCCGATTCATGCTGAGAAAACTATTAGTTCCTCAAAGCCTGTCGAGAAACCGACCGTGCCAGTCCAGACCGACGACCACAACGATGATGAAGTCATGATTACCGGCATAGGTCGTACTAAACCGGGAAATCCCATCGCTTTGGCCAAGCACACTGCTAAAGAAGAAATTTCTGCTTTAAGTAAAGGTAAATGGGATGCTGATCTGGCCACGTACTCCAGTCTTGGCGCTCAAGACATTCATTCTGGCTATTTAAACCGGCTATATACTAGCCGCGACTATGAAGCCAATCTTGTGAAGATGATGAAAGACAAATTCGAGGTAACTTCCATGCCCTCACTCCTGCTTCTTACCACCGTAGCCCCCAAGGGTCGGTTTAACTTTATCATAATTGAATCGACACTTGCAATCATCATACCGTAGCATCCGAAATATCATTAAAGCAAATAGCCATTAGCCCCCAAGTGCCAAGTTGAATATTTGTATTGAGCTTGGGACTTTGATAATGACCTGAGAACTTGAGATCAAATAAGCATTAGCCCCCAAGTACAAAGTATCTAACTTGTTATGTGCTTGGTACTTTCTTTGTTTAAACTGTATAACTTGTCGGACTGCAGGCTGAACTGAAGGTCAAAGAGAGCCAAATCGCTGATCTTCAAGAGAATGTGAAGTCCCAGCAAGCAGAATCTTCCAAAGCCAAGGAGGAACTAACCAGCGCCTTGGGTAGCATGGCACAATTGAAGGAAGGTTTTAACAAGGAGCGGGCGGACTGGGCTACATAAAAGGCCGCTTTAACCAAGAAGATTGAAACTGCAGACGCTGCCCTTAAAACGGTAACGGATGAATTGACCAGTGTGAAGCGACAGGTGCACGCAATGGCTGCAGCCATCTTTGGTAAGCCTCCTATAACATGTGCCATGCCCTTGATTCTTCTACAAAACAGCTCGGTTTATGACCTGCTGATCGTATTACAGGCACTCGCATCCATCACTTGGGATCAGACGTGCGTATGAAGATGAAAGCGGTCTATACCTTAGTCGAGCAGCTGTATACGGGCGCTCAGCGGATTATCACCACTGCTTCACACAACAATCCGGCACCCACATTGATCCAGGACACACTGAATAGGTTGTCGATGCTCCCTGCTCGGATTGAAGAGCTAAAAAGATCTGCTGCCCGAACCGGAGCCATTAACGCTTTAATCCGGGCCAAAGCATGGGTGCCTGATTTTGATCCCGTTGAAGCGGCTCAAGGCTATCCTAGCCTAAAGGAGGATGGCTCCGAATTCGATGAAGAAGAATTGAGAAAGATAAACCGGGCAGTGTGCCCTCTGGCCTGCCAATTAGTAGAAGAAGCAAACTTGTCTCATTATCAAGCCCAGTATGACGATCAGAACAAGCGGGTAGCTGTGCCAATCCCTAAAGCGGAAAACTTAATTCCTCCAATCCGTAAGCACACTTATGCCCCTGATATTGAACCGTCGTCACTGATACATGAGGAAGCCGTTTTTCAAGCATTAATGGGGATCGATTGGACCACTGTTGACTTCCAGCCGCTGGGTAGGGAGGAGGACGCTGAAGTGGAGCAGGATGATCCAGAACCATCAAACCGGAACGGCACGCAGGCGTGAACCGAGGGCAGTTTTAACTGGTTTCCTTTTGATACTTTGTCAAGAAACAATCACCTTATTCGGGCACCGTGTTGCCTTGTAATAGGATAGACCGTACCTTATGCTTCATGAGATGCCTTCGCGCATCAGCACTGATATCCTCCTTTGGAAAATCATTATTGCCAACTTATATCTCCTGCGATCACAAATTTTTAAACTACCAGGGCGGTTGCACCATCATCCAGTTCGCGAATTATTATAGTTACGCAAGGAAACGTGCAAGTATGATCAAACTTTTGTGATACGAAATACCTGTCATATAATGGGCATGAAATAGGCGTTCATAGCCAATATTGAAGCGGGAGTTGATAACTCTTAAACCGTCATGGGAGAATCAAACCCTTGTGTATATAACACCGGTTTACAATGTAAACCGTCTTTTACTAACAGCAGCCTTTCGTTGCTCGAAAGACAATATTTAGCAGAAAAAACTCAAACCGAGCCAACAATCTCAGATTTTTGCAAAAGAGGGCCGTGTTCCTGCCAACTTGGCTATTTTGGACCGGTGCCGAATGTTGTCGGTTTAAGAGAAAAGCAATAAACTATCAACTCTTTGCAAAAAGGGAAAGAGATCAAAATACGGCGACAAAAACCTTTTGCAAAAGAAGAGCTGTATTGATCTTGGTCAGACGGAATCACCATGGTCAGACGCAACCAAGCCCCCCTAAGGTGTAGCGATGGTGCCAGTCAGCCAGGACCCCAAAATGACGCGTGGCATTATGCCGGCCAAGTGGCATTGCTATGGTTCGGGTTCGACCAAGCCCCCAAATGACTCTAAGGCCCGTAGGCCGACCAAGAGGCGTGACCGGTTCCGACGTGACCGTGTCCCCAAATGATTCTAGTGGCTTTCGCCGGCCAAGAGGTATTGCATCGGTTCGGACACGACCGAGCCCCCAAATGACTCTGGTGGCTTTCGCCGGCCAAGAGGTATTGCATCGGTTCAAACATGACCGAGCCCCCAAATGACTCATAAGGATAGCCATGTTCTCTTTGGTTCGAACACGACCTATGTTTGAACAGGAAGCCTCAAGTGATCTTGTTAAGACTTGCAAGGGGTAAACCGGCTGTTGCTTAAAGACAACCCCGTGTAACCACACATGATATAAAGGAACAGATACCCCGCTTTAGCTGAGGATCCGGTTTATTATAATATATACATATTCATGATATATATACATAAGCAGAGCCCATGGCTCAGGTATAGTAAGGCCGAAGATGAGCTATATTCCACGGTCTGTCGGTCTCTTGTCCGGATTTGCATGAATCTTTATGCTCTCGAACATCTACCAGGTAGTATGAACCATTGTGTAGATTCTTGCTGACCACAAAAGGTCCTTCCCAAGGCGGAGACAATTTATGCATCTCGGTTTGATCTTGAATAAGTCGAAGCACCAAATCTCCCTCTTGAAAGGTTCTGGTCCTGACCCGACGACTGTGATAGCGACGAAGATCCTGTTGGTAGATCGCTGAACGGGCAGCTGCTATGTCTCGTTCTTCATCTAGCCATTCCAACGTGTCCTGTCTGGAACTTTCGTTGTCTGCTTCAACGTAAGCCGCCACACGGGGTGAATCGTGTCGTATGTCACTAGGAAGAACTGCCTCTGCCCCATAAACCATGAAGAACGGCATATATCCAGTTGACCTGTTAGGCGTGGTGTTGATGCTCCATAACACAGAGGGTAACTGTTCGACCCAACAACCCGGCGTCCGCTGCAAAGGAACCATAAGCCTGGGCTTAATTCCTCTCAAGATCTCCTGATTAGCTCTTTCTGCTTGACCATTGGACTATGGGTGTGCCACTGAAGACACATCAAGGCGGATGTGCTCTCGTTCGCAAAACTCCTTCATGGCACCTTTAGATAAATTGGTACCATTGTCTGTGATGATGCTGTGTGGAAAACCAAACCGGAAAATCACTTTTTTGATGAACCAAACCGCGGTGGCCGCATCACACTTGCTAACGGGCTCTGCTTCTATCCACTTTGTAAATTTGTCCACTGCCACCAGAAGGTGGGTCTTCTTGTCCTTGGACCGTTTGAAAGGCCCAACCATGTCCGGCCCCCAGGTTGCAAACGGCCAAGTAATTGGAATCATCCTCAATTCTTGAGCCGGGACGTGAGCGCGTCTTGAGAATTTTTGACAACCATCACACCGCCTGACCAGATCCTCCGCATCCGCATGAGCAGTCAGCCAATAGAAACCATGACGAAAAGCTTTTGCCACTAAAGACTTTGAACCGGCGTGGTGACCACAATCTCCTTCGTGGATCTCACGCAAAATTTCACGGCCTTCCTCAGGAGATACACACCGTTGAAAGGCTCCTGTCACACCGCGATGATGTAGTTCGCCGTTTTCCACTACCATGGACTTGGACCGCCGTACTATCTGCCTGGATAGAACCTCATCCTCTGGCAACTCCCCTCGGTTCATGTACGCCAGGTAAGGGAGCGTCCAATCCGGGATGACATGTAATGCCGCGACCAATTGAGCCTCTGGGTCAGGAACCGCCAAATCTGCTTCGCCAGGCAGTTGAACCGACGGGTTGTAAAGCACATCAAGGAACACATTAGGTGGTACCGGTTTACGCTGTGACCCCAGTCGACTTAAAGCATCCGCCACCTCGTTCTTTCATCGGTCCACATGGTCCACCTGATAACCTTTGAAGTGACCTGCGACCACATCAACCTCACGACGATAAGCAGCCATGAGTGGATCTTTTGAATCCCATGTACCAGACACCTGCTGGGCCACCAAATCAGAGTCGCCAAAGCACTTAACCCGGCTTAAATTCATCTCCTTAGCTATTCGGAGACCATGGAGCAAGGCCTCATATTCTGCTGCATTGTTAGTACAAGGGAACATTAAACGGAGAACATAACAAAACTTATCACCTCGTGGGGAAGTTAGTATGACTCCAGCCCCCGATCCTTCTAATTGACGTGATCCGTCAAAATGAATGGTCCAGTAAGTGTGATCCGGCTTCTCTTCAGGGACTTGCAACTCCGTCCAATCATTGATAAAATCCACCAATGCCTGAGACTTTATCGCAGTGCGAGGCGCATACTTTAAATCGTGCGGTCCAAGCTCTATAGCCCACTTGGCAATCCGACCAGTCGCTTCCCGGTTCTGGATGATATCACCCAAAGGAGCAGAGCTGACCACCGTGATAGGGTGGCCTTGGAAATACTGCTTCAGCTTCCGGCTTGCCATAAAAACTCCATATACTAGCTTTTTCCAATGCGGATATCGTTGTTTGGATTCAATCAGCACCTCGCTGACGTAATAAACCGGATGTTGAACCGGGTATTCTTTGCCTGCCTCCTTCCGCTCTACCACAATAGCCACACTGACCGCGCGAGCGTTAGCAGCTACATACAATAGCAATGGTTCCTTATCAGTGGGAGCAGCGAGTACGGGCGGATTGACCAGCTGTCGCTTTAAATCCTCGAACGCCTGATCAGCAGTAGAATTCCAGACAAACTGATATCTCTTCTTCAACATTTGATACAGAGGAATTGCTTTCTCTCCGAGGCGGCTGATAAACCGGCTTAACGCAGCAATTCTGCCTGCCAGACGTTGGACGTCATTGATGCATTTCGGTTTAGCTAGAGAGGTGATAGCCGTAATTTTGTCCGGATTAGCCTCAATTCCCCTGTTGGACACCAAGAAACCCAACAGCTTACCAGCTGGTACACCAAAGACACACTTGGCTGGATTGAGCATCATCTTGTATATCCTTAAGTTATCAAAGGTCTCCTTCAAATCATCGACCAACGTTTCCTTCTTCCTTGACTTGACCACAATGTCGTCCACATAAGCGTGCACATTACGGCCAATCTGCGTGTGGAGACAATTTTGCACACACCGTTGATAAGTTGTCTGGGCACTTTTGAGCCCAAAAGGCATAGATACATAGCAGAAGGCTCCAAAGGGAGTAATGAACGCCGTCTTCTCCTGGTCCTTAACCGCCATCTTAATCTGATGATAACCAGAGTATGCATCCAGAAAGCATAAACGCTCGCAACCCGCCGTAGCATCAATGATTTGATCAATACGGGGGAGGGCAAAGGGATCTGCAGGGCAGGCCTTATTAAGATCTGTATAGTCCACACACATACGCCAAGTGCCGTTTTTCTTAAGGACCAGCACCGGATTAGCAAGCCATTCAGGGTGAAAAACTTCAACGATGAAGCCGGCCGCTAAGAGCCTGGCCACCTCTTCTCCAATAGCCTTTATTCTCTCCTCGTTGAACCGACGGAGGAACTGTTTCAATGGTTTGTATTTAGGATCCACATTAAGGGTGTGCTCAGCGAGTCGCCTCGGTACACCTGGCATGTCAGAGGGCTTCCATGCAAAGATGTCCCGATTCTCACGGAGGAACTCGATGAGCGCGCTTTCCTATTTTGGATCCAGATTGGTACTGATGCTGAATTGCTTGGATGAATCCCCCGCTACGAAATCAACAAGCTTGGTCTCCGCGGCTGATGTGAATTTTAAAACCGGATCATGCTCTGTGGTAGGCTTCTTTAAAAGAGTCATATCCGTCGGATCAACATTATCCTTGTAGTATTTGAGCCCCTCCGCCGCACAAACCGATTCCGCATAGGCGGCATCTCCCTCTTCACACTCCAAAGCGATCCTGCGGCTCCCATGAACCGTGATGGTTCCCTTGTGGCCTGGCATCTTGAGCTGTAGATATATGTAACAGGGTCGTGCCATGAATTTGGCATAAGCCAGCCGACCAAACAGGGCATGGTACGGGCTTTGGATCTTCACCACCTCAAAAGTCAGTGTTTCTGATCGGGAATCGTGATCATCTCCGAAAGCCACCTCCAATGCTATCTTGCCCACGGGATACGCAGACTTGCCTGGCACCACGCCATGAAAAACCGTGTTTGAAGGCCGTAGATCTTTGTCCTTGAGCCCCATACGTCGAAAGGTCTCATAGTACAGGATGTTAATACTGCTGCCCCCATCCATGAGCACCTTGGTGAACTTATAACCTCCTACCTGAGGCGCCACCACTAAAGCCAGCTGACCCAGATTGTCCACCCGAGGAGGGTGATCCTCTCTACTCCAGGTGATCGGCTGCTCTGACCATCGTAGATATCGAGGCACGGCCGGTTCAATAGAGTTAACTGCCCTCTTCCGGACCTTCTGGTCTCGCTTGTGCAAGCTGGTGGTGAATACATGGTACTGGCCACTGTTTAACTGCTTCGAATTGCTCTGGTATCCCGACTGCTGCTGATTATAGCCCCCTTGATCATTCTGGTTATGTTGATTACCATGTCCGCCCGGATTACCAGCCCCGCTCGGATTACCATTAAACCCTGAACCGGAGTTTCCTCCACCGTGGTTTGGCCCGGATCCTGAACCGCCACCGGGATTGTGATCATACCGGAAAGCGCTGGAATTCTTGAACTCTCGCATGATGTAACAATCCTTCCATAGGTGGTTTGTTGGTTCCTCCGTCGTTCCATGCTTTGGGCAGGGCTGATTCAACAAGCTATTTATGCGCTCTGGATTGGGGCTGGGTCCGCCACCGCGGCCCTTGCCCCTACGCGGCCGGCCCCTATTCTGCACATTGGTGTTAGCCACAAAATCCATGGAACCATCCGCTTTACACTTGCCTCCAACGCCGTTCCCTGGGTGATGCTGCTGACCTCTGAAGTTGCCGTTCTTTTTTCCCTTCCCTGCCTTTTCATCATCAGACTCAGGATCCTTGGTACTATCAGAATCAGCGTACTTTACCAAAGCAGCCATGAGAGTCCCTATGTCAGTGCAATGGCGCTTCATTCGTCCTAATTTCAATCTCAAGGGCCCAAACCGGCAATTGCTTTCCAAAGTCACAACTGCAGTGTTAGCATTGATGCGGTCTGATGAATGCAAGATTTGCGAAACGCAACGCACCCAATGAGTGGTTGATTCCCCTTCCGCCTGGACGCAAGTGGCTAAGTCCACTATCGACATGGGCTGCCTGCACGTATCTTTGAAATTACTGATAAACCGAGCTCGCAATTGAGCCCATGAACCGATGGTATTGGGCGGCAGGCTTTTTAACCAAGTGCGGGCCGTTCCTTCAAGCATCATAGAGAAATATTTTGCACATGCAGCTTCATCTACGTCAAGCATCTCCATGGCCATCTCGTAACTCTCCACCCACGCCTCCGAGGGTTGATCCGCTGTATAATTCGGTACCTTGCGCGGCCCCTTGAAGTCCTTAGGCAGGCGCACATTGCGCAAAGCAGGTATAAGGCAAGGCACCCCCAAAGCGCTAGAAGCAAGCCCTGGTTCGACCGAAGTGGTGGGACGAACCGGCATAGTCTGATGTGCTGCCAATGCGGCTTCTCTGCGTGCACGGGCCCGGTCTACCAACTCCTGGGCATCAGGAGCCGGATTGTCACCGCGGGGCCCTCCACGCCGTGCATTGCTAGACTCAGCTTGTTCTTCCAGGTGCCTGTTATAACTCCGGATTGGACGTGGAGTAGAATGAATCCGCTCGCGGCTGTATGAATACGCCTCCTGTTGGACCAGCGCCGTTCTGAGGAGCTCCTTGACCCGGCGCGTCTCTATGGCCTGTAACGAATCTCCCTCGACCGGAATAGCCTCTAGACGTGCTGCCGCAGCAACAAGATTATCCAGCGGGTTGGAGTAATGATCCGGGGGTGCGGTCACAATCCGCGGCTCCGGGTTATGACGGGGTAGATCTACTATGCGGGGCTGAACCGGCGCGCTTGTCCCAGGCGCCTCTGCTCGGTTTACCACTGGTTGATTACTGGTCCCTGCTCCAGGAGTTTTGAAAAGATCCCTTCCTTCGAACACCGGTGGCAGGCGGGACCGATATTTCCTCCTCATGACCTCCTGCAAAGCGTTCTGATCCAGCATGAACTTATAGGCTTGCGCATCCAAAGCGGCCCGTTCTGCAGTCATCCTGACCTCCTCGGCCGCCAGATCCGCCTTGGCCTGGCTAATCTGTTCTCTCACCTTTGCAATCTCTGCGTTATGAGCATCCCGATCTGCCGGATTAGCCTCTGTCAAAAGCGCCGCCAGTGCGTCGAACAGATCGGATAATACTTGAACCGGTGGCGCACAGAACCTCCTGCTCCGGCAGCCGTTGAACCGGAAACCATTGCTGCGGCCGTCGATGAATGAGGCGCTGCTTGGGTGCCAGCCATGAATATGCCGACCCGACTAGGCAGATCGGAGGGCTCCGGAATACTGTTGTCATCAGAACAGCCCCCAATCCGACCATCATGCACTTGATACAGGGACTCAGTTTCCCGGTTGATGACTCATCACCGGAATAAACAACGATTTCGCCACCAGATTCTGATCTGTCCTCATAGTTTCGCCCGTGGATGACTCCCACCAAGGCACGCTTTATGGCTGGCTTGACCCGGGCAGGTCGCGCACGCTGAGCTGTCTCGATGAGGTCGGTGCAGGTGTCCAGCTGAGGGCCCGGTTCACCAATCTTGCCGATGAAAACGTGTATACCGCCAAAGGGGACCCGGTACCCGTACTCAATCGAGCCGGCCTCGGGGCCCCAGCCTGCGTCGTCGATGTAGATCTTGCCGCGGCGACTCTTGGTCATCCGGCCCACGGCATATCCCTTGAGTCCTTCAAAGCGGCCCTCCAAGAACTTGAAACCATCGCGCAATAGCCCCACGGTGGGCGCCAACTGTCGTGGGTTTGTCACGGCAGATGTCCTAGCAAAGGACTTAGTCGTGGGGCCATCGCAACGGGTTAACTCGAAGGGGTTAAAGCGGACACAGGGACACAGAGGGTTTATACTAGTTCGGCCCCTTCGATGAAGGTAAAAGCCTACGTCTAGTTTGTGGTGGAATTGATGAAGTCTCGAAGGCTAGGGAGCAGATAAGCTTTGCCTAGGCCTCGAGTTGTGGTTGTCTCTCCTGAACCAATATCGGGTCGTCCCCTTATATACACGGGTAACGCCCGTCGGTTCATAGAGTCCCAATCTCCGGTTTATACTCGTACCCTGGTTGGTCTCTTCCTTATCCCTAACTTACAATACAAGTTGTACACAGGCCGGCTTACGGCTACAGATGTTAAACCGACTACGGCCTCGGGCCTTTACATAGCCTCCTGGGCTTTACCATTCTTGAACTACAGATGAAGTTAACCCGGCCCGTATAGGCCGGTTTATGCTCAGTAGTGATATCCCCAACAGTACTCACAAACGACTGGAATCTGAGAGATTGCGTCTAGCTCGCCCTTCTCATTGAGAGAAAATAACCTTATGGTTTCGTCACGAGCGGCATAGATGATCACATCCTCAGAAGAGTGTGTCAGTTGAATTTCCCTGGCAGCACAATCAAGCTGAGCCTTGTGCTTAGAAAGCCAGTCCATCCCGAGAATTAGATCAATATCAGAGTCACCAAGAACCATAGGTTTAACCAGAAATTTATATCGCCCATCTTGATAGAAACATCCGGAGCCATCATCTTGGTATTCATGAACAAACCCGGAGAGGAAACCCCTATTGGCTTAGGCAGATCGACAGTATGCAAATTGTTCATGGATGCAAAAGGTCTTGATATGAAAGAAATAGATGCACCGGTATCGAATAAAACTTTTGCAGGAATATCATTAACAGGAAGGTTACCCATGATCACTTCTGAAGAATCCTCTGCCTGAGCCGCCTTCATCATGTTCACCTTGGCATGCTTAGGATTATGATTGACCACTGCATTGCTGGAAGATCTCACAGGAGGAGGAGGCGGAAGGCGCCTTTGGTTGAAGCACTTGTTCGCATAGTGACCCTTTTGCTGACATTTGTTGCAAGTCACCTCTGAGAGCGGACGATGATAAGGAGCATTTGACCTTGGAGCTTGATTCTGAGACTTGTTCTGATATCCAGGGTTGGGTGGGTGGGAAGACCCATGGCCACCTTTGTTCTTCTGCTGGTAAGGCTGACAGAACGGAGGAGGAGGAGGCAACCAGAACTTCTGTTTCTTGGTCGCCACTAGTGAGGAAGAAGAGGACTGAACTGCGTCCCTGACTCTCTTCTTAGAAGCCTCACACTTTTGCTGGGCAGCCTCTTGTTTCAGTGCCATGTTGTAGAATTCATCATACTTTTTCGGCTCGAAAAGCACAAGAGTTAATTGCAGATCTTCTCTGAGGCCCCCTCTGAATTGCTAAATCATGCTTTTCTCATCAGGAACGTCTTGTTTAGCGAAGCGAGCAGGTTTCTGAAACTGGATGTTGTATTGATACACGGACATGCTGCCTTGCTTGAGATTGCGGAATTCCTCACGCTTGCTCTCAACAACACTTTGTGGAATGTGGTGAGCTTTGAAGTCTCGGCAGAAATCATCCCAGGTAATCACACGACCTCCTCTGGAATCTTTGTATTGCTGATACCACTCGGCAGCTTGGTCCTTGAGTTGAAAAGAGGCAAACTTGACAAAGTCCTCAGGTCTGACATTGCTACATTCAAAATGCTTGTTGATGTCGACGAGCCAATCATCGGCATCAGTGGCCTCGGCACAGTAGCTGAAAGACTTCGGCTGATTTGCCAGAAATTGATTGAGAGTAGCGAAGTGAGGTTGATTGTTGCCTTGGCCTTGATTCCCTTGATTGCCTTGCCCTTGGTTGCGTTCTTGCATGAGCTGAATCAGAATCTGAGCGTTGGCGTTTGTGGCAGTCATCAAGGCTTGCCAAGCCTCCGGAGGCGGAGGTGGTGGTGGAGGGTTAGCCTGACTTCCTTCATTGTGTTCCGGATTCTGACGCGTTGGCGGAGCCATCCTGAAGAGGGTGACATCCGTTAGCATCTTGAAAGACATATATTCAAGCTGAATGAAAGGATCGAAATTGCAACGTATAGTCTTCACAATAAACATTCGAACAAGAGTGAACGAATGAATTCCAAAGTAAAGCATAACACTTCCATAAGCTGAGAAGCCTCTTAGATAACGGTAGAAGAATAAAATCAACAAGGTACGGATGTGAACAAATACTTGGTAAGGATTACCCAATCACGAACCAAATATCTGCGGGAAGAAATACTAGAGCTACATGAATTCCCACTTATAAACTCCCGAAACTTTCTGGTTATGCAATCAGGTGTTGGGGATACAGGGGACACAAAATATATCACCCAAACTAACAATACCTAGATCCAGCCGTATCCATCCTTCAACACATAACCAAGAAACCTTCGGAAATCGTTTACCCCAACCTTCAAAAAGCGTCCATTATACGAGTTATGGCAATACTCCCGAACTCCCGCCCCAGTACTGGGTGGCGTCGAGATGATCTCACCAACAACTGCACAAAAGAGATTTTTGATGTTGGTGAAACTCAGGTATTCCAGAACTGCAACGATAAAATTGTGAAGACAACACCTCGGAGCTCAACTCCCCGGGACACTGCCACAACCCCTAAATGTCAGGAGGCACCAAGAACAATGTTCTCGTCACAAAACCATCGGAACGATTCTAAGATACCCGCGTGATCCTAAAAAAAATTTAGTGAAACTTTTGGGAGAGGAGAGTCAAAACTCTACGTCAGGAGGCCTCACTAAAGCGACGAAGGGACTGGGGAGTAAAAAGAATCCTACTCTCCGATATATATAATCCTAAGACTCAAAACATTTTTTCTAGACTCAACAATGCCAGCGATTCGATCAAGCAGGGGGGCTCCTAAGTCGGGAATGGCTCTGATTACCAACTTGTAACGCCCTCGATGCGGCTATATCTCCCATGTGTCGAAGCACGACTTAGAGGCATAACCGCATTGAAAGCAATGTCGCAAGTGAGGTAATCTTCACACAACCCATGTAATACATAAGGGAAAGAGATACATAGTTGGCTTATAGTCGCCACTTCACACAATACATAAATAAACATCCATCATCCAGATTACACTCAAGGTCCGACTACGGAACCAAAATAAAAGAAGACTACCCCAACAGCTACACAGATCCCCGATCGTCCCAACTGGGCTCCACTACTGATCATCAGGAAAAGACACATAGTAACGACCACGTTCCTCGTCGAACTCCCACTTGAGCTCGGTTGTGTCATCTGCACTGGCATCGTTGGCACCTGCAACTGTTTTGGTAGAATCTGTGAGTCACGGGGACTCAGCAATCTCACACCCGCGAGATCAAGACTATTTAAGCTTAAAGGTAGGATGGGGTTGTGAGGTGGAGCTGCAGCAAGCGACTAGCATATATGGTGGCTAACAACGCAAAAGAGAGCGAGAAGAGAAGCAAGGCACGGTCGTGAAGCTAGAAGTGATCAAGAAGTGATCCTAGAACAACCTACGTCAGACATAACTCCAACACCATGTTCACTTCCTGGGCTCCGCTGAGAAGAGACCATCACGGTTACACACGCGGTTGATGTATTTTAATTAAGGTCAACTTCGGGTTTTCTACAACCGGACATCAACAAATTCCCATCTGCCTCATAACCGCGGGCACGGCTTTCGAAAGATAATACCCTGCAGGGGTGTCCCAACTTAGCCCATTATAAGCTCTCACGGTCAACGAAGGATATTCCTTCTACCGGGAAGACCCGATTAGTCTCGGAATCCCGGCTACAAGACATTTCGACAATGGTAAAACAAGACTAGCAAAGCCGCCCGAATGTGCCGACAAATCCCAATAGGAGCTGCACATATCTCGTTCTCAGGGCACACCGGATGGGCAAGACGTCGGGTTGGCATAAACCCTGGATTGCCCAGGGGGCGCCGGACATCGCCCAGGTTGGGCCAGCACTCGAAGGAGCACTGGTCCGGGGGTTAAAATAAAGATGACCCTTGAGTCCGTGAAACCCAAGGGAAAAAGGCTTAGGTGGCAAATGGTAAAACCAAGGTTGGGCCTTGCTGGAGGAGTCTTATTCCAGGCGAACTGTCAAGGGGGTCCCATAAATCACGCAACCGTGTAAGGAACGCAAAAATCAAGGAACATAACACCGGTATGACGGAAACTAGGGCGGCAAGAGTGGAACAAAACACCAGGCATAAGGCCGAGCCTTCCACCCTTTACCAAGTATATATATGCATTAATTAAATAAGAGATATTGTGATATCCCAACATATCCATGTTCCAACATGGAACAAACTTCATCTTCACCTGCAACTAGCAATGCTATAAGAGGGGCTGAGCAAAGCGGTAACATAGCCAAACAACGGTTTGCTAGGACATGGTGGGTTAGAGGTTTGTCATGGCAATATGGGTGGCATGATATAGCAAGTGGTAGGTATCGCAGCATAGGCATAGCAAAAGAGCGAGCATCTAGCAAGCAAAGATAGAAGTGATTTCGAGGGTATGGTCATCTTGCCTGCAAAGTTCTCAGGGTTGTCGAAAGCTTGCTCCTCGTAAGTGTTCTCAACAGGTTCCTCGTTCACGTACTCGTCTCCCGGCTCTACCCAAATCAAGAACACAAGCAAAGGGGACAACCATCAATCACGATGCCATGCGCAAGCAACATGATGCAAAACATGGCATGATATGCGAGATGTGATATGCAATGCATATGCGTGCTCCGGAAGGAAAAAAATGAACAAGGCATAATCTTGGCAAACCAAGTATGCCACTGGAAAGGTGAGATGATTTCAGTTGAAATCGATATAAAGATCACCGGAATCGGATGCACGGTTTGCAAATGACAAGCAAAACAAGAATGGCATATTCCTGCGATTAACAGCATGATGCCACTTAGCATGCAACAAGAAATTAAGCTACTGCACCCAAACATACTAACAAAGCATATGGAGGTGATCTACTCAAGATTCTTGGAAAAATATGAACACTGAGCTACGGCTAAATCACACAAGAACAGGTTCAAACAAGCCTGGCAAAAGTGCAAAATATATCAGCTTCACAGACTTGATGAAAATACTACCATGCCAGAAATTAACATCAGGAAGCCATGTTTCGAGCAAGGAAACAACCTGCTACAAGAACAGGACATAATAAAATAAGGCGTGGCATGAATCTAATCAAAGCATTTAACAAAAATCCCTTACTGACCATGAGCCAAAAAGGAACAGAAAATATAATAGCGCCCATGTCAATTAAGCAAGTTTCGTTACAGTTTTCAGACTTAGCAGAAAACTGGACATGTCAAAAACAGATAACAAGTAGGCATGTTTACGAGCTCGATGCACTCACTCCAGATCATTGCATGATAAACTGAGCATACAACCATGAAGAAGACATGGCATAAAAGCTAGACATGGCAAGAACAACATCATAGCATGCAAAGATCAACTACAACGAGCTTGGCAAAATCGAATAACATGTAAACAATCTGTCAGTAACATTTTATAGCAAAAGTAGAGCTCGATTGACTCAAGCTATGTCACTCCATAATTACAAACAAAGGCATGGATGGATATAGCACATCCATATGTTCAAAACAACCTTACTGATGATGGTCAAAATGGGAATATATCTCTCTGTAACAACATGAACACATGGCATAAAAATAACAGCAGGACATGACATACTCCCCTGTAAAGAAGGCATGGCATATTACAAAACACATGTAGGACTCAACTTCATAGGATGCACACATCAATCATGGAAAAAATGACAAAAGTGCATGTTCTGCTGAGAATCTGTAACTAACATCAAATAGCCCACTTCTAAGAGCATTTCGGGCATCAAGATGAGCTCAAATGAAAATGATGCAATGAGATGAAATGATTTTCTCGTCTAGGCAAACAATTCGGTATGCTATATGCCCCAAACGGAGCCACGGGTGCAAAGTTATGGCATGAAGAAAATGCAATGAAAATCTGACAGGAAAAATGACTTAGACGATTTCGGGCCCGAGGAAAGTCAACCTAGGTGGTTGGATCTAGATCCGGGGAGGTCGCCGGAGTTCGTCCCGGCCGGAGCAGGAGAGGAGGAGGTCGCCGGAGGAGCTGGAGACGCCGGCGAGGGGGGGGGACCGGCCGGATCCGGCGCCGTGGATGGCGACGCGGTGCCCGGGCGGAGGAGGCGCGGGGCGGCGACCGCGGGACTTGGCGGCGGGGCTCCGCCGGCGGGTGGCGGATGGCGGCGGCGAGGAGGCGGCGGCGCGTCGGGAGGATGGAGGCGGTCGGCGCGGGGACGGGCGGCGGAGCTCACGCGGGTCCTCGGGGGCCTGAACCGGGCTTGGCGGGCCGGCGACGCGGGGCGGCGATGTGGGCGCGGGCTCGCCCACGTGGCACGCTGCGGTTGGCCGGGGCGGCGGGGCGGACGTTGTCCGGCCGGACCGGACGTGTCCGGCGGCGGCGAGAGGAGCGGGGCTAGGGTTAGGGGCGGATTTTGATCCGAGAATTTCGGGAGAGGGGTGTTTTTATAGGTAGGAGGGGCTAGGAAGCTCCAAATTGAGCAAGATTTTCGGCCACGCGATCGTGATCGAACGGCCTAGGGGATGGAAGTGACTTAGATGGGTTATTGGGCTGTTTTGGAGGGGTTTTTGGGCTGCAACCCAAAAGAGGCCTTCGCGGTTACCCGGTTAACCATTGGAGTATCAAACGAAGTCCAAATGGCACGAAACTTGACAGGCGGTCTACCGGTGGTATACCAAGGCCACATGTCAAACCTCGTTCCATTCGTAGACCGTTTAACACCCGCACATGAAAATAGGTAAAAGGGGCGTCGGAGGACGTAGGAGCGCCGGATTGCAAAACGGACAACGGGGAAAAGGCTCGGATGCATGAAACAAACACGTATGCAAATGCGATGCACATAATGACATGATATGAAATGCATGACATGGTAAAATGCAAAAACGAAGAAGAACCCAACCACAGAGGGAATATCATAACTTAGTGCCGAAAATGGCAAGAGTTGGAGTACAAATATGGCAAGTTACATCCGGGGTGTTACAGGTGGTCCTTGTGCTTTGGGCACTGCAGTTCCCTTACTAACTGCTCGTGTTTGGGTGCTCTGTGGTGGAGACGGTACTGTGTCAACTGGAACTGGGTTACTATCTGCCGGGGTTGGGGTTAGAAGGGGTGTAGCTGGTTCTCTGTCCAACTGGGTAGGGGTACAATCTGCGAGAGTCTGGGTTATGTGTGGTGGATCTGGTCCTTGGGCAAGTACAACCGTGGTTCTATCTGCATCAACTGGTAGCACTATCTTTTCTGAAGACCGTGTTGTTACTCCCTTATATACTGCCATCATGTTGTCCAATTCAAATGGTTGATAAACAAGAAAAGTAATTGAAAGTATAGACATTGTATGATAGACAGGTGCAATGGATAGTGGGGAATAAAACAGGGCATGAAATAATTCATATTTATGTTGTCTAACCAAACCGGATAGCATGACACAATTTCACATATATGATGGCTAACTAAACAGGATAGCATGACACAATTTCACATTATGATGGCTAACTAAAAAATATGGAAAGACATAGTTCAAAATACGAGACTATGTAAACAGGATGACATGACATAACTATATAATGTGTTTATTAAATAGGTTGGCATGCCATAATTCACATACATTCACGGATAGAATACCATAATTCAAAATATGATGACTGTAAACACTAAACAGGATGAGATGATATAACTATATGATGTCTTTATTAAATGGGTTGACATGCCATAATTCAAATAGATGATGTGTATGTACTATGTAAACATGATGGCATGATATAATTCAAATATATGATTTATATAGTAAGCAAGTAAGCATATGGCAATCCATATATGATGTAAAAACTAAGCAATGCAAGACAACATGCATGACATGGGTAATATAACCCTGCCAAGTTTGAGCATAGACCTCAGGGGGAAAATAGGACTGGTCATTAGTCTCTGAATCCTCCTCTGAGGAGCTCTCTGTAACCAGCAAGATGTCTGCTTCAGCAAGTAGCATTGTCTGCTCTGAATACCTTGTTTTCACTCCAGATACTTCTGTCACCACTTCAAATGGCTGATGCACAGGAAGAGTAGTTGAATATACAAACATCGTCGACAAATGGAACACATAATACAAAAAAATGATAGCATGATATAATTCACATACATGATGATTGGCTAAACAGCATGGCATTGCATAATTCACATATATAATGCCTTTCAACAAGATATCATTGTATAATTCACATATATAATGTCTTGCAACAAGATGGCAATGCATAATTCACATATATGGTAATTAGACACTGAACAGGTGGCATTCATACAAAGCATGTCTAAACTAATCAAATGACATAGCAATGCGAGACACCATATGCACGATATGAGCAACATAACCCTGCCAAGTTAGAGCATACACCTCAGGGGGGGAATAGGACTGGTCATCTGTCTCTGAATCCTCCTCTGAGGAGCTATCCGTAACCAGCGAGATATGCGCTTCGTCAGATAGCATAGTCTGCTCTGAAGGATGGCCTAATATAATTTACATATAAGATGACTGGCTAAGCAGGATGGCATTGCAAAATTCACATATATGATGCCTGGCTAAACAAGATGGCATTGCATAATTCACATAAACGATGAATAAACTAAACAGATGGCATTCGCACAAAGGATGTATAAACTAAGCAGATGACATATTTGATGTATAAAGTAAGCAATGCAAGACACCATATGCATGATATAACCAACATCAGCATGCTAAGTTAGAGCGAAGACCTCAGGGGGTAAATAGGAGTTGTCTTCTCCTTCTGAATCCCCCTCAGAACAGATATCTTCCTATCGATTACAATCTGAAATGCATGGAGGGGGGCTGCCTTTGCGTCTACCATGGAGCGACGTCTGCATGAAATTTTATTGCCACGCAAGGCTCGTCTCTTTTGCTCTACATGTTCAGTTCCATTGTTTACAATAACTGTCATGCATAGGAATAAAACATAGCGAGATTATGTAAGGAGTGCATGCAGAAATCCAGAGTGATGGTAGCAACCTGTGAATAGAACCAAAACCAATAATAGCATGCAGATAATGGCTTCAGTTAAAAAATACAGATAATGGCTTCTTTACTGTTTGTTTCCCACCCAACATGAAACTCATAGTAGACACCGGAGATTAACTAGATAGTAGATAGATACTATTGATAGCGGCCCCGATATGTACCCCACAACCATTTAAAAACTCAAGTTTGACCATTAGTTTGGAGCTGACTCAGAGTCTAATCGGTGAACAGGACGATAAAGTAGCATGTAATATTAAGCGATGCATAACGTAAGCAGACACGAAAGAGTGTGACCTCTCTTGCGGACCAGTGTAGTCCTCGAGGTCATCTGCTCGGTTGATGATGGTAATGCAGTTTTCATGGTTGCCAGCGGCGGGGAAGAAGATCTGAGGCGGTGAAAGACAGTCTAGAGGCCGGATCCCTGCTGTGCTGGACCCTTCTGTCATTGGAGCAGCTGAGCTGGGGTGGACGACGGCGCAGCAGGAGCGGGACAAACCATGCAAGGTTTTCTTTGACAACTATCTGTAAGAGAAGTAATTCTGTAAGGGATCGTTCGAATTGGAGGATTCCAACAATGCAGGGATAGGAAATAGACAGGAATTGGATAGAAATGCACGTGCAAAACAGAGAATTTAAAAACACAGGATTTCTGCCAATCTGGGTGTTTGATTCACAACAATTGGAAGATCACAGGATGCAAAGAGCATGGTGAGATTAAGTCAAACCACAAGAAAATGTACGGTTATAATGCTATTATGCTACTATCTCTTAGTCTTGTGCTTCATGAATAGGAATTTGAAAAGGAGGACAGGTGAAAATTAAAATTCCTACGTTTTTTCTTTCAAGGAGACACTAAAGGAACAAATCAGTGTGCTCAGTGGACAATATATATAAATGTAGAGTAAAAAAGAGATGCAACAAGTGTACAACCTCTTTGGCGAAGCCATGTCGATCTCAGCGTGATTGGGTTGGCCGGTGAGGATGCTCCGGCTGACATTGCTGTCGGAGGAGGGGAAGAAGATCTTAGGCGTCTGGATATGGAGCCCGAGGTACTGCTCCGCTGTGGTGGAGGGTTTCGTCATTGGAGCAGCTCCGGTGAGTTGTACGACGCCGAGGCTGAAGCAGGACAAGAGAGACAACGAACAACGTTAACTTGAGTGAAATTCTAATAGCATCTCCAATACATGACGTAAAATACATAACCACAAAGTGCTAGATGTAAAATACATCAGCCACTCATCTCTGAACTTAACTGTCGAAACTGAATTTAACTGTCGAAACTGAACTTAACTGTCGAAACTGAACTTAACTGTTGAAACAGGATTTTGCTATCAAAACTGAATTTTGCTGTCGAAACTGAACGCACTAGCAAGGTGAGGCTACACGTCGGTCGACTGACTTTTTCATCTCTGGTCAGTCGATTTTGCAGCCGTTGGATACGAAATCAAGGGCATGCGGTTCATCTTCAACCTCCACCCCCCTGAGCCGGCCAAATAGCAGCCCCCGCCCCCCGCGGCCGGCGGTGCACCGCCCCGCCCGCCCCGAAAACACTCCCCACCGCCGGTCCGCTGCCTCCCCGGCCATCCCTCTAGGCCCCCCTGTGCCGAGCTTTTTCTCCGGCGATCCCCACGCCACCGCCACGCCAACGCCCCGCCACCACCGGCGACCACCGCCCCCATCCTGAACCCTAAGATAGATAGTGGGGTACCTCTCCGGCGATCCCCCCTCCCCATTGCAGCTGGTTCTTCCTTCACCCCGGCGAGCCCCCCCCCCCACCCCCTGAAAATCGACTGGCCCAAAAGTCGATTCAGTCGACTGAAGTGTAGCTAAATCGGTGCACCATCGCAAGCAAGAGCAAGAGAGAGCAGCAGCGCGAGCAAGAGCAATAGCAACAACAGACCAGGCAGGGGACCGACAGCAAGAGCAGAGCAGCAGCGCGAGCGAGAGCTAAAGCAGCAGCAGCTCCTACTGATGTGGGCGTCGCTGCCGAGGGAGCGACGCCATGGAGGAAGTGGCCGGCGACACCGTCGTGGATGGAGCCGCGTCGTGTCGCCTCGGGACCGAGCGCCGGCAGCACCGTGAGATCGAATCAAGAAGAAAATGCGGTGATTAGTGTACAACCTCTTTGGTGGCGCCGATTAGGCAGCAGCTTCATCCGAGGAAACGGTGATGATGATGCTCTTCCAGTGGTGCAGGTGAAGACGGCGGTGTGGGAATGGAGGTGGCGCGAAAGACGAGGGGAACGTCGGGGCAGCTCCTTGGAGGTGGAGGACGGGGTGGCTGAACCGGCGGGACGATGAGATCGACGACGGATCCTCATCCGGTACGATGGATGAGGGACGTCGAGGTGTTGTTGTGGACGACATCGTCGGGGAAGAGGCTCCGGCTGGGTGGCGGACGGAGCAGGGTGTGGGTTTTCGTCGCTGGTTTTCGCGGCCTCGGTGTGCGAATGGGTGGGCGTATGGGATGGCAGTGGGGAACCATGGCTTAGAGACGCGCTTGTCCAAAATGTGGGGTAAGTTACGAAAGTACCCCCACCGATTTGAGGCAGTTCTTTCAGTTCAGGGGTACCACTGGCATTTCGCGTGTCGGGATTTCACAGGAGGTGGGAGTTTTCGTGTGCGTTGTAGTTTCGAAATAGCAAGGCGTGGGTTGAGACGGAGGGAGTTGTCGGAGCACAATGATACAAAGATATATCTTAAATATTTCGGGCTAACAAGGCGCGGGTTGAAATTTCCGAACAAGCCTAACGTGTACTATACCAAATCAATGCGCAATACAAATGTCATTCAAAACTTTGAATTCATGTTATGTTCAATTAAAATATTTCGCTACGTGTATAAAGCATGCAACCTACTACTCAAATGAACGTTTTAGTGCGTTCCAAACATATATACTACCGCTTCAATTTGAACTAAATTTGAATTTGTTTCTCTATTTGAATAAGATCTACAGTAATGATTGTTGTGAAGTCAAAGCATTTGAATTCGTTTCTCTGTTTTAATAAGATCTACAATCATCATTATTGTCAAGTTAAACCATCGTTTGTGTATTATCTTCACAGCACACCACATGATTAGTCTCGAGTTACATATGAACTATGTGTACTATATGAACTCGAACTAGATTTTTTGAATCCACTTTATTTTGATTTCAAATCACATTACATTTCTAGCTCTAGCTAGATCTTCATAATCTAAACCATGTCTCATATGTATAATGTGTTTATCACATTATGTATGGTGCCCTGCCCCCTACGCCTACAAGTATTTAGATGTGAGTTGCAAACACCACACATTACCACAAATTCAAATAAAATGTGAGAATGTTCGATATATAGTATTGTTTAGATTGTTCGATATTTAGTTGTAAGCTACAAACGCCACACATTATCACAAATTCAAATAAAATGTGAGACTGTTTGATGTATAGTATGGTTTAGATTGTTCAGCATTTAGCTGTGAGTTGCAAACGCCATGCATTATCACATTATGGTATAACATGTGCACAGCACGTGTATCACCGCTATATTCATGCATGCAACATTTAAAACACTATGATCTCCTATTCAAATATATGAATCCGCTTTCATATCAAATTATGATCTTTGTTAGTCTCTTACACCCACACAATCCTCTAACCTTTGTAGCTACCACTAACTTTCTCTCGTGCATGCACACGCCCTCCTCGCCCTTCCCCTTCCTCGGCATTCTATCCACCAGGCACATTCATTTTTTTTTATTTAGGTCATTCTCCCAGAGTCTCCACAACTCCTTTCCGACACGCACCAATCGATAAACCTCTCCAGCGATGCCTGCCTACAACATACACACACACCTTCAATCTCCTCCTTTATGTGTCCTTGCCTCGTGTCTCTCATACGGTCAGACACACGTGTAAACTCTCACCCCTCTTTTCATCGATCTCACAACCGCACACTCCTCCCCCTATCTAGCTAGTAGTTGGGCCTCTCGCACCACCTCCTAGCTCCATTCTCTCTGTCTATCCGTCTCACTGGGCCTTATTTTCCTCTAAGAAAACTGCAAAGCTGCTTGACATTCTGAGGAGGTTCCCAATTCAGAACTGCAGACACCCTCTCAGGATTAACAGCGATGCCCTTGGCAGAGATGATATGACCAAGATAAAGAACTTCATCAAGCCAAAATTCACTCTGTCTATCCGTGTCGCTGGGCCTTATTTTCCTCTAACAAATGGACGTACACCGACAGATCTTTCGCTATACATATAGCTAGCTAGGTCCTTATAACTCGTTTTTATCCACACGTCAATCGATCTACCTCATTAGTTGTGTCTCTCGATTCCTCCGACAAACAACAATTGATCTACCGATCTAGTTAGGTTTGCTTACCAAACACATGGTTCCCCTTCATCATCCATGGATGCGTCCCGACAGATCTATCACGCACAGGCACACACAGAAACACATCCCCACTCTTATTGATAACATTGCAGTTCCACCCTCAGTTTGTCTAGTAGGCCTCTCCCACCATCTTCGAGAAGCAACTCCATCACCCATCCAGCACTCTACCCCTCTCCCTCCCTCTCCCTCCCTCTGTCTCTCCTCTCTCTCTCTCTCTCTCTCTCTCTCTCTCTCTCTCTCTCTGTCCCATCATATTTCCCGTCCTTCAGTTATATATGGATGTCGACCGATCTCCCTCAAGACATAGTTGGGTCTCTCCTTCTCAACACATATACGAGTCGTTCTACCTCTATAGTTAGGCCTCTGCCTACCCCTCCCCCCACCCCCCTCCCCCCACACACACCGATACATCGAGCGCTCTAGTCATGTCTCCCTGCCACACACAAACTTGACATGTGCCCTCTAACGTTCCGGTAGGCCAGTCGCCCTATATCTTTGACTTGTACACACACACAATTTCGATGGCTCTCTTCATCGATCTCGCACCCACCCACTTGATCCTCTCTTCGACTCTATCGATAGCTATGACCCCTCCCTCTCTTCTCGTGGATTTCCCGACCCTCTATGTATGATATGGATAGGCCTCCATTTCACACACATTGCATGCAAAATTTTGTTTGAGATGTCATCGACACGTATTCCCACAAATAATTCACGAAATCAACCCCCACCCCACCCCTACCCCAAAACAAAAAACACTCACGAACGCGGTTTGTATCTCTCACACACACCCACGTAGGTGGGGACGTGCACGAAGAGAAGAGGTGCATGCACGGCGCACGTACTCCCGTCCCTTTCCCAACCACACCCGCGCGGGTAGACGCTGGAGCTCATTTCTGTATGAAAAAGGCAGCCCACGTGGTAATTTGGCACATGTACTGGTTGTCCACTTGGTGGAGGGAGGATCGTCTACCATGGGTGAACAAACAAATTGCGACTTAACGTGTTATGTTAAAAAAAGAGGCAAACCATGTGAGGCCTACCTTAGAGGCAAGGCTCTATACACTGGAGTACTTTTGATGTGTCCCGTCAACTCGCAGAACGAGGAGAGGCTTGCTTAGTACGCCGTCTCCCCGCCCACGGGCGCGGTGGCTCGCAGGATGAGGTGAAGCTTGCTTACTACGCCTTACGCCCGCTCCCTCGCCCATGCGCGCGGTGGCTCGCAGGACAAGGAGAAAAAATTACTACTCCCTCTGTTTACTCCTCGTCCCTACTACCTTGGTTATAGAGATTATATCATATTGTTTGGAATATATATGTCCTTTAGTAGATTTCAATATGAACTACTAGTACATACTCCAAACACTGATGTATGTAGACGTATTTTAGAGTGTAGATTCACTTATTTTGCTCCGTATGTAGCACTCTCCCTCGCCCCTCGACCCTCGCCCACGTGGTAGACGTGCAGCAATTCATTCGGTCTCGTATAGCCAGAACGATATATACTGCACTACCATTATTGCTCGACTTCCCAAAGAGGTGAAGAGCCAATCACAAGGTTAATATTTTGTAGATGCCAAGCGCAAGGTTATAGGAGAACGAGTAGTAGGTGCCGCGTCATCTACAAATAAAGTTTTTTTTCTTCAGTGGCACGTACACAATATGATAGGTTCATATGGAGAGAAAAGGAAACCGCTCCACTATATACATAGTCAGGACGGGCCAGCCTACATGGTTGCTTGCTGGGGTTGCTCTCTTCACACTCTCTCGCACAAAACGATTGTGGCCACATCTCTAACATCCCGGCGGATCATGTCCGCTTGGGGAAGGGGTGGATGCTTAGTGTAGATGCGGTGGCCGTCGCCGACGACGAAAACCCACTGTCGGCACGTCCCGATCAGGGGTCCCCGCCGTTCTCTCTCACAAAGCCGGTGAGGTTGCCTTCGTCCCTTGCTCACTGCCGCGACGTGGGCAGTTGCCGCCTCCCGCTGCCCTCCTCAAGGTTGATCTACGTCCCTCAGGTACAACTCCCTTTACAGCCGGCTTGCACCACTGCTCCAGCTGCCCACATCACTCCCTGTGGATATTTCTCTACTTCTTTGCCCCGCACATACCTCTACTGGCTTCTACGTACTGTATTTGTGATGAGTTTATGCATCATCAACTAGTCCCGGTAATCTTATTCTAATCAGGCTTGTTCAATTTCTTTGCCACAGGGATGCTCATCTCGATTTTGGTGAAACTGCACAAAATGATCCGATGGTCAAGAGGTTGCAAACTTCATTTATTAGGAAGCTTGAACGTTGCCAGCAAATTGAAGCCTGGTCAGGGTTCACGGTTCAAGGGCTAGGGACTGCATGGATCGTTTTTTTTCTTTAGCTGCCTTTGTTCCCAAATAAATGTCAACTTTAGTAGTATTACAACTTTGTACTGAAGTTTGCACAAAGTTGAGACACTTATTTTGGAACGGAGGGAGTACATATTTGCTATGATCTGTCAATCATTGAGATGCAATAGCATGCATGTTAGTCTCCTTTGTATTTGATGAAATGCTGCAACGGGAAACCTTGGACGCAAGATACATGTAACAGAAGCTGGAAGCTTCATAGCATTGTACAAATTTATCTCGCTGATAAATTACAGTACGTACTATACTAGTACTTCCTCCGTTCCTAAATATAAGTCTTTGTAGAGATTTCACCATGAACCACATGCGGATGTATATAGATGCATTTTAAGTCTAGATTCATTCATTTTGTTTCGTATGTAGTGGAATCTCTACAAAGACTTATCTACTAGTAATACCTAGCCCCCACTACTAGGAATTCTCTATCCTCTCCTTGAGCCACGTCATCAAAATTGATGTAGCCGTTTGATGAAGTAAATCAGTCCATAATAGTCGTCTGATCTAGACGTTGAGAGGCTCCGCTCTAAGCCACATGCAAGCATGCAGAAATACCATGGCACATGCATGTGAGTGGGTTTTAAATCACATCAACATGTCTGCATGCAAGCATGCATGTAAGTGAGCTTTTAAGTCCCATTAACATGTCAAAAAGAAAAATATAATCCCATTATGCAGTAGGAGTTCGCTGATCTTTTTTCCTTACGTGGGATGATCTAAATGATGATGGGAGTTTATTTAGTTTGGCTACCACATTTTTCATGCGGTTATAGAGTTTTTATTAGTTCTATGAAATCGATAATTTTGCGCAGAGAGATATACCGTTGTTCCACGCCAACGCGCGGGGACTCATCTAGTAATATTTAGGAACGGAGGGAGTACTATGTAAAGAGTTAGGTGTCGCACGGTGATAGTGTTAGGTGGGCCATGTAATCACTGAGCCTGCGTGTTTTCACTTCTCTTGCACGCCTCCGCTGTAAGAATGGAGAAAATTGTATTCTAGTAGTAGTATACTCCTACCTCCTTTCGCCGAAAGCGTGGGACATCCAGCAGTCCTACCACCTCAGTAATAAAGACCAATGAGCCATCAAATCACATAGACCCAGTAGTAAGTTGGACGGATGAAGCAACCATCACTCTTGCGCCAGTGAGAGGTCGCGTCCGCTCTGCCCGGGCATGAATGCGGCACCGATTCTTTGGAGCGGCGCTGACCGTTTTGGGCGGGAAGCGCGCGCGGGCGATGGAGGGGCTTTGGGTGGGCCAGGCTGGTCAGGAGCGGGTGTGGCAGCTGTCCGCATGTCCCTACCGGACACGCCCGGAAACGAGAGGATGCATCGACTCTCGCGCCTAAAATCGTACACTACACAACGTGTCTCTGTAGGAGTAGGTCGATCTGTCGCTCTCTCTAACACACACATGCTGTTAAACACACACACACACACACACGCACGCACACGCACACGCATGCACCTTGGTCCCGTTGCACCTTCTAACGTGACTTATTACACCTAGACGGAGGGAGTAGTAAGTATACGAGATACGGTGGCACACTGACTTAAGTCGAATACAAGTGCCCAAAATTTGTGTGCATTTTATAATAAGGATTCACTTAAAATAGTATGTGAGCGAATAGAGGGATCGATTGAACAGTGTTCCCGAGCAGTAGCGAGATGTGTGAGGTAAGATACACCGCTGGCGCTTTTAATTTTTCTTATTAATTTGTCTGTTTCACCCTCTGAATGGTGGGACCCAACGTACTACGTGGAGAGAGGTAAGGTGACTAAGGCTGCATTATTTCTGCACCACTGTGGATAGTCTTACCACCAAAGCCACATGACACGATTATGATTGAAATCCCAATGACTCCCACACACACAAAAAAACACGGCATGCTTGTCACACGAATGCAGGAATGTATAAAAGGTTATTTCCCTCTCGTTGAACATAACGGGATGGTTGTGTAGCTAGTTAGCCTGTTCGCTCATCAAACTTGAGGTCTCGGGTTCGATAACTACACTTGCACATAATTTGTGCCAGGAGGATTCTTTGACTGGTCAAAATGTTTTCTAGGGTTTGCACTCTTCACACTCTCTCTCCAATATATATATACACGCTGGAGCCTCAGCGCTTGTAGTTGCTCTCTTCACACTCTCTCGCCCTCTCCTGCTGGAGCCTCAGCGCTTGTAGTTGCTCTCTTCACACTCTCTCGCCCTCTCCAGATCTAAACAAGACATCGTTGGCCTCTCTCTCCCCTCATTGCTGCTCAAAGAGCTGGCAGGATCCGTCCGCCGGGAAGGGAAGGAGGCTTAACACCGTCGCCGTCGGCAAGGGACTACCGACGCAGCTGTTCACTTTCCACCCAGCGGCGGCGCAGGAGGGCCTCCGACCCCTTCTTCTTCGCCACCGTCCCGTCGCCCACCGAACCACGCCCCAAGAACCTTAAGGTATAATTTACTTACTCCACATGCATTGCTCTAGCTGCATGTATACCATGAATCTAGGACGTGTTTCAAAGAGGAAATGAAGGGGGAAAGTTGTATAGCATTAATCTAGGACGTGGTTCAAGGAGGAAAGGCACTACAAGAAATATGTCAACTTGTGACCACCACTATTGGTCACTGAAAGGTCACAAATTTCCATTTACGACCTTTTTGTGACCAAAAACAGAAGGTCAAAAGCTGGCGGTCGTAAACTGACTATAGCGACCTTTAACAAAAGGTCGTTGATCCTATGACCTTCTGTTTTGGTCGCTAGCTCTCTCCCCAGGCCATGTCGGATCCGACGTGGCAATCTGACGTGGCAAAATTGCGACGAATTGAAAAGGTCGTTGGTTAAAATCAGCCCAGTCCAATTGGGGGTTTTACATGGGCCGAGCCCATTAATTCAGCTTATTTATGTTTTTTTTCAGTTAATTTTTGCTAGCTACATGGGCCTAGCCCAACATGGCGTTTTTTTTTCTAAGCCTTTTCCATTTTCTGGGCCTCAGCCTTTTTGCTGTCCATTTTCTATTTTTGAGACTTTTTTTGTTCCATCTTTATCCAGCATTGTTTGGGCCAAAGCCTCTTCCAACCCATCAATATTTTCAGCCCGCTAATTCATAGGACTCGACAACAGAGAAATAGATGAGTTTTTTTATTTTGCTATCAAAGCAATATTTGTTTCGCCGTACAATCATATATCATATGTACATCTTCATCAGATTATCAAACCACAACGAAGCAACAAAGAAGATATACTGCCATCACAACTCCAACAGACAACTAATGTACACTACCTACGAGAAGGCCAAACAGAAAAGGAATCGCTAAAAAGATGATCACTAGCTTAGATATTCAGAGACCACTGCCATGTTGTCAATTGGATTTGGTTGCAACCCTTCCAGTTTGCTAAGAGCATCTTTCCAGCAGCATATCTTCTCATAACCTAAAAAGAGAACATAAACCAGCATAAGAATTTGAAACTTCTTGTCCTACCAAAACATTAGTACTCTTAAGAAACAGCAAGAAGGGCAAGGTAATTGGCTCCTTCACAAGACTATCTAAAGAACAATTCTGCAAGTGACCCAACTCTTAAGAAACAGCAAGAAGGGAAAGGTAATTGGCTCCTAATTCGTTAGTTATGACAAATACCATATTTGATACTAGATGTACTGAAATAAAAACCAACTCTAAGGATTCAAGTAGCACTCGTGTTAGCATTCTGCAGAAAATGACAAGCATTCACCCTTGAAGCAAGAATTCCATCTCAGGTGACGCTACTTGCTACTATTCTCAGCACCAAAAAGTGAAAACACCTCTGAATTAAAAAAGGATGACAAAGATAACATAATCCCGACCAAGTGTTTACTGATCTGTGCTGTACTACGAGTGCATATCCAGTGGTACACACATCTGAATTAAAAAAACATGTATGCAACTTTCAAGAAAAGTGAGTAACGCAAAAACAGGGACTACTTCTGCTTGTAATCATCGAGTATTAGTGTTTTAGAAAATTATAACGGACTAGTTCATTTGGAAACAATCAGTCGTTGTACATCAGGGTATGTAGCTGGTTCATCAGCTCGTCATATACTTGTACAAAACAAATATGGATACAACTATACAGCAGTTGGGGGCACATACTTGTATGAAATCAAACAGTAGCATTTTAACAACAATGATTACCATTTAAAATGAGATGTCATAGGTTCTGGCTCAAGGTTTGTAACATGTCAGGTTGATGCATTAATCTAGCATAAGCACATTAGAAACCACACTTATAATGCACATTAGAAACACAATTATACATCCTAGCAAAACTGAAGCTAATTTCAATCACGCAGTTGCCGCCATGGGCAAAGCTCTGTAGCAGGCTCGCCTGGCCGCTCAGACAATATCCTCGATCTGCAAGGGCAAGAACAAGAGCAAGTTTTGGTCACGTTAATAAGATGATGATATAAAAAAATGGTCGACGGATGGTGAAATGTACACAAGACAGCATGTTTTATTGCTTCCTTCTGATTGCTCACACAAATAACATCCCGGTCCTATGTTTGCAGTACAGAAAGCCACAAAGAATTTGGTGGCAGGCAGAATATTTATGCTTCCCTTTTTAATGGAGCCCCGGGCTAAATACACCCTCGTCAATAATGCAAGTCCGAAGATGCAATGCAACATTGGACCACTAAATGACTATGTAAAGCATGATAATGGCCTAACTAGATATGAGATTTCACACAAGTGGCAACTATACTAGTACAGAAGTGCACCCATGTCTCATGAAAAGCACGATCCTCGTACTGCAATTGCTTATCAGATCTAAACTACAAAACGAAATGGCTAGACATCACAGATTGCAGGCTTAAATTAGGAACTATGAACAGTTCATGTTCCTGACAAATTCAGAAGGGTCGCACAGATCGAACACTAATTGCTGCATTCTCGGGGGAAAACTATTATAGCCTAAATATTCCAGACCAGAGAAGATCTGACATCGGAAGGGGCGAGAGATGGGATGAGATGGGGTATGACCAACCAGGATGCCGTGCTCGAGGCAGTATATGTGCTCGGCTCCCAAATTAGACGAAGTTTCAGCTAGCAAAGAGGAACAGAGTAATGGCTTTGCTTGTGTAGTGCGCTACCTTGAGGCCATCCTGGGAGTAGAGCCGCTCCTGCATGAGCAGGAGGATCTTGGGCACCGAGTTCCCCATGTCGTTGTAGCCGCACTGCATCGACTCCGGCGACACCCCAAAGACGCTCGCGCTGCAGGCCAGAAAGGAAGCACACGCATTTGAAATCCGAACTGAATCCTCGTCCTCGCTGGGGCACACGGTTTAGCAGGCAAGCAGTAATCTAGAAGGAGCAGAGTTGGTTGGTGAGTAACCTGGCGCTGGGCGCTGGGCAGAGGATCTGGAGCTCGAACTCGATGGGGAGGCCGAGGGAGCCCTGGCGGCGGTCGAAGGTGACGTGCGCGACGTGGCGGACGTTGGTGGGCCAGCCGATGTCCATCCCCGAGCCCCCCACGCCCGCCGCGCCGCCTGCCGGGTCGTCGGTGTCCGCCATCTGGCACGACAGCGCCACCGACTTGCGCGTACGTGGTCGTGGCGGGGCACACCGCCATCCTGGCCGTGGACTGCCTGCCTATTGTCGCCGGGCCGGCGAGACGAGGCGCCGCGCGACAAAATCCCAAGGACGGAGTGGTTGGTTGGCTCAGAGTGGATAAGGCTAGGGGAGAATGGGAGGGAGGGAGGAGCTCGATCTCGTCTATGGTGAGGGTCGTCGATGGTGGGTGGCGGCGGATTGAGATCTGAGGGAGGGAGAGGGTGAATTGGAGATGGGGATCTGGGATCGAGGGGCGCGGGAGAGGGTGGAGCAGCGGCGATTGGGGGTGGGGGTCGAGCTCCGCCGGAGGGAGGTGGCTGACGCGGGCAGGAATGGAGATGGAGGCCGGGGGCTCTGACTAGGATTGGATCTGGGCGGCGGCGGCGATTGGGAGAAGGGGGCTAGGGTTTCGTGGGTCGACGAGGATGAGAGGGATACGGGGTGCTTCGGGAGGGGGTGAGAGCGACGAGGGGGGTGTGGGCTGCCGTTGGATCCGGGCGCATCCGATGGTGCTTAAACCATGATCCGCGTGAGCTAATTTTAGACCAATCAGAACAGAGTATCCCCTTTGATGATGTTAAGACCATTTAAATTGGTCATAATCGATTGAAAATAAGATTTTGAATCATGTCTGTTATTTGACTACCTAAGAAATTTATAAAAATATGGAAATAAAAAACCTTTGCATTGTGTCACCAAGTGTGAATTACTTTTCAGTAAAAATAACAAACTTTGAATATTGTTAATAACATTAAAAAAGTGTTCTAAGATATGAGTTTTTTGTAAGAAAATCATTTTTCGAGTGTCCAAAATGATATTTTTATAAAGAACCTAGCAAATATTTGTTGCAAATTTGGAGCACATCAATTTTATAATTCACAATCATAGCACATGTGGAGCACATCAAATACTTTTTCAAGCTTATGTAGTTGTGTTTTTCTATTTGTTTCTCTTGTGTTTTTTGCACAAGGGTGCATTTTGGAATGGCATAGTTCGTTCAAATTATTTCATACTGTGCACAAGGGTGCATATTGGAATGACAAACAATGTTGCCTAAGGAAGTTTTCATTTTCTTTGGACGAAAAATCCATTTTCCATTTTTCGAGTGCGTGAAAGGAGGTTTTTTTGTGAAGGACCTCCCAAATAATTGTTGCAAAATTGGACCAAATCATTTTTATAAAATAGTAGGACATATTTAATGCACAATTGACAAAATGGTTGGGTGGAAATTTTTTTGATCCACCTCTCGTGAAAAAGACAAATTTCGGCCGATTCAGCTGGAAGCGGGTCAAATTTGAACTACAGCTGCCTTGTAGTTTGCTATTAATTTTTTCCAAAAATCATTTCTAGGTACATAAGTATCTATTTAATCAGAGAAACACCAAAAAAATTCCAATATTCAACCACTAGCTAGGAACGGTCATTCCCGCCGTTTTGACCGCATTTTGAAACGGGCATAAAAAATTCAATAAAAATCAAAAAATTGGGAAACCTTCACATTGTGTCATCATAAGTGGCCAAGTTCCTAGGAAAAATAACAAACTTGTAATACGACAATTATTTTAAAAAAGTGTTCTCAGAAACGAGCTATCATGTGTGGAGATCAATGGATTTCAAGCCAAATGATCAATCTTATGGCCACATTCATGGCATAGTTTGTTCAAATGATCTCATATTGTGCACAAGGGTGCATATTGGAATGGCAAACAATGTTGCCTAAGGAAGTTTTCATTTTCGTTGGACGAAAAAACCATTTTCCATTTTTCGAGTGCCCGAAAGGAGGTTTTTTTGTGAAGGACCTCCCAAATAATTGTTGCAAAATTGGACCAAATCATTTTTATAAAATACTAGGCCATATTTAATGCACAATTGATAGAATGGTTGGGTGGAAAATTTTTTGATCCACCTCTCGTGAAAAAGACAAATTTCCGCCGATTCAGTTGGAAGCGGGTCAAATTTGAACTGCAGCTGCCTTGTAGTTTGCTATTTATTTTTTCCAAAAATCATTTCTAGGTACATAAGTATCTATTTAATCAAAGAAACACCAAAAAAATTCCAATATTCAACAACTAGCTAGGAACGGTCATTCCCGCCGTTTTGACCGCATTTTGAAACGGGCATAAAAAATTCAAAAAAAATCAAAAAATTGGGAAACCTTCGCATTGTGTCATCATATGTGGCCAAGTTACCAGGAAAAATAATAAACTTGTAATACGATAATTATTTTAAAAAAGTGTTCTTAGAAATGAGCTATTATGTGTGGATATCAATGGCTTTCAAGCCAAATGATCAATCTTATGGCCACATTCATGTCATAGTTTGTTCAAATGATTTCATATTGTGCACAAGGGTGCATCTTGGAATGGCAAACAATGTTGCCTAAGGGAGTTTTCATTTTCTTTGCATGGAAAATTCATTTCCCATTTTTTGAGTGCCCGAAATGAGGTTTTTTTGTGAAGGAACTACCAAATAAATGTTGTAAAAATGGACCAAATCATTTTTCTAAAATACTAGGCCATGTTTAATGCACAATTAACACAATGGTTGGGTGTCAAAAGCCTTGATCCACCTCTCGTGAAAAAGACAAATTTCTGCCGATTAAGTTGGAAGCGGGTCAAATTTGGACTGCAGCTGCCTCATAGTTTCCTCTTTATTTTTCATAAAAATAATTTTAGGTACAAAAGTATCTATTTAATCAGAGAAACACCAAAAGTTTTCCAAGATTCAACCACTAGCTAGGAATGGTCAAGCCTGCCGTTTTGACCGCATTTTGAAACGGGCATAAAAATTTCAAAAAAAATCAAAAAATTGGAAAACCTTCGCATTTTGTCATCATATGTGGCCAAGTTCCTAGGAAAAATAACAAACTTGTAATACGGCAATTATTTTAAAAAAGTGTTCTCAGAAACGAGCTATCATGTGTGGTGATCAATGGCTTTCAAGCCAAATGATCAATCTTATGGCCACATTCATGGCATAGTTTGTTCAAATGGTCTCATATTGTGCACAAGGGTGCATATTGGAATGGCAAACAATGTTGCCTAAGGAAGTTTTCATTTTCGTTGGACGAAAAAACCATTTTCCATTTTTCGAGTGCCCAAAAGGAGGTTTTTTTGTGAAGGAACTACCAAATAATTGTTGGAAAATTGGACCAGATCATTTTTATAAAATACTAGGCCATATTTAATGCACAATTGACAAAATGGTTGGGTGTAAATTGTTTTGATCCACCGTTTGTGAAAAAGACAAATTTCCGCCGATTCAGTTGGAAGCGGGGCAAATTTGAACTGCAACTGCCTCATAGTTTGCTCTTTATTTTTTTCAAAAATCATTTCTAGGTAAATAAGTATCTATTTAATCAGAAATACATGGTTTGATGGAGAGACATCGAGGTTTGGACGGTGTCGAGGGCCCGAACTCTAGAGCGCGTAAGCTCGCATGCCCGCCGCGTGGTCACCGCGTGACCGTGGCGTTGCCATGTGTTCTGGGTGGCCTAGAAATGTCTAGTGGGTTGGGCACTCCCCATGTAGGTGCTAGGAAGAAAATTACAACATAAGATTCTCACGAGAAGACCGATCGGTGCTCAAACATGAATTAGCAGCCAAGTGTTTGATTAGCGGTACGGGAAATGTACATGGCTAATGGGCGTGAGTTTTGGCTGAGGATGATCAGTTACTAAGAAGACCGTCTTCACAAATTTTCAGCTCAAAAGGAGGATCCTAGCTGGTACTTGCTTTGCAAACCACCACACTGGACATAAATACGAATGTTGAAGCTCGGCTCAAAATAATGAATGGATTGAGCTGGCATTTGGTGGAGGATGGTTATTTGGGCATAGGAAAGCACTGTAGAAAATGGATACTATTTGGACATGCCAAAGTGGTACTTCCTTCACAATCTGTTACTCTGAACAGAATAGGAAAATGAATATTTTTGAATTATTTTTGAACTAGGCAAGGAAGGTTTTTACATATTTGACGAAGATATGACCCAAAGAATTAATGAGATTTTTTTGGGAATTTTGGGAATGACAGAAATATAGGTTGCTTCACAACCTAGGGCAAAAACTGCCACATGGACATGCCACATAGGCAAAACTGATGAGGTGGCGCCTAGTCATAGCAACCCACCACAATTTACAAGGCTATGACCATCTATATTGGTCGTTAACAACTAGAAATAAGGCAGCGGACTAGCGCTATTTGCTTTATGACCTTTTCGTGTGAGGATTTGGAGCCCCCCGAACAGCTTTTGACCAATTGGTCTGAAATGGTCATAAATTTATGACCAATTCTTCGAGGGTCACTGACAGAAGGTCATAAGTTGACATATTTCTTGTAGTGAGGAATGGGGGAAAGTAGTGGGGAAAGTTGTATCGCATAAATCTAGGACATGGTTCAAAGAGGAAAGGAAGGGGCGAAAGTACTAGTTCAAAAAGGAAAGGAAGGGACAAGGCTGTAGAGTTTGAGCAGGACTAGATTTGATACGCTCACATAGGGAAAGGTGTCTAAAGATAACAAAATTGGGACCAACACAAATATGCTGCTTGGTTGTTTGTTCTTTGTTGCAACAGACTGTGCATGACCACAGTACATTGGTAGATGCACATAGTGCTGGTGCGTCCACTGTCCCATGCAACTCATTAGATGTTGTTAATCTAAGGCCTTGTTTGGTTAAAAACTCCCTAGTCCCTACCTGCTGGGTTCCAGGGACTAAAACGGACTAGAGGTTATTAAATGACATGCTAAAAGACCATGTTACCCCTAGTAATGAACTAATAGAGACAAGGTGCGATGCGTGGCAGGGGCAACTATTGGAAACAGTCCCAACAATACTCCCTCCGGGTCTTCTTTCTTTAGTCCCAAATGCCCACTTTCAGTCCCTAAAAGTCCCTCCTGTTTGGTTTAGATGGGACTGACACGGAGTTTTTTTAGTCCCTACACCAAAATGTCCCTGTAAACAAACACCCTCTAATAATGCCGCTGGAAAATTGATGCAATGCCACAGTTAAAAGCAAATTACATGTTTAACAAATTTTATTGTTAATATAATCTCTATGTTAATATTAATCAATGCCACCGTTTGAGAAATGCTACTCCTTTCTTTCCCATTTAGCTAAGGTAGATGCTTCTTTTTGTTGGCTTCTATGTCATCCACCGTTATTGACCACTAATTGTTTCCTTTGCACCTCTGTGTAAATAGGGTTATCTACTTCACCTCGTTGCCATTGTGACCTTTTGTTGCACTGCACAAAACACTTTTGTTTTAAGAGTGTTTTGTGCAGTTCAACCAAAATGTCACACCGACAATGTTGCTTGATTGCTTGATCTTAGTGGAACTGCACAAGAGGAGGTCTTACTTCCTATCTGTTAAGGCGAATTTGGTTCAGATCTTCTTCTTGTGAGTTGTTTGAATTCTGCATCATGAGAGGTCAGTACTAGCCTTCTTTCACATGATTCTGCAGTGTGCATTCATATGTTGTGTTACTTGTACGATAATATTGCTTGATTTTAGTGAACTGCACAAATGGAGACAAGACTTCCAATCTGTATGTGCATCGTAATATCCCATTGAGGTAAGATAAGGATATTTCACAATTGTTGGCCTGTATTTTGCCACTTTCATCAGAAAGTTAAGTTTAGTACTATACTTGTGCTCCCTAATTGACATGCCAAATCTTACATTGAATGCGAAGATTGTCTGTTATTGAACCAAGTGATGAAGGGGAAGAACAAGCGGAAGAAAAACAAAAATCAACTCCCAGTGCTGTAATGAAGCACTGGAATTGTGATGACACAAGTAATGATATAGTTTTGCATCTTAATTTATTGCTATGGCTGGAACGAGCAATTGTTTTGCCACTGATTTAATACCACTCTTAATGTAATATGTAATTATCTCTACTTGTGCAAACAGGGATCTTCTTTGATGATACCATATATTTTAGTGGAACTGCACAAGAATATGTTGGAAACATTAAACTAATCGAGGAGTATATAGTAAGCATGGCCACCACCGTATATAGCAACAGATGGTTCCGGAGAATTGCTTCATCTGTATGCTCTACACAATAAGCCTCCTGACAAAGGTTGGTACTCGCCCACTGATTTCATCCATATGATTGAGCTTTGTCATCTCTATTGGTGTTGTGCTACTGTTTAGATACTGTCATGAAAAAGTGGTATTGTCCTTGAGAAGTGCTTCATCTATGCTGTTTTAAATATTTCCTTTCCTTTTTTCGAGCAAACAGTGATACTAGCATTTAGTAGTCCTCTTGTCTTTGCACAACAGGATCATCTTCCTTTGAAGAAGAATATGGAATACGTGAAGTGACTAGTTCCGATTATGCCAGGATGAAGAAGCCCTGTCTATCTTATCATCACAAGGAGCAGTTGAAGGATGGTTACATTACTCCCCACAAGACCAAACTAACTTCAGCTCAGAAGGACTGACAAAATCTCCATTTTTTTGCTATGATGCGCGAGTACAATGTTGTTCTAGGATTCTTTCTGGTGAGTTCCATTTTTCTAAAAGTATGCTCTACATGGACCATGTATGTGCCTGTTGAAACTGTCAATTCATAGTACAATTTGCTTTATACTAATCACTTTTTTGTATTTGTGCAAACAGGGGTGCTCAGCTTGGTTTCAGTGGGAACTGCAAAAAATGTTCATGAATACATCGAATCATTCATTTCCACCACAAGAAAGGAGGTGCCGATAAGCTCACGGCTTTGCAACATATAAGGGCGAAATCATACAAGCTACGCGCGAATTTGGTTGATTTTGGTGGAACTGCACAAAAAGAACAGTTGGTTTATTTAGCACGAGGTGCCATGTCAATGTCTGAACTGATGGCAAACCCTGCCCATTCCACAATCGTAGGCATTTGATATTTTGGAATGGTACAACATTGTCGAATTTTGCTCATTGATTTTAGCAAGAAATGCGTTTGATATTTTCGAATGGGACACCCTTTGCTGTCAGCAGCGTCGATCAATTTTTTTATTTATTCTTTAGTTGTGAAGTAAATATTGCCTCTGACATGTGAGTCGCTGAGATGCATAACCATCGATTGTTTTGAATGTTCTCTATGAATTGTCAGGCCTGTGTGTTTGATGGCAATGTACAGAAACGCTAAAAAGCTGCTCAAACTCTTTGTACTCCTTCTGTTCCTTTTTACTTGGCACATTGTGAAAGTGCATACTTTTTTGTATAAGATTGGTCAAAGTAGAGATACTTTGACTGCAGACAAAACTTGTATGCAGACTAGAAAGGACCGGAGGAAGTACATGTGAAACTGCTACAAACGAGGTGATCACCCTAGGAATAATGCTAGTACGTATTGTTTTGCATGTTCATCCAATGCCAGTGATACAGGAATTCGAACTAATCGAAATAAATTCATTCATACACGGTCGGATTTCATATAAACATGTCGGATTTCATTACATTTCATACATTCTTCAACTAAAAAGGGGTGCGATGGAGGTATAATTAATTAACCGAAGCTACCCACCTGTGTCCCGCTGAGCCGAACAGAAGCTTCAGTGACTAAACTGCAGGTGCAGTTGCGTAACTGACATGTGGCCTGTTGGGCCCATGTGTCAGTCAGCCAACTGCACCAGCAGTTAAGTAGAAGTAGCGTCCTTCTCAAGCACAGCTCTCCGACTCCACGTCACCGCCAAGAAGCTAACCGGCCATCAACGGTTAACCCGCCTAGCTTGGCTTCAACCGGAGGGTAGAAGCGGTGGCCTTACTTGGACCCGAGCGGCGGCGACCTACCGTGTTCTACTCTTCCTCATTTTCTGTGTGGCGCGGCCTTGTTGGCAGCGGGGCGGAGCCTCGGCGGAGCCGGCGATGTCCTCTGTCTCGTTGCCGGCGGGCGGCGCCTCATCGGAGCGGTGGAAATCCTCGCCCACGTTGCCGGCGGGGTGGGGCCTCGGCTGAGCCGGCGATGTCCTCTGCCTCGTTATTGGCGGGGTGGGGCCTCGGCGGAGCCGGCGGTGTCCTCTGCCTAGTTGTTGGCGCCGCGGGGCCTTGGCGGAGCAGGGCCTCGTCGACGCCAACGGAGAGGGGACTCGTCAGAGCCGGCATTGTCCTCTGCCTCGTTGTTGGCGCCGCGGGGCCTCGGCAGAGCAGGGCCTCATCAACGCCAGTGGAGCGGGGACTCGTCAGAGACGGCATTGTCCTCTGCCTCGTCCTCGGTCTCGCCAAACAGCGCCTCACCCGCTTAATCGCCCTCTTTGCTAGCCTCTTTGTAGGCGGCCGTAGCCTCCGCCACCCGCATGCGGTACCGCCAGCGCTCGAGGCGGCCCTTGCGGGCGGAGCGGTACGAGTCGAGCAGCGCCTCCTGCTCTGCCCGCTCCGCGGCGATCTGCTCCTCCGCCTGCAGGTGCTCCTGGAGGAGATGGTGGTTGTAGGCGGCGTCGGCCTGCGCCTCCCAGAACTGCTCCTGACACATCTGCCTCACACTCTCCATATATTGGGCACGGGCCTCGCCGATGGTCATGGTGCAATGCACCAGCGAGGATGGCGCGGAGGAGGGGGTTGGCGCCGGATCGTCGACTACCATGTTCTCCATTGGGACGTCGTCGTCCTCCGGCTGCCTGTCGGCTAGCCAGTCGGCAGCAATGGCTG
Source organism: Aegilops umbellulata (assembly GCA_032464435.1). Classification (NCBI taxonomy): domain Eukaryota; kingdom Viridiplantae; phylum Streptophyta; class Magnoliopsida; order Poales; family Poaceae; genus Aegilops; species Aegilops umbellulata. The sequence goes on from CP136058.1 coordinate 332,530,929, forward strand.
CCATCTCCTTGTGGTCCGGCGTCCGCCCGTCCCAAGAGCGCTGGAGCGCGAGGATGCCATGGTGGGCAGTAGTGGTGTGGACAGGAGAAATGGATTGGATGCGGATGACTGCGGCTATGGCCGGCGCAGCAGTTTATATAGCAATGGTGGGCGGGCGGAGGGACGGACGTGTGGCGCCGGAGTAGCCGCCTCGGCAACCGTGTGTCATTACTGTGGGCGGCAGATGGACGGATAGATGGCACTTGTGTTGTTTGAAGGCGGAGCAATCGCCTGCACCGGGAAGCGGGGCGGGCGGCGCTGACTGTTTCGGGCGGAAAGCGCGCGTGGGCGAGGAGATGACTTTACTTGGAGAGGATGACAATGGGGACCCACCAGGTCCATAGCCTCACGTACGCTATTATATATATATATAACTATACTCCCTCCGTCTAGGTGAATAAGTTGTATTAGAAAGTGCATCACGACCTAGGTGCAAGCAGATTGGTGGAAAAGAAGAATATTTCTCTCTTCTAAACACAACATTTAATCACAGCAGTTAAGAGGATGCTTTATTAGCTACCCATGCAGGCCATCGTAATTCATAGCATGCAAAGCGCTTTTATTTCTTGCGTAATAACCGCATGAATGTGTTGCATGCATTGGTCCTTGCCCGAGCAAAAAAAAGGGAGGAAAGGAGTTTCCACGGGAGACAACGAGGCAGAGGTGGAAGCGCTCGCTGGAGTAATTTATTTTGCTTCCTCCTCGTTTCCTGACATCACGGTCCCACACCATTGTCAACCTATGTAGTAGTCAATAAACGAGAGAATTGCACAAGAAGCGGACGACAGCTGGGACCAAGCAGTCGAGCAGTATTTGTGTTTTTGAGGTGTGAGAACTGACGAGGACATGTATTGGGGGTAGGGTAACAGGACTGACCTAAAGGCCCTACCCATGGACACCGTATACTTTGTACTGGACCCCTGGGCCAGATCGCCGTCCAGATGTACCGCAACTTGAAAGTCACTCGGACGGTGATCACCACTCGGAGCACGGCACTTCACTCGACGAGCTTATTCCACTCGACCGTGTAACTCACTCGGATATGCAAAGACAAATAGTCAGCATGATGGTTTTGTAGTGGGCAGGCATTATGGCATTAATCCTCCACCGTGTAACATAAGAGGTGAGGGGGTGGCACACTCTATATAAGCCACCCTCCACCACTAGACTAGGGGGCTTTTTTGGGCTTCCATCTCTCTCTCTTTCACCATTAGTCTCAGGACTACGGGGATCTGTTCCCCTCTCATTGTAATCTCCGGATACATTCTAAGATAAAACGAAGCCTCTCCGGAGCACGAGACGTAGGGTTGTTATCTCCACCGTGAGAGGCCCGAACTCGCTAAAACCACCGTGTCACCCATATGCATCTCGATAGATCATGCTCCTTTATCCTACCCCTCTTTTATTGTTGGAATAGATACCACGACAGTTGGCGCCCACCTTGGGGCATGGCGTCTATCGAACCATGATGCAAATGGTTTTATTTCTTCGATCTTCGTTCGTCGATCAACAATCATCAATGGAGAGTTTGATCCAGGATGGTCCAGACATCACTCCATCCACAGGAGAGACATGACACTCTTCATACAGAGGGATCAGGAAGTCCCATTCCATACTATCTTGTTCTTTACAATCTACCATTGATCTAACGATTGTTTGTTTTTATTCTGTATGCACACGAGCTCATACAAAAGGATGCCTCCCTTTGTACCGATTGGTGGCTTGGCTCCCGGACGATGAAGCGCCGCTGTCCACATGTCGTCATCTCCGGCCTCATCTGCGAACGCCGTCCCCGAGCGCCCACACACGCACAGCCGCTAACGCTATGCCTGGCTCTTCGGCCTGCGGAGCACGACGACCGGCGATCGATCCGGCTCCTCGGGCGACGAGGCCCGGCTGCCGGCACTCGGCCCAGCTCCGTGGGCGTTGAAGTGCGACTCCGACGGCGCACGGCTCCGGCTCCTCGAGCAGTGAAACGTGACCACAGAGTTCGCACCGGGCTCGCCCTTGGATGTGCCAGCCCGCGACTCTCGCGCCTGGACTGCAGCCAGCTGCTTATCCTCCTCATCGCCACCTCTCTGACTGCCGTCAGATTCCGGCCTGACCGGCAGTTTCCGTCGCGGCGGAGCTCTCCTCCGGGCCGCCTCTACGACTTTCCTTCTAACCTTAATTCCTTTCCATTTATTCTTGCTTAACTGCCGCTAATTAAAGCCTCCTGCATGCAGGGGTTAAATGGCCGTGGGAAAGGGAAACTTCCATGCACAAACGGTAACGCATCTTGCCTAATTACCGCTAACTAACCACTCCTGCATGCACGTACATGTCCTGGACATGGGCAACTCCTTCAATGCATCCTAATGTCTTCCTTGTCTTTCTTGTGGCCCCGGCCGGCGGTCCGGCTCCTCGAGCGGAGACACGCAGCAACCGACAGCGTGGGATTCCTCCGCCGAGTCAGCTGATCAACAGCTCCCGCCGCGGAGACACGTCCGATTGAGTGCTGCTCAGCAGTGACTCTCATGATGGAAGCGGAGGCTGGCCATATCCCCGCACGCGCGGCAGTTCGTCTCTCTTGCACAGGTACTCGGTCGCGGACTGGCGACGACTCCCATGGTAGAGTCGCGGGCTCGACGAGGCATGGCAACCAGCAACTCTACTCCCCCATCGACATCAACACTTGGCCATGGGCGGAGCGTCCGTGAAACTAGCTTACAACCTGGCTCCCCCGAGCAACGAAGCGTAGCAGCCGACAACGCTGCTCCATCCACTCGAGTAGACTGCAAGGCGCAACCCACTCGGCGACATCTCCCTCGGGCGTCGACTGCCCGACGCAGCGCGGGCACACGGCGGCTCTTTTCTCCACCCAACTGCTCGACAGCAGCCTCCGTGGCGGAGCTCCAGCACTGGCCATGGCCCCGCAGGCGGCGGCTCCTCCAGTCGGCAGCGTGATGATTCCCTCCGCGGTGAAGCGCAGACCGAACATGACGCGAACGTGGGCGCCGATCCGTGTCCCCGGCCCAGACACGGCGGCCTCCACAGCATAGACGCATCGGATTCCGGCGTTGCGACACACTCCCCTCACTGGTGAAGGTTACTCGCCAGATGGAGAGGTTCTTCTGTTCACAACTGATTCAGTCGGACGGGGACGTCTACATCACTCGGACTCCCCGCACATCGTCACTCCGCGGGACGCGTCTACTTCAATCCGCCAGATGCGCCTTCATCACTCGGACGCCCCGCACATCGTCACTCCGCGGGACGCATCTACTTCACTCGGACGCCCCGCGCAACGTAACTCCGCGGGACGTCTACATCACTCGGACTCCCCGCGCATCGTCACTCCGCGGGACGCGTCTACTTCAATCCGCCAGATGCGCCTTCATCACTCGGACGCCCCGCACATCATCACTCCGCGGGACGCGTCTACTTCACTCGGCCGCCCCGCGCGTCGCCATCGGTTGGTCACCTCATCACCACTCGGCCGCTCCGCGCGTCGCCATCGGTTGGTCACCTCATCACTACTCGGCCGCCCCGCACATCGCCAATCGGTTGGTAACCTCATCACCACTCGGCCGCCCCGCGCATCTCCATCGGTTGGTCACCTCATGACCACTCGGCCGCCCCGTGCGTCGCCATCGGTTGGTCACCTCATAACCACTCGGCCGCCCCGCGCGTCGCCACTCGGTTGGTCACCTCATAACCACTCGGCCGCTCCGTGTGTCGCCTCTCGGTTGGTCACCTCATAACCACTCGGCCGCTCCGTGCGTCGCCTCTCGGTTGGTCACCTCATAACCACTCGGCCGCCCCGCGCGTCGCCATCGGTTGGTCACCTCATAACCATCGGGCTGCCCCGCGCGTCGCCACTCGGTTGGTCACCTCATAACCACCGGGCCGCCCCGCGCGTCGCCATCGGTTGGTCACCTCATAACCACCGGGCCGCCCCGCGTGTCGCCACTCGGTTGGTCACCTCATAACCAGTCGGTCGCCACGCACGTCGCCATCGGTTGGTCACCTCATAACCACTGGGCCGCCCCGCGCGTCGCCACTCGGTTGGTCACCTCATAACCACTCGGCCGCCCCGCGCGTCGACATCGGTTGGTCACCTCATCACCACTCGGTCGCCCCGCGCGTCGCCATCGCCAAAATCCTCCAGTGGGTGACTTAGCTGCGAATCTGTTTCGCCTAAGTTCAAGAAATCCTACCGAGTGGAGAGCAAACCTCCCACTCGGGGGCTTAGCTGCAGTCCAGTACTCGCCTAAGTTTGAAAAAATCCTACCGAGTGGAGAGCAAACCTCCCACTCGGGGGCTTAGCTGCAGTCCAGTACTCGCCTAAGTTTAAAAAAATACTACCGAGTGGAGAGCAAACCTCCCACTCGGGGCTTAGCTGCAGTCCAGTACTCGCCTAAGTTTTAAAAAATCCTACCGAGTGGAGAGCAAACCTCCCACTTGGGGGCTTAGCTGCAGTCAAGTACTCGCCTAAGTTTGAAAAAAATCCTACCGAGTGGAGAGCAAACCTCCCACTCGGGGGCTTAGCTGCAGTCTAGTACTCGCCTAAGTTTGAAAAAAATCCTACCGAGTGGAGAGCAAACCACCCACTCGGGGGCTTAGCTGCAGTCCAGTACTCACCTAAGTGTTTGAAATCCTACCGAGTGGAGAGCAAGCCTCCCACTCGAAGGCTTAGCTGCAGTCCAAGGACTCGCCTAAGTAGCCAAAATCCGACTGAGACAAGAGCAAACCTCTAATTCAAGGAGCTGTATCACAAGTATAATATGCGCTCCATCCCTATCCGCAAAGACACGAGACGAAGGTCGACTGTCACCATCGCCTCGTCATCACTCGGCCGCCCCGCGCGTCGCCACTCGGTTGGTCGCCTCATCATCACTCAGCCACTCGCGCGCCTTCAAACAGCTAAGTCATTCTAGCACTACATTATGTTATTTCCCCGTGCCTGAGTATCCCGTAATTCACAAATCATGTTCACTCGAAGGCCACGCCACCGAGTGTGCCCCTACGCTCGGTTTCTTATTTTTCACATACTTGCTTAGTACTCACTCCTGAGTCCAACTTCTATTTTTAATGCATATGTCATTCACGAACACCATGTGTTCTTCATTTAGAGTTTGCATCAGTCCTCGGGGGCTGCAACTCAGTCGCAACACTACACTTCCATTTTATTTGAGCCAGCACTCCAGCATGTCCAGTTGGATCCTTCACTTCGTCAAGTTCGACTAGATCCTTCACTCTTTTATAATCTTGTTGGTTTTAAACCAGCAAGCCCCCTGCACTCCCAGTGGGTGTCTATGGGTGTTATTTACATAAATCATTTCAGCACACATCAAATTTCCTCGAGAAATTATTTCGTTGGCTTGTGCCATTTTTACACAAGTTACGCGATCACTCGACGGCCCTATGCGCCAACTTCATCGCTACTCGGACTCGGTCACTGTGCCGGCCCTAGCGCACCACAACACCAACCTTGTCGCTCTGTTGACTTCAAACACATTCAGCCAACCCCTCAGAGGAATCCTCTTCATCATATCAATGACATAGACCTTGTCAGGCATGAGACTGATAAGTCCCTTTTATAATTAAACTGCACCCTTCACTCCTTGCGAGTTTGCCTCTTTCGAGCATCACTCGGAAGCTTCTCCTCATCTTTACCCGACTCCGACTCGATTAATTACAAATTATCCATTCAGAACTATATTTCTTGTATTCCGGCACGTCCGTTGTCGAAGCCTATAGTATGCTCGGGGGCTACGCCGCACTCGGGAGCTGCAGCTCATTCGGAATGATACTCTCCTAAGTGGTCGAGTACTTCATCACCAGTCAGACCCTTCACTTCAACAAGTACATTTGATCCGTCACTTTGACAAATTACATAATCACCCAGACACTCTGCATGCCATCTTCGTTCCTACTCAGACTCAGTTGTCACGCCGGTCTTGTTGCGCCGTAGCCACACAACACCGACCTCGTCACTACATCAGCTTCGAAAGCATCTGGCTAATTCCTTTGAAAACCATTTCAGCCACTTGGCTAGACTCGCAGTCCTTCACTCGACCACCTCGCGTATCCTCACTCGGCCATCCCGCACGTCGCCTCTCGGTTGTGCATGCCTTCACCACATGGCCGCCCCACGCGTCACAACTTGGCTGGACACGTAGTCCTTCACTCGGCCACCTCACACATCCTCACTCGACCGCCCCGTGCGTCGCCACTTGGTTGTGCACGTCTTCACCACTTGGCCGCTCCGCGCGTCGCCTCTCGGTTGTGCATGCCTTCACCACATGGCCGCCCCGCGCGTCACAGCTTGGCTGGACACGTAGTCCTTCACTCGGCCGCCCCGCGCGTCGCCACTCGGTTGGTCACCTCATAACCACTCGGCCACCCCGCCTTGGCTGTGCACGTCTTCACCACTCGGCCGCCCCGCGCGTTGCCACTCAGTTGTGCACGTCTTCATCATTCCACCACCTCGCACATCATGACTCGGCCGCCCCGCGCGTCGCCACTCGGTTGGTCACCTCATAACCACTCGGCCGCCCCGCCTTGGCTGTGCACGTCTTCACCACTCGGCCGTCCCGCGTGTTGCCACTCAGTTGCGCGCGTCTCCATCATTTGGACATGTCTTTACCTCTACACCCCTAGCACAGGAACGACTAAGTTACTCATATGTTCAAACCTCATATCACGCTCTGTAGCAATCTTACCTTTTTCGAGCATCACTCGGGGGCTTCGCACAGCCCTGGGCCATGTCGCCCTCATGGGTTACGTCCATTAGGTCAACCTATTGATCACATCAGGAATATTTCTTTTAACCATACATGTTCGGTCTGCCGAAAATCTATAAGGGTAGTACTGTCCACTCGGACGATCGCCCAAATCATTTCTTGAAGTCATCTTCAGGACTGCAAAAGGGAGAAAATGACGCTCCTCTACAGATACACTTGGCCCTTATCCTAGGCTCCAAGGCGTCAGTTTCACAAACTTAGACTCAGAGATGGCATGTTTTGGTGTTCCCCCGGGATAATGAGTGGCATCTCTCCGGAGAGTCAGCCCACACACTAGCCTCGCCACTCGGGTTTCATGGCACGTCCATGTCAGACCACTAGTCTATCTCCTCGAGGAGACATACGAGTGCCACCAAGTTTTTCCTTGTAGTCAACATACCCCGATCAGTTGGGAAGCACGTCCACTCGGACAAATACTCCTTTCACGCAAAATCTAACGGTCAATATAAGAAGTACTACTGGAACGATTACTCCCTGGAGTGTCCGGCCTTTTTCTACAGTCGGCAGTTTCAAAGCCGAATTCATTCACCGTGCCGAGAGCACGAAGATTCACCTACTTGATCGAGTTCCAGGCTGAATTTATTTACCGTGCCGAGTGCACGAAGATCATTCCGACTGACTCAGCTCCAGGCTGAGCTTATTTACCATGTCAAGCATCTGAAGATGCATCCGATTGACTCGATTTTAGACTAAAAGATATTTACCGTGTCGACTGCGTGGAGGTTTACCAGGAGACTTAAACCCTCTGCCCGACTCATCTAGTCCGACAGAGGCTCGGGGACTACACCCAGCGGGTGCACTCAGCGTGCCCCCACTGGAAGAGAACTCGGAAAGAAACATTTTGCTCGATGCAAAACCAGCTCCAGAATTACTCGACCTCCGAGTCAGAGAAGAACAAGTTTGATCAGTACCATCTAAGAAGAGTTTTAGTTCTCTCAGACCCCCGCCGACTGCCCGCAGTCAACGGCGGTCTCGGGGACTACACCCAGTGGGTGCACTCAGCGTGCCCCCACTGGAGTAATCTCCACTCGGTACGGCCTGACCAGTCCGAGTGATGAACAACAACAAAAAAAGACAGGCTCTAAGACTCCCGCCGACTGCCCGCGATCGACAGCAGTCTCTGGGACTACACCTAGTGGGTGCACTCAGCGTGCCCCCACTGGAATGGTATCCACTTGGAACGGTCCGCCCGGTCTGAGTGACGACCAAATAACAAAAAAAGACACGTTCCAGGCGTGAAGAAATTCCGAGAATCAGTTACTCAATGCAGGACCAGCTCCAAATCACTCCAAACAAATTGCTATAAGGTGAGTTCAACGCTCCTCCGCGGACCCGTTTGAGCTCATTTCACTCGGACACCATACAGTCTGGAATCCGTCAAGGCAACATGCGGAGATAAGATCGCCGGGTGACCAGAGGGAGTTCATAAGTGCCTCCGCAGCACTCGACTCATCTGGGAATTCACCTCGACTTGACCCGCTCAACCTCGACCGATTCGGGGGCTAATGACGAGGACATGTATTGGGGGTAGGGTAACAGGACTGACCTAAAGGCCCTACCCATGGACACCGTATACTTTGTACTGGACCCCTGGGCCAGATCGCCGTCCAGATGTACCGTAACTTGAAAGTCACTCGGACAGCGATCACCACTCAGAGCACGGCACTTCACTCGACGAGCTTATTCCACTCGACCGTGTAACTCACTCGGATATGCAAAGACAAATAGTCAGCATGGCGGTTTTGTAGTGGGCAGGCATTATGGAATTAATGCTCCACCGTGTAACATAAGAGGTGAGGGGGTGGCGCACTCTATATAAGCCACCCTCCACCACTAGACTAGGGGGCTTTTTTTGGGCTTCCATCTCTCTCTCTCTCTCTTTCACCATTAGTCTCAGGAGTACGGGGATCTGTTCCCCTCTCATTGTAATCTTCGGATACATTCTAAGATAAAACGAAGCCTCTCCGGAGCACGAGACGTAGGGTTGTTATCTCCACCGTGAGAGGCCCGAACTCGCTAAAACCACCGTGTCACCCATATGCATCTCGATAGATCATGCTCCTTTATCCTACCCCTCTTTTATCGTCGGAATCGATACCACGACAAGCACTGCAGAGTTTTTTTATGTTTAGCCCAGATATTAATTTTTCTCCTCTGAACAACAACGAAAACATCACTGCAGGTATTAACTGGGCGGGCTGTGGCCCGTCTAGCCCAGGCCAGATATCCAGTACAGATATTAATTTTTTTTCAAGCTGAAAATGGCTAGCCAAGCTATACTTTTTTTTAGGAATATCCAGGCAAGGTCAAGTTGTTATTCTCTGACCCGCTGGGCTACAAATCTTTTCTTGGAGGGATGCATTAGGCTTAACAAGAAAATGGGCTTTAAGAAATAATAAATGGGATGTAATTATAAAAACTGGGCAGTAACTATAAAAAAAATGCACCAAACACGTGATTACTTTATAAAATGTTATTTTTGGATATTGAAAATTTTAATTTCATTAATTGTTGCGAGTGCAATGTTTTGTTGGATTTTTTACGTAATATAAATTTATATTGAAATTGTATTTAATCTGACTAGAAATTTTGGGATAAAAATATTTCGGATCCCATCAAAATGTGGGAAATTTTATTGAATTCTGTTTTGAACGGTTGGTTGAAATGGGCTGTACTTTTAACAAACTGTAAATGGGTTGTAGTAAATTCCGTTAGAATTCAAAAATGGGCTACACATTCTTACAAATCTCAAATGCGCTATAAGTTCTCTACCACACACTTCTGGCCTTACTAAGTTGACGCGTCCCCTAAAAAAACAGAGTTGACGCGTATGCAAGGCTTTGTCAACTTATAGTCAACACACGGTTCTAGCAACAGTGGCCGTTGGATGTCCATCCAACGGATGCCGTGCTTCTTCTTCAATCTCGGATATTCTAGCTTCACCCGCACAAAAAATGATTCCTCCCCCTGACATCTGGGGCGCACCGTTTCGGAAGCTGACCTATGGGCCTACTAAGTTGACGTACCAAGGGCTTTGTCAACTTAGTCAATATAAACGATTCTAGTTGCAGTGACCGTACGATGTCCATCCAACGGCCGTAGTGCTTCTTCAACCTCTGGTCTTCTTGCTCCAGCCGCCCAAAGCAGCGCCGGTCGTGCCGCCTGCTCCTGCCTCTCGTGGCCGGCTGTGCTGCCGCGGAGGCCTCACCGCCCTCTACTATTCCCACCGCTAGCCAGGCCCTGCAGCGATGGCAGCCTCACACCGCAGCCGAACGAGTGAACCCTCATACTCCTCTCCGCGTGGGCATCCACTGCCGCGTCTTCACCGGCTCCGCGTCGTTCCCTTCCTAGGCCTCGCCGTCGTCCACCGCCCTGGTGCTCTCGGCGCGGCATGTCGAACGTGGTCAAGGAACGACTTCCATCGGACGTGGACTGTACGTCGAGAGGCTGACAGCTGGGTCCACGGCGGCAGCAAGGAAGTGCCTCCTTATTACGCAGAAAATAATGATTCCTCCACCTAACAGCAAGGACCCACCGGATGGGCCACCGTATTTCACGAAAAAAATGTTTCCCTCCTGACTGCTGGGACCCACTAGCTACACCTTCGCACGCAAGGAAGTGCGTCCAGGCAAAAAAATGATTCGCCCCCCTGATAGCTGGGACCCACCAGCTACATCTTCGCACGCAAGGAAGTGCGTCCGGGCAAAATAACAAAATGATTTTCCCCCCTGACTTCTGGGACCCACCAGCAACATCTTCGCAGGCAAGGAATTGCCTGACAGTCGGGACCTACCTGGTCGAAGCGTACGTAGCGTTGTCATTCTGGTTGCGAATGTGTATGTACATATATAATGGTCGATGTAGAGGCACGCACGTGTCGTAGTAGAGGCGCGTACGTGTCGTAGTAGAGGCGCGCACGTAGCATGTACACGTACGTACAGCGGCCAGGGTGCAAGAAAGGAAATACGGCCACATACGTACATACGGCAGGGTCTCGAACGCCTACTCGCGCATACGTACGGGCAGGGCTCGTGAACATGGCTGGGTCGGAACGGAGAAACAGCGTCGTCATCGTGTTCATGGGGAGGCAACGGAATGCGTCGTGTTCATGGGGAGGCAACAGAATGCGTCGTGTTCATGGGGAGGCAATGGAATGCGTTGTGTTCATCGAGAGGCAACGGAATGCGTCGTGTTCATCGGGAGGCAACGGAACGCGTAGGAGCCAACCGGCTGGGTCGGAACGGAATGCATGGTCGTGTTCATCGGAAGGGCTGGCGTACCGCAGAACGGAGGAAACGGACCTCCTATGGTCGAAACGGGGGTCCTGTTGATCGGGAGGGGTGTGGCGTACCGCAAAACGGACGAAACGGACCTCCTACGGTCGAAACGGGGGTCCTGTTGATCGGGAGGGGTGTGGTGTACCGCAAAACGGACGAAACGGACCTCCTACGGTCGAAACGGGGGTCCTGTTCATCGGAAGGGGTGTGGCGTACTGCAAAATGGGACTCCACGAGATACTGTTCATATCCACCGTCGACCCCCTCCAGCCTCCACGAGCTACTGTTCATCCACCGTCGACCTCCTCCAGCCTCCACCTGCGACTATTCATCCACGGGCTCCTGTTCATCCAGCCTCCACCGCGCGCTACTCCACCGGCTACTGTTCAACCAGCCCTCTCCACGGCTCCTGTTCAACCACCCCTCCACGGGCTACTGTTCATCCAGCCCTCCACCGTCTACTGTTCATCCAGCCCTCCACGGGGTCCTGTTCATCCAATCCCAACCGGCTCGATCGACCGGGGTCCTGTTCATCCAGAGGCAACACCACGGGGTCCTGTTCATCCACCCCCACCGGGAACTATTCATCCAACCCCCCCCCCCCCCCGCAACGCTCACTGTTCATCCAGAGGCAGCATCGATCGGCTTCAGTTAGCAGCAGTAGCGAAGGAATCACCCAATCGGGTTCAGTTAACAGCCATCGATCGATCGCTCGGGTTCAGTAACGCGTAGCCTGCAGTGCAATCACTCGGGTTCAGTTAGAGCCCAACGCCTCGCTCGGGTTTAGTTAGAGCCAACGCCTCGCAGACATGCGCGTACGTGTACGAGAGAAACATGCATCGCTCGGCCCCCGACCTCCCACCATAACCGGGAACTCCCCGAAATTTTCCTCCCCCTCGCTTCTACCACGGTTTTTTCCGTCATGGACGGCCCAAAGAATGTCATGCAGCTGCGTCTCCGGCCCGCTCAGGACGAAAAGCCCATTTTCTATCATGATTTTTTGTCATGGAAGTAGGAGCCCACCACATCTATGATGATACTGGGTTTTGTCACAATTATCATCATAGAAGTGTCATATGTATGACAGGAAAAAATTCGTTCGGCCCAAAATGTCACTGATGTGTCTTTTTTTTGTAGTGTACTCTATCGCAAACAAATAAGCATGCAGTAAGCAATCAAGCAAGGCCACGAGTAAAACTCAAATAAGAGATCTAACCAGAAAGTTCAACTTAAGAACTCCGGTTTGCAAAAAGAATCAAATCAAACGAAGCAACAAAATTCGAACGGCGAAAGAAACAAGCTTCATTTACTAATCTGGACTAAAGTCAAATTTTATAGTAGCAAAAACTTGTTTAAATTGGTTAAACGGAAAGAGGGATTCGAGACGAAACTCTAGGCGCTTGAATCGCCTGATTCCGATAAACGAGCGAAAACTTATACTAGAACGAAAATCGGATCAGAAATCGTGATCGAAAATAATCGCGGAAAATCCGAGAAAAAGAAAAACTGACGAACAGACTAATGAACGAACGATCGCTGTCTGCGGATAAACGGTCAAACAAAACCGAAAGAAAATAAACCGGAAGAAAATAAAACCGAACCAGATCTAACAAAAAACGGATCTAGGGTTTGGAAAAGAAAAACAAACGGTTTTTCTCACGAAAAACCATGGCGGCTACCTCGGGTCCGGCGGCGGCGGCGGGCTCCGGTGCGGCGGCGCGGCGGCGGCAAGGCGGTGCGGCGGCGGGCGGTGTGGCGGCGGCGCGGTGTGGCGGCGGGCGGTGCGGCGGCGGGGCGGTGCGGCGACGCGAGGCGAGGCGGCGGTGGCGGCTCGCGGCGGGTCTGGCGGCTAGGGTTTCGGGTGGGCTGGCGGTGGATCGGGGCTCGGGGTCTCGGGCTTTAAAGGCCGGCCGAAGAGAGTCCTAGCCGAATACGACCCTAAGTCGGTTGACTTTTTTTTTTAATAATTCAGAGGTGCAGAAAAAGAAAGAAAAGAAATACTAAACGGACTCCAAAAATCCCGAAATAAACTTTCCCCGTCCTCTAAAAATAAGCCGGACAAGATGAACGTTTATTTGGGCCTAATATGCAATTTTGAAAAACGCATATTTTTTTCTAATTCAAATAAAATAGCGATAAAACTCCGAATAAAAATCTTATTTGATTTTAATATTAAATCTCTGATATTTCTTTATTTTGATGAAGTCATTTTATCCTCTCTCTTTTATTTTTAATAAAAGAAATATTTCAGTGAAATATAATTAAAATCAAACGATCCTCTTTTCGTAATTCGAGAAAAACTCAAATATGAAAATAACGAAATCCCCAACTCTCTCCGTAGGTCCTTGAGTTGCGTAGAATTTCTAGAATCCAGCAAAATGCAATAAAATATGATATGCAATGATGATCTAATGCATAACATTCCAAATTGAAAATTTGGGATGTTACAAACCTACCCCCTTAAGGTGAATCTCGCCCTCGAGATTCGGGTTAGCTAGAAAATAGGTGAGTGATCCTTCCGTAAGTCTTCCTCTCGTTCCCAAGTGGCTTCATCCTCGGTATGGTGACTCCACTGAACCTTGCAAAACTTGATAAGCTTGTTGCGCGTAACTCGGCTGGCAAACTCTTGTATCTTTACTGGTTTCTCCTCATATGTCAAATCACTATCCAACCGTATTGCTTCAAGCGGCACTATATCTCTCATAGGAATATCAGCCATCTCCGCGTGGCACTTCTTTAATTGAGAAACCTGGAACACATCGTGAACTCCGGACAATCCTTCGGGTAATTCCAACTTGTAAGCCACTTCTCCCATATGTTCCAAAACTCTGTATGGTCCCACAAAACGTGGTGCTAACTTTCCCTTAACTCCAAAGTGCCTCACTCCTTGAAGTGGTGATACTCGAAGATACACTCTGTCTCCAACTTCGTAAACTGTCTCCTTGCGTTTAGAATCCGCATAACTCTTCTGCCTAGACTGGGCTACCTTGAGCCTATCGCGAATCAGCTTAACCTTCTCTTCAGACTCTTTAATCAAATCTGGTCCAAACAATTGTCGGTCTCCAACTTCGTCCCACAACAATGGTGTTCTGCACCTCCTTCCGTACAGTGCTTCGAAAGGGGCCATCTTCAAACTGGCTTGATAACTGCTATTATAAGAGAACTCTGCATAAGGCAAATTATCGTCCCAACTAGATCTATAGTCTAGTGCACAAGCTCTCAACATGTCCTCTAGAATCTAATTGACTCTCTCAGTCTGTCCATCTGTCTACGGGTGAAAGGCTGTACTAAACTCTAGCCTGGTTTCCAAAGTTTCATGCAACTAATTCCAAAACTTGGAGGTAAACTGGGTTCTTCTATCTGATACAATGGTCCTCGGAACTCCATGCAGACAAACGATCCTGGTCATATATATCTTTGCCAACTTAGCACTGGTGTAAGTGGTCTTTACTGGGATGAAATGAGTTACTTTCGTCAATCGATCGACTACAACCCATATCGAGTCATAGCCTGAACGAGTCATGGGCAATCCCGTGATAAAATCCATGCCTAGTTTATCCCACTTCCACTCGGGTATAGGCAATGGTTATAGCAATCCTGCTGGCTTCTGATGTTCTGCCTTCACTTTCTGACATACATCACAAACTTCTACATACTCCGCAATATCCTTCTTCATTCCGGTCCACCAGAAACTATCCTTCAAATCTAGATACATCTTGGTATTTCCTGGGTGAATCGAATATGGCGAATCATGGGCCTCTTGCATAATCAACTTCCTGATCTCCTGATCATTTGGCACATATACGCGGTCCTCAAACCATAAAGTATCATGCTCATCCTCACGAAATCCCTTGGCTTTTCCTTTACCCATCCTTTCCTTTATCTCGGCAATCTCCTTGTCCGTCTTTTGAGCTTCTCTGATCTTATCCATCAAGGTAGACTGAATTTCCAATGCTGCTACATAGCCTCTCGGAACTATCTCCAAACATAGCTCGCGAAGGTCTTCTGCTAACTCCTTGGGTAATTCTCCGGTCATGAGAGTATTTACATGACTCTTGCGGCTCAACGCATCGGCTACTACGTTAGCCTTTCCTGGATGATAATGCAATCTCATATCATAATCCTTAATGAGTTCTAACCATCTCCTCTGCCTGAGATTTAACTCCTTCTGCGTGAAGATATACTTCAAACTCTTGTGATCCGTGTATTATACCTCACAATGGTTTCGGATGAGAAAATGTCTCCATGTCTTCAACGCATGCACTACGGCTGCTAACTCCAAATCATGTGTAGCCTAATTTAACTCATGGGGTTTAAGTTGTCGTGAGGCATATGAAACAACTCTTCCCTCCTGCATAAGTACGGCTCCAAGTCCTCGATGAGAAGCGTCGCACTACACTTCATAATCCTTGTGTTGATCTGGCAGAATCAACACTGGTGATGTAACCAAGCGTCTCTTCAACTCCTCAAAACTGGCCTCACATTCCTCAGTCCAATTGAATTTGGTGTCCTTCTTCAACAACTCCGTCATAGGTTTTGCAATCTTTGAGAAATTCTCAATGAACCTCCGGTAGTATCCTGCGAGTCCAAGAAAACTTCGGATCTCTCCAACTGTCGTGGGTGATTCCTAGTTTGTCACGGTGACAACCTTGGTGGGGTCTACTGTTATTCCTTCTCCGGATATAACATGTCCAAGAAATCCAACTTCCTTCAGCCAAAACTCACACTTGCTGAACTTGGCGTATAACTGGTGTTCCCTGAGCTTACCAAGTACCAAACGCAAATGTTCTTTATGTTCTTCTTCATTCTTCGAGTAAACCAGAATATCATTAATGAACACTACGACGAACTTATCCAAAAACTCCATAAACACTTTGTTCATCATGTTCATAAAATAGGCAGGTGCGTTAGTCAGACCAAATGACATAACGGTATACTCATACAGCCCATACCTTGTCGTAAAAGTTGTCTTGGGTATGTCCTGCTCTCGAGTCTTCAACTGGTGATACCCTGATCGCAAATCGATCTTGGAAAACACTTTATCTCCTTGCAATTGGTCAAACAAATCATTGATCATCGGCAGTGGGTACTTATTCTTGATTGTCACCTCATCCAGTCCTTGATAATCAACAACCATCCTTAACGATCCGTCCTTCTTCTCCACTAGAAGTACTGGTGATCCCCAAGGTGACGAACTTGGGCGAATATATCCCTTATCCAGTAACTCCTTAATCTGCTTCTTAATCTCCTCCAAATCCTTTGCAGGCATTCTATACGGTCTCTTAGATATTGGCCCGGTGCCTGGCAAAATCTCATCAAAAACTCAATGTCTCTGTCTGGTGGCATGCCTGGCAACTCTTCTGGAAATACATCTGGAAATTCTTTTACCACTGGTACTTCCTCCTGTACAACTCCTGATAAGGAATTTACTTGAGTCCTATTTGGCACATGCCGGGATACATACTTGATCCTTCTTCCCTCTAGGGTGGTGAGTAAAATCGTCTTACTAGCGCATTCAATGTTTCCTCCATACATCAACAGCCAATCCATACCCAGAATCACATCCAGACCTTGCGACTCCAATATTATCAGATTGGAAGGGAATACATGCCTACCTATGGCTAATGGCATCTGAAAACATCCATGGCTTGCCATATACTCTGCTCTGGGTGAGGTTACTAGCATGGGCATCTTAAGAACTCTAGTGGGCAACTTATACTTATCCACAAATCCCCTTGATATGTATGAATGCGATGCACCAATATCGAAAAGTACGACTATAGTAAATGACTTAACCAAAAATTTACCTATTACTACATCCGGCTGAGCTTCAACCTCCTCCACGTTAACATGGTTCAGTTGTCCCCTGTTGAAAGGGTTGGGCTTCTTCCCAGAGCTTCCATTGTCATTTCCATTCTTAGCTTCAGGACATTCATTGGCGTAATGTCTGGTCTTCTGGCACTTGTAGCAAGTAACATGGCTTAGATCCTTCTTAGCGGGTGTTGCCGGGTTGGAACGGGTATGTCCGCTACTTCCTCCATTACCATTACCATTCTTGGGGCCACTATGGTTGTGCGAACTTCCTCCATTATGAGTGTGGCCTCCATGGTTATGAACAAGTCCTTCCGAGTTCGGGGTGTAACGGGGTCTCTGCTGGGCTCCAGAATTATACTTCCCCTGTCCATACTTCCTCTTGCGGTTGTCAATCTGCTGTTGCTTCCCTTCGAGCATAAGAGCTCTATCCACCAATTCCTGATAGTTATTAAAATTTGCCACCATCAACTGCATGCTCAGCACATCATTCAATCCCTCCAAAAACTTCTCCTTCTTAGCAGCATCTGTAGCAATGTCATCTGGGGCATAACGTGCTAACTTACTAAACTCATCCACATATTGGCCAACAGTGCGCCCTCCTTGGCGTAAGTTGCGAAACTCTCTCTACTTCATGGCCATAGCTCCAGCTGATACATGGGCAGTGCGAAAAGCCTGCTGAAACTGGTCCCATGTCACAGTGTCAATAGGGTAAGTGACTATGAAATTTTCCCACCAGGATGCTGCGGGTCCATCAAGTTGATGTGTGGCAAAACGCACTCTTTCCACATCTGTGCATCCTGCAATAGTCAACTCCCTCTAAATCTTGTGGAGCCAATCATCTGCAACAATCGGCTCGGTGCTACTGGAGAACACCGGCGGATTCAGCCTAAGAAAATGGGCTAAGTTGTCAACTGGTGGTGGTGGTGGTGGGTTGTTGTTGTTGTTCCCCTGGTTCTGATTCTGGACTAGTATCTACATCAATGCATTCTGCTGCTGGATTAACTGAGTGAGCTCTGGTAGGAAAGCAAATCCATTGTCGCATCTCAGAGGCATCTGCTGGGTTTAGAAAAGATGAGATAACAGAATAGAATGAGGTTTAGAGGGAAACACTACCCATATGCACATAAGACAAACACAAACATATCACTCAATCAATCAAACAAAGCATACAATCGGTCTAGAACTATCATTACAAAAGTGCTTGGACTGTACTATATACATGCTGGAATACTACTACTGATTTGGTGGTCTACTAGAAAAAATGATCGGTCAAGGAATCCATGATATCTGCTCCAGCTTCATCAACATAATCATCATCGCTATCGTCAGGGTCCGAGTCGGTGTCGTCGATGATGATGTAGTTCTCCGGGCAAGTGGAACTGTCATCTTCTCCTCCTGGCGCAGGGTCTCCCATGAAAACTCCTAGCTTCCTGGTCAGGTCGTCATTCTTCTCCACTAGTACGACGATTTCCTCCTCATAATCTTCGTGTGTAGCCTTGAGTTCTTCCTCCAGTTCCGTAATCCTTGTCATTGCCTTCTTCAAATCTGTCATGCCTGCGCACATCTGGTTCTCCTGGCAACGAATGTGCTGGTTCAACTCTTGGATGAAGAGGCAATCTATCCTTCTTGGTGCTGATCATCTCCCATTGCTCATCTCGGCTCCCACAAATCTGGTAGATACTGTCCTTGAGATCATTGTGGTAGACTTCTCCAATGCGTCCCATGGTGATGTGAGCTGCCATACTCTTTCCTAGACTCCAGGTGGGTGCATCGAAAGAAAACTCTATGGGCTCAGTGACTGGCGTGAATGTCTTTCCTGGAACTTGAACTTGAATCATCCAGCGCTCCTCTTCTGGTAAAGTGGCATTGTAGGTCCCGGTGAAGCTTAACAGGCAATCACTGGGTTCCCCAGGTGCCTCAGTCCACCCAGATGTGTATTTAAGTTGCCACCTTAAGTTGAACCATTAATTAACAATCTCACATCTTTCATGAATACACTCAAACCCAATCCACATCTACGAGCATAGCATAGCAATATAAGCATAACGTAGAAGTAACTCCCAGGGTTTGATAATAAACAAGTGAATAGGTACTACCTCATCTACCTCCCAAACCCACAATTTAATTCAGATCCTAACCATGCAATTGTTTGAGGATTTATCTAATGCAATAAAACTGGGTAGTAAGAGGTATGATCAAAGTGTTACTTGCCTTGCTGATGATCCGCGAAACCTAGAGACTCGTAGTAGCACGCTTCGCACTCTGGGTACTCTATCGCAAACAAACAAGCATACAATCAGCAATCAAGCAAGGGCACGACTAAAACTCAAATAAGAGATCTAACCAGAAAGTTCAACTTAAGAACTCCGGTTTGCAAAAAGAATCAAATCAAACGAAGCAACAAAACTCGAACGGCGAAAGAAACAAGCTTTGTTTACTAATCTGGACTAAAGTCAAATTTTACAGTAGCAAAAACTTGTTTAAGTTGGTTAAACGGAAAGAGGTTTTCGAGACGAAACTCTAGGCGCTTGAATCGCCTGATTTCGATAAACGAGCGAAAAGTTATACTAGAACGAAAATCGTATCAGAAATCGCGATCGAAAATAATCACGGAGAATCCGAGAAAAAGAAAAACTGACGAACAGACTAACGAACGAACGTTCGCTGTCTGCGGCTAAACGGTGAAAACCGTTCGTAAAAACGAACGTACGGACAAACGTCCGCTAAATAACTAAACCGAAAGAAAATAAATCCAAACCGGATCTAATAAAAAAACAGATCTAGGGTTTTGAAAAAAACAAATGGTTTTTCTCACGAAAAACCGAGGCGGCTACCTCGGGTCCATCGGCGGCGGCAGGCTCCGATGCGGCGGCGCGGCAGCGGTGAGGCGGTGTGGCGGCGGGCGGTGTGGCGGCGCGGCGGCGGGGCGGTGCGGCGGGGCGGTGCGGCGGCGCGAGGCGAGGCGGCGGCTCGCGACGGGTCTGGGGGCTAGGGTTTCGGGTGGGCTGGTGGCGGATCGGGACTCGGGATCTTGGGCTTTAAAGGCCGGCCCGAGAGAGTCCTGGCCGAATACGGCCCTAAGTCGGTTGATTTTTTTTAAAATAATTCAGACGTGCAGAAAAAGAAAGAAAAGAAATATTAAACAGACTCCAAAAATCCTGAAATAAATTTTTCCCGTCCTCTAAAAATAAGCCGGACAAGATGAACATTTATTTGGGCCTAAATTGAAATTTGAAAAAACGCATATTTTCCTAATTCAAATAAAATAGCTATAAAACTCCGAATAAAAATCTTATTTGATTTTAATATTAAATCTCTGATATTTCTTTATTTTGAGGAAGTCATTTTATCCTCTCTCTTTTATTTTTAATAAAAGAAATATTTCAGAGAAATATAATTAAAATCAAACGATCCTCTTTTCATGATTCGAGAAAAACTCAAATATGAAAATAACGAAATCCCCAACTCTCTCCATAGGTCCTTGAGTTGCGTAGAATTTCTAGGATCCAGCAAAATGCAATAAAATATGATATGCAATGATGATCTAATGCATACCATTCCAAATTGAAAATTTGGGATGTTACAAGTCAAGTCACCAGAGACTCGAGGTCATTTTGGAATGTTCCCTTGGCTAGAGCGTCGTGTCAATCCGCGACACCGCGACCTTCAGTCATGCGAGATAATCCATGGCATTGGCAAGGCGAGATTCCAGACGGAGCACGTTCACGGCAGCTTCATCCTTAACGGGAGAGTTGATAGGGTCCAAGCTCGTTTTAGTTCTCCCAGACTCTTCCTCGAAGTTTTGACAGAATTCTGCACACACAGAGAAATAATGAGTCAACAGCTGTATGGAGAGTCGACGGTGGCAAATCAGTCGTACAAGGGAAAGTACCTTCGAGCATAAGGAACAACTTCTTGGCGAGTCTTCCCAGATAAACCTCCAACTCATCCCTCTTCCGAGTGAGATCTCCAACTTTACCGGTCAGAGCCACCTTGTCCTTCTTCAGCTGCACGACTTCCTTGTTGGCTTCGCGTTTTCTTCTTCTATCTTGCCGACTGAAGCCAGCTTCTTGTCGGCAAGTTCAGTTTTTCCCACGCCGTCTTCTGAGCTGCAGCAAGGTCAAGGTCCTTCTGCTCCAACGCCTGCTTCATTTTCTCTAAAGAAATAACATTCTTCAGTCGAGCTTGGAGTTGTCTGTTTTCACTACGCACATCTGTTCGAGTGGAGTCACTCAGTTCAAAAGCAAAAAATAAAGCTGGCAAAGCAAACAGTCGACAAATAGTTACCTCCCATAGCAGCTGCTTCATCCTTAGCAATCTGCAGATTTTGCTTAGCTAGTTCCAGATCAAGGTTGAGCTGAATTTGTTTCTGCTCCAGTTTAGCGAATTGAGCATCGAATGCACAGGATTTCTACAATCAACAGATATGACACGTCAGTCGACACAAGGATCGATCGCTTCCGAGTGATAAGATACAAGTTCAGATTATTACGGCAAAACGAGTTCTAAGACTACTGCCGAATCAAACATTCAACAGTAGTCTTGGGGACTACACCGAGTGGGTGCACTTAGCGTGCCCCCATCGGTTCGACTTTTCAATCGACATGGTCCGTCCAGTCGAGAAAAAAGAAGAAGAAAGCATCAGTTATTCTCAGACCACAGCCGACTGCCCGCAGTTGACTACGGTCTCGGGGACTACACCCGGTGGGTGCACTCAGCGTGCCCCCACTGGTCCAGATTCCACTCGACAAGACCCGTCTAGACCGAGTGGAAGAACTGTAAAGAGACATTTTTATCAAGACCCCCACTGAATCACACTTTCGACGGTGGCCTCGAGGACTACACCCAGTGGGTGCACTCTGCGTGCCCCCACTAGTTCAAAGATACACTCGACGCGACCCAGTCGACTCAAGTGGAAAGACTACTCAGCAAAAGTTGAAACGCCCAGTGGCTGAACAGATGCAAGATGCAGACTGATAATAGATGCACATTAAAGGTTTTCGGGTATCATATCCTAACAGAACAAGCGTCAAGCTAAAGATCAGTCCGAGGTCAACTAACCTGGACGTTGGTCTGGAGAGTTGAGTTAGCATCATAAGCAGCTTGGCTGGCCTCGCATACCACCTTCATCTGCTCCATCGTATGTCTCGCTTGGCATATAGCTTCCATGGTAGCACTCACCTGGTCCTCTAGGACATGATGAGTGGCGAAGAGTGGAGCTGGCGAAACGGTCAGGTCAGCCAGAGGATCCAAAGCATGGAGTTGCACAGATGGAGCAGGGACTTGGACGGTCGACGCCGAGGGATAATCAGTCGACACAGGGACAGCGAAAGAAACAGAACCTCGAACTGGGTCTCTAGATTGTTGAACCATTGGCTCTGGCGCTGGCGTCGACTGAGGTACCTTGCTGGCAGGCGCCCTCCTGCCCGAAGTCCTACCTTTCCTTCCCGTGGTCTTCTGGGGCATATCTTCATCATCATCCGGAAGCTCAATGACATTTTGCGGTGCTGAAAAAGACTCGACTGTAAGAGCTCTGTAGACCAACCGATCAAGCGACAAAATGAGAACAAAGTTACAGAGTTAGACCTGCTTTGGAGGTGGCTACGTCTTCAGCCTCCTCGTCATCCTTGTAAATGTCCACGGAGGTTGCAGAGGTAGCAGCGCTGAAAGTTTCAAAACTCGCTCGGTTAAGCAAGAGAATGAGGGATGCCTCTCCATCGTATCTATATTTTTTGATTGTTCCATGCTAATATTCCACAACTTTCATATACTTTTGGCAACTTTTTATACTATTTTTGGGACTAACATGTTGATCCAGTGCCCAGTGCTAGTTCCTGTTTGTTGCATGTTTTATGTTTCGCGGAAACCCCGTATCAAACGGAGTCCAAACGGGATAAAAACGGACGAAGAATATTTTTGGAATATTTGTGATATCTGGGAAGAAGAATCAACACGAGACGGTGCCCGAAGGGGGCACGAGGCAGGGGGCGTGCCCTGACCCTCGTGGGCACCTCGTAAGGCGGTTGCTGCTCTTCTTTGGCGGCAAGAAAGCTAATTTTCGGGAAAAAATCATGGCAAAGCTTTCAATCCAATCGGAGTTACGGATCTCCGGTTATAAAAGAAACGGTGAAAGGGCAGAATCCAGAACGCAGAAATAGAGAGAGACAGAGAGACAGATCCAATCACGGCAGATGTCCTTAGTGTGAGGACTTAGTCGCGAGGCCAACGCATCTATGTGGTAGCTTGAGAGGGGTTGGGTGGAATCGAGAGACGCAACATAAGACAAGGATTTAGACAGCTTCGGGCCCCGGGGAACATCATCCAGTAATAACCCTACATGCTATTTGTGGCTAGGTCTCATTATGATCATGAGGGAGTCGCCGGTAAGCCGGCTCTTTGTGCCAAGCCCTAGAGATTGTTTCTTGCCCCTCTTGGGGTGCCCTGCCCCTCCTTATATAAGTTGAAGGGGCGGGTTACATTGTAACGCCCCGGATTCAATGGCCAGGTGTCTTCCAGTTATTCGCCGTCCTTGCCATATCATGTGCCTGCGTGTTGCATTTTTCCATGTCATCATCTGCATTGCATCCTCATGTTTTCAAAACATGCATCCGGTCCTTTGCCCCGTTGACCGTTTCGCGTTCTGACACTCCCACACGCGCCCGTTGCCCCTCTCAGACCTCGTTTCGTGAGTGGCACTTAATTGTTCTTGGAATGGGATGAAACTCGACATGCGGTGTTTTTTTAGAGTAGGTAGACCGCCAGTCAATTTTCGTTCCATTTGGAGCCCGTTTGACGCCCCAACGGTTATCCGCATAGCCCGAAACCCCACTCTCTTTGCAGCCCAGCCCCTCTTCACCACAGCACATGAGCCCATCCAAACCCCCTCCATGCTCTCGGTCGTTGGATCGTGATCGTGTGGGCGAAAACCTCTCCCCATTTGGACTCTCCTAGCTCCCTCTAGCTATAAATTAGCCCCTCCCCTGAAATTTTGGGCGAACCCTAGCCTTCCTCTTCCTCCGCGCGCCGGACATGTCCGTCCGCCATCGGACGCGTCCACTGCCGCCACCACTCGCTCCAACCAATGAGAGGCCGCCACGTCACCCCGCCGCCGCTCTCCTCCAATCGCAGCGCGCCACGCGTCCCCGCGCCCACTTCCCCATCGGCAGCCGGCGGAGCCCATCCGGGGCTCGCGCGAGCCCGACCGCGCCGCCGCCCGGCCCGAGCGTCGCCCGCCTGAGCGCCTCGTGCCTTGCCGCCCTTGCTCCGCCGCCCCCCGCTTTCGTGCCTCGCCAGCGACCAACTCTGGCAACCGGAGCGCGTCGTCCTGCGCCATCGTCCCCGCCGCCAGCGCCTCCCTCTCCGCGCCTAGCGCCCGCGGCGCACCCCGCCGTCCCGCGCATCGCCCCGCGCGCCCGCGCCTCCTCCCCGCCGCCCGACGTTGCCGCAACCTTCCTCGCCGGTCGTCGTCCAGCTCGCCGCCGCCTCGCCGCCGCCCGAGGTCGCCGCCCGCGCGTCCCCGCGCTCCCTCGTCTCCGTCTCCCGCCAGATCCGACCGCGGGAGGGCCGGATCCGGCGACCCCGAGCCCGGCCGCCACCTCCCTCCACTCCGGCCATCTCCCTCCTCTCCGGCAGCTTCTCCGGCGAGTTCATCCGGCCGCCTCGAAATCCGTGCGAACCCTAGGTCCAGATCTGGGAGGTGATTTTTTTCCACCAAGTCCTCGTAATTTTGCATTCTGGTGCCATGTTTGACATGAACTTTCTGCTCGTAGCTTAGTTTTGCATGTATGATATATCGAAATGTTCACCATGAAATGATCCACATTTTTTCCATCGTGGCATATTTATTTGAGTTCATCTCGACGCACTAATCATCGTTACAAGAGTGCTATATGATGTTAACCTGCTGAGACTGTTATAACTTGTTGTTTTGCCATTTTCGTTGCATTTTGTGTGTGCATCTTATGAGCATGATGCTATATGTTTGTGGAGCATCTCCATGCCATCTTTATAGTGGTGCAATCCATGTATTTTTGTGTTACGTTTGGTGACTGCATCAAGCTCGTGAAGTGGGCTACTTGCTGTTAATGTTCTGTCAATGCTGAAACTGTTATATCACGTTGCTATCTTTTCTTGATGCTACCAATTAATCCATGCATATTCTGGAGATGTTCAATAAGTATGTTTTCTGCTACATGTGATGCTGTATCAATCTGTGCCTTTGTTTGCACTTATAGCCTGCATTAGCTTGTTGTAATCTTGCTCTCAAATTGCTAAGAAATGTTGCTTTCAGCCTGTTAACATTAAGTTCAGTTTTTCCATGTGTTTTGCTAGTGGTCCATCCACCCTATGTCTACCATATTGCCACGCTTAGTTTAATAAATATGCCACCTTACTGTTGGTTGACTTAACATGCCATGTAATTCTCTTTAGTGAGTTGTACAAGCTCACCAACATGCCTACTTATCGTTGTTCCTGCCATGTGCTATTATTTTCACTGTCTGAATCTGCCATACCATTTGCCATGTTTGCATGGGTGCTACCATCTATTCTTTTGATCTTTGGAATAAGTTCAGTAAGGGAGTTTTGTTAACTGCATTTTGTACTAGCATGCCATGTCTTTGGTTGCCATGATAAGTTCCTGTAACATGTTATTTGATAGCTCTAAACATTGCAACCTGATGTTATTTCTTTAACAATTTAAACATTGCATCAAAGTAGGTCGTCTAGATGTGCAACTAAGTGAGCAACCTATATGATGCAACAATGAAGAGCACACAAGCAAGCAAGAGATATAGCACAAATAAGCTTGCACAAGTAAAGGCACGAGATAACCAAGAGTGGAGCTGGTGGAGACGAGGATGTGTTACGAAAGTTCCTTCCCTTTGAGAGGAAGTACGTCTCCGTTGGAGCTGTGTGGAGGCACAATGCTCCCCAAGAAGCCACTAGGGCCACCGTATTCTCCTCACGCCCTCACACAATGCGAGATGTCGTGATTCCACTATTGGTGCCCTTGGAGGCGGCGACCGAACCTTTACAAAAAAGGTTGGGGAAATCTCCACAAATTAATTGGAGGCTCCCAACGACACCACGAAGCTTCACCACAATGGACTATGGCTTCGCGGTGACCTCAACCGTCTAGGGTGCTCAAACACCCAAGACTAACAAGATCCGCAAGGGATTAGTGGGGGGAATCGAATTTCTCTTGGTGGAAGTGTAGATCGAGGCCTTCTCAACCACTCCCAAGCAAATCAACAAGTTTGGTTGGCTAGGGAGTGAGATCGGGCGAAAATGGAGCTTGAAGCAAGAATGGAGCTTAGGGTTGGAAGAGGTAGTCAACTAGAGGTAGGAGACGACCCTTTTATAGTTGTGGACAAAATACAACCGTTATCCACTTAACCAGCCCGCGACATACGGTACTACCGCTCCGGAGACGCGGTACTCCCGTGGGGGGCCACGATACTACCGCGGTAGCTGCAGGGGCTAGAGCACGCCTAACAGAGTGCAGTACTACCGCGAGTGCGGTACTACCGCTCCCCCTTGCGGTACTACCGCAAGGCAGGAGAGTCCTAGCCTGGGATGGGCGTGGATGAATAAAATTACATCCGTGCCTACTTCCGCTAGAAATAAATTGATGCAAAAATCCGACACGGTACTACCGCTGGGAAGAGGTACTACCGCATAGCAGCTGGACGGGACAGCGTGCGGTACTACCGCGCACGAAGCACGGTACTACCGCGGAGGCGCGGATGTTAAAAATTGCATCCGCCCCTACTACCGCGATGCAGCGGCACTTGGCCCGGGCGCCACGGTACTACGGCTCCAGAGGAGCAGTACTACCGTGGGCTCCAGCGGTACTACCGCGTCGTGGCACGGTACTACCGTGGGTGCCTGTGGTACTACCACTCCAGGGAGCAGTACTACCGCAAGCTTAGCAACAGCAGCCAGGACTTTTGCAAAGAGGATAAACGGGGGATGCTCCAAAGTGCAAGGCAAAGGTGGAGACAAGGAAGGAAACGTGTACGTGAAGATTCCACCCAAACCTCTCCGACGTGGACCCCCTCTTAATAGTACGTCTTTCCTACGACTCAAATCCAACAAAAGGAAACGTAGAAAAACGCCATCTTTAATAGTCTTCGAGGGGCACCAAACCATCTTGTGCCTAGCGATGAAACGTCTGAGAAACTCAAGGCACACGATGAGTCCGCAAAAGCATTGTCATCAATCACCAAAACACCTCAGGGGTAAATATGCCCTTACAATCTCCCCCTTTTTGGTGGATTGATGACAATACGGGATTTGCATAAGAGAAATAATATTGAGCAGATGCAAACCCCTCCTCTCTAAAATATAGACGGGCTCCCCATAGATGTGTGCAATCTAGATGGATGCTTTGGACTGCACAGCACACAAACTAGGATCAACACTCCCCCTATATTTTAGAGACAAGACATATCTTGCAATGGAAGTACTAACATCTAAACAGGAGCATAAAACATAGGTAGCACAATATAACATAAGCTCACTAAGATAGGATAGAGTGCACATGTCTTACACCATATGAGGGATAAGTCTCAAACCAAACCAAAGCAACCAAAACGAGGTTCAAACGAGAAAGCAAACACAACGAAACACGACACAGGACTCGCAAATCCCTACACTCTCTCCCCCATTGGCATCGAGACGCCAAAAAGGCAGAGAGGACACCTACACACAAGGGGTGGCTCAAGCAGAGAAATCATCCCAACGCTCCCCATCAGACTCGACAGCAGGGACGTCCTCCTCGATGTCCTCGTCAGAATCAGACCACTTGAAGCCTTGCTTCGCGATCCATTCGGCCTCCGGGGTGATGGCGTCCTCAGAACCACTAGAGACGTCCTCTCCAAAGACCTTCATAATCTTCTTGTCGCGGCGGTGAATCTCCTTGGATGCCACGTGAGTCCTGTACTGCCCCTTTACTTGCATGCAGAAAAGAGTCTTCATCTTGTTCTTCAGCTTCTTAGCCCACGAGGGCTCAGAGGAGCTACGGGAAGAACCAGCAGCACGGTCCTCGGCAACATCCTCTGTGCCAGCCTCCTCCTCACCAACAGCCCTCCTAGCAGCAGACGCCTCAGCACGAGTAGTAGTGTTGGCCCAGTTGGGCTTAACACGGAGACTGATAGGGTCATGCCGAATCCAGTCTAGAGCAAGGAACTCATCACCAGGGTACAGCTTCTCCCAAGTCTTGGAGATCAGCAGAAACAGGTATGGTCCATAGGTAGGCACCTTGCGGTTGAACACCGCAAACCAAAGCTCACACCACATGATGTGTGAGACATCAAGTGGCTGAGTCTGAGACACACGTGCCTCCTCGCACAGGAGCATCATATCCACCATATATGCATGAACCTTGTCCTTGTCACCAATGCGAGGGAACAGAGAGTTGTGGAAGATGCAATACATGATATCCAGAAAGGAGTTCAGCACCCAGGTTGACTTGCCATTGGGAAGCACCTTCTCAACATAGAACGGCTGAATCTTGTTCTTGTTAGCAGACTCAGGATTGGCATGGGGGCGAACACCCATGGGTGTGTTGAGCCCGTCATCAGGAACCTGGAGCAGATCCATGAACTCCTTCCAGGTAGCAGTCAGCTGGCAGCCATTGGTCATCCAGGTCATCCTCCTCTCCTCCCCCATGTGAAATAAAACTGAGGCAAAGAACTGACAGATGAGCTCAGGGTCATAGTCAAGGTGGAAAGAGATCACATGTTCAATACCAAACTGCTCCACCAAATCCAAAGCTTCTCCAAAGTACTCACGGAACTTGTCCTTCCTCAGGTGATGCATATCTATCCACTTGACATCCAGGTAGGTATTTTGCTTGTTCTTGATGACATCTAGATAGGTGAGAGTCTGCTGCTTGCTCCAAAACAACTCACAGCCTCTGATGGTAGCCCGAGGATTCACATAAGGGTTGATCTGCCTGAGATGGATGAACTCAGAAAGGGGAATCTCATCCATGCCCTTAGCGGGTTCCTTGTTCTTGCTAGCTGTGGTCTTGACATGTCGCTTGGGGGCATTGGAGCCCTTTGGTGCTTCACCTTGATTACGCAAATGCTTGGAACTGGTGTCACGACCGGGATTGGACCGGCAAGAGCCACCACCTGAGACACAAAGCGCAAAAACACACACGACAAGCAAAAGGGATCAATGCAAAGACCACGGCAAAGCACAAACCAACACATAGGAAGCATACATGCTAAATGCCATGAAAAAAGATTTGGCCCCAACGGTAGTACTGCCAGGTGCTGCGGTACTAAAATTTTAATACCGCTCCTAGCCGCGGTAGTACCGTGTGAGGTCACGGTAGTACCGGGGCTGGGAGCGGTAGTAGAATCTTAGTGCCACAGCTCACGCGGTAGTACCGCACCTGACGGGCGGTAGTACCGGACGAGCGGTAGTACCGCTCGTGAGGCGCGGTAGTACCGCACCGCATCAGATCCGAACCAGTTTGAATCTAAGAAAAACCGCGAAACCATGGCGGTACTACGGTTGATCAAATCTATCATAGGACAACATATCAGGTATAATCCCTACGCAATACTACTCTCCTACATCCTACTCTTGCAAAGATTTAGCCTAAAATCTCAAGAACACATGCATCTCCCCAAAAACCTAGAGGCAAGGAAAGCAACCAAAAGAGAGAGGGATTTGGGGAAAGACCTTCTTCCATGGCAAGAGCACGTGGTGGGGAACGATCCCACCGGTCCGAATCGAAGGAGAGCAGCCGGAGGCGGAGATCCGGTGACGGACTCCGGCCTCGTTCTTGAGCGAGAGGGAGAGAGACGAAGTGGGGAAACTGACGAATGGGTATGGGGGAGTTAGAACTCCCCTTGCCCGTCCTTATCCCCCACGCGTCTGCGACGGCGCGGTAGTACTACACATCATCGCGGTAGTACCGCATGGGCTGAAGTACCGCACCCAAGCGGTAGTACCGCTCTCCTAGGCGGTAGTAAAAAATTACTGCCGCGCTGGGGCGGTAGTACTGTGCTCTCCACACGCGTAGTACCGTAGCAAGCTGCGGTAGTACCGTGAGCTCAAGAAAAACAGGTTTCACACACACAAAAAAGAGGTCTTCGCAAAGAAACTTTAAGCACAAGAACACGCTCAACACAAAGGCAGAAAGGCAAACGACAACAAGGAACAAACACGCGACACCACCTCTCCAAAGAGAGGGCGGTGGCCGGAGCCACCTATGTTTGAGTCAATTGGTATAGCACCGCGAAGAATTATCCTTGGGCCCATGACCAAAACTCGACCAGAACTCGTCTTTGAAGCACAAGTACCATCAAAAATGGCTAATGTGAAAGAGTTGATCAATTTATGCATAATGGGGGGAGGGAGAGTTCATTGAGAGAACAACACTCCCCCTATGTCCATGCCTACACCTAAACAAGACAACACGTTGAGTATGGTGGGGTGTGCAAGGGTTCAAGCAACATTGCTCGAATCAATGATATTTAGCTCATGCCTTAACTCGCGAAATCTTGCTTCATCCAAAGGCTTCGTGAAGATATCTGCAAGGTTATCATGAGTGTTGACGTAGTTGAGCTCGATCTCCCCTCGCCTAATGTTGTCCCGGATGAAGTGATACCGAATCTCAATATGCTTCGTCTTGAAATGTTGCACCGGGTTGAGAGAAATCTTGATGGCACTTTCATTGTCACACCAAAGACGCACTTTGTCACAAATGACACCGTAATCCTTTAAAGTTTGCCTCATACATAAGAGTTGTGCACAACAACTACCGGCCGCCACATACTCCGCTTAGGTGGACGAGAGAGACACACAACTTTGCTTTTTAGAAGACCAACTTACCAAAGAGCAACCAAGGAATTGGCACCCTCCAGAAGTGGACTTGCTATCCACTTTGTCTCCCGCCCAATCGGAATCCGAATATCCGACAAGCTTGAAGTTTGCTCCTCTTGGGTACCACAAGCCAAAGTTTGGGGTAAGAGCGAAATATCAAAAGATTCGCTTGACCACCACAAAGTGGCTTTCCTTAGGTGCGGCTTGAAACCGTGCACAAATTCCCACACTCAACATGATATCCGGTCTAGATGCACAAAGGTAAAGCAAGGATCCAATCATGGAACAATATACCTTTTGATCCACTGCTTTACCATTGGGGTCAATGTCAAGTTGGCACTTGGTGGGCATTGGAGTGGAAGCCGGCTTGACATCACTTAGCTTGAATCTCTTGAGCATGTCTTGAGTGTATTTAGCTTGGTTGATGAAGGTACCTTCTCTTCTTTGCTTTACTTCTAAACCGAGAAAGAACTTCAACTCTCCCATGGAAGACATCTTGAACTTTGAGGTCATTAGTGCGGCAAATTCCTCATTGAAAGCTTTGTTAGGGGAACTGTCGTGGAATTGTCACGGCAGATGTCCTTAGGGTCAGGACTTAGTCGCGAGGCCAACGCATCTATGTGGTAGCTTGAGAGGGGTTGAGTGGAATCGAGAGATGCAACATAGGACAAGGATTTAGACAGCTTCGGGCCCCGGGAAACATCATCCGGTAATAACCCTACATGCTGTTTGTGGCTAGATCTCATTATACTCATAAGAGAGTCGCCGGTAAGCCGGATCTTTGTGTCTAGCCCTAGAGATTGTTTCTTGTTGCTTGTCCCTCTTTGGGGAGCCCTGCCCCTCCTTATATAAGTTGAAGGGGCGGCTTACATGTAGAGTCCTATTATGATTAGAACTAACTTATTCACTATTACAAGTCGGATACAAGTACGGGTCTTGCTTCCTCGTAAAGCAAATATTCCTCATGCCTTCTGTCTTAAGCCGGCCCACCATAATATGAGCCGGCCTACTGGGACTTGGGCATAGTCTTCTATGTGACCCGCCGTCGGGGTCATCCGTGAGTCGTCTGACCAGTGAGCCGCCAGACCCATGAGTCGCCAGTCCTCCGGCGGGTCATCGGTGAGGCGCCAAATCCGGTCGGGTCATACTTCTGGCCGGGTCATACTGCGGGGTATATCCCCGACATTAGCCCCCAGTTTAATTTGGATTTATCCGTGTTAAACTGATCCTGTAAAACAAACACAAGAACAACTTTGACAGATTGTGTTCCAGGTTAAAAATTCTTGTACGCCGGCACCTGACCATCCTTAATTCCTTGTGCTTCGGGTTAAATATTCTCCTGAGACGGGACCTGATTATCCTTAAGTCCAATTGTCATTTCCTTCATCTAGAAAATCCGGGTTAAATAAGCTAGCTTCATACTCAATTTGCTGATGTTGGTTTCTCACAGAAAAATATTGTGAAGAATAATTCACTTGAGTCGGCTTCAAAGGCGCCGGGTTAAATAATTTTGGTCTTTAAATACTCATCTGATATTCAGCTGGCTTGAAGATGTAAAACTTGTCGGTTTATCATTAGCAAAAACTGCCGGATTATAAAACAGACGATGTCGGGTCATAATTGTTGTTGACACCGGTTTATGTAATTGATCCTCCTGATTTGCTCAAAACTGATAATTTGAAGATTTTTCTCCCTTATATCCATATTACCTATAGCCCCCAAGTCTTGAGCAGAATAAAGTGATGGTTTAAAACTTGCTCCAATAAACGTTGCAACCTTGAAGAAATTCGGTTTATTCATCTCAATCATATAAACTGAATATTCCACACATGTAGCCCCCAAGTGTCGGGTTGTCATGCTTGCAGCAACCTGGGACTTGTAATTGCTTTATGCTCATGAAAACTTCAACCAGTGTAGCCCCCAAGGGCCGGGTCATTATGCAATAATGAGCAGGGACTTTGTAGATATAACCATGTAAATTTGCACAACAATGTGTAGCCTCCAAGGGCCGGCTTAGTAAGATAATACTGAGCTGGGACTTTGTATATAATTGATAATAACATCATATAATATAGTCTCCACCATGGGGCTTGAACCCACGTCCACAAGGTTAAGAGCTTTGTACTCCACCAACTGAATAGTGGACCGTTCAATATAATGGATTAATGCTTGTGTACCTTGAATTTTTGAAGGAGGAATTGGTAGCCCCCAAGGGCCAACTCATTTAGAATGTGATGAGTCGGGTCTTCAATAAGTTGAGCAAAAAATGACTTTGTATTAGCCCCCAAGTGCCATGGTGCATGCTGGTAGTGACATGGGACGTGCATATTTGATATAATCCCAATCTGAATAATGTAGCCCCCAAGTGCCGGGTCGTAAGCCTGCAGCAACTCGGTACTATTTCCTCCATTGTAAAATAAATCATGCCCATTGATAAAAATAATAGCCGTTGCGCTAAAGCGACTTTGAAAACCTCAATCATAATACTGGTTATTGATAATCATAAGAGAAATCCAGCCATGTTGGCTATTCAAGATTTGAATAATATAATCTGGTATGAAAACCTCAATCATTCAATATCATAATGAAAATCCAGCCATGTTGGCTATTAAAGATTTGAATAACCCGGTTTTGAAAACCTCAATCATTCAATATAATAACGAAAATCCAGCCATGTTGGCTATTAAAGATTTGAATAACCCGGTTTTGAAAACCTCAATCATTCAATATCATAACGAAAATCCAGCCAAGTTTGGCTATTTAAAGATTTCAAATACCTTATCTGTTGACAAGTAAATCTGGAGTTTAAATACCCGGCAGCTCTTGGCCGATGGCGATTTAATACGCCTTCATTGTAAACCGGAATTTTTATGACCCGGCGGCTTATAGCCTTTTGAGAAAAATCCAGAACAGATAATCATTTTGAAGCATCAACTTTGGTAATGAGCTTGAACTTAATCATTTATATGTCATATTTTCTGCAAATCCTGCAGAGAGTTTAAACAACATATGCCCTGGCGACTTAGCGTCAAAACCAGGGCGGGTCATAATATCTCACATATAACCACTGTGATATTGAATTTGTACTGCCGGCTTACATGACCTGTGCAGTAAGGGTGATAACCCAATCCTTAGAAGCCAATGCTTCTACATAGATGATAATTGTCATAAACTGGCGACTTATAGTCAAAAGTCAAGCCGGGTTAAGCATAAAACACATATATATTTGAGATATAATCCCAAAAAGGTCTCAAGTTAAGTAATTGTGGCTGCAATAAAATTTACCAGAAACAGAATAGAACTTTTTGATGGCTTCTGATTCGGATACAATCAGTAAACCGTTCCAAAGGGGTTAAGCTAAGATTCGAATACGATCATATAGCCCCCAGTGGCATTGGCGATGCCGATCAAGAGGGTATCGACAGCTATGTTCTCTTTGGTTCGAATACGACCTATGTTTGAACAGGAAGCCCCCAAATGACCTTTAGAGTTGTTTAATGACGCTGATTCAAATACGATCCACGTCAGACCCAAAGGGGTTGAGCTATGATTCGGATACGATCAAGAAGCCCCCTAATGGGTTTGGTAGTATGCCAATCAAAAGGGTATTGACAGCTATGTTCTCTTTGGTTCGAATACGACTTATGTTTGAACAGGAAGCCCCCAAGTGACCATAAATTTAGTATTTCGCCGATCAAGAGGGTACCGACAGCTATGCTCGATGAGCAGGAAGCCCCCAAGTGACCATAATAAGATAAGCTGTAAGGCAGGATATTCATGTTTGAACCACGCATCATGGCAGCAAGCTCTTTTTGGCAACCTTTAATTTTTCTTAGAACTCGAACTTGCGAGAGATTAATTCTTTTGAACCGGAACTTTAAACCAGATTTGAAAGCTTCAAAAATTTGTGAGGGACAAATTTACCTTGAGCAGGATTTTGAACCGGATTTGAGAGCTTCAAAGCTTTGTGGTAGATAAATTTCCCTTGAACCGGATGGTAAATCGGAAGCATCATTGTGAGCCGAAATTTTTCTGACGGCTTTTTAAATTTTCATTGATAGAGCACTAATCTCCGGGGCCGGGTTATTTTTCCCTCCAATGACCCGAAATTCCTGAATGTATTGAAACCGGCCAGTTCTGCCGAGTCATACCATTGTAGCCCCCGAGTCTCAAGATGACTTGAGGCGTTGGCTTGAGATTCTCCATATTTGACCACAGCAGAGGTGTATATCATTGGCGGTGATAGCGTGAGGTGAACCCACAGAAGGTTGAGGTGACTGCGGCGGGTTATAAATGATCCCGTATGAGCCGTGTCAGCAACTCGGCCAATGGCTCCTTCCAACTGGCTTTTTGAAGTTAACCAAACTATAGTGGCGGCGACTTGTGCGCCCACCCATAAAACAATCAAGTGCAGACGGCGGCTGATAATATATGATAATTTTCCTCCAATTTGTTGGAAGATAAACCGGGCTTCCCAAGTAGTGACTTGCTCATACTCAATGAACAGCTCACGCAGACAGGCGCGGCCGATGTGTTGATGTAGACCAGGCCGCGAGAGACGGACGGTAAAGACGACCACAACATCTGAAGTGGCACAGATAGATGAACCGGCCGTGGCGTTGTAAGTCGGTGCGGACGGGAAAGTTGTCCTCCTTGTTGTAAGCCGGCGTGGTTGCGAGAGACGGCCACGACGTTGTAAGCCGGTGCAGGATTCCGTTGAGTAAGGATGACCACATGTGCCAAAAGATGTTGGCGTGCCTCCATCTCCACGGTATAATATCACTTTTTGTCATAAATAATTGCTCTGCATAAACAATATTGCAGACCAATGCAAAGATAAACTTGTTTTTTGACAAAACAACATTTGCTAATAAAACAAACTTGGATGGATATCACCTGATTTGTTTGGACAACGGATGATCCGTTTATTGCGAAGAGGTGGCTCAGGCAGACTGGCGACTTAATATACCCCCAACGACTCAAATCGGCAAGGGCGGCTCAACACGGCTCCGGCGGGTTGATGTAGATTAAGCTGCACGGGCGGCGACTTACGCACACATGTTCCATCAGTAAGCGGACGCAGACTCCGGTGCGTGATGGCACTGACGTATACTTCATAGGCACAATATGGCACCACCTTTGCTGCACATAAAAATATACAGACCAAAGTAATTGTTCTTTGATGAAAACAATATGTTTAATAAAATAAACTTGGATGGATATCACCTGATGTTTTTTCGGGACCGTAAATGATCCGTTCAATGTACATGCATCACCAGCGCTTTGCAATATGCCTTCGGGTTTATCTTCTGCGGGACGCATCCAAAAAGAACCAGGCGCGGTGAGCCAACAGTCAGGCCAGGCAAGTCATCAAAGGGGCAGCGGGTTGACTCTTCAACGGCTCAGTGGGCGATGGTGACAGCGGCTTAAAACAAACCACGCTGTTGCGGTGATGAAGGCGGGCGGGTCAACCCAGGCGGGTGCAATGAACCCAAGTGACAGTGAAGGCAACCATGCAACCGTTCACGGCGACTCACGTCGGCCCGAAGGCGGGTCATGGCCGGCGAAGCTAAGGCGGAGACCAGTGCAGCCTCGAGGCTGATGTGGCAACCCCCAAGTTGTAACCAGTTGAACAGACCAGGCCGTGGCCTTTTTCCCCTTTTTTCAGCAACGAGGCGGGTCGACTCGGAGGTGGCTTAACCCGCTGGAATCTTCCCTTAATGCTTCAGACGTCTTCTCATGATAAATAGGAGTTTATCTTGTTCTGATTAGAGCTCACGTGCTAGTAGTAACAGTAGCACTATTAATCAAAACAGATCTCGTAAACCGTGCAACTATTACTCCTAACACTTGGCCATGACTTCTCCGTGAGCGCAGCAACATCAATGATCAATCCAATCTTCTTTTTTAATCAGTAAATCTTTGAGAACCCTGCTAGAGTTTCCCATGAGGCAGCAACAACCCAAAATGCTTTTTTAATAAGTAAAGCGTTTTGGGTTGTTGCTGCCCCACGGTGGGCGCCAACTGTCGTGGAATTGTCACGGCAGATGTCCTTAGGGTCAGGACTTAGTCGCGAGGCCAACGCATCTATGTGGTAGCTTGAGAGGGGTTGAGCGGAATCGAAAGACGCAACATAGGACAAGGATTTAGACAGCTTCGGGCCCCAGGAAACATCATCCGGTAATTACCGTACATATTGTTTGTGGCTAGATCTCATTATGCTCATGAGAGAGTCGCTGGTAAGCCGGCTCTTTGTGTCTAGCCCTAGAGATTGTTTCTTGTTGCTTGTCCCTCTTTGGGGAGCCCTGCCCCTCCTTATATAAGTTAAAGGGGCGGCTTACATGTAGAGTCCTATTAGGATTAGAACTAACTTATTCTCTATTACAAGTCGAATACAAGTACGGGTCTTGCTTCCTCGTAAAGGAAATATTCCTCATGCCTTCTGTCTTAAGCCGGCCCACCATAATATGAGCTGGCCTACTGGGCCTTGGGCCTAGTCTTCTATGTGACCCGCCGTCGGGGTCATCCGTGAGTCGTCTGACCAGTGAGCCGCCAGACCCGTGAGTCTCCAGTCCTCCGGCGGGTCATCGGTGAAGCGCAGAATTCGGCCGGGTCATACTTCCGGCCGGGTCATACCGCGGGGTATATCCCCGACAGGAACCAAAGATAATGTCATCAACATATAGTTGGCACACAAACAAATCCCCTTTGACCTTCTTAGTAAAAAGAGTGGGTTCGATTAGCCCAACTTCAAATCGACAATCTCGTAACAACTCTGTAAGGTGGTCATACCACACACGTGGGGCTTGTTTAAGGCCATAGAGTGCCTTATCAAGTTGATACTGAAGGAAATATGCCCTAGAGGCAATAATAAAGTTATTATTTATTTCCTTAATTCATGATAAATGTTTATTATTCATGCTAGAATTGTATTAACAGGAAACATAATACATGTGTGAATACATAGACAAACAGAGTGTCACTAGTATGCCTCTACTTGACTAGCTCATTAATCAAAGATGGTTATGTTTCCTAACCATGAACAAGGAGTTGTTATTTGATTAATGAGGTCACATCATTAGTTGAATGATCTGATTGACATGACCCATTCCATTAGCTTAGCACCCGATCGTTTAGTATGTTGCTATTGCTTTTATCCATGACTTATACATGTTCCTATGACTATGAGATTATGCAACTCCCGTTTGCCGGAGGAACACTTTGGGTGCTACCAAACGTCACAACGTAACTGGGTGATTATAAAGGAGTACTGCAGGTGTCTCCAAAGGTAGATGTTGGGTTGGCGTATTTCGAGATTAGGATTTGTCACTCCGATCGTCGGAGAGGTATCTCTGGGCCCTCTCGGTAATGCACATCACTTAAGCCTTGCAAGCATTGCAACTAATGAGTTAGTTGTGGGATGATGTATTATGGAACGAGTAAAGAGACTTGCCGGTAACGAGATTGAACTAGGTATTGGATACCGACGATCAAATCTCGGGCAAGTGACATACCGATGACAAAGGGAACACCGTATGTTGTTATGCGGTCTGACCGATAAAGATCTTCGCAGAATATGTAGGAGCCAATATGGGCATCCAGGTCCCGCTATTGGTTATTGACCGGAGATGTGTCTCGGTCATGTCTACATTGTTCTCGAACCGTAGGGTCCGCACGCTTAAGGTTTCGATGACAATTATATTATGAGTTTATGAGTTTTGATGTACCGAAGGAGTTCGGAGTCCCGGATGAGATCGGGGACATGACGAGGAGTCTCGAAATGGTCGAGACATAAAGATCGATATATTGGACGACTATATTCGGACATCGGAAGGGTTCTGAGTGGTTCGGGTATTTTCGGAGGTACCGGGGAGTTACGGGATTGCGGGAGAAGTAATGGGCCTTGATGGATTTTAGTGGGAAGAGGAAAAAAAGGCTGCTGCGCCCCCCTCCCCTCTAGTCCGAATTGGACTAGGGAAAAGGGGGCCGGCCACCTCTCCTTCTCCTCCTATTCCTCTCCCTTCCTCCCCTCTTGGTGGACTCCTACTAGGACTTGGAGTCCTAGTAGGACTCCATATCTTGGCCGCACCAATTGGCTTGGCCGGCCTCCTCCTCCTCCATCCTTTATATACAGGGGCAGGGGGCACCCCATAGACACACAAGTTGATCTACGGATCGTTCCTTAGCCGTGTGCGGTGCCCCCTTCCACCAAATTCCACCTCGGTCATATCGTTGCAGTGCTTAGGCGAAGCCCTGCGCCGGTAACACATCAAGATCGTCACCACGCCGTCGTGCTGACGGAACTCTTCCCCGACGCTTTGCTGGATCGGAGCCCGGGGATCGTCATCGAGCTGAACGTGTGCCAAGAACTCGGAGGTGCCGGAGTAACGGTGCTGTGATCGGTCGGATCGTGAGGAGAACGTACGACTACTTCCTCTACGTTGAGTCAACGCTTCCGCTTCGGTCTACGAGGGTACGTAGACAACACTCTCCCCTCTCGTTGCTATGCATCACCATGATCTTGCGTGTGCGTAGGAAATTTTTGAAATTACTACGTTCCCCAACAGTGGCATCCGAGCCTAGGTTTTTATGGTTTGATGTTATTTGCACGAGTAGAACACAAGTAAGTTGTGGACGATACAAGTCATACTGCCTACCAGCATGTCATACTTTGGTTCAGCGGTATTGTTGGACGAGACGATCCGGACCAACCTTACGCGTACGCTTACGCGAGACCGGTTCCCTCGACGTGCTTTGCACATAGATGGCTTGCGGAAGACTGTCTCTCCAACTTTAGTTGAACCGAGTGTGGCTACGCCCGGTCCTTGAGAAGGTTAAAACGGAGTCTATTTGACAAACTATCGTTGTGGTTTTGATGCGTAGCTAAGATGAGTTCTTGCTTAAGCCCGTAGCAGCCACGTAAAACTTGCAACAGCAAAGTAGAGGACGTCTAACTTGTTTTTGCAGGGCATGTTGTGATGTGATATGGTCAAGACATGATGCTAAATTTTATTGTATGAGATGATCATGTTTTGTAACCGAGTTATCGGCAACTGGCAGGAGCCATATGGTTGTCGCTTTATTGTATGCAATGCAATCGCGATGTAATGCTTTACTTTATTACTAAGCGGTAGTGATAGTCGTGGAAGCATAACATTAACGAGATGACAACGATGCTACGATGGAGATCAAGGTGTCGTGCCGGTGACGATGGTGATCATGACGGTGCTGTGGAGATGGAGATCACAAGCACAAGATGATGATGCCCATATCATATCACTTATATTGATTGCATGTGATGTTTATCTTTTTATGCATCTTATCTTGCTTTGATTGACGGTAGCATTATAAGATGATATCTCACTAAATTATCAAGAAGTGTTCTCCCTGAGTATGCACCGTTGCAAAAGTTCTTCGTGCTGAGACACCACGTGATGATCGGGTGTGATAGGCTCTACGTTCAAATACAACGGGTGCAAAACAGTTGCACACGCGGAATACTCAGGTTATACTTGACGAGCTAAGCATATAACAGATATGGCCTCGGAACACGGAGACCGAAAGGTCGAGCGTGAATCATATAGTAGATATGATCAACATAGTGATGTTCACCATTGAAACTACTCCATCTCACGTGATGATCGGACATGGTTTAGTTGATTTGGATCACGTGATCACTTAGAAGATTAGAGGGATGTCTATCTAAGTGGGAGTTCTTAAGTAATATGATTAATTGAACTTTAATATTATCATGAACATTAGTCCTGGTAGTATTAGCATATCTATGTTGTAGATCAATAGCTCGCGTTGTTGCTTCCCTGTGTTTATTTTGATATGTTCCTAGAGAAAATTGTGTTGAAAAATGTTAGTAGCAATGATGCGGATTGGATCCGTGATCTGAGGTTTATCCTCATTGCTGCATAGAAGAATTATGTCCTTGATGCACCGCTAGGTGACGGACCTATTGCAGGAGCAGATGCAGACATTATGAACGTTTTGCTAGCTCAATATGATGACTACTTAATAGTTTAGTCCACCATGCTTAACTGCTTAGAATTGGGACTTCAAAGACGTTTTGAAACGTCATGGAGCATATGAGATGTTCTAGGAGTTGAAGTTAATATTTCAAGCAAATACCCGAGTTGAGAGATATGAAGTCTCCAACAAGTTCTATAGCTAAAAGATGGAGGAGAATCGCTCAACTAGTGAGCATGTGCTCAGATTGTCTGGGTACTACAATCGCTTGAATCAAGTGGGAGTTAATCTTCCAGATAAGATAGTGATTGACAGAATTCTCTAGTCACCATCACCAAGTTAGTAGAACTTCGTGATGAACTATAATATGCAAGGGATAACGGAAATTATTCCCAAGCTCTTCGCGATGCTAAAATCAGCGAAGGTAGAAATCAAAGAAAAACATCAAGTGTTGATGGTTGACAAGATCACTAGTTTCAAGAAAAGGGCAAAAGGAAAGAAGGGGAACTTCAAGAAGAACGGCAAGCAAGTTGCTGCTCAAGTGAAAAAGCCCAAGTCTGGTCCTAAGCCTGAGACTAAGTGTTTCTACTGCAAAGGGACTGGTCACTGGAAGCTGAACTACCCCACGTGATTGGCGGATAAGAAGGATGGCAAAGTGAACATAAGTATATTTGATATACATGTAATTGATGTGTACTTTACTAGTGTTCATAGCAACCCCTCAGTATTTGGTACTAGTTCAAGTTGCTAAGATTAGTAACTCGAAACAGGAGTTGCAGAATGAACAAAGACTAGTTAAAGGGCAAGGTGACGATGTGTGTTGGAAGTGGTTCCAAGATTGATAT
The DNA here is from genome assembly GCA_032464435.1 of Aegilops umbellulata. Taxonomy (NCBI): domain Eukaryota; kingdom Viridiplantae; phylum Streptophyta; class Magnoliopsida; order Poales; family Poaceae; genus Aegilops; species Aegilops umbellulata. The sequence goes on from CP136058.1 coordinate 332,572,512, forward strand.
GATCATCATCACACACTCCCTATACTTTCGGGATTAGTGTTGAAACTAAATAAGTGTTATTTGGTGTTTGCGTTGAGCATGAATATGATTTGATCATGTTAATTGCAATACAGTTATTCATTTAAGTTAGAGAACAATTGTTGTTCTGTTTACATGAATAAAACCTTCTATGGTCATACACACCAATGAAAATAGTTCATTGGATCTCGCTTGTAGTGATACACATATTCATAATATTGAAACCAAAAGATGCGAAGTTAATAATGATAGTGCAACCTATTTATGGCACTGCCGTTTAGGTCATATTGGTGTAAAGCGCATGAAGAAACTCCATGCTGATGGGATTTTGGAATCACTTGATTATGAATCACTTGATGCTTGCGAACCATGCCTCTTGGGCAAGATGACTAAAACGCCGTTCTCCGGAACAATGGAGCAAGCAACAGATTTGTTGGAAATCATACATATTGATGTATATGGTCCGATGAATATTAAGGCTCGCGACAAGTATCATTATTTTCTAACCTTCACATATGATTTGAGCAGATATGGGTATATCTACTTGATGAAACATAAGTCTGAAACGTTTGAAAAGTTCAAAGAATTTTAGAGTGAAGTGAAAATCATCGTGACAAGAAAATAAGGTTTCTACGATCTGATCGCGGAGACAAATATTTGAGTTACGAGTTTGGTCTTCAATTAAAACAATGTGGAATAGTTTCACAAATTCATGCCACCTGGAACACCACAGCATAATGGTGTGTCCGAACGTCATAACCGTACTTTATTGGATATATTACAATCTATGATGTCTCTTACCGATCTACCACTATCGTTTTTGGGGTTATGCATTAAAGACAGCTGCATTCACGTTAAAAAGGGCACCATCTAAGTCCGTTGAGACGACACAGTCTGAACTATGGTTTGGCAAGAAACCAAAGTTGTCGTTTCTTAAAGTTTAGGGTTGCGATGCTTATGTGAAAAATTTCATCCTGATAAGCTCAAACCCAAATCGGAGAAATGTGTCTTCATAGGATACCCAAAGGAGACTGTTGGGTACACCTTCTATCACAGATCCGAATGCAAGACTTTTTGTTGCTAAGAATGGATCCTTTCTAGAGAAGGAGTTTCTCTCGAAAGAAGTGAGTGGGAGGAAAGTAGAAAACTTGATAAGGTAATTGTACCTTCTCCCTTATTGGAAAGTAGTTCATCACAGAAATCTGTTCTTGTGAATACTACACCAATTAGTGAGGAAGCTAATGATGATGATCATGTAACTTCAGATCAAGTAACTACCGAATCTCGTAGGTAAACCAGAGTGAGATCCGCACCAGAGTGGTACGGTAATCTTGTTCTGGAAGTCATGTTACTAGACCATGACGAACTTGCGAACTATGAGGAAGCGATGATGAGCCCAGATTCCGCGAAATGGTTAGAGGCCATGAAATCTGAGATATGATCCATGTATGAGAACAAAGTATGGACTTTGATGGATTTGCCCGATGATCGGCAAGCCAAAGAAAATAAATGGATCTTGAAGAAGAAGACGGACACTGATAGTAGTGTTACTATCTACAAAGCTAGAATTGTCGCAAAAGGTTTTCGACAAGTTCAAGGTGTTGACTACGATGAGAGTTTCTCACTCGTATCTATGCTTAAGTCTGTCCGAATCATGTTAGCAATTGCCGCATTTTATGAAATCCGGCAAATGGATAAACGAAACTACATTCCTTAATGGATTTATTAAAAAAGAGTTGTATACGATGCAACTAGAAGGTTTTGTCGATCCTGAAGGTGTTAACAAAATATGCAAGCTCCAGCGATCCATCTATGGACTGGTGCAAGCATCTCAGAGTTGGAATATACGCTTTGATAAGTTGATCAAAGCATATAGTTTTATACAGACTTGCGATGAAGCCTGTATTTACAAGAAAGTGAGTGGGAGCACTACAACATTTCTGATAAGTAAATGACATATTATTGATCAGAAATAATGTAGAATTATTCTGTGAAGCATAAAGGAGTATTTGAAAGGAGTTTTTCGAAGAAGGACCTCGGTGAAGCTGCTTACATATTGAGCATCAAGATCTATAGAGATAGATCAAGACGCTTGATAAGTTTTTCAATAAGTACATACCTTGAAAAAAATTTGAAGTAGTTCAAAATGGAACAGTCAAAGCAAGAGTTCTTGCCTGTATTACAAGGTGTGAAATTGAGTAAGACTCAAAGCCCGACCACGGCAGATGATAGAAAAAGAATGAAAGTCATTTCCTATGCCTCAGCCATAGATTCTATAAAGTATGCCATGCTATGTACCAGATCTATTGTATACCCTACACTGTGTTAAGCAAGGGAGTACAATAGTGATCTAGGAAGTAGATCACTGGACATCGGTCAAAAATTATCCTTAATAAAATAAGGATATGTTTCTCGATTATGGATGTGACAAAAAGGTTCGTCGTAAAAGGTTACGTCGATGCAAGTTTTGACACTAATCTAGATGACTCTAAGTCTCAATCTAGATACATATTGAAAGTGGGAGCAATTAGCTAAAGTAGCTCCGTGCAGAGCATTCTAGACATAGAAAATTGCAAAATACATAACGGATCTGAATGTGGCAGACCCGTTGACTAACCTTCTCTCACAAGCAAAACATGATCACACCGTAGTGCTCTTTGGGTGCTAATCACATAGCAATGTGAACTAGATTACTGAATCTAGTAAACCCTTTGGGTGTTGGTCACATATCGATGTGAACTATGGGTGTTAATCACATGGTGATGTGAACTATTGCTGATAAATCACATGGCGATGTGAACTAGATTATTGACTCTAGTGCAAGTGGGAGACTGAAGGAAATATGCCCTAGAGGCAATAATAAAGTTATTATTTATTTCCTTAATTCATGATAAATGTTTATTATTCATGCTAGAATTGTATTAACAGGAAACATAATACATGTGTGAATACATAGACAAACAGAGTGTCACTAGTATGCCTCTACTTGACTAGCTCATTAATCAAAGATGGTTATGTTTCCTAACCATGAACAAGGAGTTGTTATTTGATTAATGAGGTCACATCATTAGTTGAATGATCTGATTGACATGACCTATTCCATTAGCTTAGCACCCGATCGTTTAGTATGTTGCTATTGCTTTTATCCATGACTTATACATGTTCCTATGACTATGAGATTATGCAACTCCCGTTTGCCGGAGGAACACTTTGGGTGCTACCAAACGTCACAACGTAATTGGGTGATTATAAAGGAGTACTGCAGGTGTCTCCAAAGGTAGATGTTGGGTTGGCGTATTTCGAGATTAGGATTTGTCACTCCGATCGTCGGAGAGGTATCTCTGGGCCCTCTCGGTAATGCACATCACTTAAGCCTTGCAAGCATTGCAACTAATGAGTTAGTTGTGGGATGATGTATTATGGAACGAGTAAAGAGACTTGCCGGTAACGAGATTGAACTAGGTATTGGATACCGACGATCAAATCTCGGGCAAGTGACATACCGATGACAAAGGGAACACCGTATGTTGTTATGCGGTCTGACCGATAAAGATCTTCGCAGAATATGTAGGAGCCAATATGGGCATCCAGGTCCCGCTATTGGTTATTGACCGGAGATGTGTCTCGGTCATGTCTACATTGTTCTCGAACCGTAGGGTCCGCACGCTTAAGGTTTCGATGACAATTATATTATGAGTTTATAAGTTTTGATGTACCGAAGGAGTTCGGAGTCCCGGATGAGATCGGGGACATGACGAGGAGTCTCGAAATGGTCGAGACGTAAAGATCGATATATTGGACGACTATATTCGGACATCGGAAGGGTTCTGAGTGGTTCGGGTATTTTCGGAGGTACCGGGGAGTTACGGGATTACGGGAGAAGTAATGGGCCTTGATGGATTTTAGTGGGAAGAGGAAAAAAAGGCTGCTGCGCCCCCCTCCCCTCTAGTCCGAATTGGACTAGGGAAAAGGGGGCCGGCCACCTCTCCTTCTCCTCCTATTCCTCTCCCTTCCTCCCCTCTTGGTGGACTCCTACTAGGACTTGGAGTCCTAGTAGGACTCCATATCTTGGCCGCACCAATTGGCTTGGCCGGCCTCCTCCTCCTCCATCCATTATATACAGGGGCAGGGGGCACCCCATAGACACACAAGTTGATCTACGGATCATTCCTTAGCCGTGTGCGGTGCCCCCTTCCACCAAATTCCACCTCGGTCATATCGTTGCAGTGCTTAGGCGAAGCCCTGCGCCGGTAACACATCAAGATCGTCACCACGCCGTCGTGCTGACGGAACTCTTCCCCGACGCTTTGCTGGATCGGAGCCCGGGGATCGTCATCGAGCTGAACGTGTGCCAAGAACTCGGAGGTGCCGGAGTAACGGTGTTGTGATCGGTCGGATCGTGAGGAGAACGTACGACTACTTCCTCTACGTTGAGTCAACGCTTCCGCTTCGGTCTACGAGGGTACGTAGACAACACTCTCCCCTCTCGTTGCTATGCATCACCATGATCTTGCGTGTGCGTAGGAAATTTTTTGAAATTACTACGTTCCCCAACAGATACACATGATCGGGGAAGTAAGGATCCTCGAACCCGGGGGGTTGTTTGACGTAAACCAACTCATTAATAGGACCATTAAGAAAAGCACTCTTTACATCCATTTGTTGCAACTTAAAGTTGTGATGAGAAGCATAAGCAATCGACAAACAAATGGATTCAAGACGAGCAACGAGAGAAAAGGTTTCACGGTAGTCGATACCCTCGACTTGGGAGTAGCCTTGTGCCACCAATCTTGCCTTGTTGCGAATGATAGTCCCATGAGAATCTTGCTTGTTCTTGAAAATCCACTTGGTCCCAATGACATTGTGGTTCCCCGTTGGCCTTGGCACCAATCTCCACACCTTGTTGTACTCGAAGTTGTTGAGTTCTTCATGCATGGCATTAAGCCAATCCGGATCTTTGAGTGCTTCATATACCTTTTGGGGTTCAACACAAGAGACAAACGCGTGATGTTCACTATAGATTGCCAATTGTCTATGAGTGCTTACCCCCTTTTGAATGCTTCCAAGTACATTCTTCATGAGATGACCCTTGGTGGAGAGCTTGGAAGCAATCTTTGCGGCACGACGCTCTAATTCCTCCTCGGTGGTGAGTTGAGGAGCGGTCACTTGATCATCTTGAGCGCCGTCTTGAGCTTGTTCTTGATCTTGAACTTGCTCAGGGGAGAGAACTTGACTTGGGCATCACTTGGTGTGTCAACACCATCTTGAGCATGATCTTGCCCTTGGTCTTGTTCATGAGGTTGAGGGCCTTCACTTTGTTCTTCGGAAGCGTGTGGGCCTTGGGTTGGTGATGGCTCCACTTGAGTGGAGCATTGTCCTTCTCCTTCGGCCACAAGGGGTTCCTCAATAGGTAGGATAAAACCAACACCCATTCTTCTTATGGCTTGAGGAGGAATTTCATCACCTACATCACAAGTGCCACTTTGCTCCACTTGGGAGCCGTTATTCTCATCACACTCCACGTTACACGTCTCCTCAATAAGTCTCGTGGATTTATTGAGGACACGGTAAGCATGAGAGTTTGTAGCATAACCAACAAATATGCCCTCATAAGCTCTAGCCTCAAATTTAGACAACCGAACACCTTTCTTGAGAATGAAACACTGACACCCGAATACCCGAAAGTACTTGAGGTTTGGCTTGTTACCGGTGAGTATCTCATATGGAGTCTTGTCCAAGCCTTTGCGGAGGTAGAGCCGATTGGATGCATGACAAGCGGTGTTGATGGCTTCGGCCCAAAAGTTGTATGGAGACTTGAACTCCGCCATCATGGTCCTTGCCGCATCCATCAACGTCGGGTTCTTCCTCTTCGCAACACCGTTTTGTTGAGGGGTGTAGGGTGTGGAATATTGATGCTTGATCCCCTCATCACTAAGAAACTCATCCAAGGTGTAGTTCTTGAACTCGGTGCCGTTGTCACTTCTTATTGTCAAGATCTTTGCATTGTGTTGACGTTGTGCTTCATTTGCAAAGTCAATGACGGTTTGTTGGGTCTCGCTCTTCCTCTTGAAGAAATACACCCAAGTATATCTTGAGTAGTCATCCACAATCACCAAGCAATACTTCCTACCCCGAAGACTATCAAAGGATGGAGGCCCAAAGAGATCCAAGTGAAGGAGCTCCAAAGTCCTCTTCAAGTAAATGATAGTCGTAGGGGGGTGAGCCTTCTCATGAAGCTTTCCTTCGATACAAGCACTGCAAGCACGATCTTTAGCAAAACTAACATTCGTTAGTCCACGGACATGGTCCCCCTTGAGAAGACTTTGCAAAGATCTCATATTGACATGGGCTAAACGGCGATGCCACAGCCATCCCACGTCAATTTTAGCCATTAGGCATGTCGCGGTCTTAGTGGGTCGCTCCGAAAAGTTAATCACATATAGACCGTTCTCGACATGCCCAACAAAGGCTACTTTAAGAGTCATGCTCCACAAGAGGGCCATGGTATCAATATCAAAGAAAGTGGCAAAGCCCATGATTGCAAGTTGACGAACGGAAAGTAAATTGTATGCAAGGGACTCTACAAGCATGACCTTCTCGATCGTGAGATCATGAGAAATGACAACCTTGCCGAGTCCCAATACCTTAGAAGACGAGGCATCACCCCACACGACATTAATGGGCATAGATGGAATCTTGTGCACGTCCACCACCAAGTCCTTGCTTCCGGTCATATGATTTGTAGCTCCACTATCGAGCAACCATGATCCCCCACCGGAAGCAAACACCTACAAGAGATCAATGCATGGTTTTAGGTACCCATTTTGTAATGGGTCCTTTGATGTTAGTGACAAGGGTCTTAGGAACCCAAATAGACCATTCAATGTATTCATGAGGAGAACCAACAAATTTGGCATAAACATGCCCATCACTAGCACGGCATAACACATAAGAAGGATTAAAGTCGCCGGCTTTGTTGGGAGAGGTGGCATTGCCCTTCTTGACACCGCCACCCTTCTCATTGTTCTTCTTCTCCGTGGAAGCACCCTCTCCCTCCTTCACAAAAGTTTGCTTGAGAGGAGGAGGTCGTTTGGTCTTGTCATTCTTCTTCTTGTTCTTGGGGTTGGGTGTGAACCCAATCCCCTCCTTGCCCACAACTTCCTTTTGATTGCTCAAAAGGTTGTTGAGGTTCTTCTCACCTTGTATGCATGTCACAAGGCCTTTCTCAAGTTGCTCCTTCAACTTAGCATTCTCCTCAACAAGATGCATATGCTCACAACAAGGGTTAGTAGCATTTGCATTATCAATCAATACCATATGAGGAAAGGTGGCTTTCTCCTTGGTTAGCTTTACTTGGAGTTGATCATGAGACTCTTTGAGGCTAGCATGAACACCTTTCAAGACTTTGTGAGCCTTGTCGAGGATGTCAAACTCCTCTTTGTGTCTAGCAAGATCAACCCCAAGCTTTGCCTTCTCGGAGTTGAGCACACGTGAAACAACAAGAGCATGATCAAGATCTTTCTTTAATTTAGCATGATCATCGTTGTATGACTCCTCAAGAGCCAAACGAAGACCACGCTCTTCCTCAAGAGCATTGGAAAGATCCGAAATCTCATCGGCATAGTCACTACTATGCCCCTCCATCTTAGAGATGGTATCTTCGTGAGCCTCGATCATGTCATTGGCTTCACCAAGTTGTTCCAAGAGAGCAACAAAGTGCTTCTTGGATTTGCCCTTAAGTTTACCCATAAAGGCCTCAAACTCATTTTCCTCCACATTAGTTCCCTCATGTTCATCAATGCTATCCTTGGAACAAGGATGATTAATGATGGTAGTTTTGATGTTGGGAGTTACCTTGTTGGTGGCTTTAGCCATGAGGCACTTGGCGGTGATGCTCTCATTGGGTGAGTCGAAGAGAGACACATGTTGAGTCGTCGCAATGGCAACGGAGGCCATGGCAACCGACTCACCATCTTCAGCATCGTCATCATCCTCATTGTACTCTTCTTGTACCACCAATGCCTTGGGAGGAGTTTCTTGGTGAAGTTGCTCTTGTTAGGGAACGACTTGGCCTTGTCCTTACGGATGAGCTTGCCACCGTTGTCTTCCCTCTTCTCATAAGGGCACTCCGCAACAAAATGGCTCACATTGCCACAATTGAAGCAAGTTCTCACTCGTTGGTTGCCCTTTGAGCCACTAGAGTTGTTCTTGTTGAAGTTGGGCCTTGAGTTCTTCTTGCTTCAAAATTGCCTTGAAGCAAGTGCCATGTGTTCATGTAGGCATACTTCGTATCTTCGAGGTTGCTCTCCTCTTCTTCCTCCTCTTCCTCTTCTTCGACATAGACCTTGGCCTTCAATGCAAGGTTGGGCCTTTTTGCTCTTTGAGACCGAAGCACCGCATTGTCGGCGGTCTTGTCCAATATGCTCATAGCCACAAACTCATCCAACGCCTCACTTGAGGACAAGGTGTGGAAGTCCGGCCTATGACGGATGACGGAGGACATGGCTTTGTGGTAGGGCATCATTTCCTTGAGGAATTTGCGCTTGATCCAATTTTCATCCGTGTCCTTACTTCCATGATCCCAGAGAGAGACCGCGAGCTTGGTAACTCTCCGATAGAGCTCACGAGGTCCTTCATCTTCTTTCATTGCAAACTCATCGGCTTCATCTTGTACCACTTCATGGTTGGAACGTTGAATGCTTGCGCTTCCCCGATAGAGGGAAACCACTTTGTGCCAAGCATCTTTGGCCAATGAGTAGGGTCGGATATACGGGAGGTCTTCGCGAAGGATTGCTTCTTGGATGATGAAGAGAGCATTCTCATTGAATTGATTCTCCATGGCTTCTCTAGGAGTGAAGTTGCTCCGGTCATGCGGATAAAAGCCTTCTTCAATGATTCTCCAAAGGTTAGTGTTCACATGATTTAAATGATGCTTAAAACGGTAAACCCAAGAATCAAAATCCTCCTTTTTATCAATCTTGGGGGAGGACCGGCTTGATTCAAGTGAGTAGAAGGAACCGGTCCACCATAAACAAGTGGAGGTTCCACATGGGCAAAGATGCCGGTGCCACTTTTACCACTAGAAGGAAGGGCTTTCTTGCTAGTAGCTTCCCCCTTGTCGGAGGTAGCATCCGTCATCTTGTTGGCGGGATCACCCACCTTCAACAGTGCGGTGGAAAGTTTAAGCCCTTCTAAGAATTCATGAAACATGCCTTTGACCTCGGTCGTCATGGAGGTTTTCAATGTTTCCAACGCCACATTGAACTCCTCACGTGAGACCGTGGTTCCCCCATCTCCCGTAGAAGAGACCGGATTTGCACCGGAGTGCTCCTCCGCACCTTCTACGACGTGAACCATACTCTTCGAACGGTAAAGTCCTTAAAAAGAGTTGAGGCTCTGATACCAATTGAAAGGATCGATATAGTTGACTAGAGGGGGGGTGAATAGGCAACTAACTATTTTTAGCTTTTCTTTAACAATTTAAACTTTGCATCAAAGTAGGTTGTCTAGATGTGCAACTAAGTGAGCAACCTATATGATGCAACAATGAAGAGCACACAAGCAAGCAAGAGATATAGCAAAAATAAGCTTGCACAAGTAAAGGCACGAGATAACCAAGAGTGGAGCCGGTGGAGACGAGGATGTGTTACCGAAGTTCCTTCCCTTTGAGAGGAAGTACGTCTCCGTTGGAGCGGTGCGGAGGCACAATGCTCCCCAAGAAGCCACTAGGGCCACCGTATTCTCCTCACGCCCTCACACAATGCGAGATGCCGTGATTCCACTATTGGTGCCCTTGGAGGCGGCGACCGAACCTTTACAAACAAGGTTGGGGCAATCTCCACAACTTAATTGGAGGCTCCCAACGACACCATGAAGCTTCACCACAATGGACTATGGCTCCGCGGTGACCTCAACCGTCTAGGCTGCTCAAACACCCAAGAGTGACAAGATCCGCAAGGGATTAGTGGGGGGAATCGAATTTCTCTTGGTGGAAGTGTAGATCGGGGCCTTCGCAACCACTCCCGAGCAAATCAACAAGTTTGGTTGGCTAGGGAGTGAGATCGGGCGAAAATGGAGCTTGGAGCAACAATGGAGCTTAGGTTGGAAGAGGTAGTCAACTAGAGGTAGGAGACGACCCTTTTATAGCTGTGGACAAAATCCAACCGTTATCCACTTAACCAGCCCGCGACATACGGTACTGCCGCTCCGGAGACGCGGTACTACCGCACGGCCACGCGGTACTACCGTGGGGGACCACGGTACTACCACGGCAGCTGCAGGGGCTAGAACACGCCTGACAGAGTGCAGTACTACCGCGAGCGCGGTACTACCGCTCCCCCTTGCGGTACTACCGCAAGGCAGGAGAGTCCTAGCCTGGGACGGGCGCGGATGAATAAAATTACATCCATGCCTACTTCCGCTGGAAATAAATCGATGCAAAAATCCGACACGGTACTACCGCTGGGAAGCGGCACTACCGCATAGCAGCTGGACAGGACCACGTGCGGTACTACCGCGCACGAGGCGCGGTACTACCGCGGAGGCCCGGATGTAAAAAATTACATCCGCCCCTACTACCGCGATGTAGCGGCACTTGGCCCGGGCGCCACGGTACTACGTCTCTAGAGGAGCGGTACAACCGTGGGCTCCCGCGGTACTACCGCGCCGTGGCACGGTACTACCGTGGGTGCCTGCGGTACTACCGCTCCAGGGAGCAGTACTACCGCAAGCTTAGCAACAGCAGCCAGGACTTTCGCAAAGAGGATAAACGGGGGATGCTCCAAAGTGCAAGGCAAAGGTGGAGACAAGGAAGGAAACGTGTACGTGAAGATTCCACCCAAACCTCTCCGACGTGGACACCCTCTTAATAGTACGGCTTTCCTACAACTCAAATCCACCAAAAAGAAACGTAGAAAAACATCGTCTTCAATAGTCTTCGAGGGGCACCAAACCATGTTGTGCCTAGCGATGAAACGTCTGAGAAACTCAAGGCACACGATGAGTCCGCAAAAGCATTGTCATCAATCACCAAAACACCTCAGGGATAAATATGCCCTTACAGCGTGCGTACCGTGATTGTCTCTTTTCGAGGAAGTTCGGGAGGAGAACATGGTTTGTGTTATGTTTGACGTAAGTAGGAGTTCAGGATCACTTCTTGATCATTACTAGTTGACGACCGTTTGCTTAGCTCCTCTTCTCGCTCTTGTTTTGTAAGTTAGCCACCATACTTTGCTTAGTCGCTGCTACAACCTCACCACTTTACCCCTTCCTTACCCATTAAGCTTTGCTAGTCTTGATACCCATGGTAATGGGATTGCTGAGTCCTCGTGGCTCACATATTACTACAACAACAGTTGCAGGCATAGATTATGCGATGATCATGACGCGAGAGCGATGTTTTCTTGTTTTGGAGTTCTTCTTTTGCTTCTTCGTTCAGGGGATAGGTTCCAGGTCGGCAGCCTGGGCTAGCAGGGTGGATGTTGTTTGAGCTTCTGTTTGTGTTTCATCCGTAGTCGGATGATGATCTTATGTATGATCTATTGATGTATTCTTGGGGCGTTTATGCCTTTTGTATGTATCCCCAACTATTATGTAATGGTACGATGCAATGATATCCACCTTGCAAAAGCGTCTTCAAGATGCGCTTCTATCCTTGGTGGGACCTTTGAGTTCCTTTAGGATAGGGTCGCATCTTGGTCGTGACAGCATGTAGAGTCCATCTCAGACTAAGACTTAAACTATTCTGACCTCTCATCACGGGCCTCTCTCCATGGGCTTCTTAACGTCTTGGGCTTCTTACAATCTGGCTTACAATCTGACTTACGGTCTGGCTTACGATCTGACTTACCATCTGGCTTACCATCTGGCTTGTCGTCTGGCTTACGATCTGACTTACCATCTGGCTTACCGTCTGGCTTAACATCTGCCGGCTTAACTGTCCGGCTTATATGACTGTGCATGCCGGGTTACATGATGTGTCTGCCGGGTTATATGACTATGTCTTCCAGCTTACAATGCTTAACTGTTCCCACCGGCTTATAGTCTGCCGGGTCACCAATGAAACATCAAGTCCCAGCCGGGTCATACCGCGGGGTATATCCCCGACACCTCCCATGCCATGGAGACTAAGGACCAGAGGGGAAACCCTTCTCCCATCTAGGGAGAAGGTCAAGGAAGAAGAAGAAGAAGAAGAAGAAGAAGAAGGGGGGCTCTTCCCCTCTCTCCCGGTGGCGCCGGAACGCCGTCGGGGCCATCATCATCACCGCGATCTACACCAACACCTCCATCATCTTCACCAACATCTCCATCACCTTCCCCCATCTATGTACAGCGGTCCACTCTCCCGCAACCCACTGTACCTTCTACTTGAACATGGTGCTTTATGCTTCATATTATTATCCAATGATGTGTTGCCATCCTATGATGTCTGAGTAGATTTTCGTTGTCCTATCGGTAATTGGTGAATTTCTATGATTGGTTTAATTTGCTTGTAGTTATGTTGCTGTCCTTTGGTGCCCATCATATGAGCGCACGCGTGGATCATACCATAGGGTTAGTTGTATGTTGATAGGACTATGTATTGGAGGGCAAGAGCGACAGAAGCTTCAACCTAGCATAGAAATTGATGCATACGGGATTGAAGGGGGACCAATATATCTTAATGTTATGGTTGGGTTTTACCTTAATGAACGTTAGTAGTTGCGGATGCTTGCTAATAGTTCCAATCATAAGTGCATAGAATTCCAAGTCAGGGATGACATGCTAGCAGTGGCCTCTCCCACATAAAACTTGCTATCGGTCTAGTAACGTAGTCAATTGCTTAGCGACAATTTCACAACTCCTACCACCACTTTTCCACACCCGCTATACTAACTTTATTGTGCCTTTATCTAAACAGCCCCTAGATTTTATTTACGCGCTCTTTATTTTCTTGCAGACCTATCCAAAAACACCTACAAAGTACTTCTAGTTTCATACTTGTTCTATGTAAAGCGAACGTCAAGCGTGCGTAGAGTTGTATCGGTGGTCGATAGAACTTGAGGGAATATTTGTTCTACCTTTAGCTCCTCGTTGGGTTCGACACTCTTACTTATCAAAAGAAGCTACAATTGATCCCCTATACTTGTGGGTTATCAAGAACTTTTTCTGGCGCCGTTGCCGGGGAGTCATAGCGTGGGGTGAATATTCTCATGTGTGCTTGTTTGCTTTATCACTAAGTAATTTTTATTTGTTGTTCTAAGTTGTTTTCTATCTTTAGTTATGGGTAGTAAACGCAAAATACCAAAAATATTAGTTGTACCTGCTACACCAATGGTTGAAGAACCACTCAAAATCTATCACACTCCTGAAGCTTTTTACCTGGATCCTCTTCGATCCCTATGTGCTCGTGCTGAAACCCCAACTAGCTTAGTTGAGGGCAAATCTTTAGATGACCATGCTTGTTATGTGCGACACTGCTTATCTCAAAAAGGGAAACTTTTACTGGATCAAATTCATCGTTTGCAATTCTATGCTTGGAATTTATGTGAAATATATTATGTTACTTGTTGTTCTGAAAACCCTAAGAAACACCTTCCCTACCAATGTGACTTTAGTGATAACGGAATCGTATCTTCGTATGCTAAGGGTGTTTATAATTACTATGATGTTCAACAAATTGAAGAATTTTTTGCTTTTAAGGGTGCTTATGAAATTGCTTCATTGATTGAAAAGTATGATGCTACTCTTTATAAATCTGAAAATTTTTCCATACTTGAATATTGTTATGATAATTATGCTTCTAATGCTTATGTTAAACCCTATATTGAGGACTCCCCCGCTGTCCAATAAGATACTAATATTTTGCAGGAGTCTATTGAAGAAGAAATACTAATATTTTACAGGAGTCTATGGAAGAAGAAATTTATGACATTGTGAGCTCATTGGATGAAAAAGATGAAGAGGAGAGCAAAGAACAAAAGGAGGAAGAGCGGATTGATCACCCGTGCCCACCTTCTAATGAGAGTAACTCTTCAACTCATACATTGTTTAATTTCCCTTCGTGCTTACCAAAGGATGAATGATATGATGATTGTTATGATCCGTTGATTCTTTTGAAATATCCCTTTTTGATGATGCTTGCTATGCTTGTGACCAAGATGCCAATATGAATTATGCTTATGGAGATGAACTTGCTATAGTTCCTTATGTTAAACATGAAATTGTTGCTATTGCACCCACGCATGATAGTCCTATTATCTTTTTGAATTCTCCCAACTACACTCTATCGGAGAAGTTTACCCTTATTAAGGATTATATTGATGGGTTGCGTTTTACTATTACACATGATGATTTTGATAGATATAATATGCATGTTCTTGCTGCTCCTACTTGCAATTATTATGAGAGAGGAACTACATCTCCGCCTATCTATGTCTCCAACATGATAAAATTGCAAGAAAACTGTTTATACTATGCATTGGCCTTTACTTTGTGTGCATGAATTATTCTTTTATGACATGCCGATGCATAGGAAGAGAGTTAGACTTCGCCATTACATGATATATGTTACTTTGTTCTCACCACTAAATTACAAATCATTGTTAATTAAAATTGTCTTTGATATACCTTGGGATCCGGGTGGATTCATTACTTGAGCACTATATGCCTAGCTTAATGGCTAAAAAGAAAGCGCTGCCAGGGAGACAACCCGGAAGTTTTAGCGAGTCATTTATTTCTGTTGAGTGCTTTTATATAGTTTGAAAATAAAAAAATAAAGAGGGGAACCCAAAACTTTTCAAAAAAGGAAAGTGAAAGTGAGAGAGACAAGCATTGTTGAAGTGGGGGAGCTCCTTGAACTTTGTTCATGCTCACGGAAACTTTGTGAATCTTGATTACAGAAACTTTTTGCTGGAACGTCAAACGGTTCTGAAACTTTTTGCACTGTCTTTCTATACAAATTTTTTATTTTTCCTAATTGTGGTAGAATTTTGGGAGTACCAGAAGTATGGTGAATGTTCAGATTACTACAGACTGTCCTGTTTAAGACAGATTATGTTTTTGATGCATAGTTTGCTTGTTTTGATGAAACTATCGATTCCTATCAGTGGATTAAGCCATGGAAAAGTTATATTACAGTAGCTACAATGCAAAAACAAAATATGAATTGGTATGCAACAGTACTTAGAGTAGTGATTTGCTTTATTATACTAATGGATCTTACCGAGTTTTATGTTGAAGTTTTGTGTGGATGAAGTGTTCGAAGATCGAGGAGGTCTCGATATAAGGAAAAGGAGGAGAGGCAAGAGCTCAAGCTTGGGGATGCCCAAGGCACCCCAAGTAAATATTTCAAGGAGACTCAGGCGTCTAAGCTTGGGGATGCCCCGGAAGGCATCCCATCTTCTTCAACAAGTATCGGTATGTTTTTGGATTCGTTTCATTCATACGATATGTGCAAATCTTGGAGCGTCTTTTGCATTTAGTTTTCACTTTTCTTTTATGCACCATGCTAGTATTAATAGTCCTTGGTTGATTTATAGAATGCTCTTTGCACTTCACTTATATCTTTTGAGTATGGCTTTATAGAATGTTTCATGTGCTTCACTTATATCATTCGAAGTTTGGATTGCCTGTTTCTCTTCACATAGAAAACCGCCATTCGTAGAATGCTCTTTTGCTTCACTTATACTTGTTAGAGCGTGAGCATACCTTTTGTAGAAAGAATTAAACTCTCTTGCTTCACTTATATCTATTTAGAGAGTTGACAGGAACCGGTCATTCACATGGTTAGTCATAAAATCCTACATAAAACTTGTAGATCACTGAGTATGATATGTTTGATTCCTTGCAATAGTTTTGCGATATAAAGATGGTGGTATTAGAGTCATGCTAGTGGGTAGTTGTGTATTGTAGAAATACTTGTGTTGAAGTTTGTGATTCCCGTAGCATGCACATATGGTGAACCGTTATGTAACGAAGTTGGAGCATGAGGTATTTATTGATTGTCTTCCTTATGAGTGGCGGTCGGGGACGAGCGATGGTCTTTTCCTACCAATCTATCCCCCTAGGGGCATGCGTAGTAGTACTTTGCTTCGAAGGCTAATAAACTTTTGCAATAAGTATATGAGTTCTTTATGACTAATGTGAGTCCATGGATTATGCGCACTCTCACCCTTCCATTATTGCTAGCCTCTTCGGTACCGTGTGTCGGTGTCAAAATCGGCGGATCTCGGGTAGGGGGTCCCGAACTGTGCGTCTAGGCCGGATGGTAACAGGAGACAAGGGACACGATGTTTTTACCCAGGTTCGGGCCCTCTCGATGGAGGTAAAACCCTACTCCTGCTTGATTAATATTGATGATATGGGTAGTACAAGAGTAGATCTACCACAAGATCAAGGAGGCTAAACCCTAGAAGCTAGCCTATGGTATGATTGTTGTATGATGATGTTGTCCTACGGACTAGAACCCTCCGGTTTATATAGACACCGGATAGGGTTAGGGTTACACAAAGTCGGTTACAATGGTAGGAGATCTTGAATATCCGCATCGCCAAGCTTGCCTTCCACGCCAAGGAAAGTCCCATCCGGACACGGGACGAAGTCTTCAATCTTGTATCTTCATAGTCCTGGAGTCCGGCTGAAGGTATAGTCCGGCTACCCGAACACCCCATAATCCAGGACTCCCTCAGTAGCCCCTGAACCAGGCTTCAATGACGACGAGTCCGGCGCGCAGATTGTCTTCGGCATTGCAAGGCGGGTTCCTCCTCCAAGTTCTTCATAGAAGATTGTAAACACCAAGAGTAGTGTCCGGCTCTGCAAAATAAGTTTCCACATATTGCCGTAGAGAGAATAATATTAACACAAATCAAATCTGCTGACGTATTCCGCAGCGTGTCATCACACTACGGCCAAGTCTTTTACTTGAATCGTTTTTACTTTTCCACCTCAGCACGTTTTGCAAGGCGGTTTCCTTGGCACGTCTTGTCAAAGCAGAGATCGTGTCCCCCTTTTACGGGATTCTCATCAATACGGACGTGGGTAACCCAATCGTGCCTGTTAGCACGTTTTCTCGATTAAAGGCGAGTCCCAAACGGTTGCGGGGAGGGCTCTTGGTATTCAACCTCTTATAAAGAGACCAAGGCCTTACTCCTTTATCCAATCTCAAACGAGTTCGCCCCGTCGCCTCGAGTTCCAACACCCTAGGCTCCAGATTCCAGGCGCTTCGGACCTTCGACAATGTCCGGCTCCGACCTTCAAGGCCGATGGATGCCCTCCTCCGTCACGGAGGAGGACGAGAGAGGCTAACTTCTTGACCGGTGAAATTTCGCATAGGTTGCCTGCTCAAGGGCAGGTCGTTCCCAGTCCCCAGCCTGGTGAGAGCGTGGTGTTCATATCTCACTTCCTTTGGGGGTTAGGCCTCCCAATGGATCCCTTTGTGAGGGGGCTGCTATTTTATTACGGGCTAGGATTTCACGACTTAGCTCCAGAGTTCATCCTCCATATCTCCTCTTTCATCGCCGTGTGTGAAGCGTTCCTCCGTGTTACCCCTCACTTCGGATTATGGCTCAAGACTTTTAAAGTGGAGCCGAAGATGATCGAGGGACGGCACGCAGAGTGCGGAGGTGCTGTTATAAGCAAGAACGCTGATGCTCCATGGCCCGAGGGCTCTTTTCAAGAGGAGCATGGCATGTGGCAACGAGAGTGGTTCTATATCACCGCTCCCAGGGGCACCAAGTGGGTGGCACCAAGTGAGGGAGTCCTGGATTAGGGGGTGTTCGGGTAGCCGGACTATACCTTCGCCGGACTCCTGGACTATGAAGATACAAGATTGAAGACTTTGTCTCGTGTCCGGATGGGACTTTCCTTGGCGTGGAAGGCAAGCTAGGCGATGCGGATACTCAAGATCTCCTACCAATGTAACTGACTCTGTGTAACCCTAACCCTATCTGGTGTCTATATAAACCGGAGGGTTGTAGTCCGTAGGAAGAATCATCATCATCATACACAATCATACCATAGGCTAGCTTCTAGGGTTTAGCCTCCTTGATCTCGTGGTAGATCTACTCTTGTACTACCCATATCATCAATATTAATCAAGCAGGAGTAGGGTTTTACCTCCATCGAGAGGGCCCGAACCTGGGTAAACATCGTGTCCCTTGTCTCCTGTTACCATCCGGCCTTGACGCACAGTTCGGGACCCCCTACCCGAGATCCGCCGGTTTTGACACCGACATTGGTGCTTTCATTGAGAGTTCCTCTGTGTCGTCGCCTTTAAGCCCGATGGCTCCTTTGATCATCAACAACGATGAGGTCCAGGGTGAGACTTTTCTCCCCGGACAGATCTTCGTCTTCGGCGGCTTCGCTCTGCGGGCCAATTCGCTTGGTCTCCTGGAACAGATCGAAAGCTACGCCCCTGGCCATCAAGTCAGGTTTGGAAGCTTAAACTACACGGCTGATATCCGCGGAGACTTGATCTTCGACGGGTTCGAGCCACAGCCAAGCGCGCCGCACTACCTCGAGGGGCATGATCTAACTCTACCTCCAAACAGTGTCCTGGAGGCCGCACATGCGCCGGTTCCGACCTTAGACTCGGAGCCTATTACACCTATCGAGGATGAGCAGTTGGACTTCACCTCGGGGGCTGCGATCTCAAAGGCAATTGAGCCGAACGCCAGCCCCGCACTCCGCACGGCCCGTGACTCCGAGGGCCCGGACTCTGAACCCCCCGTGCCCCTGCCAATCGAATCCGATTGGGCACCCATAATAGAGTTCACCGCCGCGGACATCTTTCAGCACTCGCCTCTTGGCGACATCTTGAATTCTCTCAAGTCTCTCTCTGTATCAGGAGAGCCCTGGCCGAATTATGGTCAGCGAGGATGGGATACGGACGATGAGGAAATTCAAAGCCCACCCACCACCCACTTTGCAGCCACCGTCGACAGCCTAAACGACGTGCTCAACTTCGACTCCGCAGACATCGACAGCATGGATGACGATGCAGGAGATACCGATGAACCAACGCTCATAGGGCACTGGAAATCCACCGCATCTCACGATGTGTGTATGGTAGATACCCCTAAGGGAAACGACAATGAGGACAAAGGGGATGGAACGGGAGATAGACCCCCCGGAAAGCAATCAAAGCGTCGGCATAAACGCCGACCCAAGCCTCGCCTCGATAAAAACCCAGCCATAGAGCAGGACAAGCCGGTTGGCGACGAGCAAGCCTTAGAGCAGCCGTCCAAACAGGGCAACACGGATAGAGAAACCGAAACCCCCTCCCCCGGCAAAAATGGCATTCCGGACAACTTTACGCCAGATAAGTCCATGGAGCAGAAAAGTCTCCACAAGAGGCTCATTGCAACTGCACGAAGCCTGAAAAAGCAGAAGCGGAAGCTAAAAACAGCGAAAGATGCACTCCGGATTAGATGGAGTAAAGTAATCAACACCGCAGATAAATACGGTGACGGTCGCCGCACTAAAAGCTATCCGAAAAGAAAGCTACTGCATGAATTCGACAAAGAGGCCCTAGAGCCCTCGCACTCAAAAAACAAAAAATCCATACGGTCGGATCGACGACCCAATAAGGCGGCAAGTGGCATCGCACTCAAATAGGTATGTGACCCACCTAAGGAGTCGCATCATGGCCCAGCCAGGTCCATTTATGGGCCAAGAAAGCAAGCTCCTGCGAGCAATGCAAAAAAGCCATCATCAGAATCCGGCACACCCAAATACAGGGGCACCGCACACCCCCTATGCTTCACCGATGAGGTTCTGGACTATGAATTTCCAGAGGTATTCAAACCCGTCAACATAGAGGCATATGATGGAACAACAGACCCCGGAGTCTGGATCGAGGATTATATCCTCCACATACATATGGCTAGAGGAGATGATCTCCACGCCATCAAATATTTACCCCTTAAGCTTAAAGGGCCAGCCCGGCACTGACTTAAAAGCCTTCCCGAAAACACAATTGGAAGTTGGGAACAGCTCGAGGATGATTTCTGAGCAAATTTTCAAGGGACCTATGTCCGCCCTCCGGATGCAGACGATCTCAGTCACATAACTCAACAGCCCGGAGAATCAGCTCGGCAGTTCTAGAATAGATTCCTTACTAAAAAGAATCAAATAGTCGACTGTCCGGACGCCGAAGCCTTAGCAGCTTTCAGGCATAATGTCCGAGACGAATGGCTCGCCGGACACCTCGGCCAGGAAAAGCCAAGAACAATGGCCGCACTCACAAGCCTCATGACCCGCTTTTGCGCAGGAGAGGACAGCTGGTTGGCAAGATGCAACCCCAGCGACCCAAGTACATCCAAAATCAGGGATGGAAACGGAAAACCGCGACGCAACAAGGATTGTTGACGAACCAAAGAAAAAAGTCCAAAGAGCACGGCAGTCAATGCCGGATTCAAAGGCTCGCGACAAAATCAGACAAAGCCAGCCCTCCAAGATAATAGGGATGATCCGTCCAACTTAAACAGAATCCTGGACAGGATATGCCAGATACACAGTACTCCTGGGAAGCCTGCTAACCATACCCACAAAGATTGTTGGGTTTTTAAACAATCCGGAAGACTCAATGCCGAACACAAGGGGCTCGACACACCAAGCGAAGGCGAGGATGAACCCCAGAAGCAGAGCACCAGGAAACAAAAGAACTTCCCACAAGAAGTAAAAACAGTGAACTTACTTCACGTAACAAAACATATGGCACCCATAAAGGTACGCACAATACGACCTATCCCCAGTGGGTCCCGCCACTGGTTATTAAAACCAATCACTTTCAATCAACTAGACTATTCTAGAAATATCAAAAACGCAGGCTGGACTGCCCTGATACTCAACCCAATAATTGGCGGATTCCAGTTTACAAATGTCCTTATGGACGGCAGTAGTGGACTAAACCTGATATATCAGGATACAATCCATCACTTGGGGATAACCCAGCAAGAATCTGTCGCAGCAAAACCTCCTTTCAAGGGGTAGCACCTGGTCCGGACACCCATTGTATGGGTTTTCTCCGGCTCGAAGTTATATTAGGCTCTGCCGATAACTTCCGTCGTGAAAAGCTGACCTTCCATGTCGTCCCGTTTTCAAGTCGCTACCAAGCACTACTGGGACGCGAAGCTTTCGCTCACTTTAATGCAATACCGCACTATGCATCTCTCACGCTTAACATGCCCAGTCCACGAGGCATCATCTCTTTGAAGGGGACGCACTAAAGTGCGCCTCTCCCACGCGGAGGACTGTGCGGCCGCTTAGACAGTCGCACAATAAAATGGCCTCACCAGCCAAAAAACTTTTCGACATAGGTCATTAAAGGCCACGGACCCGGAATAGACGAGTTCGGCACAAGTCCATCATCAACGCGGGCTTAGAGGCCATATACCCCCGTACTAGGGGCTATACGCAGAGACAATAAAGCTCAATTTTACATTTTACTTTATATTTCATTTATTTTAAAACCTTTTGTTCGGCATGACCTGTTTTCAGTTTAGTTCCTCTCTTTTACAGATGAACGTCGTGTCGCGCCCGTCCAGGATACGGCACAACGGAGACACAGGCGCAGACATGCAGTAGGGACCCGTCCTAAAGGATTCTTTTCAGATTAAGACCTTGCGTAAACCTTTTTTACTGTCTCTTGTTGCAATACATCCCCTGGTTCTTTCCTACATAACCAAGGAGGAGGCTAGCGTCTTGGCATGTGGCCACATCAGAATTTTTGCACGTACCTGGACACTAGGGTCTTTTTTAGCAAAGAGTGTTGTTTAGCCCGCACTCATAAAGACCGAACACCCTAGGGAGCGTTCGGTGTCGCGAGTTTTGGCATTATATGCATCAGCTCCGAATCATGTCTTTGGTCAAATGTTGGGTTGCCCGGCTCCTGAGTTCGGCTACCTTACGTTCCGCTCTATCGGCTAAGGTAGCACCAGGAGAACTACTGCGATTGTGCCCCGGTTCGGCATGGCGAGCACCTCAGTAGAGAAAGCCGAAAACTGACTGTCACGATGTAGCATGAGACTGGTCAGCCACTCGGTGACTTATTGGAGTCTATCGGATTCCTCCGCGTTAACGAAGGGCCGCTTCCCGGTCAGGCACATACGCGCCCCGAACTCGGGTGAGCGCAGTCGCCACCAATGGGCTACCTAAATAGTCCCACTGTCAAGCTCCTATGGCTAAGTGAAAGTGTTAAAGCATTATAGTCCGGTTGCCTGGCCCGCTGTGCTATCACCTCCTTTGTGGGACCAAGACGTTGGGTTAAGTGTGAAAATGTGTCTTCTGCGAGCACCCCCGCACTATGTGCGTGGGGGTTGAAGCCAATGACTGCAATCTTTCAGATTTTATACATATATTTTAAACGGCCGCGCAGGAGGTGTTCACAATACTTGAAGGCACAAGTATAAAAAGGCCACTACAGTTTATAAAGATATTACTTCATCATTACATATGCTATAATAACATAGCATCCTTCGAGCATTGCGACTCTATTACTCGAGCGCCTTCAAGGACTTCCTGAAAGTAGTGCTCGGAGGATACTCGGCTTTTCCCCGAATCTCGGGACGCAATAACGGTGGTCACCATCTCTGCCCAGTATGTCTTGACACGGGCAAGAGCCATCCTGACTCCCTCTATACACGCCGACCTCTTCATTGCATTAATGCGCGGCACTGCATCAAGGAATTGCTGCACCAAACTAAAATAACTCTTCGGCTCCGACCTCCCCGGCCACAGATGACCCATGACATACTTCATGGAGAGTCCGGACAACCTATTAAGTTCGGCCCATTGAGCCAAACGATCGTCCACTGCTAGTGGACGCTCTAGATTATGAAATTGCGACCAGAACAGTTTTTCCACTTCACGATCTTCCAGATCTCGAAAGTGTTCGGTTGCATCAGCAGCACTCGCTGCAAAATCCAGATAGGTGTCCTCCACACTCCACATCCGGTCCAACGGAGCAAACTTCGAATCGCAAAATTTTCTCCGCAGCATGAAGGGCTTTCCAGCCGCAATCTGTTCGGCCTGACGCAGCTCCTCCTTCGCTGCTCTCATTGCAGAGCGCGCATCCTTGGCATCAGCAACGGCCTTTTCTAGGACCGCCTGTCTAGCCTGGTCTTCTTTCTCAAGAAGTATGCAACGGTCTGCAGTGCTCTTTAATTTTTCGGCCATAGTGGCCATCTCTTCCTTGCTTCGGCAATGAGAAGCCTGTTCGGCTCTCACCTCTTCAAGGGCCTTCTTGGCAGCCGCATCACTTCTCCTGGCTTCGTCTTTAGCTCGGGCAAGTTCCGCCCTAAGACTCTCCACGGTGGTCGCACCATCTGCGTCAAGCACACATATCGTAAGACGCTGGCATAAAACTGTTCTTACCTAATGTTGCCCGAGGAATCACCTACCTTGAGCCTCATCCAACCGCTTGTTGACAAGCGTGATGTCGGCATCTGCCACGTCCAATTGCCGCTTTAGTTCGGCAAAACCAGCAGTTCGGATTGATTCCGGACACCCTGCAGCCTACATTAAAAGGCGAAATTTTAGACCTGGGATTATGATCCTCCGTGTGCCGTCATTTCTTAACGACATGCAGAGTCTCAGGGGCTACTATCTACATAGGGCGCATCTTATTTACGCGCAATTAACAAAAGTATACATTATCCAATGTACCTTAAAACCCGTCAATAAACTTTTGACGGCCTCACGCAGTCCGCTTTCCGCGGACGAAATCCTTTCAATCACCGTGCCCATTAATGCACGGTGCTCCTCTGAAATAGAAGCTCGCCCTAGCAGAACCTTCAGCTCCTCCGGCCGAGCACCAGATGGTGCCGGACTCGTCCCATGGCCTCTTTCGAAGGCCGGACGCGGAGAACTTTGGGGGGTCCCATCGCTATCTTCCGCCCCTGCCGAACTCGGAGAAACCCTCCGTGACGACACCTCAGGGTCGCCCGCCTCGCTAGGCGGCCCAGCAGAAGGAGGCGTCCCGCTCTCCATCATCTCTGGAAGAAGATCCCCCGAAGACGAGCTCTGCTGAGAAGGGCTGAGGTCCGAACTATAAGGTAAGAATTCGGTTAAAATTCTCAGATATACATCATGGATTTCTCTCATCCCTCAAAAGGAAAATCTTTCTCTACTTACGGCTCGCTGGAGGGCTGATCCCCTTGAGTACGCAGTCCGGCCGAGGAGCTCCCCGGCGCCGGACCCTCTGACGAGGATCTTTTCCCCCGCTTCGAGACCACGGTCTTCGGATCGTCAGAGGCGGCTCTCTTCTTTTCCCTAGGAGAGGAATCATCGGTTCCTCCCTTCGGAACAGCCTCCTTCGAGGAGGCCGTACTTTCCTTGTCCTCCCCCTTGCTTCCTCCAAAGGCACTACCTCCAGCATCCTGACTAGCACGGGATCCGGCCTGGTTTCAGGAAGGGGAGCCGGACACCTGATCAGCTTCGCCTTAGCTATCCACTCCTGTTTAAAAGGGGACCTCTGTTAAGGGCACGTTAATTATGCGGATAGAAGGTCCGAGCACAAGGTTACTTACTTGAGTATCCGGGCGATTGCTGCTTACGCCTACGTCCTCGGTCAAATCCGGACACACTTCTTGTGATCCGAAGAACAGTTTATACATCTCCGCGGGCGTCGCGCTCATAAAATCCCGGAGAGCTCGTGGTCCCTCTGGATTGAACTCCCATAGGTGAAGGGGGCGACGTTTGCCGGGCAGTGTCCGATGAATCAGCATGACTTGTGTCACCTTGACCAGGTTGAGGTCTCCTTTCAAGAGATCCTTAATGCGGCCCTGCAGCAAGGGTACGTCTTTGGGCAAACCCCAATCTAACCCTATGTTGGTCCACGACGCTCGCCGTGGTGGGGAAACCGAGCGAAAGGCAGGAGGCGCCACCCATGTGGTGCCCCGAGGAGCGGTGATATAAAACCACTCTCGTTGCCACAAGCCAAGCTCCTCTTGAAAAGAGCCCTCGGGCCATGGAGCATCGTCATTTCTTCTTATGATAGTTCCTCTGCACTCTGCCTGTCGCCCCTCGATTATCTTCGGCTCCACTTTGAAGGTCTTGAGCCATAATCCGAAGTGAGGGGTAACATGGAGGAACGCTTCGCACACTACGATAAATGAGGAGATATGGAGGATGGACTCCGGAGCTAAGTCATGAAAATCCAGCCCGTAATAAAACAACAGTCCCCTCACAAAGGGATCCATGGGGAAGCCTAACCCTCGAAGGAAGTGAGACATGAACACCACGCTCTCGCCGGGCTGGGGACTGGTAATAACCTGTCCTTAAGTAGGCAACCTATGCGAAATCTCGCTGGTCAGGAACTTAGCCACCCTCAACCTTAATATGTCCTCCTCCGTGACGGAGGAAGGCATCCATCGGCCTTGCAGGTCAGAACCGGACATTGTCGAAAGTCCGAAGCACCTGGAATCTGAAGCTGGGGTGTTGGAACTCCAGGCGACAGGCGAACTCGTTTGAGATTAAGAAAAGGAGCGAGGCCTTGGTCTCTTTATAAGAGGTTGAATACCAAGAGCCCTCCCCGTAACCATTTTGGACTCACCTTTAATTAAGGGAACGTGCTAACGGGCACGATTGGGGTTACCCACGTCCGTATTGATGAGAATCCCGTTAAAAGGGGCACACGATCTCTGCTTTGACAAGACGTGCCAAGGAAACCGCCTCGCTAAACGCGCTGAGGTGGAAAAGTAAAAACAATTTGTATAAAGAGATTGGTCGCAGTGTGTTGACGCACTGCAGAGTACGTCAGCAGATTTGATTTGTGTTAATATTATTCTCTCTATGGCAATATGTGGAAACTTATTTTTGCAGAGCCGGACACTATTTTTGGTGTTTGCAATCTTCTATGAAGAACTTGGAGGAGGAACCCGCCTTGCAATGCCGAAGACAATCTGCGCGCCGGACTCGTCGTCATTGAAGCCTGGTTCAGGGGCTACTGAGGGAGTCCTGGATTAGGGGGTGTTCGGGTAGCCGGACTATACCTTCGCCGGACTCCTGGACTATGAAGATACAAGATTGAAGACTTCGTCTCGTGTCCGGATGGGACTTTCCTTGGCGTGGAAGGCAAGCTAGGCGATGCGGATACTCAAGATCTCCTACCAATGTAACCGACTATGTGTAACCCTAACCCTATCCGGTGTCTATATAAACCGGAGGGTTGTAGTCCGTAGGAAGAATCATCATCATCATACACAATCATACCATAGGCTAGCTTCTAGGGTTTAGCCTCCTTGATCTTGTGGTAGATCTACTCTTGTACTACCCATATCATCAATATTAATCAAGCAGGAGTAGGGTTTTACCTTCATCGAGAGGGCCCGAACCTGGGTAAAAACATCGTGTCCCTTGTCTCCTGTTACCATCCGGCCTAGACGCACAGTTCGGGACCCCCTACCCGAGATCCGCCGATTTTGACACCGACACACGGTACCGAAGAGGCTAGCAATAATGGAAGGGTGAGAGTGCGCATAATCCATGGACTCACATTAGTCATAAAGAACTCATATACTTATTGCAAAAGTTTATTAGCCTTCGAAGCAAAGTACTACTACGCATGCCCCTAGGGGGATAGATTGGTAGGAAAAGACCATCGCTCGTCCCCGACCGCCACTCATAAGGAGGACAAGGAAAGTACGGCCTCCTCGAAGGAGGCTGCTCCGAAAGGAGGAACCGACAATTCCTCTCCTAAGGGAAAGAAGAGGGCCGCCTCTGACGACCCAGAGACCATGGCCTCGAAGCGGGGGGGGAAATCCTCGTTAGAGGGTCCGACGCCGGGGAGTTCCTCGGCCGAACTATGCCCTTAAAGGGATCAGCCCTCCAGCAAGCCGTAAGTAGAGAAAGATTTTCCTTTTGAGGGATGAGAGAAATCCTTGATTTGTGTCTGAGAAGATTAACCGAAATTTTACCTTGTAGCTCGGACCTCAGCCCTTCTCAGCAGAGCTCGTCTTCGGGGGATCTTCTTCCAGAGATAATGGAGAGCGGGACGCCTCCCCCTGCCGTACCGCCTAGCGAGGCGCGCGACCCTGAGGTGTCGTCGCGAAGGGTTTCTCCGAATCCGGTAGGGGCGGAAGATAGCTATGTGTCCCCCCAAGGTTCTCCGTGTCCGGCCTTCGAAAGAGGCCATAGGACAAGTCCGCCACCATCTGGTGCTCGGCCGAAGGAGCTAAAGATTCTGCTGGGGCGGGCTTCCATCTCAGAGGAGCACCGTGCATTGATGGGCACGGTGATTGAAAGGATTTCATCCGCAGAAAGCGGATTGCATGAGGCCGTCAAGAGTTTACTGACGGGTTTTGAGGTACGTTAGATAATGTACATTTTTGTCAGTTGCGCATAAGTAAGATGCGCCCTGTGTAGATAGTAGCCCCTGAGACTCTGCGTGTCGTCAAGAAATGACGGCACACAGAGGATCATAATCCCAGGTTTAAGATGTCGCCTTTGAATGTACGTGGCGAGGTGTCTGGAATCGAGCCGAACTGATGATTTCGCCGAACTAAAGCGGCAACTGGACGTGGCAGATGCCGACATCGCGCTTGTCAACAAGTGGCTTGACGAGGCTCAAGGTATGTAATTCCTCGGGCGGCATCAGGTAAGAGTAGCTACATGCCAGTGTCTTACAATGTGTGTGCTTGACGCAGATGGTGCGGCCGCCGTGGAGAGTCTTAGGGCAGAACTTGCCCGAGCTAAGGAACAAGCCAAAAAAAGCGATGCGGCTGCCGAGAAAGCCCTTGAAGAGCTGAGAGCCGAACAGGCTGCTCACTGCCGAAGCAAGGGGGAGATGGCCAAGATGGCCATGAAGTTAAAGGGCGCTGCTGACCGTTGCAAGCTTCTTGAGGAAGAAGACCGGGCAAGGCAGACGGACTTAGAGAAGGCCGTTGCTGACGCCAAGGACGCTCGCTCTATGATGAGAGCTGCGAAGGAGGAGCTGCGTCAAGCCGGACAGATTGCGGCTGGAAGGCCCTTTATGCTGCGGAGGAAGTTTTGCGATCCGAAGTTTGCTCTGTTGGACCGGATGTGGACTGTGGAGGACACCTATCTGGATTTGGCAGCGAGTGTTGCTGATGCGATCGAACACTTTCGAGATCAAAAAGATCACAAAGTGGAAAAGCTTTTCTGGTCGCAGTTCCACAATCCAGAGCGTCCACTGGCAGTGGACGATCGCCTGGCCAAGTGGGCCGAACTGAATAGGTTGTCCGGACTCGCCATGAAGTACGTCATGGGTCATCTGTGGCCGGGGAGATCGGAGCCGAAGAGTTATTTCAGCTTGGTGCGGCAATTTCTTGACGTGGTGCCGCGTATCAATGCGGTAAAGAGGCCAGCATGCATAGAGGGCGCACGGATGGCTCTTGCCCGTGTCAAGACGTACTGGGCAGAGATGGAGACCACCGTTGTTGCGTCTCGAGATTCGGACAAAAGCCGAGTACCCTCCGAGCACTATTTTCAGGAAGTCCTTGAAGGTGCTCGTGTAATAGAGACGGAGTGCTCGAAGGATGCTATTTTATGATAGCATATGTAATTATAAAGCAATATTTTGATAAATTGTAGTGGCCTTTTATACTTGTGCCTTCAAGTATTTGGAACACCTCCTGTGCGGCCGTTTTAAGATATATATATATATATATATATATATATATATATATATATATATATATATATATATATATATATATATATATATATATATATACAAAATCTGAAAGATGGTAGTCGTTGGCTTCAGCCCCCACGCACATAGTGCGGGGGTGCTCGCAGAAGACACATTTTCACACTTAATCCAACGTCTTGGTCCTACAAAGGAGGTGATAGCGCAGCGGGCTAGGCAACCGGACTATAATGCTTTAACACTTTCACTTAGCCATAGGAGCTTGACAGTGGGACTATTTAGGTAGCCCCTTGGTGGCGTCTGCGCTCGCCCGGGTTCGGGGCGCGTATGTGCCTGGCCGGGAAACAGCCCTTCGTAAAGCGGAGGAATCCTATAGATTCCGATAGGTCATCGAGTAGCTGACCAGTCTCACGCTACATCATGACTGTCAGGACCCCGATCCTAAGCCACATCGATCCAGCGTGTAACACATCATATCACTTTGCGGCCTCACGCACGGTACTCCCACGGGTGCCACCTTACCTGGCCCGGGACCGTTTGCGCCTTTTGGCTCACGTATATGATAGTGTCGCTAGCATCCATATGACAGAGAACCCGGGCTGACATGGCTAGTCGTGAACCCAAAGCGGCGCTAGCCTATGAGGACAGGCATACATGAATCACATCGAACATGTCGGTCATCAACGTATCTATTCGGGCTGTAGCACTGGGCTAACAGGACTCCGGTAACCCGGGCTGTAGCAGGCTAAGCAGGACTCCGAATATCAGCGCGTGACATTTCCCCGATGGGACAGACATAGGAACGACGTGAAACACATGCCGGCCAGTCAAGTGTCCAAGCAGTAGTGCTGGGCTAGCAGGACTCCGGTGAACCGGGCTGTAGCGGACTACTATCGCTCAGAAGCACAAGACTTACATTTCCCCATATGAAAGGCTGCCAAGGATAAACAACTAGATAGTCGGATCCCACTCATACCAAGCATTTCAATCATACACACAATATGCCCGATATGAGTAAATACAACATGGCATCACAACAGTACTCTACGACTCAAGTACTTTATTTAGAAGGCTCCGAGGAGCCATATATATCATCCATACAGATAGGGGTCACATGACCCAACACTCAAGTCATACAAACATACAAGCACATGCGGAAGCAAAGTAGTCTGAGTACAGACACTAGAAAGAAAGAAGGCTTGATGAAGCCTGTCTATCTACAACGACCCTTCACAAGTCTTGGATCACCACCTGGGTGATAAGTCACTCGTCAACGTCGAGGTCTACATAGAACCCATCAGAGGGGTTGGTGTAGTCGTCTGAAAAACATGATTAAAGCAACATGAGTACGGAGGTACTCAGCAAGTCTTACAACAGGAACCTATCATACATGCACATTCTCAAGAAGGTAGTGGGGTTATTGCAGCAAGCCAGCTTTGACTCTTGGCTAAGCTATCCTACGATAGTCACCACTTGTAAAACATTTGTCGCACACGAGTCCACTAACACCAACACAATACTCCACCGTGGATCCTCTCTCGCCATCCTACGAGAGGGCCATCCGCGGTACTCACACTTATCCTGAGATTTTTAGTAGTATCCATTTAACTTGTCTATGAACTGATATAGGCAACCCAGAAGTCCATTACCGCGGACACGGCTATTCGAATAGATTATTTATAACCCTGCAGGGGTGTACTTCTTCACACATGTTTCCACCACTTAGCGTCTGCACACGACATGTGCTCGGCAGACTTCAAGCGAAAGCCGACGTGGATGTAGACCACGACCTACCTAAACACTCAAGTCTCTAGTCCAGGTTTATCGCCTATTCGGGTTCCATCCGCAGGGAGTCCGGCCGAGGTTTCCACTAACGGCCCCGAACGATGTGAACAGGGTTCCGAGACACCAAACGGGCGCCCGGTTGACCCGGCCACGTGCCTACCGCAACACAGCCCACCCCGATGGTCAGCACCGCGTGCGGCCCCCAGCATACTACAAACACCAGAAACTACTTGCAACTCCTGGACAGAGAACAGGGGTGATTAAGAAGTCGAGCGGGGTCATATTTCAGGGCCCAATGTGTGGTAGTAGCTGAATCATGGATCACAAACACAGATCTCAGTTCTTAGGGACGGCCTCAATGAAACAACCCACCATGTACTCCTACATGGCCTTTCATCAATTCCTTTACCAAATCGTGTTCAACACTTCCACACTTTCGACAACGACCCAACCTTTCACTCCGGATCATCATTCCGATGAACCAGACCTGACACAACTCTAAGCATAGCAAGCATAGCATGGTAGGAACACACATGCACATGTATTGGCTCAATCAACTCCTACACATGCTAGTGGGTTTCATCTAGTTACTGTGGCAATGACAGGTCATGCAAAGGAAGTGGGTTCAACTACCGCGGCACACAGCAGTTTGAAATGCGTTGTCTTAATGCAGTAAACGAGAGCAGAAGCGAGAACATGGGTTTGTATCGGAATGATCAATGGTTTGCTTGCCTGATGGAGTGGTGGTGGGATACTACCCTTCAGTTGGATACTCGGAGATATCCTCGGAGGCAGAACCTACCACGAAGAACACATCGGAACACAATCAATACATGACGATATGCAACAATATGATGCATGCTATGACATGGCAATATGGATGTGTCCTGGTCTTGTGCAAGTTAAACCAGAAGGAAATGACCCCATTTGAACCAAAGATTCAAATGGTAGTGCATTTATAAGATCATATTAGTGCAATATCTTATAATGCCTAAGCAGTGGGTTTAACTTGTTTTAACATGCATGAAACCAGTTCCATTGAATAGATTGGATTTTTCTGATAATTTTTCATATATAACACTTTGCATTTGGAGTTACAGATAATTTTCTATGAATTTTTGAAGTTTGAACTAATTTCTGGATTTTCTGTATAAAAAATAAATCCAGCAAAATAGATTACTGCGTCAGCATGAGGTCATGCTGACCTCAGCAAGTCAACAGCCGGTCCAGGTCAACTGACCAGTGGGCCCAGGGGGTTAGTGATTAATTAAACCTGTTTAATTAGTTTTAAACTAATCCAGTGATTAACAGAAAAGGGCCCCACCTGTCATTGACTCATCAGAGTCAACCAGGGCCCACAAGTCAACGGTTAGGGTCAACTCGTCGGCGTCTAGCCGCCGGCGAGGTCAGACGCGGCGGAGCAAAGTGTTTTTGCTCGTTTTGGTCACCAAACAAGGCGCGGAGACCATCTACGGGTAGCTGAGATCCTTCCGCGGCGTTCGGTGGCAACAGCTGGGCTCAGGGTGGCCGGAAACATCGCCGGCGACGACTTTGGCGGTCGCCGGAGTCGGGTGAAAGTGCGCCCGAGGCAACGGGGCACGGCGAGGTGCGTAGAGTGAGGCGTTGGCCTCCTGGTGATGCAGCGAAGTGGGTGGACACAGTGGCGTGGCCGGAGTTAGGCCGGGAGCACGTCGGCGACGAGCTCCGCGGCGGTGCGTGCGGGTGAGCTTCATGCGCTCGCTGTGGCGCACGAGGAAGAGAAAGGAAAGGATGGGGAGGTGGCCAAGCTCACAGAGATCTCGTAGAGCCAAGCAGCGCGGTCGGAGACGAGCTGGTGCGGCGGCGACGGCAAAAGGGATCTCCGGCGGTGGCGGAGTCGGGCGAGGTCGGTGCAGCGGCTTCAGGGCAAGCGAGCGCTCGGGGCTCGGCCTGCTCGACGGAGTCGACGGCGGCGAAGCTCAGGGCGGTGGCTATGGCTACGACGGCGGAGCGGCGACGGGTGCTGCGGCCATGGCGCTGGAGAGCGAGAGAGAGAGCCAGGGGGAGAATGGACGTGTCCAGGGCGTCGGGGGCACGACGTGGAGCTCGTCCAGCGCGTCGGGCGGCGAGGGAGGTGAAGCAGGGAGGCAGGGCGCTGCGTGGCGAGCTCCTGCTCCGGCGTCGAGCACCTGCCTGCCTGGCTGGCGAGGCGAAGCAGCTCGCTGGCGCGGCTGGTGGGCTGGGCCGGCCAGGTGGGCCGCCAGGTAAGTTAGTTGTATTTTTTTGTTTTTGTCTTTCCTTTTCTATTTCTTCTGCAACTTTGTGGAGTTATTTAAAATACCTAGACCACTCCAAAAATTCTCAAACTGCACATGCTTGCTATTTAAAATATAGACAACATGAAACATTTCTGTTTGAGAATATTTGAACACTTAAAATATTTTTATAAATTCTAAATGCCCAAATTCAAATACTTATGTGTTAATTCAATAACCTTCTGTTGACCTAGAAAAATGTGCACTATTTTTGCCAGGGGGTTTAATCCAAGACAAAGAGGGTGAACATTTTAGAAGGGCATTTCAGGTTCATTGAAAAAGATTTTAGTAAACCCTAGTTATTTCCAGGGGGGGAAGTGTGTGTTGGGGGTTCTGGCATTTCCCATTTCAGAATTAATAGAATTTAAACATGATGCACACTCTAATGCATGGCCTAGCTAGGGAGGTGACAACTCACCCCCACTCAAAAGAATCTC
The DNA here is from genome assembly GCA_032464435.1 of Aegilops umbellulata. Taxonomy (NCBI): domain Eukaryota; kingdom Viridiplantae; phylum Streptophyta; class Magnoliopsida; order Poales; family Poaceae; genus Aegilops; species Aegilops umbellulata. Next base: position 332,605,634 of record CP136058.1, read on the forward strand.
GTCCCGAGATTTAGGTTCCTCCGGAAAGAAGGCGGGGTACTCAAGTCGAAGACGATCCTCCCTTTCCCATGTAGCCTCTTGCTCGGAATGGTGTGACCATTGAACCTTGAGAAACTTGATATTGTGACGTCGAGTGGTACGCTCGGCTTGATCAAGGATACGAACGGGGTATTCTCGATAGGTGAGGTTGTCTTGGAGATCAAGCGTTTCGTGGTCTACTCCACGGATAGGATCCGCGAAGCAACGCCTGAGTTGAGAAACGTGGAAGACATCATGAACTCTGGAGAGATGCGGAGGTAGTTCCAATTGGTAGGCAACTTCTCCTCGTTTGGCAATAATGCGAAAAGGTCCAATGTAACGAGGAGCCAATTTGCCTTTGATGCCGAATCGATGGGTTCCCTTTAAAGGTGTAACCCGAAGGTAAGCCATCTCACCGACTTCATAAGCCATGGGCTTATGCTTGCGGTCATACTGACTCTTTTGACGGGATTGGGCGGTTTTCAACTTCTCACGAATAATGCGAACCTGCTCTTCTGCATCCTGGATCATGTCCGGGCCAAAGAGTTGTCTCTCGCCGGTTTCTGACCAGTTAAGAGGCGTTCGACATTTTCGTCCATAAAGAACTTCGAAAGGAGCTTTGCCCAAGCTAGCTTGATAACTATTGTTATAAGCGAACTCGGCGAATGGAAGGCACTTCTCCCAATTCATACCGAAAGAGATGACAGAAGCTCGGAGCATATCCTCCAGTTTGATTGACTCGTTCTACTTGACCACTTGACTGAGGATGGAAGGCGGTGCTAAAGGAGAGACGAGTCCCCATAGCATTTTGGAAACTTTCCCAAAATCGAGAGGTGAAAAGACTTCCACGGTCCGAATTAATTTCCAATGGAACACCATGAAGAGACACAATTCGAGAGATGTATAAGTCAGCTAGCTGGCTAGCGGTTATACTCTCGCGAACGGGTAAAAAGTGGGCTACTTTGGAGAGACGATCGACAACGACGAAGATAGCATTATTCCCTCTTTTGGTTCTGGGAAACCCGGTAATGAAATCCATACCGATTTTATCCCATTTCCATTCAGGAATCTCCAAAGGCTGAAGGGTGCCAGCAGGCCGTTGATGCTCTGCCTTAACACGACGACAGACGTCGCAAGTTGCAATGTATTGAGCGATTTCTCTCTTCATCCTAGTCCACCAAAACCTCTGGCGTAGGTCTTGATACATCTTGGTACTACCGGGATGAATGGTGAGAGGGGATTCATGAGCTTCCTTAAGGATCAATTGTCGTAAATGTTGTTTCTTGGGAACCACCAAGCGGTTCTCGAAGAAGACAACACCTCGTTCATCCATGGAAAAACATTTAGCAACTCCGCTAGCGATGTTCTCCTTAATCCGAGATATGCCCTTATCGCGCTTCTGGGCAGCTATGATTTGATCCGTAAGGTTAGGTTTCGCCACCAGGGTGGAAAGGAATCCTCGAGGAGCAATATGAAGGTTAAGCTTACGAAATTCCTCGTGGAGAAGTGGTTGACCTTGTTGTAACATCAAGTTGTTACAATAAGATTTACGACTTAGCGCATCAGCCATGACATTGGCTTTGCCTGGGGTGTAAGTTATTCCTAAGTCGTAATCCGAGATCAACTCGACCCAACGTCTTTGCCTGAGATTCAAATCCGGTTGGGTGAAGATATATTTCAAACTTTGGTGATCAGTGTAAATTTCGCAACGATTACCCAGAAGGTAGTGTCGCCAGGTTTTGAGTGCATGGACTACTGCTGCAAGCTCTAGATCATGAGTAGGATAATTATCCTCATGTGGACGCAACTGTCGAGATGCGTAGGCAATCACATGACGATTTTGCATGAGTATGCAACCTAGTCCTTGTCGCGAGGCGTCGCAATAGATAACAAAGTCCTTAGAGAAATCTGGTGGTATCAGTACGGGAGCAGACGTCAGGCGTCTTTTTAGTTCCTGAAAGCTGAACTCGCACTGTGGGGTCCACTCGAACTTTTTATCTTTCTTGAGGAGTTCAGTTAGAGGCTTAGCAACCTTGGAGAAATTCTCGACGAAGCGGCGGCAATAGCTCGCTAAACCAAGAAAACTCCGAACTTGCTTGACCGTTTCAGGTGGAGTCCAGTCAAGGACAGCTTGAACTCGCTCGGGATTGACAGCAATGCCCTTACCAGAGATTACATGGCCCAGATAGGTCACTTCTGGCAACCAGAATTCGCACTTGGAGAATTTGGCATAAAGGCGATGCTCTCGAAGTTTCATCAATACTAGCCTTAGATGTTCGGCATGTTCTTCCTCATTCTTGGAGTAGATGAGTATATCATCGAGGTATACCACGACGAATTTATCCAAGTACTCCATGAAGATCGAGTTCATTAACCGAGAGAAGGTGGCTGGAGCATTGGTTAAACCGAAGGACATGACGGTGTACTCGTATTGGCCGTAACGAGTAACGAAAGCCGTTTTGGGAATGTCCCCGTTCTTGATTTTGATTTGATGGTAGCCCAACCTCAAATCCATCTTGGAAAAGACTGAGGATCCAGCGAGCTGGTCATACAGGTCGTTGATCCTGGGGAGCGGATACTTGTTCTTGATAGTGACCAAATTGACAGGTCGGTAATCTACAACCATCCGATCCGTTCCATCCTTCTTCTTGACGAAGAGGACGGGGCAAGCCCATGGAGATGAACTAGGACGGATGAAACCTTTTTGCAAGGACTCATCGAGTTGTTTCTTAAGCTCAGCTAGTTCTAGGGGTGCCATCTTATAAGGTCTCCTAGAGATTGGGACGGTTCCTGGAACAAGGTCTATTACGAACTCGACATCTCTGTCAGGTGGAACACCTGGCAATTCTTCTGGAAAGACATCCGGGAAGTCACGGACTACCGGAATATCTTCGAGGTCTGGAAGGGGATTGGCATTTAGAGAGTAGAGCTGACGCTCCGATACTCGGGTCAAAACATTGACTGTCTTGCCCGATGGATGGGTAAGTTGGACAGTTCTAGTTGAGCAGTCGATCTTGGCGTAATGAGCTGACATCCAGTCCATACCCAAGATGATGTTAATGTCTGAGGACTTGAGAGCTATTAGTGACGCAAGGAAGACCAATCTGTCAACAAGAATTTCATTTCCATGGCTGATTCTAGAGGTTTGCCATCTAGAACCGGGAGTTTGAATTTCCATGGAGGTGGGCATGTCACTAAAAGTAGTGTTGTGCAGACGAGCATAGCTCTCAGAAATAAATGAATGAGATGCTCCAGTATCAAAGAGAACAGTTGCCGGATGGCAATTAACAAGGAGCGTACCGAGAACGACGTTGGGGTCCTCCTGGGTCTCTTCAGCTGAGACATAGTTGACATGGCCACGAGCAGTGGTGGCTGGCTTGGCGACAAGCACTTTTGCTGTTGACTTACCACGGCCAACAGACTTTCCGAACTGGCTGGGGTTGTTCTGGGGACACTCACGGATGTAGTGGCCCGGCTCACCACACTTGAAACAGGTAGTCATATTGGGGCGTGGAGCAGTATTGGCAGTGGGGCCACCAAAAGTCTTGGGCGGCACATACTGTTGATTGGGACGAGGCGCCTCAAAGGATGGCCTCGGGGTATACCTGGTTGGCATAGCAGAATTTGGAATCCAGACCCGGCGCTTCTGAGATCCAGAGCCGGATGAAGATCCATAGTCACGGGAGTGTTTGCGTGAAGCTTCAAAATCATTCTGACTTGTCTCGGCACTGATGGCCTTATTGACTAGCTTCGGAAAAGAAATGCATTCATGCAGACGAAGGTCACGGCGGAGTTCAGGGCTAAGTCCCTTGCGGAACCTTGCCTGCTTCTTGGCATCGGTGGATACCTCTTCGGGAGCATAGCGTGCAAGCTTCCCAAACTCGCGACTGTATGCATCCACAGTCAGCTTCCCCTGGGTGAAGTTACAGAACTCCTCCCTCTTGCGATCCATGAGGCCTTCCGGGATATGATGCTCACGGAAAGCGGCACTGAAATCAGCCCAAGTGGTGAGTTGGTCGACCGGACGCATAGCTTCATAATTCTCCCACCAAAGGCTGGCAGGGCCTTCGAGGTGATAGGCAGCAAAGGTGACTTTATCATCTTCAGCCACGTTGGCAGAACGTAGCTTGTGGGCGATGCTGCGGAGCCAGTCATCCGCATCGAGAGGTTCGATGGAATGATTGAACTTTGGCGGGTACAGCTTGACAAAGTCATTGATGGACACTGGATTGACCCTTTGCTGACGTGCAGTGTTTTGTTCAATCCGCTCCAGCAAACGGTTGGTGTCGCGCCTGTTGCGCTCTGCCTCCAGCATCACTTCGGCCAGAGAAGGTGGTTGAGGCAGACTTTCCTCTCTAGGTGCACTAGCTTCTCCCTGCTCCGAAGCAGCAGGGTTGCTGCGAGTGTTGACCATCCTGGGAAAACAAAACAGCGATTTAAACCAGGATGGCAAAATCTGGCCAAGGAAGTGCGGAATGTAATGGATAATAAGGAATGCAGAGATGATCATCCGTATGACATGGTAATATAGAAACTGCCATATATGTACCAACGGTCATACACGTCATACATAGTTTAGTACAAGCTCAAGCTGAGGTACAACTAAGACGAAAGACGTTACATCTCATCGGAGGCATTCCAAGCTCCTATACATTATTTTTCTACACCTCCGGAATTGATACACACTAAGTTATATTCCACAATCACGCAGGACGGTGGACATACAACTGTTACAATACTAGCGAGACTACTACTAGCTCAGGCGGTTCCGTAGAAGTCCTCATAGAAGTCACCACCCAGACCTGGAAGCGGAACATGGTCATCTGGGAACAGACGGTCCTGCGGTGCTTGTGGACCATAGGGACTTGGGTGCGGCCTCGGTCCAACAGATGGCGGCAGAAGAGGCCCACGAGGAGGGGTGATGCCTCCCACCTCACGCCATTCCATGAAGTCTGGCAGATTAGCCCGCACAGGGTACAAGTCTCTCGTGTCCATGTATCCGGCTTGCACAGCAGGTGCAAACCTCGTCAAGGTGGCCCAATGATCAGCACGAGCATTAAAGAGCTCCATACGCAAGGCCCGGTTTTCACGGTCCTTATCTTCCAACATCTCAGTAGTGGTGCAAAGAAGTGAGTCCTCATGGGATGCATCACTGTACATGCCCTGAAGGTAACCATGCGCCCCAGGGAGGGATGCTGGCATGTAGCGAAATTCAGTGTTGCTCAACAAAGCAGTTCTAGCTCGCATAATGGTCATCATCGAGTAGGCTGCATCTTGAACGGACATCCCAATAGTGATCCCGAGTCCATAAGAACAGTGGAGTGGTTCCGTGGCTCCGGGACAAGATGGATATATCCTGACCGTGCACAGATATTGGCTCTGGTTAAAATCTCTAAACTGCTCTTCGACGGTGTATTCAGGGTACCATCGATACCCTGCCTCAACCATCACTCGAACCAACATGGCGGTATGACCACATACACCGATGCAACGGGTCAGACGAACCACTTGGTTTTGGGGACGGGTAGCCATCTGAAAGCACAAATTAGTGCAAAGGCATTAGAATTTCTGGATGAAATTGGACAGCATAACAGCTGTAAATGCTCAGAAAAGGAATTGAGACATCCACAACAGTTTGCGAAACCACTCAACAACAACATATCAAGGTTCTGGTTCAAATGGTAACATACTAAACTTTAGTAGAACTGAACTGGGTTGTATCCAACAATCCTATAAGTTACTACGGATTTAGTAACACGTGAACCTGATAGAGAGAAGAGAGCCTAGTCCTTAACCCACGTAGAATGAGAAGAGAATGACTCAGAATAGAGGGCATAAGGTAAAGGAGTAAAAGAGCCTTACGTTCCCTCCCACAATCAATTCCCCTACATATAACTAAAGCATTTCTAGACTCGACATCGACCAGTTTGGCTTAGCGAACCTACAGGCAGTCCGGCTCTGATGCCAACGCTGTCAGGACCCCGATCCTAAGCCACATCGATCCAGCGTGTAACACATCATATCACTTTGCGGCCTCACGCACGGTACTCCCACGGGTGCCACCTTACCTGGCCCGGGACCGTTTGCGCCTTTTGGCTCACGTATATGATAGTGTCGCTAGCATCCATATGACAGAGAACCCGGGCTGACATGGCTAGTCGTGAACCCAAAGCGGCGCTAGCCTATGAGGACAGGCATACATGAATCACATCGAACATGTCGGTCATCAACGTATCTATTCGGGCTGTAGCACTGGGCTAACAGGACTCCGGTAACCCGGGCTGTAGCAGGCTAAGCAGGACTCCGAATATCAGCGCGTGACATTTCCCCGATGGGACAGACATAGGAACGACGTGAAACACATGCCGGCCAGTCAAGTGTCCAAGCAGTAGTGCTGGGCTAGCAGGACTCCGGTGAACCGGGCTGTAGCGGACTACTATCGCTCAGAAGCACAAGACTTACATTTCCCCATATGAAAGGCTGCCAAGGATAAACAACTAGATAGTTGGATCCCACTCATACCAAGCATTTCAATCATACACACAATATGCCCGATATGAGTAAATACAACATGGCATCACAACAGTACTCTACGACTCAAGTACTTTATTTAGAAGGCTCCGAGGAGCCATACATATCATCCATACAGATAGGGGTCACATGACCCAACACTCAAGTCATACAAACATACAAGCACATGCGGAAGCAAAGTAGTCTGAGTACAGACACTAGAAAGAAAGAAGGCTTGATGAAGCCTGTCTATCTACAACGACCCTTCACAAGTCTTGGATCACCACCTGGGTGATAAGTCACTCGTCAACGTCGAGGTCTACATAGAACCCATCAGAGGGGTTGGTGTAGTCGTCTGAAAAACATGATTAAAGCAACATGAGTACGGAGGTACTCAGCAAGTCTTACAACAGGAACCTATCATACATGCACATTCTCAAGAAGGTAGTGGGGTTATTGCAGCAAGCCAGCTTTGACTCTTGGCTAAGCTATCCTACGATAGTCACCACTTGTAAAACATTTGTCGCACACGAGTCCACTAACACCAACACAATACTCCACCGTGGATCCTCTCTCGCCATCCTACGAGAGGGCCATCCGCGGTACTCACACTTATCCTGAGATTTTTAGTAGTATCCATTTAACTTGTCTATGAACTGATATAGGCAACCCAGAAGTCCATTACCGCGGACACGGCTATTCGAATAGATTATTTATAACCCTGCAGGGGTGTACTTCTTCACACATGTTTCCACCACTTAGCGTCTGCACACGACATGTGCTCGGCAGACTTCAAGCGAAAGCCGATGTGGATGTAGACCACGACCTACCTAAACACTCAAGTCTCTAGTCCAGGTTTATCGCCTATTCGGGTTCCATCCGCAGGGAGTCCGGCCGAGGTTTCCACTAACGGCCCCGAACGATGTGAACAGGGTTCCGAGACACCAAACGGGCGCCCGGTTGACCCGGCCACGTGCCTACCGCAACACAGCCCACCCCGATGGTCAGCACCGCGTGCGGCCCCCAGCATACTACAAACACCAGAAACTACTTGCAACTCCTGGACAGAGAACAGGGGTGATTAAGAAGTTGAGCGGGGTCATATTTCAGGGCCCAATGTGTGGTAGTAGCTGAATCATGGATCACAAACACAGATCTCAGTTCTTAGGGACGGCCTCAATGAAACAACCCACCATGTACTCCTACATGGCCTTTCATCAATTCCTTTACCAAATCGTGTTCAACACTTCCACACTTTCGACAACGACCCAACCTTTCACTCCGGATCATCATTCCGATGAACCAGACCTGACACAACTCTAAGCATAGCAAGCATAGCATGGTAGGAACACACATACACATGTATTGGCTCAATCAACTCCTACACATGCTAGTGGGTTTCATCTAGTTACTGTGGCAATGACAGGTCATGCAAAGGAAGTGGGTTCAACTACCGCGGCACACAGCAGTTTGAAATGCGTTGTCTTAATGCAGTAAACGAGAGCAGAAGCGAGAACATGGGTTTGTATCGGAATGATCAATGGTTTGCTTGCCTGATGGAGTGGTGGTGGGATACTGCCCTTCAGTTGGATACTCGGAGATATCCTCGGAGGCAGAACCTACCACGAAGAACACATCGGAACACAATCAATACATGACGATATGCAACAATATGATGCATGCTATGACATGGCAATATGGATGTGTCCTGGTCTTGTGCAAGTTAAACCAGAAGGAAATGACCCCATTTGAACCAAAGATTCAAATGGTAGTGCATTTATAAGATCATATTAGTGCAATATATTATAATGCCTAAGCAGTGGGTTTAACTTGTTTTAACATGCATGAAACCAGTTCCATTGAATAGATTGGATTTTTCTGATAATTTTTCATATATAACACTTTGCATTTGGAGTTACAGATAATTTTCTATGAATTTTGAAGTTTGAACTAATTTCTGGATTTTCTGTATAAAAAATAAATCCAGCAAAATAGATTACTGCGTCAGCATGAGGTCATGCTGACCTCAGCAAGTCAACAGCCGGTCCAGGTCAACTGACCAGTGGGCCCAGGGGGTTAGTGATTAATTAAACCTGTTTAATTAGTTTTAAACTAATCCAGTGATTAACAGAAAAGGGCCCCACCTGTCATTGACTCATCAGAGTCAACCAGGGCCCACAAGTCAACGGTTAGGGTCAACTCGTCGGCGTCTAGCCGCCGGCGAGGTCAGACGCGGCGGAGCAAAGTGTTTTTGCTCGTTTTGGTCACCAAACAAGGCGCGGAGACCATCTATGGGTAGCTGAGATCCTTCCGCGGCGTTCGGTGGCAACAGCTGGGCTCAGGGTGGCCGGAAACATCGCCGGCGACGACTTTGGCGGTCGCCGGAGTCAGGTGAAAGTGCGCCCGAGGCTACGGGGCACGGCGAGGTGCGTAGAGTGAGGCGTTGGCCTCCTGGTGATGCAGCGAAGTGGGTGGACACAGTGGCGTGGCCGGAGTTAGGCCGGGAGCACGTCGGCGACGAGCTCCGCGGCGGTGCGTGCGGGTGAGCTTCATGCGCTCGCTGTGGCGCACGAGGAAGAGAAAGGAAAGGATGGGGAGGTGGCCAAGCTCACAGAGATCTCGTAGAGCCAAGCAGCGCGGTCGGAGACGAGCTGGTGCGGCGGCGACGGCAAAAGGGATCTCCGGCGGTGGCGGAGTCGGGCGAGGTCGGTGCAGCGGCTTCAGGGCAAGCGAGCGCTCGGGGCTCGGCCTGCTCGACGGAGTCGACGGCGGCGAAGCTCAGGGCGGTGGCTATGGCTACGACGGCGGAGCGGCGATGGGTGCTGCGGCCATGGCGCTGGAGAGCGAGAGAGAGAGCCAGGGGGAGAATGGACGTGTCCAGGGCGTCGGGGGCACGACGTGGAGCTCGTCCAGCGTGTCGGGCGGCGAGGGAGGTGAAGCAGGGAGGCAGGGCGCTGCGTGGCGAGCTCCTGCTCCGGCGTCGAGCACCTGCCTGCCTGGCTAGCGAGGCGAAGCAGCTCGCTGGCGCGGCTGGTGGGCTGGGCCGGCCAGGTGGGCCGCCAGGTAAGTTAGTTGTATTTTTTTGTTTTTGTCTTTCCTTTTCTATTTCTTCTGCAACTTTGTGGAGTTATTTAAAATACCTAGACCACTCCAAAAATTCTCAAACTGCACATGCTTGCTATTTAAAATATAGACAACATGAAACATTTCTGTTTGAGAATATTTGAACACTTAAAATATTTTTATAAATTCTAAATGCCCAAATTCAAATACTTATGTGTTAATTCAATAACCTTCTGTTGACCTAGAAAAATGTGCACTATTTTTGCCAGGGGGTTTAATCCAAGACAAAGAGGGTGAACATTTTAGAAGGGCATTTCAGGTTCATTGAAAAAGATTTTAGTAAACCCTAGTTATTTCCAGGGGGGGAAGTGTGTGTTGGGGGTTCTGGCATTTCCCATTTCAGAATTAATAGAATTTAAACATGATGCACACTCTAATGCATGGCCTAGCTAGGGAGGTGACAATGACAGTCAGTTTTCGACTTTCTCTACTGAGGTGCTCGCCCGGCCTAACCGGGGCACAATCGCAGTAGTTCTCCTGGTGCTACCTTAGCCGATAGAGCGGAACGTAAGGTAGCCGAACTCAGGAGCCGGGCAACCCAACATTTGACCAAAGACATGATTCGGAGCTGATGCATATAATGCCAAAACTCGCGACGCCGAACACTCCCTAAGGTGTTCAGTCTTTATGAGTGCGGGCAAAACAACACTCTTTATTAAAAAGCCCCTAGTGTCCAGGTACGCACAAAAATTCTGACGTGGCCACATGCCAAGACGCCAGCCTCCTCCTTGGTTATATCAGAAAAAACCAGGGGATATGTAGCAACAAGAGACAGTAAAAAAGGTTTACGCAGGGTCTTAATCTAAAAAGAATCCTTAGGACGGGTCCCTACTGCACGTATGCGCCTGTGTCTCCGTTGTGCTGTATCCTAGACGGGCGCCGCACGACGTTCATCTGTAAAAGAGAGGAACTGAGTTGAAAAAATGGGTCGTGCCAAACAAAAGTTTAGAATAAACAAAGTATAAAGTAAAATATATAAAATTGAGCTTTATTGTCTCTTATTGTATATGTATGGAGCCCCTAGTGCGGGGGTATATGGCCACTAAGCCTGCATCAATGATAATTTTGTACCGAACTCGTCTATCCGCGTTCGTGGTCTTTAATGACCTATTCCGAAGTTTGTGGCCGGTGAAGCCATTCTATTGTGGGGCTGTCAAAGCGGCCGCACAGTCCTCTGCTTGGGGGAGGCGCACATCAATGCTTCCCCTTCAAAGAGATGATGCCTCGTGGACCGGGCATCTTAAGCGTTAGAGATGCATAATGTGGTATTGCGTTAAAGCGGGCGAAAGCTTCGCGTCCCAGTAGTGCTTGATAGCGACTTGAGAATGGGACGATGTGGAAAGTAAGCTTTTCGCGGCGGAAGTTATCGGTAGAGCCGAATATAACTTCGAGCCGGAGAAAACCCATGCAATGGGTGTCCGGACCAGGCATTACCCCTTGAAAGGCGGTTTTGCTGCGACGGATTCTTGCTGGGTCTATCCCCAGGTGACGGATTGTGTCCTGATATATCAGGTTTAGTCCACTGCCGCCGTCCATAAGGACATTTGAAAACTGGAGTCCGCCAATTCTTGGATCGAGTACCAAGGCAGTCCAGCCCGTGTTCCTGATACTTCTAGAGTAATCCAGTTGATCGAAGATGATTGGTTTTGACAACCAATGGCGGGACCCCTTTGGGATAGGTCGTGTCGTGCGTACCTTTATGGGCGCCGCATGTTTTGTTATGTGAAGTAAGTTTACTGTTTTTACTTCTTGTGGGAAGTTCTTTTGTTTCCTGGTGCTCTGCTTTTGGGGTTCATCCTCGTCTTCGCTTGGTGTGTCGAGCCCCTTGTGTTCGGCGTTGAGTCTGCCGGATTGTTTGAAAACCCAACAATCTCTGTGGGTATGTTTAGCAGGCTTCCCGTGAGTGCTCTGTATTTGACATATCCTGTCCAGGATTTTGTTTAAGTTGGATGGATCATCCCTGTTATCCTAGAGGGGCGGCTTTGTCTGATTCTGCCGTGAGCTTTTGAATCCGGCGTTGACTGTCGTGCTCTTCGGACTTTTTTCCTTAGTCCGGCGGCGGTCCTTGTTGCGTCGCGGTTTTCCATTTCCATCCCTAGTTTCGGATGTACTTGGGTCGCTGGGGCTGCACCTTGCCAACTAGCTGTCCTCTCCTGCACAAAAGCGGGTCATGAGGCTTGTTAGTGCGGCCATTGTTCTTGGCTTTTCTTGGCTGAGGTGTCTAGCGAGCCATTCGTCTCAGACGTTATGCCTGAAAGCTGCTAACGCTTCGGCGTCCGGACAGTCGACTATCTGATTCTTTTTAGTGAGGAATCTATTCCAGAATTGCCGAGCTGATTCTCCGGGCTGTTGAGTTATGTGACTAAGATCGTCTGCATCCGGAGGGCGGACATAGGTCCCTTGAAAATTTGCTCGGAAAGCGTCCTCGAGCTCTTCCCAACTTCCGATTGTGTTTTCAGGAAGGCTTTTAAGCCAATGCCGGGCTGGCCCTTTAAGCTTAAGGGGTAAGTATTTTATGGCGTGGAGGTCATCTCCTCTAGCCATATGTATGTGGAGGATATAATCCTCGATCCAGACTCCAGGGTCTGTTGTTCCATCATATGCCTCTATGTTTACGGGTTTGAATCCCTCTGGAAATTCATAGTCCAGGTCCTCGTCGGTGAAACATAGGGGGTGTGCGGCGCCCCTGTATTTGGGTGTGCCGGATTCTGGTGATGGCTTTATTGCATTGCTTACGAGAGCTTGCTTTCTTGTCCCGTAAATGGACCTGACTGGGCCATGATGCGAATCCTTCAGTGGGTCGCATGCCGACTTAAGTGCGGCGCCGCTTGCCGTTTTATGCTGGCCATGGGGTCGTCTAGCCGACCGTCTGGCTTTCTTATTTTTTGAATGCGAGGGCTCTAGGTCCTCTTCATTGAATTCAGGCAGTAGCTTTCTCTTCGGATAGCCTTTAGTGCGGCGACTGTCGCCGTATTTATCTGCGTTATTGATTACTTTGCTCCATCTGATCCTGAGTGCATCTTCCGTCGTTTTCAGCTTCCGCTTCTGCTTTTTCAGGCTGCATGCTGTTGCAACGAGCCTCTTCTGGAGATTCTTCTGCTTCGTCGGTTTATCCGGTGTAAGGTCGTCTGGAGTGCCTTTTTCACCGGGGGAGGGATGTTCGGTTTCTCTATCCGTGTTGCCCTGTTCGGACGGCTGCTCTAAGGCCTGCTCGTCATCTACCGGCTCATCCTGCTCTATGGTTGGGTCTTTATCGAGGCGGGGCTTGGGTCGGCGTTTACGCCGACGCTTTGATTGCTTTTCGAGGGATCGGTCCCCCGTTCCATCCCCTTTTTCCTCGTTGTCGTTACCTTTAGGGGTATCCACCATGTACACATCGTGAGATGGGGTGGCTGTCCAATGCCCTATGGGAGTTGGCTCATCTGTATCTCCTGCGTCGTCGTACATGCTGTCGATGTCTGCGGAGTCGAAGTTGAGCATGTCTTTTAAATTGTCGACAGTGGCTACCAAGTGGGTGGTGGGTGGGCTTTGAATTTCTTCATCGTCCGTATCCCATCCTCGCTGACCGTAGTCCGGCCAGGGCTCTCCTGATAAGGAGAGAGACTTTAGAGAATTCAGAATGTCGCCGAAGGGCGAGTGCTGAAAGATGTCCGCGGCGGTGAACTCCATTATCGGCGCCCAATCGGATTCGATCGGCAGGGGCGCGGGGGGTTCGGAGTTCGGAGAGGAATTCGGCTCCTCGGAGTCATGGGTCGTGCGGAATGCGGGGCTGACGTTCGGCTCGATCGCCTTTGAGATCATAGCCCCCGAGGTGACGTCCAACCGCTCATCCTCGATTGGCGCAATAGGCTCCGAATAAAGGGTCGGAACCGGTGCTTGTGCAGCCTCCAGGGCACTGTACGGCGGCAGAGCTAGATCATGCCTCTCGAAACAGTGCGGCGCGCTCGGCTGTGGCTCGAATCCATCGAAGATCAAATCCCCGCGGATGTCAGCCATGTAGTTTAAGCTTCCAAACCTGACCTGATGGCCAGGGGCGTAGCTTTCGAGCTGCTCCAGGTGGCCAAGCGAATTGGCCCGCAGTCGAAGCCGCCGAAGACGAAGATCTGTCCGGGGCGAAAAGTCTCGCCCTGGACTTCATCGTTATAGATGATCGAAGGAGCCATTGAGCCCAAAAGTGACGACACAGAGGAACTCTCAATGAAAGCACCAATGTCGGTGTCAAAACCGGCGGATCTCGGGTAGGGGGTCCCGAACTATGCGTCTAGGCCGGATGGTAACAGGAGACAAGGGACACGATGTTTTTACCCAGGTTCGGGCCCTCTTGATGGAGGTAAAACCCTACTCCTGCTTGATTAATATTGATGATATGGGTAGTACAAGAGTAGATCTACCACGAGATCAAGGAGGCTAAACCCTAGAAGCTAGCCTATGGTATGATTGTTGTATGATGATGTTGTCCTATGGACTAGAACCATCCGGTTTATATAGACAACGGATAGGGTTAGGGTTACACAAAGTCGGTTACAATGGTAGGAGATCTTGAATATCCACATCGCCAAGCTTGCCTTCCACGCCAAGGAAAGTCCCATCCGGACATGGGACGAAGTCTTCAATCTTGTATCTTCATAGTCCTGGAGTCCGGCTGAAGGTATAGTCCGGCTACCCGAACACCCCCTAATCCAGGACTCCCTCACCGTGCATTGCCCTTTCTCACCTCGAGAGTTGGTGCAAACTTCGCCGGTACATCCAAACCCCGTGATACGATACGCTCTATCACACATAAGCCTCATTATATCTTCCTCAAAACATCCACCATACCTACCTATCATGGCATTTCCATAGCCATTCCGAGATATATTGCCATATAACTTCCATCATCATCATATACATGACTTGAGCATTTATTGTCATATTGCTTTGCATGATCGTAAGATAGCTAGCATGATGTTTTCATGGCTTGTCCGTTTTTTGATGGCATTGCTACGCTAGATCATTGCACATCCCGGTACACAGCCGGAGGCATTCATATAGAGTCATATCTTTGTTGTAGTATCGAGTTGTAATATTGAGTTATAAGTAAATAAAAGTGTGATGATCATCATTATTAGAGCATTGCCCCAAGAAAAAAAAGAGGCCAAAGAAGCCTAAATAAAAAAGGGGGCCAAAGAAGCCCGCAAAAAAAAGAAAAAGAAAAAAAGGGAAAAAAGAAAAAGGGGCAATGTTACTATCCTTTTACCACACTTGTGCTTCAAAGTAGCACCATGTTCTTCATATAGAGAGTCTCTTGAGCTATCACTTTTATATACTAGTGGGAATTTTCATTATAGAACTTGGCTTGTATATTCCGATGGAGGGCTTCCTCAAATGCCCGAGGTCTTCATGAGCAAGCAAGTTGGATGCACACCCACTTAGTTTCCAGTTTGAGCTTTCATACACTTATAGCTCTCAGTGCATCTGTTGCATGGAAATCCCTACTCCTCACATTGACATAAATTGATGGGCATCTCCATAGCCCGTTGATTAGCCGCGTCGATGTGAGACTTTCTCCTTTTTTCTCCACACAACCTCCGTCATCATATTCTATTCCACCCATAGTGCTATCTCCATGGCTTGCGCTCATGTATTGCGTGAGGGTTGAAAAGGTTGAAGCGCGTTAAAAAGTATGAACCAATTGCCCGGCTTGTCATCGGGGTTGTGCATGATTTGAATGCTTTGTCTGGTGAAGATGGATCATAGCCAGACTATATAATTTTGTAGGGATAACTTTCTTTGGCCATGTTATTTTGAAAAGACATGATTGCTTTATTAGTATGCTCGAAGTATCATTGTATTAATGTCAAATGATAGACTATTGCTTTGAATCACTCGTGTCTTAATATTCATGCCATGATTACATTATGTGATCAAGATTATGCTAGGTAGCATTCCACATAAAAAATTGTCTTTTTTATCATTTACCTACTCGTGGACGAGCAGGAATTAAGGTTGGGGATGCTGATACGTCTCCGCCGTATCTATAATTTTTTATCGTTCCATGCCAATATTCTACAACTTTCATATAGTTTTGGCAACTTTTTATACTATTTTTTGGACTAACAGATTGATTCAGTGCCCAGTGCCAGTTCATGTTTTTTGCATGTTTTATGTTTCGCAGAAACCCCCTATCAAACGGAGTCTAAACGGGATAAAAACGGACGGAGAATATTTTTGGAATATTTGTAATATCTGGGAAAAAGAATCAACGCGAGACGGTGCCCGAGGGGGCCACGAGGCAGGGGGCGCACCCCTGACCCTCTTTGGCCGCAAGAAAACTAATTTTCGGAAAAAAAATCATGGCGAAGGTTTCAATCCAATCGGAGTTACAGATCTCCGGTTATAAAAGAAACAGTGAAAGGGCAGAATCCAGGATGCAGAAACAGAGAGGGATAGAGAGACGGATCCAATCTCGGAGGGGCTCTCGCCCCTCCCATGCCATGGAGACTGATACGTCTCCAACTTATCTATAACTTTTGATTGTTCCATGCTATTATATTATGTGTTTTGGATGTTTATGGGCTTTATTGAACACTTTTATATTATTTTTGGGACTAATCTATTTACCCAGAGCCCAGTGCCAGTTCCTGTTTTTTCCCTTGTTTCGGTGTTTCGAAGAAAAGGAATATCAAACGGAGTCGAAACGGAATGAAACCTTCTAGAGAAGTTATTTTTGGAAGGAAAGCAACCCGATAGACTTGGAGTGCACGTCAGGAAAGAAACGAGGGAGGCACGAGGCGGGGGAGCGCGCCCACCCCTGGGCGCGCCCTCCACCCTCGTGGGCCCCTTGTGGCTCCCCCGACGTACTTCTTCCTCCTATATATACCCATATACCCTAAAACGGTCGAGGAACAGAATAGATCGGGAGTTCCGCCGCTGCAAGCCTCTGTAGCCACCAAAAACCAATCGGGACCCTGTTCTTGATTTACTGGTAGCTATGTGTTTGATCTCTCTCTCTCTCTCGTGTTCTTGATTTGGCACGATCTTGATGTATCGCGAGCTTTGCTATTATAGTTGGATCTTATGTTTCTTCTCCCCCTCTACTCTCTTGTAATGGATTGAGTTTTCCCTTTGAAGTTATCTTATCGGATTGAGTCTTTAATGATTTGAGAACACTTGATGTATGTCTTCCCGTGCGTATCTGTGGTGACAATGGGATATCACGTGATTCACTTGATGTATGTTTTGGTGATCAACTTGCGGGTTCCGCCCATGAACCTATGCATAGGGGTTGGCACACGTTTTTGTCTTGACTCTCCGGTAGAAACTTTGGGGCACTCTTTGAGGTTCTATGTGTTGGTTGAATGGATGAATCTGAGATTGTGTGATGCATATCGTATAATCATACCCATGGATACTTGTGGTGATATTGGAGTATCTAGGTGACATTAGGGTTTTGGTTGATTTGTATCTTAAGGTGTTATTCTAGTATGAACTCTAGGGCTGTTTGTGACACTTATAGGAATAGCCCAATGGATTGATTGGAAAGAATAACTTTGAGGTGGTTTCGTACCCTACCATAATCTCTTCGTTTGTTCTCCGCTATTAGTGACTTTGGAGTGACTCTTTGTTGCATGTTGAGGGATAGTTATATGATCCAATTATGTTATTATTGTTGAGAGAACTTGCACTAGTGAAAGTATGAACCCTAGGCCTTGTTTCCTATCATTGCAATACCGTTTACGCTCACTTTTACCATTAGTTACCTTGCTGTTTTTATATTTTCAGTTTACAAAAACCTATATCTACCATCCATATTGCACTTGTATCACCATCTCTTCGCCGAACTAGTGCACCTATACAATTTACCATTGTATTGGGTGTGTTGGGGACACAAGAGACTCTCTAATACTTGGCTGCAGGGTTGCTTGAGAGAAACCATCTTCATCCGATGCCTCCCACGGATTGATAAACCTTAGGTAATCCACTTGAGGGAAATTTGCTACTGTCCTACAAACCTCTGCACTTGGAGGCCCAACAACGTCTACAAGAAGAAGGTTGCATTCTAGACATCAAGCTCTTTTCTGGCGCCGTTGCCGGGGAGGCCAGGTAAGCGGCACTCACACCCCGTCAACTAAGCTCTTTTCTGGCGTCGTTGCCGGGGAGGCTAGGTAAGCGGCACTCACACCCCATCAACTAAGCTCTTTTCTGGCGCCGTTGCCGGGGAGGTGAGTGCTTGAAGGTATATCTTTAGATCTTGCAACCGAATCTTTTTGTTTCTTGTTTTAGCACTAGTTTAGTTTATAAAAGAAAACTACAAAAAATGGAATTGAGTTTACCTCATATGCTTCATCTTTTTAATATCTTTCGTGAGTATGATGGGAAGGAAAATTGTGCTCAAGTGCTAGAAGAAGAATGCATTAGAATGTTTGGCACTAAATCTTTATATGATGAGCATGATTGCAATGTTGTTAGTATGAATTCCTTGAATATCCATGATGCTAATGATATGCAAAGCCACAAGCTTGGGGAAGCTATGTTTGATGAAGATGATATTTTTTGTCCCCCAAGCTTTGATGAGCAAAATTACTATGATGAAAGCATGCCTCCTATCTATGATGATTATTGTGATGACACGTATGCTTTAAAGAATAATGATAACCATGAAACTTGTCATCTTGATCTTAATTTTCAATCACATGGTAGTTGTTTTGTTCAGCTTTCTCCCACTACTATTCCGAATGAGAAGAATTTTGCTTATGTGGAGAGTAGTAAATTTTCTATGCTTGTAGATCATGACAGGAATGCTTTAGGTGCTGGTTATATTGTTGAATTCATTCATGATGCTAATGCAAATTATTATGAGGGAGGAATATATGCTTGTAGGAATTGCAATAATATCATGTTTCCTCTCTATGTGCTTAAAGTTTTGAAGTTATGCTTGTTTTGCCTTCCTATGCTAGTTGATTATTGTTCCCATAAGTTGTTTGCTCACAAAATCCCTATGCATAGGAAGTGGGTTAGACTTAAATGTGCTAGTCATATTCTTCATGATGCTCTCTTTATGTTTCAATTCTTATCTTTTATGTGAGCATCATTGAAATCATCATGCCTAGCTAGGCGCGTTAAACGATAGCGCTTGTTGGGAGGCAACCCAATTTTATTTTAGTTTCTTGCTTTTTGGTTTTGTTTAGTAATAAATAACCCATCTAGCCTCTGTTAAGATGTGGTTTTATGTTTTAATTAGTGTCTGTGCCAAGTAGAACCTTTGAGAAGACTTGGGTGAAGTCTTTATGATCATGCTGTAAAAAATAGAAACTTTAGCGCTCACAAGATTAGCTTCAACTTTTTACTGGAGAGTGCTATTTAGTTTATTCTTTTTGAAGATGATTACTAGAAAAATTCCTCATGTCCACCAATTTATTCTAGAATTTTTGGAGTTCCAAAAGTATACGTTTGATACAGATTACTACAGACTGTTCTGTTTTTGACAGATTCTGTTTTCTGTGTGTTGTTTGCTTATTTTAATGAATCTGTGGCTAGTAAAATATTTTATAAACCATAGAGAAGTAGTAATACATTAGGTTTAACACCAATATAAATAAAGAATGAGTTCATTACAGTACCTTGAAGTGGTGTTTTGTTTTCTTTCGCTAACGGAGCTCACGAGTTTTCTATTAAGTTTTGTGTTGTGAAGTTTCCAAGTTTTCGGTAAAGATTCGATGGACTATGGAATAAGGAGTGGCAAGAGCCTAAGCTTGGGGATGCCCGAGGCACCCCAAGGTAATATTCAAGGATAACCAAAAGCCTAATCTTGGGGATGCCCCGGATGGCATCCCCTCTTTCGTCTTCGTTCATCGGTAACTTTACATGGAGCTATATTTTTATTCACCACATGATATGTGTTTTGCTTGGAGTGTCATTTTATTTTCTTTAGCTTCACTTGCTGTTTCAATAAGTATCAAGATCTTAAATTCTTAAATGTTAGAGAATCTTCACATAGTTGCATAATTATTAAACTACTCATTGATCTTCACTTATATCTTTCAGAGTAGTTTGTCGTTTGCTCTAGTGCTTCACTTATATCCTTTTAGAGCATGGCGGTGGGTTTATTTTGAAGAAATATATGAACTCTCATGCTTCACTTATATTATTTTGAGAGTCCTAAACAGCATGGTAATTTGCTTGGGTTATGAAACTAGTCCTAATATGATGGGCATCCAAGAGGGATATAATAAAAACCTTCATATAAAGTGCATTGAATACTATGAGAAGTTTGATTCTTCATGATTGTTTTGAGATATGAAGATGGTGATATTAGATTCATGCTAGTTGAGTAGTTGTGAATTTGAGAGATACATGTGCTAAAGTTTGTGATTCCCGTAGCATGCACGTATGGTGAATCGTTATGTGATGAAGTCGAAGCATGATTTATTTATTGATTGTCTTCCTTATGAGTGGCGGTCGGGGACGAGCGGTGGTCTTTTCCTACCAACCTATCCCCCTAGGAGCATGCGCGTAGTACTTCGTTTCGATAACTAATAGATTTTTGCAATAAGTATGTGAGTTCTTTATGACTAATGTTGAGTCCATGGATTATACGCACTCTCACCCTTCCACCATTGCTAGCCTCTCTTATACCGCGCATTTTTCGTCGGTATCATACACCCACCATATACCTTCCTCAAAACAGCCACCATACCTACCTATCATGGCATTTCCATAGCCATTCCGCGATATATTGCCATGCAACTTACCACCGTTCCAATTATTATGACACGGTCCATCATTGTCATATTGCTTTGCATGATCATGTAGTTGACATCGTATTTGTGGAAAAGCCATCGTTCATAATTCTTTCATACATGTCACTCATGAGTCATTGCACATCCCGGTACACCGCCGGAGGCATTCATATAGTCATATTTTGTTCTAAGTATCGAGTTGTAATTCATGAGTTGTAAGTAAATAAAAGTGTGATGAGCATCTTTATTAGAGCATTGTCCCAGTGAGGAAAGGATGATGGAGACTATGATTCCCCCACAAGTCGGGATGAGACTCCGGACTAAAAAAAGAGGCCATAAAAAAGAGAAGAGAAAAGGCCCAAACAAAAATAAAAAAATAAAAAAATGAGAGAAAAAGAGAGAAGGGACAATGCTACTATCCTTTTGCCACACTTGTGCTTCAAAGTAGCACCATGATCTTCATGATAGAGAGTCTCCTATGTTATCACTTTCATATACTAGTGGGAATTTTACATTATAGAACTTGGCTTGTATATTCTAGTGATGGGCTTCCTCAAAATGCCCTAGGTCTTCGTGAGCAAGCGAGTTGGATGCACACCCACTTAATTTCTTTTGTTGAGCTTTCATACACTTATAGCTCTAGTGCATCCATTGCATGGCAATCCCTACTCACCCACATTGATATCTATTGATGGGCATGTCCATAGCCCGTTGATACGCCTAGTTGATGTGAGACTATCTTCTCCCTTTTTGTCTTCTCCACAACCACCATTCTATTCCACCTATAGTGCTATATCCATGGCTCACGCTCATGTATTGCGTGAAGATTGAAAAAGTTTGAGAACAACAAAAGTATGAAACAATTGCTTGGCTTGTCATCGGGGTTGTGCATGATTTAAATATTTTATGTGGTGAAGATAGAGCATAGCCAGACTATATGATTTTGTAGGGATAGCTTTCTTTGGCCACGTTATTTTGAGAAGACATGATTGCTTTGTTAGTATGCTTGAAGTATTATTATTTTTATGTTAATATTGAACTTTTGTCTTGAATCTTATGGATCTGAATATTCGTGCCACAATAAAGAAGATATCATTGATAAATATGTTAGGTAGCATTCCACATCAAAAAATATGTTTTTATCATTTACCTACTCGAGGACGAGCGGGAATTAAGCTTGGGGATGTTGATACGTCTCCAACGTATCTATAATTTTTTATTGTTCCATGCTATTATATTATGTCTTTTGGATGTTTATGGGCTTTATTGAACACTTTTATATTATTTTTGGGACTAACCTATTGGCCCAGAGCCCAGTGCATGTTCCTGTTTTTTCCCTTGTTTCAGTGTTTCGAAGAAAAGGAATATCAAACGGAGCCAAAACGGAATGAAACCTTCTAGAGAAGTTATTTTTGGAAGGAAAGCAACTCGATAGACTTGGAGCGCACGTCAGGAAAGAAACGAGGGAGGCACGAGGAAGGGTGCGCGCCCACCCCCCCTGGGCGCGCCCTCCACCCTCGTGGGCCCCTCGTGGCTTCCCCGACGTACTTCTTCCTCCTATATATACCCATATACCCTAAAACGATCGAGGAACAGAATAGATCGGGAGTTCCGCCGCGCAAGCCTCTGTAGCCACCAAAAACCAATCGGGACCCTATTCCGGCACCCTGCCGGAGGGGGGAACCCTCACCGGTGGCCATCTTCATCATCCCGGCGCTCTCCATGACGAGGAGGGAGTAGTTCACCCTCGGGGTTGAGGGTATGTACTAGTATCTATGTGTTTGATCTCTCTCTCTCTCTCGTGTTCTTGATTTTGCACGATCTTGATGTATCGCGAGCTTCGCTATTATAGTTGGATCTTATGTTTCTTCTCCACCTCTACTCTCTTGTAATGGATTGAGTTTTCCCTTTGAAGTTATCTTATCGGATTGAGTCTTTAATGATTTGAGAACACTTGATGTATGTCTTGCCGTCCGTATCTGTGGTGACAATGGGATATCACGTGATTCACTTGATGTATGTTTTGGTGATCAACTTGCGGGTTCCGCCCATGAACCTATGCATAGGGGTTGGCACACGTTTTCGTCTTGACTCTCCGGTAGAAACTTTGGGGCACTCTTTGAGGTTTTATGTGTTGGTTGAATGGATGAATCTGAGATTGTGTGATGCATATCGTATAATCATACCCACGGATACTTGTGGTGACATTGGAGTATCTAGGTGACATTAGGGTTTTGGTTGATTTGTATCTTAAGGTGTTATTCTAGTACGAACTCTAGGGCTGTTTGTGACACTTATAGGAATAGCCCAATGGATTGATTGGAAAGAATAACTTTGAGGTGGTTTCCTACCCTACCATAATCTCTTCGTTTGTTCTCCGCTATTAGTGACTTTGGAGTGACTCTTTGTTGCATGTTGAGGGATAGTTATATGATCTAATTATGTTATTATTGTTGAGAGAACTTGCACTAGTGAAAGTATGAACCCTAGGCCTTGTTTCCTATCATTGCAATACCGTTTACGCTCACTTTTACCATTAGTTACCTTGCTGTTTTTGTATTTTCAGTTTACAAAAACCTATATCTACCATCCATATTGCACGTGTATCACCATCTCTTCGCCGAACTAGTGCACCTATACAATTTACCATTGTATTGGGTGTGTTGGGGACACAAGATACTCTCTGTTATTTGGTTGCAGGGTTGCTTGAGAGAAACCATCTTAATCCTACGCCTCCCACGGATTGATAAACCTTAGGTCATCCACTTGAGGGAAATTTGCTACTGTCCTACAAACCTCTGCACTTGGAGGCCCAACAACGTCTACAAGAAGAAGGTTGCATAGTAGACATCAGAGACCAAGGACCAGAGGGGAAACTATTCTCCCATCTAGGTAGAAGGTCAAGGAAGAAGAATAAGAAGAAGGGGGCCCTCTCCCCCTCTCTCCCGGTGGCGCCAGAACGCCGCCGGGGCCATCATCATCACCGCGATCTACACCAACACCTCCATCATCTTCACCAACATCTCCATCACCTTCCCCCATCTATCTACAGCGGTCCACTCTCCCGCAACCCGCTGTACCCTCTACTTGAACATGGTGCTTTATGCTTCATATTATTATCCAATGATGTGTTGCCATCCTATGATGTCTGAGTAGATTTTCGTTGTCCTACCGGTAATTGGTGAATTGCTATGATTAGTTTAATTTGCTTGTGGTTATGTTGCTGTCCTTTGGTGCCCATCATATGAGCGCGCATGTGGATCACACCATAGGGTTAGTTGTATGTTGATAAGACTATGTATTGGAGGGCAAGAGTGACAGAAGCTTCAACCTAGCATAGAAATTGATGCATACGGGATTGAAGGGGGACCAGTATATCTTAATGCTATGGTTGGGTTTTACCTTAATGAACGTTAGTAGTTGCGGATGCTTGCTAATAGTTCCAATCATAAGTGCATAGAATTCCAAGTCAGGGATGACATGCTAGCAGTGGCCTCTCCCACATAAAACTTGCTATCGGTCTAGTAACGTAGTCAATTGCTTAGGGACAATTTCGCAACTCCTACCACCACTTTTCCACACCCGTTATACTAACTTTATTGTGTCTTTATCTAAACAGCCCCTAGATTTTATTTATGCGCTCTTTATTTTCTTGCAGACCTATCCAAAAACACCTACAAAGTACTTCCAGTTTCATACTTGTTCTAGGTAAAGCGAACGTCAAGCATGCATAGAGTTGTATCGGTGGTCGATAGAACTTGAGGGAATATTTCTTCTACATTTAGCTCCTCGTTGGGTTCGACACTCTTACTTGTCGAAAGAGGCAACAATTGATCCCCTATACTTGTGGGTTATCAATGAGTCGACTGAAATACAAAAATTTCCAAACGACGCAAAAGCAAAGAGATAAAGCAAAATACTTACGCAGAGGCAACGGGGACGCACACTTTGATCTTCGGCAAGGCCTTCCGAGTCTTTGTGGGCGCCACCTTGGGCTGCTTCGGGGCCTTCTCCGTCGGCTCGGGAGTGGATGTCCGAGTGCGCTTCAACACCTGCGCGCTCGATGCAACCGCTTTGCCGCATCCACCTGCTGGGCCGTGCGTCTTCTTGGAACGTTGTTCAGAGCAAGGTGGTGAGTCGACTTCCTCACCACTGCTCGAGTCGTCGTCGTCATCATCGCTTTCTTCTTCAGATTTATAGTCGTCGCTCTCGGCTCCCTCCTGGACTTGTTCTCCATTCGGCATCGAATACATCTCAGTGTAAATCTGCAAAGCAAAGGTTGGACAGGCACCAGTCAAATTCAAAGACAGTCACAAATCAGAATAAAGATGCACTTGGCTACAAAAGTCAGACCTTTTCCGGCTCATTCTCGGCACTGTATGGAACGACTCTCCTGGACCCTCTAGGGTTGTCTTTATTACCAGTGATGCCCATGAACCATTGCTCCAACGTCTCCTCGGAAACCTCCTCTGGATTGACCTGGGCGGTGTCGTTGGGGCCCGAATACAGCCACATCGGGTGATCGCGGGCTTGAAGAGGCTGGATACGCCTGCTGAGAAACACTTCTAGCAAGTCCATGCCAGTCACACCTTCACGAACCAGCTGGACCACTCGGTCGACTAACGTGGACACCTCTCCTTTCTCTGTTGGAGTCACGATAAGTGAAGAAGGTCTCTGGACTCGGTCCATGGAGAAGGGAGGAAGGCCGGTCGACTGGCCCGGAGTTGGGACGTCTCGGCAATAAAACCAGGTCGACTGCCACCCTCTAACTGAGTCGGGAAGAGTCATGGCTGGGAAAGTACTCCTACCCCTCGTCTGAATCCCTAGACCCCCACACATTTGGATCACACGCACCTTTTTGTCACTCGGGTTTGCCTTCTACACGGTCTGAGAGCGGCAGGTGAAAATGTGCTTGAACAAACTCCAGTGCGGTCGACAGCCCAAGAGATTTTCGCACAGAGAAACATACGCAGCAAGGAGTGTGATGGTGTTGGGAGAAAAGTGGCGAAGTTGGGCACCAATGAAGTTCAGAAAACCCCGAAAGAAAGGATGGGGAGGCAGAGTGAAACCTCGGTCGACGTGGGTGGCTAGCAGAACGCACTCACCCTCTTGTGGTTGGGGCTCGGTCTCGCTCCCCTGCAGCCTCCATGACCCGTGGGCGATCAAACCTCCGCTGGCCAGATCCTCCAGGTCCTCCTTCTGGATCGTGGACCGAATACAATCCCCCTGGATCCAGCCCGGCGGCAGACCAGATCTCGACGACGACCCCTCCCCCCCCCCCCCCCCGCCGCCGACTCGTCTTCTTGCCCTTCGTCGCCGCCGTCGCCTTCTTCGCGCGTTCCAGGGCCGCCGTCTTGTCCTTTCCCATCGCGGCGAACTGCGCAAGGGCAGGGCAGCGGCGTCGAGAGCGGAGACGGGCGCAGTGGAGAAGCAGAGGAGGAACAAGAGGAAATGGGGCGCATTGTGCAACACATCAGCCCCGCCGCCTTTTATGGCGATGTTTCCGAGTGGCTGACTCGTGGGCCCAAGTGATCCTGTCAAATCCCACAATAGTCGCGCGTCGAATACATGGCGAAAAAGGTGGTGCGAGTATCGAGCCGCCTCTGTCTATCCACTCCGTTTACTACGGCACACCCCGTCCCGCGTGCTTCCCCGAAATTTTGAATCCCGTGAGATCCGGGAATCGCAAAGCAATCAATCGACGACCGAAGATCCGGGAACCGAAGATCTCATATAATACCAACACTCGAAGACTGTCAGTTAAGTTCACTCGACGACCTCTGAATCGATTGAGGCGACTGAAACAAGACCGAAGCTCTAACACGACCGATGAGCCCAGATGATATGCCTCCAAAGTATGGAATCGAGTCGGAGTCATCTTTAGTTCTTTTTCCACTCGGACCTCAATCCATTTGGGGGCTAATGACGATGACATGTACTTAGGGTAGGATCATAGGCCTGACCTAAACACCCTACCCAAGGACACTTCCCTAGACTCAAAGACATTCAAAGCACAAGAAGAGAAAACGACTGAGTCCATCAAGGAGTGCGATCCACTCGACCTTAACCTCACTCGGATACCCCAATTCCATTCGACCAATATGAAGTCACTCGACGATACAAAGAAACCACTCGGAGTAGAGAAGGCCTAACATCACTCAGGATGGCAACGGTCAGGCATTCACTCTGTAGTCTTAGAGATCGTTTATATCGCTTTATTACTGGCGTTACCAGTAGCGTCCTGTCTTAATGTACAATGAACCCCTTGTAACGTGGGCTGGCTGGGGTCCTGGCGCACTCTATATAAGCTACCCCCTCCATTGGCACAAGGGTTCGCACCCCCTGTAACTTCATGCATAATCCATTCGACCAAGCCTCCGGGCACCGAGACGTAGGGTTGTTACTTCCTCAGAGAAGGGCATGAACTCATAAATCTTGCATGCACAATCTCGCTGTAGCTAGGATCTTGCCTCCTCCTACGTACCACCTATTCTACTGTCAGACTTACTCCCACGACAATACTCCCAAGACGAACACCAGAGCATCGCAGACCGCCTGAACTGTCAGCTCGGGAGCTTCGCCATGACATATTTGGGGATCCCCATTAGTGACGTGAGGCTCATGGTGGCCGAGCTGCGCCCCACGGTGGGCAAGCTCCAGCACGGCATTGAGCCTTGGCAGGGGCGGTGGCTCTCTAAAGCAGCCCGGACTGTGCTCATTAACTCGTCCCTGTCTAGCCTGCTCCTATTCATTATGAGTTTCTACAACCTGCCTGAGACACTGCATCATGAGATTGCCAGAGTCCGGGGGCGCTTCTTCTGGGCTGGCGAGGGCGATAAGCAGAAGTACCACATGGTCTGATGGACTAAGATCTGTAAGCCTCGCGATTAGGGTGGCCTCGGGATCATGTCCTCCAAACACATGAACATTGCTCTCCTGACTAGGTGGCTTTGGCGGATTGCGAACGGAGAGGGTGGCTTGTGGCTCCACATCATCCAGCAGAAATACCTCTGTGGCCAGCCACTCGCCTTCTGTCAGCGGTCCGGTGGCTCCCAGTTCTGACAATCCATCATACAGCTCCCCCAGTCCTTCACATCGGGACTTCGATTGCGGTTGGATCTGGCACCGAAATGCTGCTTTGGTTCGACCGACGGGCTGGGGACGCCCCCTTCACGGCACGTTTTCCTGACTTGTTCGCCATTGCGGTGGATCCGCGGATCTCTGTTGAGGTGGCCCTTATTGACTTAGGGCAACTAGCGTTCCGGAGACCGTTCGGGCCAGCGGAGAACGCCGATTGGCAAGACTTGCTTGCCTGCGTCGCGCTGCATGAGCCGGATCTAGACATGAGAGATGACCGCACCAGGAGGCGACTAGAGCCATCTGGTCAATTCTCCACTAAATCCCTCTACCAGGCTATCGCCTCCTCTCCGGGACCCGAGGCTCTCACCGCCATCTGGGAGATCCGGCTCCCCTTGAAGATTAGGATATTCTTGTGGCAATGGATCCGCGGCCGCCTACCGTCCGGCGTGGAGGTCCTGAAACGCAATGGCCATGTTAACGGGCGATGCCCGCTCTACGGGCCTGGAGTTGTTTCCGCGAAATAGTGGGTGGAAGCTGGGATCACAACAACTTCCCCGCTCTCTTCACCGAACTCCAGGCGTTACCACACCCTCGTCTCTCCACATTAGGTGGCTGACCATCGGTGTGCTAGCCTGGACGTTGTGGGCTATTAGGAATAGGCTTGTGATTCAGTGTATCCCTCTTCGCCGCGCTACTGACGCTCTGTTCAAATGGTCTGGTTACTTGCAGCTTTGGCGGCCGCTTAGCCGCCCCAGGGAGAGAGACGCCATCACCTCCATCATCATCCAGCTTCGTGTGATGGCTCTCCGGATGGCTCCGCCGCTTCCTCCACCACCACCGGAGCCGTATTAGATCTTCCCCGCCTCGTCGCCATCGCGTGTGTTGGGCGTGCTTGTTGTGTCTGTGTGTTAGGCTTGTTGTGATGTGCCCTCAGCTGAACCCGTTTGATGTTTGTGTGGTTGTCTGTTTGACCTTGCCTGCGATGGCGGTGTGTGCGTGCTCGGTGGTTGCTTAATTTATAAAGCAGGGCGAAAGCCTTTTTTGGTAAATTTTAGATGCATAGCTAAGTGTATACCTAGTGTAGATGAATAGCTAGCTTCCCAAAATATTTAATGAATTGCTAGGAGTATGTAATGTACTCCAGTAGGTATATGAATAGCTAGGAGTATATGAGACAAGTCTACTGTGAATACTCTGAAAGCTAGGTGTATGAATAGCTAGGAGTACATAGCTTCCCTAGTGGAGTATGTGATGCACTCCACTGGGTATATGAGTAGGTATATGTGGAGTAGGAATATATGAATAGCTAGGAGTATATGGAACAAGTCTGAATATTGCAAAAACAACATGAACCATATGAGTAAATTTGAATATGGCCATATCAGACTAGTTTTGAATATTACAAAAGTATACTCCGAATATTCAGACTGCCTAACTGTCAAATGCATGGTTAAAACTGTTTAACCAAAAAATTGTTTCTGCTGCTGAACCAAATGCCCATATTGCATTTGACATTTCTTTAAACAGTCTGAATATATTCTGCAAGGTTAAAACTATCCAAATGACCAAATGAACCATGCAATATTTAAATGACCAATGTTCACATAGTTAAAATAATGCAATATTCAAACATCAAATGAACCATGCAACATTTGCAATATTTGGTTATACTCTGAACCAAATGTCAAATGAACCATGCATTTGCAATATTCATATTGTGAATATTGCATTTGATATTTGTTTAAACAATTTTAACCATGCATTTGGTTTAAATGCAATATTCAAATGACATTTAAATAGTCTGTTTAAATGTCAAATGAGCCAAAATGCATGGTTATATTCTGAATTTGAATGACAATTTTACTGAATTTTTACAAATGTATTTGTCATTACTGCACTCTTGAACCATGGAAGGAGTATTTACTGGAATATTTTGAAAAACTACTACCTGCGGATTCATCCTGGGAATTGGCTTGCTGGTGGTTATTGCTGCACGTGGTGTTCATGGTTGGTGCTGCTGGTTACTGCATTGGAGGTATGTGATGTTGTTGCTATCGTTTACTCCTGCTTTACTGATTTACTGCTGGCAAGTACTGTTGCAGCTGCTTGGAGCACCGATTTATTGTTGGCTGCCCTTCCAGTTTGAGCAAGATATGCCAAGTCATGTTGCTTGACACTGCATTGATTTACTACCAATTTGAGTACTCCTGCTGCTTGTTGTGTTATTGCTGCCTTTTGTGTTTGTTGTGTTTGTTGCTGGTGCTTAAATAGCTACTCCTGGTTGAAACGGACTGAAACTGCAGCTTGAAAGTTGAAACTGGTGTCCGCTAAGTACCGCTAGCTGCTGATTGAGTACTGCTGGTTGAAACTGATTGTTAAGTAATGATGGTTGAAACTGCTGCTTGATCAATCACAGGAATATGAATTCAATTGCTAAGTATTCTGCTGATTTTTTACAGGAGTAGCAAAATTTTGTCTGCTTGATCAATTAGAGGAGTATCAAAATTCTTTTTGCTGAACTTTGTGTGAATTTTCTCTGCTGAATTCACAGGAGTATGGAGTATATATGGAGAGCAAATTCTCTTGCGCTAGAGAAGTTCCTCTGTTGAATTCACAGGAGTATGGAGTGCTTGCTCCTGCGCTCGAACCTGGTGTGAATGCTCTCGAAGGAGGAGCTAGAGAGCTTGCGCGGCGCGGGAAAGCTAGCACGTGAGACAAAGGGGAGATGAGGAGGAGGAGAAGGGGAGCTGGCCATGGAGATGACTGAGATGAGGAAGAGAAGAAGGTGCGGCGACCTGGGGTTGGTCGCCGGCCGACTGCGGCACACAGGGAGGACAGTAGGGTCACGGGCGGAGCTCACTCGAGAGCGGACGGAGTTTTGTGAATTGTTGTGGTGGAGTTTTCTGTTAAGATTTTGAATATGAGGAGATTTTGGTAAAAATGGCCACTGTATAGTCTCTCGTCAATTAATTTGAGACGAAGGGAGCAGTATTTATTTATTAAAGCTACTTATATATGCACCTATGGAAAAGCATTAAGCATTTAATGCTAAAACAAATAAGCACACTGTCAAGCATACGGCTTGATTAGTCGAAGCTCAATCCAGCTTGATAAAGAGTAATCTCGAACTTCCATTCTGCTGGATGAGAGCGCACGCGGTGTTCAGCTTCAGGCCTGCAGTTACCAAAACCATTCTGAAAAGAAAAAATTGCAAGAAAATAACCAATAGCACAAGCATATAAAAGACTACATAAATAAGCAGACCTAAACAGACCATGTTCAGCACCATGTATACATACATAGATTAATAGATAGTGCAAGTGTGCAACTGACACAAATCATCTAGCTAAACTGAACAAGAAACGCTCCTTTTATTATGTGCCCCTTTCCTCCTAAATTTCCTTACCTCCCTAAACTCACTGAAGAGTCATTGATAATATGCAAAAGGAAATGCATTTTCAGAACAGAAAATGCATGTACAGTTTGTACTTAAAATTTTCTGATTTTGATGGACAACCATCTCGCTTACTCCAAAAAATCAGCGATTAATGCTGGTAATCTGATTCTTCTGTTTGAACAGCGAACTGCAAGCCCTAGGAACAATCACCACTCCTCAAGCTTGTCAGCAGCTTCAGGTACCCATTACAGTCTGGGTTTATGTATCTGGAGGAAAGATCATCATGTCAACAGCTGAGAAGATTTGTTCTTGAAATTGCACTACTAGGGGAATAATGCATGTACTACCCATGACGGAAGAGGAAGTCAATGATCACAAGATTGCAGTTTGACTTGAAAAAATCTGTCCTCCGTATAATGTTTGCAGCATGTGGTACAGGGATTAGCCTGAAGCTATCAACTTCTCCATCTGCAAGATATTTTGGCAGCACACTGGTTAACGAATGGGAAAACAGCATATTAGCATTAATGTTTTAGTTGTGTGTACCTTCATTATTAGGAACGAAATCTACAGGAAGTCTAAGGTCATAGCAGAACAGAACATCCCTTTTGTATCTAAACCCATCGATATCCATGTAAGAAACGGCTCCAACAGAAGTAGCGCTAGCAAAACAAAACATTGGTACTTATGAGTGCAGTTCTTCGCACTGCAAAACATTCAGGTATCACAGTACAGAAAAACTAGAACTTCTAACAGCAGTTTGCATGTTACTTGGTTGACATGGATCTTGGTATTCCTGCTTCCTCTTCACATTCCTTGATGATATTCTCTTTACAGGACATTCCGTAAGGCTAAAAAAATTCATATGGAGTCAACGTAAGTTAACAGCTATACGGTTCCACAAGAAAATCAAAAGGGTGCTGTGCAGCACTTCTGTAACCGAAGGCTCTGAGCTTGCCAGTCGAATCCATAACCTGTATTTCCCAACGAAAAAAATAACGCGCTATTTTTTTCATTGGTATTTTCACGCAAAATTATTCCAAAGGCAGCACCATTTTAAGCAGCCTAACTTCCTAAATATTAAGTCACCCGGCTTGACTAATATGGAGGCGCTAAGGACATTATTCACCAGATGATTTTATAGTTAAAAAAGATAACCCTAGCAAGACAGGATGTATTCCTTCAAGAATAGTTACTTATTAAATACTATAAGATAGATTGAATAGGTACCTGAAAAATCCAAATAATTTAATCATTCTGATTCAAGCAATTGGCCAGTGACATTCTACAGGCTATAGGTCTTACTAGGAGCATTCAGCATTATCTTCATAACATGTCCAGAACTGGTGGAAATCTCTAGGCAATTACTATAAAAATGGGAAGTATTCATACATATTATTAGAGAGTAGATATTCTGAAATAGGAGTTTCAAGATTGTAATCTAACGCACATAAGATTCCAGCTTAATATTTTAAAATGAGTTTGGCATCAAAAGGAACTATATGACTGGTACACATGAAATCAGTGTTAAGCAATTCAGTAATTATTGCTACCCATCTTCAATAGAAGAGCTAATGAAGTACAAAAGGACTTGAAGAGAAAATAGAGGAAACAAGAACGATACCAGGCCACCAGCAACAAGATGATCTAGCATCCCAGGGTAAGTTTGCTTCACATCACTTCTCTTACCAATCCAAAGAGATTTTTCACCATGCTTCTCGATGTACCCATTCATATGAACACCATAAGCCTGCCATGAGGATCTAAAAACTTAAAGATAGAGAAGGCTGCTTAGGTACATAGCTAATAAGAATCAGGAAACTTATAGCATAGACGAGAGGATCGATGATGAGTACCTTTAGATATGCATCTACAAGGGCAACATATATATTAAAAAGGGAAGCGTCACAAGTATATCAGACCTTTATACCAAAGTAGGGAGCAGCAGCACGTTCCAGAGAGAAGTACACAGGCATGCCGTAAGATGAGGTTACTGGATAGAGCTGTATATTGCAAAATATTGCCAGACAAGCAAAACAAAGAGAAAATGTGGAAGTAAGGTTAATTTGATAGGTAATAAAAAGTTAAAACAGCCTTGCATATAGTATCAGAATTCAGCAGATAGATACAAAACTCCAAACTATAACATGAAAAACCCACAACAGTGCATGGGGAAATATGCAAAGAGAGCACTCGTGATAAAGACTGGGGAATAGAATGGTCTACATTGTCCCACAATATTACTATCACATACGATGTTATGACCACTTCCTCTTCGTGGAGAAAGCTCGAACGGGTAAAAAATATGTATCACAAGAGAAACTAAACACTAAAGAAAACCTTCTCAAATGGTCAGATGTAGATGGTGGAAGGATCTACTACTGACATAACCCTAATTAATGAAACGTAGATAAAAGTAAACGATGATATTCTTCTCTGCTCCATTGAGAGGGGCTACCAGCTACCTTGGTCCTAGTCGTCAGTCTCGATGAAGAAGTGCCGCGTGCACCAGTGACCACGAACATGAATCTCGTCGCAGTTGAAGTAAAGGGGTGGGGGTGGTGGGCAATCTGCCCAGCAGGTAGAGGTCCGCCAGTGGTGGCTGTGGCGATTCACCTGCTGGAGATGGGGGCACCGAAGGTGCTGTTGGCGAGATTCGTGTGTCGTACACCGGCGTGGATTCTAATACTTATGATCTCATCGATCATATCTTTCCAATGCACCTCCAATCTGAATTACATTACTTCTCAGGCTATCCTATCAACATGAAATGCGTATGTTGATACTTGATAGGATAACACAAAGTTGACTGTTCCTAGAGATGAAGTGATAAGTAATAGTTTTGATCATGCAGAGGATGATCCTCACAAAAATTAGTCAATTATCATTCTGAATATTTGAATTTGCTCACGCCCAATGGCTTGCCTCCGCATGTGCTCAAGCTGGAGGTCGGTTGTCTCGTGATCTTGCTACGGCACCTGGATCCAACTAATGGTTTGTGTAACGGAACGATGTTGGTAGTATGTGGTTCCAGAAAATTTTATAAATGTTAAAATCGTGTTGGGGCAACATCCTGGAAAGAAAGGCTTTCGACCTCGAATACCGTTGTGCCAATCAGATGATGAAATGTTACCTTTTAGGTTCAAGAGGACGCAATTTCCTATCAGATTATGCTTTGTTATGACCATAAATAAGGCACGTGGCAAACAATACCAAATGTTGGAGTCTATACCTCCCTGATCCTTTTTTCCCATGGAAAACTGTATGTTGCCTTATCTCGAGCTACATCCAAAAATAGTCTTTCAAGTGCTTGTTGTACTGCTAAAGGATGATAGCTATTCCTGTTGGGACATTTACCAAGAATATTGTGTACAAAGATGTACTCACATAATAGTTGTGTTATGCAGTGCGAAAGAGGATATTTTTTCTAATCTATGCTCGTGTTGGACGAGAATCCGTAGAAGCAGTTAAATGAACTAAGTTTATACTCCCACTTTTCCATTTATTTGTTACCATTCTTCAATATTTGGTTATGCTTGATCTTTGCCTTCATTACCCTTTTAAACAACACAAGTTACACAACATCTATCTTGTCACAACACACGAGCACCTTACTAGTTTATCCATTTAGCTAAACTAATGGAGTCATGAAGTTGTCTAAATTTGACTAAGTCGGCAGATGTGCAATTTTGCATGAAGTTCGTAGAATAATTCATATATACAATTCTGGCAAGTACCTCATTTCGTATACCAGGAATGAGTTCCCCTAGGCCTTTTATGACATTTCCGATGGCGATTGTTCGATCTTCTGGAGTCCTGAGCGATGAGTGGAGAGTCACATGCTCCATACTGTTCTTGCCATTGTTGCCCGAGACAATGGTAAAAACATCATGGAAGTCCCTCAGGTGTTCGGTAAAACTGAAATTAATACCACCAAGTTAAACATCTCATAGATCCTAAATTACAATGATGTGACTATGACAAGTATCTCAATATCCTCATAGAAGTACTGGGATATCATGCATTCCAGTGGTATTTCCATGACTACAATTTCAAATTAAACTGGAAAATGAGAAGATATTTCATAGAGTAATTTTACAATTTGCACTCCATACGGAATCAACTTTCCTGAAAATATCATGATAAAAGAATTGTACAAAATGGGCATGAAATTTTAGCAAATCACCGCAGTTCATTCAGTACAAATAAACAGGGTCAAGAATCAGTTGTTGAAAATTGTGGAACAGAAGGATTAACACCAATTTTCTTCTATAAACACCAACATGGAGTCGAGTCAACGAGAAGCTCCTCGCACAAATCAGAGGATGCTTATTTTGTTTGTAAACTTTTCCAGTTGTTTGCATTTTTCGGTGCAGAGGCCCGGAGGCCTTTATGAAACTACAGGAGAACAAATCACAGGATATGGGATAACACAAGAAGGAACACGCATATTATTGTTCAAATTGTCTGCAGGTGAGTGTTGCTCCACCATTGTTTCCTCGATAAAATTTGTTCTCGGTGTAGATGTTTTTTTTGAGAATCTTCTCGGTGTAGATGTTACACATATAGAAAAACAAAGAGCAGATGTTTATCAAGTTATACTCACCCCTTGTGGATGTATCCCACCACTTGATCCTCCACCATGAACTCCACAAACTCCCCCTTGTTACCCTGCAAAACCCAAAACAAATCCGCGCATCCCACACCTGAGACGATTTCACATACACGCGCCAGCGCAGTTGTGAGAATGGTAGAACGCAAAGGGGAAACCTACCATTCCTCGGTTGCAGATGTCGACCTTCCGGAAGTACCCCGAAAGGTCGGACTCATCGCCGACCCCGAATTCGCTGGCAATTCGGAGGGCGTCGGCCCACCCAAAGCCCGCCGCAGCGGCAGGTGGCGCGGTGGATGAGGCGGCGGCGGTGCAGAACGGGAGGCGGCGGCGAGCGACGAGCTGGAGGTGAGCCGGGGAGCTCCGGCGGGCGGCGGCGGTGCAGAACGGGAGGCGGCGGCGAGCGACGAGCTGGAGGTGAGCCGGGGAGCTCCGGCGGGCGGCGGCGACGGCGGCGGCGGCGGAGAAGGAGGTGGCGATGGCGACCATTGGATAAATGCTGATTGTTGGTAATTTTACACCTCGTGTTACATATGTTCTAGCTAAAGAAGTGTGGAAAGCTTTGAGTCTAATCCCTTGTTTCGGACCGATCTAATAGTGTCGTGCTTGAGAATATCCTCAGATATTAAAGACGTAATTCCTGCAACATCTCGGCCTCCAGGTGTCTATCTTGATTAGAGCTTGGTACATCTCGTGGCGGAGAAGCGAAGCTGTGAAGGACGAAGGTGTGACAATTCCTTCCAAAACAACGCTCGCCATACATGCAATAACGACTAATTATGCTGGATCTAGAAATGCGACTAGTGTACCTGATGTTAAATGATCTAAACCTGCTAAAAATCTTTATAAAGTGAACATAGATGCATGTTTCATGAAAGATGAAAGTGGAGCCACATCGGCAGTTCTTCGAAACCACTGGGGTGAGGCTGTTACTGGGTCAACAACTCTCCTTACGCATGTGCTTGATGCCGCTGCAGCGGAAGCTTTGGTGTGGAAGAATGGTATGAAACTAGCGCACTAGTGGGGATGCTCAAATGTGATCTTTGAGTCTGATTATCTTGAGATTATCTAGGCATGTAAGGGAGAAGTTGATATCCTGAGTCCTTATTTTGCTATTCTGAATGAGTGTTTTTATTCAGCTCAATACATTGGTTTCGTCTTGTACTCTCATTGTTCAAGAGAAGGGAACAATGCAGCACACAAGCTTGTTAGGAGTTCCTATGATTTTAATTATGTAATTTTTTGGGAGGGTGATCCTCCGCAGATTATCCTCACTGAACTTGTTAGTGATGTAACAATTATTTGATTTGAATAAAGTGTGCCACAAGTTCAAGAAAAAGCATAAGTTCAAAAACGAAGAAATACGGTGGTAGAGCCCACAACAGATTTCGCGTTGCAACACAATGAGCAAGGGGTGCACTAAATTGCTAGCGGCTGATGTAGGCATTAGGCCGACTTATCGCTTCTTTCTTCCAGGTGAAGAAAAAAAAGCGATCTCGTCGCCGCCTGTAGGAGCACTTCCTTCCGTAGCCGTCCTCCAACGGCTCATGGTGAGGGGGGGGGGGGGGGTCGTCGGATTCACGCGTGTGGATTGATTTAGCCATTACTTCCTCCGTTTCGAATTACTTGTCACAAGTATGGATGTACCTAGATGTATTTTAGTTCTAGATACATCTATTTCTACGACGAGTAATTTGGAACGGAGGGAGTAGTAGCTAAGATTTTGGGTTGTTCATTGTCTTGACTTCGGCGACGGCGATGACGACACTGAATAAAGATTCTTCAGATCCTACCTAAATGAGGCGACCGGTCCTATGGTTGAGGATGGATTCGGAAACCAGCTTGTTCAAGCAAGGATGATGCGGCGGTGGCATCCTTGTGGTGGACCTGTGTCCTCGGGCTTCACCGTTGGGAGGTAGTCCAAGAGCGGATGAGAAATGGTCTGCATCGACGGCATCTAAAAGATGGTGGATCGTGTGATGGGTCTGTGGTTCATGTATGGCAGGTATGGTTTTCTCCTTCGACATCTTAGTCATGTGGGAGTGCCAGATCTGGAGTTTGATGATGTGTCCTGGGTGTTGCCTCGGTCTGTTTCGTTCAATGTAATGGTTTCGCATTTGGCATATCAGCGATGGAGCAGCGTCGAGCTCAGGTGTGGAGATGATCCGTCATATTTTCTATTGCTGGCAATTGTGGTGGTTCCAGAGGAAGGTGACGGACGTTGGTGTCAAGCTCAGAGGATTCTTTGGTCTTGTTTGTAATTTTATTTCTTGGCTGATGTTCCTTTGTGTAACGGCTAGCCTTTTGTCATCTTTTCAGTTTTGTCAGGTCGGTATATACGTGGTTTGTACTGTGATCCTTATGATATAAATGAGACACGTATTACCATGCAAAAAAGATGATGTAAGCATTATTTGAGTTTAATAAAGCTATCAAGGCCTTCCTGTAAAAAAACTAAAAAGGGGTGCACTAATGGTTTCCCATCGGCTTCTACCACCACACTTCGACACTATGGCGGAAGCTCAATGTGACCCGTATTGGTGTGAAATGAAACTGATCAATTTCACGCCGACCACTATGAAGGTAGGTGAAAAGACGCCCACCAATCTACTAGTGCCTTTTTGGCCCTGGTATAGAGCAATGAAAGTGGTAACTATCGGACAATCCATCATCAAGATATTGCTTGGAATACCGCTTCATGTCCGAGAGGGAGAACTTTTGTCCTATTTTTTATTGATGGGGCATATCAATGATAAACTTTTGTCGTTACCTCGTTGAAGTAGTTGTCTTGTTGCTGTTGTGTTAGTTTTTATTGGTTGGTCTCAACAAGCATGATGAAAATTGGATGGTCGGACGTGATGCCACTGGTGCGAGGACGTTATCCTTTCTTGAAGGCGTTGCTGTGAAAGAAATCGGCTTCATGTCAATTTGTCATATCTTGTAATGGTTTGATCGTGGATTTATTTGCATACTATGCTTAATGATAAGTTAGAAAAAGCTATGTACTCCTACATCACATTGATGCAAAGTTGCACCTTTTTTGAAAAATAGTAATACCTTGTTTTCAAGAGGGTTATTTTTCAAAAATAAAGAAACACATGTAGCTTTAATAATACTCGCAATCATTATAGGTATACTGCTTTGGATCCAGAATACAAGACATTACAACTCCTGCTAAGAATTAAAAATATATATTCATGGAGACATCTTCTCCGTAATATCAATCTTTATAAGAGAAAACCCAAGAGTTCACTGAAGAGATTACAGTTGGACTGAAGTAGTGATATCGTCACTCTCCCCCTTCACGAACTTGATTAGCAACAAAGAACTCTGGAAGCCCCTTGAGTCGCTCGTCGAAAAAGATAGGAAAACGATGAGCGATGAACGTACTCAAGCCGGGGATGAACCCCTAAAACTGCAAATCTTCAAACCATAAAATCTCGACTGTAACATTGAGGAAACATTTCAACTAAAAAAACAAATTAACAAAAGCAATATGACACATAAAACTCATCATATCAAGACTAAAAAAACTCATCATATCCAAATAATCAGATCCATGAGGACACATACCACCACCACAAAAGCTGATGTAGCTTCATTCTAACACACCAAACTGTCACTTGATGGAGACTAAGCAATCTATATTTATATATCAATATAAAAAACGAGTTGCGGAGATCCAACGGATCTCATCCACTCAACTATATCTATCCAACGGTCTACATCACTCTAGTGTTTAGTACTAAACATGTTTAGCATAATCCACTAATTGATATCATGCCTAATAACAATGTCAGCATTAACCAAGTAATTATACCCTATCTAACATTAACATGCAATTTATATCTAGCCTAATATTAATGTGTAATACAATTAATATCTTGTCAAATACTAGCATGCATTGCACGTACATAATTACTAGTAAATAATAAGGAAACGTGTCACTATATATTACGCAAGTAAAAAAAAACAGATCAAACCTGTCAAAACAAAAGACCAAACGGCTGTATACATGCGGCAAAGTTCAACATGAAGTTTTTTAGTTCATGGTTAACATGTCAGCATTAAGATGAATATGTATTGTTGGTGTTCAAGAATCAAGTGAGATGTATAGCATTTTTTTCCCACAAGAAAAGTGGCATGTGTATTTCAAGTGATAATAACAGAATTACGCGGCGAAAGGAAAACAACACGGACCTTGAACATGACCATGGTGAAGCTCAACCAGATGCGTTACTAGGAGACCATGAATTGGGGATGACTTTTAATACCAAGTACCAGGTACGAGAGTACTACAACAATGCTAAAAAAAGGTTTGGTGTGACAAGAAGAATCAACGGTAATGTTGGACAACTGAAGTACCTTATACTTTCATGCTCATGCTATGGTAAGACTCCGCCCAACCCAAGAAATATGTTGAAGCTAAATCCAACAGTCGGGTTAGGATGTAAAGCTAAAAGTAATATTACATGTGGTCCTGATGAAAAATTTCATCTTTCGACGGGTCATTTGGATCATAATTTTACATTAAGTCTACTTAAATCTCGCATATTTAGAAGCAACAAAACTTAGACTTCCATGTCAAGCGAAGACTTAACTGAATGACTGTGCTGGAATATGAGTAAGCACGGATTTCGATTCTTTTGTTGTAGCAAGAGATGGTCATGCAAACCTAACCTTTGGTGAGGAAACATGTCGCAGTTTTCTAGAGAAAATAAGAAGGTTAAAACTTGGCAGTGGTGATGCTGAAACAGTTGCAGTTCATGACCATTTTGCCAAATGCAATCCGATAACCCTACCTTTCTAGTATCACATATCTTGATAATCAATCCTGACTTAGGATGTTTTTAGTTTTATGCCAGAAATGGAGCAGTGTATGACTGTTTAATGATGTCATTAGTTTTAACACAGCATATTTGACGAACAAATACGATACGCCTTTTACTTGTGTGTTTGTCGGAGTTAATCATCATGGCCAATCGGTGTTGCTAGGATGTGATTTCATTACCAGATGAAGATAATGTAACATTCTTTAACTATTTCAAGCATAAATTACATGTGTCTCAAATCGTTAACCAAAAGCTATTGTAACTGATCAACAAACATAATTCAAAATTGTGTAGAAATAATTTTTC
This sequence comes from Aegilops umbellulata, assembly GCA_032464435.1. Taxonomy (NCBI): domain Eukaryota; kingdom Viridiplantae; phylum Streptophyta; class Magnoliopsida; order Poales; family Poaceae; genus Aegilops; species Aegilops umbellulata. The sequence continues at coordinate 332,646,230 of CP136058.1, forward strand.
TAGAATCACGGAACAAATGGTGCTTGTGGCATATAATGAAAAAGAAACCTGAGAAGTTGGGTGGATATGATGAATATGATCACATCAAGGTTACTGCTAGCAAAATGTTTATAATTCAATAACAATCACAAAGTTTGATCATCGACACCGTTGGGTTCCGGCATTTGTGGAAGACCCAATAACAATCCGACTTTTCAGCTCAGTCATTCAGCCAAGCCTTCGCTTGACATGGAAGTCAAGTTTTTGTTGCATATGACTAACCGAGGTTTAAATGGACTTTTTGCTGCTCTTTTCGTAAAACCATATTTGTGCGCAGGTACTCCTCTAAACCTGACGATGAAGAAAAGAAAACCTTTATGATTGTGTAGTGTTTGAGGGCCATCTCCAGGAATTTGAGGCCCCAGAGCGAAAAGCAAAATTGGACCCTTAAGTTTGAAAATTTATTTCATATAAGTAAAGTATACTTTTACTTATTTATTTAACTTAGTGTAATTTCATACTATTTATAAATATATCACAAATTTTTTTTTGACCATGACAAATTAACGGAAAGTAGTAAAGTATTTATTTAACTTAGTGTAATTTCATACTATTTATAAATATATCACAAATTAATGGAAAATAGTAAAGTTGTATGAGTCAAAAAATATGACTTAATATTTTACTGAAAAACATCATCATAAATAATAAAAATGTCCAGTAGAATGGCTAGCTAGATGACCTATAGTACATGGTCAATTGATGGATTACAAATTGATCAATATTTCGATGAAGTTATGACTTACAGAGTCAGGGCTTGGGACGGGCCTTCCGATCTTCCCTGATAGCCTCATGGCGTGACTAGGATATTAGTAATACTACATGCTCAATGGAGAAACAATTCTAAAATTGAAAAACAAGACCACATTACAATTTTGTTTTAGTGCAGTGCTACTAATTCATGTATTGGTAGGAGCATATCATAGAGAGTTACCTACGATTGGTGCTAGACTTGGGGCGGCAAACGAGGCGGAGACCGGCTAACAAGTTTTGCACAACGTTGTCCTGATACCGCGGGCAAAGCTGGAGACACCATTGTTGGAAGAAGAGTACAACTCCACCGTCATGACGGACGACGCCAGCAGCCAGCTTTCCCGGCGAGATCTTTTCTTTGTTTATCGTCAACGTCGGCCTCAGCGACGCCGTCGTCGATGTCTGTGGCCGGGCTACCGTTTCCGTTGCTCCGTCCACCGCCGGGCATGAGATGTATTGTCCACCGAACCGATCGGCAGTCGACTCGATGCGAGGTTGATTGGTTTTCGAGGCGGCGCCAGGTGAATAGGGTGAATTCTGGATTAGGGCAGGGCGAAGTTTTGCCTTCCGCTTTGACTCCACGCAGAACAAGGCGTGGGGCCACTCGCACATCAGACGTACGAACCGGGCTTCGACCATGGGCCGCAAGATTTTGGGGGCCCCCTGTGCAGTCGCTCACCTCGCACGCCCTCATCGACAGGCGAGAGTGGTTCATTTTGGCAGAAGTGTTCTTCTCAAAAAAGAAAAATTGGGCAGAAGTACTATCCGCGTAAGCTTGGCAAAGTATCTTGATATAGATGAGGAGATTGCGTCTTTCATGGGTATAAGCAACAGATCATCACACGGCATATGCATTTCTGCGCGCTGAGTCACTAGCAAAAGCTGCACTATACATGCACCGCACAATCTCAAGGGGGGAAATGCAGCACCGCACACCCCCAAAGTTCCCAAAGCCAGACGGCAGAGTAGACCAAATTTCTGATATATACACAGGAGGGTAACACGCTGCATGAAAGAAAAGATACAACCAAGCTGAGTGTATTACTGTGGCTCGTCTAATTACTATTACAGCACAGGCACAAAAAGGATTCGTATACAGCTGCTAGGCAATGCAACTCAATTAGCAGTAAAAGAATTGAATTAGCTGGTCGACTATAGCAAACTAGCAAATCTTCCTAGAACAATCTCGACGAAAAAATATATGCAAGAGGAAGATAGATTTTGTACCGATACCGGAAGAACAACAGAGCAACCTTTTTTTTTCTAATCTCGTAACTTTCTCTGTATGACTGGCCGACTAGATCTACACCGATCCCAGCTCTTAGGCACTAAGTTGCATGTACAAGTGAGTCCGCACGGACCGATCCACGTTGTTCAGTGTGAATTGCTACCGTTCTGCTTGGTCGAGTCGGGTGACCCGTACCCGTAAGGGTTCTTGCTGGCCCAGTTCCACTGGTCCCTGCACATCTCCGTGATGCCATACTTCGCTCTGTAGACAGAATAACAACATTTATAATTACCGAAGGAATGTAACCGCTGACAAAAAATGTAGAAAATCTGTTAGTGGCTTACTTCCAGTTGAGTTCTCTCTCTGCTTTACCAGTTCCTGCAAAGAGAATCTCGGCATCACCAGGGCGGCGCTGACCGATGACCAGCGGGATTTTCTAACATGGGGAACACAGACATATGCATAAGAAAAGAAGGCACAAGAAGAAAACAACTCATACAGATCTTCCTATCATTGGCATTTGGCAGGAGAGTTAAAACAACGTCTGGCCAAGCGTGGCATGATAACATCACAACATCCAGTTAACTGTACTTGCAAAGTCTAGCAATCGCCCATAAACTTTCCATAGGCCATTGTATGATGAATCGTAGAATTTTCACACATCTACTTGTAACCAGCACGAAGGGGCTTAGCATCATAACAGTCTGTTCACCCAAACAAGTACTAACTACTCCATGTTTGTACTTCGTAATAAGAAAACTTAGTCTTGTCAATAATTGCGACAGCTACACAATTCCTAATCCCAACTTTCCTATGCAATACAATTGTCAGTTGTCAATTTGCAAGACTCACGGCTTAAGCCTCTAAAGCCCTATGCAATCTGGTGAATAAATCCAAGGATTACTTGAATACTGTTACAGTTGAGCAGATTGTGTCATATATGCTAACCAGCAAAATATACCAAGTTAAAAAAAAATACAGGAATCAGGCATTTACAAAAACCACAGTATATCAAATCAGGCATACCTTTCCAGAAGCCTTCTCGAATGCATTGACTATCTCCAACACTGACGTCCCCTTTCCAGTCCCAAGGTTGAATGGTTCACATCCTGCATGATGAGTTGAATTTTAGTACGAGATCAAACTACAGGGCAAATTGATACATCAAGCATCCTATGCACTTAGAGGTAGACGAAATTGGAGTTTGAGCACTCAATACTTGCAGGGACTCCAAAGTGAAAGCATGAAATAAAAATAAAAATTATTTCTCTATGGCTTGGGGATTTGCAATGCAAAAGAGTAGTTAGCAGCGAAGTACTAAAGTTGTTACACACATATGTCTGGAAAAGGATACTACCTCCTTTTGGTTTACAAGGCCCGCGTACATTTTGGGGACAACTTTGATAATCAATTTGATTAACAAAATAGTAATTATATGCCATAAAAATATATCCATGAATTTGTGATCAAAAAAGATTCTAATGGTATAATTTTATGGCACGCAACTCATATATTATTGGTCTGATTGGTTGTCAAAATAAATCTCAAATTACGTGCGGGCCTTGTAAGCCTAAAAGGAGGGAGTATAACGTATTTGTGATGAAGTATTTCAGAATGCAGTCAATTGTGCAAACCTATGTTAGACGAACTATCAAAAAGCTTCCGTAGTGCAGCAATATGCCCCTCAGCAAGATCAAGCACATGAATATAATCTCGTACCTGCACACCAGGCAAAAGTGTCCTTAGTAGATGAGAAAATCTTAACTGCAGGTTTCATAACAATATTCACAAAATGATTCATGGCATTCGGAGTTTGCAATAGCACTTGGAAAGAAAATGCAGGACAAAACTTTTTTCGAACGGGATTGCCTATCTCGGATGTAGGATGTGGTTTTATGTGTTGTCCTCTTTGCTTATGTTTTGTCATAAGCAAGGCATTAGGAGTCTGATGCTACTGTTCTGAGGAGACTCGGGTTTGCCTTTTAATGTAAATTTTGATGACATCAGAAGTGCCCCACATGACAACATATTTTAATTAGCATATCATCTGGTAGCATTGTGGATTTGTCTGCAGAGGAGAAAATGATGACACCAATGCACCATTCATTAAGTTGCTAACAAGATCGAACCAGATAGATATGTATCACAGGTCCATACATTGGTGACTTAGGCAAACCAATAGTGAAGATATACAAAGCTCATTAAAAAAAATACAAAGTTAATGAAAAGCTATAAGTTGCACAATGGAACAAAATCTGAGGGCAACCGTTTCTAGTTATACAACTTGTCTCAAGTACTATGATTATTTTTCTTCAGTTATTTGTTTGCAAAAATACTGTGTTTTAGTAAGAGCTACACAATTCCATTACTTGCTACAAAATTTTGAAACTAGGGGACCAACTGGAGCAACTGTTGTTGATACCACTTCTTCTACTGTTTGATCCATTTATATTTCAGAAACACATAGGTAACTAGAAAAGAGCTACTGCACTGTACGCCAGCACACTCCTACATAGTTACTAAGTAGTGTCTAGTAGTTGATGGGACATGAACTGAATGGACCAAAATGGTTTCACCAAATTTAAAATTCAGTGGTGAAGTACTAGCTGACTGAGAATAGAATGCGAAAAAAAAAATACCCCGGTCCCATCTTTAGTTGCATAGTTATTTCCAAAGATTGTCACTGACGGCCTCCTCCCAACAGCAACTTGCTGAACGTAGGGCATAAGGTTGTTTGGAACTCCACGTGGGTCTTCACCAAGGTATCCACTGGGGTGAGCCCCAACCGGGTTGAAGTACCTAAGTAAAATGATCCTCCACTCAGAATCTGACCGGTATATATCACGGCATATCTCCTCAGCCATAAGCTGCAATTAATGTGTATCACTACAATCAGTTAAAAGACTTGATGCAAAGATTGCGCACAGGAAAATAACTGTAACATGCCTTGGTTCTGCCATATGGATTGTGCGGAAGGAGAGGAAACTCCTCTGTGCAGGGTGAGTTCTTAGGTGATCCATAAACTGCAGCTGATGATGAGAACACCAACTACAACATTTGAGCACATAAACACATGTCACTATCAGTCTGGTATGAACAAGAAGAATAACGGAATAAGCCTCAGCAAACTGTCGATGGTTGACAGAATCATTAATACAAATATATTTTAACCACATATATCAAGAAAACCATGAATGTGCCAACCATATCTAGGAAATTCATCGATCAATTGTTACAATTTATAGAAGTTGGAGCTAGGAGCAGCTACAATAAGTGGTCTACAAGTGCACCCTACTGCAGTCTGATACATCATAATTATATTGGAAAGCTTGGAAAGCAGAGGGCCTAAATTTTATTTTAAAATGAGATGTACTAATAGAATTTCTACAGAACGCAATATGATATTCTAAACAATTAGTGACATTTGTATGATAAAGGCTACTAGTGTTCAAAGCACTACCAAGAAACATATTACAGTCTGAATAATGAATTATATTAGTTAAGGCAGTTTGTGCACATGAGGTCAGAGAGTACAAGGTATCTTGTGGATACATGACTTGTAACTACCTTCTTGCATTCATGGGCTGCCATGACTTTCAAAAGATTTATTGTGCCAGCAATGTTATGGTCATAGTAAAACAATGGCTTCTGTACACTTTCACCGACAGCTTTCAGTCCAGCAAAGTGAATAACAGCATCAAATCTGGAAAATATGTATTTCAAGAATGTAAATGCCTTTACACATGGCAAAAGCCAAAGCATTAAACAAGTAAAGAATGAACATAAGTACATTGATTACTAATATAGATTGTGCTGCACCTTGTGGAAGCAAAAACAGCGTCCAGTGCATCCTCGTCACGGATATCAACCTGCAGAAGCAGATAAGTTTTTAGTGTTCCATTATATGTTCCTGTAGAGCAATTTATAACTAGATATCGATAGGGGTTAAATACATAATCTGATTTTGTTATCCTAATCAAACTGAAAAACAAGAAGCAATAGATTTCCATAAGTCATCTATTAAATGCTTCATATAGTAAGAAATCATTTGCTTTCACAAAAAGCACTAGTATATTAACATAGAGTCACCTTTTTCACTTCCATGGTTCCACATTCAGATGGATTTGGCCGTTTGTTTATGAACTAAACACTTAGTTTGGTCAATAACAATAAAAGACAATAGAAAGTTTGGATTAATTCCCGGTCAAAAAAGTTTTTGATTGACTAGCTAAACACCCTGTTTGTTTCAATGACAATGACAAAGAATCAGATTATTAAAGCCAACTCCCAACTGTAAAAGAAGTGTAGTGTTGATGTGAATGTGATACAAGTTTGTGAATTAACCAAACAAGGCACTGGCAGTGTGCACACCTTACAAAGTGGACAGTTACAAATCAAGTCCTCAACTACCCACCTAAGTGACACCTTAAAAATCCAATCAACCCAAAAAAATATAACTCTGAAACCACCATCATGCAGAAATTTACCAGTGGTTCTATTTCTAGCAGACAGTCATTCCATTTAGTCATAAATTGCAGGCTTACAGCATAATGCTAAATAGTTCAAATTGTTATTGCACTGTAAGAATTTTCTTTAATATGCCGGCACGTCATGCACTAAACTGCCAATAATTAACAATGTTGAACAAAGAGATATGAGATATATACACGGTCCAGATCCCATTTCCCACCTCACCGTCTTCCATACCACTATCAAGTACAACATCAGTAGACCAAATAAAGTTATGATATCTATGTTTTACGAATTCTGTGAGAATCTGGAGCCCAGATAAGCCACAAATATGTGAATTGATCACAAATACCCTGCATTCGTCATGGCATGCCTAACGTTCTCACATTGTGAGAACCTACATTCACAGTTTCACAGAGCTGTTGGCCAAAATAAATCCACATCGTTTTGGCTAGTTGGCAGAAAAGAAACGAAATCCCCTTCACAAATCCACCAACATGACCACAAGCAATGCGTCAAATTAAACACCAAGTCACCTAAAAATGACGGCTGCAGGCCCCACAACAGCAGCGGTGAGATCTGCATAGCGTGTGACGAGTCTCAAATCACCCAGAAAGGCAAGTAGGCGCAAACGAATCTGTGGCAGGTAATTCTTACAACCGAATATTCCCAACTCCAAATGTAACCAAGAAGCAAACAAATTCCCCTCCATAATTCGTCACAACTAGAGTGATTAAACACGCCAGAGGCCCGAAAACAACTATTCCGTGGGCACACGCCAGGAATGTAGATCTTCCATTATCCAGAAAAGCACAAAGGGCGTGGCCGGCACGTCAAGCACGAGATGAGATCTATCCTCGCACCAAGGACCACGCAATCGACCGGCGCGGACGGCAGGAGAAGCAATGTATCTAATGGGGGGAGAGGGCGTGGCCCCGGTAGCAGTGGAGGCGACGGCGTTACCTTGTGGAAGGAGAGGTTCCGCGCGTGGTCCCCGGCGAGCGCGGCGACGCGGCGGACGGCGAGCTCGGAGGAGTTCTCGAGGCTGTCGACGACGACGGCGCGGAAGCCCGCGGCGAGCAGCTGCAGCACGGCGTGGCTGCCGATGTAGCCCGCGCCCCCGGTCACCAGCACGGTCCTGGTCGGGCCCGAGGACCCGTTGGCCCCCGACGACCCGTTGGCCGACCCGTTCACCGCCATCGGCAGGGGAATTCCTCTCCGCGGGTCCTCGCTGGCGCGGATCTGCGGAGGGAGCGAGCGGAGCGGAGGAGGAGACAGGCAGGGTGGGATGAGAAGAGATGGGCTGGGGCTGGGGCTAGGGGCAGTGGAAGAAAATTTGAATGGTCTCGGTCCGAGTTCGTCCGGGGTTGCCGCACGCCAGTGGACAGGAGGGCGTGTCGGCGGGGCCCGCGCCCCAGTGACAGACGGGCGGCTTGCTTTGGCTCGGCTGCCACGCTCCTGCGACCGCGCAGCGCGGGGCCCGCCCGCCCCGTGATGGGACGACGCTGCCTGTCGGTGCCGCGACTCGTTGCGGCCGCATTGCGTCACAGGAAGGAAGGACGGGGTGGCGTCTGCGTGCGTCCTCGTCGTCGAGTCGACATGGGCGCGACGTGGACGGGGTTGGAATGGAAGGAATCCGTCGACTGGAGCAGGTCGTCGCTGGACTAGTCGCCTTGGGAGCTTCCTTGCTTTGCTTGTTTATTGTTTGATTTGATGATTCGATGCCGTGGAGACGTGCTGGTTTAGCGAGCACGGCTGCTTTCGTGGCCCTAGAACATACTAGACCTCATGATTAATATGGACACCGACAAGTGACAGAGGTGAGATCTGAGCGCTATGTCTAGATTCTTTATGGCAGAACCAGTCCATCAGTTTTAAATCCTAAATTTGACACTCGTGTTTGCATTTTTCTAGATTTGTTTCATGTTTTTTGATAATGCTCGTTTCATGGAAGAAGACGTTCTCAACCTCAAGATGCTTGCACTCTTTGGATGGGATGTGGCAGCTCTGCCCCTCGAGGGTGACTCCGACGTGGGGCCGATCGACATTTAGTTGTGGGGTGCCGGTGGTGGCGGCGTAGATCCTTCATCATGAGTGCGCAACCCCCTCAAGATACTAGTGTGGAATGTTCGTGGTCTAAACTTTTCGGCTCGACGGAGTGCGATTTATCAGGTTGTAGTGGCGGCAAATGTGAGCATAGTGTGCTTCCATGAGACAAAACTAGAGGTTGTATCAAGTGATATCGTTAGGCATTGCCTTGGGAATAAATTCGAAAACTTCTTTTACATGCCGGCGGTGGGTACCCGCAGAGGTGTGCTATTAGCATGGGACCCCACAGTTGTCTCTCTCTTTCTAATCCACACATTACGGAAAATACAGTCACGGCGCTCGTTCGACAGGGAGAGGGTCCGATGTGGTGGATTACTAGAGTCTATTGACCTCAAGGCGACTCGGCGGAGGTGGATTTCATGAATGAGATTGTGGACGTTCGGGATCTTCATGTGGGAGCTTACGCATTAGTGGGAGATTTTAATCTCCTTGTCAATCCTGAAGATAAGAGCAACGCAACATCAATAGACGGATGATCGCTCGTTTTAGGGCCCTTTTAAACAGGCTAGAGCTGAAAGAGTTGTACCACAATGGGAGGCGGTATATGTGGACCAATGAGTGGAGGACCCCAACTTTGGAGAAGACCGACCATGTTTTGTGAATAACATGTGGGAGGACATATACTCTTCGAGTCTGTTGACGGCACTAGGATCGGCAGTGTCGGACCACTGTCCACTGCTCCTGGATCTGGACGCGGAGTTTCATGTGGGCCGGCGGTTTAGGTTTGAGAGTTTTTGGCCAAAGGCGGAGGGCTTCTTTCAGACAGTCTCTGATGCTTGGCAATCGGTGCCATCGGAGGGCAATCCTTTTCTTGTGCTGGACAATAAATTGCATGCTACATCAAAGGCTCTTCAATCTTGGAGTGACCGCTTCATTGGCAACATCCGCCTACAGTTATCCATTGCTATGGAAGTGATTGCAAGACTTGACATGGCGGCAGAATCTCGTTTACCCGCTGACCAAGAACATGGCCTGCGCAAACTACTCAAAAAGAGACTGTTGGGCCTCAGCTCGTTGGATAGGTCCATTGCCAGACAACGATCTCGCCTACTGCACCTGAAAGATGGCGATGCAAGCTCTGAATTCTTCCACCGGCATGCCCGCCACCGGCAGAGGAAGAATGTAACAACCACGATGCGGTGCAACGGCGAGATTTTCACAGGGCAGGATGAGATATCTGAGGTTGTTAATGAGTACTATGTTGCGCTGTTGGGATCAGCACATGTGAGGGAGCATTCGCTGAACTTGGACCTACTCGACTTGCCATCGCAGAACTTGTCACACCTGGAGGTCCCATTCTCGGAGGAAGAGGTTGAGCGAACGATCAAGGCGATGCCTCTGGACACGGCACTAGGGCCAGACGGATTTACTGGCCGCTTCTACGCAACTTGCTGGCACATTATCAAGCGCGACTTTATGAGAGCATTGGCACAGTTTTACAGTGGCGATATGAGAGGGCTGACGACCATCAACAAAGCAATTGTTTCACTGTTACCAAAGAAAGATGGAGCTATGGACATCAAGGATTACAGACCGGTCAGCCTAATGCATGGGGCTGTCAAAATCTTCAACAAAGTCCTTGCGACTAGGCCTGCCGCTGATCTTCCGACACTGGTGGGGCATCACCAGAGCGCTTTCAACCATGGGCGTTCACTACATGACAACTTTATGCTGGTCCAATACACGAAAAGACGGCTCCATGCGCTGAAACACCCTACGGTGATGTTAAAGCTCGACATTTTGAAAGCTTTTGATTCTGTCCAATGGTCGTTCGTGGTTGAGGTTCTTAAGCAGATGGGTTTTCGAGAGAGGTGGACATCCTGGATATGCGGCCTTCTAGCTAGTTCATCTATGAGAATCATGATGAATGGAATACCTGGAAGGCCAATCTTGAACTGCCAAGGACTACGTCAAGGAGATCCGGTGTCACCCATGATTTTCATCCTATGCATGGAGCCCCTACATCGCCTATTCCAATATGCTGCTCATCAGGGTCTTCTAGCTCCATTAGCTAGGACAGGAGTTCACCAGCGTGTGTCTATGTTTGCAGATGATGTGATGGTCTTCTTCAGACCTACTGAATTGGAGGAGAGGACGTGCAATGCCATCTTGATGTTATTTGGCCAAGCTTCGGGTCTTGTTGTGAACATGGTGAAGAGCACGACCATACCAATTCGTTGCACTCAGGAACTGACGGATATGGTCTGCACACTGTTGGGTTGCACAAGCTCTGACTTCCCGTGCACTTACTTGGGGCTACCTCTAACGCTCCGAAAACAGACGGCTGCACAACTACATGTTCTAGTGGAACGCCTGGCAGGTTGTCTCCCGAACTGGAAGGCGACGATGATGCCAAAGAGCGGGTGCCTTGCCCTGATTACTTCGGTACTGTGTGCTATTCCCATACACTCTATGATGGCGCTTGATGTACCTCCGAAGGTTGTTGCAGCCATGGCCAAAATCTATCGAGGCTTCCTTTGGTGTGGTAAGCGGGAGGCAAATGCTGGAAATTGTGTGGTGGGTTGGGAGATGGTGTGTCGGCTGGAATGGGTTGGTGGCCTGGGCATACCTAATTTGAAATGGCTAAACAAGGCACTTCAGGCACGATGGCCATGGTTGCAAAGAATGGACAAAACGAGGCCACGGGCAGAGTTCACAATAAAGGTGCCAACTGAGTTACTGGCTTTGTGTCATGCGGCTACGAGGGCTTCCGTTGGAAACGACCACCAGATTCTCCTCTGGGAAGATGATGTCTACTACAAAACCTTCTTCTTGTAAACGTTGTTGGGCCTCCAAGTGCAGAGGTTTGTAGGACAGTAGCAAATTTCCCTCAAGTGGATGACCTAAGGTTTATCAATCCGTGGGAGGCGTAGGATGAAGATGGTCTCTCCCAAACCTGCAACCAAATAACAAAGAGTCTCTTGTGTCCCCAACACACCCAATACAATGGTAAATTGTATAGGTGCACTAGTTCGGGGAAGAGATGGTGATACAAGTGCAATATGGATGGTAGATATAGGTTTTTGTAATCTGAAAATATAAAAACAGCAAGGTAACTAACGATAAAAGTGAGCATAAATGGTATTGCAATGATAGGAAACAAGGCCTAGGGTTCATACTTTCACTAGTGCAAGTTCTCTTAACAATAATAACATCGTTGGATCATATAACTATCCCTCAACATGCAACAAAGAGTCACTCCAAAGTCACTAATAGCGGAGAACAAACGAAGAGATTATGGTAGGGTACGAAACCACCTCAAAGTTATTCTTTCCAATCAATCCGTTGGGCTATTCCTATAAATGTCACAAACAGCCCTAGAGTTCGTACTAGAATAACACCTTAAGACACAAATCAACCAAAACCCTAATGTCACCTAGATACTCCAATGTCACCTCAAGTATCCGTGGGTATGATTATACGATATGCATCACACAATCTCAGATTCATCTATTCAACCAACACATAGGACCTCAAGAGTTCCCCAAAGTTTCTACCGGAGAATCAAGACGAAAACGTGTGCCAACCCTTATGCATAGGTTCATGGGCGGAACCCGCAAGTTGATCACCAAAACATGCATCGAGTGAATCATGTGATATCTCATTGTCACCACAGATACGCACGGCAAGACATACATCAAGTGTTCTCAAGTCATTAAAGACTCAATCCGATAAGGTTACTTCAAAAGGAAAACTCAATCCATTACAAGAGAGTAGAGGGGGAGAAGAAACATAAGATCCAACTATAATAGCAAAGATCGCGATACATCAAGATCATGCCAAATCAAGAACACGAGAGAGAGAGAGATCAAACACATAGCTGCTGGTACATACCCTCAGCCCCGAGGGTGAACTACTCCCTCCTCGTCATGGAGAGCGCCGAGATGATCACTACAAGAAATATGTCAACTAGTGACCTTCTGTCAGTGACCCTGGAAGAAATGGTCATAGATCTATGACCATTTCAGACCAATTGGTCAAAAGCTGTTCGGGGGGCTCCAAACCCTAAACCATTGCGACCATTTTGGTCAGAAAGGTCGTAATTTCCTTACATGAAATGGTCATAAAGCAAACAACGCTAGTCCGCTGCCTTATTTCTAGTTGTTAACGACCAATATAGATGGTCATAGCCTTGTAAATTGTGGTGGGTTGCTATGACTAGGCGTCACCTCATCAGTTTTGCCTACGTGTCATGTCCATGTGGCAGTTTTTGCCCTAGGTTGTGAAGCAACCTATATTTCTTTCATTCCCAAAATTCCCAAAAAAATCTCATAAATTCTTTGGGTCATATCTTCGTCAAATATGTAAAAACCTTCCTTGCCTAGTTCAAAAATATTCATTTTCCTATTTTGTCCAAAACAACAGTTTGTGAAGGAAGTACCACTTTGGCATGTCCAAATAGTATCCATTTTCTACAGTGCTTTCCTATGCCCAAATAACCATCCTCCACCAAATGCCAGCTCAATCCATTCATTATTTTGAGCCGAGCTTCAACATTCGTATTTATGTCTAGTGTGGTAGTTTGCAAAGCAAGTACCACCTAGGCTCCTCCTTTTGAGCTGAAAATTTGTGAAGACGGTCTTCTTAGTAACTGATCATCCTCAGCCAAAACTCACGCCCATTAGCCATGTACATTTCCCGTAACGCTAATCAAACACTTGGCTGCTAATTCATGTTTGAGCATCGATCGATCTCCTCGTGAGAATCTTATGTTGTAATTTTCTTCCTAGCACCTACATGGGGAGTGCCCAACCCACTAGACATGCCTAGGCTGCCCAGAACACATGGCAACGCCACGGTCACGCGGTGACCACGCGGCGGGCATGCGAGTTTACGCGCTCTAGAGTTGGGGGCTCGGCCACCGCCCAAACCTCGATGTATCTCCACCAAACCATGTATTTATGATTAAATAGGTACTTATGTAACTATAAATGATTTTTGGAAAAAATAAATAGTAAACTATGAGGCAGCTGCAGTTCAAATTTGACCCGCTTCCTACTAAATCGGCGGGAATTTGTCTTTTTCACCAGAGGTGGACCAAAACTTTTGACACCCAACCATTTTTTCAATTGTGCATTAAATATAGCCTAGTATTTTAGAAAATTGATTTGGTCCAATTTTGTAACAAATATATGGTAGGTCCTTCACAAAAAAAACTCATTTCAGGCACTCGGAAAATGGAAAATGTATTTTCCGTGCAAAGAAAATGAAAACTCCCTTAGGCAACATTGTTTGGAATTCCAAGATGCACCCTTGTGCACAATATGAGATCATTTGAACAAACAATGCCAAGAATGTGGCCATAAGATTGATTATTTGGCTTGAAAGCCATGAATCTTCACGCATGATAGCTCATTTATGAGAACACTTTTTTAAAATAATTGCCGTATTACAAGTTTATTATTTTATATTGACACAATGCGAAGGTCTCCCAAATTTTTGATTTTTTTTGAATTTTTTATGCCCGTTTCAAAATGTGGTCAAAACGGCGGGAATGACCGTTCCTAGCTAGTGGTTGAATCTTGGAATTTTTTTGGTGTTTCTCTGATTAAATAGATACTTATGTACCTATAAATGATTTTTGGAAAAAATAAAGAGCAAACTACGAGGCAGCTACAGTTCAAATTTGACCCGCTTCCATCTGAATCGGCGGGAATTTGTCTTTTTCACCAGAGGTGGATAAAAACTTTGTACACCCAACCATTTGGTTAATTGTGCATTAAATATGGCCTAGTATTTTAGAAAAATGATTTGGTCCAATTTTGCAACAATTATTTGGGAGGTCCTTCACAAAAAAACCTCCTTTTGGGCACTCAAAAAATGGAAAATGGTTCTTTCGTCCAAAGAAAAAGAAAACTTCTTTAGGCAACATTGTTTGCCATTCCAATATGCACCCTTGTGCACAATATGAGATCATTTGAACAAACTATGCCATGAATGTGGCCATAAGATTGATCATTTGGCTTGAAAGCCATTGATCTCCACATATGATAGCTCGTTTCTGAGAACACTTTTTAAAATAATTATGGTATTGCAAGTTTATTATTTTTCTTGGGAACTTGGCCACATATAATGACACAATGCGAAGGTTTCGCAATTTTTTGTTTTTTTTGAATTTTTTATGTCCGTTTCAAAATGCGGTCAAAACGGCGGGAATGACCGTTCCTAGCTAGTGGTTGAATCTTGGAATTTTTTTGGTGTTTCTCTGATTAAATAGATACTTATGTATCTAGAAATGATTTTTAGAAAAAATAAAGAGCAAACTACGAGGCAGCTACAGTTCAAATTTGACTCGCTTCCATCTGAATCGGCGGGAATTTGTCTTTTTCACCAGAGGTGGATAATTTTTTTTTACACCCAACAATTTGGTCAATTGTGCATTAAATATGGCCTAGTATTTTAGAAAAATGATTTGGTCCAATTTTGCAACAATTATTTGGGAGATCCTTCACAAAAAAACCTCCTTTTGGGCACTCAAAATATGGAAAATGGTTCTTTCGTCCAAAGAAAAAGAAAACTTCCTTAGGAAACATTGTTTGCCATTCGAATATGCACCCTTGTGCACAATATGAGATCATTTGAATAAACTATGCCATGAATGTGGCCATAAGATTGATCATTTGGCTTGAAAGCCATTGATCTCCACATACGATAGCTCGTTTCTGAGAACACTTTTTAAAATAATTATGGTATTGCAAGTTTATTATTTTTCCTGGTAACTTGGCCACGCACAATGACACAATGCGAAGGTTTTCCATTTTTTTTCATGCCCGTTTCAAAATGCGGTCAAAAGGACGGGCATGGCCGTTCCTAGCTAGTGGTTGAATATTGGAAAACTTTTGGTGTTTCTCTTATTAAATAGATAGTTTTGTACCTAAAAATGATTTTTGGGAAAAATAAATAGCAAACTATGAGGCAACTGCAGTTCATATTTGACCCGCTTCCAGCTAAATCGGCAGAAATTTGTCTTTTTCACGAGAGGTGGATCAAAACTTTTGATACCCAACCATTTGGTTAATTGCACATTAAATATGTCCTAATATTTTAGAAAATTAATTTGGGAGAATTTTGCAACAAATGTTTGCTAGGTCCTTCACAAAAAAACTCATTTTTGACACTCGAACAATGAAAAATGAAATTTTCGTGCAAAGAAATAAAACCCCCATCCCAATATACACACATGCGGACAATATTGGATCATTTTCACAAAATATGGTCCAATTTTCCATCAAAGATTTCATATGCTCTTAGAAAAACCATTTTTACACTCAGGAAATAAACTTAATTCTCATTGGTGGAAAGGTGTGTGCCACAGATCGATGACATGGCACACATCCATCCATCCATCCATCTATCCACATCCATCCATCCATCCATCCCACACCACGGTGCCCCCTCCCTCCGCTCCTTCCTCCCATCACCCCAAACCCTAACTCCCACTCCCATCGATCCCCCCATTCAGATCGCGCCGCCGCCTCCCAGGCACCTCCTCCCTTCCGCCGCCCAGGCACTTCCTCCCTTCCACTGGCCCCTATCGACCATGGCCCGCGTCAGTCTCGCCGGAGAGAGAGGAGATGCCGCCCAGTAACCACAGCGTCGCGGCTGGCTTGCTCGCCGGTGCGCGGGTGCGTGCTTCGATGCACGACGCTTCGTCGAGCTGGCCGTACCGTGGCGCGCGCGTGGCCTGCATAGGGTTTGCGGTGGCGACGCTACACGCCAGCCGCAGGTGTCCGGCTACCAGGAAGGCGCCGCCGCCGATTCGAGTCAATCCTCAAGGTATCCCTTCCCTTCCCCTTCTCTCTTCGATTCGATCCGATCTGACAGCCGTGGATGAACACTGATCTGGGGTTTGCTCCTCTGCTCATAGGGTGACCAAGAGGTCCTGCCGAGCTCAAGCTCGTCCACGATGACCCACCACGGCAGGTAGCATCTCCCTCCCCCTCTCATCTTCCTCTGCTCGCACTTGACCATGGCCCGGCTAGCATATGCTTGTTTTAGTTAGAATTTCTCCGGTTCATTGCATCTAAGGCAGAGTAAACGTGTACCGTCTTGGCAAAGGCAGAGTTCTCCGGTTCTCTGTTATTTTCGGGCTCATGTTTCAGTTCAGCGGCTACGTGCAAGAGAGTGGATTATTTGGTTGCTGTTTGTTCTTGTCCAATATGTGTTCAGTGGTTAGCAATATGTTTGTTGGTGCTATATTTTCATTTTGATGGTAGAATGCGTGCGTTGTACATGGTCAAGAGCATTAGTAAAAGGAGGAAAAGGATGATTAGAGCATCTCCACCCGAAATAAAGCATTGTCGGTTTTGTGGCAGTAATGATAACCTTAATCGTCTCTTTTCCGTTAGTCCACTTGCTAGAGCAAGGGGTCCTCTTTGCACTCAGGATCCATGTAGTAACAAGGATCGAGCAGCAAGCATCACTCTACTAGCGTTTTTATTTCGATACAAGGGCTACGGTAGGTTTGAATCCCAATTTTTCTGTGGTAGCACAACAACTGTTGTGTCGCTCCTTATGTTAGCCGTGTTATGCTTCTGAGCTAGCCGTACAGACACCTATGGTGCATAGCTAGCTGGCTATAGCTTCATCCTGCTGGCCTTTTTTTGACATTGTGCCGTTGGTTCTCAATTCACCTCATTTTATTGGTATATACCTGCAGAATTGTTTCCATACCAATGGCCATGTTATTGTTTGAATTTCAGTTTTGTTCTGATAATACAGAAAGTGCTCTGTTGGTTCTCATTTTACCTCGTTTTATTGGTATATATACCTGCAGGCGGAGCAGCAGGTTAGGGAGCGAAATCAGGCGACGGCCAGCAAGTCAAGGCCGTCACGATGGCCGGCAGCGCTCGAGCTCGCCGCCACCGCCGGGAAGGCCGCCGCCGACTGCGTCATCCCCACCTTCAAGAACATCGACGCCTTTGTCGCCTACTAGGGCATTGGCAAGCTGGAGCAGAGGGAGATGTTCCTTGCCGTCACCAGGATTCTTAAAGACCAGAAGGAGTGCGTCACGCATTGCCCTTTGCTTCCAAGTTCCTTGCATTTTTAACCACTGTATATAAGTAACATGTCAAGATTGTTGTATACTGATGCGATCTGTTCTTGTTATGATGATGATTGACAGCATGACCAAGGAGTACTTCAAGTTTTTGAACAAGTACTTGGCCATGTTCGATGGGTCGGCTGATGATGCTGATGTAATCAGTGCGGCAAAGGAAGAAGCTGGTGTCTGTTACGTCTCTGAGTTGGTAATCATTTCTATGGTGTAGATGGTGTCTGTTGTGTCGTCCTCTTTGACGAGTTCATTCATTGAAAATATTTCTTGATAAGTTGCTTTCTATCCAAATGCATACTATTATTAAGTCATGATCAATTAGCAAATTTACGTGTACGCTCCATTGTTTGTTAAGGTTCAGTAGCTATTGCGCAAAATTGGTAGTGATTCTATCGGTGAACAAGTAGGGTAAATATGTCACTGTAAATCTATAAAATAGCTTCTTTATATTTTTGTCTCGCATGTTCAGTGCTGTGTGTCTGGCATTGTTCATAGAGCCACTTGTGGAGTGAGATGAGAATAACAATTATAATTCTGTAACGTTTGATCGTGTAGACATATGCAAAAGTTGCTTGTGCATTATCACTAGTTTTGATTGCTGCTTTACTAATAACTGTGAACACAATAGTATGTTTGTGATCTTATTGACTTGCAACTTTACAAGGCTAATGTATAGCTGGTCAGGCTTGCACTGTTGATGAACTGTAGTGTTCATTGTTGATTCGTATGGTGCACTGTGATGCTTGAAATTTCGTTTTTAAAGCTATGGTGTGTTTGTTCATGAGAGTTCACCGTGTATGTTGCGTGCAGCCTTGTGAATCAAGTTATGCATGCCTGCTGCATTTAGCATAACATAAAATAAAATTCCATGAAAGCTTATTACTACATCAGTTGCTTGCTCCCAGTGTTTCCGTCTTGCAATTTATCCTGGTGCGCACTACACTCATGCGATATTTGATAACAAAGTCGGATACCCTGGAATATTTGTATGATCGGATCTTGTTGGTTTCATCCATCTAATGATAATCTATGTATTTGGACAACCCATTAGCTATAGTTAGTTGCTACACCACATGTCATCTTGAAGTTGGTGCTAATTCTAGTTACTTTGTTACAAAGGTTTATTATTTTAGTCCTTTATGTTTGTTTGCTTAACTAGTACTCGCCAAACTCGCCATAAAAGATTCAGTATGTCGATCATCTTACCACCACATATGCTTTTCTGTTTGTTATGAAAGTTTCGTCACTCTGATAATACACTGGATGCTTGGAGAATGGATGAGCCCTATTTTTTTTCTCCTTTCTGTAGTAGCTGAAGTTGCAATGTATAGTGTTAACTAATTCTCCTGTTCTGCTACCTGATGAGTGCTTTGTTTGTAATATTTCACCTTCGTATGCATAGGTTTATTCGGTGTGAACTCTGCATGACATGAAATAGATATTTACATTGTTTTTCTCAACTTGTTTTCACTATCACTTGATACATACTTACCTTGTACTTGAAGCTGTGAGTTATTGATGGTGATTTTGTTCTACTTGGATGCATTGTTACCCCCATCATCGAGCGAATGGATGCAACAGCAGCAAGAAGCTCACGGATGTGTGCATCTAAAGCACAACATGGACATCATCCAGCTCCTCACAGTGGCAAGAAGAGCTCCATGCTGAAGAACATAACACTTGTAGAGATTGTAAAGTATTGTATGTAGTTATTGAACTTGTGGAGCTTTTATATTAGAGCTTATTAGAACTTGTGGAGCTTGTATATTAGAACTTGTAGAACTTGTGGAACTTGTGGAGCTTGTATATTAGAACTTGTGGAGCTTGTACATCACGTGTTATTTGTACAACACGAGATCTGTACTGAATTTGGTTGATAATATTTGAAGTATTTTATGTGTTTTCTGTGTGCCAATTTAAATACTAGGTATTTATTTATGTCAAATTAGAAAATGAAGAATATGGCCCTGGCAGCTAGGACCCAGTACCAGAATCTGACAATGGGGACCCATCTGACTAGTGAACTCATTTTATAAAAAAAGAAAACTGAAATTGTTGAGACAAAAAGGCCACGGCCCAAAAATAAAAAGGCTTCAATGTTGGGCTTGGCCCATGAAGTCGACCAAAAATTGACAGGAATAAAAATACATTAAAAAGGCCGAATTGTTGGGCTAGGCCCATGTAGAAAATCGAATTGGACCGGGCTGATTCTTGTGCCACGTCGGATGCCTACGTGGCCTGGGGAGGCTGCTAGTGACCAAAACAAAACAATAGGCATATTTTGGTCGTAAATGTCTACGACCTTCTCACAGAGAAGGTCGTTAATTTCAGTTTAAGACCGCCAGCTTTTGACTTTCTGTTTTTGGTCAGAAAAAGGTCGCAAATGAAAAACAATGACCTTTCAGTGACCAATAGTCAAGGTCACAAGTTGACATATTTCTTGTAGTGGATGAAGATGGCCACCGGTGAGGGTTCCCCCCTCCGGCAGGGTGCCGGAACAGGGTCCCGATTGGTTTTTGGTGGCTACAGAGGCTTGCGGTGGCGGAACTCCCGATCTATTCTCTGTTCTGGAAGTTTTAGGGTACGTCGGTATATATGGGTGAAAGAAGTACGTCGGTGGATCAAAGGGGGGCCACGAGGCAGGGGGCGCGCCCTAGGGGGGTGGAGGCGCCCCCCACCCTCGTGGGCACCTCCCTTCTTTCCTGACGTGCACTCCAAGCTTTTCCGGTAGCTTTCCTTCCAAAAATAACTTCTGCAGTTGATTTCGTTCCATTTCGACTTCGTTTGATATTCCTTTTCTTCGAAACACTGAAATAGGCATAATACAACAATACTGGGCTGGGCCTCCGGTTAATAGGTTAGTCCCAAAAATAATATAAAAGTGGATAATAAAGCCTAATATTGTCCAAAACAGTAGATAATATAGCATGGAGCAATCAAAAATTATAGATACGTTGGAGACGTATCAAGCATCCCCAAACTTAATTCCTGCTCGTCCTCGAGTAGGTAAATGATAAAAAGGATAATTTTTGATGTGGAATGCTAGTTGGCATAATTTCATTGTAATTCTTCTTAATTGTGATATGAATATTCAGATCCGAAAGATTCAAGATAAAAGTTCATATTGACATAAAAGTAATAATACTTCAAGCATACTAACTAAGCAATTATGTCTTCTCAAAATAACATGGCCAAAGAAAGTTCATCCCTACAAAATCATATAGTTTAGTCATTCTCCATTTTCGTCACACAAGAATGCTCTCATCATGCACAACCCCGATGACATGCCAAGCAATTGTTTCATACTCTAGTAATCTCAAACTTGTAAACCTTCACGCAATACATGAGCGTGAGCCATGGATATAGCACTATGGGTGGAATAGAATATGATGATGGGGGTTATGTGGAGAAGACAAAAAAGGAGAAGGTCTCACATCAACGAGGATAATCAATGGGCTATGGAGATGCCCATTGATTGATGTTAATGCAAGGAGTAGGGATTGCCATGCAACGGATGCACTAGAGCTATAAATGTATGAAAGCTCAATAAAAAAAACTAAGTGGGTGTTCATCCAACTTGCTTGCTCACGAAGACCTAGGGCATTTGAGGAAGCCCATCGTTGGAATATACAAGCCAAGTTCTATAATGAAAAATTCCCACTAGTATGTGAAAATGACAAAACAAGAGACTCTCTATCATGAAGATTACGGTGCTACTTTGAAGCACCAGTGTGGCAAAGGATAGTAACATTGTCCCTTCTCTCTTTTTCTCTCATTTTTTATTTGGGCTTCTTTGGCCTCTTTTTTTCCTTTTTTTTATTTAACCTCTCATGGGACAATGCTCTAGAAAATGATGATCATCACACTTCTATTTATTTACAACTCAATGATTACAACTCGATACTAGAACAAAGTATGACTCTATATGAATTCCTCCGGCGGTGTACTGGGATATGCAATGAATCAAGAGTGACATGTATGAAAGAATTATGAACGGTGGCTTTGCCACGAATACTATGTCAACTACATGATCATGCTAAGCAATATGACAATGATGTATGTGTCATGATGAGCGGTATGGTGGAAAGTTGCATGTCAATTTATCTCGGAATGTCTATGGGATGCCATAATAGGTAGGTATGGTGGCTGTTTTGAGGAAGATATAAGGAGGTTTATGTGTGAAAGAGCGTATCATATCACGGGGTTTGGATGCACCGGCGAAGTTTGCACCAACTCTCAATGTGAGAAAGGGCAATTCACGGTACCGAAGAGGCTAGCAATGATGGAACGGTGAGAGTGTGTATAAATCCATGGACTCAACATTAGTCATAAAGAACTCATATAATTATTGCAAAAATCTACAAGCCATCAAAAACCAAAGCACTACGCGCATGCTCCTAGGGGGATAGATTAGGTAGGAAAAGACCATCGCTCGTCCCCGACCGCCACTCATAAGGAGGACAATCAAATAACACCTCATGTTTCAAATTTGTTACATAACGTTTACCATACGTGCATGCTACGGGACTTGCAAACTTCAACACAAGCATTTATCAAATTCACAACTACTCAACTAGCACGACTTTGATATTATTACCTCCATATCTCAAAACAATCATCAAGCATCAAACTTCTCTTAGTATTCAACACACTTCATAAGAAAGTTTTTATTAGTCTTGAATACCTAGCATATTAGGATTAAGCACATTACCATGCTATTTAAGACTATCAAAATAATATAAGTGAAGCATGAGAGTTCATCTATTTCTTCAAAATAAAACTACTACCATGCTCTAAAAGATATAAGTGAAGCACTAGAGCAAACAACAAACTACTCCGAAAGATATAAGTGAATATCAATGAGTAATCGAATAATTATGCAACTATGTGAAGACTCTCTAACATTTAAGAATTTCAGATCTTGATACTTTATTCAAACAGCAAGCAAAGCTAAAGAAAATAAAATGACGCTCCAAGCAAAACACATATCATGTGGTGAATAAAAATATAGCTCCAAGTAAAGTTACCGATAAACAAAGACGAAAGAGGGGATGCCTTCCGGGGCATCCCCAAGCTTAGGCTCTTGGCTATCCTTGAATATTACCTTGGGATGCCTTGGGCATCCCCAAGCTTAGGATCTTTCCACTCCTTATTCCGTAGTCCATCGAATCTTTACCCAAAACTTGAAAACTTCACAACACAAAACTTAACAGAAAACTCGTAAGCTCCGTTAGCGAAAGAAAACAAAACACCACTTCAAGTTACTGTAATGAACTCATTATTTATTTATATTGGTGTTAAACCCACTGTATTCCAACTTCTCTATGTTTTGTAAACTATTTTACTAGCCATATATTCATCAAAATAAGCAAACAACACACGAAAAACAGAATCTGTCAAAAACAGAACAATCTGTAGTAATCTGTAACTAACGCAAACTTCTGGAACTCCAAAAATTCTAAAATAAATTGGTGGACCTGAGGAATTTGTATAGTAATCATCTGCAAAAGAATCAACTAAATAACACTCTTCAGTAAAAAGTTCTAGCTAATCTCGTGAGCTCTAAAGTTTCTGTTTTTTACAGCATGATCATAAAGACTTCACCCAAGTATTACCAAAGGTTCTACTTGGCACAAACACTAATTAAAACATAAAACCACATCTAAACAGAAGCTAGATGGATTATTTATTACTAAACATAAGTAGAAAGCAAGGAACAAAAATAAAGTTGGGTAGCCTCCGAACAAGCGCTAACGTTTAACGCCCCTAGCTAGGCATGAATGATTTCAATGATGCTCGCATAAAAGATAGGAAGTGTAACATAAAGAGAGCATCATGAAGAATATGACTAGCACATTTAAGTCTAACCCACTTCCTATGCATAGGGATTTTGCGAGCAAACAACTTATGGGAACAATAATCAACTAGCATAGGAAGGTAAAACAAGCATAACTTCAAAAATTTAAGCACATAGGGAGGAAACTTGATATTATTGAAATTCCTACAAGCATATATTCCTCCCTCATAATAATTTTCAGTAGCATCATGAATGAATTCAACAATATAACCAGCACCTAAAACATTCTTTTCATGATCTACTAGCATAGAAATTTTTTACTCACCACATAAGCAAAATTCTTCTCATTCGGAATAGTGGGAGTATCATAAGAGACTTGAATACAATAAATTGTTTCCACATTAAAAGAGTAATGTTCAGAGAAAGGGTACTCATAATCATGACAAGTTTTATAAATATAATCAACACTACTCTTTATAGCATAAGTTTTATCACAATAATCATCATAAGTAGCAACTTTGTTCTCATCATAATCGATTGAAACCTCTTCCGAAATAGTGGATACATCACTAAATAAAGTCATGACCTCTCCAAATCCAATTTCATAAATATTACTCCTTCCATTCCTAAATATAGGGTGTATAGCTTTTGGCACGAAAATTAAAGAACGCATGTGGAGGGAAAATTTCACAAGTTTTGGGTGAGATTACACGTGACTAATTGACATGAGAAAATAGAGGAGCTTGTGTGATATAAGGAAATGTAATCAAATCCCTCAAAAAATTATCCAAATGAGTGGTGCAATGCAATACACCTTATATTTCGGGACTATTCTCAAAAATCTATACACCTTATATCAAGGAACGGAGGGAGTATAAGATTCAACATCCTCCAATATTGTGGGATCACTACTTCCTAAAGTTGACACTCTTCCAAACCCACTTTCATCAATATAATCATCATAGGTAGAAGGCATGCTATCATCATAACAACTTTGCATATCAAAACAGGAGGCTAAAAATATTATCATTATTAAACATAGCATCCACAAGCTTGGGACAAACATTAATTACAGCAAATATAAATATGTCATCCGCATCAAACATAGCTTCCCCAAGCTTGGGCCTTTTCATATCATAAGCATAATCACTCTCATCATTAATAGTATAGATAGCACCGATAGTATAGCAATTATTATATTATTCCAAGCAAGTGCCAAAAAGATTTTCAAGATCATAAGAAGTATCATTATCTTCCCAATCATAATCATCACAACAAGCAATAGGCATAACTAGATCATCGTCAAGTGCATCATCTTCCACAATTATTTTTGATTCATTTTCATGAGGCGCAACAATAATAGGAGCAACCTTATTTGGGAGAGACACCTTTTTACCTCTCTTCCTTTTTCTTTTCTTCTTCTTCACCACATCATGTGTGGGTTCAATCCTCTTTTTGGATCTCCTTATTAATGAGATTGGTTGAATAGAGGGCTCCTCCTCATTACCTGATTCATCATAAGAAATAATAGGAGGATATTGGGAAGTCTCTTCCCTTTCATTAGTATTCTCTTCATCTTCTATTTCTTTTCTTTTCTTTATGTAGTTGGCAATATAAGGATTTTCAATGCAATTCACCGCACAATACATATAAATCTTCTCTAGATCAAAATCAAGAAATTTATCAAGATTAAATTTTGGAATACCCTCAGTTATACATTTCATTTCTTCATAACCCAAAAGAAGACTAAGCTCTTTATGATGCTCAAGAGTAATCAAGTTATCACAATATTTGGACACGACTTGATCATGAAACAAATAGCATTGGAGCTTTAAATGACCATGTTCATTGCAAAGTTCACAAGGGGCGCGAAAATATTGAATCTTTCAGCACAATCATCAAGACTTTCTTGCAACAATTTAGTTTCTAAGTACTTATGCCTCTTGCAATATCTATCTTCCCTATTTGGTGTGTACCTGCAAACCCAATGTACTCCACAAAAATTGGCATGTTTATAGGAGACATTTTCATCATAACTAGTGCAATCATCATTAGTACTATGGATATTCAAGGAGTTCATACTAACAACATTGCAATCATGCTCATCATTCAAAGGTTTAGTGCCAAACATTTTAATGCATTCTTCTTCTAACACTTTGGCACAATTTTCTTTTCCATCATACTCACGAAAGATATTAAAAAGGTGAAGCGTATGAGACAAACTCAATTCCATTTTTTAGTTTTCTTTTATAACTAAACTAGTGTTAAAACAAGAAACAAAAAGATTCGATTGCAAGATCTAAAGATACCTTCAAGCACTAACCTCCCCGGCAACGGCGCCAGAAACTGTTTGATGTCTACTACACAACCTTCTTCTTGTAGACGTTGTTGGGTCTCCCCTCAAGTGGATGACCTAAGGTTTATCAATCCGTGGGAGGCGTAGGATGAAG
The DNA here is from genome assembly GCA_032464435.1 of Aegilops umbellulata. NCBI lineage: Eukaryota > Viridiplantae > Streptophyta > Magnoliopsida > Poales > Poaceae > Aegilops > Aegilops umbellulata. Next base: position 332,672,131 of record CP136058.1, read on the forward strand.
ATGGTCTCTCTCAAACAACCCTGCAACCAAATAACAAAGAGTCTCTTGTGTCCCCAACACACCCAATACAATGGTAAATTGTATAGGTGCACTAGTTCGGGGAAGAGATGGTGATACAAGTGCAATATGGATGGTAGATATAGGTTTTTGTAATCTGAAAATATAAAAACAGCAAGGTAACTAACGATAAAAGTGAGCATAAACGGTATTGCAATGATACGAAACAAGGCCTAGGGTTCATACTTTCACTAGTGCAAGTTCTCTCAACAATAATAACATAGTTGGATCATATAACTATCCCTCAACATGCAACAAAGAGTCACTCCAAAGTCACTAATAGCGGAGAACAAACGAAGAGATTATGGTAGGGTACGAAACCACCTCAAAGTTATTCTTTCCAATCAATCCATTGGGCTATTCCTATAAGTGTCACAAACAACCCTAGAGTTCGTACTAGAATAACACCTTAAGACACAAATCAACCAAAACCCTAATGTCACCTAGATACTCCAATGTCACCTCAAGTATCCGTGGGTATGATTATACGACATGCATCACACAGTCTCAGATTCATCCATTCAACCAACACATAGGACCTCAAAGAGTGCCCCAAAGTTTCTACCGGAGAATCAAGACGAAAACGTGTGCCAACCCTTATGCATACGTTCATGGGCGGAACCCGCAAGTTGATCACCAAAACATACATCAAGTGAATCACGTGATATCCCATTGTCACCACAGATACGCACGGCAAGACATACATCAAGTGTTCTCAAGTCATTAAAGACTCAATCCGATAAGGTTACTTCAAAGGGAAAACTCAATCCATTACAAGAGAGTAGAGGGGGAGAAGAAACATAAGATCCAACTATAATAGTAAAGCTCGCGATACATCAAGATCGTGCCAAATCAAGAACACGAGAGAGAGATCAAACACATAGCTACTGGTACATACCCTCAGCCCCGAGGGTGAACTACTCCCTCCTCGTCATGGAGAGCGCCGGGATGATGAAGATGGCCATCGATGAGGGTTCCCCCCTCCGGCAGGGTGCCGGAATAGGGTCTCAATTGGTTTTTGGTGGCTACAGAGGCTTGCAGCGGCGGAACTCCTGATCTATTATCTGTTCTGGAAGTTTTAGGGTACATAGGTATATATGGGTGAAAGAAGTACGTCGATGGACCGAAGGGGGGGGGGCACGAGGCAGGGGGCGCGCCCCCACCCTCGTGGGCACCTCCCTTCTTTCCTGACGTGCACTCCAAGCTTTTCCGGTAGCTTTCCTTCCAAAAATAACTTCTGTAGTTGATTTCGTTCCGTTTCGACTTCGTTTGATATTCCTTTTCTTCGAAACACTGAAATAGGCAAAAAAACGACAATTCTGGGCTGGGCCTCCGGTTAATAGGTTAGTCCCAAAAATAATGTAAAAGTGGATAATAAAGCCCAATATTGTCCAAAACAATAGATAATATAGCATGGAGCAATCAAAAATTATAGATACGTTGGAGACGTATCAGAAGACCGTTGGGTTAGTGGATTCCGAATTTGCAAGCTAGCTCCAGAACTATATGCAAGGGTCTCGAGGCGAATTCGGGGAACAAGATCTGTTGCGAATGGAATTCAGAACAACACGTGGTGTGGGGACATTGGACCGGATCTGCATCAGGGACCACTTACTGAGCTCCTGCACTTGTGGCCGCGGATCAGCGCGGTGCAGCTGAATGAAAATGTGGAGGATGTGATAACTTGGTCATGGGAAAAAGAGGGCCAGTTTTCCGCACGTTCTAGTTATGCGACAAATTTCATGGGGCTGGAGGTGGCACCCACAACACACTTCACATGGAAATCTCAAGCACCCATGCAACGTCGTTTCTTTGCGTGGATTGCCATTAAGGACCGATGCTGGACCTCGGACAGGTTGGCCAGATGAGGGCTGCCACATCAGGATGCATGCCCTTTATGCGATCAGCATGAGGAGACCATGAGCCACCTACTGATAAACTGTGTTTTTGTGAAGCAAGTTTGGCACTGGTTCACTATTGCTACCGGGTGGCCGGAGTTATGACTAGGGATAATGAAACCTTGGGTGAGTGGTGCATCATGCAGGATGTGAGGAGTGACAGTCGACGACATACCAGAGCATTGTGCCTGCTAGGTATGTGGATGCTGTGGAAGCATCAAAATGATATCGTCTTCAATGGAGCATCTCCGTCCTTTTAGAGGATCACATTATGAATTGAAGCAGAGCGTAAGTTATGGAGTTTGGCCGGGATACTCAAGAGTGGTGGAGAAGGATTCGGTGGAGCAGCTCAAATGCGGGTAGATAGTGAGTAGTCTGATTGCTTGTTTAGGATGGGGGTGTTGGGGAACGTTGCAGAAAATTAAAATTTTTCCTACGGTTTCACCAAGATCCATCTATGAGTTCATCTAGCAACGAGTATTCAGATTAGATAGCATCTACATACCACTTTGTAGATCGCAACGGAAGCGTTCGAGTGAACGTGGATGAGGTAGTCGTACTTGCCGTGATCCACTTCACCGATGATCTAGCACCGAACGGACGGCACCTCCGCGTTCAACACACGTACGGGACGGGAGACGTCTCCTCCTTCTTGATCCAGCAAGGGGGGAGGAGAGTTTGAGGAAGATCCAGCACGACGGTGTGGTGGTGGATGCAGCAGAACTCCGGCAGGGCTTCGCTAAGCAACTACGGGAGGAGGAGGAGGTGTTGCAGGGAGGAGGGAGTGCCAGGGCATTAGGGTGCGCATCCCCCTCCCCTGCCCCCCTTTATATAGATGCATTAGAGGGGGGGAGGGCGCAGCCTTGCCCCTTCCTCCAAGGAAGGGGTGCGGCCAAGAGGGGGGAGGAGTCCATCCTCCCCAAGGCACCTCGGAGGTGCCTTCCCCCCTTTGGACTCTCCCCTCTCCAAGTTTCCTTGGTGCATGGGCCCTTGGGGCTGGTTCCCCTTGGCCCAAGCAGGCCAAGGCGCACCCCCTAAGGCCCATGTGGCCCACCAAGGCAGGTGGCCCCACCTGGTGGACCCCGGGACCCCTCCGGTGGTCCCGGTACAATACCGATAACACCGAAACTTGTCCCGATGGCCAAAATAGCACTTCCTATATATAATTCTTTACCTCCGGACCATTCCGGAACTCCTCGTGACGTCCGGGGTCTCATCCGGGACTCCGAACAACATTCGGGTTACTGCACATACATATCTTCACAACCCTAGCGTCACCGAACCTTAAGTGTGTAGACCCTACGGGTTCGGGAGACATGCAGACATGACCTAGACAGCTCTCGGGCAATAACCAACAGCGGGATCTAGATACCCATGTTGGCTCCCACATGCTCCACGATGATCTCATCGGATGAACCACGATGTTAAGGATTCAATTAATCCCGTATACGATTCCCTTTGTCAATCGGTATTTTACTTGCCCGAGATTCGATCGTCGGTATACCAATACCTCGTTCAATCTCGTTATTGGCAAGTCACTTTTCTCGTTCCGTAATGCATGATCCTTGTGATCAAACACTTTGATCACCTTGAGCTCATATGATGATGCATTACCGAGAGGGCCCGGTGATACCTCTCCGTCAAGCGGAGTGACAAATCCCAGTCTCGATCCATGTCAACCCAACAGACACTTTCAGAGATACCCGTAGTATACCTTTATAGTCACCCAGTTACGTTGTGACGTTTGGCACACCCAAAGCACTCCTACGGTATCCGGGAGTTACACGATCTCATGGTCTAAGGAAAGGATACTTGACATTGGATAACTCTAGCAAACGAACTATGCGATCTTATGCTATGTTTAGGATTGGGTCTTGTCCATCACATCATTCTCCTAATGATGTGATCCCGTTATCGATGACATCCAATGTCCATAGTCAGGAAACCCATGACTATCTGTCGATCAACGAGCTAGTCAACTAGAGGCTCACTAGGGACATGTTTGTTGTCTGTTATTCGCACATGTATTAAGATTTCCGGATAACACAATTATAGCACGAATAAAGACAATTATCATGAATAAGGAAATATAATAATAATGCTTTTATTATTGCCTCTAGGGCATATTTCCAACAGTCTCCCACTTGCACTAGAGTCAATAATCTAGTTACATTGTGATGAACCGAACACCCATAGAGTTCTGGTGCTGATCATGTTTTGCCTTAGGGAGAGGTTTAGTCAACGGATCTGCGACATTTAGATCCGTGTGCACTTTACAAATTTCTATGTCTCCATCTTGAACATTTTCACGAATGGAGTTGAAGCGACGCTTGATGTGCCTGGTCTTCTTGTGAAACCTGGGCTCCTTTGCAAGTGCAATAGCTCCAGTGTTGTCACAGAAGAGCTTGATTGGCCCCGACGCATTGGGTATGACTCCGAGGTCGGTGATGAACTCCTTCACCCAAATTGTTTCATGTGCTGCCTCCGAGGCTGCCATGTACTCCGCTTCACATGTAGATCCCGCCACGACGCTTTGCTTGCAACTGCACCAACTTACTGCCCCACCATTCAAAATATACACGTATCCGGTTTGTGACTTAGAGTCATCCAGATCTGTGTCGAAGCTAGCGTCGACGTAACCTTTTACGACGAGCTCTTCGTCACCTCCATAAACGAGAAACATTTCCTTGGTCCTTTTTAGGTACTTCAGGATATTCTTGACCGCTGTCCAGTGTTCCTTGCCGGGATTACTTTGGTACCTTCCTACCAAACTTACGGCAAGGTTTACATCAGGTCTGGTACACAGCATGGCATACATAATAGAACCTATGGCTGAGGCATAGGGGATGACGCTCATCTCTTCTATATCTTCTGCCGTGGTCGGACATTGAGCTGAGCTCAATTTCACACCTTGTAATACAGGTAAGAACCCTTTCTTAGATTGATCCATATTGAACTTCTTCAATATTTTATCAAGGTATGTGCTTTGTGAAAGACCTATGAGGCGTCTCGATCTATCTCTATAGATCTTGATGCCTAATATATAAGCAGCTTCTCCAAGGTCCTTCATTGAAAAACTCTTATTCAAATAGGCCTTAATGCTGTCCAAGAGTTCTACATCATTTCCCATCAAAAGTATGTCGTCTACATATAATATGAGAAATGCTACAGAGCTCCCACTCACTTTCTTGTAAACACAGGCTTCTCCATAAGTCTGTGTAAACCCAAACGCTTTGATCATCTCATCAAAGCGAATGTTCCAACTCCGAGATGCTTGCACCAGCCCATAAATCGAGCGTTGGAGCTTGCACACCTTGTCAGCATTCTTAGGATCGACAAAACCTTCCGGCTGCATCATATACAATTCTTCCTTAAGGAAACCATTAAGGAATGCCGTTTTGACATCCATTTGCCATATCTCATAATCATAGTATGCGGCAATTGCTAACATGATTCGGACGGACTTCAGCTTCGCTACCGGTGAGAAAGTCTCATCGTAGTCAATTCCTTGAACTTGTCGATAACCCTTAGCGACAAGCCGAGCTTTATAGATGGTCACATTACCATCCGCGTCTGTCTTCTTCTTAAAGATCCATTTATTTTCTATGGCTCGCCGTTCAACGGGCAAGTCAGTCAAAGTCCATACTTCGTTTTCATACATGGATCCTATCTCGGATTTCATGGCTTCCAGCCATTTGTCGGAATCCGGGCCCGCCATTGCTTCCTCATAGTTCGAAGGTTCACCGTTGTCTAACAACATGATTTCCAAGACAGGGTTGCCGTACCACTCTGGTGCGGAACGTGTCCTTGTGGACCTTCGAATTTCAGTAGGAGCTTGATCAGAAGCATCTTGATCATCATCATTAATTTCCTCTCTAGTCGGTGCAGGCACCTCAGAAACGTTTTCTTGAGTTTCGCCATTTTCCGGTTCAAGAGGTAACACTTCATCAAGTTCTACTTTCCTCCCACTTACTTCTTTCGAGAGAAACTCTTTCTCCAGAAAGGATCCATTCTTGGCAACAAAGATCTTGCCTTCGGATCTGAGGTAGAAGGTATACCCAACAGTTTCTTTAGGGTATCCTATGAAGACGCATTTTTCCGATTTGGGTTCGAGCTTTTCTGGTTGAAGTTTCTTGACATAAGCATCGCATCCCCAAACTTTTAGAAACGACAGCTTAGGTTTCTTCCCAAACCATAATTCATACGGTGTCGTCTCAACGGATTTCGACGGAGCCTTATTTAAAGTGAATGCGGCAGTCTCTAAAGCATAGCCCCAAAAAGATAGCGGTAAGTCGGTAAGAGACATCATAGATCGCACCATATCTAATAGAGTGCGATTACGACGTTCGGACACACCATTACGCTGAGGTGTTCCAGGCGGCGTGAGTTGTGAAACTATTCCACATTTTCTTAAGTGTGTGCCAAATTCGTGACTCAAGTATTCTCCTCCACGATCTGATCGTAGAAACTTGATCTTTCTATCACGTTGATTTTCAACCTCACTCTGAAATTCCTTGAACTTTTCAAAGGTCTCAGACTTGTGTTTCATTAAGTAGATATACCCATATCTACTCAAGTCATAAGTGAGGGTGAGAACATAACGATAGCCACCGCGAGCCTCAACACTCATTGGACCACACACATCGGTATGTATGATTTCCAATAAGTTGGATGCTCGCTCCATTGTTCCTGAGAATGGAGTCTTGGTCATTTTACCCATGAGGCATGGTTCGCACGTGTCAAATGATTCATAATCAAGAGACTCTAAAAGTCCATCTACATGGAGCTTCTTCATGCGTTTGACACCTATGTGACCAAGGCGGCAGTGCCACAAATATGTGGGACTATTGTTATCAACTTTAACTCTTTTGGTATTCACACTATGAATATGTGTATCATCACGTACGAGATTCATTAAGAATAAACCATTAACCATCGGAGCATGACCATAAAACATATCTCTCATATAAATGGAACAACCATTATTCTCTGATTTAAATGAGTAGCCATCTCGAATTAAGCGAGATCCAGATACAATGTTCATGCTCAAACTTGGCACTAAATAACAATTATTGAGGTTTAAAACTAATCCCGTAGGTAAATGTAGAGGCAGCATGCCGACGGCGATCACATCGACCTTGGAACCATTCCCGACGCGCATCGTCACCTCGTCCTTCGCCAGTCTCCGTTTATTCCGCAGCTCCTGCTTTGAGTTACAAATGTGAGCAACTGCACCGGTATCAAATACCCAAGAGCTACTACGAGTACTGGTAAGGTACACATCAATTACATGTATATCACATATACCTTTGGTTTTGCCGGCCTTCTTGTCCGCTAAGTATTTGGGGCAGTTCCGCTTCCAGTGACCACTTCCCTTGCAATAAAAACACTCAGTCTCGGGCTTGGGTCCATTCTTTGGCTTCTTCCCGGCAACTTGCTTACCGGGCGCGGCAACTTCCTTGCCGTCCTTCTTGAAGTTCTTTTTACCCTTGCCCTTCTTGAACTTAGTGGTTTTATTCACCATCAACACTTGATGCTCTTTCTTGATTTCTACCTCTGCTGATTTCAGCATAGCATATACCTCAGGAATGGTCTTTACCATCCCCTGCATATTGTAGTTCATCACAAAGCTCTTGTAGCTAGGTGGAAGCGACTGGAGGATTCTGTCAATGACCGCTTCATCCGGGAGATTAACTTCCAGTTGAGTCAAGCGGTTGTGCAACCCAGACATTTTGAGTATGTGCTCACTGATAGAGCCATTTTCCTCCATCTTACAGCTAAAGAATTTGTCGGAGACTTCATATCTCTCGACCCGGGCATGAGCTTGGAAAACCATTTTCAGCTCTTCGAACATCTCATATGCTCCATGTCTCTCAAAACGCTTTTGGAGTCCCGGCTCTAAGCTGTAAAGCATGCCGCACTGAACGAGGGAGTAATCATCGCAGCGTGACTGCCATGCGTTCATAACGTCTTGTTCTGCAGGGAGAATAGGTGCGTCACCCAGCGGTGCTCGTAGGACATAATCTTTCTTGGCAGCTATGAGGATGATCCTCAGGTTCCGGACCCAGTCCGTATAGTTGCTACCATCGTCTTTCAGCTTGGTTTTCTCTAGGAACGCGTTGAAATTGAGGACTACGTTGGCCATTTGATCTACAAGACATATTGTAAATATTTAGACTAAGTTCATGATAATAAAGTTCATTTAATCAAATTATTTAATGAACTCCCACTTAGATAGACATCCCTCTGTTAGTCATCTAAGCATTACATGATCCGAGTCAACTAGGCCGTGTCCGATCATCACGTGAGACGGACTAGCCAACATCGGTGAACATCTTCATGTTGATCGTATCTTCTATACGACTCATGCTCGACCTTTCGGTCTTCTGTGTTCCGAGGCCATGTCTGTACATGCTAGGCTCGTCAAGTCAACCTAAGTGTTTTGCGTGTGTAAATCTGGCTTACACCCGTTGTATGCGAACGTAAGGACCTATCACACCCGATCATCACGTGGTGCTTCGGAACGACGAACCTTAGCAACGGTGCACAGTTAGGGAGAACACTTTCTTGAAATTATTATGAGGGATCATCTTATTTACTACCGTCGTTCTAAGTAAACAAGATGCAAAACATGATAAACATCACATGCAATCAAATAATAAACGTGACATGATATGGCCAATATCACATAGCTCCTTTGATCTTCATCTTGGGGCTCCATGATCATCTTGTCACCGGCTTGACACCATGATCTTCATCATCATGATCTTCATCATCGTGTCTCCATGAAGTTGCTCGCCAACTATTACTTCTACTACTATGGCTAACGCGTTTAGCAATAAAGTAAAGTAACTTACATGGCGATTCTCAATGACACGTAGGTCATACAAAAATAAAGACAACTCCTATGGCTCCTGCCGGTTGTCATACTCATCGACATGCAAGTCGTGATTCCTATTACAAGAGCATGAACATCTCATACATCACATATAGATCATTCATCATACATCACAACTTTGGCCATATCATATCACAAAGCACTTGCTGCAAAAACAAGTTAGACGTCCTCTAATTGTTGTTGCAAGTTTTACGTGGCTGAATTAGGGTTCTAGCAAGAACGTTTTCTTACCTACGTAAAACCACAACATGATTTGTCAACTTCTATTTACCCTTCATAAGGACCCTTTTCATCGAATCCGCTCCAACTAAAGTAGGAGAGACAGACACCCGCCAGCCACCTTATGCAACTAGTGCATGTTAGTCGATGGAACCGGTCTCACGTAAGCGTACGTGTAAGGTTGGTCCGGGCCGCTTCATCCCACAATACCGCTGAAGCAAGATAAGACTAGTAGCGGCAAGAAGAGTTGACAACATCTACGCCCACAACAAATTGTGTTCTACTCGTGCAAGAAGAACTACGCATAGACCTAGCTCATGATGCCACTGTTGGGGAACGTTGCAGAAAATTAAAATTTTTCCTACGGTTTCACCAAGATCCATCTATGAGTTCATCTAGCAACGAGTATTCAGATTAGATAGCATCTACATACCACTTTGTAGATCGCAACGGAAGCGTTCGAGTGAACGTGGATGAGGTAGTCGTACTTGCCGTGATCCACTTCATCGATGATCTAGCACCGAACGGACGGCACCTCCGCGTCCAACACACGTACGGGACGGGAGACGTCTCCTCCTTCTTGATCCAGCAAGGGGGGAGGAGAGGTTGAGGAAGATCCAGCACGACGGTGTGGTGGTGGATGCAGCAGAACTCCGGCAGGGCTTCGCTAAGCAACTACGGGAGGAGGAGGAGGTGTTGCAGGGAGGAGGGAGTGCCAGGGCATTAGGGTGCGCAGCCCCCTCCCCTGCCCCCCTTTATATAGATGCATTAGAGGGGGGGAGGGCGCAGCCTTGCCCCTTCCTCCAAGGAAGGGGTGCGGCCAAGAGGGGGGAGGAGTCCATCCTCCCCAAGGCACCTCGGAGGTGCCTTCCCCCCTTTGGACTCTCCCCTCTCCAAGTTTCCTTGGCGCATGGGCCCTTGGGGCTGGTTCCCCTTGGCCCAAGCAGGCCAAGGCGCACCCCCTAAGGCCCATGTGGCCCACCAAGGCAGGTGGCCCCACCTGGTGGACCCCGAGACCCCTCCGGTGGTCCCGGTACAATACCGATAACACCGAAACTTGTCCCGATGGCCAAAATAGCACTTCCTATATATAATTCTTTACCTCCGGACCATTCCGGAACTCCTCGTGACGTCCGGGATCTCATCCGGGACTCCGAACAACATTCGGGTTACTGCACATACATATCTTCACAACCCTAGCGTCACCGAACCTTAAGTGTGTAGACCATACGGGTTCGGGAGACATGCAGACATGACCGAGACGGCTCTCGGGCAATAACCAACAGCGGGATCTGGATACCCATGTTGGCTCCCACATGCTCCATGATGATCTCATCGGATGAACCACGATGTCAAGGATTCAATTAATCCCGTATACGATTCCCTTTGTCAATCGGTATTTTACTTGCCCGAGATTCGATCGTCGGTATACCAATACCTCGTTCAATCTCGTTATTGGCAAGTCACTTTTCTCGTTCCGTAATGCATGATCCTTGTGATCAAACACTTTGATCACCTTGAGCTCATATGATGATGCATTACCGAGAGGGCCCGGTGATACCTCTCCGTCAAGCGGAGTGACAAATCCCAGTCTCGATCCATGTCAACCCAACAGACACTTTCAGAGATACCCGTAGTATACCTTTATAGTCACCCAGTTACGTTGTGACGTTTGGCACACCCAAAGCACTCCTACGGTATCCGGGAGTTACACGATCTCATGGTCTAAGGAAAGGATACTTGACATTGGATAACTCTAGCAAACGAACTATGCGATCTTATGCTATGTTTAGGATTGGGTCTTGTCCATCACATCATTCTCCTAATGATGTGATCCCGTTATCGATGACATCCAATGTCCATAGTCAGGAAACCCATGACTATCTGTCGATCAACGAGCTAGTCAACTAGAGGCTCACTAGGGACATGTTTGTTGTCTGTTATTCGCACATGTATTACGATTTCCGGATAACACAATTATAGCACGAATAAAGACAATTATCATGAATAAGGAAATATAATAATAATGCTTTTATTATTGCCTCTAGGGCATATTTCCAACAGGTGGTGGGCTAAGACCCGCTTGTAAATAAACTTGTAACTATTTGAAGCTTTTGGAGATTTTTCCTCCACTCCTTCTTTAATGAATGATACGCACACTCGTGCATATTCGAGAAAAAAATCTCAAGATGCTTGTGTCGGCATGCGTTTATAGGGATGCGTGTATGCGAGCATCTGTGACGTTTGTTGCAAAATACATCACGATTGTCTTCTAGTGGGTGCTTGATACGTCTCCAATGTATCTATAATTTATGAAGTATTCATGCCATGTTACAATAATTTTATATGTTTTTGGTATGATTTGGATGGGACTAACCTGGACTGGCGCTGTTTACAGCAGAACTACCATGGTGTTGGTTTTTTGTGCAGAAATCAAGGTTCTCCAAATGCAGCGAAACTTTTTGACGATTTCTTTGGAAGAAAAGAGGCACTAAAAGCTTCGTGGAGGGCCATAAGAACCACGAGGTGGGTGCAACCTACCAGGGCGCGCCAGCCCCCTCTAGCGCGCTCTGGTTTCTTGTGGTCCCTTCATGGTCCATCTCCGTGTGAAACCGATGCCAAAAAATCCTATAAATACAGAAACCCCCAGAAATAACCCTAGTTCGGAAGTTCCGCCGCCGCAAGCCTCTGTATCCATGAAAAACCAATGCAAGCCCATTCTGGCACCCTGCCGAGGGGAAATCATCACCGGAGGCCATCTTCATCAACCCGGCGACCAACATGATGAGGGGGGAGTAGTCCACCCTCGGGGCTGAGGGTTTGTACCAGTAGTTATGTGTTTAATCCCTCTCTCTCTCTCTCGTGTTCTTGAGATGGCACGATCTTGATGTATCGTGGGCTTTGTTAATATAGTTGGATCATATGGTGTTTTCCCCTCTCTATCTTATTGTGATGAATTGAGTTTTCCCTTTGAGATTTCGTTATTATCTGATTGAATACTTTTATGGATTTGAGAACACTTGATGTATGTCTTGCTATGAATACCCGTGGTGACAATGGATTATCTTATTGATTCACTTGATATGTGTTTTGGCACTCAACTCACGGATTCCCGAGGTGACACTGGGGTAATCTATGCATAAGGGTTGATGCACGTTCTCGTCTTTGTTTCTCCGTAGAAATCTTGGGGCACCTTTTGAGGTTCTTTGTGTTGGATTGAGTATTATGAATATGAAATTGTTTGATGCATATCGTATAATCAACTCACGGATACTCATGGTGACATTAGAGTTGGATTGAGTTATTTAGTACGAACTCTTGGATAAATCGATCGGAAAGGATAACTTGGTGTTATTTTAGTATGAACTCTTGGAAAGATTGATCGGAAAGAATAACTTTGAGGTGGTTTCGTACCCTACAAACAGTTTCTTCTTATGTTCTCCGCTAGATAGGAACTTCGGAGTGATTCTTCATCGCACGTTGAGGGATTGTTATATGATCCAATTATATTAGCATTGTTGAGAGATTGCACTAGCGAAAGTATGGACCCTAGGCCTCATTTTCAAGCATTGCAATACCATTTGTGTTCACTTTTGTTACTTGCTACCTTGCTCTTTTTATTTATTCAGATTATAAAAATATATTTCTATCATCAGATTACACTTTTATCACCATCTCTTCATCGAACTAGTGCACCTATACAATTTGCCATCATATTGGGTGTGTTGAGGACACAAGAGATTTCTTGTATTTGGTTGCAGGGTTGTTCGAGAGAGACCATCTTCATCCTATGCCTCCCACGGATTGATAAACCTTAGGTCATCCACTTTGGGGAAATTTGCTACTGTCCTACAAAACTCTACGCTTGGAGGCCCAACACGAGTCTACAAGAATAAGTTGTGTAGTAGACATCGATGCTCTATTTTATGGCGCATGTTGAAGCAAGAGAGTGATGTAAAACAACACTAGGTGTTGCAATTTTTCTTGGTCCCCAGATGGTCCCCGAGTTGCAACACCAAGCCCAAGTGTTTCAAATTTACAACACTTGGTATAGATGTTGTATATTTGGAGTTTTTTTTGCATATAGGGCATCTATTGAAGCAGCTTTCTTTGCATTCTCCTGATTTAAAAAGTGTCCCTGTATTATTTTGGGAAACCTATTGAAGATGCTCTTATGGACTCAAGCAAGCTCCTAGAACTTAATATGAATTCTTAAAGAATTTCTTATAAAGAAGGGTTTTGACATTGGCAAATGAAATTGACTCAACTTTATTTACTAAGAAGGTCCATGGTTCCATGGTGAGCTCTTTGTGTGCAGAATTTATTTTGATGGTATTATGTTTGCTTCAACTAACACTCACTTTAGTGAAGAGTTCATTAAGGGAATAGCACAAACGTATAAGACGGGTGAACTCAAGTTTTTCATTGGTTTGCAAAAAATGCAAACAAGTGAAGGTAAATTTGTTTTGCAAACTAAGTACATCAACGACATGATCAAAAAGTTTGATATAGAAGGTTCTAAAGGTATTGGGACTCCAATGGCTACAAATGGAAATCTTGGTCTAAATGGAGATGATGCACCGATTGATAAAAAAGGGCCTTTCCTCCCTAAGTCATTTTGGTGTACATGAAAACATAATTTGCGGTATAACCGTGTGCTTGAGCAATATATAGAGGTATATTTAAAAGTGGCACAAGATGGTTAGGTGCCCCCTAAAAGGAATAAAGCAAATACGATGTTTCGATGTTTTCTTTGAGTCGTAGGAAAATCGTACTATTAAGAGGGGGTTCGCTTCAAAAGGTATGGGTTGAATCAATCACGAACACAAACCAAATTGCACACACTTAGCCCTCCCAACATTCAAGGAGTTCTCCATCCTTTTTTGGTGCCCCTGAACTTCCCTAACCGGCAATACCAGGGTAGGCAACGGTCGCATTGCTCCTTAAGATGATCATACAACTTATAGTGCCTTCAGGCCAGTAGTACCACACTCTTGACCGGTAGCACCGCGCCCCGGTTGGAGCGGAAATACAGGATGGAGTGCTAGACCAGATACCGTAGGGATCTCTTTCTCCTCTATCTTGGTCCACTGTACTATGGTGACGCTGCTACGACAATATCATTTATTATATTTTAACCAGCACTGCCGATGTACATCGCAGTAATACTGTCGAAAACCGGCGGATCTCGGGTAGGGGGTCGTGAACTGTGCGTCTAGGATTGATGGTAACAGGAGACGGGGGACACGATGTTTACCCAGGTTCGGGCCCTCTCTATGGAGGTAATACCCTACTTCCTGCTTGATTGATATTGATGAATATGAGTATTACAAGAGTTGATCTACCACGAGATCGTAATGGCTAAACCCTAGAAGTCTAGCCTATGAGTATATGGTAATGTATCTGTCCTATCCGGACTATGCTCTCCGGTTTATATAGACACCGGAGAGATCTAGGGTTACATGAGGTCGGTTACATAAGAGGGAATCTTCATAATCGGCCGCCTAGCTTGCCTTCCACGCAAAGTAGAGTCCAATCCGGACACGGGTGTAGTCTTCGGTCTTCGTGTCTTCACAGCTGATACGCCTCCAACGTATCTATAATTTTTGATTGCTCCATGCTATATTATCTACTGTTTTGGACAATACTGGGCTTTATTATCCACTTTTATATTATTTTTGGGACTAACCTATTAATCGGAGGCCCAGCCTAGAATTGCAGTTTTTTGCCTATTTCAGAGTTTCGCAGAAAAAGAATATCAAACGGAGTCCAAACGGAATGAAACTTTCGGGAACGTGATTTTCTCACCGAACATGGTCCAGGAGACTTGGACCCTACGTCAAGAAACGAAAGAGGAAGGCACAAGGTAGGGGGCGCGCCCACCCCACAGGGCGCGCCCTCCACCCTCGTGGGCCCCCTGTTGCTCCACCGACATACTCCTTCCTCCTAGATATACCTATGTACCCCCAAACGATTAGATACGAAGCCACAAACCTAATTCCACCGCCGCAACCTTCTGTACCCATGAGATCCCATCTTGGGGCCTGTTTCGGAGCTCCGCCGGAGGGGGCATCCATCACGGAGGGCTTGTACATCAACACCATAGCCTCTCCAATGAAGTGTGAGTAGTTTACCTCAGACCTTCGGGTCCATAGTTAGTAGCTAGATGGCTTCTTCTCTCTTTTTGGATCTCAATACAATGTTCTCCCCCTCTCTTGTGGAGATCTATTCGATGTAATCTTCTTTTTGCGATGTGTTTGTTGAGACCAAAGAATTGTGGGTTTATGATCAAGATTATCTATGAACAATATTTGAATCTTCTGAATTCTTTTATGTATGATTGGTTATCTTTGCAAGTCTCTTCAAATTACCTGTTTGATTTGGCCTACTAGATTGGTTTTTCTTGGAATGGGAGAAGTGGTTAGCTTTGGGTTCAATCTTGCGATGTCCTTTCCCAGTGACAGTAGGGGCAGCAAGGCACGTATTGTATTGTTGCCATCGAGGATAACAAGATGGGGTTTTTATCATATTGCATGAATCTATCCCTCTACATCATGTCATCTTGCTTAAAGCGTTACTCTATTTTCTTGAACTTAATACTCTAGATGCATGCTGGATAGCGGTCGATGAGTGGAGTAATAGTAGTAGATGCAGGCAGGAGTCGGTCTACTTGTCTCGGACGTGATGCCTATATACATGATCATACATAGATATTCTCATAACTATGCTCAATTCTGTCAATTGCTCAACAGTAATTCGTTCACCCACTGTAAAATACTTATGCTCTTGAGAGAAGCCACTAGTGAAACCTATGGCCCCCGGGTCTATCTTCATCATATTAATCTTCCAATACTCGTTTATTATCTTTGCTTTTTTACTTTGCTTTTATTTTACTTTGCATCTTATCACAAAAGTACCAAAAATATTATCCTATCATATCTATCAGATCTCACCCTCGTAAGTGACCGTGAAGGGATTGACAACCCCTTATCGCGTTGGTTGCGAGGAGTTATTTGTTTTGTGTAGGTACGAGGGACTCGCGCGTAGCCTCCTACTGGATTGATACCTTGGTTCTCAAAAACTGAGAGAAATACTTACGCTACTTTGCTGCATCATTCTTTCCTCTTCAAGGAAATCCAACGCAGTGCTCAAGAGGTAGCAAGAAGAATTTCTGGCGTCGTTGCCGGGGAGTCTACGCAAAAGTCAACATACCAAGTACCCATCACAAACCCTTATCTCCCGCATTACATTATTTGCCATTTGCCTCTCATTTTCCTCTCCCCCACTTCACCCTTGCCGTTTTACTCGCCCTCTCTTTTCCGTTCACCTCTTTCTCACTTGCTTGTCTGTCACAATGGCTCTACCTAGATTTGGTGATCTTCACCTTAAAAAGTTAGAAGAGATCGAAAGCAACGTCAGGAGTTTTATGGTTTTGCAATTTGAGCATAATAATTTCTTCAGAAACGAGCTTAAGGAACAAAAAAATTTTATGAGTTATATGAATAAAGAGCTCGATGATATGTCTAAATAATTTGATGGTTTAAGATCCCAAATTGCTCGTCTTGAGAAGTTGACTGCTGAAATTTCGGATAAGCAGGCTACCTTAGTCAATAAGATGGCCACTAAACCGGATTCCTATGAAAATCAAGATGAAGATCTAAAAGTTATTTATGTGTCCCCTATTAAATCTTTGTTTTGCAATATGAATCTTTATAATGATGGGATTGAATATGATCCACCTTTACCTAGAAGGCGTTCCAAAAATTCGGAGTTTTTAGATCTTGATGCTAAAATTGATAAAAGTGGGATTGAAGAAATCAAAACCCTAGATGTTGCTAAACCCACTATTTTGGATTTCAAGCAATTTAATTATGAAAATGGCTCCTTGATTGATTGTATTTCCTTGTTGCAATCCATGCTAAATTCTCCTCGTGCTTATAGTCAAAATAAAGCCTGTACCAAACATATCGTTGATGCCTTGATGCAATCTTATGAAGAAAAGCTTGAGTTGGAAGTTTCTATCCCTAGAAAACTTTATGATGAGTGGGAACCTACTATTAAAATTAATATTAAGGATCATGATTTCTATGCTTTGTGTGATTTAGGTGCTAGTGTTTCCACTATTCCCAAAACTTTGTGCGATTTGCTAGATTTCTGTGATTTTGATTATTGCTCTCTAAACTTGCACCTTGCGGATTGCACTATTAAGAAACCTATGGGAAGAATTAGTGATGTTCTTATTGTTGCAAATAGGAATTATGTACCTGTAGATTTTATCGTTCTTGATATAGATTGCAATCCTTCATGTCCTATTATTCTTGGTAGACCTTTCCTTAGAACGGTTGGTGCAATTATTGATATGAAGGAATGGAATATTAGATTCCAATTTCCATTAAAGAAAGGCAGGGAACACTTCCCTAGGAAGAAAATAAAATTACCATATGAATCTATCATGAGAGCCACTTATGCATTGCCTACCAAAGATGGCAATACCTAGATCTATCCTTGCTTGTATGCCTAGCTAGGGGCGTTAAACGATAACGCTTGTTGGGAGGCAACCCAATTTCATTTTTAGTTTTTTTGCTTTTGATTCTGTTTAGGAATAAATCCTTGTTCTAGCCTCTGGTTAGATGTGTTTTTATGTTTTAATTAGTATTTGTGCCAAGTTAAACCTATAGGATCTTCTTAGATGATAGTTATTTGATTTTGCTGTAATTTCCAGAAACTTTCTGTTCACGAAAACAATTGTTAAAAATGACCAGAATGTGATAAAATACTGATTCCAATTGCTGCTGATCAATAAACAAGTTTCATAGGTCGTCCTATTTTGGTAGATTTTTTGGTGTTCCATAAGTTTGCGTTAGTTACAGATTACTACAGACTATTCTGTTTTTGACAGATTCTTTTTTTCGTGTGTTGTTTGCTTATTTTGATGAATCTATGGCTAGTAAAATAGTTTATAAACCATAGAGAAGTGGGAATACAGTAGGTTTAACACCAATATAAATAACGAATGAGTTCATTACAGTACCTTGAAGTAGTCTTTTGTTTTCTTTCACTAACGGAGCTCACGAGATTTCTGTTGAGTTTTGTGTTGTGAAGTTTTCAAGTTTTGGGTGAATTTTTTTGATTGATTATGGAACAAGGAGTGGCAAGAACCTAAGCTTGGGGATGCCCATGGCACCCCCAAGATAATCTAAGGACACCAAAAAGTCAAAGCTTGGGGATGCCCCGGAAGGCATCCCCTCTTTCATCTACTTCCATCGGTAACTTTACTTGGAGCTATATTTTTATTCACCACATGATATGTGTTTTGCTTGGAGCGTCATGTATGATTTGAGTCTTTGCTTTTTAGTTTACCACAATCATCGTTGCTGTACACACCTTTTGAGAGAGCCATATATGATTTGGAATTCATTAGAATACTCTATGTGCTTCACTAGTTATATAGTTTTGCGCTAGTACTTCACTATATCTTTTAGAGCATGGTGGTAGATTTGTTTTATAGAAACTATTGATCTCTCATGCTTCACTTAGATTATTTTGAGAGTCTTAAATAGCATGGTAATTTTCTTAAATCCTAATATGCTGGGTATTCAAGATTAGTAAAAACTTTCTTATGAGTGTTTTGAATAATAAGAGAAGTTTGATGCTTGATGATTTTTTTGAGATATGGAGGTAATAATATCAAAGTCGTGCTAGTTGAGTAGTTGTGAATTTGAGGAATGCTTGTGTTGAAGTTTGCAAGTCCCATAGCATGCACGTATGGTAAACGTTATGTAACAAATTTGAAACATGAGGTGTTCTTTGATTGTCCTCCTTATGAGTGGCGGTCGGGGACGAGCGATGGTCTTTTCCTACCAATCTATCCCCCTAGGAGCATGCGCGTAGTGCTTTGGTTTTTGATGACTTGTAGATTTTTGCAATAAGTATGTGAGTTCTTTATGACTAATGTTGAGTCCATGGATTATACGCAGTCTCACCCTTACGTCATTGCTAGCCTCTTTGGTACCGTGCATTGCCCTTTCTCACATTGAGAGTTGGTGCAAACTTCGCCGGTGCATTCAAACCTCGTGATATGATACGCTCTTTCACACATAAACCTCCTTATATCTTCCTCAAAACAGCCACCATACCTACCTATTATGGCATTTCCATAGCCATTCCGAGATATATTGCCATGCAACTTTCCACCATTCCATCATGACACATTCATCATTGTCATATTGCTTAGCATGATCATGTAGTTGACATAGTATATGTGGCAAAGCCACCGTTCATAATTCTTTCATACATGTCACTCTTGGTTCATTGCATATCCCGGTACACCGCCGGAGGCATTCATATAGAGTCATCTTTTGTTCTAGTATCGAGTTGTAATCATTGAGTTGTAAATAAATAGAAGTGTGATGACCATCATTTTCTAGAGCATTGTACCAAGTGAGAAAAAAAGAGAGAAAGGCCAAAAAAAGAAGGCCCAAAAAAAAGAGAGAAAAAGAGAGAAGGGACAATGCTACTATCCTTTGCCACACTTGTGCTTCAAAGTAGCACCACAATCTTCATGATAGAGAGTCTCTTGTTTTGTCACTTGCATATACTAGTGGGAATTTTTCATTATATAACTTGGCTTGTATATTCCAACAATGGGCCTCCTCAAGTGCCCTAGGTCTTCGTGAGCAAGCAAGTTGGATGCACACCCACTTAGTTTCTTTTGTTGAGCTCTCATACATTTATAGCTCTAGTGCATCCGTTGCATGGCAATCCCTACTCCTCGCATTAACATCAATCGATGGGCATCTCCATAGCCCATTGATTAGCCTCGTTGATGTGAGACTTTCTCCTTTTTTGTCTTCTCCACATAACCCCCATTATCATATTCTATTCCACCCATAGTGCTATGTCCATGGTTCGCGCTCATATATTGCGTGAAAGTTTATAGGTTTGAGATTACTAAAGTATGAAACAATTGCTTGGCTTGTCATCGGGGTTGTGCATGATGAGAGCATTCTTGTGTGATGAAAATGGAGCATGACTAAACTATATGATTTTGTAGGGATAAACTTTCTTTGGCCATGTTATTTTGAGAAGACATAATTGCTTAGTTAGTATGCTTGAAGTGTTATTATTTTTATGTCAATATGAACTTTTATCTTGAATATTTCAGATCTGAATATTCATACCACAATTAAGAAGAATTACATTGAAATTATGCCAAGTAGCACTCCGCGTCAAAAATTCTATTTTTATCATTTACCTACTCGAGGACGAGCAGGAATTAAGCTTGGGGATGCCTGATACGCCTCCAACGTATCTATAATTTTTGGTTGCTCCATGCTATATTATTTACTGTTTTGGACAATATTGGGCTTTATTATCCACTTTTATATTATTTTTGGGACTAACCTATTAACCGGAGGCCCAGCCCAGAATTGATGTTTTTTGCCTATTTCAGAGTTTCGCAGAAAAAGAATATCAAACGGAGTCCAAACGGAATGAAACCTTCGGGAACGTGATTTTCTCACCGAACATGATCCAGGAGACTTGGATCCTACGTGAAGAAACGAAAGAGGAAGGCACGAGGTAGGGGGGCGCGCCCACCCCCAGGGCGGGCCCTCCACCCTCGTGGGCCCCCTGTTGCTCCACCGACGTACTCCTTCCTCCTATATATTCCTACGTAGCCCCAAACGATCAGATACGGAGCCAAAAACCTAATTTCACCGCCGCAACCTTCTGTACCCACGAGATCCCATCTTGGGGCCTGTTCCGGAGCTCCGCCGGAGGGGGCATCCATCATGGAGGGCTTCTACATCAACACCATAGCCTCTCCAATGAACTGTGAGTAGTTTACCTCAGACCTTCGGGTCCATAGTTAGTAGCTAGATGGCTTCTTCTCTCTTTTTGGATCTTAATAAAATGTTCTCCCCCTCTCTTGTGGAGATCTATTCGATGTAATCTTATTTTTGCGATGTGTTTGCTGAGACAAATGAATTGTGGGTTCAATATTGCGGCGTCCTTTCCCAGTGACAGTAGGGGCAGCAAGGCACGTATTGTATTGTTTCCATCGAGGATAACAAGATGGGTTTTTTATCATATTGCATGAATCTATCCCTCTACATCATGTCATCTTGCTTAAAGTGTTACTCTATTTTCTTGAACTTAATACTCTAGATGCATACTGGATAGCTGTCGATGAGTGGAGTAATAGTAGTAGATGCAGGCAGGAGTCGGTCTATTGTCTCAGACGTGATGCCTATATACATGATGATACCTAGATATTCTCATAACTATGCTCAGTTCTGTCAATTGCTCAACAGTAATTCGTTCACCCACCGTAAAATACTTATGCTCTTTAGAGAAGCCACTAGTGAAACCTATGGCCCCCGGGTCTATCTTCATCATATTAATCTTCCAATACTTGTTTATTATCTTTGCTTTTTTACTTTGCTTTTATGTTACTTTGCATCTTATCACAAAAATACCAAAAATATTATCCTATCATATCTATCAGATCCCACTCTCGTAAGTTACCATGAAGGGATTGACAACCCCTTATTGTGTTGGTTGCGAGGAGTTATTTGTTTTGTGTGCAGGTACGAGGGACTCGCGCGTAGCCTCCTACTGGATTGATACCTTGGTTCTCAAAAACTGAGGGAAATACTTATGCTACTTTGCTGCATCATTCTTTCCTCTTCAAGGAAATCCAACGCAGTGCTCAAGAGGTAGCAACAGCCCATCAGTCCGGCCCATGGATAACAGGTCCGACGCCCGAGGACCCCTTAGTCCAGGAGTCCCTCAGTAGCCCCTGAACCCGACTTCAATGACGAGGAGTCCGTCGCGCAGATTGTCTTCGGCATTGCAAGGCGGGTTCCCCTTTTTCCAAACTCCAAGATGGTCTTCAGATGTAATGATTGTATCCGGACCTGTCACACACCATGCACAATTGTAGAGAGAATATATATATTTTACACGAGTTCCATCCGCTAACAACTTTCTGCATTATGTCCGTTCGGTCATAATCGAACCATTTGTCCCATGTTTCAAGACACGGTTGCTATTGGCACGTCTTGTCGAAGCGGAGATCGTGTCCCCTCATTGAGGGATTCTCATCAATGCGGGCATGGGTAACCCAACAGTGTCGTGTACACGGTCCTTGGGAATAGGCGAATTTAAGGCGAGTAGAGAAGCGTTCGACATTCGCGACCTCTATAAGGGGGTAAGGACTCCCTTCTTCCACCGACGCCCTTTCTCTTCCTCAACCCTTCTGTCCTTGAGCTCCAGCGCCCAAGCTTTAGCTTTTATCTCGTTCAAAAAAATACTCCAAAGATGTCCGGATCCGGAGCTGGAGGTAGGTGGATGGCTTCTTCCGTCAGGAAGAAGGACATCAAGGAGCTCCGGGAGGCCGGATATTTGGCCAAAGAGACCGCTCATCGACTCCCGACCAAGGGACAGATCGTCCGCGGGCTTGGGTTCCCCCTTCACCCATTCGTCCGCGGGTTGATGTTTTACCATGGGCTGGATTTTCATGACCTAGCCCCCAACTTCATCCTCAATATCTCGGCGTTTATCATCGTTTCTGAGGCTTTTCTCCGCATCCCGCCTCACTTCGGCCTGTGGCTGAAGACCTTCAATGTGAGGCCGAAGGTAGTATGCGGTCAAAAAGCAGAGTGCAGAGGTGCCATGGTAGGCAAGATGCCCAACGTCACCTGGCCCGAAGGCCCGTTCGTGGAGACGGTGAAGGGGTGGCAATCTGGGTGGGTTTACATCACCGAGCCGCACGACGCCAACTGGGCGGCGGCCCCCAAATTCCGATCCGGAACCCCGATGCGGCTCACTTCTTGGCAAGAGCAGGGCCTAACCTGGGGTCCCTTGGCCGAGCTGACAGGGCTCCAGACGTGCATCCAGAATATGATAGAGAATAAGATCAAGCTTGTCACCGTAGTCCAGGTTATGCTTGTTCGTCGGATCCTTCCGTGCCAACGCCGGACTTATAGTTTGTGGGAGTTCGAGCGGGCCAAGCACCAGACGCTACTAGAGCTCTTCGGCACAACGCACGAAGAAATCTGGAAGGTGCTCTTCAAGGCCGGCGAGACGCCACCGCCTGCGACCGAAGACCGTGGGCTTAGCTTAAAGCGCCAGCTCAATCCGGTCAGTTCCTTTAATGTTTTCAAGGAGTATCCCCTACTAGCATATTTTGAGGGAAAACTTAAGCTTCCTTCCTCCATTTTCAAGCCTGGATTAAGTTGGCCGAGAAGATTAACTGCCCGGCTCCGCTACCCGAGGACCAGGTATTTCCATTATTGGAGAAGATGCTGTTCCCCGCGCCTTATGAGGTGCCGGAAAAGACAACTAAGAAGGCTGCCCGAGGGGCCAAGAAGGACCTTCGTCAGGAAAGCACTCCGGACGAGACGTCTGAAAGCGAGACTTCCTCTTCGTCCGCTGATGACGGCGATGAAGAGGGAGAGGAAAACGACTCCCCACCTGAAGCGGGGAGGAAGAGGAGAGGGCCCCCCACAAGCCCGGAGGCGGAAGCGCCTAAAAGGGTTAAAGGCTCCCTCGCGGATAACTCCGCATGGGATGTCGACAACAGTCCGGAATGACCTCACCGGACCAAGCCTCGGGCCGCTTCGTAAGTACCAGAATTCGCAAAAGTCTGGCCTTCCTGGTTTGTAATATTGACATATTGTAAAATTTTGCCATTGCAGTCCAGCGCGCGGTGACTCTCCGTGATCCTCTACAGAGGATTCACTGGACACGGAGGAGATGGCTAGCATATCTCCGGCACCTGCTCATTCCGTCTCACCCAGGGGTGATGATGAGGTGGTGTCCAAAAAGGCCTTCCCAGGCCGGGTGGAGGTTCCGTAGATCATCGGGGTGACGCCCCAGGATGACTCCTCGGACGCCGGACACATGGGGGGAAAAGCCCCCATGGAGACTGGTGAGGGGGTCCGAGTTCCGTTCGGACCTCAGCCGGATACCATTCTGGAAATCTATACGGCTCCGGGGTCCAGCGAACGACATTTCCCCCAAGGAGGGAGCATGCCTGTTCCACGAGTGACCTCTGTCCAACCAGAGGCACCGGATAATCTGTTGGAGGCGCTGCGACGCGCCTCTATCGTGGATGAACATCGTGTCCTTATGGACATAGTAATAGAGAAGGTTCAGTTCGCTAAAAGCGGACTGACTGAAGCTTGCACTAGCCTACTAGGAGGCTTTGAGGTAAGTAATGTGATTGTAGGAAAAATATCACAGTATAGACAGTAGCCCCTGATTCTCTGTTTGGTGTTCGTGAAGAAAAGCCTAACAGAGGATCAAAAAATCACAGGAGTCTAACATGAGTTGTCTATGTGAATAAGCAGTTATTGCTGCAGGCTGCCACTGCTTATGCTGCGGAGGTCACCGGACTGAAGCATAAATTGGAGCGGGCCGAGGAGGAGCTCGGCCGTGTGAAAAAGCAGTTGGAGGATAGCCAAGGTATGCAGTAACCCGTGGGTACATTTCGAAAAAATGAATAGTCCGACCGGACTGAAAGTGTCATAATCTTTATTAGGGGCCGCAACCGAGGTGGCAACCCTGAAGAAGGCGCTGGCCGAGGCCGAGGACAAAGCAGCCAAGGAGCGCGTCTTGCGCAAGAAGCACAAGACCCGGGTTGGTGAGGCGCAGCAACAGCTCCAGGGCGCGATAGAAAAATTTGAGGCCCTGGAGCGCGATTGTAAGGTGCAAGAGGCCGAATTGGCGAAGGTTCGCCAGAGCGCTCGGGATGCGCGAGCCGAAGCTCAGTGCGCCATCCAGGAGATTCAGGTGGCCCGACAGATTGCGACGGGCAAGTCCATGCTAAGCAAGTATGTAGAATCAATGTCCCTTGTACTTATCCTGAATATCGGTTTTCCAGGGGCATTTATAGGTCTACCGCACAGCGTATCGGATGTGGCCGAGCATTATAGAGCCGAGGAAGGGATGTCCACGAAGAAGCTGTTCTGGTCCCAATATCTGGGATCCGAACATCCGGTACCCTTCAGCGACCAGCTAAAGCAGCTGGTCGAGCTGCACCGGTTGGCAGAGTTAGCCATGAAGGACTTTATTGTCCGGCTGTGGCCTGCCGATCCCATACCTGGCAGCTATTTCAGACTTGTGTGGTGGCTCGTGAGTGCCTGTCCGCGGCTCGAAGCCGTGAAGCGGTTGGTCTGTATTGAAGGTGCACGTATGGCTTTTGCCTGCGTCAAGACGCATTGGGCGAAGCTAGATACCAAAAAGCTGATGACCGAGGGGCCGCCGGAGGGCAAGGAGCATCATCGAACCGAGCACTATTTTGATGGTGTCCTGGAGGGGTCCCGTCTTGCGGCGGAGCGGTGTTCGAAGGATATTATATTCCCGTGAGAACATATGTATTTTCTTGCCCTGTAATATGGAACAAAGATGTTATGTAATATAATGTTAATGATTTTGAATTTTACCTCCTGTGCGGCCGTTTATTAAATCTGAGGGATGACCAGTCGTTGGCTTCAGCCCCCACGTAGATAGTACGGGGGTGTTCGGGATAAATCTAAACACTCTTTACTCCACATTCTGGTCCTTAAAGGAGGCGTTTAGCGCAATGAACAAGGCAATCAGACTATGCAGACTTTACCGCCCTCACTTAGCCATAGGAGTTTGACAATGAATAAAGTTTGGCGAAGCCCATGGTGTTCGGAAGGCCGAATTAGGGGCACTATACACGCCAAATCGGAAGAACCGATTCTTCGCAAGAAGCGGAAAAAATCTCCAACGATTTGGAACCTCACGAACAGCTGACCGGCTCTCGCCGCATCATGACAGTCAGTTTTCGGCTTTCTCTACTGAGGTGCTCGTCCGGAAGAACCGGGACACAATCATAGTAGTTCTCCCTTTACTACCCTAGCCGATATAGCGGAACGTAAGGTAGTAAGCACAGGAGCCGGGCAACCCAACTATTGACCAAAGACATGATTCGGAGCCGATGCATATAATGTTATAAGTTTGGGGTGCTGAACTATACTGAAAAAAAGTTCGGACTTTTATTGCCGTGATGCTGGGTATAATGAAGGCCCTGGCGTATTAGTACGTACCATGGTGTACGTGTAATGAGTAATAGATACTGAGGTGAGGGAACCGAAAAGATTAAGTAATGAGCTGACGCCACCATTTATTCACCTTTATGATATACTCAGTACGTCAAGGCATACTTTGTACCGGTAATGTGATAAGCAAGTAAGGCTTTTTAACATGCCGTAACCAAGGGCGAGCTGCATGCGGGTATGTAAAACAAGTATATTAATCATTTATTAGAGACCACCTGGGGGTTCCCTTGTACGCCAGAGCTCGTTGCCTCCTTGGTGTGTTCTGCAAACGGGTCGTCCACATAGACCTTGAAAAAGAAGAGAAAAACCCGTAAAAAAGAAAAGGCAGAAATGTGTGAATCCCAGGGTCTATCAAGCCGTATAGTGGATCGCGAGCGAGTCGTGCCTCCGCCCGTACCCATGGCGTTTTGAGTGCGTAGTTTAAATGCGCGTGGTACTAACACCATTGCCTCATCAGGGTTGGGACGTAGGCCAAATTGCTAGTTTGGCTTGTGACTAGCCGAGCTATCCTGCTGCAGTGTAGTCCGGACCCTCTTAGTGGTGTCATGGGGCTCGACAACCGGATTATAGTGCTGCTTGAGAAGGCCACTCTGTACTTTTGCTGCTAGGGCGATAGTGTGCTCTTCTGTATGGAGGGAGCGTTCCATATTTCCGTTTACCGCAATGTCGCCACGTGGACCAGACATCTTCAGCTTAAGATAAGCATAATGCGGCACCGCGTTGAATCTAGCGAATGCGGTTCGTCCGAGCAGAGCGTGATAGCCGCTGCAGAATGGGACGATATCAAAGATTAGTTCTTCGCTTCGGAAGTTATCCGGAGAACCGAATACTACTTCCAGCGTTATTGAGCCCGTACAGCGGGCTTCTACGCCTGGAATGACTCCTTTAAAGGTGGTCTTTGTTGGTTTGATTCGTGAGGGGTCAATTCCCATCTTCTGCACTGTGTCTTGATAGAGCAGGTTGAGGCTGCTACCACCGTCCATCAGGACTCGAGTTAGGTGGAACCCGTCAATAATTGGGTCAAGAACTAGTGCGGCTGAACCGCCGTGGCGGATACTAGTGGGGTGGTCTCGTCGATCGAAGGTGATCGGGAATGACGACCATGGATTGAATTTTGGGGCGACTGGCTCTACCGCGTAGACGTCCCTAAGTGCGCGCTTGCGCTCCCTTTTGGGGATATGTGTAATGTATATCATGTTCACCGTTTTGACTTGAGGGGGAAATTTCTTTTGCCCCTCTGTGTTTTGCTGCCGGGGCTCTTCGTCGTCGTTCTCACTCTATGATTCCCCTTCTCTGCCTCTGCTATTTGCTTTGCTGGTTTGTTTGAGGACCCGACAATCTCTATTGGTATGGTTGGCCGGTTTGTCTAGGGTGCCATGAATTTGGCAAGGACGATCAAGTATGCGGTCCAAGCTGGATTGTTTTCCGTTGCTCCTTTTATAGGGCTTCTTTCGCTGGCCGGACTTGGAGCCACTGAACCCGTCATGAACTGTTGTGTCATCAATGTTATCACCATTGCTTCGGCGTTTGTTTCTGTTGCGCCGGAGCTTGCCAGTGTTGTTCTTGGCCTTGGAGGGGCTTGTCTCGCTGGCTATGTTGTTACTACGGGCCAACCAACTGTCCTCTCCCGCGCAAAAGCGGGTCTTGAGTGCCGTGAGGGCTGCCATAGACTTCGGCTTTTCTTGGCCGAGGTGGGGTGCTAGCCATTCGTCGCGGATGCTGTGTTTGAAGGCTGCTAAGGCCTCAGCGTCCGAATAGTCAACGATCCGGTTCTTTTTGGTTAGGAACCTAGTCCAGAATTTTTGGCTGATTCTCCAGGTTGTTGAACTATGTGCTTAAGTCATCGGTGTCTGGTGGCTGGACATAGGTACCTTGGAAGTTGTCGAGGAAAGCCTCTTCCAAGTCCTCCCAGCTGCCAATGGAATTTTCAGACAGACTGTTAAGCCAGTGCCGAGCTGGACCTTTGAGCTTTGGTGGGAGGTATTTAATGGCGTGGAGATCATATCCTCGAGCCATGTGGATATGGAGGATAAAATCCTCGATCCATACCGCTGAATCGGTTGTGTCGTCGTATGTTTCCATATTGACGGGCTTGAACCCCTCAGGGAATTCGTGATCCAGTACTTCATCCGTGAAGCAGAGAGGGTGTGCGGCGCCTCTATATCGGGCCGTGTCATGGCGTAGTTCTGATGGAGTCCGTCTGCGGTGTTCGGCCCGGGCTTGGTTAGATTTATCACGTCTGAATAAGTAGCCTTCCTCATGCCTCGAGGCACGCCCTTGTGATCCGTAGATTGATCTTGTGTATCTTGTTCTATCGTCCAGGATTTGTCAGAGGTCGTATGTGTGACCCCAAACTCTTCCGTCTCTATTTTTGCGAGGCGGTGGGGCAGGCTGCTGTTCGTCCTGAGTTGCCGCTTTGTCTCGGCCGCAGGGTGGCCGGTCGGCCGCCCTGTCTAGACCACGCGGTGGTCGTTCCGCATTACGCGAGGGAGATGTGTGTTCTGGTGCCTCCTCATCAAATTGAGGTAGTAGTCTGCGTTTCGGGTAGCTCTTGGCTGGGCACTTGAGGCTGTATTCTTCGGCTGTCAGGACATCGGTCCATCTATCGATGAGCAGGTCTTGTTCAGCTTGAAGCTGCTGCTGTTTCTTTTTCAGGCTCCTTCTGTGGCTATGAGCTGGAGTTTAAAACACTCCTACTCCAGAGGGTCCTCCGGCACGATGAAGTCTTCGTTGCCGAGGCTTGTCTCCTCTTTGGAGGGTGGATGGTAACAATCGTCCTCCGAGTTAGCTTCTATGGCCTATTCATCGGAGTTGTCTTGCGTGTTGTCATGTTCCTCCTGTTCGGATGCAGCGCCGACAGGGACTTTATTGTTTTCGGCGTCACCCGGAGTACTATTTTCTCCGGTGCCAGTGTTGCCATCCTTTGAGCGACGAGGCTTAGAACGGCGTTTGGGGCGCCGACGCTTGGACCGCGTCTCAGAGGGTTTGTTCTTATCCGGCTCTTCTTTGTCGTCGCCAGATCCTTTAGGTGTATCAACCATGTACACATCGTACGAAGAGGTGGCCGTCCAACGTCCAGCGAATGGTGGGTCTTGGCCTTGCTTCCTGTCGGCATCGTCGTCCATACCGTCGATGTCTTCGGAGCCATAGTCAAGCACGCCGGTTAAGTCATCGACGGTGGCTATGAAGTGGGTGGCGGGTGGGAAGCAAAATTCCTCGTCATCCGAGTCTCTAGCTCGAACCGAACATAGTACGGCTGTGAGTCTTCCTCCAAGGACAAGTTCTTCAAAGAATTTAGTACGTCACCCAAAGGCGAATGCTGGAAGATGTCTGCGGTGCTAAATTCGAAAATCGATAACCGATCTAGCTCGGTGTTCGTAGGTGCACTTAATCCGGAACGTGTAGCCGGAGACAAGTCCAGAGTTCCGTCAATGCAAGCATTGCAGGATGTCGAGTCTGTGTGCGGCTCCAACACCGTAGACTTTATGGCCTCGGAGGGGATGATCTGCTTCGGTACTGAGGCCGTTGCAGCAACAGGATCCATCTCCTAGGTGTGCTTCGATGATGGATTTAAGTTATGTTCATCGGACAGAAGAGGAGCGATCGCCACGACCTCAAATCCATCAAAGATCAAGTCTCCACGGACATCCGCGACGTAGTTCAAGCTTCCGAATCTGACCTGATGGACAGGGGCGTAGCTATCGACCTGCTCCAGACGGCCAAAAGAGTTGGCCCGCAGTACGAAGCCGCCGAACACAAGGATTTTTCTGGGGAGGAAGGTTTCTCCCTGGACGGCGTCATTACTGACGATCGAAGGGGCCATCGAATCCTTTCATTGACGGCACAGTGGAACTCTCAATGAAAGCACCAATGTCGGTGTCAAAACCGGCAGATCTCGGGTAGGGAGTCTCGAGCTGTGCGTCTAGGATCGATGGTAACAGGAGACGGGGGACACGATGTTTACCCAGGTTCAGGCCCTCTCTATGGAGGTAATACCCTACTTCCTGATTGATTGATCTTGATGAATATGAGTATTACAAGAGTTGATCTACCACAAGATCGTAATGGCTAAACCCTAGAAGTCTAGCCTATGAGTATATGGTAATGAATCCGTCCTATCCGGACTATGCTCTCCGATTTATATAGACACTGGAGAGATCTAGGGTTACATGAGGTCGGTTACATAAGAGGGGATCTTCATAATCGGCCGCCTAGCTTGCCTTCCATGCCAAGTAGAGTCCAATCTGGACACGGGTATAGTATTCGGTCTTCGTGTCTTCACAGCCCATCAGTCCGGCCCATGGATAACAGGCCGGACGCCCGAGGACCCCTTAGTCCAGGACTCCCTCAAATACCGCTCCCCGGTTGGAGCAAAACCACTGAATGTAGAGCTGGGTTAGTACCACATGGGGTTCCATTCTCCCCTCCTTTGGGCCATGGTACTAGGGATGACGATATGTAGAACTGCGAGTACCCTTGATAGGGTGGCGAACATGGCCGAAAGTACCAAAACAAAGCTCACACGAGGAAGTTACCCAGGTTCGGGCCCCCATGAAGGGGTAACACCCTACATCCTGCTTATTGTTTGCATTCATGATGGAATACCTCGTGCAAGGGTTACACGGGGGATGATGTATGACTATCGATGGTATGTTTCTACTAGAGTAGATGATTCTGGCTAACCCCTAGCCTCATCTTATATAGATGACCAAGGCTACGATTTACACATGAATCTAATCGACCTCAGGCCATCGTCATTCTTGACTTGCACTCCAATATGATCGTCGAGCTCCTTCGGGGCCTCTGGGCTCCCTCCTATCATGGGGCTCTCCCTCCAGGTTGTCAGAGCCCCTTGGTGGGCCTGATGTCGGGCTTCCCCCAAGCAACCCACCCATGGTGTATTGTATCGTTAGTAGCCCCTAAACGTGCCTAGAGTTAGAGCTCCTTGATCTTCGAGAACAAGAACCCAGGCGGGCTCCCCTTAAGCTCTTAAAAATCCATGTGTGCTCGGCTTCAAGCATACCCGGGGCTTCGGCAGGTTTGCAACTTCCTGATCTGATCCTTAGAATCTTCATGCCCCGTGTGGTGCTCGGCGAGCTCCTGTGCTTATAGCCGAGGTCTACAGCTCTTGTTGTGTTCGAGCTTTAGGTCGTGGGACCCTTGTTCTCGTGCCTTCCATAAACATCCCTGGGCCAGATAAATGCCGAGGCTGGAGCCCTACAGTTGGGCCAGGTCATGCTTTGCCATGGGTTGTTGAAAATGGTTGGAAACGTTGCACGGAAAACAAAAACAATTCTACGCACACGCAATGATCTATCCATGGAGATGCATAGAAACGAGAGAGGAGAGTGTGTCTATGTACCCTCATAGACCATAAGAGGAAGTGTTTCACAACGCGGTTGATGTAGTCGAACTTTCTTCGCGATCCAACCGACCGAATACCGAACGTACGACACCTCCGAGTTCTGCACACATTCAGCTCGGTGACGTCCTCCCCTTCTTGAGCTAGCAAGACGGGCGAAGTAGTGGATGAGTT
Organism: Aegilops umbellulata; assembly: GCA_032464435.1. Lineage (NCBI taxonomy): Eukaryota > Viridiplantae > Streptophyta > Magnoliopsida > Poales > Poaceae > Aegilops > Aegilops umbellulata. The sequence continues at coordinate 332,703,832 of CP136058.1, forward strand.
CCGGCAGCACGACGGTGTGGTGACAATGATGGTGAAATGATCTCCGCAGAGCTTAGCCTAAGCACTACGAAAATATGACCGGGGGTGTAAACGGTGGAGGGGGGCGCCACACACAGCTAGGCAATTGTCTGTTGTGTGCTAGGCGCCCCCTCCCATATATATATATATATGTATGTATGTATGTATATATATAGGTGGGAGGGAGGGAGGAGCAGCCAAAGGAGGCGCCAAGTAGGAGGAATCCTACATGGGGTCTCTCTCAAGGTGGTGCCCACCCCCATGAGAGGAAAAGGCAGGAGGCGCTAGCCTCCCCCTCTCCTTCCCTGTGGGCTGGTTTGTCCCTCCCTTGGCCCATTAAGCCCATATACATGTCGGGGGTGCCCGGAACCCCTTCAAGTGACCCGATTTCTTCCCGGTACGTCCCGAAACACTTCCGGTGTCCAAATTAAAGGAAATATGCCCTAGAGGCAATAATAAAGTTAGTATTTATTTCCTTATATCATGATAAATGTTCATTATTCATGCTAGAATTGTATTAACCGGAAACATGATACATGTGTGAATACATAGACAAACAGAGTGTCACTAGTATGCCTCTACTTGACTAGCTCGTTGATCAAAGATGGTTATGTTTCCTAGCCATAGACATGAGTTGTCATTTGATTAACGGGATCACATCATTAGGAGACTTGACCCATTCCGTTAGCTTAGCACACAATCGTTTAGTATTCTGCTATTGCTTTCTGCATGAATTATACATGTTCCTATGACTATGAGATTATGCAACTCCCGTTTACCGGAGGAACACTTTGTGTGCTACCAAACGTCACAATGTAACTAGGTGATTATAAAGGTGCTCTACAGGTGTCTCCGAAGGTACTTGTTGGGTTGGCGTATTTCGAGATTAGGATTTGTCACTCCGATTGCCGGAGAGGTATCTCTGGGCCCACTCGGTAATGCACATCACTATAAGCCTTGCAAGCATTGCAACTAATGAGTTAGTTGCGGGATGATGTATTACAGAACAAGTAAAGAGACTTGTCGGTAACGAGATTGAACTAGGTATTGAGATACCGACGATCGAATCTCGGGCAAGTAACATACCGACGACAAAGGGAACAACGTATGTTGTTATGCGGTCTGACCGATAAAGATCTTCGTAGAATATGTGGGAGCCAATATGAGCATCTATGTTCCGCTATTGGTTATTGGCCGGAGACGTGTCTCGCTCATGTCTACATAGTTCTCGAACCCGTAGGGTCCGCACGCTTAAAGTTTCGATGACGGTTATATTATGAGTTTATAAGTTTTGATGTACCGAAGGAGTTCGGAGTCCCGGATGAGATCGGGGACATGACGAGGAGTCTCGAAATGGTCGAGACGTAAATATCTATATATTGGACGACTATATTCGGACATCGGAAGGGTTCCGAGTGATTCGGGTATTTTCGGGAGTACCGGGGAGTTACGGGAATTCGTATTGGGCCTTAATGGGCCATACGAGAAAGAAGAAAAAGGCCTCAAAGGGTGGCCGCACCCCTCCCCATGGGCTGGTCCGAATTGGACTAGGGAGGGGGGCTCCCCCTTCCTTCCTTCTCCTTTTCCCTTCCCTTTCCTTCCCTCCTACTCCTACTACTTGGAAGGGCTCCTAGTTCTACTAGGAAAGGGGGAATCCTACTCCCGGTGGGAATAGGACTCCCCTAGGGAGCGCCATAGAGAGGGCCGGCCCTCCCCCTCCTCCACTCCTTTATATACGGGGGCAGGGGGCACCCCATAGACACAACAATTGATCCCTTGGATCTCTTAGCCGTGTGCGATGCCCCCCTCCACCATAGTCCACCTCGAAAATACTGTAGCGGTGCTTAGGCGAAGCCCTGCGTCAGTAGAACATCACATCATCACCACGCCGTCGTGCTGACGAAACTCTCCCTCAACACTCGGCTGGATCGGAGTTCGAGGGACGTCATCGGGCTGAACGTGTGCTGAACTCGGAGGTGCCGTGCGTTCGGTACTTGATCGGTCGGATCGTGAAGACATACGACTACACCAACCGCGTTGTGCTAATGCTTCTGCTTTCGGTCTACGAGGGTACGTGGACAACACTCTCCCCTCTCGTTGCTATGCATCACCATGATCTTGCGTGTGCGTAGGAAATTTTTGTAATTACTACGTTCCCCAACAGTGGCATCAGAGCCAGGTTTTATGCGTTGATGTTATATGCACGAGTAGAACACAAGTGAGTTGTGGGCGATATAAGTCATATTGCTTACTAGCATATCATACTTTGGTTCGGCGGTATTGTTGGATGAAGCGGCCCGGACTGACATTACGCGTACGCTTACGCGAGACTGGTTCTACCGACGTGCTTTGCACACAGGTGGCTGGCGGGTGTTAGTTTCTCCAACTTTAGTTGAACCGAGTGTGGCTACGCCCGGTCCTTGCGAAGGTTAAAACATCACCAACTTGACAAACTATCGTTGTGGTTTTGATGCGTAGGTAAGAACGTTTCTTGCTAAGCCCGTAGCAGCCACGTAAAACTTGCAACAACAAAGTAGAGGACGTCTAACTTGTTTTTGCAGGGCATGTTGTGATGTGATATGGTCAAGACGTGATGAGATATAAGTTGATGTATGAGATGATCATGTTTTGTTGAAGTTATCAGCAACTAGCAAAAGCCTTATGGTTGTCTCTCTATTGCATAAGATGCAAGCGCCAAACAATTGCTTTACTTTATCGCTATGCGATAGCAATAGTTGCAAGAGCAATTATTGGCGAGACGACCATGTGACGACACATTGATATAGATCAAGATGATGGAAATCATGGTGTCATGCCGGTGACAATGGAGATCATGATGATGCTTCGGAGATGGAGATCACAAGCACAAGATGATGATGGCCATATCATATCACTTATATTGATTGCATGTGATATTTATCTTTTATGCATCTTATCTTGCTTTGATTGACGGTAGCATTATAAGATGATCTCTCACTAAATTTCAAGATAAAAGTGTTCTCCCTGAGTATGCACCGTTGCCAAAGTTCGTCGTGCCCAGACACCACGTGATCATCGGGTGTGATAAGCTCTACGTCCATCTACAATGGGTGCAAGCCAGTTTTGCACACGCAGAATACTCAGGTTAAACTTGACGAGCCTAGCATATGCAGATATGGCCTCGGAACACTGAGACCGAAAGGTCGTCCGTGAACCATATAGTAGATATGATCAACATAGTGATGTTCACCATTGAAAATTACTCCATTTCACATGATGATCAGTTATGGTTTAGTTGATTTGGGTCATGTAATCACTTAGATGATTCGAGGGATGTCTATCTAAGTGGGAGTTCTTAAGTAATATGATTAATTGAACTTTAATTTATCATGAACTTAGTCCTGGTAGTATTAGCATATCTATGTTGTAGATCAATAGCTCGCGTTGCTGCTTCCCTATGTTATATATATGTTCCTAGAGAGAACTAAGTTGAAAAATGTTAGTAGCAATGATGCGGATTGGATCCATGATCTGAGGTTTATCCTCATGGCTGCACAGAAGAATTATGTCCTTGATGCACCGCTAGGTGACAGACCTATTGCAGGAGCAGATGCAGACGTTATGAACGTTTGGCTAGCTCAATATGATGACTACTTGATAGTTTAGTGCACCATGCTTAACGGCTTAGAATCGGGACTTCAAAGACGTTTTGAACGTCATGGACCATATGAGATGTTCCAGGAGTTGAAGTTAATATTTCAAGCAAATACCCAAGTTGAGAGATATGAAGTCTCCAACAAGTTCTATTGCTAAAAGATGGAAGAGAATAGCTCAAGCAGTGAGCATGTGCTCAGATTGTCTGGGTACTACAATCGCTTGTATCAAGTGGGAGTTAATCTTCCAGATAAAATAGTGATTGACAAAATTCTCTAGTCACCATCACCAAGTTAGTAGAACTTCGTGATGAACTATAATATGCAAGGAATAACGGAAACGATTCCCAAGCTCTTCGTGATGCTAAAATCGACGAAGGTAGAAATCAAGAAAAACATCAAGTGTTGATGATTGACAAAACCACTACTTTCAAGAAAAGGGCAAAGGGAAGAAGGGGAACTTCAATAAGAACGGCAAGCAAGTTGCTGCTCAAGTGAAGAATCCCAAGTCTGATCCTAAGCCTAAGACTAAGTGCTTCTATTGCAAAGGGACTGGTGACTGGAAGCGGAACTGCCCCAAGTATTTGGCGGATAAGAAGGATGGCAAAGTGAAAAAGGTATATTTGATATACAGATTATTGATGTGTATTTTACTAGTATTCGTAGCAACCCCTCGGTATTTGATACTGGTTCAGTTGCTAAGAGTAGTAAGTCGAAACGGGAGTTGCAGAATGAACAGAGACTAGTTAAGGGTGAAGTGACGATGTGTGTTGGAAGTGGTTCCAAGATTTATATGATCATCATCGCACACTCCCTATACTTTCGGGATTAGTGTTGAACCTAAATAAGTGTTATTTGGTGTTTGCGTTGAGCATGAATATGATTTGATCATGTTTATTGCAATATGGTTATTCATTTAAGTAAGAGAATAAATTGTTGTTCTGTTCATGAATAAAACCTTATATGATTACACACCCAATGAAAATGGTTCGTTGAATCTTGATCGTAGTGGTACACATATTCATAATATTGAAACCAAAAGATGCAAAGTAAATAATGATAGTGCAACTTATTTGTGGCACTGCCGTTTAGGTCATATTGGTGTAAAGAACATGAAGAAACTCCATGCTGATGGGCTTTTGGAATCACTTGATTATGAATCACTTGATGCTTGTGAACCATGCCTCATGAGCAAGATGACTAAGACTCCGTTCTCCGGAACAATGGAGCGAGCAACTGACTTATTGGAAATAATACATACTGATGTATGCGATCCGATGAGTGTTAAGGCTCGCGGCGGGTATCGTTATTTTTTAACCTTCATAGATGATTTGAGCAGATATGGGTTTATCTACTTGATGAAACATAAGTCTGAAACATTTGAAAAGTTCAAAGAATTTCAGAGTGAAGTGGAAAATCATCGTGACAAGAAAATAAGGTTTCTACAATCTGATCGCGGAGACAAATATTTGAGTTACGAGTTTGGTCTTCAATTAAAACAATGTGGAATAGTTTCACAAATTCGTGCCACCTGGAACACCACAACATGATGGTGTGTCTGAACGTCATAACCGTACTTTATTGGATATAGTACAATCTATGATGTTTCTTACCGATTTACCACTATCGTTTTGGGTCATGCATTAGAGACAGCTGCATTCACGTTAAAAAGGGGCACCATCTAAGTCCGTTGAGACGACACAATATGAACTGTGGTTCGGCAAGAAACCAAAGTTGTCGTTTCTTAAAGTTTGAGGTTGCGATGCTTATAAGAAAAAGTTTCATCATGATAAGCTCAAACCCAAATCGGAGAAATGTGTCTTCATAGGATACCCAAAGGAGACAGTTGGGTACACCTTCTATCACAAATCCGAAGGCAAGACATTCGTTGCTGAGAATGGATACTTTCTAGAGAAGGAGTTTCTCTCGAAAGAAGTGAGTGGGAGGAAAGTAGAACTTGATAAGGTAATTGTACCTTCTCCCTCATTGGAAAGTAGTTCATCAAAGAAATCTGTTCCTGTGACTACTACACCAATTAGTGAGGAAGCTAATGATGATGATCATGTAACTTCAGATCAAGTTACTACCAAATCTCGTAGGTAAACCAGAGTGAGATCCGCACCAGAGTGGTACGGTAATCCTATTCTGGAAGTCATGTTACTAGACCATGACGAACTTGCAAACTATGAGGAAGCGATGATGAGCCCAGATTCCGTGAAATGGTTTGAGGCCATGAAATCTGAGATAGGATCCATGTATGAGAACAAAGTATGGACTTTGTTGACTTGCCCGACGATCAGGAAGCCATAGAAAATAAATGGATCTTCAAGAGGAAGACGGACGCTGATAGTAGTGTTACTATCTACAAAGCTAGACTTGTCGAAAAAGGTTTTTGACAAAGTTCAAGGTGTTGACTACGATGAGATTTTCTCACTCGTATCGATGCTAAAGTCTGTCTGAATCATGTTAGCAATTGCCGCATTTTATGAAATCTGGCAAATGGATAACAAAACTGCAATCCTTCATGGATTTCTTAAAGAAGAGTTGTATATGATGCAACCAGAAGGTTTTGTCAATCCTAAAAGTGTTAACAAAATGTGCAAGCTCCAGTGATCCATCTATGGACCGGTGCAAGCATCTCGGAGTTGGAATATACGCTTTGATAAGTTGATCAAAGGATATAGTTTTATACAGACTTGCGGTGAAGTCTGTATTTACAAGAAAGTGAGTGGGAGCACTACAGCATTTCTGATAAGTATATGTGAATGACATATTGTTGATCAGAAATAATGTAGAATTATTCTGCAAAGCATAAAGGAGTGTTTGAAAGGAGTTTTTCAAAGAAAGACCTTGATGAAGCTGCTTACATATTAAGCATGAAGATCTATAGAGATAGATCAAGATGCTTGATAAGTTTTTTTTCAATGAGTAAATACCTTGACAAGATTTTGAAGTAGTTCAAAATGGAACAGTCAAAGAAAGAGTTCTTACCTGTGTTACAAGGTGTGAAATTGAGTAAGACTCAAAGCCCGACCACGGTAGAAGATAGAAAGAGAATGAAAAGTCATTCCCTATGCCTCAGCCATAGGTTCTATAAAGTATGCCATGCTGTGTACCAGATCTATTATATACCCTACACTGAGTTAAGCAAGGGAGTACAATAGTGATCTAGGAGTGGATCACTAGACAATGGTCAAAGTTATCCTTAGTGGAATAAGGATATGTTTCTCGATTACGGAGGTGACAAAAGGTTCGTCGTAAAGAGTTACATCGATGCAAGTTTTGAAACAGATCTGGATGACTCTAAGTCTCGATCTAGATACATATTGAAAGTGGGAGCAATTAGCTAGAGTAGCTCCGTGCAGAGCATTGTTGACATAGAAATTTGCAAAATACATACGGATCTGAATGTGGAAGACCCGTTGACTAAATTTCTCTCACAAGCAAAACATGATCACACCTTAGTACTCTTTGGGTGTTTATCACATAGCGATGTGAACTAGATTACTTAATCTAGTAAACCCTTTGGGTGTTGGTCACATGGCGATGTGAACTATGGGCGTTAATCACATGATGATGTGAACTATCGATGTTAATCACATGGTGATGTGATCTAGATTATTGACTCTAGTGCAAGTGGGAGACTGAAGGAAATATGCCCTAGAGGCAATAATAAAGTTATTATTTATTTCCTTATATCATGATAAATGTTTATTATTCATGCTAGAATTGTATTAACCGGAAACATGATACATGTGTGAATACATAGACAAACAGAGTGTCACTAGTATGCCTCTACTTGACTAGCTCGTTGATCAAAGATGGTTATGTTTCCTAGCCATAGACATGAGTTGTCATTTGATTAACGGGATCACATCATTAGGAGAATGATGTGATTGACTTGAACCATTCCATTAGCTTAGCACACGATCGTTTAGTATTCTGCTATCGCTTTCTCCATGACTTATACATGTTCCTATGACTATGAGATTATGCAACTCCCGTTTACCGGAGGAACACTTTGTGTGCTACCAAACGTCACAACGTAACTGGGTGATTATAAAGGTGCTCTACAGGTGTCTCCAAAGGTACTTGTTGGGTTGGCGTATTTCGAGATTAGGATTTATCACTCCGATTGTCGGAGAGGTATCTCTGGGCCCACTCGGTAATGCACATCACTATAAGCCTTGCAAGCATTGCAACTAATGAGTTAGTTGCGGGATGATGTATTACAGAACGAGTAAAGAGACTTGCCGGTAATGAGATTGAACTAGGTCTTGAGATACCGACGATCGAATCTCGGGCAAGTAACATACCGATGACAAAGGGAACAACGTATGTTGTTATGCGGTCTGACCGATAAAGATCTTCATAGAATATGTGGGAGCCAATATGAGCATCCAGGTTCCGCTATTGGTTATTGGCCGGAGACGTGTCTCGGTCATGTCTACATAGTTCTCGAACCCGTAGGGTCCGCACGCTTAAAGTTTCGATGACGGTTATATTATGAGTTTATGAGTTTTGATGTATCGAAGGAGTTCGGAGTCCCGGATGAGATCGAGGACATGACAAGGAGTCTAGAAATGGTCGAGACATAAATATCGATATATTGGACGACTATATTCGGACATCGGAAGGGTTCCGAGTGATTCGGGTATTTTCGGGAGTACCGGGGAGTTACGGGAATTCGTATTGGGCCTTAATGGGCCATACGAGAAAGGAGAAAAAGGCCTCAAAGGGTGGCCGCACCCCTCCCCATGGGCTGGTCCGAATTGGACTAGGGAGGGGGGGCGCCCCCTTCCTTCCTTCTCCTTTTCCCTTCCCTTTCCTTCCCTCCTACTCCTACTACTTGGAAGGGCTCCTAGTTCTACTAGGAAAGTGGGAATTCTACTCCCGGTGGGAGTAGAACTCCCCTAGGGCGCGCCATAGAGAGGGCCGGCCCTCCCCCTCCTCCACTCCTTTATATACGGGGGCAGGGGGCACCCCATAGACACAACATTTGATCCCTTGGATCTCTTAGCCGTGTGCGATGCCCCCCTCCACCATAGTCCACCTCGAAAATACTGTAGCGGTGCTTAGGCGAAGCCCTGCGTCGGTAGAACATCAACATCATCACCACGCCGTCGTGCTGACAAAACTCTCCCTCAACACTCGGCTGGATCGGAGTTCGAGGGACGTCATCGGGCTGAACGTTTGCTGAACTCGGAGGTGCCGTGCGTTCGGTACTTGATCGGTCGGATCGTGAAGACGTACAACTACATCAACCGCATTGTGCTAACGCTTCCGCTTTCGGTCTACGAGGGTACGTGGACAACACTCTCCCCTCTCGTTGCTATGCATCACCATGATCTTGCGTGTGCGTAGGAAATTTTTGTAATTACTACGTTCCCCAACACAAATACCATTGTCCTATATATAAATATTTACCTCTCGACCATTTCGAGACTCCTCGTCATGTCCGTGATCTTATCTGGGACTCCGAACAACATTCTGTCACCAAAACATATAACTCATATAACACTATAACATCAACGAACGTTAAGCGTGCAGACCCTACGGGTTCGAGAACTATGTAGACATGACCGAGACACCTCTCCGGTCAATAACCAATAGCGGAACGTGGATGCCCATATTGGCTCCTACATATTCTACAAAGATCTTTATCGATTGAATAGTTATGACAACATAAGTAATTCCCTTTGTCCATCGGTATGTTACTTGCCCTTGATTCGATTGTCGATATTTCTATACCTAGTTCAATCTCGTTACCGGAAAGTCTCTTTACTCGTTCCGTAATACATCACCTCGTAACTAACTCCTTGGTCATTTGCTTGCAAGCTTATGATGTGTATTACCGAGAGGGCCCAGAGATACCTCTCCGAAACTCGGAGTGAAAAATCCTAATCTTGATCTATGCCAAACTCGGAGTGACAAATCCTAATCTTGATCTATGCCAACTCAACAAACACCTTCGGAGATACCCGTAGAGCATCTTTATGATCACCTAGTTACGTTGTGACGTTTGATAGCACACAAGGTATTCCTCCGGTATCCGGGATTTGCATAATCTCATAGTCGAAGGAATATGTATTTGACATGAAGAAAGCAATAGCAATAAACTGAACGATCAATATGATAAGCTAATGGATGGGTCTTGTCCATCAATCATTCTCCTAATGATGTGATACCATTATCAAATGACAACACATGTCTATGGTTAGGGACACGGTATTTGTTTATGTATTCACACATGTATTTAAGTGTACAATCAATACAATTCTAGCATGAATAATAAACCTTTATCATGAATAAGGAAATATAAAATAACAACTTTATTATTGCCTCTAGGACATATTTCCTTCAGTCTCCCACTTGCACTAGAGTCAATAATCTAGTTCACATTGCCATGTGATTAACACTCACAGTTCACATCGCCATGTGACTAACACCCAAAGAGTTTACTAGAGTCAATAATCTAGTTCACATCGACATGTGATTAATACCTCAAAGTGTGACCATGTTTTGCTTGTGAGAGAAGCTTAGTCAACGGAATTGTCATATTCAGATCCGTATGTATTTTGCAAATTTCTATATCTACAATGCTCTGCATGGAGCTACTCTAGCTAATTGCTCCCACTTTCAATACGTATCCAGATTGAGACTCATAGTCATCTGGATCGGTGTCAAAGCTTGCATCAACATAACCCTTTACAACGAACTCTTCATCACCCCCATAACCGAGAAACATTTCCTTAGTCCTTTTCAGGTATCTAAGGATAATTTTGACCGTTGTCCAGTGATCTACTCCTAGATCACTATTGTACCCCCTTGCTAGACTCATGACAAGGCACACAACAGGTTTGGTACACAACATGGCATACTTTATAGAACCTATGGTTGAGGCATAGGGAATGACTTTCATTCTCTCTATTTTTTGCCGCGGTCATGTTTTTTGAGTCTTACTCAACTTCACACCTTACAATACAGGAAAGAACTCCTTCTTTGACTGATCCATTTTGAACTCCTTCAAAATCTTGTCAAGGTATATACACATTGAAAGTCTTATCAAGCGTCTTGATCTATCTCTATAGATCTTGATGCCCAATATTTAAGCAGCTTCACCGAGGTCTTTTATTGAAAAACTCTTATTCAAGTATCCTTTTATGCCATCCAGAAATTCTATATCATTTCCAATCAGCAATATGTCATCCACATATAATATTAGAAATGCTATAGAGCTCCCACTCACTTTCTTGTAAATACAGGCTTCACCATAAGTCTGTATAAAACCATATGCTTTGATCACCTCATCAAAGCGTATATACCAACTCTGAGATGCTTGCACCAATCCATAGAATGGATCGCTGGAGCTTGCACACTTTGTTATCACCTTTAGGATCGACAAAACCTTCTGGTTGCATCATATACAACTATTCTTTAAGAAATCCATTAAGGATTGCAATTTTGACATCCATTTGCCAGATTTCATAAAATGCAGCAATTGCTAACATGATTCGGACAGACTTAAGCATCGCTACGGGTGAGAAAGTCTCATTGTAGTCAACCCTTTGAACTTGTCAAAAACCTTTTGCAACAAGTCGAGCTTTATAGACGGTGATATTACCATCAACGTCCGTCTTCCTCTTGAAGATCCATTTATTCTTAATGGCTTACCGATTAATGGGTAAGTCCACCAAAGTCCACACTTTGTTCTCATACATGGATCCTATCACAGATTTCATGACCTCAAGTCATATGTCGGAACCTGGGTTCATCATAGCTTCTTCATAGTTCGTAGGTTCGCCATGGACTAGTAACATGACTTCCAGTACATGATTACCGTACCACTCTGGTGCGGAACATGCTCTGTTTGACCGACGAGGTTTAGTAGTAACTTGATCTGAAGTTTCATGATCATTATCATTAGCTTCCTCTCTAGTTGGTGTAGGCATCACATGAACGGATATCTCTGATGTTCTACTTTCGAATTCGAGAGAAGGTACAATTACCTCATCAAGTTCTACTTTCCTCTCACTCACTTCTTTCGAGAGAAACTCCTTCTCTAGAAAGGATCCATTCTTAGCAACAAAGATCTTGCCTTCGGATCTGTGGTAGAAGGTGTACCCAATTGTTTCTTTAGTGTATCCTATGAAGATGCAGTTCTCTGATTTGGGTTCGAGTTTATCAGGCTGAAGCATTTTGACTTAAGTGTCACAACCCCAAACTTTAAGAAACGACAGCTTAGGTGTCTTGCCAAACCATAGTTCTTACGATGTTGTCTCATCGGATTTAGATGGTGCCCTATTTAATGTGAATGCGGCTGTCTCTAATGCATAACCCCAAAACGATAGTGGTAAATCATAGAACGCACCATATCCAATAAAGTACGACGTTCGGACACACCATTACGCAATGGTGTTCCAGGTGGCCTGAGTTGTGAAACTATTCCACATTGTTTTTAAATGAAGGCGAAACTCGTAACTCAAATATTTGCCTCCGCGGTCAGATGGTAGAAACTTTATTTTCTTTTTACGATGATTCTCCACTTCACTCTGAAATTCTTTGAACTTTTCAAATGTTTCAGACATGTGTTTCATTAAGTAGATATACTCATACCTACTCAAATCATCTGTGAAGGTGAGAAAATAATGATACCCACCGCGTGCATCAACACTCTTCGAACCGCATACATCGGTATGTATTATTTCCAATAAGTCATTAGCTCGCCCCATTGTTCCGGAGAACGGAGTTTTTGTCACCTGCCCATGAGGCATGGTTTGCAAGTATCAAAAGATTCATAATCTAGTGATTCCAAAAGCCCATCTACATGGAGTTTCTTCATGCGCGTTACACCAATATGACCTAAACGGCGGTGCCACAAATATGTTGCACTATCATTATCAACTTTGCATCTTTTGGCATCAATATTATGAATATGTGTATCACTATGATCGAGATTCAATAAACCATTCATATTGGGTGTATGACCATAGAAGGTTTTATTCATGTAAACATAACAACAATTATTCTCTGACTTAAATGAATAACCGTATTTGCAATAAGCATGATCTAATCATATTCATGCTCAATGCAAACACCAAATAACATTTAGGTTCAATACTAATCCCGAAGATAGAGGGAGTGTACGATGGTGATCATATCAACCTTGGAGTCGCTTCCAACACACATCGTCACCTCGCCCTTAACTAGTCTCCGTTTATACTATAACTCCTGTTTTGAGATACTAATCTTAGCATCTGAACTAGTATCAAATACCCAGGGGCTACTACGAATACTAGTAAGGTACACATTAATAACATGTATATCAAATATACCTTTGTTCACTTTGCCATCCTTCTTATCCGCCAAGTATTTGGTGCAGTTCCGCTTCTAGTGACCATTCCCTTTGCAGTAGAAGCACTCAGTTCCAGGCTTAGGTCCATCTTTGGGCTTCTTCACAGGAGTGGAAACTTGCTTGCCATTCTCCTTGAAGTTCCCTTTCTTTCCCTTACCCTTTTCTTGAAACTAGCGGTCTTGTTAACCATCAACACTTGATGCTCTTTCTTGATTTCTACCTTCGCTGATTTCAGCATCGCGAAGAGCTCATGAATCATTTTCGTCATCCCTTGCATATTATAGTTCATCACAAAGTTCTAGTAGCTTGGTGATAGTGACTAGAGAACTTTGTTAATCACTATCTTATCTGGAAGATTAACTCCCACTTGATTCAAGCGATTGTAGTACCCAGACATTCTGAGCACATGCTCACTGGTTGAGCTATTCTCCTCCATCTTGTAGGCAAAGTACTAGTCAGAGGTCTCATACCTCTCGACACGGGCATGAGTCTGAAATGCCAATTTCAGCTCTTGGAACATCTGATATGCCCCATGGTGTTCAAAATGTTTTTGAAGTCCCGGTTCTAAGCCGTAAAGCATAGCACACTAAACTATCAAGTAGTCATCATATCGAGCTTGCCAAAATGTTCATAACGTCTGCATCTACTCCTGCAATAGGTCTGTCACCTAGCGGTGCATCAAGGGCATAATTCTTATGTGCAACAATGAGGATAATCCTTAGATCACAGACCCAGTCCGCATCATTGCTACTATCATATTTCAACTTAGTTTTCTCTAGGAACATATCAAAAATAAAGGGGAGCTACAACACGAACTATTGATCTACAACATAATTTGAAAATACTATCAGGACTATATTCATGATAAATTAAAGTTCAATTAATCAAATTACTTAAGAACTCCCACTTAAATAGACATCTGTCAAGTCATCTAAGTGATACGTGATCCAAATCAACTAACCCATGTCCGATCATCACGTGAGACGGGGTAGTCATCAATGGTGAACATCTCTATGTTGATCATATCTACTATATGATTCACATTCGACCTTTCGATCTCCAGCGTTCCGAGGCCATGCATGTCTATACATGCTAGGCTCGTCAAGTTTAACCCAACTATTCTGCATGTGTAAAACGGTCTTACACCCGTTGTATGTGAACGTAGAGTCTATCACACCCGATCATCACGTGGTGTCACGAAACGACGAACTATAGCAATGGTGCATACTCAGGGAGAACACTTTTACCTTGAAATTTTGTGAAGGGATCATCTTATAATGCTACCGTCGTTCTAAGCAAAATAAGATGCATATAAGAAAAACATCACATGCAATCAAAATATGTGATGATATGGCCATCATCATCATCTTGTGCTTTTGATCTCTATCTCCAAAGCATCGTAATGATCTCCATTGTCACCGGCTCGACACCTTGATCTCAATCGTTGCATCGTAGTCATCTCGCCAACTATTGCTAACTCATAGCGATAAAGTAAATCAATTACATGGCGTTTGTATTTCATACATAAAGAGACAACCATAAGGCTTCTGCCGGTTGCCGATAAATTTACAAAACATGATCATCTCATACAACAATGTATATTGCATCATGTCTTGACCATATCACATCACAACATGCCCTGCAAAAACAAGTTAGACGTCCTCTACTTTATTGTTGCAAGTTTTACGTGGCTGCTACGGGCTTCTAGCAAGAACAGTTCTTACCTACGGCAAAAACCACAATGGTGATTCGTCAAGTTTGTTGTTTTAACCTTCTTCAAGGACCGGCCGCAGTCAAATCCGATTAAACTAAAGTAGGAGAAACAAACACCCGCTAGCCACCTTTATGCAAAACTAGTTGCAGGTCAGTCGGTGGAACCGGTCTCATGTGCGTGGACATGTAAGGTTGGTTCGGGCCGCTTCATCCCATAATACCGCCGAATCAAAATAAGACGTTGGTGGTAAGCAGTATGACTAACACCGCCCACAACTCTTTGTGTTCTACTCGTGCATATCATCTACGCATAGATCTGGCTCATGATGCCACTGTTGGAAAATGTTGCATGGAAAACAAAGAAAATTCTGCGCACACGCAATGATCTATCCATGGAGATGCATAGCAACGAGAAAGGAGAGTGTGTCTACATACCCTCGTAGACCGTAAGCTAAAGCGTTTCACAACATGGTTGACGTAGTCAAACTTTCTTTGCGATCCAACCGATCGAATACCGAACGTACGACACCTCCGACTTCTGCACAACTTCAACTCGGTGACGTCCTCGCCTTCTTAATCCAGCAAGACGGGCTGTCGGGGGGGATCGGCCTCCTCGAACACCTATGGGGACAGAGCCCCTTCTCGGTTCGGCGGGGAGCGGAGGCTGCGCGAAGAGTAGATCGAGGCGACACACACACACAACGATTTTACCCAGCTTCGGGCCGCACTGATGCGTAAAACCCTACTGCTGCTTGTCTGGTTGATTTGGGGTTCTTGCTCGAAAGCGCGAGATGCTACAGTACACTCGAGCTGCTCGCGAGGCTGGACGCGAAATGGGTTCCTCTCTCCCCCCTCCTCCTCCCCCTACGTGCGCATGGGGTCTCCTTTTATATGCCAAGGGATTGCCCACAGGTGGCAGCGTAGGCGAGGGTAAATATGGAAAAGAGCTATGTGCACAGTGGCTGCACAGTGCTTTCGTACCTAACTCTGACGGCGGGGGACAAGGGCATTAAATGCCCGTCTGGGTCGCCCGAACAGTGCTAAGGCGGACCGTTAGGGGCGCCCCCGTTCGCCACGAGAGCGGCCTTGTCAGCGTTGCATGCCATCGCATGCCTCTGGCTGCGCGGTGCCCCGCCACGTGCCTCTAGGGAAGCCCCATAGTGACGCGTGGGCGGGTGAGCTGGAGCGCAGTCCTGAGGTGGTGGCTGGTTGCGGCAAATGGCTTGCCGCGGCTGCTGTCTTGCCGCACCTGGGTACTTGTCGTTCGCCGGGCCTTGCCGGGGCGCACGGTGCCCCGGGGCGAGTTTTCCCTGAGTTGCCCTGGTGGGCCTCCCCGGCGAGCTCCTCCCGCGGGGGTCTCTTGTGCTTCTGCTTGGTCGTCCCGGCAAGCTCCTCTTGCCGGGGCCTTGTCTCTCCGGCCTGGCAAGCGCCTCTTGCTGGGGTCTTGCCTTCGTACTTTGTTCTTGAACGACCAAAAGAGGGCCATGGAAGGTTTTGGCGTTCCCCTGGCCAGCCTTGCCGCGGGGGGGGGGGGGGGGGGCTGCGAGTGTCCGTGCACAAGTTCGAGGTACTAAGGTACCCCTACTTTAGTACACCGATAGGAGCCCCCGGGCCTGGGACATACGCGGTGCCGAGCGCTGTTGGGCCAGGCCCAAGACAGTGCACGGACGCCCGTGGCCTGGGTCGAACTGCATCTTAACTCCGAGCCCCACGCACCTTCCCCAGATGGCACACGTCGAACGCGGCGTTGTGGGGGAGAGGCGTGCGGGACGTGGGCGGCGTGCGCGGGGCTGTGCCCCGCAGGCATGCGTCACGTCGCGGGCGATGTGCTGGGCTCGGAAAGGCGAAACGCCCGCCCCCCTCTCCTTATAAGCAGGGGGACAGGGGCAGTCCGCCCACCCGCCAGTTGCGATTCCTCGAAATCTCCCGCCACTTCCCAAGAGAAACAGCGCTCGGCTTCCGCCCCCCTTCCGCCACCACCAGCGCCGCCGATGCCGTCGACCTCCCTCCCTCCGCCATGGCCCCGAAGGGCGACAAAGGAAAAGGGAAAGCCGTGAAGTCGGCCGAGGCGCTGCGGCTCGAGGCGCAGCGAAAGGAGCAGGCGGTCTTCCCCCCGGAGCTCGATGCGCTGATCCTGAGGGAGGAGTACTACCTCTTCTGGTCGGCGAGGACGCGAGCGCATCCGCGCACGAGGGTTTTCCTGGCATTGCTCAGAAGGAGTATCCAACCGGGTATCCCTTCTTTGCTCTGTTCTTCTATTGCGGGCTCTGCCCGCCCTTCTCTGAATTTTTCTGCGATGTCATGAACACCTACGGGTTCCACCTTCTCGATTTCACCCCAAATGCTGTCCTGACCATGGCAATCTTCGCACACCTCTGCGAAAACTTTGTCGGGGTCTTTCCGAACGTAGCTCTCTTCCGCCACTTCTTCACGCCTTGAGTGGAGAGAGGAGAGCCCCTCTCCGGCGGGATCGCCTGGATCTCGAAGCCCGGCAAGAAGGATGCTTATCTGGAGGGAGAGCTCCGCAGCAAATGGGAGGAATGGAGGGCAGATTGGTGCCTGATCGTCGAGGAGAATCCACAGCCCTTCACCGCCGTGCGCCAAGTCCCCGTGGTGCGCGGCAGGGATTGGAGTGAGGTGGCCCCGGACGACGACAAGCTGCGCATTGCCGTCACCCGAATCCTGCGGCTCAGGCGTGCGGGGCTCACAGTTGGGGCCGTTGGCACAGATTTCCTCCGCCGCCGCGTCTCTCCCTTGCAGGAGAAGAAAAGGCCTGCCTGGGAGTTCCAGAACGCGGCAGACATCATGAGGCTGCACCCTGGCCTCAACTTCAATTTCACCGTCTTGGAGCTTGACGGGGTGCTCAAGACGCTGTTCAAGCACGACCCTGAACACCCCGAATGGTTCAGGCTGCCACAAGGCGTCGTCCCGTTGTGCAATAACTCGTCGCTCAGCCGCATCCTTGCAATGATGCCGCTGTGCGACTCGCACGGGATCGACTCCACCTGGCAAGAGCCCGCCGATGATGTCGTGCGAGCGTTCTTCGACGACCTGGAGGAGAGGCCAGTCGACGCCGACCAGCAGAGGGGTCTCACCCGCGACACCACCGACGTGGAGTTGAAGTACATCGCCTCCCGGATGGAGGAGGCCGCGGCAGCCGCGGCCGCGGGCGAGTTCGGCTTCACGTTGGCGGAGGCGGACGCAGCGGAGACGGAAAGCCTTGCCGGGCACGATGCCGGGGGCGAACTCGCCCAGGACACGAGCGGCCTGCCAGAGGTCGGCGCCTCTTCCTCCCATCCCGTGGCCGGCTCGTCGCAGGCGGAGCCCCCTGCCCAGCCACGGAGGCGTCTCCGCAAGGCTGGGGAGGTGGTGCGGCAGACGAGCCCGCAACCGCAGCACCGCGTGACGCGCTCCTCTAAGGCAGCAGGAGCGGGGTCTTCGCGGGCCGCGGCTCCCGCCCCAGCCGCTTCTCGTGCCACGGCGGCGGCCAGAGCGGAGTCGTCCACTGCCCCCGCCAAGCGGCCTCGGGAGCCTACTCCCCCGCCTCCCCGCGCCAGGAGCAAGCCGGTCTTCGACTTCTCCGCGCTCAGCTCTGACGAGGAAGAGGAAGAGGAGTAAGATCCCTGCTGTTCTTGCGTTTCTTCAATTCTTGTAGCTGTGCCTCGCATCTCATTTGCTTTCCCCCGAATTTGGCCCTTTTCAGGACTCTGGCTCAGAGGATGGCAATGAGAGCCAAGGTTCCGGTGGTCATCCTCGACGACGAGCCCCCCGCGGTGGCAGGGGGTGCGCCTGAGATGACCTCGCCGGACCCGCAAACCAATCTTCAGAGCAGCCCCCAGCGCAGCCCCCAGCGTAAGCATGCGGCTCGCTTCCCGCCGTTAGGCGCGCCCGAGTTCCCTTCACTTCTTCTGATGTTTAGCTGACGATTCGTGTAGGAGCAGAGCAGCCCCACCAGGAGCGTCCGGAGACCGCCCCTGAAGAGCCACTTGCTGCAACCACACCGCCAATGGGGAGTTCTCCGGCGAGGGAGCCGTTCCCGGCGCGGGAGCAGTCCCTGGCAAGGGAGCAGCCCCCGGCAAGGGAGCCTTCTCCGGCGAGGGACGACGCCGACGTCTCTTTGGCGACGGAGGCCGCGACGGCAGACCCAGGCCCAGGTGACTTTCTCGCCTCGAAACTCCCCTGGGGTTCTTCTTCTTAGGACAGCTGTTTGACTCCTTCCCCTCCCACGGCCTTCAGACCCGCCCGCCACGGACTCGATGGAGACCGAGGTCGTCGTCGAGGAGGACGCGTGCGGCCCCACCGACGACGTGGCCGCCGCCGGGACGGCGGAGGGTGCTGAAGATCCGGCCGGCGAAAAGGCCGCCGAGGCAGCCGTGGGCGAGGGGGCCGGCGGTCGTACTGACGGCCCTGAGGCCGCAGGGGCGTCAGGCGCTGCGTCGATCGCCGATCCTGCCTCCGCAGCGGCGTCGGGCCCCAAGGAGCCCCAGCCAGACGCCTATCTGAGGGCTGGCGACGATGTCTTCATCAAGCTCCCCTGGGAATCGACTTCCAGGGCGCCGGTCGATGGGGAGGCCTTGGACGTAGAGGTGCTCGCCTCCGCCAGGCTAACGCTGGTCGACACGCCCAGCAGCAGCGGCGGTGAGCCCGAAGAGGAGCGGTTGCTCCGGAAGCTGGTGTCGCTCTACCGCGCCCGACAAGCCCGGGTGGAACGCCGGGAAGCGCTTGTCGCGAAGGCGGGGGCTGACATGGAGAAGCGTGCCGGGGAGCTGCGGGAGCTCAACCAGGAGGCCCTCCGTTCTTTGGCGGAGGAGCGAAGGCAGCTTGACGAGGCGCGGACGGCCTTCATCCTCGAGAGGGCGGAAGTCGAGGAGCAGCAAAGGCTCGCCGCCGCAGGGCTAGCCGCGCGGGAGGGTGAGCTGGCACAGCAGAAGGCCAGCCTCGCCAGCCACGAGGAGGAGGTTGCCGCGCGCGAGCTATCGCTTGGCGGAGCCCTCAAGGAGGCGCGAGATGCTGCCGCGGCCGCCGAGGCTGCCAAGGAGGCACTGGAGGCGAGGGTGGTGCAGCTCGGCACCGACCTCAAGGCGAGCGGCGAGGAGCTCGCCGCGCTCAAGAAGGAGCGCGAGAAGGGCGCCCACACCCTTGGTGAGCTACAGGGCCGGTTCGCCGAGAAGATCAAGGAGCTCGACGCCGCCAAGGACTCCCACGCCGACCTCGAGCTGAAGCTGGGTACCTTGTCCAAGGCGCTGGACAGCGCCAGGGAGCAGGAGGCGGCCCTGCGGAAGGAGGTCGCGGACAATGAGGCGTTGTCGGAGAGCGCCGCGGCCACCCAGAACGAGTTCAGGGCGGCGGTGGAGCAGTGGACCGAGGGCCTCGTGGACATCGCCATCTCCATTGACAAGGAGCTGATGCTGCTGGGGATGGAGGGCCACGAGTATCCCGCCGGCGAGAACGTCCCACCCAGCGCCAAGCTCACTTCGTTCTTTAAGGGCGCGGTGGCGTCCCTCTAGCATCTCCGGAACGAGATCCCAGAGCAGCTGGCGGACGAGACGCGCGAAGCCGTCGCCGGGGCCCTCGAGAAGGTGTTGGTGAAGGTCGCCTTCCGCAACCCCAACATCAGGCTCACCAACGTCCTCAAGCCCCTGCCGGCGGAGGCCGACCTTGAGGAGATCAAGGCCCTCATCGCGCCCATAGTGGAGAGGGTTGCCGGGATCAAGAGGATCGAGGGCGACCGCGTGGACTAGGCCGCCCCCGTTCCTCCCCCTTCCTTTTCTTGTCGCCGCTGGCCAAGTCATGAGGACGATTCATTAGGGCCGCGACAAGCTTGCTTTTGTAATATAACTCTATCTTAGGGAGTAACTGCACCGTTATCTCCTCTACTTGACTCCGTGCTTTGTATGCTTTTACCCTACGTTTCTGGGGACTTGCCGGCGTAGGCCTCCGCCCTGCCGCAGGCTCTGAGTGCGGGACATCAGTAGCCCACCAGTGGCGCCGCAGCCGGCAAGAAACCTCGTCGCGGCCAGTTGCAGCTCACTTAAGTTGTTGAGCAGGCTCAAAGCAAAGTAAGTGTCGCGACTGCAGTCGCAGCACACTTAAGCTGTTGTGCGAGCTCGAAACAAAGTAAGGATGCCAGTCTGGTTGTAGCACACTTAAGTCGTTGAGCGGACTCGAAACGAAGTAAGGGCGCAACTAGCCACGAGCTGGTCCCTCCGCGCACAGGTTCTCCATACAAAGTACGGTCGTTCGAGGAAGATAACCTTAAAATTTAGGAACCTGAATGCTCAAGCTTTAGCGACTTATCTTTTCCGCGGCTCGCCGCCCGGCAAGGTCGCCTTCCGGCAAGGCGTGGCACGGGGCTCGCCGTTGCTTACCGGGGGCCAGTGCTGCACAGAGTGTCAGATAATGCATGCAAAGAATAAAGAGCATGAGACCGACAAAGGGTGCGGGGCACATAAGCCCAATCTGCGCGCAGGGGCTGCGCCTGGCTCTGCACAAATGATCACATGCAACAGCGGCAAGACTTTGTGCAGAAGGGTGGTTGCCGGACAGGGTCCGACAACCGCGCCTTACGGGCGAAACTTACGAAGACGCCCACTGTTCCAGGAGTCGCTCTCTGGAGTGGTATCTTCGGTCTCAAGGCGGACAACGCCAGGCCTATCGACTCGTTTCACCCGGTAAGGGCCTTCCCACATTCCCGGGACTTCTGGCACCAACCTTGCGGCTATAAAAGCGGCGCAAAGCTTGCTGGTAGCGAGCAGCTCGCACAGCGGCCTGAAGACGGTCCTCCTCGAGGAGCAGCGCGTCATCTCGACGCAGCTGCTCTCGCTCGAGCCCAGCGTGAGCGAGCACTCGAGGTGGGCCGTACGCGGGAGGCGTGGGGCTAACTGCCTCCGCTCCATGGAATAGAGCGAGAGGTTGCCTGGTACGACCAGGGCTTGCCTGCGCCGAGGGGCCTCGGCGCAGGTTCGGGTGTCGTGGCGTCATGGGCTGGCTCGACGACGCTCGCCCCGTCGCCGGCGCCGTTCCCGCCACCTGCTTGCCCCGGGGGCGGCGAGTTCTAAGCGGACGGAGCGGCCACCTCCGGAGTCTTCTTCCTCGGTGGCATGTCGATGAAGGCGATGGAGATCTAGCCTATGCGGACGCCGGATCAGGTTCGCACAACCTCGACGCCCCCTACCTGGCGCATCAAAGATGTCGGGGGGGATCGGCCTCCTCGAACACCTATGGGGACAGAGCCCCTTCTCGGTTCGGCGGGGAGCGGAGGCTGCGCGAAGAGCAGATTGAGGCGACACACACACACAACGATTTTACCCAACTTCGGGCCGCACTGATGCGTAAAACCCTACTACTGCTTCTCTGGTTGATTTGGGGTTCTTGCTCGAAAGCGCGAGATGCTACAGTACACTCAAGCTGCTCGCGAGGCTGGACGCGAAATGGGTTCCTCTCTCTCCCCCTCCTCCTCCCCCTACGTGCGCATGGGGTCTCCTTTTATATGCCAAGGGATTGCCCACAGGTGGCAGCGTAGGCGAGGGTAAAAATGGAAAAGAGCTATGTGCACAGTGGCTGCACAGTGCTATCGTACCTAACTCTGACGGCGAGGGACAAGGGCATTAAATGCCCGTCTGGGTCGCCCGAACAGTGCTGAGGCGGACCATTAGGGGCGCCCCCGTTCTCCACGAGAGCGGCCTTGTCAGCGTTGCATGCCATCGCATGCCTCTGGCTGCGCGGTGCCCCGCCATGTGCCTCTGGGGAAGCCCCAAAGTGACGCGTGGGCGGGTGAGCTGGAGCGCAGTCCTGAGGTGGTGGCTGGTCGCGACAAATGGCTTGCCGCGGCTGCTGTCTTGCCGCGCCTGGGTACTTGCCGTTCGCCGGGCCTTGCCGGGGCGCACGGTGCCCCGGGGCGAGTTTTCCCTGAGTTGCCCTGGTGGGCTTCCCCGGCGAGCTCCTCCCGCGGGGGTCTCTTGTGCTTCTGCTTGGTCGTCCCGGCAAGCTCCTCTTGCCGGGGCCTTGTCTCTCCGGCCCGGCAAGCGCCTCTTGCCGGGGTCTTGCCTTCGTACTTTGTTCTTGAACGGCCAAAAGAGGGCCATGGAAGGTTTTGGTGTTCCCCTGGCCAGCCTTGCCGCAGGGGGGGGAGGGGGGGCTGCGACTCTTCGTGTACAAGTTCGGGGTACTAAGGTACCCCTACTTTAGTACACCGACACGGGCGAAGTAGTGGATGAGTTCTGGAAGCACAACGGCGTGGTGACGATGATGGTGAATTGATCTCCTCAGGGCTTCGCCTAAGCACTATAAAAATATGACCGGGGGTGTAAACGGTGGAGGGGGGCGCCGCACACGGCTAGGCAATTGTCTGTTGTGTGCTAGGCGCCCCCTCCCCCCCCCACATATATATATATATATATATATATATATAGGTGGGAGGGAGGGAGGAGCAGCCAAAGGAGGCGCCCAAGTAGGAGAAATCCTACTTGGGGTCTCTCCCAAGGTGGCGCCCCCCTGCCATGTATAGGAGCGGGGGAAAGGCATGGGAGGGGGGCGCCCCCCTTTCCTTTCTCCCATGAGAGGGAAAGGCAGGAGGGGATAGCCCTCCCTCCTTTCCATCCCTAGGGCTGTTTGGCTAGGGAAAGGGGCGCACCAGCCCCATGTGGGCTGGTCTGCCCCTCCCTTGGCCCATTAAGCCCATATACATGTCGGGGGTGCCCGGAACCCCTTCCGCTGGCCCGATTTCTTCCGGTACGTCCCGAAACACTTCACGTGTCCAAATACCATTGTCCTATATATGAATATTTAACTCTCGACCATTTCGAGACTCCTCGTCATGTCTGTGATCTCATCTGGGACTCGGAACAACATTTGGTCACCAAAACATATAACTCGTATAACACTATATCGTTAACAAACGTTAAGCGTGCGGACCCTACGGGTTCGAGAACTATGTAGACATGACCAAGACACCTCTCCGGTCAATAACCAATAGCGGAACCTGGATGCCCATATTGGCTCCTACATATTCTACAAAGATCTTTATCGGTCGAACAGTTATGACAACATAAGTAATTCCCTTTGTCCATCGGTATGTTACTTGCCCGAGATTCGATTGTCAGTATTTCTATACCTAGTTCAATCTCGTTACCGGAAAGTCTCTTTACTCGTTCCGTAATACATCACCTCATAACTAACTCCTTGGTCATTTTCTTGCAAGCTTATGATGTGTATTACCGAGAGGGCCCAGAGATACCTCTCCGAAACTCGGAGTGACAAATCCTAATCTTGATCTATGCCAACTCAACAAACACCTCCGGAGATACCTGTAGAGCATCTTTATGATCACCTAGTTACGTTGTGATGTTTGATAGCGCACAAGGTATTCCTCCGGTTTCCGGGAGTTGCATAAGCTCATAGTCGAGGGAATATGTATTTGACATGAAGAAATCAATAGCAATAAACTGAACGATCAATATGCTAAGCTAACGGATGGGGCTTGTCCATCACAAAATTCTCCTAATGATGTGATCTTGTTATCAAATGACAACACATGTCTATGGTTAGGAAACCTTAACTATCTTTGATCAACGAGCTAGTCTAGTAGAGGCATACTAGGGACACGGTATTTGTTTATGTATTCACACATGTATTTAAGTTTCCAATCAATACAATTCTAGCATGAATAATAAACCTTTATCATGAATAAAGAAATATAAAATAACAACTTTGCCTCTAGGGCATATTTCCTGCAGAAAAGACTCTTTGCTTAGGGCCCAGGTCCAAACTGCGTGGCAGTGATAGGTTTGCACCTGTCCCGTGAGCCAACACTCAACGTGTTGCTCCTCATCCGGTGTAGTCTTCAGGAGTCGTACCGCCAATTTGCTTCCCACCCACGCCTTTATAAATCGAGGGAGGTAAGCACAAATAGAGCATCTCCATCTTATGATCTATCACCATCAGTGGAAGATCACAGATCCGGAGCGGCCATGAGGAGTGGAAGTGGTGCGGCAGTCGGTCTTGGGAATGCCTCGGTGGATGAATCTACAAGTCTCCAGCCTCCTCCAAACGAGGTGGTTGTTCTATCCAGGGGACCGAGGAGCTGGCCTTCCATGACCACCTTCAATAATTTGCAAGGTTTAGTTACGCAGGGATTCCTTCCTGAGCAACACGATCTCTCATGGCTCACCGCGCAACCGTCAGACAAGATTCTGAGGCCTTTGAACTGGAACCTGGTCGTCCATACATCCATCATTTGTAGTAGCATGTCTCTCCCGCTACATCGCTTCGTTCGGGGGATGAGGGAGTCCTGGACTAAGGGGTCCTCGGGCGTCCTGCCTGTTATCTATGGGCCAGACTGACGGGCTGTGAAGACACGAAGACCGAAGATTGTACCCGTGTCTGGATTGGACTCTACTTGGCGTGGAAGGCAAGCTAGGCGACCGACTATGAAGATATCCTCTCATGTAACCGACCCCATGTAACCCTAGACCTCTCCGATGTCTATATAAACTGGAGAGCATAGTCCGGATAGGACAAATTCATTACCATATACTCATAGGCTAGACTTCTAGGGTTTAGCCATTATGATCTCGTGGAAGATCAACTCTTGTAACACTCATATTCATCAAGATCAATCAAGCGGGAAGTAGGGTATTACCTCCATAGAGAGGGCCCGAACCTGGGTAAACATCGTGTCCCCCATCTCCTGTTACCATCGATCCTAGACGCACAGTTCGGGACCCCCTACCCGAGGTCCGCCGGTTTTGACACCGTCATTGGTGCTTTCATTGAGAGTTCCAGTGTGCCGTCGATGAAAGGTTTGATGGCCCCTTCAATCGTCAGTAATGACGTGGTCCAGGGAGAAACCTTCCTCCCCGGACAGATCTTTGTATTCGGTGGCTCCGTACCGCGGGCCAACTCGCTCGGCCATTTGGAGCAGATCGATAGCTACGCCCCTGGCCATCAGGTCAGATTCAGAAGCCTGAACTACGTCGCGGACATCCGTGGAGACTTGATCTTTGACAGATTCGAGACCGCGGCAACCGCTCCCCTTCGCCCCGATGGATATGGCTTAAACCTGTCATCGGGCCTCATCCAGGAGATAGCTCTTCTAACAACTCTGGCCTTAGATCCGGAGCAGATCAAGTCGTCCGAAGATAGGAAACTCAACCCCACCACTAGCCTTCCAATTCGGCGGCGTTGGAGCCGCATGCAGATTCCACTTCGTACGATACTTGCATAAACGAAACCCCGAACTTGTCTCCGGTATCGAGTTCCGAACCATGCGAGCCCGCGGATACCGAACTCGACCGGCTATCGATCTTCAAGTTCAGCGCCGCGGATATCTTCCAACACTCTCCCATTGGCGACCTACTAAACTCGCTAAAAAACCTATCCCTGGTAGATGGCTCATCGCCGAACTATGTTCGGTTCGACCCTACAGCGAATTGATATGTCTCCAACGTATCTATAATTTTTGTTTGCTCCATGCTATATTATCTACTGTTTTGGACCATATCGGGCTTTATTTTCCACTTTTATATTACTTTTGGGACTAGCCTATTAACCGGAGGCCCAACCCAGAATTGTTGTTTTTTGCCTATTTCAGTGTTTCGAAGAAACGGAATATCAAACGGAGTCCAAACGGAATGAAACCTTTGGGAACGTGATTTTCTCAACAAATAAGATCCAGGAGACTTGGACCCTCCGTCAAGAAAGGAGGGAGGCGGCCACGAGGGTGAAGGGCGCGCCCCCTGCCTCGTGGGCCCCCCTTTGCTCCACCGACATACTCCTTCCTCCTATATATACCTATGTACCCCCAAACGACCAGATACGGAGCCAAAAACCTAATTCCACCGCCGCAACCTTCTGTACCCACGAGATCCCATCTTGGGGCCTGTTCCGGAGCTCCGCCGGAGAGGGCATCCACCACGGAGGGCTTCTACATCATCATAGCCCCTCCGATGAAGTGTGAGTAGTTTACCTCAGACCTTCGGGTCCATAGTTAGTAGCTAGATGGCTTCTTCTCTCTTTTTGGATCTCAATACAATGTTCTCCCCCTCTCTCGTGGAGATCTATTCGATGTAATCTTCTTTTTGCGGTGTGTTTGTTGAGAACGATGAATTGTGGGTTTATGATCAAGTCTATCTATGAACAATATTTGAATCTTCTCTGAATTCTTTTATGTATGATTGGTTATCTTTGCAAGTCTCTTCGAATTATCAGTTTGGTTTGGCCTACTAGATTGGTTCTTCTTGCAATGGGAGAAGTGCTTAGCTTTGGGTTCAATCTTGCGGTGTCCTTTCCCAGTGACAGTAGGGGCAGCAAGGCACGTATTGTATTGTTGCCATCGAGGATAACAAGATGGTTTTTTTTATCATATTGCATGAAACTATCCCTCTACATCATGTCATCTTGCTTAAGGCGTTACTCTGTTTTAACTTAATACTCTAGATGCATGCTGGATAGCGGTCGATGAGTGGAGTAATAGTAGTAGATGCAAGCAGGAGTCGGTCTACTTGTCTCGGACGTGATGCCTATATACATGATCATACCTAGATATTCTCATAACTATGCTCAGTTCTGTCAATTGCTCAACAATAATTTGTTCACCCACCATAGAATACTTATGCTCTTGAGAAGCCACTAGTGAAATCTATGGCCCCTGGGTCTATTCTCATCATATCAATCTTCAATCGCTTTATTATTGCTTTTCTTTTCTTCTTTACCTTTTATTTTACTTTGCACAAAAATACCAAAAATATTATCTATCATCTCTATCAGATCTCACTCTCGTAAGTGGCTGTGAAGGGATTGACAACCACTAATCGTGTTGGTTGATTTGAGCTATTTGTTTTGTGCAGGTACGAGGGACTCGCGCGTAGCCTCCTACTTGATTGATACTTTGGTTCTCAAAAACTGAGGGGAAATACTTACTCAACTCTGCCGCATCACCCTTTCCTCTTCAAGGAAATCCAAAGCAGTGCTCAAGAGGTAGCAGGAAGATTTCTGGCGCCGTTGTTGGGGTGTCTACGCAAAAGTCAACATACCAAGTGTTGGGGAACGTAGTAATTTTAAAATTTTCCTACGCACACACAAGATCATGGTGATGCATTGCAACGAGAGGGGAGAGTGTTGTCTATGTACCCTCGTAGACCGAAGCGGAAGCGTTGACACAACGTAGAGGAAGTAGTCGTATGTCTTCCCGGTCCAACCGATCCAAGCACCGTTACTCCGGCACCTCCAAGTTCTTGGCACACGTTCAGCTCGATGACGCTCCCCGGGCTTCGATCCAGCAAAGCTTCGGGGAGGAGTTCCGTCAGCATGACAACGTGGTGACGATCTTGATGTTCAACCGTTGCAGGGCTTCGCCTAAGCACCGCTACAATATGATCGAGGTGTAATATCGTGGAAGGGGGCACCGCACACGGCTAAGGAACGATAACGAAGATCAACTTGTGTCTATGGGGTGCCCCCTTCCCCCGTATATAAAGGAGTGGAGGAGGGGAGGGCCGGACCTCTCTATGGCGCGCCCTAGGGAGTCCTACTCCCACCGGGAGTAGGATTCCCCCTTTCCTAGTCCAACTAGGAGTCCATCCATGTAGTAGGAGTAGGAGACAAGGAAGGGGAAAGGAGAAGGGAAGGAAGGAGGGGGCGCAGCCCTCCCCCTAGTCCAATTCGGAGTAGGCCTTGGGGGGCGCGCGGACTGCCCTAGGCAGCCCCTCTCTCTTTCCCGTATGGCCCAATAAGGTCCAATACTTTTCCCCCGTATTCCCGTAACTCCCCGGTACTCTGAAAAATACCCAAACCATGCAGAACCTTTCCGATGTCCGAATATAGTCGTCTAATATATCGATCTTTATGTCTCGACCATTTCGAGACTCCTCGTCATGTCCCCGATCTCATCCGGGACTCCGAACTCCTTCGGTACATCAAAACTCATAAACTCATAATATAACTGTCATCGAAACCTTAAGCGTGCGGACCCTACGGTTCGAGAACAATGTAGACATGACCGAGACATGTCTCCGGTCAATAACCAATAGCGCATCCTGGATGCTCATATTGGATCCTACATATTGTACGAAGATCTTTATCGGTCAGACCGCATAACAACATACGTTGTTCCCTTTGTCATCAGTGTGTTACTTGCCCGAGATTCGATCGTCGGTATCTCAATACCTTGTTCAATCTCGTTACCGGCAAGTCTCTTTACTCGTTCCGTAATACATCATCCCACAACTAACTCATTAGTTGCAATGCTTGCAAGGCTTAAGTGATGTGCATTACCGAGAGGGCCCAGAGATACCTCTCCGACATTCGGAGCGACAAATCCTAATCTCGAAATACGCCAACCCAACAAGTACCTTCAGAGACACCTGTAGAGCACCTTTATATCACCCAGTTACGTTGTGACGTTTGGTAGCACACAAAGTGTTCCTCCGGTAAACAGGAGTTGCATAATCTCATAGTCATAGGAACATGTATAAGTCATGAAGAAAGCAATAGCAACATACTAAACGATCGGGTGCTAAGCTAATGGAATGGGTCATGTCAATCAGATCATTCACCTAATGATGTGATCCTGTTAATCAAATAACAACTCTTTGTCCATGGTTAGGAAACATAACCATCTTTGATTAACGAGCTAGTTAAGTAGAGGCATACTAGTGACACTCTGTTTGTCTATGTATTCACACATGTATTATGTTTCCGGTTCATACAATTCTAGCATGAATAATAAACATTTATCATGAAATAAGGAAATAAATAATAACTTTATTATTGCCTCTAGGGCATATTTCCTTCAGTCTCCCACTTGCACTAGAGTCAATAATCTAGTTCACATCGCCATGTGATTTAACAACAATAGTTCACATCACCATGTGATTAACACCCATAGTTCACATCGATATGTGACCAACAGCAAAAGGGTTTACTAGAGTCAGTAATCTAGTTCACATCGCTATGTGATTAACACCCAAAGAGTACTAAGGTGTGATCATGTTTTGCTTGTGAGATAATTTTAGTCAACTGGTCTGTCATATTCAGATCCGTAAGTATTTTGCAAATTTCTATGTCAACAATACTCTGCACGGAGCTACTCTAGCTAATTGCTCCCACTTTCAATATGTATCTAGACCGAGACTTAGAGTCATCTAGATTACTGTCAAAACTTGCATCAACGTAACCCTTTACGACGAACCTTTTGTCACCTCCATAATCGAGAAACATATCTTTATTCCACTAAGGATAATTTTGACCGCTGTCCAGTGATCTACTCCTAGATCACTATTGTACTCCCTTGCTAAACACAGTGTAGGGTATACAATAGATCTGGTACACAGCATGGCATACTTTATAGAACCTATGGCCAAGGCATAGGGAATGACTTTCATTCTCTTTCTATCTTCTGCCGTGGTCGGGTTTTGAGTCTTACTCAATTTCACACCTTGTAACACAGGCAAGAACTCTTTCTTTGACTGTTACATTTTGAACTACTTCAAAATCTTGTTAAGGTATGTACTCATTGAAAACTTATCAAGCGTCTTGATCTATCTCTAGATCTTGATGCTTAATATGTAAGCAGCTTCACCGAGGTTCTTCTTCGAAAAACTCCTTTCAAATACTCCTTTATGCTTCGCAGAATAATTCTACATTATTTCCGATCAACAATATGTCATTTACATATACTTATCAGAAATGCTGTAGTGCTCCCACTCACTTTCTTCTAAATACAGGCTTCACCGCAAGTCTGTATAAAACTATATGCTTTGATCAACTTATCAAAGCGTATATTCCAACTCCGAGATGCTTGCACCAGTCCATAGATGGATCGCTGGAGCTTGCATATTTTGTTAACACCTTTAGGATCGACCAAACCTTCTAGTTGCATCGTATACAACTCTTCTTTAATAAATCCATTAAGGAATGCAGTTTTGTTTATCCATTTGCCGGATTTCATAAATGCGGCAATTGCTAACATGATTCGGACAGACTTAAGCATAGATACGAGTGAGAAACTCTCATCATAGTCAACACCTTGAACTTGTCGAAAACCTTTTGCGACAATTCTAGCTTTGTAGATAGTAACACTACTATCAGCGTCTCTCTTCCTCTTGAAGATCCATTTATTTTCTATGGCTTGCCGATCATCGGGAAAATCCATCAAAGTCCATACTTTGTTCTCATACATGGATCCCATCTCAGATTTCATGGCCTCAAACCATTTTGCGGAATCTGGGCTCATCATCACTTCCTCATAGTTTGTAGGTTCGTCATGGTCAAGTAACATGACCTCCAGAATAGGATTACCGTACCACTCTGGTGCGGATCTCACTCTGGTTGACCTACGAGGTTCGATAGTAACTTGATCCGAAGTTACATGATCATCATCATTATCTTCCTCACTAATTGGTGTAGTAGTCACAGGAACAGATTTCTGTGATGAACTACTTTCCAATAAGGGAGCAGGTACAATTACCTTATCAAGTTCTACTTTCCTCCCACTCACTTCTTTCGAGAGAAACTCCTTCTCTAGAAAGGAACCATTCTTAGCAACGAATTTCTTGCCTTCGGATCTGTGATAGAAGGTGTACCCACTAGTCTCCTTTGGGTATCCTATGAAGACATATTTCTCCGATTTTGGTTTGAGCTTATCAGGATGAAACTTTTTCATATAAGCATCACAACCCCAAACTTTAAGAAACGACAACTTTGGTTTCTTGCTAAACCACAGTTCATATAGTGTCGTCTCAACGGATTTAGATGGTGCCCTATTTAACGTGAATGCAACTGTCTCTAATACATAACCGCAAAACGATAGTGGTAAATCGGTAAGAAACATCATAGATTGCACTATATCCAATAAAGTACGGTTATGACGTTCGGACACACCATTATGCTGTGGTGTTCCAGGTGGCATGAGTTTGTGAAACTATTCCACATTGTTTTAATTGAAGGCCAAACTCGTAACTCAAATATTTTACCTCTGCGATCATATCGTAGAAACTTTTATTTTTGTTACGATGATTCTCCACTTCACTCTGAAATTCTTTGAACTTTTCAAATGTTTCAGAGTAGTGTTTCATTAAGTAGATATACTCATCTCTGCTCAAATCATCTCGGAAGGTCAGAAAATAATGATACCCTCCGCGAGCCTTAACACTCATCGGATCGCATACATCAGTATGTATTATTTCCAACAAGTCAGTTTCTCGCTCCATTGTTCTGGAGAACGGAGTTTTAGTAATCTTGCCCATAAGGCATGGTACGCAAGCATCAAGTGATTCATAATCAAGTGATTCCAAAATCCCATCAGCATGGAGTTTCTTCATGCGCTTTACACCAATATGACCTAAACGGCGGTGCCACAAATAAGTTGCACTATCATTATTAACTTTGCATCTTTTGGCTTCAATATTATGAATATGTGTATCACTACAATCGAGATCCAACGAACTATTTTCATTGGGTGTATGACCATCGAAGGTTCTATTCATGTAAGCAGAACAACAATTGTTCTCTAACTTAAATGAATAACCGTATTGCAATAAACATGATCAAATCATATTTATGCTCAACGCAAACACCAAATAACACTTATTTAAGTTCAACACTAATCTCGAAAGTATAGTGAGTGTGCGATGATGATCATATCAATCTTGGAACTACTTCCAACACACATCGTCACTTCACCCTTAACTAGTCTCTGTTCATTCTGCAACTCCCGTTTCAAGTTACTAATCATAGCAACTGAACTAGTACCAAATACTGAGGGGTTGCTATGAACACTAGTAAAGTACACATTAATAACATGTATATCAAATATACCTTTTGTTTACTTTGCCATCCTTTCTTATCCACCAAATACTTGGGGTAGTTCCGCTTCCAGTGACCAATCCCTTTGCAGTAGAAGCACTAAGTCTCAGGCTTAGGACCAGACTTGGGTTTCTTCACTTGAGCAGCAACTTGCTTGCCGTTCTTCTTGAAGTTCCCCTTCTTTCCTTTGCCCTTTTCTTGAAACTAGTGATCTTGTCAACCATCAACACTTGATGTTTTTCTCGATTTCTACCTTCGTCAATTTCTGCATTACGAAGAGCTTGGGAATCGTTTCAGTTATACCTTGCGTATCATAGTTCATCACGAAGTTCTACTAACTTGGTGATGGTGACTAGAGAATTTTGTCAATCACTATCTTATCTGGAAGATTAACTCCCACTTGATTCAAGCGATTGTAGTACCCAGACAATCTGAGCACATGCTCACTAGTTGAGCGATTCTCCTCCATCTTTTAGCTATAGAACTTGTTGGAGTCTTCATATCTCTCAACTTGGGTATTTGCTTGAAATATTAACTTCAACTCCTGGAACATCTCATATGCTCCATGACGTTCAAAACGTCTTTGAAGTCCCGATTCTAAGCTGTTAAGCATGGTGCACTTAAACTATCAAGTAGTCATCATATTGAGCTAGCCAAACATTCATAACGTCTGCATCTGCTCCTGCAATAGGTCTGTCACCTAGCGGTGCATCAAGGACATAATTCTTCTGTGCACCAATGTGTATAAACCTCAGATCACGGATCCAATCCACATCATTGCTACTAACATCTTTCAACACAATTTTCTCTAGGAACATATCAAAATAAACATATGAAAGCAACAATGCGAGCTATTGATCTACAACATAGATATACTAATACTACCAGGACTAAGTTCATGATAAATTAAAGTTCAATTAATCATATTAGTTAAGAACTCCCACTTAGAAAGACATCCCTCTAATCCTCTAAGTGATCACGTGATCCATATCAACTAAACCATGTCCGATCATCACGTGAGATGGAGTAGTTTCAATGGTGAACATCACTATGTTGATCATATCTACTATATGATTCACGCTCGACCTTTCGGTCTCCGTGTTCCGAGGCCATATCTGTTATATGCTAGGCTCGTCAAGTTAAACCTGAGTATTCCGCGTGTGCAACTGTTTTGCACCCGTTGTATTTGAACGTAGAGCCTATCACACCCGATCATCACGTGGTGTCTCAGCATGAAGAACTTTCGCAATGGTGCATACTCAGGGAGAACACTTTTACTATGATAATTTAGTGAGAGATCATCTTATAAAGCTACCGTCGAACCAAGCAAAATAAGATGTATAAAAGATAAACATCACATGCAATCATAATATGTGACATGATATGGCCATCATCATCTTGTGCCTTTGATCTCCATCTCCAAAGCATCGTCATGATCTCCATCGTCACCGACATGACACCATGATCTCCATCATCTTGATCTATATCAATGTGTCGTCACATGGTCGTCTCGCCAACAATTGCTCTTGCAACTATTGCTATCGCATAGCGATAAAGTAAAGCAATTATTTGGCGCTTGCATCTTATGCAATAGAGAGACAATCATAAGGCTTTTGCCAGTTGTCGATAACTTCAACAAAACATGATCATCTTATACAACAACTTATATCTCATCACGTCTTGACCATATCACATCACAACATGCCCTGCAAAAACAAGTTAGACGTCCTCTACTTTGTTGTTGCAAGTTTTACGTGGCTGCTACGGGCTGAGCAAGAACCGTTCTTACCTACGCATCAAAACCACAACGATAGTTTGTCAAGTTAGTGTTGTTTTAACCTTCGCAAGGACCGGGCGTAGCCACACTCGGTTCAACTAAAGTTGGAGAAACTGACACCCGCCAGCCACCTGTGTGCAAAGCACGGCGGTAGAACCAGTCTCGCGTAAGCGTACTCGTAATGTCG
Source organism: Aegilops umbellulata (assembly GCA_032464435.1). Taxonomy (NCBI): domain Eukaryota; kingdom Viridiplantae; phylum Streptophyta; class Magnoliopsida; order Poales; family Poaceae; genus Aegilops; species Aegilops umbellulata. The sequence continues at coordinate 332,738,316 of CP136058.1, forward strand.
GTCCGGGCCGCTTCATCCAACAATACCGCCGAAACAAAGTATGACATGCTGGTAAGCAGTATGACTTATATCGCCCACAACTCACTTGTGTTACACTCGTGCATATAACATCAAACCATAAAAACCTTGGCTCGGATGCCACTGTTGGGGAACGTAGTAATTTCAAAATTTTCCTACGCACACACAAGATCATGGTGATGCATAGCAACGAGAGGGGAGAGTATTGTCTACGTACCCTCGTAGACCAAAGCGGAAGCGTTGACAGAACGTAGAGGAAGTAGTCGTACGTCTTCCCGGTCCAACCGATCCAAGCACCGTTACTCCGGCACCTCCGAGTTCTTGGCACACGTTCAGCTCGATGACACTCCCCGGGCTCCGATCCAGCAAAGCTTCGGGGAGGAGTTCCGTCAGCACGACGGCGTGGTGATGATCTTGATGTTAAACCGTTGTAGGGCTTCGCCTAAGCACCGCTACAATACGATCGAGGTGTAATATCGTGGAGGGGGGCACCGCACACGGCTAAGGAACGATCACGAAGATCAACTTGTGTCTATGGGGTCCCCCCTGCCCCCGTATATAAAGGAGTGGAGGAGGGGAGGGCCGGCCCTCTCTATGGTGCGCCCTAGGGAGTCCTACTCCCACCGGGAGTAGGATCCCCCTTTCCTAGTCCAACTAGGAGTCCTTCCATGTAGTAGGAGTAGGAGACAAGGAAGGGGAAAGGAGAAGGAAGGAAGGAGGGGGCGCAGCCCCTCCCCCTAGTCCAATTCGGACTAGGCCTTGGGGGGGCGCGCGGCCTGCCCTAGGCAGCCCCTCTCTCTTTCCCGTATGGCCCAATAAGTCCCAATACTTTTCCCCCGTATTCCCGTAACTCCCCGGTGCTCCAAAAAATACCCGAACCACTCAGAACCTTTCCGATGTCCGAATATAGTCGTCCAATATATCGATCTTTACGTCTCGACCATTTCGAGACTCCTCGTCATGTCCCCGATGTCATTCAGGACTCCGAACTTCTTCGGTACATCAAAACTCATAAACTCATAATATAACTGCCATCGAAACCTTAAGCGTGCGGACCCTACGGTTCGAGAACAATGTAGACATGACCGAGACATGTCTCTGGTCAATAACCAATAGCGGATCCTGGATGCTCATATTGGCTCCTACATATTCTACGAAGATCTTTATCGGTCAGACCGCATAACAACATATGTTGTTCCCTTTGTCATCGGTATGTTACTTGCCCGAGGTTCGATCGTCGGTATCTCAATACCTAGTTCAATCTCGTTACCGGCAAGTCTCTTTACTCGTTCCGTAATACATCATCCCGCAACTAACTCATTAGTTGCAATGCTTGCAAGGCTTAAGTGATGTGCATTACCGAGAGGGCCCAGAGATACCTCTCCGACATTCGGAGTGACAAATCCTAATCTCGAAATACGCTAACCCAATAAGTACCTTCGGAGACACCTGTAGAGCACCTTTATAATCACCCAGTTACGTTGTGACGTTTGGTAGCACACAAAGTGTTCCTCCGGTAAATGGGAGTTGCATAATCTCATAGTCATAGGAACATGTATAAGTCATGAAGAAAGCAATAGCAACATACTAAACGATCGGGTGCTAAGCTAATGGAATGGGTCATGTCAACCAGATCATTCACCTAATGATGTGATCCCGTTAATCAAATAACAACTCTTTGTCCATGGTTAGGAAACATAACCATCTTTGATTAACGAGCTAGTTAAGTAGAGGCATACTAGTGACACTCTGTTTGTCTATGTATTCACACATGTATTATGTTTCCGGTTAATACAATTCTAGCATGAATAATAAACATTTATCATGAAATAAGGAAATAAATAATAACTTTATTATTGCCTCTAGGGCATATTTCCTTCACCAAGTACCCATCACAATTCCTTATCTCTCTCATTACATTATTTTCCATTTGCCTCTCGTTTTCCTCTCCCCCACTTCACCCTTGCCGTTTTATTCGCCCTCTCTTTTATGTTTGCCTTTTTCTCGCCTGCCTTTTTTTTGCTCGTGTGTTGGATTGCTTTCTTGTCACGATAGCTCAAGATAATACCAAATTGTGTGAATTTACCAATACCAACAACAATGATTTCCTTAGCACTCCGGTTGCTCCTCTTACCGATACTGAATCTTGTGAAATCAATACTGCTTTGTTGAATCTTGTTATGAAAGATCAATTCGCCGGCCTTCCTAGTGAAGATGCCGCTACTCATCTAAATAGCTTCGTTGATTTATGTGATATGCAAAAGAAGAAAGATGTCGATAATGATATTGTTAAATTGAAGCTATTTCCTTTTTCGCTTAGAGATCATGCTAAAGCTTGGTTTTCGTCTTTGCCTAAAAATAGTATTAATTCTTGGAACAAGTGCAAAGATGCTTTTTATCTCTAAGTATTTTCCTCCCACTAAGATCATCTCTCTTAGAAACGACATTATGAATTTTAAGCAACTTGATCATGAACATGTTGCACAAGCTTGGGAGAGAATGAAATTAATGATACGTAATTGCCCTACTCATGGTTTGAATTTGTGGATGATTATACAAAATTTTTATGCCGGATTGAATTTTGCTCCTAGAAATCTTTTAGATTTGGCCACGGAAGGCACTTTTATGGAAATCACTTGAGGAGATGCTACTAAACTCCTAGATAATATTATGGTTAATTTCTCAATGGCACACTGAAAGATCTACTAATAAAAAAGTGCATGCGATAGAAGAAATCAATGTTTTGAGTGGAAAGATGGATGAACTTATGAAATTATTTGCTACTAAGAGTGTTTCTTCTGATCCTAATGATATGCCTTTGTCTAATTTTATTGAGAATAATAATGTATCTATGGATGTGAATTTTGTTGGTAGGAATAATTTTGGTAACAACGCTTATAGAGCGAATTTTAATCCTAGGCCTTATCCTAGTAATCCTTCTAATAATTATGGAAATTCCTACAACAACTCTTATGGAAATTTTAATAAGATGCCCTCTGAATTTGAGAATAGTGTTAAAGAGTTTATGAATTCACAAAAGAATTTTAATGCTTTGCTTGAAGAAAAATTGCTTAGAGTTGATGAATTGGCTAGGAATGTTGATAGAATTTCTCTTGATGTTGATTCTTTAAAGCTTAGATCTATTCCCCCTAAGCATGATATCAATGAGTCTCTCAAAGCCATGAGAATTTCCATTGATGAGTGCAAGGAAAGAACCACTAGGATGCGTGCTACGAAAGATGCCTTTTTTAAAGCGTGTTATTCCAATTCCTATGAAAATCAAGATGAAGATCTAAATGTTATTGATGTATCCCCTATTAAATCTTTGTTTTGCAATATGAATCTTGATTAAACTGAATATGATCTTCCTTTACCTAGAAGGCATTCCAAAAATTCAGAGTTTTTAGATCTTGATGATGAAATTGATAAAAGTGGGATTGAAAAGAATAAAACCCTAGATGTTGCTAAACCCACTATTTTGGACTTCAAGGAATTTAATTATGCAAGTTGGTCTTTAATTGATTGTATTTCCTTGTTGCAATCCGTGGTAAATTCTCCTCATGCTTATAGTCAAAATAAAGCCTTTACCGAACATATCATTGATGCCTTGATGCAATGTTATGAAGAATAACTTGAGTTGAATGTTTCTATCCCTAGAAAACTTTATGATGAGTGGGAACCTACTATTAACATTAAAATTAAAGATCATGAGTTTTATGCTTTGTGTGATTTGGGTGCTAGTGTCTCCACTATTCCCAAAACTTTGTGTGATTTGCTAGATTTCTGTGATTTTGATGATTGCTCTCTAAACTTGCACCTTGCGGATTCCACAATTAAGAAACCTATGGGAAGAATTAATGATGTTCTTATTGTTGCAAATAGGAATTATGTGCCCGTAGATTTTATCATTCTTGATATAGATTGCAATCCTTCTTGCCCTATTATTCTTGGTAGACATTTCCTTAGAACGGTTGGTGCAATTATTGATATGAAGGAAGGGAATATTAGATTCCAATTTCCATTAAAAAAGGTCATGTAACACTTCCCTAGGAAGAAAATAAAATTACCATATGAAACTATCATGAGAGCCACTTATGGATTGCCTACCAAAGATGGCGATACCTAGATGTATCCTTGCTTTTATGCCTAGCTAGGGGCATTAAACAATAGCGCTTGAGGCAACCCAATTTTATTTTTAATTTTTTTTGCTTTTGCTTCTGTTTAGGAATGAATAATCCATATACCTTCTGTTTAGATGTGGTTTTATGTTTTAATTAGTGTTTGTGCCAAGTTAAACCTATAGGATCTTCTTGGATGATAGTTATTTGATCTTGCTATAATTTCCAGAAACTTTCTGTTCACGAAAACAATTGTTAAAAATCACCAGAACGTGATTTATACTGATTCCAATTTCTGCTGATCAATAAACAAATTGCCTAGGTCTTCCTATTTTGGTAGATTGTTTGGAGTTCCATAAGTTTACATTAGTTACAGATTACTACAGATTGTTCTGTTTTTGACAGATTCTGTTTTTCGTGTGTTGTTTGCTTATTTTGATGAATCTATGGCTAGTAAAATAGTTTATAAACCATAGAGAAGTTGGAATACAGTAGTTTTAACACCAATATAAATAAAGAATGAGTTCATTACAGTACCTTGAAGTGGTCTTTTGTTTTCTTTCGCTAATGGAGCTCACGAGATTTCTGTTGAGTTTTGTGTTGTGAAGTTTTCAAGTTTTGGGTGAAATCTTTTGATGGATTATGGAACAAGGAGTGGCAAGAGCCTAAGCTTGGGGATTCCCATGGCACCCCCAAGACAATCCAGGGACACCAAAAAGTCAAAGCTTGGAGATGCCCCGGAAGGCATCCCCTCTTTCGTCTACTTCCATCGGTAATTTTACTTGGAGCTATATTTTTATTCACCACATGATATGTGTTTTGCTTGGAGCGTCTTGTATGATTTGAGTCTTTGCTTGTTAGTCTACCACAATCATCCTTTCTGTACACACCTTTTGAGAGAGCCATACATGAATTGGAATTTGATAGAATACTCTATGTGCTTCACGTATATCTTTTGAGCTATATAGTTTTGCTCTAGTGCTTCACTTATATCTTTTAGAGCACAGTGGCGGATTTGTTTTATAGAAACTATTGATCTCTCATGCTTCACTTAGATTATTTTGAGAGTCTTAAATAGCATGGTAATTGCTTTATAATAATAAGCTTGGTATTCAAGATTTGTAAAACTTTCTTTTGAGTGCGTTGAATACTAAGAAAAGATTGATGCTTGATAATTGTTTTGAGATGTGAAGATGGTGATATTAGAGTCATGCTAGTTGAGTAGTTGTGAATTTGAGAAATACTTGTGTTAAAGTTTGTGATTCCCGTAGCATGCACGTATGGTGAACCGTTATGTGATGAAGTCGGAGCATGATTTATTTATTGATTGTCTTCCTTATGAGTGGCGGTCGGGGACGAGCGATGGTCTTTTCCTACCAATCTATCCCCCTAGGAGCATGCGCGTAATACTTTGCTTTGATAACTTCTAGATTTTTGCAATAAGTATATGAGTTCTTTATGACTAATGTTTAGTCCATGGATTATACGCATTTTCCCATCCTTCCACCATTGCTAGCCTCTCTAATACCGCACACCTTTTCGCCGGTATCATACACCCACCATATACCTTCCTCAAAACAGCCACCATGCCTACCTATCATGGCATTTCCATAGCCATTACGAGATATATTGCCATGCAACTTTCCACCGTTCCGTTTATTATGACACGCTCCATCATTGTCATATTGCTAGCATGATCATGTAGTTGACATCGTATTTTTGGCAAAGCCACCTTTCATAATTCTTTCATACATGTCACTCTTGATTCATTGCATATCCCGGTACACCGCCGGAGGCATTCATATAGAGTCATATTTTGTTCTAAGTATCGAGTTGTAATTGTTGAGTTGTAAGAAAAATAAAAGTGTGATGATCATCATTTTTAGAGCATTGTCCCAAGTGAGGAAAGGATGATGGAGACTATGATTCCCCCACCAGTCGGGATGAGACTCCGGACGAAAAATAAAATAAAAATAAAAAAAGAGGCCATAAAAAAAGGCCCAAATAAAAAAAAAAGAAAAAAATGAGAGAAAAAGAGAGAAGGGACAATGTTACTATCCTTTTACCACACTTGTGCTTCAAAGTAGCACCATGATCTTCATGATAGAGAGTCTCTCATTTTGTCACTTTCATATGCTAGTGGGAATTTTTCATTATAGAACTTGGCTTGTATATTCCAATGATGGGCTTCCTCAAAATGCCCTAGGTCTTCGTGAGCAAGCGAGCTATATGCATGCCCACTTAGTTTCTTTTGTTGATCTTTCATATACTTATAGCTCTAGTGCATCCGTTGCATGGCAATCCCTACTCACTCACATTGATATCTATTGATGGGCATCTCCATAGCCCATTGATACGCCTAGTTGATGTGAGACTATCTTCCCCTCTTTTTGTCTTCTCCATAACCACCGTTCTATTCCACATATAGTGCTATATCCATGGCTCATGCTCATGTATTGCGTGAAGATCGAAAAAGTTTTGAAAATGTCAAAAGTATGAAACAATTGCTTGGCTTGTCATCGGGGTTGTGCATGATTTAAATACTTTATGTGGTGAAGATAGAGCATAGCCAGACTATATGATTGTGTAGGGATAACTTTCTTTGGCCATGTTATTTTGAGAAGACATAATTGCTTTGTTAGTATGCTTGAAGTATTACTATTTTATGTCAATATGAACTTTTGTCTTGAATCTTTCGGATCTGAATATTCATACCACAATTAAGAAGAATTACATTAAAATTATGCCAAGTAGCACTCCGCATCAAAAATTCTTTTTTTATCATTTACCTACTCGAGGACGAGCAGGAATTAAGCTTGGGGATGCCTGATACGTCTCCAATGTATCTATACTTTTTGATTGCTCCATGCTATATTATCTACTGTTTTGGACCATATTGGGCTTTATTTTCCACTTTTATATTACTTTTGGGACTAACCTATTAACCGGAGGCCCAGCCCAGAATTGCCGTTTTTTTTGCCTATTTCAGTGTTTTGAAGAAACGGAATATCAAACGGAGTCCAAACGGAATGAAACCTTTGGGAACGTGATTTTCTCAACAAATAAGATCCAGGAGACTTGGACCCTCCGTCAAGAAAGGAGGGAGGAAGCCACGAGGGTGGAGGGCGCGCCCCCCAGGCTGTGCCCCCTGCCTCGTGGGCCCCCCTTTGCTCCACCGACGTACTCCATCCTCCTATATATACCTACGTACCCCCAAACGATCAGATACGGAGCCAAAAACCTAATTCCACTGCCGCAACCTTCTCTACCCACGAGATCCCATCTTGGGGCCTGTTCCGCAGCTCCGTCGAAGAGGGCATCCACCATGGAGGGCTTCTACATCATCATAGCCGCTCCGATGAAGTGTGAGTAGTTTACCTCAGACCTTCGGGTCCATAGTTAGTAGCTAGATGGCTTCTTCTCTCTTTTTGGATCTTAATACAATGTTCCCCCCTCTCTCGTGGAGATCTATTCGATGTAATCTTCTTTTTGCGGTGTGTTTGTTGAGACCGATGAATAGTGGGTTTATGATCAAGTCTATCTATGAACAATATTTGAATCTTCTCTGAATTCTTTTATGTATGATTGGTTATCTTTGCAAGTCTCTTCGAATTATCAATTTGGTTTGGCCTACTAGATTGGTTCTTCTTGCAATGGGAGAAGTGCTTAGCTTTGGCTTCAATCTTGCGGTGTCCTTTCCCAGTAACAGTAGGGGCAACAAGGCACGTATTGTATTGTTGCCATCGAGAATAACAAGATGGGTTTTTTTATCATATTGCATGGAACTATCCCTCTACATGATGTCATCTTGCTTAAGGCGTTACTCTGTTTTTAACTTAATACTCTAGATGCATGCTGGATAGCGGTCGATGAGTGGAGTAATAGTAGTAGATGTAGGCAGGAGTCGGTCTACTTGTCTCGGACGTGATGCCTATATACATGATCATACCTAGATATTCTCATAACTATGCTCAATTCTGTCAATTGCTCAACAGTAATTTGTTAACCCACCGTAGAATACTTATGCTCTTGAGAGAAGCCACTAGTGAAATCTATGGCCCCTGGGTCAATTCTTATCATATCAATCTTCAATCACTTTATTATTGCTTTGCTTTTTTACTTTACCTTTTATTTTACTTTGCATCTTTATATCAAAAATACCAAAAATATTATCTATCATCTCTATCAGATCTCACTCCCGTAAGTGGCCGTGAAGGGATTGACAACCCCTAATTGCGTTGAGCTATTTGTTTTGTGTAGGTACGAGGGACTCGCGCGTAGCCTCCTACTGGATTGATACCTCGGTTCTCAAAAACTGAGGAAAATACTTACTCTACTCTGCTGCATCACCCTTTCCTCTTCAAGGAAATCCAACGCAGTGCTCAAGAAGTAGCACGGATGGTGGAGAATTTTGCTTCCCACCCGCCACCCACTTCATAGCCACCGTTGACGACACAACAAACATGCCTGACCCGTGCTCCGAAGACATCAACGGTCTGGACAACGATGAGGGGCAAAGCCAAAGCTTACTATTCGCTAGACACGGGGCGACCACTTCCTGGTATGACGTGTGTATGGTAGACACACCCAATGACGATATCGACGATGACAAGGCGGATCCAGTCGAGGATAGACCTCCTGGTACACAGTCCGAACACCGGCGCCACTCTCAGTCACGTCACTCAAGAGAAAACAATACTAGCATCGGAGGTGATAATACTCCGGACAACAAAGACCCTGTTGAGACAGGATCCGAATAGGAGGACCAGGAAAGTGGACAGGATAGCCCTAATGAACAGGCCACATACGGAGACTCGGAGGATAGTAATTATTTTCCACTCTCTGAGGAAGAAGAGAGCCTCGGCAACGAGGAATTCATCGTGCCTGAGGAACCTCTAGAACAGGAGAGCTTTAAACGCCGGCTCATAGCCACCGCAAGGAGCCTAAGGAGGAAGCAGTTGTAGCTTCAAGTGAGCCAAGATTTTCTCAATGATAGATGTATTGAGGTCCTGGCTGCCGAAGAAATACGGCCTTAGCGTCCCAGGCAAAAGCCACCACAACAGTAGGTGGCTCCCTCAATATGATGGCAAGGCTTTGGAGCCCACACCACCATCGAATAAGCCGGTAGGCCGACCACAGTTCGGTCCGGGCAAAGCAGCAGCCCCAGCAGAGCACCACACCAACCCATCCGATCATCCAAGCAAGAATAAAGAAGCTCGGGGGAACACTTGCGACATCCAACAAGATCTGGAGGGTAGAATAGGACACACAAAATCGACACACGGACCGCGGAGACATGCCCCGACCAGTAATAATGGTCATCTATTCCGACACAACAAACCTGAGCACGCTTGGTCCGAAAACCATAAGCGGAGTCCGCCAGAGGTGCTTCACAGTGTGGCCCAACATAGAGGAGCCGCACACCCTCTTTGCTTCACCAACTAGGTAATGGAGCATGAATTTCTAGACGGGTTTAAACCCATCAACATCGAATCATACGATGGAACAGCAGATCCCACAGTATGGATTGAGGACTTCCTCCTCCTTATCCACTTGGCTCGCGGAGACGACCTTCATGCCATTAAATACCTGCCTCTCAAACTCAAGGGCCAGCACGGTACTGGCTAAACAGTTTGCTAGAAAATTCTATTAGCAGCTAGGAAGATCTGGAAGACGCCTTTCATGACAACTTCCAAGGAACATATGTCCGGCCACCAGATGCCGATAACTTAAGTCATATTGTCCAGCAGCCCGGCGAGTCAGCCAGGGAGCTCTATACTAGGTTCCTAGTAAAAAAGAATCAAATCATCGACTGTTTGGACGCGGAAGCCCTCGCGGCCTTCAAACGTAGCGTCCGGGATGAATGGCTAGCACGTCACCTCGGCCAGGAAGGACCTAAATCCATGACAGCCCTTACCGCTCTAATGACTCGCTTTTGTGTGGGAGAAGACAACTGGCTCGCTCGCAAAAGCAACAATGCCAGCGACCTGGGCACTTCCGAAATCCGAGACGGCAATGGCAAGCCGCGACTGAGCGAGCATAACAGTCGCAGCAATAACGAAAGATTGCGTGACACAGCGGTCAACGCCGAATTTCATAATCCGAAACCCGGTTGTCGGTGTACTAAAGTAGGGGTACCTTAGTACCCCAGACTTGTGCACGGGCAGTCGTAGCACCCTGCGGCAAGGCCCGCCCCGGAAGCGCCAAGAGAAGACCAAGCATTCAAGACAAAGCCCCCGGCAAGAGGAGCTTGCCGGGCCGAGAAGACAAGGCCCCCGGCAAGAGGAGCTTGCCGGGCCAAGAAGACAAGACCCCGGCAAGAGGAGCTTGCCGGGACGACTGAGCCCATGTAAGGCCATCCAAGAACAAAGTATAACGAGACAAAAGACCGAGCCCCCGACAAGAGGAGCTTGTCGGGAAGGCCGAACCCAGGCACCACAAGAGAAGCCCGCCGTGGCGCGCCAAGCGCCCTGGCAAGGCCTGATAGCCGGCACGCTATCAAGCACAGGAAGACGACCCCCGCGGCAAGCCACTTGCCGCGGCAAGATCGCCACCTCAAGACTGCGCTCCAGCTCGCCCGCCACGCGTCGCTCCGGGGCTTCCCCCGAGGGCACGTGGCGAGGCACCGCGCAGCCTGGGGCATGCGGTGGCATGCAGCCGCCATCGTGGCGAACGGTGGCGCACCTAACGGTCCGCCTCGGTGCTGTCCGGGCGACCGTGACGGGCATTTAATGCCCTTGTCCCCTACCGTCAGAAGTAGGTATGATAACACTGTGCCGCACTGTAGCGCCACCGTTCCCGCACTATTACAGCTACCACCCCTTTTACACTTTTACCCCTTTCTCTTACGTTGACACCTGTCGGTGACCCCTTTGCGCTATAAAAGGAGGCCCGTGTGCAACGTAGAGGGGGTTCCGCGTTCCAAAAGGGTTCGGAGGTTCCGGGATTCGGAGACTCGGCATCCAGACAGCCATACGCTCGGTGCAGCTAGCTCCCCAAGCTCCCGAGCTCCCCAGTTCAATACAACTAAGCAGGAGTAGGGTTTTACGCGTCCATCGCGGCCCGAACCTGGGTAAACCGCCCGTGTGCCCGCTTCGATCTGCTCTCCGCGCTCCCTCCGCCCCCCACGCCGGACAACGGAAGGGGCTCCGGCCCCATAGGTGCTCGCGGGGGGACGCCCGTCCGCCCCGACACCGGTCAACGGAAGAAGCCATTTAAGGCCAAACAGGATGGACCATCCGCCCTTGACAGGATACTGGACCGACCCTGTCAGATTCATGGCCACCCTGATAAGCCAGCTAATCATACCAACAGAAACTGTTGGGTCTTCAAGCAGGTAGGCTAGCTTAATGCCGAATACAAAGGGAGAAGGCCACCAAGCGATAAAGACGACGGCAAGGCTCGCCAGCCGAACACCGGGGCCCAGAAGCAGTTTCCCTCCAACGTTCGACCACTACCGGAGCGAAAATAGCAGTTCGGCTTCCGCCACCAACCCACTATGATGGCAGGATTTACACCACGCGTACATCACTATGCGCTCAAGATACCATAGGTATCGGCGGAAGCACAATACAGACAACCCTGCATGCATTCCCGTAATGTTTTTTATCCATTTTCTTTACTTTTCTTTATTATAAATAGGTGACCGACAGGACTGCATATACACCGGACTCTGTCGGAGTTTGGATCCGCACACTCACCTAAGGGGTTACTTTAGTTAAGGACTCCTCTCCTAGAGGACGGGAGGCGCAAACGTGCGACAGGAGGTCCAAAACAGCTTTTTGTAGACCGCACACTTTATTCTGAGCCTGTACTATGCCTTTTTCCTCCGTTCCCAACCCCGAGCATGTCAAATAGCCGGGTTGTGGTTTTTCTTTTCTTTTTATATATATGAATTTATCATTGGCTTATTGCTCCACTCCCAGTAAAACTCATCCGAACTAATCTTCCATACTCTTTTTACAATGAGTACGGCTGTAACGGCTGTGTTACAAGACGCACCTCGGCATAACCTGCCAGGGGATCGGTATGGGAACAAATGAGTCGCCAATAAAAGTCCGAACAACTCTATAGCATACTTCGGCGTCACAAGTTTGGCCTTATATGCATCAGCTCTGAATCATTGTCTTTGGTCAATAGTTGGGTTTCCCGGCTCCTGTGCTTGCTACCCTATGTTCCGTTCTATCGGCTAGGGTAGTAAAGGGAGAACTACTGTGATTGTGCCCTGGCTTTGACCGGATGAGCACCTCAATAGAGAAAGCCGAAAACTGACTGTCATGATAGGGCGAGAGCTAGTCAACCACTTGACGACTTATTCGAATATTTAGCGATTCCCCGTGTCACACGAAGGATCTTTTTTAGATCAAAACATGTAAGGCATAATATTACGATACGCCGCATACATACCAGGGGCTATGTCGTAGCCCCACCATAAAACTCCTATGGCTAAGTGAAAGTGTTAATGCCATATAGTCTGATTGCTTGGTTCGCCGCATTATCACCTCCTTAATGGACCAAGACGTTGGATAAAGAGTGATTCAATGCTTTTCCGAACACCCTCGTATTTCCTACGAGGGGGCTGAAGCCGACGACAGGAAAACTTTCAAATTACATTAAAACGGCCGCACAGGTGGAATACAAGCTTTCGAGCAAAAAAATAGATTAACTATAAAGTTGTCTATTACAACCCTTGCACACATCACTCGAATATTATGTCTTTCGAGCAATGACCCTCTATCAAGCGGGCGGCCTCTAGGATGTCTCCAAAATAATGCTCCAGTTCCGGACGGTCCTTGCCTTCGGGTGGACTCTTCGTTGCAATATTGATGGCCTTCATCTTCCCCCAGAATGTCTTGACTCGGGCGAAGGCCATCTGTGCACCTTCAATGCACGCCGACCGCTTCACAGCATCGATACGTGGCACCGCGTCAGCAAGCCGCTGCACCAGGCCGAAGTAACTACACGGAATAGGTTCAGTCGGCCACAAACGGACTACGGCGTTCTTCATGGAAGCGCTGGATATCCTATGCAGCTCGGCCCACTGGGACTTCTATTCATTCAGCAACAGAGGGTGCCTCGACGCGCCGAATTGCGACCAGAAAAGCTTCTCCGTTGCATACCCCTCTTGCGCCTGATAAAATTGCGCCAGATCGGAAGAACTCTTCGGCAAGTCTAAAAAATTGTCTGGATAACTCCATACTTGGTTAAGCTGAGCATAGTTCAGATCGCCGAACTTAGCCTGTAGCAAAAAGGGCTTGCCAGCCACAATCTCCCCAGCTTGCCGGATCTCCTCATGGGCTGCTGTGGATTCAGACCACGCTTCTCTCGCCTCTCGTAAGGCCTTCTCAAGTTCAGCCGTTTTGGCTTCATTTTCCTTCTCAAGAAGTTTACAGCGGCTAGCCGCATTCTCTAACTCGCGTGCCATGGTGGACATGGCCTCCTTGTCCTGGCGCCGCGCGGCTTATTTGGCCTTCAAGTCAGCCGATGCCTTTTCGGCAGCCGCATTACTAAACTGGGCCTGCTCCTTGGCCCGGGCTAGCTCCCCCCGAAGGGCTTCCACGGCGGCAGCACCATCTGCATTGATGGACATTTTATGTCAAACACTCTTAGGAGTCAATCTTACATTATGAGCACATTGGTGTAAGGAATGCTCGAAATATATACCTTGCGAGTCATCAAGACGCCTATTGATCAAAGCAATGTCATCCTCCACAATATCCAGCTTTCGCTGCACTTCGATTACCTCCGAATTTCGGGCAGCGACAGGAGGGGAGACAGCCTGCATTCCAAATTCAACCAAGGTCAGTACCTGAAAATATCTTTTCGATCCTCCGATCACTACCTTTGGAAGGCGATCCGAGTCTCAGGGGCTACTGCATACACGATAGGTGCATTCTGTCAATTGGCGACATTACATCACAAACCATAGGTGCATTCTGTCAATTGGCGACATTACATCACAAACCTCAAAACCTCTCAGAAGGCTCGTAAAAGCCTCGTTCAACCCGCTCTTCATGGATAGAACTTTTTCGACCACCATAACCATTAAGGCACGGTGCTCCTCTGAGTCCGTCAGCATCTCCGGCACTCCCGGGTCTTCGGACACCGCTGTCGGAGCACGACATTCCTTTGGAGGAATCTGCTTACCTGCCTCTAGCATTGTCTCCGGCTGTAAACTAGACAGTTTGGGGTCGTCATTATTGACCCCCGAACCATGAGTGACAGAGGCACCACCTTCGGGCAGCTCCTTCCTCGTTTCCCGCGCTACTTGCTGGTCGGGAGGAGCCCTCCGGGACGACACCTCAAGATCATCCGCCCTATTGGGCGAGGAGATCGGAGAAGGTGTGTCACTCTCCATCATCTCTGGAAGAAGGTCCCCCGAGGAGGAGGACGATTTAGAAACACCAAGCGTTAACCTGCGAGGATGCACATATGCCGGAGGGTTATTTTAGTATAAGAAAGGAATGAGGTATGGTTGAAGTACCCCGCTTCACTTACAGTCTGGCCAGAGGTTCTTCCTCCTCATCAAGCTCTATATCAACATCGCTTGCCCAGTTAAAACTGACCGACGATGGCATTTTTCCTTTCTTGGAAGGTTTCCCCTCCCGGCCTCCAGAAGTAGCCCGCTTTTTGCCGTGGCAGGCATCTCCTTTGGGCTCCCCGCTCTCGCCTCCCTCTGTAGACACCAGGTATGGTGTAGGGATCAACATCCGCGTCAGTAGGGCAGACGCAGGGTCTTTGGGAAGGGGTGCCAAACACCATATTAACACCGCTTTCTTTATCCAGTCCTGTATAAGGGCAGGTTGTTTAGTGTCTTGTCAAGAGATGCTTGAATGAAGGGTGTGTGGGGATTGAATACTTATCGGAGTATCCGGATGATTGCAGTCGAGGCCGACGTCTTCGGTGGTGTCCGGCCATTGCTTTCGCTCCCCGAAATCTAACTCCCGCATTCCTTCGTGTGTAGTGCCGAAGAAGTGCTGAAGAGTCCGCCGCCCTTCTGGATTGAACTCCCACATACGAAGAGGCCGCCGTTGACACGGCAGGATCCGGCGGACCAACATTACTTGAACGACGTTCACAAGATTGATGCCCTTTTCAGTAAGGCTTCGGATGCGACCTTGCAGAGTCTGCACCTCATTAGCGGATCCCCAGTCCAATCCCTTGTTGATCCATGAAGCAAGCTGAGTCGGAGGGCCGGGTCGGAACGCAGGCGTAGCCTCCCACTTGGAGCCCGTGGCTCATTGATATAAAACCACCTCTGCTGCCATAGTTCGGAAGACTCGACGAAGGATCCTTCAAACCAAACCGCGCCCGCAAGCTTGTTTATTAGAACGCTGCCACACTCTGCTTGCTCCCCCTCTATCACCCGCGGCCTCACATCAAAAGTCTTGAGCCACAAAGCAAGGTGCGGAGGAGTCCGGAGAAAGGCCTCACACGTGAGGATAAATGTCGAGATGAGGAGAACGGAGTCGGGGCCAGATCTGAAAATCTAGCCCATAGTAGAACATGAGCCCCCGGATGAAGGGGTTAAGCGCGAACCCTAACCCATGGAGGAAGTGGGACACAAATACTACCCTCTCGCCGGATTTGGGGGTGGGAATAATCTGCCCCTCGGTAGGAAGCCGATGAAGGATTTCTGGGGTCAGGTACCTCGCTACGCGGAGCTTCGCAATATCCTCCTCCGTGAGGGAAGAGGCCACCCACCGGCCGGAACGGCTGGACCCGGACATGATTGGGGCTGGTGGTGATTAGGGCTCGAGGGCTAAAACTCGAGGTGGGTGGGGTTGAGGAAGAAGGAAGCACGGAATAGAAGGACAAGTCTGGGTCCCTATATGAAGCAAGCCTTTGTAGCCACAAAAAACCAATCTAGACCCTGCTCCTGCACCCTAACAGAGGGGGAAATCATCACCAGAGGTCATCTTCATCATCCCGGCGGCCACCATGATGAAGAAAGAGTAGTCCACGTGTTCTTGATTTTGCACAATCTTGATGTACCGCAAGCTTTGTTAATATAGTTGGATCATATGGTGTTTCTCCCTCTCTATCTTGTTGTGATTAATTGAGTTTTTCCTTTGAGATTTCACTTTTATCGGATTGAATACTTTTATGGATTTGAGAACACTTGATGTATGTCTTGCTATGAATACCCGTGGTGAAATGGGGAATCTTATTGATTCACTTGATATATGTTTTGGCACTCAACTCGCGGATTCCCAAGGTGACATTGAGGTAATCTATGCATAGGGGCTGATGCACGTTTTCGTCTTTGTTTCTCCAGTAGAAATCTCGGGGCACTCTTTGAGGTTATTTGTGTTGGATTGAATATTATGAATCTGAAATTGTTTGATGCATATCGTATAATCAACTTACGGATACTTGTGGTGACATTGGAGTATCTACGTGACATTAGAGTTGGTTGATGTGTATCATATGGTGTTATTGTAGTACGAACTCTTGGGCTGTTTGTGGCACTTATAGGGATAGCTCGATAGATCGATCAGAAAGGATAACTTTGAGGTGGTTTCGTAACCTACAAACAATTTCGTCTTATGTGCTTCGCTAGATAGGAACTTTGGAGTGATTCTTCATCCCATGTTGAGGGATGGTTAGTTGATCCAATTATATTAGCTTTGTTGAGAGATTGCACTAGTGAAAGTATGAACCCTAGGCTTCATTTCCAAGCATTGTGATACCATTTGTGCTCACTTTTGTTACTTGCTACCTTGCTGTTTCTATTGTTCCTATTAGAAAAATCAATATATACTATCATTACTACAATTTTATCACCATCTCTTCGTCGAACTAGTGCACCTATACAATTTGCCATTTGATATGTCTCCAATGTATCTATAATTTTTGATTGTTCCATGCTGTTATATTATCAATCTTGGATGTTTTATAATCATTTTATATCATTTTTTGGTACTAACCTATTGACATAGTGCCAAGTGCCAGTTGTTGTTTTCTGCATGTTTTTTACATCGCAGGAAATCAATATCAGACAGAGTCCAAACGCAACAAAACTTCACGAAGATTTTTTTGGGACCAGAAGTAACATAATGGGCCCTCGCTGCGCCTGGGAGGGTGCCTTGAGGAGGGCACAACCCACGAGGGCGCGCCAGGAGGACCAGGCGCGCCCTGGTGAGTTGTGCCCACCTCGGGTGCCCCCGGACCACCTCTTTGCTCTATAAATACCCCAATATTCCCAAAACCCTAGGGGAGTCGACGAAATATTCATCTTAACGCCGCAGAGTCCAGAACCACCAGATCCAATCTAAACACCATCTGGGATGGGGTTCACCACCTCCATTGGTGCCTCTCCGATGATGCGTGAGTAGTTCTTTGTAGACCTTCGGGTCTGTAGTTAGTAGCTAGATGGCTTCGTCTCTCTCTCTCTCTCTCTCTCTCTCTGAATTCTCAATACAATGGTCTCTTGGAGATTCATATGATGTAACTCTTTTGCGGTGTGTTTGTTGGGATCGATGAACTTTCAGTTTATGATCAGATCTATCTTTTTATATCCATGAAAGTATTTGAGTTTCTTTGATCTCTTTTATGCATGATCTTTTATAGCCTCGTATTTCTTCTCCGATATTTGGGTTTTGTTCGGCCAACTTGATCTATTTATCTTGCAATGGGAAGAGGTGCTTTGTAGTGGGTTCGATCTTATGGTGCTTGATCCCAGTGACTTAAAGGGAAACGACATATATGTATCATTGCTACTAAGGATAAAACGATGGGGTCTATCTCTACATAGATAGATCTTGTCTACATCATGCCATCGTTCTTATTGCATTACTCCGTTTTTCCATGAACTTAATACACTAGATGCATGCTGGATAACGATCGATGTGTGGAGTAATAGTAGTAGATGCAGGCAGGAGCCGGTCTACTAATCTTGGATGTGATGCCTATTTAATGATCATTGCCTGGATATCGTCATGAGTATTTGAAGTTCTATGAATCGCCCAACAGTAATTTGTTTACCCACCATTTCCTATTTTTCTCGAGAGAAGCCACTAGTGAAACCTACAGCCCCCGGGTCTCCTTTCTCATATATTTGCCTTTGCGATCTACTTTTTCCTTGCATTTATTTTCAGATCTATTAAACCAAAAATACAAAAATACCTTGCTGCGTTTTATTTCTATTTGTTTTATTTGGCGTTTGATCTATCAATCTACTGCAATTCTGTTTCACGTCCGTTTACCTATCTTGAGGCGTCGTACCCCGGAAGGGATTGACAACCCCTTTAACTCGTTGGGTTGCGAGGATTTGTTATCTGTGTGCAGGGGATGTTTACGTTGTGTCGCTTGGTTCTCCTACTGGTTCGATAACCTTGGTTTCATATCTGAGGGAAATACCTACCGCCGCTTCCCTGCATCATCCCTTCCTCTTTGGGGAAATACCGACATAGCTTCAAGCGACATCAAAAGGAATTTCTGGCGCTGTTGCCGGGGAGGATCTTCAACATATACCAGGTTCCTGATCAAAAATCTCATCTCCTCGCAATTTACATTATTTGCCATTTGCCTCTCATTTTCCTCTCCCCCACTTCACAAAAAATTGCGTTTTATTCGCTTCTCTTTCCCGTTCGCTGTTTTCTTGCCGGATCTGTTTTTGTGTGCAATCTTGTTTGCCGTTATTATCGTTATGGATAGCTCTTCCTCTGTTGCTTGCACTCCCGAGAATGGGGTTCTCAACTTTAAACAAAGGGGAGGAGAAAGTTTAAAAGATGCTTGGTATAGAATTTGCAATGCTCATAATAGATCTATTCGTAAGCAATCTACCGTTGTTCTTCTTCGTTGATTTTATGTTGGCATCACCACTTGGTATAGATTCGTCCTTGATACGATTACCAGTGGAAATTTCTTGATGTGTCCTTCTCTTGATGCTTTTAATGCTATGGGAAATTTAGTGGGCTCACCACCTCTCATGATTAATGAAACAACTTTGACTCTTGAGCATGTTATGGAAAGACTAGATGCTATTGAAAAGAAAATGCTCACCGAAGATCATATGGAAATTATAGATAAAAAGATGCATAATTTTGCCACCAATATTGGGTCAAAAGCAGGAGATATTTTTAAGTTGTGAAAAGAAAAGGGTACCGTAATCCATGAAAGAATAGAAGAAAGCCCGTCTCCGATCGATAAATTAGAAGAGATTTTTAGTAATCTAAGCATGGCTTTCACTTCTGCTAAAACTGTCGAAAAAACTCCCATAAAGATTGGCAAATTTACCAACAAAAAGGGTGCAACTTCTAGTAATAGTAATAAGGAAGATCTTAAGATGATTGGTATACACCCGGATTTTGTTGAAGTGATAAGAGATCCTTTTTGCAAGAATGAAATTTTTGGATTTATCCCTAGGAGTGTTGTTATTGAAGATCTTTATGCTAAATCTTTGAAGGATTCTAAGTGTTTGATTGAAGAGTTGGACAAAGATGACAAAACTTAGATCCTTGCTTCATGCCTAGCTAAGGGCGTAAAACTATAGCGCTTGTTGGGAGGCAACCCAATGAATAAATTTTATTTTTGCTTTTTTGCTTTCTGTTCTTGAGTGTTTGCACAATTATGCTACTGTTATGATTGTGTTTTTTGTGTTTTAATTAGTGTTTGTGCCAAGTAGAACCGATAGGATCTTCTTGGGTGATAGTTGTTTGATCTTGCTGAAAAACAGAAACTTATGCGCTCACGAAAACAATTGTTAAAAATCACAAGAACGTGATAAAATGCCAATTCATTTTGCAGAATATTAATATACAAATTACCTAGGTCGTCCTTTTTTTCAAAATTTTTGGAGTTACAGAAGTATTCAAAATAGTCAGATTACTACAGATTGTTCTGTTTTGACAGATTCTGTTTTCTTTGCGTTGTGTGCTTATTTCGATGGCTCTATGGTTTTCTTTGATGAGTTTTTGCCCTAGAAAAGTTGGAATATAGTAGATATAATGCAAAAACAAAATATTAATTGGTTTGGTACATTACTTATAGTAGTGGTTTGCTTTCTTATACTAACGGATCTCACGAAGGTTTTGTTGAGTTTTGTGTGATTGAAGTTTTCAAGTTTTGGGTTATCTTACGATGCATGAAGGAATAAAGGATAGAAGAGACTAAGCTTGGGGATGCCCCGACATCCCAAGCTATTATCCAAAAAAGGGCAACCAACTAAGCTTGGTGATGCCCCCGAGTGGCATCCCCTCTTTCTTCTAACGACCATCGGTATTTTACTCGAAGCTATATTTTTATTCGTCACATAATATGTGTTTTGCTTGGAGCGTCTTGTATGATATGAGTCTTTGATTATTTTATTTTGTGTTTTAAGTCTTGATCCCTTGCTGGACACACATATTTGGGAGAGCTAAAATTATGTCATCACTTGTTAGAATTGCTCTCTATGCTTCACTTAATTTTTTATGAGCTATGGACTTGCTCTAGTGCTTCACTTATATCTTTTTGAGCACAGTGTGCTTATTATTTTTAAAGAAATGCCATCTTTCTTCACTTAGATTGATTTGAGAGTTAGTAAAATTTTCAAGAAATTCTCTCTTGCTTCACTTAAATTATTTTGAGAGAAAGAAAAATTATGCGCATGATCTTCACTTATATTTGTTTGAGCTTATGAAAAGCAACACATGAAAATTAGTCCCAAAGTGATAGATATCCAAGAAGGTTATAATAAAAACTTTCATGAAGATAATTGGACAAAATAAACTTGATTCTTAGTAATAGTTTTGAGATATGATGATGTGATATGTGAGTTATGTTGATGAGTAATTATGCTTTAGTAAGAATATTGATGTTAAGGTTTGTGATTCCCTATGCAAGCACAAAAGTCAATAGTCATGCAATGAAATTATGTCCTATTTGTGGTGCATTATTCAGTGTTATTTATGCTTAATGCTTGCTTATGACATTATCCGTTTCTTGGTTGGTCGCTTCTCAATCTTTTGCTAGCCTTCATTTTGCACTAAGTATGATCTCTACTTGTGCACCCAAAATCATTTAAACCAGCTTTGCCACATGAGTCCACTATATCTACCTATATGCGGTATTCTTTTGCTGTTCTAAGAAAATTTGCATGTGCCATCTCTAATTTTCAAAATAAACTTCTCTTTTGTGTGTTCGTTTCGCTCGTAGAGCGGTGAGGGGTGGCTAATATTTTCCATGTTGGATGTGTTATTCTCACGATGAGTGTTTATTCACTTGTCATTGCACGAGAGTAAGGCAAAGGTTTTAGGGATGCCCAGTCCCAAAATGAAAAAAAGAATTTAGTTTATGTTGTCAAATAATAAATTCCTTCGAAAGTGTTGGTATGGAGGGTAACCGTGGATACGCTAGCCATGGAAAGTGGAAGTATGGTGGAAAAAGGAATAAACTTTATTTTCTGTTTGGGAACCGCCTATGATATATCTAGCATGGAAAGTGTTGGGAACTCAAAATCGTTTTCGTTGGTGGGATGGATACACCTCCCAAAATGTTTTTATCTCTATTTTTTTCGCTTTGAGCTCTGGCACCTCTACAAATCCCTACTTCCCTCTGCGAAGGGCCTTTCCTTTAATTTATGCAATTTTTATTTTGAATTTGAGTCTCCATCTTCTCTTACAAAAGGACCAACTAGGAGGCAATATGATCGTACTTAAGTATTAGGTATAACTAATATGCGAGTGTGTTTCATGAATGGATCAATAGTTGAGCATGATGGGCTAGGGATAACTTATTTTAGCATTGATATTTTGAAAGACATGGTTGCTTGTTGATATGCTTGAGTATTTAAATTATCATGTCAAAACTAGACTATTGCTTTGAACAATATAAAAGTCCAAATGTCCATGCTATAAAGAAAAGAATATGATATGACATGTTAGGCAGCATTCCACACCAAAAATTCTATTTTTATCACTTACCTACTCGAGGACGAGTAGGAGTTAAGCTTGGGGATGCTGATACGTCTCCAACATATGTATAACTTTTGATGGTTCCATGCTGTTATATTATCAATCTAGGATGTTTTATAATCATTTTATAGTCATTTTATATCACTTTTTGGTACTAACCTATTGACATTGTGCCAAGTGCCAGTTGCTATTTTCTGCATGTTTTTTACATAGCAGGAAATCAATATCAGACGGAGTCCAAACGCAACGAAACTCCACAGAGATTTTTTTGGACCAGAAGGAACATGATGGGCCCTGGCTGCGCCCGGGGGTGCCTCGAGGAGGGCACAACCCACCAGGGCGCGCCAGGAGGCCCAGGCGCGCCCTGGTGGGTTGTGCCCACCTCGGGTGCCCCTCGGACCGCCTCTTTGCTCTATAAATACCCCAATATTCCCAAAACCCTAGGGGAGTCGACGAAATATTCATCCAGCCGCCGCAGAGTCTAGAACCACCAGATCCAATCTAGACACCATCTCGGATGGGGTTCACCACCTCCATTCGTGTCTCTCCGATGATGCGTGAGTAGTTCTTTGTAGACCTTAGGGTCCGTAGTTAGTAGCTAGATGGCTTCATCTCTCTCTCTCTCTGAATTCTCAATACAATAGTCTCTTGGAGATCCATATGATGTAACTCTTTTGCGGTGTGTTTGTTGGGATCGATGAACTTTGAGTTTATGATCAGATCTATCTTTTTATATCCATGAAAGTATTTGAGTTTCTTTGATCTCTTTTATGCATGATATCTTATAGCCTCGTATTTCTTCTCCGATATTTGGGTTTTGTTCGGCCAACTTGATCTATTTATCTTGCAATGGGAAGAGATGCTTTGTAGCGGGTTCAATCTTACGGTGCTTGATCCCAGTGACAGAAAGGGAAACAACACGTATGTATCAGTGCTACTAAGGATAAAACGATGGGGTCTATCTCTAAATAGATAGATCTTGTCTACATGATGTCATCGTTCTTATTGCATTACTCCGGCTTTCCGTGAACTTAATACACTAGATGCATGCTGGATAGCGGTTGATGTGTGGAGTAATAGTAGTAGATGCAGGCAGGAGTCGGTCTACTAATCTTGGACGTGATGCCTATATAATGATCATTGCCTGGATATCATCATGAGTATTTGAAGTTCTATCAATTGCCCAACAGTAATTTGTTTACCCACCGTTTGCTATTTTTCTCGAGAGAAGCCACTGGTGAAACCTACGGCCCCCGGGTCTCTTTCTCATATATTTGCCTTTGCGGTCTACTTTTCCCTTGCATTTATTTTCAGATCTATTAAACCAATTATTTCTATTTATTTTATTGGGCGTTTGATCTATCAATCTACTACAATTTTATCTCACGTTCGTTTGCTTATCTTGAGGCGCCATACCCCGGAAGGGATTGACAACCCCTTTAACAGGTTGGGTTGCGAGGATTTGTTATCTGTGTGCAGGGGCTATTTACGTTGTGTTGCTTGGTTCTCCTACTAGTTCGATAACCTTGGTTTCATATCTGAGTGAAATACCTACCGCCGCTGTGCTGCATCATCCCTTCCTGTTTGGGGAAATACCGACATAGCTTCAAGTGACATCAGCATTGTATTGGGTGTCTTGGGGACACAAGAGATTTCTTTTATTTGGTTGCAGGGTTATTTGAGAGAGACCATCTTCATCCTACGCCTCCCACGGATTGATAAACCTTAGGTCATACACTTGAGGGAAAATTGCTACTGTTCTACTGAAAGTGCGTTATATTGACTAGAGGGGGGGTGAATAGGCGATTTTCACAAATTCATCACTGAGGAAATTTAGCTTGAGGAATTTTCTAAGCGACGAACTACATGCAGCGGAATAAGTACTCAGGTGCAAGCATAACATGCATGGCAGTAACACAGTCATCATGCTGATATGAAATAAGCAGAGAGCACAGGTAGCGTGTAAACAAGATAAGCAGTTTGAAGATAAGATGACTAAAGAATTAGGACTGAGGAAGTTGATAAAGTCTTCAATCAAAGTATTCAAGCACTAACGATCAATTTCATCAACACATGAATGAGGAAATGAAAGGGTTGAGGAAATTGAACCTAGCTTGGTGAAGATGATGATTTGGTAGACCAGTTCCAACTACTATGGCAGCTGTATGTCTGGTTGGAGCGGCTAGGTATTTAAACCTAAGGACACACAGTCCTCATCGTATTCTCCTTGAGCTAAGGTCACACAGACCTCGGCCAATCACTCGTGGTAAGTCTTCAGGTGACTTCCAAACCTTCACAGACTCGGTCACTCGGCGATCCACAATTCCTTTTGGATGCTCTAGACCATGACGCCTAACCGTCTGGAGGATGCACTATTCTCAAAGGTAACAAGCGCCGGTTCCACACAGGAACAATCTCTTCAGTGATGCTCAATAACTTTGGGTTGTAGGTGTTTTGGTTTTTGGGTTTTTCCTGACTTGATGTTTTTCGCTAAAAGTCCTCGGAGGATGGGTTGCTCACAATGAAAAGTGTCAATTTCTCTCGGAGCAGCCAACCAGCTAGCGGTTGTAGAGGGTGGCTATTTATAGCCTAGGAGCAACCCGACATGATAAGACATAAATTCCCTTCAATGATATGACCGTTACGTGGATAGGATATTTTGGACATCTGGCGCATAGCACAATAACGATCAGAAATGTGAGCTTTCAAATTCCTCAGGGCTATCATGCTCCTCACTTGTAGGCAATCCGCACTGGTGAATTCCTAACTTCTCAGTCAGAACAAATTCCTCAGAGAACAAAGGATCTTCGTCTCAGTCGCTGAAGAAATTGACTGAACTGTATGAGATTTCTAATGGCTTCACTCGAAAGGATTGGGTAGGTGTAGGATTTTGAGATGATCATCACTTGGAAACTTTTCCTTAGTTTTACCTCGACCGCCTTTAACACTAAGGTGTTTCCTATGACTCAAGAAATAGAAAATGAAACTACGAAAACAAAATTCTTCACGCTTCATAATCCTCGCATCAATATCGAAGTCTTCAAGGTCACACCAATTTCCTCACTTACAAAGTCTTCAACTGAAGACATTCATTTTTGGGGGTTGACTTTCATCGTAAATATCAAACTCCTCGTAGACTTATAGAACCTGTGTACAATCACAAACACATTAGTCCCTTAACCTATAAGTCTTCAATACGCCAAAATCACTAAGGGGCACTAGATGCACTTACAATCTCCCCCTTTTTGGTGATTGATGAAAAATAGGATAAGTTTTCAACGGGGATAAACATATGAAGTGTAAATACTGATATTGAGGAATTTGATTGCAACATATAGAAGAACTCCCCCCGAAGATGTGCATATTTGAGGAATTTACTTTGGATAGCAAATGCACATTGTAGAGTAATATCATGGATATCTCCTCCTATATCTTGTAATTTATACATGCATTTGGCATATAATATGAAGAATTTGAAATGCATGATGAAATATGGTGTTCGATGAAATTCAACATGCGTGCATTAAGGTACTTGAGGAAATAAGCATGC
This sequence comes from Aegilops umbellulata, assembly GCA_032464435.1. Taxonomy (NCBI): domain Eukaryota; kingdom Viridiplantae; phylum Streptophyta; class Magnoliopsida; order Poales; family Poaceae; genus Aegilops; species Aegilops umbellulata. The sequence continues at coordinate 332,763,899 of CP136058.1, forward strand.
AGAAAGCAGTTCAAAAGTATTAGAGCACCATGGGACTTAAGTTTACAACTCATCAGAGCAAACACCTCAGAAGAGCAAGAGTTGTAACTTAACAAAAAACACCCATATATAAGAGACTCGCTTGAAGACTAACTCAAATTTCTCCCCCTTTATCATCGAATGACCAAAAGGGACGAAAAATGAGGACTAATGCCTCTGAAGAATATCATCATGATGTCAATGGAGGAGCGCCAGCATTGTTGGGGTCGTGCGTTGAGGTAGGGCCCGCCACAGTGTCGTTCACGTCTTTAGCTTCATTCGTCTCGCGTGATGAAGAATATGAACTAGTAACCAGCTAAGGGACTTTGGCCTTCTTAATTTTTTTCGAAGGTGGCTGAGACCAGTCAAAGTCCTGTTGAAATTCCATCTTCTTCAGATCTTCAACACTGTAAAGATGAGACAGAATAGCCCAAGTGTGATTGAAGATTTCATGCGCATAGTAGTGATTCTTCTTCATAGTGTTTTGTGTGACTGTCATGTTTTGAAGAATTGAGCCAAATTGACGCTTGAACCACTTGTGATTGTGATCGACCTTCTGATGAAGACTTAGAAGAAGCTCACAATCAGTCATCACTCATGGAGCAGTGGCTTGAGGTATAGGCTTTGAAGCTTTTGCGGCAGAAACCCGGGTTTCAGAGTCATCATTGGTGGAGTAAGATGCAGCTTTGCAAAACTGACCATCCAATGGACGAATGCCTTCATCAATAACAGCAACTTTGCCTTTCTCATCAGCTGAGGAAATAGTCCTTTTGAGGACTTTAATAGGAGGCAAATAGCTGAGATGATTCTGACAATCTGCCTTGTAGTGAATTGAAAACCTTGATCTGATGAATTTCCTGATCCAGGGAGCATAAGGCTTCAACTCAAAAGGTGACAGAGTAGCATTAGACAAAGTTCTCATGAAGAAATCATGGTAGTTAATGGGTATGCCATGTATGATGTTGAACAACAGATTCTTCATGATGCCAACAACCTCTTCTTCTTCAAAGTTGTGGCCTTTGATTGGACTGAGGGTTTTGGTCAGAATGCGGTAGATTGTCCTTGGCACATATAGCAATTCCTTCACAAGGAATGTGGTTCTTGGAGCTTGGCCTGGCTTCAAAGGCTTCATGAGCACTTGCATCATATGATTTGGAAGCTCAGGTTCTTCATAGATGAGCCTTGTGCCTTCAGAGGGAGGACTGACTGGAACGACATGAAGCAATTCAGAGGCTGGGGCTTTGTAGTGCGTGTTCTCAATCATCCAATCAAGCACCCATAAATTCACATCATCCACATTCCCAGTGAGGTGCAGTGTGGCATAGAATTGAAGAATTAACTCTTCATTCAGTCGCAGATGTCAGCACAGAAGTTCAAGAGCCCAGCGTCATGAAGAACATTCAGGACAGGTTGGAAGCACGTGAGAGACTCCATATCCAGATGAGGAATTTGACGGTGCTCAAATACCTTGTCCTTATAAAATAAGAGTGATGAATAGAAGTTCATTTGGCTGGCAGCCCAGAACTGCTTGCATCGAAGCCTTGCTGAGTCATAAGGATTGAAATCCGTGAAGAAATGGTGCTCAACAAAGAAATAGTCAACTTTGAATTTTGTCCTTTTAGCATGAGGATTTTGTTGCTTGGGCTGAAGATTTGCAGTTGAAGACTTCACAGCCGCTTGCTTCAAAATCTTTGGAGCTATTGCCTGAGGAATTGATGCTTCAGGTTCTTCAGCAGCATGTTGATTTTCAATTTCTTCTGCTGGTGCAGCTGGAACTTCTTCAGAAATGGAAAGAATGGAAGTTTTATGACCTTCAGATCCCATTTGAATTTCTTCAGTTTGCACAGGGGACTGAGGAATTTGATGCAGAGGAGTGGCCAATTGTGAATTGGGGTGAAGCCTTTCCCAATAGTCATCATTCAGAACTGGTGTAATAGACCCAATGTCCACATCCTCATCTTCTTCCATTTCTTCAACACCTGCCTCTTCAGGTGTGAACTGCGGCATAGGCGATGATACCAGTGGGGTTGAAGGGATATCTTCCACTTCAGTTTCTTCATCCAACTGCTTTGAAGAAGCAGCAGAAGGATTCTCTTCATCTATGTCATCTGGTATTACATATTCTTCACCAAAAGGAACAATTTCCTTTGATGGCACAACAGAGATTAGAACAACATCAATGGGGTTAGTGAAGGAACTTGTCAAAGTCTTCACTTTCTTGGGAGCTGAAGATTCTGCAGTTGTTGATGCTTTCCTTTTCTTCACAGCCGCCTTCTCCGCAACTTTGGTTTTCTTCACTTCTTATGTAGAAGGAAGGCTGATATTCTTCATGTGTGATGACTTTGTAGGAGGAGCAGATGAAGTTGGTTCAGCTTCTTTAGGCATGACTGATGCAGTCGCCCTGGCATTTTCAGTTTCTTCGGCAGCTTGATTTTCATCAGCTGCGCGTGCAGTTTGTTCAACACACTGAGCAGAAGCATCGGCCTGAGGAATTTGTTGTTGTGATGGTGCTGCAACATTCAACTTGAGGGTCTTGGAGAGTTTGACGAATCTGACCTTGGCACCGAGCCAATCTGCATGGTAGGTGTCAAATTAATCACTAAGGTTTTTGATTTCCTGTTGCATGTTTACAAGTTCTCCAGGAGTCATATTCAGAACATTTTTCTTCAGAAATCTCTCCTTTTTATACTAGGCCTTCTTGACTTGTCTTGCCTTCTGAAATTTCCATTTTTCTTCACTAATGAAGGCAATCAACATATGACTTTAACCAGGAGTGAGGTTTAAGTCAAGAAGAGGAGTGTTGGGATCCTTATGCCAGAGATCAATGAAATCAAGGATCTTCTTCGGATCCAGCATGAGGGGCACAACACTGCCTTTGGCTCTAGCGGCCCTTTCTTGCCTGTCCCTGATGATTCAGCAAGTTCTTCATCATCAACTTCATCGTCATCGGACGAAACTTGAAAAGCAACTCGCTTCTATGAGGACTTGGCCTCGAGCCACGTCCAGCAGTGGCCTTTTTATTCAACAAGGATGGACCTGTTGAAGACTATGGTGGAGCTGAGGAACTTGTAGATGCTCCCGAAGCAATAGGAAATCCTGCAGTCCGTTGGCACATGGCGAGATGCACTAGTGTTGAGGACTTTGCAGCAGCAGTTGAGGATTTTGTGGCAACAGAGGGAATTGGAGCTACCCTTGAAGAGGTTGCCTGAGGAATTTGCTGTGAGGGCATTGTTGTTGAGGAACTCGACTTCATATCTGATTTCTTCGGCAAAGCCTTCTTAGGCTTGCTAGAAGAGGCCTCAACAGCAGCAGTAGCAGTATCTTCATTGAATTTCTTCACTGCTTCTTTTGCTACTTTAGCCAACTTGGCTTGGCGGTTGGCCCATTCTTTGGGAAATTCCTCACCGCGTTTGATGCTTGAGGGATCAGCTTCTTTCACTACAAAAAAAATACACTTCCGTGATGATACGTGTTTGTTATACTAGGTCACGTTTTCTGTCATGCATGTACACCCATGACGATTTTATGACAGAATCAAGATAGTCATACCTGTGCTGTCGTAGAAGTGTTCCATGACATTACCAAAATTATCATCACGGAAGTGTCCATTTCCATGATGATAAATGGCGCGTCATGGAAGTGCTTTCGTCTAGGGTGACCGACACGTGGCATCCACCATAATGGGTCGCGTTAAGCTACCGGGTCCGGCTTTGGATCCGATAACCCGTTAACAGCCCGGACCAACGGGGATTTTCCACGTGTAAAATTCTCATTGGCTGGAGGGAACACGTGTTGGCTCACCGCTGGGACAAATATCATCCACTCACAGGACAGGAGGTGCCTATGATACTTTGACACGTGGCACGGCCCGACAGAGGCCCATTCTGGTGAAAAGGCTGGCCCGTTTGACTTGGTGAAAAGGTAACGGGCCAGCCCACGGAAAGCCTATTAATGGCCTGTTCGTATATAGCCCATTTACGGCCCGCTAACTCACGACCCGTTACGACCTATCAGAATTAAGCGCAGTAGCTTCATCTGGGCCGTCCAATATGATTCCAGTCCGTTGTAACTTCCGGCTAATGTATGGCCCATGATGTCTTTCGGGCCATATGAGGCCCTTTGTAACTCTTGGCCCATTAACGGCCCATGGTGAAACTGGCCCGTAATGAACAGTGCACCGCTTTATACCCATTAACGGCCCATTATTCCATTGGGACGTTTCCAACCCGTGTTAACTTTTGGCCTTCTAAGGGCCCACTTATTCTTGGGCTCATTTCCAGAATTTGATTACTTATGGTCCGTTACTAGCCTGTTCAGCTTGTGGGCCAAATTTAGCCTGTGGTTATAGTCGGCCTGCTTGTGGCTCGTGAACACGTTGGGCTATTTTCGTAGCGTCATCAATTAAGGCCTATTAACGGCACGTTATGGCCGGGCCATAAAACAGACGATTTCCACTCTAGCCCATTTATGGCCCATTTTGCGGTCCATCATTGGTCCACGAATAGTACGGCCCATGTTTGGCGAAACGATTATACCATTTATACGGCACGTAGAAGGCCCATAGATGAGATGACCCGTAGAAGGCCCATGGATCCTACGGCCCGTGGAAGGCCCATTGATCATACAACCCATGGAGGGCAATGGTCACTACGCAGGTAGCAGGACCATTGAGGGAGTCCTGAATTAGGGGGTGTTCGGGTAGCCGGACTATACCTTCGCCGGACTCCTAGATTATGACGATACAAGATTGAAGACTTCGTCCCGTGTCCGGATGGAACTTTCCTTGCCGTGGAAGGCAAGCTTGGTGATGCGGATATTCAAGATCTCCTACCATTGTAACCGACTCTGTGTAACCCTAACCCTATCCGGTGTCTATATAAACCGGAGGGTTGTAGTCCGTAGGACAATCAACTCCATACACAACAATCATACCATAGGCTAGCTTCTAGGGTTTAGCCTCCTTGATCTCGTGGTAGATCTACTCTTGTACTATTCATATCATCAATATTAATCAAGCAGGAGTAGGATATTACCTCCATCGAGAGGGCCCGAACCTGGGTAAAAACATCGTGTCCCTTGTCTCCTGTTACCATCCGTCCTTCACGCACAGTTCGGGACCCCCTACCCGAGATCCGCCGGTTTGGCCACCGACATTGGTGCTTTCATTGAGAGTTCCTCTGTGTTGTCGCAATCAGGAAGGATGCCTCTTCCCGTCTTTAAAGACAGCGCCGTTGCTAAGGGAGCCTTGGCTGTCGGCCAAACCCTCCGGCTAGGTGGTTTTCTCATGACCGCCTGTTCGGCCGTTGTGCTGACGGTGACCTCTCGGGTCATCAAAAGCATCTCTCACGTCAGCTCGGAACTTATCGAGCAGCTAGATCCAATGGAGCTCTCCTCCGTAAATGAGCTCTTGGATCGCATCGCCGCCCTGGGGGTCGCCACGGACTATGACCAGGTTGGGCTTAAACCCGACCTAAGAGAAATTAACTCTCCCCAGGCCACCCACCACGTCGCCGTGGTAGAGGCGCAGTGCGGTGACCCTTCATCTATTTTAAGGACTAGCTACGTCCGAATTCCCGACCCCTCCAAGCCGGATACCCGTGGAGGGGAAGATGTAACCCAAGACCTGAGCTTAAGATCAGGCAACGGGCTAGATTCATTGGACAACATCCAAGAATCCGAACTCCAGAGTTCAGAAACTCTTCGGCCTCCGAATCTTGGATTGGGATTAAAAACAGTTCGGACCGCACTGAAATATGCAAAATTTTGTATAATTTTTTAACCGTGGCCACAATATGGGCTGTAATGCTAACAAAAAGAATATGGGCTCCAAAAAAACCTTAAGAATTAGCAAATGGGCTGTAAATTATTAGAAATAATGGCAGATGGGATGTATGATGGTTTCCACAGATTTGAGGCTTTCCTAGAAAAAGGTTGACGCACAAGCAGTGACTGTTGGATGTCCATCCAACGGCCGTCGTGCTTCTTCAATCTCCGCTCTTCCTGCTCCGGCCGCTCAAACAAGCACCGGCGGGACTGCTTGCTCCCTCCTCCCTGCAGCCGGCTGTATTGCCGCGCAGGCATCACCGCCCCACTGTACTCCCATCACTGGCCTAGCCATCCCTCTACTCACCCACACCTGCTGTTATTCTCCGGCGACGGCAGACGAACCAGTAAACCCTCGTATAGTCGTACTCCCCTCCGCGTGGGAAACAACTTCCGAGTCTTCTCTGGCTCCGTGTCGTTCCTTTCCTAGGCCTCGCCGTCGTCCACCGCCCTGGTGCTCTCGGCACGACCTGGTCAACGTGGTCAATGACCGACATGCATCTGGGTCCACGGCCGCATGCAAGGAAATGCCTCCTTATTACGCGCAATATAATGATTCCTCCACCTGACATCTGGGACCCACCGAAAGGGCCTCTGTATTTCGCGCAAAAAAACGTTACCGCCGCTGACAACTTGGACCCACCAGCTATATCTTCGCACGCAAGGAAGTGCCTCCTTATTACGCACAAAAAAATGATTACTCCCCCTGCTAGCTGGGACCCAGTATAGTGGCAGGCTGACTTGTGGGCCTACTAAGTTGACGGGGATGGAGGGCTTTGTCAACTTAGTCAATATGCACGTTCTAGCTCCACTGACCATACGATGTCCATCCAACGGCCGTAGTGCTTCTTAAACCTCTGGTCTTCTTGCTCCAGCCGCCCAAACCAGTGCCGGTCATGCCTCGTGCTCCTGCCTCCCGTGGCCGGCTGTGATGCGGCGAAGGCCTCACCGCCCCCTACTACTCCCATCGCTGGCAGGCCATCCCTCTAGTCACCCACACCCTGCTACCTCTTGAGCACTGCGTTGGATTTCCTTGAAGAGGAAATGGTGATGCAGCAGAGTAGAGTAAGTATTTCCCACAGTTTTTGAGAACCAAGGTATCAATCCAGTAGGAGGCTACGCGCGAGTCCCTCGTACCTACACAAAACAAATAGCTCAACGCAACCAACACGATTAGGGGTTGTCAATCCCTTCACGGCCACTTACGAGAGTGAGATCTGATAGAGATGATAGATGATATTTTTGGTGTTTTTGATATAAAGATGCAAAGTAAAATAAAAGGTAAAGTAAAAAAGCAAAGCAATAATAAAGTGATTGGAGATTGATATGACGAGAATAGACCCGGGGGCCATAGATTTCACTAGTGGCTTCTCTCAAGAGCATCAGTATTCTACGGTGGGTGAACAAATTACTGTTGAGCAATTGACAGAATTGAGCATAGTTATGAGAATATATAGGCATGATCATGTATATAGGCATCACGTCCGAGACAAGTAGACCGACTCCTGCCTGCATCTAGTACTATTACTCCACTCATCGACCGCTATCCAACATGTATCTAGAGTATTAAGTTAAAAACAGAGTAACGCCTTAAGCAAGATGACATGATGTAGAGGCATAGTTTCATGCAATATGATAAAAACCCCATCTTTATCCTCGATGGCAACAATACAATACGTGCCTTGCTGCCCCTACTATCACTGGGAAAGGACACCACAAGATTGAACCCAAAGCTAAGCACTTCTCCCATTGCAAGAAGAACCAATCTAGTAGGCCAAATCAAACTGATAATTCGAAGAGACTTGCAAAGATAACCAATCATACATAAAAGAATTCAGAGAAGATTCAAATATTGTAAATAGATAGACTTGATCATAAACCCACAATTCATCGGTCTCAACAAACACACCGCAAAAAGAAGATTACATCAAATAGATCTCCACGAAAGTGGGGGAGAACATTGTATTGAGATCCAAAAAGAGAGAACAAGCCATCTAGCTACTAACTATGGACCTGAAGGTCTGAGGTAAACTACTCACACTTCATCAGAGGGGCTATGATGATGTAGAAGCCCTCCGTGGTGGATGCCCTCTCCGGCGGAGCTCCAGAACAGGCCCCAAGATGGGATCTCGTGGGTACAGAAGGTTGCGGTGGTGGAATTAGGTTTTTGGCTCTGTATCTGATCGTTTGTGGATACGTAGGTATATATAGGAGGAAGGAGTACGTCGGTGGAGCAAAGGGGGCCCCATGAGGCACGGGGGCACGCCCTCCACCCTCGTGACCACCTCCCTCCTTTCTTGATGGAGGGTCCAAGTCCCGTGGATCTTATTTGTTGAGAAAATCACGCTCCCGAACATTTCATTCCGTTTGGACTCCGTTTGATATTCCATTTCTTTGAAACACTGAAATAGGCAAAAAAACAGAAATTCTGGGCTGGGCCTCCTGTTAATAGGTTAGTCCCAAAAAGTAATATAAAAGTGGAAAATAAAGCCCAATATGGTCCAAAACAGTAGATAATATAGCATGGAGCAATCAAAAATTATAGATACGTTGGAGACGTATCACGCATCCCCAAGCTTGATTCCTGCTCGTCCTCGAGTAGGTAAATGATAAAAAAGAATATTTGATGTGGAGTGCTACATGGCATAATTTCAATGTAATTCTTCTTAATTGTGGTATGAATATTCAGATCCGAAAGATTCAAGACAAAAGTTCATATTGACATAAAAATAATAATACTTCAAGCATACTAACAAAGTAATTATGTCTTCTCAAAATAACATGGCCAAAGAAAGTTATCCCTACAAAATCATATAGTCTGGCTATGCTCTATCTTCACCACACAAAGTATTTAAATCATGCACAACCCAGATGACAAGCCAAGCAATTGTTTCATACTTTTGACATTTTCAAAACTTTTTCGATCTTCACGCAATACATGAGCATGAGCCATGGATATAGCACTATATGTGGAATAGAATGGTGGTTGTGGAGAAGACAAAAAGAGGGTAAGATAGTCTCACATCAACTAGGCGTATCAACGGGCTATGGAGATGCCCATCAATAGATATCAATGTGAGTGAGTAGGGATTGCCATGCAACGGATGCACTAGAGCTATAATTATATGAAACCTCAACAAAAGAAACTAAGTGGGTGGGCATCCAACTCGCTTGCTCACGAAGACCTAGGGCATTTTGAGGAAGCCCATCATTGGAATATACAAGCCAAGTTCTATAATGAAAAATTCCCACTAGTATATGAAAGTGACAAAATGAGAGACTCTCTATCATGAAGATCATGGTGCTACTTTGAAGCAAAGTGTGGTAAAAGGATAGTAACATTCTCCCTTCTCTCTTTTTCTCTCATTTTTTTATTTGGGCCTTTTATCTTCTTTTTATGGCCTCTTTTTTTATTTTTTTTATTTTTCGTCCGGAGTCTCATCCCGACTTGTGGGGGAATCATAGTCTCCATCATCCTTTCCTCACTTGGGACAATGCTCTAAAAATGATGATCATCACACTTTTATTTTTCTTACAACTCAACAATTACAACTCGATACTTAAAACAAAATATGACTCTATATGAAAGCCTCCGGTGGTGCACCGGGATATGCAATGAATCAAGAGTGACATGTATGAAAGAATTATGAAAGGTGGCTTTGCCACAAATATAATGTCAACTACATGATCATGCTAGCAATATGATAATGATGGAGTGTGTCATAATAAACGGAACGGTGGAAAGTTGCATGGCAATATATCTCGGAATGTCTATGGAAATGCCATGATAGGTAGGTATGGTGGCTGTTTTGAGGAAGGTATATGGTGGGTGTATGATACCGGCGAAAAATGCGCGGTATTAGAGAGGCTAGCAATGGTGGAAGGTAGCAAAGTGCGTATAATCCATGGACTCAACATTAGTCATAAAGAAATCATATACTTATTGCAAAAATCTATAAGTTATCAAAGCAAAGTATTACGCACATGCTCCTAGGGGGATAGATTGGTAGGAAAAGACCATCGCTCGTCCCCGACCGCCACTCATAAGGAAGACAATCAATAAATAAATCATGCTCCGACTTCATCACATAACGGTTCACCATACGTGCATGCTACGGGAATCACAAACTCTAACACAAGTATTTCTCAAATTCACAACTACTCAACTAGCATGACTCTAATATCACTATTTTCATATCTCAAAACAATTATCAAGCATCAATCTTTTCTTAGTATTCAACGCACTCAAAAGAAAGTTTTACAAATCATGAATACCAAGCTTATTATTATTAATCAATTACCATGCTATTTAAGACTCTCAAAATAATCTAAGTGAAGCATGAGAGATCAATAGTTTCTAAAAAACAAATCCGCCACCGTGCTCTAAAAGATATAAGTGAAGCACTAGAGCAAAACTATAAAGCTCAAAAGATATAAGTGAAGCACATAGAGTATTCTATCAAATTCCAATTCATGTATGGCTCTCTCAAAAGGTGTGTACAGCAAGGATGATTGTGGTAAACTAACAAGAAAAGACTCAAATCATACAAGACGCTCCAAGCAAAACACATATCATGTGGTGAATAAAAATATAGCTCCAAGTAAAATTACCGATGGAAGTAGACGAAAGAGGGGATGCCTTCAGGGGCATCCCCAAGCTTTGACTTTTTGGTGTCCTTGTATTCTCTTGGGGGTTCCATGGGCATCCCAAATCTTAGGCTCTTGCCAATCCTTGTTCCATAATCCATCAAAAGAGTTCACCCAAAACTTGAAAACTTCACAACACAAAACTTAACAGAAATCTCGCGAGGTCCGTTAGCGAAAGAAAACAAAAGACCACTTAAAGTTACTGTAATGAACTCATTATTTATTTATATTGGTGTTAAACCTACTGTATTCCAACTTCTCTATGGATTATAAAATATTTTACTGGCCATAGATTCAGTAAAATAAGCAAACAATACACGAAAAACAGAATCTGTCAAAAACAGAACAGTCTGTAGTAATCTGTAACTAACGTAAACTTCTGGAAAACCAAAAAATCTACCAAAATAGGAAGGCCTATTAAATTTGTTTATTGATCAGCATCAATTGGAATCAGTATTTTATCATGTTCTGGTGATTTTTAACAATTGTTTTCGTGAACAGTAAGTTTCTGGAAATTACAGCAAGATCAAATAACTATCATCCAAGAAGATCCTATAGGTTTAACTTGGCACAAACACTAATTAAAACATAAAACCACATCTAAACAGAAGGTAGATGGATTAGTTATTCCTAAACAGAAGCAAAAGGAAAAAAACTAAAAATAAAATTGGGTTGCCTCCCAACAAGCGCTGTCGTTTAATGCCCCTAGCTAGGCATAAAAGCAAGGATATATCTAGGTATTGCCATCTTTGGTAGGCAATCCATAAGTAGCTCTCATGATAGATTCATATGGTAATTTTATTTTATTCTTAGGGAAGCTTTCCATGCCCTTTTTTAATGGAAATTGGAATCTAATATTCCCTTCCTTCATATGAATAATTGCACCAACCGTTCTAAGGAAAGGTCTACCAAGAATAATAGGGCAAGAAGGATTGCAATCTATATCAAGAACGATAAAATCTACGGGCACATAATTCCTATTTGCAACAATAAGAACATCATTACTTCTTCCCATAGGTTTCTTAATAGAGGAATCCGCAAGGTGCAAGTTTAGAGAGCAATCATCCAAATCACGGAAATCTAGCAAATCACATAAAGTTTTGGGAATAGTGGAGACACTAGCACCCAAATCACACAAAGCATAAAACTCATAATCTTTAATTTTAACTTTAATAGTAGGTTCCCACTCATCATAAAGTTTTCTAGGGATAGAAACTTTCAAGTCAATTTTTTCTTCATAAGATTGCATCAAGGCATCAATGATATGTTCAGTAAAGGCTTTATTTTGACTATAAGCATGAGGAGAATTTAGCACGGATTGCAACAAGGAAATACAATCAATTAAAGAGCAACTTTCATAATTAAATTCCTTGAAGTCCAAAATAGTGGGTTTAGCAACATCTAGGGTTTTATTCTTTTCAATCCCACTTTTATCAATTTCATCATCAAGATCTAAAAACTTCGAATTTTTGGAACACCTTCTAGGTAAAGGAAGATCATATTCAGTTTCATCAAGATTCATATTGCAAAATAAAGATTTAATAGGGAATACATCAATAACTTTTAGATCTTCATCTTGGTTTTCATAGGAATTGGAAGAACACGCTTTAATAAAGGCATCTTTCGTAGCACGCATCCTAGCGGTTCTTTCCTTGCACTCATCAATGGAAATTCCCATGGCTTTGAGAGACTCATTGATATCATGCTTAGGAGGGATAGATCTAAGCTTTAAAGAATCAATCTCAAGAGAAATTCTATCAACGTTCCTAGCCAAATCAACTTTAAGCAATTTCTCTTCAAGCAAGGCATTAAAATTCTTTTGTGAATTCATAAACTCTTTAACACTATTCTCAAATTCAGAGGGCATCTTATTAAAATTTCCATAAGAGTTGTTGTAGGAATTTCGATAATTATTAGAAGGATTACTAGGATAAGGCCTAGGATTAAAATTTCCTCTATAAGCGTTGTTACCAAAATTATTCCTGCCAACAAAATTCACGTCCATAGATTCATTATTATTCTAAATCAAAGTAGACAAAGGCATATCATTAGGATCAGAAGAAACACTCTTAGTAGCAATAAATTTCATAAGTTCATCCATCTTTCCACTCAAAACATTGATTTCTTCTATCGCATGCACTTTTTTATTAGTAGATCTTTCAGTGTGCCATTGAGAATAATTAACCATAATATTATCTAGGAGTTTAGCAGCATCTCCTAAAGTGATTTCCATAAAAGTGCCTCCCGCGGCCGAATCTAAAAGATTTCTAGAAGCAAAATTCAATCCGGCATAATTTTTTTGTATAATTATCCAAATTCAAACCATGAGTAGGGCAATTACGTATCATTAATTTCATTCTCTCCCAAGCTTGTGCAACATGTTCATGATCAAGTTGCTTAAAATTCATAATATCGTTTCTACGAGAGATGATCTTAGCGGGAGGAAAAATACTTAGAGATATTCAATTTATCAATATCATTATCGACATCTTTCTTCTTTTGCATATCACACAAATCAACGAAGCTATTTAGATGAGTAGCGGCATCTTCACTAGGAAGGCCGGCGAATTGATCTTTCATAACAAGATTCAACAAAGCAGTATTGATTTCACAAGATTCAGTATTGGTAAGAGGAGCAATCGGAGTGTTAAGGAAATCATTGTTGTTGGTATTGGTAAATTCACACAATTTGGTATTATCTTGAGCCGTCGTGACAAGCAAGCAATCCAACACACGAGCAAACAAAAGGCAGGTGAGAAAAAGGCAAACAGAAAAGGGAGGGCGAATAAAACGGCAAGGGTGAAGTGGGGGAGAGGAAAACGAGAGGCAAATGGCAAATAATGTAATGAGAGAGATAAGGAATTGTTATGGGTACTTGGTATGTTGACTTTTGCATAGACTCCCCGACAACGGCGCCAGAAATCTTCCTGCTACCTCTTGAGCACTGCGTTGGATTTCCTTGAAGAGGAAAGGGTGATGCAGCAGAGTAGAGTAAGTATTTCCCTCAGTTTTTGAGAACCAAGGTATCAATCCAGTAGGAGGCTACGCGCGAGTCTCGTACCTACACAAAACAAATAGCTCAACGCAACCAACGCGATTAGGGGTTGTCAACCCCTTCACGGCCATTTACGAGAGTGAGATCTGATAGAGATGATAGATAATATTTTTGGTATTTTTGATATAAAGATGCAAAGTAAAATAAAAGGTAAAGTAAAAAGCAAAGCAATAATAAAGTGATTGGAGATTGATATGATGAGAATAGACCCGGGGCCATAGATTTCACTAGTGGCTTCTCTCAAGACCATAAGTATTCTACGGTGGGTGAACAAATTACTGTTGAGCAATTGACAGAGTTGAGCATAGATATGAGTGTTGGGGAACGTAGCAGAAATTCAAAATTTTCCTACGTGTCACCAAGATCTATCTATGGAGAAACCAGCAACGAGGGGAAGGAGAGTGCATCTACATACCCTTGTAGATCGCTAAGCGGAAGCGTTCAAGTGAACGGGGTTGATGGAGTCGTACTCGTCGTGATTCAGATCACCGATGATCCTAGTGCCGAACGGACATCACCTCCGTGTTCAACACACGTACAGCCCGGTGACGTCTCCCATGCCTTGATCCAGCAAGGGAAGAGGGAGAGGTTGAGGAATACTCCATCCAGCAGCAGCACAACGGCGTGGTGGTGGTGGAGGAGCATGGCAATCCTGCAGGGCTTCGCCAAGCACCGCTAGAGAGGAGGAGGGAGAGAGCAGGGCTGCGCCATAGAGAGGTCCAAAACTCATATGTTGGCTGCCCCAAACCCTCAAGTATATATAGGGGGAGAGGGGAGGCTGCGCCCCCACCTAGGGTTCCACCCTAGGGGCGGCGGCCAGCCCCAAAACCCATCTAGGGTGCGGCCAAGGGGGTGGAGAGGGGAAACTTGCCCCCCAAGCTAGGTGGGGCGCCCCCTCCCCAAACCCTAGGCACCTTGGGCCCTTGTGGGGGGGGGGGGGCGCACCAGCCCACCTGGGGCTGGTCCCCTCCCACATGTGGCCCATGCAGCCCTCCGGGGCCGGTGGTCCCACTTGGTGGACCCCCGGGACCCTCCTGGTGGTCCCGGTACATTACCGATAAAACCCGAAACCCTTTCGGTGACCAAAACAGGACTTCCCATATATAAATCTTTACCTCCGGACCATTCCGGAACTCCTCGTGACGTCCAGGATCTCATCCGGGACTCCGAACGACTTTCAGTAACCAATTACGAACTTCCTTAATAACCCTAGCGTCATCGAACCTTAAGTGTGTAGACCCTACGGGTTCGGCAGACATGCATACATGACCGAGACGTTCTCCGGTCAATAACCAACAGCGGGATCTGGATACCCATGTTGGCTCCCACATGTTCCACGATGATCTCATCGGATGAACCACGATGTCAAGGACTTAATCAATCCCGTATACAATTCCCTTTGTCTATCGGTACGATACTTGCCCGAGATTCGATCGTCGGTATCCCGATACCTTGTTCAATCTCGTTACCGGCAAGTCTCTTTTACTCGTTCCGCAACACATCATCCCGTGATCAACTCCTTGATCACATTGTGCACATTATGATGATGTCCTACCGAGTGGGTCCAGAGATACCTCTCCGTCACACGGAGTGACAAATCCCAGTCTTGATTCGTGCCAACCCAACAGACACTTTCGGAGATACCTGTAGTGTACCTTTATAGCCACCCAGTTACATTGTGACGTTTGGCACACCCAAAGTATTCCTACGATATCCGGGAGTTGCACAATCTCATGGTCTAAGGAAATGATACTTGACATTAGAAAAGCTTTAGCATACGAACTACACGATCTTGTGCTAGGCTTAGTATTGGGTCTTGTCCATCACATCATTCTTCTAATGATGTGATCCCGTTATCAATGACATCCAATGTCCATGGTCAGGAAACCGTAACCATCTATTGATCAACGAGCTAGTCAACTAGAGGCTTACTAGGGACATGGTGTTGTCTATGCATCCACACATGTATCTGAGTTTCCTATCAATACAATTCTAGCATGGATAATAAACGATTATCATGAACAAGGAAATATAATAATAACCTATTTATTATTGCCTCTAGGGCATATTTCCAACAGTCTCCCACTTGCACTAGAGTCAATAATCTAGTTCACATCGCCATGTGATTAACATTCACAGGTCACATCACCATGTGACCAACATCCAAAGAGTTTACTAGAGTCAATAATCTAGTTCACATTACTATGTGATTAACACTCAATGAGTTCTGGATTTGATCATGTTATGCTTGTGAGAGATGTTATAGTCAACGGGTCTGAACCTTTCAGATCCGTGTGTGCTTTACAAATCTCTATGTCATCTCCTAGATGCAGTTACCACGCTCTATTTGGAGCTATTCCAAATAACTGTTCTACTATACGAATCCAGTTTACTACTCAGAATAATCTGGATTAGTGTCAAAGGTTGCATCGGCGTAACCCTTTACGACGAACTCTTTTACCACCTCCATAATCGAGAAAATTCCTTAGTCCACTAGTTACTAAGGATAACTTTGACCGCTGTCTTGTGATCCATTTCTAGATCACACTTGTACCCCTTGACTGACTCATGGTTTGGCACACTTCAGGTGCGGTACATAACATAGCATACTGTAGAGCCTACGTCTAAGCATAGGGGACGACCTTCGTCCTTTCTCTCTCTTCTGCCGTGGTCAGGTCTTGAGTCTTACTCAATACTCACACGTGTAATACAGCCAAGAACTCCTTCTTTGCTGATCTATTTTTGAACTCCTTCAAAATCTTGTCACGGTATGTATTCATTTGAAAGTACTATTAAGCGATTTTGATCTATCCTTATAGATCTTGATGCTCAATGTTCAAGTAGCTTAATCCAGGTTTTCCATTGAAACACTTTTCAAATAACCCTATATGCTTTCCAGAAATTCTACATCATTTCTGATCAACAATATGTCAACAACATATACTCATCAGAAATTCTATATTGCTCCCACTCACTTCTTTGGAAATACAAGTTTCTCATAAACTTTGTATAAACCCAAATCTTTGATCATCTCATCAAAGCGTACATTCCAACTCCGAGATGCTTACTCCAGTCCTTAGAAGGATTGCTGGAGCTTTGCATACTTGTTAGCATCTTTCAGGATTGACAAAAATCTTCTGGTTGTATCACATACAACCTTTCCTCAAGAACAAGGAAACAATATTTTGACATCCTATCTGCAAGATTTCATAAATAATGCAGCAATCGCTAACATAATTCCAACAGACTCTTAGCATCGCTACGAGTGAGAAAGTCTCATCGCGTAGTCAACTCCTTGAACTTGTCGGGAAACATCTTAATGACAAGTCGAGCTTTCTTAATGGTGACATTTACCATCATTGTCCGTCTTCCTTTTAAAATCCATCTGTACTCAACAGCCTCACGACCATCGAGCCGTTCTGCCAAAGTCTACACTTTGTTTTCATACATGGATCCTCTCTCGGATTTTATGGCCTCGAGCCATTCATCGGAATCTGGGCCCACCATCGCTTCTTCATAGTTTGAAGGTTCATTGTTGTCTAGCAACATGACTTCCAAGACAGGATTACATACCACTCTGAAGTAGTACGCATCCTTGTCATCCTACGAGGTTTGGGAGTGACTTGATCCTAAGTTTCATGATCACTATCATAAGCTTCCACTTCAATTGGTGTAGGTGCCATAGGAACAACTCCTGTGCCCTGCTACACACTAGTTGAAGGGACGGTTCAATAACCTCGTCAAGTCTCCACCATCCTCCCACTTAATTCTTTCGAGAGAAACTTTTCCTCAAGAAAGGACCTGATTTGAGAAACAATCCCTATTGCTTTTGGATCTAAGACAGGAGGTATACCCAACTGTTTTGGGTGTCCTATGAAGATGCATTTATCCGCTTTGGGTTCGAGCTTATCAGCCTAAAACTTTTCACATAAGCGTCGTGACCCCAAACTTTTAAGAAACAACAACTTAGGTTTCTCTAAACCATAGTTCATACGGTGTTGTCTCGACGGATTTCGTGGTGCCCTATTTAAAGTGAGTGCGGTTGTCTCTAATGCCTAACCCATGAACGATAGTGGTAATTCGATAAGAGACATCATGGTATGCATCATATCCAATAGGGTGCAGTTATGATGTTCGGACACACCATCACACTATGGTGTTCCAGGCGGTACTAGTGGTGAAACAATTTCCACAATGTCTCAATTGTGTACCAAACTCGCAACTCAGATATTCATCTCTATGGTCATATCATAGATATCTTATCCTCTTGTCACGACGATATTCAACTTCATTCTAAAATTACTTGAACCATTCAATAATTCAGACTTGTGTTTCATCAAGTAAATATGCTCAGTATGTACTCAAATCATCTGTGAAGTAAGAGCATAACGATATCCACTGCGTGCCTCAGCACTCATTGGACTGCACACATCAAAATGTGTTACTTCCAACAAGTTGCTTTCTTGTTCCATTTTACTGAAACCGAAGCTTTCAGTCATCTTGCCCATGTGGTATGATTTGCATATCTCAAGTGATTCAAAATCAAGTGAGTCCAAACAGTCCATCTGCATGGAGTTTCTTCATGCGTATATACCAATGGACATCGTTCACATGTCTCAATCCTTTTCAAAAATGAGTGAGTCCAAAGATCCATCAACATGGAGCTTCTTCATGCGTTTTATACCAATATGACTTACATGGCAGTGCCACAAGTAGGTGGTACTATCATTACTATCTTATATCTTTTGGCATGAACATGTGTATCACTATGATCGAGATTCAATAAACCATTCATTTTAGGTGCAAGACCATTGAAGGTATTATTCAAAAAAATAGAGTAACCATTATTCTCCTTAAATGAATAACCGTATTGCGATAGACATAATCCAATCAAGTCTATGCTCAACGCAAACACCAAATAACAATTATTTAGGTTTAACACCAATCTCGATGGTAGAGGGAGCGTGCGATGCTTGATTACATCAACCTTGGAAACACTTCCAAAACATCTCGTCAGCTCACCTTTAGCTAGTCTCCGTTTATTCCGTAGCTTTTATTTCGAGTTACTAACACTTAGCAATCGAACCGGTATCTAATACCCTGATGCTACTAGGAGTACTAGTAAAGTACACATTCACATAATGTATATCCAATATACTTCTATTGACAGCCTTCTCATCTACCAAGTATCTAGGGTAATTCTGCTCCAGTGGTTGTTCCCCTTATTACAGAAGCACTCAGTCTCGGGTTTGGGTTCAACCTTGGGTTTCTCCACTAGAGCAGCAGCTGATTTGCCGTTTCATGAACTATCCCTTCTTGCCCTTGCCCTTCTTGAAACTAGTGGTTTCACTAACCATCAACAATTGATGCTCCTTCTTGATTTCTACTTTCGCGGTGTCAAACATCATGAATATTTCAAGGTTCATCATATCTATCCCTGATATGTTATAGTTCATCACGAAGCTCTAGTAGCTTGGTGGCAATAACTTTGGAAAAACATCACTATCTTATCTGGAAGATTAACTCCCACTCGATTCAAGTGATTGTTGTACTCAGACAATCTGAGCACAAGCTCAACGATTGAGCTTTTCTCCCTTAGTTTGCAGGCCAAGAAAATCATCGGAGGTCTTATACCTCTTGACGTGGGCACGAGCCTGAAATCCCAATTTCAGCCCTTAAAACATCTCATATGTTCCGCGACATTTCAAAATGTCTTCGGTGCCTCAATTCTAAACCATTTATCATTACCGAACTATCATGTAGTCATCAAAACGTGTATGTCAGATGTTCGCAACATCCACAGACCACGTTCGAGGTCCAGCACACCGAGCAGTGCATTAAGGACATAAGCCTTGTACTGTCCGCATAATTGCTACTATCAACTTTCAACTATATTTTCTCTAGGAACATATCTAAAACAGTAGAACTAAAACGCGAGCTTACGACATAATTTGCAAAGATCTTTTGACTATGTTCAGGATAATTAAGTTCATCTTATGAACCCCCACTCAGATAGACATCCCTCTAGTCATCCAAGTGATTACATGATCCGAGTCAACTAGGCCGTGTCCGATCACCACGTGAGACGGACTAGTCAACGTCGGTGAACATCTTCATGTTGATCGTATCTACCATACGACTCATGCTCGACCTTTCGGTCTTCTGTGTTCCGAGGCCATGTCTGTACATGCTAGGCTCGTCAAGTCAACCTAAGTGTTTGCATGTGTTCCGAGGCCATGTCTGTACATGCTAGGCTCGTCAACACCCGTTGTATGTGAACGTAAGAATCTATCACACCCGATCATCACGTGGTGCTTCGAAACGACGAACTTTCGCAACGGTGCACAGTTAGGGGGAACACTTTCTTGAAATTTTAATGAGGGATCATCTTATTTACTACCGTCGTTCTAAGCAAATAAGATGCAAAAACATGATAAACATCACATGCAATCAAATAGTGACATGATATGGCCATCATCACTTTGCTCCTTTTGATCTCCATCTTCGGGGCTCCATGATCATCGTCGTCACCGGCATGACACCATGATCTCCATCATCATGATCTCCATCATCATGTATTCATGAAGTTGTCACGTCAACTATTACTTCTACTACTATGGCTAACGCTTTAGCAATAAAGTAAAGTAATTACATGACGTTTATGTTGACACGCAGGTCATAAATAAATTAAAGACAACTCCTATGGCTCCTGCCGGTTGTCATACTCATCGACATGCAAGTCGTGATTCCTATTACAAGAACATGATCAATCTCATACATCACATATATCATTCATCACATCCTTTTGGCCATATCACATCACATGGCATACCCTGCAAAAACAAGTTAGACGTCCTCTAATTGTTGTTTGCATGTTTTACGTGGCTGCTATGGGTTTCTAGCAAGAACGTTTCTTACCTACGAAAAACCACAACGTGATATGTCAATTGCTATTTACCCTTCATAAGGACCCTTTTCATCGAATCCGATCCGACTAAAGTGGGAAGACTGTCACCCGCTAGCCACCTTATGCAACTAGTGCATGTCAGTCGGTGGAACCTGTCTCACGTAAGTGTACGTGTAAGGTCGGTCCGGGCCGCTTCATCCCACAATGCCGCCGAATCAAGATTGACTAGAAACGGTAAGCATATTGAACAAAATCAACGCCCACAACTACTTTGTGTTCTACTCGTGCATGGAATCTATGCAATAGACCTAGCTCATGATGCCACTGTTGGGGAACGTAGCAGAAATTCAAAATTTTCCTGCGTGTCACCAAGATCTATCTATGGAGAAACCAGCAACGAGGGGAAGGAGAGTGCATCTACATACCCTTGTAGATCGCTAAGCGGAAGCATTCAAGTGAACGGGGTTGATGGAGTCGTACTCGTCGTGATTCAGATCACCGATGATCCTAGTGCCGAACGGACAGCACCTCCGTGTTCAACACACGTACAGCCCGGTGACGTCTCCCATGCCTTGATCCATCAAGGGAAGAGGGAGAGGTTGAGGAAGACTCCATCCAGCAGCAGCACAACGGCGTGGTGGTGGTGGAGGAGCGTGGCAATCCTGCAGGGCTTCGCCAAGCACCGCTAGAGAGGAGGAGGGAGAGAGCAGGGCTGCGCCATAGAGAGGTCCAAAACTCATATGTTGGCTGCCCCAAACCCTCAAGTATATATAGGGGGAGAGGGGAGGCTGCGCCCCCACCTAGGGTTCCACCCTAGGGGCGGCGGCCAGCCCCAAAACCCATCTAGGGTGCGGCCAAGGGGGTGGAGAGGGGAAACTTGCCCCCCAAGCTAGGTGGGGCGCCCCCTCCCCAAACCCTAGGCGCCTTGGGCCCTTGTGGGGGGGGGGGGTGCACCAGCCCACCTGGGGCTGGTCCCCTCCCACATGTGGCCCATGCAGCCCTCCGGGGCCGGTGGTCCCACTTGGTGGACCCCCGGGACCCTCCTGGTGGTCCCGGTACATTACCGATAAAACCCGAAACCCTTTCGGTGACCAAAACAGGACTTCCCATATATAAATCTTTACCTCCGGACCATTCCAGAACTCCTCGTGATGTCCGGGATCTCATACGGGACTCCGAACAACTTTCGGTAACCACATACGAACTTCCTTAATAACCCTAGCGTCATCGAACCTTAAGTGTGTAGACCCTACGGGTTCGGCAGACATGCATACATGACCGAGACGTTCTCCGGTCAATAACCAACAGCGGGATCTGGATACCCATGTTGGCTCCCACATGTTCCACGATGATCTCATCGAATGAACCACGATGTCAAGGACTTAATCAATCCCGTATACAATTCCCTTTGTCTATCGGTATGATACTTGCCCGAGATTCGATCGTCGGTATCCCAATACCTTGTTCAATCTCGTTACCGGCAAGTCTCTTTTACTCGTTCCGCAACACATCATCCCGTGATCAACTCCTTGATCACATTGTGCACATTATGATGATGTCCTACCGAGTGGGCCCAGAGATACCTCTCCGTCACACGGAGTGACAAATCCCAGTCTCGATTCGTGCCAGCCCAACAAACACTTTCGGAGATACCTGTAGTGTACCTTTATAGCCACCCAGTTACGTTGTGACGTTTGTTACACCCAAAGTACTCCTACGGTATCCGGGAGTTGCACAATCTCATGGTCTAAGGAAATGATACTTGACATTAGAAAAGCTTTAGCATACGAACTACACGATCTTGTGCTAGGCTTAGTATTGGGTCTTGTCCATCACATCATTCTTCTAATGATGTGATCCCGTTATCAATGACATCCAATGTCCATGGTCAGGAAACCGTAACCATCTATTGATCAACGAGCTAGTCAACTAGAGGCTTACTAGGGACATGGTGTTGTCTATGCATCCACACATGTATCTGAGTTTCCTATCAATACAATTCTAGCATGGATAATAAATGATTATCATGAACAAGGAAATATAATAATAACCTATTTATTATTGCCTCTAGGGCATATTTCCAACAATGAGAATATCTAGGCATGATCATGTACATAGGCATCAAGTCCGAGACACGTAGACCGACTCCTGCCTGCATCTACTACTATTACTCCACTCATCGACCGCTATCCAGCATGCATCTAGAGTATTAAGTTAAAAACAGAGTAACGCCTTAAGCAAGATGACATGATGTATTGGGATAGTTTCATGTAATATGATAAAAACCCCATCTTGTTATCCTCGATGGCTACAATACAATACGTGCCTTGCTGCCCCTACTGTCACTGGGAAAGGACACCGCAAGATTGAACCGAAAGCTAAGCACTTCTCCCATTGCAAGAAGAACCAATCTAGTAGGCCAAACCAAACTGATAATTCGAAGAGACTTGCAAAGATAACCAATCATACATAAAAGAATTCAGAGAAGATTCAAATATTGTTCATAGATAGACTTGATCATAAACCCACAATTCATCGGTCTCAACAAACACATTGCAAAAAGAAGATTACATCGAATAGATCTCCACGAGAGAGGGGGAGAACACTGTATTGAGATCCAAAAAGAGAGAAGAAGCCATCTAGCTACTAACTATGGACCCGAAGGTCTGAGGTAAACTACTCACACTTCATCGGAGGGGCTATGATGATGTAGAAGCCCTCCATGGTGGATGCCCTCTCCGGCGGAGCTCCGGAACAGGCCCCAAGATGGGATCTCGTGGGTACAGAAGGTTGCGGCGGTGGAATTAGGTTTTTGGCTCCGTATCTGATCGTTTGGGGGTACGTAGGTATATATAGGAGGAAGGAGTACGTCGGTGGAGCAAAGGGGGGCCCACGAGGCAGAGGGAGCGCGCCCTAGGTGGGCGCACCCTCCACCCTCGTGACCTCCTCCCTCCTTGCTTGACGGAGGGTCCAAGTCTCCTGGATCTTATTTGTTGAGAAAATCACGTTCCCGAAGGTTTCATTTCGTTTGGACTCCGTTTGATATTCTGTTTCTTCGAAACACTGAAATAGGTAAAAAAAACAACAATTCTGGGCTGGGCCTCCGGTTAATAGGTTAGTCCCAAAAGTAATATAAAAATGGAAAATAAAGCCCAATATGGTCCAAAACAGTAGATAATATAGCATGGAGCAATAAAAAATTATAGATATGTTGGAGACGTATCGCACCCCCTGTTATTCTGCGACGACGGCAACCTCACACCGGAGCGAACCAGTGAACCTTCATACTCCTCTGCGCGTGGGCATCCACTGCCGCGTCTTCCCTGGCTCCGCGTCGTCCCCTTCCTAGGCCTCGCCGTCGTCCACCGCCCTGGTGCTCTCTGCACGGCATGGTCAACGTGGTCAAGGAACGGCTTCCATCGGACGTGGACTGTACGTGGAGAGGCTGACAGCTGGGTCCATGGCCACAACAAGGAAGTGCCTCCTTATTACGCGCAAAATAAATATTCCTCTACCTGACAGCGGGGACCCACCGGACGGGCCACCGTATTTCGTGAAAAAACATTTCCCCTGACTGCTGGGACCCACCAGCTACATCTTCGCACGCAAGGAAGTGCGTCCGGGCAAAAAAAACCGATTCGCCCCCTAACTGCTGGGACCCACCAGCTACATCTTCGCACGCAAGGAAGTGCCTGACAGTCGGGACCCACCTGTTCGAAGCGTACGTAGCGTTGTCATTCTGGTCGCGAACGTGTATGTACATACTGGTCGATGTAGAGGCGCGCACGTGTCGTAGCAAAGGCACGCACGTAGCATGTACACGTATGTACAGCGGCCAGGGTGCAAGAATGTAAATACGGCCACGTACGTACATACGGGCGGGGTCTCGAACACCTACTCGCGCGTACGTATGGCCAAGGCTCGTGTACATGGCTGGGTCGGAACGGAGAAACAACATCGTCGTTGTGTTCATGGGGAGCCAACCCGCTGGTCGGAACGGAATGCGTCATCGTGTTCATCGGGAGGGCTTGGACAGAACAGCCAACTGAAACGAGGCCAGGCGTACCACAGAACAGAGGAAACGGCCTTGTGTTTGACCGGCCACGTTTGAAACAGGATCCTGTTCATCAGGAGGGGTCTGGCGTACCGCAAAACGGAGGAAACGGACCTCCTACGGTCGAAACGGGGGTCATGTTGATCGGGAGGGGTGTGGCGTACCGCAAAACGGAGGAAAAGGACTTGTGTTGGAGCGCTACGGTCGAAACGGGGGTCCTGTTCATCGGGAGGGGTGTGGCCTACCACAAAACGGGACTCCACGGGGTACTGTTCATCTCCACCATCGACCCCCTCCAGCCTCCACGGGGTACTATTCATCCACCGTCGACCTCCTACAGCCTCCACCTGCGACTGTTCATCCATGGGCACCTATTCATCCAGCCTCCACCGCGCGCTATTCCACCGGCTACTGTTCAACCGTCCCTCTCCACGGGCTCCTGTTCAACCACCCCTCCACGAGCTACTGTTCATCCAGCCCTCCACCGTCTACTGTTCATCCTGCCCTCCACAGGGTGGTCCTATTCATCCTTCCCTCCACAGGGTCCTGTTCATCCAGCCCCAACCGGCTCGATCGATCGGGGTCCTGTTCATCCAGAGGCAACTCCACGGGGTCCTGTTCATCCACCCTCACCGGGAACTGTTCATCCAAACCCCCCGCAACACTCACTGTTCATCCAGAGGCAGCATCGATCGGCTTTAGTTAGCAGCAGTAGCGAAGGAATCGCTCGATCGGGTTCAGTTAACAGCCATTGATCGATTGCTCGGGTTCATTAATGCGTAGCCTGCAGTGCAATCGCTCGGGTTCAGTTAGAGCCCAACGCCTCGCACCCACGCGTGTGCGTGTACGAGAGAAACGCGCATCGCTCGGCCCCGACCACCCACCGTAACCAGGAACACCCCGATATTTTCCTCTCCCTTGCTTCTACCATGGTTTTTTCCGTCATGGACGGCCCAAAGAATGTCATGCAGCTGCGTCTCCGGCCCTCCCAGGACGAAAAGCCCATTTTCTATCATGATTTTTTGTCATAGAAGTAGGACCCCACCATATCTATGATGATAACGGGTTTTGTCACAATTATCAGCATAGAAGTGTCATAAGTACGACATAATTTTTTTTCGTTCGGCCCAAGGATGTGTCTTTTTTTGTAGTGGTGGTAGGGCTGGTTCTCGTGCATGTACAACCGGGGTGCTATCTCCACCATGAGGTAGCATTGTTTTATTTGAAGACTGTGTTTTTACTCCGCTAGATACTGGCATCACCCGCTCCAATTCAAATGGCTGATAAATAGGAAACATAGTTGAATGTACAGACATTGTATGAGAGACAGATGCAATAGATAGTGTGGAAAAAAGATGGCATAAAATAGTTGACATGTATATTGTTTAACTAAAATGGATAGCATGACATAATTTCACATATATGATGTCTATATAAACTAGATAGCATAGCATAACATAATTCAAAGATATGATGAATAACTAAACAGGATCGCATGACATAATTCACATACATGTTATCTAAGTAATCAGGATCGCATTATTTAATTCACATAAGTGATTTATATGCTAAACAGAGGGCATTCGCATATATGATGTCTGAACTAAGAACATGGTGTTGGATATTGTGTATATGATGTCTAAACTATGCAATGCAAGACACCATATGCATGATATGAGCAGTATAACCGTGCCAAGTTAGAGCATACACCTCGGTGGGGGAATAGGACTGGTCATCTGTCTCTGAATCCATCTCCGAGGAGCTATCGGGACCCAACAAGAGACATGCTTCGACAGGTAGCGTTGTCTGCTCTCAAGGCCTTGTTTTCACTCCAGATTTTTCTATCTCCCACCCTAATGGCTGATTTAGAGGAAGAGTAGTTTAATGTACAAACATTGTCGACAAATGGAAATGTAATGAAGAAAGGGATGGGCAAGATATCACTCAAATATATGATGACTGGTTAAACAAGATGGCATTGCACATTCTACATATATTATGGCTGGCTAAAAGACATGAGACTGCATAATTCCCATATATGATATAGAAACTAAACAGGTGGCATTACAAAATATGTCTAAACTAAGGAGATGAGATATATGTGTCAAAAGTAGGCACTGCAAGGCAACATATGCATGGTATGACTAACGTCATGATGCCAAGGTAGAGCAAACACCTTGGGGGTAAATAGGAGTGGTCAACTGCGTCTGAATCCACCTCGGAACAGATATCTTCCTCTGGATTACAATCTGGAGAGGGGGGGAGGGTTTGCCATTGAACCCACCATGGAGCGATGTGTGCATGACATTGTATTGTCGCGCAAAACTCTTATCTTTTTCTGTACATGTTCAGCATGACTGTGTACAATATCTGGCATGCATACGAAAAAAAAATAAGGTGAGATTATGTAAGGAGAGCATGCAGAAATCTAGAGTGATCGTAACAACCAGTGGATGGATCCAAAAATAATGATAGCAGGCTGATGATTGCTTTAATTTAATAAAAAGATAGATGATGATTTCTTTACTATTTGTTTCCCACCCAAGATGAACAACATAGGCATACCCTAGGTGAACCAGATATTAGACAGAGATACTATTCATTGTTGCGTCGATATGTGCCCCACAACTAATTTTGAACTCATGTTTGAGCATTAATTTGGACCTGACTTGGAGTCTAAGAGGTGAACAGGTGATAAAGTAGCAGGTAATTTTAAGCAATGCATAACATACGTAGAAACAAAAGAGTGCGACCTCTCTTGTGGACCCGTGTACTCCTCAGGTTCATCTGCTGAGTCAATGATGGTGATGCCGTTGCGGTGGGTGCTGGCGAGGAAGGAGATCTGAGGTGGCGAAAGACGGTCAGGAGTCGTGATGTCTGGTTTGGTGGATGCTTCTGTCGATGGAGCAGCTCAGGTGAGGTGGACGACATCGTGACAGGAGCAGGACAAACCACACAAAGTTTCCTTCGACACCTACCTGTAACTGAAGTAATTCTATAAGGGCTCATTTGGCTTGCATGATTCTAAAAACACAGGGATAGGAAAAACACCAGAATAGGATAGGAATGCACATGGTAAACAGATCATTTCTAAACATAGGATTTCTGTCAACTTGGGTGTTTGGTTCACAGGAATTGCAAGAGCAGAGGAATGCAAAGAAACATGGCCAAAATAAAGTGAAACCATATGAAAGCGTGTACAGTTAGAATGTTATTCTGCCACTAATGCACTTGGTCTTGTTTTCATTCATAGAGTTTTGAAAAGTAGGTCCAAGTGGATGTTTTGCTCCATTCCTTTCAACAAAATGCATGAATAATTGAATAGTAGAGTGCCATAGGAAAATTTACTATTGCTATGTTTTTCCGTTGAACCACAAAGGTGGCTGTCAGAGGTGAGGAGGAAGATCTGAGGAATCTGTAGACGACATCCAGGGCACTGCTTTGTTGTGATGGATCGTTCTGTCGTTGGAGCAGCTCCAGTGAGCCGTAAGACTTCAAGGCTGAAGCAGCACAAGACAGACATCGTTAACCTCAAGTGGGATTCTAATAGAATCTCCAATAGATGATGTAAAATACATTACCAAAAAGTGATAGATGTAAAATTTACATCACCAAAAACCAAGGTTGGAAAAGGTGGTAGGCGTAAGCGAGGCGGTTGGCCTTCGCCTAGTGCCTAGGCGGTGCTTAAGCACCCTAGGCGTAGCCTAAGCGTTTATGTAATTTTTACTATCAGGGTGTATATGTGTATTTTATTAATTTAGGGCATATAAGTATCTTAACTACCAGTACTATGATTGGAATATGGCCCTTTTGGCATATCAGTGCAATATGGCATGATTTCTCGCTTGGGTAGAGAATTTCTTACTTCCTCTGCCTAGACTTCTGCTTATGCCCTAGGCGAGGCGTTTGGCCATTGCCTAGCGTCTAGGCATGCCTAAGCGCCTCCTAGGCACTGCCTTTTCCAACAGAGCCAAAAACCACCTGACTACAACGCATGAGGTAAAAATTGTTGACTATGAACTTAACTGTCGAAACTAAAATCTACTGTGGAATCTTAATGTTACTGTCGAAACTGAACGCAATGGTAGCAGAGAGGCACTTCACATGTAGTTTAGGGAGAGCCTGCAGTTCATTTTCAACCTGCACCACCCTGAGTCGCCAGCAACCACCAGCGGAACCGCCGGCCCCCACGCCGCCTCGCCGGCCCAAAACAACTCCCCACCGCCGGTCCGCCGCCGCCCCGGCCAGCTCTCTAGGCCCCCCCTGCACCGAGCTTTTTCTCTGGCGATCCCCATGCCACCGCCCCACCATCGCGCCCCCACCGCCGGCGACCACCGCCCCCACCCTGAACCCTAAGATAGATAGTGGGGTACCTCTCCGGCGAGCCCCCCTCCCCGCTGCGGGTGGTTCTTCCTTAACTCTGGCGAGCCCCCTACCCCCTGAAAATCGACTGACCCAAAAGTTGATTCAGTCGACTGAAGTGTAGCTAAATCGAAGCAGATCAGCAGCACGAGCGAGGGTGAGAGTAGCAGCAGCAGTGCGAGCGAGCGAGCGAGAGCTGGAGCAGGAACAGCTGCATTGTCGGTGGGACACGACACATATGGGATCACAAGAATCCCTACTACGGTTGCCAGGGTGCGGGGTTGTGAGAAGAGCAGGATTAACAGTCAGCACAAGGATCGTTTACCCAGGTTTGGGCCGCGAGGATGCGTAAAACCCTAGTCCTGCTTTGGTGGATGTATTGAGTGTTCTTGAGCTCTCGAACTAGCTATGGTGGTTGTGTTGTTCAAAAGAGCCGAATCCTCCTCCAGTACGCCATGGGCCTCCTTTTATAGTCAAAAGGGGCTGCCACAGTGGCACACAGGAGGTGGAAAGGCCTACAGTACTATGAGCTTATCGCCCGTACTACAGGACAAGACACACTTAATGCGTCGCTTAGGTGTCCCCTAGCTTTATCGGGGACGGGAGCGAGGCCCGTCTCGTCTATCGCCGCTCCTCTTCGCTTCGACACGCGCCCTGGCCAGCGATGTATGCGGTGCCATGTAGGCAGGCAGGCAGCTGAGGTAGCGCGGTGGTAGGGTCTTCACGAAGATCTGCATGCCGCCACGCAGGCACTTGCTGATCTGGCCTAGAAGTTGCCACGCAAGTGCCTGCACAGCTGGTCGGGCTGGCAGCTGCATGCTAATGGCGGTGGAAACTTGGCTGGTGTGGCTCTTGCAGTGGCCTCGCTGATGTCGTCTGCAAGGGCCTTGCCTGGGGCCCGGCAAGGGTCTTGCTGTGGCGCGCAGTCGTCCCCGGCAAGGATCTTGCCGGGATCCTTGTGGCTTTCCTCGGAAAGGATCCCGCTGAGGGTCGCCGTCTTCTGGTCCTCATCTGATCTCATATATCTATGGTCTTGACAAAGATCTTCATGCCACCACAGAGGTGCCTCCCGAGCCCTGGTCCAATCGTAGTTGGTTGGTGTTGGGACCTGTGGGCTCAAGGGCGGCTCGCTCTGTTGGTGTTTGGGCAAGTTGCCCCGGCAAGGCTCTTGCCGGGGCCACGGAAGCCTCCCCGGCAAGGGCCTTGCCAGGGGTCTCCACCTCGCCCCTTTGGTGTCTTGTGTTTCTGGCCTTGGCGTTGCCTCTGACCATCTTGTTCCTCTGGCTTCTCTCCGGCTTCCCTCCCCTGCTCTGCTTATTGTGGCCGTGGGCACGGCTCCAACTGACCGTGCACAAGTAAAGGGGTCAAAAGGAGCGCCCCTAATTTTGTACACCGACATGAGCCCCCGGGCCTGGGCCGCACATAAACGCGACACGTTGTTGGGCCAGGCCCAAAAAGGTGCGCGTGCAGGAGGGGCAGATTCTACCGCAGTAATTTTCCGTCTGCTGTGCTTCCCCACGACCCGCGTTGAACGCGCGACGTGGGGGGTCGTGCGTGACGTGGGGGGCATGCATGGGGCGGTTCCCGCATGCATGCGTCACATCACAGTTAATGGGAAAGGAGGCGGCCCGCGCCTTCCCCGTAAAAAGGAATAACCGTGGGCGCGTTGCTCACTTTACCCCTCTCCCTGCGTCTTCTCCAATCTCAGAGCCGCCGCCCCCTTTCTTCCTCCTTCTGGAGCTCTTGCCTTTGCTTGTCGCCGTTGCGCCTTCGCCATCCTCCGCCCCCTGCTTCTCGCAGCCGCCGTGGCTCCCAAATCCACCAGGGGCAAGGGAATGGCCAAAGATGTCGGGGCGACGGAGCCGCCGGAGAGTGAGTAGGCGGTGCGACGAACGCAGATCACCTACTTCCCCTCGATGGTCGACGCGATCGAACTGTGGGATTACTTCAAGCCCCTGTGGGGGGTGAAGACGGGGGGAGAGACGACGGGGCATCCAGCCACGCGTGTTATCCCCGTCAACAGCGCCGAGGCCACCCCTAATCGGTACCCTTTCTTTGTCGACTACTTCTCCTGCGGGCTCTGTCCCCCCTTCTCCAGTTTCTTCAATGATGTCATGCACACCTATGGCTTCCATCTTTTGGATTTTACTCCGAATGTCGTGGCGTGCATGGCTCTTTTCGCGCACCTCTGCGAGGGCTTCGCCGGGGTGCATCCCAACACGGCGCTCTTCCGCCACTACTTCTTCCCTCGGGTCCAACCGGGGGCGCCATTTCCGGGTGCGTCTCCTGGATCCCAAGGGCCAAGGGGGCGTACCCGGAGGGCGCCATGAAGGAGAGGCGGGAAGAATGGCGGGGCCGGTGGTGCTGGATTGAAGAGAAGGACCTGTCGGACTTTTGCCGGGTCCGCAACACGCTGCCGGTTCGCCGGGGCGACTGGAGCGACGTTGAAGCTGACGACGCAAAGCTCACGGTCGCCACCACCAGGATCCTTCACCTTACCGAGGCCGGGCTCACCCTTGAGATGATCGGGGCGGATTTCATCCGCCACCGAATCGCTCCTCTGCACAACAAGGGGAGGCCGCCTGGCTTTTCACGAACGTCGCCGACATCATGAGGCTCCGCCCCGGCCTCGACCACAACCTTACGGTGATGAGGCATGCCCATCACTGCCAATGGCTCTTCTAGCTGGACGTGTGAAAGGATCGAGAAGAGGTGTTTAGAGGGGGGTGATTAGACACTAAGTGCCAAAAGTTGCAGTTTTTAATAATCTTAAGTTTAAGTGGAGCACAAGTTTAACAAACACAATACATATCAAGCAAGCATGCAATGAGTATATGAGCAGCGGAAAGTAAAGCATGCAACTTGCAAGAATGTAAAGGGAAGGGTTTGGAGTATTCAAACGCAATTGGAGACACGGATGTTTTTGGCGTGGTTCCGATAGGTGGTGCTATCGTACATCCACATTGATGGAGACTTCAACCCACAGATTGTAAAGGTTGCGCGAGTCCATGGAGGGCTCCACCCACGAAGGGTCCATGAAGAAGCAACCTTGTCTATTCCATCACGGCCATCGCCCACGAAGGACTTGCCTCACTAGCGGTAGATCTTCACGAAGTAGGCGATGTCCTTGCCCTTACAAACTCCTTGGTTCAACTCCACAATCTTGTCGGAGGCTCCCAAGTGACACCTAGCCAATCTAGGAGACACCACTCTCCAAGAAGTAACAAATGGTGTGTTGATGATGAACTCCTTGCTCTTGTGCTTCAAATGATAGTCTCCCCAACACTCAACTCTCTCTCTCTCTCACAGGATTTGGATTTGGTGGAAAGAAGATTTGAGTGGAAAGCAACTTGGGGAAGTCTAGAGATCAAGATTCATATGGTAGGAATGGAATATCTTGACCTCAACACAAGTGTAGGTGGTTCTCTTTCAGAACATGTGTATTGGAAGTGTAGATGTGTTCTGATGGCTTTCTCCACGAATGAAGTGTGGGTGGAGGGGTATATATAGCCTCCACACAAAATCTAACCGTTACACACAATTTGCCAAACTCGGTGGGACCGAATGGTTAAACTCGGTCGGACCGATTTAGCAAACCTAGTGACCGTTAGGATTTTCGGTGGGACTGAGATGCAACTCGGTAGGACCGATATGGTTAGGGTTCGGGCATAACGTAATCTCGGTGTGACCGATTACACAAACTTGGTGGGACCGATTTTGGTAATAAGCTAACCAGTGAGTTGGTCAGGCAAACTCGGTGAGACCGATTACACAAACTCGGTGGGACCGATTTTGGTAATAAGCTAACCAGAAAGTTTGCATTGTAATCTCGGTAGTACCGATTGCTCAAACTCGGTGAGACCGATTTTGGTAATGGACATACACAGAGAGATTACAATCCCATCTCGGTGAGACCGAGATCCCTATCGGTGAGATCGATTTGCTAGGGTTTGTGGCAGTGGCTATGACATCTGAAACTCGGTGGCGCCGGATAGAAAGAATCGGTGGAGCCGAGTTTGACTTTTGGTTTAGGTCATATGTGGATGTGGGAAAGTAGTTGAGGGTTTTGGAGCATATCACTAAGCACTTTGAGCAAGCAAGACATTAAGCAACACCTCGTCCCCTCTTGATAGTATTGGCTTTTCCTATATACTCAATGTGATCTTGGATCACTAAAATAGAAAATGCAGAGTCTTGATCTTGAAGCTTGAGCCAATCCTTTGTCCTTAGCATCTTGAAGGAGTTCCACATCCTCTAGTCCATGCCACTCCATTGTTGAACTTATCTGAAACATACTAGGTAAAAGTGTTAGTCCTACAAGAGATATGTTGACATTAATTACCAAAACCACCCAGGGAGCACTTGTGCTTTCAATCTCCCCCTTTTTGGTAATTGATGACAACATACATCAAAACTTTAGATAAATATATAGAGAATAGAAAGTAAAGCTTTGGAAAGACATGTAACAAGCATAGGCTCCCCCTACATGTATGTAAACATGTGAATATGGAATATAGGAGTATGTGAATGCATAAGCATGACAGAGTAAACAATGTGTTACATGTATCTTGGCTATATGCATCTGAGCAAATGATGTGAATGTGAGAAATGTACCTTCATGCTCATGAGTCCTTCTTGCAAACAGTATGTACATCAGCAAGAACTTCTCATTCACATGACTGTGATGCATATACTTACCTTGTGGTCTTGAGTTGGCTTAGGATGGGATGAACCTGCGCAAACAAGGTTAGATAACACAGATACACCTACTGACCAGAGCAAACAAGAGAAACCACAAGAGAACCAAGACTGGGATGACATGTAGAGTGAGTACTAAGTACCACAATGGATATAGACATGTCCCCAAAGGTAAAGATATGCAATAAAATCAGAGATTTCCTTCCCTTGGATGTCTTGCTCCCCCTGAATCTAACATGAGATATTGGGAGAAGATAGGGAACAAAAAATCAGAGCAACAGAAAAGAAACAACAGGGCTTGAGCTAAAGCAAGCAAACAAACATGTCTTTTCCCCTCTTAAAGACATGTGACATCTCTCCTCTTGAACACCAAGCATCTGGGGTCTTTGATGATGTTACTTTCTCCTTGTTTGAGAAACTCTCTCCCCCTGAGTATTCTCTCTTTCTCCCCCTATAGGAAAGATTAAGCTTTGATGTGTCTCTCTCCCCCTTCGACATCAATTTCCAAGAAGGGGTCTTCTGGACATGTGATACAAATGGGTTGGTCCTTGAGTCACAGAGCAAAATAGCATGTCTAATATGATGCTGGTAGAGGACAAGAATCATTGAGTGGAGCTGGAGCAAATAGAAATCAGGAATAAGTGGCAAGTTGGTTTTCCCGTGGTGGAATCGGTGGCTCCGAGTTGTGTGCTTCGGTTGTACCGAACGATTTCGGTTTAGCTGAAGAAAACAATCCGGTGTGACCGAGTTCATCAGAGGGAAACCACTTGTCACCTCAGCTCACTAGACAAGTAAGATCTCACAAGGATTTGTAAGGAATTAACTGAAAGATTTGCAATGAATTGGATGCAGAAAATGCAGAACAAAAAGGAAGGAAAAGAAAAGATCTAGATGAAGTTTTTTTTTTGAAAGGGGAAATAAATATGCAAGAGACAAATGCAATAACACAGAAAAGAACGCAAGAGAACTTCATCTAGAGATGGTCGGCGACAAAGTCACCTATGTTAGAGTATATTGACTTAGGAGTCAAGTGAGAGCACTTGATCATAGGTCATACTCATCGTTTAAGCTCAAAAATGGGGTTACCATTTTTCGTTTAATCCTTTTGATGTATTCACATCTTGTCGAGTTGCTTTGACTCATGACTTGGAGTAAAGCTTCTCTAAGATGGAATAACATACCTTGGTTGGTGGTGTTGATCTTGCTCATGTAGTCGAACTTGTGTGGGTTGCTCAA
This sequence comes from Aegilops umbellulata, assembly GCA_032464435.1. NCBI lineage: Eukaryota > Viridiplantae > Streptophyta > Magnoliopsida > Poales > Poaceae > Aegilops > Aegilops umbellulata. The sequence continues at coordinate 332,798,699 of CP136058.1, forward strand.
GGTTGATGTAGTTCATCAAGTGTTGGGAGCACCACTTGGAGTTTGAGTTCATCTACCCACATGGGTTAGTCTTGCAAGGAAGAGCACTTGTGTATCAAAATGACAATCATGAGACTCAACATAGAATTTGCCAAAGGATATGTTTGAATGATTTCATGCTTCCTTGTCTTCAACCACCATTGTGTAGAGACTTGGCGATGTAGACATTGCTCAAGATGTGAGTGAGTTGCAATCTCATAGATTTAGATTCATCCAAGTACCTACACGGGTTAGATAACATGCAAGGTACAAATATATCCAAGACATATGAATAGCATCATAAGAGAAATATCAAGGATTAGTCATAGGCTCATGCCCCGCATGTATCAAACGGAGTTCCTACTCCAAGTTTGAAACATCAATGATGTTCAATTCACCTCTCAACCTGCAAAACACTTTCTCATCAAGTGGTTTAGTGAATATATCCGCCAATTGCTTATCGGTGCGAACATGCTTAATGTTAATGTCCCCTTTTGCAACATGATCTCGAATGAAATGATGACGAACTTCAATATGCTTAGTTCGAGAGTGTTGCACGGGATTGTGAGCAATCTTAATAGCACTTTCATTGTCACATAGTAATGGAACATGTTTCACAAATATCCCATAATCTTTAAGAGTTTGGGTCATCCAAAGTAATTGAGCACAACATGAACCAGTGGCAATGTATTCCGCTTCAGAGGTGGATAAGGATACCGAGTTTTGTTTCTTGGAAGACCAAGATACAAGAGATCTACCAAGGAATTGACAAGTACCCGAAGTGGACTTTCTATCAACCTTGTCTCCGGAATAGTCCGAATCGGAGTAGCCGACAAGATCAAAAGAGGACCTCTTAGGATACCAAATGCCAAAATTTGGTGTATGGATTAGGTATCTCACTATCCTTTTCACAGCCTTAAGATGACATTCTTTAGGAGCAGCTTGATATCGTGCACACATGCACACACTTAGCATAATATCGGGACGTGAGGCACATAGATATAATAATGAACCAATCATAGAGCGATAAACTTTTTGATCAACCGGTTCACCATCTTTGGTCAAATCAAGATGTCCACTAGTAGGCATGGGTGTAGTCATACCTTTGCATTCTTGCATATTGAACTTCTTGAATAAGTCCTTAGTGTACTTCGTTTGAGAGACAAAGGTCCCTTCCTTAATTTGCTTGATTTGCAAACCGAGAAAGAATTTGAGTTCACTCATCATAGACATGTCAAACTTGTCCGACATTAGCTTTCCAAACTTCTCACTAAAATGAGGGTTAGTTGAGCCAAATATGATATCATCAACATAAATTTGGCACACAAATAGTTCTACATTAACCCTTTTAGTAAAAAGAGTAGAATCAATTTTACCAATTTCAAAGCCTTTTTCAATAAGGAACTTGTTCAAGCATTTATACCATGCTCTAGGAGCTTGTTTAAGACCATAAAGGGCTTTGTGAAGTTTGTAAACATGATTAGGTTTCTTAGGATTGACGAAGCCGGGAGGTTGCTTAACATAAACTTCCTCCTCAATTTTGCCATTTAGAAAAGCACTTTTAATGTCCATTTGGTACAAGGTGATATCATGGTGATTTGCATACGCAAGTAAGATGCGAATGGATTCAAGTCTAGCAACGGGAGCATATGTCTCACCATAGTCCATACCTTCAACTTCTGTGTATCCTTGGGCGACGAGACGTGCTTTGTTGCGAACCACTTTTCCATCTTCATCTTGCTTGTTGTGAAACACCCATTTGGTACCAATGATGTTGTGATTGTTGTCGGGCTTCTCGACCAATGTCCACACTTGATTTCTCTCAAAGTTGTGTAGCTCTTCATGCATAGAATTTATCCAATCCGGATCCTTCAATGCTTCTTCAACCTTCATAGTTTCAATGCTATAGATGAATGAGTAATGTTCACAAAAGTTAGCTAAACGAGTTTTAGAGCGAGTGATTCTCCCGGTTTGGATCATTGTAGATTTGCTCGACGGGGTGATCTTTGGCAATTCTTTCTCGAACTCGTGAAAGCTTTTGCTTGGGTCGGGGTGGAACATCCTCTTCATCTTGTGCTTCTTCTTGGCCTTCTTCATTGTTGACGTTGTCGTTCTCTTGTCGTGGTGGAGAGGGAGGTTGTTGATGTTCATCTTGGTGTACTTCCTCGTTTTCTTCATCTTGGTGTGTCCCACTTGTGGATGCTTCCGTATCAACTCTTGGTTCACCTTGTCGTGAGGTAGAAGCTTCCACTTGGATGGACGAGGTGTTCTCCTTCACTTCCGTTGGACGAATCTTGCCAATGGGCAAGTCTTGAATGGCTTCCGAAGGGTCTTTGTCTCCTATATCAATTAGCAATTGCTCTACTTGCGAGCCGTTAGATTCATCAAACTTCACATCTACTGTCTCTTCAACCTTTCGGGTGAAATTGTTGTAGACACAGTAAGTGTGAGAGTTTGAGCCATAACCAAGTAGGAAACCTTCATGAGATTTAGGAGAAAATTTAGAACGATGATGCTTATCAAGAATTTAGCATTTTGAGCCGAATACTCGGAAGTATCCAACTTGAGGTTTGCTACCGGTGAGGAGCTCGTATGCCGTCTTGCCAAGTAGCTTGTGAAGATACAAGCGATTTGTTGCATGACAAGCTGTCTCAACCGCTTCCGCCCAAAAGTGCTTTGGTGTTTTGTACTCATCAAGCATCGTTCTTGCCATCTCGATAAGAGTCTGGTTTTTCCTCTCAACAACTCCATTTTGTTGAGGTGTGTACGTAGCCGAGAACTCGTGTGAAATCCCTTCTTCGTCAAGAAAGGTGTCCACATTTGCGTTCTTGCACTCTGTTCCGTTGTCGCTTCGAACGTTCTTGATCTTCACGTCAAACTGATTTTGGGCCTTCCTAGAGAAGTTTTCGAGGATCTTTTGGACCTGCGATTTGTCATCAAGAAAGAACACCCACGTAAATCTTGAAAAATCATCAACTATGACTAGACCAAATGAGTTACTGCCGAGACTCTTGTAGGCATTTGGACCAAAGAGATCCATGTGAAGTAGCTCGAGTGGTCTTCTTGTGGTCATGATGTTCTTCGCGCGGTGACTTCCTCCAACTTGTTTTCCTGCTTGACAAGCACTACAAAGTCTATCCTTGTCAAATATGACATCTTTTATTCCAAGGATATGATCACCTTTAATAAGCTTATCAAGATTTCACATTCCAACATGACCTAGTCTTCTATGCCACAACCAGCCTTTAGAAGATTTAGCAATTAAGCAAGTTTTAGGTTGAGCCTTTTTAGTGAAATCAACAATGTAAAGATCTCCTCTACGTATACCAGTAAAGACCATTTTATGATTGTCTCGACGAAACACTTGGCAATCTACTTCAGTGAATAAGACATTGAAACCAAAATCCGCAAGTCTAGAAACTGAAAGTAAATTGTATCCAAGGGATTCAACGAGCATGACATTTTGTATGGTGCTATCATGTGAGATGGCCACCTTACCAAGGCCAACCTCCTTACCCTTTGAATTATCACCAAAAGTGACATATTTTCGAGGGCCGTTGTTTTCAGCAAGCTCATTGAACATATCTTCATCTCCGGTCATATGATCAGTACATCCACTATCAAGGACCCATTCCTTTCCTCCAGCCATGTAGCCGCGAAGATTTGCCATAAGACCAAAATGCCTCATTGCATCATCAATATCATAGTCACTATCATCATCTTCATCATAGATCAATTCCTAGAGAGGGTAATTCATTAGATAAATGATCATCACAATGGTTACCTTTATGAATTCTAATAGCTTTGGATATGATATCGCTAATGATTCCAACATTTCCTTTAGCATGCATGAGATTGGTAAGCTCAAATAGACAATCACCAAAGCTAGGATCACTAGAGTTCATCTTACTCAAGGCAATAGATTTATGGAGGATTTCGTCTAAATTTTTCAAGGAATAACTTGGAAATCGCTCCTCAAGAGATTTCCATATAGTATAGGCACAATCAAGAGTAGGCAAACTAGCAATCAAATTCTTGGGCCATCCTCTTATGATAAGATTGATGGTTCTAAGATTGCGAATCATGTCAAGATCTTCATCTAGAGTAGGGTGCAAAGAATCAACATGAGGTGCACAAGGGCTAGCAATGTACTTGTTCAAATGATATTCATTAAAAATCTCTAGCATTTCATTTTTCCACTCATGAAAATACTCTCCATCAAGGATAGGCACTCTATGTCTAATACTTGCCAGAGTAGACACATCCATCTTCCCCCAAAGGTGTTTAAACCAAGGCAATGGAGACCAAAGCTCTGATACCAATTGAAAGGATCGAGAAGAGGTGTCTAGAGGGGGGTGATTAGACACTAAGTGCCAAAAGTTGTAGTTTTTAATAATCTTAAGTTTAAGTGGAGTTTAGGCACAAGTTTAACAAACACAATACATATCAAGCAAGCATGCAATGAGTATATGAGCAACGGAAAGTAAAGCATGCAACTTGCAAGAATGTAAAGGGAAGGGTTTGGAGTATTCAAACGCAATTGGAGACACGGACGTTTTTGGCGTGGTTCCGATAGGTGGTGCTATCGTACATCCACGTTGATGGAGATTTCAACCCACGGAGCGTAACGATTGCGCGAGTCCAAGGAGGGCTCCAGCCACGAAGGGTCCACGAAGAAGCAACCTTGTCTATTCCATCACGGACAACGCCCACGAAGGACTTGCCTCACTAGCGGTAGATCGTCATGAAGTAGGCGATCTCCTTGCCCTTACAAACTCCTTGGTTCAACTCCACAATCTTGTCGGAGGCTCCCAAGTGACACCTAGCCAATCTAGGAGACACCACTCTCCAAGAAGTAACAAATGGTCTGTTGATGATCAACTCCTTGCTCTTGTGCTTCAAATGATAGTCTCCCCAACACTCAACTCTCTCCCACAGGATTTAGATTTGGTGGAAAGAAGATTTGAGTGGAAAGCAACTTGGGGAAGGCTAGAGATCAAGATTCATATGGTAGGAATGGAATATCTTGACCTCAACACAAGTGTAGGTGGTTCTCTCTCAGAACATGTGTATTGGAAGTGTAGATGTGTTCTGATGGCTTTCTCCACGAATGAAGAGTGGGTGGAGGGGTATATATAGCCTCCACACAAAATCTAACCGTTACACACAATTTTGCAAACTCGGTGGGACCGAATGGTTAAACTCGGCCGGACCGATTTAGCAAACCTAGTGACCGTTAGGATTTTTGGTGGGACTGAGATGCAACTCGGTAGGACCGATATGGTTAGGGTTCGGGCATAACATAATCTCGGTGTGACCGATTACACAAACTCGTTGGAACCGATTTTGGTAATAAGCTAACCAGTGAGTTGGTCAGGCAAACTCGGTGAGACCGATTACACAAACTCGGTGGGACCGATTTTGGTAATAAGCTAACCAGAAAGTTTGCATTGTAATCTCGGTAGTACCGATTGCTCAAACTCGGTGAGACCGATTTTGGTAATGGACATACACAGAGAGATTACAATCCCATCTCGATGAGACCGAGATCCCTATCGGTGAGACCGATTTGCTAGGGTTTGTGGCAGTGGCTATGACATCTGAAACTCGGTGGCGCCGGATAGAAAGAATCAGTGGAGCCGAGTTTGACTTTTGGTTTAGGTCATATGTGGATGTGGTAAAGTAGTTGAGGGTTTTGGGGCATATCACTAAGCACTTTGAGCAAGCAAGCCATTAAGCAACACCTCATCCCCTCTTGATAGTATTGGCTTTTCCTATAGACTCAATGTGATCTTGGATCACTAAAATAGAAAATGTAGAGTCTTGATCTTGAAGCTTGAGCCAATCCTTTGTCCTTAGCATCTTGAAGGGGTTCCACATCCTCTAGTCCATGCCACTCCATTGTTGAACTTATCTGAAACATACTAGGTAAAAGTGTCAGTCCAACAAGAGATATGTTGACATTAATTACCAAAACCACCCAAGGAGCACTTGTGCTTTCAACGTGAACCGTGATGGCGAGGTCGAGCGGTCCGGCAAGGCCGCCAGGGCCACCGCAAAGGCCAGCAAGGTCGCCAAGGGGCCCCTGTTCAGGTTGCCGGCGGGAGTGGTCCCGCTTAGCAACAACTCTCGCACCGACATCATCGCCATGATGCCGGACTTCAACGCGCATGGCCTTGACCCGAGCTGGGTCGAGCCAGAGGGAATTCAGGTGCAGGAGCTCTTCGACACCTTGCACAAGGGGTACGTCACCACCGAGCCGCGGCTCATCCAGGACACCTCCCAGGTGGAGCTGGACTACATCGCCTCTAGGGCGGCGGAGGCGAAGCTTGCCGAGGAGGCCGGCAGCGCCGGCGGCATGGAGGACAAGGCCGCGGCGGAAGTGGGGGAGAAGGAGCTCACCTAGTGGGCGGAGGCCGCCGGGGAGGCCAGCAGCGCCGGCACCGAGGCTCCTCTCAATGAAGACGTGGTTGGTGAGTCGTCGTCGGAGGAGGCTGAGGAGGAGGAGGCCGTGGCCGTCGACCCTACAGCCACGGGGAGAGGACGGGTTCTGCGGCGGGCCACCTTCGGCGAGCCGGTCCGGCCCGGCAGGGCCGCGCAGCCACGGCAGGCCCAGGAGATGTCCACACGCCAGACGAGGGCCGCGGCGGCGAAGAAAGCGGTGAAGGCCGCGGTGGCGAAGAAGAAGGCATCCGCTTCTTCCTCGGGAAAGCATGTTCAGACGCCACCTCCTTCCCCTCCTCCGGCAGACGTTGACGCGGGGGTCACCTTTGACTTCGGATCCCTCAGCCCGAGGAGGAGGAAGGCAACAGAGGAGGAGGAGGAGGAGGAGTAAGCTTTTTATTCCCCCTTTTTTTTCATCTCCGTTTCCTCGAACAGTGTCGCCCATCTTGAATTATTCTCCTTTTGGAGGGACGCGGAGACGCTGGCCCAGAGGGTCAAGAGAACAGGACCTCGACGAGCGGCCAACCCCTGGCAGGCGCCTCCGGCACACCACCGGTGGTGTTGAGCAGCCCAGACAATAGCCCTAGGCACAGCCCCCAGCATAAGTTCACCACTCACCCCTCGTCGACGTTTGTCAGGGGTATGATACTTTGGTGCTGTCCTTGCCGTGGATGCAGGAGGGGAGCAGCAGCGGGAGGAGCCACAGAGGGCTACTCTCAACACGCCGCCCCCATCGACTACGCTACCCCGAGGGGCGACCCCGGCAAGGGCGCCAAGCACCGAGCCCATGCACACGGAGGAGGAGGAGGAGAACTCGAGCGCCGGTGACTTCGCCTTGGTGCCAAATGTTGGCGGGGAGGGGACTTCTGCTTCTCAGCCCGGCACGGGTAGGTTACTCCCCTTTCGTCTCCATTCCCTTTTCCTTTTGTTTACTTTTTCTGAATCCTGATCTTGGCCTCGCCTCATTCTCTCTTCGGTGTTCAGATCCCCCCTCGGCAGACCCAAAGGACATCGACACCGTCATCGAAGATGTCGCCAAGGCCGCCGCGGCAGAGGCCGAAGAGATTGCCATCAAGGAGGCCGCCAAGGGCGCTACTGATGACGCCACCAAGGAGTCAGCCGGGGAGCCCGGCAAGGGGCCTGCGGGGAGGCCGGCAAGTCCGCTGTCGAGGAAGAGGTGGTTGATGTCCAGCCTTGCTCCTTCGCTGCCTCTGGCTCTGGCAGGTACCTGAAGGTGAGTGACGACCTCTTTGTGCACCTTCCAGGCGCGTCGAGCACCAGGGCTCCCATCGAGGGGGAGGTGTTTGACGACGAGGTGCTTGCCGCTGCCGGGCTCGAGGTTGTTGATGAGCCGAGCGCTGGCAGCGATGGCTCCTAGGAAGAATGGCTCCTCCACGCCATGGGCGCTAGCTTTCGGAAGCTCCAGGCGCTCCACCGCACCCGCCTGGACAAGGTTAAGTCCAGGATGGCGACGGCGGAGAAGGCGGAGGCGGACCTTCAGAAGCGCGTCGTCGAGACGCAGGACTGGTTCCACCAGGCTCGCGAGGAGCTAAAGTCCGCCCAGGGCAAGCTGGCCAAGAGTGATGTGGAGCTCACCATGAAGCGGGCCGACATTGAGAAGGCCTAGGAGACGGCGGAGAGCTTGGTCACCGCGGCCGGGGCCGCTCGAGCCCAGCACCAGGCCATGCTGGATTCCCAGGAGGAGGACCTCGCCGCGCGTGAGGAGAAGCTTGTCGCGAGGCTCCGCGGCAAGGATGAAGAGGTGGAGAAGCTCGTCGTGCAGCGGACCCGCGAGCTGGAGCAGAGGCACAAGGAGGCACTCAATGCCCAGGCTCGGGTTCATGCCGACAAAGTGAAGGAGCTGGAGGTGGAGCGGGATGGGCTAAGGGACTAGGCACTGAAGCTGTCCAACGAGAAGGACACGCTCAACAGCACCCTGACGGAGGCGCAGGGCGCGGCCGTCAGCAGGGCCGGGGAGCTCTGCGAAGTCAACAACTCCATAAGAGACCTCAGCCTGAAGCTAGAGGGTCTTGAGAAGATGCTGTCGGAGGCCAAGGCCCGGAAGGGGACCCTGACCAAGAACCTGGAGACCGAGAAGCAGCTGCGGAAGAACGAGGCCCTCAACTTCAAGGAGCATGTCGAGGGCGAGAACCGCTGGCTCAATCGCCTCTCCGCCGTTGCCGACCAGGTCTCCACGCAGCTGGCCACCATGGGGATGTCGTACATGAAGTACGCCCCGGAGCGGAATGTGAGTGCCAACTGCAGCCTGGCCCTGTTCTTCGAGAGGGTCATCGGTGCCTTGGAGCGGCTTCACGCCAACCGGGCGCCCTCGCTGGCCGATGAGGCCCGGAGGCTTTGCCAGGGTGCCATGACCAAGGTTCTCACCAAGATCGCGTACTGGAACCCCAACCTCGACTTCGACGCCGCGCTGGACAGCTTGCCGGCGGGTGTGGACCTCGCGGCGCTCAAGGAGCGTATCAAGCCCATCATCAAACGCATTGGTGGAATCGAGAGGATTGAGGGCCAGCGCCGAGATTAGGCACCCCGTCTCCCACTGTTGCCGCAGGTTCATGACCCAGACAGTGTTTACCTTTAGTTAGAACCGCAACAAGAATTGATGTAATATAACTCTGCAATGCTTTGATATTACGCATGTTATTTTCCTATTCAACCTCTCTTTGTATTTTCACCCTACGTTTATCGGTAGGCTTGCCGGTGCGTAAACCCAGGGCGGCGTCTTGAGGATGGATCCCCAATGGCCTGCCGGGTGTGCTTGCCGCCGGGCGAACCACCTTGCCGCCCCCAACGCGGCCGCTCGAACTGTCGAGCTTGACTCGAGTCAGAGTCGAGAGCGTTGCTGGTTACGGAAGGCTACCCTGCCATTCTCGACGCGGCCGTCTAAGCTGTTGAGCAGACTCGAAACAGAACAAAGGCGTTGCCAATCGCGGGAGGGCCCCTTTGCGTGCAGGTTTTCCATACAAAGAACAAGATCTCCGAGGGGAATAACCTTATATTAAAAGGAAATATTTAAAGTTTGGCATGACTTAGATTTCTTGTCGCCGCTCTGGCACCCTTCGCGCTTGCAGGCAGCGCCGCTCTCTTGGTCGTCCTCTTCTCCAGCGGCCCTGGCCATGAGAAATTGTCGTGCCGGCTGCTAAACAAGATCTTAACAATTGCGCTTCCCCTACCTGGCGCGCCAAAGATGTTGGTGGGAAACGACACCTATGGGATCACAAGAATCCCTGTTACAGTTGCCGGGGCGCGGGGTTGTGAGAAGAGCAGGATTAACAGTCAGCACACGGATCGTTTACCCGGTTCAGGCAGCGAGGATGTGTAAAACCCTAGTCCTGCTTTGGTGGATATATTGAGTGTTCCTGAGCTCTCGAACTAGCTATGGTGGTTGTGTAGTTCAAAAGAGCCGAATCATCCTCCAGTACGCAATGCGCCTCCTTTTATAGTCGAAAGGGGCTGCCACAGTGGCACACAGGAGGTGGAAAGGCCTACAGTACTATAGCTTATCACCCGTATTACAGGACAAGACGCATTTAATGCGTCGCTTAGGTGTCCCCTAGCTTTATCGGGGATGGGAGCGAGGCCCATCCCGTCCGTCACCGCTCCTCTTCGCTTCGACACGCGCCCTGGCCAGCGATGTATGCGACGCCATGTAGGAAGGCATGCAGCTGAGGTGGTGCGGTGGTAGGGTCTTCACGAAGATCTGCATGCCACCACGCAGGCACTTGCTGATCTGGCCTGGAAGCTGCATGTTGCCACGCAAGTGCCTACCCAACTGGTCGGGCTGGCAGCTGCATGCTAATGGCGGTGGAAACTTGGCTGGTGCAGCTCTGGCAGTGGCCCCGCTGATGTCCTCGGCAAGGGCCTTGCTGGGGCCCGGCAAGGGTCTTGCCGTGGCGCGCAGTCGTCCCCAGCAAGGATCTTGCCGGGGGCCTTGTGGCTTTCCTCGGCAAGGATCCCACCGAGGGCCGCCGTCTTCTGGTCCTCATCTGATCTCATATATCTATGGTCTTGACAAAGATCTGCATGCCACCACAGAGGTGCCTCCCGAGCCCTGGTCCAATCGTTGTTGGTTGGTGTTGGGACCTGTAGGCTCAAGGGCGGCTCGCTCTTTTGGTGTTTGGGCAAGTTGCCCCGGCAAGGCTCTTGCCGGGGCCACGGAGGCCGCCCCGGCAAGGGCCTTGCCGGGGGTATCCACCTTGCCCCTTTGCTGTCTTGTGTTTCTGGCCTTGGCGTTGCCTCTGACCATCTTGTTCCTATGGCTTCTCTCCGGCTTCCCTCCCCTGCTGTGCTTTGTGTGGCCGTTGGCGCAACTCCAACTGTCCGTGCACAAGTAAAGGGGTCAAAAGGAGCATCCCTACTTTTGTACACCGACATGCGTGAGCGAGCGAGCGAGAGCCGGAGCAGCAGCAGCAGATCCGGCCGGTATGGACGCTGCCGCCAAAGGGGCCTCGCACTGGGGGAGAGCCGTCGTGAGATGTCGCCCGCGGTGGTGGCTTCGAGGTAGCCGCTCCATGGGGGTGCGGGATGGAGCACCATCGGTGTTGGGAGGTCGAGTTAAGGACAAGGTGTGATGTGATGAGTGTACCACCTCTTTGGTGGCGCCGAGTAGGCCTCAGCTTCATCCGAGGAGTCGGTGAGGATCCTGCGGTTCCGGTGGAGCAGGTTAAGGCGGCGATGTGGGGATGGAGCAGCCGCGATAGACGAGGAGAACGTCGGAGCAGCTCCTTGGAGGTGGAGGACAGGGCGGCTGAAGCGGCAGGAGGACGAGATGGACAACGAATCCTCATCCGGGGAGGTGGATGAGGAACGTCGATCTTTTGCGGTGGACGACGTCGTCGGGGAAGAGGCTCCGGCTAGGCAGCGGTGAGGTGGCGGACGGAGGAGGGTGGGGTTTCGCGGCTGGAGCGGAGAGGTTATGGTGGCCTGGGATTTTGAATGGCGATAAGGAGGCGATGGGAGGGGTGGGAACCATGACTTAGGGACACGCTTGTCCAAAATGTAGGGTCTGTTACAAAAGTACCCCCACCGATTTGAACTAGCAGCCCTTCCGGCTCAGGGTTAGAAGGGGGATTTTGTGTATCGGGATTTGGCAGCTGGTGGGAGTTTTCGTGCATGTTATAGTTTCGGGATAGCAATGCGCGTGTTGTGAAGGCGCCAGTTTTGGGAGCACGATATCTGAATTTTCGGGATATAACATGGCGCGGGTTGAATTTTAGGGACAAGCCTAACATGTAATATTGTACTTGTACGTACCAAATCAATTCATACTGCCCTCAACGAAAAAAATGAAAAAAATAAAACTATTCACACCACACAAAGAGAGAGTCTTGTCCCATTTTACTATACAAATGCTATTCAAAGCTACTCCCTCCTTCCATCTATATAGGGCCTAATGCGTTTTTTTAGGCTAACTTTGACAAAAAAAATTAGAGCAATAATATATTAAATGCAACTTACACAAAGCACACCGTTAAATTCGTGTGTGAAAGGAGCGTTCAATGATATAGTTTTCACATTGTGCATGTCATGTAATATTAATCTTGTCAATAGTCAAAGGCGGTCTTAAAAAAAATGCATTAGGCCCTATATAGATGGAATGAGGGAGTATGAATCCATGTTATGTCCAATTAAAAAATTCGTTGGCTGTATAATGCATGTAACCTACTCATACTAACATTTTAGTGCATTCCAAATGTCTATACTACCGCCGCAACTCAAACTGAATTTGAATTCGTTTCTCTATTTCAATAATAATCTACAATCATGATTGTTGCCAACTTCAACCATCATTCGTGTATTACCTTAACAACACACCACATGATTACTATAGAGATAGATATGAACTATGTGTACTATATGAACTCGAATTCAATTTTTTGAATACACTTGACGTTGATTCCAAATAATAGTACATTTGATGTACTAACTATATATTCATAATCTAAACCATGTTCCATACGTACACCGTGTTTATCACACAAAGTATAGTGCCCCGCCCCTTACATTATGACAAGTATTTAGCCCTGAGCTGCAAAAGCCACGCATTAGCCCAAATTATAATCAATGTTCTACATTATGATATCTTCTTCAAGTATCCGTATCCACTTTTTATAATGAATTATGATCTCTGTTCGTCTTTTACACCTTCACGATCCTCTTCTCTTTGTAGCTAGCTAGCGCTAACTTTCTATCGTGCATGCACACGCCCGCCCCCCTCTCACCCTCCCTTAGCGTCCCCTCCATCGCGCACGTTCGTTATTTATCTTTAGGTCGTTCACCCATGGTGTGTGTAGGCCCCCGGCTCCTTCTTTCCGGCACACACAGTCGATATACCTCTCTAGCCAAGTGTGCCTACCACAAACACATACTTTCCCTCTTCTCTTCTCATCGTCCATGCCCCCCTATGTCCAATATGGTTCCACGCAGGTGCACACTCCCGCCCCTCTTTTCATCGATCTCATACTCGCACACTCCTCCCCCCTCGACATGGTAGGCCTCTCACACCACCTCCTAGCCGCACCCTTCTCCCCTGTCTGTCTCTCTAGACCTTATTTTCTTCTAACACATGCATGCATGCATACGTACCAATCTCCCTACATATAACCAGGTCGACTATAATTCATTTTCCCCACGCACCGATAGACTTACCTCACTTGTCATGTCTCTCCCTTTCTCAGACACACGACGGTCGATCTTCCTATGTAGTTACGTATGCTTACCACAACCATATCGTCTCCCCTCATCATCCTTGAATACCTCCCGACCTGTCTCTCACACGCACATGCATAGACAGACAGACATCCCCGTCCCTCTCTTATTGATATTGCACTCGTGCCCTCCGTTTGTCTAGCAGGCCTCTCCCACCATTTTCTGAGACGCCACTCCACCACCAACCCTCCAACACTCTACCTTTGTCTTTCTCTCAACCTTATTCCTCTGCTACACATATGCATGGATGTCGATGTCGATCGATCTCCCTCAATACATAGCTAGGTCTCTCTCCTTCTCCACACATATACTAGTTGATCTACCTCTCTATAGTTAGGTATATGCCCCCTCCCCCCCCCCCACACACCGATAGTCGAACGTTGTAGGTAGGTATCCATGCCACAGAGAAAAACTGCACCTCTGCCCTCTCAAATTCCAGTAGGCCAGCCGCCCTGTATCTTTGACGTGGGAAAACACAAATTCCATGGAACTCTTTATCGATCGCGCAGACACACACTTCACCCCTGGTTTCAATTCTATCGATATCTCACGCCGATGATCCCTCCACTCTCTTCTCGTGGATCGCTCCCTCTATATATGATATATCCATGACTCTATTTCACACACATTGCATATGTTACTTTTTTGTTTGAGATATCATCGACACATTGCCTCTGTTTTGCACAAACCATCTCTCTCACACCCACCCACATACGAACCTGCACCTAAAGAAGAGGTGCACGCAGGACGCATGTACTCACGTCTCGTTCCCGTCCACACCTGGGTGGGTACACAGTGGAGATCATTTCTGTACGAAAAGGTAGCCTACGTGATAATTTGACGCATGTAGCAGTTGTTTACTCAAAGGAGGGTCGGGTACCACAACTATACGAAACAAAGTTTGACTTGACGCGTTAGTCTTAAATAAAGTTATATATTCCTCAAGGACGCAGCTTCGGTGCCTTAAAGGCACCTACCTTTGGGTCACTGACATGTGGGCCAGACACCTGTTGGACCCACATGTCATGGACACAAAGGCAGGTGCCTTAAGGCACCGAAGCATATTCCATTCCTCAATGGCACGCACAGAATATAAAACGATTGCCGTGGGGAAAATGAAAATATCCGCTCCACTATATACAACGGAGCCTTCCTGACGGGGTTTGTCTCTCATCACACCATCTCACACAAGGTGGCGGTGGCCTTTCTCTCTCACTGTTGGTCAGTGATCCGGCCGCATCCCGTCCGCCGGCGGAAAGGGAGGATGTGCATCATTTCTCCGTTCGACGGTGTTGAGGCAGCACGTCCCGATCTGCGGTACCCGTCGTTCTCTCTGACCAAGCTCCGGCGCAATAGGGCCTTTGCCACTTGCTCGCTGCCGCAGTATGGGCAGATCCCGGCCGTCGGCGCCCTCCTAGTAACATCCCGACAAACCTCAGGTACAGCTTCCTCCGGCCTTGCTCCATTGCCCATCTTCCCACGTTGCCGCACGTGGATCTTCTTTAGTTTTTTGCTTAAAACGTATCTCGGCCGGCGTACTTTCCATCTTGCAATTTCGTCCTCAAACCATTTTTGATAAATCTCGTGTTATTGGCCGGTAATTGTTTCCTTTCTACCTTTTTTTGCAAACAGGGCTATCCATTTCACCTCGTTGCTATTGCGACCTTTTGGTGAACTGCACAAATCACTTTTTTCTTAAGAGTGTTTTGTGCAGTTCCGCCAAAATGTCACACGGGCAACATTTTTACATTTCTATGGGACTGTAGAAAGGGAAATTGGTTTTGCTATCCTCCTCATCCAACTCCGTGCCTAATCTTCTCCAACAAGTAGTTAGTCCTAAAAAGAGATTGCAGAGCTGATCGTCTTCTATTTGTGTGTGTTATGTTTCATCATCTAGTTCCACTAATATTGTAATCACACTGACTGGATATCTTTGCAAACAGGGATGGTCAGCTCGATTTTAGTGGAGCTGCACAAAATGATCGGATTGTGGTGTCCTGCATACACCTCTTTTTTGGCTATAGAGTTGGGTGGAACTAGTTGCCATGCAATGAACACTGTGCCCAGGAAATGGAGCCATGCCTATGAACAGCATCGATCAATTATATATTTTTCTTTATTTGTACACCTTCTCACAACTTTGTCTTCAGTTGTGATGTGAATATTGGCGCTGATCTGCGAACCATTGAGATGCATTAGCAGCCATGGTAGTTTCATATGTATTTGATGGAATGTTGTAACGAGATAATCTTGAGGCAAGAGGACACATGAATCCTAAGTTGAAACCTTTTTTTCCTGCGGGAACCAAAGTTGAAACCTACATAGCATCACGGTACAATTTCATTAAAATTATGCGTACATATAAACAATTCCTAAAGGATTGATAGCAATGCCAGAAACAATTCAACCTCGTTTCGCCGACATGTGGGACATCCTTCATCCGGCTCCACCTGCCATGCAGCAATATTGAGTGCACAACTGCAGGGAAAGATTCACCCTAGTCGTTGCGCCGCAGTAGTAATGACTAGTGAGCAGTCAAATCACAAAGCCCCACCTTCTCCACAGTAAGTTGCTCGGACGAAGCAACCATCATTTCTTTGTCCCTTGAATCCGCGAGTACTCCCATATTCCCAGAGTAATAAGTTGCTCGGGCGAAGCAACCATCACTTCACCTTTCCCACAGTAAGTACTAGTACCTCCTTTTTTACTCTAGAAACAACCACACGCGAATATTGGATGGTAGTAGCACAACAACTGAATAGAAAATCAAAACCAACCAATGAACTACTACTAATGGTGAGCGTTTCCTACTATCACATACTCCGTCTGTCCATGTATATAGGGCTTAATGCGTTTTTCGAGTGTCGGGGATATGGCGCGACATATTCCAGGGGGTGGCTTATCATCGATGGGGACAAGAGTATGTCGCCGGGCTCTAGAGGCGGGAGTGAGAGAGATCACATACGCTTGCAGATCTTACCCATGTTCGGGGCTCTCCTCAGAGATAACACCCCTAGTCCTGCTCTGCAGGGTCTCCGCATGATCACTATCTCAACAAGGTAGCTACAAGCTTGCTCCTTGAGTTGTTTTGCTAGAGGAGGAAGAAGAACAAGGCTAGCTCTATTCCACTCTCTTTATGTGGGTGTGTGTCTTCTGAGGTTCTGAACCCTTTGCATGGGTGACCTGGGGGGTTTATATAGGCCTACCCCCCAGGGGTACAACGGTAATCTAGCCGGGTGTAGGACCCGACCATTAGTGTCTCTAGTCGCCGGCTTCTCCGTCGGCTGCTGGGTCCCGCCGGTTGTTGTGTACTCGGCCAACAGGCCGCGCCCACCGCTTGCGGGTCGGGTTGACTGCTTTGTACTGCAGCCTTGCTGTTGATGATGGATGCTTTGTTGGGGGAAGCATGGCTACAGCCCCACCGCCTGGCGGGCGTTCATTGTAGCCACTCCATGTCTCTTTTGGTTAATGGCACACAGACTCCAATGGGGGGAGGGCCGCCTGCTAGGAGCCGGCCCACCCCCGTGCCGCCTGGTCAGGGCTCGCCGCCTTCTGGTGTCTCACGGATAGGTAGGGCCCGCCGCTAGCGGGCCGTACCGACAGCCCGTCGTGGGAGCATGGATCCCTCTGCCGTGGATGATGTCATGGGCAGCGTGGCAACAGTGCCACGCCGGGCAGGGGATGTCCGCCTGGTATGCTGCACTGTGGCCACATTCGGCCCTCGATTGGAGGGTGGCAGGCTGCACTATAGCCACACCCTGTCTCGCCGTGTTAATGAGGTGCTAACTTTGAGAGGACGAGGAACCGCCTCCTAGGAGCCGGCCCGCCTCGTGGTAGCCTTCTGGATTCCGCCGCCTTCTAGCAGCCGGTCGTTCGTCTTAGATGATTTGAGGGGCATAGCCAGCCCCGATGTCTTGAAATGCCATGGGGGCTGATGAGGCTACCCATGGTCATTTACTCCGACAATATTCCCCAAAGCTGGTGGGGCGCCGCGGCTGAAGAGGCGAGGAGCCTCAGCAACTTCCTACTCCGAGTGGTCTGGTAGTTTTGCTTCATCCGTCTTCTGAGATGCCGGCTGCTAGGAGCCGGCCGTGGCCAGGCAGGCGGCCTGGTGAATTCGAAACGTCGTGGTGGGGGCTAGGTGGCACGCCAGCCGGACATCAGGCTTGTCGCCCGTTGCCTGCCCGCCACGCGGTGCCAGCAAGCCAGGCCGCCCTACCAGCCCATGCGCGCGATGGGCGTCGCCGTAGGCTGGGGCCCGCCACTACAGGGCCTCGGCGTGCGTGCGGATCCGCTGCGGCCGAGGCAGGCGGTTAGGCTTCCATGGCATAGTTAATGCATGCTTCTAAGGCGCGATAAACGTGGGATCATGGGCGAAGTCGGCGCAGTTAATCCCATGCCCCCCATGTCGCGCCCCCTCGGCTCCGCCGCCAAGGGCTATAAGTAGGGGGAGGAGGGGGCGGCAGATGCATGCGCGCCCTCCTCTCCCTTCTGCTTCATCTCCCTCTTCTTCTCGCTGCTGCCGCACCCCTACCTCTCGCCGGAGTGCTGTAGCAACTCGTCGTCACCGGGCCTTCACGCACCGCGGCTTCCTCGCTCTGCCGGGACTCGCCCACTCGTCATCGCGCCACGCCTCTGTCGAGCCACCGTATCCATGGCGCGCGAATGGGCCGGCGATTGGGATGGCTCCAACATCCATGAAGACCATCTCACCTTCCTTCACCAGATGCGGCGGCTGCCTCACGAGACGCACATAAAGGTGTGTGTTCCTCCCGGGGCAGAGATCTCGCCGGCACCGGAGGATGGCGAATGCGTCATCTTCCGGCCGCACTTTCTTCCCGGCTTCGGCCTGCCGGCGAGCAGCCTCTTCTGCTCCTTCCTCACGTTCTACAAATTCCAGTCGCACCACCTCATGCCAAATACGATGGTGCTGCTGGCCGCCTTCGTCACTCTCTGCGAAGGCTACCTCAGCATACTCCCCACCCTTGAGCCCTAGGGGGAGTTCTTCTACCTCAAGCTCGGCACCGCCATCAAGAACAAGGCGTATCAATGCGGAGCCTACGTCGCAGTGCGGCGTTCGGGTTCTGGGATCCGTTTCCCCTCCCTCACCTTGCTGCAGTCGGCCAAACTGTGGCAACAATCTTACTTCTACGTCAAGAACATCTATCTGATGATGGACTAAGTCAACCTGCTGGCTTATGCAGCCGGCCCGCCGGTCGAGCCTCGCACCAACTGGCAATTTCGGCAGAAGCACCTGTCGGCCGCCTCCTCCACCGCTCTCGCCCGGCTTCAGGTGATGACAGAGTTGGAGGGCCTGAAGGCATCAAACATGCTGACCGCCTTCGTGGTGTGCTGAGTGCTCCCCCTTCAAGCCCGGCCTCACATCATCTGCCGCATGAGCGGGCACCAGGACGCGTGCCGGATGTGCACTAAGGAGTTGCCAGACGTGGAGGTGGTCCGGCTGGTGAATTACTTGTCCAACTGCAAAGTCTCAGAGAAGGAGTGGCGGTTTGGCAAGCCGTCGTACAGCCGCGCACACCCCCCGCCTGCGGTTAGTCTTTTTAATTCTTTTTCCCTTCGTTTGTTCGGGTTCTTCTTTTAGCCGCCTGAACAGTCGGCCATGGTGCAGATCTTCTCGACCCAGTCGGCCGCCGACGCTCTGGCTTTGGGGTAGGAGTACCTGCCGGACACGGCCTTGACTTGGGGGCGGCCGCCATGGAAGAGGACGACGCCACGGGTGGCAGTGGTGGAGCAGGCGGCTCCTCAGGAGGCGGCCTTGAGGACTGGCCAGATGATGATGAGGAGGAGAACGAGCCGCGCCGCACTCACGGTGCTGACAAAGCGGGCGCGAGTTCTTCAGCCGCTCCGACTCCACCAGGCGCGCCGCACCAAAAATGTCGGGTTGTAGAGCAGCCGGACCAAGAAGCCCAGGAACACGGCCGCCGCGACCAGGTGGCAGGAGGCTGCCGCGAAGGCGCCCCAATTCCAGAAGGCCCCGAAGGAGTGCCCTACGGTGTCTGCGTAAGTACTTGCTCCTTTCCGTGGTTGCTTTGCATTTGCTTTTCTTTTTTGCAATCTTCTTAGTAGTTTTCTTGTTGTTGTGTCTTGAATAGGGCCCGCTCTCTCTCGAGCGGGCCCCGTCTGCCTTGGTGATTGGGGCGGCGGGCGGCTCTGCAGAGCCCTGCTGCGTGCACCCTCTTGCCGACCTCCAGGAGGCGACAGAGAGGAACATGCGGGAGGCGCGTGAAGAGCGGGAGAAGGTGGGAGGTGGCACAAGCGGAGGCCGATGCAGCGGCCAAGGAGCAGGCGGACTTAGACGCCAAGGCGTAGGAGGTGGAGGCAGCCCGCTGCCGGGCCCCTAAGCTCATCGTCCCGCTGCGTGCAGAGCGGCCGGCGCCAGAAGGCCAGGCGCTGACTAGAAGAGCCGGCGGTGACCAGTCGGCCCTAGAGAGTGGGGAAGGCAACCCTGTTGTGTTGGGGGCGGAGATGCCCCCGCACACGCCGACTGCCGATGCTCGGGGCAGTCGGCCTGAAGCGCCGCCGGTGTCCCCAGCTCGCGTTGAGTTGGTGGTGGGCTCGACTATGGCGGTCCGCACTCCGGGGCCGTCGTGCGTGGAAGGCGGCCTCAACGCCACGGCCGCTGGAGATCGAGGCCGCTAGCTCTTCGGCCCCCGACACTGAGGCCACCAGTGCCGCCCCACCAGAGTGGATGCCTGGGGGCGGAACGGGTGTTCTGAACACAGCCGCGCAGGACGTCCAGGCCTGGTTCCATGCCCAAGGCGCCGCCCTCGAGCAGTACATGCACGCGTTCTTGGCGACGTGGGCAGCCGTCCAGGTATGGCTCTTTCTTCTTCTTTTTTATGCTTCCAATCTTCCGCGGGGGCGCACCAGCGCACCCACTGGGTGTAGCCCCCAAGTTCCGGGTCGGCTGCCGAGCAAGCGGCTCGGAACTTCAAAGTAAGTTCCGAGTGCTAACTTATTTTGTCTTCTGTTGTCTTTGTTGCAGGATTACCACAACATCCGCGCGGCTGCTTTCAACTCGCATGTCCGGGAGCTGGCCAAGCGGATCACTGACTTGACCGAGAGCCGGAGTAAGCACTCCGCCTTCCTTCTCGCGGGGGCACATCAGCGCACCCGCTGGGTGTAGCCCCTGAGATTCACGCTGACTGCTGAGTAGTCGGTCCGGATCTCCTGGCAACTACTTGTCTTTTTGTTGATCGTTGATGTCTTTTTCTTTCTTGTCTTTGCAGAGGTAGCTGCCGAACTGCAGCAGCGCCTGGGCGAGGTCCAAGCCGAGCTGCGCACCAAGGAGGAGGAGCACAGCAAGGCGGCTCAGGAGTGTGACTGCCAGGCCAAGGAGCTGGCGGACCAGGCGGAGCGACACAAGGTGGAGCTCCAAAAGTTGAAGGAGGCGGAAGACTCCCTCACGGCCGAGTTCAGGACTCAACGCTCGAACTAGGCCGAGAAGGAGAAAATCCTCACCAACGGCTACGGCGAGGTCGAGGACATGATCGACGGTAAGTCCCCTTTTTTCCTTCGAACAGTCGTCGGCTGCAGCAGAAGTCGGCCTCCGGCTTTTAATCTTTGATTTTCTTATTGCGCAGAGTTCTTCCCCGGTTACTCCGTCACTGTGAGACAGGCCATCGAGGCGCGACGCAAGCAGTGTAGGAGAGTTGGAGTGGAAATTCCGCCCAACGCACCTCGGAACCTCAATGAGCAGCTTCTGGCCGTCAGGACACGCCTGTAGCCGGCCCACCTCCTGCTCCGCCGCCTTCAGCGCCCTGGGGCCCAGGTGCTCACCGCCCTTTGGCCGAACGTCTAAGTGCCGCACACCCCCAGTCGAACTGCCGACTGGCTAGAGGTAGCAGTCGGCTGCTTCGAGGCTTGGAAGGGCGCCGCAACTCGGGCGGGTGCACGAATGGCCTTGGAGTTTGCCAAGGCGTGCTATCCAAGCCTCAATCTGGCCCAGCTAGCCACTTTCTGCGCTAAGGCCAGGCCGGAGCTGGTGGCGGTGGACCGCATGCTCACTCAACGCGTGGCGGTGCTTGCCGAGTACACCAACACCAGCATCTTCATTCCTGAGCTGGACGAGCGGGGCGCCGAGGTGCCGACCGACTGGTTCGGGCTGAACCTGGACGAAGGGGAGGACTCGACGGAGGAGATCGCTTCCAGCGACGAGGGCGAGGATGGGTAAGATGAAGCACCAGAAGATGGAGCGGACGGCCAGCCTCTGCCTGATCGTGCCTCGAGCAACAAGCCGCGTGTGGCAGCTGCTGATGCCGACCAGGCTGAGACTCACCAGTCGGCCACTCCACCACCCAGCGCCACTGCCTCCGCCAACCTGCTAGACCCGCCTACTGCTCCTCTGGCCTAGGCGGCCAACTTTATCTTATCTTTTCCTGCTTTGTAATCTTTCGAACAAATTTGTTAAATTTACGCAGTTCCACCCGCTGGGGGTGCATTCAAACCTTGTTGAATGCCGGCCGAGGGCCTTTTGCTTATGTAAGATGAACTTTATTCGCACAAAATGTGCTTTGATGGGTTCTACTTTTGCCTTGCTTTTCTGTTCTATTTTGGCTTCTTTTCTTTTGTCGCCTTCCCTTGGCTGCCGCCTTGCCAGCCGGACAGCCGCTCTGCGGTCTGTGGCTGGGTGAGGTACTTGGCCATTTTGGGAAGACAAGTAATTTGGCTGTTTTGAGAACGTCGCAAGTCAAATGAGAAGCCGGTCGTTCGGCTGCTCAGCAGTCAAACGATGACGCGAGGAGCTGGCTTGACCTATGTGGATGCTTTTTTCCTTAGCCATTTTTCACGTGGACACCATTTCCTGCCTTCAACTCTTGCCAGTCGGGCAGTCGCTCTGTGAGCTGCGGCTTACGAGAGAGGGCTTAGATGTCGGCACGCTACTTGTCCGACTGCAGGTGGCATCAACATAGGACAAGGCGGCAAGCCCCTGGGCTGACTGGTCGGTCCCGGTGCCAGGCAGAGAAATGAAAATTACACAATTCATAGGCATAAAACTTATCATATAGATAAAAAAGGGTAGCCCCTGAGTGCTCCTCGAGGGACCCGATGTTTTTACGCTTAATACAAAAGGTAGCGTGGTACATACAACATTAACTGTAAAATCTTCGGAGGAGATTTGCGTTCCATGGGCACTCTGTTTCCTTGCCGGAATCGTCCCTCTTGCATGCCCTGGGCTTCTATGCATCTATCAGGTAGTAGGAGTCGTTGCCCAATGCTTTGCTGCTGATGAAGGGGCCTTCCCAAGGGGCCGAGAGCTTGTGCTGGCCGGCTGTTCGCTGGATCAGCCGGAGCATAAGGTCCCCCTCTTGGAAGGATCTTGGCTTGAACTTTTGATTATGGTAGCGGCGGAGACTCTGCTGGTAGATGGCGGACCGGCTGAGTGCCAACAGCCGGCCCTCTTCTAGCAAATCGATGCCGCCTTCTCACGCTACCTTCGCCTCCGCCTCCATGTACATGGTGACGCGAGGTGAGTCAAACTCGATGTCAGTTGGGATAATGGCCTCGGCCTCGTACACGAGGAAGAAGGGAGTGAAGCCGGTTGATTTGTTCGGTGTAGTCCGAAGACTCGAGAGGACAGCCGGCAGCTCGCCGATCCAATAGTCGGCTGAGCACTCCAGTGGCTCGATCAGTCGGGGCTTGATGCCGAACAAGATGGGGCCGTTTGCTCGGTCGACTTGGCCGTTTGACTGCGGATGGGCAACGGACTCTAAGTCCAACCAAATTCCCTATGTCACGCAAAAACGGGCCAAGGCGCCTTTGGCAAAATTGGTGTCGTTATCGGTGATGATGCTGTGTGGTATGCCATACCTGACGGTGATATCTGTGATGAAGGTCACAGCAGTCAGCCCATTCAGCTTCTTGATTGGCTTTGCTTCAATCCACTTGGTGAATTTGTCCACGGCGACCAGTAGGTGGGTCATGCCGCCGCATGCTTTCTTGAACGGGCCCACCATGTCCAACCCCCACACGGCAAATGGCCAGGTGAGGGGGATGGTCTTGATTGCAGAAGCCGGCATATGTTGCTTGGAGCTGAATTTTTGGCACCCCTTGCACTTCTTGATCAAGTCCTTGGCGTCATCCAAAGCAGTCGGCCAGAAGAAACCATGGCGGTAAGCTTTGGCGACAAGGGATCTTGAGGCCGCATGGTGGCCGCACTCGCCTTGGTGGATGTTTCTCAGGATTGCCTTGCCTTTCTCTGGTTTAACGCAGCGCTGGAAGACGCCAGTCACACTGCGCCTGACAAGCTCTCGGTTTACTATCGTGTATGCTGCTGCCCGGCGTTGCATCTGCCGGTCCAAAATCTTGTCGGGTGGTAGCTCTCCGCACACCAGGAAATTGAGGGTCGGTTGTGCCCATGATGGTGCGTCGACTTCCTCCACTGTCATCACGGCCACTGGTACCAGGGCGGTTGGGTTGGGAGGCGCCAGGTTGGAGTTGGCTGCCGCTTGCTGCGTCATTGAAGTCCCTAGACCAACTGTCGCAGCCCTCGGGCCGGGTTCTGAAGTTCCCGGGCCGGGTGCGACTGCTGAAGTCCCCGAGCCACCTAGTGAAGTCCTCGGGCTGGCTACTGCAGCCCCCGTGCCGGGTTCTGAAGTCCCCGGGCCGGGTGCGACTCCCACAGTCCCCGAGGAGCCTGCTTAAGTCCCTGGGCTGGCTGTTGCAGCCCCCGAGTCGGATCCGACTGTTCCGGGAGCAGACGACACAAAGATGGACTCTGACTCCGGCGAAGGCTTGATAGACGTCTTGCGGAGGCACTGGAGGGAGACGTCGGCTGGTATTGCTTGGTGCGTGGAGCCGATTCGTGCCAGGGCATCAGCTTGCTCATTGTCGGGCCGTGGCACGTGAACGAACTCGCACCCGTCAAAGTATCCGCTGATCTGCTAGATGAGGAAGCGGTAGCTTGCCATGTTTGCATCCTTGGCGTCCTAGTCGCCTAACGACTGCTGGACTACCAAGTCCGAGTCGCCGTAGCATAGAACCCGGCGGATGCCAATCTCCTTGGCCAGTCGGAGTCCGTGTACGAGCGCCTCATACTCGGCCACATTGCTGGAGGCGGCAAAGTGAATTTGCAGCGTGTATCTGAGCTTGTTGCCTTTGGGAGAGGTGAGGACGATGCCGGCTCCCAAACCGGTTCGCATCTTCGAGCCATCGAAGTGCATCCGCCAATGGGTGGAGTCCGGAGCTGGCGGCAGGTACTTGGTCTCGGCCAAGTCGACGAGAAAGTCGGCCAGTGCTTGGGACTTGATGTTGGTGCATGGCTGGTAGAAGATGGTGTAGGGGGCCAACTCTATGGACCATTTGGCCACCCGGCCTGATGCATCTCTGTTTCCTATGATTTCACCAAGCGGGGCGGTGCAGACAACCGTGATGGGGTGCTCTTGAAAGTTTGGCTTGAGTTTCTTGGCGGCAAATTGCATGCCGTAGCACATCTTCTAGTAGTGGGGGTAGTTCTGCTTGGAGAACGATAACACCTCACTCAAGTAGTACACGGGCCTCTGGACTGGTTGTGCCTTGCTGTCTTCTGGGTGCTCTACCACAATGATAGTGCTGACCACCCGACTGGTGGCGGCGATGTAGAGGAACATGGGTTCCTTAGCGGCCGGGGCCGCCAGGAGAGGCAGCGTAATCAGCATTTTCTTGAGCTGGAGGAGGGCTTCATCCGCCTTGTCGTTCCACTCGAAGTGAGTGGTTTTCTTCATTAACTGGTACAGGGGAAGGGCCTTCTCGCCCAGCCGATTAATGAAGCGGTTGATGGATGCCAAGTAGCCAGTGAACTTTTGGATGTCTCGCAGTCGGGTGGGTCTCTCCATTCGCTCAATGGCCTTGATCTTCACAGGGTTGCACTCGATGCTGGACAAGGAAGCCAGGGAGCTGGCCAGCTGGGACTCCAAATACACACTTCTCTGGGTTGAGCTTGATTTGAAAACAGCGCAGATTATCAATGGTCTCCTTGAGATCTTCTAGGAGGGTACCACGCTTCTCCGTCTTCACCACAATATCATCTACATAGACATGGGCATTTCTGCCGAGTTGCTTGAGGAGGCACTTCTGCATGCAATGCCGAAATGTGGCATCGACATTTCTCAAGCCGAATGTCATGGTCAGGTAGCAGAAGGCTCTGAATGGTGTGATGAAGGTGGTCTGCCTGGTTCAACTTGATCTGGTGGTAGCCAGAGTAAGCATCCAAAAAACTCAACAACTCACATTCGGCTGTGGAGTAAATCACTTGGTCTATCCGAGGCCGAGCAAACGGATCTTTAGGGAAGGCTTTGTTGGGGCTGGTGTAATCAATGCACATGCGCCACTTGTTGTTCTTCTTCAGTACAAGGACTGGTTTGGCAAGCCATTCTGGAAAAGATACTTCCATGATGAAGCCGGCTGCTAGCAGGCGGGCGATCTCTTCACCGACAATTCTTCTCTTCTCTACCGACAGGCGCCGGAGTGGTTGCTTGACTGGTTTTGCATCTGATCTGACATGTAGTTTGTGCTCGACGAAATCCGACGGAACACCCGGCATGTCTTTGGGAGACCATGCGAAGATGTCCCGATTCTCATGGAGGAAATCGACAAGCTCGCTTTCCTATTTGCTATCGAGGTTGGTCCCCATGATAGCGTGCCTCTCCGGGTGGTCAGGGTCCAAGGGGATCTTCGTTGTTTCTTTGGTCGGCTGGAAGGAGCCCTGGGTCTCCGACTCCTTGGGGTCTAGCGACAGGTCCGGCTGCTTGTTGGCCATGGCCACAACCCGGTCCAGGCGCTTCTTCTCAGCAGCAATCACAAGGGACTCAGCCAGCCGGCTGCTAGCTGCAACACAAGCGGCTGACTTCTTGTAGTCTCCAGCTATTGTGATAATGCCCTTGGTTCCCGGCATCTTCGTCTTGAGGTAGGCGTAGTGCGGCACCGCCATTAACTTGTCTAGAGCTGGCCGGCCTAGGAGCGTGTGGTAAGGGCTTTCCAGTTCAACCACCTCAAACCAAATTGCCTCGCGGCGGAAATGATTTTTGTCTCCAAAGAGAACATCTATCTTGATCTTGCCGACAGGTGAGCAGGAAAGGCCAGGTACAATGCCATGGAAGACAGTCCGACTGGGCTGTAGTTGTCTCTCTTTGATGCACAACTTCTCCATGGGGTGTCGCGGTAGAGGATGTTGATGCTGCTACCGCCGTCTATCACAACTTGGGAGAAGCAAGCAGCTCGCCTCTCTATTGAGAAAGTGGCATCCAACACCATGGCGTAGGAACCCAGAGAAGGCATCACTTCTGGGTGGTCTGCACAGCTCCAGCTGATGGGCCTCTCGGACCAATGCATGAACTCCGGGACTTCTGAAGCAACGACATTCACCTCACAGTGCTGCTGACGCCGGTTGTGCTTGTCGTGGGCCACACTGGTGAAAACAACGTAGGCTCCGTGCTCTTCAGGGAATTCATCTTGGATGGCGGCGGCTGCTGGATGGGCCGCCGGCTACTGAGGAGGCGGAGCCGGCTGGCCAGCAGGCGGAGACAATAGTCCTTTGCCCTTGGCAATGCGGATGAGCCAATGGCACTTTCGGGTTGTGTGGTTGGACGGCTTCACGCCACTGCGGAATTTGCAGGGAGCATCAAGAGTTTGCTCGAAGGAGAAGGCGGGCAACCAAGCGGCTTGCTGCCTTTCTGACGCTTGGGACTGGCTGCCCCTCAGGCTGCTGGTCTTTAACTGTCGCCACCTGCCGGCTGGTAGAAGCCGGCTACTGGGCTTTGCGCTTGTTGTCGTTCTACTGCTGGCGCCGACTGTTGTCACCAACCAGCGTTTGAGGAGCCGGAGGGAGCACTTTTCCAGATGTGTCCACTCGGAGCTCTGACTTCATGGAGGAGTCGGTAGTGGCATACTTGTCTGCTATGATCAGCAGCTTGTCGAGTGTGGCCGGCTTTTCGCAGAGGAGTCAGTGCTTGAGCAAGGTGCCCTCTCGGCACCCGGCAATGAAGTACTCTATGGCTTGCACCTCGTGCACCCCTTCGCAAGAGTTGTGCAGTTAGGCCCACCACGTCAAGTAGTCGCGGGTGAACTCGGTAGGGCCTTGGACGCACAGAGAGAGCTGGCGGGGCTTGGGCGGCCGCTTGTAGGTGCTGGTGAAGTTGCGGATGAAAGCTTCGGTGAAGTCCAGCCAACTGTTGACGCTGTAAGTCATGAGGTTGTTCAGCCATGTCCGGGCCGTGCCCTAAAGCATGAGGGGGACGTACTTCATGACAACACGCTTGTTGCCGTTTGCTATGTTGACTGTAGTTGAATAGTCAACTATCCAACCCTCCGGCTTCACGGAGCCGTTGTACTTGAGAGTATCTCGAGGGAGCGAGAACCCTTTGGGGAAGGGCTCATCACAAATGCGGGGGCCAAAACAAGCCGGGCCGATGGCATCTTCTTCTTCTTCTACCGCCAGGGACCGAGCCAGGCGGTCGATCCGGTGGCGAGCGTCGTTTTCTTCGACTCCTTCTCGGCGGCCTAGCCGATCTCCAAGAGTCGGGTGCTGGTCGTTCCACTACTCGTGGGTGGCCATCTTGGTCGTGCTCGATAGTGAAGCGAGTGCGGCTGCGGCTAACAGCCGGCTCTTGGTCTCTTCAGTCGCTAGCGCCGGCAGTCGGCGACCAGGAGGTCGCGCCGAGATCTCGGCGAGGGGGAGGGTTCTTAGCATGCGGGCCGGGTTCCACCACACGACGGCCGGCTTCTTGTTGCGCGGCAGCCGCGTCGATGAGCTGTTGTACGCGCTCCATCATGTAGTGACGCTCGTCACCCTCCAGGTGGTCCAACTCGTCTGCCGCCGCCTGGGTGGCGTGCAGGTTCTCGATAGGCGTGGCATAGACAGGGCCGTCAACGCCCAGCATGCTGGCGATGGAGGCGCCGCGTTGTCGGACCATGCCCACGCGGCTGGGCTCTCTAGCAGCCGGCGTGCTGCAGACCGCGCGGTCGATCTCGCGCCGGTAGGCTCCGGTGAGGCGTCTCATAGTGGCCAACTTCTTGGCGCTTTCGACGAGTGCGACGCGGCAGGCCTCCAGCGTCTCGCCGTTGGCGTGTGCCGCTAAGGGTGCGGACAAGTCTCGCATTGCAGCCTGCAGCGGGTCCTGGATGGCCCCGCCAGAAGCTCCATTGTGGCTGATGACCAGCACCTCCGTGACGGTGCTGGTGCTGGCGTCGCTGGTCGTAGGAGGGAGCGGGTCGTCGATGACCACCACGTTAGTGGGGAAGGCGTCAAGGGATGTCGTGTCGGAGTCGACGAGCATCGGTTCGGTGGAGCCAATCGACTCTAGGTCAGATGTCGGCTTGTTGGCGATGTGAAGCTTGCCAAGGAGGTCGACGAGGCAGCTCTCAGAGCTGGCCGCTCCTGCGTCGGTCGCAGGCTCGTCAGAGAGGCGGATCCCGCTGATGAGATCAGCGAGGCAGCTTGCGGCGCATGCGGCATCCATGCCGCGCAGGGCGTCGATGCAAACACCATTGGGCGTGTCGGGTTGGCTGCGCTCACCAGGAAGGAAGAGGGTTCCCGTCCAGAACGTGTTTCCAAACGACGGTGCACTTTGCCCCATGGTGGGTGCCAAATGTCGGGGATATGGTGCGACATATGCCAGGGGGTGGCTTATCATGGATGGGGACAAGAGTACGTCACCGGGCTCTAGAGCCAGGACTGAGCGAGATCGCATACGCCTACGGATCTTACCCAGGTTTGGGGCTCTCCTCGGAGATAACACTCCTAGTCCTACTCTGCGGGGTCTCCGCATGATCACTATCTCAACAAGGTAGCTACAAGCTTGCTCCTTGAGCTCTTTTGCTAGAGGAGGAAGAAGAACAAGGCTAGCTCTACTCCACTCTCTCTACGTGGGTGTGTGTCTTCTAAGGTTCTAAACCCTTTGCATGGGTGACCTGGGGGGTTTATATAGGCCTACCCCCAAGGGGTACAATGGTAATCCAGCCAGGTGTAGGACCCGACCGTCAGTGTCTCTAGTCGCCGGCTTCTCCGTCGGATGCTGGGGCCCTCCGGCTGTTGTGTACTCGGCCAATAGGCCGTGCCCGCCGCTTGCGGGCCGGGCTGATCGCTTTGTACGACAGCCTTGCTGCTGATGGTGGATGCTTTGTCAGGGGGAGCGTAGCTATAGTCCCGCCGCTTAGCGGGCGTTCACTGTAGCCACTCCACGTCTCTTCTAGTTAATGCCGCACCGACTCCAATGGAGGGGGAGGGCCGCCTACTAGGATCCGGCCCACCCCCATGCCGCCTGATCAGGGCTCGCCGCCTTCTGGTATCTCACGGACAGGTAGGGCACGCCGCCTACGGGTCGTACCGATAGCCCGTCGTGGGAGCATGGCGCCCTCTGTCGCGGATGATGTCATGGGCAGCGTGGCAATAGTGCCGCACCGGGCAGGGGATGTCCGCTTGGTACGCTGCACTGTGGCCACGTTCGGCCCTGGATTCGGGGGTGACAGGCTGCACTGTAGCCACGCCCTGTCTCATCATGTTAATGAGGTGCTAACTTCGAGAGGACGAGGGGCTGCCTACTAGGAGCCGGCCCGCATCGTGGCCGCCTTCTAGTATACGGCTGCTTGGACCGGCCGACCCAAGAAGGCGGTCGTTCGTCTTAGATGCTTTGAGGGGCACAGCCAGCCCCGATGTCTTGAAATACCATGGGGGGATGATGAGGCTACCCGTGGTCATTTACTTCAACACCGAGACTAACTTTGGCCCTGTTTGGATCCATGGGTTAGAGTTAGTCTGAGCCAGTTGGTGCTTAAATACCCCTAAAGTATCCAAGCATGAGGGTTAAATTGGACCTAGTTGCACCGAACCCACCAAAAAAACTATCCCGCCCAAGAGGTGCTAAGTGGAGATAGTTCTCATTGGGCCCATAGAAAAATCACTTTTCTCTCTCCATCAAGTGCATTTATTGTCAATCTAACCCTATCACCCAAACACCACTTTGGCTATAGTCAGTTCAGGGTTCTGTCATGAGTATCCAAACAGGAGCAATATAGGACATGCAAGTTGCTCAAAGCATACAGTCAAATTCATACGTGAAAGGATCTTTTTTATTTTTGAAAACGGAACGTGAAAGGATCTTCGAATGATATAATTTTCAAAATATATAAAATCTTATCAATAGTCAAAGGCATCCTCGAAGAATACATTAGGCCCTATACAAAATCTTATCAATAGTCAAAACCAAGTGTTACTACTACACCAAACAAGTTCAAAACAAGAAACTGGACCCACTCACGGCACGACACGCTTGTCTCATTTGGTTCGTTGGTCAAAGCGCTTCCTCTTCTTAGCATAACAATAGAGTACAATATTTTTTAAGAATGCTCTTGGCATGTCGCTAACATGTGATGAGTTAACCGACCTCAATAGACGGCAAAAACGCCAGCCCGCTGCACTTTGAGAGAGACGAGGAGCGAGAAGCAATATGGGTTGCTGGATTACTAGAGCTAGGTGTCGCACTGAGGCCAAGAAATATGGTGATAGCGTGGGTTAGCCATGTAGTATGAGGCTAGTCACAGTGGGAAGTAACTTAGACTAGTAACATGCATATGTTACTAGTCTATGTTACCACCTTCATAGCGGGGAATAACATATGTGTGGTATCATGCAAGCCATCATTTATTAAGATGTAGACTCATTTTGCCTTGGGATGCGCTATGTTACAGTAACATATTATGTTACTCCAAACACCTCTGTCCTTATTAAATACATGCCACATAAGCAATTTTTTCTTGGAATATGTTATGTTACTTGCTATGTTACTCCCACTATGACTAGCCTGATGTAACTACACTGGGTTGTCGTGTTTCGTACTCCTCCAGTCCACTGTGGAGATGATTGGTTGATTTTATATCACTGAATAATATAAAATATTATGAGTGCAGACGCTCCACCACGAGGTTCCTCGCTCCTTCTCGGTTGTCGGGTATCTATGTTCTTCCACTCTTTTTTTACATGAGCTTTGTTCATCCTTTTGCCAACATGCGGCAACTCGTAGAACAACGAGAAGCTTGCTTACTATGCCTTCTCCCTCGCCAACGCGTCCGTGGTGGCTCGTGGCACGAGGAGAAACTTTTGCTTACAAGTGATGGACGTGCACCCGTTCATTTGGTGTCATATTGCCAGCAGTCCATTCGACTTCCGGAAGAGGCGAAGAGCCAAGCGCAAGGTCACCTACTAAGGCTGGTCATAGTGGGAGTAACATAGGTAGTAACATAGCACAGTCCAAGACAAGTTTGCTTATGTGGCATCTATTTAATGAGGAGAGATGTGTTTAGAGTAACGTAATATGTTACTGTAACATAGCGCTTTCCAAGAGAGGATGAATCTACAAGGTAATAAATGAAGCCAACTAATATGACACTACTGCTATATTACTTTGCATTATGGAGGCACTCCCTCCTTTCCGGTTTATAAGGTTTATCTCAAATTTTTTGTTTTTCCAATTTAGAGGGCTCATCTCCATCTCATTTTTAGTTTCCAATGTGCATTAAGTATTTGCATGCAAGAATTAAAAAGGAACACACCAATGCATGTAATGTTCCTACTCATCTAGTGGTCAAGCATGCATGCAGTGTAATCAATCCAAATTAATGCATGAGTTTAATTAGGGTAGTTTTGTAAAGTACGAGATACATTCCTCCAATCACAAAATGCCTTGGTTGATGAGATTTGAGATTTGAGCCCTATAAACCGGAAGGGAGGGAGTAGCTACTTAGACTAGTGTCATATGCATGACACTAGTCTAAGTTACTCTGCACTATGACCAGCCTAAGAGCATGGTTAATAGTATAGCCCGCTGATGGCTATAAGAAAATGCCATGTCATGTATAGCCATCATTTATAGTCACTCATATAGTAGTGTGGGCTACAAGGTTGGCTATAACATTACTAGCTTTTTTAAACCATCTCTCTTTCTCTTTCTTCACATTTATTCTATTTGTCTAGGAATCCGCATATAGCTAGGCTCTTGCATGAGAGCTCACTCCCCTTAGACTACCCATAGTGGGAGTAACATAGACGGTAACATCATACATCTCAACGCAAAACAGATGATGTGGCGAGTAATTAATGAGAAAAGAGAAGCATGTGGTAACATAGCTAGTTACTGTAACATCACACATACCAAGACAAGATGAGTCTACAACCTAATAAATGAAGTGTTACATGACACCACACACACTCCCCACTGTCGAGGCTGTACTCTAAGTTACTACCCATTGTGACTAGTCTTACTTTTTCATCACTCTCTCCTCCACATAGGCAAAAAATGCCATGTAAGCGGGTTATAAGCCCACTATTATACTTGCGGGAGAGAGAGATGTGAAAAAGTAAGGGGAGTGGGCTCTCATGCAAGAGCCTAGCTATATACGCATTCCTAGGTAAATGCAATAAATGTGAAGAAATAGATAGAGAGAAGATGGAAAAAGTACTAATGTACTAATAGCCAACCTTATAGCCCACACTATTGCATGAGTGCATATAGATGGTGGTTGTAGATGACATGGCGGTTCCTTGTAGCCATCAGTTGGCTATATTATTAAGACTAGTCATAGTGGGGGTAACTTAGCTAGTAACATAGCGCACTTCGAGAACTTTTTGCTTATGTGGCAAGTATTTAATGAGAGGTGGTAACATAATTTGTTACTGTAACATAGCACTTCCCAAGACAAGATGAGTCTACAAGCTAATAAATAAAGCCATCTATGACACTACTATCATGTTACTTTGCATTATGAAGGTAGTAACTTAGACTAGTGTCATATGCATGACACTAGTCTAAGTTACTCCCCACTATGACCAGCCTAACCATGCTAATGCTAGTCATAGTGGGCAGTAATTTAGACTAGTAACATATGCATGTTACTAGTTTATGTTACTATCATCATAGTGGGTAGTAACATAAATGTTGTGTCATGCAAGCCTTAATTTATTATGTTGTAGACTCATTTTGCATTGGTGTGCGTTATGTTACGGTAACATATTATGTTACTACAAACACCTCTATCCTCATTAACTCCATGCCACATAAGCATATATGTCTTGGGATGCGTTATGTTCAAAAAACCTTCGATTAATATGTGTTCAAAAATGAAAAAAAATGTCGAAAAATACAAAACAAATACCTCGATATTAACTAGACGGATGGGTCACTGCAAAGGTTTATAATAAACCTTTGCAGTAACCCATCCCTCTAGTTAACATCGGGTCCACTTCCCATCCGGTCACCCATCTCATGACTACACCAGCCTCAGCACAGTTAACTTGGGAGTTCTGTTAGATGAGCTATCGGTAGGGAAGTTGGTCCTTGCTGATATAGGATGCCTCTTCGTATCCTTTATGGTGTACCCGGATGACCGCATGTTGCTGCCCAATAGCCAATGCCACGTCCCCTGCGAATGTAGAAGTTTCCCTCCCTCGTCTTAGAGCAAGTATAATAAGCTTATGTAAGTAGGCTGTAAGGGTTAAAATATTATTTTTCTGCTGACATGGAGGGGAGAGAAGAGGAGAGAGAAGATGAGCCAGCTACAGAATAAGAGCCAGATGCAACACGTGCTCCTATGCAGTATGTGAGAGTGGAAGGTGGGCCTTGTATTGATGAAATAGCACATCTTTGTATCTTATTACTCCCTCCGTCTAGGTGAATAAGTCATCTTAGGTTGTGCACCGTGACCAAGGAGGAGGGGAAAACGTGATAACTTACTGTTTATTTTCTAATTAATAGCATTGCATGCAATGAACTAACCACTGCATGTCGTGTTTGGTAGTCTCAAGTCATTAAAAGCATGCATGCCCACATCTCTTATTGGTTGATATGTCAAGAAACAAGAAACGAGGTGAAAGTTAATGCACCGCACGTGAGTGCTTTGGGATTATTTGGTTTTCGTAAGATGGCTTACACACCTAGACGGAGGGAGTATTATACTTGAAGGCTACAAGGTTGGCTATAGATGACGTGGCAATGTCATGTAACCATCAGCTGGCTATACTATTAACCTTAACCATGCTCTTAGCTGGTTCACGCGTTTTCCTTGTTTTAAGCCGCCTGCCCACCTATAGAAATGCCTCGCGCTGGCCAATTCCTCTCCAAACACCTAGGGAGGCGGTTGAACCGAACAAGTCTAACTTGTTTCTAGTGGGTACATTGAGGTGGCATCGAAAGGGTGTGATAGCTGACTCTGGCAAAATAATTGGCTAGTACCACATTGGCATACATGAGCATGGGGCCTGGACACATCAAAAGTAGTGCATTAATCTCCGAAAAGGGTTGACCATGTCCATGGCTACCATCCCGTGCTCGGTCATTCAGTGTGTGCTTCTCGTCGTTCTGCGAGTTGACGGGACACATCAAAGTTAATACGTATTTAGTACTCTCTCCAAAAAGGGTTGACCATGTCCATGGCTACCATCCCGTGCTCGGCAATTGTGTACGTGCACTATTCACGTGCCATCGAGGAGGAAAAATATTGCGTATCACTAGGTGCCATCGTAGTGCACGACTCACTTACGCACTGCTTATCTCCATTTTCTTGCATGACATGTGCACCTTGATGCTAGATGTCCCGCGTGTTGGCAATAGGATGAACAAAGCTCACGTCAAAAAGAGAGTGGAAGAACATAGATTCCCGACGACCGAGAAGGAGCAAGGAACCTCGTGGTGGAGCGTCTGCACTCATAATATTTTATAGTATTCAGCGATATAAAATCAACCAATCATCTCCACAGTAGACCGGAAGAGTATGAAACACGGCAGCCCAGTGTAATTACATCATAGTACATGGCTAACCCACGCTATCACCATATTTCTTGGCCTCCGTGCGACACCTAGCTCTAGTAATCCACCAGCCCGTATCGCTTCTCGCTCCTCGTCTCTCTCAAAGTGCGGCGGGCTGGCGTTTTTGTCGTCTATTGAGGTTGGTTAACTCATACGCATTAGCAACTCTTGGGTGGGATAGTTTTTTTGGTGGGTTTGGGGCAACTTGCTCCAATTTAACCCTCATGTTTGCATACTTTAGGGCTATTTGATCCCCAACTAGCTCAAACTAACTCTAACCCGTGGATCCAAACAGGGCCAAAGTTAGTCTCACAAAACGCATTAAGCCCTATATACATGGACACATGGAGTACATGATACTAGCAAACGCTCACCAGTAGTAGTAGTAGTTCATTGGTTGGTTTCGATTTTTGATTCAGTTGTTGTGCTGCTACCGTCCAATATTCGCGTGTGGTTGTTTCTAAAATAAAAAAGGAGGTACTCCTACTTATGTTACTCCCACTATGGCTAGCCTAAGGTTAGTAGGTGACCTTGCGCTTGGCTCTTCGCCTCTTCCGGAAGTCGAACAATAATGATGGTACTACAATAGTTCTTCTGGCAATCTGACACCAAATGAACTGCTGCATGTCCACCGCTTGTAAGCAAAAGTTTCTCCTCGTGCTGTGAGCCAACGCACACTCGTTGGTGAGGGAGAAGGCGTAGTAAGCAAGCTTCTCGTCGTTCAGCGAGTTTACGGGACACATCAAAGTTATTTAGTACGTACTCTCTCCAAAAAAAGGTTGACCATGTCATGGCTACCATCCCGTGCTCCTTCGTTGAGTACGTGCACTATTCACGTGCCATCGAGGAGAAAAATAGCGCGTAGTAGGTGCCATCGAAGTGTACGACTCACTTACACACTGCTTATCTGATTATATCCATTTTCTTGCATGACACGTGCACCTTGATGCTAGATGTCTTGCGTGTTGGTAAAAGGATGAACAAAGCTCACGTAAAAAAAGAGAGTGGAAGAATATAGATTCCGGACGACCGAGAAGGAGCAAGGAACCTCGCGGTGGAGCGTATGCAAGGAACCTTGCGCGTTTTCCCCTGGTTTTTTGCCGCCTGCCCACCTATAAACAAATAAAAGAACATGAACTCTTCGCTAACCACTAGAGACGATATATCAGGATGCTAAGTTGAAGATATTTTATAGTTTATATTGATAACCCCGCAAGAAGCCATGCGTGTACAGCACGCATGCAGCCACGCATGTACACACGCCAACGCACTAACTCATGCCGATCCAACTCATGCACATACGCGCACAGCATGGAGCACACAACACACATACACAACACATGCATGCACACACACTCGGCCGCAGAATGCACGTGAATAACACATGCATGCGCACACACTCAGCTGGATGGAGGCGTGCGCCATCTGCGGCAACGTCCGGTTCGTCGTGCTACAGCGAAGCTCGCACACAACGGCGCCTACGCATCTCTTGCAACACCTCTTTGCCGTCGTTACTCAACGACTAGCCGGAGACGAAGACGACCATAGCCTCGGCCTTAGAGCTAGCACCGATGGAAAAGAACGCACGTTGCATACACACGAGCATGTACGGAGTGCCCACGATGTTGTGCGTCCCCGGTCGCCTCTACTCCTTCTGCACACGTTGTCTATGAAGGCGGGTGCATGCCTAATGATGATGTGGGTGAGATCTTCTAGGAATTAGATGATGACGAGGAAAATTATGGGGGGGATGTCTCCAACAGTGTTCCTCGGCTTGCACGTCTTGCATCGCGGTGGTCGAGCTTGGAGTCATTAATCTGGTACACATAGCATCTCAGATCTGGACACAAGGTGACGTACACCGTCAAGGTCCGCGGTCAAGGGGGTCAGGGTGGACGCGACCTCACACTGTGTCCGCCATTTGAAGCGGCGCACCGGCCTAGGGTGCCGCCCGCTGCACTCCCAGCTGTACCCGCCTCCTCGCCGCATTCAAAAACCTACATTTAAACCCGCGTGGAATGCGAGAAACCAACTCCGGCCACACACGTCCGTTCAAGAGCAGGACGCTGGCCAAGCTCCTCCTTCCACCATTCGGCACACGACGAGCAGGAAGAGCAGTTCTCTGGCATAAAAGCCGTCTAGGTGGCGCGCCGAGCCCGGCAGCTTGCTTCTCCACCTACCTCGCCTAGCCCATCAGAGGCAGTTGTCGCACTAAGCCAGCGCGTGGTTCCGCAGCTGGCCTCTCCAATACAGCTCGAGGAAGAGTGCCGACTTGCTCCATGCCGGCTTGTCGAGGAGCACGGCGGCACGAGCATCATTGCTGCCCTCGACGCCGCCACGTTGTACAACGCCTCCAGTGTCTTCGACTACGCCATCCGCCGTCGACGCGCGCGTAGCCACGACATGCAGGCAGAGAAAGAAGCCGCCGCGGATGTCAACGAGGTGTTGCGGCTACGCGGATGTGGATGAGGTGACGGGCAGCACGTCCCCACCTGCCGCCATCATCGAGGACAAGTAGAACACAGGAGGCCGCCGTCGATTGTATCCCATGAAGTCCATCGCCGAGGCGACGCCGGCGAATACATCCAGTGTCTTGCATGATTCTTCTTCTGCCGGATGTTGTAGGAGGACAAACAGATCAGGCGGCGACCATTTAGATTAGGTATTTTAATTCTACCAGGCTGGTTGTAATGGGAGTATTATAAGTAGTATCATGCATGCCAACTACTCCATCTGTTCTTAAATATAGGTCTTTTAGAGATTCCACTACAAACTACATACAGATGTATATAGACATATTTTAGAGTCTAAATTCACTCCTTTTTCTTTGTATGTAGTCCCTTATTGGAATCTCTAAAAATACTTATATTTAGGAACGGAGGGAGTAGTAGTAGGCAAATTTGATGAGGTGGCGTAGAATTAAATGAAGAAAGAGAGGGTTGAGTATCATATTATGATACCGTATGGAATTAAGACCTCTTCCAATGCAAATGTGCTTAGATGAGGTGCTAAGTGCATTAAATGGCTTAACAACTCAAGTCTCCAACGCGTAGGTGCTTAGTTTGTTATTGCTAAGGTTGCTTCATTTAATTAGCTATAGACTCTAAACTGTCTTTCCCCCTAGGTACACACGCTTAGCACTGTTTCTTCCTGGGGTCACCGAACTAGTCTCTCTCTTCTTAATTAACTTGACACATCATATTTTATGCCTATGTGGCAGGCTTAGCAGCTATACATGGTGGAACACTGGGAGAGGCCAAGGCTGGTCATAGTGGGGAGTAAATTATACTGTAACATATTACTATGTTACTCTAAACATCTCTCTCCTCATTAACTACATTCCACATAAGCAAAATTTTCTTGGAGTGCACTATGTTACTACCTAAGTTACTCCCACAATGAGGCTGGTCATAGTGGGGAGTAACTTATACTAGTGTCATGCATACGACACAAGTCTAAGTTACTATCTCCATAATGCAAAGTAACATAATAATAGTGTCATAGATGGGTTCATTTATTAGCTTGTAGACTCATCCTTTTTCTGGAAGCGATATGTTACCGTATTTTATGTTACTCTAAACACCTCTCTCCTCATTAACTACATGCCACATAAGCAAAAAATTCTTGAAGTGCGCTATGTTACTAGTACCTAAGTTACTCCCACTATGACTAGCACTACTGCAGGATGCTGCTAAGGCGACACTACGATCAGAGACCCTTCGAGAAACTGTGTGCGATGCCATAATCTCAAACGGTGTTGTATGAAAACTGTCAAAAAAGGTGAAAACGTTTGCGATGGAGGATGCATCAAACACGGTTCAGATTTTAGTTGCGTGTGCGATCCAGGGCATACGGTTCAGTCCAATGAACTGTTTACGATGAGGCGGAACAAAAGAAACGGGCAGCTTGATAAAGGCGTGTGCGATATAGAGCATATGGTTCACTCGGATGAACTATTTGTGATTAGGGAACACAAATGAAACGGGCAGCCAGATGAAGGTGTGTGCGATATACAACATACGGTTCACTCGGATGAACTATTTGTGATTAGGCAACACAAAAGAAACGGCCAACCAGATCAAGGTGTGTGTGATTGAGGGCATACACTTCAGAAGGATTAACTGTTTGCGATTAGGCAACAGAACAGACACAGGTAGGCCAGATCAAAGTGTGTGTGATTGATGGCATACACTTCACATGGATGAACTGTTCGCGACTAGCCACAACAAACTGAAACAGTTAGATAGATCAACGTGTGTGCGCTAGACGGTCACACCCATTCTAATTAAAAGACGTGTGCTGACATTGCCTATTGCAGTGCACCCTATGCTGCAAACGCCATGTACGCAGCTGAGAAGGCGTACGTGCCCACGTTACGCCTTCCGGGAATAGTGCCGCACTTATAACCGTCAGTAAATTTTGAGCATGCATCCCGTCACATTCCAAATTCCAAACCTGTTCACACCGATCAAAACCTAAACGGTTGCCCAATTAGGAGTGTATTACTACGCGGTTATAAATACTACTACTCCAAGATGACTGCACATTCCTCCTCAACTCCTCATCCACAAAAAGTCAAAAACAAACAAGTCATTCATAATCGTTCCCTTGCGTCCGCCATGGCCAGCATGAGTTCTAGGTCGAGAGATTGCCACTAGGGAGAGGCGAGCCTGGAAGCGAGAGCATGAGAGATGTCCCGCCTCGCCGCGATAGCAGCCAACATGTCCCACCGCACGGCCGTAGCAGCAGAGAGGTCCTGCCGCGCCACCGAAGCAGCACGGAGGACCCGCCGCACCGTCGATGCACCAGACTGGTCCGACCGCGCCGCAAAAGCAGAAGAGATGTCCCGTCGCGCCGCGAATGCAGCAGAGATGTCCTCCCTTACCGCCGTGGCCTGGGAAAATGCCTCGTGGGCAGGCAAGGACTCTTATAGGCGCATGCGTGCCCTTGTCCATGGGCAGATGGATCAGATCTCCAGGTGGGCGAGGTTGCAGGATGACCTGCAAGCCTCGTTTGAACAGTCTACCGACGTCATTCGGCAACTAAATGAGAGCAATGTGAAGCTCTGGGCCAAGCGCGACCTGCTGAGGGCGAAGATCATCGGAAGTGCGGAGTAGCAGGAGTAGACCACTGCCTTGTTGAACAGGATCGGCATCATCATCGAGAAACTTATGGACAAGAATAACAAGTTGCGCATCGAGCGCAAAAGGCTGGTGGAGGAATCCATGGATGCTCTCAAGCAGCATCTTGAGGACAAGAAAGAGCTCGTCGCCGCTCACCGCGGAGACTAGTTCCCGCGTCCTGCAGCAACGCATCAAGAAAGTAGAGATTAGCGAGCCAGATCGTTGTCTTCCTTCTTCTTTTGCCCTTCTGTATTTCGGGCGTTGCCGCATGTGGCTTTTTTAATTATGTTTCTAAATATGTAAGACAATTATTATCCACTATCATCATCCTTATATTCATCATGCTTGCTATAAGTTGCAGTCGATGCTATATAGGTCCGTCGGATCTTACATCAAGATCCATGCAAAACTTTCTTTTCAGATTTTCATTTTTCTCTCTTAAATCTATGTCCAGTGAGACATATAGCCACGCCGTAGAACAGGTGCTCGGGTGCCATTAATGGAGACGTTGGGAGGAAGGTGTGTGGCGGGTAGCGGTCAAAGGGCTCTCCTCCTGATGAGCACGCCCAGGGGTCTGATCGCATGCCTCCCGTACTCAAATATCTACCCCGCACGGCACCTCCTAGCCAATAAAAAAAGGGGATGCGTGGCCGCACATAATTGGTAAGTCAAACGCCCACGGTTTCA
Source organism: Aegilops umbellulata (assembly GCA_032464435.1). Lineage (NCBI taxonomy): Eukaryota > Viridiplantae > Streptophyta > Magnoliopsida > Poales > Poaceae > Aegilops > Aegilops umbellulata. The sequence continues at coordinate 332,839,485 of CP136058.1, forward strand.
ATAATACTTGTGTTTCTGATTTGTAACGTGACAGCACTTGTTCCAAAATGACTTCGTTGATTGTTAATGTGTGGGCCTTCACAAATCGGACAGAAAAATTACCATAGCATGTTGGTGCAATGTCATCAGACCATGCCAAGTTTCATGATTTTTAGGCGTGTTTTGGAATTATAGGAATTAAAAAAAACCAAGTTTCTCAATCTTTCCGGCCAAGCCACGACGCCCAGATGTTTGAATTTCACTCCCATCTCTTGCATGGGACCTAGAAATTCACCCAAGGACACACATGTCATTTTTCAAACAACTTTGGTGCACTAGAGCATGTGTTTGTAGTTCAAATTTGAATTATGCACATTAAATGCCAAGAAACTCAATTAATGTATAATAAGGCCAAACGAACCCGGAATAATTCCAAAATTTAGCACGGTACTTCTATTTGGTCTAATCTAGCTATGTAAAAAAATTAAGGCGGGAGAAGGCAGTGTACATATGTCGTTTCGCACACGGAGGTGACAAGTTGCCTCTCGAAACCACGAGCCTTCTTGAGGGAAGCTCCAGTTTGCAAAAAGGTACACCAAAGCTTGTCTCAATTCGGCCAAAAATATTACCGCAGCATGTTGGTGCCATGTCATGGCACCATGCCAAGTTCCATGATTTTCAGGCGTGTTTTGGAATTACAGGAATTAAAAAACCAAGTTTCTCAATCTTTCCGGCCGAGCCAGGACGCCCAGATGTTTGAATTTCACTCCCATCTCTTGCATGGGACCTAGAAATTCACCCAAGGACACACATGTGATTTTTCAAACAACTTTGGTGCACTGGAGCATGTGCTTGTAGTTCAAATTTGAGTTATGCACATTAAATGCCCAGAGACTCGATTAATGTATAAAAAGGGCGAAACAAGCCCGGAATAATTTCAAAATTTAGCATGGTACTTCTATTTGGTCTAATCTGGCTGTGTAAAATAATAAGGCAGGAGAAGGCAGTGTACGTATGTCGTTTTGCACACGGAGGTGACACATTCCCTCTCGGAACCACGAGCCTTCTTGAGGGAAGCTCCGGTTTGCAAGAAGCTTACACCAAAGCTTGTCCCAATTCGGCTAGAAATATTACCGTAGCATGTTGGTGCCATGTCATGACACCATGCCAAGTTTCATGATTTTCAGGCGTGGTTTGGAATTACATGAATTAAAAAACCTAGTTTCTCAATCTTTCGGCCGAGCCATGACGCCCAGATGTTTGAATTTCGCTCCCATCTCTTTCATGGGACCTAGAAATTCACCCAAGGACACACATGTGTTTTTTCAAACAACTTTGGTGCACTGGAGCATGTGCTTGTAGTTCAAATTTGAATTATACACATTAAATGCCCAGAAACTCAATTAATGTATACAAAAGGCGAAACAAGCTCGGAATAATTCCAAATTTAGCACGGTACTTGTATTTGGTCTAATCAGGCTATGTACAAAAATTAAGGCGGGAGAAGGCAGTCTACGTATGTCATTTCGCACACGGAGGTGACACGTTCCCTCTCGGAACCACGAGCCTTCTTGAGGGAAGCTCCGATTTTGCAAGAAGCTTTCACCAAAGCTTGTCCCAATTCGGCTAAAAATATTACCGTAGCATGTTGGTGCCATGTCATGAGACCATGCCAAGTTTCATGATTTTCAGGCATGTTTTGGAATTATAGGAATTAAAAAACCAAGTTTCTCAATCTTTCCGGCCGAGCCACGACGCCCAGATGTTTGAATTTCACTCCCATGTCTTGCATGGGACCTAGAAATTCACCAAGGACACACATGTCATTTTTCAAACAACTTTGCTGCACTAGAGCATGTGCTTGTAGTTCAAATTTGAATTATGCACATTAAATGCCCAGAAACTCAATTAATGTATAAAAAAGGCCAAACGAACCCGGAGTATTTCCAAAGTTTAGCATGGTACTTCTATTTGGTGTAATCTAGCTGTGTAAAAAAATTAAGGCGGGAGAAGGCAGTGTACGTATGTCGTTTCGCACACGGAGGTGAAACGTTGCCTCTCGGAACCACGAGCTTTCTTGAGGGAAGCTCCGGTTTGCAAAAAGGTTACACCAAAGCTTGTCCCAATTCGGCCAAAAATATTACCGCAACATGTTGGTGCCATGTCATGACACCATGCCAAGTTTCATGATTTTCAGGCATGTTTTGGAATTACAGGAATTAAAAAAACCAAGTTTCTCAATCTTTCCGGCCAATCTAGGACGCCCAGATGTTTGAATTTCACTCCCATCTCTTGCATGGGACCTAGAAATTCACCCAAGGACACACATGTGATTTTTCAAACAACATTGGTGCACTGGAGCATTTGCTTGTAGTACAAATTTGAATTATGCAATTAAATGCCCAGAAACTCAATTAATGTATAAAAAAGGCGAAACGAGCCCGGAATAATTCCAAAATTTAGCATGGTACTTCTATTTGGTCTAATCTGGCTGTGTAAAAAAATAAGGCGGGAGAAGGCAGTGTGTACGTATGTCGTTTTGCACACGGAGGTGACACGTTCCCTCTCGGAACCACGAGCCTTCTTGAGGGAAGCTCCGGTTTGCAAGAAGCTTACACCAAAGCTTGTCGCAATTCGGCCAAAAATATTACCATAGCATGTTGGTGCCATGTCATGACACCATGCCAAGTTTGATGATTTTCAGGCGTGTTTTGGAATTACGGTAATTAAAAAACCAAGTTTCTCAATCTTTTCGGCCGAGCCACGACGCCCAGATGTTTGAATTTCACTCCCATATCTTTCACGGGACCTAGAAATTCACCCAAGGACACACATGTGATTTTTCAAACAACTTTGGTGCACTGGAGCATGTGCTTGTAGTTCAAATTTGAATTATACACATTAAATGCCCAGAAACTCAATTAATGTATAAAAAAGGCGAAACGAGCCCGGAATAATTCCAAATTTAGCAAGGTACTTGTATTTGGTCTAATCTGGCTGTGTAAAAAAAATTAAGGCGGAAGAAGGCGGTCTACGTATGTCATTTCGCACACGGAGGTGACACGTTCCCTCTCGGAACCACGAGCCTTCCTGAGGGAAGCTCCGGTTTGCAACAAGCTTACACCAAAGCTCGTCCCAATTCGGCCAAAAATATTACCGTAGCGTGTTGGTGCCATGTCATGAGACCATGCCAAGTTTCATGTTTTTCAGGCATGTTTTGGAATTATAGGAATTAAAAAACCAAGTTTCTCAATCTTTCCGACCGAGCCACGACGCCCAGATGTTTGAATTTCACTCCCATCTCTTGCATGGGACCTAGAAATTCACCCAAGGACACACATGTCATTTTTCAAACAACTTTGGTGCACTAGAGCATGTGCTTGTAGTTCAAATTTCAATTATGCACATTAAATTCACAGAAACTCAATTAATGTATAAAAAAGGCCAAACGAACCCGGAATAATTCCAAAGTTTAGCACGGTTTTTCTATTTGGTCTAATCTAGTAGTGTAAAAAACTTAAGGCGGGAGAAGGTAGTGTACGTATGTCGTTTCGCACACGAAGGTGACATGTTGCCTCTCGGAACCACGAGCCTTCATGAGGGAAGCTCCGGTTTGCAAAAAGGTTAAACCAAAGCTTGTCCCAATTCGGCCAAAAATATTACCGCAACGTGTTGGTTCCATGTCATGACACCATGCCAAGTTTCATGATTTTCAGGCATGTTTTGGAATTACAGGAATTAAAAAACCAAGTTTTTCTATCTTTCCGGCCAATCTAGGACGCCCAGATGTTTGAATTTCACTCCCATCTCTTGCATGGGACCTATAAATTCACCCAAGGACAGACATGTGATTTTTCAAACAACTTTGGTGCACTGGAGCATGTGCTTGTAGTTCAAATTTGAATTATGCACATTAAATGCCCAGAAACTCAATTAATGTATAAAAAAGGCGAAACGAGCCTGGAATAATCCCACAATTTAGCATGGTACTTCTATTTGGTCTAATCTGGCTGTGTAAGAAAATAAGGCGGGAGAAGGCAGTGTATGTATGTCGTTTCGCACACGGAGGTGACACGTTCCCTCTCAAAACCACGAGCCTTCTTGAGGGAAGCTCCGGTTTGCAAGAAGCTTACACCGAAGCTTGTCCCAATTTGGCCAAATATATTACCGTAGCATGTTGGTGCCATGTCATGACACCATGCCAAGTTTCATGATTTGCAGGCGTGTTTTGGAATTACAGGAATTAAAAGCCAAGTGTCTCAATCTTTCCGGCCGAGCCACGACGCCCAGATGTTTGAATTTCGCTCCCATCTCTTGCATGGGACCTAGAAATTCACCCAAGGACACACATGTGATGCACTGGAGCATGTGCTTGTAGTTCAAATTTGAATTATACACATTAAATGCCCAGAAACTCAATTAATGTACAAAAAGGCGAAACGAGCCCGGAGTAATTACAAAATTTAGCACGGTACTTGTATTTGGTCTAATCTGGCTGTGTAAAAAAATTAAGGCGGGAGAAGGCAGTGTACGTATGTCATTTCGCACACGGAGGTGACGCGTTCCCTCTCGGAACCACGAGCCTTCTTGAGGGAAGCTCCGGTTTGAAAGAAGCTTACACCAAAGCTTGTCCCAATTCGGCCTAAACATTACAGCAGCATGTTCATGCCATGTCATGACACCATGCCAAGTTTCATGATGTTCAGGTGTGTTTTGGAATTACAGGAATTAAAAAACCAAGTTTCTCAATCTTTCCGGCCGAGCCACGACGCCCAGATGTTTGAATTTCACTCCAATCTCTTGCATGGGACCTAGAAATTCACCCAAGGATACATATGTGATTTTTCAAATAACTTTGGTGCACTAGAGCCTGTGCTCATAGTTCAAATTTGAATTATGCACATTAAATGCCCAAAAACTCAATTAATGCATAAAAATGCCAAACGATCCTGGAATAATTCCAAATTTAAACATGACACTCATATACTAGTTGGATGTTCACTGTACCTAAATGTTCTAGCAATTCAAACACCATCCTTTCCCTCCGTAACACCATTTTGTCTTTCAAAACATAATGAAAAAATAAGGTATACCACAAACAGTTTACTAGAAAGAATCGTGTGGGATGCGACATAAAATATCTTGGCACACCATCTTGTCTGGCTTACGCAGGAAGCTTCGTCGTCTACAGTCCACTGCCCCTGCTTGAACCACACTTGCGCGCCATTTTCTCGCGGCACCGAGCGAAATGTTTTTGCCACCGCGGAAATATCTATCTCCCCGCACCCTCCCTCCTACCAAAAGCCAAATTTCCATTGTTCCTCCTTGCTTTCCAAGTTCAAACCTTCACTGCTGCTTACTGGCAGCTCAGCCTCGTTGTCGGCGACCCTTCTTCTTGCAGCGCCGCCTCACCGGTTACCCTTCTTCTTGCAGCGTCGGCGGCGACCCTTCTTCTTGCTGCGCGGCCTCCTCGCCACCGACCCTTCTTCTTGCTGTGTGGCCTCGCCGATATGGTCAGGTAATCCACACCCCACCCACACCATCCTCCCCCTTTCCCGTCCCACATGCCCCGACTGACGGAGCGACACCTTCCACCGAAATCACTGCCCCCTCCTCCAATTAAGCGCCGCCCACAACCATTTTACACACACTATAACATGGAGCTGAGTAGCATGCGGCCGCACGCGCGAATGAGGTTGCTATGGATGACATGTGTGTCGACCACCAGATCTTGGAGGAGCACTTCGTCTTCGAGGCCACCGTCGACACCGCCGCGCGGTTGTCTACTTTAAAATACAGTTCGTGATGTTTTCTCGAGGCCACCGCCAATGCCTTCTAGTGATTTGTCCTCTGTAATGTTAATATGCAATCTGATGTTCAGTTAATAGTTTGGTCCTCTGAAATGTAATCTTCAGTTAACACTTTGGTCCTCTGAAATGTAATGTTTAGTTAACACTTTGGTCCAACAATTGCTACATTTCGTACTACTGTTCTCAAGCATTCTTTGTTTTGTTAACTGTCTTATCTTCTAGTACATGTTTCTATTCTGCAATGCCGTGCTCAGTTAACTATTTTGGTTCATTTGGTCTGATGTCCATTTAACTGTTTGGTTCAGTTCTGCAATTTGATTTTCATTTGTTGTGGGTACAATTTTGTATTTTTATGCATGTGACACCAATCGAATTTGGCTGTACTCAATACATATTCTACTGATAGTATGGCAACTCTTAGTTAACCTAATCACGATCTTCCTTATGTGTGTTGCAGGGAAACAATGGGAGACACTGCGGTTTACCATCGAGGTTTGTTCAAGAAGGGTCCTTTGGCTAATAGCACATTATTGTGCAGTTGCAGGAATCATTCTAATATTTAGGTTTCTTACAATTTGGTCTTGCACATGTAGGTCCTCCTGTCAGAGGCTTAGACCCACTGTTCGACCCATTTTGCATATGGGGAAATGAGATGTCCATGAATATCAGTCAAGTCAAGAAACTCAGAAAGATTTTTAGGATGAAGAAACTTGCGACGAATAACAGTAAGATCTTTGTTTGCGCAATGAAGCAGACATCAGTCAACTATAGGATGGTACCAACTCTTTTACCTTGTTTTTACCCCTTACGCCATTTCAAAATTTACAACAACGATTTGTGCATAGCTTTGTTTTCAGTACTTTTCGAAGCAATTCACTGATGATTACCTCTCGAACCACCTGCATGGTCAAGAGGCGAGGAAGGTATTCATTCAACACCCACGGTACAATATTGAAGTCTTGCTGAAGAGGACGAAGGTTGGGCGGGCAATTATCCATAGCCACTGGCCTAAAGTTGCAAGGACATTCAACATCACTCAAGGCTCAATATTTCCTTCCGCTTCTGCAGTTTCCCAGATGAGATTCATCTGTCTATTTACCATGTATGATCCTACTTTCCAAAGGTTTTTGATGCTGCATGTGAAACTTGGTGCTGTTGTGTAATGGCGTAACTGAGTGCCGAAGCTATCTGATGTAATTCGATTATGAAATCCTGGTTGCTTTTATATGGATATGAAATATCTGGCATGTTTTATAAGAAATATCAGTTTGATTAGTTCATGGATTATCAATAATAGGCTAATTACCCTGCTTATTGGGGTTTTATATTGCAAACGGTTACTCAGACAGCACCGTGGGTGATGAACTCAAACAACCCACACGGTTTCTAGAAAGTAGGCATGTTCGATCAACTAACAATCACACACAGCTTCCGGCAGTGAACTATTTACGTTAGGCCACCTTGCACACACGTTTCCACACAAAGAACTGTGTGGGATGTACATACCTACGGAAATGATTTTCTAGGATTCACTGTGTGGGATGTACATACCTACGGAAATGATTTCTGGGATTCACCGTGTGGGATGAACATACCTACGGAAATGATTTCTGGGATTCACCGTGTGGGATGTACATACCTACGGAAATGATTTCTGGGATTCACCGTGTGGGATGTACATACATGCGGAAATGATTTCTGGGATTCACCGTGTGGGATGTACATACCTACGGAAATGATTGGGTTTCCATGCCTCACCCGATCGCACACGGCCCCAGCCTGGGTCCCATGAGGGCCTATCCCTAACAATTTCTGGGTCATGTGGGAAGGACCCCCCTATCGCCCACACTCACTTGGCGACGGTTCCAAATGCCGTCGCGGAAAGGGGTTTTAAACCATTTGTTTAGGGCGTCGCTGTACCAGTGTAGCCTGACTAACCTAAGTTACTCCCACTATGGTTAGTATTAGGCCTTGTTCGGCTCAACCTCCTCCCAAGGGGTTTGGAGAGGAATGGAGGGGAATTTGGCTTGTACATGATTTAATCCCCCACAATCCCTGTTAATCTATGTATATTGTGGGCATGTTATTTGACCCCTCATTTTGCCGCACTACGACCAGTGTGAGTGTCTGCATGCAGTACACCATCCTCTAATTTGGTGGAAGCCAGGCCAGCCCAAAAAGGAGCTATAACTTTTTTTCAAGTTGAAAAATCTTACCGACGAGGAGCCATAATTAAGCTGGAGGCGTCTCTTATTTTCTTTCGAATGGGCAATAAGCTGGAGAGCTGGAGAGTGTCTCTAATGGGCTGCCTCTAGTGTCCAGGCCCTCCAGTACGAAACACGGGCAGCCGACTGGGCCGATAGAAAAGCCTATCCATCTTAAAGCCCATTTGTTTTTGTTTTTTGCGAGGAGAAGCCCATATTTCTTGAAGAGGGGGCGTTCCTAGAAAAACCCTCCTTCCTCCTCACTTCCACTTATACTACAGCTCGCTGCACTCTCCCGCTTCCGTCGCCCCCCAATTCACCCCGCTCCCCATCTTCCTCACTCGTACAGAAAACCCCCGCTCACCTTCTTCCTCACTCGTACAGAAAAAGCGAGCCCGCCGCACTTTGAGAGAGACGAGGAGCGAGAAGTGATACGGGCTAGTGGATTACTAGAGCTAGGTTCGCACGGAGGCCAAGAAATATGGTGATAGTGTAGGTTAGCCATGTAGTATGATGTAACTACACTGGGCTGTTGTGTTTCATACTCTTCCGGTCTACTGTGGAGATGATTGGTTGATTTTATATTGCTGAATAATATAAAATATTAGGAGTGCAGACGCTCCACCATCAGGTTCCTTGCTCCTTCTTGATCGTCGGGAATCTATGTTCTTCCACTCTTTTTTTGATGTGAGCTTTGTTCATCCTTTTGCCAACACGCGGGATATCTAGCATCAAGGTGCACGTGTCATGCAAGAAAATGGAGATAAGCATTGCGTAAGTGAGTCGTCACTACTGCAGGATGGTCCAAACGAGACACTACGATCAGAGACCCTTCGACGAAACTGTGTGTGATGCCATAGTCGCAAATAGTGATGTAAAAAACCCGTCAAAAAAGGTGCAAAATGTTTGGGACGACGGATCCATCAAACACGATTCAGATTTTAGTTGCATGTGCGATGCAGGGCATACGGTTCAGTTCAATAAACTGTTTGGGATGAGGAGGAACAAAAAAAATGGGCAGCCAGATGAAGGTGTGTGCGATATATAGCATACGATTCACTAGGATGAGCTGTGTGTGATTAGGCAACACAAAGGAAATGGTTCAACTGAACAAGATGTGTGTGATACGCGGCAAACAGGTCCATAATCAGAAATGTGTGCGAAGACCAATAATAACACAGACGATTGCTGCTAATAAGCCGTGTGATTTGCTATGTCTATAGTAGAATAACATGTATATATAACTGAAATAAACATCCAATTACATAAGTGACTATACAGATCATTTGTACACACCTCAATAAACAATTGCATGCATTCTAAAGTAGGAGAAACGATCGTCTAGTCATCTACTTCTTGTGATGCTCCCACCACTGCTATGTGGCTCGATCCCTCGTCTGAGTCAGTAAGAAGACAGTTCCTCGTGTCAACGATCCGCCTGTACATCTCGTAGCTTGTGTACGCGTCCATGGCCGCATACTTGACATGTTGTTCATCTAGTCTCTCATGCCACACACTGTGCCAGGCGTTCCAGTCCGTATTGCTCTCATTCTTCATCTTCATGTAGTAAGGGTCCATGATGGCCGAGGCGAGGTCAACCAGGGAGTTCAGTTTGTTTTTGTCGCTGCCCCAGACCTTGTAGTCGTGCTGGATGTTGAAAAGATTCGGGCATTGCAAGCCCGAAACCTTGAGCGCTTTTAGATCGTTGGTGGTGTCCATCGCAGCGAAACTGTAGTCGGAGCTGTTGATAAACCTGGAGAAATGCTCGCAAGGCATTGTGGCCAGGTGATAGTGGTAGACGAGGACGTCATGTCGCATGCACAACGTGACAACAATCTTCTGATCGTGCCCAGCACGACCCATGGTGTACTCGAGGTCGAAGCCGACCACTTGGTACTTGTCCTCGGCAAGGAACTGCTCTATAATTTGGATGGAGCTCTCCACCGAGACAGGATCGTTCGTGTACACCATCGAGACAGCCTTCCCCCTCACGTGGGTGTCCACGACATGTTGCGTGGTGAACTGCCCGCCGTTGTCATCATCGGCCGCTGGGAGCGCCATTGGAGCCATGGGGAGCGCCATTGGAACAGCTGGATGTCCTCTCTATATGTGTCCTCGTGGGTGTGCTTATTGTGTTGTGTGAGACGAGAGATGAAGGTAAATGGCCATAGGAATAAAAGGGGGCCAGGCGGCGTGGATTCTCGGCACGTCCGCATGGCAGTTTTTGCAGCAGGTAACTGCACCGTCGCGTCGCGCCCCGTGCAACCGCATGCATGCAAACATGCGTGATCGTGCGCCGGCCCCAAACACTGGCAGCGCGCGTGGAGGGACGAGGGCAGAACACCCGGAGGGATGCGAGAGCAAAGCGCATGCGGCGGGACACGAGCAGAGCGTGACGCGGCCGCCTGAACCGCAAGAAACCACACGCATAGAGCAGTTGAACACGCAGGAAATGGTCACCTACAAGCCGGCCGACAGTTGCATCGCTGTGTAGAGAGCGGCGGTGTGCTACCACCTCCGTCTAGTCTATAGTCCCCTTTATATTTTGTGCCATACTTTGCCTTCAAATTTAACCAAGAAAATTTGAATGCATGTTATAAAAATTATATAATTGGAAACTATGTTCAAATACGAATCCAACTATATAATCTTTGGCGACATGCATTCGTATTTTATTAGTTAAATCATACTTATAAACCAGGATGGGGGTATAGTAGGTAATTAAATCGCAAACGTTTTTTATTAACCGTATGTGTACGTGGCCTTTTGTCCTCGTCTCGCACGTCTTGTCACCCCGCTGCCGCAGACAGCTTACAGCGCAAGCTTGCGCAGCGCGCGGGGGCGTTCTTTTGGCCAAACGGTGGCGCCAATGAATCGTCGGTGCGCCCATTCCCGCGCAACCTCATAGGTTCCCGCGCAAGATTCCCGCCCAACTCAGTGAAATCCCCAAAAATCCCAATGCTTACCGGCCTGTTATAAAAACCCTCACGATCGGCGAGTCCTGCGTCGCATTTTCCCCTCCCTCCCTGTAGCTTATCTCATCTGCTTCTCCCACAATCGCCAATGGCACCGGTCCGTCGTTGTCGCTAATCCACTCCGTCGTCATCAGAGGACAGCTCTAGCTGGGAGGCTACACCGCAGCGGCGGTGGAGTCCCCGGTGTAGTGTAGTGTAGTGCGCGTGGCGTCCCTGTTGGGTGTGCGCAAAACACCCACTGTCGGTGTCAAAATTGGCAGATCTCAGGTAGGGGGTCCTGAGCTGTGTGTCATGGATCGATGGGTAACAGGAGACAGGGGACACAATGTTTACCCAGGTTCGGGCCCTCTTAATGGAGGTAATACCTTACTTCCTGCTTGATTGATCTTGATGAATATAGAGATTACAAGAGTTGATCTACACCGAGATCATATGTTGTAGTCTAAACCCTAGGGGTATGATGATTAATGTCGTAATGATCTATCGACTAGCCTAGCCTTGGCTTATATAATGCACCAGAGGCCTAGGATAACAAGAGTCCTAGCCGAATATGTTGGTGGAGAGGAGTCCTTGTCTTGATCACCAAGTCTTGTGGAACACTCCTTGTATGCGGCATGGGCTGCCCGAAGTGGCCCATGAGTGAACCGCCATGGGGGTCCTCGGCCCGACCCACCTAGTCGGGAGACGATGTGGTGAGTACCCCCTAGTCCGGGACACCGTCAGTAGGCCCTAAACCGGTCTTCAAGTTGGGGACGCTCCTCGATCCTTCCGAACTGTTCTTCATCTTCGGTCGTCGGTCTTGAAAACTCATTCAACAAATCTTCTCATCTTTGATCTTGAGGATCTCCGAAGTAAATCCGAAGAGTTTATACGTCGGGTATCCGAGGAGCCCCTTTAAGTTATCGGCCTTTATCAATGCCTTGTTATTTTTATGCCACACCTCAGGTTTGAAGTTGTTCCCATGCGGCGGTGTCCTCTTGCATCCGAGCCCCAACACCGGACTGCATTCGAGGTATCCTTTGTAACCGAGCACCAACGCCGGACTGTATCCGAGCTCCAACCCGGACTGTATCCGAGCTCCAACGTTGAACTATATCCAAGCTCCAATGCCAGAGAGTATCTGAGCTCCAACGCCGGGCTATATCCGAGGTGTCATAGATCACCTTGGCTCAAAAAAGTCAAAGGAGTTTAGCCAAGCTTAATGCCAGAAATGCCCTCTATGGAGCCGGCCACTGGCGCCCGAGCATTATGCCGTACTGCTTTTGAGGTGGTGCACCACCCCGACCGCGGGCCGATTTTTTGTCAATATTTTCGAGTGGTGCCATTTATTCTCTGTCGAGATATATAGCCAGTAGCCCTCAAGGTGTGTATCGGTCTAAAACCCGAGATGCACCTGAAGGATGACATAAGACCGATGATCCTAGTAGCCCCTGAGACTCAGGTTAATTCACGAAATCGTCCTGAGGATCAACTCCTAGCTCGGCAGCATACGTAGGAATAGAAACGCAGTGTGATATATTAGAGGTAATAGTGATCGGCGGACGGTCCCCTGAGAGAGAGTCGTGATAAGTCGTCGTGATATATTAGCTTGATGCCGGATAAGTCCCATATGGTACTTATTGTCGTCCGAAGATGCGCTTGTCCATAGTTCGGTTATGCCGAACACTGAGCACTTTGAATTTTCTGCATTGAATAGGCAATGCAGTAGCCCCCGAGCCACTGGTTGGGTGGCAACACCAGATCAGGGGATCGATGTGCCCCTTAATATTAGTAAATGACAAGCCCGAAGCCCAGTAGCCCCTGAGCCTTAATGTGGGCACGGAAGGTCAACGATGCGAGCTGGAAGCACAATCACAGTGGTTCTTCCTTTGCAAACCTAGCCGAACAAAGCAGAACGTAGGAGGCAAGCACAGGAGCTGGGCAACCCAACTATTGACCGAAGACACAATTCGAAACCTATGCATATATAGCAATATCCGAGAATGTTTTTGCCGAATCTCTAAAGGTGTCTGGCGTTGCACTACGAGACTTATGCTGGAAACACACAAATAGTTTAAAAGTGCCAGAGGCTTGGAAAACCAAAAACTTCAGTAAAAACTTGACGTCCAAACTAGATCAAGTGTCTGGTGCCAATTCGAAAATTGGTCTTAGAAAAAAATTGTGCTTCTGTCGTGCTTTAACATGACACATCCGATCTCAAGACTTCAAGCGGGTCAGCCTATGGCTTCAAGCTCCTTATCCCAAAGGTGGAGTGCTTCTCCAAGGCCAGTTTAGCGAACTAAACTCGAGCGGCTTTAGAGAGAAGCTAGGCTATCCGGCTATTGACCATGCACTCGAGTCGAAAAAGGAGCGGTAGCAAAAGACTTTGCAACGACCAAGAAGAAAACACATTTACTATAAAACGGCTCATATAAATTTTAAGAGCCCCCAGTTAACATGGGTAAAGGGAGTTTATTTTAACGAACAACGTATGTGAGCAAGGTCAAACCGAACACAAGTTAAAAATTTAAAACTTTGAGCACGAAAGCAACTTAGCTGGTTAATGTGTTCGGCATTGATGACAAGGTCCGAGCTTATGGCGGGACGAGGTCCCAGCCCCTAAGCCGGTCCCGAGGTGGCGGAGCAAAGAGCTCGGCACTCCGAAGTGGCGACATAACACGGCCAATGCAGGCTGGCAGAGTGACGCCGAAGTCCCCGACGTGGGTTAATGAAGTGTTGATGAAGCCCCCTGTCCAGTTGAGGTGACGTGGTATGTCAGTACGCTGAGGTGACAACACTGCCCGAACTGAATCATTTGCTTGTGCACAAAAAATAATGCAAACTCATTGCATAATAATTTATGCAAAGTGAGTAATAAAAGAAATATGGCCTGTGTGCTTAACGCTCGATGAGGTAGAGCTCTCTCAGCGATGCCGAAGTCCCCGAGGCAACCGAAAACGTCGGTATGGCAACACGGTCAACAAGGTGATCACGCAAGACGATTTACACTGATTGGGACGACGGCATCGGCTTGCCAAAGAGACCATGTGACGTAGTCGAAGTACATTACCTGCACAAGTAAAATAGTGCAGGCCAACAAATAATAATATAAATATATATAAAATCCTCGCATAATTAATTTACGCAAGATAATTTATTTAAAGAGATGTGGCCTGGCGCCGAAGCCAATGTTGATGCAGGGCGTCGGCGTGACGCAGTGAAGGCGTGGCAAAGTATGAATTCACAGGTCGATCCGAGTTTCGGATGCGGCGTTCGCCGAACTATGCACGGATACTGACCAAACCACCACGCGGCCGTCGTTAATGCGGCCGCCATTTGATAGACCTGTGTACAGATGATGGAACAAAGCAGAGTAATAATTCCTTTGGAAAAATAAACCCAAACAGGCAAAAATTGCTAGGATTAATAGCACCTGGTTTATTTGTCGTAGCAGTCCGAAGAGAAGTGACTCTCAAAATTGGGACTCGATCCGCACACCCATTGCCTGATGGGCGGTGAAGCGACGGCATGGCGATAATGGTAAAGGTTGGCTCGCCGAGGCAAAGCCCCCGGTCCAGCTAACATGATGAAGCTGGTCGGCTGACGACACCGAAGTCTCTGGAGTAGGTTGATGAAGGGATGGCGAAGCCCTCGGTCCAGACGAGGTGATGGAGCAGGTCGGTAAGGAGACGTTGCAGCTGCCATGTCTGCCGGGGTGTTGAAATAGTTCGGCGTGATGGACATCGGCTCAAAGAAGCAATGGTGCGGCCATGCTGATGCAGGTCATAACTCGTGACGTGGTCAATGCTGGCTTGATGAAGTGACCGTGCGGCGACGGCAATATGCCCGCTCCGTGTAATCCGTGGGGCGGCGAGGTTGGTGATGATTTATCCTTCGCGGTGCCGAACTCTTATTCGGCTTGCCGAGATGATGATCCGGAGAAGTTGAGCTCGGCTCAACAAAGCGACGACGTGTTCTAGCGCAGGTCGGTAGCCGTTGAGCAACGTTATTGGGCTGGTTTGACACCGACGCGATGGTGAAGAGCATATTGGAAAAGACTTTAAAATTAGTGGGATGTGTTTGGGAACAAAACACAATACCCCATACAAAACTTCCTTCAAAAAGGATGTCCGAAATCCCGTTCATTTAAAAAGATGAACTCGTGTCGGATTCGTTCTCGCGCAGAAAACAGATCTGAAAAGTGATTCACTAATCAGAAGGTTCCTGAAGTTTGGACGGTCGGATCGAGCTGAAATTTTGAGGGGTAGTAGATATAGGAATTCCGTAGCCGATCAACGGTTGGATCTTCCAAAGGGCATCCGAGCTAGGTGCTGGACACCATGCTCCAAACTCGTCCAGATTCCCGTCCAGATTCGACAGGCTCCGGTAATTCGGAGACCGGCGGAGATTGCTCCATTGGAATGCGATGAAATTTTATAGGGTTGTTATATACTCAATTCCAAACTATTACAGCAAAGAAATCGTTAATCTGACGCTCGAGGAGGCGGTGGCGGTGGATACAAGTTTGTTGTCCAGAAAAACAGCACGGTCGCTCAAGGGCAGTGTTGACGTTGAGCCCCCGAGCTCCATGGATGATTCCTCCATGATCATGATAGAGATCGAAGTTGATGTCGATGAAGGCCCTCATCCGAACATGACGATCGGAGGTAGGGCGCAGTCCTCGGTCAAGCCAAGGTGACCAATCGAGCCGGTGACAAAGATGCTGATGTCGCAGTTGATCTGCAGTCGAGCTATTGATCCTTTGTCGACCACACAACAGAACTCTCAATGAAAGCACCACTTTCGGTGTCAAAACCGGCAGATCTCGGGTAGGGGGTCCCGAGCTGTGTGTCATGGATCGATGGGTAACAGGAGACAGGGGACACGATGTTTACCCAGGTTCGGGCCCTCTTAATAGAGGTAATACCCTACTTCCTGCTTGATTGATTTTGATGAATATAGAGATTACAAGAGTTGATCTACCCCGAGATCATATGTTGTGGTCTAAACCCTACGGGTATGATGGTTAATGTCATAATGATCTATCCACTAGCCTGGCCTTGGCTTATATAATGCACCAGAGGCCTAGGATAACAAGAGTCCTAGCCGAATACATTGTTGGAGAGGAGTCCTTGTCTTGATCACCAAGTCTTGTGGAATACTCCTTGTATGCAGCATGGGCTGCCCTAAGTGGCCCATGAGTGAACCGCCATGGGGGTCCTCGGCCCGATCCACCTAGTCGGGAGACGATGTGGTGAATACCCCCTAGTCCAGGACACCGTCGCCCAGCACACGCACCGCCACCGGTGCCCATCGGCAGCTGTTGCCGGCCGTCGTTTCCGCCACACCACCGTCGAAAGACAGGGCCACCGCCCGCTCCGCCACCGCGGCCCAAAGGTGGGAGCTGGACATCGTGGCTGCTACCCCACTGCAGGCCACCGTGTCCATCACCCGCTCCACCACCACGGCCCAAAGGAGGAGGTGGTGGTCGTGGCCGCCACCCTGTCATCGGCCGCCGTGGCCGCCATCCCACCGTCGACCGCCGGGGTCATCACCCGCTCCGCCAACGCCGCCCGAAGGCGGGAGGCGGAGGTGGATGCTCGCACGTGCGTCAGCGACCTTGCGTGCTACATCAAGTTCCTGCAGGAGGAGGAGCGCCTCATCGAGCACGCAAAGAGCCTTACCGCCGCCATGGCCATGGCACACACCGCCTCAGAGACGACGAATCAGGGGAACTATGAGGAGAACCACCGCTTCGAGAGGGGTCGTCCGGAGCGGCAGAGTGTGTTCGAGGTGAGTGTCGCTGAAGCTGCAACAACGGCAGGCACCGTATTGCGGCTGCCCAGCTCGTCGGTAGGCTCCTCCTCCTCCGCCTCTTACTAAGCGCGCTCGACAGAGGAGAGGCAGTCGGAAGTAGTACAAAGCCCCTCCGCAGTAGTAGTAGTAGTTAGGGGCTATTTTGTTCAGTTCATCTGACTATAGATGTGGTGGAACTGTACAACGTACTTAAAATTAGCTAGTATATATAGTTGAACTAGGTATTTCAGTACGTGGTTGGCAATAATTGGGGAAAGTTTGGTCGGTTCAGCTATCGAGTTGAACTGTTTGTATAAATTAAGAATGACTACTTAATCTATGAATGAAATCTATGCTTAATTACTGAATTTTAGTTGCAAAAATTAGATACTGCTAGTTATTTTTAGCTTCATACTTTGACAAATCACAATGTTACAAGGTTGACAAATGGCAATGTTACTATATCAAAAAATGTTAATCTTTCCGGTTTGACAAATGGTAACATACCCAATATGACATATGCAAATCGCACCAAATTGCTTATAAGTGGTTGCACATGGGTCATCCAAAAGAACCGTTTGCATTGAAGAGATGCACAAATCCTGCTCTCACTTTGCATCATGTCGTCCTGGGGTCGACGGGCGGGGGGCGGGAGGACGGCATCTGGCGGCGCTGAGAGGTAGCGTTCAACGCGACGTCCCATGGCGCTGAGGGGGCGCGCTCACGGAGAGGAAGGCGGGCGGCCATGGAAGTCAAAGGGCTCGCTTCCCAGTGAGCCTGCGCAGGTGAGCCTGCGCATTTGAGGACAGCTTGCACGCCTCTCGTCCAGCCTGCGCGCCGGACTGCGCTCGCACGCCTCCCGTTCAGTCAAGGTCAAGCAGCTGTCCGCACGGCACCTCCTACAGCCATTAAAACCAAGACACGTGGCATCACGTGAATGGTTAACAGAACGCACACAGTTTGAATTATACAAACGTTTGAGATATTAAAGTGGCAGCTATTTTTTCAAAATGCCTTTATTGGATTATTCGAGTGCGCCTTCTCTCAAAATGGACACGAAAAATACCACAGCATGTCGGGTGCCATCCCATGATAGCATGCCAAGTTTCATGAATTTTGGACGAGTTTTGGATTTACTAGAATTTAAAAATAAAGTATCTCCACGTTTTGCCGGCAATCAATGGTGCCCTGGTGTTTGAAATTGATTCTCATTTCTTGCATGGGACCTAAGCACGCACCCAAGGACACATATTTGATTTTTCAGCCAATTTATATGCACTGGAGCATGTGCATGTAGTTCAAATTTGAATTATGCACATAAATGCATTGAAAACTCAGTTAATGCATAAAAATGTCCAAACGAACCCCGAAAAATCACAAAAATTGACACAACACTCATGTTGTTCTATGTTGACACGAGAAAAAAATTGAAAGCAATAAGAGGCAATGGATGTCGTTTCGTCCCCAAAGGTGGGACGTTCCCTACCGAAACCATCATGCTTGTTGTGAGAAGCTCTGGTTTGTGAGAAGCATACACCCAAACCTGCCCCAAATGGGACAAAATTTTACCACGGCATGTTGATGCCGCTCCATGATAGCATGCCAAGTTTCATGAATTTCAGACGAGTTTTGGATTTACTAGAATTTAAAAACCAGGCAACTCAATGTTTTGCCGGCAATCAACGGTGCTCTGGTGTTTGAAATTCAATCCCATTTCTTGCATGGGACCTAAGCATGCATCCAAGGACACGGATTTGATTTTTGAACCAATTTATATGCACTGGAGCATGTGCATGTAGTTCAAATTTGAATTATGCACATAAATGCATTGAAAACTCAGTTAATGCATAAAAATGTCCAAACAAACCCCGAAAAATCACAAAAATTGAGACAACACCCCTGTTGTTCTATGTTGATGAGAAAAAAATTGAAAGCAATAAGAGGCAATGGATATCGTTTCATCCCCAAAGGTCGGGCGTTCCCTACCGAAACCATCATGCTTGTTGTGAGAAGCTCTGGTTTGTGAGAAGCATACACCCAAACCTGCCCCAAATTGGACAAAAAAATTACCACGGCATGTTGATGCCGCTCCATGATAGCATGCCAAGTTTCATGAATTTCAGACGAGTTTTGGATTTACTAGAATTTAAAAACCAGGCAACTCAATGTTTTGCCGGCAATCAACGGTGCTCTGGTGTTTGAAATTCATTCCCATTTCTTGCATGGGACCTAAGCATGCACCCAAGGACATAGATTTGATTTTTCAACCAATTTATATGCACTGGAGCATGTGCATGTAGTTTAAATTTGAATTATGCACATAAATGCATTGAAAACTCAATTAATGCATAAAATGTCCAAACGAACCCCAAAAAATCACAAAAATTGACACAACACTCCTGTTGTTCTATGTTGACACGAGAAAAAATTTGGAAGCAATAAGAGGCAATGGATATCGTTTTGTCCCCAAAGGTGGGACGTTCCCTACCGAAACCATCATGCTTGTTGTGAGAAGCTCTGGTTTGTGAGAAGCATATACCCAAACCTGCCCCAAATGGGACAATTTTTTTACCACGGCATGTTGATGCCTCTCCATGATAGCATGCCAAGTTTCATGAATTTCACATGAGTTTTGGATTACTAGAATTTAAAAACTAGGTATCTCAATGTTTGTGGCCGAGTGACGGTGGCAGGGTGTTTGACATTCATTCCCATTTCTTGCATGGGACCTAAGCAGGCAACCAAAGACACAGATTTGAATTTTCAACTAATTTATATGCATTAGAGCATGTGCCTGTAGTTCAAATTTGAATTATGCACATGCATGCACAGAAAACTCAGTTAATGTATAAAAATGTCCAAGTGAACCCCCAAAAATCCCAAAAATTGACACAACACTCCTGTTGTTCTATGTTGACACTAGGAAAAAATTTGAAATCGAGAAGAAGCAACGGATATAGTTTCGTCCAGAAAGGTGAAACATTCCCTACCGAAACCATCACACTTGTTGTGAGAAGCTCTGGTTTATGAGAAGCTTACACCCAAACCTGCGCCAAATGGGACAAAAAATTACCACGTCATGTTGATGCCGCTCCATGATAGCATGCCAAGTTTCATGAATTTTGGAAGAATTTTGGATTTACTAGAATTACAAAAGCAAGTACATCGACGTTTGCCGGAGAGCCACGGTGTCGTGGTGTTCGAATTTCATCCCCATTTCTTGCATGGGAAATAAGCATAAACCCATGTACACATATATGATTTTATAACCCATGTTGGTGCACCGGAGCATGTGCATGTTGTTCAATTTGGAATTGTGCACCTGAAATGGTTAGAGAACCAATTTAATGTATAAAATGTTCAAACGAATCCTGAATAATTCCAATTCTTTTACGACACACATATAGTTGCATGTTCACTCCAGATAAAAGGTCTATCAATTCAAACACCGTCCATTGCCGCTGTGACCCCATTATGTAATTCAAATCAAGATGAAAAATCAAGTAGATCACACACAGTTTATTATCACCAACCGTGTGAGATGCAGCACAAAATATCCTGGAGCATCATCGGTGTATAGTATGCCTATGACTTACGCGAGAAGATGCGTCGGCTACAGTCCACAGCCGGCGTCTCAAGCACACTAGCTCGCTCCCCTAATATCATTTCACTGTTCAATCATCGCCGATGAAAGATGGGCACGTGGACCCGTGTCGTGAAGGCAACTTCGGTGGCCCACTCCGGCAAGAGCGCGGTCGCAGCCACCATGCGCGTGCTAACAAAGTGCATGAGCGCGGCCGCAATCTGCGACCGGGCGGCCATGGCAGCCCAAACGGCCGTTGTAGCTTCTCAGGTGGCGGCAGCAACATCTGGCTCGGGGATAACAACTGGCGAGAGCGGCACAACAACTGTCCGTTCCGCAACGGCGGCCTTAGCCCTGATGGAGGCCGCCCACAACCATGTCGAGGCCGCCCACGCCCAGCTCCTAGCGGTCCCCGCACAAATCGAATGAAGCTTCTCCGATAATGGTCGGCAACCCACGGTCGAAGAGCTGGCAATCGCCGAGAGCGTTCGAGCAACCTTCCGTTCCTCCGTCGCATACCTTGCGATGACGGAGCCCATCCAAGCCCAGATCGCGTCCGCCCACGCCCAGCTCGTGGCGGACTTTTCCAAAGAGATGGCGGACGCGGATGGCGAGATGCTTGTCGAGTATGGTGCGATGGATGCCATGGAGCCCCTTCCCCAGGAGACCACCGGGCGCGAGCTAGACATGGAGGCGGCGGCGGAGATCGACGAGCACCAGCCGTAGTAGTACTCTTTGTTTTGTTTAATTAAGAGCACCGGTCTTTAATTTGTTAGAGTAATGTTTAGGTCAGCTAGCTCTGTTTAATTGCTGAATTTGCTCGGTTAAGAAGTGTGGGTGTGCTGTAGTCTCCTTTGTGTACCCAAATTATGCAATGACATGGATGACCACTGTAACCATGGAAATTCGAACCAAAATTTTTGACGTTCAAACTCATCACACGGGTTAAGCCATATGAATTGTTTGTGATGTTCACATATCGTACACAGTTATGAATAAGGAACCATGTCTGATGACACTTTGCGCGCCAATTTTTCGCTGAAGTGATTCCAAATTTTCGGCTTCCGCGGAAATATCTACCTCCTCGCCCCCTCCCCCTTACCAAAAGCCACATTTCCCCTGTTTCCGCCTTCCTTTCCAAGTTGAAACCTTCAATCCTTGCTTGCAGCGCCCGGCGACCCTCCTTCACGCTACTCGGCCTCGTCTATCCAGGCAGGTAATCCACACCCGATCCCCATCCTCCTCCTCCTTCCACATCCCACATGCCCCAACCCTCGGCGCGAGCGTGACACCTTCCACCCAAATCATCAACCCCTCCACCAAATAAGCGCCGCCCTAAGCCATGGTGCATGCAGTATAGCCAGGATCTCAAGGAGCATTTGGCAGCGGAGAAGCAAATCGCGGCCGCACGTGCGGATGATGTCGCGATGGCTGCCATTCGTGCCGACCCCCAGATCTTGGAGGAGCACCTTGCCATTTGCTAGCTACGCCGGTTAAGCATGCTCGGTTTACCCGTTGCATGTGCTGCTCCTGCCTTTCCTTCACAAATTCTAGTGAATTGTGCTCTCTAATTTTACCATGCAATCTGTTGCTCTAGTGTATATGTTCTATATGTCATGCAGTGTGATGCTCACTTATTAACTGTTTTCTTAATTAGTTGTCGTCTTCAGTTAACTATTTAGTTCAATTCTGCAAATGTGATGTTCAATTCTTCTGGCTGCAATTTTGTATTGTCTTCCATGTGAGAAATAAATCAAATTTATCTTTACAAAGTACATGAGAAACGGATACAATTGCTATATTTCCAAGTTGTCAAGCATGCTTGGTTTGGTTATACATTGTGCAATGTGGTGCTCAGTTAACGTTTGGTTCATTTGTGTTGTGGTGTTTAGTTAACTATTTGGTTCAATTCTGCAATGCGATGTTCAATAGTTGTGGGTGCATTCTGTTATTGTATACCATGTGAGGAATAAATTGAATTTGGCTGTAGTAAATACATGAGAAACAAATACAATTGCTACAATTGGCTGTAGTTAACTGTTTGGTTAACTATCTAATCTTCTATTAGGAGTATGTTATATTGTGCAACGTGGTGCTCAGTTAATGTTGGTTCATTTGTTGTGGTGTTTAGTTAACTGCTTGGTTCAATTCTGCAATGCAATGTCCAATTGTCATTGGTAGAATTTTGTATTGTTGTGCATGTGAGGAATAAATCGAATTTGGTTGCACTTAATACATGAGAAACATATACAAGTGCTATATTTCCTAGTTCTTAATCATGCTTGGTTTGCATAATTGGGTTTTCCATGTGGCTTGAATTAATTTGATGAATCTGCAATGTGCTTATTTTTCATCAACATATTTTACTGATAGCATGCGAACCCTTACTTAACTTGATGACTAACTACCTTATATGTGTTGCAGGGAAACAATGGGAAGCACTGAGGTTTACAATCGAGTTTAGCACGTGCATGGTCCGTTGTCTAATAGCACATTATTGTGCAATTGCAGGAACCATTCTAATATTTAGGTTTTTAACAATTTGGTCTTGCACATGTAGGTCCTGCTGTCAGAGGTTTTGACCCACTGTTCGACCCTTTTTGCATATGGGGAAATGAGTTGTCCATGAATATCAATTAAATCAAGAAACTCAGAAAGATTGTTAGGATAAAGAAATTAGCGACAAAAAAACAAGATCTTTGTCTGCACAATGAAGAAGACATCAGTTCACTACAAGATGGTACTAACTATTATACCTTGCCTTTTTTTATTCCTTTGCCCCATTTCCAATATAGAGAAGATATTTATGCACATCCTTGTTTTCAGGCCTTTCCAAAGCAGTTCACTGATGATTACCTCTCAAACCACCTCTATGGTGAGGAGGCGAGGAGGGTTTTCGTACAACACCCACGGTTCAATATTGAAGTGTTCCTGAAGAGGACGAAGGACGGACGACCAATCGTCCACAGGCACTGGCCTAAAGTTGCAAAGACCTTCAACATGAATGAAGGCTCAATATTTGTCTTCCGCTTCAGCAGTTTTCCAGATGAGATGCATCTGTCTATATACCGTCTATGATGCTAATTTCGAAAGGTTCTACATGTTGCATGTGAAACTTGGTGCTGGTGCAGTTGTGTAATGGGGTAGCTGAGTGCTGAAGCTATATCATGTTGTACTCTGATGTATTTCAATTATGAAATTCTGCTTCCTTAGTATGGAAATGAAATATATTATGTGCTTAATATGAATGCCAATTAGATTAACAAATGGATTATTAATAATAGGGCAATTAGCTTTCTAATGGCAAATTAGCCTGCTAATTGGGTTTTGCTATTGCAAACGGCTGTTGAAAAAATACCGTGGGCGATGACCTCAGGCAACGCACACAGTTTCTAGGAATAAACCGTGTTGGATCAATGAACAATCACACGGGACTTTCTCTTGAAAACTGTTTGCGTTAGGCCACCTTGCGCAAATGTTTACCACATAATAACTGTGCATGATGGAAAGCCTTTGCCACACAGTTTCTTCTACGGATCGTGTGTGATACATTCAATAACGCAAACGATTTAGCGGGAAAAATTGTGTGTGGTGTACCTATGAACGGAAACGTTTTCCTTGGAGCGACTGTGTGGGATGTACATAGGAACGGAAACGTTTAGCGGGGACTGACTGTGTGGGATGTACTTGCAACCGAAAACAATTTCGCCATATAATTATATTTTTAGCTCTACTATACCTATTTCCGTATTTGAGCGCTCGTCGGTGGCACACGACCTCATTTTGTGGAGCATGTGTGCCAGGAGGGCATATCCCCGACGGTTTTTGGGTCGTGTGGGAAGGACCCCCTATCGCCCACACTCACTAGGAGACGGTTCCAAATGCCTTCGCGGAAAGGGGTTAAAAACCGTTTGTATAGGACCGACGCGTACCAGTGCATGCACTACGATGGCACCTAGTGCTACGCAATATTTTTCCTCCTTGATGGCACGTGAATATTGCACGTACTCAATGACCGAGCACGAGTGGTAACCATGGACATGGTCGGCCCTTTTTGGAGAGAGTACGTACTAAATAACTTTGATGTGTCCCATCAACTCGCAGACGACGAGAAGTGGTAACATAATATGTTACTATAACATAGTGTTTCCCAAGACAAGATGAGTCTACAAGCTAATAAATGAAGCCATCATAACATTACTGTACTACTCCCTCCTTTCCGGTTTATAGGGCTCAATTCGAAAATCTCACCAACCAAGGTAGATGATGAGTGATGGAATACTTTTTGTAATTTGCAAAAGCACCCAATTAATGCTCATGTTTTCCTCAAAAATTTATGTTTACCATTGTATTAATTGCAATGCATGCATGCATAAAGTACATGCATTGGTCAATTTTATCTTAATACTTGCATGCCATTATTTAATGCACCTTGAAATCTAAACTTGTGATGGGGAACAACCAAATTGATCCTTATAAAATGGAAAAACTAAGATTTTGAGATAAGCCCTATAAACCAGAAAGGAGGGAGTAGTAACATAGACTAGTGCCATATGCATGAAACTAGTTAGTATGGGAGCACATGATATTTCCCCGTCCGGACCGATCCCAAGTTCGCTTCTCACCTTCTTGGCCCATCAAAAAACCCTCCCCCTCCCGTGCGCGCTTCCCGCCTGACGCCAGCTAAGCCCGCCGCTCCACATTGATGGCAAGTTAGGGCGACACGACCTCTCACTACTTCCGCCGTTGAAGCGGCGCGCCGACCGAGGACATTGCCTGTTGCACGCCCGACATTTCAGACTACACAGTGGAGAGTAACTTTAGAGCAAGTACTACAATTAGATGACATAAGCAGGCTATAAGGATTTAAATATAAGGAGAGAGAAGAGAAGCGGGTTGTAAACTTGTAGCCAGTTGTAGCAGGAGCTCCAACATACTTTTGAGACAAAAGGTGGGGTGATACGTCTCCGTCGTATCTACTTTTCCAAACACTTTTGCCCTTATTTTGGACTCTAACTTGTATGATTTGAATTGAACTAACCCGGACTGACGTTGTTTTCAGCAGAATTGCAATGATGTTGTTTTATGTGCAGAAAGCAAATATTCTTGGAAAGTCCTGAAACTCCACGGAACACCTTAGAAAAAACAATAAAAAATCCTTGCCAAAGATGAAGACTAGGGGGCCCACACCCTGCCCACGAGGGTGGGGGCGCCCCCCTCCCCCTCTAGGGCGCGCCCCCTACCTCGTGGGCCCCTGGAAACCCTTCGACGCCAACTCCAACTCTATATATTGGCTTTCGGGGAGAAAAAATCAGAGAGAAGAAATCATCGCGTTTTACTATAGGGAGCCGCCGTCAAGCCCTAAAACCTCTCGGGAGGGCTGATTTGCAGTCCGTACGGAGCTCTGGAGAGGGGGATTCGTCGCCGTCGTCATCATCAACCATCCTCCGTCACCAATTTCATGATGCTCACCGCTGTGCGTGAGTAATTCCATCATAGGCTTGCTGGACGGTGATGGGTTGGATGAGATTTATCATGTAATCGAGTTAGTTTTGTTAGGGTTTGATCCCTAGTATCCACTATGTTCTGAGATTGATGTTGCTTTGTCTTTGCTATGCTTAATGCTTGTCACTAGGGCCCGAGTGCCATGATGTCAGATCTGAACCTATTATGTTTTCATGAATATATGTGAGTTCTTGATCCTATCTTGCAAGTCTATAGTCACCTACTATGTGTTATGATCCGGCAACCCCGAAGTGACAATAATCGGGACCACTCCCGGTGATGACCATAGTTTGAGGAGTTCATGTATTCACTATGTGCTAATGCTTTGTTCCCATTCTCTATTAAAAGGAGGCCTTAATATCCCTTAGTTTCCAATAGGACCCCGCTGCCACAGGAGGGTAGGACAAAAGATGTCATGCAAGTTCTTTTCCATAAGCACGTATGACTATATACGTAATACATGCCTACATTACATTGATGAATTGGAGCTAGTTCTGTGTCAGCCTATGTTATGACTGTTACATGATGAACCGCATCCGGCATAATCGTCCATCACTGATCCGGTGCCTACGAGTTTTCCATATACTGGTTTACGCTTATTTACTTTCCCGCTGCTACTGTTACAATCACTACAAAATACCAAAAACATTACTTTTGTTGTCTTTACTTTTGTTGCCGCTACCACCACTATCATATTACTTTGCTACTAAACAATTTGCTGCAGATACTAAGTTTCCAGGTGTGGTTGAAATGACAACTCATCTGCTAATACTTGAGAATATTCTTTGGCTCCCCTTGTGTCGAATCAATAAATTTGGGTTGAATACTCTACCCTCGAAAGTTGTTGCGATCCCCTATACTTGTGGGTTATCAAGACCTTTTTCTGGCGCCGTTGCTGGGGAGCATAGCTCTATTCTTGGAGTCACTTGGGATTTATATCCGCTGGAGACTATGAAGAACTTGAAAGACGCTAAGACAACAATTTATCCCTCAACTACGAGGGGAGGTAAGGAACTGCCATCTAACTCTGCACTTGATTCACCTTCTGTTATGAGTAAGCTAGCGACACCTAAACCTGCTTCTGCTATTCGTTCCGATATGTCGCATGTTATTGATGATGCCACTTCTGCTATGCATGATACTTATGATGAAACTGCTTCTATGCCTGATACTACTGTGCCCCTTAGTGAATTTCTTGAAGAACAAATTGCTAGGGCTAGAGAAAGAGAAATTGATGAATCTGAATACGATGATGAAAGTGATGATGAAAATACGCCCGTTATTCCTCAGGGTTATCTTTTTGATGAAGATTCTTCTTTAGCTATTTTAGCCTGCAAAGATAGATATGAGCTTAAGAGGTTATTGATTAAATGGAACAAAGAATCACTTAGAGATAAAATGAAACCTGATCCTGCTTTTGCAACTTCACCTATCTGTGTTCCTGATAAGGATTATGAATTCTCTGTTGATCCAGATATAATTACTTTGGTTGAATCTGATCCTTTTTATGGCTATGAATCTGAAACTGTTGTGGCACATCTTACTAAGTTAAATGATATAGCTGCCCTGTTCACTAATGATGAGAGATCGCGTTACTTCTATATCCTCAAAATATTTCCGTTCTCATTAAAGGGTGATGCTAAGAAATGGTTTAATTCTCTTGATCCTGGTTGTGTGCGTAGTCCCCAGGATATGATTTATTACTTCTCTGCTAAATATTTCCCTGCTCATAAGAAACAAGCCGCTTTAAGGGAAATATACAACTTTGTGCAAATTAAAGAAGAGAGTCTCCCACCATCTTGGGGGAGGCTTCTCAAGTTACTTAATGCTTTGCCTGATCATCCTCTTAAGAAACCTAAAATACTTGATATCTTTTATAATGGACTAATCGATGCTTCCAGAGATTACCTGGATAGTTGTGCTGGTTCTCTTTTCAGGGAAAGAACACCGGATGAAGCTGAAATTTTATTGAATAATATGTTGACAAATGAAAATAATTGGGCACCTCCTGAGCCAGCTCCCGCTCCAATTACTGAGCCTATTCCTAAACCAACTCCGAAGAAGAGAGGTGTTCTATTTCTCAGTCCCGAAGATATGCAAGAGGCAAAGAAATCTATGAAACAAAAAGGTATTAAAGCTAAAGATGTTAAGAATTTACCTCCTATTGAAGAAATACATGGTCTTAATCTACCGCCTGTCGAAGAAACATATGATCTCAATCACTTATTTATTGAAGAACCTCCTGATCCCGATATCCCGACATAGGTAGTAAAGGTAAATTCTCTCTATAGATTTGATGAAGGTTATATCCCTCACTATAAGTCTGCTAGGCAATGCTTTGATGAGTTTGATAATTTTATTGTCAAAAAAGAAAATTTCAATGCTTATTTTGGTAGACAATTGAAATATGATTCCGATATGATTAAATACTTGGGTGATTATATGGCTAATATTAGAGGTGAACTTAAACTTGTTATAAAACATGCTTCTATGGTTACCACTCAAGTAGAACAAGTACTTAAGGCTCAAAAAGAATTGCTCCATGAAATGAATAGTAAGAAAAATGATTATGTTGTTAGAGTTGCTACTAGAACTGGTAGAATGACTCAGGAACCTTTGTATCCTGAAGGCCACCCTAAGAGAATCGAGCAAGATTCTCAGAGAAATAATATTGATGTTCCTAGTTCTTCTAAGAAGAAGAAAAAGAAAAATGATAGAACTGTGCAAACTTCTAGTGAACCTATTGCTGAACCACCTGATAATCCAAATGATATCTCTATGTCTGATGCTGAAACACAATCTGATAATGAACATGAACCTAATGAAAATGTTAATGATGATGTTCATGATGATGCTCAACCTAGTAATGATAATGATGTAGAAATTGAACCTGTTGTTGATCTTGATAATCCACAATCAAAGAATCAATGTTATGATAAAAGAGACTTTGTTGCTAGGAAACATGGTAAAGAAAGAGAACCTTGGGTTCACAAACCCATGCCTTTTCCTCCGAAACCATCCAAGAAAAAGGATGATGAGGATTCTGAGCGCTTTGCTGAAATGATTAGACCTCTCTTTTTGCGTATGTGATTGACTGATGTGCTCAAAACAAATCCTTATGCTAAATATATGAAAGATATCATTACTAATAAAAGAAAGATACCGGAAGCTGAAATTTCCACCATGCTTGCTAATTATACCTTTAAAGGTGGAATACCAAAGAAACTTGGAGATCCCGGTGTACCTACTTTACCTTGCTCCATTAAAAGAAATTATAATAAAACTGCTTTATGTGATCTTGGAGCCGGTGTTAGTGTTATGCCTCTCTCTTTATATCGTAGACTTGACTTGAATAAGTTGACACCTACTGAAATATCTTTGCAAATGGCTGACAAATCAACTGCTATACCTGTCGGTATTTGTGAGGACGTGCCTGTTGTGGTTGCAAACGTTACTATTTTAACGGACTTTGTCATTCTTGATATTCCCGAGGATGATAGTATGTCTATTATTCTTGGAAGACCTTTTCCTAACACTGCAGGGGATGTTATTGATTGCAACAAAGGCAATGTCACTTTTCATGTTAATGGTAATGAGCATACGGTACATTTTCCGAGGAAACAACCTCGAGTTCATAGTATCAACTCTATTGGAAAAATTCCATCGATTATATTTGGAGGTTTTGAATTTACTCTTCCTACTGTCAAAAAGAAATATGGTATACTTATTATAGGGGATGTGCATATCCCCGTTGAGGTAACTTAGTGTTATTCGAAATTTCTCCGGTTTCATGATTATCGGAATGAGTTTGTTAACAAGACTTGATCAACCTTGTTAGTGGATTCTTTTTTATGAGCATGAGATGGATGAAACTAGAAGCACGACTTTCTGTACCCTCTTTATAATTTTTTGTTAATTAGTAGAAATAAAGTAAAAATAGTATTTCTCTGTCTGTTTCCTGGCTTATCAGTGCAATATAAAAATATCCCAAAAATAAAAGTCCTCAGAATGACATGCCAATTTAATATGATTTTTTCGGGAATATTTGAGGATTTACTGTGCCAAAATTACCGCGGGAGGAGCTGCCACCTGGCCACGAGGGTGGTGGGCGCCCCCCCCTCTAGGGCGCGCCCCCTGCCTCGTGGGCCCACGGTGGCCCTCCTCCACTTATCCCAGCACCCATCTTCTTCCTCTGTCTCACACAAACCCGAAAAACCAACTCAAGCACGAGTTCCAACCACTTTTGCTGTGATTTTAGATCTCCTTGCTCAAAGCACCTCTCGCAAAACTGCTTGGGGAGATTGTTCCTTGGTATGTGACTCCTCCATTGGTCCAATTAGTTTTTGTTCTAGTGCTTTATTCTTTGCAAATTTGTGTTGCATAGGTGACCATGTTCTTGAGCTTGCATGTCAAATTTATATGGTTCCAAGTAGTTCTAATGCTTGATATAGGCTCTAGGCACTTGTAGGAGTAGTTGCTATCAGTTTTATTGAAGTTGGTTCACTTTTGTTTGAAGTTACTAAAAATTTCAGATTATTTCAGAAAATAATGAGGAGACTTTTGAGGGGTTCATCGAGCCGAAGCTCAAAGGATAAACAAAATGAAGAAGCTCAGAGGACCAAATATAATTTGCCTCGTACCGCGAAATCCGGCCGTGTGAATGGCCTTCTGATAATTTTTTGAGAGAGGCCGGGATTTATGAGGATTTCTATTCATTGATTGAAAATGCTGGCCTCACCGACTTCGTCCACGACCAACGTCCACAGTATCTCTTACTCACAAATACTTTTGTGCAAAACTTCTACTTTTACCCTGAGGAATCACCTCCATCAGTAGAGTTTCATTTATATGACGTTGTGAAGAAAATGCCATACAACATACCCCCTGAGGGCACTTTAGAGGAACCACCCAGTAAGGAGTTGGAACCATTTATTAAACTTATCTCTGTGGGAGAAACCAGGAAGGTTTCTGATGCAAGGATCACTAGCATACATTTTCCTGTGTTACGCTATTTTGCTTTATTTGCTAGTCGATGCTTGATAGGTCGTGGGAACTGTGGGAACTTTAGTGTTCCTGATATTATCATTTTGTTCCATGGTTTATACCACGACAACATTGTTAGTATGGGCGGAATTATTGCTAGGCGGTTGAGTCTGAACCGTACTAAAGGCCCCATCTTTGGAGGCATTTATGCTTCTCGCCTTGCTGCACACTTTAACATAGCTATTAGGCATTTTGAGAAAGAAGAAAAATTGTTGCCTAATGCTTATCTAGACTATAAGAGCATGATAGCCCATGATTTTCTTGTTAAGGATAGGAATGGAGAGCTCAAATACAAGTTATACTTTGATAAACATTATCCTGAAACTATTACGTTGTCTGCTCCTTCTTTGTTTAATTTTGTAGGACCCTATCTCGTTACATGGGCTGCCGTCCAGGCTTACAAGAACCCTGCACCAGCCGTGGAACGGGAACCACAAGATGAGCCTCCACGACAATCTGTTTATTCTTGGGATCCAGAGACGCCTGTCAGCCAGTGGCAGTCAGAGCCCTCTTCGTCATCACAGTATGATCCCAACTACTCTTCGTCGCAGTATGACCCCAGCTACACCTACGGGTATCCGCCAGGCTATCCCTGGCAATAGACCAACTTAGGCCAAAAGCCTAAGCTTGGGGGAGTACGTATTTCTCACCGACATTACATTTATGTTCACACACACTCATTGCTAGATGTCGGTGCTCATACTCGTTCACTGTAATATCCATGCTAGTTTATTTTCTTTTTCCTGCTTTCTTCTTGTGTGTTTGTTAAACCTTAAGAAGACCAAAAAAATTAGTAGTAGTTTATTTCTCTGCTGTAGTAATTAAAAAGAAAACCCAAAAACATTTCCCGTTCTTCTTTTTGCTTGTTGGGAGCTTTCCCGTGTAAATAGTTTTATTTTCTTTTCTTTTCTTTGGGGGTCAGTAGGAGAAGACCATAATTAAATTGTTGTAGTGGCTCTTATATGCTTTATTGTTGATTTAACCCAGAGCCCATATCGCCTTGTCTTCTCCTGTTTCTTGAATGCTCGTAGATTCTAGCTTAGTCCAATGCACGTGCACACTTATTATTATTCACACCATTCGGTCGTGCAAGTGAAAGGCAATTATGATGATATATGATGGACTGACTGAGATGAGAAAAGCTGGTATGAACTCGACCTCTTTTGTTTTTGTAAATATGATGAGCCCCTCGTTCTTGATTCAGCTTATTGTGAATAAACATGTTTGCAATGACAATTAGAGATCATAGTTGCTTGTGCCATGCTTGATTAGCTACGAGTTATAATGATTTACCTTGCGTGCCAACATGCTATTGAGATGATTATGATGTGGTATGATGGGGTGGTATCCTCCTTTGAATGATTTAAGTGACTTGACTTGGCACATGTTCATGCATGTAGTTGAAACAAATCAACATAGCCTTCACGATATTTATGTTCATGGTGGATTATATCCTACTCATGCTTGCATCCAATGTTTATTAATTTTAATGCATGTACATGGCTGTTGTCACTCTCTAGTTGGTCGTTTCCTAGTCTTTTGCTAGCCTTCACCTGTACTAAGCGGGAATACTGCTTGTGCATCCAATCTCTTAAACCCCAAAGTTATTCCAGATGAGTCCACCATACCTTACTATATGCGGTATCTACCTGCCGTTCCAAGTAAATTTGTATGTGCCAAACTCTAAACCTTCAAATAAATATTCTATTTTGTATGCTCGAATAGCTCATGTATCAACCAAGGCTGTCCTTCTCTTCCGTGTTAGGCGGGTTATTCTCAAGAGGAGTGGACTCCGCTCCTCACTCATGAGAACATGGCTGGTCACCGGGATGCCCAGTCCCATGCTTTATGCAAACTAAATCAAAATTAATTGCAAACAAAACTCCCCCTCGGACCTGATGTATGTTGGAGACACTCGTTGTTTCGAGCAAGTCATGTATTGATGCTCGTTGGTGGAGGGGGAGTATAAACTTTACCATTCTGTTTGGGAACCGCCTATAATTAGTTTAGCTTGGAAGATATCGCCATCTCTTAGTTGTTACGTTGACAATGAAAGTATACCGCTCAAAATGCAATTTATCTCTATTTCAAAACCGAGCTCTGGCACCTCTACAAATCTCTGCTTCCCTCTGCGAAGGGCCTATCCATTTACTTTTATGTTGAGTCATCACCCTCTTAATAAAAAGCACTAGCTGGAGAGCACAGCTGTCATTTGCATTCATCACTGTTAATTTATATTGGGTGTGACTATGATTGGATCTCTTTTACCATGAATTACATTGTCTAGTCAGTCCTTGATCTTTAAAGGTGCTCTGCATTTATGTTTTGCGGTCTCAGAAAGGGCTAGCGAGATATCATCTTGTTATATCATATTATGATTGTTTTGAGAAAGTGTTGTCATCCGAGATTTATTATTATGGCTTGCTAGTTGATTATGCTATTGATATGAGTAATTATGAGACCTGAGAATTATTGCAAATGTGGTTAGTTATGATATATGCTGAAAACTTGAATGCTGGCTTGACATAGTTACAACAACAAGAGCAAACAGAGTTTGTAGAAGTTTTTCTTTCTTTCTTTCAGTTTGTCAACTGAATTGCTTGAGGACAAGCAAGGGTTTAAGCTTGGGGGAGTTGATACGTCTCCGTCGTATATACTTTTCCAAACACTTTTGCCCTTGTTTTGGACTCTAACTTGTATGATTTGAATTGAACTAACCCGGACTGACGCTGTTTTTAGCAGAATTGCCATGATGTTGTTTTATGTGCAGAAAGCAAATATTCTCGGAAAGTCCTGAGACTCCACGAAACACCTTAGAAAAAACATTAAAAATCCTCGCCAAAGATGAAGACCAGGGGGCCCACACCCTGTCCATGAGGGTGGGGCGCCCCCCCCCCCCCCTAGGGCGCGCCCCCTACCTCGTGGGCCCCCTGGAAACCCTCCGACGCCAACTCCAACTCTATATATTGGCTTTCGGGGAGAAAAAAACAGAGAGAAGAAATCATCGTGTTTTACGATACGGAGCCGCCGCCAAGCCCTAAAACCTCTCGGGAGGGCTGATCTGGAGTCCGTTCGGGGCTCCGGAGAGGGGGATTCGTCGCCATCGTCATCATCAACCATCCTCCATCACCAATTTCATGATGCTCACCGCCGTGCGTGAGTAATTCCATCGTAGGCTTGCTGGACGGTGATGGGTTGGATGAGATTTATCATGTAGTCGAGTTAGTTTTGTTAGGGTTTGATCCCTAGTATCCACTATGTTCTGAGATTGATGTTGCTATGACTTTGCTATGCTTAATGCTTGTCACTAGGGCCCGAGTGCCATGATTTCAGATCTAAACCTATTATGTTTTCATGAATATATATGTGAGTTCTTGATCCTATCTTGCAAGTCTATAGTCACCTACTATGTGTTATGATCCGGCAACCCCGAAGTGACAATAATCGGGACTACTCCCAGTGATGACCATAGTTTGAGGAGTTCATGTATTCACTATGTGCTAATGCTTTGTTCTTGTTCTCTATTAAAAGGAGGCCTTAATATCCCTTAGTTTCCAATAGGACCCCGCTACCACAGGAGGGTAGGACAAAAGATGTCATGCAAGTTCTTTTCCATAAGCACGTATGACTATATACGGAATACATGCCTACATTACATTGATGAATTGGAGCTAGTTCTGTGTCACCCTATGTTATGACTGTTACATGATGAACCGCATCCGGCATAATCATCCATCACCGATCCGGTGCCTACGAGTTTTCCATATACTGGTTTACGCTTATTTACTTTCCCGCTGCTACTGTTACAATCACTACAAAATACCAAAAACATTACTTTTGCTCTCTTTACTTTTGTTGCCGCTACCACCACTATCATATTACTTTGCTACTAAACACTTTGCTGCAGATACTAAGTTTCCAGGTGTGGTTGAATTGACAACTCAGCTGCTAATACTTGAGAATATTCTTTGGCTCCCCTTGTGTCGAATCAATAGATTTGGGTTGAATACTCTACCCTCGAAAGCTGTTGCGATCCCCTATATTTGTGGGTTATCATGGGGCCATTATTAATGATATAGTATTATACTAAAGGGACTAACTATTGTACTAGCAGGCTATTAGGTTGGTTCTAGATGATGTGTCAACTTCATATAGCCAGATGTTGGCTATACTATTAACCATGCTCTAAGTGTGGTGTGAGTTGGACTAAAGTTTAGTCCCATACTGCTAGGTGAGTGTGAATTGCACCATTTTATAATGTGATCTATTCTAGCATTTGCATGAGCATGATAATAGGAAACCTACACGCGCGCTCTTCGGGAATGAGTCTGTCCAAGGAGAAAAGCTATGCACGTGGTCTATATTTTTGTTAGTTGGAAAATTTATTAAGTCATTAATTAATAATTAACGGACGCCTTAATTACTCAGCCGTTTCTAATTCTTTTGGATAGTGGGGCTATTATTGACTTCGACGTGGGGTTTGGGCCAAAGGCCTACTATTATACTTGGTCTTACTCGCACGACCGACCTGACAGGCTCTACCCTAGCCGTCGATGTATCATATGGTTTCGCACCGTTCCAGATCTTAGCGCCGCCACGCAATTCTTCTCCATCCCTCCTTCCGGCATGCACCGCGAGAAGGGACATCAGTCCTCCGAACCCCGCCTTTCGTGATCCTGTATGGGAGAGGGGCGATCAGGTTTTTGGGGAGCACACTCCTGTGACTGCTGCCAGCGATGATTTCCTCAACGACAGCCTTCTTCCCTGACCTCGGTAACCTCTTCATCAACAAAATGAGTGACAACATCAACCACAGCGGTTCTGCTCCCACTGTACAGTATGTGATTCTGTCCTCCTGGTTTAGTCCGCATCATTACTTTGATCTTTGCAATTGTCGTGATGGTCTATTTACTGTTGATTCGGATTAAATCTCATAGTAAATTGCTCATATATTCAACAATCCAATCCAAAAACCTGATTATAGGCAATTTACTCCGAGTGGTTTTGTTGCGCTTTTGAAGCCGCCTACTTTTAAGGGGGTGCAACATAAAAGGTGGCACACAAGAGCAGTATATTGGTTTCAGATCATGTACTGCTATGACACCACTAAGGGTAAGCCTGAGGGCGATCTTAATCCTACACAGCAGGAAGCTTTTGAGAACATGGATACCCTCTTCAAAGCCGCCCTGCTGAGTGTTCTTGACAATTCCATTGTGGATTCATATATGTTGTTTGACATGTGGGATGCGCTCGAGGCCACGTTTGGGGCCTCAGGCACTGGCAACAAGTTGTACGTCATGGAGCAATTCTGTGACTACAAGATGACTGATGAGCGCTCTATTGTTCAGCAGACTCATGAGATACAGTCACCCGCTAAGGAACTTGAGTACTTTAAGTGTGTGTTGCCGTAAAAAATTTGTTGTCGGGACCATCATTGCCAAGCTTCCACCTTCGTGGAATGATTTTGCTACTTCTCTGAAAAACAAGAGACATGAGTTTTCCGTTTCGGATCTCATTAGCACTCTTGATTTTGAAGAGAAGGCGAGAGCAAAAGACACACATGCTCGGGTCACTGAGGGAGCTTCTAGTGCCCACATGGTACACGAGAAGAACTTCCGGCCCAACCAGCCCCAAAACAACAAGAACAAATCTCAGGGGAAAGGCAAGTTTGATGCAAACAACAAGTTGTCACATTCTACCAACTTCAAGAAGAATTCTCATAACAGGAAGGGATACAAACCTCAATTTTGGTAGCACCGCACAAAATTTATATGGCTGCATCTACATGCTATGAGCTAACCTCATGGTGCTCCAGGTATTCCTACATTCGTAACTAGGTACAAAGACCACCGCAAGATGAAATAAGCTTATTCATACGTTGACTTGCTGATTGCAGCG
This sequence comes from Aegilops umbellulata, assembly GCA_032464435.1. Lineage (NCBI taxonomy): Eukaryota > Viridiplantae > Streptophyta > Magnoliopsida > Poales > Poaceae > Aegilops > Aegilops umbellulata. The sequence goes on from CP136058.1 coordinate 332,876,257, forward strand.
CGGAACGATCCTGTCATGTGTGGAGGAGCAAACAAGCAGTGCAGCCGAAGGTGGAAATCAACCAAGGACTTATGAAATTATATATAATCTTCCTCAGGCAGGTCAGTATCCCCTTCGTCCAGATGATCGTGTTTTGTCATGCCGAGCTATTGATATGTGATACTGTTTTGCAACACCGTTTAAGTATACCTATTGTTTTCCTATCTTTTCAGATTCAGGACAATGAAGATGATTTCAGGGGAACTGCACAATATGGACTCATGTTGAGTCATCTCTATTGCCTCATGTGTTTGCTGCAAATGTGTCAGCATCAATTGTAAGATGAGGCAGCTAGCTAGCTGTGGAGTTGCCAACATGCTCAAAGTGCTCGCAGCATTGATAAGAAACAAGCATGCCCAGGAAATTAATGCGTGTGCAGGGAGGCCCTTTGCTCAGAGAAGCATCGAACGATTTTCTTTATTTGCACACCTTCTCACAGCTTTATATTGGTTATAGTATGGTGAATCATTGAGATGCATAAACATGTTGAACTTATGTCCTTCTGAATGTTAGTATGCATACCGTATCTTCTGAAGCTTAGTTTAATGTGAATGTTGACTAGCCTGTGAACCTTCACAATCTAGTAAGTATATTGTAGGCATGTTATTTGACACCTCACTTTGCCGCGCTATGCGACCAGTGTGATTGTCTGCATCCAGTACCGCATCCTCTAATTTGGTGGATGCCAGGTTGAAAAAGGTTACCGATGAGTAGCCATAAGCTGGAGGCGTCTCTTTTTTTCTTTCGAATGGGCAATAAGCTGCAGAGTGTCTTTAATGGGCTGCCTCTAGTGTTAAGGCCCTCTAGTATGAAACACGGGTAGCCGACTAGGCCGATACAAAAGCCTATCCATCTTAAATCCCATTTGTTTTTGTCTTTTGCGAGGAGAAGCCCATATTTCTTGAAGAGGGGGCGATCCTAGGAAAACCCTCCTTCCTCCTCGCTTCCACTTATAATGCAGCTCACTCTCCCGCTTCCGTCTCCCCCCAATTCCCCCCGCTCCCCATCTTCCTCACTTGTCCAGAAAACCCCCGCTCACCTTCTTCCTCGCTCGTACAGAAAACGTCTGCTCCTCTTCTTCCACTCCTACAGAAAACCCCAGCCCTCCTTCTTCCCCACTCGCACAGCCACTAGGCTCATCTCTCGCTACTCTGCTCAAACACATGAGCTCGGCGCGACTCCCACAAGGAAAATGGAGTCGGCTGGCCCCAGCGCCAAGAAGATGAGGCTCCCGCCAGCGGAGACACCCGTTGTAGATCCCGCACCCGGCATGGCGGCGAGCCCCCCCCCCACCCGGATCTGAGGAACCAGTAGAATCTCTGGTGGACCGCATCAGTGATCTCCCGGACATCATCCTTTAGGAGATCATCTCCCTTCTCCCCACCAAGGGTTGCTGCCGCGCACAAGTCCTCTCAACTCGGTGGTGCCCTCTATGGTGCACCGCGCCCCTCAATCTCGACTGTCGTCAGATATATGTCCTTCCTAAATTTGATCTCCTCAGAGCCATCGTCTCCTCCCACTAGCAGGGCCCCGTTCAATGCCTCTGCATCCCAACACGCTACCTGCTGTCCATACCCAGCATGGTGGACGCTTGGCTGACATCCCCTGAATTCAGAAAACTCCAGCAGTTTGAGTTCTACCATTACCATGAAAGTTTCATACCACGAACACACCAAGAATTTGTGCCCACACCACCGATGTCCATCTCACGGTTTTCCTCCTCTCTCCACACCGCCACCTTCGCCCGGTGCCATCTACCAGACGATTTGGTACAAATGCTTTGACTCCCACTGCTAAAAAAACTTTCGCTTGTGGTGGTTTATTTGTCGGAGGCCTCACTGCACAGCACCATCCACTCCAGTTGCCTTGCCCTGGAGCGCTTGCTGATTGTTTTGGGAATAGAAAGCCCTATCTGTTGTCTCCAAATAAAGTCACCTCACCTTAAAAGCATTGGAGTTTTGTTTTGAACGACAGCAGCTCATCGTCGAAGATGCCCCTTCACTTCAAAGGTTACTCCTTGATGATTGTTATAAACCTTCACAAATAGCTGTCGTCTCTACGCCCAAACTGGAGACCTGGGTCTAATTAGTGCTCTGTTTGATGATCACAACAAGCTGGTGTTTGGCTCCTCTATTTTTCAGGTACCGTATATTATCATCTACACATTTGTAATCATAAGCTGCATTTTTCATTTGTGCGCATAAGTTTTATATCATCTTGGAGTACACTTTGGGTACTAATATTATGTTATATGCTCAATGAAGAGTTTGTTCATGGATAGCCTATCAATGCTGCTGGATTCTGTCAAGATCATATATATCGAAATGTATAGTTATGATCTAAACATAATTATTGGCTTGCTGTGATGCTTTCGGTCTCCGGAGAATTATATATAAAGGTGATGACTTCATGCACATTGAAAGACCGTATATATTGTACTAGAATTAACCTTTCAGCTGTTGCTCTTTCTACATACTCTTTTTTTAGACCTTAACTATTTTCAAATCTTCATGTCACTTAGGTACTGCAACCACATGGAGAAAACGTATAACCAATCGGTGGCGTAATAAGCATCAGGAGTTTCTCACTTCTCATGACATTCGTTTGAGGACAATAATGATGGAAGCATATGCATCCAACTAGGCAAACAGAAGCTTTGTCACATTCTTCCTGTTGAATGCGAGGTTACTATTGTCCATGAGGCTTAAGTTTTACCGCAAGAGATTTCTCATGGACAGACACGTTGAATAGAAAAAAAAAGAAGTTTCAGGTGGACAAATGGGCTTCTAAACGTGCTCGGTTTCTATTTACAACAAGTTGTAGTCATCCTGAAATAAATTTTTTTGCATAGGATGTTGATTTTATGGTTCAGACCAATCCATTTGTTTGTGACTGCGAAAAAGAGTGGTTGGGTTAGATGTTACTGCCATGTTCAATCTGGATTTTGTCTAAAAATTTGATGAACAATTAATCCTTGGGCTTTTTGTACTGTTTGTAAGCTTGAGTTGCATGTTGTTGCCCTTGTACTCCCCTCCACCTGCCACTACACTGCCGCATCTTCCACAGTTGCTATTTGTCCCCGTCCGAGGCCTCGTCGTTGTTCTCCGCCTTGGTTCGCTCGCTGTGCCCGCCGCCGTCTGGCGTTGTCAACATGGTCAACAACCAAGAGGAATCAGGAGATGACTGTACGTGGAGAGGCTGACAGTAGGGACCCACCAGAGTCATTGCATTACGCAAGCAGGTGCCTCATTATTACAAGCCAAAAAATACTTCCTCCTAATTGTTTGACAACTAGGTCCCATGACATTGTCAATGTAGTCAATAAACGAGAAAATTACACAACGAGCGGATAACACCAGGGACCCAACAGCTCGCCCAGTTGTTTTTTAGTTTCAGAGACGGAGCTCAACTACGCGTTGTGCAGGGGCTGTGGCCCGTCTAGCCCACGCTTGCGTTTTTTTATTTAAGCACATGACGAGCCCAGTTGATATCTTTTTTCTTTCTGAAAATGGCTAGCCCAGTTTTTTTTTAGAATACCAAAACCAAGGCCTACTTGATTTTTTTAGCCCTGCTGGGCTGCAAATCTTTCAAGACGAGGAGGGGTGTAAGTAGTAAGAAATGGGCTTCCCTAGAAAATGGGCTATAAGTTGTAAGAAATGGGTTGTAAATTTTTAAACCAAGCCAACCGGGAATTACAATAAAAAAATTCTGGATTTCTCTACTCTCTACTCTTATAAAAACCAAAGCCAACTGGCAATTACATTAAAATATCGTCTTTTCTCCCACAAGATAAACTACTCATACAAATGCATCTTCATGTTCCGTGCAACGCACGGGCATCTTGCTAGTTAAGATTTTAAATCTCATTCATTTTTTGCGGAGAATTGTTTTTAAAATTTTATTTTGATATAAATTTTTTAAAAATTATTTTTAACGTGACTCGAAATTTTGTGATTAAAAGAGTTCGGACCCCACCGAAATATGCAAAATTTTGTTGAGTTTTTTAGCAGTGCACATAATATATGGTTTGTAATGCTGATAAAAATAATATGGCTTCAAATATCCTTAAGAATTAGCAAATGGGCTGTAAATTATTGAAAATAATGGCTAATGGGCTATATGCTGTTTTCCACAGATTTGGAGGCTGACTTCTGGGCCTACTAGACTGGCGATGATGCTGTCCTAAAAAAAATTCACGCGTACGCAAGACTTTGTCAACTTGGTCAACACAGAACAGTGACTATTGGATGTCCATACAACGGTCGTCGTGCTTCTTCAATCTCTGATCTTCCTGCTCGAGACGCCCAAACCAGCACCGGCGGGACTTCCTGCTCCCTCCTCCCGTGGCTGGTTGTGCTGCTGCCAAGCCATCCCTCTACCCACCCGCACATCCTGTTATTTTCCAGCGATGTCAACCTCACCCCGCAGCTAACCAGTCAGCGCTTGTACTCCCCTCAGCATGGGCATCCACTGCGGTGGCTTCGCCGGATCCAGGTCATTCCCTTCCTGGGCCTCACTCTCGTCCACCGCATTTGTGCTCTCGGTGCGGCAAGGTCAACATGGTCAACAAACAACAGCCATCGGAAGAGGCTGACAGTAGGGGGCCACATAAGGAAATGACTCCTTATTACACGCAAAATAATGATTTCTCCACCTGACAGCTGGGACCCACTGGAAGGGCCTCTATATTTTGCGAAAAAACGTTCCCCCCGCTATCAGCTCGGACCCACCAGCTATATCTTTGCACTCAAGGAAGTGCCTCCTTATTACGCAGAAAAAAGAATACTCCCCCTGCTAGCTGGGACCCACCATAGTGTGAGGCTGACTTGTGGGCCTACTAAGTTGACGGGGATGGAGGGCTCTGTCAACTTAGTCAATATGAACGATTTTAGCTCCAGTGACCGTACGATGTCCATCCAATGGCCGTAGTGCTTCTTCAACCTTTGGTCTTCTTGTTCCAGCCGCCCAAACCAGCACCGGTCGTGCCGCCTGCTCCTGCCCCCCGTGGCTGGCTGTGCTGTCGCGGAGGCCTCACCGCCCCCTACTACTCCTACCGCTGGCCAGGACATCCCTCTACTCACCCACACCCCCTGTTATTCTGCGGCGACATCAACCTCACACCGCCCTCACACCGCAGCCGAACCAGTGAACCCTCTTACCCCTCTCCGCGTGGGCTTCTACAGTCATGTCTTCCCCAGCTCCGCGTTGTCCCCTTCCTAGGCCTCGCCATCGTCCACCGCCCTGGTGCTCTCAGCGTGGCGTGGTCAACGTGGTCAAGGAACGACTTCCATCGGAAGAGTACTTTACGTGGACAGGCTGACAGTTGGGTCCACGACCGCAGCAAGGAAGTGCCTCCTTATTACGCGAAAAATAATGATTCCTCTACCTGACAGCAGGGACCCACCGGACGGGCCACCGTATTTCGTGAAAAAAATGTTTCCCCCCGGACTGCTGGGACCCACCAGCTACATCTTCGCACGCAAGGAAGTGCGTCCATATTACGGGCAAAAAAGATGTTTCCCCCCTGACTGCTGGGAGCCACCAGCTACATCTTCGCACGCAAGGAAGTGCGTCCATATTACGGGCAAAAAAAATGATTCGCCCCTGACTGCTGGGACCCACCAGCTACATCTTCGCATGCAAGGAAGTGCCTGACAGTCGGGACCCACCTGGTCGAAGCGTACGTAGCGTTTTCATTCTGGTCGCGAACGTGTACATACATACGATCGGTTTGTCTGCAGGCTGGAGCGATGAACCATGGTCGTGTAAGGAAGGGCACGTGTCGTAGTAGATGCGTGCACGTAGCATGTCACGCAGTCCCATTAATATCGTGTACACGGACGTACAGCGGCCAGGGTGCAGGAAAGTAAATACGGCCACGTACGTACATACGGGCGGGGTCTCGAACGCCTACCCGCGCATACGTACGACCAGGGCTCATGTACATGGCTTGGCAGGAACGGAGAAACTACATCGTCGTCGTGTTCATGGGGAGGCAACGGAATGCGTCGTGCTCATAGGGAGGCAACGGAATACGTCGTGTTCATCGGGAGCCAACCGGCTTGGACGGAATAGCCGATCGAAATGAGGCATGGCATACCGCAGTACGGAGGAAACGGCCTTGTGTTTGACCGGCTACGGTCAAAACAAGATCCTAATCATCGGGAGGGGTCTGGCGTACCGCAAAATGGAGGAAACGGACTTCTCTTGGACCTCTTGCGATCGAAACGGGGTCATGTTGATAGGGAGGGGTGTGGCGTACCGCAAAACGGAGGAAACGGACTTGTGTTGGAGCGCTACGGTCGAAACGGGGGGTCTTGTTCATCGGGACGGGTGTGGCATACCGCAAAACGGGACTCCACGAGATACTGTTCATCTCCATTGTCGACCTCCTCCAGCCTCCACGGGCTACTGTTCATCCACCGTCCACCTCCTCCAGCCTCCACCTGCGACTGTTCATCCACGGGCTCCTGTTCATCCAGCCTCCACCGCTCCTCCACCGGCTACTGTTCAACCAGCCCTCTCCACGCGGTCCTGTTCAACCACCCCTCCATGGGCTACTGTTCATCCAGCCCTCCACCAGCTACTGTTCAACCAGCCCTCCACGGGGTCCTGTTCATCCAACCCCAACCGGCTCGATTGATCGAGGTCCTGTTCATCCAGCAGCAACACCACGGGGTCCTGTTCATCAAACCCCTCATCGGGAACTGTTCATCCACCCCCCCCCCCCAACAACGCTCACTGTTCATCCATAGGCAGCATCGATCGGCTTCAGTTAGCAGCAGTAGCGAAGGAATCGCTTGATCGGGTTCAGTTAACAGCCATCGATCGATCGCTCGGGTTCAGTAACGCGTAGCCTGCAGTGCAATCGCTCAGGTTTAGTTAGAGCCCAACGCCTCGCTCGGGTTCAGTTAGAGCGCAACGCCTCGCACACACGCGCGTACGTGTACAAAAGAAACGCGCATCGCTCGGCCCCCGACCACCCACCGTAACCGGGAACTCCCCGATATTTTCCTCGCCCTCGCTTCTACCACGGTTTTTTCCATCATGGACGGCCCAAAGAATGTCATGCAGCTGCGTCTCTGGCCCGCCCAGGACGAAAAGCCCATTTTCTGTCAAGATTTATTGTCATAGATGTAGGAGCCCACCACATCTATGATGATACTGGGTTTTGTCACAATTATCATCATAGAAGTGTCATAAGCATGACAGGAAAAAAATCATTCGACCCAAAACTACTCATTTGATCTTCACTTATATCTTTTTGGAGTAGTTTGTCGAACACTCTCATGCTTCACTTATATTATTTTGAGGGTTGATAATAGTGATGACAATTTGCACAAGCTATGAAATTGGTCCCAACGTGATAGATATTCAAGAAGGATATAATGAAAAATTTCATGTAGATCATTGGATATGATAAGTTTGATTCCTTGCAATAGTTTTGTGATATAGAGATAATAATATGCGAGGCATGTTGGTGAGTAATTGTGCTTTAGTAGGAATATTCGTGTTAAGGTTTGTGATTCCCTATGCAAGCACGTAAATTCAATAATTATGCAATAAAGTTATATCCTACTTATGGTGCATTATTCAGTGTTAGTTATGTTTAATGTGTGTTTATGACCATCTTCGTTTTTTGGTTGGTCCCTTCTCAATCTATTTGCTACCCTTCATTTGTACTAAGCGGGAATACTGCTTGTGCATCCAACTCCTAAAATGCAAAGCAGTATTTCCATGTCGTTCCAAGTAAATTTGCATATGCCAACTGTAATTTTCAAAATGAATTTCTGTTTTGTGTGCCCGTACCACTCATGAAGCGACAGGGGATGGCCGATATTTTCCGTGCTAGGTATTTTATTCTCACGATGAGTGTTTATTCACTTGTCATTGCACGAGAGTGTGGCAAGTACTAGGGATGCCCAGTCCCAAAATAAAAAATACCATGATAGTAAATTCCTTGGAAAGTGTTGGTATGGAAGGCACCCGTGGATATGGCTAGCCATGGATTATGAAAGAATGGTGGAAAGGAAACTTTACTTTCTGTTTGGTAACCGCCTATAATTTTTCTAGCATGGAAGATATTGGGAATTCTCGGTCGTTTTCGTTGATAGGAAAACATGCCTCTCAAAATAATTTTATCTCTCAATTTAAGCCTTGAGCTTTGGCACCTCTGCAAATCTCTGCTTCCCTCAGTGAAGGGCCTATCTATTTACTTTTATGCAATTTTTATTTTTATTTTGAGTCTCCATCTTCTCTTACAAAGCACCAACTAGGGAACACTATTGGCATACTTGTGCATTGGATATAGCTAATTTTTGAGTGTGTTTCATGAATGGATCAATGACTGAGAATAATGGGCTAGGTATAGCTTTCTTTAGTGTTGATATTTTGAAAGACATGACTGCTTGTTAGTATGCTTGAGCATTGATGTCTTCATGTCAAATTATAGACTATTGCTTTGAATCATTCAAGTCCAAATGTCCATGCTACAAAAAAAGAGTATATGATAGGTAGCATTCCACATCAAAAAATCCGTTTTCAGTTGCTACTTTATCATGATGAGTTTTATGAGAAAGAGTTGTTGTTATGATGCTAGGAAAAGTGATTGAAATTATCATTGATAAAACTTATGCACTATGCTAGCATTCACACTTCATAAATTATTTATTTTATCATTTACCTACTCGAGGACGAGTAGGAATTAAGCTTGGGGATGCTGATACGTCTCCAACATATCTATAATTTATGAAGTATTCATGACATGTTTACAACAATTTTATATGGTTTTGGTATGATTTGAATGGAACTAACCTAGACTGAGGTTGTTTTCAGCAGAACTACCGGGGTGTTGTTTTTTATGCAGAAATAAAAGTTCTTGGAATTGGACGAAACTTTTTGGGGATTTTTTATGGAACAAGAATATTGGAGCAAAGAACCACTGGAGGGGGGGTTGCTGCCCACTAGGCACCAGGGCGTGCCACCCCCTCTGGTGCGCCCTGGTGGGTAGTGGGCCCCTCGAGGCCCATCTCAGCGTGAGACCGACGGCAAAAAAATCCTATAAATACAGAAACACCCAGAAATAACCCTAGATCAGAAGTTCCGCCGCCACAAGCCTCTGTAGCCACGAAAAACCAATCTAGACCCTGTTCCGGCACCTTGCCGAGGGGGAAATCATCACCGCAGGCCATCTTCATCATCCCGGCGGCCACCATGATGAGGAGGGAGTAGTCCACCCTCGGGGCTGAGGGTCTGTACCAGTAGCTATGTGTTTGATCTCTCTCTCTCTCTCTCTCACGTGTTCTTGATTTGGCACAATCTTGATGTACCACGAGCTTTGTTAATATAATGGATCATATGGTGTTTCTCCCTCTCTATCTTGTTGTGATGAATTATGCTTTTCTTTTGAGATTTCACTTTTATCGGATTGAATACTTTTATGGATTTGAGAACACTTGATGTATGTCTTGCTATGAATACCCGTGGTGCCAATGGGGTATCATATTGATTCACTTGATATATGTTTTAGCACTCAACTCACAGATTCTCGAGGTGACATTAGGGTAATCTATGCATAGGGGTTGATGCATGTTTTTGTCTTTGTTTCTCCGGTAGAAATCTCGGGGCGCTCTTTAAGGTTCTTTGTGTTGGATTGAATATTATGAATCTGAAATTGTTTGATGCATATTGTATAATCAACTCACGGATACTTGTGGTGATATTGGAGTATCTAGGTGACATTAGAGGTGGTTGATGTGTAGCATATGGTGTTATTTTAGTACGAACTCTTGGGCTGTTTGTGGCACTTATAGGGATAGCTCAATAGGTCGATCGAAAAGGATAACTTTGAGGTGGTTTCGTACCCTACAAACAGTTTTGTCTTATGTTCTCTGCTAGATAAGAACTTTGGAGTGATTCTTTAACGCACGTTGAGGGATGGTTATATGATCCAATTATATTAGCATTATTGAGAGATTGCACTAGTGAAAGTATGTACCCTAGGCCTCATTTTCAAGCATTGCAATACCGTTTGTGCTCACTTTTGTTACTTGCTACCTTACTGTTTTTTATTGTTCCTATTACAAAATCAATATCTACTATCATTACTACACTTGTATCACTATCTCTTCGCCGAACTAGTGCACCTATAAAATTTACCATTGTATTTGGTGTGTTGGGGACACAAGAGACTCTTTGTTATTTGGTTGCGGGGTTGTTTGAGAGAGACCATATTCATCCTACGCCTCCCACGGATTGATAAACCTTAGGTCATCCACTTGAGGGAAAATTGTTGCTGTCCTACAAAAATCTGTACTTGGAGGCCCAACACGAGTCTACAAGAATAAAGTTGCATAGTAGACATCATGAATGTCTCCGATTGGTGGAGTTATCTATTGTCTCTTCCTTGTTCTTCGACCCTGCAGGTACCTAGGATCTTGGAGTTCGATCAATGAGGTGGCTAGGAGTAGGGAGGATATGAAACGTTATTCTGAACACCAATTACATTAAGTTTTAGTACGGTAGCGGAAAAATATAATTCAAGATTGGACCGATGAGGAGAAAAGAAAGGACCGTAAGGCTTTGTCATAAATTCAACTCCATTTGCATAATAATATTTTGCAGGAAGTATTGAGCGAGAAAACAACCGCCACTCTATGGTAAAGCTGGAAGGGATTGGCATGACAAAAGATCTCACTAGCAAGATGCATCTGAAGCAAAAAATTATTCCTGCACAGGTTACTCGAGGGAGGTAATGTTTTGAATCATACTTTAGAATTTAAAGAGATTACATCCGATCTAGCTGCAATGTGAAGGGGAACGTAGTAATTTCAAAAAAAAAATCCTACGCACACGCAAGATCATGGTGATGCATAGCAACGAGAGGGGAGAGTGTTGTCTACGTACCCTCGTAGACCGAAGCGGAAGAGTTAACACAACATAGAGGAAGTAGTCGTACGTCCTCCTCCCGATCCGATCGATCCAAGCGCCGTTACTCCGGCGCTTCCGAGTTCTTGACACACATACAGCTCGATAACGTTCTCCGGGCTCCGATCCAGCAAAGCTCTCGGGGAAGAGTTTCGTCAGGACGACGGCATGGTGATGATCTTGATGAACTACCGACGCAGGGCTTCGCCTAAGCACTGCGACAATATGACCGAGGTGGAATATGGTGGAGGGGGGCACCGCACACGGCTGAGGAACGATCACGAAGATCAACTTGTGTGTTCTAGGGTGCCCCCTGCCCCCGTATATAAAGGAGCAAGGGGGAGGCCGGCCGGCCCTATTGGGGCGCGCCAAAGGGAGGGGGGATTCCTCCTCCTAGTGGGAGTAGGACTCCCCTTTCCTAGTCCAACTAGGAAGAGAGGGGGGAAGGAAAGAGAGGGAGAGGGAGAGGGAGAGGGAAAGGGGGGCCGCGCCCCCCCTCCTTGTCCAATTCGGACTCCCATGAGGGGGGGCGCACGCCACCTCCTAGCTGCTGCCCTCTCTCTCCCCTTGGGCCCAATAAGGCCCATTACTTCCCCGGGGGGTTCCGGTAACCCCTCCGGCACTTCGGTTTTATCCGAAACCACTCGGAACCATTCCGATGTCCGAATATAGTCGTCCAATATATCAATCTTTACGTCTCGACCATTCCGAGACTCCTCGTCATGTCCGTGATCTCATCCGGGACTCCGAACTAACTTCGGTACATCAAAATGCATAAACTCATAATAACTGTCATCGTAACCTTAAGCGTGCGGACCCTACGGTTTGAGAATAGTGTAGACATGACTGAGACAAATTCTGGTCAATAACCAATAGCGGGACCTGGATGCCCATATTGGCTCCTACACATTCTACGAAGATCTTTATCGGTCAGACCGCATAACAACATACGTTGTTCCCTTTGTCATCGGTATGTTACTTGCCCGAGATTCGATCGTCGGTATCCAATACCTAGTTCAATCTCGTTACCGGCAAGTCTCTTTACTCGTTCCGTAATACATCATCTTGCAACTATCTTATTGGTTGCAATGCTTGCAAGGCTTATGTGATGTGCATTACCGAGAAGGCCCTGAGATACCTCTCCGACATTCGGAGTGACAAATCCTAATCTCGAAATACGCCAACCCAACAAATACTTTCGGAGACACCTGTAGAGCTCCTTTATAATCACCCAGTTACGTTGTGACGTTTGGTAGCACACAAAGTGTTCCTACGGTAAACAGGAGTTGCATAATCTCATAGTCAAAGGAACATGTATAAGTCATGGAGAAAGCAATAGCAACATACTAAACGATCGGGTGCTAAGCTAATGGAATGGGTCATGTCAATCAGATCATTCAACTAATGATTTGACCTTGTTAATCAAATGACAACTCCTTTGTCTATGGTTAGGAAACTTAACCATCTTTGATTAACAAGCTAGTCAAGTAGAGGCATACTAGTGACACTCTGTTTGTCTATGTATCCACACATGTATTATGTTTCCGGTTAATACAATTCTAGCATGAATAATAAACATTTATCATGATATATAAGGAAATAAATAATAACTTTATTATTGCCTCTAGGGCATATTTCCTTCAGTCTCCCACTTGCACTAGAGTCAATAATCTAGATTACACAGTAATGATTCTAACACCCATGGAGTCTTGGTGCTGATCATGTTTTGCTCGTGGAAGAGGCTTAGTCAACGGGTCTGCTACATTCAGATCCGTATGTATCTTGCAAATCTCTATGTCTCCCACCTGGACCAAATCCTGGATGGAATTGAAGAGTCTCTTGATGTGCTTGGTTCTCTTGTGAAATCTGGATTCCTTTGCCAAAGCGATTGCACCAGTATTGTCACAAAAGATTTTCATTGGACCCGATGCACTAGGTATGACACCTAGATCGGATATGAACTCCTTCATCCAGACTCCTTCATTTGCTGCTTCCGAAACAGCTATGTACTCCGCTTCACATGTAGATCCTGCCACGACGCTTTGTTTAGAACTGCACCAACTTACAGCTCCACCGTTTAATGTAAATACGTATCCGGTTTGCAATTTAGAATCGTCCGTATCAGTGTCAAAGCTTGCATCAACGTAACCGTTTACGACGAGCTCTTTGTCACCTCCATATACGAGAAACATTTCCTTAGTTTTTTCAGGTACTTCAGGATATTCTTGACCGCTGTCCAGTGATCCACTCCTGGATTACCTTGGTACCTCCCTGCTAAACTTATAGCAAGGCACACATCAGGTCTGGTACACAGCATTGCATACATGATAGAGCCTATGGCTGAAGCATAGGGAACATCTTTCATCTTCTCTCTATCTTCTGCAGTGGTCGGGCATTGAGTCTTACTCAACTTCACACCTTGTAACACAGGCAAGAACCCTTTCTTTGCTTGATCCATTTTGAACTTCTTCAAAACTTTGTCAAGGTATGTGCTTTGTGAAAGTCCAATTAAGCATCTTGATCTATCTCTATAGATCTTAATGCCCAATATGTAAGCAGCTTCACCGAGGTCTTTCATTGAAAAACTCTTATTCAAGTATCCCTTTATGCTATCCAGAAATTCTATATCATTTCCAATCAGTAATATGTCATCTACATATAATATCAGAAATGCTACAGAGCTCCCACTCACTTTCTTGTAAATACAGGCTTCTCCAAAAGTCTGTACAAACCCAAATGCTTTGATCATACTGTCAAAGCGTTTATTCCAACTCCGAGATGCTTGCACCAGTCCATAAATGGATCGCTGGAGCTTGCACACTTTGTTAGCTCCCTTTGGATCGATAAAACCATCTGGTTGCATCATATACAACTCTTCTTCCAGAAATCCATTCAGGAATGCAGTCTTTACATCCATTTGCCAAATTTCATAATCATAAAATGCGGCAATTGCTAACATGATTCGGACAGACTTAAGCATCGCTACGGGTGAGAAGGTCTCATCGTAGTCAATCCCTTGAACTTGTCGAAAACCTTTCGCGACAAGTCGAGCTTTGTAGATAGCAACATTACCATCAGCGTCAGTCTTCTTCTTAAAGATCCACTTATTCTCTATTGCTTGCCAACCATCGGGCAAGTCAACCAAAGTCCACACTTTGTTGTCATACATGGATCCCATCTCAGATTTCATGGCTTCTAGCCACTTTGCGGAATCTGGGCTCACCATCGCTTCTTCATAGTTCGTAGGTTCGTCATGATCTAGTAGCATGACTTCCAGAACGGGATTGCCATACCACTCTGGTGCGGATCTTACTCTGGTTGATCTACGAGGTTCTGTAGTAACTTGGTCTGAAGTTTCATGATCAATATCATCAGCTTCCTCACTAATAGGTGTAGGTGCTATAGAAACAGATTTCTGTGATGTACTACTTTCCAATAAGGGAGCAGGTATAGTTACCTCATCAAGTTCTACTTTCCTCCCACTCACTTCTTTCGAGAGAAACTCCTTTTCTAGAAAGACTCCGAATTTAGCAATAAAAGTCTTGCCTTCGGATCTGTGATAGAAGGTGTATCCAACAGTTTCTTTTGGATATCCTATGAAGACACATTTTTCTGATTTGGGTTCGAGCTTATCAGGTTGAAGCTTTTTCACATAAGCATCGCTGCCCCAAACTTTAAGAAACGACAACTTTGGTTTCTTGCTAAACCATAGTTCATAAGGCGTCGTCTCAACGGATTTCGACGGTGTCCTATTTAACGTGAATGCGGCCGTCTCTAAAGCATAACCCCAAAACGATAGCGGTAAATATGTAAGAGACATCATAGATCGCACCATATCTAGTAAAGTACGATTACGACGTTCGGATACACCATTGTGTTGTGGTGTTCCGGGTGGCGTGAGTTGCGAAACTATTCCGCATTGTTTCAAATGTAGACCAAACTCGTAACTCAAATATTCTCCTCCACGATCAGATCGTAGAAACTTTATTTTCTTGTTACGATGATTTTCAACTTCACTCTGAAATTCTTTGAACTTTTCAAATGTTTCAGACTTGTGTTTCATTAAGTAGACATATCCATATCTGCTTAAATCATCTGTGAAGGTGAGAAAATAACGATATCCGCCATGAGCCTCAACATTCATTGGACCACATACATCTGTATGTATGATCTCCAATAAATCTGTTGCTCTCTCCATAGTACCGGAGAACGGTGTTTTGGTCATCTTGCCCATGAGGCATGATTCGCAAGTGCCAAGTGATTCATAATCAAGTGGCTCCAAAAGTCCATCAGTATGGAGTTTCTTCATGCGTTTTACACCGATATGACCTAAACGGCAGTGCCATAAATATGTTGCACTATCATTATCAACTCTGCATCTTTTGGCTTCAACACTATGAATATGTGTATCACTACTATCGAGATTCATCAAAAATAGACCACTCTTCAAGGGTGCATGACCATAAAAGATATTACTCATATAAATAGAACAACCATTATTCTCTGATTTAAATGAATAACCGTCTCGCATCAAACAAGATCCAGATATAATGTTCATGCTTAACGCTGGCACCAAATAACAATTATTCAGGTCTAATACTAATCCCGAAGGTAGATGTAGAGGTAGCGTGCCGACTGCGATCACATCGACTTTGGAACCGTTTCCCACGCGCATCGTCACCTCGTCCTTAACCAATCTTCGCTTAATCCGTAGTCCCCGTTTCGAGTTGCAAATATTAGCAACAGAACCAATATCAAATACCCAAGTTCTACTGCGAGCATTAGTAAGGTACACATCAATAACATGTATATCACATATACCTTTGTTCACCTTGCCATCCTTCTTATCCGCCAAATACTTGGGGCAGTTCCGCTTCCAGTGACCAGTCTGCTTGCAGTAGAAGCACTCAGTTTCAGGCTTAGGTCCAGACTTGGGTTTCTTCTCTTGAGCAGCAACTTGTTTGCTGTTCTTCTTGAAGTTCCCCTTCTTCTTCCCTTTGCCCTTTTTCTTGAAACTAGTGGTCTTATTGACCATCAACACTTGATGCTCCTTCTTGATTTCTACCTCCGCAACTTTTAGCATTGCGAAGAGCTCGGGCATTGTCTTATCTATCCCTTGCATATTATAGTTCATCATGAAGCCTTTGTAGCTTGGTGGCAGTGATTGGAGAATTCTGTCAATGACACAATCATCCGGAAGATTGACTCCCAGTTGATTCAAGTGATTATAATACCCAGACATTCTGAGTATATGCTCACTGACAGAACCATTCTCCTCCATCTTGCATCTATAGAACTTATTGGAGACTTCATATCTCTCAATCCGGGCATTCTTTTGGCATATTAACTTCAACTCCTGGAACATCTCATATGCTCCATGATGTTCAAAACGTCGTTGAAGTCCCGGTTCTAAGCCGTAAAGCATGGCAGACTGAACTATCGAGTAGTCATCAGCTTTGCTCTACCAGACATTCATAACATCTGGTGCAGCTCCAGCAGCAGGCCTGGCACACAGCGGTGCTTCCAGGACGTAACTCTTCTGTTCGGCAATGAGGATAATCCTCAAGTTACGGACCCAGTCCGTGTAATTGCTACCATCATCTTTCAACTTTGCTTTCTCAAGGAACGCATTAAAATTCAACGGAACAACAGCACGAGCCATCTATCTACAATCAACATAAACAAGCAAGATACTATCAGGGACTAAGTTCATGATAAATTTAAGTTCAATTAATCATATTACTTAAGAACTCCCACTTAGATAGACATCTCTCTTAATCCTCTAAGTGATCACGTGATCCAAATCAACTAAACCATGTCCGATCATCACGTGAGATGGAGTAGTTTCAATGGTGAACATCACTATGTTGATCATATCTACTATATGATTCACGCTCGACCTTTCGGTCTCCGTGTTCCGAGGCCATATCTGTTATATGCTAGGCTCGTCAAGTTAAACCTGAGTATTCCGCGTGTGCAACTATTTTGCACCCGTTGTATTTGAACGTAGAGCCTATCACACCCGATCATCACGTGGTGTCTCAGCACGAAGAACTTTCGCAACGGTGCATACTCAGGGAGAACACTATTACTATGATAATTTAGTGAGAGATCATCTTATAATGCTACCGTCAATCAAAGCAAGATAAGATGCATAAAAAGATAAACATCACATGCAATCAATATAAGTGATATGATATGGCCATCATCATCTTATGTGCTTGTGATCTCCATCTCCGCAGCACCATCATGATCACCATCGTCACCGGCGCGACACCTTGATCTCCATCGTAGCATCGTTGTCGTCTCGCCAATCTTATGCTTCTACGACGATCGCTACCGCTTAGTGATAAAGTAAAGCATTACAGGGCGATTGCATTGCATACAATAAAGCGACAACCATACGGCTCCTGCCGGTTGCCGATAACTTGGTTACAAAACATGATCATTTCATACAATAAAATTTAGCATCATGTATTGACCATATCACATCACAACATGCCCTGCAAAAACAAGTTAGACGTTCTCTACTTTGTTTGTTGCAAATTTTACGTGGCTGCTACGGGCTTAAACAAGAACCAATCTCACCTACGCATCAAAACCACAACGATAGTTTGTCAAATAGACTCCGTTTTAACCTTCTCAAGGACCGGGCGTAGCCATACTTGGTTCAACTAAAGTTGGAGAAACTGACACCCGCCAGCCACCTGTGTGCAAAGCACGGCGGTAGAACCAGTCTCGCGTAAGCGTACGCGTAATGTCGGTCCGGGCCGCTTCATCCAACAATACCGTCGAACCAAAATATGACATGCTGGTAGGCAGTATGACTTATATCGTCCACAACTCACTTGTGTTCTACTCGTGCATAACATCAAACCATAATAACCTAGGCTCGGATGCCACTGAAGGGGAACGTAGTAATTTCAAAAAAAATTCCTACGCACACGCAAGATCATGGTGATGCATAGCAACGAGAGGGGAAAGTGTTGTCTACGTACCCTCGTAGACCGAAGCAGAAGCGTTGACACAACGTAGAGGAAGTAGTCGTACGTCCTCCTCCCGATCCGACCGATCCAAGCGTCGTTACTCCGGCGCCTCCGAGTTCTTGACACACGTACAGCTCGATAACGTTCTCCGGACTCCGATCTAGCAAAGCTCTCGGGGAAGAGTTTCGTCAGCACGACGACGTGGTGACGATCTTGATGAACTACCGATGCAGGGCTTCGCCTAAGCACTGCGACAATATGACCGAGGTGGAATATGGTGGAGGGGGGCACCGCACACGGCTGAGGAACGATCACGAAGATCAACTTGTGTGTTCTAGGGTGCCCCCCTGCCCCCGTATATAAAGGAGCAAGGGGGAGGCCGGCCGGCCCTATTGGGGCGCGCCAAAGGGAGGGGGGAGTCCTCCTCCTAGTGGGAGTAGGACTCCCCTTTCCTAGTCCAACTAGGAAGAGAGGGGGGAAGGAAAGAGAGGGAGAGGGAGAGGGAAAGGGGGGCCGCGCCCCCCCCTCCTTGTCCAATTCGGACTCCCATGAGGGGGGGCGCGCGCCACCTCCTGGCTGCTGCCCTCTCTCTCCCCTTGGGCCCAATAAGGCCCATTACTTCCCCGGGGGGTTCCGGTAACCCCTCCGGCACTCCGGTTTTATTCGAAACCACTCGGAACCATTCCGATGTCCGAATATAGTCGTCCAATATATCAATCTTTATGTCTCGACCATTCCGAGACTCCTCGTCATGTCCGTGATCTCATCCGGGACTCCGAACTAACTTCGGTACATCAAAATGCATAAACTCATAATAACTGTCATCGTAACCTTAAGCGTGCGGACCCTACGGTTCGAGAATAGTGTAGACATGACTGAGACAAATCTCTGGTCAATAACCAATAGCGGGACCTGGATGCCCATATTGGCTCCTACACATTCTACGAAGATCTTTATTGGTCAGACCGCATAACAACATACGTTGTTCCCTTTGTCATCGGTATGTTACTTGCCCGAGATTCGATCGTCGGTATCCAATACCTAGTTCAATCTCGTTACCGGCAAGTCTCTTTACTCGTTCCGTAATACATCATCTTGCAACTATCTTATTGGTTGCAATGCTTGCAAGGCTTATGTGATGTGCATTACCGAGAAGGCCCTGAGATACCTCTCCGACATTCGGAGTGACAAATCCTAATCTCGAAATACGCCAACCCAACAAATACTTTCGGAGACACCTGTAGAGCTCCTTTATAATCACCCAGTTACGTTGTGACGTTTGGTAGCACACAAAGTGTTCCTACGGTAAACGGGAGTTGCATAATCTCATAGTCAAAGGAACATGTATAAGTCATGGAGAAAGCAATAGCAACATACTAAACGATCGGGTGCTAAGCTAATGGAATGGGTCATGTCAATCAGATTATTCAACTAATGATGTGACCTTTTTAATCAAATGACAACTCCTTTGTCTATGGTTAGGAAACTTAACCATCTTTGATTAACAAGCTAGTCAAGTAGAGGCATACTAGTGACACTCTGTTTGTCTATGTATCCACACATGTATTATGTTTCCGGTTAATACAATTCTAGCATGAATAATAAACATTTATCATGATATATAAGGAAATAAATAATAACTTTATTATTGCCTCTAGGGCATATTTCCTTCACAATGGACGTTAAGTATGGCGAGGAAGATACGACTTTAATGTTACTATGTTCACCGTCAAGTTCTTATACCAATTTAGAGACACCATATTATACAGTCGTGATACTCTCATGCTTAATGAAGTTTATGAAGCTTTGAACTCTAAGGAGAAGATGAAACTAGTGGTGCCTCATGATGGTTCAAGTTTATCCCAAGCTGAGGGATTATATGTTCGTGGCAAGACCAAATAGAAGAACTCGCATAATGGAACAAAGGCAAAAGTAATCACGGCTACAAGGGCGGATCGCAATTCAGGGCAAAAACAAAATTGCAGATATTGCAAAAGAGACGGGCATGACATCTCTTAGTGTTTCAAGTTGCAGAACAAAGAAAAGAGAAATGGCACATACAAGCCGAAAGGTAACAAAGAAGGTGAAAATTATCCTAATGTTGGTCGTGATGATAGTTCTGATGATGCTCTTATTGTTATTGCTGGATGTGTTGAGATCAATGATGATTGGGTACTTGACACTGCATGTACTTTTCATATGTGCTCGCATAGAGATTGATTTACTACTTTTTTTAACTAATTGATTTACTACTTTTCATTCTACTACTACTGATACTGGTTCTGTTTTAGGTTTTGATAATTCACCATGTAAGATTGAAGGCATAGGTTCCTTTCAAATCAAGATGTTTGATGGCACAATCAGAACTTTGACAGATTTTCAATATATTCCAAAGATGAAGAGAGATCTTATCTCTGTGAGCGCCCTTGATGCAAAAGGGCACAAGTATAGACCAAAGATTCTCTTATTGTGATGAAAGGTGACTTAAGTTTGAGCAATGGTCTTTACTACCTTCGAGGTTCTACCGTTTTAGGTAATGCTACTCCGTTTATTTTAAAGAATTCTGATTGTTATGCTACTAACCTTGGGCATATGCGCCTTGGACATATGAGTGGACTTAGTTTGGCAGAGTTAACTAAGAGAGGTCTTCTTGATGGATATGAAACTGGAAATTTGAAATTTTGTGAGCATTGTATCTTCGCCAAGTACAAGAGGGTGAAGTTCAACACTTCTAAATTCTAATACCGTGTTGGACTGGCCATAGTACAAATGGTGTGGGGCGCTGTGTTGACGTCGATGCGTATGAGTACAACTTGTTTATTTGTCCTCCAAGAACTTTTATGTATTGCCTCACATATATACCCCATGTAGTTGCACCTAGAGACGACTAAGAGCTTTGTTCACGACACATCACGAGGCCGAAGAAGACTTTGACACCCCAAAGGACTTGGTGTATTTCAATTAAGAGTGTTTATGTATTGGTTTGTACTACTTAATATATACTCCCTCTCGTACAGAAATATAAGAGCGTTTAGATCACTACTTTAGTGATCTAAATGCTCGTGTATTTCTTTACAGAGGGAGTATATTTTTTGTCTTTTAAAAAATAATAAAATCTCAAACACGCAAAATAGACCATACAACGTAATAATAATTAAATGAAGTAACCAGTCATCAGGAAAACGCCGCTGGTGTCGCAATCCACATTGTGGCCACCGGTCTCCGAGAGCACACAGCCCCTGGTATCTTTGGAAATAGACGAGATCACGAGAGGGAAATATTCGGTCCTGGCCTGGCGAGCTGCCACCCACCCTGCACGAGGGATTTCCAAAGCTAGGCCAGCAGGAGGATGCCAACATTCCATGAAACTTCTCCATGACATCGACGTCTTCGCATCAGACAAAAATATTCCCTCCATAACATCTCTCGTGTTTCTTAAACTAATCGGTCATCAGGAAAAACGAGCTAACCGCAATGACGACAGCTGGAATAGGGGGGTTGTTCTCCGGTGTGGACTGCAGACATTCCGGCCTTGAATTATTGTGAGCATATTTGCAGCTGCCGGCCATATGCAACATGCCACCCAGTACATGTACACATGCATGGAAGGGGCAGCTGTAAGTCGCCACCTGCTTCGTGCTTGCTGAATGATGGCTTTGACTATCTAAAATGTAAGCTTCTGCCTCCTGAACATGCTTACCTTACATCATCTGGAGATTATTTTTTTAAATAACAGGCTGTTAAAATAATGTGAGAATGGTGCCAGAAACTGAGGGCCACTAGGGTTTTAAAAACATCGTAATATGAAAAATATGAAAATATGGTATCATGACATTTGGAATCCTGAGAATGAGAACACTAGAATCGGTAGTAGAAGTTGTTTGGTTGCATCACGGGAAAAAACATGAGAATTTTATATAGATATTGAGTGCATGTCATGCTTGTCAGGATATAAATGGATTTTCCAGTCAATCTTATGGAATTGTAGAACCTTCTGCGCTTCGCAGGATCTGAAGAACATAGGAACATGAAAAATGTAGGAATAGATATGCTGACATTTGGAATCGTACATGAACCAGGAAAAAACACATAAACTTTCTATTGAGATATGACACCTAAACTTGCTAGAAATTCTACGGAATCGTAGTGTTGGAGAACAGTTAAGAGGAATTTTGGAGAGGTCACTCCTTTGAATCAAATGGACTCTAGAAAAACCTCCTGTGGGTTGGAATCCTACAAAATTGATTTAAAATTCGTTTAAACCAAAGAAGCCATAGTGTAGGAAAACAATCCACACAACTTTTGGAGAATTTATTCTTTTGAAATAAATGGATTCAAAAATTCCGAGTGGATCGGAATCCTACAAAAAATTCTTTGCGCATGCTGATTCCATACCTCTCCCTCCAGACCTCCAGCATCTTTTTCACCGCTTCTTTCACATAGGTTTTCGGTTATTCAACTTCTGCTTTGCCTGAAGCAAATGTATATGTTCTTATGGAAACTTGCCTCCATCAATTTCTCAAATGTATCAGCAACGGTAGGTTTGTAGGAAAGAAAACATTGTATTACCCTCCGATCCAAAATAAGTGTCGTAGTTTTAGTTCAAACATGAACTAAAACCACGACACCCACCTTGGATCGGAGGGAGTAGCAAATATAGCATCTCCAAAGCAACAAAAACCTTAGACTGGTGCTGCCTATTTGGTGCATGGTGCCAACCAAGAGAAACTCACAGTACTGGCTATTAAACAAATACCAAGCACAATGATCGCACACAACAGAATGCCCTCGAAGTTATCATTCTTCCTTCGACGAAATATATCATCCTTCCCTGCGCTCAGAAGTGAACTTCGTCTCTTTATTTACAAGCTCGACGTCAAATGATAAATCGGAATATAACATCACCTACACCATACCACAAACATGCCGTTACAAGCATCAGGTCTCCACTTGCTGTCATCCGTTTGGTGAACCAAGCCTAATAGTCCGACAGAAAGCAGTTTACTGCTTTCCTTCAGCACACTGAATCCCATGAGCAACACTAGGCATACAACAAACAACAAAGCAAGCATATATCGGAGCAAAGGGACGTGTTCTATACACTAAATCTTGAGCTAGCTACACCTCTTCCTGCCATCCTATCAACACGGCGGCGGCCAAAGGGCAATCCAAAGAATGATCGAACCACGCCTCCAATCTCTGTCTTGCAGAGTGGGCACACTGCATTTATCTTGAGCCATTTATCGACACATTGCACATGAAACAAATGGTTGCAAGGAAGCTCACGGAGCTCATCGTCATCTCCGTACTTAGTAAGGCAGATGCAGCATACCTGCACCAATATTAGAAACTTTGACAGTTATAACTTGTAAATCATGCTGAGAAAGAGCAAATGTGTCCCATATGAGTGTATTAGAAACTGATATGGTAAAGTATTTGGAGAACTTGGGGGATAGCAATTTGGCCTACACCTAGCTAGAATTTCTTTTTAAAAAAAAATAGCAAAACACTTCAAAAAATTATGATTTTTTTTTACAACGGGCATGTGTGTGTTTGAACCACATGCACATTATCATGAACAAATAATATGTGTAGAGCTCTGCGCGAAATCAGACAGTGGTGGGCCCCAGCTTACTACATGCAGGATGTTCTGCTGATGCTCTAAGAGGGGACATACTGTTGAATAAGGAGACAACTTGTGAGTCATGCTGAGAAAGAGAGCAAATGCACCCCAGATGGTGGAACATTGGAAATCGATATGGTAGAGTATATGGAGAGCTAGGCCATGATTTAGTATTGGCCAAATTGCAAAGAGTGGACACACTAACAGATACTCCCTCCGTCCCAAAATAAGCGTCACTGATTTAGAATCAGCGAAACTTATTTTGGGACGGAGGGGGTAGTAATCTAGCCACGTGGAGTACATATTGAATAAGGAGATATCAGTGCATGGAAGAGGAGTTCACATGCTAGCAAGAAAACTAGAATGATTTGAAGGTTCATGAGAAGAATATGTGGATATAGTAGAAAAATGTTCCTTGAAACCAAGAATATCTGTCAAAAGCACTTGAGATCAATCTGTGCTACACATTGAGAATAAAAATTATATTTTGATGAATTGTCTGGTGAAGTAGTGAACAAATATCATGAAAAACAATACCATCTATTGATAAATATTCTAAAGTAAGGTACACACAATAAATGTTGCAGCATAACACTGAATTGTTTGGTGAAGTAGTTCACAAATATCACGAAAAACAATACCATCTATTGATAAATATTCTAAAGTAAGGTACACATAATAAATGTTGCAGCATAACACTTGTGTTGAATGAAGCTATCGTTCCAAAATCATGGAGCATATGAAGCTCAATAGCAAATCCTTGCAGTATTTGTTGAATATCATGACACAGGAAAAGGATGCAGAATACTCACAGCATCTTCAGCAGAAACAACCCTTTCCTTCTTAGTTCCTGGGCCCAGGATGCCACCCTCGCTAAGATTCTCGGAGCTCGAACCATGATCAAGCACCCAGTTTTTGCTTCGTTTTGGTTTAAATTTGTAGGTTGGCAATGCATCGATTAGCTCTTGAGTAGCTCCTCTACTTTGACCCAAATCCTCTTGGAGGCGCAAAACGGAAATTAAGCATGGAAAGCAGCAGCATATCGCTGCACACATGATGAACGGAATGGCATACCCAACACAACTAAGTGCAAGGAACGCTAAACATAGCCTATAAAGGGGCAGCAAAATCAGTTGAGAGTTCAACAGAAATAATGGAATAAACACAGAGCAGTGCAATTACCTATACATATTTGGAGCGTCCTGAGCATCTGATGAAGTGCCACGCCCACCAAAAAGCCACACATTGCCAACAACAAACCATATAGCAAAGAAACAGTCTACAGCTGTCTTGGAATGATAAGCCAATATGCTAGGCCTATAAAACATAATCACATCAAATAACAGCATTCATTCACTTCAAATTTAACATACAACCAAGTACTATAAGACCCCATATCACCAGGTTCTACAAGTTACTAACCAAATAAGAATACTTTAGACAAGAGTGAAGTAGCACCAGTTTAACTCTAGTTAAAGAGGATATGTTATGTACTTATGATCCACATAGCTGCATACTTCTGTAAAGCACAACACAGAAGGGACCATCATCAAACCAGTCTAGTCAGACATGTGAAGCAGGCATGGTAATATTATGCTATGGCATAGGGAATTGCCCTAGTCCGTAGAACAAGTTTCTACTATGTCTTCCTATACTTCCATAAGAAATAAGCAAATGAAAAGGAAAATGAGGATATATGATAACTAATTTGTAGAATATTTCCTGTATATAGGTATATTTCTAAATCTTTTTTGGTGAGGCTTTATGGGGTAGTTATATGCTAAAAGATATGAACGCATAATAGTCTGCTATGCCACTATATTCTTTAACTTTGAGATGATGTGGCACACTAAGATTGACACTGGACATGTCGTTCGAGTGGCATACACTAGTAATTACATTGGTCCATATCAAGTAAAGATATCAGCAAGATTTTGCTCACAAAAGTGAACAGTTCTACAACTATTTGCCATGTGGAATAAAAAACCTATGAAGTTCTCCTTTCCAAATTCACAAATCTTGGAAAGCCATCAAAAGGTGTTTCTTTTGCTGAGTTCTTAGGGCTGACAGGCTTACTGGCAAACCGAAAAAAGAACATATCCTTGAGAGCTAAGCATAGAAAGGGAGAAGTTCTGAAAAGAAGACGTCGAAATCTTTTCACAAAACACTCATGTCCTGATTAATTGCTGTGGTAGCTTTATACAATGCTATACTGTAGAATGAAACTGCACATATATTATCTTATCTCTACAAACTGATAATTGCATTTGCTTATTTTAAAGGTTTTGCTTAAGCTTTTATAATTTTTATTTAACTCTTATCTCAGATTTGTTTTCACACTGTACATTTTTATATACCTACTACTCCCTCCGATCCAAATTAGTTGTCGCTGAAACGGATGTATCTAGCACTGAAATATGTCTAGATACATCCATTTCAGTGACAACTAATATGGATCGGAGGGAGTACATAATTTTAATAAACAAGTGTAAGATCATACAAAACTAAACTAATTGTGTGATGCTCTAAAGGTTGCAATTTCATTCAACTTAACCATTAACTTCTTCCTTTCACAATTTCAGATTTCTGGAAAACACATATAAGACCATAAGGAGTGTGACTGCATTGAAGGATTCCTCAAGATGTAGAAGCTTAGGGAACTCAAAATCAAAATTAACACGGAGTTAAATATCACCTTGGACAAGCAATTGTGATACACCCAAGATGCAAGACAGTACCACTGGTACGCTGATTGCGTCCTTCTGATGAAGATGAAGTCAAAGTAGGATAAGTTGTAGGTGGCTGTTCAGGTTCTTCCTCCGAAGGTCTGTTTCGATGGACATAGCGCCAATATACAAGAGGAAGACTTGCAGTGCAGCCAACTGTATAACCAATTATCCATGCAACTAAAGGGGCATGGGGAAGTTCATGTCTTGACAAGATGAGGATGACAATAGCAGCTGTAATCTGTGCTACATACATGACAAATTCAAACGAGATCCATAAACCAGAATTCCAAAGACTTGTTCCACGACCATAGAAACTATCTCTTCTAGGAAATGATAAATTTCTGGAGCTGTAAGCAGTTGGTGATGTTGATGCTGAAGACACTGGCGATGGCGTTCGCGTGCTTGTTGATGGCCGATCCTCCTGATGTGGTTCATCAGTATCACTGTGCAGATCTTGATGACTGGTTGATGTTGATGCGGTTTCCCCATGTGCTACATTTATAACATGCTCGTGTGCATCACAGTTAGCATGCTCCATCAATAACTTGAATTTGAATTTATAGATTCCAAATTAGCTCTAATCACACAAGAGCAAGCGCATACTCATCATGGCTAACCATATCTCATTCCCCATATTTTTTGACCAGGGGCTACAAAATGGCCGTGTTTTGGTGAAAATACAGCTGAGCAGAATATTGATTCTCAGTATAATCCACTGAATTTAGTTTGTCAATTAGGATAGCTTCAATGACTTCAAAGAAGATCCCAGTGCCTAGGCTACAAAATTGAAAACAAAGAACCTGTCATAAACCTATTTCAATACATACACAAAGAATTGTAGACTTATAAATGCATTAAGTAAGCGAAAGTATGAGCAGTGGAGGCCACTTTGAGAAATATAAAGCAGTAAAGCGAAGCATATGAGGCATACAACGAGTCTGCATATAGCATTTGTTCAAGAATACTATCCTGTTTACTCCATTAGACAGGAATATCATGATGTTTAACAGACCATGGGCATCAGTGCAACACATGAACGTTCCCTAATAGTCAAAGCGCCTGATGGATTTCAATCTGCATCATAAGTCGAATTTCGTTTCCCCTAGACATTTTTTGTACAGCTTGTTGAATAGGATAGTACGAAAGTATTGAGCAATAAGTTTTTTTTCTGCACAATTAATAAGGGCCTGACTCTTTATTCTAAGACTAATATAATCCTATTAGAAAATCAATTCTGCTCAATATCACTCCTCTCCAACAACAGGGGCGGATCAAGATGGCGTGCCGCGTGGGCGCACCGGCACACCAAAAAATCGTGAGCCTCGGTGTGATTGAAAAAATCGCTAGGCGAAACAACCCCATACCTCAAAACCCAATCGCCTCTGGGACGGGGTGGAGACGGCGGGAACACGACGTCCCGGCGAGGGAGGACGGGGACGGCGATGGCCGCGGCGCGCGCGAGAGGCGGGAGGTCGGGGTGGGGGCGGGATTGAGGCGTCGGCGGCGACGCTGAGGTACGGCACGGCACGGCGGCAGCTGCAGCGCACGGTCGTCGACTATAGGAGAGAATTTCGCCACGCGGAAAGAGGGGGCAGAGCGGGGGTCCCTTTCGCGAGAGCGACTCAACCCATTTCCTCCCCTCATCCTCGGTGAATGGTGGATGTCCTGTGCGCTCTTCCCTGCTCCAGGTCCAGTGATCCGGAGAAAGGTGGAGGGTGTTGTCTGCCCGCAATAATTGGCTAGGGACGTGCTGGTCTATGGGGCTAGTCTGTGCAGGTGGAAAATGGTTCGGCGCTCGTCTTCGCGTGCCAAGAACGTGTCGGTCCGAGCTCTGCTTTTGTTTTAGTACTTCAATTGCGGCCAAAAGTAAGAGCACTCTAGCACAATCGTCATAGGGCAATGCTACGCCTACGAAAATTTTCTTACTGATTTAACGTAGGATTAAAGATTAGGGGAGGAAGGGGCTCACCCCATGAAAATCAGGGTGGTGAAAATTTTACGTAAGAATACAAACAGCTGCACGCAAATACAGGGTAACCAGAATACGATTTTCTTTATTTTTTATTGATTGCATCAACTAAATAATTGCACCCTCAGTTTTGAAGGACTAAAATGATCTCGTAGTTGTCTTATTCCTGTCGATGTCCATGAGACGGCTTTTTTAAAGGTAAGCAGGTCCCAATATTATGTGATTCGTCTCCTCGAATCGAATCGTATTGACATTGAGCCCGGCGCCATCTCATGTGCTCTCGCTCCGTTGTGATATCCGCTTGTGCCTCCTTGTAGTGGAGCATCCTCCTAGCGGCGACCTACTCGAATATTTCATCGGGGCAGATGGCTGACTGTAAGCGGCATAGCGCTCATCTCATGCCTCCTTAATAGTGAGGCGACAGGGAGCAAGTGGTGGCCAATATGAGCTAGGCGAGGCCTCTCCATCCCATATGGGATCTGCTTGTAACCATGCTTAGCATCCCAATCCCAGACAACGGGATGTGTTTTGGCATAACAATCATGTCACTCATTGAGGAGGGTGGAATCCTCCTATGCGGCCTCCTCCGCTTCACGACAATCCCGCACCTTCTCATCAACGATACCGACGGCTTCCTCTGTCGCTTCTCTCCTCCTCTTACAGGGAAACTAAGTCCAGTCATGAGATGACATAAATGAGGATAATTTGGCGATAGTCTCCGACCTCCTTCTTTGGAAACAAGACAATATTTCATGAGTTGAGCTAATGGAAGCTTGATGCTTGGAGGCTACTGAACTGGTGGATCACTCTCATATCGTCGTCGCTAATTATGTGTCATCATTTCTTAAAGAAGCTCCCGTTGAAGCCCTCTGGTCCCGGCGCCTTGCCCCCAGGCATTGTCGTCAATGGTGGCCTTGACCTCCTCATTGTGATGTTGTCATCAATGTCATTGAAGTCGACCACTTTGAAATTAAGATTCTCCCCGTTAATGTCCCTTGGCCTAGGTGGACCCGTCCCAAGGCACTCTCAAAGTGATCGTGAATGATTTCCTCGTTAATCTTGTGACATGTAATCCACCCATTGTTTCTCTTTGACCTGATGGATGTGCTTCTTTCCGCGTCTTGCATTGATAAGCACATAGTGAACTTCAAGATTTTATTATGAGCAAATTTACAGTGCTTGGTAATCCTCAAAGATGGGGAAAAGTACCAATGAAATCTAACCATTCATCTAGAAGGGCAATTTAGTCCTTGTATTACGCTGTCGGGCGTCCTGGTGGCGTCGATGGCAGAGAGGCCTAGCAAGTTCGGTGCGTTAGTTTTCTCTGAAGATGGACTGGTGGAAGATGGCGGCGGCAACACATGAGAGTGTGTCGGACCGGTGTATACCCCAAACCCAGTATGTGGCTTGGTTGGGGCCTCCGGCTTTAGATGTTAGGCATTTGTGCGATGTCTGTTTGGTATTAGGCTGGAACTATCGGCACACCTTCATCAAGTGGATAGAAATAGCGACAGATGTTACTAGGATGGTGGCTTCAGACTATCTGATGTACTACTTTGTAAGGTCTTTATGAATAATTAATAAAATGGCTGCATGCATCGCTCAGATGCAAAGGCCGAGGGTAATCCTCCTTTTCTAAAAAAAAATTTGTATTGCGGTATCTTTGCCTTCTCCCTAATCAATAGCCTTTCCCCAAACGACAAGCTCATGATTGATCAAGTTCGAAGTAGAATCCCCGATCGATTAGAGATTAGGTTTTCAAGATTTTATAAAACATGAGATTAGATTTTCCTTGTTGGGAGTAGAGAATTAAAACATTCTTTTGATCACTGGACTTAAAATGAAAATAAATATATTTTATACCAAAGCACATTATAAATTATTTTTAATATTTCATTTTTAAATGAAGGCAACCTTTTTATTTACCCCTAGACACATGGTACTCTGTTTGGATTTTTCAGGTGGTATATACTCCTATTTACTTGTGTTGGAGTAGTCTTGTAGAGTACCAGTCAATTATTCAATATCAGCTAGAGAATAGACTAACTGTAATGAAAGGTTCATATATGTTTCAAGGTACTGTAAAAAGGCTCACTATTTATTGTAGTCCATGATGGAGAATACATACATAGCTTGTTACGGCATTCCTTTTATTTTCTCGCCCAGCCCCTGTAGCTAGTTATAGATACCTAGGAACGTGCATGCATGGGTGCTGCCATGCAAGGAACGAGGGACTATTGGACTATATATGCACTGCGAAGCAATCGCAGCTAGTATGGTTTCTGTCCAACAACATTCCCGGCGGGCTCGTAGTTGCAGGTGATGAAGACGCCGCGGTTGTTGTTGCAGACGACGCGAGCGCAGCCGATGCTGGTGGACGCGCGCCACACCACCTGCGTGTAGTGCCCGCACACCTTCCCGCCCGCGCAGGTGTTGGACCCGTAGTCGTAGTCCTTCTTCTCGTCCACCCACAGCTTCACCGCGTCCGCCGCCTTCCAGTCCGCGCCGGCCGACCCCCAGAAGATGTTCTCCCCGTAGGGCCCGCCGGAGTGCTGGAGCTTGCAGTCGTTGATCCTCTGGTTGGCGTAGCTCTGGGCGAACCCCTGCAGCTTCGTGCTCCAGCTCACCGCGCCCACGCCGACGGCGGCGCGGGCGGCGTTGTGAGGTGAGAGGTAGTCCTGAGGCGAGTTCTGGGCTTGGGAAAGGTTAACCATGGCAGCCGCCATGGCTAGGGCGAGCAGAATGGCCAGCTTGGGCGTCTCCATTACTCCCTGGTTCGGTGTCTAGATGGTTTCTGCTATGTGCCTGCACTATAGCTAGCTGCGTATGTGTAGGCTGTAGCTAGCTAGCTTTGCCTTGCTGGTGTACGTATAGCTTGGGTCTAGAGGGGTTTTTATAGTGGATTTGTACGAGAAATTTCTACAGTTTGCGTGGAAAGTCTACCACCGTGGGGAGGAATTTTCTGACAGTGGCAAAGAATTCCACGAACAAGACATGCATGAGGCAACTCGGTCGAGTCAGCCATTTGTATCTTGTTACGAACGGTGATAGCCAGCCCATCCAACTCATGGTTAATCTACGCTCCTATCCACAAGGAGAAGCGATGAGGCCGTGAGTGGCTCACGTATGTAACATACGCATGGTTCCAGGAGGAGCATGCATACTTGGACTATTCCATTGTTTGCCCTCAAAGTTGATAGACCATGAACGCAGAGATCGTGTACTGCCGCAACTGCAAGAACGTACGCATTACTGGATTCTTCTATGTGGACGTCACTTTCTGTAGGAAAATGTGACAGCGCCCCTCTCCCCTCTCTCTCAAGCTTACTGGTAAATTTTTACTAAAATAAATATTTACAAATACAAGGGCAAAGGAAACAAATGAACCAATACCAGCTCTAGGAAACATCATCAAAATAAAATTACAAGTTCTGTTCTATCCAAAGACCGGTCTGCTCTGCCTTCTTCTGTTTTAGCTCTGATCTGACAGGCCCAAAGTCCTTCTTTGAGGTAATACTTCCAACCCTCAATTTGTACTGCAGAAGCTTTAAAGATCTTAGCATTTCTGACACACCAAATACCCCAGCATCCCATAAGCACAATATCTAGAGCGAAGTCGTTAGGTAGAAGTGAGGTGGCAAGTTGAATTTCATCAAAAGCAGATGTACCCCTCTTTCTGTTTGGAATGATCTGATCCCAGCAACGGAGGGCAAATGGACTGTTCCAGAAGAGATGAATAGACAGTTTTATTAGAGCAGAGAACACAATTATAACTGTCAAGGTGCAAAGTCGTACGCTGGAGCATGTTCCTGGTATTATTCTTATCATGCAACAAGAGCCAAAAGAAGATTATGTGTCTGAGTCTGCATGATGTGGCCCAAATGTCCTTAGTGATGTTGTGAGTAGTGTTATCTCCCATAATGTGCTTGTACATTCTCATAGAAGAGTAAGATTGAGCCTTTCCTGGTAAAGACCAGTAGTCCTGTCCCATAGATATAGGTCTTTGGTGTAGGTGTTCTTGCAAAGTCTGAAACTATTGGAATGCTTGCGGAGAGAGTGGTCTATGGAAAGTCTTTAGTTTCGAGAGTGTTCAGGGCCTGTTGCAAGGATATGTCCATGTCAATGGAAAATGAGTATAGCTCGGGGAACCTAGATCCTAGATTTTGATTCCACCAACCATCAGTCCAAAAATAAAATGGTGTTGTCAGCACCAGGTTTACAGACCGCAAATTGTTTGAAGATGGGTAGAAGTCTCAGAATAGCTTTCCACCAGAAGGATCCAACCATCCTATCGCTAGAAAGAGAGTGTGAATAGTGGGTTTCCCAGATGGCGTTGACCCAGGGAGAATCATACTTGTTGAGAAACTTGTGCATGAACTTCATGAGCAAAGCCTTGTTATGAGTAGTGATATCTAGCACTCCTAATCCATCTTGAGCCTTGGGTCTACAAATTTTATCCCATGCAATGAGTGCAGTCCCTCTGTCCTATGTGCCAAATTTTCTCCAAAAGCACTTTTTAAGATAGAGTTGATCTGATTGACCACTAAGACCGGAAGGGTAAGAGTTCTCATGAGGAAAATGGGCATGCTTGAGAACACTTACTTAATAAGTGTCAGTTTATCTCCTGTAGATAGCAAGGTGGAACAACCCAAGAATCTATTTTCAATCCTTTTGAGCATTGGAACAAAATCCTAGGCGCACCCTAGTGCGGGCACCTGGGTGCCCCCCTTTGGTATTTATTTTCTCCAATAATTTTTATATATTCCAAAATAAATCTCCATAAAATTGCAGCTCATTTGGAGATGTGCAAAATAGGTATCTCTGACATAGCTTTTTCAGTTCCAGAATTCCAGCTGCCGGATTCTCCCTCTTTGTGTAAACCTTGCATATTGTGAGAGAAAAGGCATTAGAATTACTCCACAAAGTGTTATATTGATTAAAAACACTATAAGAGGCTGAGAGGGAGCCCAAGGTAGGTATGAGGGAAGGAACCAATCTTGCACCCAAAGAGAGTGGAGAGTTCCTACAATTTATTATCTGGAGTGTTGATGGAGATCATGATGGATTTAGCATAATCCACTTTCAAACTAGTGTAGGCTGCAAAGTGTAGAAGGAGATTATTGATATGGTTAAGTTGACAAACATCAACAGGGATCATCAGAATAGTGTCATCAACATATTGTATGATAGGGAAATCTAGGCAGGAGTGATGTGTCAAAGGGGAAGTGACAAGGGAGTTCCTCATGGCCTCATTAAGGATGGATTGGGGCAACTCAACGGCAAGTACAAATATTAATGGAGAGAGTGGATCACCTTGTATCACTCCTTTCTTGCATAAGAATTATATCCCTGGCACATTGTTGAGTAGAACTAAAGAAAAGCCAGTGTTGCAAATCATTCTGATCCAATAGAGCCATTTGTCTCCAAATCCTCTAGCTTGGAAATCTCAAGGTATTGTGATTTAGCATATCAAATGCCTTTTCAAAATCAAGCTTGAGTAAAATAATTTTGTTCTTAGATTTCTTACATTGGTGGTTGTACTCATAAGACCATGCCAGACAATCTTGAATGCATATGTTATTAAGTAAACCATATTGATTTCTACGGACCAGCTTGAGAATCACTTTTTTGTAGTCTATTGTTGGGGAACGTAGTAATTTCAAAATTTTCCTACGCGCACGCAAGATCATGGTGATGCATAGCAACGAGAGGGGAGAGTGTTGTCCACGTACCCTCGTGACCGAAAGCGGAAGCGTTATGACAACGCGGTTGATGTAGTCGTACGTCTTCACGATCGACCGATCCTAGTACCGAACGTACGGCACCTCCGCGATCTGCACACTTCAGCTCGGTGACGTCCCACGAACTCACAATCTAGCAGAGTGTTGAGGGAGATCTTCGTCAGCACAACGGCGTGATGATGGTGATGATGAAGCTACCGGCACAGGGCTTCGCCTAAGCACTACGAAGATATGACCGAGGTGGATTATGGTGGAGGGGGGCACCGCACACGGCTAAGAAATCAATGATCAACTTGTGTGTTCTAGGGTGCCCCCTGCCCCCGTATATAAAGGAGCAAGGGGGGAGGCTGGCCGGCCCTTGGGGCGCGCCAGGAGAGGAGGAGTCCTCCTCCTAGTAGGAGTAGGACTCCCCTTTCCTAGTCCTACTAGGAGGGGGAAAGGAAGGCGGAGAGGGAGAAGGAAAGGGGGGCGTCGCCCCCCTTCCCTAGTCCAATTCAGACCAGAGGGGGAGGGGGCACGTGGCCTGCCCTCTCTCTCCACTAAGGCCCATGTGGCCCATTAGTTCCCTGGGGGGTTCCGGTAACCCCCCGGCACTCCGGTTTTCTCCGAAATCACTTGGAACACTTCCGGTGTCCGAATATGGCCGTCCAATATATCAATATTTATGTCTTGACCATTTTGAGACTCCTCGTCATGTCTGTTATCACATCCGGGACTCCAAACTACCTTCGGTACATCAAAACACATAAACTCATAATACTGATCGTCACTGAACTTTAAGCGTGCGGACCCTACGGGTTCGAGAACTATGTAGACATGACCGAGACACGTTTCCGATCAATAACCAATAGCGGAACCTGGATGTTCATATTGGCTCCCACATATTTGATGTCTACTACACAACCTTCTTCTTGTAGACGTTGTTGGCCCTCCAAGTGCAGAGGTTTGTAGGACAGTAGCAAATTTCCCTCAAGTGGATGACCTAAGGTTTATCAATCCGTGGGAGGCGTAGGATGAAGATGGTCTCTCTCAAACAACCCTGCAACCAAATAACAAAGAGTCTCTTGTGTTCCCAACACACCTAATACAATGGTAAATTGTATAGGTGCACTAGTACGGCGAAGAGATGGTGATACAAGTGCAATATGGATAGTAGATATAGGTTTTTGTAATATGAAAATATGAAAACTGCAAGGAGCACAAACGGTATTGCAATGCATTGAAACAAGGCCTAGGGTTCATACTTTCACTAGTGCAAGTTCTCTCAACAATAATAACATAATTGGATCATATAACTATCCCTCAACATGCAACAAAGAGTCACTCCAAAGTCACTAATAGCGGAGAACAAACGAAGAGATTATGGTAGGGTACGAAACCACCTCAGAGTTATTCTTTCTGATCGATCTATTCAAGAGTCCGTAGTAAAATAACACGAAGCTATTCTTTCCGCTCAATCTATCCTAGAGTTCGTACTAGAATAACACCTTAAGACACAAATCAACCAAAACCCTAATGTCACCTAGATACTCCAATGTCACCTCAAGTATCCGTGGGTATGATTATATGATATGCATCACACAATCTCAGTTTCATCCATTCAAACCAACACAAAGAACTTCAAAGAGTGCCCCAAAGTTTCTACCGGAGAGTCAAGACGAAAACGTGTGCCAACCCCTATGCATATGTTCACAAGGTCACTGAGCCCGCAAGTTGATCACTGATACGTCTCCAACGTATCTATAATTTTTGATTGTTCCATGCTATATTATATTCTGTTTTGGATGTTTAATGGGCTTTATTATACACTTTTATATTATTTTGGGACTAACCTATTAACCGGAGGCCCAGCCCAGAATTGCTGGTTTTGCAGAAAAAGAATACCAAATAGAGTCCAAACGGAATGAAACCTTCAGGAACGTGATTTTCGGAACGAACGTGATCTAGAGGACTTGGACCCTATGTCAAGACATCAACCAAGAAGGCACGAGGTAGGGGCGCGCCTACCCCCTGGGTGCTCCCTCCACCCTTGTGGGCCCCATGTTGCTCCACCGACGTACTTGTTCCTCCTATATATACCTACGTACCCCTAAACTACCAGATACGGAGCCAAAAACCTAATTCCACCGTCGCAACCTTCTGTACCCGTGAGATCCCATCTTGGGGCCTTTTCCGGAGCTCCGCCGGAGGGGGCATCGATCATGGAGGGCTTCTACATCAATACCATAGCCTCTCCGATGATGTGTGAGTAGTTTACCTCAGACCTTCGGGTCCATAGTTATTAGCTAGATGGCTTCTTCTCTCTCTTTGGTTCTCAATACAAAGTTCTCCATGATTCTCGTGGAGATCTATTCGATGTAATCTTCTTTTGCGGTGTGTTTGTTGAGATCGATGAATTGTGGGTTTATGATCAAGTTTATCTATGAACAATATTTGAATCTTCTCTGAATTCTTTTATGTATGATTGGTTATCTTTGCAAGTCTCTTCGAATTATCAGTTTGGTTTGGCCTACTAGATTGATCTTTCTTGCAATGGGAGAAGTGCTTAGCTTTGGGTTCAATCTTGCAGTGTCCTTTCCCAGTGACAGCAGGGGCAGCAAGGCACGTATTGTATTGTTGCCATCGAGGATAACAAGATGGGGTTTATATCATATTGCATGAGTTTATCCCTCTACATCATGTCATCTTACTTAAAGCGTTACTCTGTTCTTTTGAACTTAATACTCTAGATGCATGCTGGATAGCGGTCGATGTGTGGAGTAATAGTAGTAGATGCAGGCAGGAGTCGGTCTACTTGTCTCACGTGATGCCTATATACATGATCATACCTAGATATTCTCATAACTATGCTCGATTCTATCAATTGCTCAACAGCAATTTGTTCACCCACCGCAATACTTATGCTCTCGAGAGAAGCCACTAGTGAAACCTATGCCCCCCGGGTCTATTTTCCATCATATTAATCTCCCGTCAACAAGTTATTTCTGGCGTCGCTTTTATTTTGTTGTCTTTACTTTGCATATTTATCATAAAAATACCAAAAATATTATCTTATCATATCTATCAGATCTCACTTTCGTAAGTGACCGTGAAGGGATTGACAACCCCTTTATTGCATTGGTTGCGAGGATTTTATTTGTTTGGGTAGGTGCTAGGGACTCGTGCGTGGCCTCCTACTGGATTGATACCTTGGTTCTCAAAAACTGAGGGAAATACTTACGCTGCTTTACTAATTTGCTAGCGAAAAAAGATGGATGGACTTATGAAATTATTTGCTAATAAAAGTGTTTCTTCTAATCCTAATGATATGCCTTTTTCTACTTTGATTGAGAATAATAATGAATCTATGGATGTGAATTTTGTTGGTAGACATAATTTTGGCAACAACGCGTATAGAGGAAACTTTAATCCTAGGCCGTATCCTAGTAACTCCTCTAATAATTATGGTAATTCCTACAACAATTCTTATGGAAATTTTAATAAGATGCCTTCTGAATTTTAGACTAGTGTTAAGGACTTTATGAATTCTCAAAAGAATTTCAATGCTTTGCTTGAAGAAAAATTGCCTAAGATTGATGAATTGGCTAGGAACATTGGTAGAATTTCTCTTGACGTTGATTCTTTGAAACTTAGATCTATTCCTCCTAAGCATGATATCAATGAGTCTCTCAAAGCCATGAGAATTTCCATTGATGAGTGCAAAGAAAGAACCCCTAGGATGCGTGCTAAGAAAGATTGCTTTGTGAAAGCGTGGTCTTCTAGTTTCTATGAAAATAAAGATGAAGATCTAAAAGTTATTGATGTGTCCCCTATTAAATATTTGTTTTGCAATATGAATCTTGATGAGACTGAATATGATCCACCTTTACCTAGAAGGCGTTCCAAAAATTCGGAGTTTTTAGATCTTGATGCAAAAAATAGTAAAAGTGGGATTGAAGAGATCAAAACTCTAGATATTAATGAACCCACTATTTTGGGTTTCAAGGAATTTAATTATGATAATTGATCTTTGATAGATTGTATTTCCTTGTTGCAATCCATGCTAAATTCTCCACATGCTTATAGTCAAAATAAAGCTTTACCAAACATATCGTTGATGCTTTGATGCAATCTTATGAAGAAAAACTTGAGTTGGAAGTTTCTATCCCTAGAAAACTTTATGATGAGTGGGAACCTACTATTAAAATTAAAATTAAAGATCATGAATGCTATGCTTTGTGTGATTTGGGTGCTAGTGTTTCCACGATCCCAAAAACTTTGTGCGATTTGCTAGATTTCCGTGATTTTGATGATTGCTCTCTAAACTTGCACTTTGCGGGTTCCACCATTAAGAAACCTATGGGAAGAATTAATAATGTTCTTATTGTTGCAAATAGGAATTATGTGCCCGTAGATTTTATTGTTCTTGATATAGATTGCAATCCTTCATATCCTATTATTCTTGGTAGACCTTTACTTAGAACGATTGGTGCAATTATTGATATGAAGGAAGGGAAAATTAGATTCCAATTTCCGTTAAGGAAAGGCATGGAACACTTCCCTAGAAAGAAAATAAAAATACCTTATGAATCTATTATGAGAGGCACTTATGGATTGCCTACCAAAGATGGCAATACCTAGATCTATCCTTGCTATTAGGCCTAGCAAGGGGCGTTAAACGATAGCGCTTGTTGGGAGGCAATCCAATTTTATTTTTAGTTTTTTGCTTTTTTTCTTATGTTTAGTAATAAATATTTGATCTAGCCTCTGGTTAGATGTGTTTTATGTTTTAATTAGTGTTTGTGCCAAGTTTAACCTATAGGATCTTCTTGGATGATAGTTATTTGATCTTGCTGAAAATTCCAGAAACTTTCTATTCACGAAAATAATTGTTAAACATTATCAGAACGTGATATGATGTTGATTACAATTTCAGCAGATCAATAAACAAATTATTTAGGTATTCCTATTTTGGCTGAATTTTTAGAGTTCCAGAAGTTTGCGTTAGTTACAGATTACTACAGACTGTTCTGTTTTTGGCAGATTCTGTTTCGTGTGTTGTTTGCTTATTTTGATGAATCTATGGCTAGTAAAATAGTTTATAAACCATAGAGAAGTTGGAATACAGTAGGTTTAACACCAATATAAACAAAGAATGATTTAATTACAGTACATTGAAGTGGTGTTTTGTTTTCTTTCGCTAACGGAGCTCACGAGATTTTCTGCTGAGTTTTGTGTTGTGAAGTTTTCAAGTTTTGAGTGAAGGATTTGATGGATTATGGAACAAGGAGTGGAAAGAGCCTAAGCTTGGGGATTCCCATGGCACCCCAAGATAACCTAAGGACACCAAAAAGCCAAAGCTTGGGGATGCCCCGAAAGCCATCCCCTCTTTCGTCCACTTCCATCGGTAGGGATTCATTTTCGTCACACAAAAATTCTCTCATCATGCACAACCCCGATGACAAGCCAAGCAATTATTTCATACTTAAGTTTTCTAAAACTTTTTCAACTTTCACGCAATACATGAGCATGAGCCATGGACATAGCACTATGGGTGGAATAGAATATAATGATGGAAGTTGTGTGGAGAAGACAAAAAAAGAAAATCTCACATTGACGCGGCTAATCAACGGGCTATGGAGATGCCCATCAATTGATGTCAATGCGAGGAGTAGGGATTGCCATGCAACGGATGCACTAGAGTTATACATGTATGATATCTCAACAAAATAAACTAAGTGGGCATGCATCCAACTTGCTTGCTCACGAAGACCTAGGGCATTTGAGGAAGCCCATTGTTGGAATATACAAGCCAAGTTCTATAATGAAAAATTCCCACTAGTATATGAGAGTGACAAAACAAGAGACTCTCTATCATGAAGATCATGGTGCTACTTTGAAGCACAAGTGTGGAAAAAGGATAGTAGCATTGTCCCTTCTTATTTTTTATATTTTTTATTTGGCCTTTCTTTTTTTATTTGGCCTTTCCCCTTTTTTATTTTTTTATTTAGCCTTTCTTTTTTTGGACTTTCTTTTTTTCTTTTTTTCGGGACAATGCTCTATTAATGATGATCATCACACTTCTATTTATTTACAACTCAAAGATTACAACTCGATACTAGAACAAAGTATGACTCTATATGAATGCCTCCGGCGGTTTACCGGGATGTGCAATGAAACAAGAGTGACATGTATGAAAAATTATGAATGGTGGCCTTGCCACAAATACGATGTCAACTACATGATCATGCAAGGCAATATGTAATGATGAAGCGTGTCATAATAAACGAAACAGTGGAAAGTTGCATGGCAATATATCTCGGAATGGCTATGGAAATGCCATAATAGGTAGGTATGGTGGCTGTTTTGAGGAAGATATATGGAGGCTTATGTGTGATAGAGCGTATCATATCACGGGGTTTGGATGCACCGGCAAATTTTGCAGCAACTCTCGAGGTGAGAAAGTGCAATGCACGGTACCGAAGAGGCTAGCAATGATGGAAGGGTGAGAGTGCGTATAATCCATGGTGTCAACATTAGTCATAAAGAACTCACATACTTATTGCAAAAATCTACAAGTCATCAAAACCAAGCACTATGCGCATGCTCCTAGGAGGATAGATTGGTAGGAAAAGACAATTGCTCGTCCCCGACCGCCACTCATAGGGAGGACAATCAAAGAAACACCTCATGCTTCAAATTTGTTACACAAGTTACACAACGGTTACCATACGTGCATGCTACGGGACTTGCAAACTTAAACACAAGTATTTCTCAAATTCACAATTACTCAACTAGCATGACTCTAATATTACCATCTTCATATCTCAAAACAATCATCAAGTATCAAACTTCTCATAGTATTCAATGCACTTTATATGAAAGTTTTTATTATATCCCTCTTGGATACCCATCATATTAGGACTAGTTTTATAACCCAAACAAATTACCATGCTATTGTAAAGACTCTAAAAATAATATTAGTGAAAGAATGAGATATCAATAATTTCTATAAAATAAAACCACCGTCATGCTCTAAAAGATATAAGTGAAGCACTAGAGCAAACGACAAACTACTCCGAAAGATATAAGTGAAGATCAATGAGTAGTCGAATAATTATGCAACTATGTGAAGACTCTCTAACATTTAAGAATTTCAGATCTTGGTATTTTATTCAAACATCAAGCAAAACAAAAGAAAATAAAATGACGCTCCAAGCAAAACACATATCATCTGGTGAATAAAAATATAGCTCCAAGTAAAGTTACCGATGAACGAAGACGAAAGAGGGGATGCCTTCCGGGGCATCCCCAAGCTTAGGCTCTTGGTTTTCCTTGAATATTACCTTGGGGTGCCTTGGGCATCCTCAAGCTTAGGCTCTTGCCACTCCTTATTCCATAGTCCATCGAATCTTTACCCAAATCTCGAAAACTTCACAACACAAAACTCAACAGAAAACTCGTAAGCTCCGTTAGTATAAGAAAATAAATCACCACTTAGGTACTGTTGTGAACTCATTATAAATTCATATTGGTATAATATATACTGTATTCCAACTTCTCTATGGTTAATACCTTCCGATACTACTCATAGATTCATCAAAATAAGCAAACAACACAATGAAAACAGAATCTGTCAAAAACAGAACAGTCTGTAGTAATCTGTATCATTCGAATACTTATGTAACTCCAAAAATTCTGAAATAAATTTTTGGACCTGAGGAATTTGTCTATTAATCATCTGCAAAAATAATCAACCTAAAAGCACTCTCCAGTAAAAAATGGCAGCTAATCTCGTGAGTGCAAAAGTTTCTGTTTTCTACAGCAAGATCACATAGACTTCACCCAAGTCTTCCCAAAGGTTCTACTTGGCACTTTATTGAAAAAAATCTATAAAACATGATTACTACAGTAGCTTAATCATGTGAACACACAAAAACAGTAGGGGTAACTATTGGTCTGTCTCCCAACAAGCGCTTTTCTTTAATGCCTTTTTATCTAGGCATGATGATGACAATGATGCTCACATAAAAGATAAGAATCGAAACATAACGGGAGCATCATGCAGAATATGACTAGAATATTTAAGTCTAACCCACTTCCTATGTATAGGGATTTCGTGAGCACACAATTTATGGGAACAAGAATCAACTAGCATAGGAAGACAAAACAAGCATAACTTCAAAACTTTTAACACATAGAGAGGAAACTTGATATTATTGCAATTCCTAAAAGCATATATTCCTCCCTCATAATAACTTTCAGTAGCATCATGAATAAATTCAAAAATAAAACCATCACATAAAGCATTCTTTTCATGATCGACAAGCATAGAAAATTTACTACTCTCCACATAAGCAAAATTCTTCTCATTCGGAATAGTGGGAGTATCATAAGAAACTCGAATACTATAAATTGTTTTCATATTAAAAGAGTAATGTTCAGAAAAAGGGTAATCATAATCATGACAAGTTTTATAAATATAATCATCACTACTTTTTATAGCATAAGTGTCATCACAATAAACATCATAAGTAGCAACTTTGTTCTCATCATAATCAATTGAAACCTCTTCCAAGATAGTGGAATCATTACTAAATAAAGTCATGACCTCTCCAAATCCACTTTCATAATTGTCACAATAAGATTCAACACCCTACAAAATAGTGGGATCATTACTTCCTAAAGTTGACACTCTTCCAAACCCACTTTCATCAATATAATCATCATAAATAGGAGGCATGCTATCATCATAATAAATTTGCATATCAAAACTTGGGAGGTTAAAAATATCATCTTCATAAAACATAGAATCCCCAAGCTTGGGACAAACATTAATTGCAGCAAATAAATACTCAAACATGTCATTCTCATCAAACGTAGCATCCCCAAGCTTGGGCCTTTTCATATCATAAGCATAATCACTCTCATCATTAATAGTATGGATAACACCAATAATATAGCAATTATCATCATCACAATGAGTAATAGGAGCAACATCATTTGGGAGGGATACCTTTTTACCTTTTCTTCTCCGTCTTTTCTTTTTATTCTTCACATTAAGTATGGGTTTAATCCTCTTTTTGGAGCTCCTTATTAATGAGATTGGTTGAATAGAAGGCTCATCCTTGTTACCTGATTCATCATAAGAAATAATAGGAGGATATTGGGAAGTCTCTTCCCTTTCATTAGTATTCTCTTCATCTTCTATTTGTTTTCTTGTCTTTATGTAATTGGTAATATAAGGATTTTCAATGCAATTCACCGCACAATACATATATATTTCCTCTAGATCAAAATCAAGAACTTTATCAAGGACAAATTCTGGCATATCCTTAGTTATACGTTTCATTTCTTCATAACCCACAAGCAAACTAAGTTCATTATGATGCACAAGGGAAATCAAGTCATCACAATTTTTGGACACGATTCGATCATGAAACAATTTGCATTGGATATTTAAATGACCACGTTCATTGCAAAGTTCACAAGTATGGCTAAGAAAATTTAAATTTTCAGCACAAACATCTAGCTTTTCTTGCAACCATTTAGTTTCTAAATACTTATGCCTCTTGCAAAATCTATCTTCCCTGTTTGGTGTGTACTTGCAAACTCTATGCAATCCATGCTTATAAGAGACATTTTCATCATGACTAGTGCAATCATCA
This sequence comes from Aegilops umbellulata, assembly GCA_032464435.1. Taxonomy (NCBI): domain Eukaryota; kingdom Viridiplantae; phylum Streptophyta; class Magnoliopsida; order Poales; family Poaceae; genus Aegilops; species Aegilops umbellulata. The sequence goes on from CP136058.1 coordinate 332,919,917, forward strand.
TTAGTACTACGGATATTCATAGAATTCATACTAACAACATTGCAATCATGCTCATCATTCAAATATTTAGTGCCAAATATTTTAATGCATTCTTCTTCTAGCACTTGGGCACAATTTTCCTTTCCATCATCTTCACGAAAGATATTAAAAAGATGAAGCATATGAGGCACCCTCAATTCCATTTTTTGTAGTTCTCTTTTATAGACTAAACTAGTGATAAACCAAGAAACAAAAAGATTTGATTGCAAGATCTAAAGATATACCTTCAAGCACTCACCTCCCCGGCAACGGCGCTAGAAAGTGCCCTATGTATACTACACAACCTTCTTATAGACGTTGTTGGGCCTACAAGTGTAGAGGTTTGTAGGACAGCAGCAAATTTCTCTCAAGTGGATGACCTAAGGTTTATCAATCCGTGGGAGGCGTAGGATGAAGATGGTCTCTCTCAAACAACCGTGCGACCAAATAACAAAGAGTCTCTTGTGTCCCCAACACACCCAATACAATGGTAAATTGTATAGGTGCACTAGTTTGGCGAAGAGATGGTGATACAAGTATAATATGGATAGTAAATATAGGTTTTTGTAATCTGAAAATATAAAAACAGCAAGGTAACTAATGATAAAAGTGAAAACAAACGGTATTGCAATGCGTTGAAACAAGGCCTACGGTTCATACTTTCACTAGTGCAAGTTCTCTCAACAATAATAACATAACTGGATCATATAACTATCCCTCAACATGCAACAAAGAGTCACTCCAAAGTCACTAATAGCGTAGAACAAACGAAGAGATTATGGTAGGGTACGAAACCACCTCAAATTTATTCTTTCTGGTCGATCTATTCAAGAGTCCGTAGTAAAACAACATGAGCCTATTCTTTCCATTCAATCTATCCTAGAGTTCATACTAGAATGACACCTTAAGACACAAATCAACCAAAACCCTAATGTCACCTAGATACTCCAATGTCACCTCAAGTATCCGTGGGTATAATAATACGATATGCATCACACAATATCAGATTCATCCATTCAAACCAACACAAAGAACTTCAAAGAGTGCCCCAAAGTTTCTACCGAAGAGTCAAGACGAAAACGTGTGCCAACTGCTACATCTTGAGCACTGCGTTGGATTTCCCCGAAGAGGAAAGGATGATGCAGCAAAGTAGCATAAGTATTGCCCTCAGTTTTTGAGAACAAAGGTACCAATCCAGTAGGAGGCTACGCGCGAGTCCCTCGTACCTACACAAAGCAAATAGCTCCTCGCAACCAACGTGAATAGGGGTTGTCAATCCCTTCACGGTCACTTACGAGAGTGAGATCTGATAGAGATGATAGATAATATTTTTGGTATTTTTGGTATAGAGATGCAAAGTAAAATAAAAGGTAAAGTAAAAAAGCAAAGCAACAATAAAGTGATAGAAGATTAATATGATAAAGATATACCCGGGGGCCATAGATTTCACTAGTGGCTTCTCTCAAGAGCATAAGTATTCTACGGTGGGTGAACAAATTACTATTGAGCAATTGACAGAATTGTGCATAGTTATGAGAATATCTAGGTATGATCATGTATATAGGCATCACGTCCGAGACAAGTAGACCGACTCCTGCCTGCATCTACTACTATTACTCCACTCATCAGCCGCTATCCAGCATGCATCTAGAGTATTAAGTTAAAAACAGAGTAGCACCTTAAGCAAGATGACATGATGTAGAGGGATAGTTTCATGCAATATGATAAAAACCCCATCTTGTTATCCTCGATGGAAACAATACAATACGTGCCTTGCTGCCCCTACTGTCACTGGGAAAGGACACCGCAAGATTGAACCCAAAGCTAAGCACTTCTCCCATTGCAAGAAAAACCAATCTAGTAGGCCAAACCAAACTGATAATTCGAAGAGACTTGCAAAGATAACCAATCATACATAAAAGAATTCAGAGAAGATTCAAATATTGTTCATAGATAGACTTGATCATAAACCCACAATTCATCGATCTCAACAAACACACCGCAAAAAGAAGATTACATCGAATAGATCTCCACGAGAGAGGAGGAGAACATTGTATTGAGATCCAAAAAGAGAGAAGAAGCCATCTAGCTACTAACTATGGACCCGAAGGTCTGAGGTAAACTACTCAAACTTCATCGGAGGGGCTATGATGATGTAGAAGCCCTCCGTGCTGGATGCTCTCTTCGGCGGAGCTCCGGAACAGGCCCCAAGATGGGATCTCGTGGGTATAGAAGGTTGCGGTGGTGGAATTAGGTTTTTGGCTCCGTATCTGATCGTTTGGGGATACGTAGGTATATATAGGAGGAAGGAGTACATCGGTGGAGCAACGGGGGGCCACGAGGCAGGGGGCGTGCCCTAGGGGGGTGGGCGCGCCCCCACCCTCGTGGCCACCTCCCTTCTTTCTTGACGTGGGGTCCAAGTCTCCTGGATCATGTTCGGTGAGAAAATCACGTTCCCGAAGGTTTCATTCCATTTGGACTCCGTTTGATATTCCGTTTCTTCGAAACACGGAAATAGGCAAAAAACAGCAATTCTAGGCTGGGCCTCCGGTTAATAGGTTAGTCCCAAAAGTAATATAAAAGTGGAAAATAAAGCCCAATATGGTCCAAAACAGTAGATAATATAGCATGGAGCAATCAAAAATTATAGATACGTTGGAGACATATCACCAACCCCTATGCATAAGTTCACAATGTCACTAAACCCGCAAGTTGATCACCAAAACATACATCAAGTGGATCACGTGAGTATCCCATTGTCACCACAGATAAGCACATGCAAGACATACATCAAGTGTTCTCAAATCCTTAAAGACTCAATCTGATAAGATAACTTCAAAGGGAAAACTCAATCCATTACAAGAGAGTAGAGGGGGAGAAACATCATAAGATCCAAGTATAATAGCAAAGCTCGCGATACATCAAAATCGTGCCAAATCAAGAACACGAGAGAGAGAGAGAGAGAGAGAGAGAGAGAGAGAGAGAGAGAGATAGATAGAGAGAGAGAGATCAAACACATAGCTACTGGTACATACGCTCAGCCCTGAGGGTGAACTACTCCCTCCTCGTCATGGAGAGCGCCGGGATGATGAAGATGGCCACCGGTAGGGGATCCCCCCTCCGACAGGGTGCCGAAACAGGGTATCGATTGGTTTTTGGTGGTTGCAGAGGCTTGCGGCGGCGGAACTCCCGATCTAGGTTATGTTCTGGAAGTTTGGGTATATATAAGAGGTGTTGGCATCGGGAACAAGTCAGGGGGTCCTCGAGGCGACCACGAGGTAGGGGGCGCACCCAAGGGGTAGGGCCCGCCCCCACCCTCATGGGTGCCTCGGGACTCTTCTGGCCTATCTCCGATGCTCAGTGGGCTTCTTCTGGTCCAAAAATAATCTCCGTGAAATTTCCGGTCAATTGGACACCGTTTGGTTTTCCTTTTCTGCGATACTCAAAAACAAGGAAAAAACAGAAACTGACACTAGGCTCTAGGTTAATAGGTTAGTCCCAAAAATCATATAAAATAGCATATAAATGCATATAAAACATCCAAGATGGATAATATAATAGCATGGAACAATAAAAAATTATAGATACGTTGGAGACGTATCAATATTCTACGAAGATCTTTATCGGTCAAACCGCATAACAACATACATTGTTCCCTTTGTCATCGGTATGTTGCTTGCCCGAGATTCGATCGTCGGTATCTCAATACCTGGTTCAATCTCGTTACCGGCAAGTCTCTTTACTCGTTCCATAACGCATCATCCCGCAACTAACTCATTAGTCACATTGCTTGCAAGGCTTGTAGTGATGTGCATTACTGAGAGGTCCCAAAGATATCTCTCCGACAATCGGAGTGACAAATCCTAATCTTGATCTATGCCAACTCAAAAAGTACCATCGGAGATACCTGTAGAGCACCTTTATAATCACCCAGTTACGTTGTGACGTTTGGTAGCACACAAAGTGTTCCTCCGGTATTCGGGAGTTGCATAATCTCATAGTCATAGGAACATGTATAAGTCATGAAGAAAGCAATAGAAATATACTAAACGATCAAATGCTAAGCTAACGAAATGGGTCAAGTCAATCACATCATTCTCTAATGATGTGACCCCGTTAATCAAATGACAACTCATGTCCATGGCTAGGAAACTTAACCATCTTTGATTCAACGAGCTAGTCAAGTAGAGGCATACTAGTGACACTCTGTTTGTCTATGTATTCACACATGTACTAAGTTTCTGGTTAATACAATTCTAGCATGAATAATAAACATTTATCATGATATAAGGAAATCTAAATAACAACTTTATTATTGCCTCTAGGGCATATTTCCTTTAGTCTCCCACTTGCACTAGAGCCAATAATCTAGAATACACAGTAATGATTCTAACACCCATGGAGTCTTGGTGCTGATCATGTTTTGCTCACGAGAGAGGCTTAGTAAACGGGTCTACAACATTCAAATCCGTATGTATCTTGCAAATCTCTATGTCTCCCTCCTTGACTTGATCGCGGATGTAATTGAAGCGTCTCTTGATGTGCTTGGTTCTCTTGTGAAATCTGGATTCCTTTGTCAAGGCAATTGCACCAGTATTGTCACAAAAGATTTGCATTGGACCCGATGCACTAGGTATGACACCTAGATCGGATATGAACTCCTTCATCCAGACTCCTTCATTTGCTGCTTCTGAAGCAGCTATGTACTCCGCTTCACACGTAGATCCCGCCACGATTCTTTGCTTAGAACTGCACCAACTGACAGTTCCACCCTTCAATATAAATATGTACCCGTTTTGTGACTTAGAGTCATCCGGATCAGTGTCAAAGCTTTCATCGACGTAACCATTTACGATGAGCTCTTTGTCACGTCCATAAACGAGAAACATATCCTTAGTCTTTTTCAGGTATTTCAGGATGTTCTTGACCGCTGTCCAGTGATCCACTCCTGGATTACTTTGGTACCTCCCTGCTAAACTGATAGCAAGGCACACATCAGGTCTGGTACACAGCATTGCATACATGATAGAGCCTATGGCTGAAGCATAGGGAACACCTTTCATTTTCTCTCTATCTTCTGAAGTGGTCGAGCATTGAGTCTGACTCAACTTCACACCTTGTAACACAGGCAAGAACCCTTTCTTTGCTTGATCCATGTTGAACTTCTTCAAAACTTTGTCAAGGTATGTGCTCTGTGAAAGTCCAATTAAGCGTCTTGATCTATCTCTATAGATCTTGATGCCTAATACATAAGCAGCTTCACCGAGGTCTTTCATTGAAAAACTCTTATTCAAGTATCCGTTTATGCTATCCAGAAATTCTATATCATTTCGAATCAACAATATGTCATCCACATATAATATTAGAAATACTACAGAGCTCCCAGCCACTTTCTTGTAAATACAGGCTTCTCCAAAAGTCTGTATAAAACCATATGCTTTGATCACACTATCAAAACATTTATTCCAACTCCGAGATGCTTGCACCAATCCATAAATGGATCACTGAAGCTTGCACACTTTGGATCGATAAAACCTTCAGGTTGCATCATATACAACTCTTCTTCCAGAAATCCATTCAGGAATGCAGTCTTTACATCCATTTGCCAAATTTCATATTCATAAAATGCAGCAATTGCTAACATGATTCGGAGGGACTTAAGCATCTCTACGGGTGAGAAGGTCTCATTGTAGTCAACCCCTTGAACTTGTCGAAAACCTTTCGCAACAAGTCGATCTTTGTAGACAGTAACATTACCGTCAGCGTCAATCTTCTTCTTGAAGATCCATTTATTATCGATGGTTTGCCCATCATCGGGCAAGTCAACCAAAGTCCACCCTTTGTTCTCATACATGGATCCCATCTCAGATTTCATAGCCTCAAGTCATTTCGCGGAATCTGGGCTCATCATCACTTCCTCATAGTTCGTAGGTTCATCATGGTCAAGTAACATGACCTCCAGAATAGGATTACCATACCACTCTGGTGCGGATCTTACTCTGATTGACCTACGAGGTTTAGTAGTAACTTGATCTGAAGTTACATGATCATCATCATTAGCTTCCTCACTAATTGGTGTAGGAGTCACAGGAACAGATTTCTGTGATGAACTACTTTCCAAGAAGGGAGCAGATACAATTACCTCATCAAGTTCTACTTTCCTCCCACTCACTTCTTTCGAGAGAAACTCCTTCTCTAGAAAGGATCCATTCTTAGCAACGAATGTCTTGCCTTCGGATCTGTGATAGAAGGTGTACCCAATAGTCTCCTTTGGGTATCCTATGAAGACACATTTCTCCGATTTGGGTTCGATCTTATCAGGTTGAAGCTTTTTCACATAAGAATCGCAGCCCCAAACTTTAATAAACGGCAACTTTGGTTTCTTGCCAAACCATAGTTCCTAAGGTGTCGTCTCAACGGATTTAGATGGTGCCCTCTTTAATGTGAATGCAGACGTCTCTAAAGCATAACCCCAAAATGATAGCGGTAAATCATGAAGAGACATCATAGATCGCACCATATCTAGTAAAGTACGATTACGACGTTCGAACACACCATTACGTTGTGGTGTTCCGGGTGGCGTGAGTTGCGAAACTATTCCGCATGGTTTGAAATGAAGACCAAACTCGTAAATCAAATATTCTCCTCCACGATCAGATCATAGAAACTTTATTTTTCTTGTTACGATGATTTTCCACTTCACTCTGAAATTCTTTGAACTTTTCAAATGTTTCAGACTTATGTTTCATCAAGTAGATATACCCATATCTGCTCAAATCATCTGTGAAGGTGAGAAAATAACGATACCTTGCATGGGCCTCAATATTCATCGGACCACATACATCAGTATGTATGATTTCCAACAAATCTGTTGCTCGCTCCATTGTTCCGGAGAACGGCATTTTAATCATCTTGCCCATGAGGCATGGTTCGCAAGTACCAAGTGATTCATAATCAAGCGATTCCAAAAGTCCATTAGAATGGAGTTTCTTCATGCGCTTTACACCAATATGACCCAAACGGCAGTGCCACAAATAAGTTGCACTATCATTATCAACTCTGCATCTTTTGGCTTCAATATTATGAATATGTTTATCACTACTATCGAGATTCAACAGAAATAGACCACTCTTCAAGGGTGCATGACCATAAAAGATATTACTCATATAAATAGAACAACCATTATTCTCTGATTTAAATGAATAACTATCTCGCATCAAACAAGATCCAGATATAATGTTCATGCTCAACGCTGGCACCAAATAACAATTATTCAGGTCTTAAACTAATCCCGAAGGTGGATGTAGAGGTAGCGTGCCGACGGCGATCACATCGACTTTGGAACCATTTCCCACGCGCATCGTCACCTCGTCCTTAGCTAATCTTTGCTTAATCCGTAGTCCTGTTTCGAGTTGCAAATATTAGCAACAGAACCAGTATCAAATACGCAGGTGCTACTGCGAGCATTGGTAAGGTACACACCAATAACATGTATATCACATATACCTTTGTTCACCTTGCCATCCTTCTTATCCGCCAAATACTTGGGGCAGTTCCGCTTCCAGTGACCAGTCCCTTTGCAGTAGAAGCACTCAGTCTCAGGCTTAGGTCCAGAATTGGGCTTCTTCACTTGAGCAGCAACTTGTTTGTCGTTCTTCTTGAAGTTCCCCTTCTTCCCTTTACCCTTTTTTTAAACTGGTAGTCTTGTTGACCATCAACACTTGATGCTCCTTCTTGATTTCTACCTCTGCAGCCTTTAGCATTGCGAAGAGCTCGGGAATTGTCTTATTCATACCTTGCATATTATAGTTCATCACAAAGCTCTTGTAGCTTGGTGGCAGTGATTGAAGAATTCTGTCAATGACCCTATCATCAGGAAGATTAACTCCCAGTTGAATCAAGTGATTGTAGTACCCAGACATTCTGAGTATTTGTTCACTGACAGAACTATTCTCCTCCATTTTGCAGCTGTAGAACTTATTGGAGACTTCATATCTCTCAACCCAGGCATTTGCTTGAAATATTAAATTCAACTTCTGGAACATCTCATATGCTCCATGACGTTCAAAACATCGTTGAAGTCCCCATTCTAAGCCGTAAAGCATGGCACACTGAACTATCGAGTAGTCATCAACACGCGACTGCTAGGCATTCACAATGTCTACAGTTGTCGGTGCGAGTGGTACACCTAGCGGTGCTTCCAGGACGTAATTCTTCTGTGCAGCAATGAGGATAATCCTCAAGTTATGGACCCAGTCTGTGTAATTGCTACCATCATCTTTCAACTTAGCTTTCTCTAGGAACACATTAAAATTCAACGGAACAACAGCACGGGCCATCTATCTACAACAACATAGACATGCAAAATACTATCAGGTACTAAGTTCATGATAAATTAAAGTTCAATTAATCATATTACTAAAGAACTCCCACTTTGATAGACATCCCTCTAATCATCCAAGTGATCACGTGATCGATATCAACTAAACCAGGTCTGATCATCACATGAGATGGAGTGGTTTTCAATGGTGAACATCACTATGTTGATCATATCTACTATATGATTCACGCTCGACCTTTCGGTCTCAGTGTTTCGAGGCCATATCTGCATATGCTAGGCTCGTCAAGTTTAACCCGAGTATTCTGTGTGTGCAAAACTGGCCTGCACCCATTGTATGTGAACATAGAGCTTATCACACTCGATCATCACGTGGTGTCTCGGCACGACGAACTTTCACAACGGTGCATACTCAGGGAGAACACTTGTACCTTGATTTAGTGAGAGATCATCTTATAATGCTACCGCCGAACTAAGAAAAATAAAATGCATAAAGGATAAACATCACATGCAATCAATATAAGTGATATGATATGGCCATCATCATCTTGTGCCTTTGATCTCCATCTCCAAAGCACCATCATGATCACCATCGTCACCGGCGCGACACCTTGATCTCCATCGTAGCATCGTTGTCGTCTCTCCAACTATTGCTTCTACGACTATCGCTTAGTGATAAAGTAAAGCAATTACATGGTGATTGCATTTCATACAATAAAGCGACAACCATATGGCTCCTGCCAGTTGCCGATAACTTCGTTACAAAACATGATCATCTCATACAATAAAATTTAGCATCATGTCTTGACCATATCACATCACAACATGCCCTGCAAAAACAAGTTAGTCGTCCTCTACTTTGTTGTTGCAAGTTTTACGTGGCTGCTACGGGCTGAGGAAGAACCGTTCTTACCTACGCATCAAAACCACAACGATTTTTCGTCAAGTATGTGCTGTTTTAACCTTCAACAAGTACCGGGCGTTGTCGGTGTCAAAACCGGCGGATCTCGGGTAGGGTGTCCCGAACTATGCATCTAAGGTCGATGGTAACAGGAGACAGGGGACACGATGTTTACCCAGGTTCGGGCCCTCTCTATGGAGGTAATACCCTACTTCCTGCTTGATTGATCTTGATGAATATGAATATTACAAGAGTTGATCTACCTCGAGATCATAATGGCTAAAACCCTAAAAGCTTAGCCTGTATGACTATGAGTATGATTCTTGTCCCTACGGACTAAGCCCTCCGGTTTATATAGACACCGGGGGGGACTAGGGTTGTACAAAGTAGGTTATAGAGAAAGGAATCTTCATATCAGGACGCCAACCTTGCCTTCCATGCCAAGGAGAGTCCCATCCGGACACGGGAGATAGTCTTCGGTCTTGTATCTTCACAACCCATTAGTCCGACCCACGTACCATAGTCCGGACGCTCGAGGACCCCATAATCCAGGACTCCCTCAGTAGCCCCTAAACCAGGCTTCAATGATGAGGTGTCCGGTGCGTAGATTGTCTTCGGCATTGCAAGGCGGGTTCCTTCTCCGAATACTCCAACACAGTGTTCGGACGTAGCGAACGTGTCCGGCTCTGTAAAACAAATTCCCCACACAACCGCAGAGAGCATAATATTTCACGAGTCCAATCCGCTGACAACTTTTGGTAAGGTGACACCACGTCATCATCCGGTCATTATTTTGAACCGTTTTTCGGCCTGCCGCTTCGAGATGCGGTCTCATTGGCACGTCTTGTCAAAGCAGAGATCGTGTCCCCTTATTGCGGGATTCTCATCAACACGGGCGTGGGTATTCCAACCGTCCGGTTGGCATGATTCCATAACAATAGGAAGGTTCCAAGGTCGAGGAGGAGGCGTTTCATATTTACTACCTTTATAAAGGGATTAAGGCCCGTCTGGTTTCTTTAGGCCAACCCTTTCCTCAGCCTTTCCAACCTCAAGCTCCAATGTCCAAGGTTTCGGTTGTTTCGAGCTTCCCATTCATGTCCAGTCCAAGCCCTCAAGGTCGATGGGTGCCTTCCCTCGTCACAGAGGAGGATATCGTGAAACTCCGGGCGGCCAGATACCTGACCGCAGAAATCTCCCACAGGCTTCCCGCTCAAGGGAAGGTTATTCCTATTCCTAGATCCAGCGAGAGGGTCGTGTTCATCTCCCACTTCCTCCGAGGGCTAGGGTTCTCTCTCCACCCCTTTGTTCAAGGGCTTATGTTCTATTACAGGCTAGATTTTCACGATCTAACTCCGGACTCCTTCCTTCACGTCTCGGTGTTCATTGTTACGTGTGAAGCTTTCCTCCGCATTCCGCCACACTTCGGCTTGTGGCTTAAGACCTTTAATGTGAAGCCAAAGGTAGTCGACGGGGAACGAGCAGAGTGCGGTGGTGCTACAGTGGGCAAACTTATCAATGCTCCTTGGCTAAAAGGATCCTTCACAGAATCTTCTGATTTATGGCAGCGGGAGTGGTTTTACATCACTGAACCCCGTGGTACCAAGTGGGCAGCTATACCTGCGTTCCGATCTGGCCCTCCAATTCAGCTCGCATCATGGGTCAATAAGGGGTTGGAATGGGGATCAACCGACGAAGTGCTGACTATACAGAGCCGCATCCAGAGTCTCCTTGAGAAGAACACCGAACTTATCGACGTGGTTCACGTAATGCTAGTCCGCCGGGTCATCCCGTGCCAAATACGACCCCTCCGTATGTGGGAGTTTAATCCAGAAGGACCACGAACCCTTCACCACGTCTTTGATGTGACGCACAGAGGAATGTGGAAGTTATTTTTCGGGAAACGAAAACATTGGCCGGATACTACAGAGGACGTCGGCCTTGACTGCAACCATCCGGATACCTCGGTAAGCACATGACTCTTGAATACAGCTTAAATAAGCATCTCATAATAGGATACTGAGAAAACCATCTTTTTCCAGGGCTGGATAAAGAAGGCAGAGCGAATCAGGTGTTCGGTTCCTCTTCCCGAAGACTCGGCTAGTCCCGTGCTAACAAGGATGCTGATCTCGGCGCCATACTAGGCGTCGGTGGAAGAGGAGAATGAGGAGAGCGGGGGAGCCAAAGGTGACTTCCATCCCGGAGGCAAACCACACCCTGTGTCCGGGGAGATTAGGACTACCTCTTCTGAAGACAAAAGAGAAGGAGAAGCTGACATCCTTTCTTCCTATGGCAAGAAAAGGTCCGCCTCCGAAAGTTGGGAGGCAAGGGCTCCTAAGCGAGGCAAAACGCCCCTGTCAGGTGGTTCAGGCTCGGAAGTTGTCGTTGTCGCACAGTTTCTTTGTAAGGACAAGCCTCCAGCTGAATCGTAAGTGAACAAAGACATTTTAAACATACCCCATTCCTTTTCTCGTTACAAAAGTAACATCTATAATACGTGTTTTGCAGTCCAGCACACAGTCTTCCTCAACAATCCTCCTCCTCGGGGGACCTTCTTCCAGAGATGATGGAAAGCGAGACGCCTCCACAAGCTTCTTCGCCCAACAGGGCGGACGACGACGAGGTGTCGTCCCGGAGGGTCTCTCCCGATCAACAAGGGATAATGGAGACAACGCCCCAAGGTGAAACTTCGGCCGCCCAGGGTCCGAAGTGTGCGGTCCCTATGGGGGCCAACAATAAAGGCTCCGAACTATCCGGTTTAAAGCTGGAGATGACTCTAGGGTCGAGTAGACGTACCCTTTCAAAGGGAGTTCGTACTGCCATAACTGCTTCTAGGAATCCGGAGGCGCCGGATACACTGACGAACATGTTACGGTATTTGTCAATCTCAGGGGAGCATCATACCTTGATGGGTACGGAGGTTGAGAGGATTCTGTCCGTGAAAAGCGGATTGAATGAAGCCTTCATGGGCCTGCTAAGAGGCTTTGAGGTATGTAGTGTTATATTTTCGATTGTGCTGTACACGCAAAATGTGCCTATGTATAGATAGTAGCCCCTGAGACTCTGGTTGGTGCCCAAAGGTAGGAAATCAGAGGATCGAAAAAGATGTCCCAAGGAAATAATCTAATGACTTGAAACACAGGCTGTTACCTCCATGACGACTGCCCACGCTACAGAGGTTGCAGGTCTGGAGCACAAGCTTGATGTGGCGGATAACGACATCATTCTTATTAACAGGCGACTCGACTAGGCGCAAGGTATGTGTTAGGGTATGTATATAATAACATGAGCACGAAGCTAGAATTATATTCTAAGACATGCGTATCTGCAGATGGTGCTGCTGCGGTTGATACCCTTTGGGCTGAAATTGCCCGAGCTAAGGAGCAAGCCCGGAAGGGTAATGTGGCTGCCCAGAAGGCAGCTGATGAGTTAGAAGCCGGACAGGCTGCTCAGCGCCAGTGTGAAGAGAGAATGGATACTATGGCGCGCGAGCTGAAGGAAGCCACTGTCCGGTGCGAATTCCTCGAGAAGGATAACAAGGCCAAAGCGGTCGATCTTGACAAGGCATTACAAGAGGCGAAAGAAGCACGATCTGAGTCTAGAGCAGCTCGGGAAGAGATCCAGCAAGCTGGGGAGATAGCGGCCGGTAAGCATTTCTTATTACAGACTAAATTCGGCGATCCGAAGTATTCCCCACTTAATCAGATGTGGAGCTCCACAGATGCCTTTTTGGACTTGCCGAAGAGTGCCTCCGATGCGGCGCAGTTTTACGAAGCGCGAGAAGGGTATGCAATGGAGAAGCTTTTCTGGTCACAATTCGGCATGCCGAACGTCCGCTGTTACTGAACGAACAGATGGCCCAATGGGCCGAACTCCACAAGATATCCGGTTCTGCCATGAAGGACGTCGTAGTTCGGTTGTGGCTGACTGAGAGCGTTCCAAAGAGTTATTTCGGTTTGGTGCAGCGACTAGTTGATGCGTTGACGCATATCGACATTGTTAAGCGATCAACGTGCATTGAAGGTGCACGGATGGCCTTTGCCCGTGTCAAGACGTACTTGGCTAAGATGAAGGCCACCGATATTGCAGCGAAAAATCCACCCAAGGGCAAGGAGCATCACATGCCAGAGTATTATTTTGAGGATGTCTTAGAGGGTGCCCTCTTGATAGAGGGTCAATGCTCGAAAGAGATGATATTCGAGTGAAATGTATTGAAATTGTAAAAGCAATATTATTATATTTTACGGTTATGCCTAAAGGTTGTGGCCCCTCCTCTGCGGCCGTTTTTGTATAATCTAAAAGTTTTCCAGTCGTCGGCTTCAGGCTTCAGCCCCCTCGTATAAAATATAGGGCTGTTCGGAAAAGCACTTGATCACTCTTGATCCAACGTCTTGGTCCATGAAGGAGGTGTCAATGCGGCAAATAGGCAATAAGACTATAGGGCTTTAGCACTTTCACTGAGCCATAGGAGTTTGACGGTGGGTCTATGATATAGCCCCTGGTATGTACGCAGTTATCTGAATACAGTGCGTTACATGGGTGGCCGGAAGAATGGTCCTTCGTGTTATATGGAAGGAATCGCGAACGACTCTAATAAGTCATCGAGTGGTTGACCAGCTGTCGCCGCATCATGACACTCAGTTTTCGGCTTTCTCTACTGAGGTGCTCATCCGAATAAACTGGGACACAATTGCAGTAGTTCTCCCTTTACTACCCTAGCCGATATAGCGGAATGTAAGGTAGTAAGCACAGGAGCCGGGCAACCCAACTATTGACCAAAGACATGATTCAGATCTGATGCCTATAAGGCCAAACTCGCGACGCCGAAGTGTGATAGAAAGCTGTTTTTACTTGTCGGCAATTCATTTGTTCCCATATCGATCCCCTGGCAACCTGTGCCGAGGTGCGAGTGTGAAACAACCGGAGAAATTCAGCTCTTTTAGAAAAAGCGAATATTGGATATGTATTATGTTTACTGGACATGATGGATATGTCAATTGCCATTTTACAAATAAAAATGCCACGACCCAGGCTATTTGACATGCCAGTGGTCGAAGGCTGAGGGAGAAGGCACTTTACAGACTCAAAATGAAGAGTGCGGTCTACAAAATTATTTGGACCTCCTGTCCCACATCTGCGCCGCCTTGCCTCGATTAGAGGATTCCTTTAACACGAATAACCTTTGGTTAAGTGTATGAAGCCGAACTCCGAAAGAGTCTGCGAGATGACCAATATTTTGCGTCACCTGTCATAAGATAAAAAGAAATAGTTAGAAATGAAAAGGAGGAAACGGGAGTGCTTGTAGGCTTTCCCGTATTGTGCCTCCATTGATGGCCAGGGTATTTTGAGGGCATAATTATGTATGCGCAGTGTAAACTTCACGTGATTGTGAGGCGAACGATGGAGGCTGAACTGCTAATCCCGCTCTGATATAGATCGGTTCCATTTAATAGAAACCGGTGACTTAATGGCCGATGAGTTGTGCGGCTTGATGGTGCCGCTTTGTACTTCGGCTGAAATAGCCATGGTACAATCCCTTATACGGAGGGAGTGTTCCATATTTCCATTTATTGTTATGACGCCGCGTGGACCAGGCATTTTAAGTTTTGCGAGAGCGTAGAGTGGGACCGCATTAGATCGAGCAAGAACAGTATGCCCCAGAAGTGCATGGTAGCCACTGTGGAATGGGGAAATGTCAAAGGTCAAGTCCTCGCTTCAGAAGTTGTTTGCCGAACCGAAAATGACTTCCAGTGTGATGGAGCCCATGCACCGAGCTTCTACGCCGGGTACTGCTCCTTGAGGATTGTTGTAGTGGGTTTGATCCTGGAAGGATCAATGCCCATTTTGTGGATAGTGTCTTGGTACAGTAGACTAAGGCTACTGCCGCCGTCCATAAGGACTTTCTTGAGATGAAACCCATCGATGGTCAGAGCTACCAAACCTTCAGGACGGATATGGCTAATTTTTGGGGGAACCCGCTCTATGGCGCATGCATCCCGTAGTGCGCGCTTGTGCTCCCCTGTAGGGTTGTGCATCGCGTATACCATATTTACGATTTTCACTTCGGGAGGAAATTGCTTCTGAACCCCGGTATTCGGCTGGCGAGTCTCTTCGTCATCGCTCACTGGGAGGCCCCTTCCCCTTGTGTTGGGCTTTAAGCTTGCCGGCTTGTTTGAAGACCCAGCATCTTCTGTTAGTGTGAGTAGCTGGTTTATCGGGGGTGCTATGAATCTGGCAAGGCCGATCCAATATCTTGTCGAGATTGGATGGTCCATCTCTATTTGCCTTGGATGCCTTTTTCCGTTGATCGGGCTTGGAGCCACTGAATCCGGCGTTGACCGATGTGTCTCGCGTTATTTCATCACTATTAGGATGCTCGTGTTTATTGTGTTGTGGCTTTTCGTTGTCATCTCAGACTTCGGAAGTGCCCGGATCGCTGGTGCCGTTGCTCCTACGAGCGAGCCAGTTGTCTTCTCCCGCGCAAAAGCGGTTCATTAGAGCGGTAAGGGCTGTCATGGATTTTGGTTTTTCTTGACCGAGGTGGCGGGCGAGCCATTCATCCTGGACGCTGTGTTTGAAGGCCGCGAGGGCTTCAGCGTCTGGACAATCGACAATTTGGTTCTTTTTAATTAAGAACCTAGTCCAGAGCTTTCTGGCTGACTCTCCGGGCTGCTGGATAATGTGGCTTAAGTCATCAACGTCTGGTGGCCGGACATATGTACCTTGGAAGTTATCGCGAAATGCGTCTTCCAGGTCTTCCCAGCTGCCAACGGAGTTCTCTGGAAGGCTGTTTAGCCCGTGCCGAGCTGGTCCCTTTAGTTTTAGTGGGAGGTATTTAATGGCATGGAGATCATCACCGAGGGCCAGGTGGATATGGAGAAGAAAGTCCTCAATCCATACTGCGGGATCTGTTGTTCCATCGTATGATTCGATATTCATGGGTTTAAACCCTTCTGGGAATTCATGCTCCATTACTTTGTCGGTGAAGCGAAGTGGGTGAGCGACACCTCTATATCGGGCCTTGTCGCGACGTAGCTCGGATGGAGTTCGTCTGCGGTTCTCGGCCCGGGTGTGAGTGTGACTGTTGCATCCGGCTAGGTAGCCGTTATCGCATGTCGGGGCACGTCCCCGTGATCGATAGATCGATCTGTTCTGACCTGCTCTACTGTCCAAGTCCTGCCATAGGTCATATGTGTGTCCCCTAGCTGTTTTATCTCTGCCTTTACGGTGAGGTGGGGCAGGCTGGTGTTCGGCTTGAGTTGCCGCTTTATCCCGACCACGTGATGGTCGGTCAGCCGCATTGCACGATGATGGTACGGACTCCAACGCCTCATTCATCGAACCGAGGTAGCAATTTGCGCTTCGGGTAACTTTTGGCTGGGTGCTTTAGGCTGCATTCCTCGGCTGCCAGGACATCAGTCCATCTATTATTGAGAAGATCTTGATCAGTTTGAAGCTGTTGCTGCTTCTTTTTCAGGCTCCTTACAGTGGCTATTAGCCGGCGCTTAAAGCGCTCCTGTTCAAGAGGTTCCTCAGGCACAATAAAATCCTCGGTGCCGAGGCTCACCTCATCCTCGGAGAGCAGAATGTAATTACTGTCCTCCGAGTCTTCATGTGTGACCTGTTCATCAGGGCTAACTTGCCCGTCTTCTCGTTCATCTTGTTCAGAAGTTGCCTCAACGGGGTCTTCATTGTCTTCGGCACCGTCCGGAGTGTTATCTTCTCCAGTGCGGGTGTTACTATCTTTGCTGCGGCGTGATTTAGAGTGGCGCCGTTGACGCCGGCACTTTGGTGGTATCTCAGGAGGTTTATCCTGAACTGGATCCTTCTTATTGTCGCCCTTATTCTCTTCAGGTGTGTCCACCATGTATACGTCATACGAGGAGGTGGCCGTCTAACGTCCAGTGAACGGTGGGCTTTGGGCCTCCTCTTCTCTCGCATCGTCGTCCATACCGTTGATGTCGTCGGAGCCATAATCGAGCATGTCGGTTAGGTCCTCGACAGTGGCTATGAAGTGGGCGGTGGGTGGGAAATGAAATTCTCCGTCATCAGCCTCCAGTTCGAACCGGATATAGTTCGGCTGTGAGTCCCCTGCTAAGGAGAGTGTTTTTAATGAGTTTAGCACTTCACCTAAAGGCGAGTGTCGGAAGATGTCTGCGGAGCTGTATTTGACGATCGATGTCTGATCAAGCTCGACATGCGTGGACGCGCATAGTTCGGAACCTGTAGCCGGACACGAGTCCGAGGTTCTGGTGACATGGATCCCACTCGAGGTTGGGTCTGTGTGCGGCTCCAACGCCGCTGAGTCTGCGGCCTCCGTGGCGGGGTTGAGCCTCCCGTCCTCAGATGGCGTGATCTGCTTCGGATCTAGGGTCGGGGCAGTTGCACGCGCTATCTCCTGGGTATGGTTCGATGATAGATTTAGGTCATGTTCATCGTGGTGACAGGGAGCGTCTGCTGCCGCGGTCTCAAATCCGTCCAAGATCAAGTCTCCGCGGGTGTCCGCGACATAGTTCAAGCTTCTGAATCTAACCTAATGGCCAGGGGCGTAGCTATCGATCTGCTCTAGATGGCCAAGCGAGTTGGCCCGCAGTGCGAAGCCACCGAATACAAAGATCTATCCGGGGAGGAAGGTTTCTCCCTGGACAATGTTGTTGTAGATGATTGACGAGGCCAACGAACCTCTTGACGACGACACAGTGGAACTCTCAATGAAAGCACCAATGTCGGTGTCAAAACCGGCGGATCTCGGGTAGGGGGTCCCGAACTGTGCGTCTAAGGTCGATGGTAACAGGAGACAGGGGACACGATGTTTACCCAGGTACGGGCCCTCTCTATGGAGGTAATACCCTACTTCCTGCTTGATTGATCTTGATGAATATGAGTATTACAAGAGTTGATCTAACTCGAGATCGTAATGGCTAAAACTCTAAAAGGTTAGCCTGTATGACTATGAGTATGATTCTTGTCCCTACGGATTAAGCCCTTCGGTTTATATAGACACCGGGGGGACTAGGGCTGTACAAAGTCGGTTACAGAGAAAGGAATCTTAATATCAGGACACCAACCTTGCCTTCCACGCCAAGGAGAGTCGCATCCGGACACGGGAGATAGTCTTCGGTCTTGTGTCTTCATAGCCCATTAGTCCGGCCCACGTACCATAGTCCGGACGCCCGAGGACCCCTTAATCTAGGACTCCCTTAGGCGTAGCCACACTCGATTCAACTAAAGTTGGAGAAACTAACACCCGCCAGCCACCTGTGTGCGAAGCACGTCGGTAGAACCAGTCTCGCATAAGCGTACGCATAATGTTGATCTGGGCCGCTTCATCCAACAATACCGCCGAATCAAAGTATGACATGCTGGTAAGTAGTATGACTATTATCGCCCACAACTTACTTGTGTTCTACTCGTGCATATAACATCTACGCATAAACCTGGCCCTGATACCACTGTTGGGAAACGTAGTAATTTCAAAATTTTCCTACGCACACGCAAGATCATGGTGATGCATAGCAACGAGAGGGAAGAGTGTTGTCCATGTACCCTCATAGACCGAAAGCAGAAGTGTTATGACAACGCGGTTGATGTAGTTGTACGTCTTCACGATCGACCGATCCTAGTACTGAACATAAGGCACCTCTGTGATCTGCACACGTTCAGCTCGGTGACGTCCCACGAACTCACGATCCAGCAGAGTGTCGAGGGAGAGCTTCGTCAGCACGACAGCGTGATGACGATGATGATGAAGCTACTAGCGCAGGGCTTCTCCTAAGCACTACGACAATATGACCGAGGTGGATTATGGTGGAGGGGGCACCGCACACGGCTAAGAGGTCAATGATCAACTTGTGTGTTCTAGGGTGCCCCCTGCCCCGTATATAAAGGAGCAAGGGGGAGGCCAGCCGGCCCTTGGGGTGCACTAGGAGAGGAGGAGTCCTCCTCCTAGTAGGAGTATGACTCCCCTTTCCTAGTCCTACTAGAAGGGGAAAAGGAAGGAGGAGAGGGAGACGGAAAGGGGGGCGCCGCCCCCCTTCCCTAGTCCAATTCGGACCTGAGGGGGAGGGGGCGTGCTACCTGCCCTGGTCGGCCCTGTCTCTCTCCACTAAGGCCCATGTGGCCCATTAGTTCCCCAGGGGGTTCCAGTAACCCTCCAACACCCCGGTTTTCTCTGAAATCACTTGGAACACTTCCAGTGTCTGAATATAGTCGTCCAATATATCAATCTTTATGTCTCGACCATTTTGAGACTCCTCGTCATGTCCGTGATCACATCCGGGACTCCAAACTACCTTTGGTACATCAAAACACATAAACTCATAATACCTATCGTCACCAAACTTTAAGCGCGCGGACCCTACGGGATCGAGAACTATGTAGACATGACCGAGACACATTTCCGGTCAATAAACAATAGCGGTACCTGGATGTTCATATTGGCTGCCACATATTATACGAAGATCTTTATCGATCAAACCGCAAAACAACATACGTTGTTCCCTTTGTCATCGGTATGTTGCTTGCCTGAGATTCGATCGTCGGTATCTCAATACCTAGTTCAATCTCGTTACTGGCAAGTCTCTTTAATCATTCCGTAATGCATCATCCCGCAACTAACTCATTAGTCACATTGCTTGCAAGGCTTATAGTGATGTGCATTACCGAGAGGGCCCAGAGATACCTCTCCGACAATCGGAGTGACAAATCCTAATATCGATCTATGCCAACTCAACAAGTACCATCGGAGATACCTGTAGAGCACCTTTATAATCACCCAGTTACGTTGTGACGTTTGGTAGCACACAAAGTGTTCCTCCGGTATTCGGGAGTTGCATAATCTCATAGTCATAGGACATGTATAAGTCTTGAAGAAAGCAATAGCAGTATACTAAACGATGAAATGCTAAGCCAACGAAATGGGTCAAGTCAATCACATCATTGTCTAATGATGTGATCCCGTTAATCAAATGACAACTCATGTCCATGGCTAGGAAACTTAACCATCTTTGATTCAACGAGCTAGTCAAGTAGAGGTATACTAGTGACACTCTGTTTGTCTATGTATTCACACATGTACTAAGTTTCCGGTTAATACAATTCTAGCATGAATAATAAACATTTATCATGATATAAGGAAATATAAATAAGAACTTTATTATTGCCTCTAGGGCATATTTCCTTCATCTATTAGCCAAGAGCTTTGTGATGATTTTTAGAGTTTAGTTAATCAAAGAAATGAGCATGAAATCACCAGGTGTAGATGCAGAATCCTTCTTAAGAATCCGGGTGATGAAGGAGTAGTTCATACACTAAATGTTAACAGTGCCTTGATTGAAGTCCTCAATGCGTTTGTAGAAATCGGGTGCCACAATATCCTAGCAACACTTAAGGAATGTAACATTGAAACCATCTAGTCTAGGTGATTTATCAGCAGGCATGTTCTTGATAACCTCATCAATTCCAGTCTTGGTAAAAGGGGCCTCTAGATCCTGCAGTTCATCATGGTGCTAAAGCAGGGTGTGGAGATAAAAGGGGGTTATGAGTGGTGGTGGAAGTGCGCAATATCTCTTTGAAAGCTCTGTGGAGAATAGCAGCTTTAGTTTGGTGATCGAAATGCTCATGCCCAAGTTCATCTCTAAGCATTGCAATTTGATTATTTCTGTGTTTGATGGTATCCTTAGCTTGGAAATACTTGGTGTTAGACTCTCCCACTTTGATCATTCTGATAGTGGCTCTCTGTTTCAGTAGATTCTCTAGTTTTCCAGAACTTTCTCCAAGTGCTCTTTGAGTATCAATTTGCCATTAAATTCAACTAGGGATAGAGGCCTGAATTCTTCCATTATATCATAACAAAGGATCATGAAATTAGTATCATTGATGATTTTCTTCAAACAAGAAAGTGTTCTAGCCCAAAGCCTAAGTCCTTTCCCCATGCTCTTGAATTTGGCAGCTACGATCTTAGCACTATCAGCTTTAGCATTGTCATGCTCCCAAATGGATTTAACCACATCTTTAAATTATCTATGTTCTGGCCAGAAGTTCTTAAATCTAAAGATTTAGCTCTAGGGATAGAAGTTCCTATTTTTATCATGATAGGAACTTGGTCAGAAGTAGTTTTAGCAAGAGAAATAGCAAAGGTGTCTGGGTATGAAAGAGTCCAAGCTTCAGATGTGAAACACCAGTCAAGTTTTTCTAGAAGGGGTGCTTCTTGCATGTTGCTCCAGGTGAAGCTTCTACACTTCAATGGGATTTCAATCAGAGCCTGGTGATTGATAGCTTCATTGAAGTTGAAATGTCTTGAATGCTCCCTCCCTCTCTGTTTCTGTTATGGGGATATCTCACATAGTTACAATCTCCTAAGATAAGCCAGCAAGCATTATCATCCATAGGGAAATTGTGAAACCGGTTAATAAAATCTGGTCTGATGTCATGTTGACATGGGCCATAGACATTAGTCAGGAACCAAGTTTCACCAAATTGGGTAGAAGTAAACTGGATTGAGATGGATTAGTCATTAACATGAAAGAGTTGGCCCTAGAGGCGAAGTGATGACAACCAAAGAATGACATACTCCTTTCATCCGGAATTAGTATAGTGCGAGGTTCATCCGTCTGAGCAACAAGTAATTTTTGGATGAAAAAACTAACAAATTTATTGTAGTCCCATATCCAACGTGTATCATGAAACAGACATCACCAAATGTCAGCCGATGTGTCCAAATGTGTTCGGATAGTCAGAGGGGCGGAGGCCATCCAATTGGAGTCATCAAATGCTCATCGCCTTCCACTTTTTCTTGTGTAGTGCAAACACTGAAAATAATCAAAGATAAATAGGATCGTGCATTAGTAACTTAAATATAAATATTCAGATGCAATAATAATTCAAATAAAAATACTACAATCCAAATATAAAGTTTTGACACAAAATAGTACAATTTTGAATTCAATTTATTCAGACACATGTGTTGCCATATGAAATGCCCACAAATGCTCAACTAAATCATTCTGAAGTTGTGTATGAATTTGTTGATTGAGAATCCTAAGATGCAATTCGATAATTAAATTCCTCAAACATCATAGAATTCTGCTCTAAAAACTGAATAAGATCACCCATGTTTTTAAAATTTCAGACCATGGTGAGCTCCTTCACCCTCATCCTCCACAATCATGTTATGCATGATCACACAAGTTGCCATCACCTTCCACGATGTCCTTGGATCTTATTGTTTAGCTGGTCCGCAAAAAAATACAAACGGGCCTGGAGCACGTCAAATGGCCTCTCTGCATTATTTTTAGCATCCTCTTGTCTTTGTGAATTTTTTTGTTACCTCTTGGCTCGGAGATGGTCTTCACAAAGTGACGGAGCTAAATCGGGTAGGTCTTGGGGTAGAGGATCCCAAGCTAGGCGACTAGGAACGATGATAACAAGGGCACATAATGTTTACTCAGGTTTGGGCCTCCGAGGAGATAATACCCTACTTCCTGCTTATGTTTATTGTATTGAGTGAGTACACTGTATAGGTAAATTACCATGAGATTGTATGATGTCTAAAGGTGTGTTATCTCTTATAGCCTTCAACCCCATTTTTTATAAGATACCGGAGGCATAGGATTACAAGAGTCCTAGTTGACTACATCAGTGGAGAGGAGTCCTTGCCTTAAATAGAAATTCTTCTTGATTTTCCTTGTAGATCACCATGATCGCCCAAAGTGGCCCAAGACGGAGCCGACTTAAGGGTCCTCAACCTAGCCCACCAGGCCGGGAGTTGTCATGGTAAGAGCTCCACTAGCCAGGACACCATCACAAAGGTCACCCACGGAGGATAGATACCATCACAAAGATAGTACTCCATGTTGTACACTACTCATTGATGGTATAGTTGCACATAGGAGCTTCGCTCACACACAACCTTATAAATAATGAAGACTGTTGTGGCATGTTGATGACATTGTGAGATCTGGCATTCGACGAAGAAAGAGTGCCAAATAAAGAGGTATTGTGTGAAGGAAATTTGCCCTAGAGGCAATAATAAAGTTATCATTTATATTTCCTTATATCATGATAAATATTTATTATTCATGCTAGAATTGTATTAACCGGAAACTTGATACATGTGCGGATACATAGACAAAACACAGTGTCCCTAGCAAGCCTCTACTAGACTAGCTCGTTAATCAAAGATGGTTAAGTTTCCTAACCATGGACATGTGTTGTCATTTGATGAACGGGATCACATCATTAGGAGAATGATGTGATGGACAAGACAGATCCGTTAGCTTAGCATAATGATCGTTCAGTTTTATTGCTATTGCTTTCTTCATGTCATATACATATTCCTTTGACTATGAGATTATGCAACTCCCGGATACCGGAAGAATACATTGTGTGCTATCAAACGTCACAACGTAACTGGGTGGCTATAAAGATTCTCTACAGGTATCTCCTACGGTGTCTGTTGGGTTTGAAGGAAATATGCCCTAGAGGCAATAATAAAGTTGTTATTTATATTTCCTTATATCATGATAAATGTTTATTATTCATGCTAGAATTGTATTAACCGGAAACTTAGTACATGTGTGAATACATAGACAAACAGAGTGTCACTAGTATGCCTCTATTTGACTAGCTCGTTAATTAAAGATGGTTAAGTTTCCCAGCCATGGACAAAGAGTTGTCATTTGATGAACGGGATCACATCATTAGAGAATGTTGTGATTGACTTGACCCATCAGTTAGCTTAGCACGATGATCGTTTAATTTGTTGCTATTGCTTTCTTCATAACTTATACATGTTCCTGTGACTATGAGATTATGCAACTCCCGAATATCGGAGGAACACTTAGTGTGCTATCAAACGTCACAACGTAACTGGGTGATTATAAAGATGCTCTACATGTGTCTCCGATGGTGTTTGTTGAGTTGGCATAGATCGAAATTAGGATTTGTCACTCCGAGTATCGGAGAGGTGTCTCTGGGCCCTCTCGGTAATGCACATCACTATAAGCCTTGCAAGCATTGTGACTAATGAGTTAGTTGCGGGATGATGCATTACGGAATGAGTAAAGAGACTTGCCGGTAACGAGATTCAACTAGGTATCGAGATACCGACGATTGAATCTCGGGCAAGTAACATATCGATGATAAAGGGAACAACGTATGTTGTTATGCGGTTTGACCGGTAAAGATCTTCGTAGAATATGTAGGACCCAATATGAGCATCCAGGTTCCGCTATTGGTTATTGACCGGAGACGAGTCTCAGTCATGTCTACATAGTTCTCGAACCCGTAGGGTCCGCACGCTTAACGTTCGATGACGATCAGTATTATGAGTTTATGTGTTTTGATGTACCAAAGGTAGTTCGGAGTCCCGGATATGATCACGTACATGACGAGGAGTCTCGAAATGGTCGAGACATAAAGATCGATATATTGAATGACTATCTTTGGACATCAGAAAGGTTCCGGGTGAGTTCGGGCATTTACCGGAGTACCGGGGGGTTACCGGAACCCCCCGGGGAGTGTATGGGACCTAATGGGCTTTAGTGGGGAGAGAGAGGGGCTGCCAGGGCAGGCCGCGCGCCCCCTCCCCCTTGGGTCCGAGTTGGACTAGGAAGGGGGGCGGCGCGCCCCTTTCCTTCTCCCTCTCTCCCCCTTCCTTCCTCTCCTAGTCCAACTAGGGAAGGGGGGATCCTACTATAAGCGCGCCATAGAGGGCCGGCCCTCCCCCCTCCTCCACTCCTTTATATACGGGGGAGGGGGCACCCCATAGACACACAAGTTGATTTCTTAGCCGTGTGCGGTGCCCCCTCCACAGATTTCCACCTCGGTCATATCGTTGCAGTGCTTAGGCGAAGCCCTGCGTCGGTAACTTCATCACCACCGTCATCACGCCATCGTGATAACGAAGGTCTCCCTCGACACTCAGCTGGATCGAGAGTTCGTGGGACGTCACCGAGCCGAACGTGTGCAGATCGCGGAGGTGCCGTACTTTCGGTATTAGGATCGGTCAGATTGTGAAGACGTACGACTACATCAACCGCGTTGTCATAACGCTTCCGCTTTCGGTCTACGGGGGTACGCGGACTACACTCTCCCCTCGTTGCTATGCATCACCATGATAGATCTTGCGTGTGCATAGGATTTTTTTTGAAAGTACTGCGTTCCCCAACAGTGGCATCCGAGCCAGGTCTATGCGTAGATGTTACATGCATGTGTAGAACACAAGTGAGTTGTGGGCGATACAAGTCATACTGCTTACCAGCATGTCATACTTTGATTCGGCAGTATTGTTGGATGAAGCGGCTCAGACCGACATTACGCTTACGCTTACGCGAGGCTGGTTCTACCGACGTGCTTCGCACACAGGTGGCTAGTGGGTGTCAGTTTCTCCAACTTTAGTTGAATCGAGTGTGACTACGCCTGGTCCTTGTTGAAGGTTAAAACAGCACACTTGAGGGAGTCCTGGATTAGGGGGTATTCGGATAGCCGAACTATATCTTCAGCCGGACTCCAGGACTATGAAGATACAAGATTGAAGACTTCGTCCCGTGTCCGGAAGGTTCTTTCCTTGGCATGGAAGGCAAGCTAGGCGTGCGGATATTCAAGATCTCCTACCAATGTAACCGACTCTGTGTAACCCTAACCCTATCCGGTGCCTATATAAATCGGAGGGTTGTAGTCCGTAGGACGAACACATCATAACCATCATCATACCCATAGGCTAGCTTCTAGGGTTTAGCCTCCTTGATCTCGTGGTAGATCTACTCTTGTACTACCCATATCATCAATATTAAACTAGCAGGAGTAGGGTTTTACCTCCATCGAGAGGGCCCGAACCTGGGTAAAATAAAGTGTCCCTTGTCTCCTGTTACCATCCGACCTTGACGCACAGATCGGGACCCCCTACCTGAGATCCGCCGGTTTTGACACCGACATTGGTGCTTTCATTGAGAGTTCCTCTGTGTCGTCGCCTTTAGGCCCGATGGCTCCTTTGATCATCAACAATGATAAGGTCCAGGGTGAGACTTTTCTCCCCGGACAGATCTTCGTCTTCGGCGGCTTCGCTCTACGGGCCAACTCGCTTGGTCATCTGGAGCAGATCGAGAGCTACGCCCCTGGCCATCAAGTCAGGTTTGGAAGCCTAAACTACACGGCAGATATCCGCGGAGACTTGATCTTCGACGGATTCGAGCCACAGCCAAGCGCGCCGCACTATCTCGAGGGGCATGATATAGCTCTGCCTCCGAACAGAGTCCTGGAGGCCGCATACGCTCCGGCCCCGATCCTCGATTCGGAGCCCGCTGCGTTCTTTGAAGATGAACGGTTGGACGTCACCTCGGGGGCTGCGATCTTAAAGGCCATTGAGCCGAACGCGAGCCCCGCGCTCCGCATGGCCTGTGACTCCAAGGAGCCGGACTCTTCTCCGAACTTCGGGTCGTCTGTACCCCCGCCAATCGAATCAGATTGGGCGCCTGTAATGGAGTTCACCGCCGCGGACATCTTTCAGTATTCACCTTTTGGTGATATTCTGAATTCTCTCAAGTCTCTCTCTTTGTCAGGAGAGCCCGGGCCGAACTATGGCCTGCGAGGTTGGGATTCGGACGACGAAGAAATTCAAAGCCCACCCACCGCCCACTTAATAGCCACTGTCGGCGATATATCCGACATGCTCGACTTCGGCTTCGAAGACTTCGACGGTATGGACGACGAAGGAGGAGACGAGCAAGAACCAGCACCTGTAGGGCGCTGGACCGCCACCTCGTCATACGACATATACATGGTGGATACTCCAAAAGATGGAGATGGCGATGGAACAGCGGAGGATGGCACTTCGAAAAAGCCTCCAAAACGCCGACGTCAGCGGCGCCGCTCCAAATCCCGTTACAGCAGAAATGGTGATTCCGGCACGGGAGATAATACTACCCCGGACAGCGCCGAAGAACACCAAAACCAGTAGGATTCGGCACAGGAAGATGGAGAAGACCGCCCTCATGAGAGAGCGGCAGAGCGAGAGGTCGAGAACGATAACTACATGCCTCCCTCCGAAGACGAGGCAAGCCTCGGCAATGATGAATTCATCGTACGATCAGACCCCGCCGAACAAGAGCGCTTTCAACGCAGGCTTTTAGCCATGGCGAACAACCTAAAGAAAAAGCAGGAACAGCTTAGAGCTGATCAAGATTTGCTAGCTGACAGATGGACTGAAGTCCTTGCGGCCGAAGAGCACGAGCTCGGACGCCCCTCCAAAAACTATCCTAAGCGCAGGCCGCTACCCCAATCAGAGGAGGAAGCCCAAGACATGGTAGATCGGCCACCTCGCGGCCGCGACAGAGAAGCCCGTCGAACATCCAAACAAGCCATGCCCCGCAGCCGCTTTACCAAGGCACGGGAACACAAACCAGACCTATGAGACGTCCTGGAGGACAAAGCAAGGCAAACAAGATCGATCTATGGATCGCGCGGACGCCCGACGGCACGTGATAGTTTTCACTCCGGAGACAATAAATCCGGTCAGGCCGAACACAACAGGCACAGCTCCTCCGAACTGCGTCGAGACATAGCCTAGTACAGGGGCGCCGCACACCCACTATGCTTCACAAACGAAGTAATGGATCATAGAATCCCAGAGGGTTTTAAACCCGTCAACATCGAGTCGTACGATGGTACGACATATCCGGCAGTATGGATTGAGGACTATCTCCTCCACATCCACATGGCACGTGGCGATGATTTGCACGCCATCAGATATTTACCCCTTAAGCTTAAGGGACCAGCCCGGCACTGGCTTAACAGCCTCCCCGCAGATTCGTTCGGCTCTTGGGAGGACCTGGAGGCCGCATTCCTCGACAACTTCCAGGGGACCTACGTACGGCCACCGGACGCCGACGACCTAAGCCACATAATCCAGTAGCTAGAAGAATCGGCCAGGCAATTCTGGACACGGTTCCTAAAAAAGAAAAATCAGATAGTCGATTATCCGGATGCAGAGGCCTTAGCAGCCTTCAAGCATAACATCCGTGACGAGTGGCTTGCCCGGCACCTGGGACAGGAAAAGCCGAAATCCATGGCAGCCCTCACGACACTCATGACCCGCTTTTGCGCGGGCGAAGATAGCTGGCTAGCTCGCAGCAACAACTTATCGAAGAAGCAAGGTAATTCTGATACCAAGGACAAAAGTGGCAGGTCGCGACGGAATAAACAGAAACGCCGCATCAGCAGCGACATCAATGAAGATACGGCAGTAAACGCCAGATTCAGAGGCCATAAATCCGGTTAGCGGAAAAAGCCATTCAAAAAGAATACCCAGGGCCCGTCCAGTTTGGACCGAATACTCGACCGCTCATGCCAGATTCACGGCACCCACGAAAGGCCAGCCAATCACACCAACAGGGATTGTTGGGTGTTCAAGCAGGCAGGCAAGTTAAGAGCCGAACACAAAAACAAGGGGCTAGACAGCGATGACGAAGAGGAGCCCAGGCCGCCGAACAACAACGGACAGAAGGGGTTTCCCCCACAAGTGCGGATGGTGAACATGATGTACGCGACTCATATTCCCAAGAAGGAGAGGAAGCATGCGCTACGGGACGTATACGCGATGGAGCCAGTCGCCCCAAAGTTCAACCCATGGTCCTCTTGCCCGATCACCTTCGATCGAAGGGACCACCCCACTAGCATCCGTCACGGCGGTTTTGCCGCATTGGTTCTTGACTCAATCGTTGACGGATTTCACCTTACAAGAGTCCTCATGGACGGCGGCAGTAGCCTGAACCTGCTCTACCAGGATACAGTGCGGAAAATGGGCATATATCAATCAAGGATCAAGCCCATAAGGACGACCATTAAAGGCGTCATCCCAGGTGTAGAGGCCAATTGCATAGGCTCCATAACACTTGATGTGGTCTTCGGATCTCCGGACAACTTCCGAAGCGAAGAGTTAATCTTCGACATAGTTCCGTTCCACAGTGGCTATCATGCTCTGCTTGGACGAGCCGCATTCGCTAAATTCAATGCGGTGCCACACTACGCATATCTCAAGCTCAAGATGTCAGGCCCTCGAGGTGTAATCACGGTCAGCGGAAACACCAAACGCTCCATCCGTACGGAGGAACACGCGGCGGCCCTCGCAGCAGAGGTACAAAGCAGCCTGTTAAGGCAGCTCTCGAGTCCGGCCGCTACAAAGCAGGACAAAGCAAAACGCGCCCGGAGTAACCCGCAGCAAGACCGACTGGCGCGTTCAGAGCACGCGTAGCAATACGGCCCCAACCCCAGCCATCGCTACATAGCGGAGCTAGTACCTCGAGTACACAATTACGCCCTTACAATTCCATGGGCATAGGGGAAGGGGCAGATAAAACGGCATGCCAACAATACAGCGTCAAACGTACTAGGGGCTGCCGGGTTCTTCTTTTCTTTCAGGACTCCATACTCTGGATACAGTGTTCGGCCTCGCTGCCGCACAGACGATACAGGACCCAGGAAAGCAGACAAAACAACGCCGCATCATGGAACTCTCAGGTGGTCTCTATTTCGAGCGATATATCCGTTTCTAAATTCCGCGGCCTGCGCCTGGTCAGGACATGTTAAATAGTCTAAATTTTTTTCGCACTACTTGTATCGTTCGGCTTGAATAAACAGCCTCCTCATAAATAATGCATAGCTTTTCGTCTATTTTTTGCATTATCTTCTTTTAATATACATATGTTTACTCAAATAACATGATCGCACCCGTACACCATGGTACGGCAAACCACACCAGGGGCTTTATTACCCTTCTATCTGCGCATTATATGCATCGGCTCCGAGTCATGATTTTGGTCATATGTTGGGTTTGCCCGGCTCCTATGTTTTGGTGCCTTACGTTCCGCTCTATCGGCTAAGGTAGCACTAGGAGAACCACTGCGATTGTGCCCCAGATCAGGTGGGTGAGCACCTCAGTGGAGAAAGCTAAAACAGACTGTCATGATAAGGCGCGAGACCGGTCGCTATTCGAGAGGTTTTTCGAGTCCCTAAAGGCTTATGCCGCTTCGAGCGGAGAGCTGGTTAAGTCCGGCTAAAGGCATGGATAGTGCCCCGAATTCGGCCTTCCGAACTAGGGGCTTCGCCGATATTTAAAATTATAACGTTCTATGGCTAAGTGAGAGTGTTCAAGCATTATAGTCCGATTGCCTGGTTCGCTGTGCTGAGCGCCTCCCTCGAAGGACCCAACTATGGGAACAAGAGCCCTCAGGTTTATCCCGAACACCCCAGCACTAGTTGCATGGGGGCAGAAGCCGACGACTCGCCATCTCTCAGTTATTGATAAACGGCCGCACAGAAAATAATATTTTAAATTTAGAAAGCATTGCTTAAGCGCATATGAACAAGTTTTCAGCGCACAGGATACAAACGAGCGAATTCCTTGAAATATTACATCTTTGGCACACTCATCCGCGACAAGGCGAGCTCCAGCGAGAACTTCCTTGTAGTAGTTCTCGGGCTTGCGATGCTCCTTCCCCTGCGGTGGCCCGTCCTTCACCAGCTTCTCTCCGTCTAGCTTGCCCCAGTGTACCCTTACACGGGCAAGGGCCCTCCGGGCACCTTCTATGCAGACGGAGCGCTTGATGACCTCAAGCCGTGGACAGGCCTCCACCAGCCGCCGCACCAGCCTGAAGTAGCTCCCAGGCAGGGCCTCTCCAGGCCACAGCCGAACTAGTAAGCCCTTCATGGCCTGTTCGGCCGCCTTGTGGAGCTCGGCCAGCTGCTTCAGCTGATCGCTTAAGGGCAAAGGGTGTCCGGCCTCAGAATACTGAGACCAGAACACACTCTCTGTCGAGCTGTCCTCTTCAGCTCGGTAGAATGCGGCGGCGTCGGATGCGCTGCGGGGAATATCGAAGAACGCCCCTGGAGAACTCCGGATTCAGGTAAGTAATAGGTATTTCACCTTTATATTCCTACTTTGCATTAAGAATGCCTTACCCGCTGCTATCTTTTTCACATCCTCCAACTCTTGGAGGGCCTTTTGGGCTTCGGCCTTGGCACTCTTGGTGGTCTCAACAGCCGACGCGAGCTCAGATGCTTGCGTTTTTGCCTCAAGCTCCAAACCCTCATGTTTCTTCATGAGAGCTTGCAGCTCTTGCTGCACCTCGCCGACTTGGACCCCAAGCTTTTCTCGCTCGGCGCGCTCCTTGGCCGCTTTCTTCTCGGCCTCAGCCAGCACCTGCTTCAGGGTTGCCACCTCGGTTGTGGCCCCTACAATAAGCAGTACAATCCTGTTATTTCTTTTTGCAATCAAGCCTCTCTATAGGCACCCCTTTTTTTCTAAGGGGTATTTCTTACCTTCCTTTTCCACGAGCTGCCTTTTGGCAAGGCCGAGCTCTTGCTTGGACCGCTCGAGGTCCTTTTTCAGGACTTCCACCTGCGCAGTCAGTGCGGCGGTGGACAGCAGGGAAGCCTGCATACGCATATTAGACTCCTGCGAAAATTGTTGGATCCTCTATTCGGCTTTTCTTTCCGAACACCGAACAGAGCATCAGGGGCTACTGTCTATGCGGTAATGAATTTAGCATATTTTTTGCTTACCTGGAAGCCTGTTAGAAGGCTAGCGCAAGCTTCATTCAGTCCGCTCTTGGCGGACTGAAACCTTTGGACCACCGCACTCATAACAGTACGGTGCTCCTCGTCGATGGTGGCGCCTTCAAGCGCCTCCAACAGACTATCCGGCGCCTCTGGTTGGACAGAGGTCGCCAGCTCAGACGGCTTACTCCTCTTGGAAGGAGTTCGCCCACCGCGAGCCAGGACGGTTGAGTCCGGCGCGGTGTCCGGCACAAAGCCGGACCGGGAGCCCTGGGGGGTTCATCCCCTTTACTCCTGGGGTCCTGAGGATTGCCTTGCGGCTCCTCCAGGACCACCTCCTCCTGCCCTGTTCGGCGGGACGCCGCTTCGGCGTCGTCCGCCCCGCTGGGGGAGACTGCGGGCGGGACAGAGTTCATGTCCGACGAATCCAGGGAGACGCTCGATGAATCATCGAGTGCGGCTCGGGGCGGGCTGCGCAAATAGCATTCGACATTAGGGTAAGCTGCGCACTTGAAGATACTATGAGTCATTCTGGTATGTGAATATTTACGATGTCGCCGGACGCTTGGTTCTGTCCGGCCACTCTTTTCTGCCCTCTTCGGCGTTGGGGGAGTAGTCCGGCGGAGGGGTCTTCCTTTTCCTCGACCCCTCGGCCTCCCCTGTTGGGGCGGCCTTCTTCTTTTTCGCTCCCCTCGATGGAGGGGGAGAGCTTCCTTGTTCCTCCTCCTCGTTTTCACGAGAGGAGGGCGTCGCAGACTCGCCAGATGACGAGCTCGACACCACCACATTGCGGGCACTCTTTTGAGTCCCGGTGGTCTTCTTCTTCTTGACCTTCTTCTCCGGCACCACATAGGGCGCCGGAGCCAGCAGCTTCTCTAAGAGAGCTGGGGCTGGATCTTCGGGCAGAGGAGCCGGACAGTTGATTGGTCCGGCTATCTTCAGCCACGCCTGTCAAAGGCAAAGGGAGTTTTTAGATCCCACATAGAGTTAATCTATGTAGAAAAGCTTAACGAACCTGTGAAAGGTATAAATAGCCTACCTCGCCAGCGTTGCGCTGCGAGCTGTATCCGCGGTCCTCGGAAGCGGATGTGGGGCACTCGGCGCCTTTGGTTAGCACCTTCTAGACGTCTTCATACGTCGTGTCGAAGAGCCTATTGAGGGTTTGGTGCTGCGCCAGGTCGAATTCCCACAAAGTGAACTCCCGTTCTTGGCAGGGGAGGATCCGACGAATGAACATGACCTGGATGATGTTGACATGCCGGATGGGCTTGTTCATTAGGGACCGGATGCAAGTTTGCAGTCCGGTCACTTCTTCTTCGTTGCCCCACGATAGGCCCGTCTCTTTCCAGGACATGAGCCGCATGGGGGGTCCGGATCGGAACTCAGGGGCCGCGACCCATTTCGAGTCGCGTGGCTCGGTGATGTAAAACCACCATGCCTGCCACCCCTTTAAGGACTCCACAAAGGAGCCATCGGACCAGAGTGCATTGGCCATTTTGCCGGCCATAGCACCTCCGCACTCCGCCTGGGTGCCGGACACCACCTTGGGCTTGACGTTGAAGGTCTGGAGCCAGAGGCCGAAGTGGGGGCGGATGCGGAGAAAGGCCTCACACACGATGATAAACGCCGAGATATTGAGGATAAAGTTCGGGGCCATATCGTGGAAGTCCAGGCCGTAGTAGAACATGAGCCCCGGGACAAAAGGGTGAAGTGGAAAACCCAGTCCGCGGAGGAAATGGGGGAGAAAAACTACCCTCTCATGGGGCCTTGGGGAGGGAAGAAGCTGCCCCGCCTCGGGAAGCCAGTGCGGGATGTCCTTGGACAGATATCCGGCCTTCCTAAGCTTTTTGATTTGACCCTCCGTAACGGAGGAAGCCATCCACTTGCCACCCGCTCCGGACATCGCTGGAGCAGGTTGGGGAAGAAAGAGCGAACTTGGGCGTTGGACCTTGAGTGCGCAGGAGATGGATGGGCAAAGGAGGAAGAAGGCGTAGGTGAAAGAGGTGGATCTTTATCCCCTTATATAGGCTGATGCCGTTATGCGTCCCCACCTACCTAATAAAACTCGCTTGCCGCTCACACGCTATGGTAAATGGCGCGGTTGGGTTACCCACGTCCGCATTAATGAGAATCCCGTTAAAAGGGGCACACGATCTCTGCTTAGACAAGACGTGCCAAGGAAACCGCCTCGTTGAACGTGCTACGGTGGAACAACAAAAAATAATCCATACAAAAGGCTTGGTCGCAGTGTTATGACGCACTGCGGAATACGTCAGCAGATTTGATTTGTGTTTGTATTATTCTCTATATGGCAATACGTGGAAACTTGTTTTGCAGAGCCGGACACTATTTTTTGGTGTTTATTATCTTCTTAAAGAATTTGGAGGAGGAACCCGCCTTGCAATGCCGAAGACAATTTGCGCGCCGGACTCGTCGTCATTGAAGCCTGGTTCAGGGGCTACTGAGGGAGTCCTGGATTAGGGGGTATTCGGATAGCCGAACTATATCTTCAGCCGGACTCCAGGACTATGAAGATACAAGATTGAAGACTTCGTCCCGTGTCCGGAAGGTTCTTTCCTTGGCGTGGAAGGCAAGCTAGGCGTGCGGATATTCAAGATCTCCTACCAATGTAACCGACTCTGTGTAACCCTAACCCTATCCGGTGCCTATATAAACCGGAGGGTTGTAGTCCGTAGGACGAACACATCATAACCATCATCATACCCATAGGCTAGCTTCTAGGGTTTAGCCTCCTTGATCTCGTGGCAGATCTACTCTTGTACTACCCATATCATCAATAATAATCTAGCAGGAGTAGGGTTTTACCTCCATCGAGAGGGCCCAAACCTGGGTAAAATAAAGTGTCCCTTGTCTCCTGTTACCATCCGACCTTGACACACAGATCGGGACCCCCTACCCGAGATCCGCCGGTTTCGACACCGACACTTACGCTTACGTGAGGCTGGTTCTACCGACGTGCTTCGCACACAGGTGGCTAGTGGGTGTCAGTTTCTCCAACTTTAGTTGAATCGAGTATGACTACGCCTGGTCCTTGTTGAAGGTTAAAACAACACACTTGACGAAAAATCGTTGTGGTTTTGATGCGTAGGTAAGAACAGTTCTTGCTCGGCTCATAGCAGCCACATAAAACCTGCAACAACAAAGTAGAGGAAATTTAACTTGTTTTTGCAGGGCATGTTGTGATGTGATATGGTCAAGACAAGATGCTAAATTTTATTGTATGAGATGATCATGTTTTGTAACAGAGTTATTGGCAACTGGCAGGAGCCATATGGTTGTCGCTTTATTGTATGAAATGCAATCGCCATGTAATTACTTTACTTTATCACTAAGCGGTAGCGATAGTCGTAGAAGCAATAGTTGGTGAGACGACAACGATGCTTCGATGGAGATCAAGGTGTCAAGCCGGTGACAATAGTGATCATGACGGTGCTTTGGAGATGGAGATCAAAGGCACAAGATGATGATGGCCATATCATATCACTTATATTGATTGCATGTGATGTTTATCCTTTATTAATCTTATTTTTCTTAGTTCAGCGGTAGCATTATAAGATGATCTCTCACTGAATTTCAAGGTGTAAGTTTTCTCCCTGAGTATGCACCGTTGCTATAGTTCGTCGTGCCAAGACACCACGTGATGATCGGGTGTGATAAGCTCTACGTTCACATACAATGGGTGCAAGCCAGTTTTGCACACACAGAATACTCAGGTTAAACTTGACGAGCCTAGCATATTTAGATATGGCCTCAAAACACTAAGACCGAAAGGTCGAGCGTGAATCATATAGTAGATATGATCAACATAGTGATTTTCACCATTGAAAACTACTCCATCTCACGTGATGATCGGACATGGTTTAGTTGATATGGATCACGTGATCACTTAGATGATTAGAGGGATGTCTATCTAAGTGGGAGATCTTAAGTAATATGATTGATACGTCTCCATCGTATCTACTTTTCCAAACACTATTGCCCTTGTTTTGGACTCTAACTTGCATGATTTGAATGGAACTAACCCGGACTGACGCTGTTTTCAGCAGAATTGCCATGGTGTTATTTTTGTGCAGAAATAAGAGTTCTCGGAATGACCTGAAACTTCACGGAGAATATTTTTGGAATATAAAAAAGTACTGGCGAAAGAATCAAGGCCAGGGGGACCACACCCTATCCACGAGGGTGGGGGCATGCCTACCCCCTGGGCGCGCCCCCTGCCTCATGGCCCCCCTGGTGCTCCACCGACCTCAACTCCAACTCTATATATTCACGTTCGGGGAGACAAAAATAAGAAAGAAGGATTCATCGTGTTTTACGATACGGAGCCGTCGCCAAGCCCTAATCTCTCTCGGGAGGGCTGATCTGGAGTCTGTTCGGGGCTCCGGAGAGGGGAATCCGTCGTCATCGTCATCATCAACCTTCCTCCATCAGCAATTTCATGATGCTCACCGCCGTGCATGACTAATTCCTTTGTAGGCTTGCTGGACGGTGATGGGTTGGATGAGATTTACCATGTAATCGAGTTAGTTTTGTTAGGGTTTGATCCCTAGTATCCAATATGTTCTGAGATTGATGTTGCTATGACTTAGCTATGCTTAATGCTTGTCACTAGGGCTCGAGTGCCATGATTTCAGATCTGAGCCTATTAAGTTTTCATGAATATATGTGAGTTCTTGATCCTATCTTGCAAGTCTATAGTCACCTATTATGTGTTATGACCCGTTAACCCCGAAGTGACAAAAATCGGGATACTTACCGGTGATGACCGTAGTTTGAGGAGTTCATGTATTCGCTAAGTGTTAATGCTTTGGTCCGGTAATCTATTAAAAGGAGGCCTTAATATCCCTTAGTTTCCAATAGTACCCCGCTGCCACGGGTGGGTAGGACAAAAGATGTCATGCAAGTTCTTTTCCATAAGCACGCATGACTATATTCGGAATACATGCCTACATTACATTGATGAATTGGAGCTAGTTCTGTGTCACCCTATGTTATAAGTGTTGCATGAGGAATCGCATCCGACATAATTCTCCATCACTGATCCAATGCCTACGAGCTTTTCAAATTTTGATATTTGCTTAGTTACTTTTCCGTTGCCACTGTTACAATTACTACAAAACTGCTACCGATACTTTTTCCACCGTTACTGTTACTTCCATACTACTTTGCTACTAAATACTTTGTTGCAGATATTAAGTCTTAAAGGTGTGGTTGAATTGACAACTCAACTTCCAATACTTGAGAATATTCTTTAGCTCCCCTTGTGTCGAATCAATAAAATTTGGTTGAATACTCTACCCTCGAAAACTGTTGCAATCCCCTATACTTGTGTGTTATCAAGACTATTTTCTGGTGCCGTTGCCAGGAGGCATAGCTCTATTCTTTGAGTCACTTGGGATTTATATTTGTTGATCACTATGAGTAATTTGAAAGACGAAAGAACTAAGATCTTTCCCTCAACTACGAGGGGAGGTAAGGAACTGCCATGTAGCTTTGCACTTGATTCACCTTCTGTTTTGAGTAAGCTTGCGACACCTAAACATGCTTTTGCTATTAATGCTAATATGTCGCATGTTATTGATGATGCCACTTCTGCTATGCATGATACTTATGATGAAACTACTTCTATGCTTGATACTACTGTGCCATTAGGTGAATTTCTTGATGAACAACTTGCTAGGGCTAGACAAAATGAAATTATTCAAACTGATAATATTGATGAAAGTGACGATGAAGATTCTCCCCCTAGATATGAATTGCCTGTTGTGCCTGAGGGTTATGTTATGGATGAAGAAACTACTAGAGATTTTCTTGCTTGCAATGATAGATATGATCTTAAGAAATTATTAGCTAAGCTAAAAGAAAAATCTTTGAATGCTAGAATGAAATATGACCCTGCTTTTGCTACTTCACCTATCTGTATTTCCGATAAGGATTATGATTTCTCTGTCGATCCTGATATAATTAATTTTTTTGAATCTGATGGTTTTTATGGATATGAATCTGAAACTGTTGTGGCACATCTTACTAAACTAAATGATATAGCCACCCTATTCACTAATGTTGAGAAAACTCGCTACTACTATATCCTTAAATTATTTCCATTCTCATTAAAGGGTGATGCTAAAACATGGTTTAATTCTCTTGATCCTGGTTGTGTGCGTAGTCCCCAGGATATGATTTATTACTTCTCTACTAAATATTTCCTCGCTCATAAGAAACATGCTGCCTTGAGGGAAATATATATTTTTGTGCAAATTGAAGAAGAGAGTCTCCCACAAGCTTGGGGGAGGCTTCTCCAATTACTTAATGATTTGCCTGATCATCCTCTCAAGAAAAATGAAATACTTGATATCTTTTATAATGGACTAACCGATGCTTCCAGAGACCACCTGGATAGTTGTGCTGGTTGTGTTTTCAGGGAAAGAACTGTTGATCAAGCTGAAATGCTATTGAATAACATGTTGAGTAATGAAAATGATTGGACACTTCCTGAACCAGCTCCTAAGCCAACTCCGAACAAAAGGGGTATTCTATTTCTCAGTCCGGAAGATATGCAAGAGGCAAAGAAATCTATGAAATAAAAGGGTATTAAAGCTGAAGATGTTAAGAATTTACCACCTATTGAAGAAATACATGGTCCTGATAACCCGACTCAGGTAGTAAAGGTAAATTATCTCTATATATTTGATGGTGATATCCCTCGTAATAAGTCTGCTAGCCGATGCTTAGATGAGTTTGATAATTTTATTGTTAAACAAGAAAACTTCAATGCTTATGTTGGTAGACAATTAAAATGTAATGCTTATATGATTGAACACTTGAGTGATTATATGTCTAGCATTAAGGGTGAACTTAAACTTATTAGTAAACATGCTTCTATGGTTATCACTGAAGTAGAACAAGTGCTTAAAGCTCAAAATTATTTGCTCAGTGAATTAAATAATAAGAAAAATGATAATGCTATTAGAGTTATGACTAGAGAGGGTAAAATGACTCAAGAACCTTTGTATCCTAAGGGCCACCCTAAGAGAATTGAGCAAGATTCTCAGAGAACTAATGTGGATGCACCTAGTACTTCTAAGAAAAAGAAAAAGAAAAATGATAAGACTTTGCATGCGTCTAGTGAACCTATTGTAGACACACCTGAGAATCCCACTGATATTTATATTTCTGATGTTGAAACACAATCTGGTAATGAACATGAACCTAGTGATAATGTTAATGATGATGTTCATGTTGATGCTCAACCTAGCAATAACAATGATGTAGAGACTGAACCTGTTGTTGATCTCGATAACCCACAATCAAAGAATCAACGTTATGATAAGAGAGACTTTGTTGCTAGGAAGCACGGTAAAGAAAGAGAACCATGGGTTCAGAAACCCATGCCTTTTCCTCCGAAACCATCCAAGAAAAAGGATGATGAGGATTTTGAGCGCTTTGCTGAAATGATTAGACCTATCTTTTTGCGTATGCGTTTGACTGATATGCTTAAAATGAATCCTTATGCTAAGTATATGAAAGATATTGTTACAAATAAAAGAAAGATACTGGAAGATGAAATTTCCACCATGCTTGCTAATTGTACCTTTAAAGATGGAATACCAAAGAAACTAGGAGATCCAGGAGTGCCAACTATACAATGCTCCATTAAAAAAAACTATGTTAAAACTGCTTTATGTGATCTTGGAGCCGGTGTTAGTGTTATGCCTCTCTCTTTATATCGTAGACTTGATTTGAAAAAGCTGACACCTACTGAAATATCCTTGCAAATGGCGGATAAATCAACGGCTATACATGTATGTATCTATGAGGATGTGCCTGTTGTGGTTGTGAACGTTACTATTTTAACGGACTTTGTTATTCTTGATATTCCCGAGGACGATAGTATGTCGATTATCCTTGGTAGACCCTTTTTGAATACTGCAGGGGCTATTATTGATTGCAACAAAGGCAATGTCACTTTTCATGTTAATGGTAATGAGCATACGGTACACTTTCCGAGGAAACAACCTCAAGTCCACAGTATCAATTCTATTGGAAAAATTCCAACAATTACTATTGGAGGTTTTGAATTTCCTCTTCCTACTGTCAAGAAGAAATATGATATTCTTATTGTTGAGGATGTGCATATCCCCGTTGAGGTAACCTAGTGTTATTCAAATTTCTCTGGTTCCATGTTATTCGAAAAGAGTTTGTTAACAAGACTTGATCAACCTTGTTAGTGGATTCCTTTTGATGAGCATGAGATGGATGAAGTTAGAAAGCGCAACCTTCTGTACCCTCCTTTTACTTTATGTTATTTAGATTAAATAAAGCAAAAATAGTATTTTCTGTCTGTTTTCTAAGTTATCCTTGCAATAAAAAAATACCCCGAAAATAAAAGTTCTCCAAATGTCCCGAAAATGAAATGTGATTTTTTGTAGAATATTTAAGAATATCTGGTACTGAGAACACAGCAGAGGGGGCCACCACCTGTCCACAAGGGTCTAGGGCGCGCCCACCCCCCTGGGGCGTGCCCCCTGCCTCGTGGGCCCCACGTGGCCCCCTCTACTTATTCCAGCACCCACACACTCCTTCCTCCAGAAAAAATCACCACCTAGCTCAAACCCGTGTTCTAGCTCATCTTGCTGCCATTTTCAATCTCCTTGCTCAAAGCTCCATTCACAACACTGCTTTGGGGGATTGTTCTTCGGTATGTGACTCCTCCAATGGTCCAATTAGTTTTTTGTTCTAGTGCTTTATTTATTGCAAATTTTTTCTGCTTAGGTGACCCTATTCTTGAGCTTGCATGTCAAATTTATTTGGTCCCAAGTAGTTCTAATGCATGATATAGTCTCTAGGCACTTGAGGATGTAATTGCTATCAATTTTGTTGAGTTTGGTTCACTTTTATTTTGAGTCACTAAAAATTTCAGAAATTTTTCAAAGGGAGAAATATGTTTAGGAAAATGTACCAAGGTGGTTCCTCAAAGAAGCAAGAACCCAGACTCGCGATACGTGATCCAGACTATGAACTACCAAGAGAAGCTCAAGTGCGGCCTTGTGAATGGCCGTCAGAAAATTTCATGGTCCAAGCAGGAATTAAAGAGGAACTTGATGCATATGTGTGTAATGCTGAACTCGAGGGCTTCATGTCAGATAAGTGCCCTCAGTATTATTACCTAACTGATTCCTTTGTGAGAAGGTTCAAATTTTCATCCTCGCGCAATTCTCACACAGTCCTATTTGATCTTTATGATAAATCCTATACCATGGACTTAGAAGATTTTAATACTGCTTGTAAACTCTCGCAGTGGGGTAATGTTAGTGAACCTCACAAATCTGAATTTAAAGATTTTCTTGCTAGTATCACTATGGGGGAATCTAGAGAAATAACACAAGCTACCATAGGGAGCATCCACTTTCCAGCCATACATTACTTTGCCCTCTTTATAGGTAGATGTATTAACGGTAAGGACGAGGCATGTCACATGTGTGTCCTGGATCTTAGTGTTATCAAGAGTGTTGTATTAGGAGATAAACAATACAACTTGGGGGCCATTGTTGCACGAAGGTTGCATCTTAATAGCTTAAGTGGAGACTTGTTTGGTGGAATTTATGCAACCCGTGTAGCTAATTTTCTTAAGATACCCATACATGAAAATGATATGGAATTGCCTCCTGCTTATCTAGATTTTAATGCTATGGTTCGCCATCAGTTTATTGAGAGGAATGAACAACCTCTCCAGTACCGACTAATCTTTGACAGGCATCGCACTGTCCATGTTGCTCTCCCTGCTCCTACTTTCTTTGACTTTCAGGTAAAAGGGAGATATGTTATAACCAGGGAGGAGGCGAATGAGTACGAGAGGAGCACAAAGG
This sequence comes from Aegilops umbellulata, assembly GCA_032464435.1. Lineage (NCBI taxonomy): Eukaryota > Viridiplantae > Streptophyta > Magnoliopsida > Poales > Poaceae > Aegilops > Aegilops umbellulata. The sequence goes on from CP136058.1 coordinate 332,961,609, forward strand.
CAGCTCGCCTCCAAGCTGCAGCCCGTGAGGCAATAACCGCTGCATCTCAATACAACCCCAGTTAAAACTTCGGATATCCGCCAGGCCAGCCATGGCCATAGACCAACTTAGGCTAGAAGCCTAAGCTTGGGGGAGTACGTATTTCTCACCGACTGTCGGTGGGAACGACACCTATGGGATCACTAGGACCCCTTCTATGGTTGGCGGGCGCTGGGTTGTGCAAAGAGCGGGTCTGGCAGGAAGCACAAAGATCGTTTACCCAGGATCGGGCCGCGAGGATGCGTAATACTCTAGTCCTGCTTTGGTGTATGTATTTGAGTGTTCTTGAGTTCTTGAGCTAGCTATAGTGCATGGGTCGCCCAAAAGATCTGAATCCTTCTCCTGGTCGCCTCGGTGGCAAAAAGGGGTTGCCACAGTGGCACACAGGAGGTGGAAAGGTCTATAGTACACAAGCTTATCGCTTGTCATTACGGGACAAGACGCATTAAATGCGCCCCGATAGGTGTCCCTTTGCTTTTTTGGAGATGGCAACGAGGCCCGTCCAGTCCGTCTTCGCCCCGCTCTGCTCCGACACGCGTCCAGGCCAACGATGCATGCGGTGCCACGTAGGCTGGCAAGCTGCTGAGATGGCGTGGTGGTAGGGTCTTCACGAAGATCTGCATGCCACCACGCAGGTGCTTGTCGAGCTGGCCTGGAAGTTGCATGTTGCCACGCAGGTGCCTGCCCAGCTGGTCGAGCTGGCAGCTACATGGGAACGGTGGCGGGGTCTTGGCAGACGCGGGCCTGGCTGCAGCCCCATAGGTGTCTTCGGCAAGAGCCTTGCCGTGGCCCCGGCAAGGGTATTGCCGTGGCATCGTAGTCATCCCCGGCAAGCGCCTTGCCGGGGTCGCATGGATTTCCTCGGCTAGGATCCCGCCGAGGATCGTCGTCCTCTGGTCCTCATCTGATCTCGTGTGTTTATGATCTTGACGAAGATCTGCATGTCATCACGGAGGTGCCTCCCGAGCCCTGGTCCCGATGTGGTTGTTGGAAACCCTTGGGCTCAAGGGTGGCGTGCCCCGCTGGCGTCGGGCAAGTTGCCCTGGCAGGGCTCTTGCCGGGGCCATGGTGGCCACCCGGCAAGGGTATTGCCGGGGGAGTTAGCCTCGCCCCTTTGCTCTATGTGGTCTCTGGTCCTGGCGTCGATCTGATCGCCTTGTGCCCCGGCTCCCCTTTCCTGCCCTGCCCAATGTGGCCGCGGGCGCGGCTCCGACTGTCTGTGCACAAGTAAAGGGGTCAAAAGGGGAGCCCCTACTTTTGTACAATGATAGGAGCCCCTGGGCCCAGAACGGTGCGCGGGCAGGCGGGGCAGATTTTTACCGCGGTAACTTGTTCGCTCGCTTGCGCTTCCCCACAACCCGCGTTGAATGCGCGTCGTGGAGGGTCGTGTGTGACGTGGGTGGCATGCGTGGGACGGTTCCCGCATGCATGCGTCACATCAGAGTAAATGGTAAAGAGGCAGCCCACACCTTCCCCATAAAAAGGAATAACCGCAGGCGCGCTGCTCATTTACCCTCTGTGCTTTCTCCAATCTCGGAACTGCCATATCCTTCTTCCTCTCTCTCAAGCTCTTGCCTTTGCTCGCCGCCACCGCGTCTTCATCGTCCTTCCCCCTTCGCCTCTCGCAGCCGCCATGGCACCCAAAACTAGTAAAGGCAAGGGAGTGGCCAAGGACGCCGGGGCGAAGGAGCCGCCGGAGAGCGAGTTGGCGGCGCGATGGATGCAGTCCGCCTACTTTTCCTCGACGGTCGACACGCTCCATCTCTGGGACTACTTCAAGCACCTGTGGGGGTGCAAGACGGGGGGGGGGGAGGCGACGGGGCATCCGGCCACGCGTGTCATCCCTGCTGCTTTCGCCGAAGCCGGCCTGAATCGGTACCCATTTTTCATCGACTACTTTTCCTGCGGCCTCTGTTCCCCCCTTCTCTGATTTCTTCAATGATATCATGCACACCTTTGGCTTCCACCTTCTGGATTTCACTCCAAACGTCGTGGCGTGCATGGCTCTTTTTGCGCATCTCTGCGAGGGGTTCGCCGGAGTGCTCCCCAACACGACGCTCTTCCGCCACTACTTTTATCCTCGAATCCAAAAGGGAGGCGCCATCTCCAGTTGTGTCGCCTGGATCCCAAGGTCCAAGGGGACATACCCGGAGGGCGCTCAGAAGGAGAGGTGGGAGGAGTGGCGGGGCTGGTGGTGCTGGATTGAGGAGGAGGACCCACAGGAATTCTGCCAGGTTTGCTAGGCACCGCCGGTTCGCAGAAACGACTGGGGCGATGTTGACGCCAACGACGGGAAGCTCACGGTCGCCACCACCAGGATATATCGCCTCACCATTGCCGGGCTCACCCTTGAGATGATTGGGGCAGACTTCATCCGCCGCCGAATCGCTCCTCTGCACAACAAGGGGAGGCCGGCCTGGCTTTTTAGGAATGCGGCCGACATCATGAGGCTTCTCCCCGGCCTGAATCACAACTTCACGGTGATGGGGCACACCCACTTCTGCCAGCGGCTCTTCCAGCTCGACGTGAACCGCGACGGCAAGGCCACAAAGGCCGGCAAGGTCGCCAAGGAGCCCTTGTTTGGGTTGCTGGCGGGGGTGGTCCCGCTGAGCAATAACTCGTGCCAAACCGACATCATTGCCGTGATGCCAGAGTTCAACGCGCACGGCCTCGTCCCAGGTTGGGCCGAGCCGCCGGCGGATCAAGTGTAGGAGTTCTTCGACACCTTGGTGGAGAGGTACGTCTGCGACGAGCCGCTGCTCATCCAGGACACCACCCAGGCGGAGCTGGACTACATCGCCGCCATGGCGGCGGAGGCGGAGCTCGCCAGGGAGGCCGGCAGCGCCGGCGGCATGGAGGACGAGGCGGCGGCGGCCGTGGAGGAGAGGGAGCTCGCCCAGTGGGCGGAGTCCGCTGGGGAGGCCAGCAGCGCCAGCACCGGGTACCCTCTCATTGAAGATGTGGCCGACGAGTCGTCGTCGGAGGAGGTCGAGGCTGTCGACCCTCCGGTCACGAGGAGAGGGCGACTCCTGCGGCGGGCCAGCTCTGGCGAGCCGGTCTAGCCCGGCAGAGCCGTGCAACCGCAACAAGCCCAGGAGGCGTCCGTGCGCCAAACAAGGGCCGCGGTGGCGATGAAGTTGGTAAAGGCCGCGGTGGCAAAGAAGAAAGCAACTGCCTCTTCTTTGTCCAAGCGTGGCCAGACTCCACCCTCCTCCCCTCCTCCGGCAGACACCGACGTGGAGGTCGTCTTCGATTTTGGGTCCCTCAGCCGAAGGAGGAAGAGGATGGCAACAGAAGAGGAGGTGGAGGATGAGTGAGTATCTTGCTCTTTTTTGTCATCTCCATCTCCTCAGACTGTGCCGCTTATCTCGATTTGGTTTCACTTTCGCAGGGACACGGAGACGCTGGCCCAGAGGGTGAAGAGGGCCAGGGCCTCGACGGGCGGTCAGCCCCCGGCGGGCACTTCGAGTACGCTGGTGGTGGTGGTGAGCAGCCCGGACAGCAGCCCCCGGCGCAGCCCCCAGCGTAAGTTCACCACTTGCTCCCCCTCAACACGTGCTGGGGTACGATCCCTTGGTGCTGATCTTGTGGTGGTTGCAGGAGGAGGACAGCAGGAGGAGGAGCCATTGGGGCCACCCCCAACACGCCGCCCCCATCAACTACGCCGCCCCGAGGGGCGTCCCCGGCAAGGGCGGCAAGCGTCGAGCCTATGCGTACGAAGGAGGAGGAGGAGAACCCGGGTGCTGGTGGCTCCGTCCTGGCGCCAGATGTTAAGCGAGGAAGGGGCTACTTCTTCCCAGCCCGACACGGGTAAGTGATCCGCCTTCTGTCCTTGTTCATTCTTGTTTCTTCTTTTCTTCTTTTTCTGAATCTTGGTCTTGGCCTCGCCTCACTCCCCTTCTCGGCGTCTAGGTCCTTCCTCGGTGGACCTGGAGGACGTTGATACCGTCATCGAGGAGGTCGCCTGGGAGGCCGCGGCCGAGGCCGACAAGATCGTTGCCGAGGAGTCTGCCAAGGCTGCCGCTGAAGAGGCCGCCAAGGGGTCTGCTAAGGAGACCGGCAAGGTTGTTGCTGAGGAGGCCGGTGAGGCGCCTACCGGGGAGGTCGACAAGGCCGCCGCTAAGGTGGGAGTGGTCGACGACCAACCTTCCTCCTCCTCGCTGCTTTTGGCTCGGGCAGGTACCTGAGGGTGAGCGACGACCTGTTCGTCCACCTCCCAGGGATGGAGAGCGCCGGGGTGCCCGCCGAGGGGGAGGTGTTTGATGATGAAGTGCTCGCCGCCGCCGGGCTTGAGGTTGTTGACGATCTGAGTGCCGGTGGTGGCGGTTCCCACGAAGAGCGGATCCTCCCGGCCATGAGTGCCAACTTCTAAAAGCTCCAGGTGCTTCACCGCGCCTGCCTGGACAAGGCCAAGTCTAGGATGGCGGTGGTGGACAAGGACGAGGCGGACCTCGAGGAGCGCATCGCGAGGCACGGGCTTGGTTCCGCCAGGTCCACAAGGACTTGAAGGCCGCCCAAGACATGCTGGCTGAGTGCAACCTGGAGCTCGTCATGAAGCAGTCCGGCATCAAGTAGGCCCAGGAATTGGCGGAGCAGTAGGCCGCCCAGGCCGAGGCTGCTCGACACTAGCAGCAGGCCGCGCTAAACTCCCAAGAGGAGGACCTTGCCGCTCACGAGGAGAAGCTTGTTGCGACACTCCACGGCAAGGACGAGGAGGTTGAGAAGCTTGTCATGCAACGGACCCAGGAGCTGGAGTAGAGGCACAGGGAGGTGCTCGATGCCCAAGCCCTGGTCCACGCCGGCAGGGTGAAGGAGCTGAAGTTGGAGCGGGACGGGCTGAAGGACCAGGTCCTGAAGCTGTCCAAGGAGAAGGACACGCTCAACAGCGCTCTGGTTGAGGCGCAGGGCATAGTCCTTGGCAAGGCGGAGCAGCTTTCCGAGGCCAACAACTCCATCAAAGACCTCAAGCTGAAGCTAGAGGGCCTCGAGGGAGCGCTGTCGGAGGCCAAAGCCCGGGAGGAGACCCTGACCAAGGATCTGGAGGCTGAGAAGCAGCTGCGGAGGAACGACGCCGCCACCCACAAGGAATACGTGGAGGGCGAAAACCGCTGGCTCAGCCGCCGTTGTAGACAGGGCCACCACACAGCTGGCTACTATGGGGATGTCGGACGTGAGGTTCGCCCCGGAGCCGAACTTGAGCCCCAACTGCAACCTGACCCTATTTTTCGAGAGGGTTGTTGGTGCCCTGGAGCGGCTCCACTCCAACCGGGCGGCCTCTCTAGCCGAGGAGGACCGGAGGCTTTGCCGGGGTGCCATGACCAAGGTCCTCACCAAGGTGGCCCACTGGAATCCCAACCTCGACTTCGACGCCACGCTGGAGAGCTTGCCGGAGGATGCGGACCTCGCGGTACTCAAGGAGCGTATCGAGCCCATCATCAGCCGCATCGATGGAATTCAGAGGATAGAGGGCCAGCGCCGGGATTAGGCACCCCGTCTCTCACTGCCGCTGCAGGTTCATGACCAAGACAATTTTTATCTTTAGTTAGAACCGCAGCAACAATTAATGTAATATAACTCTACAACACTTTTGATATTATGCATGTTGTCTTTCCGTTAGATCTCCCCTTGTATGTTCACACCCTATGCTTGTTGACATAAGGCCGCCGACGCGTAAACCCATGCCATGGTGCTTTGGGACGGATCCTTAGCACCTTGCCGGAAGGGCGCTTGCTGGCGGGCAAGCCACCTTGCCGCCGCCAGAGCGGTCGCTTGAACTGTCGAGCGGACTCGAAGCAGGACAAGAGCGCTGCTGGCAACGGGTAGGCCACCTTGCCGCTACTAGCGCGGCTGCATGAACTGTCGAGCGGGCTCGAGACAGAAACAAAGGTGTTGCCAATGGCGGAAGGGTCCCATCGCGTGCAGGTTTCCCGTACAAGGAACGAGATCTCTCATGGAGAACAACCTTATATGAGTGAAAACAGCCAAGATTTCGTGTGACTTATCTTTTTCATCTTTGCGCGGGTGTTCACCGCGTCCGCAGGTGATGCTGCCCGCTTGGTCGTCTTCTTCCTCGGAGCCATGGCGATGAGGAACTGCTATGCTAACTGCTAGACTGGATTTTCACACCTGCGCCCCCTACCTGGAGCGCCAAAGATGTCGGTGGGAACGACACCTATGGGATCAATGGGACCCCTTCTACGGTTGGCGGGCGCGGGGTTGTGCAAAGAGCGGGTCTGGCAGGAAGCACAAAGATCGTTTACCCAGGTTCGGGCCACGAGGATGCATAATACCCTAGTCCTGCTTTGGTGTATGTATTTGAGTGTTCTTGAGTTCTTGAGCTAGCTACGGTGCATGGTTAGCCCAAAAGATCCAAATCCTTCTCCTGGTCGCCTGGGACCTCCTTTTATAGGAAAAAAGGGGTTGCCAAAGTGGCACACAGGAGGTGAAAAGGTCTACAGTACACAAGCTTATCGCTTGTCATTACGGGACAAGACGCATTAAATGCACCCCCATAGGTGTCCCGTTGCTTTATTGGAGATGGCAACGAGGCCCGTCCCGTCCGTCGCCACCCCGCTCTGCTCCAACACACGTCTAGGCCAACGATGCATGCGGTGCCATGTAGGCTGGTAGGCTGCTGAGATGGCATGGTGGTAGGGTCTTCACGAAGATCTGCATGCCACCACGCAGGTGCTTGCCGAGCTGGCCTGGAAGATGCATGTCGCCACGCAGGTGCCTGCCTAGCTGGTTGGGCTGGCAGCTACATGGGAACAATGGCGGGGTCTTGGTAGACGTGGGCCTGGCTGCGGCCCCATAGGTGTCTTCGGCAAGAGCCTTGTCGGGGCCCCGACAAGGGTCTTGCCGTGGCATCATAGTCATCCCCGGCAAGCGCCTTGCCGGGGGTCTCATGGATTTCCTCGGCTAGGATCCCGCCGAGGATCGTCATCTTCTGGTCCTCATCTGATCTCGTGTGTTTATGATCTTGACGAAGATCTGCATGCCACCACGAAGGTGCCTCCCGAGCCCTGGTCCCAATGTGGTTGTTGGAAGCCCTTGGGCTCAAGGGTGGCGCGCCCCGCTGGCGTCGGGCAAGTTACCCCGGCAAGGCTCTTGCCGGGGCCACGGAGGCCACCCGGAAAGGGTCTTGCCGGCGGTGTCAGCCTCGCCCGTTTGCTCTCTGCGGTCTCTAGTCCTGGCGTCTCTTTGATCACCTTGTGCCCCGGCTCCCCTTTCCTGCCCTGCCCAGTGTGGCCGCGGGCGCGGCTCCGACTGTCCGTGCACAAGTAAAGGGGTGAAAAGGGGAGCCCCAACTTTTGTACATAGACACCGACATTACATTCATGTTCACCCACTCATTCCAGTTGTCGGTGCTCATACTTTTTCATTGTACTATCCATGCTAGTTTATTTTCTTTCCTGTTCTTCTTCTTGTGTGTTTGAAAAACCTTAAGAAAAACCAAAAAAAATTAGTTGTAACTTTTAGCTAGTTTACTTTCCATGCCTATAGTAGTAATAATTAAAAGAAAACCCAATAAGATTTCTCGTTCTTCTTTTGCTTGTTGGGAGCTTTCCCGTGTAAATAGTTTTATTTATTTTTTCTTTTCCTTGGGGGTTGAGAGGAGAAGGCCATAATGAAAATGTTAAGTGGCTCTTATATGAATTATTATTGATATAACAAAGAGCCCATATTACCTTGTCTTCTCCCTTGTATTAAATGCTTGCAGATTCCGGCTTAGTCCATTGCACATGCACTATTATTATTATCACACGGTTCGGTCGTGCAAGTGAAAGGCAATAATGACAATATATGATGAACTGGTTGAGATGAGAGAAGCTGGTACGAACTCGACCTCTCTTGTTTTTGTAAATATGATTAGTTCATCGTTCCCGATTCAGCCTATTATGAATGAAACATGTTTGCAATGACAATTAGAGATTATAGTTGCTCATGCCATGCTTAATTAGCTAGGAGTTTATAATGGTTTACCTTGCACGCCAACGTGCTATTAAAATAGTTGTGACGTGGTATAATAGGGTGGTATCCTCCTTTGAACGATTCGAGTGGCTTGACTTGGCACATGTTCACACATGTATTTGAAACAAAATCAACATAGGATTCATGATATTTATGTTCACGGTGGATTATATCCTACTCATGCTTGCACTCAATGTTTATTAGTTTTAATGCACGTTCATGAATGTTGTCGCTCTCTAGTTGGCCGCTTCCCAGTTTTTCTAGCCTTCACTTGTACTAAGCGGGAATACTGCTTGTGCATCCACTTCCATAAACCCCAAAGTTATTCCATATGAGTCCACCATACCTTCCTATAAGCGGTATCTACCTGCCGTTCCAAGTAAATTTGTATGTGCCAAACTCTAAACCTTCAAATACAGTTATGTTTTGTATGCTTGAATAGCTCATGTATCAACTAGGGATGTCTGTATCTTCCATTCTAGGCGGGTTATTCGCAAGAGGATTGGACTCCGCTCCTCACTCACGAGAAAATGGCTGGTAACCGGGATGCCCAGCCCCATGCTCAAATCAAATCAAAATAATTGTAAACAAAACTCCCCCAGGACTGTTGTTAGTTGGACGGTACCCGTTGTTTCGGACCAGCCGTGGAGTGTGCTTGTTGGTGGTGGGTGAGTATAAACTTTACCATTCTGTTTGGGAACCGCCTATAATGTGTGTAGCATGGAAGATATCGAGATCTCTCGGTTGTTATGTTGACAATGAAAGTATGCCGCTCAAAATATTATTCATCTCTATTTCGAAATCGAGCTCTGGCACCTCTACAAATCCCTGCTTCCCTCTGTGAAGGGCCTATCTATTTACTTTCATGTTGAGTCATCATCCTCTTATTAAAAAGCACCAGTTGGAGAGCACTGCTGTCATTTGCTTACATTACTATTAGTTTATATTGAGTATGACTGGATCTCTTTTACCATGAATTACAATGTTTAGTCAGTCCTTGATCTTCAGAGGTGCTCTGCATTTATGTTTTGCGGTCTGTAGGATCGGAAGTATGTCTAGAGGGGGGGGGGTGATTAGACTACTTGACTTAATAAAAATCTAGCCTTTTACCAATTTTAGTTCTTAGCAGATTTTAGCTATCTTAGCACAAGTCAAGCAATCTCCACACAATTCAAGCAAGCATGCAAAAGAGTATATGAGCAGCAGAAAGTAAAGCATGCAACTTGCAAGAATGTAAAGGGAAGGGTTTGGAGGATTCAAACGCAATTGGAGACACGGATGTTTTTGGCATGGTTCCGATAGGTGGTGCTATCGTACATCCACGTTGATGGAGACTTCAACCCACGAAGGGTAACGGTTGCGCGAGTCCACGGAGGGCTCCACCCACGAAGGGTCCACGAAGAAGCAACCTTGTCTATTCCATCACGGCCATCGCCCACGAAGGACTTGCCTCACTAACGGTAGATCTTCACGCAGTAGGCGATCTCCTTGCCCTTACAAACTCCTTGGTTCAACTCCACAATCTTGTCAGAGGCTCCCAAGTGACACCTAACCAATCTAGGAGACACCACTCTCCAAGAAGTAACAAATGGTGTGTTGATGATGAACTCCTTGCTCTTTTGCTTCAAATGGTAGTCTCCCCAACGCTCAACTCTCTCTCACAGGATTTGGATTTGGTTGAAAGAAGATTTGAGTGGAAAGCAAGTTGCGGAAGGCTAGAGATCAAGATTCATATGATTGGAATGGAATATCTTGAGCTCAACACAAGTGTAGGTGGTTCTCTCTCAGAACATGTGTATTGGAAGTGTAGGTATGTTCTGATGGCTCTCTCCACGAATGAAGAGTGGGTGGAGGGATACATATAGCCTCCACACAAAATCTAACCGTTACACACAATCTGCCAAACTCGGTGGGACCGAATCGTTAAACTCAGTCAGACCGATTCAGCAAACCTAGTGACCGTTAGGATTTTTGGTGGGACTGAGATGCAACTCGGTAGGACCGATATGGTTAGGGTTAGGGCATAACGTAATCTCGGTGTGACTGATTACACAAACTCGGTGGGACCGATTTTGGTAATAAGCTAACCAGAGAGTTGGTCAGGTAAACTCGGTGGGACCGATTCGCTCATCTCGGTGAGACCGAAATGTTACAAAAGGGAAACAGAGAATTTACATTGCAATCTCATGGGACCGATCGCTCACTTCGGTTAGACCGAAACATTACGAAGGGAAACAGAGAGATTGCAATCCCATCTCGGTGAGACCGAGATCCGTATCGGCGAAGCCGATTTGGCTAGGGTTTGTGGCAGTGGCTATGACATTTGGAACTCGGTGGCGCCGGATGGAAAGAATCGGTGGGGCCGAGTTTGACTCTTGGTTTAGGTCATATGTGGATGTGGTAAAGTAGTTGAGGGTTTTTGGAGCATATCACTAAGCACATGAAGCAAGAGGCTCATTAAGCAACACCTCATCCCTCCTTGATAGTATTGGCTTTTCCTATAGACTCAATGTGATCTTGGATCACTAAAATATAAAATGAAGAGTCTTGATCTTGAAGCTTGAGCCAATCTTTTGTCCTTATGATTTTGAGGGATCCACTTTCCTCATCCATGTCATGCCATTCATTGAGCTTTTCCTGAAATATTAATCTTGGAATAATGTTAGCTCAATAAGCTATATGTTGTTAGGAATTACCAAAGCCACCCAGGGATAGTTGCACTTTCACGGTCTCAGAAAGGGCTAGCAAGATACCATCTTGTTATTTCATATTATGATTGTTTTGAGAAAGTGTTGTCATCCAAGATTTATTATTATTGCTCGCTAGTTGATTGTGCCATTGATATGAGTAAATATGTGACCTAAATGTTATTGTGAATATGGTTAGTTCACAATCTTTGCTGAAAACTTGAATGCTGGCTTTACATATTTACAACAACAAGAGCAAACAGAGTTTGTAAAAGTTTTTCTTTATCACTTTCCGTTTATCAACTAAATTGCTTGAGGACAAGCAAAGGTTTAAGCTTGGGGGAGTTGATACGTCTCCATCGTATCTACTTTTCCAAACACTTTTGCCCTTGTTTTGGACTCTAACTTGCATGATTTGAATCGAACTAACCCGGACTGACGCTGTTTTCAGCAGAATAGCCATGGTGTTATTTTTGTGCAGAAATAAAAGTTCTCAGAATGACCTGAAACTTCACGGAGAATATTTTTGGAATATAAAAAAAATACTAGTGAAAGAATCAAGGCCAGGGGGCCCACACCCTGTCCATGAGGGTGGAGGGCGCTCCTACCCCCCTGGGCACGCCCCCTGCCTCGTGGCCCCCTGGTGCTCCACCGACCTCAACTCCAACTCTATATATTGACGTTTGGGGAGAAAAAAATCAGAGAGAAGGATTCGTCGCGTTTTACGATACGGAGCCGCCGCCAAGCCCTAATCTCTCTCAAGAGGGCTGATCTGGAGTTCGTTCGGGGCTTCGGAGAGGGGAATCCATCGTCGTCGTCATAATCAATCTTCCTCCATCACCAATTTCATGATGCTCACCGCCGAGCGTGAGTAATTCCATCATAGGCTTGATGGACGGTGATGGGTTGGATGAGATTTACCATGTAATCGAGTTAGTTTTGTTGGGGTTTGATCCCTAGTACCCATTATGTTCTGAGATTGATGTTGCTATGACTTTGCTATGCTTAATGCTTGTCACTAGGGCCCGAGTGCCATGATTTCAGATCTGAACCTATTATGTTTTCATGAATATATGTGAGTTCTTGATCCTATCTTGCAAGTCTATAGTCACCTATTATGTGTTATGATCCATTAACCCCGAAGTGACAAAAATCGGGATACTTACCAGTGATGACTGTAGTTTCAGGAGTTCATGTATTCACTAAGTGTTAATGCTCTGTTCCGGTACTCTATTAAAATGAGGCCCTAATATCCCTTAGTTTCCAATAGGACCCCGCTGCCATGGGAGGGTAAGACAAAAGATGTCATGCAAGTTCTTTTCCATAAGAACGCATGACTATATTCGGAATACATGCCTACATTACATTGATGAATTGGAGCTAGTTCTGTGTCAACCTATGTTATAACTGTTGCATGAGGAATCATATCCGACATAATTCATCACTGATCATGCCTACGAGCTTTTCACATATTGATCTTTTCTTAGTTACTTTTCCGTTGCCACTGTTACAATTACTAGAAAACTGCTACCATTACTTTTGCCACCATTACCGTTACTTCCATACTACTTTGCTACTAAATACTTTGCTGCAGATATTAGGTCTTACAGGTGTGGTTGAATTGACAACTTAACTGCTAATACTTGAGAATATTCTTTGGCTCCCCTTGTGTCGAATCAATAAATTTGGGTTGAATACTCTACCCTCGAAAATTGTTGCGATCCCCTATACTTGTGGGTTATCAATGATTAATTGAACTTTAATTTATCATGAACTTAGTACCTGATAGTATTTTGCATGTCTATGTTGTTGTAGATAGATGGCTTGTGCTGTTGTTCCGTTGAATTTTAATGTGTTCCTAGAGAAAGGTAAGTTGAAAGATTATGGTAGCATTACACGGACTGGGTCCGTAACTTGAGGATTATCCTCATTGCTGCACAGAAGAATTACGTCCTGGAAGCACCGCTATGTGACAAACCCACTGCAGGAGCAACGCCAAATGTTATGAATGTCTGGAAGAGCAAAGCTGATGACTACTCGATGGTTCAGTGTGCCATGCTTTACGGCTTAGAACCGGGACTTCAACGACGTTTTGAACGTCATGGAGCATATGAGATGTACCAGGAGTTGAAGTTAGGCAAATGCCCGGATTGAGAGATATGAAGTCTCCAATAAGTTCTACAACTGCAAAATGGAAGAGAATAGTTCTGTCAGTGAACATATACTTAGAATGTATGGGTACCACAACCACTTGACTCAACTGGGAGTTAATCTTCCTGATGATAGTGTCATTGATAGTGTTCTTCAATCACTGCCACCAAGCTAGAGGAGCTTCATGATGAACTATAATATGCAAGGGATGGATAAGACAATTCTCGAGCTCTTCCCAATGTTGAAAGCTGTCGAGGTAGAAATCAAGAAGGAACATCAAGTGTTGATGGTCAACAAGACCATCAGTTTCAAGAAAAAGGGTAAAGGGAAGAAGGGGAACTTCAAGAAGAATGGCAAGCAAGTTTCTACTCAAGTGAAGAAGCCCAAGTCTGGACTTAAGCCTGAGACCGAGTGCTTCTACTGCAAAGGGACTGGTCAGTAGAAGCGGAACTGCCCCAAGTATATGGCGGAGAAGAAGGATGACAAAGTGAAAGGTATATGTGATATACATGTTATTGATGTGTACCTTACCAATTCTCGCAGTCGCGCCTGGGTATTTGATACTGGTTTTGTTGCTAATATTTGCAACTCCAAAGAGGGGCTACGGATTGTAACATCCCAAAATTCTAAATTTTGGAATGTTATAATAAATAGATAGATCTGATTGTTTGATTGTTGTGGGGTTGATTGAGTGAAATTTGAAACTTTTTGAAAGTTAAATGAGAGGGAATAAAAGGACTTTCCCGAACCTTCATTTTGCATTTTATGATCTCCGTGAATACAAATTCTTTTCATCACAAAACCCTGGAGAGAAGATGACATGACTTCTTCCATTTATTTAAATGACAAGGGGTGTTGAAAATATTTGAATTACATTTGAAAATATTTCCAATTCTGAAACTTTATGCAACTCAATGTTTTCACGAGCGAAGATAAAATGACTTCTTCAAAACATATGAAATATGAGTTGGGAGTTTCAAAGGATCAAATTCAAAGCCCTTTCGGAAATTATTTTTAATTTGGAGTTATTTGAGTTTTATTCAAATTATTTTTCTCCAAAAATAAAATATATGGTAATTAGGGTAACATGATTCCCTACAACAGAAAATTGGAGAGAAATAAATTTGAATTCATTTTGGTATTTGTAAAATTATTTTTATTGGATTCTAATAGGGCAATAGCACTCTTTGAATTATCTGAATTCATGTGGATTTAGTTTGGCTCTACAAAAATGTTCAGCTTGTAGGAAATATTTTCTGAAAATTTTGATATATTATATGCCTATATAATAATTTTATTTATTTCGTTTTTTTCTTTCTCTGGAAAAATGTTTTTTTGTTTTTAAAAAGAAAAAAAGCCTCCTTAGCCAGACTGGGCCAACTGGGCCGAAGCCCAGCCAGCCGGCCCAGCACCCGAGCCAGGCCACGGTCAACGGCCCAGCCAGGGCACCCGCGCGCCCCGCTCGCCTCCGACTCCGCTCGGAGTCCTCCGCCGCCACGACGCCGCCGCCGACCTCGACGGCCGTGTCCGCCTCGGCCTCCATTTCCCCCTCCTCCACGCAAGCCTCTGCCCCCCCTTATATACTCCGCGCCTCCCCGTGCCTCCGCCCGTCGCAGCCGAACCCCGGAGCCGTCGCCCGCACAAAGCCGCCGCGGCCGCCGCCGGCGTTTTCGCTCGCCGCCTAAGCCTCCGGAGCGAACGTGTTCGTTCGTTATGTTCTGTTAGCGAGCGTTCGCTCGATAGATTTTTTTCTTTTTCTTTTAATTTCCGGCCAGGGACCTATTTGTGATAATTTTCTTCACAGATTAGTCCCTGTACTTCGAACGACCACATCTTTTTGCTCGTTTGTCCAAACGCAGTGAAACCAACGCCCACTTCTTCGTTATGAACCCCTCTATCCAGTAAAACAACTTGAACATGTTTTTGAAAGTATTAAAAATTGAATTCAAATAAATTTGTATTGAAACTTCGTTTGACCATAACTTGAGTTTTGTAACTCCGTTTCAGTTGATTCTTTTTGCAAATCGAAGCTCTTGACCTAAAATTTCTGATAAGGCCAAATTCATATAATTTTGGTACTGTTAGAAATTGTTTTATGTTGCAAGAGTTATTTGTTTGGTTTGATGTTTTTCCGAATCGTCTTCTTCGTTCTCCCTGATCTTTTGAGTGAGTGCTTATGTGTGGTTACTATTGCTTGCCTACGATAGATTGACCGGAGTGTTACGAGTAGAACTATCAAGAGCTTTGAGTGTGAATCGTCTTCATCAACATTGCAGGCAAGTTCACACTTTGATCATATCCCTTTTCATACCCAGTTTTTATGCATTAGTTTCAACCCTCAAACATTGCATGAGTAGGATTGATAACATGTGGGTATTGGGAAGTAGTTTATGAGGTAGGAACCTTTTGCCCTTCATTCAAACCTCAGGAGTTACTTTTACGTTATGCTTATATTGCCATGCTATGCTCGTAGACGTGGATTGGGTTTTGAGAGTATCCATGACAGATGTGAGAATGTTAATTAATGGTTTACTTAAGGTGGCAACTTAAACACACATCTGGGTGGATTGAGGCACCTGGTTATTCCAGGATTGCCTGTCTAGGCACCTGGGTAGACCAGGATTGCATGTTTTTTTATGGACCGCCACCCAGGCTCAAAGGGATCATGAGATTATTCATACTAGAAACTTCCATGTGCAGCCACAAGCCATTATGGGCTCTGGCATAGTTGATTAAGTCGTGCGAACTCTTAAAGGGTAGACTAGCAGATGTAGGGGAAAGTAGGTGTACCGGTCTATCCGTCGTAAGGTGCTGGCGCTTCTGAAAGACTATGTCTCGGTTATCCGTTTCTCAAACACCATGTAGTGCGAGAAATCCAACGGAGGCGATCGAGTCTTGTGGGGAAAAGTGCGCAAACCTCTGCAGAGTGTACAAACTAATCATGATTAGCCGTGTAACCGGTTATGGACATTTTGAGTATCTAGTTCTTGGATTATCCTGTTGATCTCATCACGTTACTTAAATAATTTGTTGGGTGTTAATGATTACTTTTAATTGGGATTGAGAATGCTGTCAACCATTCTCAATGTTTAACAACCACCATGATAGTTAAATAAAACTTATTCCTTTGTAGTAGGGAAAATTGGCTTTTCGCAAAAACATTGTAACCATAGAGCTTTTCCACCAGCCATATATGCATGTAGTGATAGCCATTGTTCATCATTTTCTCTATGGTGTGAATTTGCCAGTACATTCAATGTACTGACCCGTTTAGGGCTGCAACGTCTCATGTTGCAGGTTTCTTACGACAAGTAAGTGATACGTTAGGGTTACGATTTCTACACTCAACTTTGTCGTTGGTGTTGATGGGAATCCACAACCTTGCTGCTTCCGCTATATGGATTGAGGTAATAGTATTTACGTTACTTTCTACATGTGATTTACCTCTGTTATAAATCCTTCGAGTACTGTGTGTGTCAGCATACCAATCCAGGGATGACACTTAAGCACAGAGACTTGATCCATTCGGGTCGGGTCGCTACAAGATGGTATCAGAGCACATGTTGACTGTAGGCGTGACCCTAGAAAATGGCAAGCCGATAGGAAAGGTTTTCTCTACAACTTTCTTTTCAAAAAGATCTTTTACCTCTCCTCTCTTCTGAGTTTATTCAAATATTCCCTTTTAGTGAGACCATATTCCTTTCCCCTTTTGACCACTCGAAGATTCGACTAGTGAGACCACTCCAAGAAGGACAAGATACCGGACAACTAAGACCATTCGGACTGAAGAAGATTTTACCGTGCTTCTGAATAATGGAGACTACAACGGTTGAAGACTCCGAAGACTAGGAGAATTTGAAGGCTCTGAAGAATCCCAGATATTTTATGACCTAGGAAGGCTACCCTGATGGAACTTGGTAGACTTTTTGAAGCTGACAATACCCGAGATCAAGGTGTGTTGGAGAAAGACCGGAACATGGAGCTATAGAACTCAAAGTTCTGTCAAGGAAAAACCTAAGGCAGGAGATATCAACAATGGAGAGATAGCTCATGGAAATGACAAGAGCAGAAACACGACTATCCATGATGTTATTGCCCGCTTATGCTATTGTCACCGTGCTGAGTTAAGCATGCATATGCATGGAAGGATTGGATAGTAGAAGGCTGAAGGAGCACCTATCAGCAAGATGGAGTTTTAACCTTAGCGGGTGTATAACCAAGATCTGGAGTGTTACATCAAGAAGTTTTAGATGGACCTTCAGGAAGCTATATTTGATAAGGAAGTATTTCATGAAGAACTCTGGACCCTGAAGATGAGAGTAGCCAAGCTGGAGGAACAAAACCTCGAGATACAGGAGATTCGTCAGGAACTGAAGGACAGTAGGACCATGGTTCATACCAAGGATGTTGAAACCCAGAAGTTTGGAATGCAACCTCAGAACATTGAAGGACGCCATGAGAGACTTCGCGTCAACATAGATGATCTGGCAAAAGAATTTGAGAAGGACAAGCATGATCGGAGGTAGCCATCGGAGACATGAACAAGACTTGAATAGTTTGGCAACGTTGACTTTTAGAAGACCAAACCCCTGTTATATACCTACGTTAGATGCGACGATTGTGAGCTGTCATTTGTTTGATGTTTTTTTCTGACAGCCGCAATAAAATCTGCCATTTTCAAAACCATTGTTTGCATTGTGTGCCTCCCTCTCGATCTCTCTTATCCCACCCCAAACCCATGGACCCAATAGAGGATGAATGGAGATGAGCTTGTATTTCCTGGACCGATGAGCCAATCGGAGACAGACTGATGTATTCGGAACAAGGAGGATCACATGGAGAATAACACTATAGTCGTAAAAGGATATGACCCAGCATGCTCTTAAGTGTTTTAAAAGAGGTGCTGCTACTTGGTGGAGGATGTACCAAACCATCAATGGATGGCAAAGAGTAACCACTTGGAAAGAAATTAAGTTGACTTTGCTAATGTCTCGGTTTGTGTCCCAGAAATTGAAGCCTTCTGGAATGGATATGAAGAAAACTTGTGCATGCAAGCTTTGTGGAGAAATAGGACACACCCATAAAGAACACAAGGATGAATGCCCAAATTGTGAAGTAAGTCATCCAGCTGAAGAATGCCGAACTAGGCAGATCACTTGTTTCTTGTGTGAAGGGACTACCCAGTACCCTGCTCAGTGTCATATTTACCCCATGGTACAAAGAACCATCCAGCAGAAGAAAGAAGCCATAAGAGGAGTCCTTATGGAAAGTTTAGAAGAACCTGTGATGAAGGAAGAAGTGGAGGACACACCCAAAGAGGAACCAATTAAACCCTACACCAAGTCTTGCTATTCATGTGGAGAAGGAGGACACATCTCCCAGAATTGTATGAATGGGGATCTAGTAGAATTCCTGATGGAGGAAGTAGAGTATGACCCACAGGAAATAGAAGCCCTGATTGGAATGGAAAAGTCCAAAAAGAGAAATAGATTGGATTCCAGGAAAGATCTGAGTCATATCACCTGTTATAGGTGCAAGGAGTCAGGGCACTACCTCAGCAATTGCCCAAAAAGGAAGCCAAGGACCCAAGGAGGATATATAATCACAAGGAAACCTTGAAACTTGTCAGAAGTAAAATGTTTCTGTTGTAATGAAGCAGGGCACTTTGCCAGAGATTGTCCGAAGGGGAAGGAGACTTGTGGTAAATATTTGAGTTTGTAACAGAAGAAATATAGTAGTAGTAGTGAGAACATTTTCCTTTATATTGAGGTGTTGAGTTGAGGCATGTAATGGAAAAATAGGAGATTGTAATAATTTGAGAATCAATAAAGCTAGCAATGTTGGTACTGATTTGGATTTTATGAGTTACTCTATGAGGAAAGATGTTGACCATTTTCGAGGATATGAGAAATATGGTCTATGGAATATTGGAACATTTTAAGGGTGGTAGTACCCTGTAAGAACCGTTGACCCCTAGAAAAGATAAGGATACTCCACTGAGTGGATTTCGGACAAAATGAATACGAGTTTTGTCTCGATATGTTTGATACCCCAAGAGTGTGTGGGATGGAGTTGGAGACCGTCAGTTATTGGACCAAATGTGATCAAGGAGTCAGAAGAGAATGTTAAGTTGATACGAGATAGACTGAAGGTAGCTCAGTCCAGGCAGAAAGAGTAATGCAGACTCAAAAACTCAAGGAGGTAGTCTATGAAATTGGAGACAGAGCATGTCTTCGTGTGTCCCCTCTACGAGGAGTTAAACGATTTGGAGTTAAGGGTAAGTTAGCCCCAAGATTTGTAGGACCATACCGAGGTTTGGAGCGTATGAGAGAAGTGGCCAACAAGTTGGAGTTACCCGAAGGACTGTCAGGAGTCCATGATGTGTTTCACGTTTCCCAGTTGAAGAAGTGCCATGCAGAGATGGCCAATATTCCCCTGTAAGGGCGCTTGACCCTGGAAAGGATAATGATGTTCCCCGAAGTGGAGTATGGATTTCATAAGTATAAGTTTTATCTCGGTATGTGGGAATATTCCACGATGATGAAGAGATGAATTACTATTGGATATAAAGGAGGTATGATGTTGGAAATATGGATCAATGGAAATTCCACGATGAGTATGAGTAATCATGTTCTAGTTTGGTGCCAATAGAAGGAAGAAAGACAGTACAATTGGATGAAATTAAGTATGCTATGAAGTTGGATGTTGGATTAAGGATCAGTTGCTCCGAGGATGAGTTCAAGGTTTATAAGTGATGAGATGGCCATAACCCACAGGCCCTAGGACCTGCCAAGAAGCAAGCACATTCTTGCTGAAGGAAAAACCCTGGAAGAAGTTACGATTTGATCGACAGACGATTTTATAGGAGTTTACGCAAACCTGAGGGTTGGGAAGGAACGATAGATGTTGGGTTGGCTTGCAGAATCCATGGATTTATCCGAACTTGGTTCGTCAACAAGAGAAGTTCTGCAATGCTTGTGAGGATGACCGAGTGTTAGTATGCGAGATTCGCTAAACCGTATACAAGGTAATGATTTGGGTGCGGGATGGATTGATCACCATACCGACTTACTCTTATTGTTCGTCTTGCTATATGGGATGGTAAATCTGAGTGACTTATCTATAGTAGAGAGACGACGATATTAAACCTTGTTTAAACCTTAGAATGGTATAGGTATTTTTTCCTTGTACATGGCAGTTGTTGCCAACCGTAGGTTATACGGTGAGGTTCAACCCAGACCCATTTCCTGCAGGAGAAACCATAATTGGATGACCACCATGAGATATCGATAGTTGTTTAGTTTTGGCGCCAGACCCGTCAGCTAAGAAGACCCAATCTCGGAATAACCTTACCAAGATGAAAGGACATAAGAATTGCGGTAAAGGTTATGCCACTACCGGAAAAGCCAGAGAAGGAATTTTCGTGAGAATTTGAGAAGACCGACCCTGTCAAGAATAAGGATGGAGTATATGAGTTTTGATGGAACCGTAACAATGATTCTAAGGGTGGTAGCACCCCAGACCCCCTGTGATGATCGATGGATTTTGAGAAGACCCCAAACCTAACCTATTTCTTGCTAGCCTCTTCGAATCTCGAGGACGAGATTCATTTTAAGGGTGGTAGGTTTGTAACATCCCAAAATTCTAAATTTTGGAATGTTATAATAAATAGATAGATCTAATTGTTTGACTGTTGTGGGATTGATTGAGTGAAATTTGAAACTTTTTGAAAGTTAAATGAGAGGGAATAAAAGGACTTTCCCGAACCTTCATTTTGCATTTTATGATCTCCGTGAATTCAAATTCTTTTCATCACAAAACCCTCGAGAGAAGATGACATGACTTCTTCCATTTATTTAAATGACAAGGGGTGTTGAAAATATTTGAATTACATTTGAAAATATTTCCAATTCTGAAACTTTATGCAACTCAATGATTTTCACGAGCGAAGATAAAATGACTTCTTCAAAACATATGAAATATGAGTTGGGAGTTTCAAAGGATCAAATTCAAAGCCCTTTTGGAAATTATTTTTAATTTGGAGTTATTTGAGTTTTATTCAAATTATTTTTCTCCAAAAATAAAACATATGGAAATTAGGGTAACATGATTCCCTACAACAGAAAATTGGAGAGAAATAAATTTGAATTCATTTTGGTATTTTTAAAATGATTTTTATTGGATTCTAATAGGGCAGTAGCACTCTTTGAATTATCTGAATTTATATGGATTTAATTTGGCACTACAAAAATGTTCAGCTTGTAGGAAATCTTTTTCTGAAAATTTTGATATATTATATGCCTATATAATAATTTTATTTATTTCATTTTATTTTTTTTCTTTCTCTAGAAAAATGGTTTTTTTGTTTTTAAAAAGAAAAAAAAAGGCTCCTTAGCCAGACCGGGCCAACTGGGCCGAAGCCCAGCCAGCCGGCCCAGCACCCGAGCCAGGCCACGGTCAACGACCCAGCCAGGGCACCCGCGCGCCCCGCTCGCCTCCGACTCCGCTCGGAGTCCTCCGCCGCTATGACGCCGCCGCCGACCTCGACGGCCGTGTCCGCTTCGGCCTCCGTTTCCCCCTCCTCCACGCAAGCCTCTGCCCCCCCCCCCTATATACTCCGCGCCTCCCCGTGCCTCCGCCCGTCGCAGCCGAACCCCGGAGCCGTCGCCCGCACAAAGCCGCCGCCGCCGGCGGCGTTTTCGCTCGCCGCCGACGCCGCCCGTCGCCGCGGTAAGCCGCCGCTGCCCCCGTCCGTCCGATCTGGATCGGGCGATCTAGAATCTTTTTTTTAAACGTTTTCCTTTATAGAGGGAATGTTCGTTGTCTAAGCCTCCGGAGCGAACGTGTTCGTTTGTTATGTTCTGTTAGCGAGCGTTCGCTCGATAGATTTTTTTCTTTTTCTTTTAGTTTCCGGCCAGGGACCTATTCATGATAATTTGCTTCACAGATTAGTCCCTATACTTCGAACGACCACATCTTTTTGCTCGTTTGTCCAAACGCAGTGAAACCAACGCCCACTTCTTCGTTATGAACCCCTCTATCCAGTAAAACAACTTGAACATGTTTTTGAAAGTTTTAAAAATTGAATTCAAATAAATTTGTATTCAAACTTCGTTTGACCGTAACTTGAGTTTCGTAACTCCGTTTTAGTTGATTCTTTTTGCAAATCGAAGCTCTTGACCTAAACTTTCTGATAAGGCCAAAGTCATATAATTTTGATACTGTTAGAAATTGTTTTATGTTGCAAGAGTTATTTGTTTGGTTTGATGTTTTTTCGAATCGTCTTCTTTGTTCTCTCTGATCTTTTGAGTGAGTGCTTATGTGTGGTTACTATTGCTTGCCTACGATAGATTGACCGGAGTGTGACAAGTAGAACTATTAAGAGCTTTGAGTGCGAATCGTCTTCATCAACATTGCAGGCAAGTTCACACTTCGATCATATCCCTTTTCATACCCACTTTTTATGCATTAGTTTCAACCCTCAAACATTGCATGAGTAGGATTAATAACATGTGGGTATTGGGAAGTAGTTTATGAGGTAGGAACCTATTGCCCTACATTCAAACCTTGGGAGTTACTTTTACGTTATGCTTATATTGCCATGCTATGCTCGTAGACGTGGATTGGTTTTTGAGAGTATCCATGACAAATGTGAGAATGTTAATTAATTGTTTACTTAAAGTGGCAACTTAAAAACACATCTGGGTGGATTGAGGCACCTGGTTATTCCAGGATTGCCTGTCTAGGCACCTGGGTAGACCAGGATTGCCTGTTTTTTTATGGACCGCCACCCAGGCTCAAAGGGATCATGAGATTATTCATACTAGAAACTTCCGTGTGCAGCCACAAGCCATTATGGGCTCTGGCATAGTTGATTAAGTCGTGCAAACTCTTACAGGGTAGACTAACAGATGTAGGGGAAAGTAGGTGTACCAGTCTATCCGTTGTAAGGTGCTAGCGCTTCTGAAAGACTATGTCTCGGTTATCCGTTTCTCAAACACCATGTAGTGCGAGAAATCCAACGGAGGCGATCGAGTCTTGTGGGGAAAAGTGCGCAAACCTCTGCAGAGTGTACAAACTAATCATGATTAGCCGTGTCACCGGTTATGTACATTTTGAGTATCTAGTTCTTGGATTATCCTGTTGATCTCGTCACGTTACTTAAATAATTTGTTGGGTGTTAATGATTACTTTTAATTGGGATTGAGAATGCTGTCAACCATTCTCAATGTTTAACAACCACCATGATAGTTAAATAAAACTTATTCTTTTGTAGTAGGGAAAAATTGGCTTTTCGCAAAAACATTGTAACCATAGAGCTTTTCCACCAGCCATTTATGCATGTACTGATAGCCATTGTTCATCATTTTCTCTGTGGTGTGAATTTGCCAGTACATTCAATGTACTGACCCGTTTCGGGTTGCAACGTCTCATGTTGCTGGTTTCTTACGACAAGTAAGTGATACGTTAGGGTTACGATTTCTACACTCAACTTTGCCATTGGTGTTGATGGGAATCCACAACCTTGTTGCTTCCGCTACATGGATTGAGGTAATAGTATTTACGTTACTTTATACATGTGATTTACCTCTGTTATAAATCCTTCGAGTACTGTGTGTGTCAGCATACCGATCCAGGATGACACTTAAGCACAGAGACTTGATCCATTCGGGTCGGGTCGCTACACGGATTAAGCGAAGATTGGCTAAGGACAAGGTGACAATGCGTGTGGGAAATGGTTCCAAAGTTGATGTGATCGCGGTCGGCACACTACCTCTACATCTACCTTCGGGATTAGTTTTAGACCTAAATAATTGTTATTTGGTGCCAGCGTTGAGCATGAACATTATATCTGGATCTTGTTTGATGCGAGACAATTATTCATTTAAATCATAGAATAATGGTTGTTCTATTTATATGAGTAGTATCTTTTATGGTCATGCACCCTCGATGAGTGGTCTACTTTTACTAAATCTTGATAGTAGTGATACACATGTTCATAGTATTGAAGCCAAAAGATATAGGTTTAATAATGATAGTGCAACTTATTTGTGGCACTACCGTTTAGGTCATATTGGTGTAAAGTGCATGAAGAAACTCCATGCTGATGGGCTTTTGGAATCACTTGATGCTTGCGAACCATGCCCCATGGGCATGATGACTAAGACTCCGTTCTCCGGAACAATGGAGCGAGCAATGGACTTGTTGGAAATAATACATACTGATGTATGCGGTCCGATGAGTGTTGATGTCCGCGGCAGGTATCGTTATTTTCTTACCTTCACACATGATTTGAGCAGATATGGGTATATCTACTAAATGAAACATAAGTCTGAAACATTTGAAAAGTTCAAAGAATTTCAAAGTGAAATGGAAAATCATCGTGACAAGAAAATAAAGTTCCTACGATCTGACCGTGGAGGAGAATATTTGAGTTACGAGTTTGGTCTTCATTTGAAACAATACGGAATAGTTTTGCAACTCACGCCACCTAGAACACCACAGCGTAATGGTGTGTCCGAACGTCGTAATCATACTTTACTAGATATATGGTGCGATCTACGATGTCTCTCACTGATTTACTGCTATCGTTTTGGGGTTATGCTTTAGAGACGGTTGCATTCATGTTAAATAGGGCACCATCTAAATCCGTTGAGACGACACCTTATGAACTGTGGTTTGGCAAGAAACCCAAGTTGTCGTTTCTTAAAGTTTGGGGCTGCGATGCTTATGTGAAAAAACTTCAACCTGATAAGCTCGAACCCAAAACGGAGAAATGTGTCTTCATAGGATACCCAAAGAAGACTATTGGGTACACCTTCTATCACAGATCTGAAGGCAAGATATTCGTTGCTAAGAATGGATCCTTTCTAGAGAAGGAGTTTCTCTCGAAAGAAGTGAGTGGGAGGAAAGTAGAACTTGATGAGGTAACAATACCTGCTCCCTTATTGGAAAATAGTTCATCACAGAAATCAAATCCAGTGATTCCTACACCAGTAAGTGAGGAAGCTAATGATGATGATCATGAAACTTCTGATCAAGTTACTACCAAACCTCGTAGGTCAACCAGAGTAAGGTCCGCACCAGAGTGGTACGGTAATCCTGTTCTGGAGGTCATGTTACTTGACGATGACGAACCTACGAACTATGAGGAAGCGATGATGAGCCCAGATTCCACAAAATGGCTTGAGGTCATGAAATCTAAGATGGGATCCATATATGAGAACAAAGTATGGACTTTGGTTGACTTGCCTGTTGATCGGCAAGCCACAGAGAGTAAATGGATCTTCAAGAAGAAGACTGACGCTGACGGTAATGTTATTGTCTACAAAGCTCGACTTGTTGCAAAAGGTTTTCGACAAGTTCAAGGAGTTGACTACGATGAGACCTTCTCACCCGTAGCGATGCTTAAGTCTGTCCGAATCATGTTAGCAATTGCTGCATTTTATGATTATGAAATTTGGCAAATGGATGTCAAAACCGCATTCCTTAATGGATATCTTAAAGAAGAGTTGTATATGATGCAACCAGAAGGTTTTGTCGATCCAAAAGGTGCTAACAAAGTGTGCAAGCTCCAGCGATCCATTTATGGACTGGTGCAAGCCTCTTGGAGTTGGAATATACGCTTTGATAGTGTGATAAAGCATATGGTTTTATACAGACTTTTGGAGAAGCCTGTATTTACAAGAAAGTGAGTGGGAGCTCTGTAGCATTTCTGATATTATATGTGGATGACATATTGTTGATCGGAAATGATACTGAATTTCTGAATAGCATAAAAGGATACTTGAATAAGAACTTTTCAATGAAAGACCTCGGTGAAGCTGCTTATATATTGGGCATCAAGATCTATAGAGATATATCAAGACGCTTAATTGGACTTTCACAAAGCACATACCTTGATAAAGTTTTGAACAAGTTCAAAATGGATCAAGCAAAGAAAGGGTTCTTGCCTGTGTTACAAGGTGTGAAGTTGAGTCAGACTCAATGCCCGACCACTGTAGAAGATAGAGAGAAAATGAAAGTCATTCCCTATGCTTTAGCCATAGGTTCTATCATGTATGCAATGTTGTGTACCAGACCTGATGTGTGCCTTGCTATTAGTTTAGCAGTGAGGTACCAAAGTAATCCAGGAGTGGATCACTGGACAACGATCAAGAATATCCTGAAATACCTGAAAAGGACTAAGGATATGTTTCTCATTTATGGAGGTGACAAAGAGCTCGTCGTAAACGGTTACGTCGATGCAAGCTTTGACACTGATCCGGATGACAGTAAGTCACAGACCGGATACATATTTTTATTGAATGGTGGAGCTGTCAGTTGGTGCAGTTCCAAGCAGAGCGTCGTGGCGGGATCTACGAGTGAAGCGGAGTACATAGTTGCTTCGGAAGCAGCAAATGAAGGAGTCTGGATGAAGGAGTTCATATCTGATCTAGGTGTCATACCTAGTGCATCGGGTCCAACGAAAACCTTTTGTGACAATACTGGTGCAATTGCCTTGGCAAAGGGATCCAGATTACACAAAAGAACCAAGCACATCAAGTGACGCTTCAATTCTATCCGCGATCAAGTCAAGGAGGAAGACATAGAGATTTTCAAGATACATACGGATATGAATATTGCAGACCCGTTAACTAAGCCTCTCTCACGAGCAAAACATGATCTACACCAAGACTCCATGGGTGTTAGAATCTTTACAATGTAATCTAGATTATTGACTCTAGTGCAAGTGGGAGACTGAAGGAAATATACCCTAGAGGCAATAATAAAGTTGTTTTTTATATTTCCTTATATCATGATAAAAGTTCATTATTCATGCTAGAATTGTATTAACCGGAAACTTAGTACATGTGTGAATACATAGAATAACAGAGTGTCACTAGTATGCCTCTATTTGACTAGCTCGTTAATCAAAGATGGTTAAGTTTCCTAGCCATGGACAAAGAGTTGTCGTTTGATGAACAGGATCACATCATTAGAGAATAATATGATTGACTTGACCCATCAGTTAGCTTAGCATGATGATCGTTTAGTTTGTTGCTATTGCTTTCTTCATAACTTATACATGTTCCTATGACTATGAGATTATGCAACTCCCGAACACCGTAGGAACATTTAGTGTGCTATCAAACATCACAACGTAATTAGGTGATTATAAAGATGCTCTACAGGTGTCTCCGATGGTGTTTGTTGAGTTGGCATAGATCGAGATTAGGATTTGTCACTCCGAGTATCGGAGAGGTATCTCTGGGCCCTCTCGGTAATGCACATCACTATAAGCCTTGCAAGCATTGTGACTAATGAGTTAGTTGCAGGATGATGCATTACAGAATGAGTAAAGAGACTTGCCGGTAACGAGATTGAACTAGGTACCGAGATACCGACTATCGAATCTCGGGCAAGTAACATACCGATGACAAAGGGAACAACGTATGTTGTTATACGGTTTGACCGATAAAGATCTTCGTAGAATATGTAGGAACTAATATGAGCATCCAGGTTCTGCTATTGGTTATTGACCGGAGACGAGTCTCGTTCATGTCTACATAGTTCTCGAACCCGTAGGGTCCGCACGCTTACCGTTCGGTGACGATCAGTATTATGAGTTTATGTGTTTTGATGTACCAAAGGTAGTTCGGAGTCCCGGATATGATCACGGACATGACGAGGAGTCTCGAAATGGTCGAGACATAAAGATCGATATATTGGATGACTATGTTTGGACATCGGAATGGTTTCGGGTGAGTTCGGGCATTTACCGGAGTGCGGGGGGGGGGGGGTTACCAGAACCCCCCGGGGAGTGTGTGGGCCCTAATGGGATTTAGTGTACAGAGAGAGGGGCGACCAGGGCAGGCCACGCACCCCTTCCCCTTGGGTATGAATTGGACTAGGAAGGGGGGCGGCGCCCCCCTTTCCTTCTCCCTCTCTCCCCCTTCCTTCCTCTCCTAGTCCAACTAGGAAAGGGGGGATCCTACTCCCGGTGGGAGTAGGACTCCTCCAGAGCGCGCCATAGAGGGCCGGCTCTCCCCCCTCCTCCACTCCTTTATATACGGGGGATGGGGGCACCCCATAGACACACAAGTTGATCTCTTAGCCGTGTGCGGTGCCCCCTCCATAGATTTCCACCTCGGTCATATCGTTGCAGTGCTTAGGTGAAGCCCTGCATCGGTAACTTCATCATCACCGTCATCACGCCATCGTGCTGACGAAGCTCTCCCTCGACACTCAGCTGGATCGAGAGTTCGTGGGACGTCACCGAGCCGAACGTGTGCAGATCACGGAGGTGTCGTACTTTTAGTACTAGGATCGGTCAGATCATGAAGACGTACGACTACATCAACCGCGTTGTCATAACGCTTCCGCTTTCGGTCTACAAGGGTATGTGGATTACACTCTCCCCTCTCATTGCTATGCATCACCATGATAGATCTTGCGTGTGCGTAGGAATTTTTTTGAAATTACTGCGTTCCCCAACAGGGTTGGCATAGATCGAGATTAGGAATTGTCACTCCGAGTATCGGAGATATATCTCTGGGCCTCTCGGTAAAACACATCATAATAAGCCTTGCAAGCAATGTGACTAATGAATTAGTTACGGGATGATGTATTACGGAACGAGTAAAGAGACTTGCTGGTAACGATATTGAACTAGGTATGAAGATACCAACGATCGAATCTGGGGCAAGTAACATACCGATGTCAAAGGGAATAACATATGTTGTCATTACGGTATGACCGATAAAGATCTTCATAGAATATGTGGAAACCAATATGAGCATCCAGGTTCTGCTGTTGGTTATTGACCGAAGAGGTGTCTCGGTCATGTCTAAATAGTTCTCGAACCCGTAGGGTCCGCACGCTTAACGTTCGATGACGATTTTGTATTATATGAGTTCTGTGATTTGGTGACCAAATGTTGTTCGGAGTCCCGGATGAGATCACGAATATGACGAGGAGTCCCCAAATGGTCGAGAGGTAAAGATTCATATATAGGACACTACAAAAAAATACACTTCCGTGATGATACGTGTTTGTCACAGTAGGTCGCTTTTTCTGTCATGCATGTACATCCATGACAAATTTATGACAGAATCAAGATAGTCATACCTGTGCTGTCGTAGAAGTGTTCCATGACATTACCAAAATTATCATCACGGAAGTGTCCACTTCCATGATGATAAATTGTGCGTCACAGAAGTGCTTTCGTCATGGTTGACCGACACGTGGCATCCACCGTAATGGAATCACGATAAATTGTGCGTCACAGAAGCTATCGGGTCGGGTTTTGGATCCGATAACCCGTTAATAGCCCCGACCAATGAGGATTTTCCATGTGTAAAATCATCATTGGCTGGAGGAAACACGTGTCGGCTCATCGTTGGGGCAGATGTCAACCACTCATTGGACGGAAGGCGCCTATGATACGTCGACACGTGGCACGGCCCAACAGAGGCCCATTCCTCTGAAAAGGCCAGCCCGTTTGACTTGGTCAAAAGCTGGCGGGTCGGCCCATGGAAAGCCTGTTAACGGCCTGTTCGAATATAGCCCATTTACAGCCCGCTAACCCAAGGCCCGTTACACCCTATCCGAATTAGGCCCAGTAGCGTCATCTGGGCCATCCAATATGATTCCAGCCCGTTTTCACTTCTGGCCCATGTATGGCCCATGACGTCTTTCAGCCCACATGAGGCCCTATGTAACTCTTGGCCTACTAACGGCCCGTGGTGAAACTGGCCCGTAATGAACAGTGTATCACTTTACACCCATTAACGGCTCGTGGTGAAACTGGCCCGTAATGAACACTGTATCACTTTATACCCATTAATGACCCGTTATTCCGTTGGGCCGTTTCCAGCCCATGTTATCTTTCGGCCTTCTCAGTGCCCATTTATTCTTGGGCTCATTTCCAGCATTCGTTTACTTACGGCCCGTTACTGTCATTTTCTGCTTGTGGGCCGAATTCAGCCCGTGGTTACAGTCGGCCTGTTTGTGGTCCGTTAATACGTTGGGCCGATTTCATAGCGTCATCAAATACGGCCTATTAACGATGGCCCGTTATGGTCGGCCCATTAACGGACGATTCCAACTCTAGCCCATTTACAGCCATAATGCGGTCTGTTTGGCCCATGTTTGGCCAATCGATTATACGGCCCGTATAACGCCCATTGATAATACGGCCCGCAGAAGGCCATTGTTTCTATGGCCCGTAGAAGGCCCATTGTTTCTACGGCCCGTAGAAGGCCCACTGTTTCTACGGCCAGTAGGAGGCCCAGTGTCACTACAGTAAATATTAGCCCATGGTTATTGTGGCCTAGTTTTAAAAAATAGGTTATTGCATCCACTAGCTAACCGCGGAAAAAGAACTTCAATGACTACAAGCAAACAAATAAACAAGACAACAAGGAAATAAATAAGCAAGCAACTAACGCTAGGCTATCATGGCTATTTCACATATTACATCCACTGGGCATCAAAGTTCGCCACCAGTGCAAATATAGGGAACAAAGCAGCATATCATATACACTGGTTGTCAAAGTTGGCGACCAGCGCAAATAAACGCCGCAGCAAAACAAATCCAGAACTGAAACCACTTCAGAAGATCTCAAGAAACAATATCCTGGGTACCCATAATGCTGGAAAGATGCTTAGCAAGCTTATTAACTTTCTCTTGTTTGGCGCTTAAATCCTCCAGCGCTTGCTGTTGCACCAGAAAATATGCATCTGAATTCTGCAGGGACTTCCTCAGTCCTACAGCTTCCTGTCGCAACACATCTGATAGATGTCTTTCAACTTGAAGTTGAGACTCAAGAAGACGAACTGATTCAGGCAGCGAGTTCGAAGAGCTTGTGCCAGCAGTAGTGGCCAGTAACTCGAACACTACATCAAGACATGACTTTTGGGTTCCCTCACTGTTGTCAAGATAGTTGTGGGATCTAGAAGTAGGTGTGTCTAGAGGGGGGTGATTAGACACTTAGTGCTAAAGTTGCAATTTTTAAACTTTTTCGGTTTGAGTGGAGTTTTAGGCACAATTTCAACATACACAATACATATCAAGCAAGCATGCAAAGAGTATATGAGCAGCGGAAAGTAAAGCATGCAACTTGCAAGAATGTAAAGGGAAGGGTTTGGAGAATTCAAACGCAATTGGAGACAAGGATGTTTTTCCCGTGGTTCGGATAGGTGGTGCTATCCTACATCCACGTTGATGGAGACTTCAACCCAGGAAGGGTAACGGTTGCGCGAGTCCACGAAGGGTCCACGAAGAAGCAACCTTGTCTATCCCACCATGGCCATCGCCCACGAAGGACTTGCCTCACTAGCAGTAGATCTTCACGAAGTAGGCGATCTCCTTGCCCTTACAAACTCCTTGGTTCAACTCCACAATCTTGTCGGAGGCTCCCAAGTGACACCTAGCCAATCTAGGAGACACCACTCTCCAAGAAGTAACAAATGGTGTGTTGATGATGAACTCCTTGCTCTTGTGCTTCAAATGATAGTCTCCCCAACACTCAACTCTCTCTCACAGGATTTGGATTTGGTAGAGAGAAGATTTGAGTGGAAAGCAACTTGGGGAAGGCTAGAGATCAAGATTCATATGGTAGGAATGGAATATCTTGGTCTCAACACATGAGTAGGTGGTTCTCTCTCAGAACATATGAGTTGGAAGTGTAGATGTGTTCTGATGGCTCTCTCCACGAGTGAAGAGGAGGTGGAGGGGTATATATAGCCTCCACACAAAATCCAACCGTTACAAACAATTTACCAATCTCGGTGGGACCGAATCAACAAACTCGGTCGGACCGAAATAGTAAACCTAGTGACCGTTAGAGATTTTCGGTGGGACTGACATGCAACTCGGTAGGACCGATATGGTTAGGGTTAGGGCATAACGTAATCTCGGTGAGACCGATTACACAAACTCGGTGAGACCGATTTGGTAATTAGATAACCAGAGAGATGGTCAGGCAAACTCGGTGGGACCGATTACTAAACTCGGTTGGACCGATTTTGGTAATAAGTTAACCAGAGAGTTTGCATTGTAATCTCGGTAGTACCGATTGCCTAAACTCGGTGAGACCGATTTTGGTAATGGACATACACAGTGAGATTACAATCCCATCTCGGTGAGACCGAGATCCCTGTTGGTGAAACCGATTTGCTAGGGTTTGTGGCAGTGGCTATGACATGTGAAACTCGGTGGCGCCGGATAGAAAGAATCGGTAGGTCCGAGTTTGACTTTGGTTTTAGGTCATATGTGGAAGTGGGAAAGTAGCTGAGGGTTTTTGGAGCATACCATTAAGCACATGAAGCAAGAGGCTCATTAAGCAACACCTCATCCCTCCTTGATAGTATTGGCTTTTCCTATAGACTCAATGTGATCTTGGATCACTAAAATGTAAAATGAAGAGTCTTGAGCTTGAAGCTATAGCCAATCCTTTGTCCTTAGCATCCTGAAGGAGGTCCCACAACCTTTAGTCCATGCCACTCCATTGTTGAACTTATCTGAAACATGCTAGATAGAAACTTTAGTCCAACAAGAGATATGTTGACATTAATTACCAAAACCACCTGGGGAGCACTTGTGCTTTCAATAGTTTTTATCAGCTTTCTTGGAGACCAACAGGGATGTCTCACTATCTTGAACCTTATCTGCATTACTTCCTTTACCATTGGATAATGCGGTACTGTTCTCCAATATTTTGTCCGCATTCTAAAAGAGAAACAAGCAGACACATCACATGTTTACCATGTTGTATATGAAACTCATTTTGGTAAATGAGTTCAGTAGTAAACTTGTGACACCCCAAAAATTTTACCTTGGTTTTGAGGAATTAATTTTTTTGGCAGGTTTTAAAACTTTGGTGTTTGAGCTCCCTTTTGATTTTTTTTCACCATTTCCTCCCTTGTTATTATGGAGTTTTTCCCCTAAATGAAAACCTTTCAAAATAAGTTATTGGGCCTGTTTAGCCACTCAAGAAAAACTTTTCTTGTATCAGTAGAAGTAATTAAATAATTAAGTTGCTTGATTTTTATTTTTTCCTGAAAATGGCTTTTCAATGTTAAAATGGCCATATTTGAACTACAACCATTTGATAAATTCACTTAAAATTCGCACCAAAATTTGGAGAGGTCAGGTGATGTTTTGAAACCTCTTTTATATAAAAATTATGTTTATTGTTAAATTATTTTGAGCTCTACAATCAATTCTCTTCACTGGTCCAGAGGGCAGTTTTGCACTACAACCCTTTTAAATATTTCTTTCTAGCCTCCACCAAAATTTTGGGATGTTGGTAATAGCCTATGATTCAACTTTATGCAAAAACTTAGTTTTGTTTGAAAATTTTGAGTGAACCAACCTCCTTTCCATTCTGGTCCAGTCTTGTGATTTGTACTGCAACCCCATTTATTTTTGCTCCAATGACCTTGTGATTTCTCCTGCTTATGGTTCTCCCTGCAAAACCCCTAAGTCCAGGAGCATGCACCTATTGGATCACTTCTGGTTCATGAAATGATGCCATCTAGCTCCTGTCTAGAAGTGAGGTTCAGCAAAACTTGCACTAACAAGTTTCTCCTTTTGCCAAACCAACCTTTCCACCTTCTCTTGAATCTAAGGAGACACTGATCTGGAGGAATTGACCACTCCAAGAAATGCCTAAGTGCCCTTGGCATTTTGTCGAACACCTTATGGGCATGGTCTGTTTTGACATGACTTTTGACATTGCACTATGATCTTGCACCTCTGATCAAACCAGCATGTCCACTAGACTCCTAGTTGCTCCTAACCTAGATCTGCTAAAAGCCAGCCTCACCCAAGCTCTGTAGCGTGCCTTGGCAATACGTCGAGCACGTCCCGTGCACGCCCGGAGCGCGAGAAGAACACGCGTTTTGCACGTGCAGTGCGCCCGAGCCGCCGCGTCCCGCCCCACACTCACTCCAGCCCGTGACCGACCGTAGCCAGCGTGACGTGTTCCCTTCTGCACCCCACGAACCCAGCAGCCCTCGCCACGTTCCCGGCAGGCCAACCGCTAGCCGCCACCGCCGCCCGGTAGCTCCTGCGCTGGCCAGCGCCGCCCAAGCCACCTCCGCTCGCCAGCTCGCCCTTGGAGCTGTAGCCTCTCGTCCGCTAGCTCCTGCCGTCATCCCCAGCCACGCCATGTTGCCTGCAAGCTACAGAACGTCGGTTCGCCGGAGAGCTTATGCACGGCCGCCGTGGAACCGCCTTGCCTCGCCTCTATAATGAGGCCCGAGCTCATCTGGGCACACAGGCGACCTCAAGCCATCCCCCTAGGGCCTCCTTTTGCAGCCAGACGACCCGGGGGAGCCTCCTTCCCCATCTCCAGCAACCACAGCCGCCGCCACGGCCCCAGCTCTTCCAGCGCCACCAGGGCCTCTCCATCCCATTTCTCTTCACCAAGAACACCTCCTCCATCCCGTGAACCTTTCCCACTACTCGATTTCAATCGAGGCTCACCGCGGGAGAAATTTCACTCTGTCCCCGAAGCCTCCTCCGCTGCTAAGCTCGCCGCCGGCAGCTCGCTCCGTCCCCACCTGCCCGGCGACCACGGGGAGGACTGCCCTGGAGTGGTGGATCCATCCCCGCCCTCGGGGCCCCGCGAGGAGCCGCCAGTCGCCGGCGATGACACCGGAGCTTCGCCTCCGCTCGGGACAGAGGAAGGAGGGGGAAAAAGGACGAGTCAAACCTGACTAGTGGGCCCCCTGGACCCACTGCCAGTGACCCTGCGCCGGTCCACGTGGGTTAAGAAGGCGTAATCCGCTCCAGTACGTTTCCCTCGCTCCGAAAGCGTATTCTCCTCTGAAACGTTTTTCTTTTTCTATTTTATTTAAATCAGTTTTTGACCAGAACTTTGACTGACCATATATTTTTAATTATAACTCCAAATGAATTAATTCTTTTTCTTACATCTCGCAAATATTGTCTAGTTTATTTTAAGATTTATTTGAAAATTTTCCAAACAACTTTTTTGTGCTGTTTTTGAAATATGTGTTATTTGCATATGTTTGAAAATAGGATTTTTGGAGAGAGGAAAGGAGACTTGAAAAAATCTTAGAGTGCACCCTGCCTTTCCACACCATGAAGGCAAGAATTCTGAACCCCGGCATAATATTTTGGTGTGCTAGTTGACACATTTATAACGACACCTTATTTCGGAGTATTGTTATTTCATGTGACATGATCCTTTGCAAGGATGCATTCTTGTGTTTTACCTTGCTGTTGAATGAACATACTTGTGATGACAATCACCCTCATGTGCCTTGCATGCATACCGGAGAGGAACCCGGGAAAAAGCCTCTGCCTTGGGTAGGCGTGAGCTTGTCGCCGGTCCCTGTCAGGACGGTTATATCCGGTATGGCATGGTAAGGTGTAACGAGTGTGAATTGTTGGTTGAAATATTTTGTTACCCATGTCATGCAGAAAACTTGTAACCCCCCCTGAGCCGACCACAGATCAAGTCTTGTTCCAGTAACCCCCATACTTGCCTTGTACTACCACTTGTCCCTGCCACAGTTAGGGTACGGTTCAGTAAGTCATCAACCCCTTTCAAGCACACACCGTACAGAGAGGCCAGGGTGGAAGGTACCGGTTGTAACCGGTAGACAGGCCACCTGGTCCGGGGGCATGGATGTTTCCGGTTGGGACCGAGAGGGGAGGCCACCCCTTAGAGCGCGCGATATAAATTTGATCCCATGCTATGCGAGGTTGTAGCGTCCCCACTTAGAGTTTTACTTAACAAGTGTCATGGGTGATTCCAGACACCGAGGAGTTAAGCTGGTGTGTGCAAGTTAGGTGTGTTTTCAACAAAAAGGCCGTAGACGGAATTAGTCCCGATGGACTAAAGAAATCCGTTACTCGTGGGTAAAAAGTACACCCTCTGCAGAGATTAAACCTATTCGAATAGCCGTGTCCTTAGTTATGGATTACAGTCTAGGATGGGTCGTGTGTCGGTCTAAGTATCGGTCTTCGGAGGAAAACTGTTAACCCAGAACTGGGAACTCGAATTGAGACTTGTGAGGATAATGGTTATTATTCTGTGGACTAACCTGTATATTAGTGATATTATCGAATAGCCCTGGGATGGTTCTACCTCCAGGATATTCACTGCCTTTTCTTTTAAAGCCCTTTCTGTGGTGTCGCGAAGACGCCCGACTGTGGCATTTCTTTTAAAGCCCTTTCTGTGGTGTCGCGAAGACGCCCGATTGTGGCATTTCTTTTAAAGCCCTTTCTGTGGTGTCGCGAAGACGCCCGACTGTGGCATTTCTTTTAAAGCCCTTTCTGTGGTGTCGCGAAGACGCCCGACTGTGGCATTTCTTTTAAAGCCCTTCCTGTGGTGTCGCTAAGACGCCCGACTGTGGCATTTCTTTTAAAGCCCTTTCTGTGGTGTCACTAAGACGCCCGACTGTGGCATTCCTTTTAAAGCCCTTTCTGTGGTGTCGCTAAGACACCCGACTGTGGCATTTCTTTTAAAGCCTTTCTGTGGTGTCGCTAAGACGCCCGACTATGGCATTTATTTTAAAGCCCTTTTTGTGGTGTCGCTAAGACGCCCGACTGTGGCATTCCTTTTAAAGCGCTTTCTGTGGTGTCGCTAAGACGCCCGACTGTGGCATGCTTGTTGTTTTCTTTTTAAACTGTAATACTACTATGTCATTACTTATTCGTAAGTAACATGCTCGCACGCATCTGAAATTTATTTATCTTTTGTGACTAACGTCATGAGCATAAAATATTTTTCAGCATATCGTTGTGATATTATACCTATGTTCTTAATGTTTGCGAGTACATTCGAAGTACTCACTGGCTTGTCCCTGGCTATTGTCTTGGCCAGATTGCTTGCTTGGAGGAGAGCGTTGCGAAGACAGTTCTAGAACTTAAGCAGCGGTGATAGCAGCCTCGCGAAGATAGGAGTTAACCTGGTCAGCTGTTCCCGTGGGAAATGGAGTCCCATAGACCGTGGTGATCCACATACCGCTTCCGCCCTCAACCACTAGAAACCATTTGATGTACTCATAGGCCACAATGGTCTTGTACTACATATTTTGTACTCTCGCTTGAATTTCTGTATCAAGCTGATGCCTCATCAGCTAACAGTAATCCTGGGGCTGATGAGCTCGACGGCCATTTTCTGGAAATTAATGTCCGGAAAACCGGTCGCGACAAAACTGGACAGGATAACAGCATGAAACAAACATATATCTATGTACCATGGTCACTTTATGGTCTATATCATTCTAGTTTTTGTTGCCAAATCAAGATAGAGACACAGTCCAAATAATATTTGTTCAAGACAAAGCAGAATAGACATAATATAAGTGTGGGTAACTATAGAGCAATAACAACACTTGTAATGTGCATGACATGAGAACATAACTGTTTATTCAATTGAAACTGAAATCAACATAGAGCAGGTTACAACAGCAAACCAGTTAAAGAAACAGGTTTAAAACATACCTGTTGCGCCATTGGAGTTTCAATTCCATCCTTCATATTTGAAAATAGTTGGTATGAGTAAATACAGTCATGCAAGAGCAAAGGAGTATGAACCATAGCTACAAAACCTGACTTGAGAACAAATCTTCTTCTCCTTTAAGCGTTGAGTTGGGATTTGGAGTGGTGGTCCTCGTGCTTTGGGCACTGCAGTTCCCTTACTAACTGCTCGTGTTTGGGTGCTCTGTGGTGGAGACGGTGATGTGTCAACTGGAACTGGGTTACTATCTGTCGGGGTTGGGGTTAGAAGGGGTGTAGCTGGTTCTCTGTCCAACTGGGTAGGGGTACAATCTGCGAGAGTCTGGGTTATGTGTGGTGGATCTGGTCCTTGGGCAAGTACAACCATGGTTCTATCTGCATCAACTGGTAGCACTATTGTCGGTGTCAAAACTGGTGGATCTCGGGTAGGGGCTCCCGAACTGTGCATCAAGTCCGGATGGTAATAGGAGACAAGGGACACGATGTTTTTACCCAGGTTCCGGCCCTCTCGATGGAGGTAATACCCTACTCCTGCTTGATTAATATTGATGATATGGGTAGTACAAGAGTAGATCTACCACGAGATCAAGGAGGCTAAACCCTAGAACCTATCCTATGGTATGATCGTTGTGTATGGAGTTGATTGTCCTACGGACTACAACCCTCCGGTTTATATAGACACCGGATAGGCTTAGGGTTACACAGAGTCGGTTACAATGGTAGGAGATCTTGAATATTCGCATTGCCAAGCTTGCCTTCCACGCCAAGGAAAGTTCCATCCGGACACGGGACGAAGTCTTCAATCTTGTATCTTCATAGTCCAGGAGTCCGGCGAAGGTATAGTCCAGCTACCCGAACACCCCCTAATCCAGGACTCCCTCAGTAGCCCCTGAACCAGGCTTCAATGACGACAAGTCCGGCGCGCAGATTGTCTTCGGCATTGCAAGGCGGGTTCCTCCTCCAAGTCCTTCATAGAAGATTGTAAATACCAAGGATAGTGTCCGGCTCTGCAAAATAAACTTCCACATATTGCCATAGAGAGAATAATATTAACACAAATCAAATCTGCTGACGTATTCCATAGTGCGTCATCACACTACGGCCAAGTCCTTTACGAATCGTTTTTTCTTTTCCACCTCAGCATGTTTTGCGAGGCGGTCTCCTTGGCACGTCTTGCCAAAGCAGAGATCGTGTGCCCTTTTTATGGGATTCTCATCAATACGGACGTGGGTAACCCAACCGCGCCATTTACCACGGCGTTTGGGAGGCAAGCGAGTTTTATTAGGCAGGTGGGGACGCATAACCGCATCCGCCCATATAAGGGGATAAGGATCCACCTTTTTTACCTATGCCTTCTTCCTCCTTTGCCTATCCATCTCCTGCGCACTCGAGCTCCAGCGCCCAAGCCCGTTCTTCCCACCTCAAGCTTCTCC
The DNA here is from genome assembly GCA_032464435.1 of Aegilops umbellulata. NCBI lineage: Eukaryota > Viridiplantae > Streptophyta > Magnoliopsida > Poales > Poaceae > Aegilops > Aegilops umbellulata. The sequence goes on from CP136058.1 coordinate 333,000,374, forward strand.
AGCAATGTCCGGAGCGGGAGGCAAGTGGATGGTATCCTCCGTCACGGAGGTCCAAGTGAAGAAGTTAAGGAAGGCCGGATACCTGTCCAAGGTCATCCCGCACCGGCTTCCCGAGAAGGGGCAGCTTCTCCCCACCCCAAGGCCCCATGAGAGGGTAGTGTTCCTTCCCAACTTCCTCCGCGGACTGGGTTTTTGTCGGATCACGGGTTCCGGCAGACCCTTAAGGTTCAAACTCTGGGGTGCGTGGAGATTATGCCCTCTACCTCTCCGTCTCGCAAGGATCTAAACTACAGAACGAACAGCACAAGAGACACAGGGTTTATACTAGTTCGGTCCACCACTGTGGTGTAATACCCTACTCTAGTTTTTGGTGGATGGATTGCCTCTTGGGCTGATGAGGATGAACAGTACAAGGAAGAACAGCCTCGCGAGGGTCTGTTCTTGGCTAGGGGATGAACTGCTGGGGGAGTTCGATCGCCCTTCTCTCTCTCTAAGTGCGTTGCTAGCTCTGTTTGTGGATGCTACGTTCTAGGTGGTTTCTCTCTCCTTTCTACCCTGGGGGTGGCTAGTCCTATTTATAGGCAAAGGCCCTGGGCCTCTTCCCAAATATTTGAGCGGGAAGGGCGCCAACAATTGGCCAATTCGAAGGGGAACATCTAGTACACTTATCCTGACTAAAGTTAGTCTTCGCCTGCCAAAGGCCCTGTGGTGACGCCATTCTGGGCTCCATGGTGACCTCCTTCCCACCGTTGGACTGGTCTTGGTCTTGTTGCACCGAAATGGGTGCCTTTGCTTGATCCTCTCGCCTGCGCTTGCCCCCTTTGCACCAAAGAGGAAAGGGGAACGCTGCGCGGGCTGGCGCCCGCCTGGCACCCTTGGTCGTCATGGCTTGCGTCATGGGCACCTCGCGAGGTATCCTGCCTTGATCTCTCCGCCTCCTCGTGAGCCATCCTGAGGAGGCCGCGCCTAAGGAAGCACCATGTCGTCCGCCTCGCGAGGCTTGGCCCCTCGCGAGGGTCTTGGGTCTTGTGTTGGTGGAGATGGGCCGTGCTGGGCCCCCATTCGAGCCACGCCGCAGGCTGTAGGCAGGCAAGTCTGGGGACCCTTGTTCCCAGAACGCCGACAGTAGCCCTCGGGCCCAAGGCGCGCATGGACTTGGCCGCACCGAGAGGCGAAAGGGCAAGGGCGAAGCGCCGCAGGCCCTAATAGCCTGCGGCCTTGGGCGCCGCATGGCGGTTGATTGGACGTGGGCGTCTCCACTTCCCACGACGCCATGGTGACTTTGCGGATTGGACAAGCCTCTGCATGCAAATCGTGTCATGATTACTTGCGATCATGGAGGCCGACGGTTGGCCTTCGCCGGCTATATGTACGGCACCGCGCGTGTCCTTCCATCCCGTCTCTTCTTGCTTCCTCCTCTGCCTCAGTTCCTGCTCCGTCTTGGTGTGATGGCTCCAATTCGCCGGTTTTCTGCGGCGGAGAAGGGAAAGGCTCCTCGAGAGGGACCAGACCCTCTCCCGTCGAAGAAGCGACCTGCTCCCTACGGCCGCGATGAGGAGGGCCGTCAGGTGGCACCGAGGCCTTGGTATGAGCGGCCTCCGCCGGGGTTCCCGCTTCCTTTGTATGCCCACGCCGAGGGCCTTGGAAGAGGAGATGCCGATCCCCTCGGCCAGCGCCGTCACCGGCGCCGGAGGGTCACGAAGGTGTGGGTCGTTCCTCCTGGAGTCCACGCCGAGGGCTCCTCCCGCGAGCTCGTGCTCCACGCCGCCATGCCTCCGCGAACTTGGATTCGCTTTCCTCCCTTCTTTGCCTCTGTCTTCCCGTGGGGAAGACTCCTGGAGCTATGGCTGCAGCATGCCGACTGCAGCACTCCGGCGACCGAGGAAGAAGCCGTGGTCCTTGCCTCGGGTGAGGTCTTTATGACTCGCGGCTGGGGCGAGATCGCTCGGGGTTGCACAGCAAGGGGCGCCCTCACGATCCCCCGGGAGTACGATGGCGCTTCGGTGATGTTCTTCAAGGTCTTCGACGCGAATGGGCGCCGGCTGGAGTGCTCCCCCGGGGGAGGTGGCCAGGACCTCGCCATGGCAGCGGCTGGGCCCGCCGACCACCCCCTGGACAGCTCAACAAGCGATGGGAGCGCCGGAGGATCTAGCGATCCCAGCGAGGTCTTCGCGACTCCGGAGACGAGCAACGACAGCTACGAACCCGCGAGCCAGCGCCGCTCCTGAAGAAGGGCGGGCTCGCTTGGCCGTCACCGACCCTGATCTGGATGGGGTTGGCGCCGGCGCTTGACGGCCCACTATTGATGATGGCGTCTTTTGCAGGGGCGCGTGTAGTCAGCACCCTTTAGGACCCGTTCCCTGCGAGGAATCACATTGCGCCCCATAGGGGCTTGTAAGGCGGTTGTGACCCTTGTTGTTAATATGTAACCCTTGCTATGGATCTGTGGAATCGCAAATTCCGTCATAGTTCGGTCCTCCCTTTCGCACCTCACGAGGGCTTGGTGCTCTGCGTCGACAGGTCCCAGTCCCAAGGCGGCATCAGCCATCGCTGGTATGCCAGGTCGCGATGCCGTGGTCAAGGCCAGGAGGTGAGCGACCCGGGGTCCGGTAAGAGCCCCTGAGTCGCGATGCTCAGGAGGTCCCCTTTGGCGCCCAGGCAGCCGTCGCTTGGTGAGGAAGGGAAGCAACATCGCTAGTACGGAGTCGCTTTAGGTGCAGGGGTAGTGCCACGGTAGCTAATGCTTTGGATGGTGACTTATCTCTGAGAATCGAGGATCGCCCCTAGCGCGTCGTCGGGTCCGGGGGAAATTTGGACGGAGCTGCTTGACGAGGCCCCCACGTGCCCCTTCTCCCTCGTCTCTGCTCCCCTTTCTGCTCTACGTCCTCGGGTCCCGGCCCTTGAGCTGGTCTCAGCCGTCGCTGGTATGCCAGGTCGCGATGCCTTGGACAAGGCCAGAGGGTGAGGGCTGAAGAGCCAGTAGGAGCCCTGAGTCACAATGCTCAGGCACCCCCCCTTTAACGTGCAAGCTGTTTGCGGGGGCGAGGGTGAAGGAAACACCGTGAGGGCCTTGGCTAGCGCAGTTTCCCCTAAGGATCCTGCAGATTCATCACAGAAAGAAGATGGGGCTGCCATGGCAGTTGTCAGTCGACAGTTAGTCGCTCAAGAGCTCGTTGGTTGGAGTAGGTGAGGTGTATCAGGGCACCCCTGAGCCAGCGCGGGACTCACGAGGCCCTACCTCTTAGGCGGGTTGCGCCTGGCACTGGGCCGTATCTTGAGATGTGTTCTGCAAAATTTGGTTAGATGCCGGCACTCTACGTCCTCGGGTCTTGGCCCCCGAGCTTGTATCAGCCGTCGCTGGTATGCCAGGTCGCGATGTCGTGGACAAAACCAGAGGTGAGGGCTGGAGGGCCAGTAAGAGCCCTGAGTCGCGATGCTCAGGCACCCCCCCTTTAACGTGCAAGTGGTCGACATGGAGAAGAAGAGGTGCCGTGGACGGCATCAAGTAATCAAGCATGATAGGCGGATGCATAATTGGAAATAAACGCAGGGGAGATACACGCCACTGGGCCAAGCCCGAGCAGATTGGGGATGATGCAGCCCCAGGGGCGCCCCCAGCAAAGCAAGCTAATGACTGAAGGAAATAAAAAGGGATACATGCCACGGGGATGGACCCACGCGGCCTGGGAGTGACGCAACCCTGGGGGGGCGCTCCCAGCTGGGAATGAAACTTGAAAGATGTCACCTGAAGATGTCGTCGGCAAAGTGGCGTTGGTGCAGCAGACTCGGTGGGCTGCGGAAGCCGATCCTCACAAGCCCCCAGGCCTCGGGGCCTCGGGAGGCTCCAGAGGCACTGATGGCTCCTCGCGGGCTGTCTCCATCTCCGGCAGAGCCGCAGAACGCCTGTCTCCCTGAGCCTCCAAGATGCCCCTCATGAGGCGCTGGTATGCCGCAGCCATGCTCGGCAGGACGTAAGGCATGCGAACATAGCTGTGGGGCAATCCTCCGCAGCACCCCACTCGGGAGGGCCAGAGGCGCTCCGTCGGGGCGATCTGATTGAGCCCTGGTACGTCGACGCACACGCGCAGCCCACCATCCTCGCCTGGATGTGGAGCCACAGCTGGTGGACGACGGCGACCTCTTGTGATCCTTGACTCCTGTAGTTCTTGAATGGCCTTGTTAACGAACTCCTGCTGGTCTGACCTTCCTCGCCTGGCTCCTTCTCGAGGGAATCGTGCTTCGAAGCACGACTTCACATGGTGCCCAAGCGCCTCCCTCGTGACCCTGGCAAGGTCGGTGGCCATCCAGGTGAGAGCCCCCGAGCCCTGCCTGAGGAGGGCGCCGGGCGCGCTTTCCTACGCGATGGAAGGAGGGTCCCCCTGGGCAGACACGGGCCCTGAAGGGCCTGCCTCCTGAGGGACTGGGCCTGACGATGTCTTCTTCTTCTTGGGGGTGGTCTCAAGAAGCCTCCTACTTCCGCGGTCTGGGTCTTCTAGCGACGCGGCCTGAAAGGCTCGCTCCAGGGAACACACTGCGTCCTTCTCTTCACAGGGCACCGTGATGACGCCGCCACTTCCCGGCATCTTGAGGACGTTGTAGCCGTGGTGAGTCACGGCCATGAACTTGGCTAGTGCTGGGTATCCGAGGATGGCGTTGTACGGCAGGCGGATGTGGGTGACGTCAAAGTCGATGAGCTCGGTGCGGTAGTTGCTGCGGGCTCCGAAGGTGACAGGGAGGCGGACCTGCCCGATCGGGACTGTGGAACCGTCGGTGACTCCGGAGAAAGGCTTGGTTGGCTGAAGCTGGTCATAGGGCACTTGCAGGTTGTTGAATGTTTCCACGGACAAGACGTTGAGCCCTGCTCCACCATCGATGAGGGTCCTGGTGACCAGAACGTTGCTGATGACTGGGGAACAAAGCATCGGGAGGACTCCGGCTGTGGCCGCGCACTTGAGCTGGTCTGCCGAGCTGAACGTGATGGCGCACGCTGACCACCTAAGGGGGCGCGTTGCTTCGAGCCTGGGGAGGACTGCATGCACTTCGCAGGCAAACTGCTTGAAGATACGTTGAGAGGCTGGGGCTTGAGCTCCGCCCAAGATGCAGGCGATTGCGTGCGGCTCTTGGAAGCCCCCAGCCCCCTCGTCCTGGTGGCGGTCTTCGTTCCTCCTTGGCTGAGGCGGCAGCGGCGGCAGGCCCGGGTTGCCGTGAGGGCGATCCTCACGAGGCTGATCCCTCCAGTCCCCCTCGCGAGGCGGGTCCCGCCAGCGGTCCTCGCGAGGTTGGTCGCGCCACCCTTGGCGCGGGCCACGATCTTCCCAGCATCCTGGGTTTCTTCCTCCTCCTCGGCCGTAGCCCCGGTAAGCACAGTCAGGGCGACGCAGATTCTTCCTTCTCGCACGGCGCGGAGTTCTTGGCATTCGTTGGTGCTATGAGTGTGGAGGTCGTGGTACACGCAGTACCGGCTGCCCCTGGAGGATTCGGGCAGATCCTTGCCCCGCTTGGTGTCTGGTTCCGCCGCGAGTACGGCAGCCCCCTTGCGCTTCACGTCCTTGGCCTTGGGCTTCGTCTCTTCTGGGTCTGCGGCAGGCAGCTCGAGGAGGGAGAGGCGTCCTTCCTCAGCCCTGGCGCACTTGGTCGCCAAGTTGAACAGCTCCAGGGAGGTGCAGAGGTCTTCATGCATCGCCAGCTCCTCCTTCATCTTGACGTCGCGCACGCCATCAGAGAAGGCCGAAATGATGGCTTCCTCGGACACCCTGGGGATATTGAGGCACGCGCTACTGAAGCGCTGGATGTACTTTTGTAGGGTCTCCCCAGGTTGCTGCTTGATGCGGCACATGTCGCTCACGGCGGGAGGCCGGTCGTGGGTACCTTGGAAGTTGGCGATGAAGCGAGTACGCATCTGGTCCCAGGAGGAGATTGTGCCTGGGGCCAGGTTCAGGAGCCAAGTGCGAGCACCTTCCTTCAGCGCCATGGGGAACCAGTTTGCCATGACCTTTTCGTCCCCGCTGGCAGCTTCGATTCCCAGCTCGTAGAGCTGGAGGAACTCTGCGGGATCGGTTGTGTCGTCGTAGAAAGGGGGCAGGTCGGGCTTGAACTTGCCGGGCCATGCGACGCTGCGCAGCTCGGTGGTGTAGGCACGGCAGCCTGCGGTGGCCACGGGAGGCTTCGGTTGAGGGAGAGCTTGGCCTTGCGGGTCCCCTTGCGCTGCTGCTAGGAGAAGCGCGGGGTCTTGACGCGCCGGGGCCGGAGCAGGGTCTCGGCGAGCCGGAGCTGGGAGCGCCCGGCAGCCTCTTGCAGTCGAGGGACTTCTTGGCAGCTCCGTTCCTGCCGGGCTGGCGCCTGACGGAGCGGGTTCCGCCCAGGGGCTGCGTGCCTTGGAGCCATGGCGTCTTCTTGGAGAGGGGGCGGCTGGTACGCCCCCGGAGGTTCATTGCCCGCACGGGGCGGAGTGCGGCGCAGCGGTGCGGACGGCGCGGGAGAGGCCCCTGCGGCGCGGACGAGCTCGATGATGCGGTTGAGCCACTCCTCGTAGACGTCGTCGACGGGGCGGTAGCGCAGGAGCTCGTTCGCCGCGATGAGCGCAGCTCGAGCCTCCAAGGGTGTGCGGAGCGCGCGGGACGAAGAGCCGGCCGGGGTGAGTGACGGAGTAGCGGTGCTGCCGTCTCGCCGCACGGACGGGTGCTGAGACGATGCTTGCTGCTCGTTCCCCGCCGGGCCGGTGGCGGCGTTGACGGCGGGCGACGGAGAACGACGAGGATGCCCACCGACGGGGGCCGTCTGGGCGACGCGGGAAGCGATGGCGGCCCGGCGTTCGGCGCGGGCCCGACGAGCGTCAGACATGGATGCGACGGTCGGAGGAGAGTGGAGCAGTGGAAGGCAGATTCCGGCGCACCCCTACCTGGCGCGCCAAATGTCGGATCACGGGTTCCGGCAGACCCTTAAGGTTCGAACTCTGGGGTGCGCGTGGAGATTATGCCCTCTACCTCTCCGTCTCGCAAGGATCTAAACTACAGAACGAACAACACAAGAGACACAGGGTTTATACTAGTTCGGGCCACCATTGTGGTGTAATACCCTACTCTAGTTTGTGGTGGATGGATTGCCTCTTGGGCTGATGAGGATGAACAGTACAAGGAAGAACAGCCTCGCGAGGGTCTGTTCTTGGCTAGGGGATGAACTGTTGGGGGAGTTCGATCGCCCTTCTCTCTCTCTAAGTGCGTTGCTTGCTCTGTTTGTGGATGCTACATTCTAGCTGGTTTCTCTCTCCTTTCTACCCTGGGGGTGGCTAGTCCTATTTATAGGCAAAGGCCCTGGGCCTCTTACCAAATATTTGAGCGGGAAGGGCGCCGACAATTGGCCAATTCGAAGGGGAACATCTAGTACACTTATCCTGACTAAAGTTGGTCTTCGCCTGCCAAAGGCCCTGTGGTGACGCCGTTCTGGGCTCCATGGTGACCTCCTTCCCACCGTTGGACTGGTCTTGGTCTTGTTGCACCGAAATGGGTGCCTTTGCTTGATCCTCTCGCCTGCGCTTGCCCCCTTTGCACCAAAGAGGAAAGGGGAACGCTGCGCGGGCTGGCGCCCGCCTGGCACCCTTAGTCGTCATGGCTTGCATCATGGGCACCTCGCGAGGTACCCTGCCTTGATCTCTCCGCCTCCTCGTGAGCCATCCTGAGGAGGCCGCGCCTGAGGAAGCACCGTGTCGTCCGCCTCGCGAGGCTTGGCCCCTCGCGAGGGTCTTGGGTCTTGTGTTGGTGGAGATGGGCCGCGCTGGGCCCCCATTCGAGCCACACCGCAGGCCGCAGGCAGGCAAGTCTGGGGACCCCCGTTCCCAGAACGCCGACAGTTTTCCACTTCACCCATTCATCCGGGGGCTCATGTTCTACTACGGCCTGGATTTCCACGATCTGGCCCCGAAATTCATCCTCAACATCTCGGCGTTTATCGTCGTGTGTGAGGCCTTCCTCCGCGTCCGCCCCCATTTCGGCCTCTGGCTCAAGACCTTCAACGTCAAGCCCAAGGTGGTGCGCGGCAGCCAGGCGGAGTGCGGAGGCGCCATGGCGGGCAAGATGGCCAACGTCCTATGGTTCGAGGGCTCCTTCGTGGAGACCCTAAAGGGGTGGCAAGTCGGGTGGTTTTACATCACCGAGCCACGCGATTCAAAATGGATCACAGCCCCCGAGTTCCGATCCGGACCCCCACGCGGCTTATGTCCTAGAAAGAGACGGGCCTGTCATGGGGTAACGAAGAAGAGGTGACCGGACTGAAGACATGCATCCAGTCCCTGGTAAACAAGCCAATCAGGCTTGTCAATGTAGTCTAGGTCATGCTCGTTCGCCGAATCCTCCCATGTCAACAACGGGACTTTACTCTGTGGGAGTTCGACCCGGCGCAGCACTGAGCCCTTAACAGGCTCTTCGACACGATGTATGAAGACGTCTGGAAGGTGCTAATCAAAGGCGCCGAGGCTCCCTCATCCGCCTCCGAAGACCGCGGATACAGCTCGCAGCGTCACGCTAGCGAGGTAAGCTATTTCTACCCTTCACGGAACGTTTTAAGCTCTTTTTCATAGTTTGGCTCTATGCGGGATCTAAACTCCCTTACCTTTAACAGGCTTGGCAGGCGATATCCGAACCGATTAACTGTCCGGCTCCCTTGCCCGAAGACCCAGCCCCTGCTCTCCTAGAGAAGCTGCTAGCATCGGCGCCTTATGTGGTGCCGGAGAAGAAGGCCAAGAAGAAGAAGGCCACGGGGACTCGAAAGAGTGCCCGCAATGTGGCGGTGTTGGACTCGTCATCTGACGAGTCCGAGACGCTCTCCCCTCGTGAGAACGAGGAGGAGGAAGAAGAAACCTCTCCCCCTCCAGCGGGGGGAGGAGAAAAAGGGAAGGCCGCCCCAACGGGGGAGGCCGGAGGGTCCAGAAAGAGGAAGACCCGTCCGCCGGACTACTCCCCCGACGCCGACGAGGACGACGAGGGGTGGTCGAACAGGGCCAAGCGTCCGGCGAAATCGTAAGTATTCGGATACCAGAGTGACTCATGATATTCCTAGCTCGTTCAGCTTTCCATAATGCCAAACATAATTGTGCAGCCCGCCCCGGGCCGAACTCGACGATTCATCGAGCGGCTCCCTGGATTCGTCGGACGTGAACTCAGTTCCGCCCGCTGTCTCCCCCCGCACTGCAGACGACGCCGAAGTGGTGTCGCAACGAGCTCCGGGGCAGGAGGAGGTGGTCCTGGAGGAGTCGAAAGGCGACCTCCCGGACCCCAGGAATAAAGGGGACAAGACCCCCCAGGGCTCCGAGTCCGGCTTTGTGCCAGACGCCGCACCGGACTCTTCAACAGTTCCGGTCCACGGTAGGCGAACTCCTTCCAAGAGGAGCAAGCCTTCTGAGCCGGCGGCCTCCGTCCAACCGGAGGTGCCGGACAATCTGCTGGAGGTGCTTGACGGCGCCTCCATCGACGAGGAGCACCGTACTATTATGAGTACGGTGATCCAGAGGGTTCAGTCCGCCAAGAGCGGACTGACTGAAGCTTGCGCTAGCCTTCTGACAGGCTTCGAGGTAAGCAAGAATATATCAAAATATTACCACATACACAGTAGCCCCTGATGCTCTGTTTGGCGTTCGGAAAGAAAAGCCTAATACAGGATCTAATAAATTTTGCAGGAGTCTAACAAAAAGGAGTCAATATGCGTATGCAGGCTTCGCTGCTATCCACCGCCGCACTGACTGTCGGAGGTGGGTGTCCTGAAACAGGACCTCAGGCGGACCGAGCAAGAGCTCGGCCTTGCCAAGCGGCAGCTCGAGGAAAAAGAAGGTAAGAAATACCTTACAGAAAAAGTGCCTATAAAAAGGCGTGATTGCAAAAACTAACAGGATTGTACTGCTTATTCTAGGGGCCACGACTGAGGTGGCGACCCTCAAGCAGGCGCTGTCTGAGGCCGAAAAGAAAGCGGCCGCGGAGCGCACCGAGCGAGAGAGACTTGGGGCTCAGGTCGGCGAGGTGCAGCAAGAGCTTCAGGCTCTCATGAAAAAACATGAGAGTTTGGAGCTTGAGTCAAAGGCACGAGCATCCGAGCTCGCGTCGGCCCTTGAGACCGCCAAGTCTGCCAAGGCCGAAGCCCAAAAGGCCCTCCAAGAGTTGGAGGAGATGAGGAAGATAGCAGCGGGTAAGGCATTTTTTATGCAAAGCAGAAATATAAAAGTAAACTACTTGTTACTTACCCAAATCCGGAGTTCTCTAGGGGCATTCGCAGATCTTCCCCGCAGCGTATCCGACGCCGCCGCATTCTACCGAGATGAAGAGGGCAGCTCGACGGAGAAGGTGTTTTGGTCTCAATATTCTAAGGCCGGACACCCCGTGCCCTTGAGCGACCAGCTGAAACAGCTGGTCGAGCTCCACAAGGCGGCCGAACAGGCCATGAAGGGCTTCATAGTTCGGCTATAGCCCGGAGAGGCCCTGCTAGGGAGCTATTTCGGGCTGGTGCGGCGGCTGGTGGAGGCCTGTCCAAGGCTCGAGGTCATCAAGTGCTCTGTCTGCATTGAAGGTGCCCGGAGGGCCCTTGCCCATGCAAAGGTGCACTGGGGTAAGATGGACGGTGAGAAGCTTGTGAGGGACGGGCCGCCGCCGGGGAAGGAGCATCGCAAGCCCGAGAACTACTACAAGGATGTTCTTGCAGGTGCCCGCCTTATGGCGGATGAATGTACCAAGGATGTAATATTTGGATGAACTTGCTCGTGTTTATCCTGTGCGCTGAACACTTGTTCATATGTGCTAAGCAATGCTTATTGAATTTAAAATATTATTTTCTGTGCGGCTGTTTATCAAAAATTGAGAGATGGCCAGTCGTCGGCTTCTGCCCCCGTGCCACTAGTGTTGGGGTGTTCGGGATAAACCTGAGCGCTCTTTTTCCCATGGTTGGGTCCTTCAAGGGAGGCGCTTAGCACAACAAACCAGGCAATCGGACTATAATGCTTGAACACTCTCACTTAGCCATAGAACTTTATAATTTTAAATTTCGGCGAAGCCCCTAGTTTGGAAGACCGAGTTCGGGGCGCTATCCACGCCTTGGCCGGACGAAGCCAGCTCCTCGCTCGAAGCGGCATAAGTTCTATGGAACACGTAATACAAAAAAATGATAGCATGATATAATTCACATACACGATGATTGGCTAAATAGCATGGCATTGCATAATTCATATATATAATGCCTTTGCAACAAGATAGCATTGTATAATTCACATATATAATGTCTTGCAACAAGATGGCAATGCATAATTCACATATATGGTAATTAGACACTGAACAGGTGGCATTCACACAAAGCATGTCTAAACTAATCAAATGACATAGAAATGCGAGACACCATACGCACGATATGAGCAACATAACCCTGCCAAGTTAGAGCATACACCTCGGGGGGGAATAGGACTGGTCATCTGTCTATGAATCCTCCTCTGAGGAGCTATCCATAACCAGCGAGATATGCGCTTCGTCATATAGCATAGTCTGCTTTGAAGACCTTGTTTTCACTCCAGAATTTGCCATCACCGTGTCAAAGGGCTGATGCACACGAAGAGCAGTTGAATGTAATAACATTGTTGACAAATGTAATATGTAACGAAAAAAAGGATGGCCTGATATAATTTACATATAAGATGACTGGCTAAGCAGGATGGCATTGCAAAATTCACATATATGATGCCTGGCTAAACAAGATGGCATTGCAAAATTCACATAAACAATGAATAAACTAAACAGATGGCATTCGCACAAAGGATGTCTAAACTAAGCAGATGACATATTTGATGTATAAAGTAATCAATGCAAGACACCATATGCATGATATAACCAACATCAGCATGCCAAGTTAGAGCGAAGACCTCAGGGGGTAAATAGGAGTTGTCTTCTCCTTCTGAATCCCCCTCAGAACAGATATCTTCCTCTCGATTACAATCCGAAATGCGTGGAGGGGGGTTGCCTTTGCGCCTACCATGGAGTGACGTCTGCATGAATATTTATTGCCACGCAAGGCTCGTCTCTTTTACTCTACATGTTCAGTTCCATTGTTTACAGTAACTGTCATGCATAGGAATAAAACATAGTGAGATTATGTAAGGAGTGCATGCAGAAATCCAGAGTGATGGTAGCAACCTGTGGATAGACCCAAAACCAATAATAGCAGGCAGATAATGGCTTCAGTTAAAAAATACAAATAATGGCTTCTTTACTGTTTTTTCCCACCCAACATGAAACTCATAGTAGACACCAGAGATTAACCAGATAGTAGATAGATACTTTTGATAGCGGCCCCGATATGTACCCCACAACCATTTAAAAACTCAAGTTTGACCAGTAGTTTGGAGCTGACTCAGAGTCTAATCAGTGAACAGGACGATAAAGTAGCATGTAATATTAAGCGATGCATAACGTAAGCAGACACGAAAGAGTGCGACCTCTCTTGCGGACCCGTGTAGTCCTCGAGGTCATCTGCTTGGTTGATGATGGTAGTGCAGTTTTCATGGCTGCCAGCGGCGGGGAACAAGATCTGAGGCGGCGAAAGACAGTCTGGAGGCTGGATCCCTGCTGTGCTGGACCCTTCTGTCGTTGGAGCAGATGAGCTGGGGTGGACGACGGCGCAGCAGGAGCGGGACAAACCACGCAAGGTTTTCTTTGACAACTATCTGTAAGAGAAGTAATTCTGTAAGGGCTCGTTTGAATTGGAGGATTCCAACAATGCAGGGATAGGAAATAGACAGGAATAGGATAGGAATGCACGTGCAAAACAGAGAATTTAAAAACACAGGATTTCTGCCAATCTGGTGTTTGATTCACAACAATTGGAAGATCACAGGATGCAAAGAAGCATGGTGAGATTAAGTCAAACCACAAGAAAATGTACGGTTATAATGCTATTATGCTACTATCTCTTAGTCTTGTGCTTCATGAATAGGAATTTGAAAAGGAGGACAAGGGAAAATTAAAATCCCTACATTTTTTCTTTCAAGGAGACACTAAAGGAACAAATCCGTGTGCTCAGTGGACAATATATATATATATATATATATATATATATATATATATATATATATATATATATATATAACATGTAGAGTAAAAAAGATATGCAACAAGTGTACAACCTCTTTGGCGAAGCCATGTCGATCTCAGCGTGATTGGGTTGGCCGGTGAGGATGCTCTGGAAGACTTGGCTGTCGGAGGAGGGAAAGAAGATCTTAGGCGTCTGGAGATGGATCCCGAGGTACTGCTCCGCTGTGATGGAGGGTTTCGTCGTTGGAGCAGCTCCGGTGAGTTGTACGACGCCAAGGCTGAAGCAGGACAAGAGAGACAACAAACAACGTTAACCTGAGTGGAATTGTAATAGCATCTCCAATACATGAGGTAAAATACATAACCACAAAGTGCTAGATGTAAAATACATCAGCCGCTCATCTCTGAACTTAACTGTCGAAACTGAATTTAACTGTCGAAACTGAACTTAACTGTCGAAACTGAACTTAACTGTCGAAACTGAACTTAACTGTCGAAACTGAATTGTGTTGTCGAAACTGAATTTTGCTATCGAAACTGAACGCACTAGCAAGGTGAGGCTACACGTCGGTCAACTAACTTTTTCATCTCTGGTCAGTCGATTTTGCAGCCGTTGGATACGAAATCAAGGGCCTGTGGTTCATCTTCAACCTCCACCCCCCTGAGCCAGCCAAACAGCAGCCCCCCACCGCCCGCGGCCGGCGGTGCGCCGCCTCGCCTGCCCCGAAAAAACTCCCCACCGCCGGTCCGCTGCCGCCCTGGCCATCCCTCTAGCCCCCCCCCCCCCCGTGCCGAGCTTTTTCTCCGGCGATCCCCACGCCACCGCCCCGCCAACGCCCCGCCATCGCGGGCGACCATCGCCCCCATCGTGAACCCTAAGATAGATAGTGGGGTACCTCTCTGGCGAGCCCCCCTCCCCGCTGCGGCTGGTACTTCCTTCACCCCGGCGGCATCGGAGTGAAGTGTAGCTAAATCGGACCAGCATCGCAAGCAAGAGCAAGAGCGAGAGCAGCAGCGCGAGCAAGAGCAATAGCAAGAGCAGACCAGGCATGGGACCGAGAGCAAGAGCGGAGTAGCAGCGCGAGCGAGAGCTAAAGTAGCAGCAGGTCCTACTGATGTGGACGTCGCCGCCGAGGGAGCGACGCCGTGGAGGAAGTGGCCGGCGACGCTACCGTGGATGGAGCCGCGCCGTGTCGACTCGGGACCGAGCGCTGGCAGCACCGTGAGATCGAATCAAGAAGAAAATGTTGCGATTAGTGTACAACCTCTTTGGTGGCGCCGATTAGGCCGCAGGTTCATCTGAGGAAACGGTGATGATGATGCTCTTCCGATGGTGCAGGTGAAGACGGTGGTGTGGGAATGGAGGTGGCGCGAAAGACGAGGGGAACGTCGGGGCAGCTCCTTGGAGGCGGAGGACGGGGTGGTTAAACCGGCGGGATGATGAGATCGACGACGGATCCTCATCCGGTACGGTGGATGAGGGACGTCGAGGTGTTGCTGTGGACGACGTCGTCGGGGAAGAGGCTCCGGCTGGGTGGCGGATGGAGCAGGGCATGGGGTTTCGTCGTGGGTTTTCACGGCCTCAGTGTACTAATGGGTGGGCGGATGGGATGGCAGTAGGGAACCATGGCTTAGAGACGCGCTTGTCCAAAATGTGGGGTAAGTTACGAAAGTACCCCCACCGATTTGAGGCGGTTCTTTCGGTTCAGGGGTACCACGGGCATTTCACGTGTCGGGATTTCACAGGAGGTGGGAGTTTTCGCGCGCGTTGTAATTTCGAAATAGCAAGGCGCGGGTTGAGATGGAGGGAGTTGTCGGAGCACAACGAGACAAAGATATATCTTAAATATTTCGGGCTAACAAGGCGCGGGTTGAAATTTCCGGACAAGCCTAACGTGTACTATACCAAATCAATGAGCCCTACAAATGTCATTCAAAACTTTGAATTCATGTTATGTTCAATTAAAATATTTCGCTACGTGTATAATGCATGCAACCTACTACTCAAATGAACGTTTTAGTGCATTCCAAACGTATATACTACCGCTTCAATATGAACTAAATTTGAATTCGTTTCTCTATATGAATAAGATCTACAGTAATGATTGTTGTGAAGTCAAAGCATTTGAATTCATTTCTCTATTTTAATAAGATCTACAATCATCATTATTGTCAAGTTAAACCATCGTTTGTGTATTATCTTCACAGCACACCACATGATTAGTCTCAAGTTACATATGAACTATGTGTACTATATGAACTCGAACTAGATTTTTTTGAATCCACTTTATTTTGATTTCAAATCACATTACATTTCTAGCTCTAGCTAGATCTTCATAATCTAAACCATGTCTCATATGTATAATGTGTTTGTCACATTATGTATGGTGCCCCGCCCCCTACGCCTACAAGTATTTAGATGTGAGTTGCAAACACCACACATTACCACAAATTCAAATAAAATTTGAGAATGTTCGATATATAGTATTGTTTAGATTGTTCGATATTTAGTTGTAAGCTGCAAACACCACACATTATCACAAATTCAAATAAAATGTGAGATTGTTTGATGTATAGTATGGTTTAGATTGTTCGGCATTTAGCTGTGAGTTGCAAACGCCATGCATTATCACATTATGGTATAACATGTGCACAACACATGTATCACCGCTATATTCATGCATGCAATGTTTAAAACACTATGATCTCCTATTAAAATATATGAATCTGCTTTCATATCAAATTATGATCTTTGTTAGTCTCTTACACCCACACAATGCTCTAACCTTTGTAGATACCACTAACTTTCTCTCGTGCATGCACACACCCTCCTCGCCCTCCCCCTCCCTCGGCATTCTATCCACCAGGCACATTCATTTTTTTCTTTAGGTCGTTCTCCTAGAATCTCCACAACTCCTTTCCGACACACACCAATCGATAAACCTCTCCAGCGATGCCTGCCTACAACATACAAACACACCTTCAATCTCCTCCTTTATGTATCCTTGCCTTGTGTCTCTCATACGGTCAGACACACGTGTAAACTCTCGCCCCTCTTTTCATCGCTCTCGCAACCGCACACTCCTCCCCCTATCTAGCTAGTAGTTGGGCCTCTCGCACCACCTCCTAGCTCCATTCTCTCTGTCTATCCGTCTCGTTGGGCCTTATTTGCCTCTAACAAATGGACGTACACCAACCGATACATATAGCTAGCTAGGTCCTTATAACTCGTTTTGACCCACACGTCAATCGATCTACCTCATTAGTTGTGTCTCTCCCTTCCTCCGACAAACAACAATTGATCTACCGATCTAGTTAGGTTTTCTTACCAAACACATGGTTCCCCTTCATCATCCATGGATGCGTCCCGACAGATCTATCATGCATAGGCACACACAGAAACACATCCCCACTCTTATTGATAACATTGCAGTTCCACCCTCAGTTTGTCTAGTAGGCCTCTCCCAGCATCTTCGAGAAGCAACTCCATCACCCATCCAGCACTCTACCCCTCTCCCTCCCTCTCTCTCCTCTCTCTCTCTCTCTCTGTCCCATCATATTTCCCGTCCTTCAATTATGTATGAATGTCGACCGATCTCCCTCAAGACATAGCTGGGTCTCTCCTTCTCAACACATATACGAGTCATTCTACCTCTATAGTTAGGCCTCTGCCTACCCCTCCCACCACCCCCTCCCCCCACACACACCGATACATCGAGCGCTCTAGTCATGTCTCCCTGCCACACACAAACTTGACGTGTGCCCTCTAACGTTCCGATAGGCCAGTCGCCCTATATCTTTGACTTGTACACACACACAGTTTCGATGGCTCTCTTCATCGATCTCGCACCCACCCACTTGATCCTCTCTTCGACTCTATCGATAGCTATGACCCCTCCCTCTCTTCTCATGGATTGCCCGACCCTCTATGTATGATATGGACAGGCCTCCATTTCACACACATTGCATGCAAAATTTTGTTTGAGATGCCATCGACACATATTCCCACAAATAATTCACGAAATCAACCCCCACCTCACCCCCACCCCAAAACAAAAAACACTCACGAACGTGGTTTGTATCTCTCACACACACCCACGTAGGTGGGGGACGTGCACAAAGAGAAGAGGTGCATGCACGGCGCACGTACTCCCGTCTCTTTCCCAACCACACCCGCGCGGGTACATGGTGGAGCTCATTTCTGTACGAAAAAGGCAGCCCACGTGGTGATTTGGCACGTGTACTGGTTGTCCACTTGGTGGAGGGAGGATCGTCTACCACGGGTGAACAAACAAATTGCGACTTGACGTGTTATGTTAAAAAAAGAGGCAAACCATGTGGGGCCTACCTTAGAGGCAAGGCTCTATACACTGGAGTACTTTTGATGTGTCCCGTCAACTCGCAGAACGAGGAGAAGCTTGCTTAGTACGCCGTCTCCCCCGCCCACGGGCGCGGTGGCTCGCAGGATGAGGTGAAGCTTGCTTACTAAGCTTTACGCCCGCTCCCTCGCCCATGCGCGCGATGGCTCGCGGGACGAGGAGAAAAATTTACTACTCCCTCCGTTTACTCCTCGTCCCTACTACCTTGGTTATAGAGATTATATCATATTGTTTGGAATATATATGTCCTTTAGTAGATTTCAATATGAACTACTAGTACATACTCCAAACACTGATGTATATAGACGTATTTTAGAGTGTAGATTCACTCATTTTTGCTCCGTATGTAGCACTCTCCCTCACCCCTCGACCCTCGCCCACGTGGTGGACGTGCAGCAATTCATTCGGTCTCATATAGCCAGAACGATATATACTGCACTACCATTATTACTTGACTTCCCGAAGAGGCGAAGAGCCAGTCGCAAGGTTAATATTTTGGAGATGCCAAGCGCAAGGTTATAGGAGAACGAGTAGTAGGTGCCGCGTCATTTATAAATAAAGTTTTTTTCTTCAGTGCCACGTAAGCAATATGATAGGTTCATATGGAGAGAAAAGGAAACCGCTCCACTATGTACATAGTCAGGACGGGCCAGCCTACATGGTTGCTTGTTGGGGTTGCTCTCTTCACACTCTCTCGCACAAAACGACTGTGGCCACATCTCTAACATCCCGACGGATCACGTCCGCTTGGGGAAGGGGTGTATGCTTAGTGTAGATGCGGTGGCCGTCGCCGACGGCGAAAACCCACTGTCGGCATGTCCCAATCAGGGGTCCCCGTCGTTCTCTCTCACAAAGCCGGTGAGGTTGCCTTCCTCCCTTGCTCACTGCTGCGACGTGGGCAGTTCCCGCCTCCCGCCGCCCTCCTCAAGGTTGAGCTACGTCCCACAGGTACAACTCCCCTTACAGCCGGCTTGCACCACTGCTCCACCTGCCCACATCACTCCCTGTGAATATTTCTCTACTTCTTTGCCCCGCACATACCTCTACTGGCTTCTACGTACTGTATTTGTGATGAGTTTATGTCTCATCAACTAGTCCCAGTAATCTTATTCTAATCACGCTTCTTCAATTTCTTTGCCACAGGGATGCTCATCTCGATTTTGGTGAAACTACACAAAATGATCCGATGGTCAAAAGGTTGAAAACTTCATTTATTAGGAAGCTCGAACGTTGCCAGCAATTTGAAGCCTGGTCAGTGTTCATGGTTCAAGGGCTAGGGACTGCATGGATCGTTTTTTCTTTAGCTGCATCTGTTCCAAAATAAGTGTCAACTTTAGTAGTAGTACAACTTTGTACTAAAGTTTTCACAAAGTGTCAACTTTAGTAGTAGTACAACTTTGTACTAAAGTTTGCACAAAGTTGAGACACTTATTTTGGAACGGAGGGAGTACATATTTGCTATGATCTGTCAATCATTGAGATGCAATAGCATGCATGTTAGTCTCCTTTGTATTTGATGAAATGTTGCAACGGGCAACCTTGGATGCAAGATACATGTAACAAAAGCTGGAAGCTTCATAGCATTGTGCAAATTTATCTCGCTGATAAATTACAGTACGTACTATACTAGTACTTCCTCCGTTCTTAAATATAAGTCTTTGTAGAGATTTCACCATGAACCACATGTGGATGTATATAGATGCACTTTAAGTGTAGATTCATTCATTTTGTTCCGTATATAGTGGAATCTCTACAAAGACTTATCTACTAGTAATAGCTAGCCCCCACTACAAGGAATTCTCTATCCTCTCCTTGAGCCACATCATCAAAATTGATGTAGCCGTTAGATGAAGTAAATCAGTCCATAATAGCCGTCTGATCTAGACGTTGAGAGGCTCCGCACTAAGCTACATGCAAGCATGCAGAAATACCGTGGCACATGCATGTGAATGGGTTTTAAATCACATCAACATGTCTGCATGCAAGCATGCACCGGTAGCATGCATGCAAGTGAGCTTTTAAGTCCCATTAACATGTCAAAAACAAAAATATAATCCATTATGCAGTAGGAGTTGGCTGATCTTTTTTCCTCACGTGGGATGATCTAAATGGCGATGGGAGTTTATTTAGTTTGGCTACCACATTTGTCATGCGGTTATAGAGTTTTTTCGTTCTATGAAATCGATAATTTTCACTGCTCCTGTGATAGTACGAGGTGGGCCATGTAATCACTGAGCCTGCGTGTTTTCACTGCTCTTGCACGCCTCCGCTGTAAGAATGGAGAAAATTGTAATCTAGTAGTAGTACCTCCTTTCGCCGAAAGCGTGGGACATCCAGCAGTCCTACCACCTCAGTAATAAAGACCAATGAGCCATCAAATCACATAGACCCAGCAGTAAGTTGGACGGACGAAGCAACCATCACTATTGCGCCAGTGAGAGGTCGCGTCCGCTATGCCCGGGCATGAATGCGGCACCGATTCTTTGGAGCGGTGTTGACCGTTTCAAGCGGGAAGCGCGCGGGGGCGATGGAGGGGCTTTGGGTGGGCCAGGCTGGTCAGGAGCGGGCGTGGCAGCTGTCCGCATGTCCCTACCGGACACGCCCGGAAACAAGAGGATGCACTGACTCTCGCGGCTAAAATCGTACACTACACAACATCTCTCTGTAGGAGTATGTCAATCTGTCGCTCTCTCTAACACACACACGGTGTTAAACACACACACACACACACACACACACGCATGCACACGCACGCACCTTGGTCCCGTTGCACCTTCTAACGTGACTTATTACACCTAGACGGAGGGAGTAGTAAGTATACGAGATACGGTGGCACACTGACTTAAGTCGAATACAAGTGCCCAAAATTTGTGTGCATGTTATAATAAGGATTCACTTAAAATAGTACGTGAGCGAACAGAGGGATCAATTGGACAGTGTTCGCGAGCAGTAGCGAGATGTGTGAGGTAAGATACACCGCTGGCGCTTTTAATTTTTCTTATTAATTTGTTTGTTTCACCCTCTGACTGGTGGGACCCAACGTACTACATGGAGAGAGGTAAGGTGACGAAGGCTGCATTATTTCTGCACCACTGTGGATAGTCTTACCACCAAAGCCACATGACACGATTATGATTGAAATCCCAATGACTCCCACACACACAAAAAAAACACGGCATGCTTGTCACACGAATGCAGGAATGTATAAAAGGTTATTTCCCTCTCATTGAACATAACGGGAGGGTTGTGTAGCTGGTTAGCCTGTTCGCTCATCAAACTTGAGGTCTCGGGTTCGATAACTACACTTGAGCATAATTTGTGCCAGGAGGATTCTTTGACTGGTCAATATGTTTTCTAGGGTTTGCACGCTTCACACTCTCTCTCTAGTATATATATACACGCTGGAGCCTCAGCGCTTGTAGTTGCTCTTTCACACTCTCTCGCCCTCTCCCGCTGGAGCCTCAGCGCTTGTAGTTGCTCTCTTCACACTCTCTCGCCCTCTCCAGATCTAAACAAGACTTCGTTGGCCTCTCTCTCCCCTCACTGCTGCTCAAAGAGCCGGCAGGATCCGTCCGCCGGGAAGGGAAGGAGGCTTAACGTTGTCACTGTCGGCAAGGGAATACCGGCGCAGCTGTTCACTTTCCACCCAGCGGCGGCGCGGGAGGGCCTCCGACCCCTGCTTCTTCACCGCCGTCTCGTCGCCCACCGAACCACGCCCCAAGAACCTTAAGGTATAATTTACTTACTCCACATGCATTGCTCTGGCTGCATGTATACCATGAATCTAGGATGTGGTTCAAAGAGGAAAGGAGTGGGGGAAAGTAGTGGGAAAAGTTGTATATAGCATGAATCTAGGACGTGGTTCAAAGAGGAAATGAAAGGGGAAAGTTGTATAGCATTAATCTAGGATGTGGTTCAAAGAGGAAAGGAATGGGGGAAAGTAGTGGGGAAAGTTGTATCGCATAAATCTAGGACGTGGTTCAAAGAGGAAAGGAAGGGGCGAAAGTACTAGTTCAAAAAGGAAAGGAAGGGACAAGGCTGTAGAATTTGAGCAGGACTAGATTTGTTGCGCTCACATAGGGAAAGGCGTCTAAAGATAACAAAACTAGGACCAACACAAACATGCTCCTTGGTTGTTTGTTCTTTGTTGCAACAGACTGTGCATGACCACAGTACATCGGTAGATGCACATGGTGTTGGTGCGTCCACTGTCCCGTGCAACTCATTAGCTGTTGTTAATCTAAGGCCCTGTTTGTTAAAAACTCCCTAGTCCCTACCTGCTGGGTTCCAGGGACTAAACATGGACTAGAGGTTATTAAATGACATGCTAAAAGACCATGTTACCCCTAGTAATGAACTAATAGAGACAAGGTGCGATGTGTGGCAGGGGCAACTGTTGGAAAAAGTCCCAGAAAGACTCCCTCAGGGTCTTCTTTCTTTAGTCCCAAATGCCCACTTTTAGTCCCTAAAAGTCCCTCCTATTTGGTTTAGATGGGACTGACACGGAGTTTTTTAGTCCCTACACCAAAATGTCCCTATAAACAAACACCCTCTAATAATGCCGCCGGAAAATTGATGCAATGCCACAGTTAAAAGCAAATTACATGTTTAACGAATTTTGTTGTTAATATAATCTCTATGTTAATATTAATCAATGCCACCGTTTGAGAAATGCTACTATCTTGCTTTCTTTCCCATTTAGATAAGGTAGATGCTTCTTTTTGTTGGCTTCTGTGTCATCCACCGTTATTGACCACTAATTGTTTCCTTTGCACCTCTGTGTAAACAGGGTTATCTGCTTCACCTCGTTGCCATTGTGACCTTTTGTTGCACTTCACAAAACACTTTTGTTTTAAGATTGTTTTGTGCAGTTCAACCAAAATGTCACACCGACAACATTGCTTGATTGCTTGATCTTAGTGGAACTGCACAAGAGGAGATCTTACTTCCTATTCGTTAAGGCGAATTTGGTTCAGATCTTCTTCTTGTGAGTTGTTTGAATTCCGCGGCATGGGAGGTCAGTACTAGCCTTCTTTCACATGATTCTGCAGTGTGCATTCATATGTTGTGCTACTTGTACGATAATGTTGCTTGATTTTAGTGAACTGCACAAATGGAGACAAGACTTCCAATCTGTATGTGCACCGTAATATCCCATTGAGGTAAGATAAGGATATTTCACAACTGCTGGCCTGTATTTTGCCACTTTCATCAGAAAATTAAGTTTAGTACTATACTTGTGCTCCCTAATTGACATGCCAAATCTTACATTGAAGGCGAAGCTTGTTTGTTATTGAACCAAGTGATGAAGGGGAAGAACAAGGGGAAGAAAAACAAAAATCAACTCCCGGTGCTGTAATGAAGCACTCGAACTGTTATGACACAAGTAATGATTTTATTGCTATGGCTGGAATGAGCAATTGTTTTGCCACTGATTTGATGCCACTCTTAATGTAATATGTAATTATCTCTACTTGTGCAAACAGGGATCTTCTTTGAAGATACCATATATTTTAGTGGAACTGCAGAAGAAGATGTTGGAAACATTAAACTAATCGAGGAGTATATAGTAAGCATGGCCACCACCGTAGATAGCAACAGATGGTTCCCGAGAATTGCTTCATCTGTATCCTCTACACAATAAGCCTCCTGACAAAGGTTGGTACTCGCCCACTGATTTCATCCATATGATTGAGCTTTGTCATCTCTATTGGTGTTGTGCTACAGTTTAGATACTGTCATGAAAAAGTGGTATTGTCCTTGAGAAGTGCTTCATCTGTGCTGTTTTAAATATTTCCTTTCCTTTTTTTGAGCAAACAGTGATGCGAGCATTTAGTAGTCCTCTTGTCTTTGCACAACAGGATCATCTTCCTCTAAAGAAGAATATGGAGTACGTGAAGTGACTAGTTCCGATTATGCCAGGATGAAGAAGCCCTATCTATCTTATCATCAAAAGGAGCAGTTGAAGGATGGTTACATTACTCCCCACAAGACGAAACTAACTTCAGCTCAGAAGGACTGACAAAATCTCCATTTTTTTGCTATGATGCGCGAGTACAATGTTGTTCTAGGATTCTTTCTGGTGAGTTCCATTTTTCTAAAAGTGTGCTCTACATGGACCATGTATGTGCCTGTTGAAACTGTCAATTCATAGTACAGTTTGCTCTGTACTAATCACTTTTTTGTATTTGTGCAAACAGGGGTGCTCAGTTTGATTTCCATGGGAACTGCACAAAATGTTCATGAATACATCAAATCATTCATTTCCACCACAAGAAAGGAGGTGCCGATAAGTTCAAGGCGTTGCAACATATAAGGGCGAAATCATACAAGCTACGCGCGAATTTGGTTGATTTTGGTGGAACTGCACAAAAAGAACAGCTGGTTTATTTAGCACGAGGTGCCATGTCAATGTCCGAACTGATGGCAAACCCTGCCCATTCCACAATCGTAGGCATTTGATATTTTGTAATGGGACAACCTTGTCACATTTTGCTCATTGATTTTAGCAATACATGTGTTTGATATTTTCGAATGGGACGCCCTTTGCTGTCAGCAGCGTCGATCAATTTTTTCTTTATTCTTTAGTTGTGAAGTAAATATTGCCTCTGACATGTGAGTCGCTGAGATGCATAATCATCGATTGTTTTGAATATTCTCTATGAATTTCCAGGCGTGTGTGTTTGATTGCAATGTACAAAAACACTAAAAAGCTGCTCAAACTCTTCGTACTCCTTCTGTTCCTTTTTACTTCGCACATTGTGAAAGTGCATACTTTTTTGTATAAGATTGGTCAAAGTAGAGACACTTTGACTGCAGACAAAACTTGTATGTAGACTAGAAAGGACCGGAGGGAGTACATGTGAAACTGCTGCAAACGAGGTGATCACCCTGGGAATAGTGCTAGTACGTATTGTTTTGCATGTTCATCCTATGCCAGTGATACAGGAATTCGAACTAATCGAAATAAATTCATTCATACACGGTCGGATTTCATATAAACAAGCCAGATTTCATTACATTTCATACATTCTTCAACTAAAAAGGGGTGCACTTGAGGTATAATTAATTAACCGAAGCTACCCACATGTGTCCCGCTGAGCCGAACAGAAGCTTCAGTGACTTAACTGCAGGTGCAGGTGCGTAACTGACATGTGGCCTGTTGGGCCCATGTGTCAGTCAGCCAACTGCACCAGCAGTTAAGTAGAAGCAGCGTTATTCTCCAGCAGAACTCCCCGACTCCACATCGCCGCCAAGAAGCTAACCGACCGTCAATGGTCAACCCGCCTAGCTTGGCTTCAACAGGAGGGTAGCAGCGGTGGCCTTACTTGGACCCGAGCGGCGGCGACCTACCGTGTTCTACTCTTCCTCGTTTTCTGTGTGGCGCGGCCTCGTTGGCAGCGGGGCGGGGCCTCGGCGGAGCCGGCGATGTCCTCTATCTCGTTGCCGGCGATGTCCTCTATCTCGTTGCCGGCGGGCGGCGCCTCAGCGGAGCAATGGAAATCCTCCCCCGCGTTGCCGGCAGGGTGGGGCCTCGGCTGAGCCGGCGATGTCCTCTGCCTCGTTGTTGGCGGGGCGGGGCCTCGGCGGAGCTGACGGTGTCCTCTGCCACGTTGCTGGCGCCGCGGGGCCTCGGCGGAGCAGGGCCTCGTCAACGCCAGCGGAGCGGGGACTCGTCGGAGCCGGCATTGTCCTCTGCCTCGTTGTTGGCGCCGCGGGGCCTCGGCGGAGCAGGGCCTCGTCGACGCCAGCGGAGCGGGGACTCGTCGGATTCGGCATTGTCCTCTGCCTCGTCCTTGGTCTTGCCAAACAGCACCTCGCCCGCTTCATCGCCCTCTTTCCTAGCCTCTTTGTATGCGGCCGCAGCCTCTGCCACCCACATGCGGTACCGCCAGCGCTCGAGGCGGCCCTTGCGGGGGGTGCGGTACGAGTCGAGCAGCGCCTCCTGCTCCGCGGGGATCTGCTCCTCCGCCTGCAGGTGCTCCTGGAGGAGATGGTGGTTGTAGGCGGCGTCGGCCTGCGCCTCCCGGAACTGCTCCTGACGCATCTGCCTCACACTGTTCATATATTGGGCACGGGCCTCGCCGATGGTCATGGTGCAATGCACCGGCGAGGATGGCGCAGAGGAGGGGGTTGGCGCCGGATCGTCGACTACCATGTTCTCCATTGGGACGTCTTCGTCCTCCGGCTGCCTGCCGGCCAGCCGGTCGGCAGCAATGGCTGCCATCTCCTTGTGGTCCGTCGTCCGCCCGTCCCAAAGAGCGCAGGAGCGCGAGGAAGCCATGGTGGGCAGTAGTTGTGTGGACAGGAGAAAGGGAACGGATGCGGATGACTGTGGCTATGGCCGACGCAACAGTTTGTATAGCAATGGTGGGCGAGCGGAGGGACGGACGTCTGGTGCTGCGTATCATTAATGTGGGCGGCAGATGGACGGACGGACGACACTTGTGTCGTTTGAAGGCGGAGCAATCGCCTACACCGGGAAGCGGGGCGGGCGGCGCTGACTGTTTCGGGCGGAAAGCGCGCGCGGGCGAGGAGATGACTTTACTTGGAGAGGATGACAATGGGGACCCACCAGGTCCATAGCCTCACGTACGCAAGTGCCTCCTTATTATATATATATATATGTGTGTGTGTGTGTGTGTGTGTGTGTGTGTGTGTGTATGTATGTATAAAACTATACTCCCTCCGTCTAGGTGAATAAGTCGTATTAGAAGGTGCATCACGACCTAGGTGCAAGCAGATTGGTGGAAAAGAAGAATATTTCTCTCTTCTAAACACAACATTTAATCACAGCAGTTAAGAGGATGCCTTATTAGCTACCCATGCAGGCCATCGTAATTCATAGCATGCAAAGCGCTTTTATTTCTTGCCTAATAACCGCATGGACGTGCTGCATGCATTGGTCCTTGCCCGAGCAAAAAAAAGGAGGAAAGGGGTTTCCATAGAAGACAACGAGGCAGAGGTGGAAGCGCTCGGTGGAGTAATTTATTTTGCTTCCCCCTGGTTTCCTGACATCACGGTCCCACACCATTGTCAACCTATGTAGTAGTCAATAAACGAGAGAATTGCACAAGAAGCGGCCGACGGCTGGGACCAAGCAGCTCGAGCGGTATTTGTGTTTTTGAGGTGTGAGCACTATAGAGTTTTTCGATGTTTAGCCCAGATATTAATTTTTATTCTCTGAACAACAACGAAAACATCGCTGCAGGTATTAACTGGGCGGGCTGTGGCCCGTCTAGCCCAGGCCAGATATCCAGCCCAGATATTAATTTTTTTCAAGCTGAAAATGGCTAGCCCAGCTATACTTTTTTTAGGAATACCCAGGCAAGGTCAAGTTGTTATTCTCCGCCCCGCTGGGCTGCAAATCTTTCCTAGGAGGGATGCATTAGGCTTAACAAGAAAATAGGCTTTAAGAAATAATAAATGGGATGTAATTATAAAAACTGGGCAGTAACTATAAAAAAATGCACCAAACACGTGATTACTTTATAAATTATTATTTTTGGATATTGAAAATTTTAATTTTATTAAGTGTTGCGAGCGCAATGTTTCGTTGGATTTTTACGTAATATAAATTTATATTGAAATTTTATTTAATCTGACTAGAAATTTCGGGATAAAAATATTTCAGATCCCATCAAAATGTGGGAAATTTTATTGAATTCTGTTTTGAATGGTTGGTTGAAATGGGCTGTACTTTTAACAAACTGTAAATGGGATGTAGTAAATTCCATTAGAATTCAAAAATGGGCTACACATTCTTACAAATCTCAAATGGGCTATAAGTTCTCTGCCACACACTTCTGGCCTTACTAAGTTGACGCGTCCCTAAAAAAACAGAGTTGACGCGTATGCAAGGTTTTGTCAACTTATAGTCAACACACGGTTCTAGCAGCAGTGGCCGTTGGATGTCCATCCAACGAACGTCGTGCTTCTTCTTCAATCTCGGATATTCTAGCTTCACCGGCCCAAAAAATGATTCCTCCCCCTGACATCTGCGGTGCACCGTTTCGGAAGCTGAACTGTGGGCCTACTAAGTTGACGTACCAAGGGCTTTGTCAACTTAGTCAATATAAACAATTCTAGTTGCAGTGATCGTACGATGTCCATCCAACGGCCGTAGTGCTTCTTCAACCTCTGGTCTTCTTGCTCCAGCCGCCCAAAGCAGCGTCGGTCGTGCCGCCTGCTCCTGCCTCCCGTGGCCGGCTGTGCTGCTGCGGAGGCCTCACTGCCCCCTACTATTCCCACCGCTGGCCAGGCCCTGCGGCGACGGCAGCCTCATACCGCAGCCGAACGAGTGAACCCTCATACTCCTCTCTGCATGGGCATCCACTGCCGCGTCTTCACCGGCTCCGCGTCGTCCCTTGGCCTCGCCATCGTCCACCGCCCTGGTGCTCTCGGTGCGGCGTGGTCAACGTGGTCAAGGAACGACTTCCATCGGACGTGGACTGTACGTGGAGAGGCTGACTGCTGGGTCCACGGTGGCAGCAAGGAAGTGCCTCCTTATTACGCGGAAAATAATGATTCCTCCACCTGACAGCAGGGATCCACCGGACGGGCCATCGTATTTCGCGAAAAAAAACGTTTCCCCCTGACTGCTGGGACCCACCAGCTACACCTTCGCATGCAAGGAAATGCGTCCGGGCAAAAAAAACGATTCGCCCCCCTGACTGCTGGGACCCACCAGCTACATCTTCGCACGCAAGGAAGTGCCTGACAATCAGGACCCACCTGGTCGAAGCGTATGTAGCGTTGTCATTCTAGTCGCGAACGTGTACATACATATATACTGACAGATGTAGAGGCACGCACGTGTCGTAGTAGAGGCGGCCAGGGTGCAAGAAAGAAAATACGGCCACATATGTGTACATACGGGCGGGGTCTCGAACGCCTACTCGCGCATACGTACGGCGAGGGCTCGTTGACATGGCTGGGTCAGAACGGAGAAACAGCGTCGTCGTCGTGTTCATGGGGAGGCAACGGAATGCGTTGTGTTCATGGGGAGGCAACAGAATGCGTCGTGTTCATGGGGAGGCAATGAAATGCGTCGTGTTCATCGGGAGGCAACGGAACGCATGGGAGCCAACCGGCTGGGTCAGAATGGAATGCGTGGTCGTGTTCATCAGGAGGGCTTGGATGGAACAAGCGATGGAAACGAGGCCTGGCGTACCGCACAACGGAGGAAACGGACCTCTTACGTTCGGAACGGGGTCCTGTTGATCGGGAGGGGTCTGGCGTACCGCAAAACGGAGGAAACGGACCTCCTACGGTCGAAACGGGGGTCCTGTTCATCGGAGGGGTGTGGCGTACCGCAAAACGGACGAAACAGACCTCCTACGGTCGAAACGGGAGTCCTTTTCATCGGGAGGGGTGTGGCGTACCGCAAAATGGGACTCAACGGGATACTGTTCATCTCCACCGTCGACCCCCTCTAGCCTCCACGAGCTACTGTTCATCCACCGTCGACCTCCTCCAGCCTCCACCTGCGACTGTTCATCCACGGGCTCCTGTTCATCCAGCCTCCACGGGCTACTGTTCAACCAGCCCTCTCCACGGGCTCCTGTTCAACCACCCCTCCACGGGCTACTGTTCATCCTGCCCTCCACGGGGTGGTCCTGTTCATCCAGCCCTCCACGGGGTCCTGTTCATCCAGCCCCAACCGGCTCGATCGATCGGGGTCCTGTTCATCCAGAGGCAACACCACAGGGTCCTGTTCATCCACCCCCACCGGGAACTGTTCATCCAAACCCCCCCTTCAACGCTCACTGTTCATCCAGAGGCAGCATCGATCGGCTTCAGTTAGCAGCAGTAGTGAAGGAATCGCTCGATCGGGTTCACTTAACAGCCATCGATCGATCGCCCGGGTTCAGTAACGCATAGCCTGCAGTGCAATCTCTCGGGTTCAGTTAGAGCCCAATGCCTCGCTCGGGTTCAGTTAGAGCCAACGCCTCGCACACACGCGCGTACGTGTACGAGAGAAACGCGCATCGCTCGGCCCCCGACCTCCCACCGTAACCGGGAACTCCCCGAAATTTTCCTCACCCTCGCTTCTACCACGGTTTTTTCCGTCATGGACAACCCAAAGAATGTCATGCAGCTGCGTCTCCGGCCCGCCCAGGACGAAAATCCCATTTTCTGTCATGATTTTTTGTCATAGAAGTAGGAGCCCACTGTTGGGGAACGTAGCATAAATTCAAAATTTTCCTATGTGTCACCAAGATCTATCTATGGAGAAACCAGCAACGAGGGGAAGGAGAGTGCATCTACATACCCTTGTAGATCGCTAAGCGGAAGCGTTCAAGTGAACGGGGTTGATGGAGTCATACTCGTCGTGATTCAAATCACCGATGTCCAAGTGCCGAACGTACGGCACCTCCGCGTTCAACACACGTACAGCCCGGTGATGTCTCCCATGCCTTGATCCAGCAAGGAGAGAGGGAGAGGTTGAGGAAGACTCCATCCAGCAGCAGCACAACGGCGTGGTGGTGGTGGAGGAGCGTGGCAATCCAGCAGGGCTTCGCCAAGCACCGCAAGAGAGGAGGAAGAAGAGACGCAGGGCTGCACCAACGAGAGAGAGATCGAATCACGTGTGTTATGGGCAGCCCTAGGCCTCACTATATATAGGGGATAGGGAAGAGGGTGCGCCCCCACCTAGGGTTTCCACCCTAGGGGCGGCGGCAGCCCAATCCCCATCTGGGGTGGCGGCCAAGTGGGGGGGAAGAGGGAGGCGCACCAGGCATGGGCCTTTAGGGCCCATCTGCCCTAGGGTTTGCCCCCTCTTCTCTCCAGGCGCATGGGCCTTGGTGGGGAGGCGCCCCAGCCCACCTAGGGGCTGGATCCCTTCCCACTTCAGCCCATGGGACCCTCCGGGATGGGTGGCCCCACCCGGTGGGCCCCCGGGACCCCTCCGGTGGTCCCGGTACAATACCGATGACCCCGAAACTTGTCCCGATGGCCGAAATAGGACTTCCTATATATAAATCTTTACCTCTGGACCATTCCGGAACTCCTCGTGACGTCCGGGATCTCATCCGGGACTCCGAACAACATTCGGTAACCACATACAAGCTTCCTTTATAACCCTAGCATCATCGAACCTTAAGTGTGTAGACCCTACGGGTTCGGGAGACATGCAGACATGACCGAGATGTTCTCCGGTTAATAACCAACAGCGGGATCTGGATACCCATGTTGGCTCCCACATGTTTCACGATGATTTCATCGGATGAACCACGATGTCAAGGACTTAATCAATCCCGTATACAATTCCCTTTGTCTAGCGGTATTGTACTTGCCCGAGATTCGATCGTCGGTATCCCGATACCTTGTTCAATCTCGTTACCGGCAAGTCTCTTTTACTCGTTCCGCAACACATCATCCCGTGATCAACTCCTTGATCATATTGTGCACATTATGATGATGTCCTACCGAGTGGGCCCAGAGATACCTCTCCGTCACACGGAGTGACAAATCCCAGTCTCGATTCGTGCCAACCCAACAGACACTTTCGGAGATACCTGTAGTGTACCTTTATAGCCACCCAGTTACGTTGTGACGTTTGGCACACCCAAAGCATTCCTACGGTATCCGGGAGTTGCACAATCTCATGGTCTAAGGAAATGATACTTGACATTATAAAAGCTTTAGCATACGAACTACATGATCTTGTGCTAGGCTTAGGATTGGGTCTTGTCCATCACATCATTCTCCTAATGATGTGATCCCGTTATCAACGACTTCCAATGTCCATGGTCAGGAAACCGTAACCATCTATTGATCAACGAGCTAGTCAACTAGAGGCTTACTAGGGACATGGTGTTGTCTATGTATCCACACATGTATTTGAGTTTCCTATCAATACAATTCTAGCATGGATAATAAACGATTATCATGAACAAGGAAATATAATAATAATCAATTTATTATTGCCTCTAGGGCATATTTCCAACAGTCTCCCACTTGCACTAGAGTCAATAATCCAGTTCGCATCGATATGTGATTAACACTCAAGGTCACATCCCGATGTGACTAACACCCAAAGAGTTCACTAGAGTCAATAATCTAGTTCACATTACCGTGTGATTAACACTCAATGAGTTCTGGGTTTGATCATGTTATGCTTGTGAGAGATGTTATAGTCAATGGGTCTGAACCTTTCAGATCCGTGTGTGCTTTACAAATCTCCACGTCATCTCCTAGATGCAGTTTCCACGCTCTATTTGGAGCTATTCCAAATAACTGTTCTACTATACGAATCCAATTTACTACTTAGAATAATCTGGATCAGTGTCAAAGTTTGCATCGGCGTAACCCTTTACGACGAACTCTTTTACCACCTCCATAATCGAGAAAAATCCTCAGTCCACCAGTTACGAAGGATAACCTTGACCGCTGTCCTGTGATCCATTCCTGGATCACTCTTGTACCCCTTGACCGACTCATGGCAAGGCACACTTCAGATGCGGTACACAGCATAGCATACTGTAGAGCCTATGTCTAAGCATAGGGGACGACCTTCGTCCTTTCTCTCTATTCTGCTGTGGTCAGGTCTTGAGTCTTACTCAATACTCACACCTGTAATACAGCCAAGAACTCCTTCTTTGCTGATCTATTTTGAACTCCTTCAAAATCTTGTCACGGTATGTATTCATTTGAAAGTACTATTAAGCGATTTTGATCTATCCTTATAGATCTTGATGCTCAATGTTCAAGTAGCTTAATCCAGGTTTTCCATTGAAAAAACACTTTTCAAATAACCCTACATGCATTCCAGAAATTCTACATCATTTATGATCAACAATATGTCAACAACATATACTCATCAGAAATTCTATAGTGCTCCCACTCACTTCTTTGGAAATACAAGTTTCTCATAAACTTTGTATAAACCCAAATTCTTTGATCATCTCATCAAAGCGTACATTCCAACTCCGAGATGCTTACTCCAGTCTTTAGAAGGATTGCTGGAGCTTTGCATACTTGTTAGCATCTTTCAGGATTGACAAAAATCTTTTGGTTGTATCACATACAACCTTTCCTCAAGAAAATCGTCGAGGAAACAATGTTTTGACATCCTATCTGCACAATTTCATAAATAATGCAGTAATCGCTAACATAATTCCAACAGACTCTTAGCATCGCTACGAGTGAGAAAGTCTCATCGCAGTCAACTCCTTGAACTTGTCGGAAAACATCTTAATGACAAGCCGAGCTTTCTTAATGGTCACATTTACCATCATTGTCCGTCTTCCTTTTAAAATCCATCTGTACTCAACAGCCTCACGACCATCGAGCCGTTTTGCCAAAGTCTACACTTTGTTTTCATACATGGATCCTCTCTCGGATTTTATGGCCTCGAGCCATTCATCGGAATCCGGGCCCACCATCGCTTCTTCATAGTTTGAAGGTTCATTGTTGTCTAGCAACATGACTTCCAAGACAGGATTACGTACCACTCTAAAGTAGTACGCATCCTTGTCATCCTACGAGGTTTGGGAGTGACTTGATCCTAAGTTTCATGATCACTATCATAAGCTTCCACTTCAATTGGTGTAGGTGCCATAGGAACAATTCATGTGCCCTGCTACACACTAGTTGAAGTGACGGTTCAATAACCTCACCAAGTCTCCACCATCCTCCCACTCAATTCTTTCGAGAGAAACTTTTCCTCGAGAAAGGACCTGATTTGAGAAACAATCCCTATTGCTTTCGGATCTGAGACAGGAGGTATACCCAACTGTTTTGGGTGACCTATGAAGATGCAGTTATCCGCTTTGGGTTCGAACTTATCAACCTGAAACCTTTTCATATAAGCGTCGCAGCCCCAAACTTTTAAGAAATGACAGCTTAGGTTTCTCTGAACCATAGTTCATACGGTGTCATCTCATCGGAATTACGTGGTGCCCTATTTAAAGTGAGTGCGGTTGTCTCTAATGCCTAACCCATGAACGATAGTGGTAATTCGATAAGAGACATCATGGTATGCAACATATCCAATAGGGTGCAGTTATGATGTTCGGACACACCATCACACTATGGTGTTCCAGACGGTATTAGTTGTGAAACAATTTCCACAGTGCCAAACTCGTAACTCAGATATTCATCTCTATGATCATATCATAGATATCTTATCCTCTTGTCACGACGATATTCAACTTCACTCTGAAATTACTTGAACCATTCAATAATTCAGACTTGTGTTTCATCAAGTAAATATGCTCAGTATCTACTCAAATCATCTGTGAAGTAAGAGCATAACGATATCCACTGCGTGCCTCAGCACTCATTGGACTACACACATCAAAATGTGTTACTTCCAACAAGTTGCTTTCTTGTTCCATTTTACTGAAACCGAAGCTTTCAGTCATCTTGCCCATGTGGTATGATTTGCATATCTCAAGTGATTCAAAATCAAGTGAGTCCAAACGGTCCATCTGCATGGAGTTTCTTCATGCCTATATACCAACAGACATGGTTCACATGTCTCAATCTTTTCAGAAATGAGTGAGTTCAAAGATCCATCAACATGGAGCTTCTTCATGCGTTTTATACCAATATGACTTACATGGCAGTGCCACAAGTAGGTGGTACTATCATTACTATCTTATATCTTTTGGCATGAACATGTGTATCACTATGATCGAGATTCAACAAACCATTCATTTTAGGTGCAAGACCATTGAAGGTATTATTCAAATAAATAGAGTAACCATTATTCTCCTTACATGAATAACCGTATTGCGATAGACATAATCCAATCATGTCTATGCTCAACGCAAACACCAAATAACAATTGTTTAGGTTTAACACCAATCTCGATGGTAGAGGGAGCGTGCGATGCTTGATCATATCAACCTTGGAAGCACTTCCAACACATCTCGTCAGCTCACCTTTAGCTAGTCTCCGTTTATTCCGTAGCTTTTATTTCGAGTTACTAACACTTAGCAACCGAACCGGTATCTAATACCCTGATGCTACTAGGAGTACTAGTAAAGTACACATTCACATAATGTATATCCAATATACTTCTATCGACAGCCTTCTCATCTACCAAGTATCTAGGGTAATTCTGCTCTAGTGACTGTTCCCCTTATTACAGAAGCACTCAGTCTCGGGTTTGGGTTCAACCTTGGGTTTCTCCACTAGAGCAGCAGCTGATTTGCCGTTTCATGAAGTATCCCTTCTTGCCCTTGCCCTTCTTGAAACAAGTGGTTCCACTAACCATCAACAATTGATGCTCCTTCTTGATTTCTACTTTCGCGGTGTCAAACATCGTGAATATTTCAAGGATTATCATATCTATCCCTGATATGTTATAGTTCATCACGAAGCTCTAGCAGCTTGGTGGCAATGACTTTGGAGAAACATCACTATCTTATCTGGAAGATCAACTCCCACTCGATTCAAGTGATTGTTGTACTCAGACAATCTAAGCACAAGCTCAACGATTGAGCTTTTCTCCCTTAGTCTGCAGGCCAAGAAAATCGTCGGAGGTCTTATACCTCTTGACGTGGGCACGAGCCTGAAATCCCAATTTCAGCCCTCGAAACATCTCATATGTTCCGCGACATTTCAGGAATGTCTTGGTGCCTCAATTCTAAACCATTTATCATTACCGAACTATCATGTAGTCATCAAAACGTGTATGTCAGATGTTCGCAACATCCACAGACCACGTTCGAGGTCCAGCACACCGAGCGGTACATTAAGGACACAAGCCTTCTACTGTCCGCATAATTGCTACTATCAACTTTCAACTATATTTTCTCTAGGAACATATCTAAAACTGTAGAACTAAAGCGCGAGCTTACGACATAATTTGCAAAGATCTTTTGACTATGTTCAGGATAATTAAGTTCATCTTATGAACTCCCACTCAGATAGACATCCCTCTAGTCATCCAAGTGATTACATGATCCGAGTCAACTAGGCCGTGTCCGATCATCACGTGAGACGGACTAGTCAACGTCGGTGAACATCTTCATGTTGATCGTATCTACCATACGACTCATGCTCGACCTTTCGGTCTTCTGTGTTCTGAGGCCATGTCTGTACATGCTAGGCTCGTCAAGTCAACCTAAGTGTTTCGCGTGTGTAAATCTGTCTTACACCCGTTGTATGTGAACGTAAGAATCTATCACACCCGATCATCACGTGGTGCTTCAAAACGACGAACTTTCGCAACGGTGCACAGTTAGGGGGAACACTTTCTTGAAATTTTAATGAGGGATCATCTTATTTACTACCGTCGTTCTAAGCAAATAAGATGTAAAAAACATGATAAACATCACATGCAATCAAATAGTGACATGATATGGCCATCATCACTTTGCTCCTTTTGATCTCCAACTTCGGGGCTCCATGATCATCGTCGTCACCGGCATGACACCATGATCTCCATCATCATGATCTCCATCATCGTGTCTTCATGAAGTTGTCACGTCAACTATTACTTCTACTACTATGGCTAACGCTTTAGCAATAAAGTAAAGTAATTACATGACGATTTAAGTTGACACGCAGGTCATAAATAAATTAAGACAACTCCTATGGCTCCTGCCGGTTGTCATACTCATCGACATGCAAGTCGTGATTCCTATTACAAGAACATGATCATCTCATACATCACATATATCATACATCACATCCTTTGGCCATATCACATCACATGGCATACCCTGCAAAAACAAGTTAGACGTCCTCTAATTGTTGTTAGCATGTTTTACGTGGCTGCTATGGGGTTCTAGCAAGAACGTTTCTTACCTACGCAAAACCACAACGTGATATGCCAATTGCTATTTACCCTTCACAAGGACCCTTTTCATCGAATCCGATCCGACTAAAGTAGGAGAGACAGACACCCGCCAGCCACCTTATGCATCTAGTGCATGTCAGTCGGTGGAACCGGTCTCACGTATGAGTACGTGTAAGGTTGGTCCGGGCCGCTTCATCCCACAATGCCGCCGAATCAAGATTGACTAGTAACGGTAAGCATATTGAACAAAATCAACGCCCACAACTACTTTGTGTTCTACTCGTGCAAAGAATCTACGCAATAGACCTAGCTCATGATGCCACTGTTGGGGAACGTAGCATAAATTCAAAATTTTCCTACGTGTCACCAAGATCTATCTATGGAGAAACCAGCAACGAGGGGAAGGAGAGTGCATCTACATACCCTTGTAGATCGCTAAGCGGAAGCGTTCAAGTGAACGGGGTTGATGGAGTCGTACTCGTCGTGATTCAAATCACCGATGTCCAAGTGCCGAACGTACGGCACCTCCGCGTTCAACACACGTACAGCCCGGTGATGTCTCCCATGCCTTGATCCATCAAGGAGAGAGGGAGAGGTTGAGGAAGACTCCATCCAGCAGCAGCACAACGGCGTGGTGGTGGTGGAGGAGCATGGCAATCCAGCAGGGCTTCGCCAAGCACCGCAAGAGAGGAGGAAGAAGAGACGCAGGGCTGCACCAACGAGAGAGAGATCGAATCACGTGTGTTATGGGCAGCCCTAGGCCTCACTATATATAGGGGAGAGGGAGGAGGGTGCGCCCCCACCTAGGGTTTCCACCCTAGGGGCGGCGGCAGCCCAATCCCCATCTGGGGTGGCGGCCAAGTGGGGGGGAAGAGGGAGGCGCACCAGGCATGGGCCTTTAGGGCCCATCTGCCCTAGGGTTTGCCCCCTCTTCTCTCCAGGCGTATGGGCCTTGGTGGGGAGGCGCCCCAGCCCACCTAGGGGCTGGATCCCTTCCCACTTCAGCCCATGGGACCCTCCGGGATGGGTGGCCCCACCCGGTGGGCCCCCGGGACCCCTCCGGTGGTCCCGGTACAATACCGATGACCCCGAAACTTGTCCCGATGGCCGAAATAGGACTTCCTATATATAAATCTTTACCTCCGGACCGTTCCGGAACTCCTCGTGACGTCCGGGATCTCATCCGGGACTCCGAACAACATTCGGTAACCACATACAAGCTTCCTTTATAACCCTAGCGTCATCGAACCTTAAGTGTGTAGACCCTACGGGTTCGGGAGACATGCAGACATGACCGAGATGTTCTCCGGTCAATAACCAACAGCGGGATCTGGATACCCATGTTGGCTCCCACATGTTTCATGATGATTTCATCGGATGAACCACGATGTCAAGGACTTAATCAATCCCGTATACAATTCCCTTTGTCTAGCGGTATTGTACTTGCCCGAGATTCGATCGTCGGTATCCTGATACCTTGTTCAATCTCGTTATCGGCAAGTCTCTTTTACTCGTTCCGCAACACATCATCCCGTGATCAACTCCTTGATCATATTGTGCACATTATGATGATGTCCTACCGAGTGGGCCCAGAGATACCTCTCCGTCACACGGAGTGACAAATCCCAGTCTCGATTCGTGCCAACCCAACAGACACTTTCGGAGATACCCGTAGTGTACCTTTATAGCCACCCAGTTACGTTGTGACATTTGGCACACCCAAAGCATTCCTACGGTATCCGGGAGTTGCACAATCTCATGGTCTAAGGAAATGATACTTGACATTATAAAAGCTTTAGCATACGAACTACATGATCTTGTGCTAGGCTTAGGATTGGGTCTTGTCCATCACATCATTCTCCTAATGATGTGATCCCGTTATCAACGACATCCAATGTCCATGGTCAGGAAACCGTAACCATCTATTGATCAACGAGCTAGTCAACTAGAGGCTTACTAGGGACATGGTGTTGTCTATGTATCCACACATGTATTTGAGTTTCCTATCAATACAATTCTAGCATGGATAATAAACGATTATCATGAACAAGGAAATATAATAATAATCAATTTATTATTGCCTCTAGGGCATATTTCCAACACCCACCACATATATGATGATACCGGGTTTTGTCACAATTATTGTCATAGAAGTGTCATATGTATGACAGAAAAAAAATTCGTTCGGCCCAAAATGTCACGGGTGTGTCTTTTTTTTGTAGTGGGATGATGATATTCGGACATCGAAAGTGTTCTGGGGGTACATATCGGGTCACCGGAAGGGGTTCCGGGCACCCCCCGAGCAACTATATGGGCCTAATGGGCCAAGAGGGGGACAAACCAGCCCCTAAGGGGCTGGTGCGTCCCCATATAGGCCGAATAGGAGCAGAAGGAAAGAAGGGGAAGAGAGAAGGAAGGGGAAGGACTCGGCCTCCCCCTTCCTTCCCTCCTCCATCCTCCTTCCTTCCCCCTCCGGAAGATATGGAAGGGGGAGGCCGAATTGGGGTGGCGCCCAAGTAGGATTCCTCCTACTTGGGGCGCCTCCTTGGCTTCATCTCCTCCCCTCCAACCTATATATATGCGGGGGGGCACCGCTAGAACACACATCAATAGTTGTTAGCCGTGTGTGGCGCCCCCCTCCGCAGTTTACGCCTCCGGTCATATTCACATAGTGCTTAGGCGAAGCCCTACGCGAATCACTTCACCATCACCGTCACCACGCCGTCGTGCTGACGAAACTCTCCCTCGACACTTTGCTGGATCAAGAGTTCGAGGGACGTCATCGAGCTGAACGTGTGCAGAACTTGGAGGTGCCATATGTTTCGTGCTTGATCGGACGGAACAAGAAGAAGTTCGACTGCATCAACAGCATTGTCAAACGCTTCTGCTTTCGGTCTACGAGGGTACGTAGATACACTTTCCCCCTCCCATTGCTATGCATCTCCTAGATAGATCTTGCGTGAGTGTAGGAATTTTTTTGAAATTGCATGCTACGTTCCCCAACATTATGATGCAACAAGCTTCAAGAAATGATGATGGAACTTTTATGATGCCCGGCCTTGTTGAGCATAAGGCAGTTCTTCCATTCTTGATGCATGCAATTGAGAGATTAGATCATACTTGTAAACCCTCCTGAATCTCCAAGTGTCATGAGTCTTGTCAAGTCATCATTTGATTCTCTCAACCTATCTAACCATGGCCTCTAGGCATGTGCTTTTAGACATCTAGAGGTACTTGTCCCTTGAATCTGTGGCTATGCCATATGCAGGTATTGTCATAACAGTCATGCACTTACGGAGACCTAAGAACCTAATGGGGCCGAAGACATCCTTCTCCAGCTTGAAGTGGTCATCATAGTCCCTTGCACCTGTGTAGAGACGCATGAACAATGGTCGATGTATCTGGAATTGGCGCTAAAAATAGTTTTTGAATAGCACATTGGAGCAACGAGTCATTGTAGAAAGTCATATGCCCTCGTGTCATGTTTCGATTCAACACTTGATTTCCCTTGAACCCTTGAAGTTAAGAACACGCTCCTCGCACGCTCCATTTCTTCAAGAATCGCCATCATCATCGTTGTTTCATACTCATCTTTGTCCTTATCCAATGAAGATGAATCCATGAACTCGGCGTAGAAGTACAACTTGTCCGAGCCCATCATGTTTGCTTCAAAGTGAACAATGAGAAAGAAAAATAAATTGCACCATGGCATCTTTAGAACACTTGACGGGTGCGGTGTCCGCCATGGAAAACATCCATAAGGGTGTAGGGTACCTGGAGAGTGACCGGATCTAGGGGAGTACATCGTTGATGTTCGGCAAGACTTTGGGGACGTCAACAGGGGTCCTGTGAGGCCTGGGGACGACAACAACGGTGAACTTGGGAGCGAGCGATAGAGAGAGAGGAGGGCATGACTGTGAAAATGTGGAGGCTCCTAGTGGGGTTTGGGTGTGACATGGGTGTCGGAGTCAGGCATGGCAGACGTGCGGTCTGCCTAGAGTTCCCTTGATTTGGGGGCCGAGCTGTGGGATTTCGGATGTCATGACTATCTGGGCTGATTTTTTGTTCCGCACTGGATTGCCAAAAGTATCCGGACGACCTGGTCTAGACATTTGTGGGCATTTTGGTGATCTATGTTGGAGATTCCCTAAGCCTTGTCCTTGCATCTCTACCCATTTGCTCATTCTGATTTACTTTACAATCACCTAGATCAAGAATGCTCATTTGTTTCCCTGCAACAGCATGCTCATTTCTTGGATTAGGATTAGTGATATTTTTTCTACTAGGTGCTCCTTGATAGCTTTAGAAACTTGAGTCATACTACCCAGTTTGGTTAGAGGTTAACCAAATGGATACATCATTTTCCCC
Source organism: Aegilops umbellulata (assembly GCA_032464435.1). Classification (NCBI taxonomy): domain Eukaryota; kingdom Viridiplantae; phylum Streptophyta; class Magnoliopsida; order Poales; family Poaceae; genus Aegilops; species Aegilops umbellulata. The sequence continues at coordinate 333,040,930 of CP136058.1, forward strand.
CTTCCCACTTACACTACACATGCACAATTGATGATAAATTGAATCTAACTCATCATGCCTAATACCAATTAGTGAGGATAAAATAAATATCATGCACACGAGAAAATTTGTACAATACAACACAGCAACACCGAGGAAGCCTCTCGGTCCCACATGTTGGGTGGTACTAGAGAGAAGTGAGCCAGATAATCTCTGTTGTGTACTATGACCGAAATGAGTCTTCGGTGGTGGAGGCAAATGAGTTGCCGAAATTTGATTTTGCCCTCATGAAAAGGGGCTACGACATTGACTTCAGTGACATCGGTATGATGCATGAGCACTTGTGGGCATCGCCTTAGCCCCGCCCGACGTGTTAGCAATGAGGGAGCCAACACTAGGAGGAGGTTTTTAGGCTGACCTTTGGAGGGCTTTAAAGCTTTCTAGGATGTGAAATGGCTTGGCGGTGAATGGGAAGGCATGGAAAAATATGTTATTTGAGATCATGAGAAGACCAACAGGCTTCAGAGAAGAATTAACGAAATCGAGCTAGAAAATGAGAGGCTTCAACAAGATAGGTGAATCAGACAAAGGTGCACAAATATCAGTTGAACTTGTAGGATAGGATGCTTGGATTTGGTGTTGTAGTATATTTAGGCACTACTAGAAAAAGGGCTACTAATGGCGCACCTAATTTGGCCATTAATGGCGCATTAGTGGTGTGCCATTAGTATATTTTACTAATGGCGCACCACTGGTGCGTCATTAGTATCTGGTATACTAATGGCGCACCTCAGATGCGCCATTAGTATATACAACAGTGCGCCATTAGTATGCCTCCCAGGGGCCATGTATACCCAGGTGCTTTGGCATACTAATGGCGCACAACAACAAGATGCGCCATTAGTAACTTTGGCATACTAATGGCGCACTATTTAATGATGCGCCATTAGTATCCTCTGGCATACTAATGGCGCATTGTGATGTGATGCGCCATTAGTATGAATATTAGGGTTTTTTTAATTTTTTAATTTTCTGTTTTTTGCACAGGTTACAAAATGTATAATTGGACAAAATATAGACAGCACACATCAACAACAGATTCATCGAATACAATAGAAGATTAGTCTCTGAATACAATTCATCATAATAGTCTCCGAATACAATTCATCATATTAGTCTCCGAATTGAAAAGACCGAACAAAGATAGAACATTATATTACAAGTCTCGAGACCGCGAGTAGCGAGTTTGTCTTCACATTACAAGTCGATATCGATCATCTAAACTACCATCACATAGAAGAGAGCTGCGGTCATCACGATGACCATCATCACGATGAAACTCGTCTTCATCCGGTTCCTCCAACGCTCCCTCCCCTCTCCCGCTAGATAGCGGGAGTATCTAGATTCGGCCTCGGCCCTAGTGGTGTACCCTTTGTAACTGTTACCGCTGAATCGGTGAACCTGTCTCCGACACTCCTCCCAGTCGTCGTAGACTCCGGGAACCTTACCCTTGTACATGACATACGACGGCATCGCTATGCACTAGCCAAACGAAACGTTAGTACCAATTCACAGACAATACATAAGCAATATATAAGTATGCAACAGAATGATCGGAAGAGAAAAGCAAGACATTAATAGCATCGATTACATCTAAGTTGAACGACTCTCGAAACCAAAGAGACATACTACAAGTTCATTAAAGTTTAATTACAACATGAGCCAATCGATGTTTCAGAACTAGACACAGCATCACTGCTTTCGACTCGACTCAAGGGACCGGAACATGGATGAAGCCGCCGTCTATCGTGGGAGTCATGAAATTACGGGCGTTGTCAGCCTGCATTTGTAGCATTGTGTCGATGTCACTGTTGGACGGTTGATTTCTGAGGTAGAACTGCCCCGAGGTACGAAGGACATCTTGATGGATGATTTCCGCAAACTCCGACTGGATGCGAAAGAATTCTTGTCTGATGTCCGCGTCCTGGATTGCCGACACGCTCGCGGCCCAATCTTTGAGTTTACTCGGTAGCAGAAGTTGATGATGGTCCCGTACGATCGCACGCATGTGATGGATGGCGTAGTAGGCACCCTTCTGACCGCCAGGCGGCTGCTTGACGCAGCAGAACATCGTATTGTGGGAGAACACGTGCTTGCCGTACTTACGAATAGGCCTGGTGAAGGTGCCTCCAGATTTGGCATAGCCGGGGAGAACATCATCAAGAACCTTCTTGACATTTGTGTAGTCTACGTTCGACTGACGGTCCGGGTCGAAATACGTGGCCATGGAATATTTGGGGCTTAGGAGGATGAGCGTGCAATGTGTGTCACTGCAGAAAACACGGAATGTTAAAAGAAAAACGACCGAAATCTAAGAATTCATATGTTACGGGGCGGTTGAGGGGAGGACTTACTCGGGAAAGTAAGGCACGAGGAAGTTATCCTTATCTGGGTTTGCCAGAATGACGCCTTCGAGGTAAGAACTCGCGACTTGCCGGTCCCCAGTGCTGCCCAAGATCTTGGCACGCATGTAGAAGGGGTCGACTATCACGATGTCCGGGGTCTTGTCGCGAATGATCCGCATCTCCATACTCAGCGAAAATAGGCGAACGAAGGTGTAGTGCAGCGGATGAAGGTTCAACATAGCGTGGATGTCATCAAACCGCAGGACGATCGTACCCCCGATGGAGTTATCCACAAAGCCCTTGCCCTCTGGCACCTTGGCCGCGAAAACCGGGTATGCCACATCCTTCTCTCTGAGACGCCGCTTCTCCAAAGAAAGAACACTGTCATGCAGACTCCGCATAGCACTGGCTGCAACATCGAGCATATTTCTCGGTAGCATCGGCCTACCCACCACATGCACCCTCCTCATTAAATCCTCAGGTGAAGGTGGCCCGTCCTGAGCACGGATCGTACTCGGTGCCGGCTGGCCCGCACCCTTGTTAGTCTTTCTTTTGCGTGCCTTCTTCTTCTCCTGTAATGGGACCGAGTTCTGCTCACAGACCGCCTTCTTGAGTGTGTTGGGGCTGATAATATTTCGCACCTCGCCTATCTGAGGCTCGGTGAAGTCGGCAGCTGGAGGCGTCTCCTGAGAGTTGAACGGCAGACGACGCCTGTTGCAACTTGGCTTCTCCGCGGTACCAGCTAGATCGCGCACGTCATTTGTTGGGTTCGGTTCTTGAGAAAGAGGCCCCATGAAGTCGCCATCGTACCCATGATCGGCAAAGTACTGATCGACGTTGCCAAATGTATCGTCGTCGTCTTCGTTCTGATCCTGTGCCATATGCATGTTTGGATCCAGTGGCATAGGGATGTCCGGCACTGTTGCGGCGGTCTTGCCATGGGGCCAACTTGGCGCCGGCACGACTGGCGGTGTTGTCTTTGGGGTGGTGTCCCCCGCCCCCAAACGAATATGGCTCTTCGGCCAAAGCAGGGGCCAGCTCAGGCAGGCGCTGAGGGTCATCACGTCATCATCGTCGGCCCCGACGGGTCGAATCGGAGGTAACAACTCGTTGCAGCCTGGCAGCACCCGAACCAGTTGAACCCTAAACAAGTGGGGTGGCATCTGGGTACCGTGGAAAAAGGGGTTGCCCGGTTGAACGATTTTTCCCTTGGCGACATCGACCAACTCGTTGTTCACGAAGTGCAGGAGAGTGCACGGAACGTCGGTGGCGCCCTGCGAAAACATGTAGGGCATCAGGGATGCCCAGTCAAAGGCAAGGAGATGAAGTCCTCGGCCGAGAGAGGCTTAATTAGTTACCGTGATGATGGCGTCGAGCTCGGCTAATGTCGAGGCACCGCCAACGGCGGGCGTGCAGTTGACGGAGGGGCCGCTTGCTGTAGAGGTGCCGGCCGGCGTACACCCGGGTGCATTAAGCTCCCGTGCCGGCATCGGAGACACCAATGCCGCCTCCGTCGGAGACACCAATGGCCCCGCCATCGCGTTCTGCGAGTTCCTGGCCGTGAAGCTAGGAATCGGGGGCGGCCCTTGTTGGCCGCCCGCAATCCACGCACTCAACCCCTGGATCAAGGTAGGCACAATGGCGGTGATCGTCGCTCCGAGTTGTTGTTGCACTTGCTCTTGGACAATCTCCGGAATCCGCGCCACCTGTGCCTTGAGTTCTTGAACCTCGCGCGCCTGGCTTTCCGAGCTGGTCTTTTTCTCCTTTCTCCCACCAGTGTTATAGTATGACGACCATTTTGTCGACAAGCCTTTGCCGGCCACATGACCAGCTGACGTCGGCTTACTGAGCTTATCCTTGTTCTTCATTACATTCAACGCCCTATTTAGAGTGGTGTCCCAAGGGTTGCTCTTAGGCGACCCCACGCTACTGCTTTCAGTCGCCTGCGAAAGGAATGTGAACCATTTAGAAATTTGGCTTCATTAATTAGAATGCAACCATATGGAGCTAATTACGCGGGGGTGTATTCTTACCAGAACAAGCTCAAGCGCCCTGGTCTTCGGATCCGTGGTAAGCTCCTTTGTTTTCGGGTCCTTCTTGTACCGGGCCCTAATATAGTTCCTGGTCTGCTTGTCACCGTATTTATCAAAGAGGGGCGGTAGGCCTTGCTCGGCACGGTCCGCCTCCTCCTTGTCCCATATAGGCTCCGCCACTCTGTAACCGCCGGGACCGAGTGTGTGTTCCCCTAAGTTCAGCTCCCGCATTTCTTTCCCCCACCGACTTGATTCGGAGTTTGCGGTGCTCGAGCAATTGATCTTGAAGTCGTTGTAGTCATCTTCGATGATCGAAGGATTTTTCTCCTTGATCTTCTCATAACTATCACCTTTCTCTATCATTCTCTTCACATTGCTTTTCCAAGTAGACAGGGCCTTTCTCATCTTCGTGAGGGCAGCATTGTTCACTTTATTCCCTTTGAGGCTTGTGTTTTCAAATTCAGCGGGGAACTTGTATCGTTCGTGCAGCTTCGTGAAGAGGAGGTTGCGCAAATTCCCTCGGTTAGGATGCCTCAGGTTATCGGTGTTGATCGAGACGGTGCTTCGGAGAATGCACCCGAGCTGAAGCGAGTACCCCTTGACTATTCGTTCGGGCGTCGTTGGATTCCCGCCGGAGTCCACTTCAGTAACTTCCTCCTTGAGGGTGCGGAGCACGATCGAGCGTCGGTCCTTCCGTTGCCTCTTCGGTTGGCTGCCATCTGTGCGTGCGCCGCCATCATCAGTGGTGGCATCCTCGGCGGCACCATCAGTGGTGGCATCAGTGGGGTCATCCTCGGCGGCACCATCAGTGGTCTCAGGATCGGTGGGGAAGGCGGCGTCCTCATACAAGTGAGGTTGTTCCTCCATCTCCTGGGACAGCTCCCGAAATGCCTTGCCGCCCGAACCCCCGGCCTCATCGTTGTTGGCCATGTTTCTCTCTAAATAGGAACAAAGTTTGGTCAAAAGTTGGTTATTGTCAAGGAACAAGATCATGGTCTCATCATTTAGGGTTTGTCGACACCGAGGCATCCTAAAAGCTAAGCTTTTATCATTGAGGGTTTTTCGACGTCGAGGCACCCTAAAAGCCTAAGCTTTCATCATTTCAGTTTTTATCGACACCGAGGCACCCTAAAAGCCAAGGTTGTATAATTAATGGTTTGTCGACACTGAGGCATCCTAAAAGCTAAGCTGGGAAGGAGAATTCTAAGTTGGGCCTAATCACTTGGCTATATTGTCGCTTATGGTTTAATGCAGCTAGAATAAAGAGGCACTTGATCCTACTTAATTAACTACTAAGATACCTCGGCCCATGCATTAGTCACAAGTACCCCATATGTCCTATTTTTAGCAAAGTCATGCTAAAATTCACGGAAAATTTCAGCATGACCTTTGCTGAAAATAGGACATATGGAGTACCCGAATTTGCCGGAACGGAAGTTAATCGACATTCCAGCAAACTCAAGGGCCTCCCGGGGTACCTGCAAAATCATCACGACATGATGGTCGGAGACATGACCTTTGCCTAACAGTTCTGAACTCCTGCCAAAACTGAACACAACATATGTATACACTGGACATTTTAATATTAACCTAAGGAAAAATGAATAGTTAGGTTAATATTAACCCAAGATACATCAACTACTGCACTGTCCTGCCTAATAAAAACAGTCATGCCAGCATATAGTATATAAATCTGAATTTGTGTTTACAAGAAGAGTGCCCATTGCAGGCTAAGCATGGCAGATAGATATTGATATGACAGGTAGAAAACTGAGAATGGATAAAAAAACTAAGCATGGCAGCAAGACGCTGATGCATCTTCTGTGTCGCCAACTTTCAAAACAGAACCGGAATTCTGTTGATAAATGGAAGCATTTTTATAGTCCCTCGAAACAAAATAATCACAATACAGAAGCACCTAGGTAAGAAGCTGGAAAATAATACCATGGGTGCATTATGAGTGTTAGTTGGGAGCATGAAACTTCAATAACAGAATCTGTGCCAATTGTGGACCCATGTTGTACTGAAAAAGCTTTAAAACAGTTGTGATTAAACATTGTCAAATCTGGTAAATTCCCTTGCATAGTTGGTTGATGATTTAAGTTACGACGATCAACTCACAGAGTAGACGTAGCAGCAACTAAAAGTCTGAATTCTGAAAATCTCTGGGCAACAGAAATTTTCTGAATCTCTGAGTAGAGCTGGCTCATCTTATCAATCGTGAGTAGCATTTGAATCCAAGAAATGCAGTGTGATGTAGTAGTATTGTTGTTCATGGCGGCCTGGGCTGACCAATCCAGGCGCCATTGTTTCTGAAGCTAGGAAGGTGTGCATGCTACTGAATTGTGCAGTTTATCTACTACTCCTGGAGTAGTAAACTAACCACACGCAAATTGTTCATGGCAGCCTGGTTCGACAGGTCGAGAATTACGGACGCCGTTGGTTCTGAAACTAGGCAGGGGATATGTATGTAGCTAGTCAATTAGCGCCATTGCTGCCGGCGCAGTTTATCTAGCAAATTAACAACATACTAGTATAATTTATTAGTGAGCAACAGATGGGCAAAATAACATCTGGTCATATAGGCACTTGTGTGGTGTAGATTCTGTGTCGCAATCGTGAACGAAAGTGCCGCTGCATCGCCATTGTCAAATGACAAAGCAGAGTAGAGCTTGCAGCAACTGAAAAAAAAATCTGAATTCTGAAACACTCTAGCAACAGAGTAGAGCAGAGTAGATATTCGGTACCATTGTCAAATTAATCAAACATGTTGTACTACTTCCAAACCAACTACCTCGAAACGACGTAAGCGCATGCGCGCGAGGGGGAGAGGGGGAGAGGAGGAGGGGGAGCTCACGAGGGCAGTGGGGCGCGGGGAGGATATCGGGGACGACGACGACGCAGGGGAGGAGGCGACGAGGTCCGAGTGGTGGTGGTGCTCTGGCGACGGTGGTGTGGACGGGGCGGCGTCCGGGCCGCCGGCGACGAGGGCGGCGGGGCGATGGCGTCCAACGAGGTGGGGCGACGGGGAGAGCGGCGCCGACATCGGGGCCACAGGCGGCGGTGGTTGGAGACGGGCGACAGGGACGACGGGGCGCCGGCGATGGGCGCAAGGGCAAGGCGCCCCGATCCAGATCGCGTTTGGGGGAGGAGACGAGGACGACAAGGCGGCGTCGCGGCGTCGGGGCGGCGTCGAGGCGGCGGGGCAGCGGCGTCGGGAGAGGAGAGGGGAAGGGGATCGAGGGCGAGGGCGAGGGAGAGAGAGGGGATAGGTTTGGGCCGGGGAGGGAATATGGATGGGGGCGGCACAATACTAATGGCGCACCACCCCTCGGTGCGCCATAAGTACATCCATACTAATGGCGCACCTCACCCTGGTGCGCCATTAGTATTTTTTTTTATTTCTGCTCGAGCCAACAGGTTATCTTCCACCTGACCTGATCCACATCAAGTTCCCTCTACTAGCTCGACTGGTCAGCAGCCAGTTCTCACACCAGGAGGTCCTGGGTTCGATTCCCAGGCTCCACAATTTTTTTATGCATTTAAAATGTTGTTTGATACTTATTTGTGTTTAAATATGTTCAAACTTGTTTAAATCATAACAATAATATTTTTTTTATAAGACAGTAATATTTTTTTAAAAAATATCATCAAACAGTAATGCCGGTGGAGAGGGGGAGGGTGCGGGGGTGCGGGGGGTCGGCGGCGGCGGTTGAGTAGGGAAGGGGTGCGGGGGGTCGGCGGCGGCGGTTGAGTAGGGGAGGGATGCGGGGGGTCGGCGGCGGCGGTTGAGTAGGGGAATCAAGGGTGCGGGGGGACCGGATCTGGCGAGGTGGGATAGCGATCGAGATGGAGGGGGATCGAGATAGAGTGTCCATGAAATTTAAAAATATTCATGATAGTTCAAAAGGTGCCCATGAAATACAATCGAGAAATGAAGGCTATGATTTAAATACAATCGATCTTAGCTAGCTATTTGTTCACAATCTTCTTGCCCTTCCTTTTCGCAAATGGAGTTCTTCTGTGGAACAGACGTCCTTTAGGTAGGGTGGTCCTGCTTCTTCTTGTGGTGTATGCTGCTACTTCATCATTGTCGTCATGTTCGATCCTTGGGTCGCCGTACTTGTCGAAGTCTTTCTCATTGGCTACTCCATCCATTCCGATGATCTTCCTTTTGCCTCTCCTCACGACAACACGACTGGTCTTTGACGGGTCGGTAATGAAGAAGCATTGGTCCACTTGGGAAGCCAGTACCCATGGCTCATTTTTCGCTGTGACGTTTGCGCCCGCGGTCTTGGATTTGGCTTCGGGTATAACCATGGTGGTGAAATACCGGTCTTCTTTTAGGACGCTCTTGGCCCATCTGACACGGAACATCGGGACCTTCTCTCCAGTGTAGCTCAGCTCCCAGATATCCTCGATCCTTCCGTAGTATCTGTCCTTGTCGTTACCAGTGTAGGATTCCATCATTACCCCGGAGTTCTGATAACCATCGCTCTTCATGTCCTTGGCCTCGGTGTAGAATGTGTAGCCGTTGATATCGTACGCCTCATAGGTCATGAGGTTGTGCTCGGCGCCCTGTGACAAGGCGAATATGAGTTGTTCTTCCGCGGAAGAATTCTCATGTAAAGGGTACGACAGAAGCTTCTGCTTGAACCAACGCGTGAAACATGAGTTGTGCTCTTTGAGTATATCTACGTCCATCCTCTGTTGGCCTCGGTCATTGTACGTCTTCTTAATAAAGGTTTTGTGCTCTACCACCCAAGGATCGACCATGTCTATGTGTTGTAGCGCGACTAGGTTTGCTCTTTTAAAGTCGGCGAGTCGACCCTCGAAGTCGACATGCATTTCGCGGCGACCCTCACGGTGACCCCATCCAGCGAGCCTGCCGAGGTGCCTGTTGACGGGCAGACCAACGGGGTTCTCGATGCCTAGATAATTCGTGCAGTAGGAGATGCACTCTTCAGTCAGAAAGCCCCTGGCTATGCTTCCCTCTGGACGTGACATGTTGCGAACGTATCCTTTGATGACACCATTCATCCTTTCGAACGGCATCATGCTGTGCAGGAACGTCGGCCCGAGTTGGATGATATCCTCCACTATATGGACCAGCAGATACACCATAACGTCGAAGAATGCGGGCGGGAAGTACATCTCAAGCTCGCATAGTATCACCACGATCTCTTCCTGTAGCCTTCTGAGTTGCCTCACGCCAATCGACTTCCGAGAGATGACGTCGAAAAAGTTGCATATGCCAAATAGCGTTTCACGGACGTGCGCGTCCATGATCCCACGGATTGCAACTGGAAGTATCTGCGTCATCAGCATGTGACTGTCGTGAGACTTCATCCTGCTGAACTTCTGCTTCGCTGGGTCTAGGTATCTGCTTATCTTCCCCGCGTAACCATAAGGAAGTTTTACTCCTAGGAGGCAGGTGAAAAACTGCTCGATCTCCTCCTGACTTAGAGTGAAGCACGCGGGAGGGTAGTCATTTCCGGTCTTCTTGGCCTTTTTGCCTTTGCGACGACTTCCTGTGTCCTGCTTCGCCTCATCATCATCATCATCATCATCATCATCATCATCATATATAGCATGAAGCTCCTGCCTGATGCCCATTAATTTCAAGTCTGCCCTTGCTTTCGGCCCATCTTTGGTCCTCTCTGGCATGTTGAGCAGGGTACCAAGCAGACTCTCGCACACGTTCTTCGTGATATGCATGACATCAAGGTTGTGAGGCACATGGTGGATCTTCCAGTACGGCAAGTCCCAGAAAACAGACCTCGTTTTCCATACCTTCAGCAGCGGCTCTGGCGCCTTTCGCTTCTTTCCCGGCTCTGGCGCCTTTTGCTTCTTTCCCGGCAGTGGGCAGTCTTTCCAATTTTTCAACAGCTTGTCTATTTCCTCGCCGCTCCTCGTACATAGGCGTTTTCGGGGTTCGATTTCACCATCGAACAGATCCTTGCGTTTCCTCCACGGGTCATCGTCGCGAAGCCACCTTCGATGTCCCATGAACACGGTTTTCGAAGACACGGGATCTCTATCTAGCTGGCGATACGTTGTGTCATCCATGCACCTTACGCATCCAGAAAATCCGTGGACTACCTGCCCCGCGAGATATCCGTAACCGAGATAGTCGTGCACCGTCGTGAGCAGTGCGGCTCTCATAGGGAAATATTCTTTCTCTGCGGTGTCCCACGTATTGGCTGGCGTTTTCCACAGCGTGTCTAGCTCCTCCTTCAGCAGCCCTAGATACAGATTGATGTCGTTCCCTGGTTGTTTCGGCCCTTCAATTAGCATACTCATGTGAATGTGCTTCCTCTTCATGCACAACCAGGGGGGAAGGTTGTACATCCACACAAACACAGGCCAGGTGCTATGTGTGCTTCTCTGGCTGCCAAACGGATTGACTCCATCGGTGCTCACGCCCAGCACGATGTTCCTTGGATCCTTCCCAAATTCTGGGTATTCGAAGTTCAACGCTTGCCACTGGCTCGCATCCTTAGGGTGACTCAGCATCTTGTCTTCTTTATCTATCTCCGGATCATTTGCGTCATCTTCTTGCTTCTTCTCCTCCCTATCCGCGTGCCAACGCAGGAGCTTTGCTACCTTAGGGTCTGCGAAATACCATTGCAGACGAGGAGTGATCGGAAAGTACCACACCACTTTTCGAGGAGCTTTCTTCCTCTTCTTGTATCGAGTGACGCCGCACACCGGACATATGGTAGACTCCGCGTGCTCGTCCCGATAAATGATGCAATTGTTCATGCACACATGGTATTTCACGTGCGGTAAATCCAGAGGACACACGATTTTCTTCGCCTCCTCCAAACTGGTCGGGCACTTGTTCCCCTTGGGAGGACGTTCGTGCTAGAATGACATGTTCTCGTCGAAGCATGTGTCGGTCATTTTGTGTTTTACCTTCATCTCCAGAGCCATGAGCGTTACTTTCAGGCGGGTATCCTCGGGCCTGCATCCTTCATACAATGGAGTAACCGCGTCTAACTCAAGTTGATCCATCTTGGCTTTCTCTCGGGCGGCAGCTCTTGCGTTATCCGTCTGCTTGAGAAGCAGCTCTTGAATATAAGGGTCCTGCACCCAGCCCATCAATGGTCCACCGTCGTCTGCTCCGCTGGCATCATCATCTTCATGATCATGCCCGTCGTCTGCTCCGGCATCTTCCTCATCATCATGTCCTGCATCTTCTACATGATGACTGTGTACAGCATCACCGTCGTGATCATCTCCTGGGGATTCTTCGTCTTCTTGCCCGCCCAAGCCGCGGTGGTTGTCTTGCTGCCCTTCCTCATTTCTTGCCCGACCACCATGGACGACTTCGTAGTCATCTTCATCACCTTGCCACCGATAGCCATCCATGAAACCACGCAAGAGCAGGTGGTCCCGCATCTGCCCGGAATCCGGGTCCGCAATAAGGCTCTTCAGCTTGCATCTTTGACACGGACATCTTATCTCCGTCTCGTTCTTTTGAAGCATCTCGGCCTTCGCGGACCTCAAAAACCTATTCACTATGCCTTCGGTCATCGTGCGGACCATGGTCGCCTGCGGGGTAGAGCAAAACGATATTTTAGAACCAAGAAAAAAATTGGCATGACTTTCCCTAAAAATAGGACCAAAAAGAATGCTTAATGCCAAAATTCTCGCCGAAACGGAAATGAATCAACATTCCGGCAAAATATTGGCAAATATCGCATTTCAAATACCGGTACACCTCCAAACACAAACACATATGCAACACCACAAACATATGCAACACCACGAACATACATAGATCTAGCTAGGCCATAAAAAGTGCATGTGCACATTGTTGTAGGGAGAACAACATAAATATAGCTTCCCCCCTTACTTACCTATCAAAACAAGGTAATTTAACCACTTAATTTGAATGAATCTATGGTGGAAATGAGGTGAAAAAGAGAAGGCACCCGAGACAAGGAGGAGGTGGAGAGAATGAAGTGGGGAGAAAGTGAGTGTGGGTAGGAGAGGTTGTCCAAAATATCTTCTTGCTGCCCACTTACTAATGGCGCACCAACACCAAATGCGCCATTAGTAATCCAGGTTACTAATGGCGCACCTTCTGCTGGTGCGCTATTAGTAGTTTTGCAAAAAAAACATAATAATGGTGCACTGTTCCACAGTGCGCGATTACTAGTTTAAACTAGTAATGGCGCGCGGTGGAACAGTGCGCCATTAGTAGTTTTGCAAAAAAAAAGAATAAAAAATATAATAAAAAAAACAACATTAGTGGCGCACTTTCCGACAGGTGCGTCATTACTAGTTACAACTAGTAATGGCACACTTTGTCTGGTTGCGCCATTAGTATTTTTGGACAGGCGCACTAGTTCAAAAAAAATTGCTTGATACTAATGGCGCACCCTGGGCCAGGTGCGTCATTAGTAGTTTCAACTCTAATGGCGTATCTGAAGGTGGTGCGTCATTAGTGTCAATCCCATCTATAACCCTTTTTCTAGTAGTGAGGGTTGTTTGTTATCCTATCACTACAATTGTTAGCAAATGGTAGATGCTTCTGAGGTAGACGTGCCTAAATGCATGTTGATCATATTTAATTTTAGTGCAAACAAAATTAATGGGAGAATTTTGGGGATCCTTTAGAATACAGCTAAAAAACAATGATATTTTAAGAGTTAGGTTCGAAAGCAGGTTTTTGGAAGTTAAGTTTTACGACTGAATAGAGTTGTCCAAATTTGTTAGACCCACACGAGAGAAGAAACAAAAGTAAATATCATTGCCTGCAATGTGGGCAAAGGACTTCGATGCATGTTCCTTGCACAGAGGTTGGAACCCACCAGGCAACAATCTACTGGTCTTCAATTTGCACAACATTCTAGGCGAGATCCACACGATGGTGCATCCCGCACCATCGGGAGGTAGAGAGGCGACAACTGGGAGGTGGAAATAAACAGAGGGAGATACTACCGTGGTGGAAGAGGTGACGTGAAGTACCTTAATGGGATCAATGCCACTGAGTGGAGGGGAGCGGTGAACAGGAGATTGAGAGATTGGGTGAGAAAATGGCCACCGCCATCTCATTCAGATCTGAAGAGGGTTAGAGAGTTAGGGTTTGTGATACCCACATTTTGCCAAGCCTCACAGAATAGAGTCACCTTCTATGTTAACGGACATCAACCCAGAATCATTATGTAGATGCCCCACAAAACTTGAATAACAAACCATACTACAACGTTATAGAGTTGTGTACAAGTAGTCATAGACTAACAGATTCAACACCATTGCCATAACATGGTACAAATACCATCGATGCGTTAAGTGGTAGCGAAAGGTAAATGGGCTCATGAATATAGAGCAACTCCATAATCCACTGGAAAACCGACTTGGTTACTAGCTAGCCCTAGAATGCATCATCTTGTCATCTGCACAAAGAAAAAACATGCTAAAATCCGGCCAAATGAAAAGCTGAGTATTTTGAATGTACTCGCAAGTCAACCATAACCGAGACAAACAAATATGGTTAATCATAAATTATGCACCTAGGTAGTACCCTAAATATGACAGTGCAACAAGGCATAATGAAGCAAGGTATAGCATGGCACAGTACCGAACATATAAGCATGTGAGCTTGGTAATAAATGAGGATTTCACATCTTGAGCTCCACAATTTTGATAGTTGTACTATTCCATTTAAGGAAACCCAGGTGGCACGCCTTAGTAAGCCGGTTGCCCAGGCGCGTCCCTCTAGCGCCACGCAAAAGACTAAGTGTGGTAAAAAAATGTATGTTTCTTTCTACCTTATTTTAAGATTTCAACCAGATCCTTTCATTTAGCACTTGGATTTCTATTATTTACAATCTTTTTTATGTAGGCAAATATGGCCTGAAGTGCAGGATGAACGGCACGGACATGGACACATGTAGATTATTAATTTGTGTTTCAGAATTGTTGACTGGGACTAGGAGTGTTCTCTCTACAAATTGATACTCCCTCCGTTCACAAATATAAGATAATGAAGGGAGTATCTTGGTTATCAACTAAGGAAAATTAGCCCGGTAGCTAGAAACCCCATGCATCTGGTGATCCAACAACTTGGGTTCCAAATTCGAATACATTATCGAAAGCAAGCAAGCTTTTTTCCAACACCATTTTTGTGGAGGCAAGCAAGCTTTTTGGGTGTGTTTGGTGTTAGAGGCATTGTCTCAGCATCAAGTGTGTAGGCTTGTGGCTAAGAGCAAACTCTGGTAGTTAAGTCACTTATTTTGGGACAGAGGGAGTAATAGAATGAGCAGAACTCCTGTCGCCATTCCAAAAAGAAAAAACCACCCAAAACTAAATTTTCATCATATGGATTGGAGTTTTTGCAAGAAGTGGCGGAGAGTAGCAGGCTCTAACCCAAGCCAAGAAACTTTGTGTGAAGGTATCATAGCTCTCACATTAAAATCGACTGGCTAACACGACGCAAAGAAGAAATCTCAACAGTAGTTGCACGCTTACATCCATCAAGATATTTCCTCTACAGAAGGAGAATTCAACAATGGTAATGTTTTGTCAATTTCAAGGAACTGAAATACTTGAACGTAGATTGATCGTCACTTAACACAGTTCATACTTGAGAACAAAATAAAAAGAGCGCGCTAGAATGTTGATTCATGGCAAGCAAGCTCGGATCGTGGGAGGCCATGGCAGCTGGTACATGTACTCTGGCCCGTAGTACTTGTTCTCGTCATGAACGCGCTTACACTCCATGGTTTCAAGGTCGATGGAGATGAGCCCCACGCATTCGTCTGTACACAACACGACAGACCCCTCCGCCACCGAGGCCATCTTCTCCAGCATGTCGACGCTCAACTCATCATCACCTTCAACCTCACGGATCAACTGCTGCAGTTGGACACTCTTCTCCAGCACCCATTCATCCCCGCCCTCTGATTGTATGAAGACCTTGAGATGGCTCACGCCCCGGTGGGCAATGCGCACCTTGCCACCGGCGCAGCCTACAACCTCGAGCCTGAAGTACCACATGTCTTCCGGGAACAAGGAACGAGAGAATTCCTTTGAGTCTTTGTCAAGGGCAATGATTTCGGCGTCTACGGTCCTCCAGTAGACATACCGGGCGAAATTCCGAGCGAAGTATAAGCTGCTCTCGGGCCTCACGTGGCTGTCTGCCGTGATCCGCGCCATGGTCCAGAAACCCTCGCTGCCGGAGGAGAATGAGCACGCCCTGGCAATGCCATCCAACCGGAGCGCCACCATTATTCTGAAATTTGACAGGCTGATGCGCTCACCAGTCTCGTCGCCGTCGCCGTCGAGCAGGAAGGCGCCGCAGCCGAGGCAGCCCTCGAGCCGGTCCGGGCATGGGACCACCCTCCAGCGCCGCGTCAAGGGCTCGCAGACGAGGAGGTCGTGGAAGAGAGACGGCTCCTCCTCGTCCTTGGCGCCCGTGCACTGATTCAGGAGGAGCAGGCCGCCTCGACTGTCGGCGATGTCCCAGGAGCCGCCGTCGCAGTCCGGGAGAAAGTCGAGCGAGAAGTGCCGCGGGAGCATGTCGACGGTGTCCGCCGACGGCGAGAGGGAGAAGACGGGGTTGCATCCCGGCGGACACGACCCATGAGTACCGGCGATGACGGGGGAGGCGCGGAGAGACCGGAAGCGGCCGAGGAAGGCGCCGCCAGCGATGATACGGCGCCAGCGCTTGCACGTACAAGCGGCACGGACGAGGTGGAGTGAGGAGGGGAGGCGCAGGAATACTAGTTCGAGCAGCTCGTCGGGGACGTCGTGCTCGGTCGCCGGCGGCGGCGCCGAGATCTCGCTGCTGTCTCCCACCATATTTGCCACCGGAAACCCCAGGCCTGGATGCTCTGGCGGCGGCGGAGGAACCCTTGGAAGCTTTCGGGAGCGACTATATAGTACTCCTACCACCAGATGCCTTTAAGATCTGACCCACCATGGCCTTCTTAGCCCATCAGTGTGGTTACCATGTTTTCCGGCCAGCACTGGAATGCTCTTATTCTCTCAGCCCACCACGAAATGTAGGAGGCAGATCGTCAAGAATTTCTAAATGGCCGGTTACTGGTACTGAGACGGCCCGTTAACTCATAAAATTTTTTTTCAAAGTATTTTTTATTTAATACATTTTTGAAATATGGCTATACTCATATATTGAATAAAAAGTTTATATGCATGCATCAAGCTGACAATGAGACGACGTGGGTAACACAATGTGCATCACACGTTAGCACTGTCTTGCTAATTTGCCAATTTTTATATAATAATTAATAATTCCATATTTTTAAAAAGGACCGATAATTTTAAAACTAATGAGGGTGCTAGGGTAACAATGTCTACACCTGGCCGCTCTCAAAAGCGATGTCCAGGTCTAGACATTGTAAACTGGCATCCACCTTGCTTAGTACCGTTCACCACGGTCAAAGTTCTCAAACAAATGATTGTCGAGGCCAAGCGGGAAAAATCACTGTCCTGCCGCAGTGATGTGTGGAAAGCTCGTAGGCATTGGATCGGTGATGGGGAATTATGCCGGATGCGATTATTCATGCAACAACATAGGGTGACACAGAACTAGCTCCAATTCATCAATGTAATGTAGGCATGTATTCCGAATATAGTCATACATGCTTATGGCAAAAACTTGCATGACATCTTTTGTCCTACCCTCCCGTGGCAGCGGGGTCCTATTGGAAACTAAGAGATATTAAGGCCTCCTTTTAATAGAGTACCGGACCAAAGCATTAACACATAGTGCATACATGAACTCCTCAAACTACGGTCATCACCGGGAGTGGTCCCGGTTATTGTCACTTCGGGGTTGACGGATCATAACACATAGTAGGTGACTATTGACTTGCAAGATAGGATCATGAACTCACATATATTCATGAAAACATAATAGGTTCATATCTGAAATCATGGCACTCGGGCCCTAGTGACAAGCATTAAGCATAGCAAAGCCATAGCAACATCAATCTCAGAACATAGTGGATACTAAGGATCAAACCTTAACAAAACTAACTCGATTACATGATAAATCTCATCCAACCCATCACTGTCCAGCAAGCCTACGATGGTATTACTCACGCACGGCGGTGAGCATCATGAAATTGGTGATGGAGGATGGTTGTTGATGACGATGGCGACGGATTCCCCTCTCCGGAGCCCCGAACGGACTCCAGATCAGCCCTCCCGAGAGAGTTTAGGGCTTGGCGGCGGCTCCGTATCGTAAAACGCAATGAATCCTTCTCTCTGATTTTTTTCTCCCCGAACACGAATATATAGAGTTGGAGTTGAGGTTGGTGGAGCTGCAGGGGGCCCACGAGGCAGGGGCGCGCCCAGGGGGGCAGGCGCGCCTCCCACCCTCGTGGACAGGGTGTGGGCCCCCTGGCCTTGATTCTTTCGCCAATATTTTTTATTAATTCCAAAAATAATCTCCGTTTATTTTCAGGTCATTCCGAGAACTTTTATTTCTGCACAAAATTAACACCATGGTAATTCTACTGACAACAGCGTCAGTCCGGTTAGTTCCATTCAAATCATGCAAGTTAGAGTCCAAAACAAGGGCAAAAGTGTTTGGAAAAGTAGATACGACGGAGACGTATCAACTCCCCCAAGCTTAAACCTTTGCTTGTCCTCAAGAAATTCAGTTGATAAACTGAAAGTGATAAAGAAAAACTTTTACAAACTCTGTTTGCTCTTGTTGTTGTAAATATGTAAAGTCAGCATTCAAGTTTTCAGCAAAGATTATGAACTAACCATATTCACAATAACACTTAGGTCTCATGTTTACTCATGTCAATGGCATAATCAACTAGCGAGCAATAATAATAAATCTCGAATGACAACACTTTCTCAAAACAATCATGATATGATATAACAAGATGGTATCTCGCTAGCCCTTTCTGAGACCGCAAAACATAAATGCAGAGCACCTTTAAAGATCAAGGACTGACTGAACATTGTAATTCATGGTAGAAGAGATCCAGTCATAGTCATACCCAATATAAATTAATAGTAATGGATGCAAATGACAGCGGTGGTCTCCAGCTGGTGCTTTTTAATAAGAGGGTGATGACTCAACATAAAAGTAAATAGATAGGCCCTTCGCAGAGGGAAGCAGGGATTTGTAGAGGTGCCAGAGCTCGATTTTAAAGCAGAGATGAATAATATTTTGAGCGGCATACTTTCATTGTCAACATAACAACCGAGAGATCTCGATATCTTCCATGCTACTCACATTATAGGCGGTTCCTGAACAGAATGATAAAGTTTATACTCCCCCTCCACCAACAAGCATCAATCCATGGCTTGCTCGAAACAACGAGCGCCTCCAACTAACAAGAGTCCCGGGGGAGTTTTGTTCGCAATTATTTTGATTTGATTTGCATAAAGCATGGGACTGGGCATCCCGGAGACCAGCCATTTTCTCGTGAATGAGGAGCGGAGTCCACTCCTCTTGAGAATAACCCGCCTAGCATGGAAGATACGGACAACCCTAGTTGATACATGAGCTATTTGAGCATGCAAAACAGAATTTCATTTGAAGGTTTGGAGTTTGGCACATACAAATTTACTTGGAACGGCAGGTAGATACCGCATATAGGAAGGTATGGTGGACTCATATGGAGTAACTTTGGGGTTTAAAGGATTGGATGCACAAGCAGTATTCCCGCTTAGTACAAGTGAAGGCTAGCAAAAGACTGGGAAGCGACCAACTAGAGAGCGACAACAGTCATGAACATGCATTAAAATTAATAGACATTGAGTACGAGCATGAGTAGGATATAATCCACCATGAACATAAATATCATGAAGGCTATGTTGATTTGTTTCAACTACATGCGTGAACATGTGCCAAGTCAAGTCACTTAAATCATTCAAAGGAGGATACCACCCCACTATACCACATCACAACCATTTTAATAGCATGTTGGCACGCAAGGTAAACCATTATAACTCATAGCTAATCAAGCATGGCACAAGAAACTATGATCTCTAATTGTCATTGCAAACATGTTTATTCATAATAGGCTGAATCAGGAACGATGAACTAATCATATTTACAAAAACAAGAGAGGTCGAGATCATACCAGCTTCTCTCATCTCAATTAGTCCATCATATATCGTCATTATTGCCTTTCACTTGCACGACCGAATGATGTGAATAATAATAATAGTGCACGTGCATTGGACTAAGCTGGAATCTGCAGGTATCTGACATATAGGAGAAGACAAGGTAATACAGGCTCTTGGTTAAATCAACAATAATGCATATAAGAGCCACTTCAACATTTTCATTTTGGTCTTCTCCTCTCGACTCCCAAAGAAAAGAAAAGAAATAAAACTATTTACACGTGACAGCTCCCAACAAGCAAAAGAAGAACGAGAAATCTTTTTGGGTTTTCTTTTAATTATTACTACTACAAGTGTGGAAAGTAAACTAGCTAAAAGCTACAACTAATTTTTTGTTTTTGTTTTTCTAAAGATTTATCAAACACATAAGAAGAAAGCAAGAAAAAGAAAATAAACTAGCACGGATAATACAATGAAAAAGTATGATCACCGACAACTAGCATGAGTGTGTGAACATGAATGTAATGTCGGTGAGAAACACGTACTCCCCCAAGCTTAGGCTTTTGGCCTAAGTTGGTCTATTGCCACGGCTGGCCTGGCGGGTATCCAAAGTTGTAGTTGGGGTCGTACTGTGATGCAGCGGCTATTGCATCTTGGGATGCAGCTTGGAGGCGAGCTGCCCTCGTCCTCCTCTCGTACTCATTTGCTTCCTCCCTGGTTATAACATGTCTCCCTTTTGCCTAAAAGTCAAAGAAAGTAGGAGCAGGGAGAGCGACGTGAGAGGTGCGTCGTCTGTCAAAGATTAGTCGGTACTGGAGGAACTGATCGTTCCTCTCAACAAACTGATGATGAACCATAGCCTCATAATCTAAATAGATAGGAGGCAACTCAACATCATACTCACGTATGGGTATATCAAGAAAATTAGCTAGACGCATTGCATAAATTCCACCAAAGAAATCTCCATTAATTCTATTATTATGCAACCCACGTGCAACAATGGCTCCCAAATTATAATGTTTATATCCTAATACATAACTCCTGAGAACACTGAGGTCAGGGACACACATGTGACATGCTTCATCCTTACCATTTATGCACCTACCTATGAAGAGAGCAAAATAATGTATAGCAGGAAAATGAATGCTCCCTATGGTAGCTTGTGTTATATCTCTAGACTCCCCCACAGTTATACTAGCAAGAAAGTCTCTAAACTCAGATTTGTGAGGCTCACTAGTGCTACCCCATTATGGAAGTTTGCAAGCAGTATTAAAATCCTCTAAGTCCATAGTATAAGAATTTTCATAAAGATCAAATAGGTCAGTTTGAGAATTGCGTGATGATGAAAATTCAAACCTTCTCACAAAGGAATCAGTGAGATAGTGGTACTGATGGCACTTATCTGCCTCGAAGCTCCCAAGATCAGTGTTACCCACATATGCGTCAAATCCCTCCTTGATTCCTGCTTGAACCATAAAGTCCTCTAACGACCATTCACAAGCCCGCACTTGAGCTTCCCTCGGTAGTTCATTGTCCGCATCACGTATTGCGAGCCTGGGTCCTTGCTTCCTTGAAGGACCACCTTGGTACATTTTCCTAAACATATTTCTTTCTCTGAATTGTTTTTTGAAAATTTTAGTAACTTCAAAATAAAAGTGAACCAAACTCAACAAAATTGATAGTAACTACTCCCACAAGTGCCTAGAGACTATATCATGCATTAGAACTACTTGGGACCATATAAATTTGACATGCAAGCTCAAGAACAGGGTCGCCTAGGCAGCAAAAATTTGCAATGAAGAAAGCACTAGAACAAAAACTAATTGGACCATTGGAGGAGTCACATACCGAAGAACAATCCCCCAAAGCAGTTTTGTGAGTGGAGCTTTGAGCAAGGAGATCGAAAATCGCAGCTAAATGAGCTAGAACTCATGCTTGAGCTGGTTGGTGATTTTTTGGGAGGAAGAAGGAATGTGTGGTGGCTGGAATAAGTGGAGGGGAGCCACCATGGGCCCATGAGGCAGGGGGCGCACCTAGGGGGTGGGCGCGCCCTGGACCCTCGTGGCCAGGTGCCAGCTCCTCCTGATGTGTTTTCAGTGCCAAATATTCTCAAATATTCTAGAAAAAATCATATTTCATTGTCGGGGCATTTGGAGAACTTTTATTTTCAAGGTATTTTTTATTGCACGGATAATTCAGAAAACAGACAGAAAATACTATTTTTGCTTTATTTAATCAAAATAACAGAAAGTAAAAGGAGGGTACATAAGGTTATGCTTTCTAACTTCATCCATCTCATGCTCATCAAAAGGAATCCACTAACAAGGTTGATCAAGTCTTGTTAACAAACTCATTCCGAATAACATGGAACCGGAGAAATTTTGAATAACACCATGTTACCTCAACGGGGATATGCACATCCCCAACAATAATAATATCATATCTCTTCTTAACAGTAGGAAGAGGAAATTCAAAACCTCCAAAAACTAATCGATGGAATTTTTCCAATAGAGTTTATACTATGAACTTGAGGTTGTTTCCTAGGAAAGTGTACCGTATGCTCATTGCCATTAACATGAAAAGTGACATTGCCTTTGTTGCAATCAATAACAGCCCCTGCAGTATTCAAAAAGGGTCTACCAAGGATAATCGACATACTATCGTCCTCGGGAATATCCAGAATAACAAAGTCCGTTAAAATAGTTACATTTGCAACCACAATAGGCACATCCTCACAAATACCGACAGGTATAGCGGTTGATTTATCAGCCATTTGCAAAGATATTTCAGTAGGTGTCAACTTATTCAAATCAAGTCTATGATATAAGGAGAGAGGCATAATGTCGGTGTCAAAACCGGCGGATCTCGGGTAGGGGGTCCCGAACTGTGCGTCTAAGGCGGATGGTAACAGGAGGCGGGGGGCAGGATGTTTACCCAGGTTCGGGCCCTCTCGATGGAGGTAATACCCTACTTCCCGCTTGATTGATCTTGATGATATGAGTATTACAAGAGTTGATCTACCACGAGATCGTAGAGTCTAAACCCTAGAAGCTAGCCTATGGTATCATTGTTGTTGTCCTACGGACTAAACCCTCCGGTTTATATAGACACCGGAGGGGGTTAGGGTTACACAGAGTCAGTTACAAGGGAGGAGATCTACATATCTGTATTGCCAAGCTTGCCTTCCACGCCAAGGAGAGTCCCATCCGGACACGTGACGAAGTCTTCCATCTTGTATCTTCATAGTCCAACAATCCGGCTAAAGGATATAGTTCGGCTGTCCGAGGACCCCCTAATCCAGGACTCCCTCAGTAGCCCCTGAACTAGGCTTCAATGATGATGAGTCCGGCGTGCAGATTGTCTTCGGCATTGCAAGGCGGGTTCCTCCTCCGAATATTCCATAGAAAATTTTGAACACAAGGATAGTGCCTGGCTCTGCAAAACAAATTCCACATACCACCGTAGAGAGTACAATATTTCAACAAATCTAATCTGCTGACAACGTTTCATAACATGACATCACCATGGCCTGGTCATTATTCGAACCGTTTCTCCCAGCCTGCCACTGCGTTTCGCGAGGCGGTTTTATTGGCACGTCTTGTCGAAGCAGAGATCATGTTCCTCTTATCACGGGATTCTGATCAATACGGGTATGGGTAACCCAATCATGCTTGTTGGTATGACTCCTCAATTTTAGGCAAGTTCCAAATGGCCACGCGGAGGGCGCTTGATATTCACCCTCTTTATAAAGTGGCCAAGGCATGTTCTTTCCTCCTCGCACTCAATCGAATCCTTCCCCCACCTCGAGTTCCAACACCCAAGGCCCAGGCTAGGCGCTTCGGACCTTCAACCATGTCTGGATCCAACCTTCAAGGTCGGTGGATGCCCTCCTCTATAACAGAGGAGGACATCAAGAAGCTAAGAGAATCCAGGTATCTGACCACCGATATCTCGCACAGGCTGCCTGCTCGAGGGCAGGTCATCCCCACTCCCGAACCCAACGAGAGTGTCGTATTTATTTCCCACTTCCTCCGAGGGATAGGCTTTAGTCTTGACCCCTTTGTTAGAGGGCTCGTATTCTATTACGGGATCTATTTCCATGATTTGGCTCCGGATTCCATCCTTCATATCTCGTCGTTCATCGTCGTGTGTGAGGCCTTCCTCTGCATTACCCCGCACTTCAGCTTATGGCTCAAGACCTTCAATGTGAAGCCAAAGATGATCAATGGGCGACACGCATCCATAATAAGCAAAGGCGTCGATACTTCATGGCCAAGGGAACCTTCCCGGAGATGTCCAACTTGTGGTACCGGGAGTGGTTTTACATCACAGCCCCCCGAAGTACTAAGTGGGTAGCTGCCCCCGCCTTCCGTTTGGGCTCCCCCCCCAACTAGCGTCATGGGTCAACAAAGGGCTGGACTGGGGGCCGGTTAATGATGTGCCGACATTGCAGAGTCGCATCCGAGATCTCCTTACGAGAGATATCATCCTTGTCAAGGTAATGCAAGTCAAGCTAGTTCATCGGGTCCTGCCATGCCAACGTCGACCTCTCCGTATGTGGGAGTTCAACCCGGAAGGACCGCGAACTATTCAGCACTTCTTCGGCATGACGCTCGAAGAGATGTATAGGTTATTCTTCGAATCGCGAATAAAGTGTCCGGACACCACCGAGGATGTGGGTCTAAACTGCAATCGTCCAGACACCCAAGTAAGCAATTCTTCGGCCGAACATGTTGTCTATTTATTTATCATAACATCATTCTGAAAAGTCGCTCTTTGACCAGGACTGGGTAAAAAAAGGCGAAGATGATCAGGTGTTCGGCCCCCCTTCCCGAAGGCTCAACGGATCCAGTACTGGCCAGAATGATTGAGCTCATACCTTATCAAGCGCCATCAGGGGAAGATAAAGGGAGGAACAAAGAAGCTGAAAGTGGGCCTCACTCATTATTCATCCAGACCGGGGGAATTAGTGCCCCCGCGAAGGAGGATAACCGGGGAGAAGAATCTAAAATCCCCTCTCCCCAAGGAAGGAAGAGGACCGCCTCTGAAGACTTGGAAACAATGGTTTCCAAACGAGGGAAGAAATCTTTGTCAGGGGGCCCTACCCCAGAGGGTATCCTTACCGCACAGTACCCGCAAGGGGATCAGCCCTCCACCGAGCTGTAAGTAAACAAAAATACTCTATAGTAAATATATCCTGCTTTATTTCCAAGGACAATAACTGAGACGTATGTCTTGTAGTTCGGATCGTAGCCCTTCTCGACAGAGTTCGTCTTCGGGGATCTTCTTTCGGAGATGACGGAGAGCGAAACACCTCCCCATGCCTCCCCGCCTCATGAGGCGGACGACCCAGAAGTGTCGTCACAGAGGATTTCTCCTGATCCACCAAGGCCAGAAGGTAATCCTTCGGCCTCCCGAAGTCCGGAGTATTCGGCTCCTAAAGGGAGCAACAGGAGGAGTCCGGGGTTGTCCAGTGTGCTACCGGACGCACTGATGAATCTTATGGAGCAAGCGGCTATCTCAGAGGCGCATCGTACGTTAATGGGTACGGTGGTTGAGAGGATTTCATCCGCCGAAATCGGGTTGCATGAAGCTTTTAAGAGCATGCTGAGAGGCTTTAAGGTACGTAGAGTAATATGTATGTTTTTTATGGTACCACACATGCTAGGTGTGCCCTGTACAGATAGTAGCCCCTGAGACTCTGGTTGCTGTAAAAAAGGGCGGCAAACAGAGGATCATAGTCCTAGGTAATGATCATGCCGCTTTCATGTGCAGGCAGCTGAGGGTCCGGTGGCTAGCCGGACTGGTGAGTTTGCCGAACTGAAGCGGCAACTTGATGCGGCAGATGCCGACATCATGCTTGTAAACAAGCGGCTTGACGAGGCACAGGGTACGTATTCTCCGATGGTCAACATATAGTAAGTGGGGCATGAAGCTAGTATCTATAATATGTTGTGACTGCAGATGGAGCTGCCGCCGTGGAGACCCTTCGGGCTGAACTTGCCCGAGCCAAGGAACAAGCCAGGAGGAGTGATGCGGCCACCCTAAAGGCGGTTGAAGAATTAAGAGCCGAATAGGCTGCGCATTGCCAAAGCAAAGAGAAAATAGCCAAGATGGCTATTGAGTTGAAGGGTGTCGCCGACCGTTATGAGCTTCTTGAAAGGGAAAATCAAACGAAGACGGCGGACCTGGAGAAAGCCATGGTAGCAGTCAAGGAAACCTGCTCTAAAATCAGAGCGGCAAAGGAGGAGCTACGTCAAGCCGGAGATATCATGGCTGGGAAGCCCTTTTTGATGCGGATGAAGTTCGGAGATCCTAAGTATGCCCTTCTGGATCAATTATGGAGTTCTGCAGACGCGTACTTGGATTTGGCAGCGAGTGCCGCTGATGCGACCAAGTTTTTCGAAGATCAAAAAGATCACGAAGTGGAAAAGTTGTTCTGGTCGCAATTCCATGCTCCAGCGCGTCCGCTGCTGTTAAATGAGCAAATGGCCGAGTGGGCCGAGCTCCATAGGTTGTCCGGACATGCCATGAGGTCTGTCGTGGATCATCTCTGGCCGGAAGGACCAAGGACGAATAGTTATTTTGGTCTTGTGCAACGATTCCTTGGTGATGTGCCGCATATCGACGCTGTAAAGAGGTCGGCGTGCATAGAAGGTGCGTGGATGGATCTTGCCTGTGTCAAGACATGTTGGGCTGAGATGGAGGCCACCGCTATTGCAACCCAGAATCCGGTCGTAGGCCAGGTTTCATCCGAGCAGTATTTTGAAGAAGTCCTGGAAGGTGCTCGTTTAATAGAGGCTCAGTGCTCGAAGAGTGTCATGTTCAAGTGACAGGTATCCCGATTGTAAAAACAATGCTATTTAAATTATAAAGGTTGTGTTTATACTTTTGCCTGAAAGTATTATGATGCCTCCTGTGCGGCCGTTTATGTATATATGTATATAACCTGAAAGTTTGCAGTCGTCGGCTTCAGCCCCCACGCATATAATGCAGGGGTGTTTGCAAAGGCGTGTGTTCACACTTGATCCAACGTCTTGGTCCATTAAGAAGGTGGTAGCGCGGCGAACAAGGCAATCAGACTATATTGCTTTAACACTTTCACTTAACCATAGGAGTTTGACACTGGGGCTACTATATAGCCCCTGGTACTTCCGCGCTCATCCGAGTCCGGGGCGCGTACATACATGACCGGGAAAACCGGCCCTTCATTAATGCGGAGGAATCCCGAAGATTCCGCTAAGTCATTGAGTGCTTAACCAGTCTCGCGCTTTATCATGACAGTCAGTTTTCGGCTTTCTCTACTGAGGTGCTCATCCGGATGAACCACGGCACAATCGTAGTAGTTCTCCCGGTGCCACCTTGGCCAACAGAGCGGAACGTAAGGTAGCAAAACGCGGGAGCCAGGCAAACCCAACATTTGACCAAAGACATGATTCGGAGCTGGTGCATATAAGGCCAAACTCGCGACGCCGAACACTCCCTAAGATGTTCGGTCTTTACAGCATGATAATGGACCCTGAATTTCCAGGTACGTGCATTAGTCTGACGTGGCGAAATGCCAAGAACGCCAGCATCCCTCACGGTTGTGTTAGGTATCCGGGGGGTGTCAAGCAACAAGAGACAGTAAGAAAGGTTTACACGGGGTCTTAATCTAAAAAGAAACCTTTGAGCGGGGCCCTGCTGCACGTCTGCGCGTGTGTCTCCGTCATGCCGTATCTTTGAAGGGTGTAGCACGGTTGTCATATGTAAAAGAGAAAAACTTAGATGAAAGTTGTCGTGTGAAAAACTAATTATTCTCATTAAAATTCAATCTGAATGAGGTCAAGTCGAACTATATTCCTTTTACATGCGGGAAGCCCCTGGTACCGCCTATGGGGGTATATCCATCAAACCAATCTCAGGTTTATCTAAGCTGTTACAGCTAGTGGTGCGCCGGACTCGTCTAGCCGTGTCCGCGGTCTTGACGACCGATCGTTTATTCTGGCTGGAGAGGCCGTTTAGTGTTCGGCTGCTAAAGCCGCCACACGTTCTTCCACGCGTAAGGAACGCTCAGTATTTCCGCTAACTATGATGATGCCACATGGACCGGGCATCTTAAGCTTAAGAGAATCATAATGCGGTACTGCATTAAAACGAGCGAAGGCTGTTCTTTTGAGTAGTGCTTGATAGCCGCTTCGGAATGGAGCGATGTCGAAGGTTAAATTTTCACTCGGAAGTTGTCGGGAGAACCGAATACAACCTCTAGTACTAGAGAGCCCGTACAGCGGGCCTCTGGGCCTGGTATTACTCCTTTAAAGGTAGTATTGCTTTGGCGGATTCTTGTTGGGTCTATCCCCATTTTGCGGACTGTGTCCTGATATATCAGATTAAGACTACTGCCGCCATCCATGAGGACTTGGGTGAGATGGTATCCGTCGATTATTGGATCTAGCACCAAGGCAGCCAATCCTTCGTGCCGAATGCTAGTCGGGTGATCCCTGCAATCAGAAGTGATCGGGCAGGCCGACCAAGGGTTGAACTTAGGGGTGACGGGCTCTATGGTGCATATGTCCCGGAGTGTATGTTTTCTCCTCCTTTTTGTTACGTGAATCATGTTCACTGTTTTGACCTCTGGTGGGAATTTTTTCTGTCCCCCAGTGTTTTGCTGGTGAGGCTCATCCTCGTCTTCACTTGGTGTCTCCCTCCCCTTGTGTTCGGCATTTAGCTTGCCGGTCTGCTTCAAGACCCAGCATTCTCTGTGGGTGTGATTTGCAGGTTTATCGGAGGTGCCATGAATCTGACATAATTCGTTTATAATCTTGTTTAGGCTGGACGGTCCGTCTCTGTTGCCTTTGAAAGGCTTTTTCTATTGACCGGGTCGAGAGCCCCTAAATCCGGCGTTTACCGCCGTGTTGTCTGGGCTGTCTTCGTTATTTCGACACTTACTTTTACTACGTCGTGGTTTTCCATTGCCATCCCTGACTTCAGATGTGCCTGGGTCGCTGGTGCTACTACGGGCCAGCCAGCTATCTTCGCCCGCGCAAAAGCGAGTCATAAGGCTCGTTAGGGCTGCCATTGTCCTCGGCTTTTCTTGGCCGAGGTGTCTGGCGAGCCATTCGTCTCGGACGCTGTGTTTGAAAGCTGCTAAGGCTTCGGTGTCCGGGAAGTCGACAATTTGATTCTTCTTAGTGAGAAATCTTGAAAGTGCGTTATATCGACTAGAGGGGGGTGAATAGGCGATTTTTATGAAATTCTTCACTGAGGAATTTGCTCGTGAGGAAATTCCTTAGCGAAGAACTACTAGCAGCGGAATAAGTACTCAGAAGTAAACATAGCAGAATACATGCATGGTCATCATGATGAAATGAAGACAAACACAGAGTACAGAAAGCGTAAACACATGATAGCGCAAGATGAAGACAAACAGACTGAAGAAATTGAACTGAGGAAATTAAGAAAGTCTTCAGTCAAAATCTTCAAACACAGATATGAACAAACACACAACACAGTAATGAGGAAATGAAAGTGTTGAGGAAATAGAACCAGTTAGCTTGGTGAAGACAATGATTTGGTAGACCAGTTCCAACTGTTGTCTCAGTTGTACATCTGGTTGGAGCGGCTGAGTATTTAAACTCGAGGACACCCAGTCCCGGACACACAGTCCTCACCGTATTCTCCTTGAGCTAAGGACACACAGTCCTCGCCCAATCACTCGTGGTAAGTCTTCAGGTGACTTCCGAACCTTGACAAACTCGGTCACTCGGCGATCCACAATTCCTCTTGGATGCTCTAGACCATGACGCCTAACCATCTGGAAGAAGCATAGTCTTCAAAGGTAACAAGCGTCGGATCCACGTAGGATCAATCTCTTCAGTGATGCTCAATCACTTTGGGTTGTAGGTGTTTTGGGTTTGGGTTTGGATTTTCCTCACTTGATGATTTTCGCTCAAAGTCCTCGAAGGATGGGTTGCTCTCAAATGACAAGTGTCAGTTTCTCGCAGAGCAGCCAACCAGCTAGTGGTTGTAGGGGGCGGCTATTTATAGCCTAGGGAGCAGCCCGACATGATAAGACATAAATGCCCTTCAATGATATGACCGTTGGATGGATAAGATATTTTGGGACAGCTGGCGTGTAGCACAGCAACGGTCGGAAATTTGAGATTCAAATTCCTCAGGGCTATCATGTTCCTCACTATGTAGGGAATTCGCACTGGCGAATTCCTAACTCCTCAGTCAGAGCAAAGTCCTCAGTGACCAGAAGAACTGCGTCTCTTTCACTGAAGAAATTGACTGAACTGTATGAGATTTCCAATGGCTTCACTCGAAGGGATTGGTAGGTGTAGGATTTGAGTTGAGCATCACTTGGAAATTTTCTCCTTAGTATTTCCTCGACCCCCTTTAACAGTACGGTGTTTCCTATGACTCAAGAAAGAGAAAATGAAACTACGAAAACAAAAGTCTTCACGCTTCATGTTCCTCGAATGAATACCAAGTCTTTAGGGTTACACCAATTTCTTCACTTTCAAAGTCTTCAGAAAATCTTCAAAATATCAAAGTCTTCAGTCGAAGAACCTCATTTTTAGGGGTCGACTTTCTCGGTAAGTATCAAACTCCTCATAGACTTATAGGCCTGTGTACACTCATAAACACATTAGATACTTAACCTATAAGTTTTCAATACACCAAAATCACTAAGGGGCACTAGATGCACTTACAATCTCCCCCTTTTGGTGATTGATGACAATATAGGTTAAGTTTTCAGCGGGGATAAATATATGAAGTGTAAATACTGATATTGAGGAATTTGATTGCAAGATATAGAAGAACTCCCCCTGAAGATGTGCATAGTGAGGAATTTGCTTTTGAAGCAATGCACACTTGAAGAGTTGAATCATGGAGATCTCCCCCAATATCTTGTAATTCATACACGCATGATGAAATATGAAGAATTTGAAATGCATGATGAAATATGGTGCCTGATGAAATTCAACATGCGTGCGATAATATTAATGAGGAATAAGCATGCAGAATAGTGCATCAAAAGTATCAGAGCATAGTGCAACAAAAGTATCAGAGCACCATCGAGTTTAAGATTACAACTCGATCCAATAAAGTTTCAGAAGAACGAGAGTTGTAACTTAGCAAAAAAACGATATATAAGAGCGATAAAATAGACCCGCTTGAAGACTAACTCAGATTTCTCCCCCTTTGTCATCAAATGACCAAAAGGGTCGAAACTGAGGACTAACGCCCCTGAAGATATTCAAGTTGATGAAGGAGCGCCAGCGTTGTTGGGGTCGGTCGTTGAAGTAGGGCCTGCTGCAGTGTCGTCCAAGTCTTCATTTTCATCAGTCTCACGTGATGAAGAATATGAGCTGGCCACCAAAGAAGGAACCTTGACCTTCTTGTATTTCTTCAGAGGAGGTGCAGACCAGTCAAATGCTTCTTTGAGACCCATTTTCTCTAGATCTTCAGCACTGTAAACTTGAGACAGAACAGCCCAGGTGCGGTTGAGGGTTTCATGAAGGTAGTAGTGGTTTTTCTTCACTGCATTGTGTGTTGAAGTCATGTTGTGAAGAATTGAACCAAACTGACGCTTGACCCATTTGCGATTGCGATCAACCTTTTGATGAAGACCGAGGAGTAACTCACGATCAGTCGTCACCCTGGGTGCTGTGGCTTGAGGATTTGGCTTGGCAGTGTTGGCGGCAGAGTCATGTGTGGCAGAGTCATCATTGGTGGAATAAGATGCAGCCTTGCGAAATTGACCATCCAATGGACGAATGCCTTCATCTATCACAGCAGTGGCTTTGCCCTTTTCTTCAGCTGAGGAGAATGTCCGTTTGAGGACTTCAATAGGGGGCAAGTAGCTGCAGTGGTTGAGAGTTTCATCTTTGTAATTGAGTGAAGACCTTGTCCTGATGAATCTCATAATCCATGGCGCATAAGGCTTCAGTTCAAAAGGTGACATAGCAATGTTTGCCAGAGTCCTCATGAAGAAATCATGGAAGTTGACGGGAACACCATGACAGATGTTGAAAAGCATGTTGAGCTGAGGAATCTGGTTGATTTTCCTCAGGCGCAACTGATGCAGTTGCCCTGATTTCTTCAGTTTCTTCAGGCGCACCACTAGTGGATGCCCTGGCAATTTCTTCAGCGGCTGGAATGGAGTCATCAGCCCTGGAACTGGCATTTTCTTCAGCAGCCTGAAAATCATCAGCGGTGCTGGCATGTTCTTCAGTTTGCTGAACAGATGCTTCAGCTTGAGGAACTTCTTGTTGCGTTGGGGCTGCAACCTTGGTGAATGTCTCAGTCAGCTTCACAAATCTGACCTTGGCCCCTTGCCAATCAGCATAATATGAATTGAATTTATCGCTGAGGGCTTTGATTTCAGCCTGCATCTTGATGAGTTCTTCAGTTGTCATTTTGACAACATTTTTCTTCAGAAGTTTCTCTTTGCGGTACTGTGATTTCTTGATCTCTCTGGCCCTATCATATTTCCACTTCTCCTCTTGGATGAAGTGAGTCAGCATGTGATTTTGGCCAGGTGTCAGCTTAAAATCAGGCATAGGTGTGTTGGGATCCTTATGCCAGAGATGAATGTAATCAAGGATTTCCCTTGGATCCAGTAGCAGTGGCACAGGTGTGCCTTTAGCTCTAGCGGCCCTGACTTGTCGGTCTCTGATGATTTCCGCAAGTTCATCATCATCAGCCTCATCATCTTCAGGTGGCTCTTGAAAGGCGACCTGTTTCTTCTTCGAACTTGGGCGAGTACCTCGTCCAGCAGTTGCTTTAGTCTTCAGCAAAGTTGGTCCAGATGAAGAATATGGCGCAGCTGAAGAACTTGCTGAGACACCAGAGGCAATTGAGATGCCTGCAGTCCTTTGGCACGAGGCCAGATGCACAGGTGCTGAGGACTTTGTCGGGACAGCTGAGGACTTTGGAGCAGGTGCTGAGGATTTCGAAGGAGCAGGGGCAGCTTGAGGAATTTGCCTTGAAGATTTTGAAGTTTCAGGCCGTGAGGGTGCAGCTGAGGAACTTGGCCTTGAGGGCATTGATAGTGAAGCACTTGGCTTACGAGCGGGCTTCTTAATCATTGATTTCCTCGGCTTGATAGAGGCCTCAGTGGCAGCAGCAGCAGCAGAATCTTCATTGAATTTCCTCACTGCTTCTCTGGCTTGTCTCGCCAGTTTGGCTTGGCGCTTGGCCCATTCTTCAGGAAAATCCTCACCGCGTTTGATGCTAGTGGGATCAGCCACTTGGCCAGGTGCCAATGGGGCTCTTGGGCATGGAGGGTTCAGTGCGAATTTCTTCATATACTTTGGAGTAACGTATCTGTACTCCCTCCATTCACGTGCCCATCTCCGTTCAATCTTCTGAATGCGCACCTTGTGCTGATTTTTATCTTCCTCAGGAGGTGTGCAGTACCCAGCATAGATGTCCTCAGGGATTTCAAAGGCAGTCATGACCTCAGGCTTCTTTCCTCCTTTCTGTGGCCTTTTACCGTCAGCCATTTTCTTCAGTTGAGGAATTTGAACAATCAAATTCTTTGAAGAAGTATGCAGTTTTTCTTCGAGGAACGCTGCAAACGAGTTAAGTTGATGAGAACCTAATGATTCAGCAGCGGACATGTGTACCTGTGAACAGAGTATAGTTGCGAGGAATTTGGAGAGGTCATATGCGTTCTCAGAAGATTTTTCGAAAAGAACAAGTTTGAGGAATTTGACCAGATGCGTCTTGAAGAATTTCACTAAGCGCGCTATATCTTAGGTTCGAGAGTTGTACAGATCGGAGATCCACACAATTGAGGAATCTTGAAGAAAATAAAGCTTAGAGAAATGAATCAAGAATAGAAGATTTGTGAGGTGTTTTGTGTGTGAAGATTTGAAGAATAAAACACCTTTTGAAGATTCTGTAGAAAAGTTCGACGATGTAGATCTTTCACGCCCTAACTTGGCGGAGGAAGACGTCTACAACGGCGGCGGAGGTGAAGATTTCCGCGGTCGGCGCGAGTACGACGGCGATGAGGTCGAGGCAGTGAAGCTCTTCCTCACCGGCGATGATGGAGTAGCGGCGGCGCTAGGGTTTGAGAAGCTCGAGCGGGAGAGAGAGATCGAGCGGAGTAAAAGAAGTGAGGAAGGGGACAGGGGTATTTATAGCCACGGTGAAAAACTGCTTGCCCGAAGATTTGGGATGAACGTGCCCCTGCCCGTTCTCCTTCTCACGACATGTGTCACCCACGTACTATGTAGTGGAGATCGTGTAAGATCGTGGGTGAGTAAAATAATGCATCGTGGGATGCGGAACGGTTTGAGCGGCAAAACCGAAAATTTGGATAAGATTAGTTTTAACGTTCCGTTCGCAATTTCTTCAGCTGACAAGGACACAGTGAAGAATTTGAACGAGTTTCAAATAGAACGCACATGAAGAATTTGTGAATAGATTGGATTGATAATAGCATAGAGGGGAAGGGTCCGATCACATTCACTTAGCAGAAAAACCAACTTGGAGAAATAGCTATAAGTGAATGCTGTAGAGGACATAAACTCATATATATATATATATATATATATATATATATATATATATATATATATATATATATATATATAGCCAATGAGGAAAAACGACGGCACAAGTGAAGATTTTGAAAGTTGAAGAATTTGAGCAACTGAGGAATTTCAAAAGTGAGGGAAAACTCAAATTGAAGATTTTCAACTTTTGTGGTGGCTTATCCCACCGTATAAGAATGATGATTTCAGACACCGCGTACAATTGTCGTAGGGTTCTGAGAATCAAATTCTTCATTAATTTCTTCACACTTAGAGTGTTATTCTTCATTGATTGAAGAAAAATGTTTCTTCATGTGTTGCACATCTAAGTCATCAATTTTGCATATGTGTTAGGATGAGTGCCTTTTCAAAGTACATTCGAAGACTCTAAGATATTTAGCTCACACCGCAACTTGCTAAATCTCTTCTCATCCAAGGGCTTAGTGAAGATATCGGCTAACTGTTCTTCAGTCTTCACATGCTCAATAGAAATGTCGCCCTTCAACACATGATCACGAAGAAAATGATGACGAATCTGAATGTGCTTTGTCTTCGAGTGCTGAACTGGGTTGTGAGCAATCTTGATGGCACTCTCATTGTCACAGAGGAGAGGCACATTCTTCACGTTGACGCCATAGTCCTTGAGTGTTTGCTTCATCCATAGCAGTTGAGCACAGCAAGAACTAGCAGCAATGTACTCAGCTTCAACAGTAGACAGTGATACGCAGTTCTGTTTCTTCGAGGACCAATAGACCAAGGATCGTCCGAGGAAATGACAAGTACCAGATGTTGACTTGCGGTCCACACGATCACCAGCATAGTCAGAGTCAGAATATCCAATGAGATCAAAATCCGAGCCCTTGGGATACCATAATCCTAGTGTTGGTGTGTGAGCTAGATATCGAAGAATATGCTTCACAGCCTTATGGTGTGATTCCTTCGGTGCAGCTTGAAATCGGGCACACATGCAAACACTAAGCATTATATCTGGCCTAGATGCACATAAGTACAATAAAGAGCCAATCATGGAGCGGTATACCTTATGATCGAAGTCAATACCATTTTCATCAGTGCATAGATGACCATTTGTGGGCATAGGAATTTTGATGCCTTTGCAATCTTGCATGTCGAATTTCTTCAGGACATCCTTGAGGTATTTTTCCTGAGATATGAATATGCCATTGCGCTATTGACGAATTTGAAGACCTAAGAAGAATTTCAACTCTCCCATCATAGACATTTGATATTCTTCACTCATCATATAGACAAATTCATCACTATAACGTTGGTCAGTACAGCCAAAGATGATATCATCAACATATATTTGGCACACAAACAGTTCACCATCATAAGATTTAGTAAAGAGAGTCCGATCGAGTGAACCGGGTGTGAAGCCTTTCTTCATGAAGAATTCCTTCAATGTATCATACCACGCCCGTGGGGCCTGCTTGAGGCCATAGAGGGCCTTGTTAAGTCTGAATACTTTGTCAGGATGTTTTGGATCTTCAAAACCTGGGGGTTGAGCAACATATACTTCTTCATCAAGCTTACCATTGAGGAATGCACTTTTCACATCCATTTGGTATAAGATGATATCATGATGGTTAGCATAAGCAAGTAATATGCGAATAGCCTCAAGTCTAGCAACAGGTGCAAAAGTTTCATCGAAATCAACTCCTTCAACCTGTGTGTAGCCTTGAGCTAATAGACAAGCCTTATTCCTCACCACAACACCATTTTCATCTTGCTTGTTGCGGTAGATCCACTTTGTGCCAATGATGTTATGCTTGCGAGGATCGGGACGATTGACTAGTTCCTAGACATTGTTGAGCTTGAACTGATGTAATTCTTCTTGCATGGCCTGAATCCACTCAGGCTCCAGAAATGCTTCATCTACCTTAGTGGGCTCTGTGATAGAGACAAAAGCAAAGTGCCCATAAAAGTTAGATAGATGTGAAGCTTTTGAGCGTGTGAGAGGACCTGGTGCTCTAATGTCATCGATGATCTTCTCCACTTCCACTTCTTTTGCAACGCGAGGATGAGCTGGTTGTCGTTGAGGAATTTGATCAGCATTTTCTTCAGCATCAATTTCCTCAGCATTTTCTTCAGGTGCATCAGCTCGACGTTCTTCACGATCTGGAATGAATTCTTCAGCAGATTCTTCAGTAGGAATGACATCTTCAGTAGCCTTGTGCTTGATAGAATCCTCAGGTGCTGGTTCATCTAACACAGAAGGTAGGTGCTCTCTTTGCGGGCCATTAGTTTCATTGAACCGCACATCTACAGTTTCAACAATCTTGTGAAGAACATTGTTGAAGACTCTGTAGGTGTGCGGGTCCTTTCCGTAACCAAGCATAAAACCTTCATGTGCTTTCGGTGCAAATTTAGAGTTGTGATGAGGATCTCTAATCCAGCATTTAGCACCGAAGACTTTGAAATAACTCATATTGGGTTTCTTGTCAGTGAGGAGTTCATAGGCAGTCTTCTTGAAGAATTTGTGAAGATATACTCTGTTGATGATATGGCACGCAGTATCAATTGCATCAACCCAGAGACGACGAGGGGTTTTGTATTCGTCAAGCATAGTGTGAGGCATCTCAACAAGAGTCTTGTTCTTGCACTCCACGACGCCATTCTGTTGAGGAGTATAAGGAGCAGATAACTCATGAGTAATACCAAGTTCATCAAGATAGTCATCGAGACCCGAATTCTTGAACTCAGTGCCATTGTCACTTCTGATGTGCTTGATCTTCACACCAAAGTTGGTTGAAGCCCTCGAGGAAAATCGTTTGAAGACTTCCTGCACTTTAGTTTTGTAAGAGAGAAGGTGTACCCATGTGTAACGAGAGTAATCATCAACAATAACAAAGCCATATTGAGATGCTTCATTTGAAACAGAGGAATAGTGATTAGGACCGAAGAGATCCATGTGAAGCAATTCGAATGGATGAGTGGTGGTCATGATGGTCTTTGCTGGATGCTTGGCCTTGGTCATCTTTCCAGCTTCACCGGCACCGCATAAGTGATCCTTGAGGAATTTGACATTCTCAATGCCAATGACATGCTTCTTCTTCGCAAGCGTGTGCAAATTCCTCATGCCTACATGACCAAGTCGCCGATGCCATAGCCATCCTTCTGAAGCTTTTGCAAGTAGGCACACGTCTGGTTGTGAATCTGCAGAGAAATCAACAATATACAAGTCTCCTCTCCTAAAGCCTTCGAAGACTTTGGATTTGTCAGCTTCCATAATCACAACACAACGATACTTGCCAAAGACAACAACCATATCAAGATCACACAGCATTGAGACAGACATAAGGTTGTATCCTAAGGACTCAACAAGCATGACTTTGTCCATGTGTCGATCCTTTGTGATAGCAACCTTACCTAGACCCAATACCTGACTTTTGCTTTTGTTAGCGAAGATGACATGCTTCAGATGTGATGACGATAAGGGAGCATCCATCAACAGATTCCTGTCACCAGTCATGTGATTTGTACATCCACTATCAAGTACCCACTCAGTGGCTTTGGGTTGATCATCCTGCAGATGAATTAGTGCAACTTACGAACCTCATATACTTCAGCAGTGAAGAATATGACATCACAATTCATCAGATCAATTTCATCAAGTAGTAAGACAGATAAAACAGAGGGAGGACGTGTGAAATGAAAGTTCATTTCATCATGGTTAGCCTGCGTCCTTTCAGGCAATTTGTCAGGTCCCCAGCAAATTCTTCAGACGTTTGAGCACGTCTGGAGACCTGACCCTGCAGAAGAGATTAGTTCTTTTTCTTCACCACCCACATCTGAAGGGGTGGCAAAGAGTTCATCACTCTGCGAGCTCCATACGAGAATGGTGGCATAGCGGCCAAACCATTACGTTTCACATAAGAGGGGTTAGGGTAAGCATATGAATAAGCAGAGAAATTCTTCGAGGACTTATGAACATAATGATTGGAAGAATAATGCTCATATTCATAGCCCTTGGCTCTTCCCTGCGAAACAGAGTTGTTAGCACGATGATGTTCATATGAGGACTTTGATCCATGTGAGGAATTTGATCCCCTTGAGGAATTTGGTCTGTATGAGGACTTGGATCCATATGAAGAATTTGATTTGGGGTTCCTTTTCTTCATAGGTGGTGTCATGAGGACATTCACCTGAAGACTTTCAAGATACCTTTTGGGAACCCAGATTTTCTTCATAGGGGAACCGTTCCTGCAGTTAGTGCCAACATATCTAGCAAATACTTCACCATTCTGATTTTTGAACAGTTTATAGTTGGAGTCAAATGACTCATCAGAAGAATGAGAAGATTCACATGTATAGCCAGATAAACTAGATGGATCAATTGGAGGTCCCTTTGCAGCAACCCATGAGGTTTTGGGGTACTGCTCAGGCTTCCAATATGTACCATCAACATTGAGTTTCCTCTCAAAGGCAATACCCTCTTTCCTAGGGTTTCTGTTGAGGATCTGCTTTTTAAGCACATCACAAAGAGTCTGATGCCCTTTGAGTCTTTTGTACATGCCTGTCATGTACAATTCCTTCAGCCCTGCATCGTCAGTGATACTAGCAATGTCCTCAGATGAGGAATTAGTGATAGTAGAGGCAGGTTAAGAATTTGTAACATTAGAAGCATTTGAACATTCAGGTGAGGAATTAGCAGATTCTCGTTCAATGCATTTTAAACATGGAGGAATGAATTCTTGCTTAGCAACGCTGATTTGTTGAGCGAGTAATGAATCACGCTCCTTCTGAAGATCTTCATAACCCACTCTTAGCTTCTCATGATCAGATGAGAGAGAGTTAAGCTGATCTTGAAGGGAGTCATACTTAGAATGAAGTCTTTGAAGACTTTCAGCCAAAGCTTTTGACTGATCCATTTCTTCACCCAACATACCATCGCTCTTACTAAGCATTTCGTGAGCCTTTTCCAAAGCTCTTTGTTGTTTAGCAGCAAGAGAAGCAAGTTTGACATAACTGGGTCCAAATTCATCACCATATTCATCATCACTAGATTCAGACAGATAGCATTCAGTTACCTTTTCACCATCTGCCATAAGACATGGTGAGGAAGATGATGATACTGGTTCAAATGTCATTGACTTGAGAGATTCCTTGAAATCCTCAAACCAAGGATCATGACAGGTTCGATGGCCTTCATAGACATCAGAGAGACGTCCTAGATAAGCTTCGCCTGATCGAGATGCATGACGTTCCTGAACTGATTTCAAGATAGACAGGAGCAGATGACGTCCTTCGCCGTGAGGTTGAGAAGAGTGTACTTGCGAATGTCATCAGCTTCCGCCATCTTGCACAGGTCGGTCAGACCAATCTCAGTGACGGTCCACAGCTCGCTGTTCATTGCCATGAGACGCTACTTCATCATGGCCTTCCATTTGGGGTACTCGTGACCGTCAAAGATGGGGCATGTCACTTTCTTCATATCTGCGGTCGACATAACTAAAACTCCAGGCGGTTAAACCAAAATCACACAGAACAAGGGAGTACCTCGCTCTGATACCAATTGAAAGTGCGTTATATCGACTAGAGGGGGGGTGAATAGGCGATTTTTATGAAATTCTTCACTGAGGAATTTGCTCGTGAGGAAATTCCTTAGCGAAGAACTACTAGCAGCAGAATAAGTACTCAGAAGTAAACATAGCAGAATACATGCATGGTCATCATGATGAAATGAAGACAAACACAGAGTACAGAAAGCGTAAACACAGGATAGCGCAAGATGAAGACAAACAGACTGAAGAAATTGAACTGAGGAAATTGAGAATGTCTTCAGTCAAAATCTTCAAACACAGATATGAACAAACACACAACACAGTAATGAGGAAATGAAAGTGTTGAGGAAATAGAACCAGTTAGCTTGGTGAAGACAATGATTTGGTAGACCAGTTCCAACTGCTGTCTTAGTTGTACATCTGGTTGGAGCGGCTGAGTATTTAAACTCGAGGAGACCCAGTCCCGGACACACAGTCCTCACCGTATTCTCCTTGAGCTAAGGACACATAGTCCTCACCCAGTCACTCGTGGTAAGTCTTCAGGTGACTTCCGAACCTTGACAAACTCGGTAACTCGGCGATCCACAATTCCTCTTGGATGCTCTAGACCATGACACCTAACCGTCTGGAAGAAGCACAGTCTTCAAAGGTAACAAGCGTCGGATCCACGCAGGATCAATCTCTTCAGTGATGCTCAATCACTTTGGGTTGTAGGTGTTTTGGGTTTGGGTTTGGATTTTCCTCACTTGATGATTTTCGCTCAAAGTCCTTGGAGGATGGGTTGGTCTCAAATGACAAGTGTCAGTTTCTCGCGGAGCAGCCAACCAGCTAGTGGTTGTAGGGGGCGGCTATTTATAGCCTAGGGAGCAGCCCGACATGATAAGACATAAATGCCCTTCAATGATATGACTGTTGGATGGATAAGATATTTTGGGACAGCTGGCGTGTAGCACAGCAACGGTCGGAAATTTGAGGTTCAAATTCCTCAGGGCTATCATGTTCCTCACTGTGTAGGGAATTCGCACTGGCGAATTCCTAACTCCTCAGTCAGAGCAAAGTCCTCAGTGACCAGAAGAACTGCGTCTCTGTCACTGAAGAAATTGACTGAACTGTATGAGATTTCCAATGGCTTCACTCGAAGGGATTGGTAGGTGTAGGATTTGAGTTGAGCATCACTTGGAAATTTTCTCCTTAGTATTTCCTCGACCCCCTTTAACAGTACGGTGTTTCCTATGACTCAAGAAAGAGAAAATGAAACTACGAAAACAAAAGTCTTCACACTTCATGTTCCTCGAATGAATACCAAGTCTTTAGGGTTACACCAATTTCTTCACTTTCAAAGTCTTCAGAAAGTCTTCAAAATATCAAAGTCTTCAGTCGAAGAACCTCATTTTTAGGGGTCGTCTTTCTCTGTAAGTATCAAACTCCTCATAGACTTATAGGCCTGTGTACACTCATAAACACATTAGATACTTAACCTATAAGTTTTCAATACACCAAAATCACTAAGGGGCACTAGATGCACTTACAAATCTGTTTCAAAGCTTTCGGGCTGACTCTCCGGGCTGTTGAATTATATGACTTAAATCGTCTGCATCCGGAGGTCGGACATAGGTCCCTTGAAAAGTTAGCCCTAAAAGTATCCTCAAGCTCCTCCCAACTTCCAATTGAATTTTCGGGGAGGCTCTTCAGCCAGTGCCGAGCTGGTCCTTTCAACTTGAGGGGTAAGTATTTGATGGCGTGGAGATCGTCTCCGCAAGCCATATGGATATGGAGGATGAAGTCCTCAATCCAGACCCCAGGGTTTGTCGTTCCGTCGTACGCCTCTATGTTCACGGGTTTGAATCCTTCTGGAAATTCATGATCCAGTACCTCGTCGGTGAAGCATAGGGGGTGTGCGGCACCCCTGTATTTGGATGTATCATGGCGTTCTGACGGTTGTAGTGTTCGGTTTTGATTATGTGCCGGGGCGCGCTTCCTAGATCCGTAGATGGACCTGGTTATACCTGCTTTTTCGAGCAAGTCTTCACGTGAGTCGTGTGCTGGCTTATATCCGACATCGTTAGCCGCCCTATCACGGCCACGGGGTGGTCGATCTGGCTGATTGGCCGTTTTATTTTTTGGCTACATAGGCTCTAAAGCCTCGTCATCGAATTCAGGTAGCAGCTTGCGCTTTGGGTAACTCTTTGTGTGGCGACTGCCACCGTACTTTTCAGCAGTGTCCAGCACTTTGTTCCATCTACTAATGAGTGTATTTTGCGTGGCCTTAAGCCTTTGTTTATGCTTCTTAAGACTCCTCGCGGTGGCAATAAGCCTTCTATGGAGGTTCTCTTGTTCCAAGTTACTTTCCGGGATGATGTGTGCATCGTCCTCCGGACTATTCTCCTCTCCGGAGATGGGTTGATGATTTCTACCCTCGGAGTCGCCGTGATCGGACAGTGGCTCCGTACTATGTTCGCCGACCACTGGCTCGTCCTTCTCTGTTGCTTTGTAGTCGACCGGGGTCTCATTCTCTCTTGCGCTGTTATCGCTGTTTTTGCCGAGGCGGGATTTGGAGCGGCGTCTGCGTCGTCGCTTTGGCTGCTTCTCGAGGGGGTTATCCTTCGCTGCATCCTCCCGTTCCTCGTCATTGTTTTTGGGTGTATCCACCATATATATATCGTGTGATGAAGTGCCTATCCAACGCCCTGTGGGCGGTGGTTCGTGTTCTTCTCCTGCATCGTCGTCCATACCGTCGATGTCTTCGGAGTCGAAATCAAGCATGTCAGTTAAATCATCGACAGTGGCTATTAAGTGGGTGGTGGGTGGGGAACGAATTTTTTCATTGTCCGCCTCCCACTCGAGCCGGACATAGTTTGGCCAAGGGCCTCCTGACAAGGAGAGAGACTTTAGTGAATTTAGCACCTCGCCAAAGGGCGAGTGCTGAAAGATATCCGCGGAGGTAAACTCCATGAACGGCGCCCAATCAGATTCGATAGGCATGGACGCAGGCGGTTCGGGGCCTGTGGCCGGGGACAGATGCAAGGATCCGGCGACACAGGTCTCATAGGAGGTGAACTCAGTATTCGGCTCTATCGCCACTGAG
Source organism: Aegilops umbellulata (assembly GCA_032464435.1). Lineage (NCBI taxonomy): Eukaryota > Viridiplantae > Streptophyta > Magnoliopsida > Poales > Poaceae > Aegilops > Aegilops umbellulata. The sequence goes on from CP136058.1 coordinate 333,083,557, forward strand.
TGTGTGGCCTCCAAGGCGGGGTTCATCCACCCGTCCTCGGATGGCGCAATCGACTCCGGATCTAGGGCCGGAGTAGCCACAGGTGTGATCTCCCGAACATCGTCCGACGACAGAGCTAAGTCGTGCTCGTCGTGACTGTGCGGCGCACCTAGCATGGGCTCGAATCTGTCAAAGACCAAGTCTCCGCGGATGTCGGCAGTGTAGTTTAAATTACCAAACCCGACCTGACGGCCAGGGGCATAGCTCTCGATATGCTCCAGATGGCCAAGCGAGTTGGCCCGCAGTGCGAAGCCGTCAAATACGAAGATCTGTTCGGGGAGAAAAACCTCACCCTAGATCGCATCGTTACCGATGATCGAAGGAGCCATTAGGCCTTATGATGACAGCACAGTGGAACTCTCAATGAAAGCACCAATGTTGGTGTCAAAACCGGCGGATCTTGGGTAGGGGGTCCCAAACTGTGTGTCTAAGGCGGATGGTAACAGGAGGCGGGGGGTACGATGTTTACCCAGGTTCGGGCCCTCTCGATGGAGGTAATACCCTACTTCCTGCTTGATTGATCTTGATGATATGAGTATTACAAGAGTTGATCTACCACGAGATCATAGAGGCTAAACCCTAGAAGCTAGCCTATGGTATGATTGTTGTTGTCCTACGGACTAAACCCTCCGGTTTATATAGACACCGGAGGGGGTTAGGGTTACACAGAGTCGGTTACAAGGGAGGATATCTACATATCCGTATTGCCAAGCTTGCCTTCCACGCCAAGGAGAGTCCCATCTGGACATGGGACGTAGTCTTCCATCTTGTATCTTCATAGTCCAACAGTCCGGCTAAAGGATATAGTCCGGCTGTCTGAGGACCCCCTAATCCAGGACTCCCTCACATAACACTAACACCGGCTCCAAGATCACATAAAGCAGTTTTAACATAGTTTCTTTTAATGGAGCATGGTATAGTTGGTACTCCTGGATCTCCTAGTTTCTTAGGTATTCCACCCTTAAAAGTATAATTAGCAAGCATAGTGGAAATTTCAGCTTCCGATATCTTTCTTTTATTTGTAACAATATCTTTCATGTACTTAGCATAAGGATTCATTTTAAGCATATCAGTCAAACGCATACGCAAAAAGATAGGTCTAATCATTTCAGCAAAGCGCTCAAAATCCTCATCATCATTTTTCTTGGATGGTTTAGGAGGAAAAGGCATGGGTTTCTGAACCCATGGTTTTCTTTCTTTACCGTGCTTCCTAGCAACAAAGTCTCTCTTATCATAACATTGATTCTTTGATTGTGGCTTATCAAGATCAACAACAGGTTCAATCTCTAAATCATTTTTATTGCTAGGTTGAGCATCATCATGAACATCATCATTAATATTATCACTAGTTCATGTTCATTACTAGATTGTGTTTCAGCATCAGAGATGGAAATATCATTGGCATTCTCAGGTGTGTCAACAAAAGGTTCACTAGAAGCATGCAAAGTCCTATCATTTTTCTTTTTCTTCCTTTTAGAAGGATTAGGTGCATCAACATTAGTTGTCTGAGAATCCTACTCAATTCTCTTAGGGCGGCCCTCAGGATACAAAGGTTCCTGAGTCATTCTACCCCCTCTAGTCACAACTCTAACAACATTATCATTTTTATTATTATTTAATTCATTGAGCAAATCATTTTGAGCTTTAAGTACTTGTTCTACTTGAGTGGTAACCATAGAAGCATGTTTATTAATGAGTTTAAGTTCACCTTTAACTCTTGACATATAATCACTCAAGTGTTCAATCATATAAGCATTTCGTTTCAATTGTCTACCAACATAAACATTGAATTTTTCTTGTTTAACAATAAAATTATCAAACTCATCTAAGCATTGGCTAGCATACTTATAGCAAGGAATATCACCTTCATCAAATCTATAGAGAGAATTTGCCTTTACTACCTGTGTCGGGTTATCAAGACCATGTATATCTTCAACAGGCGGAAAATTAAGACCATGTATTTCTTAAATAGGAGGTAAACTCTTAATATCTTCAGTTTTAATACCCTTTTCTTTCATAGATTTCTTTGCCTCTTGCATATCTTTAGGACTGAGAAATAGAATACCCCTTTTCTTCGGAGTTGGCTTAGGAGTTGGTTCAGCAAGTGTCCAATTATTTTCATTAGTCAACATATTATTCAATAGCAATTCAGCTTGATCAACAGTTCTTTCTCTGAAAACACAACCAGCACAACTATCCGGGTGGTCTCTGGAGGCATCGGTTAGTCCATTATAAAAGATATCAAGTATTTCATTTTTCTTGAAAGGATGATCAGGCAAAGCATTAAGTAATTGGAGAAGCCTCCCCCAAGCTGGTGGGAGACTCTCTTCTTCAATTTGCACAAAATTACATATTTTCCTTAAAGCAGCTTGTTTCTTATGAGCGGGGAAATATTTAGCAGAGAAGAATAAATCATATCCTGGGGACTACGCATACAACTAGGATCAAGAGAATTGAACCATGTTTTAGCATCACCCTTTAACGAGAAAGGAAATAACTTAAGGATATAGTAGCAGCGAGTTTTCTCATCATCAGTGAATAGGGTGGCTATATCATTTAATTTAGTAAGATGTGCCACAACAGTTTCAGATTCATAGCCATAAAAAGGATCAGACTCAACCAAAGTAATTATCTCAAGATCAACAGAGAAATCATAATCCTTATCAGTAACACAGATAGGTGAAGTAGCAAAAGCAGGGTCATATTTCATTCTAGCATTCAAAGATTTTTCTTTTGGCTTAACTAATAATTTCTGAAGATCATTTCTACCATTGCAAGCAAGAAAGTCTATAGCAGTTTCTTCATCCAAAGTATAACCCTTAGGCACAACAGGCAATTCATATCTAGGGGGAGAATCTTCATCATCACTTTCATCAATATTATCAGTTTCAATAATTTCATTCTCTCTAGCCCTAGCAAGTTGTTCATCAAGGAATTCACCTAGTGGCACAGTAGTATCAAGCATAGAAGTAGTTTCATCATAAGTATCATGCATAGCAAAAGTGGCATCATCAATAACATGCGACATATCAGAATTGATAGAAGAAGAAGGTTTAGGTGTCGCAAGCTTACTCAAAACAGAAGGTGAATCAAGTGCAGAGCGAGATGGCAGTTCCTTACCTCCCCTCGTAGTTGAGGGAAAAATCTTAGTTCTTTCGTCTTTCAAGTTCCTCATAGTGATCAACAGATATAAATCCCAAGTGACTCAAAGAATAGAGCTATGCTCCCCGACAATGGCGCCAGAAAATAGTCTTGATAACCCACAAGTATAGGGGATCGCAACAGTTTTCGAGGGTAGAGTATTCAATCCAAATTTATTGATTCGACACAAGGGGAGCCAAAGAATATTCTCAGGTATTAGCAGCTGAGTTGTCAATTCAACCACACCTGGATAACTTAATATCTGCAGCAAAGTATTTAGTAGCAAAGTAGTATGGAAGTAACGGTAACAGTGATAAAAGTAATAGTAGTAGTTTTGTAGTAATTTTAACAGTGGCAACAGTAAAGTAACTAAGCAAAGAGCAATATGTGAAAAGCTCGTAGGCACTGGATCGGTGATGGAGAATTATGTCGGATGCGATTCCTCATGCAATAGTTTTAACATAGGGTGACACAGAACTAGCTCCAATTCATCAGTGTAATGTAGGCATGTATTCTGAATATAGTCATACGTGCTTATGGAAAAGAACTTGCATGACATCTTTTGTCCTACCCTCCCGTGGCAGCAGGGTCCTAATGGAAACTAAGGGATATTAAGGCCTCCTTTGAATAGAGTACCCGACCAAAGCATTAACACTTAGTGCATACAGTGAATACATGAACTCCTCAAACTACGGTCATCACCAGGAATGGTCCCATCTATTGTCACTTCGGGGTTGCCGGATCATAACACCTAGTAGGTGACTATAGACTTGCAAGATAGGATCAAGAACTCACATATATTCATGAAAACAGAATAGGTTCAGATCTGAAATCATGGCACTCGGGCCCTAGTGACAAGCATTAAGCATAGCAAAGTCATAACAGCATCAATCTTAGAACATAGTGGATACTAGGGATCAAACCCTAACAAAACTAACTCGATTACATGGTAAATCTCATCCAACCCATCACCGTCCAACAAGCCTATGATGGAATTACTCACGCATGGCGATGAGCATCATGAAATTGGTGATGGAGGAAGGTTGATGATGACGATGGCGACCGATTCCCCTCTCCGGAGCCCCGAACAGACTCCAGATCAGCCCTCCAGAGAGAGTTTAGGGCTTGGCGGTAGCTCCGTATCGTAAAACGCGATGAATCCTTCTCTCTATTTTTTTTCTCCCCGAACGTGAATATATAGAGTTGGAGTTGAGGTCGATGGAGCACCAGGGGGCCCACGAGGTAGGGGGCGCTCCAAGGGGGGTTGGCGCGCCTCCCATCCTCGTGGACAGGGTGTGGGCCCCCTGGCCTTGATTCTTCCGCCAGTATTTTTTATTAATTACAAAAATATTCTCTGTGAAGTTTCAGGTCATTCTGAGAACTTTTGTTTCTGCACAAAAATAACACCATGGCAATTCTGCTGAAAACAGCGTCAGTCCGGGTTAGTTCCATTCAAATCATGCAAGTTAGAGTCCAAAACAAGGGCAAAAGTGCTTGGAAAAGTAGATACGATGGAGACGTATCATTAGTGTTTGCTCCTATTCTGATGCATAGCCTGCTTTTGTAACCTGCTTATTGTTACCTACGTGCTTATGCTAAACTGCTTAGTATAGGTTGGTTAGTGATCCATCAGTGAACCCCACCTGGTCCTTGTTGCCCCTGCTTCATCATCAACGACTCGATCAACGTGATCGACGACCAGAGCCCGACACCTCACATCGCATGACGCCCCTTTTGTTGCTCGACTCTGCAGAGTTACCATCGAGTGCCGAGGGTGGAACCTTATATATCACTCCTAATGAGATCTTTGTAGTGTAGCTATTCGGTCGTGGTCATCGAGGGTGATTTCCTCCTTAACCACTTCCGACACGACTCTGTCGTGCAACCCCTCAAGTGTGAACTTCGAGGGTGGTTCCTCTTACGTTCACCTTGATGATTACATCGAGTGGAATCCACCCAGGGTGGTTCCTCAGGGTTCCCCTTGGTGTTAGACACATAGTTACTATGGTTACTATGACTTTACACTGAACCATGTTACTAAAGACGGGTCGGCCCTGAGGGGTACCTACGTGAGCATATTTGCGAGTGATGAGGACTCGGGTTGACCTGGAGGGAGCCCGCGAGATAATTATGAGGCGTGGCCGGGCATTCCTAGCCCTTGCCGCAAGTCCTCGAGACGGGGCAAAGGGGTAACATCTTTCGTGAGTCTCTGCTTGTTACCGCGCGTTCCTACACCACTACGATTTGGATATTTGATCCGAGGGGCCTCTGGCCTGAGAGCACTAACCATCACGTGGGCATAGTATGGGCGTTCTGCGTCGTATGCATCAGTCGAAGCTTAATAGACGTCATGCGACTGAGCGGCACGCGCCAGGTTGGAATGGTAAGCACCTGCCTTTAAGGAGGTAGCTAGGTCTGCTCACCGGCCGCCCTCGCAACATGCAGGAGTTCCCGGGGCGATGGCCCAAGACCCCTGGGGGCATAGGTTTAGTCCGGCGTGCTGACCTCTCTATTAAGCCTAGGTCGGGTTGTGGCGTATTGTTTGGACGAGGCCGGGCATGACCCATGAAAGTGTGTCTGGACGGAGTTAATCGAGCGTGGTGGGTAAGTTGCACTACCAAAAAAAGACACGTCCGTGACATTTTGGGCCAAACAATTTTTTTTCTGTCATACTTATGACACTTCTATGACGATAATTGTGACAAAACCCGGTATCATCATAGATGTGGTGGGGTCCTACTTCTATGACAAAAAATGGGCTTTTAGTCCTGGGCGGGCCGGAGACGCAGCTGCATGACATTCTTTGAGCCGTCCATGATGGGAAAAACCGTGGTAGAAGCGAGGGCGAGGAAAATATCGGGGTGTTCCCGGTTACGGTGGGTGGTCGGGGCCAAGTGATGCGCGTTTCTCTCGTACACGCATGTGCGTGGGTGCGAGGCGTTGGGCTCTAACTGAACCCGAGCGAGGCGTTGGGCTCTAACTGAACCCGAGCGATTGCATTGCAAGCTATGCGTTACTGAACCGAGCGATCGATCGATGGTTGTTAACTGAACCCGATCGAGTGATTCCTTCGCTACTGCTGCTAACTGAAGCCGATCGATGCTGACTCTAGACAAACAGTGAGCATTGCTGGGGGGGTTGGATGAACAGTTCCCGGTGCGGGTGGATGAACAGGACCCGGTGGTGTTGCCTCTAGATGAATAGGACCCCGATCGATCGAGCCGGTTGGGGCTGGATGAACAGGACCCTGTGGAGGGCTGGATGAACCAGACCACCCTGTGGAGGGTGATACGTCTCCAATGTATGTATAATTTATGAAGTATTCATGCTATTATATTATCAACCTTGGATGTTTTACATGCATTTATATGCTATTTTATATGGTTTTTGGGACTAACCTATTAACCTAGAGCCCAGTGCAAGTTTCTGTTTTCTCCTTGTTTTAAAGTATCGCAGAAAACGAAAACCAAATGGAGTCCAATTGACCTGAAACTTTACGGAGCTTATTTTTGGGCCAGAAGAGTCTCTGGCTGCCCACGAGGGTGGGGGGCACGCCCACCCCCTGGGCGCACCTCCCTGCCTCGTGGACAGCCTGGAGACCCCCCTGACTTGTTCTCGACGCCAACACCTCTCATATATACCCAAACTTCCAGAAAGAAACCTAGATCGGAAGTTCCGCCGCCGGAAGCCTCTGTAGCCACGAGAAATCAATCTAGGGCCTCTTTGGCACCCTGCCGAAGGGGGCCATCATCACCGGAGGCCATGGAGGAGGATCCCGGAGGGGCCATCATCGCCATGAAGGCCAAGGACCAGAGGGAGAACCTCTCCCCATATAGGGGGAGGCCATTGAGGAGGAAGCACAAGGGGGAGAACCTCTCCTCCTCTCTCTCTTGGTGGCACCGGAGTGCCATCGGGAGGGGAATCATCGCCGCGGTGATCGTCTTCATCAACATCACCACCATCACCACCATACTCATCTCTTTTACGCGGTCCACTCTCCCGCACCCCGCTGTAATCCCTACTTGAACATGGTTCTTTATGCCCCATATTATGATCCAATGATGTGTTTCCATCCTATGATGTTTTGAGTAGATATCCTTTGTCTTTGGGTTGATTGATGATGTACGTTGGTACGAATTGTATATTTTATTTTGGTGCTGTCCTATGGTGCCCTCCTTGTCGCGCAAGCGTGAGGGATTCCCGCTATAGGGTGTTGCAATACATTCATGATTCGCTTATAGTGGGTTGGTGAGTGACTGAAACACAAACCCGAGTAAGGGGGTTGTTGCGTATGGGAATAAAGAGGACTTGATGCTTTAATGCTATGGTTGGGTTTTACCTTAATGATCTTTAGTAGTTGCAGATGCTTGCTAGAGTTCCAATCATAAGTGCATACGATCCAAGTAGAGAAAGTATGTTAGCTTATGCATCTCCCTCATATGAAATTGCAATGACGACTACCGGTCTCGTTAACAATTGCCTAGGACAATTCCGCACACCGATCCCCCATTATTCCACTCGCTATTTATAATATTTAATAATATATTATAACTTTATGATAACAACACCTACTTTTATATTTTAGCTCTTCGGTATCATGCAAAGTTATCCTCTTCATACCCACAACGTAGTTTTATTTCTCGTTTCTAGTTGGAAGCAAACGTTCGGTGCACGTAGAGTCGTATCGGTGGCAGATAGGGCTTGAGAGAATATTGATATTACCTTAAGCTCCTTGTGGGTTCGACACTCCATACTTATCACTTCCACCTTTGGAAATTGCTACGATGATTCCCTGCACTTGGGGATTATCAAGCTCTTTTCTGGCGCCGGTTCCGGGGAGCAATAGCGTGGGGTTGATATTCTCGTGAGTGCTTGTTTGCTTTCTTCACTAAGTAGATTTTATTTTTTTCCTTTTTCTTTCTATTTAGTTGTGGGTGAAACATACAAAAAAATTAAAAGAATGAAAATACAAAAAAGTTACTTGCCTCTCATGCCTAAAAAAGTTTTTCAAAAAGAGAAGTGATTGGAAAGTATGCATTGAAGAAGTGAGGGTCGACCTTGAGCACTTGTGTTCATGCTCACAGAAACAATGTAGATTTTTTCATGGAAGTTTCTCTGTAAATAATTATCCCCTTGTGTATATCCATTGTATTATAAAAATAATGTGCCAAGCTTTGGTTTTAGGATGATTAGATTGCTTGTTTACTATGTGCAGAACAAAAACAGAAACTTTGGCTGTAGCGCGTGATTTTAAATTTTTTACTGGAAGGTCAAATGGGTCTGAAACTTTTTGAACAATACTTCTGTACAAATTTTTCAAATTTTCAAACTTATTTCATAATTTCTGGAGTTACAGAAGTTTGCTAAACCTCAGATTACTACAGACTGTCCTGTTTTAGACAGATTCTGTTTCCTATGTGTTGATCGCTTATTTTGATGATCTATGGGTAGTATCGGGGGGTATGAACCATAGTGAAGTTGGAATACAGTAGATATAGTTCTAATATGAAATTGGAATGAGTTTTCAACAGTACCTAGAGGTAGTGATTTACTTTATAATATACTAACGGATCTTAGAAAGTTTTTGTTAAGTTTTTCTGGATGAAGTGTTCGAAGAACGTGGAGTTACCGATGTGAGAAGAATAAAGAGAGGAAAGAGTTCAAGCTTGGGGATGCCCAAGGCACATCAAGTAAATATTCCAAGGATTCTCAAGCATCTAAGCTCGGGGATGCCCCGGTTGGCATCCCATCTTTCTTCTTCAACAATTATCGGTATACCTCGGTTTTTGTTTTGTTCACATGATTTGTGTCCTTTGTGTTTTTCTTTTTTTTAAGAACCATGCTAGTATGAGATATCCCTTCATCAATTTATATAATACTTCATGTGCTTCACTTATATATTTTAAGTATGATCTTATAGAATTGCTCTTTGTGCTTCACTTAAATCTTTTGAGTATGGTTTTATAGAATGCTTCGTGCACTTCACTTATACATTTTGAGCTTGGATATTGGTTAGTCTATATTATTTGTAGAATGATCCATGAACTTCACTTATATATTTTGGATTATGAATAATACTAACATCTAAAGTGGGTTTGGAAGAGTGTCAACTTTAGGAATAAGTGATCCCACTATTCTGAATAAGAAGAATTTTGCTTATGTGGAGAGTAGAAAAATTTCTATGCTTATAGATCATGAAAAGAATGCTTTATGTGATGGTTATATTGTTAAATTCATTCATGTTGCTACTGAAAATTATTATGAGGGAGGAATATATGCTTGTAGGAGTTACAATAATATCAAGTTTCCTCTCTATGTGCTTAAAGTTTTAAAGTTATACTTGTTTTGCCTTCCTATGCTAGTTGATTCTTGTTCCTATAAATTATGTGTTAAAAAATCCCTAGGCATAGTAAGTGGGTTATATTCAAATGTGCTAGTCATATTCTTCAAGATGCTCTCTTTATGTCTCAATTCTTATCTTTTATGTGAGCATCATTGAAATCATGATGCCTAGCTAAAAGGCACTAAAGAAAAGCGCTTGTTGGGAGACAACACAATTTTTACCCTTACTGTTTTTGTGTGTTTACATGATTAAGCTACTGTAGTAATCATGTTTTATAGCTTTTGTTTCAATAAATTGCCAAGTAAGACCTTTGGGAAGACTTGGGTGAAAGTTAATGTGATCTTGATGTAAAAAAACAGAAACTTTGCGCTCACGAGATTTGCTGTAATTTTTTACAGAAGAGTGATTTTGAGTTGATTCTTTTTGAAGAAGATTAATAGACAAATTCCTCACGTCCACCAATTTATTTCATAATTTTTGGAGTAGCATAAGTATGGTTTATGTTCAGATCATTACAGACTGTTCTGTTTCTGACAGATTCTGTTTTCATTGCATAGTTTGCTTGTTTTGTAGTTTCTATGGCTTATATTTCCCAATATAAATTGTAGAAATGATATGGTACAGTAGGAATTGTGTGAGAACAATTATGAACCTTGTATTTGACAGTACCAAAGTGAATGGTTTTATCTTTATCATACTAACCTATCTCACGAAGTTTCGTTAAGTTTTGTGTGATTGAAGTTTTCAAGCTTTGGGTGAGATATCGATATGACGAGAACAAGGAGTGGAAATACCCTAAGCTTGGGGATGCCCAAGGCAGCACAAGATAATATTCAAGGAAGACTCAAGCGCCTAAGCTTGGGGATGCCCTGGAAGGCATCCCCTCTTTCGTCTTCAAAACTATCGGTATACCCTACTCGGAGCTATATTTTTATTCGTCACATGATATGTGTTTTGCTTGGAGAGTGTTTTCAATTTTACTTGATGTTTGAATAAAATCATTGGATCTGAATTATTGAATAAACAAGAATCCTCCCATGGCTAGTTAATTATTTGACTACTCAGTGATCTTCACTTGTATCTTTTTGGAGTAGTTTGTCAATAACTCATGTGCTTCACGTATATCCTATGAGTAAATGGTTGAATGAATTGAATGCCATAAATCTGAATTTATATATGTTTCATATGCTTATAACATGGGTAGTAATGACTTCACACATAATAAGTATGGGTAGTAAACTCATTGAAATTTAGCAAACGTAGAATTGGTCACTTGAACAATTCATGAAAGAATATTGAAGGAAGAGAGATTTCACATATAAATATACTATCTTGGACATCTTTTGTAACTGTGAGCACTCATTAAAATATGACATGATAAAAGGTTGATGTTGGACAAGGAAGACAACTTAATGGGTTATGTTTTCTTATATCTAAAATAAAGTATATTGTCATGGATCATCCAACATGTTGAGCTTGCCTTTACCTCTCATGCTAGCCAAATTCTTTGCACCAAGTAGAGATACTACTTGTGCTTCCAAACCTCCCTTAAAATGAGTTTTGCCATGAGAGCCCACCATACCTACCTATGGATTGAGTAAGATCCTTCAAGTAAGTTGTCATCGGTGCATGCAATAAAAATTGCTCTCTAAATATGTGTGATCTATTAGTGTGAAGAAAATAAGCTTTATACTAACTTGTGATAGGGAAGTAATAAAAGCGACGGACTGCATAATAAAGGTCTTTATCACAAGGGCAAAATATAATGTGACGTTCTTTTGCATTAAGATTTTGTGCATCCAACCATAAAAGCGCATGGCAACCTATGCTTCCCTCTGCGAAGGGCCTATCTTTTACTCTTATCTTCTACCTTATGCAATAGTCATGGTGATCTTCACCTTTCCTTTTTACATTTTATCCTTTGGCAAGCACATTGTGTTGGAAAGATCCTGATATATATATATATATATATATATATATATATATATATATATATATATATATATATATATATATATATCCAATTGGATGTAAGTTATCATGAACTATTATTATTGACATTACCCTTGAGGTAAAAGGTTGGGAGGCGAATCTATAAGCCCCTATCTTTCTCTGTGTCTGACTAAAACTTTGAACCCATAAATATCATGTGAGTGTTAGAAATTGTGAAAGATTAAATGATAGTTGAGTATGTGAAGTTTGCTGAATCAAAGCTCTGACATAGACCCTTCTTGAAAATAAGATGATTGCAATTGTTTGATGACTAAGAGCACTGTTTGTTAGTTTTCAAGCAAGTTTATGATCTATACTTTAACATGTGAATAGCTTGTTACTTGATCATGAAAAGTTTTATAAGATGAGCTACTGTTATGACATATATTGATGCTAGAAAAAGTGAGTGAAATTATCATTGATCAAACTTGTGCACTTGCTAGCATTCACACTTCATAAATTATTTCTTTTATCATTTACCTACTCGAGGACGAGCAGGAATTAAGCTTGGGGATGCTGATACATCTCTAACGTATCTATAATTTATGAAGTATTCATGCTATTATATTATCAACCTTGGATGTTTTACGTGCATTTATATGCTATTTTATATGGTTTTTGGGACTAACCTATTAACTTACAACCCAGTGCCAGTTTTTGTTTTCTCCTTGTTTTAGAGTATCGCAGAAAATGAAAACCAAACAGAGTCCAATTGACCTGAAACTCGACGGAGCTTATTTCTGGACCAGAAGAAGGCCAAGGAGTCAAAGAGTTGGGCCAGAAGAGTCCCGGGCTTCCCACGAGGGTGGGGGGCGCGCCCACCCCCTGGGCGCGCCTCCCTGCCTCGTGGACAGCCCGGAGACCCCCCTGACTTGTTCTCGACGCCAACACCTCTCATATATACCCGAACTTCCAGAAAGAAACCTAGATTAGAAGTTTCGCAGCCGCAAGCCTTTGTAGCCACGAGAAATCAATCTAGGCCCTCTCTGGCACCCTACCGGAGGGGGCCATCATCACCGGAGGCCATGGAGGAGGATCCCGGAGGGGCCATCATCGCCATGAAGGCCAAGGACCAGAGGGAGAACCTCTCCCCATCTAGGGGGAGGTCATTGAGGAGGAAGCACAAGGGGGAGAACCTCTCCTCCTCTCTCTTGGTGGCACCAGAGTGCCATCGGGAGGGCAATCATTGCCGCGGTGATCGTCTTCATCAACATCACCACCATCATCACCATCCTCATCTCTTTTACGCGATCTACTCTCCCGCAACCCGCTGTAATCCCTACTTGAACATGGTGCTTTATGCCACATATTATGATCCAATGATGTGTTGCCATCCTATGATGTTTTGAGTAGATATCCTTTGTCTTTGGGTTGATTGATGATCTAGATTGGTACGAGTTGTATGTTTCATTTTGGTGTTGTCCTATGGTGCCCTTTGTGTCACGCAAGCGTGAGGGATTCCCGCTATAGGGTGTTGCAATATGTTCATGATTCGCTTATAGTGGGTTGGTGAGTGACTGAAACACAAACCCGAGTAAGGGGGTTGTTGCGTATGGGAATAAAGAGGACTTGATGCTTTAATGCTATGGTTGGGTTTTACCATAATGATATTTAGTAGTTGCGGATGCTTGCTAGAGTTCCAATCATAAGTGCATATGATCCAAGTAGAGAAAGTATGTTAGCTTATGCCTCTCCCTCATATGAAATTGCAATGACGACTACCGGTCTTGTTAACAATTGCCTAGGACAATTCCGCACACCGATACCCCATTATTCCACACTCGCTATTTATAATATTTAGTAACATATTCTAACTTTATGATAACATCACCTACTTTTATATTTTAGCTCTCCGATATCATGCAAAGTTATCCTCTTCATACCCACAATGTAGTTTTATTTCTCGTTTCTAGTTGGAAGCAAAGGTTCGGTGCACATAGAGTCGTATCAGTGGCAGATAGGGCTTGAGAGAATATTGATCTTACCTTTAGCTCCTTGTGGGTTCGACACTCCATACTTATCACTTCCACCTTTGGAAATTGCTACGATGATTCTAGGGATTATCAGAGGGCGGGATGAACAGTAGACGGTGGAGGGCTGGATGAACAGTAGTCCGTGGAGGGGTGGTTGAACAGGAGCCCGTGGAGAGGGTTGGTTGAACAGTAACTGGTGGAGTAGCGTGCGGTGGAGGCTGGATGAACAGGAGCCCGTGGATGAACAGTCGCAGGTGGAGGCTGGAGGTGGTCGATGGTGGATGAACAGTAGCCCGTGGAGGCTGGAGGGGGTCGACGGTGGAGATGAACAGTATCCCGTGGAGTCACGTTTTGCAGTACGCCACACCCCTCCCGATGAACAAGACCCCCGTTTCGACCATAGCGCTCCAACACAAGTCCGTTTCCTCCGTTTTGCGGTACGCCACACCCCTCCCGATCAACAGGACCCCCGTTTCGATCGTAGGAGGTCTGTTTCCTCCGTTTTGTGGTACGCCAGACCCCTCCCAATGAACAGGATCCCGTTTCGAACGTGGCCGGTCGAACACAAGGCCGTTTCCTCCGTTCTATGGTACGCCAGGCCTCGTTTCCATCGGTCGTTCCGTCCAAGCCCTCCCGATGAACACGATGACGCATTCCGTTCCGACCTAGCCGGTTGGCTCCCCATGAACACGATGACGACGTTGTTTCTTCGTTCCAATCCAGCCATGTACACGAGCCCTGGCCGTACGTACGCGTGAGTAGGTGTTCGACACCCCACCCGTATGTACGTACATGGCCGTATTTACTTTCTTGCACCCTGGCCGCTGTACGTACATGTACATGCTACGTGCGCGCCTCTACTACGACACGTGCACGCCTCTACATTGACCAGTATGTACGTACACATTCGCAACCAAAATGACAATGCTACGTACGCTTCGACCAGGTGGGTCCCGACTGTCAGGCACTTCCTTGCATGTGAAGATGTAGCTGGTGGGTCCCAGCAGTCAGGGGGCGAATCGTTTTTTTGCCCGGACGCACTTCCTTGCGTGCGAAGATGTAGCTACTGGGTCCCAGCAGTCAGGGGGAAACGTTTTTTTCGCGAAATACGGTAGCCCATCCGGTGGGTCCCCGTTGTCAGGTGGAGGAATAATTATTTTGCGTGTAATAAGGAGGCACTTCCTTGCTGCGGCCGTGGACCCAGCTATTAGCCCCTCCATGTACAGTACTCTTCCGATGGAAGTCGTTCCTTGACCACGTTGACCACGCCGCGCCGAGAGCACCAGGGCGGTGGACGACGGCGAGGCCTAGGAAGGGGATGACGCGGAGCCGGGGAAGACGCGGCAGTGGAAGCCCGCGCGGAGAGGAGTACGAGGGTTCACTGGTTCGACTGCGGTGTGAGGCTGCCGTCGCCGCAGGGCCTGGCCAGCGGTGGGAATAGTAGGGGAGGTGAGGCCTCCGCGGCAGCACAGCCGGCCACGGGAGGCAGGAGCATGCGGCACGACTGGTGCTGCTTTGGGCGGCTGGAGCAAGAAGACCAGAGGTTGAAGAAGCACTACAGCCGTTGGATGGACATCGTATGGTCAATGGAGCTAGAATTGTTCATATTGACTAAGTTGACAAAGCACTCTGTCCCCATCAACTTAGTAGGCCCACAACTCAGCCACCCACCAGCACCAGGTGGGTCCCAACTAACAGGGGGAGTATTCATTTTTTTGTGTAATAAGGCGACACTTCCGGTGGGTCTGAGCTGACGGCTGGGGGAATATTTTTTTTCACGAAATACGATGGCCCGTCCAGTGGGTCCCAACAGTCAGGGGGGAAACATTTTTTCACCAAATACGATGGCCCGTCCGGTGGGTCCCTGCTGTCAGGTGGAGGAATAATTATTTTCCGCATAATAAGGAGGCACTTCCTTGCGGCTGCCGTGGACCCAGCTGTCAGCCTCTCCATGTACAGTACTCTTCCGATGGAAGTCGTTCCTTGACCACGTTGACCACGCCGCACCGAGAGCACCAGGGTGGTCGACGACGGCGAGGCCTAAGAAGGGGACGACGCAGAGCTGGGGAAGACGCGGCAGTGGATGCCTACGTGTAGAGGAGTATGAGGGTTCACTGGTTCGCTGCGGTGTGAGGCTGCCGTCGCCGCAGAATAACAGGGGGTTTGGGTGAGTAGAGGGATGGCCTGGCCAGCGGTGGGAGTAGTAGGGGGCGGTGAGGCCTCCGCCGCATCGCAGCCGGCCACGGGAGGCAGGAGCACGAGGCACGACCGGCGCTGGTTTGGGCGGCTAGAGCAAGAAGACCAGATGTTGAAGAAGCACTACGGCCGTTGGATGGACATTGTAGATGTTGAAGAAGCACTACGGCCGTCGGATGGACATTGTACGGTCACCGGAGCTAGAATCGTGCATATTGACTAAGTTGACAAAGCCCTCCGTCCCCGTCAACTTAGTAGGCCCACGAGTCAGCCTGCCAGTATACTGGGTCCCAGCTAGTAGGGGGAGTATTCATTTTTTTGTGCGTAATAAGGACACACTTCCTTGCGTGCGAAGATATAGCTGGTGGGTCCGAGCTGTCAGCGGCGGTAATGTTTTTTTTTGCGAAATACAGAGGCCCTTTCGGTGGGTCCTAGATGTCAGGTGGAGGAGTCATTATTTTGCACGTAATAAGGAGGCATTTCCTTGCGTGCGGCCGTGGACCCAACTGTCAGCCTCTCCACGTACAGTCCACTTCAGATGCATGTCGGTCGTTGACCACGTTGACCAGGCCGCGCCGAGAGCACCAGGGCGGTGGACGACGGCGAGGCCTAGGAAGGGAACGACACGGAGGCAGGGAAGACTCGGTAGTTGCTTCCCACGCGGAGGGGAGTACGACTGTACGAGGGTTTATTGGTTCGTCTGCCGTCACTGGAGAATAATAGCAGGTGTGGGCGAGTAGAGGGATGGTTAGGCTAGCAATGGGAGTACGGTGGGGCGGTGAGGCCTGCGCGGTAGCACAGTCGGCCGCGGGGAGGAGGGAGCAGGCAGTCCATCTGTGGAAGAGCAGAGATTGAAGAAGCACGACGGCCGTTGGCTGGACATCCAACAGTCACTGCTTTTGCGTCAACCTTTTTTTAGGAAAGCCTCAAATCTGTGGAAAACAGCATACATCCCATCTGCCATTATTTCTAATAATCCACAGCCCATTTGCTAATTCTTAAGGTTTTTTCTTTGGAGCTCATATTCTTTTTGTTAGCATTACAGCCCATATTGTGGCCGCGGTTAAAAAATTATACGAAATTTTGCATATTTCGGTGCGGTCTGAACTGTTTTCAATCCCAAAATTTTGAGTCACATTCAAACTGATTTTAAAAAAAAATGTATATCAATATAGAATCCAACAAATTGTCCACGCATAAAAATTAATGCAATTTAAAATCTCGAAATGAAAAAAAGAAACTTGAAACTAATTGCCGGTTTGATGTGTTTTAAAAATGTACAGCCCATTTCTCATTACTGATAGGCCATTTTCTCGTCCAGCCGAATAAAGCTCTCCTCGTCTTGAAAGATTTGCAGCCCAACAGGCCTGACAAAACGACTTACTTGGCAAATCACAAAAAACTGGGCTAGCCATTTTCAGATTGAAAAAAACTACTTGCTGGCCTAGGGTAAACATAAAAGAGAAGGCTGTCTAGATAGGCGAGAGTGCCTCGCACAGCCCAGTTGACACCCTACTTCTGTCTCAAAAACGAATTAGATAAATGTCACTCCAATTATGGTGATTCATAAAAATGCCACAGCAATTTCAAACTTTGAAAAATGCCACTGCGATTTTTGCAAACTTTGAAAAACGCCACTCCAGACTTTGAAAAATGCCACTGGAAATGGCATTTTTGAAAGTTTGGAAATTGCAGTGGCATTTCTCAGAAACACCAGATTTGGAGTGGCATTTATCAAATTAACCCAAAACAAAAATAATTGGGCGAGCTGCTGGGTCCCTGGTGTCAGCCGCTCGTTGTGCAATTCTCTCGTTTAATGACTACGTTGACAATGGCATGGGACCCAGATGTCAGAAATCCATTAGGAGGAGCCATTTTTTTATTGGCTTGAAATAAGGAGGCACTTGCTTGCGTACTGCCATGACCTTGGCGGGTCCCTGCTGTCATCCTCTCCACGTACAATCATCTCCTGATTGTGTAATGGGCTGCAATGGTGTCAAATCTTTAACGGTCCGTTGACGGGCCGAATTGGCACATCTTGTATGGGCTGTGGGCTTAAATGGACTTGACACAAGTAGGCCTTGTATGGGCCGGCCTGCTATTTTTTACTGGGCAGGCCTTTTTCACCGGAATGGGCCACTGTTGGGCCGTACCACGCGTCGACCTATCATAGGCGCCTCCTGTCCAATGAGTGGATGACATCTGTCCCAACAGTGAGGCAAAACTTGTTTCCTCCGGCCAATGATGATTTTACACGTGGAAAATCCCCATTGGTCCGGGATGTTGACGGGTTATCGGATCCAAAAACGGACCCGATAGCTTAACGGCGTTCCTTTACGGTGGATGCCACATGTCAGTGACCCTTGATGAAAGCACTTCTATGACACGCGATTTATCGTCATGGAAGTGGACACTTCAGTGATGATAATTTTGGTAATGTCATGGAACACTTCTATGACAACACAGATATTACTATCTTGATTCTGTCATAAATTTGCCATGGATGTACATGCATGACAGAAAATGTGACCTACTGTGACAAACATGTATCATCACGGAAGTGTATTTTTTTGTAGTGTTGGTGCTCAAGGAAATATGCCCTAGAGGCAATAATAAAGTTGTTATTTATATTTCCTTATATCATGATAAATGTTTATTATTCATGCTATAATTGTATTAACCGGAAACTTAGTACATGTGTGAATACATAGACAAACTAAGTGTCACTAGTATGCCTCCACTCAACTAGCTCGTTGAATCAAAGATGGTTAAGTTTCCTAGCCATAGACATGAGTTGTTATTTGATTAGCGGGATCACATCATTAGAGAATGATGTGACTGACTTGACCCATTCCGTTAGCTTAGCATACGATCGTTTAGTATATTGCTAATGCTTTCTTCATGACTTATACATGTTCCTATGACTATGAGATTATGCAACTCCCGAGTATCGGAAGAACACTTTGTGTGCTACCAAACATCACAACGTAAGTGGGTGATTATAAAGGTGCTCTACAGGTGTCTCCGATGGTACTTGTTGAGTTGGCGTAGATCAAGATTAGGATTTGTCACTCCGATTGTCGGAGAGGTACCTCCGGGCCCTCTCGGTAACGCACATCACTATAAGCCTTGCAAGCAATGTAACAAATGAGTTAGTTGTGGGATGATGCATTATGAAACGAGTAAAGAGACTTGACGGTAATGAGATTGAAGTA
Organism: Aegilops umbellulata; assembly: GCA_032464435.1. NCBI lineage: Eukaryota > Viridiplantae > Streptophyta > Magnoliopsida > Poales > Poaceae > Aegilops > Aegilops umbellulata. The sequence continues at coordinate 333,102,456 of CP136058.1, forward strand.
GGTATCGAGATACCAACGATCGAATCTCGGGCAAGTAACATACCGATGACAAAGGGAACAACGTATGTTGTTATGCGGTTTGACCGATAAAGATCTTCGTAGAATATGTAGGAACCAATATGAGCATCCAGGTTCCGCTATTGGTTATTGACTGGAGACGTGTCTCGGTCATGTCTACATAGTTCTCGAACCCGTACGGTCCGCACGCTTAAAGTTCTGTGACGATCGGTATTATGAATTTTTGTGTTTTGATGTACCGAAGGTAGTTCGGAGTCCCGGGTATGATCATGGACATGACGAGGAGTCTCGAAATGGTCGATATGTAAAGATCGGTATATTGGACGACTATGTTCGGACACTGGAAGTGTTTCGGGAGGTTTCGGAATATACCGGAGTACCAGGGGGCTACCGGAACCCCCCGGGAGTATATTGGGCCTAATGGGCCCTAGTGGGAGAAGAGGACGGGCGGCCAGGGAAGCCGCGTGCCCCCTCCCCCTCTAGTCTGAATTGGACAAGGAGGGGCGGCGGCGCCCCCCTTTTCTTCTCTCCTTCTCTCCCTTCCTTCTCCTCTCCTACTCCTACTTGGAAGGGGGGAGTCCTACTCCCGGTGGGAGTAGGACTCCTCATGGGGCGCGTCATAGGTGGCCGGGCCCCTCCTCCTCCACTCCTTTATATACGGGGAGGGGGCACCCCTTGGATACACAACAATTGATCATTGATCTCTTAGCCGTGTGCAGTGCCCCCCTCCACCATAATCCACCTCGATCGTATCGTAGCAGTGCTTAGATGAAGCCCTACGTCGGTAGCAACATCATCACCGTCATCACGCCGTCGTGCTGACGGAACTCTCCCGCGAGGCTCTGCTGGATCGGAGTTCGTGCGACGCCATCAAGAGTAATGTGTGCTGAACTCGGAGGTGTTGTGCATTCGGTACTTGGATCGGTCGGATCGTGAAGACGTACGCCTACATCAACCGCGTTCTCATAACGCTTCCGCTTACGGTCTACGAGGGTACGTGTACAACACTCTCCCCTCTCGTTGCTATGCATCACCATGATCTTGCGTGTGTGTAGGATTTTTTTTGAAATTACTATGTTCCCCAGCAGTGGCATCAGAGCCAGGTTTATGTGTAGATGTTATATGCACGAGTAGAACATAAGTGAGTTGTGGGCGATACAAGTCATACTGCTTACCAGCATGTCATACTTTGATTCAGCGGTATTGTTGGATGAAGCGGCCCAGACCGACATTACGCGTACGCTTACGCGAGACTGGTTCTACCGACGTGCTTCGCACATAGGTGGCTGGCGGGTGTCAGTTTCTCCAACTTTAGTTGAATCGAGTGTGGCTACGCCCGGTCCTTGAGAGGTTAAAACAACACATACTTGACGAAATATCATTGTGGTTTTGATGCATAGGTCAGAACGGTTCTTGCTCAGCCCGTAGCAGCCACGTAAAACTTGCAATAACAAAGTAGAGGACGTCTAACTTGTTTTTTCAGGGCATGCTGTGATGTGATATGGTCAAGACATTATGCTAAATTTTATTGTATGAGATGATCATGTTTTGTAACCAAGTTATCTGCAACTGGCAGGAGCCATATGGTTGTCGCTTTATTGTATGAAATGCAATTGCCATGTAATTGCTTTACTTTATCACTAAACGGTAGCGATAGTCGTACAAGCAATAGTTGGCGAGATGACAAAGATGCTACGATGGAGATCAAGGTGTCATGCCGGTGATAGTGGTGATCATGACGGTGCTTTGGAGATGGAGATCAAAGGCACAAGATGATGATGGCCATATCATATCAGTTATATTGATTGCATGTGATGTTTATGTTTTATGCATCTTATTTTGCTTAGATCGACTGTAGCATTATAAGATGATCTCTCACTAAATTTCAAGGTATAAGTGTTCTCCCTGAGTATGCACCGTTGCGAAAGTTCGTCGTGCCGAGACACCACGTGATGATCAGGTGTGATAAGCTCTATGTTCACATACAACGGGTGCAAGCCAGTTTTGCACACGCAGAATACTCGGGTTAAACTTGACGAGCCTATCATATGGAGATATGGACTCGGAACACTGAGACCGAAAGGTCGAGCGTGAATCATATAGTAGATATGATCAACATAGGGATGTTCACCATTGAAAACTACTCCATCTCACGTGATGATCGGACATGGTTTAGTTGATTTGGATCACGTGTTCACTTAGATGATTAGAGGGATGTCTATCTAAGTGGGAGTTCTTAAGTAGTATGATTAATTGAACTTTAATTTATCATGAACTTAGTACCTGATAGTATTTTGCATGTCTATGTTGTTTGTAGATAGATGGTGTTCCTTGAGAAAGAAAAGTTGAAAGATGATGGTAGCAATTACACGGACTGGGTCCGTAACTTGACGATTATCCTCATTGCTGCACAGAAGAATTACGTCCTAGAAACACCGCTAGGTGCCAAACCCGCTGTAGGAGCAACGCCAGATGTTATGAACGTCTGGCAGAGCAAAGCTGATGACTACTCGATAGTTCTGTGTGCCATGCTTTACGGCTTAGAACCGGGACTTCAACAACGTTTTGAACATCATGGAGCATATGAGATGTTCCAGGAGTTGAAGTTAATATTTCAAGCAAATGCCCGGATTGAGAGATATGAAGTCTCCAATAAGTTCTATAGCTGCAAGATGGAGGAGAACAGTTCTGTCAGTGAGCATATACTCAAAATGTCTGGGTATAACAATCACTTGATTCATCTCGGAGTTAATCTTTCGGATGATAGTGTCATTGACAGAATTCTTCAATCACTGCCACCAAGCTACAAGAGCTTCGTGATGAACTATAATATGCAAGGGATGGATAAGACAATTCCCGAGCTCTTCGCGATGCTAAAGGCTGCGGAGGTAGAAATAAAAAAGGAGCATCAAGTGTTGATGGTCAACAAGACCACTAGTTTCAAGAAAAAGGGTAAAGGGAAGAAGGGGAACTTCAAGAAGAACAGCATGCAAGTTGCTGCTCAAGTGAAGAAACCCAAGTCTGGACCTAAGCCTGAGATTGGGTGCTTCTACTACAAAGGGACTGGTCACTGGAAGCGGATTTGCCCCAAGTATTTGGCGGATAAGAAGGATGGCAAGGTGAAGAAAGGTATATGTCATATACATGTTATTGATGTGTACCTTACTAATGCTCGCAGTAGCACCTATGTATTTGATACTGGTTCTGTTGCTAATATTTGCAACTCGAAACAGGGACTACAGATTAAGCGAAGATTGGCTAAGGACGAGGTGACGATGCGCGTGGGAAATGGTTCCAAAGTCAATGTGATCGCGGTCGGCACACTACCTCTACATCTACCTTCGGGATTAGTTTTAGACCTAAATAATTGTTATTTGGTGCCAACGTTGAGCATGAACATTATATCTGGATCTTGTTTGATGCGAGACGGTTATTCATTTAAATATGAGAATAATGGTTGTTCTATTTATATGAGTAATATCTTTGATGGTCATGCACCCTTAAAGAGTGGTCTATTTTTGATGAATCTCGATAGTAGTGATACACATATTCATAATATTGATGCTAAAAGATGCGAAGTTGATAATGATAGTGCAACTTATTTGTGGCACTGTCGTTTAGGTCATATTGGTATAAAGCGCATGAAGAAACTCCATTCTGATGGACTTTGGGAATCACTTGATTATGAATCACTTGGTACTTGCGAACCATGCCTCATGGGCAAGATGACTAAAACGCCGTTCTCTGGAACTATGGAGCGAGCAACAGATTTGTTGAAAATCATACATACTGATGTATGTGGTCCGATGAATGTTGAGGCTCGCGGTGGGTATCGTTATTTTCTCACCTTCACAGATGATTTGAGCAGATATGGGTATATGTACTTGATGAAATATAAGTCTGAAACATTTGAAAAGTTCAAAGAATTTCAGAGTGAAGTGGAAAATCATTGTAACAAGAAAATAAAGTTTCTACGATCTGATCGTCGAGGAGAATATTTGAGTTACGAGTTTGGTATTCATTTGAAACAATGCGAAATAGTTTCGCAACTCACGCCACCCGGAACACCACAGCGTAATGGTGTGTCCGAACGTCGTAATCATACTTTACTAGATATATGGTGCGATCTATGATGTCTCTTACTGATTTACCGCTGTCATTTTGGGGTTATGCTTTAAAGACGGATGCATTCACGTTTAACAGGGCACCATCTAAATCCGTTGAGACGACGCCTTATGAACTGTGGTTTGGCAAGAAACCAAAGTTGTCGTTTCTTAAAGTTTGGGGCTGCGATGCTTATGTGAAAAAGCTTCAACCTGATAAGCTCGAACCCAAATCAGAGAAATGTGTCTTCATATAGGATACCCAAAGGAGACTGTTGGGTACACCTTCTATCACAGATCCGAAGGCAAGACATTCGTTGCTAAGAATGGATCCTTTCTAGAGAAGGAGGTTCTCTCGAAATAAGTGAGTGGGAAGAAAGTAGAACTTGATGAGGTAATTGTACCTGCTCCCTTATTGGAAAGTAGTTCATCACAGAAATATGTTCCTGTGACTTCTACACCAATTAGTGAGGAAGCTAATAATGATGATCATGTAACTTCAGATCAAGTTACTACTGATCCTCATAGGTCAACCGGAGTAAGATCCGCACCAGAGTGGTACGGTAATCCTGTTCTGGAGGTCATGTTACTAGACCATGACGAACCTACAAACTATGAGGAAGCGATGATGAGCCCAGATTCCGCAAAATGGCTTGAGGCCATGAAATCTGAGATGGGATCCATGTATGACAACAAAGTGTGGACTTTGGTTGACTTGCCCGATGATCGGCAAGCCATCGAGAATAAATGGATCTTCAAGAAGAAGACTGACGCTGACGGTAATGTTACTGTGCACAAAGCTCGACTTGTTGCGAAAGGTTTTCGACAAGTTCAAGGAGTTGACTATGATGAGACTTTCTCACCCATAGCGAAGCTTAAGTCCGTCCGAATCATGTTAGCAATTGTCGCATTTTATGATTATGAAATTTGGCAAATGGATGTAAAGATTGCATTCCTGAATGGATTTTTGGAAGAAGAGTTGTATATGATACAACCTGAAGGTTTTATCGATCCAAAGGATGCTAACAAAGTGTGCAGGCTCCAGTGATCCATCTATGGACTGGTGCAAGCATCTCGGAGTTGGAATAAACGTTTTGATAGTGTGATCAAAGCATATGGTTTTATACAGACTTTTGGAGAAGCCTGTATTTACAAGAAAGTGAGTGGGAGCTCTGTAGCATTTTTAATATTGTATGTGGATGACATATTGTTGATTGGAAATGATATAGAATTTTTGGATAGCATAAAAGGATACTTGAATAAGAGTTTTTCAATGAAAGACCTCGGTGAAGCTACTTATATATTGGGCATCAAGATCTATAGAGATAGATCAAGACGCTTAATTGGACTTTCACAAAGCACATACCTTGATAAAGTTTTGAAGAAGTTCAAAATGGATCAAGCAAAGAAAGGGTTCTTGCCTGTGTTACAAGGTGTGAAGTTGAGTCAGACTCAATGCCCGACCACTGCAGAAGATAGAGAGAAAATGAAAGATGTTCCCTACGCTTCAGCCATAGGCTCTATCATGTATGCAATGTTGTGTACCAGACCTGATGTGTGCCTTGCTATTAGCTTAGCAGGGAGGTACCTAAGTAATCCAGGAGTGGATCACTGGACAACGGTCAAGAACATCCTGAAATACCTGAAAAGGAGTAAGGATATGTTTCTCATTTATGGAGGTGACAAAGAGCTCGTCGTAAATGGTTACGTCGATGCAAGCTTTGACACTGATCCGGATGACTCTAAGTCATGAACCGGATACATATTTATATTGAACGGTGGAGCTGTCAGTTGGTGCAGTTCTAAGCAAAGCATCGTGGCGGGATCTACGTGTGAAGCGGAGTACATAGCTGCTTCGGAAGCAGCAAATGAAGGAGTCTGGATGAAGGAGTTCATATCCGATCTAGGTGTCATACCTAGTGCATCGGGTCCAATGAAAATCTTTTGTGACAATACTGGTGCAATTGCCTTAGCAAAGGAATCCAGATTTCACAAGAGAACCAAGCACATCAAGAGACGCTTCAATTCCATCCGCGACCAAGTCAAGGAAGGAGACTGAGATTTGTAAGATACATACGGATCTGAATGTTGCAGACCCGTTGACTAAGCCTCTCTTACGAGCAAAACATGATCAGCACCAAGACTCCATGGGTGTTAGAATCATTACTCTGTAATCTAGATTATTGACTCTAGTGCAAGTGGGAGACTGAAGGAAATATGCCCTAGAGGCAATAATAAAGTTGTTATTTATATTTCCTTATATCATGATAAATGTTTATTATTCATGCTAGAATTGTATTAACCAGAAACTTAGTACATGTGTGAATACATAGACAAACTAAGTGTCACTAGTATGCCTCTACTCAACTAGCTCGTTGAATCAAAGATGGTTAAGTTTCCTAGCCATAGACATGAGTTGTCATTTGACTAACGGGATCACATCATTAGAGAATGACGTGATTGACTTGACCCATTCCGTTAGCTTAACGATCATTTAGTATATTGCTAATGCTTTCTTCATGACTTATACATGTTCCTATGACTATGAGATTATGCAACTCCTGAGTACCAGAGGAACACTTTGTGTGCTACCAAACATCACAACGTAACTGGGTGATTATAAAGGTGCTCTACATGTGTCTCCGATGGTACTTGTTGAGTTGGCGTAGATCGAGATTAGGATTTGTCACTCCGATTGTCGGAGAGGTCCCTCTGGGCCATATCGGTAATGCACATCATATAAGCCTTGCAAGCAATGTAACTAATGAGTTAGTTGCATGATGATGCATTACGGAACGAGTAAAGAGACGGGCCGGTAACGAGATTGAACTAGGTATTGAGATACCGACAATCGAATATCGGGCAAGTAACGTAACGATGACCAAGGGAACAACATATGTTGTTATGCGGTTTGACCGATAAAGATCTTCGTATAATATGTATGAACCAATATGAGCATCCAGGTTCCGCTATTGGTTATTGACCGGAGCCGTGTCTCGGTCATGTCTACATAGTTCTCGAACCCGTAGGGTCCGCACGCTTAAAGTTCTGTGACAATCGGTATTATGAGTTTTTATGTTTTGATGTACCGAAGGTAGTTCGGAGTCCCGGATATGATCACGGACATGACAAGGAGTCTCAAAATGGTCGATATGTAAAGATCGATATATTGGACGACTATGTTCGGACACCGGAAGTGTTTCGGGAGGTTTCGGACATATACGGGAGTACCAGGGGGCTACCGGAACCCCCTGGGGAGTATATTGGGACTAATGGACCCTAGTGGGAGAAGAGGAGGGGCGGCCAGGGCAGCCGCGTGCCCCCTCCCCTTCTAGTACGAATTGGACAAGGGGGGGGGGCGGCGCCCCCCTTTCCTTCCCTCCCTTCCTTCTCCTCTCCTACTCCTACTTGGAAGGGGGGTGTCCTACTCCCAATGGGAGTAGGACTCCTCATGGGGCGCGCCATAGGTGGCCGGCCCCCTCCTCCTCCTCCACTCCTTTATATACAGGGAGGGGGCACCCCTTGGATACACAACAATTGATCATTGATCTCTTAGTCGTGTGCGGTGCCCCCCTCCACCATAATCCACCTCGATCATATCGTAGTAGTGCTTAGGCGAATCCCTGCGTCGGTAGCAACATCATCACCGTCATCACACCGTCGTCCTGACGGAACTCTCCCGTGAGGCTCTGCTGGATCAGGGTTCGTGGGACGTCATTGAGTTGAACGTGTGCTGAACTCGGAGGTGTCGTGCGTTCGGTACTTGGATCGTTCGGATCGTGAAGACGTACGGCTACATCAACCGCGTTCTCATAACAGTTCCGCTTACGGTCTATGAGGGTACGTGGACAACACTCTGCCCTCTCGTTGCTATCCATCACCATGATCTTGTGTATGCGTAGGATTTTTTTTGAAATTACTACGTTCCCCAAGAGGTGCACCCCTGCAGGGAACAAAAAATCTATCGATAGCCTGTCCTACAGTAACGGACACCTGGAGTTGTATCCCGATCGATACAACTAGAACTGGATACTTGTGATGAGAAATGGATAGTATGGCTCTGGGATTGCTTTCTCGTAGGGAGTCGAGGAAGAATCTATAACTTTTTATTGTTCCATGCTAATATTATTCAACTTTCATATAGTTTTGGCAACTTTTTATACTATTTTTGGGACTAACATATTGATCTAGTGCCCAGTGCCAGTTCCTGTTTGTTGCATGTTTTATGTTTCGCAGAAACCCCATATCAAACGGAGTCCAAACGGGATAAAAACGGACGGAGAATATTTTTGGAATATTTGTGAAATATGGGAAGAAGAATCAACGCGAGACGGTGCCCGAGGGGGCCACGAGGCAGGGGGCGCGCCCCTGACCCTCGTGGGCACCCCGTAAGGTGGTTGCTGCTCTTCTTTGGCCGCAAGAAAGCTAATTTTCGGAGAAAAATCTGGGCGAAGGTTTCAATCCAATCGGAGTTACGGATCTCCGGGTATAAAAGAAACGGTGAAAGGGCAGAATCCAGAGCGCAGAAATAGAGAGAGAGAGATAGATCCAATCTCGGAGGGGCTCTCGCCCCTCCCATGCCATGGAAGCCAAGGACCAGAGGGGAAACCCTTCTCCCATCTAGGGAGAAGGTCAAGGAAGAAGAAGAAGGGGGCCCCTCTCCCCCTCTCTTCCGGTGGCGCCGGAACGCCGCCAGGGCCATCATCATCACCGCGATCTTCACCAACACCTCCGCCATCTTCACCAACATCTCCATCACCTTCCCCCATCTATCTACAGCGCTCCACTCTCCCGCAACCCGTTGTACCCTCTACTTGAACATGGTGCTTTATGCTTCATATTATTATCCAATAATGTGTTGCCATCCTATGATGTCTGGGTAGATTTTCGTTGTCCTATCGGTGATTGGTGAATTTCTATGATTGGTTTAATTTGCTTGTGGTTATGTTGTTATCCTTTGGTGCCCATCATCTGAGCGCGCGCGTGGATCACACCATAGGGTTAGTTGTATGTTGATAGGACTATGTATTGGAGGGCAAGAGTGACAGAAGCTTCAACGTAGCATAGAAATTGATGCATACGGGATTGAAGGGCGACCAATATATCTTAATGCTATGATCGGGTTTTACCTTAATGAACGTTAGTAGTTGCGGACGCTTTCTAATAGTTCCAATCATAAGTGCATAGAATTCAAAGTCAGGGATGACATGCTAGCAGTGGCCTCTCCCACATAAAACTTGCTATCGGTCTAGTAAAGTAGTCAATTGCTTAGAGAAAATTTCGCAACTCCTACCACCACTTTTCCACACTCGCTATAGTAACTTTATTGTTTCTTTACTTAAACAGCCCCTAGTTTTTATTTACGATCTCTTTATTATCTTGCAAACTTATCCCACAACACCTACAAAGTACATCTAGTTTCATACTTGTTCTAGGTAAAGCGAACGTCAAGCGTGCGTAGAGTTGTATCGGTGGTCGATAGAACTTGAGGGAATATTTGTTCTACCTTTAGCTCCTCGTTGGGTTCAACACTCTTACTTATCGAAAGAGGCTACAATTGATCCCCTATACTTGTGGGTTATCAAGACATTTTTCTGGCGCCGTTGCCGGGGAGTCATAGCGTGGGGTGAATATTCTCGTGTGTGCTTGTTTGCTTTATCACTAAGTAATATTTATTTGTTGTTCTATGTTGTTTTGTATCTTTAGTTATGGGTAGGAAACGCAAAATACCAAAAAAATTAGTTGTACCTACTACACCAATGGTTGAAGAACCACTCAAAATCTATGACACTCCTGAAGCTTTTTACTTGGATCATCTTCGATCCCTATGTGCTCGTGGTGAAACCCCAACTAGCTTAGTTGAGGGAAAATATTTAGATGAGCATGCTTGTTTTGTGCGACACCGCTTATCTCAAAAAGGGAAACTTTTACTGGATCAAATTCATCGTTTGCAATGCTATGCTTGGAATTTATGTGAAATTTATGATGTGACTTGTTGTTCTGAAAACCCTAAGAAACACCTTCCCTACCAATGTGTGTTTAGTGATAATGGAATCGTATCTTCGTATGCTAAGGGTGTTTATAATTACAATGATCTTCAACAAATTGAAGAATTTGTTGCTTTTAAGGGTGCTTATGAAATTGCTTGTTTGATTGAAAAGAATGATGCTACTCTTTACAAATCTGAAAATTTTGCCATACTTGAATATTGTTATGATAATTATGCTTCTAATGCCTATGTTAAACCATATATTGAGGACTCCCCCGCTGTCCAAGAAGAGACTAATATTTTGCAGGAGTCTATGGAAGAAGAAATTAATGACATTGTGAGCTCATTGGATGAAAAAGATGAGGAGGAGAGCGGAGAACAAAAGGAGGAAGAGCGGATTGATCACCCGTGCCCACCTTCTAATGAGAGTAACTCTTCAACTCATACATTGTTTAATTTCCCTTCGTGCTTACCGAAGGATGAATGCTATGATGATTGTTATGATCCCGTTGATTCTCTTGAAATATCCCTTTTTGATGATGCTTGCTATGCTTGTGGCCAAGATGCCAATATGAATTATGCTTATGGAGATGAAATCGCTATAGTTCCTTATGTTAAACATGAAATTGTTGCTATTGCACCCATGCATGATAGTCCTATTATCTTTTTGAATTCTCCTAACTACACTATATCAGAGAAGTTTGCCCTTATTAAGGATTATATTGATGGGTTGCCTTTTACCGTTACACATGATGATTTTGATAGATATAATATGCATGTGCTTGCTGCTCCTACTTGTAATTATTATGAGAGAGGAACTACATCTCCACCTCTCCATGTTTCCAATATGATAAAATTGCAAGACACTGTTTATACTATGCATTGGCCTTTACTATGTGTGCATGAATTGTTCTTTTATGACATGCCGATGCATAGGAAGAGAGTTAGACTTCATTATTACATGATATATGTTCCTTTGTGCTCACTACTAAATCACAAATTATTGTTAATTAAAATTGGCTTTGATATACCTTGGGATCCGGGTGGATCCATTACTTAAGCACTATATGCCTAGCTTAATGGCTTTAAAGAAAGCGCTGCCAGGGAGACAACCCGGAAGTTTTAGAGAGTCATTTATTTCTGTTGAGTGCTTTTATATAGTTCAAAAACAAAAAAATAAATAGGGGAAGCCAAAAATTTTCAAAAAGAGAAGCGAAAGTGAGAAGAACGAGCATTGTTAAAGTGGGAGCTAGCCTTGAACTTTGTTCATGCTCACGGAAACTTTGTGAATCTTTATTGCAGAAACTTTTCAAAAAAAAATATTCCCTTGTACAATTCCATTGTATTATAAAAATAATGTGCCAAGGTTTGCCTTTAGGATGTTTACAATGCTTGTTGGTTTGTGCGGTGCAGGACAGAAACTTTGGCTGTAGTGCGTTATTTTACGTTTTTACTGGAATGTCAAATGGTTCTGAAATTTTTTGCAATGTCTTTCTATACAAATTTTTTATTTTTCCTAATTTTTGCATAATTTTTGGAGTACGAGAAGTATGGTGAATGTTCAGATTACTACAGACTGTTCTGTTTTAGACAGATTCTATTTTTGATGCATAGTTTGCTTGTTTTGATGAAACTATCAATTCCTATCAGTGGATTAAGCCATGCAAAATTTATATTACAGTAGATATAATGCAAAAACAAAATATGAATTGGTTTACAACAGTACTTAGAGTAGTGATTTGCTTTATTATACTAACGGATCTTACCGAGTTTTCTATTGAGTTTTGTGTGGATGAAGTGTCCGAAGATCGAGGATGTCTCGATATGAGGATAAGGAGGAGAAGCGAGAGCCCAAGCTTGGGGATGCCCAAGGCACCCCAAGTAAATATTCAAGTAGACTCAAGCGTCTAAGCTTGGGGATGCCCCGGAAGGCATCCCCTCTTTCTTCAACAAGTATCGGTATGTTTTCGGATTCGTTTCATTCATGTGATATGTGCAGATCTTGGAGCGTCTTTTGCATTTAGTTTTCACTTTTCTTTTATGCACCATGCTGGTATGAGATAGTCCATGGTTGATTTATAGAATGCTCTTTGCACTTCACTTATATCTTTTGAGTATGGCTTTACATAATGTTTCATGTGCTTCACTTATATCATTTGAAGTTTGGATTGCCTGTTTCTCCTCACATAGAAACCCGTCATTTGTAGAATGCTCTTTTGCTTCACTTATATTTGTTAGAGCATGGGCATATATTTTGTAGAAATAATTAAACTCTCTTGCTTCACTTATATCTATTTAGAGAGTTGACAGGAATTGGTCATTCACATGGTTAGTCATAAAATCCTACATAAAACTTGTAGATCACTGAATATGATATGTTTGATTTCTTGCAATAGTTTTGCGATATAAAGGTGGTGATATTAGAGTCATGCTAGTTGAGTAATTGTGAAATTGAGAAATACTTGTGTTGAGGTTTGCAAGTCCCGTAGCATGCACATATGGTAAACGTTGTGTGACAAATTTGAAGCATGGGGTGTTCTTTGAGTGCTTTCCTTATGAGTGGCGGTCGGGGACGAGCGATGGTCTTTTCCTTCCAATCTATCCACCTAGGGGCATGCATAGCAGTACTTTGCTTCGAGGGCTAAGTATGTGAGATCTTTATGACTAATGTGAGTCCATGGATTATACGCACTCTCACCCTTCCATCATTGCTAGCCTCTTCGGTACCGTGCATTGCCCTTTCTCACCTTGAGAGTTGGTGCAAACTTCGCCGGTGCATCCAAACCCCGTGATACGATACGCTCTATCACACATAAGCCTCATTATATATTCCTCAAAACAGCCACCATACCTACATATCATGGCATTTCCATAGCCATTCCGAGATATATTGCAATGCAACTTCCATCATCATCATATACATGACTTGAGCATTTATTTTCATATTGCTTTGCATGATCGTAAGATAGCTATCATGATGTTTTCATGGCTTGTCCATTTTTTATGTCATTGCTATGCTAGATCATTGCACATCCTGCTACACCATCGGAGGCATTCATATAGAGTCATATTTTTGTTCTAGTATCGAGTTGTAATATTGAGTTGTAAGTAAATAAAAGTGTGATGATCATCATTATTAGAACATTGTCCCATGTGAGGTTATCAAAATAAAAGAGGCCAAAGAAGACCAAATAAAAAAATGAGGCCAAAGAAGCCCACCAAAAAACAAAAAAAATGAGAGAAAAAGAGAGAAGGGACAATGTTACTATCCTTTTACCACACTTGTGCTTCAGAGTAGCACCATGTTCTTCATATAGAGAGTCTCTTGAGCTATCACTTTCATATACTAGTGGGAATTTTCATTATAGAACCTGGCTTGTATATTCCGATGATGGGCTTCCTCAAATGCCCGAGGTCTTCATGAGCAAGCAAGTTGGATGCACACCCACTTAGTTTCTAGTTTGAGCTTTCATACACTTATAGCTCTTAGTGCATCCGTTGCATGGCAATCCCTACTCCTCACATTGACATCAATTGATGGGCATATACATAGCCCGTTGATTAGCCGCGTCAATGTGAGACTTTCTCCTTTTTTGTCTTCTCCACACAACCTCCATCATCATATTCTATTCCACCCATAGTGTTATGTCCATGGCTTGCGCTCATGTATTGCGTGAGGGTTGAAAAGGCTGAAGTGCATTAAAAAGTATGAACCAATTGCTCGGCTTGTCATCAGGGTTGTGCATGATGGGAGCATTATGTGTGACGAAAATGAAGCATGGCCAAACTATATGATTTTGTAGGGATGAGCTTTCTTTGGCTATGTTATTTTTATAAGACATAATTTCTTGGTTAGTATGCTTGAAGTATTATTGTCTTAATGTCAAATGATAGACAATTGCCTTGAATCACTCGTGTCTTAATATTCTTGCCATGATTAGGTTACATGATCAAGATTATGCTAGGTAGCATTCCACATCAAAAATTACCTTTTTTATCATTTACCTACTCGAGGACGAGCAGGAATTAAGCTTGGGGATGCTGATACGTCTCCATCATATCTATAATTTTTTGTTGTTCCATGCGAATATTATTCAACTTTCATATAGTTTTGGCAACTTTTTATACTATTTTTGGGACTAACATATTGATCCAGTGCCCAGTGCCAGTTCCTGTTTGTTGCATGTTTTATGTTTCGCAGAAAACCCATATCAAACAGAGTCCAAACGGGATAAAAACGGACGGAGAATATTTTTGGAATATTTGTGAAATATGGGAAGAAGGATCAACGCGAGACGGTGCCCGAGGGGGCCACGAGGCAGGGGCGCGCCCCTGACCCTCGTGGGCACCCCGTAAGGCGGTTGCTGCTCTTCTTTGGCCGCAAGAAAGCTAATTTTCGGAGAAAAATCTGGGCGAAGGTTTCAATCCAATCGGAGTTACGGATCTCCGGTTATAAAAGAAACGGTGAAAGGGCAGAATCCAGAGCGCAGAAATAGAAAGAGAGAGACAAATCCAATCTCGGAGGGGCTCTCGCCCCTCCCATGCCATGGAAGCCAAGGACCAGAGGGGAAACCCTTCTCCCATCTAGGGAGAAGGTCAAGGAAGAAGAAGAAGGGGGGCCCTCTCCCCCTCTCTTCCGGTGGCGCCGGAACGCCGCCAGGGCCATCATCATCACCGCGATCTTCACCAACACCTCCGCCATCTTCACCAACATCTCCATCACCTTCCCCCATCTATCTACAGCGCTCCACTCTCCCACAACCCGCTGTACCCTCTACTTGAACATGGTGCTTTATGCTTCATATTATTATCCAATAATGTGTTGCCATCCTATGATGTCTGGGTAGATTTTCATTGTCCTATCGGTGATTGCTGAATTTCTATGATTGGTTTAATTTGCTTGTGGTTATGTTGTTGTCCTTTGGTGCCCATCATCTGAGCGCGCGCGTGGATCACACCATAGGGTTAGTTGTATGTTGATAGGACTATGTATTGGAGGGCAAGAGTGACAGAAGCTTCAACGTAGCATAGAAATTGATGCATACGGGATTGAAGGGCAACCAATATATCTTAATGCTATGATTGGGTTTTACCTTAATGAACGTTAGTAGTCGCAGACGCTTTCTAATAGTTCCAATCATAAGTGCATAGAATTCCAAGTCAGGGATGACATGCTAGCAGTGGCCTCTCCCACATAAAACTTGCTATCGGTCTAGTAAAGTAGTTAATTGCTTAGAGAAAATTTCGCAACTCCTACCACCACTTTTCCACACTCGCTATAGTAACTTTATTGTTTCTTTACTTAAACAGCCCCTAGTTTTTATTTACGATCTCTTTATTATCTTGCAAACTTATCCCACAACACCTACAAAGTACATCTAGTTTCATACTTGTTCTAGGTAAAGCGAACGTCAAGCGTGCGTAGAGTTGTATCGGTGGTCGATAGAACTTGAGGGAATATTTGTTCTACCTTTAGCTCCTCGTTGGGTTCGACACTCTTACTTATCGAAAGAGGCTAAAATTGATCCCCTATGCTTGTGGGTTATCACACCACCGACGACTACTACTACCCCGAGGGTGCCTACTACTACGTGGAGACCGTGACGACCAGGAGTAGTTAGGAGGCTCCCAGGCAGGAGGCCTTGCCTTTTCGATCGATGTTGCTTTTGTGCTAGCCTTCTTAAGGTAGACTTGTTTAAATCATGTATGTACTCAGATAATGTTGCTTCCACTGACTCATCTGTTTTCGAGCTTATGTATTCGAGCCCTCGAGGCCCCTGGCTTGTAATATAATGCTTGTGTTATTTTATTTGTGTCTAGAGTTGTGTTGTGATATCTTCCCGTGAGTCCCTGATCTTGATCATACATATTTGCGTGTATGATTAGTGTATGATTGAATCAAGGGCGTCACAAGTTGGTATCAGAGCCGACTACTTGTAGGTAGCCCGCTTCCCAACTCCTTGGCTGAAGTTGAGTCTAGTCATTACAAAACTTTTGCTAACATGCTTGTGTGGCTTATAGGCCCACGTCGCCATTGGGTGGTATTAGAATCTTTTACTCCTCGTCTATTCAGGTTAAATGATTCTGGTCTCTCTTCTATTCGGGTTAAATGATTTTACTAACTCTAACATTAGGTTCTCGTAAATACTTCCTCCCGGAGAGCCCCTCATTCCAGATGGTCGCTTAGTGCACCAGAAGATTCTGAAGTTACTCTTCGATGTTTCCCCGAGACCCTTTTGCCCTTCGCCGTTGCAATTCTCTAACACTGATGAATCCCTATGGATAGCCACATAAACTTGCCGTCTAAACCTTCTTTTCCAATTGTTCTTGTTATTACAAGATACCCTGAAATACTTTCCGATATTTCGAGAATCCGTTGTGCCTACTGCCTTGCAGCTCATTTTCCGCATGAATACATGTTCGAATAATTCCTCACACTTATCAAGGACTTGTTCAGTCCTGGTTATTCATGCGTTTCACAAAATACCCCTAATGATATTCGACCTTTTGAGAATCCTTTGCAACCTATTGCTTTGGAAAGTCTTGCGTGCCTGCATTATGGTTAATTCCATATTTCTAGTAATCTGCGTTGACATCTTCTGTCATTATCATTTCGAGTCCCTTGATCCAATATGTTGTGAATGCTTGCAATCCTCAAGCCGATCTTAGCATTCATCCTTCCGGCTTAGACGTCGCTCCGAACATGAGCTTGTTCTTGGCAAATCAAATCTTGATTGATTGTCGATCTATATCGATTGAACTCAATTATCTTTTGATCAGAGCCTCTACTTCTGATCTTCTGGTTTGAAAATTGTAATTCCTTTATATTCAAGCTTTGCAGTTATCCAGATATATCTATAATCTGATGCCTTTGCATTCTTTCTTCTTCTGGTTGAGTATCGATACTCACATCAGATCCTTTAAGGACCGCCATATCCTTGGTTGGATTATTATCCAACAGTGTCCTTCACATCCAAAATCTTATGAGTTTTTCCCTGATACATAATACCTTCGGTAAATTATATCATCTTCTTTGACTTCGATACTCTGCTTTTGAACTCGTATCTTTTGCTTGGTTGATGGTTGTATAGATTCATAAAAAAGAAAAATTCACTGTAGGTCACTAAACTTGAGTTGGTTGACAGTTTAGTATCACTATTTCAGAATACCCGAACTACGGTCCACGTACTTGCGCAAGGGGTTCACTTTGATCCATTTATACGATTTCGTCTACGTATTCGCTGACTTGGCCGAGTCAGCGGCCGCCAGCTCGGGCTTTGACAGCCACCTGGTCGATCCTAGGGTCAATACTAATCCATCCGGGGGGCTTTTTGCAAAAACGCCAATACCATTAAACCAGCCCACCTGCTCGAACCGCACCAGCTCGCTGTCTCCCTCTCCTCCCGCACCCGCTCGCTATCTCCTCTCCTCCCGCAACCTCTCTGCTCGTCATCGCTGCCGATGGGCAACGCCGGAAGCAGCGGCCGCCCCAACGTGCCACCGCCGCGGCCTCATATGCATGGGGTGCCCCCACCGTACTATCACCAGTACCCGCCATGGCGCCCGGGCGCCTCTGCGCCGCCACCGGTGCCATTCCCCACGCACGTGGAGCGGCACAGGGCCGTTGCGGTGAGCGCCGGCGTCAACGTCAAGGGGCATACCCTGCGGCTGGAGTGCGATGACGACGGCGGCCACCTGCTCGCCTTCTCCTTCGACGCTGACGCCCCCGGGAGGTCAGCCCCCCACCCCCTGCCCCCCTCGTACTCTTCTCTATTTTTTTGATTAGACGAAGGCCTATAGTGTCGTTGTGGGCCCTTGTGGCCGATCATTGGGCTTCATCCCGTGATGATATTAGTTAGCCAGTGTAGAATTTCTGTCGTCATGTACATATTTTGTTGGAGCCATGATACTTCCATATTTGGTTGGAGCCACATGATACTTTTGTTATGTACTATATTTTGTTGTCCATCTGAACAAAACTTGGGCGTTCTGTGTCAATTGTCTGAATGTTTCAGATTTGAGTCCAAGTAACAAGGAGCAGTAACCTATAGAAACAGATTTAGGGCACACTGATGACTCATGTATGTGCTTTTGTTGGTGAAGAATGAAGATATATTAGAGTACCGTCTATTGTTTGCACGACTGGATGTTGAAGGAAGTAGTAGGTCTAGGTATGGGTAAATGGGATCAACATTGTGCAGCAGATACTGTGGGTAAATGGAACTAGATATGTCTTGCAGGAGGTATACGGTATTGGGGACAGGAACACAGCTGACAGGAATGTTAATGAGCATGATGCTGGAAAAGAATGTGTGGTTTGTCTAACAGAACCAAGAGATACAACTGTTCTTCCATGCAGGCATATGGTAGGTTATCCTTTCGTACTAAATGTCCTTTAGATGTACTCCCTCCATTCCCTTATACAAGGCCACTATAAAAAATACAATTTGCATCTATACAAGGCCACTAACAGTAATCGAGGCAAAATTTAATGATGTTTTCTCGTACTAGCAACTTGTTTAATATTTGCATGCATGTGGTCATAATGACACTGTGCTACTTCCTTCTCATTCCTTCCTTGCATGCATGTGGGCACATTAATATTCCCAGTTAATGAGAAGAAAAGTTAGCTTGCAAAGCAATCATTAAATTTTACCTTGGTACCTGTAATTTGAGTTTGTGGCCTTGTATAAGGGAATGAAGGGAGTATAGATGTAGATATAAGGCTTATGGCTGTTGAAACCTGTTTTAAATGTAAAAATTGACAACCTTTCTTCTTAAAGATAATTAGGATGGAAACAGGTCTGGCAAGATTAGTTATATTACCCCATCCACAAATGCATTACATCCTAGAAAGCGTGTTGTCAAAGAGTTCTAACTGTGACTACTACTATATAAAAAAATGGTTTGGCAAAGTGAAAATAATTTTATTATATTTGTGGAATAATATGTCATAATATAATACTCCCCCCATGTGCAGGCAGCCTGTTGAGAGCCTTCTTGAGATTAAGGTTGATAGCATGCCCAGGCATCACGAAGGAGGAGATCAGTAGTGTTATGTGTGCATCTGTTTAGCATGTGTTGTGGTATGTTGTTTGTTGCGAAAATCATTCGTATTAGAACATAGAGGAGAAAACCTGGTCAGTATAAAATATGAGAAAAACTGGTCAGTATAAGAAAATCTGGTCGGCATAAATATCTAGTGATATTGTTGACTCAGATTAAGATAGGATTGACTGAGGACCTACTCCAGGCAGGATTCATTCCCCTAGATGTAAAAAACAACATGTCAACAAGAACCGGGGTTAATCGAGAACCTTCAGATTGTATACAACATGTATTCTTTAAGAGAAGTGCATATTTCAACCCTCAACTTTTTCCCTAGTCTAATTTACAACCCTCAACTATAATACCGTCTAAGAATCAACCCCAAACTCTTATAATCGGCCAGGATTCAAACTAGTCCTTCCCACACCTTGGTTTTGACCCAGTTGACTCGTTTTGACCTGTTGACAATCCAGTCATCAAGCCATGTCAGTAAAAAATCAAAATTTCCACGGAAAACAGAATAAATCTGTAAAATTAAAAAAATCCAGAAATAGTATAATTATGTAAAATTTCAAAAAAGATCAAATAAATTCTGCAAAAAAACTGTAAATAAAAAAGTGATAATATTCTGCCAAATTTTGTCAAAAAAAATTCCCATAAATTTTGAAAAAATATGTAAAATCAAGAAAACAATACTAAGAAATCTGGGGAAGTTTCAATTTTTTCCTTAAAATAATGACAATTATTGTTAAATTACAATTCTGACCAAATTTTTTTCAAAAATTCCAAAATAAATTGAAAAAATAATCAGTAATCTTAGGAAAACAATACTAAGTATTTTAGGAAAGTTTCAGAAAAATCTCAAATTAATGAAAGTTACGGTCAAATTTCTTTTTCCCCAAATTTTGAATTTGTTTATTTTAATTTTTTCATTTTTGAAGAATGGAAATCTTTTATTTCACAGATTTTTTTATTTCTCTGGAAATTCTGAACTTTGTGCTGAGTGGATAGCTGACCGGATGGTCAATGGGGTCAAAACCAGGGTGTGGCGATCAGAGGGTTAAATCCGAACCGGTTATAAGAGTTCGGCATTGATTCTTAGACGGTATTACAGTTGAGGTTTTGGAGAAGAGTTGAGGGTTGAAATATGCACTTCTCTCGCATTTTTCCCAAGCTGAAAAAAGGATCCAATAACCGATCAACAAGGACTTTTGTTTAGGCAAATCAACGAGGAATTTGTGTTTTATTAGGGGAAAACAACGAAGAAACCAAAGTGAACACCTTGCGATGGGCCCAGGAACCACCGTTATGAGCCCAAAGCCCAAACAAAAGCAAAGAAAAAAAGAGAGAGAGATTCGTCGGCCTGTTCCCGAAGAAGAAAAGCTCACCGCCGGCATCGACCGGGTGCCCCCGCCGTGACAGGTCAGAATCGCGACGCGTTCCTCGCTGCTTGCTTCGCCCGCTCGCTATTCTCCTGGTCCTAATCGGAAGCTACTGCGCTGTGTAGACACACGCATAGGTGCTGGGGAAGCTCTCGGCCCTCTACTTCCTCCCCCCGTCGCCCGCCATCCTCCCGCGCTCCCTCCTCGCCAACTTCCTCTCCGATGCGGCCTTCTCCTGCGCGCTGCTCCTGCTCCTCTGCCTCTGCCTCTCCCTCCCCCGCCTCCCGTTCCCATTCCCCTTCCACCTCCCGCTCCGCCGAACTCGTCGATCCCCAATCCTCTGGTCCGTCGACTCCTCTCCCTCCGCCTCCGCGTCTGCTCCCACCACCGTCCATTTCGTCTAGGTGTACAGCAACGACGATGTCTACAAGGGTCAGTTCAACCGTGGGCAGTGCACCGGCAGTGGCGTCTACTACTACTACATGAGCGGCAGGTACGAGGGGGACTGGATCGACGGAAAGTACGATGGCTACGGGGTCGAGACCTGGGCCAAGGGGAGCCGCTACAGAGGCCAGTACCGGCAGGGGCCCAGGCGATTTTGCAAAAACCCCTGGATGTAGTAGTATTAACCTAGGCATGACCAGGTGGCAGTCAAAGCCTAGCTGGCGGCCGCTGACTCGGCCAAGTCAGCGAATACGTAGATGAAATCGCACATACAGACCAAAGTGAACCCTGTGCGCAAGTACATGGACCATAGTTCGGGTATTTTGAAGTAGTGGTACCAAAGTGTCATCCGGCTCAAGTTTTGTGACCTACAGTGAATTTTTCTCTTCGTAAAAATGTCCCGATGGGTTGAACTTATGCCTTCCACAATCCGTATGAAACCGAGAGTTCTCACGAGTCTTACTCTTCTAGTACTTCGCCAGATAAATCTTCTGCACTATAATTTCTTTGAAAACAAGGAGTGAATGAAAGGTTATGCATTGAAGAAGTGGGAGTCGACCTTGAACCTTTATGTTCATGCCCATGGACCCGATGTAGAACTTATCATGGAATCTGCTCGTAAAAATAATCATTTCTTTGGTACAAGCTCATCTTGTATCTATGAATTGATCCTATGCAATCGTGGCTCCGACCATATTCCCTCCTTGATTCCATTTATCAGATAAGTTAAAATACTTATACTCTGCAAATCATTTCCCCTGTCCAACCTCTACTCGGATTTACCTTCCGACATTACACCTAGTACTTGATACTGGGAAGTTTTATACCCCATCACATCATTCCTAGCCTGACCGCTTGTATTTTTATCGTGTCAACTTTTAACTGTGCTACCTGGTCCTTATGCCCGGAGCAACTTCCGACGATGAGCTAAGCTTACGTCGATCTTCCTCATCTTATCATTTCACCTCGAACAACAAGTTTGACTTCGAGCTTGTGTCGAATCCGTAGTTCTCATAGCCTTTCACTTCATCCTTCCTTTTCTGCTCGATAGCATCTTCATAGAGTCTCTCGACAAAATTTGTCGTGATCACCGTCAACACTTTGGCTTCTTTGGAGATGTCAATTGAATTCATGGCTAGAAATACCATCCCCGCCCCTCGTTGATT
Organism: Aegilops umbellulata; assembly: GCA_032464435.1. Classification (NCBI taxonomy): domain Eukaryota; kingdom Viridiplantae; phylum Streptophyta; class Magnoliopsida; order Poales; family Poaceae; genus Aegilops; species Aegilops umbellulata. The sequence continues at coordinate 333,124,606 of CP136058.1, forward strand.
TGTGATATCATCGATGACATCTTGACTTTCTGCTAACACAGACCTGGTTGTGCTTGGTTATTCCTTACGTTTTGAGATATCCTGGAATTGTTTCTCGGTATCTCTTGAGATCTTTGAACCCAATCTTTACTTGATACCATATCAGTGCTATCTTGAAGCATGATTGTGGTATTCCGAATATCAACAAGAACATCGGAAGCATAATACAAAATGTTTATCCTTCAATTACCCTCACACCATTATATGGGTAATATCATGATTCTTCCCTCGCCCCATTATCTAAATGCTTTTGAACTTGCTGTCCTGTCATGTATTTCCTACTCCGCTTTTTCCCTGGGAAGGATATACTCCCAATTTTTGTGTGTAAACACGTTTTCCTTCCCATTGATTAATTTGGATAATCAAATAATCATTTTTCCTTTCCATTGGTTTGTTTAACCTTTCATATGAGCTGGATGATATAAGTAGAAATAATTCCCTGCTTATGAAAACACCTTGAGGTACGATTCGGTCGGTAAGACCCTGTTACTAATGTTGATGACATTCCAGTAACCACCGATGGACGAGAACTTTGCTTATTGGTCCGCCTCGTTCAACGAGCAGGAAAATGATTCTTTTCGTCCCTCGCCCTTGGTACCAATGTTGTCGCCGACATAACTGACATGCTATCCTCTGGCATACCTTGTTGTCATGACCGGTAAGATGCCACCGTTCTCCCTACTTTTGATCGACACCCCCCTCACAGTTCCACATGATTGAAATCTGACTCTCCTGTATATCCTTGAGTTCGAATTATCATATGCTCCTGGCTTTGTGAGTTATCACAAGCCACCCTCCGAGAGATGATCTATACCCGATAATCTGAACCCCCTTCTCACACGTTGTTCAGGTATCGATCGTTTGTTCATTCGCTTGAAACTTCTTATTGTACCTTCTTACCTTGCTCTTGATGTTTTCTTAAGTTTATACTCGAGAGATACTTCTGCCACACTCCCTGAATTGTCCTCCAGATAATTAACCCTATAAGGGTCCGTTCTCCTGAAGTTACTCTTTACTTCCTCACTTAAATCTTGGGATGAGATTTCTTCTAGTGGAGGAGATTTGTAACACCCACAGTGTCATGCTACAGTAATCCCCTGTTAACAGTGCCATGTCACCATGTTACTGTTGCTAATCTTCACTTGATCCAAATCACAATTCAAATTCAAATCTAATCTAAAGTCAAAAATTCATATTTGTCAGACATGAAATATAAAATGTTCATCTTGTGGCAAATAATCATTTGTTAATATTGGTGGTGAACCAACATTTTTGCAAGGTATTTAAATAGCCTAAACCAATTAAAGCAATGGCTAAAACAATAGATTAAATGCCTTTTCAATATATAAAAGTGGCAAACTTTTTCAAAAGCCTCACAATCTTTTTGTGGCAGTGCACAATAATTCTTGAAATTGTTTTGGCCAGTGGCATAATTTTGCAAAGTCATTGGTGGCTAAAAGAAAATGCAAAAGCTGCTGAAATTTTTTAGAAAAAGGAACCCCCTGCCCCTGGGCCTAAGGCCATAGAGACAAGCCCAGCCGGCCAGGCCCAGCTCCCCTCCCTGGTCGTTCTCCTTTCCCTCATGTTCCCCCGGTGCGCGCCGCTACAGGGGCTCGTCGCCGCCCGACCACCTCGCCGTCCCAGCCGACGGGATAATGTTAGGAGCCCTCCTTGCCTATATGGGCTTGCCCCATCCAGCTCATGGGCTTGGCCCGCTTGAGAAACCCCAGGCTACAAATACGCAAGAGGAGGCGACGAAGGAGGCCATCCAGTGGATCACGGTCTCCTCCATTGTGTAATTCCTCTGTAATCACTACTATGTATTGCTACTCGTGAGAGAGATCGATCTATACAAGCTAGCTACCATCACCTCCCTTACATCTGGTATACAGAGCCAGGCCACCACCCTTCTCCCTCAAATTTCCCCCAATTTTTCTACCTCTCCCAATCCCTCCGATTCCACCGGCGAGGACGCCATGCCCACAGTCAAACCACCAGAGTGGGATGCCATGTCTGTCAAGGAGCAGTTATTGTGGTATCTCGAGAGATTATGCGCTCAGGCGGAGGAGGTGAGCTCAGTGTTGGGGATTGCACGGGTGGTGACCCTCCCATGGTCACCCCGCTTGTCGGTCCGGCAGCCTCAACCACGACGCATGCCTCGTCGGCGCTCGTCCCCGACGTCCCCAGCTCCATCACCAAGGCCCAGGAGATCCCCATGGTCGCCCATGATTCAGCCCTAGTGTGCATCGCGATGGTGCCCGTCACCTGTTCGACGGAGTGCTCAACCCTGGTTGACACCATCGACAGCGTCGACGAGGTCCATGACGCCACTACTGCCGTCCACCTCGAGCCCACGGCCAATCCGATCCACCAAGCAGTTGAGCAGCTCGCTCCGGTGCAGGCAACGGCCTCCATCGGCACCAACACTCCCTCTTGTGACGAGGTCGTTTCTCCCATGACGACCACCACCGACGTCGACCCCAAGGCCGGCGTGCAGGAGCTTGATGCCCTCTCGGGCGACACCTCCACACAACTGAGGAGCAAGGCGGACCACAACGTCGCCCTCATCATCCGCAGCGCCCCTGCTCCGCCGGTGCTGACCATGTGTTCGACAGACAGTCTACTCCAGGATGGCGAAGGGCTAAAGCATGTTCATCTTGTGGACATGAGCAAAACCTCATGCCTGCCGCCGATACAGCTGGGAATCGGGCAGCAACCATGGCCACCACCTGTGCGAGTGAGGACCAGATACATCAGACACCTGTTCAGACCCAAGCCTTGGCCGTCTTTCAAGTTCCATTCAGATACAAGCTATCAAGAGGAGCCATGTACAGGTATACATTGTCATCCGCATGAATTCAGTTTTGGACTCGGTAGGAGGCTATACAGAGATGTGGTTTTTCCTCCGGTTTCTTGTTATGAGGTGATTTCCGTGGAAGAGCGTTCCAGTTGTTTGTCAGTTGCACAGTTGCAATCTAGGCGTCCACCGGATCAGGCACCACCTGATGCTAAAGCATCGAATGAATTGGCATTTCTCAATGTGGATATCTCTGCAAGTTTAAGTGTTGATGCATGGTTCAGTCTACTGAGAAAATGCATAAGGAAACTCACAGTCTACTGTGTTATTTTCTGTGTGCAATCCTCTTTGGATTTCATGCTCAAGATGTACAACCTAGGTTTGGGTTCAGTCCAAAAAAATGCTAAACTGAAGCGACCAGTGCCATCTTTTTCTTGCAATTGCCGAGCAATACAAGTGTGGTCAGAACTATCCAATGGTCTTGCTGCATATCTGAATTCATGGACAACTAGTACATCTTGGCATTGCAATCAATGGCGTTCAGTTGTTATGTTTGAGTGGTTCTGGGCTCATGGAAGTGAAGGAGAGGTACTTATCCAAATGTGTTACGAGCTACTATCAAATCCGATTTTGTCTCTATGGTTAAACTGCCTGCCACAACTATTACAACGCCCATATTGTTGGTTCCCTTGTGACATTTTGGCTGCTTGCCAATGGGATTCAGAGAGCATTTTTGCACATTATGATAGCTTCTGGGCATGCTGCTCAGCACAATATGTTATTTTCTCTGTCCGTGACACATCTCAAATGGCTTTCGGTACAGACGGTGCACCTGTCAGGCGTATCACTCGGCAGCTGAACAATAGCAGTGGCATGGAGAGTGTGTTAGAACTACCCATAGAACAATTACAAGGGGAAACACCTCCGTGTACTATCCTAGTACATCCCTGGCTGGGCTTCTGTACAAGTCACCAGTCATATGCATGGAGGCCTTCCGTTTCATCTTATGCAGTACGCACTCAAGGGAATGTGCAGCTTAAGCTACCCTGGCCATCATTTTCCTGCGTCTATAGAGCAGTTCAGTTCGGAGATGATCCTTCCCTTGAAACCTTGTTTGCTAGCACTTATCTGATGGAGAAGCACATTTGGTTGCCTGAATATTATGCGCAAGTTCCGTTGAGGCAAGCTCCTGTGGACGGGGCGTTCTTGTTCGAATTGAGTCGGCAGCCCCACCTTGCATATTTGGGAATGACAGACGCCAGTCAGAATAATCTGTGTAATTATACTCGCATACAATTGATTCGGTACATCGCTTGGTATTGAGTATCTCAGCAATTATAAGGGCTGGCGCATGGTTCAACTCGAGATGCAATGAAATGAAACATGGGCCAACTGATACTAAAACACATGCAAGTTCCAGTTGGGCAGAGTTGAAGGGAATTATTTGCAGGGGATTGGAACTCAGGCACTACAGACTGTGGCAGAATTCAGAGACCTCCTACCTAAAATTATTGGCATTTATTCAAGTACAACAATCAGGTTCTCATTTTTGGCGAGTGAAGTTTCTATCCAGCGATGTTTATGCACATGAAGCTTGGTACTACTGCATTCCTGACACTTGTATCAGGAGAAACCTCATGGGAATCACTTCTGAAGATGATACACTCTACACATATAGTCAGCTTGTTGGATGTGGCGAAGCATGTGAGCCGCAAGCTTCGTGGGACTTTGGTGACATTTGGGAATCGCTGTCATATTCAAATCAGCGAACATTCTCTGCAAATTTTGGAATTGTGGACTCTCGTTCAGCGAGAATGTGTATCCCCGCTATACTTGAAGATGCTTCAGGGCATCACAGTGAGGTTCCCACCTGTGCAATTATACAGGCCGATGGTGATCAGTGCAAGTGTGAGTGGAAACTACAATGCTCTTTAAGCAAATGGCTAGATGAAGTTGGAAGCGGCCAGAATGGCGACTATTGTATCCCCTTGGATTGTTATACATGGGGACTGCGGCATCCTAATTGCTATCAAGAAGTTACTCAAGGAGGAAGGGGCGACGGAGCTCATGCTGGGCATGTTTGCTGCATCTACTACACTTATTACGGTCCTCAAGACCCAGGTGGCCATAACAACTACCTCGACACCTCCCGTCGTCAAGCCTCCGTTGGAAACCACCACTACCTCTACGGCATTGAAGTCTACATCAACTACAGCTACCACCACGACTACGACCAGGCCAAGCAACATCGAGTGCAATGGGACCCGGGTGGTTCTCGGCGGAGGCGGCTTGGGGTCAAGCCGCATCTCAAGGAGGGGGGATGTTAGGACCTCTCCTTGCCTATATGGGCTTGCCCCATCCAGCTCATGGGCTTGGCCCGCTTGAGAAACCCCAGGCTACAAATACGCAAGAGGAGGCGACGAAGGAGGCCATCCAGTGGATCACGGACGAACCGGCGGCGGCTCCTTTCTCCTACCTTCTTCTTCCCCCCCTGTTGCAAGCTTCTCTGTTCCTCTCCTCCATTGTGTAATTCCTCTGTAATCACTATTATGTATTGCTACTCGTGAGAGAGATCGATCTATACAAGCTAGCTACCATCACCTCCCTTACAGATAAGGCCGCCACGCCCACACCTCCTCGGTTCCCTCTACCACTCACCTCGCTCTCCCTCTTGGCCTCTCCCTCTCCCCTCAGATCCACCTCTCCCCTCTCCTCTCGCTCGATCCTGAGCGCACCCGTCGCCATGGCCCCGTCCTAGCCGCGGCCATCGTCGCCTCCTCGCCTCACCACCGTGCCAGCTCGCTCCGCCTGCATCCTCTACGTCGTCTGCAACCATCGGAGCGAGACGGGAGCCACCACAACGAGGGGATCGAGCTCATCCACGTCTTCGGTCGCCGGCGATCCTCTTCGTCTCCGGAGAACCCTGCAGCTACTAATCCGTCGAGGGTCTTTCGTGACCGCTTGGTGAGCTCCACACCTTCCTTCCCCCTCTTCTTTGCGCTGCCTGTCGTCGCCCGTAGCCGCCGTCACTGCCCTTGTACTGCTACTGCTACCGCGTACCGCTGCTATTGATGCTCCACGCGTGCACTCGCAGCTCCTTAGCCGTGCCCTCGCCGTCCCGACGTAGAGCTCCGTCGGAGACGCGCTGCTCTCTGCTTGCTGCTCTGCCCCCTGCTGCAGCTTGCCGCCACTAGCCATAGCCGCTGCAGCGCTCGCCTCCATCTGTCATTGTTGTCGCGACCGGCTCCTGCCCGCGCGCCCTTGCCGCAACCTCGCCAAGCACCCGCACCACCTGCGCCTGTACACATGCGTCGCAGCCGACGCACAGCCACCACAAGACCTCGTCGCCGGCGCCCCGGCTGGCCACCCCTGACCCCTGCGACCGCCATGATAGATGCGCGACGTCGCCAGCTTCCCAACGCCGCCTCACGCGCGAAAAACGGGTCACCGAAGCGATTTTCCGGCCAACTCCGACGAGGAGCCGCCGCGAGAGGGTCGCCGGAGCGACTCCGGCGTCGCCTGCTGACCTGTCCGCCACGCGGCCCTCCCTGTGTCGCTGCCATCGGGCCCCACGGGGCCTATTGACCGTCAACGGCTGACTGGGTAGCGCCCAATCACTGCCGGTAGGTCCCACGCGGGCCCGTTGACTAGTCAGCTGACCGCTGATGCATGGATGACGCCATGCTGAGGCCTTTTCCCCCTTTTTTCCTGTTTTTAAATAGACTAATTTCAAAAAAAATCTTAACCTTTGAAAATTAATAGAAAATAAACCGTAAGTTGGATAAAAATGTTTTATATATGAAAGTTGCTCAGAAAAATTCAACGAATCCAAATACGCGGTCCGTTCATCTGTCACATGCCCCTAACATGCTGAACATGGAATCGTCCCCTCTCTTTTCATTTGTGCGGAAAATGTGAGACGCCGGAAAAAACCCCTCCGGATGTTTTCCCTCTCCGTGTGCAATGTCTAGCACTGTGTTAGTTCACCCCTAACACCGCGTATTACCATGTTATATGCTTTATGAGGCTTTGTTTGCTTTATATTTATTGTTTCTTCCCCCTCTTCTCTCCGGTAGACTTCGAGACTGATGTTGCCCCTGTGATCGACTACGTCGACGACGACCCTTCTTCCTTTGCAGCAGAGCTTCCAGGCAAGCCCCCACTTTGGTCATCCTGATATCGCCCATTCCATTCTCTCATGCTTGCATTAGATTTTGCTACTGTTATTGTTTGCTTCTATTCTGATGCATAGCCTGCTTTTGTAACCTGCTTATTGTTACCTACCTGCTTATTCTAAACTGCTTAGTATAGGTTGGTTAGTGATCCATCAGTGAACCCCACCTGGTCCTTGTTGCCCCTGCTTCATCATCGATGACTCGATCAACGTGATCGATGGCCAGAGCCTGACACCTCACATCACATCACGCCTCTTTTGTTGCCCGACTCTGCAAGGTTACCATCGAGTGCCGAGGGTGGAACCTCATACATCACTCCTGATGAGATCTCTGTAGTGTAGCTATTCGGTCGTGGTCATCGAGGGTGATTTCCTCCTTAACCACTTCCGATACGACTCTGTCGTGCAACCCCTCAAGTGTGAACCTCGAGGGTGGTTCCTCTTACGTTCACCTTGATGATTACATCGAGTGGAATCCACCGAGGGTGGTTCCTCAGGGTTCCCCTTGGTGTCAGACACACAATTACTATGGCTACTATGACTTTACACTGAACCATGTTACTAAAGACGGGTCGGCCCTGAGGGGTACCCGTGCGAGCATATTTGCGAGTGATGAGGAGTCAGGTTGACCTGGAGGGAGCCCGCGAGATAATTACGAGGCGTGGCCGGGCATTCCTAGCCCTTGCCGCAAGTCCTCGAGACGGGCAAAGGGTCACATCTTTCATGAGTCTCTGCTTGTTGCCGCGCGTTCCTAAACCACTAGGATTTGGATATTTGATCTGAGAGGCCTCTGGCCTGATAGCAGTAACCATCACATGGGAATAGTATGGGCGTTCTGCGTCGTATGCATCAGCCAAAGCTTAATAGACGTCATGCGACTGAGCGGCGCGCGCCGGGTTGGACTGGCAAGCACCTACCTTTTTAAGGAGGTGGCTAGGTCTGCTCATCGGCCGCCCTCGCAACATGCAGGAGTTCCCGGGGAGATGGCCCAAGACCCCTGGGGGCATAGGTTTAGTCCGACGTGTTGACCTCTCTATTAAGCCTAGGTCGTGTTGCGGCGTATTGTTTGGCCGAGGTCGGGCATGACCCAGGAAAGTGTGTTCGGCCGGAGTTAATCGAGCGAGGTGGGTAAGTTGGTGCACCCCTGCAGGGAAGAAAACATCTATCGATAGGTTGTCCTATGGTAACGGACACTTGGAGTTGTATCCCGATCGATACAACTAGAACTGGATACTTGTGATGAGAAATGGATAGTATGCCTCTGGGATTGCTCTCTCGTAGGGAGTCGAGGAAGAATCTCTGGGCGAGGTTGATAACACTACTACTACTTTGCTTTACTCTACTTTTATCTCTTCTGATGCTGCAAGACGCTTGAAGATGCTAGTCTTCGATAGGCTAGGCTTTCCCCCTTCTCTTCTGGCATTCTGCGGTTTAGTCCACAGATACAACCCATTTCAATGATATCGATGCATTTTGTAGTGTAGATCCTTGCTTGCGAGTACTTTGGATGAGTACTCACGGTTGCTTTGCTCCCTCTTTTCTTCCTTTTCCATTCTTTTCAGATGTCGCAACCAGATGGTGGAGCCCAGGAGCTAGACGACACCACCGACAACTACTACTACTACCCCGAGGGTGCCTACTACTACGTGGAGACCGTCGACGACCAGGAGTAGTTAGGAGGCTCCCAGGCAGGAGGCCTTGCCTTTTCGATCGATGTTGCTTTTGTGCTAGCCTTCTTAAGGCAGACTTGTTTAAATCATGTTCGTACTCAGATAATGTTGCTTCTGCTGACTCATTTGTTTTCGAGCTTATGTATTCGAGCCCTCGAGGCTCCTGGCTTGTAATATAAAGCTTGTATTATTTTAATTTGTGTCTAGAGTTGTGTTGTGATATCTTCCCGTCAGTCCCTGATCTTGATCGTACACATTTGCGTGTATGATTAGTGTACGATTGAATCGAGGGCATCAAACTCCTCGCCAGCGACCCTCCTTCATGCTGCTCGGCCCCACCTATCCAGGCATGTAATCTACACCTGACCCCCATCATCCTCCTCCTTCCACATCCCACATGCCCCGACCGCCGGCGTAAGCGCGACACCTTCCACCCAAATCACCGACCCTCCACCAAATAAGCGCCGGCCTAAGCCATGGTGCACGTAGTATAGCCAGGACCTCAAGGAGCATTTGGCAGCGGAGAAGCAAATCGCGGCCGCACGCGCGGATGAGGTCGCGATGGCTTCCATTCGTGCTGACCCCCAGATCTTGGAGGAGCACCTTGCCATCGAGGCCACTGTTGACGCCTCGCGCGCAGACACTGTGACGCGGTTGGCTGCTTTAAACGACAGTTCGTGGCGTTTTCTCGACGCCACCGTCGGTGCCTTCTGTTGGAAATATGCCCTAGAGGCAATAATAAAATGATTACTATTATATTTCCTTGTTCATGATAATTGTCTATTATTCATGCTATAATTGTGTTATCCGGAAATCGTAATACATGTGTGAATACATAGATCACAACACGTCCCTAGTGAGCCTCTAGTTGACTAGCTCGTTGATCAACAGATAGTCATGGTTTCCTGACTATGGGCATTAGATGTCATTGATAACGGGATCACATCATTAGGAGAATGATGTGATGGACAAGACCCAATCCAAAGCCTAGCACAAGATCGTGTAGTTCGTTTGCTAAAGCTTTTTCAATGTTAAGTATCATTTCCTTAGACCATGAGATCGTGTAACTCCCGGATGCCGCAGGAGTGCTTTGGGTGTACCAAATGTCATAACGTAACTGGGTGACTATAAAGGTATACTACAGGTATCCCCGAAAGTATCTGTTGGGTTGACACGGATCGAGACTGGGATTTGTCACTCCGTATGACTGAGAGGTATCTATGGGCCCACTCGGTAATGCATCATCATAATGAGCTCAATGTGACCAAGTGTTTGGTCACGGGATCATGCATTACGGTACGAGTAAAAAAACTTGCCGGTAACGAGATTGAACGAGGTATTGGGATACCGACGATCAAATCTCGGGCAAGTAACGTACCGATTGACAAAGGGAATTATATACGGGATTACTTGAATCCTCGACATCGTGGTTCATCCGATGAGATCATCGAGGAGCATGTGGGAGCCAACATGGGTATCCAGATCCCGCTGTTAGTTATTGACCGGAGAGTCGTCTCGGTCATGTCTGCATGTCTCCCGAACCCGTAGGGACTACACACTTAAGGTTCGGTGACGCTAGGGTTGTAGAGATATTAGTATGCAGTAACCCGAAAGTTGTTCAGAGTCCCGGATGAGATCCCGGACGTCACGAGGAGTTCCGGAGTAGTCCGGAGGTAAATATTTATATATAGGAAGTCAAGTTTCGGCCATCAGGAAGGTTTCAGGGGTAATCGGTATTGTACCGGGACCACCGGAAGGGTCCTGGGGTCCACCGGGTGGGGCCACCTATGCTGGAGGGCCCCATGGGCTGAAGTGGGAGGGGAACCAGTCCCTGGTGGGCTGGTGCGCCACCCCTTGGGCCTCCCCTGCGCCTAGGGTTGGGAAACCCTAGGGGTGGGGGCGCCCCATTTGGCTTGGGGGCCAAGCCACCCCCCTTGCCCCCCCTTGGAGATGCATCTCCTAGGGCCGGCGCCCCTCCTAGGGGCCTATATAAAGAGGGGGGGAGGGCAGCCGTACCTAAGCCTTGGCGCCTCCGTCTCCCTCTCGTAACACCTCTCTCTCTCTCGCTGAGCTTGGCGAAGCCCTGCCGAGATCCTCGCTGCATCCACCACCACGCCGTCGTGCTGCTGGATCTCCATCAACCTCTCCTTCCCCCTTGCTGGATCAAGAAGGAGGAGACGTCTTCCCCAAGCGTACGTGTGTTGAACGCGGAGGTGCCGTCCGTTCGGTACTTGGTCATCGGTGATTTGGATCACGGCGAGTACGACTCCATCATCCCCGTTCTCTTGAACGCTTCCGCTCGCGATCTACAAGGGCATGTAGATGCACTCCTCTCTCGCGTTGCTAGATGACTCCATAGATTGATCTTGGTGAAGCATAGAATTTTTTTATTTTCTGCAACGTTCCCCAACAGTTGCATCATGAGCTAGGTCTATGTGTAGTTTCTATGCACGAGTAGAACACAAAGCAGTTGTGGGCGTCGATAGTGTCAATTTACTTGTCGTTACTAGTCTTATCTTGATTCGGCGGCATAGTGGGATGAAGCGGCCCGGACCGACCTTACATACGCTTACGTGAGACAGGTTCCACCGACTGACATGCCCTAGTTGCATAAAGTGGCTAGCGGGTGTCTGTCTCTCCCACTTTAGTCGGATCGAATTCGATGAAAAGGGTCCTTATGAAGGGTAAACAGAAATTGGCATATCACGTTGTGGTTTTGACGTAGGTAAGAAATGTTCTTGCTAGAACCCTAATGAAGCCACGTAAAAACATGCAACAACAATTAGAGGACGTCTAACTTGTTTTTGCAGCATATGCCTTGTGATGTGATATGGCCAAAAGAAGGTTGTGATGAATGATGAATGATATATGTGATGTATGAGATTGATCATGTTCTTGTAATAGGAATCACGACTTGCATGTCGATGAGTATGACAACCGGCAGGAGCCATAGGAGTTGTGTTAATTTATTTATGACCTACGTGTCAACATAAACGTCATGTAATTACTTTACTTTATTGCTAAACCGTTAGCCATAGTAGTAGAAGTAATAGTTGACGTGACAACTTCATGAAGACACGATGATGGAGATCATGATGATGGAGATCATAGTGTCATGCCGGTAACGAAGATGATCATGGCGCCCCGAAGATGGATTTCAAAGGAGCAATATGATATTGGCCATATCATGTCACTATTTGATTGCATGTGATGTTTATCATGTTTTTGCATCTTATTTGCTTAGAACGACGGTAGTAAATAAGATGATCCCTCATAACAATTTCAAGAAAGTGTTCCCCCTAACTGTGCACCGTTGCGAAGGTTCGTTGTTCCAAAGCACCAAGTGATGATCGGGTGTGATAGTTTCTAATGTTCGCATACAACGGGTGTAAGCCAGATTTACACACGCAACACACTTAGGTTGACTTGACGAGCCTAGCATGTACAGACATGGCCTCGGAACACAAGAGATCGAAATGTCGAACATGAGTCGTATGGAAGATACGATCAACATGGAGATGTTCACCAATGATGACTAGTCCGTCTCACGTGATGATCGGACACAACCTAGTTTACTCGGATCATGTATCACTTAGATGACTAGAGGGATGTCTAATCTGAGTGGGAGTTCATTAAATAATTTGATTAGATGAACTTAATTATCATGAACATAGTCTAAAACTTTGCAAATTGTCTTGTAGATCAAATGGCCCACGCTAATGTCAACCTCAACTTCAACGCGTTCCTAGAGAAAACCAAGCTGAAAGATGATGGCAGCAACTATACGGACTGGGTCCGGAACTTGAGGATCATCCTCATAGCTGCCAGGAAACAATATGTCCTAGAAGCACCGCTAGGTGAAGCACCCATCCCAGAGAACTAAGACGTTATGAACGCTTGGCAGCAGTGTGCTGATGATTACTCCCTCGTTCGGTGCAGCATGCTTTACAGCTTAGAACCGGGGCTCCAAAAGCGTTTTGAGAAACACGGAGCATATGAGATGTTCGAAGAGCTGAAAATGGTTTTCCAAGCTCATGCCCGGGTCGAGAGATATGAAGTCTCCGACAAGTTCTACAGTTGTAAGATGGAGGAAAACAGTTCTATCAGTGAGCACATACTCAAAATGTCTGGGTTGCACAACCGCTTGTCCCAGCTGGACATTAACCTCCCGGACGAGGCGGTCATTGACAGAATCCTTCAGTCGCTCCCACCTAGCTACAAGAGCTTTGTGATGAACTACAATATGTAGGGGATGGAAAAGACCATTCCTGAGGTATATTCAATGCTGAAATCAGCGGAGGTGGAAATCAAAAAGGAACATCAAGTGTTGATGGTCAATAAAACCACTAGTTTCAAGAAAGGCAAGGGTAAGAAGAACTTCAAGAAGGACGGCAAGGGAGTTGCCGTGCCCGGTAAACCAGTTGCCGGGAAGAAGCCAAAGAATGGACCCAAACCTGAGACTGAGTGCTTTTATTGCAAGGGAAAGGGACACTGGAAGCGGAACTGCCCCCAAATACTTAGCGGACAAGAAGGCCGGCAACACTAAAGGTATATGTGATATACATGTAATTGATGTGTACATTACCAGTACTCGTACTAGCTCCTGGGTATTTGATACCGGTGCGGTTGCTCATATTTGTAACTCAAAACAGGAGCTGCGGAATAAGCGGAGACTGGCGAAGGACGAGGTGACGATGCGCATCGGAAATGGTTCCAAGGTCGATGTGATCGCCGTCGGCACACTACCTCTACATTTACCTACGGGATTAGTTTTAAACCCCAATAATTGTTATTTAGTGCCAGCTTTGAGCATGAACATTGTATCTGGATCTCGTTTAATGCGAGATGGCTACTCATTTAAATCCGAGAATAATGGTTGTTCTATTTATATGAGAGATATGTTTTATGGTCATGCCCCGCTGGTGAATGGTTTATTCTTAATGAATCTCGAATGTAATGTTACACATATTCATAATGTGAATACCAAAAGATGTAAGGTTGATAATGATAGTCCCACATACTTGTGGCACTGCCGCCTTGGTCACATATGTGTCAAACGCATGACGAAGCTCCATACAGATGGAATTTTGGAGTCTCTTGATTTCGAATCATTTGACACGTGCGAACCATGCCTCAAGGGGAAGATGACCAAGACTCCGTTCTCCGCAACAATGGAGCGAGCAACCAACTTATTGGAAATTATACATACTGATGTGTGCGGTCCAATGAGCTTGAGGCTCGCGGTGCCTATGGTTATGTTCTCACTCTCACTGATGACTTAAGTAGACATGGGTATGTCTATTTGATGAAACACAAGTCTGAGACCTTTGAAAAGTTCAAGGAATTTCATAATGAGGTAGAGAATCAATGTGACCGAAAGATAAAATTCTTACGATCAGATCGTGGGGGAGAATATTGAAGTCACAAATTTGGTACGCACTTAAGGAAATGTGGAAACATTTCACAACTCACGCGGCCTGGAACACCTCAGCGTAACGGTGTGTCGGAACATCGTAATCGCACTCTATTGGATATGGTGCGATCTATGATGTCACTCACTGATTTACCGCTATCATTTTGGGGATACGCTCTAGAGACAGCTACATTCACTTTAAATAGGGCACCGTCTAAATCCGTTGAGATGACACCATATGAATTATGGTTTGGGAAGAAACCTAAGCTGTCGTTTCTAAAAGTTTGGGGATGTGAAGCTTATGTCAAGAAACTTCAACCTGAAAAGCTCGAACCCAAGTCGGAAAAATGCTTCTTCATAGGATACCCTAAGGAAACCATTGGGTATACCTTCTACCTCAGATCCGAAGGCAAGATCTTTGTTGCCAAGAACGGGTCCTTTCTGGAGAAAGAGTTTCTCTCGAAAGAAGTAAGTGGGAGGAAAGTGGAACTTGATGAAGTATTGCCTCTTGAACCGGAGAGTAGCGCAGCTCAAGAAAATGTTTCTGTGGTGCCTCCACCGACTAGAGAGGAGGTTAATGATGATGATCATGAAACTTTAGATCAAGTTACTACTGAACTTCGTAGGTCCACAAGGACATGTTTCGCACCAGAGTGGTACGGCAACCCTGTCCTGGAAATCATGTTGTTAGACAAAGGTGAATCTTCGAACTATGAAGAAGCAATGGCGGGCCCAGATTCCAAAAAATGGCTTGAAGCCATGCAATCCGAGATAGGATCCATGTATGAAAACAAAGTATGGACTTTGACAGACTTGCCCGATGATCGGTGAGCGATAGAGAATAAATGGATCTTTAAGAAGAAGACGGACGCGGATGGTAATGTTACCATCTATAAGGCTCGACTTGTCGCTAAGGGTTATCGACAAGTTTAAGGGGTTGACTACGATGAGACCTTCTCACCCGTAGCGAAGCTGAAGTCCGTCTGAATCTTGTTAGCAATTGCCGCATACTATGATTATGAGATATGGCAAATGGACGTCAAAACGGCATTCCTCAACGGCTTTCTTAAGGAAGAATTGTATATGATGCAGCCGGAAGGTTTTGTCGATCCTAAGAATGCTAACAAGTTATGCAAGCTCCAACGCTCCATCTATGTGCTGGTGTAAGCATCTCGGAGTTGGAACATTCGCTTTGATGAAATGATCAAAGAGTTTGGGTTTATGCAGACTTATGGAGAAGCCTGCATTTACAAGAAAGTGAGTGGGAGCTCTGTAGAATTTCTCATATTATATGTGGATGACATACTTTTGATGGGAAATGATATAGAACTTTTGGACAGCATTAAGGCCTATTTGAATAAGTGTTTTTCAATGAAGGACCTTGGAGGAGCTGCTTATATATTAGACATCAAGATCTATAGAGATAGATCAAGATGCCTCATAGGTCTTTCACAAAGCACATACCTTGATAAGATATTGAAGAAGTTCAATATGGATCAGTCTAAGAAGGGGTTCTTGCCTGTGTTGCAAGGTGTGAAATTGAGCTCAGCTCAATGTCCGACCACGGCAAAAGATAGAGAAAAGATGAGTGTCGTCCCCTATGCCTCAGCCATAGGGTCTATCATGTACGCCATGCTATGTACCAGACCTGATGTAAACCTTGCCGTAAGTTTGGTAGAAAGGTACCAAAGTAATCCCGGTATGGAACACTGGACAGCGGTCAAGAATATCCTAAAGTACCTGAAAAGGACTAAGGACATGTTTCTCGTTTATGGAGGTGACGAAGAGCTCATCGTAAAGGGTTACGTCGACGCTAGCTTCGACACAGATCTGGATGACTCCAAGTCACAAACCGGATACGTGTTTATTTTGAATGGTGGGGCAGTAAGCTCATGCAGTTGCAAGCAAAGCGTCGTGGCGGGATCTACATGTGAAGCGGAATACATGGCAGCCTCGGAGGCAACACATGAAGCAATCTGGATGAAGGAGTTCATCACTGACCTAGGAGTCATACCCAATGCGTCGGGGCCAATCGCTCTCTTTTGTGACAACACTAGAGCTATTGCACTTGCCAAGGAGCCCAGGTTTCACAAGAAGACCAGGCACATCAAGCGTCGCTTCAACTCTATTCGTGAAAATGTTCAAGATGGAGACATAGATATTTGTAAAGTGCACACGGATCTGAATGTCGTAGATCCGTTGACTAAACCTCTTCCGCGAGCAAAACATGATCAACACCAGAACTCTATGGGTGTTCGATTCATCACAATCTAACTAGATTATTGACTCTAGTGCAAGTGGGAGACTGTTGGAAATATGCCCTAGAGGCAATAATAAAATGATTATTATTATATTTCCTTGTTCATGATAATTGTCTATTATTCATGCTATAATTGTGTTATCCGGAAATCGTAATACATGTGTGAATACATAGATCACAACACGTCCCTAGTGAGCCTCTAGTTAACTAGCTCGTTGATCAACAGATAGTCATGGTTTCGTGACTATGGGCATTAGATGTCATTGATAACAGGATCACATCATTAGGATAATGATGTGATGGACAAGACCCAATCCTAAGCCCAGCACAAGATCGTGCTGTTCGTTTGCTAAAGCTTTTTCAATGTTAAGTATCATTTCCTTAGACCATGAGATCGTGTAACTCCCGGATGCCGTAGGAGTGCTTTGGGTGTACCAAACGTCACAACGTAACTGGGTGACTATAAAGGTATACTACAGGTAACCCCGAAAGTATCTGTTGGGTTGACACGGATCGAGACTGGGATTTGTCACTCCGTATGACGGAGAGGTATCTCTAGGCCCACTCGGTAATGCATCATCATAATGAGCTCAATGTGACCAAGTGTTTGGTCACGGGATCATGCATTACGGTACGAGTAAAGTGACTTGCCGGTAACGAGATTGAACGAGGTATTGGGATACCGACGATCGAATCTCGCGCAAGTAACGTATCGATTGACAAAGGGAATTGTATATGGGATTACTTGAATCCTCGACATCGTGGTTCATCCGATGAGATCATCGAGGAGCATGTGGGAGCCAACATGGGTATCCAGATCCCGCTGTTAGTTATTGACCGGAGAGTCGTCTCGGTCATGTCTGCATGTCTCCCGAACCCGTAGGGTCTACACACTTCAGGTTCGGTGATGCTAGGGTTGTAGAGATATTAGTATGCAGTAACCCAAAAGTTGTTCAGAGTCCCGGATGAGATCCCGGACGTCACGAGGAGTTCCGGAGTAGTCCGGAGGTAAAGATTTATATATAGGAAGTCAAGTTTCGGCCATCAGGAAGGTTTCGGGCGTAATCAGTATTGTACCGGGACCACCGGAAGGGTCCTGGGGGTCCACCGGGTGGGGCCACCTATCCCGGAGGGCCCCATGGGCTGAAGTGGGAGGGGAACCAGCCCCTGGTGGGCTGGTGCGCCCCCCTTGGGCCTCCCCTGCGCCTAGGGTTGGGAAACCCTAGGGGTGGGGCGCCCCACTTGGCTTGGGGGGCAAGCCACCCCCCTTGGCCGCCGCCCCCCCTTGGAGATGCATCTCCTAGGGCCGGCGCCCTCTAGGGGCCTATATAAAGAGGGGGGAGGGAGGGCAGTCATACCTAAGCCTTGGCGCCTCCCTCTCCCTCCCGTAGCACCTCTCTCTCTCGCTGAGCTTAGCGAAGCCCTGCCGAGATCCTTGCTGCATCCACCACCACGCCGTCGTGCTTCTGGATCTCCATCAACCTCTTCTTCCCCCTTGCTGGATCAAGGAGGAGACGTCTTCCCTAACTGTACGTGTGTTGAACGCGGAGGTGCCGTCCGTTCGGCACTTGGTCATCGGTGATTTGGATCACGGCGAGTACGACTCCATCATTCCCGTTCTCTTGAACGCTTCCGCTCGCGATCTACAAGGGTATGTAGATGCACTCCTCTCTCTCATTGCTAGATGACTCCATAGATTGATCTTGGTGAAGCGTAGAAATTTTTTATTTTCTGCAACGTTCCCCAACACCTTCGACGAAGACTACGAGGTGTTTTCTCAGAGTGCACGTGCTTACCTCATCTCGAGAGCCAGCAGGTTGGTGCCCAGAGCGGCTCAGGCAACTCACCACTACAACGAGGGCACCCACGATGCGGAGGCCTCGCCCTCTTCCATGTCCACGGAGCCAATCGTCATCGATATCTCCAACAATGAGGAGTAGCTTGTCTTATTAGCTCACTATAAGGACCCATGTTCACTTTGCTAGCTACTGCCTTTCCTTAACAAATTCTAGTGAATTGTGCTATCTACTTTTACCATGCAATCTTCTGCTATAGTGTATATGTTCCATATGTCGTGCAATGTGGTGTTCAATTAACTTCTTGGTTCAATTCTACAAGTGTGATGTTCAATTCTCCAGGGTGCAATATTTCCAAATTGTTAAGCATGCTTGGTTTGGTTAACTGTCTGATCTTCTATTAGGAGTATGTTATATTGTTCAATTAGTGTTTAGTTAACTGTTTGGTTCATTTGTTGTGGCTTGGTTCACTTGTTGTGGTGTTTAGTTAACTGCTTGGTTCAATTCTGCAATGCGATGTTCAATTGTTGTGGCTGCATTCTGTTATTGTATACCATGTGAGGAATAAATCGAATTTGGCTGTACTAAATACATGAGAAACAAATACAATTGCTATATTTCCAAGTTGCTAAGCATGCTTGATTTGTTAACTATCTGATCTTCTATTAGGAGTATGTTATATTGTGCAATGTGGTGCTTAGTTAATGTTTGGTTCATTTTTTGTGGTGTTTAGTTAACTGCTTGGTTCAATTCTGCAATGCGGTGTTCAATTGATGTGGCTACATTCTGTTATTGTATACCATGTGAGGAATAAATCGAATTTGGCTATACTAAATACATGAGAAACAAATACAATTGATATATTTCCAAGTTGTTAAGCATGCTTGGTTTGGTTAACTGTCTGATCTTCTATTAGGAGTATGTTATATTGTGCAATGTGGTGCTCAGTTAACGTTTGGTTCATTTGTTGTGGTGTTTAGTTAACTTATTGGTTCAATTCTGCAATGCGATGTTCAATTGTTGTGGCTGCATTCTGTTGTTGTGTACCATGTGAGGAATAAACCGAATTTGGCTGCACTTAATACATGAGAAACATATACAAGTGATATATTTCCTAGTTCTTAATCATGCATGGTTTGGATAAATGAGTTTTCCATGTGGCTTGAATTAATCTGATGAATATGCAATGTGCTTATTTTCCAACAATATATTTTACTGATAGCATGCGAACCCTTACTTAACCTGATGACTAACTACCTTATATGTGTTGCAGGGAAACAATGGAAAGCATTGAGGTTTACAAGATGGTACTAACTATTATACCTTGCCTTTTTTATTCCTTTGCCCCGTTTCTAATATAGAGAAGATATTTATGCACATCCTTATTTTCAGGGTTCACTGATGATTACCTCTCAAACCACCTCTGTGGTCAGGAGGCGAGGAAAGTTTTCATACAACACCCACGATTCAATATTGAAGTGTTCCTGAAGAGGTCATGAATGAAGGCTCAATATCCACCTTCCGCTTCAGCAGTTTTCCAGATGAGATGCATGTCTCTATGTACCGTCTATGATGCTAATTTCGAAAGGTTCTAGATGTTGCATGTGAAACTTGCTGCTGGTGCAATTGTCTAATGGGGTAGCTGAGTGCTGAAGCTATATCATGTTGTACTCCGATGTATTTCAATTTATGAAATCCTGCTTCCTTAATATGGAAATGGAATATATTATGTGCTTAATATGAATGTCAATTAGATTAGTAATGGATTATTAATAATAGGGCAATTAGCCCGCTAATTGGCCAATTATCTTGCTAATTGAGTTTTTCTATTGCAAACGGTTAATGAGAAAACACCGTGGGCGATGACCTCAGGCAACGCACACAGTTTCTAGGAATAAACCGTGTTGGATCAATGAACAATCACACACGACATTCTCTTCAAAACTTTTTGCGTTATGCCACCTTGCGCAAACGTTTTTCCTTGTAGTGACTATGTGGGATGTGTATACGAACGGAAACGTTTAGTGGTGACTGACTGTGTGGGATGTACTTATGACCGGAAATTATTTCGCCTGTATAATTATATTTTTTGAGCATTACTGTACGTATTTCTGTATTTCAGTGCTCACCAGTCGCACATGACCTCATTTTGCCAAGTGTGTGTGCCAGGAGGGCATATCCCCAACGTTTTTTGGGTCGTGTGGGAAGGACCCCCCTATCGCCCACACTCACTTGGCGACGATTCCGAATGCCATCGCGGAAAGGGGTTAAAAACCATTTGTTTAGGATCAACGCGCACCAGTGGCAGATGTCCTCGTACCCTCCCACGTCAATCCCGTGGGCGACGGGGAGGGCGTTCCCGTCGCTGCAGCCAACACCCTCCTCTCCCTCCCTCCTCCCTTGCCGCCGCCCGAGGACGCAACCGGGCAAAGCCTAGCCGGCGTCGACGGCGGCGGGGTATTTTGCCTTCTCATGCAGGGCCTCCGCCATGGGCAGCGCGGCTGGGCCGGGATACCGCGATGGCAAGGGTCATGGTGGTGCGGCGGCGCTCGGGACCGGAGGTGCACCTCGGGCTTTGAGGTGGAGGATTGTGCAGGCGAGGGGGTGGCGATGGATTGGTATCTGCCCCGATCTGGCATCCGTCTTCAGCTGGCGGCGCGGGCTTGGGCAGCACGGGCCGGTGTCCTTCGCCGTGACGCAGATGGTGTCCGCGTACTGGAGGAAGCGGGTATGGTGGCGATCATAGTGCTCTTATCGCATCATGGCAACGATCTGCATGAGCGGTCCTCCTCGATCTGGCCGTCGACGTGTTTCGGAACTGCTGCCGAAGATCTTACCCAAGGATATCTGGATCGGATAGAATTTGTTCATGTGCATCCATATCAGCCTATGCGGCTCCATGAGGGTGTGACGCGAAGCTCTGTTCTTTGTTGACACCATGGAACATGTGGGTATCTCGGTTTTCATGGCATAGACACCGCTTGAGAAAATCATTGTGGTTGAGATCGGAGGATCGGTAAGGCGGAGGGGGCCTTGGAGGCGATGGACTCAACCAGGTTTTTGGTAACTTTCAGAAGTAGCAATGACAAGTGGGGCGGCAACAATGGAGGATTTCATTTTTGGTGGTGCTCCTCAGGGTGCCAAGTTGTGAATTTCAGGGTGAAAACCGAAGGTCTTACCTTCATTGGTTGTGTTTGGCAATTGCCTTGCTCAAGGTATTGTTTCGTGATCTTGGACTTTCTTTAGGGTGAAAAGCTAAGATCTTGGATCAGGCGACGACGATGCTTGTGCATTGTTTCCTAATTGAAGGCATCACTTTCGGAGATCTTTTATGTTTTTCGGGTGTTGTCTTTGGTGGTGTTTTGTGTGTTGCTGCTGAAAAGAGTTGATTACTATAGCGAGGCCTTTGTTTTTTCCTTTCTTTTCCGGGTTGTGTGCATCATGGATGTCTTTGAGATATTTTGTTGGTGCAGAGGCTGGGTTTAATTGGTATCTTCATGATGTTAATATATTCTTTAAAAGCAAATTCAATATGCGATGAAATATATTTTTAAATATGTGATGAACATATTTTAAATACACTATGAACACTTTTGTATCATAGAAATTTTCAAAATACCTGAGGAACATTTTTTTTCAATATGCATGAACTTTTTTCATACGTGATGAATATTTTTCCAGTAGGCGGTGAACATCTTTTAAATACATGCATTCATTTTTTAAATTAGTTGATACTTTTAAATATGTGACAAACATTTTTTAAATAGGCGCTGAACAATTTCATGTATGCATCAAAACATTTTCTTTCCAAATATGTGGCAAGCATGTTTTGAATACATGGTGGCTATTTTAATACACGAAAACTTTTTTCCAAATAAATGATTTGTAATATATGATGAACAATCTGGCAATACCTTTGAAATATTGTCCGCTCTTTTAGTTTATTTTTACAAAATAAGCAAACATATTTTTTAGAGAATATGTACAAGCAAGAGAGAAAACATGAGCATTTAACAGAATACTACTACTTTCCATCCAACCTTGGCAGAAAGTACCCCTCTACAAAAAAATTAGCAAAAACCAACCAATTTTTTTAGTAATCTTTTGCAAAAAAAACTACCAAGTCATAAAAGTGCCCGATTCGGCTGTTTTAAGCAGGATTATGACAAATGGGGCCTGCACGTCAGGTGACGCATCAGCAGACATCTAACAGCGGACAGAAAACGGCCATTAACAGCACGGCTCGGTCGGAAGCGCTGTGTCGGTTGAACGGTGGTCAACACGACGCAAGATCAGTCTCTCCCTCTCGTAGTTCACTCTCTCTCTCTCTCTCTCTCTCTCTCTCGCTCTCCCTCAGTCTGACCTAGGTGGCGGCGGCCATGGCGGTGGTGGATCCAGTCGACGGTGGTGTTGATTTGGCTAGTGGCGGTGGTGCTCTTGGCCATGGCGTCCATGCCGCTAGCCAGGGTGACGGTGTCCGCCGCCATGGCGTTGGTAGCGTTGGCTGCACATGGTGATGACGGAGGTAGCGGTGTCGACGTCGTCAGGTCGTTCTCAGAAGTGGACAACTAGCTGGGGAGCGCTAACAGTTATGCGACCCAGCTTTGATGCGGAGCATCCTACGGACATCACCATGTCAAGAGTCCATTTGGCAAGTGACACATGCGACATCTAATTCACATACACAAAGGTGAATCATCTCCTTTACACGTGCTCACTTGACCCTCTCGAGGATGGTATACTACTTGACACTCCTTCCGTGTGCATGCATAGGTATTGTCGGAACATCACGGATGTCGAGGAGGAGTGCGAGCGCAAGTGTACGTCTACACCATCCGCGAGGGAAGCATGGAAGAGAAGACGGAAGAAAGGAGAAGAAGACGGAGCGGCTGTTGAGCTGGAGCCGGACATCCGGACGCCGAGCCGGATCATCCGGGCTCAGCCGGATCATCCGAGCCGACCCCCGGATCGTCCGGATAACTGCGCCGAAGACACCGGAAGGCTTCACCTGAAGCCGGATCATCCGGGACTCCGTACGGATCATCCGGATCCCCAACGCCCGGATCACCCTCACTTACCCCTTCGTGGCTTAGACTATAAATAGACCTCCTCCACCTCCTTTCTAGGGTTAGCAAAGTGATAGCTCATTTGATAGAGAGCTTTGCTCCTTGTACCACTCTACTCTTGAGAGAGAGAGACTACTACTCCTTATGGAGGCCAAGACCTCCATCTAGGAGAAGATCCTGCGGGATATATCGATCAAGACCCCCTCTTGGGCGGCGCCCTTCAAGACCTCCTCATGGAGATGAACTTTACCTTGTATCTTTCCCTTTGTTGTTCATGTACCTTGTGGATCTTGTGTGTTTGATTGTCTAGTGGATGTGTGATTGGACTTGTTCTTGAGTGTTTCCCCTTGTGATTTCTCTCCGTTCTTCCCCGTGTTCTTCGTGTTCTTCGAGGATCTCGCTCCTTTCGTGAAAGATCGACCGTCTAGGGTTCCACCCTACATCAAGCTTGCTTCACAACCGTGGTCGTAGCTCGTCCAGTTGTCGCCGACGCCTGGGTCTTCCAGCAGCGACAGGTATGCGCCTTCGCTCTATTTTACTATGATTTATTTCATCTACAATTAGTTTGTTGTTGTTGTCTGAATTTGTGCATTAACTTGTGTGAATTTTGATTGTTTGCAATGTCAATTAGGAGATTTCAAATTTGTTATTATGCAAAAATCTGTGTTAAATTTTGTCTTTGAAATAGTAAGTAGTGTTGTTAGTATTGTTGATGAAAAGAGAAGATCAAGCTTTACCTACACTACAGAAGGTTAGAAAATGAGCAGACATGGAAGTGAAAATGTGATATGAAGTCTTTGAGGACTGTCAGGGGAGGGGAGTTCACCTAAAATAAATTCACTGACTACTGCGATGAAAATGGCATTAAGCATTTCCTCAATGCTCTATACGCACCACAGTAGAAAGATGTTGTAGAGTGTCGGAACCATATTGGTGTATCAATGGCGAGAAGCATCTTGAAGAGCAAAGGTGTTCAAGTATATTTTGGGGTCAGTACAACTGTTACTTATGGAATAGATCTTCCACAAAAAGTGTCACAAATATGAAACCATACAAAGCCTGGTACGCCAAAAAGCCTAAGATTCATCACGTGCCAACTTTTGTGTGCAGTGCCTATGTCAAGATAACTAAGCCAAATCAATCTAACTTGGGAAATGGAAGCATTCGAGTAGTACTCTATGCACCACTAACCAAAGCATACATGTTATTTGATCCCTCCAGTAAACAATTCATTACCTCTTGAGATGTTGTATTTGATGAAGCTAAACAATGGCAATGGAATGGTGTAAAGGAACTAAATATATAGGGAGGAGGTGATGAATTCATTGTGTATTATTCAAGTGAGCTGGTTGCAGAAGATGGTGTGCGTCGACTAGTTCAACACCTAAAACTAGAAAACTTAAAAGCAATGCTGCCACTCCAGCAGCAACCAGAGAGGCTACACCTATCATGACAACAACCCCTGTTACAACAAACTCTGGTGTGAGATAGTGTTGGAGCATATGCAAGTGCAAGAACTCGGGGATATCACAACATACATGACTTGCTAGATAGTACCTCAGCTTGTGATATGTATCTTGAAAATGATGACACGTGTATGCTCAGTACCGAGGAGCCAACATCATTTATCGAAGCATGCAAAGAAACTTGTTGGAAAAATGGAATGGGTGAGGGAATTCGAGCACGCGCCACCCCACCCAGCCCCTCACCAAACTCTTCACCGCCCGACACGCTTCTAGATCTGCTTCTGAACGTGTCGTTACAATTATGTTACGAATAGGTTTTCAACAGACGTCTTGAGCAGACAGACTGTACCTAGGCTCAACAAACAAACGATCATGAGCCATGGACCAGAATCCAGCAACGACGGAGCCGTCCTAGTTTGAATCATCGTCCAGTGTTACACGAGGGAACCACAGTCGGGCACTATGCCATGTTGTGCAAGTCATGTTTTCTCTTTTTGGTTCAGAGGACGGACTTTAAAGTAAGGTGATTTAGTGTCAGTGACATGTGGAGCGTTTGGTTTGCGGCCTCACACATCAATGACTCTAAGTTACCTGGCTTAAAGTTAGCGAATTGCAACCCTTCCTCCACCATCACACCATGTTGCGTAACAGCCACATTTTTGAATCCCAAGGCAACATTCAACGTCCAAAATATCGGGTCCGGTTGAGCCTAGGACCAAAGTTTACCCTCAGCAAAATACATTTTTACATAACTTACAACTTGAGGGCATCTCCAAAGCTAACCCCTAAAACGGACACATCGATGCGGGAGCGGACCATCCCATCATGCCTCCTAAATATTCATTCATGCATGTGCATGTCGTGGTTGAGAAGAGAGAGGGGATGTCCGGATGTCCGACGTGATGACTTTTGGTTGGCTAAACAGATTTTCGAACTTCCTCAAAGCCCCCTCCTCCTGTCCCAAGTTTGCTTCTGGTTTACCAAAATTTAAGCATCCGGATCAGTTCACGCACGTTTGAGGGATAACACTGGAGGACTACTCCGAAGCGACGAGGGACGATTTGTGGGTCAGCGTTATGCTTTGCGTATCAACTTACAAGGCTCCCAGTCAAAGAAAAAACAATAATACCGTTACACTCGAATTCGAAAACCTGTTAAAACAGAATTTGAGTTCGAGAATTATCGACAAGCCAAACGTCTCTAAGTGAAAGTTTATAAAGCGGCATCCAGCTCAACTCCAGACGCGTGGGCCAGCAAGGCGACGAGCACACCGTCGATGGAGTACGTCAAGTTGGAACCCTGTCCTGCAGGCTGCTCGTCGAACTCAGCGGCGCGGAAAGGGTACTGCATTCGCAACACGTAGGATGGGAGGACGCCGGGAGCCTGCAAGTTGGCACGTACGTGGCAAGGCTTGAGGCATCGCTATCCATGCAGATCACACCCCTCGACACGTGCCCCATGTATGCGGCCACATGTCGGAGACTCGCTCCACCGTCTTCGTCCACATTCTCACTCACATCGCATCTTATATACCACAATCCATCTCGCCGAGAAACCCACCGCGCATTTGGCTATCGCATTTCTCAGGTGAGTCTCAGGTTTCAGAGCAGCGAAGCTTTCAAGTGCGCATCTGGCTACAGGCATGGCTGGAGAGCAAGCGTTCCACCGGGGAGGCGTGCACGGAGGCGGCAGCGCCATCGGGCCGGACTACATGCGGGCCATCCGCGGCGACGACGACTACTACGGCGGGCACGGCCAGGGCCACAACCAGCCGGCGGCCGTCACCCTCGCGAAGGGGGTGGCCGCGGCGGCGGCGGCCGGGTCGATGCTGCTCCTGTCGGCCCTGACGCTGACGGGCACGGTGCTGGCGCTGATCGTGGCGACGCCGCTGCTGGTGATCTTCAGCCCCGTGCTGGTGCCCGCGGCCATAGCCGTGACGATGCTGACGGCCGGGTTCGTGTCGTCGGGGGCGTTCGGCGCGGCGGCGGTGGGGGTGCTGGCGTGGATGTACAAGTACCTGTCGCACGGCGCGTCCTCGCCGCCGGGGGCCGACACGGTGGACCACGCGGGCGCGAAGCTGGACTCCAAGGCGCACGAGGTGAAGAACTGGGCGCAGCATCGCCTCGACCAGGCACGAACGCCGTAGACATGTCGGAATTTGCCCTCCTATGCGTTA
The DNA here is from genome assembly GCA_032464435.1 of Aegilops umbellulata. Classification (NCBI taxonomy): domain Eukaryota; kingdom Viridiplantae; phylum Streptophyta; class Magnoliopsida; order Poales; family Poaceae; genus Aegilops; species Aegilops umbellulata. The sequence continues at coordinate 333,151,463 of CP136058.1, forward strand.
CCAGTGTGTGTGTGTGTGCGTGGATCGACGCCTCTATATGTACGGACGTGCCTGCCTGCGAGCGGTGCTACTTACCACCGATGAATAATAAGCTGCATATCTGCTACTCATCTCCTCTGGAGAGGGAGTTAAGAATAGAGGATCTCTTGTGCTTGTTCTTGTGCCGTCTACTTGCGCTGCTTCGTCTTGACCTGCAAGGACTTCTGATTTGGAGTCCACGTTCAAATTACTGCCTTGGAACACTATGATCCTCGATTCCTTCTATGCTGCCGCTCTAATTCCTAAATCCCTCCTCTGTTCTTAAGCTGTTTTAACGCTTCAACAATTGCTTGAATCGCACCCTGAAATTGCATATTGTTTGTGCCACCTTCAGTTCTGCCCTTACAAATGGCAGCACCCCACAAGAACTAATTTTACTTGCACTCGAGCATAAGTATATTTTTGTATAGCAGTAAACAAGCAATTCTGCCCCGACAGTGGTGCAGTCTGCTCATTCTTCTGCAATCTGTGGAATTCATTTCTGCCCTTCCGTATTGCAACACTCCGGCCATTTCTGTCCCCTACCCCACACATGAATCTCAGCGTTAACGGGCGATCCTGCTCTCAGATGAACAGTAAAATGTAAAATAAATTTTGAAAAAGAAAATTTGTAGTAGAATGTAAAATACAATTTTATAAAGAAAATTTGTTGTGACAAACATTGTTAAATGTTTCACATGTCTTTATTGTTTAGTTGGGCAAGCGAAAACCGATGCTCTAAAGATGATACTTTTTGAAACATTTTGGAGCACTGATTTTATCTTTTCTTTTCTTCAAAGTCATTCCATCATGATTTTTTGCACGGTTAACATTCAATAATGTTTGCTCAAAAAGCTTTTAACATTTACTCTGTTTTTGCGTTTTACTGTTCTTTCCCGTGCTTATGCAGCTGAGAGTTTTTTTTACCTGTTACTATTGTTTTGTATTTTACTGTTCATCCTAGTGCATATGCACACGGGAGCAGAACAACAGACGAATCGCTCTCAATTCTCATTTTAGGTTGTCAAACACTGTATAACTTTTCAATCATTTTAACTGTGTAAATATGTTCCTCGCAAAAAATAAGATTTGATAGGTGACTTTCAGATATTAGAAAAGCAAAGATTAATATAAATTATTTTTTGAATAACCAATTTATTTATTAATTCAATATTATTTGGGTAACCAATTTTTTAGATCTTCAGCTATGAAATTATTTCGAAGACACATTTTTCATGTAAATTGAGAGAGGACTTGCTTAGGCATTGTATGATAATCTAAATTAAGAAGTCATTAGCGACGTGTGGGCGCTCGCATTGGAAAGGCGTTAGCAGCGCTCAACGGCGTGTTCTATTGGTGATAGTAGTCATTTGATGGTTCAGGACTCTGATGTAACTTGTCTAAAAAAAGGACTTTGATGTAATTTGTATTGTTTAGGATGTTTTGTAATCTTTTGTGAACATTTATGATAGAATGTATGTCTTTTAGAAAAAAAGAATAGGTTCTAGTTTTTTTCTATATTAATAATTTCATCTTCGACCTTTGTAGGAACAAATTTGGACGGAAACAAATTATTGAATTATTAAAATAGTTATTAGGCTGGATGATTTTCGTTCATCAAGTTAGCTTGGCACCCATATCAAAATCCAGGCCCCACCATGGCACTCAAGAATATATTTGCTTGCACAAAGATAAACACTAGAGGCTAACGCGCGCTTTGCCGCGCCATTCTTCACTTGTGAAATTAACCATTTTATATCTATAGATTATTGTGATTAGTTCTTTCTTAATTTTATCTATTGGCTTTATATTTTATATTGTTTTTTGTGGTGTTTTTTGTTCGTATATCGTGTTGGGTTGTTGTTGGAGTATTTTCTTTCAAGAGAAAAAAAGAATTATTTGATGCGTGGTTGTGAAGTCTCTGCATATTTTGACCTTGGTGTCAGCCCGATGGTGATTGTTTGAGCCTCTTGGGAGTTCTTATTTCACATGGGTTCAACACACGAAGCTCTTGCTACTGTGACTCTCACATGGATCAGCACACAAAGCTCTTGCTAGCTAAGCTTGGCTCTCTGCTCCTCTCGCTCGTTTAGTTTCTTTTGCTCATCCCAGTGCTAGCTCAAAAAATGCATATCTTTTTTTATTTGAAATGGTTAGTTAAATTAAATGATGTTTAAGCAACTTTAAAAATATTATGACTTTTAAAAACCTTGAATTTTAGAAACATGAATGAATTTAAAATATATTCATGGTTTAAAAATGTTCACAAAGTAAAAAAAATCAAATTTAGAAAATGTTCACAAACTTTAAATGGCCATGTACTTTAAAATTTTCCACAAATTTAATCAATATTAAGAATTTGAAGAATTTTATAATATGTTTGTGTTTCTTGAAGTACATAAATTTTAATAAATGCTCAAGAATTAAAACGGAAAAAAAGAAGAAAAAATAAAAGTAAACAATGCAAACCTACATGTGGGGCCCTAGTGACCCCACAACCCTCAAAGCACCAGAGTGCGTCAATTTGAGGGAGCTTAGTATCTCCATAGATGTGATTCCATCCTACAAGCGATGCAATCTTTGAATCCATTTCCTTCCTCACAAATTGCGGTATCTTACATGAACTAATTTTCCTTGCACTCAAGTATATATTTGATTGCAAGCAATAAACAAGTGATTCTGTCCTAGAAGTGGTCTTACAAGTGTTGCACTCTTCTATTTTTTTTCTACAATTTGTGGATTCATTTTGTATTTGAAATAGTAGTATCCCACTTTAACTATAATTCTCTCATTTGCACTCATGAATATATTTCTGTGCACAACAATACTGCCCTATATTGCGTTAAAGCATGCAATACATTTTTGTTTGCAAAACCATGACCGATGCAATTACAACATTGCCAATGCGCAATTGAATTATTTCTTCTATTTCTGCAATCCTCATGAGTGTCCTTGATATTACTTATATGTGGTTGTTCGTAGAAGAGATTTTTTTTACTATGGAAACTGCGGGGCTTGGCCCCACAACATATTAATTTCATTGAAAAAGAAAAAGCAAAGTCATATGTACAAGAAGGTTACAGGTCCACCAGAAGTGGAAAAAAGAAAAGAAAAGAAGCTAGGTCTAAGCTATACTAAAGAACAATTGTTGGTAGAAGAGTTGATTTATACTAGTCTAAAAAAAATTTAGTTTTACCGTTTTGCGCAATGCATCCTTTTTATATAGGTCCACTAAATAGGCTTTCGTCCAGCTTTGAACCCCACACTGCCGAAGCAATAAAAAAGTGCATTTTCAGTTTTTATTGGTCTATGCAATTTTGGTTGCACGTGAAGGAGGGAACTCTCATTTTTTTTTTTGCGAATAAGCAAAGGTATCATTGCATCGAGATAAGGAGTAGAATGAGTACATATAGAGATACAACACATGACACGAACGCAGGTAGGCGTGAACATGATGCCCGAAGCAGAGCGACAAGGGATGCTCAGTCTATATAGAAGATACATCACGGCTAAACCAACGAAGCCCGAACCAAGAGCGGCAATGCTGAACCAATAAGAACACCAACACCGACAGAGCCAAAATCAGGGACACAACGAGCGAGCAAGATAGCGCCTTCAAGAAGAAAGACGACGCCGAGACGTTCTTCCAGAGGAACCAGACCTAGGGTTTCCCCTGAGCTCTGAGAGGGGCACAACCGAAGGCCTTGACAATGCCTTCAAGAAGAAAACGACATCCGTAGACGCCGCCGCTACCAGCACCGGCAAGTCGAGCAGATATTTCTCCCTGACCTGAGGCTGAGGAATCCCTTTTTTTTTGGAAAAGGAGGCTCACCCTCGGCCTCTGCATCTGAAAGATGCATGCGGCCATATTATTAAATAGTTCGAATAAAAACATAGTCTTAGCTCCATTATTGCCACAACCGGCAGGATAATAGGACTAGAACACTAGACGCCTATCCTATTATGAGACCGTCATCCATACCAGTTGAATATACCCCATGCTACCATGTCCCACTGGTTGCACCCAGTAACCAAAGGCTCCCTAGAGTCCGTCGGAGTGAGTAAGGACCACGTACGGATCCATGTCGTAGCTCTGAAGATGACCTGCTAGAAATTTAAAGTATGTTGCCTGTTAAAAATCATATCATTCATGCAGTTCCATATAGCCCAAATAAGTACACATATTTCAATCCGAATACAAGACGCAGTAATATGATCTACTCCAGCTAGCCACGTCCCAAATAACGTTTCAATGCTAACCGGAGGAATAATGTTAAAGGCTATATGGATCGTTCGTCAAAGTAATTTCACGAGAGGCAATCTATGAATAGGTGTTGTATTGTTTCGTCATGATCACAAAAACAACATCGTCCACTACCTACCCAATGTCACTTTAGTAAATTATCTTTGGTGAGGATCACTTGCTTGTGGACAAACCACATGAAAATTTTGATACGCAAGGGAACCTTAATTTTCCAGATATGTATCGATCTTGGGATTGGACCATAATTAATTAGATCCATATACATAGATTTGACCGTAACCCACCGCTTCTGGTTAATTTCCAGTGAACGGAATCAGGTTAGTCGGATAGTTGAATCTCCATCAACCTTCGCACCAAGTGTAGCGAGGAGTTCCAGCGCTCCCCAACTAAAGATCTCCTAAACTTTATATTTAAGGACACCTCCTGTAGTACAGTAGCCACGTAATCCTCCTTACGTTGTATAATATTACATAAGGTGGGGTACTGTAGGGCTAGAGGCGTCTCCCCTAACCACGTATCCTCCCAAAATCTTGTTGTCATCCCATTACCAACAAAGAATTTGGTCCTACGAAAGAACATATCTTTCGTTCTCATAAGTCCCTTCCAGAATGACGAATCGTTAGGTCTTGCGGTAACTTGGACAGAAATTTTGATTGTAAATATTTGTTTCATAATATTTGTGCCCACATACCATCAGTCTCTACTGATAAGCTGTACAACTATTTACTCATTAGGCATTTACATTTCTAGGTTCTCAATTCCCAGACCCCCCCCCCCCGTCCTCGGGTCGGCAAATGACACCCCATCTTGCCAGGCGATATTTTGTCTTAACATCATCTGACTACCAAAAAAAATTAAGATCGATAAAAAACAAGTTTCTTCTGTACCCCTTTAGGTACTTCAAAGAAAGATAACAAGAACATCGGCATATTAGTTAGTATTGAATTAATGAGCACCAACCGACCTCCATAAGACATTAGCTTGCCCTTCCAACAACTTATTTTTTTCAAATCGATCTTCGATGCATTTCCACTCTTTATTAGTAAGTTTTGATGATGAATCGGGATGCCCAGATAACTGAAAGGCAGAGATCCTAATTCACATCCGAATAATTGTCTATATGCATCTTGTTCCTCTTTGGCCCTCCCAAAGCAGAACAATTCGCTCTTGTGAAAATTTATTTTTAGTCCCAACATTGTCCAAAAATACACCGGTTTCATATTTCAAGCCTTTGCAAGATCATGCTCCATGAAACGAATAGTGTCGTCGGCATATTGTAAGATGGATACTCACATATCGACTAGATGGGGAATGAGTCCACCAACTTGGCCATTCTCCTTGGCCCGGCCTATAAGAACGGTCAGCATATCCACCACTATATTGAATAAGAGAGGAGACATCGAATCACCTTGTCTCAAGCCCTTACGAGTCTGAAAATAGTGATCGATATCATCGTTAACCTTTACTCAGACACTACATTTTTGGACTAGGGATCCACCTGATTCCTCCATGTCTCATTAAAACCCTTCATGCGCATTGCCTGCTGAAGGAAAGACCACTTTATCATATGCCTTTTCCAAACCCACTTTGAAGATGACCCCATCTAGCTTCTTCGAATGAATTTCATGAAGAGTTTCATGTAAGACACCAACCCCTTCTAAGACATGTCTTCACGACATGAAAGCCATCTGGCTCGGTTGCACCACCGAATGGGTGATCCGTGTCACTATTAGTACCCACTTTCGTGAATATTTTAAAACTCACATTTAAAAGGCATATGATAAAGCTAAGCAATCCCATGGCCGCCGTGTTTGAAAACAAAGATTTTTTTTAAAGTAGGATACATCCCCGGCCTCTGCATCTGGGAGATGCATGCAGCCACTTTATTAATTATTCACAAAGACCTTATAAAGTAATACATCAGTAAGTCTGAGGTCACCATCTTGACAACACCTGTCGCTACTCCTATGCCCTTGATGAAGGGGTGCCGAATATCCGAGCCGAATACCAAACATACATCGCACCAAATCCTAACATCTAAAGTCGGATGCCCCAGCCTAGCTACATACCGGGACTATGTCACACATCGATCCGGCGCACTCTCAGAAACCGCCGCCACCATCTTCCACTAGTCCATCTCCAGAGCAGTTACTGACGCATAGACCTTATCAGGCATGTCATCGACGCCACCACGACACCAGACAATGCCACCATCCTGCACGTGTCCATCCGATCGCGCCCGTCACCGAAACTCCGCAGCGCCATGCCGTCGGGATCCGTCGTCGGCCTTGCGTTAGATGGAATACCGCTCCTCCTCTAGTCCCCTCCAGCCAGCACTTGATCCAAAATAATGCCCCCAGGAGGGCGAACGACACCAAATGCGTCGTCATCGTCCGATCCGGAGACCCGGATCTAGAGTTTCGCCCGGAGCATCCCGAGCCTGATGACGCAAACTGCAACGATGATGCCTCAACAAGGGAACGACATCGGGGACGCCGCCATCGTCTGCCATGACCGAAGTCGGCGCGATTTTCATCGGCAGTCGCGCCACCAGTCCGTACGCCGCTGGCATCCCTGGTCCCTTCCACCTAAGCAAACTCCAAAAACGATGCCCTCAAGAGGGACTACGATACAAAAGCACTGTCATCGCTCGATCCCAATGAGATCTAGGGTTTCCCGCAGAGTTGCCCGCGGCGTCAAGGACCCATACTAGGGTTGAATCCCGGCGTGATCAGAAGAACCCGTCGAGATCCGCCCAGTTGCCGGCGGGCGCACCCAACACCGCGTCGTCCGCACCCCGGTGGCCATGGGTCAGTCACCGGACATCATGAACGTGTCCAGCCACCGGCCATGGCCAGATCTAGCCGAGGCCAGCGATCCCACGCCGACGCAACCCTTGTCGCCATATGCTTGGATCTGATGGAGCCGCCGCCGCAGCTAGCCGCCCCGCCCCCCAACGCGCCAGCACGTCCCACCAGAAATTCCGCGCAGTCGCCACCGCACCGTCGCACTGCTGTGCCCACAACACAGCTGGCCGCTTCGCCGCCGAGCCGCCCCGCGCGAGCGCCTCGCTCCTCACCCTCACGCAGCCTCCCGCGCCGCAGAGCAGCAGTGGAGGAGGGAAAAATGGCCCCGCCGCCACCGACGCCATCGAGGCTTCGCCCGGCGGCGCCCTCTGGTGGCGGCGAGGAGTAGGGGAGGTGGGGGAGAGGCCTCTGGTGGGCGGCGGCTAGGGTTTCCCCCTGGCCGCTCACGGGGGCGGACGAGGAGGGCGGGGGTGAGAGGCCTGGGGCTTTGAAAACAAAGATGAGGAGCCAACGCTGGTCAGAGCCACCATATGAGATGGGGGTTGACGGGCTGCACCTGCCGTCGGAGGGTGGCATCACCTCCAAACCACGAGGCTTTGAGATGTCCAACGTAGAAGGAGGGAACTATCTGCTTGTAGTAGTTGCTCTTTTTTTTGTGAGTTGTAGTAGTTGCTTCCGAGTTCTGACTAGGCGTGAAATGATGCACGATAGAACACAAGGAGCTGCATCTGATGCCATGTGCTTGGACTGAAATGCATAAGCTCTATGACTACTTCATGATGTCTCATTTCATTAGTCATTTAGTCTTGCTTCTGCTTTTGTGTGTTTGAACTGAAATTCTGTAGCTCTGCGTTTTCCTCACGGTATGACTGGAATTTCAGAAAACGAAAAAGCAGTGTGTTTTTTAAAGTTAAGTTCCGTGGGAGGCAAGTTGCCTTTCCCTTAAAAGGCCCATTCTGTGGGAGACACGGAGACGCGTATGCTCGAATTTGCGCCACTGCGTAACTTTACAAGACCCATTCTGCATTGAGCTAAGAACAACACGTTTGCGCTTGTTGCAGAATCAATTTGCAAGACCCATATTCCCTCAAAAAAAATTTTTGCAAGACCCATTCATTCGTGTCGAGACGAGAGGATCTATTCCCCTCAAGCGAGTTCAGCGTCGATGGCGAACAAGGGGGCGCGTCGCGGCCGCCGCCGGCGCAGCAACGGCAAGCCCAAGAGAGCGCCGAGGCGCGAGCCGATCCCGCCAGGGCCAACGGGCGTGCACCACATCCCCGACCACCTCCTCGAGCTCGTCCTCCTGCGCGTGGGCTCCTCCCTCGCCCTCCTCCGCGCCGCCTTCACCTGCAAGCGCTGGCGCCGCATCGTCGCGGCCGCCGCGTTCCTCGCCCGGTTCCGCACCCTCCACGCGGCCCACGTGCCAGGCCACTACCACGTCGTCGATCCCAGCTTCAAGGAGCCGCCGCCCGACGGGAGCAGCAACCATGTCTACGTGCCGGACCCCTTGGCGGCCGATGCCATCGACAGACGCCGCCTCGCCCTCGATTTCCTCCCGGAGGGCGACCGCTCGTTGCCCTGGGAGCTCGGGGACAGCCGCGGGGGCCTCCTGCTGCTCTACCGGAGGAATATCGTCTGGCACAGGATAACCTACAGAACGTGGTACTCGGAGCTCTACTTCTCCGACATGGTCGTCTGCGACCCGCTCACGCGGACGTACCAGACGATCCTCTGCTCGGACGAGGCTGGCTCCCGCCTGTTCCTCGGCGTGTTCCTGCTCGACGGCGTCGCCGTGGACGAGTCTGGTGGCGGCTTCATCGCCATGTCCAACTTTCGGGTGCTCGCCGTGGGCTACGAAAGCCATGGTTTCGAGGATGGCCGCGGCACACCCCGTGCCTCCGTGTTCTCCTCCGGCAGCGAAGGCGGCTGGCAGAGCGCGGCCGAGAACGACGTATCCATTCCAGAGTATGCCTTAATCAGCTTCGTAGGGCGCGCGCGTTCTTCGCTCTACTGGCGGATGGAGCGTGAGGGCGTCGTGCTGGCTCTCGACGAGACCGCTCTGGAGTTCTCGCTCGTCGAGTTCCCGTGTACGGTCGTGGGCATGCCGGAGGAATCTTCAGCCTTCCGTGTCATTGGCGGCCACGATGGCGCGCTGCGCGTTGTCCGCGTGATGGTCAACAATGACCTCACGGTCTTCGCGCAGCTCCAGGGCAGCGGCGAGTGGGTGGCCGAGAAGGTCGTAAGCCTGCCGGAGGCGACCTGCGGGCAGCCGGGGCGCGAGGAGACGTACTTCCAGCGACCTGCCAAGATCGTATCCGCGAGTACGAGGTACATCCTCGTGACACCGCAGGAGGAGACATGGATTGTCTCTGTCGATCTCGAGAAGCTGGAGGTGGAGCGGACGCATGAGAGGAACAGGTACGCCGGTGCGGCGTACCCGTTCGAGCTGCCATGGCCACCGGCCTTGCAGGCCTGCCGTGCGGCCGATCGCCGGCGCAGCAGGAGGATATATGTGCCGCCGACGTTCGCCTACGAATTAGTTAACTGTATTTGTAACGCTCCAACGTGCTCGGGCACGTCATAGCGCGCCATGCCGCTGTTTGTTCTGTGAAAGTAAAACGAGAGAGGGGAACAAAATGATGAAAAACAGTTATTTCATTGATTTAAGATTGGGGTATTTATACCCTCATTACAAGGCGGCTACAAAGGAGGCGGTTGTCAAAACATGGCCACCGACATAGCATGGATTTACAATTAATTAATCTAATTAATTAATTCCTAACACTCCTCCTAATCAATACTTGTCTTTGGGAATATACATCATCTTGATAAAGACTCCTCCTAGTACTACCTCTCTTTCAGTTTACAGGGCGTGCGCATACCCCTAGGTCGTCAATTTGACCAACCTAATACAAGTCATATATTACAAAAAATATATCAACATAAACTTCGGAGTTTCTACTTTCAAAAGGTATAATTTTTGTGTTATATAGTTTATATTAGGATGATAAAATTAGCAACCTAGATATATGCGTAGGACTTGTAAACTGAAACGGAGGTAGTATGTATTTGCCTTGAACATTCATCATCTTCATCTTGGAAAAGTCTCCTCCAAAACCCTGTGGGAAAAATATGAGGAGAATAATGCAGATATGTTGCTAAAACTCCTTTGAATCCAGTGGAAAAAAAATAAGGAGAAAATGATGCAACATATAATGATCATTGTCTTTTGATAACTCATATGAGAAAAACCTTTGAAGAAGGAGAAAACTCGCTTGTGAGTTTAGAGAACAATAAATATGCTTTGTATACTTTGCTTTAAAAACCCCAATGGGGAAAAACTTGAAAGTATTGCATATGATCTTAAAAAGATATTGCCTCATTAAAAACCATTATGAGAAACTTTGAGAGAAAACTCATACGGGAAAAAGAGTGCAATCTGACATGCCATTGAAAACTCCATTAAAACCCAGTGCGAAAAATATACGGAGAAAATGAGATGGCATATGTGAACACTTGTATCTATATTGTCTCATTAAAAACTTTTATGAGAAACCATGATGAAAAACTCATGAAGGAAAAAAATACAATATATGTAATCTGATGATTGTTAACAGGTTATAGTTTGGGAGATTACTCCCCCTCAACTTTGCAAATCTGGAGGATGTGTCATACCAATTTCATTGACATGATTATGACATTGTGAATAATCTGTAGGATTTTCACAGTATTTTGTTTGCAAATTATTTCATCACTTTTCTATAATTCGTGAGGATGAGTAATTTCGAGCAATGTGCTTTTATGACATTTCTCTTCATATAACCTGTAGGTATTGTGCAACACAAGTGGAAGCATCTTGATAAATCAAGTTATGTGTTTGTGATGAATCTCAACCACATGATTTTGAGTGTGGTTTATCATTCCGCTGAGCCATGCATATTTTGCAATGCTTTTAGATAAAGCAATTATGTTAGAATGATAAGTGGAAGTATTCATTAGAGTCTATTTAGATGACTCCCAGAGAAGACTATTCCGATGAATTCAGTCATTAATGTGGCATTGTTGGGATCAAATAAAGAGCCAATATCATTTCATATATCATGGTCATATCTTGATTTTCCTGATGGAATTGCCCAAGATTTATTGTGAGCTTGAGATATAAGTTGATATTTCTTATATCGACCATATACCTTCGTTGGGGGTTGCACTCTAAACAAAGATAGCAAATATAGTGTCAGGCCTAACGTAGTTTGCAATTATATGAGTGTGTTGGTGTTAGTGAGATAGAGAACCTTAGGCCCTGATATCACTTCACTATCACCCCTAGATATGAATGGATTTGTACCCTACCAAGGCAGCATGACCATACATGTCCTTTATTGTTATGATATATCCATATTGAACTTCTCATATATACTTTGGATATATGTAGACTGATATGTATTCTTGAGAGAATGCTCAAGTTATAAGCTTAAGCTAAATTTGGTTGAATCCAAATTTTCCGTCCTCAGATGATTTTGTGTATGTTTAGGTCTTGTATAGACATTGATGATGAGGTCATCAATATACACTGAGGTGATGAAAGGAAATGAAATTGATTCCTTAATTAAACATGTAAATAATCATCATTATTCAAGTAATCCTTTTGAAGAAGGAACTCATTTAGTCGGTAGTACTATATGATACCCGACTATTTCAAGTCATAGAGTGACTTATGAAGTTGTACACTAAACTTGTTGCGATTTGCTTTTGGATTCGGAAGTATAAGCCCTTCAGGGACTTCAATGGAGATTTCCAAAATGAGTGACTCATATGTGTGAGAGAATTCCTTATTTGGCCCTTTCTTAAAATTTGCGTCCCTTTTTGGCCCTAAAAACTTGTTTCTTCTCTTTTTGACCTTTCAATTTCATTTTGTTCCCTATGTGACACTTCCGTCAGTTTTGTCTAGCAATGGCGTTATGTCTAACATAAAAAGACTTTTTTACCCATAGTGTTGTATGTGACTAGATTAGATGCGAATAAAGAGATAATGTGATATATTTTGTCATGGTTTGACAAAAAATAGTACTATATGACTAATCATTAAAAAAACATTGTGGGGGACTAATAATAATATGATAAGTGAAACAATGACTATCCATTCGGCTTCTACTGTAGCGTATAATTTGTGCAGATTAATCTTTTTTTTGCGGGTGAGTGCAGATTAATCTTACGCATGATAAATTAGACCTTGACATGTCAACGGGTGATGTCCCTTAGCTGTGTTCGCGCCTCAATTCGCTGCACACGGTCATGTCTCCATCGAGTTGTTCCAAAAGAATTCTCCATCGTGTCGTTCCAAAAGAATGTGTCCATCACTGCCATGTATATGCACGAATCAATGGGATAGTTACGAGAGTGTTCCGCCTGAGATCGAATCGATCCGATCGATTAAGAGCTAAGCTTCTACCGGTCGCATACGTACGTGAGGTGCCGGCTAGACGTGTTGTCCCAGGCAAAATCAATTAAGCTGCTAGCTTGCATGCTTATTGTGCTACTGGCTTTGCAGGTACTCGTGCGTAAGCAACCGGGTGATTTGGTCTAGGATTTTAAAAGCCAACTGCACGTCACGGACATGGTGAGGAGGAGGGAGAGGCGCGTCCGGACTCAGAACTGGATGCATGCCGTTCCGGGCTCTCGCGGATTGAGCTGTGCAATGCTACTATAGGTGGGCGCTGGTGCAACACTTCCATACATTCATATTCACACTCCTCTTTCCTTTCTTAGTGACAGCCTACCACCAGGGGTAAAATTGTCTTTGTACGTGCTAGTTAACACTTTTGGATAACAAAATGGATGAAAGTGTCACATAGGAAATGAAATGAAGTTTAAGTGTCAAAAAAGGAATAAAGAAGTTTTTTAGGCCAAAAAGGGAAGCAAACTTTAAGGAAGGGCCAAATAAGGAATTCTCTCCATATGTGTATGTAGCCACTTCATCCATCAACTGCATGGATAATATTTTTTTATTGCCAATGATATTTAGTATCGAAACATAATTCCACTTATACCAAGCGGGTATGTTACATCGTAATTGATGTCAGGTCTCTGCGTGAACCCTTTTGCTACAAGCCTCACTTTCTCACCACCTCATTGACTTTGTCTATGAATGAGAAGTTTTTTTAGTATTTCATATGAAAGATACTTATGAGGAGTAGGTATTACTGCGGTAAATACCACTCGTTTGCAGAGAGAGTGCTATTCTTCATTACTTGCTTCCTTTTATGTGAACCAATATGAGTGCAAGAGGCACTCTACCATGGATTTTGGTTCTGGGCCCAAAAGGTTTTAGCAATTTAAGAAGAAATATATGTCGGCAAATGTAGTCTTTAGTTTATATGATTTTGATGAAATCATGGAAGTTTGTGGATAAAATATTTATTATTTTTAACTCCTTGTGATTTCCTACAACAAATAGAGTCAAGGTGTTTCGATGTCCCGGCACCAAAAAAAAATTGTGCACATTTGTGCCGGGCTTTGGATGATGAGCATCCAGTGAGGTGTCTTTCAACTTGATGTTGAATTGCATTTACTGGTTGAGGAATTGATTTCCTTTGTTTCCGCGGAAGCATAAGAGAAGTTACATCTCGTGTTGTCAGATTTTCTCCCCCTCTTGCTCTCATTTGGGGAGAAGAGTGGTTTATTAGGTACCTCCACTCTTTCTGACACTTTACTGCAGGAATATAGAATTTAGTAACACCTTGTCATCAGTAAATGTATGTGGCAGATTTGCAATGTGTTGCAAATATATGATTCTCTAAACTTCTAGTTTAGCTTCTTTGAGTACATGGTTATAAGGATTGAATGTCAATAACATTTCTAATTTATTTCTCGGCATTCTGTGGTACTTATCTCCCCCTAATGCCAGGAAAAATTAGGGATGGCAATGGGTAGGGTATGGGCGGGTACGACCTTCTTCTGCCCAAACCCATACCCACAGAAATCTTCTATACCCAGCCGTTTCAATACCCATGGGCATAAATTGATACCCATGCCCATACCCATCGGGTATCCTATACCCAATGGGTATCCAATGGATACAACCTATGGCATTTAAATTTTTAAAAAGTAGAGAATGAGTCTAAAATTCAAGTGATGATGGGCGAGCAGTATAGCATTGACGCGGCTTGCTTCTGTGGGTGGCCTCTTGGAGGAATCAAGCGAGTATGAGCAATGGTTAGTGGTACCCCTACATTGTGAGAGGCGGCAGTGCGAATTGTGGATCACTATGGAGAGATGGGCAGGTGTTCGATGAAGATAAGTCAAGATCTCATCACTTCGAGGAGACACATATGATGTAGGAGGAGTGACGAACAAGTATGTGTGGCCCTATGTGCGCCGGTTTCCACATATCATAGGAGTTAGTTTCATTTAACATTGTTTGTGGGTATCCATTGGGTTATCCATGGGCGCAATTTCATACCCATGTCCTACCCATATATTTTGCGGGTATGGATACCCATTACCCGTGGGTACAAAACCTCTCCAAGTCTTGCCCACGCCCATTGTTTTCGGGTAGGGTACCCGCGGGTACCCATACCCATGGGCAAAACTGCCATCCCTAAGAAAAATCCTTTTTGCTGATGCAATCAGCATACGGGCTATGAATAATTTTGATTGATGGATAAATTGTTATTCCTCACATAGATCCCTAATTTTATGTGAGTGCCCGTTTATGTACGCTGGAGTGGTGATATCGGTATGTAACCGAATTATCGCAGATGGGAAATACTTTGTTGATTTCCACGTAGTTACTACAAGGGGAAAATAGTATGATATGCAATTGGTATGATTTAGATCATACTTACGGTGTGTAGGGCCGTATGTGTCCGGCAAGAGGCTGGTAAATTTACAATTCTTTAAAAATGGTCATGTAATTCATTTGACTATCTTTGATAAGAAATTTAGTTAAACCATTCTGGGTATGTACATAGAGTACTGATGCAATTAGAAAATACTCGTGAAATGAGTTCCCCGACATTGTCCATTCGAATGGGTTTATTCTTATTTCAAGAGAATTTGCTCCTACTTTGATAAGTCAAGCAATTTATTGGGTAAGATCATGGTTGTGTGTGATAAGAGACACACTTGAAAACATTTTTTGAATGTGTATATGAGTACCATGAAGTATCTAAATTACCCCATATAATGGTTAAGCAATCCACATATATCTTTTGAATGTGTTCAAGGAAGAATAATTAAGTGGCCTGCTTAGAATTTTAAGGTGAGAGTGCCTTAAAACTGATTTCCCTATGGCACATGCGGTGCACATAAAATCTGATGATTTGGTAAATTTTGTAACTTGATAAGTAGTGACCAACAGAATTGTCAATAATTTTCTAATCATCCCCAAACCAGGATGGCCAAGGCTATCAAGCCTAATATTCAATTTATTAATACTTAGAAAATCATTGTGTACGCATCAATATTGAGTATGAATTGAAACATACATTCAAACTTATCGAATATTGTATCCAAGGGATATGATATTGGACATTGTACTACATGTAGTAGTACAAGTACAGGCTAATAATATGGTAGGATAATTAGGAGATTACCTAAGGTCTCCGATATTATTGAGTGCAAATGAGTTCATCCTCCATTTTCTGCACTAGATTTTGGTCCTCCTTCTGATGAAGATTCTGAGAACAATTATTTACCAGAATCTGCTTGTTATTTGCAAATTTTCAAATTTATCCCATTGAACTTATTTTCCTTTTAATAAATTTGTGGTGTGGTTCGACCATATGTTTGAGGGTTTGGTAATCATTGGTACAATATTTATATAACCACACATCTGACAAACTTGAGAGTTGTCTTTTGATCATTTGAAAACGACCGATTCTTATTAAGAGATAATTTTGTCTTTAGTTGTCTATTAGCCTCCACTTTACTTCGAATTCCTCATAGTTCTATTTTGTGGCCACTAACTTGCATACTATTCTCGATACTATCAAGAATTTTAAATTATGGTATAGCACCCATTGGGTGAATCTGATGATTTTAAGAAATTCCATGTTTATTGATCATAAAAAAAGGTAGTACCATCTTAAGAGGATGTAAAGTGCATTAAGGGCTTTTCAACTAGATCTGTATATAGGAAAATATTTGATCACGAGATCTCAACTTGAAGTTGATTAAAGTGATAGAATTGTGAGATGCAATAGACTTGATGTTTTGAAATCGAATGGATGATCAATCGTGATGTGCTCGTGGAAGCATGTTTCTCTCAAGGGAAAAATTGTAGTGAATAAATATTCATCCATAATTATTTAGTTTGAGAACTAAGTGAAGTTGATGACATATAAAATGCAACATGTATATACTTAGCTATCAAGAGAATAGCCATTGCAGAAGGTGGAGTTGTAGTGGCAATAGGCCACGGGTGGACACAATGACTGATGTCATGAATCATCTTAAAATAAATACTCCCACCTAATCATGGATTTAGTGCATTTGGAAATGTCAGGCATGTGTTACATGAAAATACTCATGGCCAAGATGATCCTTGGTGAACCTGGGTGTATCCTTCAATACAACATATGTGATGAAATCATTGCTAATGTTTTGGACTTCATTCTTGAGAAAATATGTGACTTTAGAGTCACTGCCAAAACACATAGACTTTTCATGTTTATCATCGGTTAGTCACTATAAAAGTATAACCACAATTTGATGTGGACCTAGCAATAGTGTTTGAGACACTCAACCATTTCTATAAATTGTCGTATCCATTTTAATGAATGGACGACACTATAATTAAAATAATGACATAGGCTTCACTGCCATGTATTTTACCAATGTAATAGAAGGTAATTATCGGTATGTGCAAATATTTGCATAGTTGTCTATGACATATTAAAGCACAATGAGGCTTGAATAAATGATATTTGTGGAAATATTTGCCATTTCAGCATGTAGTGTTCATGCATGAATACCTTTTACTATGAGAGTAAATATCTTTTTTTAGTGAACAACAACAATTGCTTCAGAGGAGCAATTTTTTTATGATAGCTGATGCTATACACTCATATGTGTAGACCTCCATTTATATAGAATAACACTTTGAAGATAGTCACCGGATGCGGTGTAGAAACATAGTCTGACTTTTGTCAGTAGATGTTCATAATTCTATTACCTTATGTTATGCAAAATGTATGAAATCACTTTGAAGGTAGTCGTCTGTCAAAATGACATGATGTAGACCTTGCAGTAATAGTGGATAGTCTGCAAAATTTGCAGTAGATGACAATATTACCTTATGATATCTTGAGGTAGTCACATATAATATTAATATTTGGAAGAGCACTTCGAAGATAGTCATCTTATCAAAATCACAAGATGTAGACCTCACAGTACTGATGGATAATCTGCAAATTACGCAGTAGATGCCATCAATACCTTGTGATTCCAAAATAAAATATGGTGTAGTCATATTAAGTATAATCCTTGTTTTGAACTTACATCATGATTTGCAAGAGAAAAAAATCAATTGCAAAACATAGTTGTTGCACTTATTGTAAAGAATGGCACTAGTATCTTGGGGTCCATTGTAGATGTAATGATCGACCCATCCATCAACATAGGCTCAATGCCTTGGGACTCAACCTATATGATATACTACGGTATTAACCAAAATCTAAAACAGTAAGCCTGATGACTTGTGTTCATGTAGTATTAAGTCTGATGACTTGTTTGCCAATAAAAGAAACTAGAAGGGCTTAGTCTCAAATGGCCGAAGAGATAAGGTTTCCTATCGTCATCCTCCATGCATATGGAATCAATCGATTTGTTCGGTATGCACACAGAGCACCGGCACCACCGCTGCGTACCATAGTGTAACGGGGAGAAGGAGAGACCGGGGGTGGCGCCAGAGGGCTTGCTCGTCCAACGCCGCGCGCCGGAGGGCGCTTCCTGGCGTCGCTGCGTCCTCGGCCGCTGCGTCGACGTTGCTGTAGTGTCGTGGGCTGGTCGTGCTACCGGTGCCGCCGCGGTGGAGATCGCCGTTCTAGGCGCCGGCCATTGGTTACCCCGAGGACACGCCGCCTGTACTGGAGGGTATGCCGCGCCGTGGTCGTGCTCCGCCTGAGGGAGGAGCGCCGCGTCGAATGCTGCATCCGCGAGGTGGAGGACGCCGTCGTCGCCAAACGCCGAGGTACGCTCGCTGGGGCTTCTTCCCTTCTTTTCTCTTGTTCTTGATGCAGATTCTTCTATTCTTCTTGATTGAGAATTTCTTCCTATTTTCGTTTGAGTAGCGATCGATCCGTCTCACCACGAGCATACACCGGATGAAGCGATTTGCAAAACAGAGTTTGTTATTAGATTTTTGATTGATTGCAAGAAGACAAAAACAAATTGAAGAATGTCCTGATCCAGTTTTCCTCTTTTACAGAAGCATGTCCATTGATTACTGCCGTGCACGGGAATATGGCTAATCGAATCGGCGGCATTCTTCTCTTCTCCTGTGGCCATTTCTCAACGGAGAGCAAAAGTGCTGATACCGTGTGAAAGTAAAACGAGAGAGGGGAACAAAATGACGAAAAACAGTTATTTCATTGATTTAAGATTAGGGTATTTATACCCTCATTACAAGGCGGTTACAAAGGAGGCGGTTGCCAAAACATGGCCACCGACATAGCATGAATTTACAATTAATTAATCTAATTAATTAATTCCTAACATGTTCGTCGCACACCAACGTACGTGTAGCGTGTTGATGATTAGCCCGGGGTGACGTGTCTACCGCAGAGGTGCAGAGCGTGCTTCGCGTGGATGTGCCGTCGCGCTCTCCATTAGACGGCCCATACGTAAAATAATCAACTTTTGAAGCTTCGAAAGCAAAAAGCGCTGCTCCTACATATGATACATATGTAAAATAGTTTACATCACCGTCTCCCGAAGATGTAAAATTGGAAACTTTGTGATGCAAATACATCACGAGATATAAGTGATGTAAAACCGCGGCCACCCGGGAAACGACCAACCGTCAGTTCATTTGCCTTCCCGCCCGCGACCCGCCCGCCCCCCCCCCCCCACCCCGCTGCTTTCCGCCGCCGCCATGGCCGAAGCCGACGACCCCGCCGCCTTCGCCGCAGCCGGTGGGCTGACCCACGTCGCCGTCTCTGCTGCCGCCGCGTTCATGCCGCCGCCCCCCGCCCCGGATTCGCGCCGCCCAGGCCGGTCGCCACCGCACCGACGGTTCATACAAGGCGACGAAGGCACGAGGTGGAGGCAAAACGGCCTGCAAATCGCGGCCGAAAGTGCGGCTCGACCGGCCTAAATCTCGAAGGCAGCCGCGGCGGCTCGGGCCGCCGACTCGCAGCCACGGCCGGCGGCGTCCTCCAGCAGCCAAGGAGCCGTTCCTCCACCTCCGCCGCCGCCACCGCCGGCCGTGGAGGAAGATGTGGCCATCGGCCGGTTTTACATCATTGTTTGGACCATCTGTTGAAGTTGGTCTTTTATTTACATCTCCGTTTTGGACCATCTTTTGGAGTTGAGCCTTTTTCGGAGATATAAAAAGCATTTTTTTGTGCTCCAAATTTTTACATCACCGGTTTGGAGCACCAAAATATACATCATCTATTGGAGATGCTCTAACACATTCTACTAGCGGTGCGGAGGCCTCAGAGAACCCGCGGCTGACTTGAGATATAACTGAGGATTTGCTAATTCTCGTCCAGACAAGACTTAACGATGTCTCATCGTGCAAACAACTAAGTTATCGTGTCCAACCTTGCCCCTCCCCTCGCGTCGCTCCCGTGAGGGACCAAGGGGCTAACCCTAGCAGCAGGTGCGCGTTCCCCTCCCTCCGTTCCTTCCCCTCGCTGTCGTGCAAAGCCTTGTGGGTGCTAGCGGCGGTGGGGCCCTTTCTCCTTCCCGCTCGTGGGGGTGTAACATCCCAAAATTCTAAATTTTAAAATGTTATATTAAGTAAATAGTTTTGATTGATTGTCGATTGTGGTGTGGTTGCTTGTGTGAAATTGAGTGAAATTTGAAACTTTTTGAAAGTTAAATGAGAGGGAATAAAATGACTTTCCCAAAAAATTTCATCTTGCTTTTATGATCTCCATGAATTCAAATTCATTTCATCACAAACCCTAGAGTGAAGATAACATGACTTCTTCTATTTTAAAAAGGGGTTTTTGAAAAGATTTGAATTCCATTCGGAAATATTTCCAATTCATAAACTTCATGCAACTCAATGATTTTCATGAGAGAAGATAAAATGACTTCTTCAAAATATATGAAACATGAGTTGGAAGTTTAAAATAAACAAATTTAAAGTCCCTTTGAAATTATTTTCAATTTGGAGTTATTTGGGTTCTATTCAAATTATTTTCCTCCAAAAATAAAATATAAGGAAAATAGGGTAAAATGATTCACTAGAGTAGAAAAATTGATAGAAATAAATTTGAGATTATTTTGGCATTTTAAAATATTTTTATTTGGGTTTTAAATGAACCATAAGCACTCTTTGCTTTATTAAATTTTTGTGGATTTTATTTGATGCTAGAAAAATGATCACATTGTAGAAAACTTTTTATGAAAATTATGATATATAATATGCCTATGGAAAGTTCTTAATTTGTTCTTTTCTTATTTTCCATTTACCCATTTTACGTTTTTATAAGAAAAACGGTACGAGCAACCCACTGCTATCCCTCGCCAGCGTGCGCAACATAGCCAGCAGGCCGGGCTATATTATTTTTTCCGCTTGTCCTTCAATTTATTTATTTTCTGTTCAAAGAAAATATAGTTTTTATTTTCTAAAGAAAAGGTAGAAAAAAAACTCTGCGCACACGCGCAGGCCGGCCGAAGGCCCATGCGGCGGCGTTTCTTTTCTTTGTTTTCCTATCTCTTTTGTCTCTCTTTTTGTCTACGTTTAATCCCACATTGCCTAGCCTTTAACCCTAAACCTCTTTTCCACCTATAAATATAGATCCATAGAGCCTCCAAAAAAAATCATCGGATTCGGGTTAAATCAGTATTTTGTTTTGACTAGATTCAATGAAAAATATATTTCTCCTCTCAATTAGTCTATGTATTTATAGATTAGACCTAGAATTCTTTTAGAAACCAGCACCTATAGTTTCGTCTTGTTTTCACCTATCCAGTGAACCTGTCACATCAACTTTTTGAAATTTTGAAATTTCAAAATTTGTTCAGATGCATATTCAAACTTTTTTTGATCATAACTTGAGTTTCGTAACTCCGATTTGGTTGATTCTTTTTGCAAATCGAAGCTCTTGACCTAAACTTTCTGATATGACCAAATCCACCTAAGTTTGGTACTGTTAGAAATTTTTTTTGTTGCAAGAGTTAATTACTTGTTTTCGAAGTTTTTCGAGATCTTTTCTTCAATTCTTTTGCATGAGTGCTTATGTATGCAATTGCTTGCTCGCGATAGATTGGCCGGAGTGTGACGAGTAGAACTATCAAGAGTTATGAGTGCGAATCATCTTCATCAACAGTACAAGGCAAGTACACACTTTGATCATATCCCCTTTATTACCTAGTTTTTATGCATTAGTTTCAATCCTCAAACATTGCATGGTTAGGATTTGATAACATGTGGGTATTGGGAAGTAGCTGATGAGGTAGAACCTATTGTCTTATATTCAAACCTTGGGATTTACTAAGTTATTGTTATACTGCTATGCTATGCTCGTAGACGTGGATTAGTTGAGTGTATCCATGAAAGATGTGAGAGTGATTGTTAACTAAGGTTTAACTTAAGGTGGCAACATTAACACACATATGGGTGGAATGGTTGGGGCACCCTGGAGCACCCATTGGTTTGCCCAGGCACCTGGAGAACCCAGTGCTTGCCCAAGGGGATCCCGGAGTACCCGTGTGGTCATCCTATGGTTCACCACCCAGGCTCAAAGGGATCATAAGATTATTCATGCTAGAAACTTCCGTGTGCATCCACAAGTCACTATGGGCTCTGGCATAGTTGAGTAAGTTATGAGAAACCTTTCCATGATGGGCTAGCAGATGTAGGGGATTGTAGGTGTAGCGACCTATCTATCGGTTAAGGGACCTCTTCGGAAAGACTGTGTCTCGGTCATCCGTTTCTCAAACACCATGCAGTGCGAGAAATTCAACGGAGGAGATCGAATCTTGTGAGGAAAAGTGCGCAAACCTCTACAGAGTGTACAAATTAATCATGGTTAGCCGTGTCCCCGGTTATGGACTTTAGTATCTGGTTCTTGAATTATTGGTTTGATCTCATCACTCTTAATTAATTTTGTTGGGCTGTTAATTACTGTTTAATTGTGATTGAGTTGGAGAAACCTTCTCAATATTTTATCAACCAACTTGATATTTAAATAAAATATATTCCTTTGCAGTGGGAAAAAATTGGCTTTACACAAACATGATAACCATAGAGCTTCCACCAGCCATATATGCATGTAGTGATAGCAGTTATTTTGTTCATTGCTCTACGGTGTTATTTTGCCAGCATATTTCATGTGCTGACCCGTTTCGGGCTGCAACGTATTATGTTGCAGACTTTTTAGACGAGTGGTAATGTGTGCTAGGTCGTTGTCGTGCATTCAGCTATGCCGTTGGAGTTGATGGACTCATTTACCTTCGATGCTTCCGCAGTTATCTTTTAGATGGCCTTAAGCCATATTATTGTAATAAGTTCTCTTTTGAGACATTCCATGTAATAAGTGTGTGACTGCACTCTGTTATAAATCCTTCAGGTACTGTGTGTGTCAGCATTACCGATCCAGCGATGACACTTATACACAGAGATTTGACCATCTGAGATTGGATCGCTACAGGGGGCTCGGACCGAGCAGGCGTTCCTGAGTGGTGGCGCGGTTGTGCTTGCCGGCGGAGCAACTGAGCGGTCGGCCGGGCTTGGAGTGCTGGACAAGGCGTGGTTCTGGTAGCGACGTGCATCGGGAGGCATTGGTCAGGTCCTTCTGGATCTGACGTCTAGTCGTTGGCTGCCGGCGCAGGGCTATGGCGGCGGCTAGGCTCGGTCGCTGGGCGGGAATGCTCTGCAGCAGCATGGTGGTGGCCCTTACAGTGGCGTGGGGGCTCGGCCGCGGGAGCTACAGGGTATCGTTGCAGAGCAGGTTGGAGGCGGCGACGACTGTTTGCGTCCTAGCATCTGCTCGTCTACTTGCAGCTCATGATGGTTCTTCGGGTGGCCCTCTTCTACAGGCGGTTGGGTCGGCCGGCGCTCATCGTTGTTGGACTGGGCGGCTGGGTGTGGACGTGTGCGTATCTGGCTAGAGCGATGTGGTAGGGGCAGCACATGGGTGTGCGTGTGGGAAGACCGATGGGAGGGATGGGTGGAGTTGACTCGGTTGGGCTACCCGTCACCGGCACGGGGGTGCGCTGGTCGTGGACATGGTCCGCTCTTGCTTCTCCCCTTTCCCAGCCTGGTTCTCTCGGCACTAGATCAACCTCGGTCCAGGCAGGCATTGTTGGCTCCGGCGACGCTTGGGGTTTGTCGCACGATGCAAGGCTCGTGCTTTTGATGGGGATCTGGAGCACTGGGTGGTGGGGCGACAGTCAGATGATGGGAGTCATGGGCTCGTGGGTGGAGCTCGCGACTTAGGTGCTCGTCGATGGCTATGGTTGTGTGGGCGGCATGGTCTCTGGTGGTTGGCGTGCTATGCCGGTAGTGCGGCAGGTGAGTTGTTGGCCGCAACCAGGTCGGAGGAGGCGCATGTTTGACGACGTGAAAACCTTGTCCGCCTCTGTCCAGACCGACGATGGCGGCGGCCACGGGTGTCGCCCCCCTTCTTGAAAGATTCGTCGGTGTTGCCCCTTTTCCTCCATGTTGCTCTAGGTGAAAACCTTGACCCTTTGGATCTGGCGGTGGTGGCGCTCTGGCATCGTGCCCTTCATGAAGGCACCGTTATGGAGCACATGGTATGTCGATGCTCAGTTCGTCTCTTTGCGGTGCTTGTTCATGGTTGAGAGCTCCTTCGTCTCCGTAGTCATACTTATTTTCCATTTGTTGATCCACTTGGAGTTGTATGACTGGACCGAAGCAACTTTGTATCTTGCCTTGGGTGTATGTGGCGTCGAATTGTATGAATCGTATGTATGGTGATCGTTGTTTTTTATACGTAAAACGGGGTTAGAGCCTTTTTGGTAAAAATGTCTCATCTAAGTTCTCAACTGTTGGTTGTATATGCTGTAAATCTCGTGCAAACTTTGATATGTTGTCGCGCGCGCGTCCCACGGCCTGCTTTCTTCCCTTTTTGTTTGAGAACCAGGGATCGACCGCAAGTCTCCTGGGTGATTAGGCGCGCTGCTAGCCACTTCATCCAAGTTCCTTTCATGGTAAGTATCAAGGGCGCAACCTACTCGAGGCCATTTGAGCTGTTTTTTTCTTTTATTTATTTTTCATTTTTCTTCTCCGTTTTTTCATTATTTTTCACTCCTTTTGCATTTTGTTTATTCTGTTTTATTTTTCCTTTTCTTTTTCCTGTGCTTTATTTTGTTTATTTTTTGGTTTTCTTTGTTCTTTTGCTTTTTAGTCTACATTTTTTATATGTCAACAACATTTTACCAATACGTATCTAACATCTCCAATACAAATTTAAGAATTTGTAACACATGGTCAGCATTTTTCGTATACACGTTTAAAAAAATACTTGACTAACATTTTTTGAATACATGGTCAACGTTTTATATATAAACACTTTTGAACTTTACGAAATACTTGATTACCATTTTTCAAATACGGGATTAACATTTTATAATACATGGTCAATTTTTTCAATGCACATTTAACATTTTCTGAAAAACTTAATTTAAATTTATTAAATGCAATATTAATATTTTTTGAACACATGGTCATCATTCTTCTAAACACATTTAACATTTTCTAATGCTTGATTTAAAATTTTCAAATACTTGTTCAACATTTTTTTTCAAAATGCTTGATTAACATTTCTATATACATGATCAAAAAATTCCGTCATTTTTTATACATGATCCACATTTTTATATAAAACTTTAACATTATTCAAATGCATGATTACATTTTTAAATACTTGTTCAACATTTTCTCAAATGCTTGATTAATATTTTTGTATAAATGTTCAACTTTTTCATCGTTTTTAATACATGCTCAACATTTTTTCAATAGACATTTAACATTTTCCAAATGCTTGATTAACATTTTTCAAACACTTGTTCAATATTTTTTCAAATGATTGATTAGTATTTTTATATACATGATAAAACAAATAATCATTTTTTAATACATTGTCAATGTTTTTTCAATACACATTTAACATTTCCAAATGCTTGATTGACATTTTTCAAATAATTGTTCAACATATTTCGAAATACTTGATTAATATTTTTATATACATTATAAAAAAGATCATCCTTTTTTAATACATGGTCAACACTTTTCTATACACATTTAACATTTTTCAATTGCTTGATTAACATTTTTCAAATACTTGTTCAAATGCTTTCAAATTCTTGGTTAACATTTTTTTTGAATACATGATCAATTTTGTTATACATTTTCATATATATGATACATTTTCTCTATACATATTTAACATTTTTCAAATGCTTGGTCAACTCAACTGTTTTTTATAGAGCATTTTTGTAATAGATATATTTAGAATATTTTAAAGTTTAGTCAAAAGTAACAAAAAACAAAAACAGAAAAAGGAGGTTGTAGCTGCCCCAACGCGAGGCTTCCCTCTGTCTGGCTTACAACGAGACATAGGGGTGCCCGTTTCTTTCGTTTGTTTTTGTTTGGGCCGACCCATCTGGAGCTGCCCCAACGCGAGGCTTCCCGCTGTCTGGCTTACAGCGAGACATAGGGGCACTCGTTTCTTTCATTTGTTTTTGTTTTCTGGGCTGCTTTTGACATGTCCAACATTCTTTCAAAGATTCTACCCATTTTCTCATTCTTGTAAAAGTGCATGTGCATTGCAACGGGAGAAAAAAAATACACATCTCTAACTCAATAATCATGACTCAAGACTCTAATTGTTCTACATTTCTTACTTGGTGCAACTTGTTATATGGGTCATGAGTGGGAACTTAGTTTCCGTCTTGGATATCCGTCCTTGGATTGTTGTTGCATATTCAGCTCCCCTTGCAGCTGCTACTGTTGTTTCCTTGATTTACCCTATTGGTCAAACTTAAACTTGGACCGTGGATTGACTTGAGGAAACTACAAGTTTTTTTTTGCAAAAAAGCAGAATGTTTTCTTTGGAGGGACTTAAATATGGACTGTGGGTTGATTTCAACAAAAGGCAGGAATTTTATGCAAAAAGACGTGGCAGACGGGCATGAAGTAGGTATAGCTAACAAATGGTCTAACGTTGGTTGTAATTTCTTAGGTATTTTTGAAATCATGAATATTTTGAATTTGGTAACATTTCTATTTTTTTGTAAATTCTTGTTTGTTTTGAATTTTATCTTCATACTATAAAATTCTAAACAATATAATTTGCAAACATTTTCATGTTTGCAAATATTTTTCGATTTCACCTTTCAAATACATTTTTATTTCTATTAGTAAGAATGGAATGAATGAACCTTTTTGTTTGTACTCAGTGCAAAAAAATGTAGCTAGTTGCATGTCCTCCATTTCGCGCTAATATATCTCTCGCCATTTATTTTCTCTCAATTTCCCTTTTGTGTTTCATTGAAGAATAGGTTTTTCCCGTTCAGCTGCAAGTCCACTACTAACTTGCAACTGGCCCGAACCCTTTTTTGTTGAGTTGTAAGTTCACCCTCGACTTGTAACTAGACTCAATGTTTCTTTTGGTATTGCAAATGACCCCAATCTTTTTTGCATCAAGTCCACCAAAAGCTTGCAACTGCATCGATTTTTTTTTGCCTCGGCTGCAAGTTGGCCATCACTCGCAACTAGGGGTTGACTTTTTTCCTGGTTGTAAGTCAACCGTTAGCTCACAACTAGGTTTGACCCTTTTTTTAGCCGAGTCAAGTCAACCTTTGACACGCAATTGGGACCGTCTTTTTTATCCCAACTGTCTACTACAACAAGTTTGGCCCGGCTCCGGTAAGGGAGTGGCGATGAGGCCGGCGCGCATTCGGCTAACTCCAGTACCTGTAGTCGTCGCTAGATGGTCTATGGACATGGATATAATTTTTGTACTATTTATGTGTTCTTTGTACTGACATGTCATTAATGGATCGAAACTTTTCTTGCAAAAGAAAGGATTAAAATTTATAACTGTAAAAACAGGTACACATTTTACTAAATGGGTAAACTGATGAAATTCTTATTAAATCGGGTAACTTATGTTCCATGTGTCAAACTACGCTTATGGGTACCCCGCATAATAAAATAAAAACTCGGGTAACTGATGTTCCATGTGTCAAACTACGCTTACGGGTACCCCGCATAATAAAATAAAAACTACGCGTACGGGTAAAAACTGAAATTGACTCGCTAAGACATGTGCCAAGACTGAAGTAAACTTTACTCTAGCTCCGTGTGGCGCGGCGCCAGCGTTGCGACCATGTGTTAAGTTCCGTGGGAGGCAAGTTGCACGATCTTTAGAAAACTAGTAAGCATGCACGTGCAACGCACGTCTCAAACGTAAATCAGGTGAGATTCACATAATATAAAAAAATAAATGTTTTTAAAAATGTAAATCAAATGGATACACAATGTTTGATGTTGCTCAAATTGTATTTTCAAAAGTGAGACACAATAGTGGTTATGTTGCTGCATAGAGTAATCACAGGAAAATATTCTCATTTAAATAAAATCAGCAATTATTTATTAATGCAGTAATATAGGCTTGTAGTGTAGTCTTCTCTTCGAGTGTAGCCAGGAAAAAAAAGTATAAACTGCCTTAAGGTGCAATTATATTGTTCAAGATGCTTAATTCTCGAATCTTATTTTATTCTACTAATCTGCATAGCAAAATATATACTTGTACTAATTTGGATCAAATTATATATATTTTTTGGTTGTGTGGATTGCCAAAATTATATAGCTATCTACTATGGATAATAGGAAATAGAAGATGATATGTGACTACAACGACTTCTATATAAAATAAAGATGATTTACAAGAACTAATTGAAATGTAAAAGGGCTAAAAGAAATCCAATAATTATCATGATAGAAAGTATTTATTCAGTTTTGTATGTGTTTATGCGTTGGCAACCATACTAACTTACAATGCTGTAAGACGCTCTGTACGTACAGAAACTAAAATGAGTTATGAAGAAAAATAAAAATGGAAGGAACAATATTCCAGAGTATTTGTCAAGCTTAACCTTATCAAGCTTTCAGGTCAGCTTCTAAATTACAAAAAACATGATGAATCCTCAAATAAGAAAGAGCCAACAATTTGGAACATGCTACAAAACTGGTGAAGATAGAAAGCATTCATCCTCTTTTTCCTCTTTTTCATGCTCCAGATCACATTTATTTCCCAAAGGAATTATCAAATGATTAATTAAACTCTGGAATAGCAATTTCTTCATGTCCCAATTTTTTTATTTCTAGAATGCATCAGAGGAAGATTGGTTGATAGATGAAATTGCAGATAAAAAATTTCGGACCCACCTCCAACTGCCAAAAGTGCAGTATTAGTCGTGCGAATTGCACAATACCCCACATCGAATTAAAGGTTCACCTGATTGATTTGTCATAGATCTTCGGTGCCCTCGACTGTGCACGTAGGAAGAACTGCAGGAGGTCCTCGACGGCCCAGTAGGACGACGACAGGAACGGCAATGACGGCACCTCCTGCGGCATGACCGAGACCGGTGCCACCCTAGGGACGACGGCAGTCGGTGGCTTGGACTCGGAGGACGTCAGTGGTGGGTGGTTGTCGGCGTGGGTGTTGCGAACGGAGCTGAAGTCGACGCGGATGCCGATGGTTGCCGTAGAGCATGCCCTGGACGTGGATGGACTCGTCGTAGTAGAGCAGAAGAGCGCCTGGCCTCCAGGCAGAAGACGATGGCGACGACGGCACGTGTGTTCCCGGAGGAAGACAAAGCTCCTCGCGCTTCCCCATCGTGGCTAGCGTGCATGATGGCGGCAGGCGGCTCGCGATTAGCTTCCTAATAGGATGGATGCGTCCGAGATAAGTTTTTTAATAGGATGGATTTGTCTGAGATTAGTTTCCTAATAGGATGGATGCACTCTGATTTAGTTTCCTAGAATAGGATGCACCCGTGATTATTAGTTTCCTAATTGCTCAAGCGTGGAGTTTCATATTTCCTTCACGGTGGAGTACGGTCAGTCAATATAAATTACTAAGTGCAAACAGAAAATGGATTGGGTTAAGGCTAACCGTTAGATTGATTTTAGTGGGCCTAATCGTGCGGTTGTATTGAATCTGTGTACGCTTTGTGGGGTGTGTTGAAAGAAGTTTTTGTTTGATTGTTTAATAGTAGTATAGATATAGATATAGATGAAGGTTCCGTGAGTGGCACGAATGCGTATGCTCCAAATCGCATCGCTTGAGTGTATTAAACCGTCAGCAGCTCGTTTTATGCTGCTCACTGACTCAGTAAAGTCAGTATAGCAGACCCATTCGTGTCTCGAGGATTCATTCCCGTCAAGAAGTGCATCCGAGTTCCGGGTCAATGGCTGGCCGCCGGCGACGACAGCGCAGCAAAAACAAGCTCAAGGCAGCGTCGAGGAGCGACATTCCGTCAGGGCCGACGACTGTCCACCAAATCCCCGACCACCTCCTCGAGCTCGTGCTCCTCCGCGTCGGCTCTTCCGTCGCCCTCGTCCGAGCCGCCTTCACCTGCAAGCGCTGGCGCCGCCTCGTCGCGGACACCGCATTCCTGGCCCGGTTCCGCTCCCTCCACGCAGCCCACGTCGCCGGTCACTACCACGTCATCGACCGGCCCTACCGCGAGAAGCTGCCGCCCGACGGGAACAACCAGGTGTTCGTGCCAGACCCCTCGGCTGCCGACGCCATCGACAGACGCCGCTTCTCCCTCGATTTCCTCCCGGAATGCGATGGCTCCTCGTCCTGGGAGCTCGCCGACAGCCGGGGCAGCCTCCTTCTCTTTTACAGGGCGAGAACAAACTGGACGGGGCGGCTTCGCTTCCCGGACCTCGTCGTCTGCGAGCCGCTCTCGCGGCGGTACCAGGGGATCGCCTACCCGCCGGCGATGCGTCTCCACCTGTGCTTCGGCGCGTTCCTGCTCGACGGCGGCGCCGTCGACGAGACGGGTGGCTGCATCGGCATGTCAAACTTCCGGGTGATCGTCGCGGTCTACGAATACGTCGCGCATGCCCGTGCCGCACCCCGGGCCTGCGTGTTCTCCTCGGGCGCCGACGGCGGTTGGAGCTTGGGCCAGCGCGCAGCCGGCAGCGGCAGCGGCGGCGTTCCCCTCTCGTGGTTTGGCTTAATTAATTTCGTAGGGCGCACGCGCTGGTCGCTCTACTGGACAATGGAGCGCGACGGTGTCGTGCTCTCTCTCGACGAGTCCACCCTGGAGTTCTCGCTCGTCATGTTCCCGGATGCCGTCGTGGGGTGGCGGGACGAGTTGTCGACCTTCTGGGTCATCGGCGGCGAGGACGGCGCGGTGCGCGTCGTCCGCATGATCAACAGAGACCTCACGGTCTTTGCGCAGCTCCAGGGCTGCGGCGAGTGGGTGACGGAGAAGGTCGTGAGGCTGTGGCCAGCCGACATTGTCGCGGCCAATGAGAGGTACGTCCTCTTGACGCCGAGGGGGGAGACCTGCCTTTTCTCCGTCGAGCTCGACACGCTGCAGGCGGAGAGCACGCACGAGAGGAACAGGTACGCGGGAGCGGCGTACCCGTACGAGCTGCCTTGGCCACCGGTCTTGCAGACCTGTTGTGCTGCCGATGACAAGCGCCGAAGGAGATACCGCTGATGTATGTGTACCCTATGCTAGCATACGAAGGTTTACACGCCATCTGGAGTAGCATATGGTGCAGTACGGTCACTGCCATGTGGACCCGACCCTACCTGTCATCTGCACTACAGCAGGGTGCAGTACTGTAGAGGATCTTAAGCCTTTTTTAAGGGAAAACCTGCTTGGCACATTATTATGAGTTAATGAGAATTACATCCTTGAAAACATGCGGTAAAAACTAGGGGATCATCGTCCCAACTAGACATAAGGTTTGAATCAAAAGCATGTCTTGCTAAGAAAAGTGCCAAGCCATTTGTCGCCCTCGGACAATGCTGAAACTGAATTGAAGCAATGTCATCGGCATTACTGGAAACAATCTGCTAAGATTGCAGAATATGGTGGCAAAATGTCAGTCTCGCCTCGGCATGCCGAAATAATATCCAAACAATCTGACTCAATTGTCACCCTAGAGCAGCCCATTTGATTGACAAGCTGTAGACCTTGGGAAGAGCCAACACTTCTGTTGTAGCCGCGCTATCAGCATATGTGAACGGTTCTGCCACTCTTGCAACTGCTTCTCCTCGACAGTTCCTGATGATCGCAGCAATTGCTCCAACGTCATTTTCATAGAACGAGGCATCAATGTTCAGTTTCTATGATCTTGGGCCTGGTTTTTCCCACATAAACTTCACAACAATGTTGTCCCCTGGCTTAGCTGCTGAATTGCCTGTTATTGCATGAACGACAAAAGTTGTGTTGCTTGGAATTTTTGACCATCTGCCCCTTGCATGCTTCTCTACTTTCCCACCAGATATACCAAGCGGCCACAACCAATGTCTCGTGTAGTCCTAATTGGCCGAGCACCGGCGAAGAACCATGTGGTCTTCGCAACAGTTCTTCAAGAGCGACAGAACCAGAGCAATCCACAGTAAGGGCCTGTTTAACAACATCATCCAAGCGAGGTGCATGCCATACTGACATCGCTATAGGGCAGCTGAAAATCAAGTGCTTAATGTCTTCTAGTTCATACTTGCACACAGGACAAAGGGGGCAAAGGTTGAACTACAAAATATGGAAAACAAGTATAAGCCGGCTGAGTAATTTCAGAAAGTGTAAGCCGGCAAATTCATGAAGGTATTCCGGGTTACGACGACAACAAATTGAACTACATAGCGGGCTATGAGCGCCCGGGTTATGATTATCAAGATAAATTGAAGTCTAATGAGTGTACAAACATCTATGGGTTACAATGTTCTGCAAGCCGGCAAAAAGATACCACTGTAGCTCGCAAATTTGACGGATGGTGAGGTAATATCTGGGTCAACGTAATCAAAAAAAGGAAATGTTCAGATTTGTTTACAAGTGTAGATCTGGAAAATGTCTGAAAAAGAAAAACCCTAGTCGTGGCGGAGTTGCTATGTAAAGAAGTAGAAGTGGGGTCTGTTAAACACAACAAAGGAGATCTAATAAGTGATGAACTACACTGCATCAATGGTTAATTTCCCTACGGATGGAAGCTTGGTGATGGATTAGATCTATGGCCCCATATGAGATGAACTACTGATGAACTTGGGATGAACTACGGTGGCATAGATGAGAAGTGAAGAACTTACAGATCTATGAAGCGGGGTTTGGGGGTGTCCAAGGTCTATGACGTGGCCGAGGTATCTCCAAAGGGCTCCGACGACGGTCTCCTCGCCAGTGAGGTCGCTGACTTGAAGGGGCGGCGAGCTCGAGGTGGCACAGTGCATCGGAGGCGAGAGAAAGAAGAAGGGCGAAAAGCGAGAAAGAGTAAAAATGAGCCCGTGGCGTGCTGTGGTATTTATAGAGAGAAGAGGACCCGAAACGACAGGCGCGAGGACCTAGGAGGTGCAATAAATTTAGGCCAAAAAGATGCCTCGATTTTCGGGATTGACACGACCTAACGTGTCCACCCAAAGATTCGCAGTGATGTGACACGCGGAAGTTGGGGGCCAGTAGGGTGATGTCATTATATGGAAACACAGAAAAGCGCTAAGTGTGGAATGAGATGCGTGACCCGGCAGATGGATTGACACGGATGGCTATTTCATAAAATAGAAATAATGAAGATTGAAGGGACAAGAAGATGCCGACTCAAAAAACCAAACCCGTAACTTAACCCTTTATGTTGTCCTTTTCTTTATTTTGCCTTTTAGGATGAAGTTTAACATGGATAAATCCAAGCTAAACTGAGGGCTAATATTCAGGATATTACCCATGGCCATGACCCGGCCCAAGTATAACCCGGCAAAGTGCCTAGAAGCACTATGGGCCACCTTATTTTCCGGGTCATGATATGCGACAAGGGAAAAGCTAAAAGCCCGTAATGAGACTCGACCAAAGGTCGGCTTATGGAGGGACCTTGTGGGTCGGCTTGTGGAGAAGGTCTAGAAGGAGTTACCTTACTTGGAAGACAAGATGTATACAGAGTTAGAATAGGATACGGGTTGATAGTACGAGCCGGAATCTCCTTTAAGTCTAGGGACTCAACCTATTATATAAGGGGGAGCCCCTAGGTCGAAAAGACTAAGTTGCAATCTCTCAAAAGTTAGGTTAGCAAAACCGCATCCTTGTAATTGAGATCATCGTCAATATCAATCTAGCAGGAAGTAGGTCTTTACCTCCACCGTGAGGAGTCGAACCTGGGTAAATTTGTGTCCTTCGTTCCTGATGAACCCCGTTCAAGCAACCACCTAGTTGCGATGGCCTCTAGACTTGGTCCTTTCATGAGGACTGTTGTGAAAAAACCACGACACCACCCTTGATTTGCAACTCGGTCGATGTTTTTTCTCTCCAATTGCAAGTCCACCCTCGACTCGCAACTAGGTTCGATGTTTCTTTTATATCACAACTGGGTCCGACTGTTTTTTTGCATTAGTTGCAAGTCCATCCTCAACTTGCAACTGGGCTAACTTTTTGTCTTAGTCGCAAGTCCACAATCGACGCAACTAGGAGTTGACTTTTTTGGTTTGCAAGCCTACTATCGACTCACAATTGGTCCCGCCTTTTTATGCTAGGTGCAAGATAACTATTGACTCACAATTGTGCACTTGATCCTTTTTTGCCGCAATTGCAAGTCAACCAACGACATGCAACTGGGCCCGACCTTTTTTTTCATCCTAGTTACAAGTCCGCCACTGACATGCAATTGGGCCCTTGATCCTCTTTTTGCCCCAGTTTCAAGTCCACCCTTGGTTTGCTACTGGTCCCAAAGTTTGAGGCTAACTGTTCTAGTTTTTTTATTATTTTGTTTAATTGTTGTTTCATTTTGTGCATTGATTGTTTGATGTTCATTTTTCTAGGGAAAATGCTGACTTGAGAATAATTGTAAATGGTAAATGTCAAATAAAAAAGGAAGATACAATGTTGTTTTCAATTTTTGACTAAGTGATTGCTTAGCAAAATGAACAGGAAAAGCATATCATTACTGCTGAAAATATATTCAACGTATATTACAAAAAGAAAATCAATGTACATTCAAAACATGTTCAGCCTGTTTGAGAAAATGTTCACCATGTTATGAAAATAATATTGGTGTTTTAAGAAATTATTTAGAATTTTAAAAGGATTCATGTTTAAAAAACAATCCATTTTGAGGTTGGTTTTCTAGGTCTGTTGTGGTTTCAACTTCCAAGCCAAGCATATAGAATTCACCATCTAAGAAGTACAGTCTCCCTGTTGGTATCTTGGAGCTGTCCTTTCTAGGTTCGAGAAGATAGAGTCTAGACGGGGCGAAGAGTGAATAGACACTTAACAAAACAAAGGTGCAGTTTTTAGTTTTCTTGAAGTTTAGGCAAATTTTGGCACTAGTTAAGTTGCAACCAATATTTTTTACACATGCATATCTAGAAATAGGGCAGTGAAAATAGTATACATGCAAGTGTGCAGATGCTACCTCTTGAGCACTGTGTTGGTTTTCCCTTGAAGAGAAAAGGGTGATGCAGCAATGTAGCGTAAGTATTTTTCTCGGTTTTTTAGAACCAAGGTATCAATCCAGTAGGAGACTACACGCAAGTCGTCTCGTATCTACACAAACAAATAAGAACCTTTCAACCAACACGATAAAGGGGTTGTCAATCCCTTCACGGCCACTTGTGAAAGTGAGATGCATGCGGAGAGCTAGAACCCTTGTTCAACCATCTAGGAGTACCCGAAATAGCCTCCATCGGCGCCTCTGACCTGTGGATGTGGAGACCGCTTTGCCGATGCCCAATTCAGGATCAGGTCTGGCCTGAGCGTTTGCCCTAGAGCATGCAGGCGACCATGCTCCTCTTTGTTCATCCTCGACATCGCCCCGAGGGCCAGAGCAAGCCTGGCCTCACGTGCCATCTGCGCTGCTATCTCCGCATCTCTCGCCGCCCGAACCATGACAAGGTGTAGTCGCTCCGCGTCCGCCATGAGACCCACTATCTCCTGGTCGGTGACCTTCCCATCCCTTCCATGCTACGCCATCCGTAGATCTCACCGGTGATCTTGGAACCACCGATTTATCCCTAAATCCGCCCGACGCAGCCCTCAAAGCAAGCTCCAATCCCGCCCTTGGCTGTGGCGAGAAGGCCAGCGGGACGGTGAAGCGCGTGCTCCGTGTCGACGGGGACAACGGCGGGCGGGGTAGAGGAGGAGCGATCCACGATTTTCTTCATCAATAACACTTGTTGTTCTGATATGCTGATTCTTTGTGGTTTTAGCATGACGGCTTCCAACAGTCTACCATAACAAAGTTTCTCCGTGTCTGGGTGTCTGGTGAGGGATGGACGATGACAGCGACACGCCTTTGATTTGCTTCGGTGGTTGTAGTCGTCACTAGATGATCTACGGGCATGAATTTATCTTTTACTGCTTTTTGTCTTCTTTTTACTGGCATGATGCTTGATGAGTGGATCTAACATTTGTAAAAAAAAACTCTGGATTCGTTGCTATCAACTGTCGATTCTCTCTCGATCCAAAAAAGAAGAGGCAAAAGCACTACTGACCCACAAACTTGCAATGGATGTGATAGTTTAGTCCATAAACTTGCAAAAGGTGATCACCTCATCCCTAAACTTGCAATGTATGTGAAGATTTAGTCCAGAGCCAATCACAAGTTGACAAATGGCGCCACGCTGGCAGCGTTGTGGCACACCCGCTCGGCCTGGCATTTTTATGAAAACCTCCTCCACCTTTATAGAAATTATGAACGCTGTTGCGCTTGCGCATACGTGCCAGAGGGCGGTGCTAGCAATCTGGCTAGGATTGGCGACTGCCATACCTCAATTTCAACCAAAAAATATACTGGTATATATACGAGTACTAGTATGTGTGCATATTGATTATAATTGATAAGGTATTGTACGTGTTGAGCAAGTAGAGTTGATTGCTAACTTGATGATGGTCCTGATGGATCGGCAAGTGGTCTTGCGAGTTCAACTCCACGCACAAATCAACACACGTTCGCCGGTTTCAAATTCTGGAAAGTGGAAATCCTTTCGCTGCTTGGCCGAATGTGTGCAGCAGCAAACAACAAGCAGGGAGCGGCAGTGGCCGGCATTGAATCGGGCCATACGAGGACGCAAGCGCGACTGAGCAAAAAATGACATAGAATAAGATCAAGTAACGAATGAAAGCGTTCTAAAAATGTAAACAATGAAAGTTAATTTAGGATTGAAATTGAGCTTTGAATTTTGAAGCAAATTTTTTTGCCTTCTGCCAAATAAGCTCAAATATTTTAGGTATCCCCTATTGGCAAAACTAATCGATTGGTTTTGAATTTTGATTGTGCTTGCTAAACACAAAGTATTTATATAACTAATATTTAGTGAGCTCTTGCATAATTACATTATATGTACATGGTTTTCTCCTTCATAGTTATCGCCACACCTAAGAATTATTCCTGCCTCCGCCGCTGGCAGTAATTAACACGATTTCAGTACTAGTTTCAACAGCGACATAGTCCAACACGTTTTTCTTTGTTGGTGTCCAATCCACACGATGATGTACTTCTGAGATTGAGTATCTAGAAAGCGCCTCAAATGGTCTTACTGGTATTTGGTGACAGATCCTACTAAACAAGTACAAGATAATGACCATTTTCACATAAATGGTGGCAACCCACTTAACATTTACAGATGCGACCAATTAGTCAATGCTTACTTTTCTCGTGCAACGCATATTTGCATTTTTTGGCAAGAATTGCATATTTGCATTACATCACGCTAGGATGTCGAGCGGGTGATGGACAGTGGTGGTGGTTCATTTGGGTGAAATGTTTCTAATGGTTATATTAAGTTTGTTTCTAGGGAAGGTTATACTTATTTGTGTGTGTGTGTGTGTGTGAGACCAAACTTGCTGCATCTACACAAAAAACTTGCTTCTATTTTTGTTGAGCGGAAGACAAAAAACTTGTTGGACAGGCGAGACGTCTATCTAGAAGGCGTATGCTGGACCGTGCTTGGCGAGTGCGCGACTGAGCGAGACACAGTCTAGCCTCGCGTCAAGCAGGGCCCGGAATGGCCCAGCAAATTAGGGACCACAAGTATTGAGCATTTTTTGCTTTTTTTTTCACAGTTTTGCTTTAATTTTACCTTGGCTTATAATTCTAAATATATCTGTTATAAAAATCAATTTACATACATAATTGAGAATGTTAGTCGTGCATTTAAAAATGGTAACATGTATAGAAAAATATTTCTAATGTATACAAAAAATATACAATGTCTGTGGAAAAAAGTAGACAACAAAACATATATATGAGAAAAAAATTAATCGTGTATTTAAAAAAATAGGTCTACATAAAAATATATTTCAGATGAATGCAAAGGGTAGAATGTGTATAAAAAAAGTAGCCATCAAAACATATATATGAGCGTGTTGCATCTAATAAGTTTTTGTGGCAGCTACTTTTAGTTATGACCAAGAGTAGTGAATCATCCTTGATGTGGACTTTTGCATTGGCTTTTCTAATAAAAATTTCAGGAGGGGGGCCCTTTGATTAAAAAATATGAATATGAAAAAAAACCGCGCATGTGATTTCCATAAAGGTGGAGGTTTTTTTTTTGTAAAAATGCCGAGCTGAGCGGGTGTGACACGACGTGGCCAGCGTGGCGCCATTTGTCAACTTGTGATTGGCATTGGACTAAATCTTCACATACATTACAAGTTTAGGGATAAGGTGATCAACAAAAGTTTGTGGATTAAACCATTACATCCATTGCAAGTTTGTGGGTCTATGGTGCTCTTGCCTAAGACTAGTCACAATGGGTAATAACATAGAGTAGTAACATAGACATGTTACTACTCTTTGTTACTACCTCTATATTGGGGAGTAACATATGTGTAGTAACATGCAACACTTTATTTATTATGCCATAAACTCATCTTGCCTTGATATATGTGATATTACTCATACTAGTAGTAACTAGCTATGTTATCACATGCCTCTCTTTCTTCATTTATTGCTTGCCCCATCATCTATTTTATCTAGATATGTGTGATGTTACTACCTATGTTACTCCCACTGTG
Organism: Aegilops umbellulata; assembly: GCA_032464435.1. NCBI lineage: Eukaryota > Viridiplantae > Streptophyta > Magnoliopsida > Poales > Poaceae > Aegilops > Aegilops umbellulata. Next base: position 333,189,944 of record CP136058.1, read on the forward strand.
GGTAGTCTAAGGCTAGTCATAGTGGGAGTAACTTAGCTAATAACATGGCGCACTTCGAAAAAATTCTGCTTATGTGGCATGTAATTAATGAGAGGTGGTAACATAATATGTTACTATAACATAGCGCTTTCCAAGACAAGATGAGTCTACGAGCTAATAAATGAAGTCATCTATATGTTACTTTGCATTATGAAGATAATAAATTAGACTAGTGTTATATGCATGACACTCCCCCACTATGACCAGCCTAAAAAATAGAGCTTGAGCTCTCCATTTTCTACGGGCCTTGGACGCCAGCTGTAGCACACACTGTGCATCCATTCCGTGCCGGCCTCCACCTGCATCATTCCCAAAAGCATCATCGCCACGTCTTTTGACCGCAACAGCTCTGACGCAGGTACGTGGCGGCCCGTCCCCATCCCCGCCATGCCTCGCCGCTTGCATTCGCACACGGCACATCTCCCCGCCGCTGGCCCTCAACCCCACGGCACCCAATACAACCTGAATCACCCCGAAACCGCCGCAGTTTCCCCGTTTTCAGTCCCAAGGCGGGGCCCCGACGGCGACGCCCACTGTTCCGCGGCGCCCCCACCTGGCCACCTCCCGCCGCATACGTGCCCCTCCTGCCCCCCTGACGTGTCCACAACCACCAGAGACCCAAAGAGCGGCAAAAAAATCTCGCCCCTCGCCGGGGCGGGCCCCGCACGTAACATTAGGTGGCTGATTGCGCGCGAACAAGGAGCACGACGTGTCACGTCTCCCCCGGGCTCCGGTCGCCGGAAAATTTAAAAACCTCGTCGTTGCGAGGTCAAACGGGACACGAGTCGCCCCCCTCTGCGCTCCCGGGGGGCCACGGCGCGTCTACGAGGTCGTCCCGGGCCGGGAGCCAATGGGGCGGCGGCACGGCGCGCGCAACCACCACCCCCAACCCCCGCTTTTTCTTTTCCAATTCGCATCCGCGTCCGCATCAGCATCACACCCGACGGAACCTTTGCCCTGCCCCCGAGTTGGACCGGCGATGGAAAGAATTCCGGGGAATTCCTGGCTCCGCCTAAACGGGACACGTCGCGGTGTTTTACACACACGCCCCGGGCCACGATCGCGTGCCCGGTCGCCATCGCGCACCTGTGCCCGCATTATTCTATCCGGACGTCCGCTCGTTCGGCGCGATTAGGTTGGGGGGTTAGATTGGACTTTCAACACAAACACACTAGCTTAGATTTGATTAGAGTGGATTATTAGCAGATTAGTGAGGGAGTTATCGTGGCCGCGTGTCACGTGTCCCGGTTAGGGAGAGGGTGAGCCGTTGATGAGGCGGGGGCACGTGTCGTGGTGCGCGCCGCGTGCCATGCGCAACTCGTGGACGGCCCGGATGTTGCGTGGGGCGGTGGATGCCACCATGTGTCGCCTCCGCCTGAGAGATGGCGACGCGCGCCATGGATGTGCCACGCCACCTGCGTCTAAGCTTTATAAGGGGGCCGCCCACCACGGACTCCTCTCCTCCATTCCATTCCACCCCCCTTCATCTTCTTGTAGCCACCCAGCGAGCCAGCGACCGAGCAGCGGCGATTTCCATTTCATCTCAGAATTCAGGCGGTGTTGTTGTTTCGGAGAAGAAGAAGAAGAGGGGTTTCTTGGTGTTGATGTCGATGGCGCAAGTGTGCTGTGACTCGGCCTCATCGGCGGTGGTGGTCGGGGCGGAGGCGGAGGCCAGGGCCAGGGCGCGCGCCGGGAGGCGCCGCAGAGCGGGCGACGCGGCCGCCAGGTGGAAGGTCACGGCGGAGGCGCCGCAGGGCGCCGAGGAGGCCGCGGCCACGAGGAAGCGCCGCGCGGCTGGGGGCGAGGGGGTGGCCGCGAAACGCCACGGGTTCACGTCGGTTGCCGGACGCAGGAGGGAGATGGAGGACGCCGTCTCCATACGGGAGGCCTTCACCGCCCCGGCCGAGGAGGGGAAGCCCAGGCGCGACTTCTACGGCGTTTTCGACGGACACGGCTGCTCGCACGTGGCGGACGCTTGCAAAGACCGGATGCACGAGCTCGTCGCCGAGGAGCTGGCCGGCGCGGCCCAGCCCGAGTCCTGGACCGGCGCAATGGAGCGGAGCTTCGCGAGGATGGACGCCGAGGTGACCGCCAGCGGGGGCGGCGACAGCGCCAGCTGCCGCTGCGAGGCCAACAAGTGCGACCACGTGGGGTCCACGGCCGTGGTGGCCGTCGTGGGGGAGCAGCGCGTCCTGGTGGCCAACTGCGGCGACTCCCGCGCCGTGCTCTGCCGCGACGGCGCGCCCGTCGTCCTCTCCTCCGACCACAAGCCCGACAGGCCGGACGAGCTGGAGAGGATCGAGGCGGCCGGCGGCCGCGTCATATTCTGGGAGGGCGCGAGGGTGCTGGGCGTTCTGGCCATGTCGCGCGCCATCGGCGACGGCTACCTGAAGCCGTTCGTGACGGCGGTCCCGGAGGTGACGGTGACCGACAGGGCGGCCGGCGACGAGTGCCTGATCCTGGCCAGCGACGGGCTGTGGGACGTGGTCAACAACGAGACGGCGTGCGAGGTGGCGCGGGCCTGCCTCCGGAGGGGCAGAGACAGGTGGTGCGCCGAGGCGGCGGCCATGCTCACCAAGATGGCTCTAACGAGGAACAGCTCGGACAACATTTCCGTTGTCGTCGTCGATCTCCGGCCAAAGAATCATTTGTAGGAGGGCGACCAGCTGCCGTGATCTTCCATTGCAACAATAGTACTAGTATAGTAGTAACAGTAGGATCAATCCAAAACTAGCTCTATAGCGATTCTACCGATTGGTTTCTCTTCTTCAAAATTCATTTCTTTTTTCTTTGCAATATTTCTCCCTGGATCAAGTTCAGTGGAGTACATAGATTATGGCCGGGTTGAGGAAAGCAATAACAACTGGTGTAACCAAAAGTTCGATCCTTGAATTGAAACAGAAGTTCAGTTCATCACAAGGAGGTCAGTATTTGTTCAAATTATGAAGGCTCGATTCAGATCTGCAGCTTCAGCAAATTCTGTGTAGATGGATGATACATATCTCATGTCTAACTTCACAAGTTCAGATTAGATGGGTGATATCTCGTATCTTCATCAACTTCGTAAGTTCCTGAAACCTCGTACAAATTGTTCTCTAACCGGCCTGTTAGTAGGACTCGTATAGTCTTCTGATGTGCTCAGATCTATTACACTAGGTGCTGATGGTTAGATCGGTGAAGCACAAACTATATCGAATATCTTGTGCAACAGGAGCACCCAAAAAATGGGGGATCTGGCCGCCATATATAAAAAATGAAGTCAAATCAACGACACTAGAGAAAAGAGATGAAATCACAGAGAACAGATCCGGGACAGCTCTCGACGCTTGCGTGAAGACGAAGAAGAAGATCAGAGGCTCCCAAGGAAAAGACTTGGCACGAGATATTTCTTCCTTCTGGGGATTCATCCGGAAGCACGACACCTGCCCTGCCCAGCCCAGCTGTGTGAAACATACGGACGGCCGGAGACACCGCGCTGTGCGGTCCAGGCCATTCCGTCCAGCTGGTATGGGGTTCTCATTCTTCCCGGCAAGGCACGCACGCAGGCGCACCTCGACAAATTCCCTCCTTCCTCTTTAAAAGAAGGGGTTTGTCACTCACTGATTGGAGTGACGCGTCGGAGGGCATTGAAAAATCGCCCACTCCAAGCATGATTTGCGTCCGGCGAAGGACGGATCTTTTTTGCTTTGTTATGACTGATGATAATGGCGACAGCGGGGCAAGATGCAAGGAACCTCCACGCCCCACCTCTGTCGTCTCACCGGGGGTGTTTGGTGGGATATTCGTCTTCGTCGTCCAGGTGTTCGTCCCAGGCTCTTCCTCTGTTCCTCCCGTCGTTCGGTGGCGCTGCGGACGGAAGGTTCGACACGCACACGCATCGCCTGATTGAGCGGTGTGGTGGTGTTGCTGGTGGGTGGCCGCTGCCGGGCGTGATCAGCCAACATATCGGATCTGCTCATGGATGGTGAAGAGAAAACTCAACTTTCGAGCTGGCTTCTGTTGTCCTTCTTTTGGTTCTCGCCGATCCCGGGGCGACAAACACTTTTGTGTCAGCTGTGTGAAAGTTGTCACTCCTTGATATGGCGAACTATGAGTGAGTGAGAAAATGGGGCGTTGAAAAGGAACGTCTATTTGAATAGTACAAGAAAAACGCAAAAATTATGTCTGATCCCAGGTTCGAACTGGGGACCTTTAGTGTGTGAGACTAACGTGATAACCAACTACACCAACCAGACAACTTGCTAAATTTGACAAACCAAGCTTATTTATACACAGTCTACGTGTACTGGTCACATAATCCGATTGCCCAGTCTACGATATCGTGCACGGCCCGGAAATGCATAGGTACCCAAGGCTTCTCCTTTCCCCAATACCGGACCAATACAAAATACATGGAGATGTGTGCCCAACCGATAAGTATCTTTATTTTACGATGGTGGATTCTTTTCAATTTTCTGTTTTACAATGGCAGAATGTTCTGCTGGAAACAGACTGCCAGATGATCCGGGATGAATGGAAGAATGATGACTTCCACTTAATTGGTGGCCATATTCCCAAAAGGATTCACTCAATCTCTCTCAAATTTTTAGGAGCCTGCAGTTCAGAGAGATGCCAATGAAGTTGCTCAACGGTGTGCGAAGGAAGGTTTATCCATTGTATCGGGTGTATCCTCTTATGATGTATGATGTAATCTCCGACTTTTTGATTGCTCCTACTTATGCAGTCTGATATATTGTCCGCCTAGTTGATGAATAAAATGCCTTGAAGGGTGGTTCTCATAAAAGGAAAATTTTGGAGTGATCCTATAAGGGCAGTCTTAATGCTCTGCTTTGGACTATATATTAATCATGAAACCTAAGCAAACATCTGATGTGGCACCTGATTTAGTGTGGAAAGAGAAAGTAACTATATCTCGGTTATGATATACTCTTAGTACCAAAACCAGCATTTTGTCCCTCGTGGAACACATTAAATGAAATTTTTTCAGATACAACAAAAACGGCTTCTCACATAGGTAGATGAGATACTAGGTTCATGAAAGGGCTTAGCTACTAAACTCCCAATGCATAGGTAATTAGATTTTTTCTAGCTAACCTTTCTTCATTTAATTGTTTAGCAAGTAAAATACCATGTTTATGCGTTTTTTGCATAGGTTCCCACGCTTGGCACTATTTCTTCCTGGGTCACCAAAGGTTTCTCTCCCACCCTTAATTGCTTTCATATGTCAGGATTTCCCCACATGACATTTTTTGCACTTGTACACCATGGAGCACCATGAATGGCCTAAGATACAATCCATTGGAGAAGTTATGTCTGAGTACATACTTAATGCATATGATATATACGTATAATGCATTCAAGGTGTAATTCCCCTAGGTTTACCTAGGGTTCTCAGGTTCCTCTTGCGACGTCGTCGCCCCAGTGCATCTACCCTTCAATTTCCCAATTCCCTCACGTGAAACTTTCCCAACGAAGTTCACGCCGTGATCCCATGAGAGTAGGCTACACCATGGTACCCTTGCATGGCAGAAACTGGATCTCAGGCGCGCCGGAGAACGAAGCATCTGGAAATGGTGCGGCAGTGTTAATCACTCCAACGAAGCAAATCTCGAGGATAGGTTTGAGGGATTGGATCTCCATGGGGAGGAAGAGAAAGACCATGACCTGTCCAGAGAGATTGAAGGGCTGCTTGAGGAAGCTCGATGGATTGGAATTTTTAGGCTTCATTCACAAAAAAACCCTTCAGTCATGTTGCCTTGTTTAAATCTTGCACAATGCCCTGGCCTCCGCAAGGAATAAATTTCAAGACGATGAATGATGGCCTTTTCCTGGTTCAGTTCATGTGCCCTGGTGATTGGAATCGCGTCATGGGCGGCAGCCTATGGGTGTTCTAGAATGATGCAATTGTTCTTGAGGAATATGATGGGATAACTAATGTTCAAGAATACTAGTTGGATCGTATTCCTGTCTAGGCTAGGATCATGGGTATACCTATTGGTCTCATGAAGAAAATGGAGCTGGCAAAGAAGAATACAAGGAAGGCGGGAGCCCCCACGATCAAGGTAATGGGTTAATGACGGTCATTTAAACCCTTCGAAGTATCACCTAGCTCATGTTTTTGTGAAACTTGATACTCCTCTAGTCTGTTTTGTGCCATTAACACTAAAGGGAAAAAACCTATCGAGTATGAAAAACCGCCAAATTTGTGGGATTTTTTGGGCTCGTCGGGCATGTAATGACTGGATGTGGTGATGGCATCCATGGGGTGATTGGATATTCGTAAGTTTTAATAACCTTGGTCCTGGTCTGATGGGAAGAGGTGTGCCCCTTGGTGGTGGAGCAATGGGTAGAGGAGGAGGATTTGGCAGAGGTAGAGGCAATCCGGGGGATGCCAATTCCAAAGAAAATACGGACTTGGATTTTTGTGATGGTGGTGGTATTAACTCTGGTGTGGTCATACCTGTGGGGCACAAGCAATTGATCGACCAAGATAGAACTGTTATGGAGAGATCGGGGGCTCAACCCTCGACACACCCAACCGGGTTTTTCTTTGACAAGGTGAATTTGTTGGAGAACATTAGCAATGAGACAATGGATAACAGTAGTGAGCACCCCACACAAAAAATCCATGACCAGAAAAGGTAGAGATCACACAATGGTACAGACTCATTAAACAGTACACCGGCGACTCCCCTCGAGGTGATTTCCTAGAGCAATGAAAACCATAGGTTGGAATTATCACGGTACGGCCAGCACCACGGTAGAGAGAGCGCTTCTGGTCGTCCAATGGGGGTGGATGTGATGTTTCTGTCTAAGACACGTCTGAACACAACTAGGGCAGAAAAACCGATGAAGAAACTGAAGATGGACCATGTGGAGGTGGTCGGGAGTGTTAGTGCTAGTGGGGCCTAATCTAGCTTTGGTGTAATCCGGTGGTAATACATGTCAGACATAAAACTGTATTGATGCGAGTGTGGGAGCCTCAAGTTGTGAGCAGTGGAGACTTAAGGGGTTCTAAGTGAAGCTCGTTGGGAAGATAAAGACCTATCACGGGGATATCTTCGAGATCTTTCCCAGTAACTCCAGATGTCATAGGTGGTTTTGGGCGACTTTAATGAGATTTCATATTCTCACAAGGAGGGAGGTGCTCCGCATCCTGTTGGTATGATAGACAAATTTCAGAGATGCATTAGTGAAGTGTGATTTGGAAGACATGTTATTTTGGCGATCATTTCATTTGGAGGAGGCGGAGGCTATGCGAGCGTTTGGATAGAGCGGTCTGTAATGGGAGATTTCATGGTATATGTCCTGTAACACTACTATTACAAATGCACCACATGCCAAATGTGCTTGATACTAAATGTGCGTCGGGTTCTGAACAACAGCCACACAGGGACCACAAGCAGTTTGAGGCAAGATGGTTAAAAGAGGACGAAATGCTCCAGCGGGTAATAGAGGCTTGGGAAAGGACATGCGCATCGGCTTTGTTTTCAGCACGTACTATAGCATACATTCAGACCTTCATATTTGGGATCGTGATGTTTTGAAAGAATTAAAGGAGGAGCTTGATTCACTATGATCGTGGACAGTTACTGACAAGTCAACAGTTTAGCGGGGACGGATATTAATATAGATTGAGGAGACTATAGAGAAAGAATAAACTTATTGGGTGCAGAACAACAAGGCAAATTGCCTCAAATTCGGTGATCCCAATACAAATTCCTAAAGAATAAACTTATTGGGTGCAGAACAACAAGGCAAATTGCCTCAAATTCGGTGATCCCAATACAAATTCCTTAAATAATTTTTGCCACTACTAGCGTAAAAAGAACTATGTTTGCTTTCTTATGGATGAGAAGGATCTTGGAGATAGGATAATGGAGCTCTGAAGATTTTGGTCGATGTTTATTTCCAAAACTTATTTACTTCTATAGTGCCCAAACCGAACTAGCTAGGAGGTGTTAAATAAAGTGAAACCACGTGTTACTTCTTATATGAATAAATCTTTGTGACCCCGTATAATGAGGAAGTGGAACAAGCGCTCTTTAGCATTGGGTTCACTAGTGCAGGATGGTCCAAACGCGACACTACGATCAGAGACGCTTCGACGAAACTGTGTGCGATGCCATAATCGCAAACGGTGGTGTAAAAAACCCGTCAAAAAAGGTGCAAAATGTTTGCGATGATAGATGCATCAAACACGGTTCAGAATTTAGTTGTGTGTGCGATGCAGAGCATGCGGTTCAGCTCAATTAACTATTTGGGATGAGGAGACACAAAAGAAACGGGCAGCCAGATGAAGGCGTGTGCGATATACAACATATGGTTCACTGTGATGAATTGTGTGTGATTAGGCAACACAATGGAAACGGTTCAACTGAACAAGATGTGTGTGATACACGACAAACAGGTCCGTCATCTGAAATGTGTGCGAAGACCAATAATAACACAGACGATTGCTGCTAATAAGCCGTGTGAATTTCTGTCTACAGTAGAATACGATGTATATATATAGCTGAAATAAACCTCCAATTACATAAGTGACTATACAGATCATTCGCACACACACCTCAATAAACAATTGCATGCATTCTAAACTAGGAGAAACGATTGTCTAGTCATCTACTTCTTGTGACGTTCCCGCCACTGCTATGTGTCTCGATCCCTCGTCTGGGTCAGGAAGAAGACAGTTCCTCATGTCAATGATCCGCCTGTACATCTCGTAGCTTGTGTACGCGTCCATGGCCGCGTACTTGACATGTTGTTCATCCATCTCTTATGCCACACACTGTGCCAGGCGTTCTTGTCCTTATTGCTCTCTTGCTTCATCTTCGCGTAGTAGGGATCGATGATGGCCGAGGCGAGGTCAACCAGGGAGTTCAGTTTGCTTTTGTCGCTGCCCCAGACCTTGTAGTGGTGCTGGATGTTGACAAGATTTGAGCATTTCAAGTCCGAAACCTTCAGCGCTTTTAGATCGTTGGTGGTGTCCACCGTAGCGAAACTGTAGTCCGAGCTGTTGACAAACCTGGAGAAACGCTCGGAAGGTCTTGTGGCAAGGTGGAAGTGGTAGACGAGGACGTCATGTCACACACACACAACTGGGCGACGGCAACCTTCTGATCATGCCCAGCATGACCGATGGTGTACTCGAGGTCGAAGCCGACCACTCAGTACTTGTCCTCGGCAAGGAACTGCTCCATAGTTTGGATGGAGCTCTCCACCGAGACCAGATCGTTCGTGTACACCATCGAGAGGGCCTTCCCCCTCACGTGGGTGTCCACTACGTGATGCGTGGTGAACTGCCCGCCGTTGTCGTCGTCGGCCGCTGGGAGCGCCATTGGAGCCACGAGAAGCGCCATTGGAACCGCTCGATGTCCTCTCTGTATGTGTCCTCGTGGGTGTGCTTATTGTGTCGTGTGAGACGAGAGATGAAGGTAAATGGCCGCAGGAATAAAAGGGGGCCGGGCGGCGTGGATTCTCGGCGCGTCCCCATGGCAGTTTTTGCAGCGGGTAACTGCATCGTCGCGCCGCGCCCGGCGGAACCGCTTGCACACGAACGTGCGTGATCGTGTGCCGGCCCAAAACACTGGCAACACGCGTGGAGGGACGAGGGCAGAGCACCCGGAGGGATGCGAGAGCAGAGCGCGCTGCGGCCGCCTGAACCGCAAGCAACCACACACATAGAGCAGTTGAACACGCAGGAAATGGTCGCCTACAAGCCGGCCGACAGTTGTGCCGCTGCGTAGAGAGAGGCCGTGTGGTACCACCTCCGTCTAGTCTATAGTCTCCTTTATATTCCGTGCCATACTTTTCCCTCAAATTTAACCAACAAAATGTTAATGCATGTTTTAAAAATTATATAATTGTAAACTATGTTCAAATACAAATCCAACTATATAATCTTTGGCGACATGCACTCGTATTTTATTAGTTAAACATACTTATAAACCAGGACGGTGGTATAGTAGGTAATTAAATCTCAAACGTTTTTTTATTAAATGTATGTGTACGTGGCCTTTCGTCCTGCTCTTGCACGTCTTGTCACCCCGCTGCCGCAGACGGCTTACAACGCAAGCTTGCGCGACGCGCGGGGGTGTTCTTTTTGCCAAACGGTGGCGCCAATGAATCACCGGTGAGCCCGTTCCCGCGCAACCTCGCAGGTTCCGCTCAAGCTTCCCGCCCGACTCGGTGAAATCCCCCAAAATCCCAATGCTTACCGGCCTGCTATAAAAACCCTCACGGCCGGCGAGTCGTGCGCCGCATTTCCCCCCCGTCCCTATAGCTTATCTCGTCTGCTTCTCCCACATTCGCCAATGGCACCGGTCCGTCATCGTCGCTCGGCCACTCCGCCATCATTAGAGGGCAACTCCAGCTGGGAGGCTACACCGCGGCGGCGCGCAGTCCCTGGCGTAGTGTAGTGCGCGTGGCGTCCTTGTTGGGTGTGCGCGGAACACCCACCACACGCTCCGCCACCGGTGCCCATCGGCGGCTGTTGCCGGCTGCCGTTGCCACCACACCGCCATCGAAAGCCAGGGTCATCGCCCGCTCCGCTAACGCGGCCTGAAGGTGGGAGATGGCCGTCGTGGCCGCCACCCCATTGTCGGCCACTGTGGCCATCACCCGCTCCGCCACCGCGGCCCAAAGGCGGGTGGTGGTTGATAACCCACAAGTATAGGGGATCGCAACAGTTTTCGAGGATAGAGTATTCAACCCAAATTTATTGATTCGACACAAGGGGAGCCAAAGAATATTCTCAAGTATTGGCAGTTGAGTTGTCAATTCAACCGCACCTGGATAACTTAGTATCTGCAACAAAGTATTTAGTAGAAAAACAATATGGAAGTAACGGTAACGATAGTAAAAGTAATATTTTTGGGTTTTGTAGTGATTGTAATAGTGGCAACGGAAAAGTAAATAAGCGAAGAATAATATGGGAAAAACTCGTAGGCATTGGATCGGTGATGGAGAATTATGCCGGATGCGGTTCATCATGTAACAATCATAACATAGGGTGACACAGAACTAGCTCCAATTCATCAGTGTAAGTAGGCATGTATTCCGTATATAGTCATACGTGCTTATGGAAAAGAACTTGCATGACATCTTTTGTCCTACCCTCCCGTGGCAGCGGGGTCCTAATGGAAACTAAGGGATATTAAGGCCTCCTTTTAATAGAGTACGAGAACAAAGCATTAACACATAGTGAATACATGAACTCCTCAAACTATGGTCATCACCGGGAGTGGTCCCGATTATTGTCACTTCGGGGTTGCCGGATCATAACACATAGTAGGTGACTATAGACTTGCAAGATAGGATCAAGAACTCACATATATTCATGAAAACATAATAGGTTCAGATCTGAAATCATGGCACTCGGGCCCTAGTGACAAGCATTAAGCATAGCAAAGTCATAGCAACATCAATATCAAAACATAGTGGATACTAGGGATCAAACCCTAACAAAACTAACTCGATTACATGATAGATCTCATCCAACCCATCACCGTCCAGCAAGCCTACGATGGAATTCCTCACGCTCGGCGGTGAGCATCATGAAATTGGTGATGGAGGATGGTTGATGATGACGATGGCGACGGATTCCCCTCTCCGGAGCCCCAAACAGACTCCAGATCAGCTCTCCCGAGAGGTTTTAGGGCTTGGTGGCGGCTCCGTATCGTAAAACGCGATGAATCCTTCTCTCTATTTTTTCTCCCTGAACACAAATATATGGAGTTGGAGTTGAGGTCGGTGGAGCGTCAGGGGCCCCATGAGGTAGGGGGGCACGCCCTAGGGGGACAGGCGTGCCCCCACCCTCGTGGGTAGGGTGTGGGCCCCCTGACGTGGATTTTTCTTCTAGTATTTTTCTTATTTTCCAAATAGATGTTCCGTGGAGTTTCAGGTCATTCCGAGAACTTCTGTTTCTGCACATAAATAACACCATGGAAAGTCTGCTAAAAACAGCGTCAGTCCGGGTTAGTTCCATTCAAATCATACAAGTTAGAGTCCAAAACAAGGGTAGAAGTGTTTGGAAAAGTAGATATGACAGAGACGTATCAACTCCCCCAAGCTTAAACCTTTGCTTGTCCTCAAGCAATTCAGTTGATAAACTGAAAGTGATAAAGAAAAACTTTTACAAACTCGGTTTGCTCTTGTTGTTATAAATATGTAAAGCCAGCATTCAAGTTTTCATCAAATATTATGATTAACCACATTTGCAATAACTCTTAGGTCTCATGTTTACTCATATCAATAGCATAATCAACTAGCGAGCCATAATAATAAATCTCGGATGACAACACTTTCTCAAAATAATCATGATATGATATAACAAGATGGTATCTTGCTAGCCCTTTCTGAGACCGCAAAACATAAATGCAGAGCACCTTTAAAGATCAAGGACTAACCAGACATTGTAATTCATGGTAAAAGAGATCCAATCATAGTCATACCCAACATAAATTAATAGTAATGGATGCAAATGACAGCTGCACTCTCTAGCTAGTGATCTTAATAAGAGGGTGATGACTCAACATAAAACTAAATAGATAGGCCCTTCGCAGAGGGAAGCAGGGATTTGTAGAGGTGCCAGACCTCGATTTTTAAAGCAGAGATAAATAATATTTTGAGCGGCATACTTTCATTGTCAACATAACAACCAAGAGATGGCGATATCTTCCATGCTACACACATTATAGGCGGTTCCCAAACAGAATGGTAAAGTTTATACTCCCCCTCCACCAACAAACATCAATCCATGGCTTGCTCGAAACAACGAGTGCCTCCAACTAGCAACAGCCCGGGGGAGTTTTGTTTGTAATTAATTTGATTTAGTTTGCATAAAGCATGGGACTGGGCATCCCGGTGACCAGCCATTTTCTCGTGAGTGAGGAGCGGAGTCCACTCCTCTTGAGAATAACCCGCCTAGCATGGAAGATAAGGGAAGCCGTAGTTGATACATGAGCTATTCGAGCATACAAAACAGAATGTTTATTTGAAGGTTTGGAGTTTGGCACATACAAATTTACTTGGAACGGCAGGTAGATACCGTATATAGGAAGGTATAGTGGACTCATATGACATAACTTTGGGGTTTAAGGGATTGGATGCACAAGCAGTATTCCCGCTTAGTACAAGTGAAGGCTAGCAAAAGACTGGGAAGCGACCAACTAGAGAGCGACAACAGTCATGAACATGCATTAAAATTAATAAACATTGGATGCAAACATGAGTAGGATATAATCCACAATGAACATAAATATCATGAAGGCTATGTTGATTTGTTTCAACTACATGTGTGAACATGTGCCAAGTCGAGTCACTTAAATCATTCAAAGGAGGATACCACCCCACTATACCACATCACAACCATTTTAATAGCATGTTGGCACGCAAGGTAAACCATTATAACTCATAGTTAATCAAGCATGGCACGAGCAACTATGATCTCTAATTGTCATTGCAAACATGTTTATTCGTAATAGGCTAAATCAGGAACGATGAACTCATCATATTTACAAAAACAAGAGAGGTCGAGTTCATACCAGCTTTTCTCATCTCAGTCAGTCCATCATATATCGTCATAATTGCCTTTCACTTGCACGACCGAACAAAGTGAATAATAATAAGAGTGCACGTGCATTGGACTAAGCTGGAATCTACGAGCATTCAATAAACAGGAGAAGACAAGGCAATATGGGCTCTTGGTTAAATCAACAATAATGCATATATAAGAGCCACTTCAACAATTTAATTATGGTCTTCTCCAATTGACCCCCAAAGAAAAGAAAAGAAATAAAACTATTTACACGGGAAAGCTCCCAACAAGCAAAAGAAGAACATGAAATATTTTTGGGTTTTCTTTTTAATTATTACTACAACAACAAGAAAGTAAACTAGCTAGAGGCTATTACTATTTTTTTAGTTTTTCTTCAGGTTTAACAAACACACAAGAAGAAGGCAAGAAAAAGAAAGTAAACTAGCATGGATAGTACAATGAAGGAGTATGAGCACCGACATCTAGCAATGAGTGTGTGTGAACATGAATGTAATGTCGATGGGAAATATGTACTCCCCCAAGCTTAGGCTTTTGGCCTAAGTTAGTTTATTGCCATGGATGGCCTGGCGGATATCCATAATTGTAGCCGGGGTTGTACTGTGATGCAGCAGCTATCGCCTCCTGGGCTGCAGCGTGGCGGCGAGCTGCCTCCGCCCTCCTCTTGTACTCATCTGCCTCCTCTCTGGTAATAACATATCTTCCTTTTGCCTGATAATCAAAGAAGGCAGGAGCAGGGAGAGTAATACGGAAAGCACGCCGTCTGTCAAACATTAGTCGATACTGGAGAGGTGATTCACTCCTCTCAACAATCTGGTGGTGAACCATAGCATTAAAGTCTAGGTAAGCAGGAGGTAATTCAATATCATCCTCACGAACGTCCACACCAAGAAAATCAGCTAAGCGGGTTGCATAAATTCCTCCAAAGAAACCTCCATTAAATCTATTATGATGCAACCTACGTGCAACAATGACTCCCAAATTATAAGATTTGTCTCCTAACACAGCACTCCTAAGAATACTAAGGTCAGGGACACACATATGACATGCTTCATCTTTACCATTTATGCACCTACCTATGAAGAGAGCAAAATAATGTATAGCAGGAAAATGAATGCTCCCTATGGTAGCTTGTGCTATATCTCTAGATTCCCCCACGGTTATACTAGCAAGAAAATTTCTAAATTCAGATTTGCGTGGTTCACTAGCACTACCCCATTGTGGAAGTTTGCAAGTAGTGGTAAAATCCTCTAAGTCCATAGTATAAGATTTCTCATAAAGATCAAACAGGACAATTGGAGAATTACGTGAAGATGAAAATTCAAACCTCCTCACAAAGGAACTAGTGAGACAGTGGTACTGGCGGCATTTTTCTGCCTCAAAGCTCACAAGATCAGTGTTACGCAAATATGCGTTAAATTCTTCCTTGATTTCCGCTCGATCCATAAAGTTTTCTGAAGGCCATTCACAAGGCCGCACTGGAGCGTCCCTTGGTGGCTCCTCGTCAGCATCACGCATTGCAAGCCTGGGTCCTTGCGAACCACCTTGGTACATTTTCCTAAGCATTTTTCTTCCTCTGAAAAATTTCTGAAATTTTTAGTAACTTCAAATAAAAGTGAACCAAGCTCAACAAAATTGATAGCAACTACTCCTACAAGTAGAGCCTATATCAAGCATTAGAACTACTTGGAACCATATAAATTTGACATTCTAGCTCAAGAACATGGTCACTTAGGCAACACAAATTTGCAATGAATAAAGCACTAGACCAAAAATTAATTGGACCAATGGAGGAGTCACATACCAAGGAACAATCCCCCCAAGCAGTTTTGTGCGAGGTGCTTTGAGCAAGGAGATCGAAAATCGCAGCAAAATGAGCTAGAACACGTGCTTGAGCTGGATATTGGTGTTTGTGGGAAGAAGAAGAAGTGTGTGGGTGCAGGAATAAGTGGAGGGGGGCCACCATGGGCCCACGAGGCAGGGGGCGCGCCCAAGGGGGTAGGGCGCTCCCTCCACCCTTGTGGCCAGGTGGTTGATCCCCCTGCTGTGTTTTCAGTTCCAGATATTCTCAAATATTCCAGAAAAAATCATATTTCAATTTCAGGGCATTTGGAGAACTTTTATTTTCGGGGTATTTTTATATTGCACGGATAAATCAGAAAACAGACAGGAAAAATACTATTTTTACTTTATTTCAACTAAATAACATAAAGTAAAGAGAGGGTACAGAAGGTTGTGCCTTCTAGTTTCATCCATCTCATGCTCATCAAAAGGAATCCACTAACAAGGTTGATCAAGTCTTGTAAACAAACTCATTCTGATTAACATGGAAACGGAGAAATTTCGGATAACACTATGTTACCTCAACGGGGATATGTACATCCCCTATAATAAGAATATCATATTTCTTCTTGACAGTTGGGAGAGGAAATTCAAAGCCTCCAAAGATAATCGATGGAATTTTTCCAATAGAGTTGATACTATGAACTTGAGGCTGTTTCCTCAGAAAGTGTACCGTATGCTCATTACCATTAACATGAAAAGTGACATTGCCTTTGTTGCAATCAACAACAGCCCCTGCAGTATTCAAAAAAGGTCTTCCAAGAATAATAGACATACTATCGTCATCGGGAATATCAAGAATAACAAAGTCCATTAAAGTAACGTTTGAAACCACAACAGGCACGCCCTCACAAATACCGGCAGGTATAGCAGTTGATTTATCGGCCATTGCAAAGATATTTCAGTAGGTGTCAACTTATTCAAATCAAGTCTAGGATATAAAGAGAGAGGCATAACACTAACACCGGCTCCAAGACCACATAAAGCAGTTTTAACATAATTTCTTTTAATGGAGCATGGTATAGTAGGTACTCCTAGATCTCCAAGTTTCTTTGGTATTCCACCTTTAAAAGTATAATTAGCAAGCATGGTGGAAATTTCAGCTTCCGGTATCTTTCTTTTATTAGTAACAATATCTTTCATATATTTAGCATAAGGATTCATTTTGAGCATATCAGTTAATCGCATACGTAAAAAGATAGGTCTAATCATTTCAGCAAAGCGCTCAAAATCCTCATCATCCTTTTTCTTGGATGGTTTGGGAGGAAAAGGCATGGGTTTCTGAACCCAAGGTTCTCTTTCTTTACCATGTTTCATAGCAACAAAGTCTCGCTTATCATAACGTTGATTCTTTGATTGTGGGTTATCAAGATCAACAACAGGTTCAATTTCTACATCATTATCATTACTAGATTGAGCATCATCATGAACATCATCATTAATATTTTCACTCGGTTCATGTTCATTACCAAATTGTGTTTCAGCATCAAAAATAGAGATATCATTTGGATTCTCAGGTGTTTCAGCAATAGGTTCACTAGAAGCATGCAAAGTCCTATCATTTTTCTCTTTCTTCCTTTTGGAAGGACTAGATGCATCAATATTATTTCTCTGAGAATCTTGTTCAATTCTCTTAGGGTGGCCTTCAGGATACAAAGGTTCCTGAGTCATTCTACCAGTTCTAGTAGCCACTCTAACAGCATAATCATTTTTCTTACTATTCAATTCATTGAGCAAATCATTTTGAGCTTTAAGTACTTGTTCTACTTGAGTTGTAACCATAGAAGCATGTTTACTAATGAGTTTAAGTTCACCTTTAACATTAGCCATGTAATTACCCAAGTGTTCAAGCATATTTGAATTGTATTTCAATTATCTACCAAAATAAGCATTAAAATCTTCTTGCTTCACCATAAAATTATCAAACTCATCTAAGCATTGGCTAGCAAACTTAGTAAGAGGGATTTCAGCTTTATCATATCTATAGAGAGAATTTACCTTTACTACCCGTGTCGGGTTATCAAGACCATGAGTTTCTTCAATAGGTAATGGATTAAGATCATATGTTTCTTCTTCAGGGGGTAAATTAAGACCATGTATTTCTTCAATAGGAGGTAAATTCTTAACATCTTCAGCTTTTATACCCTTTTCTATCATAGATTTCTTTGTCTCTTGCATATCTTCAGGGCTGAGAAATAGAACACCTCTCTTCTTTGGAGTTGGTTTAGGAATAGGCTCAGGAGCTGGCTCAGGTAGTGTCCAATTATTTTCATTTGTCAACATATTATTCAATAGAATTTCAACTTCATCTGGTGTTCTTTCCCTGAAAACAGAACCAACACAACTATCCAGGTAATCTCTGGAAGCATCGGTTAGTCCATTATAAAACATATCAAGTATTTCATTTTTCTCGAGAGGATGATCAGGCAAAGCATTAAGTAACTTGAGAAGCCTCCCCTAAGCTTGTGGGAGACTCTCTTCTTCAATTTGAACAAAATTATATATATCCCTTAAAGCAGCTTGTTTCTTATGAGCAGGGAAATATTTAGCCGAGAAGTAATAAATCATATCCTGGGGACTACGCACACAACCAGGATCAAGAGAATTAAACCATATCTTAGCATCACCCTTTAATGAGAACGGAAATATTTTAAGGATATAAAGGCAGCGAGATTTCTCATCATTAGTGAATAGGGTGGCTATATCATTTAATTTAGTAAGATGTGCCACAACAGTTTCAGATTCATAGCCATGAAAAGGATCAGATTCAACCAAAGTAATTATATCAGGATCAACAGAGAATTCATAATCCTTATCAGTAACACAGATAGGTGAAGTAGCAAAAGCAGGGTCAGGTTTCATTCTAGCATTAAGAGATTGCTGATTCCATTCAGCTAATAACCTCTTGAGTTCATACCTATCCTTGCAAGCTAAAATAGCTAAAGTAGCTTCTTTTTCAAAAACATAACCCTCAGGAATAACAGGCAAGTGTTCACATCACTTTCATCAATATAATCAGTTTCAATAATTTCTTTCTCTCTAGCCCTAGCAATTTGTTCATCAAGAAATTCACCAAGTGGCACAGTAGTATCAAGCATAGAAGTAGTTTCATCATAAGTATCATGCATAGCAGAAGTGGCATCATCAATAACATGCGACATATCAGAACGAATAGTAGAACCAGGTTTAAGTGTCGCAAGCTTACTCAAAACAAAAGGTGAATCAAGTGCAGAGCTAGACGCAGTTCCTTACCTCCCCTCGTAGTTGAGGGATAAATTGTTGTCTTAGCGTCTTTCAAGTTCTTCATAGTGACCAGCAGATATAAATCCCAAGTGACTCAAAGAATAGAGCTATGCTCCCCGGCAACGGCGCTAGAAAATAGTCTTGATAACCCACAAGTATAGGGGATCGCAATAGTTTTCGAGGGTAGAGTATTCAACCCAAATTTATTGATTCGACACAAGGGGAGCCAAAGAATATTCTAAGTATTAGCAGTTGAGTTGTCAATTCAACCACACCTGGATAACTTAGTATCTGCAGCAAAGTATTTAGTAGCAAAGAAATATGGAAGTAACAGTAACAATAGTAAAAGTAATATTTTTGGGTGTCGGTGTCAAAACCGGCGGATCTCGGGTAGGGGGTCCCGAACTGTGCATCTAGGCGGATGGTAACAGGAGACAAGGGACACAATGCTTTACCCAGGTTCGGGCCCTCTTGATGGAGGTAAAACCCTACATCCTGCTTGATTAATATTGATGATATGGGTAGTACAAGAGTAGATCTACCACGAGATCAAGGAGGCTAAACCCTAGAAGCTAGCCTATGGTATGATTGTCGTATGTTGGAGTTGTTGTCCTACGGACTAAAACCCTCCGGTTTATATAGACACCGGATAGGGTTAGGGTTACACAAAGTCGGTTACAATAATAGGAGATCTAAATATCCGCATTGCCAAGCTTGCCTTCCACGCCAATGAAAGTCCCTTCCGGACACGGGATGAAGTCTTCAATCTTGTATCTTCATAGTCCTGGAGTCCGGCTGAAGGTATAGTTCTCCCCACCCCAGAGCCCCATGAGAGGGTCGTATTCCTTCCCCACTTCCTCCGCGGACTGGGCTTTCCACTCCACCCATTTGTCCGGGGGCTCATGTTCTACTATGGCCTGGATTTCCACGATCTGGCCCCGAACTTCGTCCTCAACATCTCAGCGTTTATCGTCGTGTGTGAGGCTTTCCTCCGCGTCCGCCCCCATTTGGGCCTTTGGCTCAAGACTTTCAACGTCAAGCCAAAGGTGGTGCGCGGCAGCCAATCGGAGTGCGGAGGTGCCATGGCGGGCAAGATGGCCAACGTCCTATGGCTCGAGGGCTCCTTTGTGGAGACCTTGAAGGGGTGGCAATTAGGGTGGTTTTACATCACCGAGCCGCGCGATCCGGAATGGATCGCAGCCCCTGAGTTCCGATCCGGTCCCCCTACGCGGCTCACGTCCTGGAAAGAGACGGGCCTGTAGTGAGGTGACGAAGGAGAGGTGACCGGATTGCAGACATGCATCCAATCCCTGGTGAACAAGAAGCTCAAGCTTGTCAATATAATCCAGGTCATGCTCGTCTGCCGGATTCTCCCGTGTCAACAACGGGCTTTCACACTGTGGGAGTTCGATCCGGCGCAGCACCAAACCTTGATCAGGCTCTTCGACACGACGTACGAAGATGCCTGGAAGGTGCTGTTCAAGGGCGCCGAAGCTCCCGCATCCGCATCCGAGGACCGCGGATTCAGCACGCAGCGCACAGCCAGCGTGGTGAGTTATTTGTACCTTTTACAGGACATTTGTTTCTTATAGTTTGACTCTATGCGGGATCTAAACTCCCTTACCTTTGACAGGAATGGCAGGTGAAGTCCGGACCAATTAACTGTCCGGCTCCTTTGCCCGAAGACCCAGCAGACGCTCGTTTATCGAAGCTGCTGGCTCCGGCGCCTTACGTGGTGCCGGAGAAGAAGGCCAAGAAGAAGAAGGCCACGGGGACTCGAAAGAGTTCCCGTCATGTGGTGGTGTCGGATTCGTTGTCCGACGAGTCCGAGACGCACTCCTCCCGTGAAGACGAGGAGGTGGAAGAAGAGACCTCTCCCCCTCCAGCGGGGGAAGGAAAGAAGAGGAAGGCTGCCCCAACTAGGGAGGCCGAAGGGTCCAAGAAGGGGAAAACTCTTCCGCCGGACTACTCCCCTGACGCCGACGAAGGCGAAGAGGAGTGGACACAAAGGGCCAGGCGCCCGGCGGGATCGTAAGTATTCGGATACTAGAGTAACTCATAATATCCCTGTTGTTTGCACAACTCTTCCCTAATGTCGAATGTAACTATGCAAGCCGCCCCGGGCCGGACTCGACGAGTCGTCGAGCAGCTCCCTGGATTCATCGGACGTGAACTCAGTTCCGCCCGCTGTCTCCCCCCGCACCACGGACGACACCAAAGTGGCGTCGCAACAAGCTCCGGGGCAAGAGAAGGTGGTCCTGGAGGAGCCGCTAGGCGACCTCCCGGACTCCAGGAGTAAAGGGGACAAGACCCCCCAGGGCTCCAAGTCCGGCTTTGAGTCGGACACCGCACCGGAATCCTCAACAGTTCCGGACCACGGTAGGCGAACTCCTTCTAAGAGGAGCAAGCCTTCTGAGCCGGCAGCCTCCGTCCAGCCGGAGGTGCCGGACAATCTGCTGGAGGTGCTTAACGGTGCCTCCATCAACGAGGAGCACCGTACTATTATGAGTACGGTGATCCAAAAGGTTCAGTCCGCTAAGAGCGGACTGACTGAAGCTTGCACTAGCCTTTTAACAGGCTTCGAGGTAAGTAAAAATATGTAAAAATATTACCGCATAGACAGTAGCCCCTGATGCTCTAGTTGGCGTTCGGAAAGAAGAGCCGAATAGAGGATCAAATAATTTCGCAGGAGTCTAATAAAAAATGAGTCAATATGCGTATGCAGGCTTCGCTGCTTGCTACCGCCGCATTGACTGTGGAGGTAGGTACCCTGAAGCCGGGACTCGAGCGGACCGAGCAAGAACTCGGCATTGCCAAACGGCAGCTCGAGGAGAAAGAAGGTAAGAGATACCTTATAGAAAAAAATATATAAAAAGATGAAATTGCAAAAAATTTACTGGATTACGCTACTTGTTGCAGGGGCCACAACTGAGGTGGCAACCCTCAAGCAGGCGCTGTCCGAGGCCGAGAAGAGAGCGGCCTCGGAGCGCAATGAGCGGGAGAAATTTGAGGCACAGGTCGGCGAGGCGCAGCAAGAGCTTCAGGCTCTCATGAAAAAACATGAGAGTTTGGAACTTGACTCTAAAACGCGAGCGTCCGAGCTCGCCGCGGCCGTCAAGACTGCCGACTCTGCCAAGGCCGAAGCCCAGAAGGCCCTCCAAGAGTTGGAGGAGGTGAAAAAGATAGCGGCGGGTAAGGCATTCTTTATGCAAAGCAGACATATAAAAGTAAACTACTTATTACTTACCCGAATCCGGAGTTCTCTAGGGGCATTCGCAGATCTTCCCCGCAGCATATCCGATGCCGCTGCATTCTACCGAGCCGAAGAGGGCAGCACGACGGAGATGGTGTTCTGGTCTCAGTATGCTGAGGCCGGACACCCTGTGCCCTTGAGCGACCAGCTGAAGCAGCTGGTCGAGCTCCACAAGGCGGCCGAACAGGCCCTGAAGGGCTTCATAGTTCGGCTGTGGCCTGGAGAGGCCCTGCATGGGAGCTACTTCGAACTGGTGCGGCGGCTCGTGGAGGCCTGTCCAAGGCTCGAGGTCATCAAGCGCTCTGTCAGCATCGAAGGTGCCCGTAGGGCCCTTGCCCGTGCAAAGGTGCACTGGGGTAAGCTAGACGGTGAGTAGCTTGTGAGGGACGGGCCGCGGCCGGGGAAGGAGCATCGCAAGCCCGAGAACTATTACAAGGATGTTCTCGCTGGTGCCCGCCTTATGGCGGATGAATGTACCAAGGATGTAATTTTTGAATGAACTCGCTCGTGTTTATCCTGTGCGCTGAAAACTTGTTCATTTGCGCTAAGCAATGCTTGTTGAGTTTAAAATATTATTTTCTGTGCGGCCGTTTATCAAAAAATTGAGAGATGACCAGTCATCGGCTTCTGCCCCCATGCCACTAGTGCTGGGGTGTTCGGGATAAACCTGAGCACTCTTTTCCCCATGTCTGGGTCCTTCGAGGGAGGCGCTCAGCACAACGAACAAGGCAATCGGACTATAATGCTTGAACACTCTCACTTAGCCATAGAACTTTATAATTTTAAATTTCGGCGAAGCCCCTAGTATTCGGAAGACCGAGTTCGGGGCGCTATCCACGCCTTGGCCGGACAAAATCCGGTTCTTCGCTCTAGGCGGCATAGGTCTTTAAGGACCCGAAAAACCTCTCGAACAGCGACCAGTCTCTCGCCTTATCATGACAGTCAGTTTTAGCTTTCTCTACTGAGGTGCTCCGCCCAGCTCAACTGGGGCACAATCGCAGTAGTTATCCTAGTGCTACCTTAGCCGATATAGCGGAACGTAAGACACCGAAACAAAAGAGCCGGGCAAACCCAACTATTGACCCAAATCATGATTCGGAGCCGATGCATATAGTGCTATAAGTTCGGGGTGCCGCACTTATGAAGTGTTCGGACTTCTTACACCATATTAAGGGGTGCTGAAGCCCCTGGCGTATTTGTCGTACCACAGTGTACGGGTGCCACATGTCATTAATGAACATATATATAAAAAGAGGAAAATGCAAAAAATATACAAAAGCTATGCATTGTTTTATAGAAAGGCTGTTATCTAAGCAAAACGATACAAATAGTGCGATAAGCAAAAGAAATTGGACTATTTAACATGTCCTGGCCAGGGGCAGGCCGCGGAATTTTATTCAAAACAGGTATACTGCTCGTAATAGAGACCACCTGGGAGTTCCATAATGCGGCATGGCTTGTCTGTTTTCCTGGATCTTGTATCGTTTGTGCGGCAGTTTAATTGCCGAACAGGTTGTCCAAAGTGTGGAGTCCTGAAAGTAAGAAAAAATTAAAAAATAAATCGGCAGCCCCTAGTACGGTTTAGGCCGTGTTTTGGGCGTGCCGTGATGGTGCCCCTCCCCTTGTGCCCATGGTATTTCAAGAGCGTAGTTATGTACGCGAAGTACTGGTTTTGCTATATCACGAGGGCTAGGGTTGGGGCCGCATTGCTACGCTAGCGCGGAATGTGCCAGGCGGTCTTGTTGTAGGTTACTCCGGGCGC
This sequence comes from Aegilops umbellulata, assembly GCA_032464435.1. Taxonomy (NCBI): domain Eukaryota; kingdom Viridiplantae; phylum Streptophyta; class Magnoliopsida; order Poales; family Poaceae; genus Aegilops; species Aegilops umbellulata. The sequence goes on from CP136058.1 coordinate 333,213,638, forward strand.
GCTTGACAATGTTCGACTTTTTAAGGGCTGGACTGGAGAACTGCCTAGAGAGGCTGCTTTGTACTTCTGCTGCGAGCGCTGCCGTGTGCTCCTCCGTTCGGAGGGAGCGTTCGGTGTTTCCGTTGACCGTGATTACTCCTCGAGGGCCTGGCATCTTGAGCTTGAGGTATGCATAGTGCGGTACCGCATTGAACTTTGCGAATGCGGTTTGCCCGAGCAGTGCGTGATAGCCACTGCGGAACGGGACTATGTCGAAGATTAACTCCTCGTTTCGGAAATTATCTGGGGATCCGAAGACCACTTCAAGTGTAACAGAGCGTGTACAGTTGGCTTCTACACCTGGTATGATGCCTTTAAAGGTCGTTTTGGTGGGTTTAATCCTCGAGGGATCTATGCCCATTTTCCGCACTATATCCTGGTAAAGCAGGTTCAGGATGCTGCCGCCGTCCATGAGGACTCTTGTGAGATGAAATCCGTCGATAATTGGGTCAAGAACCAATGCGGCAAACCCGCCATGACGGATGCTAGTGGGATGGTCCCTTCGATCAAAGGTGATCGGGCAGGAGGACCATGGGTTGAACTTTGGAGCGACTGGCTCCAGCGCGTATACGTCTCGTAGCGCACGCTTCCGCTCCCTCTTGGGAATGTGGGTTGCGTATATCATGTTCACCGTCCGCACTTGTGGGGGAAAACCCTTCTGTCCACTGCTGTTCGGCGGCCTGGGCTCCTCCTCGTCATCGCTATGCAGCCCCTTGTCTCTATTTTCGGCTCTTAACTTGCCTGCCTGCTTGAACACCCAACAATCCCTGTTGGTGTGATTTGTTGGCTTTTCGGGGGTGCCATGTATCTGGCACAAGCGGTCGAGTATTTGGTCCAAACTGGACGGGCCCTGTGTGTTTCTTTTGAATGCCTTTTTCCGCTGACCGGATTTGTAGCCTCGGAATCCGGCATTTACTGCCGTATCCTCGTTGCTGTCGCTGTTAACGCGGCGCTTTTGCTTGTTCCGGCGTGACCTGCCGCTTTTGTCCTTGGTATCCAAATTACCAAGGTTCTTGGTTATGTTGTTGCTGCGAGCTAGCCAGCTGTCTTCTCCCGTGCAAAAGCGGGTCATGAGTGTCGTGAGGGCTGCCATAGATTTCGGCTTTTCCTGTCCCAGGTGCCGGGCAAGCCACTCGTTGCGGATATTATGCGTGAAGGCTGCTAGGGCCTCCGCGTCCGGACAATCGACTATTTGATTTTTCTTTGTTAGGAACCGTGTCCAGAATTGCCTGGCCGATTCCTCTGGCTGCTGGATTATGTGGCTTAGGTCATCGGCGTCCGGTGGTCGCACATAAGTGCCCTGGAAGTTGTCAAGGAATGCGGCTTCCAGGTCCTCCCCAGAACCGATTAAGTCTGCTGGCAAGCTGTTGAGCCAATGCCGGGCCGGTCCCTTAAGTTTGAGTGGGAGGTATTTGATGGCATGTAGATCATCACCGCGGGCCATGTGGATATGAAGGAGATAATCCTCGATCCATACCGCAGGATCTGTTGTGCCATCGTATGATTCGATGTTTACGGGTTTGAAGCCCTTAGGGATTTTATGATCCATTACTTCATCTGTGAAGCATAGTGGGTGTGCGGCGCCTCTATACTGGGTTATATCGCGACGCAGCTCAAAGGAGCTTTGTCCATTGTGTTCGGCCCGGCCGGATTTATTGTATCCAGAGTGACGATCGCCGTCACGTGCCGTGGGGCGCCCGCGCGATCCGTAGATCGATCTTGTTTGCCTTGCCTTGTCCTCCAGTATATCTCGCAGGTCTGGCGCGTTTTCCCGTGCCTTAGCATGTTTTGAGCGGCGTCAGGGCATGGCTTGAGTGGAGGGCTTAAAGGCCTCTCTGTCATGGCCACGAGGTGGCTGGTCGGCCATGTCATGCGCTGGTGATGTAGGTGCTTCCTCCTCTAATCGGGGTAGCAGCCTGCGCTTTGGGTAACGCTTGGAGGGGCGTTCGAGCTCATACTCTTCGGCCGCAAGGACTTCAGTCCATCTGTCAGCTAGCAAATCTTGATCAGCTCTAACCTGTTGCTGCTTTTTCTTGAGGCTGCTTGCCGTGACTAAAAGCCTGCGTTTGAAACGCTCTTGTTCGGCGGGGTCTGATGGTACGACGAATTCGTCGTCATCGAGGCTTGCCTCGTCTTCAGAGGGAGGCATATAGTTATCGTCCTCAACCTCTCGGTCTGCCGCTCTCTCATGAGGGCTGGCTTCTCCATCTTCCTGTGCCGAATCTTGCTGGAGGGGGTGTTCTTCGGCGCTATCCGGAGTAGTATAATCTCCGGTGTCGGAATCACCGTTTTTGCTTTGGCGGGATTTAGAACGGCGCCGCTGACGCCGGCGCTTGGGATGTTTCTTAGAGGTGTCATCCCCCGCTTTTCCATCGCCATGTCCATCTTTTGGAGTGTCCACCATATATATGTCGTATGACGAGGTGGCCTTCCAGCGCCCTACAGGTGCTGGTTCCTGTTCGTCTCCTGCATCGTCGTCCATACCGTCGATGTCTTCGGAGTCGAAATCGAGCATGTCGGTTAAATCGTCGACAATGGCTACAAAGTGGGTGGTGGGTGGGCTTTGAATTTCTTCATCGTCCGTATCCCATCCTTGCTGACCATAGTCCGGCCAGGGCTCTCCTGATAAAGAGAGAGACTTTAGTGAGTTCAGGATGTCGCCGAAGGGCGAGTGCTTAAAGATGTCCGTGGTGGTGAACTCCATGATCGGCGCCCAATCGGATTCGATCTGCAGGGGCGCGGGGGGTTTGGAGTCCGGAGAGGAATCCGGTTCCTCGGAGTCACGGGTCATGCAGAGTGCGGGGCTGGTGTTCGGCTCGATCGCCTTTGAGATCGCAGCCCCTGAGGTGGCGTCCAACCGCTCATTCTCGATCGGCACCGCAGGCTCCGAATTAAGGGCCGGAACCGACGCGCGTGCGGTCTCCAGGACACTGTTCGGCGGCAGAGCTAGATCATGCCCATCGAGACAGTGCGGCGCGCTTGGCTGTGGCTCAAATCCATCGAAGATCAAGTCCCCGCGGATGTCAGCCGTGTAGTTCAAACTTCCAAACCTGACCTGATGGCCAGGGGCGTAGTTTTCGATCTGCTCCAGGCGGCCAAACGAATTGGCCCGCAGTGCGAAGCCGCCGAAGACGAAGATCTGTCTGGGGAGAAAAGTCTCACCCTGGACCGCATCGTCGTTGATGATGAAAGGAGCCATCGGGCCTAAAAGTGACGACACAGAGGAACTCTCAATGAAAGCACCAATGTTGGTGTCAAAACCGGCGGATCTCGTGTAGGGGGTCCCGAACTGTGCGTCTAGGCGGATGGTAACAGGAGACAAGGGACACAATGTTTTACCCAGGTTCGGGCCCTATTGATGGAGGTAAAACCCTACGTCCTGCTTGATTAATATTGATGATATGGGTAGTACAAGAGTAGATCTACCACGAGATCAAGGAGGCTAAACCCTAGAAGCTAGCCTATGGTATGATTGTCGTATGTTGGAGTTGTTGTCCTACGGACTAAAACCCCCCGGTTTATATAGACACCGGATAGGGTTAGGGTTACACAAAGTTGGTTACAATAATAGGAGATCTAAATATCCGCATCGCCAAGCTTGCCTTCACGCCAAGGAAAGTCCCTTCCGGACACAGGACGAAGTCTTTAATCTTGTATCTTCATAGTCCTGGAGTACGGCTGAAGGTAGTTCGGATGTCCGAACACCCCCTAATCCCGGACTCCCTTATTGGGTTTTGTAGTGATTGTAACAGTGGCAACAGAAAAGTAAATACGCGAAGAACAATATGGGAAAAGCTCGTAGGCATTGGATCGACGATGGAGAATTATGCCGGATGCGCTTCATCATGTAACAATCGTAACATAGGGTCACACAGAACTAGCTCCAATTCATCAATGTAATGTAGGCATGTATTCTGAATATAGTCATACGTGCTTATGGAAAAGAACTTGCATGACATCTTTTGTCCTACCCTCCCGTGGCAGCGGGGTCCTAATGGAAACTAAGGTATATTAAGGCCTCCTTTTAATAGAGTACCGGAACAAAGCATTAACACATAGTGAATACATGAACTCCTCAAACAATGGTCATCACCAGTAGTGGTCCTGATTATTGTCACTTCGGGGTTGCCGGATCATAACACATAGTAGGTGACTATAGACTTGCAAGATAGGATCAAGAACTTACATATATTCATGAAAACATAATAGTTTCAGATCTGAAATCATGGCACTCGGGCCCTAGTGACAAGCATTAAGCATATCAAAGTCATAGCAACATCAATCTTAGAACATAGTGGATACTAGGGATCAAACCCTAACAAAACTAACTCGATTACATGATAGATCTCATCCAACCCATCACCGTCCAGGAAGCCTACGATGGAATTACTCACGCACGGCGGTGAGCATCATGAAATTGGTGATGCAGGATGGTTGATGATGATGATGGCGACAGATTCCCCTCTCCGGAGCCCCGAACGGACTCCAGATCAGCCCTCCCGAGAGGTTTTAGGGCTTGGCGGCGGCTCCGTATCGTAAAACGCAATGAATCCTTCTCTCTGATTTTTTCTCCCCAAACACGAATATATGGAGTTGGAGTTGAGGTCGGTGGAGCGTCAGGGGGCCCACAAGGTAGGGGGGCGCGCCCTAGGGGGGCAGGCGCGCCGCCCACCCTCGTGGGCAGGGTGTGGGCCCCCTGAAATGGATTTTTATTCTGGTATTTTTCTTATTTTCCAAATAGATGTTCCGTGGAGTTTCAGGTCATTCCGAGAACTTTTGTTTCTGCACATAAATAACACCATGGAATGTCTGCTGAAAACAACGTCAGTCCGGGTTAGTTCCATTCAAATCATGCAAGTTAGAGTCCAGAACAAGGGCAAAAGTGTTTGGAAAAGTAGATACGACGGAGACGCATCAGTGGTCGTGGCCGCCACCCAGTCGTCGGCCGCCGTGGCCGCCAATCCACCGTCGACCGTCAGGCTCATCAGCCGCTCCTCCACCACCGTCTGAAGGCGGGAGGCGGAGGTGGATGCCCGCACGTGCGACAGCGACCTTGCGCGCTACACAGAGTTTCTGCGGGAGGAGGAGGAGGAGCGCCTAGTCAAACACGCAAAGAGCCTTACCACCGTAGTGGCTACGGCACACGCCGCCTTAGAGGTGAGGAATTAGGAGATCTACGGGAGAACCACTGCTTCGAGAGGGGTCGTCTGGAGCGGCAGAGGGTGTTCGAGGTGAGCGTCGCTGAAGCTGCATTAGCCGCAAGTAGCACATTGCGGTTGCCCAGCTCGTCGGTAGGCTCCTCCTCCTCCGCCTCTTACTGAGCGCGCTCGGCAGAGGAGAGGCAGCCGAAAGAAGTACAAAGCCCCTCCACAGTAGTAGTAGTAGTATTTAGGGGCTATTTTATTCAGTTCATCTGACTATAGATGTGGTGGAACTGTACAACGTACTTAAAATTAGCTAGTATATATAGTTGAACTAGCTATTTCAGTACGTGGTTGGCAACAATTGGGAAAAAGTTTGGTCAGTTCAGCTGTCGAGTTGAACTGTTTGCATAAATTAAGAATGACTGCTTAATCTATGAATCAAATCTATGCTTAATTACTGAATTTTAGTTGCAAAAATTAGATACTGCTAGTGATTTTTAGCTTCATATTTTGACAAATCGAAGTGTTACAAGGATTGACAAATCTTACCAAATTGTTTGTATGTGGTGGCACATGGGTCATCCAAAATAACCGTTTGCGTTGAAGGGATGCATAAATTCTGCGTTGCTCTCACTTTGCATACGGGTGTTCTATCTAAAACGTTTGCGATCAAGAGCTGCAGAAATCCTGCTCGGCACATTTTCTCTTGGCATCCTGGGGAAGCTGTCGGTTTGCATACAGGTGTTCTAACTAAAACTTTTGCAATGAGTGTTTTATATTTAAAAAGCGAATTAAACTGCGGCTTGGGCACCATTAATGGAGAGGATGCGAGCAAGGCGGGGTGCCATGGAAGTCAAAGGGCTCGCTTCCCAGTGAGCCTGCGCAGCGTACAGCTTGCACGCTTCCCCACGAGCCTACGCACTCGAGGACAGCTTGCACGGCTCTCGGGCAGCCTGCGCATCGGACGACGCTCGCACGCCTCCCGTTGAGTCAAGCAGCTGTCCGCACGGCCCCTCCTAGCGCCATTAAAACCAAGACACATGGCATCACGTCAATGGTTAACATAATTTTGGATTTACTAGAATTTAAAAACCAGGCATCTCAATGTTTTGCCGGCAATCAACGGTGCCCTAGTGTTTGAAATTCATTCTCATTTCTTGCATGGGACCTAAGCATGCACCCAAGGATACAAATTTGATTTTCAACCAATTTATATGCACTGGAGCATGTGCATGTAGTTCAAATTTGAATTAATGCATTGGAAACTCAGTTAGTGCATAAAATGTCCAAACGAACCCCGAAAAATCACAAAAATTCAAACAACACTCCTATTGTTCTATGTTGCCACGAGAAAAAAAACTGAAAGCAATAAGAGGCAATGGATATCGTTTCGTCCCAAAAGGTGGGACGTTCCATACCGAAAACCATCATGCTTGTTGTAAGAAGCTCCGGTTTGTCAGAAGCATATACCCAAACCTGCCCCAAATGGGGCAAAATTTGTACCATGGCATGTTGATGCCGCTCCATGATAGCATGCCAAGTTTCATGGATTTCAGACGAGTTTTGAATTTACTAGAATTTAAAAACCAGGCATTTCAATATTTTGCCGGCAATCAACGGTGCCCTGGTGTTTGAAATTCATTCTCATTTCTTGCATGGGACCTAAGCTTGCACCCAAGGACACATATTTGATTTTTCAACCAATTTATATGCACTGGAGCATGTGCATGTAGTTCAAATTTGAATTATGCACATAACTGCATTGAAAACTCTGTTAATGCATAAAAATGTCCAAACGAACCTCGAAAAATAACAAAAATGCACACAACACTCCTGTTGTTCTATGTTGACATGAGAAAAAAATTTGAAAGCAATAAGAGGCAATGGATATCGTTTCGTACCCAAAGATGGGACGTTCCCTACTGAAAACCATCATGCTTGTTGTGAGAAGGTCCGGTTTGTGAGAAGCATATACCCAAACCTGCCCCAAATGGGACAAAATTTGTACCACAGCATGTTGATGCCGCTCCATCATAGCATGCCAAGTTTCATGAATTTCAGACGAGTTTGTGTTTACTAGAATTTAAAAGCTAGGCATCTCAATGTTTTGCCGGCAATCAACGGTGCCCTAGTGTTTGAAATTCATTCCCATTTCTTGCATGGGACCTAAGCTTGCACCCAAGGACACATATTTGATTTTTCAACCAATTTATACGCACTGGAGCATGTGCATGTAATTCAAATTTCAATTATGCACATGAATGCATTGAAAACTCAGTTAATGCATAAAAATGTCCAAACGAACCCCGAAAAATCACAAAACTTCACGCAACACTCCTGTTGTTCTATGTTGACACGAGAAAAAAGTTTGAAAGCAATAAGAGGCAAGGGATATCGTTTCGTCCCCAAAGGTGGGACGTTCCCTATAACCATCATGCTTGTTGTCAGAAGCTCCGGTTTGTGAGAAGCATATACCCAAACCTACCCTAAATGGGACAAAATTTGTACCATGACATGTTGATGCCGCTCCATGATAGCATGCCAAGTTTCATGAATTTCAGACGAGTTTTGAATTTACTAGAATTTAAAAACCAGGCATTTCAATGTTTTGCCGGCAATCAACGGTGCCCTGGGGTTTGAAATTCATTCCCATTTCTTGCATGGGACCTAAGCATGCACCCAAGGACACATATTTGATTTTTCAACCAATTTATATGCACTGGAGCATGTGCATGTAGTTGAAATTTGAATTATGCACATAAATGCATTAAAACTCAGTTAATGCATAAAAATGTCCAAACGAACCCCGAAAAATCAAAAATATTCACACAACACTCCTGTTGTTCTATGTTGACAAGAGAAAAGAATTTGAAAGAAATAAGAGGCAATGGATATCGTTTCGTCCCCAAAGGTGGGATGTTCTCTATCGAAAACCATCATGCTTGTTGCGAGAAGCTCTGGTTCGTGAGAAGCATATACCCAAATTTTCCCCAAATGGGACAAAATTTGTACCACGATAGGTTGATGCCGCTCCATGATACCATGCCAAGTTTCATGAATATCAGACGAGTTTAGGATTTACTAGAATTTAAACCAGGCATCTCAATATTTTGCCGGCAATCACCGGTGCCCTGGTGTTTGAAATTCATTCCCATTTCTTGCATGGAAGCTAAGCATGCACCCAAGGACACATATTTGATTTTTCAACCAATTTACATGCACTGGAGCATGTGCATGTAGTTCAAATATGAATTATGCACATAAATGCATTGAAATCTCAGTTAATGCATAAAAATGTCCAAACGAACCCCGAAAAATCACAAAAATTCACACAACACTCCTATAGTTCTATGTTGATGTGAGATTTTTTTTTGAAAGCAATAAGAGGCAAGGGATACCATTTCGTCCCCAAAGGTGGGACGTTCCCTACCGAAAACCATCATGCTTGTTGTGAGAAGCTCCGGTTTGTGAGAAGCATATACCCAAACTTGCCCGAAATGGGAAAAAAAATTTACCACGGCATGTTGATGCCGCTCCATGATAGCATGCCAAGTTTCATGAATTTCAGACGAGTTTTTGATTTACTAGTAAAAAACCAGGCATCTCAATGTTTTGCCGGCAATCAATGGTGCCCTGGTGTTTGAGATCCATTCCCATTTCTTGCATGGGACCTAAGCATGCACCCAAGGACACAGACTTGATTTTTCAACCAATTTATATGCACTGGAGCCTGTGCATGTAGTTCAAATTTCAATTATGCACATAAATGCATTTAAAACTCAGTTAATGTATAAAATGTCCAAAAAACCCTGAAAAATCACAAAAATTCACACAACACTCCTGTTGTTCAATGTTGACACGAGAAAAAAATTTGAAAGCAATAAGAGGCTATGGATATCGTTTCGTACCCAAAGATGGGACGTTCCCTACCGAAAACCATCATGCTTGTTGTGAGAAGGTCCGTATTGTGAGAAGCATATACCCAAACCTGCCCCAAATGGGACAAAATTTGTACCACAATATGTTGATGCCGCTCTATGATAGCATGCCAAGTTTCATGAATTTCAGACGAGTTTTGGATTTACTAGAATTTTAAAACCAGACATCTTAATGTTTTGCCAGCAATCAACAGTGCCCTAGTGTTTGAAATTCATTCCCATTTCTTGCATGGGACCTAAGCTTGCACCCAAGGACACATATTTGATTTTTCAACCAATTTATATGCACTGAAGCATGTGCATGTAGTTAAAATTTCAATTATGCACATGAATGCATTGAAAACTCAGTTAATGCATGAAAATGTCCAAACGAACCCCGAAAAATCACAAAAATTCACACAACATTCCTGTTGTTCTATGTTAACACGAGAAAAAAATTTGAAAGCAATAAGAGGCAACGGATATCGTTTCGTCCCCAAAGGTGGAACGTTCCCTACCAAAAACCATCATGCTTGTTGTGAGAAGTTCTGGTTTGTGAGAAGCATATACCCAAACCTGCCCCAAATGGGACAAAAAATTTACCACGGCATGTTGATGCCGCTCCATGATAGCATGCCAAGTTTCATGAATTTCAGACGAGTTTTGGATTTACTAGAATTTAAAAACCAGGCATCTCAATGTTTTGCCGGCAATCAACGGTGCCCTGGTGTTTGAAATTCGTTCCCATTTCTTGCATGGGACCTAAGCATGCACCCAAGGACACACATTTGATTTTTCAACCAATTTATATGCACTGGAGCATGTGCATGTAGTTCAAATTTGAATTATGCACATAAATGCATTGAAAACTCAGTTAATGCATAAAAATGTCCAAACGAAACCCGAAAAATCAAAAAAATTCACATAACACTCCTATAGTTCTATGTTGACACGAGAATTTTTTTTGAAAGCAATAAGAGGCAATGGATATCATTTCGTCCCCAAAGGTGGGACGTTCCCTACCGAAAACCATCATGCTTGTTGTGAGAAGCTCCGGTTTGTGAGAAGCATATACCCAAACCTGCCCCAAATAAGACAAAAAAGTTTCCACGGCATGTTGATGCCGCTCCATGATAGCATGGCAAGTTTCATGAATTTCAGACGAGTTTTTGATTTACTAGTATTTAAAAACCAGGCATCTCAATGTTTTGCCGACAATTGATGGTGCCCTGGTGTTTGAAATTCATTCCCATTTCTTGCATGGGACCTAAGCATGTACCCATGGACACAGATTTGATTTTTCAACCAATTTATATGCACTGGAGCATGTGCATGTAGTTCAAATTTGAATTATGCACATAAATGCATTGAAAACTCAGTTAATGCATAAAAATGTCCAAACGAACCCCGAAAAACCACAAAAATTCACACAACACTCCTGTTGTTCTATGTTGACATGAGAAAATTTTTTGAAAGCAATAAGAGGCAATGGATATCGTTTCGTACCCAAAGATGGGTCGTTCCCTACCGAAAACCATCATGCTTGTTGTGAGAAGGTCCGGTTTTTGAGAAGCATATATCCAAACCTGCCCCAAATGGGACAAAATTTGTACCACCGCATGTTGATGCCGCTCCATGATAGCATGCCAAGTTTCATGAATTTCAGACGAGTTTTGGATTTACTAGAATTTAAAAACTAGGAATCTCAATGTTTTGCCGGCAATCAACGGTGCCCTAGTGTTTGAAATTCATTCCCATTTCTTGCATGGGACCTAAGCTTGCACCCGAGGACACATATTTGATTTTTCAACCAACTTATATGCACTGGAGCATGTGCATGTAGTTCAAATTTGAATTATGCACATGAATGCATTGAAAACTCAGTTAATGCATAAATATGTCCAAACGAACCCCGAAAATCACAAAAATTCACACAACACTCCTGTTGTTCTATGTTGACATGAGAAAAAATTTGAAAGCAATAAGAGGCAACGGATATCGTTTCGTCCCCAAAGGTGGAACGCTCCCTACCGAAAACCATCATACTTGTTGTGAGAAGCTTCGGTTCGTGAGAAGCATATACCCAAACCTGCCCGAAATGGGACAAAATTTTTACCACAACATCTTGATGCCTCTCCACGATAGCATGACAAGTTTCATGAATTTCAGACGAGTTTTGGATTTACTAGAATTTAAAAACCAGGCATCTCAATGTTTTGCCGACAATCAACGGTGCCCTGGTGTTTGAAATTCGTTCCAATTTCTTGCATGGGACCTAAGCATGCACCGAAGGACACATATTTGATTTTCAACCAATTTATATGCACTGCAGCGTGTGCATATAGTTCAAATTTGAATTGTTCCCCTGAAATGGCTAGAAAACCAATTTAATGTATAAAATGTTCAAATGAACCCTGAATAATTTCAATTCTTTTACGACACACATATAGTTGCATGTTCACTCCACATAAAAGGTTAGCAATTCAAACATCGTCCATTGCCGCTGTGACCCCATTATGTAATTCAAATCAAGATGACAAATCAAGTAGATCGCACACAGTTTATTATCAGCAACCATGTGAGATGTAGTACAAAATATCTTGGAGCACCATCGGTGTATAGTACACCTATGGCTTACACGAGAAGGCGTGTCGGCTACAGTCCACAGCCGGCGTCTCAAGCACACTAGCTCACTCTACAAATATCATTTTACTGTTCAATCGTCGCCGGTGAAAGATGGGCACGTGGACCTGCTCGTGAGGGTAACTTCGGTGGCCCGCTCCGGCGAGAGCGCGGCCGCAGCCGCCATGCGCGTGCTAACAAGTTGCATGAGCCCGGCCGCAATTTGTGACTGGGCGGCAAAGGCAGCCCAAACGGCCGCTGTTGCTTCTCAGGTGGCGGCAACAACATCTGCCTCGGGGATAGCAACTGGCGAGAGTGGCACAACAGCTGTCCGTTCCGTAGCGGCGGCCTTAGCCCTGATGGAGGCCACCCACGACCATTCGAGGCCGCCCACGCCCAGCTCTTGGCCGTCACCGCACAAAACGAACAAAGCTTCTCTGACAACGGTCGGCAAGCCATGACCGAAGAGCTGGCAATCGTCGAGAGCGTTCGAGCAGCCGTCCGTTCCTCCACCGCATACCATGCGACGACGGAGCCCATCCAAGCCCAGATCGTGTCCGCCCACGCCTAGTTTGTGGCGGCCTTTTCCAAAGAGACGACAGACACAGATGGCGAGATGCTTGCCGAGTATGGTGCGATGGATGCCATGGAGCCCCTTCCCACACTACAAAAAAAAGACACATCCGTGACATTTTGGGCCGAACGAAATTTTTTCTGTCATACTTATGACACTTCTATGACAATAATTGTGACAAAACACGGTATCATCATAGATGTGGTGGGGTCCTACTTCTATGACAAAAAATCATGACAGAAAATGGGCTTTTCGTCCTGGCGGGCCGGAGATGCAGCTGCATGACATTCTTTGGGCCGTCCATGACGAAAAAAACCGTGGTAGAAGCAAGGGCGAGGAAAATATCGGGGTGTTCCCGATTATGGTGGGTGGTCAGGCCCGAGCGATGCGCGTTTCTCTCGTATACGCACGCGCGTGGGTGTGAGGCGTTGGGCTGTAACTGATCCCGAGCAATTGCACTGCAGGCTACGCGTTACTGAACCCGAGCGATCGATCGATGGTATTTAACTGAACCCGATCGAGCGATTCCTTCGCTATTGCTGCTAACTAAAGCCGATCGATGCTGCCTCTGGATGAACAGTGAGCCTTGCTGGGGGGTTTGGATGAACAATTCCATGTGGGGGTGGATGAACAGGACCTTGTGGTGTTGCCTCTGGATGAACAGTACCCCGATCGATCGAGCCGGTTGGGGCTCGATGAACAGGACGATTGAAAGTGCAACTATCCCTGGGTGGTTTTGGTAATTCCTAACAACATATAGCTCATTGAGCTAATGCTATTCCAAGATAAATATTTCACAAAAGCTCAATGATTGGCATGGCATGGATTAGAAAGTGGACCCTTCAAAATGCTAAGGACAAAAGATTGGCTCAAGCTCAAAGCACAAGACTCTACATTTTCTATTTTAGTGATCCAAGATCACATTGAGTCTATGGGAAAAGCCAATACTATTAAGAAGGGATGAGGTGTTGCTTAATGAGGCTCTTGCTCAAAATGCTTAGTGATATGCTCCAAAACCCTCCACTACTTTCTCATATCCACATATGTCCTAATCCAAAAAGTCTAACTCGGCCCCACCAAAATTTCATATCCGGAGCCACCAAGTTCAGTTGTCATAGCCACTGCTAGGAACCCTAATCAATTCGGTCTCACCGATAGGGATCTCGGTCCCACCGAGATGGGGTTGTAATCTCTCTGTTTCCTTTTCGTAATGTTTTGGTCAAACCGATATGAGCGATCGGCCCCACCGAGATTGCAATGCAAACTCTCTGTTTCCCTTTCGTAACATTTCTGTCCAACCGAGATGAGCGAACCGGTCCCACCGAGTTTGCCTGACCAACTCTCTGTTTTTGACTATTACCAAATCGGTCTCACCGAGTTTGTGTAATCGGTCTCACCAAGATTACGTTATGCCCTAACCCTAGTGACATCGGTCCCACCGAGTTGATCTAGTCGGTCCCACCGAGAATCCTAACGTTCACATTTTGAACTAAATCGGTCCGACCGAGTTTCATGATTCGGTCCCACCGAGTTTGGTGATTTGTGTGTAACGGTTAGATTTTGTGTGGAGGCTATATATACCCCTCCACCCACTCTTCATTCGTGGAGAGAGCCATCACAACATGCCTACACTTCCAACATATTTTCTAAGAGAGAACCACCTACACTCGTGTTGAGGTCAAGATATTCCATTCCAACCACATAAATCTTGATCTCTAGCCTTCCCCAAGTTGCTTTCCACTCAAATCTTCTTTCTACCAAATCCAATCCTATGAGAGAGAGTTGAGTGTTGGGGAGACTATCATTTGAAGCACAAGAGCAAGGAGTTCATCATCAACACACCATTTGTTACTTCTTGGAGAGTGGTGTCACTTGGGAGCCTCCGTCAAGATTGTGGAGTTGAACCAAGGAGTTTGTAAGGGCAAGGAGATTGCCTACTTCGTGAAGATCTACCCGAGTGAGGCAAGTCCTTCGTGGGCGACGACCATGGTGGGATAGACAAGGTTGCTTCTTCGTGGACCCTTCGTGGGTGGAGCCCTCCGTGGACTCGCGCAACCGTTACCCTTCATGGGTTGAAGTCTCCATCAACGTGGATGTACGATAGCACCACCTATCGGAACCATAGATAAAAAATCTCTGTGTCAACGTTGCGTTTGCTCCCTAAATCTCCTCCCTTTACCTTCATATGCAATTGTTTTACATTCCGCTGCTATACTCTTAGAATTTCATGTGTAGGTTGATTGCTTGACTTGTGCTAAGTTGCTAAAATCTGCCAAAAACTAAAATTGGGAAAAGGCTAGATTTTTATTTGGTCAAGTAGTCTAATCACCCCCCTCTAGACATACTTCCGATCCTACAAGTGGTATCAGAGCTTTGGTTTCCATTTGCTTTGATTTCCATAGATTTTGATGGTCATAGCATTGGTTTCATAACCTAGTAGAGTATGGCGTCTAGCGAGGGAAATTATCACCATAGAGGTCCTTACTTTGATGGTACTAATTTTGCTAGTTGGAAGCATAAGATGAAAATGCATATTCTTGGACATAACCTCGCCGTTTGGGCTATTGTATGTATTGGCTTGCAAGGTGAATTCTTTGATGGGAGAGAACCGAACCGTGAAGCTACCGCGGAAGAATTGAAGATGCTACAATACAATGCTCAAGCTTGTGATATTCTCTTCAACGGATTGTGCCCCGAAGAATTCAACAAAATCAGCCGTCTTGAGAATGCAAAGGAAATTTGGGATACTTTGATTGATATGCACGAAGGTACCGACTCCGTCAAGGAATCCAACTTGGATGTGCTTCAAAGTCAACTTGACAAGTTCAAAATGAAGGATGGTGAAGGTGTCACTGAAATGTACTCTAGGCTTTCTCTCATCACAAATGAGATTGCTGGCTTAGGAAGTGAAGAGATGACCGATAGATTCATCATCAAGAAGATCCTAAGAGCCTTGGATGGAAAATACGATATCATGTGCACATTGATCCAAATGATGCCCAATTACAAAGATCTCAAGCCAACGGAAGTCATTGGAAGAATTGTTTCTCATGAGATGTCACTCAAGGATAAGGAAGAGCTTCACAACAAGTCAAGTGGTGCTTACAAATCCTCGTGTGATGCTCCCACATCATCAAGTGAGAAGCAAACCTTCAATGAAGAATTGAGCTTAATGGTGAAGAACTTCAACAAGTTTTACAAGAGTAGAAGCAAAGAAAGAAGCTCCAACTCAAGGTCCTACAATGACAAAAGATCTTCTAGCCGTGAGCGAAATTGTTACAATTGTGGAAGACCCAGACACTACTCCAATGAGTGTACGCCCCCCTACAAAAGAAGAGAAGATTCTCCCAAAAGAAGAAGTAGAAGAGAAGAATCACCACCAAGAGAAAGGAGTAGAGATGATCGTTATGAACGAAGACCCTCTCGGAGAAGCAAGGATTCGGAAAGGAAGGAAAAGTCATCAAGGAGCTACACAAAAAGAAGACATCAAGCTCATGTTGGTGAATGGGTATCCAGCTCCGACTCTGACAATCACTCTGAAAGAAGTTATCACTCCGACTCCGAATATACTCAAGATGAAGGTGTTGCGGGTCTAGCACTTGTGTCAACCAACTCCTACGACATATTTGACTCACCAAATGAAGGAATTGGAATATGCTTCATGGCCAAAGGTCCAAAGGTAACACATCCCGAGTATGTTGATTTCAATAGTGATGAAGATGATTTGCTAGGTGATGATGATTTACTTGTTGACAACTCTAGTGATCAAAACTATGATGAAACGTTAATTAATCATGCTAATCAAGATAAAACGAATGACGATGATAAGAAGGAGATTGAGCGTCTAACTAAAGAACTAAACACTCTTAAGTTAGCTCATGAAACTACCTTGGAAAATCATCGTGAACTTTTAACGACTCATGATAAGCTACACTTTGAAAAGCTCAACCTTGAGCAAGAGCATGAGTTTTTAAAGACAATCAATGATGATATTCGCAAGAAAAGTTCTTATTACATTGCCAAGCATTTACTCTTGTCTACTTACATGCCACAAGTTAAATCTAGCAACAAGAACAAGAAAGATTCTTCGTCTAGTAGTAACAACAATCATGCTAAATCCAATATTGTTGCTTCTAGTAGTTCTCTTGATTCCACTAATTATTCTCTTAGCCAAGTTACACTTGAGCAACAAAATAGCTTAATGAAGGGAATCATCGAGAAAGGTGTTTACAAGAGTCTTGTCGGAAGTAAGCAATTTGAGGAAATTGTGCGCAAGCAAGGAAGACACTGGAAGAATCAAGGTGTTGGATTTGAATGAAAGTTCAATGTCAATGGAGTTGAGTGGGAAGAAGATTAATACCCCAAGACGAAGTTTGTTCCTCAATAAGAGAAGTATGATCCTACTTCTTTCAAAGGAACACAAGCTCAAGATGATCTTCCACCACAAGACCACAAGCAAAAAGGCAAGGACAAGCTTCAAGAGGAAATTGATGCATTTGAAGGAGCACCTAAGGCCTTGGTAAAGTGGGTTCCCAAGACTACATTAAGTTCTACTTCATCAAGCACAACTACGATTCCAACGATTCCCATCAATATGATGTGGATCCTGAAGAAGAAGAACTAGAGAGTTCTTGAGGGTGACTCCGCCAACATACTTCACTCTTATCATTTTGGCGAGGACAAGTGCAAACAACTTCCATATCTTGCACTAGCTCAAGGATTCACAAACCCTCTTGTTGGTAAGACAAGGGACAAGGTAACCTAATGCTTTCATGGACATCATCTTGTGTATGCATCACTCTATGTCTATGGATATCCTTGTTTGTTCCTTGTGGGACTAACCCGTGTAGGTATTGAAAGTGCAACTCACTCCAAAGGATTGCTACGAATGATCTACATCAACATTGAGCATCTACATCTTCAACACTTACATGAAGTCATCATCGACAAAACCCAAGGTTAGTTCATCCCTTTTAGGGGGAATATCACATCTAGGGGGAGCTTTACTCAAACCAGTGAGCTAAAGCAAATCTAATGGTGTGATCACAACAATGCTTTATGTAAAAGTGGTAACCCCACTTGTGCTTAGACGATGAGTATGACCTATGATCAAGTGTTCTCATTTGACTCCTAAGTCAATATACTCATATGTAGATGACCTATTCATCGCCAATTGCTTGATAGATGCTAGAATGTTTGTGCATGCTTTGTCACATATTTCATTTGCCATTTTATTGTGTGAGCATGTTGGTTGCATATTTTAATCATTCGAGGACATCCATTTGTTGCTTTGATTGTTTGGCTTTCTCTCTTTTTGCCAAATGGATGGACAAGAATGCCTAAGAACACCCTCTAGCTATCTATGCTTTTCTCGTCTCAAAATCTATTCATGCTACATCACAAAGTTTGATCAAGTCGGATTCGAACCACTCTGTGTGAGGAGCATTCGAAGATCCTGATTCATCATAGACTTAAACCTCCAAAACCTCTTTGTTCATCTCGGTCTGACTGATTCATCCTTTTCGGTCCTACCGAGTCACCAAGTTGATCTAGGGTTTTCAATCTCGGTGCAACTGATTAGAACTTTTTGGTCACACCGAGTTGCAGTAACTGCTTGCAGTTTTGCATCTCGGTGCCACCGAGTCGTTCCACTTGGTCACACCGACAGGGCCAGGTTATATATACCGACGTGCCAAATTTTGGAAATTTCTCCGAACCCCTTTGCCCGCGCGTAACCTACTCTGCCTCCTCTGGTCTCCGGATCGTCCTCTCGTTGCCAGCGACCGCCCGCCGCTGGTCTCTGCCGCCGTCAACGGGAATCTTCACTGCCGTTGCCACCATAGCAAGCTCATCACCGAACTAGGGTACAAACTTGATCATTGTGCTAATCCCTAACTCCGATTCTTAGCACATTGCTTTTCCATGATTCTTTCCATGATTGAAATCATCCTGTTCAGCGAAATCATCCCGTAGATTAGTTTTGGTTTGAAAATTTAGGGTTAGGTCTCCGCCGAATTCATCTCGGATTGACCGAGTTGTAGAAATCGGTCTCACCGATTTTGGCTTAGGCCAGAGCACACACGTTTCCGGTCAGACCGAAAATTGCAAATTGGTGTGACCGAGTTCGATTCTCTGTGAAACCCTAGCAGTCTCGGTACCACCGAACTGTGACTCGGTCTGACCGACTTCACTAGTTCAGGTTCCAAAAGCTGCTTCAGTATCACCGAGTTTACAAATTGGTAGATCCGAAATGCTTTCTGTGAAGAACTAAAACTAAGTTTTTAAGTCATCCTTTTTGCAAAAACTCCTGTACTTTGTGATGCTCATCTACTCTACCTCATCTATAACCTATTCACAGGGTCTGCTGACAGTTGCCTGCAAGATGTCTGACCAAAGTGACAGCCAGAACAAGTCAGAGGAACAGGTTCAGTTGAGTGAGGGCACTAGTCCCTCTACCAGCTATGATGATGACAGCAGGAGCACACCAAGCAATCTGCCAGAGGCCGCTACCAGGGTAAGGAAGAAGAGAACTTATGACTCTGAAGATGAAGATTATGTGCCTGTTGAAGATGAAGCCACTTTGAAGAAGAAAGTGCTGAAGAAAGAGTATGGCTCAGCTGCTGCAACTAAGCCAGGTCTAAAAACAAAGATTCCAGCAAGAAGATAGCCCATGTCTAAGCCAAGGAAAGTTGCCACAGGTGAAACCATGAAGTTCACCATTGAGTCTGAAGAAGAGGCAGCTGGAGAAGATAAGAAGAAGAAGAGGGCAAGAACCACTACTACCAGAGTTCTTGGCAAGCCCTCAATGAGGAAGGATTCTGAAGAGGAAGAGGAAGAGGATGCTGCACCAGCACCCAAAGCTCAGAAGCTTATGGGAGATGCAATCAGATCGGGGGCTGCTCCATCTAAGCCAAAAGCTGCTCCCAAGGCTGCTGCTCCAGCTCCAAATCCAAAACCCAAGAGGAGCACTAGGAACATCCCTGCTTAGGAGAAAAACAAGGCCCCAGTGCCTCAAGCTGCTGCTGAAGAAGAAGATGATTCTATTGTTTTGAGAAAGCTGAAGCCCAAGATCCCTGATCACAATGATGCACACCTAGTTGCAGAGAACATGAAAATCAGGAAGGATTTAGAATTAAGACTATGGAGAGAGTCTGATCTGTCGAATGTGGGGTTCCGGCAAACCCTTAAGGTTCGAACACTGGGTGCGCGCGAAGTCTTTCCCTCCTACCGATCTACACCCTAGCTCGCTAAGATCTCGCGGACGAACTTGACGAACTCGCAACACGGAAAGACACGAGGTTTATACTGGTTCGGGCCACCATTGTGGTGTAATACCCTACTCCAGTGTGGTGGTGGTGGATTGCCTCTAGGGCTGATGATGAACAATACAAGGGAAGAACGGCCTCCTGAGGTTGAGGTGTTCTTGTGGCTATGGTAGGCTCTCGATCGGGTTGGATCAAGCTAAGATGAGATGCCTCTACTATGGTGGCTAGCTCTACTTATATAGGCCCTGGTCCTCTTCCCAAATATCGAGCGGGAAGGGAGCCAACAACGGCGGGCAAATTTGAAGGGGGATAGCTAGTACAAGCTATCCTGACAAAAGTGGTCTTCGCCTGTGAAAAGCTCTGGTGGTGATGCCGTCTTGGGCTCCACAATGACCTCCGTCTTGCCGTCCTCCTGCTCTTGGTCTCGTTGCACCTATATAGCAACCTTTGCCTGATGCCTCGGTACTCTTCGCCTGTGCTGGCCTCCTTAGCACCAAAGAGGCAATAAGGATGCCGCGAGCGCTGGCGCCCGCCTGGTGTCGATCGTCATGGCTCACGTCACGAGAGCCTCGTGAGGTTTGCCCTGCCTTGATATCTCCGCTCCTCGTGAGCCTGCCTGGCTAGGCCACTCCCGAAGAGGTCTTGCATCGTCGGCCTCGCGAGGCTTGGACCCGCGCGAGGGTCTTGGATGCCTTGTTGATGAAGATGGGTCGTACGGCCTGCTGGCTTAGCCACGCCATGGGCCGCAGGCAGGCAAGTCTGGGGACCCCCGTTCCCAGAACGCCGACAGTAGCCCCAGGGCCCAAGTGCGCTCGGGCTTGGCTTCGTGGCGAGGCCAGGGATCAAGTTCGGAGCACCGTGGGCCCCAAAAAGCCTGCGGCCTGGGTTGACGCGTGGCGCTTGATTGGACGTGGGCATCTCCGCTTCCCAAAACTGCATCGGCAACTGCACGACTTGACAAGTCCCTGCGACATGCAAGGGGAACCATCATTACCTGTGATCGTGGGAGACTCCGGTTGGCCTTCTTCCGCTATAAATGGGGAGGGGGGCGGAGCCCCCATCGCCCATCTCTTCCTCGCTTGCTTGCTCCTTCCTCCTCGCTCCGCTGCTGACAACAATGGCGCCTATCAGAAGGTTTTCTGCCGAAGAGAAAGGAAAGGCTCCCCGCGATGACCCGGGGCCACTTCCACCGAAGAAGAGGTCGGTCCATCACCGTGATGAAGCGGCGATGCAGGTGGTGACGAGGCCTTGGTGCGAGCACCCTCCTCCGGGGTATCCACTACCCTTGTACGCCCGAGCCGAGGGCTTAGGAGGATGGAGCGACGAGCAGCGCAGCCCATGCCGCGCCCGGGGTCGTCGTGCCACAGCGACGCGTGCCGTCGCCCTCGGAATCCACGCGGCGGACTCCTCGCGCGAGCTGGTGCTGTGGGTGCCAATGCCTCCAAGCGCCTGGATCTGCTTCCCGCGGTTCTTCTCCGATGTGATGCCGCCGAGGGGGTCTCTCGAGCTTTGGTTGCAGCACGCCGACTGCAGCGCTCCGGTGACCGGAGCGGAGATCAAAGCGGTCCCCACTGACAAGATCTTCATGACCCACGGTTGGGGAGAGATCGCACGGGTCTGCCGTGCGAGGGGTGCCCTCGCGATCCACTTCGAGTACGACAGCGCCTCCACGCTCTTCTTCAAGGTCTTCGATGCCGAGGGCCGCCGCCTAGAGTGCTGCTCCGGAGGGGAGCGCCAAGCTGACGCGCGCTCCGCTCGCGGCCACTCCAGCGGCAGCAGCCCTTGGGAGTCCAGCAGCTCTCCTGAGCTCTATGAGGCCCCAGAGACGAGCGATGACAACTGCGTACCCCCGAGCTCTCACCGCGCTCGGAGCAGAGCTACGGCATCCGGCCGTCGCCGCTGCTGATCTGGATTGGGTTGGCGCCGGCCTCCCGTGGCCCACTGTTGATGATGGCGTCCGCCACGGGAGGGTGTAGATAGGATCCCCCTTAGTTTTGGCTTTTGTTTCCTGCGAAGGATCATGAATTACCCCGTGGGGGCATGTAAGGAGCTGTAACATCTTTTGCGCTTATGTTCCTTGTTATGAAAACTCGGCGAACGCGTGTCCCGTTAAGGCTCAGTCCCCCTTTCTTTCCTCGCGATAGCTTGTTGCTCTGCGCTGACAGGTCCCGGTCCCCAGGCGGCTATAGCCGTCGCTGGTATGCCAGGTCGCGTGCCGTGGTCAAGGCCAGGAGGTGTGCGGCCCGAGGTCCAGTAAGAGCCCCTGAGACACGATGCTCAGGAGGTCCCCCTTAGCGCTCAAGTAGCCATGGTAAGGCAAGAGAGGGAGTTGATGTGGCCGCAACGGGGTTGCGACAAGGCGAGGGTGACCATTAGGCCCCAACATTTAGCCGATCCGAGAGCGGGACTTATCTTGTCGACTTCGCGGCGATTCGTGACGGTGTGCTAGGCCTGCGCGGCATAGCCAGGCCGTCCCATACGAGTTTCCTTCCCCTCAATCCCTCCTTAGTGCTTTACTTCCTCATGTCCCGGCCCTCGAGCGAGCTCAGCCGCCGCTGGTATGCCAGGTCGCGATGCCGTGGGCAAGGCCAGGGGGCGAGGGCTGGAGAGCCAGTAAGAGCTCCTGAGTCGTGATGCTTAGGAGCCCCCCTTTTAACGTGCAAGCGAATTGCATGAGAGAAAAGGAGACTCGCGGTGCCGCCTTCTATCCTTCCCATGGGATCCCGGTGAACAGGCACAAAAACACGGTTTGCCGTTACAGCTGCCAGCCCGCCGCTGGTTGCTCTGGATGAGGTGAAGGCACTTAGGGCCTAGTGAGGTGACATGCGTGGGGCGTGCCGCGAGCCAGAGCTCCACCGCTCAGATTTGTCGACGTGGCAGGGACGGATCCATGCACCAGCGCCGTGCCTGCGAGGCTCCGTGGGAGGCGATGATCGAGCAGGCGATAACCGTAGGCAGGTTAAGCATGGAAAGCAGGTCAACTTGGATAAATGCAGGAAGATACATGCCACCGGGTCCGGCCCGAGCGGCTGGGGGATGATGCAGCCCGAGGGCGCCCCCAGTAAGGTAAGCTAAAGTCATAATCAAAAGGGATACATGCCGTAGGGACGGACCCATGCGGCCTGGGAGTAATGCAGCCCGAGGGGCGCTCCCAGCTAAACGAGCTTAGAAGATGTCACCTAGTTCTGTAGACGAAGTAGAGTTGGTGTAGCTGAAGGCATGCGTCGAAGAAATGACCCCTCATGAGCCTCCAGAGCTCTGAGCCTCGGGAGGCTCTGGGGGCTCGGGAGGTTCTCTGAAGTCCTTCTCTTTCTCTTCCAGGACGGCATGGTACCTGGCCTCCTGAGCCGCCAGGACACGCTGCATGTTACGTTGATAGGCCGACGCCATGCTCGGCAAGCCGAAGGGCATGCGAACATAGCTATTTGGCGGGCCCTCGTAGCGGCCCACACGTGAAGGCCAGAAGCGCTCCTGAGATCCGGCCCTGTTGAGCCCTGGGACGTCGATGCAAACATGCAGCCCAACATCCTCGCCAGGATGAGGAGCTGCGCCTCGTGAGCGGCTGTCGCCGCGCATGGCTCTTGTGTCTTGTAGTTCCTGAGTGGTCTTTGCGATTAACTCTTGAGTGGTGGGCGATCCTCGCCCTGTGTTCTCCTGAGGGAAACGTGCCGCGAAGCACGCCTCCAAGTGGTGCCCAAGCGCCTCCTTCGTGAGGTTGGCAAGGTCTGAGGCCCTCCAGAAGAGAGCCCCCGAGCCCTGCCCGAGGAGGGCGCCGGGCGCGCCTTCCTATGCGATGGAGGGAGGCATCCCCTGGATGAACGCTGATCCTGATGAGACTCCTGCCGTGACGCCATCCCCCTGAGGTCCTGCGCGGCGCACCTGCTTCTTCCTCGGAATGGCCTCCAGAGGGCCCTCACTTCTGCTGTCGGGGTCGTCGGTTGCTACAGCCTCGAAGACACGCTCGAGGGAGCACACCGCATCTCTTTCTTCACATGGGACCGTGATGATTCCGCCGCTTCGCGACATCTTGAGGACGTTGTAGCCGTGATGAGCGACTGCCATGAACTTGGCCAGGGCCGGGTACCCGAGGATGGCGTTTTACGGCAGGTGGATGTGTGCGACGTTGAAGTCGATGAGCTCGGTGCGGTAGTTGTCGCGCGTGCCGAAGGTGACGGGCAGGCAGACCTGCCCTATCGGTGTGGTGGAACTGTCGGTCACTCCTGAGAAAGGCTTGGTAGGCTGGAGCTGCTCGTATGGCACTTCAAGGTTGTCGAACGTGTCGACGGACAGGACGTTGAGCCCTGCGCCGTCGTCGATGAGGGTCTTGGTGACCTGCTCATTGCTGATGATTGGGGAACACAACATAGGGAGGGCGCCAACGGTGGCTGCGCACTTGAGCTGATCCGCCGAGTTGAAAGTGATGGCGCATTGGGACCACTTGAGCGGGCGTGCGGCCTCGAGCTTGGGGGGCACCGCGTTCACCTCGCGAGCGAACAGTTTGAAGATGCGCTGAGAGGCTGGGGCCTGGGCGCCGCCCAAGATGCAGGCGATCGCACGCGGCTCCTGGAAGCCCCCATCTCCCTCGTCCTGATGGTGGTCGTCGTTCCTTCTTGGTGGCGGCAGTGGGGGAAGACCGTTGTTGCCCTGAGAGGCGGGTCCCTCCAGGCGCCCTCGTGAGGTTGGTCCTGCCAGCAGTCCTCGCGAGGCCTGTCGCGCCATTCCTGGAGCGGGCCACGGTCGTCCCAGCGTCCGCCTCCACGTCCTCCTCCTCGGCCGTATCCTTGGTCGTTGCGCTCAGGGCATCAACCGAAGCGTCCTTCTCATATGGCTCTGAGCTCTTGACAGTCACTGGTGTTGTGGGTGTTCAGGTTTTGGAAGGCGCAGAACGGTCGGTTGTTCTTAGATGACTCAGGCAGATCTCTGCCCCGCTTGGTGTCGGGCTCCGCTGCGAGCACAACTGCCTCCTTGCGCTTCACGTCCTTGGCCTTGGCTTTCTTCTCCTCTGCACCCGCAGCTGGCAGCTCTAAGAGAGAGAGACGCCCCTCCTCAGCTCTTGCGCACTTGGTCGCCAGGTTGAACAGCTCCTGAGAGGTGCAGAGCTCCTCGTGGATAGCGAGCTCTTCCTTCATCTTGACGTCACGGACGCCGTCGAAGAACGCAGAGATGATGGCCTCATCCGTGACCTTGGGGATCTTGAGGCGAGTGTTGTTGAAGCGTTGGATGTACTTCTGGAGGGTCTCTCCTAGTTCTTGCTTGATGCGGCGCAAATCACCCGCGGCCGGGGGGCCGTCGCGAGTGCCCTGGAAGTTACCGACGAAGCGGTCGCGCATTTCGTCCCAGGAGGAGATCGAGTCGTGCTGCAGGTTCAGGAGCTAGGAGCGGGCTCCATCCTTGAGAGCCATGGGAAACCAGTTCGCCATGACTTTCTCATCGCCGTTGGCCGCTTCGATGCTCAGCTCATAGAGCTGCAGGAACTCCGCAGGGCTGGCGGTGCCGTCGTAGCGAGGAGGCAGATCCTGCTTGAACTTGCCTGGCCAGGCGACACTACGCAGCTCAGGGGTGAAGGCGCGGCAGCCAGTCGTGGTTGATGGGGCCCGCTTCGGAGGTGGAGCTTGGTCTTGGCGAGGTCCACGCGGCGCCGCCGCGGGCGGCGCGCGGTCTGGACGAGGTGGCGCGGGGAGCGCCGGTACAGCTTCTCGCGGCCGCAGGATTTCTTTGTAGCTTCTCTCTTCGCGCGCGGGCACCGGGCGTGGTGGATCACGCCGTGGAGCCTCGCGCCTTGGTGCCAAGGCACCATCTTGAGGCAGTGGTGGCAGAGGCGCGCCATGGGTCTCGTTGCCCATGGCTGGCTGAGGGTGAGGCAGAGAGAGGGACGGCGTTGGAGAGCCCCCTGCGGCGCGGACGAGCTCGGCGACGCGGTTGAGCCACTCCTCGTAGAGGTCGTCGACTCGGCGGTAGCATAGAAGTTCGTTCGCCGCGAGGATGCGGCCCGCGCCTCCATGGGAGCGCGGCGCGCGTGAGACGAAGAACCGGCAGGGGTCAGCGATGGAGTGGCGATGTGGCCGTCCTGCCGCACCGAAGGGTGCAGCGAGGACGCTTGATGCTCGTTCCCTGCCGGGCTGGTGGCAATGTTGGCGGCGGGAGACGGAGAACGACGAGGTGGCCCACCGACGGGAGCCGTCTGAACGACGCGGGCGGTGAGGGCAGCCCGACGCTCATCTCGAGCACGACGAGCGTCCTCCATGGAGACGACGGAGCGACGGAGCGACTGATCAATGAGAGGGAGGCTACATCGCACCCCTACTTGGCACGCAAAAATATCGGATGTGGGGTTCCAACAAACCCTTAAGGTTGGAACACTGGGGTGCGTGCGAAGTCTTTCCCTCCTACCGATCTACACCCTAGCTCGCTAAGATCTCGCGGACGAACTCGACGAACTCGCAACACGGAAAGACACGAGGTTTATACCGGTTCGGGCCACCGTTGTGGTGTAATACCCTACTCTAGTGTGGTGGTGGTGGATTGCCTCTAGGGCTGATGATGAACAGTACAAGGGAAGAACGGCCTCCTGAGGTTGAGGTGTTCTTGTGGCTAGGGTAGGCTCTCGATCGGGTTGGATCAAGCTAAGATGAGATGCCTCTACTATGGTGGCTAGCTCTACTTATACAAGCCCTGGTCCTCTTCGCAAATACCGAGCGGGAACGGAGCCAACAAATGGCGGGCAAATTTGAAGGGGGACAGCTAGTACAAGCTATCCTGACAAAAGTGGTCTTCGCCTGCTTAAAGCTCTGGTGGTGACGCCGTCTCGGGCTCCATGCTGACCGCCATCTTGCCGTCCTCCTGGACTTGGTCTCATTGAACCAATATAGCAACCTTTGCCTGATGCCACGGTACTCTTCGCTTGCGCTGGCCTCCTTAGCACCAAAGAGGAAATAAGGACGTTGCGCGCGCTGGCGCCCGCCTGGTGTCGATCGTCATGGCTCACGTCACGAGAGCCTCGTGAGGTTTGCCCTGCCTTGGTATCTCCGCTCCTCGTGAGCCTGCCTGGCTAGGCCACTCCTGAAGAGGTCTTGCGTCGTCGGCCTCGCGAGACTTGGACCCTCGCGAGGGTCTTGGATGCCTTGTTGATGAAGATGGGTCGTACGGCCTGCTGGCTTAGCCACGCCGTGGGCCGTAGGCAGGCAAGTCTGGGGACACCCATTCCCAGAACGCCGACATGATCCATATGCTACCAGGAGAAGGACTGTTGTAAACTACAAATTTCACACTAAGGAACAGCAGGACTTCTATGAGATAATTCTGCTTGACAAGAAGCCCATAGTGTGTGACATGAGATGGGTTGACTGGGAATTCATTAAGGAGAATGAGGATCACTTCCCTGGTGTATATGATAGCTTCAAGGCATGTGGAGTTGATAAGTTTGTGGCTCAGAAGTTCACCAAGTGGAATGATGAGCTCATTATGCAATTCTACTCCACTGCCCACTTCTATCCAGATGGAAGGATAGTGTGGATGTCGGAGGGTACTAGGTACCAGTCTACAGTTTAAGAATGGGCTCAATTGATCAATGCTCCTGAAGAACATGAGGATGACTTGGATATCTATGCAAAGAAGAAGAAAGACCACAACTCTATGGCCAACATGTACAAACAGATCCTAGATGCTGCTTTGGATACACATAAGTTCGGATCTGTACACTATTTGTTGTCTGGTCTGCTAACTATCAATTGGATTCTAAGGCACACACTGCTACCCAAGTCAGGTGATCACAAGATGATCATAGGACATGCTATCAACTTGCTGCACATATTTGATGTCCCACAGAAGTTCAAGGTTATGAGCCTGATTGTGGAAACAATCAAGAGGACTGCAGCTGATCAGAAGAGAAGTTGTGGATATGCCCCACACATCCAGGAGCTCATCAACTCAAAGATGGGCAAAGGCAAGTACATTTTGGATAAGGAGCACCTGCCCATGTATCCTGAATTTGAAGATAACACTGTTGTGATGACTGAGAATGAACCATCATCTGTGCAAGCACAAGAAAAGAGAGAGAAGGCTAAGGCTAAGAGGGCTGCAAAGATGCCAACTGGGGAAGAGGCATCTCAGGTATTCTTGAAGAGCAAGCAAAACCAGCTTGTATATCTGATCCAATCCACTCTGAGGATTGAGCAGGGCTTGGCCACCCTGACCAAGAACCAAGATAGCTTGGAAAGGATTATTGAGACAAAATTCTATGACCTTGATGTCAAGGTAACTGAAATCCAAACTGCAGTTGAGCAACTTCAGGAGGAAGCAGAGGAGAACAAGGGCAAGTCTACCACAGATGCATTTGCTAGAGTGCCCAGAGGACAGAGGTCTGCTGCAGTGCCAGTGACTGACACCAGAGCTACAACATCAGCACCAGCAGCTACAGCTCCAGTTCCAACTCCAGCAGCTACTCCACCAGCTCCAGCTACTTCATCAGAAGCCTTCGTCCTTGGAGTTATCTCAACACCACCTCCCGAAGACCAAGCCTGAGAGTCGTTTAGCATTATGCATTTTCAAACTTTTTGGTAACTTATTGCCAAAGGGGGAAAATGTATAGATCATATGCTTCGAGAGAGAGAGAGAGAGTGTGTGTTGGTTTTTATCTCTCTTTGCACTTATTTGATTTGGTTTGAAACTTTATTGCCTGCTTGTCTGAGCTACTTGTGAGATACTTCTTTGATCATATGCTACCCTTAATACTTGTTGGATAATGTTATCTCTTATATCCTACTATGATCATTCACTTTGCTTGGTGATGAGTGCATGTTTTTAATTTCAATCATTTTGAGCGCTCCACCAAGATGTATGTGACATGGAAGAGTAACCCATGATCCTAATCGATTGTGCATTTGCCTTCAAAAGCAAATCTTAAATAATGCACAAATTTAGGGGGAGCTCTTGCTTATCACATACTTCTCAAAGCGACGATGTTTCCTCAATCTTATTATCATTTGTCGAAGCTTTGATCTATATGTTGTCATCAATTACCAAAAAGGGGGAGATTGAAAGTGCAACTATCCCTGGGTGGTTTTGGTAATTCCTAACAACATATAGTTCATTGAGCTAATGTTATTCCAAGATAAATATTTCAGGAAAGCTCAACGATTGGCATGGCATGGATTAGAAAGTGAACCCTTCAAAATGTTAAGGACAAAGGATTGGCTCAAGCTCAAAGCACAAGACTCTACATTTTCCATTTTAGTGATCCAAGATCACATTGAGTCTATAGGAAAAGCCAATACTATTAAGAAGGGATGAGGTGCTGCTTAATGAGGCTCTTGCTCAAAATGCTTAGTGATATGCTCCAAAACCCTCCACTACTTTCTCATATCCACATATGTCCTAATCCAAAAAGTCCAACTCGGCCCCACCGAAATTTCGTATCTGGAGCCACCGAGTTCACTTGTCATAGCCACTGCCAATAACCTAATCAATTCGGTCTCACCGATAGGGATCTCGGTCCCACCGAGATGGGGTTGTAATCTCTCTGTTTCATTTTCGTAATGTTTCGTTCAAACCCAGATGAGTGATCGGTCCCACCGAGATTGCAATGCAAACTCTCTGTTTCCCTTCCGTAAGGTTTCGGTCCAACCGAGATGAGCGAACCGGTCCCACCGGGTTTACTTGACCAACTCTCTGTTTGACTATTACCAAAATCGGTCTCACCGAGTTTGTGTAATCGGTCTCACCGAGATTACGTTATGTCCTAACCCTAATGACATCGGTCCCACCAAGTTGATCCAGTCGGTCCCGCCGAGAATCCTAACATTCACATTTTGAACTAAATCAGTACGACCGAGTTTTTTGATTCGGTCCCACCGAGTTTGGTGATTTGTGTGTAACGGTTAGATTTTGTGTGGAGGCTATATATACCCCTCTACCCACTCTTCATTCATGGAGAGAGCCATCACAACATGCCTTCACTTCAAATACATATTTTTTGAGAGAGAACCACCTACACTTGTGTTGAGGTCAAGATATTCCATTCCAACCACATAAATCTTGATCTCTAGCCTTCCCCAAGTTGCTTTCCACTCAAATCTTCTTTTTACCAAATCCAATCCTATGAGAGAGAGTTGAGTGTTGGGGAGACTATCATTTGAAGCACAAGAGCAAGGAGTTCATCATCAACACACCATTTGTTACTTATTGGAGAGTGGTGTCTCCTAGATTGGCTAGGTGTCACTTGGGAGCCTCCGTCAAGATTGTGGAGTTGAACCAAGGAGTTTGTAAGGGCAAGGAGATCGCCTACTTCGTGAAGATCTACCCGAGTGAGGCAAGTCCTTCGTGGGCGATGACCATGGTGGGATAGACAAGGTTGCTTCTTCGTGGACTCTTCGTGGGTGGAGCCCTCCGTGGACTCGTGCAACCATTACCCTTCGTGGGTTGAAGTCTCCATCAACGTGGATGTACGATAGCACCACCTATCGAAACCACGGATAAAAAATCTCCATGTCAACATTGCGTTTGCTCCCTAAATCTCCTCCCTTTACCTTCATATGCAATTGTTTTACATTCGGCTGCTATAATCTTAGAATTGCATGTTTAGGTTGATTGCTTGACTTGTGCTAAGTTGCTAAAATCTGCCAAAAACTAAAATTGGGAAAAGGCTAGATTTTTATTTGGTCAAGTAGTCTAATCACCCCCCCTCTAGACATACTTCTTATCCTACAAACATCCCGTGGAGGGCAGGATGAACAGTAGACGGTGGAGGGCAGGATGAACAGTAGACGGTGTAGGGCTAGATGAACAGTAGCCCGTGGAGGGGAGTGTTGAACAGGAGCCCGTGGAGAGGGCTGGTTGAATAGTAGTCGGTGGAGTAGCTGTTGGGGAACGTTGCAGAAAACAAAAATTTTCCTACGGTTTCACCAAGATCCATCTATGAGTTCATCTAGCAACGAGTCATGGGAGAGAGAGATTGCATCTACATACCACTTTGTAGATCACGAGCGGAAGCGTTCAACGAACGGGGATGAAGTAGTCGTACACACCGTGATCCAAATCACCGGAGATCCTAGCACCGAAAGCACGGCACCTCCGCGTTCAACACACGTACGGTCAGCGTAACGTCTCCTTCTTCTTGATCCAGCAAGGCAAAGGAGAGGTTGGGGAAGAAGACTCCAACAACAGCACGACGACGTGGTGATGGTGAAGCCGCAGTACTCCGACAGGGCTTCGCCGAGCTCTACGGAGGAGGAGGAGGTGTTGGAGAGGGAGAGGGAGGCGCCAGGGCATAGGGTTGTCCAGCCCCCTCTCCCCCCCTTTATATAACCCCTTGGGGGGGGGGGCGCCGGCCCTAGGAGATGGAATCTTCTAGGGGGGGCGGCGGCCAGGGAGGGGGCCTTGCCCCCCAAGCAAGGGGGGCGCCCCCTTTAGGGTTCCCCCCTCCAAACCCTAGGCGCATGGGCCTTTGGGGGGGGAGGCGCACCAGCCCACTATGGGCTGGTTCCCTCCCTCATACAGCCCATGGGGCCCTCCGGGATAGGTGGCCCCACCCGGTGGACCCCCCGGGACCCTCCGGTGGTCCCGGTACAATACCGATAACCCCGAAACTTGTCCCGATGTCCGTATGATGACTTTCCATATATAAATCTTTACCTCCGGACCATTCCGAAACTCCTCGTGACGTCCAGGATCTCATCCGGGACTCCGAACAACATTCGGGTTACTGCATATACATATCTTCACAACCCTAGCGTCACCGAACCTTAAGTGTGTAGACCCTACGGGTTCGGGAGACATGCAGACATGACCGAGACGGCTCTCGGGCAATAACCAACAGCGGGATCTGGATACCCATGTTGGCTCCCACATGCTCCACGATGATCTCATCGGATGAACCACGATGTCGAGGATTCAATTAATCCCGTATACGATTCCCTTTGTCAATCGGTATTTTACTTGCCCGAGATTCGATCGTCGGTATCCCAATACCTCGTTCAATCTCGTTACCGGCAAGTCACTTTTCTCATACCGTAATGCATGATCCCGTGATCAAACACTTTGATCACATTGAGCTCATTATGATTATGCATTACCGAGAGGGCCCGGTGATACCTCTCCGTCAAGCGGAGTGACAAATCCCAGTCTCGATCCATGTCAACCCAACAGACACTTTCAGAGATACCCGTAGTATACCTTTATAGTCACCCAGTTACGTTGTGACGTTTGGCATACCCAAAGCACTCCTACGGTATCCGGGAGTTACACGATCTCATGGTCTAAGGAAAGGATACTTGACATTGGAAAACTCTAGCAAACGAACTATGCGATCTTATGCTATGTTTAGGATTGGGTCTTGTCTATCACATCATTCTCCTAATGATGTGATCCCGTTATCGATGACATCCAATGTCCATAGTCAGGAAACCATGACTATCTGTCGATCAACGAGCTAGTCAACTAGAGGCTCACTAGGGACATATAGTTGTCTGTTATTCACACATGTATTACGATTTCCGGATAACACAATTATAGCACGAATAAAGACAATTATCATGAATAAGGAAATATAATAATAATGCTTTTATTATTGCCTCTAGGGCATATTTCCAACAGTAGCGCGCAGTGGAGGCTGGATGAACAGGAGCCCGTGGATGAACAGTCGCCAGTGGAGGCTGGAGGAGGTCGACGGTGGATGAATAGTAGCCCATGGAGGCTGGAGGGGGTCGATGGTGGAGATGAACAGTATCCCGCGGAGTCCCGTTTTGTGGTACGCCACACCCCTCCCGATGAACAAGACCCCCGTTTCGATCGTAGCGCTCCAACACAAGTCTTTTTCCTCCGTTTTGCAGTACGCCATCCGATCAATAGGATCCCCGTTTTGACCGTAGGTGGTCCGTTTCCTCCGTTTTGCGGTACGCGAGACCCCTCCCGATGAATAGGATCCCATTTCAAACGTGTCCAGTCGAACACAAGGCCGTTTCCTCTGTTTTGCGGTACGCCAGGCTTCGTTTCCGTCGGTTGTTCCATCCAAGCCCTCCCAATGAACACGACGATGCATTTCATTCCGACCCAGCCGGTTGGCTCCCCATGAACACGATGACGACGCTGTTTGTCCGTTCCGGCCCAGCCATGTACATGAGCCCTGGCCGTACGTATGCGCGAGTAGGCGTTCGAGACCCTGTCCGTATGTATGTACGTGGCCGTATTTTCCTTCTTGCACACTGGCCGCTATACGTACATGTACATGCTACGTGCGCGCCTCTACGTCGACCAGTATGTACATACACGTTGGCGACCAGAATGACAACGCTACGTACGCTTCGACCAGGTGGGTCTCGACTATCAGGCACTTCCTTGCGTGCGAAGATGTAGCTGGTGGGTCCCAGCAGTCAGGGGGCGAATCGTTTTTTTTGCCCGGACGCACTTCATTGCGTGCGAAGATGTAGTTGGTGGGTCCCAGCAGTCAGGGGGAAACATTTTCCCCTAAAATACGGTGGCCCGCCCGATGGGTCCCCGCTGTCAGGTGGAGGAATAATTATTTTGCGCATAATAAGGAGGCACTTGTTTGTTGCGGTCATGGACCCAACTGTCAGCCTCTCCACGTATAGTCCACGTCCGATGGAAGTCGTTCCTTGACCATGTTGACCACGCAGCATCGAGAGCACCAGGGGCGGTGGACGACGGTGATGCCTAGGAAGGGGACGACGCGGAGCCGGGGAAGACGCGGCAGTGGAAGCCCGCGCGGAGAGGAGTACGAGGGTTCACTAGTTCGGCTGCGGTGTGAGGCCGCCGTCGCCGCAGGGCCAGGCCAGCGGTGGGAATAGTAGGGGGCGGTGAGGCCTCCACAGCAGCACAATCGGCCACGGGAGGCAGGAGCATGCGGCACGACCAGCGCTGCTTTGGGCGGCTGGAGCAAGAAGATCAGAGGTTGAAGAAGCACTACAGCCGTTGGATGGACATCGTACGGTCACTGGAGCTAGAATTGTTCATATTGACTAAGTTGACAAAGCACTCCGTCCCCGTCAACTTAGTAGGCCCACAAGTCAGCCACCCACCAAGGTGGGTCCCAACTAGCAGGGGGAGTATTCATTTATTTGTGCGTAATAAGGAGGCACTTCTAGTGGGTCCCAGCTGACAGCGGGGGAATGTTTTTTTCGCGAAGTACGGTGGCCCGTCCGGTGGGTCCCAGCAGTCAAGGGGGAAACATTTTTTTCGCCAAATATGGAGGCCCGTCCGGTGGGTCCCTGCTGTCAGGTGGAGGAATAATTATTTTCCGCGTAATAAGAAGGCACTTCCTTGCGACTGCCGTGGACCCAGCTGCCAGCCTCTCCATGATAGTACTCTTCTGATGGAAGTCGTTCCTTGACCATGTTGACCACGCCGCGCCGAGAGCACCAGGGCGGTGGGCGACGGTGAGGCCTAGGAAGGGGATGACGTGGAGCCAGGGAAGACGCGGCAGTGGATGCCCACGTGGAGAGGAGTACGAGGGTTCACTGGTTCGGCTGCGGTGCGAGTCTGCCATCGCCGCAGAATAACAGGGGGTGTGGGTGAGTAGAGGGATGCCCTGGCCAATGGTGGGAGTAGTAGGGGGCGGTGAGGCCTGCACGGGAGGCGGGAGCAGGCGGTCCCGCCAACGCTGGATTTGGCTGCTGGAGTAAGAAGATCAAAGATTGAAGAAACACGATGGCCGTTGGGTTGACATCCAATGGTTACGTCTGCTAGAATCGTTTGTTGACGTATATAATAACTAAAAAAATCTTGCATACGCGTCAACTTAATAGGCCCATTAGTCAGACCATTCCCTCTTTTTTTAATAATTTATATATAGCTCATTGCGACTTCTTATGCAATTTATTGCAGTCCATTTTTTTGGTTGGCTAGGGCCAATTTTGCATATTTCTGTGGGTTCCAAACTATTTTTAATACCGAAATGTCGAGCCAGATTTAAATTACTTTGAAGATATATTTAAATTAGGTTAATGCCCAATGAAATAGGAATCTGAAAATGTGAAAAAATTCAGAAATTATAAAGTAATTGCCAATTTGTGAGGCGTCTTGAAAGATTTGCAACCCATCAGGGCATAGAAAAATAAATAGGCCTGGATTGGTATTCTTCAGAAAAAATAAACTGGGCTCATTTTCACAAAGAAAAAATAGCTGGGCTAGTCACATGGTGAACATAAAATATAAGCCTGGGCTAGATGGGCCACAACCCAGTTCAAACCCTGCTCCGTCTCAACAATAACAAAAAAACTACTGCTCGAGCAGCTACGTCCCAGGTGTCAGCCGATCTTGTGCTATTTTCTTGTCTATTGACTATATACGCTCACAATGTCATGGGTCCCAGATGTTAGGAAAACACTAGGAGGAAGCATTTTATTTTTCCATACGCTGACATGGTGGGCCCGTACTGTCATCCTCTCCACATACTTCTGCCGATTCCTGTTGTTTGTTGACCATGTTGACAACACGAGAGGGTGGCGCCGTGGCGAGCGCACCAAAGCGTGCGGAGGACGACGACGAGGCCTCGGACGTCGGCGTTAACGATTTAGGAGACAGTGGGGCGGCGATGCGTGCGCTGAGGCGCAGCCAGTCGTGGGAGGCGGAAGCAGGCGGCCCCGCCGGCGCTGGTTTGGTTTTGGCGGCTGGAGGAAGACATGACTGAAGAAACACGACGGACTATAAAAGCAGCAGGAGTACTTAACAACCTTAACTAAAACCAGCAGGGGCACTTAACAACCATAGTTGAAAGCAGTATGAGTACTTATACAGGTTCAACCGTACAAAGCACGCCTTGAACGGTGCTACTTTGCCTATAGTTAACCAAGGGTGAGGTCTCCAAGCCCCAGGACAATACGCCGCGCATCCACAATCTTTTGAAAGCGGCTTCATCTCGCAATGTGGTCAATAAATAGGATATTTGCTTTAGAGCCATGGAAAAGCAGGAACATAATCTTCTGTCCTATTCTCCAAGATGGACGGGCCTTCATTATTTGAGACCACCCATGAATAAGTATCTTTTCACCTCCAAGGGGAACATAAACATCATGATGTGACCAAGCGCAAGTCTGACCCGACCATGGTCAGGCATCTGTATAGGAACAATAGAACTAGGTAGTTTCTGTTTCAAGAAGATCACAATTGTAAAACTGTGTATAAGCAATAGTTTATGAACAACATATATAACAGAAAACAACTCGTACCATAAGTTTCTCGACACAGTAGGACCTGTTCAACGAGTGCAGCAGTGGCACACATATCCCACGAGGCCTTCCACCATGGAAACACCCCAGAAGGACCTCAAGACGATCAATAAAGTGTAGGAACTTGTGGATGTCGTCCGAGTCAACTTCAGTGCCATCAGTAACAGCCGAGTTGTTACAGAATAACAAACGAGCAACCTTCTTAACTCTGAAAAAACCTACACGTGCCACCAATTATAAGAAAATATTAGTTAGAAGTAGCATCTTCCTGAGAGATTCGTTGCTACTTCTAAAGTTAAATTGTGATTAGTTAGACAAAATAGGTGGATTAAGAAGTAATCGAGGCAACAAGCAAGAAGCAGATACAAAACTAACATGGATGAACAATTGGAACGACGTCGGGGTGGAAGATCGCAGTGAAGATGAGACCAGGTTCTGCTATTTCCATCAACATTCGTGCGCCAACTTTCAGTCCGTAACACTTGAGGAAGTTTATCCAAGCTCGGCCATAAAAAAGCAGCGATCTTCTTGGTTCATGAACCCAACTCGGAACTTATATCCATGGCTTGTCTTCACTGTGACCATTAAACTGGTTTATTCAGTTATGGCAAGGCCGAGCATCTTGAGTACATGTGTTCTGGCAGAGCAAATAATGCACTGCAGGAAAAATAATATGAGAACACAATGTATTCCCTATCCAAATCTAGAAATAACTTCCTCTTTCACGTCAGTGTTGACCATCGTACTGATAGTACCTTTTATCCAAATATAGCAATGCAAATTTCCAAATTAGTCAACGACATGTTCAAAAAAACCCCACCCTCCCGTATAGAAAAGAGGATTCTAGGAACATACTGTGCGCGTTTTAAAATCCTGTGTTATGATGAGAAGGAACAAGTGTGGCGTCTCGCCGAGGGTGCAGAAACCTGTAGGGTCCTTGAACTTTGGGCACTGCAAATGAAACACACTAGATTCAGTAGGAAGAAAAATGCATCAACGGCGGCGGCTGCCATCCTAGGATTATCCGCGACCAAGGGACTTGGATTTATCGGGGATGGATGAAGAATTCGTAGCTGGTTCTCCATGAGAAAACCCTATGCAATAGCCGAGAGGGGTTTTTCTATGAACAAGCAGACGAGGGAGAAGGGGATTCAGGCCCAGTGAAATATTGCCGCTTCGTCCGACCAGCTTACTACTAAAGCTGGAAGGGGGGTTGTGATTTGACGGCTCATTGGGCATTACTGCGGTGCTACGACCGGGGTATGTCTGCCGTGCAATTGTGCACTCTAATTTGTGCATATGGCACGTGGACCCAGCTGCTGGATGCCCCACATATCAGCTAAAGGAAGTAGAAAGACAGGAGTAACTAGTTACACAAAAATATATATTTGACAGAGAGATACTCCCTCTGTAAAGAAATATACAAATCTTTGATATCACAACTTTATACATAAGAAAAATCAAGGGGAATATATATAACATATATAATTATAAAAAACAGAGTTGTTTTTAACACAGTATAGACGAGTTGGTGATAATGGTGTGCCTGCCATCCTGCAATATAGGCCGTCCGATTTATATCTGATGGATAGGAAGGAAACTATGGCAATTTTGCAAAAAGGTACCCACACACACCTCTTGTCGATGTCTACACCGGCGCATCTCGGGTAGGGGGTCCCGAACTGTGCATCTAAGGTGGATGGTAACAGGAGGCCAGGGACACGATGTTTACCCAGGTTCGGGCCCTCGTGATGGAGGTAATACCCTACTTCCTGCTTGATTGATCTTGATGATATGAGTAGTACAAGAGTTGATCTACCACGAGATCGTAGAGGCTAAACCCTAGAAGCTAGGCTATGGTATGCTTGTTGTCGTCCTACGGAGTAAACCCTCCAGTTTATATAGACACCGGAGGGGGCTAGGGTTACGCAGAGTTAGTTACAATGGGAGGAGATCTACATATCCGTATCGCCAAGCTTGCCTTCCATGCCAAGGAGAGTCCCATCCGGACACGAGACGAAGTCTTCAATCTTTTATCTTCATAGTCCAACAGTCCGGCCAAAGGATATAGTCTGGCTGTCCGGATACCCCCTAATCCAGGACTCCCTTAGTAGCTCCTGAACCAGGCTTCAATGACGATGAGTCCGGCGCGCAGATTGTCTTCGGCATTGCAAGGCGGGTTCGTCCTCTGCATACTCCATAGAAGATCTTGAACACAATAATAGTGTCCGACTCTGCAAAACAAGTTCCACATACCACCGTAGAGAGAGTAATATTTCCACCAATCTAATCTGCTAACGCAGTCGATGTCATGACATCATACCATGGCCCGGTCATTATTCGAACCGTTTTTCTCAACCAGCCTTGGCGCATATCGCGAGGTAGATTCTTTGGCATGTCTTGTCAAAGCAGAGATCGTGTCCCCTTATCACGGGATTCTCATCAATACGGACGTGGGTAACCCAACCGCGCCATCAATCGCGGCGCTTGGGGAATAAGCGAGTTAACCGGGCTAGTGGGGGTGTATAGTTTCGTCCGCCTTTATAAAGGGATAAGGGTTCACCTTTTTTCACCTACGCCTTCTTCCTCCTCACTCATCCATTCTTGCGCACTCGAGCTCTAACACCCAAGTTCGCACCTCTCTCCTCACACAACTCCAACCATGTCCGGAGCGGGAGGCAAGTGGATGAAATCCACCATCACAGAGGAGGACATTAGCAAGCTGCGGGGAGCCGGATACTTGGCCGCGGATATCGCGCACCGACTGCCTGACGAAGGGCAGATCGTCCCTACCCCGGAATCTTACGAGAGGGTAGTTTTCCTCACTCGCTTCGTCCACGGACTGGGATTCCCCCTTCACCCGTTCGTCTGCGGCCTCATGTTCTACTATGGGCTGGACTTCCATGATCTTGCCCCGAACTTTATCCTCAACATCTCGGCATTTATCATCATGTGCAGGGCCTTCCTCCGCGTCCAGCCCCACTTCGGCATGTGGCTGAAGACCTTCAATGTCAAGCCGAAGGTTGTGGGCGGTCAGCAAGCGGAATGCGGAGGCGCCATGGTGGGTAAAATGCCCGATGTCACATGGCTCGAGGGCTCCTATGTGGATACCATAAAGGGGTGGCAATCGGGGTGGTTCTACATCACCGAGCGGCGCGACACCAACTAGGTGGCAGCCCCCGAGTTCCGATCCGGGATCCCCATGCGGCTTACCTCCTAGAAAGAGAAGGGCTTGTCCTGGGGTTCATCGATGGAGTTGACCGAACTCCAGAAGTGTATCCGGGACATGATAAGCAAGAAACTCAAGCTTGTCAACGTGGTCCAGGTCATGCTCTTCCGCTGGATCCTCCCGTGTCAACAACGGGTGTTTAATTTATGGGAGTTCAACCCGGCCCAACACCAGACTCTGACCGAGCTCTTCGACACGACGCACAAGGACGTCTGGAGGGTGCTGTTCAAGGGCGCCAAGGTCCCTCCTTCCCTTACCGAGGACCGCGGGCTTGGCGCAAAGCGCCCTTCGAATCGAGTAAGTTTCCTAAACCTTGTAGGATGTTTACTTTCCCCAGCTTAATCGTGTGCGGGATCTGAGCTTCTATGCCTTTGACAGGACTGGGAGGAGACAGCGGAGAAGACCAACTGCCCGACGCCCCTGCCCGAAGATCCAGCAGACGCTCTCCTAATGGATATGCTGACTCCGTCACCCTACGAGGTGCCGAAGAAGAAGGCCAAGAAGAAGGTCGCGTGGACTTGAAAGTGTTCCCCCCTTCAGGTGGTATCGGACTCATCGTCCGATAACTCCGAGACGCACTCCTCTCGTGAAGACGAGGAGGAGGAAGATGAAGATTCTCCCCCTCCAGTCGGGGGAGGCAAGAAGAGGAAGGCCGCCCCACCCGGGGAGGCCGGAGGGTCCAAGAAGGGAAGGACTCTCCTTCCGGACTGCTTCGCGACCGCCGCCCATAGCGAAGACGAGTGGTTGCCTAGGGACAATCCCCTGGCGAACTCGTAAGTATTCAGATACCAGAGTAATTCATGGTATGCTTTTATCACACTGCTCCTCCTTACGTCGAACATGATTATGCAGTTCGTCCCGAGCCCGTATTGACGTATCTTCGTCAGACGGTTCTTTGGACCCGTCGGATATGAATAGTGATTCACTTCCGACCGCCTCCTCCCCTCGCCCTACGGACAACGTTGAGGTGTTGTCTCAAAGGGAACCAAGCCGAGGGGAGGTAGTCCTGGAGGCGCCTCAAGGCGACCTTCCAGACCCTGGGCGCAAAGGGAGCAAGACTCCCATGGGCTCCAAGTTCGGCCCTCAGCCGAACACCGCGCCGGACCCACCAGTGGTCCCGGACTCCGGCAGGCGACCCCCTGCTAAGAGGGGCAAGCCGTCTGTGCCGGTGACCTCTGTCCACCCAGAGGCACCGGATAACTTGCTGGAAGTGCTTCACATCGCTTCCATCGACGAGGAGCACCGCACTATCATGAGTGTGGTGATCAAAAAGGTTCAGTCTGCCAAGAGCGGACTGACTGAAACCTGTGCCAGCCTCCTAACAGGATTTGAGTTGAGTATTCGAAATGTAGGAAAATATTGCCGCATAGACAGTAGCCCCTGATGCTCTGTTCGGCGTTCGGAAAGAAAAGCCGAATGGAGGATCGCATAATAACTGCATGAGTCTAATCCGAATATGTCTATATGTGAATGCAGGCTTCACTGCTGGCTGCGGCCGCACGTACTGCGGAGGTCACCGCACTGAAGAAGAACCTCGAGCGGTCCGGGGAGGAACTCGGCCGTGCCAAGAAGCAGCT
This sequence comes from Aegilops umbellulata, assembly GCA_032464435.1. Lineage (NCBI taxonomy): Eukaryota > Viridiplantae > Streptophyta > Magnoliopsida > Poales > Poaceae > Aegilops > Aegilops umbellulata. The sequence continues at coordinate 333,254,183 of CP136058.1, forward strand.
CGAGGAGAATGAAGGTAAGCAATACCTTGTTTATAAAGAGGAATGGAAAATTTTGGTTGCAAGATAATAGGATCATCATGAATGTGCCAGGGACCATGACCGAAGTGGCGACCCTGAAGCAGGCGCTGCCCGAAGCAGAAAATAAAGCGGCCATGGAGCGCATCGAGCGAGAAAAACAGGAAGCCCGAGTAGGCGATGTGCAGCAAGAGCTCCAGGCGCTCGTGAAGAAGCACGAGTCCTTGGAGCTTGACTCGAGGACGTGAGAGTCCGAGCTTGCCAAGGCCCTCGAAAGCGCAAAACATGCCAAGGCCGAAGCCCAAAAGGCCCTCCTGGAAATTGAGGCGGTGAAGAAGATAGCGGCGGGTAAGGCATTCATTATGCAAAGCAAGCATGTAAAAGAAAATTTCCTTTTACTTACCCGAGTTCGGAGCTCTCCAAGAGCGTTCGCAGATCTGCCCCGCAGTGTGTCTGATGCCGTGGAGTTCTACCGGGCCGAGGAGGGGAGCTCGACGGAGAGGTTGTTCTGGTCTCAGTATACTGGGACCGAACACCCGATGCCCGTGAGCGACCAGCTGAAGCAACTGGTCGAGCTCCACAAGGCGGTCGAACAGGCCGTGAGGGGCCTTATAGTCCGGATGTGGCATGACAATTCCCTTCCCGACAGCTACTTTGGTCTGGTGAGGCGGCTTGTGGATGCCTGCCCACGGCTGGATGTCATAAAGCGGTCTGTCTGCATCGAGGGTGCCCGCAGGGCTTTTGCCCGTGCGAAGGTGCACTGGGCCAAGATGGACGCCGAGAAGCTGGTGAAGGAGGGGCCACCGCAGGGCAAGGAGCATCGCCACCCTAAAATGTATTATGAGGGTGTCCTGAAGGGTGCCCGTCTTGTAGCGGACGAGTGTGCGAAGGATGTAATTTTTGAATGAACTTGCTCGTGTGATCCTGTATTATGAAAACTAGTTCATTTGCGCTATGCAACACTTTCGAATTTAAAATATTACCTTCTCTGCGATCGTATATAAAATATGAGAGTTGCTAGTCGTCGGCTCCAGCCCCTGTGCAACTAGTGCTGGGGTGTTCGGGATAAATCTGGGCACTCTTTTTCCCATTTATGGGTCCTTCGAGGACCCAGAAATGGGAGGTGCTCAGCGCAATGAACCAGGCAATCGGACTGTAATTTTTATCGCTCTCACTTAGCCATAGAAGTCTACAATTTTAAAATTTGGCGAAGCCCCTAGTATTCGGAAGGCCGAATTTGGGGCGCTATACACGCCTAAGTCAGACAAGGCCGACTCCTCGCCCGAAGCGGAAAAAGTCTTTCGGGACTTGAGACCTCTCGAACAGCGACCAGCTCTCGCCTCATCATGAAAGTCAGTTTTAGCTTTCTCTACTGAGGTGCTCAGCCGGAAGAACCAGGGCACAATCGCAGTAGTTCTACCAATGCTACCTTAGCCGATATAGCGGAACGTAAGGTACCAAAACATGGGAGCCGGGCAAACCCAACTATTGACCCAAGACATGATTCGGAGCTGATGCATATAATGCTATAAGTTTGGGGTGCTGCACTATCGAAAGTGTTCGGACTTCTCATGCCGAATTGTGGGGTATACGGAAGTCCCTGGCGTATTGGCCGTACCAGAGTGTACGGGTGCTGCTTGTCATAAATGAATATATATATATATGTATATATATATATATATAATAAGATAGAATGCAATAATGGACAAGTACTCTGCATTGTTTATTTAAGAAATGCGTCGAAGCATACTGATACAAGTAGTGCGTAAGCAAAAAATAGGACTATTTGACATGTCCCATCCAAGGGCAAGTTGCGGACTAGTATCTTAAAACAGGTATTTAACTCGTTATCAGAGACCGCCTGGGGATTCCATTTTACGGCGTAGCTTCCTTCCCCCTTGGGTGTTGTATCATGTGTCCGGCAATCGTGCTGCCGGATAGGCCTTCCAGAGAGTAAAGTCCTGAAAGAGAGAGAGAGAGTGATGAAGGTAGTAAGCCCCTAGCGCAGTTGAGCCGCATTGTGGGACGCGCCATGATCGTGCCCCCACCTATACCCATGGTATTTTCAATGCGTAATTATGTACGCGCTGCACAAATTTTGCCGTTCGACGGAGACTTGGGCGGGGGACAAATTGCTAGGCGAGCTCTGAACGCGCCAGGCGATCCTGTTGCAGGTTACTCCGGACGCGCTTGACGGTGTCCGAGGGTTTTATCGCCGAACTGGTGGACTGCCTTAAAAGGCTACTTTGTGCCTCCGCTGCGAGGGCCGCAGTGTGCTCCTCCGTACGGAGTGAGCACTCTATGTTTCCATTGACTGTGATGACCCCCCTAGGTCCTGGCATCTTGATCTTGAGGTATGTGTAATGTGGTACCGCATTGAATTTTACAAATTCTGTTCGCCCCAATAGTGCGTGATAGCCGCTACGGAACGAGACGATATCGAAGATTAACTCCTCGCTTCGGAAGTTGTCCGGAGATCCGAAGATCACTTCCAGCGTGATTGAACCCGTACAATGGGCTTCTACACCTGGATGACGCCTTTAAAGGTCGTTTTTGTGGGCTAGATCCTTGAGGGGTCTATACCCATTTTGCGCACTGTATCCTGATAGAGCAGGTTCAGGCTGCTGCCGCCGTCCATAAGGACTCGAGTTAGGTGAAATCCATCAATGATGGGGTCTAGGACCAATGCGGCAGATCCACCATGACATATACTAGTGGAGTGGTCTCTGCGATCGAAAATGATTGGAGAAGAGGACCATGGGTTGAACTTTGGGGCGATGGTCTCCACCGCATATACGTCCCTTAGTGCACGCTTCCGTTCCCTTTTGGGGATGTGGGTTGCGTATATCATGTTCACCGTCCTCACTTGTGGGGGGAACCTCTTCTGTCCTCCGGTGTTCGGCGGTCGTGGCTCCTCCTCGTCATCGCCGTGCAGCCCCTTGTCCTTGTTTTCAACGTTTAACTTGCCGGCCTGCTTGAACACCCAGCATTCTCTGTTGGTGTGATTGCCTGGCTTATCAGGGGTGCCGTGTATTTGACACGAGCGATCGAGTATGGGGTCCAAACTGGAAGGGCCCGGAGTGCTTCTTTTGAATGCCTTTTTCTGCTGACCAGATTTAAAGCCTCTGAATCCGGCATTGACTGCGTATCCTCGGCGTTATCGCCGTTGCTGCGGCGCTTGTGTTTGCTGGGACGTGGCCTGCCGTTACTGTCCTTGATATCCGAAGTGCCAAGGTTCCTTAAATGTTATTGCTACGAGCCAGCCAGCTATCCTCTCCCGCGCAGAAGCGGGTCATGAGTGTCATGAGTGCTGCCATAGACTTTGGCTTTTCCTGGCCGAGGTGCCGGGCAAGCCACTCGTCACGGATGTTGTGCTTGAATGCCGCTAAGGCTTCTGCATCTGCACAGTCAACAATTTGATTTTTTTTTGTTAGGAACCGTGTCCAGAATAGCCTGGCCGATTCCCCTGGCTGCTGAATTATGTGGCTCAAGTCATCGGCATCTGGTGGTCACACATAAGTGCCCTAGAAATTGTCGAGGAATGCGTCTTCCAGATCATCCCAACAGCCAACGGAGTCTGCTGGCAAGCTATTCAGCCAATGCCGAGCTGGTCCTTTTAGTTTTAACGGGAGGTACTTGATGGCATGTAGATCATCACCGCGGGCCATGTGGGTGTGGAGGAGGAAGTCCTGGATCCATACCGCGGGATCTGTTGTACCATCATATGATTCGATATTTACAGGTTAAAAACCTTCTGGGAATTCATGTACCATTACTTCGTCCGTGAAGCATAGTATAACACCCTCAATGCGGCTATATCTCTCACGTGTCGAAGCACGACTTAGAGGCATAACCGCATTGAAAGTAATGTCGCAAGTGAGGTAATCTTCACACAACCCATGTAATACATAAGGGAAAGAGATACATAGTTGGCTTACAATCGCCACTTCACACAATTACATGAATAAAACAATACATCAACCAAGTACAATCAGGGCCCGACTACGGAGCCAAAATAAAAGAAGAACCTCAAAAGCGACAAAGGACCAAGATCGACCCCAACTGGGCTCCACTACTGATCGACTAGATCGAAACAACAAAAGGACAAGATCTTCATCAAGCTCCTCCTGGAGCTCGGGTGTGTCACCTGCACGGTCTCATCGACACCTGCAAACTGGTTTGGAAGTATCTGGTGAGTCACGGGGACTCAGCAATCTCACACCCGCGAGATCAAGACTATTTAAGCTTAAAGGTAGGGTAAAAGGTATGAGGTGGAGCTGCAGCAAGCGACTAGCATATATGGTGGCTAACATACGCAAAAGAGAGCGAGAAGAGAAGGCATAAGCACGGTCGAACAACTATGATCAATAAGTGATCCTGAACTACTTACGTCAAGCATAACTCCAACAACCGTGTTCACTTCCCGGACCCAGCCGAGAAGAGACCATCACGGTTACCCACGCGGTTGGTGTATTTTAATTAAGATCAACTTCGGGTTTTCTACAACCGGACATTAACAAATTCCCATCTGCCCATAACCGCGGGCACGGCTTTCGAAAGTTCAAACCCTGTAGGGGTGTCCCAACTTAGCCCATGATAAGCTCTCGCGATCAACGAAGGATATTCCTTCTCCCCGGGAAGACCCGATCAGTCTCGGAATCCCAGCTACAAGACATTTCGACAGCAATAAAACAAGTCCAGCAAAACCGCCCGATGCGCCGACATCCTGATAGGAGCTGCACATATCTCGTTCTCAGGGCAACACCGGATAAGCTAAGCGTACAGGTACCAACATAACCCAAGTTGCCAAGGGATGGTCCCGCACGGTGCTCTAGTTTTGGACCAACACTTAGACAAGCATTGGCCCGGGGGGCTAAATAAAGATGACCCTCGGGTTGATCAGACCCAAGAGAAAAGGGATAGGTGGCAGGCAAATGGTAAAACCAAGGTTGGGCCTTGCTGGAAAAGTCTTATTCAAAGCGAACTGTCAAGGGGGTCCCATAAATCACCCGACCGCGTTAGGGACGCAAAATCCGGGAACATAACACCGATATGACGGAAACTAGGGCGGCAAGAGTGGAACAAAACACCAGGCATAAGGCCGAGCCTTCCACCCTTTACCAAGTATATAGATGCATTAATTAAATAAGATATATTGTGATATCCCAACAAGTAAACATGTTCCAAACAAGGAACAACAAGTCCATGTTCCAACAAGGAACAAACTTCATCTTCACCTGCAACTAACAACGCTATAAGAGGGGCTGAGCAAAGCGGTAACATAGCCAAACAACGGTTTGCTAGGACAAGGTGGGTTAGAGGCTTGGTTTAACAATATGGGAGGCATGTTAAGCAAGTGGTAGGTATCGCAGCATAGGCATAGCAAAAGAGCGAGCAATCTAGCAAGCAAAGATAGAAGTGATTTCGAGGGTATGGTCATCTTGCCTGAGATCCCGCACGGAAGAAGAACGAGACCATGAAGAAGACAAACGGACGAAGACGAACGGATCCTCACAAACGCGATGATAACGGAATCAACCCGAAGAAGCAACACCGGAAAGAAACACACAACATAGTAAACAACCAGCACATGAATATGGCATGATGCACAACCAAGTATGATGCATGTCCGGTTTAAAGATGCATGGCATGGCAAAGTGCAACAAACAACACTACAAATTAAGTGGAGCTCAATATGCAACGAGTTGCATATTGACGAAACACCACAACAATTATTTAGTTCTCTCTTGTTTATGTACCCAACAATATTAAATGTTGATTAACATGGCAAGGGGTGAAGCACAACAAAACTATCTATCTAGACAAGTTTAAATGAGGCCGGAACAACAAACAACAATTCCGGAAAACCCCTCACTTGCATATATTGAATTTGGTTCTGATCTGCCTAAAACATATTTTAAAGTTGTTAAACAGGAAAATAAAGTGCAACATGATAAACTAGGCATTTTTCCACCCTATTTACATATATAATTTATTTAAATCCGAGTTACGGTTAATTAGATATGAATTAAATCATTTTAACATGGCATTTGAGCAAATTTAAACAAACAGCAAGTTAAACATTTTAAACATGCATGAAAGTTGGATATTATTAAACTACACAATTTTCTGAGCATTTTTCATATATAAATTATTTTAATATGATGCACCGTTGATGAGTTATTAAATGCATGATCTAGAGGGGCTTTTCTGCAAAACTGTAATTCTCTGATTAATAGACAAAATCGCAGACGGGAAAAAAAACTACACAGGGCCGAATCTAGTTGGCCCAATAGTGTACAGGAGAGGCCTGGAAGGGGCTGCTCACATCGGGCCTTGGCCCAGGTCGGTGGAGGAGGTCTAGCAGGCCGGTTCCTGGGCTGCTAGGCACGCAGCTGGACCGAGCGAGGTGAGCTGGGCCTTGAGGGAGGGGCGAAGCTGCCTAGAGGCTTGCGACTGGGAAGTCAACGCGGGCGCTGGTCGTCCTCCTCGCGCAAGGATGAAGCAGAGGAGGCGAGCGAGGCGGCGGTGGCTGGGAGCAGAGCTCCGGCGAGCCGGTCAAGGGGCGGCGAGGTGACTGACGACGGGGATGGCCGGATACGGGTCGCTAGCGACGGGGTCGCGCTGTGCAGGGAGGAGCTCGAGCGGTGCGGATGGCTTCGGCTGATGGTTCCCTGTCGGAAAAATAAAACGGGACAGAGATGTGAGAGGGAGAAGAGAGAAGCGGGAAAGGAAGGAAGGGGCGGCGCTGAGCTCATCTGCTAGTGGTGCTGCTCGCGGTGGATCGATGCGGCTGGAGAGATTCGGCTTGAGGAGGCCAGGGGGGCACATGCACGGGCCTGCGGGAGGTCGCGGGAGGAGGCTGCGGGCTCGTCGTGAAGCAGAGGAGGTCGCAGGAGGCAGACGCAACAGAGGGACTTGACGCGGGGCCTTCGGGCTCCGGCGAGGTTCGGCAGCGACGGGGACTTGAGGCGCGTGGGACGCCCGGGCAGAGGAGCTCGAGCATCGAGCGCGCGAGAGGTCCTGCGAGGTGGCGCTCCGGTGGTCGTGCCCGCGAGGACGAGGTGGTGGGGCGCACGGGGCTTCGATCTGGTGGTTGGCGAAGAAGGCAGGGAGGAGAGGACCATGGATCGAGAGGAGAAGGTGGTTGGCTCGGTTTGCAAATTGAGGAGGTGGGTGGATCGACTGGATGGATGGATCGAGGGGATCCCGAGGAGAAGGTGGGTGTGTGGCGGCGGCGGCATGGGAAGGATGGGACACGATGCCTAGGTTTTAGGGATTGGTCTAGTTTATATATGTAGGTTGGTTAGCTTAGGGCAAAACGAACCCTCCGATCAAAATCGGATGGTCAAGAATAAATAGAATAGGAAGTCCAATTAACAAAACAGAGATGTTTTGTAGACGTTAGGGGATGATCCGGATCCAACGGTGACGACCGCCCGGGTCGGGTCCGGGGCAGCTTTCGGACGCGCGCGCGAGTAGGGCCGCGGGCTGACGAGAGAGGTTAGGTTGGACCTGGCGGAGTTTTTTAGACGTTCTCGAGCTGAGAGAAGAGAAGAGAGATTAGGTGGTTTGACAAGAGGGAACCCAAAAACACGGTTGGTCTCGGAACGGGCAACGAAGGCAAAGGGGAACGCGGCAACTACGAGCAGATGCAAGTTTTGAAAAAAAATGACGGCAACGAAGTGCTGATGCAATGCGGATGATGCGATGTAGAATGCAACAAACAAATACAACACACGGCGGGCACGCAAAACATGGAAGGCGACTGGAGCATCAGTCTCGGGGCGTTACAACACTCCACCACTACGAGAGGATCTCGTCCCGAGATCTAGAATGGCACCGGAGGGGAAAACGGAAGAGAAAGAGAAGAGGTAAAACTAAGTAGCTTCTTTGACAAAAGAGTGAAACCAAGGAACCTTGAGAGGTTGAATCAAAAGAAAGAACGAAAACAACGAAGATGAACAAAGTAGAAAACAACTCCGTTAGGAAAGAGGAACATGTGATATGACGAGAACCAAAAGGTTAAGTGACAAAATAGATATTGAAACCACTCCGGTTAAAACAAGATAGAGAACGAATAAGAATGATATGATTTGGGCAGCACTCCGACTGAAAAGAGAAGAAAAACTTGATGAGATGAAAAGATATTGAATAGATGATACAACACTCCGGTTAAAACGAGATGTACAAAGAACGATAATGATCAATTACGATAACGCTCCGGTTGGAAAATGGAAGGGAACGAATATGAGCTTGAGAAGATGGGATGATACTTGACGAAATCGACAACACACTGCCTCGAAAACAATTATAAGAATGACACAAGGTGTAAGAAAGATTCCAAATAGCACTCCGGTTGAGAAGAGAGGATAAATTTGATAAGATGATAAAACTTGAATGAAGGACAGGACACTCTGGTTGAATGGATAAGCAAAAGCAAAGAACATGATCCTCACCATTCGAGAAGAAGAGTGAAGGGAGCAACATCACAATGCCTCCGGAAGAAAGAATAGAAAAATAGATCATTGGAATAAAGGAATGGAGAAGAAAATGATAACTCCCGCAAATAAAATTGAAAGAGAAAGCTTACGAAGAAAAGGTTGAGCGGAGTTGTTGGATTATCAACAACGAAAGTTTAAGCTTGATGTGGACTTATGGGAGACATCCCAAAATTATGAGGTGATAACCTGCCACTAACGAAAACCAACGATTGGATTGATATCACCAAGGAGACGAGAGACTTATTTCACTGGGAGGACAAACGAAGAATTTGGGTCATTGATACTCACCATAAATAGCAGCAATCCTTAGGGAAGGCTTTAGGTGAAATATAACCCAAGATAACTCCAATGAAGAGATTGATGGATTTACTAAACCTCATTGTTGACAACATGTGAAACATGAGACATGAACTCAAGTTATCAAGAATGACATAATACCGCCTCGAAAGATAAGATAGAAAAAAAAAATTGCACTTTGAAATGTAAGATGAAGAAATGCTTGAACTCCTCCAAACAAAACATGTGTAGAACACCATGTTTAATTTAGAGTAGCTTGGCGGATCTTAACTTCGAGAGGAATCCTGATGAACCATTGAAGAATGAAAAGAATCCTTGATAAACCACCAAGTAGGGCCTCCATGAAGAATTCCGGTAGTAAAAGAATGATCAAAAAGAATTGTAGGATGAAAAGAATAAGATTGAAGCCTTGCAATGATTCAGATGGATCTCCGTGGTGAGATAATGCGAAACACTTGGAACTCCGGAAAAAGAAAAGATGAAACAATTGAAATCAAGAATTTGAAGAACCTCCGGAATAAGGAATTGAATTTACTCGATGAAACAAGAATAAGAATTACATTATGCTTATCCTTCACCAATTCAAATTGATGACAAGCAATGGATTTGGCATACTACTTATTCTCGTAGAAAGGATTAAGAGAGATATAGCACAAACTTGAGAAGGTCTTCAACGAACCACCGGTAGGATTGGAAAGGACGAATGAATCTATATGATAACAAATGAAGAGAACTCTTGAACGAACCACCGTAAAAATTGAAAATGAACGAAGAAAGATAAAGAAACACCGGGAAGAATTAACAAATGAACGAAGATACTTGAGAGAATTTAGATACATGAGCACGAAGAGATCATGAACTGATTAGAGGATAACTTGAATGATGCACCGGTAAGATTTGGAGAACGATAGACGAAGCTGAGAATGATTAATTCTGAGATGATGGACTCCGAAGAAACAAACTGAAAAGACTCCTGAAATGCTCCGGATGGTTGAAAAGAATTCTCACAATCGAAAACAATTATGAGAGGGTGGCATCAAGCTAGAACAATGAATCTTGAGTAGAATGGAGCAAGATTTAAGAGAAACTCTTCTTCGGTCTTCAAATGTTGAGAATGACGACGAGAAACACCACCATGAATTGTTGAGGCACTCCGGAATGAAAATTAGAAAGGTTGAACCAACAATGAAAAGAATTTGGATGCGATCTTGGAGAAGGCACATGACTGATGAAAAATTCATTCTTACGTCAACTTTGAAAAGAATTTGGGAATAGCTTCGGGATGATTAGAAGAGTCAGGTAAGATCCTGGGAAAAAAACCTGTGGGTTAGGGCCCACTCAAAAGAAACACCGATGACCGATTTAAAAGAGAGAATGCACCGGTTAGATTTAAATGGCTAGAATGAGATAACAATCTTGAAATAGCTTGAACGGATTAAGAATGGAAACACGAATCTTCAGAGATATCTTCATCACTCTGGAACAATTGAATAGCGAGAAGTGGATGATTAAGAGATACGCCGGCATAAGAAAGCACTTGAAACGAGGAAAAACTATGATTGACAATGCTTGAATTGGAACCACCGAAGAAGAAAAGAATGACAAATGATGAACTTGAAGCTCCTGACCATCTTCATGATAATCACCGGATAAGAACATTAATGAGACGAATGGAGAGGCTTCACATCAATAAGATGGATACTTGATCAAGAAACCTGCGTCCTTGAAGAAATAAGAAAGGGTGGGAGGGCGGGAAAACAAAGACAACTTGGAACGGATGAAGCAAACACCGTAGAGAAGAACTGATACATGATCTTGCAGATGTTGAAGTGATCGGATCCACTTGAAGAGAGACACACCGGTTGAAAAAAAAATGAGAAGACAACCTTGATGAACAAGAAGGAGTAGCATCCACATAGAAATAAGAGAACACCGTTTAGAATAAGGTATGGAATCAACACTTGACATTGAAACAACTCGAATACCACAAAACAAAACCAAAACAAAGGATTGGCTTGCGGAATTAGCCGGAAACAAACATATGATAGATCCCATATCGTATCATGTGTCTGTTGGAAAGATATCCTAAGAGATACTTGAAATCCCACTTATAAACTCCCGAAACTTTCTGGTTATGCAATCAGGTGTTGGGGATACAGGGGAAGCATAATATCTCACCCAAACTAGCAAATCCTACAACCAGCTGTATCCATCCTTCAACACATAACCAAGAAACCTTCGGAAATCGTCTACCTCAACCTTCGAAAAGCATCCGTTATACAAGTCAGGGCAATACTCCTGCACTCGCCACAGTACTGGGCTATCAGGGTTATCTCACCAACAACTGTACAAAAGAGATTTTCGATGTCGGTCGTACTAGACTCAGGTATTCGAAAACCGCAACGATAAGATTATGACGACAACACCTCGGAGCTCAACTCCCCGGGACACTGCCACAACCCCTAAATGTCAGGAGGCAACCAAGACAATGTTGTCATCATAAAACCATCGGAACGATTGTAATATACCCGCGTGATCCTAAAATTTTTTTTAGTGAAATTTGAGAGGAGAAGAGTCAAAACTCTACGTCAGGAAGCCTTACCAGAAGGTCGAAGGGACTGGGGAGTAAAAAGAATTCCTAATCTCTCCGATATATAATTCCTAAATGACTCAAAACATTTTTCTAGACACAACTCGGCCGCTAAAAACGATCAATCAGTGGGGGCTCCTAAGGTCGGGGAAGGCTCTGATTACCAACTTATAACACCCTCAATGCGGCTATATCTCTCACGTGTCGAAGCACGACTTAGAGGCATAACCGCATTGAAAGTAATGTCGCAAGTGAGGTAATCTTCACACAACCCATGTAATACATAAGGGAAAGAGATACATAGTTGGCTTACAATCGCCACTTCACACAATTACATGAATAAAACAATACATCAACCAAGTACAATCAGGGCCCGACTACGGAGCCAAAATAAAAGAAGAACCTCAAAAGCGACAAAGGACCAAGATCGACCCCAACTGGGCTCCACTACTGATCGACTAGATCGAAACAACAAAAGGACAAGATCTTCATCAAGCTCCTCCTGGAGCTCGGGTGTGTCACCTGCACGGTCTCATCGACACCTGCAAACTGGTTTGGAAGTATCTGGTGAGTCACGGGGACTCAGCAATCTCACACCCGCGAGATCAAGACTATTTAAGCTTAAAGGTAGGGTAAAAGGTATGAGGTGGAGCTGCAGCAAGCGACTAGCATATATGGTGGCTAACATACGCAAAAGAGAGCGAGAAGAGAAGGCATAAGCACGGTCGAACAACTATGATCAATAAGTGATCCTGAACTACTTACGTCAAGCATAACTCCAACAACCGTGTTCACTTCCCGGACCCAGCCGAGAAGAGACCATCACGGTTACCCACGCGGTTGGTGTATTTTAATTAAGATCAACTTCGGGTTTTCTACAACCGGACATTAACAAATTCCCATCTGCCCATAACCGCGGGCACGGCTTTCGAAAGTTCAAACCCTGTAGGGGTGTCCCAACTTAGCCCATGATAAGCTCTCGCGATCAACGAAGGATATTCCTTCTCCCCGGGAAGACCCGATCAGTCTCGGAATCCCAGCTACAAGACATTTCGACAGCAATAAAACAAGTCCAGCAAAACCGCCCGATGCGCCGACATCCTGATAGGAGCTGCACATATCTCGTTCTCAGGGCAACACCGGATAAGCTAAGCGTACAGGTACCAACATAACCCAAGTTGCCAAGGGATGGTCCCGCACGGTGCTCTAGTTTTGGACCAACACTTAGACAAGCATTGGCCCGGGGGGCTAAATAAAGATGACCCTCGGGTTGATCAGACCCAAGAGAAAAGGGATAGGTGGCAGGCAAATGGTAAAACCAAGGTTGGGCCTTGCTGGAAAAGTCTTATTCAAAGCGAACTGTCAAGGGGGTCCCATAAATCACCCGACCGCGTTAGGGACGCAAAATCCGGGAACATAACACCGATATGACGGAAACTAGGGCGGCAAGAGTGGAACAAAACACCAGGCATAAGGCCGAGCCTTCCACCCTTTACCAAGTATATAGATGCATTAATTAAATAAGATATATTGTGATATCCCAACAAGTAAACATGTTCCAAACAAGGAACAACAAGTCCATGTTCCAACAAGGAACAAACTTCATCTTCACCTGCAACTAACAACGCTATAAGAGGGGCTGAGCAAAGCGGTAACATAGCCAAACAACGGTTTGCTAGGACAAGGTGGGTTAGAGGCTTGGTTTAACAATATGGGAGGCATGTTAAGCAAGTGGTAGGTATCGCAGCATAGGCATAGCAAAAGAGCGAGCAATCTAGAAAGCAAAGATAGAAGTGATTTCGAGGGTATGGTCATCTTGCCTGAGATCCCGCACGGAAGAAGAACGAGACCATGAAGAAGACAAACGGACGAAGACGAACGGATCCTCACAAACGCGATGATAACGGAATCAACCCGAAGAAGCAACACCGGAAAGAAACACACAACATAGTAAACAACCAGCACATGAATATGGCATGATGCACAACCAAGTATGATGCATGTCCGGTTTAAAGATGCATGGCATGGCAAAGTGCAACAAACAACACTACAAATTAAGTGGAGCTCAATATGCAACGAGTTGCATATTGACGAAACACCACAACAATTATTTAGTTCTCTCTTGTTTATGTACCCAACAATATTAAATGTTGATTAACATGGCAAGGGGTGAAGCACAACAAAACTATCTATCTAGACAAGTTTAAATGAGGCCGGAACAACAAACAACAATTCCGGAAAACCCCTCACTTGCATATATTGAATTTGGTTCTGATCTGCCTAAAACATATTTTAAAGTTGTTAAACAGGAAAATAAAGTGCAACATGATAAACTAGGCATTTTTCCACCCTATTTACATATATAATTTATTTAAATCCGAGTTACGGTTAATTAGATATGAATTAAATCATTTTAACATGGCATTTGAGCAAATTTAAACAAACAACAAGTTAAACATTTTAAACATGCATGAAAGTTGGATATTATTAAACTACACAATTTTCTGAGCATTTTTCATATATAAATTATTTTAATATGATGCACCGTTGATGAGTTATTAAATGCATGATCTAGAGGGGCTTTTCTGCAAAACTGTAATTCTCTGATTAATAGACAAAATCGCAGACGGGAAAAAAAACTACACAGGGCCGAATCTAGTTGGCCCAATAGTGTACAGGAGAGGCCTGGAAGGGGCTGCTCACATCGGGCCTTGGCCCAGGTCGGTGGAGGAGGTCTAGCAGTCCGGTTCCTAGGCTGCTAGGCACGCAGCTGGACCGAGCGAGGTGAGCTGGGCCTTGAGGGAGGGGCGAAGCTGCCTGGAGGCTTGCGACTGGGAAGTCAACGCGGGCGCTGGTCGTCCTCCTCGCGCAAGGATGAAGCAGAGGAGGCGAGCGAGGCGGCGGTGGCTGGGAGCAGAGCTCCGGCGAGCCGGTCAAGGGGCGGCGAGGTGACTGACGACGGGGATGGCCGGATACGGGTCGCTAGCGACGGGGTCGCGCTGTGCAGGGAGGAGCTCGAGCGGTGCGGATGGCTTCGGCTGATGGTTCCCTGTCGGAAAAATAAAACGGGACAGAGATGTGAGAGGGAGAAGAGAGAAGCGGGAAAGGAAGGAAGGGGCGGCGCTGAGCTCATCTGCTAGTGGTGCTGCTCGCGGTGGATCGATGCGGCTGGAGAGATTCGGCTTGAGGAGGCCAGGGGGGCACATGCACGGGCCTGCGGGAGGTCGCGGGAGGAGGCTGCGGGCTCGTCGTGAAGCAGAGGAGGTCGCAGGAGGCAGACGCAACAGAGGGACTTGACGCGGGGCCTTCGGGCTCCGGCGAGGTTCGGCAGCGACGGGGACTTGAGGCGCGTGGGACGCCCGGGCAGAGGAGCTCGAGCATCGAGCGCGCGAGAGGTCCTGCGAGGTGGCGCTCCGGTGGTCGTGCCCGCGAGGACGAGGTGGTGGGGCGCACGGGGCTTCGATCTGGTGGTTGGCGAAGAAGGCAGGGAGGAGAGGACCATGGATCGAGAGGAGAAGGTGGTTGGCTCGGTTTGCAAATTGAGGAGGTGGGTGGATCGACTGGATGGATGGATCGAGGGGATCCCGAGGAGAAGGTGGGTGTGTGGCGGCGGCGGCATGGGAAGGATGGGACACGATGCCTAGGTTTTAGGGATTGGTCTAGTTTATATAGGTAGGTTGGTTAGCTTAGGGCAAAACGAACCCTCCGATCAAAATCGGATGGTCAAGAATAAATAGAATAGGAAGTCCAATTAACAAAACAGAGATGTTTTGTAGACGTTAGGGGATGATCCGGATCCAACGGTGACGACCGCCCGGGTCGGGTCCGGGGCAGCTTTCGGACGCGCGCGCGAGTAGGGCCGCGGGCTGACGAGAGAGGTTAGGTTGGACCTGGCGGAGTTTTTTAGACGTTCTCGAGCTGAGAGAAGAGAAGAGAGATTAGGTGGTTTGACAAGAGGGAACCCAAAAACACGGTTGGTCTCGGAACGGGCAACGAAGGCAAAGGGGAACGCGGCAACTACGAGCAGATGCAAGTTTTGAAAAAAAATGACGGCAACGAAGTGCTGATGCAATGCGGATGATGCGATGTAGAATGCAACAAACAAATACAACACACGGCGGGCACGCAAAACATGGAAGGCGACTGGAGCATCAGTCTCGGGGCGTTACACATAGGGGGTGTGCCGTGCCTCTGTGCTGGGCTATGTCGCGACGCAGCTCGTATGAGTCCTGCCTGCTATATTCGGCCCGTCCGGACTTGCTTTTATTGTATTCGGCGAGGCAGTCACCGTCCCTTGTAGGGGCACGGCCTCGTGATCCGTAGATCGATCTTGCGTGTTTTGCCCTGTCTTCCAATACATCTCGCAGGTCTCGCGTGTTTCCCTGTGCCTTGGTATTTTTGTTTGAATGGCGGCGGGTTGCAGGCTGATTTTTAGGCCGGACTGCCTCTCTATCTCGGCCACGAGGTGGTCGATCAGCCGCATCATACGCTGGTGATGTAGGTTTCCATGCTTCCTCCTCAAGTCGGGGTAGCAGCCTGCGCTTTGGGTGACCCTTGGAAGGGCGTTCGAGTTCATATTCCTCGGCCGCAAGGACTTCAGTCCATCTATCTGCTAGCAGATCCTGATCAGCTCGAAGTTGTTGCTGCTTTTTCTTCAGGCTGTTTGTTGTGGCTATAAGCCGGCGCTTAAAGCGCTCCTGCTTGACGGGATCCTTAGGCACAGGACAAATTCTTCATCGTTGAGGCTCGCTTCATCTTTGGAGAGAGCCATATAGTTGTCGTCCTCCGTTTCTCCCTCTGCCGCTCTCTTAGGAGGGCTGGCTTGTTCATCCTCCAGCTCTAGATCATGCTGGAGGGGATTGTCATCATCTTCGGCACTGTCCGGAGTACTTTTATCTCCTGTGCCGGTATCACCGCTTTTGCTGTGGTGAGACTTAGAGTGGCGCCGCTGACGTCGGCGCTGGGGTTGCTTCTTGGAGGGGTCGTCCTCCGTTGTCTTGTCGCCATTGCCTTCTTTGGGTGTGTCCACCATATATATATCATATGATGAGGTGGCGGTCCAATGCCCCATGGGCAGTGGTTCTTGTTCGTTTCCTTCATCGTTGTCCATGCCATTGATGTCTTCGGAGTCGAAGTCGAGCATGTCGGTTAAGTCATCGACAGTGGCTACTAAGTGGGTGGTGGGTGGGGAGTGAATTTCTTCGTCATCCGCATCCCACTCTAGCCGGACATAGTTCGGCCAAGGTTCTCCAGACAAGGAGAGAGATTTTAACGAGTTCAGTATGTCGCCGAGGGGCGAGTGCTGAAAGGTATCCGCGGAGGTGAACTCCATGATCGGCACCCAATCGGATTTGATAGGCATGGGCGAGGGTGGTTCAGAGTCCGTGGCCGGGGATGGGTCCAGTAGTCCGGCATTATGGCTCTCATGAGGGGTAAGGTCAGTATTCGGCTCTATCGCCACCGAGGGTGCGGCCTCCGAGGCAGGGTCTATCCGCCCGTCCTCGGATGGTGCAATCTGTTCCGGACTGAAGGCCGGAGTGGTTGCTGGCGTGATCTCCCGAACACTGTCCGACGGCAGAGCTATATCGTGCTCATTGCGATCGTGCGACACACCTAGCATGGGCCCGAATCCGTCGAAGATCAAGTCTCCGTGGGTATCGGCAGTGTAATTCAAGTTTCCAAACCTGACCTGATGGCCAGGGGCGTAGCTCTCGATCTGCTCCAGATGGCCAAACGAGTTGGCCCGCAGTGTGAAGCCGCCAAATACGAAGATCTATCCGGGGAGGAAGACCTCACCCAGGACCGCATCATTGTCGATGATCGAAGGGGCCATCGAACCTTACACTGACGACACAGTGGAACTCTCAATGAAAGCACCAATGCCGGTGTCAAAACCGGCGGATCTCGGGTAGGGGGTCCCGAACTGTGCGTCTAAGGTGGATGGTAACAGGAGGCCAGGGACACGATGTTTACCCAGGTTCGGGACCTCGCGATGGAGGTAATACCCTACTTCCTGCTTGATTGATCTTGATGATATGAGTAGTACAAGAGTTGATCTACCACGAGATCGTAGAGGCTAAACACTAGAAGCTAGCCTATGGTATGATTGTTGTCGTCCTATGGACTAAACCCTCCGGTTTATATAGACACCGGAGGGGCCTAGGGTTACACAGAGTTAGTTACAATGGGAGGAGATCTACATATCCGTATCGCCAAGCTTGCCTTCCACGCCAAGGAGAGGCCCATCCGGACATGAGACGAAGTCTTCAATCTTGTATCTTCATAGTCCAACAGTCCGGCCAAAGGATATAGTCCGGCTGTCCGGATACCCCCTAATCCAGGACTCCCTCACCTCTCCACATTTGCAAATAAGGCCTTCCCTTGTTCATCCTTTTCTCTCACAAGATAAAATACTCATACAAATGCATCTTGATGTTACGTGCAACGCACGGGCATTATGGGGGTTTAGCTGAGAATATAATACTCAGACAGGCTCATGGTTCTGGACTTTGGGCCGCAAGCCCACCCTGCATGTTTGGGGGCCCATGTGTTCTACCTCAACGCTTTTCATATTGCAAGCAATCGGTACGGTGCTGGTTTTAGATGCTGTCGCAAGGCGAATACACAAAATTGAATAAAGCACGACAGCTGTTGGATTGAAATCGAATGACAGTTCCTAACCAGCAATGAGAGTTGCAATTCTATCGATGATATGCCATGTGATAAATAATACTTTCGTATTACTTATACACACATGACACTTGTTTCACCATGCCAGGTTATTACATCAAAATCTCTCGTAGGATAGATCAGCTCGGCAGTTGCGTGCTGCTACTGAAGAATTTCAAAGTTGATTTGGACCAGCTCTCCTTGCCGAGAAAGTTCGATTTTGTGATCATCCCCTACCGCAAGATATGATTTAGATTTGAACCTTGACCATCCTTTAGCATCAATCATCATGCGACCATGCTTTGTACTTACGGTATATTGAGCAGGTTCATTCACACCAAGGATGCGCATGGTAAGAGAAACTTGGCCGCTATCGCCCGGCTTGTTGAACGACTCCCTCGTTGTTCTAGGAATTCTCTGTTTGCAAACAATAAGATATACCCAAACAGTTAGATCAACACAGTAAGTCATGCGAAACAACATGTAAAGAAAAAAGAACGAAACACTTGGGTGGCCAATGCTTACCAAGAAGGTGGACATGTCGGTTTTTGTAAGGACTTTGGTATATAAAGTGCGAACTGCAGCCCAGTCTGTTGCCGGTGCAACTGCTTGTTCAGTTGCCGCTGCACGGGCCGGAGCAGATGCAAGTGCAAGTGTTGGTGCAGGTGCCGAAGCCACTGCTGCTGCCGGAGATGGTGATCCTTGTAGAGCTGGTGCCGGTGTCGGAGCAAGTGCCGGTGTCGATGCCCGATCCTCCGGTAGGTCAGCCTGATCCGCTGACACGGTCGGTGCCCAATCCTCAGCTGGATCAGACTGAGCTGCTGCCGCTGTCAGTGCTAGAGCAACTGCCGGTGCTCGATTCGTTGCTGAAGGTGGTACCGATGTGCGAGACAACGACGATCGTGTCTGGTCTGCTATGATTAGCTTTCTAACTTGACTAGGCTTCGTGACCATGATCCAGTTTTTGTCTTCATTTCTTTTAAACGCGAGAAGGACTAATTGTGGCGTTATTGTTAAACCAATCTGCAATTCATCATAGGGATTCAGCTTGTACTCAGACAACAGACTGATCCAATTTTTTTCCAGTGATATAAGTGATGGAAAATGCCTTCGTTACTGACACGATATAAGAAGTGAAACCTTCAAAAATAGCCATCGTAGAGCAAACCAAACGGTTTATTCTGTGATGAATGTCACATGGCAAAACCTACATCGTAAAATTGCAGGAAAAGAAAGAAAACATGACATTAAATCAATTAGAGTTAGACAGTAAATCAATAAGATTTACTTGATGTGACACGAGTGAATCCATACCAGGAAATCACTATGTTGAAGCACTAAACAGAAGATTGATCGTCCAACTACGGGTGGCATGCAGGGGCCCCGCCTACTCCCAGAAGCAGGACAGTCCAAAGGTCATGACAAATCGTATGGACCGAACATCCATGGGACTAGAAATTCTGGTGGGTGTGATAAACCCTGCAATGCATACAGATATTGGAGTGTAACTGAGGGAGTCCTGGATTAGGGGGTGTTCGGATAGCCGGACTATACCTTCGGTCAGACTCCTGGACTATGAAGATACAAGATTGAAGACTTCGTCCCATGTCCGGAAGGGACTTTCCTTGGCGTGGAAGGCAAGCTTGGCAATACGGATATGTAGATCTCCTACCATTGTAACCGACTCTGCGTAACCCTAGCCCTCTCCGGTGTCTATATAAACCGGAGGTTTTTAGTCCATAGGACACAACAAGAACAACAATCATACCATAGGCTAGCTTCTAGGGTTTAGCCTCCTTGATCTCGTGGTAGATCTACTCTTGTACTACCCATATCATCAATATTAATCAAGCAGGAGTAGGGTTTTACCTCCATCGAGAGGGCCCGAACCTGGGTAAAAACATTGTGTCCCTTGTCTCCTGTTACCATCCGCCTAGACGCACAGTTCAGGACCCCCTACCCGAGATCCGCCGTATTTGACACCGACATTGGTGCTTTCATTGAGAGTTCCTCTGTGTCGTCACTTTTAGGCCCGATGGCTCCTCTGATCATCAGCAGCGATGCGGTTCAGGGTGAGACTTTTCTCCCCGGACAGATCTTCGTATTTGGCGGCTTTGCACTGCAGGCCAATTCACTTGGCCATTTGGAGTAGATTGAAAGCTACGCCCCTGGCCGTCAGGTCAGATTCGGAAGTCTGAACTACATGGATGACATCCGCGGGGACTTGATCTTCGAAGGATTCGAGCCACAGCCGAGCACGCCGCACTGTCACGAAGGGCATGATTTAGCTCTGCCGCGGAACAGTGTCCTGGAGGCCGCGCCCGCAGCAGCTCCGACCCTTAGTTCGGAGCTGATTGCGCCGATCGAGGACGGGTGGTTGGACGCCGCCTCGGAGGCTAAAATCTCTACGGCGATTGAGCCGAACACCAGCTCTGTCCTTTGCGAAGCCCGTGACTCCAAGGTGTCGGACTCCTCTCCGGACTCTGAGCCCCCCGCGCCCTTGCCGATCGAATCCGATTGGGCGTCGATTATGGAGTTCACCGCCGCGGACATCTTTCAGCGCTCGCCCTTCGGCGATATTCTGAATTCACTAAAGTCTCTCTCTTTATCAGGAGAGCCCTGGCCGGACTACGGTCAGCAAGGTTGGGATGCGGATGATGAATAAATTCAAAACCCACCCACCACCCACTTTGTAGCCACTATCGATGATTTAACCGACATGCTCGACTACGATTCCGAAGAAATCGACGGTATGGACGCCGATGCAGGAGACGATCAGGAACCAGCGCCTATAGGGCACTGGAAAGCCACCTCGTCATATGACATATACATGGTGGACACCCCAAAAGAAGGCGATGGCGATGGAACAGCGGAGGATGACCCCTCCAAGAAACAGCCTAAGCGCCGACGTCAGCGGTGCCGCTCTAAATCCCGCCAAAGCAAAAATGGTGATTCTGGCACGGGAGATAATAACACTCCGGACAGTGCCGAAGAAAACCCCATCCAACAAAAGTCAGCACAGGAGGATGGAGAAGCTAGCCCTCATGAGAGAGCGGCAGACAGAGAGGTTGAGGACGATAATTACATGCCTCCCTCCGAAGGCGAGGCAAGCCTCGACGACGACGAATTTGTCGTGCCTGAGGATCCTGTCGAACAAGAGCGCTTCAAACGCAGGCTTATGGCCACGGCGAGCAGCCTCAAGAAAAAACAGCTGCAACTAAGAGCTGATCAAGACTTGCTAGCCGACAAATGGACGAAAGTCCCTGCGGCCGAAGAGTATGAACTCGAACGCCCCTCCAAAAGCTACCCAAAGCGCAGGTTGCTACCCCGATTAGAGGAGGAAGCACCCACATCACCAGCGCATGATGCGGCCAACCGGCCAGCTCGTGGCCGCGACAGAGAGGCCTCTCGGCCCTCCACTCAAGCCGCACCCCAGCACCGCTTTAAAAATACCAAGGCACGGGGAAATGCGCCAGACTTGCGAGATATATTGGAGGACAAGGCAAAGCAAACAAGGTCGATCTACAGATTGCGTGGGCGCCCCATGGCACGAGACGGTAATCGTCACGCCGAATACAGTAAATCCGGCCGGGCCGAACACAGTAGACAAAGCTCGTTTGAGCTACGTCGTGATATAGGTCAATACAGAGGTGCCTCACACCCACTATGCTTCACAGATGAAGTAATGGATCATGAAATCCCCGAGGGTTTCAAACCCGTGAACATCGAATCATACGATGGCACAACAGATCATGTGGTATGGATCGAGGACTATCTCCTTCATATCCACATGGCCCATGGTGATGACCTACACGCCATCAAATACCTCCCACTCAAGCTTAAAGGACCAGCTCGACATTGGCTTAACAGCTTGCCAGCAGAAGCAATTAGTTGTTGGGAGGACCTGGAAGCTGCATTCCTCGACAATATCCAGGGCACTTATGTGCGACCACCAGACACCGAAGACCTAAGCCACATAATTTAGCAGCCAGAGGAATCGTCCAGGCAATTCTGGACACGGTTCCTAACCAAGAAAAATCAAATCATCGACTGTCCGGACGCAGAGGCCCTAGCGGCCTTCAAGCATAATATCCGCGACGAGTGGCTTGCCCGGCACCTTGGATAGGAAAAGCCAAAATCTATGGCAGCCCTCATGACACTCATGACCTGCTTTTGCGCGGGAGAAGACAGCTGGCTGGCTCGTAGCAATAACATAACCAAGAGCCCTGGTAATTCGGATACCAAGGAGAACAGTGCCAGGTCGCGTCGCAACAAGCACAAGCGCCGCATTAACGGCGACAATGCTGAGGATACGGCAGTTAATGCCGGATTCAGAGGCTCTAAACCCGGTCAGCGGAAAAAGCCATTCAAGAGAAATAGTCCGGGCCCGTCCAGTTTGGACCGAATACTCGACCGCTCGTGCCAGATACATGGCACCCCCGAAAAGCCAGCCAATCACACCAACAGGGATTGTTGGGTGTTCAAGCAGGCCGGCAAATTAAATGCCAAAAACAGAGACCAGGGGCTACATAGCGATGACGAGGAGGAGCCCCGGTCGCCGAACAATAGTGGACAGAAGGGATTCCCCCACAAGTGCAGACAGTGAACATGATATACGCAACCCTCATCCCCAAGAGGGAGCGGAAGCGTGCGTTAAGGGACATATATGCGATGGAGCCAGTCGCCCCGAAGTTCAACCCATGGTCCTCCTGCCCGATCACTTTTGATCAAAGGGACCACCCCACTAGCATCCGTCACGGCAGATTTGCCGCATTGTTTCTAGACCCAATTGTTGACGGATTTCACCTCACTAGAGTCCTTATGGACGGCGACAGCAACCTGAACCTGCTTTATCAGGACACAGTGCGGAAAATGGGCATCGATCCTTTGAGGATTAAACCCACTAAAACGACCTTTAAAGGCGTCATAACAGGTGTAGAGGCCAACTGTACAGGCTCAGTCACACTTGAAGTGGTCTTCGGATCTCCGGATAATTTCCGAAGCGAGGAGTTAATCTTCGACATAGTCCCGTTCCGCAGTGGCTATCACGCAATGCTCAGGCGAACTGCATTTGCCAAGTTCAATGTGGTACCGCATTACGCATACCTCAAGCTCAAGATGCCAGGCCTTCGAGGAGTCATTACGGTCAATGGAAACACCGAACGCTCTCTCCGTACGGAGGAGCATACGGCGGATCTCGCAGTGGAAGTACAAAGCAGCCTCTCAAGGCAATTCTCCAGTCCGGCCATTAAACATCCGGACACCGTCAAGCGTGCTCGGAGTAACCTATAGCAAGACCGCCTGGCATGTTCCGAGCAGGCGTAGCAATGCGGCCCCAACCCCAGCCCTCGCGAAATTGTGAAACCAGTGCTGCGTGTACATAACTACGCTCTGGAAATACCATGGGCACAGGGGGAGGGGCACCATCATGGCACGCCCAAAACACGGCTTAAACCGCACTAGGGGCTGACGATTTCTTACTTTTATCTTACTTTCAGGACTCCATTCTTCGGAAGGCCTAACCGGCAGTACAATTGCCGCACAAACAAAGCAAGAACCAGGGAAGCAGAAAGCCACGCCGCACTATGGAACTCTCAGGTGGCCTCTATAACGAGCAGTATACCTGTTTTGCATATCATTCCGCAGCCCGCCCCTGGAAAGGACATGTTAAATAGTCCCACCTTTTGCTTATCACACTATTTGTATCGTTCTGCTTTGCTCGCAGCTTTTTTCAAATAAATAATGCATAGCGTTTATCTATTATTATATTACTCTTTTTTAAGAATATATGTTCATTAATGACATGTTGCACCCGTACACTTTGGTACGGCCAATACGCCAGGGGCTTAAGTACCCCACAACACGGTGTGAGAAGTCCGAACACTTTCACAAGTGCGGCACCCCGAACTTATAGCATTATATGCATCGGCTCCGAATCATGTCTTGGGTCAATAGTTGGGTTTGCCCGGCTCCTATGTTTTGGTACCTTACGTTCCGTTGTATCGGCTAAGGTAGCGCTAGGAGAACTACTACGATTGTGCCCCAGTTGAGCTGGGCTAAGCACCTCAGTAGAGAAAGCTAAAACTGACCGTCATGATGAGGCGAGAGCTGGTCGCTGTTCGAGAGGTTTTCGAGTCCCTAAAGACTTATGCCGCTTAGAGCGAGGAGTCTGCTTTATCCGGCCTAGGCGTGGATAGCGCCCCGAACTCGGTCTTCCGAACACTAGGGGCTTCGCCGAAATTTAAAATTATAGAATTCTATGGCTAAGTGAGAGTGTTCAAGCATTATAGTCCGATTCCCTTGTTCGTTGTGTTGAGCGCCTCCCTCGAAGGACCCAAGAATGGGAAAAAGAGCGCTCAAGTTTATCGCGAACACCCCAGCACTCGTGGCATGGGGGCAGAAGCCGACAACTCGCCATCTCTCAAATTTGATAAACGGCCGCACAGAAGGTAATATTTTAAATTCAAAAAGCATTGCTTAGCGCACATGAAAAGTTTTCAGCGCACAGGACAAAACGAGCGAGTTTACTCAAAAATTACATACCTGGAACATTCATCCGCCATAAGGCGGGCACCCTTCAGAACACCCTCATAGTACATCTCGGGGTGGCGATGCTCCTTGCCCGACGGCGACCTGTCCTTCACATGCTTCTCCGCATCCAGGTTGCCACAGTGCACCTTAGCACGGGCAAGCGCCCTACGGGCACCTTCGATGCAGACAGAGCGCTTGATGACTTCGAGCCTTGGACAGGCCTCCACCAGCCACCTCACCAGCCCGAAGTAGCTCCCAGGCAGAGCCTCTCTAGGCCACAGCCGAACTATGAGGCCCTTCATGGCCTGTTCGGCCACCTTGTGGAGCTCGACCAGTTGCTTTAGCTGGTCGCTCAAGGGCACAGGGAGTCCGGCCTCAGCATACTGAGACCAGAACACCTTCTCTGTCGAGCTACCCTCCTCGGCTCGGTAGAATGCAGCGGCATCGGACACGCCGCGGGGCAAATCTGCGAATGCTCCTGGAGAGCTCCGGATTCGGGTAAGTAACAAGTAATTCACTCTCACATGCTTGCTTTCCATAAAGAAAGCCTTACCCGCCGCTATCTTTTTCATCACATCAACCTCCTGGAGGGCCTTCTGGGCTTCGGCCTTGGCAGACTTGGCATTCTCAATGGCCGCCGCGAGCTCGGACTCTCACATCTTTGAGTCAAGCTCCAAACTCTCATGTTTTTTCATGAGAGCTTGGAGGTCTTGTCGCACCTCGCCAACCTGCACCTCATACTTCTCCCGCTCGGTGCGCTCCGTGGCCACCCTCTTCTCGGCCTCGGACAGCACTTGCTTAAGGGTCGCCACCTCCGTTGTGGCCCCTACAATAGCTACATTAATCCTGTCACTTTTTGCAATTGCACCTTTTATATATTTAAATGAGGTATTTCTTACCTTCCTTATCCTCGAGATGCTTCTTGGCAAGCCCGAGCTCTTGCTCGGACTGCTCGAGGTTCTACTTCAGCGCGTCCACCTCTGCAGTCAGTGCGGCGGACGCCAACAGCGAAGCCTGCATACGCATATTGACTTACTTTTGTTAGACTCCTGCGAATGTTATTAGATCCTCTATTCGGCTTTTCTTTCCGAACGCCAAACAGAGCATCAGGGGCTACTGTCTATGCCATAATATTTTTACATATCCTTTACTTACCTCAAAGCCTGTTAGAAGGCTGGCACAGGCTTCAGTCAGTCCACTCTTAGCGGACTGAACCTTCTGGATCACTGTACTCATCACAGTACGGTGCTCCTCGTCGATGGAGGCGCCGTTAAGCACCTCCAGCAGATTGTCCGGCGCCTCCGGTTGGACGGGGGCCACCGGCTTAGTAGGCTTGCTCCTCTTGGAAGGAGGTCGCCTGCCGCAGTCCGGAACCTTTTAAGATTCTGGCAAGGTGTCCGGCTCAAGGCCGGACTTGGAGACCTTAGGGGTTCTATCCCCTTTTCGCCTGGAGTCCGGGAGGTCGCCTTGCGGCGCCCCCAGGACCACCTCCTCCTGGCTTGGAACCTGTTGGGACGCCACCTCGGCATTGTCCGTAGGGCGGGGGGGGGGGGGTAGCCGTCGGAAGCGAATTCACATCCGACAAGTCCAGGGAACCACTCGATGACACGTCGAGCCGGTCTTTGGGTGGACTGCATAATCATATTCGACATAAGGAAAAGCTGTGCAATGAAGGAATACTATGAATCACTCTAGTATCCGGATACTTACGATTTCGCCAGGGGCTTGGCCCTGAGCGGCCACTCCTCTTCGCCATCGTCGGCGTTGGTGGAGTAGTCCGGAGGAAGGGTTTTCCCCTTCTTGGACCCTTCGGCCTCCCCACTTGGGGCGGCCTTCCTTTTCTTTCCTCCCCCCTCTGGAGGGGAAGAGGCTTCTTCTTCCTCCTCCTCGTCTTCACGGGAGGAGTGCGCCTCAGAGTCGTCGGACGATGAATCCGACACCACCACACGACGGGCACTCTTTCGAGTCCCCGTGGCCTTCTTCTTGGCCTTCTTCTCCGGCACCACGTAGGGTGCCGGAACCAGCAACCCTGTCAAACGGGCGTCCGCTGGGTCTTCAGGCAAAGGAGCTGGACACCTGATCTATCTGGACGTCTCATGCCAATCCTATCAAAGGTAAGGGAGTTTAGATCTCGCATAGAGTCAAACTATGAAAAACTAATACCCTGTAAAAGGTAAAAACAGCTTACCGCACTAGCGTGACGTTGCGTGCTGAATCCGCGATCCTCGGTAGCGGATGCGGGAGCCTCGGCGCCCTTGAATAGCACCTTCCAGGCATCTTCGTACGTCGTGTCAAAGAGCCTGCTCAGAGTTCGGTGCTGCGCCAGGTCGAACTCCCACAGGTTGAAGGCCCGTTGTTGACACGGGAGTATCCGGCGGATGAACATAACCTGGACTACGTTGACAAGTTTGAGCTTCTTGTCCACCAGGGTTTGGACACATGTTTGGAGTCTGGTCAGCTCTCCTTTTTTACCCCCACGACAGGCCCGTCTCTTTCCAGGAGGTGAGCCGCATAGGGGGTCCGGATTGGAACTCGGGGGCTGCGACCCATTCAGGGTCACGCGGCTCGGTGATGTAGAACCACCCCAACTGCCACCCCTTCAGGGTCTCCACGAAGGAGCCCTCGAGCCATAGGACATTGGGCATCTTGCCCACCATGGCGCCTCCGCACTCCGCCTGGTTGTCGCGCACCACCTTTGGCTTGACATTGAAAGTCTTGAGCCATAGGCTGAAATGGGGGCGGATGCAGTGGAAAGCCTCGCATACGACGATAAACGCCGAGATGTTGAGGACGAAGTTCGGGGCCAGATCGTGGAAATCTAGGCCATAGTAGAACATGAGCCCCCGGACAAATGGGTCGAGAGGGAAGCCCAATCCACGGAGGAAATGGGGGAGGAACACCACCCTCTCATGGGGCCTAGGGGTGGGGACGAGATGCCCCTCTTCGGGAAGCCGGTGCGCGATGTCGTTAGACAAGTATCCGACCTTCCTCATTTTTTGATGTGTCCCTCCGTAGCGGAGGAGACCATCCACTTGCCTCCCGCTCCGGACATGGCTGGAGAAGGTTGAGGTGGGGAGTGCGGACTTGGGAGCTGGAGCTTGAGTGCGCGGAAATGGATAGACAAAGGAGGAAGAAGGCGTAGGTGAAAAGGTGGATCCTTATCCCCTTATATGGGCGGACAAAAATTACACGTCCCCACCCGCCTGGTAAAACTCGCTTATCTCCCAAGC
Organism: Aegilops umbellulata; assembly: GCA_032464435.1. Taxonomy (NCBI): domain Eukaryota; kingdom Viridiplantae; phylum Streptophyta; class Magnoliopsida; order Poales; family Poaceae; genus Aegilops; species Aegilops umbellulata. The sequence goes on from CP136058.1 coordinate 333,282,019, forward strand.
GCCGTAATCAATGGCTAGTTGGGTTACCCACGTCCGTATTGATGAGAATTCCGGAATAAGGGGACACGATCTCTGCTTCGACAAGATGGCCAAGGAAACCGCCTCGCTAAACGCGTTGAGGTGGTACAATAAAACGATTCGAATAAAGGCTTGGCCGTGGTGTGATGACACGCTACGGAATACGTCAGCAGATTAGATTTGTGTAAATATTATTCTCTCTATGGCAATATGTGGAAACTTATCTTGCAAAGCCGGACACTATACTTGTGTTCAAAATCTTCTATGAAGTACTTGGAGGAGGAACCCGCCTTGCAATGCCGAAGACAATCTGCACGCCGGACTCGTCGTCATTGAAGCCTGGTTCAGGGGCTACTGAGGGAGTCCTGGATTAGTTGGTGTTTGGATAGCCGGACTATACCTTCGGCCGGACTCCTGGACTATGAAGATACAAGATTGAAGACTTCGTCCCGTGTCCGGAAGGGACTTTCCTTGGCGTGGAAGGCAAGCTTGGCGATACGGATATGTAGATCTCCTACCATTGTAACCGACTCTGCATACCCTAGCCCTCTCTGGTGTCTATATAAACCGGAGGGTTTTAGTCCGTAGGACACAACAAGAACAACAATCATACCATAGGCTAGCTTCTAGGGTTTAGCCTCCTTGATCTCGTGGTAGATCTACTCTTGTACTAGCCATATCATAAATATTAATCAAGCACGAGTAGGGTTTTACCTCCATCTAGAGGGCCCGAACCTGGGTAAAAACATAGTGTCCCTTGTCTCCTATTACCATCCGCCTAGACGCACAGTTCGGGACACCCTACCCGAGATCCGCCGGTTTTGACACCGACAGTAACCATAATTGATAAATCGTCCTCACAAAAAAGATGATCTGGATACTTCAAAATATACACACTAAATTGAGTGGACAGACATTAACATAGACCGTTCTCAGGACTGACCACACACCAAAAGCGGCAGTACTAATAAACAATACAGGGTTAACAAACACAAATCAAGTACTGAACAATAGTACTTACTACAGACAAGCAAAGTTGCACTAATTAAACTCTGCAGACTATTTCTTGCCACCGACCTACGGTATGAACCCCGCATAACTGACTAGGCCATGGACTTCGTCAGAGATGTCTACATGCACCATCACCATCACGTCAACCTTGGAGAACTTAACAAAGTGGTCTTTCCACTCATAAACATGATCATGAAGATAGGGCGCATCAGATTTGTTGGGAAGCTTTACAAGAACCACACCCTTCGTAATCGAAGGCACAACCAAGAAATTGTTGTGGTCAAGTACAGCCTCGAGAACACGCCTGACAACAATGCTACAGGAAAACACTAGTTCAAGACACGTGGCGACAAGGACACAGCAACTGGATAGTTTAGCAGTAGAACTCATCCTCAGGTCTTCCAGGTCACACGGCATGACTTGAGAACTTCATCTCCATTGCGGACCTGGTTCTAATTCAAACAGAAACCATATTTTATTACTACCTCCGTTCAGAAATACAAGATGACTTTTGATGTTATACTCCATATATAACTGCATATATGCATAGAAATGAGTGAACAAAGACACTAGAACATGTCTTCAAAGGCATGAGAGCAGAGGGATTACTTGCAATATCCATAACACAAGTTACTGAGGAAAATATAACCTCTTCAAAGGTAGCATTGATGTTCATAAAGTAGTCCCTCCGTCCCAAAATTCTTGTCTTAGATTTGTTTTGATACATTCGTATCTAGACAAATTTAAGACAAGAAATTTGGGACAGAGGGAGTAGTTGAAAGTAATCTATAAGAAATCAGTGTCAACCTCTCGCATGTTTTGGTCAAAAGAGGAATTTAGAACCGCATTTGGCACACAAAATTCACATGCAAGATCACCCAGAAAGTTGTACTACTAGTACTAGTACTGCGTGTTAGATGAAAAAACACGATCAAGATCGAGAAAAAGATCGTCAAGAAGAGATATTACCTGGACTTGCTTAATGAGGGATCCTGGAGAGGGGGGCTTGGACAGGGCGATGGCTTTGAGCTTGTCTGCGGTAGTCTCGGCGGGGTGCTTGCGCTTCTTCGTACCATGAGCCTCGACGGTTTTGGCCAGAGCCATAGACATCACTTCGGCCGGTGCTGCAGCGTCCATCAAGAAACTGTCAAATAGAAATAAAAGAAAAGAAACCATAATCACAATCCCAAAATAAGAAAAGAGAGGGAGTTATAGGATCAGTCTCGGGGTTGCAAGACCGGGCCTTGTCCAGAATCAACACCATTGATGTGCTCACCTTTCTTTCTTTGGGAGAGAAGAACAATGGCAGAAGTAGGTCGGGGTTTTCTTGAAGAAATGAGGAACAAGATGAGGGAGAAGCGAGTTGGGTAGAGAGGAAGCTGAGAGAGAAGAGTGAAATGATGGTTGCTTCGTCCGTCCAACTTACTGCTGGAAAGGTGGGGGTTTTGTGATTTGACGGCTCATTGGACATTACTGCGGCGCTTCGATTGGGGTAGTCTACCTTCACTCTACTACGGAGTAATTTAGTGCATGGCTGGTGGACCCCGATGATGGCTGTCCCACACGTCGGTGAAAGTGAGTAATTTAGTGCATGGCCAGAGGAGGATCCGCATGGTAGAGCATGTCCACTGTTTTTCTGAAGAAGAAAAATGATTACAGCAAGCGTTTCCACTCTTATGACGGAGGAGTGCGAAGCACGGCAGCCACTTGAACATACATAGTGCTCCTACTACTAGGCATGTGCAGTGGTTCATACGTCAGTACTACATAATCTTGTTGCTAGTGTAGTAAGATATGACGACAACAAATGATGTTATGCGCATGTCAACTATATGAACAGTAATGTAGTAACATAATACCGCTTTCTCGACTGTCCGGTCGAGAATGAACAATGAGATAAATGTTAACAGAACTAGGTCTACAGCACATGGAGAGTACGGTGCTACAGTACTCCATGAAACATGAACCATATGAAGCACGAATAGTGTTAGGCAGGGTGTATGAAGGGTGCACGGGATGGGAGCAAAAGTTCCCTTCTCGACCCACTTTTGAGTATTTGGCAGAGTGCATGAAGGGTGCATGAGTCCACACTAGTAGGTTAACACAAATACACGAAGAGGAAACAACTATATTGAGATGAGAATGCAACCAAACACACCCACACGCTTTGTGCTACAGTGACCGAACTGCACCGGCTGAGTTTGATCCAACGGTCATGTTGTGCACTGCGACCAAGGCGGAGAGGAAAACAAGAACACTTAATGTCTTTTTGCTAATTAATAGCATTGCATGCAATGAACTAACCACTGCATTTCATGTTTATTAGTCTCAAGTAATTGAAAGCATGCACGGCCCACGTCTCTTATTGGTTGATATGTCACAAAAGAAGAAATGGGGAGGGAGTTAATGTACCGTGCCTAAGTGTTTTGGGATTATTTGGTTTCGTAAGGTGACTTACACACCTAGACAGAGGAGTATATTGAGATGAGAATGCAACCAAACACACCCACACGCTTTGTGCTACAGTAACTGATCTGCACTGTCTGAGTTTGATCCAACGGTCATGTTGCGCTGAGACATGGACATGACCATGCAGAGGGCGCCTAAACACCACTTAAGTCCCTCTGTTTCTCGAGGCGTACGACGTCGGTGATGCAGGGGGCGAAACTGCTGAAAGGCAATGCAATCTACGGGAAGGCGGAGCGAACCAGCCGAAGAGCGAGGAATCTTTTGGTTGTCACCATGGTAAAACACCAGTCGACGACTTCTCACATCAGGGAGCAGTGGGTTTTACAGGAGGAGTCATCGTGACTAATTGCTCCCGCGCCTGCTCTCGTCAATCAAAAAATTAAAAATCCTGCCGTGCCTGCTCCCGTCAATCAAAAAATTAAAAATCCTGCCGCACTCAAACACCAGAGCAACGCCGCGGTGGATATTTAAATTTACCTGCCGGCAAGTAGATAAAAAAGGGGTGAAAAAACAGATGTGGCAGCGGCCTAGCTAATCGGTCGGACTAGCCCAACTAGCTAGGCACCGTGCTTCACTGATGTACTCGGCGGGAAAAGTGGTCTTTCGTGATTTGACGACTCATTTACTTGCTTCGGTGAAAACGCACGGTAGGGCGTCCCACTTCAGGAAGAATATATGCGTGCACCACCCGGGAGGACCCCGAAACCGCGCGGTAGGGTGTGCCATGTCTCGGCACGAAGGAAAAATGTGCTTGCAAAAATTTACTATATCAGACGTAGTACCTATGGTTCGACCTCGGGACCCAGCCAGTCGGTCAAAAACACCCCACTAGCAACACAGCTTCATCACGCTAACATGGCACGGAGGATAGGTGTGGCTATCTCCGTCTCGACCAGCCACAACGTCTCTTGTTCTAGGCGATTCTTCTATTTTCCAAGCTTTTTTTAGTTGTAATAACACCACGGCAAGCTAGCGCCGCTCTTCGTGTATGCCCATGCAAAGGTTAGACGATGGAGAGAAGAGAGAGATCATAGACCTGGGACCCACGAGTAAGTGAGTCAACGGTCATGCACGTGTTGACGAGGCACTCCCTCTACTCTACTCAATAATACTGTATAAAATCAAGTTATGAGACAAGGCCAACAACCGTTGTTGTTTCAGGCTATTGACTTACGCTTTGTAGTCCAGGTTGCTAGTTCGAATCTCGTCTTTTAGATTTGTTAGTTTTAGGTCCAAATTTGATTAATGACAAGTGGGACCCCCGTGTGTTGTTCCGATATTTCTATGTAGGATGGTTTTTTTTGAACAAACACTTTGCGCGGTTAGACAAGTAACGACACAAGTTACACGTATTTTGCAAGTTTACAAACAAAAATGACAGTGGCATAGAATATCACATCCACCCCGCAGCTTAGATTCTATGTTGATACGAGTTTTTACACCGTTGGAAGTGAGATCCAATGGCTTGGGAGTACTCTTTGTAATTATGCGGAATTTCCAAACTCTCGAAAGGTTTTTTTTGCAAACAAAACATTCAGGTCTCCTGTGTGCCATTGCATCTTGGATCCAATGGCTGCTCGTTGCTCATATTAGGTGCTCCCCGTAGCTTAATTACCCGCTACGGTGATATGAGCATCTAGGTCGTATGATCAGTGATTAGATGGCACATGCGTAGTACTTGTACTTTCTGCGCAATTCGCAAACTCTCTCAGCCGTATATTGCAAAAACATTCAAACCTCCTACTGTGGGCCGTTAGATCTCCGTGAACTCGTATCACCATAGAATCTACGATGCGGGAGCACCACATATTCTTCCGTGCGAGAAAACACAAGGTGCTCTCGCAGCTTGGATGCTACGGTGATACGAGCTTCGAGGTCGTTTGATCTGAGATCCAATGGCATCTGAGCAGTCTTTGTGCTTGTAAGCAGTGGCCGAACTCTTCGGGGGCTTTTCTGCAAAAAACCATTCGAACCACCAAGGAGGTGTTGGGTCACAAATCCAACGGCTCCGAAGAGCTTGTATCACCAAAGCATCTAAGGTGTGGTAGCACACGATATTCTTACATACAGGAGAATATGATGTCCTCCTTCATCTTAGATGCTATGTTGATACGAGCTTCGAGGTCGTTGGATATGGGATCCAAGGGCATCTGAGTAGTTTTTGTACAAATTGTGTGCAATTCTCAAACTCATCAAGGTTTCCTGTAAAAATATTATGACATCATGTGAGCTGCTATATCTTAGATCTACAAGCTCCAAGCAACTCGTATCAGCGTATAGCATCTAAGGTATGGGGGCACATGATATTCTCCCGGGGAGGAGGGGTGGGCGGTGCACAACCAATCGGTGGTTGGGAGGGTGGGGACAAATATAATCTAAACAACCCTAAACAGAGCTTCACAGTTTTATCTAAGGTCGAGGGGGTGACCCCCGACAATCATAGCTCCGCCTAATTAAACACAACATTTGCATGTACTGTAGTACTAGACTTAATATTCATGTTTCAGTTTCATGTTCGTTTTAAATATTGAATTGAGGACCATGCATGTCTTACATTTACTCCCTTCGTTCCTAAATATTAGTCTTTTTTAGAGATTTCAAGTGGACTGGCACATACGGATGTATATAGACATATTTTAGAGTGTAGATTCACTCATTTTGCTTCGTATGTAGTTGCTTGTTGAAATCTCTAAAAGACTAATATTTAGGAACAAAAGGAGTATTTTTGAATTCGTGTCATACATGCATGGTTTGGAAAAATAGATGCACTATACTTACTGGATAGTTGTTGTGTTCGTGTGTGGGTGTCTCTCTCTCTGTGTGTGTGTGTGTGTGTATGTGTTTGTGTTTGTGTGTGTGTGTGTGTTCATATGCTTGATACATATTGTTCACCTTTAAAATTTGAATTTGCATTGAAAAACTTACCAGGGATACCATGAAATGTGAAATCCACGTTAAGATCACTATATCACAAACTCACTCTAATTCAACAACTCGTCATAAATCAATTACCACGCTGAGATTAGTATTTGCAAAGAAAATACGGGCATTGTAATACACATAGATTCGTTCGGCAATTTAAAAGGTTCCTTTCGTATTCTCGAATGGTAGGACCCAACGACGTACGAGGCAGATATTGGCTTGTGTTGATCCTAAAAAAATAAAAAATAAAAAAACCGGGCTCGTGTCCTTCTGGTGGCATGCGTGGTACGCACATTAGGCAACCCCAACCAGTCGAGCCTCCGTGTTTCGAGTCGAAATATAGGGCGACCAGAATTCCAGCCCTAGGAAATTCCCCTCATGTCCCCGGTCCATAATGACTACCGATGAACAATGGAGGGATGCTTTAGTAACTAGACAATGTTACCTACCGTGCCGAGCACAGTTCAACTGCATTGCCTATTACTACTACTACTACACCAGGATGAGCACATAATTGAGCCCGTTTGTTCGTGCCTAGTACTTGAATTAATATATCAGGCAATGCACTTGTACGGAGGGATTATCCTTTTGCTCTGCATATATAACTTGTCTGAAGTCTAACTAAGAAAAATGTTTGACCAAATCCTTTCTTAAGAAATACAACAGGACAGATGTATGGCTTGAAAATTTATTGGATGATGCATGTTATGGTATTGTTTCGAATCCTGGATCTTAAATTTCAGAAAATCGAAAAGTGACCATAAATCTTGAAACTGAGCATGGTCACGTGATATGGCACAAATATTACTTCGTAATTTTTTTCTTCAATTTTGAGACAAGTTTCTTATGACAAGTTGCACAAATGAAGAGCCAAGGTATTTTGGAACAAAGACCTGTCAGGTTAAGGCGAACACTTTCACTATTGAAATCGTGGGCGTTTACATGCCGCCACGAGTCCCGATTCTCATCGGCAGGTGCCGTCCGAGCAAGCGTGTGAGTCGACGGGAGGCGTGCGAGCAGACCGCTGCACCGGCTGACAGGGAGGCGTGCGAGCAGACCGCTGTGCAGGCTCACCGGGAGGCGAGCCCTTTGACCAGGCTCCGCTGCCCACCTTCATCCAAACTGCTCCCACTTTTAATGTCGCCGACGCCGCAGTTTAAAATCAACCGCGCACTACCCGGTATCACTACATTCTTCTCTCTTCCTCTCCGAGTCTCCTGTCGTCTACCTCCAACTAGCCTGACCTAAACGTACGCTATGCCGCATCACGATGGTCTGCCCTTAGTCTTTCAGTTTCCTGAGGAAGATACCCAGCCGGAGTCTCAAGAACATAAGGCGCTCTCGGACGAGCTTGAACTGGCCTTGCGGGAAGATGCCATGCCTGTCCCCGCTCCCGCTCCGGCTCCCGTCGCCCCGACTGCGCCAACGCCCATCCCCGTGGCATTGATGGGCTGGGAGCCGCACATTGTCACCGAGCTTGATGCCACGGGGTTCCACGAGGTCCCCGCCGACTTTCACGCGCCCGTGCACCTGCCAGTGCATGCGCCTGCGCGTGCACTGACGCGCATGCCCGTGCCGGTGCCCGTGCACCTGCTAGCGCATGCGCCTGCGCGTGCACTGACATGCGCGCCCGTGCCGGTGCCCGTGCACATGAATGTCTCCATGCGCCATTGACAGCGCCTGTCCCCGCGCGGGTGCCAGTGCCCCCCCTCAGCGGCATGGATGGCCACCGTCGACCGCTTCCTTGCACCAACGCCAGTCGCCTCCTCCCGCTAGTTCACTCGCTCCGAAGTCCAAAACATTTTGGCCTTCCTTGAAGCTAGGCCAACGTCCAGGAGTACGCCAACAACGACGCAAGGCGTCGCCGTCGGTCAGTGGCTCAACGACAAACAAAGCACGGCAGAGGAGCCGCTTCCCACCGCAGGAGCCCCCCCGCCACCGCCGCGTAATCAAAATTTGCCATGAAAAACGTTCGGATTGCCGTGCTTAAAATCCGAACGGTTATCATTTACGTTTATTTTAGATCGATCGTCGTATAATTTAAAGTCGGAGTCAGACTGAACGAAATCTTTGGTTTGGTCGATCGAATGTTCTGCTAGAGCCGTATCAAATTAAATATAAAACGTCATCAAGCCACATGTATTCCTTGTCATCCAATGACCTAGACTGCTTCAATGTCGAGCGCTCAACACGTTTAGCGTGCAGTTAATTTCATGCCAAAAATAGTGCTAATCACATAATAACACGCAAATAATATCCTACTTAATATCCGCATGCACTTAATATACTTCCAAATTAACATGCATTGCACGTACACATTGACTAGTGCTGCTAGCACATGAAACTAGTGCCGTAACTTGTGAACGCGTCCAGATATGGTCAACGGCAACATCGTCCGCGAGTTCTTCATGTTTGCCCGTGCGTCTAAACGCAAAAGGGGAGGAGAGAGAGCACACATGGAACCCACCAGTAAGTGAAGGCGAATAGTACTAAAAATAATATTACATGTTATCAATTAAATAGGCTATGGTAATATAAAAACATTATGTGAACAAAGGGAGGTACAATAAACATTGTTGTTCTACGTATGTTGCCTATTGACGTGCGGCTTGAAGGCTCTGGTCGCATGTTCGATCCTCGTGCTTTATTTTTTAATTTGTATATGGGTCCAAATTTGTTTCATGACATGTGGGCCCCTCGGTGTGTAGTTTGTAGCACTTTAATTTGTGGGTCGAAATTTGTTCCATTCCAAGTGGACTATCGGTGTGTAGTTTTGTAGCTTATTTATAATAATTAAAGAGAACAACAGAGTTTTTTTGCAATAATACCATGGTGCGACGTTGAAGGCGAGAAAGGAGGTGCGAGAGAGCGATGACTGAGCCAGAGGGAAATCAACTAGGGGAGTTGCGGGGATTGCGACGGTGTTTCGAGTAGTTGTGGGCCAAATGCTACGAAAATATAATCTAAACCGACCGGAATAAATGCCTACACAAATCAATCCAAGGTTGGAGTGCCCCTCGCAATGTAAATAGCTCTTGCTTTGCGAGGGATGGAGAGGTAGCTTCAATGTGTGGAAGATACAACGTGAGAAAGCGAGGTCAATCGAGAGACATATAGATAGAGAGACAAAGTGAGTGTGGTCCGACATTCATTGAACAAATATATATGCACTGGAGAGATATTGTCCGATTGAGCTTTTGGCAAGGGTGAGGGCTGTAAGATAGAGCTTGAGAGATGATCCAGTCATAGACGTGTAGATATATTTTGTGCGTGGGAGGAAGCAAGGTCAATCGATCACATAGGGTCGTCGTGCGATCGAAAGAGTGAGACGGGTTGGAGAGAGTGACCTAGATAGACAATGTGTGTGAGAGAGTATACAATGTGAATAAGTCGAATTGGGCTCAAACATGGTGATATATCGTTTTTGTTCGAGAAAGAGCGAGGTCAATCGAGACATACACAGAGAGAGAGAGAGAGGGAGGGAGAGAGAGAGAGAGCATGGCCCGCCATGAGGTCGAAAGAGTGGGGGCAGCTTCGACGGACTGACCTAGATAGACAATCTACGTGAGAGAGTATAGAGTGTGTCGATCGATGCCCGAACAGGGAGATATATCATTTGTGTGTGAAAGAAAATGAGGTCAAACGAGACTCAGATAAAGAGAGCGAGATTGAGCGAGTGTGGCCCGCCGTGCGGAAGAAAGAGTGAGACAGTCTCGAGGGAGTGACCTAGATAGACAACGTGTGTGCGTGCGCACGAGAGGTTGGGGGCTAGATAGGCAATTCATGTATTTAGCGCGAGGGGGTGAGAGGGAGAGAGAGCTCGGCATGGGGTGCAATGGAGGGTGTGTGAGGCAAATACATTTTGTAATAGAGTGGAAAAAGGGGGTTGTGTAGTTGAGAGAGTTAGAGATCGAAACATGGAGAGAAAGAATGGATGTGTGTTGGAAATCGATAGGTTCCTAAGGTGGTTAGGAGAGGAAGATTGACCGATACAGGAAGTATGTAGCGTGTGTGCGGGGGGGGGGGGGGGGGCTAGAAACAACATTTGAATGTAGATAGTATGAGACTTAATATCGATGTTTCAATTCGGTGTACATTGTAAGATTTGAACTGAGGACCATGCATATGGGTAATTATTTCGAATTCGTGCCATACTAGGTTTCAAAAAGTTGACATTGACTCGATTTGTTGTGCTATTTTGTAGGTCATATGTTTGAATCCATCCAAAAGATTTCTCACTACCATGGTGTTCATCATATACATATGAATTTGTATTAAAAAAGTAGCGTGGATACAGTGAAATGCGAAATCCACGTTAGAATTGGAGATCGCTATGTGACACACACTCTAATTCAAATAACTAATTATCTGACACATACTCTAATCCACGTTAGCGTGGATATCGTGGATACCGTGTCGATTTTTTTTCAAATAACTCCTCATTGATTAATTTATAGTATCTCGTTTCGAATGACTAATTATTGCAAGGAATACACGGGCATGGTAATACATACAGATTCATTTGCAAATGAAAGAAGATTCGTTTGCATTCTCAGATGTAGGCGCACCAGGCAGACCAGGGTCGTGTCGTGGTGGTCGCGTGTGTCGGACAGACACTTAGCACCCACCCTCCCTCCCTGCCCCCTCCCCCCCCCCAAAAAAGGACGACGACAAAATAAGTTTGCGCTTCCACGTTTCGGACTGAAATATCTGGCGGCCCCAATTCCAGCCCTGCAAAATCTCCCTTCTCCACAGTCTGTTGTAAATATGCCCTAGAGGCAATAATAAAAGGATTATTATTATATTTCCTTGTTCATGATAATTGTCTTTTATTCATGCTATAATTGTGTTATTTGGAAATCGTAATACATGTGTGAATACATAGACACCAACATGTCCCTAGTAAGCCTCTAGTTGACTAGCTCGTTGATCAACTGATAGTCATGGTTTCCTGACTATGGACATTGGATGTCATTGATAACGAGATCACATCATTAGGAGAATGATGTGATGGACAAGACCCAATCCTAAGCATAGCACAAGATCATGTAGTTTGTTTGCTAGAGCTTTTACAATGTCAAGTATCTTTTCCTTGGACCATGAGATCGTGTAACTCCCGCATACCGTAGGAGTGCTTTGGGTGTGCCAAACGTCACAACGTAACTGGGTGACTATAAAGGTATACTGCGGGTATCTCCGAAAGTGTCTGTTGGGTTGACACAGATCGAGACTGGGATTTGTCACTCCATATGACGGAGAGGTATCACTGGGCCCACTCGGTAATGCATCATCATAATGAGCTCAATGTGATCAAAGTGTTTAATCACGGGATCATGCATTACGGTACGAGTAAAGTGACTTGCCGGTAACGAGATTGAACGAGGTATTGGGATACCGAAGATCGAATCTCGGGCAAGTAAAATACCGATTGACAAAGGGATTTGTATACGGGGTTGCTTGAATCCTCGACATCGTGGTTCATCCGATGAGATCATCGAGGAGCATGTGGGAGCCAACATGGGTATCCATATCCCGCTGTTGGTTATTGGCCAGAGAGCTATCTCGGTCATGTCTACGTGTCTCCCGAACCCGTAGGGTCTACACACTTAAGGTTCGGTGACGCTAGGGTTGTATAGAGATAAGTATGCAGTAATCCAAAAGTTGTTCGGAGTCCCGGATGAGATCCCGGACGTCACGAGGAGTAACGGAATGGTCCGGAGGTAAAGAATCACATATAGGAAGTGCAGTTTCGGCCATCGGGAGAATTCGGGGTCACCGGTATTGTACCGGGACCACCGGATGGGTCCGGGGGGTCCACCGGGTGGGGCCACCCATCCCGGAGGGCCCCATGGGCTGAAGTAGGGAGGGGAACCAGCCCATAGTGGGCTGGTGCGCCCCCTTGGCCCACCCCCTGCGCCTAGGGTTGAAACCCTAGGGTGGGGGGCGCCCCACTTGCCTTGGGGGGTACTCCACCCCCCTGGCCGCCGCCCCTTGGGAGATGGGATCTCCGGGGCCGGCGCCCCCAACGGGGCCTATATAAAGGGGGGAGGGAGGGGCAGCCGCACCCTGAAGCTTTGGCGCCTCCCTCTCCCTGCTACACCTCTCTCTCTCTCTCTCTCTCTCTCTCTCTCTCTCTCAGAAGCTCGGCGAAGCCCTGCTGCGGTGACTGCTGCATCCACCACCACGCCGTCGTGCTGCTGGATCTTCATCAACCTCTCCTCCCCCCTTGCTGGATCAATAAGGAGGAGATGTCATCCGCTCCATACGTGTGTTGAACGCGGAGGTGCCGTCCGTTCGGCACTTGGTCATCGGTGATTTGGATCACAGTGAGTATGACTCCATCATCCACGTTCTAGTGAACGCTTTCGCTCGCGATCTACAAAGGTATGTAGATGCATCTGATCACTCGTTGCTAGATGAACTCATAGATGGATCTTGGTGAAACCGTAGGAAATTTTTTGTTTTCTGCAACGTTCCCCAATAGTGGTATCAGAGCTAGGTCTATGCGTTGTTCTCTTTGCACGAGTAGAACACAATTTGTTGTGGGCGTAGATGTTGTCAACTTTCTTGCCGCTACTAGTCTTATTTTGCTTCAGCGACATTGTGGGATGAAGCGGCCCGGACCAACCTTACACGTACGCTTACGGGAGACCGGTTCCACCGACTAACATGCACTAGTTGCATAAGGTGGCTGGCCGGTGTCTGTCTCTCCCACTTTAGTTGGAGCGGATTCGACGAAAAGGGTCCTTATGAAGGTTAAATAGAAGTTGACAAATCATGTTGTGGCTTTTACGTAGGTAAGAAAACGTTCTTGCTAGAACCCTATTGCAGCCACGTAAAACTTGCAACAACAATTAGAGGACATCTAACTTGTTTTTGCAGCAAGTGCTTTGTGACGTGATATGGCAAAAGTTGTGATGAATGATATATATGTGATGTATGAGATCATGTTCATGTAATAGGAATCACGACTTGCATGTCGATGAGTATGACAACCGGCAGGAGCCATAGGAGTTGTCTTTATTTTTGTATGACCTGCGTGTCATTGAGAAACGCCATGTAAATTACTTTACTTTATAGCTAAACATGTTAGGCGTAGTAGTAAAAGTAATAGTTGGCGAGCAACTTTATGGAGACACGATGATGGAGATATCATGGTGTCATGCCGGTGACAAGATGATCATGGAGCCCCAAGATGGAGATCAAGGAGCTATATGATATTGGCCATATCATGTCACTATTATTATTTGATTGCATGTGATGTTTATCATGTTTTTGCATCTTGTTTACTTAGATCGACGGTAGTTAATAAGATGATCCCTCATAATAATTTCAAGAAAGTGTTTCCCCTAACTGTGCGCCGTTGCGACAGTTCGTTGTTTCGACGCACCACGTGATGACCGGGTGTGATAGATTCCAACGTTCACATACAACGGGTGTAAGACAGATTTACACATGCAAACACTTAGGTTAACTTGACGAGCCTAGCATGTACAGACATGGCCTCAGAACACAAGAGACCGAAAGGTCGAACATGAGTCGTATGAAAGATACGATCAACATGGAGATGTTCACCGATGATAACTAGTCCGTCTCACGTGATGATCGGACACGGTCTAGTCGAGTCGGATCATGTTTCACTTAGATGACTAGAGGGATGTCTAATCTGAGTGGGAGTTCATTTTATAATTTGATTAGATGAACTTAATTATCATGAACTTAGTCTAAATAAACTTTGCAATATGTCTTGTAGATCAAATGGCCCACGCTAATGTCAACCTCAACTTCAACGCGTTCCTAGAGAAAACCAAGCTGAAAGACGATGGCAGCCACTATACGGACTGGGTCCGGAACCTGAGGATCATCCTCATAGCTGCCAGGAAACAATATGTCCTAGAAGCACCGCTAGGTGATGCACCCGTCCCAGAGAACCAAGACGTTATGAACGCTTGGCAGCAGCGTGCTGATGATTACTCCCTCGTTCAGTGCGGCATGCTTTACAGCTTAGAACCGGGGCTCCAAAAGCGTTTTGAGCAACACGGAGCATATGAGATGTTCGAAGAGCTGAAAATGGTATTCCAAGCTCATGCCCGTGTCGAGAGATATGAAGTCTTCGACCAGTTCTATAGTTGTAAGATGGAGGAAAATAGTTCTGTCAGTGAACACATACTCAAGATGTCTGGGTTGCACAACCGCTTGACTCAGCTGGAGATTAACCTCCCAGATGAGGCGGTCATTGACAGAATCCTTCAGTCGCTCCCACCTAGCTACAAGAGCTTTGTGATGAACTACAATATGCAGGGGATGGAAAAGACAATTCCTGAGGTATTTGCTATGCTGAAATCAGCGGAGGTAGAAATCAAAAAGGAACATCAAGTGTTGATGGTCAATAAAACCACCAAGTTCAAGAAAGGCAAGGGCAAGAAGAACTTCAAGAAGGACGGAAAGGATGTTGCCGCGCCCGGTAAGCAAGTTGCCGGGAAGAAGTCAAAGCATGGACCCAAGCCTGAAACTGAGTGCTTTTATTGCAAGGGGAATGGTCACTAGAAGCGGAACTGCCCCAAATACTTAGCAGACAAGAAGGCCGGCAACACCAAAGGTATATGTGATATACATGTAATTGATGTGTACCTTACCAGTGCTCGTAGTAGCTCCTGGGTATTTGATACCGATGCTGTTGCTCATATTTGTAACTCAAAGCAGGAGCTGCGGAATAAGCGGAGACTGGCGAAGGACGAGGTGACGATGCGCGCCGGGAATGGTTCCAAGGTCGATGTGATCACCGTCAGCACGCTGCCTCTACATTTACCTACGGGATTAGTTTTAAACCTCAATAATTGTTATTTAGTGCAAAGTTTGAGCATGAACATTGTATCTGGATCTCGTTTAATACGAGATGGCTACTCATTTAAATCCGAGAATAATGGTTGTTCTATTTATATGAGTGATATGTTTTATGGTCATGCTCCGATGGTCAATGGTTTATTCTTAATGAATCTCGTACGTGATGTTACACATATTCATAGTGTGAATACCAAAAGATGTAAAGTTGATAACGATAGTCCCACATACTTGTGGCACTGCCGCCTTGGTCACATTGGTGTCAAGCGCATGAAGAAGCTCCATGCTGATGGACTTTTAGAGTCTCTCGATTATGAATCATTTGACACATGCGAACCATGCCTCATGGGCAAAATGACCAAGACTCCGTTCTCCGGAACAATGGAGCGAGCAACCAACTTATTGGAAATCATACATACTGATGTGTGCGGTCCAATGAGTGTTGAGGCTCGCGGATGATATTGTTATGTTCTCACTCTTACTGATGACTTGAGTAGATATGGGTATGTCTACTTGATGAAACACAAGTCTGAGACCTTTGAAAAGTTCAAAGAATTTCGGAATGAGGTAGAGAATCAACGTGACCGAAAAAATAAAGTTCTTACGATCAGATCGTGGAGGAGAATATTTAAGTCACGAATTTGGAACACACTTAAGGGAATGTGGAATCGTTTCACAACTCATGCCGCCTGGAACACCTCAACGTAACGGTGTGTCCGAACATCGCAATCGCACTCTATTGGATATGGTGCGATCTATGATGTCTCTTACTGATTTACCGCTATCATTTTGGGGATACGCTCTAGAGACAGCTACATTCACTTTAAATAGGCACCGTCAAAATCCGTTGAGACGACACTGTATGAATTATGGTTTGGGAAGAAACCTAAGCTGTCGTTTCTAAAAGTTTGGGGATGCGATGCTTATGTCAAGAAACTTCAACCTGAAAAGCTTGAACCCAAGTCGGAAAAATGCGTCTTCATAGGATACCCTAAGGAAACCATTGGGTATACCTTCTACCTAAGATCCGAAGGCAAGATCTTTGTTGCCAAGAACGGATCCTTTCTGGAGAAAGAGTTTCTCTCGAAAGAAGTAAGTGGGAGGAAAGTGGAACTTGATGAAGTATTACCTCTTGAAACGAAGAGTAGCGCAACTCAAGAAAATGTTTCTATGGTGCCTCCACCGGTTAGAGAGGAGGTTAATGATGATGATCATGAAACTTCAGATCAAGTTACTACTGAACTTCGTAGGTCCACAAGGACATGCTCCGCACCAGAGTGGTACGGCAACCCTGTCCTGGAAATCATGTTGTTACACAACGGTGAACCTTCGAACTATGAAGAAGCGATGGCGGGCCCAGATTCCAACAAATGGCTAGAAGCCATGCAATCCGAGATAGGATCCATGTATGAAAACAAAGTATGGACTTTGACAGACTTGCCCGATGATCGGCGAGCGATAGAAAACAAATGGATCTTTAAGAAGAAGACGGACGCGGATGGTAATATTACCATCTATAAAGCTCGACTTGTCGCTAAGGGTTATCGGCAAGTTCAAGGGGTTGACTACGATGAGACTTTCTCTCCCGTAGCGAAGCTGAAGTCCGTCCGAATCATGTTAGCAATTGCCGCATACTATGATTATGAGATATGGCAAATGGACGTCAAAACGACATTCCTTAACGGTTATCTTAAGGAAGAACTGTATATGATACAGCCGGAAGGTTTTGTCGACCCTAAGAATGCTAACAAGGTATGCAAGCTCCAGCGATCCATTTATGGGCTGGTGCAAGCATCTCGGAGTTGGAACATTCGCTTTGATGAGATGATCAAAGCGTTTGGTTTATGCAGACTTATGGAGAAGCCTGCGTTTACAAGAAAGTGAGTGGGAGCTCTGTAGCATTTCTCATATTATATGTAGATGACATACTTTTGATGGGAAATGATATAGAACTTTTGGACAACATTAAGGCCTACTTGAATAAGAGTTTTTCAATGAAGGACCTTGGAGAAGCTGCTTATATATTAGGCATCAAGATCTATAGAGATAGATCAAGACGCCTCATAGGTCTTTCACAAAGCACATACCTTGAAAAGATATTGAAGAAGTTCAATATGGATCAGTCCAGGAAGGGGTTCTTGCCTGTGTTACAAGGTGTGAAATTGAGCTCAGCTCAATGTCCGACCACGGCAGAAGATATAGAAGAGATGAGTGTCATCCCCTATGCCTCAGCCATAGGGTCTATTATGTATGCCATGCTATGTACCATACCTGATGTAAACCTTGCCGTAAGTTTGGTAGGAAGGCACCAAAGTAATCCCGGCAAGGAACACTGGACAGCGGTCAAGAATATCCTAAAGTACCTGAAAAGGACTAAGGACATGTTTCTCGTTTAAGGAGGTGACGAAGAGCTCGTCGTAAAGGGTTACGTCGACGCTAGCTTCGACACAGATCTGGATGACTCTAAGTCACAAACCGGATACGTGTATATGTTGAATGGTGGAGCAGTAAGCTGGTGCAGCTGCAAGCAGAGCGTCATGGCGGGATCTACATGTGAAGCGGAGTACATGGCAGCCTCGGAGGCAGCACATGAAGCAATTTGGGTGAAGGAGTTCATCACCGACCTAGGAGTCATACCCAATGCGTCGGGGCGATCAAAATCTTCTGTGACAACACTGGAGCTATTGCACTTGCCAAGGAGCCCAGGTTTCACAAGAAGACCAGGCACATCAAGCGTCGCTTCAACTCCATTCATGAAAATGTTCAAGATGGAGACATAGATATTTGCAAAGTGCATGCGGATCTGAATGTCGCAGATCCGTTGACTAAACCTCTTCCGCGAGCAAAACATGATCAACACCAGAACTCTATGGGTGTTCGATTCATCACAATGTAACTAGATTATTGACTCTAGTGCAAGTGGGAGACTGTTGTAAATATGCCCTAGAGGCAATAATAAAAGGATTATCATTATATTTCCTTGTGCATGATAATTGTCTTTTATTCATGCTATAATTGTGTTATCTGGAAATCGTAATACATGTGTGAATACATAGACACCAACATGTCCCTAGTAAGCCTCTAGTTGACTAGCTCGTTGATCAACTGATAGTCATGGTTTCCTGACTATCGACATTGGATGTCATTGATAACGAGATCACATCATCAGAAGAATGATGTGATGGACAAGACCCAATCCTAAGCATACCACAAGGTCGTGTAGTTCGTTTGCTAGAGCTTTTACAATGTCAAGTATCTTTTCCATGGACCATGAGATCGTCTAACTCCCGGATACAGTAGGAGTGCTTTGGGTGTGCCAAACGTCACAACATAACTGGGTGACTATAAAGGTATACTGCGGGTATCTCCGAAAGTGTCTGTTGGGTTGACACGGATCGAGACTGGGATTTGTCACTCCATATGACGGAGAGGTTTCACTGGGCCCACTTGGTAATGCATCATCGTAATGAGCTCAATGTGATCAAAGTGTCTAATCACGGGATCATGCATTATGGTACGAGTGAAGTGACTTGCCGGTAAAGAGATTGAACGAGGTATTGGGATACCAACGATCGAATCTCGGGCAAGTAAAATACCGATTGACAAAGGGATTTGTATACGGGGTTGCTTGAATCCTCGACATCGTGGTTCATCCGATGAGATCATCGAGGAGCATGTGGGAGCCAACATGGGTATACAGATCCCGCTATTGGTTATTGGCCAGAGAGCTATCTCGGTCATGTCTACGTGTCTCCCGAACCCGTAGGGTCTACACACTTAAGGTTCGGTGACGCTAGGGTTGTATAGAGATAAGTATGCAGTAATACGAAAGTTGTTCGGGAGTCCCGGATGAGATCCCGGACGTCACGAGGAGTTCCGAAATGGTCCGGAGGTAAATAATCATATATAGGAAGTGTAGTTTCGGCCATCGGGAGAATTCGGGGTCACCGGTATTGTACTGGGACCACCGGATGGGTCCCGGGGGTCCACCGGGTGGGGCCACCCATCCCGGAGGGCCCCATGGGATGAAGTGGGGAGGGGAACCAGCCCATAGTGGGCTGGTGCGCCCCCCTTGTCCCACCCCCTGCGCCTAGGGTTGAAACCCTAGGGTGGGGGGGGGGGGGCGCCCCACTTGCCTTGGGGGGTACTCCACCCCCCTGGCCGCCGCCCCTTGGGAGATGGGATCTCCAGGGCCGGCGCCCCCCAGGGGGGCCTATATAAAGGGGGGAGGGAGGGGCAGCCGCACCCTGAAGCTTTGGCTCCTCCCTCTCCCCTGCTACACCTCTCTCTCTCTCTCGCGGAAGCTCGGCGAAGCCCTGCTGCGGTGACTGCTGCATCCACCACCACGCCATCGTGCTGCTGGATCTTCATCAACCTCTCCTTCCCCCTTGCTGGATCAAGAAGGAGGAGACATTATCCGCTCCGTACGTGTGTTGAACGCGGAGGTGCCGTCCGTTCGGCACTTGGTCATCGGTGATTTGGATCACGGCGAGTACGACTCCATCATCCACGTTCTAGTGAACGCTTCCGCTCGCGATCTACAAAGGTATGTAGATGCATCCATCACTCGTTGCTAGATGAACTCATAGATGGATCTTGGTGAAACCGTAGGAAAATTTTTGTTTTCTGCAACATTCCCCAACACAGTCCCCTTCCGCGCCCAGATTGCTCAAATCCCTAATTCGCCGCCAACCCAAGCAAAGTTTGAATCGCCCCTCGTCTCGTCTCTTTCCCCACCTCTGTGCCGGACGTTGGCGACGAAGACGACGGTCGCGCTTCAACACCGCACCGGAGCTACCTCATCTACGCCCTCGTCCACCGCACCGGGTGGTCCACCGACAACGTCGGCCGCCGGAACCGACATGCCTCACAGACACTGAATTTCACCGCATCAGGCGCGCTTCACGGACGCCGTGTCCCAGCTCACTGGGGCTACTTCACCGAGCACATCGTCGCGCCTCCGCCCCCCGAGGCTGCTGGTGCTTCACCAACGGTCTCGTCTACCGCATCATAGCGCTCTACTGCCACTCAAGATCTGCATCCATGCGTGGCCAGCCAAAGGCAGCACATGACCCTCAATGGCTCTGAAGTGACCCGCACTCTAGCTAGGCGAGCATGCCCAAACGATGGCCCGAACTAGGTATCCACACATCACTCCCTTGTGCACTGTTCTGACGATGTTTGGATATCCTTTCACTGCTCTCTTAGCTTACACACCTATCCAACTCTGACTTTAACTCTTATTTCTTCTGGAGATATCATCTGAAACAAGCAAATCCATTTTTTTAGCAAAGCATGACGGCGCTACGGGATCTGGTACACATCCTGCACACACGTATAACCTTGTAAGTATCTGTCCTCCGGTTCAACAGCAAGGTCGATTCCTCTTATTTGATCAGCCATTCGCCGTGTCAAAAATGCAGAGGGGGATGCAAGGCCTGCACATCCAAGCAAGTGGTAACATGGACTTGTACATGGAACATCCCAAGCGCAAGCAGAGTTGCAGTGAGCCTGTACAACGAGCTAGCATAAGTCCCTGCATTTCATTTAATTCGTACTGGCATTCGTGTATGATTTGTGTGCAGTGGCGGATCCACGAATTCAAGTTACCAGGGGCGAACATTTAACTTAAAAAATACGAAGGTACTTGCACTCCGGAAATCAACATAACTTGAGAAATGTGAAGCTACATGCACTTTGAAAACCAGCTAATGATCCAAAGTAGTTCAGATCATAAACACTAAATGATGCAAGCACCAAAAAACACAAAATGCAACATGGTGTACAAGGACTACAAACATGGTCTGTACCTGCTTGAATTATTCCTTCTCTGGCTGAAAATATCAAAGTGTAATTGCACCTATAACCAGTGTGCAAACTGCATATCAATATATCTATCCTGCACAAGTATGCCAAAACAACAGATTAGAAAAGTTTTTATGCTACGTTGTCATGATACGGGGACTTTCTGGTAGATGGCCTCGATGTTTCCTCAAGCCATGAAAATGCACTATGATTTGCTTGTCATCAATGCCTGCAAATCCCTATGTCTCTCTCAACATAGCAGATCATCATTAGACACTAAATCCTTCAATGGGAGCTTGCAAAATGCTTGCGTTAGATGCCTCATTAGACACTATATGTTCATCACCAGGAGCATGTAAAATGTTTGCATCAAATCCTTCATTACCAGTTTGTTCATTATACACTTCAGGCTCAAGAACAACAAGAGCTTGGATGTTTGCACCGGAAACTTGATTAGATTCATCAGATTCAGTCAGTTCAATATTGCTTGGGGGAGTTATAAAATAAGTAGAAATTGGTTTCATTTTCTCACAGATTCCCTACATACAAGTAGTTTTACAACACCGTCAGGTTTAACTATTGGCCAGAAATTGAAGAGTTGAATTAGATATAAGCAGGGATGTGATGTACCTGCTCGTTGCGCATGCTACTCTTGCAAGCTGTGATTGTCCGATTGCGCAAGCTCGATGCTATGCCCGTGTTGCCGCCGCTCCCTCCCACGCAGGCTACACCTAGGGTTGGATCTTCATCTTCTTGTCCTTCCGTTTGCTTGAAGCCCGGCGACCGCCCTCCAACGAGGGCGCGAGGAAGTGTTGTGTCGGTCTGTCCAGCGGCGGCTAGGTTAGGAGCAAACCAGACTGGAGGCTGGAGCGGATGAATTGGGATTTTTCCTGCTGTCGATCGATATGGGAGGCGCTCGTTTGTGTCGCGAGCCTGCTATAGGGCCTTCCTTGCACTTATGTTATTGGCCTATCCAAATGGAAACATTTTTCTTCATTTTTTACATTGCCTGCTCGTGCGCTGGGACGAACAAAACTAGCCTGGGCCAACCTGGACGACTCAAACTAGGTGCACACTTTCGAGCCACACGAGGCGGCCGCCCATACCAGCCCCTACGGTGGCGTCGCCGTTTTTGCGTGTATGATAGGGGTAGTGAAAAATATTCTAGTGGCGCTTTTGATTTACCCACAGAATGGTTGAATTGCTTATTTCTATGAAGTGAGTTCACCAATAATGTGAAGGATGCCAGTCTTTTCATCCTATTGTAGATTTCTTAGATCTCGATATGCCAAAAGTAATCGCATGAAATATACAGTAAAAGCCAGTGTGATGTGTGTGGCTACAACTAGTCTGACTACACACCCTCATATAACATATCAAGCACGCACCATCTTACAAGATTAACCATTCGACTTACCAATGCAGTGTGGGAAGAAAGAAGTATTGGGACTGTGTATCCAAGCAATTTGTCGGCGTTCTGGGAACGGGGGTCCCCAGACTTGCCTGCCTGCGACCTACGACGTGGCTTAAAGGGGGCCCAGCACGGCCCATCTTCATCAACACGAGACTCAAGACCCTCGCAAGGGGCCAAGCCTCGCGGGGTGGACGACACGGAGCCTCCTCAGGCGCGGCCTCACCAGGCTGGCTCACAAGGAGGTGGAGAGATCAAGGCGGGGTACCTCACGTGGTGCCCATGACGCAAGCCATGACGACCAAGGGTGCCAGGCGGGCGCCAGCCCGCGTAGTGTCTCCCTTTCCTCTTTGGTGCAAAGGGGGCAAGCGCAGGCGAGAGGATCAAGCAAAGGCATCCATTTCGGTGCAACGAGACCAAGACCAGTCCAACGGTGGGAAGGAGGTCATCGTGGAGCCCAGAACGGCCTCACCACAGAGCCTTTGGCAGGCGAGGACCAACTTTAGTCAGGATAAGTGTACCAGATGTTCCCCTTCAAAATGGCCAATTGTTGGCGCCCTTCCCGCTCAATATTTGGGAAGAGGCCCAGGACCTTTGCCTATAAATAGGACTAGCCACCCCCGAGGATGGGGGGAGAGATCGGATTATCAAGCAACAAAGAGAGAGAGAGAGAGAGAGAGAGAGAGAGAGAGAGAGAGAGACAGAGAAGGGCGGCTGAACTCCTCCTAGCAGTTCATCGTCCTTTCCAAGAGCAGACCCTCGTGAGGCTGTTCTTCCTTGTACTGTTCATCTTCATCAGCCCAAGAGGCAATCCACCCACCACAAACTAGAGTAGGGTATTACACCACAATGGTGGCCCGAACTAGCATAAACCTTGTGTTTCTTGTGCTGTTCTTTCTGTAGTTTAGATCTTTGCGAGACAGAGAGGTAGAGGGCGAAGCCTCCGCGCGCACCCCAGAGTTCGAACCTCAAGGGTCTGCCGGAACTCGAAATCCGACATTTGGCGCGCCAGGTAGGGGTGCGCCGGAATTCGTCTTCCATCGCTCCGCTCTCCTCCGACTGTCGCGTCCATGTCCGACGCACGTCGGGCCCGCGCCGAACGCCGGGCCGCCATCGCTTCCCGCGTCGCCCAGAAGGCCCCCGTCGGCGGGCGTCCTCGTCGTTCCCCGTCGCCCTCCATCAAGGCCTGAAAGCACAAGTGCTCCCCAGGTGGTTTTGGTAATTAATGTCAACATATCTCTTGTTGGACTAACGTTTCTATCTAGCATGTTTCAGATAAGTTCAACAATGGAGTGGCATGGACTAAAGGTTGTGGTAACTCCTTCAAGATGCTAAGGACAAAGTATTGGCTAAAGCTTCAAGCTCAAGACTCTTCATTTTACATTTTCAGTGATCCAAGATCACATTGAGTCTATAGGAAAAGCCAATACTACCAAGGAGGGATGAGGTGTTGCTTAATGAGCCTCTTGCTTCATGTGCTTAATTATATGCTCCAAAAACCCTCAGCTACTTTCCCAATTCCACATAAGACCTAAACCCAAAGTCAAACTCGGACCTACCGATTCCTTCAATCCGGCGCCACCGAGTTTCACATGTCATAGCCACTGCCAAACCCTAGCAAATCGGTTTTACCGACAGGGATCTCGGTCTCACCTAGATGGGATTGCAATCTCACTGTGTATGTCCATTGTCAAAATCGGTCTCACCGAGTTTGAGCAATCGGTACTACCGAGATTACAATGCAAACTCTCTGGTTAACCTATTACCAAAATCGGTCCAACCGAGTTTAGTAATCGGTCCCACCGAGTTTGCCTGACCAACTCTCTAGTTAGCTAATTACCAAAATCGGTCTCACTGAGTTTGTGTAATCGGTCTCACCGAGATTACGTTATGCCCTAACCCTAACCATATCGGTCCTACCGAGTTGCATGTCAGTCCCACCGAAAATCTCTAACGGTCACTAGGTTTACTATTTCGGTCCGACCGAGTTTCTTGATTCGGTCCCACCGAGATTGGTAAATTGTGTGTAATGGTTGGATTTCGTGTGGAGGCTATAAATACCCATCCACCTCCTCTTCACTCGTGGAGAGAGCCATCAGAACACATCTACACTTCCAACTCATATGTTCTGAGAGAGAACCACCTACTCATGTGTTGAGACCAAGATATTCCATTCCTACCATATGAATCTTGATCTCTAGCCTTCCCCAAGTTGCTTTCCACTCAAATCTTCTTTCTACCAAATCCAAATACTATGAGAGAGAGTTGAGTGTTGGGGAGACTATCATTTGAAGCACAAGAGCAAGGAGTTCATCATCAACACACCATTTGTTACTTCTTGGAGAGTGGTGTCTCCTAGATTGGCTAGGTGTCACTTGGGAGCCTCCGACAAGATTGTGGAGTTGAACCAAGGAGTTTGTAAGGGCAAGGAGATCGCCTACTTCGTGAAGATCTACCGCTAGTGAGGCAAGTCCTTCGTGGGCGATGGCCATGGTGGGATAGACAAGGTTGCTTCTTCGTGGACCCTTCGTGGGTGGAGCCCTCCGTGGACTCGCGCAATCGTTACCCTTCGTGGGTTGAAGTCTCCATCAACGTGGATGTAGGATAGCACCACCTATCCGAACCACGGGAAAAACATCCTTGTCTCAAATTGCGTTTGAATTCTCCAAACCCTTCCCTTTACATTTTTGCAAGTTGCTTGCTTTACACTCCGCTGCTCATATACTCTTTGCATGCTTTCTTGATATGTATTGTGTATGTTGAAATTGTGCCTAAAACTCCACTCAAACCGTAAAAGTTTAAAAATTGCAACTTTAGCACTGAGTGTCTAATGACCCCCTCTAGACACACCTACTTCTAGATCCTACAAGTGGTATCAGAGCATTGGTCTCCGTTGCCTTGGTTTAATCACCATTGGAGGAAGATGGATGTGTCTACTTTAGGGAGTCTTAGACATAGAGTGCCTATTCTTGATGGAGAGTATTTTCATGAGTGGAAAAATGAGATGCTTGTAATTTTCAATCAATATCATTTAAACAAGTACATTGCTAGCCCTTGTGCACCTAATATTGATTCTTTGCATCCTACCCTAGATGAAGACGTTGACATGATTCGCAATCCTAGAACTATTGAGCTCATCATTAGAGGATTACCCAAAAACTTGATTGCTAGTTTACCTACTCTTAATTGTGCCTATACTATATGGAAATTTCTTGAGGAACGATTCCCTGATTATTCCTTGAAAAATTTGGATGAAATTCTCCATAAATCTATTGCCTTGAGTAAAATGAACTCTAGTGAACCTAGTTTTGGTGATTGTCTATTTGAGCTTACTAATCTCATGCATGATAAAGGAAATGTTGGAATCATTAGTGATATTATATCCGAAGCTATAAGAATTCATAAAAGTGACCACTTTGATGATCATTTATCTAATGAATCACTCTCTCTAGGAAATGATGAGTCACAAGATCATGTTGAACATGGATACTACGATGAGAATGATGATAGTGACTTCGATCTTGATGATGCAATGAGACACTTTGGTCTTATGGCTAATCTTCGGGGATATGTGTCAGGAGGAAAGGAATGGGTTCTCGACAGTGGATGTACTGATCATATGACCGGAGACGAAGAGATGTTTCGTGAGCTTGCTGAAAATGACGGCCCTCGAAAATATGTCACTTTTGGTGATAATTCAAAGGGTAAGGTGGTTGGCCTTGGTAAGGTGGCCATCTCACACGATAGCTCCATTCAAAATGTCATGCTCGTTGAATCTCTTGGCTACAACTTACTTTCAGTATCTAGACTTGCTGATTTCGGTTTGAATGTCCTATTTACTGAGGTAGATTGCCAAGTGTTTCGTCGAGACAATCATAAAATGGTTTTTACCGGTATACGTAGAGGTGACCTTTACATTGTCGATTTCTCTAAAAAGGCACAACCTAAAACTTGCTTTATCGCTAAATCCTCAAAAGGTTGGTTGTGGCATAGACGACTAGGTCATGTTGGCATTTGAAACCTTAACAAGCTTATTAAAGGAAATCATATCCTTGGAGTTAACGATGTCATATTTGATAAGGATATACTTTGCAGTGCTTGTCAAGGAGGTAAACAGGTTGGAGGTAGGCATCCCGTGAAGAACATCATGACCACAAGGAGGCCACTCGAGCTACTTCATATGGATCTTTTTGGTCCCAATGCCTACAAGAGTCCCGGTGGAAATTCTTTTGGTCTAGTTATAGTCGATGATTTTTCAAGATTTACGTGGGTGTTCTTTCTTGATGATAAATCGCAGGTCCAAAAGATCTACAAAAACTTCGCTAGGAAGGCCCAAAATCAGTTTGACATGAAGATCAAGAAGGTTCGGAGTGACAATGGAACGGAGTTAGAGAACGCAAATGTGGACACCTTTCTTGACGAAGAAGGGATTTCACATGAGTTCTCGGCTACATACACACCTCAACAAAATGGAGTTGTTGAGAGGAAGAACCGGACGCTCATCGAAATGCCAAGAACGATGCTTGATGAGTACAAGACGCCGAAGCACTTTTGGGCAGAAGCGGTTGAGACAACTTGTCATGCAACAAATCGCTTGTATCTTCACAAGCTACTCGGCAAGACGGCATACGAGCTCCTCACCGGTAACAAACACCAAGTTGGATACTTTCGAGTATTCGGCTCAAAGTGCTACATTCTTGATAAGCATCGTCGTTCAAAGTTTGCTCCTAAATCTCATGAAGGTTTCCTACTGGGTTACGGCTCAAACTCTCACACTTACCGTGTCTACAACAATTTCACCCGAAAGGTTGAAGAGACGGTAGATGTGAAGTTTGATGAATCTAACGGCTCACAAGTAGAGCAATTGCCAATTGATGTAGGAGACAAAGACCCTTCAGAAGCAATCCAAGACTTGTCCATTGGCAAAGTTCGTCCAACGGAGGTGAAGGAAAGTACTTCATCCGTCCATGTGGAACCCTCTACTTCACGACAAGGTGAACCAAGATTCGACACGGAGGCATCCACAAGTGGGACACACCAAGATGAAGAAAACGAGGAAATGCATCAAGACGAACATCAACAACCTCCTTCTCCACCACGACAAGAGAACGATAACGTCAACAATGAAGAAGACCAAGAAGAAGAACAAGATGAAGAAGATGTTCAACGAAGACCCAAGCAAAAGCTTTCACGAGTTCGAGCAAGAATTGCCAAAGATCATCCCGTCGAGCAAATCTACAATGATATTCAAACTGGGAGAATTACTCGCTCAAAAACTCGTTTAGCTAACTTTTGTGAAAACTATTCATTCATCTCTAGCATTGAACCTATGAAAGTTGAAGAAGCATTGGAAGACCCGGACTGGATAAACGCTATGCATGAAGAGCTACACAACTTTGAGAGAAACCAAGTTTGGACATTGGTTGAGAAGCCCGACAACAACCACAACATCATTGGTACCAAATGGGTGTTTCACAACAAGCAAGATGAAGATGGACAAGTGGTTCGCAACAAGGCACGTCTCGTCGCCCAAGGGTACACACAAGTCGAAGGTATGGACTATGGTGAGACATATGCTCCCGTTGCTAGACTTGAGTCCATTCGCATCTTACTTGCCTATGCTAATCACCATAATATCACCTTGTACCAAATGGACATTAAAAGTGCTTTTCTAAATGGTGAAATAGAGGAGGAAGTTTATGTCAAACAACCTCCCGGATTTGTCAATCCTAAGAAACCAAATCATGTTTACAAACTTCACAGAGCCCTTTATGGTCTTAAACAAGCTCCTGGAGCATGGTATAAATGCTTGACCAAGTTCCTTATTGCAAGTGGTTTTGAAATTGGAAAAATTGATTCCACACTTTTTACTAAAAGTGTTAATGGAGAACTATTTGTATGCCAAATTTATGTTGATGATATCATATTTGGATCAACTAACCCTCTTTTTAGTGAAATGTTTGGAAATCTTATGTCGGAGAAATTTGAGATGTCCATGATGAGTGAACTCAAATTCTTCCTCGGTTTGCAAATCAAGCAAACTAAGGAAGGTACATTCGTCTCTCAAACGAAGTACACCAAAGACTTATTCAAGAAGTTCAATATGCAAGAATGCAAAGGTATGCCTACACCCATGCCTACCAGTGGACATCTTGATTTGACCAAAGATGGTGAACTGGTTGATCAAAAGGTTTATCGCTCTATGATTGGTTCATTGCTATACCTATGTGCTTCACGTCCCGACATTATGCTAAGTGTGTGCATGTGTGCACGATATCAAGCTGCTCCTAAAGAATGTCATCTTAAAGCGGTGAAAAGGATAGTGAGATACCTAATTCATACACCAAATTTTGGCATTTGGTATCCTAAGAGGTCCTCTTTTGATCTTGTTGGCTATTCCGACTCGGATTATGCCGGAGACAAGGTTGATAGAAAGTCCATGTCGGGTACTTGTCAATTTCTTGGTAGATCTCTTGTGTCTTGGTCTTCCATGAAACAAAACTCGGTATCCTTATCCACCGCTGAAGTGGAATACATTGCCGCTGGTTCATGTTGTGCTCAAT
This sequence comes from Aegilops umbellulata, assembly GCA_032464435.1. Lineage (NCBI taxonomy): Eukaryota > Viridiplantae > Streptophyta > Magnoliopsida > Poales > Poaceae > Aegilops > Aegilops umbellulata. The sequence continues at coordinate 333,311,059 of CP136058.1, forward strand.
TACTTTGGATGACCCAAACTCTTAAGGATTATGGGGTCTATGTGAAACATGTTCCATTGCTTTGTGACAATGAAAGTGCTATCAAGATTGGTCATAATCCTGTACAACATTCTCGAACTAAGCATATTGAAGTTCGTCATCATTTCATTTGAGACCATGTTGCTAAGGGTGACATTGATCTTAAGCATGTTCGCACCGATAAGCAATTAGCGGATATATTCACTGAACCACTTGATGAGAAAGTGTTTTGCACGTTGAGAGGATAATTGAACATTATTGATGCTTCAAATTTGGAGTAGAAACTCCATTGGATACATGCAACACATGAGCTTATGACTAATCCATGATATATCTCTTATGATGACTATCTCGTGTCTTGGATATATTTTGTACGTTGCATGTTATCTAACCCATGTAGGCACTTGGTTGAATCTAATTCTATGAGATTGCAACTTACTCACATCTTGAGCAATCTCTACTGTAACACCCCGGATGTAACTTGCCATATTTGTAACTCCAACTCTTGCCATTTCTGGCTATGTGATATGATATTCCCTCCGTGGTTGGGTTTTCCTTCATTTTGCATTTTGTTCATGTCATGCATTTCATATCATGCCATCATGTGCATCGCATTCGCATACGTGTTCGTTTCATGAATCCGAGCCTTTTCCCCGTTGTCCGTTTTGCAATCCGACACTCCTACATCCTCCAGCGCCCCCTTTTACCTATTTCCACGTGCGAGTGTTAAACGATCTCGGAATGGACCAAGGTTTGCCAAGCGGCCTTGGTATAGCACCGGTAGACCGCTTGTCAAGTTTTGGGTCATTCGGAGGTTGTTTGATACTCCAACGGTTAACCGGGTAACCACAAAAGCCTCTTTTGGGTTGCAGCCCAAAACCCCTCCAAAACAGCCCTTTAACCCATCTAAGCCACTCCCATCCTCTAAGTCGTCCGATCACGATCGCGTGGCCGAAAACCGTGCTCAATTTGGAGCCTCCTAGCCCCTCCTACCTATAAATATGCATCTTCCCCTCCAATCCCGGGTCTCCTTCCACCCTAACCCTAGCCTTCGTCCACCCCGCGCCGCCGGACACGTCCGGTCCGGTCGGGCGCGTCCGCCTGCCGCCGCCGCAGCCAACGGGAGGCCGCCATGTGGCGCTCCGCCGTCCGCCGCCGCCGAGGCCCGCGCGGCCCGCGCCCCCCCCCGAGCCCGTTCGTCGCCCTGCCGCCTGGAGGCCGCGCCCCCGCCCGCGCCCGGCGACCGCCGCCTGCGCCGCCGCGGCTCCGCCGCCCGAGCCCCTCGCCGGCCGCCTCTGCCGCCGGTGCCCGCGACCGCTGCTGCCTCCCGCGCCTTCCGGCTGCCGCCTCCGTCCGCCTCGACGCCGGTGGCCGCCGCCGCCCCGGTCGCTGACCCCGCCGCCCCGGTCGCCGACCCCGCCGCCCGTCCCCGGCGCCGGCGAGCTCCTCCGTCCTCCTCCTCCTTCGGCGCCCTCCTTCTCCGGCGTGAACAGTGTTTTCCGACGAACCTCGACATCCGCGCCAGATCTGGATCTGGGATCCCGACGGTTGACTTTTCCCCTCCGAACCCTAATTTTTGTGCATACTTTGACCTGCCATATCTCCGCATCTGTAGCTCCATTTTGGACATATAGCATGTCAAATTGTTCGCCCCGATGAGTACATCATTTCATCTCATTGCATCATTTTCATTTGAGTTCATCTTGATGCCCGAAATGCTATTAGAAGAGGGCTCTGTGATGTTAGTCTCAGATCTGTTTCAGTAGATGCACTTTTGTCATTTTTTCCATGATTGATGTGTGCATCCTATGAACTGGAGTCGTACGTGTGTTTTGAAATATGCCATGCCATATTTACAGGGTTGCATGGCATGTATTTTTGTGATCTATGTGGTGACTAGAACCAGCATGCAAACTAGGGATCATAATGTTGCTGATTTCAGGGACTTGGTAATTTCACTAAGTCATGCCCTGATGTTATTTTTATGCCATGTGTTCATGTTGTTTCAGAGAGATCTATGCCTCTTTTGAGCATGATCAGTAAGGGTGTTTTGGACATATGGATGTGATATATCCATCCATGCCTTTGTTTGTAATTATGGTGTGCCATAGCTTGAGTCAATCGAGCTTTACTTTTGCTATAAAATGTTTCCTGGCAGATTGTTTACTTGTTATTCGAGTTTGCCAAGCTTGTTGTAGTTGATCCTTACATGCTATGATGTTGTTATTGCCATTTATAGCTTCTATGCCATGTCTTCTTGATGTATGTATACTTTGTTTATCATGCAACGCTCTGTAGTGAGTGCATCGAGCTCGTAAACATGCCAACTTGTTATCTGTTTTTACATGTCCAGTTTTCTGCAAAGTCTGAAACCTGTAATGAAACTTGCTATGTTTACATGGGTGCCATCGTATCTTCTGATCCTTTTTGGCTCATTGGCAGTAAGGGATTTTTGTTCTATGCTTCGAGTAGATTCATGCCTTGCCTTGTTTTGCTATATTGTGTTCCTGTAGCATGTTGTTTTCTGGCTCTAAACATGTCATCCTGATGTTAATTTCTGGTATGTTGTTGATTTCACTAAGTCTGTGAAGCTGATTTCTTTTGCACTTTTGCCATGCTTGTTTGTACCTGTTATGGTGTGATTTAGCCGTAGCTCAGTGTTCATCTTTTGTCAAGCATCTTGAGTAGATCACTGCCATATGCTTTGATGATACGTTTGGGTGCAGGATCTTAATTTCTTGTTTCTTACTAAGTAGCATCATGCTGTTAATGGCAGAATCTTGTCATTCTTGTTTTGCTTGTCATTTGCAAACCGTGCATCCGATTCCGGTGATCTTTATATCGATTTCAACCGAAATCACCTCACCTTTCCAGTGGAATACTTGGTTTGCCAAGATTATGCCTTGTTCTTCTTTTCCCTTCCCGCGCACGCATATGCATTGCATATCACATCTCGCATATCATGCCATGCTTTGCATCATGTTGTGTGTGCATTGCATCATGGTTGATAGTTGTTCCTTTGCTTGTGTTCTTGTTTTGGGTAGAGCCGAGAGACGAGTACGTGAATGAGGAACCTGTTGAGAACACTCACGAGGACCAAGCTTTCGACAACTCTGAGAACCTTGCAGGCAAGATGACCATACCCTCGAAATCACTTCTATCTTTGCTTGCTAGATGCTCGCTCTTTTGCTATGCCTATGCTGCGATACCTACCACTTGCTACATCTTGCCACCCATATTGCCATGTCGAATCTCTAACCATCCTTTCCTAGCAAACCGTTGATTGGCTATGTTACCGCTTTGCTCAGCCCCTCTTATAGCGTTGCTAGTTGCAGGTGAAGATGAAGTTTGTTCCATGTTGGAACATGATTATTTTGGGATATCACAATATCTCTTATTTAATTAATGCATCTATATACTTGTTAAAGGGTGGAAGGCTCGGCCTTATGCCTGGTGTTTTGTTCCACTCTTGCCACACTAGTTTCCGTCATACCGGTGTTATGTTCCTTGATTATGCGTTCCTTACACGGTTGGGTGATTTATGGGACCCCCTTGACAGTTCGCTTTGAATAAGACTCCTTCAGCAAGGCCCAACCTTGGTTTTACCATTTTCCACCTAAGCCTTTCCCCCGGGTTTTCGTGAGCCCGAGGGTCATCTTTATTTAACCCCCCCGGGCCAGTGCTCCTCTGAGTGCTGGTTCGAACCGAGTAGACTGCGGGGCCACCTCGGGGAAACTTGAGGCTTGGTTTTACTCGTAGGATGTCTCATCCGAATGTGCCCTAAGAACGAGATATGTGCAGCTCCTATCGGGATTTGTCGGCACAATCGGGCGGCTTTGCTGGTCTTGTTTTATTACTGTCGAAATGTCTTGTAGTCCGGGATTCCGAGACTGATCGGGTCTTCCCGGTAGAAGGAATATCCTTCGTTGACCGTGAGAGCTTATAATGGGCTAAGTTGGGACACCATTGCAGGGTATTATCTTTTGAAAGCCGTGCCCGCAGTTATGAGGCAGATGGGAATTTGTTGATGTCCGGTTGTAGAAAACCCGAAGTTGACCTTAATTAAAACACATCAACCGCGTGTGTAACCGTGATGGTCTCTTCTCGGCGGAGTCCAGGAAGTGAACACGGTGTTGGAGTAATGTTTGACGTAGGTTGTTCTAGGATCACTTCTTGATCACTTCTAGCTTCACGACCGTGCTTTGCTTCTCTTCTCGCTCTCTTTTGCGTTGTTAGCCACCATATATGCTAGTCGCTTGCTGCAGCTCCACCTCACAACCCCATCCTACCTTTAATCTTAAATAGTCTTGATCTCGCGGGTGTGAGATTGCTGAGTCCCCATGACTCACAGATTCTACCAAAACAGTTGCAGGTGCCAACGATGCCAGTGCAGATGACGCAGCCGAGCTCAAGTGGGAGTTCGACGAGGAATGTGGCCGTTACTATGTGTCTTTTCCTGATGATCAGTAGTGGAGCCCAGTTGGGACGATCGGGGATCTGTGTAGCACTTGGGGTAGTCTTCTTTCATTTTGGTTCCATAGTCAGACCTTGAGTGTAATCTGGATGATGGATGTCTATTTATGTATTGTGTGAAGTGGCGACTGTAAGCCAACTATGTATCTCTTTCCCTTATGTATTACATGGGTTGTGTGAAGATTACCTCACTTGCGACATTGCTTTCAATGCGGTTATGCCTCTAAGTCGTGCTTCGACACGTGCGAGATATAGCCGCATCGAGGGCGTTGCAAGTTGGTAATCAGAGCCTTCCCCGACCTTAGGAGCCCCCACTGATTGATCGTTTTTAGCGGCCGAGTTGTGTCTAGAAAAAAATGTTTTGAGTCTTAGGATTATATATATCGGAGAGTAGGATTCTTTTTACTCCTCAGTCCCTTCGTCGCTCTGGTGAGGCCTCCCACGTAGAGTTTTAACTCTCCTCTCCTCAAACTTCACTAAAAAATTTTTTAGGATCACACGGGTATCTTAGAATCGTTCCGATGGTTTTGTGATGACAACATTGTCTTGGTGCCTCCTGTCAGCAGGGGTTTAGTGGAAGTGTCCCGGGGAGTTGAGCTCTGAGGCGTTGTCGTCATAATTTTATCGTTGCGGTTCTGGAATACCTGAGTTTAGTACGCCGATATCAAAAATCTCTTTTGTACAGTTGTTGGTGAGATAACCCTGATAGCCCAGTACTGAGGCGAGTGCGGGAGTATTGCCATAACTCGTAAAACCGATGCTTTTCGAAGGTTGAGGTAGACGATTTCCGAGGGTTTCTTGGTTATGTGTTGAAGGATGGATACAGCTGGATCTAGGTATTGTTAGTTTGGGTGATATATTTTGTGTCCCCTGTATCCCCAACACCTGATTGCATAACTAGAAAGTTTCGGGAGTTTATAAGTGGGAATTCAAGTAGCTCCTAGAATATCTTTCCAACAGACACATGATACGATATAGGATCTATCATATGTTTGTTCTGGCTTACTCTACAAGCCAATCTTTTGTTTTGTTTTCAGTTGTGATATTCGAGTTGTTCCGAAGGCAGATGGTGATTCCATACCTTTTTTCTAAGTGGCTTCTCAACTTATGTAAGTGTGATGCTTTACTTTGGAATTCATTCGTTCATTCTTGTTCGAATGTTTATTGTGAAGACTATATGTTGCAATTTCGATCCTTTGATTCAGCTTGAATATATGTCTTTCAAGATGCTAATGGATGTCACCCTCTTCAGGATGGCTCCGCCAACGCGTTAGAATCCGGAACGCAATGAAGGAAGTCAGGCTATCCCTCCACCACCACCTCCGCCTCCAGAGGCATGGCAAGCCCTAATGACTGCCACAAATGCCAACGCTCAGATTCTGATTCAGCTCTTGCAAGATCGCAACCAAGGGCAAGGTAATCAAGGAAATCAAGGCTAAGGCAACAATCAGCCGCACTTCGCTACCATCAATCAGTTCCTTGCAAATCAGCCAAAGACTTTCAGCTACTGTGTCGAGGCCACAGACGCCGATGATTGGCTCGTGGACATCAACAAGCACTTCGAATGTAGCAATGTCAGACCTGAGGACTTTGTCAAGTTTGCCTCTTTTCAACTCAAGGATCAAGCTGCTGAGTGGTTCCAACAATACAAAGATTCTAGAGGAGGTCGTGTGATTACCTGAGATGATTTCCGCCGTGACTTCAAAGCTCATCACATTCCAGAAAGTGTTGTTGAGACTAAGCGTGAGGAGTTCCGCAATCTCAAGCAAGGCAACATGTCTGTGTATCAATACAACACTCAGTTCCAGAAGCTCTCTCGCTTTGCTAAGCAGGACATCCCTGATGAGAAGAGTATGATTTACCAATTCAGACGTGGCCTCAGAGAAGATCTGCAACTAGCTCTCCTGCTTTTTGAGCCAAAAAAGTATGATGAATTCTACAACATGGCACTGAAACAAGAAGCTGCTCAGCTCAAGTGTGAGGCATCTAAGAAGAGAGTCAGGGACGCAGTTCAGTCCTCTTCTTCCTCACTTGTGGCAGCTAAGCAACAGAAGTTCTGGTTGCCTCCTCCTCCTCCGTTCCGTCAGCCTTACCAGCAGAAGAACTCACGTGGTCGTGGATCTTCCTACCCACCCAACCCTGGCTATCAGAACATGTCTCAGAACCAAGCTCCAAGGCCAAATGCTCCTTATCACCGTCCGCTCTCAGAGGTGACTTGCAACAAATGTCAGCAAAAGGGTCACTATGCGAACAAGTGCTTCAATCAAAGGCGCCTTCCGCCTCCTCCTCCTCCTGTGAGATCTTCTAGCAATGCAGTGGTCAAGCATAATCCTAAGCATGCCAAAGTGAACATGATGAACGCGGCTCAGGCAGAGGATTCTTCAGAAGTGATCATGGGTAACCTTCTTGTTAATGATATTCCTGCTAAAGTCTTATTTGATACCGGTGCATCGCATTCTTTCATGTCATATCCTTTTGCATCGAAACATAATGTTGACACAGAGATTTTGTCCAAAGTTATGCAAGTTGTTTCTCCTGGAAAACTTTTGTCTTCTAGCTTGGTTGCTCCTGATGTCTCTATCAAGATGGGCGACTATAAATTCTTGGCTAAACCAATTGTTCTTGGTGACTCTGATATTGATCTTATTCTCGGGATGGACTGGCTTTCTAAGCACAAGGCTCAGCTTGATTGTGCTGCCAGGGAAATTCAATTGACTCACTCTTCTGACGATGTGATCATCTATGCCGCTCGTGATGAAACCACTCGGTTGTTTTCTCTCAATGAGAAGGGCGAATTGGATGCCATCTCTCAGATTCCAGTCGTTTGTGAGTACCAAGATGTCTTTCCAGAAGAGCTTCCGGGTATGCGTCCTCACCGGCCAGTTGAATTCGTTATCGATCTTGAGCCTGGCACGGAAACCGTTTGCAAGCGTCCTGACAAGCTTGGGCCAAAAGAGTTGAAGGAATTGAAGAAACAACTCGATGAACAAGAGCGTCTGGGTCTGATCAGACCGAGTTCTTCTCCTTGGGGTTGTGGTGTTCTTTTTGTACAGAAGAAGGATGGCACGGACCGACTTTGCGTCGATTACCATCCATTGAACAAGAAGACTATCAAGAACAAGTACCCACTTCCCAACATCAATGAGCTATTCAAGCAACTCAAAGGTGCTAAAGTGTTCTCCAAGCTTGACCTTCGTATGGGTTATCATCAAATCCGCATTCGTGAAGAGGATATTCCCAAGACAGCATTTTGAACAAGCTTTGGTTCTTATGAATATACTGTCATGTCATTCGGCCTTGTCAATGCTCCTCCAACGTTCTCTCGTATGATGAACTTCATCTTCAACCCCTACACCAATGAATTCGTTGTGACGCCCCCGACTCAATCGTACACTAATCATGCACGCAAATTTGTATGATCTAGATCAGGGACTCACGGGAAGATATCACAACACAACTCTACAAATAAAATAAGTCATACAAGCATCATAATACAAGCCAGGGGCCTCGAGGGCTCGAATACAAGTGCTCGATCATAGACGAGTCAGCGGAAGCAACAATATCTGAGTATAGACATAAGTTAAACAAGTTGCCTTAAGAAGGCTAGCACAAACTGGGATACAGATCGAACGAGGCGCAGGCCTCCTGCCTGGGATCCTCCTAACTACTCCTGGTCGTAGTAGTCGTCATCGACGGTGGCGTTTGGATCCTGGGCTCCAGCATCTGGTTGCGGCAATCGGGTAGAAGGGAAAAGGGGAAAAGGGGGAGAAAACCAACCGTGAGTACTCATCCAAAGTACTCGCAAGCAAGGAGCTACACTACATATGCATGGATATATGTGTAAAGGGCCATATCAGTGGACTGAACTGCAGAATGCCAGAATAAGAGGGGGTAGCTAGTCTTATCGAAGACTATGCTTCTGGTCGCCTCCGTCTTGCAGCAGGTAGAAGAGAGTAGACTGAAGTCCTCCAAGTAGCATCGCATAGCATAATCCTACCCGGCGATCCCCTCCTCGATGCCCTGTTAGAGAGCGACCACCGGGTTGTATCTGGCACTTGGAAGGGTGTGTTTTATTAAGTATCCTGTTCTAGTTGTCATAAGGTCAAGGTACAACTCCAAGTCGTCCTGTTACCGAAGATCACGGCTATTCGAATAGATTAACTTCCCTGCAGGGGTGCACCACATAACCCAACACGCTTGATCCCATTTGGCCGGACACACTTTCCTGGGTCATGCCCGGCCTCGAAAGATCAACACGTCGCAGCCCCACCTAGGCACAACAGAGCGGTCAGCACGCCGGTCTAAACCTATGCGCGCAGGGGTCTGGGCCCATCGCCCTGAGCACACCTGCACATTGCGTACGCGGCCGGAAGCAGATCTAGCCCCCTTAATACAAGCGCGAGCTTACGATCCAATGCGGCGCGCGCCACTCAGTCGCTGACATCAAGAAGTGCTTCGGCTGATACCACGACGCCGAGTGCCCATATCTTTCCCGCGTAGTTGGTTAGTGCGTATAGACCAAATGGCCAGACTCAGATCAAATACCCAGATCTCGTTAAGCGTGTTAAGTGTCCGCGAACGCCGGCAGGGCCAGGCCCACCTCTCTCCTAGGTGGTCTCAAACCTACCCTGTCACTCCGCCACAAAGTAACAGTCAGGGGTCGTCGGGAACCCAGGCCCACCACTACCTGGGTGGAACCACCTGCCCCTTCAGCCCCCAACTCCGAACAGTATCACAGATAATGTAACAGTGTAAAGAATATAGTATGTGTCCGCGATCACTTCCCGAAGTGATCACGGCCCAGTAGTATAGCATGGCAGACGGACAAGAGTGTAGGGCCACTGATGGAACACTAGCATCCTATACTAAGCAAGTAGGATTGCAGGTAAAGGTATCAACAGCAGTATCAAAGACAGGCTATGCATCAGGATAGCAATAACGAAAGCAGTAACATGCTACACTACTCTAATGCAAGCAGTATAGAGGAGAGTAGGCGATATCTGGTGATCAGGGGGGGGGCTTGCCTGGTTGCTTTGGCAAGAGAGAGGGGTCGTCAACTCCGTAGTCGAACGGGGCAGCAGCAGCGTCGGTCTCGGTGTCTATCGAGAGAAGAGGGGAAAAACAATAAATATTTAAGCAAGCAGACGCATAGTGAAGCATGACATGACAAGTAACGGCGTTAGAGGTGCCCTAACGCGGTATTGGATGATACCGGTGAAGGGGGGAAACATCCGGGAAAGTTTTACCGGGGTTTCGCGTTTTCGAGCAGAGGAGCCGGAGGGGGAAAGTTGCGAGTTGGATAGGTTAGGGATGCGTGGTGGACGAACGGGCTGCGTATCCGGGTTTGTCTTGTCGTTCTGAGCAACTTTCATGTTGAAAATATTTTAATTCGAGTTACGGATTAAAAGATATGATTTTCTAAAGGTTTTATTAATTTCTGGAATTTAATTAATTAAGTTCGAAATTAGATTTATGACATCAGCATGATGTCATGCTGACATCAGCAGTCAACAGAGTTGACTGGGTCAAACTGACATGTGTGTCCAGTGGGACCCACCTGTCATTGACACATCATCCTAACTAACAGATTAGTTAGGTTAATTAGATATTTAGGTTAATCAAATTATGATTAATTAACTTAATTAATTATTTAATTAATTAATCAATTAATATTTTAATTATTATATTTATTATTATTTATTATTATTATTAATTTTTTTTATTTTTTTTTAAAAAATGTTCCAGGGGCTGGGCCCCGTTTGTCTGTGGCACAGAGGCCAATCGGGCGATGGGCGTTGGGGCTTTGCAGGGCGCCCAAACTGGGGGTTCGACCCAGTCGTGCAGGCGCGTGCGCCCGGCGCCAGAGCGCGCAACCAGGGGGCAGCGGGCGGCGCCGGCGGAAGGTTCCGCGCGTGCGGGGGCGCTGGGGGGCAGCACCGCGAGCAGAGAGGGGGGGCCTGCGGCGCACGGGCAGGCAAGGCCAGCGGAGCGCCGGCGAGGCGGGGCCAGGGACGGCGCGCGCGTGGTCGACGAGGTGCGGGCGCGGCGGCCATCAGCGAGGAAGGCGGAGGAAGGGGCAGCGTGAGGCGAACGGCGGGGCTGGAACCACGACAAGGCAGCGCGACACGGCGAGGCCAGCGCGGGCACCTTAGCGGGGAGGAGGGAATGTAGGCAGCGGGGCGCGCGGCCGGCAGCGCATGCGCGTGCGCGTGGTCAGGGGCGCGCGCGGCCGATGGCGGGTGCGCGGGGTCGAGCGGAGGCGAGGCTCGGGCGCGCGCGTGCGTGGGGGCACGCCGGGCACGGCGAGGCCACGGCAGCGCCAGCGGAGCCGCGAGGAGGAGGCCATGGCGTGAGCGTGTGCGCGCGAGGAAGAGGGGAGGAGGAGGAAGCTCACTGGGGTGGCGTAGGGTCTAGGGCAGTGAGCTCGGGGAAGGTTGGGGAGGCCGACGGGGACGCGAGGGCGACGGGAAGGCAGGCCGGCGGGGGAGGAGCTTCGGGCGCCGGGGAGGTCGATGGCGTCGCGCGGTGGAGATCGAGCGGCGCGGGCGCGCTGGTCCGTCGAGTGGCGACGGGGTCGTAGCCCCGATCCAGATCGGATCGGGAGGGGTTGGGAGCGAGAGGGAGTGGGGGGGGAAGTGGGTGGATAGGGTTAGGGTTTCTGGGGGGAGTGGGGGTTATGGGGCGCGGGGGTGGGCCGGCCTGGCGGCCCTGTAGCCTGCTGGGCCGAGGCCCAGCTGGGGGGGGGGGTCTTTGTCTCTTTTATTTATTTTTGTTAGTTTTGTTTTATATGTCCTATTGTTTTCTATTTATTTCCTGTTTTAATTTTAGTTCCACATTATTTTTAGATATTAAAATATGACAATAGCTCCTAAAATAACGTTTCAAAATATCCCTCTACCATAAAATGTTTGGTGGTCAAATAAACTAATTTAGTATTTGTTTATTATTTAAAATCATTTAAATAATTGTCTTGCTACGGTTATATTCATTTTAGAGTATTTAGTCATATCATAAAAGTGTGGTTTCTCCGCCATAATTACCTATGCATCATTTAACACAACCCGAACATTTTAGTTTTAATGTTTGAAAACTTTTAATGTTTGCTTTTAATTCAATTTTGAATTGTGAATTTGAACCGGTTTTGGATCAACGTGAGATTAGCAACCGTAATAATGGTGACGTGGCATCATTAACGGGGGATTACTGTAGCCTAATTATCCGGGCGTCACAATTCTCCTCCACTACAAGAAATCTCATGCCGAGATTTAGGAGCGGTTATAAGGGGAAGGGATCTGGTTACGAAATTCTAAAGATTTTTTTTGTCATAGCTGCTCTTCTCGAAGAGGTCGATCCATTGCATTGATGTCTTCAGTTCTCTGCTTCAGGTCATCATGGTGAAGTCGTCCTTCCTTTGGGATCTTCATCGTACTTACGAATAGGTAACGGGGCAGATCGGCAATGACAGAATGCTATAAGGGTAATCATATGGGATTAACCCATGAATGAGCATATGGGTACCTCTCGAGTTGAACAAATAAAACACATCGAGAGTAAAGTTCGAAGGTACAATAAGAAGTTTCAAGCAGCCAGGCAATCGTTCAATGACTAGTCAGAAGGTGAAAGGGTTTCAAAGCAACGGAATAATTATTGTGTCCGATGCTAGAATTGATGATCTCATCGGAAGGTGTCTCATTAATTATATACGAGTCCACGCGGGAGGAATAACTTTGGGAACAGGGGGTGTACAGGAGAGTCAGGTTTCGATCCTGTGGAACTATGGGTTATGGGCCCACCATGTGGGTTAAAAGTAGGAAGGGCGGTGACATCTTGCACGATCATGTAAGCAAGGCATGTCAGAGGATAGTCTGCCGGTTATGTCGGCAACAACATCGGTACCAAGGGCGAGGGACGAAGAGAACCATTTTCCTGCTCGTTGAACAAGGCGGACCAATAGGCAAAGTTCTCGTCCATCGGTGGTTACCAGAATGTCATCAATAATGGTAACAGGGTCTTGCTGACAGAATTGTGCACCGAGGTGTTTACATAAGCAGGAGAATGTTATTACTTAGATCATATAGATCACAAGAAACGTTAAACCAACCAATGGAAAGGAGAATAAGGTTATCGGATTAGATAGAACAATGGAAAGGAAAATGTGTTTAAACACATATTTCAAGGGTATATCCTTCCCAAGGACAAGCAGAGCGTGATATCCATGATAGGATATAATGTAGAAAACTCTTTAGGTAGGGGAGAGAAATTCCATGACGTTACCCATGCAGCGGTGTTTGGATAATTGAGCAAGAAACATTTAGCATTGGGCTTCAAATGGTTTTGTTGAAAGTCGAAGTACCACAGACATGCTTCGAGATAGCACTGACATGGTCTTCAAGCAAAGGTCAGACTCTGGATACACGAAGGGATTCATCATTAAGCCAAGGAGAGGATGAGGAGGTGGCTGATGGACTCAGCGATAATTCAACGAGGTTTCCAAAAAGATGGATTTCCACAATTATGTGAACAAGGAAATATCATTTGTCGGACCAAATGATATAATGATGTATGCTCGAGGGAAACATACACAACTGAACAATGATAGAAGGGTGCACCTAGGAATCTGGACTAGGTAGCACGATCAATGTTCGAATGATGATTAAATAAGCAATAGACTTAGAATGAAATTGTAGACCAATAACTTCAAAGCAATAGGGTTGCTAGAAGTTTAGAATTTACACATCACAGACCATTTGTCGGTATTCTGGTTAGAAACAACACGAAGACCAAGAAATGAACGCAAAAGGCGAGAGATATTACTATACCAAGAATTCTCAAGAAATGGTGGTAATAATCCAAGGTAAAGAAGAACAAATGCTGGATAGCAAGGATCTCAAGGTATAACACAAAACACGAATAAGTTTGTGTTGAACGGAAGGCAATATAGTGGTCGGTGATAACACAAACCATTGAGGGGCGAGGATGGTATTTCTCATCAGGAATTCGATATATATCTTGGAAGAGCTCAGGATGTTGATGATGACCACGACACATTTGTCGAGAGATTTCATGAAGATGTAATCGGTCGGCGATGACATCAAGTCAAATGATGATGCATCGAAAGTCAATTAATACTTGAAGAAGAACTCATAAGAGGTTATGCAGTTCCGTGATAACCTCGAGATACCAGAGGGGGTAATACTCGATGACAGATCAAAGTAGAAGTTGGACTGGGGTATTGCTCTATAGAATAGAAGCGCTTAAACTTGAACGTGAAATGGTATTTAAAGGAGAACATGGTCGGAACCACGATTGCAAAAGGCCAGATCCCAGATATAAGATGAACTTATACCAAAGGAATAATTAATTTAAGAGAAGCTTTAATGATAAGATCTACATCGTGTCCATGGGCATGAACACAAAGTTCAAGGTCGACTCCCACTTCTCCAATGCATAACCTTTCATCCACTGCTCTCAGTTAAGAATGTTTAGAATTTGAAAGTTTAACTAGCGGAATACCAGAAGGTTATGACCCATGAAGACTTTTGGGTTCACACAAATTAAGGAAGGTATATGTTCAACCCATTGGGGCATCTTAGAAACATATACCACAACTTCAGGAGAAATTTATACAAGCTCGAAAGTAGAGCATTGTTGAGAAAGCAGAGGATACAATCTACCAAAGGCATTATGTATCCGAGGAAAGGCTCACAAGGTTATTGAATATGAAGGACGCTGTCAGATAAAATCCAACAAGGGATCTGATGTGAGCATCGGTACTCAACCAGAAGAAGAAAGAATGCAAGGAGATCAGACTATGGAAACAACTGACTAATTCCAAGCTCAAATGCAAAAGAATTATGATTTCCGATCAAGGGATGAGAAGCAAACATTCTGATTAAGGATGGATAAGTTGCGTATGCTTAGGGGTACAATCGATGGCAATCCGATTGGTCGAGAACAAGCTCAGGTTTAAAATAATGTCTAAGCCAGAAGGATCATTTAAAAGGATCAACTGATGATTGCGTGCATTCGCACTCATGTTGAATCAAAAGGATCAAGAAGACGATGCCTAAGGATACTAACGAATATTGCCAGACATATGGAAAGCATCCATCATGCAAGCAGACAAGTATTGCAGAGCAATAAGCTACTAAGGATTTTTGGAGGATCGAATGGTATTTCGAAGACCATTGTGGAACACATGAACAACTGGCGATGAGCGGATACTCGATAAATGCGAGAATTATCCGTAGGGGTACTCAGGTGACAAAGAACAGCAAGGCGGTAAGCTCAAAGGATTATCGAAACAACGACGAGTATTTCGGGGGTATCTTGTAATAACAAGACCAACTGGGGATGAATGTAAGAATGACAAGTGTATGTATTTATCCATAGGGATATATCGATAATAGGGAATTGCAAAAGTGACGGGCACAAGGGTCTCGGGTATGATCGAAGAGTATCTTCAACATCTTCTGGTGCAGCCGACGATCATCTGTGATAAGGAGCTCTCTGGGAGGAAGTAATTACGAGAACCTAGGGTCGGAGTTAGTAAAATCGTTTAACCTGAATAGAAGATATGTCAGAGTCCCAGAGTATAGACGAGGAGTAAAAGATACTAATACCACCCAACGGCGACGTGGGGCCGTAAGCCGCACAACCATGTTAGTAAAAGTTTTGTAAAGTCTAGACTTGACTTCGGCCAAGGAGTTGGAAGGGGGATTCCTACAGGCAGTCGGCTCTGATACCAACTTGTAACGCCCCCGACTCAATCGTACACTAATCATGCAGGCAAATGTGTACGATCAAGACCAGGGACTCACGGGAAGATATCACAACACAACTCTACAAATAAAATAAGTCATACAAGCATCATAATACAAGCCAGGGGACTCGAGGGCTCGAATACAAGTGCTCGATCATAGACGAGTCAGCGGAAGCAACAATATCTGAGTACAGACATAAGTTAAACAAGTTGCCTTAAGAAGGCTAGCACAAACTGGGATACAGATCGAACGAGGCGCAGGCCTCCTGCCTGGGATCCTCCTAACTACTCCTGGTCGTCGCCAGCGGGCTGCACGTAGTAGTAGGCGCCTCCGGAGTAGTAGTCGTCATCGACGGTGGTGTCTGGATCCTGGGCTCCAGCATCTAGTTGCGGCAATCGGGTAGAAGGGAAAAGGGGAAAAGGGGGAGAAAAGCAACCGTGAGTACTCATCCAAAGTACTCGCAAGCAAGGAGCTACACTACATATGCATGGATATATGTGTAAAGGGCCATATCAGTGGACTGAACTTCAGAATGCCAGAATAAGAGGGGGGTAGCTAGTCTTATCGAAGACTATGCTTCTGGTCGCCTCCGTCTTGCAGCAGGTAGAAGAGAGTAGACTGAAGTCCTCCAAGTAGCATCGCATAGCATAATCCTACCCGGCGATCCCCTCCTCGATGCCCTGTTAGAGAGCAACCACCGGGTTGTATCTGGCACTTGGAAGGGTGTGTTTTATTAAGTATCCGGTTCTAGTTGTCATAAGGTCAAGGTACAACTCCAAGTCGTCCTGTTACCGAAGATCACGGCTATTCGAATAGATTAACTTCCCTGCAGGGGTGCACCACATAACCCAACACGCTTGATCCCATTTGGCCGGACACACTTTCCTGGGTCATGCCCGGCCTCGAAAGATCAACACGTCGCAGCCCCACCTAGGCACAACAGAGCGGTCAGCACGCCGGTCTAAACCTATTCGCGCAAGGGTCTGGGCCCATCGCCCTGAGCACACCTGCACGTTGCGTACGCGGCCGGAAGAAGATCTAGCACCCTTAATACAAGCGCGAGCTTACGATCCAATGCGGCGCGCGCCGCTCTGTCGCTGACGTCAAGAAGTGCTTCGGCTGATACCACGACGCCGAGTGCCCATATCTTTCCCGCGTAGTTGGTTAGTGCGTATAGACCAAATGGCCAGACTCAGATCAAATACCTAGATCTCGTTAAGCGTGTTAAGTGTCCGCGAACGCCGGCAGGGCCAGGCCCACCTCTCTCCTAGGTGGTCTCAAACCTGCCCTGTCGCTCCACCACAAAGTAACGGTCAGGGGCCGTCGGGAACCCAGGCCCGCCACTACCTGGCTGGAACCACCTGCCCCTTCAGCCCCCAACTCCGAACAGTATCACAGATAATGTAATAGTGTAAAGAATATAGTATGTGTCCGCGATCACTTCCCGAAGTGATCACGGCCCAGTAGTATAGCATGGCAGACGGACAAGAGTGTAGGGCCATTGATGGAACACTAGCATCCTATACTAAGCAAGTAGGATTGCAGGTAAAGGTATCAACAGCAGTATCAAAGACAGGCTATTCATCAGGATAGGAATAACGAAAGCAGTAACATGCTACACTACTCTAATGCAAGCAGTATAGAGGAGAGTAGGCGATATCTGGTGATCAAGGGGGGGGGGCTTGCCTGGTTGCTTTGGCAAGAGAGAGGGGTCGTCAACTCCGTAGTCGAACGAGGCAGCAGCAGCGTCGGTCTCGGTGTCTATCGAGAGAAGAGGGGGGAGAAACAATAAATATTTAAGCAAGCAGATGCATAGTGATGCATGACATGACAAGTTATGGCGTTAGAGGTGCCCTAACGCGGTATTGGATGATACCGGTGAAGGGAGGAAACATCCGGGAAAGTTTTCCCGGGGTTTCGCGTTTTCGAGCAGAGGAGCCGGAGGGGGAAAGTTGCGAGTTGGATAGGTTAGGGATGCGTGGTGGACGAACGGGCTGCGTATCCGGGTTTGTCTGGTCGTTCTGAGCAACTTTCATGTTAAAAATATTTTAATCCGAGTTACGGATTAAAAGATATGATTTTCTAAAGGTTTTATTAATTTCTGGAATTTAATTAATTAAGTTTGAAATTAGATTTATGACATCAGCATGATGTCATGCTGACGTCAGCAGTCAACAGAGTTGACTAGGTCAAACTGACATGTGGGTCTAGTGGGACCCACCTGTCATTGACACATCATCCTAACTAACAGATTAGTTAGGTTAATTAGATATTTAGGTTAATCAATGATTAATTAACTTAATTAATTCTTTAATTAATTAATCAATTAATATTTTAATTATTATATTTATTATTTATTATTATTATTATTATTATTTATTTTATTTATTTTTAAAAAACGTTCCAGGGGCTGGGCCCCGTTTGTTTGTGGCACAGAGGCCAATCGGGCGATGGGCGCTGGGGCTTTGCAGGGCGCCCGAACTGGGGGTTCGACCCAGTGGTGCAGGCGCGTGCGCCTGGCGCTGGAGCGCGCGACCAGGGGGCAGCGGGCGGCGCCGGCGGAGGGTTTCGCGCATGCGGGGGCGCTGGGGGGCAGCACCGTGAGCAGAGAGGGGGGGGCTGCGGCGCACGGGCAGGCAAGGCCAGCGGAGCGCCGGCGAGGCGGGGCCCAGGACGGCGCACACGGGGTCGGCGAGGTGCGGGCGCGGCGGCCGTCAGCGAGGAAGGCGGAGGCAGGGGCAGCGCGAGGCGAACGGCGGGGCTGGAACCACGACAAGGCAGCGCGACACGGCGAGGCCAGCGCGGGCACCGTAGCGGGGAGGAGGGAATGTAGGCAGCGGGGCGCGCGGCCGGTAGCGCGTGCGCGTGGTCAGGGGCGCGCGCGGCCGGCAGCGCGTGCGCGTGGTCAGGGGCGCGCGCGGCCGATGGCGGGTGCGCGGGGTCGAGCGGAGGCGAGGCTCGGGCGCGCGCGTGCCCGGGGGCACGCCGGGCACGGCGAGGCCACGACAGCGCCAGCGGAGCCGCGGGAAGGAGGCCATGGCGTGAGCGTGTGCGCGCGAGAAAGAGGGGAGGAGGAGGAAGCTCACTGGGGTGGCGTAGGGTCTAGGGCAGTGAGCTCGGGGGAGGTTGGGGAGGCCGACGGGGACGCGAGGGCGACGGGGAGGCAGGCCGGCGGGGGAGGAGCTTCGGGCGACGTGGAGGTCGATGGCGTCGTGCAGTGGAGATCGAGCGGCGCAGGCGCTCTGCTCCGTCGAGTGGCGACGGGGTCGTAGCCCCGATCCAGATCGGATCGGGAGGGGTTGGGAGCGAGAGGGAGTGGGGGGAAGTGGGTGGATATGGTTAGGGTTTCTGGGGGGAGTGGGGGTTATAGGGCGCGGGGTGGGCCGGCCTGGCGGCCCTGTAACCTGCTGGGCCGAGGCCTAGCTAGGGGGGGGGGGTCTTTGTCTCTTTTATTTTTTTGTTAGTTTTGTTTTATATGTCCTATTGTTTTCTATTTATTTCCTGTTTTAATTTTAGTTCCACATTATTTTTAGATATTAAAATATGACAATAGCTCCTAAAATAACGTTTCAAAATATCCCTCTACCATAAAATGTTTGGTGGTCAAATAAACTAATTTAGTATTTGTTTATTATTTAAAATCATTTAAATAATTGTCTTGCTACGGTTATATTCATTTTAGAGTATTTAGTCATATCATAAAAGTGTGGTTTCTCCGCCATAATTACCTATGCATCATTTAACACAACCCGAACATTTTAGTCTTAATCTTTGAAAACTTTTAATGTTTGCTTTTAATTCAATTTTGAATTGTGAATTTGAACCGGTTTTGGATCAACGTGAGATTAGCAACCGTAATAATGGTGACATGGCATCATTAACAGGGGATTACTGTAGCCTAATTATCCGGGCGTCACATTCGTCTTGGTCTATCTCGATGATATATTGGTCTTCTCCAAGAATAAGAAGGATCACGCCAAACATTTGCGATTGGTGCTCGACAAGCTCAGAGAGTATCAATTCTATGCGAAGTTCTCAAAATGTGAATTCTGGCTTGATGAAGTTCTTTACCTTGGGCATATCATCTCTGCGAAGGGCATTGCTATTAATCCCGAGAGGGTGTGTGCAGTTTTGAATTGGGAACCTCCTCAGAATGTCAAGCAGCTTCGCAGTTTTCTTGGACTTGCAAGCTATTGCCGAAGATTTGTTGAGAATTTCTCAAAGATTGCAAAGCCTCTTTCGAACCTCCTCCAGAAGCATGTGAAGTTTGTCTGGTCTCCTGAGTGTGACGTTGCTTTCAACAGTATCAAAGAGAAACTCGTCACTGCTCCAGTTTTGACTCCTCCTGACGAATCCAAGCCTTATGAAGTTTTCTGTGATGCTTCTCTTCAAGGTCTCGATGTTGTCTTAATGCAAGAGAAGAAGGTGGTGGCCTATACCTCTCGCCAGTTGAAGCCCAACGAAAAGAACTACCCCACTCACGATCTTGAGTTGGCGGCAGTTGTCCACGCTCTAATAACATGGAGACATCTCCTATTGGGAAGGAAAGTGGACATATTCACCGATCACAAGAGTCTCAAGTACATCTTCACTCAGCCCAACCTCAACCTCAGGCAAACTCGATGGGTCGAAATGATTCAAGAGTATAATCCGAGTATTGAATATACTCCAGGCAAGGCTAATGTGATTGCAGACGCTTTGAGCAGGAAGGCTTATTGCAACAGCTTAATCCTCAAGCCTTTTCAACCGGACCTTTGTGAAGCTTTCCGCAAGTTGAATCTCCAAGTTGTTCCTCAAGGTTTTCTTGCCAACCTCATCGTATCTCCTACTTTGGAAGATCAAATTCGTGAGGCACAACTGATGGATACCATGGAGAAGAAGGTGAAACATGGTATTGACAAGGGCATTTCCAAATACAAGTGCTATCGAGTTGATGACAGAGATACTCTTTTCTTCGAGGACCGGATTTTGGTTCCTGAGGGTGATCTACGTAAAGTCATTATGAACGAGGCACACAACTCTCTTCTATCCATTCATCCTGGAAGTACGAAGATGTACCATGACCTCAAGCAGTCATATTGGTGGACTCGAATGAAGCGAGAAATTGCTCAATTCGTGAATGAATGTGATGTCTGCAGAAGGGTGAAAGCAGAACATCAACGACCAGCTGGTCTCCTCCAACCTCTTGCTATTCCAGAATGGAAGTTTGATCATATCGAAATGGACTTCGTGACTGGATTTCCTAAGTCCAAGCGTGGAAATGATGCCATCTTCGTCGTCATCGACAAGCTCACTAAAGTGGCTCATTTTCTTCCTATCAAAGAGTCTATCAAAGCAGCGCAGCTGGCAGAGCTTTACACATCCAGAATTGTCTCCTTGCACAGCATTCCACAGTTGATTTCTTCAGACCGTGGCAGCATCTTTACATCCAAGTTTTGGGATTCTTTTCAGAAGGCCATGGGCACAAATATTCGCTTCAGCACAGCTTTCCATCCTCAAACTAGTGGACAAGTCGAGCGTGTCAACCAAATTCTTGAAGATATGCTCAGGGCTTGTGTTATCTCTTTCGGCATGAAGTGGGAGGATTGTCTTCCATATGCTGAGTTCTCTTACAACAACAGCTTCCAAGCCAGCTCGGGCAAAGCCCCATTCGAGATTCTCTATGGCAGAAAGTGCCGTACTCCTCTCAATTGGTCAGAGACGGGCGAACACCAACTTCTTGGCAACGATTTGATCTCAGAGGCTGAGGAAATGTGCAAAGTCATTCGTGAGAATTTCAAAGCCGCGCAATCGCGCCAGAAGAGCTATTATGATAGCAAACACCGTGATTTGCCATTCGAGATCGGGGATCATGTCTACCTCCGCGTCTCTCCAATGAAAGGCACTCGTCGCTTCGGTATCAAAGGGAAACTTGCCCCTAGATACGTGGGTCCTTTCAAGATCGTCGGCAAAAGAGGCGATCTCGCCTATCAACTTGAGCTTCCCCCCAACTTTGCAAATGTGCACGGTGTGTTTCATGTGTCACAGCTTCGCAAGTGCTTCAAGATGCCTGAGCGCACCATCAACTTCGAAGAGATTGATCTTCAAGAAGATTCGTCTTATCATGAGCATCCCGTTGCTATTCTTGAAGAAACTGAGCGCAAGACTCGTAACAAGTCAATCAAATTCCTGAAAGTGAAGTGGTCACACCATTCAGACCGAGAAGCCACCTGGGAGCGCGAGGACCACCGCCGTTCCGAATATCCGGAGTTCTTTCAGCCCTAGATCTCGGGACGAGATCCTCTCGTAGTGGTGGAGTGTTGTAACACTCCGGATGTAACTTGCCATATTTGTAACTCCAACTCTTGCCATTTCTGGCTATGTGATATGATATTCCCTCCGTGGTTGGGTTTTCCTTCATTTTGCATTTTGTTCATGTCATGCATTTCATATCATGCCATCATGTGCATCGCATTCGCATACGTGTTCGTTTCTTGAATCCGAGCCTTTTCCCCGTTGTCCGTTTTGCAATCCGACACTCCTACGTCCTCCGGCGCCCCCTTTTACCTATTTCCACGTGCGACTGTTAAACGGTCTCGGAATGGACCGTGGTTTGCCAAGCGGCCTTGGTATAGCACCGGTAGACCGCTTGTCAAGTTTCGGGTCATTCGGAGGTTGTTTGATACTCCAACGGTTAACCGGGTAACCACTAAAGCCTCTTTTGGGTTGCAGCCCAAAACCCCTCCAAAACAGCCCTTTAACCCATCTAAGCCACTCCCATCCTCTAAGTCGTCCGATCACGATCGCGTGGCCAAAAACCGTGCTCAATTTGGAGCCTCCTAGCCCCTCCTACCTATAAATATGCATCTCCCCCTCCAATCCCGGGTCTCCTTCCACCCTAACCCTAGCCTTCGTCCACCCCGCGCCGCCGGACACGTCCGGCCCGGCCGGGCGCGTCCGCCTGCCGCCACCGCAGCCAACTGGAGGCCGCCACGTGGCGCGCCGCCGTCCGCCGCCGCCCAGGCCCGCGCGCGCCCCCCTAGCCTGTTCATCGCCCCGCCGCCTGGAGGCCGCGCCCCCGCCCGCACCCGGCGACCGCCGCCTGCGCCGCCGCGGCTCCGCCGCCCGAGCCCCTCGCTGGCCGCCTCCGCCGCCGGCGCCCGCGACCGGTGCCGCCTCCCGCGCCTCCCGGCCGCCGCCTCCGTCCGCCTCGACGCCGGTGGCCGCCTCCGTCCCGTTCGCCGACCCCGCCGCCCGTCCCCGGTGCCGGCGAGCTCCTCCATCCTCCTCCTCCTCCGGCGCCCTGCTTCTCCCGCGTGAACAGTGTTTTCCGGCGAACCTCGACATCCGCGCCAGATCTGGATCTGGGAACCCGACGGTGACTTTTCCCCTCCGAACCCTAATTTTTGTGCATACTTTGACCTGCCATATCTCCGCATCTGTAGCTCCGTTTTGGACATATGACATGTCAAATTGTTCGCCTCGATGAGTACATCATTTCATCTCATTGCATCATTTTCATTTGGGTTCATCTTGCTGCCCGAAATGCTGTTAGAAGAGGGCTATGTGATGTTAGTCTCAGATCTGTTTCAGTAGATGCACTTTTGTCATTTTTGCCATGATTGATGTGTGCATCCTATGAAATGGAGTCCTACATGTGTTTTGAAATATGCCATGCCATCTTTACAGGGGTGCATGCCATGTATTTTTGTGATCTATGTGGTGACTAGAACAAGCATGCAAACTAGGGATCATAATGTTGCTGATTTCAGGGACTTGGTAATTTCACTAAGTCATGCCCTGATGTTATTTTTATGACATGTGTTCATGTTGTTTCAGAGAGATCTATGCCTCTTTTGAGCATGATCAGTAAGGGTGTTTTGGACGTATGGATGTGCTATATCCATCCATGCTTTTGAGCATGCCATAGCTTGAGTCAATCGAGCTTTACTTTTGCTATAAAATGTTTCCTGGCAGATTGTTTACTTGTTATTCGATTTTGCCAAGCTTGTTGTAGTTTATCCTTACATGCTATGATGTTGTTTTTGCCATGTATAGCTTATATGCCATGTCTTGTTGATGTATGTACCCTTAGTTTATCATGCAACGCTCTGTAGTGAGTGCATCGAGCTCGTAAACATTCCTACTTGTTATCTGTTTTGACATGTCCAGTTTTCTGCTAAGTCTGAAACCTGTAAGGAAACTTGCTATGTTTACATGGGTGCCATCGTATCTTCTGATCCTTTTTGGCTCATTGGCAGTAAGGGATGTTTGTTCTATGCTTTGAGTAGATTCATACCATGCCTTGTTTTGCTATATTGTGTTCCTGTAGCATGTTGTTTTCTGGCTCTAAACATGTCATCCTGATGTTAATTTCTGGTATGTTGTTGATTTCACAGTCTGTGAAGCTGATATCTTTTGCACTTTTGCCATGCTTGTTTGAACCTGTTATGGTGTGATTTAGCCGTAGCATAGTGTTCATCTTTTGTCAAGCATCTTGAGTAGATCACTGCCATATGCTTTGCTGATACGTTTGGGTGCAGGAGCTTAATTTCTTGTTGCTTGCTAAGTAGCATCATGCTGTTAATGGCAGAATCTTGTCATTTTTGTTTTGCTTGTCATTTGCAAACCGTGCATCCGATTCCGGTGATCTTTATATCGATTTCAACCGAAATCACCTCACCTTTCCATTGGAATACTTGGTTTGCCAAGATTATGCCTTGTTAATCTTTTCCCTTCCCGCGCACGCATATGCATTGCATATCACATCTCGCATATCATGCCATGCTTTGCATCATGTTGTGTGTGCATTGCATCGTGGTTGATAGTTGTTCCTTTTCTTGTGTTCTTGTTTTGGGTAGAGCCGGGAGACGAGTACGTGAACGAGGAACCTGTTGAGAACACTCACGAGGACCAAGCTTTCGACAACTCTGAGAACCTTGCAGGCAAGATGACCATACCCTCGAAATCACTTCTATCTTTGCTTGCCAGATGCTCGCTCTTTTGCTATGCCTATGCTGCGATACCTACCACTTGCTACATCATGCCACCCATATTGCCATGTCAAATCTCTAACCATCCTTTCCTAGCAAACCGTTGATTGGCTATGTTACCGCTTTGCTCAGCCCCTCTTATAGCGTTGCTAGTTGCAGGTGAAGATGAAGTTTGTTCCATGTTGGAACATGATTATTTTGGGATATCACAATATATCTTATTTAATTAATGCATCTATATACTTGGTAAAGGGTGGAAGGCTCGGCCTTATGCCTGGTGTTTTGTTCCACTCTTGCCACACTAGTTTCCGGCATACCGGTGTTATGTTCCTTGATTTTGCGTTCCTTACACGGTTGGGTGATTTATGGGACCCCCTTGACAGTTCGCTTTGAATAAGACTCCTTCAGCAAGGCCCAACCTTGGTTTTACCATTTGCCACCTAAGCCTTTCCCCCGAGTTTTTGCGAGCCTGAGGGTCATCTTTATTTAACCCCCTCGGGCCAGTGCTCCTCTGAGTGCTGGTTCGAACCGAGTAGACTACGGGGCCACCTCGGAGGAACTTGAGGCTTGGATTTACTCGTAGGATGTCTCATCCGGATGTGCCCTGAGAACGAGATATGTGCAGCTCCTATCGGGATTTGTCGGCACAATCGGGCGGCTTTGCTGGTCTTGTTTTATTACTGTCGAAATGTCTTGTAGTCCGGGATTCCGAGACTGATCGGGTCTTCCCAGTAGAAGGAATATCCTTCGTTGATCGTGAGAGCTTATAATGGGCTAAGTTGGGACACCCCTGCAGGGTATTATCTTTTGAAAGCCGTGCCCGCGGTTATGAGGCAGATGGGAATTTGTTGATGTCCGGTTGTAGAAAACCCGAAGTTGACCTTAATTAAAACACATCAACCGCGTGTGTTACCGTGATGGTCTCTTCTCGGCGGAGTCCGGTAAGTGAACACGGTGTTGGAGTAATGTTTGACGTAGGTTGTTCTAGGATCACTTCTTGATCACTTCTAGCTTCACGACCGTGCTTTGCTTCTCTTCTCGCTCTCTTTTGCGTTGTTAGCCACCATATATGCTAGTCGCTTGCTGCAGCTCCACCTCACAACCCCATCCTACCTTTAAGCTTAAATAGTCTTGATCTCGCGGGTGTGAGATTGCTGAGTCCCCGTGACTCACAGATTCTACCAAAACAGTTGCAGGTGCCAACAATGCCAGTGCAGATGACGCAGCCGAGCTCAAGTGGGAGTTCGACGAGGAACGTGGTCGTTACTATGTGTCTTTTCCTGATGATCAGTAGTGGAGCCCAGTTGGGACGATCGGGGATCTGTGTAGCACTTGGGGTAGTCTTCTTTCATTTTGGTTCCGTAGTCGGACCTTGAGTGTAATCTGGATGATGGATGTCTATTTATGTATTGTGTGAAGTGGCGACTGTAAGCCAACTATGTATCTCTTTCCCTTATGTATTACATGGGTTGTGTGAAGATTACCTCACTTGCGACATTGCTTTCATTGCGTTTATGCCTCTAAGTCGTGCTTCGACACGTGCGAGATATAGCCGCATCGAGGGCGTTACAAGTTGGTAATCAGAGCTTTCCACGACCTTAGGAGCCCCCACTGATTGATCGTTTTTAGCGGCCGAGTTGTGTCTAGAAAAAAAATGTTTTGAGTCTTAGGATTATATATATCGGAGAGTAGGATTCTTTTTACTCCTCAGTCCCTTCATCGCTCTGGTGAGGCCTCCTGACATAGAGTTTTGACTCTCCTCTCCTCAAACTTCACTAAAAAAAATTTAGGATCACGCGGGTATCTTAGAATCGTTCCGATGGTTTTGTGATGACAACATTGTCTTGGTGCCTCCTGTCAGCAGGGGTTTAGTGGAAGTGTCCCGGGGAGTTGAGCTCTAAGGTGTTGTCGTCATAATTTTATCGTTGTGGTTCTGGAATACCTGAGGTTAGTACGTCGACATCGAAAATCTCTTTTGTACAGTTGTTGGTGAGATAACCCTGATAGCCCAGTACTGAGGCGAGTGCGGGAGTATTGCCATAACTCGTATAACGGATGCTTTTCGAAGGTTGAGGTAGACTATTTCCGAGGGTTTCTTGGTTATGTGTTGAAGGATGGATACAGCTGGATCTAGGTATTGTTAGTTTGGGTGATATATTTTGTGTCCCCTGTATCCCCAACACCTGATTGCATAACCAGAAAGTTTCGGGAGTTTATAAGTGGGAATTCAAGTAGCTCCTAGAATATCTTTCCAACAGACACATGATACGATATGGGATCTATCATATGTTTGTTCCGGCTTACTCTACAAGCCAATCTTTTGTTTTTTTTTCAGTTGTGATATTCGAGTTGTTCCGAAGGCAGATCGTGATTCCATACCTTTTTTCTAAGTGGCTTCTCAACTTATGGAAGTGTGATGCTTTACTTTGGAATTCATTCCTTCATTCTTGTTCGAATGTTTATTGTGAAGACTATATGTTGCAATTTCGATCCTTTGATTCAGCTTGAATATATGTCTTTCAAGATGCTAATGGATGTCACCCTCTTCAGGATGGCTCCGCCAACGCGTTAGAATCCGGAACGCAATGAAGGAAGTCAGGCTAACCCTCCGCCACCACCTCCGCCTCCGGAGGTATGGCAAGCCCTGATAACTGCCACAAATGCCAACGCTCAGATTCTGATTCAGCTCTTGCAAGATCGCAACCAAGGGCATGGTAATCAAGGAAATCAAGGCTAAGGCAACAATCAGCCGCACTTCGCTACCCTCAATCAGTTCCTTGCAAATCAGCCAAAGACTTTCAGCTACTGTGTCGAGGCCACAGACGTTGATGATTGGCTCGTGGACATCAACAAGCACTTCGAATGTAGCAATGTCAGACCTGAGGACTTTGTCAAGTTTGCCTCTTTTCAACTCAAGGATCAAGCTGCTGAGTGGTTCCAACAATACAAAGATTCCAGAGGAGGTCGTGTGATTACCTGGGATGATTTCCGCTGTGACTTCAAAGCTCATCACATTCCAGAAAGTGTTGTTGAGACTAAGCGTGAGGAGTTCCGCAATCTCAAGCAAGGCAACATGTCTGTGTATCAATACAACACTCAGTTCCAGAAGCTCTCTCGCTTTGCTAAGCAGGACATCCCTGATGAGAAGAGTATGATTTACCAATTCAGACGTGGCCTCAGAGAAGATCTGCAACTAGCTCTCGTGCTTTTTGAGCCAAAAAAGTATGATGAATTCTACAACATGTCACTAAAACAAGAAGCTGATCAGCTCAAGTGTGAGGCATCTAAGAAGAGAGTCAGGGACGCAGTTCAGTCCTCTTCTTCCTCACTTGTGGCAGCTAAGCAACAGAAGTTCTGGTTGCCTCCTCCTCCTCCGTTCCGTCAGCCTTACCAGCAGAAGAACTCAGGTGGTCGTGGATCTTCCCACCCACCCAACACTGGCTATCAGAACAAGTCTCAGAACCAAGCTCCAAGGCCAAATGCTCCTTATCACCGTCCGCTCTCAGAGGTGACTTGCAACAAATGTCAGCAAAAGGGTCACTATGCGAACAAGTGCTTCAATCAAAGGCGCCTTCCGCCTTCTCCTCCTGTGAGATCTTCCAGCAATGCAGTGGTCAAGCATAATCCTAAGCATGCCAGAGTGAACATGATGAACGCGGCTCAGGCAGAGGATTCTTCAGAAGTGATCATGGGTAACCTTCCTATTAATGATATTCCTGCTAAAGTCTTATTTGATACCGGTGCATCGCATTCTTTCATGTCATATCCTTTTGCATCGAAGCATAATGTTGACACAGGGATTTTGTCCAAAGTTATGCAAGTTGTTTCTCCTGGAAAACTTTTGTCTTCTAGCTTGGTTGCTCCTGATGTCTCTATCAAGATGGGCGACTATAAATTCTTGGCTAAACCAATTGTTCTTGGTGACTCTGATATTGATCTTATTCTCGGGATGGACTGGCTTTCTAAGCACAAGGCTCAGCTTGATTGTGCTGCCAGGGAAATTCAATTGACTCACTCTTCTGACGATGTGATCATCTATGCCGCTCGTGATGAAACCATTCGGTTGTTTTCTCTCAATGAGAAGGGCGAATTGGATGCTATCTCTCAGATTCCAGTCGTTTGTGAGTACCAAGATGTCTTTCCAGAAGAGCTTCCGGGTATGCCTCCTCACCGGCCAGTTGAATTCGTTATCGATCTTGAGCCTGGCACGGAACCCGTTTGAAAGCGTCCTTACAAGCTTGGGCCAAAAGAGTTGAAGGAATTGAAGAAACAACTCGATGAACAAGAGCGTCTGGGTCTGATCAGACCGAGTTCTTCTCCTTGGGGTTGTGGTGTTCTTTTTGTCCAGAAGAAGGATGGCACGGACCGACTTTGCGTCGATTACCGTCCATTGAACAAGAAGACTATCAAGAACAAGTACCCACTTCCCAACATCAATGAGCTATTCGAGCAACTCAAAGGTGCTAAAGTGTTCTCCAAGCTTGACCTTCGTATGGGTTATCATCAAATCCGCATTCGTGAAGAGGATATTCCCAAGACAGCATTCAGAAAAAGCTTTGGTTCTTATGAATATACTGTCATGTCATTCGGCCTTGTCAATGCTCCTCCAATGTTCTCTCGTATGATGAACTTCATCTTCAACCCCTACACCAATGAATTCGTTGTGACGCCCCCGACTCAATCGTACACTAATCATGCACGCAAATGTGTATGATCAAGATCAGGGACTCACGGGAAGATATCACAACACAACTCTACAAATAAAATAAGTCATACAAGCATCATAATACAAGCCAGGGGCCTCAAGGGCTCAAATACAAGTGCTGAGTACAGACATAAGTCATACAAGCATCATAGACGAGTCAGCGGAAGCAACAATATCTGAGTACAGACATAAGTTAAACAAGTTGCCATAAGAAGGCTAGCACAAACTGGGATACAGATCGAACGAGGCGCAGGCCTCCTGCCTGGGATCCTCCTAACTACTCCTGGTCGTCGTCAGCGGGCTGCACGTAGTAGTAGGCGCCTCCGGAGTAGTAGTCGTCATCGACGGTGGCGTCTGGATCCTGGGCTCCAGCATCTGGTTGCGGCAACCGGGTAGAAGGGAAAAGGGGAAAAGGGGGAGAAAAGCAACCGTGAGTACTCATCCAAAGTATTCGCAAGCAAGGAGCTACACTACATATGCATGGATATAAGTGTAAAGGGCCATATGAGTGGACTGAACTTCAGAATGCCAGAATAAGAGGGGGGGTAGCTAGTCTTATCGAAGACTACACTTCTGGTCGCCTCCGTCTTGCAGCAGGTAGAAGAGAGTAGACTGAAGTCCTGCAAGTAGCATCGCATAGCATAATCCTACCCGGCGATCCCCTCCTCGATGCCCTGTTAGAGAGCGACCACGGGGTTGTATCTGGCACTTGGAAGGGTGTGTTTTATTAAGTATCCGGTTCTAGTTGTCATAAGGTCAAGGTACAACTCCAAGTCATCCTGTTACCGAAGATCACGGCTATTCGAATAGACTAACTTCCCTGCAGGGGTGCACCACGTAACCCAACACGCTTGATCCCATTTGGCCGGACACACTTTCCTGGGTCATGCCCGGCCTCGGAAGATCAACACGTCGCAGCCCCACCTAGGCACAACAGAGCGGTCAGCACGCCGGTCTAAACCTATGCGCGCAGGGGTCTGGGCCCATCGCCCTGAGCACACCTGCACGTTGCGTACGCGGCCGGAAGAAGATCTAGCCCCCTTAATACAAGCGCGAGCTTACGATCCAATGCGGCGCGCGCCGCTCAGTCGCTGACGTCAAGAAGTGCTTCGGCTGATACCACGACGCCGAGTGCCCATATCTTTCCCGCGTAGTTGGTTAGTGCGTATAGACCAAATGGCCAGACTCAGATCAAATACTTAGATCTCGTTAAGCGTGTTAAGTGTCCGCGAACGCCGGCAGGGCCAGGCCCGCCTCTCTCCTAGGTGGTCTCAAACCTGCCCTGTCGCTCCGCCACAAAGTAACAGTCAGGGGCCGTCGGGAACCCAGGCCCACCAATACCTAGGTGGAACAACGTGCCCCTTCACCCCCCAACTCCGAACAGTATCACAGATAATGTAACAGTGTAAAGAATATAGTATGTGTCCACGATCACTTCCCGAAGTGATCACGGCCCAGTAGTATAGCATGGCAGACGGACAAGAGTGTAGGGCCACTGATGGAACACTAGCATCCTATACTAAGCAAGTAGGATTGCAGGTAAAGGTATCAACAGCAGTATCAAAGACAGGCTATGCATCAGGATAGGAATAACGAAAGCAGTAACATGCTACACTACTCTAATGCAAGTAGTATAGAGGAGAGTAGGCGATATCTGGTGATCAAGGGGGGGGGGCTTGCCTGGTTGCTTTGGCAAGAGAGAGGGGTCGTCAACTCCGTAGTCGAACGGGGCAGCAGCAGCGACGGTCTCGGTGTCTATCGAGAGAAGAGGGGGAGAAACAATAAATATTTAAGCAAGCAGATGCATAGTGATGCATGACATGACAAGTAACGGCGTTAGAGGTGCCCTAACGCGGTATTGGATGATACCGGTGAAGGGGGGAAACATCCGGGAAAGTTTTACCGGGGTTTCGCGTTTTCGAGCAGAGGAGCCGGAGGGGGAAAGTTGCGAGTTGGATAGGTTAGGGATGCGTGGTGGACGAACGGGCTGCGTATCCGGGTTTGTCTCGTCGTTCTGAGCAACTTTCATGTTGAAAATATTTTAATCCGAGTTACGGATTAAAAATATGATTTTCTAAATGTTTTATTAATTTCTGGAATTTAATTAATTAAGTTCGAAATTAGATTTATGACATCAGCATGATGTCATGCTGACGTCAGCAGTCAACAGAGTTGACTGGGTCAAACTGACATGTGGGTCCAGTGGGACCCACCTGTCATTGACACATCATCCTAACTAACAGATTAGTTAGGTTAATTAGATATTTAGGTTAATTAAATTATGATTAATTAACTTTATTAATTCTTTAATTAATTAATCAATTAATATTTTAATTATTATATTTATTATTTATTTTTTAATTATTATTTTTATTTATTTAAAAAAACGTTCCAGGGGCTGGGCCCTGTTTGTCTGTGGCACAGAGGCCAATCGGGCGATGGGCGCTGGGTTTTTGCAGGGCGCCCGAACTGGGGGTTCGACCCAGTGGTGCAGGCGCGTGTGCCCGGCGCCGGAGCGCGCGACCAGGGGGCAGCGGGCTGCGTCGGCGGAGGGTTCCGCGCGTGCGGGGGCGCTGGGGGGTAGCACCGCGAGCAGAGAGGGGGGGCTGCGGCGCACGGGCAGGCAAGGCCAGCGGAGCGCCGGCAAGGCGGGGCCAAGGAAGGCGCGCGCGTGGTCGGCGAGGTGCGGGAGCGGCGGCCGTCAGGGAGGAAGGCGGAGGCAGGGGCAGCGCGAGGCGAACGGCGGGGCTGGATCCACGACAAGGCAGCGCGGCACGGCGAGGCCAACGCGGGCACCGTAGCAGGTAGGAGGGAATGTAGGCAGCGGGGCGCGCGGCCGGCAACGCGTGCGCGTGGTCAGGGGCGCGCGCGGCCGATGGCGGGTGCGCGGGGTCGAGCGAAGGCGAGGCTCGGGCGCGCGCGTGCGCGGGGGCACGCCGGGCACGGCGAAGCCACGGCAGTGCCAGCGGAGCCACGGGGAGGAGGCCATGGCTTGAGCGTGTGCGTGCGAGGAAGAGGGGAGGACGAGGAAGCTCACTGGGGCGGCGTAGGGTCTACGGCAGTGAGCTCGGGGGAGGTTGGGGAGGCCGACGGGGACGCGAGGGCGACGGGGAGGCAGGCCGGCGGGGAAGGAGCTTCGGGCGCCGGGGAGGTCGATGGCGTCGCGCGGTGGAGATCGAGCGGCGCGGGCGCGCTGGTCCGTCGAGTGGCGACGGGGTCGTAGCCCCGATCCAGATCGGATCGGGAGGGGTTGGGAGCGAGAGGGAGTGGGGGGGGGAGTGGGTGGATAGGGTTAGGGTTTCTGGGGGGAGTGGGGGTTATGGGGCGCGGGGGTGGGCCGGTCTGGCGGCCCTGTAGCCTGCTGGGCCGAGGACCAGCTGGGGGGGGGGGTCTTTGTCTCTTTTATTTTTTTGTTAGTTTTGTTTTATATGTCCTATTGTTTTCTATTTATTTCCTGTTTTAATTTTAGTTCCACATTATTTTTAGATATTAAAATATGACAATAGCTCCTAAAATAACGTTTCAAAATATCCCTCTACCATAAAATGTTTGGTGGTCAAATAAACTAATTTAGTATTTGTTTATTATTTAAAATCGTTTAAATAATTGTCTTGATACGGTTATATTCATTTTAGAGTATTTAGTCATATCATAAAAGTGTGGTTTCTCCGCCATAATTACCTATGCATCATTTAACACAACCCGAACATTTTAGTTTTAATGTTTGAAAACTTTTAATGTTTGCTTTTAATTCAATTTTGAATTGTGAATTTGAACCGGTTTTGGATCAACGTGAGATTAGCAACCATAATAATGGTGACGTGGCATCATTAATGGGGGATTACTGTAGCCTAATTATCCGGGCGTCACATTCGTCTTGGTCTATCTCGATGATATATTGGTCTTCTCCAAGAATAAGAAGGATCATGCCAAACATTTGCAATTGGTGCTCGACAAGCTCAGAGAGTATCAATTCTATGCGAAGTTCTCCAAATGTGAATTCTGGCTTGATGAAGTTCTTTACCTTGGGCATATCATCTCTGCGAAGGGCATTGCTATTAATCCCGAGAGGGTGTGTGCAGTTTTGAATTGGGAACCTCCTCAGAATGTCAAGCAGCTTCGCAGTTTTCTTGGACTTGCAAGCTATTGCCGAAGATTTGTTGAGAATTTCTCAAAGATTGCAAAGCCTCTTTCCAACCTCCTCCAGAAACATGTGAAGTATGTCTGGTCTCCTGAGTGTGACGTTGCTTTCAACACTATCAAAGAGAAACTCGTCACTGCTCCAGTTTTGACTCCTCCTGACGAATCCAAGCCTTATGAAGTTTTCTGTGATGCTTCTCTTCAAGGTCTCGGTGTTGTCTTAATGCAAGAGAAGAAGGTTGTGGCCTATACCTCTCGCCAGTTGAAGCCCAACGAAAAGAACTACCCCACTCACGATCTTGAGTTGGCGGCAGTTGTCCACGCTCTAATAACATGGAGACATCTCCTATTGGGATGGAAAGTGGACATATTCACCGATCACAAGAGTCTCAAGTACATCTTCACTCAGCCCAACCTTAACCTCAGGCAAACTCGATGGGTCGAAATGATTCAAGAGTATAATCCGAGTATTGAATATACTCCAGGCAAGGCTAATGTGATTGCAGACGCTTTGAGCAGGAAGGCTTATTGCAACAGCTTAATCCTCAAGCCTTTTCAACCGGACCTTTGTGAAGCTTTCCGCAAGTTGAATCTCCAAGTTGTTCCTCAAGGTTTTCTTGCCAACCTCATCTTCTCTCCTACTTTGGAAGATCAAATTCGTGAGGCACCACTGATGGATACCATGGAGAAGAAGGTGAAACGTGGTATTGACAAGGGCATTTCCAAATACAAGTGCTATCGAGTTGATGACAGAGATACTCTTTTCTTCGAGGACCGGATTGTGGTTCCTAAGGGTGATCTACGTGAAGTCATTATGAACGAGGCGCACAACTCTCTTCTATCCATTCAACCTGGAAGTACGAAGATGTACCACGACCTCAAGCAGTCATATTGGTGGACTCGAATGAAGCGAGAAATTGCTCAATTCGTGAATGAATGTGATGTCTGCAGAAGGGTGAAAGCAGAACATCAACGACCAGCTGGTCTCCTCCAACCTCTTGCTATTCCAGAATGGAAGTTTGATCATATCGAAATGGACTTCGTGACTGGATTTCCTAAGTCCAAGCGTGGAAATGATGCCATCTTCGTCGTCATCGACAAGCTCACTAAAGTGGCTCATTTTCTTCCTATCAAAGAGTCTATCAAAGCAGCGCAGCTGGCAGAGCTTTACACATCCAGAATTGTCTCCTTGCACAGCATTCCACAGTTGATTTCTTCAGACTGTGGCAGCATCTTTACATCCAAGTTTTGGGATTCTTTTCAGAAGGCCATGGGCACAAATATTCGCTTCAGCACAGCTTTCCATCCTCAAACTAGTGGACAAGTCGAGCGTGTCAACCAAATTCTTGAAGATATGCTCAGGGCTTGTGTTATCTCTTTCGGCATGAAGTGGGAGGATTGTCTTCCATATGCTGAGTTCTCTTACAACAACAGCTTCCAAGCCAGCTCGGGCAAAGCCCCATTCGATATTCTCTATGGCAGAAAGTGTCGTACTCCTCTCAATTGGTCAGAGACGGGCGAACGCCAACTTCTTGGCAACGATTTGATCTCAGAGGCTGAGGAAATGTGCAAAGTCATTCGTGAGAATCTCAAAGCCGCGCAATCGCGCCAGAAGAGCTATTATGATAGCAAACACCGTGATTTGGCATTCGAGATCGGGGATCATGTCTACCTCCGCGTCTCTCCAATGAAAGGCACTTGTCGCTTCGGTATCAAAGGGAAACTTGCCCCTAGATACGTGGGTCCTTTCAAGATCGTCGGCAAAAGAGGCAATCTCGCCTATCAACTTGAGCTTCCCCCCAACTTTGCAAATGTGCACGATGTGTTTCATGTGTCACAGCTTCGCAAGTGCTTCAAGACGCGTGAGCGCACCATCAACTTCGAAGAGATTGATCTTCAAGAAGATTTGTCTTATCATGAGCATCCCGTTGCTAATCTTGAAGAAACTGAGCGCAAGACTTGTAACAAGTCAATCAAATTCCTCAAAGTGAAGTGGTCGCACCATTCAGACCGAGAAGCCACCTGGGAGCGCGAGGACCACCTCCGTTCCGAATATCCGGAGTTCTTTCAGCCCTAGATCTCGGGACGAGATCCTCTCGTAGTGGTGGAGTGTTGTAACACCCCGGATGTAACTTGCCATATTTGTAACTCGAACTCTTGCCATTTCTGGCTATGTGATATGATATTCCCTCCGTGGTTGGGTTTTCCTTCATTTTGCATTTTGTTCATGTCATGCATTTCATATCATGCCATCATGTGCATCGCATTCGCATACGTGTTCGTTTCATGAATCCGAGGCTTTTCCCCGTTGACCGTTTTGCAATCCGACACTCCTACGTCCTCCGGCGCCCCCTTTTACCTATTCCCATGTGCGAGTGTTAAACGGTCTCGGAATGGACCGTGGTTTGCCAAGCGGCCTTGGTATAGCACCGGTAGACCGCTTGTCAAGTTTCGGGTCATTCGGAGGTTGTTTGATACTCCAACGGTTAACCGGGTAACCACAAAAGCCTCTTTTGGGTTGCAACCCAAAACCCCTCCAAAACAGCCCTTTAACCCATCTAAGTCACTCCCATCCTCTAAGTCGTCCGATCACGATCGCGTGGCCGAAAACCGTGCTCAATTTGGAGCCTCCTAGCCCCTCCTACCTATAAATATGCATCTTCCCCTCCAATCCCGGGTCTCCTTCCACCCTAACCCTAGCTTTCGTCCACCCCGCGCCGCCGGACACGTCCGCCTGCCGCCGCCGCAGCCAACGGGAGGCCGCCACGTGGCACGCCGCCGCCGGGGCCCGCGCGGCCCGCCCCCCCCCCCCCCCCCCGAGCCCGTTCGTCGCCCCGCCGCCTGGAGGCCGCGCCCCCGCCCGTGCCCGGCGACCGCCGCCTGTGCCACCGTGGCTCCGCCGACCGAGCCCCTCGCCGGCCGCCTCCCCCGCCTCCGGGCCGCCGCCTCCATCCGCCTCGACGCCGGTCGCCGCCGCCGCCCCGGTCGCAGACCCCGCCGCCCGTCCCCGGCGCCGGCGAGCTCCTCCGTCCTCCTCCTCCTCCGGCGCCCTGCTTCTCCGGCGTGAACAGTGTTTTCCGGCGAACCTCGACATCCGTGCCAGATCTGGATCTGGGATCCCGACGGTTGACTTTTCCCCTCCGAACCCTAATTTTTGTGCATACTTTGACCTGCCATATCTCCGCATCCGTAGCTTCGTTTTGGGCATATAGCATGTCAAATTGTTCGCCTCGATGAGCACATCATTTCATCACATTGCATCATTTTCATTTGAGTTCATCTTGATGCCCGAAATGCTGTTAGAAGAGGGCTATGTGATGTTAGTCTCAGATCTGTTTCAGTAGATGCACTTTTGTCATTTTTGCCATGATTGATGTGTGCATCCTATGAACTGGAGTCCTACATGTGTTTTGAAATATGCCATGCCATCTTTACAGGGGTGCATGCCATGTATTTTTGTGATCTATGTGGTGACTAGAACAAGCATGCAAACTAGGGATCATAATGTTGCTGATTTCAGGGAATTAGTAATTTCACTGTCATGCCCTGATGTTATTTTTATGCCATGTGTTCATGTTGTTTCAGAGAGATCTATGCCTCTTTTGAGCATGATCCGTAAGGGTTTTTTGGAC
Source organism: Aegilops umbellulata (assembly GCA_032464435.1). Classification (NCBI taxonomy): domain Eukaryota; kingdom Viridiplantae; phylum Streptophyta; class Magnoliopsida; order Poales; family Poaceae; genus Aegilops; species Aegilops umbellulata. The sequence continues at coordinate 333,347,762 of CP136058.1, forward strand.
ATATGGATGTGCTCTATCCGTACATGCCTTTCAATCGAGCTTTACTTTTGCTATAAAATGTTTCCTGGCAGATTGTTTACTTGTTATTCGATTTTGCCAAGCTTGTTGTAGTTGATCCTTACATGCTATGATGTTGTTCTTGCCATGTCACTACTAGAAAAAGGGCTACTAATGGCACACCTAATATGGCCATTAATGGCGCATTAGTGGTGCGCCATTAGTAGCATGCCATTAGTAATACTTACTAATGGCGCACCACTGGTGCGCCATTAGTATCTGGTATACTAATGGTGCACCACTGGTGCGCCATTAGTATAGGGCACGGTGCGCCATTAGTGTGCCTCCCAGGGCCATGTATAGCCAGGTGCTTTGGTATACTAATGGCGCACCACAGGGTGATGCGCCATTAGTAACCTCGGCATACTAATGGCGCACTGCTTAAAGATGCGCCATTAGTATCCTCTGGAATACTAATGGCGCACTGTTATGTGATGCGCCATTAGTATGAATATTAGGGTTTTTTTAATTTTTTAATTTTCTGTTTTTTTGCACAGGTTACAAAATGTATAATTAGACAAAATATAGACAGCACACATCAACAACAGATTCATCGAATACAATAGAAGATTAGTCTCTGAATACATTTCATCATATTAGTCTCCAAATACAATTCATCACATTAGTCTCCGAATTGAAAAGACCGAACAAAGATAGAACATTATATTACAAGTCTCGAGACCGCGAGTAGCGAGTTTGTCTTCACATTATAAGTCGATATCGATCATCTAAACTACCATCACATAGAAGAGAGATGCGGTCATCACGATGAAACTCGTCTTCATCCGGTTCCTCCAACGCTCCCTCCCCTCTCATGCTAGATAGCGGGCGTATCTAGATTCGGCCTCGGCCCTAGTGGTGTACCCTTTGTAACTGTTTCCGCTGAATCGGTGAACCTGTCTCCGACACTCCTCCCAGTCATCGTAGACTCCGGGAACCTTACCCTTGTACACGACATACGACGGCATCGCTATGCACTAGCGAAACGAAACGTTAGTACCAATTCACAGACAATACATAAGCAATATATAAGTATGCAACAGAACGGTCGGAAGAGAAAAGCAAGACATTAATAGCATCAATTACATCTAAGTTGAACGACTCTCGAAACCAAAGAGACATACTACAAGTTCATTAAAGTTTAATTACAACATGAGCCAATCGATGTTTCAGAACTAGACACATCATCACTGCTTTCGACTCGACTCAAGGGACCGGAGCGTGGATGAAGCCGCCGTCTATCGTGGGAGTCATGAAATTACGGGTGTTGTCAGCCTGCATTTGTAGCATTCCGTCTATCTCACTGTTGGACGGTTGATTTCTGAGGTAGAACTGCCCCGAGGTACGAAGGACATCTTGATGGATGATTTCCGCAAACTCCGACTGGATGCGAAAGAATTCTTGTCTGATGTCCGCGTCCTGGATTGCCGACACGCTCGCGGCCCAATCTTTGAGTTTACTCGGTAGCAGAAGTTGATGATGGTCCCGTACGATCGCCCACATGTGATGGATGGCGTAGTAGGCACCCTTATGACCGCCAGGCGGCTGCTTGACGCAGCAGAACGTCGTATTGTGGGAGAACACGTGCTTGCCGTACTTACAAATAGGCCTATTGAAGGTGCCTCCAGATTGGGCGTAGCCGGGGAGAACATCATCAAGAACCTTCTTGACATTTGTGTAGTCTACGTTCGACTGACTGTCCGGGTCGAAATACGTGGCCATGGAATATTTGGGGCTTAGGAGGATGAGCGTGCAATGTGTGTCACTGCAGAAAACACGGAATGTTAAAAGAAAAACGATCGAAATCTGAGAATTCGTATGTTACGGGGCGGTTGAGGGGAGGACTTACTCGGGAAAGTAAGGCACGAGGAAGTTATCCTTATCTGGGTTTGCCAGAATGACGCCTTCGAGGTAAGAACTCGCGACTTGCCAGTCCCCAGCGCTGCCCAAGATCTTGGCACGCATGTAGAAGGGGTCGACTATCACGATGTCCGGGGTCTTGTCGCGAATGATCCGCATCTCCATACTCAGCGAAAATAGCCGAACGAAGGTGTAGTGCAGCGGATGAAGGTTCAACATAGCGTGGATGTCATCAAACCGCAGGACGATCGTACCCCCGATGTAGTTATCCACAAAGCCCTTGCCCTCTGGCACCTTGGCCACGAATACCGGGTATGCCACATCCTTCTCTCTGAGACGCCGCTTCTCCAAAGAAAGAACACTGTCATGCAGACTCCGCATAGCACCGGCTGCAACATCGAGCATATTTCTCGGTAGCATCGGCCTACCCGCCACATGCACCCTCCTCATTAAATCCTCAGGTGAAGGTGGCCCGTCCTGAGCACGGATCGTACTCGGTGCCGGCTGGCCCGCACCCTTGTTAGTCTTTCTTTTGCGTGCCTTCTTCTTCTCCTGTAATGGGACCGAGTTCTGCTCACAGACCGCCTTCTTGAGTGTGTTGGGGCTGAGAATATTTCGCACCTCGCCTATCTGAGGCTCGGTGAAGTCGGCAGCTGGAGGCGTCTCCTGAGAGCTGAACGGCAGACGACGCCTGTTCCAACTTGGCTTCTCCGCGGTAGCAGCTAGATCGCGCACGTCTTTTGTTGGGTTGGGTTTTTGAGAAGGAGGCCCCATGAAGTCGCCATCGTACCCATGATCGGCAAAGTACCGATCGACGTTGGCAAATGTATCGTCGTCGTCGTCGTTCTGATCCTATGCCATATGCATGTTTGGATCCAGTGGCATAGGGATGTCCGGCACCGTTGCGGCGGTCTTGCCATGGGGCCGACTTGGCGCCGGCACGACTGGCGGTGTTGTCTTTGGGGTGGTGTCCCCCGCCCCCAAACGAATCTGGCTCTTCAGCCAAAGCAGGGGCCAGCTCAGGCAGGCGCTGAGGGTCATCACGACATCATCGTCGGCCCCGACGGGTCGAATCGGAGGTAACAACTCGTCGCAGCCTGGCAGCACCCGAACCAGTTGAACCCTAAACAAGTTGGGTGGCATCTGGGTACCGTGGAACAAGGGGTTGCCCGGTTGAACGATTTTGCCCTTGGCGACATCGACCAACTCATTGTTCACGAAGTGCAGGAGAGTGCACGGAACGTCGGCGGCGCCCTGCGAAAACATGTAGGGCGTCAGGGATGCCCAGTCAAAGGCAAGGAGATGAAGTCCTCGGCCGAGAGAGGCTTAATTAGTTACCCTGATGATGGCGTCGAGCTCGGCTAATGTCGAGGCACCGCCAACGGCGGGCGTGCAGTTGACGGAGGGACCGCTTGCTGCAAAGGTGCCGGCCGGCGTACACCCGGGTGCATTAAGCTCCCGTGCCGGCGTCGGAGACACCAATGCCGCCTCCGTCGGAGACACCAATGGCCCCGCCATCGCGTTCTGCGAGTTGCTGGCCGTGAAGCTAGGAATCGGGGGCGGCCCCTGTTGGCCGCCCGCAATCCACGCACTCAACCCCTGGATCAAGGTAGGCACAATGGCGGTGATCGTCGCTCCGAGTTGTTGTTGCACTTGCTCTTGTACAATCTCCGGAATCCGCGCCACCTGTGCCTTGAGTTCTTGAACCTCGTGCGCCTGGCTTTCCGAGCTGGTCTTTTTCTCCTTTCGTCCACCAGTGTTATAGTATGACCCCCATTTTGTCGACAAGCCTTTGCCGGCCACACGACCAGCTGACGTCGGCTTACTGAGCTTATCCTTGTTCTTCATTACATTCAACGCCCTATTTAGAGTGGTGTCCCAAGGGTTGCTCTTAGTCGACCCCGCGCTACTGCTTTCAGTCGCCTGCGGAAGGAATGTGAACCATTTAGAAATTTGGCTTCATTAATTAGAATGCAACCATATGGAGCTAATTACGCGGGGGTGTATTCCTTACCAGAACAAGCTCAAGCGCCCTGGTCTTCGGATCCGTGGTAAGCTCCTTTGTTTTCGGGTCCTTCTTGTACCGGGCCCTGACATAGTTCCTGGTCTGCTTGTCACCGTATTTATCGAAGAGGGGCGGTAGGCCTTGCTCGGCACGGTCCGCCTCGTCCTTGTCCCATATAGGCTCCGCCACTCTATAACCGCCGGGACCGAGTGTGTGTTCCCCTAAGTTCAGCTCTCGCATTTCTTTCCCCCACTGACTTGATTGGGAGTGTGCGGTGCTCGAGCAATTGATCTTGAAGTCGTTGTAGTCATCTTCGGTGATCGAAGGATTTTTCTCCTTGATCTTCTCATAACTCTCACCTTTCTCGATCATTCTCTTCACATTTCTTTTCCAAGTAGACAGGGCCTTGCTCATCTTCATGAGGGCAGCATTGTTCACTTTATTCCCTTTGAGGCTTGTGTTTTCAAATTCAGCGGGGAACTTGTATCGTTCGTGCAGCTTCGTGAAGAGGAGGTTGTGCAAATTCCCTCGGTCAGGATGCCTCAGGTTCTCGGTGTTGATCGAGACGGTGCTCCGGAGAATGCACCCGAGCTGAAGCGAGTACCCCTTGACTATTCGTTCGGGCGCCGTTGGATTCCTGTCGGAGTCATCTTCAGTAACTTCCTCCTTGAGGGTGCGGAGCACGGTCGGGCGCCGGTCCTTCCGTTGCCTCTTCTGGCTGCCATCTGTGCGTGCGCCGCCATCATCAGTGGTGGCATCCTCGGCGGCACCATCAATGGTGGCATCAGTGGGGTCATCCTCGGCGGCACCATCAGTGGTCTCAGGATCGGTGGGGAAGGCGGTGTCCTCATACAAGTGAGGTTGTTCCTCCATCTCCTGGGGCAGCTCCCAGAATGCCTTGTCGCCCGAACCCCCGGCCTCATCGTTGTGGGCCATGTTTCTCTCTAAATAGAAAGTTTGGTCAAAAGGTTGGTTATTGTCAAGGAACAAGATCATGGTCTCATCATTTAGGGTTTGTCGACACCGAGGCATCCTAAAATCTATGCTTTTATCATTGAGGGTTTTTCGATGCCGAGGCACCCTAAAAGCCTAAGCTTTCATCATTTCGGTTTTTATTGACACCGAGGCACCCTAAAAGCCATGCATTAGTCACAAGTACGCCGGGGCACTTGATCCTAATTAATTAACTACTAAGATACCCCGGCCCATGCATTAGTCACAAGTACCCCATATGTCCTGTTTTTAGCAAAGTCATGCTAAAATTCATGGAAAATTTCAGCATGACCTTTGCTGAAAATAGGACATATGGAGTACCCGAATTTGCCGGAACGGAAGTTAATCGACATTCCGGCAAACTCAAGGGCCTCTCGGGGTACCTGCAAAATCATTATCCCAGGTGGACAAGGCAATGTGCTACTTGCTTAAATATCATTTGGCCAACTATCTGAAACGTTCGTGCACACTTGTCCAATCCTTCCAGAGCAGTAAGAGCATTATGCATATATAAGTAACATTTCCAGGGTCTCACTACTTCACAACAATTTAATTATCGTCAAATGTTAATCACAAACCAAAACACCAACTATCATATGACTTCAGAATCATATTAGTGTCCAATTACCACTTGAGTAAATCATCACCATGACATACAAGATGCGGGTGAACAGTTACAACTATCAAATCACAAACAGGCAGATGAAAGAGTGTATAGTTTTTTCCTTCAAGTGCTGAACATAAATTCAGATTGCATGACTATATACCCATGAAGGCATTTTCATAAAACCATTCATCAGATAAGAGGTAGAAACTCTAGTGGAGCAATGAATGCTTAGTGTTTGGCTGCAGCAGAATGTGGCATTTCCATAGATAACTTGATTTAACCAATATGAACACAACCTTTGAATTTGACCATTCAGTTATCGCCCGGGGTCACTAGGCCCTCCTACTTGTAATTATTGTTAATTTGCAGTTCCTAGCTAGACATAATGTTGTCCCTAACTGTCCCTAGTCTGTTCAAAAGCTATGATGGATCATTTTCTGATTGACTAATATTGGTGCAAATCAGGTTAGTCCTCAGCAGTTACCAACTAAGTCTTTTTGTCCTTCTTTTCTGCAAGTTCAGGTGGGATCTTGTTCAGCAATCACCGCACCAATAAGAAAGAACAGAGGACAGTACACAAAATCGTTTGCTAATTCTCAGAATCTCTGCAACAATGCCTTAGTCAATATTCTTGCTTGATACAATTGTTCTTGGAATAATATATCAACAAAGAGAAACTCCCCACACATTTGATCTTGGTACAGACACAAGTGAAAGAATCTGTTATATATATTGGCCATAGCATATTACTAGAATTTACAAGAATCATCACTCACAAGCTTACACCAGAACAGACCGCTAGATACTGATACTCTTAATACAATAAAAACCAGGAGTGCAAAGCAGAGTAATTGGATACAGCCCAATGCATCGACATGATCTGATATTGTATCAATGGAACAAGAGAAACAAAGAATTTGCTAAAATGGCATGTCACACGCAGACCAGATGATACAGTTTCCAATTCAGCAATTCAGCAAACAAAGAATTCTGCATCTAATCAACTACTCTAGGTATGTACGTACATGGCAGACAACACGCCAGAGCATGAGAGATGCACCAGTTCTGCTTTTGAATTGCCCTTAACAGTTTAGAGATTTTCCAAATGCACAAAGCAAAACAGATAGATGCCACTTTCCTAGAAGACCAAAACAACATTGTGAAACAAATTTCCTATCAAGGCAACATGGAATTAAGAAATTACTACATCAGAATCTATGTATATAATAGCACTACATGAACCAACTGTCAGCCTACAGGCGAGCTCATTCCAAGATCGAATGAAGTTCCCTGTAGGTTGGAAGTTCATTCAACCAAAGCATGATGAACTCCAGTTCAAACGCAAGATGACAGAAGCATATTTGGCAACTTAACCCAAAAATACTGGACACAGAACAGAGATTTTGCAGTCTAGCAACACTACTGAATAACACACCAAGCAGTCACAGTCAAACCTTACACCAAATGCTCATCACGACATGAGCATACACGACGACCACAGTTCCACATAACGAAAAAATAAGTCTGTCAAGGCAACACGACCGACATTTAGAACGGTAAAAAAATAGCATCTAGCTATCATCACCTAACAGCACCACGAGCACTCCAACGACTCATGAGAGCAGAGAGATGGAGAGAGCAGAGAGAGAGAGGGGGGATGATACCTTGACGAGCTCCCCTGATGGCGTGGGTAGTAGGGTCGGGGCAGCGTCCCGGGAAGAACTAGGCACACGCGGTCCGAGGTGAGTGCAGCCTGCGCGCGAGAGGAACCAGCATCATCAGCACAATCGAATCGAACAAAGGGGGAGGGGGAGGAGAAGAGGACCTTGCGAGACCTTCAATGGCGGGGTCGCGGGAGAGAAGAAGCACGCGAGGGCGGCGGGGCGGCGGCGTCGGCGTCGAGGGCGGCGGCGTCGGGAGAGGAGAGGGGAAGGGGATCGAGGGCGAGGGGCTCGGGCGAGGGAGAGAGAGGGGATCGAGGGCGAGGGCTCGGGCGAGGGAGAGAGAGGGGATCGATACGAAGTAGGGGGCACAATACTAATGGCGCACCACCCCTCGGTGCGCCATAAGTATATACATGCTAATGGCGCACCTCGACCTGGTGCGCCATTAGTTTTTTTTTTCGCTCGAGCCAACAGGTTATCTCCCACCTGACCTTATCCACATCAACTCCCCTCTACTAGCTCGACTGGTCAGGTGCCAGTTCTCACACCAGGAGGTCCTGGGTTCGATTCCCAGGCTCCACAAATTTTTTTATGCATTTAAAATGCTGTTTGATACTTATTTGTGTTTAAATATGTTCAAACTTGTTTAAATCATAACAGTAATTTTTTTATAAGACAGTAATAATTTTTTAAAAAATATCATCAAACAGTAATGCCGGTGGAGCTGGGGAGGGTGCGGGGGGTCGGTGGCGGCGGTTGAGTAGAGGAGGGGTGCGGGGGGTCGGTGGCGGCGGTTGAGTAGGGGAGGGGTGCGGGGGGTCGGCGGCGGCGGCCGGTGGACCGGGGGGTGCTCGGCGGCGAGGGGGACCGGATCTGGCGAGGTGGGATAGCGATCGAGATGGAGGGGGATCGAGATCGAGTGTCCATGAAATTTAAAAATATTCATGATAGTTTAAAAAGTGCGCATGAAATACAATCGAGAAATGAAGGCTACGATTTAAATAAAATCGATCTTAGCTAGCTATCTGTTAACAATCTTCTTGCCCTTCTTTTTCGCAAATGGAGTTCTTTTGTGGAACGGACGTCCTTTAGGTAGGGTGGTCCTGCTTCTTCTTGTGGTGTATGCTTCTACTTCATCATTGTCGTCATGTTCGATCCTCGGGTCGCCGTACTTGTCGAAGTCTTGCTCATTGGCTACTCCATCCATTCCGATGATCTTCCTTTTGCCTCTCCTCACGACAACACGACTGGTCTTTGACGGGTCGGTAATGAAGAAGCATTGGTCCACTTGGGAAGCCAGTACCCATGGCTCATTTTTCGCGGTGACGTTTGCGCCCGCGGTCTTGGATTTGGCTTCGGGTATAACCATGGTGGTGAAATACCGGTCTTCTTTTAGGACGCTCTTGGCCCATCTGACACGGAACATCGGGACCTTCTCTCCAGCGTAGCTCAGCTCCCAGATCTCCTCGATCCTTCCGTAGTATCTGTCCTTGTCGTTACCGGTGTAGGATTCCATCGTTACCCCGGAGTTCTGATAACCATCGCTCTTCATGTCCTTGGCCTCGGTGTAGAATGTGTAGCCGTTGATATCGTACGCCTCATAGGTCATCAGGTTGTGCTCGGCGCCCTGTGACACGGCGAATATGAGTTTTTCTTCCGCGGAAGAATCCTCATTTAAAGGGTACGACAGAAGCTTCTGCTCGAACCAACGCGTGAAACATGAGTTGTGCTCTTTGAGTATATTTCCGTCCGTCCTCTGTTGGCCTCGGTCATTGTACGTCTTCTTAATAAAGGTTTTGTGCTCTACCACCCAAGGATCGACCACGTCTATGTGTTGTAGCACGACTAGGTTTGCTCTTTCAAAGTCGGCGAGTCGACCCTCGAAGTCGACATGCATTTCGCGGCGACCCTCACGGTGACCCCATCCAGCGAGCCTGCCGAGGTGCCTGTTGACGGGCAGACCAACTGGGTTCTCGATGCCTAGATAATTCGTGCAGTACGAGATGCACTCTTTGGTCAGAAAGCCCCTGGCTATGCTTCCCTCTTGACGTGACATGTTGCGAACGTATCCTTTGATGACACCATTCATCCTTTCGAACGGCATCATGCTGTGCAGGAACGTCGGCCCGAGTTGGATGATATCCTCCACTATATGGACCAGCAGATGCACCATAACGTCGAAGAATGCGGGCGGGAAGTACATCTCAAGCTCGCATAGTATCACCACGATCTCTTTCTGTAGCCTTCTGAGTTGCCTCACGCCAATCGACTTCCGAGAGATGACGTCGAAGAAGTTGCATAGGCCAAATAGCGTTTCACGGACGTGCGCGTCCATGATCCCACGGATTGCAACTGGAAGTATCTGCATCATCAGCACGTGACAGTCGTGAGACATCATCCCGCTGAACTTCTGCTTCGCTGGGTCCAGGTATCTGCTTATCTTCCCCGCGTAACCGTAAGGAAGTTTTACTCCTAGGAGGCAGGTGAAAAACTGCTCGATCTCCTCCTGACTTAGAGTGAAGCACGCGGGAGGGTAGTCATTTCCGGTCTTCTTGGCCTTTTTGCCTTTGCGACGACTTTCTGTGTCCTGCTTCGCCTCATCATCATCATCATAATCATATATAGCGTGAAGCTCCTGCCTGATGCCCATTGATTTCAAGTCTGCCCTTGCTTTCGGCCCATCTTTGGTCCTCTCTGGCATGTTGAGCAGGGTACCAAGCAGACTCTCGCACACGTTCTTCGTGATATGCATGACATCAAGGCTGTGAGGCACACGGTGGATCTTCCAGTACGGCAAGTCCCAGAAAACAGACCTCGTTTTCCATACCTTCAGCAGCGGCTCTGGCGCCTTTCGCTTCTTTCCCGGCTCTGGCGCCTTTTGCTTCTTTCCCGGCAGTGGGCAGTCTTTCCAATTTTTCAACAACTTGTCTATTTCCTCGCCGCTCCTCGTACACGGGCGTTTTCGGGGTTCGGTTTCACCATCGAACAGATCCTTGCGTTTCCTCCACGGGTCATCGTCGCGAAGCCACCTTCGATGTCCCATGAACATGGTTTTCGAAGACCCCGGATCTCTATCTAGCTGGCGATACGTTGTGTCATCCATGCACCGTACGCATCCAGAAAATCCGTGGACTACCTGCCCCGCGAGATATCCGTAACCGAGATAGTCGTGTACCGTCGTGAGCAGTGCGGCTCTCATAGGGAAATATTCTTTCTCTGCAGCGTCCCACGTATTGGCTGGCGTTTTCCACAGTGTGTCTACCTCCTCCTTCAGCAGCCCTAGATACAGATTGATGTCGTTCCCTGGTTGTTTCGGCCCTTCAATTAGCATACTCATGTGAATGTACTTCCTCTTCATGCACAACCAGGGGGAAGGTTGTACATCCACACAAACACAGGCCAGGTGCTATGTGTGCTTCTCTGGCTGCCAAACGGATTGACTCCATCGGTGCTCGCGCCCAGCACGATGTTCCTTGGATCCTTCCCAAATTCTGGGTATTCAAAATTCAACGCTTGCCACTGGCTCGCATCCTTAGGGTGACTCAGCATCTTGTCTTTTTTATCTATCTCCGGATCATTTGCGTCATCTTCTCGCTTCTTCTCCTCCCTATCCGCGTGCCAACGCAGGAGCTTTGCTACCTTAGGATCCGCGAAATACCGCTGTAGACGAGGAGTGATCGGAAAGTACCACACCACTTTTCGAGGAGCTTTCTTCCTCTTCTTGTATCGAGTGATGCCGCACACCGGACATATGGTAGACTCCGCGTGCTCATCCCGATAAATGATGCAATTGTTCATGCAGACATGGTATTTCATGTGCGGTAAATCCAGAGGACACACGATTTTCTTCGCCTCTTCCAAACTAGTCGGGCACTTGTTCCCCTTTGGAAGACGTTCGTGCCAGAATGACATGTTCTAGTCGAAGCATGCGTCGGTCATTTTGTGTTTTACCTTCATCTCCAGAGCCATGAGCGTTACTTTCAGGCGGGTATCCTCGGGCCTACATCCTTCATACAATGGAGTAACCGCGTCTAACTCAAGTTGATCCACCTTGGCTTTCTCTCGGGCGGCAGCTCTTGCGTTATCCGTCTGCTTGAGAAGCAACTCTTGAATATAAGGATCCTGCACCCAGCCCATCAATGGTCCACCGTCGTATGCTCCGTCGGCATCATCATCTTCATGATCATGCCCGTCGTCTGCTCCGGCGCCATCTTCCTCATCATCATGTCCTGCATCTTCTACATGATGACTATGTACAGCATCACCGTCGTGATCATCTCCTGGGGATTCTTCGTCTTCTCGCCCGCCCGAGCCGCGGTGGTTGCCTTGCTGTCCTTCCTCATTTCTTGCCCGGCCCCCATGGACGACTTCGTAGTCATCTTCATCACCTTGCCACCGATAGCCATCCACGAAACCACGCAAGAGTAGGTGGTCCCGCACCTGCCCGGAATCCGGGTCCGCAATAAGGCTCTCCAGCTTGCATCTTCGACACGGACATCTTATCTCCGTCTCGTTCTTTTGAAGCATCTCGGCCTTCGCGGACCTCCAAAACCTATTCACGATGCCCTCGGTCATCGTGCGGACCATGGTTGCCTGCGGGGTAGAGCAAAACGATATTTTAGAACCAAGAAAAAATTTGGCATGACTTTCCCTAAAAATAGGACCAAAAAGAATGCTTAATGCCAAAATTATCGCTGAAACGGAAATGAATCAACATTCCGGCAAAATATTGGCAACTATCGCATTTCAAATATTGGTACACCTCCAAACACAAACACATATGCAACACCACGAACATACATAGATCTAGCTAGGCCATAAAAAGTGCATGTGCAAATTGTTGTAGGGAGAACAACATAAATATAGCTTCCCCCCTTACTTACCTATCAAAACAAGGTAATTTAACCACTTAATTTGAATGAATCTATGGTGGAATTGAGGTGAAAAAGAGGAGGCACCCGAGACAAGGAGGAGGTGGAGAGAATGGAGTGGGGAGAAAGTGAGTGTGGGTAGGAGAGGCTGCCCAAAATATCTTGTTGCTGCCCACTTACTAATGGCGCACCAGCAGTAAATGCGCCATTAGTAATCCAGGTTACTAATGGCGCACCTACATCTGATGCACCTACATCTGAGGTTACTAATGGTACTAGTGCGCCATTACTTCTTCTTCCTCTTCTTCTTCTTCTTCTTCTTCTTCTTCTTCTTCTTCTTCTTCTTCTTCTTCTTCTTCTTCTTCTTCTTCTTCTTCTTCTTCTTCTTCTTCTTCTTCTGCTCCTTCTTCTTCTTCTGCTCCTTCTTCTTCTTCTGCTCCTTCTTCTGCTCCTTCTTCTTCTTCTGCTCCTTCTTCTTCTCCTTCTCCTTCTCCTTCTCCTTCTCCTTCTCCTTCTCCTTCTCCTTCTCCTTCTCCTTCTCCTTCTCCTTCTCCTTCTCCTTCTCCTTCTCCTTCTCCTTCTCCTTCTCCTTCTCCTTCTCCTTCTCCTTCTCCTTCTCCTTCTCCTTCTCCTTCTCCTTCTCCTTCTCCTTCTCCTTCTCCTTCTCCTTCTCCTTCTCCTTCTCCTCCTCCTTCTCTCTTCTCCTTCTTCTTCTTCTTCTTCTTCTTCTTCTTCTTCTTCTTCTTCTTCTTCTTCTTCTTCTTCTTCTTCTTCTTCTTCTTCTTCTTCTTCTTCTTCTTCTTCTTCTTCTTCTTCTTCTTCTTCTTCTTCTTCTTCTTCTTCTTCTTCTTCTTCTTCTTCTTCTTCTTCTTCTTCTTCTTCTTCTTCTTCTTCTTCTTCTTCATCTTCTTCTTCCACGGTGCGCCATTAGTAGTTTGAACTAGTAATGGCGCACGGTGGAACAGTGCGCCATTAGTAGTTTTCCAACAAAAGGAATAAAAAATATAATTAAAAAAACAGCATTAGTGGCACACTCTGGTACTAGTGCGCCATTACTTGTTACAACTAGTAATGGCGCACCGTGCCAGGATGCGCCATTAGTATGTTTGGACAGACGCGCTAGTTCAAAAAAAATAAAATTTAGGATACTAATGGCGCACCCTAGGCAAGGTGCGCCATTAGTACTTTCAACACTAATGGTGTACCAGAAGGTGGTGCGCCATTAGTATATACTAATGGCGCACCACCTATCTGGTGCGCCATTAGTGTCAATCCCACTTATAACCCTTTTTCTAGTAGTGTGTATAGCTTCTATGCCATGTCTTCTTGATGTATGTATGCTTAGTTTATCATGCAACGCTCTGTAGTGAGTGCATTGAGCTCGTAAACATGCCTACTTGTTATCTGTTTTTACATGTCCAGTTTTCTGCTAAGTTTGAAACCTGTAACGAAATTGGCTATGTTTACATGGGTGCCATCGTATCTTCTGATCCTTTTTGGCTCATTGGCAGTAAGGGATTTTTGTTCTATGCTTTGAGTAGATTCATGCCATGCCTTGTTTTGCTATATTGTGTTCCTGTAGCATGTTGTTTTCTGGCTCTAAACATGTCATCCTGATGTTAATTTCTGGTATGTTGTTGATTTCACTAAGTCTGTGAAGCTGATATCTTTTGCACTTTTGCCATGTTTGTTTGAACCTGTTATGGTGTGATTTAGCCATAGCTCAGTGTTCATCTTTTGTCAAGCATCTTGAGTAGATCACTGCCATATGCTTTTATGATACGTTTGGGTGCAGGATCTTAATTTCTTGTTTCTTGCTAAGTAGCATCATGCTGTTAATGGCAGAATCTTGTCATTCTTGTTTTGCTTGTCATTTGCAAACCGTGCATCCGATTCCGGTGATCTTTATATCGATTTCAACCGAAATCACCTCACCTTTCCAGTGGCATACTTGGTTTGCCAAGATTATGCCTTGTTCATCTTTTCCCTTCCCGCACACGCATATGCATTGCATATCACATCTCGTATATCATGCCATGCTTTGCATCATGTTGTGTGTGCATTGCATCGTGGTTGATAGTTGTTCCTTTTCTTGTGTTCTTGTTTTTGGTAGAGCCGGGAGATGAGTACGTGAATGAGGAACCTTTTGAGAACACTCACGAGGACCAAGCTTTCGACAACTCTGAGAACCTTGCAGGCAAGATGACCATACCCTCGAAATCACTTCTATCTTTGCTTGCTAGATGCTCGCTCTTTTGCTATGCCTATGCTGCGATACCTACCACTTGCTACATCATGCCACCCATATTGCCATGTCAAATCTCTAACCATCATTTCCTAGCAAACCGTTGATTGGCTATGTTACCGCTTTGCTCAGCCCCTCTTATAGCGTTGCTAGTTGCAGGTGAAGATGAAGTTTGTTCCATGTTGGAACATGATTATTTTGGGATATCACAATATCTCTTATTTAATTAATGCATCTATATACTTGGTAAAGGGTGGAAGGCTCGGCCTTATGCCTGGTGTTTTGTTCCACTCTTGCCACACTAGTTTCCGTCATACCGGTGTTATGTTCCTTGATTTTGCGTTCCTTACACGGTTGGGTGATTTATGGGACCCCCTTGACAGTTCGCTTTGAATAAGACTCCTTCAGCAAGGCCCAACCTTCGTTTTACCATTTGCCACCTAAGCCTTTCCCCCGGGTTTTCGCGAGCCCGAGGGTCATCTTTATTTAACCCCCCCCCCCCCCTAGGCCAGTGCTCCTCTGAGTGCTGGCTCGAACCGAGTAGACTGCGGGGCCACCTCGGGGAAACTTGAGGCTTGGTTTTACTCGTAGGATGTCTCATCCGGATGTGCCCTGAGAATGAGATATGTGCAGCTCCTATCGGGATTTGTCGGCACAATCGGGCGGCTTTGCTGGTCTTGTTTTATTACTGTCGAAATGTCTTGTAGTCCGGGATTCCGAGACTGATCGGGTATTCCCGGTAGAAGGAATATCCTTCGTTGACCGTGAGAGCTTATAATGGGCTAAGTTGGGACACCCTTGCAGGGTATTATCTTTCGAAAGCCGTGCCCGCGTGTGTAACCGTGGTGGTCTCTTCTTGGCGGAGTCCGGGAAGTGAACACGGTGTTGGAGTAATGTTTGACGTAGGTTGTTCTAGGATCACTTCTAGCTTCACGACCGTGCTTTGCTTCTCTTCTCACTCTCTTTTGCGTTGTTAGCCACCATATATGCTAGTCGCTTGCTGCAGCTCCACCTCACAACCCCATCCTACCTTTAAGCTTAAATAGTCTTAATCTCGCGGGTGTGAGATTGCTGAGTCCCCGTGACTCACAGATTCTACCAAAACAGTTGCAGGTGCCAACGATGCCAGTGCAGATGACGCAGCCGAGCTCAAGTGGGAGTTCAACGAGGAACGTGGCCGTTACTATGTGTTTTTTCCTGATGATCAGTAGTGGAGCCTAGTTGGGATGATCGGGGATCTGTGTAGCACTTGGGGTAGTCTTCTTTCATTTTGGTTCCGTAGTCGGACCTTGAGTGTAATCTGGATGATGGATGTCTATTTATGTATTGTGTGAAGTGGCGACTGTAAGCCAACTATGTATCTCTTTCCCTTATGTATTACATGGGTTGTGTGAAGATTACCTCACTTGCGACATTGCTTTCAATGCGGTTATGCCTCTAAGTCGTGCTTCGACACGTGCGAGATATAGCCGCATCGAGGGCGTTACATCTACATCACCAAGTCTCTACACAACAGTGGTTGACGACAAGGAAGCACGAAACCATTCGAACATATCCTTTGACAAATTCTATGTTGAGCTTCATGATTGTCATTTTTGGATATACAAGTGCTTTTCCTTGCAAGAACTAACCCATGTAGGTAGATGAACTCAAATTCCAAGTGGTGCTCCCAACTCTTGATGAGCTACATCAACCTTGAGCACCCACACAAGTTCCACTACATGAGCAAGACCCACACCACCACCCAAGGTATGATATTCCATCTTAGAGAAGCTTTACTCCAAGTCATGAGACAAAGCAACTCAACAAGATGAGAATACATCAAGATGCGTAAACGAAAAATGGTAACCCCATTTAGAGCTTAAACGATGAGTATGACCTATGATCAAGTGTTCTCACTTGACTCCTAAGTCAATATACTCTAACATAGGTGACTATGTCACCGCCCAACTCTAGATGAAGTTCTCTTGTGTTCTTTTCTGTGTTATTGCATTTGTCTCTTGCATATTTGTTTCCCTCTTTTTCATCTAGAACCTTCATTCTTTTCTATTTTTCTTTGTTCTGCATTTTTTGCATCCAATTCCTTGCAAATCTTTCAGTTAATTCATTGCAAATCTTTGTGAAGATCTTATTTGACTAGTGAGCTGAGGTGACAAATGTTTTTCTCTGTGATGAACTCGGCCTCACCGAGTTATTGTTTTCGGTCCAACCGAATCCTTTCGGTACCACCGAAACATGCCAACTCGGTGACACCGACTTCACAACAGGAAAAACAGTTTGCCACTTGTTCTATATTTCTTCTGATCCAGCTCCACTCAATGAATCTTGTCCTCTACAAGCATAACAGTTTTATCCACTGCTTTGTGCCGAGTCTCAAGGACCAAACCCATTCGACGGATTCCAAAAAAACCTTCTTGGAAATTGATGTCAAAGGG
The DNA here is from genome assembly GCA_032464435.1 of Aegilops umbellulata. NCBI lineage: Eukaryota > Viridiplantae > Streptophyta > Magnoliopsida > Poales > Poaceae > Aegilops > Aegilops umbellulata. The sequence continues at coordinate 333,364,499 of CP136058.1, forward strand.
GGAGAGAGAGATCACATCAAAGCTTATCACCTACAAAGGAGAAAGTATTAAGGAGGAGAGAATACTCAAGGTCCCAAGTATTAAGGGGGAGAAAGAGATCTCCAGGGGGAGAGAATACTCAAGGATCCCAGATGCTTGATGTTCTAGAGGAGAGATGCCACATGTCTTTTTGAGGGAAAGACATGTTCATATGTGCTTATTTGCATTAAGTTCTATTCATTTATATCTTTCAGCTCTGATTTTCTGTTTCCTATCTTCTCCCAATATCCCATGTCAGATTCAGGGGGAGCAAGATATCTAAGGGAAAGAAATCATTCAAATTCATTGCATATCTTTACTCTTGGGGACATGTCTAATCCAATGTGGTACCTTGTACTCACTCTCTACATGTCATCCCAGTCTTGGTATTCTTGTGGTTTCTTTTGTTTGCTCTGGATAGTGGATGTACCTGTGTTATCTAACCTTGTTTGTGCAGGTTCATTCCATCCTAAGCCAACTCAAAACTACAAGGTAAGTATATGCATCAAAATCATGAGTATGAGGAATTCTTGCTTATGTACATACTGTTTGCAAGAAGGACTCATAAGCATGAAGGTATTTCTTTAATAATCTTTTGCTCTGATGCATATGGCCAAGATACATGTAACACATTGCCTACTATGTCATGATTATGCTCTCACATGCTTCTATATTTTATATTCACATGATTGCATACATGTAGGGGGAGCCTATGTTTGTTACATGTCCTACCAAAGCTTTACTTGCTATTCTTTGTATCTTTATCCAAAGCTTTGATGTATGTTGCCATCAATTACCAAAAAGGGGGAGATTGAAAGCACAAGTGCTCCCCAGGTGGTTTTGGTAATTAACGTCAACATATCTCTTGTTGGACTAAAGTTTCTATCTAGCATGTTTCAGATAAGTTCAACAATGGAGTGGCATGGACTAAAGGTTGTGGGAACTCCTTCAAGATGCTAAGGACAAAGGATTGGCTAAAGCTTCAAGCTCAAGACTCTTCATTTTACATTTTCAGTGATCCAAGATCACATTGAGTCTATAGGAAAAGCCAATACTATCAAGGAGGGATGAGGTGTTGCTTAATGAGCCTCTTGCTTCATGTGCTTAATTATATGCTCCAAAAACCCTCAGCTACTTTCCCAATTCCACATAAGACCTAAACCCAAAGTCAAACTCGGACCTACCGATTCCTTCAATCCGGCGCCACCGAGTTTCACATGTCATAGCCACTGCCAAATCCTAGCAAATCGGTTTTACCGACAGGGATCTCGGTCTCACCTAGATGGGATTGCAATCTCACTGTGTATGTCCATTGTCAAAATTGGTCTCACCGAGTTTGAGCAATCGGTACTACTGAGATTACAATGCAAACTCTCTGGTTAACCTATTACCAAAATCGGTCCAACCGAGTTTAGTAATCGGTCCCACCGAGTTTGCCTGACCAACTCTCTGGTTAGCTAATTACCAAAATCGGTCTCACTGAGTTTGCGTAATCGGTCTCACTGAGAGTACGTTATGCCCTAACCCTAACCATATCGGTCCTACCGAGTTGCATGTCAGTCCCACCGAAAATCTCTAACGGTCACTAGGTTTACTATTTCGGTCCGACCGAGTTTGTTGATTCGGTCCCACCGAGATTTGTAAATTGTGTGTAACGGTTGGATTTCGTGTGGAGGCTATAAATACCCCTCCACCTCCTCTTCACTCATGGAGAGAGCCATCAGAACACATCTACACTTCCAACTCATATGTTCTGAGAGAGAACCACCTACTCATGTGTTGAGACCAAGATATTCAATTCCTACCAGATGAATATTGATCTCTAGCCTTCCCCAAGTTGCTTTCCACTCAAATCTTCTTTCTACCAAATCCAAATCCTGTGAGAGAGAGTTGAGTGTTGGGGAGACTATCATTTGAAGCACAAGAGCAAGGAGTTCATCATGAACACACCATTTGTTACTTCTTGGAGAGTGGTGTCTCCTAGATTGGCTAGGTGTCACTTGGGAGCCTCCGACAAGATTGTGGAGTTGAACCAAGGAGTTTGTAAGGGCAAGGAGATCGCCTACTTCGTGAAGATCTACCGCTAGTGAGGCAAGTCCTTCGTGGGCGATGGCCATGGTGGGATAGACAAGGTTGCTTCTTCGTGGACCCTTCGTTGGTGGAGCCCTCCGTGGACTCGCGCAATCGTTACCCTTCGTGGGTTGAAGTCTCCATCAACGTGGATGTAGGATAGCACCACCTATCCGAACCACGGGAAAAACATCCTTGTCTCAAATTGCGTTTGAATTCTCCAAACCCTTCCCTTTACATTTTTGCAAGTTGCTTGCTTTACACTCCGCTGCTCATATACTCTTTGCATGCTTGCTTGATATGTATTGTGTATGTTGAAATTGTGCCTAAAACTCCACTCAAACCGAAAAAGTTTAAAAATTGCAACTTTAGCACTGAGTGTCTAATCACCCCCCTCTAGACACACCTACTTCTAGATCCTACAACGCCGCCACCGGCCCAACGGGGAACGAGCAGCCAGCATCGTCTCAACACCCGTCCGTGCGGCAAGACGGCCGCACCGCCACTCCATCGCTCACACTAGCTGGTTCTTCGTCCCGCGCGTTCCGCGCACCTTTGGAGGCTCGAGCTGTGCTCATCGCGGCGAACAAGCTCCTGCGCTACCGTCCCATCGACGGCGTCCACGAAGAGTGGCTTGACCGCGTCGCCGAGCTTGTCCGCGTCGCAGGGGGCTCTCCCGCGCCATCCGTTCCGATGCGTCGCACCCCGCCCCGCTCGGGCAACGAAGCTCCGGGGGCGTACCAGCCGCCTCCTCTTCAAGAAGACGCAATGGCTCCAAGGTGCGCGGCCCCTGGCCGGAACCCGCTCCGTCAGGCGCCGGTGCAGCAAGAGCGGAGCTGCCAAGAAGTCCCTCGTCCGCAAGAAGCTGCCCGGGCGCTCCCCTCTCCGGCACGTCGCGACCCTGCTCCCGCTCCCGCTGGTCAAGACCCCGCGCTGCTCCCAGCCGCAGTGCATGGGAACCCGCAAGACCAAGCTCTCCCTCAACCAAAGCCTCCCGTGGCCACCGCAGGCTGCCGCGCCTACACCACCGAGCTGCATAGCGTCGCGTGGCCCGGCAAGTTCAAGCCAGACCTGCCTTCTCTCTACGACGGCATGACCGACCCTGGAGAGTTCCTCCAGCTCTATGAGCTGGGCATCGAAGCTGCTAGCAGGGATGAAAAGGTCATGGCGAACTGGTTCCCCATGGCGCTCAAGGAAGGAGCTCGCACCTGGCTCCTAAATCTGGCTCCAGGAACAATCTCTTCCTAGGACCAGATGCGCACCCGCTTCATCGCCAACTTCCAAGGTACTCGCGACCGGCCACCGGCCGTGAGCGACATGCGCCGCATCAAGCAACAACCCGGAGAGACCCTGCAAAAGTACATCCAGCACTTCAACAGTGCGCGCCTCAAGATCCCCAAGGTGTCCGAGGAGGCCATCATCTCAGCCTTCTCCGACGGTGTGCGCGACGTCAAGATGAAGGAGGAGCTGGCAATGCATGAAGACATGTGCACCTCCCTGGAGCTGTTCAACTTGGCGACCAAGTGCGCCAGGGCTGAGGAAGGACGTCTCTCCCTCCTCGAGCTGCCTGCCGCGGACCTAGAAGAGAAGAAGCCCAAGGCCAAGGACATGAAGCGCAAGGGGGCTGTCGTGCTCGCGGCAGAACCGGACACCAAGCGGGGCAAGGATCTGCCTGAATCCTCCAGGGGCAGCGGGTACTGTGTGTACCACAACCTTCACACCCACAACACCAACGAATGCCAGGAACTCCATGCCGTGCGAGAAGGAAGGATCGGCCGTTGTCCTGACCGTGCTGACCGGGGCTACGGCCGAGGAGGAGGAAGAAATGCGGGACACTGGGAAGACCACGGCCCGCGCCAAGGGTGGCGTGATCAACCTCGTGAGGACCGCTAGCGGGACCTGCCTCGCGAGGGGGACTGGAGGGATCAGCCTCGTGAGGATCGCCCACAAGGCAACGCAAGCCTCCCTCCACTGCCGCCTCAGCCAAGGAGGAACGAGGACCGCCATCAAGACGAGGGGGCTGGGGGCTTCCAGGAGCCACGCGCGATCGCCTGCATCCTGGGCGGAGCTCAAGCCCCAGCCTCCAAACGCATCTTCAAGCAGTTTGCCCGCGAAGTGAATGCAGTCCTACCTAAGCTCGAAGCAACGCGCCCTCTCAGGTGGTCGGCGTGCGCCATCACGTTTAGCTCAGCGGATCAGCTCAAGTGCACGGCCACAGCCGGAGTCCTCCCGATGCTTTGCTCCCCAGTCATCAGCAATGTACTGGTCACCAGGACCCTTATCGATGGTGGGGCAGGGCTCAACGTCCTATCCGTGGAAACATTCAACAATCTCCAGGTGCCCTACGACTAGCTTTAGCCAACCAAGCCTTTCTCCGGAGTCACCGACCGCTCCACGATCCCGATTGGGCAGGTCCGCCTCCCTGTCACCTTCGAGGCACGCAACAACTACCGCACCGAGCTCATCGACTTCGACGTCGCTTACATCCGCCTGCCGTACAACGCCATCCTCGGGTACCCGGCATTGGCCAAGTTCATGGCCATGACTCACCATGGCTACAACGTCCTCAAGATGCCAGGAAGTGGCGGAGTCATCACGGTGCCATGTGAAGAGAAGGATGCAGTGTGTTCCCTAGAGCGAGCCTTTCAGGCCGCGTCACGGGAAGACCCTGATCGCGGAAGCAGGAGGCTTCCCAAGACCGCCCCCAAGAAGAAGAAGGCATCGTCTGGACCGACCCTCAGGAGGCGGGTCCCTCAGGGCCTGCATCTGCCCAAGGGGAACCTCCTTTCATCGCATAGGAAAGCGCGCCCAGCGCCCTCCTCAGGCAGGGCTCGGGGGCTCTCCCCTGGAGGGCCACCGACCTGGCCGAGGTCACGAGGGAGGCGCTTGGGCACCACGTGGAGGCGTGTTTCAAAGCACGCTTCCCTCAAGAAGGAGCAAGGCAAGGAAGGTCAGACCAGCAGGAGTTCGTCAACAAGGCCGTTCAAGAACTACAGGAGTCAAGAATCATGAGAGGTTTCCGCCGCCTACCGGCTGTGGCTCCCCATCCAGGCGAGGATGGTGGGCTGCGCGTCTGCATCGACGTACCAGGACTCAATCAGGTCGCCACGATGGAGCGCCTCTGGCCCTCGCAAGTGGGGCGTTGTGAAGGTCCGCCCCACAGCTACGTTCGCATGCCTTACGGCTTGCCGGGTGCGGCTGCTACGTACCTGCGCCTCATGAGGGGCATCGAGGAGGCTCAGGAAGACGGGCGTTCCGCAGCCTTGGCGGAGATGGAGATGATTCGCGAGGCGCCACTAGTGCCCCCGGAGCCTCTCGAGGCCCCTGGGCCTGGGGGCTCGTGAGGATTGGCTTCCGCAGCCCACCGAGTCTGCTGCACCAACACCACTTCGTCCTCGACATATCCAGGTGACGTCTTTCGAGTTTCGTTTTCAGCTGGGAGCGCTCACCCAGATCTGCATTATTCCCAGGCCGCGTGGGTCCGTCCTTGTGGCGTGTATCCCTTTTAATTCATGTTGTTAGCTTGCTTTGTTGGGGGCGCCCCTCGGGCTGCATCGTCCCCAAGTCGCTCGGGCCTCGGCCAACGGTGTCTACTTTCCCAGCATCTATTTTAATGAATCCACTCCTTCGCGGCTAACGTGCTTGATCTAGTTGCCTGCTCAAATAACGCCAGCTGACGGAATTGCTCCCGTAACGGCACGACGCTTGCGCATGGGTCAGTCCCTGCAATGCCGACAAACCTGAATGGCTGAGCTCTGGCCGCGGCAGCCCCGCATAGCGCCACCTCGTCAAGCCTTCAGTGCCTCACCTCCCCTCGGAAGCAACTGACGGCTGGTTGATAATTTCTATGGCAGTCCCTTTCTTCCTTCTTTGATGAATCCGGAGGACCTCCCGAGAGAGCTGAGCCAGGCAAGGCCCTTGCGGCGCCTCCTTCACTCTCGTCCACGCGAACCGCTTGCACGTTAAAGGGGGGGTGCCTGAGCATCGTGACTCAGGGCTCCTACTGGCTCTCCAGCCCTCACCCTCTGGCCTTGCCCACGGCATCGCGACCTGGCATACCAGCGACGGCTAAGACCAGCTCGAGGGCCGGGACCCGAGGACGTAGAGCAGAAAGGGGAGCAAAGGCGAGAGAGAAAGGGCACGCCAGGACCTCGCCAGGCGATTCCTCTCCTGGCGACGCACGGACCCGACGACACACCAGGAATAATCCCCGATTATCAAGATAAGTCACCTCTTGGAAGCACCGGCCCCCGTAGCACTACCCCCGCACCTAGTGCAATTCCGTATCGGCGCCGCCGCTTTCCTTTCTCGCCGAGCGACGGCTGCTTGGGCGCCAAAGGGGACCTCCTGAGCATCGCGACTCAGGGGCTCTTACCGGAGCCTGGGTCGCTCACCTCCTGGCCTTGACCACGGCATCGCGACCTGCCATACCAGCGACGGCTGACGTCGCCTTGGGACTGGGACTTGTCGACACAGAGCACCAAGCCCTCGCGAGGTTAGAAAGCGAGAACTAAGCTGGGACGGAATCGGCAACTCGCACAGCCTTACAGCAAGGGTTATATATTAACAAACAGGGTCACATGCACCTTACAAGCCCCCATGGGGCGCATTTTGATTCCTCGCAGGGAACGGATCCAAAGGCATGCTAACTATGCGCGCCGCCGCAAAAGACGCCATCATCAACAGTGGGCCGTCAAGCACCAGCGCCAACCTCATCCAGATCAGAGTCGGCGACGGCCAGCCGAGCCCGCCCTGCTCCAGGAGCGGCGCTGGCTCGTGGGCTCGTAGTTGTCGTCGCTCGTCTCCGGAGTCGCGAAAGTCTCGCTGGACTCACTAGATCCTCCGGCGCCTCCGCCGCCTGCGGAGCTGGCAAGGGAGCGGTCGACGGGCCTGGTCCTCACCATGGCGAAGTCCTGGCCGCCTCTCCCGGGGCAGCACTCGAGCCGGCACCCATTCGCGTCGAAGACCTTGAAGAACATCACCGAAGCGCCATCATACTCCAGGTGGATCGTGAGGGCGCCCCTTGCTCTGCAACCCCGGGCGATCTCGCCCCAGCCTCAAGTCATGAAGGCCTCGCCCGAAGCAACGACCGCGACCTCTGCCTCGGTCGCGGGAGCGCTGCAGCCGGCGTGCTGCAGCCATAACTCCAGGAGTCTTCCCTGCGGAATGACGGAGGCGAAGAAGGAAGGAAAGCGAATCCAAGATCGAGGGGGCATGGCGGCATGGAGCACGAACTCGCGGGAGGATCCCTCGGCGTGGACTCCAGGGGGAACAACCCACACCTTCGTGACCCTTCGGCGCCGGCGACGGTGCTGGCCGTGGTTGTCGGCATCGACCCCTTCATGGCCCTCGACGTGAGCATACAAGGGAAGCGGGAACCCCGGCGGAGGCCGCACGTACCAAGGCCTCGACACCACCTGACGGCCTTCCTCGTCTCGGCCGCAAAGGGCAAGCCGTTTCTTCGGCAGGAGCGGGTCAGGTCCCTGTCGAGGAGCCTTCCCCTTCTCCGTTGCGGAAAACCGGCGAATCGGAGCCATCACAGCAAGGCGGAGCAAGGATCGGGAGGAAGGAGAAGCAAAGAGAGATGGACTGAAAGGGCACGCGCAGTGCCGTACTTATAGTCGGCGAAGGCCAACCGTCGGCCTCCACGATCACAGGTAATCATGACACGATCTGCATGCAGGGACTTGCCCAATCCGCGCGACCACCGAGGCGTCATGGGGAAGCGGAGACGCCCACGTCCAATCAACCGCCACGCGGCGCCCGAGGCCGCAGGCTGTTAGGGCCCGCGATGCTTCGCCTTTGCCCTTTCGCCTCTCGGCACGGCCAAGTCCGAGCGCGCCTTGGGCCCGGGGGCTACTGTCGGCGTTCTGGGAACGGGGGTCCCCAGACTTGCCTGCCTGCGACCTACGGCGTGGCTTAAAGGGGGACCAGCACGGCCCATCTTCATCAACACGAGACTCAAGACCCTCGCAAGGGGCCAAGCCTCGCGGGGCGGACGACACGGAGCCTCCTCAGGCGCGGCCTCACCAGGCTGGCTCACGAGGAGGCGGAGAGATCAAGGCGGGGTACCTCACGAGGTGCCCATGACGACCAAGGGTGCCAGGCGGGCGCCAGCCCGCGCAGTGTCTCCCTTTCCTCTTTGGTGCAATGGGGGCAAGCGCAGGCGAGAGGATCAAGCAAAGGCATCCATTTCGGTGCAACGAGACCAAGACCAGTCCAACGGTGGGAGGAGGTTATCGTGGAGCCCAGAACAGCGTCACCACAGAGCCTTTGGCAGGCGAGGACCAACTTTAGTCAGGATAAGTGTACCAGATGTTCCCCTTCAAAATGGCAATTGTTGGCGCCCTTCCCGCTCAATTTTTGGGAAGAGGCCCAGGGCCTTTGCCTATAAATAGGACTAGCCACCCCCGAGGATGGGGGGAGAGATCAGATTATCAAGCAACAAAGAGAGAGAGAGAGAGAGAGAGAGAGAGAGAGAGAGAAGGGCGGCTGAACTCCTCCTAGCAGTTCATCGTCCTTGCTAAGAGCAGACCCTCGCGAGGCTGTTCTTCCTTGTACTGTTCATCTTCATCAGCCCAAGAGGCAATCCACCCACCACAAACTAGAGTAGGGTATTACACCACAATGGTGGTCCGAACTAGTATAAACCTTGTGTTTCGTGCTGTTCTTTCTATAGTTTAGATCTTTGCGAGACGAAGAGGTAGAGGGCGAAGCCTCCGTGCGCACCCCAGAGTTCGAACCTCAAGGGTCTGCCGGAACCCGAAATCCGACACAATTGATGCCATGGACTCCTTCGTACAACCTTGTAAGCGAAAAAGAAGTTGCAGTGTGCCTGTACAAAGAACTAGCGTAAGTTCAGTTACCTGCTTCTCGGAATTTTAGCTAGCCACTTATTGCAAAATTGTTCAATTACGTTGCTTGGCTTGATTTAGTTTGCTACTCATTACATAATGCCACAGCATGTTAATCCCATTATAGACTGCGCCTATCTATGTGTTTGATACTTACTGTTAAGAATTACCTGTTTGCCTGAACTTAAATAGCTACTTGTTTGTTTAACTGCTTTGCTGCTGCAACAACGGGTTACAGTGATGTTAATAACTACTTTTCAGCATCGAATTGAAACTCTTTAATTCCTTGTTTGTTTAACTGGTTTGCTGTTATAACTCCCAGTTGAGATGTTTTGCTAACTTCAACTTTTCTGAATCCAATCGGAACTTTAATGGCAAAACAGGTTAGCCTAAGATCAAAGAGCGAGGTCCCCATGGACGTTGTATCATCCCACAACAGTGGCACCGGCCCAATCGTGTATTATGAATTGCCAACTGCTGATGCTCTAGAGGCTAAACTAGTGGTAGAAAGAGATTCTGCTTCTGCACTTAGATATGAAGTTGACATGTTGAGGAAGCAAACAACACAATCAGTAGCAGTACTCAAGACAACCATTAAATATTTGGTGGATTTCAAAATGAAGCAAGCTGAGACTGATCACATTGTTAAGGTCCTGAAGGAAAAAAGGAAGTTAAATTCCCACTTGGTAAATCATAGGTGAAATGTTCTTTCCATCGTTGAATAACCTTTGTGTTGTTTGTTCATGTAATCAATCAAACCATTTGTTTTGGATATCATGTAATAATTGTTTGTTGTTTTTTGTTTTTGGTTTGTAATTTTATTTGAGCACAATATTGTATTAATTGATAAGACTCGGAGACATTTCATTTTGATTGTTGTGCCAGACCTACAAATATGCCAATCGGGCTGAATATGCATTTAGCAATAATAGTAGTATAGATGGACCGTAAGTGGCACGCATCGGAAAGAGCCAAGATGTTGTAGTAGCTTGGCTAAAAAAAGGATGTTGTTGTAGCAAAGAAAAGTACAGCGGCCTGGCTTATGTATGTTAGTTGATATTATTGATCCATATACTCTATAAGTGTTTATATGTCTGTTAGTTCTGTACATCTTGGTTGATTGACTCGGTATTTGAATCTTGATACATCGCTTGTGTACATATCTAAATGGGAGTACACATTATGTTGCGTGTGACATTTGAGTTGGACATGAAGTGTTCCAAATATTCGAATTCACCTTAAACTGGATTCTAGCTTCTGAATTTGAGTATCGACATTTGTAAACCATATTCATATATGACAGTGGAATACATCTTTGTCGTCCTTTTGAAGATATATAAAAACACATAGAATGATTTATAAAGATTCGCATAGGAATACAAAATGGATTCGAATTTAGTTGCCAGGGTAAACGTGGATGCTTATTGTCCCAAAATTCGAAAGAAGCGGCAAATGTCCACTCCCACGTCGGCTGCCCGAAGCCAAGTGTTTGGGAGATGGAAATTACTGTCTACCCATTACACGGACAATCCATCGGCCCGATTTCCACTGCTCTAAATAGGGGTAGGATAGTAACTTCAATTAGACATGACACGACCGCCTCTGAGCCCATTCCGACACGGTGGGCGCCAAACATGGGCGTAAAACACATTTGATTCAAGCTCGTCCGAAAGACCTCTATTTCTCCCTCCATTTCCCCATTCATACATGGTGGGCGGCAAAACAAACTCGACTCGGCCGAAATCGATGTAGGCAAATATTTTCAATAGGGGCAGGTTTGTAACTTCACTCAGACATGACAGAACCTCCCTACGTGTCAGCCCCGTTCATACACCATGGGCGCCAACCACCCTCTCCTCGCCCGAAATAGCTCTGGGCAAATATTGGCGAGATGCGAGATTACCGTCGTATCCCCAACCGACGAGACGTCCAAATTTTAAACGGGGGCTAAGTTCATAAATTTCCCATATTTTCGATAGGGGCGTCCCAAAAACATGGTTCCCCATACCTCTCCCTCCATTTTCCCATTCATACACCCTCCGCGCTAGAACACCATCCCCACACCAGCCTCCGTCCGCCACCCCATCCATCACCGCCGTCCTCCACCACATCCATCGCCGCCGTCCTCCACCACATCCATCGCCACCGTCCTCCACCATGCCGGAGCGCCTACCAAGACTGCATCGTCCACTGCTAGAGATGGACGTTTCTCATCCACAGCGACGGACCAATAGCCTTGCATCACGTCCCCTCGCTTCATCGTCGCCATCGTCCTCTTTGCCGGGGCCGCTCACACGAGCTTCTCTTCCACCGCAACGGGACTTATCCCCCGATGCACCCGTCTACCATCGCAGATCTGCTTCAACACCACCGACAGCCATCGCACCCCCGATGCCTACACGGCGCCGCAAGAGAGGTGGTACTTCATATCTCCTCAACTTTTTGATCTCAACCAGAAAATAGAACTTAACTTGGTTACTCTACTTTCTTTTCAGCTCCTAGAATTTAGTTCTTAGTTCGAAGCAAACAATGGCTGCAAAATATCATTTCTCCGGTTTCCCCCTTTTATGATCACTATACGATCAGAATACGTGCTTCGTGTCATAATAGCACTGCTCGACCAATCAAGCTAAACAAGCTTAGTGGTTCAAATACGAATCTGATATTATTAAAACAGAATCATTTAATTGGTCAGCTAAATGTTCCTAAATTAGTTTCGAAAATGCATGTTCGCCGCTCGGGTGTGTATCTCTACAGGGTGCCCACTGTGGGCCGGCCCACCCTGGGATTTTGGGTCGTCCCAGGCCCCGATTCCCCTCTGTTCTGCTGCGCGCTTCCAATCTCTACTTGTGGCCTGCCTCACCGGCGACTTGCCATCCTCGGACGACATGACTCTAGGAGGAGACGCCGGACTAACAGGAGGTTAGGAGCCGCTCGCCCAACAGCGTCACCGCTGCCCCGGCGCGCCGCCGTGCCTACCTTCCCAGTCCGTTCAGGGCTCAGGCATGCAGCACCCACTAAGCCAACCCGATTTATCCTGAGATAAGTCCTCAACACTCAACAGCCACTCCTCATCACCCATTTTCTAATTTATTCATTACTTATTAGGCTGGACTGTCATTAGGGTTTGTTGTGTGCTCAGTGCTACCTACACTTAATGGTTCAGATGTATTTCGGTAATCTTTAGTAGCTGTAAAGTTCACAGGGTTTTCAAAATTCCGGCCCTAGGAATAGACACTAGTCATTTTGGATTGTTGGTCGTAGTGACATTGACCCAGATTACTACTGCAAGCCAGATTTGTTGACCATTTTACTTGTCTTTCTTACTCATTCGATATAATATCCAATTATTCACGTTGATTAGTTGCAAACAATAAGTGCTAGACAAACTTCTTGATTCAGATTTTGAACGGTCTCTTACTGCAGTTACAATTATGCATACTTGTCCTAGTAAGCTCACAAGTAAATGATTGATTCATTACATCTATGCTTGCCTTGTCATATTTGTTGTCAATATTCTTTTAGGGTGGACCACCCTGTTTCTAAATACTGCAACCGTAGACATGAGTGAATAGTATTTCTCTATGTGATATCTTCCATCATGCGTGGGCAACGAACAGTGCATTGTATAGAAAAAAAGTGTCATTTCCAGCTTTTACATAGGCTTAGATCTTTTACATGGAATACAATCTGCCTACTTGCTTTGTGTCGCACTACCAACACTCCACCCTTGAAGCTAAACATTATGCCACTCATAATTCCTTAGTTTATTTGTTCAAATACGAATTTCATATGATTCTAATGTTCCTACTTCAGTTTTGAAATGTGTCTCTGCCTATTATAGAGACATAAGGGGTTTCTATTTTTGTGTGTGCTCTGGTCAGCACGGTTGGGGGTGAACTTTGCATATGCAGGGGTTTATAGGGAGACACTCTTCGAGTTGAATCCGCAATGCATTCCATAGATAATCTGACTGCTTTTTATGTTTTCATGAATCTCAGATTCCGAACAGCATCATAATGATTATGAGCTTGCGCGCATGAAAAGAATAAAGCAAAACAATGCCATGGCTGTCAAACTTGGCATTAAGGGACTGAAATCAAGTCTGGATGCAATGCAATGCAAACGCTCTCCACCTATAGATTCATGCTCAGAATAGGATCCTAACAGTGATTCTGAGCTAGAGGGAGACCTAAGTCAATGTAGCTCCCTAGTGGAGGAGTCAGAGGAAGATGCCCTATCTTATTCACCCATCAAGGTACTTGCTCTAACTTTCCAAGGTTATATTTGTTGCACATATCTTGCAACTGATGCTTTGCATTGCTTCGACTTTGTTGAACTGCCATTAGCTTAGTTTACACATCGTGTACGTGAATACGCCCTGCCTATCCATTTTCAGTACATATTCCATCTGTGATCATACCATATTTATCCATTCAAATGTTGTTCTTGTTTATTAGACGTTCAAAAGGAAGAGGGCGATTCCTGATCGTGGAGGAGCACAAGCAAAGTATTTGAAAAGGTAGTGGCACCTGATAAATCAAATAGCCCATTAGGTGTAGTTGCAATATCACTTGACCCACAAAACACCCCAACTCTAGCAGACTCTAGCCCAACTACACTGGTTATTTCTGATGCCCCAACTCAGCAGACCCCAACTGCAGCAAACATTATGATTATGCCAGTTGACATAACACCAGCTCTACGATACAAACCCCCCATTCCAGCAAAGAGTACACCAAATCCAGTTGTCAAATCCCTTTTCGAACCAGAGAGAGCCCCAATTGCATCAAATAGGACCCCTGTTCCATTTCTTCCCAGTTTAGAAGACAAAGCTTATATTGTTGTCAGGAACTTTGTGTGCATCTTTCCTTCATGGAAAGATTATACCGCAAACACATAACAATTTCCAGTCTTCCTCCGCAACTTACGCGTAAGTAATATACTAATTTTATTCATGGTCATTGCTGCATACGTTTCTGCTAACAGAAGACACAAGATTTCATTCTTTTAAATAGGCGAGGACAAAATTGGATTGTGAAGACGAGCAAGGGTTGGTTGCACTTTTCAAGCACTCGTTGATGAAGTATCGTTCCTACCTGAGGCAAGCACACTTCGATGGCAAGCCTCTAAACAAAATTTCTGTAAAGTCTCCGATGCTACATTTATCCGACGGTGACTCGAACAATTTTGTTACACATTGGTCTCGGCTGCAGCGTAAGGTACTATCTATGATATCACATCACAATTTGAACTACATTTCTACATTTTCCTTAACGTCTCACTTGTACGAAAACTGTTAGTAGAAGAACATTCATTCTCAAGGGACCACAAAATCTCGCAACTATGCTGCACATTGCATTGCTCTTGTGAGTACCTCTTGCACTGTATGACCATACTTACTTTCATAGCTGTTTGATTATGTAGCATCACTGCACATGTTAGCCTCGTTATCGTCCATTTGGTGGACATTATAAGATCCGTATGGACTCTTACATAAATTTAGAATCAACCCAATGCTTTTGAAGAGGTTTAGCTCTGCAGTCCTCTTGTAAGGACTGAACGTCGTCTATCATTGTACTTACATTAACAGCTACTCCCTCTGTCCCATAATATAAGGACGTTTTGTACAGTACACCAGTGTTCAAAACACTCTTGTATTATGGGAATAGGGATTGGTTCATTGTGTAGCATTCTGCATCTTATCTCCCTCGCCCACCATTTACTAAAAAAGATTAGATCTATATTTAATCTTACCAAAAAGTAGAATACATAGACAATGCGAGTGCAGAAGTGTAGCCAATTGCTCTTGTCAGTACATTTTGTCCTGTAATGCTTGTACTTCCAGGGATTTGTAGTTGATTATGTAGCATCAATCTGCATCTTATCTTCATTATCCTTTATCCCTTCCAGTATTATCATATCTATAATTACTCTCTACAAAATGTAGAGTACAGGCAATGCTTGTGAAGAAGATTCGGTGCTGAAATTCTTGAGTTATCCTTCCCTTGACATGGAGAAGGGCATTATAAAGCCGGTGTTAACTGTTAATGTAAGTTAGTACTTCTAAGGCCTTTATCCTCGACTGCTGTTTAGTTTGCTCATACTCCCTATCGTTTACTGCTGTTTAGTTTGCCGTTTCTACCAAAATGCATGTTCGCAAAAACCGTAAGTTCTAAGTTTTACTTGTAAAACCAAATTCCTTATTCATACCATGCACATTACTCAATACTCCCTATATGTATGCTTGTTTTTGTGGATCTATAATCCAGTGTGTGGTGAAGCAGCCCACGTTTGCACCTTGTCATCTCCTGTTTTATCTTACTGATGTGGCTGATGATATGAACAACATGCCATGCACATTAACCAAAATAGATACATTGATTTTATTTGCCCTTCATCTATGCTTGTTATGTTGACATGGTATCCAGTAGCGTGGTGAAGCTCCCTGCATTATGAACAATGCCAAATTATGCTATTGATATTTTGAACTTACTCTTTATTTTCTAATTTGAAATTGGATGGAATTGACAGCACATTTATCATCTTTGTTTATACACGTGCAAAACCTGTCATCTCTCTGCTTTGTTTCAGGGTGATATGCCTGATGGCATGCACAAGTCTACAGAAGGCTGTGAGAAAAACCCAACATATATTGCAGCAAAGAAGGCAAAACATCTTGAAGATAGCGAGACAACCCCAAAGTCTTGTCTTGATGCAGTGTTCAAGTTACTTGAGACTAGTAGTCAGACAAGCTCAGAGAATTCGTTGTCTTAATCAGTTCGACTTCTTTAGTCCCAAGTTCTAGCAGAAAGGCATTCTGCAACTCAACTTCGACTTGAAGTCCTATCTCTAAGAAAGATTGCGGAGAACACCAATGAGAACCTCATCACTAAACAGCTACACCTGGAAGCTATGACCTACATGCTAGGCCGGTCTCACAGCCTTGCTCAGCAGCTTGTGCAGCAGTTCCCGCGCAAGGCTAACCTTTCTTGAACTGTCTTGGAAGTGGTCTCGGTTCCGTATTATTTTGTTATGCTGCAATGGTGCCCAGTTTTTGTAATCTGCTTCTTCGTTGCGCGTTATGATCACTGGTGGCGAACTTCGATGCCCAGTGGATGTAATATACCATAAATCCTTTATTCTATAGTGTAGGTTTATTCTTAGTTACTATGCCGTAATTTATTTATAGTATATAGTAGGTTTGTTATTAATTCCTACTAGTTACTGCCATCATTCGCTATTTGAAAAAAATCAGATGTAGTCGACCAAGCCGAAACATTCGCCTCTAACGGGCCTGGTGTTTAGCGGGGCACAATTGGGCCGGCCTGCATCTTTCTTGGGCCTGAATCATTGGGGCCTTCACACTTTGTGCGAGGCCCACAACTAACACCGGCCTATATTTTAGTTGGGCCTTTTGTGGACCCAGCGCTTAGTTTGGCCCAGGTAGCGTTCGGCCATTAACAGGCTGAATATTGTACTGGCCTATTACGGCCCAGATGAAACCATGGGCCTTTAGCAGGCTGAAATGCATATTGGGCCTCAATTTTCACTAGTCGTCGACGGGCCTTCACCAGGTTGAAATGTAGACCGGGCCATTTTGGGCCCAATTATATCACGGGCAGTTACCAGGCCGAAACATATCTCGGGCCTTAGTTGGCCCACTGATATCATGGGCCTTTAAGAGGCCGAAAGCTTAGTACAGACATCAATGGGCCGAATTATGCGGCAGGCCTTTAACAGGCGCAAAGTCACGTTGGGCTTAACTCTTGCCACCTTTATCACGGGCCGTTAGTGGACCCGATGTGCTGTCGGACCATATATGGCCCATGGGCAGCACGGGCCATTCCCAGGCTGAAAGTCACACCGGGCTGAAATGAGCCCATGTCTACATCGGGCTTCTAACAGGCCGAAAGTCACTGGGTTGTAATTGGGCCCAAATACTCAATGAATAATTAACGGGCCAGATGTGACTTCGGGCTGTTAATGGGCCCAAATATTTGGCAAACAATTAACAGGCCATATCTGGCTTCAGGCCGTAAATGGGCCTTTATTAAGCAGGCCATTATTGGGCTGGCCCACTAGGACTTGAGTAAGTACTACGGGCCTTTGACTGGGCCGGCCTTTTGAACCTATATGGCCTCTATTGGGCCGTGCCATGTGGCGACGTATCATAGGCGCTTTGGGTCCAATGAGTGGATGACATCTGTCCCAACAGTGAGCCGACACATGTTCCCTCCAGCCAATGATGATTTTACACATGGAAAATCCCCATTGGTCGGGGTTGTTAACGGGTTACCGGATCCAAAACTGGACCCGATAGCTTAACGGCGTTCCGTTACGGTGGATGCCACGTGTCCGTCACGCTTGACGAAAGCACTTCTGTGACGCGCGATTTATCGTCATGGAAGTGGACACTTTCGTGATGGATAATTTTGGTAATGTCATTGAACACTTCTACGACAGCACATGTATGACTATCTTGATTTTGTCATAAATTTGTCATGGATGTACATGCATGACAGACAACGTGACCTACTGTGACAAACATGTATCATCACGGAAGTGTATTTTTTTGTAGTGCCAGGAGACCGTCGGGCGCGAGCTGGACATGGAGGCAGCGGCGGAGATCGACGAGCACCAGCCGTAGTAGTACTCTTTGTTTTGTTTAATTAAGAGCGCTGGTCTTTAATTTGTTAGAGTAATGTTTAGGTCAGCTAGCTCTGTTTAATTGTTGAACTTGCTCGATTAAGAAGTGTGGGTGCGCTGTAGTCTCCTTTGTGTACCCAAATTATGCAATGACGTGGATGACTACTATAACCATGGAAATTCGAACCAAAACTTTTGACTTTCAAACTCATCACACACGGGTTAAGCTATCTGAATCATTTGTGATGTCCACATATCGTACACAGTTCTGAATAAGGGACCGTGTGTGATGACACTTTGCGCACCAGTTTTTTGGCTAAAGCGATTCCAAATTTTCGGCTTCCGCAGATATATCTACCTCCCCGCCCCTCCCCCTTACCAAAAGCCACATTTCCCCTATTTTCGCCTTCCTTTCCAAGTTGAAACCTTCACTCCTTGGTTGCAGCACCGCCGCCTCCTCGTCGGTGACCCTCCTTCACGCTGCTCGGCCTCCTCTATCCAGGCAGGTAATCCACACCCGACCCCCATCCTCCTCCTCCTTCCACATCCCACATGCCCCGACCGCCAGTGCGAGCGCGACACCTTCCACCCAAATCACCGACCCCTCCACAAAAAAGCGCCGGCCTAAGCCATGGTGCACGCAGTATAGCCAGGACCTCAAGGAGCATTTGGCAGCAGAGAAGCAAATCGCGGTCGCACGTGCGAATGAGGTCGCGATGGCTGCCATTCGTGTCGACCCCCAGATCTTGAAGGAGCACCTTGCCAATTGCTAGCTATGTCGGTTAAGCATGCTCGGTTTACCCGTTGCGTGTGCTGCTCCTGCCTATCCTTCACAAATTCTAGTGAATTGTGCTATCTAATTTCACCATGCAATCTGTTGCTCTAGTGTATATGTTATATATGTCATGCAGTGTGGTTCTCACTTATTAATTGTTTTGTTAATTAGTTGTCATCTTCAGTTAACTGTTTGGTTCAATTCTGCAAATGTGATGTTCAACTCTTCAGGCTGCAATTCTGCAATGCGATGTCCAATTGTCGCGGGTAGAATTTTGTATTGTTGTGCATGTGAGGAATAAATCGAATTTGGCTGCACTTAATACATGAGAAACATATACAAGTGCTATATTTCCTAGTTCTTAATCATGCTTGGTTTGGGTAAATGGGTTTTCCATGTGGCTTCAATTAATCTGATGAATCTGCAATGTGCTTATTTTTCATCAGCATATTTTACTGATAGCATGCGAACCCTTACTTAACCTGATGACTAACTACCTTATATGTGTTGCATGGAAACAATGGGAAGCACTGAGGTTTACAGTCGAGGTTAGCACGTGCATGGTCCGTTGTCTAATAGCACATTATTATGCAATTGCAGGAACCATTCTAATATTTTGGTTTTTAACAGTTTGGTCTTGCACATGTAGGTCCTGCTGTTAGAGGTTTTGACCCACTGTTCGACCCTTTTTGCATATGGGGAAATGAGTTATCCATGAATATCAATCAACTCAAGAAACTCAGAAAGATTGTTAGGATAAAGAAATTAGCGACAAAAAACAACAAGATCTTTGTCTGCACAATGAATGTTGGGGATATTACTACTGGGCCTAAACCGGCCTATCTGGGCCGGGTTAATTTCATTAGTAGCTCAAGAATGTTAAAGCCCAAGAGGCTATGTAAAGGCCCGAGGCCGTAGTCGGTTTAACATCTGTAGCCGTAAACCGGCCTGTGTACAACTTGTATTGTAAGTTAGGAATAAGCAAGAGACCAACCCGGGTACGAGTATAAACCGGAGATTGGGACTCTATGAACCGACGGGCGTCACCCGTGTATATAAGGTTATGACCCGATATCGGTTCAGGGGGGAACGAACAACTCGAAGCCTAGGAGAAGCGATTGCTCCCTAGTCGTCGAGACTTCATCAATTCCAGCACCAACTAGACGTAGGCTTTTACCTTCATCGAAGGGGCCGAACTAGTATAATTCTCTGTGTCCTTGTGTCCGCCTTAACCCCTTCGAGTTAACCCGTTGTGATGGCTCCACGACTAAGTCCGTTGGATAGGACATCTGCCGTGACAAACCCACGACAGTTGGCGCCCACCGTGGGGCTGTCGCACGATGGTTTCAAGTTCTTGGAGGGCCGCTTTGAAGGACTCAAGGGATATGCCGTGGGCCGGATGACCAAGAGTCGCCGCGGTAAGGTTTACATCGACGACGAAGGCTGGGGCCCCGAGGCCGGCTCAGTTGAGTACGGGTACCGGGTCCCCTTTGGCAGTATACACGTTTTTATCGGCAAGATTGGTGAACCGGGCCCTGAGCTGGACACCTGCACCGACCTCATCGAGACAGCTCAGTGTGCGCGACCTGCCCGGGTTAAGCCAGCCGTAAAGCGTGCCTTTGTGGGAGTCATCCACGGAGGAAATTATGAGGACGGATCAGAATCTGGTGGCGAAACCGTCGTTTGTTCCGGCGATGAGTCGTCAACCGGGGAAACTGAGTCCCTGTATCAAGTGCATGATGGTCGGATTGGGGGTTGTTCCGACGGCAACAGTATTCCGGACCCCTCCGATCTGCCTAGCCGGGTCGGCGTATTCATGGCCGGCACCCAAACAGCGCCTCATTCATCGACGGCCGCAGCAATGGTTTCCGGTTCAACGGCTGCCGGAGCAGGAGGTTTTGTGCGCCCACCGGCTCAAGTATTATCCGATCTGTTCGACGCACTGGCGGCGCTCTTGACAGAGGCTAATCCGGCGGATCGGGATGCTCATAACGCAGAGATTGCAAAGGTGAAAGAACAGATTAGCCACGCCAAGGCGGATCTGGCGGCCGAGGAGGTCAGGATGACTGCGGAACGGGCCGCTTTGGACGCACAAGCCTATAAGTTCATGCTGGATCAGAACGCTTCATAGGAGGTCATGAGGAGGAAATATCGGTCCCGCCTGCCACCTGTTTTTGAAGGAAGGGATCTTTTCAATACTCCTGGAGCAGGGACCAGTAATCAACCAGTGGTAAACCGAGCAGAGGCGCCCGGGACAGGCGCGCCGGTTCAGCCCCGCATAATAGATCTGCCCCGTTATAACCCGGAGCCACGGATTGTGACCACACCCCCGGATCACTATTCCAACCCGCTGGATAATCTTGTTGTTGCGGCAGCGCGTCTAGAGGCTATTCCGGTTGAGGGAGATTCTCTACAAGCAATAGAGACGCGCCGGGTCAAGGAGCTCCTCAGAACGGCGTTGGTCCAACAGGAGGCGTATTCATACAGCCGCGAGCGGATTCATTCTACTCCACGTCCAACCCGGAGTTATAGCAAGCACATGGAAGAACAAGCTGAGTCCAGCAATGCACGGCATGGAGTGCCCCGCGGCAACAATCCGGCTCCTGATGCTCAGGAGTTGGTAGACCGGGCCCGTGCACGCGGAGAAGCCGAATTGGCAGCACATCAGACCCGCCAGCTTACGCCGGTTCGTCCCACCACTTCGGTCGAACCAGGGCTTGCTTCTAGCGCTTTGGGGGTGCCTTGCCTTATACCTGCTTTGCGCAATGTGCGCCTGCCTAAGGACTTCAAGGGGCCGCGCAAGGTACCGAATTATACAGCAGATCAACCCCCGGAGGCGTGGGTGGAGAGTTACGAGATGGCCATGGAGATGCTTGACGTAGATGAAGCTGCATGTGCAAAATATTTTACTATGATGCTTGAAGGAATAGCCCGCACTTGGTTAAAAAGCCTGCCGCCCAATACCATCGATTCATGGGCTCAATTGCGAGCTCGGTTTATCAGTAATTTCAAAGATACGTGCAGGCAGCCCATGTCGATAGTGGACTTAGCCGCCTGCGTCCAGGCGGAAGGAGAGTCAACCACTCATTGGGTGCGCCGCGTTTCGCAAATCTTGCATTCATCAGACCGCATCAATGCTGACACTACAGTTGTGACTTTGGAAAGCAATTGCCGGTTTGGGCCCTTGAAATTGAAATTAGGACGAATGAAGCGCCATTGCACTGACATAGGGACTCTCATGGCTGCTTTGGTAAAGTATGCTGATTCTGATAGTACCAAGGATCCCGAGTCTGATGATGAAAAGGCAGGGAAGGGAAAGAAGAACGGCAACTCCAGAGGACAGCAGCATCACCCAGGGAGCAGCGTCGGAGGCAAGCGTAAAGCGGATGGTTCCATGGATTTTGTGGCTAACACCAATGTGCAGAACAGGGGCCGGCAGCGTAGGGGCAAAGGCCGCGGTGGCGGACCCAGCCCCAATCCAGAGCGCTTAAATAGTTTGTTGAATCAGCCCTGCCCAAAGCATGGGACGACGGAGGAACCAGCAAACCATCTGTGGAAGGATTGTTACATCATGCGAGAGTTCAAGAATTCCAACGCCTTCCGGTATGATCACAATCCTGGTGGCGGTTCAGGATCCGGGCCAAGCCACGGTGGAGGAAACTCCGGTTCAGGGTTTAATGGTAATTCGAGCGGGAATAGCAATCCGGGCGGACATGGTAATCAACATAACCAAAATGATCAAGGGGGCTATAATCAGCAGCAGTCGGGGTACCAGAGCAATCCAAAGCAGCTAAACAGTGGCCAATATCATGTATTCACCACTAGCTTGGACAAGCGAGACCAGAAGGTCCGGAAGAGGGCAGTTAACTCTGTTGAACCGGCCGTGCCCCGATACCTACGATGGTCAGAGCAGCCGATCATCTGGAGTAGAGAGGATCACCCTCCTCGGGTGGATAATCCGGGTCAGCTGGCTTTAGTGGTGGCGCCTCAGGTAGGAGGTTATAAGTTCACCAAGGTGCTCATGGATGGGGGTAGCAGTATTAACATCCTATACTACGAGACCTTTCGACGTATGGGGCTCAAGGATAAGGATTTACGGCCTTCAAACACGGTTTTTCATGGCGTGGTGCCAGGCAAGTCTGCGTACCCCGTGGGCAAGATAGCATTGGAGGTGGCTTTTGGAGATGTCACGATTCCCGATCAGAAACACTGACTTTTGAGGTGGTGAAGATTCAAAGCCCGTACCATGCCCTGTTTGGTCGGCCGGCTTATGCCAAATTCATGGCACGGCCCTGTTATGTACTCCCTCCGTCCCAAAATAAGTGACTCAAAAGTGACCCAACTTTGTACTAACTTTAGTACAAAGTTGGGTCACTTTTGAGTCACTTATTTTGGGACGGAGGGAGTATATCTGCAGCTCAAGATGCCGGGCTATAAGGGAACCATCACGGTTCACGGGAGTCGCAGGATCGCTTTGGAGTGTGAAGAAGGAGATGCCGCGTATGCAGAATCGGTTTGTGCTACTGAGGAGCTCAAATACTACAAAGATAATGTTGATCCGACGGATATGACTCCTTTAAAGAAGCCTACCACAGAGCATGATCCGGCGTTAAAATTCACGTCAGCCGCGGAGACCAAGCTTGTTGATTTCATGGCTGGTGATTCATCCAAGCAATTCAGCATCAGTACCAATCTGGATCCAAAATAGGAAAGCGCGCTCATCGAGTTCCTCCGTGAGAATCGGGACATCTTCGCATGGAAACCTTCTGACATGCCAGGTGTACCGAGGTGACTCGCTGAGCACACCCTTAATGTGGATCCTAAATACAAACCGGTGAAACAGTTCCTCCGTCGGTTCAACGAGGAGAGAAGAAAGGCTATTGGAGAAGAGGTGGCCAGGCTCTTAGCAGCTGGCTTCATCGTTGAAGTTTTTCATCCTGAATGGCTTGCTAATCCGGTGCTGGTCCTTAAGAAAAACGGCACTTGGCGTATGTGTGTGGACTATACAGATCTTAATAAGGCCTGCCCTGCAGATCCTTTTGCCCTCCCCCGTATTGATCAAATCATTGATGCTACGGCGGGCTGCGAGCGTTTATGTTTTTTGGATGCATACTCCGGTTATCATCAGATTAAGATGGCGGTTAAGGAACAGGAGAAGACGGCGTTCATTACTCCCTTTGGAGCCTTCTGCTATGTATCTATGCCTTTCGGGCTCAAAAGTGCCCAGGCAACTTATCAACGATGTGTGCAAAATTGTCTCCACAAGCAGATTGGCCGTAATGTGCACGCTTATGTGGATGATATTGTGGTCAAGTCAAGAAAGAAGGAAACGTTGGTCGATGATTTGAAGGAGACCTTTGATTACTTAAGGACATACAAGATGATGCTCAATCTGGCCAAATGTGTCTTTGGTGTACCAGCTGGCAAGCTATTGGGTTTCCTGGTGTCCAACAAGGGAATTGAGGCTAATCTGGAAAAAATTACGGCTATCACCTCTGTAGCTAAACCGAAATGCATCAATGACGTCCAACGTCTGGAAGGCCGAATTGCTGCGTTGAGCCGGTTTATCAGCCGCCTCGGAGAGAAAGCAATTCCTCTGTATCAAATGTTGAAAAAGACGGATCAGTTCGTCTGGAATTCTGCCGCTGATCAGGCGTTCGAGGATTTAAAGCGACAGTTGGTCAATCCGCTCGTACTCGCTGCTCCCACTGATAAGGAACCATTGCTGTTGTATGTAGCTGCTAACGCTCGCGCGGTCAGTGTGGCTATTGTGGTAGAGCAGAAGGAGGCAGGCAAAGAATACCCGGTTCAGCGTCCGGTTTATTATATCAGCGAGGTGCTTATTGAATCCAAACAACGATATCCGCATTGGAAAAGCTAGTATATGGAGTTTTTATGGCAAGTCAGAAGCTGAAGCAGTATTTCCAAGGCCACCCTATCACGGTGGTCAGTTCTGCTCCTTTGGGTGATATCATCCAGAACCGAGAAGCGACTGGTCGGATTGCCAAGTGGGCTATTGAGCTTGGACCGCACGGTTAAAGTATGTGCCTCGCACTGCGATAAAGTCTCAGGCATTGGTGGATTTCATCAATGATTGGATGGAGTTGCAAGTCCCTGAAGAGAAGCCGGATCACACTTACTGGACCATTCATTTTGACGGATCATGTCAATTGGAAGGATCGGGGGCTGGAGTCGTATTAACTTCCCCACGAGGTGATAAGTTTTTTTATGTTCTCCGTTTAATGTTCCCTTGTACTAACAATGCAGCAGAATATGAGGCCTTGCTCCATGGCCTCCGGATGGCTAAGGAGATGAATTTAAGCCGGGTTAAGTGCTTTGGCGACTCTGATTTGGTGGCCCAGCAGGTGTCTGGTACATGGGATTCTAAAGATCCACTCATGGCTGCTTATCTTCGTGAGGTTGATGTGGTCGCAGGTCACTTCAAAGGTTATCAGGTGGACCATGTGGACCGATGAAAGAACGAGGCGGCAGACGCTTTAAGTCGGCTAGGTTCACAGCGTAAACCGGTACCACCTAATGTGTTCCTTGATGTGCTTTACAACCCATCGGTTCAACTGCCTGGTGAAGCAGATTTGGCGGTTCCTGACCCAGAGGCTCAATTGGTGGCGGCATTACATGTCATCCCGGATTGGACGCTTCCTTACCTGGCGTACATGAACCGAGGGGAGTTGCCAGAGGATGAGCCTCTGTCCAGACAGATAGTACGGCGGTCCAAGTCCATGGTAGTTGAAAACGGCGAACTACATCATCGCAGTGTGACAGGAGCGTTTCAACGGTGTGTATCTCCTGAGGAAGGCCGTGAAATTTTGCGGGAGATCCACGAAGGAGATTGTGGTCACCACGCCGGTTCAAAGTCTTTAGTGGCAAAAGCTTTTCGTCACGGTTTCTATTGGCTGACTGCTCATGCTGATGCGGAGGATCTGGTCAGGCGGTGTGATGGTTGTCAAAAATTCTCAAGGCGCGCTCACGTTCCGGCTCAAGAATTGAGGATGATTCCAATTACTTGGATGTTTGCAACCTGGGGGCTGGACATGGTTGGGCCTTTCAAAAGGTCCAAGGACAAGAAGACCCACCTTCTGGTGGCGGTGGACAAATTTACAAAGTGGGTAGAGGCAGAGCCCGTTAGCAAGTGTGATGCGGCCACCGCGGTTTGGTTCATCAAAAAAGTGATTTTCCAGTTTGGTTTTCCACACAGTATCATCACAGACAATGGTACCAATTTATCTAAAGGTGCCATGAAAGAGTTCTGCGAACGAGAGCACATCCGCCTTGATGTGTCATCAGTGGCGCACCCACAGTCCAATGGTCAAGCAGAAAGAGCTAATCAGGAGATCTTGAGAGGCATCAAACCCAGGCTTATGGTTCCTTTGCAGCGGACGCCGGGTTGTTGGGTCGAAGAGTTACCCTCTGTGTTATGGAGCATCAACACCACGCCTAACAGGTCAACTGGGTATACGCCGTTCTTCATGGTTTATGGGGCAGAGGCAGTTCTTCCTAGCGACATCCGTCACGATTCACCTCGTGTGGCGGCTTACGTTGAAGCAGACAACGAAAGTTCTAGATAGGACGCTTTGGACCGGCTAGATGAAGAGCGAGACATAGCAGCTGCCCGCTCAGTGATCTACCAACAAGACCTTCGTCGCTATCACAGTCGTCGGATCAGGACCAGAACCTTTCAAGAGGGAGATTTGCTGCTTCGACTTATTCAAGATCAAACCGAGATGCATAAATTGTCTCCACCTTGGGAAGGGCCTTTCGTGGTCAGCAAGAATCTACACAATGGTTCATACTACCTGATAGATGTTCGAGAGCACAAAGACTCACGCAAATCAGGACAAGAGACCGACAGGCCGTGGAATATAGCTCATCCTCGGCCTTACTATACTTGAGCCATGGGCTCTGCTTATGTATATATCATGACTATGTATATATTATAATAAACCGGATCCTCAGTTAAAGCGGGGTATCTGTTCTTTTATATCATGTGTGGTTACACGGGGTTGTCTTTAAGCAACATCCGGTTTACCCCTTGCAAGTCTTAACAAGATCACTTGAGGCTTCCTGTTCAAACATAGGTCGTATTCGAACCAAAGAGAACATAGCTATCCTTATGAGGTCATTTGGGGGCTCGGTCGTGTCCAAACCGATGCAATACCTCTTGGCCGGCGAAAGCCACCAGAATCATTTGGGGACACAGTCACGTCTGAACCGGTCACGCCTCTTGATCGGCCTACGGGCCTTAGAGTAATTTGGGGGCTTGGTCGAACCCGAACCATAGCAATGCCACTTGGCCGGCGTAATGCCACGCGTCATTTTGGGGTCCTGGCTGACTGGCACCATCGCTACGCCTTCGGGGGGCTCGGTTGCGTCTGACCATGGTAATTCCATCTGACCAAGCTCAATAGAGCTCTTCTTTTGCAAAAGGTTTTTGTCACCGTTGATGGTTTATTGCCTTTCACTTAAACCGACAATATTTTGCACCGGTTCTACATAGCCAATTTGGCGGAACACGGTCTTTCTTTCTTTTTCAACAATCTGAGATTGTTGGTTCGGTTTGAGTTTTTCTGCTAAACATCCTTTTTCGAGCAACAAAAGATTGTTATCAGTAAAGGACGGTAAACCAGTGTTATATACACAAGACCTCGGTTCTCCCACGACGGTTTAAAAGATATCAACTACCGTTTTTAACATTGGCCACAAACGCCTATTTCACGCCTACTATATGGCAGGTATTTTGTATCACAAATAGTTTGATCATGCTTGCAAGTTTCCTTGCTTATTTACATAAAGATTCACAAGCCGGATGACGGTACAACCGCCCTGGTAGTTTAAAATTTTGTGATTGCAGGAGATACAAGCTGGCAAAAATAATTTTTCAAAGGAGAATATCAGTACTGAATGCGCGAAGGCATCTCATAAAGCATAAAGTACGGTCTATCCTATTACAAGGCAACATGGTGCCTAAATAAGATGATTGTTTCTTGACAAAGTATCAAAGGGAAACCAATTAAAGCTGCCCTCGGTTCACGCCTGTGTGTCATCCCGGTTTGATGATTCTGGATCATCCTGCGCCGCTTCCGCTTCCTCCTCCCTACCCAGCGGCTGGAGGTCAACAGTGGTCCAATCAATCCCCATTAAAGCTTGAAAGACAGCTTCCTCATGTATCAGGGACGATGGTTCAATATCAGGGGCATAGGTGTGTTTCTGGATTGGAGGAATTAAGTTTTCGGCTTCAGGGATTGGCGCTGCTACCCGTTTGTTCTGGTTATTATACTGGGCTTGATAATGAGACAAGTTTGCCTCTTCTACCAATTGACAGGCCAGAGGGCGCACTGCCCAGTTTATCTTTCTTAATTCTTCTTCATCGAACTCGGAGCCATCCTCCTTTAAGCTAGGATAACCTTGAGCCGCTTCAACGGGATCAAAATCAGGCACCCATGCTTTGGCCCGGATTAAGGCATTAATGGCTCCGGTTCGAGCAGCGGATCTTTTTAACTCTTCAATCCGAGCGGGAAGCATCGACAACCTCTTCAGCGTGTCCTGGATCAATGTGGGCGCCGGATTGTTGTGTGAAGCAGTAGTGATAACCCGCTGTGCGCCGGTGTACAGCTGCTCGACTAAAGTATAGGCCGCTTTCAGCTTCATACGCACATCTGATCCCAGGTGGTTGATGCGAGTGCCTTTAATACGATCAGCAGGTCATAAACCGAGCTGTTTTATAGAAGAATCAGGATTATTACACAAGTCACGCGAGGCTTACCAAAGATGGCAGTAGTCATTGCGTGCACCTGTCGCTTCACGCTGGTCAATTCGTCTGTTACCGGTTTAAGGGCAGATTCTGCATTTTCAATCTTTTTGGTTAAAGCGGCCTTTTCTGTGACCCAGTCAGCCCGCTCCTTCTGAAAACCTTCCTTCAATTGTTCCATGCTGCCTAAAGCGCTGGTTAGTTCCTCTTTGGCTTTGGAAGTTTCTGCTTGCTGGGATTTTATATTCTCTTGAAGATCGGCAATTTGGCTTTCTTTGACCTTCAGTTCAGTCTGCAGTCCGACAGTTGTACGGTTTAAACAAAGGAAGTACCAAGCACATAACAAGTTAGGTACTTTGTACTTGGGGGCTAATGCCTATTTGATCTCAAGTTATCAGTTAATTATCAATGTCCCAAGCACAATACAAGTATTCAGCTCGGCACTTGGGGGCTAATGGCTATTTGTTCTAATGGTATTTCGGATGCTACAGTATGATGATTACAAGTGTCGATTCAATTATAATAAAGTTAAACCGACCCTTGGGGGCTACGGTGATAAGAAGTAGGAGTGAGGGCATGGAAGTTACCTCGAATTTGTCTTTCATCATCTTCACAAGATTGGCTTCATAGTCACGGCTAGTATATAGCCGGTTTAAGTAGCCAGAATGAATGTCTTGAGCACCAAGGGCGGAGTACGTTGCCAGATCAACATCCCATTTACCTTTACTTAAAGCAGAAATTTCTTCTTTAGCAGTGTGCTTGGCTAAAGCGATGGGATTTCCCGGTTCAGTACGACCTATGCCAGTAATCATGACTTCATCATCTTTGTGGTCGCCGGTCGGGACTAGCACGGTCGGTTTTTCGGCAGGCTTTGAGGAACTAATGGTTTTCTCAGCACGAATTGGACTGGCTGGTTGATCCGTTGGGCCGGAGTGGTTAACAGAGCCTTCTTCGGGAACAGCGACTTCATCTCGGACTGATGGGTCATCAATTACATCTTCAGGGATAGTCGCTTCAACATTCGGGACAGTGTTCGGTTCAGGAGGAGCGTTTTCTTCTCCTGTTTTGTCTTGGCGAGCTTTTTTGCTCGGCCTCGGTTTAGCTCTGAAAGAAGCAGCAAGGTTAAGGACAGCATATGTTGAAGATTATAACAATGGACAACCTGACGAGAAAAACAAAGTTTACCCTAGCACGGTTTTGAGTGGAGGCAGCTGAGTACCAGTTGACTCGCCAGTGGATGAGTGCGAGGTGACCTGATAATCGGAGTCAGGTGGATTAAGTGGTTGACGAAAGCAGCCCGCTTTAGGACAAAATTTGACAAGCAAATTAGAGACCTCTGAACGATGTCTCCGAACCGGACTGTTCGGTAAACCGGCAGAGGTAACTACCTGACCGCTGTGTCGGGTTGTACGACGCACCTCGTGCTGACGGGTCTTCATAAGAAAGTTGGGGTCCAAGTAAGCAAGAGGATGGGAAAGTTTAACTTTGCGGTTCGCCTGACGGATTTTGTGGGAAAGCAGAAGGCTTGAATCAGAAGAAATAGTAATTACCTCTGCATCATCAGCATGGCTCGCTTCGGCATCATCCTGACAAATTGCATCGTCAATAAACTGCACAAACAATAAACCGAGGGAGTCAAGTTTAGCTTCAAAACCCGGATTACCCACCTCATCATCGGCAGGATCGGAAGAGGCCGTGGTTTTCCTCTTGTGAGCAGACTTTTTGACGACTCTCGTCTTAGGCCGGGTCGATTTCTCCGGTTTATCCGCCTTTCCTTGAGGGAGTTTTTAGCTCCAAAACGGGTCATCACCCTGCGTCAACAGATATTAGAATCAATCATATGCACACAAGATAACATCAGACTTAATGAGAAGAAATTTTGATTTACCGCTGGTGGTTTATTGATGGCGCAGAAGGGAAGAAGGCCAGTTCGTGCACAGACGCGTTCCGGTTCATTTAGAATCTTCTTTACGGCTTCGGTGATCTCTTCATCCGTAAGTTGGATGTTTACATGATGTAACGGATCATCAACACTGCCTGTGTATTCGCACATCAAACCGGAGCGTTGACTGAGTGGCAGTATACTCCAAGATATCCAGCAACGAGCGAGGTCGACTCCTGTTAAACCGTTGGCCATGAAGGCTCTGAGTTTGGACAGTTGGGGAGCGTATTTGCTCCTCTCTTTAGCATTCAACCTCTGAGGAAAGGGGTGAGTGTTGCTGAGCCGTTCTGGACGAAAATCGGGCAAGATATTCTCGTTCTCTGGGGAGGTGTCTTTATAGTAAAACCAGGAGTTATTCCACTCTTGGGGGTGACTATGCAGTTTCGCATGAGGGTAAGTGACCTCTTTCCTCTTCTGGATTGACACGCCACCCAGCTCCATGTTGGAGCCATCAGTAAATTCTGTGCGGCGGTTTAAGTGAAAGCAATCTCGGAACAACTCAACTGTAGGTTCCTCTTGAAAGAACACCTCACAGAGCACTTGGAAGTGGCATATGTTAGTGACAGAATTGGGACCAATATCTTGTGGATGGAGTTGGAAATTAGCCAAAACGTAGCGATAAAATTTTGAACCGGGCGGGTTGAAACCGCGGGCTAAGTGATCCGCGAACACAACGACTTCTCCATCTCGGGGTGTAGGGGGGCACTCTTTGCCTGGCACCCTCCAATGAATCGCGTTTTTGCTGCTCAAAGCACCGGTCAGGACCAGATTATTCAGTTGAGTTTCCGTGACCCGGGAAGGAGCCCAGTTGCACTCATACACTTGCTTAGCCATGGGGAAGTCTACAAAATGAAAATGATTCCGGTTCAGGACTTATGTTCTGCACAGATTTTTTTCATGTTGATGCTATCAATGTTAAACCGGAAGAAATCAATTACAATCTGACATTGGTAAAGCGGTGCGGTCTATCAAAGGATTACTGGCGGTTCAACAAGGGGACTAATGGTATGTACCGATTTGGTGATCTTCTACAACAAGGTTAAACCGCTGGATATAAGACCGTGGAACAGTTGGAAATGCAAAAGAGCAGGTGTGCGGAAACAGGTTTCACATTGTCTCAGTGTGATATTGGATCTGAGGCGATCTCATACAAGGGGTAAAAACTCATGAGTTTTTGAAGATTGTGCAAGAACAGCAAGGTCAAACTGTGGATCAGATCTACGGTCTAGGTATATTACCCTGAAAACAGAGGCGGAAAACTGCTACTAAACGGAGCAAAAGTCGCGGGGTCATCTGAAGGTATATCCCAGTTTAAATGCGAAGAACCCGAGGAACGGGAAGAACACAGTAAACCCTAGAGGCGGATCTGAGTTGAGAAGGTGGGGATCTCACCGGAGCTCCGAGGGGTGCGGAAGAACGCCGCAGTTTCTCTGGTCCAGTCAGGTTGATGCAGCGGCCCGAGGTGATGCAGAGGTCAGCGACAGCGGTGAAGCTTCGAGGCTGGCGGCGCGGAGAATACGAAGAGGAAAGGGATGAAGGGGAGAAAGAAATGACCTCTCACCCCTATTTATAAGGCAAGGCACGTGTGTCGGGCGCGCGAATCCAGGAGCCACGGGTTTCGGAAGCAGAGTTGTCGCCTTGATTATTGCGAATTGGTTAAACAAAGAAGGTACCATAAAAGCTGGCTTCATGATGATGTCATGCCGGTTTTCGGCCACTAGAGAAAATGACGACATATCGGTTTAGCAATGAAGGGAAGATGCTGAATATGAAGTTTTATGCTAAGGGTTGACATGAAATCATTCAAATCAACCTGGGGCCTAATGTTGGGGATATTACTACTGGGCCTAAACCGGCCTATCTGGGCCGGGTTAATTTCATCAGTAGCTCAAGAATGTTAAAGCCCAAGAGGCTATGTAAAGGCCCGAGGCCGTAGTCGGTTTAACATCTGTAGCCGTAAACCGGCCTGTGTACAACTTGTATTGTAAGTTAGGAATAAGCAAGAGACCAACCCGGGTACGAGTATAAACCGGAGATTGGGACTCTATGAACCAACGGGCGTCACCCGTGTATATAAGGGGACGACCCGACATCGGTTCAGGGGGGAACGAACAACTCGAAGCCTAGGAGAAGCGATTGCTCCCTAGTCGTTGAGACTTCATCAATTCCAACACCAACTAGACGTAGGCTTTTACCTTCATCGAAGGGGCCGAACTAGTATAATTCTCTGTGTCCTTGTGTCCGCTTTAACCCCTTCGAGTTAACCCGTTGCGATGGCTCCACGACTAAGTCCTTTGGATAGGACATCTGCCGTGACAAACCCACGACAATGAAGAAGACATCAGTTCACTACAAGATGGTACTAACTATTATACCTTGCCTTTTTTTATTACTTTGCCCCATTTCCAATATAGAGAAGATATTTATGCACATCCTTGTTTTCAGGCCTTTCCAAAGCAGTTCACTGATGATTACCTCTCAAACCACCTCTATGGTCAGGAGGCGAGGAAGGTTTTCATACAACACCCATGGTTCAATATTGAAGTGTTCCTGAAGAGGACGAAGGATGGACGGTCAATCATCCACACGCACTGGCCTAAAGTTGCAAAGACCTTCAACATGAATGAAGGCTCAATATTCGCCTTCTGCTTCAGCAGTTTTCCAGATGAGATGCATCTGTCTATATATCATCTATGATGCTAATTTTGAAAGGTTCTACATGTTGCATGTGGACATTGTTGCTGGTGCAGTTGTGTAATGGGGTAGCTGAGTGGTGAAGCTATATCATGTTGTACTCTGATGTATTTCAATTATGAAATTCCGCTTCCTTAATATTGAAATGAAATATTGTAGTGATCCGACCTCAAACGATCAAATCTCTGTGCATAAGTGTCATCCCTGGATTGGTAATGCTGACACACACAATACTTGAAGGATTTATAACAGAGTGCAATCACACACTTATTACATCGAATGTCTCAAAGGAGAACTTATTACAAAAATATGGCTTAAGGCCATCTAAATAGGATAAATGTGGAAGCATCAAAGGTAAATGAGTCCATCAACTCCAACAGCATAGCTAAGTGCACGACAACGACGTAACGCACCTTACTCTTCATCTGAAAAGTCTACAACATAATACGTTGCAGCCCGAAACGTGTCAGCACATGGAATATGCTGGCAAAATAACACTGTAGAGCAAAGAAGAAGATAAGTGCTAACACTACATGCATATATGGCTGGTGGAGGCTCTATGGTTATCATATTCTTGTGTAAAGCCAACTTTTCCCTACATCAAAGGATATATTTTATTTAACTAACAAGTTGGTTGATAAACATTGAGAAGGTTCCTCCAACTCAATCCCAATTAAACAATATTAACAACCCAACAAATTAATTAGGAGTGATGAGATCAAATCAATAATTCAAGAACCAGATACTCAAGATGTCCATAATCAGGGAAACGGCTAACCATGATTAGTTTATACACTCTGCAGAGGTTTGCGCACTTTTCCCCACAAGACTCGGTCTCCTCCGTTTGATTTCTCGCACTACATGGTATTTGAGAAACGGATGACCGAGACACAGTCTTTCAGAAGCATTAACTCTTTACTCTGGGTAGACA
The DNA here is from genome assembly GCA_032464435.1 of Aegilops umbellulata. Taxonomy (NCBI): domain Eukaryota; kingdom Viridiplantae; phylum Streptophyta; class Magnoliopsida; order Poales; family Poaceae; genus Aegilops; species Aegilops umbellulata. Next base: position 333,398,198 of record CP136058.1, read on the forward strand.
GTACCCCCTACATCCCCTACATGTGCTAGTCTACCACTGAAAGAGGTCACACGACATACTCAACTATGCCAGAGCCCATAATGGCTTGTGGCTACACACGTAAGTTTCTAGCATGAATAATCTTATGATCCCTTTGAGCCTGGGTGGCGTACCATAGGATGATCACACGGATACTCCGGGATATCCAAGGACAATGCTGGATTGCTCCAGGTGCCCAGACAACCACTGGGTGCTCCAGGGTGCCTCAACCAATCCACCCAGATGTGTATTAAAGTAGCCACCTTAAGTTAACCATTAATTAACAGCTCTCACATTTGTCATGGATACACTCAACCAATCCACGTCTATGAGCATAGCATAGCAATATAAGCATGACGTAGAAGTAACTCCTAAGGTTTATAATAAAGGACAACATGTTCTACCTCATCAACTACTTCCCAAAACTCACAAGTTAAGTAGATCCTACTCATGCAATGTGTGAGGGTTAAAACTAATGCATAAAAACTGGGTAATAAAGGGATATGATCAAAGAGTTACATGCCTTGCTGACGATCTGCAAACCCTAGACTCGTAGTAGCATGCTTCGCACTCCAGAAACTCTATCGCAAACAAACAATAGCATACATAAGCACTCAAGCATATATGCAAGGGTAAAACTCAGATAAAAAGATCGAAACTGAAAGTTCAACTGAAGTGCTTTGATTTTCAATAGGAATCAATCAAATCGGAGCTACAAAACTCAAACTATGATAAAAAAACTTGAAAACAAATCTGCTTGAAACCAAATTTTAAATTGTCAAAATCATGTTCAAGTTGATAAACTGGAAAGAGGGGTTCGATATTAAGATTTTGGCGTTGGTTTCACTGGATTTGGACAAATGGTTAAAGATGTTGCGGGGATTTGAAGATCAGGGGCTAATCTGCGATAAAAATCGCGGATAGGTCCCTGGCCGAAAATAAAAAGAAAAAGAAAAAGACTATCGAACGAATTTTCGCTAACAGAACAAATCCGACGAAAACTGTTCGTTATCGATCTAAACTTACGAACATTCGTTATTGAAGCAACCTAATAAATAAACCGATCTAACCCTAAAAACCGAAGTAAAAACCAGGACGGGTCGACGGTTATACCGGTTAAACGAAAAAATGGTCGGCGGCGGCGGATCCGATCGGCGACGACGGTGGCGGCTGGCGTCGTCGGGCGGCGCGAGGCTGCGGGAGGTGGGGGCAGCGGCGACGGCGGCGCGGCGAGCGGCGGCGGCGTGCAGCAGCAACGGCAGCAGGCGGCGGCGGCTTGTGGTAGCGCTGGCGGCTGTTGTGCGGGCTGCGGCGGCGGGGTGATATGGGGAGAGACGGCAGGGCGACGACGTATTTAGAGCCTCGGGGGGTGGGGCTCCTGCTTCCTCGAGGGCGCGCGAAACTCGAGGCCGACCTGGACTCCGGCGGGAGTCCGGAGATCTCACGGCTGCGTCGACGGGAGGCGGTGGCGTGACGGCTGGGCTTCGGCCCAGTCGGTCCGAAACTTTTTTTAAAAAATAAATTCCGCCGAGAAAAATCCTACTAAAATATTAAAAAAATCTAAAAATGCCAAAAACAATTTTCACCGTCTAAATAAAATATTTAGAACAAGGTGAACATTTTTCTGGCCTAATAATGCGATTTTTGAAAAAATGCAAATTTTTCTAAATTCAAACAAACTCTAAAAAAACAAATAGAATTTATATTTGATGTTAAAAAATTTCCTCCAATATTCCTATCTCTTTGAAGAAGTCATATTATCTTCTCTCTTTTATTTTTAATATTGGAAATATTTGGAGAGAGAAGTATTAAAACCAAATTGATCCTCTTTTCAAATTTGAGAAAATTCAAATATGAAAATTTATGAAATCTCCAACTCTCTCCGTGGGTCCTTGAGTTGCTTAAGAAATCTAGGATCACAACCAAAATGCAAATAAAATATGATATGCATATGATGACCTATGTACAACATCCAAATTGAAAATTTGGGATGTTACAAACCTACCCCCCCCCCCCTTAAGATGAATCCAACCCTCGAGATTCGGGTTGGCTAGAAAATAGGTGTGGGTGGTCTTTCCGTAGATCTTCTTCTCATTTCCAGTTGGATTCATCCTCGGTCTGGTGGCTCCACTGAACTTTGCAAAACTTGATAACCTTACTGCGGGTAACTCGGCTGGCAAACTCGAGAATCTTGACGGGTTTCTCCTCGTAGGTTAGGTCACTGTCCAACTGAATTGCTTCCAGGGGCACTGTATCTCTTAGAGGGATATCGGCAATCTCTGCATGGCAATTATTCAATTGGGAAACGTGAAACACATCATGAACTCCTGACAATCCTTCGGGTAACTCCAACTTGTAGGCCACTTCTCCCATACGTCCAAAACTTGGTATGGTCCTACAAATCTCGGGGCTAACTTTCCCTTAACTCCAAATCATTTAACTCCTCGGAGGGGTGACACAGGTGGATATGCTCTGTCTCCGATCTCGTAGACTACCTCCTTGCGTTTGGAGTCTGCATAACTCTTCTGCCTGGACTGAGCTACCTTCAGTCTATCTCGAATCAACTTAACCTTCTCTTCGGACTCCTTGATCAGATCCGATCCAAACAGCTGACGGTCTCCAACTTCATCCCACATTAACGGTGTCCTGCACCTCCTTCCATACAAAGCTTCGAAAGGTGCCATCTTCAAACTACTCTAGTAACTGTTGTTGTATGAGAACTCTGCGTAGGGTAAATTATCATCCCAACTAGATCCATAATCTAATGCACAAGCTCTCAACATGTCCTCCAAAATCTGATTGACTCTCTTGGTCTATCCATCTGTCTGCGGATGAAAAGTTGTACTAAAATCTAGCCTGGTACCCAAAGTTTGGTGCAACTGATTCCAAAACTTTGAGGTAAACTGTGTTCCTCTATCTGATACGGTAGTCCTCGGAACTCCATGCAGGCATACGATCCTGGTCATATATATCTTGGCCAACTTTGCACTCGTATAAGTGGTTTTCACTGGGATAAAGTGAGCCACTTTGGTCAAGCGATCGACTACTACCCAGATAGAATCATATCCCGATCGGGTCCTGGGTAATCCGGTGATAAAATACATGCCAAGCTCACTTCCATTCTGTTATCGTTATAGGCTCCAGTAATCCTACTGGCTTCTGAAGTTCTGCCTTCACTCTCTGACATACATCATATACGGCTACATACTCGGCAATATCCTTATTCATACCTGTCCACCAGAAACGCTCCTTTAAATCCAAATACATCTTGGTGTTTCCGGGGTGAATCAAGTATGGCGAGTCATGAGCTTCCTGAAGTATTAACTTCCTGATCTCTGCACTATTGGGTACATATACACGGTCCTCAAACCATAAGGTTTCGTGCTCATCCTCTCGAAAACCTTTGGCTTGTCCTTTGCTCATCCTCTCCTTTATCTCAGCAATCTCCTTACATCCTTCTGAGCTTCATTAATCTTTCCCAATAATGTTGACTGGACCTCCATTGCTGCAACAAAACCTCTTGGAACTATCTCCAAACGAAGCTCTCTGAGATCTTCGGCTAACTCCTTTGGTAATCCTCCGCTTACGAGGGTATTGACATAACTCTTCTGGCTCAACGCGTCTGCTACGACATTGGCCTTTCCTGGATGATAATGCAACTTCATATCATAATCCTTTATGAGCTCCGACCATCTCCTCTGCGTGAGATTCAGCTCCTTCTGCGTGAAAATGTACTTCAAACTCTTGTGATCCGTGTACACATCACAACGGTTTCCAATAAGAAAATGTCTCCATGTCTTGAGCGCATTGTGGCGTCCTCGATTCAATCGTACACTAATCATACAAGAAAATGTGTACGATCAAGATCAAGGACTCATGGGAAGATATCACAACACAACTCTAGACATAAATTAAAATAATACAAGCTTTATATTACAAGCCAGGGCCTCAAGGGCTCGAATACATAAGCTCGAAAACACAAGAGTCAGTGGAAGCAACAATATCTGAGTACAGACATAAGTTAGACAAGTTTGCCTTAAGAAGGCCAGCACAAAAGCAACATTGATCGAAAAGGCAAGGCCTCCTGCCTGGGAGCCTCCTAACTACTCCTGGTCATCAGCGGTCTCCACATAGTAGTAGGCATCGGCGGTGGCATCTAGCTCCTGGGCTCCGACAACTGGTTGCATCAAACGGAAAGAATAGGAAAGGGGCAAAGGGGCGCAAATCAACCGTGAGTACTCATCCAAAGTACTCGCAAGCAAGGATCTACACTACATAGGCAACATTATCAAAGGAAGGTTGTATATGTGGATTGGGCTACAGAAATGCCAGAATAGAGAGAAGGCCTAGTCCTATCGAAGACGAGCATCTTCTGGAAACCACCATCTTGCATCAACAGGAGGGAGTAGAGTAGCATAAAGTAAAGTAGTAGTAGTGTTATCAACCTCGGCCAGAGATCCTTTCTCGACTCCCTGCGAGAAAGCAATCCTAGAGCCATACTATCCATTTCTCATCACAATCCAGTTCTCATCACAAGTATCTAGTTCTAGTTGTATTGATCGGGATACAACTCCAAGTGTCCGTTACCGTAGGACAGGCTATTGATAGATGTTTTCTTCTCTGCAGGGGTGCACCAACTTACCCACCATGCTCTATTAACTCCGGTCGGACACAGTTTCCTGGGTCATGCCCGGCCTGGCCCAAACTATACGCTACAACCCGACCTAGGCTTAATAGAGAGGTCAAGCACGCCGGACTAAACCTATGCCCCCAGGGGTCATGGGCCATCACCCCGGGAACTCCTGCATGTTATGAACGCGGCCGGTGAGCAGACATAGCTACGTCCTTCAAATAGGCGGGTACTTACCAGTCCAACCCGGCGCGCGCCGCTCAGTCGCTGGCGTCTATTAAGCTTCGGTTGATGCATACGATGCAGAACGCCAATACTATGGCCACATGATGGTTAGTGCTATCAGTCCAAAGGCCCCTTGGATCAAATATCCAAGTCGTAGTGGATTAGGAACGCGCGGTAACAAGCAGAGACTCGCGAAAGATGTGACCCTGTTGCCCCATCTCGAGGACTTGCGACAAGGGCTAGGAATGCCCGGCCACGCCTCGTAATTATCTCGCGGGCACCCTCCAGGTCAACCTGTCTCCCCATCCCTCACGGGTAACCCACAGGGTCGACCCACCTTTCCAAGTAACAGTTGTAAAGTCCAAGTATCCGTGTGTCCAAACATCAAGGGGAAAACCCGAGGAATCACCCCAGGTGAATTCCACTCGATGTAATCATCAAGGTGAACGTAAGAGGATCCACCCTCGAGGTTTACACTTAAGGGGTTGCACGACAGAGCTGTGTCGGAAGTGGTTAAGGAGGAAATCACCCTCGATGACCACGACCAGATAGCTACACTACAGAGCTCTCATCAGGAGTGATGTATGAGGTTTCACCCTCGACACTCGATGGTAACTCTGCAGAGTCGAGCAACAAAAGGGGCGTGATGTGATGTGAGGTGTCGGGCTTTGGTCTTCGATCCCGTTGAACGGGTCTTCGATGATGAAGCAGGGGCAACAAGGACAAGGTGGGGGTCACTGATGGATCACTAACCAACCTATACTAAGCAGTTTAGGATAAGCAGGTTACAAAAGCATGCTATGCATCAGAATAGGAGCAATCAATTACAGTAGCAAAATCTAATGCAAGCATGGGAGAATGGAATGGGCGATATCGGGATGATCAAAGGGGGGGGCTTGCCTGGTTGCTCTAGCAAGGAGGGGTCGTCGTCGACATAGTCGATCACAGGGGCAGCATCGGTCTCGGGGTCTACCAAAGAGAAGAGGGCGAAGAAACACTAAATATAAAGCAAACAGAGGTACCGCTAAGCATGACAAGACGATAAGCAGAACTAGGGTCGACCTAATGTAGTACTGCATGATATAGGTGAAGGGGGAATTCAACCAGGAAGGTATTCCCGGTTCCGGACCTGTGTCAAACAGATGACCGGAGGGGAATGTTCCATGTTCAGATAGGTAGACGCATCTGACAGGTAAACGGACCGCGCATTCGAATTCTTCATGTTTTTCTGAGCAACTTTCATGTAGAAAACATTATCATCCGAGTTACGGATTATTATCTATGATTTTCTAAAGTTCTAAAGGTTTTCTGAAATTATTTAAATTAACAGAATTAACAGAATAGGAATATGATGTCAGCATGACATGGATATGACATCAGCAGTCAACAGTCGCACTTACGAGGTTAATCCTAACCAGTGGGTCCCACATGTCAGCGACTATGGCAGTAATAGTGGATTAAAATGACTAACAATACTAGTTAGAGGTGTGGGCCCCATTAGTCAGTGACTATTTAGTTTAACTAATTATTTTTATTTATAAAAATTTTTAATTAGCCTAATTAACAAAGGGGGGCCACATGTCATGCACAGTAACTGCGTTGACCAGAGTCAACATGGTCAACTGGGGCGCCGGGGCCCCCTGGTAGCCTCACTGGGGTGGCCCCCATAGGGCCACGTCGGCGCTAGGTCAGCACGGCGGCCGGAGCAACGCCGACGAGCCTACCAGCGGTGGTGCGTCACTGGAGTTGGCCGAAAAACGCCTACGGGGCACAGAAAGAGGTGCGGCTAGGTGCGTTTGAACGACCACTCGTCCGCCCATCTAGTGGTGCTGGTGGCATCGCCCGGGGACGGCTGGAGACAGCGCCGGCATGGAGCACGGGCGGAGGTGGCCTTCGCCGCTCGGCGGAGATGGTGCTTCGGGACACGGTTCTTCGTGCGAAGCGGCTCTACGGGCGGTTGGTGCTCGCGCGCATCCATTGCCGCCGTCGGTAGTAGGCGGGAGGCGACGAGCTCGCGGCGGCGGTCGGAGCACTGGCCCGTCGAGGACGGCACCAGGGGAGCGGGAGGGGTAGCGGGCGCGTGCAGCGGCTGCAAGCGGAGGTGCTGAGCAGGACGGGGTGGTCGGCGGCGAGCTCCGCGAGCCGTGGCCACGGCGGTGAGCATCACCGTGGCGACGAGCCCGGGCACGACGATGGGAGCAGCTACGGGGAAAGAAGAGAAGCGCGAGGAGAGGAGAAAGACGCGGTGGCTCACTGGGAGCCGTAGGGAGGTGGCAGTGTGCTCGGGGAGGCGCGGAGTGTCCGGAATCGACGATGACTGACAGCGGCGATCCGAGGGAGGAGAAGAAGATGGCGGCGGCGTAGAGGCTTCCCGGCTCGTTCCGTTCGGCGTAGCCAACGTAGTCGGCGTCGGGGAGGCGTTCGGGCACGTCGGCGAGGCGAAAGGGAGGCTGTAGCTGCAGAATCGACGCGGCGACAACGGCGAGCCTGCTCGGAGGAGCTCCGGCAGAGGGGAAGAAGAGCGAGGGAGTGGGATGGCGAGGGGGGTCTGGTGGGGAGAGGGAGAGGCGGAGCGGGCCAGGGGAACTGGGAGTGGCAGGGAAGGAGGGGACCGAGGCGTCGGGAGGCTTATCCACCTCGACACCGGCGAGCGGGTGCAGTGGGGGCGCGCATGGCGCACACACCGGGTCGGTGGAACAGGAGGGAGGGGAGAGCGGCCGGGGAGGGGGCGTGGGCCGGCCTGCTGGGCCAGCTGGCTCAGATGGGCCGAAGCCCAAGTGGGGCAGGGGCTTTCTCTCTCTCACCTCTTCTTTTTCTTTTGAAAACTTTTCTGTTTTCATTTAACAATAGCCTTTTACATTTTCTTTTGCAATAATTACTTTTCGCAAAAATGTGCCACTGGTGAAAACAAATACTAGGGGAAGTGGTGCACTGCCACCATAAGCTTGGGATTTATTTGAATCTATTTGGAATTTTCCTAATTGGAAAGGCATTTTAAAATGCGGTTTTGCACTGTAATAGTTGCTTCTGTCCACCTTAGCATTGTGGTGAAGTTCTTTTCCCTTAACAATAAATTGTTTTGGAATATGTGCTAAATGATGAACATTTTTCCAGCAACTTTGTGCAACTTGAAATTTTCACTTTGAATTTGAATTGGATTCAGAGATGGAATTTGAAATGAGATATTAATCCAATATGATTAAGCTTTGTAAATCAAGATGACTTGGCATTGATCATAAGGGATTACTGTAGTGTGATGCTGGGGACGTTACAAATATCCTCTACTACAAGAAATCTCGTCCCGAGATTTTAGGGGTGGAGTAAGGGGTAACTTCGGGAGAACGGACCCTTATAGGGTTAATTATCTGGAGAACAATCTAGGGAATGTGGCAGAAGTATCTCTCGAGTTGAAACTTAAGAAAACATCGAGAGCAAAATATGAAGGTACAATAGGAAGTTTCAAGCGAATGGACAAACGATCGATACCTTAACAGAGTGTGAGAAGGGGGTTCAGAGCATCGGGAATAGATCATCTCTCGGACGGTGGCTCGTGACAACACACAAAGCCAAGAGCAAATGACACTTCAGAATAAAGGATATACAGGAGAGTCAGGTTCCTATCCTGTGGAACTATGGGTTATGAGCCCACCATGTGGGTTAAAAGTAGAAAGGGGGCCGATAGCAAGGCATGTCAGATGATAGATTGTTAGTTATGTTGTTAACAACGTTGGTACCAAGGGCGAGGGACGAAAAGAACCATTTTCCTGCTCGTTGCACGAGGCAGACCAATAGGCAAAGTTCTCGTCCATCGGTGGCTACCGGAATGTCATCAACAATAGTAACAAGGTCTTACTGATAGAGTTTGTACATCGAGGTGTTTACATAAGCAAGAAATTACCACTGCTCAGATATGTGAGGTTACAAGAAAGGCTAAACAAACCAATGGAAAGGAAAAATATGATTATCGAATCAAACAACCCAAAGGAAAGGAAGATGTGTTCACACATAAGAGTTGGGAGTATATTCTTCCCAAGGAAAAGTGGAGCAGGTTATACATGATAGGACAGCAAGTTCAAAAGCATTTAGATAATGGGGAGAGGGAAGAGTCATGATATCACCCATACAATGGTGTGAGGGTAATTGAACGAGAAACATTTTGTATTATGCTTCCCATGTTCTTGTTGATATCCGGAATACCACAGTCATGCTTCGATGCGGCAATGATATGTTGTCAAGTAAAGATTGGGTTCGAAGATCTCAAGAGATACCGAGAAACAATTCCAAGATATCTCAGAACGTAAGGAATAACCAAGCACAACCAGGTCTGTGTTGGCAGAAAGTCAAGATGTCATCGATGATCTCACAAATCATCGAGGGGCAGGGATGGTATTTCTAGCCATGAATTCAATTGACATCTCTGAAGAAGCCAAAGTGTTGACGGTGATCATGACAGATTTTGTCGAGAAACTCTATGAGAATGCCATCGGGCAGAAAAGGAAGGATGAAGTGAAAGGCTATGAGAACCACGGATTCGACACAAGCTCGAAGTCAATCTTGTTGTTAGAGGTGAAATCATAAGATGAGGAAGATCGACTTAAGCTTAGCTCATCGTCGGAAGTTGCTCCTGGCATAAGGACCAGGTAGCATAGTTAAAACTTGACACTATAAAAATATAGCCGATCAGGCTAGAAATGATGTGATGGGGTATAAAACTTCCCAATATCATGTACTAGGTGTAATGCCGGAAGGTAAATCGGAGTAGAGGTTGGAAGGGGGAAATGATTTGCAGAGGATAAGTATTTTAACTTATCCAGTAAATGGAATCAAGGAGGAAATATGGTCGGAACCACGATTACAAAGGATCAATTCATAGATACAAGATGAGCTTGTACCAAAGAAATAATTATTTTTATAAGTGATACGTCTCCAATGTATCTATAATTTTTTATTGTTCCATGCTATTATATAATCTGTTTTGGATGTTTATGGGCTTTATTAAACACTTTTATATTATTTTTGGGACTAACCTATTGACCCAGAGCCCAGTGCCAGTTCATGTTTTTACCTTGTTTCAGTGTTTTGAAGAAAAGGAATATCAAACGGAGTCGAAACGGAATGAAACCTTCTGGAGAAGTTATTTCTGGAAGGAAAGCTACCCGATAGACTTGGAGTGCATGTCAGGAAAGAAACGAGGGAGCCACGAGGCAGGGGCGCGCCCACCCCCTGGGCGCTCCCTCCACCCTCGTGGGCCCCTCGTGGCTCCCCTAACGTATTTCTTCCTCCTACATATACCCATATACCCTAAAACGATTGGGGAACATGATAGATCAGGAGTTCCGCTGCCTCAAGCCTCTATAGCCACCAAAAGTCAATCGGGACCCTGTTCCGGCACCCTGCCAGAGGGGGGAATCCCTCACCGGTGGCCATCTTCATCATCCCGGCGCTCTCCATGACGAGGAGGGAGTAGTTCACCCTTGGGGCTGAGGGTATGTACCAGTAGCTATGTGTTTGATCTCTCTCTCTCTCTCTCTCTCGTGTTCTTGAGGTGATACGATCTTGATGTATCGCAAGCTTTGCTATTATAGTTGGATCTTATGATGTTTCTCCCCCTCTACTCTCTTGTAATGGATTGAGTTTTCCCTTTGAAGTTATCTTATCGGATTGAGTCTTTAATGATTTGAGAACACTTGATGTATGTCTTGTCGTGCGTATCTGTGGTGACAATGAGATATCACATGATTCACTTGATGTATGTTTTGGTGATCAACTTGCGGGTTCCGCCCATGAACCTATGCATAGGGGTTGGCACACGTTTTTGTCTTGACTCTCCGGTAGAAACTTTGGGGCACTCTTTGAAGTACTTTGTGTTGGTTTGAATAGATGAATCTGAGATTGTGTGATGCATATCGTATAATCATACCCATGGATACTTGAGGTGACAATGGAGTATCTAGGTGACATTAGGGTCTTGGTTGATTTGTGTATTAAGGTGTTATTCTAGGACGAATTCTATGATAGATCGAACAGAAAGAATAGCTACGTGTTATTTTACTACGGACTCTTGAATAGATCGATCAAAAAGAATAACTTTGAGGTGGTTTCATACCCTACCATAATCTCTTTGTTTGTTCTCCACGATTAGTGGCTTTGGAGTGACTCTTTGTTGCATGTTGAGGGATAGTTAAATGATCCAATTATGTTATTATTGTTGAGAGAACTTGCACTAGTGAAAGTATGAACCCTAGGCCTTGTTTCCTATCATTGCAATACCGTTTACGCTCACTTTTATCACTTGCTACCTTGCTGTTTTTATAATTTCAGATTACAAAAACCTATATCTACCATCCATATTGCACTTGTATCACCATCTCTTCACCAAACTAGTGCACCTATACAATTTACCATTGTATTGGGTATGTTGGGGACACAAGAGACTATTTGTTATTTGGTTGCAGGGTTGCTTGAGAGAGACCATCTTCATCCTACGCCTCCCACGGATTGATAAACCTTAAGTCATCCACTTGAGGGAAATTTGCTACTGTCCTACAAACCTCTGCACTTGGAGTCCCAACAACGTCTAGAAGGAGAAGGTTGCGTAGTAGACATCAATAAGCAGCTTCCATGATAAGTTCTACATCGGGTCCATGGGCATGAACACAAGAGTTCAAGGTCGACTCCCACTTCTTCAATGCATAACCTTTCATTCACTCCTCTTTTTCGAGGAAATTTTTGTGCAGAAGATTTATATGGCGAAGTACCAGAAGAGTAAGACTCATGAGAACTCTCAGGTTCACACGGATTATGGAAGGCATAAGTTCAACCCATCAGGGCATTTTTACGAATCTATACAACCATCAACCAAGCAAAAAATACGAGTTCAAAAGCAGAGTACCAAAGTCAAAGCAGATGATACAATATACCGAAGGTATTATGTGTCAGGGAAAAACTCACAAGACTTTGGATGTGAAGGTCACTGTCGGATAACAACCCAGCAAGGGATCTGGTGGTTCACGACAGAGTTGATGTGAGTATCGGTAATCAATCAGATGAAGAAGGGGATGAAAAGGTATCGGCTTATAGAAACGTCTGAATGATTCGATGCTTGGGTACAAAGGAATTATGATTTCAAGATGAAGGATAAGAGGCAGAGGCTCTGATCAAAAGATGAGTAAGTTGAATAGACTTAGAGGTGTACCCGATCAAATTTGGATTGGGCAAGAACCAACTCATATCTTGAAGGATGTCTGAGCAGGAAAGAAAATCTCCAAGGATTGATTGATGATTGCGAGTATTCGCACAGACGCTGAATCCATAGGAACAGAATGACAATCACAAAGAATTTTAAAGAATATTGCTAGACATATGGAATTAATCCTAATGCAAGCAGGCAAGGAGAATCAAGGCAATAGGTTGTAGAGGATTTTGAAAGATCAGATAGCCTTTTTCAGGTATTTGGAAAGCAAATGAACAACTGGGGATGAACGAACCCCGGTTAACTGAATTATCCGCAGTTCGAAATGAAGCTGCAAAGCACAAGGCACAAGGCACAAAGGATTCTCGGAACAACAAAGAGTACTGGTGGTATCTTGTAATAACAGGCGCAACTAGGGATGAAGGTACAAGCGGCAAGGATGTTATTCAGGGGGATTATCGATGGCCAAGAACTGCAAGGCAGTTGGCACAAGATCTAGAGAAACATCGAGGAGTATTCGCAGAATCTTCTCGCGAAGCAAGCGATCATCGATAATGTCAGGGCTCTCCGGGAGGAAGTGGGTACGTGAACCTAATGTCAGAGTTAGTAAAATGTTTAACCCGAATAGACGAGAGATCATAGTCCTAGAGTATAGACGAGGAATAAAATATCCTAATACCACCCAATGGCGACGTGGGCCCGTAAGACACACAGCCATGTTAGTAAAAGTTTTGTAGTGACTAGACTCAACTTCGGCAAGGGAGTTGGAAAGGGGGCTATCTACAGGCAGTCGTATCTGATACCAACTTGTGATGCCCTCGATTCAATCATACACGCAAATGTGTACGATCAAGATCAAGGACTCACGGGAAGATATCACAACACAACTCTAGGCACAAATTAAAGTAATACAAGCTTTATATTACAAGCCAGGGCCCTCGGGGGCTCGAATACATAAGCTCGAAAACACAAGAGTCAGCGAAAGCAACAATATCTGAGTACAAACATAAGTTAGACAAGTTTGGCTTAAGAAGTCCAGCACAAAAGCAACATTGATCGAAAAGGCAAGGCCTCCTGCCTGTGATCCTCCTAACTACTCCTGGTCGTCAGCGGTCTCCACGTAGTAGTAGGCATCAGCGGTGGCATCTGGCTCCTGGGCTCCGACATCTGGTTGCATCAACCGGAAAGAAGAAGAAAGGGGCAAAGGGGGAGCAAAGCAACCATGAGTACTCATCCAAAGTACTCGCAAGCAAGGATCTACACTACATACGCAACATTATCAAAGGAAGGTTGTATATGTGGATTGGGCTGCAGAAATGCCAGAATAGAGAGAAGTACTAGTCATATCGAAGACTAGCATCTTCTGGAAACCACCATCTTGCAGCAACAGGAGGGAGTAGAGTAGCATAAAGTAAATTAGTATTAGTGTTATCAACCTCGGCCAGAGATCCTTTCTCGACTCCCTGCGAGAAAGCAATCCCATAGCCATACTATCCATTTCTCATCACAATCCAGTTCTCATCACAAGTATCCAGTTCTAGTTGTATCAATCGGGATACAACTCCAAGTGTCTGTTACCGTAGGACAGGCTATCGATAGATGTTTTCTTCTCTGCAGGGGTGCACCAACTTACCCACCATGCTCTATTAACTCCGGTCGGACACAGTTTCCTGGGTCATGCCCGGCCTGGCCCAAACTATACGCTACAACCCGACCTAGGCTTAATAGAGAGGTCAAGCACGCCGGACTAAACCTATGCCCCCAGGGGTCATGGGCCATTGCCCCGGAAACTCCTGCACGTTCCGAACGCGGCCGGTGAGCAGACGTAGCTACCTCCTTCAAAAAGGTGAGCAGACGTAGCTGCCAGTCCAACCCGGCGCGCGCCGCTTAGTCGCTGACGTCTATTAAGCGTCGGCTGATGCATACGATGCAGAATGTCCATACTATGCCCACGTGATGGTTAGTGCTATCAGGCCAGAGGCCCCTCGGATCAAATATCCAAATCGTAGTGGATTAGGAACGCGCGGTAACAAGCAGAGACTCACGAAAGATGTGACCCCGTTGCCCCATCTCGAGGACTTGTGGCAAGGGCTAGGAATGCCTGGCCATGCTTTGTAATTATCTCGCGGGCACCCTTGATAACCCACAAGTATAGGGGATCAATTGTAGCCTCTTTCGATAAGTAAGAGTGTTGAACCCAACGAGGAGCTAAAGGCAGAACAAATATTCCCTCAAGTTCTATCGACCACCGATACAACTCTACGCACGCTTGACGTTCGCTTTACCTAGAACAAGTTGTTGACACACGAACACGTCACGTGTACCCTCGACGTCGGGGGTGATGCACCGCAGCTCACGTCGAAGGAGACCCGACCGACAGCGCGATACGCAAGACAGTCGACGGGCCCTTTTGCAGACCCGAAAACCCCACACCCCCGGGAGGGACCCCGTCAGGGAGTGCGGCGGCTATGGGCTGCCCTAGGTAGATTCGCTCGCCCCTAGAGCCTCGGTATTCGCAGCTCTCAAACATGAAGAACAGCGAAGAACGAGAGAGAAAAACGGTGGAGAGATAAAACGTAGATGAAAAAGTAGTATATTGATTTGTTCGATTGTGTGTTGTTCAATCGGCCATCACCCCTAATATATATAAGAGGCGGCTGGACTTACCGTACAAGTAAAGGATTCTTCTAGGCTTTCCTTACAAGAAATTACATCAATTCACGTCCTAGAGTCTTAGTTCTATTCCAACTCGGATTCAGTCTGAATCTTGCCCAACTTCTGTCTTCCTCTTTGTGCGGGCCGCCGAGCTTGCATATTTTCTCCAATCAAGACGGACCAAATACCAAACTTGTGCACCTCGATGGTACGAACAACCCTCATGTTGATCACTTTTTCAAATAAGGCCATCTTGAATACTTTTCAAGGTCATCTTTACCTTCCAGTCAGACTCGGTCTTGCAGTAGACTAGATTATCTGAGCCTCGTAGTGAATTTGCAGGCCATATACTATCTCTGATGATGATGACTCCAAAACCAAAGTTTACCGCCTTGATGATACGCACAACTTCTGTATTGAACACTTCTTCATCCGAGGTCATCTTGATAAACTTTCACGCATATGTTCAGTTTCACTCGGATTCGAGCTCATCCACTCGGATTAGAGTCATTCACTTGGATCATCCGACTGGACTTTTTCACTCGGAAGACAATCTTTCAATCGGATGACTATATTTCCACTCGGATGACTATATTTCCACTCGGATGACTATATTTCCACTCAGAAGGCATCTTATTCGATCGGCAAGTTTTCGTCCCGATGGTAATCTTTTCACTCGGAATATTTACACCTGGAGGACAATTTCACTCGGATGACCATATTTCCACTCGGATGACTATATTTCCACTTGGATAATAATAATTTCATCCGGTCAGCAAACTTTCACTCGATCGTAAACTTTCACTCGGATGGTAAACTTTTCACTCGGATTTTCCGACTGAAAACATAGCCTGATCTTGATTTGCCTCTCCAGGCCTCATACGACCATGGATTGAGACGAATTATGTATGAAAATCGATCGCCTCGACGAGGCGAAACTTTTCCGTGTAGAAGGTTTTTCAATTCAAGGCCGTCTTGAGGGCCGAATTACTCACGCTTTGCATCAGACACTCATCAACATGTGTCTGATGTCAAGCGTAATATTTTGGTCTCTGGCCTGTCCAGACCGTATTGACTATAACTTTTGTATATGAACTCGGATTAATATGATCTATATATGAAAATCAATTGCCTCAACGAGACGAAGACAATTTCTTTAGAGTGCTCCTTCATCCGAGGTAGTCTTGAAAGTATAATTGGCCGAAAAGCACTCGGAACACTAAATTCTGTCACTCGGAGTACAGCTTTGGCCCCTAAGATGAGGTCGGATGTCAATGACTTAAACATCAAAGTTATTCCATTCGATGAAGCGAAACTTTTCATGCTGAAAAACCATTTCACACGAAGCCATCTCATTTTCTTTTTATGCCGTGCCCAAATCCGATGTCAACACATGCCCCCCTGTTTTTCGGCAAAGCTTGCACGCCGAAAAATAATATGCATGGTGTTTATTCTAAGGACGATGTCAACACTCCATCGGCCATTTATTTTTCTTAGGGCGATAATTATGTATCGGCCATGTTTGTGCTAAGGGCGATAATCATATATCGGCCATTGCCTTGTTATGCTTCTTGCCACACACTCGGGTGGTATTTTTCAAGTATTTGCCATTGAGAGCTCTAGGTAACACCTTCCCTTGTATGGATTCCACCAAATATGAGTTTCCAGGAACTATTCTTGTAATCCTAAAAGGACCTTCCCAAGTCGGAGACCATTTCCCGAATTTCCTTTCTCTTGAACCAATCGGTAGAATCACTTTCCAGACGAGATCACCAACTTGAAAATTCTTCAACTTGACTTTCTTATTGTAAGCTCTTGCCACCCTCAACTTGTCTCTCTCTATGGCTTTCAAAGCAGCCAAACGTTTATCGGCAACCTCATCAATATTCTCCATCATCAAGTTATAAAAGTCTACTGCCGATAAATCATTTTGTTTGGCTATTCTCAAAGCATTCAAATTTACTTCCACTGGTAAAACAGCCTCTTGACCATATACTAGCTCATATGGAGTCACCTTCGTGGCACCATGCCTTGAAATTCTGTGTGCCCACAAAGCTTCAGACAACAACTCATGCCATCTCCTCGGATTATCCTCAATCTTCTTCTTGATGAGCTTGATTAAAATTTTATTGCTAGACTCGGCTTGTCCATTAGCTTGGGCATAATACGGAGAGGAATTGAGCAACTTCATATTATAAGATTCAGCAAACTCTCTGACTTGATGTGACATAAAAGATGAACCTTGATCCGTAGCTAACGTTTGAGGAATACCGAATCTATGAATAATGTGCTCGGTTATTAATTGAATTACCTCTGTATGTGTCATGTTCTTGAGAGGTACTGCTTCAGACCATTTAGTGAAATAATCAGTTGCCACCAATACAAACCGATGCCCTTTTGAGGAAGACGGATGGATTTGTCCAATGAAGTCTAAACCCCAACCTCTGAAAGGCCACGGCTTGATAATAGGATGTAACATAGCAGCAGGAGCCAATTGAATATCACCAAATTTTTGACAAGCTTCACACCCCTTATAATATCTGAAGCAATCATTAATCATAGTCGGCCAATAAAACCCAGCACGTCGCAATAACCATTTCATCTTGGGAGCCGACTGATGAGTGCCACAAATGCCTTCATGTACCTCTCCCATAGCAACTCTTGCCTGGTCCTCGTCCAAGCACTTTAGAAGAACATCATCGACTGTTCGGCGATAAAGACCGTCATCTCTCATTGTATACATGAAAGCCATACGCCGAACAGACCTGTCCACCCTTTCACTCGGATTGCACAAGTAATCAACAATGGGCTCCCCTTTCCACCTGCACTAGATTTTTTGATAAGGGCCGAATCAGTGGGTTCTGGTTCGGCTTCTCCTATATTGGCAAGACAAGACATCGGTCTTTGAGAAATATGAAACATGCCATGATCAACATGATAGCCGGATGCTTGCTGTGCCAACTCATTTGCTCTCCAATTGTCATGCCTAGATATATGAGCAATGCTAAAACAATCCAATGTAGAAATTATATCTAGACATTTATCAAGATAAACATTAAGTGATTCGTCCAAACACTGAAAGACTTTGGATATTTGCTGCACTACTAGTAACGAATCACCATAAGCCTCAATATGTGTAACACCTATAGCAAGTAACATCTCTAGGCCGAATAACAATGCTTCATATTCGGCTTGATTGTTGGTGCAAAAATATTCTAAGCGGCACGAGGCTTCAAAAACAGCACCATGAGGAGATATATAAACAATACCAACACCTTGTCCGTTGCTACAAACTGAACCATCAAAGTATAATCTCCATGGTACTAATGAAACAAGGTTCATATCAATATCATGCTTGTCATCAATCCGATGTTCAACAATGAAATTAGCAACAATTTGGCCTTTCATGGATTTTAGATATTCATAAGCCAAATCATATTCAATCAAAGCATAAGCCCACTTGCCAATCCTACCACTAAGAATTGGCCTATGCAACATGTATTTAATGACATCGGTCTGACAAGCTACTATGCAAGCACTCGGCACTAAATAATGTCTCAATTTTGTGCAAGCATAATATAAGCATAGACATAATTTTTCAATAAAGGTATACCTTGTCTCGGCGTCCAATAAGCGCCTGCTCAAATATGTAATAGCATGCTCTTTTCCCTCGGTTTCTTGAGTCAAAACAGCACCAATAACTCCTTTCTCTGCTGCAATGTAAAGCCTGAAGGGTTCTCTATGCTTGGGTGCTTTCATCACCGGAGGAGTGCACAAATAGTTCTTGATCATATCAAATGCTTCTTGCTGTTTTGCACCCCCCCCCCCCCCCAAGTGAAATCAGCATCATTCTTCAACCGAAGGATAGGAGTAAATGCATCAACTTTCCCTGACAGATTAGCTATGAATCTTCTCAAATAATTGACCTTGCTAAGGAACTTTTGCATATCTCTCTTGCATGTTAGAGCCTCCACTTTCTGTATGGCCTCTGTCTTTTTGGGATCAATCTCTATGCCATCTTCGTGAATAATGAAACCCAAAAACTTGCCAGCTGATACGCCGAATGCACACTTTAAAGGATTCATCTTCAGTCCATACTTTTTCATTCTTTCAAAAGCTAAACGCAAATCGGCCAAGTGAGATTCAAAAGCATCCGATTTGACAACAATATCATCAATATAAACTTCAAGTATGACATCGAGTAAATCATGAAAATTTAATTCATAGCCCTTTGATACGTGGCTCCAGCATTTTTTAATCCGAATGTCATCACTGTCCACTCGAATAAACCAAGGAAACCAGGACATCGGAAAGCCGTTTTGTACATGTCCTCTTCGGCCATAAAAATTTGATTGTATCCGGCATTACCATCTAGAAAGCTAATAACCTTATGTCCATAAGCATCATTAATAAGCATATCGGCTATTGGCATAGGATACTCATCTTTGGGTGTAGCCCTATTCAAATCTCTGAAATCAATGCACGCCCTCAACTTGTCGGATCCTTTCTTCTCCACTGGGACAATGTTAGAAATCCACTCGGCATACCTGCAAGGTCGAATGAAATTAGCTTCAAGCAGTCGACCGATCTCTTCCTTGATCCAGTCATATGTTTTTGGATTAAATTTTCTGGACGACTGTTTATAAGGTCTAAAACCGGCCTTTATAGGCAACCGATGCTCCACTAGCTCTCGGCTTAACCCTGGTATCTCATGATATTCCCATGCAAAGCAACAAACATATTCTTTCAATAGCTCGATTAACTTAGCCTTACAATCGGCTTTCAAATTTTTGTTTATAAATGTCAGTCGAGTGACTGAACCATCTCCAATATCTATCTCTTCTAACGGATCAGCTGATGTAAAACCTTGTCCAAGTTTATCCATGTCATCCAACTCCTCTATAGACTTATACAAATCGTTCTCATTGGACCGATACTTTACAAGACGTTTTTGTAACCACTCGGAATTAGGATCCATTTAAACATATCATACCTTGGAGCCGATTGCATTCAGTCGGCTTTAAAGAGACGGACACGAAACCATTCTTGGTCGCACTGAGAAAATCGAACTCTGACAAGTCACGCCCCATTAAGGAAGTAGCATTGGGGTGTTGCCAATACACCAATGCATCGGCCAAAGCAACACAGGCCGAGTTATCTGCATGAATGACTTCCACTTCATCATCAACCCATTTGATCAAAAACTGGTGCATAGTGGACGGCACGCACTGGTTTGCATGAACCCTATCACGGCCTAGTATGACGTTGTAGTTACCTTGCACCTCAGCGACAAAGAATGCAGTAGCCAAAGTTTTGCTTCCGACGGTAAGCTCCACATACATCACACCTTTGGCTTCAGTTTTCTCTTTGCCTTCAAATCCATTGAGCACCATATTGGTCTTGATCAATTCTTCATCAGGCAAACCCAATTTCTTGAAGACCGAATAGGGCATAAGATTTACCATAGCACCACCATCAACAAGCATCCGAGTGAGCGGCAACCCATTGATATGACCTCTGATATATAACGGTTTCAGATGCGTTACTGGTTCTTTTGGCTTCTCGAATATTGCATTTTTAGGGCCAAAATCCGGCTGAGCCACTTCCCCTTCCTCATCTACAGCACGAAACTCAGCAGGTAAGTAATACACCATATTGATATCCATACCTTCATGAACCGGCGTAGACTCATAGTACAACATATCAGCCTCTTCCTTGAGTGCATCCATCGATTCTGAAATTTGTCCGAGTGAAGAGGAAGCAATAGGTAACATAGATGATGCAATGATTGTGTCGTCCTCTTTTGGTAATGTAGGTGCTACTGTGATCGGTGTAGAAGCCACTGCATCTTGTATTTGTTTGGGCCTCCACACTTGCTTTGTAGGTACCATAGGCCGAGTGTCATTGAACAACTTATCCCTTTGCTTCTCGGCCTCTTGTTCTGCCATCTCTTGACTCCTTAACCTTTGTAGTTTCCTTTTTTGTGTCTTTGTTAGCCCTAGAGGACACCACTTTGGCTTTGTGTATTTAGGATCACTTGTTTTTACTTGGTTGGTGCTTGCTTCATGGTCATTAGCCGAGTGCTTTGGCGCGATAGCAAGTATCGGCTCAGTCGGATTGCTATGCACAATCGGCTACTTTATGGCAAATGTTTCGGTGTCCAAGATAAGTGAGTTGGCATCCATTTTCTCCTTGCCTTTTCCTAACTCAACTGCTGCAACACTTGGTGATTTAACACGCCATTCTTTTTGACTTTCCAGATGCATGAAATTTCCACTTGGGCGCACCTTTTTACTCTGATGGAATCCACTCGGATGGATGTCACTCCGATGGAATCCACTCGGATAGAATTCACTCGGATGGAATCCACTCGGATGGAATTCAGTCGGATGGAATCTACTTGGCCACATTTTTTCACTTGGATAACTTCCACCTAGGTGCATTCTTACACTCGGATAATTTCCATCCGGTCGCATGTTTTGACCAACCGACCGATAGCTACCGATGTTCACTCGGCCATTATATGAGTATTCAAGTCAGTCCCAAACAGTTTGCCTCTGCTCTTCTGGAAATAACGCCTTTGTTCCACTCGGTTCCATATACTGACTGAACATATCATCTGATTGTGACCTTGGTCGCTTCAAGTATGATGGCCGGTTAGAGCTCGAACCAGCCGACTGATTGGCATATTTGGACAGCAACATATCAAAAGTTGGTTTGATCCGCTTGTGCTGCACTTTAACTTCATTCCTTTTCCACTTGCCAACTTCTGGACTCTTGGGCTTGACAAATCTCACACGAGCATTTTCTTGTACTTGTAGTTGCCCCCCGAGTGTAGGATTCTTGATGGTGATTTTGATCACTTCTTTGCCATCGGGCTGCTTATCAAGCACAACATGTCTCCCCAAGACCATGTTGCCTTCCTTGTCTTTCCTGGGCTCACCAACAATAATATTAGCTTTATTAGCAGATTATGCTACATCCGGCCGAATGAGTAGCTTCTTCCCCTCCAAATCCATGGTATTCATTGGAAAAGGTTGTTTATCAACCTGCATCTTAGAAAAGTTCAATCGTCCGTCATTAATGGCCGATTGTATCTGTCGTCGAAAAACATTGCAATCATTAGTAGCATGAGAAAAAGAATTATGATACTTGCAATAAGCACGCCGTTTTAGCTCTTCAAACGGTGGTAAAGTATGAGATATTCTAATAATCTTAGCATGCAACAAAGCATCAAATATTCTATCACACTTAGCAATGTTAAAAGTAAACTTCATCTCTTCATCACGATTCTTATGAATCGGTTTCAGATCATTGCAAGTAAAGGGTTTGGCCTTAGATGGCCAAAAAAAATCAGTAGCAAAAACATCACCCTCATCGTCCGAGTGATCACTGTCATATTCCACCATATTCATCTTTGGACGATCGGCTTTGTATCTATGCACTTCTTTGAGGTCTTTGCTTCGGCTTTCCTGAGCCAAAGCCCTTTGTAAGACTTGGTTGATATTTAAGAACTCATAGCCTTCTAGCTTTTCTCTAATGGGAGTTCTCAAACCACTCAGCACTAGGTCTGCCAAGTCCCTCTCGGTTATCACCAAACTAAAACACTGATTTTTTGTTTCTCTGAATCTCTTGACTTAACCGGAGACCGATTCATCATGCTTCTGTTTAACCGATGTTAGATGTGACAACTTGAGTTCATTGTCGCCGCTATAAAAGTGATCATGAAACTTCTGCTCTAGCTGTAACCAAACCCGAATGGAACCATGGGGTAAAGAAGAAAACCATGAAAATGCGGTACCAGTTAATGATAAAGGAAATAAATGCACTTTCAATTCATTCAATGAGCCTGCCTCACCCAATTGTGCTAAATATTGACTAACATGCTCCCATGTGGTTTTTGTGCCTTCTCCATTAAATTTAACAAAATCTGGAATTTTATATACTGGAGGGCACTGGATGGCATCAAAGTACTCGGGGTACGGCTTTTGGTAAATCCGATTCCGAGGTAACTCAACTCCAAAATTCTCTCGAAGCATCTTAGCCATCTCCTCTCTAAGATTAGCTAGACCATCATCCATAGTGGACGATGAAGCTTGTGGCAGTGGCATAGGAGGAGTAGGGTTAGTAGTTGTAGGTAGGAATTGTGGCATGTATGTCGACCCATAATTTGGTAGTGGTCGAGTGGTCATAGTTGTAGGTAGAGTTTGGTTCGGTGTTGCCACCGAACTTGGCATGCTCATAATAGGGTTGATGGGTGCAGTCACAATCTGATTTGTTTGGGTAGGATAATAAGCCATCGGCACGGGAGGCGCCGATGCAATAGGTAAAGCCAGATTAGGGTTTTGCACACTAGCAGCTACACCATCATTACCACTAGACGATTGAGATATATTCTTCTGAGCATTAGTATTTTCTATGAAAGTTTGATAGACTAGATTGTTACCATCAACAATACGACTTTCAATCTCAGCACACTGCTCAGGAGAAAAGACAGTACTTACAGAGGTTTAACCTGCTCGGTTTGAAGAGGAGGGAACTTGATTTCTTCAACTGGAGTAATGTTGCCTTGGCGATCCTTCTTGAACTTTCCAAGGAACTCCTGCAAGTCCTTCTCCTCGCGCGCCTTCTTGTACTCCTCATAGACTTGGCGATGATTGGCCGATATCTCATCAAGACTAGGCTTAATGAAGTTATCGGCGTCTACCTCAGATGGCTTGGGAAGATCGGACATGGTGGATGATGAGGATTGATCTTGAGTCCGCAGCGGAGTCGCCAAAAAGTGTGTTGACACACGAACACGTCACGTGTACCCTCGACGCCGGGGGTGATGCACCGCAGCTCACGTCGAAGGAGACCCGACCGACAACGCGATACGCAAGACAGTCGACGGGCTCTTTTGCAGACCCGAAAACCCCACACCCCCGGGAGGGACCCCGTCAGGGAGTGCGGCGGCTATGGGCTGCCCTAGGTCGATTCGCTCGCCCCTAGAGCCTCGGTATTCGCAGCTCTCAAACACGAAGAACGGCGAAGAACGAGAGAGAAAAATGGTGGAGAGTTAAAACGTAGTTGAAAAAGTAGTATATTGATTTGTTCGATTCTGTGTTGTTCAATCGGCCATCACCCCCAATATATAAGAGGCAGCTAGACTTACTGTGCAAGTAAAGGATTCATCTAGGCTTTCCTTACAAGAAATTACATCAATTCACGTCCTAGAGTCCTAGTTCTATTCCAACTCGGATTCAGTCTGAATCTGGCCCAACTTCTGTCTTCCTCCTTGTGTGGGCCGCCCAGCTTGCATATGTTCTCCGATCAAGACGGCCCAAATAGCAAACTTGTGCGCCTCAACGATACGAAGAACCCTCATGTTGATCACTTTTTCAAATAAGGCCATCTTGAATACTTTTCGAGGTCATCTTTACCTTCCAGTCGGACTCGGTCTTGCAGTAGACTGGATTATCCGAGTCTCGTAGTGAATTTCCAGGCCATATACTATCTCTGATGATGATGACTCCAAAACCAAAGCTAACCGTCTTGATGATACGCACAACTTCTGTATTGAACACTTCTTCATCCCAGGTCATCTTGATAAACTTTCGGGCATATGTTCAGTTTCACTCGGATTCGAGCTCATCCACTCGGATTAGAGTCATTCACTTGGATCGTCCGACTTGACTTTTTCACTCGGAAGACAATCTTTCACTCGGGTGACTATATTTCCACTCAGATGACTATATTTCCAATCGGATGACTATATTTCCACTCGGAAGGCACTATCTTATTCGATCGGCAAGTTTTCGTCCCGATGGTAATCTTTTCACTCGGAATATTTTCACCTGGAGGACAATTTCACTCGGATGACCATATTTCCACTCGGATGACTATATTTCCACTTGGATAATAATAAGTTCATCCGGTCAGCAAACTTTCACTCGACCAGTAAAGTTTCACTCGAGCGTAAACTTTCACTCGGATGGTAAACTTTTCACTCGGATTTCCCAACTAAAAACAGAGCCTGATCTTGATTTGTCTCTCCAGGCCTGACACGACCTCGGATTGAGACGAATTATATATGAAAATCGATCGACTCGACAAGGCAAAACTTTTCTGTGTTGAAGGTTTTTCAATTCAAGGCCGTCTTGAGGGCCGAATTGCTCACGCATTGCATCAGACACTCATCAACATGTGCTTGATGTCAAGGGTAATATTTTGGTCTCTGGCCTGTCCAGACCGTCTTGACTATAACTTTTGCATATGAACTCGTATTAAGATGATTTATATATGAAAATCAATTGCCTCGACGAGACGAAGACAATTTATTTAGAGTGCTCCTTCATCCGAGGTAGTCTTGAAAGCAGAGTTGGCAGAAAAGCACTCGGAACACTAAATTCTGTCACTCGGAGTACAGCTTCGGCCTCTAAGATGAGGTCGGATGTAAATGACTTAAACATGAAAGTTATTCCATTCGACGACGCGAAAATTTTCATGCTGAAAAACCCTTCCACTCGAAGCCATCTCATTTTCTTTTTATGTCGTGCCAAAATCTGATGTCAACACAAGTATGAAACTATAAGTACTTTATAGGTGTTTTTGGATAGGCTTGCAAGATAGTAAAGAGCACGTAAATAAAAAGTAGGGGCTGTTTAGATAAAGACACAACTAAATTAGTTTTAGTAGAGATGTTTTTGTTGCGAAAAAGTTATTTGTCCCTAGGAAATCGATAACTAGACCGGTAATCATTATTGCAATTTTATTTGAGGGAGAGGCATAAGCTAACATACTTTCTCTACTTGGATCATATGCACTTATGATTGGAACTCTAGCAAGCATCCGCAACTACTTAAGATCATTAAGGTAAAACCCAACCATAGCATTAAAGCATCAAGTCCTCTTTATCCCATACGCAACAACCCCCTTACTCAGGTTTGTTTTTCAGTCACTCACACAACCCACTATAAGCGAATCATGAACGTATTGCAACACCCTACAGCGAGAATCCCTCACGCTTGCGTGACACGGAGAGCACCATAGGACAGCACCAATAATAAAACATGCAACTCAAACCAATCTTGATCATCAAATAACACATGGGACAAAACGGATCTACTCAAACATCATAAGATAGCCATACATCATTGGGAAATAATATATAGCGTTGAGCACCATGTTTAAGTAGAGATTACAGCGGGTAAGAGAGAGGTTACACCGCTGCATAGAGGGGGTAAGAGTTGGTGATGATGGCGGTGAAGTTGTTGGTGAAGATTGCGGTGATGATGATGGCCCCCGGTGGCACTCCGGCGCCACCGGAAGCAAGGGGGAGAGAGAGCCCCCTCCTTCTTCCTTGACCTTCTCCCTAGATGGGAGAAGGGTTTCCCCTCTGGTCCATGGTCTCCATGGCGTGGGAGGGGCGAGAGCCCCTCCGAGATTGGATATGTCTCTCTGTCTCTCTCTGTTTCTGCGTTCTGTTTTCTGACCCTTCACCGTTTCTTAAATTTCCGAAGATCCGTAACTCCGATTGGGCTGAATTTTGGACACGATCTCTATCCAGAAATTAGCTTTCTTGCGGTGAAAGAAGGGCTCCAACCGCCTTACAGGGTGGTCACGAGGGTCCAGGGCGCGCCTGACCCCCTGGGGCGCGCCTCCCTGCCTCGTGGCCCCCTCGGGCATCGTATCGCGTTGATTCTTCTTCCCAAAAATCATAAATATTCCAAAAAAATCTCCGTCAAGTTTTATCCCGTTTGGGCTCCATTTGATATGGGATTTCTGCGATACATAAAACATGCAACAAACAGGAACTGGCACTAAGCACTAGATCAATATGTTAGTCCCAAAAATAGTATAAAAAGTTGCCAAAAGTATATGAAAGTTGTAGAATATTGGCATGGAACAATCAAAAATTATAGATACGACGGAGACGTATCAGCAACCCCAAGTTTAATACCTGCTCGTCCTCGAGTAGGTAAATGATAAAAAAGATAATTTTTGATGTGGAATGCTACCTAGCATAATCTTGATCGTGTATCTAATCATGGCATGAATATTAAGACACGAGTGATTCAAAGCAATAGTCTATCATTTGACATAAAAACAATAATACTTCAAGCCTACTAATAAAGCAATCATGTCTTTTCAAAACAACAAGGCCAAAGAAAGTTATCCCTACAAAATCATATAGTATGGCTATGCTCCATCTTCACCACACAAAATATTCACATCATGCATAACCCCGATGACAAGCCAAGCAATTGTTTCATACTTTTGACGTTCTCAAACCTTTTCAACTTTCACGCAATACATGTGCGTGAGCCATGGATATAGCACTATAGGTGGAATAGAATATGATGATGGGGGTTATGTGGAGAAGAGAAAAAAGGAGAAAGTCTCACATCGACGCGGCTAATCAACGGGCTATGGAGATGCCCATCAATTGATATCAATGTGAGGAGTAGGGATTGCCATGCAACAGATGCACTAGATCTATAAGTATGTGAAAGCTCAAACTGAAACTAAGTGGGTGTGCATCCAACTTGCTTGCTCATGAAGACCTCGGGCATTTGAGGAAGCCCATGATCGGAATATACAAGCCAAGTTCTATAATGAAAATTCCCACTAGCATATGAAAGCGATAACTTAAGAGAATCTCTATATGAAGAACATGGGGCTACTTTGAAACACAAGTGTGGTAAAAGGATAGTAAAATTGCCCCTTCTCTCTTTTTCTCTCATTTTTTTGGTTTTTTTTCTTTTCTCTTTTTTTTGGGCCTTTCTCTTTTTTATTTTTATTTTTATTTATTTTTCATCCGGAGTCTCATCCCGACTTGTGGGGGAATCATAGTCTCCATCATCCTTTCCTCACTAGGGCAATGCTCTAATAATGATGATCATCACACTTTTATTTACTTACAACTCAATATTACAACTCGATACTAGAACACAGATATGACTCTATATGAATGCCTCCGGTGGTGTACCGGGATGTGCAATGATCTAGCGTAGCAATGACATCAAAAAACGGACAAGCCATGAAAACATCATGCTAGCTATCTTACGATCATGCAAAGCAATATGACAATAAATGCTCAAGTCATGTATATGATGATGATGGAGGTTGCATGGCAATATATCTCGGAATGGCTATGGAAATGCCATAATAGGTAGGTATGGGGGCTGTTTTGAGGAAGATATAAGGAGGGTTATGTGTGACAGAGCGTATCGTATCACGGGGTTTGGATGCACCGGCGAAGTTTGCACCAACTCTCAAGGTGAGAAAGGGCAATGCATGGTACCGAAGAGGCTAGCAATGATGGAAGGGTGAGAGTGCGTATAATCCATGGACTCAACATTAGTCATAACGAACTCACATACTTATTGCAAAAATCTATTAGTCATCAAAACAAAGTACTACACACATGCTCCTAGGGGGATAGATTGGTAGGAAAATACCATCGCTCGTCCCCGACCGCCACTCATAAGGAAGACAATCAATAAATACCTCATGCTCTGATTTCGTTACATAACGGTTCACCATACGTGCATGCTACGGGAATCACAAACCTCAACACAAGTATTTATACGATCCACAACCACCCACTAGCATGACTCTAATATCACCATCTTTATATCGCAAAACTATTGCAAGGAATCAAACATATCATATTCAGTGATCTACAAGTTTTAGGTAGGATTTTATGACTAACCATGTGAATGACCAATTCCTGTTATCTCTCTAAATAGATATAAGTGAAGCAAGAGAGTTTAATTATTTCTACAAAATATATGCCCACGCTCTAACAAATATAAGTGAAGCAAAAGAGCATTCTACAAATGGCGGTTGTTAAAGAGAAACAGGCAATCCAAACTTCAAATGATATAAGTGAAGCACATGAAGCATTCTATAAAGCCATACTCAAAAGATATAAGTGAAGTGCAAAGAGCATTCTATAAATCAACCAAGGACCATCTCATACCAGCATGGTGCATAAAAGAAAAATGAAAACTAAATGCAAAAGACGCTCCAAGATTGCACATATCGCATGAACGAAACGAATCCGAAAACATATCGATACTTGTTGAAGAAAGAGGGGATGCCTTCCGGGGCATCCCCAAGCTTAGACTATTGAGTCTCCTTGAATATTTACTTGGGGTGCCTCGGGCATCCCCAAGCTTGAGCTCTTGCCTCTCTTCCTTCTTCTCACATCGAGACCTTCTCGATCATCGAACACTTCATCCACACAAAACTTCAACAGAAAACTCGGTAAGATACGTTAGTATAATAAAGCAAATCACTACTCTAAGTAATGTTGCAAACCAATTCATATTTTGTTTTTGCATTGTGTCTACTATAGCATAAATTTTCCATGGCTTAATCCACTGATATAAATCGATAGTTTCATCAAAACAAGCAAACTATGCATAAAAAACAGAATCTATCTAAAACAGAACAGTTTGTAATAATCTGAACATTCACCATACTTATGATACTTAAAAAATACTACCAAAATTAGGAAAAATAAAAAATCTGTACAGCAAGACAGTGCAAAAAGAATCAAACCATTTGACGTTCCAGTAAAAAACGTAAAATCGCAAACTACAACCAAAGTTTCTGTAC
Source organism: Aegilops umbellulata (assembly GCA_032464435.1). Classification (NCBI taxonomy): domain Eukaryota; kingdom Viridiplantae; phylum Streptophyta; class Magnoliopsida; order Poales; family Poaceae; genus Aegilops; species Aegilops umbellulata. Next base: position 333,427,525 of record CP136058.1, read on the forward strand.
TGCACCGTACAAACCAACAAGCATTGTAAACATCCTAAAGGCAAACCTTGGCACATTATTTTTATAAAAAAATCGAATTGTACAAGGGGATAATTATTTTTGTTGAAAAGTTTCTGTAATCAAGATTCACAAAGTTTCCGTGAGCATGAACAAACTTCAAGGCTAGCTCCCACTTCAACAATGCTTGTCCCTCTCACTTTCACTTTCCTTTTTGAAGAAGTTTTGGTTTCCCCTCTTTATTTTTGTTGTTTTCTAACTATATGAAAGCACTCAACAGAAATAAATGACTCTCTAAAACTTCCGGGTTGTCTCCGTAGCAGCGCTTTCTTTAAATCCATTAAGCTAGGCATATAGTGCTCTAGTAATGAATCCACCCGGATCCCAAGGTATATCAAAGCCAATTTTAATTAGCAATGATTTGGCATTTAGTAGTGAGCACAAAGCAACATATATCATGCAACAACGAAGTCTAACTCTCTTTCTATGCATCGGCATGTCATAAAAGAACAATTCATGCACACAAAGTAAAGGCCAATGCATAGTATAAACAGTTTCTTGCAATTTTATCATGTTGGAAACATAGAGAGGTGGAGATATAGTTCCTCTCTCATAATAATTGCAAGTATGAGCAGCAAGCACATGCATATTATATCTATCGAAATCATCATGTGCAATGGTAAAAGGCAACCCATCAATATAATCCTTAATAAGTGCAAACTTCTCCGATATAGTGTAGTTGGGAGAATTCAAAAGGATAATAGGACTATCATGTGTGGGTGCAATAGCAAGAATTTCATGTTTATCATAAGGAACTATAGCAAGTTCATCTCCATAAGCATAATTCATATTGGCATCTTGGCCACAAGCATAGCAAGCATCATCAAAAAGGGATATTTCAAAAGAATCAAAGGGATCATAGCAGTCATCATAGCAATCATCCTTCGGTAAGCACGAAGGGGAATTAAACAATGTATGAGTTGAAGAGTTACTCTCATTAGAAGGTGGGCACGGGTGATCAATCTACTCTTCCTCCTTTTGTTCTTCGCTCTCCTCCTCATCTTTTTCATCCAATGAGCTCACAGTTTCATCAACTTCTTCTTCCATAGATTCCTGCAAAATATTAGTCTCTTCTTGGACATCGGAGACTTTCTCAATAAGTGCATTAATATCGGAATTGTATTCATAATTCTCATAACAATATTCGAGGATAGCTAAATTTTCAGGTCTATAACCAGCATCATCAAAATCTTCAAACTCTTTAAACATAGATTCAATTTCATAAGCACCCATAAAAGCAACAAATTCTTATATTTGCTCCACAACATAGTAATCATATATACCATTAGCATAAGAAGCTAAGGTTTTATTATCATTAAATTTGCATGAAAAGGGAAGGTGTGGAGCCTTCATCCTAGAGCAACAAGTATAATCATAACTTAAGCATAGTTGCCTAGCATACCACTTCAATATATGAATTTGATCCCATAATACACTACAAAAAAATTACACTTCCGTGATGATACGTGTTTGTCACATTAGGTCGCGTTTTTTGTCATGCAGGTACATCCATGACAAATTTATGACAGAATCAAGATAGTCATACCTGTGTTGTCGTACAATTGTTCCATGATATTACCAAAATTATCATCATGGAAGTGTCCACTTCCATGACGATAAATCGCGCGTCACAGAAGTGCTTTCGTCAAGGGTGACTGACACGTGGCATCCACCGTAACGGAACACAGTTAAGCTATCGGGTCGGGTTTTGGATCCGATAACCCGTTAACAGCCCCGACCAACGGGGATTTTCCACGTGTAAAATCATCATTGGCTGGAGGAGACACGTGTCAGGTCCGCGTTGGCACAGGTGTCACTCATCCAATGGGCGAGACGCGCCTATGATATGTTGACACGTGGACCGGCCCATCAAGTTTAAATGGGCCGGCCCAACTGAAGGCCCACGAGATTTTGCGGACCATAATGGGTTGGCCCAGCTAAAGGCCCACAAGATTTTGCGGGCCATAATGGGTCGGCCCAGGTAAAGGCCCACAAGATTTTTGTGTGCCATAATGGGCCGGCCCAGGTAAAGGCCCACAAGATTCTTGTGGATCATAATGCGCCGGCCCAGCTAAAGGCCCATGAGATTTTGCGGACCATAATGGGCTGGCCCAGCTAAAGGCCCACAAGATTTTGCGGGCCATAATGCGCCGGCCCAGGTAAAGGCCCATAAGATTTTTGTGTGCCATAATGGGCCGGCCCAGGTAAAGGCCCACAAGATTCTTGCGGATCATAATGGGCTGGCCCAGCTAAAGGCCCACAAGATTTCGCCGACATTAATGGGCCGGCCCAGCTGTAGGCCCACAAGATTTTGAGGACTCTAGTAGGCTGGCCCATTAACTGGTTGCCATGTTTTGGGCCAAATGTCGGCCCATATTTGATCCGGTCCATTAATGGCCTGCCACGCTCCGGGCCTAATAGTGGCCCATATGAGATCCGGCCCGTTGAAAGCCTACCATGTTATGGGCCAAATTACGGCCCAGATCAGGTCCGGCCCTTTAAGAGGCTTTGGGCTCAATTATGGCCCATATCAGATTCGGCCCGTCAACTGGACACTATGCTTTTGGGCCCACTTGCTAAAGGCGCACTTAGTAATTCGGCCTGATATTAGTTTTGGCCTGTTAAGGGCCCGTTTAACATTTCGGCCCTATATTAATTTCGGCCTGTTAAAAGCCCGTCATATAGTTGGGCCTAACTACGGCCCGGTTTGCATCCGGCCTGCTCGCAGCCGATATCTGATTGGGCCAAACAAGGACCGAGACAATTTTGGCCTGTTAAAAGCCCGTGATTTGATTCGCACAATCATGGGCCGGGGTTCATTTCGGGCTGCTGCCGGCCCGTGAGCTGTTCGGCACGTTTCGGACCCAACCTACATCGTGATTGCATGACAGCCCGATTATGTATCGTAATTTTACGGTTTGGCCGGTTTACTGCGAAGACAGGATATATATATATATAGTAAAATAACTGGAGCATCGTGAATAAGAAAAAACTTAGACTATACAATAAAGAAATTATGGCATATTACATCCACTGGGCATCAAAGTTCGCCACTATGATAATAAAGCACAAGCAGATAGCAGATTACATACACTGGGCATCAAAGATCGCCACCAGTGCAAATAAACACGCCGACAAAATAATATACGAAACCGACAGTACTTCAATAGAGTTTAAGAAAGGTTAGCCCTGCTGGGGAGCTGTAGCGCAAGCAGCTGAGCAAGATGATGAGACTGCGCTTGTTGAACACTTATATCTTCCTCACTCTAAAAGATAAACGAGCAGACAGATGAAAGGTTTTGCACATAAAAGTATCAGTGCTGACAATTCATCACATTTCTTACTGACGAATAAAGTGACACAATTTAAAATTGCATTAACACAATATGGTATTGTTCAGGTCAAGACATGGCAGGAAATGACATTGTGAAGGAGTTGGCAGCTTCACGATACCACTGGATTACAGATCAAGAACTCATAAGTATCAATGGTTAGTGTGTTGTCAATTTATACCATTTCATATTGGCAAATAAAGAGACGGTTTAAATAATAGTAGAATGATATGACATTGTTCATAGTTAAGACATTGCAGAATATGACATTGTGATGTAGTGGGTAGGTTCACCACACCACTGGATTACGGATGAAGAACAGAAGCATACATGCAGTGCAAAAGAAGATCACTTTCTCTGTATAGTTTAATTTACATGGTATGAAGAAGGAACTTGGTTGTACAACTGAAACTTAAATTGAGAAAGGACAAACTTTTGTTTATGAACTACATAATAAACTTTAAACAAGCAATTTGATGCAAACACCAAAAATAAACAGCTATTGCAGTCATGCCTAACCAAATATATACAACAAAGTTTGAAGGATTGAGATGGACAAACTTACATTATTGGTGAAGACAGACTCTATAAAGGCCTTGTCCATGCTGATGGGGGGGCAATTCAAGAAGTTTACCACAGAATCTTCTTCAAAAGCATTGCATTTATTCTACATTTTGTTAAGAGTAAATATAGATGTGATAATATACGAAAAAATGGAGAATATTTAAGATAAGATGCAGAGTGATGCTACATAACCAAGTAGCTATAAATGTAAGTGCAGCGATACAGGCAAAAGGTACAGCCAAGAGCAATGCACAGCTAAACTTCTTCAATACCAACCTTATGGTAAGAGTAAATATAGATCTGATGTGTAGAAAATGGAGGGCAAAGGAAAATAAGCTACAGAGTGATGGTACATGAACAACTACCTGTCATTATAAGTACACTGATAAAGGACAACATGTACTTACAAGAACAATGCAGAGCTAAAAAACATTGGCATTGGGTATATTCTACACTAATGTAACCATTCATACAGATCAGATAATTTGAAGCGAACAATTGATAAGCAAGCTATCATGCATACTGCTATCACATAATGAACCAGGTATGTATGCAAGTACAGTGATACATGACAACAGGTACTAACAAGAGCAAAGCAGCGGGCAGCATATTTGCGATATCATGTCGTTCTTGTCAAACTGGAATTCTTCTTCGAGCAGATTTCCTGCGAAAAAGATTCGTAAGGCACATGCGGAAAAGTAGAAGTTCAAATTGTCATGTGATTTCATAGACAGTACCTCATCCTGGGAATGAGACCAGTGCATAACAAGGTTTTTCCATTCAATGTCTTCTAAATTTAGCATAGGAGACTTCACCGGAAATTCGTTTATAGACTTGCCATCAAAGTGTGATTTCCTCAGGTAACACCGATACTGCTGCAATCCTTCCTTGTAAAGCACAAGCAAGCTTTGCTCGTCATGACTATCCAGATTGACCCTTGCCTAGTTACAACAATGTAATGTAAATCATTGATGTGTTCAATCAGTAGAAAATAGGAAAATAATAACCATGAATAATAGCACTTACACGTAAGTTGGACAGGAAGATGTGAAAATGGTGTTTGTCTTCACAATAATCTTCCCATGATGGGAATATATGCACGTAGTCCCTAACAATATTGAAAGCATTGTCTTTTAAACTGGGAATAAATGGAATGGGGTTCCAATCTGCAGGAATTGGCTGTCTCTGCAGTTGGGATAGGTCTTCGGCCGGTGGACTTGCTGTACTTTTTGCTGGAGCGGGATTTTTCTATGGTACAGCTGGTGCTATGGCAAATCAAATCGGTATACCTTTTGCTGGAGTGCGGGTCCTGTGTGGTGGGGCTAGTGGTGTGGCCAGTGAAGTATGGGTACAGTCTGCTGGAGTCGGTCCTACGTTATTGTCACTGGTTGTACATCCAATATAAGTGGGGTGCTGTCTGATTTCTCCGGCACCACCACGTTTTTCAAGGACTTTGCTGGTGCTCCTTCAGGTTCGGCAATCACCCTCTTCCTTTTTGATGTCTGATGCACAAGAACATCATTTGAGTGGAAAAACATGGTATGATGACAGATGGAATATGTATTGATAATGGATGGGCATGGCATCTCGACATATATGATGAGTAAACTAAGCAGATGGCGGTGCAACAAAGTATAAGAAATGCAAGACAACATATGCAAGATACGCGCAATCAATAAAACATTACCAAATTAGAACAGGCACCTTGATGGGTGAACAGGACAGGCTATCTGCCTTTGACTCCTCGAGGTTAGAATAGTCATTCGGATCATATTCTGAACAAGAATCAACAGGTGGGGAGCGTATGAGTTTCATTGCATCCAGAATGGTAATCAATGCCTTGGTGCCAATTTTGTAAGTCATTGCAGTGTTTAGCTTCAAGAGTGGACTGCTGCTAGTGCGACACAAAGCAGCTAGACAGATCATAGTGTAGATATAATGGGAAAACCTTAAGCATCAGAGTAAAATCAGCAAAGTGGAACTTGCTGGAATATATGTGCTAGTATTGCCGGTACGGCTAGAAAGGCTTCGGATACCAGCTCTCTTCAAGTGAAGGTGCAGTACTATTAATATCGGTGTAATTCTCAAAGGTGACACAGCTCCCCGCATTTCCTTGCTATTCTTATAGGATTCAAGTGGGCAGGCCACTACAAATCCTATTCCTGTGTTTACAAGATCCTACGAATCAAAGAGGCTCAAAGTGTCCATCACAACCGACCGTATAGACCTCTACACTGCAAATGTCCCTGCTCATCTTCAGTACAAGGAACATATTGTACTACTATCATACTCCCTCGGTTCCAAAATATAAGTCTTGGTAGAGATTTCCACTATGGATCACATACAGATGTATCCAGATACATTTTAGAGTGTAGATTCACTCATTTTGCTTCATATGTAGTCCATGGTGGAATCTATACAAAGACTTGTATTTAGGAACGGAGAGAGTACATATTAAAGAAGAACGGAAGAGGAACATGGTAAAGAAGAGCAAGCAGATTTTGGATAATAAAATGTTGGTTGCGCAGTGCCCACACATGATGAACCAGAGCGCATTAAGAATGCAACTCCCAGCTGTCTCTCGACCATTTCAGGCGGTTGGATGAAGATCCTATGTCTCCTAACCCTTCTTCTTCCTCGTCTCCGATTCTTCCCATACAGAACACCGCACGGGCCGCCAGCCGGACCACCGGCCCCACCGCCTGTGTTCCTCCGCCACCCCCACCCCCACCCCCGCCCCAACCCCCACCCTCGTTGAGTTTTCTTTGTTCGGCGAGGCCCCACAACCACTCGAGCCCCTTCGATCACACCGGCGAACTCCGGCGAGCTCTGAAAAATCGACTGACCCAATTTTGAAGTTTAGTCTACTGTGATTTAACTAGTGTGGAATATAAAAGGGGAAAACCATAAGCATTGGGAGTATAGTGTTGAGCGTGCCATGGCGGATCTGAAGGTGCAAACCGCACAAAGGCAACTTCGCAACCAAGACAAGAAATCAGAGTAAAGCAGCGGCGATCTATTTTCTTGCTGCGATAAATAAGTTGAGGAGATACGAAAGAGTACCGCCTCTGGTGCGGCGCCGTGTACGCATCTGCTGAGAATTTGACGGTGCTGCGGTAGCGATGGCTGTCGGCAGCGTGGAAGCAGATCTAGGAGGGTAGACGGTGGCGGCGGGGCGCGGTGGACGAGACGGTCGTAGGAGCGGCACCGGCAAGGTGGACGACGCCGGGGATGAAGCGAGAGGACAGGATGCAAGGACCCCGGTCCGAAGCCATGGATGAGAGAGGTCGATCTCTTGTAATGGACGGCTGCGTCAGGGTATCAGCTCCGGCATGGTGGAGGAGGGCGGCGGTGTATGGGGTGGTGGACGGAGGGGGTGGGGTGTAGAGGGTGTTTTGGCGCCCACAGAGTACGAATGGGGAAAAGGGAGGTAGAGAGGAAGGGGGAACCATGTATTCAGGGCGCTCTTGTCTCAAATGCGAGGAAATTTACAAACTTAGCCCCCGTTTCAAATTTCTACTACATCACAGCAACATTAGTCAGTTGGGGATAGGATGGTAATCTCGCATACACCGAATATTTGCCGACGAGAGTTTGTTTTTGGCGCCCACCGTGTATGAATATGAATCGGGGAGGGAGTCGATTTCGTCCGAGGACACACTGTGTTTTGGCGCCCACCGTGTATGAATCCGGGTAAGAGGCCGTTACATCACGTTTGGGTGAAATTACAAACCTACCCCTATCGAAACCTATAGAAATCCAGCAGATAGGCTTTGCGTGGCAGGGATAGGCAGTAGTGATTTCCATCTTGCAGATTTTGGTTTCGGGCGGTTACTGCGACTTTCCCCGCTTCGTTCAAATTTTGCAGAGTGCACGTTTACCGTGCCAACTCAATTCGAATCCCGTTTGTATTCTATTTTTTCGGGCGGGATCCATTTTCAATTGGAATTACATTCTATATACATCATTTTTTTATATATACTTTCAAAAGCACAACAAAGAATTCTGCTCCTTTATATGTATAATATGATTTACAAATACAACGATCTCGAAATCTTAAGGTTGAATTTGAAATTTTTTAACCAAATTATGTTCTACTAAAATGTATGGATCAGTAATATCTACATATTAAATAACATAGATGTGCGTGAATTCATATGAGTATGCATGCTTGATAGATCAATTTTGGTTCGAGTATGGATTACATGTATCATCATCTCGAATTCAAATATTTGAATCCCTTTTTTGTTCACTCCTTTCATGCCCATCTCTCTCGCATGCATGCTCCTTCAGGTAGCTATCACTCTCTTTTCTCTAGTTCACCCGCACGCTCACTTCATGTTTCTCCTATCCTCGCAAACATGGTCTCTCGACGTCTCCCTTGAGAAGTGTCACACTCTCCCTATCATTATACATTACACGGTTTTCATTATCTCTCACGTCTCTACTGTTCTCTGGTATCACTCGGTATCTAAGCTTTCTTTTTCACCGCCACACACATAGTCTCCACTCGTCTTTCACTTTGTCTTTCTCTCTATGGGATTCTCCCACACACCCTATATGTCTCTACATATGACTCATACCACTAAAATTACTCTCTCTCTCTCTCCTATAGACACAACATTTGTTGCAGTCTCCTTTTCGTCTCCATCCCAGACTGACATTATTCATTTGTTTACTAATCAGACAACCCCGACTACCGTCTCCTCTCTCTCTCTCACACACGGACACACACACACACACACAACTCCTGCTTCCACTCCCCTTCCCGACTACCGTCTCTCTCTCACACACACAAAACTTTCGCTTTCGCACCCCAACTCATATTTCTCTCACAAACATTTATCGACTAGCTAGCCTCTAGATAGGTTTATACACCCGCACACTCATGCTTCCACCATCGCATACATGTCTCTCTCCCGCTCCTTGTATCTATGTAGATTTTTCTTCCCTTCTTGGGACACACCCTCTCGATCGTGCACACACACACTATCGCCTCATTTTAAGCTGATACCTATCGCACAGACACTCCTTGTGTCTTTGTCACACATGCACTCCGTCCTCCTCCACTCTCCCTCTCTCTCTCACACACATGGGCTTTTTGCAACCACTAGCAAGATGCCCATGCGTTGCACAGAACATCAAGATGCATTTGTATGAGTAGTTTATCTTGTGGGGGAAAAGGATGAACGAGGGAAGGCCTTATTTGCAAATGTGGAGAGGGGTGTGGGTATATTTTTGCAAAACTGCCATAGTTTCCTTCCTATCCGTCAGATATAGATCGGATGGCCAATAATGCAGGATGGCAGGCACACGATCATCACCGACAATGCTTTTTATAAGAGTAGGGATAAAAATAGAGTTGGTGATGATGGTGGGCCTGCCATCCTGCAATGTAGGTCGTCCGATTTATATCTGACGGATAGGAAGGAAAATATGGCAATTTACCCGCACTCTTCACCACATTTGCAGATAAGGCCTTCCCTCATTCATCCTTTTCTCCCACCAGATCTTGATGTTCCGTGCAACGCACGAGCATCTTGCTAGTAAGAGTAGAAATTAGACATATACCACTTCTTGAATCTTGAAACCAACAACATTCCTCCCTTATCTCATCAAAACCGCCAAAGGAATATATTTTGAGTGAAACATGACATATTTTTAGTGATATACGTATTTCAAAACTAGACTTTTTTTCTATCAAATCGGTGAATATGTATTAATCTACTTTGATAGTGTGGCAACCCATTGGCACATTGCTAGTAGTTATAATAATTTTTTGGACACCAGACAAACGGTGGAGTACATATACGAAGAGAAGAGGCGCACGCACGCAGTCGGCCTATCGCTGTCTCGCACACATGAGTGTTACGTAAAGGCGACGTTAACATATAAACCCTAAAACCCTAGGTGCACGATTGCTGCATTCGTGGGTACTGGGTACGTGGTGGAGCACCTTTGTAGGAATAGTCAGCTCGCGTGATAATTTGATCCGTAGGAGTTGATGGTCGGGACCACAGGTGAACGACTTGGAGCACGGTGGCTCGCCAGTTGCCACAGATCGAGTAGCCACGTTTAAAATATCGTTTTTTAGCGGTATTAAGAATTCCGATTTTCAATGGCGCGTTATAAGTAGTTAGTTTTTAGAACGATTGGTATGGAGCGAAAATGGAATTTATAGTACTACATACCTCCTTGGCGTATGGTTGTATGGTTTTTTTTTGCGATGGAGGTTGTATGGGTATATGTTGCGAGATGTTGAACCTGGTAGTTCTAGGGAAAATACTATGGTTTAGCTTTAGATGCTGGTTTTCAGTAATGAAAATCGGAAGGGGAAACCCTTCTTTGATTAAAAAAACTACTACCTCCATTCTGGTTTACTAGTCCCCATCGTACTTTGGGTCAAAGTTTGTCCACGGATTTTACTTGTAAAATGTGAATGGAAAACGAGATTTTGTTATACCCAAACAAAAAAGGACTGGAGGGAGTGATTAATTGATCTGACATGGATGCGACCTCTCATAGCGCAGGCATTGAACCGGCGCGCCGGCCAAGAGGGCCGCACTCGCTGCAGGCCCAGCTGAGCACACCTCCTCGCCGCGTGCAACCAGGTTAAGACTGCCCCGCCTGCCTTCATTGAATCCGCGTGTGTGCCAGCAACACGTCCTTCTGCGAGCCGGCAGGCATTTAAAACACAAAAATGACTAAAATATAATTAATTTACGCATGGTCTTGACTTGTTGTGCTCGCACTGGTAGCAGGAACTAGTAGAGGATTTTCTTTATTTATAACTCTCCTCACATTTTTTTGGCTTTGAAGTTAATCATGGTTGTGGACATTATGTATGAATGTGCAGATATCTGTGAACATGAGTTTGATGTGGAAGTTGAACTTGGAATGTCGGGCTTGCGCATGAACTATACCATGTCCAATGCTTCGTCTGTTATTGTTTGGAAAGTAATTGATGTTATTACATGACCCAAAAAAAACATTTTGTGCCACATCAGTAGATGCACGAACATCACAACAGGCATGCTGACTGGATAAACATTTGAACCTAGCTATTATGAAGGAAATTTTGTATTGACAACAGTTTTAGGTAGCAGGAGACGGCTACCCTACTCTGCCTCTGCTAGCTTATTTCTGGCTTCTTCCATCTCTTCTTTGGCTTGGGTGAAGAGAGCATCTAATTGCTCTTTTCGCTTCTTCAGGAACTCAGCTACATTCTCAAGGGCTGCTGCACGCTTTCTTTCAGCCTTTACTAATGCCACAAGGACATGAACAGCTGACGACTCCACCTAGCTTATGTGTAATGCAGCATCATCTGGGAATTTGCACCTTGTGTCTAATCCAGCATCATTAGGGAACTGGCACCTTGTGTGTAATCCAGCCTCATTTTGGAAACATGATCTCGAGGTTGACCATACTTACCTCCTTGCAGGAACTGCATCCTGACATGAAGTTACTTCTTTTTTAGATCAATACTCAGAGCAACCTAGATCCATTTAGTAGAAGCCAGATAAACAGAACTCGGAGAAGTGAATTCAAAAGGAAAAAAATAAAAATAGACTACAAGGTGAGAACACCCACTTGCTACATCATGCTAAAAACGAAAGCATTAGGACGATTAAGACTCTTCTTATTACACATCGAAGAACACCACGCTTAAGAGAAACAGAAACTACAAAATATACACATCAAAGAACACGAGGCTACACGAAAGTAATTGAAAGGGTGTTACTTACCAAAGCTCGTTTTACAGGTTCGGTGCAGCTCCTCTTTAACTTGCCACGCTCCTTGAAGAGGTCCCGAATATCCCGTGTTTGGTCTTCATTGCTCCTCTGCATGTTCGCACTCGTGGTTCTAAAATCTCAACATGGCAATAAAATTATACTACTAGTAATACTCGCGCATCTTGTGGGCAACATTAAAGCACTCATCTGCCATGTTAGAGCATCTCCAACAGAATCGCAACGCGCGGCGCTTTAAAAAAGCGTTTACAGTGCTGATATCAAGAAGTAGATACTAGAGAGTAGAGGATAGTTCTCAGCATAGATAGATAAAAAAAGATAATTGAACTACTCCTTGTCGTCCGACTCCTCCTCGATTGGACAATGGAGGCTATAACCAATTACTTTTACGGGAACAATAGCACCCAGGAAATTTGAAGGGTAGGTATGAACAAAATTGGAACTGCACATGTACTGCTAAGTGATTCAATACACACATTACCAATCGAGGAGGAGAACGATGGTCGTGGCGGCCTCTGTGTGTCATGGTCGGCAACGGGAGTCAGTTCATTGTCCACGACGGTGGTACTTCTGCGCTTGGCGTCGGCTTCCGGGAAGCAGATCCGAGACCATGGAAGATGATGCAGGGGAAGAGGCTCCGTGTACGACGACGACAGTGGACCGGCTCCAGTGCGGCATACGAGGTCATCGATGAGGCAGATGCGCTGCGGTGGACGAGTGCGCCGATGTAAAGGGGAGGAGCACGAAGGCTGTGGTGTCGTGGAGAAGTCTATTTTGCGGTGGGGATAGAAAATGGGGAGTATTCGGGTGTACTACTCTGGGTGCCGGGGTGGGGTTGGCTGGGTAGGGTGAACCCGAAGTTACGAAAACAGCCCCCTACCAAGCGTCATCCGTAGGCCTGTTCCGAAGGCTATGATGGTAACTTCCCACTGCTTGAATCAGGGTCGCGGGAGATTTTCCATAACAAATATGTATGATGTAACTTCCCACTACCTGTTAGAAGGCTATGATGGTAACTTCCCACTGCCCGAAGTCAAACTTCCTAAAGTTTGACCAAGTTTATAGAAAAATATAAACATTTACCATAACAAATATGTATGATGTGAAAGTACATTCAATAATGAATCTAATGGTATTTATTTGTCATTGTATATGTTAATATTTTTTCTTGTAAGCTTTCTGAGAGTTTACAAAACTTGACTTTGACCAATGCTAATACGCGGACTTAAATAAAAACGGAGGGAGTACACATTTTTTTCTTAATTTGTAGTGAACTAATCATTTGTTGAAATTGTGAAATAAATATATTAGGCTATTGACTTCGAATGTAATGGTCTATACAATTCAATAGTTACAATCATTGTCGAATCCCAAGATGTATACAAGGTCTATAGTACTTCACAACATGCTCAAACTCACATAATCCCAGTCAAATGAGAATCTAAATGCATTTCATAGTTATTACTTTGTAGGATGCAACAAGAACAACCATAACTCTACATCAGCCATTATAGAAGCAACATTTTGACATATCCCAATGTGTGAATGAAACGTGCTGAGAGAGCTTTTGAAGATGGAGCAGATAGGGCAGGAAAGATTGTATGTATGTGGACAAGAGAGTAGGAGACAAACCTAACGAGACAGAGAGAGAGAGATAGAGAGAGAAAGAGAGAGGAAGAAGTTAGGTCTGTGAGAAAGATGGATACATGTAATATACATGAGATGCGTGTGCATCTGGATTCTGTATACGTGGAAGGAGAAGAGACAACATGTTTGATGAGAGAGCTGGAAAAACATGGACGAGAGGGGAAGGATCTCGTGGGTTGAGGGATTCACAATTTTGTGCGGGGGAGAGAGGGATTTGGTAATTTTGTGCAAGAGAGAGAGAGGGTGGGGGGAGGAGTCAGTCAGCCGTCGTCACATCACCCTGCTTCCAAATGACCCCGCATTCTCTAACGCGGTGTGGTCGCCGTCTTCGATCTGCTCGATGCCCTCTTTGAAGATTGAGGTGTTGTGCATGTTGGGGTGCAAAGAAGCACAAGCGAGAGTGGTCGCCGTATAACCTTGGATGGGGATGAATTGTGTGCTCGGGGGAGTGTGTGTGTGTGTGTGTGTGTGTGTGTGTGTGTGTGTGTGTGTGTGTGTGTTGTGCTGCGTGTGTCTCTCTGTGTGTCTGTGTGTGTGTGTCAGATATTGAGAGAAAACAAACCTAAGGAGAGAAATGGCAATTCATGAAGAGATTGTGCGGGCCTTGAGGAGGGCAGGGGCCGGGTGAGGGTGTCAAAATGTGCGCGTTGATGCATGTGTTGCATGCGACCGTGCGAGGGACGGACGAATCGAGAGAGATGGTTGTTGTATTACGTATGCTCCTCTCTCTCTCTCTCTCACTCTCTCTCTCTCTCACTCTCTCTCTCTCTCTCACACACACACACAAGTAAACTAGAAGACCGTTCTCTCATGTATACACAACGTATCGGTATCTGTCTATGTCTCATTCATGCATGATCATTTGCACATTCACACCTCTCTATGTCTGTATCACACGCACACCATCTCCATATTGCCCTTCCGCCACAACACACATATGGACACATACACACGTTCTCTCTCAGTCACACACACAAAATCAGTATTAAAAAAACTAGGGCGCACCTAAAACATCCAAATCCAAATAAACACGAACTGGAGCTAAATTCAAATATATGGAAATATTGCAGTGTCAAGAACTTTCATAGGAAAAAAAGTTGAGTAATATTCGAGGATTGTTTTCACACACACAAAAAGGTTCAGTGGATGTCCTTCGAGTGCGACACGGTGACACACCGTTCGATCGACCACGCGGCCGCGGTTCACGCGCTTGCACAGGATTCCGTATCGTGGTTGTGGTACTAACTAATAAAAGCGTTGCCTCTAATGTTTACGTGTACTAGTACGGTTTTCTTTTAAGTTTGACCAACCTTATATATAAAACTAAAGTAAGCTCCCACACGCGCACTTATCAATATGCCGCCGCCGCTGTTGCGCATGCCGGCGCCCGCCTGCTCCGGCCAACAATTTCTCGCCCATCACCATCGTGTCGCCGCCATCCCTGTGCCATCGTCTGCAGTCCCTCCTCGCGATGCCGCCGCGCTGCCAAGCACGCGAGCAGCTGGTGGAGCCGCGTCTATGCACACAGCGTACGAAGAGGAGGACGAGCGCGTGCTCCAGCATGCCGGCAAGGAGGAACTAGCGTGTCATTGTCGTCTCCGCCCGCGCGGAGGAGGCGCGCATGGTGGCTGTCGCGGCGGAAGCTGGTCACGCGCGCGTCAAGCCCGCAAACCGGGTGCGGATGCGGAATCTACCTTCGAGACCTTGAATGCCACGTGGATCCTGCAATCTGAAGGAGCAATTTGGGTCAGTCGACTCATGTGAGCCGTCTCATGCAACATGGATGGCTAGAAGGGCTTCTTCCACCTCTTATGCCGTCTTCTTCCTTCGCTCTGTCGAACTTCTTTCACAAATCGACTGACCCAAATTATACTACTAGTACGAACATATTAAGTACAGTAGGAACACGAAGATACGAGCAGTAGTACCAACTGCAAGAAGAACAGTAGTAAGACATAGTACTAGTACTACTGTACGTACTAAAGAGTTCAAATAACGAGAAAGAACATAAACATAGTTCTGCTGGGGCCTCAGCACAACACACCCTTGAAAATAAACTAAGCAACTAGTCCGCTAGACACTGCAGTAGAACCAGCATGAGCGACGGCACTGCCACCTACTCGGAGTCCGAGTCCACGTCCTCGACTTCGTCCTCGTCCCTCTTCCTCTTCCTCTTCGCCGACGCTTCTTTGCTTGAACCGGACACTGGGCTCTACTTCTTCATCCAACCCTTGTAGATATTTAAACAAAGGTAGGCATCCATTGCTGCGTACGGGATGTGATCTTCATCTAATGTCTTTGACTCCCATGCATGATGAAACTAGTGATGAGGTTTGTTCAGTTTAGCGTACGAAGGATCAATCATGGCTGCTGCCAGGGTCAGCATTGAAGGTTGAGAGGAGGACACCAGGCTTGCCTTCTGGAGATCAAAGGGATGGCCTACAACGAGACCTATCCGACGCAGGACATCCCTGTCGTTCTTAAAGCCTACAGTAACGAATTTCGCTCTTTTGTCCTTGAGGAAGTTCTTAAAATCCTGGCACTCAACGTCGGCATGGCATATGTGGTAGACCAAGCAAACGTTATGTACGCAAACCTGGATCACGGCGGGCTTCTTCCTCTCTTCGTCCTTTAGATCCTTCTCTCGTCCCAGGACTGTGGTGTACTCAACATCTAGCCCAGCGACCCACTCATCCGTTGAACTGTTGAACATGCGTAGGAAACGAGCAACCCATGCTTTCACCGTCTCGGATCCACGTGTGTAGATGACGATGAACTGATCGCAGGTGATGGCTCTAACCTGGTACTCAGCGGCGACCATGGAGATTTGGGAGGCCATGGATTTTGGAGGAGGGTTAGGAGAAGTTGAACTGTTGTACCCCACACAAAAAACTGGGAGCGAACTAATGTGAAAGGACGGGACGACTGGGAGCGAACTGTTGTAAGGTAGAAGACGGGGACGAGTAGGGCATGCGAACGGCGTGGGGTTGCTGGCTTGCCCGGTGGATAAATGGTTGCAAGCCCCCAAAGAGTTCTCAAGAACTATGCGGGACCCACTAGATTTCATGTCTACTAGACCCATATCATAGGCCTGATGGTATAGCTTATGCCTGTTCGCATGCCATGCCGGCGCGTGGATGTAACTTCACTTAATTCCGTCAAATGTCGCGCCTCCCACGACCTTCACCTCCCTCGCGCGGTTGCGCCCTTTGAGACTTCGACCGGCTATAAATGAGCAATTTTTTTGCCTTTTTTAGACAAGCAATTTTTTTGCCTACTCCGCATGCATGATACTCCCTCTGGTCCTTTTTACTCCTATCAACTGTTTGCAAAGTGTTTGACCAAATTTATACTTTTTTTAACACCACCTTATATTAATTAACCAGCCACACCAGTACACTCATTTGATAAAATATTCACCACACAGGGCGGTACGTTATTTACAAGAATACCATCTAATCTATTGTCAAAGCTATACTTAGCGATCAAGTGTGCCACCTTATTGGCCGAAGGGCTAATCTTTGACAATTGAAGATTGTTGGTCAACTTCGAGATGCTCAACGCTTTCATCTTCAGGTCATGCATAGCAGACCTGTCATAGTCCCCCGATGCAAGAGACGCTACCACAAAAGTGCAATCAGTCTCTCAAATTACAGGATTATGAAGAGAAATACCTATGTATAGACCGGCAATGCAAGCCCTAAGCTCCGCTTCCTCCACGCTTTGATAGACATCAATGAAATCCCACGACCAAATTTATACTAAAAATATCAATATCTACAATACTGATTATAATTAGTATAAGAACTACGTTTTATAATGAGTGTAAAAATATTAATTTGACATTGTGAATGTTGACACATTTTTCTATAAGTCTGGTGAAAGTAGACGTACATTGACTTCAGACAAAACTTAAATGCATAATGCAGACTAGTTCCTCCGTCCAGGTGCGTGCCATGTCCTATCTTCTCATCACAACAAGGTTAGCTATTAGAGTACCAGTACCCCCCTTCTAGTTTAAAGGGCTCGATTCAAAAATTTCACCTACTCTTAGCAAGATAGTAGAGGCGATGGAATAGTTTTTGAAGTCTGCAAAAGTACTCAACTAGTGCTGTCGTTCTTCACAAAAAAATGTGTTTACCAATACATGCATGAACACTAGTTACTCTAACCCCCCCCCCCTCTCTCTTCTTTAATTCTTTGCCACATCAGCATGTTTGCTATTTCCGTGTGCATGATACCAGCTAAGATACCACCATTATGGCCAGCCTTAATCATCGCATGCAATAATTTAGTGCACCTTGAAATATGAACATGTGTGGGGCATGTATGTTTTTAATGACTTGAGACTATACCTAGCCCAGCATGCAAGATGACTTATTATGCATCGTTCCCCATACCTGCAGGAAGCCCCTTCGTCTCCAAATCTTTTCCTCTCCATGTGTGGAAACAATATGCCTGCCAAACTCTCCTTCTCCCTCCGGCGGTCCCACCACTCCACCCCGTGTGAAAAGATCTGCATGCATGACTCTCCTCCCCCCATGCTCGTCCAATCCGTTGTGACCAGCAATATTTCCACCCCTTCGCTCCCCCGTAATTTACTCCAACAAATATGCCCACGTAGCTGTTACTTAACTGTAGGTGCATTGGGTAACTGACATATGGGCCCAACAGGGGTCTGGCCCACATGTTAGTGACACAACTGGACCTGCAGCTAAGTCAGTGCAGCTCAGTCCATATCTTACGTAGGTGTGCCATTGCTCGCTATAAATATTGCGCCTCCCACGACACCGCTATCTCCTCCCCCTCACGTTCACGTTCATCGCTATCTCCTCCCCCTCCCTCTCACGTCGACCACCATGGCGTCGCCCCTCCCAAGCCCTAGGAGCCCCTTGATGCACCGCGTGGACGGTCACGCGTCGTCGTTCCGTTCCTCGCCGCCACTAGTCGAGGAGGAGGCATCGGTTTTCCGCTCCTCGCCGCTACGCGACGCGTCGCCATTCCATTCATCGCCGCCACTAGTCGAGGAGGACGCGTCGGTGTTCCACTCCTCGCCGCGACGCGACGCGTCGCCGTTCCGTTCCTCGCCGCCACTAGTCGAGGAGGACGTGTCGGGTTCCGCTCCTCGCCGCGACGCATCGAGGTGGACGCGTCAGCGTTCCCAATCTCGCCAGCACGCGCGTCGGAGGACGCGTTTGCTCCCCGCTACGAGGAGAACGCCGCGCCGCCCGCCGATCCTCCCAGCCTTGAGGAGCTTTGGAAAGAAATGGATGTTGCCTTGTGGGAGGCTTTGCCTCCAGCAGTGCGGCAAAATAGAGGCGGAGAAGAAGGCCGAGGAAGAGAAGCGTACCGCAGAACAAGCTGCCTGGGAGGCCTGTGTCGCGTCCGAGAGAGTCAGGCAATTGGCTCTATGGCAGGAGGCTCGTGCGAGGGCCGTGAGGGTGGCGGAGGATGCCCGTGCCGACGCCCTGAGTGCAGTCGGGCCCAAGCGCCTCATCTACGCTTGGCGGTACGTGGACCGGGTGCACGCTTCCAGCGAGGAGGAGTGCCTGTTGGCGCCGGATCACCACACCGGTGAGATCGCGCTCGCCCGCCGGCAAGCCGCCAATCAGCACCTCGCGAGTTGCGAGGCTGAGGAAGAGGCATTGTGTCGGCGCGTTGGGAAACGGCCGTGCACTAGGGCACTCGTGGCGCGCCGCAAGTGCTCCTGTGAGCGCCGTGGCTTTTAGGAGGAGTATAATTTTTGTTTCGTAAGGCGATCTCATTAGTTTTGGGACGCAAATGATAAATCCCGAACGTTCAGGAATTTTTAGCGTCCTTAATTAAGTATGTAACAGGAAAAGTTTGGAAACCTTGTGTATTCGTACGCATTTTGCAAATACGTGCATATAGCACAAACTTTACTATATACTATCTCACTACACGTCTCTCTCGATATATGCTTGCAGACTGTGCTACTCCCTCCGTCCAGGTCAATAAGTCATCTTTGGTTGTGCACCGTGACCAAGAAGGAGGGAATACTTATACACCTAGACGGAGGGAGTACTACTATTACTTATGTACGTGCAAATGCATGTTTTAACATTACGATGCGGTTTTTGTAAAAGTAGAAAAACAACACTAGTCAAGCTTGTGAAACGATTCAATGCAAAACAAATGCAAAAATGCTCGTTTTATTGTTTACTTTTAGCTTCCTTCTCTGTGGTTATTTCTCTGTCGTACTTTGTACGGAGTATCTCACTGGTTGGAAAGGCATGCAAATTCCCAAACCGCTTCCTACACCCTGTATCGAATTTTTTGCCTAACAAGTTGTGTCGTGCAATTGGAATTCCAACTTGAGTACTACTACTAGTAGGAGTACCAGGGGCCAGTTCTTTTAGGCTTCTAGATTAGTAATCCCATAACTACTACCTCCATCCTGGTTTATTGGTCCCCATTGTAATCTGTGTCAAATTTTGATCATAAATTTAACTAATGAAATGTTAGTGCATGTCACATGCACTACTCCATCCGTCTAGGTGAGTAAGTCATCTTAGGCTGTGCATCGTGACCAAGGAGGAGGAGAAAACGAGAAACGTTAATGTTTATTTGCTAATTAATAGTATTGCATGCAATGAACTAACCACTGCATGTCGTGTTTGATATCTCAAGTCATTAAAAGCATGCACACTCTTTATCTCTTATTGGTTGATATGTCAAGAAACAAGAAACGAGGTAGAAGTTAATGCACCGCGCCTAAGTGTTTTGGGATTATTTGGTTTTCGTAAGATGACTTACACACCTAGACGGAGGGATTACAATGCTGAGGAATAAACCAGTTAAATCTTTGGTAAAAATTTAGCACAAATTACAATGGTGAGGAATAAACCAAGACGGAGTAGTAGTTTAGAAGCCCAAATAAATGAGTGAGGTGCCTTATTGTTACTCTCCACTGTGACTAGTCTTGTGGGAAAAGCTGGGGAAGCCGCCAAAAGAACTGGCCCTAGGAGTAGTAGCTAGGGATCGAGTGTGCGAGATGAACCAGAGAAAGTAAATGCAGAGAGATGAAATAAAGATGGAGGGATGTGATGGTTGCTTGTCCGTTTATTTTACCAGGCCACTTATTACTAGGAGTGGTTGGGTTTTGTGATATGACGGCTTTACTGCCGCGCCACGAGCGGGGTGAGAGGTGAGACTCCCGTGCAGCACCGCCCTCTACACTTGTACTACATCGATCATGGTTTATTAGTCCCCCATTGAATTTGGGTGAAGATTTAACTGACAAAATGTTAGTGCATGTCAACAAAAACTATATCGTTGGATTCGTATTTGAACATAGTTTCGAATGATATAATTTTAGGTGACATGCATCAGCATTTATCGTACTATATATAATGTTAGTTCAATTTTTGGTCGTACTAATCTATAGTAGTAAGGTGCCCGTGCGTTGCACCGAAGAGTGAAATGCATTGATCGGGGAGTTGTTTATTTTGACAAAGGATGTGGGGGTCATCTCATGTGTAACGGGTATCGATAGGTTTCTTCGAATATTATTTCATCTCTAGAGCTCACAAACATCCGGGTGGAATAGATAAAAAGGTATCTTTTGCAAACAAAAATGTTCAACTGTTCAACCTGCATCCAAAACTTGTGAGGAAATAACACTTATTGTGCTTTGCAAGAAATGATCTTTAAGAATTAGTTTTTGAGTATCGATTATTATACATGTTGGCTACAGATGACATGGCACTTTCTTATTGTCAACAGTTGGCTATACTATTAAGTAATATTAACCATGCTAAAGGAGTCCTGGATTAGGGGGTATCCGGACAGCCGGACTATAACCTTTGGCCGGACTGTTGGACTATGAAGATACAAGATTGAAGACTCCGTCCCGTGTCCGGATGGGACTTTCCTTGGCAAAGAAGGCAAGCTTGGAAATACGGATATGTAGATCTCCTTCCTTGTAACCGACTCTGTGTAACCCTAGCCCCCTCCGGTCTCTATATAAACCGGAGGGTTTAGTCCGTAGGACAGAACAACAATCGTACCATAGGCTAGCTTTAGGGTTTAGCCTCTCTGATCTCGTGGTAGATCTACTCTTGTACTACCCATATCATAAATATTAATCAAGAAGGAGTAGGGTTTTACCTCCATCGAGAGGGCCCGAACCTGGGTAAAAACATCGTGTCCCTTGTCTCCTGTTACCATCCGCCTAGACGCACAGTTCGGGACCCCCTACCCGAGATCCGCCGGTTTTGACACCGACATTGGTGATTTCATTGAGAGTTCCTCTGTGTCATCGTCATTAGGCTTGATGGCTCCTTCAATCATCATTAGCGATGCAGTCCAGGGTGAGACTTTTCTCCCCGGGCAGATCCTTGTATACGGCGGCTTTGCACTGCAGGCCAATTCGCTTGGCCATCTGGAGCAGATTGAAAGATACGCCCCTGGCCACCAGGTCAAGTTTGGAAGCTTGAATTACACGGCCGACTCCAGCGAAGACTTGATATTTGACGGGCCCGAGCCCCGGCCGAGTGCGTCGCACTGTCACGATGGGCATGATTTAGCTCTGCCGCCGAACAGTGTCCTAGAGACCGCACCTTCATTCGCCCCGATCTTTGAATCGGAGCCAACTGTGCCATCCGAGGGCGGGTGGTTAGACCCCGCCACGGAGGCAGCAGCCTCAACGGCGATCGATCCGAACACCAACCTTACCCTTCGCGAGGTCCGTGACTCCACATCGCCAGACTCTCCTCCGGACTCTAAACCATCCGCGCCCCTGCCAATCGAATCCGATTGGGCGCCGATCATGGAGTTCGCTGCCGCGAATGTCTTTTAGCACTCGCCCTTCGGCGACATACTGAATTCGCTAAGCTCTCTCTCTTTATCAGGAGAGCCCTGACCGGATTATGGCTGGCAGGATTGGGATGCGGACAACGAAGAAATTCAACGCCCACCCACCACCCACTTCATAGCCACTATCGATGATTTGACCGACATGCTCGACTTCGACTCCGAAGACATCGACGGTATGGACGACGATGCAGGAGACGAACAAGAACCAGCGCCCACAGGGCACTGGACAGCCACCTCATCCCATGATGTATACATGGTGGACACACCCAAAGGGAACGACGACGAAGAGCGGGAGGACACAGCGAAGGATTGACCCCTCGAAAAGCTGTCAAAGCGGCGGCATAAGCGCCGCTCCAAACCCTGCCTCAACAGAAACAGCGGTCATACAGACCCAGCCACAGAACAGGGCAAGCCAGCGGACGACGAGCATGGCATCGAGCAACCGTCCGAACAAGGCAACTTGGATAACCAAACCGAACAACAAGTCCCGGCGAAGATAACAGTCCGGACGACCTCACGCCGGACAAATTCCTGGAGCATAAGAACCTCCACAAAAGGCTTATCGCCACTGCGCGTAGCCTGAAAAAGCAAAAGCGAAAGCTCAAGACTGCGGAAGATGCACCCAGAATCAGATGGAGCAAAGTACTCAACACCGCAGACAAATACGGCGGCAGTCGTCACACGAAGAGCTACCCGAAGCAAAAGCTACTGCCCGAATTCGATGAAGAGGCGTTAGAGCCCCCAAAATCAAAAAACAAAGCAGCCATCCGGTCGGATAGACGACCTCATGGCCAACACAGAGCGGCAAATGATGTCGCACACAAGCCAGCACGCAATCCACACGAGGATTCGCATCAAAAAGATGGCCCAGCCAGATCTATCTACGTGCCAAGAAAGCAAGCTCTAGCAAGCAATGCAACACAACAAATATCCGAACACCACGGCACACCCAAATACAGGGGTGCCGCACACCCCCTATGTTTCACCGATGAGGTGTTGGACCATGAATTTCCAGCGGGATTCAAACCCGTAAACATAGAAGCATATGACGGAACTACAGACCCGGGGGTCTGGATCGAGGATTATATCCTCCATATCCACATGGCTAGAGGAGATGATCTCCACGCCATCAAATACTTACCCCTCAAGCTCAAAGGGCCAGCCCGGCATTGGCTTAAAGGCCTTCCCGAAAACACCATTGGAAGTTGGGAAGAGCTCGAGGACACTTTTCGGGCAAATTTTCAAGGGACCTATGTCCGACTACTGGATGCAGATGATTTAAGTCATATAACTCAACAACCCGGAGAGTCAGCCCGGAAGCTCTAGAACAGATTTCTTACTAAAAAGAACCAAATAGTCGACTGTCCGGACACCGAAGCCTTAGCACCTTTCAAACGCAGCGTTCGAGACGAATGGCTCGCCAGACACCTCGGCCAAGAAAAGCCAAGAACAATGGCTGCATTAACAAGCCTCATGACCCGCTTTTGCACAGGCAAGGACAGCTGGTTGGCAAGATGCAGCACCAGCGACCCAAGTACATCCGAAGTCACGGACGGAAACGGGAAGCCACGACGCAGCAAAAACCAGCGCCGGAATAAGGAAACCAGCCCGAAGAGCACGGCGGTAAACGCCGGATTTAAAAGCTCTCGGCAGGGTCGGCGAAAGCTGCCTCTCAAAGATAACAGGGACGAACTGTCCAGCCTAAACAAAATCTTGGACAAGATATGTCAAATCCACAGCACCCCTGGTAAGCCTGCAAATCATACCCACAGAGAATGTTGGGTCTTCAAGCAATCCGGCAAACTCAACACCGAACACAAGGGGCTGGATACACCCAGTGAAGATGATGATGAACCCCACAAACAAAGCACTGGGGAACAGAAGAAATTCCCACAAGAAGTCAAAACAGTAAACGTATTACACGTGACAAAGGGGAGAAACGAAGTGGCGCCCACAGAGATACGTGCCCTGTGGCCTATCAAAACGGAGCTTCGCCACTGGTTGTCCAAACCAATCACCTTCGACCATCGGGACTACCCCGCAAGTATCCGGCACGCAGAAGGTGTTGCCTTGGTGTTAGACCCGATAATTGACGGATACCACTTTACACGAGTCCTGATGGATGGCGGCAGTAGTTTAAACCTGATATATCAGGACACAGTCCGCAAAATGCGGATGGACCCAACAAAAATCAGCCATAGCAATACTTCCTTTAAAGGAGTAACGCCAGGCCCAGAAGCCCATTGCATGGGCTCCCTCCTACTAGAAGTTATGTTCGGCTCCCCCGATAACTTCCGTAGTGAAAAGCTAACCTTCCACATCGCTCCATTTAAAAGTGGTTATCAAGCACTACTAGGACGCGAAGCTTTCGCCCGCTTTAACGCAATACCGCATTATGCGTCTCTCACGCTTAAGATGCCCAGCCCACGAGGCATCATTTCATTAAAGGGAAATATAGTGGCAGACTGACTTGTGGGCCTACTAAGTTGACGGGGACGGAGGGCTTTGTTAACTTAGTCAATATGCTGGGACCCAGTATAGTGGCAGACTGACTTGTGGGCCTACTAAGTTGATGGGGACGGAGGGCTTTGTCAACTTAGTCAATATGCACGATTCTAGCTCCAGTGACCGTACAATGTCCATCCAATGGTCGTAGTGCTTCTTCAACCTCTGGTCTTCTTGGTCCAGCCGCCCAAACTAGCGCCAGTCGTGCCTCGTGCTCCTGCCTCCCGTAGTCGGCTGCAATGTGGCGGAGGCCTCACCGCCCCCTACTACTCCCACCGCTGGCCAGGCCATCCCTCGACTCACCCACACCCCCTGTTATTCTGCGGCGACGACAGCCTCACACCGTAGCGAACCAGTGAACCCTCGTACTCCTCTATGCGTGGGCATCCACAGCAGCGTCTTCCCCGGCTCCGCATCGTCCCCTTCCTAGGCCTCGCCATCGTCCACCGCCCTGGTGCTCTCGGCGCGGCGTGGTCAACGTGGTCAAGGAACGGCTTCCATCGGACGTGGACTGTACGTGGAGAGGCTGACAGCTGGGTCCACGGCCGCAGCAAGGAAGTGCCTCCTTATTACGTGCAAAATAATTATTCCTCCACCTGACAGCGGGGCCCCACCGGACGAGCCACCGTATTTCGTGAAAAAAATGTTTCCCCCCTGACTGCTGGGACCCACCAGCTACATCTTCGCACGCAAGGAAGTGCCTGACAGTCGGGACCCACCTGGTCAAAGCGTACGTAGCATTGTCATTCTGGTCGCGAACGTGTACATACATATATACTGGTGGATGTAGAGGCGCGCACATGTCGTAGTAGAGGCGCGTACGTGTCGTACTAGAGGCGCGCACATAGCATGTACACGTACGTACAGCGGCCAGGGTGCTAGAAAGAAAATACGGCCACGTATGTGTACATACGGGCGGGGTCTCGAACGCCTAATCGTGCATACGTACGGCCAGGGCTCGTGTACATGGCTGGGTCGGAAGGGAGAAACAGTGTCGTCGTCGTGTTCATGGGGAGGCAACGGAATTCTTCATGTTCATGGGGAGGCAACGGAATGCGTCGTGCTCATGGGGAGGCAACGGAATGCGTCGTGTTCATCGGGAGGCAACGGAACGCGTGGGAGGCAACCGGCTGGGTCAGAACGGAATGCGTGGCCGTGTTCAATGGGAGGGCTTGGACGGAACAGGCGATGGAAACGAGGCCTGGCGTACCGCAAAACGGAGGAAACGGACCTCCTGCGTTCGGAACGGGGTCCTGTTGATCGGGAGGGGTGTGGCGTACCGCAAAACGGACGAGATGGACCTCCTATAATCGAAACGGGGGTCCTGTTGATCGGGAGGGGTGTGGCATACCTCAAAACGGACGAAACGGACCTCTTACGGTCGAAAATGGGGTCCTTTTCATCGGGAGGGGTGTGGCGTACCGCAAAACGGGACTCCACGGGATACTGTTCATCTCCACCGTCGACCTCCTCCAGCCTCCACGGGCTCCCGTTCATCCAGCCTCCACCGCGCGCTACTCCACCGGCTACTGTTCAACCACCCCTCCACCGTCTACTGTTCATCCAGCCCTCCACACCACGGGGTCATGTTCAACCACCCCTCCACGGGCACCCCTCCACCGTCTACTGTTCATCCAGCCCTCCACACCACGGGGTCCTGTTCATCCAGAGGCAACGCCATCGCTCACTGTTCATCCAACCCCCTCCCCCCCCACACGCAACGCTCACTGTTCATCCCAGAGGCAGCATCGATCGGCTTCAGTTAGCAGCAGTAGCGAAGGAATCGCTCGATCGGGTTCAGTTAACAGCCATCGATCGATCACTCGGGTTCAGTAACGCGTAGCCTGCAGTGCAATCGCTCGGGTTCAGTTAGAGCCCAATGCCTCGCTCGGGTTCAGTTAGAGCCAACGCCTCGCACACACGCACGTACGTGTACGAGAGAAACGTGCATCGCTCGGCCCCCGACCTCCCACCGTAACCGGGAACTCCCCGAAATTTTCCTCGCCCTCGCTTCTACCACGGTTTTTTCCGTCATGGACGGCCCAAAGAATGTCATGCAGCTGCGTCTCCGGCCCGCCCAGGATGAAAAGCCCATTTTCTGTCATGATTTTTTGTCATAGAAGTAGGAGCCCACCACATCTATGATGATACCGGGTTTTGTCACAATTATCGTCATAGAAGTGTCATATGTATGACAGAAAAAAATATCGTTCGGCCCAAAATGTCACGGATGTGTCTTTTTTTTGTAGTGATAGTTTCCCTTTTTGAGTCAAGCGATAATCCCTAAAGTATTCACGTTGATCCAACGTTACTCCCATAACATAATTGAATGGGGTTTTCTCAGGATTATCAAAGTAGTACATAATATCTTTCACATAACCAGCATCGACGGTTTTAGGAGGTTCCCCATCTCCATGACTAGCAAGTACACCTTTTTTTTGGTATTTCGTGTTCCATCTCCATAACTAAAGATAAAGAACAACTAAGAACAACTAAGAACAACAAATAAAAATTACTTAGTGATAAATCAAACAAGCACACACGAGAATATTCACCCCACGCTATGACTCCCCGGCAACGGCGCCAAAAAAAGGTCTTAATAACCTACAAGTATAGGGGATCAATTGTAGCCTCTTTCGATAAGTAAGAGTGTCGAACCCAATGAGGAGCTAAAGGCATAACAAATATTCCCTCAAGTTCTATCGACCACCGATACAACCCTACGCACGCTTGACGTTCGCTTTACCTAGAACAAGTATGTAACTAGAAGTACTTTATAGGTGTTTTTGGATAGGCTTGCAATATAGTAAAGAGCACGTAAATAAAAAGTAGGGGCTGTTTAGATAAAGACACAACTAAATTAGTTTTAGTAGAGAGGTTTTTGTTACGAGAAAGTTATTTGTCCCTAGGCAACCGATAACTAGACCGGTAATCATTATTGCAATTTTATTTGAGGGAGAGGCATAAGCTAACATACTTTCTCTACTTGGATCATATGCACTTACGATTGGAACTCTAGCAAGCATCCGCAACTACTAAAGATCATTAAGGTAAAACCCAACCATAGCATTAAAGCATCAAGTCCTCTTTATCCCATACGCAACAACCCCCTTACTCGGGTTTGTGTTTCAGTCACTCACGCAACACACTATAAGCGAATCATGAACGTATTGCAACACCCTACATCGGGAATCCCTCATGCTTGCGCGACATGGAGAGCATCATAGGCACCACCAATAATAAAACATGCAACTCAAACCAATCTTGATCATCAAATAACCCATGGGACAAAACGGATCTACTCAAACATCATAAGATAGCCATACATCATTGGGAAATAATATATATCATTGAGAACCATGTTTAAGTAGAGATTACAACGGGTAACAGAGAGGTTACACCACTGCATAGAGGGGGGAAGAGTTGGTGATGATGGCGGTGAAGTTGTTGGTGAAGATTGCGGTGATGATGATGGCCCCGGTGGCACTCCGGCGCCACCGGAAGCAAGGGGAGAGAGCCCCCCTCCTTCTTCTTCTTCCTTAACCTTCTCCCTAGATGGGAGAATGGTTTCCCCTCTGGTCCATGGTCTCCATGGCGTGGGAGGGGCGAGAGCCCCTCCGAGATTGGATCTGTCTCTCTGTCTCTCTCTGTTTCTGCGTTCTGTTTTCTGGCCCTTCACCGTTTCTTGAATTCCCGAAGATCCATAACTCCGACTGGGCTGAATTTTGGACACGATCTCTATCTAGAAATTAGCTTTCTTGCAGCGAAAGAAGGGCTCCAACCGCCTTACGGGGTGGCCATGAGGGTCCAGGGCGCGCCTGACCCCCTAGGGCGCGCCCCCTGCCTCGTGGCCCCCTCGGGCATCGTATCGCGTTGATTCTTCTTCCCAAAAATCATAAATATGCCAAAAAAATCTCCGTCAAGTTTTATCCCGTTTGGGCTCCGTTTGATATGGGGTTTCTGCGAAACATAAAACATGCAACAAACAGGAACTAGCACTGGGCACTGGATCAATATGTTAGTCCCAAAAATAGTATAAAAAGTTGCCAAAAGTATATGAAAGTTGTAGAATATTGGCATGGAACAATCAAAAATTATAGATACAACGGAGACGTATCAACCCTCCAGGTCAAACCATCTCCACATCACTCACGGGTACCCCTCAGGGTCGACCCGCCTTTCCAAGTAACAGTTGTAAAGTCCAAGTATCTGTGTGTCCAAACATCATGGGGAAAACCCGAGGAATCACCACGGTGAATTCCACTTGATGTAATCATCAAGGTGAACGTAAGAGGATCCACCCTCGAGGTTCACACTTGAGGGGTTGCACGACAGAGCCGTATCGGAAGTGGTTAAGGAGCAAATCACCCTCGATGACCACGACCGGATAGCTACACTACAGAGATCTCATCGGGAGTGATGTACGAGGTTCCACCCTCGGCACTTGATGGTAACTCTGCAGAGTCGAGCAACAAAAGGGGCGTGATGTGATGTGAGGTGTTGGGCTCTGGTCTTCGATCCCGTTGAACGGGTCTTCGATGACGAAGCAGGGGCAACAAGGACAAGGTGGGGGTCACTGATGGATCACTAACCAACCTATACTAAGCAGTTTAGGATAAGCATGTAGGTAACAATAAGCAGGTTACAAAAGCAGGCTATGCATCAGAATAGGAGCAATAAATTACAGTAGTAAAATCTAATGCAAGCATGAGAGAATGGAATGGGCGATATCGGGATGATCAAAGGGGGGGCTTGCGTGGTTGCTCTGGCAAGGAGGGGTCGTCGTCGACGTAGTCGATCATAGAGGCAGCATCGGTCTCGGGGTCTACCAAAGAGAAGAGGGGTAAGAAACAGTAAATATAAAGCAAACAGAGGTGCCGCTAAGCATGACAAGACGATGAGCAGTACTAGGGTCGACCTAACGTAGTACTGCACGATATAGGTGAAGAGGGAATTCAACCGGGAAGGTATTCCCGGTTCCGGACCTGTGTCAGATAGATGACCGGAGGGGAATGTTCCATGTTCAGATAGTTAGATGCATCTGCAGGTAAACGGACCGCGTATTCGGATTCGTCATGGTTTTCTGAGCAACTTTCATGTAGAAAACATTTTCATCCGAGTTACGGATTATTATCTATGATTTTCTAAAGTTTTAAAGGTTTTCTGAAATTATTTAAATTAACAGAATTAACAGAATAGGAATATGACGTCAGCATGACATGGAGATTATGTCAGCAGTCAACGGTCGCACTGACCAGGTCAATCCTGACCAGTGGGTCCCACATGTCAGCGACTGTGGCACTAAGAGTGGATTAAAATGACTAACCGTACTAGTTAGAGGTGTGGGCCCCATTAGTCAGTGACTATTTAGTTTAACTAACTATTTTTATTTATAAAAACATTTAATTAGCCTAATTAACCGAGGGGGCCCACATGTCATGCATAGTAACTGCATTGACCAGAGTCAACGTGGTCAACTGGGGCGCCGGGGCCCCCTGGCAGCCTCACTGGGGTGGCCCCCATAGGCCCACGTCGGCGCCAGGTCAACACGGCGGCCGGAGCAACGCCGGTGAGCCTAACCGCGGCGGTGCGTCACCGGAGTTGGCCGGAAAACGCGTACGGGGCACGGAAAGAGGTGCGGCTAGGCACGTTCGAACGGCCACTCGTCCGCGCGTCGAGTGGTGGTGGTGGCATCGCCCGAGGATGGCCGAAGACGGCGCCGGCGTGGAGCACGGGCGGAGGTGGCCTTCGACGCTCGGCGGAGATGGTGATTCGGGACACAGTTCTACGTGCGGAGCGGCTCTACGGGCGGCTGGTGCTCACGCGCATCCATTGCCGCAATCGGCAGTAGGCAGGAGGCGACGAGCTCGCGGCGGCGATCGGAGCATTAGCCCGTCGAGGACGACACCAAGGGGAGCGGGAGGGGTAGCGGGCGCGTGCAGCGGGTGCAGGCAGAGGTGCTGAGCACGACGGGGTGGTCGGTGGCGAGCATCACCGTGGCGACGAGCCCGGGCACGACGATGGGAGCACCCCCGTGGGGAGAAGAGAAGCGCGACGAGAGGGGAAAGACGCGGTGGCTCACCGGGAGCCGTAGGGAGGTGGCAGTGCTCGGGGAGGCGCGGAGTGTCCAGAATCGACGACGACAGACAGCGGCGATCCAAGGAAGGAGAAGAAGATGGCGGCGGCGTAGAGGCTTCCCGGCTCGTTCCGTTCGGCGTAGCCAACGTAGTCGGCGTCGGGGAGGCGTTCGGGCACGTCGGCGAGGCGAAAGGGAGGCTGTAGCTGCAGAATCGACGCGGCGACAACGGCGAGCCTGCTCGGAGGAGCTCCGGCAGAGGGGAAGAAGAGCGAGGGAGTGGGATGGCGAGGGGGGTCTGGTGGGGAGAGGGAGAGGCGGAGCGGGCCAGGGGAACTGGGAGTGGCAGGGAAGGAGGGGACCGAGGCGTCGGGAGGCTTATCCACCTCGACACCGGCGAGCGGGTGCGGTAGGGGCGCCTCGGTGCGCCCACCGGGTCGGTGGAACAGTAGGGAGGGGAGAGCGACCGGGAGGGGGCGTGGGCCGACCTGCTGGGCCAGCTGGCTTGGATGGGCCGAAGCCCAAGTGGGGCAGGGGCTTTCTCTCTCTCTCTCTCTCACCTCTTCTTTTTCTTTTGAAAACTTTTCTGTTTTCATTTAACAATAGCCTTTTACATTTTCTTTTGCAATAATTACTTTTTGCAAAAATGTGCCACTGGTGAAAAAAAATACTACGGGAAGTGGTGCACTGTCACCATAAGTTTGGGATTTATTTGAATCTATTTGGAATTTTTCTAATTGGAAAGGCATTTTAAAATGTTGTTTTGCACTGTAATAGTTGCTTCTGTCCACCTTAGCATTGTGGTGAAGTTCTTTTCCCTTAACAATAAATTGTTTTGGAATATTTGCTAAATGATGAACATTTTTCCAGCAACTTTGTGCAACTTGAAATTTTCACTTTGAATTTGAGTTGGATTCAGAGAAGGAATTTGAAATGAGATATTAATCCAATATGATTAAGCTTTGTAAATCAAGATGACTTGGCATTGATCATAAGGGATTACTGTAGTGTGATGTTGGGGACGTTACACGCATGCACTACTGCTGCTAACTCTAAATCATGCGTGGCATCATTCAACTCATGCGGTCGAAGCTGGCGTGAGGCATATGAAACAACTCTTCCGTCCTGCATAAGTACACCTCCAAGTCCTAAGCGAGAAGCGTCGCAATACACTTGGAAATCCTTGCGTATATTCGGAAGAATCAGCACTGGGGCTGTAACCAAACATTTCTTCAACTCCTGAAAATTGGCCTCACATTCATCCGTCCATTTAAACTTAGTGTCCTTTTTCAACAACTCTGTCATAGGCTTCGCAATCTTAGAAAAGTTCTCAATGAATCTCCGATAATATCCCGCGAGTCCTAGAAAACTGCGGATCTCTCCAACTGAGGTGGGTGCCAACCAGTCAGTGACTGACTGAACCTTGGTACACTACTGGAATTAGCTTATTTTCTGTCAGCCAATTCTTTGCCGTCTGCTGGCTGATGGCAAAGAAGGTCTTTGCCGTCCGCTTACAGAAAACAGACGGCAAAGAACTGGCTGATGGCAAAGAAGGTCTTTGCCATCCGCTAGCGGACGGCAAATAATCTTTGTCGTCAGCTGGCAGACGGCAAAGATAGAGATGGCCCCCACTAATGAGCTGATTAAAAAAACTTAACGGCCCCCCTCTTTGTCGTCTGCTAGCGGACGGCAAAGGTGGGGCGGAAGGCAAAAAACTTACCTAACTAACGGCCGATCCCCACCCCGCCCCTCCATCTCACTGTTTCTCTCCCTCTCTCCTCCTCGATGAACACAGCCACCACCGCTGCCCCCGCCGCCAGCCACCGCCCCGCCACCCGCCGCCGCTTGCCCCGTCGCCCACCACCCCGCACCCCCCACCCGCCGACGCCCCGTCGCCCCACCACCCCACCATGTTGCTGCCCGACCGCCCCACCGCCCATGTGCCCCGCCGCCCCCACCACCCCGGCGCCCTGCCGCCCCACCACCCGCCCACCACCCCAGCGCCACCGTCGCCCTGGCACCACCGTGGCCCCATCGCCCCCGCCTCCCTGCCGGCTCGGTGCCGCCACTCACCGCCCCCCTGAGCTTCACCGCCACGGAGCCCTGCGGCCCCCGTCGCCACCGCCACCCTGCCGCTGCGAAACCCCGGCCCCCATCTGCTTCGGTGAGTTATTCTTTTTTCTGTTTTTTTCTTTTTTTGCTGTTTAATTGTTAGTGTTAGATTTAGTGCTAGATATGTGTTTGTGTCAGACTTAGTGTTAGATTTACTGTTAGATTCAGTTTAGTTTTAGTGCTAGAATATGTAGAAGGGGAAGAAGAAGAAGCAGAAGAAGAAGAGGAGGAGGAGGAGGAGGAGGGGGGAGAAGGGGGGAAGAGGAGGAGGGAGAAGAAGAAAGAAAAGAAGAGGAAGAGGAAACCCTAAACCCTAGTTTTAGTTATAGTTTTACTTTAATTTTATTTTCAGTTTAGTTTTATTTTTAGTTTAGTTTATTTTAGATTAGTTTTAGTTTTAGTTCAAAAGAAGAAGAAGAGTAGAAGGAGGAGGAGGAGGGAGGAAGAGGAGGAGGGAGAAGAAGAAATAAAAGAAGAAGAAGAAGAAAGAAGAAGAAATAAAAGAAGAAGAAGAAGAAGAAGAAGAAGAAAGACACCCTGACACCCCGACCCCGACAACCCGACACCCTGACACCCCGACCCCGACACCCCGACCCACACCCCGACCCCGACCCCGACACCCCGACCCCGACACGCCACCCTGACACCCCGGCATGACACCCCGACCCCGACCCCCGACCACCGACACCCTGACACCACACCCCGACCCCGACACCGACACCCCAACACACCACCCCGAAGCAGCACCCCGGCCCCGACACGACACCCACGACACCAGAGGCCGATGGGGTCATATGTTTGTGAATTATGAGATAGGTCATATATTTTTCGATTTTGTTATGAAAAACATCATATATAATTGTGTTGATCGGGTAGATTTTAACATCATATATATTTTTCAATTTTGTTGTGAAAAACATCATATATTATTATTCATGTCGGTACTTTTTTTATGTTGTAGTAATTTGATTTACTCTTTGTCATGACAGGTGTTGAAAGATGGTGGGCGCTGGTCCGGAGTGCTCCGAGGCCCCTTCTTCATCGGCGCGTGGTGGGAGGTCTTCCATTCCACCTGCACAAATCCGCCGAGCGTTGCTGGACAGTATGGCGACACCATCGGGCCCTTCTTCGTAGACCGCGGTGCCCAGCAGGGGACCAGGTAAGGGAGGGGAGAAGAGAGGAGTTGGAGCATGTGGTCATGGGAGAGGGGGTAGGGTGACTGCTAGGGTGCCTTCCTCGCCGCCACCCCCAGCTGTTTCACCCGAGCACGTGACTGCTAGGGTGCCTTCCTCGCCGCCACCCCCAGCTGTTTCACCCGAGCACGTGACTGCTAGGGTGGACTCGTCCGAGGAGGAGGCTACATGGACACCGGTCCACGAGCCTTGGGTCCATGGGCCTTCGGCCCACGAGAGTTGGGCCCACGAGACCCCGGACGAGCACACGTTTGGACGGGGTACCTGGCTGGATCAGCCTGAGGGGCCGAGTGGCCATGCTGATGATGGCGAGGAGCCGACTGATATTGAGGAGGGGGCACCGTCTACCAGCGTGGTTGTACACGGCTTGCGTCCGTGTCGGCGACCCGCGAGCAGAGGTGGTTGTACACGGCTCCCGTCAGTGCATTTAATCTTTTTGTACCTTCTGCATTCACTTTCTTCAAATATCTAATGTGTTGGCCTTGTCATGCTGCAGGGGTTGGGACCACCATGAGAAGGTCCGCCAGCCCAACTCTGTCCTTGGAGTGTTTTGCCGGCAAAACTGCCCGGGGTTTGTCACGTTGCCTGGTGAGGGTCGGCTTCTAGAGCTTGGATTGAGCTGGGAGCACTACTTGGCTGCCTTGGCCCCGCTGGGTGAGATTATCGGGGGTGTCTTGTGCGACACAAGGGCAGACGTGGTGATCAGAAAGTTCTGGGTAATTTCTCCTTTACACAATTAAAAATCTTCAACTAGCTAGTTATTAATTTTACCAATCAATATTGTCTCATTTGATCGCAGACATTCTACAGGTGTGAGGAGGGATACGAGGAGGAGGCGGCAAATGTTATCGATAATGTCTGCAAGCGCCTACTACAGAACTTACGGCACGAGGCTCGGGTGCAGGCTGTTCGAGACTACTACGCCTTGCGTGGTATCAAGAAGCCCAAGCCGGCGTGCCGCAAGAAGTTCCTGAGTAAGGAGCAGTACATGAAGGTAATTCTTAAGGCCTTGTACTTACTTCCTTCATTTAGTAATTCATAGCCGTAGTGCTCAAGTTTCTATTTGCTAACTTAGGCGCCTCCGAGATGGTGTGCGGATCGGATGGATTGTTGGGAGGTGTTGGTCAATGAGTGGTGCTCAAAAGAATGGCTAGCCGTCAACAACGCGGCCAAGGACAAACATGCCCAAATGGAAGGTGTCCCACACCATCAAGGCAGCTCCATCTTATATCAGTTCGGGCGGAACTGGGTATGTGGTTTGCTTCATGATTCATGCAATTCATTCATCATGCTAGCTTGAGCCCTTTAATTACTAATTTACTTTGTTTCTCTCTTTCAGGCACGCTACAATAAGGCGGATAAGGTGCCAGAGGTGTACGGCCTCTATGCCATGCCCCATACTGCCTCTTACAAGAAAGTCAAGGCATTCTCTCTATCTGACCTCGATGATGCAAACAACTTCACCAACATCTCCTCCCACGACAAGCTCGTGAAATATAGAGATCAGGGGAAGGCGAGGAAAGGGCAGGACTTTAACCCGAGCCAGGGTCCCATTGATCCAGAGCTGGTGATGATAGCTGGTGGCGGGATTTCCCATGGCTCGATAGCCATTGGAGATGGACTTATCCGTTGTCCTAGCACTCTCGCGGAGATCAAGGCGCGCCAGTCGAGATCCGCTCCTGAGATAAGGCCTCGTGAACGGCCAGTCCAACTCGCCTTCAAGGTTAGTTATACGTACTCAGCTATCTTTCTCCATTAGATTGTGTGCACTTCCATCAATGATTACAAATGCTAACGAGGAGTGGTGTTGCAGGCTGCTATACAGAGTGAGAGAGATAGAACGGAGAAACTTCTGGCGGAGGCGGCGGAAAGGCAGCGGGAGTTGGAGGAGAGGACGACAAAGATGTTGGAGGAGGAGAGGGCACGGAATGACATGCAGGCAAGGGCCATGTACGAGCTCCTTGTGGTAAGTTTCTTCCGCTGATTAGCCAAAACATTCATGTAGTGTTTGTCTCATTACTAACTAGTATGACTGAGTCATCAAAACCAAATGTGCAGTCTGTGTGCGAGAAGTCCGGTCAGACCACTCCGCCGATGCCAGAGATTGCTCCTGGGACCAAGGTGAGTTTAATTTGAATGGACATTACTTGCTAGTCTTAACATTTGAGTGTCATCATGCTAACGAGACATTGGAAATGATCTTTGGTGCAGCGTAACTCCAGAAAAGCATCGCACGATCCTTCTCCAGCTACCGGCACGAGCCAGCCCGCTCCCACACCTCCATGATCATGGTAAGTTTCTCTAGTGTTTTGCTTAACAAATGGATAAAGACCTAGACTTAGATTTATTTCCTCCAAAATGACTTAATAAGCTTACTGACCTCCAAAACCATCCATTTTACCTAAGTTAGCTCTAAAACAATCTATACTTAGCTTTGTTTCCTCCAAAATGACCAAAGTTAGCTCTAATATGCTTAGTTAACTAGGTTTGCTCAATAATGACATGTACTTAGCTTACTTATGTCAAAAATGGCATGATTAGCTTAGTTAGCTCATAAACGATCCATTTTACCCAAGTTAGCTCTAAAATGGCCCATTTTACCTTGTTAGCTCATAAATGATCCATTTTACCCAAGTTAGCTCTAAAATGACCCATCTTACCTAGGTTAGCTCCAAAATGATCCATTTTACCGAGGTTAGCCCTAAAATTACCCATTTTACCTAGGTTAGCTCCAAAATGACCCATCTTACCTAGGTTAGCTCTAAAATGATGCATTTTACCTAAGTTAGCTCATAAACGATCCATTTCACCTAGGTTAGCTCATAAACGATCCATTTCACCTAGGTTAGCTCATAAACGATCCATTTCACCTAAGTTAGCTCGCAAACGATCCATTTCACTTAGGTTAGCTCATAAACAATCCATTTCACCTAAGTTAGCTCATAAACGATCCATTTCACCTAAGTTAGCTCATAAATGATCCATTTCACCTTAGTTAGCTCATAAATGATCCATTTCAACTAACTTAGCTCAGAAATGATCCATTTCACCTTAGTTAGCTCATAAACGATCCATTTCAACTAAATTAGCTCATAAATGATCCATTTCACCTAAGTTATCCGTTTCACCTAAGTTAGCTCATAAATGACATATACTTCTTCTTCTAGTCTTCTTCTTCTAGTCACCTTTTTCTAACTTTCTTATTTGCCATTTTGCAGATTTCATTCACTTCACGGAAGCTAGCTTGCTATGATGGAGTGCTTGTTTTTTCTTTCATTCTCTTCTAGTATTCTTCTAGCTTGCTATGATGGAACTTGCTATCTTGATGAAACTTTGCATGGTAATATGTATGGATGGAACAATGTGTATGTGCAACTTGCTATGTATGAATGGATGGAACTATATATGTATGTACTTGCTATGTATGATGAAACTCATGTGTTGGATATGTCATATGTTTGCTGTGAAATAGCCCTGTGAAATATATATATATATATATTTGTCATATATATTTGCTGTGAAAATTGTTGGATTAAAAAACAGAAAAAAGAGGCCATGCAGGCTCTTTGCCGTCTGCCACCGATGGCAACGGGCTCTTTGCCGTCTGTCGCGGACGGCAAAGAAGCCACGTGGCAGCCACCTGTGTTTCCTTTGAAGCTGACCCATTTGGTTAGTTTGCCTATAGTGGCAGACGGCAAAGGATCACCGCATTTGCCTACAGCGGCGGACGGCAAAGCCTTGGTGGGCAGTGACGTCCAACTGACATCATTTTGCCGACGGCAAAGGCCTGATACTCTTTGTCGTCCGCCGCGGACGGCAAAGACTGTCGTTAGCCACCTAACGGACTAACAGTGAATTTATTGTTGTAGGCTTTCTTTGTCGTCAGCCGCTGATGGCAAAGGCCCCTTTGCCGTCCGCTGCAGAAAGCAGACGACAAAGAAGGTCTTTGCCGATCCTATCTTTGTCGGCGCCTTTTGCTGTCCGCGGCAGACGGCAAAGGCCTTTGTCATCCGCCATCCGTGCCTTTGTCGTCTGCCTTGGCGGACGGCAAAGTAGCTGATTACTGTAGTGGTAGGGTCTACTGATCTACCTTCTCCTGATATAACATGTCCAAGAAATCCATCTTCCTTCAACCAAAACTCACACTTGCTGAACTTGGCATATAGTTGGTGCTCCCTGAGCTTCTCGAGAACTAAACGCAAATGCTCCTTATGCTCCTCTTCGTTGTTCAAGTATACCAAAATATCATCAATGAACACCACAACAAACTTATCCAAAAACTCCATGAACACCTTATTCATCAATACTCATGAAATAAGCAGGGCCATTGGTCAATCCATGCCTAGTATTATGTCCAATCCTTGTGACTCCAAAATTATTAGGTCGGAGGGGAAAACATGGCTACCAATGGTTAAGGGTAACCGATCACACCATCGGCTAGCCATGTACTCTGCTCCTAGCGAGCTTACTAACATGGGTGACCTAAGGGCTAAGGTGGGTAACTTAATTAAACTTGTCCACAAATCCCCTTGATATGTATGAATGCGATGCACCAGTGTCAAAAAGAACGAGAGCGGTAAATGACTTAATCAAAAACTTACCAATCACTGCATCAGGCTGATCTTCAACTTCCTCCACATTGATGTGGTTCACCTGACCTCTGGTGAAGGGATTGGGCTTCTTCCCAAAACTTCCATTGTCATTTCCATTCTTTGATTCAGAACACTCGGTGACGTAGTGCCCAGTCTTCCCGCACTTGAAACAAGTAATGTGACTTAGATCCTTCTTGGCGGGTGTTGCTGGGTTGGAACGGTTCTGGCTGCTCCTCCCTCCATTCCCATTTCCATTCTTGGGGCCACTGTGGTTATGCGAACTTCCTCCATTGTGAGTGCGGCCTCCATGTTTATGGTGAGTATGTCCTCCCGAGTTCGGGGTAAAACATGGTCTCTGCTGAGCTCCTGAATTGTACTTCCCTTGTCCATACTTCCTTTTGCGGCTCTCTATCTGTTGCTGCTTCCCTTCAATCATAAGAGCCCTGTCTACCAAGTCTTGGTAGTTAGAAAATGTTGCTACCATCAACTGCATACTCAGCTCATCATTCAGTCCTTCCATAAACTTCTCCTGCTTCGCGGCATCTGTGGCCACATCATCCGGGGCATAGCGTGCTAACTTACTGAACTCATCCACGTACTGCCCCACAGTACGATTTCCCTGGCGTAAGTTGCAAAACTCACGCTTCTTCATGCTCATAGCTCCAGTTGAGACATGGGCGGTACAGAAAGCTTGCTAAAACTGATCCCAAGTGACATTGGCTATGGGGAAAGTGGTGGTGTAGTTCTCCCACCATGAGG
This sequence comes from Aegilops umbellulata, assembly GCA_032464435.1. Lineage (NCBI taxonomy): Eukaryota > Viridiplantae > Streptophyta > Magnoliopsida > Poales > Poaceae > Aegilops > Aegilops umbellulata. The sequence goes on from CP136058.1 coordinate 333,466,951, forward strand.
CTGTGGGTCCATCCAGTTGGTGTGCAGCAAAACGCACCTTCTCAGCATTTGTGCATCCTGCGGTGTTCAACTCCCTTCCAATCCTGCATAGCCAGTCATCAGCAACAATCGGCTCGGTGCTACTGGAAACACCGGCGGATTCAACCTCAGAAAATGGGCTAAGTTGTCAACTGGAGGTGGTGGTGGTGTGTTGTTGCCTTGGCTCTGGAATAGCAACTGCATCAAGGCATTCTGCTGTTGGATCAACTAAGTGAGCTCCGCTGGGAAGGCAAATCCGGTGTCACGTCTTGGAGGCATCTGATGGGTTTAGAGGGGAGAGATTAGAATAGAATGAGGTCTAAGGGAAATCACTAACCATATGCACATGAGACAAACACATTCATATCACACCACTCAATTCAAACAAGGGCATACAATCGATCTAAACTACCGTTACAAAATACTCTGACTACTACTATATACATGGGGGAATACTACTGATAATATGGTGGTCGACTAGAAATTTTGATCGGTGGAAGACTCCATGATATCCGCTCCAGCTCCGTCTTCGTAATCATCATCACTACTGTCAGGGTCGGAGTCGGTGTCGTCGATGATGATGTAGTCCTCGGGATGGTCATCATCTCCTCCTAGCGCGGGGTCTTCCATGAATACTCCTAGCTTGTTCTTCAGGTCTTCATTCTTCTCCAGTAACACTGTGATTTCCTCCTCATATCCATCACGTGTAGACTTGAGTTCCTCTTCAAGCTCCATGCTCTTGGTCATCACTTTCTTCAGATCTATCATGTTGGTGCACATTTGGTTCTCCTGGCGACGAATGTGCTGGTTTAACTCCTGGATGAAGGCTGCAATGGACCTGTCCCTCCTGGTGTTGATCATCTCCCATTGCTCATCTCGGCGCCCACATATCTGGTAGATGGTGTCCTTAAGATCCTTGTTGTAGACTTCGCCGATGTGTCCCATGGCGATGTGAGCTACCATGCTTTTTCCTAGACTTCAGGTTGGTGCATCAAAGGAAAATTCTATGGGCTCAGTAACTGGCGGGAATGTCCTTCCTGGAACATGAACTCGAATCATCCAATGCTCCTCTTCTGGTAAACTGGCGGTGTAGGTCCCGGTGAATCTTAGTATTCCGATGTTCAGGTACCTAGTGACTTCCTTCATCCGGTTGAGCAAACTTGTTCCTTGGGTCCGCCATCTATAGAGTGGAAAATGGAGGAGAGTCAGAAATGAGTAGAGAAGAGTGACCTATGGCTTATCTAAGTGGTCACGTCCTACAGTCAGTGTGTGCTCTAATACCATCTTGTAGCGATCCGACCTCAAACGATCAAATCTCTGTGCATAAGTGTCATCCCTGGATCGGTAATGCTAACACACACAGTACTTGAAGGATTTATAACAGAGTGCAATCACACACTTATTACATAGAATGTCTCAAAGGAGAACTTATTACAAAAATATGGCCTAAGGCCATCTAAATAGGATAACTACGGAAGCATCGAAGGTAAATGAGTCCATCAACTCCAACGGCATAGCTGAGTGCACGACAACGACCTAGCGCACCTTACGCTTCGTCTAAAAAGTCTGCAACATAACACGTTGCATCCCAAAACGGGTCAGCACATGGAATATGCTGGCAAAATAACACTGTAGAGCAAAGAACAAGATAAATGCTAACACTAAATGCATATATGGCTGGTGGAGGCTCTATGGTTATCATTTTTTTTGCGTAAAGCCAAGTTTTCCCTACAGCAAAGGAATATATTTTATTTAACTAACAAGTTGGTTGGTAAACATTGAGAAGGTTCCTCCAACTCAATCCCAATTAAACAATATTAACAACCCAACAAATTAATTAGGAGTTATGAGATTAAATCAATAATTCAAGAACCAGATACTCAATATGTCCATAACCGGGGACATGGCTAACCATGATTAGTTTGTACACTCTGCAGAGGTTTGCGCACTTTTCCCCACAAGACTCGGTCTCCTCTGTTTGATTTCTCGCACTACTTGGTGTTTGAGAAACGGATGACCGAGACACAGTCTTTCAGAAGCATTAACTCTTTACTCTGGGTAGACAGTACCACCTACATCCCCTACATGTGCTAGTCTACCACTGAAAGAGGTCACACGACATACTCAACGATGCTAGAGCCCATAATGGCTTGTGGCTGCACACGGAAGTTTCTAGCATAAATAATCTTATGATCCCTTTGAGCCTGGGTGGCGAACCATAGGATGATCACACGGGTACTCCAGGTTATCCCAGGACAGCGCTGGATTTCTCCAGGTGCCCAGACAACCACTGGGTGCTCCAGGGTGCCTCAACCAATCCACCCAGATGTGTATTAAAGTAGCCACCTTAAGTTAACCATTAATTAACAACTCTCACATCTATCATGGATACACTCAACCAATCCACGTATGAGCATAGCATAGCAGTATAAGCATGACGTAGAAGTAACTCCCAAGGTTTATCATAAAGGACAATAGGTTCTACCTCATCAACTACTTCCCAAAACCCACAAGTTAAGCAGATCCTACTCATGCAATGTGTGAGGGTTGAAACTAATGCATAAAAATTGGGTAATAAAGGGATATGATCAAAGTGTTACTTGCCTTGCTGACGATCTGCAAACCCTAGAGACTCGTAGTAGCACGCTTTGCACTCCGGAAACTCTATCACAAACAAACAATAGCATACATAAGCACTCAAGCATAGATGCAAGGGTAAAACTCAGACAAAAAGATCAAAACTGAAAGTTCAACTGAAGTGCTTCGATTTGCAACAAGAATCAATCAAATCGGAGCTACGAAACTCAAACTACGATCAAAAGAAATTTGAAAACAAATCTGCTTGAAACCAAATTTTAAATTGTCAAAATCATGTTCAAGTTGATTAACTGGAAAGAGGGGTTCGAGACGAAGATTTTGGCGTTGGTTTCACTGGATTTGGATGAACGGTTAACGAGTTGCGGGGATTTTAAGATCAGGGGCTAATCTGAGATAAAAAAATAATCACGGATAGGTCACTATCCGAAAATAAAAAGAAAAAGAAAAAGACTATCGAACGAACGTTCGCTAACAGAACAAATCCGAAGAAAACTATTCGTTATCGATCTAAACGAACGAACGTTCGTTATTTAAGCAACCTGATAAATAAACGGATCTAACCCTAAAAACCGAAAGAAAAACCGGAAGTAAAATCCGGGACGGGTCAGCGGTTATACCGGTTAGACAAAAAAACAGGTCGGCGGCGGCGGCGGATCCGATCGGCGGCGACGGTGGCGGCCGGCGGCGTCGGGCGGCGCGGGGCTGCTGGAGGCGGGGGCAGCGGCACGACGAGCGGCGGCGGCTTGCAGCAGCAGAGGCAGCAGGCGGTGGCGGCTTGCGGCGGTGATGGTGCGAGCTGCGGAGGCGGGGCGATGTGGGGAGAGACGGCGGGGCGACGGCGTATTTAAAGCCTGGGGGGCTCCTACTTGCGCGCAGGGGTGCGGAAGTCGAGGCCGACCCGGACTCCGACGGGAGTCCAGCGCTCGCACGGCTGCGGCGACGGGAGGCTGTGGCGCGACGGCTGGGCCGGCTGGGCTTCGGCCCAGTCGGTCCGAAAGTTTTCTTTTAAATAAATTCCGCCAAAAAAATCCTAATAAAATATAAAAAAATTCTAAAAATGACAAAAACAATTTTCACGGTCTAAATAAAATATTTAGAACAAGGTGAACATTTTTCTGGCCTAATAATGTGATTCCTGAAAAAAATGCATATTTTTCTAATTTGAATAAAATTTCAAAAAAAACAAATAGAATTTATATTTGCTTTTAAAAAAAATCCTCCAATATTCCTCTCTCTTTGAAGAAGTCATATTATCTTGTCTCTTTTATTTTTAATATTGGAAATATTTGGAGTGAAAAATATTAAAACCAAATTGATCCTCTTTTCAAATTTGAGAATATTCAAATATGAAAATTTATGAAATCTCCAACTCTCTCCGTGGGTCCTTGCGTTGCTTATAGGATCACAACCAAAATGCAAATAAAATATGATATGCATATGACGACCTATGTATAACATCCAAATTAAAATTTGGGATGTTACAAATATGTTGTGTGCTTAATATGAAATGTCAATTAGATTAATAAATGGATTATGAATAATCGGATAATTAACCTGCCAATGACAAATTAGCTTGCTAATTGTGTTTTGCTATTGCAAACGGTTGTTGAAAAAATACCGTGAGCGATGACCTCATGCAATGCACACACTTTTTAGGAATAAATCGTGTTGGATCAATGAACAATCACACATGACTTTCTCTTGAAAACTGTTTGCGTTAGACCACCGTGCGCAAATATTTACCACATAAAAACTGTGTGTGATGGGCAACCTTTGCCATACAGTTTCTTCTACGGATCGTGTGTGATACATTCAATAATGCAAACGATTTAACGGGAAAAATTATGTGTGATGTACCTGTGAACGGAAACGTTTTCCTTGGAGCGACTGTGTGGGATGTGCATACGAACGGAAACGTTTAGCGGGGACTGACTGTGTGGGATGTACTTGCGATTGGAAACAATTTCGCCGTATAATTGTATTTTTTAGCTCTACTGTATGTATTTTCGTATTTGAGTGCTCGGCGGTCGCACACGACCTCATTTTGTCGATCGTGTGTGCCAGGAGGGCATATCCCCGACGGTTTCTGGGTCGTGTGAGAAGGACCCCCCTAGCGCCCACACTCACTTGGTGACGGTTCCAAATGCCGTCGTGAAAAGGGGTTAAAATCTGTTTGTTTAGAATCAACGCGTACGAGTGGTTTGAAAGCGCCTAGGCTGATGGTCTACATGAGATTTTCTATAATAAAAAATTGGCATTTGCTAGGCCAAGATCCAGTGAAGTGTATGTCTGAGTAAATAGCGGGGTAATCCCATAGGGATGGATCACGACCACGATTGTTCTATTCTGAGATGTTGACACTCTAGAAAAGGTTTCAGTTTAGACCTATAAATCTTTGTAACATGATTTACAAAGTTATATCCAAATTGTTGGCAGTAAGGTTGAAATCCCCTAGAAATAATTAGCAAGACTCAAAGTGTGTTTGTTCAGGGACGTATTATTATGGATAATATAATTGTGTACTATGAGTGCTTTCACACAATGATGAAGAAGAAAAAAAAGGATATGGAGGGGCGTGTGATGTCAAAGTCGATATGCAGACAGCCTATGATCGCGTTGAGTGTGTCTTCTTGTAGGCAATTCTCAGAAAGTTGGGGTTTGGTGACCAATGCATTGATCTCATTATGGCTTGTGTAACATCTATTGAGTAGAAAGTGAGATTCAATTAGGATGAAGCTGCGGAATTTATTCCATCAATGTATTTAAGGCAGGGGGATCCTCTCCCCCCTATCTTTTTCGTCTTTGTGATGAAGGCCTTTCCGCGCTCATTGCACACGAGGGGGAGTGGGCAAACTGAAGTTAGTCCAGGTGTGTCGTGACTCCTCAATTATTTTTCATTTACTCCTTGCTAATGACTCATTGGTTCTTATGAGGGTGGATGTTGCGAATGCGAATTCTTTGAAGAGGATTTTGGACGAGTATTGGTGCTGCCTCGGGTCAGATGGTTAGTGCAATTAAGTCATCAATATATTTCAGTCTTGTCGCATATGTGGATGATAAAATGGAGGTATGACAAATACTTGATATTATGACAAAATCTCTCTCTAATAAATATTAGAACCTCCCTTCGATGATTGGTGTTGATGAGTTGTCCTTTTAAACATTTGATTCAAAGAACCCAGAAAATTGTTACTGGATTGAAAGAGAGAACTTTATCTTATGGAGGCAAGGAGACTTTGATCAAGGCGGTGGCCCAAGCCATCCCAACTTATGCGATGAGTGTATTCAAATTTCCAATGAAATTTTTCAAGGGAATCACTAATGCCATTTCATATTATTGGTGGGGTAACGAGAAAAGCAATGTAAAATGCATTGGTTCACATGGTGAAAGATGTGTGTCCCAAAGGAGAGAGATGGTATGTGTTTCTGTGATGTGAGTAGATTTAACCTGTCAATGCTTGTGTCGGTGTCAAAACCGGCGGATCTCGGGTAGGGGGTCCCGAACTATGCGTCAAGGTCGGATGGTAACAGGAGACAAGGGACACTTTATTTTACCCAGGTTCGGGCCCTCTCGATGGAGGTAAAACCCTACTCCTGCTAGATTACTATTGATGATATGGGTAGTACAAGAGTAGATCTACCACGAGATCAAGGAGGCTAAACTCAAGAAGCTAGCCTATGGTATGATTGTGTATGATGATGGTTGTCCTACGGACTACAACCCTCTGGTTTATATAGACACCAGATAGGGTTAGAGTTACACAGAGTCGGTTACAATGGTAGGAGATCTTGAATATCCGCACGTCTAGCTTGCCTTTCACGCCAAGAAAAGATCCTTCCGGACACGGGACGAAGTCTTCAATCTTGTATCTTCATAGTCCTGGAGTCCGGCTGAAGGTATAGTCCGGCTATCCGAACACCCCCTAATCCAGGACTCTCTCAGTAGCCCCTGAACCAGGCTTCAATGACGACGAGTCCGGCGCGCAGATTGTCTTCGGCATTGCAAGGCGGGTTCCTCCTCCAAGTTCTTCAAGAAGATTACAAACACCAAAAATAGTGTCCGGCTCTGCAAAATAAGCTTCCACATATTGCCATATAGAGATTAATATTAACACAAATCAAATCTGCTGACGTATTCCGCGGTGCGTCATAACACTGCGGCCAAGCTCTTTATATAAATTGTTTTCATTGTTCCACCTCAGCGTGTTTAGCGAGGCGGTTTCCTTGGCACGTCTTGTCAAAGCAGAGATCGTGTGCCCCTTTTAACGGGATTCTCTTCAATATGGACGTGGGTAACCCAGTCGTGCCCGTTAGCACGTTTTGCCTTAATTAAAGGTTAGTCCAAAACGGTTACGGGGAGGGCTCTTGGTATTCTGCCTCTTATAAAGAGAACAAGACCCTGTTCCCCTCTTCTGTTCTCAAAACGAGCTCGCCCGTCGCCTCGAGTTCCAATACCCTAGGCTTCCAGATTCCAGGCGCACCGGACCTTCGACAATGTCTGGCTCCGACCTTCAAGGCCGATGGATGCCCTCCTTCGTTACGGAGAAGGATGTATCAAAGTTGAGAGAAGCTAAATTTCTGACCGGCGAGATTTCGCACAGGTTGCCTGTTCAAGGACAAGTGATCCCTAGCCCTCAGCCCGGTGAGAGTGTGGTATTCATATCCCACTTCCTTCGGGGATTAGGCTTCCCAATGGATCCCTTTGTAAGGGGGCTGATGCTTTATTATGGGCTGGAATTCCATGACTTAGCTCCGGAGTCCATCCTCCATATCTCCTCGTTCGTTGTTGTATGTGAAGCGTTCCTCCGTGTTACCCCTCACTTCGAATTATGGCTCAAGACCTTCAAAGTAGAACTGAAGATGGTCGAGGGGCGCCACGCAGAATGCGGAGGCGCTGCTATAAAAATAAATGCCGATGCTCCATGGCCCGAGGGCGTTTTTCAAGAGGAGCTTGGCTTATGGCAACAGGAGTGGTTCTATATCACCGCTCCTCGGGGCACCACATAGGTGGCGCCTCCGGCCTTTCGCTCGGGTCCCCCACCGCGGTTAGCGTCGTGGATCAACACAGGGTTAGATCGGGGCTTGCCCAAAGACGTACCTCTGCTGCAGGGCCGCATTAAGGATCTCTTGGAAGGAGACCTCAACCTGGTCAAGGTGACACAAGTAATGCTGATTCGCCGGACACTGCCCGGCCAACATCGCCCCCTTCGCATGTGGGAGTTCAATCCAGAGGGACTGCGAGTTCTCCGAGATTTTATGGGCGCAACGCCCGCGGAGATGTATAAATTGTTCTTCGGATCACAAGAAGTGAGTCCGGATTTGACCGAGGATGTGGGTTTAAGCCGCAATCGCCCGGATACTCAAGTAAGTGACCTTGCGCCCGGACCTTCTATCCGCATAATTGACTTGCTCTTAACAGCGCTTCTCCTTTTAAGCAGGAGTGGATAGCGAAGGCGAAGCTGATCAGGTGTCCGGCTCCCCTTCCCGAAACCAGGCTAGATCCCGTGCTAGTCAGGATGCTGGAGGTAGTGCCTTTGGAGGGAAATAAGGGGGAGGACAAGGAAACCATGGCCTCCTCGAAAGAGGCCCTTCTGAAGGGGGGAATCGATAATTCCTCTCCTAAGGGAAAGAAAAGGGCCGCCTCTGACGACCCGGAGACCGTAGCCTCGAAGCGGGGGAAAGAATCCTTGTCAGAGGGCCCGACGCCGGGGAGCCCCTCGGCCGAACTAAACCCTCAAAGGGACCAGCTCTCCAGCGAGCCGTAAGTAGAAGAAGAGATTTTCTTTTAAGAGAAATCCTTGATTTATATCTGAGAAGTTTTAACCGAAACCTTACTTTGTAGTTCGGACCTCAGCCCTTCTCAGCAGAACTCGTCCTCGGGGGATCTTCTTCCGGAGATGATGGAGAGCGGAACGCCTCCTCCTTCTGTATCGCCTAGCAAGGCGGGCGACACTGAAGTGTCGTCGCGGAGGATTTCTCCGGATCCGACAGGGGCGGAAGGTGGCCATGCGGCCCCCCGAGGTTCTCCACGTCCGGCCTTTGAGGGAGGCTATGGGACGAGTCCGGCACCATCTGGTGCTCGGCCGGAGGAGGTAAAGATTCTGCTCGGGCGAGCCTCTGTCTCAGAGGAGCATCGTGCGTTGATGAACACGGTGATTGAAAAGATTTCATCCGCAGAAAGCGGATTGCACGAGGCCGTCAAAAGTTTACTGGCAGGCCTTGAGGTACGTTTTAAAAAAATGTACACTTGTGTTAGTTGCGCGTAAAAGTGCGCCCTGTGTAGATAGTAGCCCCTGAGACTCTGTGCGTCGTTAAGATTGACGGCGCGCAGAGGATCTTAATCCCAGGTCCTTTAAGTGGCACCTTTATATATAGGTGGCGGATTGTCCGGAGTCAAGCTGGACTCGTGAATTTGCCGAACTGAAGCGACAACTTGATGAGGCAGAAGCCGGCATCGCGCTTGTTAACAAGCGGCTTGATGATGCTCAAGGTATTGAAATCGCCGGGCGATGGTTAGTAAGAGGAGCTTTATGTCAATATTTTACCTTGTGTATGCTTGACGCAGATGGTGCGGCCGCCGTGGAGGGTCTTAGGGCCAAACTCGCCCGATCGAAGGAACAAGCCAGGAAAAGCGATGCGGCTGCCATGAAAGCCCTTGAAGAGCTGAAAGCCGAATAGGCTGCCCATTGCCGAAGCAAGGAGGAGATGGCTGATATGGCCGTAAAGTTAAAGAGTGCTACTGACCGTTGCAAGCTTCTTGAAGAAGAGGGACAGGTGGGGCAAACGAGCTTGAAGAAGGTTGTTGCTGACGCCAAGGACGCCCGCTCTATAATGAGAGCGGCAAAGGAAGAGCTGCGTCAAGCCGGACAAATTGCAGATGGAAAGCCCTTCACGCTGCGGAGAAAATTTTGTGATCCAAAGTTTGCCCTGTTAGACCGGATGTGGAGTGTAGAGGACACCTATCTAGATTTGGCGGCTAGTGCTGCTGATGCGACCGAACACTTTCGAGGTAAAAAGGATCACGAAGTGGAGAAGCTCTTTTGGTCGCAATTCATCAATCCAGAGCGTCCACTAGCAGTGGACGATCGCCTGGCCCAATGGGCCGAACTGAATAGGTTGTCCTGACTCGCCATGAAGTACGTCATGGATCATCTGTGTCCGGGGAGATCGAAGCCGAAGAGTTATTTCAGCTTGGTGCAGCAATTGCTAGACGTGGTGCCACGTGTCGATGCTATGAAGAGGTCAGCGTGCATAGAGGGCGCTCGGCTGGCTCTTGCCTGTGTCAAGACATACTGGGCAGATATGGAGCCCACCATTGTTGCGTCCCGAGATTCGGATAAAAGCCGAATACCTTCCGAGCACTATTTTGAGGAGGTCCTCGAAGGCGCTCGCGTAATAGAGACGTAGTGCTCGAAGGATGCTATATTATGATAGCATATGTAATCATAAAACAATATTTTGATAAATTGTAGTGGCATTTTTTAGACTTGTGCCTTCAAGTATGAAGAACACCTCCTGTGCGGCCGTTTTAATACATAAATTCTGAAAGATTGCAGTCGTTGGCTTTAGCCCCCATGCACATAGTGCGGGGGTGTGCGCAGAAGACGCATTTTCACACTTAACCCAACGCCTTGGTCCTATAAAGGAGGTGATAGCGCAGCGGGCTAGGCAACCATACTATAATGCTTTAACACTTTCACTTAGCCATAGGAGCTTGACAGTGGGACTCTTTAGGTAGCCCCTTAGTGGCGACTGCGCTTGCCCGAAATCAGGGCGCATACGTGCCTGACCGGGAGACGGCCCTTCGTCAAAGCGGAGGAATCCTATAAATTCCTATAAGTCATCGAGTGGCGACCAGTCTCGCGCTACATCATGACAGTCGGTTTTCGGCTTTCTCTACTGAGGTGCTCACCCGGCCGAACCGGGGCACAATCACAGTAGTTCTCCTGGTGCTACCTTAGCCGATAGAGCGGAACGTAAGGTAGCCGAACTCAGGAGCCGGGCAACCCAACATGTGACCAAAATCATGATTCGGAGCTGATGCATATAGTGCCAAAACTCGCGACGCCGAACACTCCCTAAGGTGTTCGGTCTTTATGAGTATGGGTGAAACAATACCCTTAAAAAAAGAGCCCCTAGGGTCCAGGTACGAGCAAAAATTCTGGCGTGGCCACATGCCAAAAACGCCAGCCTCCTCCTTGGTTATAGTAGAAAAAACCAGGGGATATATAGCAGCAAGAGACAGTAAAAAAAGGTTTACGCAGGGTCTTAATCTAAAAAGAATCCTTAGGACGGGTCCCTACTGCACGTCTGCGCCTATGTCTCCGCTATGCCGTGTCCTGGATGGGCGCCGCACAACGTTCATCTGTAAAAGAGAGGAACTGAATTGAAAATGGGTCGTGCGGAACAAAAAGATAATAAACAAAATATAAAGTAAAAAATATATAAAGTTGAGCTTTATTGTCTCTGCGTATAGCCCCCAGTACGGGGGTATATGGCGTTGTAAGCCTGTGTTGATGATGGACTTGTGCCGAACTCATTTAGTCCGGGTCTGTGGCCTTTAATGACTTATATTGAAAAAGTCTTTTGGCTGGAGTGGCCACTTTATTGTGCGGCTGTTTAAGCGGCCGCGCAATCCTCCATTTGGAGGAGGCGTATTTTAGTGCGCTCCCTTTAAAGAGATGATGCCTCGTGGACCGGGCATCTTAAGCGTGAGAGATGCATAGTGCGGTATTGCGTTAAAGCGAGCGAAAGCTCCGCGTCCCATTAGTGCTTGATAGCGACTTGAAAACGGGACGACATGGAAGGTCAGCTTTTCACGACGGAAGTTATTGGCAGAGCCAAATATGACTTCAAGCCGGAGAAAACCCATACAATGGGTATCCGGGCCCGGTGCTACCCCTTGAAAGGAGGTTTTGCTGTGGCGGATTCTTGCTGGGTTTATGCCCATGCGGTGGATTGTATCCTGATATATCAGGTTTAGTCCACTACAGCCGTCCATAAGGACATTGGTAAACTGGAATCCGTCAATTATTGGATCGAGTATCAGGGCAGTCCGGCCTGCGTTTTTGATATTTCTAGAATAGTCTAGCTGATCAAAAATGATTGGTTTTAATAACCAGTGGCGGGACCCCTGAGGGATAGGTTTCATTGTGCGTACCTTTGTGGGTGCCACACGTTTCGTTACGTGAAGTGAGTTCACTGTTTTAACTTCTTGTGGGAAGTTCTTTTGTTTCCTGGTGTTCTGCTTCTGGGGTTCGTCCTCGTCTTCGCTTGGTGTATCGAGCCCCTTGTGTTCGGCGTTAAGCCTTTCGGATTGTTTAAAAACCCAACAGTCTCTGTGGGTGTGATTTGCAGGTTTCCCAGGAGTACCGTGTATCTGACATATTCTGTCCAGGATTCTGTTTAAGCTGGACGGATCTTCCCTATTATCCTGAAGGGGTGATTTTGTTTGATTTTGCCGTGATCTTTTGAATCCGGCATTGACTGCCCTGCTCTTCGGACTTTTTTCTTTGGTTCGGCGAAGGTCCTTATTTCGTCGCGGTTTTCCATTTCCATCCCTGATTTCGGATGTACTTGGGTCGCTGGGGCTGCATCGTGCCAACCAGCTGTCCTCTCCTGCGCAAAAGCGGGTCATGAGGCTTGTGAGTGCGGCCATTGTTCTTGGCTTTTCCTGGCCGAGGTGTCTTGGGAGCCATTCGTCTCGGACATGATGCCTGAAAGCTGCTAAGGCTTCGGCGTCCGGACAATCCACTATCTGATTCTTTTTAGTAAGGAATCTGTTCCAGAACTGCCGAGCTGATTCTCCGGGCTGTTGAGTTATGTGACTGAGATCGTCTGCGTCCGGGGGGCGGACATAGGTCCCTTGAAAATTTGCTCGGAAAGTGTCCTCGAGCTCTTCCGAACTTCCAATTGTGTTTTCGGGAAGGCTTTTAAGCCAGTGCCGAGCTGGCCCTTTAAGCTTAAGGGGTAAATATTTGATGGCGTGGAGATCATCTCCTCTAGCCATATGTATGTGGAGGATATAATCCTCGATCCAGACTCCGGGGTCTATTGTTCCATCGTACGCCTCTATGTTGACGGGTTTGAATCCCGCTGGAAATTCATATTCCAGGACCTCATCGGTGAAACATAGGGGGTGTGCGGCGCCCCTGTATTTGGGTGTGCCGGATTATGATGATGGCTTTTTTGCATTGCTTGTGAGAGCTTGCTTTCTTGGCCCGTAAATGGACCTGGCTGGGCCGTGATGCGAGACTTTAATTGGGTCGCATGCCGCATTGAGTGCGGCGCCGCTTGCCGTTTTATGGTGGCCGTGGGGTCGTCTATCCGACCATTTGGCTTTTTTATTTTTTGAATGCGAGGGCTCTAGGGCCTCTTGGTCGAATTCGGGCAGTAGTTTTCTCTTCGGATAGCTTTTAGTGCGGCGGCTGCCGCCGTATTTGTCTGCAGTCTTGATTACCTTGCTCCATCTTATTCTGAGTGCATCTTCCGCCGTCTTTAGCTTCCACTTCTGCTTTTTCAAGCTGCGTGCTGTGGCAACGAGCCTTTTGTGGAGATTCTTCTGCTCCGTGGTTTTATCCGGCATGAGATCGTCCGGAGTTCTGTTATGGCCAGGGGAGGGCTGTCTGTCCTCTCTATCCGTGTTGCCCTATTCGGACGGTTGCTCTGAGGCATGCTCGTCGTCTATCGGCTCATCCTGCTCTGTGGCTGGGTCTTGATCGAGGCGGGGCTTGGCTCGGCGTTTTCGTCGCCGCTTTGATTGCTTTTCGGAGGGTTTATCCCTTTTTTCATCCCCTTTTTCCTCGTTGTCGTTTCCTTTAGGGGTATCCACCATGAATACATCGTTAGGTGGGGTGGCGGTCCAGCGCCCTATAGGTGTTGGTTCCTGTTCGTCTCCATCTTCGTCGTCCATACCGTCGAAGTCTTCGGATCCGAAGTCAAGTATGTCGGTTAAATCATCGACAGTGGCTATTAAGTGGGTGGTGGGTGGGCTTTGAATTTCTTCATCGTCCGAATCCCAACCTCGCAGACCATAGTCCAGCCTGGGCTCTCCTGATAGAGAGAGACTTGAGAGAATTCAGGATATCACCGAAAGGTGAGTGTTGAAAGATGTTTGCGGCGGTGAACTCCATTATAGGCGCACAATCGGATTCGATCGGCAGGGGCACGAGAGGCCCGGAGTTCGGAGAAGAATCCGGCTCCTTGGAGTCATGGGCCGTGCGGAGTACGGGGCTGGTGTTCGGCTCGATCGCCTTCAAGATCGCAGCCCTCGAGGTGACGTCCAACCGTTCATCCTTAAAGAACGCAGCGGGCTCCGAGTCGAGGATCGGGGCCGGTGCGTGTGCGGCCTCCAGGACACTATTCGGAGGCAGAGCTATATCATGCCCCTCGAGGTAGTGCGGCGCGCTTGGCTGTGGCTCGAACCCGTCGAAGATCAAGTCTCCGCGGATATCTGCCGTGTAGTTTAGGCTTCCGAACCTGACTTGATGGCCAGGGGCGTAGCTTTCGATCTGCTCCATACGACCAAGCGAATTGGCCCGCAGAGCGAAGCCGCCGAAGACGAAGATTTGTCCGGGGAGGAAAGTCTCGCCCTGGACCTCATCATTGTTGATGCTCAAAGGAGCCATCGGCCCTAAAAGCGACGACACAGAGGAACTCTTAATGAAAGCACCAATGTCGGTGTCAAAACCGGCGGATCTCGGGTAGGGGGTCCCGAACTGTGCGTCAAGGTAGGATGGTAACAGGAGACAAGGGACACTTTATTTTACCCAGGTTCGGGCCCTCTCGATGGAGGTAAAACCCTACTCCTGCTAGATTAATATTGATGATATGGGTAGTACAAGAGTAGATCTACCACGAGATCAAGGAGGCTAAACCCAAGAAGCTAGCCTATGGTATGATTATGTATGATGATGGTTGTCCTACGGACTACAACCCTCCGGTTTATATAGACACCGGATAGGGTTAGAGTTACACAGAGTCGGTTACAATGGTAGGAGATCTTGAATATCCGCACGCCTAGCTTGCCTTCCACGCCAAGAAAAGATCCTTCCGGACACGGGACGAAGTCTTCAATCTTGTATCTTCATAGTCCTGGAGTCCGGCTGAAGGTATAGTCCGGCTATCCGAACACCCCCTAATCCAGGACTCCCTCAGCATGCAAAACAATGTTGGAGGCTAATTAAGAATTATGAACCATTATGTGCCAGGGTTCTCCAATCAAAATATTATCCTCTAGAGATATACTTATTTGTTAACTGAAAAAAGGATCATCTTATGTTTGGGAGAGTATTTGGGCAGAAATTCAAACTTCCGAAAAAGGTTGGAGGGTTGTCAATGGCATGAAAATTAATATTTGGAATGATGGTTGGATTCCAAATAGTTCTTTAAGAAAAATTATCACAGTCCGGGATAACGAGGTTCTAACTAAAGTAAATAAACTTACTGATCATGTTACAAGTGATTGGGATGAGACCATGATACGAGGGAATGTGTGGCACATTGACGACGAGCGCATACTGCAGATTCCAATCCACCAGTACAAAACCGAGGATTATGTGGCTTGGCACTTAACTAAATTAGGTGTCCTTAGTGTACGCTTGTCCTATTACAGACATTGGGAAGACTGCTACGCGAGTCAGAGCCCAAACTCTTTTGGGCAGGTGGATTGTGGAGTTTGAAGATGTCAGCTCAAGTAAAGATATTCATCTGGAGGCCTCCTAGCAAACCGTCAAATGCCTATGTTACCACTGTCAAATTCACTACTCGCATTGCTTGTTTCAGAGTTATATTATTGATTTGTACTAAATACTACAAATGTGTTAGAACTTGTATATTATCATTTTAAAATGTAAGCAAATCAACAATAAAAATTGTACTCTTACAATAAGAAAATCCACAATATTAATTTTAGGAAACAATACTTCTTGTAAGAAATTAAGAATTCCATGAACTAGTCATTGGGAATTTATTTGTATGTGGATATTGTTCTTGCGTACACGAACTTTTCCAGATTGAACTTTTCTGTTTCATAAGTATATGAACATCCTTTAGGGCTTCTTTGATTCTTTTTTGCGAAAAATGATCCAGATCTATTATTATAGTTTAGCGGAAGTACAAAGCATCTCCAACATAATAAAATTTACATTGAGATTCGAAGACCCCAAAACACATGAATAGGAACAATGTAGGAATATGATAGGATTACATGTGCAAAACATCGTATTGTGAAAATATAGGAATTTTACATAATTGAGTGCTCCGTTCGCAGGAATAGAAAAAACACAGAATCCTAAAATAGTCAAACTAGGATTAAAACATATGAAAATGCAGTATTGTAATACTATAGCTAGGGCGTTTGCCTTGGTATTTGTGCATAGGAATGTAAAGATATATTGGGGTGGATTGTGAAGCTCAATTGTTTTCCATACAAAGATCAAACCAAAGAAAAAAATTCTACATTTACCCTATCGCCCATTCATTTGAATCAGTATCTTAATACAAGACTTTGTTTTTGTATAAAATGGACATTTTTAAATACGTGTGGCACTTTTTATTTCATATACACGAACATTTAATAATGATGCATGAATATGTATTCCCTCCGTCCTATAATATAAGACGTTATTACATCCAATATACTCGCATATTAGATGTAATAACGTCTTATATTATGGGATGGAGGGAGTTTGTTCTACCTAATATTTTTAAATACATGAAGAATTTTTTATTTATTATACACACGCATTTGTTTACGTACTATAACACCTTTTCCTTTCCCAGGATATTCGTAAGCCGATAACTAATATTTATTAAAAAAATCCGTGAATAATTTTTTTTGTAAATATAGAAAATATTTCTGCTTTTCTTATGCACTAATTTCGTCTTTAAAAACAACTTATCACACTATTTTCTATAAACGCGGTGTAAAACATTAATGAAATGAAAATGCTAGATGGGCCACCCCACGGCGATTGGGTGTTTTCCGCTCTTTTTTTGCGTATTGAACTCAGGACACAACATGAGTCTGAATCCTATTCGGCTCCTGTTGCGCCGGTTAACAGAAAAATCCTATTTGGCACCTTCTAGCGCGAGTTAACATGCATTTTGTTAACTGGAGCTGAAGGCGTTACTTCCTTTTTTTAAGGGAATGCCATCATGGCTAGTTTTATTGCAACTAAACAGCAGATACATCGTCTACGAGCTTATTCACCAAACATTCTGGTGGCTCGTTAATCCAACTATCAGAGATTTTATTACAGAAGCTAAATTGAGCTAGCACATGGGCCGCTTGATTAGCATCACGAAAACAATGCTTAAATTTGACCTTCCCAATCAAAGAGCTAATATCAACACAATCAGCAAAGATTGCCGCCGCCGAATCCCACCAGATAGATTGTCCAGTACAATAATTAATCATATTCAGTGAGTCTGACTCCGCTTCAACACGATGGAATCCCAGGTTGCTTGCTAGGTTCAGTCCATCCTTCATTGCCAATGCTTCTGTGGTCATAACATCAACCGCATATGGAATAAATTTGCATTGTCCTGCTAGGAAGTTACCTTTGTCATCTCGTATTACCGCCGCTGTAGCACCCATTCCTTCATCCTCATAGAAGGCCGCATCTACATTGACTTTAACAAAGTTTGGATCTGGTCTCAGCCATGTAATATCTCCTGGAGTTGCCTTCTTCATCGATGCTTTATGGTAATTACTTGTGATGGCCAAAACTGACATTGGCCATTTAACAACAGGAGGACAAATCTCATTATGTGTAATACGCCGGCGCGTCCACCATAAGTACCAGCACCCCACCACAATCACTTGTTTTACGTCCAGCATTGGCATTAGTGGGAGCGATGTATCCTCCAAAGATAATATGTACTGCATAATAACTGATCCAGAAGGATCAACCATCGCAGCAGCATCAATAAAATCGCTAAGGCCCAGCCTCTGCCAAAGATTCTGGGAGTGTATACACTTGAAGAAGAGATGCCGAATATCCTCTGCGTGTTGGTGACATATAGGACAGGAACCGAACAGCCCAATGTGCCTGTTAGCAAGTATGCTCTTAAGCGGCAGGATTCCATGTGGTAATCTACAACAGAAAATGGAAACTTTCCGTGGAATCAATAGTTTCCAAAGTTCAGTCCAAACCGCAGGAATAGAAGAACCACCAGGTTGCTGTATATTGTTACCATGTGCCCCAAACTTTTGCATCCATTGTAATCTGTAAGCTGTTCGAACAGAAAAGACTCCCCTCCTATTAGGGTTCCATGCTATGAAGTCTTGAAAGGCGTTGCTACTTATCGGAATCTGCAGTATTCTGTGTGTGTCAACTGGGTTAAAAATCAAGTTCAAGAGGTCTTCATCCCATCCCCCCGTGTTTGGATCAATAAGATCGCTTACCAAAGATAGCAACGTTTGTCCTCTCGGGGTAATGACCATTCTGGTTGGGCTGGAAGGGATCCATGGATCCGTCCAGATATTGATATCATTGTCGTTGCCCACTCTCCAAATATATCCCCTTTTAAACACTTCAAGCCCTTTCATAATACTTTGCCAGGTGAAAGATGATCCACTCTTTAATGAAGCTTGCAGAAGGCTTCCATTAGAAAAATCTTTTGCTTTCAATACTCTGGCACAAAGTGATTCAGGATTTATAATAAGGCTCCAACATTGTTTAGCTAGCATTGCGAGGTTAAAAGAGTATATGTCTCTAAACCCCATACCTCCTTCACTCTTTGGGACACACAATTTCCACCATGAAAACCAATGTAACTTCTTATGCTCTTCATCATCTCCCCACCAGAATTGTGCAATGATGTCTGTAATTTCTTTGCATATCCCTTTAGGTAAGCAGAATACTGACATGGCAAAAACAGGGATAGCTTGTGCTACAGCCTTGAGAAGAATTTCTCCCCCCCCCCAGATAATTGCTTTTCCATCCATCCTTGTATTCTCTGTTTGATCCTTTCTATAAAATGTCTGAAGCAATCACTCCGATCCGCCCCTACCATGGTCGGGAGGCCTAGGTACTTATCAGAGAGGGCCTCATTATTAATGTGTAATTCCAAACATACCTCAGTTCTTGTATCAGCATTGGTATTAGGACTGAAGAAAACACTAGATTTAGCCAAGCTAACCAACTAGCCTGAATTGCTGCAATATGTATCCAGAACTTGCTGTAAGGAAGCTGCATTTAAGACATCTGCGCGCATGAGAATCAAGGAGTCGTCAGCAAATAATAGGTGTGAGACTGACGGTGCATTCCTGCACACTTGAATTCCCTCAATGCCACCAGCTTCTTCTTCAAACTGCAATAAACTGGATAAACCTTCTGCACAAAGGAGGAACAGGTATGGGGAAAGAGGGTCTCCCTATCGAATACCCCTAGATGGTGTAAAAACATCAGTTTCCTGTGAATTATATCTGATCTTATATCTCACAGAACCAACACATGCCATCATCATCTCCACAAAGTCACCATGAAAGCCCAACTTGAGCATCATATTTTTTAAAAACACCCATTCAACTCGATCGTAGGCCTTATGCATATCAAGTTTTACCGCACAAAGGCATGTTTGCCCCCGCCTTCTGTTCTTTATTTTATGAATACACTCATAGGCAATGAGAATATTATCAGTGATTAGCCTCCCGGGAACAAAGGCACTTTGAGTTGGGGAAATGATCTCGGGCAGAATACCTTTTAGTCTTGATGCCAACATCTTTGAAATAATTTTGTAAAGAACATTACAAAGGCTAATGGGTCTGAATTGAGTTACCATCTCTGGGTTATTATTCTTCGGAATCATCACTATAGTTGTGTCATTCCATTCAGCTGGAATCTGCCTCAAGTTTATTGCTGCCAAAACTTCCTGGGTAATGTCCTCCCCAAGAATATGCCCATATTTTTTAAAGAATACAGCGTGTAGCCCATCCGGCCCTGGCGCCTTTAAATCTCCAATGCTAAAAACTGCATTGCGAACATCCTCACTTGTGTAAGGAGCAAGCAGCACATCATTCATCTGTGCGGTAAGCTTTGTGTCCACCTTGTCAAGGACTGCCGGGTCTGTATGTTGTACTTCCGAAGTAAACAGATTTGAGAAGTAATTTTGGATATGTGGGTTGAGGTTCGCCATACCCTCTATCCAATTACCCTCGTCATCTTTCAATTTTTTAATAAAGTTCCTTTTCTTCCTCGCTGATGCATAAGCTTGAAAGAAACCCGTGTTCCTGTCTCCCTTCTGTAACAAACAGATCCTTGATCGCTGCATCATTTGGATTTCTTCTAATTCAAGAAGATACTCAATCAGTTCAGATAATTCTTTCCTAGTTTCCTCACTTTCATCATTGATCGGACCCCGCATAACCTTCTCCAACTCCCTTTGCGCCTTGCGTAGTCATTTTTTCGGTTTCTTGAGGACCCTTTGATCCCAGTCATGGAACTGTAAATGCATGCGGGTTAGTTTTTCATAGATCGTATTAGCTGTCGGGTCAGCTCCCACTTTCTCCCACGCAGCTGTTACAGTTTCATCAAACTTCTCTTCCCGCAACCACCGTGCCTCAAATCTTCTCGGTGGTGCACTTCGCTGATTCGGAATATTATAATATTCTGTGTTCATCAGCAAGGGTCTGTGGTCAGAGTGGTTGTATTGCATATTCTCTAAGGCAGCCGAAGGGAAGAGATTTGACCAAGCTTCGTTCACTAGCCCTCTGTCTAGTCTCTCCCGAATTCTTCCTCTGTACCATGTAAATCCATCTCCCACATAGCCCATATCTCTCATATTGCAGTCATTTATAGCAGTTTGGAACGCCTGCATATATTGCTGTGGCCGTGGGTTCCCTCCCTCTTTTTCATGCAAGTCCTGAATTTCATTTAGATCACCAATAAGAAGCCACGGGAGAGCATGCGCTTGGTGCAGATGACACATGCGGTCCCAAGTCTTGAACTTGTCTTCCCACCTGAACTCCCCATACATGCCTGTGAGTCTCCAAACTGAGCCGTTTGGTTCCTGCACTCTTACATCAATATACATTGGATTTAAATCCAATCTCTGAATGTTAATCTCATTTTTCCATAACATAACCAGACCTCCCTTCCTCGCGTCGCCGGGACACACAAACTTTTGATCCATATGTAGTCGTTTCCTCAAACATTCTATCGGATAGCTTTCTAGATGTGTCTCCGACAAAAACATCACCTCGGGATTACATGCCCGCTGGACATCCAGCAGGGCTCGAACTGCCGCGGCGTTCCCAAGTCCACGGCAATTCCACGCTAAGAGTTTCATTGCGTCCGGTCATCCTCCTCCCGGGAGGACGCCGATATCTCAGGTGTTTGATTTCCAGCCAAACTCGATCCATTCACTACTTCTCCATCAGAGCCTCGCAGCTTTTTCTTATTCATATTCTTCTGCGGTGTGTGGACAAGAGCATGCTTCGTACTGCCATCAACCTCATCCCCTTCGAACAAGTGAAACTTCGCAGCTACTGTCGATGTTACTGGGGCATTGTACTTCTCATTATCAACAAATGGTATTATGGCTTTTCCATGGGCGTCCGCATCCGGGTTCGTTCGCAAATCAATTCCCATGGAGCTGTCATCTGCTATTCTTTTGCCTAAAACAGTAGCAGCGTCACCCATCCTCATGTCCTGGCCTGAAGCAAGAATGTTCAGTTTTGGATCGGAGCCTGTTTCATCAATCCCAGAGTTAGGACCCGATTGATATAATGCATTAAACCTCCAGCTCTCATTTGTCGCTGCTCGTGGAGTTGGTTGCATGTTTATACCACGTCCTCTCCCAGGTGCTCTCCCCGGGTTCCTGCCATTGCCATCAAACTCATCATCTGAATCTCTGGCGTCCACTATTGCCTCGGCCTCCCCGACCGCCGCCTCTACCTCTCCTCGGGGCTAGGATGAAGCTACCCCACTCAAACTTGGAAGCATCATGCTCACCCGTCCCACACTCTTCATGCCAGTGTCCTAGCAAGCCACACGCATTGCAGAACGTTGGCAGTTTCTCGAATTTCACCAGATATTTTTCCGTTTGTCCTGCCTTTGTGATTCCCACAGCACGTGTTAACTTTTTGTATACATCCAGTTTCACCCTTACCCTGATGAACTCACCAATGAAACCATTGGGGAGAGTCACTTGAACCTCTTGGACTTCACCAACTCGTTTTGCGAGGTTCTCCAGAGCAGTTTTACTTTTCAGAACTCCATCAGGTAGCCGGTGGATTTGGCACCAAGTCTCTAGTTTGTCTAGTTTCACCTTCTCAGGGTTTGAGAATCCATCATATTCGGCTAGCAGGAGAGCCGTACCTTTGAAGTCCCATGGTCCTTGATGCATCGCCTTGTTCCAATCTCCCAAACAATTGAATTGGATAGAGAACAGGTTTGCATTGATCCTTCTCCATACCACTGCTTCCGCTGGATTCCAAGCCGCTCTCATGTCCGCGATCAACGCGCTCTGACTGAAACTTTTTGTTGTAAGCAAGCGCCCTAGGGCTAACCACTTCGGCTTGATTTCTTCAACATCAATCTCCTCTTCCCAGATCAAGTCGCCCACCTCATCATCTTGAAGGTTTAATCTCTCCAGCAACTTATCAGTCGCCTCAATCGCATCTCTCAGATTCAATTCCACCCTGATTCTCCGCCATGGCGTACGGACAAATAGCAAGCGCTCCCGAACCCTAGACCTCGCTCTCGCTACTACCCCAGGCGAGCGATCGGGGACAGCCCAGGAGAGGAGAAGCAGGCAGGGTGTGGAGCGGAAGGACTAGGTTTCTCTGCAGATCAACCGGGGATGGACAAAACTCACGGTGGCAGCGCCACCGGAGGACTAACGAACCCTAGTCGCGAGACGTAGGGGATCAGGATAGAAGATATCTCTCAGAAGGCGTTACTTCCTAGGCTGACACAACCAAGGGGTGCGACGGGAGAGAGCTCTTCCCGGTTTTAGGAAACTTCCCAACCGCTTTTTTTCCTTCTTTTTTTAACCGGCTTTTTTTCTTTCTTTTTTCATTTTCTTCTCCTTTACTTTTCCAAAATGCACAATTTTTCAGACCTGATGATTTTCTTTTTCAAAATTGATGAACGTTATTCAAATCAGTGAACTTTTTCTGAAAACCGATGAACTTTGTAAAATTTTGTGAACTTTTCTAAAATTTGATGATTTTTTAAAACCGACATTTTTTTCAAAATCGATAAATTTTTCCATTTTTGTGAATCTTTTTTTTCAAATTCAATAACCTTTCTTGAACACGTGCTCTTTTTCAAATTTGTGATCGAAATTTAAAATTCCTAGATGCTATGGGTGTTGGGTTCACCAAGTGGCGCTCAAGCCGTTGAAGAGGAAGACTCCAACGGAACCCCTATTCGGCTATAGGCGCCACCGGCGACGGCCGCTTGGACAGAATTGGTAGGCGGACCGCGGCCCGTAAGCTCATAGCTTGCACGCTCTCTCATCCCCCACTTGCCTGCTAACTTCGCTCATAGCTTGCTTGCTCAGCATGGCTTTTTTCCCTCGCCAGTCAAAAATTTACTTGTAGATTCAAAATATTCACGTACTTAACAAAGTCCATATATTTGAAAAACAAATCTAGATTTCAAATTTCATGAATTTTAAAAAGATGTCGCGAATTTGGGAACAACAAGAACTCAAAAAATTGTTTCAGAATTTGAAATTTGTTCACAAATTTGAATAAGGTTCTTGAATTCAAAAAGATATTCTGGAGTTTGAAAAATTTTCACCAAAATTTGAAACAGTCTTCATAGATTTGCAAAACTATTCCTGAATTTGAATTCCGAAATTCGAAAAAAATGTTCACAGAAAATAAAAAGGAAAAAAATTAAAACTAAGTGAAAAGCAGCGAAAAAGTAGAAAAAAATCCACCGGAATCTTCCTATAGCTTATTAATCATTATTTTATGATCTACATAACAGCCCTTTTTTGTAGTATTTACAAGAAAATTTGATCCTCTCTTTCTTTTCTTAGTCCAATTTTTTTATTGCCTGAAACATTAATTACTTTTGCCAGGGCAATTTGAATGATATTAATTCCTACTTGTATTTTTCACTTTTTTCTGCCCCAGGCTTTGCAACATTTCAAAAAACAGGAAATTCCTATAGGAATATGTGCTGTTAGAGAACAATTAACAGATATAGTCCCCATTTTTTATTAAATCGGTCATAATACATATATGTCACAAAAGTAGTACACCACAAGTACGATCTAATGAATAGACCTACAATTCTACATAAAGACGTCATGACCCCCTGTGGAAAAATGAAATCTTAAGATGGAAGTATAGATATAATATCCTTAGCTTGATAACTGGAAGTTCTCGCCGATAAGAATCCTAGTGAACCTATAAAAAGAGTACATGCCAAGAAAAATAACCACTTTTTCAAGAACCTTTGAGAAGTTCTACCTATACGTGTTCAAACCATCAATTCATATTAGATACTAAATTGAGTAGTGGTCGATTGAAATTGAGAAGATAAGCTAAATAACTTCGATTTTTTTTATTCTGAAATCGCCTTCAACAACTTTTTTTTGTTTTTCCTACGAAATATTGATTTTCTATTCAAAAAATATTCCTTGATTCATTTAAAATAACTATAAAAAAACTCGCTATCCGGAATTCCAAAACTGGGCCGGCCCGTCTGAGGCTCGCCCTGACGCGAGCGCATCCCCTCCTACGCGAGGAATAGGGGCGCCCGTGGCAATGGGGATTCGCAGCCGCCGCCGTCGAAAGAATGGTCGGAGGGACGCCGCGCCGGCGGCCACGCACCGCCTTCCCGACGAGCTGCTCGAGTTAGTATTCCTGCGCCTTCCTTCCTCTCTCCAACTCGTCCGTGCCGCTTGCACCTGCAAGCAGTGGCGCCGCGTCCTCGCCGACGGCGGCTTCCTCCGCCGCTTCTGTTCTCTCCAACCGCATGCCCCGTCGTCGAAGATCGCACGTATGGGCTTCCGCGTCCACCTGGCTGCAACCCCGTCTTCTCCCCCTCCTTGCCACCGGTGGACGTCTTAGACGCGCGGCACTTCTCGCTCGATTTCCTCCCGGACAGCGCTGGTGCAGACTGGGAGCTCGCCGACAGTCGGGGCGGCATCCTCCTCTTCCTCAAAGAGAGAACAGACGCGCCGCCGTACTTGCTTGCCTATCCCCCCGACCTCGTTGTCTGCGATCCCTTGACGCGCTGCCGCAGTGCGGTAAGCCGGTGACTGTCCCGGCGAAGTTTCAGGGCTCCTACTGCTTCGGTGCCTTCTTGCTCGACGGCGAAGCCGACGAGGCGGAAGACATGTGCAATGTGTGAGACGAGGCCACCAGGATCCGGGTCGTCGGCGGCGAGGACGGTGCTGCGGTGCACACTGCCATCCTGACCAAATACTTCCTGGAGGTCTTCATACAAGCGGAAGACAGCGGCAAATGGGTGTTGAAGACAAGGTTCTCATTGTCGCAGGCGATTCGTGAGATTGCCTGGGTGGACAAGCTGAAGGAGATTGCCTGGGTGGCAGAGGGGTCTTCTGTGTTGGGGGCGGAGGATGAGGGTTTCATCTCGGTGGACCTCGCCACCATGGAGGTGAAGCGCGTGCACGAGAGGGGCAAGCACCATGGCCCGGTGTACAAGTACAAGTTACCATGGCCTCCGACGATCCGGGCTTGCTTACCATTGTAGAGCCATTGTGTTTTTCAGGTTCTTATTCCCCCAAGTACATTGCTGTTAGCTCACTGTGCTATTAGTTCAGATTTCAGAGAACCTTGCATGACAATATAAAGTGTAACATCATGAGCTTACTGGATGCTTTACCACCGATTGTTGTAGGAATTACCAGTAAGTATCATTTGGTAGTACTTCAGATCACTTGGTGACTTGAACATCACTTCACCGCGATCGAACCAATTCTCTGAACTCAAGTGGTTCATTTACTAGTATTTCAAATCACTTGGTGACTTGAATTAGTAAAAACATTATCTGAACTGTTAGGAGGTGAGTATTTACCAAACAATAGGACTTGGGAGACTACCTTAGGGAATGTGCTCCCCAGCCCCTTCTTACTCTATTTTGTCTCCTCCCATCACTTCACTGCGATCGAACCAGTTCTCTGAACTCAAGTGGTGCTGATATTACCCTTCCGATCACCCTTCTAGGGATGTCGCCGTTTGGTCACCTTTCCCCCTTCCCCTTCCTCCTCCACCTGGCCGGACTTCGGTTTGCTCCATAAGAGTCAAGACCAGGAAGAGAACACTTGCATTAGAATTTTTTGTCCTGTATTTCCAAAGCACTCAACTTCTCAAGCTTCTTATTGGTCATAAATCAGTCATGATAATATGATCAATGAAACAAGCTGTTTTGTCATGGGTTCTCCAGTGGTGTTGATCCCTTGGTTCTTTGGTATTTCCAAGACACTTATGCTTTGAGTGCATTTTGTCTTCCACTTCATTTGTTGGATCATCTTTTCTAAGTGCAGTCTTGCAAAATTAGTTTGGCAAGTGGTTGTGTGTGCCTTTTTTTTGCGGGGGGTTGTGTGTGCCTTTGATCTGGCTAGTCCTCAAGAAGGGGTTTCTGATATGCTGGGAGCTTGGCTCTATTCTTTCGCTAGAAACCAGAGGCATCTGGTTCTTAGGGGAGGGTGACAATTTGGTTGTGTGCATCCTGTGATGTAGAGGAAAGAGAAAAATCTGGGAGACAAGAGACAGTGCATGTTTTGATTTAAGCCTCATTTGGTTCATAGGATAGAAAAATCATAGGAATAGAAAAATCATAGGAAGTGAGATGACATGCATCTCAATTCCTTTAAGGAAAGAGATGTCATGTGATGCATAGGATAGGAATTTTCCATTGAGTCTAGGCTAATGTTTTTTTTCCTTTGAAATGTGAAGGATTGATTCCTATCCTATGTAGGAATAGGAATCCATTCCTACAAACCAAATGACTCAATAGGAATTTTTCCTTTAAAAATCCTATCCTATGAAATTCCTACAAGATTCCTGCAAACCATAGGAGGTATAAAAATTCCTTATGATCCTGCAGCTGTTATTTTTAGCTGGTGTTACTTAAAACTTGGAGCATCTTGCCGAAAAAACAAGACAAAGAAAAAACTCAGGCCTCTTTTGGTTCATAGGATAGGATTATCGTAGGAATAGGAATTTTGTAGGAAATGAGATGACATGTATCTCAAATCCTATGAGTAGGAATAGGAAACGAGATGTCATTTGGTTGACATCAAAGGAATTTTTCCATTGAGTCTAGGCTCATTTTTATTTTCCTATGAAATGTGGAGGATAGGAACCAATCCTATGTAGGAATAGGAATCCATTCCTATGAACCAAAGGGCTCTAACGGAAAAAATCCTATAAGAATCCTATCCTCTAGAATTCCTATGAGATTCCTCCAAACCAAAGGAGGCCGAAGAGGGAGCTCGAAGATGAAGATGGTGCTCGGAGAGGCGTATGGTAGGGGTCATGTTTGGAATCCTATGGCTACCTCCTTTGGTTTGCAGGAATCTGCTGTTGATGATGGGATCTCTTTATGCTTGATCTCTGTTCTACTGTGTGCTCTGGCCTGAGCTTCCCAGGCGTTTTGCTTGTTGTGATCTCAAGCCATGTTTAGATGGTTGTTTTCACTATACTATGTGTGTTTTGCCTGTGATTTTGTGAGCTCAGAACTAGCCTGTTTGCTCTTGGGCCCGATCTGGCCGTGGTCATGCTTCCGGCGTGCAGTTGATGTTTTGCCTGATGTGTGTTTAGGCTTGCTTTATCTTTACTGTTCCTTCTGTTTTTAGTTCTTGCAATAACTTTGTGGCGGTTTCTTTAATGGAAGTCGACGAGGAGGCTCGCTGTTTTAAATAAAATGCATTTTGTCTACAAGTCTTTCAGAGTTCCGCTGTTTGTAGTCTTGCCCACAAAGCAGAAGCGCACCATCTGGCCTGAGTGTAGGTCGGTCCATGCGTGTGAAAACATGCACAAAGGCAGAAAAGACATTGCTTCTCGATCATACGCTCATAGTATTTGTTTTTTCATTTTGTGTTTTGTTGCTTTTCACCATCATTGTTCAGCGATGGCTGCGCCGGCACTCGCATCTCATTGGCCACCGAGGAGACAGCAGTAGCTCCACGAACCCTAGTGGTGCAGTCGTCTACTAGTGGATGCTCCTTCTTTTGGAGAGGAGATTCGTGGAGCCCAGGGGCATGAAGTTCTAAAGATTCATCATGGTGTCGTCATCTCAATGGGTATCCATGCATTTAAGATTCCAAATAATATTCAGGGCACATGTTTCTCCTTCCTAAGGTTTACTCCATCTGTACGAAGAAAACATAACAGTTCCATCTTTGCATACTCATATGTTGTGCATGATCTGGAATGATAACATTTGGATGCCGTTATTTCCCTCCTTAGGTTATACACACTCGTGCAAGATAGCTCTGGATCTGAACGGGTAAAAAGCACATCCACTCCATGGTTGGAAAGACTGGGCGGTGGTGCAGAAAACAGAGAAAGCAACACAAGATAGAAAGGGCTAAGCACTGATCAAACGCACGCCATGGCGCCATGTCAACTCATCCAATGACAAGTTGGAAAATTGGATTCCCACATCCAGGTACACCGGTAGTGCCTACCAAGGACAGATATGGGCCACTGTGAAACTGAGGCAGTCCTGTGTTCTACTGAAAATAGGTTTCAGAACTGCATCTCAATAAAGTTCTTTGTCACTATAAATCTGTGTACAGTTTACTTGTCCTGGTGACCAATGATTTATGAGCTGCAAAGGCAGGTGAAACTTGTGATCCGTAGTCAAGGGGAGGCCAAAGAGTACATAAGGGCAATACTACAGCAGCCATGGGTACTGGAGACTGATCAGAGTTTGCTTTACCAGCACAATCAAAAGGAAAACCGACCAAAAGAAGAAACGAGAACAACAGTCAACAGGGACACCGAAATGCAATCACTACCACTAAAGCACTAAGCACTAATGCTGGTAACAGAGCTATCAAAGCATGCTTTAGATAGGACTTCTAGACTTCTACTCCTGTTCTGATTCATGAGTGCTTCATTCAGCACTGAGCATGGCAGCATCTCCATAAGTTGTTCCAAAGCATCTTCACGTCGAAAAGGCTGTGTGAAAAAGAAACAAAGTGCACTTTCAGTGCTGGAAATGGAGGCAACAAAAGTTACAGCTGGTCACCACAAAAGCATCAAACATTCAACAACACAATTGGTTGACAGCAACTGCACATTTCGTTCATTCATTCAGAGCAAAGGTTAGCTTCCAGGCTTTTGAGTTTACCACAGGACTACTAAATGTTCAGAGCTAACTGCTAGCTGCTATCAGGAGTGCACTTCTGAAGATCGGACATGACTCCTAGTTAATGGTAATAAGCACATGATCCAAGAAAGTGCACAAAATTAGCATTATTCCTATCCATGGTTCTTCAGAGAGCAGGGGCCACCTCCTTCTTCGCCTTTGGTTTGCTCTCCCCCGCAACCTCCTGCAGCATCTTCACCACAGCCCTCATTGGTGGGCGTTTGCTCGGAACGGTGTTGACGCACAGCAGGCCGATGTTGAGAACCTTGCATATCTCATCGTGGAACTGGCCAACAAGCGTGTGATCAAGAACAGACTCCGCACCATGCTGATCGACATTGTCGCAAACCCACACCACCAGGTGCTTCTCGCCGATCTCTGGCGCCATGGGCCTCTTGCCGGTCACAAGCTCCAGAATGACCACGCCGAAGCTGTATACGTCGCTCTTCTCGGTCACATGGAGAGTGTAGGCATACTCTGCAATGCACAAGAACAAAGTTACAACATAATTATGCAGAAAATGTCATGTAAATGTAGCTTTCAACAAGGGAAAAACAATAACCTTCTATAAACCACAGCAGTATAAAGCATGCAACAATTTTATGACGTTTTAAACATGTCAGAAGCAAATCAGGCATCATGAACTCACCAGGAGCAATGTAACCGCAGGAGCCAGCGATGGCCGACATGGTGGCCGGCCCATTCTCAATAGTCTTTGCAACACCAAAATCTGCAACCTTTGCGCCGAACTCTGCATCGAGCAAAATGTTGTTCGACTTGACATCCCGGTGGACGATCGAGGGCACGCAGTCATGGTGCAAGTAGGAGAGGCCCTCGGCGGCATGGACCGCGATCTTATACCTCATTGGCCAATCCAGGATGCTGGCTTTGGCGCTGTGGAGCAAGTCACCCAGGCTGCCGTTCGGCATGTACTCGTACACAAGCAGCCGGCAGGTGCTGCTGGTCACGCAGCAGAAGAGCTTGACGATGTTCTTGTGCCTCACATTGCTCAATGTGGCCACCTCAGCCTCAAAAGTATCGTTCCTCTTCTTCTTGCTTTCGACATTGCTTGCCCAGAGCTTCTTGACAGCAATGGCCTCACTGCTGGGTCCAACTACCACCTTGTATACTTTCCCTGCCGCACCCTTGCCGATCACATTGTTCTCGTCGAGGCTGTTCACTATGTCCATCTCACTGAACTCCACCTTGTGGAAGGACGTGAGGTCCCAACTTGACTTCTCAGCACTGATCTCAGCGGCACGCTTCTTGTAGCTTCTGTACTTGTAGGTGAACCATGCTAAACCCATGAGCAGGACGATCGCGGATGCGGCGAGGAGGGAGACGATCAGGTGGACTCGGGCTGCCGGGATGGCACCGGGGTCGTCGTTGCCTGCGCATATCCCATGGCACAGGCCGGGATTACCCAAGAAGCTCTGCTGGTACGTGGCAGTGGCACTGAAGAAGAGAGGCAGAGGTCCACTGAGCTTGTTATACGACAGGTTGAAAGCAGAGAGCACGAGGTTCTGCAGTTGCACGGGCACCTCGCCGGAGAGCTCGTTCTCCGACAAGTCCAGCGAGTTCATCCGGTGGATTTCCCCAAGCTCTGGAGGGATCATCCCGACGAGGTGGTTGTGCGAAAGGTTCAGCACTGTCAGCTGCTTCAGCTGTCCAATCTTCCGTGGGATCTCCCCGGAGAGGGAATTGTTGCTCAGGTCGAGCTGGGAAAGCTCAGAAAGCTCGACGAGCGACGGCAGCACCGGACCGGAGAAGTTGTTGTCTGATGCAAGAAGCCTTCGCAGCAAGGACAAATTCCCCAGCTCGGCTGGCAGAACGCCGGTGAACTGGTTGCCCTGTATGAGCAGGTCGAACAGGTTCTTGGCACCACCAATGGCAGGATCGACCGTGCCGGACAGAGCATTGGAACGGAGCTCGAGCATCTGGACAAGGGGCAGCGCCCAGAATTCCGGCGGCACGGAGCCAGAGAGGCGGTTGTTCTGCAGCCGGACCCTCGTCAGCGTCCGGCATTGCCCCAGTTCCGCCGGAATGGCGCCCTCGAACTGGTTGTCCAGCAGCATGAGCTGCGTCAGCTTCCCTGAAGCGCACAGCGTCGCCGGGATTGGTCCCGACATACGGTTGTCCGACATGTCCAGGAACCCGAGGGGGCAATGCTTCCCGAACTCCGGCGGGAACGGCCCCTCGATCTGGTTGCCGAACATCCTTAGATCGGCAAGACGCGGCGCCGCCCCCAGCGACGCCGGCAAGCGCCCGCTCAGGTTGTTCTGGTAAATGTGCACGCTCTCCAGGCTTGGCGCGGCGAAAATGTCCTCCGGTATCTCGCCGGTTAGCCGGTTCATGGAGATGTCCAAGAACTGGAGCTGCTTGAGACCCCCCAGCCCCTCCGGTATCCTCCCGGAGAGCTGGTTCTTGTAGAGCTCCATCTGGACCAGAGAACTCAAATTCGCAATGCTTCTGGGTATCTCGCCGGAGAGGGCGTTCATCGAGAGGTCCAGATTGACGAGATTCCTGAGGTTTCCGATGGAAGGAGGGATTTTACCGCTCAGGGAGCAGTTGGCGAGAAACAGCTCGCGGAGGTCGGCGAGGTCGCCGAGCTTCTCCGGCAGCGGCGACGGTGTGAACGCGTTGTAGGCGAGCAGGAGCTCCTGGAGGGTGCTGATGTTGGCCAGGAACCAGGGGAACTCGCCGGAGATGGAGTTCTGGACCAGGTTGAGCACGACGAGCGACCGGAAGCCGTAGCCGTAAGCCGGCGGGACCTCGCCGGAGAATCCGTTCCCGGCGAGAGTGAGGTTCAAGAGTGCAGGGAGGCCGGCGAGGCAGGCGGGCAGAGGGCCCACCAGTTCGTTCTGGGAGAGGTCGAGGTGCTGCAGGGACCTCAACGAGCAAAACGAGGCCGGGAAGCCGCCGGCGAGGGAGAGTTTGCCGAGGTAGAGCCCGGCGACGGTGGTGGATTGCCCGGCGCACAGCACGTGCGGCCACGCGCAGAGGGAATGGCTGGACCCGGCCTCCCAGGCGGAGAGGGCGCCGGCGGGGTCAGAGAGCCCAGCCTTGGCGGCGAGGAGGTAACTGGCGTCGTCGGAGGCGACGATTGGGAGTGGGTGTAGAACTAGGAGACCGACGAGGGGAAGGAGGAGGAGAAGGAGGCCGTGGAGCGCAGCCATGGTTGTGGGCTTGGTGGGTGGAGAGAGTGGGGAGTGTGGGCAGAGGGGTTTTAAGGAGGGAGTTACAGGATTTTGTCAGCGCATTGTAGTAGTGAGATCATTGGGGAAGGATAGTGGATCTTGGCTATGGGTACCAAATGAGGACCCGGCATGCAATCGCCGGAGGGGAGGAGTTGGAATGGACCCGAGCCCCCGAGTTGGACGTTGCCGCGAAGGGCGAAGCATGTGGTGTCATGCACACTTTGACATGCGTTTCTCAAATTGGGTAACGCGTGTCGGAGGGGGGTCATGCTATTGCTTGGCTTGAACTCCTTGTGAGCCAAGGTATTTTGTCGTGTTTAAGTGGAATTGAGTAACATTTATTGGAGGCAATCTTAAATGCCTCTGTTCCAAGGAAATGGGAAGCAAAAAGAGGTTGTACCATTGGTTGGCTTCAACTCTTTGTGAGTCATTGCGTTCAGATGGTGCCAAATGCGCACACCATTGGCTTGCCGTTATGAAGAGATATGTGTTGGCCATATGCTTCGGCTTTGAATATCTTCTTTAAAGAACCAAGGAAGTTATCGACATATTGACAAAAGTTGAGTTGCATGGACATGTCAAAATGACAATGGTTATTATATCTAGATATTTCTTAATAGATATTCTACGCTACAAGGGCCATCATATAATGACTATATTATCACACAATATTTCAAAATAAGCTAAGATTACATGTGAATTAAGTCATTTTTTTCTCGTATTCGTCTCGAATTGAGTAACATCATCAGATGCAATCATGCCATTGGCTGGGTCAGCTTATCTTGTTGTGTTCAGAACGCGCCAAATGCTATTGTACATCAACTAGCCATTTACTGAGATATGTGTTGGCGGTTTGGATAACTTCTTTTGAAGAAGAAAAAAGTCCATTTTACTACCCTGAATAAAGTGTGTGGTTCACTTTATCCCCCGATCAATATTTCTGCTCCCTTCACCCCCTGAACAAACCCATACCAGTTGAAAGAGACCCTGGGTGGTTTGTCTCGACTTCCTGCTGACATGGCACAAGTCAACGATGGTTTTGACCCATAATCGTCCAAAATGCCCCCTGAACATTTGCCGGTGGCTCCCTCCTCACGCCGATGGCTCCCTGCCGCAGCCGATGAGCGCCCGCATCAGCAGCAGCTCCAGTCGCGCCGCCCCTCTTCCTCCCTTCCTCTCTCTTTCTCTTCCTCCCCTTCCTCTCTCTTCTTCTCTCTCTGTCTTTCCTTCCCTCACGTCTCTCTCCTCTCTTCTCGCAGGAGCACCAGGAGCCGCCATGGAGCTCCGTCCGCCGCCGCCAGCGCCGATTCCGGTGAGAACCGACCTTCCTCGCCCAGATCCGGATGCTCCCCATCTCCTCCTCCCAGCCGGAAGCCGCGCCAGCCGGCCTCCCCAAACCGCAGCGCCCGAGCTGCACTGCGCCGCCAGGAGGATGACGCTCGCTCCAGCGCCAAGTCCGGCGTCGCCCTGCCAGATCCGCTGGCCCGACGCCCCCGCGAGGCCCAGCCCAGCGCCTCCTGCCCCGCACAGCCGGGGGTGAGAAGTGGTGCGAAGCGCCACCGCCCCTGCACCCCGTTCCCCCCATGGTCGGCCGCCTCTGGTCGACGGGAGGCCACGGCCTCTCACGCCCAGCTCTGGCCTGCCACTTCACCGCTCCTGCTCCAACTAGGAGCTCGCCGCCGGCCACCTCCGGGCCTCCTGCAGCACCTCGCCGCCGTCAAGCGACCCCACCATCGGCCTCCACCTCCGGTTCGTGCCCATAGCTGCTGCTCCGGTCAGCCGCGCCACCACAACCACCTACAGCGCCGCCGGGAGACATTGATGGGTCACCTGACGAGTGGGCCCCACTAGTCAAATACCGCCGTTGACTACTGCCACATCAGCAGCGGGTGGAGACAAACCAGTCAAGGGGGTGTTTTGTCTGGTTTGAGTTTGTTTGGGGGCTAGAAGAAGCAGAAATATTGATCAAGGGGTAAAGTGAACCACCCACTTTATTCAGGGTAGTAAAATGGACTTTTTTCTTTGAAGAATCAAAACAAAGTTATCGAAAGACCAATTGATGCCATAAAGTTGAGTTCTACAAACATGTCAAAATTACGGCATTCAACTTATTTTCCAGCCAGATACTCCTCAAATAGATCTACTACGCTGCAAAAAAATTCCACTGAAAGTACCATCATATACTAGCTATTTTATCGTACAATAAAAAAACTAATAACAAATTAAAAAATCATTTTTCTCCTTTTCAGTTGTCATGCTCAAATCATATTGAAGTGAAGACATATTGATGCACATCGGCTAATGATATGATTTGTGTTTGTAATGTGATCACTGTATCTGAAGTTATTTGAATAAACAAAATAAACATAACTACTAAAATATATATTACCTTGGAGAAAATATAGGACACAGAAAAATTACAAGAGTTAACAAAATTTCAACAAATTATTTCTCAGATGCGGAGTTTGTGCCACCACTTTTCTTGTAAAGCTTAATAAAATGGCTAATATTATGAATTAGTACCTACATTAATTTATTGGTCTTTTATCATACAATTCTTCGAGATAAAATAAGAATGCACTCAAATAATACTTGTTCTCCATAAAAAAGAGTAATAAACACAGATAGTTTTCTTCTTCTCAACTTTGTGTCTATCAATTGTTCCAAATGTATTCACTTAGCATAATAAATACATGTATACCTTCACAAAAAATTGTATAAACAACCAACTTCACTGTAAATTGTGGGAAGAACAATACATCATTTAATGAGATCATATGCATTAATAATGCATTTCAAATAACTAAAGTAGAATGAACTTTACTAAAAATAATAACTCTAACCGGGTTTGTAAGTCGGGCGCGGGCTTTTATATCTCTAATTAGACTAGTGAAACATGTGTTATGTTCCATAAAAAAATTAAATTCGTTGTCGAATAATGTTCCTAAACATATTTTTATTGTTGCATATAACACATGATTTGTTATTCAAATTCAAGGCTCCCCAACTTTCAAACCCAAATGGAGGGAGTAGAATGAATGTAGAATATCCCGCCTTACTGTCACGGAAGACGAGAGGGCAGTAGCGTTGGGACCTAAGAGCATGGTGCACGCGTAGAGGATGGCTCTTGCATGAGAGCCCACTCCTTCACCTTTTCCTTATCTCTCTCCTCCACATAGACAAAAGTGCCATGTAAGCTGGCTTATATCCCACCATTGTACTTGCTATGAACGGACGCCTCGCGGTATTACTAATGATTAATACGCCGTGAAATTTTGAGCGGTACTCCCCCTCCTTGCAAAAATTGACTAATTTGTGATTAATGCCCCGTGAAATCAGTCAACGAACACACATAAAGAGGCTACCGTGGACCCGCATGAGGGTGGATAACATTGGAACTACTTTGTTATCATGGGAACTAATGCACATGCATGCAGACATGATATAATAGTTGCCACATCATATGTTTGATTCGTTGGAGCGGAGAGGGGAGGAGAGTGAACATAAGTGCGTTGTAGATTAGAGTAAGTGTAATAGAGTGAAATAAGTGGGCTATAAGAGTTTCCACCTCAGATTTTTCATGAGGTTGAGGGGACAGAAGAGGAGTTGGCTGTAAACTTTGGCCAAGTGCAACACAAACTCCAATACACACTACACTAGATTAGCCGTACTACTACAAGCCAAAAATGTCATTGAATAGCTAATAACATCATAGATTACTCCAAAGTGACGTTTTATGGTCATCATGAGCATCGTCATGGAATCCCCGTCACGGATTACTCCTAGTGAACGCAACAGAAAATGGGACCTTCGGTGACATTTTCTGGAATGTCAACGACTCGTAATTTCTGTACGTCTGATGAGCCAGTATGTATTATTTGACCATATTTGGTGACAGAGCTACGTCACTAACTTGATGCCATGTCATCAAAATGCATTTAATTTATTTTGAATTTAAATTATGATGAATTATCAAATTGCCTACATTACATGTCATAGTAAGTATTTAATTTTAGTCACATCACATTAGATAGTAAGTTAGAGCCAAATCACATTATAAATTAAAATGAAATACAATCATATTATATATTAAATCGTCCTAGCCAAGCCATCCTCTAAATAGAAATGACAGTAAAAAAATAACACCAACTCACAACACTAAACAAGTTGAAAAGTAATATTTTGATAACTAAAGACCACATGTGTTGTCCTGATGATTGCAACATATGATTCAGAACCTATTTTTCCACCACAAAAGGATGACCATCATGCATCAGCAGGTTTAGATTGGCACTACTAAGTTGTTTAAGCCCTTAAGAGAAAACCAATCAGGGTATCCATCTCTTGGTGATTCTTTTCCTAGGCTTCATTCTTCTCTTGCCAACTCTTATTCATAGCTTCCAGTTCCTCTTGTTTCCCCCTCTCCCTCTCTTCAAGTGTTCTTTATTGTGCTTCAAGTCCCATGCCTAACTCTTCCCCGTGCTTATAATTGATGAAACACATAGCGTTGCATCTTCATTAGATGAAAACAAGTAAGACAACAAGGTACAAGAGTAGCAGTAAGAACCATACAATCTATCAAATTATGAATTGAAATAGAGAAGTACATTATTAAATGTCAAGGCAAGTATGCAGATGGGACAATGAAATGGCGAACTCAAGAAGAACTTATAATGTTAAAAATACATGCATAACCAAGAGCTAGGTTTCATTTATCAATATTGAATAGCAGCAAGCATCACCAATAAGACATCAAGTCAGCAACCTAGGTTACAAAAACAACTATGCTAGGACAACATTGTTTAGATCAAACTCTACTATTCTGCTGAAAACAAGCACATAAACCACTCAATAAATCATACTGGATATCTGGATTAAAAACAGTACACTGCAATATTATTCCGATGACTTCGTGTTAAAGCAGCAACAACCATGCAACAAACCATGTATTTCTCATTACAAGTATTTTGGTTTTTTATGTTACTTTGGATGATTAGATTTGGATAAAACCATACATAAACAACAAAGCACTCTCTAGTGAAACTTCAGTTACAAGAACTGAAGACAAATGTCTTATTCACACACATTTGTGTTTTCATTTTAACTGCCATGATTTCACTATGCACACAACAAGAACACAAAGAGAAACAAGAGAAGTACTCCCTTTATAAAGAAATATAAGGCCATTTAGATCACTAGTTTAGTGATCTAAAAAATCATATTTTTCTAAATAGTCTTATATATATTTGGGAGTACCTGCCATTTGCATCCCTTGCCTCTCTATCCTTTTGTTTAATTCTTTCTTCTAGATCTCGGATCCATGCTAATGAAGTAGAGCTTCCAGACCTCCCAGATCTTGATGCATACCCTATGCTCATTAGATAAAATCGTTGTATCAGATACTGACTCCTCACCTTCTGATTGTCTTTCCTTTTTATTTTCCATTGCATTATGTAGTATAAAGGAAAACATTGATGCTTAAGTAAGGCAAAGTTCGTATGTTGGATTACAGTTGATCAATATAAGAATCTATTTCAAGTTGGTCGACTCGCTCATGCTACCAATCTTGATGTTCGTATGGGTGAGTTTGAAACACTCAATGTGACTTGGGTCCTTGATATGTCTCCCTTAAACATATCCTAATGCTTGAAAGTTGGATATGCTGGCCCTTACATAAGGATTATATAACCCCCAATTTTTATGAAATACAAGATGCTCATTGAGTGATAAGAAATTCATGCTCACTTATACAACACAACTCCAGATTTTATTCAAGTCAAGGAATAAACGGAATACCTATTTGTAATTAATTCCTAATTATACAAAAGCATTCCAGATAGACTGAGCAAAAAAGAGTTTTCATTTGGATTCCCCTCTTTTGAAAATCGTAACGTATCTATAATTTTTTATTGTTTCATATTATTATATTATCAATATTAGATACTTTATATGCAATTTTATATCATTTTTGGGAACTAACCTATTAACCAAGTGCCTAGT
Organism: Aegilops umbellulata; assembly: GCA_032464435.1. NCBI lineage: Eukaryota > Viridiplantae > Streptophyta > Magnoliopsida > Poales > Poaceae > Aegilops > Aegilops umbellulata. Next base: position 333,505,076 of record CP136058.1, read on the forward strand.
TCTAGTAGATGTTTTCTACTTGTTTTTGGTTTTACAGAAAATCTATACCAAACAGAGTCCAATCACGACGAAACTTTTTGACGTTTTTTCTGGACATAAGAGACCCTAGAAGCTTCGGAGAGGGGCCAGAAGACCTACGAGGATACGGCAAGGCAACATGGCATTCCCTAGGGGGTAGGGTGCACCCTGATGTCTTGTGGGCCCCTTGTGGCTCCGTCTGACCTAATTCGAGCGCTATAAATTTTGAAATATTGGAAAACCCCTAGAGCATTCACCGAAATAATTTTTCTACCGCCGCAAGTCTCTGTTCTTCTGCGATCCCATCTGGACGCCTTCACCGGTACTCTGCCGGAGGGCTATCCAGTCATGCAGGGCCTCTACATTAACCACGTTGCATCTCCGATGATGTGTGACTAGTTCCCACAGGACCTATGGGCCCAGTGATTAGCTAGATGGCTCTCTCTCTCTCTTTGATCTTCAATACAATGTTCTCCTCGTAGTTCTATTCGATGTAATCTTCTTTTGTGGTGTGTTTTTTGGGATCTGATGAATTGTGTGTTTATGATCAGATTATTCACTGAAAGTAATTGAGTCTTTTCTGAACTTTATCATGTGTGATTGTTATAGCTTTGTATTTCTCTCCGATCTATCCATTTGGTTTGTTCAACTAGATCGATTTATCTTCAACGGGAGAGGTGCTTTGTGGTAGGTTCAATCTTGTGGTGTCCTCACTCAGAGACAGGAGGGGTAGCGAGTCACGTATTTCTGTTGTTGCTACTAAGGAGAAAAAGATGGGGTTTAATCATATTGCTTGGTTTTATTCTATCTACATTATGTCATCATACTTCATGCATTACGTTGTTTGTCATGAACTTAATACGTAGAGAGGCAAACATAGAAGCCTCTCGAAGTGGAGTAATAGTAGTAGACGCAGGCAGGAGTCGGTGTACTTGTCACAGACATAATGCCTATGTACATGATCATGCCATGAATAACGACATACCTATGTGTTTTTCTATCAATTGCCCAACAGTAATTTGTCTACCCACCGTATGCTACCTTTATGAGAGAGATGCCTCTATGAAAACTATGGCCCCCGGGTCTACTTTAATCATATTGCTAAAACCAAAAATACTTTGCTGCCATTTATTATCTTTTATTATACTTTGCAATTTATCTATCACCTATTACCAGATTTGATCCTTGCAATTAACGAGTACAAGGGGATTGACAACCCTCTTGCTCATGTTGCGTGCAAGTATATTTGCTCTTGTATGTGTAGATACTGCTAAAGGTCATTTGTGTAGTTCTTCTATTGGTTCGGTAACCCTAGTTCTCTACTGAGTGAAATCCCAACACAACTCACAAGTAGGAGAAAGAATTTCTGACACCGTTGCCAGGGAGACATCATCAAACACCTCATGGCTAAGGCAGGAAGACGAAAAACTTTATTCCGGCAATCATGCACGACGGAAATCTGATCACGAATCAGCACGATAAGGAGGAAATCTTTTTCCAATCTTACAAAGACTTGCTGGGCACGACAAGAGGGGCGATAACACTATCGACCTGGATTTTGTTGAGATCCACCCCATCAATTTACTGGATCAGGACGTGTATTTCACAGAAGATGAGTTGTGGGCCACGATCAAAGAGATGCCTGCGGATCGCACGCCAGGCCCGGATGATTTTATCGGCCTTTTTTCTTCAGAAGACGTGGAATATCATCAAAGGTGACATGATGGCCGCCATCCACCATCTCTTTCTTGGCAATGGCCACGGTTTTGGAAGAGTCAATCAAGCTCTGACCACGCTTATTCCCAAGAAGGCTGGTGCATGCCGTGTGGGAGACTTCCGACCCATTAGCCCGGTCCATAGTTTTCCCAAGATCGGCTCCAAGCTCCTTGCAAATAGACTATGGCCATGCATGAACGAGCTCGTCCACGCCAATCAATTGGCATTCATCAAGGGGAGGAATCTACATGACAATTTTATGCTCGTCAGACAGGTGGCTCGATCCCTCCATCGCCGGAGAGCGAAAGGAGTCATGCTAAAATTGGATATCTCGCGGGCGTTTGACACTTTATCTTGGTCGTTCTTATTTGAGGTTCTTCGTGCCAAGGGGTTTTTGGACACTTGGATGTCTTGGATTGCGAGCTTACTGTCTACGGCCAGCTCCCAAGTGGTGGTAAATGGACATGCGGGGCAAAAATTCTCACATGCTCAAGGGCTACGGCAGGGAGACCCGGTCTCGCCGCTTTTGTTTGTCATTGGCATGGATGTCCTCACATCCCTCGTCACAAGAGCCCAGGAGTGTGGCGTTTTGAGCAGAATGCCGGGTTACACTCCCGTGCAACGGCTTTCTATCTATGCGGACGATGTTGTCTTGTTCGTAAGGCCCACCGTTTCGGATCTGAGGTTTGTCAAGGAGGCTCTACACATTTTTGGGATTGCATCGGGATTGAACATCATGATCAGAGACGAGGATGGCGATAAGGAGCTGGTTCAGGGTGCAACGCCCTGGCGCTTGGAATTTTGTGACGCCCTCGATTCAATCATACACTAATCATGCACGCAAATGTGTACGATCAAGATCAAGGACTCACGGGAAGACATCACAACGCAACTCTAGACACAAATTAAAATAATACAAGCTTTATATTACAAGCCAGGGGCCTCGAGGGCTCGAATACATAAGCTCGAAAACACAAGAGTCAGCGGAAGCAACAATATCTGAGTACAGACATAAGTTAGACAAGTTTGCCTTAAGAAGGCTAGCATAAACGCAACACGACCGGAGAGGCAAGGCCTCCTACCTGGGAGCCTCCTAACTACTCCTGGTCGTCGGTGCCTCCACGTAGTAGTAAGCATCGACGGTGGCAGCTGGCTCCTGGGCTCCGACATCTGGTTGCATCAACCCGAAAGAAGAAGAAGAAAGGGGGAAAAAGGGGAAGCAAAGCAACCGTGAGTACTCATCCAAAGTACTCGCAAGCAAGGATCTACACTACATATGCAACATTATCAAAGGAAGGCTGTATATGTGGACTACACTGCAGAAAAGCCAGAATAGAGAGAAGGCCTAGTCCTATCGAAGACTAGCATCTTCTGAAAACCACCATCTTGCAGCAAACAGGAGGGAGTAGAGTAGCATAAAGTAAAGTAGTAGTAGTGTTATCAACCTCGGCCAGAGATCCTTTCTCGACTCCCTGCGAGAAAGAAATCCCAGAGCCATACTATCCAGTTATCATCACAATCCAATTCTCATCACAAGTATCCAGTTCTAGTTGTATCGATCGGGATACAACTCCAAATGTCCGTTACCGTAGGACAGGCTATCGATAGATGTTTTCTTCCCTGCAGGGGTGCACCAACTTACCCACCACACTCGATTAACTCCGGCCGGACACACTTTCCTGGGTCATGTCCGGCCTCGGCCAAACAATACGCCGCAACCCGACCTAGGCTTAATAGAGAGGCCAACACGCCTGACTAAACCTATGACCCCAGGGGTCATGGGCCATCTCCCCAAGAACTCCTGCACATTGCGAGGGCGGCCGGTGAGCAGACCTAGCTACCTCCTTCAACAAGGCAGGGGCTTACGCAGTCCAACCCGGCGCGCGCCACTCAGTCGCTGACGTCTATTAAGCTTCGGCTGATGTATACGACGCTGAACGCCCATACTATGCCCACGTGATGGTTAGTGCTATAATGCCAGAGGCCCCTCGGATCAAATATCCAAATCGTAGTGGATTAGGAACGCGCGGTAACAAGCAGAGACTCACGAAAGATGTGACCCCGTTGCCCCGTCTCGAGGACTTGCGGCAAGGGCTAGGAATGCCCGGCCATGCCTCGTAATTATCTCGCGGGCACCTTCCAGGTCCGCCCGACTCCACATCACTCGCAATTAAGCTCGCGCGGGTACCGCTCATGGCCAACCCGTCTTTAGTAACAGGGTCCAGTGCAAAGTCATAGTAACCATAGTAACCATGTGTCTAACACCAAGGGGGAAAACCTGAGGAATCACCCTTGTCGGATTCCCAATTGATGTAAACATCAAGGTGAACGTAAGAGGAACCACCCTCGAGGTTCACACTTGAGGGGTTACATGACAGAGTCGTATCGGAAGTGGTTAAGGAGAAAATCACCCTCTATGACCACGACTGAATAGCTACTCTATAGAGATCTCATCTGGAGTGATGTATGAGGTTCCACCCTCGGCACTCGATGGTAACTCTGCAGAGTCGAGCAACAAAGGGGCGTGGTGTGACATGAGGTGTCGGGGTCTGGTCTTCGATCCCGTTGATCGGGTCTTCTGATAATCCAGCGGGGCAGTCGGGTCAAGTGGGGGGGGGGTCACTGATGGATGTCTAACCAACCTATACTAAGCAGTTTAGGATAAGCAGGTAGGTAACAATAGCAGGTTACAATAAACAGGCTATGCAGCAGAATAGGAGCAAACAATAACAGTAGCAAAATCTAATGCAAGCATGAGAGAAATGGAATGGGCGATATCGGGATGATCAAAGGGGGGCTTGCCTGGTTGCTCTGGCAAGGAGGGGTCGTCGTCGACGTAGTCGATCACCGAGGCATCGTCGGCCTCGGGGTCTACCGAAGAGAAGAGGGGGAATAAGTAGTAAATACATAGCAAACAGTGGTATCACTAAGCATGACATGACGATACGTAGCGCTAGGCGTGCTCTAACACGGTACTACACGTTGCAGACAAAGGGGGAAAACATCCAAGGATGATTTCCCGGTGGTAGGCGGATTTCGGACAAAGGAAAGAGAGGGGACGGTTCCATGTTCAGCATACTAGGGGCATCTGACAGGTAAACGGACCACTTATCCGGATTCGTCTCGTCGTTCTGAGCAACTTTCATATATAAAACTTTTTCATCTGAGCTATGGTTTATTTTCTATGAATTTTCAAAGATTAAACCATTTTCTGGGATTTAAGTTAAATAGGGAAATAAAGGTAAAAAGCTATGGGTACACCGAAGTGTACCCACACACGTGTGCGTGCGTGACAGTGGGGCCCCACTGCTGAGTCAGCAGCTGACCCAGTCAACCTTATCCAAACGAACAGTGCCACGGATCCCACATGTAAGTGATTCAGGGTTAAACTTATTTAACTAAAACGTTTTATTAAACAAAAGGCTGGGGCCCGCGTACCAGTCACTGTTAGCTAAACTAATTTAGTTAGTTTCTTTAATTAACTAGGAGGGCCCATAGGTCAGCGTCACCTGGGTGCATTAGGGCCCTGTTTAGTGATTAACTACCGTGCTAATGACGTGGGCCCACCTATCATTGCAGTCAACGACCGGTCTAAACCGACCGCGCGTGCGGTGGGCTCGCCGACGACCACATAGCGCGGCGGCCAGCACGAAGCCGATGGCTCCGGCGACCAAAAGGTCGGCCGCGAGCACCTAGCGAACGAGCACAACGAGGTGTGTGCAGCGATGCACGGAACGCGTGCAGGCATGGCCGGAAACGAAGGATGCGGCGACGGACAATGGCGGCTACGGGCGGAGCTCGACGGACTCGACGATGGGGACGGCCAAAGCGAAAAGGAAGGAGCGCGACCGGCGCAGCGGCTTATAGCGAAGCTCGTAGGGGGCTCAGGGGAGCCAGGGGGTCGGAGAACGGCTGGATCGACGACGAGACAAAGGCGGCGGTCGACCAAGGGGATTGACGCGGGCAACATCGCTGGTGCACCTCGTCCTTGATCAAGTGGCGGAGACGAAGGAGACGACCTCGCTGGAGCTCCTCGACAGCTTGGAACGACGAACGGTGGCCGGTGGCCACATGGACGAGCAGCGACGGCGACGGCCATCTTGACCGAGGGGAGATCTTAGGGGAGGGAGAGAGGGAAGGAGTGGGGGAGCCAGGGGGCAAGTGGGGAGGGGACACGAGGGGAGCGAGGCGCCGCGGGGTGGGGCGTTTCCTTATCCCCTCCAACGGGGGTAGCGAGGCGGTCGGGCGGCAACGAGCTGGAGCCCTTCCCCTCGGTCGGTCGAACAGGGAAGGAGGGAGACGACCCGGGGAGGGGTTGGGCCGGTCGGGTGAGGTAGGTGGGCCGGCCAGCTGGCCGACTAGGCCTGTCTAGCGGCTAAGGCCCAGGCAGAGAGGGGGGGGGTTCTTTTTCTTTTACTTTTGCTCTTTTCTTTTTACAGAAAAAGCATGGTAATATTTGGGCTGCCAAAAGGATTTTGTAAAATGTGGGACTTGGCCACATAATTACATTGCAATAGTTAGCACTGCCACAAAAAGGTTGTGAGGATTTTGAAATAGTTTGAAATTTTTATAAAGTAAAAAGCCATTTAAACTATTGTTTTAGCCACTGCTTTAATTGCTTTAGGCCGTTTAAACACCTTGCAAAAATGTTGGTTCACCACCAATATTAACAAATGACTATTTGCCACAAGATGAACATTTTAGATCTCCTGTCTGACAAATAAGAGTTTTTGACTTTAGATTGGATTTGAATTTGAATCGGTGATTTAGATCAAGTGAATATTAGCAACAGTAACAATGATGACAAGGCATCATTAGAAGGGGATTACTGTAGCATGATTCTCGGGGTGTTACAAATCTCCTCCACTACAAGAAATCTCGTCCCGAGATTTAAGAGGTGGAGTAAGGGAGAAAGGCTCGGGAAGGACGGAGCTCAACACAAGATAGGTACCTGGGGGCTATCTCGGTGAACGTGGCATAGAGGCATCTCTCGAGTTGAAATCCAAGAAAGTCATCGAGAGCAAGGTAAGAAGGTGCAATAAGAAACTTCAACTTGGTAGGCAATCATTCGTTGCCTGGAACAGAGGTTGAAAGGGGTTTAGAGCAATGGGAATAAGTATTGCGTCTGATACCAGAACATATCACAAGAAGGTGGCTCGTGAATTACATATGAAGCCAAGCGCGAGGAACAATTTTGGAATACAGGAATGTACAGGAGAGTCAGGTTTCCATTGTGTGGAACTGTGGGTTATGGGCCCCCCATGTGGGTTAAAAGCAGGAAGGTGCTAAAATTTTGAATGGTCATGATAGCAAGGCAGGTCAGAGGATAGCCTGTCAGTTATGTTGGCAACAAAGTTTGGTACCAAGGGCGTGGGACGAAGAGAACCATTTTTCGTTAATTCGAGGCGGACCAATAGGCAAAGTTCTCGTCCATTGGGGATACCGAAATGTCAGCAACATTAGTAACAGGATCTCACTGACAAGGTTGTACATCGGGGTGTTTTATAAGCAGGGATTTATTTCTGCTTATATCATATAGATCAGAAGAAAGGTTAAACAAACCAATGGAAAGGAAAAGTATGATTATCAAATCAAACAGTCCAATGAAAAGGAAGATGTGTTTACACCTAAGAGTTGGGAGTATATCCATCCCAAGGAAAATTGGAGCAGGATATACATGATAGGACAGCAAGTTCACAAGCATTTAGATAAAGGGGGTGAGGGAAGAATCATGATATTACCCATACAACGGTGTTTGGATAATAGATCAAGAAACATTCGACAATGTGCTTCCAATGTTCTTGTTGATATCCGGAATACCTCAGTCATGCTTCGAGGAGCATTAACATGGTGTTCCAAGTAGGGGTTGGATTTGAAGATCACAAGAAATACTCAAGGAACAATTGCAGGAATAGCAAGGAGTCCAAGGTATAACCAAGACATGATCAAACATGCGTTGGAAAGAAGACAAGGGGGTTGTCGATGATAACTCAAATCATCGAAGGTCAAGGATGATATTTCTCACCATGAATTCAGTTGTCATCTCAACAGAAGTCAAAATGTTGATGCTGATCATGACGCATTTGTCGAGAGGCTATATGAACATGCCATCAAGGAGCGATGCCATCAAGCAACAAGAAGGATGAAGTGAAAGGCTATTGGAACCACGGATACGACACAAGCTCGAAATCAAGCTTGTTGTTCGGGGTGAAATGATAAGATGAAGAAGATCAACGTAAGCTTAGCTCGTTGTCGGAAGTTGCTCCGGGAAGAAGGACCGGGTAGCATAGTTAAAATTAGCTCGATAATGATATAGCCGATCAGGATAGGAATGATGTGACGGAGTATCACCCCAATTAAGAATTTACAAGTGGTAGTGCAATGACACAATATCATCGAGATAACATGAGGCAATACTTGAAGTTAGATCAAATTAGAGGTTGGACAGGTGAAAAGACTTGCAGGAGACAAGTATTTTAACTTGTCCGAGAAATGAAATTTAAGGAGAAACTATGGTCGGAACCACGATTATGAATGACCAAACCACCGATACAAAATGAACTTATAACAAGGGGTAATTATTTTTACGAGCAGCTTCCATGGTAAGTTCTACATCGGTTCCATGGGCATGAACACAAAGGTTCAAGGTCGACTCCCACTTCTTCAATGCATAACCTTTCATTCACTTCTCATTTTTGAAGAATTTGTAGTGCGAAAGATTTATCTGGTGAAGCACCAGAAGAGTATGACTCGCATCTTTTTCGAGTTCACACGGATTAGGGAAGGCATAGGTTCAACCCGTAGGGGTATCTTAGGAACATATACCACTAATTTCAGGATTAAAATATACCAGCTCGAAAGCAGAGCATGGTTTACAAAAGCAGATGATAGAATTTACCAAATGCATTATATGTCAGGGCGAAACTCACAAGTTTTAATGAATATGAAGGACATTGTCGGATAATAATTCAACCAAGGATATGGCAGTCCATAAAAGATCTGATGTGAGTATCGATACTCACCCAAAAGAAGAAAGAATGATGAGGCATTGGGTTATAGATATAACTGGATAACTTCAAAGCTGGGATACAAAGGAATTACGATTTTCAAATCAGAAGATCTGAAGCAGAGGCTCTGATCAAAAGATAATTGAGTTAAATCGATACAAACCGACAATCAATCGATGTTTGATTTGACAAGAACAAGCTCATGTTTGGAGTGACGTCTGAGCCTGAAGGATGAATGCTAGGATCTGATTGAGGATTACGAGCATTCGCGACATATTGGATCAAGGGACTTGAAACGATAGTGACAGAGGATGTCAACGAAGATTACTAGAAATATGGAGTTAACCATAATGCAAGCAAACAAAAATTTCAACAATAATAGGCTGCTGAGGATTTTCGGAAGATTGGATGGTATTTCAAAGACTTTTGTGAAATACCTAAGCGAATCCCCGATAATTGTGAGGACTTATTCGTACATGTATTCAAGCGGAAAAGGATCTGCAACGAAGCAGGCACAATGGATTCTCAAAACAACGGAGAGTGTTAGGAGTAACTTGTAACAACAAGAGCAACTAGGGATGAAGGTACAATCAGCAAGGATGTTATCCATGGGGACTTATCGGTGGAAGGGAATTGCAACGGCGAAGGGCACAAGGGTCTCGGGAAACATCGAGGAGTATCCGCAGAATCTTCTAACGAAGCAAGCAATCACCGATAATGTTGGGGCTCTCCAGGAGGAAGTGGGTACGAGAACCTAATGTTAGAGTTAATAAAATGTTTAACCCGACTAGAAGAGAGATCAGAGTCCCAGATCATAGACGATAAATAAAAGATCCTAATACCACCCAATGGCGACGTGGGCCCGTAAGACACACAGCCATGTTAGTAAAAGTTTTTCAGTGACTAGACTCAACTTTGGCCAAGGAGTTGGAAAGGGGGCTACCTACAGGCAGTCGACTCTGATACCAACTTGTGACGCCCTCGATTCAATCGTACACTAATCATGCACGCAAATGTGTACGATCAAGATCAAGGACTCACGGGAAGATATCACAACGCAACTCTAGACACAAATTAAAATAATACAAGCTTTATATTACAAGCCAGGGGCCTCGAGGGCTCGAATACATAAGCTCGAAAACACAAGAGTCAGCGGAAGCAACAATATCTGAGTACAGACATAAGTTAGACAAGTTTGCCTTAAGAAGGCTAGCACAAACGCAACACGATCGAAGAGGCAAGGCCTCCTGCCTGGGAGCCTCCTAACTACTCCTGGTCGTCGGTGGCCTCCACGTAGTAGTAAGTATCGGCGGTGGGAGCTGGCTCCTGGGCTCCGACATCTGGTTGCATCAAACGGAAAGAAGAAGAAGAAAGGGGAAAAAGGGGAAGCAAAGCAACCGTGAGTACTCATCCAAAGTACTCGCAAGCAAAGATCTACACTACATATGCAACATTATCAAAGGAAGGCTGTATATGTGGACTGGACTGCAGAAAAGCCAGAATAGAGATAAGGCCTAGTCCTATCGAAGACTAGCATCTTCTGAAAACCACCATCTTGCAGCAAACAGGAGGGAGTAGAGTAGCATAAAGTAAAGTAGTAGTAGTGTTATCAACCTCGGCCAGAGATCCTTTCTCGACTCCCTGCGAGAAAGAAATCCCAGCGCCATACTATCTAGTTATCATCACAATCCAATTCTCATCACCATCCAATTCTCATCACAAGTATCCAGTTCTAGTTGTATCGATCGGGATACAACTCGAAGTGTCCGTTACCGTAGGACAGGCTATCGATAGATGTTTTCTTCCCTGCAGGGGTGCATCAACTTACCCACCACGCTCGATTAACTCTGGCCGGATACACTTTCCTGGGTCATGCCCGGCCTCGGCCAAACAATACGCCGCAACCCGACCTAGGGTTAATAGAGAGGCCAGCACGCCGGACTAAACCTATGCCCCCAGGGGTCATGGGCCATCTCCCCGGGAACTCCTGCACGTTGCGAGGGCGGCCGGTGAGCAGACCTAGCTACTTCCTTCAACAAGGCAGGCACTTACGCAGTCCAACCCGGCGCGCGCCGCTCAGTCGCTGACGTTTATTAAGCTTCGGCTAATGTATACGACGCAGAACGCCCATACTATGCCCACGTGATGGTTAGTGCTATTAGGCCAGAGGCCCCTCGGATCAAATATCCAAATCATAGTGGATTAGGAATGCGCGGTAACAAGCAGAGACTCACGAAAGATGTGACCCCGTTGCCCCGTCTCGAGGATTTGCGGCAAGGGCTAGGAATGCCCGGCCACACCTCGTAATTATCTCGCGGGCGCCTTCCAGGTCCGCCCGACTCCACATCACTCGCAATTAAGCTCGCGCGGGTACCCCTCAGGGCCAACCCGTCTTTAGTAACAGGGTCCAGTGCAAAGTTATAGTAACCATAGTAACCGTGTGTCTAACACCAAGGGGGAAAACCTGAGGAATCACCCTTGTCGGATTCCCACTCGATGTAAACATCAAGGTGAACGTAAGAGGAACCACCCTCGAGGTTCACACTTGAGGGGTTGCACGACAGAGTCGTATCGGAAGTGGTTAAGGAGGAAATCACCCTCGATTACCATGACCGAATAGCTACTCTATAGAGATCTCATCAGGAGTGATGTATGAGGTTCCACCCTCGGCACTCGATGGTAACTCTGCAGAGTCGAGCAACAAAGGGGTGTGATGTGACATGAGGTGTCGCGGCCTGGTCTTTGATCCCGTTGATCGGGTCTTCTGATAATCCAGCGGGGCAGTCGGGTCAAGTGGGGGGGTCACTGATGGGTCTCTAACCAGCCTATACTAAGAAGTTTAGGATAAGCAGGTAGGTAACAATAGCAGGTCACAATAAACAGGCTATGCAGCAGAATAGGAGCAAACAATAAGAGTAGCATAATCTAATGCAAGCATGAGAGAAATGGAATGGGCGATATCGGGATGATCAAAGGGGGGGCTTTCCTGGTTGCTCTGGCAAGGAGGGGTCATCATCGACGTAGTCGATCACCGGGGCATCATCGGCCTCGGGGTCTACCGGAGAGAAGAGGGGGAAGAAACAATAAATACATAGCAAACAGAGGTATCACTAAGCATGACATGATGATACGTAGCGCTAGGCGTGCTCTAACATGGTACTACACGTTGCAGACAAAGGGGGAAAACATCCGAGGATGATTTCCCGGTGGTAGGAGGATTTTGGACAAAGGAAAGAGAGGGGACGATTCCATGTTCAGCATGCTAGGGGCATCTAACAGGTAAACAGACCACATATCTTGATTCGTCTCGTTGTTCTGAGCAACTTTCATAGATAAAACTTTTTCATCTGAGCTACGGTTTATTTTCTATGAATTTTCAAAGATTAAACCATTTTCTGGGATTTAAGTTAAATAGGGAAATAAAGGTAAAAAGCTATGGGTACACAGAAGTGTACTCACACATGTGTGCATGCCTGACAGTGGGGCCCCACTGCTGAGTCAGCAGCTGACCCAGTCAACCTTATCCAAATGAACAGTGCTACGGGTCCTACATGTAAGTGACTCAGGGTTAAACTTATTTAACTAAAACGTTTTATTAAATAAAAGGCTGGGGCCCGCGTACCAGTCACTGTTAGCTAAACTAATTTAGTTAGTTTCTTTAATTAACTAGGAGGGCCCATAGGTCAGCGTCACCTGGGTGCATTAGGGCCCTGTTTAGTGATTAACTACCGTGCTAATGACATGGGCCCACCTATCGTTGCAGTCAACGGCCGGTCTAAACCGACCGCGCGCGCGGTGGGCTCGCCGACAACCACACAGCGCGGCGGCCCGCACGAAGCCGATGGCTCCGGCGACCAAAAGGTCGGTCGCGAGCACCTAGCGAACGAGCGCAACGAGGTGTGTGCAGCGGTGCAAGGAACGCGTGCAGGCGTGGACGGAAACGAAGGATGCGGCGACGGACGATGGCGGCTACGGGCAGAGCTCGACAAACTCGACGATGGGGACGGCCAAAGTGAAAAGGGAGGAGCGCGACCGGCGCAGCGGCTTACAGCGAAGCTCGTAGGGGGCTCAGGGGAGCCAGGGGGTCGGAGAACGGCCGGATCGACGACGAGACAAAGGCGGCGGTCGACCAAGGGGATTGACGCGGGCAACGTCGCTGGTGCACCTCGTCCTTGATCCAGTGGCGGAGACGAAGGAGACGACCTCGCCGGAGCTCCTCGGCAGCTTGGAACGACGAACGATGGCCGGTGGCCACATGGACGAGCAGCGACGGCGACGACCATCTTGACCGAGGGGAGATCTTAGGGGAGGGAGAGAGGGAAGGAGTGGGGGAGCCAGGGGCAAGTGGGGAGGGGATACGAGGGGAGCGAGGCGCCACGGGGTGGGGCGTTGCCTTATCCCCTCCGACGGGGGTAGCGAGGCGGTCGGGCGGCGACGAGCTGGAGCCCTCCCCCCTGGTCGGTCGAACAGGGAAGGAGGGAGACGACCCGGGGAGGGGTTGGGTCGGTCGGGTGAGGTAGGTGGGCCGGCCGGCTGGCCGACTAGGCCTGCCTAGCGGCTAAGGCCCAAGCAGAGGGGGGGGGGGTTCTTTTTCTTTTACTTTTGCTCTTTTCTTTTTACAGAAAAAGCATGGTAATATTTGGGCTGCCAAAAGGATTTTGTAAAATGTGGGACTTGGCCACATAATTACATTGCAATAGTTAGCACTGCCACAAAAAAGGTTGTGAGGCTTTTGAAATAGTTTGAAATTTTTATAAAGTAAAAAGCCATTTAAACTATTGTTTTAGCCACTGCTTTAATTGCTTTTGGCCATTTAAACACCTTGCAAAAATGTTGGTTCACCACCAATATTAACAAATGACCATTTGCTACAAGATGAACATTTTAGATCTCCTGTCTGACAAATAAGAGTTTTTGACTTTAGATTGGATTTGAATTTGAATCGGTGATTTAGATCAAGTGAATATTAGCAACAGTAACAATGATGACAAGGCATCATTAGAAGGGGATTACTGTAGCATGATTCTCGGGGTGTTACAAATCCTTTCCCTGCAAGTACTTGGGATTACAACTATCCATATGGCAGTTGACGCGCTCGGAGTGGCAGCCGGTAGTGGACAATGTGCTCAATTTCATGCCAGGCTGGTAGAAGGGGTTGATCACTAGAGCAGGACGTCTGGTGCTTGTGCACGACGTGGTCATGGCGCCCCCACTCACCATCTTATCATAGCGGATGCCCCCAAATGGGCAATTGAGCAAGTGAACAAACGTTGCAGAGCATTCTTTTGGGAAGGATTAGAGGCGATTCACGGAGGAAAGTGCCTGGTGGCTTGGCAAAGAGTGTGCAGGCCCAAGGAGCTAGGTGGTCTTGGGCTCCTTGACTTGAACCATCAAGGCCTAGCCTTAAGATTGCGTTGGGAGTGGCTCAGACATACGGATTCTAGCCGACCTGGCATGGGCTCCCGATGGCAAATGATCCACAAGTTTAGGCGGCCTTTGACAGCTTGGTTCATTGGAAACTTGGGGATGGTCATAAGGTGCTGTTTTGGAAAGATAGATGGATGGGAGGTGTAACTGCTAGGGAGAATGCCCCGAACCTTTGTGGCAAGGTTCACACGCAAACAGTGAACAAGCGGACAGTCTATGATGGATTGGTCAACCACCGCTGGACTGCTGATATCTCAGGAGAGCTCTCCACCGAGGAACTAGTTCAGTTGATCAGGCTATGGGAGATTGCTATTACCACGCAGCTCAATCCCACTGTGAGGGATGAGGCAGTTCGGCCCTGGAACTCCAAGCAAGTATACACTTCGGCCTCCGCTTACCAAATGCTCTTCAAAGGTGCGATCAGCGTGACTTATGCATGGTGGATATGGAAATGTTGGGCACCTCTCACCTGCAAGATCTTCATGTGGCTCGCTATCCAACATAGGATATGGACATCCGATCGGAGGCTTCGGCATGGGTTACAGGACAGCCCCTTGCCATGCTACCTGTGTGACCAGGAGGAAGACAATGTGGATCATTTACTCGTACAGTGCGTCTACTCGCGTCAAGTGTGGCACAAGATCCTATCCAGCGTGAGGGTTGCACCGGCCCTAGCGCCGGTGGTGAACGACAATTTGGAATCTTGGTGGGGCAGTACCCGAAAGCAACTTGGCAAGGAGAACCATAAAGCTTTTGACAGCTTGGTGATTTTAGTGTGTTGGCACTTATGGAAGCAAAGGAATGGCCGTGTTTTCCGCTCGATGGCTCCACCAATGTCAATTACCGATCTTGTTAATAAGATTCTTGATGAGCTGCACATGTGGGCGATAGCGGGAGGGCGTGGAGTTGAAACCATTTTGTGAGGAGTTAACGTAGTGTGTGGAGTTGGAGTTTGGCATGGCCTTGGTCGGTGTGTGACTGTTGGCTATGCATGCAATACTCTTGTACATTATTTTCTCCCTTCTATAAAGCTAAGGTACGCAATTTGCCTACTCTCAAAAAGATAATTGGCCAACACGTGGCATAGAATCTGCATGTAAAACCATTCGGCCCTGGCGCTTTGTCGAGTGGAATATTCTTGACTACCTTTTCCACCCCTCCTCCGAGAAGGGAGTCTCTAGGTGTTTTATATCCAAGGAGGGTAGCGAAAGTGCACCAAGGTCAATTATATGATCTCTCCATGTTGCCTCCCCAAGCAAACTCGTGTAGTATTCGTCCACCATGCTAGCTAGTTCATCTTGTCCCGTAGCAATGGCCTCTCCATTTCTTAAAGAGATTATCATGTTCCTTCTTATGCGACATCGAGCCTGGTTGTAGAAGAAACTAGTGTCTCCTTCTCGCAAGAACAGTATCAGGGGAGGGGGGTAGTTACTTCTCAAAAGTGTAATTTACAGTTTTCACTTAGTTAGAATTTTTTAGGGGGAAATGGATGTCGCACTCTTTTTCAAGTGCAAGGTACAATTTACGCTGAATTGAATTTCATTTTCTAAAGACGATTGCGACTTTAGAAATAAATTAGTCGAAGCAAACCCTTGACATTTCTTCCCTCCACTTTGGGATGGAATGGTCCCATGTTACCTCGGGGAGAATAAAATTATCATCTGGGTTCAGGGTTCACGGAGCTGTGTGGCCGAAGCAGCTTGAAGTGGCATTGCGAAATGCTGGAAGCGTGGTGGCCCTCCCGCCTGGGTTCGCCAGCGCCACCTTTTCTCTCCCAACCCTGCACCTGTGGTTCCTACTATCCTTAGGCCAACTCCACCGCGCGACCCTATCATGTCCACCCCCGTCTGTTTGGGGTAAAACGAACAAACCAGACGGCCCAGCGCGTGGGCGCAAACGGACTTTTTTCCGCTTTCGACCCATCCCCGACCCAAGTTTGTGCCGGTTTTGGGGTGAAACGGACAGCGCGTGGACGGGCGCGACGCAAGCGCTTGTCCTCCCATGGCTCCGCCTGTCGGTGGCACAAAGCAACCCCCCCCCGCCCGCCCGCCCATTTGGCGCCATTCCCACCAAACCCTCCACTACAAAAAAGTACACTTCCGTGATGATACGTGTTTGTCACAGTAGGTCGCATTTTTTGTCATGCATGTACATCCAAGACAAATTTATGACAGCATCAAGATAGTCATACCTGTGCTGTAGAAGTGTTCCATGACATTACCGAAATTATCATCACGGAAGTGTCCACTTCCATGACAATAAATCGCGCGTCACAGAAGTGCTTTCGTCAAGAGTGACTGACACGTGGCATCCACCGTAACGAAACGCCGTTAAGCTATCAGGTCGGGTTTTGGATCCGATAACCCGTTAACAGCCCCGACCAATGGGAAATTTCCACGTGTAAAATTCTTATTGGCCGGATGAAACACGTGTCAGCTCGTCAGTAGGTCAGATAGGCGCCTATGATATGTCGACACGTGCCACGACCCACCACTGGCCCATTTAGCTTACAAAGCCGGCCCGTTTGACTTGGTCAAAAGTTAACGGGCTGGCAATGAAAAGCTTGTTAATGGTCTCTTCGCAAATAGCCCATTTTACGTCCTCTTAACTCACGGCCCATTAGGCCCTAAAGGAAATCGGCCCAATAACGTCATGTGGGCCATCGAATATAACACCAGCCCATTTCACCTTCAGCCCATGTATGGCCCACGACGTCTTTTGGCCCATATGAGGCCTTCGTATCTTACGGCCCTTTACAGGCCCATGGTGACTCTAGCCCATAATGAATAGTAATTTTCTTTATACCCGTTAACGGCCCGTGATTTACATGGGCCATTTCCAGCTCATGTTAGCTTTCGGCCTATTGACGACCCATACGTTCTAGGGCTCCTTTTCGGCCCTCCATTACTTCCGGCTCGTTACTGGCCTGTTCCCCAAATTCAGCCCATGGCAAGAGTCGGCACGTTATCGACATGTTCCCCTAATGGGCCAAATTCGGCCCATGGCAAGAGTCGGCTCCAAGCAAAACACATATCATGTGGTGAATAAAAATATAGCTCCAAGTAAAGTTACCGATAGACGAAGACGAAAGAGGGGATGCCATCCGGGGCATCCCCAAGCTTAGGCTCTTGGTTATCCTTGAATATTACCTTGGGGTGCCTTGGGCATCCCAAAGCTTAGGCTCTTGCCACTCCTTATTCCATAGTCCATCGAATCTTTCCCCAAAACTTGAAAACTTCACAACAAAAAACTTAACAGAAAACTCGTGAGCTCCGTTAGTGAAAGAAAACAAAAAACCACTTCAAGGTACTGTATTGAACTCATTCTTTATTTATATTGGTGTTAAACCTACTGTAATCCAACTTCTCTATGGTTTATAAACTATTTTACTAGCCATAGAGTCATCAAAATAAGCAAACAACACACGAAAAACAGAATATGTCAAAAACAGAACAGTCTGTAGTAATCTGTAACTAACGCAAACTTCTGGAACTCCAAAAATTCTAAAATAAATTGGTGGACCTGAGGATTTTGTCTAGTAATCATCTGAAAAAATAATCAACTAAATATCACACTCCAATAAAAATTTGAAGCTAATCTCGTGAGCGCTAAAGTTTCTGTTTTTTACAGCATGATCACAAAGACTTCACCTAAGTCTTACCAAAGGTTCTACTTGGCACAAACACTAATTAAAACATAAAAACACATCTAAACAGAATCTAGATGAGTTATTTATTCCTAAACATAACCAAAAAGCAAGAAACTAAAATAAAATTGGGTTGCCTCCCAACAAGCACTATCGTTTAACGCCCCTAGCTAGGCATGATGATTTCAGTGATGCTCACATAAGAGATAAGAATTGAAACATATAGAGAGCATCATGAAGAATATGACTAGCACATTTAAGTCTAAACCACTTCCTATGCATAGGGATTTTGTGAGCAAACAACTTATGGGAATAAGAATCAACTTGCATAGGAAGGTAAAACAAGCATAACTTCAAAACTTTAAGCACATAGAGAGGAAACTTGATATTATTGCAATTCCTACAAGCATATGTTCCTCCCTCATAATAATTTTCAGTAGCATCATGAATGAATTCAACAATATAACCAGCACCTAAAGCGTTCTTTTCATGATCTACTAGCATAGAAAATTTATTACTCTCCACATAAGCAAATTTATTCTCATGAATAGTAGTGGGAGAAAACTCAACAAAATGACTATCATATGATTGAGAATTAAGATCCAGATGACAAGTTTCATGGTTATCATTATTCTTTAAAGCATACGTGTCATCACAATAATCATCATAGATAGGAGGCATGCTTTCATCATAGTAAATTTGCTCATCAAAGCTTGGGGGACAAAAAGTATCATCTTCATCAAACATAGCTTCCCCAAGCTTGTGGCTTTGCATATCATTAGCATCATGGATATTCAAGGAATTCATACTAACAACATTGGAATAATGCTCATCATTCAAAGATTTAGTGCCAAACATTTTAATGCATTCTTCTTCTAACACTTTGGCATAATTTTGTTTTCCATCATACTCACGAAAGATATTAAAAAGATGAAGCGTATGAGGTAAACTCAATTCCATTTTTTTGTAGTTTTGTTTTATAAACTAAACTAGTGCTAAAACAAGAAACAAAAAGATTCGATTGCAAGATCTAAAGATATACCTTCAAGCACTCACTTCCCCCACAACGGCGCCAGAAAAGAGCTTGATGTCTACTACGCAACCTTCTCCTTGTAGACATTGTTGGGCCTCCAAGTGCTGAGGTTTGTAGGACAGTAGCAAATTTCCCTCAAGTGGATGACCTAAGGTTTATCAATCCGTGGGAGGCGTAGGATGAAGATGGTCTCTCTCAAGCAACCCTGCAACCAAATAGCAAAGAGTCTCTTGTGTCCCCAACACTCCCAATACAATGGTAAATTGTATAGGTGCACTAGTTCGACGAAGAGATGGTGATACAAGTGCAATAGGGATGGTAGATATAGGTTTTTTGTAAACTGAAAATATAAAAACAGCAAGGTCGCAAGTGATAAAAGTGAGCGTAAACGGTATTGCAATGATAGGAAACAAGGCCTAGGGTTCATACTTTCACTAGTGCAAGTTCTCTGAACAATAATAACATAGTTGGATCATATAACTATCCCTCAACATTCAAAAAAGAGTCACTCCAAAGACACTAATAGCGGAGAACAAACAAAGAGATTATGGTAGGGTACGGAACCATCTCAAAGTTATTCTTTCCAATCAATCCGTTGGGATATTCCTATAAGTGTCACAAACAGCCCTAGAGTTCGTACTAGAATAACACCTTAAGACACAAATCAACCAAAACCCTAATGTCACCTAGATACTCCAATGTCACCTCAAGTATTCGTGGGTATGATTATACAATATGCATCACACAATCTCAAATTCATCTATTCAATCCAACACAAAGTACTTCAAAGAGTGCCCCAAAGTTTCTACCGTAGAATCAAGACGAAAATGTGTGCCAACCCCTATGCATAGGTTCATGGGTGGAACCCGCAAGTTGATCACCAAAACATACATCAAGTGAATCACGTGATATCCCATTGTCACCACAGATACGCACGGCAAGACATACATCAAGTGTTCTCAAATCATTAAAGACTCAATCCGATAAGATTACTTCAAAGGGAAAACTCAATCCATTACAAGAGAGAAGAGGGGGAGAAGAAACATAAGATCCAACTATAATAGCAAAGCTCGCGATACATCAAGATCGTGCCAAATCAAGAACACGAGAGACAGAGAGAGAGAGATCAAACACATAGCTACTGGTACATACCCTCAGCCCCGAGGGTGAACTACTCCCTCCTTGTCATGGAGAGCACCGGGATGATGAAGATGGCCACCGGTGAGGGTTCCCCCCCTCCGGCAGGGTGCCGGACCAGGGTCTCGAGAGGTTTTTGGTGGCTACAGAGGCTTGCGGCGGCGGAACTCCCGATCTATTCTCTGTTCTGGAAGTTTTAGGGTATGTAGGTATATATGGGTGAAAGAAGTACGTCGGTGAACCGAAGGGGGGGGCACGAGGCAGGGGGGCGCGCCCTTGGTGGGGGGGGGCGCCCTCCACCCTCGTGAGCACCTCCCTTCTTTCCTGACATGCACTCCAAGTTTTTCCGGTAGCTTTCCTTCCAAAATAACTTCTCGAGTTGATTTCGTTCCGTTTCGACTTCGTTTGATATTCCTTTTCTTCAAAACACTGAAATAGGCAAAAAATAGCAATTCTGGGCCGGGCCTCCAGTTAATAGGTTAGTCCCAAAAATAATATAAAAGTGGATAATAAAGCCCAATATTGTCTAAAACAGTAGATAATATAGCATGGAGCAATAAAAAATTATAGATACGTTGGAGACGTATCAACAGGTACTGACCCACTTCAGCAAGAGCTGACATTGCGGTTATAGTTGCCTCGCCACCTTCAGAAGGTGGCGGTTCCACCATTTTTTCCATAGCTCGCTGAAAAGTAGAGGTTTTACATTAGTAGTACCAGAACAGAAGATATTAAGGAGGGAGCAAAACCAAACAAAATAGCTTTGGTCTATATACAGAACTTATTCTGGTGAACCCATGTAAAATATTAGTTGTATTTTATTGCAAAGTACATAATAAAACCAGTTTCCAAATATATGACCATGTACCATCGCTAATGTATTGTCTATTTCTTCACATTGTATTGAGGGCTAAGGATAAAGAGATAGAGTTTATAATACGGTAAGCATAGTATGACATCATTCATATCGCAAAACAACTAAGAACAGACAAACAGGCAATTGTAACGTTGTGTGGGCAAGTCCAGCACGGAACTAGATTACAGGTCAAGATCAAAGGAACATCACTCCTCTCTTTTAAACCTTGTAAGGTGCAATGATACGCTAAGACAATTGCGTATAAAATTGAAAAGAGTAATAGACATTGGCTACAAACCATGCAGTTCAAGGCACAAGTCAGAGTAAGTAGTAGTTAAAAGGCATGAGGATTAAGGACTTACAACAGCGGCTTTGACTGGTGTAGTCATGCCCTTCTTCTTGCTGGTGTGACAGTCCTTGAAGATTTCCACATCATTTGGTTCAGGTACTTTTTGGTCCTTGCGGGCTTTCCTCTGCATTTCGAACAAGTCAATATAGATCTGATAATATGGTACAGCGAAAAGAGTGAAACAACAGCTAATTACAAGAGCCTCGTAGTGTGCAATATAGCTACGAGATCCTGTTGTCTGTTGGAATTTCACTTTTGTACGGTTGGCCTTATTCTTTGAACAGTTCACCTACAAGAAGATAGATTTGTGAGGCACATGCGTAAATAGGACTTCAACATGTCATCTGATCAGATATATATAATGTACCTGATACTTCTGATCAGACCAGTGTTTAACAAGGCCCCTCCAGTCTTCATCCGATATATTTTCCACTCGAGATGTTTGGGAAAGTTCATTGTTAGCCTTGCCTTCAAAGTGAGTTTTCCTCAAGTTATACCGATATTGTCGCAGAGCAGACTTGAAAACATGGATGCAAGCTTGTCTGGTTGCATCATCTTGGCTATCCAACTTGAACCTCATCTGTTGAAAATTATGGGAGTCTCATTATCAGCAACCTAGAAAGTATGGGACAGAGCAAGACGATATTACTAGTTTCCATACATAACCATACTTATAGATAAATGGTCGAGGAAGGTGTTGAACTGGGTTTCTTCTTTGTCATTCCTGTACTGAATCCATGTTGGGAGGATACATACATGACACCTAACGGCAACCGCTGCCTATGATACTAAGTTGGCTGACTCTGTAGCATCACGTGGCCTTTTTAAACCTGTCTCAAAACGGATCTCCATTCTTCCTCCTCTAGATTTAGTTAACCTATTGAGCATTATCCCTAATGTTTGTTTCCTCTTGCGCCTAGGTGCTAGTCCAACAACGAACATAGGAAGTGTTAGTGTACATCAAACTGTGAGACTACATATAAAGAAGCATGCAACTGTATCTGGACTCTAGCAACTACCTTCTTGCTGTTGAAGCTCACAAGGTTCATCTGATATTGCCAGCTCGTCTTGTGTCAAGAGTGCTTGGGAAGTAGTGTCAGGTGGCAAGGGAGCTTGGGAACGTGCTGCTAGCTCAGTTGACGCACGAGTAAGTCGTGCAGCTGGTAGTACTGTGGTAGGTGTTGCAAGAACTAGGGCTATCTCTGCTTGTTTGGTGGTAGCTATTTGTTTCTGTTTGGCGTTTTTTGCAACTCGTGTAGCATGGGATGCCGTGTTTGTAGAATTTTCTGCTGGACTTTGACCTTCTATTGCACCATCAGTACCAGCAGAATCTGCAGGATTCATCCGCTTCTCATTCCCTACCATTCCGTGTTTCTTCCTCTTTCTCTGTGCCATGTTAAGTCAAGCCGACAAGAAAAATGAATAACAATTTAGTTCTTCAGAACAAATTGATGCGTGATGCATACGAACTGAACTTTGATGTTAGACAACCACATGATAGGAGGATGTAATATGTATGCAAAACAGGACGGAAGAGATAACCAGAACTATGATGTGTAAACTAAGAAGAAGAAATTTCACCAAATTAGAAGCAATGCAATGGAAGGTAGACACCATATGAAACAAGCTACAAATATCGCTCTGCCAAGTTAACAGTGTCTCATCATAAATGGCGTTTAAACAAATATGAAGTAGTACAAAAAATAAATCATATGCAAGATGCAAACAACATCACACTACCATGTTAGAGGCCTCTCGTCATTAGTGCCATTGCATATTCACAGCATTGCATATTCACAGCTTATGATGTGTAAACTAAGGAGAAGGCATCTCAACAAATTAGAAGCAATGAAAGCTACACACCATATGAAAGATGCAACGAATATCACTCTACCAAGTTAAAACTGTCTCGTCATAAGTGGCATTTCAACAAATTAGTAGTACAAGCTAGAAAAGAATGTGAGATGTAACCTATATCACACTCCAAAGTCAAACGTGTCTTATGATAAGTGATTGTTGCAGGTTACACAACAGTACTAATTTGATGTAAGAACATGGTGTGATAGACAAATATTGTATGTTCTAGAAACAGGAACACGTGTCTTATTCAAGTATAATGTCTAAAGTAAGCAGATGGAATTCAACAAAATTAGAAGCAATACAAGCTAGACATCACACATAACATGCAACCACATATAACAGTGCCAAGTTAGAGGGAGCACCGGTGATGCTGCACTAGGGGAGACGTGCTCATCATAAACACAGCTTTGTTGAGTGTCTATGCATGTGTTGTCTTGGAAATCATCTTGGGGGTGTGGAGGAGTAGAAACTATAGAGGCCCTCCGTTCGGAAGGAGCACCTTTATCCGCTGCCTTGCTAACTTCCTTCCGCTTTATTGATTTTGAATTGTCAAGTAAAATCGACAAGAAAAAGCAATCAAATTCTCTCTTCAGAACTCATTCATGCATGATACTGACAATCACTACTTTGATGTAAGGCAAACACATGATACCAGGATGGAATATGTACGAAAAACAGGATGGCATGGCATGTTCACAACTATTTGTGTAAACTAAGCAGAAACCATTCCAGCAAATAAGAAGCAATGCAAGCTAGACACCACATGAAAGATGCAACCAATATGACTCTACCAAGTTAAAAGCGTCCCATCATAAATGGAATTTCAACAAATTAGAAGCAGCGCATGCTATAAATCATATGAAAGATGCAACTAATATCGCACTGCATATACTAAAGGTGTCTCGTCATGTTGATTGATGCGGGATACAAAAAAACAATAGTTTTATGTAAGGACATGCTTAATAGACAGATGCATTATGTACTAAATACAGGAAGGCACGTCACATTAACAGGTATAACCACTACAAAAAAAAGACACATCCGTGACATTTTGGGCCGAACGAATTTTTTTTCTGTCATACATATGACACTTCTATGACGATAATTGTGACAAAACCCGGTATCATCATAGATGTGGTGGGCTCCTACTTCTATGACAAAAAATCATGACAGCAAATGGGCTTTTCGTCCTGGGCGGGCCGGAGACGCAGCTGCATGACATTCTTTGGGCCGTCCATGACAGGAAAAACCGTGGTAGAAGCGAGGGGGAGGAAAATTTCAGGGAGTTCCCGGTTACGGTGGGAGGTCGGGGGCCGAGCGATGCGCGTTTCTCTCATACACGTACGCGAGTGTGTGCGAGGCGTTGGCTCTAACTGAACCCGAGCGAGGCGTTGGGCTATAACTGAACCTGAGCGATTGGACTGCATGGCTACACGTTACTGAACCCAAGCGATCGATCGAGGGCTGTTAACTGAACCCGATCGAGCGATTCCTTCGCTACTGCTGCTAACTCAAGCCGATCGATGTTACCACTGGGTTGAACAGTGAGCGTTGCGGGGGGGGGGGGGTGGTTGGATGAACAGTGAGCGGTGGCGTTGCCTCTGGATGAACAGGACCCCGTGGTGTGGTGGATGGCTGGATGAACAGTAGACGGTGGAGGGGTGGTTGAACAGGACCCCGTGGTGTGGAGGGCTGGATGAACAGTAGAGGTGGAGGGGTGGTTGAACATTAGCCGGTGGAGTAGCGCGCAGTGGAGGATGGATGAACAGGAGCCCGGGAGGCTTGAGGAGGTCGACGGTAGCCCGTGGAGGCTGGAGGAGATCGACGGTGGAGATGAACAGTATCCCGTGGAGTCCCGTTTTGCGGTACGCCACACCCCTCCTGATGAACAGGACCCCCGTTTCGACCGTAGCGCTCCAACACAAGTCCGTTTCCTCCGTTTTGCGCTACGCCACACCCCTCCTGATCAACATGACCCTCGTTTCGACCGTAGGAGGTCCGTTTCATCTGTTTTGCGGTACACCACACACCTCCCGATCAACAGGGCCCCTGTTTCGACCGTAGGAGGTCCGTTTCCTCCGTTTTGCGGTACGCCAGACCCCTCCCGATCAACAGGACCCCGTTTCGAACATGGTCGGTCGAACACAAGGCCGTTTCCTCCGTTGTGCGGTACGCCAGGCCTCGTTTCCATGGCCTGCTCCGTCCAAATCCTCCCGATGAACACGACCATGCATTCCGTTCCAACCCAGCCTTCCGTTGCCTCCCGATGAACACGACGCATTCCGTTGCCTCCCCATGAACACGACGACGACGTTGTTTCTCCGTTCCGACCCAACCATGTACACGAGCCCTGGCCGTACGTATGCGCGAGTAGGCGTTCGAGACCCCGCCCATATGTACACATACGTGGCCGTATTTTCTTTTGTTGCACCCTGGTCGTTGTACGTACGTGTACATGCTACGTGCGCGCCTCTACTACGACACATATGCGCCACTACTACGACACGTGCGCGCCTCTACATCCAGTAGTATATATGTACGTACACGTTCGCAACCAGAATGACAATGCTACGTACGCTTCGACCAGGTGGGTCCCGACTGTCAGGCACTTCCTTGCGTGCGAAGATGTAGCTGGTGGGTCCCAGCAGTCAAGGGGGCGAATCGTTTTTTGCCCGAATGCACTTCCTTGCGTGCAAAGATGTTGCTGGTGGGTCCCAGCAGTCAGGGGGGCGAATCGTTTTTTTGCCCGAACGCACTTCCTTGCGTGCGAAGATGTAGCTGGTGGGTCCCAGCAGTCACGGGGAAACGTTTTTTCATGAAATACGGTGGCCCATCCGGTGGGTCCCCGCTGTCAGGTCGAGGAATCATTATTTTGCGTGTAATAAGGAGGCACTTCCTTGCTGTGGCCGTGGACCCAGCTGTCAGCCTCTCCACGTACAGTCCACGTCCGATAGAAGTCGTTTCTTGACCACGTTGACCACTCCGCGCAGAGAGCACCACGGCGGTGGACGACGGAGAGGACTAGGAAGGGGACGACTCGGAGCCGGGGAAGACGCAGCAGTGGATGCCCACGCAAAGAGGAGTACGAGGGTTCATTGGTTCGGCTGCGGTGTGAGGCTGCTATCGCCGAAGAATAACAGGGGGTGTGCGTGAGTAGAGGGATGGCCTGGCCAGCGGTGGGAGTAGTAGGGGACGGTGAGGCCTCCGCAGCATCACAGCCGGCCACGAGAGGCAGGAGCACGCGCCACGACCGGCGCTGGTTTGGGCGGCTGGAGCAAGAAGACCAGAGGTTGAAGAAGCACTATGGCCGTTGGATGAACATCGTACGGTAACAGGAGCTAGAATCATTCATATTGACTAAGTTGACAAAGCCCTCCATCCCCGTCAACTTGGTAGGCCCACAAGTCATCCTCCCACTATGTTGGGTTCCAGCTGGCAGGGGGAATATTCATTTTTTTGTGCGTAATAAGGAGGCACTTCCTTGCGTGCGAAGATAGCTGGTGGGTGCGACATGTCAGCGGGGGGCACGTTATTTTCGCGAAATACAGAGGCCCATCCGGTGGGTCCTAGATGTCAGGTGGAGGAATCATTATTTTGCGCGTAATAAGGAGGCATTTCCTTGTGTGCGGCCGTGGACCCAACTGTCAGCCTCTCCACGCACAGTCTACTTCCGATGGTGTCGTTCGTTGACCACGTTGACCACGCCGCGCCGAGCGCATCCAAGGTGGTGGACGACGGCGAGGCCCCGGACAGCAACAAGCCAGAGATGGGAAGATCCGGGAGTAGAGTCGCAGACGGAGAGGTGGGCGAGGGTTAACTGGTTCTAGTGCGGTGTGGTTCGGCAGTCGGTGGAGAAGAACAGGAGGTGTGGAGGGGTGGAGGGATGGCCTGGTCAACGGTGGAGTAGCGCTTCATAGCGAAGCGTGCTAAGCAGAGCTGCTAGCAGCAGGAGGCGGGCGGTGGTCCCGGCGGCGCTGGAGGAAGAAGACGAGAGATTGAAGATGGATGCCGGTCGTTGGATGTAAATCCAACGGCTAACATGTCAGAATCATTTGTTGACTAAATTGACAACGACTTGCATTGGTTTTGACCTATTGGCCCACATTTCAGCCTCCAAAAATGTGGCACGTATTCAACCCATTTTTTCAGAATTTAAAGTCTTTTTTTGCGCGGTAAAATTTACAGTCAATTTGATTTTTTTTGAATTACAACCATTAGCTGGGCTGGGTGAACAAATAATGTAGCGTCCATGCGACCCATTTATTTTATTTCCTAAAAAATTACAGGCCATTTGCACTTTCTCGAAATACATGATTTTCTGGGCTGATTCTAATTATAATGTTGGGTTGGGCCAGCAATGTTATCAAAAAATAAAAAGGGGCTAAGCATTTTGTTATAAATATATTTAAATAATAAGTGATATTATTATATTCGTCCTTAAATCTTTCCAAGCTTCTGTACACAACCACTAGGATTTTCGTGCCAAAACAATCTAGGATTTTATTTGTTAAGAAATTATTTTTATAAGTTAATAAGTTGTTGGATATTCTTTACTTACATATGTAAGTATCTGCTAAATATATGATGACAATAAAAATAATATATAATAACATATAAAATAATTTAAATATATATAATATAGTTAGAAGGGAAACATAAGTTGGACCTCACGTTCCTATTCTTATATAGAAAAATAGAACAAACCTCTGCGTTTCCTTCAAAAGAATACATAAATTGGGCTGCCAAAAATAAAACCTCGGATGGGAGGTCCATAGGCCGGTCGATACATGACGGCCCTAAGAAAATACAAACAGGCCTATGGACCTCCCATCCAAGGTCGTGGGCTGCGCATGTTAAAAATGAAAGCCTAGACGGGGCAGCCCAAAACCACCTCCAACACTTGCCAAAACTTCATCCCTCATTTTCTCTGTGTTTCGCACACTCGACATTGTGTGGGCATTTTGACTGTGCATCATATGAAGATGTGCTATGCATGAATGTTGATCAGCATGATGTTAACTGGCTGGTAGTTCTATTTTCGACCATGAATAAAACTTCCAACATGATGTTAACCCTGTTTGAAAAGGCCGTGTTAATATAAATCCTCTGCCTCTGAAAGTTGCAGTTTCTTATCAGTTTCTTATCTGAAACTGAACTTGCAGTTTCTTATCGGTTTCTTATCTGAAACTGAACTTGCAGTTTCTTATCTGAAACTGAAACTTGCAGTTTCTTCTTTGAGAATCACGTTGTCTGCACTTTTATACTCCTATGAAACTACATTTTTGAAGTGCTAAAAATGGATCTCTAGAATTCATAAAATACTTCATATACTCAATACTGCAAATCTGAAATTCAAAAGACATTCATATATGAAAGTACTCTCAAAATACACAACACAAAACACAATTCACAACCTGCAAATACTGACAACCCTAAGCTCCTCCTGACAATTCACAACCTGCCCGACTATTGGGCTGGGGGGGGGGGGGCAGCCCCCTCCTATTCCTCGGCGGCAGACAGCCGCCCCGTGAGACGATGTGAACGGCGAGGGAGACGATGGCGCGGAAGCGTCGTCGGGCCAACTGTTTTTCTCCTCTTGCAGTTGGGTTCGGTCGACGAAGACTCCACCGGCTCGCTCTGGCAGGACACCCTCACAAACGACACCCTGTAGATGCTCGATCCTTCAATCTCTGGTGGATGCTCCATCTGGGATCGATACTCCCACCACCGCTCCCTCACGATTGGATTCGGTGAATCTGTTTGCTCCATGGCCCAGAGGAGCAGCTCTATGTACTCCGGCGCGACTCCCTCCGGGAGTATCGTCGCCTTTTTGCTCTGTTGCAGATATTTGGCCATGGATGTCGCCGTTGCCGCTAGTTGGTCCTTATTGTCAAACCAAGACTGTATCTCCAACATCCTAGCTAGCTTCACAGGGTCGCCGTCTGCGATCCTCATGTATCGGTTGTACTCCTCCATCGATCTACTTCTCCACGGCACCTTCACTCGCCGGCGGTGGTTTTTGAATGGAAGAGGAGAGGAGCAGCGCTAGTTTTGGATTAGAATGGGAGAGGAGCGACGCTGGTTTTGGACTAGAACAGGAGAGGAGGGGCGGTGGTTTTGAAATGGAAGAGGAGAGGAGCGGCGCTGCATTTAGATTGGATCAGGAGAGGAGCGGCGGTGGTTTAAGAGGAGAAGAGCGGAAGAGCGGCGCTGGTCTTGGAAGTATTTTTTTGTTGTTTTTCGTATTTTGGTTTAAAGTTTGACCACGTACTGTATTTGACAAGCAAAATGTGAATGCATGTCACCAAAAATTGTATCGTTTGGTTCGTATATGAATGTACTTTCAAATTATATTATTTTTACAATGTATAACATATATTTTATGTGCGAAAATCATGGTCAGTTATGACCCAGAATAAAAGGGAGACTAGTTAATGTGGGTCGCTTTCTTAATTGAAGGGTAAATTGATTTTGATTTTGATCCTGTCACAGTGCGCCGGCCCTCTCGTCCAATCCTAAATTGCTGCCGCACGCTCCTCTCCCTCTTATCCATTGCAAAACCACCTCCTCCGTAAATTGCTGGAGTCTGGTCACATGCATGGACGAACTGATCTTCCGTGCCTTGCAGGGATCATCCAGGCACCAACGTAGTACAACACTTCTCTAGTACTATCGCTCGTCTCCCTCTTCTATTAAGTAACCTGACTTGCGGGGCCGGGGAGTGTGCCTATGGTCGGTTCTCAATTGCCATACCACATGTGTGTGCAAACGCAATATGACGCGCGTTCCATTCGAAGAGCAGCGTGCCAGACCAACCGACCGTCTGGGGTGTGACGCGAATGCGACGGGCGTGCTGTATACTCCGTACATGTGTACCGCCGTTTTCTAGACGCTTTGCTCCATGGCGCGGGCGCAATCCATGGATACAAAATTAGTATACTGCATACTATTTAAAAGTCGAGGGCGGGGCTTTTCCTGCGCAGTAGGCGGCGGGGCAGTTCCGCCTAGTCGGTTCGACAAAGACGCGAGAAGACGAGGGAGTAGGCTGCTACAAACGTAGGGCTGTGTGATTTGACAGCGAGTTACTGCTGGACAGGTGGGGCCCCGTGATTTGACTTGCCATTATCATTTTAACTGCAGCGCTACGACCGGCGTGAGTCTCCCGATTCCTGACCACCTCCATACAGGTGCCTCTCCCAATGCTCCACCATGTAGTAGAGGTTGGCTCTTGCATGAGAGCCCACTTCTCCACTTTTTCCTTGCCTCTCTTTCCTCCACAAATGCCATGTAAAGCGCACTATTGTACTTACTTTTACTTGCTCCTACAGGTGCTTAAACTTGCCACATAGGCATAAAGTCTCATGTGGCAAGTTAATCAAGAAGAGAGAGACTAGTTTGGTGACCCAAGGAAGAAACGGTGCTAAGCGCGTGTACCTAGGTGAAAAGACAATTTTGAGTCTATAGCTAATTAAATGAAGCAAACTTAGCAACACCATTTCATTGGAAGAGGTCACTCCTTGGCAAATGCAATAAATACTAGTACTCCTTGTGTCCCATAACATAAGAACGTTTTTGGCACTACACTAGTGTAAAAAACGTTCTTATATTATGGGACAGAGGGAGTACGAAGAAAGAGATAGAGAGGAGTAAAAAAAATACACTTATAGCCAACCTTATAGCCAACCTTGTTGTAGTATGAGTGACTAAGTGATGACTATGTATGACATGCCAACATCAGATAGCCTAACGCACCGTGTTAAATCTCCAAGGGCGCGACCGCGCGAGCGACGCGACAGTCGTGGTAGGTGCGACCATGATACGGGCTGCTGGTAGCCCTTGGATCTGAGATCAAACGGTCGCATGCTAAGTTGCTGAAAATTTACAGAATAACCCTCCAGGATAGGATATTCACCCATAGGTCTAGAATCACGCCATGCAACCGTTCGATCTCAGATCCAAGGGCTCTCGGAAGCCCGTATCATGGGAGAATGGAAAGCCACTACCCTGCCGTTCGCACGCTGGCAGTTCGCTCCTACTCGTCCCCGCACGTCCTTCAATACTACGGCGGTTCGCTCCTAGTCATCCCGTGCATTCACATTACGGCAGTTCCACTAATCCTAACCCTCCTCCCAAATCCATGGCGTCCCAAATCTCCACGATCGGTGGTGAGTACAAGGTTAGAACCATCACCGGCGATGAGTTCGACGTCATCTACACCCGTTCTTCCGCGACGGTGAAAGGATGCCTTTCTCGCTTCAGACGCATGTTTGAAAACTCAGATGATGAGTGGGTCGTTGGGCTAGATGTTGAGTACACCACAGTCCTGGGACGAGAGAAGGATCTAAAGGACGACGAGAGGAAGAAGCCCACCATGATCCAGGTTTGCGTACATGACTTATGCTTGGTCTACCACATATGCCATGTCGATGTTGAGTGCCAGGATTTTAAGGACTTCCTCAAGGGCAACCTAGTCAAATCCGTTACTGTAGACTTTGGTAACGATAAAGAAGTCCTGCATCGGATAGGCCTCATTGTAGGCAACACCTTTGACCTCCAGAAGAATCGGCTGGTGTCCTCTCTTCAGCCTTCAATGCTGACCCTGGCAGGAGCCATGGTTCATCCTTCGTACGGTAAACTGGAGAAACCTCCATACACGTTTCATCGTCATGCATGGAAGCGGAATGTACTAGATATAGACCACATCCACTACGCTGCAATGGATGGCTACCTTTGCTTCAATATCTACAAGGGTTGGATGAAGAGCAACAACCAAGTGTGCGGTTCAAGCAAAGAAGTATGGGCCAAGAGGAAGAGGGACAAGGACGAAGTCGAGGACGTGTACGAGGACTCTGAGTAAGGTGGCAATGTTGTTGCTCATGGTGGTTCTAATGCAGTGTCTACCGGAATAGTTGCAAAGTTTAATTTCAGGTGTGCTTAATTTAATTTGAGGGGTGTGTTGTGCTGAGCCCCCAGCAGAACTATGTTATGTTTCTTCTCGTTACTTTAACTCTTCAGTACGTACATACTAGTATCTCTTACATTTCATCTTTTAGTTGGTATAGTACTACCACTTGTTTCTTCACATTATATACGTACAATATATATGGCCAACATCATATAGCCAGCAGTTTAGTTGTCAAAGAATTTCAGGGTGCTTAGTTTTGTCAAAGAATTCCAGGATGCTTAGAGGGTGCTTGGATCCAAGGGACTTATTTTAGTCTGACTAAAAATAGTCTCCTTAAGAGGCTAAAGTTCCAAGCACCCCTGGCTAAAGAGGGGCTAAAATGTGGATTAGTCCTCTCTCTACTCATTTAACTCCTCTCCTTTAACACAGGCGAGTTCTGGATTGGAGAGTTTGGAGGATAATAAATGCTCATTAACTTGATTTTAACATTTTCAGTATTTGGATTCAAGCATGGGTGAGGCTAGCATGTTTTAGTCCCACTACTTTTAGTCATGGGACAAAAACGTATCCAAGCACCCTCTAAGTTTTATTTGAGGGGTGGGTTGTGCTGGACACCATTATTGTGACTAGCCTTTTTAATAGTACTATATGCATAATTTGGCGACAAGCGCTCTCTATATGTACCACCTTTTTTAAGGGCCATTTGCATTTCTGTCCCTAACTCGAACCACCTAATCAGATATACCCCTAATTCGAAAGCCTACTCAAATTTGCCCCTCCGCCGTTAGGTGCCCTTACAGAAATGCCCTTCTGCACCGTTACCGTCTGGTTAAACAGCTTTGACTGTCCTGAAAAAATAGCAAAAAAAACTATAAAATATAAAATTATGTGAGATAGAAGATACTCATGTGCCCAAGGTGTGTGCAAATTTTCGGGCTATTTGGACATTCCAGGAGCTCGTGGCGAGGAAAACAGTTAATCTGCACGCTTGTGAATAGTAAATTTGAAATAAAATAGCAAGAAAATTCAAAAAAATAAGAAATTTTTTGGCATCAAAGAGTCTTGGGTGCCCAAGGTGCTTGCAAGTTTTTGTGATCAAATGACATGCGAGGAGCTCTAACAAGAAAAAACAAAATAGTCATTTTTCCGAAGTTTTTTCCCGAGCCAAATTTTGGTTTTTTTCTCCACAAGCCCCTCCAATATCCAAACATATCAAAAATTTGCACGCAGCTTGCAGACCCGAGCCTCTTTGATGCCAAAAAATTTCATATTTTTTTGAATTTTCTTTCTATTTTTTTGAATTTACTATTCACAGGCTTACATATTTATTGTTTTTCCTTTGACACGAGCTCCTGGAATGTCCAAACAGCACGAAACTTTGCACACACCTTGCGAAGCTGAGTATCTTTGATCCCACAAATTTTTAGATTTTTTTTGCTATTTTTTTAGGACAGTCAAAGCCCTTTGTCCGGCTTTGACCGGACGGTAACGACACATAAGGGCATTTCTGTAAGTGCACCTAACGTCGGAGGGGCAAATTTGAGCAGGCTTTGAAATTATGGGTAAATCTAAGAGTGGGCGCAAATTAGGGGCATCGATCTAAATATCCCCTTTTTTAATTTCAAGTTTTGCTCCATGGCGCAATCCATCGATACTATTGCTGTACAAAAGTATACATTTTTAAAAGGCTAGAGGGCGGGGCAGTCTACTTGGTCGCTTTCACGAGAGGCGAGCGCCTTTGTGATTTGACGGCTCATTACTGCTGGAAGGCGGGGCCTTGTGATTTGACTGCTCGTATAAATGCGCCGACGACCTGATCGAGGAGGAGCAAAGAACCGTGCGGTATACTCAAGTTTTCCACTGGAGTAGTACTGCGA
The DNA here is from genome assembly GCA_032464435.1 of Aegilops umbellulata. Lineage (NCBI taxonomy): Eukaryota > Viridiplantae > Streptophyta > Magnoliopsida > Poales > Poaceae > Aegilops > Aegilops umbellulata. The sequence goes on from CP136058.1 coordinate 333,538,907, forward strand.
CGGAGGAGCACGAAACACGGCAGCCCAGTGCCATATGGCGATAAAATATGATCTAATTTGCTAGTCATCTCATTGTTAGCATTGTTCTATTCATTCCCTAAAAAACCATTGTTCTATTCATGCCTCGCAGAGAACGTAACACGTGCGGCGAAACACCCGAAGCAAAAGATGAAACACATGAGCAAAAGAAGAAGGAAGATTATCACCCCAAATGATCTAATTCGTCGCGGAGTCGTAACTGCTTCTTCATCGCATCCACGACCTCCATCTCCTTGCGCATCTCCTCCGCCATCATCTTCATTCTGTCCATGATGCGGTATTTCTCGATGAGAGCATTCATCATTTGTTCCACGGCCGCATTACGTACCTTGACAGCAACCGGGTGCTCGATGCGGAGCTTTGCCAACTCCTCCTTCTGTTCCATGACGAGGGCCTGCAGCATCTTCATCGAGGAACTACTATTCTCATGCAACTTCTTCCAGACGGCTTTCTTCTCCTTCAACAGGTTGATCTCGTGGCAGAGCTTCGCATTGTCCTCCCGAAGTCATAGGATTTCGCCGGTCGCCTTCTTCTCCGAGGCAATGCTCTTCTTCAGCAGCATCACCAAGCCGGCGGTCAACTCACCCTGCTGATTGAGCTCAGCGGGCATGTCGTCGAGGCTCTCCTTCAGAAACTCCATCAAGCCTTGGATGAACTCCTTCTTCTTATTGAGGTGCTTATTGAGCTGATCAGGCATGCCGTCGAGGGATAACGACTCCAGCTCCGCCGGCTCGGCATGTTCGCCTCCGCGGCTAGGGCACTCCTGGGAGCCATCGCCTGCCCGTGAGATATCTTTTGAGGTCTCTGCGTGGTGGCGAGCCCTCTTTTTTTTCCGCAGCCTTGGCTGCCACTCCCTTCTTATGATTAGTTCTCGACCTAGAGCTCTGCTCACCGGCCATGGCAACGACGGACGAAGAAGAAGCACTTATGAGGAGGAAAGGTAGAGTAATTTTCGGTTAGGTAGTTCCCCTTTTTATAACCTAAGTACTAGCACTAGTACTAATACCTGCATAGTCGGAACACGTTTAGGTTTGGTACGTACTAGTAGGTGTGAGCAGGCTTTCGAATGTGATGGGAACAAGGTAAAGATTAATTGATGGTTTTGGTTTCGAGGCCCGAAACGGCTCCCGATGAGTTTGGCGGAACATAAATTTCAAGTACTACACTACTCAAATGCGTAAATATTATGTTACTGTCAAAAATGGCACAAAATACGAAGGAGACCAATGGAAATACTACTAGCAACCCACGATTTAACTACTCGCATGCGCGCAGTGGAGTAATAATGTCTTTCTTCCGCCCTCACGTCCACTCAATTTGCATGCGCTGTATTAATTGACCATCAATGAAGTGAACGACTTTACACGCGTCAAATTATCACATGGGGTGGATCTTGGTGCAAAATTGCGTCCGCCCGTGTACCCGCCTGTGCGTGCGAGGGAATGAGTGCGTGTGTGGCGTGCGTCCACATCTTCGCTTCGTGCATGTACCGCCAGTATGGCTCAGGGAGGACGAGTACATTCTTCTGGAACCAGCAGCACGTCACTGTGATCAATCCACTCAAGGAGGTCGCGACAACGCCTCCACATGTGCCACGTGGCTTCATGAACTGTAAGAGAGACACTTTGTAGCGTGCCATTGGTATTCTAATTTGCGTGTTTTGCATATACTCGAAGTACTAGTAAGGTACACGTGCATTGCACGCATCAGATTTTGCAACCAAATTATGAATAAATACCACACTATAGCATGTAAGCTCTGAGTCATATATGCCTGATGTAGCCCTTCGTTTAATTCTTATAGTTCATGTCATTCAAAATCAATTAGTTTTTATAAAAAATCTAAGAACACAGGAATAGGAAAAACATGGGATTATAGTGGAATGTCGTCTTGAATCCTACAGGATTGTACGAGTGTTTGATTGTGCATAGAAAAAACACATAATTCTTTCAAAGAGGTTTGAGTGGATGGGATGTTTCCTATGAAATCTAGTGCAAATGAATCATATGGAAAAATTCCTATGGTTTACAATCCTACGAATCAAACAACCATGATAGGAAAAATTCCTAATGATTAGAATCCTCCAAAATTCCTTTGAGAATCCTTTGAATCAAAGAAGCCCTTAATCTATTTTATGATTCATGGAATTGTGCGTTGTAAAGCATAAAGTAAAAACAAATAATGGCAATTCAACTAGAAAAAAAGTTTGGGCAGTTATGATACAGAAGATTCTAAAACAAAAGAGAACCACTGTTGTTTTGAGGTTTGTGCATTATGATTAAGTTCAACAATGGAGTCTGCTAGATTGTACATGTGGCAAAATCCGGTGGGGGCTAGAAGATGGTGCGATTGGCCGAGTGGAGGGAGAATATGAATGAATGCACAAGTGCGAGATCGATATTTAGAGAGAGGGGGCGAACACGTGCGCTGTTGCGCGCAGTGGCGGAGCCATGAAAAATAAATGAGTTAGGGGGCCAAGCATTGCTAATCCTTTACGAGGAGGGTCAATTCATGAACTTAAACCATTTTTAGCAGCAATTGTCTAATCATCACATTCATATTAGCCTCCATATATAGTGATGTTAGGGGGGAGGGGGCAGGGCCCTTACTGCCCCTGTCTTCGCCATTGTGCACGCGTCTGAGAGATAAAGCGGAAGGCATGGATGATGAGAGGGGGACATTGGATATATAATTAATGTGGGTATATTAGCTATATATGTTAATCCTATATAGAGAGGTATAGATTGATTGATGTGGATGTGGGAAAGAGGGTGAGACCTCACTGGATATATCGATTGATCGGTTTGTGTGGAAAACTATGAAAGACCTAGCTATATACAAACATACATAGAGGAACATCGATCGTTGCGCATGCACGCGTGAGAGATAAAGAATGCGCGATATGATGGAGAGGGGGATGTTTGTGGGTGTGTGCCTTCATGGGAGACTGACCTGAAGAAAAAGATTGCATGCGTGTGATGGATAATGCCGACTGGTAGTGTGTGTGCATGCATGCATGAGAGAAAGTTAGTGGTACAATTATAAAGAGAAGACTATTGTGTGGGTGTAAAAGAATAGGTGAGGTCATAATCAATGTAAAGTTGAATTCAAATATTTGAATACGAGATCCTGATGTTTGAAACCCATGCATGCATGAATATAACGGAGATCTGCGCGGTGTGGTTTGGAAACGAGCATGTTGTAATGTATACACATTGAACAAGGTCAGACTGATTTGAATTTGAGATACCGATGGCAGACATCATTTGGCCACGTCGAATCCGTGCATGGACACACTATTCTAATTGGAGATGATGGGCGGCTTTCGCATCACATATCTATATCTATACCCCTATATATGTATATATTATATTTTATATTTTTTTTATTGTGTGCGGGTAACTTTAACTTTGAAAGATGGTCGTTGGATGAGGCGAATCCGATGGTCCAAAGATGGCAAATTTGAGCACAACTGGCCGTTGGATATCATCTAGATTCCACCAGATTTCGCCACGTGTATAATCTAGAAGACTCCATGGTTGAACTTAAGCATAATGCACAGACATCAAAACACAAGCACTTCTTATTTGTTCTAGAATCTTCCGTATCAGAATTGCCCAAATGTTTTTCTACATGATTTGCCATTATTTGTTTTTACTTTATGTTCACGACGCACAATTCCATGAATCTTAAAATAGATTAGCTTTCTTATAAAAACTAGATGATTTTGAATGAAATGAACTATAAGAATTAAACGAACATCTACATCATGCATATATGACTCAAAGCTTGCATGCTATAATGTGGTATTTATTCATAATTTGGTTGCCAAATCTCATGCGTGCAATGCACGTGTACCTTACTCTAGTCTAAATGGTGTTTGTGTGTGTGTTGTGCGTGTTGAGGTGCAAATTGTCTTTTTTGGGTACATGTTAAGCTTGTTCTTCCAAAATTTCAAGCCGCGCCTTGTTATGCCGAAAATTCAAGCTAGCGTCTCTGTCTATCGTGTTGCAAAACTCCCGCTTCTTCAACCCGCGCCTTGTTAGCCTGAAATAATTAAGATATATCTTTGTCTCGTTGTGCTCCGACAACTCCCTCCATCTCAACCCGCGCCTTGCTATTCTGAAATTACAACGCGCGCAAAACTCCCACCTCCTATGAAATCCCGACACGCCAAATGCCCTTGGTACCCCTGAAACAAAAGAACCACCTCAAATCGGTGGGGGTACTTTCGTAACTTACCCCACATTTTGGACAAGCGCGTCTCTAAGCCATGGTTCCCCACTGCCATCCCATCCGCCCACCCATTCTTACACCGAGGCCGCGAAAACCCGCGACGAAACCCCACACCCTGCTCCATCTGCCACCCAGCCGAAGCCTCTTCCCCGACGACGTCGTTCACAGCAACACCTCGACGTCCCTCATCCACCGTACCGGATGAGGATCCGTCGTCGATCTCATCGTTCCGCCGGTTCAGCCACCCCGTCCTCCACCTCCAAGGAGCTGCCCCGATGTTCCCATCGTCTTTCGCGCCACCTCCATTCCCACACCACCGTCTTCACCTGCACCATCGGAAGAGCATCATCATCACCGTTTCCTCGGATGAAGCTGCAGCCTTATCGATGCCACCAAAGAGGTTGTACACTAATCGCCGCATTTTCTTCTTGATTCGATCTCACGGTGCTGCCCGCGGGCGCTCGGTCCCGAGCCGACACGGCGTGGCTCCATCCACGGCGGCGTCGCCGGCCACTTCCTCCACGGCGTCGCTCCCTCGGCGGCGACGTCCACATCAGTAGGAGCTACTGCTACTTTAGCTCTCACTCGCGCTGCTGCTCTGCTCTTGCTCTCGGTCCCCTGCCTGGTCTGCTCTTTCTATTGCTCTTGCTCGCTCTGCTGCTCTCGCTCTTGCTCTTGCTTGCGATGCTGCTCCGATTTAGCTGCACTTCAGTCGACTGAATCAACTTTTGGGTCAGTCGATTTTCAGGGGGTGGGGGCTCGCCGGAGTGAAGGAAGAACCGGCCGTAGCGGGGAGGGGGGCTCACCGAAGAGGTACCCCACTATCTATCTTAGGGTTCTGGATGGGGCGGTGGTCGCCGGCGGTGGTGGGGCGGTGGTATGGGGATCGCCGGAGAAAAAGCTCGGCACGGGGGGGGGGGGGCTAGAGGGATGGCCGGGGCGGCGGTGGACCGGCGGTGGGGAGTGTTTTCGGGGTGGGAGGGGCGGCGCACCATCGGCCGCGGGCGGCGGGGAGCTGTTGTTTGGCCGGTGGTTGCTGGCGTCTCAGGGGGGTGGAGGTTGAAGATGAACCGCAGACCCTTGATTTCGTATCCAACGGCTGCAAAATCGACTGACGAGAGGTGAAAAAGTCAGTCGACCGACGTGTAGCCTCACCTTGCTAGTGCGTTCAGTTTCCACAGAAAAATTCAGTTTCGACAGCAAAATTCAGTTTCGACAGTTAAGTTCAGTTTCGACAGTTAAGTTCAGTTTTGACAGTTAAATTCAGTTTCGACAGTTAAGTTCAGAGATGAGCGGCTGATGTATTTTACATCTAGCACTTTGTGGTTATGTATTTTACATCATGTATTGGAGATGCTATTAGAATTCCACTCAGGTTAACGTTGTTCGTTGTCTCTCTTGTCCTGCTTCAGCCTCGGCGTCGTACAACTCACCGGAGCTGCTCCAACGACGAAACCCTCCATCACAGCGGAGCAGTACCTCGGGCTCCATCTCCAGACGCCTAAGATCTTCTTCCCCTCCTCCGACAGCCAAGTTACCCGTAGCATCCTCACCGGCCAACCCAATCACGCTGAGATCGACATGGCTTCGCCAAAGAGGTTGTACACTTGTTGCATCTCTTTTTTACTCTACATGTTATATATATTGTCCACTGAGCACTCGTAGTAACGGGAAATACAATTATTTTATCCTACTATATGACAAGCAGTGAGGTACCAGGCAACTTAGCTATCCGTGATGGACTCTCTTGAACGCCATCATTATTTATCTCTGCGTGTTTGAGCTGTGCATTTGTCGATGGGCCTGGGAGTTGAGCTAGTATGGCAGTGGCCTGGGTCCAAAGTAATAGAAGTAGCACAAAAACATTTTTTTAGTGTAGGATTTTCCTTGCTCAAGCCTGCCTACTAGAATCGCCAATGCTTGAAAGGAAAAGTGAATGAAAAACATCAGAATTGGAAAGTTTCCTATGGTACTACTTTTCATGAATTTGGTGCAAAGGAATGGAGCAAAGGAAAATGTAGGATTTGTTACTTTAGTGTCTCCTTGAAATAAAAACCCTAGGAATTCTAATTTCCACTTCTCCTACTTTTCATGTTCCTATTCATCAAGCACAAGACTAAGAGATAGTAGCATAATAGCTTATAACCGTACATTTTCTTGTGGTTTGACTTAATCTCACCATGCTTTTTTGCATCCTGTGATCTCCCAATTGTTGTGAATCAAACACCCAGATTGGCAGAAATCCTGTGTTTTTAAATTCTCTGTTTGCACGTGCATTCCTATCCTATTCCTGTCTACTTCCTATCCCTGCATTGTTAGAATCCTCAAATTCAAACAAGCCCTTACTCAATTACTTCTGTTACAGATATGTGTCAAAGAAAACCTTGTGTGGTTTGTCCTGCTCCTGCGGCGCTGTGTTCCACCCCAGCTCAGCTGCTCCAACGATGGAAGGGTTCACCACAGCAGGGATCCACTCTCCAGACTGTCTTTCGCCGCCTCAGATCTTCTTCCCCGCTGCCGGTAGCCACGGCAACTGCATTACCATCATCAACTGAGCAGATGACCTTGAGGACTACACGGGTCCGCAAGAGAGGTCGCACTCTTCCATGTCTGCTTAGGTTATGCGTCGCTTAATATGATGACATGCTACATTATCATCGTGTTCACCTATTAGACTCCGAGTCAGGTCCAAACTAATGCTGAAACTTGAGTTTTTAAATGATTGTGGGGTACATATTGGGGCAGCAATCAGTACTATATGTCTACTATGTGGTTAATCTCCGGTGTCTACTATGAGTTTCATGTTGGGTGCAAACAAACATTAAAGGAGCCATTATCTGTATTTTTTAACTAAAGCTATTATCTGCCTGCTATCATTGGTTTTGGGTCTATCCACAGTTTGCTACCATCACTCTGGATTTGTGCATGCACTCCTTACATAATCTCACTATGTGTTATTCCTATGCATGCCAGTTATTGTACATAATGGAACTGATCATGTAGAGCAAAAGAGACGAGCCTTGCGTGGCAATAAAACTTCATGCAGGCGTCGTTCCATGGTGGGCGCAAAGGCAGCCCCCCTCCACCCATTTCAGATCGTAATGTAGAGGAAGATAACTGTTCTGAGGGGGATTCAGAAGGATAAGACCACTCCTATTCACCCCATGAGGTCTTCGTTCTAACTTGGCATGCTGATGTTGGTAATATCATGCATATGGTGCCTTGCCTTGCTTACTGTATACATTAAAGGTGTCATCTGCTTAGTTTAGACATGCTTTGTGTCAATGCCATCTGTTTAGTTTCTTTATCGTATATGTGAATCATGCAATGCCATCTTGTCTAGCCAGGCATCATATATATGAATTTTGCAATGCCACCCTCGTTAGCCTGTCATCTTATATGTGAATTATATCATGCCATCATTTTTTATTACGTGTTAAATTTGTCAACAGTTTTAGTACATTCAATTACTCTTCCTGTGCATCAGCCATTCGGCATGGTCATGGAAAAATCTGGAGTGGAAACAAGGTCTTCAGAGCAGACAATGCTATCTGACGAAGCGCATGTCTTGCTGGTTATTGATAGCTCCTTAGAGGAGGATTCAGAGACAGATGACCAATCATATCCCCCCCCCCCGAGGTGCATGCCCTAACTTTGCAGGATTATGCTGCTCATATCGTGCGTATGGTATCTTCCATTGCTATGTCATTTGCTTAGTTTAGACATGCTTTGTGTGAACGCCACCTGTTTAGTGTCTAATTACCATATATGTGAATTATGCAATGCCATCTTGTTGCAAGACATTATATATGTGAATTATGCAATGTTATCATGTTGCAAGGCATTATGTATGTGAATTATGCAATGCCATGCTGTTTAGGCAAGCGTCATATATGTGAATTATAGCATGTCGTCCTTTTTTTGTATTTCTCATTGCTTTTGTCGACAATGTTTGTATATTAAACTGCTCTTCCTGTGCATCAGCCATTTGAATTGGTGATGGAGAAATCTGGAGTGAAAACAAGGTCTTCAGAGAAGATAACGCTACCTGCTGAAGCAGATATCTTGCTGGTTACAGATAGCTCTTCAGAGGAGGATTCAGAGGCAGATGACCAGTCCTAGTATCCCCCTGAGGTGTATGCTCAAACTTGGCAGGGTTATATTACTCATATAATGCATATGTTGTATTGCAATGCTTAGTTTTTACATCATATACACAATATTGAATGCCATCTCCTTAGTTGACACATCATATATGTGATTGCCCTCTGCTCACTCCCTAGTATATAAATCATATATTTGAATTATGTCATGCCATGATGTTTACATAGACAGCATGTATCTGAATTATGGCATGCCAACCCATTTTCTAAAGACATAATATAGTTATATCATCTCATCCTGTTTACATAGTCATCGTATTTTAAATTATGTCATTCTATCCGTGAATTATATCATGCCATTATGTTTCCATCGATGGCATGTTTGTGATTTATGGCATGCCAACCACTTTAATAGACACATCGTATAGTTATATCATGTCATCCTGTTTACATAGTCATCATATTTTGAAGTATGTCATTCTACCCTGTTTAGTTAGCCATCATACATGTGAAATTGTGTCATGCTATCCCGTTTAATTAGCCATCATATATGTGAAATTATCTCCTGCTATTATGTTTGCTTAGACAACATCAATGTGAATTATTTCATGCCCTGTTTTCTTCCCTACTATCCATTGCACCTGTCTATCTTACAATGTCTGTACATTCAATTACTTTTCTTGTTTATCAGCCATTTCAATTGGAGGGAGTGATGGCAGTATCTGCGGGAGTAAAAACACAGTCTTCAGAAAAGATCGTGCTACCTGTCGATGCAGATAGAACCACGGTTGTACTTGCCCAAGAACCAGCCCCACCACACATAACCCACACTCATGCAGATTGTACCCCTACCCAGTTGGACAGAGAACCAGCTACACCCCTTCTAACCCCAACCCCAACAAATAGACACCCAGTTCCCGTTGACACAGCACCGTCTCCACCACAGAGCACCCAAACACGAGCAGCTAGTAAGGCAGCTGCAGTGCCCAAATCACGAGGACCACCACTCCGAACCCAAAGTCAATGCTTAAAGCAAAAGAAGAATTGTTCTCAGGTCAGGTTCCGTAGCTATGGTTCATACTACTTTGCTCTTGCATCACTGTATTTACTGATACCAACTAATTTCAAATTTGAAGGATGCAATTGAAACTCCAATGGCGCAACAGGTATGTTTTAAACCTGTTTCTTCAACGTGTTTGGCTGTTTGCTGTTGTAACTTGCTCTATGTTGATTTCAGTTTCAATTGAATAAACAGTTATGTTCTCATGCCATGCACATTACAAGTGTTGTTATTGCTGTGTAGTTTCCCACACTTATATTCTGTCTATGCTGCTTTGTCTTAAATAGATATGATTCGAACTGTATCTATCTTGATTTGCCAACATAAACTAGAATGATATAGACCATACAGTGACCATACTACATACATATATGTTTTTTCATGTTGTTATCCTGTCCACCTTACTACTGAACTGGTTTACCAAAATGAGTTTCATATACTACATTGTAAACCTGAGATGTGTTTGTTTGTTTCTCTTTTAGAACGCGGATAAAATATTGGAGAAGAGTACCCTGTTATGCAATGGTAAAGGAAGTAATGTAGATAAGGTTCAAGATAGTGAGACATCCCTGTTGGTCTCCGAGAAAGCTGATAAAAACTATATTGAAGACACTGAGACAACCCCAAAGTCATGTCTTGATGTAGTGTTCGAGTTACTACTGGCTACCACTGCTGGCACCAGCTCTTCGAACTCGTTGCCTGAATCAGTTCGGCTTCTTGAGTCTCAACTTCAAGTTGAAAGACATCGATCAGATGTTATGCGATAGGAAGCCAAAGGACTGAGGAAGTCCCTACAGAATTCAGATGCATACTTTCTGCTGCAACAGCAAGCGCTGGAGGACTTAAGCGCCAAACAAGAGAAAGTTAATAAACTTGCTAAGCATCTTGCCAGCATTATGGGTACCTAGGATATTGTTTCTTGAGCTCTTCTGAAGTGGTTTCAGTTCTGGACTTGTTTTGTTGCGGCGTTTATATGCTGCTGTGTTCCCTATATTTTTACTCGTGGCGAACTTTGATGCCCAGTGGATGTAATATGTGTAATAGCCGTGATAGCCTAGCGTTAGTTGCTTGCTTATTTATTTCCTTGTTGTCTTGTTTATTTGTTTGCTTGTAGTCATTGCAGTTCTTTTTCCGCAGTTAGCTAGTGGCTGCAATAACCTATTTTTTGAAACTAGGCCACAATAACCATGGGCTAATATTTACTGTAGTGACACTGGCCTCCTACTGGCCGTAGAAATAGTGGGCCTTCTATGGGCCGTAGAAACAATGGGCCTTCTACGGGCCGTAGAAACAATGGGCCTTCTACGGGCCGTATCATCAATGGGCCTTATACAGGTCGTATGATCGATTGGCCAAACATGGGCCAAACAGACCGCATTATGGCCGTAAACGGGCTAGAGTTGGAATCGTCCGTTCATGGGCCGACCATAACGGGCCATCGTTAATAGGCCGTATCTGATGACGCTATGAAAACGACCCAACGTATTAACGGACCACAAACGGGCCGACTGTAACCACGGGCTGAATTTGGCCCACAAGCAGAAAATGACAGTAATGGGCCGTAAGTAAACGAATGCTGGAAATGAGCCCAAGAATAAATGGGCTCTGAGAAGGCCGAAAGATAACATGGGCTGGAAACGGCCCAACGGAATAACGGGCCGTTAATGGGTATAAAGTGATAATCTGTTCATTACGGGCCAGTTTCACCACGGGCCGTTAATGGGTGTAAAGTGATACACTGTTCATTACGGGCTAGTTTCACCACGGGCCGTTAATAGGCCAAGAGTTACATAGGGCCTCATATGGGCCGAAAGACGTCATGGGCCATACATGCGCCAGAAGTGAAAATGGGCTGGAATCATATTGGATGGCCCAGATGACGCTACTGGGCCTAATTCGGATAGGGCGTAACGGGCCTTGGGTTAGCGGGCTGTAAATGGGCTATATGCGAACAGGCCGTTAACAGGCTTTCCTTGGGCCGGTCCGCCACCTTTTGGCCAAGTCAAACGGGCCGGCCTTTTCACATGGATGGGCCTCTATTGGGCCGTGCCACGTGTCGACGTATCATAGGCGCCCTCCATCCAATGAGTGGATGACATCTATCCCGACGATGAGCTGACACGTGTTTCCTCCAGCCAATGATGATTTTACACGTGGAAAATCCCCATTGGTTGGGGCTGTTAACGGGTTATCGGATCCAAAACCCGACCTGATAGCTTAACGGTGTTCCGTTGCGGTGGATGCCACGTGTCGGTCACCCTTGACTAAAGCACTTCTGTGACGCACGATTTATCGTCATGGAAGTGGCACTTCCGTGATGATAATTTTGGTAATGTCATGGAACTCTTGTACGACAGCACATGTATGACTATCTTGATTCTGTCATAAATTTGTCATGGATGTACATGCATGACAAAAAATGCGACCTACTGTGACAAACACGTATCATCACGGAAGTGTATTTTTTGTAGTGAATGTATAAGCTAAGCAGACTAGCACATGCAGTTTAACCAGATTGGAAGAATTACAATCTAGACACCATATGCAACATGCAACCACATATCACGGTGCCAAGTTAGAGCAAGCACCTGCGATGCCAGTGTAGGGGAAATGTTGTAATCAAATACAGAGCTACGTTCACTATCTTCATCTAGCATTTCTGTTTCTTGAGAATCATGTCGGGAGGCTGACGCTGCATTCTTTAAATGAGGAGTAGTCCCCTTGCCTGCCTGCCTCGTCATAAGTGATTGATGAGGGATACACAAGAACATTAGTTTGATGTAAGAACATGGTTAATACATAGATGTACTAGTATGTACCAAAAACAGAAAGGCATGTCATATTCAAAGGTATAATGTGTAAGCTAAGTAGATGCAATTTAACCAAATTGGAAGCAATACAAGCTAGACATCCGACTGGAGTGGTGAGCATGATCATCTAGGACCTAAGAGCCTGGTGGGAGGCGGGCTGCTTCGCCACCATCACGGATTTTTAGTTGGCTTCCAGGTGATGCCTATCTTTGCTGGGCTTGTCACTGGCTCGGCCAGTGCCCTGACTAGCTATTTGTCTTCTGGTGCTCACGGGATGGTGGTTCATGTAAAAAATATCTTTCCTTATCTTACCGACTTCGGCCTTTCGAGTACAAGCTAGACACCATATGGAACATGCAACCACATATGACACCGCAAAGTTAAAGCAAGCACCTGGGATGGTGGTTCATTGCGAGCGAGGTCATCAACTCCAGAGCTATGTTTACCGTCTCCATCTGCTGACACTGCACCCTTTATAGCGTTGTAACGTGTCTTGCCTACCAGCATACGAAGCTGGAGCGACTTCTCTCTTTTCTTTTTGGATTTTCTCATGGCAGCAGAGTCTGAAATACCCTTGCATAAAAACACAATAGTGAGAGTAAGGGTGAAGTGTGTGCAGAACTAGTGCACTGTAAAAGTAGCAGATAGCAGGTGGCTGAAAAATAAATGACAGGAGACATATGATAGCTCTACAACATTGCATGGCAACAAAATTAGATTCTACTCCGTATGATTTTGTAATATATAAGCACAGGAAATGCAGGTACTCCTCCAGCACACCACCACATGTGGTCATATCTAAGATAACAGTCGACTGAAAATAAATAGGTCAGTCGATTTTTTCATGAACCGTACGATCTATAAGGAACGGGCAGATGGCCTTCGTCAACCTCCCGCCAGTCACTGTTGACGATCTTTCTCGAACCGCCAGCGACCACGGGGGCCCAGACCCCTGGCTCCGCCGCCCCGCCCTCCCATCGACCTCACACCACCGCCGTGCTTGGCAGCGCCCCCAGGCCATCCCTTTAATCCCGGATGACCTCAATATCGGGCGCCAGTAGCTCTAGGCCGCACACACCCCTAAGATAAACACCAAGGCGCTGCTTTCCCATGTAATAGGCGTACTAGCGCCTGTTGCGCTGGGGATTGCTTCCGTTAATTGGGAATCAACTGTCCAGAAATTGAAATTCAGGGGGGTGACGGACCTCTAGCTAAGGTGAAATAGTATATGAGGAGAAACCTTGTGCATCACGAGTTACTAGGAACATCTAGTATCAAGAAGAAGCGGTCAACTAGTGTCTTCTATGGTATGAATACCGTGCAAGCAGAGACGTAAGATTTGCACGAATAAGGGAAGAGGAGCACCTATTTCGGTTGCCGATCTTCTTCTTTTTACCGGGGAAACCGATGTTTTGGAGGGTGCAGGCTTGGACGAACCCATGGCCAAATTGTTGACTGTGTTGCCGTGGCCGTATGTCGGCGGAGGGGAAGCAGATCCGAGTCGGCGAAGGACGGCGTAGCAGGAACAACTCCGGTGCGGTGGAGGGTCACGAAGTTGGAGCGGCAACGGTGAGGCGCAGGACGGCGTGGTTGAACTGGCTCGGGTACGGACGGCTCGGCCTCGGCTTCAACTACTAGCCCAGGTGTCCCAAATAGTGGGCGGGAGCGATTTCGGCCGCTCGCATGTGTGCTTAGGCGGCCATTGTGTATGAATATTTTTCGGATGCGGTTGCGTGGCGTCTAGATGAAGCTACGAACCTACCCCGATTTAGACCTTTGGACGTCGGGCCGGTAGGTTTCATGGGTCGGAGTTATTAGAAAACTAATTTCCTTGTACTACCAAACATTGGTCTCACGCGGTTTCGGGCGAGTAGAGGCTCTTTTAGCGCTTCGTTCGAAATTTTGAAACACAAGCATTCACGTTTAGAGTACTCTTGAACTATGAGGATTGACCTAAATAGACAGCGTTATATTTGACCTTGTATGTTTGAAAACCTCATTAAATTATCCGCTTCTTTTTGAAATTTTGACACTTGAAAATCCTATAACTACGATTATTTTGGAATGGAGGAGCTAAATTTGAATCTATTTTGTACACGACTACATATGATATTATGTACAAAATCAGAGCAAAGATTGGTGCTCCCATAATTTAGGTATGGTTTACAAATGCCATGATAACAAATTCAAATAATTGAATGGACTTCATGTTGAATTCGATTTTTTTAAACCACCTTAAGTTGTATTCAAATGTATGCTAGTTCATAGGTAGCTATTTATAATGTCCATTGTGTAACTTTCGTATGTATAATGTGCTCTACACACACAACATGAACTATACTCACGTTTATATTCGATTGCTAAAGCAATGCATTGTCTGGAGTTCAAAATACTAACTATGTGGATCAATTGTGTCAAATAATAACATAGACATGCTCAAATTCGATACAATCTAGATGTGTGATCGATCAATGACCGCTCCTTACGCGAATTGCAAATATCATGACCCCATCCTAATATTTGGATACAATTTATATCTTTAATCAATGTATAGAGCAGTCTTTTGCGTGTAGTTTCACTCTCCATCGGTGGTCTCTCACACATGCTCACACACTCTCTCCCAAGGTGTCTTTCTCACACACATGCTCTAGATATAACCCTCCCTCCCTCTCGTAACTATTTACAACTGTTTTTACTAACCTTTATCACAAGCACTCTTCCTCTCGCAAAGATACACACGCACAATCCTCATCGACCCTTTCTATATACATGGACCTGCCTACGTGTCTCATGTACGCACATTATCTTTACGCCTGTCTCTCACGCATTGTCTCACACCTCTCTTCCTAATCGACGAGTATGATTCTAGCAGAGCATTATGTAGGATGCCCCTTAAAGTTAGGTTGGATGAATAGTAATATCAGAGATAAAGGGGTTACCTTAGTCCGAGAACCTAGGGTTACAAATCCTATCCGGCTTTGTCAGTGGACACAGAGTCCTTCACAATTCTGCTATCTTTGTCTTGTACGACTAGTCATCCATGGGTCTTCCTAAATGCGTCACGGGCCGACCAATGTGGCGCAGGATGGAACCAAACGAAGGGCCTCACCTCGACCCACCAGACCTCACGCGATGACACACCCTCTGCCCCCATGTCTCATTATCTTCTCACACCCACACATACCAACACAAACACCACACACACAGAAAATTTCTCCTGGTGCCTCTATTCCCTCCCCCCCTTGCATATACACACTCAAGGGAATGGAATCTCCTGTCGTGACGTCATATTCATCTCTCTCTCTAGACCACTCTCATTTCTCATGCTATCTCTCCCACGCCCCCCCGTCGGCCCCTCTATCCATGCCTCTCTCGAATACGTAATACACACACATACCTCTCTAGGCCCCGCCAAATGCATCAACTACACATTCACACATGTTACATCACGTGCCCCACTAATCTAAAAAGCCCTCTCTTCACATTTATTTCGCATACAATATTCCTTTTGAATAAAGTGTGGCCAAAAAATTATTTTAGAGTTTCTACATATATACAACATTACAAAGTTATATGGAGGAGTACGAACGCTAATTTGCATTGCATGGTGCCCACAATGATATTTATTCCGCACTATGAATTTGTATATTTTTATACTATATACAAAGTTAGTCATAATAAAGAGAAACGAAGAGCATCTCTCTCCATCGCATACCCCCCCTACGCCCCTTTCACGTATGCACACAAAACTATCTCCAGGTCCCCTAAAAGTAAGCCCCCAGAAAATTCACGCATGTTTCATCTTTCTCTCGGGATATATGCAATGACGATCATTGTATTTGAAGCGAAAGCACGATACGTACATTAGACTTCAGAATCCACTCATTACGGTCACCATTTACGTTTAGTGGTTATTATACAGTCACGGGCTCACTGCACAACTTTGTATTTGCTCATGACATGACTAGTTGACCAGTTAAACGCTCCATGTGGCACCTCTAGTGTTGCATCACATTATCTCACTACCATCATGCACACCTGTCGACTTGTATCTACTCTACATCTACACTCTTATAAAACACATAAAATACACTCTTATAAAAAATAGAGTTGGTGATGATGGTGTGCCTGCCATCCTGCAATATAGGCCGTCCGATTTATATCTGACGGATAGGAAAGAAAGTATGGCAATTTTGCAAAAAGGTACCCACACACCTCTCCACATTTGCAAATAAGGCCTTCCCTCGTTCATCCTTTTCTCTCACAAGATAAACAAGTCATACAAATGCATCTTGATGTTACGTGCAACGCACGGGCATCTTGCTAGTAAGAATGAAAACAAACGACAAAAAAAATATTTTTACGGTGGTTCAAAGTCATGACCGCGGGCACAGCAGACAATGTGGCCTTGTATTGGTATGCTAAGCCGTCTGTTTTAACACACAGGAGCTGGTGTGGTGATTATACACACATGCACGCATGCACACGAACTGCATCCACGCAACACTCACACAAACACATGCACCCACGCACGCACGCAACACTCACACGTACACATGCAGCCACGCACGCATGCAACACTCACACGCACGCACGCAACACTCACACGCACACACGCACGCATGCATGCACACACCAATACACCACACGACCAACACACACTCTCACGCTCAAGTGCTCAACCTACACGTGCATGCGCACACATCAGGCCCTGACAGACACATACACAACCAGGTGATTCCCGCGCACGGGTTGGAGCCTTGTCGCGCCTGCGTAAATTTGTGTTTATCTGACCTTTTGCCTATGCGAACTGACAGGTGGGACCCACAAGGAACATGGTCAATTTAACTAGTCAACATGGCGCCACACAGACTATTTGGCCGGTCAACAGAGTGCAATGCGATGCTGAACTATGAGCAAGTGACCGTATAATCATCGCAAAACGTATATAGTGACCGTAATCAACCTATTCTGAAGTTCGGTGACCGTATTACACTTTTCTCTCTGTAGGCCCTCCAAAACTACAATTCTACACGTTCTCGCATGTTACATCTAACAACTATGCAATACAACACTACTACTACACTCTAACACAATAAATCATATGTGTTTTTAGTTTTACTAGACATCATATTGTTACTTATAATTATTCAGTTTGCATACATTAAAATTGCCTTTGAAATGTATGGCCAGTATCATCTACCGCGCGGGAAAAATCCGGCCCTTTCCTGTTTAATCGGGTTTGTATCGATGGATCGCGCGAAACAGCAAAACTATAGTACTAGACAGTACAAGTGACAGTTCACTGGGCCGTCGTGTCGTCTACTCCTCCGTCGTAATAGTGGAGCGCTCGCTTTCATAAATCTTCTAGTCCCTTTCGCCGACATGTGGGACATCAAGCTACCGGGTCCACGTGTCATACAGGAATACAGTGCAGAGCAGCCGGGGTGAAGCACCCCAGTCATGGCGCCGGTGTAGTAATGAGCAATGAGGCGTCAAATCACAAAGTTGCACCTTTCCCGCAGTTAAGTTGGAGGGACGAAGCAACCATCATTTCACTCGTTGCTGAATCCGCTTCTCCCACATCTTCTTCAACTTAACCACGTGTTGCTTCTGCCGTTGTTCTGCCTCATGTGGGACACGGATCGGCTTGGTAAAGCACTGACACGTGGGACTGCATGTTAGCAAACCGCCAGGATAACGTCCTCCGAAAATAAGAAGCCTAATCCTAGACTTACAAAGGGCTACATAGATGCTACGTATACTTTCCATCTAATCTATATATGCCCCCTGATTTTCAGGTGGGGTGGGCCTAATCCTCTCCTTTAATCCAATCAAATAGTCCCACATCACATCAGTTTGCAACTTTACGTAAACCATTACGTGGATGTAGCATTGCTCAAATAAGAAACCTCCCCTGCCATCCGCGCGGCAAAATCACCTCCTTTTTACTAATCTAGATTCTATATTTTTTTAGATCAATATAATTGAGATTTGTATAGATAGCACAGAGGAGCAAAACCAAGTGGTACGGTTAAGGGCATCCACAATGTGTAGCCAAATGTGAAAATAGCTTTTGGCATCGTGGGAACCATTGTGGACGGTGTTGCCAAAGCCAAAAAGATGGAACCGAAGCTCCCTGATTGATTGATTGAAGGAATAGAAAAATGCAACGTGTCTCCTCTTTCTCCCATGCTTGGACGCATGTAGTATAGTATAGAGCACAGAGTCTACTCCCCTGTCCCTTCTATCACAAATCACAAAGCAGTGAGGTGTCAAATCACAAAAGCACGAACGAAGCAACCATCATTTCACTCTTCGCTGACTCCGCTTCTCCATCGTCTTCTTCGAGAAACCATCTCGCTGCACTAGTACTCCTAGTAGTACTAGTAAAGGACTTCCTGGATGCAAATAAGGCGGTTATCTCGGCTTGCAGGAGGCACTTGCGAACGACTTACCGTGGTCTCCCTCATTGGTGTTCTCCGTCGAACGCACTTCGCCAAACCACCAAAAAAAAGATATCATCAACGTCACCGCAATGGGGAAGGAAGTCAAATATAGTTACTACCTTCATTTTTTTTGTACACAAGGGCAGTACATCAAAATTACAATTTGCAAAGGGCCACTAACACTAATCGAGGCAAAATTGATGGGGTTGGCAACCAAGGACATTAATATCCCCTGCATGCATGCGGAAGTGAGAAGGTTGGTTTGCATGGCGCTGCATTAATCAAGCGATGAGGAGTGAGATGGTTAGCTCTTTGGTCTTTGGAGAAAAAAATACGCATTAATTGACACGTGAAACGAGGATTTGTATCGATTAAATCCCGCGAAGGAAAACCCCGCCTTTCTTTTTTAACACTAGTACTCCTAGTACGTACGTACTTATCCTGTTTGGGTCTAGGCCTTGCATTGCCAAACTTCGCCACACATTTTTGCCAAGCTTGCCTAAAGTTTTCAAAATGAGAAGGAGGTACACTTGCGCACGGCTGTCGCGGTCGCACCGCACCCTCACACGGTCGCTCCTACACATCGCGGTCGCACCGCACCCTCACACAGTCGCTCCTCCACGCCACAAACCCAACCAAGGGAACGCACCCTCACTAACACGTGCTGTCGCATGTGAACAAACCAAACTCAGCCATCCTATCGCTGACACATAATTTTCGTTCATAGAGTATGTTTATTAAACCGCATGTTGGGGAGTATCCATACGGCCCGTGCGGTGGTCTGTTGGGGAAGAAGAAGAGGTGAGGAAGAAGGAAAGAAGGGTTAGGAGACGTAGGATATTCATCCAACCGCCTGAAATAGTAGACTGACCCAAGTCAGGCGACTTGCATAACAAATATATGTTTTTACACAGCAAAAGATCCATAAAAGCAACAACATAAAGAAAAACTATCACTGCTCGCGAAAAGAGACGGTCTCGTCGTCTTTGGCTGCCGACGCGAACCAGTCGTCGCTGCCGACATGTGTCTCCGCACCGTGGTTGTCCTCGGCCTCCAGCTACTCGTTCAAGCTGATCATGCGGGCGCTCTGCACGGACGAGAGCACAGTCCGGTTCAAGTCGAGGACGTCCGGTTCCGCCTGCAGGAGGGCCTCGATGGCTGTACATCGCTCTTATCGCGTTCGCGTTGCAGCCCGGCACGCTGGACCCTCCACGTCGCTCATCGAATGGAACGCGCTTCGTCTTGCATTTTCGCTCGCTTGTGGGACCGCAGTTGAGAGCAAACCGACGTCCCTCCCCCTCCCCCGCCCGCGTCATTTATTATACCACCACTCCCTCGGTTTTATGCAAAGTAAATAAAAACAGAGGGAGTATACTACGGATGAGGATCCCCTGACGTGGCTGAACCCATTGAGTAACTGACATGCGGGGCCTAGCAAGCATGGAGTCCGCTAGTAAGTGACCGAAAGGGAGGGTAAGGCAGGTATACCTACGTCAGAGGATCCACTCCCACTATACTACTTTGACCAAATGTTAGAGTAATAATATATGACATGCAACTTACACAAATGTTAGAGTAATAATATATGACATGCAACTTACACAAAGCATACAGGGTCTAATGCGTTTTTCGAGGCTAACTTTGACCAAATGTTAGAGTAATAACGTATGGCATGCAACTTACACAAAGCATACGTCAAATTCATATATGAAAGGAGTTTCCAATGATATAATTTTCACATTATACATCTCATGTACTATTAATCTTGTCAATAGTCAAATTGGAATCCATCTCGAGTACAAATCTAGGAGTACGTACGAATCTAACAATATTGATTGGGCATTGTTGAATGTTGATACCTTTTTGATCAAAGTAGAGATACTTTGACTACACATAAAACTTATATGTAAACTAGAAAGGATAGGAGGGAGTATATTGTACGTTCAAAAACGAAACGAACATTGAATACCCTTTATATATGATTTGCGAATGCTATGATCACCGGTTCAAAATTTTGAATCCGCGTTAGGTATCACGTGCCTCCACTCGTTCCCTCTCGATTTCATCTCGGGGTCCGGAGATCTATTGAAAGAGGACTAGGGTGGGTACATGCGAATGATACTCGGCGGAATGTTCAAATGAGGCATGTGGGAGGATGGACACGACTGGAGGGCGACATGATCGATGGAGAAGAGGTTTGGAGAGGAATGAGAAATAAGCAAACGCCACATGATTATACTTGAACGGCTCAAATAAACAATAAGTTGTCTCGCTTGGCCTACATAGTGAAAGGCCTAATGCGCAACGCGGAGCACTGATGCTCGAATATGGCCGGGAAAACAGGGAAACCGACATGTGGGGCACACCCGTCGGGACGACGTAGCGCAGACTAGTCCAATGGAGGAGCTGGCCCACGACCTCCTCACCACCGACAACCGTTCATGTGGGTCGTTGGGGCCAACAATGGGGCGCAGCTCTAGCACCGCCTCTGGACACGACGACCGCGGTGAGCGACACACTTATATCGTCGGTAGACACGGTCGGTTTCAGTGTGCCGAGGGTGGCGTTAGTGCTGTGGCACGACCAATGGTATGTTTGGTTTGTGCCGAAGGTTGCCCCATCAAAGCATTAGGTAGCCAAAATTTTGGTTGAGGTATTGGTTGCCCATGATTTGGCCGACATTGGCAAGAAAAATGAACTAGAGTTGGCTAGAGTTCATTGGCATGCCAAAGAAATGGCAACCATCCAAACAAAGACCAAAATTTTGGTTGAGGTATTGGTTGCCCATGATTTGGCCGACATTGGAAATAAAAATGAACTAGAGTTGGCTAGAGTTCATTGGCATGCCAAAAAAATGGCAACCATCCAAACAAAGACCAATCTTTGGGTCATGACCAAAATTTTGGTAAGGTGCACTTTGGCCACAATCCAAACACACCCCAACACCCGGCTCGTCGAGGATGGACGGGGCGCCGCAACGCGTCCGCGGAGTGGTGTAGCGCAGCCAACTGCATCCTCTGGACCTGAGACCATGCCGAGTCGTCTTGCTTTTTCAATGACATGCGGGGATCGCATGTGAGCAAAGGGCATCTCCAACGTTGCCACGACCGCAGCTGACTACCCTCGCACACCAAAACCCTCGTCCCTCGCGCCGTCTCGCGGTGCATTCCCAGCCGGCGCCAGCTGCCGACATTCATGTCGTCCGTTCGTATATCGTCGTTAAGAGGCTCGGTGCCCGAGGAACCAACTCCGGTGAATTAATGATGCACCCGGACGCTTGGCCTCACCAGAATGCGCTACTTAAAGCGGCAACGCCCAGCTAACCTCCACACTATAGCGCATCGTCCTCCTACCTGGCACCACATCCGCCATGACCGCAAGTGTGAACACTCTGCGGGAGAGCTTGTCTTCGGGGATGAAGCTCGAGGTCGCCGCCCTCGCTCAAGTCACCTCTCACGACGCAATAGAGGCGTAGCCAGACGCGGACACAACCGCACAAGAGGTGGCCACGCTGGCGGCCGACGATGGGAGCACCGTCAACCACGCGCCTACTTGCCGCCGTCCAACGTCCGGCACTGCCAAGGTCGGGGACTCCTCCGAGGATGAGTAGGGCATGGGAGGCGGCAGGGCAAGGTGTGCCAACTGGCCGGTCCGTATCCCGTGTTCTACTCTTCCTCACCGGAGACCGCACCTTCATTTCACGGGTCTTGAACCCTGCCCCCATACATAGAGATCGCAGATGGAGGACGTCGGTCGCCGCCGTAGAATAGGTTTAGGGTCGGGTTTCTTTTATTTTTCTGTCCTATAAAAGTTCGAAATGTAATGAAAATCTGTCGTGTTTGCATTAATCTCAGCTGGTGTATATGAACTTTCACAATAATATACATATTATAGGAGTACTAGCAAGATGCCCGTGCGTTGCATGGAAGATCAAGATCTTGTGGGAGAAAAGGATGAACGAGGGAAAGCCTT
Organism: Aegilops umbellulata; assembly: GCA_032464435.1. Lineage (NCBI taxonomy): Eukaryota > Viridiplantae > Streptophyta > Magnoliopsida > Poales > Poaceae > Aegilops > Aegilops umbellulata. The sequence continues at coordinate 333,561,576 of CP136058.1, forward strand.
ATCTGCAAATGTGGAGAGGAGTGCGGGTAAATTGTCATAGTTTCCTTCCTATCCGTTAGATATAGATCGGACGGCCTATATTGCAGGATGACAGGCACACCATCATCACCAACTCCGCTTCTTAATGAACCGAGACAAATCTAACATGCAAAGTAAAATAAACACATAGGGTCTATACATACACAAATTATCTTAGGCACTCCAATAGTACGTCCACTACACATTCACACATTTCACATCTTTCTACATCTACCGGAACCTACGAAAGGGTTAACGTAAATTGCCTCTCTCTCTCTCCTCCCCTGATTTTCATGGTGGTGGGCCCCTCCCTCCCCCCAATCTACAATCAACAGCTCACATGTTTCACATTACGTTAATTACGTAACTAGGATTACATGGGTGTAGCATTACTCGTCCTAAAAAACCCAACTAAGCCAACCTCCCAGCATATTGCGCGGGAAAAGACCCGGCCGCGCCGTTTTAGTCGGGATTACTGGGTTACTAGTAGTAGTATCGATGGATCGCGTGAAGCAACAAATTTTTTTGAGGGGGCGAAGCACCTAGTTTAAAAGGAAAAAAGGCGGTACACTCACATCACTTCTGTCGCGGTCGCATTGCACCCCACACACGTTCGGTCCTGCACACGGCTCACGCAAACGGAATGCGCTTCGGCTTGCCTCTTCACTGACACATGGGACTGCACTTGGAGAAAACAACCATGCGCCAAACTCCCCCCGCCCACTGCGCCAAATTCCCCCCCCCCCCACACACACCCAAAAATTCCCCCCAAATCCGATTCAACCGCCCTTCGGCCAACTAGCCAATAATATTCCCCAAACCCCCTCCCCCCTGTCCCCCTCCACTCCATTCGCTCCGCCAAAGCCGCCCTCCCCTCTGCTCCAATATGTCGGCGCCGCGGTTCGGCGATCCTCTCGCTCCCACAATACGCTCTCGTAGACTGCCGTCCTCTAGCCGCACCGCTACCTCTGGCTACGTTCTTGTGGAGGCGCACGGTGATCAGCGCCGCCACCGCTGGCGACGTTTGTGTGGATACGCACGGCGGTCAGCTTCTCCCACGGTACGTGCATTCTAGACCGAGGCCCCGTTCATGTTGGTGTAGCGCTGAATGTTAGCTGATAGACGCTGTTAATCTCACTGTTTGCCGAAGTAGTTTACTGTCAATATGCTCTGCTTAAGAAGCTTCCTTGCCCTGTTCTGCACTCAATCTGCTTAGCTGAGATGGCATGCCAAGGCCGATTAGTTGCTAAAATATCCTGCCATATATTTATTGTGACGTAGATTGCCATGGTCTAGTAGCCAATCTGTTAGGTGAAATAGCTCTACACCGTTTTATACTCGATCTTTGTTGCTGCATCCGGTAGTTCGATGGCTGTGTGCTCGGCCTCATTGACTGCTGAAACAGCCTGCCATAATTTGGCACTCAAATCTGTTTGTTGAATTAGCTTTACATGTACTTCGTTACTTAGATCTGCTCGTCCAATTATCTTGCCATAGCTTTAGACATCGACCTAGATATTTTTTTCTGGACTTCATAAAAAAGCATATATGTTTTTCCTGTAATATCTAGTAGAAGAACTATTTTGAATGTCTAACAGATGGACATGACTTGGATAACTTTTGCTCGAAGATTCTCCGCTGCATATGTCGAGGGGGTTGAAAACTTCATGAACTTTATCAGAGCTGAGTACGATGGTCCGAAATCAGATGTGCTCTTCCCGTGTAGCAGTTGTATGAATTCAGTTACAAGACCCCAGTCAACTGTGCAAAATCATCTACACTTGTATGGGATGTATTTCACATATACTAGTTGGGTTCATCATGTTGAAGCTCTGAACGTCAATGTTATTGACTACGTGGAAGCAGCAGATCACCATCTGGATCTGCCTGATGCTCAGGTGGAAGAGGAGGAGGGGGTGGTGGTGGCAGAGCCAGTGAGTTTGACCAACATTGAAACAATGCTACGAAATGCTCGTGCATTCCGTGAACTTCCACCTGTAGAAGAAAAACGGTGGGCCCGCATGTTGGAACAATGCAACGTTGTTGTCACCCCAGGAAATAAGCTGTCAGTATTCTCATCTATGGTCACCTTTCTTCAGGTAAAGACATCTGAGCGAATGACCAACAAATCATTCGATGTGATGTTGGCTGCTTTCCGCGAATCTTTCCTAGATGCTTCTGAGCTGCCACACACCTACAGTAAAATGAAGGATTTCCTTCGTGCAGTTGGAATTGGATATGATATGATCCATGTTTGTAAGAATAATTGTGTTCTGTTCTGGAAGGATTATGCCAACTTAAGTGAATGCCCGAAATGCAAATCATCAAGATGGAAAGATGGCGATGCTGTGAAGAAGATTCCTCATAATGTTCTGAGACATTTTCCAATTACACCAAGATTGCAGAGGTTGTTTCATGATGCTGAAACAAGAGAGGATGTACTGTGGCATTCTAGGAACCAGGAGTACAGAGATCAGAATGTAATGAGCCATCCATCTCATGGTAGTGAGTGGAAAAGCATCAATGATAAATACAAAGATTTTGTTGCTGACCCAAGAAACATTAGTGTCGTGGAGTTAACACGTCAGATGTCTTCTTGGAAAGACTTGGTCATGGAGGCATCGCAACGGGTTAGCTTGAAGGGGTTAAACCGGACAAGGGACATGGGAGTTTATACTAGTTCGGCCCCTTCGATGAACGTAAAAGCCTACGTCTAGTTGTGATGGGATTGATTGGGTTTTGATGCGCAGGGAGCGAATACGCTAGCCTGAGCCTCGAGTTGTTGTTGTCTGTCCCTAAACCGCCGCCGTGTCACCCCTTTATATACACAGGAGGACCCCGGCCGGTCTACAGAGTCCTAGGCTGACTTATACAAGTGCCAGCCTTGGTCTCTTCCTTTCTTTCTTATATTACAAGTTTATACAAGTATGGCGGTTTACCATCATGGGCCCTAAATCGCCCGTGGACTCTGGGCCACTACGCTTCATCCGTAAAGCACCATCCTCCGGGTTGTCTTGGGCTTCGGTATAGCTAAAGGTGAACCAGCCCCTCCTGATCGGTTTACCCTTAGCGGTTATATCCTCAACATTAGGCCCCAGATTGATTTGGACCTGTTCATGTCAATCTTAAATCCTTAGGAAATTTATTAAAATTGATATCCACCCTTGTAAACCGCCATATTGCCTTTCCCTGTGAACTTTAATGAACCGCCGTGAGGTCATCTTCTGTCACTGAAGTAAGTTATGGTGATGTCATCCCTGCATACCATGATTTATAAAGATTCCCTTCTCTTTAATTAATTCCCAAAGACCGAGGCGACAACTGTATCCTTTTCTGCCGCTTCAGACCCTTCGATTTTCGCGCCTGCCATTTTATCCCCTTTCCTTTATAAATAAGACCGAGGCTCCTTTCATTTTTCCCCTTTGCCTCTTCGCCTGGTCTTCCTCCTCGCGACCCGAAGAACTCAAGCATCGCCGCCGTCGTCGACCTTGAAGCTCTGCCTCATCTCAGGCCGCCGCATCACCCTGTTTGCACCAGAGCTCCTTCGATATTCCTCCGCCGCTGCGTGACTCTGGTAAATGCTCCCTTTTCTCACTTATCAGATCTATATTAGGGTTTCAAATTTTCTTTGGTGTTCGTCATTGTTCATCAGTGTTCGTCAGTGTTCATCTGCCTTCCCTTTATCATCTCACTGAATCCAGTTATGCCTGATAGTTTCTTTTTACGGCTGGATCTGTAGTTTTTACTGTACCGTACCACCACATCTTGTTGTTCCTTGATAAATTCTTATTTGAACCTTCTCTATTCCGTTTATCGCCATTGTAGGGCTCAGAAAAATTTCTTCATTGACCGACGGTAGATCCAAAATTATATCACCATCTTGCGAAACTTGTTTCTGCAACACTTAGTAAATTTTCAGATCTAACCCTTTTACCGAAGGGCGATTTAACCTGCGATAGTTGATAATTCCTCATATGCCATTAGCCCTCACTTAAACCGCCGTATAATTTTGAATATCAATGCTTGGCTCCTCTTACATACACTTTGATTAAATTTCCGGTTTAGCATTACATGCCAATTTAATATTGATGAATTCACTTAGATCAGCAATCGTAAACTTCCCATTTTCCTTCTGCAGACTGTGATGGCACCACAATTTGCTGCCTGTAACTGGGTCCCATCCCGGATTACCGAGACACAGATCAACATCTTTGTCATTACAGGCGCTTTAGCTCCACAGAATGTTCTTCAATGGCGAGTTCCTGGTCCTGAATGCCCTCCTGAACCCAAAGAGGGAGAGGTGATTGTGTTCTTGCAACATCTGGGCCGGGGCTTCAGTCCCCCAGGATCAAAAAATTTCCGAGATGTGCTTTCCAGCTTCCAACTCCATCCTCAAGATATAGGACCAAACTCAGTGTCCAATATATGTGATTTCCAGGTTTTCTGCGAAGTTTATCTGCAGGAAGAACCAACTGTTGATTTATTCCGGGATCTCTTTCACTTAAACCGCCGGACAGAATTCACTGACGGCCCCAACACTGAACTTGGCGTCGTTTCAATTCAGAAGAGGAAAGAAGTTGAATTTCCTCACACCAAACTTCATAGTCACCCAAAGGACTGGAACCAAACATGGTTCTATTGTCAAAACACTGCTCCTACTGATGAAAATCCTCTGCCGGGTTACCGGCCGTACCGGCTTAGCAATAGCCACCCTTTACCTCCACGACTAACAGCAAAAGAATGTCAAGCCTATGCATCCCAACTTGTTAAACTCCGGGCTTTCATGGCCAATGGTTTAACTGGCGTTGATCTTGTCCGCTGCTGGGTTTCATGGTGTATTTTTCCCTTAAGCCGCCGCTCCGGGTTAATGTGTGAATATACTGGCCAGACATATGACCCGCAACGGTTTAACCAAATAGAGATGACTGAGGATGAGGTCACTGAAAGTGTGAAGAAGATACTTGATGAAAGTCTCACTGTGTGCACTCAGGTCGGTCTGCCTCCTTATTATGCCTCCAACAAACTACCAGCGGTAAGCATTTTAACTTTGTATCTTCCTGATTCTGCTGTGCTTATAGCTCTATTGTAATAGTCCTTTGCACAACCTCCCAGGGAGACAGCTCCTTCTGGAAAAAGAAACTTCAAGACAAACCGGCCAAGGCTCCTCGGATTAAGAGCAAGGTCACCAAGAGAGCTGGCAAGAAGAAAGCCGCCGAGACTTCTGAACCGCCAGAAGATGTCCATGAATCAACTGAAGAGGTAGAACTTGACTCCCTTGGCTTTTATTTCATACATATTATTGACAATGATTGCTCCCAGGATGATGCAAAGGCCAGCCGTGCAGATCATGTTGAGGTAATTTATCTATCTGACTCAGAACTTGTGCCAGCTCAAAAGCTTCGCCGTGCAGTTCAGAAAGTGAAATGCTCTCACCCTCTTGCTTATGTGGGTCAAAACTTTCTTTGAAGACACAGCAAACCGAAGGTCATCGCACAACTCGGCACAGTGGCCAACAGGTCACTTCCTCCGGTTTACCTCTGACACCAACCCGGAAACGCCGTCCCGATGTTGCTTATTCTCCTGAAAAACGTTATCCTTTGAAGGGTTTTTTTTCGATGCCCTCTCAATCCATCTGACTCAAACTATCAGGTATCTTCAAACTCGTCGGGCGGTTCATCCACCACTCAACTGCCTCCGTTGAAAACCGTCCCTGGGTAAGCATACAGCCTTTCATTTTTCCCTTATCCTTATATTGACCCTGCTAATCCTTGTTTTGATATTAGCGGCAAAGCTCGTCTGAGTAAGAAGGCTAAGACCAGTACCCCTTCTGGCGAAGTTGAACCGGCAGAGATTCCTGAAGATGCTAGTGAGAACTTTGATAATCCCATGGACGATTTTATCCCGCCAGAATCAACTGTAAATGTTGATCCACCAGAAGCTGACCCGGCCACTCATGAGGGCACCTCCAGTCCACATGCCACACCTGCAAGTCCAGCTGTTGATCCTCTGAACTCCACGGCCAATCCGCCAACTCCTCCTACCACTTCAATCCCAGAAAAGGATGATGAAGTTGTCGTCACCGGCATTGGTTATACCGCTCCAGGCAATCCGCTCATTTTGGCAAAACATAATGCCAAAGATGAATTTGCTTTCCCAGGCAAAGGGAAAGCGGAAATTGATTTGTCAAAGTACGCTCATCTTTCTGTCTAGGAGCTTCATTCCGGATTTTTGAACCGGCTTTATGCAAGCCGGGACTCTGAAGCTGACTTGGTGAACTTGATGAAAGAACGCTATGAGGTATTCCTTCTCGTCTCAATCTTGTACCCTGTAGCTCCCAAGGGTCGGGTTAAGTTATAAAGTTAAACCGGAACTTATAATCCCTTTCATTCTGAGTGCTCCTTATTGATGTTCCTTTGAGCGAATATACATTAGCCCCCAAGTATCCGGATTAAAACTTGTATTGATCCTGGGGACTTTGAACCAGCAGTAGTAAAGAAGCAATCCGCATTAGCCCCCAAGTGCCGAGTGTATAACTAGTTATATACTTGGGACTTTGATATTGTATTGATATGCATCTGTGACTGACTGACGGAGATAAACGGTCCACGCACTCAAATTGCGGACCTTCAAGAAAGCATCAAATCTCAGCAAGAAGAATCTTCCAAGTCCACAGAGGAACTAAAAGCCGCTTTAACTTCCCTGGAACAACTTAAAGAAAGTTTCAAGACAGAACGTGCCAAGTGGGAAACTGAGAAGGACGCATTATGAAAACAAGCTGAAGACGCCGAATCAGCTCTTAAACCGGTGGAAGAAGAGCTTTCCGGATTGAAGCTCCAAGTGAATGCTATGACCTTTGCAGTTTTTGGTAAGTATTCCCACTAATACATGACATATTCCTTTTTGTAAGGCAGCAGTTGATAATCCTTAAACCGTTGCAGGAAGCCGTATTACTCATCTGGGCTCAGATGCACGGGCGAAATTGAAAGCAGCATATACTTTGATTGAACAACTGTATGCTGGTGCCCAATGGGTTATTTGTGCGGCCTCTTATGACAACCCGGCCCCAATCCTGATCAAGGAAACGCTAGCAAGGCTTTCGATGGTACCGGCCGAGTTAGAAGAAGTGAAGCGATCTGCTGCCAGGGCAGGTGCTTTGTTGGCCCTCACCCGAGCCAAAGCGTGGATAGCTGACCTTGATCCGGTTGACCTTGCAAAAGCCTTTCCAAGCACACAAGAGGACGGGGCGGATTTTGACGATGCCGCCTTGAAAAAGGTGACAACGGAAATGCGTCCTCTGGCGAGTCAGCTGGCAGAAGATGCTAACTTGACTGTTCACCTGTCTCGTTATGATGCAAATAACAAACGGGTTAATGCTGACTTGCCGGAAGTGCAAAATCTCATTCCGCCGATCCGTAAGCACACTTATGCCCGTGATGTTGATCCGTCAGAACTTATCAGTGAAGAAGCTGTCTTTCAGGCTTTAACCCGGATTGACTGGACAACCACGGATTTCCAACCACAAGGTGAAGATGAGGCTGAACCTGCGCCAAATGACCCGTCAACTTCGCAGCATCGTGGTAACGAAACTTAATCCGGCAAGCTGATGGATACTCCGCAGACTTTGTTCAGGGGAAAAAACACCATATTTTGGGCCTTGAAAGCGCCTTGTAATAGGCTAGATAAATATTGTGATCCGTTCTGCCATCGTGCACTGGGATATACTTTGTCTTGATCTGTCATGATAATTTCAGTACCGCCTTATATATTTTCAATATTATGCAATCCCTATATCTGTATAAGAAAAAATCTGTCCAGGCGGTTTTCCGCTGGACGGGTCAAAATACCCTGCATAACTTGGCAAGCAACCATGGTTACTAACAACATAGCAATAATAAATCATACCTGGGATATGAAATCATTGCTGTTAGTCTTACCGATTGTGATATTAGGAAGGATTAAAATCCAACTTCCATCATGCCATTTTGGTATATGATATCGAACCGGGTTGTGATAAACACCGGACGATTACCGGGGACAAAGTGTCAATCCAGACCGGTTTAGAGGATGCTGGGTTACCTTTATTTGAATGCTTGAACAGAAAATCCGCAAGCCACACCGGGTTAAGAAACACCGGGTTGATTGTAAACATGATGAAAGAATAAAAAATTACCATGAACAAAGAAAAGATAGCAAGGCTTTTCAAGGGCTGCCAGGCCCAAATCAAGGCTTTTCATGGGCTGCCAGGCCACTGAGTTAAACCATTTTAGCAAAGCCTTTTACGATGGGCCTCCAACTAACCAATCATCGTTTTAACTTTGACGAGTTCAGGGTCTCAAAGAGAGTAACTGTCAAACGTTCGACGGGTCGTGCCAGGATTACCTGGATAGGAGTGGCTTACTTGATGAAGGCAGGTTAACCCGGGGTTTTAGGTGAATACACCAGGCTTCCAAGCCGTGGGTCGATACCCGACTACAAGGGTCCTTTCAAGCTCTTTGGTATTTGACGCAAAGAGCCCCCAAGTAACTTTGTGATCTGTGCTCAATGGGTGCCTATGTTGGAGCTATGTTGTGAGCAATCAGACTCTCTTTGGCCCCTTGGGTGTGAAGCTCCCAAGCTAAGTGGTGGCATGATGGCCGGTTTAAGAGGTAGTACTCCGCTTTTCTAAGCTGAAGCCCCCAAGTTTAATAGATATTTGGAAGAAAAACAACAGAGACCCTGCTTGATTTAGCAAGGGTGCCGGTTTACTTTATTGATCATAATATGTACATTGTCGAAATATATACATAAGAAAAGCCAGTGGCTTCAAGTATAATAAGGCCGTAGGAGAGCTATGTTCCATGGCCGCCGGGTCTCCTCCTCAGAGCTACGTGAGTCTTCTCGAACGTCAATGAGGTAGTATGATCCGTTGTGCAGATTCTTGCTGACCACAAAGGGTCCTTCCCAAGGGGATAGCTTGTGCATATCCATCTGGTCTTGAACGAGACGGAGCACCAGATCACCTTCTTGAAAGGTTCTTGTCTTAACCCGGCGGCTGTGATAACGCCGCAGGTCTTGTTGATAAACTGCTGACCGAGCCAAAGCCATGTCCTGTTTCTCATCTAACAGGTCCAGCGCCTCTTGGCGTGCTTGCTCATTGTCCGCTTCAACATGATTTGCAACTCGGGGCGAGTCGTGACGGATATCGCTTGGAAGGACAGCCTCTGCCCCGTAAACCATGAAAAAAGGTGTATAACCTGTAGACCGGTTTGGGGTGGTGTTTATACTCCATAACACCGACGGTAATTCTTCCACCCAACAACCCGGGGTCCGCTTCAGAGGGACCATAAGCCTAGGCTTGATACCCTTCATGATTTCTTGATTCGCCCTCTCTGCCTAGCCATTAGACTGGGGGTGAGCCACAGATGCTAGATCAAGCCGGATGTGCTCTCGTTGGCAAAATTCCTCCATCTCCCCTTTAGAAAGGTTCATACCATTATCTGTGATGATACTGTGTGGAAAGCCAAAACGGAAAATAATCTTTTTAAGGAATTGAACCGCCGTAGCTGCGTCACACTTACTGATGGGCTCTGCTTCAACCCATTTAGTGAATTTGTCAACCGCCACCAACAGGTGGGTCTTCTTGTCCTTGGAACGCTTAAAGGGTCCCACCATATCGAGCCCCCAAGTAGCAAACGGCCAAGTGATGGGAATCATGCGTAATTCTTGAGCCGGAACATGAGCTCGACGTGAAAATTTCTAACAAGCATCGCACCGCTTTACCAGATCCTCCGCATCAGAATGGGCAGTTAACCAGTAGAACCCATGACGGAATGCTTTAGCCACGAGGGATTTTGAACCGGCATGGTGACCACAATCCCCTTCATGGATTTCACGCAAAATCTCTTGCCCCTCTTCGGGAGAAACACAACGTTGGAACACGCCTAAAACGCTGCAATGGGTAGCTCACCATTATGCACGACCATAGACTTGGACCGCCGGATTATCTGTCTTGCGAAAAGCTCATCATCTGGTAACTCTCCCCGGTTTAAGTATGCCAAATATGGGATAGTCCAATCCGGAGTGGCATGTAAAGTAGCTACCAATTGGGCCTCCGGATCAGGAACAGCTAAATCCTCCTCTGTAGGCAATTTTACAGACGGGTTATGTAAAATATCCAGAAAGGTATTAGGTGGTACCGGTTTACATTGAGATCCCAGCCGGCTGAGAGCATCAGCTGCTTCGTTCTTGCGCCGGTCGATGTGCTCCACCTGATAACCTTTAAAGTGGCCTGCTACCATATCCACCTCTCGCCTATAAGTTGCCATGAGTGGATCTTTTGAATCCCAAGTGCCAGAAACTTGCTGGGCCACTAGATCAGAGTCTCCAAAGCACCGAACCCGACTTAAGTTCATTTCCTTGGCCACACGGAGGCCGTGGAGTAGGGCCTCGTACTCTGCTGCATTGTTAGTACAAGGGAACATTAAGCGGAGAACATAACAAATTTTATCACCTCGAGGGGAAGTAAGGACGACTCCAGCCCCTGAGCCTTCCAACTACCTGGACCCGCCAAAGTGAATAGTCCAGTATGTGTTATCCGGTTTGTCCTTTGGTGCCTGTAACTCGGTCCAGTCATTAATGAAGTCGACCAACGCCTAAGATTTGACGGCTGTTCGGGGCATATACTTCAACCCATGGGGACCAAGCTCAATTGCCCACTTTGCAACCCGGCCAGTTGCCTCTCTATTCTGGATTATATCACCCAAGGGAGCAGAGCTAACCACTGTGATGGGATGGCCTTGAAAGTATTGCTTGAGCTTCCTACTTGCCATGAAGACTCCATATACAAGCTTCTGCCAATGCGGATATCGTTGCTTGGATTCGATCAGTACTTCACTGATATAGTAAACTGGCCATTGAACCGGATATTCCTTTCCAGCCTCCTTACGTTCAACCACAATCGCTACACTGACTGCACGGGCATTGGCTGCCACGTACAATAACAAAGGCTCCTTATCAACCAGAGCAGCAAGAAGGGGCGGTTCAGCCAGCTGCCGCTTCAAATCCTCAAATGATGTGTTAGCGGCGTCACTCCAGACGAATTTATCTTTCTTCTTCAGCATCTGATATAAGGGAATTGCCTTTTCTCCCAAACGACTGATAAACCGGCTAGGGGCTGCAATCCGGCCCGCCAAGCGCTGAACATCATTGATACATGCCGGTTTAGCCAAAGATGTGATTGCTTTGATTTTTTCTGGATTGGCCTCAATGCCTCGGTTGGACACGAGAAAGCCCAGAAGCTTGCCTGCCGGAACACCAAAAACGCACTTCTCCGGGTTAAGCATCATTTTATAAACCCGGAGATTGTCAAACGTCTCCTTGAGATCCTCTATCAAGGTTTCCTGCTTCCTGGATTTTACCACAATATCATCCACGTAAGCATGAACATTGCGCCCGATCTGCTTGTGAAGAAAATTCTGCACACAACGCTGATAGGTTGCTTGGGCACTCTTGAGCCCAAAAGTCATGGAGACATAGCAGAAGGCTCCAAAGGGGGTGATGAAGGCTGTCTTCTCCTGGTCCTTAACTGCCATCGCATCAATGAATAAGCATCTAGGAAACTCAGGCGATCACAACCCGCCGTCGCATCAATGATCTGATCAATACGCGGGAGAGAAAAACGATCGGCCGGGCATGCCTTGTTCAAATCTGTGTAGTCCACACACATATGCCAAGTGTTGTTTTTCTTAAGAACAAGCACTGGATTAGCCAACCATTCGGGATGATAAACTTCGATGATAAACCCTGCTGCCAGTAGCCGGGCTACCTCTTCTCCAATGGCCTTGATTCTCTCTTCATTAAAGCGGCGAAGGAACTGCTTGACCAGTTTGAACTTGGGATCAATATTGAGGGTGTGCTCAGCGAGTCCTCTCGGTACACCTGGCATGTCAGAAGGCTTCCATGCAAAAATGTCCCGATTCTCACGGATGAACTCGATGAGCGCGCTTTCCTATTTCGAATCCAGATTGGCACTGATACTAAACTGTTTGGATGGGTCACCAGGGACAAAGTCGATAAGTTTAGTCTCATTAGCCGGTTTGAACGCCAGGGCCGGGTCATGTTCAGTTGTAGGCTTCTTTAAAGGGGTCATGTCTGCCGGATCAACATTGTCCTTATAAAATGTCAACTCCTCGGTAGCACAAACCGACTCAGCGTAGGCCGCCTCTCCTTCCTCACAATCCAGAGCAATCTTGCGGCTCCCGTGTACCGTGATCGTCCCTTTATGACCCGGCATTTTGAGCTATAGGTAGACATAACAGGGTCTCGCCATGAATCTCGCATAGGCCGGCCGTTCGAACAGCGCGTGATATTGGCTCTGGATCTTCACCACCTCAAATATCAATGTCTCAGATCTGGAATCATGATCGTCTCCAAACACAACTTCCAAAGCAATCTTCCCAACAGGGTATGCTGATTTGCCTGGTACCACACCGTGAAAAACTGTATTCGACGGATTAAGATTCTTATCTGTCAACCCCATGCGACAGAAAGTCTCGTAGTATAGGATGTTAATGCTGCTTCCTACATCCATTAAAACTTTGGTGAACTTGTAACCCCCCACCTGAGGTGCTACGACCAAGGCTAACTGACCCGGATTATCAACCCGGGGTGGGTGATCCTCTCTGCTCCACACAATGGGCTGCTCCGACCATCATAGATAACGTGGCACGACTAGTTCAACAACATTAACCGCCCTCTTGTGAAGCTTCTGATCTCGCTTGCACAGGCTAGTCGTGAAAATGTGATATTGTCCGCTGTTCAGCTGCTTGGGATGACTCTAGTAGCCTGACTGCTGCTGATTCCCCTGGTTGTTCTGCTGGTTATTGCCATGGTTGTTCTGATGGCCTTGGTTGTTCTGAAACCCAGAGCTTGAACCGCCGCCCCCATGGAAACCGGGACCTGAACCGCCGGACGGACCCTGATCATACCGGTAGAGATCAGAGTTTTTGAACTCCCTCATTATGTGACAATCCTTCCAAAGGTGTGTGGAAGGGGCCTCCTTGGGTTCCATGTTTCGGACAGGGTTGGTTTAACAAGCGCTCCAGATTCATCCCGCCACCGCGCTGGGGCGGTTTACCTTTACGACGTTGCATATTCGTGTTAGCCACAAAACCTGAATTATCTTCTTTGCGCTTACTGTTATTCCCATGCCGTGCTGGGGCGGTTATGGTGTTGCTGCCCTTTTGCACCGCCGTTCTTCTTTCCCTTCTCCGGTTTCTCCTCATCAGACTTGGGATCCTTGGTATTATAAGAATCAACATATTTTACCAAGGCGGCGATGAGTGTTCCGATATAATTGCAATGGCGCTTGAGCCTTCCCAACTTCATCTTTAACGACTTAAACCGGCAATTGCGCTCCAGTGTTAAGATCGCTTGGCCAGCGCTAATCCGGTCTGAAGAGTGCAAAACCTCCGAAACCCGGCGCACCCAGTGAGTTGTTGACTCGCTCTCCCCTTGAACGCAGGCATCCAGATCCACAATGGACATAGGCTGTTTGCAGGTGTCTTTGAAATTGGCTATGAACTGGGCCTTCAACTGCCCCCATGACTCGATGGAATTGGCCGGTAGGTTTTTCAGCCAAGCGCGGGCTGTCCCCTCTAACATCATCGTGAAATATTTTGCACAAGCCGCTACATGCACTTCCAGCATCTCCATTGCCATCTCGTAACTCTCGACCCACGCCTCAGGCGGCTGATCCGCGGTATAATTGGGTACCTTCCGCGGACCCTTAAAATCCTTAGGCAATCGTATGTTACGGAGGGCCGGAATAAGACACGGCACTCCCCAGGAACTGAAATCGACCCCAGTGCCTCGGTCTACCGACACCATTGGCTGAAGCGGGACGGTTTGATGGCGGCCTACCTCCCTGCGTGCCCTGCCATTATCTACCACCTCCTGAGCATTTATCTCACCATGGGCCGCATTATGGCGCCTGGCATTGCTAGATACTTCCGGTTCATCCAGGTGTCTGCTGTAGCTTTTGCTTGGACGGGGGGTCGAATGAATTCTATCCCGGCTATAGGAATAGGCCTGCTGTTGCACCACGGCAGTTTGAAGAAGATCCCTGGCCCGCCGTGTTTCGATTGCTGCCAATGAGTCACCTTCGATCGGAATAGCCGCCAGACGGGACGCTGCAGCAATCATATTATCCAAAGGGCTCGGAAAGTGATCCGATGGCGTGGCCACATGCGGCGGCGGATTGTCCGTCGAGGTGGTTCTGTCAGGCGTGGCTAATCCGGTGCCGTCCTAGGTGCTTTAGTCCGGTTCACGGCTGCTGGATTGCTCGTCCCAGCCCCCGGTGTATTAAAGAGGTTCAAGCCTTCAAAGACCGGCGGCAGGCGCGATCGATATTTCCGCCGCATTACCTCATTCGTCGCGTTTTGATCCAACGCCAGCCGGTAATTCTGTGCCTGTATCAATTGTGACTGGGCATCTAAAGCGGCCCGTTCCTCAGCCATCCTTGCATCCTCAACCGCTAGATCCTCCTTGGCCTGCACTATCTGGTCCTTCAGTTTAGCAACGTCCGCATTATGTTGGTCCTGCGTTTCCGGGGTAACCACCGCGGTTAGCAAGGTTGCCCAAGCATCCATTAGATCAGAGAGAACTTGAACCGGCCGGCGCACCGGGCCTCCTGCCGCGGCTGCTGTTGAAGATTGCAAAGTAGGCTGTGTTCCGGCCATGTAAACAGTAACCCGACTTGGCGGTTCAAGGAGATCCGGAATACTGCCGTCGTCGGAATATCCTTGGAACCCATCGTCATGGACTTGGTACAGGGACTCAGTCTCACCGGTGGATGATTCGTTGTCAGAATACACAACTGTCTCGCCTTCTGACACCGCTTCAGATCCAGCCCCATGGACGCATCCTACGAATGCCCACTTCACGGCAGGTTTAACCTAGGCAGGGTTTACACGCTGAGCTGTTTCGACGAGGTCGGTGCAGATGTCCAGCTCAGGACCCGGTTCGCCGATCTTGCCGATGAAGACATGGATTCCTCCAAAGGGGACCCGGTATCTGTACTCAATTGAGCCGGTCTCGGGGCCCCACCCTTCGTTGTCGACGTAGAGCTTGCCGCGACGACTCTTGGTCATCCGGCCAACCGCGTACCCTTTGAGTCCTTCGAAGCTGCCCTTCAAGAACTCGAAACCATCGTGCGATAGCCCCACGGCGGGCGCCAACTGTCGTGGAGTCAACACGTCAGATGTCTTCTTGGAAAGACTTGGTCGTGGAGCCATCGCAACGGGTTAGCTTGAAGGGGTTAAACCGGACAAGGGACACAGGAGTTTATACTAGTTCGGCCCCTTCGATGAAGGTAAAAGCCTACGTCTAGTTGTGATGGGATTGATTGGGTTTCGATGCGCAGGGAGCGAATACGCTAGCCTGAGCCTTGAGTTGTTGTTGTCTGTCCCTAAACCGCCGCCGGGTCACCCCTTTATATACACAGGAGGACCCCGGCCGGTCTACAGAGTCCTAGGCTGACTTATACAAGTGCCAGCCTTGGTCTCTTCCTTTCTTTCTTATATTACAAGTTTATACAAGTATGGCGGTTTACCATCATGGGCCCTAAATCGCCCGTGGACTCTGGGCCACTACGCTTCATCCGTAAAGCGCCATCCTCCGGGTTGTCTTGGGCTTCGGTATAGCTAAAGGTGAACCGGCCCCTCCTGGTCGGTTTACCCTTAGTGGTTATATGCTCAACAATTAGACTTGGCTTAGCTTTAGATGGATTTAACCCATTTGGCCACCAGAGCGCCACATATAGCATGTGGCCAGTGCTTGTTGTCCCTTACAACATTCCTCCAAATGTCTACACCAAAGAATCAAACTACATGATGGCCTTTCTCATCCCAGGTCCAAAAAGTCCTGGAAAGGATTTTGATTTGTTCATGGAGCCTCTTGTGGAGGAACTTCAACGGCTATGGAAGGGTTTTCTCACTCGAGACCTATATAGCAGCCCACCAGCTGATTTCTTTCTGCGTGCTGTTATAATTTGGTGCATCCATGATTATCCGGCTTTGGGCACTATGTCAGGGCGAACGACACATGGTTACAATGCATGTGTTCGCTGTGACAGGAATCCGCTGTCATACACAATACTTAGCAAGATCTGTTACATTGGACACCGTCGTTTCCTCGCCAAGGACAAGCTGCATCCTAGAAAATACCGAAGACATGTGTTCAATGCAAAGGATGAAAAACGTGATGCGCCAAAGAGGCTCATCGCCGATGAGTTGCAAGTGGAATTAGAGAAGGTCAGGCATATTACACCAGGAAACCATCCTGGTAATGGTAGCGGGAAAAGGAAGCGTGGCAGGGTAGAAGTGAGATTATTGTTTACCCGCAGGCCCACTTTGTGGGACTTGGAGTATTGGAAAGATTTGGATCTGCGGCATAATCTTGATGTGATGCACATCAAGAAAATATATGTGACAACATTATCGGCACACTTCATAATATTGAAGGCAAGACGAAAGATACCTTAAATCTAGGATTGATTTGACACACCTGGGTATCAGAAAGGATTTGCAGGTGCAAGATGAAGGTAAACCACAGGATATGGCACCAGCTGTGTACGTCTTGGACAAGGTAAAAAAGAAAAGAATTCTGCGAGGTCCTGTCACGTGTGAGATTCCCACATGGATTTGCTTCCAACCCTGAAAGGAGAGTCAGTGCAGATGGAAACAAGGTACAAGGGTTGAAAACTCATGACTGCCACGTCCTACTTCAAAGGGTTTTACCTGTTATCCTTAGAGGATTGGGCCGCCCTGACTTATACAGAGCAGTTGCAGAGTTGGGACAATTCTTCAGGGAACTCTGCAGTAGGAATATCAGGATAGATGCTTTGGAGCGTCTTAGAGACAAGATACCAACAATCCTATGCGACCTTGAGAAGATATATCCTCCAGCCTTCTTTAATGTGATGGTGCATTTGGCTGTTCATCTACCTGATGAGGCACTACTTAGAGGTCCAGCACAGTATGGCTGGATGTTCCCTATTGAAAGGCGGCTAGGCACTTTCAAGGGCTATGTTAGGAACAGAGCTAGACCCGAGGGTTCTATTACAGAGGCCTACATTGCTACAGAAGCATTGACATTCTACTCAAAATACATTAAAACAGCTTATGAGCTTAGCAAAGAGGTGGGTGAAGACAGTCCCGGGCTCAATGTTTTCGATTATTCTGTTCGAGTTACAGGGAAGAGTCGACAAGAGGACAAACCTAAAGATTTGGACAAAATGGTTTGGTATGTGTTGAATAAGTGTCCTGAGATACTACCTTATATCAAGTAAGTGAAGTAGTGCAGCTTATACATCGTAATCTACTAAACTTGCAGCACATTCTTATATATTTAGATGTTTGAAGCGATCACTATGTTGTGCAGCATCTACAAAGAGGAGTTACTGCCGCAAAATCCAAGAAACATTGACAAACTAGTTATGGCAGGATTTGCGAAATGGTTCAAGAACCATGTAAGCTTTTGAAGTGCACTGCCAGTTTTTTTAATATATTGAGTACATAAGATGATCAGCTTGTCTATTTTCTAACCATAGGTTAAGAAGATGCGGGAGGATGGGCAGGCAGTTGATGATGACCTTTACTCACTAGCAATGGGTCCTGATACTCGGGTAAGACATTATGAATCTTGCATTGTTGGAGATGTGCGCTACAACACCCTTGCACGAGACGAAGGCAGGAAGACACAAAACAGTGCCATCATGAGCACGGATACGTATCACAAAGAGACAACTGAAATGTATGCTAACATAACAGACATTGTTCAGTTGCAGTATATCTCCAGTTTCGAGGATCATCGGTGTGTGGTTCTATTGTGCTGTCGTTGGTATAACCTGTTTTCCAAGATCGCAAAACCCAGAGCTGATGATTATTTCAAATCCATCAATGTCAAGGCGGCGTACCAGACCAACGAGCCTTTTATTTTGGCATTCAAGCAACACAGATAGTTTTCTTGGAAGACACATTTGCACGTAGCGATGACTGGAGAGTATTGCAAAGGTTTGAGTAGAGGAATTCGTTTAATGAAGTTGCACAACAAGATGATGCTTACACTGCTCCTGGTGTACAAGATAACACAGATGTTCCTAATATCTTTGAGAACCATCACGTCAATGACGCCGGCGAAAAGATTGCCTGTCGTGCTGTGGACATACAAGAGTTGATCAAGAAGAAGCCAACGTTCGAGAACGTTGAGGACGAAGAAGAAGATGACACCATGGGGAATTACGATTCAGACTGATACACATGGCTAAGATGTTGACGCTGCTGCTGCGGATGATGATTACATTGCTTTTGTCGTATTTTCCAGTCAGAAGACGTTTTTTTATCTAGTTTGTGAAATTGTGTTTGCTATGACAACTGAAACCTGATGAACATGTTGTTTAGTATTTTGCTGTGAGAACATCACTTCTTATGTATGCTGATTTGCGTTTGGTGATTGTATGGCAACTAAAATATGATGACATTGTTGTTTAGTTGTACTCATATTTGACTGTGAAACTTGAATTTGATGACATAGTTTGCTGTTGGACTGCAATTTGCTCGACGTCTTCGAATGAGAACAAAGCTGACCCGACAGGGCCTCTGCTATTTATTTATTTATATGAGCAAAAGGGGACACCCCCTGATTTCCGTTAATAGAAATCATTAGATGTTCACAACACTACGCCCAGCTTGCTACACAGGTTTCATTCATTACTAGTTTCAGCAAAGTGCTCATGGCGTAGCCACTGAGTACATCACGAGTGCTACATACACTGCAAATAAAGAGACAATCATCCTACAGAGGACATCGATTTTGCCCATTATCTTCACAAGCTCTTTCATCTCCTCATTGCTGTCAAGGCCGCTCAGCAGCTATTGCTTGGGCATGATTAGAGGAACTGCATCTTTAACCTTCTGCTCTGCATCTTCCTCTTCTGCCGTTCCTTCAGTTACTTGTCCAACACCCCAACCTGCTGGTATTGGGATTCCTCGGCTAACCAAATAATCAGCGTAGTTGCATTCCCCCACATCAGCAACTTCCCTGAAATACAAATCACACGAATCTTCCCTTTTCTGCACGAATCAAATTGGAAGATCATCAACCAAATTATTAAAAAAAATCAGCAACTGAAAGCAGCAGAACAACACTTAAACATATTATTACCCCACGATTTGGGCATTTGTAGAAGACTCGACCAGGGTTGCGGATTGTGGTTGAGACGCGACGGATGACTCTGCGTGATTTGCAGTAGTGGCATCACACCAACGGCAGCGGGTTGCGATGAGCAATCGGCTGCGGTGCGCATTCCGGCGGGGGTGTGATGAGACCCACATGTGATGGTATGGGTGGCGACTTGGTGCATATCTGGTTGTTGCCTGCTGAAGAGCAGGTGAACGAGCAGCCAGCGGACATGGTTGCTGCGGCCAGAGCTTCTAATGCTAGGCAGAGTAAGTAGAGAAGAGGAGAAGAGAATGTTGGATATGTCAGTTTCATTACTTGCAGAGTAGCATAGCACCATATATAGTCATAGTCTAGGTTTGGATTCGAACCAGCTACAGGAGCACGTCTTTCTTTTTTCTAAAACTCGGCAACGTCTCTTTACTAGTAAACTAGCTTGTTCTGTACGCCTTCCCAAGTCTTTGATTTTCTTTCCCTTTTTTTGCAAGGAAGGAAGGACGACAAAATTGAGAGTTCCTGGGACTCGAACCCAAGACCTCTCGGTTGAAAACCAAGGGTGCTAGTCACTTATGTGGCGAACGTTCCCTGTGAGGAGGATGACAGACGAACGCATTTTCCTCGCAGTTTTATTCCTATATATAAAAAAGTATGCTACTTGGTGTCCGCTTAGTCAACAAACGATTGTGCCAACCTTGACCGTTGGATTGACATTCAACGTCTGTCGCGTTTCTTCAGTCTCTTCTTCCTTGATCCGCCAAAGCCAAACCAGCGCCGGCGGGACCGTCTCCTCCCGCCTCCCACGGCTAGCTGTGATCTTCCCCGGCTCCTGTTCGTTCTCATCCGAGGCCTCACCATCGTCCTCCGCCTTGGTTCGCTCGCTGCGGCGCCGCCTCCCGGTGTTGTCAACATGGTCAACAACCGAGAGGAATAAGGAGATGACTATACATGGTGAGGATGATAGTAGGGACCTAGCAGCGCGCGCAGTAATTTTGTTTTTTCGGGACGGAGAAGGGTATCAACTGGGTTGAGCGGGACCCGTGGCCCGTCTAGCCCAGACTTTTATTTCATATGTTTAGCACATGACCAGCCCAGTTTGTTTTTTTCCTTTCTGAAAATGGCTAGCCAGCTATTTTGTTTTTTGCAGAATAACCAACGTAGGCCTACTTGCTTTTCTACGCCCTGCTGGGCCGGAAATCTTTCAAGACGAGGAGGGATGCATTTTGCCCAGAAAATGGGCTATAAGTAATAAGAAATGGGCTATAAGTAATAATAAATGGGCTGTAAAATGAAAAAATACAACAAATAGGCAATTAGTTCCAAAATATTGTTTTCTTTCAGATTTTGATATTTTAAATTTCATTGTTTTTGTGCGGGTAAAATTTCATTGAATTTAAATTAAGGTATATTTAGATTTAAAATTAATTTGAATCTGGCTAGAAATTTCGGGATGTATGCTGTTTGGGACAGATTTGAAGGCTGACTTGTGGGTCTACTAGGTTGACGTGTACTTTGGCTTTGTCAACTTAGTCCACAAACGATTCTAGCAGCAGTGACCGTTGGATGTTAATCCAACGGCCATGCTGCTTCTTCAATATCCGATCTTCTTGCTCCAGCCGCCCAAACCAGCTCCGGTGGGACTGCCTGCTCCTGCCTCCCGTGCCCGGCTGTGCTGCCGCACAGGCCGCACCACCCCACCCTACTTCATTGCTGGCCAGGCCATTCCTCTAGTCACCCACACCTCCTGTTATTTTCCGGCGACGCCAGCCGGACCAGTAAACCCTCGTACTCCCCACTGCGTGGGCAACCATTGCCAAGTCTTCCCCAGCTCCGTGTCGTTCCCTTCCTAGGCCTCGCCGTCGTCCACCGTCATGGTGCTCTCGGCGCGACCTGGTCAACGTGGTCAACGAACGACATCCATCGGTCGTGGACTGTCGCGCAAAATAATGATTCCTCCACCTGACGGCTGGGACCCACCGGAAGGGCCTCTGTATTTCGCGAAAAAAACGTTCCCCCCGCTGACATGTCGGACCCACCAGCTATATCTTCGCACGCAAGGAAGTGCCTCCTTATTACGCACAAAAAAATGAATACCCCCTGCTAGCTGGGACCCACCATAGTGGGAGGATGACTTGTGGGCCAAATAAGTTGACGGGAATGGAGGGCTTTATCAACTTAGTCAATATGAACGATTCTAGCTCCAGTGACCGTACGATGTCCATCCAACGGTCGTAGTGCTTCTTCAACCTCTGGTCTTCTTGCTCCAGCCACCCAAAGCAGCGCCGGTCGTGCCGCATGCTCCTACCTCCCGTGGCCGGCTGTGCTGCCGCGGAGGCCTCGCCGCCCCCTACTATTCCCACAGCTGGCCAGGCCCTGCGGCGCCGGCAGCCTCACACCGTAGCCGAACCAGTGAACCCTCGTACTCCTCTCCGCGCGGGCTTCCACTGCAGCGTCTTCCCCGGCTCCGCGTCGTCCCCTTTCTAGGCCTCGCCGTCGTCCATCGCCGTGGTGCTCTCGGCGAGGCCTGGTCAACATGGTCAAGGAATGACTTCCATCGGACGTGGACCGTACGTGGAGAGGCTGACAGCTGGGTCCACCGCCGTAGCAAGGAAGTGCCTCCTTATTACGCAGAAAATAATGATTCCTCCACCTGACAGCTAGGACCCACCGGACGGGCCACTATATTTCACGGAAAAAACGTTTCCCCTGACTGTTGGGACCCACCAGCTTCATCTTCGCACGCAAGGAAGTGCGTCCGGGCAAAAAAAAAACGATTCGCCCCCCTGACTGCTAGGACCCACCAGCTACACCTTCGCACGCAAGGAAGTGCGTCCGGGCAAAAAAACGATTCGCCCCCCTGACTGCTGGGACCCACCGGCTACATCTTCGCATGCAAGGAAGTGCGTCCGGGCAAAAAAAAAATGATTCGCCCCCCTGACTGCTGGGACCCACCAGCTACATCTTCGCACGCAAGGAAGTGCCTGACAGTCGGGACCCACCTGGTCAAAGCGTATGTTGCGTTGTCATTCTGGTCGCGAATGTGTACGTACATACTGGTCGATGTAGAGGCGTGCACGTGTCATAGTAGAGGCGCGCACGTAGCATGTACACGTACGTACAGCGGCCAGGGTGCAAGAAAGAAAATACAGCCACGTATGTGTACATACGGGCGGGGTCTTGAACGCCTACTCGCGCATACGTACGGCCAGGGCTCGTGTACATGGCTGGGTCAGAACGGAGAAACAACGTCATCGTCGTGTTCATGGGGAGGCAACGGAATGCGTCGTGTTCGTGGGGAGGCAAGGGAATGCGTCGTGTTCATGGGGAGGCAACGGAATGCGTCCTGTTCATCGGGAGGCAACGGAACGCGTGGGAGCCAACCGGCTGGGTCAGAACGGAACGTGTGCTCATGTTCATCGGGAGGGCTTGGATGGAACAGGTGATGGAAATGAGGCCTGGCGTACCGCACAATGGAAGAAACAAACCTCCTACGGTCGAAACGGGTCCTGTTGATCGGGAAGGGTGTGGCGTACCGCAAAACGGACGAAACGGACCTCCTACGGTCGAAACGGGGGTCCTGTTGATCGGGAGGGGTGTGGCGTACAGCAAAACGAACGAAACGGACCTCCTACGGTCGAAACGGGGGTCCTGTTGATCGGGTGGGGTGTGGCGTACCGCAAAACGGACGAAACGGACCTCCTACGGTCGAAACGGGGGTCCTGTTCATCGGGAGGGGTGTGGCGTACCGCAAAACGAGACTCCACGGGATACTGTTCATCTCCACCGTCGACCTCCTCCGGCGTCCATGGGCTCCTGTTCATCCAGCCTCCACCGCGCGCTACTCCACCGGCTACTGTTCAACCACCCCTCCACCGTTTACTATTCATCCAACCCTCCACACCACGGAGTCCTGTTCAACCACCCCTCCACGGGCACCCCTCCACCGTCTACTGTTCATCCAGCCCTCCACACCACGGGGTCCTGTTCAACCACCCCCTCCACCGTCTACTATTCATCCAGCCCTCCACTATACCACGGGGTCCTGTTCATCCAGAGGCAACGCCACCGCTCACTGTTCATCCAACTCCCCCCCCCCCCGCAACGCTCACTGTTCATCCAATCGATCGGCTTCAGTTAGTAGCAGTAGCGAAGGAATCGCTCGATCGGGTTCAGTTAATAGCCATCGATCGATCGCTCGGGTTCAGTAACGCATAACCAGCAGTGCAATCGCTCGGGTTCAGTTAGAGCCCAACGCCTCGCTCGGGTTTAGTTAGAGCCACGTGTACGAGAGAAACGCGCATCGCTCGGCCCCCGACCTCCCACCGTAACCGGGAACTCCCCGAAATTTTCCTCCCCCTCGCTTCTACCACGGTTTTTTCCGTCATGGACGGCCCAAAGAATGTCATGCAGCTGCGTCTCCGGCCCGCCCAGGACGAAAAGCCCATTTTCTGTCATGATTTTTTGTCATAGAAGTAGGAACCCACCACATCTATGATATACCGGGTTTGGTCACAATTATCATCATAGAAGTGTCATATGTATGACAAAAAAAATTGTTCGGCCCAAAATGTCAAGGATGTGTCTTTTTTTGTAGTGCTCGCACGTCCCTCCTGCCACCCCTCTCCCTCCCCCATCCATGGTCGATGCCCCGCCAAATTCCGGTGGCCTGGCCGTCAACCGCCCACAAAGGTGAAGAAGAAGGCGGCCAAGGTGCCAAGGAAGCCGCGGTCGGAGTGCACGCCGGAGGAGATCGCGAAGTTGGACGCGGAATCGGCGAAGAGGAGGGAACGGAGAGTGGTCGTCAAGGTCAATGCCGCCGCGGCCAAGTTCGCCGCCCAGCGTGATGCGATGGAGGCCGCGCGACGCAAGGCCGCGGTCGACGAGAAGGAGGACCTCGTCAACAAAGCGCACGCCCTCCTCATGCTTGGCATGGGCCGTCCGACCGGTTTCCCTGGAGCGGCCGTCGGCCCGACGAGCACAGGCTCGTCAGTCGCCCGTCCTCTGAACTGCCACTCGCCGACGTCGCGGACCATGCCCATGTCGTCCGGCTTTCCTCCGCCATGGCACGACGGCCAGACCCGTTTCTCTGGGTTGCCGGACGTGGGATTATTCGCTCCATCCACACAGCACCCCGCGGCCGTCATCGACCTCAACGTGACGCCTGGGTCCAGCAACGGCATCTGGCCATCCATCGAGATGCAAAGAAAGCAAGCACGGGCACCATGCCGGCCCCCCGCGTATTGTTTGACGGAATGCCAACACCAACGCCAACGGTCGATGACCCCTTCTACAACCAGTACTTGGAGGACGTGATCTTCGAGGGTGGGCAGGGTCGTGCCTATGACCCCGACGATACCCAAAGTCAGGATGGCCGCGCCCAGTACGTCCTCGGTGAAGAGGCCGACGACCGTGCTGACTACGACCATGGTGAATCGTGGCATGAAGACGATGACATCTATGTCGAAGGTGATGGTGATGAAGAAGAAGGCAATGACGTTGATATTAGTGGTGAGCCATTGTTCATCGACGAGCTCTCCCAAAGAGCGGAAGAACAAAAGAAGAGGAAGAGCATTCACATGGGTTCATATACACAAGACGAGGACAAGTTGATTTGCCAAGCTTGGATGGAGATTAGCCAAGATCCGAGGACCGGCGCGCAACAAAAGGGCATTGTTTTTTGGACGAGAGTCCACAAAACATTTCATGAAAGGAAGATGTTTGAGCCCTACCAACTTACAAGCAACCGTGGCATCGACTCGATACAAAAGAGGTGGTTGTTCATCCAACAAGAGTGCAACAAGTACTACGCCGCATTTGAGTGTTGGGGAACGTAGCAGAAATTTAAAATTTTCCTACGTGTCACCAAGATCTATCTATGGAGAAACCAGCAACAAGGGGAAAGAGAGTGCATCTACATACCCTTGTAGATCGCTAAGCGGAAGCGTTCAAGTGAACGAGGTTGATGGAGTCGTACTCGTCGTGATCCAAATCACCGATGACCAAGTGCCGAACGGACGGCACCTCCGCGTTCAACACACGTACAGCCCGGTGACGTCTCCCATGCCTTGATCCAGCAAGGGGAGAGGGAGAGGTTGAGGGAGACTCCATCCAGCAACAGCACAATGGCATGGTGGTGGTGGAGGAGCGTGGCAATCCTGTAGGGCTTCGCCAAGCACCACAGAAGAGGAGGAAGAAGAGACGCATGGCTGCACCAACGAGAGATCGAATCGCGTGTTGTGGGAAGCCCTATGCCTCAACTATATATAGGGGAAGGGGAGGGGCTGCGCCCCCTCTAGGGTTCCCACCCCTAGGGGGGGCGGCAGCCCTAGATGGGACTTGGGTGGCGGCCAAGAGGGGAGGGGAGAGAGAGGCGCACCAATATGGGCCCTAAGGCTCATATCCCCTTAGGGTTTGCCCCCTTTCCACCTCTTAGGCACCTTGGGCCCTTGTGGGAGGTGCACCAGCCCACTTAGGGGCTGGTTCCTCCCCACCCTTGGCCCATGCAAGCCTCCGGGGCAGGTGGCCCCACTTGGTGGACCCCCGAGACCCTCCCGGTGGTCCCGGTACGTTACCGATAAACCCTGAAACTCTTCCGGTGACCAAAACAGGACTTCCCATATATAAATCTTTACCTCCGGACCAATCTGGAGATCCTCGTGACGACCGGGATCTCATCCGGGACTCCGAACAACATTCGGTAACCACATACAAACTTCCTTTATAACCCTAGCGTCATCGAACCTTAAGTGTGTAGACCCTACGGGTTCGGGAGACATGCAGACATGACCGAGACGTTCTCCGGTCAATAACCAACAGCGGGATCTGGATACCCATGTTGGCTCCCACATGTTCCACGATGATCTCATCGGATGAACCACGATGTCAAGGACTTAATCAATCCCGTATACAATTCCCTTTGTCTATCGGTACGATACTTGCCCGAGATTCGATCGTCGGTATCCCGATACCTTGTTCAATCTCGTTACCGGCAAGTCTCTTTTACTCATTCTGCAATACATCATCCCGTGATCAACTCCTTGATCACATTGTGCACATTATGATGATGTACTACCGAGTGGGCCCAGAGATACCTCTCCGTCACACGGAGTGACAAATCCCAGTCTCGATTCGTGCCAACCCAACAGACACTTTCGGAGATATCTGTAGTGAACCTTTATAGTCACCCAGTTACGTTGTGACGTTTGGCACACCCAAAGCACTCCTACGGTATCCGGGAGTTGCACAATCTCATGGTCTAAGGAAACGATACTTGACATTAGAAAAGCTTTAGCATACGAACTACATGATCTTGTGCTAGGCTTAGGATTGGGTCTTGTACATCACATCATTCTTCTAATGATGTGATCCCGTTATCAATGACATCCAATGTCCATGGTCAGGAAACCGTAACCATCTATTGATCAACGAGCTAGTCAACTAGAGGCTTACTAGGGACATGGGGTTGTCTATGTATCCACACATGTATCTGAGTTTCCTATCAATACAATTCTAGCAAGGATAATAAACGATTATCATGAACAAGGAAATATAATAATAACCTATTTATTATTGCCTCTAGGGCATATTTCCAACAGTCTCCCACTTGCACTAGAGTCAATAATCTAGTTCACATCACCATGTGATTAACACTCACAGAGTTCTGGGTTTAATCATGTTATGCTTGTGAGAGATGTTATAGTCAACGGGTCTGAACCTTTCAAATCCGTGTGTGCTTTACAAATATCTATGTCATCTCCTAGATGCAACTACTACGCCACCTTTGGAGCTATTCCAAATAACTGTTCTACTATACGAATCCAATTTACTACTCAGAATAATCTGGATTAGTGTCAAAGTTTGCATCGGCGTAACCCTTTACGACGAACTCTTTTACCACCTCCATAATCGAGAAAATTCCTTAGTCCACTAGTTACTAAGGATAACTTTGACCGTTGTCCTGTGATCCATTTCTAGATCACACTTGTACCCCTTGACTGACTCATGGTTTGGCACACTTCAGGTGCGGTACATAACATAGCATACTTTAGAGCCTACGACTAAAGCATAGGGGACGACCTTCGTCCTTTCTCTCTATTCTGCCGTGGTCATGTCTTGAGTCTTGCTCAATACTCACACC
This sequence comes from Aegilops umbellulata, assembly GCA_032464435.1. Taxonomy (NCBI): domain Eukaryota; kingdom Viridiplantae; phylum Streptophyta; class Magnoliopsida; order Poales; family Poaceae; genus Aegilops; species Aegilops umbellulata. The sequence goes on from CP136058.1 coordinate 333,588,943, forward strand.
TTGTAACACAGCCGAGAACTCCTTCTTTGCTGATCTATTTTGAACTCCTTCAAAATCTTGTCATGGTATGTGTTCGTTTGAAAGTACTATTAAGCGATTTTGATCTATCCTTATAGATCTTGATGCTCAATGTTCAAATAGCTTAATCCAGGTTTTCAATTGAAAAACACTTTTCAAACAACCCTATATGCTTTCCAGAAATTCTACATCATTTCCGATCAACAATATGTCAACAACATATACTCATCAAAAATTCTATAGTGCTCCCACTCACTTCTTTGGAAATACAAGTTTCTCATAAACTTTGTATAAACCTAAAATCTTTGATCAACTCATCAAAGTGTACATTCCAACTCCGAGATGCTTACTCCAGTCCTTAGAAGGATTGCTGGAGCTTTGCATACTTGTTAGCATCTTTCAGGATTGACAAAAATCTTCTGGTTGTATCACATACAACCTTTCCTCAAGAAAAACAAGGAAACAATATTTTGACATCCTATCTGCAAGATTTCATAAATAATGTAGTACCTACTAATATAATTCAACCAGACTCTTAGCATCGCTACGAGTGAGAAAGTCTCATCGTAGTCCACTCCTTGAACTTGTCGGGAAACATCTTAACGACAAGTCGAGCTTTCTCAATGGTGACACTTACCATCATTGTCCGTCTTCCTTTCAAAATCCATATGTACGTAACAGCCTTACGACCATCAAGTAGTTCTTCCAAAGTCTACACTTTGTTTTCATACATGGATCCTCTCTCGGATTTTATGGCCTCGAGCCATTTTTGGAATCCGGGCCCACCATCGCTTCTCCATAGCTCGTAGGTTCATTGTTGTCTAGCAACATGACTTCCAAGACAGGATTACGTGCCACTTTGAAATAGCACGCATCCTTGTCGTCCTACGAGGTTTGGGAGTGACTTGATCCGAAGTCTCATGATCAATATCATAAGCTTCCACTTTAATTGGTGTAGGTGCCATAGGAACAACTCCTTTGCCCTGCTACACACTAGTTGAAGTGACGGTTCAATAACCTCATCAAGTCTCCACCATCCTCCCACTCAATTCATTCGAGGGAAACTTTTCCTCGAGAAAGGACCCGATTTGAGAAACAATCCCTATTGCTTTCGGATCTGAGACAGGAGGTATACCCAACTATTTTGGGTGTCCAATGAAGATGCAGTTATCCGCTTTGGGTTCGAGCTTATTAGCCTGAAACTTTTTCATATAAGCGTCGCAGCCCCAAACTTTTAAGAAATGACACCTTAGGTTTCTCTAAACCATAGTTCATACGGTGTCATCTCATCGGAATTACGTGGTGCCCTATTTAAAGTGAGTGCGGTTGTCTCTAATGCCTAACCCATGAACGATAGTGGTAATTCGATAAGAGACATCATGGTACGCACCATATCCAATAGGGTGCAACTATGATGTTCGGACACACCATCACACTATGGTGTTCCAGGCGGTATTAGTTGTGAAACAATTTCCACAATGTCTCAATTGTGTACCAAACTCGCAACTCAGATATTCATCTCTGTGATCATATCATAGATATTTTATCCTCTTGTCACGACGATATTCAATTTCATTCTGAAATTACTTGAACCATTCAATAATTCAGACTTGTGTTTCATCAAGTAAATATGCTCAGTATCTACTCAAATCATCTGTGAAGTAAGAGCATAACGATATCCACTGCGTGCCTCAGCGCTCATTGGACCGCACACATCAAAATGTATTACTTCGAACAAGTTGCTTTCTTGTTCCATCTTACTGAAAACGAGGTCTTTCAGTCATCTTGTCCATGTGGTATGATTTGCATGTCTCAAGTGATTCAAAATCAAGTGAGTCCAAACGATCCATCTGTATGGAGTTTCTTCATGCATATCTACCAATAAACATGGTTCGCATGTCTCAACCCTTTTTCAAAAATGAGTGAGTCCAAAGATCCATCAACATGGTGCTTCTTCATGCGTTTTATACCAATATGACTTACATGGCAGTGCCACAAGTAGGTGGTACTATCATTACTATCTTATATCTTTTGGTATGAACATGTGTATCACTATGATCAAGATTCAATAAACCATTCATTTTAGGTGCAAGACCATTGAAGGTATTATTCAAATAAATAGAGCAACCATTATTCTCCTTAAATGAATAACCGTATTGCGATAGACATAACCCAATCATGTCTATGCTCAACGCAAACACCAAATAACAATTATTTAGGTTTAACACCAATCTCGATGGTAGAGGGAGCGTGTGATGCTTGATCATATCAACCTTGGAAACACTTCCAACACATCTCGTCAGCTCTCCTTTAGCTAGTCTCCGTTTATTCCGTAGCTTTTATTTCGAGTTACTAACACTTAGCAACCGAACCGGTATCTAATACCCCGGTGCTACTAGGAGTACTAGTAAAGTACACATTAACATAACGTATATCCAATATACTTCTATCGACAGCCTTCTCATCTACCAAGTATCTAGGGTAATTCTGCTCCAGTAGCTGTTCCCCTCATTACAGAAGCACTTAGTCCCGGGTTTGGGTTCAACCTTGGGTTTCTCCACTAGAGCAGCAGCTGATTTGCCGTTTCATGAAGGATCCCTTCTTGCCCTTGCCCTTCTTGAAACTAGTGGTCTCACTAACCATCAACAATTGATGCTCCTTCTTGATTTCTACTTTCGCGGTGTCAAACATCGTGAATATTTTAAGGATCATCATATCTATCCCTGATATGTTATAGTTCATTACGAAGCTCTAGCAGCTTGGTGGCAATGACTTTGGAGAAACATCACTATCTTATCTGAAAGATCAACTCCCACTCGATTCAAGTGATTGTTGTACTCAGACAATTTGAGCACAAGCTCAACGATTGAGCTTTTCTCCCTTAGTTTGCAGGCCAAGAAAATCGTCGGAGGTCTTATACCTCTTGACGTGGGCACTAGCCTGAAATCCCAATTTCAGCCCTCGAAACATCTCATATGTTCCGCGACATTTCAAAAATGTCTTCGGTGCCTCAATTCTAAACCATTTATCATTACCGAACTATCATGTAGTCATCAAAACGTGTATGTCAGATGTTCGCAACATCCACAGACCACGTTCGAGGTCCAGCACACCGAGCAGTGCATTAAGGACATAAGCCTTGTACTGTCTGCATAATTGCTACTATCAACTTTCAACTATATTTTCTCTAGGAACATATCTAAAACAGTAAAACTAAAGCGCGAGCTTACGACATAATTTGCAAAGATCTTTTGACTATGTTCAGGATAATTAAGTTCATCTTATGAACTCCCACTCAGATAGACATCCCTCTAGTCATCCAAGTGATTACATGATCCGAGTCAACTAGGCCGTGTCTGATCATCACGTGAGACGGACTAGTCATCATCGGTGAACATCTTCATGTTGATCGTATCTACCATACGACTCATGCTCGACCTTTCGGTCTCTTGTGTTCCGAGGCCATGTCTGTACATGCTAGGCTCGTCAAGTCAACCTAAGTGTTTCGCGTGTGTAAATCTGGCTTACACCCGTTGTATGTGAACGTAAGAATCTATCACACCCGATCATCACATGGTGCTTCAAAACGACGAACTTTCGCAACGGTGCACAGTTAGGGGGAACACTTTCTTGAAATTTTAATGCGGGATCATCTTATTTACTACCATCGTTCTAAGCAAATAAGATGCAAAAACATGATAAACATCACATGCAATCAAATAGTGACATGAAATGGCCATCATCACTTTGCTCCTTCTGATCTCCATCTTCGGGGCTCCATGATCATCGTCGTCACCGGCATGACACCATGATCTCCATCATCATGATCTCCATCATCATGTCTTCATGAAGTTGTCACGTCAACTATTACTTCTACTACTATGGCTAACGCTTTAGCAATAAAGTAAAGTAATTACATGACGTTTATGTTGACACGCAGGTCATAAATAAATTAAAGACAACTCCTATGGCTCCTGCCGGTTGTCATACTCATCGACATGCAAGTCGTGATTCCTATTACAAGAACATGATCAATCTCATACATCACATATATCATTCATCACATCCTTTTGGCCATATCACATCACATGGCATACCCTGCAAAAACAAGTTAGACGTCCTCTAATTGTTGCTTGCATGTTTTACGTGGCTGCTATGGGTTTCTAGCAAGAACGTTTCTTACCTACGCAAAACCACAACGTGATATGTCAATTGCTATTTACCCTTCATAAGGACCCTTTTCATCGAATCCGATCCGACTAAAGTGGGAGAGACTGGCACCCGCTAGCCACCTTATGCAACTAGTGCATGTCAGTCGGTGGAACCTGTCTCACGTAAGTGTACGTGTAAGGTCGGTCCGGGCCGCTTCATCCCACAATGCCGCCGAATCAATATTGACTAGTAATGGTAAGCATATTGAACAAAATCAACGCCCACAACTACTTTGTGTTCTACTCGTGCAAAGAATCTACGCAATAGACCTAGCTCATGATGCCACTGTTGGGGAACGTAGCAGAAATTTAAAATTTTCCTACGTGTCACCAAGATCTATCTATGGAGAAACCAGCAACGAGGGGAAAGAGAGTGCATCTACATACCCTTGTAGATCGCTAAGCGGAAGCGTTCAAGTGAACGGGGTTGATGGAGTCGTACTCGTCGTGATCCAAATCACCGATGACCAAGTGCCGAACGGACGGCACCTCCGCGTTCAACACACGTACAGCCCGGTGACGTCTCCCATGCCTTGATCCAGCAAGGGGAGAGGGAGAGGTTGAGGAAGACTCCATCCAGCAGTAGCACAACGGCATGGTGGTGGTGGAGGAGCGTGGCAATCCTGCAGGGCTTCGCCAAGCACCACAGAAGAGGAGGAAGAAGAGACGCATGGCTGCACCAACGAGAGATCGAATCGCGTGTTGTGGGAAGCCCTATGCCTCAACTATATATAGGGGAAGGGGAGGGGCTGCGCCCCCTCTAGGGTTCCCACCCCTAGGGGGGGCGGCAGCCCTAGATGGGACTTGGGTGGCAGCCAAGAGGGGAGGGGAGAGGGAGGCGCACCAATATGGGCCCTAAGGCCCATATCCCCTTAGGGTTTGCCCCCTTTCCACCTCTTAGGCACCTTGGGACCTTGTGGGAGGCGCACCAGCCCACTTAGGGGCTGGTCCCTCCCCACCCTTGGCCCATGCAAGCCTCCGGGGCGGGTGGCCCCACTTGGTGGACCCCCGAGACCCTCCCGGTGGTCCCGGTACGTTACCGATAAACCCTGAAACTCTTACGGTGACCAAAACAGGACTTCCCATATATAAATCTTTACCTCCGGACCAATCTGGAGATCCTCGTGACGTCCGGGATCTCATCCAGGACTCCGAACAACATTCGGCAACCACATACAAACTTCCTTTATAACCCTAGCGTCATCGAACCTTTAGTGTGTAGACCCTACGGGTTCGGGAGACATGCAGACATGACCGAGACGTTCTCCGGTCAATAACCAACAGCGGGATCTGGATACCCATGTTGGCTCCCACATGTTCCACGATGATCTCATCGGATGAACCACGATGTCAAGGACTTAATCAATCCCGTATACAATTCCCTTTGTCTATCGGTACGATACTTGCCCGAGATTCAATCGTCGGTATCCCGATACCTTGTTCAATCTCGTTACCAGCAAGTCTGTTTTACTCGTTCCGCAATACATCATCCCGTGATCAACTCCTTGATCACATTGTGCACATTATGATGATGTACTACCGAGTGGGCCCAGAGATACCTGTCCGTCACACGGAGTGACAAATCCCAGTCTCGATTCGTGCCAACCCAACAGACACTTTCGGAGATACCTGTAGTGAACCTTTATAGTCACCCAGTTACGTTGTGACGTTTGGCACACCCAAAGCACTCCTACGGTATCCGGGAGTTGCACAATCTCATGGTCTAAGGAAACGATACTTGACATTAGAAAAGCTTTAGCATACGAACTACATGATCTTGTGCTAGGCTTAGAATTGGGTCTTGTCCATCACATCATTCTTCTAATGATGTGATCCCGTTATCAATGACATCCAATGTCCATGGTCAGGAAACTGTAACCATCTATTGATCAACGAGCTAGTCAACTAGAGGCTTACTAGGGACATGGGGTTGTCTATGTATCCACACATGTATCTGAGTTTCCTATTAATACAATTCTAGCATGGATAATAAACAATTATCATGAACAAGGAAATATAATAATAACCTATGTATTATTGCCTCTAGGGCATATTTCCAACATTGAGAGCGTTGAAGCACGACCCGTGAGTGGTCTCGGCGTTGGGGACATGGTATGCTCTCCTCTTCCTAGTCCTTTCCTTGCTACGGCCATGAGACTTCGGCCTTGTATATGTTTGCATGTTCACTTGTTGTTGATCATGTCGTGTAGGCATTTCAATCTTTGGAGGCATTCAAGGCCTGGAACAATGACAAGCCATTCACGCTTACGCATTGTTGTATGATCATCAACAATTGCCCTAAGTTCAAGGATCAATACCGTGAACTTCAAAGGAAGAGAGGCAAGAAGACGGCCAAGTTCGCCGGAGGTGGAGATGGCGAGGCGTTGAAGAGGCTGAGGGGCAAGACTAACTCCAAGGTTGACGACATACGTGATGCCTCATCCATGGCATTGCATGACACTTTGCATGGCATGATGTCTCAAAAGGATGTGAGGGACGAGAAGAAGCGGCAAAGCAAGGACGAGCAACTGAAGCAATACCTAGACCTTCAAAGAAAGAAGCTTGAGATGGAGGAGGCCAAGAGGAGGAAGATTGACATGGAGGAGGCGGCCCGGCAAAGGCAGCTCGACATCGAGGCCGACAACTGAAGGAAATATGCCCTAGAGGCAATAATAAAGTTATTATTTATTTCCTTATTTCATGATGAATGTTTATTATTCATGCTAGAATTGTATTAACCGGAAACTTGATACATGTATGAATACATACACAAACAGAGTGTCACTAGTATGCCTCTACTTGACTAGCTCGTTGAATCAAAGATGGTTAAGTTTCCTAGCCATAGACATGAGTTGTCATTTGATTAACGGGATCACATCACTAGAGAATGATGTGATTGACTTGACCCATTCCGTTAGCTTAGCACTTGATCGTTTAGTGTGTTGCTATTGCTTTATTCATGACTTATACATGTTCCTATGACTATGAGATTATGCAACTCCCGTTTACCGGAGAAACACTTTGTGTGCTACCAAACGTCACAACATAACTGGGTGATTATAAAGATTCTCTACAGGTGTCTCTGAAGGTACTTGTTGAGTTGGCGTATATCGAGATTAAGATTTGTCACTACGATTGTCGGAGAGGTATCTCTAGGCCCACTCGGTAATACACAACACTATAAGCCTTGCAAGCATTGTAACTAATGAATTAGTTGCAGAATGATGTATTATGGAATGAGTAAAAAGACTTGCCGGTAATGAGATTGAACTAGGTATTGAGATACCGACGATCGAATCTCAGGCAAGTAACATACCGATGACAAAGGGAACAACGTATGTTGTTATGCAGTTTGACTGATAAAGATCTTCGTATAATATGTACGAGCCAATATGAGCATCCAGGTTCCGCTATTGGTTATTGACCGGAGACGTGTCTCGATCATTTCTACATAGTTCTCGAACCCGTAGGGTCCGCACGCTTAAAGTTCCGTGACGATCGGTATTATGAGTTTATGTGATTTGATGTACCGAAGGTAGTTCTGAGTCCCGGATGATATCAGGGACATGACGAGGAGTCTCGAAATGGTCGAGACGTAAAGATCAATATATTGGACGACTATATTCGTACATCGGAAAGGTTCCGAGTGATTCGGGTATTTTCGGGGGTACCGGGGAGTTACGGGAATACGAGGAAGAAGCAATGGGCCTCATGGAACAAGTGGTCGAAGAGAGGAGGCAGGGCGCGCGCCCGCCTAGCCCAAACCGAATTGTACTAGGGGGGCGGCCTGTCACGCCCAATGTGTGATACTATCCTAAAGAGACTCGAAGGTCCCACCAAGGATAGAACCGCATATTGACATGCTTTTGCAAGGTGGATATCGTCACATCAACATTACATAATAGATGGGGATACATACAAAAGGCACAAACGCCCAAGAGTACATCAATATACATGATAACAACATCCGACTACGGATGAAACATAAACAGAAACTCAAACAAAATCCACCCTGCTAGCCCAGGCTGCTGACCTGGAACATATCCCCTGATCGAAGAAGAAGCAGAAGAAGAATTCCAAAACACGTAAACATCGCTCTCGCGTCATGATCATCGCATAACCTGTACCTGCAACTGTTGGTGTAGTAATCTATGAGCCACGAGGACTCAGCAATCCCATTACCAGGGGTATCAAGACTAGCAAAGCTTAATGGTTAAGGAAGGGGTGAAGTGGTGAGGTTGCAACAGCGACTAAGCAAAGTATGGTGGCTAACTTATGAAACAAGAGCGAGAAGAGGAGCTAAGCAAACGGTCGCCAACTAGTAATGATCAAGAAGTGATTCTGAACTCCTACTTACGTCAAACATAACCCAAAAACCGTGTTGTCCTCTCAAACAACCCCGAAAAGAGACAACCACGGTTATGCACACGATTGGTGTATTTTAGAAGAGTTTACTACAAGTTTACTACAACCGAATATCAACAAATTCCCATCTGCCACATAACCGCGGGCACGGCTTTCGAAAGTTCAAACCCTGCAGGGGTGTCCCAACTTAGCCCATTATAAGCTCTCACGATAAACGAAGGATATTCCTTCTCCCGGGAAGACCCGATCAGTCTCGGAATCCCGATTACAAGACATTTCAACAATGGTAAAACAAGACCAGCAAAGCCGCCCGAATGTGCCGACAAATCCTGATAGGAGCTGCGCATATCTCATTCTCAGGGCACACCGGATTGTCCAAACTTCCGGTAGGCGAGCTCAGAGTTGCCCCTGGTGGCCACCGGCGGTTGACAGGTTGGACCAACACTCACGATGAGCACTATCCCGGGGGGGGGGGGGGGGTAAAATAAGATGACCCTCAAGAGCGTGACTCCCAAGGGAAAAAAGGCTAGGTGAGGCAAATGTAAAACCAAGGTTGGGCCTTGCTGGAGGAGTTTTATTCAAAGCGAACTATCAAGGGGTTCCCATAACACCCAACCGCGTTAGGGACGCAAAAACCGGGAACATAATACCGATATGACAAAAACTAGGGCGGCAAGAGTGGAACAAAACACCAGGCATATGGCCGAGCCTTCAACCCTTTACCAAGTATATAGATGCATTAATAATATAACAGATATTGTGATATCCCGACATAAACATAATCCAACATGAAGCAATCTTCATCTTCACCTGCAACTAGCAACGCTATAAGAGGGGCTGAGCAAATGCGGTAACATAGCCAAACAACGGTTTGCTAGGAAGGGTGACAAAGGTTAGAGGTTCATGGCAATTTGGGAGGCTTGATAAGCAAGTGGTAGGTAACGCGGCATAGCGATAGCATCGAGGCAACTAGCATAGCAATGATAGTAACGAGATCCAAGGTGACGGTCATCTTGCCTGAAATCCCGCTAGGAAGAGGAACGAGTCCATGAAGAAGATGAAGCCACGTAGACAAACCAAGCGTAGACGAACGAATCCTCACGATCGCAACGAAACAGGAACTAACGAGAAGAAGCACAACCAGAAATAAGCAAACAACATGGTAAACACACAACACATAACAAGGCATGATGTTCAACCAAGTATGATGTAGGACAAGGCTACATGAAGCTACTCATGGCAAGGGATGATGCATACAAGAGCAACACAACAAGGCGAGTTTAAATGCGGCCGGAAACAACATATAACAATTCCGGTAAGTCCTCAGATGCAAATTTCGAAATTGGTCCAGATCTGAACAAACCTTATGTTCAAGTTGTTAAACAGCAAGATAATATGCACCAAAATGATCTACACGAAATTCTAGTCAAGTTACATATAAAGTTCACTTAATTTGGAGCTATGGCCTAGAAGATATGAGCAAAATAAGTTAAACATGGCATTGATGTAAAATGCATTCAAACATCAAGCAAACATGCTCAAAACATAGATGCAACAAGGTAACATGAAACTACATGCAAAACTAAGCAAGTTTCATGTAGAGCATACTCAAAACGGAGCAACGGTTCAACACATACACATGAAACAAGTTTAAAGAACAAGCTGACCAAAACAACAACTAGGCAACTAACAATCATCATAACAATATGCCACAACACCTCAACATGAAAAAAAAGGCATGGACATGATTTACAGGCAAAGCATTACAAAACATGAACACTGATCTAACCTGAGAAACTACTAGAACATGCTCAAAAGTACATGGAAAGATTGCAAACAATAACAGGTTCACAGACTTGGCGGAATTCACTGGACATGGCAGAAATAACATCATGTTGCAATGTTTAGAGCTACCAAACAACATGCTCCAGGAACTTACCATGGAAACCAAAGGCATGGCATTAATCTAATAATTGCATAGAACAAAACTCCCTTGCTGATCACGAGCCAAAAAATCACAGAAGATATGATGGCATCCATGTAAACATAGCAACTTTCATAAACAAATTCAGTCTTAGCAGAAAAAATGAGCATGGCATAAACAGAATTATGAAGGCATCTTTGCGAGCTCGAATCACTCACCACAAGGCATTGCATGACAAGACAAACATACCTGCAGCAATATGACATGTTCATGAAGGTAACCATGGCAAGAGCAAATTCATAGCATGCTTGGATCACTAACAACCACCATGGCAAAATTGATTAACATGTAAACAATCTGCCAGGAACATTTTATAGCAAAAGTAGAGCAAGATTAAGACATGCTAGAGCACTCCATAAATTCAAACAGAGGCATGGACGAATAGAGCATAACATGTGTAACAAAACACCATTAGTGAACATCTCCAGATTATGCGTACAAGTCATGGTATCAACAGGTTTGCATAGCATCGCAATATATCAGTACAGGACTTGTAACAATCAACACATGGCTACTTTGCAAGCTTGTAACAATCAACACATGGCATATCATGAAAAGTGGATAGCACCACAGCAAAGTTGACATGTTTTAGCTCATAACACATGTAAACTAGATGCTCAGAAGAAAATCACACAAAAAGATATAAAAATGACAAATGAGCAAGTTCTGTTAAACTACGGAAGACAACATCACATAGCAGTCTTGCAACGATGATTAGGGCATCAAGATGGATTCAAACAAGCATGGTATAATGAAACAAAATGAAGAGCATCTCATGATGAACAATTTAACATATTGCACGCAGCAAACGGAGCAACACACATGAAGTTATGATGCCATGAACAGAGCAACATAATGCAAAATTTCGGGACTTGGAGAAAAACGAGGGGGGTCAACCTGCGGGATCTAGATCTGGGTGCGGATTACGAGGATGGACGGGGATCGCCGGAGTAGACGCCGAAGAGGAGGGAGATGGCCGGAGACGGGCGGATCCGATGCGGGCCGACCGGATCTGGCGCGAGGAGGCCCCGGGTGGCTCCGGAGGACGACAGGGGAGGGTCGCCGGCGCGTCGGGGCGGCGGATCCGGCTGGATCCAGCCGGATCTCGCCGGATCCGGCGCCGGCGGAGGCGAGGGTGAGGCTGGGCGGAGGCCGGCGGAGGCGCTAGAGAGGCGGGGGCGCGGGCTCCGGTCGCCTACGGTGGAAGCAGGGGCGGCGCAGCCCTCCGGTGGCCGGCGGCGAGGTCGCCGGAGGCTGGTGCGGTGGTCGGCAGTGGGGCGGACGCGAGGCGGCGGGGTCGGGCCCGCGCGCAAGGCGGCGCGCGCGGGCCTGGGTGGGTCGTGCCTGGGCCCGGCGGGAGGCGGCGCGAGGACACGTGGCGACTCAGGAGTGGCTGCAGGCGGCGGCGCGGGCGTGTCCGGCAGCAGGCGGACACGTCCGGCGGCTGAGAGGGAGAGAGGCTAGGGTTTAGACCCAGGATTTTGAAGGGGGAGGTGTTTATATAGGTAGAGGGAGGTAGGAGAGTCCAAATGGAGTGTAGTTTTCGGCCACGCGATTCGTGATCCGACGACGGAAGACATAGGAGATGTTTGGATGGGTTATTGGGCCATTTTGGAAGGGTGTAGGGCTGCAACATAAAGAGGGCTTTACGGTTCCCCGGTTAACCGTTGGAGTCTTAAACAGACTCCAAATGGCACAAAACTTGACAGGCGGTCTACCGGTGGTGAACCAAGGCCGCTTGGCAAATATCGCTCCATTCTGAGAATGTTTAACACCCGCACATGAAAAGAGGTAAAAGGGGCACCGGAGGACATAGGAGTGTCGGATTGCAAAACGGACAAACGGGGGAATGCTCAGATGCATGAGACGAACACGTATGCAATCAATGCACATGATGACATGGCAAAATGCAACACGCAAGAAAATGACATGGCAACGACGGCGAATAACTGGCAGACACCTGGCGCATTGGATCCGGGACGTTACACGACCCCCCTTCCCTCCTTTTCCTCCCTCTCCTTCCTTCTCCCTCTCCTCCTTCCTTTCCTCCTCCTAGTAGGAGTAGGAAAGGGGAGTCCTACTCCTACTAGGAGGACTCCTCCTCCTCCTGGCACGCCCTGCAAGGGTCGGCCGGCCTCCCCCATTGCTCCTTTATATACGGGGGCAGGGGCACCCCAAGACACACAATTTGATCTATTGATCTCTCCCAGCCGTGTGCGGTGCCCCCTCCACCATATTCCACCTTGGTCATATCGTAGCGGTGCTTAGGCGAAGCCCTGCGTCGGTAGCAACATCATCACCGTCATCACGCCGTCGTGCTGATGAAACTCTCCTGTGAAGCTCTGCTGGATCAGAGTTCACGGGACGTCATCGAGATGAACGTGTGCTGAACTCGAAGGTGTCGTACGTTCGGTACTTGATCGGTCAGATCGTGAAGACATACGACTACATCAACCGTGTTGTGCTAACCCTTCCGCTTTCGATCTACGAGGGTACATGGACAACACTCTCCCCTTTCGTTGCTATGCATCACCATGATCCTGTGTGTGCGTAGGATTTTTTTTGAAATTACTACGTTCCCCAACAGTGGAATCCGAGCCAGGTTTTATGCGTAGATGTTATATGCACGAGTAGAACACATGTGAGTTGTGGGCGATACAAGTCATACTGCTTACCAACATGTCATACTTTGGTTCGGCGGTATTGTTGGATGAAGCGGTCCGGACCGACATTACGCGTACGCTTACACAAGACTGGTTCTACCGACGTGCTTTGCACATAGGTGGCTGGCGGGTGTCAGTTTCTCCAACTTTAGTTGAATCGAGTATGGCTACGCCCGGTCGTTGAGAAGGTTAAAACATCACTAACTTGACTAACTATCGTTCTGGTTTTGATGCATAGGTAAGAACGGTTCTTGCTTAGCCCATAGCAGCCACGTAAAACTTGCAACAACAAAGTAGAGGACATCTAACTTGTTTTTGCAGGGTATGTTGTGATGTGATATGGTCAAAACATGATGCTATATTTTATTGTATGAGATGATCATGCTTTGTCACCGAGTTATCGGCAACTGGCAGGAGCCATATGGTTTTCGCTTTATTGTATGCAATGCAATCACCCTGTAATGCTTTACTTTATCACTAAACGGTAGCGATAGTCGTAGAAGCAAAAGTTGGTGAGACGACAACGACGCAACGATGGAGATCAAGGTGTCGCGCCGGTGATGATGGTGATCATGACGGTGCTTCAGAGATGGAGATCACAAGCACAAGATGATGATGGCCATATCATATCACTTATATTGATTGCATGTGATCTTTATCTTTTATGCATCTTATTTTTCTTTGATTGACGGTAGTATTATAAGATGATCTCTCACTAAATTTCAAGATAAAAGTGTTCTCCCTGAGTATGCACCGTTGCCAAAGTTCGTCGTGCCGAGACACCACGTGATGATCGGGTCTGATAAGCTCTACGTTCATCTACAACTGGTGCAAGACAGTTTTGCACACGTGGAATACTCAGGTTAAACTTGACGAGCCTAGCATATGTAGATATGGCCTCGAAACACTTGAGACCGAAAGGTCGAGCGTGAATCATATAGTAGATATGATCAACATAGTGATGTTCACCATTGAAAACTACTCCACCTCACGTGATGATCGGGCATGGTTTAGTTGATTTGGATCACGCGATCATTTAGATGACTAGAGGGATATCTGCCTAAGTGGGAGTTCTTAAGTAATATGATTAATTGAACTTTAATTTATCATGAACTTAGTCATAATAGTATTTCCATAACTATGTTGTAGATCAATAGCTCGCGATGTTGCTCCCGGTTTATTTTTTATATGTTCCTAGAGAAAAACTATGTTGAAAAATGTTAGTAGCAATGATGCATACTAGCTCCGTAATCTGAGGTTTATCCTCATTGTTGCACAGAAGAATTATGTCCTTGATGCACCGCTAGGTGACAGACCGATTGCGGGAGCAAAAGCAAACGTTATGAACGTTTGGCAAAGCTCGGTATGATGACTACTTGATAGTTTAGTGCACCATGCTTTACGGCTTAGAACCGGGACTTCAAAAATGTTTTGAACGCCATGGAGCATGTAAGATGTTCCAAGAGTTGAAATTGGTATTTCATACTCATGCCCGTGTCGAGAGGTATGAGACCTCTGGCAGTACTTTGCCTACAAGATGGAGGAGAATAGCTCAACCAGTGAGCATGTACTCATATTGTCTGGGTACTACAATTGCTTGAATCAAGTGGGAGTTAATCTTCCAAATAAGATAGTAATTGACAAAGTTCTATAGTCACTATCACCAAGTTACTAGAACTTCGTGATGAACTATAATATGCAAGGGATGACGAAAGTAATTCCCGAGCTCTTCGCAATGCTGAAATTGGCGAAGTTAGAAATCAACAAAAACATCAAGTGTTGATGGTTGACAAGATCACTAGTTTCAAGAAAAAGGGCAAAGGAAATAAGGGGAACTTCAAGAAGAATGGCAAGCAAGTTGCTTCTCAAGTGAAGAAGCCCAAGTCTGGACCTAAGCCTGAGACTAAGTGCTTCTACTTCAAAGGACTGATCACTGGAAGCGGAACTACCCCAAGTATTTGGCGGATAAGAAGGATGGAAAAGTGAACAAAGGTATATTTGATATACATGTTATTGATGTGTGCTTTACTAGTGTTTATAGCAACCCATCGGTATTTGATACTGGTTCAGTTGCTAAAAGTAGTAACTCGAAACGGGAGTTGCAGAATGAACAGAGACTAGTTAAGGGTGAAGTGACGATGTGTGTTGGAAGTAGTTCCAAGACTGATATGGTCATCATCGCACACTCCCTATACTTTCGGGATTAGTGTTGAACCTAAATAAATGTTATTTGGTGTTTGCGTTGAGCATGAATATGATTTGATCATGTTTATTGCAATACGGTTATTCATTTAAGTTAGACAATAATTGTTGTTCTGTTTATATGAATAAAACCTTCTATGGTCATATACCCAATAAAAATGGTTCGTTGGATCACGATCGTAGTGATACACATATTCATAATATTGAAGCCGAAAGATGCAAAGTTAATAATCATAGTGCAGCTTATT
The DNA here is from genome assembly GCA_032464435.1 of Aegilops umbellulata. Lineage (NCBI taxonomy): Eukaryota > Viridiplantae > Streptophyta > Magnoliopsida > Poales > Poaceae > Aegilops > Aegilops umbellulata. Next base: position 333,604,634 of record CP136058.1, read on the forward strand.
TGTGGCACTGCCGTTTAGGTCATATTGGTGTAAAGCGCATGAAGAAACTCCATGCTGATGGGATTTTGGAATCACTTGATTATGAATCACTTGATGCTTGCGAACCATGCCTTATGGGCAAGATGACTAAGACTGCGTTCTTCGGAACAATGGAGCGAGCAACTGACTTATTGGATATAATACATATTGATGTATGAGGTCCGATGAGTGTTGAGGCTCGCGGCAGGTATCATTATTTTCTGACCTTCACAGATGATTTGAGCAGATATGGGTATATCTACTTGAAGAAACATAAGTCTAAAACATTTGAAAAGTTCAAAGAATTTCAGAGTGAAGTGGAAAATCATCGTAACAAGAAAAAAAAGTTTCTACGATTTGATCGCGGAGACGAATATTTGAGTTACGAGTTTGGTCTTCAACTAAATCAATGTTGAATAGTTTCACAAATTCATGCCACCCGGAACACCACAGCATAATGGTGTGTCCGAATGTCATAACCGTACTTTATTGGATATAGTACAATTTATGATGTCTCTTACCAATTTACCACTAACGTTTTGGGGTTATGCATTAGAGATAGCTGCATTCACGTTAAATAGGGCACCATCTAAATCTGTTGAGACGACACCATATGAACCGTGGTTTGGCAAGAAACCAAAGTTGTCGTTTCGTAAAGTTTGGGGTTGCGATGCTTATGTGAAAAAGTTTCATCCTGATAAGCTCAAACCCAAATCGGAGAAATGTGTCTTCATAGGATACCCAAAGGAGATAGTTGGGTACACCTTCTATCACAGATCCGGAGAAAAGACATTCGTTGCTAAGAATGGATCCTTTCTATAGAAGGAGTTTCTCTCAAAAGAAGTGAGTGGGAGGAAAGTAGAACTTGATGAGGTAACTGTACCTTCTCCCTTATTGGAAAGTAGTTCATCACAGAAATCTATTCCTGTGACTACTACACCAATTAGTGAGGAAGCTAATGATGAGGATCATGTAACTTCAGATCAAGTTACTACCGAACCTCATAGGTCAATCAGAGTAAGATCCGCACCAGAGTGGCACGGTAATCCTGTTCCGGAGGTCATGTTACTTGACCATGACGAACCTACGAACTATGAGGAAGCGATGATGAGCCCAGATTCCGCGAAACGGCTTTAGACCATGAAATCTGAGATGGGATCCATGTATGAGAACAAAGTGTGGACTTTGTTGACTTGCCCGATGATCGACAAGCCATAGAAAATAAATGGATCTTCAAGAGGAAGACGGACGCTGATAGTAGTGTTACTATCTACAAAGCTAGACTTGTCGAAAAAGGTTTTTGACAAAGTTAAAGGTGTTCACTACGATGAAATTTTCTCACTCGTAGCGATGCTTAAGTCTGTCTGAATCATGTTAGTAAATTGCCACATTTTATGAAACCTGGCAAATGGATGTCAAAACTACATTCCTTAATGGATCTCTTAAGGAAGAGTTGTATATGATGCAACCATAAGGTTTTGTCGATCCTAAGGGTGCTAACAAAATATGCAAGCTCCAACGATCCATCTATGGACTGGTGCAAGCATCTCGGAGTTGGAATATACGCTTTGATGAGTTGATCAAAACATATAGTTTTATACAGACTTGCGGTGAAGCCTGTATTTACAAGAAAGTGAGTGGGAGCACTACAGCATTTCTGATAAGTATATGTGAATGACATATTGTTGATCGGAAATAATGTAGAATTTTCTAGAAAGCTGATGTCTACTATGCAACCTTCTTCTTGTAGACGTTGTTGGGCCTCCAAGTGCAGAGGTTTGTAGGACTGTAGTAAGTTTCCCTCAAGTGGATGACATAAGGTTTATCAATCCGTGGGAGGCGTAGGATGAAGATGGTCTCTCTCAAACAACCCTGCAATCAAATAACAAAGATTCTCTTCTGTCCCCAACACACCCAATACAATGGTAAATTGTATAGGTGCACTAGTTCAGCGAAGAGATGGTGATACAAGTGCAATATGGATGGTAGATATAGGTTTTTGAAATCTGAAAATATAAAAACAGCAAGGTAACTAATGATAAAAGTGAGCATAAACGGTATTGCAATGATAGGAAACAAGGCCTAGGGTTCATACTTTCACTAGTGCAAGTTCTCTCAACAATAATAACATAATTGGATCATATAACTATCCCTCAACATGCAACAAAGAGTCACTCCAAAGAAACTAATAGCAGAGAACAAACGAAGAGATTATGGTAGGGTACGAAACCACCTCAAAGTTATTCTTTCCAATCAATCCATTGGGCTATTCCTATAAATGTCACAAACAGCCCTAGAGTTCATACTAGAATAACACCTTAAGACACAAATCAACCAAAACCCTAATGTCACCTAGATACTCCAATGTCACCTCAAGTATCCGTGGATATGATTATACGATATGCATCACACAATCTCAGATTCATCTATTCAAACCAACATAAAGTACTTCAAAGAGTGCCCCAAAATTTGTACCGGAGAGTCAAGACGAAAACGTGTGCCAACCCCTATGCATAGGTTCATGGGCGGAACCCGCAAGTTGATCACCAAAACATACATCAAGTGAATCACGTGATATCTAATTGTCAGCACAGATACGTACGGCAAGACATACATCAAGTGTTCTCAAATCATTAAAGACTCAATCCGATAAGATTACTTCAAAGGGAAAAACTCAATCCATTACAAGAGAGTAGAGGGGGAGAAGCAACATAAGATCCAACTATAATAGCAAAGCTTGCGATACAACAAGATTGAATCACCTCAAGAACACGAGAGAGAGAGAGAGATAGAGAGATCAAACACATAGCTACTGGTACACACCCTCAGCCCCGAGGGTGAACTACTCCCTCCTCGTCATGGAGATCGCCAGGATGATGAAGATGGCCACCAGTGAGGGTTCCCCCCCTCCGGCAGGGTGCCGGAACAGGGCCCCGATTGGTTTTTGGTGGCTACAGAGGCTTGCGGCGGCGGAACTCCCGATCTATTCTGTTCTCCGATCGTTTTAGGGTATATGGGTATATATAGGAGGTAGAAATATGCCAGGGGAGGCACGAGGGGCCCACGAGGGGGGAGGGCGCGACCCCTGCCTCGTGCCTCCCTCGTTTCTTTCCTAACATGCACTCCAAGTCTATCGGGTTGCTTTCCTTCCAAAAATAACTTCTCCAGAAGGTTTCATTTCGTTTCGACTCCATTTGAAATTCCTTTTCTTCGAAACACTGAAATAAGGTAAAAAACAGGAACTGACACTGGGCTCTGGGTCAATAGGTTAGTCCCAAAAATAATATAAAAGTGTTTAATAAAGCCCATAAACATCCAAAACAGATAATATAATAGCATGGAACAATCAAAAATTATAGATACGTTGGAGACGTATCAAAAGCATAAAGGAGTATTTGAAAGGAGTTTTTCAAATAAAGACCTCGGTGAAGCTGCTTACATATTCAGCATCAAGATCTATAGCGATATATCAAGATGCTTGATAAGTTTTTTCAATGAGTACGTACCTTGACAAGATTTTGAAGTAGTTCAAAATGGAACAGTCAAAGAAAGAGTTCTTGCCTGTGTTACAAGGTGCAAAATTGAGTAAGACTCAAAGCCCGACCACGGCAGAAGATAGAAAGAGAATGAAAGTCATTCCCTATGCCTCGGCCATAGGTTCTATAAAGTATGCCATGCTGTGTACCAGATCTATTGTATACCCTACACTGAGTTTAGCAAGGGAGTACAATAGTGATCTAGGAGTAGATCACTGGACAACGGTCAAATTATCCTTAGTGGAATAAGGATACGTTTCTCGATTATGGAGGTGACAAAAGGTTCGTCGTAAAGGGTTACGTCGATGCATGTTTTGACATTGATCCAGATGACTCTAAGTCTCAATCAGGATACATATTGAAAGTGGGAGGAATTAGCTAGAGTATCTTCGTGCAGAGGATTATTGACATAGAAATTTGCAAAATATATACGGATCTGAATGTGGCAGACCCGTTGACTAAACTTCTCTCACAAGCAAAACATGATCACACCGTAGTACTCTTTGGGTGTTCATCACATAGCGATGTGAACTAGATTATTGACTCTAGTAAACCCTTTGGGTGTTGGTTACATGACGATGTGAACTAGGGTGTTAATCACATGGTGATGTGAACTATTGTTGTTAAAACACATGGCGGTGTGAACTAGATTATTGACTCTAGTGCAAGTGGGAGACTGAAGGAAATATAGCCTAGAGGCAATAATAAAGTTATTGTTTATTTCCTTATTTCATGATGAATGTTTATTATTCATTCTATAATTGTATTAACTGGAAACTTGATACATGTGCGAATACATAGACAAACAGAGTGTCACCAGTATGCCTCTACTTGACTAGCTCGTTGAATCAAAGATGGTTATGTTTCCTAGCCATAGACATGAGTTGCTATTTGATTAACGGGATCACATCATTAGAGAATGATGTGATTGACTTGACCCATTCCGTTAGCTTAACACTTTATCGTTTAGTGTGTTGCTATTGCTTTCTTCATGACTTATACATGTTCCTATGACTATGAGACTATGCAACTCCCGTTTACCGGAGGAACACTTTGTGTGCTACCAAACGTCACAACGTAACTAGGTGATTATAAAGGTGCTCTACAGGTGTCTACGAAGGTACTTATTGAGTTGGCGTATATCGAGATTAGGATTTGTCACTCCGATTGTCGGAGAGGTATCTCTGGGCCCACTCGGTAATACACATCACTATAAGCCTTGCAAGAATTGTAACTAATGAGTTAGTTGCGGAATGATGTATTATGGAACGAGTAAAGAGACTTGCGGGTAACGAGATTGAACTAGGTATTGAGATACCGATGATCGAATCTCGGGCAAGTAACATACCGATGACAAAGGGAACAACGTATGTTGTTATGCGGTTTGACCGATAAAGATCTTCGTAGAATATGTAGGAGCCAATATGATCATCCAGGTTCCGCTATTGGTTATTGACCGGGGACGTGTCTCGGTCATGTCTACATAGTTCTCGAACCCGTAGGGTCCGCACGCTTAAAGTTCCGTGACGATCGGCATTATGAGTTTATGTGATTTGATGTACCGAAGGTAGTTCGGAGTCCCGGATAAGATCGGGGACATGACGAGGAGTCTCGAAATGATTGAGACGTAAAGATCGATATATTGGACGACTATATTCAGACATCGAAAAGGTTCCGAGTGATTCGGGTATTTTCGGAGGTACCGGGGAGTTACGGGAATACGAGGAAGAAGCAATGGGCCTCATGGGCCAAGTGGTGGAAGAGAGGAGGCAAGGCGCGCAGCCCCCCTAGCCCAAACCAAATTGGACTAGGGGGTCGGGGCCCCTTCCCTCCTTTTCCTCCCTCTCCTTCCTTCTCCCTCTCCTCCTTCCTTTCCTCTTCCTAGTAGGAGTAGGAAAGGGGAGTCCTACTCCTACTAGGAGGAGGACTCCTCCTCCTGGCGCGCCCTGCAAGGGCCGGCCGGCCTCCCCCCTTGCTCCTTTATATACGGGGGTGGGGGCACCCCAAGACACACAAGTTGATCTGTTGATCTCTTCCAGCCGTGTGCGGTGCCCCCCTCCACCATATTCGACCACGATCATATCGTAGCGGTGCTTAGGCGAAGCCCTGCGTCGGTAGCAATATCATCACCGTCATCACGTCGTCGTGCTGACAAAACTCTCCCGTGAAGCTCTGCTGGATCGAAGTTCGCAGACGCCATCGAGTTGAACGTGTGCTGAACTCGGAGGTGTCGTACGTTCGGTACTTGATCGGTCGGATCATGAAGACGTACGACTACATCAACCGCGTTATGCAAACGCTTCCACTTTTGGTCTACGAGGGTACGTGGACAACACTCTCCCCTCTCGCTGATATGCATCACCATGATCATGTGTGTGCGTAGGATTTTTTTTTGAAATTACTACGTTCCCCAACAACAACGTCAAGGCTAGGCAGAGGCAGCTCGACATCGAGGTCACCAATGCCGCCACCAAAGCGAAGGAGGTGGCCCTTGCGATCATGAGCCTGGACTTGTCGAAGATGAGCGAGAAGACGAGGGCCTGGTTCGAGGCCAGGCAGAAGCAGATGCTCGACGCCGAAGGCCTGAACTAGGTCGTCCGATCGGCCGTGGTCGTTCTCTTTGGAGGCTGGCATGGGTGCCGCCCACCCGCTGGGCCGCTGGCTGTGTGCCGGCCACAAAAACATTCATTTTGGAGGTCGGCTGTGTTGTCGACCACTGGCTGTGTTGCCGGCGAGGACAATTATTCATTTTGGTGGCTGGCTGTGTTGCCGGCCGCTAGCCGATGCCGGTGATGGACGTGTAGGCCGCTGGCTTTGTTGCCAGCGTGACGAACTGGGGCTGCTGGCCCGATGAACTAGGGCTTGGCATTTGAAAGTTGTTCCTTTACTTTAAAATAGACGCGGACAGGATGGGGCAAACGGATGCGGCCGCGCGCTGGGCGCACGGCCACCGCATCCCAGGACACGCCCGGACACGACCCCATTGCCCTACCCAAACAGATAGAATCCGGACAAAAGAGCAACTCCAACGGGCCGACCCAAACGGACGGCGATTTCGACCGCTTTTTGTCCGTTTGGGTCGCCCGCCCGCCCCGGCGTCCGCCCTGTTTCTTATATGGGTCGGCAGCACGCCCAACGCATCGACCCATATGTGCAGGCGTGACCGGCTGGCCGCCCAATTTTACATTAATTTGCATTCAAACATATTGTGGAATGAAAATGTTGAAACAAGCCAAATAGTCTAGCCGGCCAAATAAATAATATAGTTTTATAAGCCAAATACAAATAAAAATGTTTCACATAGTTTTGCAAACGAATAAAAGAAGATACAATCTATTGGTTGTCAACATGAGTCCACATATGCTCAACCAAATCATTTTGTAGTTGCACATGAGTTTCCCAATCACGCATGTCTTCATGAAACTGAGTGAACTGCTCAAATGTTGCCGCTACTCCATGCTCAGACACAATATTCTCACCCTGAAACTGAAAGCCTTGATCGTACAGACGTTTCAGGCGCTCGTCTTCTATGATCATATTGTGCATGACCACACAAGCAGTCATCACCTCCCATAGTTTCTGCGTGCTCCAAGTATTAGCAGGATACCAAACGATGCCTCATCGAGATTGCAAAACACCAAAGGCACGCTCGACATCCTTCCTAGCACTCTCTTGCTATTGGGCAAATCTTTTCCTTTTCTCTCCGACAGGGTTGGGTATTGTCTTGACAATAGTGGTCCACTGAGGATAGATACCATCACCCAAATAGTACCCTTTGTCGTAGTTGTGGCCGTTGATAGTAAAGTTCACCGGTGGGCTGTTGCCTTCGGCAAACCTAGCAAACACCGGCGAGCGCTGAAGCACGTTGATATCATTGTGTGATCCAGCCGTGCCAAAGAAAGAGTGCCAGATCCAGAGATCGTGAGACGCCACGGCCTCTAGTATGACAGTGCAAGCCCTGACATGTCCCTTATACTTCCCTTGCCAAGCAGAAGGGCAGTTCTTCCACTCCCAGTGCATGCAGTCTATGCTGCCAAGCATCCCCGGGAAGCCCATGCTGGCATTCATCGCCAGAAAATGGATTGTATCTTCAGCTGTCGGCTCTCTCAAGTACTCAGGGCCAAACACAACAATCACAGCCTTGCAGAACTTATACAGGGACTCTAGACATGTAGAGTCGCTCATACGGACGTACTCGTCAATGAGATCACCGGGCACTCCGTATGCAAGCATTCGGATGGCGGCAGTGCATTTCTGATAAGAGGAGAAACCAATCTTACCGACGGCATCCTCTTTACACTCGAAGCAGTCATCATAGCTGACCACTCCCTCTCTAATACGGTTGAAAACATGCCTACTCATACGGAACCGGCGGCGGAATTTGTGATGTTTGAACAACGGGTTTGTTGTATCAAAGTAGTCCTTCCAGAGAAGGAAATGTCCGCTCTCTCGGTTGCGATTCAACGCCGGAAGGTGGCCCGGAATGGAGCTACGAAATGACGGCCGCTGGCTGTTGAGGTGGGGATGGACCAACACGGCAGCCAATATCTCCTCCTCGTCGTCGGACGACATGTCGTCGGACGACGAATCGTCGGATCGCAAAGGAAATTGTGGAAAAAGAACTCGTCGACGGAGTCCATCTCGTACCTTGGCAAATTGTCGAACAGCTTGCGAGCGTCGATGAAGGAGACAGCCGGCGAGGCAGTCGCGGCGCCTACAGACCAGCTAGCTGCCCTGCCGGTGTCCGACGAGTGTGACGGCGTGCGACGAGCGTGTCGGTCGGATGTGGCAGGGGCGCGAGGCGGCTTCTTGGTCGCGGGCGGCTGTGCGGTGGGGGAAGCTGCGGTGAGAAGCAGCTTGCTCCTCGGCGGCAAAACGGCGGCGGAGGACGACGGGGGAGGGAGCGGCGTTGCTGGGCGGATGTGAAGACGGCGACAGCTGGAAGAGTCGCCGGAAAAAATGGGCGGCGGCGCCGAAAGAGGCGGGAGGGTTGCTTTGTTGGCCGCAGGATGAGACGGGAGGCCAATGTGCCACAGACCAGCCGGTCCGGGGACAGGAGTAGGCGAGCGCGCGCGCATCCGTCACGTGTCCACACCGACGCAAATCATGCTAAAAAATGGATCGGAAACGGGTCGTCCGCGGACGAAAAACGGACGCGCGTCCGTTTGGGTCGGCGCGTTGGGCTGCCTTTTCTGTCCACGCCAACCCAAACGGACGGTCGCGGACGAACTGGGTCGCCCCATCGAAGTTGCTCAAACGGATGTCCGTTTAGGGTTTAGGGTTAAGCGGTGGAGTTGGCCTTACTCCTCACTCCCTCTGGTCCTCTCCTCCTCGTCCGTTCCAGTCGTGTACGAGCTACGAAGCCGCATCACGGGCACGACGGGAGGTCACCTTCTCTCTGTCACGGTCTCAGCGACCACGCCTGCATGCACAGTAGTGCCTGACGAAAAAGACTGCTGCATGTGTATGTAAAAAACATGCACGAGCGGTCCACAGGTTCCTGTTTGCTGCGGCTTTTGTCTCAGACCCTGTCAGTGACTGGGGCCGCTCGATCTCTCCCTCGTCCCTTTCCTCGCGCGTCCGCTCAAAAGGTGTTTCCGGCGCTGAGCAGTGGCGGGGTACTACTACGAGTACAAGCTTTTCTTGTTCTCCTCCGGCTGGGCTCAGTTTTGGACGGCCGCGCGGCGGGGGAGGAGACGGGACGCGGCGCGGCGCGTGAGGGTCCGTGCTTTTCGCGTCGCAGAGCGCGCGGTTGGCCGTCACTCCCCCCTCGTTTTCTGTAATTCTTTTTATATTACTCAAAGTGGCCATGCCAAGTAGTGATCCGATTTACAAAAATTGAACCGGTTATGAGGAAACTGGATCAAAAACCGTACGAGTAACACCGTAACACGAAAAAGGAAGATGAGAAAAAGAAAATGGGCGCCAAACATAAGACACGATCTACTAATAGACAAAAGGACAACTCCAATGCACGTCCGCCCTGTTTGGATCCGTGGGTTAGAATGGGTTAGAGTTAGTTTGCGTTAATTTGGACTTAACTAACTTAAAAATATTTAAATACGAAGGTTAGTTTGGGTTAGATGCATCTAACCCACCCAAAAAACCTAACCCATTCAAGATGTGCTTATTTGGGTTAGTTCTTCTCGAGACAACTATAAACATCCTTTTCTCTTGCTCTTCCCGCAGCAGATCCCTCCCCACTTCCTCAAATCTTCTCGTCCTCTCCTCCCTCCCTCTCGCTCCACCCGTGAAGGCGCCTCACCGTATCCGCGCTCCATCTAACCCTGTCATCCAAACACCTCTTTGGTTAGAGTTAGTTCAGGGTTAGAATCTAACTCTAACCTCTAACTGAGTTAGAGTATCCAAACAGGGCCAAGAAATGGTCCAACCGCGTTTGTTTGGTGCTAAATGTACATAAATGGCGGCCCAATATGCGGGAGCAAACTGACAAACTTTTGTTTTTTGTCCATCATCGACCTATTCCCGTCCGAAATTAGGTCCGCATTTGCATCAAAACGGACACCCCGCGGGCGCAACGCGCGCCCTTGTCCCCCCCTGGCCTGCCCGTCGGGGATACAAATACTCCTTGTCCTCCCCAAACCATGACCACCGAATTTGTGGCTGCCACCACCGTCCAATTTGTGCCTCTCTCGCCCCGTCGCCGGCGCACAGCCGGTAGGTCCGCGGCGGCCATCCGGCCGACGGCAACTGCACCTTGCCATGGATTGGCCGGGTACCGGACCGCACAAACCCGGCAACGCCTCCGCGCGCATGCAAGTATTGACTCCGCCTCTAGCCGCTCGGATCTCTCCCGTGGCGGTTCGCCGGCAAAGACACGCCCGGCCGTCGCCCAGGCTCGGCGCTGGCCCAATGGTTCGTGGGCTCACTGTTGCCGCCTATAAAGTGCGACATTACCCATGGCAGGTCGTGTGCCGTGTTTCTACCACACCGGAACATCCCGGATGGGTGTTTGCTACTTGTAATTTGCGTTGGTATTTCCCCAAAGAGGAGTGGATGATGCAGCACAACAGAGGTAAGTATTTCCCTCAGTTATTAAATCAAGGTTATTAATCCAGTAGGAGAACCAAGCAACACTATGTAAATAGGACCTGCACACAAACAAAAATACTTGCAACCCAACGCGTAAAAGGTTTGTCAATCCCTCAACAGTATTCTGATAGATTAAATTGTATGAGATTTGATAAATAGATCTAAATAAAACATAAAATAAAATAAAATAAATTGCAGCAAGGTGTTTTTGGTTTTATTACATGATGGGAAATAGACCCATAGGCCATAGTTTTCACTAGAGGCTTCTCGCGAAAAAATAGCATACGGTGGGTAAACAAATTATTGTTGGCCAATTGACAAAAAAGTAAATAATTATGACAATATCCAAGCCAATGATCATGTATATAGGCATCACATTCAAGATTAGTAGACCAAAATGATTCTGCATCTATTACTATTACTCCACACATCGATCGCTATCCAGCATGCATCTAATGTATTAAGTTAATGAAAAAATGGAGCAATGCATTAGGTAAGATGACATGATGTAGACAAGATAAACTCATGTATGAATAAACCCCACCTTGTTACCCTTAATAGCAACGATACATGCGTGTCATGTCTCTTTCTAGCACTAAGATTGAACACCGCAAAATCGAACCCATCACAAAACACCTCTTCCCATGGCAAGACAAATCAATCTAGTTGGCCAAACCAAACCAATAAATCGAAGAAGAAATACGAGGCTATAACAATCATGCGTAAAAGAGTTCAGAGAAGACTCGGATAATATTCATGGATTGATCTGATCATAAACTCACAATTCATCGGATCCCACAAACACACCGCAAAAACGAGTTACATCAAATAGATCTCCAAGAACATCGAGGAGAACATTATATTGAAGATCAAAAAGAGAGAAGAAGCCATCTAGCTACTAACTATGAACCCGTAGGTCTTTGGGAACTACTCACGCATCATCGGAGGGGCAGCAAGGATGATGATGAATGATACGTCTCCAACGTATCTATAATTTTTTATTGCTCCATGCTATTATATATTCTGTTTTGGATGTTTAATGGGCTTATTTATACATTTTTATATTATTTTTGGGACTAACCTATTAACCCAAGGCCCAGTGCAAATTGTTGTTTTTTTTGCCTATTTCAGTGCTTCGCAGAAAAAGAATATCAAAGGGAGTCCAAACGGAATGAAACCTTCGGGAGCGTGATTTTTGGACAAACGTGATCCAGAGGACTTGGAGTGGACGTCAAGCAATCAACGACGACGCCACGGGGCAGGGGGCGCGCCTACCCCCTGGGCGCGCTCTCCACCCTCGTGGGCCCCTCGTGGCTCCACCGACCTACTTCTTCCTCCTACATATACCTACGTACCCCCAAACCATCGAGGAGTGCCACGGAAACCTAATTCCACCGCCGCAACCTTCTGTGCCCGTGAGATCCCATCTTGGGGCCTTTTTCGGCGCTCCGCCGGCCGGAGGGGGAATCGATCATGGAGGGCTTCTACATCAACACCATAACCTCTCTTATGATGTGTGAGTAGTTTACCACAGACCTTCGGGTCCATAGTTATTAGCTAGATGGCTTCTTCTCTCTCTTTGGATCTCAATACAAAGTTCTCCTCAATCTTCTTGGAGATCTATTTGATGTAACTCTTTTTGCGGTGTGTTTGTCAAGATCCGATGAATTGTGGGTTTATGATCAAGATTACCTATGAAAAATATTTGAATCTTCTCTAAATTATTTTATGTATGATTGGTTATCTTTGCAAGTCTCTTCGAAATATCAGTTTGGTTTGGCCTACTAGATTGATCTTTCTTGCAATGGGAGAAGTGTTTAGCTTTGGGTTCAATCATGGGGTGCTCGATCCCAGTGACAGTAGGGGAAACGACACGTATTGTATTGTTGAGAACGAGGATAAAAAGATGGGGTTTATATCATATTGCATGAGTTTATCCCTCTACATCATGTCATCTTACCTAATGCGTTACTCTGTTCTTATGAACTTAATACTCTAGATGCATGCTGGATAGCGGTCGATGTGCGGAGTAATAGTAGTAGATGCAGGCAGGAGTCGGTCTACTTGTCGCGGACGTGGTGCCTATATACATGATCATGCCTAGATATTCTCATAATTATGCACTTTTCTATTAATTGCTCGACAGTAATTTGTTCACCCACCGTAATACTTACACTATCTTGAGAGAAGCCACTAGTGAAACCTATGGCCCCCGGGTCTATTCTCCATGATATTAATCTCCCGTCAACAAGCTATTTCCTTCGCCGTTTGTTTTGCTTTCTTTACTTTTAGTCTTTATCATAAAAATACCAAAAATATTATCTTATCATCTCTATCAGATCTCACTTTTGCAAGTGGCCGTGAAGGGATTGACAACCCCTTTATCGCGTTGGTTGCAAGGTTCTTATTTATTTGTGTAGGAATGAGGGACCTGCGTGTGGCCTCCTACGGGATTGATACCTTGGTTCTCAAAAACTGAGGGAAATACTTACGCTACTTTGCTGCATCACCCTTTCCTCTTCAAGGGAAAACCAACGCAATGCTTGAGAGGTAGCAAGAAGGATTTCTAGCGCCGTTGCCAGGGATTCTACGCACAAGTCAAGACATACCAAGTACCCATCACAAACTCTTATCCCTCGCATTACATTATTTGCCATTTTCCTCTCATTTTCCTCTCCCCCACTTCACCCTTGCCGTTTTATTCGCCCTCTCTTTCCGTTCGCCTCTTTTTCGCTTGTTTCTTATGAGATTGTTATCTGTCTACCGTTATGTCTGAAACTGGGGAGGTTATCGTTGATAAAGATATTAATATGGAAAACTTTGATGTTTTTGATGATCCTCTTGAGGATCCTACTATTTTACACGCTAAAAAGTTTCAGATTGGTAGCGGTAATATTATTGGGAAAGGAGTTCTTCAAGATTTCTTTACTTGTGCCGGTACCTTACCCTCTATGGGTGGGTCTATTCTTCATAGAACTAGTAGTCTTGCGGATGCTATATCCTTGCTCGTACCTGAACTTGAAAGACAACTTATGCATTTGCATCCTTGCATACAAAGGATTTTTCTAGAATTTTCCAATATCGAGCATTCTTCTGTTAAGCGAGCGGCTACTATATTTTTCGCTCATTTATAATGAAAGAGGACAATGAAATTTTTGCGCATTATAGGGTGGACGCTGGTCGTCCTCCCATAGAGCCTATACTTTTTAGTGAAGAAGACTTAATGCGCTTACGATCTTTAGATCATGTTGCTTACAATGAAAACCTTAGAAAAAAGGTTCCTACCGATGTTCTAGTTGATAAAATTTCCGAGCTTAATGATGACTTTGTGTGACGCCCGGATAATTAGGCTACAGTAATCTCATGTTAATGGTGCCATGTCATCGAAATTACTGTTGCTAATCTAGCCTTGATTCAAACAAAATTCAAAAATAAAATTCAAATCATAAGTGAATTAATAAAATTCTCAAACATGAAAACTAAAGTGTTCAAAATATGGCAAATAATTCATTGTCAATATTGGTGGAGGAGCCAACATTCGACAAAGTGTTTAAAGGTCCTAAAATAAGTTAAACAATGATAAAGAAATTAATTAAATGCCTTTTTAGGAGTTGTAAAAATGTAAACTATTTTGATTGTGTACCAAACACTTCAAGGCAGTAGAGTAAACTAAAACATTAATTTAGTGACTAGGCTTAAGTTTTATAAAACTAAAATAATATAAGAATAGATAATAAATAACTTAAACAAAAGAAAAACAAAACAAAACAAAATAAAATAAAATAGAAAGAAGCCTTCCCCTCCTCGTTGGGCCTTGGCCTAGATGGCCTAGTGGCCCATCCAAACAGTCCAACCCACCAGGAGATCCTCTTCCTCCTCTTGTTCACCCAAGCGCCGTGGACGCAGAGCGCCCGTCCATGGCGTGGATCGCTACGTGCCGGCTATCCAGCTCCTCCCCGTCGCCTACTTGTTCCCCCCGACCTCCCTACAAGAACCCTAGCTCCATTCCCCTCCCTTCCTCACGCCTCCATCGACCTCCCCTCGTGCCCCTCTTCCCTCCATAGAGCGCACCCAATCCCCCTCAGCCATGGCCACCGCCGTTCTCGCAGTCACCGTCGTCCCCGAGCCTCGCGGATGTCTAGAAGCTTCGCCGGGGAGCACCATCAGCGACGCCCGCTGCTTCTTCCCCACTGTCGGCCACCGCACTCCATTGCTGGATCGCCGTCATCATCTACCTCGGGACAACGGAGTTCCTCGCCGTCAATCCGCCGCCACTGCAGCTCCTAAGCCTCCCGCCGGCCACCGTGTGCCTCTCAGTGAGCCTCTCTACCGATTCCCTCGCTTTGCCCCTTCGATCTGTGTAGTTAGCCGCCGCTCCCGTGGTCGTCTTTAGTCGCGATGGCCGGAACTCGAGCTCCTATGTACGTGATGCTGCTGCTTACTGCTGCGCGCACCTGCTGCCTTGGCGGCCACCACGCGCGCCCACGCCCTGGCCATGCCCCGTTTCGCCCGCTGCTCGCCCGGCCGCGCAGGCCCCGTCCCCTGTGCTCCCCTGCCAGCGCCACATCGCACCGGTCGCTAGCCGCCGCTCCCGCCGTGCCCCGCCTCTGCCCGCGCGCCCGCGCCTCGCCTCGCGCCATGGCCGCCGTGATTGCTCGCCCCCTCCCCCTGCTGCTCACCGCCCTACGCCGACACCGGCCTGCTCCGGCAGCCACAGGGGCCGCGCCCCCTCCCCAGGTGGCCACTGGCGTGCGGGCAAACCCCCTTTGCTCGCACCCGCGCGCCCGCAAGGCCCCCTGTGGGCCGCTGACGAGGAGACCCCAGCACCCTGGCTTAAAAAAAGAGAAATAAAGAATGAGTTTTAAAAATAATAATTTTTTTAATTAATTAAATTAAATTAACTAGGATTAATTAGCCTAATCACCGGATTAGTTGAGCTGGAATTAATTAGCTAGACCTAGTCAATGACAGGAGGGCCCCACTCCCCTGTTGACCTGTCAACGTTGACTGGTCAACTGGGTCCCCCTGGCCCACATGTCATCCTCTGTGTACACTTCTGTGTACACAGAGCTAGGTACACGTAGCAATTTATATTTTATTTTCGAATTAAAATAATTCTAGAATATTGTTCAAATCTTTAAAAATCATAGAAAATAATCCGTCAGTCGGATGAAAAAGTTTTATATATGAAAGTTGTTCAGAACGACGAGACGAATCCGGATACGCAGCCCGTTCGTCCGCCACACATCCCTAGCATGGCAAACATGCAACTTTCCCCCTCGGGTTAATCTGTCCGAAAACGCGAAACACCGGGAATACTTTCCCGGATGTTTCCCCCCTTCGCCGGTATCACCTATCCCTACGTTAGGTCACCTCTAGCACAACGTATTGCCGCTTCTTGCTTTGTGTTACATTTGATTGCTTTGTTATTTATTGTGTTCCCCCTCTGTTACTTCTTTTCGGTAGACCCTGAGACCGATGCCGGTACCCCTGTGATCGACTACATCGACGACCCCTCCTTCTTGTCTGAGCAACCAGGCAAGCCCCCCCTTGATCACTAGATACCGCCTACTCTATTCTATACTGCTTGCATTAGAGTAGTGTAGCATGTTACTGCTTTCGGTTAATCCTATTCTGATGCATAGCCTGTCCTTGTTACTACTGTTGTTACCTTTACCTGCAATCCTACTGCTTAGTATAGGATGCTAGTGTTCCATCAGTGGCCCTACACTCTTGTCCGTCTGCCATGCTATACTACTGGGCCGTGATCACTTCGGGAGGTGATCACGGGCATATACTATATACTTTACACTGTTACACAACCTGTGATACTGTTCGGAGATGGGGGCTAAAGGGGCAGGTGGCTCCATCCCGGTAGAGGTGGGCCTGGGTTCCCGACGGCCCCTGACTGTTACTTTGTGGCGGAGCGACAGGGCAGGTTCAGACCACCTAGGAGAGAGGTGGGCCTGGCCCTGTTCGGCGTTCGCGGATACTTAACACGCTTAACGAGATCTGGGTATTTGATTTGAGTCTGGCCATTTGGTCTATACGCACTAACCAACTACGTGGGAAAGATATGGGCACTCGGCGTCGTGGTATCAGCCGAAGCCTTCGTGACGTCAGCGACTGAGCGGCGCGCGCCGGGTTGGACCGCGTAACGTGACTTCCTTTGTAATGGAGGTTGCTAGGTCTGCTCTCCGGCCACGTACGCAACGTGCAAGTGTGCAATGGGCGATGGGCCCAGACACCTGCGCGCATAGGATTTAGTCCGGCGTGCTGACCGCTCTGTTGCGCCTAGGTGGGGCTACGACGTGTTGATCTTCCGCGGCCGGGCATGACCTAGAAAAGTGTGTCCGGCCAACTGGGATCGAGTGTGTTGGGTTATGTGGTGCACCCCTGCAGAGAAGTTTATCTATTCGAATAGCCGTGTCCCTCAGTAAAAGGACGACCCGGAGTTGTACCTTGACCTTATGACAACTAGAACCGGATACTTAATAAAACACACCCTTCCAAGTGCCAGATACAACCCGGTGATTGCTCTCCAACAGGGCATCGAGGAGGGGATTGCCGGGTAGGATTATGCTATGCGATGCTACTTGGAGGACTTCAGTCTACTCTCTTCTATATGCTACAAGACGGAGGCTGCCAGAAGCGTAGTCTTCGACAGGATTAGCTATCCCCCTCTTATTCTAGCATTCTGCAGTTTAGTCCACTGATATGGCCCCTTACACATATAACCATGCATATGTAGTGTAGTTCCTTGCTTGCGAGTACTTTGGATGAGTACTCACGGTTGCCTTGTTTCCCTTTTCTCCATTTCTATACCCGATTGTTGCGACCAGACAATGGAGCCCAGGATCCAGACGCCACCTTCGACGATGACTCCTACTACACTGGAGGTGCCTACTACTCCGTGCAGCCCGCTGACGACGACCAGGAGTAGTTAGGAGGATCCCATGCAGGAGGCCTGCGCCTCTTTCGATCTGTATCCCAGTTTGTGCTAGCCATCTTATGGAAACTTGTTTAACTTATGTCTGTACTCAGATATTGTTGCTTCCGCTGACTCGTCTATGATCGAGCACTTGTATTCGAGCCCTCGAGGCCCCTGTCTTGTATTATGATGCTTGTATGACTTATTTATGCTTTTAGAGTTGTGTTGTGATATCTTCCTGTGAGTCCCTGATCTTGATCGTACACGTTTGCGTGCATGATTAGTGTATGATTGAATCGGGGGCGTCACAAGTTGGTATCAGAGCCGACTGCCTGTAGGAATCCCCCTTTCCAACTCCTTGGCCAAAGTTGAGTCTAGCCATTGTAAAACTTTTACTAACATGGCTGTGTGGCTTGCGGGCCCACGTCGCCATTGGGTGGTATTAGGATATTTTATTCCTCGACCTATACTCTGGGACTCTGAACTCTCTTCTATTCGGGTTAAATGATTTTGCTAACCTTAAACTCTAGGTTCTCGTAATTACCTCCTCCCGGAGAGCCCCTCACTCCAGATGATCGATTGCTGCACTAGAAGATTCCAAAGATACTCTTTGATCATTCCCGAGACCCTTGTACCCTCTCATTTTTCAATTCCCTAATACCGTTATATCCATATGGATAACGGCATACACTTGTTGTTCATACAATTACTCCGAATTGATCTTGTTATTACAAGCTACCACAATATTCTCTCTATTCGTTCCGAGGATATTTTGTGCCTAGTGCCTTGTAGTTCCTTGCCACCTGAATACCCCTACGGATAATTTCTCGCCTTTATCGAGTATCCACTCATCCCCAGTTGTTCATGTGTTTCACAATTGTATTCGAAATACTATTCGATCCTCCAAAATTCCTCAGTAGCTTATTGCTCTGCAATAATTGTCTGCTTGCAATTATGGATGCTTTCCATATGTCTGGCAATACTCGATAGTATCCTTAGACAACGTCATTTTGATCCTATTGATTCAACATGAGTGCGAATGCACGCAATCATTAGTTGATCCTTTTAAATTATCTTTCTGGCTCATACGTCATTTTGAACATGAGCTTGTTCTCGACCAATCTATTTGTCGTCAATTGTACCCTTAGGTCTATTGAACTTATCCACCCTTGATCAGAGCGTCTGCTTCTGATCCTTCGATTTGGAAATCATAATTCATTTGATATCTAAGCTTCGAATCATTCAGATGTTATATAATCTGATGCCCTTGCATCCTTTATTCAACTGGTTGTGTGCCGATGCTCACATCAGCTCCGCTATGGACCGTCAGATCCTTTATTGGATTATTACTCGACTGTGACCTCCTTATTCAATAACCTTGTGAGCCTTCCCTCGGATACATAATGCCTTTGGTAAATTGTATCCTCTACTTTCTCAACCTTGCTCTGCTTTCGAGCTGGTGATATTTACTCTTGAAGCTTGTGGTATATGTTTCTAAGATGTCCCGATGGGTTGAACCTATACCTTCTCTAAAAACGTGTGAATCCAAAAGTTTTCACGAGTCAAACTCTTCTGGTGCTTCGCCAGATAAAATTTCAACACTACAACTTCTTCAAAGACGAGAAGTGAATGGAAGGTTATGCATTAAAGAAGTGGGAGTCGACCTTGAACTTTGCGTTCAGGCCCATGGACCCAATGTGGAACTTATCATGGAAGCTTCTTGTAATAATAACTATTTCCTAGATAAATATCATCTGGTATCTGTGAATTGATCCTTTGCAACCGTGGTTCTGACCATGATTGTTCTCCTTTGATTCTATTTTTCGGACAAGTTAAAGTACTTGCCTTCTGCAGATCAGTACGCCATCCCAACCTCTATTTTGTTCTACCTTCGAGTATTACCCCCGGTATCTTCCTCGTCATATCATTTCTCCTTGAACAACAAACTTGATTTCGAGTTTGTGTCGTACCCATGGTTCCAATAACCTTTCGCTTCATCATTCCTTTAGCTTGATGTCATCGCCGATTGATTACATCTTCATGAAATCTCTCGACAAACGTGTCAGGATCATCATCAACATTCTAAGGTCTTCCAAGATATCAATCAAATTCTTGATGAGAAATACCAATCTTTGCCCTCGATGATTTGGATTATCATCGACAACATTATTGCCTTCCGTTCAACACAAACTGATCTTGTTTTGTGTTGTACCTTGAGTTCCTTGCTATCCAACTTATGTTATGTTCTACCGCGGAGTGTTACCATCTTTTATGTCAAGAATGTCGTGAGAATTTCACCACCTCTTAAGAATTCCTGGTATAGTGATACTTCTCACCCTCGCCATTCTTTCTTGGTACCCGTGTTGTTTCTAACCGGAATACCGACAATTGATCTATGATGTGTGAATTCAAAACTTCTAGCAACCCTATTGCTTTGAAGTGAATGGTCGAGTTTCATTATAATTCTTTTGTTCATTAAATCATCATTCTAAACATTGATCATGTTACCTAAGCCCATATTTCGGGCGCACCTTTCAACCAATGTTTAAATTGTGTATGTTTTCCTCGAGCATACATCATTATATCATTTGATCCGACAAATGTTATCTCCTTGTTCACATGATTGTGGAAATCCATCCTTTGGAAATCTCGATGATTTGTCGCTAAGTCCATCAGCCACCTCCTCATCCTCTCCTTGGTTTACTGATGAACTCTTGTTTTGGAACTCACTTCCATAGTTCATTTCCCGAGAATCTTATGACGACTTCTCGTCAATTCGTGTTGCGCCTTTTTATCTCAGGATCCTGAGTCTGAGGTATCCTAACACCAATCAGATCTGAATCTCGGTCAGATATGATGGTTGGAACATATTTCCAAGAGTTATATCATTGGTCTTTATATGACCCGGTAAGGTGATGTCATGCCTAGCACACCTGGCCGGAGGACCTATTGTTATAGTTTCCTTTTTGGCAAGGTTAGTCATTCTTCCGTGAGGAAATTGTAAGACTTATTCTATAAGTTGTTCCTGATGGATCCTTTTTGTTTCCAAAGTCTGATCTTCACCTGTTGACCATGTCAATGCTATCTCGAAGCATGTCTATGGTACTCCAATTTTCAACAGGAACATTTGAAGCCCAATGCTAAATGTTCTTGCTCAATTATCCGAACACCGTTGTATGACTAATGTCATGAAATTTTTCTCCCCTTACCTAAAGAGTTTTCTACATTATATCCAGTCATGGATATCATGCTCTGCTTGTCCTTGGGAGGATATACCCTTGAAATATGTGTTCCATTGTTCTGTTTAGTTTGATAATCGTATTTTCCTTTCCATTGTTTGGTTTAACCCTTTCTCGTGATCTTTATGATCCAAGCAGAAATATTCTCCTGCTTATGTAAACACCTCGGTGTACATTTCTGTCAGCTAAGACCCTGTTACTATTGTTGATGACATTCCGGTAGCCACCGATGGATGAGAACTTTGCCTATTGGTCTGCCTCGTTCAACGAGCAGGAAAATGGTTCTCTTCGTCCCTCGCCCTTGGTACCGACGTTGTTGCCGACATAGCTGACATGCTACCACCTAACATGCCTTGCTATCATGACCATGCAAGATGTCACCGCTCCTCCTACTTTTAACCCACGTGGTGGGCCCATAACCGACAGTTCCACAGGATCGAAACCTGACTCTCATGTACACCCCAGCTCCTAAAGGTTATTCCTCATGCTTGGCTTCATATGTAATTCACGAGCCACCTTTTAGGAGATCATCAATACTGGTATCAGGCACAATACTTATTCCCATTGCTCTGAATCCCTTTTCAAACTTCGTTTCAAGCAACGAACGATTGCCTATGCGCTTGAAACTCCTAGTTTGCACCTTCTTACTTTGCTCTCGATAATTTCGTATGTTTTAATTCGAGAGTTACTTTCCGTCACCTTCCCCAATGTTATCTACCAGATAGTCCACCTTGCAAGGGTTCGTTCTCCCGAAATACCCCTCTTAATTTTTTCGTAAGTACGATGGAGCTCCCAAAAAAAAGATGTCGACCTCATCTTGATGACCTGAAGTAGAGAAATGAAGACATCAATGTAATGGATCGACCTCTTCGAAAAGAGCAACTAAGACCGGGAAGGATCGTTAGAATTTAGTAACCCGATCTTTCCTCTTACTTCGCCTCTTAAAATCTCGGGACGAGATTTCTTGTAGTGGAGGAGAATTGTGACGCCCGGATAATTAGGCTACAGTAATCTCATGTTAATGGTGCCATGTCATCGCAATTACTGTTGCTAATCTAGCCTTGATTCAAACACAATTCAAAAATAAAATTCAAATCATAAGTGAATTAATAAAATTCTCAAACATGAAAACTAAAGTGTTCAAAATAGGGCAAATAATTCATAGTCAATATTGGTGGAGGAGCCAACATTCGACAAAGTGTTTAAAGGTCCTAAAATAAGTAAAACAATGATAAAGCAATTAATTAAATGCCTTTTTAGGAGTTGTAAAAATGTAAACTATTTTGATTGTGTACCAAACACTTCAAGGCAGCAGAGTAAACTAAAACATTAATTTAGTGACTACGCTTAAGTTTTATAAAACTAAAATAATATAAGAACAGATAATAAATAACTTAAACAAAAGAAAAACAAAACAAAACAAAACAAAATAAAATAGAAAGAAGCCTTCCCCTCCTCGTTGGGCCTTGGCCTAGATGGCCTAGTGGCCCAGCCAAACAGCCCAACCCACCAGGAGATCCCCTTCCTCCTCCTGTTCACATAAGCGCCATGGATGCAGAGCGCCCGTCCATGGCGTGGATCGCTACGTGCCGGCCATCCATCTCCTCCCCGTCGCCTACTTGTTCCCCCCGACCTCCCTACAAGAACCCTAGCTCCATTCCCCTCCCTTCCTCGCGCCGCCATCGACCTCCCCTCGTGCCCCTCTTCCATCCATAGCGCGCACCCAATCCCCCTCGGCCATGGCCACCGCCGTTCTCGCAGTCACCGTCGTCCCCGAGCCTCGCGGATGTCCAGAAGCTTCGCCGGAATGGAGCCGGGGAGCACCATCAGCGACGCCCGCTGCTTCTTCCGCACTGTCGGCCACCACACTCCATTGCTGGATCGCCGTCGTCATCTACCTCGGGACACCGGAGTTCCTCGCCGTCAATCCGCCGCCACTGCAGCTCCTAAGCCTCCCGCCGGCCACCGTGTGCCTCTCGGTGAGCCTCTCTGCCGATTCCCTCGTTTTGCCCCTTCGATCTGTGTAGTTAGCCGCCGCTCCCGTGGTCGTCTGTAGTCGCGATGGCCGGAGCTCGAGCTCCTATGTACGTGATGCTGCTGCTTACTGCTGCGCACCTGCTGCCTTGGCGGCCACCGCGCGTGCCCACGCCCTGGCCATGCCCCATTTCGCCCGCTGCTCGCCCGTCCGCGCAGGCGCCGTCCCCTGTGCTCCCCTGCGAGCGCCACATCGCACCGGTCGCTAGCCGCCGCTCCCGCCGTGCCCCGCCTCTGCCCGCGCGCCCGCGCCTCGCCTCGCGCCATGGCCACCGTGCCTGCTCGCCCCTCCCGCTGCTGCTCACCGCCCTACGCCGACACCGGCCTGCTCCGGCGGCCACCGGGGCCGCGCCCCCTCCCCAGGTGGCCACTGGCGTGCGGGCAAACCCCCTTTGCCCGCACCCGCACGCCCGCAAGGCCCCCTGTGGGCCGCTGACGAGGAGACCCAAGCGCCCTGGCTTAAAAAAAGAGAAATAAAGAATGAGTTTTAAAAATAATAATTTATTTAATTAATTAAATTAAATTAACTAGGATTAATTAGCCTAATCACCGGATTAGTTGAACTGGAATTAATTAGCTAGACCTAGTCAATGACAGGAGGGCCCCACTCCCCTGTTGACCAGTCAACGTTGACTGGTCAACTGGGTCCCCCTGGCCCACATGTCATCCTCTGTGTACACTTCTGTGTACACAGAGCTGGGTACACGTAGCAATTTATATTCTATTTTTGAATTAAAATAATTCTAGAATATTGTTCAAATCTTTAAAAATCATAGAAAATAATCCGTCAGTCGGATGAAAAAGTTTTATATATGAAAGTTGCTCAGAACGACGAGACGAATCCGGATACGCAGCCCGTTCGTCTGCCACACATCCCTAGAATAGCAAACACGCAACTTTCCCCCTCCGGTTAATCTGTCCGAAAACGTGAAACACCGGGAATACTTTCCCGGATGTTTCCCCCCTTCGCCGGTATCACCTATCCCTACGTTAGGTCACCTCTAGCACAACGTATTGCCGCTTCTTGCTTTGTGTTACATTTGATTGCTTTGTTATTTATTGTGTTCCCCCTCCGTTACTTCTTTCCGGTAGACCCCGAGACCGATGCCGGTACCCCTGTGATCGACTACATCGATGACCCCTCCTTCTTGTCTGAGCAACCAGGCAAGCCCCCCTTGATCACTAGATATCGCCTACTCTATTCTATACTGCTTGCATTAGAGTAGTGTAGCATGTTACTGCTTTCGGTTAATCCTATTCTGATGCATAGCCTCTCCTTGTTACTACTGTTGTTACCTTTACCTGCAATCCTACTGCTTAGTATAGGATGCTAGTGTTCCATCAATGGCCCTACACTCTTGTCCGTCTACCATGCTATACTACTAGGCCGTGATCACTTTGGGAGGTGATCACGGGCATATACTATATACTTTACACTGTTACACAACCTGTGATACTGTTCGGAGATGGGGGCTGAAGGGGCAGGTGGCTCCATCCCGGTAGAGGTGGGCCTGGGTTCCCGACGGCCCCCGACTGTTACTTTGTGGCGGAGGGACAGGGCAGGTTCAGACCACCTAGGAGAGAGGTGGGCCTGGCCCTATTCGTCGTTCGCGGATACTTAACACGCTTAACGAGATCTGGGTATTTGATCTGAGTCTGGCCATTTGGTCTATACGCACTAACCAACTACGTGGGAAAGATATGGGCATTCCGCGTTGTGGTATCAGCCAAAGCCTTCATGACGTCAGCGACCGAGCGGCGCGCGCCGGGTTGGACCGCGTAACGTGACTTCCTTTGTAATGGAGGTTGCTAGGTCTGCTCTCCGGCCGCGTACGCAACGTGCAGGTGTACAATGGGCGATGGGCCCAGACCCCTGCGCGCATAGGATTTAGACCGGCGTGCTGACTGCTCTGTTGCGCCTAGGTGGGGCTATGACGTGTTGATCTTCCGCGGCCGGGCATGACCTAGAAAAGTGTGTCCGGCCAAATGGGATCGAGCATGTTGGGTTATGTGGTGCACCCCTGCAGGGAATTTTATCTATTCGAATGGCCCTGTCCCTCGGTAAAAGGACGACCCGGAGTTGTACCTTGACCTTATGACAACTAGAACCGGATACTTAATAAAACACACCCTTCCAAGTGCCAGATACAACCCAGTGATTGCTCTCCAATAGGGCATTGAGGAGGGGATTGCCGGGTAGGATTATGCTATGCGATGCTACCTGGAGGACTTCAGTCTACTCTCTTCTATATGCTGCAAGACGGAGGCTGCCAGAAGCGTAGTATTCGACAGGATTAGCTATCCCCCTCTTATTCTGGCATTCTGCAGTTCAGTCCACTGATATGGCCCCTTACACATATATCCATGCATATGTAGTGTAGTTCCTTGCTTGCGAGTACTTTGGATGAGTACTCACGGTTGCCTTGTTTCCCTTTTCTCCATTTCTATACCCGATTGCTGCGACCAGACGATGGAGCCCAGGATCCAGACGCCACCTTCGACGATGACTCCTACTACACTGGAGGTGCCTACTACTCCGTGCAGCCCACTGACGACGACCAGGAGTAGTTAGGAGGATCCCAGGCAGGAGGCATGCGCCTCTTTCGATTTGTATCCCAGTTTGTGCTAGCCATCTTATGGAAACTTGTTTAACTTATGTCTGTACTCAGATATTGTTGCTTCCGCTGACTCGTCTATGATCGAGCACTTGTATTCGAGCCCTCGAGGCCCCTGTCTTGTATTATGATGCTTGTATGACTTATTTATGTTTTTAGAGTTGTGTTGTGATATCTTCCCGTGAGTCCCTGATCTTGATCGTACACGTTTGCGTGCATGATTAGTGTACGATTGAATCGGGGGCGTCACACTTTGCTATTTAGAACAACGGGTTAGGCTTTTCTCTCGAACAA
The DNA here is from genome assembly GCA_032464435.1 of Aegilops umbellulata. Lineage (NCBI taxonomy): Eukaryota > Viridiplantae > Streptophyta > Magnoliopsida > Poales > Poaceae > Aegilops > Aegilops umbellulata. The sequence goes on from CP136058.1 coordinate 333,630,354, forward strand.
AGGCTCGTGACTTATTGCCAAAAGAATGCTTATAATGATGAATTGATTGTGCAATACAAAGGGCCAAAGGAGGAACCCATACCTCCCGAGCTTGATCATGAGGACTTTTGTCCTATTAAAATTAGCCATTTTGATTACTTTTGCTTGCCACAGAGAAAACTTGCTGCTGAACGTAGGGAATATGAGATGAGTTTTCGTGATTTACCTTACCATCATTATGGCAACACCTAGATCTATCCTTGCCTTTATGCCTAGCTAGGGGCGTTAAACGATAGAGCTTGTTGGAGGCAACCCAATTTATTTTAGTTTTTTGATTTTTGGTTCTGTTTAAGAATAAATAATCCATCTAGCTTCTGTTTAGATGTGGTTTTGTGTTTTAGTTAGTGTTTGTGCCAAGTAGAACCTTTGGGAAGACTTGGGGAAATTCTTTGCGATCTTGCTGTAAAAAAACAGAAACTTTAGCACTCACGAGATTAGCTACAACTTTTTACTGGAGAGTGTTATTTAGTTGATTATTTTTTCAAATGATTAATAGATAAATTCCTCACGTCCAGCAATTTATTTTAGAATTTTTGGAGTTCCATAAGTTTGCGTTAGTTACAGATTACTACAGACTGTTCTGTTTTTGACAGATTCTGTTTTTCGTGTGTTGTTTGCTTATTTGATGAATCTATGGCTAGTAATGGAGCTTATGAACCATAGAGAAGTTGTAATACAGTAGGTTTAACACCAATATAAATAAATAATGAGTTCATTATGTTGGATTTGTGTCGAATATAGTGTACAAGGTAGGTTACAGTTGGACTATGAGTTGTATTGTGTTTACATAGGATGTGGAGTCGTTTCCTAGTAGGACACTTGTATCCTAGGTCTTTATTATATAGCGGGGGTAGACACACGATGTAACCTATGCCAACATAATAGCACCGGAACGCAGGGGAAGCCGGCGGCTTGTGCCGGTGTCCAGGGCGACTGGGTGCGGTATTGTAGCGGTGTCATGGGGAGGAGCGCCCATAGTCAGGCCCCGAGAATGTAGCCATATTGGTGAACCTCGTTAAAAAATCTCGGTATCGTGCTCGTGTGATTGTTTGGTCCTCGGATGATCGACGGTATGCCTCGGATTTATTCTAACAAGTGGTATCATGAGCTAGGTTGTTCGGAGGCTGCGATTGAGTTGATCTTAAGGAATTTGCGTGGAGTTGCTGCGAGGAAATCCAATTTGTTTAATAACGAGCATAGAGTTGGAAGCGGTCGAAAGGTCGTACTCGGCGTGATCAAGCTGCTAATCGAAGCAGTTGGGATCGACTGGAATTAGAAATTAGCGACTGGAACGAGGGAGCAGCAGATCAGGCACGGCGGCGGATTACGACGGATCGTTCGGCGCGGTGCCTGGAAGCGGCCTAGTTGGGTGCGCGTTGGTTCAATGAGCGTGAGGCCCACTGAGCAGCGGCCCTGGCATAAAATGCCTGTAGCACGTGTGTGGCTGCTGGTCAACGCAGCTGGGATCAAGAGGAGACTCGATGGGGCGCACGGGCTGGACGTGGTTCAGACCGTTGGCAAGCAGCCCACGCGGGGTTTTTCTCTGTGTTCGTGCTTGGAGATGGGCTGACGACGCACGGGATTTGTTTGAAGACAAAAAGGACACTGAGTCTCCCTAACACGAGAGGCAGATCACATCTAGCAGAAAAATCCAAAGTGAAACGGTAGTACATCGGAAAGCTTTAGGCAAAGCAAGCTAGCATCGAGAGTTGAGGCCAAGGCAAGAGAAAATTCATGTACAGTCAACTGGTTGATTTGTTACTAGTAGTACACAAGTTCTGTACTTGGGCATCGCGTGGGAAGCTCGGACATTTTCTTTTCACATTGTCAGCTATATGAAGAACCATGGTGTCATCGGATACTAGGTTTGAGGTGGAGAAGTTCACGGAACTGGAAACCTTGGGTTATGGCAGACACGGGTGAAAGATTTGTTGGCACAATAAGGATGCTTAAAGGCGTTGTGGGAAGTCATGATAGCTGAGATGGAAGTATCATGTGATGGATGGAAATTCGCGGAAGACTATTTGGGAGCCTCAAGCGTGTCATGCAACCGGAATAGTTCGGTTGGGTCGAACTAGACAGTTTGATGGATCGACGCGAGTCGGTTGGTACAGAAGAGGATGGTGAGATAGGCGACGACGACATAGGAGCGTGATGCTGATGGTGACCGACTTCTGGGCATGGAAACACATGGTGCAGGCCCGAGGGCTTGTGCAGCTTCGACAAGACTATGGCGCGGGATTAATTCAAGGTGGTGTATACACGGAGCTTGAAGCCGATGGGGCGCGAGGGTGGACTAATCATCTACCATGGAGTCATGTTGAAGGTGGAGCTGGAGTCTGGAGGACTTCACTCGGTGCCGATTGAGGGGCTATGGCGTAAGTGGACAGAGAGTCGAAGCCTATTCATCGGGAAAAGCGAGGGACACGTAATTCAGACTGGAGCCCGGTGGTCTGATGGAAGCGCGAAACTCGTCAACGGTCGGTGATGATCGGTGGTACTCTGCAGTGGGGGCCTTGAGACTTGATCAGGACAGCGGAGGCTCGACGCGGTAATAGCGGCGAGGCGTGCGGTATGCATGGGACATGGAGACGGGCCAGGGCTCTGGTGGTCATACATGTGATGAGATAACTGCGAATTTGACTCGGGATGACTACAAGTTGCAGGTGGAGTCATATGGAGTCTTTGGAGTAGCAGCGGTACTCATGGGATAAGCTCAAGTCCAATGTACATGGAAGTTTGATGCATTGACGAATTCAAGGTGGTGGAGAATATTCGCCAAGGTGGAGTTTGTTGGAGTTGTGTCGAATATAGTGTACAAGGTAGGTTACAGTTGGACTATGAGTTTTATTGTGTTTACATAGGATATGGAGTCGTGTCCTAGCAGGACACTTGTATCCTAGGTCTTTCTTATATAGCGGGGGTAGACACACGATGTAACCTATGCCAACATAATAGCACCAAAACGCAGGGGAAGCCGGCGGCTTGTGCCGGTGTCCAGGGCGACCGGGTGCGGTATTGTAGCGGTGTCATGGGGAGGAGCGCCCATAGTCAGGCCCCGGGAATGTAGCCATATTGGTGAACCTCATTAACAAATCTCGGTATCGTGCTCGTGTGATTGCTTGGTCCTCGGATGATCGACGGTATGCCTCAGATTTATTCTAACACATTACAGTACCTTGAAGTGGTGTTTTGTTTTCTTTCGCTGACGGAGCTCACGAGATTTTTCTGTTAAATTTTGTGTTGTGAAGTTTTCAAGTTTTGGGTAAAGATTTGATGGATTATGGAACAAGGAGTGGCAAGAGCCTAAGCTTGGGGATGCCCAAGGCACCCCAAAGTAAAATCTAAGGACACCAAAAAGCTTAAGCTTGGGATGCCCCGAAAGGCATCCCCTCTTTTGTCTTCGTCCATCGGTAACTTTACTTGGAGCTATATTTTTATTCACCACACGATATGTGTTTTGCTTGGAGCGTCTTGTATGATTTGAGTCTTTACTTTTTAGTTCACCACAATCATCCTCGCTGTACACACCTTTTAAGAGAGACACACATTATTCGGAATCTATTAGAATACTCTACGTGCTTCACTTATATCTTTTGAGCTAAACAATTTTGCTCTAATGCTTCACTTATATCTTCTAGAGTACGGTGCAGTTATATTTTATAGAAATTATTGATCTCTCATGCTTCACTTATATTATTTGGAGAGTCCTTTAGAACAACATGGTAATTTGCTTTGGTTATAAAATTAGTCCTAATGTCATAGGCATCCAAGCTAAAAACTTCTAAGTGCATTGAATACTAAGAGAAGTTTGATACTTGATAATTGTTTTGAGATATGAAGATGGTGATATTAGAGTCATGCTAGTTGAGTAGTTGTGAATTTGATAAATACTTGTTTTAAAGTTTGCGATTCCCTTAGCATGCACGTATGGTGAACCGTTATGTGATGAAGTCGGAGCATGATTTATTTATTGATTGCCTTCCTTATGAGTGGCGGTTGGGGACGAGCGATGGTCTTTTCCTACCAATATATCCCTCTAGGAGCATGCGCGTAGTACTTCGTTTCGATAACTAATAGATTTTTGCAACAAGTATGTGATTTCTTTATGACTAATGTCGAGTCCATGGATTATACGCACTCTCACCCTTCCACCATTGCTAGACTCTCTAATACCGCACACCTTTCGCCGGTATCATACACCCACCATATACCTTCCTCAAAACAGCCACCATACCTACCTATTATGGCATTTCCATAGCCATTCTAGGATATATTGCCATGCAACTTACCACCGTTCCATTTATTATGACATGCTTCATCATTGTCATATTGCTTTGCATGATCATGTAGTTGACATCATATTTGAGGCAAAGCCACCTCCATAATTCTTTCATACATGTCACTCTTGATTCATTGCATATCCCGGTACACCGCCGGAGGCATTCACCTAGAGTCATATTTTGTTCTAAGTATCGAGTTGTAATTCTTGAGTTGTAAGTAAATAAAAGTGTGATGATCATCATTATTAGAGCATTATCCCAAGTGAGGAAAGGATGATGGAGACTATGATTCCCCCACAAGTCGGGATGAGACTCCGGACAAAAAAAAAGAAAGAAAAGAGGCCAAAAAAAGAGAAGAAGGCCCAAATAAAAAAATTAGAGAAAAAGAGAGAAGGGACAATGTTACTATCCTTTTTCCACACTTGTGCTTTAAAGTAGCACCATGATCTTCATGATAGAGAGTCTCCTATGTTGTCACTCTTTTATATACTAGTCGGAACTTTACATTATAGAACTTGGCTTGTATATTCCAATGATGGGCTTCCTCAAAGTGCCCTAGGTCTTCATGAGCAAGCGAGTTGGATGCACACCCACTTAGTTTCTTTTGTTGAGCTTTCATACACTTATAGCTCTAGTGCATCCGTTGCATGGCAATCCCTACTCACTCACATTGATATCTATTAATGAGCATCTCCATAGCCCGTTGATACGCCTAGTTGATGTGAGACTATCTTCTCCTTTTATGTCTTCTCCACAACCACCATTCTATTCCACCTATAGTGCTATGTCCATGGCTCACGCTCATGTATTGCGTGAAGATTGAAAAAGTTTGATAACATCAAAAGTATGAAACAATTTCTTGGCTTGTCATCGGGGTTGTGCATGATTTAAATACTTTGTGTGGTGAAGATAGAGCATAGCCAGACTATATGATTTTGTAGGGATAACTTTATTTGGCCATGTTATTTTGAGAAGACATGATTGCTTTATTAGTATGCTTGAAGTACTATTATTTTTATGTCAATATTAAACTTTTATCTTGAATCTTTCGGATCTGAACATTCAAGCCACATAAAGATAAATACATTGAAGAATATGCTAAGTAGCATTCCACATCAATTTTTTTTTGTTTTTATCATTTACCTACTCGAGGACGAGCAGGAATTAAGCTTGGGGATGCTTGATACGTCTCCAACGTATCTATAATTTTTTATTGCTCCATGCTATTATATATTCTTTTTTGGATGTTTAATGGGCTTATTTATACTCTTTTATATTATTTTTGGGACTAACCTATTAACCCAAGTCCCAGTGCAAATTGTTGTTTTTTTTCCTATTTCAGTGCTTCACAGAAAAGGAATATCAAACGGAGTCCAAACGGAATGAAACCTTCGGGAGCGTGATTTTTGGAACAAATGTGATCCAGAGGACTTGGAGTGGACGTCAAGCAATCAACGAGGAGGCCACGAGGTAGGGGGCGCGCCTAACCCCCTGGGCGCGCCCTCCACCCTCGTGGGCGCCTCGTGGCTCCACCGACCTACTTCTTCCTCCTATATATACCTACGTACCCCCAAACTAGCAAGGAGCACCACGAAAACCTAATTCCACCGCCACAACCTTTTGTACCCGTGAGATCCCATCTTGGGGCCTTTTCCAGCGCCCCGTCGAAGGGGGAATTGATCACGGAGGGCTTCTACATCAACACCATAACATCTCCGATGATGTGTGAGTAGTTTACCAGAAACCTTCGGGTCCATAGTTATTAGCTAGATGGCTTCTTCTCTCTCTTTGGATCTCAATACAAAGTTGTCCTCGATCTTCTTGGAGATCTATTTGATGTAACTCTTTTTGCGGTGTGTTTGTCGAGATACGATGAATTGTGGGTTTATGATCAAGATTATCTATGAACAATATTTGAATCTTCTCTGAATTCTTTTATGTATGATTGGTTATCTTTGCAAGTCTCTTCGAATTATCAGTTTGGTTTGGCCTACTAGATTGATCTTTCTTGCAATGCGAGAAGTGCTTAGCTTTGGGTTCAATCATGCGGTGCTCGATCCTAGTGACAGTAGGGGAAACGACACGTATTGTATTGTTGCCATCGAGGATAAAAAGATGGGGTTTATATCATATTGCATGAGTTTATCCCTCTACATCATGTCATCTTACCTAATGCGTTACTCTGTTCTTATGAACTTAATACTCTAGATGCATGCTGGATAGCGGTCAATGTGTGGAGTAATAGTAGTAGATGCAGGCAGGAGTCGGTCTACTTGTCGCGGACGTGATGCCTATATACATGATCATGCCTAGATATTCTCATAATTATGCACTTTTATATCAATTGCTCGACAGTAATTTGTTCACCCACCGTAATACTTATGCTATCTTGAGAGAAGCCACTAGTGAAACCTATGGCCCCCGGGTCTATTCTCAAACATTTTCAGCTTTCACGCAATACATGAGCGTGAGCCATGTATATAGCACTATGGGTGGAATAGAATATGATGAAGGGGGTTGTGTGGAGAAGACAAAAAAGGAGAAAGTCTCACATTGACGCGGCTAATCAACGGGCTAGGGAGATGCTCATCAATTGATGTCAATGCAAGGAGTAGGGATTGCCATGCAACGGATGCACTAGAGCTATAAATGTATGAAAGCTCAATAAAAGAAACTAAGTGGGTGTGCATCCAACTTGCTTGCTCATGAAGACCTAGGGCATTTGAGGAAGCCCATTGTTGGAATATGCAAGCCAAGTTCTATAATGAAAAGTTCCCACTAGTATATGAAAGTGACAAAACAAGAAACTCTCTATCATAAAGATCAAGGTGCTACTTTGAAGCACAAGTGTGGAAAAAGGATAGTAGCATTGTCCCCTTTTTGGGGGGCCTTTCTTTTTTTGGCCTTTTTTGGGCCTTTCCTTTTTTATTTGGCCTTTCTCTTTTTTTGGGACAATGCTCTATTAATAATGATCATCACACTTCTATTTATTTACAACTCATTGATTACAACTCGATACTTAGAACAAAATATGACTCTATATGAATGCCTCCGGTGGTGTACCGGGAAGGGCAATGAATCAAGAGTGACGTGTATAAATAATATGCATGGTGGCTTTGCCACAAATACGATGTCAACTACATGATCATGCAAGGCAATATGACAATGATAAAGCGTGTCATAATAAACGGAACGGTGGAAAGTTGCATGGCAATATATCTCGGAATGGCTATCGAAATGCCATAATAGATAGGTACGGTGGCTATTTTGAGGAAGTTATAGGGAGGTTTATGTGTGATAGAGCGTATCATATCACGGGGTTTGGATGCACCGGCGAAGTTTGCACCAACTCTCAAGGTGAGAAATGGAAATGCACGGTACCGAAGAGGCTAGCAATGATGAAAGGTTGAGAGAGCATATAATCCATGGACTCAACATTAGTCATAAAGAACTCACATACTTATTGCAAAAATCTACAAGTCATCAAAAACCAAGCACTAGGCGCATGCTCCTAGGGGGATAGATTGGTAGGAAAAGACCATCGCTCGTCCCCGACCGCCACTCATAAGGATGACAATCAAAGAACACCTCATGTTTTAAATTTTTTACACAATGTTTACCATACGTGCATGCTACGGGACTTGCAAACTTCAACACAAGTATTTCTAAAATTCATAACTACTCAACTAGCACTACTTTAACATTACCACCTTTATATCTCAAAACAACTATCAAGTATCAAACTTCTCTTAGTATTCAATGCACTTAAAAGTTTTTATCTTGGATGCCTATCACACAATTTAAAGCAAATTACCATGCTGTTTAAGACTCTCAAAATAATGTAAGTGAAGCATGAGAGATCAATAATTTCTATAAAATATAACCACCACTGCGCTCTAAAAGATATAAGTGAAGCACTAGAGCAAATTGTTTAACTCAAAAGGTATAAGTGAAGCACATAGAGTATTCTAATAAATTCCAAATAATGTGTGTCTCTCTCAAAAGGTGTGTACAGCAAGGATGATTGTGGTGAACTAAAAAGCAAAGACTCAAATCATACAAGACGCTCCAAGCAAAACACATATCATGTGGTGAATAAAAATATAGCCCCAAGTAAAGTTACCGATAGACGAAGATGAAAGAGGGGATGCCTTCCAGGGCATCCCCAAGCTTAGGCTTTTGGTTGTCCTTAAATTTTACCTTGGGGTGCCATGGGCATCCCCAATCTTAGGATCTTGCCAATCCTTGTTCCATAATCCATCAAATCTATACCCAAAACTTGAAAACTTCACAACACAAAACTTAACAGAAAATCTCGTGAGCTCCGTTAGCGAAAGAAAACAAAACACCACTTCAAGGTACTGTAATGAACTAATTCTTTATTTATATTAGTGTTAAACCTACTGTATTCCAACTTTTATATGGTTCATAAACTCCATTACTAGCCATAGATTCATCAAAATAAGCAAACAACACACGAAAAAACAGAATCTGTCAAAAACAGAACAGTCTATAGTAATCTGTAACTAACGCAAACTTCTGGAACTCCAAAAATTATAAAATAAAATGCTTGACGTGTGTAATTTATCTATTAATCATCTGAAAAAAGAATCAACTAAATAGCACTCTCCAGTAAAAAGTTGTAGCTAATCTCGTGAGCGCTAAAGTTTCTGTTTTTTACAGCAAGATGAAAAAGACATTGCCCAAGTCTTCCCAAAGGTTCTACTTGGCACAAACACTAATTGAAACACAAAAACACATCTAAATAGAAGGTAGATGGATTATTTATTACTAAACAGAACCAAAAAGCAAAAATATAATATAAAATTGGGTTGCCTCCCAACAAGCGCTATCGTTTAACGCCCCTAGCTAGGCATAAAAGCCAGGATAGATCTAGGTATTGCCATCATTGGAAGGCAGTCCATAAGTGGCTCTCATAATAGATTCATATGGTAATTTAATTTTCTTTCTAGGTAAGTGTTCCATGCCTTTCCTTAACGGAAATTGGAATCTAATATTCCCTTCCGTCATATCAATGATTGCACCAATCGTTCTAAGGAAAGGTCTACCAAGAATAATAGGACATGACGGATTGCAATCTATGTCGAGAACAACAAAATCTACGGGCACATAGTTCCTATTTGCAACAATAAGAACATCATTAATTCTCCCCATATGTTTCCTGATAGTGGAATCCGCAAGATGCAAATTTAAAGAACAATCATCAAATTCACGGAAACCTAGCAAATCACACAATGTTTTTGGGATCGTGGAAACACTAGCACCCAAATCACACAAAGCATATCATTCATGATCTTTAATTTTAATTTTAATTGTAGGTTCCCACTCATCATAAAGTTTTCTAGGGATAGAAACTTCCAACTCAAGTTTTTCTTGATAAGATTGCATCAAAGCATCAACGATATGTTTAGTAAAGGCTTTATTTTGACTATAAGCATGAGGAGAATTTAGCACGAATTGCAACAAGGAAATACAATCTATCAAAGAGCAATTATCATAATTAAATTCCTTGAAATCCAAAATAGTGGGTTCATTGCTATCTAAAGTTTTAACCTCTTCAATCCCACTTTTACCAATTTTTGCATCAAGATCTAAAAACTCTGAATTTTTGGGACACCTTATAACTAAAGTTGACTCATCTCCAGTCCCATCATTATCAAGATTCATATTGCAAAACAAGATTTAATAGGGGACACATCAATAACTTTTAAATCTTCATCTTTATTCTCATAAAAACTTTCCGGTTTAGCGGCCATCTTATTAACTAAGGTGGCCTCCTTATCCGAAATTTTAGCTATTAATTTTTCAAGATGAGCAATCTGAGATTTCAAACCATAAAATTCCTTAAACATGTCATCAAGATCTTTATTCATGTACCCCATAAAGCCTTTTTGTTCCTTAAGCTCGTTTTTAAAGAAATTATTATGCTCAAATTGTAAAGTCATAAAGCTCCTAACGTTGCTTTCAATCTCTTCCAACCTTTTAAGGTGAAGATCACCAAATCTCGGTAGGGCCATAAGGGCAACAAGCAACAAGAGGCAAACAAAAAGAGGCGAACAGAAAGAGGGCAAATAAAACGGCAAGGGTGAAGTGGGGGAGAGGAAAACGACAGGTGAATGGCAAATAATGTAATGCGAGGGATAAGAGTTTGTGATGGGTACTTGGTATGTTGACTTGTGCATAGACTCCCCAGCAACAGTGCCAGAAATCCTTCTTGTTACCTCTTGAGCACTGCGTTGGTTTTTCCCTTGAAAAGGAAAGGGTGATGCAGCAAAGTAGCGTAAGTATTTCTATCAGTTTTTGAGAACCAAGGTATCAATCCAGTAGGAGGCCACGCTCAAGTCCCTTGCACCTACAGAAATAAATAAGAACCTTGCAACCAACGCGATAAAGGGGTTGTCAATCCCTTCACAACCACTTGCAAAAGTGAGATCTGATAGAGATAATAAGATAATATTTTTGGTATTTTTATGATAAATATTAAAAGTAAAGACTGCAAAATAAAAGTAGATCAGAAATTTATATGATGGAAAATAGACCCGGGGGCCATATGTTTCACTAGTGGCTTCTCTCAAGATAGCATAAGTATTATGGTGGGTGAACAAATTACTGTCGAGCAATTGATAGAATTGAGCATAATTATGAGAATATCTAGGTATGATCATGTATATAGGCATCACGTCCGTGACAAGTAGACCGACTCCTGCCCGCATCTACTACTATTACTCCACACATCGACCGCTATCCAGCATGCATCTAGAGTATTAAGTTCATAAGAACGGGGTAACGCTTTAAGCAAGATGACATGATGAAGAGGGATAAACACATGCAATATGATATGAACTCCATCTTGTTATCCTCGATGGCAACAATACAATACATGTCGTTTCCCCTACTGCCACTAGGATCGAGCACCGCATGATTGAACCCAAAGATAAGCACTTCTCGCATTGCAAGAAAGATCAATCTAGTAGGCCAAACCAAGCTGATAATTCGAATAGACTTGCAAAGATAACCAATTATACATAAAAGAATTAAGAGAAGATTCAAATATTGTTCATAGACAATCTGGATCATAAACCCACAATTCATCGGATCTCGACAAACACACTGCAAAAGAAGATTACATCGAATAGATCTCTAAGAGAATCAAGGAGAACTTTGTATTGAGATCCAAAGAGAGAGAACAAGCCATCTAGATAATAACTATGGACTCGAAGGTCTGAGGTAAACTACTCACACATCATCGGAGAGGCTAGGGTGTTGATGTAGAAGCCCTCCGTGATCAATGCCCCCTCCGGTGAAGCTCCGAAAAAGGCCCCAAGATGGGATCTCACGGGTACAGAAGGTTGCGGCGGTGGAATTAGGTTTTTTGCTCCTGTTCTGATGTTTCCAGGGTACGTAGGTATATATAGGAGGAAGAAGTAGGTCGGTGGAGCAACGAGGGGCCCACGAGGGTGGAGGGCGCACCTAGTGGGGGTAGGCGCGCCCCCTGCCTCGTGGCCTCCTTGTTGGTTGCTTGACGTCCACTCCAAGTTCTCTGGATCACGTTTGTTCTGAAAATCACGTTCCCGAAGGTTTCATTCCGTTTGGACTCCGTTTGATATTCCTTTCCTTCGAAACACCGAAATAGGAAAAAAACAGCAAGTTGGGCTGGGCCTCCGGTTAATGGGTTAGTCCCAAAAATAATATAAAAGTGTATAATATAGCCCAATGAACATCTAAAACAGATAATATAATAGCATGGAACAATCAAAAAATATAGATACGTTGGAGATGTATTAGTCGACAAGCTATTTCTTTCGCCGTTTATTTTACTTTCTTTACTTTTTGTCTTTATCATAAAAATACCAAAAAATCATCTTATCATCTCTATCAGATCTCACTTTTGCAAGTGGCCGTGAAGGGATTGACAACCCCTTTATCGCGTTGGTTGCAAGGTTCTTATTGCTTTGTGTAGGTACGAGGGACTTGCGTGTGGCCTCCTACTGGATTGATACCTTGGTTCTCAAAAACTGAGGGAAATACTTACGCTACTTTGCTGCATCACCCTTTCCTCTTCAAGGGAAAACCAGCGCAGTGCTCAAGAGGTAGTAATGAACCCCTCCGTTATCGTTACCCCCTCCGGCAAAGTGTCGAAAAAGGCCTCTAGATCGGATCTCGTGGTTCTGGAACTTACGGCGTCGGAAAAAGTTTTTCGTGGACTCCCCTAGGGTTTGGGGGATTTTAGAGTATTTATAGAGGTGAAGGTAGGTCAAGGAGGTTCCTATGGGCCCCACTGACCATTAGGGCGTGCTAGAGGCCGCTGGCGCGCCCTGGTGTCTAATAGGCCCCACAGGCCTCTTCTTGTGTACTCCAAAAGCTTCCACGGTCTCTTATCACCAGAAAAAAATTCTCCAAAAAGTGTTGTGGCAATTGGACTTTATTTGATATTGATATTCTGCATAGTAAAAACAAGCAAAAGACAATAACTAACACTGGGTACGAGGTTAATAGGTTAGTCCCAAAAAATTATATAAAGTTGCTAGTAAATGTATATAAAATATCCAAGATTGATACTTCAATAGCATGGAACAATAAAAAAATAGATACGTTGGAGACGTATCAGTGTTCCTCAGGTGCAAATAAGGTGGAGTATGTGCTTCTTTTGATTCAGTTATGCTCACCGGATTCGACGCAATTTTGATAGCTCATTGCTTGCTCGAATTTGTGTGTAGGATGGATGCAAGTTTTCATATTGGGAAGAAGACTACATCAATTTATTGATAGCACGAAATTTGATAGATGCTCGTGCACTCATTACTGGAATAGAGGTTAAAGATGAGACTAGATGAGAAGCAACGTCGAATTCTTTGGAATCAAAGAAGAAAGAAGTGTGCAAGCTCGATAAGCCAATAGAGAGAATCAGCAATGATGACAAAGAGAAGATATTAATCCAACTAGTGGGAGTAGTTATGGAAGTTGGATATCTTTTGAAGTGTCTAATTGTGATTCGTGTTTTTTTGGTCTTGCTCTCGTAGCAAAGAATTGGTGAATTATGTACTCCAATATATCAAAATATTGCTGAATGAAATAAAAAAGCAAAGAAATGTGTTTGGATGGTCGAAAGTGAAATGCAAATGAAAGAAAAATGTATACATAGGACCTCCAGCTGGTTGTGGCGGACCAGATGCGTCCGCCCCGTTGGGCTCACGACCAGTGAAAACAGGAAAACGGTCGGACAACGCCCCTTTGCCCAACCCAAATGGACAAAATTTGGACAAAACGGACGTCCGTTTGGGGCCGTGCGTTGGAGTTGGCCTAAGACCATCACCACAAGAGACACAAATAGATGTGAGGTGTCATCAAGAGATCACAATACCAAGACTTTGCAAACAACCGAACGAATCAACGAGCATACCTACCCCCATGGCACAACTCAGGAGCAGCCACAGTCAATGGGTGTCGTACCAGACACGAACCTTGACTGGGGCTCCGTCACAGGAAATCAAATGATAATCAAGTTTGTGACGCATCTTGCGCCATCATTGAAAAAAGATGAGCCGAGACAACACTAAGAGCACGAAACTTGTCGCAACACAATGACAACCATGAGAGGGTCCTCAGCAAGGATTACTAGAGACGACGCAACACATAATGGTTCGTCTGGTCATCCCCCGAAGCTTCTAGGGTCCTTAGTCATTGAGAAAAAATCGTCAAAAATTAACATTGTATTTTGACCTTCCTAGATATTGATTTCCTGCAAAACCAAAAACATGTAGAAAACATGAACTGGCACTGGACACTAAATTAATAGGTTAGTGCAAAAAAAAAATATAAATTGTTATAGCAAGGTATATAAAAGTGAAAATATAATAGAATGAAACAATCAAAAAAATTAGATAAGTTTGAGGCGTATCACACATCGGGCCGAACGAAGCAAAATCCCAAGACCCCGTGGGCACGGGGGTCAAAGACCCTAGGCGCACAAAGTGTCCAGATAGATTTCACCTCAACCTCGTGGGCATGGGGTGCCTGAGGCCCGTGCGCATGGGGTGTCCAGAGAATTAACCTCGGACTCTATGGGCATGGCTCTTGGACCTCTGATACGTCCATTTTGCATCATGCTTTTATATTGATATTTATTGTATTATGGGCTGTTATTACACATTATGTCATAATACTTATGCCTATTCTCTCTTATTTTACAAGATTTACATGAAAAGGGAGAATGCCGGCAGCTGGAATTCTGGGCTGGAAATGGAGCAAATATTAGAGACCTATTCTACACAACTCCAAAAGTCCTGAAACTTCACGGAAGTTATTTTTGGAAATAATAAAAAATACTAAGCGAAGAAAATACCAAAGGGGACCCACACCCTGGGCATGATGGTGGAGGCGCGCCCTACCCCCCTGGGCGCGCCCCCTGCCTCGTGGCCCCCCTGGTGGCCCTCCGGTGCCCATCTTGTGCTATATGAAGTCTTTCGTCCGAGGAAAAAATCATAAGCAAGCTTTCGGGGCGAGACTCCGCCGCCACGAGGCGGAACCTTGGCGGAACCAATCTAGGGCTCTGGCAGAGCTGTTCTGCCGGGCACACTTCCCTCCGGGAGGGGAAATCATTAACATCGTCGTCACTGCTACCTCTTGAGCACTGTGTTGGATTTCCCCGAAGAGGAGAGGATGATGCAGCAAAGTAGCGTAAGTATTTCCCTCAGTTTTTGAGAACCAAGGTATCAATACAGTAGGAGGCTACACGCAAGTCCCTCGTACCTGCACAAAACAATAGCTCAACGCAACCAACGTGATTAGGGGTTGTCAATCACTTCACGGTCACTTACGGGAGTGAGATCTGATAGAGAATATTTTTGGTATTTTTGGTATTTTTGGTATAGAGATGCAAAGTGAAAAGTAAAAGGCAAAGTAAAAAAGCAAAGCAAGATTA
Source organism: Aegilops umbellulata (assembly GCA_032464435.1). Lineage (NCBI taxonomy): Eukaryota > Viridiplantae > Streptophyta > Magnoliopsida > Poales > Poaceae > Aegilops > Aegilops umbellulata. Next base: position 333,645,618 of record CP136058.1, read on the forward strand.
AAGTGATGGAGATTGATATGATGAGAATAGACCCGGGGACCATAGGTTTCACTAGTGGCTTCTCTCAAGAGCATAAGTATTCAACGGCGGGTAAACAAATTACTGTTGAGCAATTGACAGAATTAAGCATAATTATGAGAATATCTAGGTATGATCATGTATATAGGCATCACGTCCGAGACAAGTAGACCGACTACTGCCTGCATCTACTACTATTACTCCACTCATCGACCGTTATCCAGCATGCATCTAGAATATTAAGTTAAAAACAGAGTAACGCCTTAAGCAAGATGACATGATGTAGAGGGATAGTTTCATGCAATATGATAAAAAAAACCATCTTGTTATCCTCGATGGCAACAATACAATACGTGCCTTGCTGTCCCTTCTGTCACTAGGAAAGGACACTGCAAGATTGAACCCAAAGCTAAGCACTTCTCCCATGGCAAGAAAAACCAATCTAGTAGGCCAAAGCAAACTCATAATTCGAAGAGACTTGCAAAGATAACCAATCATACATAAAAGAATTCAGAGAAGATTCAAATATTATTCATAGATAGACTTGATCATAAACCCACAATTCATCAGTCTCAACAAACACACTGCAAAAAGAAGATTACATCGAATATATCTCCACGAGAGAGGGGGAGAACATTGTATTGAGATCCAAAAAGAGATAATAAGCCATCTAGCTAATAACTATGGACCCGTAGGTCTGAGGTGAACTACTCACACTTCATCGGAGAGGCTATGATGATGTACAAGCCCCCCGTGATGATGGCCCTCTCCGGCGGAGCTCCGGAACAAGCCCCAAGATGGGATCGCGTGGGTACAGAAGGTTGCGGCGGTGGAATTAGCTTTTTGGCTCCGTATCTGATCGTTTGGGGGTACGTAGGTATATATAGGAGGAAGAAGTACGTCGGTGGAGATCCGAGGGGCCCACAAGGCAGGGGGCACGCCCTAGGGGGTGGGCGCGCCCCCACCCTCGTGACCACCTCATGGCTTTCTTGACGGAGGGTCCAAGTCTCCTGGGTCTTATCTGATGAGAAAATCACGTTCCCGAAGGTTTCATTCCGTTTGGACTCCGTTTGATATTATGTTTCTCCGAAACTCTGAAATGGGCAAAAAAACATCAATTCTGGGCTGGGCCTCCGGTTAATAGGTTAGTCCCAAAAATAATATAAAAGTGGAAAATAAAGCCCAATATAGTCCAAAATAGTAGATAATATAACATGGAGCAATAAAAAATTATAGATACGTTGGAGACGTATCAATCACCAAAGCTCCTCTCATCGGGAGGGGGCTAATCTCCATCAACATCTTCACCAGCACCATCTCCCCTCAACCCGTAGTTCATCTCTTGTAGCCAATTCTTGTCTCTGAGTATGAGATTGGTACCTGTAGGTCGCTAGTAGTGTTGATTACTCCTTGTAGTTGATGCTAGTTGGTTTATTTGTGGAAGGTCATATGTTCAGATCCTTTATGCATATTAATACTCCTCTGATTATGAACATGAATATGCTTTGTGAGTAGTTACGTTTGTTCCTGAGGACATGGGAGATGTCTTGCTATTAGTAGTCATGTGAATTTGGTATTCGTTCGATATTTTGATGAGATGTATATTGTCTCTCCTCTAGTGGTGTTATGTGAACGTCGACTACATGACACTTCACCATTATTTGGGCCTACAGGAAGGCATTGGGAAGTAATAAGTAGATGATGGGTTGCTAGAGTGACAGAAGCTTAAACCCTAGTTCATGAGTTGCTTCGTAAGGGGCTGATTTGGATCCATAGGTTTCATGCTATGGTTAGGTTTACCTTAATACTTCTTTTGTAGTTGCGAATGCTTGCAATAGGGGTTAATCATAAGTGGATGTTTGTCCAAGTAAGGACAGCACCCAAGCATCGGTCCACCCACATATCAAATTATCAAAGTACCGAACGCGAATCATATGAACGTGATGAAAACTAGCTTGACGATAATTCCCATGTGTCCTCGGGAGCGTTTTCCTTCATATAAGAAATTGTCGAGGCTTGTCCTTTGCTACAAAAAGGATTGGGCCATCTTGCTGTGCTTTATTTACTTTTGTTACTTGTTGCTTGTTACAAATTATCTTATCACAAAACTATCTGTTACCTATAGTTTCAGTGCTTGCAGAGAATACCTTGCTGAAAACCGCTTATCATTTCCTTCTGCTCCTCGCTGGGTTCGACACTCTTACTTATCGAAAGGACTACGATAGATCCCCTATACTTGTGGGTCATCAAGACTCTTTTCTGGCGCCGCTGCCGGGGAGTGAAGCGCCTTTGGTAGGTGGAATTTGGTAAGGAAAAATTTATATAGTGTGCTGAAATTTACTGTCACTTGTTACTATGGAAAGTAATCCTCTGAGGGGCTTGTTCGGGGTATCTTCACCCCGACTAGTAGAGCAAGAGTTGCTCCTCAACCTACTGAACCTACTGAAAATGAAAATGTGTACTTTGAAATTCCTTCGGGTATGATAGAGAAACTGCTAGCTAATCCTTTTGCAGGAGATGAAACATTGCATTCCGATTTACACCTAATCTATGTGGATGAAGTTTGTGGATTATTTAAGCTTGCAGGTATGCCCGATGATGTTATCAAGAAGAAGGTCTTCCCTTTATCTTTGAAGGGAGATGCATTGACATGGTATAGGCTATGTGATGATATGGGATCATGGGACTACAAGCGATTGAAATTGGAATTTCATCAGAAGTTTTATCCTATGCATCTTGTTCATCGTGATCGTAATTATATATATAATTTTTGGCCTCGCGAATGAGAAAGCATAGCTCAAGCTTGGGGGAGGCTTAAGTCAATGTTATATTCATGCCCCAATCATGAGCTCTAAAGAGAAATGATTATTCAAAAAATTTATGCTCGGCTTTCTGACAACAATCGCACCATGCTCGATACTTCTTGGACTGGTTCTTTTATGATGAAGACTATTGAATTCAAATGGGATTTATTGGAAAGAATTAAACACAACTCTGAAAATTGGGACCTCGATGAAGGTAAGGAGTCAGGTATAACACCTAAGTTTGATTGTGTTAAATCTTTTATGGATACCGATGTTTTCCGTAAATTTAGCACTAAATATGGACTTGACTCTAAGATAGTAGCTTCTTTTTGTGAATCTTTTGCTGCTCACGTTGATCTCCCTAAGGAGAAGTGGTTTAAATATCATCCTCCCATAGAAGTAAAAGTAGTTGCACCTATTAAAGTTGAAGAAAATACTATCACTTATAATGATCCTATTGTTCCTACTGCTTATGTTGAGAAACCACCTTTTCCTGTTAGGATAAAAGATCATGCTAAAGCTTCAACTTTGGCTTGTAAAAGCAATATTAGAACCTATACACCTCCTGAGCAAGTTAAAGTTGAACCTAATATTGCTATTGTTAAAGATCTCTTGGCTGATAATATTGATGGGCATGTTATTTATTTCTGTGATGAGACTGCTAGAATTGCTAAACCTAGTGCTAAAGATAAACATAGACCTATGGTAGGCATGCTTGTTATTTCTGTTAAAATAGGAGATCATTGTTATCATGGCTTGTGTGATATGGGTGCTAGTGCTAGTGCAATTCCTATTGACTTATACAAAGAAATTATGCATGATATTGCACCCGCTGAGTTAGAAGAAATTGATGTTACCATTAAGCTTGCCAATAGAGATACTATATCACCAATTGGAATTGTTAGGGATGTTGAAGTCTTGTATGGGAAAACTAAATATTCTACTTATTTTCTTGTTCTTGGTTCCCCACAAGATAGCTTTTGTCCCTTTATATTTGGTAGACCCTTCTTGAATACTGTCAATGCTAAGATAGACTGCAAAAAAGATGTTGTTACTATTGGTTTGGATGATATGTCTCATGAGTTTAATATTTCTAAATTTCGTAGACAACCCCGTGATGATGAATTGCCTAGTAAAGATGAAATTATTGGTCTTGCTTCTATTGTCGTGCCTCCTAATGATCCTTTAGAACAATATTTGCTAGACCATGAAAATGATATGTTTATGAATGAAAGAAGGGAAATAGATGATGTATTCTTTAAACAGGGACCCATTCTGAAACACAATTTGCCTGTTGAAATCCTAGGGGATCCTCCTCCACCCAAGGGTGATCGCGGGATCAAGCTTGAACCGCTGCCTGATACTCTTAAATATGTTTATCTTGATGAAAAGAAGATATATCCTGTTATTATTAGTACTAACCTTTCAGAGAAGGAGGAAGAGAAATTATTGAAAACTCTGAAGAAGCACCGTGCTGCTATTGGATATACTCTTGATGATCTTAAGGGCATTAGTCCCACTCTATGTCAACACAAAAAAAATCTGGAGAAAGACGCCAAACTAGTTATCGATCACCAACGACGGCTAAATAAGATGAAAGAAGTGGTAAGAAAGGAAATATTAAAGCTCCTCGAAGCAGGTATAATTTATCCCGTTGCTGATAGTCAGTGGGTAAGTCCTGTTCATTGTTTTCCTAAGAAAGGAGGTATTATTGTCGTTCCTAATGATAAAGATGAATTGATTCCGCAAAGAATTATTACAGGTTATAGGATGGTAATTGATTTCCGCAAATTAAATAAAGCTACTAAAAAGGATCATTACCCTTTGCCTTTCATTGATCAAATGCTAGAAAGATTATCCAAACATACACTTTTTTGCTTTCTAGATGGTTATTCTGGTTTCTCTCAAATACCTGTGTCAGCTGATGATCAAGCAAAGACCACTTTTACTTGCCCTTTCGGTACTTTTGCTTATAGACGTATGCCTTTTGGTTTATGTAATGCACCTGCTACCTTTCAAAGATGCATGATGGCTATATTCTCTGACTTATGTGAAAAGATTTGTGAGGTTTTCATGGACGATTTCTCCATTTGTGGATCCTCTTTTGATGATTGTTGGAGCAACTTTGATAGAGTTTTGCAGAGATGTGAAGAAACTAATCTCGTCTTGAATTGGGAGAAGTGCCACTTTATTGTTAATGAAGGTATTGTCTTGGGGCATAAAACTTCTGAAAGAGGTATTGAAGTTGATAAAGCCAAAGTTGATGCTATTGAAAAGATGCCATGTCCGAAGGACATCAAAGGTATAAGAAGTTTTCTTGGTCATGCCGATTTTTATAGGAGGTTCATTAAGGACTTCTCAAAAATTTCTCGGCCTCTGAGTAATCTATTACAAAAATATATACCATTTGTCTTTGATGATGATTGTGTAGAAGCATTTGAAATACTTAAGAAAGCATTAATTTCTGCACCTATTGTTCAGCCACCTGATTGGAATTTACCCTTTGAAATTATGTGTGATGCTAGTGATTATGTTGTAGGTGTTGTTCTAGGGCAAAGAGTTGATCACAAATTAAATTTTATTCAATATGCTAGTAAAACTCTAGACAGTGCTCAGAGAAACTATGCTACTACTGAAAAGGAATTCTTAGCAGTTGTATTTGCTTGTGATAAGTTTAGACCTTATATTGTTGATTCTAAAGTAACTATTCACATTGATCATGTTGCTATTAAATATCTTATGGAAAAGAAAGATGTTAAACCTAGACTTATTAGATGGGTTCTCTTGTTACAAGAATTTGATTAGCATATTATTGATAGAAAGGGAGCTGAGAACCCCGTTGCAGACAACTTGTCTAGGTTAGAGAATGTTCTTGATGACCCACTACCTATTGATGATAGCTTTCCTGATGAACAATTAGCTATCATAAATACTTCTCGTACTGCTCCATGGTACTTCACATGAGGCTTTGTAAGCACCACTTGACTTGTTGTGAAGTTCCTCTTTATCCTTGAGTGACATCTCATGAGCAACAATTCTTCTGATGACTTCTGTTGGCTTGAGACCTTTGTAGTTGGGCATCATTTGGGTCAATGTGCACACGGTATCATATTTTCCATCCAAGGCTCTTAGGATCTTCTTGATGATGAATCTATCGGTCATCTCTTCACTTCCTAAGCCGGCAATCTCATTTGTGATAAGAGCAATCCTAGAGTACATTTCAGCGACACCTTCACCATCCTTCATTTTGAAGTTGTCAAGTTGACTTTGAAGCACATCCAATTTGGATTCCTTGACGGAGTCGGTACCTTCGTGCATATCAATCAAAGTATCCCAAATTTCCTTTGCATTCTCAAGACGGATGATTTTGTTGAATTCTTCGGGGCACAATCTGTTGAAGAGGATATCACAAGCTTGAGCATTGTATTGCAGCATCTTCAACTATTCCGCGGTAGCTTCACGGTTCGGTTCTTTCCCATCAAAGAATTCACCTTGCAAACCAATACACACAATAGCCCAAACGGCGGGGTTATGTCCAAGAATATGCATTTTCATCTTATGCTTCCAACTAGCAAAATTAGTTCCATCAAAGTAAGGACCTCTACGGTGATAATTTCCCTCGCTAGATGCCATACTCTCCTAGGTTGTGAAACCAAGGCTATGACCACCAAAAGCTATGGAAATCAAAGCAAATGGAGACCAAAGCTCTGATACCACTTGTAGGATCGGAAGTATGTCTAGAGGGGGGTGATTAGACTACTTGACCAAATAAAAATCTAGCCTTTTCGCAATTTTAGTTCTTGGCAGATTTTAGCTATCTTAGCACAAGTCAAGAAATCTCAACACAATTCAAGCAAGCATGCAAAAGAGTATATGAGCAACAGAAAGTAAAGCATGCAACTTGCAAGAATGTAAACGGAAGGGTTTGGAGTATTCAAACGCAATTGGAGACACGGATGTTTTTGGCGTGGTTCCGATAGGTGGTGCTATCGTACATCCACGTTGATGGAGACTTCAACCCACGGAGGGTAACGGTTGTGCGAGTCCACGGAGGGCTCCACCCACGAAGGGTCCACGAAGAAGCAACCTTGTCTATTCCATCACGGCCATCGCCCATGAAGGACTTGCCTCACTAGCGGTAGATCCTCACGAAGTAGGCGATCTCCTTGCCCTTACAAACTCCTTGGTTCAACTCCACAATCTTGTCGGAGGCTCCCAAGTGACACCTAGCCAATCTAGGAGACACCACTCTCCAAGAAGTAACAAATGGTGTGTTGATGATGAACTCCTTGCTCTTGTGCTTCAAATGATAGTCTCCCCAACACTCAACTCTCTCTCATAGGATTTGGATTTGGTGGAAAGAAGATTTGAGTGGAAAGCAACTTGGGAAGGCTAGAGATCAAGATTCATATGGTAGGTGTCGTGGTTTTGTCACGGTAGATGTCCTAGTGAAAGGACTTAGTCGTGGAGCCATCGCCACGGGTTAGCTTGAAGGGGTTAAAGCAGACACAGGGACGCAGAGAGTTTTTATACTAGTTCGGCCCTTCGATGAAGGTAAAAGCCTACGTCTAGTTGCGATGGAATTGATGGGGTTTCGATGACTAGGGAGCAAACAAGCTTCGCCTAAGTCTCGAGTTGTTATTGTCTGTCCTTGAACCGCCGCCGGGTCGTCCCCTTATATACATGGGTGACGCCCGTCAGTTAACAGAGTCCCAATCACTAGTTCATACTCGTATCCGGGTTGGTCTCTCCTTATTCCTAACTTACAATGCAAGTTTACATATAAAGCCGGTTTACGGCTACAGATCTTAAACCGACTACAGGCCTTGGGCCCTTATCTGCTTTTTTTGGGCTTTAACACCTTTGAACTACTGATGAAGTTAACCCGACCCAGGTAGGCCGGTTTACGCCCAGTAGTAATATCCCCAGCATTAGGCCCCAGATTGATTTGAACGGGTTCATGTCAATCCTTAGCAAAAAATCTTCGTCTTCAACATCTTCTTGTCGTTGTTGAACCGCCGTGATGTCACCTTCTCTGGTTGTTGTAAACCGGCATGACGTCATCATAAAAATAACATTCATGATATCTTCTTTGTTAATGAATCCGCCATAACCGAGGCGACAACTCCGTTTCCAAGATTTGTGGTTCCTTGATTCACGCGCCTGACATGTGTCTCTTGCCTTATAAATAAGACCGAAGGGTAATTTCTTTTCTCCCCTTCGTCCCCTTTCTCTTCGTCTTCCTCGCGTCGCCAGCCTCGGAGCTCCGCCGCCGCCGTTGACCTCTGCACCGTCTTGGGCCGCTTCATCAACCTGAACGTACCAGAGCACTGCGGTAGCTTTTCGCATCTTCCTCAATTCTGGTAAGCCTTCTATTCTTCTTAGCATAGATCTGTTCTTAGGGTTTCATGTTCTTGCCATGTTCATCGTTTGCTCATGCTCGTACCCAGACTCTTGGATAGATCTGTGAAACCCTGCTCTGATTAGCAGTAGCTTTTAGCATCCGCCTGTAGTTTCATGCTCGAGTCCGTAGATCTCATCTATATATCTGCCCATTGATTCACTTTCGCTCTGCTTTAAGTCTTTGAATATTTTATCTTCTTTTCTGAACTTGTTTCAGATCCATTGCTGTAATAAGACCTTGTGAAACATGTTTCTTCATACTTAGCCATCCGCAACCTCAGTTGCTTTCAATGCTTAGATCAGGCGGTTTAACTCAATGTAGAAAAAATTAATAAACCGCTATATACCATTAGTCCCCTTGTTGAACCGCCAGAACTCGTTAGCCATATGATGCCGCTTCATAGAACTCCAGTTTAGATATAGTTACCTCCGGTTTAACATTGTTCATACCGGTGTATACTTTTACCCAACACAATCTTGAACCGGAATCACTTATTTTGTAGACTCCACCATGGCCAAACAAGTATATGAGTGCAACTGGGCTCCTTCTCGCGTCACAGAAACTCAACTGAACAACTTAGTCCTGACTAGCGCTTTAAGCAGCAAAAACACCATCCATTGGAGGGTCCCTGGCAAAGAATATCCTCCCACACATCAAGAAGGAGAGGTTGTCGTTTTCGCAGACCACTTAGCCCGAGGTTTTAATCCGCCCGGTTCAAAATTCTACCATGATGTCTTGGACAATTTCCAACTCCGTCCACAAGATACTGGCCCCAATTCTGTCACCAACATATGCCATTTCCAAGTACTCTGTGAGGTGTTCTTTCAAGAGGAACCCACAGTCGAGTTATTCAGGGATTATTTTCATCTAAACCACCGTACAGAATTTACTGATGGTTCCAATATGGAATTGGGTGGTATGGCGATTCAGAAAAGGAAAGAGGTCACTTACCCTCACGCAAAACTACACAGCCATCCCCAAGAATGGAATCAATCATGGTTCTATTGCAAAGACACCTCCCCTGCTAATGAAAATCCCTTGCCTGGCTTTCGTCCGGAGCGGCTTAGCAATACGCACCCCTTTCCACAAAGGTTGACTGCCAAGGAGAGGAGTAAATACGGTCCTCAATTGTCCAAGCTCAGAGCCTTTATGGCCAACGGTTTAACAGGAGTTGATCTCGCTCGTTGTTGGATATTATGGAGCATACTGCCCCTTAGTCAATGCTCCGGTTTGATGTGCGAATATACGGGCAGTGTTGACGACCCACTGCGACACATGAACATCCAGCTCACCGACGAAGAAGTCATAGAAACTGTGAAGAAAATGTTGAACGAACCGGAACACATCTGTGCCCGAACCGGCCTGCTTCCTTTCTGCGCCACCAACAAACCGCCAGCTGTAAGTTTGTAATTTCACCTTTGATTGACCCTGACATTGCTATATCTGTTTATTATTTGACACCAATATCTGTTGAAACAGGGCAATGATCCGTTTTGGAGCAAGAAGCTTCGGCAGGAGAAACCAGACAAACCGGAAAGACCAACCCGGCCAAAAACCAAAGTCATTAAGAGGCCTGCTCATAAGAGGAAAACCACTGCATCCTCTGATCCGCCCGCTGATGATGATGTGGGTAATCCAGACCTTGAGGTAGAACTTGATTCACTTGGCTTACTTTTCACACGCCTTATTGATGATAATATTTGTCAGGATGATGCCGAAGCTAGTCATGCTGATGCTGCAGAGGTAATTACTCTCTCTTCTGATTCGAACCCTTTGCCTTCACTAAAAATCCGTCAGGCAAACCGGAAAGTTAAATTTTCTCATCCTCTTGCTTACTTGGATCCCAAATTTCTTATGAAGACCCAACAGCACGAAGCTCGCCGCACAACCCGGCACAGCGGCCAGGTAGTTACCTCCGCCGGTTTCCCGAACAGTCCGGTTCGGAAATGCCGTTCAGAGGTCTCTAATTTGCTTGTCAGTGCTTGTCCTAAAGCGGGCTGTTATCGTCAACCTCTTAATCCGTCTGACCCCGATTATCAGGTTGCTTCCAACTCATCCTCTGGCGAGTCATCAGCTACTCAGCTGCCACCACTCAAGACGGTGCTTGGGTAAGCTATACTTATCATAATATTTCTGATACATCATATTGGAACATATGCTGTATTTGATTTTGATTACCCCTTGTAGGGCCAAGCCTAGGCCAAGCAAGAAGGCCCGCCTGGATAAAGCGGCCGAGGAAGATGCCGTTCCTGAACCGGATAAAACACCGGATCCTGAAGCGGTCATTCGCGAAGATATACCCAACGACCCCCCACTGCAAGGTGATGATGTTATTGCCGAAGAAAGGCCTGCTGACCAGCGCGGAAGCCCCATCCGGATTGAGAAATCCACCAGTCCAATCCGGCGCTGCTTTGAATACCCAAGATCTTCATTCCGGCTACTTGAACCGGCTGTACACCAGCCGTGACTATGAAGCCGGCCTGGTGAATATGATGAAGGAAAATTTTTAGGTAACTTCCATGTGATGTTTCCTGCTTGGATACTTCAATTTTGTTAACTCTCCTAGCCCCCAAGGGCCGGTTTTGCAATCCTCTTTCAAACCGGGACTTACTAATATAAATCTGAATGCCTCGAAATTCACTGATATAGCCCCCAAGGGCCGGTTCAACTTTAATGTAGTTAAACCGGGCACTTAAGTAGTTTAATATGGCAGCATCAGAACTTACTTGAGCAAATATGCATTAGCCCCCAAGTGCCAAGTTGAATACTTGTATTGAGCTTGGGACTTTGCAGTCAATTGACAGATGAAGATCAAATATGCATTAGCCCCCAAGTGCCAAGTGCATAACTTGTTATGTGGTTGGTACTTCAATTCTTGTACCGTTTGTTAAATCATATGACTGTCTGTATGCAGGCTGAGCTGAAAACCAAAGAAAGCCAACTCGCCGATCTTCAAGAAAATTTGAAATCCCAACAAGCTGAAACCTCAAAGGCGAAAGAGGAGTTGACCAGCGCTTTAAGCGTCATGGAACAGCTGAAGGAGGGCTTCAACAAAGAGCGGGCGGATTGGGCCACTGAGAAGACCACTTTGACCAAGAAAATTGAAACTGCTGAAGCTGCCCTTAAACCGGTGGTAGATGAGCTAACCAGCGTAAAGCGGCAAGTGCATGCCATGACTACTGTAATAATTTGGCCTTCCTTTGACTTCTGTAACAATTTGGCCTTCCTATGATAGGTCCAGTTTGTGAACTCTTTGTAATGTTGTAGGTACACGCATTGGTCACTTGGGGTCAGATGTTCGGATGAAATTGAAGGCCGCCTATACATTAATCGAACAGTTGTATACTGGAGCGCAGCGGATCATCTCTACTGCATCACATAACAATCCGGCGCCCTCTTTAATTCAAGATACTCTTAAGAGGTTGTCAATGCTTCCTGCCCGTATTGTTGAGCTGAAGAAATCTGCTGCTCGAACCGGTGCCATCAATGCCTTAATCCGGGCAAAAGCTTGGGTACCGGATTTCGATCCTGTTGAGGCAGCTCAAGGTTATCCCAGTTTGAAGGAAGATGGTTTGGAGTTCAATGAGGATGACCTGAGAGCGATAAACCGGGCAGTGCGCCCTCTAGCTTGCCAATTGGCAGAGGAGGCAGACTTGTCGCATTATCAAGCTCAATATAACAACCAGAATAAACGAGTGGCTGCACCGATTCCTGAAGCGGAGAATCTGATCCCTCCAATCCGTAAGCATACTTACGCTCCTGATATTGAACCATCGTCCCTGATCCATGATGAAGCTGTCTTTCAAGCCCTAATGGGAATCGACTGGACCACTGTTGATTTCCAGCCACTGGGTAGGGAAGAAGAAGCTGAAGCGGCGCAGGAGGACCCACAACCATCAGATCAGGGCGGTGACCAAGCTTGAATCGGAGGCCGGTTTAAATGGCTGCTTTGTTATATTCCGCCAAGAAAACAATGATCTTATTTGGGCACCATGTTGCCTTGTAATAGGATAGCCAATACTCCTGCTTCTGAGATGCCTTCGTGCATAGGCACTGATACTTTTGTTTGAATGGGCGAAACCTTCAATCTATATTTCCTGCAATCACAAAATCTTAAACTGCCGCGGCGGCTGTACCGCCAGCCAGTTTATAACCTTTATATATATATGCAATGAAATTGAGGTATATGACCAAATTTTGTGATACAAAATACCTGCCAGCGATGGGCATAAAGTTGTCTTTAGCCAATCTTGAAACGGAGGTTTATAAATCTAAACCGTCAATGGAGAAAACAGCTCCTGTGTATAAAATGCCGGTTTACCATGTAAATCGTGTCGGGTTATGAAAAACACCCTGTTACTCCATAATGGGATGTTAACAGAAAAAGTCAAACTGGGCAAATAATCTCCGGATTAAAAATGGACCGTGTTCTGTCGATTGACTGTTTGAACCGGTTTAAAACATTGCCAGTTTAAAAAACGCAAAGCAATAGCAAGAAAAATGTTGGAAGCAAAAGCAATGATAAAACCGTTTGCAAAAAGAGGCTTTTATTGAGCCGATCAGATGGTGTTACCATGGTCGGACACGACCAAGCTCCCGATAGGTGTAGCTATGGTTCAAGTCAGCCAGGTCCCCAAATGAAACCGTGGCATTATGCCGATCAAGAGGCGTGGCAATGGTTCGGGTTCGACCAAGCCCCCAAGTGATTCTATGGCCTTAGGCCGATCAAGAGGCGTGACTGGTTCAGACTTGACCATGTCCCCAAGTGATCTGGTGGATTTCGCCTATCAAAAGGTGTTACATTGGTTCGGACACGACCAAGCCCCCAAGTGATGTTTATAAAACTTTCAAGGGGTAAACCGGAGGCCGCTTTAAGACAGAACAGCTCCATGTAACCACGCATGATGTAAAAGAACAGATACCCCGCTTTAGCTGAGGCTCCGGTTTATTATATTAATCATAGTATATACACTTGTCATAATATGTACATAAGTAGAGCCGATGGCTCAGGTATAGTAAGGCCGAAGATGAGCTATGTTCCAGGGCCTGTTGGTCTCCTCCTCTGATGTACGTGAGTCTTTATGCTCTCAAATATCGATCAGATAGTATGACCCGTTGTGCAGATTCTTACTGACCACGAAAGGTCCCTCCCAAGGTGGGGATAACTTATGCATATCAGTCTGATCTTGAATGTGCCGAAGCACCAAATCTCCTTCTTGAAAGGTTTTGGTTCTGACTCGGCGACTGTGATAACGACGAAAATCCTGTTGGTAAATCGCCGAGCGGGCAGCTGCTATGTCATGCTTCTCATCCAACAGGTCCAAAGCATCTTGCCGTGCCGTCTCGTTGTCCGCTTCAACATAAGCCGCTACACGAGGTGAGTCATGACGGATATCACTGGGAAGAACCGCCTCTGCTCCGTAGACCATGAAGAACGACGTGTATCCTGTGGATCTATTGGGCGTAGTATTGATACTCCATAACACAGATGGTAGCTCTTCTACCCAACAACCAGGTGTCCTCTGCAAAGGAACCATAAGCCGCGGTTTGATGCCTCTCAAGACCTCTTGATTAGCTCTTTCTGCTTGACCATTGGACTGTGGGTGGGCTATTGATGAAACGTCAAGCCGGATGTGCTCACGTTCGCAGAACTCCTTCATGGCCCCCTTGGACAAATTGGTACCATTATCTATGATGATACTATGTGGAAAGCCAAACCGGAAAATCACCTTTTTGATGAACTGAACCGCCGTGGCTGCATCACACTTGCTAACAGGTTCTGCCTCCACCCACTTTGTAAACTTGTCAACCGCCACCAGGAGGTGGGTCTTCTTATCCTTGGACCTTTTGAAAGGCCCAACCATATCCAGCCCCCAAGTTGCAAACGGCCAAGTAATCGGAATCATCCTCAATTCTTGAGCCGGCACATGAGCACGTCTTGAAAACTTTTGGCAACCGTCACATCGTCTGACCAGATCCTCCGCATCAGCATGAGCAGTTAACCAATAAAAACCATGGTGGAACGCTTTAGCCACCAAAGACTTTGAACCGGCGTGATGAACACAATCTCCTTCGTGGATCTCACGCAAAATTTCACAGCCTTCCTCAGGAGACACGCAGCGTTGAAATGCCTCTAACACACTGCAATGATGCAATTCGCCATTAACAATAGTCATAGACTTGGATCACCGAATTATCTGCTGGGCCAAGGTTTCGTCCTCTGGTAGCTCGCCCCGGTTCATGTACACAAGATAAGGAAGCGTCCAATCCGGAATGACGTGTAGAGCTGCCACTAATTGAGCCTCCGGATCAGGAGTAGCCAAATCCGCTTCACCAGGGAGCTTGACCGACGGGTTGTGTAGCACATCAAGAAAAACATTAGGCGGGACCGGTTTACGTTGAGAGCCCAACCGGCTTAAAGCATCCGCCGCTTCATTCTTCCGACGGTCCATGTGGTCCACCTGATACCCCTTGAAGTGACCTACAACAATATCCACCTCACGACGATATGCAGCCATGAGTGGGTCCTTGGAATCCCAACTGCCGGATACCTGTTGAGCCACTAGGTCCGAGTCACCGAAGCACTTAACCCGGCTTAGATTCATCTCCTTAGCCATCCGGAGACCATGGAGCAAGGCTTCATACTCAGCTGCATTGTTAGTACAAGGGAACATTAAGCGGAGGACGTAACAGAACTTATCACCTCGTGGGGAAGTTAATACGACTCCAGCCCTCGAGCCCTCCAATTGCCTGGATCCGTCAAAATGGATGGTCCAATATGTGTGATCCGGCTTCTCTTCAGGTGCTTGCAGCTCCGTCCAATCATTGATGAAATCAACAAGTGTTTGAGACTTCACCGCCGTTCGGGGCACGTACTTCAACCCGTGCGGCCCAAGCTCTATAGCCCACTTGGCAATCCGGCCAGTCGCTTCCCGGTTCTGGATGATATCGCCTAAGGGAGCAGAACGGACCACTGTGATGGGGTGCCCTTGGAAATACTGCTTCAGCTTCCGGCTTGCCATGAAAACTCCATATACCAGCTTCTGCCAATGCGGATACCTTTGCTTGGATTCAATAAGTACCTCACTGATATAGTAAACCGGACGCTGAACCGGATGCTCCTTACCTTCCTCCTTCCGCTCCACCACAATAGCCACACTGACTGCGCGAGCGTTAGCAGCAACATATAGCAGTAGCGGCTCCTTGTCAACGGGAGCGGCAAGCACAGGCGGGTTGGCCAATTGCCGCTTTAAGTCCTCAAATGCCTGATCAGCAGCAGAACTCCAGACAAACTGATCCGTCTTCTTCAACATCTGATACAAAGGAATTGCCTTCTCACCAAGGCGGCTGATAAACTGGCTCAACGCGGCAATCCGACCAGCCAAACGTTGAACGTCATTGATACACTTCGGTTTAGCCAGGGAGGTGATGGCTGTGATCTTCTCCGGATTAGCCTCAATTCCCCTGTTGGACACCAGAAAACCCAATAACTTGCCTGCCGGTACACCAAAAACACATTTGGCCGGATTGAGCATCATCTTGTACGTCCACAGGTTACCAAAGGTTTCCTTCAAATCGTCAACCAGAGTCTCCTTCTTCCTTGACTTAACCACAATATCATCCACATAAGCATGTACATTACGGCCAATCTGCTTGTGAAGGCAATTTTGTACACACCGTTGATAGGTTGCCTGGGCACTCTTGAGCCCAAAGGGCATAGACACATAGTAGAAGGCTCCAAAGGGAGTGATGAACGCCATCTTCTCCTGGTCCTTAACTTCCATTTTGATCTGATGATAACCAGAATATGCATCCAAAAAACTCAAACGCTCGCAACCCGCCGTAGCATCAATGATTTGATCAATACGGGGGATGGCAAAAGGATCTGCTGGAAAAGACTTATTAAGGTCTGTGTAATCCACACACATACGCCAGGTGCCGTTTTTCTTAAGGACCAGCACCGGATTAGCAAGCCACTCAGGGTGAAAAACTTCAACAATAAAACCAGCTGCCAAAAGCCTGGCCACCTCTTCTCCAATAGCTTTGCGTCTTTCTTCGTTAAACCGGCGGAAGAACTGTTTCACCGGTTTGTATTTAGGATCCACATTAAGAGTGTGCTCAGCGAGTTGCCTCGGTACACCTGGCATGTCAGAAGGCTTCCATGCAAAAATGTCCCGATTCTCACGGATGAACTCGATGAGCGCGCTTTCCTATTTCGGATCCAAATTGGCACTCATGCTGAACTGCTTGGACGAATCGCCAGGCACGAAGTGAACAAGCTTAGTCTCAGCTGCCGATTTGAACTTCAAGGCCGGATCATGCTCCGTAGTTGGCTTCTTCAACGGAGTCATATCTGCCGGATCAACATTGTCTTTATAAAATTTCAGCTCCTCGGTGGCACAAACCGACTCTGCGTAGGCCGCATCTCCTTCCTCGCACTCCAAAGCGACTCGACGGCTTCCATGAACCGTTATTGTCCCCTTGTGACCCGGCATCTTGAGCTGCAAGTACACATAACAAGGCCGTGCCATGAACTTGGCGTAGGCCGGTCGCCCAAACAGGGCGTGATACGGACTTTGGATTTTTATCACTTGAAACGTCAGCGTCTCCGTCCTAGAATCATGATCATCTCCAAAGGCCACTTCCAGAGCTATCTTACCAACAGGATATGCTGATTTGCCAGGTACCACACCATGGAACACCGTATTGGACGGTTTGAGATTTTTATCTGTCAGTCCCATACGACGGAAGGTCTCATAGTACAAGATATTAATGTTGCTCCCTCCATCCATGAGTACCTTGGTGAACTTATAGCCTCCCACCTGAGGTGCCACCACCAATGCTAGCTGACCCGGGTTATCAACCCGGGGTGGGTGATCCTCTCTGCTCCATATGATTGGCTGCTCAGACCCGCGTAAGTAACGGGGCACAGCCGGTTCAACAGAGTTGACTGCCCGCTTCTGAACCTTCCGGTCTCGCTTGTCTAAGCTAGTGGTGAAGACATGGTACTGCCCACTATTCAACTGCTTTGGGTTGCTCTGGTAACCTGACTGTTGCTGCTGCTGATTGTAACCACCCTGGCTACTCTGATTAATCCGATTACTATGTCCGCCCGGATTACCATTAAATCCTGAACCGGAATTTCCTCCACCGTAACCCGGCCCGGATCCTGAGCCACCGCCAGAGCTGTGATCGTACCAGAAAGCATTAGAAATTTTGAACTCCTGTATAATGTAACAATCCTTCCAAAGGTGGTTTGCTGGCACCTCCTTCGTCCCATGCTTCGGGCAGGGCTGGTTCAACAGATAGTTTAGGCGGTCCGGGTTAGGGTTAGGCGCTCCACTGCGATTCTGCGGTTTACCCTTACGCCGCTGGCCCTTGTCCTGCGCGTTGGTATTAGCCACGAAGTCCATGTTGCCATCCGCTTTGCGCTTGCCTCCGCCACCATTACCTGTCGAGTGATGTTGCTGACCTTTGGAGTTGCCGTTCTTCTTTCCCTTCCATGTCTTGTCATCATCAGACTCGGGATGCTTGGTACTATCAGAATCAGCATACTTTACCAAAGCGCCCATGAGAGTCCCTATGTCAGTGCAGTGGCGCTTCATCCGCCCTAATTTCAGCTTCAGGGGCCCAAACCGGCAATTGCCTTCCAGGGTTATAACTGCGGTGTCAGCATTGATGCGGTCTGATGAATGCAGAACTTGCGAGACCCGGTGCACCCAATGCGTCGTTGATTCTCCTTGCTCCTGGACACAGGCAGCTAGATCCACTATCGACATCGGCTATTTACATGTGTCTTTGAAATTACTGATAAACCGGGCTCGTAATTGGGCCCATGAACTGATAGAATTGGCCGGTAAGCTTTTTAACCACGTACGGGTCGTTCCTTCAAGCATCATGGTGAAATACTTTGCACACGCCGCATCATCCACATCAAGCATCTCTATGGCCATCTCATAGCTCTCCACCCATGTCTCTGGAGGTTGATCCGCCGTATAATTTGGTACCTTGCGTGGGCCTTTGAAATCCTTGGGCAGGCGCACATTGCGTAAAGCAGGAACAAGTCAAGGCACCCCCAAAGCACTAGAGGTACTTCTAGGCTCGACCATGGTGGTCGGACGAACCGGCGTAAGCTGACGATCTTGATACTGTGCCGCTAACTCAGCCTCCCTGCGCGCTCGGGCCCAGTCCACCACTTCCTGAGTGTTCTCGACACCACCTGCCGGGTTGTTACCAGGGGGCGCTCCTCGCCGTGCATTACTTGACAGGGCCGGTTCATCCATATGCCTGCTATAGCTCCGGCTCGGGCGAGGGGTTGAGTGGATCCGATCGCGGCTGTACGAATATGCTTCCTGTTGGACTAAAGCTGTCCTAAGGAGCTCCTTGACCCGACGCGTCTCTACCGCCTGCGGCGAACCACCTTCAATTGGAATGGCCTCCAGCCGTGCAGCAGCCGCAACAAGGTTGTCCATCGGGTTGGAGTAGTGACCCGGAGGTGTAGGCACAGCCTGAGGTACACCAGTATTATGACGGGGCAGATCTATTAAACGGGGCTGGACCGGCGCGCCCGTCCCAGGCGCTTCCGCCCGGTTTACCACTGGCGGATTACTGGTTCCCGCTCCGGGGGTGTTGAAGAGGTATGTGGCTTCGAAGACCGAAGGCAGACGAGATCGGTACTTCCTCCTCATGACTTCCTGCGACGCGTTCTGGTCCAACATGAGCCTGTAGGCCTGTGCATCTAAAGCGGCCCGCTCTGCAGTCATCCTGGCATCTTCAGTTGCTAGGTTCGCCTTAGCCTGAGTGATTTGCTCCCTCACTTTTGCAATATCCGCATTGTGAGCGTCCTGATCCGCCGGGTTAGCCTCTGCCATGACCGCAACCAACGCATCGAACAGATCCGATAAAACTTGAGCCGGCAAGCGCACAGAGCCTCCTACCCCGGCAGCCATCGCCGCTACTGAACCGGAGATCATTGCCGCAGCGGTCGAAGAGTGAAGCGCGGCCTGTGTACCGGCCATGAATATTCCTACCCGGTTGGGCAGATCAGAGGGGTCCGGAATACTGTCGCCATCGGAACAGCCCCCAATCCGGCCATCTTGCAGTTGATACAGAGATTCGGTTTCTCCGGTTGATGACTCGTCGCCAGAGTAAACGACGGTCTCGCCACCAGATTCTGATCCGTCCTCATAACTTCCTCCATGGATGACTCCCACGAAGGCACGCTTCACGGCCGGTTTAACCTGGGCAGATCGCGCACGTTGAGCCGTCTTGACGAGGTTGGTGCAGATGTCCGGCTCAGGGCCCGGTTCACCGATCTTGCCGATGAAAACGTGTATGCCACCAAAGGGGACCCGGTACCCATACTCGACTGAGCTGGCCTCGGGGCCCCAGCCTGCATCGTCGATGTAGAGCTTGTCGCGACGACTCTTAGTCATCCGGCCCACAGCGTAGCCCTCGAGTCCTTCAAAGCGGCCCACCAAGAACTTGAAACCATCGTGCGATAGCCCCACGGTGGGCGCCAACTATCGTGGTTTTGTCACGGCAGATGTCCTAGTGAAAGGACTTAGTCGTGGAGCCATCGCCACGGGTTAGCTTGAAGGGGTTAAAGCGGACACAGGGACGCAGAGAGTTTTTATACTAGTTCGGCCCCTTTGATGAAGGTAAAAGCCAACGTCTAGTTGTGATGGAATTGATGGGGTCTCGATGACTAGGGAGCAAACAAGCTTCGCCTAAGTCTCGAGTTGTTGTTGTCTGTCCTTGAGCCGCTGCCGGGTCGTCCCCTTATATACACGGGTGACGCCCGTCGGTTTACAGAGTCCCAATCACCGGTTCATACTCGTATCCGGGTTGGTCTCTCCTTATTCCTGACTTACAATACAAGTTTACATATAATGCCGGTTTACGACTACAGATCTTAAACCGACTACAGGCCTTGGGCCTTATCTGCTTCTTTGGGCTTTAACACCTTTGAACTACTGATGAAGTTAACCCGGCCGAGGTAGGCCGGTTTACGCCCAGTAGTAATATCCCCAAGAGTAGGAATGGAATATCTTGACCTCAACACAAGTGTAGGTGGTTCTCTCTCAGAAAATATGTATTGGAAGTGTAGGTATGTTCTAATGGCTCTCTCCATGAATGAAGAGTGGGTGGAGAGGTATATATAGCCTCCACACAAAATCTAACCGTTACACACAATTTGCCAAACTCGATGGGACCGAATGGTTAAACTCGGTCGGACCGATTCAGCAAACCTAGTGATCGTTAGGATTTTCCGTGGGACTGAGATGCAACTCGGTAGGACCGATATGGTTAGGGTTAGGGCATAACGTAATCTCGGTGTGACAGATTACACAAGCTCGGTGGGACCGATTTTGGTAATAAGCTAACCAGAGAGTTGGTCAGGTAAACTCGGTGGGACCGATTTGCTCATCTCGGTGAGACCGAAATGTTACAAAAGGGAAACAGAGAGTTTACATTGCAATCTCGGTGGGACCGATCGCTCACTTCGGTTAGACCGAAACGTTACGAAGGGAAACAGAGAGATTGCAATCCCATCTCGGTGAGACCGAGATCCCTATCGGTGAAACCGATTTGGCTAGGGTTTGTGGCAGTGGCTATGACATTTGAAACTCGGTGGCACCGGATAGGAAGAAACGGTGGGGCCGAGATTGACTTTTGGTTTAGGTCATATGTGTATGTGGGAAGGTAGTTGAGGGTTTTGGAGCATATCACTAAGCATATGAAGCAAGAGGCTCATTAAGCAACACCTCATCCCTCCTTGATAGTATTGGCTTTTCCTATGGACTCAATGTGATCTTGGATCACTAAAAATGTAAAATGTAGAGTCTTGATCTTGAAGCTTGAGCCAATCCTTTGTCCTTAGAATTTTGAGGGATCCACTTTCCTCATCCATGCCATGCCATTCATTGAGCTTTTCCTGAAATATTGATCTTGGAATAATGTTAGCTCAATCAGCTATATGTTGTTAGGAATTACCAAAACCACCCAGGGATAGTTGCACTTTAAAAGTGTCACTCCGAGGCCTATGGAGGACACCACGCTGGAGATATAACTGCACATAAGGTATTGCAATCCGGTTTTTATTGGCCTACTCTCTTTAAGGATGCTTGTAAGTTTGTCTTATCTTGTGATGAATCTCAAAGGATTGGAAATATTAGTAGACGTCAAGAAATGCCTATGAATTATTCACTTGTTATTGAACCATTTGATGTTTGGGGCTTTGATTATATGCGTCCTTTTCCTTCCTCTAATGGGTATACACATATTTTAGTTGTTGTTGATTACGTTACTAAGTGGGTAGAAGCTATTCCAACTAGTAGTGCTGATCATAACACCTATATTAAGATGCTTAAAGAAGTTATTTTTCCGAGGTTTGGAGTCCCTAGATATTTAATGACTGATGGTGGTTCACATTTTATTCATGGTGCTTTTCGTAAAATGCTTGCTAAGTATGATGTTAATCATAGAATTGCATCTCCTTATCACCCACAGTCTAGTGGTCAAGTAGAATTGATTAATAGAGAGCTTAAATTAATTTTGCAAAAGACTGTTAACAGATGTAGAAAGAATTGGTCCAAGAAACTTGATGATGCATTATGGGCCTATAGAACTGCATATAAAAATCCTATGGGTATGTATCCGTATAAAATGGTTTATGGAAAAGCATGTCACTTACCTCTTGAATTAGAACATAAGGCATATTGGGCTATTAAAGAGCTCAATTATGATTTCAAACTTGCCGGTGAGAAGAGGTTATTTGACATTAGCTCACTTGATGAATGGAGAACCCAAGCCTATGAGAATGCGAAGTTGTTTAAAGAAAAAGTTAAAAGATTGCATGACAAAAGGATACAAAAGCGTGAGTTTAATGTAGGTGATTATGTGTTGCTATACAACTCTCGTTTAAGATTTTTTGCAGGAAAGCTTCTCTCTAAATGGGAAGGTCCTTACATTATCGAGGAGGTCTATCGTTCCGGTGCCATAAAAATCAACAACTTTGAAGGCACAAATCCGAAGGTGGTTAATGGTCAAAGAATTAAACATTATGTCTCAAGTAACCCCATAAATGTTGAAACTAATGTTATTGAAACCGTAACCCCGGAGAAATACATAAGAGACACTTTCCAGAATGTTTCAGACTCCAAAAAGGAATAGGTATGTGGTAGGGTAAGTAAACCGACTCCAAAACAGTTCTAATGGCAATTTTTCTCCGTTTTGGAATATTTAGAAAAATAGGAAAATAAGAAGCAGTCCAGGGAGGACACGAAGACTCCACGAAGGTGGAGGGTGCGCCCTCTCCCCCTGGGCATGCCCCCTGCCTCGTGGGCACCTCGTGTGCTCTCCGAACTTCGTTTTCTTGCACGATACTTCTTTTGGTCGGTAAAAATTCATCATATAATCTCCTGAAGGTTTTGACCACCGTATCACGCAGATATCCTATGTTTTTTGTTTCAAGTTGTTTTTGTAGCAGATTTGGAGCAAGATGTCATCTCAGGATTCCGACGGAGAGAGCTATGTCTCACACCTCATTGCTAACCCAAAGACCTATGGGGATCTATCTCCTTGTGGTCGAACTATGGATGAAGAGGAGGATGCTCATTTGATGAGGATCAATGATTCAAGTTCGGAGGAGGAGGATGTCCCTCTACCTCAACCTGGGGATATGCACGTGAAGTTCAAGAAATCTAGTCTCCCTGAGAGGGCTAAACTATCTAACAACCGATCTATTCCTTCTCGTTTTCGGCATAAAAACAAAGGAGACTTGTATGACAAGATCTCAAAGCTGGAATCGGAGGTCGATGATTTAAAGGAGGAAATTTCTCTTCTCAATTACAGTATGAAGAAGCTAAAGACACAACTGTCATCATCAACAACTCCACCTTCACCTCCTCGAAAAAGGAAAACTAAGTATCTGGTATGGGCACTCCCCTTGGCAACTGCCAAGCTTGGGGGAGGTGCCCCGGTATCGTATCACCATCACATCTCTATATTTACCATTTTTCTTAGTTCGGTCCTTTTAGTAATATCTTGATCTAGTAGAATAAAGTTTTTGGTATGATCGAGTTTTGAGTTTTGTTTTATGATCCCATTATGTAATCGAGTCCGTGAGCTATATAATAAAGATTAGTGTTGAGTCAAGGGCTTGATTATTTTGCCATGATCTTGAGGGAATAAAAGAAAAGAGAAAGAATAAAAAGAAACAAAGAGATCATATTGATCTTATGGAGAGTAATGACTTCACATAGAAAGAGTATGATGATTAAAAGTTGTAGAGAGTTGATAAACATAGTTTTGGTCATCATTGCAATTAATAGGAAGTAATAAAGAAAGAGAGGTTTCACATATAAATATACTATCTTGGACATCTTTTATGATTGTGATCACTCATTAAAATATGACATGCTAAAGAGTTGATGTTGGACAAGGAAGACAACGTAATGGGTTATGTTTTCTTATATCTGAAATAAAGTATATTGTCATGGATCATCCAACATGTTGAGCTTGCCTTTCTCCCTCATTCTAGCCAAATTCTTTGCACCAAGTAGAGATACTACTTGTGCTTGCAAATATCCTTAAACCCAGTTTTGCCATGAGAGTCCACCATATCTACCTATGGATTGAGTAAGATCCTTCAAGTAAGTTGTCATCGGTGCAAGCAATAAAAAATTGCTCTCTAAATATGTATGATTGATTAGTGTGGAGGAAATAAACTTTATAAGATCTTGTGATGTGGAAGAAATAAAAGCGACGGACTGCATAATAAAGGTTCATATCACAAGTGGCAATATAAAGTGACGTTCTTTCGCATTAAGATTTTGTGCATCCAACCCTGAAAGCACATGACAACCTCTGCTTCCCTCTGCAAAGGGCCTATCTTTTACTTTTATCTTCTACCTTATGCAAGAGTCATGGTGATTTTCACCTTTCCTTTTTACATTTTATCCTTTGGCAAGCGCAATGTGTTGGAAAAATCCTGATATATATACCCAATTGGATGTAAGTCAGCATAAACTATTATTGTTGAAATTACCCTTGAGGTAAAAGGTTGGGAGGCGAAACTATAAGCCCCTATTTTTCTCTGTGTCCGATTAAAAATCCGTAACCATAAGTATCGCGTGAGTGTTAGCAATTGTGAAAGACTAAATGATAGTTGAGTATGTGAACTTGCTGAAAAGCTCTTACATAGACTCTTTCTGATGTTATCATAAATTGCAATTGCCTCAATGACTGAGAGTATAGTTTGTTAGTTTTCAATAAAGTTTCTGATTCATACTTGACATTGTGAATAGATTATTACTTGAGCATAAGAAATCATATGACAATATCCATATATGTTGCTGTTATAAGAATGATCATGATGCCCTCATGTCCGTATTTTATTTTAGGGTTTTTATCATTTATGACACCGGTTGTGTCCCACTACTTAGTTTTGCCATTAGAAGTTATAACTGCTCAAAAATGCCATCAATCCGTGAGAGGCTTGCTAAAAAATGCCATTATTCTGTTAGATGTTTGCTCAAAAATGCCATTCGACATTATTATTTTCATGTCAAACCCGTTGACCATGTTATATGACAAAAATAAGCCTAGAACCACATGTCAGTTCTTTTTATCTCACAATGATAAGTGTGGCCCCACTTGTCAGGAGTAACCAAGCGAATAATTTTACAGGAAAATAAGAACGTTGTTGGGATCAAGTGGACCCCACACTTTATTGTAGTGAGATAGAGGGAAGCTGGCATGTTGGTTCATAGGTATTTATGTCAATATAACATGGCAAAAGAGATTTGAGATCACAATAATGGTGTCCAGTGGCATTTTTTAGCATGTGTCTAACGAAGCGATGTCATTTTTGAGTAGTTAAAATTCCTAGTGGCAAAAGTGAGTAGTGGGACACAACCGGTGGCATAACTGATAAAAACCCTTTATTTCATCGACACCTCTGCCTCTAAACATGTGGACATGTTTATCGTTATCGGCTTCCGTTTGAGGACAAGCGAGGTCTAAGCTTGGGGGAGTTGATACGTCCATTTTGCATCATACTTTTATATCGATATTTATTGCATTATGGGCTGTTATTACACATTATGTCACAATACTTATGCCTATTCTCTCTTATTTTACAAGGTTTACAAGAAAAGGGAGAATGCCGGCAGCTGGAATTTTGGGCTGGAAAAGGAGAAAATATTAGAGACCTATTCTGCACAACTCCAAAAGTCCTGAAACTTCACGAAAGTTATTTTGGAAATAATAAAAAATACTGAGCAAAGAAAATACCAGAGGGGACCCACAGCCTGGGCACAAGGGTGGGGGGCGCGCCCTACCCCCTGGGCGCGCCCCCTGCCTCGTGGGCCCCTTGGTGGCCCTCCGCTGCCCATCTTCTTCTATATGAAGTCATTCGTTCGAGGAAAAATCATAAGCAAGCTTTCGGGACGAGACTCCGCCGCCACGAGGCGGAACCTTGGCGGAACCAATCTAGGGCTCTGGCAGAGGTGTTCTGTCGGGGACACTTCCTTCCAGGAGGGGGAAATCATCGCCATCGTCATCACCAACACTCCTCTCATCGGGAGGGGGCCAATCTCCATCAACATCTTCACCAGCACCATCTCCTCTCAAACCCTAGTTCATCTCTTGTATCCAATTCTTATCTCTAAGTCTGAGATTGGTACCTGTAGGTTGCTAGGAGTATTGATTACTCCTTGTAGTTGATGCTAATTGGTTTATTTGGTGGAAAATCATATGTTCAGATACTTTATGCATATTAGTACTCCTCTGATTATGAACATGAATATTCTTTGTGAGTAGTTACGTTTGTTCCTGAGGACATGGGAGAAGTCTTGCTATTAGTAGTCATGTGAATTTGGTATTCGTTCGATATTTTGATGAGATGTATGTTGTCTCTCCTCTAGTGGTGTTATGTGAACGTCGACTACATGACACTTCACCATTATTTGGGCCTAGAGGAAGGCATTGGAAAGTAATAAGTAGATGATGGGTTGCTAGAGTGACAGAAGCTTAAACCCTAGTTTATGAGTTGCTTCATAAGGGGCTGATTTGGATCCATAGGTTCATGCTATGGTTAGGTTTACCTAAATACTTCTTTTGTAGTTGCGGATGCTTGCAATAGGGGTTAATCATAAGTGGGATGTTTTTCCAAGTAAGGACAGCACCCAAGCACCGTCCACCCACATATCAAATTATCAAAGTACCGAACGCGAATCATATGAACGTGATGAAAACTAGCTTGACGATAATACCCATGTGTCCTCGGGAGCGCTTTCCCTTCATATAAGAAATTGTCCGGACTTGTCCTTTGCTACAAAAAGGATTGGGCCATCTTGCTGTGCTTTATTTACTTTTGTTACTTGTTGCTCGTTACAAATTATCTTATCACAAAACTATCGTTTACCTATAGTTTCAGTGCTTGCAGAGAATACCTTGCTGAAAACCGCTTATCATTTCCGTCTGCTCCTCGTTGGGTTCGACACTCTTACTTATCGAAAGGACTATGATAGATCCCCTATACTTGTGGGTCATCAACCTCATGAGCATAGAGGGTGCTGGCCATGGGCACATTATGTGATGTGATATTGAGGTAAGTTGTAGTGGTGGGTGTATGGAGGTTCGTATATGAGTTTACCATGTTCCCACACCTTGATTTGAGAACCTCAACCCCTCCTAGTAGTGTGGTTGTCTGATACGTCTCCGTCGTATCTACTTTTCCAAACACTTTTGCTCTTGTTTTGGAATCTAATTTGCATGATTTGAATGAAACTAACTCGGACTGGCGCTGTTTTCAGCAGAACTACCATGGTGTTGTTTTTGTGTAGAAATAAAAGTTCTCAGAATTAGTCGAAACTTTTTGGAGATTTTTTATGGAATATATAAAAAATACTGGAGCGAAGACCCACCAGAGGGGGGCCACCTGTTGCCCACAAGGCAACAGGGCGCGACCACCCCCTAGGCACGCCATGTTACCTTGTGGGGCCCACGTGGCTCCACTGACCCTACTCTCAAGATTATAAATTCCATCTTCTTGAGAAAAAAAAAGAGGAGAAGAAGTTCCGTCGGTTTTACAATACGGAGCCGCCGCCACACTGTTCTTCATTGGGAGGGTTGACCTGGTGTCTGTTCGGGGCTCCGGAGAGGGGGATTCGTCACCATAATCATCACCAACCCTTCTTCATCGCCAATTTCATGATACTCACCACCGAGAGTGAGTAATTCCTTCATAACCTTGCTGGACGATGATGGAGTTGGATGAGATTTGTCATGTAATCGAGTCAGATTGTTAGAGTTTGATCCCTAATATCCACTATGTTCTAAGATTGATGTTGCTATTACTTTTCTATGCTTAATGCTTGGCACTAGGGCCCGAGTGCCATGATTTCATATCTGAACCCTTTATGTTTTCACGAATATATTTATGTTCTTGATCCTATCTTGCAAGTTATACGCACCTATTACGTGTTATGATCTGCATACCCCAAGGTGACAATAATGAGGATTCTTTCTGGTGATTACCATAGTTTGAGGAGTTCATGTATTCACTATGTGTTAATGCTTTGTTTCGGCTCTCTATTAAAAGGAGGCCTTAATATCCCATAGTTTCCTTATGGACCCCACTGCCACGGGAGGGTAGGACAAAAGATGTCATACAAGTTCTTATTATAAGCACGTATGACTATATACAAAACACATGCCTACATTACATTGATGAATTGGAGCTATTGTGCATCTCTCTAGGTTGTGACTGTTATATGATGAATATCATCAAACACAAATATCCATCACTCATCCAATGTCTATGCTTTTCGCATATTGGTCTTTGCTAAGTTACTTTCGCTGCCGCTATTGTTGTTGTTACAATCACTATAAAACTGATACTGCTACTATTGCCATTACTATTGCTATGGTTACTACTGCTATCAAAACTATCATACTACTTTGCTATTAAACAGTTTGCTGCAGATATTTAGTTCTCCAAGTGTGGTTGATTTGAGAACTCAACTGCTAATACTTGCAAATATTCTTTGGCCCCCCTTGTCTCTAATCTGTAAATTGGGGTGAAATACTACCCTCGAAGACTGTCACGATCCCCTATACTTGTGGGTTATCATTGTCGTAGGACTCGGAATAAACTGAAACCAAATCTTTGAGTCATTGAAAACCACACATTTATCCTTTTGAAGTAGGTGTCAACCATCTCCTTAATAAAACATCTGAGAAACCAACGACCTAAGATAAACTTGTAGTACACATCATTAGTTCCACTAATCATGTTTTCATCACACCAAATCACCATTTAGGGATAAATGCACTTTAAATCTCCCCTTTTTGGTGAATTGATGATAATTTGGTTAGAGCATTACAAAGAATATAATCAATGAATGAAACCATGCAACACTACCGATATAAGGAGCACCCCTTGCTGCGTGCATACATAAGAATTTGCTTGATATGCACTATGCACACAACAGGAAGGCTCCTCCTATATCAATAGACAAGTGTAATGAATTGAGTGACAATTAGGGACTAAGTGACTCATTGCACAAAAGCTTGACATGCGATCAACAAGATAATAAGAGGTGGTGTATGGATCACGTGCAAGATGTGTAGTGAGCGAGCATAGTATGTGAGACAAAGAGCAAACAAATATATAGATAACATGGCATAGTATCGTAGTCATAACCAAAGCAACCACACAAAGTTTTAAATGAACATAATTAAGGTAGCTCACACACTGCACATGGTACAATACAATAAGAATCACAAGCCAAATAAACACCAACTAGAATGAACGAGGCTTGTGATCGCTCGGATGCATACACTCCTAATAGAACACCTCTCCCCCTTTGGCATCAATACACCAAAAATGCAAAATGTGATGCTAGCAAAACCTAAGAACGCAGATGGGCAATTGAAGCATCATCATCATAATCAAAGCTATAACCAGCGAGAATGCTGTCATACAGAATGAGCACATTGTCCTCATCCTCATACCTTGGAAAAGGCTCAACACCACTGGTCGCAACTGCATCCATCTTCTTGTTGTGCCTATAAAACTTCCCTTTGTTCACATCCTCTACTTGTCTCCTCTGAATAGACTGGCACATCTTTAATTAGTTGCTGAAAATCTTGGAAAAGGACTTCTCTTACCTAATGAAGCTAGTAGGGACAAACATATCTAGGGCAGGAGCACGGGGGAATGCGAGCTGAAGAGGAGCAACCTAGAGTAAAAGTGGAATGATCCTCAGGTCTCGGGTTGTTCCCCTTTCTTGGGAGCCTAGTAAGGAGATGGAACTCGTGGAGAGAAATTCTCATTGAGCCTGGGGACAATGGTGTGATAGGATGCAATGAGCTGAGCAGGACCCACCGAATCAATCAAATCCTAAACGAAATAGCATAAATGCAAGACTTCTAAACACTCACACAGTGCCTGATCTCATGAAACATGAAGTCCAGAACATCCACCTTCTTTCTCTCTTAGCAAGAACAAGGACATCAATCATAGTGATCCACAAGTTGTGAGAATCGTCGTCCTTAGGATTGAGAGTGGACACAATAATGTGGCACAAGGTATCATATGCACGGGTCAAGGTCTTGATGGAACTAGTGACAAAATGGCTTCTCACATTTTTCGGCAAAAATAATTTTGTCCTTGCCTCTCCCAGTCTCCCTTACAAAGACATACTCTGAATGTTTATCCTGATAGAACTGATAAGGGATGATCTCTAAGAACTTTCACATAAGGGCATCATCTCAATTGCCGGACATCCAATACATGGTTCTTGCCTCATCATTTCCAAAGTAAACCGCAACGAAGAATTGCATCACAAGGTACTCGTTATATGGGTGGCTGAAACTGCCGAAATGAATGAGATCTAGTACATTGAGGGCATCATATACTTTGGGATACATGTGAGAGTTATCTCGAAGAACATCCACATTGATCTACTTGTGGTGAGAAAACTTCTTGCCTTACTCATCAATAGTTCATCATAGACCATGCACCGTAAATGGTTTCTAAACCTCGGAACAACACCACAATCATTATTATACAAGTAGGAATTCTCTTGTTTGAATTTCCAGTAGTCTGGATCTGGCCATTTAGGAATAGGCATGCCCCTGGAATTCAGATGCTTTAGAATGAAATCTTCTTCCTTTTGTTCCTCATCACCCTCTACCTCACAGTGTTCATCTTCTTGTGAGTCAAACTCATCATCCTCAGACGCTGGATTGGATGCCTCGGCTACAGGATCCTTGGCAACTGCTTTGTGAATTCGCTCAACCTTAGGTGCTCCTGTAGCCGACGACCCCTGACTTATACCCTCAGAAAGCTGACGCCAACTATATACAGTAAACCGAGAGCTGTCTTCAAAACCCTTTGACCTTTTCAGACGAGCAGCCCCAACAGTGTGTGTGAAATTGTCTGTGCGAGAAAATAAAAAAGACAAGATGAGAACAATTGTCTAAGTATGTGGATGAAGCTAAACTGGACAAATAATTAGGCAAAACCTCTCGGGATATCCCGTGGCCATGGTACAACCCGAGAAGCATCGGGTCCCATGGGATTGGTACACGGCAGTGCACACAGGGTAGTCTAGCGGCGGCCTCTCTCTAGATGGATCTGATGGACAGATTGATGATAAACTATGTCCAACGTGATTCTACACGATTCTATGTCGATTTCATTGGAGATTTTATGGATCTAATGCCAACAGCGAAGCGCTAGAAGACTTTGAATGAAATGCGAGGGAAAACGCCGAATGAATTGGTCAAACGAGGCATATACCAGAGGAGTCTTCCATTTCAACAAGGAGGCGTGAAGGACAGGCCCCGCGGGCACGGGAACTCGATGGCGACGACTTGTTTGGTGGACCGGGTTACAGTTGGTCTGTGTGCATGCGATTAGTGTCCGTTGGGGTATTTGATTTTTTGCCACACCTTATTTTGGACTTTGACAATTTGCCACTAGTTACTTTGTAATTTATTTTTTGGCACAACTTAGTTTGGACTATGATCTTTTGCCCTCTGTCACGTGGGGTCCACATACAATTACCAGAATACCCCTGCCCACGTTTGACCACGAACAGGAGAGCGCGAGAGGCTCATCCCCTTAGTCTCGCACAGGTCGCTCGTTCTCATCCCCCTATTCCCTGGGCTCAACGAACAGGAGACACGGCGGCTACTGGTCCACCTCGACGGCGACGTCCCTCGTCTCTCTCTTGGGCTCGAGCAACGTCACCTCCGAGCCTTGAAGATCGTCCTAGCCGTCGGGAGCACCGGTGAAGCAGAGAGGACGGTGAGCGCGCACCCGTCGCTGAGGCGTGGATAGGCTGGTGCTGCTCCGCCGTGGTATAGCACTCTAGCTGGTGGTGGCCACTGTCGTGCTGGAGCGGGTCAGGTACCCGGGGAAGCACCATGGCGCTCCTCCATCCGCTACTCCCCACCACCAGCCCAAGTAGCTTCCTATCATGAAGCTCCAAGGTCAGAAGCAATCGCGGACACATGGATCTCGAGCTCATCCTTGAAGGGAGGGGTAGCAAAGGAGATCATACTCGTGCAGGGGGAGAAAAGACGACACCGGCGACGACCGAGACGGCGATGTCCACGCAGTGGCTGGCCATGCCACTGCCATGGTTCGGCGAGGGAGGAGCGCTCGAAGCGGAGAAGGAAGAGTCGTCGCGGAGGCGCCACTGAGAGTCGCGGCTGCACAGCCGCTGGGTCACGCGGTGATACGTCTCCAACGTATCTATAATTTTTTATTGTTCTATGTTATTATATTATCTGTTTTGCATGTTTAGTGGGCTTTAATATACTTTTTTATATTATTTTTGGACTAACCTATTAACCGAAGGCCCAGTGCAAATTGTTGTTTTTTTGCCTATTTCGGTGTTTCGCAGAAAAGGAATATCAAACGGAACGAAACCTTCGCGAGGATCTTTTTTGGAACAAATGCAATCCAGCAGACTTGGAGTGGACGCCAAGGAAGCAACGAGGCGGCCACAAGGCAGAAGGGTGCGCCCCCACCCTCGTGGGCCCCTCGTAGCTCCACCGACCTACTTCTTTCACCTATATATACTCTTATACCATGAAACCATTGAGGGGAGCCACGCAACCACTATTCCACCGTCGCAACCTTCTGTACTCATGAGATCCATCTTGGGGCTTTTTCCAGCGATCTGTCTAAGGTGGATTCGATCACGGAGGGATTCTACATCAACACCATAGCCTCTCCGATGATGTGTGAGTAGGTTACCACAGACCTTCGGGTCCATAGTTATTAGCTAGATGGCTTCTCCTCTCTCTTTGGATCTCAATACAAAGTTCTCCTCGATCATCTTGGAGATCTATTCGATGTAATACTTTTTGCGGTGTGTTTGCCAAGATCCGATGAACTGTGGGTTTATGATCAAGATTATCTATGCACAGTATTTGATTCTTCTATGAATTCTTATATGCATGATTTGATATCTTTGCAAGTCTCTTCGAATTATCTGTTTAGTTTGGCCTACTAGATTGATCTTTCTTGTAATGGGAGAAGTGCTTAGCTTTGGGTTCAATCTTGCGGTGCTCGATCCTAGTGACAGAAAGGGAACATACACGTATTGTATTGTTGCCATCGAGGATAAAAAGATGAGGTTTATATCATATTGCTTGAGTTTATCCCTCTACATCATGTCATCTTGCCTAACGCGTTACTCTGTTCTTATGAACTTAATAATCTAGATGCATGTTGGATAGCGGTGGATGTGTGAAGTAATAGTAGTAGATGCAGAATCATTTTGGTCTACTTGTCATGGACGTGATGCCTATGTTCACGATCATGCCTAGATATTCTCATAATTATGCGCTTTTTTATCAATTGCTCGGCAGTAATTTGTTCATCCACCGTAATACATATGCTATTTTGAGAGAAGCCACTAGTGAAACCTATGACCCCCGGGTCTATTTTACATCATATAAAGTTTCCAATCTACAATTCTAGTTTACTATTTATTTTGCAATCTTTACTTTTCCAATCTATACAACAAAAATACCAAAATTATTTATCTTATTATCTTTATCAGATCTCACTTTTGCAAATGACTGTGAAGGGATTGACTACCCCTTTATCGCGTTGGTTGCAAGGTTCTTGATTGTTTGTGTAGGTACTAAGCGACTTGTATGTAGTCTCCTACTGGATTGATACCTTGGTTCTCAAAAACTGAGGGAAATACTTACGCTACTTTGTTGCATCACCCTTTTCTCTTCAAGAGAAAACCAACGCATGCTCAAGAGGTAACACGCGGCAGGCCAAGGAGGTGTTGTCGGACCCGTCGTGTCCATCGCTGGCCGACGACCAAGACAACGACATTCACGCAGTGGTTGTCGATGGCGTTGTCGCGGTTCAACGGTGGAGGAGGGCACGAGGCGGAGGGAAAATATTTTGTAGAGCTTAGGCTTAGGTGCACCTCCTTATCTAGCCATCCGTCTCTGCATCGCGATTCATGCAAGAACATTTGCCTTTTTTGTTTCTTTCAAATAAAACAACATATGAACTTCAAACTTTATAGCACAACAGAACATTCTGGCTAGAATGTGGGAAAAAACTTTCATATTTTTTCGTGCATCATAAATACTGAAAATTAAATTTTTGAATATTGAAAATCTCATTTTGTATATTTATGTCGGTCAAAAAAATCTATAAGTTTTTCCTCACATTGTAGTAAGAATGTTTTGCTATCTTGCAAAGTTTGATGTTCATATGTTGTTTTATTTGGAAGGAACGGAAAAGAGAATGTTTCACGTTGTATGTTAGTTGTCTAGCACGGATCTCAAAGCTATATTAAAGGATAAGGATAAGAGGTGTCCATGAGCCCAATCTCTAAAAATACGCTTCTCGAGGCGGAGGAGGCTGGTTTATTTTCCAGCCAAAGAGATACATTATAAGGGTATAATTGTCTGCTGATTTATGCATACATTTCATCTAGAATTTGCAAAGATTGTTTTTGTGTTATAAAGTGGCAAAAGATTAAAGTCAAAACTAAGTTGTGGCAAAAAATCAATTACAAAGTAAGTTGTGGCAATTTGTCAAAGTCTAAAGTAAGTTGTGGCAAAAAATCAAATTCCCCGTGTCTTTCTGTGATGTTTGTTGCGTCTTGGTGTGAGCGGATATGGCCATGTGATAACTGTAGGTCTGGCCCTTTTGTATATGCTTTCGTCCATTTACTCATAATTAATTGGACAACAATTTCCTTCTTAATTAATAAAATAAGCAAATCTTTTGGCTGGTGCTTCAAAAAATATATTTAAGGTTTGTGTCTACGGGGTTTGTTTCATTCATAGAACAACAATCCATAGGAATTGTTTCTCTTAGGACCGGTTTGCACTATATTCAATAGGAAAATTCCCGTCCAGTGCCACCTCTTATTTAGAGTTCTACATTTTTCTTGTGTACAATCAAACATCCATAGAATCATACGACACGTTTGTTTCCATGATTTGGCTACGGTTTCCGATACCCACGCTTCCCGAAACCGGCAGATTACGTTTGGCTCGCGTACTATGTATTCGCTGGCAGCGTTTTCTGATACGGGCCTTCCCAGAGTCGAAAACAGCCGAGCGGAGGGTGATTAGGAAACCGGACAAAAGTGCAAGAACCAAACAAAGTCAGTATTCGATAAAAGAAAATCGGAAGCAGCGCTTCTCCATACCCAAACCCATTACGTTACCTGAGGCGAAACCAAACGCGTCGATATAGTAGTGAATATGGCATGACATTCCATTTTTGTGTTTTCCTTGATGTGTTTTAGAAATTATGCAAATCGAGGAGGCCCTTACATTCGATTAAAATGAGCAGTTTTAACATGGTCCCTCTTACCTTCTCTTTTCACATGAGAGGTAAGAGTATAAAATAGATCTGAGCCATTGATCTCATTAACTAATAGCATGATTAACTCTCACCTTCGATAATTCACCGATGAGATGAGGACCGGACTCTGGATGTCGGGCGATAGCTCTGGCGATGAGCCAGGCGATCCCGCCGGCATCCTCCCTCCGCCCACCCTGCCAACCCCTCCACCACCTCCCAGCCCCTCCCCAGCCACCCCGCCGTCTGCTCCGTCCCTTGGTCGTCGCCCTGATGGCTCCGGCGGCCGCAAGAAGGCCGGTGAAGCAGGGAGAGTCTTCCGCGTCGTGCCTCGACCAGGTAAAGCCTTCCAGGATCGTGTCTTCCCCTCCCTTCGGTCCAGTGTTGCCCTCCCACACCGGCGTAGCTCGTCTCTCTGCCCCGGGACGGTGTGGGTCACGGTTCCGATGATGGCCGCCCATCTCTCTGCCGTCTCGGTTTCCACTCTTGTTTCCATCTTCTTCTGTGCGCGCCCTGCCCGCCTTGTCGCCGTGAGTGTCAAGCCCCTGGTCTTCTCTATCCAGGTTGCTTGCGAGGCTGTGGCCCGGCTCATGGTCGAGACCGGCGTTGGGGCTTCGGCGGCGGTGCAGCTTCGGCTGTTTCTGTTGGTGGCTGAGGCGCATGCAGTGGCTGAGCTGGCCCTCGGGGCCCGTGTGGCCGCTCCCCCACCTGCCGCCTTCATGGCGCGGGTGAAGGCGCATGGGCGTGGGCGTAGCCTTTCGGCCATAGGGCGCTCGGCTCCTCCTAGGTCTCTCCTTCCTGGCATCCTGCCTTGTCCCATCGATAGCCATGTTTCGCCCCGCGATTTTCCTGGCCCTGGCGCGAGGGCGCTGGCGGTAGTTACTGCTGCCGCGGGTGAGGGAGTGGGTTACCCGGCTGCCGCTGACCAGGAGGATTTCGGGCTGTCTCGCGCCGCGTCGTCTGCCCCGGACAGCGACAGGGCTTTTAATGTGGGGGCCCGTGATGGGATTGAACCCCCTGCCTCCCCCAATCGCTATGCTCCCGGGGATGGCTATGAAAGCCCGAATCGCGCTGTGTTACTATCTCCAGCTACCCCGCCCCAAACCGCGCCCTACTTGATGAGGACATCAATACCATTGTTACATCCACAGTCCCTGCTGCTATACATACTGGACCAATTACTAGAGCTCGCGCACGCCAATTAAATTACCAGGTACTTTCGTTTCTTGGTAATGATTCTAATGTTCATGAGAATATGATACTGCCTAAATTGGATACATTTGTTTTGCTTACAAGTGAAGGGCCTAGCTTGGAGAAGGATGAACATTGGAGCAAGAACACGCATGGAGTTGATGGCATGCGCAAGGGGATCAAGAACGGAGTTACAAGTGATGATTTCAGGACTTTGAAGCCACCATAAGGAGTGAATGAAGCCTTGGACGAAATATACAAGATGCCACTTCATAATATTCGTCCATAGGCTATTCTAGGTGCTGCGTCACCTTATTTTTGGGCCAGGCCCATGTAATTTCGAAATACTTAAGTATAGGCTATTTTTAGAGTCCGTATGTGTGGGGAAACAAGAGTTAGGGTTGGTTTCGGACCCCACCATCAGGGGCCACGAAATTCCCTCCTCTTCCTCCATATATACAGCCCTTAGGGCGTCGTTTAGACTTTGGGTTTTGTTTAGATCAAAAGTTCGCCATAGCTGCAACTTCGCGTACTTCGTTTGTGTTCAACGACCAGACCAAGGCGTCACAGAACCCCACCTTCGTTAATAAAGCTTTCCTCTTTTATTCGCGATATCCAGATTGCAATCTTAGTTTCTTGCTTGTTCTTCGTTTGCTCGCAGGAAACAGGCCCTCGTGGTCAGGTTGATCGTGCTCCGGCGTGGTCAATAACCCTCGGAAGTTGGTTTAGCGATTGCTAAGGCGCGACGTCTCGCACGATCGTAGTCGGATCGTCAAGGTCGACTCCCACAGAAACGATAGCGACCATCTCATCGAAACATCGGGACACCTTTGCCTCTATCAAGTGGTATCAGATTTTCAGGTTGCTCGGTGAGATTTTACAGTTTTTCGTAGTTTAGATCGAGTCTGTTCTTCGTACCTATAGTCCACGGAAAAGCCAAAAAAAAATTAGGGTTAGTTCATCATATCCGAACCAATCTGAGCCTTTGCATAATCTTTTCTGTATTTGCTTTGTTGAATTTGCGGTTGCATCGTCGTGTCAAGTTGCTGGTCTTAGCGTCTAGTCTTTTAGAGTTTCGAGTTCTGGTCATATTAGTCACGCCGCCGCCGCCGCACCATCATCATTGTCCCTGCCATCTACCACCACCGCTCCGAGTCCATATACCACCACCGCTTATCCGCCACCGCTCCGAGTCCATATACCACCACCGCTCCGAGTCCATATACCACCACCGATCCGTATCCATATATCACCGTCACTTCGAGTCCATCTCATATTAGGTTTGCTTTCGAGATCCATCTGTTGCCAGATTCGTGTTTCCTTGGTTGAGTAGGTTTCGGATTCCATCAATCTTTTGCCGTCCGTAGAAGAGGTTGGTTTCCAAAAAAAAAAAAAAAAAAAAAAAAAAAAAAAAAGAGTCTGGAAACCACCCTCCGTTTAGGCCCAAAATTTTCCCAAAACGCACTTGACAAAAAAATTTCTGGCTATCCTATTTTTAGGTGTTTCTTAGCCTTTTGAGACAGTCGCCATTATTGAAAGTTTTTTTTGAGCCGTTTCCAGTTTTTGGGTCCGGGCAGTCGAAAAAAAAAAAATTCGCAAAAAAAAAAAAAATTCGTGTCTATCCTGTCAGTTTGACCTGGGAAGAGTTTTGAGACACTCGCCATTATTGTGATTTTGCGCAAAAAAAAAAAAAAAAAAAAGAAGAAGCAAAAAAAAAAAAAAAAGAGTGCCAAAAAAAAAAAAAAAAAACAGGGCGAGAAAAAAAAAATCCAGAGTGTGCTTTTCCCTGTGTTTACGTGCAGCGCCGTGATTTTGTTGGTGTTCTAGGCTCGCGTCTCTAGCACGGTCTAGCCTAGGACCAGCACAGTACCGTCGTTGAGCGTTTATTCAACTTTGCATCTCTGAATTGATTATTGCTGACCCTTTTTGCTACCATACTATAAGCCTTCCCAGCTCCACATACATCTACTTCGTGCGTTTGACTCTCCCTGGCAATCGCTCTATCCAAGCTTTTGAGAGTTTTGACTACAACGGCTGCCGATCACCGCCTGCTGCTGGGTAAGAACTGGTAAGAATTTGAGATTTGCTTGACGGATTTGTGACACCACCACTACCTCTTGTTAGTACTCTGTAGGATCATATTCTTGTGTGTTTCTATTGCTGCTAACCATGCCAGGATCACAAGCCGACGAGACTGACTGGGAGAACTTGACGAACAAGGAGCTTCATGATAAGTTTCAGCAACTGATGAGTGGACAGGTGCAAGATGTGCTAAACAGATTTGAAGAGGCCATGGAGAAGATAGATGGCATGGAGAAGACGTTCGAAACAAAGCTCGATAACAGATTTAATGAACTGCTTGCGCGTCTTCCACCACCGGCTGCACCTGCCGCACCTCTGCAACAACAGCAACAACAACGAATACCTCCAGGTCGGGAAGCAGCCCTTCGCCGAGCGATCCGTGTCCCTCTTCAACCTGGCCAAACTGCTGGTGCTGCTGTTGATACTTCTGTGGCTCCTGCTGCTGATGCGGAGGAGGATGATTATGTGGGAGATTATGAGGATGAGGTTGATGACAATCAGAACTACGTGCAACCACCAGCACCACAACCACCAGGTCGTCCACATGCAAATAATGGTAATGTTAGGGCTCCCCCTCAGGTACGAGATCATGACCATCTCCCTAAACTGAAATTGAATATTCCACCATTTGAGGGTAGATATGTTCCTGATATATATCTTACTTGGGAGTTAGAAACTGAACAACGATTTACATGTTTACAATATCCTGAGGAGAGACGTGTTCCTGCTGCTGTTTGTGCTTTCACTAGCTTTGCATGTGTTTGGTGGTCTGAATATTGTAGATTATATCCTGTTCCAGCTACTTGGGCTGCTTTGAAAACTGCTATGCGTACTCGTTGGGTTCCACCATATTATCAACGTGAATTACTTCAAAAATTGCAGCGCTTAAGACAAGGAAAAAATTCTGTAGAAGAATATTATCAGGAATTACAAACTGGCTTGATTAGATGTGGTATTGTTGAGGCGAATGAAGCTATGCTTGCACGTTTTCTGGGTGGATTAAATAGAGAGATTCAGACCATTCTAGACTATAAGGATTATAATAATATCACTCGTTTATTCCATCTTGCTTGTAAAGCTGAACGTGAAGTGCAGGATCGACAGGCATTGGCGCGGACTAACTTTTCTGCAGGTCGACCTTCATCATGGACACCACGTGCATCATCTACTTCCACACGTTCTGCTACACCGGCACCTCCATCAGCTGCCACCTCCAACCGTGATACAAGAAAGCAGGCACAACCACCACTATCTGCCAAGAGCACACCTGCCGGGCCTGCACAGAGCTCTGCTTCTTCCATGGCGTCTACAGGGCACACAAGTGATATTATTTGTCGTCGTTGTAAGGGAAGAGGACATTTTGCGCGCGAATGCACATCTCAGCGTGTGATGATTGCCACTGAGGATGGTGGGTATGAGTCCGCTAGTGACTATGATGAGGAGACTTTGGCTCTTCTTACACATGAAGAACACGGTGGCGATGATTCTGATCATGAGACGCAATACATGGCTGCTGAAGATGCTGACAGGTATGAATGTTTAGTTGCTCAACGTGTTTTGAGTGTGCAGGTCACGCAAGCTGAGCAAAATCAGAGGCATAATTTGTTCCATACAAAGGGAGTTGTGAAGGAACGTTCTGTTCGTGTCATCATAGATGGAGGGAGCTGCAACAACTTGGCTAGCATGGAGATGGTGGAGAAGCTATCCCTCACCACAAGACCACACCCACATCCTTACTACATCCAATGGTTCAACAACAGCGGTAAGGTTAAGGTAACACGTACTGTTCGTGTGCATTTTAGTATCTCTACATATGCTGATTATGTTGATTGTGATGTGGTACCCATGCAAGCATGTTCCTTATTACTTGGTAGACCATGGCAATTTGATAAAAATTCTGTACACCATGGTAGAAACAATCAGTATACTCTCGTTCACAAGGACAAAAATATTACTTTGCTTCCTATGACTCCTGATTCCATTTTGAAAGATGATATTAATCGAGCTAATAAAGCAAAACAGGAGCAAAATAAGAGTGAAAATCAGATTGTGGCAAAAGAATTTCAGCAACAAATGAAGCCTAATAATAAACCATCTAGTGTTGCTTCTGAAATTAAATTGAAAAGTGCATGTTTATTTGCCACCAAATCTGATATTGATGATCTAGATGTTAGCAAATCTGTTTGCTATGCTTTTGTGTGCAAAGAGGTATTATTTTCATTTGAGGACGTGCCTTCCTCTTTGCCTCCTGCTGTTACTAACATTTTGCAGGAGTTCGCTGACGTCTTTCCACAAGACGTGCCACCGGGATTACCACCTATTCGAGGGATTGAGCATCAGATTGACTTAATTCCCGGTGCATCATTACCCAACCGCGCACCATACCGTACCAATCCAGAGGAGACGAAGGAGATTATGCGTCAAGTACAAGAGCTACTCGACAAAGGTTATATACGCGAATCCCTTAGTCCTTGTGCTGTTCCTATTATTCTAGTGCCGAAAAAGGATGGTACCTCGCGTATGTGTGTTGATTGTAGAGGCATTAATAATATTACTATTCGTTATCGTCATCCTATTCCTAGGCTAGATGATATGCTTGATGAATTGAGTGGCTCTACAATATTCTCCAAAGTTGATTTGCGTAGTGGATACCATCAAATTCGTATGAAATTGGGAGATGAATGGAAAACAGCTTTTAAAACTAAGTTTGGTTTATATGAGTGGTTAGTCATGCCTTTTGGGTTAACTAATGCACCTAGTACTTTCATGCGACTAATGAACGAAGTTTTACGTGCTTTCATTGGACGATTTGTGGTAGTCTATTTTGATGATATACTGATTTATAGCAAATCTTTGGAGGAACATTTGGAACATTTACGTGCTGTTTTTAATGCTCTACGTGATGCACGTTTGTTTGGTAACCTTGGGAAGTGCACCTTTTGCACCGATCGAGTATCTTTTCTTGGCTATGTTGTTACTCCACAGGGAATTGAAGTTGATAAAGCCAAGATTGAAGCTATTGAGAGTTGGCCGCAGCCCAAAACGGTCACACAAGTGAGGAGTTTTCTTGGCCTTGCTGGTTTCTATAGGCGTTTTGTGAGAGATTTCAGCACCATTGCTGCACCTCTCAACGAGCTTACAAAGAAGGATGTGCCTTTTGTTTGGGGTACCGCACAGGAAGAAGCCTTCACAGTATTGAAAGATAAGTTGACACATGCTCCTTTACTTCAACTTCCTGATTTTAATAAGACTTTTGAGCTTGAATGTGATGCTAGTGGAATTGGATTAGGAGGTGTGTTATTACAAGATGGCAAACCTGTTGCATACTTTTCTGAAAAATTGAGTGGGCCTAGTCTGAACTATTCTACTTATGATAAAGAATTATATGCTCTTGTTCGGACTTTAGAAACATGGCAACATTATTTATGGCCCAAAGAATTTGTTATACATTCTGATCATGAATCTTTGAAACACATTAAAAGTCAAGCTAAACTGAACCGTAGACATGCTAAATGGGTTGAATTCATTGAGACTTTCCCTTATGTCATTAAACACAAGAAGGGTAAAGAAAATGTTATTGCTGATGCATTGTCTCGTCGTTATACTATGCTTTCACAACTTGACTTTAAAATATTTGGTTTGGAGACCATCAAAGATCAATATGTGCATGATGCTGAATTTCAAGATGTGTTGCAGAATTGTAAAGAAGGAAGAACATGGAACAAGTTCGTCGTTAACGATGGATTTGTGTTTCGTGCTAACAAGCTATGCATTCCAGCTAGCTCCGTTCGTCTTTTGTTGTTACAGGAGGCGCATGGAGGAGGACTAATGGGACACTTTGGCGTGAAGAAGACAGAGGATATACTTGCTACACATTTCTTTTGGCCAAAGATGAGA
This sequence comes from Aegilops umbellulata, assembly GCA_032464435.1. NCBI lineage: Eukaryota > Viridiplantae > Streptophyta > Magnoliopsida > Poales > Poaceae > Aegilops > Aegilops umbellulata. The sequence goes on from CP136058.1 coordinate 333,687,889, forward strand.
CGGGATGTTGAGCGTTTTGTTGCTCGCTGCACTACATGTCAAAAAGCTAAGTCACGACTCAATCCTCATGGTTTATATATGCCTTTGCCTGTACCTAGTGTTCCTTGGGAGGATATATCTATGGACTTTGTTTTAGGTTTACCTCGAACAAAGAAGGGGAGGGATAGCATATTTGTTGTCGTGGATAGATTCTCGAAAATGGCACACTTTATACCATGTCATAAAAGCGATGATGCTGTTAATGTTGCTGATTTGTTCTTTCGTGAAATTATTCGCTTGCATGGTGTGCCAAATACTATTGTTTCAGATCGTGATACTAAATTTCTTAGCCACTTTTGGAGATGTTTATGGGCTAAGTTGGGGACTAAACTGCTTTTTAGTACTACTTGTCACCCCCAAACTGATGGACAAACTGAAGTAGTCAATAGAACATTGTCTACTATGCTTAGGGCTGTTTTGAAGAATAATAAGAAAATGTGGGAAGAATGCTTGCCTCATATTGAATTTGCTTATAATCGTTCATTGCATTCTACTACTAAGATGTGCCCTTTTGAAATTGTGTATGGTTTCCTACCTCGTGCACCTATTGATTTGTTGCCTCTTCCATCTTCGGAGAAGGTTAATTTTGATGCTAAAGAACGTGCTGAATTGATTTTAAAAATGCATGAGTTAACTAAGGAAAACATTGAGCGTATGAATGCTAAATATAAACTTGCTGGAGATAAGGGTAGAAAACATGTTGTCTTTGCACCTGGTGATCTTGTTTGGTTACATTTGCGTAAGGATAGGTTTCCTAATTTGCGCAAATCAAAGCTAATGCCACGTGCTGATGGTCCATTTAAGGTGTTAGAGAAAATAAATGATAATGCATATAAACTTGAGCTGCCTGCAGATTTTGGGGTTAGTCCCACTTTTAACATTGCAGATTTGAAGCCTTATTTGGGTGAGGAAGATGAGCTTCCGTCGAGGACGACTTCATTTCAAGAAGGGGAGGATGATGAGGACATCAATACCATTGTTACATCCACAGTCCCTGCTGCTATACATACTGGACCAATTACTAGAGCTCGCGCACGCCAATTAAATTACCAGGTACTTTCGTTTCTTGGTAATGATTCTAATGTTCATGAGAATATGATACTGCCTAAATTGGATACATTTGTTTTGCTTACAAGTGAAGGGCCTAGCTTGGAGAAGGATGAACATTGGAGCAAGAACACGCATGGAGTTGATGGCATGCGCAAGGGGATCAAGAACGGAGTTACAAGTGATGATTTCAGGACTTTGAAGCCACCATAAGGAGTGAATGAAGCCTTGGACGAAATATACAAGATGCCACTTCATAATATTCGTCCATAGGCTATTCTAGGTGCTGCGTCACCTTATTTTTGGGCCAGGCCCATGTAATTTCGAAATACTTAAGTATAGGCTATTTTTAGAGTCCGTATGTGTGGGGAAACAAGAGTTAGGGTTGGTTTCGGACCCCACCATCAGGGGCCACGAAATTCCCTCCTCTTCCTCCATATATACAGCCCTTAGGGCGTCGTTTAGACTTTGGGTTTTGTTTAGATCAAAAGTTCGCCATAGCTGCAACTTCGCGTACTTCGTTTGTGTTCAACGACCAGACCAAGGCGTCACAGAACCCCACCTTCGTTAATAAAGCTTTCCTCTTTTATTCGCGATATCCAGATTGCAATCTTAGTTTCTTGCTTGTTCTTCGTTTGCTCGCAGGAAACAGGCCCTCGTGGTCAGGTTGATCGTGCTCCGGCGTGGTCAATAACCCTCGGAAGTTGGTTTAGCGATTGCTAAGGCGCGACGTCTCGCACGATCGTAGTCGGATCGTCAAGGTCGACTCCCACAGAAACGATAGCGACCATCTCATCGAAACATCGGGACACCTTTGCCTCTATCACTACTCCTCCTCTCTCCCTTAGCGGTTGCTTCCGATGTCTCTCCTCGCTCCACTACGTAAAATACTACCTGGATCCGGTGCGCTGCCGCCGTTGTCGTCGCTTCGGCCACCGTGCTCGGTCCAGATCCAGCCCCATGCCCCCCCCCCCCGCGCACCCTGCCATGTTTCCTCCGCGCTCCACCCCCTCCCCACCCCCGCCGCCGCCCCCTTCCCGCCGCCAAACCCCCTACCCTTCAGCGGCCCGGCGTCCCTCCTCTCTGTCCACCATTGCTTTGAGGCGTCTTGACGTGGGGGAACCCAGTTCGCGGGCTCGCTCACCCACGCCCTCCCCACGGAATATCTCGTTGGACGGGGTGGTGCGTTCGCCTCCGCTGTCTCCTCCATCCGCGGAGGATGAGCTGGGCCGCCCGCAACCGGTGGTGGTCGCCTTGGCAGCCCATGTGCTGCCGCCGGAGCTGTTTCAGCCTCGGGGTCCCCCGTCGTCGCGTAGCTCGTCGCGCCTCTCCTCCTCCTGTATCGAGGTCTCCTCGGGCAGCGGGGGGTATGTTGCGGCCGAGTCGCAGTGCCCGGACGCCATGCATGTCTTCATGCCTGCAGGGGATATCGAGGCCGCGCTACGCCTCGCGGTGGTCTCCATTGAACCGCCTAACGCCTTCATCAATGCGACGGCCGCGGTCCAGGCTGCCATGCTTCGTGACCTAGGGCACCTCTCCTTCGACACGGTGCCCTCGTCGGTCGGCGTCTGCTACCTCCGTTTCGCGTCTTGGGCGAACCGGGAGGAAGACACCGCTAGCCAGCACCTGCCCTACCAGGGCGCGCGCATCGACCTCCACAGTGAGGAGTTGTACGGGCAAGTGCCGCAACACGCTCGTCAGTGCGCCCTCCTGGCGGCCACGGGCTTCCCCGCCGAGTTTGTTATGCCGACCTGCATCCCCGCCGCCTTCTCCGTCTTTGGGCGCGTCCTGGAGGTCGACCCACGCGCCCTCTCCGGCCACGAGCTCGCCATGATCCAGGTGGTCGTGCTCCTGGAACGTACGCGGGACATCCCGTGTGACGTCTGGCCGTGGGGCGGGCCGTGGGCGACACGGGCCATCTCTGTCGAGCCGACCGCGGTCTGGCCGATGGCGCGCTCCTTCGATGACAACGGCGAGTACGTGCCATACTTCCGCTTCCCTCCGCCCCCCTTCGCCCACAACAGGCCTGACGGGGCGCGCCGCCATGGCGATGCGGCTATTCCAGCCTTCCGCCCGGTCGACAGGTTCTTCGGCGGCAGGGGAGGCAACGGTGCCCTTGACTCCGTCCTTAGGGTCCTTGGCGCCCCCCCTCTGCCCGGCTTCGTCGCTCGCCTCGGGTCCCAAGATGGTGCGGGTGGGGGCGAGGACTGGACGGTGGCCCTGTCCGGCTCGCCCGCCTCTGGCTCTTCGGTGCGCATCGTCGACCTAGCTGACGACGTGCCCGACGACGTGCCCTACATGGCGATGCATGGGGTGGGTCCCCCCGTTTGGATGCCCTCGCGCCTACTCCCACCGCTGTCCAGGAAGCCGCTGATCTCGGCGGGGTGGGGCGCCGCAGCGCGCGTCTGGCCCGTGCGGACACCAAAGCCTTCGTTCCGATTGCGGACAAGGAGGTTAAACGCCGCGCTCTCAAGGACACGCTGATCGGGTGCTCGCCACGTCTCTAGGCCAAGGCTGCCCGCGACCGTGTCCTCGACGCGGTGGTGCAACCGCTGTCCTCTGCTTCGGTCGCAGGGATGCGGGCTACCGCTGCTCTCAAGGCCTCCTCGATGCCGGCCCCTCTCCATGATTAGTGCCCCGGCTAAGTGTGTTGTTGCGGGTGTTGTTCGTACTCAGCTCCTGCCTTGTCTTTCCCTTTGTCCCGCCAGTTTGGGTGGCTTTGTTTCTTTCTTCAGTTGCGGTGTGTGCGTCTGTATCTCTCCTTGGGTGCCCGTTGGTTCCCATGGTTAGTCGCGTCCAAGAGATGTCCTTTCTTTTCTGGAATGTGCAAGGCCTGGGAGATGCGGACAAGTGCGATCTTGTCTGTAACTCTATCTCTGCTGCGGCTCCGGCTATTGCGTGTCTCCAAGAATCCAAACTCGCGACTCTGGACGGGCACAAAGCTCGCTCTTTCCTTCTCGTTGCTCTATCTGAGTTTCTTTCGAAGGACGCCGACAGGACGCGTGGTGGGGTGGTCACTACTTGGGACCCCCGTCTCCTTACGCTTGTCGCTTGCGCTAGGTCACGTCTCTCCCTTACCACCTCTTTCGCGTCCACGGTCTCCGACCTCGCCTTTCCCATCACTAACGTTTATGCCCCCGCTGATCACTCTCTTACTGGGGGGTTTGTTGCCGACATGCGTGACCTTTCGCCTTCCATCGTGGGGTCGAGGCTGATCGTAGGAGACTTCAATCTCATCCGGTTGCCTCATGAGAAGAACAACGACCGGTTCAACGCCGGCCGCGCGCAGACATTCAACACTCTCATTAACGCCCTGGCCTGGCTGGGACTCCCCCTCTCGGATCGCTTGTTCACTTGGTCTAATAAACGTGACCCTCCTACGCTCTCGGCTCGACCGCGCTTTCTTTGACGCGGCTTGGGATGCTCTCTTCCCGGACTCTACCCTCACCTCGCGCCCTAGGACCACCTCGGACCACTTCCCCCTGGTGGTCGCCGCCTTCACTCGTCTTCCCTCGATGGGACGTTTTTTCTTCGAGAACTCTTGGCTTTTGGATCCTGGTTTCCTTCCCTCGGTTTTAAAGTCCTGGTCGCGCGTCCTACCCTCTCCCTGTGCCGCTACCCATCTTGCGCGCCAGAAGAAAAGCCTCAGGTCGGCCGCCAAGGTATGGAAACGACAACATAAATTAACTCATATTTTCGATAACAATTGCAAGTTCTTGATTGACCTGCTAGACTTCCTGGAGGAGCACATGCGGCTCTCCCCTGCTAAGTGTGATCTGCGGGGGGATGCCCGTCTTGCGCTGGCGGCTTCGGTCGCGCGCCAGGCCGCCTTCTGGCTGCAGCGGGGGAAGTGTCGTGCTGTTTTGGAGGGCGACGAGAACACCAGCTACTTTCATGCCTGCGTGTCCCAGCGACGTCGCGGGAATGCCATCCGGGTGCTCGCCGTTGACGGGGGGCGAGCTCGTCGCCCACAATGCTAAGGAGGCGGTGTTGCGGCATTTCTACTCCAACCTTCTTGGCCGAACCCCCACCACCTCCTGGGGTTTCGACTTGGCCGCTGTCGGTGTCAAAACCGGCGGATCTCGGGTAGGGGGTCCCGAATTGTGCGTCTAGGCGGATGGTAACAGGAGACAAGAGACACAAACTTTTACCCAGGTTCGGGCCCTCTCGATGGAGGTAAAACCCTACGTCCTGCTTGATTAATATTGATGATATGGGTAGTACAAGAGTAGATCTACCATGAGATCAAGGAGGCTAAACCCTAGAAGCTAGCCTATGGTATGATTGTTGTATGTTGGAGTTGTTGTTCTACGGACTAAAACCCTCCGGTTTATATAGACACCGGATAGGGTTAGGGTTACACAAAGTCGGTTACAATGGTGGGAGATCCAAATATCCGCATCGCCAAGCTTGCCTTCCACGCCAAGGAAAGTCCCATCCGGACACGGGACGAAGTCTTCAATCTTGTATCTTCATAGTCCAGGAGTCCGGCTGAAGGTATAGTCCGGCCATCCGGACACCCCCTAATCTAGGACTCCCTCAGTAGCCCCTGAACCAGGCTTCAATGACGATGAGTCCGGCGCGCAGATTGTCTTCGGCATTGCAAGGCGGGTTCCTCCTCCAAGTTCTTCATAAAAGATTGTAAACACCAAGAATAGTGTCCGGCTCTGCAAAACAAGTTTCCACATATTGCCATAGAGAGAATAAAATTAACACAAATCTAATCTGCTGATGTATTCCGTAGTGTGACATCACACTGCAGTCAAGCCTTTATTCGAATCGTTTTCACTTCTCCACCCCAGCGCGTTTTGCGAGGCGGTTTCCTTGGCACGTCTTGTCAAAGCAGATATCGTGTCCCCTTTATTTACGGGATTCTCATCAATACAGATGTGGGTAACCCAATCGTGCCCGCTTAGCAGGTTTTCTTGATTAAAAGCGAGTCCCAAACGGTCACGGGGAGGGCTCTTGGTATTCAACCTCTTATAAAGAGACCAAAGCCTTACTCCTTTTTTCCAATCTCAAACGAGTTCGCCCGTCGCCTCGAATTCCAACACCCTAGGCCCCAGATTCCAGGCGCTTCGGACCTTCGACAATGTCCGGTTCCGACCTTCAAGGCCGGTGGATGCCCTCCTCCGTCACGGAGGAGGACGTGCTAAAGTTGAGAGAGGCTAAGTTCTTGACCGGCAAAATTTCGCATAGGTTGCCTGCTCAAGGGCAGGCGTTTCCCAGTCCCCCGCCTGGTGAGAGCATGGTGTTCATATCTCACTTCCTTCGGGAGTTAGGCTTACCAATGGATCCCTTTGTGAGGGGGCTGTTATTCTATTATGGGCTGGAATTTCACGACTTAGCTCCGGAGTCCATCCTCCATATTTCCTCATTCATCGTCCTGTGTGAAGCGTTCCTCCGTGTTACCCCTCACTTCCAATTATGGCTCAAGACCTTTAAAGTGGAGCCAAAGATGATCGAGAGACGGCACGCAGAGTGCGGAGGTGCTGTTATAAGTAAGAATGTTGATGCTCCATGGCCCGAGGGCTCTTTTCAAGAGGAGCTCGGCTTGTGGCAATGGGAGTGGTTCTATATCACCGCTCCCAGGGGCACCAAATGGGTGGCGCCACCTTCCTTTCGCTCGGGTCCCCCACAACAGCTGGGGTCATGGGTCAATAAAGGCCTAGACTGGGGGCCATCTCAAGACGTGCCTTTGTTGCAGCGCCGTATCAGGGATCTCTTGGAAAGAGACCTCAAGTCATGCTGATCCGCCGAACCCTGGCCGGCAAACGTCGCTCCCTTCGTTTGTGGGAGTTTGATCCGGAGGGACCACGAGCTCTCCAACATTTTATGGGTGCAACGCCCGTGGAGATGTATAAATTGTTCTTCGGATCACAAGCAATGTGTCCGGATTTGACCGAGGACACAGGTCTAAGCTGCAATCGCCCGGATACTCAAGTAAGTAACCTTGTGCCCGGACTCGCTATCCATATAATTGTCATAAATTCGCCCCTAAAAGAGCTGCCCTTTTTAAACAGGAGTCGATAGCGAAAGCAAAGCTGATCAGGTGTCCAGCTCCCCTTCCTGAGACCAGGCCGGATCCCATGCTAGTCAGGATGTTGAAGATTGTGCCTCTGGAGGGAAGTGAGGGAGAGGACAAGGAAACTATGGCCTCCTTAAAGGAGGCTGCTCCGAAGGGAGGAACCGACAATTCCTCTCCTAAGGGGAGGAAGAGGGCCGCCTCTGACGACCCGGAGACCATGGCCTCAAAGTGTGTGTGTGGGGGGGGGGGGAATCCTCGTCAGAGGGTCCGATGCCGGGGGGCTCCTCGACCGAAGTATGCCCTCAAAGGGATCAGCCCTCCAGCGGGCCGTAAGTAGAGAAAGATTGTATTTTTTGAGAGAAGGATCCTTGCTTTGAACCTGAGAAGATTAACTGAAATTTTACCTTGTAGTTCGAACCTCAGCCCTTCTCAGCAGAGCTCGTCTTCGGGGGATCTTCTTCCAGAGATGATGGAGAGCGGAACGCCTCCCCCTGCCATACCGCCTAGCGAGGCGGGCGAACCTGAGGTGTCGTCGCGGAGGGTTTCTCCGAATCCGGCAGGGGCGGAAGGTAGCCATATGCCCCCCAAGGTTCTCCGCGTCTAGCCTTAGATGGAGGCCATAGGACGAGTCCGGCACCGTCCGGTGCACGGTCGGAGGAGCTGATGAATCTGCTGGGGCGAGCTTCTATCTCAGAGGAGCAATGTGCATTGATGGGAACGGTGATTGGAAGGATTTCGTCCGCGGAAAGCGGATTGCATGAGGCCGTCAGAAGTTTGCTGACGGGTTTTGAGGTACCTTAGATAATGTACACTTTTGTCAGTTGAGCATAAATAAGATGCGCCCTGTGTATATAGTAGCCCCTGAGACTCTGTGCGTTGTCAGAAGTGACGGCGTGCAGAGGATCGTAATCCCAGGTCTAAAACGTCGCCTTCAAATGTAGGTGGCGAGGTGTCCGGAATTGAGCCGAACTGATGATTTTGCCGAACTAAAGCGGCAACTGGACGTGGCAGATGCCGACATCACGCTTGTCAACAAGCGGCTTGACGAGGCTCAAGGTATGTAATTCCTTGGGCGGCACCTGGTAAGAGGAGCTTTATGCCAATATCTTACAATGTGTATGCTTGACGCAGATGGTGCGGCCGCCGTGGAGAGTCTTCGGGCGGAACTTGCCCAGAACAAGCCAGAGAAAGGGATGCGGCTGCCGAGAAGGCCCTTGAAGAGCTGAGAGCCGAATAGGCTGCTCCTGCTGAAGCAAGAAGGAGATGGCCGAGATGGCCGTGAATTTAAAGAGCGATGCTGACCGTTGCGAGCTTCTAGAGAAAGAAGATCGGGCGAGGCACGCGGACTTAGAGAAGGTCGTTGCTGATGCCAAGGACGATCGCTCTGCGATGAGAGCTGCGAAGGAGGAGCTGCGTCAGGCCGGACAGATTGCGGCTGGAAAGCCCTTTATGCTGCGGAGGAAGTTTTGCGATCCGAAGTTTTCTCCGCTAGACCGGATGTGGAGTGTGGAGGACACCTATCTGGATTTGGCAGCGAGTGCTGCTGATGCGACCGAACACTTTCGAGATCAAGAAGATCGCGAAGTGGAAAAACTTTTCTGGTCGCAGTTTCACAATCCAGAGCGTCCACTGGCGGTGGACGATCGTCTGGCTCAATGGGCCGAACTAAATAGGTTGTCCGGACTCGCCATGAAGTGCGTCAAGGGTCATTTGTGGCCGGGGAGATCGGAGCCGAAGAGTTATTTCGGCTTGGTGCAGCAACTCCTTGATGCGGTTCCACGTATCAATGCAATGAAGAGGTCATCATGCATAGACGGCGCACGGATGGCTCTTGCCCGTGTCAAGACATACTGGGCGGAGATGGAGACCACCGTTGTTGCATCCCGAGCCTATTTTCAGGAAGTCCTTGAAGGCGCTCGTGTAATAGAGACGAAGTGCTCGAAGGATGCTATGTTCTAATAGCATATGTAATTATAAAGCAGTATTTTGATGAATTGTAGTAGCCTTTTATACTTGTGCCTTCAAGTATGTTGAACACCTCGTGTGCAGTCGTTTTAAGATATATATAAAATCTGAAAGATGGCAGTCGTTGGCTTCAGCCCCCTTGCACATAGAGCGGGGGTGCTCGCAGAAGGCGCATTTTCACACTTAATCCAACGTCTTGGTCCTACAAAGGAGGTGATGGTGTAGCGAGCTAGGCAACCGGACTATAATGATTTAACACTTTCACTTAGCCATAGGAGCTCGACTGTGGGACTCTTTAGATAGCCCTTGGTGGCGACTGCGCTCGCCCGAATTCGGGGCGCATATGTGCCTAGCCGGGAAACGGCCCTTCCTTAATGCGGAGGAATCCTATAGATTCCAGAGAGTCGTCGAGTGGTTGACCAGTCTCACGCTATATCATGACAGTCGGTTTTCGGCTTTCTCTACTGAGGTGCTCGCCTGGCCGAACCGGGGCACAATCGCAGTAGTTCTCCTGGTGCCGCCTTAGCCGATAGGGCGGAACGTAAGGCGGTCGAACACAGGAGCCGGGCAACCCAACATTTGACTAAAATCATGATTCGGAGCTGATGCATATAAGGCCAAACTCGCGACGCCGAACAGTCCCTAAGGTATTCGGTCTTTATGAGATCAAGCGGAGTAACGCTCTTACGTATAAGCCCCTAGTGTCCAGGTACGCGCAGGAATTTTGACGTGGCCACATGCCAAGACGCCAGCCTCCTCCTTGGTTATAGAACCAGGGGATATGTATCAACAAAAGACAGTAAAAAAGGTTTACGCAGGGTCTTAATCTGAAAAGAATCCTTGGAACGGGTCCCTACTGCACGTCTGCGCCTGTGTCTCCGTTGTGCCATATCCTGGACGGGCGCAGGACGATGTTCATCTGTAAAAGAGAGGAGCTAAGTTGAAAAAAGGGCATGCCGAACAAAAGTTATATTAAATAAACAAAGTATAAAGTAAAGTATGTAAATTGAGCTTTATTGTCTCTTATATGCGCGGAGCCCCTAGGGCAGGGGTATATGGCCACTAAGCCATTAGCAAAGATACTTTTATGCCGGGCTCGTCTATCCGTGTCCGTGGTCTTAATGACCTGTTCGGATGTTTTGGCTGGTGAAGCCATTGTATTGTGGGGCTGTTAAAGCGGCCGCACAATCCTCCGCTCGGGGGAGGCGCGCTCAATGCTTCCCCTTTAAGGAGATGATGCCTCGTGGACCGGGCATCTTAAGCGTGAGAGATGCATAATGCGGTATTGTGTTAAAGCGGGCGAAAGCCTCGCGTCCCAGTAGTGCTTGATAGCGACTTGAGAATGGGACGATGTGGAAAGTCAGCTTTTCGCGACGGAAGTTATCGTTAGAGCCGAATATAACTTCGAGCCGGAGAAAACCCATGCAATGGGTGTCCGGACCAGGCGTTACCCCTTCAAAGGAGGTTTTGCTGTGGCGAATTCTTGTTGGGTCTATCCCCATGTGACGGACTGTGTCCTGATATTTCAGGTTTAGTCCACTGCCGCCGTCCATAAGGACATTTGAAAACTGGAGTCCGCCAATTATTGGGTCGAGTACCAAGGCAGTCCAGCCTATGTTCCTGATACTTCTAGAATAATCCAGATGATAAAAGATGATTGGTTTTGACAACCAGTGGCGGGACCCCTTTGGGATAGGCCATGTGGCGCGTACCTTTATGGGCGCCGCAAGTTTTGTTATGTGAAGTAAGTTTACTGTTTTTACTTCTTGTGGGAAATTCTTTTGTTTCCTGGTGCTCTGCTTTTGGGGTTCGTCTTCGTCCTCGCTTGGTGTGTGAGCCCCTTATGTTCGGCGTTGAGTCTGCCGGATTGTTTGAAAATCCAACAATCTCTGTGGGTATGGTTAGCAGGCTTTCCGGGAGTACTGTGTATTTGACATATCATGTCCAGGATTTTATTTAGATTGGATAGATCATCTCTGTTATCCTGGAGGGGCGGCTTTTTCTGATTCTGCCGTGAGCTTTTGAATCCGGCGTTGACTGTCGTGCTCTTCAGATTGTTTTCCTTAGTCCAGCGACGATCCTTGTTGCGTCGCGGTTTTCCGTTTCCATCCCTAGTTTCGGATGTACTTGGGTCGCTGGTGCTACATCTTGCCAACCAGCTGTCCTCTCCTGCGCAAAAGCGGGTCATGAGGCTTGTTAATGCGGCCATTGTTCTTGGCTTTTCTTGGCCGAGGTGTCTGGCGAGCCACTCGTCTCGGACATTGTGCCTGAAAGCTGCTAGGGCTTCGGCGTCCGGACAGTTGACTATCTGATTCTTCTTAGTAAGAATTATATTCCAGAACTGCCGAGCTGACTCTCCGGGCTGTTGTGTGATGTGACTGAGATCGTCTGCATCCGGAGGGCGGACATAGGTCCCTTGAAAATTTGCTCGGAAAGCGTCCTCGAGCTCCTCCCAACTTCCAATTGTGTTTTCAGGAAGGCTTTTAAGCCAATGCCGGGCTGGTCCTTTAAGCTTCAGGGGTAAATATTTGATGGTGTGGAGGTCATCTCCTCTAGCCATATGTATGTGGAGGATGTAATCCTCGATCCAGACTCCAGGGTCCGTTGTTCCATCATATGCCCCTATGTTTACGGGTTTGAATCCCGCTGGAAATTCATAATCCAGGACCTCATCGATGAAACATAGGGGATGTGCGGCGCCCCTGTATTTGGGTGTGCCGGATTCTGATAATGGCTTTATTGCATTGCTTACGAGAGCTTGCTTTCTTGGCCCATAAATGGACCTGGTTGGGCCATCTTTTTGATGCGAATCCGTAAGTGGGTCGCGTGCCGGCTTAAGTGCGGCACCATTTGCCACTTTATGCTGGCCATGGGGTCGTCTATCCGACCGTGTGGCTTTCTTACTTTTTGAGTGCGAGGGATCTAAGGCCTCTTCGTCGAATTCAGGCAGTAGCTTTCGCTTCGGATAGCTTTTAGTGCGGCGGCTGTCGCCGTATTGTCTACGGTATTGATTACTTTACTCCATCTGATCCTGAGTGCGTCTTCCGCAGTTTTTAGCTTCCGCTTCTGCTTTTTCAGGCTGCGTGCAGTTGCAACGAGCCTCTTGTGGAGGTTCTTTTGCTCCGTGGGCTTATCCAGCGTAAGGTCGTCCGGAATGCCGTTTTTGCCGGGGATGGGTTGTTCGGTTTCTTTATCCGAGCTGCCCTGTTCGGACGGTTGCTCTAAGGCACGCTCGTCGTCTGCCGGCTCATCCTGCTCTATGGCTAGATCTGTGTCGAGGCGGGGCTTGGAGCGGCGTTTACGCCGCCGCTTTGTTTGCTTTTCGAGAGATCGATCCCTCGTTGCATCCCTGTGTTCCTCGTTGTCGCTTCCTTTAGGGGTGTCCACCATGTACACATCATGAGATGAGGTGGCTGTCCAATGCTCTGAAGGCGTTGGTTCAGATGCGTCTCCTGCATCGCCATCCATGCCATCGATGTCTTCGGAGTCGAAGTTGAGCACGTCGTATAAATTATCGACGGTAGCTATCAAATGGGTGGTGGGTGGGTTTTGGATTTCTTCATCGTCTGTATCCCAACCTTGCTGACCGTAACCCGGCCAGGGCTCTCCCGATAAAGAGAGAGACTTTAGTGACTTCAGGATGTCGCCGAAGGGCGAGTGCTGAAAGATGTCCGTGGCGGTGAACTCCATAATAGGCGCCCAATCGGATCCGATCGGCAGGCGCGCGGAGGGCCCGGAGTCCGAAGAGGAGTCCGGGCATTCGGAGTCATGGGCCATGCAGAGTGCGGGGCTGGTGTTCGGCTCGATCGCCTTTGGGATCACAGCCCCCGAGGCGACGTCCAACCGCTCGTCCTCGATTGGTGCAACCTGTTCCGAATTAAAGGTGGGAACCGATGCGTGTGCGGCCTCCAGGGCACTGTTCGGCGGCGTAGTTAGATCATGTTGATCGAGCAATGCGGCGCGCTTGGATGTGGCTCAAATCTGTCAAAGATCAAGTCCCCGCGGACATCGGCCGTGTAGTTTAAACTTCCAAACCTGACCTGATGGCCAGGGGCTTGGCTTTCGATCTGCTCTAGATGGCCAAGCGAATTAGCTCGCAGTGCGAAGCCGCCGAAGATGAAGATCTGTCCGGGGAGAAAGGTCTCACCCTGGACCTCATCGTCATTGATGATCAAAGGAGCCATCGGGCCTAAAAGTGACGACACAGAGGAACTCTCAATGAAAGCACCAATGTCGGTGTCAAAACCGGCGGATCTCGGGTAGGGGGTCCCGAAGTGTGCGTCTAGGCGGATGGTAACAGGAGACAAGGGACACGAAGTTTTACCCAGGTTCGGGCCCTCTTGATGGAGGTAAAACCCTACGTCCTGCTTGATTAATATTGATGATATGGGTAGTACAAGAGTAGATCTACCACGAGATCAAGGAGGCTAAACCCTAGAAGCTAGCCTATGGTATGATTGTTGTATGTTGGAGTTGTTGTCCTACGGACTAAAACCCTCCGGTTTATATAGACACCAGATAGGGTTAGGGTTACACAAAGTCGGTTACAATGGTAGAAGATCCAAATATCCGCATCGCCAAGCTTGCGTTCCACGCCAAGGAAAGTCCCATCCGGACACGGGACGAAGTCTTCAATCTTGTATCTTCATAGTCCAGGAGTCCGGCTGAAGGTATAGTCCGGCCATCCGGACACCCCCTAATCCAGGACTCCCTCAGCCACGCTATACGCCGATGCGCCTGTCATCAACGGGGCTCCATTGGTGGCGCCGTTCTCCAGGGCCGAGATCCAGGAAGCTGTCTTTGCTCTGGACCGGACTAGCGCCCCCGGCCCGGATGGGCTCGGTCCATCATTCTACCAGGCTGCCTGGCCGGCCGTCGCGAGCGACCTGCAGCGCCTCTTCGACGACGTCCACTCCGGCTCCGCGCGCCTCGTCGGGATAAACAGGGCCCTCATCGCCTTGCTACCCAAGAAGGAGGGCGTGCCGACCCCCAGGGATTTCCGTCCCGTCTCCCTCCAGAATGGGGACGTGAAGATCCTCTGTAAGGGCTTGACGACGCGGCTCCAGCAGCAGATCGGCGGCCTCATCGACGAGGACCGGTCTGGCTTCCTGTCCGGGCGTAGCATCTTGGAGAACTTCGTCTACGCAGCGAAGCTGGTGTAGTGCTGCCACAAACGGGGGGCCCACGCTTGTGTTCAAGCTCGACTTTGCCAAAGCCTTTGACTCTATTGTCTGGCCCAGCCTCCGCAGAATCATGGAGCTGCGGGGGTTCCCGGCTGCTTGGTGCGACTGGATGGATCTCATCCTTCGGTCCTCTAAGGCGGTGGTGCTGCTTAACGAGGTCCCCGACCGTTGGTTCACGGTTCGCAAGGGCCTGCGGCAGGGTGACCCCATCTCCTCGTACCTTTTCCTCCTGGTTGCCGACGTGCTGCAACACATGATACTGTCGGATGGGGCTCCTCGACACCCCTTGTGCGAGGCGGAGCCACCGGTGGTGCTCCAGTATGCCGATGACACCCTGATCATCATGCATGCTGAGGCGGGGGGCGCGGCTAGGCTGCGTGTCATCCTCGACCAATTCGCTGCCGCTATGGGGCTTGTCATCAACTTCTCCAAAAGCACCCTCGTCCCCATGCATGTGGACGCGGCGGTGGTTGCGACGTTTGGGTGCAGCGTTGCCACCTTCCCGCAGACCTACTTGGGTCTTCCTTCGTCCAGCGACAAGCTCAAGGTCGACGATTTTGCCCTGATGCTGGCCAAGGTGGACCGCTACCTTGTGGGATGGCGTGCTAGGCTTTTGTCCCCCCACGGGGCGTCTGGTCCTCATCAACGCAGTCCTGGACTCCCTCCCTACCTATGCCATGGCGGCCATGCGGCTCCCGCCGGCTGTCCTGGCCAAGTTGGATGGGCTGCGGCGTGCGTTCCAGTGGAACGTTGCTAGTCGGGCTTCCGGTGCTCAGTGCCTCGTCGCCTGGGAACGGGTCTGCCAGGCCAAGGCCAAAGTGGGCCTCGGCGTTCGCGCTCTGGGGGCTCCTCAAGCTACTCCATTGTCTTCACTCCAGAGTGTCGTCCTGGTGGGCCTGCTGGGTTTGGGGCCTGCTTGACGGACGATCTCTCCTGAGCCCCGGTCGCTCCCCTCTCTTGGGGGAGCACTGGGGGGCCCTCCTTGAGTTGATGCCCGTCTATCGGGCCCTCACGCATGTTGAGGTGGGGGACGGACGGGTGACCTCATTTTGGCACGACAATTGGCTCGCCTGTGGCGTGCTTCGGGTGGCCTTCCCCGCCCTCTTCTCCCATGCTACCAGCTTGGAGGTCTCCGTGTGGATGGTGCGTAGGCGAGGTGTGCGGGCCTTGCTCGTGCCACGGCTCACCCCACTGGCCGCTGATGAGTGCGTTGCTGTTCAGCGGATGATGGATGATTGTCTGCCTGGGGAGGATCTGGATTCCCGTCTCGCCATGTTGTGTGCGAGGCCTGACGGTGGCTTCTCAGCTAGGGGTGAGTATGCCCTTGCGACCTTTGGCGGGGTGGAGGCGGGCCCGGCGTCCTTCCTCTGGTCGTCCCGCGCCGCGTCGCGCGTCAAGTTTTTCGGATGGCTCCTCTCCATGTCACGCATCCATACGAGGGATGTGCTCCTTCGCAAACACATCCTCACGGCTGTGGAAGCTGGGTGCCCCTGCTGTGAGGCGGCGCTGGAAACTGGTGATCACATGATCTTCGGCTGCCCGTTTGCGGTGCAGTTCTGGCGATGTATTGGGCTCTCGCCCGCCGGTGCTTCGGTGGGGTCCCTGCACCTTTTCGACACTTCGCCCGCTGTCGGCATTGCCTCTCCAGCCTCCTTCGTCCTCCTCTGTTGTTGGAGGCTTTGGAAACGACGGAACGCTGTCGTCTTCAGGGAGGACCCGTGGTCCTTGGCTGCTACACTAAAGGCATGTCGGGATGACGCGGTGCTATGGCGTGCCAGACTGCGGGAGGGAGATCGTCCCCATATCGACGTCTGGCTGGCTGTTCTTAGGACCGGATGAAAAGCTCCATGGCTAGATTGTTGGCTAGTTCGCCTTCTCCTCCTCTTTCTGTAGACTCTCCCTCTCTATAATCTGACACTCAGGGGTTTTGCTCCCATTGACGCAATATATATTCAGGTGGTGGGGGGCTCCCCCCTTCCCCGGTGAAAATTCAAAAAAAAACTCTTACCTTCTTACCTCACATGTAAAACGAGAAGGTAAGAGGGACCATGCTAAAATTTGCCGATTAAAATTCCAGAGGACGGAACTATTGAAAACATGGTCAATTTGGGCAATAATCACTCAGGCCAACTCCACCGCGCGACCCTATCATGTCCGGCCCCGTCCGTTTGAGGTAAAACAGACAAAGGAGGCGGCCCAGCGCGCGACGGCCCGGGTCCATCTTGTCCGTTTTGTGTCCGGGCCGACCCATTTCGAGCGCAAACTTGCGCCGGGTTTGGGTCACGACGGAGACCAAACGGACGCGCGCCTTGTCGGCGTCGGGGCCGCGTGGCAGGCGGCCACCTACCTTCCACCCGCCCACATCAATGCGGACGAGCGGGCGGCCCCACCAGTCATCCGCACGTCGAACGGTCGCCGTCCTTCTTTAAGTGGGAACCGTGGACGGGTCGTTGTCCACACTGCCCCACGGCACCCCGCGGCCTCCTTGAAACCCGGCAGCGCCGAACCCAAACCCTAGCCAAGAACTCGTCGGCCGGCCGCCCGCAGCCATGGGCCTCTGGAACTACGGCCGCAAAGGCAAGCACGACCGCGAGGCTGGTTCCTCGTCGGGACGCCGCCGTGGCTCGATGAAGAAAGAGGAGCCCGCGTCGCCATCGCCGCCATGTCGGCCCCCCGTGCCGCCCGCCTTCTCCATCGCGCCCACGGCCGCCGGCGAGCGCGACCGGCACTACATCGAGGCGGCCATCTGCCGCCGTTATTGGGAGACGAGGACGCCGCTGCCCTAGAGCGACATCCACCTCCCCAATAACTGACACCTGTCGGCCGGCCGCGTGCCGATCCCGCCCGTCCCGCAGAGCGGCCGCGCGCGCTGCCAGGAGATCGAGCACCGCCGCCGCCTCCCGGACGACCTCTACTACGACGAGAGGTACGCCCCCGACTCGACATTGTGGGGCACGTGGCTCCACGATGAGCACGACGCGCGGCGGGCGTCGTTCTTCGCCGACACGTCAACGGGGCCGCGGCGGCCACGTGAGCCCCGAGCGGCTCCCCAGGCGCGCGGGCGTACGCGGGTCCGCGGCCTGACGCCCACGCCGTCGTCGTCGCCATCTCCATCGCCACCCCCACCTCCTCGCATGACGGCGGAGGAGGAGGCCCGGCTCATGGCGCGTGTGATGGAGGACTCCATGCACACGCATGACGAGCGCCAATGGGCGGACCTCGAGGCGACGATGCCCTCTCCGCGGCCGGCGACGTCGCTATCCCCGAGCTGGAGATGGCGCCTCGGGAGGAGGTGGTGGAGGAGCCGCCGGTGGCCGCGTTCCACCCTGACCTGATGGGCCAGGGGTGGAGCTGGTCGTGCTCCGCTGAGCAGATGGCGGCCGCCCTGGGGGCCATGAACTGGCGCCCCACGCCGTTGCGGTCGCCGGAGCGGGAGGCCTTGCCTCGGGAGGAAGTGGTGCAGGCACCACCGGCCACCTTGCAGCCCGCCGCCCCCGTGCACCACCGACCGCCGGCCCACCTGTGGACGCCGCCGGAATACGTCGACCTTGTCAGCGACGACGACGACACCGGCGGCCAATGAAGACGGCGACGACCACGGCATCGACGGGCACGGCAGGAGCGCACTGGAGGCGTTTTTTTTTGTTTTATATTAATTATGAACTGGGCCGTTTAAGTGAACTGACAAACTGGGCCGTTTTGTGGCCGTAACCCCTATATATATGTTTTATGTTTTTTAACTGCGTTTATTTACTTTTTTAGTCATTTCATTTAAGTTTTTTTAAAAAAATTATTCACGTCCACCCCGAACAGGTTTTGGGGTGCTGCCGCGCGTTGGGTGCACCCATGACCCATCGGACAAACGCGGACATGGGCGAACCCATCAGCGCCCCAAAAGGACAAAATCTGGTCAAACCGGACATCCGTTTGGGGTCGCGCGGTGGAGGCCATCTCCACCGCGCGACCCCAAATCGTCCGGGGCTGTCCGTTTGGGGTTAAACGGACATACGAGACGTCCCAGCGCGCGACCTCATTCGCAAAAAGCGTCCGTTTCTGGTCCGCCTCACCCCATCTTGGGCGCAAACTTGGTCTGATTTTGGGTCTGAAACGGACACGCCCGGACTTTTTCTGCGTGGTCCTCGTCCGCCCCTGTCCCTTCGCATGTGAGGCCTGGCCCGCTAGTCATTGAAATAGAGGGGCCCACCCACCCACCCACCCCTCTCTCTCCTCCTTTTCTCTCATTCTTCTGCACCGCTCCTGCGCACGACCCTGGCAGCCGCGACGCGGGCTGGCACGGCGCGGGCGTGGCGGGGGCGGGGCGGCACGCGCCGGCCGGCAGGCCGCGGCGGGGGCACGGGCGACGGCGCGCCGTGCGCGGGCGGAGTGGGCGGAGCGGCGTGGGCGGAGCGCGGGCGGGGCGCGGCGCTGGCGCTGGCGAGGCGGGGGCGGAGCGCGGGCGGGGGGTGGCGCGGGCGTGGCGCTGGCGCTAGCGGGGGCGCGGCACGGCGCGCGCGTGCGGGGCGCGCGGCGCGCGCGGGCGTCGGGCGTGCAGGCGGCGGCGGGGCGACCGGCGCGAGGGCGGCTGCGGGCGCGGCGTGAGGGCGGCTGCGGGCGCGAGGCGCTCGCGGCAGGCGCGGCGCAACAGGGCTCGCGGCGAGCGCGGGTGTACTCGGCGTGGGCGTCGCCGAGGCGGACAGTTTGGGGTAGTTTTGGGTAGTCGCCGCGGTGGGCGGCTCGACCGAGAGCCGGACATGTGTGTCCGTTTTGCTACCTATTGCCATCCTAAACGGATGAAATCCGGACAAAGCGGACGTCCGTTTGGGGTCATGCGGTGGAGTTGGCCTCACTGTCTCCAATTCCACCCAACATGCTATCCTGGCCTCTAGGAAGTGTACGTACGCACATACGAGTACCAGCCTAGAGCATCTCCCACAGTGAATGCCTGCCTCTGCCTGCACGTACCATGCAGTACCTGGGCTCGCCCGCCTCACACGCCATAGCCCCAGGGACTGGCCCCGGTACCCAGCCTTGCCACGAATTTAACTTTCTCGCGTCAGCTCGTCACGTGAAATCGTGTACACCAGTACTGCATACCGTGTCTTTGCTTGCATTGGTGGTGCTTGCAGGCCTCTGCAGCTACACCATACCTCGCACTCGCAGGCAGCAGCCGCGCTCCACCGTACAACTTTCACATTCCCTAGCTTCACATCGATTCCAGCTTTTACCAGCGAAATGGACATACGTTTCGAAGTACCCATCTGCGCAAGATACGGCTGAGTTTGACTCGTTTTCACAGTGGATTCATTGCAATAAAAATAGTTAAATACTGAACTTAGTTTGCAAAATGCATGCTTTTCGTGTCTTTTTTTCCTTCAAGAAACAAAAGAGGGGGGAAAGAAGAGAAAGAAAAAAGAAGACGATGGACGAGGACTGTTAGGAGTAAACCACGTCTTGATGTGATCGCCGGCGTATGTGGCGTGTGCGTCCGTGTCTGTCATGCGAACTGGCCGTGCATAGTTAGTTGATGCATGCACATCCGGATTAGTTGTGAGCTCCGCTAGCCTTGCATGCATGTAGGGATCCGTTGAGTGGATAAGTACCACACGGGCATGCATGTAGTAGTTGGGTTAGTGGTTAGACGTGCGTGCGTGGTGGTCGTGTGTGCGCGCAGCGGCCAGCGGGTATAAGTAGCTTCCATGTGTACTGGTTGATGGAACCGGTGTTGTAGCGATGTAGCCAGTGTAAAGAGGAAAAAGATTTGGGCGTTCGTGCGCCGGCCGGAAAATCTCGCGAGTCCACTGTTTTTCTTCTTCCACCTCCGTTCGGCGAGAGGAGATGTAGCTAGAGGGTTGCGGTTCCAACAATTGGTATCAGAGCCACAAGGTTCGAGGGGCGGCCGTGGCGCGCGGTGGCGTCCGCGGCGTGCGCGGCCAACATGGAGGCATCGGCTGCGGCGCGCGGCGAGCGCGTGGCGATGGCGACGCACGGCGAGTCCGCGGTTGTGCGGCGTGATGTCGTGCGCGCGAAGAGCACGGTGGTCGCGGAGACGAGGAGGTCGCGGAGGACCTGCGTGGTGGCGCAGAGGTCGCGGCGGCTCGGCGCGACAATTGTGGAGGCGCGTGGCACGGGGCCGCGGCGGACCTGCGTGGTGGCGCGGCGTGGTGGCATGGAGGTGCTGCGCTGCGGTTGAGGCCGCAACGGTGCAGGGCAATAAGCCGTGTCGACGAGCCGGGCGCGACCGGTGCGTGTTATGGGTGCGCACTGGACGCGTCGGGGCGTCGGGACCGTAGGCGCGCGTACGAGCGTGCGGTTGATGTTGGGAGGAGGCGTAGGTCGCCGTTGTGCTCGAGTGCGTGCTCGAGTTCGGCTACATCCTTCCGACGTTTGTCGCTGGTGGCTGCCATGGCGGACGCGGAGACGGTGCGCGGTGAGCGCAATGGTGTGGTTGGGCTTGTCGGGCGCGTCGGGTGCGTGCGGGACGCACTGGGACGGTCGGGCGCGTCGGGTGCGCGCGGGACGTGTGGGACACCGAGAGACGCCAGACGTGTGTCACCGGCGGAGAAGGAGTTTGGTGTATGTCGCTGAGGAAGAGCATGAAGGCCGTGTCAAGCGTGGCGGAGGCTGTAACGGCGGCCATGACGACGACGACGACGGGAGCTGCAACAACTGCGGCGACGACGAGCCAAATCGTGGTTTAGGGAGAGTATGTTAGGAGTAAACCACGTCTTGATGTGATCGCCGGTGTCTGTGGCGTGTGCGTGCGTGTCCGTCATGCGAACTGGCCGTGCATAGTTAGTTGATGCATGCACATCCGGATTAGTTGTGAGCTGCGCGCTAGCCTTGCATGCATGTAGGGATCCGTTGAATGGATAAGTACCACACGGGCATGCATGTAGTAGTTGCGTTAGTGGTTAGACGTGCGTGCGTGGTGGTCGTGTGTGTGCGCAGCGGCCAGCGGGTATAAGTAGCTTCCATGTGTAGTGGTTGATGGAACCGGTGTTGTAGCGATGTAGCCAGTGTAAAGAGGAAAAAGATTTGGGCGTTTGTGCACCGGCCGGAAAATCTCGCGTGTCCACTGTTTTTCTTCTTCCATCTTCGTTCGGCGAGAGGAGATGTAGCTAGAGGGCTGCGGTTCCAACAAAGACAAGATGAGGTGCAGCAGGCATGGAAAGAGAAGCTGAACCATGGTCATCACTTTTCTCTGACTCTGTTTCTCTCCGGTCTCAACTCGCGTCGCTTCAACCTTCTGCAGCTTTTCGCAGCAGAAGTGAGAGATGGATGGATGGACCTGTCCTGGCCTTGGCTTAGCTACGCGTGCCTGTGTGCCTCTGTCCTTCACGTGACCAACAGTACAGTCGAGTGACTGACATAGGAAGCGAGTGATCAACCATGCCAAGAAGAGAACCCGGATCACACACACGGTCCACCGGAGAAGTACAGAACATACGTGCGGGTTTCACTAATTAGCATCGAGCTTTGAATATTTCTATGAAAAAACCGGACCCAATCAGCAAGAATCCAAACAGTGAATCAATTTGTGAGTGAGCGGGTACATCCAGCAGGACGGGAAGGGAAAGTGAGGGCTACTCCTGCTCCTCCCTCGAAGTCCTACATGTAGCTACAGCATGCAGGCAACAGATGGCGTGGGATGTGACTGTGCAATCTGACGAGGATAACGAGACGGATTGAGAGTTCTCTCTCCCTTGGATTGCGGGGCTGTTTGGTTCTAGGTCTAGGAGTGCCACATTTTGCCATACAATATTGCCAAACTTGCCTAAGGTTAGTTCTTCAAAATGAGAGCCACAAGTTGGCAAGACTAAGGGAATCTTGCCACACTTTTTGTGTGTATGTGATGTGGGACCATAGTGTGGCTTGCCTAAGATGTGGCTTGAACCAAACACACACCTAAGTTGGTCAAACTTGCCTAACCTTAGGTGTGGCAAGCTTTGGCAAAATTAGCCTCAAACCAAACAGCCCCTGCATCTCCTTGAGTAGGCGAGGGCGCGATTGCATCTACTGGTTCTTGCCATGCATGTGATTTGATCGCGACGTGCCAAATGGGCGACGGGTCACTGTGCCCGGTGGACCAACAGGAGGAAGAAGGGCATGGCTTTCGCGGTGATACACTGAAAGGGAACGTATCCAAGGCAGCAAGCAATTGAAGAGACCGGGGTCGGCAAAATTTCGTGTTTTGACCCTTTATTAAACAAAATCAGGATCTGATCCTCGTTTGAATTTTTTTTCGGAATCTGACCCTTTTGCCTACCGTCAACCACCTTGGCGGTAGGCTTGCACGTCCTACCGCCGTCCCCTCCGGCGGTAGGTCCTTTGACGGCGACTGGCAGCCGTTGGCAGGTGCTGACGTGGAAAAGGGTCCACCGCCGTCGGGTACAGCGGTAGGTTACTGAAGCCTACTGTCAGACCCTCTGGCGGTAGGGTCCTGTGTTGTGGATAAGGTGGGGAGGGGCTGGTTTGTGGGCCCCACCACCACTTTTCTTCCCCACTCATCTTCTTCCCCGTGCTCAGCTCCTCTTCCCCCTCTCTCCCCCTCACAAAGCCCCCTAGATCCACTCCACTTGCTTAAGATTTCATCGGTGGATCCGGAGCATTTTCATCACCCAAGGTACCTCCCCCATTCCCCCTCCTTTTGATTGGTTGAGATCTTTGTTTTGTGTGCATTTGGTCAATTGATTGCAAACCCTAGGTGTTGATCTTGTTGTTTGCATTTATGATGCATTTATGGCTAGGGTTATGGTTATGTTAGGGGTTAGGGTTAGGGTTATGGTATTTATGTTGGGGGTTATGTTGGTGGTTATGTTGGGGGTTAGGGTTATAGTGGTGATGTTAGGGGTTATGGTTAGGGTTAGGGTTAATGGTTAGGTTAACTTTAGTATGAATAGTAGTTACTTGTCCAATTTATGCAAACTTTAGTTCATTTGTCCATTTGTGTTGGTTGGATGACATATATGGATTGATTATATTGTTTCCAATTCCTTAGATGCATAAGCTCGTAAACGTTCATTATTTGGACAAGTCGACATTTATGCTTGGAAATGATGATGAAGGGGAAGAGGCTATGGTTTTTGACACAAGTCCAATCTTTGATGATCTTATAGTTAAAGTGAGAAGCGTCTTACATTGGAATGACCCAAATGCCGAGGTTAAGCTTATTGGGAGGTATTACGTTGGATTGGGAGTAAAGTCCCGATTAAAAAGTATGCCCATCACCTTCCAATTGCATTGGAATTTGTACAAGGAAAAAGTAGACGCATCACAAGACAAATGTCGGTGTCAAAACCGGCGGATCTCGGGTAGGGGGTCCCGAACTGTGCGTCTAGGCGGATGGTAAGAGGAGACAAGGGACACGATGTTTGTACCCAGGTTCGGGCCCTCTCGATGGAGGTAAAACCCTACTCCTGAATATTGATGATATGGGTAGTACAAGAGTAGATCTACCACGAGATCAGAGAGGCTAAACCCTAGAAGTTAGCCTATGGTATGATTGTTGTTGTTGTGTCCTACGGACTAAACCCTCCGGTTTATATAGACACCGGAGGGGGCTAGGGTTACACAGAGTCGGTTACAATGGGAGGAGATCTACATATCCGTATTGCCAAGCTTGCCTTTCACGCCAAGGAAAGTCCCATCCGGACACAGGACGAAGTCTTCAATCTTGTATCTTCATAGTCCAACAGTCCGGCCAAAGGTAATAGTGCGGCCGTCCGGATACCCCCTAATCCAGGACTCCCTCATTAGCCCCTGAACCAGGCTTCAATGAAGACGAGTCCGGTGCGCAGATTGTCTTCGGCATTGCAGGGCGGGTTCCTCCTCCAAATACTTCATAGAAGATTTTGAACACAAGGATCGTGTCCGGCTCTGCAAAACAAGTTTTTTTTTTGAATATAAACAGTAGGGTAAACACCCCACTGCAACTTTTATTAAACTAAAACAAAGAACAATAGTCCGTTGGGCTCTGCAAAACAAGTTCCACATACCACCGTAGAGAGAGAGTAACATTTTCACAAATCTAATCTGCTGATGTATTCTGTAGCGTGACATCACACCACAACCAAGTTTTGATTCGAATCGTTTTTACAGTCCCACCTCAGCGCGTTTTGCGAGGCGGTTTCCTTGGCACATCTTGTCGAAGCAGAGATTGTGTCCCCTTATCGCGGGATTCTCATCAATACGGGTGTGGGTAACCCAACCGTGCCATTGATTACAGCGCTTGGGGGATAAGCGAGTTTTACCAGGCTGGTGGGGACACATAGTTTCGTCCGCCCATATAAAGGGATAAGGATTCACCTTTTCATCCACGCCTTCTTCCTCCTTTGCTCATCTGTTTTCGCACACTCGAGCTCCAGCGCCCAAGTCTGCATTTCCCACCTCAGCCTTCTCCAACCATGTCCGGAGCGGGAGGCAGGTGGATGGTCTCCTCCGTTACGGAGGGAAACATAAAAAATCTAAGGAGGGCCGGATACCTGCCCGACGACATCGCGCACCGGCTCCCAGATGAGGGGAAACTCATCCCCACCCCCAGGCCCCATGAGAGGGTGGTGTTCCTCACCCATTTCCTCCGTGGACTGGGCTTCCCTCTCCACCCATTCGTCTGGGGGCTCATGTTCTACTACGGCCTGGACTTCCACGATCTGGCCCCGAACTTCATCCTCAACATCTCGGCATTTATCGTCGTGTGCGAGGCCTTCCTCCGCATCAAGCCCCACTTCGGCTTATGGCTGAAGACCTTCAATGTCAAGCCGAAGGTAGTGAGCGGCCGCCAGGCAGAGTGCGGAGGCGCCATGGTGGGCAAGATGCCCAACGTCATATGGCTCGAGGGCTCCTTCGTGGAGACCATAAAGGGGTGGCAATCGGGGTGGTTTGTAACGCCCCAGATGTAACTTGCCATAATTGTAATCCAACTATTGCCATTGCCGGCTATGTGTTATGATATTCCCTCCGTGGTTGGGTTCTCTCCGTTTTGCATTTTGGTCATGTCGTGCATTTCATATCATGTCATCATGTGCATCGCATTTGCATACGCGTTCGTCTCATAAATCCGAGCATCTTTCGCGTTGTCCGTTTTGCAATCCGGCGCTCCTATGTCTCCCGGCGTCCCCTTTTACATTTCTTCGTGAGCGGGTATTAAACATTCTCGGAATGGACCGAGGTTTGACATGTGGCCTTGGTATAGCACCGGTAGACCGCCTGTCAAGTTTCGGGTCAATCGGAGTTCGTTTGGTACTCCAACGGTTAACCGGGCAACCGCAGAGGCCCCATTTGGTGCAGCCCAACATCCCTCTCTAAGTGGCCCAAAACCCACCTAAGGTTGTCCCATCGTCTCGGTCGTTAGATCGTGATCGTGTGGGCGAAAACCGCACTCCATTTGGAGCTCCCTAGCTCCTTCTAGCTATAAAAACGTCCTCCCCTTCCAAATCTGAGAGAGAGACACCCCTAACCCTAAATCTTCGGCTCGAAATCCGTGCCACCAGCCTCTCCGCCGCACTGTTCATCCGCCGCCGCCAACCGGGCCAACCGGGGCACGCCACGTGGCGGGCGCCGCCGGCCCGCCAGGCCCGGTCGGGGCCCCCCGAAGCCCATCCGCCGCGCCGCTGTCCCGCGCGCGCTGCCCCCTCGCCGGAGTCGCCCGTCCGCCGCCCCAAGCCGCAGTTCCGCCGTCGCCCGCGCGCCCGCGCGCCTCCCCATCGCCGGCGCCGCCCCTGCCCGCCTCCTCCGCCCCGATCCGGCGAGATCCGGCCGGAGGGGGGCCAGATCCGGCCATCCTCTACCTCCCCGGCGTCCTTCTCCGGCGAACCTCGATTTCCGTGTACGAGGTTGACTTTCTCGGCCCCCCCCCCCCCGAATTACCAAGTCTGAGAATTCTATCATCATCATGCCATGTTCTACCTGCCATAACTTTGCATCCGTAGCTCCGATTCGTGCGTATAATATGTCGATTTGTTCGGATCAAAGAGAACATCATTCCCTTCCATTGCATCATTCTCATTTGGTGTCATCTTGATGCCTGAAAGGCTGTTAGAAGAGGGCTAGTTGATGTTAGTTGCTGTATCTTATCTGAACATGCACTTTTGTCATTTTTGCCATGATTGATGTGTACCACCTATGAGGTTGAGCTCTATAGATGTTTTGTAATATGCCATGTTACCTTTCCAGAGCATTTTGCCATGTATTTTTGTGATACTTGTGGTGACTAGCACAAGCATGCAAACTAGCTCACTTGTTGTTGCTGATTTCAGAGACTTAGTGATTTCACCAAGTCCCTGACTGCTGTTATCCTCATGCCATGTGTTCATGTTGTTTCCGAGAGATCTATGCATAATTTGAGTATGATAAGTGAGGGTGTTTTGAACTTGAGTATTTTCTCTATCCATCCATTCCTTTTTTTTCAATTATGGAGTGCCATAGCTTGAGTCAATCGAGCTCTACTTTTGCTTCAAAATATTGCTGGCAGATTGTTTACGTGTTATTCGATTTTGCCAAGCTTGGTGTAGTTGATACTTGCATGATATGATGTTATTCTTGCCATGTTTTGTTATTATGCCATGTCTTCTTGATGTATGTATGATTAGTTTATCATGCAATGCTCTGTAGTGAGTGCATCGAGCTCACGAACATGCCTAGTCGTTAACAGTTTTCTGCCATGTCCAGTTTTCTGCTAAGTCTGAATCCTGTAACGAAACTTGCTTAATTGACATGGGTGTAATAATATTTTATGATCCTTTTTGGCTTATGGTCAGTAAGGGTCTTTTGTCAAGTGCCTTGAGTAGATTCTTGCCATGCCTTTCTTTGCTATGTTATGAACCAGTAGCATGTTGTCTCGTTGCTCTGAACATGTCATCCTGATGTTAGTTTCTGCTACTTTGATAATTTCACCAAGTCTGGGAACTTGTTATCGTTTGCACTTTTGCCATGCTTGTTTGAACCTGTTATGATGTGAATTAGCCGTAGCTCAGTGTTCATCTTTGTCGAGCATCTTGATTAGATTGCTGTCATATGCTTTGTTGCCATTTTTGGGTGCAGTAGCTTAATTATTTGTTGCTTGCTAAGTAGCATCATGCTGTTTATGGCAGTTTCGTGTCATTCTTGTATTGCTTGCCATTTGCAAACCGTGCATCCGATTCCGGTGATTTTTATATCGATTTCAACCGAAATCACCTCATCTATCCAGTGGAATGCTTGGTTTGCCAAGATTATGCCTTGTTCATCCTTGTCCTTCCGAAGCATGCATACGCATTGCATATCACCTCTCGCATATCATGCCATGTTTTGCATCATGTTGCTTGCGCATTGCATCGTGGTTGATATTGGTTCCTTTGCTTGTTCTCTTGTTTTGGGTAGAGCCGGGAGACGAGTACGTGACTGAGGATTCCGTTGAGAACGCTTACGAGGACCAAGCTTTCGACAACTCTGAGAACCTTGCAGGCAAGATGACCATACCCTCGAAATCACTTCTATCTTTGCTTGCTAGATTGCTCGCTCTTTCGCTATGCCTATGCTGCGATACCTACCACTTGCTATATCATGCCTCCTATATTGCCTTGTCAGCCCCTAACCATCCATGTCCTAGCAAACCGTTGTTTGGCTATGTTACTGCTTTGCTCAACCCCTCTTATAGCATTGTTAGTTGCAGGTGAAGATGAAGTTTGTTCCTTGTTGGAACATGGACTTGTTGTTCCTTGTTTGGAACATGTTTACTTGTTGGGATATCACAATACCTCTTATTTAATTAATGCATCTATATACTTGGTAAAGGGTGGAAGGCTCGGCCTTATGCCTGGTGTTTTGTTCCACTCTTGCCACCCTAGTTTCCGTCATACCGGTGTTATGTTCCCGGAGTTTGCGTTCCTTACACGGTTGGGTGATTTATGGGACCCCCTTGACAGTTCGCTTTGAATAAGACTTTTCCAGCAAGGCCCAACATTGGTTTTACCATTCGCCACCTAGCCTTTTTCCCTTGGGTTCTGCAGACTCAAGGGTCATCTTTATTTTAACCCCCGGGCCAGTTCTCCTTCGATTGCTGGTCCAAACTAGAGCCCTTTGCAGCGCCACCTCGGGGCAACTCGAGGGCTGGTTTTAGTTGTACGGACTGCTCATCCGGATGTGCCCTGAGACCGAGATATGTGCAGCTCCTATCAGGATTTGTCGGCACAATCGGGCGGCTTTGCTGGACTTGTTTTATTGCTGTTGAAATGTCGTGTAGTCCGGGATTCCGAGATTGATCGGGTCTTCCCGGTAGAAGGAATATCCTTCGTTGACCGTGAGAGCTTATCATGGGCTAAGTTGGGAGACCCCTGCAGGGTATTATCTTTCGAAAGCCGTGCCCGCGGTTATGAGGCAGATGGGAATTTGTTGATGTCCAGTTGTAGAAAACCCGAAGTTGACCTTAACTAAAAACACATCAACCGCGTGTGTAACCGTGATGGTCTCTTCTCGGCGGGGTCCGGGAAGTGAACACGGTTGTTGGAGTTATGTCTGACGTAGGTTGTTTCAGGATCACTTCTTGGTCACTTTTAGTTTCTCGACCGTGCTTTGCCTTCTCTTCTCGCTCTCTCTTGCGCTATAGCCACCACATGCTAGTCGCTTGCTGCAGCTCCACCTCATAAACCCCTTTCCCACCTTTAAGCTTAAATAGTCTTGATCTCGCGGGTGTGAGATTGCTGAGTCCCCGTGACTCACAGATATTATCACCACAGTTGCAGGTACCAACGATGCCAGTGCAGATGACGCAACCGAGCTCACTTGGGAGTTCGACGAGGGACGTGGCCGTTACTATGTTTCTTTTCCAGATGATCAGTAGTGGGGCCCAGTTGGGTGATCCGGGGATCTGTTTAGCATTTGGGGTAGTCTTCTTTCATTTTGGTACCGTAGTCGGACCTTGAGTGTAACCTGTTTGATGGATGTTATTTATGTACTTGTGTGAAGTGGCGATTGTAAGCCAACTATGTATCTTTCCCCTTTATTTTATTACATGGATTGTGTGAAGATTACCTCACTTGCGAAATTGCTTTCAATGCGGTTATGCCTCTAAGTCGTGCCTCGACACGTGGGAGATATAGCCGCATCGAGGGCGTTACAAGTTGGTAATCAGAGCCTTTCCCCGACCTTAGGAGCCCCCACTGTTTGATCGTCTTTAGTGGCCGAGTTGTGTCTAGAAAAAATGTTTTGAGTCTTTTAGGAATTATATATCGGAGAGTTTAGGAATTCTTTTTACTCCCCAGTCCCTTCGACCTTCTGGTAAGGCATCCTGACGTAGAGTTTTGACTCTTCTCTTCTCAAATTTCACTAAAAAAAAATTTTAGGATCACGCGGGTATATTACAATCGTTCCGATGGTTTTATGATGACAACATTGTCTTGGTTGCCTCCTGACATTTAGGGGTTGTGGCAGTGTCCCGGGGAGTTGATCTCCGAGGTGTTGTCGTCATAATCTTATCGTTGCGGTTTTGGAATACCTGAGTTTAGTACGCCGACATCGAAAATCTCTTTTGTACAGTTGTTGGTGAGATAGCCCTGATAGCCCAGTACTGTGGCGAGTGCAGGAGTATTGCCATGACTTGTATAACGGATGTGTTTTCGAAGGTTGAGGTAGACGATTTCCGAAGGTTTCTTGGTTATGTGTTGAAGGATGGATACAGCTGGTTGTAGGATTTGCTAGTTTGGGTGAGATATTATGCTTCCCCTGTATCCCCAACACCTGATTGCATAACCAGAAAGTTTCGGGAGTTTATAAGTGGGAATTCTTGTAGCTTTAGTATTTCTTCCGCAGATATTTGGTTTGTGATTGGGTAATCCTTACCAAGTATTTGTTCACTTCCGTACCTTGTTGATTTTATTCCTTACCATGTTCTAAGTGGCTTCTCAGCTTTGGAAGTGTGATGATTTACATTGGAATTCATTCGTTCATTCTCGTTCGAATGTTAATTGTAAAGACTATATGTTGCAATTTCGTTCCTTTGATTCAACTTCAATATATCTTTGTCAAGATGCTAATGGATGTCACCCTCTTCAGGATGGCTCCACCAACGCGTCAGAATCCGGAACGCAATGACGGGAATCAGGCTAACCCTCCGCCACCACCTCCGCCTCCGGAAGCTTGGCAAGCCTTGATGACTGCCACAAATGCCAATGCTCAGATTCTGATTCAGCTCTTGCAAGATCGCAACCAAGGGCAAGCTAATCAAGAGAATCAAGGCCAAGGCAACAATCAGCCGCATTTCGCTTCACTGAACCAGTTCCTTGCTAATCAGCCAAAGACCTTCAGCTACTGTGTCGAGGCCACAGACGCCGATGATTAGCTCGTGGACATCAGCAAGCATTTCGAGTGCACCAATGTCAGACCTGAGGACTTTGTCAAGTTTGCCTCTTTTCAACTCAAAGATCAAGCTGCTGAGTGGTTCCAGCAATACAAAGATTCCAGAGGAGGTCGTGTGATCACTTGGGATGATTTCCGTCGTGATTTCAAAGCTCACCACATTCCAGAAAGTGTTGTTGAGCTTAAGCGTGAGGAATTCCGCAATCTCAAGCAAGGCACCATGTCTGTCTATCAATACAACACTCAGTTTCAGAAACTCTCTCGTTTTGCAAGGCAAGACATCCCTGATGAGAAGAGTATGATCTACCAATTCAGGCGTGGTCTCAGAGAAGATCTGCAGCTTGCTCTCGTGCTTTTCGAGCCATTAAAGTATGATGATTTCTACAACATGGCGCTGAAACAAGAAGCTGCTCAGCTCTAGTGTGAGGCATCTAAGAAGAGAGTCAGAGACGCAGTTCAGTCTTCTTCTTCTTCACTTGTGGCAGCTAAGCAACAGAAGTTCTGGTTGCCTCCTCCTCCTCCGTTCCGTCAGCCTTATCAACAGAAGAACTCAAGTGGTCGTGGATCTTCCCACCCACCCAACCCTGGCTATCAGAACAAGTCTCAGAACCAAACTCCAAGGCTAAGTGCTCCTTACCATCGTCCGCTCTCAGAAGTGACTTGTAACAAATGTCAGCAGAAGGGTCACTATGCGAACAAGTGCTTCAACCAGAGGCGCCTTCCGCCTCCTCCTCCTGTGAAATCTTCCAGCAATGCAGTGGTCAAGCATAATTCCAAGTATGCCAAGGTGAACATGTTGAATGCAGCTCAAGCAGAGGAGTCTTCTGAAGTGATCATGGGTAATCTTCCTGTTAATGATATTCCTGCCAAAGTCTTATTTGATACTGGTGCATCACATTGTTTCATCTCAAGACCTTTTGCATCTAAGCATGAATTCGTTACTCAAGTTTTGCCGAGACCTTTGTCTATTGTGTCCCCGGGTAAGCAATTGACTTCTCGAGTTTCGGTTCCGGATGTTTCTATCAAGATGGGCGACTATAAATTTCTGTCTTCTCCAATGGTGCTTGGTGATTCTGATATTGATCTTATTCTCGGGATGGACTGGCTTTCTAAGCACAAGGCTCAGCTCGAGTGTGCTGCCAGGGAAATCAAATTGACTCACTCTTCTAACAATGTGATCATCTATGCTTCTCGTGATGATACCATTCGGTTGTTTTCTCTCAATGAGATGGGTGAAATGGAGGCTATCTCTCAGATTCCAGTCGTTTGTGAGTACCAAGATGTTTTTCCAGAAGAGCTTCCGGGTATGCCTCCTCGTCGGCCAGTTGAATTCGTTATTGAGCTTGAGCCTGGCACAGAACCCGTTTGCAAGCGTCCTTACAAGCTTGGACCAGATGAGCTCAAGGAATTGAAGATTCAACTCGATAAACAAGAACGTCTGGGTCTGATCAGACCGAGTTCTTCTCCTTGGGGTTGTGGTGTTCTTTTTGTCAAGAAGAAGGATGGCACGGACCGACTTTGCGTCGATTACCGTCCATTGAACAAGAAGACTATCAAGAACAAGTACCCACTTCCCAACATCAATGAGCTATTTGAGCAACTCAAAGGTGCTAAGGTGTTCTCCAAGCTTGACCTTCGTATGGGTTATCATCAGATTCGCATTCGTGAAGAAGATATTCCCAAGACAGCATTCAGAACAAGCTTTGGTTCTTATGAATATACTGTCATGTCCTTCGGCCTTGTCAATGCTCCTCCGTATTTCACTCGCTTGATGAATTTCATCTTCAACCCCTACATCAACGAATTTGTCTTGGTCTATCTCGATGATATTTTGGTCTTCTCCAAGAATAAGAAGGATCATGCCAAACATTTGCGATTGGTGCTCGACAAGCTCAGAGAGTATCAATTATATGCGAAGTTCTCCAAATGTGAATTCTGGCTTGATGAAGTTCTTTATCTTGGTCATATCATCTCTGCCAAGGGCATCGCTGTTAATCCAGAGAGGGTGTCTGCAGTTTTGAATTGGAATCCTCCTCAGAATGTCAAGCAGCTTCGCAATTTTCTTGGACTTGCAAGCTACTGCAGAAGATTCGTTGAGAATTTCTCTAAGATTGCAAAGCCTCTTTCCAACCTCCTCCAGAAGCATGTGAAATATGTCTGGTCTCCTGAGTGTGACGTTGCTTTCAACACTCTCAAAGAGAAACTCGTCACTGCTCCAGTCCTGACTCCTCCTGACGAATCCAAGCCTTATGAAGTATTCTGTGATGCTTCTCTTCAGGGCCTCGGTGCTGTCTTAATGCAAGAGAAGAAGGTTGTTGCCTATACCTCTCGCCAGTTGAAGCCCAATGAAAGGAACTACCCCACTCACGATCTTGAGTTGGCGGCAGTTGTCCACGCACTAATAACATGGAGACATCTCCTGTTGGGAAGGAAAGTGGACATTTTCACAGATCACAAGAGCCTCAAGTATATCTTCACTCAGCCTCATCTCAACCTCAGACAAACTCGATGGGTCGAAATGATTCAAGAGTATAATCCGAGTATTGAATATACTCCAGGCAAGGCTAATGTAGTTGCAGACGCTTTGAGCAGAAAGGCTTACTGCAACAGCTTAATCCTCAAGCCCTTTCAACCAGATCTTTGTGAAGCTTTTCGCAAGTTGAATCTCCAAGTTGTTCCTCAAGGTGTTCTTGCCAACCTCGTTGTCTCTCCTACTTTGGAAGATCAGATTCGTGAGGCACAATTGTTGGATACCATGGTGAAGAAGGTGAAACGTGGTATTGAAAAGAGCATCCCCAAATACAAGTGCTATCGAGTTGATGACAGAGATACTCTTTTCTTCGAGGACCGGATCGTGGTTCCAAAGGGTGATCTTCGTAAAGTCATTATGAACGAAGCGCACAACTCTCTCCTGTCTATTCATCCTGGAAGTACAAAGATGTACCATGACCTCAAGCAGTCGTATTGGTGGACTCGAATGAAGCGTGAGATCGCTCAATTCGTGAATGAGTGTGATGTCTGCAGAAGGGTGAAAGCAGAACACCAACGACCAGCTGGACTTCTCCAACCTCTTGCTATTCCAGAATGGAAGTTTGATCATATCGAAATGGACTTCGTGACTGGTTTTCCTAAGTCTAAGCGTGGAAATGATGCTATCTTCGTCGTCATCGACAAGCTCACCAAAGTGGCTCATTTTCTTCCTATCAAAGAGTCTATCACAGCAGCGCAGCTGGCAGAGCTCTACACCTCCAGAATTGTCTCTTTGCACGGCATTCCGCAATTGATTTCTTTAGACCGTGGCAGCATCTTTACCTCCAAATTTTGGGATTCTTTTCAGACGGCCATGGGCACCAACATCCGCTTCAGCACAGCGTTCCACCCTCAGACTAGTGGACAAGTTGAGCGTGTCAACCAAATTCTTGAAGATATGCTCAGACCTGTGTTATCTCTTTCGGCATGAAGTGGGAGGATTGTCTTCCTTATGCTGAATTCTCTTACAACAACAGTTTTCAAGCCAGCTCGGGCAAAGCCCCATTCGAGATTCTCTATGGCAGAAAGTGCCGTACTCCTCTCAACTGGTCTGAAACCGGTGAACGTCAATTGCTCGGCAATGATTTGATCTCAAAGGCTGAGGCTATGTGCAAGGTGATTCGTGAGAACCTCAAAGCCGCGCAGTCGCGCCAGAAGAGCTATTACGACAGCAAGCATCGTGATGTGGCATTCGAGATTGGAGACCATGTTTACCTCCGTGTCTCGCCAATGAAAGGAACTCGTCGCTTCGGTATCAAGGGGAAACTTGCCCCGCGATACGTCGGTCCCTTCAAGATCATCGGCAAACGAGGCGATCTAGCCTATCAACTTGAGCTCCCCTCCAACTTTGCAAATGTGCACGATGTCTTCCACGTGTCACAGCTTCGCAAGTGCTTCAAGACGCCTGAGCGCACCATCAACTTCGAAGAGATTGATCTTCAAGAAGATTTGTCCTATCATGAGCACCCAGTTGCTATTCTTGAAACAACTGAGCGCAAGACTCGCAACAAGTCAATCAAATTCCTCAAAGTGAAATGGTCACATCATTCAGACCGAGAGGCCACCTGGGAGCGTGAAGACCACCTACGTTCCGAGTATCCGGAGTTCTTTCAGTCCTAGATCTCGGGACGAGATCCTCTCATAGTGGTGGTGTGTTGTAACGCCCCAGATGTAACTTGCCATAATTGTAATCCAACTATTGCCATTGCCGGCTATGTGTTATGATATTCCCTCCGTGGTTGGGTTCTCTCTGTTTTGCATTTTGGTCATGTCGTGCATTTCATATCATGTCATCATGTGCATCGCATTTGCATACGCGTTCGTCTCATAAATCCGAGCATCTTTCCCGTTGTCCGTTTTGCAATCCGGCGCTCCTATGTCTCCCGGCGTCCCCTTTTACATTTCTTCGTGAGCGGGTATTAAACATTCTCGGAATGGACCGAGGTTTGACATGTGGCCTTGGTATAGCACCGGTAGACCGCCTGTCAAGTTTCGGGTCAATCGGAGTTCGTTTGGTACTCCAACGGTTAACCGGGCAACCGCAGAGGCCCCATTTGGTGCAGCCCAACATCCCTCTCTAAGTGGCCCAAAACCCACCTAAGGTT
This sequence comes from Aegilops umbellulata, assembly GCA_032464435.1. Classification (NCBI taxonomy): domain Eukaryota; kingdom Viridiplantae; phylum Streptophyta; class Magnoliopsida; order Poales; family Poaceae; genus Aegilops; species Aegilops umbellulata. The sequence continues at coordinate 333,723,114 of CP136058.1, forward strand.
GTCCCATCGTCTCGGTCGTTAGATCGTGATCGTGTGGGCGAAAACCGCACTCCATTTGGAGCTCCCTAGCTCCTTCTATCTATAAAAACGTCCTCCCCTTCCAAATCTGAGAGAGAGACACCCCTAACGGTAAATCTTCGGCTCGAAATCCGTGCCACCAGCCTCTCCGCCGCACTGTTCATCCGCCGCCGCCAACCGGGCCAACCGGGGCACGCCACGTGGCGGGCGCCGCCGCCGGCCCGCCAGGCCCGGTCGGGGCCCCCCGAAGCCCATCCGCCGCGCCGCTGTCCCGCGCGCGCTGCCCCCTCGCCGGAGTCGCCCGTCCGCCGCCCCGAGCCGCAGTTCCGCCGTCGCCCGCGCGCCCGCGCGCCTCCCCATCGCCGGCGCCGCCCCTGCCCGCCTCCTCCGCCCCGATCCGGCGAGATCCGGCCGGAGGGGGGCCAGATCCGGCCATCCTCTACCTCCCCGGCGTCCTTCTCCGGCGAACCTCGATTTCCGTGTACGAGGTTGACTTTCTCGGCCCCCCCCCCCGAATTACTGTCTGAGAATTCTATCATCATCATGCCATGTTCTACCTGCCATAACTTTGCATCCGTAGCTCCGATTCGTGCGTATAATATGTCGATTTGTTCGGCTCAAAGAGCACATCATTCCGTTCCATTGCATCATTCTCATTTGGAGTCATCTTGATGCCCGAAATGCTGTTAGAAGAGGGCTAGTTGATGTTAGTTGCTGTATCTTATCTGAACATGCACTTTTGTCATTTTTGCCATGATTGATGTGTACCACCTATGAGGTTGAGCTCTATAGATGTTTTGTAATATGCCATGTTACCTTTCCAGAGCATTTTGCCATGTATTTTTGTGATACTTGTGGTGACTAGCACAAGCATGCAAACTAGCTCACTTGTTGTTGCTGATTTCAGAGACTTAGTGATTTCACCAAGTCCCTGACTGCTGTTATCCTCATGCCATGTGTTCATGTTGTTTCCGAGAGATCTATGCATAATTTGAGTATGATCAGTAAGGGTGTTTTGAACTTGAGTATTTTCTCTATCCATCCATGCCTTTTTTTTCAATTATGGAGTGCCATAGCTTGAGTCAATCAAGCTCTGCTTTTGCTTCAAAATATTGCTGGCAGATTGTTTACGTGTTATTCGATTTGCCAAGCTTTGTGTAGTTGATACTTGCATGATATGATGTTATTCTTGCAATGTTTTGTTACTATGCCATGTCTTCTTGATGTATGTATGCTTAGTTTATCATGCAATGCTCTGTAGTGAGTGCATCGAGCTCACGAACATGCCTAGTCGTTAACAGTTTTCTGCCATGTCCAGTTTTCTGCTAAGTCTGAATCCTGTAACGAAACTTGCTTAATTGACATGGGTGTAATCATATTTTCTGATCCTTTTTGGCTTATGGTAAGTAAGGGTCTTTTGTCAAGTGCCTTGAGTAGATTCTTGCCATGCCTTTGTTTGCTATGTTATGAACCAGTAGCATGTTGTCTCGTTGCTCTGAACATGTCATCCTGATGTTAGTTTCTGCTACTTTGATAATTTCACTAAGTCTGGGAACTTGTTATCGTTTGCACTTTTGCCATGCTTGTTTGAACTTGTTATGATGTGAATTAGCCGTAGCTCAGTGTTCATCTTTGTCGAGCATCTTGATTAGATTGCTGTCATATGCTTTGTTGCCATTTTTGGGTGCAGTAGCTTAATTATTTGTTGCTTGCTAAGTAGCATCATGCTGTTTATGGCAGTTTCGTGTCATTCTTGTATTGCTTGCCATTTGCAAACCGTGCATCCGATTCCGGTGATTTTTATATCGATTTCAACCGAAATCACCTCATCTATCCAGTGGAATGCTTGGTTTGCCAAGATTATGCCTTGTTCATCCTTGTCCTTCCGAAGCATGCATACGCATTGCATATCACCTCTCGCATATCATGCCATGTTTTGCATCATGTTGCTTGCGCATTGCATCGTGGTTGATATTGGTTCCTTTGTTTGTTCTCTTGTCTTGGGTAGAGCCGGGAGACGAGTACGTGACCGAGGATTCCGTTGAGAACGCTTACGAGGACCAAGCTTTCGACAACTCTGAGAACCTTGCAGGCAAGATGACCATACCCTCGAAATCACTTCTATCTTTGCTTGCTAGATTGCTCGCTCTTTCTCTATGCCTATGCTGCGATACCTACCACTTGCTATATCATGCCTCCTATATTGCCTTGTCAGCCCCTAACCATCCATGTCCTAGCAAACCGTTGTTTGGCTATGTTACTGCTTTGCTCAGCCCCTCTTATAGCATTGTTAGTTGCAGGTGAAGATGAAGTTTGTTCCTTGTTGGAACATGGACTTGTTGTTCCTTGTTTGGAACATGTTTACTTGTTGGGATATCACAATACCTCTTATTTAATTAATGCATCTATATACTTGGTAAAGGGTGGAAGGCTCGGCCTTATGCCTGGTGTTTTGTTCCACTCTTGCCACCCTAGTTTCCGTCATACCGGTGTTATGTTCCCGGAGTTTGCGTTCCTTACACGGTTGGGTGATTTATGGGACCCCCTTGACAGTTCGCTTTGAATAAGACTTTTCCAGCAAGGCCCAACATTGGTTTTACCATTCGCCACCTAGCCTTTTTCCCTTGGGTTCTGCAGACTCAAGGGTCATCTTTATTTTAACCCCCGGGCCAGTTCTCCTTCGATTGCTGGTCCAAACTAGAGCCCTTTGCAGCGCCACCTCGGGGCAACTCGAGGTCTGGTTTTAGTTGTACGGATTGCTCATCCGGATGTGCCCTGAGACCGAGATATGTGCAGCTCCTATCAGGATTTGTCGGCACAATCGGGCGGCTTTGCTGGACTTGTTTTATTGCTGTTGAAATGTCGTGTAGTCCGGGATTCCGAGATTGATCGGGTCTTCCCGGTAGAAGGAATATCCTTCGTTGACCGTGAGAGCTTATCATGGGCTAAGTTGGGACACCCCTGCAGGGTATTATCTTTCGAAAGCCGTGCCCGCGGTTATGAGGCAGATGGGAATTTGTTGATGTCCGGTTGTAGAAAACCCGAAGTTGACCTTAACTAAAAACACATCAACCGCGTGTGTAACCGTGATGGTCTCTTCTCGGCGGGGTCCGGGAAGTGAACACGGTTGTTGGAGTTATGTCTGACGTAGGTTGTTTCAGGATCACTTCTTGGTCAATTTTAGTTTCTCGATCGTGCTTTGCCTTCTCTTCTCGCTCTCTCTTGCGCTATAGCCACCACATGCTAGTCGCTTGCTGCAGCTCCACCTCATAAACCCCTTTCCCACCTTTAAGCTTAAATAGTCTTGATCTCGCGGGTGTGAGATTGCTGAGTCCCCGTGACTCACAGATATTATCACCACAGTTGCAGGTACCAATGATGCCAGTGCAGATGACGCGACCGAGCTCACTTGGGAGTTCGACGAGGAACGTGGCCGTTACTATGTTTCTTTTCCAGATGATCAGTAGTGGGGCCCAGTTGGGTGATCCGGGGATCTGTTTAGCATTTGGGGTAGTCTTCTTTCATTTTGGTACCGTAGTCGGACCTTGAGTGTAACCTGTTTGATGGATGTTATTTATGTACTTGTGTGAAGTGGCGATTGTAAGCCAACTATGTATCTTTCCCCTTTATTTTATTACATGGATTGTGTGAAGATTACCTCACTTGCGAAATTGCTTTCAATGCGGTTATGCCTCTAAGTCGTGCCTCGACACGTGGGAGATATAGCCGCATCGAGGGCGTTACATGGTTCTACATCACCGAGCCGCGTGACCCTGAATGGGCAGCGGCCCCCGAGTTCCGATCTGGCATCCCCACGTGGCTCACCTCCTGGCAAGAGAAGGGCCTGTCATGGGGTAATTCGGGAGAGCTGACCGGACTCCAAACATGCGTCCAAAACCTGGTTGACAAGAAGCTCAAACTTGTCAACGTAGTCCAGGTCATGCTCATCCGCCGGATTCTCCCGTGTCAACGACGGGCTTTCAACTTGTGGGAGTTCGACCCGGCCCAGCACCAAACTCTGACCAGGCTCTTCGATACAACACACAAGGATGCCTGGAAGGTGCTATTCAAGGGCGCCGAGGTTCCCCCTCCCACTACCGAGGATCGCGGATTCTGCGCGAAGCGCCAACCAGTGCAGTAAGCTGTTTTACCTTTTATAGGATACTCTTTTTTCATAGTTTGACTCCATGCGGAATCTAAGCTCCCGTGCCTTTGACAGGACTGGCAGGAGAAGGCCGGACAGATCGACTGTCCAGCTCCTTTGCCCGAAGGCCCAGCAGACGCCCGTTTGGCGAAGCTGTTGGTTCCGGCACCTTATGTGGTGCCGGAGAAGAAGGCCAAGAAGAAGGCCACAGGAACCCAGAAGAGTTCCCGGCGCCCGGTGGTGTCGGACTCATCGGCCGATGACTCCGAGGCGCACTCCTCCCACGAAGATGAGGAGGAGGAAAAAGGGGCTACTTCCCCTCCAGCAGGGGGAGAGAAGAAAAGGAAGGCCGCCCCAACTGGGGAGGCCGGAGGGTCCAAGAAGGGAAGGACCCTTCCTTCGGACTACTCCACCAATGCCGCCGACAGCGAGGAGGAGTGGCTGCCCAGGGCCAAGCCCCTGGCGAAGTCATAAGTATTCGGACACCAAAGTGACTCATAGTGTTCCTTTATTGCACAACTTTTCCTGATGCCGAATATAATCATGCAGTCCGCCCCGAGCCCGGATCGACGTGTTGTCGAGTGGCTCTTTGGGTTCGTCGGATGTGAATAGCCTTTCACTTCCGGCCACCTCCTCCCCTCGCCCTATGGACAATGCCGAGGTATTGTCCCAAGAGGTTCCAAACCGAGGGGAGGCAGTCCTGGGGGCGCCTCAAGGCGACGTCTCGGACTCCAGGCGCAAGGGGGGCAAGACCCCCAGGGGCTCCAAGTCCGGCCCTGGGACGAACACCGCACCGGAACCTTCATCGGTTCCGGAGTCCGGTAGGCGGCCCCCTGCTACGAAGGGCAAGCCTACCGTGCCGGTGACCTCCGTCCAACCAGAGGCACCGGATAACTTGTTGGAGGTGCTTAACGGTGCCTCCATCGACGAGGAGCACCGCGATATTATGAGTGCGGTGATCCAGAAAGTTCAGTCCGCCGAAAACGGGCTGACTGAAGCTTGTGCTAGCCTTCTGACGGGCTTTGAGGTATGTAAAAAATATGTGAAAATATTACCGCATAGACAGTAGCCCCTGATGCTCTGTTCGGTGTTCACAAAGAAAAGCCGGATAGAGGATCTAATAATATTCGCAGGAGTCTAACATAATTATGTTGATATGCGTGCGCAGGCTTCGCTGCTAACCTCTGCCGCACTGACTGCGGAGGTTGATGCGCTGAAGCAGAACCTCGAGCGGTCCGATAAAGAGCTCGGCCTTGCCCAGAAGCAGCTCAAGGAGAACCAAGGTACGTAATGCCTTGTGTGTACATAAAAAAGATGCAGTTGCAAAAAATGATAGGATCGTTATTGATGTGCTAGGGGCCACGACCGAGGTGGCGACCCTGAAGCGAGCACTATCCGAGGCCAAAGATAAAGCGGCCACAGAGTGCAGCGAGCAGGGGAAGCAAGAGGCACGGGTTGCCGAGGTGCAGCAAGAGCTCCAGGCTCTCGTGAAAAAGCATGAGAGTTTGGAGCTTGAGTCAAAGACTCGCGAGTCTGAACTCGCTGCGGCCCTCGAGAACGCCAAGTCTGCCAAGGCTGAAGCCCAAAAGGCCCTCTAGGAAATTGAGGCGATAAAGAAGATAGCAGCGGGTAAGGCCTTCAATATGCAAAGCAAGCATGTGAAAGTGAATTACTTGTTACTTACCCGAGTCCGGAGCTCTCCAGGAGCATTCGCAGATTTTCCCCGCAGCGTGTCCGATGCCGCCACCTACTACCGGGCCGAGGAAGGGAGCTCGACAGAGAAGGTGTTCTGGTCTCAGTATGCTGAGACCGGACACCTGGTGCCCTTGAGCGACCAGCTGAAGTAACTGGTCGAGCTCCATAAGGTGGCCGAACATGCCATGAAGGGTCTCATAGTCCGGCTGTGGCCTGGAGAGGCCATGCCTGGGAGCTACTTCGGGCTGGTGAGGCGGTTGGCGGATGCCTGTCCGTGGCTTGAGGTTATCAAGCGCTCCGTCTGCATCGAGGGCGCCCGCCGGGCCCTTGCCCGTGTAAAGGTACACTGGGGCAAAATGGACGCGGAACGGCTGGTGAAGGATGGGCCACCGCAGGGCAAGGAGCATCGCCACCCTGAGATGTACTATAAAGGCGTCCTGGAGGGTGCCCGCCTTGTGGCGGATGAATGTTCAAAAGATGTAATATTTGAGTAGACTCGCTCGTGTGATCCTGTACGCTGAAAACTTGTTCGTGTGCGCTATGCAACGCTTGTTTGAATTTAAAATATTACCTTCTATGCGGTCGTTTATTAAATCTGAGAGATGACGAGTCGTCGGCTCTGCCCCCATGCCACGAGCGTTGGGGTGTTCGGGATTAAACCTGAGCACTCTTTTTCCCATTCTTGGGTCCTTCGAGGGAGGTGCTCAGCACAACGAACAAGGCAATCGGACTATAATGCGTTATCACTCTCACTTAGGCAGAGAATTCTATAATTCTAAATTTTGGCGAAGCCCCTAGTGTTCGGAAGACCGAGTTCAGGGCGTTATACACGCCTGGGCCGGACAAAGCCGACTCCTCGCTCTAAGCGGCATAAGTCTTTAGGGACTCGAAACCTCTCGAACAGCGACCAGCTCTCGCCCTATCATGACAGTCAGTTTTAGCTTTCTCTATTGAGGTGCTTAGCCCAGCTGAACCGGGGCACAATCGCAGTAGTTCTCCCAGTGCTACCTTAGCCGATATAGCGGAACGTAAGGTACCAAAACATGGGAGCTGGGCAAACCCAACTATTGACCAAAGACATGATTCGGAGCTGATGCATATAATGCTATAAGTTCGGAGTGCCGCACTTGTGAAAGTGTTTGGACTTCTCACGCTGTATTACGGGGTGCTTGAGCCCCTGGCATATTAGCCGTACCAAAGTGTACGGGTGCTGAATGTCATGAATGAACATATATACATAAAAAGGAATGAATAGAGAATGCAATAATAGATTGAAGCTAAGCATTGTTTATTCAAGAAAGGTGCATTAAAAGCAGAACGATACAAATATTGCGATAAGCGGGAGATGGGACTATTTGACATGTCCCCTCCAGGGGCGAACTGCTGAATGGTATGTAAAACATGTATTTTGCTCGTTATAGAGACCACCTGGGAGTTCCATAGTGCGACGTAGCTTTCTGCCTCCCTGGTTGTTGTATTGTGTGTTCGGCAATTGTACTGCCGAGCAGGTCTTCCGGAGAGTAAAGTCCTGAAAGTAAGAAAAAATGATAAAATCGGCAGCCCCTAGTGCGGTTGAGCCGTGTATTGGGGCGTGTCGTGGTCATGCCCCTCCCCCTGTGCCCATGGTATTTTCAGAGCGTAATTATGTACGCGTAGCACGGATTTCGCCGTTTTGCTAGGGCTGGGGTTGGGGCCGCATTGCTACGCTTGCTCGGCATGTGCCAAGCGGTCTTGTTGTAGGTTACTCCGAGCGCACTTGACGGTGTCCGGACATTTTATTGCCAGACTGGAGAATTGCCTTGAGAGGCTGCTTTGTACTTCCGCTGCGAGGGCCGCCGTGTGCTCCTCTGTTCGGAGAGAGCGCTCGGTGTTTCCATTGACTGTAATGACTCCCCGAGGTCCTGGCATCTTGAGGTTGAGGTATGCGTAGTGTGGCACCGCATTGAACTTTGCAAATGCGGTTCGCCGAGCAGTGCGTGATAGCCACTGCGGAACGAGACTATATCGAAATTTAACTCCTCGCTTCGGAAATTATACGGGGATCCGAAGACCACTTCAAGTGTGAGTGAGCCTGTGCAATGGGCCTCTACACCTGGTATGACACCCTTAAAGGTCGTCTTTGTGGGTTTGATCCTTGAGGGATCTATGCCCATTTTGCACACTGTGTCATGATAAAGCAGGTTCAGGCTGCTACCGCCGTCCATGAGGACTCGAGTGAGGTGAAATCCGTCGATAATCGGGTCTAGAACCAATGCGGCAAATCCGCCGTGGCGGATACTAGTGGGGTGGTCCCTGCGGTCGAAAGTGATCGGGCAGGAGGACCATGGGTTGAACTTTGGGGCGACTGGCTCCAATGCATATACATCCCTTAACGCATGCTTCCGCTCCCTCTTGGGGATGTGGGTTGCGTATATCATGTTCACCGTCCGCACTTGTGGGGGGAAACCCTTCTGTCCTCTATTGCTCGGCGGTCGGGGCTGCTCTTCCTCATCGCTATGTAGCCCCTTGTCTTTGTTTTCCGCGTTTAACTTGCCGGCCTGCTTGAACACCCAACAATCCCTGTTGGTGTGGTTGGCTGGCTTTTCGGGGGTGCCATGTATGTGACACGAGCGATCGAGTATACGGTCCAAGCTGGACGGGCCCGGAGTGCTCCTTTCGAATGGCTTTTTCCGCTGACCGGGCTTAGAGCCTCTGAATCCGGCATTAACTGCCATATCCTTAGTGTTGTCGCTGTTAATGCGGCGCTTGTGCTTGTTGCGACGTGACCTGCCATTCCTGTCCTTGGTATCCGAATTACCAGGGTTCTTTGACATGTTATTGCTACGAGCCAGCCAGCTGTCTTCTCCCGCGCAAAAGCGGGTCATGAGTGTCGTGAGGGCTGCCATAGATTTTGGCCTTTCCTGTCCAAGCCGCCGGGCAAGCCACTCGTCGCGGATGTTATGCTTGAAAGCCGCTAGGGCCTCTGCGTCCAGAAAATCGACGATTTGATTTTTTTTCTTGGTTAGGAACCGTGTCCAGAATTGTCTGGCCGATTCATCTGGCTGCTGAATTATGTGGCTCGGGTCATCGGCGTCTGGTTGTCGCACATAGGTGCCCTGGAAGTTATCAAGGAATGCGGCTTCCAGGTCTTCCCAGCACCCAATGGATTCTGCTAGTAGGCTGTTGAGCCAATGCCGAGCTGGTCCTTTAAGCTTGAGTGGGAGGTATTTGATGGCGTGTAGATCGTCGCCGCGGGCCATGTGGATATGAAGGAGATAGTCCTCAATCCATACCGCAGGATCTATCGTACCATCGTATGATTCAATATTCATGGGTTTGAAACCCTTTGGGATTTGATGATCCATTACTTCATCTGTGAAGCATAGCGGGTGTGTGGCGCCTCTGTACTGGGCTATATCACGACGTAGCTCAAATGAGTTTTGTCTGCTGTGTTCGGCCCGACCGGATTTACTTTTACTGTATCTGGCATGACGGTTATCATCTCGTGCTGAGGGACGCCCACGCGATCCGTAGATTGATCTTGTTTGCTTTGCATTGTCCTCCAACATATCTTGCAGGTTTAGCGCGTTTCCCCGTGCCTTTGTATTTTTTGAGTGACGTCGGGGTGCAGCTTGAGTTGTGGGCCGAGAGGCCTCTCTGTCGCGGCCACGAGGTGGCTGATCGACCGCGTCATACGCTGGAGATGTAGGTTTAGATGCTTCCTCCTCTAAACGGGGTAGCAACCTGCGCTTTGGGTAGCTCTTGGAGGGGCATTCGAGTTCATATTCCTCGGCCGCAAGGACTTTGGTCCATCTGTCAGCTAGCAAGTCTTGATCAGCTCTAAGCTGCTGCTGCTTCTTCTTAAGGCTATTTGTCGTGGCTATAAGCCAGTGCTTGAAGCGCTCTTGCTCAACGGGATCCTCAGGCACGACGAATTTGTCGTCGTCGAGGCTTGCCTCGTCTTCAGAGGGAGGCATGTAATTGTCATCATCTTCCTCTCTGTCTTGCCTTCTCTCATGAGGGCTGGCTTCTCCATCCTCCTGCGTTGAATCTTGCAGGAGGGGGTTGTCTTCTGCACTGTCCGGGGTGTTATTATCTCTTGTGCCAGAATCATCGTTTTTGCTCTGGCGGGACTTAGAGCGGCGCCGCTGATGTCGGTGATTGGGTTGCTTCTTGGAGGGGTTATCCTCCGCTATTCCGTTGCCATTGCCTTCTTTGGGTGTATCCACCATATATATATGTCATACGATGAGGTGGCTTTCTAGTGCCCTATAGGTGCTGGTTCCTGTTTGTCTCCAGCATCGTCGTCCATACCGTCGAGGTCTTCGGAGTCGAAGTCTAGCATGTCGATTAAATCATCAACAACGGCTATGAAGTGGGTGGTGGGTGGGCGTCGAATTTCTTCGTCGTCCGCATCCCAATCCTGCCGGTCATAATCCGGCCAGGACTCTCCTGCAAAGAGAGAGATCTTAGTGAATTCAGTATGTCGCCAAAGGGCGAGTGCTGAAAAATATCCGCGGCGGTGAACTCCATGATCGGCGCCCAATCAGATTCGATTGGCAAGGGCGCGGAGGGTTCAGAGTCCGGAGAAGAGTCCGGCAATGTGGAGTCACGGGCCTCGCGAAGGATAAGGTTAGTGTTCGGCTCGATCGCCGTTGAGACTGCAGCCTCCGCGGCGGGGTCTAGCCACCCGCTCTCGGTCGGCGCAGATGGCTCCGGATTGAAGGTCGGAGCGGATGCGGGTGTGGCCTCCAGGGCACTGTTCGGCGGCAGAGCTAAATCATGCCCATTATGACAGTGTGGCGCACTCGGCAGGGGCTCGAACCCGTCGAAGTTCAAGTCTCTGCGGATATCGGCCGTGTAGTTTAGACTTCCAAACCTGACCTGATGGCCAGGGGCGTAGCTTTCAATCTGCTCTAGATGGCCAAGCGAATTGGCCCACAGTGCAAAGCCGCCGAATACAAAGATCTGTCCAGGGAGAAAAGTCTCACCCTAGACTGCATCGCCAACGATGATCGAAGGAGCCATCAAGCCTGATGACGACGACAGAGAGGAACTCTCAATGAAAGCACCAATGTCGGTGTCAAAACCGGCGGATCTCGGGTAGGGGGTCCCGAACTATGCATCTAGGCGGATGGTAACAGGAGACAAGGGACACGATGTTTGTACCCAGGTTCGGGCCCTCTCGATGGAGGTAAAACCCTACTCCTGTTGGATTAATATTGATGATATGGGTAGTACAAGAGTAGATCTACCACGAGATCAGAGAGGCTAAACCCTAGAAGCTAGCCTATGGTATGATTGTTATTGTTGTGTCCTATGGACTAGACCCTCCGGTTTATATAGACACCGAAGGGGGCTAGGGTTACACAGACTCGGTTACAATGGGAGGAGATCTACATATACGTATTGCCAAGCTTGCCTTTCACGCCAAGGAGAGTCCCATCCAGACACAGGACGAAGTCTTCAATCTTGTATCTTCATAGTCCAACAGTCCGGCCAAGGGTTATAGTCCGGCTGTCCGGATACCCCCTAATCCAGGACTCCCTCAACAAGTCTCTTGATATCTTTGCCACAAAGGTTGATCCTCCTCCTCCTTTGCAAATTGATCTCAACCGCAATGCATCCTCCCCCATGCATGATGATAGTGCCGAGGTGTATGTCCCCAATTGTTCTAGCCAACCACCAAGTAGCCAACCCAATGAAGATCATATCAATGCTAGCGCCATAGTACTCCGTCATGATGCTATTCCTCATGTTGAAGAAGATGTTATTCCTCATGTTGAAGAAGATGCTAGTGGTCATGTTGATGATGATGCTATTGTTGCTCAAGAGGAGGATGCTTACTCGGAGAATGAAGAGATCCATTACAATCCAATTGGTAACTTGGATGTCATTGTGTGGCAACAAGATATGGACCGTACCCTCCCTTATAACCGTATGTGTGGGTATAACTCGGATGACGAGGGTCCGGAGGAAGAGTTGGATGAGGATGGGTTGACTGCGCAAGAAAATGAAATCTACAAGAAGGTGATCGACAAGGAGAGAGGGCCGCCGTTGTTTAGGGATGTGAGTCTTGCAGACAATGCCGTCGTTGATGGTGGGATGAGATTCTGGTTGTCTGAGCCAACGCCGTGCACCAAATTCAGTGATCCTCGACCACAAAATGAGGATGAGAATGCTCATTTGAAGAAAGGCATCAAGTTTGGTTCTTTGGTAGAGTTCAAGATATGGTTGTGTGACTATGCCATTAGGAATCATAGGCCGTTTGTTGTTGGTCGTTCAAATCAAAAACTTCGGTACATAGTCAAATGTGACCAAGAAGGTTGCAAATGGATGGTCCGCAGTAGAAAAATCAAAGAAACCGGGCAATGGGTCTTGAAGAGTCATGTTGGCACTCACACGTGCGTACCCCCGGACAAGGCTGACCGACGCAAAGGACACCGTCAACTCCCGTCTGAGTATCTAGGATACAAATTGTTGCATCAAATAGCACATGATCCAACCGTGAAGGTCAAGTTTCTCATGTCTTCGATTGAGGAACAATTCGGATACCCGGTCAAGTACGGGAAGGCATGGATTGCGAAGGCAAACGCTATTAGGATGTTGCATGGTGATTATGAGGCCGCATATAACATTCTTCCCAAGATGTTGGCAGCCATTGCTCATCGAAACCCGGGAATGCGCCATTGGGTGGAGTCAATTGACGGAGTGTTTCGTCGTGCCTTCTGGAGCTTTGGACAATGCATTGAGGCATTCACGTATTGTCGCCCGGTCTTGTCTATAGATGGTACATTCTTGACCGGCAAATACAAGGGCACATTGATGGTGGCGATGGCCCACTCTTCAAATGATAACGTGTTGCCGGTGGCATTTGCCTTGGTGCCTTCAGAGCACGATGATAATTGGGGGTGGTTCATGGAGCATGTGAGAACCAAGGTGATAGGCAAGCGAGAGGTATGCATTATATCGGATCGCCATCATGGCATTCTCAAAGCAATAGACGTTGATATTCCCGGTCTTCCAAAGCTTCAACACCCTTGGTGCATGAGACACTTTGTTGCAAACTTTTACTGGGCATGCAAGAGCAAGGAGTTTTGCAAACACCTTACCCTTGTTTGCGTTGCATTCAACACCGCCACATTCAAAAGCCGATATGATAAACTCCTCAAGGCTTTGGAGAAGAACAAAGGGGGGAAAGAATTCTTGGTTAGGCACTTTCCGGATAAGGAAAAGTGGTCACGTGCTTACGATGAAGGAGGTATGCGATATGGGGACATGACAAGCAACATGGTGGAATGGTTCAACAATGTGTTGAAGGGTGTCCGTTCCTTGCCGGTGACCGCAATACTCAAGTACACTTTCATCAAGCTCAATGAGTACTTCCTAAAGCATTCTGAAAGCATGGCCAAGTGGATTGGCAAAAAGATGGACCATCCATTAAAGGTTCATGATTGGTTGTTGCATCAAGCGCGCAAGTCTGCCAAACAACAAGTGATCAAATATAATGAAAAAGAAATGATCTATCAAATCGATGAGCCGGGTGGGACAACAAGGGACGGGAGGTCTTATGGTGGAGTTGCTTACGAGGTGCGCCTAAAAAACCGTTGGTGCCAGTGTGAGAGGCCACACAAGTATCATTGGCTTTGCTCGCATTTGAGACCGCAACACGGGCGAGAAACATGAACGTATCCGATGGCACAACGGTGCAGTTGCACGAGTTCACATTGGAACGAACAAGGTTGACATGGGCGCCTCGGTTCAATCCTTTCCTTGATGCCTCACAGTGGCCTGAGTATGTTGGGCCAGACATTGTGCCAGACCCTGCACTCATGGTGCCTATGAGGGGAAGAAGAAGAAAGAAGAGGTTCAAGAGTGACATGGATGATCTAGCTGGATACACAAGAATGAAGCAATTTGGTAGTGGTCATTTCATGGAGCCACCGGAGAACAACAATTGTGGAGAATGCAACGATACAGGACACAACGTTAGGACATGCAAGAAACCTAGAACGAACACGGGCACTAGTCAAACACGTGGACGGAGGACTAGCCTTGGAGGGGGCCGTGGCCGTGGAGGAAGGGCTAGCCTTGGAGGTGGCCGTGGTCGTGGAGGAAGGAGTACTAGCCTCCAAGGGGGTCGTGGCCGTGTATCTGGTGGTTCTAGGACACGTCGGGTTGATAGGGGAAGGCCTATCGATGTGTTGCTCAATCCGGATGGTTGAAATAATGTGAATGGTACTACTTTTAATATGTTCATGCATGTGTTGATATATTTGCCCCTTTACATGTCAATGTGTTTATATTTAGACTTAACATCTTTATTTGTTGTAGGGCATGGCTTCATCCGGTTCCATGAGGAGGCCACCGTGTGCTCACCAAGAAGACATGCCACACAAGTGGAAGGACGCATCTTTGGACAAGGTGAAGGAGAAATATGTGAAGATTCCGCCATGTTGGTGTGGAGATGTTTGCAAGGTGAAGGAGTCCACTGACCGAAAGAAGTCATGGACCGAAGGAAGGAGATATTTTCTTTGCCCCAATTATGCTTACGATCGTGCGCTTCCAACTAACGCCTATGACCTTCCACCGGTATGCTAGAGAAGTAACATGTTACTCTCAAATGTGTGTCAACACTAACATCCACTTTATATGCAGTCACCGCCTCCTCTATGCAAGTACTTCAGTTGGATAGATCATGAAGTGCCAAAAGATATCCAAAAGGACCAATTAGAAGATTGTCTTAGGTGCCAGTGGCTGTTCGAAGAAAGGTTTCAAAGAGGCTTGGAGGAAGAGCGTCGTCAGAAAGAGAGGATGGAGCGGAAGCAACGCAAGGAGGAGAGGGCACGCCAAGCGAAGCTTGCTCGTGAGGAGGAGAGGGCAAGAAAGCTTGCAAAAGCTCGCAAGGCACAAGAGGAGGATGAGGCATGTGACAAGAAGGGGAAATGGCCCCGTATGACTCAGTAAAGCCTTCTCTTTGGTGGACTCGTCATGTAATCGGATGAAGCCATGCCAAATTTATCATGAACTATGTAGTACTAAGGCAAGAAGCCATGTGTCGTGAACTTGTCGTGAATGAATTTGCCATGTATTGAATTTGTTGTGGAGATGTTTTCAAGGTGTCGTGAGAACTTTAGTTTGTCAGCAATTTCTGTGATTTGTTAGCAATTCATGTGATGATTTTATTTATAAACTGTTGTGCTGAGAAGGAGGGGCAGAACAGAGGATTAATCTGTTTTTAAGCCTACCACCATAGACTGTGGCGGTAGATTGGTGGACCCTACCGCCAGAGCCGGTGGCGGTAGGTGGGGTAAAGTTTCTGTGATGAAGAGAAGCCAACCCTTGTGTAACGCCCGGATAATCATGCTACAGTAATCCCACACTAATCGTGCCATGACACCTCGGTTACTGTTGCTATCCTCGCAAAAATTCGAAACCGTTTGAAATTCAAATTCAAATTATTGATAACAATAATTGTTTCCAAAAATTAAAACAAAATTGTTCGGTGGTTGCCGAATATTCCAAAGGTAATTGTGGTGAAGTAAACACAATTTTATAAAATGCCTAAATATTTTAAAGTGGAATGAAACAGTAAAGAAAATAAATAAAAGAAAACAGAAAACAATCAAAAAAAGAGAAAGCAACCCCCACTAGGCTCCGGCCCAGCAGGCCACAGCCCCACTGGGCCAACCCACCTCACCGCCAGGCCGGCCCACCCCCGCGCCCCATAACCCCCACTCCCCCAGAAACCCTAACCCTATCCACCCACTTCCCCCCCCCCCACTCCTTCTCGCTCCCAACCCCTCCCGATCCGATCTGGATCGGGGCTACGACCCCGTCAACCTCCCCGGCGCCTGAAGCTCCTTCCCCGCCGGCCTGCCTCCCCGTCGCCCTCGCGTCCCCGTCGGCCTCCCCAACCTCCCCCGAGCTCACGCCCTAGACCCTACGTTCCCGGTGAGGCCCCCCGGCCTCCTCTCTCTCCCCCCCCCACGTGCCGGCGCTCGCCGCGTGCGCCCGGCTCGCCCGCAGCCATCCCCGTCCGCACCCAGCCGCGGCCCCGCACGGCGGTCGCCACGCCCGACGGCGCGCGTCGCGCGCCCCTCGCGCGTCCAGGCCACGCGCCCGGCCGCGCCTCCCCCCCCGCTCGCTGCTGCTGCCGCTGTCGCCGGCGGCCGCCTCTGCCCACGACCGCACGCGACCGCTCTCTAGCCCCGCCCACGGCTCACCACCCCAGCGCGCGCGCCGGCGACGCTCGCCGCCCTGCCTTCTCCTGCGCCGCTCGCCCGCGGACCCCCCTGCTACCGCGCTGCCGCGCCGCTCGCCGGCGACACCCCGCCGCGCCCTGGTTGCCTCGTCCCCCGGACGGGCTCGACACCCCCCCCCCCCGCATGGGGCGCCCGTAACCGCATCGCTGGCAACCGCGCGCCCGCTATGGCCCTAGGCCACTGACCAGTGGGGTCCATCCCCAAAACGGATTATAAATAATAATAATAATAATAATAATAATAATAAATATAATAATTAAAATATTAATTAATTAATAAATTAAAGAATTAATTAAGTTAATTAATCATAATTAGATTAACCTAATTAACTGTTAGTTTAATCAGAACAGTAATTAGTTAGTTAACCCTAATTAACCTAATCAGGGAATGACAGGTGGGTCCCACTGGACCCACATGTCAGTTTGACCCAGTCAACTCTGTTGATTGCTGACGTCAGCATGACATCATGCTGATGTCATAAATCTTATTTCGAATTAAATTAATTAAATAAATTCTAAAAATGATTTAAAACTTTAGAAAATCATATATTTTAATCCGTAACTCGGATTAAAATATTTTCAACATGAAAGTTGCTCAGAACGACGAGACGAACCCGGATACGCAGCCCGCTCGTCCACCACGCATCCCTAACCTATCCAACACGCAAATTTCCCCCTCCGGCTCCTCTGCTCGAAAACACGAAACCCCGGGAAAACTTTCCCGGATGTTTCCCCCCCTTCACCGGTATCATCCAATACCGCGTTAGGGCACCTCTAACGCCGTTGCTTGTCATGTCATGCATCACTATGCATCTGCTTGCTTAAATATTTATTATTTCTCCCCCCTCTTCTCTCGATAGACACCGAGACCGACGCTGTTGCTGCCCCGTTCGACTACGGAGTTGACGACCCCTCTCTCTTGCCAGAGCAACCAGGCAAGCCCCCCCTTGATCACCAGATATCGCCTACTCTCCTCTATACTGCTTGCATTAGAGTAGTGTAGCATGTTACTGCTTTCGTTATTCCTATCCTGATGCATAGCCTGTCTTTGATACTGCTGTTGATACCTTTACCTGCAATCCTACTTGCTTAGTATAGGATGCTAGTGTTCCATCAGTGGCCCTACACTCTTGTCTGTCTGCCATGCTATACTACTAGGCTGTGATCACCTCGGGAGGTGATCATGGATATATACTATACTTTAAACATGATACATGTGGTGACCAAAGTCGGGTTGGCTCGAGGAGTACCCACGAGTGATTCACGGATTGGGGGCTGAAAGGACCTTTGTCCCGACGGCCCTCTGTGTGGATCTTTGTGGCGGAGCGGCAGGGCAGTTCGGGGCTACCTGGGTGAGAGGTGAGCCTGGCCCTGTTGGCGTTCGCGGATACTTAACACACTTAACGAGATCTGGGTATTTGATCTGAGTCTGGCCATTTGGTCTATACGCACTAACCAACTACGCGGGAAAGATATGGGCACGCGACGTCGTGGTATCAGCCGAAGCACTTCTTAACGTCAGCGACTAAGTGGCGCGCGCCGGGTTGGACCGCGTAACGTGACTTCCGTTGTACTGGAGGTTGCTAGGTCTGCTCACCGGCCGCGTTCGCAACGTGCAGGTGTGCTTAGGGCGATGGGCCCAGACCCCTGCGCGCATAGGTTTAGACCAGCGTGCTGACCGCTCTGTTGTGCCTAGGTGGGGCTGCGACGTGTTGATCTTCCGAGGCCGGACATGACCCAGGAAAGTGTGTCCGGCCAAATGGGATCAAGCGTGTTGGGTTATGTGGTGCACCCCTGCAGGGAAGTTAATCTATTCGAATAGCCGTGTCCCTCGGTAAAAGGACGACCCGGAGTTGTACCTTGACCTTATGACAACTAGAACCGGATACTTAATAAAACACACCCTTCCAAGTGCCAGATACAACCCGGTGATCGCTCTCTAATAGGGCATCGAGGAGGGGATCGCCGGGTAGGATTATGCTATGCGATGCTACTTGGAGGACTTCAGTCTACTCTCTTCTATATGCTGCAAGACGGAGGCGACCAGAAGCGTAGTCTTCGATAAGACTAGCTACCCCCCTCTTATTCTAGCATTCTGTAGTTCAGTCCACTGATATGGCCCTTTACACATATATCCATGCATATGTAGTGTAGCTCCTTGCTTGCGAGTACTTTGGATGAGTACTCATGGTTGCTTTTCTCCCCCCTTTTCACCTTTCCCTTCTACCCGGTTGTCGCAACCAGATGCTGGAGCCCAGGATCCAGACGCCACCTTCGACGACGACTCCTACTACTCTGGAGGTGCCTACTACTACGTGCAGCCCGCTGACGACGACCAGGAGTAGTTAGGAGGATCCCAGGCAGGAGGCCTGCGCCTCGTTCGATCTGTATCCCAGTTTGTGCTAGCCTTCTTAAGGCAAACTTGTTTAACTTATGTCTGTACTCAGATATTGTTGCTTCCGCTGACTCGTCTATGGTCGAGCACTTGTATTCGAGCCCTCGAGGCCCCTGGCTTGTATTATGATGCTTGTATGACTATTTTTATTTGTAGAGTTGTGTTGTGATATCTTCCCGTGAGTCCCTGATCTTGATCGTACACATTTGCGTGCATGATTAGTGTACGATTGAATCGGGGGCGTTAAAAGTTGGTATCAGAGCCGACTGCCTGTAGGAATCCCCCTTCCACACTCCTTGGCCGAAGTCGAGTCTAGTCATTGAAAAACTTTTACTAACATGGCTGTGTGCCTTACGGGCGCACGTCGCCATCGGGTGGCACTAGGATCTTCTACTCCTCGACCTTTACTCTGGGACTCTAAACTCTCTTCTACTCAGGTTAAACGAATTTACTAACTCTGACACTAGGATCCCGTGACGACATTCACTCCAAAGTTGGATAAGAGCCATAGTTATTCCTTAGTATAGTGTTTTGCACAATTTCCACACTGTCATTTGACTCCTTGAAACATCTTTGTTTTCAGATGGAACCCACGAGGCAGGTCGTGCGCCACACGGCGGCCATTGGCGCCTCGGGATCACCGGCCGTGCTAGCTGAGATGATGACCTATCTGGGTTATCGCTGGCACCCCGAGTACACCGTCACCGAGGAGTACCAGGACTTTAACCAGGAGCAGTACCGAGCCACCGTCCACCTCTACTCTCGGGAGTATGACTCCACTACTGTGCTGCACACCGCGTATGGTGTTGGAGTGACCATCGATATGGCAGTTCATGATGCTGCCTATGCTGCTCTGACACGCCTTCGTAGGGAGTACCGGGAGTTGGACACCTCCCCATTCAGGCACATTGCTATCACATCTGATATTGGTGCGGAGGGTTACTACACTGCTGCCTACTCCACTGTCACCCGCGAGCCCTTCCACCATCAGAACTTTGTTCTGCATGCTGATGGGCTGGATCGAGCTAACCGAGCTCTTCGCCACGAGTTGTACACCACTCGTCAGCACCTCTACCGTGCTCTGACGATGTTGCACCCCTTTGTTGGATCTGGGGAGCTGCCGCGTTCTGCTATCTACCCAGCCAGGACCGTGATGCCTCAGGGTGTCGGTTGGCCAGAGGTGGGAGGCTACTCTCCCGCACTTGGTCCACTTCTGCCGCCAGAGCATTGGGTTCAGCACCAGAGCACCCGCGGACCCCAGGATGCCGACGTGGTGTACCCGTTGCCACACTACCAGCTTTCAGGCTACACCTACCACCGCAGTGTCGTGTGGGACTGATGTAGACTTGCTTGCTTATGTTAGATGCATTCACCGCGAGCCTGCGTGCCGCCTATGATGTCCTAGTCTATGTACTGAACTCTGTGTACCGAACACTTTGCATGATCCCTTTTGTAAGACGTGTCGACTATTATGTGGTATCTATCGTGCTGCTTTCATTATGCATGTTTCATCTTGAATGATTCTTGTCTTTGCAAATATTCTCAAATGCTGAACTACCCCTGTTATATATTAGCAGGATGGTTAGACCAGGTGGTCGTGGTCGGGGTGGCAACTTCCCACCACCGCCTGAGTACATGGCTGGTATGATCCAACAGCTTGAGATGAATCGCCAGTTCATGGAGAACATGATGGCTCAGTTTCCTTGCCCCAATATGAACCAGCAGCCAAACACACTAACTCTGCAGGATTTCATGCGCCTGAACCCAACTGTGTACCGCAGCTCAACTCAGCCTCTGGACGCTGATGACTGGCTCCGTGACATCACATATGAGATGGAGTCTGCTGATGTAGCCCCTGCCAGCTATGTCACGTTTGCTTCCTTCTTCCTGAAGGGACCCGCAGCTCAATGGTGGGACAGCCACAGGCGTACTCTGCCAGTTGGAACAATCATCACCTGGCCAGACTTCCAAGCTGCTTTCTGTGCCTGCTTCATTCCTCAGGGAGTCATGGACCGGAAGAAGCGTGAGTTCCGCAGCCTCATCCAAGCCAACAAAACTGTTGAAGCTTATCAGCGAGAGTTTCTGGAGTTGTCTCGCTATGCTGAAGAAGACATTGCAACTGATGCACGCAGAGAGGAGAAGTTCCGAGACGGCCTTCAAGCTGACATCAAGTTCGCACTTCTAGTGCACGACTTTGCTGATTTCGCCACCTTGGTGAACAAGGCCATCAATGTCGAAACTGGTCTGCAGGAATACCAGAGCTCTCACAGGCGCAGCCGTGACACGGGCTCATCTTCGGGCCCGTCCTCGCAGAAGCGCAGGATATGGATTCCCAACAGCATGTACCAGCCGAATGCACCTTCCCCAAGGCAGTCCTATGCTGCACCTCGTCTGCCTAATGCTCCTGCTAGGCAGCCAAAACTTCCAGCTCCACCACCCCAAGCTCCGGTCCCCACTCCCAATAATGGTCTGTGCTACAAGTGTGGTCAACCAGGTCACCTTGCCAGGAACTGCTATCAGAATCAGAATCAGAATCAGCTGGCCCTTCCTGCAGCTGGTCGTGGAAACAACCAGAACCGCAACAACAATGCCAAGTCTTATGGTCGTGTTCATGCCAACCACGTTGATCTGAACGAAGCTCAAGACCAGCCTGCTACTGTGATGGGTACACTCCTCGTAAATTCAGTACCTGCATCTGTTTTATTCGATACAGGAGCATCGCATTCATTCATGTCAGAAGATTTTGCATTGAAGCATGGCATTAATTACGAGGAGATGAACACTTCGGTAGTGGTAAAAACCCCCGTGGGACAATGTCAAACCTCCATGGTTGGCGTCGACGTCCCCGTGGAAATCGAAGGGCTGGAATTCTATGCCTCGCCCATTATCCTGAAGACGTCTAACATCGACCTCATTCTGGGGATGGATTGGTTGAAAGCGCATACTGCTTCCATAGTTTGCGCCACTAAGACCGTCCATCTGCTACATCCTTCAGATGAAATAGTTACATACCACGCTCGCCTGGTGCAAAATGCCGAGGCAAGGCTTTATGCCTTGAATGCATTGAACTCTGCACCACTCGAGGGCATTGAAAACATCCCCGTCATGCATGACTTCCTCGACGTCTTTCCTGAAGAACTTCCAGGGATTCCCCCTGCTAGGGCTGTCGAATTCATCATCGACTTGAAACCAGACACCACTCCTATTGCCAAGCGGCCCTACAAAATGCCGCCGCATGAACTCCTTGAGCTTAAGGAGGAAATCGATAAATCTCTTCAAAATGGTTTCATTCGTCCAAGTTGCTCTCCTTGGGGAGCACCTTCTCTCTTTGTTAAGAAGAAGGATGGGACAAACCGACTGGTCCAAGACTACCGTCCTATTAACAAAGCTACCATTCAGAACAAGTATCCTCTTCCTCGGATCAATGATCTGTATGATCAACTGGCTGGTCCATCAGTGTTCTCTAAACTCGACTTGAGGTTGGGTTACCACCAGATCCGTGTTCGTGAAGAGGATATCCCAAAGACCGCCTTTGTGACTCGTTATGGTTCATACGAGTACACTGTCATGTCCTTCGGCTTAACCAATGCCCCAGCCACCTTCTCTCGCCTGATGAACTATATATTCATGGATTACCTCGACAAGTTCGTCGTGGTTTATCTGGATGATATCCTGGTATTTTCCAAGAACGAAGAAGAGCATGCTGAACATCTTCGTCTTGTGCTGGAAAAGCTACGGGAGCATCAGCTATATGCCAAGTTCTCTAAATGTGAATTCTGGCTTCCTGAAGTAACCTATCTTGGACATGTCATCTCTAAGGATGGTATTGCCGTTAACCCTGAACGAGTTCAGGCTATTCTTGATTGGACTCCTCCGAAGAATGTCAAGCAAGTCAGAAGTTTTCTCGGTCTCGCCAGCTATTGCCGTCGATTCGTCGAGAACTTCTCCAAGATTGCCAGGCCTCTGACTAACCTGCTGCATAAGGGCGTCAAGTTCCAATGGACAGACAAATGTCAGGAGAGCTTCCAGGCACTCAAGGACAAGTTGACTTCTGCCCCAGTGCTAGCTCCACCTGACACAAAGAAGGACTTCGTCATTTACTGCGACGCTTCCCGTCAAGGATTAGGCTGTGTCCTAATGCAAGAGCGCAGAGTGATTGCCTATGCCTCTCGTCAATTGCACCCTCACGAAGAGAACTACCCAGTTCACGACCTCGAGCTTGCTGCTGTCATCCATGCACTGAAGCAGTGGCGACATTACCTTCTTGGTAATCGTTGCGAGATCTTCACCGACCATCAAAGTCTGAAGTATCTGTTTACTCAGCCAGACCTGAACCTCCGTCAGCAGAGCTGGATGGAGACCGTAGCAGACTTTGACTTGGGTATTTCCTATACACCAGGCAAGGCTAATGTAATGGCAGATGCCTTGAGCTGCAAGTCTTACTGCAACCATCTCCAGATTCACAAAGTTCAGTCCTCCCTCGTTGAAGAATTCAGAAAGCTGAACCTCCATATTGTTCCTCCGGGTGCACTCGCTCCCCCTCCTAAGGAGTTTCGCAAGATGAACCTCCATGTTGTCCCCAAAGGTTCTCTCAATACACTAGTTGCTAGGCCAGATCTTGTGGAAACCATCAAATGGATACAGAAATTTGACGATGAAGTGGAGAGGATTAAACATTATATCGCACAAGGAAAGCCCTCATTCTTCACCGTTGATGACGCTGGCACCTTGTTCTTCAAAGGTCGCCTAGTAGTTCCGAGTAAGAGGGAAAACATGGATTTGTCTCAGAAGGTTATGAAAGAGGCTCATGATACACCTCTATGTATCCATCCTGGTAGTACAAAGATGTACCAGGACATTCGTCAAAGATTCTGGTGGTCTAACATGAAGCAAGACATTGCTCGCTATGTTGCCGAGTGTGACGTTTGCCGTCGTATCAAAGCAGAACATCAAAGGCCTGCTGGAACTCTGCAACCTATCTCTATTCCTAAATGGAAATGGGACCATGTTGAAATGGACTTCGTCACTGGTTTTCCCAAATCGCAGAAAGGTAATGATGCTATTCTTGTCGTCATTGACCGGCTTTCTAAAGTTGCACATTTTCTGGCGGTCAAGGAAACGATCACTGCTAGTCAGCTTGCAACCCTCTACATGTCCAGAATTGTTTCACTTCACGGTATTCCCCTGGTTATCCGTTCGGACCGTGGCAGCTTATTCACTTCAAGATTCTGGGCAAGTTTCCAAGAAGCTATGGGAACTCATCTATCATTCAGTACTGCTTTTCATCCGCAGTCTCAAGGGCAAGTTGAACGTGTCAACCAAGTTCTCGAAGACATGCTTCGGGCTTGTGTTATTTCCTTCGGCAAGAAATGGGAGGAATCTCTCCCGTATGCTGAGTTCTCTTATAATAATAGCTATCAGGCTAGTCTGAAGATGGCCCCCTTCGAAGTGTTATATGGACGAAAGTGCCGAACCCCTCTGAACTGGTCAGAAACTGGGGAACGTCCACTCTTTGGTCCGGATATTATCCAACATGCCGAAGAACAAGTCCGCATTATTCGCGAGAATCTCAAGACTGCTCAGTCACGCCAAAAGAGTAATTATGACCGCCATCATAAAGACATGGCCTATCAACCTGGCGAAAAGGCCTATCTTCGAGTTACACCAATGAAGGGTGCACACCGCTTCAGGATCAAAGGAAAGCTAGCTCCCCGCTATATTGGTCCTTTCACTATTCTCGAGAGGCGTGGAAAAGTGGCTTATCAACTGGAGCTTCCGCCGAACCTTTCTCAGGTTCACGATGTGTTCCACGTGTCACAACTCCGTCGCTGCTTCAAGGACACAATCCGAGCAGTGGATCATGAAGTGCTCGAATTGCAACAGGACCTCTCCTATAAAGAGCATCCGGTCCGCATTCTTGACAAAGCTGAACGCCGCACTCGTCAGAAGGCGATCAAGTTCCTCAAAGTCCAGTGGTCGAATCACTTTGAAGACGAAGCCACCTGGGAACGCGAGGATCGCTTGCGTGATGAATACCCCGCAATGTTTCCTTCTACCTCCTAAATCTTGGGACGAGATTTCTTGTAGTGGAGGAGATTTGTAATGCCCGGATAATCATGCTACAGTAATCCCACGCTAGTCGTGCCATGACACCTCGGTTACTGTTGCTATCCTCGCAAAAATTCGAAACCATTTGAAATTCAAATTCAAATTATTGATAACAATAATTGTTTCCAAAAATTAAAACAAAATTGTTCGGTGGTTGCCGAATATTCCACAGGTAATTGTGGTGAAGTAAACACAATTTTATAAAATGCCTAAATATTTTAAAGTGGAATGAAACAGTAAAGAAAATAAATAAAAGAAAACAGAAAACAATCAAAAAAAGAGAAAGCAACCCCCACTGGGCTCCGGCCCAGCAGGCCACAGCCCCACGGGCCAACCCACCTCACCGCCAGGCCGGCCCACCCCCGCGCCCCATAACCCCCACTCCCCTAGAAACCCTAACCCTATCCACCCACTTCCCCCCCACTCCCTCTCGCTCCCAACCCCTTCCGATCCGATCTGGATCGAGGCTACGACCCTGTCGACCTCCCCGGCGCCCGAAGCTCCTTCCCCGCCGGCCTGCCTCCCCGTCGCCCTTGCGTCCCCGTCGGCCTCCCCAACCTCCCCCGAGCTCACGCACTAGACCCTACGTTCCCGGTGACGCCCCCCGGCCTCCTCTCT
This sequence comes from Aegilops umbellulata, assembly GCA_032464435.1. Lineage (NCBI taxonomy): Eukaryota > Viridiplantae > Streptophyta > Magnoliopsida > Poales > Poaceae > Aegilops > Aegilops umbellulata. Next base: position 333,748,335 of record CP136058.1, read on the forward strand.
CTCCCCCGCGCGTGCCGGCGCTCGCCGCGTGCGCCCGGCTCGCCCGCAGCCATCCCCGTCCGCACCCAGCCGCGGCCCCGCACGGCGGTCGCCACGCCAGACGGCGCGCGTCGCGCGCCCCTCGCGCGTCCAGGCCACGCGCCCGGCCGCGCCTCCCCCCCGCTCCCTGCTGCTGCCGCTGTCGCCGGCGGCCGCCTCTGCCCACGACCGCACGCGACCGCTCTCTGGCCCCGCCCACGGCTCACCACCCCAGCGCGCGCGCCGGCGACGCTCGCCATCCTGCCTTCTTCTGCGCCGCTCGCCCGCGGACCCCCCTGCTACCGTGCTGCCGCGCCGCTCGTCGGCGACACCCCGCCGCGCCCTAGTTGCCTCGTCCCCCGGACGGGCTCGACCCCCCCCCCCCGCACTGGGCGCCCGTAACCGCATCGCTGGCAACCGCGCGCCCGCTATGGCCCTAGGCCACTGACCAGTGGGGTCCATCCCCAGAACGGATTATAAATTAAAAAATAATAATAAATATAATAATTAAAATATTAATTAAAGAATTAATTAAGTTAATTAATCATAATTAGATTAACCTAATTAACTGTTAGTTTAATCAGAACAGTAATTAGTTAGTTAATCATAATTAACCTAATCAGGGAATGACAGGTGGGTCCCATTGGACCCACATGTCAGTTTGACCCAGTCAACTCTGTTGACTGCTGACGTCAGCATGACATCATGCTGATGTCATAAATCTTATTTCGAATTAAATTAATTAAATAAATTCTAAAAATGATTTAAAACTTTAGAAAATCATATATTTTAATCCGTAACTCGGATTAAAATATTTTCAACATGAAAGTTGCTCAGAACGACGAGACGAACTCGGATACGCAGCCCGTTCGTCCACCACGCACCCCTAATCTATCCAACTTGCAACTTTCCCCCTCCGGCTCCTCTGCTCGAAAACGCGAAACCCCGGGAAAACTTTCCTGGATGTTTCCCCCCTTCACCGGTACCATCCAATACCGCGTTAGGGCACCTCTAACGCCGTTGCTTGTCATGTCATGCATCACTATGCATCTGCTTGCTTAAATATTTATTGTTTCTCCCCCCTCTTCTCTCGATAGACACCGAGACCGACGCTGCTGCTGCCCCGTTCGACTACGGAGTTGACGACCCCTCTCTCTTGCCAGAGCAACCAGGCAAGCCCCCCCTTGATCACCAGATATCGCCTACTCTCCTCTATACTGCTTGCATTAGAGTAGTGTAGCATGTTACTGCTTTCGTTATTCCTATCCTGATGCATAGCCTGTCTTTGATACTGCTGTTGATACCTTTACCTGCAATCCTACTTGCTTAGTATAGGATGCTAGTGTTCCATCAATGGCCCTACACTCTTGTCTGTCTGCCATGCTATACTACTGGGATGTGATCACCTCGGGAGGTGATCATGGATATATACTATACTTTAAACATGATACATGTGGTGACCAAAGTCGGGTTGGCTCGAGGAGTACCCGCGAGTGATTCACGGATTGGGGGCTGAAAGGACCTTTGTCCCGACGGCCCTCTGTGTGGATCTTTGTGGCGGAGCGGCAGGGCAGTTCGGGGCTACCTGGGTGAGAGGTGAGCCTGGCCCTGTTGGCGTTCGCGGATACTTAACACGCTTAACGAGATCTGGGTATTTGATCTGAGTCTGGCCATTTGGTCTATACGCACTAACCAACTACGCGGGAAAGATATGGGCACTCGGCGTCGTGGTATCAGCCGAAGCACTTCTTGACGTCAGCGACTGAGTGGCGCGCACCGGGTTGGACCGCGTAACGTGACTTCCGTTGTACTGGAGGTTGCTAGGTCTGCTCACCGGTCGCGTTCGCAACATGCAGGTGTGCTCAGGGCGATGGGCCCAGACCCCTGCGCGCATAGGTTTAGACCGGCGTGTTGACCGCTCTGTTGTGCCTAGGTGGGGCTGCGACGTGTTGATCTTCCGAGGCCGGACATGACCCAGGAAAGTGTGTCCGGCCAAATGGGATCAAGCGTGTTGGGTTATGTGGTGCACCCCTGCAGGGAAGTTAATCTATTCGAATAGCCGTGTCCCTCGGTAAAAGGACGACCCGGAGTTGTACCTTGACCTTATGACAACTAGAACCGGATACTTAATAAAACACACCCTTCCAAGTGCCAGATACAACCCGGTGATCGCTCTCTAACAGGGCATCGAGGAGGGGATCGCCGGGTAGGATTATGCTATGCGATGCTACTTGGAGGACTTCAGTCTACTCTCTTCTATATGCTGCAAGACGGAGGCGACCAGAAGCGTAGTCTTTGATAAGACTAGCTACCCCCCTCTTATTCTGGCATTCTGTAGTTCAGTCCACTGATATGGCCCTTTACACATATATCCATGCATATGTAGTTAGCTCCTTGCTTGCGAGTACTTTGGATGAGTACTCACGGTTGCTTTTCTCCCCCCTTTTCCCCTTTGCCTTCTACCCGGTTGTTGCAACTAGATGCTGGAGCCCAGGATCCAGACGCCACCTTCGACGACGACTCCTACTACTCTGGAGGTGCCTACTACTACGTGCAGCCCGCTGACGACAACTAGGAGTAGTTAGGAGGATCCCAGGCAGGAGGCCTGTGCCTCGTTCGATCTGTATCCCAGTTTGTGCTAGCCTTCTTAAGGCAAACTTGTTTAACTTAGGTATGTACAAAGATATTGTTGCTTCCGCTGACTCGTCTATGACCGAGCACTTGTATTCGAGCCCTCGAGGCCCCTGGCTTGTATTATGATGCTTGTATGACTATTTTTATTTGTAGAGTTGTGCTGTGATATCTTCCCGTGAGTCCCTGATCTTGATCGTACACATTTGCGTGCATGATTAGTGTACGATTGAATCGGGGGCGTCAAACCTTGGCGGTAGGCTCAAACCCTACCGCCACAGTGTCGGGTGGTAGGATGTTGTACCCTACCGCCAGACCACGTGGCGGTAGGGGGCGTATATCTTCTGTGACGGAAAACGCCAGCGCCCTGGCGGTAGGGTTGACCTACCGCCACAGCCAATGGCGGTAAGGTCAACCCTGCCGCCAGGTGAAAGTGCGTTATATCGACTAGAGGGGGGGTGAATAGGCGATTTTTATGAAATTCTTCACTAAGGAATTTGCTCGTGAGGTATTCCTTAGCGAAGAACTACTAGCAGCGGAATAAGTACTCAGAGGTAAACATAGCAGAATACATGCATGTTCATCATGATGAAATGAAGACAAACTCAGAGTACAGAAAGTGTAATCACAGGATAGCACAAGATGAAGACAAACAGACTGAAGAAATTGAACTAAGGAAATTGAGAAAGTCTTTAGTCAAAGTCTTCAAACACAGATATGAACAAACACACAACACAGTAATGAGGAAATGAAAGTGTTGAGGAAATAGAACCAGTAAGCTTGGTGAAGACAATGATTTGGTAGACCAGTTCCAACTGCTGTCTCAGTTGTACATCTGGTTGGAGCGGCTGAGTATTTAAACTCGAGGACACCTAGTCCCGGACACACAGTCCTCACCGTATTCTCCTTGAGCTAAGGACACACAGTCCTCGCCCAATCACTCGTGGTAAGTCTTCAGGTGACTTCCAAACCTTCACAGACTTGGTCACTCGGCGATCCACAATTCCTCTCGGATGCTCTAGACCTTGACGCCTAACCTTCTGGAAGAAGCACAGTCTTCAAAGGTAACAAGCGTCGGATCCACACAGGATCAATCTCTTCAGTGATGCTCAATCACTTTGGGTTTGTAGGTGTTTTGGGTTTGGGTTTGGATTTTCCTCACTTGATGATCTTCGCTCAAAATCCTCGGAGGATGGGTTGCTCTCAAATGACAAGTGTCGGTTTCTCTCGGAGCAGCCAACCAGCTAGTGGTTGTAGGGGGCGGCTATTTATAGCCTAGGGAGCAGCCCGACATGATAAGACATAAATGCCCTTCAATGATATGACCGTTAGGTGGACAAGATACTTTGGGACAGCTGGCGCGTAGCACAGCAACGGTCGGAAATTCGAGGTACAAATTCCTAAGGGCTATAATGTTCCTCACTGTGTAGGCAATTCGCACTGGCGAATTCCTAACTCCTCAGTCAGAGCAAAGTCCTCAGTGACCAGAAGAACTGCGTCTCTGTCACTGAAGAATTTGACTGAACTGTATGAGATTTCCAATGGCTTCACTCGAAGGGATTGGTAGGTGTAGGATTTGAGTTGAGCATCACTTGGAAATTTTCTCCTTGGTATTTCCTCGACCCCCTTTAACAGTACGGTGTTTCCTATGACTCAAGAAAGATAAAATGAAACTACGAAAACAAAAGTCTTCACGCTTCATGTTCCTCGAATGAATACCGAGTCTTCAAGGTCACACCAATTTCTTCACTTTCAAAGTCTTCAGAAAGTCTTCAGTATATCAAAGTCTTCAGTCGAAGAACTTCATTTTTAGGGGTCGACTTTTTCTGTAAATATCAAACTCCTCATAGACTTATAGACCTGTGTACACTCATAAACACATTAGATACTTAACCTATAAGTCTTCAATGCACCAAAATCACTAAGGGGCACTAGATGCACTTACAATCTCCCCCTTTTTGGTGATTGATGACAACATAGGTTAAGTTTTCAACGGGGAAAAATATATGAAGTGTAAATACTGATATTGAGGAATTTGATTGCAAGATATAGAAGAACTCCCCCTGAAGATGTGCATAGTGAGGAATTTGCTTTTGAAGCAATGCACACTTGAAGAGTTGAATCATGGAGATCTCCCCCTATATCTTGTAATTCATACACGCATTTGATACATAATATGAAGAATTTGAAATGCATGATGAAATATGGTGCCTGATGTAATTCAGCATGCGTGCGATAATATTTCTGAGGAATAAGCATGCAGAATAGCGTATCAAAAGTATCAAAGCATAGTGCAACAAAAGTATCAGCGCACCATCGGGTTTAAGATTACAACTCGATCCAATAAAAGTTTCGGAAGAACGAGAGTTGTAACTTAGCAGATAAAAAAACGCCCTTATTATAGCCCCGCTTGAAGACTAACTCAGATTTCTCCCCCTTTGTCATCAAATGACCAAAAGGATCGAAACTGAGGACTAACGCCCCTGAAGATATTCAAGTTGATGAAGGAGCGCCAGCGTTGTTGGGGTCGGTCGTTGATGTAGGGCCTGCCGCAGTGTCATCCAAGTCTTCATTTTCATCAGTGTCGCGTGATGAAGAATATGAACTGGCCACCAAGGAAGGAACTGGGACCTTCTTGTATTTCTTCGGAGGAGGTGCAGACCAGGCAAATTCTTCATTGAGACCCATTTTCTTCAGATCAGCAGCGTTGTAGACTTGAGACAGAACAGCCCAGGTGCGGTTGAGGGTTTCATGAAGGTAGTAGTGGTTTTTCTTCACTGCATTGTGTGTGGAAGTCATGTTGTGAAGAATTGAACCAAACTAACGCTTGACCCATTTGTGATTGCGATCAACCTTTTGATGAAGACTGAGGAGTAACTCATGATCAGTCATCACCCTGGGAGCTGTGGCTTGAGGATTTGGCTTGGCAGTATTGGCGGCAGTGTCATGTGTGGCAGAGTCGTCATTGGTGGAATAAGATGCGGCCTTGCGAAATTGACCATCCAATGGACGAATGCCTTCATCGATCACAGCAGTGGCCTTGCCCTTTTCTTCAGCTGAGGAAAATGTCCTTTTGAGGACTTCAATGGGAGGCAAGTAGCTGCAATGGTTGAGAGTTTCAGCTTTGTAGTTGAGTGAAGACCTTGTCCTGATGAATCTCATAATCCAAGGTGCATAAGGCTTCAACTCAAATGGTGACATAGCAATGTTTGCCAAAGTCCTCATGAAGAAATCATGGAAGTTGATGGGAATGCCATGAATGATGTTCAAAAGCATGTTCTTCATGATGCCAACGACTTCTTCATCACTTGAGTCGTGGCCTTTGATGGGACTCATTGTCTTTGTCAGAATACGGTAGACAGTCCGAGGCACATACAACAATTCCTTGATGAGGAATTTGGTTCGAGGGGCCTGCCCTGGCTTCAAAGGCTTCATGAGCACTTGCATATAGTGATTTGAAAGTTCAGGTTCGTTGTAAATACAACGTGCATCTTCAGTGGGTGGACTCAGAGGAAGGGCACGAAGCAATTCAGATGCTGGGGCCTTATGATGTGTGTTCTCAGTCATCCGGTCCAAAACCCATGAATTCACATCTTCAGAATTGCCGGTGATGTGCAGTGTTGCATAGAACTGAAGAATGAGTTCTCCATTCCAATCGCAGAGGTCAGTGCAGAAGTTGAGTAGCCCAGCGTCGTGAAGAACACTAAGGACTGGCGTGAAGCACGGCATTGACTCCATATCCACGTGAGGAATGTGTGCATGGTTGAAGACTTTGTCCTTGTTGAAAAGCACTGAGGAATAGAAATTTGCTTGGCTTGCTGTCCAGAAACGCCTGTTCCTTATGCGAGCAGAGTCATAGGGATTGTATTCAGTGAAGAACACGTGCTCACCAAAGAAGTGTTCAGCCTTGAATTTTTGCTTCTTTGAGAACGGATCCTTGGGCTTTGGCAGAGGAGTGTTAGTGAGTTGCATCACTACCTCAGGAATCACGATCTCAGGTTCTTCAGGCTGAGGAATTTCTGGTTCCTCCTCAGGTGCAGTCACCTTTTCAGTTTCAACAACAGGTTCTTCAGCACTAGTGGCTGGAATTTCTTCATTCACAGAAGCAGTGGGATGAGTTTCTTCAGAGCCCATTTGAACAGTTTGTGCAGGGGAGTGAGGAATTTGCTGTAGTGGTGTGAAGAGTGGGGAATTTGGATGCTGACTTTCCCAAAAGTCGTCATTCATCACTGGAGTTGTGCTTCCAATATCCACATCTTCATCCTCAATTTCTTCAACACCAGCCTCTTCAGCATCAAACTGAGGCATTGGTGATGAGACCATTGGGGTTGAAGGGACCGAATCCACTTCAATTTCTTCATCAATCCGCTTTGAGAAAGCAGCAGATTGAGTTTCTTCATCTGGTCCACTTGGGATCTCATAGTCTTCTCCAAAAGGGACAAGGTCCTTTGATGGCATGGATGAGATAGGAACAACATCAATTGGATTGGCAAACGAGCTAGTCATTGGCTTCATCTTCTTGGGAGCTGAAGATTCTAAAGCATTTGATGCCTTACTTTTCTTCACTGCAGCTCGCTCTGCAGCCTTGGTCTTCTTCACATCTAGTGCAGAGGGAAGAATAGGAGTTGGCGTAGGCGCAGGTGGAGCTGAGGAATCTGGTTGATTTTCCTCAGGCGCAACTGATGCAGTTGCCCTGATTTCTTCAGTTTCTTCAGGTGCACCACTAGTGGGTGCCCTGGCAATTTCTTCAGTAGCTGGTGTGGAGTCATCAGCCCTGGAACTGGCATTTTCTTCAGCAGCCTGAACTTCATCAGCGGTGCTGGCATGTTCTTCAGTGGGCTGTGCTGAAGGTTCAGCTTGAGGAATTTCTTGTTGCGATGGGGCTGCAACATTGGTGAATTTCTCAGTCAGTTTCACAAACCTGACTTTTGCTCCTTTCCTGTCATCATAGTATGCATCAAAGTCATCGCTGAGGGCTTTGATGTCAGCCTGCATCTTGATGAGTTCTTCAGGCTTCATTGTGAGAACATTTTTCCTTAGCAGTTTCTCTTTCCTGTACTGCGATTTCTTGATCTGCCTAGCCCTATCATATTTCCACTTCTCCTCTTGGATGAAGTGAGTCAGCATGTGACTTTGGCCAGGTGTCAGCTTGAAGTCAGGCATAGGTGTGTTGGGATCCTTATGCCAGATATTGATGTAATCAAGGATCGCCCTTGGATCCAACAGTAGGGGCACAGGTGTGCCTTTGGCTTTAGCAGCCCTTTCTTGGCGGTCTCTGATGATTTCAGCAAGTTCTTCTTCATCAGCTTCATCATCATCAGATGGTACAGTGAAGACTACCTGCTTCTTGTTGGGACTTGGGCGATTACCGCGGCCAGCAGTAGCCTTTTTCTTCAGCAGTGAGGGTCCAGCTGAGGAACTTGGTGCAGCTGAGGAACTAGCTGAGACACCAGAGGCGATAGAGATGCCAGTAGTCCTTTGGCACGAGGCCAGATGCACAGGTGTTGAGGACTTTGTCGGGACAGCTAAGGATTGTGGAGGAGGTGCTGAGGATTTTGGTGGAGCAGGAGCAGCATGAGGAATTTGCTTTGAAGATTTTGAGGTGTCTGGCCGTGAGGGCATTGCAGAGGAACTTGGCCGTGAGGGCATTGCTGGTGAAGCACTTGGCTTGCGAGTGGGCTTCTTGGGCATTGATTTCCTCGGCTTGACAGAGGCCTCAGTGGCAGCAGCAGCAGCAGAGTCTTCATTGAATTTCCTCACCGCTTCTCTGGCTTGCCTTGCCAATTTAGCTTGGCGCTTGGCCCATTCGGTAGGAAATTCCTCACCGCGCTTGATGCTAGTGGGATCAGCCACTTGGCCAGGTGCCAATGGGGCTCTTGGGCATGGAGGGTTCAGTGCGAATTTCTTCATGTACTTGGGAGTGACGTACCTGTACTCCCTCCCTTCACGTGCCCATCTCCTTTCAATCCTTTGGATGCGCACCTTGCGCTGATTTTTATCTTCTTTGCCAAATTTGGATTCATCAGGCGTGCAGTAATCTTTATAAATATCCTCAGGGATTTCAAATGCAGTCATAACCTCAGGCTTCTTTTCTCCTTTCGGTGGTTTTTTACCTTCAGCCATTTTCTTCAGTTGAGGAATTTGAACAATTGAGTTCTCTGAAGAAGTATGCAATTTTTCTTCGAGGAACGCTGCAAATGAGTTAAGTTGATGAGAACCTAATGATTCAGCAGCGGACATGTGTACCTGTGAACAGAGTATAGTTGCGAGGAATTTGAAGAGGTCATATGCGTTCTCAGAGGGTTTTTCATAAAGAACAAGTTTGAGGAATTTGACCAGATTCGTCTTGAAGAATTTCACTAAGCACGCTTTATCTTAGGTTCCAGAGTTGTATAGATCGAGGATCCACACAATTGAGGAATCTTGAAGAAATTGATGCTTAGGGAAATGAATCAAGAACAGATAACTTGTGAGGTGTTTTGCGTGTGAGGATTTGAAGCATAAAACACCTTTGAAGATTTTGTAGAAAAATTTCGAATCAAAGAGGGCAGTAAAAGTAGCTTTTAATTACCCTGAAACGAAGAACACGACGAACTGTGAGTTAAAACAGGGAAGTTCGTCTATGCAGATCTTCCACGCCCTAACTTGGCGGAGGAAGACGTCTACGGCGGCGGCGGAGGTGAAGATTTCCGCGGTCGGCGCGAGTACGACGGTGACGAGGTCGAGGCATTGAAGCTCTTTCTCACCGGCGACGATGGAGTAGCGGCGGCACTAGGGTTCAGAAGCTCGAGCGGGAGAGTGAGATCGAGTGGGGTAAAAGAAGTGAGGAAGGGGACAGGGGTATTTATAGCCACGGTGAAAAACTGCTCGCCCGAAGATTTGGGACGAACATGCCCCTGGCCGTTCTCCTTCTCGCGACATGTGTCACCCACGTACTGTGTAGTGGAGATCGTGTAAGATCGTGGGTGGATAAAATAATGCATCGGTGGATGCGGAACGGTTTGAGCGGTAAAACCGCAAATTTGGATAAGATTAGTTTAACGTTCCGTTCGCAATTTCTTCAGCTGACAAGGACACCGTGAAGAATTTGAACGAGTTTCAAATAGAACGCACACGAAGAATTTGTGAATAGATTGGATTGAGTATAGCATAGAGGGGGAAGGGTCCGATCACATTCACTTAGCAGAAAGTCCAACTTGAAGAAATAGCTATAAGTGAATGTCGTAGAGGACATAAACTCATATATATGTATATAGCCAATGAAGAAAAACGACGGCACAAGTGAAGACTTTGCATAGTTTGAAGAATTTGAAACTGAAGAATTTCAAAAGTTGAGGAAAAACTCAAACTGAAGATTTTCAACTTTTGTGGTGGCGTGACCCACCGTATAAGAATGATGATTTCAGACACCGCGTACAATTGTCGTAGGGTTCTGAGAATCAAATTCTTCATTAATTTCTTCACACTTAGAGTGTTATTCTTCATTGATTGAAGAAAAACGTTTCTTCACGTGTTGCACATCTAAGTCATCAATTTTGCATAAGTGTTAGGATGAGTGCCTTTTCAAAGTACACTCGAAGATTCTAAGATATTTAGTTCACACCACAACTTGCTAAATCTCTTCTCATCCAAGGGCTTAGTGAAGATATCGGCTAGCTGTTCTTCAGTCTTCACATGCTCAATAGAAATGTCGCCCTTCAACACATGATCACGAAGAAAATGATGACGAATCTGAATGTGCTTTGTCTTCGAGTGCTGAACTGGGTTGTGAGAAATCTTGATGGCACTCTCATTGTCACAGAGGAGAGGCGCATTCTTCACGTTGATGCCATAGTCCTTGAGTGTTTGCTTCATCCATAGCAGTTGAGCACAGCAAGAACCAGCAGCAATGTACTCAGCTTCAGCAGTAGACAGTGATACGCAGTTCTGTTTCTTCGAGGACCAACAGACCAAAGATCGTCCGAGGAAATGACAAGTACTAGATGTTGACTTGCGGTCCACACGGTCACCAGCATAGTCAGAGTCAGAATATCCAATGAGATCAAAATCCGAGCCCTTGGGATACCATAATCCTAGTGTTGGTGTGTGAGCTAGATATCGAAGAATATGCTTCACAGCCTTATGGTGTGATTCCTTTGGTGCAGCTTGAAATCGGGCACACATGCAAACACTAAGCATTATATCTGGCCTAGATGCATGTAACGCCCTCGATGCGGCTATATCTCCCACGTGCCTCGACACGTGGGAGATATAGCCGCATCGATTATGCCTGGTGTTTTGTTCCACTCTTGCCACCCTAGTTTCCGTCATACCGGTGTTATGTTCCCGGAGTTTGCGTTCCTTACACGGTTGGGTGATTTATGGGACCCCCTTGACAGTTCGCTTTGAATAAGACTTTTCCAGCAAGGCCCAACATTGGTTTTACCATTTGCCACCACCTACCTCTTTTTCCCCCGGGTTTTCGCGAGCCCGAGGGTCATCTTTATTTTAGCCCCCCCCCCCCCCCCCCGGGCCAGTGCTTCTCTAAGTGCTGGTTCGAACCGAGCAGCCCGCGGGGCCCCCTCGAGGAAACTCGAGGCCTGGTTTTACTCGTAGCTTGACTTATCCGGATGTGCCCTGAGACCGAGATATGTGCAGCTCCTATCAGGATTTGTCGGCACAATCGGGCGGCTTTGCTGGACTTGTTTTGTTGCTGTCGAAATGTCTTGTAGTCCGGGATTCCGAGATTGATCGGGTCTTCCCGGTAGAAGGAATATCCTTCGTTGACCGTGAGAGCTTATAATGGGCTAAGTTGGGACACCCCTGCAGGGTATTATCTTTCGAAAGCCGTGCCCGCGGTTATGAGGCAGATGGGAATTTGTTTAATGTCCGGTTGTAGAAAACCCGAAGTTGACCTTAACTAAAACACGTCAACCGCGTGTTTAACCGTGATGGTCTCTTCTCGGCGAGGTCCGGGAAGTGAACACGGTTGTTGGAGTTATGTCTGACGTAGGTCGTTTCAGGATCACTTCTTGATCACTTCTAGTTTCACGACCGTGCTTTGCCTTCTCTTCTCGCTCTCTTTTGCGCTGTAGCCACCATATGCTAGTCGCTTGCTGCAGCTCCACCTCACAAACCCCTTTCCCACCTTTAAGCTTAAATAGTCTTGATCTCGCGGGTGTGAGATTGCTGAGTCCCCGTGACTCACAAATATTATCACCACAGTTGCAGGTACCAATGATGCCAGTGCAGATGACGTGTCCGAGCTCACTTGGGAGTTCGACGAGGAACGTGGCCGTTACTATGTTTCTTTTCCAGATGATCAGTAGTGGAGCCCAGTTGGGTGATCCGGGGATCTGTTAAGCATTTGGGGTAGTCTTCTTTCATTTTGGTACCGTAGCCGGACCTTGAGTGTAATCTGTATGATGGATGTTATTTATGTACTTGTGTGAAGTGGCGATTGTAAGCCAACTATGTATCTTTCCCCTTTATTTATTACATGGATTGTGTGAAGATTACCTCACTTGCAACATTGCTTTCAATGCGGTTATGCCTCTAAGTCGTGCCTCGACACGTGGGAGATATAGCCGCATCGAGGGCGTTACAATGCACATAAGTACAATAAAGAGCCAATCATGGAGCGGTATACCTTATGATCAAAGTCAGTACCATTTTCATCAGTGGATAAGTGACCATTTGTGGGCATAGGAATTTTGATGCCTTTGCAATCTTGCATGCCGAATTTCTTCAGGACATCCTTGAGGTATTTCTCCTGAGATATGAATATGCCATTGCGCTGTTGAAGAATTTGAAGACCTAAGAAGAATTTCAACTCTCCCATCATAGACATTTGATATTCTTCACTCATCATATAAGCAAATTCATCACTATAACGTTGGTCAGTACAGCCAAAGATGATATCATCAACATATATTTGGCACACAAACAGTTCACCATCATAAGATTTAGTAAAGAGAGTGGGATCGAGTGAACCGGGTGTGAAGCCTTTCTTCATGAAGAATTCCTTCAATGTATCATACCACGCCCGTGGGGCCTGCTTGAGGCCATAGAGGGCCTTGTTAAGTCTGAAGACTTTATCAGGATGTTTTGGATCTTCAAAACCTAGGGGTTGAGCAACATATACTTCTTCCTCAAGCTTACCATTGAGGAATGCACTTTTCACATCCATTTGATATAAGATGATATCATGATGGTTAGCATAAGCACGTAATATGCGAATAGCCTCAAGTCTAGCTACAGGTGCAAAAGTTTCATCAAAATCAATTCCTTCAACCTGTGTGTAGCCTTGAGCTACTAGTCGTGCCTTATTCCTCACCATAACACCATTTTCATCTTATTCATTGCGGTAGATCCAATTTGTGCCAATGATGTTATGCTTGCGAGGATCGGGACGATTGACTAGTTCCCATACGTTGTTGAGCTTGAACTGATGTAATTCTTCTTGCATGGCCTGAATCCACTCAGGCTCCAGAAATGCTTCATCTACCTTAGTGGGCTCTGTGATAAGCAAAGTGCCCACAAAAGTTAGATAGATGTGAAGCTTTTGAGCGTGTGAGAGGACCTGGTGCTCTAATGTCATCGATGATCTTCTCCACTTGCACTTCTTTTGCAACGCGAGGATGAGCTGGTTGTCGTTGAGGAATTTGATCAACATTTTCTTCAGCATCAATTTCCTCAGCATTTTCTTCAGGTGCATCAGCTCGAAGTTCTTCACGTTCTAGAATGAATTCTTCAGCAGATTCTTCAGTAGGAATGACATCTTCAGTAGCCTTGTGCTTGATAGAATCCTCAGGTGTTGGTTCATCTAACACAGAAGGTAGGTGCTCTCTTTGCGAGCCATTAGTTTCATCGAACCGCACATCTGCAGTTTCAACAATCTTGTGAAGAACATTGTTGAAGACTCTGTAGGTGTGCGAGTCCTTTCCGTAACCAAGCATAAAACCTTCATGTGCTTTCGGTGCAAATTTAAAGTTGTGATGAGGATCTCTAATCCAGCATTTAGCACCGAAGGCTTTGAAATAACTCACATTGGGTTTCTTGTCAGTGAGGAGTTCATATGCGGTCTTCTTGAAGAATTTGTGAAGATATACTCTGTTGATGATATGGCACGCAGTATCAATTGCATCAACCCAGAAACGACAAGGGGTTTTGTACTCATCGAGCATAGTGCGAGCCATCTCAGCAAGAGTCCTATTCTTGCGCTCCACGATGCCATTCTATTGAGGAGTATAAGGAGCAGATAACTCATGAGTAATACCAAGTTCATCAAGATAGTCATCGAGACCCGAATTCTTGAACTCGGTGCCATTGTCACTTCTGATGTGCTTGATCTTCACACCAAAGTTGGTTGAAGCCCTCGAGGAAAATCGTTTGAAGACTTCCTGCACTTCAGTTTTGTAAGAGACAAGATGTACCCACGTGTAACGAGAGTAATCATCAACAATAACAAAGCCATATTGAGATGCTTCATTTGAAACAGAGGAATAATGATTGGGACCGAAGAGATCCATGTGAATCAATTCAAATGGACGAGTGGTGGTCATGATAGTCTTCGTTGGATGCTTGGCCTTTGTCATCTTTCCAGCTTCACAGGCACCGCACAAGTGATCCTTGAGGAATTTGACATTCTCAATGCCAATGACATGCTTCTTCTTCGCAAGCGTGTTCAAATTCCTCGTGCCTGCATGACCAAGTCGTCGATGCCATAGCCATCCTTGTGAAGCTTTTGCAAGTAGGCACACGGCTGGTTGTGAATCTGCAGAGAAATCAACAATATACAAGTCTCCTCTCCTAAAGCCTTCGAAGACTTTGGAATTGTCAGCTTCCATAATCACAACACAACGATACTTGCAAAAGACAACAACCATATCAAGATCACAAAGCATTGAGACAGACATAAGGTTGTATCCTAAGGACTCAACAAGCATGACTTTGTCCATGTGTGGATCCTTTGTAATAGCAACTTTACCTAGACCCAATACCTGACTTTTGCTTTTGTCAGCGAAGATGATATGCTTCATATGTGACGATGATAAGGGAGCATCCATCAAAAGATTCTTGTCACCAGTCATGTGATTTGTACACCCACTATCAAGTACCCACTCAGTGGCTTTGGGTTGATCATCCTGCAGATGAATTAGTGCAACTTACGACCTCATATACTTCAGCAGTGAAGAATATGATATCACAATTCATCAGATCAATTTCATCAAGTAGTAGAACAGATAAAACAGAGGGAGGACGTGTGAAATGAAAGTTCATTTCATCATGGTTAGCCTGCGTCCTTTCAGGCAATTTGTTAGGTCCCCAGCAAATTCTTCAGACATGACAATACGTCTGGAGACCTGACCCTACAAAAGAGATTAGTTCTTTTTCTTCACCACCCACATCTGAAGGGGTGGCAAAGATTTCATCACTCTGCGAGCTCCATATGAGAATGGTGGCAAAGCAGCCACACCATTTCGTTTCACATAAGAGGGGTTAGGGTAAGCATATGAATAAGCAGAGAAATTCTTCGAGGACTTATGAACATAATAATTTGAAGAATAATGCTCACATTCATAGCCCTTGGCACTTCCCTGCGAAACAGAGTTGTTAGCACGATGATGTCCATATGAGGATTTTGATTCATGTGAGGAATTTGATCCCCTTGAGGAATTTCGTCCGTATGAGGACTTGGATCCATATGAAGAATTTGGTCCATATGAAGAGTTTGATCTGGGGTTCCTTTTCTTCACAGGTGGTGTCATGAGGACATTCACCTGAAGACTTTTAAGGCACCTTTTGGGAACCCAGATTTTCTTCATAGGGGAACCGTTCCTGCAGTTAGTGCCAACATATCTAGCAAATACTTCACCATTCTTATTTTTGAACAGTTTATAGTTGGAGTCAAATGACTCATCAGAAGAATGAGAAGATTCACATGTATAGCCAGATAAATTAGATGGATCAACTAGAGGTCCCTTTGCAGCAACCCATGAGGTTTTGGGGTACTGCTCAGCCGTCCAATATGTACCATCAGCATTGAGTTTCCTCTCAAAGGCAATACCCTCTTTCCTAGGGTTCCTGTTGAGGATCTGCTTTTTAAGCACGTCACAAAGAGTCTGATGCCCTTTGAGGCTTTTGTACATGCCTGTCATGTACAATTCCTTTAGCCCTGCATCGTCAGTGATACTAGCAATGTCCTCAGATGAGGAATTAGTGAAAGCAGAGGCAAGTGAAGAATTTGTAACATTTGAAGCATTTGAACATTCAGGTGAGGAATTAGCAGATTCTCGTTCAATGCATTTTAAACATGGAGGAATAAATTCTTCCTGAGCAGCACTGATTTGTTGAGCAAGTAATGAATTGCGCTCCTTCTGAAGATCTTCATAACTCACTCTTATCTTTTCAAAATCAGACAAGAGAGAGTTATGCTGATCTTGAAGAGAGTCATACTTAGAACGGAGTCTCTGAAGACTTTCAGCCAAAGCTTGTGATTGATCCATTTCTTCACTCAACATATCGTTGCTCTTACTAAGCATGTTGTTAGACCTTTCCAGAGCTCTTTGTTGTTTAGCAGCAAGTGAGGCAAGTTTGACATAACTGGGTCCAAATTCATCACCAGATTCATCATCACTAGGTTCAGACAGATAGCATTCAGTTACCTGTTCACCATCTGCCATGAGACATGGTGAAGAGGATGATGATTCTGGTTCAAATGTCATTGACTTGAGAGATTCCTTGAAGTCCTCGAACCAAGGATCATGACAGTTTCGATGGCCTTCATAGACATCAGAGAGACGGTCCCAGATAAGCTTCGCCTGATCAAGATGCATGATGTTTCTGAACTGGTTTCTAGACAGACTGGAACAGATGACGGCCTTCGCTGTGAGGTTGAGTTGAGTGTACTTGCGAATGTCATCAGCTTCCGCCATCTTGCACAGATCGGTCAGACCAATCTCAGTGACGGTCCATAGCTCGCTGTCCATCACCATGAGACGCTTCTTCATCATAGCCTTCCATTTGGGATAGTCGTGACCGTCAAAGATGGGGCAGGGCACTTTCTTCATATCTGCGGTCAACATAACTAAAACTCCAGGCGGTTAAACCAAAATCACACAGAACAAGGAAGTACCTTGCTCTGATACCAATTGAAAGTGCGTTATATCAACTAGAGGGGGGGTGAATAGGCGATTTTTATGAAATTCTTCACTGAGGAATTTTCTCGTGAGGAAATTCCTTAGCGAAGAACTACTAGCAGCGGAATAAGTACTCAGAGGTAAACATAGCAGAATACATGCATGGTCATCATGATGAAATGAAGACAAACTCAGAGTACAAAAAGTGTAAACACAGGATAGCACAAGATGAAGACAAACAGACTGAAGAAATTGAACTGAGGAATTGAGAAAGTCTTCAGTCAAAGTCTTCAAACACAGATATGAACAAACACACAACACAGTAATGAGGAAATGAAAGTGTTGAGGAAATAGAACCAGTATGCTTGGTGAAGACAATGATTTGGTAGACCAGTTCCAACTGCTGTCTCAGTTGTACATCTGGTTCGAGCGGCTGAGTATTTAAACTCGAGGACACCTAGTCCCGGACACACAGTCCTCACCGTATTATCCTTGAGCTAAGGACACACAGTCCTCGCCCAATCACTCGTGGTAAGTCTTCAGGTGACTTCCAAACCTTCACAGACTTGGTCACTCGGCGATCCACAATTACTCTTGGATGCTCTAGACCTTGACGCCTAACCGTCTAGAAGAAGCACAGTCTTCAAAGGTAACAAGCGTCGGATCCACGCAGGATCAATCTCTTCAGTGATGCTCAATCACTTTGGGTTTGTAGGTGTTTTGGGTTTGGGTTTGGATTTTCCTCACTTGATGATTTTCGCTCAAAGTCCTCGGAGGATGGGTTGCTCTCAAATGACAAGTGGCAGTTCCTCTCGGAGCAGCCAACCAGCTAGTGGTTGTAGGGGGCGGCTATTTATAGCCTAGGGAGCAGCCCGACATGATAAGACATAAATGCCCTTCAATGATATGACCGTTAGCTGGACAAGATATTTTGGGACAGTTGGCGCGTAGCACAGCAACGGTCGGAAATTCGAGGTACAAATTCCTCAGGGCTATCATGTTCCTCACTGTGTAGGAAATTCGCACTGGCGAATTCCTAACTCCTCAGTCAGAGCAAAGTCATCAGTGACCAGAAGAACTGCGTCTCTGTCACTGAAGAATTTGACTGAACTGTATGAGATTTCCAATGGCTTCACTCGAAGGGATTGGTAGGTGTAGGATTTGAGTTGATCATCACTTGGAAATTTTCTCCTTAGTATTTCCTCGACCCCCTTTAACAGTACGGTGTTTCCTATGACTCAGGAAAGATAAAATGAAACTACGAAAACAAAAGTCTTCACGCTTCATGTTCCTCGAATGAATACCGAGTCTTCAAGGTCACACCAATTTCTTCACTTTCAAAGTCTTCAGAAAGTCTTCAGTATATCAAAGTCTTCAGTTGAAGAACTTCATTTTTAGGGGTCGACTTTCTCTGTAAATATCAAACTCCTCATAGACTTATAGACCTGTGTACACTCATAAACACATTAGATACTTAACCTATAAGTCTTCAATACACCAAAATCACTAAGGGACACTAGATGCACTTACACCAGGGCGCTGGAATTTTCCGTCATAGAAGATATACACCCCTGTGGCGGTAAGGTCAACCCTACCGCCAGGGCGCTGGCGTTTTCCGTCACAGAAGATATACACCCCCTACCGTCACGTGGTGTGGCGGTAGGGTACAACATCCTACCGCCAGGCCCTGTGGCGGTAGGGTTTGGTCCCTCCTTCTCTCTTTCCACCTCTGTTTTGCCCCATTTGTCGAATGTTAGCATAATATACCCAATTCTGTCAAATATTAGAATGATCATTTCGCAAGCACATACATAACTCAACTCAAGATAGTTCATTGCATTCACGAATAACACATGTTCAAACTTATTAAAACATGACCCGGTTTGGATGAAATCGGTTGAAACTAATAACTCATGCTCAACGACACATTTTCTAAACAGGTAACATATTTCTCATACTTATCAGACGTTCAATTTGATCGTCAAGCGCTTGGTTACGCTTCAGTTGAAAGTCTGTGGATCCTGCCCAATGACCCAGCACACCATTTGTTTCACGGAACCAAGCCCATGCAGCACGGCGAGCGGGATTCTCTGACACGCCCTGTTTGATTGCCCATCCTATGACCTGCCCGGGTTTCCTCAAGTCCATCTCACGGAATTCTTCTTCGCTTGCAGTGAACGCAATCTCAACTACCAAAGCGTGTCTGCAAGCATATTCCCGGTCTTGTAGCTCATCAAGCATCCTCTCTTTCTCCTTCACAAGCTTTCGGAATGCTTTTTTCTCCTTAGCATCAGAAGGTTCCTCGATAAAGTGATACTTGCTGAAATCCTTCATGGCCGCATTTGCCTCATCACAACTCTTCAACCATGCTTCACATTCCTTCTTCAAGCAACGGTGTTGCTCCGCCATGATCTTATCACACGCTATGTTCATAGTCATGGATTGACTGTCCATCCTACATGAATATACGGGTTTAAGATGACATAAACAAAAACATAAAATAAATTAAGTAGAGTACAACACTTGGTTACTTGATATGACATACAACACCAAGTTCTTAATGAGTTCAAATGTTAAGGGTACAAGTCATAGTAGTTCAAATGACTACCAAGCATAGGGTACATGTCATTACAGTCCAAATGACAAAGATTACATAGCCTCATGCAATTCTATGCGGCGTACGGTCCCGGGTTGCAACAAATAACATCGTTTCTTTCTTTGACCCATGCCCAACGAGATGTCTGGTTCTCATCCGACGAGAATGGTTGGCGAACTAACCAATCAATGACCTGACCATGATTGCCCATGTCTATCTCAGCATATTCTGTCGTTGTCTCACACAATGTAATTTGCATTGCAAGATCACGCCTACAATTTTTTTCCGCCGTCTTGAGCTTCTTCATCAGCCTCTCCTTTTTTGTTATAAATTTTTCAGAACGGTCTTTATTGAAATAATTATATGAAAAGGCACTATGCTCCGCATTCAACGCATCAATGGCTTCGATCAACAAGTTCATCTTTTCCTCAATCAATTCGCGTTCACGATTCGCCGCCGCCTCAGCAGAAGTTTCAAAGAAAACGAACGGTGCCATCCTACAATTAGAAAAGTTGCTATTAAAGTAACTTAGTTTTAATTGCTTTCTTAAGCCTAACCTAACCCCCATTATGTACATTAAGACTAGCACTAGATCTAGGTACACAAACTATTCTATAAGCAATTCTAAGCACATCATACATAAGGAAATCACAAACATAAACCTAAATGGGTCATAGTAATTGATTTGACCACACCAAAATGATGAGCTAGGGTTTGCAATCAAATGAGCAAATGCAAAGTAAACAAAGATATCAACCAATCAAAATGAGGGGAAATGAGAGAGCCACCTTGAGTGATGAAAATGGTAAGAATCCACCGGAGAAATCTCAAACAAATGAGAGAGATTTGGGAGGCTCTTGTGCTTCAAAGAAAGAGGGGGGAGAGTTGAGCTCGGTGGAGAGGTGTGGCCGGAATGAGTGAATGAGTGGTTGAGGAGGGGGGGAATATCCAGCCCCTCCCCACCTTATCCACAACACAGGACCCTACCGCCAGAGGGTCTGACGGTAGGCTTCAGTAGCCTACCGCCGTACCCGACGGCGGTAGGCCCTTTTCCATGTCAGCACCTGCCAACGGCCGTCAGTCGCCGTCAAAGGACCTACCACCGGAGAGGACGGTGGTAGTACATGCAAGCCTACCGTCAGGGGGGCTGGCGGTAGGCAAAAGGGTCAGATCCCGAATTTTTTTTCGAACGGGGGTTAGATCCTGATTTTGTTTGCAAAAAGGGTCAAAATACGAAATTTTGCCACCGGGGTCCGGGAGTCTAGCCCATTTGGAAATACTGAAGTCATCCACAATGTATGCCAGATTGCTTGTGCCAAATGATCAAATAGCTTCGAGAGTGCTGCCAAATCAAAAACAGAGGGAACCGAAGCTCCTACGTGCTCCGATGCCAAACTCATTGATAGAATAAAAAATGTTACCTCTTTCCTAACTCCGGCTAGTTTCTCCCTTCTGCAATTTTGGAAGACGATATTTTCTATGTTAATTGTCTCAGCGTTTCGACCCACTCTGCATATATTTGGAAATAGTTTTTTTAAGAAAACTTCCAATTTATTCATTTTCAATCATGCCAGTATAAAAAAATAACAGAAGTAATAAAAATTACAACCATGCCCGTGGACCACCTAGCGACGACTACAAGCAGTGAAGCGAACTGAAGGTGTGTCGCCATCAACGCACCTCCGTCACCGGAGCCGGGCAAACCTTATTGTAGTACACAGTCGAGAAGTCGTCGTGCTAAGGTCCTATAGGACCAACGCACGAGAGTAGTAACCATCGCCGATGAAGAAAGTTGTCGATCAGAAGACCAAACCTGTAAACACGTGAAAGAAGACCGGATCTAGACAGATCCGCCGAAGACCAGCACCGACCAAATTTCGCAAGATCCGATGAAGACATACCTTCACACGTCCTTCACGGAAACAAATCTATGCTTTTCATGAAGGAAAACAATTCAGTCCCGCCGGCTGATTTGCTCGGGGAATCGGCCTTGCACGCTGCGGCTCGATCAAGTGTGATAGGACGATGTGGCAAGCTGGTCCCATCGCTTCTGGAAACATCGCGCACAACCAATCCATCCTTTATCCTCACCTAGTCAGAGCACCACTTCGCTCAATCTAGTTCCGTACGTGTTCTCTTCCTCAAAATTACGGTGTGGCGTTTCGAA
Source organism: Aegilops umbellulata (assembly GCA_032464435.1). Taxonomy (NCBI): domain Eukaryota; kingdom Viridiplantae; phylum Streptophyta; class Magnoliopsida; order Poales; family Poaceae; genus Aegilops; species Aegilops umbellulata. The sequence goes on from CP136058.1 coordinate 333,769,867, forward strand.
CTTCCTATCTGTTGCACGAAGGTTTTTTTTGTAACATCAGTCATGTTGCACAACTTTGTTCCGTAACGCCATATGAAGGTGAAAAAAAATGCCATATGAAGGTACCAAAAAAATCACAACATTACCACTATTGCAAAGTAATTCTGCAAAAAAATTACAACATTACCACTATTGCAAAGTAATTGTTGCAAAAGTTTTCTACAGCAAAACATTTGTTGCGAAGATTTTTGCAACAACACCTCTATTGCAAGATTTTTGCAACAGCAGCTCTCTTGCAAAGGTGAAAGACGCCACCCTCACACACGATGGGTCGCATCCGACGGCTCGCGAGGCATGTAGCATGCCCCTTTCATGAAAGCACATATTTTAAGTCCCAACACTAAGTGCCCCTCATTAGCGCATACGGTGCTACAGATTGCGCTGAAGCGCTCACGTACAAGCTACATGGCCCGACCCAGCCTAGCTCCCTACTAATTCTCCCTTCACGCAAGAGCACCAAATCCTATTTCGCGGCCCTTAACACTAAATACAGGCCATTCCACAAACTGACTCACACCCCTCTTCATCACTCGGCTCATTTACTTTTTTTTCTTCTCACTTTCTCTATACGCTCAAAGCTGGGACCTCCTATATGCCGCTTGATGCGGCAAACTGGCGGCCATTCACACAGGAGGCGGCTCACCTGGGCCGGCCCATTCACTGTTCTTCGCGAGATGAAAATATCAAAAAAAAGAAGAGTGCGCTAAGAAATCAAACAAGTGACCTGCGAGTGATGCGCGCAATGCACAAGCCACCGCGATACATGAGGTATTGTGAAAATTTTGCAGCACAAATGTAAAAGAAACTACCGGCACCGGCAAAAAATAAAAACAGTTCACGTAATAATCCCATAAATTAAGTTGGTGAGGGATGCCAAGGAATCGCATCCATAGCCAGTTTAGTAACTCAGATTTTGTGTGTAAAATGGCAGCCAAGCGTATATTGACTATAGAAAATGCAGTAGATTAAAACTTTTTAAAAACAATTCAAACATCTATGAAACACTATACTTTTCAAAACGCAAACATTATTTGGGAAACTAAAATAAAATAAAAACAAATAGGAACCGAATTTGAATACGAGAAAATGTTCAGAAATTATGAACAACTTCTGTAAATGCAACAATATTTTTTAAACAGTATAAAAATTGAAAACGTGAATATTTTCCAAAATTACACAACCCGACCATTTTTTGTACTTGCGATTAATTTTGAGAATATGAACATTTTTTTAATATACAAACAAATTTGGAAACAGGGCCATTTTAGAAATTCACAAACATCTTTTAATTTGTGGACAGAAATTAAACCTGCAAACAATTCTTTGAATTGTGAACAAATATTGAACCATGAAAATGTTTTGAATATGTGGACAAATTTTGAAAACGAAAATATTTTTTTGTATTTGTGAACAAATTTGAAAGTAAAAGAATTTTTCAAACTCCTGAACATTTATGAATTTCTGAACAAAAATTGGAAACAGGAACATCTTTTAGATTGTGGACAAAAAGTTAACCATGCGAACATTTTTTGAATTGTGAACAAATTCTGAAACATGAAAATGTTTTGTATACGTGAAAATTTTGGAAAATGGAAATATTCTTTGTATTTGTGAACAAATTTGGAAACTAAGAAGAAATTTTGAAATTCCTGAACATTTATGAATTTGTAAACAAAAATTGGAAACAGGAACATCTTCTAATTCGTGGACAAAAAGTCAACCATGCGGACATTTTTTGAATAGTGAACAAATTTCGAAACATCAAAATGTTTTGAATATGTGAACAAATTTTGGAAACGATTTTTTTTCTGTATTTGTCAAAAATTTGAAAACTAAGATTTTTGAAACTCCTGAACATTTATGAATTTGTGAACAAAAATTGGAAACAGGAACATTTTTATAAAATTCCAAAATATTTTCCAAACTGGGAACAAAATTTAAAAGGTGAACATTTTTGAATTTCCAAATATTTTCTGAAATGAAACAAACAAATTTTGAAATTCATTTTTTTTCAATTTCTGTTTTTTTTAAAAAATAGGAACATTTTCTGTAAAGTGAAAAATAAATTTTAGAATGGGAACAATCTTTAGTTTTCTGAACAGTTTTTAGAAAAGAAAAGCAATTTTCAGAAATGAAAATGAAAAGAAAAAAAATAAAAATGAAAGAAAATGAACAGGAAAAAGAAAAAATGAGTGAAATGGAAAAAATAAACAGGAAAAAAACTAAAAAAGTAATAGTGGGACAAAAAAGAAAAAAAAGGTCCAAGAACCTTCTAGAAATTTCCCGAAACCCTAGAAAACCTACTGGAAACCTCTAGAAGGTTCCCAAAACCATAATGCTGGAAATGCTTAAATGGACTGGACCAATCGGAATGAGAGCTCGATTCTCCTGTGCAAACCAGCGACATTTTGAGGCAGAATGCGGTGAATATGGTTTTCCCTCAAAGCTTGTCGCCCACGTTAAAGAGCTGCTGGTGCAGGTGTGCAACCCGGTTTAGGGAAGCTTCTAGTAGCTTCCAAGTCCGGTTTCTTTTCTGTTTTTATGAGGTTCTTCTTCTAGTTTTTTCTTTCTTTTTTTGCCTTTTCTTTCCTTTTTACGTTTTTTCTATTTTCATTTTTTACCAGTATTTCTAAAACACGCAAAATTTGTTTTCAAATGTGTGAATTTTTCCAAATGCCTGATTTGTTTTCCATTTCATGAAATTTTTCCAAATTTATGTTTTTTTCCAAATCCACAAACATTTTAGAAAGGTTTTAAGAAGTTGTCTTCAAATTTTTGAACATTTTTTTGAACTTGTGACTTTTTCAAATTTGTGAACTATTTTAAAACTCAAGATTTTTTTTATTCGTGAACATTTTATCAAATCTATGAACCTTTTAAAAATTTACCAAAATTCATGATTTTAAAAAAATTCTATGTACTCTTTTCAAATAGATTTTTTCAAAAGAGTCAATGCTCATCGACCAATCGGTTAAAGGTCATCTGGTGGCCAATCAACAATTAGCCGATTGATCGCAGGAGGGACCGAAGATGGCCGGTCAAAGTGATCTATCCTATTTGTTGGGCCAGAACTAGAGCATGATGCATGAGCGCTAGTTGCTACAACTGGTGCTGAAGGCACTAAATAGGAGTACTCCGCATGAGCTCCTATTTCTGAGATCACGTGCGTTGATTTTTTTATTAGAACCTAGGTCAAGTTTCACTATTTTTTGTAAACCATTTACCAGAGATCTAAAACTTGGCTCTGATACCAACAGTAACACCCGAGATTTCTACCAACCCTGAAGGTGCTACCACACTAACAAAATTCTACAAATTCTAGAAAAAAACTTGAAATTTCGGCAAAGTTTCCTTTGTTTCTTGGACATCGATGACACGCAGTTTAGATATATTATAACTAAGTAACAATTTTAAGTTCACATATCCAAGCACGCAATTGAAAGTATCACACGACTCAACAAAAAATCAAGATGAAGTTCTCCAAACATCCACATGCTCACACTAGACAATAGTATCCATGCTAGGTAACAAAGAAGTTTCTAAATGATAGCTATGAAATAATAGCAACTATATGATGTGATGTATTCGTGTGATGGTGAACTACATGTCATTTCTTCGAATACCTGAAAACCAAATACAAACCAAGCGAAACAGAAAACAAGTGTGAGTATGGATATACTTAGCAAAATACAATTATTGCTGAAACATTAATATGTAATTTCAGAAAGGGGACTCAAAATAAGTGGTAAACTCCAAACATGACCATAAAACCTTGGTCAACTAAATTATCTCAAATGGGACTCTCCGAAATAGACACATCTCGTGTCGTTCTCTCGTCGAAGACTGAAGCAGACATAGCGGACCCACCACAACGGCGAAGACCGGAAGGGTCGACATATGCCTAAACTAAACGCTGAATGACAAGGCGGACTGTTGATACGTCTCCAATGTATCTATAATTTTTTATTGTTCCTTGCTATATTATATTCTGTTTTGGACATTAATGGGCTTTATTATACACTTTTATATTATTTTTGGACTAACCTATTAACCAGAGGCCCAGCCCAGAATTGCTGTTTTTTTGCCTATTTCAGAGTTTCGCAGAAAAAAGAATATCAAACGGAGTCCAAACGGAATGAAACCTTCGGGAACGTGATTTTCGGAACGAACGTGATCCAGAGGACTTGGACCCTACGTCAAGACATCAACCAGGAGGGCACGAGGTAGGGGGCGCGCCTACCCCCCCCCCCCCCCCAGGCGCGTCCTCCACCCTCATGGGCCCCACGTTGCTCCACCGACGTACTTCTTCCTCCTATACATACCTAGGATATCCCCAAACTACCAGATACGGAGCCAAAAACCTAATTCCACCGCCGCAACCTTCTGTACCCATGATATCCCATCTTGGGGCCTTTTCCGGAGCTCCGCCGGAGGGGGCATCGAGCACGGAGGGCTTGTACATCAACACCATAGCCTCTCCGATGATGTGTGAGTAGTTTACCTCAGACCTTCGGGTCCATAGTTATTAGCTAGATGGCTTCTTCTCTTTTTTCGGATCTCAATACAATGTTCTCCCCCTCTCTTGTGGAGATCTATTCGATGTAATCCTATTTTGCGGTGTGTTTGTTGAGACCGGTGAATTGTGGGTTTATGATCAAGTTTATCTATGAACAATATTTGAATCTCCTCTGAATTCTTTTATGTATGATTGGTTATCTTTGCAAGTCTCTTTGAATTATCGGTTTGGTTTGGCCTACTAGATTGATCTTTCTTGCAATGGGAGAAGTGCTTAGTTTTGGGTTCAATCTTGCGGTGTCCTTTCCCAGTGACAGTAGGGCAGCAAGGCACGTATTATATTGTTGTCATCGAGGATAACAAGATGTGGTTTATATCATATTGCATGAGTTTATCCCTCTACATCATATCATCTTACTTAAAGCATTACTCTGTTCTTATGAACTTAATACTCTAGATGCATGCTGGATAGCGGTCGATGTGTGGAGTAATAGTAGTAGATGCAGGCAGGAGTCGGTCTATTTGTCTCGGACGTGATGCCTATATACACGATCATACCTAGATATTCTCATAACTATGCTCAATTCTATCAATTGCTCAACAGTAATTTGTTCACCCACCGCAATACTTATGCTCTTGAGAGAAGCCACTAGTGAAACCTATAGCCCCCGGGTCTATTTCCATCATATTAATCTTCCAACACTTAGTTATTTCTATTGCCGTCTTTATTTTGCTTTCTTTACTTTGCATCTTTATCATAAAAATACCAAAAATATTATCTTATCATATCTATCAGATCTCACTCTCATAAGTGACCGTGTAGGGATTAACAACCCCTTATCGCGTTGGTTGCGAGGATTTATTTGTTTGTGTAGGTGCGAGGGACTCATGCGTGGTCTCCTACCGGATTGATACCTTGGTTCTCAAAAATAGAGGAAAATACTTACGCTGCTTTACTACATCACCCTTTCCTCTTCAAGGGAAAACCAACGCAGTGCTCAAGAGGTAGCAACTGTCTACAATGGTAATTTACCGGGAGAGTCGACCAAGTCCTAAACTGAACTACGAAAGTTGACCACATGGCTTAAGAAACTGACTTGCAAATGAAGAAACCTCTAAGCAGCCAAACAAAAACACGAGGACCAATGATGACAATAAAGGATAAGAAAAGCCCATCATGTACTTGCCTCTAATTCAATGGAGCAGAACCACGCGTTGGCTCAACTCCGGACTGAGCAACACCAAAACCTGAGAAAAGGCAACCTCCTTAGCGGCCGAAACGTTGTTGGCGGCGACGACCTGGCCGGGACGAGATGGGATGGGGACCGAAGACAATGCGGCAAGGGCAACAGCAAGGACGAGTGCCCTAGGCTGCGACGGCGGCTATGAGGGTTTGGGCGTGGATGCTCTGTTTTGGGCATGAGGCCTAGGATAAATGAGGTTTTATTTTTTCCCTTCTCCCTGGTGCTCTTATCCGTACCTGAGTTGGACTTCTACTCTTCTTCTTTTTTCGAAATTATCCAAGGGCAAGAATTACCTGATTCGCTAAATATTCACTCAAGCTCCATTTTGGACAATTATATACATATTTTGGGGCCGCTCGACGAGGCGAACTCAACCGCGGTCTCAAATTTCGCGTCCGGTGTTTGGTTAAAAAGTCAGTGTTTTGGTCAACCCTCCAAACTTGCCAAAATTATATTACGAAATCACGGGATATTACAAAGGGTTACCCCTTACAATGGTTACTTTTCATCTTCTCAGGTGTTAACAAGTGGGACACTGCATGTGCGCTACTAGGGCAACCTGCAAGTTCATGTTTTATTTACGAAGATTCATTTTCTGAAAACATTTTATCTCTTGAAATGTACGTCCAAATCACGAAATGTTTTTATCATTGGATTTCTTGCGTCGAGATTTTCGAAACTAGATCATATATTAATGTATAAAGCGGGGCGAAAGCCTCGAGAGTAATAAGTTTCGACAATTTTTTTCACGAAACAAACTAGGAATCCGAAAAAAAGAAAACTGTAATAAAACAGAAACTGAAAAAAGCAAAAAAAAAGACAAATAAGCAAACCGTAAAATAGACAGAAAACTAGAAAGAAAGCACGGTCGTGCCTTTTCACTTTCTTTAGGAAGCACACATGTTTTTTCTTTTTTTGAAAGCGTAGTTGTGCTCCTCACGGAAGCACAGACTGTGTTTTTTCATTTTCATGAAGCACAATTATGTTTTCTCGTGAAAGCACAAACCGTGCTTTTCAATTTTGGGGGGAATCATAATTGTGCTTTCCCCTTTCAAAAAGCATAGTTGTGCTTCTTTTGGGGAGCACGGGTTGTGCTTCTTGCATAAGCACAAGGGTGCCTCTCATGGAAGCATGGGTTTTGCTTCTCACGGAAACACTACTGCGCATCTCACAGAGAAGCACCACTTTCCATAAAAAAATCCATAAAAACATAGAAATAAGCAGTCAAAAACTCGAAAACACGCTGAAAGAAAAAAAAGAAACCCCGAAGGGGCGCCAGAGCGCGACATGTTGGGGCGTCTGGGCACACCACTTGGCGCGCTCCAGGGCCAGGAAACTTATCGCTATGGTTGCCCCAAGTGTGGGGCACGACGCCCAATTTTCCTTCGTTCATTTTCTTTCTTTCTTTTGACTCTTTTATGTTTACTTTTTTTACTTTTAAAAATATTCATGAATCACGAATGCAAAAAAATATAGAGGATTTCAAATGTTCATGAATTGATAAAAAATATTTGAATTCTTCACAAACTCTAAAAATGCTCACAATTTTGTAAAGAAAATGCTAGTGATTTCAAAAACTATTCACGAATTCAAAAAAAGTTTAGTGAATTCAAAAAATCTCTGCGATATCAGAAAATTTTCAAGAATACAAAACATATTCGTGTTTTTGAAGAAAAAAATCATAATTTAAAAAAATATGCCAATTCAGAAAATGTTCTTTAATTTGAAAAGTGTTCATGAATTCAAAAAATGTACCTGGTTTCGAAAATTGTTCAGGTATTCAAAAATGTTCTTGAATTATAAAAAATGTTCTACAATTTTAAAAAAATGTTCAAGTTTTATGAACATATACACGTATTTTAAAAACAAGTCGCGAATTAAAAGAATGGTCATGATTTTAAAAAAGAGTTCATGATTTTAAAAAAATATTCACGGACATGGAAAAAAACTTCATGAATCTGAATAGAAGTTCATAGATTAAAACAGATAAAATATCGAAGAAAAAAGGAAAGAAAAAAGAAAGGAAAAAATAACAAACCGGTTCAGGGAAGGTACTAGAACCTTTGAAACCCGGAATGGGCCAACCCATACAGAGGACGAGGTGCATGATCCGAGGAGCGTAGGCGTTTGATCGCTATTCCCGGGCCTTCAGTTAGTCGCCCGGGTGGTTTATTTCCGTGTGAATTTAAATATAATGTTCATGAATTTGAAATGTTCAGAAATTTCAGAATTTTTATCAATTGGAAAAATATTAGGGATTTGAAAATTTTTGTGGAATTTAAAAAATCCATGAAATGAAAAATAACCCACAAATTTCGAAAAGTTCATGTTTTTTTTAAAAAGTACATGTGTTAGAAAAAAGTTCAAGAATTTTAACAAATCAATAACTTTGAAAAAAACATAAGTATGAAATAAAAAATGTTCAAGGAACACAAAATTACTAGTGAACCGATTTTTTTTGCAAATTTGAAAAATATTCTCGAATTTTAGAAAAATGTTCACTAATTTGAAAAGAAACATGAATACGATTATTTTTCACATACTTGTAAAAAAGTTCCCAAATGTAAAGAAATTTTATCATTTGAAAAAAGTTCACGAATTTGAAAGCTTGTTCACAAATTTAAAAACGAAAAAGGGAAAGAAAAACAAAAAACAAAAAGGGCAAACAGAAAACTGAAAAAGCCAAATAGAAAACTGAAGACAAAAAAGAAAGAAAAGGAAAATGAAAAACTCATTTGGGACCTTCTTGAAGCTTCCTAAAACTATCAAAAAGGGAAGCCAGATGGGCCGGCTCATCCAACACTGATTGCTTGCATCGTGGTCACTCGCTAGCGAATATTTGGAGTGTTAAGCGCTGAATAGGAAACAAGTGCAACTACTATGAAGTCGGAGAAAAGAATGGGATCTCCTATTTAGCTGAAATCATCACTTAAGGGGTGCCCCTTGGCGTAGATTCTCACGTTGCCAAAGCAAAGGGAGCGAGGTACAGTGCCTCTACCTTAGTCGGAGAGCCATTGGATAAAAAAGCCAAGCACCCAGATCGACCTAAGTATTGTAGCACGCGAAGTGTTCATATGGTCCTGTTTAGATAACTGTTAAATGGTACTGTTCATATCACTGTTTGGTGATCCTGTTTCATCAGATCTTTGTGGGGTCGTTCTTGATCGAACGAGCAAAAGATGTGGAAAGGTAGATGTATTGTTCCTCTTTGCCTTCCCTTGAGGAATTAGAGGAACTTTGGTAGCACTCGGGACGGCGGCAAGGCAGAGAACCCACAACATTTGCAAAGGTCAACCCATCTTGCCTGGTGCTGACAAGTGACACACTGCATGCATGCCACTTCTGGCAACCTGGCGAGTTTTTCTGTTTTTTCACCGATTCATTTTTTTCAGAACATTTTTATCTCTGAAACCATGCATCCAAACCACGACCATTTCCATCGTTGGATATCTCGCATCAATATTTTTGAAACTAGATCAAATGTTAATAGGTTTCAACGAACTTTTTTTCATGAAAAAGGGGAAAGGGGGATCACAAAAAGAAAGTAAACTAAAAATCAAAAACCAAGGAAAAAGATCAACAACTTAAAAAACAAAGCAAAAAAATACAGAACCCAAAAGCACATATGCGCTTTTTCACTTTTTTTGTGGAAGCACAACTGAAAGGGAAACAAACTCGTGCTTCTCGTGGAAGCACATTCTGTGCTTTCCTTTTCGGGGAAGCACTGTTTTACTTTTAGTGGAAAACTGGAAACACAGACTGGTCTTCTCAAGGAAGCATGCCAATATTGTTCCCTTTTTTAGAAGCAAATCTATGCTACTGGTAGGTAGGCAATCTAGATGTAAAGGATTTTCAAATCCTTCATGTAAACCGTGATTGATGTTAGCAGGTTGTGCTTCTGTTGAAACCACAAGTTGTTCTCTTTATGAAAACACATGTTGTGCTTTTCTTTTTGAAAATTAGAACTAGGAAAAACATGAAAAGTCGAAAAGCCAAAAACCCTAAGAAAAGCAAATAAAACACAGAAACGTGTAGGAAAAAATGAAACCCCTGATGGTGCATCAAGCGCGTGACACGTGGCAGCGGCTAGGCGCATTATTTGGTTCAGTCCCATGGCTAAGTGATCTCCGGGAGTGCCCTCCAAAAGGTACCCTTAATTAATTGCTCCCTATTTAGCACACAGTGCGATGCAAAGCGAGCAAACACACATTCTATTGGGTAGGCCCAATTACCCGCTTGGCAATTTTGTTTTTGGTTTGGCATGAAGCAGTCTACTAGATTGGTTTTTCAATTTCGCGAAAATACTAGACTAGTTTTGAGGTGTTTTTCCCCTAAAAAACATGACTGTAGTAATTCTAAAATTGTTCACGAAACCCAAACACGTGCATGATTTTTTTTGATGAATTCAAAAAATGTTTGCAAATTCCAAAATTTGTTCTCAAACTTGAAAAAGCTTCATATATTCATATTTTTTCCTTCAAATTCAAAAAATATTCATGAGTTTCAAAAATGTTCTCAGATTTAAGAAAACATCTGTGAATGTCAAATTTGTTCCCTAATGTAAAAAATGATCTAAATTTAAAATAAAAAACAAAAAGGAAATAAAGAATGAAAAAGGAAACCAAAAGAAAGAAAACACATAGAAAAAGAAAACCCCGGTTATAGAACCTTCCTAAAACTGGTGGGAAAAAGGCACGTGAAAAATCCAAATATTGGTCGGCCCATATGCGATCGATCCGGAGGAGGGGGTGCACATTTGCTCACTATGCTCCGACCCACGTGATAAAGAGTACTATTAAAGAGGAGTCGTAGTCTTTTCTAGTTCACTATGCTCCGACCCACGCGCTAAACAAAACTTGAGAAGCTTGTCATGGAAGGGAACGATAAGGATGGCAAGGAGGTGGCCTATGACGGGAAGGGCAAGGAGGCCGCCTCTGACGGGAAGCGCAAGGAGGTTGCCTCGGGCAAACTGCTGAGGCTCGCGGCCGACATCCCCCCGAAGAGGGTTAAAAAATACGGCTATTACGAGGAGAACACCGGCCGAACACAGTTATACAAGACTATCTTCAGACCTAAATTGGAGATTCTGCAGCTGCCCCTGGCTTCAGCAAGTACCTCATCCCCGACCCAGAGCTATTCAGGCTGACGACGAACAACAATTGCTCCTGGAAGGTCACTACCAGGATAATTGGCGGTACGCTCGCCCTTGATAAGGGTTTGGCCGACTTCTATTTAGCCCACGAGATCAGGATCATGTGTCTTCTCATCTTGAAGCTTGGGAGCCCTGCGAACTTGCAGGTCTGAGTCTTCAGCGATGCAGGCATTGAGGTGGTGGCAAAGTGCGGGCCACACCCCAAAGCATTCGATATGGATTTTGAAGGTCCTATTGAGGGTGCTGCTGGTGCTGAAGGTGGTGTTGTGGGTGTTGCTGCTACAGAGGGTGGTGCTGATGGTGCTCAGGATGGGATCACTGCTATCTTTGCTATGTTAATCCAGTTTGAAGACTATGTGGTACTATTGTGATGCTAGCCTGTTTGAACTACTATGGTTATGCATTTATGCTTATCCTATGGTTTAGCTTATGGTTATGGTTACCGCTATGTATGCTGCTGCTGTGTGCCCATGTACCGGTAACCTCACCACTCCTAGAAGAGGTTCCTACATCATTTGAGTTGTATGTAACCAAACAACAGCTCTTTGCATCTCGGTAGAACATGCAGGCAACCAAACACAGGTTCCGGTGTTGCTGCTCAGGCAGACTGAAGGGCTTGCTGACCAACAAACAATGTGTAAAACTTAATTTTTGACCTTTATTCACTCAGCCAGACTGAGTTGGGCTACAGATGCAAAGTGCCCAAGATAGGTGCAGGTAACCAAACACACATTGTTCCACTTGGCTTGTGGTTCACCTCAAAAAAAAAAAACTTGGCTTGTGGATATACGCATGTTCCTTAAGAACGGATTGTTCTGTGTAATCCTTGAGTGCAAGCAAACGCCTCTCACTTGAGTGCAGGCGCCGTGCTGATAGCTTGTCGGATTCAGGTTTCAAAATAACAAAAATGGCCATTACTTCTCAAGTTTATTTCCAGGTATTTCTTTGAAGCAACCTATACAAACACATTTGGTTCATTTAATTAGCTGGAAATCCGCAAGCAACCGGCGAATTGAAAGCGAGCGTGCGTGCATTATTACAACACAATTTGGCAGGGATCACACACAACCCTAAGCAAATGGAAGTACAATTAGTTGTACAATCTCGTACAATCATCATGGATATATTCAGATTTTTATAAGCAAGAGAAATGTGCATGGCAAAGAAGGATCACACGACTAGAAGAGAAGAGAGAAGAACACGTACACATGCTGACCGCTAGGCGATGGAGATGATTCACAAGGGATCCATGGACTTGGTGCTGGTCCCTTGCGGGCTCGCGATCATGCTCGGCTACCACCTCCTCCTCCTCTACCGCATCCTTCGCCATCCGCACACCACGGTCATCGGCTACGAGAACCACAACAAGCTCGCCTGGGTACAACGCATGGTGCAGGTGGAGGATCTCTTGTTGTTGATCCTGTTTTTTTTTCTTTCCTGCGATCAGTGCTGGTTCTTGATCGCGGCGGTTCATGCCTGCCTGCAGACGACGGCGCCGGAGGAGACGGCCCTGGCGCTGAGCGTGATCTCCGACAGCATCTCGGCGTCCACCACGCTGGCGTCGCTGTGCATCGCGCTGGGCTCGCTGATCGGCGCGTGGGTGAGCAGCAACACCTCGGAGCCGCTCACCGGCGCCGGCCAGCAGGCGACGGGGATGGCATCGGCCAAGTTCACGTCGCTGCTCGTCTGCTTCCTGGCCTCCTTCGCCTGCTTCATCCAGTCCGCGGGGCACTACGTGCACGCCAGCTTCCTCATGACCGCGCTGGGGTCGGACGCGCCGGCGAGCCACGTGCAGCGCGCGGTGATCCGGGGCGGCAACTTCTGGGCGCTGGGGCTCCGGGCGCTCTACTTCGCCACGGCGCTGCTCATGTGGGTGTTCGGGCCGGTGGCCATGCTCGCCTGCTCCGTGCTCACGGTGGTCGTGCTGCACCTGCTCGACACCAGCTCCATGCCGTTGCACCACCACCAGTTCTTGTACAGAACGAGCGTCACCGAGGGAGCCAGAGCGGCCACCGCTCCGAGCCCAAGGCTCCATAGCACGGTCGCTATGTTCTCTTCGGCACCGTATCTCAAATGACGGAGGAGAAAGATTCTGGTGTATGATGTTCAAAGATTTTCTTATTTTGGCTAAAATGAGCATGAAGCTATCTTGATAGGTTACTGAATTGGTAAGAAAAAAAATCGATACATTTGCTCGATGCTTCACAAGCCACTGCTTTTCGGTTGATGGGAGTTAACAGAGGGTGACGTGGTTGCCATGTTTTTTTAGCTAGAGTTGATCTCAAGCCTCAAGATCATCTAAACTTCAGAAAATATTGGTTAAACCAGACAAATCGAGGGTAGCGAAAGGATGTGACTAGGCTACTGACGACCTCGGTAGAATCATGCTGCAAAGCATTTCAAACAACAATTTAAACCTCAGTAGGATCTTGTTGTAAAGTATTTCAAACAACAATTTAAATGTTTTCTTTTCTTTTGAAACAGTCTTGTTAGGTTGGTCATGCTCTGCTCGTTGCATTTCACTGGTTAAATTTTGACAAAGAACATTGCATCGACACCCCTCATCAACCGTACTCCTCCAAGTTTAACAAATGCTATTATCTTGGTTATATTAGCATTAAACAACACAAGAAATCATTGAAATAGTCCATGGAAAATCTGCTGCAACTAGACTGCAAACTATCCATTTAAAGACGCCAACCACTGCCTGCATACCATCAACTTCCAGGATCCAATACAATGACACAAACCTTTACAGTTCTGAAATTTGCTGATGTACTAGGAATTACCAAAAGGTCAAAAATAGATCTTCTAAGCCCACCTAACAGACTAGCAATTTTGCATGGCAATATGCAACATGATTCCATAGTTGCCAACAAGAACAAACTCTAGCTGTTTTTTAACCCTCTATCAAGGTAGTTTGCGTACACACAAGAGCAAGTAAAGATGCCAGTTTACAAAGTCACATAATACTCTGCAAGAAAGTAAAATACTCCCATCTAAATAAGAGATTTTGAACTATATATAAATCCGGAAAGTAAAATAAATAAGTACTACTCCGTCCCATAATGTAGGATGTATTTTGACACTACATTAGTGTTAAAAAACGTCTTACATTATGGGACGGAGGGAGTACTTCTTTAAACAGTAGCATAGTGAATACTATAGGCATAAAATGGTACCACCTCTGTAACTTTTTATAAGACGTTTTTAGAGTCCATGACTCAAAAGACGTCTTATATTAAGTTACAGAGGGAGTAGCATATGAAAACATAGGGTGATAAGAAGCATGGATCTTCAATGCAAATTCTGTACATCTGGGAAGGAAGATACACAATATAACAGTGTAAAACTGGCTACCAGTTACAGATGACATTTACCAAGTAGACATAACCTATTGTGATACAGAAGATACAGTATAATCTCTGAGGGCTACATAGTACACATCCATTCAGCAGGAAAGCCAAGAAAGTAACGAACCATAGCTCCCATTGCAACCTTTATCAGGTTAGGCCACACAGTGAAATGTTGAGAGGATTCTTGTGCCAATTGAGGTGGGACAATACAGCAGCAAAGAAACCATAAAAGGCAACTACAAAATCACTGACATTCCAAAGTTAGCATGGCCTCCCTTATCAACCTTGGGTTAAATCTTGATATCTAAACGAAATTCTTGGTGCACCGGTATAATCTCGCAAACAACCAGGTTAGGAGGCAAAAAGGATGTCATATTTGCAGTTACCCATATAATCAGGTGAGCATATGGTCCCTCTTCACAAGCAAAATGAATTTAGGATGAACAGCACCCTGCCTTTTTCACAGCAGAGACATCATCCTTGCCACCAACGTTGATGGTTTGTCCTCTCGGTGGAGCAGCAGGGTCATCGCCTATGTCGAGGGCCTTCTTGCTGACCACACGATAGATCTGAGTCAGAACCTCAGTGAAGGCGGTCTCAACGTTCATGGCCTCCAGTGCAGATGTTTCCATAAAGAAGGTGCTTTCCCTCTCAGCGAAGGCCTTGGCATCGTCCACTGATACAGCCCTAAGGTGGCGTAGATCAGCTTTGTTGCCGACAAGCATGATGACAATGTTTGCATCTGTGTGATCCCGGAGCTCCTTCAACCACCTCTCCACATTCTCAAAGGTCACATGGCGTGTCACATCGTACACAACAAGCGCACCAACAGCCCCTCGATAGTATGCACTTGTAATTGCCCGATACCTACGGAGAAAGGAAAGAGAACACGTTAAAATCCATGCTACATCAGAACCAAAATATCGAGAATTGATGTAGAAATTGTGCTTGTGGAACTGGTGTTAGGTTGAGAGCAGATTGAGTAAACCATGTTGGAACAGGTTATACAGAACAAATTCAGCAAAATCCCTACAGCAGAGTGCACATACTTGTCAAACACATGCGAGCCTCTGTGCACGTCAAGAGCAAGTATTTGTCTGTAAACATCAACTGAATAATCTATGCATGAACAAAGGAATATTCTTAGCAGCAACATACTTTTTGGACAACAAGTAGGGGAATTAAATAATTGATCTATCGCTGGACAGCAGATGAGCAGCGTTTCCTTTAGAGCCAGGTTTGCAAATACACATGGTGCTCGCATCCCTCTTACAGATGTTGCAGCTTGCACTATATCAGTTTTTTATATCCAAAAATGCAGGTGAACGATAAGATTTAAGTAACATCGGCTCACATATCTATACATCATTATCATATATGACAAAACAAACATCACTTGTTCCAAATAATGATTTCACATAGAATTTGCTGACAGCAACCAAAATATTGAGAATTGATGTAGGAATTATGCTGGTGAAACTGGCAACAGACTGAGAGCTGATTGACTAAGCCATGTTAGGAAATGTCACACAGAACATTCTCGATAAAATCCCTAGAGCAGATTGAACATGTGGCCCTCCTTGCCACATCAAGTGCAACTATTTGTCTGTAAACATCAACTGAATAATCTATGCATGAGCAAATGAATATCCTTAGCAGCAAGATGCTTCGTGGAGAGCAATTAGGGGAATTAAATAGTTGATCTATAGCTGGACAACAGATAAGCAGCGTTCCATTTAGAGCTAGGATTGCAAATACAAGGTGATTGCATGCCTCTTACAGATGTTGCAGCTTGCACTATAACAGTTTTTTTATATCCAATGCCAGGTGGACGATAGGATTTAAATAACATGGGCTCACATATCTACACATCGTTATCAAATAGTAGTATGACAAAACAAACATCACGTATTCCAATAACGATTTCACATAGAATTTGTTGACAGCGATGGTTAGTGAGAGTTAAATTAGAATATGGGTCTGGGCAATATAAAATGGTTTGTTCTTCCAGAGACAACAAGGTACCCCTGATTTAGTAACATTTGTTGGGACCAATGAAAATGGAGGATTGTACAGAACGGCATGCATAAGGAAGGTCACCGTTGCCCTGTTTCTGCCCAATGTGAAATGTGATGCGATGAGAACTAGGAAAAATGGGCATATAATAACAGAATAACATAAGTATTGTCATTCTTAATATGATACGCCATTTTCCATTAATCGTGACTATGGTTGAACAAGATGAACCTGCAAGCCAAACAAACTCAACCAACAGAACAGTACGAAACAGATATGATATACTACCAATTTCGCTGAAGAAACGGAAGCAACGGAGAATGAATGAGGAGGAATTGGCGGGCGGGGAGAGCATCAGATGTATACCTCTCCTGTCCCGCCGTGTCCCAGATCTGGGCCTTGACAACCTTGTCGTCGACCCGGATGCTCCTGGTGGCGAACTCGACGCCGATGGTGGACTTGGACTCGAGGCTGAACTCGTTGCGGGTGAAGCGGGAGAGGAGGTTGGACTTGCCGACGCCGGAGTCGCCGATGAGCACGACCTTGAAGAGGTAGTCGTAGTCGTCCTCCGCCCTGTAGGCCATGGCCGACCCGACCCGACCCGACGACGGCCCCCTTCCTTCCTGGCGGAGGCGGGCGGGGAGGCGCTTCCTGGGGCGGTCGTCGAGGAAGGGAAGGGAAGGGAGAGGAGGAGCGGAGCGGGGCGCGCGCGGTGGCGTATATGAGAGGGCCGGGGCAAGAGAGGTGGGGAGAACGTTGTGGCCTTGTGGGGAGGGAGGCGACGGAAAATAGAAAGAGGACGGGTGCGCGCCGCGCTGTCCCGTGTGTCGTCTCTCTCTCGCAGGTTGTTGGTTGTTTGGCTCGCCGCCTCGCTGGCCGACGGGAGCTTGTTTTGCTGACCAACCAACCCAACCAACCCATGCGCCCGTAGGCACCGCGAGCACATGATCTATTCTTCCAGCACTCCACATGAAGGAAACCTCGGCTTTTGTCTTTGTGCAATTCCATCCCCCATGCTTGGGCAGGGCAGCGGGGATCATGGCTGGCTGCGCTGTTTGCATGTGATTCACGCCCTTCCTCATGTGGAATGAGTGAGTGTGGATCACCAAATCGCTCCGCCTGCCTAGGCTATTTAAATCCGACCGACATCACCCCAAACCCTACCCTTTCCATCACTTTCTCTGACCATCCCAGCTCGCCCGTCATCACAATGGCCAGGACCTCTCGTGCCAGGTGAAGGCGGTTGTCACCACAGCATTGCACCGGAATGGTGACCAAGGTCCAGGTCGCGAAGGCCTGGCGCCAGGCCCACACTCCGACAGGCCAAGCTTCGAACTCTCTAGAGCAAAGCTTAGACGACTCGCAGATGGAGGAGGCAGGGGAGAAGTAGTAGGCGCCCGCGTTGGTGTCTGGGTTCACCCTGTTGCACACGAAGCAACACTACAACTGGATTCTGACGGAGGCGAAGGAGGAGCCTAAGTGCCACTGGCGTTCGTGTTCTGTGCGTTGTAGGAGGAGCAGCGGTGCAACCTATCTCTCAAGGAGCATCAACTGGCGGAGAACTAGCTCTCGGCAGAGTGGCGTCCAAAGATATCGTTGCAGCCATGGTTGTGGCGGACCAGGGCATCGTCGATCGTGCATAGCTCCTAAATCATCTGCGGCGAGTGTGGCAGCTCCGCATCAGCTGGCGGAGAACTAGCTCTCGGCGGAGCGGGAGTCCAAAGATGTCGTTGCAGCCATGGTCGTGGCGGACCAGGGCATCGTTGACAGTGCATAGCGCCTAAATCATCCACGGCGAGCGTGGCAGCTCCGCATCGGAGTGCACCCGCCTCTTCGACGTGCTGGAGGCGGAAGCCAACAACCCACCAGACCAACACGACAAAGTTACCAACGCCGACAGATCCACCTTATTTTATTTAGGACATTTTGCTATGTAAAGAAATTTGGAAAATGAATGCAAAATCCGATGTCCTAGACATTTGGTCAGATGATCTCGGTCCTTATCGCTGTCTATGACACGCTCGAATGTGTCTGCAGACGTTTGATGATGTCCAAACATGTTCACGGACATTTTATGATGATCCGCGGAGTTATCCTTAGAATGATGAATTGAGCACGGCCATAATACATTCTTCGCACTATCGGCACACCGATTCCACCCCTCATCTCTAAAGATAGAGTAGCTTGGAAAAAAAATTACTGTTATGACCCAAAGGGCTAACAAAATCCCGATTTGACCTTGGTTTTAAAAAAATCGATTCTGACCTGTTTGGGTGACGCCAACATCCCTGGCGTCTGGGTTGCGAAGCAGGCGCCGTGAACCCTGGCGTCTGGTCCCTGGCCCGCACTGCACGTCTGCCCGTTGACCTGCTGACATGGCAAAGGGGCCAGACGCCAGGAACCCTGGCGTCTGGCCCTAGTAATTGGATAACCCCCGCGGGCCGAGCCCACCCACCCATCTTTTCTTCTCCCTGGCGGCGCACGAACAGAGGGGGTTCTCTCCTCCGCCCCTCTTCTCCCTCACACCAACCCCCCCTTGGTCTACTCCATCCTCCACCCAAATTTGTGGATCTGAGGCCCCCAAGCTTCTTTGAGGTATTCTCCCCCATTCCCTCCAATTTGTTTTGGTTTTCCCCTCTCTTGTTGGATGCATTATTTCACATTAGGTGATGTTATATTAGTAGATGGTTTCTTTGTTTTAGGAAACAGTTTGTAGTTGATAGATGATTTGGTAGGTAGTGTAGTTGGTAGATGTTTGTAGTTGTCCATCAATAGACATAGTTTGTGATTTTTTTGAATTATAGATGATGTATGCATGTGCTAGTAAATTAGCTATATGTTGACTATATAGATGGCATAATATTTGTTTGAATCTGAGAAGACTACTTTGGCAAGCAAATATATTTAGAAAAAATATTATATGTGTGAAGTGGTATGACAATATAGTTGAATATATAGATGGCAAAGTTTTTTTGCAAAAGAGATGATGAAATTTGATTATTGTGTGTGACATGATTTGTTCAATAGAATGGCGGATGATGATTATGAAATTTATTTGATGGTGAAATTTGGTATTCTAGATGATATGTGTGCATATGTAGAAGAAAGAAATGATGTGGTTATGTTTGAGAAGAATGGTGTTTTCATATGGCATAACTTGGAGAAGGAAATTGTATTGTTTGATATTGTTCATGTATTCATAGATGTTTGCGATTTGTTTTGTAGGATGGCGGATGATGAAGGACCTTGGTATGACGGATTAATCGATGAGTGGGATAAGGAGCATCGTGCTCGTGCCATTGAGAACGGACATGTAAGAAGCAAGACTTATCAATTTTCGTTGTTTCTCATTTGTGTTCTTGTATTGATTAAAACATCTCTTTTATTTGCAGCTTGTAGTTGCTATGCGCATGAGGGGTCATGCCGCTGATGACTTTACTTACGACCCGCGGTATGAGCCTTACATTCGGAGATTGGGTCTTCTCCCATTCGTGTTGCAGTTTAAGCGACGCGCTCCGCCAGTGAACCATGCGACGCTGACCGCACTTGTGGATCGTTGGAGGCCGGAGACTCACTCGTTCCACCTTCCATGTGGGAAGATGACGATGACCCTACAGGACATGGCTATGATAAGCGGCCTTCCTATCAATGGACAAGCTGTTACCGGTTGTGTCAGCGTCGGTAATTGGCGAGAACGGACTGGCAATTTAATTGGTGTTCAGCCCGACGACCCTCAGGAAGGCAAGGCCGATACCGCGAGAGTGAGGCATTCTTGGCTAAAACTGGTCAGAGGAAACACCAATCCGTGCCCTCAGGGTGGCAATGACGTGATTGTGCAGCAGTACGCGCGGGCCTATCTTTGGTATGTACTAACCAAGGTAGTCTTCTCAGATGCAACCGGGAACTCAGACCTCTGGATATTCCTAGAGCTACTCAATAACTGGGATACCCAATATAGCTGGGGTTCGGCCGCACTAGCATATTTGTATCGTCAGGTAAGAGATATTTGCAACCATTTATCTTGCATTTGTCATGCGCCTCCATATCTAACATGTTTGTTTGATTGCAGCTTGACTTGGCGTGTCGGAGGAAGGGAGATACATTCTCATTGGCTGGGTTTGTTTGGAGCCTATCCGTGTGGATGTGGGAGCGGATCCCGGTTGGACGGCCCGATTTCAAGAACCCGAACATGCCAAACCCACGGGGTAATCATGACGGGGTGCATGATGATGATCCATATCGGCGCCCTACGCTTGCTTACTATTGGGAACAAGTGAAAGTGTACACAGGAAGCTCGCATGTGCGATACAAGTGCTATATGAACGAGCTGGACACCTTGACTGCTAAGCAGGTATAGAGAAGTTCGATGAGACATAATTTAGTCAAGAATGAAAATTGTATCTAACAATGTTTCTCTTTGTTTTGCAGGTACATTGGTCCTTATGTGGAAGATCGTGGCTTTGATCTTAATGAGATGTGCACGCGTGATAGCCATCTTTGGCGGGCGAGGTGCCCAATGATATGCTTCTTCGCAGTCGAGTGGCACTTTGTAGACCGTGTGGCAAGACAATTTGGAAGAAGAGAGCAAGCGGAGAGCTTTCCCAACCCCTCTAAGGGAGAGAAGGTATGCCTCGTCCCTTATCTAATAAGGGGACTCGGTTTTTCAATCCATCCGTTTCTCCGAGGGCTTCTGGAGTTCGACGGCCTCCAGTTGCACAGCCTTACTCCTACCTCCATACTACATATCACTGGATATGTAGCCCTTTGCGAGCTGTTTTTGGGCTGCGAGGCTCATTTCGCATTGTGGAAGAAGTTGTTCTGCCTGGTGCCCCGCTCACAGAGGGGGTCGATATATCAGGTGGGCGAAGCCGAAGTATGGCGCATCTCTGGGACCGGATACCTATCCGGAACCCCGAAGAAGGCATCCGAGGACTGGCCTTCGGAGTGGTTTTATGTGGAAGATGTCCCTCTACCGGATCCTGTTCGGATCGGCCTTCCCGAGTTTGATGGTGCTCCTTTGAAGAAGCGCCTGAGCTGGCGGCCACGAAGCCCCCACAAGGAAGATGACAGAGGCGTCCTTTACCTGATGGGCCGGATAAAGGTATTGGCTCAATCAGGACTGACCATGATCGACGTCATGGCAATATGCATTATGCGGGGGGTGCAGCCGCTTCAATATCGAGACCACCCCATGTGGGATTTCAACGGGGAGGATGACGCCACCCGCTGTGGCCGCAAGGGGCCGGACTCATCCGCCGCTCTAGCCAAAATCTTGTGTGATTTGTACAAGGGAGAAGAGGAGGAATTCCTTCGCGTCAATCCACAGGACGGATTTTCTATGTACAATCCTCCGAGTTGGGTAAGTCAATACTTTCTGCGCCCATCCGTTCCATATTCCCATAGTTAAATATTTTACCCGCGAATTCAACGCAGGAGCTGCGTAAAGCAGTTAGGGAGATCAACAGCCCTCCTCGACAACCAGAGGATCCTGAGCGGTCCCTCGACCTGGCCTTCAAAGAGGATTCAGACATATCCGTGGAGCTGATCAATAGGGTATTTTACCAATTAAGCAGTGACGATGCCTTGGTGGCCATTACGGCCGATTACCCTGGGCTGCTCCCAGCTTCGCAGGTGACTGAGACCAAAGTCCCAACATTTTAAAAAGGATTCGTCCTTGTGCACTTTGCTCACCGTGTACCAACAGTGTTTTACAGGGAAGGCCCTTGGAACGCCGTGCCGAGCCCGCGGCGACTAGCCAACAAGGGGCTTCAAGGCCGGGCAGGCTAAAAAGGAACGCAGTCCGGACTGAGACACCGGCGCAGAGGTATGGCGCGCCACCTCACTCCATGGTATCATCTTTAAAGACATATTAATGCCCATGCTTTCTAGGAAGAAGAGCGCTCGCCGGACTATATCTGGAGAGGTCGCCAATCATGCCTCAACCAGTCGGGCTCCAAGGCCGGACACGGAAGCGGAAGCGAGTATGAGGCGCACGCCAGATGCTCCTCCGACAGAGGATGCGGACAGAATGTCCGCCACTAATTCCGAGGTGGAGAGCGCCATGAACCACAGGCGTCGCCGAGCCGTTCTCCGTGACGCTTGCTTCTCCCAAGAGGCATTTGACGCCTTCAACTCGGGAGACACGTACCTCCGTGCTGCTCAAAATGGTCTAGCCAGAGCCACGGAGCAATATGTAAAGGATATACGGGTGAGAGAATTTGATGATTATATATAGTAGTAGCCCCTGAGACTTGAAGCAGTTAGGATAACTGATTTAAGGATCATTTGTTATGCAGGTTCGTTCAGAAAAGAATACCCAATTGTCCCGTGAGCTTGAAGAGTGCAAAGCCCAACTTCAGGCCGCACTAGCCGCAGAAGAGGAGTCCAAGAAGACCCCCTCTAGTAAGACATATGTCGAATGATAGGTATCATGTAGAGTGCAGCCTATATGCAAATCTGACAGTAAAATTGCAGATGACGCCGGAGGGAATCCGGACGAGCAACATCTCCTACACCGGCTAGAGGCCGGTGAGAGCGTGCTTACGAGGGTTAGGTAAGAGAAGAATGATCTGCAGGATGCCAACACCCAGCTGAGCGTGGAACTAAAGGATGTCCGTGCCCAGCTGTCAGACTCCGTGAAGGAGAATCAGCGGCTTCGACGCGGCATTTTCAGTAAGTGCCTGAATGAACTTTTAAGAGGAGTTCGGCGAAGAAGTCGACTAACAGAGTTATGTCTACAGGTATGCTAACAGGTCGTCCCGCGGAGGAAATGCCCGGTTCTGCGGGTGATCTTATGCTCGAGCTCTCACAACTGCACGAACGAGTTCGGCAGGTGATGCAAGGCATTGCCCAGGCCTTATGGCCATCCGTCTCCGTGCCCGAAGGCCTTGGAGAGCTTGCGGAGAAGCTGAAGGGAGCACGACGGCGCTTCCGATTATGGAAGATATCGGCCTGCCGTCAAGGTGCCAGGGAAGCCTGGGCCATGGTGAAGACGCGCTATATCAAGGCTGACCCAAACCACATGACCGAGGTCGGACCTGTGGGGCCCGATGGGAAAGAGATCCCTGTTAGTCTAGTGTACGGACAAGTAGAATTGGCCGCAAAGTATTCCCAACAGGATTATAGGTTAGACAGCCTGTTGGATGGTATAGAGGAAGAATTTAGTCAGTCAGAGTGACTATGTAATTGAAGTGACATTTATAATGCCTTCTAGCCGGATTGTAGATCATTTGTCATGGCGGACCTTTTCGCTTCAACCTCTGGACCCGATAGTCCAGAGTGAATCCGAATACCCTCTCGGTTATGTAAAAACCGGGGCATGCGTGGAAACCAGGTGTAGGGGTCATTAGTGCTTGAACAGACAAGTGCCCAACTAGTTATGTTATATTACATGGTTAGTAAGAAACATCTTCCAGGGAGAATAGTTCTGTTAGGGGTTCCTTTCCCTGGGTATGCATGCCCTAAAGTGCATGTCCGGACTGCGGAAAGAGTCGCAGAGAGAAAAAGCATCTGGGGGCACGTATGAAAAATAAATAAGTGAAGAATCATCTTTTGTTCACCGACCGGATATTCCCTTAAGAACGCTAGCTTTCGGCTTCACCCAGTCTGAGGTACACATCCGGCTGACCCGACAGTAACAATCGTAGAGGTGCTCCCCTTATGCCCTAGCCGAATTAACGGGAACGTAGGGCATAAATACGAGAGCCAGGCAACCCAGCTTGGCCAAAACTTAAGTCATATTGATGCATATAATGGAGAAGAAAAGGTACATGCGGAAGGATGACACATGTGCTAGGCATGAAGCCCGGATAAATAAGTAAGCTTCTGTGAAAGAAGCCCCCAGGTATAATTAGCGCGACTAGCGCGTCAATGATGTGCAAGCAAGGCACAAGTTAGCCTTTGAAGGCGTTGGGAAAAATAAGAGGAGAAAGAGAGAAATAAACGACAAATAATGTGTATAAAAAAATGGACAGTGGAAGGATACGAACACAGAGTTCGGCGCTAAGCGTAGAATCTTCGGAGCCGTGCTGTGTTCCATCGGTTCGGCTCAAGCCGATTATCAGATGCATCCCGCAGACGGTACGCTCCGCCGGTCAGAACTTGGTCAATGATGAATGGACCCTCCCATTTGGGCTCAAGTTTGGTCTTTTTCTTCTCCAGCAGGCGTAGAACTAGTTCACCAACGTTATAAGTTTTGGCCTGTACTTCTCTGCTTTGTATCTTCGAGCCTGTTGCTGATAGAATGCGGAACGGGCTTTTGCCACGTCGCGCTCCTCCTCTAGGGTGTCTAGATTGTCCTGCCGATCGAGCTCGGCTTCTCTTTCTGTCGGAGTAATGGGCCACGGTTAGGCTAACCCGAGACCCAGAACCTTTCAAGACGTCGGGGCCGGCATCGCCCCTCAGGAACCTCTGGGCGGAAGGCCGCCTTTGGGAGTCGGCAGCGGCGCTGCCGGCTACTCACTCACGGCCGAGTCTCAGGGACGACTACAAGATAAGCCGACTCCTGATTGGCGACTTCCAGAGAAGCCGTCCATGGGGAGTCGGCCCGCGACTCACACCACCTCATGCCCTCGTGAGGAGGGACGGGACGGGGCGTGGCCTCAGTACGGGCCACGCCCGCCCCTTACCAAGGGCAGGCATGGCCACAGTGCGTCGTACCAATGGAGATCTCCATCCGGCGCGGCACTGTTGCCATGCTAGCCCTGACATCAGCCCCAGGGGGCGGAACCCTGTGCCCATGTCGGCCCACCTGTACGGCCCAGAGACGGCGGGACCCGACGTCAGCGGGGGTACAGAAGACGGCAAGAGCAACACAAGACGGACCCCGTGGGAGTAGGCCTCCGAGAGTCAGCCGGCTCCTCCCACGGGTCCCGCACGCCATTAACCAGACAAGACGGGGAGTAGCAACAGTGATCGCCCGTCACGCGGCGGCACTATTGCCATGACCCCATGACCAAGCCAGCATCAGTAGAAGCACGACTACAGTAATCTGCAGCCGGCAAGACCCGCCCGCGGCGGGTCCGGCTTATCAGCTCCACACGAGGCCAGCCGGCGGGGCCCACCAGCCGGCGGGCCCCAGAAGTCGGCGGAGAAGACGGCGGCCTAAGAGACAGACGGTTGGGACCCGCGCCCAGCCGGATTACCATTGTACCCCCGGGGGGTAGGCCTATATAAACCCCCCGGGGCACCCATGCAAAGGGTTGGATTCTTTTAGCACTAGACCAGAGAACACAAGGGGGAGAGAGCTAGCCTTGCCTTCTCCTACCTCCAAGAAACAGCTCAAGGAGCAACCTTGTATACACCTTGCCATAGTGATCATGCGGAGACCCCGCAGAGCAGCAGTAGGGGTGTTATCTCCTTGGAGAGCCCTGAAGCTGGGTAAGATTCGCCGGCGTGCATGTCTACGCCTCATCCCGCTTCCAGGCACCGGCGACGTTCCCCTCACCCCCACCATGATAAGCCATCCTTTGGCATATGTCGCACCCAACCCCCGACATTTGGCGCCCACCATGGGGCGAGGTGCACCGTCGTCTGGAGACCTGCTCTGTACGGGAACCCTTTTCCTTCCTGGCGAGCGCAACCAGCCCGGCACGCCAGAGGGAGTTTGCGCCAACGCGCTGCACGGCGCTGAGATGGCCTGCGCGGCCAGCTGCCTCGCCGAGCTTGTCGGCGAGGTTCGCCTCTCCGACGAGCCTGCATCCGACGCAGGCACCGGCGGCCCCGAGAGCCTTCTCGCGGGCCTCCTCAACGAACTCCACATTGCCGGCGAGCCTGCCGCTGACCTGGAGTCCGTAGGCTCCATCGACCCGATGCTGGTCGATTCCGACACCGCGTCGCTCGACGCGTTCCCTACCAACGTGGTAGTCTACGACGAGCCGCTCCCTCACGCGGAGAGCGGCGGAAGCACCGTCACAGAAGTGCTCGTCATCGGCCATGGCGAGCACTCCGACGGCGGGGTTCATGACCCGCTCGATGCAGCGCTACAATACCTGGATGCGCCCATCCCAGAAGACGCTGACGCCGAGACGCTGGAGGCACGCCGCCTCCAGCATGTCGAGGGCGCGAAGAAACTAGCAAGCATGAGACGCTTGTCAGAAGCCTACCAGCGTGAGATGGATCGCGCTGTGGGCGGCTCGCCAGCCCCAGCGGGGCCTAGCCGCCTAGGCGCGGTCCGGCAGCGCGGCGCGGACATCGCCAACATGTTCGGGGCCAATCGCCCCGTATACGCCACGCCCAGGCGGCGGCAGACGAGTTGGACAACCTCGAAGGCGAAGAGCACCGACTGATGGCGGAGCGAGTCCAGCGACTCCTCGACGCGGCTGCCGTGCAGAACGCTGCCGGCTGCCACACTGAGGCGCCGCAAAGACAGAACGATGACCTGCCACCCCGCCGAGATCAAGGCGCGACGTCTCGGACGCCGACTGGCGGTGTCCGCGGAAGGAAAGACAAGCATCCGGCTGCCAGTCGCAGTCGGACTCACATCACCATCGAGCGCGACTTAGATGGCCGCCCAAGAGCAGTGGAGCGGTGGGACGACTATCTGCCTCCTCCACCTCGCAGAGAAAGGCGAGTCTCCCCGCCGCCAGTTGAGCATCCGACTCTCGACGACCGCCTTGGCCACCGAGAGGGAGTCGGAGGAAACGACGCGCGTCACCGGATCGATCGGCTCCACCGATCCCTAGTGCTGGAAGAGGAGGACGAGTTGGGTCCGCCGTGTTTCGGCCCCCGCATTCGAGATGAGCCCTTTCCCAAAGGGTTCACTCTTCCCAGAGACACTCCCAAGTACACCGGCTCCGTGAAGCCGGAAGACTGGCTGGTTGACTATGCCACGGCCGTCGACATAGCAAGTGGCAACAAGCGCGTTGCCGTGAAGTACGTTCCACTCATGCTCCAGGGCACGGCACGGACATGGTTGAACAGCCCAAAGCCCCGCAGCATCAACAGCTGGGTCGACTTCACCAAAGCTTTCGTCCGCAACTTCACAAGCACGTACAAGCGACCTCCCAAGCCTCGCCAGCTTTCCTTGTGCGTGCAGGGTCCCAACGAGTCGACTCGCGACTACCTCACGCGTTGGGCCGAGCTCCGAAACTCCTGCGAGGGCGTCCACGAGGTGCAGGCCATCGAGTACTTCACCGCCGGGTGCAGAGAAGGCACCCTCCTCAAGCACAAGCTCCTCTGCGATGAGCCAGAGACCCTGGACGAGCTACTGATCATAGCAGACAAATACGCCACAGCCGACTCTTCCATGAAGACGGAGATCCAAGTTAGCACGGCTGGCAAAGTAGCCCCCCAGGCTCCCAGAACTCCGGCTGGAGACGCCAGTCAGCGACAATAGCAGAGCGACCACAAGCGCAAGGCCCCGCAGCCGGCATCCATTAGCCGACAGGTGGCAACGGTCGAAGACCAGCAGCCGGAGGGGCAGCCTCCGCCCAAGCGACAGAAAGGCGGCAAGTCAAACTGGTTGCCGGCCTTTTCTTACGAGCAGACACTAGATGGTCCCTGCAAGTTCCACAGCGGCGCGAAGCCGTCAAACCACACCACTCGGAAGTGCCACTGTCTCACTAGGATTGCCAAGGGAGACGGCCTGGTGCCTCCTCCGCCTGCTGGACAGCCGCCTCCGCCTCCACCCCAGCAGCCGGCTGCCAGGCCAGTCGGCGCAGTACATGACGAGTACCCAGAAGAGCATGGGGCCTATGTGGTGTTCACCAGTGTGGCAAATGATAAACGCAGCAAGCGGCTGCAGTGGCAAGAGGTGAACGCGGTGGTGTCGGATGCACCAGAATTCATGCACTGGTCCGAGAAGCCTATCAGTTGGAGCAGAGCTGATCACCCAGAGGTGATGCCGAATCCAGGCTCCTACGCCCTGGTCTTGGATGCCACCTTCGCCACAGAGAAAAGAGCCGTTTGCTTCTTGCGAGTGCTGATAGACGGAGGCAGCAGCATCAACATCGTGTATAAGGATACCATGGAGAAGTTAGGAATCAAGCAAAGACAGCTTCAGAACAGTCGGACTGTGTTCCACGGCATCGTGCCCGGCCTTTCCTGCTCACCAATCGGCAAGATTCTGATAGATGTCCTCTTTGGAGACAAGGATCATTTCCGCCGAGAGCCAGTCTGGTTTGAAGTGGTGGACCTTGAGAGCCCATACCATGCATTGCTTGGCAGGCCCGCTTTGGCCAAGTTCATGGCAGTCCCCCACTACGCCTACCTCAAGATGAAGATGCCGAGTTCCAAGGGAATTCTGACCGTAGCCGGCGACTACAGAAAGTTGTCCGCTTGTGCGGCTGAGAGCAGTCGGCTGGCCGAGTCCCTGGTGATTGCAGCTGAGAAGCGTCTTCTTGATCGGGTTGTGGCGATGGCTGGCAAGCAGCCAGAGATGTCGCCCGACCCCAAGGAGTCGGAGGCTGAGGGCTCGTTCAAGCCGGCAAAGGAAACGAAGAAGATACCCTTGGACCCAGAGCACCCAGAGAGATACGCTATCATAGGTGCAAACCTTGACAGCAAATAGGAAGGCGAGCTCGTCGAGTTCCTCCGTGAGAATCGGGACATCTTCGCATGGTCCCCCAAAGACATGCCAGGTGTACCGACGGAATTCGCCGAGCACAAGTTACATGTCCGATCTGATGCGAAGCCCGTCAGGCAGCCCTTGCGCCGCCCGTCAGAAGAGAAAAGAAGAGTTGTTGGAGAAGAGATAGCCCGGCTCCTTGCAGCCGGCTTTATCATGGAAGTGTTTTTTCCAGAATGGCTAGCAAACCCAGTCTTAGTGTTGAAGAAGAACAAGCAGCGGCGGATGTGTATTGACTACACAAGCCTCAACAAAGCTTGCCCCAAGGACTCTTTTGCTCTGCCGAGAATCGATCAGGTAATAGACTCCACAGCCGGATGCGAGCTGTTGAGTTTCTTAGATGCCTATTCAGGATATCACCAGATCAAGCTGAACCCGGCGGACAGACTAAAAACCGCCTTCATCATGCCGTTTGGAGCCTTTTGCTACCTGACCATGACGTTCGGCTTGAGGAATGCCGGCGCCAACTTTCAGCGTTGCATGCAGAAGTGCCTCCTCAAGCAACTCGGCAGAAATGCCCACGTCTACGTGGATGTGTTGGGTAACGTAGTAATTTCAAAAAAAAATTCCTACGCACACGCAAGATCATGGTGATGCATAGCAACGAGAGGGGAGAGTGTTTGTCTACGTACCCTTGTAGACCGAAGCGGAAGCGTTGACACAACGTAGAGGAAGTAGTCGTATGTAGAGGAAGTAGTCGTACGTTCTCCTCGCGATCCAACCGATCACAGCACCGTTACTCCGGCACCTCCGAGTTCTTGGCACACGTTCAGCTCGATGACGATCCCCGGGCTCCAATCCAGCAAAGCGTCGAGGAAGAGTTCCGTCAGCACGACGGCGTGGTGACGATCTTGATGTGTTACCGGCGCAGGGCTTCGCCTAAGCACTGCAACGATATAATCGAGGTGGAATTTGGTGGAAGGGGGCACCGCACACGGCTAAGGAATGATCCGTAGATCAACTTGTGTGTCTATGGGGTGCCCCCTGCCCCCGTATATAAAGGATGGAGGAGGAGGAGGCCGGCCAAGGCAAAAGGTGCGGCCAGGGTGTGGAGTCCTACTAGGACTCCAAGTCCTAGTAGGAGTCCACCAAAAGGGGAGGAAGGGAGAAGGAATAGGAGGAGTAGGAAAGGTGGCCGGCCCCCTTTTCCCTAGTCCAATTCGGACCAACGGGGAGGGGGGGGCGCAGCAGCCTTTTCCTCTTCCCACTAAAGCCCATCAAGGCCCATTACTTCTCCCGTAATCCCGTAACTCCCCGATACCCCCGAAAATACCCGAATCACTCAGAACCTTTCCGATGTCCGAATATAGTCGTCCAATATATCGATCTTTACGTCTCGACCATTTCGAGACTCCTCGTCATGTCCCCGATCTCATCCGGGACTCCGAACTCCTTCGGTACATCAAAACTCATAAACTCATAATAACTGTCATCGTAACCTTAAGCGTGCGGACCCTACGGTTCGAGAATAATGTAGACATGACCGAGACACGACTCCGGTCAATAACCAACAGCGGGACCTGGATGCCCATATTGGCTCCTACATATTCTACGAAGATCTTTATCGGTCAGACCGCATAACAACATACGTTGTTCCCTTTGTCATCGGTATGTTACTTGCCCGAGATTCGATCGTCGGTATCCAATACCTAGTTCAATCTCGTTACCGGCAAGTCTCTTTTCTCGTTCCGTAATACATCATCTCGCAACTAACTCATTGGTTGCAATGCTTGCAAGGCTTATGTGATGTGCATTACCGAGAAGGCCCCGAGATACCTCTCCGACAATCGGAGTGACAAATCCTAATCTCGAAATATGCCAACCCAACATGTACCTTCGGAGACACTTGTAGAGCACCTTTATAATCACCCAGTTACGTTGTGACGTTTGGTAGCACACAAAGTATTCCTACGGTAAACGTGAGTTGCATATTCTCATAGTTAAAGGAACATGTATAAGTCATGGATAAAAGCAATAGCAACATACTAAATGATCGGGTGCTATGCTAATGGAATGGGTCATGTCAATCAGATCATTCAACTAATGATGTGATCTCGTTAATCAAATAACAACTCTTTGTTCATGGCTAGGAAACATAACCATCTTTGATTAATGAGCTAGTCAAGTAGAGGCATACTAGTGACACTCTGTTTGTCTATGTATTCACACATGTATTATGTTTTCCAGTTAATACAATTCTAGCATGAATAATAAACATTTATCATGATATAAGGAAATAAATAATGACTTTATTATTGCCTCTAGGGCATATTTCCTTCAGTCTCCCACTTGCACTAGAGTCAATAATCTAGATCACATCACCATGTGATTAACATCAATAGTTCACATCATCATGTGATTAACACCCATAGTTCACATCGCTATGTGACCGACACCCAAAAGGGTTTACTAGATTCAGTGATCTAGTTTACATCGCTATGTAATTAACACCCAAGGAGTACTAAGGTGTGATCATGTTTTGCTTGTGAGAGAATCTTAGTCAACGGGTCTGCTACATTCAGATCCACATGTACTTTGCAAATTTCTATGTCAACAATACTCTGCACGGAGCTACTCTAGCTAATTGCTCCCACTTTCAATATGTATCTGGATCGAGACTTAGAGTCATCTAGATCAGTGTCAAAACTTGCATCGACGTAACCCTTTACGACGACCCTTTTGTCACCTCCATAATCGAGAAACATATCCTTATTCCACTAAGGATAATTTTGACCGCTGTCCAGTGATCTACTCCTAGATCATTATTGTACTCCCTTGCTTAACTCAGTGTAGGGTATACAATAGATCTGGTACACAGCATGGCATACTTTATAGAACCTATGGCTGAGGCATAGGGAATGACTTTCATTCTCTTTCTATCTTCTGCCGTGGTCGGGTTTTGAGTCTTGCTCAATTTCACACCTTGTAATACAGGCAAGAACTCTTTCTTTGACTGTTCCATTTTGAACTACTTCAAAATCTTTTCAAGGTATGTACTTATTGAAAAACTTATCAAGCGTCTTGATCTATCTCTATAGATCTTGATGCTCAATATGTAAGCAGCTTCACCGAGGTCCTTCTTCGAAAAACTCTTTCAAATACTCCTTTATGCTTCACAGAATAATTCTACATTATTTCCGATCAATAATATGTCATTTACATATACTTATCAGAAATGCTGTAGTGCTCCCACTCACTTTCTTGTAAATACAGGCTTCACCGTAAGTCTGTATAAAACTATATGCTTTGATCAACTTATCAAAGCGTACATTCCAACTCCGAGATGCTTGCACCAGTCCATAGATGGATCGCTGGAGCTTGCATATTTTGTTAACACCTTCAGGATCGACAAAACCTTCTAGTTGCATCATATACAACTCTCCATTAAGGAATGCAGTTTTGTTTATCCATTTGCCAGATTTCATAAAATGCGGCAATTGCTAACATGATTCGGACAGACTTAAGCATAGATACGAGTGAGAAACTCTCATCGTAGTCAATACTTTGAACTTGTCGAAAAACCTTTTTCGACAATTCTAGCTTTGTAGATAGTAACACTACTATCAGTGTCCGTCTTCCTCTTGAAGATCCATTTATTCTTAATTGCTTGCCGATCATCGGGCAAGGCAACCAAAGTCCAAACTTTGTTCTCATACATGGATCATATCTCAGATTTCATAGCCTCTAACCATTTTGCGGAATCTGGGCTCATTATCGCTTCCTCATAGTTCGCAAGTTCGTCATGGTCTAGTAACATGACTTCCAGAACAGGATTACCGTACCACTCTGGTGCGGATCTCACTCTAGTTTACTTACGAGATTTGGCAGTAACTTGATCTGAAGTTACATGATCATCATCATTAGCTTCCTCACTAATTGGTGTAGTAGTCACAGGAACAGATTTCTGTGATGAACTACTTTCCAATAAGGGAGAAGGTACAATTACCTTATCAAGTTCTACTTTCCTCCCACTCACTTCTTTCGAAAGAAACTCTTTCTCTAGAAAGTTTCCGAACTTAGCAACAAAAGTCTTGCCTTCGGATTTGTGATAGAAGGTGTATCCAACAGTTTCCTTTGGATATCCTATGAAGACACATTTCTCCGATTTGGGTTCGAGCTTATCAGGTTGAAGCTTTTTCACATAAGCATCGCAGCCCCAAACTTTAAGAAACGACAGCTTAGATTTATTGCTAAACCATAGTTCATACGGTGTCGTCTCAACGGATTTAGATGGTGCCCTATTTAATGTGAATGCAGCTGTCTCTAATGCATAATCCCAAAAACGATAGTGGTAGATCGGTAAGATACATCATAAATTGTACTATATCTAATAAAGTACGGTTATGACGTTCGGACGCACCATTATGCTGCGGTGTTCCAGGTGGCATGAGTTTGTGAAACTATTCCACATTGTTTTAATTGAAGACCAAACTCGTAACTCAAATATTCGTCTCTGCGATCAGATCGTAGAAACTTTATTTTCTTGTCACGATGATTTTCACTTCACTCTAAAATTCTTTGAACTTTTCAAACATTTCAGACTTATGTTTCATCAAGTAGATATACCCATATCTGCTCAAATCATCTGTGAAGGTTAGAAAATAATGATACTTGTCGCGAGCCTTAATATTCATCGGACCACATACATCAGTATGTATGATTTCCAACAAATCTGTTGCTTGCTCCATTGTTCCGGAGAACGGCGTTTCAGTCATCTTGCCCAAGAGGCATGGTTCGCAAGCATCAAGTGATTCATAATCAAGTGATTCCAAAATCCCATCAGCATGGAGTTTCTTCATGCGCTTTACACCAATATGACCTAAACGGCAGTGCCACAAATAGGTTGCACTATCATTATTAACTTCGCATCCTTTTGGTTTCAATATCATGAATATGTGTATCACTGCGATCGAGATCCAATGAACTATTTTCATTGGTGTGTATTACCATAGAAGGTTTTATTCATGTAAACAGAACAACAATTGTTCTCTAACTTAAATGAATAACTGTATTGCAATTAACATGATCAAATCATATTCATGCTCAACGCAAACACCAAATAACACTTATTTAGTTTCAACACTAATCCCGAAAGTATAGGGAGTGTGTGATGATGATCATATCAATCTTGGAACCACTTCCAACACACATCGTCACCTTGCCCTTTAACTAGTCTTTGTTCATTCTGCAACTCCCGTTTCGAGTTACTAATCTTAGCAACTTGAACTAGTACCAAATACTGAGGGGGTTGCTATGAACACTAGTAAAGTACACATCAATAACATGTATATCAAATATACTTATGTTCACTTTGCCATCCTTCTTATCCGCCAATCACTTGGGGTAGTTCCGCTTCCAGTGACCAGTCCTTTTGCAGTAGAAGCACTTAGTCTCAGGCTTAGGACCAGACTTGGGATTTTTCACTTGAGCAGCAACTTGCTTGCCGTTCTTCTTGAAGTTCCCCTTCTTTCCTTTTGCCCTTTTCTTGAAACTAGTGATCTTGTCAACCATCAACACTTGATGTTTTTCTTTTGATTTCTACCTTCGCCGATTTAGCATCGCGAAGAGCTTGGGAATATTTTCCGTTATCCCTTGCATATTATAGTTCATCACGAAGTTCTACTAACTTGGTGATGGTGACTAGAGAATTCTGTCAATCACTATCTTATCTGGAAGATTAACTCCCACTTGATTCAAGTGATTGTAGTACCCAGACAATCTGAGCACATGCTCACTAGTTGAGCGATTCTCCTCCATCTTTTAGCTATAGAACTTGTTGGAGACTTCATATCTCTCAACTCGGGTATTTGCTTGAAATATTAATTTCAACTCCTGGAACATCTCATATGGTCCATGACGTTCAAAACGTCTTTGAAGTCCCGATTCTAAGCAGTTAAGCATGGTGCACTAAACTATTAAGTAGTCATCATATTGAGCTAGCATAACGTTCATAACGTCTGCATCTGCTCCTGCAATAGGTCCGTCACCTAGCGGTGCATCAAGGACATAATTCTTCTGTGCAGCAATGAGGATAAACCTCAGATCACGGATCCAATCCGCATCATTGCTACTAACATTTTTCAACACAATTTTCTCTAGGAACATATCAAAATAAACACAGGGAAGCAACAATGCGAGCTATTGATCTACAACATAGATATGCTAATACTACCAGGACTAAGTTCATGATAAATTAAAGTTCAATTAATCATATTACTTAAGAACTCCCACTTAGATAGACATCTCTCTAATCCTCTAAGTGATCACGTGATCCAAATCAACTAAACCATGTCCGATCATCACGTGAGATGGAGTAGTTTCAATGGTGAACATCACTATGTTGATCATATCTACTATATGATTCACGCTCAACCTTTCGGTCTCTGTGTTCCGAGGCCATATCTGTATATGCTAGGCTCGTCAAGTTAAACCTGAGTATTCCGCGTGTGCAACTGTTTTGCACCCGTTGTATTTGAACGTAGAGCCTATCACACCCGATCATCACGTGGTGTCTCAGCACGAAGAACTTTCGCAACGGTGCATACTCAGGGAGAACACTTCTTGATAATTTAGTGAGAGATCATCTTATAATGCTACCGTCAATCAAAGCAAGATAAGATGCATAAAAGGATAAACATCACATGCAATCAATATAAGTGATATGATATGGCCATCATCATCTTGTGCTTGTGATCTCCATCTTCGAAGCACCGTCATGATCACCATCGTCACCGGCGCGACACCTTGATCTTTATCGCAGCATCGTTGTCGTCTCGCTAATCTTATGCTTCTACCACTATCACTACCGTTTAGCAATAAAGTAAAGCATTACATCGCGATTGCATTGCATACAATAAAGCGACAACCATATGGCTACTGCCAGTTGCCGATAACTCGGTTACAAAACATGATCATCTCATACAATAAAATTTAGCATCACGTCTTGACCATATCACATCACAACATGCCCTGCAAAAACAAGTTAGACGTCCTCTACTTTGTTGTTGCAAGTTTTACATGGCTGCTACGGGCTTAAGCAAGAACTCATCTTACCTACGCATCAATACCACAACGATAGTTTGTCAAATAGACTCCGTTTTAACCTTCTCAAGGACCGGGCGTAGCCACACTCGGTTCAACTAAAGTTGGAGAGACAGTCTTCCGCAAGCCATCTATGTGCAAAGCACGTCGAGGGAACCGGTCTCGCGTAAGCGTACGCGTAAGGTTGGTCCGGATCGTCTCGTCCAACAATACCGCTGAACCAAAGTATGACATGCTGGTAGGCAGTATGACTTGTATCGTCCACAACTCACTTGTGTTCTACTCGTGCAAATAACATCATACCATAAAAACCTAGGCTCGGATGCCACTGTTGGGTAACGTAGTAATTTCAAAAAAAAATTCCTACGCACACGCAAGATCATGGTGATGCATAGCAACGAGAGGGGAGAGTGTTTGTCTACGTACCCTTGTAGACCGAAGCGGAAGCGTTGACACAACGTAGAGGAAGTAGTCGTATGTAGAGGAAGTAGTCGTACGTTCTCCTCGCGATCCAACCGATCACAGCACCGTTACTCCGGCACCTCCGAGTTCTTGGCACACGTTCAGCTCGATGACGATCCCCGGGCTCCGATCCAGCAAAGCGTCGAGGAAGAGTTCCGTCAGCACGACGGCGTGGTGACGATCTTGATGTGTTACCGGCGCAGGGCTTCGCCTAAGCACTGCAACGATATAATCGAGGTGGAATTTGGTGGAAGGGGGCACCGCACACGGCTAAGGAACGATCCGTAGATCAACTTGTGTGTCTATGGGGTGCCCCCTGCCCCCGTATATAAAGGATGGAGGAGGAGGAGGCCGGCCAAGGCAAAAGGTGCGGCCAGGGTGTGGAGTCCTACTAGGACTCCAAGTCCTAGTAGGAGTCCACCAAAAGGGGAGGAAGGGAGAAGGAATAGGAGGAGTAGGAAAGGTGGCCGGCCCCCTTTTCCCTAGTCCAATTCGGACC
The DNA here is from genome assembly GCA_032464435.1 of Aegilops umbellulata. NCBI lineage: Eukaryota > Viridiplantae > Streptophyta > Magnoliopsida > Poales > Poaceae > Aegilops > Aegilops umbellulata. The sequence continues at coordinate 333,806,756 of CP136058.1, forward strand.
AAAGGGGAGGGGGGGCGCAGCAGCCTTTTCCTCTTCCCACTAAAGCCCATCAAGGCCCATTACTTCTCCCGTAATCCCGTAACTCCCCGATACTCCCGAAAATACCCGAATCACTCAGAACCTTTCCGATGTTCGAATATAGTCGTCCAATATATCGATCTTTACGTCTCGACCATTTCGAGACTCCTCGTCATGTCCCCGATCTCATCCGGGACTCCGAACTCCTTCGGTACATCAAAACTCATAAACTCATAATAACTGTCATCGTAACCTTAAGCGTGCGGACCCTACGGTTCGAGAACAATGTAGACATGACCGAGACACGACTCCGGTCAATAACCAACAGCGGGACCTGGATGCCCATATTGGCTCCTACATATTCTACGAAGATCTTTATCGGTCAGACCGCATAACAACATACGTTGTTCCCTTTGTCATCGGTATGTTACTTGCCCGAGATTCGATCGTCGGTATCCAATACCTAGTTCAATCTCGTTACCGGCAAGTCTCTTTTCTCGTTCCGTAATACATCATCTCGCAACTAACTCATTGGTTGCAATGCTTGCAAGGCTTATGTGATGTGCATTACCGAGAAGGCCCCGAGATACCTCTCCGACAATCGGAGTGACAAATCCTAATCTCGAAATATGCCAACCCAACATGTACCTTCGGAGACACTTGTAGAGCACCTTTATAATCACCCAGTTACGTTGTGACGTTTGGTAGCACACAAAGTATTCCTACGGTAAACGTGAGTTGCATATTCTCATAGTTAAAGGAACATGTATAAGTCATGGATAAAAGCAATAGCAACATACTAAACGATCGGGTGCTATGCTAATGGAATGGGTCATGTCAATCAGATCATTCAACTAATGATGTGATCTCGTTAATCAAATAACAACTCTTTGTTCATGGCTAGGAAACATAACCATCTTTGATTAATGAGCTAGTCAAGTAGAGGCATACTAGTGACACTCTGTTTGTCTATGTATTCACACATGTATTATGTTTTCCAGTTAATACAATTCTAGCATGAATAATAAACATTTATCATGATATAAGGAAATAAATAATGACTTTATTATTGCCTCTAGGGCATATTTCCTTCAGGATGATGTGGTGGTGAAGACGGAAAAGCACGGGACTCTGCTGGAAGACCTCAAGGAGACCTTTGAGAACCTGCGCCGATTCCAGATCAAGCTCAACCCTGAAAAATGCGTCTTCGGGGTACCAGCCGGCCAACTCCTTGGCTTCCTGGTCTCCGAACACGGCATAGAGTGCAACACCGTGAAGATCAAGGCCATCGAGAGGATGGAGGTACCCAGCCAACTGTTGGATGTGCAGAAGTTCACTGGCTGCCTGGCATCCATCAGCCGGTTCATCAGTCGGCTGGGCGAGAAAGCTCTCCCTTTGTACCAGCTCATGAAGAAGACCAATTTTTTCGAGTGGAATCACAAGGCGGACGAGGCTTTTCTCCAGCTGAAAAAGATGTTGGTTACTCCCCCTGTGTTGGCGGCTCCGACTCCCAAAGAGCCCATGCTCCTGTACATCGCCACCACCAGCCGGGTAGTCAGCACAGTCATCGTAGTTGAGCGCAAGGAGGAAGGCAAGGCGCTACCTGTCCAGAGACCGGTATATTACCTGAGTGAAGTACTGTCGACCTCCAAGCAGAACTACCCCCACTACCAGAAGATGTACTACCGTGTGCACTTTGCCGCTAAGAAGCTGAAGCCTTACTTTCAAGAGCATCCAATCACTGTGGTCTGCACAGCCCCGCTAGCTGAGATCATCGGAAGCCGAGATGCGTCTGGCCGAGTGGCCAAATGGGCCATAGAGTTGCCCCCTACACGATCTACTATCAGCCCCGCACAGCCATCAAGTCGCAAGCACTGGCCGACTTCCTCGTCGACTAGGCCGAGACCCAGTACCTGCCGCCAGCACCTGACTCCACCCATTGGCAGATGCATTTCGATGGCTCCAAGATGCGCACTGGCTTGGGAGCCGGCGTTGTCCTCACTTCTCCTAAAGGCGACAAGCTCAAGTATGCGCTGCAGATCCATTTCGCTGCCTCCAACAACGTGGCTGAATACGAGGCGCTCATTCACGGGCTCCGGCTTGCCAAAGAGCTTGGCATTCGCCGGATCCTGTGTTATGGCGACTCCGACTTGGTGGTCCAGCAGTCATCTGGCGACTGGGACGCCAAGGACGCAAACATGGCGAGCTACCGCTTCCTCGTGCAGCAACTCAGTGGATATTTCGAGGGGTGTGAGTTCCTCCACGTGCCAAGAAATGATAACAACCAAGCAGATACTTTGGCACAAATCGGCTCCACCCGCCAAGTAATACCATCCGGCGTCGCTCTTCAGCGCCTCCTCAAGCCGTCTATCAAGCCTTCACCTGAGTTAGATTCCATTTTTGTGCCGGCTCCCCCTGAGGAAGTCAGATCCGACTCAAGAGCCCCGGCAGACGGCACAAAAACCATTGCAGACGACTCCAAGAACGCCGCAGTCAAAGCCGGCCCGGGGACTCCAGAACCCGGCCCGGGGACTGCGGCGACCAGACCGAAGACTCCAGAGCTCGGCCCGGGGACTGCACTAGTTGGCCTGGGGATTTCATTGATCCAGCAAGCGGCCGCGGACTCCGGCCCGCTGCCTCCCAGCCCAGCCGCCCTCGTCCAAGTCGCAGTTCTGGCAGTCGAAGAAATAGCAGCACCCTCATGGGCGCAGCCCATCCTCAAATTCCTGGTGAATAAAGAGCTGCCAACTGACGAAACACTGGCTCAGCAAGTACAACGCCGGGCGGCAGCATACACCATAATCAACAGAGAGCTGGTCAGGCACAGCGTCACTGGTGTCTACCAGCGTTGCGTCGAGCCAGAGCAAGGCCAAGCAATTCTCAGAGACATCCATCAAGGCGAGTGCGGCCACCATGCGGCCTCAAGAGCACTTGTCGCCAAAGCTTTCCGGCACGGTTTCTTCTGGCCGACTGCTCTAGAAGAGGCCAAGGAGTTGGTCCAGAAATGCAAGGGGTGCCAGAAATTTCGTTTCAAGCCGCATCAGCCGGCTTCAGCGCTCAAGACTATTCCAATCGCCTGGCCCTTCGCAGTTTGGGGCCTGGACATGGTGGGACCATTCAAAACGGCGCGAGGCGGCCTAACTCACCTACTTGTCGCGGTGGACAAGTTCACCAAGTGGATAGAAGTAAATCCCATCAAGAAGTTGAATGGTCCGACTGCCGTGACCTTTATCTCCGACATCACCATTCGATACGGCATACCGCACAACATCATCACCGACAATGGCACCAACTTTGCCAAAGGCGCCCTGGACCGTTTTTGCGCGACGCGGGGCATCCGACTGGACTTAGCGTCCGTTGCCCATCCGCAGTCAAACGGCCAGGTGGAGCGGGCGAATGGCCTCAACCTGTCTGGCATCAAGCCTCGGCTGGTCGAACCACTGGAGCGTTCGGCCGGCTGTTGGCTTGACGAGTTGCCAGCCGTCCTCTGGAGTCTGCGCACGACTCCAAACAAGTCGACCGGCTTCACGCCCTTCTTCCTCGTCTACAACACTGAAGCCGTCATCCCAACAGATATAGACTTCGACTCCCCGCGAGTCATGATGTACACCGAAGAAGAAGAAGAAAAAGCACGACAAGATGCCGTCGATCTGCTAGAAGAGGGCCGGCTGTTGGCACTCAGCCGGTCCAGCATCTACCAGCAGAGCCTACGCCGCTACTACAACAGGAAGGTCAGGCCGAGATCTTTCCAGGAGGGCGACCTTGTGCTCCGACTGATCCAGCGGACAGACGGCCAACACAAGTTGTCGGCACCCTGGGAAGGCCCCTTCATCATCAGCAAAGTGCTGGGCAACGACTCCTACTATTTGATCGACGCTCAGAAGCCCCAAGCACGCAAGAGGGACGACTCCGGCAAGGAGACAGAACGGCCATGGAATGCAAATCTTCTTTGAAGATTTTACAGTTAATGCAGTATGTACCATGCTACCCTTTTGTATTAAAAGCACCAAGACTTCGGGTCCCCCGAGACGAGCTCGGGGATTGCCCTTTTTGTTATCTGTATGATAAGGATTATGCCTTCGAGTATACTACCATATGTCATGCTGTTTGGCACCGGGCTTGACTAATCGGCCCGGGGACTCGCCGCCTTGCGCTATGAAATGCTTCCTGCAGTCGGACAAGTAGTGTGTGGTGCCTAAGCCGTCTCCTGTCAGAAGCCACAGATCGCAGAGCGACTGTTTGGTGGGCAGGAGTAAGGAAGAATGGGTTCCCACACGAAAAATGGCCAAGGATTCAAAGCATAAACATAGCTCAAGCCGACTTTCCAGCTTTTCTTCGCAAAACCGACTCTTGAGTAGTCGGCTTGCTGCCTCCTATTCAACTTGCTAAAAAGACTCTAAAAATGGCTGAGTACTTGCCTCCTCAAAAGTAGCCAAGCACTTGACCCAGCGGCAGTCCGTAGAGCGGCTGTCCGACTGGCAAAGACGACAACTAAGGGAAGGCGGCAAAGGAAAAAAGCCAAGAGGGCAATAAGCAAGAAATGATAGAACCCGGATAAATATTTACTTAGCATAGGCCCTTGGCCGTATCTTCGAACTGAAGTTCAAAATACACCCCGCGGGTGGAATTGTGCGAATTAACAAGTTCTTCAAAGACTATTAAAGCAGATAAGATAAAACTAGGCAGCAGCCTAGGAAGCAGCAGACGGGTTTGGAGGCTCGGAGGAGATGGCGGTGTCAGACGTAGGGGCGGCCGGCTGAGCAGTCTCGGCTTGATCGCCTCCAGCGGCAGCTGGCTCGGTTGGGCGCGGCTCGTTGCTGGAGGCACGGTCGAGCTGAGGCTGGTCGCCCACTCCGTCTTCTGGCGCCTCCGTCTCATCTCCGACCTCCGCCTCGCCTCCCTCCTCGGCGCTGGAGCCGATCACCTCCGCCGAGTCCTCGTCGTAGTCCGGGTTCATCCCAAACCACTCCGGAGGTGCCTCCTCGCCGTCATCAGCCTGCTCGGGAATGAAGACGCTAGTATCGGCGTACTCGGCGATCGCCGCGGCGCGCTTGACAAGGGCGTCTTCCACGGCTGCCAGCTCCGGCTGGGCCTCTGCCCGGAGCGTGGCCAGCTGGTCCAGGTCCACGTCCGGATACCACGCCTTAACGAACTCCAAGGCCTGGCGCGCTCCAGCCCGTGCCGAGGAGCCCTTCCAAGCCTCAAGACGGCCGACTGCGACCTCCAGCCAGCCGGCAGTCTGGCTGGGGGTGCACAGAATCGGCATGTCTGGCCACAAGGCAGCGATCGCCTGGGCGCCGACACGTTGAAGCCGGCGCAACATCCGGTGGGCCGGCCGCAGACGTGCCTCGATGCTTAGAAGCTGCTCATCAAGGGTCCAGGGGGCATTGGCGGCAACCTCCTCGCCAGCTGCTCTCCGCGCCTCGCGATCAACCTCGATGGCGTGGGTGGCAGCTTGCGAGTGGCCAGGGAAGAAGTCTGCCAAAACGAGAAAGAAGCAAGTCAGAAAACTCGGAGTCGGCCCGGCCTGTGGTCGGCGGCTCAAAGAAAGAAAGTAAAGAAAACTCACCATCGACGATATCCTCGATCTCATGAAAGCCGAAGGTCAGCATTGCCTCCTTGTCGGTCCAGGAGGAGCGCTCGGTCTCGAACTCGGCTAGGAGCGCAGTCTCTTTCCTTTCTGCCTCCTCCCGCGCCTTCTTGAGCAGCTCCTTCTGCTCCGCCAGCTGCGTGGCCAGCAGGTCACGCTCCGCTACAAGCTTGCTGCGCTCCACCTCCTTAGCACGCAAGGCGGTGTTGGCTTCGCCCAGCTGCTGCTGAAGAACGGCGTTGGCCTCTGAAGAAAGAAGAAAAAAGACGTAAGCCGTCAACAAGGAAGGTCGTCGGGAAGATCCGGCCCGACTGCTCAGCAGTCGGCCCGAATCTCGGGGACTATAGCCCGCGGGTGCGCCAGCGCGCCCCCGCGAAGAAGAAGGAAAACTTACTCCGGCTCTCCGACAAGTCGGCAGTCCGCTTGCCCAGCTCCTCAACGTTGCGGTTGAAGGTGGTGACCCGGAGGTTGTGGTAATCCTGCAATAAATATTTCAAACAAGAGTAAGTGTTTGGAACTCTCCAGTGGAGTTCCGACCCACCTGCTCAGCAGCCGGCCCGGAACTCGGGGACTACACCCAGTGGGTGCGCTGGCACGCCCCCACAGAGAAGAACAAGAAAAAACAAAGTCAGAAGAAACATACCCGGACGGCTGCTCGCGACGCCAGATACGCCTTGGTGCAGTTCTGGATGGCGTCGCCCTCAGCTCGCAGCTTCGCCTGGACGTCCAGGAGCGCCTTGTTCAGCGGGCCCGTGCTGCCTCCTCGCACCCACCCGACGGGCGTAGCGCTCGTCGCCTCGACGTCTGGGATGGCCGAGCTGGCGGTGCCGGCCTCCAGGGGGCGTGGCGCCGAAGTCGCCTTTTCAATGCGGCGGCGCGTTGGCGAGGCGACTTGGAGGAGTAGCTGCGCCACGGCCTCGTCGTTAGTCGGCCGCACCGGAAGGTCCGCCGGCTGTTAACCTCGCGCGCTCCCAGACGGCGGCGGAGGCGGCGGTGGCGGCACGACCGTGTTCGACTCAGAGGCCTCGCCGCCTTCCCTCTCCTTGATGGGATGATCACCGCCGGCTTCCCCAGTCTGCTCCGTGAAGTCCGGAGGCGGCCGCGCTGAGTTCAGCGGCATGACGAACAACGCCGACTGACGGCGCGCGGATTCTTCGGCCTGCTGTTTTGCCGCGACGGTAGCTTCAGCTTCATCCAGCTTCTTCTGGGCGGAGGCGGCCGCCTTCTCGGCCTCCGCCTTCTCTCGGCGGGCGGCTTTGTCCTCGTCGCGCTTCTCCTGCGCGTTCTGCTCCGTCACCTCCCGAAGGTCGGCGGCGGGGTCAATGCGCCGAGTGGCGGCAGACGTCTCTGCCGACCCCTTGATGGAGGCGGCGGTAACCCTCCCGAGTGTGAGGGGAGCCCTGGAACAGGGGAAGCATATAAAAGATTTGGAAAAAATTCACCAGAAGAAAGTAAGACGGAAGCACTTACGCAGAAGTCAGTGGCGGTTTCTTCACTTCCTTGCGGAAGCGTTGGGCCCTCGCGACCGCCTCTTCCCGCTTGGTCGCGGCGGCCGCCCCCTTGAACTTCTTCTCCTGACCGCCGGTGGAACTCGTCCCGGCCCGGCGCTTCCTCGCGCCGCCTAGACCGCCCAAGGCGGCGGACGAGCTCATGCCGTGGTGGGCGGCTCTTGATTGGTGGTGCGGGGCGACTTCTCCATCATCATCAGTGGGCTAGTCGGCAAAAGTGGCCGAGGGCCTGAGGCCGCCTTCCTCTCCTCCGCCGCCTCCGTCGGTGTCGGCCTCCATCGCCGCCGCCCCCAGGTCAGGGTCGTCGACATCACTCTCCGCTCGGTCGGGGGCGAACTGGAGGGCGGACCCCGCGGTGCCGGCCGAAGGCTGGACGAGAAGATTCTGATTCGAAGGCCAAAAAGATCAGGAGTCGGGTTCGGCTGCAAAAAGGAAATAGAAGAAGAAGAGAGACAACTTACAACCGGCGGGGGGTTGGCGCGCGAGTACGGCTCCATGCCGAACTGCCAATCCTCTGTGAGACCGCAGTTCGCGATGTAATTCACGTGTCCGCCACCTCCGCGTGGGGCATGTCTTTGGAGCACATCCGACTGGGGTCCCGGTGGCCGCTTATCTGACAGATCATATGAGGCCGGCCTTGGAGCGAGAGGACTCGGCGCGCCATGAAGGCGGCCAGCAAGTCGGCCCCAGTCAGACCCTTTGACTGCGTCAGCACTCGGAGTCGCGCGACGGTGGCTGCACCGGCCGGAGTCAGCGTCTTGGCTCGGTGGGACCAGCTGGGGAGCCTTCCCGCTGGCGCGCCGGCTTCGTAATGAGGTAGGTTGACCCAGTCGCCCTCCGGGGCGACATTCTTCACATAGAAGTAGGATCGCTGCCACATCTTCGCCGACTTAATCAGCGAGATGGCGGGGAATGGGTTGTCGGCCACCGACCTCCGCATCGCGATGTAGGCGCTGCATTGGGCCGGCACGCCGGTGACGTGCGTGCCAAGATTGGAATGGAAGAATTCCCCCTACAACTCGATGGTGGGCAGGACGCCGAGGAAACCTTCGCACAAGGTGGCGAAGGCAGCCAGCAGCACCACCGTATTCGGAGTGAGGTGGTGCGGCTGGAGGCCGTTGAACTCCAAGAACAAGCGAAAGAAGCCGCTCGCCGGCAGCCCCAGGCCGCGCATGAAGTGCGAGCGGAATACGACCCGCTCGTCCTCCTCTGGCGCCGGCGACACCTCCTTCGCCGGCGGGGCGCGAGCCCGCACTAAGTGTGCGCCTGGGAGGCGACGCGTCTTGCGGAGGAACTCGATGTGGTCGTCATCAATGTCGAAGCCGTCCCACGCACCAGAGTGCACGACGGTGGGCACGACAACGGAAGAAGAGCTCATCGCTGCAAGCACGACGTAGTTCGGCGCAGCAGCGACGGGAGGAAGAAGAAGCAAAGAGAAGCAAAGGGAAGCAAGGGAGAGCGGGCGCGCGTGCTTTGAAGCCCGCTCCCCCCGCCTACTTATAGGCCCATAGGCTTAGAAGCCAAGGGGGCGTCGTGGGATTAACTGCGCCCAGGCCCCCACGACCCCCATGATTTACCACGCGCAGTTATTGCGCGCAGTTACTGCGCGGGGATCCCAACCGTCCGGACGGCCGCAACGGATTCGTTCAAAGGCCGAGGCACGGTAGTGGCGGGCCCCGCCTGCGGGCCTGTCCCGTCGCGCGCGTGGGTGGGCAGACTGGCCCGACCACGTGGCGCCGCCCGGCGGGTCCGCAATGGGCGGCTGCTGGGAGGCTTATCAGACACGCCCTCTGAATCCCGGTGCGACTTTCAAACTCTTTTGAGGAATGAGACGGCCTTCGACGAGTTCGCCTCCCGATAGTCGGCTTGGCGAAGACGGCCTGAGCAAGATCGCCTCTCGATAGTCGGCTTGGAGGAAGACGGCGGGCAAGGCCTAGATCCAGCTGCTGGAAGGAAGAAACTGCTGAGGCTCCTCGACGTATCTCCCTCGACGCCTCACCAGCTTCGGGGACTACTGTCGGAGTAATGGGCCACGGGTAGGCTAACCCGAGACCCAGAACCTTTCAAGACGTCGGGGCCGGCATCGCCCCTCAGGAACCTTTGGGCGAAAGGCCGCCGCTAGGAGTCGGCAGCGGCGCTGCCGGCTACCCACTCATGGCCGAGTCTCAGGGACGACTACAAGATAAGCCGACTCCTGATTGGCGACTTCCAGAGAAGCCGTCCATGGGGAGTCGGCCCGCGACTCACACCACCTCATGCCCTCGTGAGGAGGGACGGGACGGGGAGTGGCCTCAGTACGGGCCACGCCCGCCCCTTACCAAGGGCAGGCATGGCCACAGTGTGTCGTACCAACGGAGATCTCCATCCGGCGTGGCACTGTTGCCATGCCAGCCCTGACATCAGCCCCAGGGGGCGGAACCCTGTGCCCACGTCGGCCCGCCTGTACGGCCCAGAGACAGCGGGCCCCGACGGTCAGCGGGGATACAGAAGATGGCAAGAGCACCACAAGACGGACCCCGTGGGAGTCGGCCTCCCAGAGTCGGTCGACTCCTCCCACGGGTCCCGCACGCCATTAACCAGACAAGACGGGGAGTAGCAACAGTGATCGCCCGTCAGGCGGTGGCACTGTTGCCATGACCCCATGACCAAGCCAGCATCAGTAGAAGCACGGCTACAGTAATCTGCAGCCGGCAAGACCTGCCCGCGGCGGGTCCGGCTTGTCGGTTCCACACCAGGCCAGCCGGCGGGGCCCACCACCCGGCGGGCCCCAGAAGTCGACGAAGAAGACGGCGGCCTGAGAGACAGACGGCTGGGATCCGCGCCCAGCCGGATTACCATTGTACCCCCGGGGGTAGGCCTATATAAACCCCCCGGGGCACCCATGCAAAGGGTTGGATTCTTTTAGCACTAGGCCAGAGAACACAAGGGGGAGAGAGCTAGCCTTGCCTTCTCCTACCTCCAAGAAACAACTCAAGGAGCAACCTTGTATACACCTTGCCATAGTGATCATGCGGAGACCCTGCAAAGCAGTAGTAGGGGTGTTATCTCCTCGGAGAGCCCTGAAGCTGGGTAAGATTCGCCGGCGTGCATGTCTACGCCTCATCCCGCTTCCAGGCACCGGCGACGTTCTACTCGCCCCCACCATGATAATCCATCCTTTGGCATATGTCGCACCCAACCCCCGACACTTTCTTCGTACATGCGCACTCGAGGTGAGTCATGGATTATGTCACAGGGCAGAACCGCCTCTGCACCGTACACCATGAAAAAGGGTGTGTATCCGGTAGTACAATTTGGCGTGGTCCGCAGCCCCCAGAGTACGGAGTCGAGCTCCTCTACCCAGTGCATGTTCGATTCCTTTAGGGACTGCACTAATCTGGGTTTGATGCCGCTCATGATGAGACCATTTGCTCGCTCGACTTGACCGTTAGTTTGTGGGTGATAGACGGAAGCATAATCGAGCTTAATGCCCATGTTTTTACACCAGAGTTTTACCTCATCGGCAGTGAAGTTCATGTCGTTATCGGTGATGATGTTGTGGGGGACGCTATAACGGTGTACGGCCCCGGATATAAAGTCTATCACCGGTCTGGATTCGACCATTCTAACAGGTTTGGCTTCTATCCATTTGGTGAATTTATCCACCATGACCAGCAAGTATTTTTTCTTGTGGGTTCCTCCTTTAAGAGGTCCAACCATATCAAGCCCCCGGACCGCAAAGGGCCAGGTAATGGGGATTGTGTGGAGGGCGGTGGGTGGCGTATGGCTTTGCTTTGCAAAGAGCTGACACCCAACGCAGCATTGGACCAGGTCCTCTGCATCTGCCCGGGCCGTAGGCCAGTAAAAACCTGTACGGAGCGCCTTGCTTACAAGGGCCCGGGCTGCGGCATGGTGGCCGCCGAGTCCGGCATGAATTTCTGCCAGGAGCTTCTGCCCTTCCTCTTCGGAGATGCACCTTTGAAGGACTCCGGTGGTGCTTTTCTTATAAAGCTCTCCCTCATGGACCCTGTAGGCTTTAGATCGCCGTACTATACAGCGTGCCTCGTTTTGGTCCTCGAGGAGTTCCTGCCTAGTTAAGTAGGCCAGGAATGGTTCTGTCCACGGGGTGATGACGGCCATTATAACATGGGCTGAAGATGTTATTTCGGTGGTAGAGCCTCCGATTATGTCAGAGTGTTCGATATCAGGCATTGTGGTTGGGTCCGGTCTGTTGTTACCAGTGTCCCCTTCCCATACCACGGATGGCTTGAAAAGCCTATCCAAAAAGATGTTAGGGGGGACCGCATCGCGTTTTGCGCCGATGCGTGCAAGGACGTCTGTCGCCTGATTGTTTTCCCGGGCTACATGGTGAAATTCGAGTCCCTCGAACCGAGCTGACATTTTTAGGACGGCGTTGCGGTATGCCACCATTTTCGGATCTTTGGCATCAAAGTCTCCATTTATTTGGGATATAGCGAGGTTCGAATCCCCTGCACCTCTAGGCGTTGAATGCCCATGGATACTCCCATCCGGAGACCATGTAGAAGGGCCTCGTATTTGGCTGCGTTGTTGGAGTCTGTATACATTATCTAGAGTACGTATTGAACTATATCTTCGGTTGGGGACGTTAGAACAATGCCAGTCCCCAGACCAGCCAGCATTTTGGAGCGGTCGAAGTGCATGATCCAGTTGGAATATGCGCCGTACTCTTTAGGGAGTTCGGCTTCCGTCCATTCGGCAACAAAGTCGGACAACACTTGTGACTTAATGGCTCGCCGTGGCTTGTAAGTTATGTCAAACGGGAGGAGCTCAATGGCCCATTTGGCAATCTGGCCCGTGGCGTCACAGTTGTTTATAATATCATTGAGTGGCACTTCCGAGGCTACTGTTATCGAACACTCTCGTAAGTAGTACCGCAGCTTCCGGGATGCCATGAATACCGCATATGCTATCTTTTGATAATGCGGGTACCGTGACTTGCATGGAGTAAGGACAGTGGATACATAGTAGACCGGCTTTTGAAGGGGGAATTTATGTCCGTCCGTTTCTCGTTCGACGACAAGCACCGCGCTCACAACTTGATGGGTTGCCGCAACGTATAACAGCACAGGTTCGCAGATATTTGGCGCTGCCAGGATTGGGTTGGTTGCTAGTATGGCCTTTATTTCTTCCAATCCGGCTGTGGCGGCATCCGTCCACTCGAAGTGTTCGGTGCGCTAGGAGGCGGTAAAGGGGTAATGCCTTTTCTCCGAGGCGGGAGATAAAGCGGCTTAGAGCCGCCACATGTCGGTGTCAAAACCGGCGGATCTCGGGTAGGGGGTCCCGAACTGTGCGTCAAGGTCGGATGGTAACAGGAGACAAGGGACACTTTATTTTACCCAGGTTCGGGCCCTCTCGGTGGAGGTAAAACCCTACTCCTGCTAGATTAATATTGATGATATGGGTAGTACAAGAGTGGATCTACCACGAGATCAAGGAGGCTAAACCCTAGAAGCTAGCCTATGGTATGATTGTGTATGATGATGGTTGTCCTACGGACTACAACCCTCCGGTTTATATAGACACCGGATAGGGTTAGGGTTACACAGAGTCGGTTACAATGGTAGGAGATCTCGAATATCTGCACGCCTAGCTTGCCTTCCACGCCAAGAAAAGATCCTTCCGGACACGGGACGAAGTCTTCAATCTTGTATCTTCATAGTCCTGGAGTCCGGCTGAAGGTATAGTCCGGCTATCCGAACACCCCCTAATCCAGGACTCCCTCAGTAGCCCCTGAACCAGGCTTCAATGACGACGAGTCCGGTGCGCAGATTGTCTTCGGCATTGCAAGGCGGGTTCCTCCTCCAAGTTCTTCAAGAAGATTATAAACACCAAAAATAGTGTCCGACTCTGCAAAATAAGTTTCCACATATTGCTATAGAATTAACACAAATCAAATCCGCTGACGTATTCCGCAGTGCGTCATAACACTGCGACCAAGCCTTCTATATAAATTGCTTTCATTGTTCCACCATTGCGTGTTTAGCGAGGCGGTTTCCTTGGCACGTCTTGTCAAAGCAGAGATCATGTGCCCCCTTTAACAAGATTCTCATTAATACGGACGTGGGTAACCCAACCACGCCATTTACCACGACGTTTGGGAGGCAAGTGAGTTTTATTAGGTAGGTGGGGACGCCTAACCGTACCTGCTTATATAAAGGGATAAGGATTCACCTTTTTAACCTACGCCTTCTTCCTCCTTTGCCAATCCATCTCTCGCGAACTCAAGCTCCAGCGCCCAAGTCCGCTCTTCCTTCCTCAACCTTCTCCAACAATGTCCGAAGCGGGAGGCAAGTGGATGGTCTCCTCCGTTACAGAGGCTCAAGTAAAAAAGTTAAGGAAAGCCGGATACTTGTCCAAGGACATCCCGCATCGGCTTCCTGAGAAGGGGCAGCTTCTTCCTACCCCAAGGCCCCATGAGAGGGTAGTTTTTCTTCCCACTTCCTCCGTGGACCGGGTTTTCCACTTCATCCATTTGTCCGGGGGCGCATGTTCTACTACGGCCTGGATTTCCACGATCTGGCCCCGAACTTTGTTCTCAACATCTCGGCGTTTATCGTCGTGTGTGAGGCCTTTCTCCGCGTCCGCCCTCACTTCGGCCTCTGGCTCAAGACCTTCAACGTCAAGCCCAAGGTGGTGTCCGGCACCCAGGCGGAGTGCGGAGGCGCTATGGTTGGCAAGATAGCCAACGTCCTCTAGTTCGATGGCTCCTTTGTGGAGTCCCTAAAGGGGTGGCAGGCCGGGTGGTTTTACATCACCAAGCCCCGCGATCCAAAATGGGTCGCGGCCCCCGAGTTCAGATCCGGACCCCCCACGCGGCTCATGTCCTGGAAAGAGACGGGCCTGTCGTGGGGCAAAGAGGAAGAAGTGACTGGGCTGCAAACATGCATCCAGTCCCTGGTGAACAAGCCAATCCGGCTTGTCAATATAGTCCAGGTCATGCTCGTTGGCCTGATCCTCCTGTGCCAAGAACGGGATTTTACTTTGTGGGAATTCGACCCGGCGCAGCACCAAACCCTCAGTAGGTGCTTCGACACGACGTATGAAGATGTCTGGAAGGTGCTGACCAAAGGCGCCGAGTACCCCACATCCGCCTCCGAGGATCGCGGATACAGCTCGCAGTGTAATGCTAGCGAGGTAAGCTATCTATACCTTTGACAGGTTCGTTAAGCTCTTCTTCATAGATTAACTCTATGCGGGATCTAAACTCCCTTTACCTTTGACAGGCTTGGCAGGAGGTATCCGGACCAATTAACTGTCCGGCTCCTCTGCCCGAAGACCCGGCCCCAGCTCTCTTGGTGAAGCTGATGGCTCTGGCACCTTACGTGGTGCCGGAGAGGAAGGCCAAGAAGAAGAAAACCACCGGGACTCGAAAAAGTTCCCGCAACATGGTGGTGTCGGACTCGTCATCTGACGAGTCCGCAACGCTCTCCTCTCGTGAAAACGAGGAGGAGGAACAAGGAAGCTCTCCCCCCCAGTGAGGGGAGCAAAGAGGAAGAAGGCCGCCCCAACAGGGGAGGCCGAGGGGTCGAGGAAAAGGAAAACCCCTCCGCCGGACTACTCCCACGACGCCGAAGAGGGCGGAGAGGAGTGGCTGGACCGAACCAAGCGTCCGGCGACATCGTAAGTGTTTACATACCAGAGTGACTGATGATATTCTTTTAATGCGCGGCTTTCCCTAATTTCGAACATAATTTATGCAGCCCGCCCCGGGCCGGACTCGATGATTCGTCGAGCGGCTCCCTGGATTCGTCGAACGTGAACTCTATCCCGCCCGCGATCTCCCCCTGCGGGGCGGACGACGCTGAAGTGGCGCCCCGCCAAGCTTCGGGGCAGGAGGAGATGGTCCTGGAGGAGCCACAAGGCAATCCTTCGGACCCCAGGAGTAAAGGGGATGAAACCCCCCAGGGCTCCAAGTCCGGCTTTGTGCCGGACACCGCGCCGGACTCGACAGTCCCGGTCTGCGGTGGGCGAACTCCTTCCAAGAGGAGTAAGCCGTATGAGCCGGCGGCCTTCGTCCAACCGGAGGCGCCGGACAATCTGCTGGAGGTGCTTAAGGGCGCCGCCATCGATGAGGAGCACCGTACTGTTATGAGTACGGTGATCCAAAGGGTTCAGACCGCCAAGAGCGGACTGAATGAAGCTTGCGCTAGCCTTCTAACAGGCTTCGAGGTAAGTAAAAATATGTCAAATTATTTACTGCATAGACAGTAGCCCCTGATGCTCTGTTCGGTGTTCGGAAAGAAAAGCCGGATAGAGGATCTAGTAATTTTCGCAGGAGTCTAACAAAAAAGGTCAAATATGCGTATGCAGGCTTCACTGCTGTCCACCGCCGCACTGACTGTGTAGGTGGATGTCCTTAAAAAGGACCTTGGGCGGACCGAGCAAGAGCTCGGCCTTGCCAAACGGCAGCTCGAGGAGAAGGTAAGAAATACCTAAAAAAAAGAAAGAAAAAAAAGGTGCCTATAGAGAGGCTTGATTGCAGAAAGAAATAACAGGACTGTACTACTTATTGTAGGGGCCGCAACCGAGGTGGCAACCCTGAAGCAGGCGCTGGCAGAGGCCGAAAAGAAAACGGCCGAGGAGCACGCCGAGCGAGAAAGGCTTGGGGTTCAGGTCGACGAGGTGCAGCAAGAGCTGCAAGCTCTCATGACAAAACATGAGGGTTTGGAGCTTGAGTAAAAAACGCAAGCATCCGAGCTCGCGTCGGCCGTCGAGACCGCCAAGAGTGCCAAGGCCGAAGCCCAAAAGGCCCTCCAAGAGCTGGAGGAGGTGAAAAGGATAGCAACGGGTAAGGCATTCTCAATGCAAAGTAGGAATATAAAAGTAAACTACCTATTACTTACCCGAATCCGGAGTTCTCCAGGGGCGTTCGCCGTTCTTCCCCGCAGCGTATCCGACGCCGCCGCGTTCTACCGAGCTGAAGAGGGCAGCTCGACGGAGAGTGTGTTCTGGTCTCAGTATTCTGAGGCCGGACACCCTGTGCCCTTAAGCGATCAGCTGAAACAGCTGGTCGAGCTCCACAAGGCGGCCGAACAGGCCAGGAAGGGCTTACTAGTTCGGCTGTGGCCTGGGGAGGCCCTGCCTCGGAGCTATTTCGGGCTGGTGCGGCGGCTGGTGGAGGCCTGTCCACGGCTTGAGGTCATCAAGCGCTCCGTCTGCATTGAAGGTGCCGGAGGGCCCTTGCCCGTGTAAGGGTACACTGGGGTAAGCTGGACGGAGAGAAGCTGGTGAAGGACGGGCCGCCGCAGGGGAAGGAGCATCGCAAGCCCGAGAACTACTACAAGGAAGTTCTTGCCGGAGCCCGCCTTGTCGCGGATGAATGTACTAAATATGTAATATTTGAGTGAACTCGCTCGTTTGTATCCTGTGCGCTGAAAACTTGTTCATATGCGCAAAGCAATGCTTATTGAATTTAAAATATTATTTTCTGTACGGCCGTTTATCAAAAATTTGAGAGATGGCCAGTCGTCGGCTTCTGCCCCCATGCCACTAGTGCTGGGGTGTTCGGGATAAACCTGAGGGCTCTTGTTCCCATAGTTGGGTCCTTCGAGGGAGGCGCTCAGCACAACGAACCAGGCAATCGGACTATAATTCTTGAACACTCTCACTTAGCCATAAAACGTTATAATTTTAAATTTCGGCGAAGCCCCTAGTTCGGAAGGCCGAATTCGGGGCGCTATCCACGCCTTTGGCCGGACATAGCCAGCTCCTCGCTCAAAGCGCCATAAGCCTTTAAGGACTCGAAAAACCTCTCGAACAGCGACCGGTCTCGCGCCTTATCATGACAGTCTGTTTTAGCTTTCTCCACTGAGGTGCTCAACCCACCTGATCTGGGGCACAATTGCAGTGGTTCTCCTAGTGCTACCTTAGCCGATAAAGTGGAACGTAAGGCACCAAAACATAGGGGCCGGGCAAACCCAACATGTGACCAAAATCATGACTCGGAGCCGATGCATATAGTGCTATAAGTTCGGGATGCCGCACTTGTGAAAGTGTACGGACTTCTCACACCAGGTAAAAGGGTAATGAAGCCCCTGGCGTGGTTTGCCGTACCATGGTGTACGGGTGCTATCATGTTATGTAATATATATATATATATATATATATATATATATATATATATATATATATATATATATATATATATTCAAAAGAGGATAATGCAAAAAATAGACAAAAAGCTATGCATTGTTTTATAAAGAGGCTATCTATCAAAGCCGAACGATACAAGTATTGCGATGAGCAAAAAAGATATTAGACTATTTAACATGTCCTGACCAGGCACAGGCCGCAGAATTTAGAAACAGATATATCGCTCGAAATAGAGACCACCTGAGAGTTCCGGAATGCGGCGTAGCTTTGTCTGCTTTCCTGGATCTTGCATCGTCTGTGCAGCAACAATGCCGAACAGGTTATCCAGAGTATGGAGTCCTGAAAGTAAAAAAAAGTAAAAAAAGAAAAATCCGGCAGCCCCTAGTACGTTTGACGCCGTGTTGTAGGCATGCCGTTAATGTGCCCCTCCCCCTGTGCCCATGGAATTTTAAGGGCGTAATTGTGTACTCGAGGTACTCGCTCCGCTATGTTGCGATGGCTGGGGTCGGGGTCGTATTGCTACGCTTGCTCTGATTGTGCCAGGTGGTCTTGTTGCAGGTTATTCCGGGCGCGCTTTGCATTGTCCGGTTTTTTAACGGCCGGACTCGAGAGTTGCCTTAAAAGGCTGCTTTGTACTTCCGCTGCGAGGGCCGCCGTGTGCTCCTCCGTACGGATGGAGCGTTCTGTATTTCCGCTGACCGTAATTACTCCTCGAGGGCTTGGCATCTTGAGCTTGAGATATGCGTAGTGCGGCACCGCATTGAATTTAGCGAATGCAGTTCGTCCGAGCAGGGCGTGATAGCCACTGCGGAACGACACTATATCGAAGATTAACTCTTCGCTTCGGAAGTTATCTGGAGATCCGAAGACCACATCAAGTGTTATCGAGCCTGTGCAATTGGCCTCTACACCTGGTATGACGCCTTTAAAGGTCGTCCTTGTGGGCTTGATCCTTGATGGATCTATGCCCATTTTCCGCACTGTATCCTGATAAAGCAGGTTCAGGCTACTGCCGCCGTCCATGAGGACTCTTGTGAGATGAAATCCGTCCACGATTGGGTCGAGGACCAGTGCGGCAAAACCGCAGTGACGGATGCTAGTGGGGTGGTCCCTTCGATCGAAAGTGATCGGGCAGGAGGACCATGGGTTGAACTTTGGGGCGACTGGCTCCATCACGTATATGTCCCGTAGCGCACGCTTCCTCTCCCGCTTGGGAATGTGGGTCGCGTATATCATGTTCACCGTCCGCACTTGTGGGGGAAACCCTTTCTGTCCATTGTTGTTCGGCGACCTGGGCTCCTCCTCATCGTCGCTGTTCAGCCCCTTGTCCTTGTGTTCGGCTCTTAACTTGCCTGCCTGCTTGAACACCCAACAATCCCTGTTGGTGTGATTGGCTGGCCTTTCGGGGGTGCCATGAATCTGGCACGAGCGGTCGAGTATCCGGTCCAAACTGGACGGGCCCTGGGTATTCTTTTTAAATGGCTTTTTTCGCTGACCGGATTTATAGCCTCTGAATCCGGCATTAACTGCCGTATCCTCATTGCTGTCGCTGCTAACGCGGCGCTTTTGATTATTTCGACGTGACCTGCCACTTTTGTCCTTGGTATCCGAATTACCGGGCTTCTTCGATAAGTTGTTGCTGCGAGCTAGCCAGCTATCTTCGCCCGCGCAAAAGCGGGTCATGAGTGTCGTGAGGGCTGCCATGGTTTTCGGCTTTTCCTGTCCGAGGTGCCGGGCAAGACACTCGTCGCGGATGTTATGTTTGAAGGCTGCTAGGGCCTCTGCGTCCGGACAATCGACTATCTGATTGTTCTTTGTTAGGAACCGTGTCCAGAATTGCCTGGCCGATTCTTCTGGCTGCTGAATTATGTGGCTTAGGTCGTCGGCGTCCGGTGGCCGCACATAGGTCCCCTGAAAGTTGTCGAGGAATGCGGCTTCCAGGTCCTCCCAAGAACCAATCGAGTCCGCTGGTAGGCTGTTAAGCCAGTGCCGGGCTGGTCCTTTAAGCTTAAGGGGTAGGTATTTGATGGCGTGTAGTTCATCGCCACGTGCCATGTGGATGTGAAGGAGATAATCCTCACTCCATACTGCCGGATCTGTCTTACCATCGTACGACTCGATATTGACGGGTTTAAAACCCTCTGGGATTTTATGATCCATTACTTCGTCTGTGAAGCATAGTGGGTGTGCGGCGCCCCTGTACTGGGCTATGTCACGACGCAGCTCGGAAGAGCTGTGCCTGCTGTGTTCGGCCCGGCCGGATTTATTGTGTCCGGAGTGAAGATCATCACGTGTCGTCGGGCGTCCGCGCGATCCATAGATCGATCTTGTTTGCTTTGCTTTATCCTCCAGTACGTCTCGCAGGTCTGGCTCGTTTTCCCATGCCTTATTTGAACGACACCGGGGCATGGCTTGCTTAAGGGTTCGACAGGCCTCTCTGTCGCGGCCACGGGGTGGCCGGTCTGCCATGTCATATGCTTCCCCCTCTGATTGGGGTAGCGGCTTGCGCTTAGGATAATTTTTGGAGGGGCGCCCGAGTTCATAATCTTCGGCCGCAAGGACTTCAGTCCATCTATCAACTAGCAAATCTTGATCAGCTCTAAGTTGTTGCTGCTTTTTCTTTAGGCTGTTGGCCGTGGCTAGAAGCCTGCGTTGAAAATGCTCTTGTTCGGCGGGGTCTGATGGTACGACAAATTCGTCGTCGTCGAGGCTTGCCTCGTCTTCGGAGGGAGGCATGTAGTTATCATCCTCAACCTCTTGCTCTGCCGCTCTCTCCTGAGGGCTGGCTTTTCCATCTTCCTGCGCCGAATCTTGCTGGTTCTGGTGTTCTTCGGCGCTGTCCGGGGTAGTATTATCTCCCGTGCCGGAATCACCGTTTCTGCTGTGGCGGGATTTAGAGCGGCGCCGTTGGCGCCGGCGTTTTGGCGGTTTTTTCGAGTTGTCGTCTTCCGCTGTTCCATCGCCATCCGCATCCTTTGGAGCATCTACCATATATATGTCATATGACGAGGTGGCGGTCCAGTGCCCTACAGGTGCTGGTTCTTGTTCGTCTCCTCCTTCGTCGTCCATATCGTCGAAGTCTTCGGAGCCGAAGTCAAGCATGTCGGTTAAATCATCGACAGTGGCTATTAAGTGGGTGGTGGGTGGGCTTTGAATTTCCTCGTTGTCCGAATCCCAACCTCGCAGACCATAGTCCGGCCTGGGCTCTCCTGATAAAGAGAGAGGCTTGAGAGAATTCAGGATATCACCGAAAGGTGAGCACTGAAAGATGTCCGCGACGGTGAACTCCATTATAGGCGCCCAATCAGATTCGATCGGCGGGGGCACGAAAGGCCTGGAGTTCGGAGAAGAGTCCGGCTCCTTGGACTCCTGGGCCGTGCAGAGTACGGGGCTGGCGTTCGGCTCGATCGCCTTTGAGATCGCAGCCCCCGAGGTGATGTCCAACCGTTCATCCTCGGAGAACGCAGCGGGCTCCGAGTCAAGGATCGGGGCCAGAGCGAGTGCGGCCTCCAGGATACTATTCGGAGGCAGAGCTATATCATGCCCCTCGAAATAGTGCGGCGCGCTTGGCCGTGGCTCGAACCCGTCGAAGATCAAGTCTCCGCGGATATCAGCCGTGTAGTTTAAGCTTCCAAACCTGACTTGATGGCCAGGGGCGTAGCTTTCGATCTGCTCCAGATGACCAAGCGAATTGGCCCGCAGAGAGAAGCCGCTGAAGACGGAGATTTGTCCGGGGAGGAAAGTCTCACCCTGGACCTCATCGTTGTTGATGATCAAAGGAGCCATCGGGCCTAAAAGCGACGACACAGAGGAACTCCCAATGAAAGCACCAATGTCGGTGTCAAAACTGGCGGATCTCGGGTAGGGGGTCCCGAACTGTGCGTCAAGGTCGGATGGTAACAGGAGACAAGGGACACTTTATTTTACCCAGGTTCGGGCCCTCTCGGTGGAGGTAAAACCCTACTCCTGCTAGATTAATATTGATGATATGGGTAGTACAAGAGTGGATCTACCACGAGATCATGGAGGCTAAACCCTAGAAGCTAGCCTATGGTATGATTGTGTATGATGATGGTTGTCCTACGTACTACAACCCTCCGGTTTATATAGACACCGGATAGGGTTAGGGTTACACAGAGTCGGTTACAATGGTAGGAGATCTCGAATATCCGCACGCCTAGCTTGCCTTCCACGCCAAGAAAAGATCCTTCCAGACACGGGATGAAGTCTTCAATCTTGTATCTTCATAGTCCTGGAGTTCGGCTGAAGGTATAGTCCGGCTATCCGAACACCCCCTAATCCAGGACTCCCTCACCACACATCCGGTTAATTTCTGGATTTATTTGAGGTCCGTTGGGATATCCAACTGTGACAGGGCTCCCTCAATATGTTTGCTTATGCTTTGTCTCGTGCATCATTTGTAGGTTCGATCGAAGGAACAATCAGGATATATCGGATTGGGCAAACAACACCGTGCATGGATAGAAATTTGGAATCAAAGAGACACGTTAGTGCAATCAGAGAATAGACCTCACAATCGGCCAGCATATCAGAAGTATCAAGTGTGGTATGTGGATCGTTACCGGTTAAAGCTAAAGCCTGGTTGGACTCACGAGGAGTGGTCGGAGTTGGTGTCTGAAGAACCGGAGACTGCAGAAGGTTATCATACCTTCAACAGGGCTGTGAGAGACACCAGAGGGGCTCACGTTGACTATGCACCGATGCATGACGAAATGGTAGTCTGTTTGACCTATTCTAACATACTTGCATCATGTTGTCTTCTTTCAAATACATAAGTTTGGTGTGTTCATGAATTGCAGGGCAGAGAGTTGCTTCTGTGCGTCAACAATGCCAATGTTGCACTGAGTCATCCACCTGGTGGTGCATTATCTGAGAGGACTCTTAGGAGCACGATGGAGGTGTGACCAATATATTATAAAATTTTCTTTTCACGGATTATTTATTTGCATCTCATATCATAGCATATTTTGTGTTGTTGCAGAAGTTCAAGAAGCGGTTTCATAAGATGGCAACAATGCTTTCTTGCCATGGTGCTCAGTCCAGTGACGTGTATGCACCTGGTAGCCGTGCCGCCATAGCTAATAGACGACGTTATCTCCAGAACGATGAGGACATGGAGGAGGAGTTCCATGAAGAGGAGCCAGCACATCAAGATGAGCCAACACATCAAGAGGATGACAAAGGACTATGATAGATCCCCACACGAATTACCTAGTTCGCACATAATCTCAAATAGTCTCGAATTACAAGTTCATCACACACGAAGTCTCGAATGACATAAGTAGCTCATGACCACACAAGGTCTCGAATGACAAGTTCATACATTAAACAAACTCTCGACAGTCCATCATCGACGCTGGTGCCTTTCCATTTGTCTACTGAGTAGTACGGGGCCACTTTCCCTTCTTGTCACGTGCCTCTCGTCCTCCTCTCATGCATCGCGAGCACTTGCAAGTTTTATTGCCCTCTCTTCTTGACGAGCCTCCTTCTCTTTGCATGCCCTCTCTTCCTCACGCTTCTTGCGCTCCGGAGCCTCCTTCTCACGACGCTCGCGCTCTAATCCCCGTGCATAGGACTCCTCGAACAGGCGCTGCCTCCGTAAGCAATCTCGACGTTGGTCCTCTTGGACATCTTTTGGTACCTCGTGATCTATCCAAGTGAAGTACTTGCAAAGTGGAGGAGGGGACTACATATAAATCATGTTTTTGTTAGACATATGAGTTCAAACTTGTTGATGTTTTTTGTATGTACACCTAACATACCGGTGGTATGTCATATGCGTTAGTTGGCCTTCAACGATCATGTGCATAGTTGGGACACACGAAAAACCTTCTACCTTCTATCCATGACTCCTTGCGGTCAGTGGACACCTTCAGCTTGCAAACATCACCACACCAACATGGTGGTGTGGGCACATCCTTCTCCTTCTCCTTGTCCAACCTGGCCTCCATCCACGTCTTCGGCATGTCCTCTTGGTCCGCGCACGCCGGCCTCGTCCTGGAACCGGATGAAGCCATGCCTACAAAAAGAACAATTGTTAGCACAAGACATAAAGAGAGTAAATGTGTAAATACAGTAAATCAATAAATGCTAGGAATTGTATGAACAAATAATATACCATTATTATTAGATCAACCATCTGGATTAAGCAAATAGCCGAAGGCCGATCCATTATCAACCATTCCTCTATGACCACCACCACCTCTAGCACTTGTGCTTCCTCTCCGACCACCACCACCTCTAGCACTTGTGCTTGCTCGACCTCGAACACCACCTCTAGCACTTGTGCCTGCTCGACCACCACCTCTAGCACTTGTGCTAGCTCGACCACCACCTCTAGCACTTGTGCTAGCTCGACCACCACCACTAGCACTTGTGCTTGCTCGACCACCACCTCTAGCACTTGTGCTAGCTCGATCACCACCTCTAGCACTTGTACTCCCTCTACGAACACTAGCACCTCTAGCACTTGTGCTCCCTCTACGACCACCACTACCACCTCTGACACTTGTGCTTCCTCGACCATCACCACCGTCACCTCTTCCACCTCGTTCACCATCGGTGCCACCTCCACG
Organism: Aegilops umbellulata; assembly: GCA_032464435.1. Taxonomy (NCBI): domain Eukaryota; kingdom Viridiplantae; phylum Streptophyta; class Magnoliopsida; order Poales; family Poaceae; genus Aegilops; species Aegilops umbellulata. The sequence goes on from CP136058.1 coordinate 333,830,581, forward strand.
ACTTGTTTTTCTTTTTTGGTTTTCCTATTCTTGCATGTCCGCTCATTGTGTCCCCCTTCACCGCACACCCCACAGTTGATAGTGTCAGGAGCCTCCAAGAAATGATCGCTACCAAATTGTTTCATGCCAGTGTATCCAGCCAAGTCATCCATATCACCCCTGAACCTCTTAGTTCTCCTTCTACCCTTGGTCTCCACCTTCAGAAGAGGGTCTGGCCTAATATGAGGTCCATGGTACTCAGGTCACTGTGATTGGTCCAAGAAAGGGTGAAATCTTGGTGCCCATGTCAACCTAGTAGCTTCCACATGGAACTCTTGCATCTGCATGGCTTTTCCATCACAAACAGGTATGTTTCTCGCCTTCGCCGCCGTTATCAAATGCGAGCATGGCCAATGATACTTACTAGGCCTCTCGCAGTGGCACCACCGAGTCTTTAGACGCACCTCAAATGCAACACCACCATATTGTCTACCGTCTCGTGTTGTGCCACCTGGCTCATCAATTTGATAGATCATTTCAATTCTGTCGAATATGATAACTTGTTGCCGTGAAGACTTGCTTGCTTGTAACTGCAACCATTCATCAACCTTTTCCGGATAATCCTTTTTTTCATCTATCCATTTTGCAGTCTCTTCAGAATGCCTCTGAAAGTACTCATTAAGCTTGAAGAAGGTGTACTCCAGTATTGCAGTCACCGGCAATGCACGAGCACCCTTCAGCACATTGTTGAAACATTCTACCAGATTGCTCGTCATGTCGCCATATCTCCTACCACCATCGTCATGAGCGTGTGCCCACTTGTGCTTCTCGCTTAAATTCCTAGTTAAGAACTCTTTTCCCCCTTCGTTCACCGCTGCAAAGAGTTTGTTGTACCGAGCATCGAAACCTTGGGTGGTGAAGGCCACACATACATGGGTAAGGTCTTTGCTGAGCTCCTTGCTCTTACATGCCCGGTAACAGTTGGCCACGAAATGCCTCATGCACCATCTGTGGTGAAGCTTTGGAAATCCCGGAATAACAATGTCCATTGCCTTGAGTATGCCATGGTGCCGGTCCGATATGATGCATACCTCCCTATCCTCAATCACGTTGTGCCTAACATGACCCATGAACCACTCCCAGTTGTCTTGGTGCCCGGAAGGCACCAAAGCAAATGCACACGGCAACACGTTGTCGTTTGATGAGTGTGCCATTGCTACCATTAGTGTGCCCTTGTATCTACCGGTCAAGAACGTGCAATCTATAGACAAGACCGGACGACAATGCTGAAACGCCTCCACACATTGTCCATAACTCCAGAAGGCACGGTGGAACACTCCCTCGTGATCCTCGACCACATGAAACATGCCCGGGTTCTTATGTGCAATCGCGGCCAACAACCTTGGGAGCTGGTTGTATGCTTCTTCATAACCACCATACAACATCCTAATAGCATTTGCCTTTGCCTTCCATGCCTTCCCATACTTGACTTCATAACCAAATTGTTTTTTCACCGTCCGCATGAGAAACCTCACTTTCACAGTGGGATCAAAGCCTATGTCTTTCATCCATTTGTATTTGAGATACTCAGATGTGAGTTGTCGGTGTGTCATTCGAAGTCGTTTAGATGGCGGTTTGCATCTATGAGTGGCAACACAACTTCTTAACACCCATTCTTCGGTTTCTTTAAGCTTTCTTGCACGAACCTTCCATGGGCATCCTTATTGCTCACACACCACAGTGTAACGCAACTTCATGTCGGAGTGCTCAACATAAATTGGCCTATGGTTTCGAATGGCATAGTCAGCCAACCAAAACTTCAGCATAGGCAAGCTCAGAAACTTCACTCCTTTCTCCAATTAAGCATTCTCGTCCTCATTCTCCACCCTTGGTTCTCCTGGATCCGGGCATGGTGTTGGCTCAATCGCCGCCATTCTCATTCCACCGTCAACAACAGCTTTATGGGCAAGGCTGAGATCTTTAAACAAGTGAGTTCTTTTTTTAAGCCCGTCAGCTCAAAGTGGATTTGGTTTTCCTCCTTTGTGAATCCATCCTCGTCCAACTGTTCAACTGGATCCTCGTCATCCGAGTCATACACATATTGACGCCTAAAAGGCAAGTCACGATCCATGTCCTTTTGCGCTATGTACGCATCCAAGTCACCAACATCATTACCATGAAACCCTTCCTCTTGCCCTTCGTCGTCATCATAAGCATCTTCATCCTCTTGAATTACTTCGTCACTAGCAATCACCTCAACTTCATTTACTTGGCTAGTTGGTGGTTGGCTAGAAGCATTGGGGGCATACAACTCAACCTCATTTGCTTTAATAGATGGTACACGGGGACGTGGTTGGCGATAAGCATTGGGGTCATCAACCACGACGCTATGCTCAACAAGTGGCACCATTGTCCTCTCGCTCATGTCATCCATTGGGGAAGAGACTTGCCGGTTCAAATCAAAGGTAAACCGAGGAGATTCAACCTTGGTGGCAAACAATTCAAGTGACTTGTCTTCCGATTGGGAAACTTTTTCCTTGTATACATCCCAATGCAAATCCGAGGTGATAGGCATACTTTTCAAGCGAAATTTGGCTCCAACTCCAACATCATACCTTCCTATTAACTTAACATCAACATTGGTGTCCATCCACTTTAAGAATTGTCTCACTTTTGCAATAACATCCTCATAGCTAGGGCTTGTATCAAAAACCAATGGTTCCTCACCCGTGTCGGCATTGTTACTCAACTATGCCTCCTTGTCCATGTAATGAACATTAACAAGTCTCTTGAAAGTGCAACTATCCCTGGGTGGTTTTGGTAATTCCTAACAACATATAGCTCATTGAGCTAACATTATTCCAAGATTAATATTTCAGGAAAAGCTCAATGGATGGCATGGCATGGATGAGGAAAGTGGATCCCTCAAAATTATAAGGACAAAAGATTGGATCAAGCTTCAAGATCAAGACTCTGCATTTTATATTTTAGTGATCCAAGATCACATCGAGTCTATAGGAAAAGCCAATACTATCAAGGAGGGATGAGGTGTTGTTTAATGAGCCTCTTGCTTCATGTGCTTAGTGTTATGCTCCAAAACCCTCAACTATATTCCCACATCCACATATGACCTAAACCAAAAGTCAAACTCGGCCCCACCGATTCTTTCTATCCGGCGCCACCGAGTTTCAAATGTCATAGCCACTGCCACAAACCCTAGCAATTCGGTTTCACCGATAGGGATCTCGGTCTCACCGAGATGGGATTGCAATTTCTCGATTTCCCTTCGTAATGTTTCGGTCTAACCGAAGTGAGCGATCGGTCCCACCGAGATTGCAATGTAAACTCTCTGTCTCCCTTTCGTAACATTTTGGTCTCACCGAAAAGAGCGAACCGGTCCCATCGAGTTTACCTGACCAACCCTCTGGTTAGCTTATTACCAAAATCGGTCCCACCGAGTTTGTGTAATCGGTCACACCAAGATTACGTTATGCCCTAACCCTAACCATATCGGTCCTACCGAGTTGCATCTCAGTCCCACCGAAAATCCTAATGGTCACTAGGTTTGTTGAATCGGTCCGACCGAGTTTAACGATTCGGTCCCACCGAGTTTGGCAGATTGTGTGTAACGGTTAGATTTTGTGTGAATGCTATATATACCCATCCACCCACTCTTCATTCATGGAGAAAGCCATCAGAACACATCTACACTTCCAATACACATGTTCTGAAAGAGAACCACCTACACTTGTGTTGAGGTTAAGATATTCCATTCCAACCATATGAATCTTGATCTCTACCCTTCCCCAAGTTGCTTTCCACTCAAATCTTCTTTCCACCAAATCCAAATCCTGTGAGAAAGAGTTGAGTGTTGGGGAGACTAACATTTGAAGCACAAGAGCAAGGAGTTCATCATCAACACACCATTTTTTACTTCTTGGAGAGTGGTGTCTCCTAGATTGGCTAGGTGTCACTTGGGAGCCTCTGACAAGATTCTGGAGTTGAACCAAGGAGTTTGTAAGGGCAAGGAGATCGCCTACTTCGTGAAGATCTACCGCTAGTGAGGCAAGTCCTTCGTGGGCGACGGCCGTGATGGAATAGACAAGGTTGCTTTTTCGTGGACCCTTCGTGGGTGGATCCCTCCATGGACTCGCGCAACCGTTACCCTCTGTGGGTTGAAGTCTCCATCAACGTGCATGTACGATAGCACCACCTATCGGAACCACGCCAAAAACATCCGTGTCTCCAATTGCGTTTGAATCCTCCAAACCCTTGCCTTTACATTCTTGCAAGTTGCATGCTTTACTTTCCGCTGCTCATATACTTTTTTGCATGCTTGCTTGAATTGTGTGGAGATTGCTTGACTTGTGCTAAGATAACTAAAATCTGCCAAAAACTAAAATTGGGAAAAAAGCTAGATTTTTAATTGGTCAAGAGTCTATTCACCCCCCTCTAGACATACTTCCGGTCCTACAAGTGGTATCAGAGCTTTGGTCTCCATTTGCTTTGATTTTCATAGCTTTTGGTGGTCATAGCCTTGGTTTCACAACCTAGGAGAGTATGGCGTCTAGCGAGGGAAATTATCACTGTAGAGGTCCTTACTTTGATGGAACTAATTTTGCTAGTTGGAAGCATAAGATGAAAATGCATATTCTTGGACATAACCCCACCGTTTGGGCTATCGTGTGTGTTGGCTTGCAAGGTGACTTCTTTGATGGGAAAGAACCAAACCGTGAAGCTACCGCGGAAGAGTTGAAGATGCTGCAATACAACGCTCAAGCTTGTGATATCCTCTTCAACGGATTGTGCCCCAAAGAATTCAACAAAATCAGCTGTCTTGAGAATGCAAAGGAAATTTGGGATACTTTGATTGATATGCACGAAGGTACCGACTCGGTCAAGGAATCCAAATTGGATGTGCTTCAAAGTCAACTTGACAAGTTCAAAATGAAGGATGGTGAAGGCGTCGCTGAAATGTACTCTAGGCTTGCTCTTATCACAAATGAGATTTCCGGCTTAGGGAGTGAAGAGATGACCGATAGATTCATCATCAAGAAGATCCTAAGAGCCTTGGATGGAAAATATGACACCGTGTGCACATTGATCCAAATGATGCCCAATTACAAAGATCTCAAGCCAACGGAAGTCATTGGAAGAATTGTTGCTCATGAGATGTCACTCAAGGATAAAGAGGAACTTCACAACAAATCAAGTGGTGCTTACAAAGCCTCATGTGAAGCCCCCACATCATCAAGTGAGAAACAAACCTTCAATGAAGAATTGAGCTTAATGGTGAAGAACTTCAACAAGTTCTACAAGAGTAGAAGCAAAGATAGAAGCTCCAAATCAAGGTCCTACAATGACAAAAGATCTTCTAGTCGAGAGCGAAACTGCTACAATTGTGAAAGGCCCGAACACTATTCCAATGAGTGTACGGCTCCCTACAAGAGAAGAGAAGATTCTCCCAAGAGAAGAAGTAGAAGAGAAGAATCACCATCTAGAGAAAGAAGGAGTAGAGATGGTCGTTATGAACGAAGATACTCACGGAGAAGTAAGGATTCGGAAAGAAAGGACAAGTCATCAAGGAGCTACACAAAACGAAGACATCAAGTGTTGGAAATATGCCCTAGAGGCAATAATAAAGGCATTATTATTATATTTCCTTATTCATGATAATTGTCTTTATTCGTGCTATAATTGTGTTATCCGGAAATCGTAATACATGTGTGAATAACAGACAACAACGTGTCCCTAGTAAGCCTCTAGTTGACTAGCTCGTTGATCAACAGATAGTCATGGTTTCCTGACTATGGGCATTGGATGTCAATGATGGCGAGATCACATCATTAGGAGAATGATGTGATGGACGAGACCCAATCCTAAACATAGCATAAGATCGCATAGTTCGTTTGCTAGAGTTTTCCAATGTCAAGTATCCTTTCCTTAGACCATGAGATCGTGTAACTCCCGGATACCGTAGGAGTGCTTTGGGTGTGCCAAACGTCACAACATAACTGGGTGACTATAAAGGTATACTACGGGTATCTCTGAAAGTGTCTGTTGGGTTGACACGGATCGAGACTGGGATTTGTCACTCCGCTTGACGGAGAGGTATCACCGGGCCCTCTCGGTAATGCATCATCATAATGAGCTCAATGTGATCAAAGTGTTTGATCACGAGATCATGCATTACGGTACGAGAAAAGTGACTTGCCGGTAACGAGATTGAACGAGGTATTGGGATACCGACGATCGAATCTCGGGCAAGTAAAATACCGATTGACAAAGGGAATCGTATACGGGATTAATTGAATCCTTGACATCGTGGTTCATCCGATGAGATCATCGTGGAGCATGTGGGAGACAACATGGGTATCCAGATCCCGCTGTTGGTTATTGCCCGAGAGCCGTCTCGTGTCTGCATGTCTCCCAAACCCGTAGGGTCTACACACTTAAGGTTCGGTGACGCTAGGGTTGTGAAGATATGTATATGCAGTAACCCGAATGTTGTTCAGAGTCCCGGATGAGATCCCGGACGTCACGAGGAGTTTCGGAATGGTCCGGAGGTAAAGAATTATATATAGAAAGTGCTGTTTTGGCCATCGGGACAAGTTTCGGGGTTATCGGTATTGTACCGGGACCACCAGAGGGTCCCGGGGGGTCCACCAGGTGGGGCCACCTGCCTCGGGGGGCCACATGGGCTCTAGGGGTGCGCCTTGGCCTACATGGGCCAAGGGGAACCAGCCCCTAGAGGCCCATGCGCCTAGGGTGGGGAAACCCTAAAGGGGGGGGGGCGCCCCCCTTTCTTGGGGGGCAAGCCCCACCACTTGGCCGCCGCCCCCCTAGGAGATTGCATCTCCTAGGGCCGGCGCCCCCCCTAGGGGGCTATATAAAGGGGGGAGGGGAAGGGGGCAGCCGCACCCTTGCTCCTGGCGCCTCCCTCTCCCTCTCCAACATCTCCTCCTCCTCCGTAGAGCTCGGCGAAGCCCTGCCGGAGTACTGCAGCTCCACCATCACCACGCCGTCGTGCTGCTGCTGGAGCCATCTTCCCCAACCTCTCCTTTGCCTTGCTGGATCAAGAAGAAGGAGATGTTACACTGACCATGCGTGTGTTGAACGCGGAGGTGCCGTCCTTTCGGTGCTAGGATCTCCGGTGATTTGGATCACGTCGTGTACGACTACCTCATCCCCGTTCGTTGAACGCTTCCGCTCGCGATCTACAAAGTGGTATGTAGATGCAATCTCTCTCCCATGACTCGTTGCTAGATGAACTCATAGATGGATCTTGGTGAAACCGTAGGAAAATTTTTGTTTTCTGCAACGTTCCCCAGCAGTGGCATCATGAGCTAGGTCTATGCGTAGTTCTCTATTGCACGAGTAGAACACAATTTGTTGTGGGCGTAGATGTTGTCAACTTTCTTGCCGCTACTAGTCTTATCTTGCTTCAGCGGTATTGTGGGATGAAGCGGCCCGGACCAACCTTACACGTACGCTTACGTGAGACCGGTTCCACCGACTAACATGCACTAGTTGCATAAGGTGGCTGGCAGGTGTATGTCTCTCCTACTTTAGTTGGAGCGGATTCGATGAAAAGGGTCCTTATGAAGGGTAAATAGAAGTTGAAAAATCACGTTGTGGCTTTCACGTAGGTAAGAAAACGTTCTTGCTAGAACCCTAATTCAGCCACGTAAAACTTGCAACAACAATTAGAGGACGGCTAACTTGTTTTTGCAGCAAGTGCTTTGTGATATGATATGGCCAAAGTTGTGATGAATGATGAATGATCTATGTGTGATGTATGAGATGTTCATGCTATTGTAATAGGAATCACGACTTGCATGTCGATGAGTATGACAACCGGCAGGAGCTATAGGAGTTGTCTTTATTTTTGTATGACCTGCGTGTCATTGAGAAACGCCATGTAATTACTTTACTTTATTGCTAAACGCGTTAGCCATAGTAGTAGAAGTAATAGTTGGCGAGCAACTTCATGGAGACACGATGATGGAGATCATGATGATGGAGATCATGGTGTCAAGCCGGTGACAAAGATGATCATGGAGCCCCAAGATGGAGATCAAAGGAGCTGTCTGATATTGGCCATATCATGTCACGTTTATTATTTGATTGCATGTGATGTTTATCATGTTTTGCATCTTGTTTACTTAGAATGACGGTAGTAAATAAGATGATCCCTCATAATAATTTCAAGAAGTGTCCCCCCTAACTGTGCACCGTTGCGACAGTTCGTTGTTTCGAAGCACCACGTGATGATCGGGTGTGATAGATTCTAACGTTCACATACAACGGGTGTAAGACAGATTTACACATGCAAACACTTAGGTTGACTTGACGAGCCTAGCATGTACAGACATGGCCTCGGAACACAGAAGACCGAAAGGTCGAGCATGAGTCGTATAGAAGATACGATCAACATGAAGATGTTCACCAATGTTGACTAGTCCGTCTCACGTGATGATCGGACACGGCCTAGTTGACTTGGATCATGTAATACTTAGATGACTAGAAGAGGGATGTCTATCTAAGTGGGAGTTCATTAAATAATTTGATTAAATGAACTTTATTATCATGAACTTAGTCTAAAAATTTTACAATATGTCTTGTAGATCAAATGGCCAATGTAGTCCTCAACTTCAACGCGTTTCTAGAGAAAACCAAGCTGAAAGACGATGGCAGCAACTATGCGGACTGGGTCCGGAACCTGAGGATCATCCTCATAGCTGCCAAGAAAGATTATGTCCTACGAGCACCGCTGGGTGACGCACCTGTTCTCCCTGCAGAACAAGATGTTATGAACGCTTGGCAGTCACGTTCCGATGATTACTCCCTCGTTCAGTGCGGCATGCTTTACAGCTTAGAGCCGGGGCTCCAAAAGCGTTTTGAGAGACATGGAGCATATGAGATGTTCGAAGAGCTGAAAATAGTTTTCCAAGCTCATGCCCGGGTCGAGAGATATGAAGTCTCCGACAAATTCTTTAGCTGTAAGATGGAGGAAAATAGCTCTGTCAGTGAACACATACTCAAGATGTCTGGGTTGCACAACCGCTTGACTCAACTGGAAGTTAATCTCCCGGATGAAGCAGTCATTGACAGAATCCTCCAGTCGCTTCCACCTAGCTACAAGAGCTTTGTGATGAACTACAATATGCAAGGGATGGTAAAGACCATTCCTGAGGTATATGCTATGCTGAAATCAGCAGAGGTAGAAATCAAGAAGGAGCATCAAGTGTTGATGGTGAATAAAACCACTAAGTTCAAGAAGGGCAAGGGTAAAAAGAACTTCAAGAAGGACGGCAAGGAAGTTGCTGTGCCCGGTAAGCAAGTTGCCGGGAAGAAGCCAAAGAATGGACCCAAGCCCGAGATTGAGTGTTTTTATTGCAAGGGAAGTGGTCACTGGAAGCGGAACTGGCCCAAATACTTAGCGGACAAGAAGGCCGGCAAAACAAAATGTATATGTGATATACATGTAATTGATGTGTACCTTACCAGTACTCGTAGTAGCTCTTGGGTATTTGATACCGGTGCAGTTGCTCACATTTGTAACTCAAAGCAGGAGCTGCGGAATAAACGGAGACTGGCGAAGGACGAGGTGACGATGCGCGTCGGGAATGGTTCCAAGGTCGATGTGATCACCGTCGGCACGCTACCTCTACATTTACCTACGGGATTAGTTTTAAACCTCAATAATTTTTATTTAGTGCCAAGTTTGAGCATGAACATTGTGTCTGGATCTCGTTTAATTCGAGATGGATACTCATTTAAATCCAAGAATAATGGTTGTTCTATTTATATGAGAGATATGTTTTATGGTCATGCTCCGATGGTTAATGGTTTATTCTTAATGAATCTTGTACGTGATGATACACATATTCATAGTGTGAATACCAAAAGAGTTAAAGTTGATAACAATAGTCCCACATATTTGTGGCACTGCCGCCTTGGTCACATAGGTGTCAAACACATGAAGAAGCTCCATGCAGATGGACTTTTAGAGTCTCTTGATTATGAATCATTTGACACGTGCGAACCATGCCTCATGGGTAAAATGACCAAGACTCCATTCTCAGGAACAATGGAGCGAGCAACCAACTTATTGGAAATCATACATACCGATGTGTGCGGTCCAATGAGTGTTGAGGCTCGCGGTGGCTATCGTTATGTTCTCACCCTCACTGATGACTTGAGTAGATATGGGTATATCTACTTAATGAAACACAAGTCTGAGACCTTTGAAAAGTTCAAAGAATTTCAGAGTGAGGTTGAAAATCAACGTGATAGAAAGATCAAGTTTCTACGATCAGATCGTGGAGGAGAATACTTGAGTCACGATTTTGGCACACTTAAGAAAATGTGGAATAGTTTCACAACTCACGCCGCCTGGAACACCTCAGCGTAATGGTGTGTCCGAACGTCGTAATCGCACTCTATTAGATATGGTGCGATCTATGATGTCTCTTACCCATTTACCGCTATCTTTTTGGGGCTATGCTTTAGAGACTGCCGCATTCACTTTAAATAGGGCTCCGTCGAAATCCGTTGAGACGACACCGTATGAATTATGGTTTGGGAAGAAACCTAAGCTGTCGTTTCTAAAAGTTTGGGGATGCGATGCTTATGTCAAGAAACTTCAACCTGAAAAGCTCGAACCCAAGTCGGAAAAATGCGTCTTCATAGGATACCCTAAAGAAACTGTTGGGTATACCTTCTACCTCAGATCCGAAGGCAAGATCTTTGTTGCCAAGAATGGATCCTTTCTAGAGAAAGAGTTTCTCTCGAAAGAAGTAAGTGGGAGGAAAGTAGAACTTGATGAAGTGTTACCTCTTGAACCGGAAAATGGCGAAACTCAAGAAAACGTTCCTGAGGTGCCTGCACCGACTAGAGAGGAAATTAATGATGATGATCAAGATACTTCTAATCAAGCTCCTACTGAAATTCGAAGGTCCACAAGGACACGTTCCGCACCAGAGTGGTACGGCAACCCTGTCTTGGAAATCATGTTGTTAGACAACGGTGAACCTTCGAACTATGAGGAAGCAATGGCGGGCCCGGATTCCGACAAATGGCTGGAAGCCATGAAATCCGAGATAGGATCCATGTATGAAAACAAAGTATGGACTTTGACTAACTTGCCCGTAGAGCGGCGAGCCATAGAAAATAAGTGGATCTTTAAGAAGAAGACAGACGCGGATGGTAATGTGACCATCTATAAAGCTCGGCTTGTCGCTAAGGGTTATCGACAAGTTCAAGGAATTGACTACGATGAGACTTTCTCACCGGTAGCGAAGCTGAAGTCCGTCCGAATCATGTTAGCAATTGCCGCATTCTACGATTATGAAATATGGCAAATGGACGTCAAAACGGCATTCCTTAATGGTTTCCTTAAGGAAGAATTGTATATGATGCAACCGGAAGGTTTTGTCGATCCTAAGAATGCTGACAAGGTGTGCAAGCTCCAACGCTCGATTTATGGGCTGGTGCAAGCATCTCGGAGTTGGAACATTCGCTTTGATGAGATGATCAAAGCGTTTGGATTTACGCAGACTTATGGAGAAGCCTGCGTTTACAAGAAAGTGAGTGGGAGCTCTGTAGCATTTCTCATACTATATGTAGATGACATACTTTTGATGGGAAATGATATAGAACTCTTGGACAGCATTAAGGCCTACTTGAATAAAAGTTTTTCAATGAAGGACCTTGGAGAAGCTGCTTATATATTAGGCATCAAGATCTATAGAGATGGACCAAGACGCCTCATGGGTCTTTCACAAAGCACATACCTTGATAAGATATTGAAGAAGTTCAATATGGATCAATCTAAGAAGGGGTTCTTACCTGTGTTACAAGGTGTGAAATTGAGCTCAGCTCAATGTCCGACCACGGCAGAAGATATAGAAGAGATGAGTGTCATCCCCTATGCCTCAGCTATAGGTTCTATTATGTATGCCATGCTGTGTACCAGACCTGATGTAAACCTTGCCGTAAGTTTGGTAGGTAGGTACCAAAGTAATCCCGGCAAGGAACACTGGACAGCGGTCAAGAATATCCTGAAGTACCTGAAAAGGACTAAGGAAATGTTTCTCGTTTATGGAGGTGACGAAGAGCTCGTCGTAAAGGGTTACGTCGACACTAGCTTCGACACAGATCTGGATGACTCTAAGTCACAAACCGGATACGTGTATATTTTGAATGGTGGGGCAGTAAGCTGGTGCAGTTGCAAGCAGAGCGTCGTGGCGGGATCTACATGTGAAGCGGAATACATGGCAGCCTCGGAGGCAGCACATGAAGCAATTTGGGTGAAGGAGTTCATCACCGACCTCGGAGTCATACCCAATGCGTCGGGGCCAATCAAACTCTTCTGTGACAACACTGGAGCTATTGCACTTGCAAAGGAGCCCAGGTTTCACAAGAAGACCAGGCACATCAAGCGTCGCTTCAACTCCATTCGTGAAAATGTTCAAGGTGGAGACATAGAAATTTGTAAAGTGCACACGGATCTGAATGTCGCAGATCCGTTGACTAAACCTCTCCCTAAGGCAAAACATGATCAGCACCAGAACTCTATGGGTGTTCGATTCATCACAATGTAACTAGATTATTGACTCTAGTGCAAGTGGGAGACTATTGGAAATATGCCCTAGAGGCAATAATAAAGGCATTATTATTATATTTCCTTATTCATGATAATTGTCTTTATTCATGCTATAATTGTGTTATCCGGAAATCGTAATACATGTGTGAATAACAGACAACAATGTGTCCCTAGTAAGCCTCTAGTTGACTAGCTCGTTGATCAACAGATAGTCATGGTTTCCTGACTATGAGCATTGGATGTCAATGATGACGAGATCACATCATTAGGAGAATGATGTGATCGACGAGACCCGATCCTAAACATAGCATAAGATCGCATAGTTCGTTTGCTAGAGTTTTCCAATGTCAAGTATCCTTTCCTTAGACCATGAGATCGTGTAACTCCTGGATACCGTAGGAGTGCTTTGGGTGTGCCAAACGTCACAACATAACTGGGTGACTATAAAGGTATACTACGGGTATCTCTGAAAGTGTCTGTTGGGTTGACACAGATCGAGACTGGGATTTGTCACTCCGCTTGACGGAGAGGTATCACCGGGCCCTCTCGGTAATGCATCATCATAATGAGCTCAATGTGATCAAAGTGTTTGATCACGGGATCATGCATTACGGTACGAGAAAAGTGACTTGCCGGTAACGAGATTGAACGAGGTATTGGGATACCGACGATCGAATCTCGGGCAAGTAAAATACCGATGTACAAAGGGAATCGTATACGGGATTAATTGAATCCTTGACATCGTGGTTCATCCGATGAGATCATCGTGGAGCATGTGGGAGCCAACATGGGTATCCATATCCCTCTATTGGTTATTGCCAGAGAGCCGTCTTGGTCATGTCTGCATGTCTCCCGAACCCGTAGGGTCTACACACTTAAGGTTCGGTGACGCTAGGGTTGTGATGATATGTATATGCAGTAACCCGAATGTTGTTCGGAGTCTCGGATGAGATCCCGGACGTCACGAGGAGTTTCGGAATGGTCCGGAGGTAAAGAATTATATATAGAAAGTGCTGTTTTGGCCATCGGGGCAAGTTTCGGGGTTATCGGTATTGTACCGGGACCACCGGAGGGTCCCGGGGGGTCCACCGGGTGGGGCCACCTGCCTCGGGGGGCCACATGGGCTCTAGGGGTGCGCCTTGGCCTACATGGGCCAAGGGGAACCAGCCCCTAGAGGCCCATGCGCCTAGGGTGGGGGAAACCCTAAAGGGGGGCGCCCCCCTTGCTTGGGGGGCAAGCCCCACCCCTTGGCCGCCGCCCCCCTAGGAGATTGCATCTCCTAGGGCCGCCACCCTAGGGGGCTATATAAAGGGGGGAGGGGAAGGGGGCAGCCGCACCCTTGCTCCTGGCGCCTCCCTCTCCCTCTCCAACATCTCCTCCTCCTCCGTAGAGCTCGGCGAAGCCCTGCCGAAGTACTACAGCTCCACCATCACCACGCCGTCGTGCTGCTGCTGGAGCCATCTTCCCCAACCTCTCCTTTGCCTTGATGGATCAAGAAGAAGGAGACGTTACACTGATCGTACGTGTGTTGAACGCGGAGGTGCCGTCCTTTCGGTGCTAGGATCTCCGGTGATTTGGATCACGTCGTGTACGACTACCTCATCCCCGTTCGTTGAACGCTTCCGCTCGCGATCTACAAAGTGGTATGTAGATGCAATCTCTCTCCCATGACTCGTTGCTAGATGAACTCATAGATGGATCTTGGTGAAACCGTAGGAAAATTTTTGTTTTCTGCAACGTTCCCCAACATCAAGCTCATGTTGGTGAATGGGTATCTGGCTCCGACTCCGACAACCACTCCGAGAGAAGCTATCACTCCGATTTCTAATATACTCAAGATGAAGGTGTTGCCGGTCTAGCACTTGTGTCAACCAACTCCTACGACATATTTGACTCACCAAATTAAGGAGTTGGAACATGCTTCATGGCTAAAAGCCCAAAGGTATCACATCCCGAGTATGTTGATTTCAATAGTGATGAAGATGACTTGTTAGGTGATGATGATTTACTTGTTGACAACTCTAGTGATGAATACTGTGATGAAACGTCAATTAATCATGCTAATCAAGATAAAACGAATGACAATGATAAGGAGAAGATTGAGTCTCTAACTAAAGAACTAAACACTCTTAAGTTAGCTCATGAAACTATCTTAGGAGATCATCGAGAACTTTTAAGGGCGCATGAGAAATTACGCTTTGAAAAGCTCAACCTTGAGCAAGAGCATGAGTTCTTAAAAGCAATCAATGATGATCTTCGTAAGAAAAGTTCTTCCTACATTTCCAAGCGTTTACTTTTATCCACTTACATGCCTCAAGTCAAGTCTAGTAACAAGAACAAGAAAGATTCTTCCTCTAGTAGTAACAATGATCATGCTAAATCCAATATTGTTGCTTCTAGTAGTTCTCTTGATTCCACTAATGATTCTCTTAGCCAAGTTACACTTGAGCAAGAAAATAGCTTATTGAAGGGAATTATAGAGAAAGGAGTTTACAAGAGCCTTGCCGGAAGTAAGCAATTCGAGGAAATTGTACGCAAGCAAGGAAGGCACCGGAAGAATCAAGGTGTTGGTTTTGAACGAAAGTTCAATGCCAATGGAGTTGAGTGGGAAGAAGATCAATACCCCAAGACGAAGTTTGTTCCTCAACAAGAGGAGTATGATCCCACTTCTTTCAAAGGGACACAAGCTCAAGATGATCTTCCACCACAAGACTACAAGCAAAAAGGTAAGGACAAACTTCAAGAGGAAATTGATGCATTTGAAGAAGCTCCTAAGACCTTAGTCAAGTGGATTCCCAAAACTACTTCAAGTTCCACTTCATCAAGTACAACTACAACACCAAGGATTCCCATCAAGATGGTGTGGATCCAAAAGAAGAAGAACTAGAGAGTTCTTGAGGGTGACTCCGCCAACATACTTCACTCTCATCATCTTGGCAAGAACAAGTGCAATCAACTTCCACATCTTGCACTAGTTCAAGGAGTCACAAACCCTCTTGTTGGTAAGACAAGGGACAAGGTAATCTAAAAGCTTTCATAGACATCATCTTGTGTGTGCATCACTCTATGTCTATGGATATCCTTGTTTGTTCCTTGTGGGACTAACCCGTGTAGGTATTGAAAGTGCAACTCACTCCAATGGATAGCTTCAATTGAACTACATCAACATTGAGCATCCACATCTTCAACATCTACATGAAGTCATCATCGACAAAACCCAAGGTTAGTTCATCCCTCTTAGGGGGGATCTCACATCTAGGGGGAGCTTTACTCTAAGAATTGAGCTAAAGCAACTCTAATGGTGTGAACACAACAATGCTTTATGTAAAAGTGGTAACCCCACTTATGCTTAAACGATGAGTATGACCTATGATCAAATGTTCTCATTTGACTCCTAAGTCAATATACTCATATATAGATGACCTAGTCATCGCCAATTGCTTGATAGATGCTAGAATTGGTTGTGCATGCTTTGCCACATATTTCAATTGCCATTTTATTGTGTGGGCATGTTGATTGCATATTTTACTCATTAGAGGACATCCACTTGTTGTTTTGATTGATTGGTTTTATTTTCTCTTGCCAAGTGGATGGACAAGAATGCCTAAGAACCTTCTCTAGCTATCTATGCTTTTCTTGTCTCAAACTCTATTCATGCTACATCACAAAATTTGATCAAGTCAGATTCAAACCACTCTGTGTGAGGAGCACTCGGAGTTCCCGATTTGTCATAGACTTAAACTTCCAAAACTTCTTTGTGCTTTTCGGTATGACCGATTCCTCCATTTCGGTCATACCGAGATCACTAAGTCGATCTAGGTTTTCACCTCGGTGCAACGGACTTGAACTTTTCGGTCACACCGAGTTGCTATAACTGTCAACAGTTATGCATCTCGGTGCCACCGAGTTGTTCCACTCGGTCACACCGACAGGGTCGGGCTATATATACTCACAGGATTTTTTTTGGAAATTTCTCCGAAACCTCTTCGCCCGCGCATAGCTCGCTCTGCCTCCTGGGGTCTCCGGATCGTCCTCCTCGTCGCCAGCCGCCTCCTGTCGCTGGTCTCCACCGCCGTCAACGGATTTCGTCTCCGCCGTTGCCGCCGTAGCGAGTTCACCGCCGAACTAGGGTATGGACTCGATCACAGTGCTATCCCCGTCTGATTCCTAGCACATTGTGTTCATTATGATTCTTGCTACAATTGAAACACTTCTATGCAGTCAAAACAATCCTTAGAATAGATGTGATTTGAAAATTTAGGTTTCCGCTGAAACCATCTTGTACCCACCGGGTTGCGGAACTCGGTTCCACCGATTCGGCCACGGCGATTGCACATGTGGTTCTCGGTCTGATCGAGAATTGCAAATCGGTGTGACCGAGTTCAGGACTTTGTGAAACCCTAGCAGTCTCGGTGCCACCGAACTGTGACTCGGTCTGACCGAGTTCACTAGTTTTGGTTCCAAAAGCTGCTTCGGTATCACCGAGTTTGCAAATCGGTTGATCCGAAATGCTTTCTGTGGAAAACTAAAACTAAGTTTTTGACTCATTCTTTTGCAAAAATCTCTGCATTTTGTGATGCTCATCCACTCTATCTCATCTACAATCTATTCACAGGGTCTGCAGTCAGTGTTTGCAACATGTCTGATCAGAGTGACAGCCAGAACAAATCAGAGGAGCAGGTTCACATGAGTAAGGGCACTAGTCCCTCTAGTAGCTCTGATGAGGGTAGCAGAAGCACCCCAAGCAACTTGCCCAAGGCTGCCACTAGAGCAAGCAAGAAAAGGACTTCAGAGTCTGAGGATGAAGATTATGTGGCAGAGGAAGAGGAAGCCACCTCAAAGAAGAAAGTGCTCAAGAAAGAATGGGCTCAGCTGATCAATGCCCCAGAAGAGCGGGAAGATGACTTGGATGTCTATGCCAAGAAGAAGATGGATCACAATTCCATGTCAAACATGTATAAGGAGATCCCAGACAAAGCCCTTGAGACTTTCAAGTTTGGATCAGTTCACTTCCTTCTGTCAGGGCTGCCTACAATCAACTGGATTCTAAGGTACACTCTCTTGCCCAAGTCAGGTGATCACAAAATGATCAGAGGCCATGCAATAAGCTTGCTTCACATATTTGATGTGCCACAAAAGTTCAAGGTCATGAGCCTCATAGTTGAGACCATCAAGAGGACAGCAGCTGATCAGAAGAGGAGTTGTGGATATGCCCCACAAATTCAGGAGTTGATTAACTCGAAGATGGGCACAGGCACATATCTGTTGGATAAGGAACACCTGCCCATCCATCCAGACTTTGAGGACAATCAAGTTGTGATGAATGAGAATGAACCATCATCTGCACAAGCTAAAGCAAAGAAGGAGAAGGCAAAGATGGAGAAAGCTGCCAGGATGCCAACTCAAGAGGAGGCATCTGAGTACTTTTTGAAGAACAAGCAGGAGCAGCTCAGTTACCTGATAGCATCAACTCCGGGGATTGAGAAAGGACTGGCCACCTTGACTCAAAACCAAGAGAGCTTGGAAAGAATCATGGAACAAAAGTTCTATGACTTAGATGTGAAAGTAACTGAGATTTAGTCTGCTATGGAGCAATTACAGGATGATATGCAGGAGAGGAAGGGCAAGACCACAACTGATGCATTTGCCAGAGTGCCTAGAGCTCAGAGATCATCTGCAGTGCCAGTTCCTGACACTAGAGCTACTACTTCTGCACCAGCTACAGCCTCGGTTCCACCAGCTCCAGCTCCTACCCCAGCAGCTCCATCTACTTCAACTGAAGCTTTCATCCTTGGCGTCATCCGGACTCCACCACCTGAAGACCAAGCCTAAGAGTCATTTTAGTGCTATGCATTTTTATGAACTTTTTGGTAACTTGTTGCCAAAGGGGGAGAAAATGTATAGGTCATAGGCTTCGAGAGAGAGAGAGTTTGCATTTGTTCTCTCTTGTCTTCTTGGTTGAACTTTATTTGCTTTTGAGTGCTTGAGATACTATGCTTTTATCTGTGAGACATTGATGATCATGTGTTTGATCATAAGCTACACTTAATGCTTGTTGGATGTTACTATCAGTTTATCCTTATTTTGATCTTTCACTTTTCTTGGTGATGAGTGCATGTATTTAATTCTTATCATTTTGAGCGCTCCACCAAGATGTATGTGACATGGAAGAGTAACCCATGATCCTAACTCATTGTGCATTTGCAGTCCAAAGCAAATCTTAAAATATGCACAAATTTAGGGGGAGCTCTTGCTTATCACATACTTCTCAAAGCGACGATATCTTTCACTCTTATTATCATTTGTCGAAGTTTTGATCTATATGTTGTCATCAATTACCAAAAAGGGGGAGATTGAAAGTGCAACTATCCCTGGGTGGTTTTGGTAATTCCTAACAACATATAGCTCATTGAGCTAACATTATTCCAAGATTAATATTTCAGGAAAAGCTCAATGGATGGCATGGCATGGATGAGTAAAGTGGATCCCTCAAAATTATAAGGACAAAAGATTGGCTCAAGCTTCAAGATCAAGACTCTGCATTTTATATTTTAGTGATCCAAGATCACATTGAGTCTATAGGAAAAGCCAATACTATCAAGGAGGGATGAGGTGTTGTTTACTGAGCCTCTTGCTTCATGTGCTTAGTGATATGCTCCAAAACCCTCAACTATCTTCCCACATCCACATATGACCTAAACCAAAAGTCAAACTCGGCCCCACCGATTCTTTCTATCCGGCGCCACCGAGTTTCAAATGTCATAGCCACTGCCACAAACCCTAGCAATTCGGTTTCACCGATAGGGATCTCGGTCTCACCGAGATGGGATTGCAATTTCTCGGTTTCCCTTCGTAATGTTTCGGTCTAACCGAAGTGAGCGATCGGTCCCACCAAGATTTCAATGTAAACTCTCTGTCTCCCTTTCGTAACATTTTGGTCTCACCGAAAAGAGCGAACCGGTCCCACCGAGTTTACCTGACCAACCCTCTGGTTAGCTTATTACCAAAATCGGTCCCACCGAGTTTGTGTAATCGATCACACCGAGATTACGTTATGCCCTAACCCTAACCATATCGGTCCTAACGAGTTGCATCTCAGTCCCACCGAAAATCCTAACGGTCACTAGGTTTGCTGAATCGGTCCGACCGAGTTTAACGATTCGGTCCCACCGAGTTTGGCAGATTGTGTGTAACGGTTAGATTTTGTGTGAATGCTATATATACCCATCCACCCACTCTTCATTCATGGAGAAAGCCATCAGAACACATCTACACTTCCAATACACATGTTCTGAAAGAGAACCACCTACACTTATGTTGAGGTCAAGATATTCCATTCCAACCATATGAATCTTGATCTCTAGCCTTCCCCAAGTTGCTTTCCACTCAAATCTTCTTTCCACCAAATCCAAATCCTGTGAGAAAGAGTTGAGTGTTGGGGAGACTATCATTTGAAGCACAAGAGCAAGGAGTTCATCATCAACACACCATTTGTTACTTCTTGGAGAGTGGTGTCTCCTAGATTGGCTAGGTGTCACTTGGGAGCCTCCGACAAGATTGTGGAGTTGAACCAAGGAGTTTGTAAGGGCAAGGAGATCGCCTACTTCGTGAAGATCTACCGCTAGTGAGGCAAGTCCTTCGTGGGCGACGGCCGTGATGGAATAGACAAGGTTGCTTCTTCGTGGACCCTTCATGGGTGGAGCCCTCCGTGGACTCGCGCAACCGTTACCCTCCGTGGGTTGAAGTCTCCATCAACGTGCATGTACGATAGCACCACCTATCGGAACCACGCCAAAAACATCCGTGTCTCCAATTGCGTTTGAATCCTCCAAACCCTTGCCTTTACATTCTTGCAAGTTGCATGCTTTACTTTCCGCTGCTCATATAATTTTTTGCATGCTTGCTTGAATTGTGTGGAGATTGCTTGACTTGTGCTAAGATAACTAAAATCTGCCAAAAACTAAAATTGGGAAAAGGCTAGATTTTTAATTGGTCAAGTAGTCTAATCACCCCCCCCCTCTAGACATACTTCCGATCCTACATCTCTCCATCTAAAAATAACATGAATGCATTTAAGACTTCAATGAGAATTGGTGTTTATCCAAATACATCTCATTATATCCAAAACATATCAACACTAAATTATTGGTGATGTCCACAAAAGTATCACTAATTAACACACACTAAGCAAAGTTAACCCTAATCACTAACTAATCCTAACCCCCAATCTTTCTATTCAACAAGCATATATTCCTACTACACACCATGCATATCACTATATTATCAAAGTTAACCAAACCATTCACACTAACATAAGGGAGAAAACATGAACTGGGGTTCCACCAACATGTATAAAATGCAACCAAATAACAAGATTTAACAAAAAATAATTAGATGATTAGGGGGGATTAACAAGAGCAACAAAGTGATGGAAAGATCCACCTAAGGGATGTACCTTTTGGAGAGGATTTGAGGGGGAGCTTGAGGGGTAGGAGAGAGTATGAGAGCTCCAGGTGTTCTTCAAGCTCGGGTTGTGGATTGGGGAAAGTGTGTGGGGTGGGTCCCACACACTCTGCCGTGGGTTATCTAGTTACCAGGGCCAGACGCCAGGATCCCTGGCGTTTGGCCCCTTTGCCACGTCAGCAGGTCAATGGGCAGACGGGCAGTGCGGGCCAGGGGCCAGACGCCAGGGCTCCTGACGTCTGCTTCGCAACCCAGACGCCAGGGATGTTGGCTTCACCCAAAAAGGTCAAAATCGAAATTTATTTCGAAACGAGGTCAAATCGGGATTTTGTTAGCCTTTTAAGTCATAACAGTAATTTTGTCCGAGTAGCTTCATCGAGAACTCTACGAGCTCTCCCTGAAACCATTGCAGTTGGCTTTCCTTCCTTCCACACGTGCCACTTTTGTGCAGAGCAAACGAACCACTTGGTCCTTTGCTTGAGCACGGGTTGAGGCGTTGATTGTTGGTCTTTTCCTCTACCAAGACGTCTGCATGCATTTTCTTTTGGCACGCTACTATCATCTACTTCCTCTGTAAATTAATATAAGAGCGTTTAGATCACTACTTCAGTAATCTAAACGTTCTTACATTAGTTTACAAAGGGAGTACTTATGTTCAGAGGGAGGTTTCTTGTGGAATGTTCCAGTCTTTTTATTTGTGATGTGACGATGACACCAAATACACCCCAGAAAACTCAGAGATGACGCGATTTCATGTCTTGAAGCTTCTAAAAGAGCGAGTTGCCTTGCCATGAGGAGAATTGTCCTTGAGACGGATGCAAACAAAAAAAGTTGCACATCAAAATTCAGAATATTACTTGCACATTGGCACAAACTCAACCATCATTTCTGAAGGTGTGTTTGGTTCAAGTTCAGATCGGCCCTACCAAAAGTCTGGCTACCTTGACAAAGAAAAGGTAGAACGGGCAAGGTGCATGGGTATGCCAAAAATTTGGTAACTACCAGAGACCAAAAAAAATTCATCCATGGTTGAGTACTAGATTTCCATCCTTTGTGTGGACGAAGAAAACATAAGTCCATTTCCGTACTAGATTTTTGCAAGTCCATTTTTCCTAGTGTATGCTTGGTAAGGATGAATGGATGATGCTAGCTAGGTCACCAGCGTCCTAGCATGCGTGCGTGCATGTTTCTGTTTACTGTAGGTAAACATCTTGCAACCCATCTATAAAAAATTGGGCATCGAAACTCTTTCCAGCCTTGTTTTCCCACACGAACCTTCTGATTTGGCAGAATATATTGCAAGCAAGAAAACTTGGATTAGCAGAAATATAAATGCAGATTCCACAGATCCATCCAGGCATGAACTGAAGGCAACCACCGCCTTGAGAACACAACTGAGCCGGCCTGCTCCTTGCTGCTTGCATTGCTGATAGCAACTCGATTAGTTGTCATGATACATTTCAGATCATATTTCTTGCAGCTCAGTCAGCAATGCGTCAACTATCCATGTAATGTAAGACTATGGAACATACCCTTCTTCTGCCATGGTTATTCTGACTGAACTGACATAGCAAAATGTCTCCATGGCTGCTTTCAGTACTGGATACAGAATAATAATCCATTGCGGGTTCATCCTGTAGAGGGCTCGAAACAAAGTAGTGAGAACGTAGTTCTTGATCGACTACATATGGAAACTATTACGGTACATGTTTTTTTCAGTACTGGTCAAATACGGAAACTATTACGGTACATGTTTTTTCAGTACTGGTCACCTAAACTGGCATGTTACGCTGTTAGCAAGTTATCATGGATCATACCTTGATGTCCAAAGTCCTTCCAACCGACACATGCATAGCTAAAACCTTGTCCACATATTACTGTTGATCAAGGCTTCCATCACATGAGATAGGAAATATTTTCTTTGTGGATTCTCCTTCCCATCTCAGCACACGTGATTGAAATGCAAGGCCACATGTAGACCAACAAACATATTCCTTAGAGCAGTACTTCAGTAGTAGGCCTAGTGGATGGATGGCCAGACCCAGACACCCAGTCATCACAATCCCTATTAATTTGTGTTTGCATCTTGCATTGCATGGTCATTGTTTGCTGTCAACTGTAAATTCCGTCAGGAATACTTCACACCAGATTCTACTCTCCAATCACCAGTAATCACCACAGGAACAAGAACCATCTCTGAAGTGGTGAAAGCGGTTAGAATCCCGCAGGATGATCAGCCTGCCCTCAATTGCTGAGATATACTTGAAAGCATTGTGACAATCTCCGCATACTCTGAGGTTTTTGATCACGCGGATAGGCCTCCCAATAGGAATATTTAGAATACCATAAGCAACAGCAAGCTTCTCGCTATGATATTTTAGCATGTGTTCCTTCTCTTCGTCCTCCACATCATGCAAAACCATTTCTGTAGCTGACACATATCCAGCTTTCTTCATCCTCATGTCAAGGTCTTCCAGGAAAGCATATATCTTTTCCTTTTCGGGGTGCACACAGTCACCAACCGAGAAAGTGTGTACTTTGTTTTGTACTTCCATCCAACTGAATCCAGGCACTTTTTTCACACCGCGCTCCTCCATCATAACTCTCATCTTCCCCACATCACGCCATTTGCCAGAAGATGCATATATATTTGAAAGCAAGACATACATGCCAGCATTTTCAGGCTCCAACTCAAATATTTTCTCAGCTGCACTCTTGCCTAGCTCGGAATTGCGGTGGATCCTACTCGCACCAAGCAATGCACCCCACATGGTAGCGTCTGGCTCAAATGGCATGTCCTTCATAAGGCCCTGTGCCTCATCTAATCGACCAGCTCGTCCAAGCAAGTCTATCATACAAGTATAATGTTCAGGCTTCGCTGTCACGCCGAAATCGCTGTGCATCGAATAAAAGTATGAAATGCCTTTCTCGACCAAGCCAGAATGACTACAAGCTGCAAGTACTCCAACCTGAAAGTCAAAATCAACTGAAAACCTTAAGAAGAGCACAAGGAAACAAATGTATGAGTTCATTACTCTTACAGACTAGCTAAACTAGGTCAATTCTCTGAAGACTTTTGTTATAAAAGCTCTACCAAAAGCAAGTGAACTTGATGGAGATCTAATAAAATACTAGTGACTAATAAAAAATCTATACAATTGAGCAGAAGTATCATTATAGACGATTTGGTTAGTTAGCAGCACTAATTCCCCATAAAGCACATTTTCCAACAAATAGTCTTAGAAACAAAGTTCAAGGAAGAAAATTCTTACTAGAGTAATATCATCTGGCTTGGTGGATGTCGCTCTCATCATATCGAACACCTCAAGTGCTTCCTTGCCAAAACCGTGACGTGCATAACCGGCGATCACAGTATTCCAAGAAACTGCATCCCTGTCCTCCATCTGCTCAAATGCATTTCGAGCATCCTCCATGTTTCCACATTTGAAGTACATAGCTAAGAGCGCATTCCCAACAAACCTACCCAACCCGTATCCAGCTTTAATCAATCTCCCATGCAGCTGCATCCCACACTCGAGTGCAGCAATGTCAGCACATGTGCTCAACAAACAAGCGAATGCTGATCTATTCACCCACTCACCGCACCGCCCCATTTTGATGAACAGCTGTAGGGTTTCCTCACTGAAACCAGCTTGTGCATACGCAGCCAATATTGCAGCCCAAGAGACTGCATCTTTCTGTGGCATCATGTCAAAAACTGCCCTTGCCTCATCCAACATCCCTGCCTGAGCATACCCTGTCAACATTGTGTTCCATGATGCCACATTCCTGCAGGGCATGATGTCAAATAGCTCCTTTGCTTTCTCCATCATCCTCCGCTGGACATATGCTGCCACCATTGCATTCCATGACACTGGGTTCCTCTCAGGCATGGCATCAAACACAATACGGGCATCCTCCAGCATTCCATTTTGAGCATACCCAGATACTACTGCTGTCCATGTGAACACATCACGCACAGGTGCCATGTCAAACATCCTTCTTGCCTCCACCATATCCCCTCCCCTGGCATAACCTGACACCATGGTGTTCCAGGAAACAACATCTCTTTGTGGCATCCTATCGAAAAGCTCCTGTGCTTCTGCCATCCGACCCAACTGCACATACCCAGCCATCAAGGCGTTCCAAGAAATGGCATCCCACTCTGTCCTTGAATTAAACAACTCCCTTGCTTCTTGAACCCGTCCATTCCGGACATAAGCAGCAAGCATGCCGTTCCATGAGACAGCATCCTTCTCCGGAGCAAGATCAAAGTACTTCCGCGCAAGAGAGACAAGCCCATGGTTGGCATGAGACGAGATCATGACGTTGTATGTCACTGAGTCCTTCACCGGCATTTCGTCGAACAGGCTACGGGCGTCAGTGAGGGACGATGAGACTGCCAGCGCATGGAGGAGAGTGTTGTAGGAGAATGTGTCCGGGCGTGGGATGGAGCGGAAGAGGGAGAGCGCGACAGGGAGGCGTCCATTGGAGGCATACCCGGCGAGCATGGCGTTGTAGGTGGAGGTGGAGCGGCGGGGCATGGCGTCAAATAGGCGCTCGGCCTCGCCGACGCGGCCGGCGCGCATGTGGACCGTGATGGCCTTGTTGCGCCGGATCACATCCGCGTCGAGCTTTCCGGAGCAGGCTTCTCCGGCGGCTGTAGGGCGGTGGCTTCTCTGCCGCACGGCGGCGCGGAGATGGCGCGAAGGGAGCATCTGCTCTTATTTTATTTTGAAGTGTTGCGCGTTTCGTTTAGCATCGCGTCGCACACGCAGACCCTTCTATATCTTTCAAAAGAAAAAAATGCAGCCTCCTTACAGCAAACCTAGCAGATTCGATGTCGAAATGGAAAAACTCTAGCAAATCCCTTTTTACATAGTACTACCTTCGTTCCTAAATATTTGTTTTTTTAAGATTTCAAATGAATTACTACATACGGATGTATATAAACATATTTTAGAACGTAGATTCACTCATTTTGTTTCATATGTAGTTACTTGTTGAAATCTCTAGAAAGACAAATATTTAAGAACGGAGGGAGTAGTATAGTACGCAGATGCTGATACACACGCATATACATTCACCCATGTGAACGCACGCATGCACATAATTCTCTTGTGAGCATCTTCGAGAGATTGAGCCGACACATCATCCTAATATTAATGAAGTCGTCACAGACGTCTTCATAGTCAACCGGATGTCTCCTCTCACTGAACGGACATCGTTAAAAAGGTTGAAATAAATTTTGAAAAATGTGAACACCAATACCAAATCTAGAACTTAAACTATAATGAGCTGATTCCAGCACAAAGAACTTAACCATCTAAGTTAGGATAAGTTGGCAACTTCCTTCAAAAAATATATTTGAGATGATAATTTCTTTTTTTAAACATAGTACTACATGCATAGTCATCCATAAGAATGCATAAACTTACATCCTGTCCCTATGAGCACATCCGAAAGGTTGAGCCAACAAATTTTAAGATTGACGAAGTTACTGCAGACACTTTGTAGTTGACGGGCACGCCATACCGTTGAACGAATATCGCCGAAAAGCCTCGAATAAATCCAAGAAAATAGACCACCTGTGTCAACTAAGGACTTAAACTCAGAGGGTTGGTTTCACCATAAGGAACCTAGCCATATGAGCTATGCTCATTTTCTAAGGTGGATTTTTTTAGTTAAGGGGATTATACCCTATATAACACATCCACGATTTCTTAAAATTATTGTTTTTATCCTTATATTGTTTCCATTTCTTCCAACTTTTACTCTGCGAGGAGCAAGTCTAAGGATAAATGAGGAGCTTCTCGCCTCCGACAATAATGGCCGATTTGCTCCCTTCATCTTTGCCCTTGTTCCATGTCAACGTCGGAAGAGCTGCATGGTCCGTCAAGGCCCGCACCTTTGATATTGGGCTCAAGATATCCATGGCGCTCTTGGTCCCGATGCGATGGTCCAGTATGTCAAGCTTTGGTACCGACTTCATCACATTCCTCTCTTGGTTTTACCAGACAAGCTCATATGGTGTTGGACCTCCTCTCGAGAGTATTCATCAACATCATGATACGATGCTTTGTTCCTTGGATCTACCCAGCCCCCACTAGAAGCTCACCTGGAAGATGTGGGCTTCCCTATGTGTCGGTGTCAAAATCGGCGGATCTCAGGTAGGGGGTCCCGAACTGTGCGTCTAGGCAGATGGTAACAGGAGACAAGGGACACGATGTTTTACCCAGGTTCGGACCCTCTTGATGGAGGTAAAACCCTACGCCCTGCTTGATTAATATTGATGATATGGGTAGTACAAGAGTAGATCTACCACGAGAGCGAGGAGGCTACACCCTAGAAGCTAGCCTATGGTATGATTGTTGTATGTTGTCCTACGGACTAGAGCCCTCCGGTTTATATAGACACCGGAGAGGGTTAGGGTTACACAAAGTCGGTTATAATGGTAGGAGATCTAAATATCCGCATCGCCAAGCTTGCCTTCCACGCCAAGGAAAGTCCCTTCCGGACACGGGACGAAGTCTTCAATCTTGTATCTTCATAGTCCAGGAGTCCGGCTGAAGGTATAGTCCGGCCATCCGGACACCCCCTAATCCAGGACTCCCTCAGTAGCCCCTGAACCAGGCTTCAATGACGACGAGTCCGACGCGCAGATTGTCTTCGGCATTGCAAGGCGGGTTCCTCCTCCAAGTACTTCATAGAAGATTTTGAACACAAAAGACAATGTATGACTTTGCAAAATAAGTTTCCACATATTACCGTAGAGAGAATAATATTTACACAAATCTAATCTGCTGACGTATTCCGTAGCGTGACATCACACTACGGCCAAGCCTTTATTCAAATCGTTTTTACTCCCCCTCCTCAGCGCGTTTTGCGAGGCGGTTTCCTTGGCACGTCTTGTCAAAGCAGAGATCGTGGCCCCTTTATTTACGGGATTCTCATCCATACGAACGTGGGTAACCCAATCGTGCCCGTTGGTATATCCTCTTAATTAAAGGCGAGTCCCAAACGGTTACGGGGAGGGCCCTTGGTATTCAACCTCTTATAAAGAGACCAAGGTCTTACTCCTTTCTTTCAATCTCAAACGATTTCGCCCTTCACCTCAAGTTTCAACACCCAAGGCTCCAAATTTCGGGCACTTCGGATCTTCGACAATGTCCGATTCCGACCTTCGAGACCGATGGGCACCCTCTTCCGTTACGGAGGAGGACGTGCTAAAGCTGAGAGAGGCCAGGTTCTTGACCGGAAAAATCTCGCATAGGTTACCTGCTCAAGGGTAGGTCATTCCCACTCCCAGGCCTGGTGAGAGCGTGGTGTTTATGCCTCACTTCCTTCGGGGGCGAGGCTTCCCAATGGACCCCTTCGTGAGGGGGCTCATGTTTTATTACGGGTTGGAATTTCACGACTTAGCTCCGGAGTCCATCCTCCACATTTCCTCTTTCATTGTCGTGTGCGAAGCCTTCCTCCGTATTAATCCCCACTTCGGACTATGGCTCAAGACCTTTAAAGTAGTGCCGAAGACGATCGAGGGGCGGCACGCAGAGTGCGGAGGCGCTGTTATAAGCAAGAATGCTGATGCTCCATGGCCCGAGGGCTCTTTTCAAGAGGAGTTCAGCTTATGGCAACGAGAGTGGTTCTATATCACCGCTCCCAGGGGCACCAAGTGGGTGGCGCCATCTGCCTTTCGTTCTGGTCCCCCACCACAGCTAGCGTCATGGGTCAATAAAGGACTTGACTGGGGGTCATCCAAGGACGTGCCCTTGTTGCAGGGCCGCATCAGGGATCTCTTAGAAAGTGACCTCAGCCTGGTCAAAGTGACGCAGGTCATGCTGATCCACCGAACACTGCCCGGGAAACATCGCTCCCTCCGCCTGTGGGAGTTTAATCCGGAGGGACCGCGAGCTCTCCAGCATTTCATGGGCGCAACGCCCGCGGAGATGTATAAATTGTTCTTCGGATCACAAGTGATGTGTCCGGACTTGACCGAGGACGCAGGCCTGAGCTGCAATCGCCCGGATACTAAAGTAAATAGCCTTGTGCCCGGACTTGCTATCCGTATATTTGTCATAAAACTTGCTTCTAAAGAACTGTTCTTTAAACAGGAGTGGATAGCGAAGGCAAAGCTTATCAGGTGTCCGGCTCCCCTCCTCGAGACCACACCGGATCCCGTGCTGGTCAGGATGTTGAAGATTGTGCCTTTGAAGGAAAGCAAGGGAGGGGACAAGGAAACTACGGCCTCCTCGAAGGAGGCTGTTCGGAGGGAAGGAATCGAAAATTCCTCTCCTCAAGGAAAGAAGAGGACCGCCTCTGGAGACCCGTAGACCGCGGCCTCAAAACGGGGGAAGAAACCTTCGTTAGAGGGTCCTGCGCCGGGGGATACCTCGGCCAAACTATGCCCTCAAGGGGGCCAGCCCTCCACCGAGCCGTAAGTAGAGAGAGATTTTTTCTTTGAGAAGAATCCTTGTTTTATATCTGAGAGGGGTAACTGAAAATTTACCTTGTAGTTCGGACCTCAGCCCTTCTCAGCAGAGCTCGTCTTCGGGGGATCTTCTTCCGGAGATGATGGAGAGCGGAATGCCTCCCCCTGCCGAACCGCCTAGAGAGGCGGGCGGCCCTGAGGTATCGTGGCGGAGGGTTTCTCCGAATCCGGCGGGGCCGGAAGGCAGCCATATGGCCCCCCAAGGCTCTCCGCGTCCGTCCTTCGAGAAAGGTCATAGGACGAATCCGGCACCGTCCGGTGCATGGCCGGAGGAGCTGAAGGATCTGCTAGGGCGAGCATCTATCTCAGAGGAGCATCGTGCATTGATAGGCACGGTGATTGAAAGGGTTTTGTCCGCAGAAAGCGGATTGCACGAGGCTGTCAGAAGTTTGCTGACGGGCTTTGAGGTACGCGGAATAACGCGCCCTTTTTTAACAGTGGCGCATAAATAGGATGCGCCCTGTGCACATAGTAGCCCCTGAGACTCTGTGCGTTGTCAAAATTGACGGCGCGCAGAGGATCGTAACCCCATGACTAAAATGCCGTCTTCGTATTTAGGTGACGAAGTGTCCGGCGTCCAGCCGGACTGATGAATTTGCCGAGCTGAAGCGGCAACTTGACGTGGCAGAGGCCGACGTCGTGCTTGTTAACAAGCGGCTTGACGAGGCACAAGGTATGTAATCCCTCCGGTGGAACCTGGTAAGAGGAGCTTATGCCAGTATCTTACTATGTGTGTGCTTGATGCAGATGGTGCGGCTGCCACGAAGGGTCTTCAGGCGGAACTTGCTCGAGCCAGGGAGCAAGCCAGAAAAAGTGATGCGGCTGCCAAGAAGGCCCTTGAAGAGCTGAGAGCCGAACAGGCTGCTCACTGTCGAAGCAAGAAAGAGATGGCCGTGAAGCTAAAGAGCGCTGCTGACCGTTGTAGGCCTCTGGAAAAAGAAGATCGGGCAGAACAGACGGACTTGGAGAAGGCCGTTGCCGATGCCAAGGATGCTCGCTCTGCGATGAGAGCTGCGAAGGAGGAGCTTCGTGAAGCCGGAGAGATCGCGGCTGGAAGGCCCTTTATGCTGCGGAGAAAGTTTTGTGATCCTAAGCGTGCTCCGTTGGACCGGTTGTGGAGTACGGCGGACACCTATCTGGATTTGGCGGCGAGTGCTGCTAATGCGACCGAACACTTTCGAGATCAAGAAGACCGCGAAGTGGAGAAACTCTTCTGGTCGCAGTTCCACAATCCAGAGCGTCCACTGTCAGTGGCCGATCGTCTGGCCGAATGGGCTGAGCTGAATAGGTTGTCCGGACTCGCCATGAGGTGCGTCATGAGTCATATGTGGCCGGAGAGATCGCAGCCGAAGAGTTATTTCAGCTTGGTGCAGCAGTTCCTTGGTGCGGTCCCGCGTATTAATGTCATGAAGAGGTCAGCATGCATAGAGGGCGCACGGATGGCTCTTGCCTGTGTCAAGACATACTGGGCGGAGATGGAGACCACCGTTGTTGCATCCCAAGATTCGGACAAAAGCCGAGTACCTGTCGAGCACTATTTTCAGGAAGTCCTTCAAGGCGCTCGTGTAATAGAGACGCAGTGCTCGAAGGATGCTATGTTCTAATAGCATATTTTATTGTAAAACAATATTTTGATAAATTGTAGAAGCCTTTTATACTTGTGCGTTCAAGTATTTGTAACACCTCCTGTGCGGTATATATATAGTGTTACTATTCATCACCCAGGGTGCAGAATAAGTTATTCTTCACCCGAGGTAATCTTATGATCATTTCATAATTAAATTACGTTTGAAATTCAAATAGTTACATTCCTATCGATTCACGACGTAAAATTTGACATAAGAAAATAAAAATATAGGTCATAAGACAAGAAAATTTACAGTTTATGTGTATTTTACACTATGTTTTTACATTTATAATTTTACATAACATAAAATATTTTTTTCGACGATTATATATTTTCTTACGGTCTCTTTTTACTTCGGAAATAAGGCAAAATTTACGGAACGTAAAATTACGGTCCATTGATGGTAAAATAGAGGGGGATGAAGAATAACTATTCCTCACCCAGGGTGACGAATAGTTAATCCCTATATATATATATATATATATATATATATATATATATATATATATATATATATATATATATATATATATATATATATATATATATAATCTGAAAGATGACAGTCGTCGGCTTCAGCCCCCACGCAAATAATGCGGGGGTTCTCGCAGAAGGCGCATTTTCACACTTGACCCAACGTCTTGGTCCTACAAAGGAGGTGATAGCGCAGCGAGCTAGGCAATCGGACTATAATGCTTTATCACTTTCACTTAGCCATAAGAGCTTGACAGTGAGGCTACTTAGATAGCCCCTGGTGGCGCCTGCGCTCGCCCGAACTCGGGGCGCATATGTGCGTGGTCGGGAAACAACCCTTCGTTAATGCGGAGGAATCCTATAGAATCCAGTGAGTCATCGAGTGGTTGACCAGTCTCACGCTATATCATGACAGTCAGTTTTCGGCTTTCTCTACTGAGGTGCTCGCCTGGCAGAACCGGGGCACAATCGCAGTAGTTCTCCTGGTGCCGCCTTAGCCGGTAGTGCGGAACGTAAGGCAGCAAAACACAGGAGCCGGGCAACCCAATATTTTACCAAAGACATGATTCGGAGCTGATGCATATAAGGCCAAACTCACGACGCCGAACACTCCCTAAGGTATTCGGTCTTTATGAGTGCGGGCGGGACAACGCCCTTGGTTATAAGCCCCTGGTGTCCAGGTACGCGCAAAATTCTGACGTGGCCACATGCCAAGACGTCAGCCTCCTCCCTGATTATACCGAAAAACCGGAGGATGTCTATCAACAAGAGATAGTAAAAAAGGTTTACGCAGGGTCTTAATCTGAAAAGAATCCTTGGAACGGGTCCCTGCTGCACGTCTGCGCCTGTGTCTTCGTTGTGCCGTATC
Source organism: Aegilops umbellulata (assembly GCA_032464435.1). NCBI lineage: Eukaryota > Viridiplantae > Streptophyta > Magnoliopsida > Poales > Poaceae > Aegilops > Aegilops umbellulata. The sequence continues at coordinate 333,863,093 of CP136058.1, forward strand.
CTGGACGGGCGTAGCACGGTGTTCATCTATAAAAGAGAGGAACTTAGTTGAAAAAAGGTCGTGCCGAACAGAAGTTATACTAAATAAGCAAAGTATAAATTGAAATGGGTAAAATTGAGCTTGATTGTCTCGTATTTTATATGCACGGAGCCCCTAGCGCAGGGATATACGGCTATTAAGCCTTTATTAATTATATGTTTATGCCGGACTCGTCTAGCCGTGTCCGTGGTCTTAACGACCTGTTTGGATGTTTTTGGCTGATGAAGCCGTATTATTGTGGGGCTGTTAAGGCAGCCGCACGATCTTCCGCGTGGGGGGCGCGTTCCATGTTTCCCTTTAGTGAGATGATGCCTCGTGGACCAGGCATCTTGAGCGTAAGAGATGCGTAATGCGGTATTGCGTTAAAGCGGGCGAAAGCTTCGCGTCCCAGCAGTGCTTGATAGCGACTTGAGAATGGGACGATGTGAAAAGTTAGCTTTTCGCAACGGAAGTTATCGGGGGAGCCGAATATAACTTCAAGCCGGAGAAAACCCATGCAATGGGTATCCGGACCTGGCGTTACCCCTTGAAAGGAGGTTTTGCTGCGGCGAATTTTTGTTGGGTCTATCCCCATGTGGCGGATTGTGTCCTGATATATCAGGTTTAGACCGCCGCCGCCGTCTATCAGGACATTTGTAAGCTGGAGTCCGCCAATTATTGGATCGAGTACCAAGGCAGTCCAACCTGTATTCCTGATACTTCTAGAGTAATCCAGATGATCGAAGATGATTGGTTTTGACAACCAGTGGCGAGACTCCTTTGGGATAGGCCGTATGGCATGTACCTTTATGGGCGCCGCTCGGTTTGTTATGTAAAGTAAGTTTACTGTTTTTACTTCTTGTGGAAAGTTCTTTTGTTTCCTGGTGCTCTGCTTTTGGGGTTCGTCATCGTCTTCACTTGGTGTGTCGAGCCCCTTGTGTTCGGCGTTGAGTCTGCCAGATTGCTTAAAAACCCAGCAATATCTGTGGGTATGGTTTGCAGGCTTCTCGGGAGTACTGTGTATCTGACATATCTTATCCAATATTTCGTTTAAATTAGACAGCTCGTCCCTATTATCCTTGAGGGGAGGCTTTTTCTGATTCTGCCGCGAGCTTTGGAATCCGGCATTGACTGTCGTGCTCTTCGGGTTGTTTTCCTTGGTCCGGCGCCGGTCCTTGTTGCGTCGCGGTTTTCCATTTCCATCCCTAATTTCTGATGTACTTGGGTTGCTGGTGCTACATCTTGCCAACCAGCTGTCCTCTCCTGCGCAAAAGCGGGTCATGAGGCTTGTTAATGCGGCCATTGTTCTTGGCTTTTCTTGACCGAGGTGTCTGGCGAGCCATTCGTCCCGGGCGCTATGCTTAAAAGCTGCTAAGGCTTCGGCGTCCAGACAGTCGACTATCTGATTCTTTTTAGTAAGAAATCTATTCCAGAATTGCCGAGCTGACTCTCCGGGCTGTTGAGTTATGTGACTGAGATCGTCTGCATCCGGAGGGCGGACATAGGTCCCTTGAAAATTTGCTCGGAAAGCGTCCTCGAGCTCTTCCCAACTTCCAATTGTGTTTTCAGGAAGGCTTTTGAGCCAATGCCGGGCTGGCCCTTTAAGCTTGAGGGGTAAGTATTTTATGGCGTGGAGGTCATCTCCTCTGGCCATATGTATGTGGAGGATATAATCCTCGATCCAGACTCCGGGGTCTGTTGTTCCGTTGTACGCCTCTATGTTTACGTGCTTAAATCCCGCTGGAAATTCATAATCCAGGACCTCATCGGTAAAACATAGGGGGTGTGCGGCACCCCTGTATTTGGATGTGCCGTGATGTTCGGATACTAGTTTTGTTGCATTGCTTACGAGAGCTTGCTTTCTTGGCCCATAAATAGATCTGGCTGGGCCATCTTTTTGATGCAAATCCTTGAGTGGATCGCATGCCGGCTTGTGTGCGGCGCCGCTTGCCGCTCCGTGCTGGCCATGGGGTCGTCTATCCGACCGGGTGGCTTTCTTACTTTTTGAATGCGGGGGCTCTAAGGCCTCCTTGTCGAATTCCGGCAGTAGCATTCACTTCGGATAGCTTTTTGTGCGGTGACTATCGCCGTATTTGGCTGCGGTGTTGAGTACATTGCTCCATTTGATTTTGAGTGCGTTTTCCACAGTTTTGAGCTTCCGCTTCTGCTTTTTCAGGCTATGTGCAGTAGCGACGAGCCTCTTGTGGAGGTTCTTCTGCTCCATGAGCTTATCCGGTGTAAGGTCGTCCAGAATGCCGTTTATGCCGGGGACGGGTTGTTCGGTTTGTTTATCCGAGTTGCCCTGTTTGGACGGTTGCTCTAAGGCATGCTCGTCGTCCGCCGACTCATCCTGCTCTATGGCTGGGTCTGAACGGCTGCTGTCATTTATCGAGGCGGGGCTTGGAGCGGCGTTTACGCCGCCACTTTGACTGCCTTTCGAGAGATCGATCCCTCGTTGCATCCCCGTGTTCCTCGTTGTCGCTTCCTTTAGGTGTATCCACCATGTACACATCATGAGATGAGGTGGCTGTCCAATGCCCTATAGGCGTTGGTTCATGTGCGTCTCCTGCATCGTTATCCATACCGTCGATGTCTTCGGAGTCGAAATTGAGCACGTCATTTAGATTATCGACAGTGGCTACCAAATAGGTGGTGGGTGGGTTTTGAATTTCTTCATCGTCCGTATCCCAACCTTGTTGACCGCAGTCCGGCCAGGGCTCTCCTGATAAAGAGAGAGACTTTAATGACTTCAGAATATCGCCAAAGGGCGAGTGCTGAAAGATGTCCGCGGCGTAAACTCCATGATCGGCGCCCAACCGGATTCCATTGGCGAGGGCGCGGAGGGCTCGGAGTCCCGACAGGAGTCCGGCCCCTCGGAGTCACGGGCCTTGCGGAGTGCGGGGCTGGTGTTCGGCTTGATCACCGTTGGGATCACAGCCCCCGAGGCGGCGTCCAACCACCCATCCTCGATCGGCGCAGTTGGTTCCGAATCGAGGGTCAGAACCGATGCGTGTGCGGCCTCCAGGGCACTGTTCGGTGGCAGAGCTAGATCATGCCCATCGCGACAGTGCGGCGCGCTCGGCTGTGGCTCGAATCCGTCGAAGATCAAGTCCCCGCAGACGTTAGCCGTGTAGTTTAAACTTCCAAATCTGACCTGATGGCCAGGGGCGTAGCTTTCGATCTGCTCCAGGTGGCCAAGCGAATTGGCCCGCAGTGCGAAGCCACCGAAGACGAAGATTTGTCCGGGGAGAAAAGTCTCACCCTGGACTGCATCGTTATTGATGATCGGAGGAGCCATCGGGCCTAAAAGCGACGACACAGAGGAACTCTCAATGAAAGCACCAATGTCGGTGTCAAAACCGGCGGATCTCGGGTAGGGGGTCCCGAACTGTGCGTCTAGGCGGATGGTAACAGGAGACAAGGGACATGATGTTTTACCCAGGTTCAGGCCCTCTTGATGGAGGTAAAACCCTATGTCCTGCTTGATTAATATTGATGATATGGGTAGTACAAGAGTAGATCTACCACGATATCGAGGAGGCTAAACCCTAGAAGCTAGCCTATGGTATGATTGTTGTATGTTGTCCTACGGACTAAAGCCCTCCGGTTTATATAGACACCGGAGAGGGTTAGGGTTACACAAAGTCGGTTATAATGGTAGGAGATCTAAATATCCGCATCGCCAAGCTTGCCTTCCACGCCAAGGAAAGTCCCTTCCGGACACGGGACGAAGTCTTCAATCTTGTATCTTCATAGTCCAGGAGTCCGGCTGAAGGTATAGTCCGGCCATCCGGACACCCCCTAATCTAGGACTCCCTCACTATGTATCAAGATCTTCATCTGGCTCGCCCTCCAGGACAGGTGCCGGAGTGTCGACTGACTCACACGCCATGGGATTCCTCACCCGTATCGTTGTGTCCTTTATGATCATGAGACCGAGGAAATGCAACACATCCTTGTCGGCTTCTCTTTCTCTCGCCAGGTCTGACGGGAGGTTATCCCCTGATGCCGTGCCATTGCTGATCTTCCCTTGACCTGGCGTGTCATTCCAAGTCCGGTGGGCGTCCACCTGCAAGCTTGCCCCTTCTGCGGTGCGCAAGGGGTTGTCTTCTCTTCTCCTGTTAACCGTGCGGTGGCGAAGCATCGGGGTGTGTTTGTTTTTTAGTGTTCAACCATCCATCCAGCGCCTCGTCAAGACTATCCAATAGGATGCTGCTTATGAGCCTGAGTCGGAGCCAAGGGTGAAGGGGCTCGACCACATGTTACCTGAGACATAGACCTACAGTGTGAGAGTCGCACCGTATAGATTGTTGATGCACAAACTTTGTGTATTCGCTAAAAGGACACTTGATATAACAACATGATGAACATATTATTCCATAAAAGCAACGACACCAATAGTGATAGGTTGAAGCCACACTACAAGTTGGACAAAATGGATGAGAAGATTTATTCATTTCATTTGTACTTATTAATGTGGGAGTTCTCTCTGAGTACCTAATAGGTACAGATAGACATCTCGTGAGATTTTTTTTTGAAAAGAAGGAGGACCTCGGCCTTTGCATCTGAACGATGCATGCATCCACTTTATTAATTATTCATAAAAGACCTTATAAATAAATACAACAATAAGTCTGAAGCCGCCGTCTAGGCAACATCTCGCTACTCCTATTCAGTTGATGAAGGGATGCTGATAGTCCGGGCCTAATGAAAGTGCTAGTTATCGACTAGAGGGGGGTGAATAGGCGATTTTTATGAAAGTCTTCAAAACATGACAGTTTCAAAGACAAACAGAAATGACCCTATTGATATGCAGCGGAAGGTAAACTACACTAAGAAGCCATAGTCAAGTATGCAATGAAGTGAAAGCACGAAGACTAATAACAACTAGGTAGTAAGGATCAGGATGGAAGATGGTATGAAGCCAAAGAACAATAGTAGTCAAGCAGTGAAGTCAAATAGGTAAAGCAATCAGGCAATGACTTCACGAAGACAAACTGTAAGTAAAGAGAGGGAGAGGATAGAACCCGTCACTTGGAGAGGACACGAGATTTGTTTGACCAGTTCCAGTTGCTGTGACAAATGTACGTCTGGTTAGGGAGGCTGAGATTCAACTCAGAAGACCACGTCTTCACCTTATTCCCCTTGAGCTAAGGACACCCAGTCCTGACCCAATCACTCTGGTAAGTCTTCAAGGTAGACCTCCAAACCTTCATAGACTTCGTTCACCGGCGATCCACAATGACCCTTGGATGCTCAGAACGCGACGCCTAACCGGCTGGAGGATTCACAGTCCTCAAGTGTAACAAGTCTTCAGGTCATGCGGACAGAAAGACTTCAGTGATGCCTAACACTCTTTGGCTCTGGGTGTTTGGGCTTTGTCCTCGCAAGGATTTCTCTCTCTCAAAAGCTTCGGAGGTGGGTTGCTCTCAAACGACAAAAGCCGTGCACTAACTCTGAGCAGCCAACCAATTTATGGTGTAGGGGGTGGGCTATTTATAGCCACTAGGCAACCCGACCTGATTTGTCCGAAATGACCCTGGGTCACTAAGGAACTGACAGACACACGGCAACTTTACTTGGGCTGCAAGTAAAGCTGACTCCTCCAGCTCTGGATAAGATTTGCTCTCATTGTCTTCGCTCGAAGACATAGGATTTTGGTTGAGCATCACTTCAGTCACTCTGACTTTGTTCACTTGGACCCCACTTAATAGTACGGTGGTTCCTATGACTCAACAAAGAAGAAAAGGAAACAACGAAACATCTAAGTCTTCGCGCTCCATAGTCTTCACTCAATGTCTTCTCATGTCATAGTCTTCAATGTGAATATCTTCATACACCACCACTGTCTTCAATGTCTTCATAGATTTTTAGGGGTCGTCTCCGGTAGGTAAACCGAATCAATGAGGGACTACTACCTGTGTTATCCGGCAATTCTCAGAAACACATTAGTCCCTCAACCAGGTTTGTCGTCAATACTCCAAAACCAACTAGGGGTGGCACTAGATGCACTTACAATCTCCCCCTTTTTGGTGATTGATGAAAAACTGGTTGAAGTTTTCAACGGGGATAAAGTATGTGAAATTGTAGAGGATAAAGGTATTGTCTTATAAGTAGCAAAGGCTCCCCCTAAAGATGTGCATATAAGTAATTTGCTTTTGGAATGCAAATGCACATGGCAGGTTGTACTTGTGGAGATCCTCTTCAACTTATGACGACAATTCATCATGCATGATTTGATATAACGAATATAATGACATGCATAATGAAAAATGGATGTCTACAAAATGACCTAAGTGCGGAAGTTATCATCGCACATGCGGAATTTATCATCACATCACAGAATAGCAAATAAGTAGCAGATGACCATCGAGTTTAAGTGCTACAACTCAAAGAACCAAATGTATCAAAAGCGAGAGTTGTAAACACTAGGCAAAATATAAAGCAACAGCCCATATGGACCCGCTTGAAGACTATCAACTCATATGCTTCTCCCCCTTTTGTCAGTAAGGACCAAAAAGGTTTGAAGACATAGAGCCTCTACGCGTTCCCAGAAGGGTTAGGAGTAGATGCAGGGTCAGCGATGGGGTTTGGCAGTGCAGACGAACTTGGTGTACTGTCGATTCGCGTTGAAGTCGTGGGTGTTGAAGTAGCATCATCTTCATCATCGATCACTCTGGCATTCACGGTTGCAGCGGAGGAAGAATAGTCAGAGTCTTCAAGAGATGGAGTTCGACGTAGGACATCATTCCTTGGGGGAGTGGTGTCAAACTTGAATCGTTCAGTGAAGCCATCATCTTGAAGATCTGCTTTAGCACTGAGCAATGTCAAGCTCTTCCATGATCGCCGACAGGTCTCATGGGTAACAAAAGCATTCTTGGTGGCAAGATTGCGAATGCGATTGACGTCCACCAAGAGGCTTTGCATCTGCCGCTTCAACCAGAAGTGATGCTTATCTTGTTTCTGATGCAGAGCCACAAGAAGTTCTCGGTCATTCAGAACACGAGAGCGCTTCCGAGGCCTTTGGGCAATGGTGCTCTTAGTGGCTTCAGTCTGAGCTCGATGAGGTAAGCGAGTATTGCTAGCCAATGGATAGACACGAGTGGCTGCTTGAACCCCTTCAATGGGTTGCGAGAAACTTTGGTGATCAACATTCTGAAGACTAAGAGGCTCCTTGGCAGGCTCTGGGTATATGGCTTCAACTGACATATCAACCTCTGGCAGAAAAATTAGATGATTGTGAGCAGAGGGTTGATAGTTGACAGCTGAGTGTAGCTTGATGAGGCGCATGACCCATGGAGCGTAGAACTTCAGGCCAAAAAGGTCTGATCCTGATGCAGCCAACTGCGTGATAAAGAAGTCTTGAGCATTGAAGTTGATGCCATTGAAGATGTAAAAGACCAAAGTCTTCATTGCTTCTTCAAGTTTCGCTACTGATGAATGTCCTTTGACAGGCCATAGAATTCGCCTAATGATGTGATAGATGGTGCGAGGTAGATACTCTAGGTCTTCGACAAAGAATTCCTTTGGGTAATCAGCGTCAGGTGGCAGAGGCTTCATCATGCTCAGCATTTGGCTCATGTTGGGCTCAGGCTTGTGGAAGATGCTCTCCAAAGCATTACGGTGAAGCTGACAATCAGTCTCATATAGTTCTCCTGGAGTGGGCAGGCCGGTAAGCTCAATGATGTCAAAGGCTTTGGCTTCATGATGGACATTACCTGTCATCCACTCAAGGACCCAAGTCTTCGGATCTCTGTTGTAGCTGCGAATGTGGAGGGTAGCACAAATTTGAAGCAGAAGTTCTTCATTCCAATGCTCCTTGTCAGTCACAAAGTGGAGCAAACCCGCATCACGAAAGTAGTCAAGGGCTTCTTCAAGGCATGGTAGTCCAGCAATAGCTTCAGTGTCAAGACACATATGAGGGAAGATGCGCCCTTGATCATAAAGAACACATGAATAATAGCTGCGCTGTTGATAGCTCCAGAACCGATCAGATGAGATCCTTGCCCTTGAGTAGGGGTTCTTGGCGCTATCAAAGAAGGTGTTGTGCCTTTGAAGCCATTAGCATTAAAGGACCCTGGTGAAGTGGCAGTCCCTGGAAACCTGGGCAGTCTTGGCTTTGGCTTCTGAACCTGAGGCATGTGCTCGACGTGGTAATCAAATTAAGGACCAGCAGCAGGTGGAGGAACCAGAAGAGGCCATTTGACAGTGATTAGCTGCCCATAGTTGTATGCTTGCTCGATAGTATGTGGCCTTGGAGGCGGAACAGGAGCAGTGGCATTGACTTCAGGCTGCTGATTTGCGTTAGGTGCAGCATTAGCTTTAGGTGCTGTCACTTCAGGCACCATATTGACTTCAGGCGCCACATTAACTTCAGCCATGACAACGTCATTGGCTTCAGTGTTGGTGTTGGTGGCCGCCTCAGTATGTGTAACCTCCACTTCAGGAGATGGAGGGTCGGACACGTTCTCCTTGAGAACAACTTGGTTGGCAGGGGGTGTGGCAACACGTGCTTCTCTTGGTTCTTCTTCTTTGTCATCGGCTGATGCAGCTGGAATATCTTCAGCCGCTTTGGCTTCAGACTCAGGGATGTTCACAGTAGGAGAGGCTTCAGGAAACACTTGGCGTGAAACAGATTGGCGCTCATCTCCTTCTGGAACACTTGACAGATTGACTTGTGGCCTTGGTCCTTTACGAAGCCTGCGAAACGCTGGCAACGCTTGTGGAGATGGAGTTGGTTGGGCCTCAAAGTCTTCATCGTCAACCACCGGAGTGGTGACCTGTGTTGCGGGAGTAACTGGTGTTTCTTCATCACATGGGATCCTTGAGGGTGATCAGCCCATGAGTCATCCTGAGCAATTGACGTCAATGGACGACCAATGCTGATGAGTTCGCTGTTCGTGAGAACAGGCGATGATACCACATTATGCTCGATTTGAGGAAGGACTTCATCATCTTCAACATTGTCGTGGTGACCAATGTCTTCAGCTGCGGTGGGGTCAACAGCTGGAATATCTTCAGCTTCAGGAGCCTCTGTGGAAGCAGGCTCATGAACTATCATACGTCTTTCTTGGTGTGCAGATTCAGGATGAGCAATAGAAATGGGCTCGACAACAAGGGGCTCTGTGGGAGCAGTCCGATCTTTCTTGGACTTGCGCTTCTTGGTGGGTGGAGCTTCATCAGTGGTGTTCTTCGTCTTGCGCTTCCTGGCCTTGGCTTCAGCTACCCTTGTCTTCTGAAGCTCTGAAGCCACTGTGGGGACCTTAGGCTTCACGCCTGTCATGCTGTCTGGGAAGACAATGCGAGGCTCTTCCCGCCTTGATGGTTCAGTTTGGTCCACAGATGGCTTCTTCTTCTTGGCAGCCATCCTGGGGTCGATGCCTGGATGCCCAAGAGCCTTTCGCTTTTCAGTTTCATTGTAAGCTTGCACGCACTTGGCAGCAAGAATCTTCATGCGCTCACGAGACCCTTTAGCTTCTTCACGTTTCTTGTGAAACGCTTCCTTGAGCTCATGCAGCATGACCTTGAAGTTCTGGACATCCTTCACACTGAGCCTGACCATATGCTTCTTGAACTGAGCCTTTTCAAAATCAATCTTGTGCTTCATCTCAACAATTTTCTGAGCAAGAGATAGCTCAGGAGCAATGGCGCCGTGAAAGGAGACTCTGAGGCCAATTGGAAGTTGCAGATCATCAAAACTGAGATTGGGGGTGTCAAACCACTCATCAATGAAGTTGTTGATAACTGCCACGTCAAAGAGAGGCAAGTCATTGAAGATTTCTGCTTCTTGCTTGCTCTTTATCAATTGCTCAAGAGCGTCATCAGCAAGATCGCCGTCACTCGACAGATCAATGGCTTCATTCTCGTTTCTCAAAACGGCAGCAGGAGTCAGAGCAGGACTGGAGGAGTGCATGGGCTTCTTCTTTTTCTTCTCGGTCTTGGAGACGCGAGAGAGATCTTCAGACTGCACACTTGGTGCAGGTGGAGCAGTGGCCAAGGGCTTCACTCGCGAAGCATTTGGTGGAGTAGAAGGCTTCAAAGCCTTGGGTTTCTTCTGCTTCTTCGGCTTTGGTGGTGCAGGCGCTTCATCAGAGTCCGTCGTCTGCAGGTCGATCCACATCTGCCCCTTGAACCCTTATATGAGTGATGAGACCTTCTAAGTCATAGAAGGGCCCAACAAGATTTGGTTCAGCTTCGCGCGTGTCATCAGCACAAGGCACAGAGGGGCCAGGGTTGAAGTCTAATCCCCAAGATTTCTTGTTTTCCTTGGCTGAGTTCTTGGCAAACTGAAAGTTGCGCTTGAACAAATTGTCATCTCGACATCATAGCAATGACGATGGGTCGGCATCAGCTGGTTGTGGCCCATGGACCATGCAAGGATAGAAGCCTTGCTCAATGGCTTCAGCTCTAGACCTGGGTGGAAGATTTTTGTACAAAATGTCTCCCCATGGTCACTTGATGGCATTCTTCTCAGCATACTCCTGGGTCACGAACCTGTACTTATACCACTGTTCTGCCCAATATCTTCGAATCCATTGGATTCGAGTTTTTCTTTGATGTAGTCCTCCTCTGAATCAGTCTTGTACAACTCATAGAGGTCAGGAGGCATATCTCTTGAGGTGTTCTCACGGCGTTGTCTGCCACCCTTCCTAGCTGATTTCTCGGTTGCCATGAAGTTTAAACTGAAAGGCTTCAACACTGTCAAAGGCTTCCGTCTGCTGGTCAGACATGAACTTTGCTTCGGGAGAGTTGATATGATGCTGTAAGAATTCTGCAAATGAATGCAGACTATGAGAACCAAGGGATTCTCCCATGGACATGTACCTATGACAGCATTAGAGATGCAAGGGAAGGGGAAGAGGTCATATGCATTCTCGGAAGATTTTGAAGATAAATCAGTTTAGCAGACATCGACCTCATAGCACAGACATTCACTTATATGTTGAGAGTTGGTTCCAGATTTGTACGAATCCAAGGATAAGTACAAGTGAGGAATCTAACTATGTGTGAAGCATAAGTGAATATACTAGGCATTGTATGAGATGTAGACAGGATAGATCCAATTTTTATGGAGGCAGAAACCACTTTTGGCAAAAAGGATGAATCTATAGGATCAAAAAGACGATAAAAAGAGGGTTTTATTTACCACACGATGAACTGCTAGACGAAGAAGAAGTGGAGGCCGAGCAGTTTGATCTTCCGTGCCCTAACTTGGCGACGGAGGACACCTACGGCGGCGATGAAGCGGTCGATGTTCGCGGCCGGCCTGAGGACGGCGTCGGAGAAGTCGCGGCAGCTAAGCGCTTCGTCGCCGGTGTCGTCGGGAGCTAGCGGTGGTGCTAGGGTTTGGCGAGGTGGAGAGGTGGAAGAAAGATTTTGACAGCGATTAGACTTGCATTTATAGGGAAAGGGACGACACAACGCAATTATGCAGGTGCCCCTGGCGGTTCACATTTGAGGGACACGTGGCGAACATGCAACACATTTGGGGTTGTCCCACGTTCCCACGCCCGCCTGGTCTGTCGGATGGTCGTTCTGGCTTCTCCGGATTTCAGGCAATAAGAATAGAGCATTTAAAACAGATTTAATCTTTGTCTCTGTATCTTCTGCTGACAAGGACCCAGAGAAGACATTTGACAGTTTCAATAGAATGCATATGATTTGGATAGATAGAGTTTGAGGTAGAAAGCATAGAGAGATTAGGGTTCAATCACATTCACTTAGTTCAAAAGATTCAAAAAGAAGACATAGCTATAAGTGAATGCTTTAGAGGACAAAATACTTATGTATATCAGAATGCAACCAAGTCAACATAGCGAAGATAATCAAGAAGACATATTGAAACCGAAGACAAACCAAGTGCGAAGACATAGCTATTGTAACGTCATGAGAAAAAACACTTCAAACAGAAGAATTTGGTGGTGGCGTTACCCACCGTATAGGAAGTATTAGACCCAGACATGGCGCACAATTATCGTGGCGCTCCGAAGTCAAATTCCACGTTAATGTATTCACACTCAGAATGTAAGTATTCATTGATTGAAGATATACTTTACTTTGTGTGTTGTACATCTAAGTCATCAACATGCATAAGTGTTACGATGTGTGCCTGATCACGGGACATTTGAGGATTCCAAGATATTTAGCTCACACCGCAACTTGCAAAACCTTTTCTCATCCAAGGGCTTTGTGAAGATATCTGCCAGTTGCTCTTCAGTGTTGACGTGTATGATATCAATATCTTCCTTCATGACATGATCTCTGAGAAAGTGATGACGAATTTCAATGTGCTTTGTCTTCGAGTGCTGAACTGGGTTGTTGGCAATCTTGATGGCGCTTTCGTTGTCGCAGTAGAGTGGTACTTGTTTCAGATGGATGCCATAGTCCTTGAGAGTTTGTTTCATCCATAGAAGCTGAGCGCAGCAAGATCCAGCAGCAATGTATTCTGATTCAGCAGTGGAGAGTGATACACAGTTCTGCTTCTTTGAAGACCAACAGACAAGAGATCGTCCCAGAAAGTGACATGTGTATGATGTAGACTTGCGATCCACCTTGTCACCAGCATAATCAACATCCAAGAATCCAACCAGATCAAACTCTGAGCCCTTTGGATACCACAATCCTAATGTTGGGGTGTAAGCCAAATATCGAAGAATTCGCTTCACAACTAAGTGATGCAATTCCTTTGGTGCCGCTTGGAATCGAGCACACATGCAAACACTAAGCATAATATCTGGCCTAGATGCACATAGATAAAGTAAAGAACCAATCATGGGGCGGTATACCTTTTGATCAAACTCTTTACCATTGGGGTCAGGACCCAGATGACTTTTGGTTGGCATTGGCGTCGTATAACCTTTGCAGTCTTGCATTCCAAACTTCTTCAGGCAATCTTTGAGGTATTTCTCTTGAGATATGAAGATGCCATTTCTTTGCTGACGAATTTGAAGACCAAGGAAGAACTTCAGCTCACCCATCATGGACATCTGATATTGCTCTTGCATCATGTGACCAAACTCATCACTGTATTTCTGGTTGGTGCAGCCGAAGATAATGTCATCCACATATATTTGGCACACAAACAGTTCACCATCATATGTCTTCATGAAGAGTGTGGGATCCAGGGAACCAGGTTTGAAGCCTCTGCTCTTCAGGAAGTCTTTGAGCATGTCATACCAAGCGCGAGGAGCTTGTTTGAGGCCATACAGTGCTTTGTTTAGCTTGTACACCATATCAGGATGTTTTGGATCTTCAAAACAAGGAGGTTGTGCAACATAGACTTCTTCTTCAATCTTGCCGTTGAGAAATGCACTCTTCACATCCATTTGATATAGCAAGATGTTGTGATGGTTAGCATATGCTAGCAGTATGCGTATAGCTTCAAGCCTAGCCACAGGAGCAAATGTTTCATCGAAGTCAATCCCTTCAACTTGAGTATATCCTTGAGCAATAAGACGAGCCTTGTTTCTGACGACTTGACCATGCTCATCTTGCTTGTTGCGATATATCCATTTTGTGCCTATTATGTTGTGATTGCGAGGGTCCTGTCGCTTGACCAGTTCCCAGACATTGTTCAGTTTGAAATGTTGAAGCTCTTCTTGCATAGCTTGAATCCATTCAGGTTCCATAAAGGCTTCGGCAACTTTCTTGGGTTCAGATATTGAGACAAAAGCAAAGTGTCCACAAAAATTTGCTAGCTGTGTTGCTCTTGAATGAGTAAGTGGGCCAGGTGCATTTATGCTATCAATTATCTTCTCAATCTGTACTTCATTTGCAACACGTGGATGGACTGGACGAAGATTTTGTTCAAGCTGATCATTGTCATCGTTGGGAGGATTGTCTTTAGGCTGAGCATTGGGGTGCAGAGATAATGAGTTCCTCTTCAGGCTGTGCTTCAGACGACATGATTTCACCAGTTCCCATTAGCTTGATTGATTCACTGGGTGGAGCTTCGTCTAGCATATTTGGCAGTTGCTCTCTTTGCGAGCCGTTAGTCTCATCGAACCGCACATCCACATTTTCAACCACTTTATAGAAAAAGAGGTTGAAGACTCTGTATGAGTGCGAGTCCTTTTCGTAACCGAGCATAAAACCTTCATGTGCTTTCGGTGCAAATTTTGATTTGTGATGTGGATCCTTGATCCAGCACCTAGCTCCAAAAACCTTGAAGTAACTAACATTTGGCTTCTTGCCAGTGAGGAGTTCATAGGAAGTTTTCTTCAGAAGCTTATGAAGATAAACACGATTGATGACATGGCATGCAGTATCAATAGCTTCAGGCCAGAACTTTCTTGGTATCTTGTATTCATCGAGCATCGTTCGAGCCATCTCAATGAGGGTTCTGTTCTTGCGCTCCATGATGCCGTTCTGCTGAGGTGTGTACGGAGCTGAGAACTCATGAGTGATTCCTATTGTATCCAGATAAAGATCAAGGCCGGTGTTCTTGAACTCAGTGCCATTGTCACTTCCGATATGCTTGATCTTGACGCCATAGTTGTTCATGGCACGATTGGCGAAGCATCTGAATACATCCTGCACTTCAGGCTTGTAGAGAACTATGTGCACCCACGTATATCTTGAGTAATCATCAACAATGACGAAGCCATAGAGACAAGAAGTTGTAGTGAGGGTAGAGTAGTGAGTAGGGCCAAATAAGTCCATGTGTAGCAGCTCAAAGGGTTGAGATGTCGTCATGATTGTCTTCGAGGGATGCTTGGCCCTAGTCATCTTTCCAGCTTCGCAGGCACCGCACAAATGATCCTTATTGAACTTGACACCCTCGATGCCTATGACATGCTTCTTCTTTGTGAGAGTGTGTAAGTTTCTCATGCCAGCATGCCCTAGCCTCCGATGCCAGAGCCAACACTCTGAAGCTTTTGCAAGAAGACATACGGCAAGCTGTGGACCTGCTGAGAAATCTACCATGTATAGATCATCTTTCCGGTACTGTAAGTGCATCTAGTGCCACCCCTAGTTGGTTTTGGAGTATTGACGACAAATTTGGTTGAGGGACTAATGTGTTTGTGAGAATTGCAGGATAACACAGGTGGTGTCCCTCATTGATTCGGTTTACCTACCGGAGACGACCCCTAAAAATGTATGAAGACATTGACGACAATGGTGGTACATAAAGATATTCATATTGAAGACTATGACCTCAGAAGACATTTTGTGAAGACTATGGAGCGCGAAGACTTAGTTGTTTCGTTGTTTCCTTTCTTCTTTGTTGAGTCATAGGAACCACCGTACTGTTAAGTGGGGTCCAAGTGAATACAATCAGAGTGACTGAAGTGATGCTCAACCCAAATCCTATGTCTTCGAGCGAAGACAATGAGAGCAAATCTTATCCAGAGCTGGATAAGTCAGCTTTGCTTGTAGCCCAAGTAAAGTTGCCGTGTGTGTTTGAAATCTGACCGTTGGAACACATGTCAGTTCCTTAGTGACCCAGGGTCATTTCGGACATATCAGGTCGGGTTGCCTAGTGGCTATAAATAGCCCACCCCCTACACCATAAATTTGTGGCTACTCAGAGTTAGTGCATGGCTTTTATCGTTTGAGAGCAACCCACCTCGAAGCCTTTGAGAGAGAGAAATCCTTGCGAGGACAAAGCCCAAACACCCAGAGCCAAAGAGTGTTAGGCATCACTGAAGTCTTTCTGTCTGTGTGACCTGAAGACTTATTACACTTGAGGACTGTGAATCCTCCAGCCGGTTAGGCGTCACGTTCTGAGCGTCCAAGAGTCATTGTGGATCGCCGGTGAACGAAGTCTGTGAAGGTTTGGAAGTCTACCTTGAAGACTTACCAGAGTGATTGGGCGAGGACTGTGTGTCCTTAGCTCAAGGGGAATAAGGTGAAGGCGCGGTCTTCTGAGTTGAATCTCAGCCTCCCTAACCAGATGTACAGTTGTCACAGCAACTGGAACTGGTCAAACAAATCTTGTGTCTTCATCGAGTGACTGGTTCTGTTCTCACTTCCCTTTACTTACAGTTTGTCTTCGTGAAGTCATTGCCTGCTTGTCATACCTGTTTGACTTCATTGCTTGACTACTATTGTTGTTTGGCTTCATACCATCTTCCACCCTGATCCTTACTACCTAGTTGCCATTAGTCATCGTACACTCACATCATTGCATACTTGACTGTGGCTTGCCTTGTGTAGTTTATCTTCCACTGCATATCAATAGGTTCATTTCTAATGTTTGTCTTCGAAACTTTCATGTTTTGAAGACTTTCATAAAAATCGCCTATTCACCCCCCCTCTAGTCGATAACAAGCACTTTCAATTGGTATCAGAGCAAGGTACTCCCTTGTTCTGTGTGATTCAGTTTAACCACATGGAGTTTTAGCTATGTCGACTGTAGGGATAATCAAAGTCTCCGCTGCTTGCCCCGTCTTTGATGGAACTGAATATCCCTACTGGAAGAATAAGGTGCGCATGCATCTTGAAGCCATTGATGTCAACCTCTGGTATGTCGTCAAGAACGGCGTTCCCAAGACTGGTGAAGGTGTCACCCCTGCTGATGTCAATAAGTTCATTCAACTGGACTCTATTGCCAAGAACATCATCTGTGGTCATCTGATCAAAGGACAGTATGGCCGTGTGAGTGCTCTGGAGACGTCAAAGCTAGTCTGGGACTGGCTATCCAAGGTCAACGAAGGCGTCTCAACTCAGAGAGATCAAAGGATCAGTGTTCTTCGCAACCTCTTCAATCGCTTCAAGAGAAACAACAATGAGAATGTCCAGCTCACATTTGATCGCCTCAATGACATCACAAATGAGCTTCGTGCTCTTGGCGCCACTGAGATTACCAAGCATGATATCGTCAAGACACTACTGAGATCACTTGACAGCTCCTTTGACACCCTTTCCCTCATGATTCAAGAACGTCCTGACTTCAAGACACTCGATCCGTCTGATATACTTGAGAGGCTCAACACACATGAGTTTCAGCTTTCTGAGAAAAGAGATATCTATGGTCCCAACTATGGACGAACTCGCGCTTTGAAGGCAAAAGTTGTTTCCTCATCTGAAGAAGAATCTGACTGCAGTTCTGATGATACTGAAGACATTGGAAAGGAACTTGCTATGCTTGTGAAGAAGTTCCAGAAGTTCACCAAGAAGAAGGGCTTCAGAAAGTCGTCACGATCCAGCTCAAGAAATGATGAAGCTTCCACTCATGACTACAAGAAGAGAACATGTCACAAGTGCAAGAAACCTGGACACTATATCTCTGAGTGTCCACTGTGGGACAACGAGAAGAAGAAGAAGAAGAGCAAGGAATATGATTCTGATGACAACAAGAAGAAGAAATCCTCAAAGTCTTCTTCCAAGTCCTCATCAAAGTCTTCATCTCATAGGAAGAGCTCATCTGGCAAGGCTCGTGCTTTTGTTGGAAAGGAAATGGATTCAGAGGAGGAGTCTGCTTCTGAGGAGGCGGGGGTAGAGTCTGAGGAGGAGTCCAACCCTGGTGTTGCAAGTCTGGCTTTAGCCACTGCTTATGTTGCCAAGTCCATCTTCAACACTGAAGACAATGACGTTCACACCAACGCTGAAGCTGATGACATGGATGACCCTACTCCTACCTACTGCTTCATGGCACGTGGTGCCAAGGTAAAATCACGCAATGCTTACTTTCAAACATCTAGTGAAGATGACTCTGATTGTGAATCCCAGCCTAGCTACAAAACACTTGCTAAAATTGCAACTGAACAACAAAAGGCTATGGAACATACTCAAAAACTGTTAGACAAAAGCGATGACCTGTTGGACGCAGAAATGACTCGTTCACAGTCCTTAGTTGAAGACATAAAAAATCTTCATGCTAAGTACCAAGAACTTGAAAGTCGTCATGATACGCTCACCACCACTCATGAAAAGCTCTCCTATGATTATCTTCAAAGGAAGCAAGAACTTCAAAAGTTGAGAGCAGCTCATGAAGATCTTCAAAAAGAAAATGAGTCACTTCGCGCTCAACAGATCAGTCCCGCTCAGGATGGATTTGAACCACCATGTCTAAAATGCCTTGAGCGTGATAACGCTACCTCTGTTGCTGGATGTTCCACTACTGTTACTGTTGCATCGTCTTCAACTACTGATGTAGTAACTAACCCCTCTGCGGAGGATACCACTACTATTGCTGATGAAAATGCTAGCTTGAAGACATTGCTTGAAACAGGGATGTATAAAAGTCTGAAAGGGCATCAGACGCTTTGCGATGTCCTCAAAAAGCAGGTTCTGAACCGAAACCCTAGGAAAGACGGTGTTGGGTTCGAGAGGAAAATGAATGTTGATGGTTCCTACTGGAAGCCTGAGTAGTACCCCAAAACCAAATTGGTTGCTGCAAAGGGACCTTCAGTGGACCCATCCACCTTATCTGGCTTTACCTGTGCTAACCCTATTATCATTGATGAATCCTTTGATGCAATCTATAAACTGTTTAAGAATCAGAATGGTGAAGTGTTTGCCAGGTATATTGGTACTAACTGCAGGAATGGGCCACCTATGAAGAAAATCTGGGTTCCCAAAAGCTATCTTGAGAATCTTCGAGTGAATGTCATCATGACACCACCTGGGAAGAAGACAAACCCCAGGCCTAAGGCTTCATATGGCCCAAAGGCTTCATACAGACAGAGGACTCACCTGAGTCACCCTAACGCCAATGTTTTGCAGGGAAACTGTACTCAGACTTATGAATATGAGCGTGTATCTTCAAACCGCTATGTTCATAGAACTAAGAACTTTTCTGCTTATTCATATGAGTATCATTCATCTCCTGCAAGGCTATTTGCTAGGGCTTCAAAGTCGAAGTTCTCAGATGCTGCATTTGGACTCATTGCTTCTAAGCCACCCCTGAAGATGTGGGTGGTTAAGAAGAATTAACTTTCTTTTGCAGGGAAAGGTCTCCAGCCGAAAATCAAAGGCGTCTGATACTATTGCTGGGGACCTAAAATATCTTGTAGAGCGCAAGATCAAATGTCCAAATGGTCTCACTATGTATTTTGTTCCTAAATCGCTTGCCATTCATCCTATCAGTCCTAATCTTGATATGAGCTTCCATAATCCTCTTGCCTGTCAAATGTTTATGCTTCACAATACTCTTGGTGAAGCCTATCCTCCTAACTGTAATGCAGAGTATGACACCTCGTGCTTCAGAATGGATTATGGACAGTGGATGCACTAATCATATGACTGGTGATCGAAGTCTTCTCATGGACTCAACCTTACGTCCATATGATAAGAGTCACATCACATTTTCTAACACTGGTAAAAGCAAGGTACTGGGTCTAGGTAGAGTTGCAATCTCAAGGGATCAGCACATGGACAAAGTGATGCTTGTTGAATCCCTTGGCTTCAACTTAATGTCTGTCTCAATGCTTTGCGACCTGAACATGGTTGTAATATTTGGAAAGTATCGTTGCCTTGTACTAATGGAATCTGACAAATCTCTAGTCTTTGAAGGGTACATGAAAGATGATCTGTACATGGTAGATTTCTCAGCAGGTCCACAGCTTGCAAGATGTCTTCTTACAAAAGCTTCAGAATGCTGGCTATGGCATCGAAGGCTGGGGCATGCTGGGATGAGGAACTTACATACGCTCGTTAAGAAGAAGCATGTGATTGGCATTGAAGACGTCAAGTTCAAGAAAGATCATTTGTGCGGTGCCTGCGAAGCTGGAAATTTGACTAGGGCCAAGCATCCCTCGAAGACAATCATGACTACGTCTCAACCCTTCGAGCTGCTACACATGGACTTATTTGGCCCTACTCACTACTCTACCCTCACTACGACTGCCTGTCTCTATGGCTTCGTTATTGTCGATGATTATTCAAGATATACATGGGTGCACATAATTCTCTACAAGACCGAAGTGCAAGATGTTTTCAGACGCTCTGCCAATCGAGCCATGAACAATTATGGCGTCAAGATCAAGCATATCAGAAGTGACAACGGCACTGAGTTCAAGAACACCAGACCTGATCTTTATCTGGATACAATGGGAATCACTCATGAGTTCTCTGCTCCTTACACACCTCAGCAAAATGGCATCGTAGAGTGCAAGAACAGAACCCTCATTGAGATGGCTCGGACGATGCTGGACGAATACAAAACACCAAGAAAGTTCTGGCCTGAAGCTATTGATACAGCATGGTCATCAATCGTGTTTACATCCATAAGCTTCTAAACAAAACATCCTATGAGCTCCTCACTGGCAAGAAGCCAAATGTAAGCTACTTCAGAGTATTTGGACCACGGTGCTGGATCAAGGATCCCCATCACAAGTCAAAATTTGCACCAAAAGCTCACGAAGGCTTCATGCTCGGTTACGGAAAGGATTCGCACTCTTACAGAGTCTTCAACCTCTATCTCTATAAAATCATCGAAACTGTAGATGTGCGGTTTGATGAAACCAATGGTTCACAAAGAGAGCTCCTGCCAAGTAATCTTGAAGAAGCTCCACCCAGCGAGTCCATCAAGCTAATGGGAACTGGTGAAATCATGCCTGCTGAAGCACAGCCTGAAGAGGAACTTATCATTTTTGCACCCAACCAATCTGAAGACAATGCTCAGCCTGAAGACAATCCTCCCAATGATGACAATGATCAGCAAGAACAAATTCTTCGCCCAGCTCATCCTTGTGTTGCAAGTGAAGTGCAAATTGAGAAGATAATTGATAGCATCAATGCACCTGGTCCACTTACTCGCTCAAGAGCTACGAAGTTAGCAAATTTCTGTGGGCACTTTTCTTTTGTGTCAATATTAGAACCCAAGAAAGTTGCTGAAGCCTTTATGGAACCTAAATGGATTCAAGCAATGCAAGAAGAGCTTCAACAGTTCAAGCTAAACAATGTTTGGGAACTTGTCAAGCGTCCTGACCCTCGCAAGCATAACATTATTGGCATAAAATGGATATATCGCAACAAACAAGATGAGCATGGCCAAGTCGTCAGAAACAAAGCACGTCTCGTTGCTCAAGGATATACTCAAGTTGAAGGGATTGACTTCGATGGAACATTTGCTCCTGTGGCTAGGCTTGAAGCTATTCGCATATTGCTAGCCTATGCTAACCACAACAATATCTTGCTATATCAAATGGATGTGAAGAGTGCGTTTCTCAACGTAAGATTGAAGAAGAAGTATACGTTGCACAACCACCTGGCTTTGAAGATCCAAAACATCCTGATATGGTGTACAAACTAAACAAAACACTGTATGGCCTCAAACAAGCTCCTCGCGCTTGGTATGATACGATCAAAGACTTCCTGAAGAGCAAAGGCTTCAAACCTGGATCCCTCGATCATACACTCTTCACGAAGACATATGATGGTGAACTATTTGTGTGCCAAATCTATGTGGATGACATTATCTTCGGCTGCACCAACCAGAAGTATAGTGATGAGTTTGGATACATGATGCAAGAGCAATATCAGATGTCCATGATGGGTGAGCTGAAGTTCTTCCTTGGTCTTCAAATTCGTCAGCAAAGGAATGGCATCTTCATATCTCAAGAGAAATACCTCAAAGACTGCCTCAAGAAGTTTGGAATGCAAGATTGCAAAGGTTACACGACGCCAATGCCAGCCAAACATCATCTGGGTCCCGACGAAAATGGTAAAGAGTTCGATCAACAGGTATACCGCTCCATGATTGGTTCTTTACTTTACCTATGTGCATCTAGGCCAGATATTATGCTTAGTGTTTGCATGTGTTCTTGATTCCAAGCGACACCAAAGGAATCGCATCACTTAGTTGTGAAGCGAATTCTTCAATATTTGGCTCACACCCCAACACTAGGATTATGGTATCCAAAGGGCTCAGAGTTTGATCTGGTTGGATTTTCTGATGCTGATTATGCTGGTGACAAGGTGGATCGCAAGTCTACATTAGGCACATGTCACTTTCTGGGATGATCACTTGTCTGTTGGTCTTCAAAGAAGCAGAACTGTGTGTCACTCTCAACTGCTGAATCTGAATACATTGCTGTTGGATCTTGCTGTGCTCAGCTTCTATGGATGAAGCAAACTCTCAAGGACTATGGCATCCATTTGAAACAAGTCCCTCTCTTCTGCGACAACGAAAGCGCCATCAAGATTGCCAACAACCCAGTCCAGCACTCGAAGACAAAGCACATTGAAATTCGTCATCACTTTCTCAGAGATCATGTCATCAAGAAAGATATTGATATGATTCACGTCAACACTGAAGAGCAATTGGCAGATATCTTCACAAAGCCCTTGGATGAGAAAAGGTTTTGCAAGTTACGGTGTGAGCTAAATATCTTGGAATCCTCAAATGTCCTGTGATCAGGCACACATCCTAACACTTATGCATTTTGACGACTTAGATGTGCAACACACGAAGTAAAGTATATCTTCAATCAATGAAGACTTACATTCTGAGTGTGAGTACATTAACGTGGAATTTGACTTCGGAGTGCCACGATAATTGTGCGCCGTGTCTGGGTCTAATACTTCCTATACGGTGGGTAACGCCACCACCAAACTTTTCTGTTTGAAGTGTTTCACTCATGGCGTTGCATTTGAATGTCTTCGCATTCGATTTGTCTTCAAATTCAATTTATCTTCATGATTATCTTCACTACGTTGATTTGATTGCTGTTTGATATATATACTAGTGTTCCGTCCTCTACAACATTCACTTATAGCTGTGTTTTCTTGTTGAATCTTTTGAACTAAGTGAATGTGATCGGACCCTAATCTGTCTATGCTTCCTATCTCAAACTCTATCTGTCCAAATCATATGCATTCTATTGAAACTGTCGAATGTCTTCTCTGCGTCCTTGTCAGCAGAAGATACAGAGACAAACATTAACTCTGTTTTAAATGTGTCATCCTTATTGCCTGAAATCCGGAGAAGCCGGAACGTCTATCCGACAAACCTGGCGGGCGTGGGAATGTGGGACAACTCTAAGTATGTTGCATGCTTGCCACGTGCCCCTCAGATGTGAACCGCCAGGGGCACATGCGTAATTGCGCTATGCCGCCCACTTCCTTATAAATACTTGTCCCCTGCGGTAAAAGAAACTTCTTCCACCTCTCCACCTCGTCAAAACCCTAGCGCCACCGCTAGCTCTCGACGACGCCGACGACGAAGCGCTTAGCTGCCGCGACCTCTCCGACGCCGTCCTCACGCCGGCCGCGGACATCATCCTCTCTGCCGCCGCCGTAGGTGTCCTCCGTCGCCAAGTTAGAGCACGGTGGATTGAACTGCTCGGTCTACTACTCTTCTCATCTAGCAGTTCTTCGTGTGGTAAATAAAACTCTCTTTTTACCGCCTTTTTGATCCTTATAGATTCATCCTGTCTACCAAAATAGGTTTCTGCCTATACAAGTTAGATCCATTCTGTCTGCATCTCATACTGCCTAGCATATTCACTTAAGCTTCATACCAAGTTAGATTCCTCACTTGTATTTATTCGCGGATTCGTACAAATCTGGAACCAACTCTCAACATATAAGTGAATGTCTTCGCATCATGAGGTCAATGTCTTCAAATTGATTTATCTTCAAAATCTTCCGAGAATGCATATGACCTCTTCCCCTTCCCTCGCATCTTTAATGCTATCATAGGTACATGTCCGTGGGAGAATCCCTTGGTTCTCAAGTCTGCATTCGTTTGCAGAATTTTTACAGCATCACATTAATTCTCCTGAAGCCAGTTCCTGTCTGTCCAGCAAGCGGAAGCCTTTGAAGCCTTTGAAGCCTTTGAACGTATTGAAACCTTTTAGTTTGAAGTTTATGGCTACAGAAAAATCAGGAAGGAAGGGTGGCAGGCAGCCTAGTACAAAACTGATCCAGAGGAAACATACAATGATAGGAAAACCCGAATCCAATGAATTCGAAGATATTATTGGGCTGAAGAATGGTTCAAGTACCACTTCGTGACCAAGGAATACGCTGAGAAGAATGCAATAAAGTGTCCTTGGGGAGATATCACTTACAGAGGTCTTCAACCCAAGAGCAAAGCTGAAGCTATTGCACAAAGGTTCTACCCGTGCATGGTCAGAGGACCACAACCTGCCAATGCCGACCCCATTTCTCTCCTGTGGTGTCGCGATGACGACCTTTTCAAACGCAACTTTCAATTTGCTAAGGCTTCAGCAAAAGAGAACAAGAAGTCGTTGGGTTTGAACTTCAACCCTGGCCCATCTGCTCCAAGGGAGGATGGCACTCGTGAAGCTGATCAAAACGAGATTGGCCCCTTCTATGATTTTCAAGGTCTCATCTCCTACATTGCAGTCCAAGGAGCTGCTGTTGGGGACGTTTCTAACGAGGCTGACACAGATGAAGCACCTCCTGCCCCAAAGCCCCAGAAGCAGAAGAAGGCTAAGGCATCAAAACCAACTACATCACCAAAAGCTTCACACTTGAAGCCACTGGCAACTGCACCTCCTGAAGACAGTGTGCAGTCTGAAGATTTGTCACGCATCTCCAAGAAGACAGAGAAGAAGAAGAAACTTGTCAAGCATACTGATCAGGCACTAACCCCTGCTGCCATTCTGCGTGAAGAGCACATTGATCTGTCCAGTGATGAAGATCTTGCAGATGATGCCCTTGAGCAACTGATCAAGAGCAAGGAAGAAGCAGAGATCTTCAATGATTTGCCTCTCTTTGATGTGGCAATCATTCACTTCATTGATGAGTGGTTTGATTCACCAAATCTCAGCTTTGACGATCTACAACTTCCCATTGGCCTCAACTTTTCCTTCAATGGAGCCATTGCTTCTGAGCTAGCTCTCGCTCAGCGCATCGTTGAGCTGAAGCACAAGATCGACCATGAGAAAGCCCAATTCAAGAAGCATGTGGCTAAGCTCAGCGTGCAGGATGTCAAAAACTTCAAGATCATGCTGCACGAGCTCAAGGAATCCTTTCTCAAGAATAGGGAAGAAGCCAAAGGATCTCGAGAGCGCATGAAGAGCCTGGCTGACAAATGTGTGCAAGCCTACAATGAGGCTGAGAAGCGCAAGGCTCTTGGTCGTCCTGGCATTGATCCAAGAATGGCTGCAAAGAAGAAGAAGCCTTCGACTGACCAAACTGCTCCTTCAAGGCAGGAAAAGCTGCGCATTATCTTCCCAACTAGCATGACCGGCTCGAAGCCAAAGGTCAGATCAACCGCTTCTGAGCTGAAGAAGACGAGAACTACCGAGGCTGAAGCCAAGAAAAGGAAAAATCATGAAGCCTCTGACTCTGCTCCCACTAAGAAGAAGCGCAGAACCAAGAAGGATAGGGCTGCTCCCTCAGAGCCCTTGGTTGTTGAACCTATATCAATGGTTCGCCCTACCTCTGAACACCAAGAACGACGGATGATAGTTCATGAGCCTGCTTCCACAGAGTCTGAAGCCAAAGGTGCTGAAGACATTCCGGCTGCATCAGCCGATGAAAGACAAGAAGATGAACGTGTCCCAACTCCCCCCATTACCGAAGAAGCTGTTCCAGAAGTGAACGTGCCAGTGCCAGGCCCTCCAGCTCGTCGAGTGGAGGTTGAAAATATTGCAACTGCCACCACCAATACCAATGAAGCCAATGACGTGGTCATGGCTAAAGAAAATGTGGAGCCTGAAGCCAATGTTCACGCCTCTGTGGTGCAGCCTGAAGCCAATGTTCACGCCACTGCTCCTGTTCCGCCACAAAGGCCCCACACAATCGAGCAACCATTCAACTACGGCCAACTAATCACTGTCAAATGGCCTGTTCTGACTCCTCCGCCTGCTGCTGCTGGTCCTCAGTTTGATTATCATGTTGAGCACAGGCCACGGGTTCAGAAGCCAAAGCCAAGGTTGCCTAGGTTTCCAGGTACTACATCAGCACCAGGATCCTTCAATATCAATGGATTCAAGGCACACAATACCTTCTTTGACAGTGCAAAGAACCCTTACTCAAGAGCAAGGGTATCTTCTGATCAGTTCTGGAGCTATTAGCAGCGAAGCTATTACTCGTGCATTCTGTACAATCAAGGTCGCATTTTCCCACATATGCGTCTTGACGCTGAAGCCATCACTGGTCTGCCCTGTCTGGAAGAGGCTCTGGACTGCTTTAGAGAGTCCGGCCTGCTGTAGTTTGTCACTGATAAGGAGCACTGGAACAAAGAATTACTGCTCCAATTATATGCCACTCTCCATATTCGTGGCTACTATAAAGACACAAAGACATGGGTTCTTGAGTGGATGACAGGAAATGTTCATCATGAAGCCAAAGCCATTGATGTCGTTGAGCTTACATGCCTGCCCTCCGCAGATGACCTTTATGAACCTGGCTGTCAGCTTCACAATGATGCTATGGAGAGCATCTTCCACAAGCCTGAACCCAATATGAGTCAAATGCTCAGCATGATGAAGCCATTGCCTCCAGATGTTGAATACCCACATGCGTTCTTTGTTGAAGACCTTGAGTATCTGCCCCGCACCATCTATCACATAGTCAGGCGAACTCTTTGGCCCATCAAAGGACACTCTCCTAATGCCAAGCTGGAAGGTGCAATGAAGACTTTGGTTTTCCATATTCTTCATGGCAAACGCTTCAATGCACAAGATTTCTTTATCCGCCAACTTGCTGCATCAGGATCTGACATCTATGGTCTGAAGTTCTATGCTCCCTGGATCATGCGACTGATCAAGCTACACTCTGCCTTCAACTATCAACCCTCTGCACGCAATCATATCATATTTATGCCAGATGTTGATTTGTCTGTTGTAGACATCTATCCAGAAACTGCAAAGGAGCCTCTTAGTCTTCAGAATGTTGACCATCAAAGCTTCACTCAAAATGATGAAGGTGTTCAAGCTGTCGCTCGAGTCTACCCTCTGGCTGGGATTACTCGCATGCCTCATCGTGCGCAAACAGAAGCCATTGAGAGCACAATTGCCCAAAGGCCTAAGAAGCGCTCCCGCATTCTCAATGACCGAGAGCTTCTGGTTGCTCTTCATCAGAAACATGATAAGCATCATGACTGGCTTAAGCGCCAAATGCAGAGCCTCTTGGTGGATGTCAATCGCATTCTCAATCTTGCCACCAAGAATGCCTTTGTCACGCATGAAACGTGTCGGCGATCATGGAAGAGCTTGACACTGCTCAGTGCTGAAGCAGATCTTCAAGATGATGGCTTCACTGAAAAATTCAAGTTCGACTCCACTCCTCCACGGAATGTTGTCCTACATCGCACTGCATCTCTTGAAGACTCTGAATATTCCTCTTCTGCTGCAACTGTAAATGCCAAAGTGATCAATGAAGAAGACGATGCTACTTCACCGACCCCTTCTGCAAGAATCGACACTGCACCAAGCTCGTGTGCACCGCCAAACTACAACATCAACCCTGCTGCTTCAACTACTCCTCATTAGGACGAGTAGATGCTCTATGTCTTCAAACCTTTTTGGTCATTACTGACAAAAGGGGGAGAAGCGTATGAGTTTGATAGTCTTCAAGCGGGTTCATATGGGCAGTTGCTTTTTTATCTGCCCAGTGTTTACAACTCGTGTTTTGATACATTTGGTTCTTTGAGTTGTAACACTTAAACTTGATGGTCGTCTGCTACTTATTTGATATTCTGTGATGCGATGATAACTTCCGCACTTAGGTCATTCTGCAGACGTCCATTTTTCATTATGCATGTCATAATCTTTGCTATATCTTATCATGCGTGATGAATTATCGTCATAAATTGAAGAGGATCTCCACAAGTACAACCTACCATGTGCATCTACATTCCAAAAGCAAATTACTCATATGCACATCTTCATGGGGAGCCTTTGAAACTTATGAAGACAATCCTCTACCCTTTACAATTTCACATACTTTATCCCCGTTGAAAACTTCAACAAGTTTGTCATCAATCACCAAAAAGGGGGAGATTGTAAGTGCATCTAGTGCCACCCCTAGTTGGTTTTGGAGTATTGACGACAAATTTGGTTAAGGGACTAATGTGTTTGTGAGAATTGCAGGATAACACAGGTGGTGTCCCTCATTGATTCGGTTTACCTACCGGAGACGACACCTAAAAAATGTATGAAGACATTGACGACAATGGTGGTACATAAAGATATTCATATTGAAGACTATGACCTCAGAAGACATTTTGT
This sequence comes from Aegilops umbellulata, assembly GCA_032464435.1. Taxonomy (NCBI): domain Eukaryota; kingdom Viridiplantae; phylum Streptophyta; class Magnoliopsida; order Poales; family Poaceae; genus Aegilops; species Aegilops umbellulata. The sequence continues at coordinate 333,891,205 of CP136058.1, forward strand.
GAAGACTATGGAGCGCGAAGACTTAGTTGTTTTGTTGTTTCCTTTCTTCTTTGTTGAGTCATAGGAACCACCGTACTGTTAAGTGGGGTCCAAGTGAATACAGTCAGAGTGACTGAAGTGATGCTCAACCCAAATCCTATGTCTTCGAGCGAAGACAATGAGAGCAAATCTTATCCAGAGCTAGATAAGTCAGCTTTGCTTGTAGCCCAAGTAAAGTTGCCGTGTGTGTTTGAAATCTGACCGTTGGAACACGTGTCAGTTCCTTAGTGACCCAGGGTCATTTCGGACATATCAGGTCGGGTTGCCTAGTGGCTATAAATAGCCCACCCCTACACCATAAATTTGTGGCCGCTCAGAGTTAGTGCACGGGTTTTGTCGTTTGAGAGCAACCCACCTCGAAGCCTTTGAGAGAGAGAAATCCTTGCAAGGACAAAGCCCAAACACCCAGAGCCAAAGAGTGTTAGGCATCACTGAAGTCTTTCTGTCTGTGTGACCTGAAGACTTATTACACTTGAGGACTGTGAATCATCCAGCCGGTTAGGCGTCACGTTCTGAGCGTCCAAGAGGCATTGTGGATCGTCGGTGAACGAAGTCTGTGAAGGTTTGGAAGTCTACCTTGAAGACTTACTAGAGTGATTGGGCGAGGACTATGTGTCCTTAGCTCAAGGGGAATAAGGTGAAGACGCGGTCTTCTAAGTTGAATCTCAGCCTCCCTAACCAGATGTACAGTTGTCACCGCAACTGGAACTGGTCAAACAAATCCTGTGTCTTCATCGAGTGACTGGTTCTATTCTCACTTCCCTTTACTTAGAGTTTGTCTTCGTGAAGTCATTGCCTGCTTGTCATACCTGTTTGACTTCATTGCTTGACTACTATTGCTGTTTGGCTTCATACCATCTTCCACCCTGATCCTTACTACCTAGTTGCCATTAGTCATCGTACACTCACATCATTGCATACTTGACTGTGGCTTGCCTTGTGTAGTTTATCTTCCGCTGCATATCAATAGGTTCATTTCTAATGTTTGTCTTCGAAACTTTCATGTTTTGAAGACTTTCATAAAAATCGCCTATTCAACCCCCTCTAGTCGATAACAAGCACTTTCAGGTACCCTTCAAAGACTAGAGACTTGTCAGATTCCATTAGTACAAGGCAACGATATTTTCCAAATATCACAATCATGTTCAAGTCACAAAGCATTGAGACAGACATTAAGTTGAAACCAAGGGATTCAACAAGCATCACTTTATCCATGTGCTGATCCTTTGAGATTGCAACTCTACCTAGACCCAATACCTTGCTTTTACCAGTGTCAGCAAATGTGATGTGACTCTTGTCAGCTGGACGTAAGGTTGAGTGCATGAGAAGACTTCGATCACCAGTCATATGATTAGTGCATCCGCTGTCCATAATCCATTCTGAAGCATGAGGTGTGATACCCTACAGTACAGTTAGGGGGATAGGCTTCACCAAGAGTATTGTGAAGCATAAACATTTGACGGGCAAGAGGATTATCAAAGCTCAGATCAAGATTAGGACTGATAGGATGAATGGCAAATGATTCAGGAACAAAATACATAGTGAGACCATTTGGGCATTTGATCTTGCGCCCTACAAGATGTTTTAGGTCCCTAGCAATAGCATCAGACGCCTTTGATTTCCGGCTGGAGACCTTTCCCTGCAAAAGAAAGTTAATTCTTCTTAACCACCCACATCTTCAGGGGTGGCTTAGAAGCAATGAGTCTAAGTGCAACATCTGTGAACTTCGGCTTTGGAGCCCTAGCAAATAGCCTTGCGGGTTAAGAACGATACTCATATGAATAAGCAGAAAAGTTCTTAGTTCTATGAACATAGCGGTTTGAAGATACGCGCTCATATTCATAAGTCTGAGTATGGTTTCCCTGCAAAACATTGGCATTAGGGTGACTCAGGTGAGTCCTCTGTCTGTATGAAGCCTTTGGGCCATATGAAGCCTTAGGCCTGGGGTTTGTCTTCTTCCCAGGTGGTGTCATGATGACATTCACTCGAAGATTCTCAAGATAGCTTTTGGGAACCTAGATTTTCTTCATAGGTGGCCCATTCCTGCAGTTAGTACCAATATACCTGGCAAACACTTCACCATTCTGATTCTTAAACAGTTTATAGTTTGCATCAAAGGATTCATCAATGATAATAGGGTTAGCACAGGTAAAGCCAGATAAGGTGGATGGGTCCACTGAAGGTCCCTTTGCAGCAACCCATTTGGTTTTGGGGTACTGCTCAGGCTTCCAGTAGGAACCATCAACATTCATTTTCCTCTCGAACCCAACACCCTCTTTCCTAGGGTTTCAGTTCAGAATCTGCTTTTTGAGGACATCGCACAGTATCTGATGCCCTTTCAGACTTTTGTACATCCCTTTTTCAAGCAATGTCTTCAACCTAGAATTTTCATCAGCAATAGTAGTGGTATCCTCAGCAAAGGGGTTAGTTACCACATCAGTAGTTGAAGACAATGCAACAGTAGCAGCAGTAGAACATTCAGCAACAGAGGTAGCGTTGTCACGCTCAAGGCATTTTAGACATGGTGGTTCAAATCCTTCCTGAGCGGAACTGATCTTTTGAGTGCGAAGTGACTCATTCTCTTTTTGAAGATCTTCATGTGCCGCTCTCAATTTCTCTAGCTCTTGCTTCCTTTGAAGATAATCATAGGAGAGCTTTTCATGAGTGGTTGAGAGCATTTCATGACGACTTTCAAGTTCCTGGTACTTAGCATGAAGATTTTTTATGTCTTCAACTAAGGAGTGAGAACGTGTCATTTCCGCGTCCAACGGGTCATCGCTTTTGTCTAACAGTTTTTGAGTATGTTCCATAGCTTTTTGTTGTTCGGTTGCAATTTTAGCAAGTGTTTTGTAGTTGGGTTTGGATTCACAATCAGAGTCATCTTCACTTGATGTTTGAAAGTAAGCATCGCGTGATTTTACCTTGGCACCACGTGCCATGAAGCAGTAGGTGGGAGCAGAGTCATCCTTGTCATTAGCTTCAGCGTTGGTGAGGGAGTCATTGTCTTCAGTGTTGAAGATGGACTTGGCAACGTAGGCTGTGGCTAGAGCCAGACTTGCAACGCCGGGGTCAGACTCCTCCTCAGACTCCACCTCCGCCTCCTCAGAAGCAGACTCCTCCTCTAAATCCATCTCCTTGACAACAAAAGCACGAGCCTTGCCAGATGAGCTCTTCTTATGAGATGAAGACTTGGATGAGGACTTGGAAGAAGACTTTGAGGATTTCTTCTTCTTCTTGTCATCAGAATCACATTCCTTGCTCTTCTTCTTCTTCTTCTTCTCATTGTCCCACTGTGGACACTCAGAGATGTAGTGTTCAGGTTTCTTGCACTTGTGACATGTTCTCTTCTTGTAGTCATGAGTGGAAGCTTCATCGTTTCTTGAGCTGGATCGTGAAGACTTTCTGAAGCCCTTCTTCTTAGTGAACTTCTGGAACTTCTTCACAAGCATAGCAAGTTCCTTTCCAATGTCTTCAGCATCATCAAAACTGCAGTCAGATTCTTCTTCAGATGAGGAAACAGCTTTTGCCTTCAAAGCGCGAGTTCGGCCATAGTTGGGACCATAGATATTTCTTTTCTCACTGGAACTCATGTGTGTTGAGCCTCTCAAGTATATCAGACGGATAGAGTGTCTTGAAGTCAGGGCGTTCTTGTATCATGAGGGCAAGGGTATCAAAGGAGCTGTCAAGTGATATCAGTAGTGTCTTGACGATTTCATGCTTGGTAATCTCAGTGGCGCCGAGAGCACGAAGCTCATTTGTGATGTCAGTGAGGCGATCAAATGTGAGCCGGACATTTTCATTGTCGTTTCTCTTGAAGCGGTTGAAGAGGTTGCGAAGAACACTGGTCCTTTGATCTCTCTGGGTTGAGACGCCTTCGTTGACCTTGGAGAGCCAGTCCCAGACTAGCTTTGACGTTTCCAGAGCACTCACACGGCCATACTGTCCTTTGGTCAGATGACCACAGATGATGTTCTTGGCAGTAGAATCCAGTTGAATGAACTACTTGACATCAGCAGGGGTGACACCTTCACCAGTCTTGGCAACGCCATTCTTGACAACATAGCAGAGGTCGACATCAATGGCTTCAAGATGCATGCGCATCTTATTCTTCCAGTAGGGATATTCAGTTCCATCAAAAACGGGGCAAGCAGCGGAGACTTTGATTATCCCTGCAGTCGACATAGCTAAAACTCCAGGTGGTTAAACCGAATCACATAGAATAAGGGAGTACCTTGCTCTGATACCAATTGAAAGTGCTAGTTATCGACTAAAGGGGGGGTGAATAGGCGATTTTTATGAAAGTCTTCAAAACATGACAGTTTCGAAGACAAACAATAGAAATGACCCTACTGATATGCAGTGGAAGGTAAACTACACTAAGCAAGCCATAGTCAAGTATGCAATGAAGTGAAAGCACGAAGACTAATAACAACTAGGTAGTAAGGATTAGGATGGAAGATGGTATGAAGCCAAACAACAATAGTAGTCAAGCAGTGAAGTCAAATAGGTAAAGCAATCAGGCAATGATTTCACGAAGACAAACTGTAAGTAAAGAGAGGGAGAGGATAGAACCTGTCACTTGGAGAGGACACAAGATTTGTTTGACCAGTTCCAGTTGCTGTGACAACTGTACGTCTGGTTAGGGAGGCTGAGATTCAACTCAGAAGACCACGTCTTCACCTTATTCCCCTTGAGCTAAGGACACCCAGTCCTCGCCCAATCACTCTGGTAAGTCTTCAAGGTAGACTTCCAAATCTTCATACACTTCGTTCACCGGCGATCCACAATGACTCTTGGATGCTCAGAACGCGACGCCTAACGACTGGAGGATTCACAGTCCTCAAGTGTAACAAGTCTTCAGGTCACGCGGACAGAAAGACTTCAGTGATGCCTAACACTCTTTGGCTCTGGGTGTTTGGGCTTTGTCCTCGCAAGGATTTCTCTCTCTCAAAAGCTTCGGAGGTGGGTTGCTCTCAAACGACAAAAGTCATGCACTAACTCTGAGCAGCCAGCCAATTTATGGTGTAGGGGGTGGGCTATTTATAGCCACTAGGCAACCCGACCTGATTTGTCCGAAATGACCCTGGGCCACTAAGGAACTGACACATGTTCCAACGGTCAGATTTCAAACACATACGACAACTTTACTTGGGCTACAAGTAAAGCTGACTCATCCAGCTCTGGATAAGATTTGCTCTCATTGTCTTCGCTCGAAGACATAGGATTTTGGTTGAGCATCACTTCAGTCACTCTGACTTTGTTCACTTGGACCCCACTTAACAGTATGGTGATTCCTATGACTTAACAAAGAAGAAAAGGAAACAACGAAACATCTAAGTCTTCGCGCTCCATAGTCTTCACTCAATGTCTTCTCATGTCATAGTCTTCAATGTGAATATCTTCATATACCACCACTGTCTTCAATGTCTTCATACATTTTTAGGGGTCGTCTCCGGTAGGTAAACCGAATCAATGAGGGACTACTACCTGTGTTATCCTGCAATTTTCACAAACACATTAGTCCCTTAACCAGGTTTGTCGTCAATACTCCAAAACCAACTAGGGGCGGCACTAGATGCACTTACACCTAATACCATAGACCTCGCATTCAAGCCTAACATTTAAGACCTGAGGCCCCAACCACGCCACTTGCCGGGTATGGGGCACACACCGGTCCGGCGCGCTCTCAGATGCCGCCATCGCCAACTGCCACCACTCCATCTTCAGAGCTATACTGACGCATCATCCTTGCCCGGTCTAACTGTCGTTGACAACACCACGACGCCCAACGTCACCACCTGCCTGCACGCAAACTACTTAACACATCGCGGTCGCCGCCGGTACACCTCATCACCATGCCGCCAAGTACCACCAGCCGACACAACTTGAAGTCTCTAGAAGATCTGTCGTGCGTAGCACCTGTCGACCAGGCATGATAGAGCGTAGCACCTATCGGCTAGGCATGACTTGACATCTCCACCGAAGCTCCGTGCAAGACGAAGTCGCTCCACCTCCTACCTCTAACTTCCAGCGCTGCTCCACAAACGATGCTCCCAAGAGAGAAACGACACCTCAGTGTCGCCATCTTCCGATCTGGAAAACCAGATCATAGGGTTTCTCTCGGAGCAGCACGAGTGGGTTGACAGTAGTTACAGAACGATGCCTTCATCAAGGTAACGACGCAGAACGTCGCCATCGGCTCGGTTTTCACCGGCAACTATGTCTCCAGGACTAGATTGCAGATCTCGAGATCCGATCATCCAGCCTCAGGTCGACCACCTCCAACGTAGGAGATGACCACCACTGGCATAATCCTCGTGATGCGATGCAGACCCGGAGTGCTTCAGCGAGCCGTCGCCGAATCTGATGAGATGCAGCAGTTTGAAGACGTAATGGCAACCGCCCGCCTAGATCGGTGAGAGTCGCACCGTATAGATTGTTGATGCACAAACTTTGTGTATTCGCGAAAATGACACTTGATATAACAACAAGATGAACATATTCGTCCATAAAAGCAACGGCACCAATAGTGATAGGTTGGAGCCACACTACAGGTTGGACAAAATGGATGAGAAGATTTATTCATTTCATTTGTACTTATTAATGTGGGAGTTCTCTCTGAGTACCTAATAGGTACAGGCAGACATCTCGCGAGCTTTTGTTTTTAGAAAAGGAGGAAGACCTCGGCCTCTGCATCTGAATGATGCATGCAGCCACTTTATTAATTATTCAGCCGTCTAGGCAACATCTGTCGCTACTCCTGTCCAGTTGATGAAGAGATGCTGATAGTCCGGGCCTAATACCACATACCTTACAGTCAAGCCTAACATCTAAGACCTGAGGCCCCAACCAAGCCACTTGCCGGGTATGGGGCACACACCGGTCCGACGCGCTCTCAGAGGCCGCCGCCGCCAACTACCACGACTCCATCTTCAGAGCTATACTGACGCATCATCCTTGCCCGGTCTAACTATCGTTGACACCACCACGGTGCCCAACGTCACCACCTCCCTGCGCGCGAACTGGTTAACACGTCGCGGTCGCCGCCGGTACACCTCATCACCATGCTGCCAAGTACCACCAGCCGACACGGCTTGAAGTCTCTAGAAGATTTGTCGTGCGTAGCACCTGCCGACCAGGCATGACAAAAGTGTAGCACCTGTCGGCCAGGCATGACTTGACATCTCCACCGAAGCTCCGTGCAAGACGAAGCCGCTCCACCTCCTACCTCTGACTTCCAGTGCTGCTCCACAAACGATGCTCCCAAGAGAGAAACGCCACCTCAGTGCCGCCATCGTCCGATCTGGAAAACCAGTAGGGTTTCCCCCGGAGCAGCACGAGTGGGTTGACAGTAGTTATACAACGATGCCTTCACCAAGGTAACGCTGCAACTATGTCTCCCCGACTCGCAGCCGGGACTAGATTACAGATCTGGAGATCCGATCATCCAGCCTCAGGTCGACCACCCCTGACGTAGGAGATGACCACCACCGCCATAATCCTCGTGATGCGATACAGACTCGGAGTGCTTCAGCGAGCCGTCGCCGAATCCGATGAGATGCAGCAGTTTGAGGACGTAACGGCACCCGCCCGTCTAGAACCGAAGGTCCTAGATCGAGCCCGGGACGCGCCCTGGTCGCCGCTGCCGCCATCTCGTACTACTCCCGCTGGCTGCAGCCAAGCCCCCCGCCGTGCCCCGGCCGCCGCTACTCGCCATCCTCGTCGGGAGTGAGATCCAAATCAGGCCGCCGCCGCCTCAGATCTTAGGATGCCAGAGAAGGTCCGCCGCCGCCGCGCCACGGGGTCTTCGCCCAGCGACGTTTGCCGGCGACAGCGGAGGGAGGGGGATGCACGGGCAGTCGAGGGGAGGTCGGGAGGTGGCCGCCCGGTGCGGCCCGGCGGCCGCCGCACAAGGTCGGGAGTCCCTAGGCGGGGTCGGGGTCGGGTCGCGAGATGTATGGATGGATAGATACAAATACAAATTAAACATTCGCAAAACATAATTGAACTATTTGAGTTACTCCGCCGGTTAGATGCCACCGTAATCTGCTGGCCCGTAAGGAAGCACCCAATCTGCCAGGACTCTATTTTTCCTCTTGTGATCAATCCCCATGTCTTGACACAACTGATCGTTGCACAGTACAGGATGTGGACTGGTGCAACACATGACCGACGGTAGTGGCCGGAAGCGTACCGTTTCATGTACTTATCCTACTCGTCTATGTTCTCCTCCATACATCTTATGCTAGGCAAATGGAAGGTCCCACCAAGGAAGTGCGCCAACCATTTCGACTGTAGCTCGAAGGCGTGCAGGTTTGACACGTTCTCGCAGTAGCCGATGATAGCTAGTTGGGGGATCCTCGGATGGACACACTGTCTGCATGTATCGATCAAAATAGCCATATTAGTCGTAACCCACTCCCATGCATTTAGAGATTTGCATGCATGCATGTACGAAAAGTTTGTGATTTTCCTTTGTGTTCAACCTGAAATGTGGAACGATGCTGGACGGTGAGCCTGCTACGATGTCTTTGAACATGGGTGATGCGAACATCTCCCTCATCTTTTGGTCACCTCTGTATCCGGTGGCAAATATCACTACGTCGCTCTTTATTACCGGCGACGATTCGCCTTCTACGACCAGGCCTTGTCTGTGGAAGTTAACTTCCTTTGCTTTCTTGAGAACGACGCTCCCTTGATCGACATTATTGTAGAACTTATCGGGGGTAGTGACACAACCAGGCATGAGGTCATAGCATCGAAGAAGCTGTGGTCTGGTACCATCCGTGCTGCTTCATGGGCACAGCCCATCTGTAGTACTCCCCCCGTCTGAAAATACTTGTCGGAGGAATGGATGTATCTAGATGCAATTTAGTTTTAGATACACACATTTTCATTCATTTCTCCGACAAGTATTTCCGGACGGAGGGAGTAGCTCTCAACAAACTTGGAGAACAGCCATCTCTGAAACATTACATACAGTTAAGAACATTAGAGTAATTATCATGGTGCGTATGTGTGATTGTCTGCGTCTGTATTATGTTAAAAAATAATTATCATGGTCTCGCTGGATTAGTTAGTTATATGGCCATTACCAAGGGTGATAATAACGTGGCCACAAGGCCAAAGAGCAGCCCCGCTCCCCTGGCTTGTGAATTAGGAGTTGGGAAAAGCGATTGAGATAGAAGAAACCAATCGGGACACCCCATGCGTTGTAGCCAGGGATGATCCATTGCTTCGTACGACATATCATTGTGCATGGATACGCCGGGCCTGCTCAAACATACAAGTTTTTGTCGATTCCAAAAATATATAATCATATTGTTCCAATTATTACTATAAGCGAAGAATTAATAGATAGTGGCTGGGCAGAATATTTTACCGTTCGGCGATGTCGAGAGCAGACTTTTGGTATGTCAACGCCCCTGACAGGCAGGACCCGCAGGGCAGCGGCCACTCCAGCCAACGCTCTGCCCAGCGGCCCGTTCGTGCTAAGAAGCCCAGCTCGCGTACCAGCGGGCCGGAATGGACGCGCTGAAGCCCAACTCACCACTACAAGTACAGCTGCCTAGGAGAGGACCGGTATCCAGTGGATCAAGGACGACGGCGGCTACCACTTCCCTTACGAACCCTAGCACTATCTGTTCTTCCTCATTCGAGAGCGCCGCTCCCCTCCTGTAATCGAATTGTAATAGCTACTACTTCAGAGAGCAATATAGATCGATTCCCACTTCGCTCCACCTCCTACCTCTGACTTCCAGTGCTGCTCCACAAACGATGCTCCCAAGAGAGAAACGCCACCTCAGTGCCGCCATCGTCCGATCTGGAAAACCAGTAGGGTTTCCCCCGGAGCAGCACGAGTGGGTTGACAGTAGTTATACAACGATGCCTTCACCAAGATAACGCTGCAACTATGTCTCCCCGACTCGCAGCCGGGACTAGATTACAGATCTGGAGATCCGATCATCCAGCCTCAGGTCGACCACCCCTGACGTAGGAGATGACCACCACCGCCATAATCCTCGTGATGCGATACAGACTCGGAGTGCTTCAGCGAGCCGTCGCCGAATCCGATGAGATGCAGCAGTTTGAGGACGTAACGGCACCCGCCCGTCTAGAACCGAAGGTCCTAGATCGAGCCCGGGACGCGCCCTGGTCGCCGCTGCCGCCATCTCGTACTACTCCCGCTGGCTGCAGCCAAGCCCCCCGCCGTGCCCCGGCCGCCGCTACTCGCCATCCTCGTCGGGAGTGAGATCCAAATCAGGCCGCCGCCGCCTCAGATCTTAGGATGCCAGAGAAGGTCCGCCGCCGCCGCGCCACGGGGTCTTCGCCCAGCGACGTTTGCCGGCGACAGCGGAGGGAGGGGGATGCACGGGCAGTCGAGGGGAGGTCGGGAGGTGGCCGCCCGGTGCGGCCCGGCGGCCGCCGCACAAGGTCGGGAGTCCCTAGGCGGGGTCGGGGTCGGGTCGCGAGATGTATGGATGGATAGATACAAATACAAATTAAACATTCGCAAAACATAATTGAACTATTTGAGTTACTCCGCCGGTTAGATGCCACCGTAATCTGCTGGCCCGTAAGGAAGCACCCAATCTGCCAGGACTCTATTTTTCCTCTTGTGATCAATCCCCATGTCTTGACACAACTGATCGTTGCACAGTACAGGATGTGGACTGGTGCAACACATGACCGACGGTAGTGGCCGGAAGCGTACCGTTTCATGTACTTATCCTACTCGTCTATGTTCTCCTCCATACATCTTATGCTAGGCAAATGGAAGGTCCCACCAAGGAAGTGCGCCAACCATTTCGACTGTAGCTCGAAGGCGTGCAGGTTTGACACGTTCTCGCAGTAGCCGATGATAGCTAGTTGGGGGATCCTCGGATGGACACACTGTCTGCATGTATCGATCAAAATAGCCATATTAGTCGTAACCCACTCCCATGCATTTAGAGATTTGCATGCATGCATGTACGAAAAGTTTGTGATTTTCCTTTGTGTTCAACCTGAAATGTGGAACGATGCTGGACGGTGAGCCTGCTACGATGTCTTTGAACATGGGTGATGCGAACATCTCCCTCATCTTTTGGTCACCTCTGTATCCGGTGGCAAATATCACTACGTCGCTCTTTATTACCGGCGACGATTCGCCTTCTACGACCAGGCCTTGTCTGTGGAAGTTAACTTCCTTTGCTTTCTTGAGAACGACGCTCCCTTGATCGACATTATTGTAGAACTTATCGGGGGTAGTGACACAACCAGGCATGAGGTCATAGCATCGAAGAAGCTGTGGTCTGGTACCATCCGTGCTGCTTCATGGGCACAGCCCATCTGTAGTACTCCCCCCGTCTGAAAATACTTGTCGGAGGAATGGATGTATCTAGATGCAATTTAGTTTTAGATACACACATTTTCATTCATTTCTCCGACAAGTATTTCCGGACGGAGGGAGTAGCTCTCAACAAACTTGGAGAACAGCCATCTCTGAAACATTACATACAGTTAAGAACATTAGAGTAATTATCATGGTGCGTATGTGTGATTGTCTGCGTCTGTATTATGTTAAAAAATAATTATCATGGTCTCGCTGGATTAGTTAGTTATATGGCCATTACCAAGGGTGATAATAACGTGGCCACAAGGCCAAAGAGCAGCCCCGCTCCCCTGGCTTGTGAATTAGGAGTTGGGAAAAGCGATTGAGATAGAAGAAACCAATCGGGACACCCCATGCGTTGTAGCCAGGGATGATCCATTGCTTCGTACGACATATCATTGTGCATGGATACGCCGGGCCTGCTCAAACATACAAGTTTTTGTCGATTCCAAAAATATATAATCATATTGTTCCAATTATTACTATAAGCGAAGAATTAATAGATAGTGGCTGGGCAGAATATTTTACCGTTCGGCGATGTCGAGAGCAGACTTTTGGTATGTCAACGCCCCTGACAGGCAGGACCCGCAGGGCAGCGGCCACTCCAGCCAACGCTCTGCCCAGCGGCCCGTTCGTGCTAAGAAGCCCAGCTCGCGTACTAGCGGGCCGGAATGGACGCGCTGAAGCCCAACTCACCACTACAAGTACAGCTGCCTAGGAGAGGACCGGTATCCAGTGGATCAAGGACGACGGCGGCTACCACTTCCCTTACGAACCCTAGCACTATCTGTTCTTCCTCATTCGAGAGCGCCGCTCCCCTCCTGTAATCGAATTGTAATAGCTACTACTTCAGAGAGCAATATAGATCGATTCCCACTTCGCTCCACCTCCTACCTCTGACTTCCAGTGCTGCTCCACAAACGATGCTCCCAAGAGAGAAACGCCACCTCAGTGCCGCCATCGTCCGATCTGGAAAACCAGTAGGGTTTCCCCCGGAGCAGCACGAGTGGGTTGACAGTAGTTATACAACGATGCCTTCACCAAGGTAACGCTGCAACTATGTCTCCCCGACTCGCAGCCGGGACTAGATTACAGATCTGGAGATCCGATCATCCAGCCTCAGGTCGACCACCCCTGACGTAGGAGATGACCACCACCGCCATAATCCTCGTGATGCGATACAGACTCGGAGTGCTTCAGCGAGCCGTCGCCGAATCCGATGAGATGCAGCAGTTTGAGGACGTAACGGCACCCGCCCGTCTAGAACCGAAGGTCCTAGATCGAGCCCGGGACGCGCCCTGGTCGCCGCTGCCGCCATCTCGTACTACTCCCGCTGGCTGCAGCCAAGCCCCCCGCCGTGCCCCGGCCGCCGCTACTCGCCATCCTCGTCGGGAGTGAGATCCAAATCAGGCCGCCGCCGCCTCAGATCTTAGGATGCCAGAGAAGGTCCGCCGCCGCCGCGCCACGGGGTCTTCGCCCAGCGACGTTTGCCGGCGACAGCGGAGGGAGGGGGATGCACGGGCAGTCGAGGGGAGGTCGGGAGGTGGCCGCCCGGTGCGGCCCGGCGGCCGCCGCACAAGGTCGGGAGTCCCTAGGCGGGGTCGGGGTCGGGTCGCGAGATGTATGGATGGATAGATACAAATACAAATTAAACATTCGCAAAACATAATTGAACTATTTGAGTTACTCCGCCGGTTAGATGCCACCGTAATCTGCTGGCCCGTAAGGAAGCACCCAATCTGCCAGGACTCTATTTTTCCTCTTGTGATCAATCCCCATGTCTTGACACAACTGATCGTTGCACAGTACAGGATGTGGACTGGTGCAACACATGACCGACGGTAGTGGCCGGAAGCGTACCGTTTCATGTACTTATCCTACTCGTCTATGTTCTCCTCCATACATCTTATGCTAGGCAAATGGAAGGTCCCACCAAGGAAGTGCGCCAACCATTTCGACTGTAGCTCGAAGGCGTGCAGGTTTGACACGTTCTCGCAGTAGCCGATGATAGCTAGTTGGGGGATCCTCGGATGGACACACTGTCTGCATGTATCGATCAAAATAGCCATATTAGTCGTAACCCACTCCCATGCATTTAGAGATTTGCATGCATGCATGTACGAAAAGTTTGTGATTTTCCTTTGTGTTCAACCTGAAATGTGGAACGATGCTGGACGGTGAGCCTGCTACGATGTCTTTGAACATGGGTGATGCGAACATCTCCCTCATCTTTTGGTCACCTCTGTATCCGGTGGCAAATATCACTACGTCGCTCTTTATTACCGGCGACGATTCGCCTTCTACGACCAGGCCTTGTCTGTGGAAGTTAACTTCCTTTGCTTTCTTGAGAACGACGCTCCCTTGATCGACATTATTGTAGAACTTATCGGGGGTAGTGACACAACCAGGCATGAGGTCATAGCATCGAAGAAGCTGTGGTCTGGTACCATCCGTGCTGCTTCATGGGCACAGCCCATCTGTAGTACTCCCCCCGTCTGAAAATACTTGTCGGAGGAATGGATGTATCTAGATGCAATTTAGTTTTAGATACACACATTTTCATTCATTTCTCCGACAAGTATTTCCGGACGGAGGGAGTAGCTCTCAACAAACTTGGAGAACAGCCATCTCTGAAACATTACATACAGTTAAGAACATTAGAGTAATTATCATGGTGCGTATGTGTGATTGTCTGCGTCTGTATTATGTTAAAAAATAATTATCATGGTCTCGCTGGATTAGTTAGTTATATGGCCATTACCAAGGGTGATAATAACGTGGCCACAAGGCCAAAGAGCAGCCCCGCTCCCCTGGCTTGTGAATTAGGAGTTGGGAAAAGCGATTGAGATAGAAGAAACCAATCGGGACACCCCATGCGTTGTAGCCAGGGATGATCCATTGCTTCGTACGACATATCATTGTGCATGGATACGCCGGGCCTGCTCAAACATACAAGTTTTTGTCGATTCCAAAAATATATAATCATATTGTTCCAATTATTACTATAAGCGAAGAATTAATAGATAGTGGCTGGGCAGAATATTTTACCGTTCGGCGATGTCGAGAGCAGACTTTTGGTATGTCAACGCCCCTGACAGGCAGGACCCGCAGGGCAGCGGCCACTCCAGCCAACGCTCTGCCCAGCGGCCCGTTCGTGCTAAGAAGCCCAGCTCGCGTACCAGCGGGCCGGAATGGACGCGCTGAAGCCCAACTCACCACTACAAGTACAGCTGCCTAGGAGAGGACCGGTATCCAGTGGATCAAGGACGACGGCGGCTACCACTTCCCTTACGAACCCTAGCACTATCTGTTCTTCCTCATTCGAGAGCGCCGCTCCCCTCCTGTAATCGAATTGTAATAGCTACTACTTCAGAGAGCAATATAGATCGATTCCCACTTCGCCCCTTACATCTGGTATCAGAGACCAAATCCCACCACTCCTCCATCCGCTCTGGCTCACATCATCGAGATGAGAGGCCTGCGTCAAGCACGCGAGGCCATGGATCCGAGCATTTCGTCCTTCCTCACCCGCTTCGAGACCAAGATCGAAACCGCCATCGACGGCCTGACCAAGGCCCAGCAAACTACGGCGACGAAGATCGACGACCTCCTCGCATGGCGCCCCGATCTGGAGCGCCGGGTGGCGGATCTGGGCGAGGCCTTCACCGCTCTGCAACGAGAAACAACGCCTCCACCAACTCGATCCGAGGCGGATCCGGTGCCTGAAGGCGCTGATGCAGTGATCAATCCACGAGGGTCCGATGGCCACGGCGATTTCCAGATCAAACGGGGGCCAATGGCGGCGCTCCCAGCGACGCCGCCGCCGCTCCCAGCTAACGGTACAACCATCGATCCCGTCACTCCAGTACTGCTGTCACCGTTCGGTCACGCCAGCCAGATGCTCACCGGTCTCGGTCAGGCGCATCCATCCATAGTGATTCCCCAATTTTCGGGTGAGAATCGGAACTTGTGGAAAACTCTATGCGAACAGTATTTCACCATGTTCGGAATCAGACCAGCTTTCTGGGTACCTATGGCAGCACTCAATTTCACTGGATCAGCGGCCGTGTGGTTGCAATCGATCCAAAACGTCTAGGCGAATTCGATTGGGATTCCTTCACTACCCTCTTGAGCACTCGTTTTGGCCGTGACCGCCATCAGATGCTCATTCGCCAGTTCTACACAATTCGCCAAACCACATCTGTAGCTGATTATATAAAGAAATTCGAGTTGATCACCAATCATCTGAATTCTTATTGTGATTCGATGCATCCTTACTATTTTCTCACTCGTTTTGTTGAGGGACTGAGGCACGACATCCGAGCGGTGGTTATGGTGCAGCGACCACCCGACCTGGACACGGCCTGCGCCCTGGCACTTCTTCAGGAAGAGGTGGCTGACGACGCGTTTGGTACGCTTCCACGCCCGCCAGAAGCAGCACTGCGGCCAGGGGTGCCGCTGCCGCTGCCACCACCACCACCACCGGCGCGTCACACCGCGCCCACGGTTGCCACCGACCGCCGCGACACGGACGCCGCGTGAGCCGATGCGTGCAAGCTCAAGACACTCCGCGACTACAGAAGAGCCCGAGGCCTCTGTTTCAAGTGCGGTGAAAAATAGGGGCACGATCATGTGTGCCCTACCTCTGTACAACTACACGTTGTCGAAGAATTGCTTGATCTATTCGGCATCGACAACTTCATTGACACCCAAATTCCATCGACGAGCAGCACCGACGACACAGTTATGGCCATCTCCATATCAGCTGTGTCAGGAGGAGTTTCAGGAAAGGCATTCCAATTGCGCGCGTGGATTCAAGGTCGCGAGGTGCTTCTGTTGGTGGACTCCGGCAGTTCCAACTCCTTCATGGACTCCAAATTCGCCGAGTCCCTCCAGGGGGTCCAACCTCCGCCACAACCTGGGCGTGTTCGAGTCGCCGACGGCAGCGAACTGTTGTGTACTTCCTTTGTACCCAGTTGTGCCTGGTACTCTCAAGGCCAAGAATTCTTCACCGATATGAAGCTGCTCGCGCTGGGTACTTACGACGCCATCCTGGGGATGGACTGGCTCGAAGAGCACAGTCCCATGACAGTGGACTGGCGTGCACGGTTCATCGAAATTCCCACACCGGCCGGGCCCCTCCGCCTTGTCGGGCATGATGCCGCATCAACAACGTGCACGACTATCAACAATATCCAATTGCGAGGCCTATGCAGCAAAGGGGCAATATCACACATCGTCCATCTCTGCGTGGTCGCGCCAACAACAGAGCCGTCTGCGCCAACCCCGGCCTGTATTCAGCAAGTGCTCGACGACTTCCCTGACGTCTTCGCCGAGCCCACAGGCCTTCCACCTCGGCGCGACTGTGACCACATGATTCCCCTCATACCCGGTGCACAACCTGTGAACATACGGACGTACCGTCACAAACCAGAGCTCAAGTCTGAAATTGAGAAACAAGTGGAAGAACTGCTTCGTTCTGGGATCATTCAGAGAAGTACCAGTTCGTTCTCGTCACCAGTCATCCTTGTCAAGAAGAAGGACGGGACATGGCGCTTGTGCATCGATTACCGGCATCTCAATGCCCTCACCGTGATCGCCAAGTACCCTGGCCCCATCATCGAAGAGCTCCTCGACAAACTCCATGGTGCAACCTGGTTTTCTAAGATGGATCTCCATGCAGGCTACCACCAAATCCGGTTGGCTCCTGGCGAAGAGTACAACACTGCCTTTCAAACCCACCAAGGCCACTTCGAATTTAAAGTCGTCTCGTTCGGGCTCGCAGGAGGTCCGACCACTTTCATTGGGGCTATCACGACAACGCTCAAACCGCTGAACCGTATCTGTGTGCTGTCGTTCTTTGATGACATCCTCATCTTCAGCAAAACACTTCAAGAACATGTAGAGCACCTGCGCCAAGTGCTCACACTCCTTCGCAGAGACAGCTGGAAAGTTAAGTTCAGCAAGTGCGCATTTGGACAGCAACAAATATCATACCTTGGCCACACCATCAGTGTGCACGGGGTCTCCACGGATCCATCCAAGATTACAGCAGTAACGAATTGGGTGACACCCACTGACGTCAAAGGGGTGCGAAGTTTCTTGGGACTTGCCGGCTATTACCGTCGATTCGTCAGGAACTTCGGGGTCATAGCCCGCCCGCTATTCAATCTGCTCAAAAAAGGGGTCCCATTCATGTGGACATCTACCGCAGAGACTGCATTTCAAGTGCTCAAACATCAATTGATCTCCGCACCAGTTCTCGCGCTGCCCAACTTTCAGCAGCCGTTCACAATCGAGACTGACGCAAGCGACCGCGGCATCAGGGCCATCTTACAGCAGCAAGGGCACCCGATCGCATTCATGAGCAAAGCACTCAGCGCACGCTACCAGGGATTGTCCACTTACGAGAAAGAGTACTTGGCTATTATCGTGGCTGTGGACCAGTACCGTCCGTACCTTCAACATGCAGAGTTTGAGATCCTGACCGATCAAAAGAGTCTGGTGCACCTGGAAGAGCTACGGCTCACGACGCCTTGGCAACAAAAGGCATTCACCAAACTCCTCGGCCTGCGCTACCGCATCCGCTACAAGAAAGGCATTGAGAATGTGGGCGCGGATGCACTATCGCGAGCCAGTCCTACTGACACCTTAGCTACAGTTACCTCTTGCCTTCCCGCTTGGTTGGAGGATGTGATCAGTAGCTATAACAGCAACCCACAAGCCATGCGGCTTCTGGAACAGTTGGCTATCAAAGAGGACCCGAAGAAGCGCTTTTCTCTCCAGCAAGGCATCATTCGGTTTCGTGGGAGAATCTGGCTGGGGGGGGGGGGGGGAGGGAGCACAAACATTCAGCAGAAAATTATCACAGCCTTTCATGACAGTGCCTTGGGTGGCCACTCGGGATTTCCAGTGACCTACAGGCGCATTCGACGCCTATTCGCCTGGCCAAAGATGAAGGCACAGATTTTGCAGTATGTTAGATGCTGCACAGTGTGTCAACAAGCCAAACCCGACCGTGCTGCATCTCCAGGATTGCTCATGCCGCTGCCAATTCCTAAACAGCCGTGGGACATGATTTCCATGGACTTTGTGGATGGTCTACCTCAATCAAGCAAGTTTAATTGTCTGCTGGTCATCGTCGATAAGCGTACCAAGTTTGTATATTTCCTACCGCTGGCACACCCCTACACTGCTGCATCAGTAGCCCAACTGTATCTCCATCAGGTTTACAAGATTCACGGCCTGCCCGGCTCAATTGTGTCAGATAGAGATCCAGTCTTCACGAGCCACTTCTGGCAAGAGCTGTTCCGGGGGGCAGGAACAGAACTCAAACTAAGCACCGCAAATCACCCGCAAACTGATGGCCAAACGGAGCGTGTCAATCAGTGTGTCGAGACCTTTCTTCGATGCTTTACTCAAGCTTGCCCGCGCCGATGGAGTTTCTGGATTCCTCTCACCCAATTCTGGTACAACAATGCTCACCACTCGGCTATTGGGATGACACCATTCAAAGCCATGTTCGGGTACGAACCGCGCCACTGGGGTATCTCTGCTGACAACACCACACCTGCTCGGTGCCCGCGCTCCAATCTTGGCTAGATGAACGAGCCACTGTCCAAGACTTGCTGCAATAGCATCTTAACAGGGCGCGGCAACTGATGAAAGAACAGGCAGACAAAAAGCGTTTCAGGGTCTTTGAGGTTGGTGACCAGGTATTCCTGAAACTCCAACCATATATCCAATCATCGGTGGCTCCGAGGGCAAATCACAAGCTATCATACAAGTTCTATGGTCCGTTCCCGATCATTGCCAAGATCAACGACGTGGCGTATAAGTTGCAACTTCCACCACACGCCACGGTCCACCCGGTGTTCCACGTCTCCCACCTACGCCGAGCTCTTGCCCCTGGTATGTCCGTCGAACCACAGTTACCACACTCATCTGATGATCTTGCTATACCAGTGGCAATCCTCCAGACTCGGTGGCGCAAACAGAAAGACGGTGTACGCGAACAAGTGAAGATTCAGTGGTCCAACTCTGCAACGTTGGGCACTACCTGGGAAGACAATGAGAGCTTGAAGGCCAGGTTTCCTCATGCAGAGGCTTGGGGACAAGCCTCATCTCAAGGAGAGGGAGATGTCAACGCCCCTGACAGGCAGGACCCGCAGGGCAGCGGCCACTCCAGCCAACGCGCTGCCCAGCGGCCTGTTCGTGCCAAGAAGCCCAGCTCGCGTACCAGCGGGCCGGAATGGACGCGCTGAAGCCCAACTCACCACTACAAGTACAACTGCCTAGGAGAGGACCGGTATCCAGTGGATCAAGGACGACGGCGGCTACCACTTCCCTTACGAACCCTAGCACTATCTATTCTTCCTCATTCGAGAGCGCCGCTCCCCTCCTGTAATCGAATTGTATTAGCTACTACTTCAGAGAGCAATATAGATCGATTCCCACTTCGCCCCTTACATGGTAACCGATGACGATGACGAGCTTGCCTTTGATGAGTTCGGTGGCCTTTGCATTGTCCATGTTGGAGTAATCCATGAAGTGGATCACGGTGCGGCGGTGCCATCGAAGGCCTCTGGCCCTTTCCCCGGCGGGAAAGTGGGAACGTTGGGCATGCCACTGAACCGTCCGACACGGAGAACCACAAAGTCGGCCACGTGGATCTACAATTGTGCTTATGCATGGCATGCATCAATCATGAAAGCCTATCAAACTTTCACGTAGATTTTACAGTGATGGAAGCTTTGTAATTACTCACCTCAACGTCGTCCCCGCGCTGCACCGTGAGCCGCCACTCGCCGCAACCGCTGCCGAAGGCCTCGCCGTTGCCGGCCCACTGATCCCACGGCACCATCTCCTCCTCGTTGGCGGCGCCGGAGTACTCCAGGGCGGCGACCCGGCTGCCGAACCTGATGCACTCTAGCACGCCGAAGTGGCGCGCGTACGAGCGCAGGTACTCGGTGACCTGTTTATGACCCGGGTACAAATCCGACACTGCCGGCGGCCATGGGAAGTCCGTGAACTGGTACTATGGCCGTGGTGTTTGAAGGCGCGTTGTGGCGAGCGTGTGCGCCCACACGCCGCCGATGGCGTCCGCTTCGGCCTCGAACAGGACAGGCCGGAAGCCGTGCTCCAACGCGTGCTTGCAGGCGGTGAGGCCACTCACGCCGGCTCCGATGATGGCCACCCTCTTCTTCTCCATGGAACTGGAAGCCACGTAGCTCTTGTCCTTTTGTTTGCTCTTAGCCTAGTGACTAGTGTATGACTATCTTGGCATTTATCTATTTTCTGAGAAGTGGGGATCTAATATAATGCGGTTGGCCTGGACTTGCCTTGACCCAGTCAGAGTAACCATTTTATCCCTTTTCTTTATCTGCCCACTCTTTCTCTTCTTGCGAAGCTCGTCGTCAAAGTTGGAGCGCTGTCGGCGTTTGGCATGAGCTCAGTGTTGCTGTTTGTGGGATGACCTCGTTGGTGGTGCTCTACAGTGAAGTCGGTGTCGCTTGTTCGACAAGGCAACCGGTGATGACGATGACGGTTGCGACCCCTCGACGTGTTCTTTTCTTTTATGCGGCTCTATAGTCTCCATGTCGGTGTCCAGGTCGGCCGTTGGTGCCCATGTTATGTGGACCGGGTTGTATCGATTTTAGCTCGGTTTTCCGCATATTAATTGTGCATTATTTAGTCTCTTCTTAATCAATAAAAATGGCAAGGCTTTTGCCTCGTTTAGAAAAGCATGAGAGATCTCGGCTCCTCTCCCTCTCGCCTTCGGCGGCCTCGCCAGTTAGAGCAAGTACGGGTTAGGAGGTTGGCTTGTTCTTGTATATATTAGGCCCAAGATAATTCTAAGTTTGTGTTTCCCTCGAGGGCCTCTGGTGTTATGTCGTGTAGGAGCTTTAGTCCAACTTAAAGGAGCAGCGACCAGAGGTCTTCTTCCATGGCAGATGAAGATGTGTGCGGATCCAGGCAGATCTCCCCCAATAAGCTTCAGACTCTGTCGTGATATTTGTTAGAGTTGTGTCGAATATTGTGTACAAGATAGGTTACAGTTGGACTCTGAGTAGTACTGTGTTTAGATAGGATATGGAGTCGTGTCCTAATAGGACACTTATATTCTAAGCCTCTCATATATAATGGGGGTAGACACAAGATGTAACCTATGCCAGCATAATAGCACCGGAACGCAGGGGAAGCCGGCGGCATGTGTCGGTGTCGAGGGCGACTGGGTGCGGTATTGTGACGGTGTCACGGGGAGGAGCGCCCGTAGTCAGGCCCCGGGGATGTAGCCATATCGGTGAACCTCGTTAACAAATCTCGGTGTCGTGCTCATGTGATTGCTTGATCTTCGGATGATCGACGGTATGCCTCAGATTTATTTTAACAAGTGGTATCAGACCTAGATTGACTGGAGGTTGCTGGATTGTTGATCTAGAGGGGAAGCGAAAGAATTCGTGGAAGCAGTCGAGTTGGTCACGTGTAGCGACGGAAAGTTTCGACTTGCGGCGAAGATTTTTTTTGCTTGATAGCGATTGGAAACGGCGACGGCTTAACATGCTACAGCAGCAGGCGTCTAGGGCACGCTTGGATGGGCTGGCAACGGGCCGGTTGGGTGCTTGTGGTAGCTTCAGGCAGCGTGGCTGACAAGGCTAGGATGTGGTCAGGTGCGAGCTGCAGGCACGGCGGCAGCCCCTGCGTGGTGTGCACGGGTGATTTGTTTTGGAAACAAAAGAGGACAGAGGGAGGCACGAGAGCAGATTGATTTGGCAGAATAATCCATCAGTGATACAACATTGAAATTAGCAGCAGGCTTTGACAAGTAGCACTTGCATCGGGTTGTGTCTGACGGCATGCAGGACATCAAGGTAGCAGTCCATTGGTTTTTTGGTGAAGCATGAGTGCTAGTTCTGGAGCTCTCGTGAGGGGCAAATTATGTTTTTGCTGCTTGCACACGAGGAAGTGTACTACGGGGAGTTTGGGCTTTGCTAAATGCACGCGGATTGCATGACATAATGTCTCGAAGCTTGGATATATTTCTCTCGCAGGGCCAGCCATACGAAGAATCATGGCGCTAATGGGTACCGGATTTGAGGTGGAGAAGTTTGACAGGACTGGAAACCTTGGGTTATGGCAGACATGGGTGAAAGATTGTTGGCGTGACAGGGATGCTTGAAGGTGTTGCGGAAAGCGAAGCTAGCTAAGATGGAATTATCATGTGATGGATGAAAATTCGCGGAAAACGATTTGGGAGCCTCGACCGTATCATGTAGCCGGACAAGTTTGGCTGGGTTGGACTAGATAGTCTGACGGATCGACGCAAGTCGGTTGGTACAGAAGACGATGGTGGAATCGGTGACGTCGACATACGTGCGTGATGCTGATGGTGACCGACTTCTGGGTGTGGAAACACGCGGCGCAAGCCTGAGTGCTTGTGTGGCTTCGACAAGACTATGGCGCGGGGTTGATTCAAGGTGGTGTACACACGGAGCTTGAAGTCAACGGGGCGCGAGGGTGGACTGATCATCTACCATGGAGTCATGTTGAAGGTGGAGCTGAATTGAGGGGCTACGATGTAAGGATCCAGAGAATCGAAGCCTATTCAGCGGTGGGAAAAAGCGAGTGACACGTAGTTCGGACTGGAGCCCATTGGTCTGATGAAAGCGTGAAACTCGTCATCGGTCGGTGATGATCGATGGTACTCTGTAGTGGGGTTGAGTGGTGTGGGTTCGCGACCCTTGAGACTCGACCGGGACAACAGAGGCTCGACGCGGTAATAGCAGCGAGGCGTGCGGTATGCACGGGGCATGGAGACGGGCCAGGGCTCTGGTGGTGATACATGTGGTGAGACAACTGCGAATTTGACTCGGGATGACTACAAGCAATGGTGAAATTCCTTCAAGTTTCAGACAGACAGTCAAGAAAGGAGCGGTGATGTTGAGTTCATGTAACTCTTATATGTTACACCAATATGTGAGTTGTTTACTGTCACGCAGGTCAGTGATTGGTGTGTGATGGCGTTGACGGATACTCTGGAAGTTAGGAGCACAAACTAGGGTAAAAAGGAACTTAATTTTGCTCGAGTGTTGACTGTGGTCAAGAAAAGGAGGGATTACAAGTTGCAGGTGGTGGAGTCATATGGAGTCTTTGGAGTAGCAGCGGTACTCATGGAATAAGCTCAAGTCCATTGTATATGGAAGTTTGACGCATTGATGAATTCAATGTGGTGGAGAATATTCGTCAAGGTGGAGTTTGTTAGAGTTGTGTCGAATATTGTGTACAAGATAGGTTACAGTTGGACTCTGAGTAGTACTGTGTTTAGATATGATATGGATTCGTGTCCTAATAGGACACTTATATCCTAGGCCTCTCATATATAGTGGGGATAGACACACGATGTAACCTATGCCAACATAATAGCATCGGAACGCAGGGGAAGCCGGCGGCATGTGCCGGTGTCCAGGGCGACCGGGTGCGGTATTGTGACGGTGCTACGGGGAGGAGCGCCCGTAGTCACGCACCGGGGATGTTGCCATATCGATGAACCTCGTTAACAAATCTCTGTGCCGTTCTCATGTGATTGCTTGATCCTCGGATGATCGACGGTATGCCTCGGATTTATTCTAACAATATTTATTCGACAATATACATCCGAGGGTACCGCATGTGTCAGAGATATGGATGGTGCGCATGAGGAAATTTACCCATATTCAGGCATTCGAATCAAAGTAAACCCTACTTACTGCTTGTCGGTATTGATGATATAGTCTTGTATGAGAACTAAGGTTTGTGTCTACAGGGGTTTGATCCAAGATTATATAGGGGTATACGCCTCAGGTTATGGATGTAAGAATGGGTGTCTATCAGGGATACTCGTCACGCCTTATATAGTCAACTGTGGGCAGATTTACAGAGCCCTAAGTTGGTTGGTAGATGCCTAAAATAAACAAGACCTACCTAGAAACATAACAGAGTCCTTGTTTTGTGCCCTAAGGTGACGATGTGCCCTGCATCGCGGTGGACTTCAAGTTGCGGGCTTGGGCCACCCTACGGTTGTTGGGTATATTCTTTCCTCCATGAATACACCACGGGGGCATAACATTGTTAGTAGCCCTCAAGCTCTTTTAGTTCTCGGTTGCTGATCCTTTGACTTCTCTTCGTTCGAACTATGGTTCAAGGTTGTCATGGGACTGAGTGTGCCTCGTCATTGATCGACAGACTAGCCTTGATGAACTTTGAAGTACCTAAAATAAAATAGTTAAGGAACTTTAGGTCTGAACGACATCTGCTCGAAAAAGCGGAGAAGATCGCAACCGTTATGTGAGTACAAGTAAATCTTGTTCATTTCTTATCTTATTTTTATTCGACAAAAGTCAGCTTATGGTCGATGTAGGGCATGTCATGAATTGAAACAGAAATCCTGCAAAGTGATCTAGAATGGAAGCTGATCATGTTGCTAGCTAGAGTCCGTAAGAGGGATACCTTGAAAATTCTCGTCTTAACCAGAATAAACTCAAAGTGCTTCTTGATCAGAACCGTTGACGTTTAATCCTATATATACTCGTAGAAGAGCGGGCACAATTGTTTCCCTTCACAATAGAGCTATCCAGGATCGCTGCAGAACTCTCATGGGATGCCACAGATGGTTTTCCGAATAGGCAGAACTGTTCCCGTACTTTTAGAGTGATACTCCATATGTCCAACTCCGCCAGAGTGATTTTGCTACCACAGGGTGATGCCTCGGTACTCACATAACTATGAGGGCATGTACATTAGTTGAGACACCTTAGAATCTATAACAGTCCTCCACGTCAACTATATACAGTACTAGTAAAAATATCCTCTAGAATAGATCGTCTATAGCACCCATGAAATTAGGATCTGAAAACTAATCTGGGCATCATGGGATACGGCGGTTGTGCGAAGAAACGGCAGATTAGTGACAGCCTGATCGTACAATAGGGAAAAGGCCTATCACTAAGTAGTGATGTTTTTGGGACCAGGCCGTCTGCCAAATTACAGACACCCTCGTTCTCTTTCATTATTCTCTCTCTTCCACCAAATAAAAATTCTTATCTAGCATGCGTTATAGACGGCTGAGTGGATGCCGTCGTACATGCCCTGAGATCGACTCTGAAGTTTGCATGTCGTTAGAGAAAGTTGCTCTAGTGAGCTAATTGCCGTCAAGGTGATGCCCTGACATCCACAGTAGCTTGAGAATACAACAATGCCATCATTTCAATTTGTGGGTAAAAATGATTTTATTTATTAGCTAGGTTGCTTCCATGATAACATACTAGTATGCAGGGGAATAGTCTCCCGATGTTACAGCTTAAGGATATAACAATACCATCGTTTTTAAGGCGTACGGTGACTGAATCGGTGAAGTGGAAAGTTAATATTGTATCAGATCTCTCAATTGTGGGCAGTAGGAACCATTTTTGTGACCCTAAAGAGAAGCCGAAGTTGGCGGTGCATCGAACCACCCTACCTATTTTGGTTGAGATGGATAGTGCAGAGGCGGTGTCCATGATTACGGGACGCGAGGCGGATAGATCGTTGCATCGTGCACTCATAGCGGAGATCCGCGGGTTGGCCGATCTTGAGGCTAGAAAGATTTGTTTTATACATTATAGTCGTTCTCAGAACATTATTAGCCATGAGCTCGCCGCTTATGGCCGTAGTACGCCGCGCACCGCAGTTTGGCTCGCTGCCGGGATGGACTTCATTGTAAAACTGGCTCTGGCTGAGAGGCCTCCTTGAATAACCAAATTATTAATTTCTCCGCAAAAAAAAAAAGAGAAGCCGAAGTGGCAACCTCCTCAAGAAGCAAGTCTGGAGATGAATGTATTAGATGCTAGTTTTTTTCTAGCTGCAAATGCGCTGATCATGGATGCTTTCGCTGCCAGACATGGCTCATAGTTACATGTGATCTTGGCATCAGAAACACAATTTTTGAGACGGGTGCTATTGAAGTTGTCAGGCTGTGGAGGATGAGGATGGGTGGAAGATCGGAGATAGCATCAATTCTTCATGAGATCAAAGAGCTTAGCAGCAATGTAGCTTCTTTCCAGTTCAATTTTGTTGGGCATGAAGCTAATATTAGGGAACATGTATCTTTGTGCTAAGCAGGCATCTGTTAGTAGGTGTAGATGTTTATGAATCAACTATATTTTTGTTCCCTCCGTTCCCAAACAATTGTCTTTCTAGCCATCTCAAATGGACTACAACATACGGATGTATGTAGACATGTTTTAAAGTGTAGATTCACTCATTTTGTTTCGTATGTAGTCACTTGTTGAAATATCTAAAAAGACAATTATTTAGGAACAGAGGGAGTAGTTTTAATTCCTCTGTTTATAATATAAGATATTTTTACAAGCTAGTTTAACTTGCAAAAATATTTTATATTATGAGACGGAGCGAGTAATTGATTGCACGTAGAAATACTAGTTCAGTAGACCAGTATGTGGATAAAGAATGATTATATTTATTGGCTGGGCTGCTTCCACGTGACAATATACCATCGTTTTTGCCCGCTAACCAACTTGACCAGAAACACAGTTCAACACACCAGTTTGTGGATAAGAATGATTTTATTTAGTGGTTGCTTTGCTTCCAGAACAACAATATAGTAGTATGCTGGGTCGGTGTGGATTTACGGGACATGATCTACGCGCACCCGATTTAGTAATTTTTTTCTGAAAAAAAGTCAAAAAACTTGAAACCTTTTTACGAAAAAATAGTCTAGCATAATACTCGTGTTTAAAGTTTTGGGACAAAATGAGTCATGTCATATTCTGAGCGAGAAAAACAAAATCCCAGCTAAAAAAAAGAGAGAAAAGTAGCTTTTATATAGCATTGATTATGTCGTATTTTGGTCGACATGAGTTTTATGTAGATCATGTATGTTTTTTCCGAAAAAGGGAGTAACCGGGCCTCTGCATTATAAGATGCACACAATCATTTTATTAAGCGCAGAAAGAAGTTCAAGTCATCGAGTACAAGACAAAAATAAAGGTGAAAATAAAAACAAAACACGAGCATGACAAGTCAACATAACCCATGGTTGGCTCGCCGGGCAAAATGGTTTTAAAAATATTTAACTATTTTATTTCATCTTTCAATTCGGATGCACACGCTATCATGTTCATAGTTGTATTTTCGGCTATGGGTAGTCTTAAAAGCTGCGGCTTAAGAATATAACAAGTGCATCATACTACCTCTGGAAGCGAGTAGTATTAAATCATCTCAGCCGTTGATTAGCGGCATAGTTTTGTCATTATTTTCATTTCCTAATTTGTCAAATCCCTCGCGGTGACGATCCTCGTGAGGCCTCGTCATTGCCATCGCCCATGAATCCATGATCAACGGCGCATGGCCAACATCAATCAGAGCTAGCCTCTTCAAGCCCCCCACCAGGCATCAAATCTACCAGCAGGTCACAGAACCCGCAGTACAGCGTCCTTATCAGTCACGGCGTCGTCGCTGCAGCTTCCTCTGAGGTGTTCCCGCTGTTGTCGTTCGTCGTTTGTGTGCAGCGGCCATAGCCGCCGGCTTGATCGCCGGAAAACAATCAGCTGATCACATATGTCACTAATGCATGCATCCAGAAATGATCAATCAATCTATTGCACATGGTGATTTCCTCGGCCAAAAATACCGGCCGGCAAGGATCCATCCTGTGTACAATTGTCTCTGTTGCACTGAATGTCGGCCGGAAAGTATTCGGCCGGACCGGTCCAAGCAGGACAAGAAAACACACGGATTCCTCAATGGATGTAGAATTTGGGTATTTATTTTCTAAGTCTGCCAATTTTACCCCTTGAAGACAATATACTACTGAATTGCTTTGGTAGTATTGATGGATCTGGTCCATTGAATGACTGAAAATGGACGGCTCATATTATTTTGATGCATCCTAAAAGGTCTCAACAAGAATTCCATCATTTAAGCCAACTCAAAGAGAAACATGTCGCTGGAATAGCCTTTGGTGAATAAGCATGATTTTATTTATTAGCTGGGCTACTTCCACGACAACAATAAAGTATGCAAAGGGATAATCTTTCAATGTTGCAGCAGCCACTGCTGGTTTGACGCAGTTCGTCAGAAATACAAACAGTTGGTTATTATTCTAGTTCCTCAGATTGACACCCGCGTAATCTGCAGGTTCATACGGAATCAGCCAGTCAGCCAGAAATCCCTTCTTCCTCCTAGGCTCACAGCCCATGTCCTTGCACAGCTGGTCGCTGTGCCAGATACCGATAGAAGCAACGCAAGATCGACGGAAGTAGTCGCCCGAGTAGCGTTTCATGTATGCCTCCCATTCCTTCACATTTTCCTCCATAGATCTTATGGCAGGCAAACGAAATCCCCCATCAAGGAAATGCGTCAGCCATTTGGACCGTATCTCCGAGGTGTGTAGATCTCCCATGCTCTCGGAGTAGCCAACGATTGCTAGCTGAGGAATCCTGGGGTGAACGGATAGCCTGTCACATCTCGTAAGAACTATGGTTAGTTAATTGTGCTGCATTGATATAGTACATATCAACTAGTTCAGTTGACTAAAATGAAAGGGAAAGGGTTGAAAGGAACCTGTAGAGAGGAACCGCAGTAACTGGCGTGCCAACAACGATCTCTCTGAACAGAGGTGAGGTGAACAACTCTCTGAGCTTCTGATCCCCATTGTACCCGGTCGCAAAGATCACGACGTCGCTCTTGATCGGCGCGGGCTCGCCTTGTACAATGACACCTTCCTTGCAGAAGCTAAATTCGTTTGCTTTCTTGAGGATAATGCTTCCCTGCTCAACCTTGTCGTAGAATTTGTCCGGCATTATTGCAATCAGCCATGAGCTGAGAGCTTGGATGAAACTGTGTTCCGGCACCATGCCATGCTTCCTCATGGGCACCGCCCACATGTAGTAGCTCTCCACAAACTTTAACAATACCCATCTCTGATCAAATTAAATTAATGCATAAAAAGGAGCCTTTGAGAGCTATTTTATATTCCCTCCGTTCCAAAATAAGTGACTCAAGGAGGAGTATATAAAGAAATACAGTGGCCATTATATACGTACCAAGGGTGACAAGAAGGTAGCCAACAGGCTAAGGAGCAGCCCCTCTCCTGGCTTGTGAACTAGTAGTTCGGACAAGCGATTGAAGCACAAGAAAGGAACCGGGACACCCCAAGCATAGAAGTCAGGGATGATCCATCTCTTTGTCCGAACAATTATTGTACAAGGATGTGCCGAACCATTCACATTTGAGCACTCTGTGGCGATGTCGAGAGCAGACAGGGATGATCCATCTCTTTGTCCGAACAATCATTGTACAAGGATGTGCCGAACCATTCACATTTGAGCACTCTGTGGCGATGTCGAGAGCAGACTTTTGGTAGCCGACGACGGTGACGAGCTTGCCTTTGATGAGCTCAGTGGCTTTTGCATCGTCCATGTTGGAGTAATCCATGGAATGGATCACCGTGCCATTGAAAGCCTCCGGCCCTTTCTCCGGTGGGAAAGTTGGAATGTTGGGGATGCCGCTGTACCGTCCAACGCATAGCACCACAAAGTCGGCCACGTGTGTCTATATGCCACAAAAGGTCAGCGTTAGGCAACACTTCTGCTTCGGTACACCCTCCTAAAACACATCAAGGGCTGAGATCTGCCCATACCCCTTCGCTGTCAGGGGCATGATCATCTTATTTGAAACCCCCCCCCCCCCGCGCGTCCACGCCGATACCCCCGCGCGCCTGTGTATACGGGGCTGCCGCACGAGCCGAGCCGCTTGGCAGCCGTGAGGACGCGAGCCGAGACGAGCCGTTAGCATCCATGGGCCCACAATGTCAGATGCAGGGCGTGTCGGTTGGGGTGTACGTGTGGTCGTGGCGCGGTCGTGCAGTTAAGTACGCACTAATTGCGGCGCTGACTGCTCGCGGCCGATCTCCTGCCGCCAGCCTTCTGCCGTCGTAGTCTGTGCCCTCCATTGCCGCACGTGCGGCGACCGGGCGCCTTCCGCCTCGGGCCGGCAGTTGACGCGACGGGTCGGCTGCCGCCGCTGCGGCGACCGCCCGCCCGCCTTCAGACGCCACCAACGCTTCGACTGCCGCGCGTGCCGTCCCCGCGCCTTCCCACGCCACCGCTGCCGCGCCCAGACGCCACCGATGCCTCGCCTGCCGTGTTGCGCCTTCACACGCCGCCGCTGCCTCGCTTTCACACGCCACCGCTGTCGCGCGTGCCGCCAGCCGCCCGCCTCTCCCTTGGGGCGCGCGCCACCGACGGCTCGCCCGCCCACCTCCCTCCCCCGCCGTCTATAAAAGGCCGCGCCAGCCCTGACCAGGCCGTGCCATCTCCCTCCCCCCGCCCATCTCTCTTCCTTTCCTCGCCGGCAATGTCTTCCAGCGACTCCGACGAGGGCGCGTGGCCGACCGACGTTTGGCCGCTGAGCCTCACCGTCGGCAACGCGGAGGATCTGGCCCGGTTCGGCGTGATGGTGCCGCCGGCAGCCAAAGTGCCGCGGCCATGGTGGATCGGGGCGGACGGCATCCCCACCATGGGACCACCGCCGACGAGGCAGCAGCTCCACGCGTTCCCTGGCGGCCGGTACAACCGGAGGGCTCGGCGCAGGTTCTGGCGCGGGAAGAACTTCGACATCGTCCTCGGCGCGTTCAGGGATGCGGCGGCCGGCCGCACCGTCGGGGACATTACCGGCGAGGCCGACACTTCCCGTGGTCGCCGCCGCCACGGCCCACCTCCAGCCGCCCCCACTGCCCCGGCACAGCAGGCGCCCCCTGACCCGGCGCTGGTCGAGATCCCGCCGGCGCAGGCCGCCCTCGCGCAAGACGGAGACCCCGACGACACGCCGGGGCTACTTGCGGTGCTGGCCCAGTCGGCAGAGGAGGCGGCGACGGCGGCCACTCATGAGGAACAAGAGCGGCTGGCGGCCATAGCCGCGGTGCAGGAGCAGCAGGCGCGGGAAGACAACTGGTGGGATTTCAGCGACGACGACGACGACGATGGCGACGACGGCGGCGAAGGAGAGGCCGGCGGTATGGCGCCGTTCGTCGACCTCAGCGGCGCCAGCGACGACGAGTAGTCTAGTTTTAGGGTTTTTTATTTAAATTTCGGTCTAAGTTATGTAAGAGCAGTGCTCGGTTATGTTTAGTGTTATGTAAGGTAGTTTGAATTATGAATAAACTCGGAATGGCTTATCTGGAAAAAAAAACGTATGTTTAATTTGATGTTAGTCGTGCAACTTCAAAAAATAAACGGAAACATGCATTTCAACGTTACGAGAAAAATCAGTGCTCGGTTACGCATGCATGAAGCCTTCACTCATACTCGAACGGTCTCTGGAGAACTTATCATGCATGCACGCCAAAAACATATTGCGTCACGTCCGGGGTGTGGTATGTGGTGTTATCACCAAAAAATTAGAAAAAAATGATGATGGTGGAACACTATAAAAAATGTGGGTACATTTGAAGGCCGTCGGAAAAAACTCCTTTCAGACGGGGCCTTCGGTCCTGCCCAAACGGTGTCCGGAGAAGGAGGCCAACTTGTCGACATATTCGGAATGACCTCAATTTTTGCAAGTGAGTTGGTATGCCCACCCCCATAGTCAATACAAGAATTGAACGTATTTGGACATCAAAAACATGTTGCGTCACGTCCGGGGGTGTGGTATGTGGTGTTTTCACCGAAAAAATTATTGAAAATTCATAAAGTAAAAAAAAGCCACAAAACTTTTCATGCATCTTGGTGATGATGGTGGAACACTATGGAAAAAATTTGAGTTCATTTCAAGGATGTTGAAAAAAAACTCCTTTCAGACGGGTCCTTCAGTCCTGCCCGAACGGTATCCGGAGAAGGAGGTCAATTTTCTGGCATATTCAGAATGACCTCAACTTTTGCAAGTGAGTTGGTATGGTCACCCTGACATTCAATCCCAGAATTGAACGTATTTGAACACCGAAAACATGTGGTGTCACGTCCGCGGTGTGCTATGTGCTGTTTTCACCGAAAAATTATAGAAAATTCATAAAGCGATAAAAAAGATAGAAAACATGGCATGCATCCTAACGATGATGGTGGAACACTATAAAAAAATTTGGGTTTATTTAAAGGATGTCAAACAAAAACTCCTTTCGGACGGGTCCTTCAGTCCTGCCTGAACGGTGTCCGGAGAAGGAGGTCAATTTTTTGACATATTTGGACTGACCTCAACTTTTGCAAGTGAGTTGATATGGTCATCCTCACATTCAATCCAAGAATTGAACGCATTTGAACACCAAAAATATGTTGTGTCACGAGTCCGGGGTGTGCTCTGTGCTGTTTGCACCGAAAAAATTATAGAACAATCATGAAGCGATAAAAAATATAGAAAACTTGGCATGCATTGTGGATAGTACTAATGTGGTAAAAAATATAATTTGGCGGATGTTAAAAATATATTGTAGATAGTACTAATGAAATTTGCATACTGTGGCAAAAAAAAAGAAATAAGACAGATAGTAATGATATGATTTGAGTTTACACTGCTTGCAGTACGGACGCACTGTCCAGACAGAGTAATGAGCTTACTCTGTCCGGGCAGTGCGGCCGTGCCGCCCCTAGCAGTGCAAAGTCAAACCAAATTAGTACTAACTGTCTCATATAGCAATATGCACGAACACAGGGTATATAAGCCGGTCGTGGCATCCCTCGGCGCGCGAGGTGGGACTAAAAAAGCGCCCCTTCCACCTCCCCCGCGCCGGGACTCATAGAAGGGAAAAAAACTGATGCAAAAAAAAAGTCCGGCATGTGCTCGCAGGCCACAACTGCGCTTAATCGGTCTGGCCCGATCAAGCTGGGCGGCGAAAGGGCCGGCCTTTCGGCCCAGCTACGGCCTGCAGCACAGGCAAACGGGGCAGTGGCGGGACGAGGCGGGAATCAGAGGAGTTCGAAAGTGCTGTGGGAGGCAGGTATTTAAGGCGGTCGCGGCGTCGCTCGGCGGGCGAGGTGGGACTAAACATTAGTCCTCACCCCCACCGACCCTGCCCCCCCTCGCACCGCGCCCACAGTGTCACGCACAGCCCACGCGCGGCCCACGCGCGGCGTCGCGCACAGTCACCGGGCCGTCGCGCACAGTCAACACTTTTGTTTTTTTAAATAGTATTAAATGTTTTTAGTTATTTATGTGATTCGTTAACTAGATTTATTATAATAACAATAAGTTCTTTATTATAGTTTATAGAAAAAATAATAAGTCCTTTATAATTAATTACTAAAACAATACTGAGTTTTTTGATAATTAATTGATAATGAGTACTTTTATAATGAATATTATGTTCAGTTATTTGTGTAAATTAGTAATTACATTTTTAACATTTATGTAATGTTAATTAATGTCTAAAAAATACTTAAAATATGTGCAAAGTTTAGTACTGTAATGTGTTTATTCATAATAATAATGAGTTTTTTGTTATAATTTATAAGTAAGAATAATGAGTTTTTTTATTACAATATATAGGTAAAAATTACTAGTTGTGATTTAATTTTTTATGAGTACTTTTATAATGAATATTACGTTCATTTATTTGTGTAAATTAGTAATTACATTTTTAATATTTATGTAATGTTAATTAATGTCTAAAAAATACTTAAAATATATGCAAAGTTTAATATTGTAATGTGTATTGCATTAATGACTAATTGTTTTTTCATAATAATAATGAGTGCACGAAACGTTCATATCAGATCAGTGCCAGTTGTATTGGTGGTACGAGGTGGCATGCACGAAACGTGACACAATTTTGGGAGGCAGTGGGCATGCCCATCTTAGGGCCCCACGCAAGAGTTGAACGAATTCGGACACCATACGCACGTTGCGTCACGCCCGGTCAGTGTTTTCGGTGCGTTTCACGGAGAAAACCATAGGAAATTCATACGGTGCCGGAAAATTCTGAAAACTTGCACGCATGATGGACCTGGCGATGAGTGCGTGTCCAAAAAATTTGGTGTCCACCGGATGAGTTAGAAAAGAGAACGCGGTACGGGGCTGTCATCGGTCATATCAGATCAGTGCCGATTGTATTGGTGGTACGAGGTGGCATGCACGAAACGTGACACAATTTTTGGAGGCAGTGCGCATGCCCATCTTAGGGCCCCACGCAAGAGTTGAACAAATTCGGACACCATACGCAAGTTGCATCACGCCCGGTCAGTGTTTTCGGTGCGTTTCACGGAAAAAACCATAGGAAATTCATACGGTGCCGGAAACTTATGAAAACTTGCACGCATGATGGACCTGGCGATGGGTGTGTGTCCAAAAAGTTTGGGATCCACCAGCTGAGTTAGAAAAGAGAACGCAGTACGGGGCTGACATCGGTCATATCAGATCAGTGCCGGTTGTATTGGTGGTATGAGGTGGCATGCACGAAACTTGACACAATTTTGGGAGGCAGTGGGCATGCCCATCTTAGGGCCCCACGCTAGAGTTGAACGAATTCGGACACCATACGCACGTTGCGTCACGCCCGGTCAGTGTTTTCGGTGCGTTTCACGGAGAAAACCATAGGAAATTCATACGGTGCCGGAAAATTATGAAAACTTGCACGCATGATGGACCTGTCGATGAGTGCGTGTCCAAAAAATTTGGGGTCCACCGGATGAGTCAGAAAAGAGAACGCAGTACGGGACTGTCATCGGTCATATCAGATCAGTGCCGGTTGTATTGGTGGTACGAGGTGGCATGCACGAAACGTGACACAATTTTGGCAGGCAGTGGGCATGCCCATCTTAGGGCCCCATGCAAGAGTTGAACGAATTCGGACATCATACGCAAGTTGCATCACGCCCGGTCAGTGTTTTCGGTGCGTTTCACGGAGAAAACCATAGGAAATTCATACGGTGCCGGAAAATTATGAAAACTTGCACGCATGATGGACCTGGCAATGGGCGTGTGTCCAAAAAGTTTGGGGTCCACCGGCTGAGTTAGAAAAGAGAACGCAGTACGGGGCTGACATCGGTCATATCAGATCAGTGCCGGTTGTATTGGTGGTACGAGGTGGCATGCACGAAACGTCACACAATTTTGGGAGGCAGTGGGCATGCCCATCTTAGGGTCCCACGCAAGAGTTGAACGAATTCGGACACGATACGCACGTTGCGTCACGTCCGATCAGTATTTTCGGTGCGTTTCACGAAGAAAACCATAGGAAATTCATACAGTGCTAGAAAATTATGAAAACTTGCACGCATGATGGACCTGGCCATGGGTGCATGTCCAAAAAATTTGAATGGTTGCATTAAAAAATGCATTAATAATTTCTGACGTTAAAAAAACATCGAAGATAATGGCTCTCTTTTTGAAGAATATGCATGATTCATGTGAACCTTCACAAGCTCTGAGTAGGTGAAGACTCACATCGATCCTGCATATCCTCCAAATAGAGTCCCACAAACTGAGATGTTTGTGCATTGACCGAAAGAAAATTATATAAAGGAGTCAACGACGCGCTGGCTTAGCGATGTCGTATTAAACTACAATGCATGTTTTTAATAAATGCATCGTGGGCCAGCCGGCGGCAGTTTTACGGGACGGGCCAAGTGGCCCACTATGGCGTGACCACGTCTATGACGCCGTACGTGCGTGCATTGCATGGAAACCACGCCGCCATTACCTCGCCCCAGGACCGCCTAGCCCCGCCGCCTCCACGCACGTCCTCACCCGTCCCCGATCCGACGGTCGCACCGCCGTGGCCGTCCAAACTCCCTTCCCTGCCGGCCTGACGGCGGCCATACAATCCGGCATCTGCGCGTGCGACTTGGATCTCAGGCCCGGCCGTGCCGTCTCAGCAAATTCGCCGGCACCCTAAACCCTAGGACGGGCCGTCGGCCAGCGCGCTCGTGTGGTCAGAGGGCGCGCGGCTGCCACGACTAACCCACACCGGGTGGGGTTTGGCAACGGGGGCTGCCGGTGCACGTCGAGACGCCGGAAGGTATGGTATTAAACCATATGTAATCTTTTTTGAATCTCGTAACTAGTTAGATAACTGGCATCTTATTTAAAATACAAGAATTGGGAGATGTGTACTGCTCGGTTGAGAAGTGGTGCGAATTGGTGGGAAAATTCACACCCAGACAGCGCATGATGCTACGTGGCACAAATTTGGACAGTATGTTGAGAATTCCTTCCGTGAAAATGAGGAAAAATTTATTGGAATTTATGATTACAACGTATGACACTACTAGAAAGCGATTTATTATTCGGCCAAATACTGATGGCATCAGTGTGCTTAATGAAGATGTTTACGACATATTCAGGCTACGTAACGAGGGTGATGATGTCAGTAGCATGATATCAACAGTACAACTAGATGCCAAAAAAATTGTTCCGAACCGGTTTCTAGACAAAAGAACAGGCCTAATCCTCATCGATGAGTTGGTAAAAAATATTGTTGATACTCAGTCATACGATGATGATTTTGTGAGAAGGGCCATACTGGTTCTTATGGGTACAGTCTTAGCACCACAATCCACCAAGTTTGTTCCTTATCGTTATTACAAAATGGTGGAGGACGTGAACGCTATCAAGTCATACAATTGGAACGATTTCACGTTGGGGGTGTGCATGGATGCTATTAAAAAATCGGTCGAAAATCTTGAGAAATTCAAGTGGCCTATCGGGAACTTGGCTCTTCTTCAGGTACAAGTCATTTCGTAATAGTTGTATGTACATATAATTTTTATTTGATCTATGTGTCTGACTAGTTATGTTTACTATCATGCAGTATATATACTGGGAAAAAGTTGAGCCAATTGGTGTGGATACATTTGATCCTTTGTCTCGTGAATACCCACTAATGGTTAACTGGCCAGAAACGGAAGGGAAAAAGAGAGACGACTATGACAACATGCACGGGCGTGGCACCGGTAATGTAAGTCAATAAGTATAGTCCTTATTGGTTGCACATAGTAATTAAGTATAGTTGTTATTTAATTTTTTTTTGTTGTACAGCTTGAAAACTGCGTTAGCGAAGAGTACAGACGTGCTAAGGTAGCACGTGAAGGGACTGTCCCAGATGAAGAAATGAAGAAACCTAAACGGAAAGGTGGTGGCAGGAGTAGAAAGCCAAGCACGTCAGGGGTTTCATCGAACACGACTAACAGTATGGACCGTGTGATGACATACATAAAGCTGCTTCACAAGGAGGTTCTTAATATACCCGACAGATGTGCACAGGTAATTTAGAAGTCATATTGAACATGTTTTAGTTGTTTAAGTACTTATCGTGTTTCATTTGTGTTTGTAGATGGTAATGGAAAGGTTGAACACGGAAGGTGTGCTGTACAAACCCAATAAGAGGGACACCAATGACGAATTTGATAATGTAGGTGAAGGAGTTGGGATGGAGAATGGCTAGTACAAGTCATCAAAATATTGGCCAGATATTGAATCACCTATCGATGTGGAGCTAGTAACATCTTTCACGGGTTTCAATGATACCTACGTGCCCGTTGATGACACGGGTGCTCCGGCGACGACACCGGGTAAAGGTGACGCTACTGATCCTTTCATTATAGACGATAATGGAAAGTCTCCATGTTCGTCATCAACTGTACGTACAGAAGACTTCCCGTCTATGTCCCGAACCCCATAGAATGCTGAAATTTCTGGTGAGTCTATGGGTGGTTTCTCACCAACAAAGTCCGAAGACATGTTTGAGAGTTTCCCGGCAGAGAGCAACATAGGTAATGGTGAAGGCAGTGAGGACAATGAAGGTAAACGCAAATGAAATCCGTCAAAATATTGTCTATCCCCGTACGACCTTCTCATTACCCGCAAGAAACGTGTTAAAAAAAGTAAGTCAAGTACTACTTTATAATTCATGCACGCGTTATGTAATTTTTTTTATTTTTAACGACTGTAGCTGCATTGTTTTAGATCTGTTTGCATCGCCACCACATTCAGTTCTAGCAAGTTCCCTTAATATGACTCCGGATCACATAGAGGCAGCTAGAGTTTTTGTTGAGACTCTCGCATCGACAAAGAAGCATGCACACCGAACCGTGGTCGATATGCCGCCACCAGATGGGGACATATGCACGCCAGCTATGCTTCACGATGTCCTGACGTTTAAATGGTTGAATGACGCTGTAAGTATGAGTTTGGTTTTAACAAAACTCTCATTTGCACTTCACAAGTTGATAGAATTTTTTTGTTTATGTATGCAGATCATCAATGCATATTGTAAACACCTACAACACCGTGATTTCTCTGATCGTTTCATATCAACAACGTGGTTCCCCAAATTTATGTTGGGTAGGGCTAGGGGAAAGACCAAGTCAATTAATGATTTAGATTCAGAACATGTTACAAAGAAAGCAAAAGTCCTCGCAAGAGTAATGGATGAGTATTTCAGACGGGACAAGGTATTCCTTTCATATTTATTTGTTTTTGTTAGTCATTACTATTTAATTGCACTAACATCATTTGGTTACTATATAGGCGTATTTTCCTATGCACGTTAATGAAAATC
Source organism: Aegilops umbellulata (assembly GCA_032464435.1). Classification (NCBI taxonomy): domain Eukaryota; kingdom Viridiplantae; phylum Streptophyta; class Magnoliopsida; order Poales; family Poaceae; genus Aegilops; species Aegilops umbellulata. The sequence goes on from CP136058.1 coordinate 333,930,141, forward strand.
ATTGGATAACCATAGTGATGCACACCGTCAAGGAGGAGTTTCAAGTTCTTGACTCAAATTCTAAAGGCGCAATTAGCCAAAGAATTCACAATATGATTGCTACCCTGGTACGCTATAATTTTCACATTCGCATTCAGAAAATTATTGAGTCATACATTAAATTCTGGTTTGTTAATTTGTTTCAGAGAGCAGAAATTTCTAAGGATATAATGGAGGCCAACTCAAGTCTTGAATCAAAAAAATTTCCAGATGTCTCATCGTGGCCAATTAATGAGTATAAAATGCCGAGACAAAATGATGGGTAAGTTAAATGAGTATAAGGAAGTGCATGCTATATTCTAAGTTGATCACACATGTTTATTGCAGAGTGTTTTGTGGACTTTTTGTGATGTGGCACATAAAATACTGGGACGGAGATCGCTGGACACATGAATTTGACCAGCAAGAGATTAATGAGTCAAGGCCACGTATTGTCGCGGAAATCATTTTTTCTGAGGTCAACAAATTAGAGAAAGTGAAGATGAAAATTGTTAAAATCATGGAGAAGGAATAGGTATTAGCAGTGGTAGGGTTTTAGTCCCGTAGAAGGTTTCCCTATCGTTGTTGGATACTTTGATCGATTGTAATGCGACATGGCACTGGGATAGATTTCGACAATTTTTCACGTTTTATTTATTGCTTTCGTGTGACACTACACATTTAAATGCGTGTGGGCAAGTAATATTTTCTCTGTCCTAAAATGTATCAGCTTGCCTCTGCGATATTACATGTACTGTTGTTGTTGTTCCTACTCGCGGCGGTCTTTTTTTATTAAAAAATATGCCCGCTGTCCTGAGTTGGCGCGATGTGGATAAAACCTGCACAATTTCCCACGTCGATTCTGGTGGTAGCAGCGGCGCTGGATCCGACGAATATTCCAGCCCAGCCCTTGCGGTGGCCGACAACCGAGGCAGTGGCGAGCCCGCGCAGTCCAGCTAGTGCGGGCTGGCACCATTCGCCGTGCGCCACGCGCGGGTCTGCTGGCCCAGCAGCCGGCCGACCGACAGCCGCGCGCCCGGTGGCACACGTCTCGTCCCGCCCCAGCCAGCGGGCACATGCAACGATCCCGAGGGGGAATATGGCGATCTGTTAGCCCATAGACGACGCGTCTTGGGGTGGGCCGATCCTCTTCGTGTGCGGATACAGACGCTGACGCGTTGTGCCGAGTAGGTTTAGTCCCACTTCGCCTGCGGAGAGATGCGCCGACCGGTTTACATACCCGCGTCTTCGCCTTCCCACAAGCTCGCTACAGAACACTAATGAATGCCCTGCTGTACGCCGTGGCCTCCCCGCTCGGCGGCCGAAAGGCCTCGCAAGAAGGCGTTGTAGTTTATTGTGGTCCGTGCGCGCGCCCGGCCACGGCTGAGTTTTTTTTAAATTGTCACATACATTAAATTTTAAAAATGTTCATAGATTGACTAAGTCATGACAGCAATAACACATTCATACAAATATATTATGTTTCACACATAATAATATAAATCGCATGTCTCATAACATCGAACAAGGTGGCATAAACATTAACTCAAAGTGCCATGTCTATTATTCTTAAACAAATTAACTGAAAGTGCTACTGACTTTCATCGAACAAGGTGGCTTAAAGAATAAACTCAAAGTGCCATGTCTCTTATCCTTAAACAAATAAATTGAAATTGCCAGTGCCTTCAATTGATTATGAATACTTCATATTTATGCTCGGTTCCTACATAACAAATTGTAAACAACTCATCAAGCAATTATAAAGAGCGAACCAAAAAATAATTAAAATAATGAAAAACTTACTTTTCATTCTCAGGGCACGGTTGCCGTCTATGGCCCTCTTTCTTACAAATGCCACAAAGAGGACCGGGTTTTTTCTCAGAGAATGATTTTGGTCTTCCATTTTTTGTAACATTTGGATCTTTCTTTGCCCGCCCTGTCCTGCTCTGTTTAGGGGCGCCCTTCGTGGAAACTTTCACGGGATCACCTATGACATCAACATGTTGTTCTGGCTGACGTGGCTCCTCATGCATATTTCTTCTACTACCAACAACATCATCATCATCAGTGACCTTTTTCTTCGCTATTATATTCTGCAGACACTGCATCAACTCATCATAGACGAATGGATCATTTGAAGCAACATGAAAAGCTTCAGCTCCTGTTATACTGAGATGACTATAGCGAGCACGCTGCTCTGCCCCTGTCCAACCCCAGCCAAACAAGTCACTCATTCGCTGTGCAGGCAGCCCACCTCTCGCAACTTTCGACATCCTCTTAAGGATGCAACACTTAGGTATTTTAGATATTTTGAGATGAACCAACACATACAGAATGTGTTTGCAAGGCAATCCTTTCCGAAGCATTCGTCCACAACTGCAGTCTATCGTATTCTTAGAGTTTTCAGCTCGATAATTCACGCTCAACTGAAATTTGCGGTTATTTCTCCATGTCACGATGAAGGTGTGACAGTCAACTCCCACTAGCGTCTCAAAAATCTCAAGCTCTCCCATCTTCTTCAGATCTTGTTGAAGAATATAAAAGTTGGAATGAGTGAATACTTCGGCGGCATGCTTCTCAATATCCTTATATTCTGTGACTGATGGTGGCAATGACTGATTTGAAACACAGTCATCATGCGCCTCGTTCTCACGTAGTCGGACTATGCAATTCTCATAATGCACAACTAGGTCAACAATAGTCATACCGCCGTCCAAGTGCAGGTGAAGACAAGAGTTAAGACTTTCACTCCTCTGATTACTGCGCATACCCAGAAAAAAACCATCTGACAGATATGATGCTGCCCACAGACTCCTCTTCCTGTACATCCTACTCAGCCACTCTTCTGTTTTATCAGTCTTCCATTTACGCACGAAAGCATGCCATCTCGCCTCAAAGTTGGATGGAGAGGTGGAGTAGTACAATAGTGCCCTGAACTCATTTAGCGATTTGTAATTAAGGTGCTTCTGCATGTTTTTTTCCACGTGCCATGAGCATAGACGGTGCAACACATCAACCAAAACCAACCGAATAGCTCGTATCATTGCAGCGTCTCCATCTGTGATGATTGACCTTGGTTTTTTCTGACAATTGGCCTTCAAGAATGTCTGGAGTAGCCACACGTACGTTGCTTCGGTCTCGTCGGACACAATGGCACAACCAAAAACTGTGGTGCAACGGTGATTATTTACACCAATAAAGGGGATGAACGGCATACCATATCTGTTCATCTTATACGTGCTGTCGAACACTGTCACATCTCCATACAATTGATAGTCACGCCGCGACTGTGCATCGCACCAGAACATGCTCTTCAAACGGCCCTCCTTATCGAGCACGTACTCAAAGAAAAACTCTGGATTCTTCTCCTTTCTGCTCCTCATAATCCCCATTGCCATGTTAGCATCACCCTTCGCAATCAACTTCATTTTTTCTCGGCAACATAGGTTGTACACGTCTCGTCTCAGAAACCCACACTTATCATACGAGCCATACCTGCTAATGAAGTTGTCGACGATGATATGCTTTCTGATCCCAGCTCCTTCCATCGCCAAGATCTTAGCTATCTGGTGATCTCCCATCACTCGATGTGACCGCAGAAACACCACCTCATCTGGTCTAGCCAACAAATGGTTGTGATCATCCATAAAAGCTGCCACGAACCAAACTCCACGTCCTTTGTCCAACTTCACGACTAAATGTGCGCCACACTCGCAACGAGTCTCTGGTCATAGCCTACGGGTACGGCCCTCCGGGTTTAAAAATTTACCGAGACGTTTTCCTGCCCTCAAGCAAACGTATCTCCTATACCGAACAGTGGTTGAAAGTCCTTTTCCTCGTTTCACCTTATCTTTTCTGATATTGAATCCACGGTCTCTGGCGTAGTTATTATAGAACATGTGAGCCTCCCATTGTGATGCAAATGTCATACCCATAACCTTCAACTGTGTCTCCAGCGCACGTTGCTGGATTTCAGCTTCCTCAATGTCCATATTAGCTCCATCCTCATGCTCATATCCATCTTCACCACTCCAACCATCAAAGTTAGCCTACAATATTCCACATAAGCAAGTGCAAGTTGTCATTACCAAGTTTTTATTATTCAATGACATCTTAAATTTTGGACCGAACCTGGCTTATGTTATCCCCGAAAGATTCAACACCATGATTTTCCTCGTTCTGAACGTCAATATCCTCCTGCACATAAAAAAATCATATGCACATGTAAGTACCATATAGTTCTTCATCCGATGAAAAGAATGTACATGACACTTACGTTTTCACTACAAGCACCCTCCTCCTTCTTTTCAAAATCCTCCTCAGGTAAATTATCGTACGACGACCAGGATTCATTGTCGCTGCCATCATCATCATCTTTGCTATCATTACCATTCGTACGATCAACACTATCGCTACCATCCCACTCACTCGTGTCCAAAAATAGATCCGTAAATCCAGTTTCTTTATCCATTAAATGATCTCTCAACCATCACTGCAATATTATAATAAAAATTGATCTATCAATTTTAAATCAAATTAAATGTACTACGTTAATACAGATGAGAAATTCTTATCTAACAAGTGATTGCACATAATTATTTACAGATTCAATTTTTTTGACAAACTAGATGGCTCACATGGCATGCACGTGCACTTCGGCCGGCCTGGCGTAGCTGCGGACGGCGTGGACGTTCCCGGAGAGGTTGATCACGGAGTTGCGGGCGGCGACGGCGTCCACATAGGCCACGTCACAGCGACGACCTGCACGAAGGCGACATCACGTACGACAGGCGACTCCAAGATCTGTCTGCGCCGGCCAGATCCCGGGTGAAGACGGGGAGAAGGCGGCGATCGGCCGAACGGGAAGACGTTGGAATTGGCAGTGTGATCACGGCTAGATCGGCGGGGAAAGACGGCTGTCGGCGGGGCGGGGCGACGTTGGAATGGGCCGCGTGATCAGCGCAGGTCATGGGTTTTTTTTTCGCGCGACGGGGAGAGGGTAGTTGCGAGCCGGCCGTATCGGCTCGAGCCGTGCGCTCGGCCCTACCTGTATGGGCACGCCGCATACGGCGCAGGATACGTTAAGCACCATATGCCCAAAATGCCCTTATACGTTAAGGGGGGGGGTGTACCGAAGCAGACCTCAAGTTATACGTTAAGCACCGTATGCCCAAAATGCCCAAAATGCCCTTATACGTTAGAGCAAGTACGGGTTAGGAGGTTGGCTTGTTCTTGTATATATTAGGTCCAAGATAATTCTAAGTTTGTGTTTCCCTAGAGGGCATCTGGTGTTATGTCGTGTAGGAGCTGTAGTCCAACTTAAAGGAGCAGCGACCAGAGGTCTTCTTCCATGGCAGATGAAGATGTGTGCGGATCCAGGCAGAGCTCCCCCAATAAGCTTCAGACTCTGTCGTGATATTTGTTAGAGTTGTGTCGAATATTGTGTACAAGATAGGTTACAGTTGGACTCTGAGTAGTACTGTGTTTAGATAGGATATGGAGTTGTGTCCTAATAGGACACTTATATCCTAGGCCTCTCATATATAATGAGGGTAGACACAAAATGTAACCTATGCCAGCATAATAGCACCGGAACGCAGGGGAAGCCGGCGGCATGTGCCGGTGTCCAGGGCGACTGGGTGCGGTATTGTGACGGTGTCATGGGGAGGAGCGCCCGTAGTCAGGCCCCGGGGATGTAGCCATATCGCTGAACCTCGTTAATAAATCTCGGTGTCATGCTCATGTGATTGCTTGATCTTCGGATGATCGACGATATGCCTCAGATTTATTCTAACAAGTGGTATCAGAGCTAGATTGACTGGAGGTTGCTGGATTGTTGATCTAGAGGGGAAGCGAAAGAATTCGTGGAAGCAGTCGAGTTGGTCAGGTGTAGCGACCGAAAGTTTCGACTTGCGGCGAAGATTTTTTTGCTTGATAGCGATTGGAAACGGCGACGGCTTAACATGCTACAGCAGCAGGCGTCTAGGGCACGCTTGGATGGGCTGGCAACGGGCCGGTTGGGTGCTTGTGGTAGCTTCAGGCAGCGTGGCTGACAAGGCTAGGATGTGGTAAGGTGCGAGCTGCAGGCACGGCGGTAGCCCCTGCGTGGTGTGCACGGGTGATTTGTTTTGGAAACAAAAGAGGGCAGAGGGAGGCATGAGAGCAGATCGATTTGGCAGAATAATCCATCAGTGATACAACATTGAAATTAGCAGCAGGCTTTGACAAGTAGCACTTGCATCGGGTTGTGTCTGACGGCAAGCAGGACATCAAGGTAGCAGTCCATTGGTTTTTTGGTGAAGCATGAGTACTAGTACTGGAGCTCTCGTGAGGGGCAAATTGTGTTTTTGCTACTTGCACACGAGGAAGTGTATTACGGGGAGTTTGGGCTTTGCTAAATGCACGCGGATTGCATGGCATAATGTCTCGAAGCTTGGATATATTTCTCTCGCAGGGCCAGCCATACAAAGAATCATGGCGCTAATGGGTACCAGATTTGAGGTGGAGAAGTTCGACATGACTGGAAACCTTGGGTTATGGCAGACATGGGTGAAAGATTGTTGGCGTGACAGGGATGCTTGAAGGTGTTGCGGGAAGCGAAGCTAGCTAAGATGGAATTATCATGTGATGGATGAAAATTCGCGAAAAACGATTTGGGAGCCTCGACCGTGTCATGTAGCCGGACAAGTTCGGCTGGGTTGGACTAGATAGTCTGACGGATCGACGCAAGTCGGTTGGTACAGAAGACGGTGGTGGAATCGGTGACGTCGACATAGGTGCGTGATGCTGATGGTGACCAACTTCTGGGTGTGGAAACACGCGGCGCAAGCCTGAGTGCTTGTGTGGCTTCGACAAGACTATGGCGCGAGGTTGATTCAAGGTGGTGTACACACGGAGCTTGAAGTCAACGGGGCGCGAGGGTGGACTGAACATCTAACATGGAGTCATGTTGAAGGTGGAGCTGGATTGAGGGGCTATGGTGTAAGGATCCAGAGATTCGAAGCCTATTCAACGGTGGGAAAAAGCGAGTGACACGTAGTTCGGACTGGAGCCCATTGGTCCGATGAAAGCGTGAAACTCGTCATCGATCGGTGATGATCGATGGTACTCTGTAGTGGGGGTTGAGTGGTGTGGGTTCGTGACCCTTGAGACTCGACCGGGACAACAGAGGCTTGACGCGGTAATAGCAGCGAGGCGTGCGGTATGCACGGGGCATGGAGACGGGCCAGGGCTCTGGTGGTGATACATGTGGTGAGACAACTGCGAATTTGACTCGGGATGACTACAAGCAACGGTGAAATTCCTTCAAGTTTCAGACAGACAGTCAATAAAGGAGCGGTGATGTTGAGTTCATGTAACTCTTATATGTTACACCAATATGTGAGTTGTTTACTGTCACGCAGGTCAGTGATTGGTGTGTGATGGCATTGACGGATACTCTGGAAGTTAGGAGCACAAACTAGGGTAAAAAGGAACTTAATTTTGCTCGAGTGTTGACTGTGGTCAAGAAAAGGAGGGATTACAAGTTGCAGGTGGTGGAGTCATATGGAGTCTTTGGAGTAGCAGCGGTACTCATGGAATAAGCTCAAGTCCATTGTATATGGAAGTTTGACGCATTGATGAATTCAATGTGGTGGAGAATATTCGTCAAGGTGGAGTTTGTTAGAGTTGTGTCGAATATTGTGTACAATATAAGTTACAGTTGGACTCTGAGTAGTACTGTGTTTAGATAGGATATGGATTCGTGTCCTAATAGGACACTTATATACTAGGCCTCTCATATATAGTGGGGATAGACACACGATGTAACCTATGCCAACATAATAGCATCGGAACGCAGGGGAAGCCGGCGGCATGTGCCGGTGTCCAGGGCGACCGGGTGCGGTATTGTGACGGTGCTACGGGGAGGAGCGCCCGTAGTCAGGCCCCGGGGATGTAGCCATATCGGTGAACCTCTTTAACAAATCTCGGTGCCGTGCTCATGTGATTGCTTGATCCTCGGATGATCGACGGTATGCCTCGGATTTATTCTAACAATATTTATTCAACAATATCCATCTGAGTGTACCGCATGTGTCAGAGATATGGATGGTGCGCACGAGGAGATTTACCCATATTCAGGCATTCGAATCAAAGTAAACCCTACTTACTGCTTGTCGGTATTGATGATATAGTCTTGTATGAGAACTAAGGTTTGTGTCTACAAGGGTTTGATCCAAGATTTTATAGGGGTATACGTCTCAGGTTATGGATGTAAGAATGGGTGTCTATCAGGGATACTCGTCACGCCTTATATAGTCAACTGTGGGCAGATTTACAGAGCCCTAAGTTGGTTGGTAGATGCCTAAAATAAACAAGACCTGCCTAGAAACATAACAGAGTCCTTGTTTTGTGCCCTAAGGTGACGATGTGCCCTGCATCGCGGTGGACTTCAAGTTGCGGGCTTGGGCCACCCTACGGTTGTTGGGTATATTCTTTCCTCCATGAATACACCACGGGGGCATAACATTGTTAGTAGCCCTCAAGTTCTTCTAGTTCTCGGTTGCTGATCCTTTGACTTCTCTTCGTTCGAACTATGGTTCAAGGTTGTCATGGGACTGAGTGTGCCTCGTCATTGATCGACAGACTAGCCTTGATGAACTTTGAAGTACCTAAAATAAAATAGTTAAGGAACTTTAGGTCTGAACGACATCTGCTCGAAAAAGCGGAGAAGATCGCAACCGTTATGTGAGTACAAGTAAATCTTGTTCATTTCTTATCTTATTTTTATTCAACAAAAGTCAGCTTATGGCCGATGTAGGGCATGTCATGAATTGAAACAGAAATCCTACAAAGTGATCTAGAATGGAAGCTGATCATGTTGCTAGCTAGAGTCCGTAAGAGGGATACCTTGAAAATTCTCGTCTTAACCAGAATAAACTCAAAGTGCTTCTTGATCAGAACCGTTGACGTTTAATCCTATATATACTCGTAGAAGAGCGGGCACAATTGTTTCCCTTCACAATAGAGCTATCCAGGATCGCTGCAGAACTCTCATGGGATGCCACAGATGGTTTTCCGAATAGGCAGAACTGTTCTCGTACTTTTAGAGTGATACTCCATATGTCCAACTCCGCCAGAGTGATTTTGCTACCACAGGGTGATGCCTCGGTACTCACATAACTATGAGGGCATGTACATTAGTTGAGACACCTTAGAATCTATAACAGTCCTCCACGTCAACTATATACAGTACTAGTAAAAGTATCCTCTAGAATAGATCGTCTATAGCACCCATGAAATTAGGATCTGAAAACTAATCTGGGCATCATGGGATACGGCGGTTGTGCGAAGAAACGGCAGATTAGTGACAGCCTGATCGTACAATAAGGAAAAGGCCTATCACTAAGTAGTGATGTTTTTGGGACCAGGCCGTCTGCCAAATTACAGACACCCTCGTTCTCTTTCATTATTCTCTCTCTTCCACCTAATAAAAATTCTCATCTAGCATGCGTTATAGACGGCTGAGTGGATGCCGTCGTACATGCCCTGAGATCGACTCCAAAGTTTGCATGTCGTTAGAGAAAGTTGCTCTAGTGAGCTAATTGCCGTCAGGGTGATGCCCTGACATCCACAGTAGCTTGAGAATACAACAATGCCATCATTTCAATTTGTGGGTAAAAATGATTTTATTTATTAGCTAGGTTGCTTCCATGATAACATACTAGTATGCAGGGGAATAGTCTCCCGATGCTACAGCTTAAGGATATAACAATACCATCGTTTTTAAGGCGTACGATGACTGAATCGGTGAAGTGGAAAGTTGATATTGTATCAGATCTCTCAATTGTGGGCAGTAGAACCATTTTTGTGACCCTAAATAGAAGCCGAAGTTGGCGGTGCATCGGACCACCCTACCTATTTTGGTTGAGATGGATAGTGCAAAGGCTGTGTCCATGATTACGGGACGCGAGGCAGATAGATCGTTGCATCGTGCACTCATAGAGGAGATCCGTGGGTTGGCCGATCTTGAGGCTAGAAAGATTTGTTTTATACATTGTAGTCGTTCTCAGAACATTGTTAGCCATGAGCTCGCCGCTTATGGCCGTAGTACGCCGCGCACCGCAGTTTGGCTCGCTGCCGGGATGGACTTCATTATAAAACTGGCTCTGGCTGAGAGGCCTCCTTGAGTAACCAAATTATTATTTTCCCCGCAAAAGAAAAAAGAGAAGCCGAAGTGGCAGCCTCCTCAAGAAGGAAGTCTGGAGATGAATGTAGATGCTAGTTTTTTTCTCAGCTCGGAATCCGGTGCTCGTTCTCTGTGACCATACAGGTGCCTTGATCAGAGGACAAGCAATTTAGTACGGGAGAGCTGCAAATGCGCTGATCATGGATGCTTTCGCTGCCAGACATGGCTCAAAGTTGCATGTGATCTTGGCATCAGAAACATAATTTTTGAGACGGATGCTATTGAAGTTGTCAGGCTGTGGAGGACGAGGATGGATCGAAGATCGGAGATAGCATCAATTCTTCATGAGATCAAAGAGCTTAGCAGCAATGTAGCTTCTTTCCAGTTCAATTTTGTTGGGCATGAAGCAAATATTGGGGGAGAGAATTCCTTATTTGGCCCTTTTTTAAAGTTTGGTTCCCTATTTGGCCCAAAATAAATTTTCTTCTTTATTTGACATCTAAAGTAATTTTTGTTCCTTATATGACACTTTCGTCCGTTTTAGACACAAACGGTGTTAAGTGTGAGGTGAAAAGACGTTTTGCCTCTAGTGTATTGTGTAACCATTCTGAATGTAGTAAAAAAGCAATTATTTCATCCATGTTTTAGGGATGTTCAATGAATACTGCACATGTATATGTATGCTTCAATATTTTGGTTAGTTAATCACGTGCGAGTGCGGCTGTATAGTGGATGGCCCATGGCGTTGATGTGAGCTCTATTAGGAATTAACCGCGATGACATGTGTGCGCCCGTGGTCACCATGGTGCGTGCGGGTGTGTGCGTGCATGTCCGTGGCCTTGATGGTCTGTTGAGCAGGCCGCCTCCTACGCGTTGTGGGCGCCGTGGGCGTGGCCGGGCAGATCGCACGCGCTCGCTGCTGTTGGAAAGTTTCCAGCGGAGTAGTTGCTCATACGTGCATGTAGGGAGTAGCCGGTGCATGCGGTTAATGGCCAATGTGATGGTTTGTTAAGCTAATGCGTACGAGACTTGTGATGTGGCCGTGTGTATTTAAGTTGTAGTCCCATTCGTGTGGATCAGTTTTTCCTGAAAATACAGAAAAGCTGTCGACGCCGTGATACGTGGCAGTCACGATTAAACATACGCCTGCGGCAGTCGGACGAGCTAGCTGATTCCGCACGTGCACACCAAGTAGGCAGACAACCAGGTGAATTGATTCCATGTGAACCTAGTCGGACTTGCCGAATGCTTCCGGCGAAACGTGTAAATACACAAGCCGCGCTTGATCGATTCTTTTCCAGAAGACAACACGCACGTACGTAGCAAGCTAGCTACCGAAGCTAGCAGGCCTGCTCGATCGATCTTGAGGCCTGGCTAGTTATGCTATGTATGTACGTCTAATATAAATTACCAGCCGCTGATTGATCGGTATTGCCGACTAACAAGCTATGCAAGTTTACCTGCAAAAATAACAAGCAAAAAAAAACACTATGCATATACATGCACAACATCCGTTGAACATCCATAAAATATGAGTGAACTGTTTGCTTTTTTTATTACATTCACAATGGTTACACAATGAAATAGGGGTAACATGGTCTTTTCACCTCACACCTAACACCGTCAGTGTCTAAAATGGACAGAAGTGTCATATAAGGAACAAAAATTACTTTAGGTGTCAAATAGGGTAGAAAATTTTATTTTGGGTCAAATAGGGAACCAAATTTTAAGAAAGGGCCAAATAAGGAATTCTCTCATATTGGGGAACATGTATCTTTGTGCTAAGCAGGCATCTGTTAGTAGGCGTAGATGTTTATGAATCAACTATATTTTTATTCCCTCCGTTCCCAAACAATTGTTTTTCTAGCCATCTCAAATGGACTACAACATACGGATGTATGTAAACATGTTTTAGAGTGTAGATTCACTCATTTTGTTTCATATGTAGTCACTTGTTGAAATCTCTAGAAAGACAATTATTTAGGAATGAAGGGAGTAGTTTTTTACTTCCTCTGTTTATAATATAAGATGTTTTTGCAAGCTAGTTTAACTTGCAAAAACATTTTATATTATGAGACGGAGGGAGTAATTGATTGCATGTAGAAAGAGTAATGGTACTGTTTAATTAATGAAGCTCTTGATTTGAAAAAAAAAGTTTGACGAGGCAACTCAATCCGAAATACGAAATACTAGTTCAGTAGACCAGTATGTGGATAAAGAATGATTATATTTATTGGCTGGGCTGCTTCCACTTGACAATATACCATCGTTTTTGCCCACTAACCAACTTGACCAGAAACACAGTTCAACACACCAGTTTGTGGATAAGAATGATTTTATTTAGTGGTTGCTTTGCTTCCAGAACAACAATATAGTAGTATGCTGGGTCGGTGTGGATTTATGGGACATGATCTACGCGCACCCGATTTAGTAATTTTTTTCTGAAAAAAAAGGCAAAAAGTTTTGAAACCTTTTTACCACAAAATAGTCTAGCATAATACTCGTGTTTAAAGTTTTGGGAAAAAATGAGTCATGTCATATTCTGAGCGAGAAAAACAAAATCCCAGCTAAAAAAAAGAGAGAAAAGTAGCTTTTATATAGCATTGATTATGTCGTATTTTGGTCGACATGAGTTTTATGTAGATCATGTATGTTTTTCCCCAAAAAGGGACTACCCAGGCCTCTGCATTATAAGATGCACACAATCATTTTATTAAACGCAGAAAGAAGTTCAAGTCATCGAGTACAAGACAAAAGTAAAGATGAAAATAAAAACAAAACACGAGCATGACAGGTCAACATAATCCATGGTTGGCTCGCCGGGCAAAATGGTTTAAAAAATATTTAACTATTTTATTTCATCTTTCAATTCGGATGCGCACGCTCTCAGGTTCATAGTTGTATTTTCGGCTATGGGTAGTCTTGAAATCTGCAGCTTAAGAATATAACAAGAGATTTTTTACGGTGCATCATACTACCTCTGGAAGCGAGTAGTATTAAATCATCTCAGCCGTTGATTAGCGGGATAGTTTTGTCATTATTTTCATTTTCTAATTTGTCAAATCCCTCGCGGTGACGATCCTTGTGAGGCCTCGTCATTGCCATCGCCCATGAATCCAGGATCAACAGCGCATGGCCAATATCGATCAGAGCTAGCCTCTCCAAGCCCCCCACCTGGCATCAAATCTACCAGCAGGTCACAGAACCAGCGGTACAGCGTCCTGATCAGTCGCGGCGTCGTCGCTGCAGCTTCCTTTGAGGTGTTCCCGCTGTTGTCGTTCGTCGTTTGTGTGCAGCGGCCACAACCGCCGGCTTGATCGCAGGAAAACAATCAGCTGATCACATATGTCACTAATGCATGCATCCAAAAATGATCAATCAATCTATTGCACATGGTGATTTCCTCGGCCAAAAATACCGGCCGGCAAGGATCCATCCTGTGTACAATTGTCTTTGTTGCACTGAATGTCGGCCGGAAAGTATTCGGCCGGACCGGTCCAAGCAGGACAAGAAAACACACGGATTCCTCAATGGATGTAGAATTTGGGTATTTATTTTCTAAGTCTGTCAATTTTACCCCTTGAAGACAATATACTACTGAATTGCTTTTGTAGTATTGGTGGATCTGGTCCATTGAATGACTGAAAATTTACGGCTCATATTATTTTGATGCACCCTAAAAGGTCTCAACAAGAATTCCATCATTTAAGCCAACTCAACGAGAAACATGTCGCTGGAATAGCCTTTGGTAAATAAGCATGATTTTATTTATTAGCTGGGCTACTTCCACGACAACAATAAAGTATGCAAAGGGATAATCTTTCGATGTTGCAACAGCCACCGCTAGTTTGACGCAGTTCGTCAGAAATACAAACAATTGGTTATTATTTTAGTTCCTCAGATTGACACCTGCGTAATCTGCAGGTTCATAGGGAATCAGCCAGTCAGCCAGAAATCCCTTCTTCCTCCTAGGCTCACAACCCATGTCCTTGCACAGTTGGTCGTTATGCCAGATACCGATAGAAGCAACACAAGATCGACGGAAGTAGTCGCCCGAGTAGCGTTTCATGTATGCCTCCCATTCCTTCACATTTTCCTCCATTGATCTTATGGCAGGCAAACGAAATCCCCCATCAAGGAAATGCGCCAGCCATTTGGACCGTATCTCCGAGGTGTGTAGATCTCCCATGCTCTCGGAGTAGCCAATGATTGCTAGCTGGGGAATCCTGGGGTGAACGCATAGCCTGTCACATCCCGTAAGAACTATGGTTAGTTAATTGTGCTGCACTGATATAGTACGTATCAACTAGTTCAGTTGACTAAAATGAAAGGGAAAGGGTTGAAAGGAACCTGTAGAGAGGGACCGCAGTAGCTGGTGTGCCAACAACGATCTCTCTGAACAGAGGTGAGGTGAACAACTCTCTGAGCTTCTGATCCCCATTGTACCCGGTCGCAAAGATCACGGTGTCGCTCTTGATCGGCGCGGGCTCGCCTTGTACAATGACACCTTCCTTGCAGAAGCTAAATTCGTTTGCTTTCTTGAGGATAATGCTTCCCTGCTCCACCTTGTCGTAGAATTTGTCCGGCATTATTGCAATCAGCCATGAGCTGAGAGCTTGGAAGAAGCTGTGTTCCGGCACCATGCCATGCTTCCTCATGGGCACCGCCCACATGTAGTAGCTCTCCACAAACTTTAACAGTATCCATCTCTGATCAGGTTAAATTAATGCATAAAAAGGAGCCCTTGGGAGCTATTTTATATTTCCTCCGTTCCAAAATAAGTGACTCAAGGAGGAGTATATAAAGAAATATAGTGGCCATTATATACGTACCAAGGGTGACAAGAAGGTAGCCAACAGGCTAAGGAGCAGCCCCTCTCCTGGCTTGTGAACTAGTAGTTCGGACAAGCGATTGAAGCACAAGAAAGGAACCGGGACACCCCAAGCATAGAAGTCAGGGATGATCCATCTCTTTGTCCGAACAATCATTGTACAAGGATGTGTCGAACCATTCACATTTGCACACTCTGTGGCGATGTCGAGAGCAGACTTTTGGTAGCCGACGACGGTGACGAGCTTGCCTTTGATGAGCTCAGTGGCTTTTGCATCGTTCATGTTGGAGTAATCCATGGAGTGGATCACCGTGCCATTAAAGGCCTCTGGCCCTTTCTCCGGTGGGAAAGTTGGAATGTTGGGGATGCCGCTGTACCGTCCAACGCATAGCACCACAAAGTCGGCCACGTGTGTCTAGATATATGCCAGAAAAGATCAACGTTAGGCAAACAGTTGAGTCTAGCCATAGTTTTTCAGAAAAGGATCTAATTTAATACTCCCTCTGTAAACTAATATAAAAGCATTTAGGTCACTAAAGTAGTAGTGACCTAAATGCTTTTATATTAGTTTACAGAGGGAGTATTAGGGAAAACATATATCCACGTGTGTTTAGAGTAGTATCTAGTTTAAGAAAAGTTGTGCAAAAATAATGCTCCAATAAATCGAGATCTCATATAATCTGCCCAACTTCCTGTACATTTAGGAGAAGTTGACCCGTAACACTTCTCATAAAGTGTCAGCACGTCACCGCCATGCCCACTGTGCCGCCGCTGACCACCGCCATCCGTTGCCCACTGATCCAAATTGCTTTTTGGGCCGCAGAACTGGGGTATGGTGCTTGAGGCTTGGAAGACCATGCCGTTTCGCTTAAGCCAGAGCATCCAGAAGCACGAGTGTGCCAAAATCCCCGTCGCGGCTACTTCGGAATGTTTCGCTCGGCAGCAGGCCACCATTCCGCAAGCTCAAGGTAGTCTGGCGCTCGTTGACCTAGACCGCATATTTCCAGGATCAATGTCCCAACGGCCACCATTTATTTTTACCTCTAGGTTTGCTATGTTTCATATGGCGAGAATGTGGCTCATATATTCTAATTTTATTTTTGATGATTTCATTGCTATAAATTTCCGCGGCAACGGGTGGTTTATCCGTTTTAATTTGCATCTGGTTGCTTTGCGTTTCTAGTTTCGGCTTTGCTTTTGACTACAACGTGGATGGCACAAGGAACACAAATAAACCATAGTGGCACGCGTACGATCGAGAATGCCTCGTCTTGGAGGTGAGGTACCAAATTTGAACTTAGATAGTGATCTTGCTCAAACCTCGACGTCGTCCCCGTGCTGCACGGTGATCCGCCACTCGCCCCGGCCGCTGCCGAACGCCTCGCCGTTGCCGGCCCACTGCTCCCACGCCATCATCTCCTCCTCGTCGACGGCGCCGGAGTACTCCAGAGCGGTGACCCGGCTGCCGTACCTGACGCACTCTGGCACGCCGAAGTGGCGCGCGTAGGAGCGCAGGTACTCCATGACCTTGTCGTGGCTCGGGTACAATTCCGGCACCTCCGGCGGCCACGGGAAGTCCGTGAACTCGTACTGCGGCCGTGGGGTCTGCAGGCGCGTGGAGGCGAGCGTGTGCGCCCACACGCCGCCGATGGCGTCCGCCTCGGCCTCGAACACGACGGGCCGGAAGCCGCGCTCAAGCACGTGCTTGCACGCCGTGAGCCCGCTCATGCCGGCGCCGACGATGGCCACCCTTTTCTTCTCCATGGGACGTCTTGCTTTTTCTTGCTGAGGCGTGAATCACGCTGTGCTAGTGTGCTATGCTGTGACCATCTTGGCATTTGTTTCTGAGAGTCGTGGAGAACTAATATAGGCTAAGCTTGTGGCTGATCCTGGCCTTCTGGACCTTGTCAACTTTTCTGTTGCGTCTAGGGATCGTTCGGAAGTCGGAACCCAAGCGCCATCAGCCGGTCACGTCCGACGCTGCGCTAGAACCTAACGGAACTACGAATGCACACGGATTAAGCATTCTTCTAAGTTGTTTACTCGACGAGGAGTCTATGGGGCGATGCCAGGTGCTGTCCCCGGTGATGACAAGGCTCTGTCCGTGTGGAAGATGCTAGGGACCGGATTGAGATTTTCACCAGCTGGTTCTCTTTGTAAAAGCAAAGGGCCAGTTTTGTTTTGTTAGCTGTGTGAATGTTCATTCAAAATGTTGTGCCCTTTTGCTTCATGCATCCAACAACAGCTCGTCCTCCCGCATGTTGAAGTTTTCTCCTCTACCTTTCTTCTTCGGATCGCGGGCTGTATCATCCGGATCATCTCGTCGTCGTCGCCCTCCTCCTCCTCCCTCGCCTCTGGTTGCTGCTCTTCAACTGCCCAATGTTGTTCTTGCTGTGTGCCATCGCCGGTCTGGGTGTAGGACTGCTACTGCTAGTAGTTCCCGGATTGGATGGGATCCGAGTCTTCCACATGACCATCCTCATAGGTCATAGCCCCTCCTCCTTCCTCGCCTCTGTCGTGGATGATGTCGAGCATCACCATGTCCATGTCGTACGCCGGCTACCCCGCTCTAGGCATTGCAGTGAACAACTCGTGGGCATCCATCTGATCCCCGCCCGCTGTCTGCGCCCGGAGGAGCTGAGGCGAAGAATACTAAAAGAGCGGCGCTGCGTTAACGTCAACGATGTAAGTCATGCACCATACTAGCGGGGGATCCGAGCCGCTTGGCGGCGTAGTAGTACGGAGTCTTGTAAGTCTCCGGCCACGGCGTCGTCTGTACTCTGGGCGCGCCTGTCTGGCGGCGTCCGCCATGGCCGCGCCGACCGCCTCGTCCGCCACGAGCTCCACGCCCATCGCCACCACCAGGCCGACCGGCGGCCAACCACTTCTTGAGCTTCTCCTCCTTTGCGGCGTTCACTTTGACGCGACGAGTTTGTCGCGTCGTCGAGCTGATCTTCCGAGCGAGCGTGATGCTCAGGTCCTTCGGCACCTCCGCCGGTGTAACACCCCCAGTGATTAGCTACAGGGAACCCATGGTAATTATGCCATGTCATCATACTTTACAAAGCCAAATTGTCACTTGATAAAAACCAAATTCAAATTCAATTTTCAAATGCAAGTCAATTAATTACATCTTCAAACTTGCAAGCAAAATAGTTCATAATTTTGTAAATAATCCATATGTAATTAAGGTTAAGAAAAACAACATCACCAAAAACTCCAAATTGCCCTTGGAAATTAAAAGAGGACCAAATAGCACCATTTTAGCCTCATTTAAATGCAAACATAATTTGAATGAATTCCAATAGCCCCCAAACCTTCTGTGGTAGCCCAAAATATTACCTTATATTTATGTGACATTGTTCACCATTTACAATAATCATCTGGTGGCTCTACTTAAAACAAAACAGAAAGAGTTGAAGAAACAGACAAAGAAAAAGAGCAAAGGGGCACTGTGCACTTGGCCCAGCCATGGCTACAGTGCGGCCCAGCCCACCAGAGCTTGCCTTTCCCCTACCTCCCATCACGCCCTGGAAAGGCCGCGCAATGCCCACCGAGCACTTGGCTCCGTGCACTGTAGCGTTGCGGGAGCGGATAAGAGTGCCCCTGGCCTCTAGGGTTTCCCCCGCACTCGCTCCACCTCACAGTCCTCCCCGCCGCACCCCTAGGCTCACTCTCCCTTGCTCAATCGCTCGCAGCCGCACGGCCATCGCCTCGCCGTCTTCCTCTTCATGGCCAGGAGCCATCCCGAGCCGCGCGAGCATGTCCAGGAGCTCCACCAGGCTCCTCCACGTCGTCTCCGCCCTCAAGTTCGAGCAGGAAAGCCGTCAAGCGCCGCCATCGACCCGTCTTCCTCCATGTTGGTCACCGGACGCCGCCGTTCGATTTGCCGCCTCCGAGCCGTCCTCGAGCCCGCTATGCACCCCTGCAGGCTCTCTGTGAGCTCTCCTTCCTTTCTCCCCTCTCTTCTGCTTCGCTCGCGTCCCTTAGCTACGCGCCGCCATTGCCGCCGCCCGCCTAGCCGTCGCGGCCACTGCCCACAAAGCTCGCGCCAGTGCACGTAGTCGAGCTCATGGAGCTCCCAGGCACCCAGCATGCTCATCAGCTGCTCCCCACATGGCCTTTGTGCTTGATCCTGAGCACCCCGTGCTCCGACCGCCGCCATTGTTGTCACCTTGGTCGGTGCAGACGTCCCCCGCTCGAACCGGTGCCACAGCTCGACGTGCAATCCTGCGCGCATTCGAACGCCACCTATCGCGCGTCAAATGGACGCCGGAGCGCCGTTTCCGGGCATCACCGCCGCCTCGGGTGGTCACCGCCGGCGCGCCACCGCGTTTGAACGCCGGTGGGTCGCTGCCATGCGGGACCCCACGACTGGGTTTAATTAGCCCTAACCCGGCTACTAACTACCCACTAACTGGTGGGTCCGCCTACTGTAGCATTAGGATTAGCTCTAGTCAACAACCTTAGTTAATTTAATGGCTCGCTGACAGCTCGGCCCCACCATCTAATTAGTCTAATTAGGTTTGAATAAAACTTGTTTGGCCCACAGCCTATGACATGTGGGACCCAACCACTGTTCCAGTGGATAAGGTATGGCCCAGTCAACAATTGACTATTGACCTGGGCCCATTGTTAGCCTCTGTTGCAAATAAATGCATACACTTCAGTGTACCTCTAGCATTTAGTATTTAACTGAATTTCCAACTAAATTAAACCCAGTAATTCTAGAGATTAAACTTTAGAAAAATATATAAAACAAACCGTAAGTCAGATGAAAATAATTTATATATGAAAATGACCAGAAAAATAAGACGAACCCGAGTATGTCTTTTCCTACCAATCTATTCCCCTAGGGGCATGCGTAGTAGTACTTTTCTTCGAGGGCTAATAAACTTTTTCAATAAGTATATGAGTTCTTTATGACTAATGTGAGTCCATGGATTATACACACTCTTACCTTTCCGTAATTTGCTAGCCTCTACAGTACCGTGCATTGCCCTTTCTCACCTCAAGATATGGTGCAAACTCGCAGGCGCATCGAAACCCCGTGATATGATACGCTCTATCACACATAAGCCTTATTATATCTTCCTCAAAACAGCCACCATACCTACCTGTTATGGCCTTTCCATAGCCATTCTGAAATATATTGCCATGCAACTTTCACTGCTTTCGTTTTGATGACTTGAGCATTCATTGTCATATTGCTTTGCCTGATCGTAAGATAGCTAGCATGATATTTCTATGGCTTGTCCGTTTTTATATCGTTGTTATGCTAGATCATTGCACATTCTGGTACACTGCCAGAGGCATTCATATAGAGTCATATTTTGTTATAGGTATCGAGTTGTAATATTGCGTTGTAAGTAAATAGAAGTGTGATGATTATGAATTTTCATTATTAGAGCATGTCCTAATGAGGAAAGGATGATGGAGACTATGATTCCCCCACAAGTCGGGACGAGACTCTGGACAAAGAGAGAGAGAGAAAATATAAAAAAAGAAAAAAAGGAAGAAAAGGAAGAAAAAAGGAAAAAAATAAAAAAATAAAAAAGAAACAAAGAGAGAAGGGGCATGCTAGTTCCACACTTGTGCTTCAAAGTAGAATCATGTTTTTCATATAGAGAGTCTCCTATGTTGTCACCTTCATATACTAGTGAGAATTTTTCATTATAGAATTAGATGCACACCCACTTAGTTTTCATTTTGAGCTTTCATATTATCTTAATACTTTTCTCGTAGTTGCGGATGCTTGCAAGGGGGTTAATCATAAGTAGGAGGTTTGTTCAAGTAAGAACAACACCTAAGCACCGGTCCACCCACATATCAAATTATCAAAGTAGCGAACACGACTCAAACCAACATGATGAAAGTGATATGATGAAATTCCCGTGTACCCTCAAGAACACTTTGCTTATCATAAGAGACTGTTTTGGCCCGTCCTTTGTCACAAAAGGATTGGGCTACCTTGCTGCACCTTATTTACCGTTACCATTACTTGCTCGTTACGAATTATCTTGCTATCAAACTATCTGTTACTGACTATTTCAGTGCTTGCAGAAAATACCTTACTGAAAACCACTTGTCATTTCCTTCTGCTCCTTGTTGGGTTCGACACTCTTACTTATTGAAAGGACTATGATTGATCCCCTATACTTGTGGGTCATCAAGGCTCTTTTCTGGCGCCGTTGCCGGGGAGTGAAGCGCTCTTGGTAAGTGGAAATAGGCAAGGAAAAATTATTATTACTACGTGCTGAAATTTATTATCACTTGTTACTATGGAGAATCATCCTTTGAGGGGTTTGTTCGGGGTATCTTCACCTTGACCGAAACCACAATTAGTTGCCCCTCAACCTACTGCGCTGGTTATGAAATTCCTTCGGGTATGATAGAACAACTGCTAGCTAATCCTTATGCAGGAGATGGAACTGGACATCCTGATATGCACTTGATATATGTGGATGAAATTTGTGGATTATTGAAGCTTGCAGGTTTATCCAGAGGTGAAGCTAAGAAAAAGGTTTTCCCTTTATCTTTGAAGGGAAAAGCATTGACATGGTATAGGCTATGCGATGATATTGGATCTTGGAACTGGAATCGATTGAAATTGGAATTTCACCAAATAATTTATCATATGCATCTAGTTCATCGTGATCGGAATTATATATATATATATATATATATATATATATATATATATATATATATATATATATAGGCCTCGTGAAGGAGAAAGTATCGCTCTAGCTTGGGGGAGGCTTAAGTAAATGTTATATTCATGCCCCAATTATGAGCTCCCGAGAGAAATTATTATTCAAAAATTTTATGCTCGGCTCTCTCGTGATGATCAATCCATGCTCGATACCTCTTGTACTGGTTCTTTTATGAAGAAGACTATTGAATTCTGATAGGATCTTCTAGAAATAATTAAATGGAACTCTGAAGATTGGGAACTCGACGAAGGTAAAGAGTCAGGTATTAAGCTTGAATTTGATTGTGTTAAATCTTTCATGAATACCAATGCTTTTCACAAGTTTAGCACTGAATATGGACTTGACTCTGAGATAGTAGCCTCTTTTTCTGAATCACTTTCTACTCATGTTGATCTTCCCAAAGAGAAATGGTTTAAATACCACCCCCCTATCAAAGAAGAAATTAAAGAACATGACATAGCTAAACATGAAACTATTATTTACAATGCTGATCCAGTTGTTCCTACTGCTTATATTGAAAAACCACCTTTCCCTGTTAGGATAAAGGAACATGCTAATGTTTCAACTGTGGTTCACAAAAGTCATATTAGAGCACCTAAACCTGCTGAACAAATTAAAGTAGAACCTAGTGTTGCTATGGTTAAAGATCTCCTGGTAGAAAATATTGATGGGCATGTTATTTACTTCTGTGATGAAGCTGCTAGAATTGCCAAACCTGATGAAAAAGATAAACAAAGACATGTTGTCTGCATGCCTATTGTCTCAGTTAAAATAGGAGATCACTGTTATCATGGTTTATGTGATTTAGGTGCTAGTGTGAGTGCTATTCCTTTTACCTTATACCAAGAAATTATGAATGACATAGCACCCGCTGAAATGGAATACATAGATGTTACTATTAAAGTTGCTAATAGAGACACCATCCCACCACTTGAGATTGTTAGAGATGTTGAAGTCTTGTGTGGGAAATTAAAATACCCTACTGATTTTCTAGTTCTTGGTTCCTCACAAGATGACTTATGTCCCATTATCTTTGGTAAACCTTTCTTGAACACTGTCAATGCCACTATAGATTGTCATAAACAAATTGTCAGTGTTAGTTTTGGAGACGAGTCTCATGAGTTCAATTTTTCCAAGTTTAATAGACAACCTCATAAGAAAGAATTACCTAGTAAGGATGAAATAATTGGTCTTGCTTCTATTGCTATGCCTCCTACTGACCCACTAGAACAATATTTGCTAGACCATGAAAATGATATGCATATGCATGAAAGAAATGAGATAGATAAAATTTTCTTTGAACAACGACCTCTGCTCAATCACAATTTGCCTATTGAAACTCTAGGAGGTCCTCCTCCACCTAAAGGTGATCCCGTGTTTGAATTAAAACAATTGCCTGACACTTTGAAATATGCATATCTCGATGAGAAAAAGATGTATCATGTTATTATTAGCGCTAACCTTTCAGAACATGAAGAAGAAAGACTACTAAAAATTCTGAAGAAGCACCGTGCTGCTATTGGATATACTCTTGATGATCTTAACGACATTAGTCCCACTCTCTGTCAGCACAAGATTAATATGGAACCTGATGCTAAACCCATTGTTAATCATCAACGACGTTTGAATCCTAAGATGAAAGAAGTGGTAAGAACTAAAATATTAAAGCTTCTCAAAGCAGGTATAATCTATCCCATAGCTGATAGTAGATGGGTAAGCCCCGTTCATTGTGTCCCTAAGAAGGGAGGTATTATCGTTGTTCCTAATGATAAAAATGAACTCATTCCACAAAGAATTGTTACTGGCTATAGAATGGTTATTGATTTTATAAAATTAAATAAAGCAACTAGAAAAGATCATTACTCTTTGCCTTTTATTGATCAAATGCTAGAAAGATTATCAAAGCACACACACTTTTGCTTCCTTGATGGATATTCTGGCTTTTCTCAAATACCTATCTCACAACCTGATCAAGAGAAAACCACTTTTACTTGCCCTTTTGGAACTTATGCTTATAGACGTATGCCTTTTGGTTTATGCAGTGCACCTGCTACCTTTCAAAAGATGTATGACTGCTATATTCTCTAATTTTTGTGAAAAGATTGTTGAGGTTTTCATGGATGATTTTCTATATATGGAACTATTGGGGAACGTTGCATGGGAAACAAAAAATTTCCTACGCGCACCAAGATCAATCTAGGAGATGAACATCTACAGAGGAGAGATTGCATCTACATACCCTTATAGATCTCTAAGCGGAAGCGTTAAGAAACGCGGTTGATTTAGTCGAACGTCTTCGCGATCCAATCATGATTTGTCCCGTCAACTCTCGATCCAAGTGCCGAACGGACGGTACCTCTGCGTTTAACACACGTACGGCTTGATGACGCCTGCACCTCCTCGACCCAGGGAGTGATGGTGAAGTAGTAGCTCGAGTCCTCCGGCAGCACGACGGCATGGTGGCGGCGGTGGTGGTGGAATCTCAGCAGAGCTTGCTAAGCACTACGGAGAGGAAGAGGGAGGGCAGCGCCGTGGCATGGATGGGTGTTGTTGCCCTCTCTCTACCCCTCTATAAATAGGGGGAAGGTGGGAGGAGGAGGCTCCCTAGGGTTTCCCTAGGGGGGCCGGTGGCCACAATGGGCAAACCTAGATGTGTTTTGGGTGCTCCCCCTAGGTGCCTTGCCCCCCAAGCAAGGGGGAGGTAGTGCTAGGGGCGCACAAACCCTCCTAGCCTAGTAGGATGGGGCGAGGGGGCGCACAACCCCTTAGTGGGCTGGTGTGCCCCCTCCTCTTGGCCCATGAGCCCCCCAACACTTGTCGGGGCCCCCGAAACCCCTTTCGCTCATCCTGGCCATAACTCAGTGCCCTTGGAACACTTCCGGACTTCGATACCCTTCATCCTATATATCGATCTTCACCTCTAGACCATTTCGGAGTTCCTCGTCATGTCCGGGATCTCAACCGGGACTCCAAACAACCTTTGGTTATCACCAAAGCTACTCAACTATACTTATATCGTCACCAAACATAAAGTATGTAGACCCTGCGGGTTCGAGAACTATGCAAACATGACCAAGACACCTCCACGGTCAATAACCAATAGCGGGACCTGGATGCCCATATTGGTTCCTACATATTCTACGAAGATCTTTACCGGTCGAACCTCGATGTCAAGGATTCAGCTAATCCCGTATGCAGTTTCCTTTTTCTATCGGTATGTTACTTGCCCGAGATTCGATCATCGGTATCTCCATACCTAGTTCAATCTCGTTACCGACAAGTCTCTTTACTCGTTCCATAATACAAGATCCCGTGGCTAACTCTTTAGTCACATTGCTTGCATGCTTATTGTGATGTTGTATTACCGAGTGGGCCCTGAGCTACCTCTCCGTCATACGGAGTGACAAATCCCAGTCTTGATCCATGCCAACTCAACAGACACCCTCGGAGATACCTGTAGGGCACCTTTATAGTCACCCAGTTATGTTGCGACATTTGGTACACACAAGGTACTCCTCCGGTGTCATTGAGTTGCATGATCTCCGGAGCATATACTTGACATGCAGAAAACAATAGCAATAAACTTGATATGATCATGTGCTATGTTTATAGTTTGGGTCTTGTCCATCACATCATTCTCCTAATGATGTGATCCCGTTATCAAATGACAACTCATGTCTATCGTTAGGAAACCTTAACCATCTTTGATCAACAAGCTAGTCTAGTAGAGGCTCACTAGGGACACGTTGTTGTCTATGTATCCACACATGTATCTGAGTTTCCGATCAATACAATTCTAGCATGGGTAATAAATGATTATCAGGAACATGAAAATATGATAATAACCAATTTATTATTGCCTCTAGGGCATATTTACAATAGTCTCCCACTTGCACTAGAGTCAATAATCTAGTTCACATCACCATGTGATTAGCACCCAATGAGTTCTGGGTTAGATCATGTTATGCTTGTGAGAGAGGTTTTATTCAACGGGTCTGCAACATTCAGATTCAGTGTACTTCACAAACCTATATGTCATATTGTAGATGCTGCTACCATGCTCCACTTAGAGCTATTCCAAATGGATGTTCCACTATATGTATTCGGTTTGCTACTTAGAGTCATCCGGATTTGTGTTAAAGATTGCATCGATGTAACCCTTTATGCCGAGCTCTTTATCACCTCCATAAACGAGAAACATTTCCTTATTCCTCTAAGGATAATTTTGACTGCTATCCAGTGATCAACGTCTGGTCACTCTTGTAGCCCCTTGCTAGACATGTGGCAAGGCACACATCAGGTGCATACCGTATAGAGCCTATGGCTGAGGCATAGGGACGACCTTTGTCCTTTTTCTTTCTTCTGCCGTGGTTGAGCTTTGAGTCTTACTCAATGTCACACCTTACAACTCCGGCAAGAAGTCCTTCTTTGACTGATCCATTTTGAACTCCTTCAAAATCATGTCAAGGTATGTGCTCTATGAAAGTCTTATCAGGCGTCTTGATCTATCTCTATAGATCTTGTTGCCCAATATGTAAGCAGCTTTACCCATGTCTTCCTTTGGAAAACTCCTTCCAAACCACCTTTTATGCTTTCTAGAAATTCTACATCATTTCCGATCAACAATATGTCATCCACATATACTTATCAGAACTGTTGTAGTGCTCCCACTCACTTTCTTATAAATACAAGTTTCTTGCAAACTGTAGCGACCAGACCTCAAACAATCTGATCTCTGTGCTCAGGTGTCATCCCTGGATCAGTAATGCTGACACCACACAGTACTTGAAGGATTTATAACAGAGTAGCAATCACACACTTATTACATCGAATGTCTCAAAAGAGAACTTATTACAATAAATATGTCTTAAGGCCATCTAATAACGATAACAGCGGAAGGCTTGGAAGATAAGCGAGTCCATCAACTCCAACGGCATCACTGAGTATAGAACCACGACCTAAAAGCACCTTACTTGTCACCTGAAAAGTCTGCAACATGAAACGTTGCAGCCCGAAAACGGGCCAGCACATGGAATATGCTGGCAATGTAACACATAGAGAGTAATGAAAGATTAAGCCTATACTACATGCATATACAGATGGTGGAAAGCTCTATGGTTACAGTTTTGCGTAAAGCCAATTTTGCCCTACTGCAAAGGAATAAAATTTATTTAACTATCATGGTGGTTGTTAAACATTGAGAATGGTTGACAGCATCCTCAATCCCAATTTAAAGTAATCATCATTAAACCCAAGAAAATTTATTTAAAGTAACATGATGAGATTCACATGATATCCAAGTACTAGATACTCAAAACGTCCATAGCTGGGGACACGGCTAACCATGATTAGTTTGTACACTCTGCAGAGGTTTGCGCACTTTTCCCCACAAGACTCGATCGCCTCCGTAGGATTTCTCGCACTACATGGTGTTTGAGAAACGGATGACCGAGACATAGTCTTTCAGAAGCGCTAGCACCTTACGATGGATAGACCAGTACACCTACTTTCCCCTACATCTGCTAGTCTACCCTGTAAGAGTTCGCACGACTTAATCAACTATGCCAGAGCCCATAATGGCTTGTGGCTGCACACGGAAGTTTCTAGTATGAATAATCTCATGATCCCTTTGGGCCTGGTGGCGGTCCATAAAGAAAAAACAACAGGCAATCCTGGAAACCCAGGTACCTCAATCCACCCAGATGTGTGTTTAAGTTGCCACCGTAGATAAACCATTAATTAACCATCTCACATCTGTCATGGATATCACTCACCCAATCCACGTCTACTAGCATAGCATGGCATAATAAGCAAACATAGAAGTAACTCCCAAGGGTTTGATAATAAAACAGGTAATAGGTACTACCTGAACTACTTCCCATCCCACAATTTAATTAGATCCTAATCATGCAATGTTTGAGGATTGATCTAATGCAATAAAACTGGGTAGTAAAAGAGGTATGATCAAAGTGTTACTTGCCTTGCTGATGATCCGCGAAACCTAGAAATTCGAAGTAACAGGCGGCACACTCCAGGTATTCTATCGCGGACAAACAAACAAGCATACAATAAGTACTCAATCTAATGCACAGGTAAAACTCAAATAAGAGACCTAACCGGAAAGTTCAAATTAAGAACTCCGGTTTGCAAAAAGAATCAAATCAAACGAAACAACGAAAGTCAAACGGCGAAAGAAACAAACTTCGTTCTACTAATCTGGATCTAAGCCAAATTTTACAGGAGCAAAAGCTTGTTTAAGTTGGTTAAACGGATAGAGGGTTTCGAGACGAAACTCCAGGCGCTTGAATCGCCTGATTCCGATAAACGAGCGAAAAGTTATACTAAAACGAAAATCGGATCAGAAATCGCGATGAGAAATAATCGCGGTGAATCCGAGAAAAAGAAAAATGACGAACGAATTAACGAACGAACGTTCGTTATCTGGATCTAAACGACGAATACGTTCGTCAAAACAAACGAACGAGCGAACGCTCGCTAATTAACCTAAACCGAAAAAAACCGATCTAAATAAAAAAACGGAAACTAAAAAAACCGACAGAAAACCGATGGAAAAACCGAGCGATTTTTCGAGAAAAAAGGCGGCGCGGAAATCGAGGCACCTCGGACGGCGGGTCGGTGAGGCGGCGGCTCCGGTGGCGGCGCAGGCGACGGCGCGGGCGGCGGCGGTGGCGTGCGGCGGCTAGGGTTTGGGGAGGCTGCGGGCTGGGCTCCCCGGCTTATAAAGCCTGGACGGGCCTAGTGTCGGGGTCGGACACGGCCCGTAGGTCGGTTGCGTGTTTTTTTACAATTACGCGCAGAAAAACAAGGAAAAGAAATACTAAACGGACTCCAAAAATACCGAAATAAATTTTCCTCAGCTTCTAAAATCAAGCCGGATAAAGTGAACATTTATTTGGGGCCTAAATGAAATTTGGCAAAACGCATATTTTTCCTAAATTCAAATAAAATAGCGAAAAACTCCGAAATAAAATCTTATTTGATTTTATTATTAAATCCTCAATATTTCTTTATTTTGGGAAAGTCATTTTATTTTCTCTCTCATATTTTTGTAATAGAAATAATTGATGCTAAAATAATTAAAATCAAATGATCCTATTCTCAAATTTTGAGAAAACTCAAATATGAAAACAACGAAATCCTCAACTCTCTCCGTGGAATTTCTTGGATCAAAACCAAAAGCAAATAAATTATGATATGCAATGATGATCTAATGTATAACATTCCAAATTGAAAATTTGGGATGTTACAAACCTACCCCCCTTAAGATGAATCTCGCCCTTGAGATTCGGGTTGGCTAGAAAATAGGTGAGGGTGGTCCTTGAGCAAATCTTCCTCTCGTTCCCACGTGGCTTCGTCCTCCGTGTGGTGGCTCCACTGAACCTTACAAAACTTGATAACCTTGCTGCGAGTGACTCGGTTGGCAAACTCGAGAATCTTAACTGGTTTCTCCTCATAGGTCAAATTGTTATCCAACTGAATTGCTTCCAATGGCACTGTGTCTCTTAATGGTATATCAGCCATCTCCGCGTGGCACTTCTTCAGCTGAGAAACGTGGAACACATCATGAACTCCTGACAATCCTTCGGGCAATTCCAACTTGTATGCCACTTCTCCCATACGTTCCAAAACTCGGTATGGTCCTACAAAACGTGGCGCTAAGTTCACCAAAACGCTTAATTCCCCTAAGTGGAGATACTCGAAGATAAACTCTGTCTCCGACTTCGTAAACTGTCTCCTTGCGTTTAGAATCTGTGTAGCTCTTCGGCCTAGACTGGGCTACCTTGAGCCTATCGCGAATCAACTTCACCTTCTGTTCAGACTCCTTAATCAAATCAGGTCCAAACAACTGGCGGTCTCCAACTTCGTCCCACGACAATGGTGTCCTACACCTCCTTCCGTACAAGGCTTCGAAAGGGGCCATCTTCAAACTGGTTTGGTAGCTATTGTTGTAAGAGAATTCTGCATATGGCAAATTGTCGTCCCAACTAGATCCATAATCTAGCGCACAAGCTCTCAGCATATCCTCCAAAATCTGATTGACTCTCTCGGTCTGTCCATTTGTCTGTGGATGAAAAGATGTACTGAACTCTAGCCTGGTACCCAAAGTTTCATGCAACTGCTTCCAGAACTTTGAGGTAAACAGGGTTCCTCTATCTGATACGATACTCCTCGGAACTCCATGCATACATACTATCCTGGTCATGTATATCTTTGCCAACTTAGCACTAGTGTAAGTGGTCTTTACCGGGATGAAATGAGCTACCTTTGTCAATCGATCAACTACAACCCAAATTGAGTCATAGCCTGAACGAGTCCTGGGTAATCCCGTGATAAAATCCATGCCTAGCTTATCCCAGCTCCATTCGGGTATCGGCAATGGCTGTAGCATTCCTGCTGGCTTCTGCTGCTCTGCTTTTACTCTTTGACATACATCACAAACTTCTACATACTCCGCAATATCTTTCTTCATTCCGGTCCACCAGAAAGTATCCTTCAAATCCAAATACATCTTGGTATTTCCTGGGTAAATCGAATACGGTGAATCATGTGCCTCTTGCAGAATTAACTTCCTGATCTCCGGGTCATTGGGCACATAAACCCGGTCTTCAAACCATAGGGTATCGTGCTCATCCTCGCGAAATCCTTTAGCCTTTCCTTCGATCATTTTCTCCTTTATAGAGGCAATCTCCTTGTCAGTCTTCTGAGCTTCTCTGATTCTATTCATCAAAGTTGACTGAATCTCCAATGCTGCTACATAGCCTCTCGGAACTATTTCCAAACATAGCTCACGAAGATCCTCGACTAACTCCTTTGGTATTTATTCCGTTGAGGGAGTCCTGGATTAGGGGGTGTTCGGGTAGCCGGACTCCTGGACTATGAAGATACAAGATTGAAGACTTCGTCCCGTGTCCGGAAGGGACTTTCCTTGGCGTGGAAGGCAAGCTAGGCAATGCGGATACTCAAGATCTCCTACCATTGTAACCGA
Organism: Aegilops umbellulata; assembly: GCA_032464435.1. Lineage (NCBI taxonomy): Eukaryota > Viridiplantae > Streptophyta > Magnoliopsida > Poales > Poaceae > Aegilops > Aegilops umbellulata. The sequence goes on from CP136058.1 coordinate 333,960,881, forward strand.
CTCTGTGTAACCCTAACCCTATCCGGTGTCTATATAAACCGGAGGGTTGTAGTCCGTAGGACGAACCATCATCATACACAATCATACCATAGGCTAGCTTCTAGGGTTTAGCCTCCTTGATCTCGTGGTAGATCTACTCTTATACTACCCATATCATCAATATTAATCAAGCAGGAGTAGGGTATTACCTCCATCGAGAGGGCCCGAACCTGGGTAAAAACATCGTGTCCCTTGTCTCCTATTACCATCCGGCCTTGACGCATAGTTCGGGACCCCCTACCCGAGATCCGCCGGTTTTGACACCGACATTGGTGCTTTCATTGAGAGTTCCTCTGTGTCGTCGCCTTTAGGCCCGATGGCTCCTCTGATCATCAACAACGATGAGGTCTAGGGTGAGACCTTTCTCCCCGGACAGTTCTTCGCCTTCGGCGGCTTTGCTCTGCGGGCCAATTCGCTTGGTCATCTGGAGCAGATCGAAAGCTACGCCCCTGGCCATCAAGTCAGGTTTGGAAGCTTAAACTACACGACTGATATCCGCGGAGACTTGATCTTCAATGGGTTCGAGCCACAGCCAAGCGCGCCGCACTACCTCGAGGGGCATGATCTAGCTCTGCCTCCGAACAGTGTCCTGGAGGCTGCATACGCACCGGCTCCGACCCTTAACTCGGAGCCTATTGCGCCAAGCGAGGATGGACGGCTGGACGTCACCTCGGGGGCTGTGATCTCAAAGGCGATCGAGCCGAACGCCAGCCCCGCACTCCGCGTGACCCGTGACCCCGAGGGTCCGGACTCCTCCCCGGACTCCGAACCCCCCGCGCCCCTGCCGGTCGAATCCGATTGGGCGCCGATAATGGAGTTCACCGCCGCGGACATCTTTCAGCACTCGCCTTTTGGCGACATCCTGAATTCTTTCAAGTCTCTCTCTTTATCAGGAGAGCCCTGACCGAATTACGGTCAGCGAGGATGGGATACGGACGATGAAGAAATTCAAAACCCACCCACCACCCACTTGGTAGCCAGTGTCGACGATTTAATCGACATGCTCAACTTCGGCTCCGAAGACTTCGACGGTATGGACGACGAGGTTGGAGACGAACAAGAACCAGCACCTATAGGGCGCTGGACATCCACCTCATCATATGACATATATATGGTGGATACTCCAAAAGATGGAGATGGCGAGGGAACAGCGGGGGATGACACCTCCAAGAAACAGCCAAAGCGCCGGCGTTAGCGGCGCCGCTCTAAATCCCTCCAAAGCAAAAACGGTGATTCCGGCACCGGAGATAATAGTACCCCGGATAGCGCCGAAGAACACCCTCCCCAGCAAGATTTGGCGCAGGAAGATGGAGAAGCCAGCCCTCATGAGAGAGCGGCAGACCGAGAGGTTGAGGATGATAACTATATGCCTCCCTCCGAAGACGAGGCCAGCCTCGATGATGACGAATTCGTCGTACCATCAGACCCCGCCGAACAAGAGCGTTTCAAATGCAGGCTTTTAGCCACGGCGAACAGCCTCAAGAAAAAGCAGCAACAGCTTAGAGCTGATCAAGATCTGCTAGCTGATAGATGGACTGAAGTCCTTGCGGCTGAAGAGTATGAACTCGAACGCCCCTCCAAGAGCTACCCAAAGCGCAGGACGCTACCCCGATCAGAGGAGGAAGCGCCTACATCACCAGCACATGACATGGCAGATCGACCACCTCGCGGCTGCGACAGAGAGGCCTCTCGTCCCTCCACACAAGCCATGCCCCGACGCCGCTCAACTAAGGCACGGGAAAACGCGCCAGACCTGCGAGATGTACTAGATGTCGGCGTTCTGGGAACGGGGGTCCCCAGACTTGCCTGCCTGCAGCCTGCGGCGTGGCTCAAATGGGGGCCCAGCGTGGCCCATCTTCATCAGCACAAGGCTCAAGACCCTCGCGAGGGGCATAGCCTAGCGAGGCGGACGACATGGCGCTTCCTCAAGCACGACCTCCTTAGGCTGGCTCGCGAGGAGGCGGAGAGATCAAGGCGGGTACCTCAAGAGGTGCCCATGACGCAAGCCATGACGACCAAGGGTGCCAGGCGGGCGCCAGCCCGCGCAGCGTCTCCCTTTCCTCTTTGGTGCAAAGGGGGCAAGCGCAGGCGAGAGGATCAAGCAAAGGCACCCATTTCGGTGCAACGAGACCAAGACCAGTCCAACGGTGGGAAGGAGGTCACCATGGAGCCCAGGACGGCGTCACCACAGGGCCTTTGGCAGGCGAAGACCAACTTTAGTCAGGATAAGTGTACCAGATGTTCCCCTTCAAATTGGCCAATTGTTGGCGCCCTTCCCGCTCAATATTTGGGAAGAGGCCCAGGGCCTTCGCCTATAAATAGGACTAGCCACCCCCAGGGTAAAAGGACCTGATTGAGCATCTAGAGGCATGGAGAGAGAGAGAGAAGGGCGATCAAACTCCTCCTAGCAGTTCATCCCCTAGCCAAGAACAGACCCTCACGAGGTCGTTCTTCCTTGTACTATTCTTCATCATCAGCCCAAGAGGCAATCCACCCACCACAAACTAGAGTAGGGTATTACACCACAATGGTGGCCCGAACTAGTATAAACCCTGTGTCTCTTGTGTTGTTCTTGCAGTAGTTAGATCCTTACGAGACGGAGAGGTAGTGGGCACGATCTCCGCGCGCACCCCAGAGTTTGAACCTTAAGGGTCTACCGGAACCCGTGATCCGACATTTGGCGCGCCAGGTAGGGGTGCGCCGGAATCTGCCTTCCCATCGCTCCGTCTCCCGTTGCATCGTCGTCACCATGTCCGGCGACCAGGCGGGCAACCAAGGCCCATGGGCGGCATGGCCCATCCGCGCGGAGCCTCCCCCTCCGGGCGACCCCGCGCCACAGGGAGCTCACGGTCCGCAGGGCGCTGCGGGTCGCGGGCGACGCGGGCAAGCTTCCCTCACACCGCGATAGGCGCGGTCGGCAGCGAGGGCCTCCAATCACGCCGCAACTACGACACCGTACACCCGCCGGGAACAGGCGAACTCGAGGGCCGCGCTCACAGTAGCACGGGAGCTGCTGCAGTGCAGGCTACTGGAGGGCGGCCGCGGCGTGTTGCTGGAGCAGGTCGCCGAGCTCCTGGCCTTCGCCGCTTTGGGGGCTCACCCCTTCTGCACTCGGCTTCCGCCTCCAGCTCATGTCGACGCACGAGGAGGCCCCGCGCGCTCCCGCGGGCCTCAGGACTACCCCGACACCAGCGAATCCGTCGGCACTGGACTGGCGGTGGCGCTGCCCCCGCCCCCGGCGCGAGAAGGAGAAGGTCTCAGCGCGGCCCACGGCGCGTGCGGGCAACCGCGCTACCACCCCACGGTAGGCACGACGAGCAACGCCGCGTGGCGCATGGAGCACTACAGCACATCATTCGGGGTGGCGGCGCCAGAGGAATACGTGCCCCACATGATTGACCAAGGGCACGCTCACGGGGGCGAACATGGCTCACTCTTCAGCCCCAGCTGGGAGGACGGGACGCCAGAGGCCGAGCCCTTCCAGGAACCCCAGGACGGCTCCGTCGGTCACAATGGAGGCAACGACTATCGGGTACCGTTAATTCCTCAAGAGCAGGCATACGCTAATCATGGGTCACAGGAGGTGCAGGTCGCCGCAGCAAGCAGCTGCCCCGCTCCCGCGGCCTCCTACCCCTCCGGAGGAGGATGCAGGGGGCTGCAGGAAAGGGGCAGGGATCCTACATAACCACCGTGGCGTTCGGAGCAAGGTGTTCTTAGAAGGTAGGCCCTCCGCTGGGGAGGCGCCTGAGGGCCTGCCCCTGGCGGAGGACCCATGGTCGTCGGGGGAACCGCTGGCGACCGCTCTACCCCACCGGCGGCGTCCTGGTTTCCGGTCGTCGTTGGTGGCACTAGAGTGTGGCGCAAGGCGGGCCCCTCGTCTGGCGATTTGAAGCAAGGCCGGTTCCTGTGAAGAAGGCCCAGTGCCTGTGAAGCTCGCCGCCCCGTGACACTCTCACGTAATAATGAGTGGGGCTGTACACGCCCCATAGTATCAGGGGTGCCGGCCTCAGGCCCTGGGGCTCCCTCCCACGCCCAGTGGACAGCACTTAGCTCCGCGCTGGTGAGAAGACGTCGAAGACTAGATTAGGTGCCGGACGCGGCCTTTTTGTTTGCTTTCCTTGCCTTCTCCTTTGGCTGTAACCTTTTTCCCCCGCTGGATTTAAGTTGAATTCGAATTTGAGCTTTGCGTGCGTTCGGGGAAGGGGTGCTTGGTCTTGTTTGAACCGTTTCCCGCGTCCTGGTCACCACCTCACCACAGCTGCCTCCCCTCGCGATCCCCTCGCGAGCCGGGCCAGGCCTAGCTTGAGCACGGCCCAGACTGCCGCTGTCGCTCCCTCGCAAGGTGACCTTTGGTGCTTGCGGAGATCGTTTTCTCATGAAAGGCCCAGAGCCTGTCAAGAAGGCCAATGCCTGTGAAGACGTCCCGCTCGGGAGAAGGCCCCGAGCCTGTGAAGAAGGCCAATGCCTGTGAAGACGTCCCGCTCGGGAGAAGGCCCTGAGCCTGTGAAGAAGGCGAATGCCTGTGAAGACGTCCTGCTCGGGAGAAGGCCCTGAGCCTGTGAAGACGTCCCGCTCGGGAGAAGGCCCTGAGCCTGTGAAGAAGGCGAATGCCTGTGAAGCCGTCCCGCTCGGGAGAAGGCCCTGAGCCTGTGAAGAAGGCCAATGCCTGTGAAGATCGTCTCTTTTTGGAAAAGGCCCTGAGCCTGTGAAGAAGATGAACGCCTGTGAAGATCGTCTCTTTTTGGAAAAGGCCCTGAGCCTGTGAAGAAGGCGAACGCCTGTGAAGATCGTCTCTTTTAGGAGAAGACTCGAAGACTGCGAAGAAGGCCCACGCCTATGGGGTTTCTAGTCAGCAACAACCCCACATCCTGAGGGTTCAACTAGACAGCACCCGAGACGTGACGCCCTCCAGCAGGCCGCTCCGAAGCCAGCAAGGGACGAGGGTAAGCCGGCCTACCGTTGGGCGCGCGTGCGATTTAATTACCACTGATATAATGGGTACAAGTTCTTACATGAGGGGCTTCCCCTCCCAAAACGCTCTCACGACCGTCAGGCCAAACGTCTGAGTTCTATCTATGCAGGGTAAAAGGACAGGGATAGTACATGGTCAATCTGACAAATCCCCCAATGCATCCTCGGAGGCGCCTCCTGAGCTGTCGCTGGCGTCGCTGAACTCATCTTCGTTGTCTGCGCCACCATCAGCGGCATTGGGGTCCTCCACCACGCCACCTTCGTTGGCAGCCACCACCACATTGTCATCATCAGAAGTGAAGGCCCGGGCGAGAGCATCTACATTGTTCTCCACCCATTCAGCCAGGTCACCTCGAACGACCTGGGGAACTGGCGCGATGGCGGCGTCGAAGTCAAAGTGGGGGTCCAAGTTCCGAAGATGGCTGAAGACGCGGGAAAAGGCGCGCCCGAGCAGGGCACGGCTCCTTTCCTCCACCAACCTATCGGTCTTGACCGGGCGTGCCTCTAGCTGTGTCACCACGGTGGTGAAGAACTGCAGGTTGCCGGCGTAGTTAATCGTGTGCGGCTCGCCGACGGCAGCCTCACAGATGTTGCCTAGGGCAATGTTAGCCCTCTTCCTGAGCTTGGTGAGCATGGGGCCGTGCACGTGCTCCAGGACTTGCCGCTGGCGTATCTCGTCGGCATTCTGACGTTCGACGGCCATAGCCTCTTCCACACGTTGGCGAAGGCGGAGCACCTCGGCCTGGGAGGTGGCCAGCTCCTCCTGCGCTGCCTCAAGAGCGACCCGGGAGGCGTCGGCTCGTCGCGTTGCCTCATCCCGTTGGGCCCTCAAGGCGGCGGTTCTACCCTCAGCTTCGACTCGGATCATCCCCAGCTTCTCCTCGAACTCACGTTCGAGGCCTTGGCGCGCTGTCGCCACCCGATGGCAAACCTCCTCCAAGACACGCGTTTCCCACGCGGCGACATCATCTTCCGCCTGCGTCACTAGGCGCTCCCTCGTCTCCAGCTGCTCGTGCTCGCGAGCGCGTTCGGCGGCCTCCAGCACCAACGCCTCCTCGCGCTTCCGAAGCTCAGCTGGGTCGCCAGAAGCCACCTCCATCGATGCAAGGGCTACCTCGCGCAGCTCCGCTTGCTCCTCCAACAAACGACACCAGGCCAAGAGCTCCCGTGCCCATTCTTCTGTTGCTTCTCGCCGTCGGTCAGCTCCTCGGGCCTCCTCAACGGCCTGAGACTGAGCTGCCAGAGAAGCCTCCAGCGACGCCTTCGCTTCTTCGTCATCAAGGTCGCGCTGACGACGCGCAAGGGCAGCGGCGGCCTCCAGCTCGCGCCGCTCTGCGGCCAGGCGCAGGCCCTCGGCTTCCAGGCGCACGTCTTCCTCAGCGAGCTCCTGCCCAAGCAGGTCTACGGCGCCGTTCGCCCTCCGGAGGAATTCATGGTGACGGGCACGGCGCTCCCGAGCACGCTCAAGCACATTTGCCACACCATCATCCGCCCCAAGCGGGCGTCGAGGACCTAGGACCATCGCTCCGGCCCCGGGCAGGGGGCTGGGGGCTGGCGCCCTCACGACGGCCGGCCGCGCCGCGTCAGAAGCCCGGCCTGAGTCCAGCCTGGCCTCAGGAGAAGGGCCCAGGGGGTGCCTCCGCCAGTCGCAGCCCACGACCAGATGGGAAGCCCACGGCAGGCTGCCTATGTCGAGGGAAGGCCCACGGAAGGAGATCACGGGAACACAAGAGTCACCACGCATTGTGTGACGGTCCGCGCCGTCGCTCGCCCAAACCACAAGGGCAGTGTAGCTCGAGGCACCCAGGGGTGGCGGAGGAGACGAAGCCAAGGAAGGCGTCGACTCGGTGGCTTCATCGAGCTCAGTAGGGAGAGGCCTGCAGAGCAAGGATCAGCGGATGCGGCAAGCAGGATAGGGGACAGAAAAGGAGAAGACTTACTCATCGACGGCAAAGTACTTCCGGCGCTTCAGCAAGCGGCAAGGGAAGTTGTCGCCCAGGGCCTCCCTTTTTCTCCGGAGGGCCTCAAAATCCACACGGAAACGGCCCAGGAGAGATGCACAGGAATCAGCCTGTGAAGAGAACGGAGCGCCAAGGCCACTTGCGTCGAGGGCGCATGCTTGATGCGCACGGGCAGTTGCCTCGTCAGAGATCCCGGCCGGGGGCTCAGGAGCCTCGGCCTCAAGCATTGGAGGCGGCAGCGCCTCACCCGTGGCCTCGGCAGCGCGGACCTCGTGAGCTGCCCCATCAGGAGCATCGCCAGGTGCGGTCACATCGTCCGCGGCTCCCTCGACCCCTGCTGTCTCCTGCCTCCCTGCGCCACCACTCGAGGAGGATTCACCCAGGCCGACCGGAAGGGAAATCACCACCACAGGGTTCTCGCGAGGCCCCTGGAGGCCGACAGGGCGTAGCCCCCACTCGTCGAAAGGGGGCATCTGCCTCACGAAGTCACCCCTGTTTTGGCAGACGTACAACAAAGCTCCCCCCTGCCGGACACCCCCGGGGTTGGGATCGCCTGTCAGGACCAAGAGCACCTTCCTCAGCACCTCGGGCGTCAGGTCCTCTTCCTGAAGCCTCATGCGGTCACCATGCCCGCTGAAGGCCCACATTCGACGAGAATGGCGTTGGAGAGGGGGCAATGCGGCACAATAGGAACTCCTTCACCATTTTGGGCGCCGTTACGCCAAGCTTCTTCAGGGACATGAAGCGGTGCCAGACGAAGGCGAGCCGGGGACTTACGAGCGTCTCCTGGCCCCAGCCCGAATTAGGCACAGCAGGCGATGTCGGCTTCACGAGCCGGGGGCTGGGCACCCCGACGTCAATGTACAACCACCGCTCGCGGAACCCGGCTGAAGGTAGAGGGAGGTTGAAGTCGATGCCAGAGGCTGCGGTCTCGGGCGAAGCTATGAAGCTCACGCATGCCGAGCATTGCGTGGGGTCGGCATGATGCAAGGAGAAGAAATGGCGCAGCAGGGCAACAGAAGGAGGGATGCCACCATCGCCTCACAAACAAAAGCGAAGACTGAAATAAGAGCAATGGACTCAGGACCCAGATGCATCATGTGGATCTGATAATGACTGAGGATGGCGTTGAAGAAATCGGAGAAGGGAGGCACCAAACCCGCCCACAAGGCGTCGGCGAAGCAATGGACCTTGGTGATTACCCTATCAGTGGGGAAGTGATACGTAGGCCAAGCCGTCGTCCTCCCACACTCGTTGAAGGCGGTGGCCAGAGACGGGCTGAGCTGGCCCAGGCACTCCAGGTTGAGTAAGATTGAGCGGCCGACAGCAGGCGCCACTAGCAGCGGCGGGCGAGATGGAGCCACAGGCTTATTTCCCTTCCCTTTCTTTGGAGCCATGGCGGCGGGCGAAAGAGAGGAAATACGAGATGGGATTGGAAACAAGGGTCAGAGTTCGGAGGGAGGAAGAGCAGGAGACGGTCAAGCAACGGGAAAAGGGGCGGCTGTGTACAACTGTGGGGCAACCTAGCGCGGCGCAGAATAAGGAAGCGTGGGTTAACAGTGCCGCCCACGTCCAATCAACCGCCATGCGGCGCCCAAGGCCGCAGGCTGTTAGGGCCCGCGGCGCTTCGCCCTTGCCCTTTCGCCCCTCGGCACAGCCAAGTCCATGCGCGCCTTGGGCCCGGGGGCTACTGTCGGTGTTCTGGGAACGGGGGTCCCCAGACTTGCCTGCCTGCGGCCTGCAGCGTGGCTCAAATGGGGGCCCAGCGTGGCCCATCTTCATCAGCACAAGGCTCAAGACCCTCGCAAGGGGCCAAGCCTCGCGAGGCGGACGACATGGCGCTTCCTCAAGCATGGCCTCCTTAGGCTGGCTCGCGAGGAGGCGGAGAGATCAAGGCAGGTACCTCACGAGGTGCCCATGACGCAAGCCATGATGACCAAGGGTGCCAGGCGGGCGCCAGCCCGCGCAGCGTCTCCCTTTCCTCTTTGGTGCAAAGGGGGCAAGCGCAGGCGAGAGGATCAAGCAAAGGCACCCATTTCGATGCAACGAGACCAAGACCAGTCCAACGGTGGCAAGGAGGTCACCATGGAGCCCAGGACGGCGTCACCACAGGGCCTTTGGCAGGCGAAGACCAACTTTAGTCAGGATAAGTGTACCAGATGTTCCCCTTCAAATTGGCCAATTGTTGGCGCCCTTCCCGCTCAATATTTGGGAAGAGGCCCAGGGCCTTTGCCTATAAATACGACTAGCCACCCCCAGGGTAAAAGGGCCTGATTGAGCATCTAGAGGCATCGAGAGAGAGAGAGAAGGGCGATCGAACTCCTCCTAGCAGTTCATCCCCTAGCCAAAAACAGACCCTCACGAGGTCGTTCTTCCTTGTACTATTCTTCATCATCAGCCCAAGAGGCAATCCACCCACCACAAACTAGAGTAGGGTATTACACCACAATGGTGGCCCGAACTAGTATAAACCATGTGTCTCTTGTGTTGTTCTTGCAGTAGTTAGATCCTTACGAGACGGAGAGGTAGTGGGCACGATCTCCGCGCGCACCCCAGAGTTCGAACCTTAAGGGTCTGCCGGAACCCGTGATCCGACACTGGAGGATAAGGCAAGGCAAACAAGATCGATCTACGGATCGCGCAGGCGCCCTATGACACGTGACGATGATCTTCACTCCGGATACAACAAATCCGGCAGGGCCGAACACAACAGACATAGCTCTTCTGAGCTGCGTCGTGACATAGCCCAATACAGGGGCGCCGCACACCCACTATGCTTCACAGATGAAGTAATGGATCATAAAATCCCAGAGGGTTTCAAACCCGTAAACATCGAATCATACGATGGCACGACAAATCTGGCGGTATGGATCGAGGATTATCTCCTTCACATCCACATGGCACGTGGCGATGATCTACACGCCATCAAATACCTCCCGCTCAAACTCAAAGGACCGGCCCGGCACTGGCTTAACAGCCTGCCAGCGGACTCAATCGGTTCTTGGGAGGACCTGGAAGACGCATTCCTCGACAACTTCCAGGGCACTTATGTGCGACCACCGGATGCCGACGACCTTAGCCACATAATTCAGCAGCCAGAGGAATCGGCCAGGCAATTCTGGACATGGTTCCTAACAAAGAAAAACCAGATAGTCGACTGTCCGGACGCAGAGACCCTAGCAGCCTTCAAGCATAACATCCGCGACGAGTGGCTTGCCCAGCACCTGGGACAGGAAAAGCCGAAATCTATGGCAGCCCTCACGACACTCATGACCCGCTTTTGCGCGGGCGAAGATAGCTGGCTAGCTCACAACAACAACTTATCAAAGAACCCTGGTAATTCGGATACCAAGGACAAAAGTGGCAGGACACATCGAAATAAGCAAAAGTGCCGCGTTAGCAGCGACAACAATGAAGATACGGCATTCAACGCCGGATTCAGAGGCTATAAATCCGGTCAGCGGAAAAGGCCATTTAAAAAGAATACTCAGGGCCCGTCCAGTTTGGACCGAATACTCGACCGCTTGTGCCAGATCCATGGCACCCCCGACAGGCCAGCCAATCACACCAACAGGGATTGTTGGGTGTTCAAGCAGGCAGGCAAATTAAGAGCCGAAAACAAAGACAAGAGCTGCATAGCGACGACGAGGAGGAGCCCAGGCCGCCAAACAACAATGGACAGAAGGGGTTTCCCCCACAAGTGCGGACGGTGAACATGATATACGCAACCCACATTCCCAAGAGGGAACGGAAGCGTGCGCTATGGGACGTATACGCGATGGAGCCAGTCGCCCCAAAGTTCAACCCATGGTCCTCCTGCCCGATCACTTTTGATCAAAGGGAGCACCCCACTAGCATCCGTCATGGCGGCTTTGCCGCATTGGTTCTCGACCCAATCATCGACGGCTTTCACCTCACAAGAGTCCTCATGGACGGTGGCAGTAGCCTGAACCTGCTTTACCAGGATACAGTGCGGAAAATGGGCATAGATCCCTCAAGGATTAAGCCCACAAAAACGACCTTTAAAGGCGTTATACCAGGTGTAGAAGCCAACTGTACAGGCTCCGCAACACTTGATGTGGTCTTCGGATCTCCGTATAACTTCCGAAGTGAAGAGTTAATCTTCGACATAGTCCCGTTTCACAGTGGCTATCACGCCCTGCTCGGACGAACCGCATTCGCAAAGTTCAATGCGGTGCCACACTATGCATATCTCAAGCTCAAGATGCCAGGCCCTCGAGGAGTAATCACAGTCAACGGAAACACCGAACGCTCCCTCCGTACGGAGGAGCACACGGCGGCTCTCACAGTGGGAGTACAAAGCAGCCTTTTTAGGCAACTCTCCAGTCCGGCCGTTAAAAAGCTAGACACTGCCAAGCGCGCCCGGAGTGACCTACAACAAGACCGCCTGACACGTTCTTAGCAGGCGTAGCAATGCGGCCCCAACCCCAGCCATTGCGACATAACGAAGCTAGTACCTCGCGTACATAATTATGCCCTTGAAATACCATGGGCACAGGGGAAGGGGCACAGTAACGGCATGCCCGAAATACGGCTTAAAACATACTAGGGGCTTGTGGATTCTTTTTTTACTTTCAGGACTCCACACTTTGGACGACCTGTTCGGCAATTCGACTGCCGCACAAACGATGCAAGATCCAGGGAAGTAGACAAAGCTACGCCGCATTATGGAACTCCCAGGTGGTCTCTATTACGAGCGGTATATCTGTTTCGAACACAATTCCGCGGCCTGCCCCTGGTCAGGACATGTTAAATAGTCTAATATCTTTTTGCATATCGCACTATTTGTATCGTTCGGCTTTGATAAATAGCCCCTTTATAAACAATGCATAGCTTTTTGTCTATTTTTTGCATTATCCTCTTTTAATATATATGTTTATTAAATAACATGATCGCACCCGTACACCATGGTACGGCAAACACGCCAGGGGCTTCAGTACCCTTCGATCTGGTGTGAGAAGTCCGTACACTTTCACAAGTGCGGCACCCCGAACTTATAGCACTATATGCATCGGCTCCGAATCATGATTTGGGTCAATAGTTGGGTTTGCCCGGCTCCTATGTTTTGGTGCCTTACGTTCCGCTATATCAGCTAAGGTAGCACTAGGAGAACCACTGCGATTGTGCCCCGGTTCAGCTGGGTTAAGCACCTCAGTGGAGAAAGCTAAAACTGACTGTCATGATAAGGCGAGAGACCGGTCGCTGTTCGAGAGGTTTTTCGAGTCCCTAAAGACTTATGCCGCTTCGAGCGAGGAGCTGGCTTTGTCCAGCCAAAGGCGTGGATAGCGCCCCGAATTCGGTCTTCTGAACTAGGGGCTTCGCCGAAATTTAAAATTATAAAGTTCTATGGCTAAGTGAGAGTGTTCAAGCATTATAGTCTGATTGCCTGGTTCGTTGTGCTGAGCACCTCCCTCGAAGGACCCAACCATGGGAAAAAGAGCGCTCAGGTTTATCCCGAACACCCCAGTACTAGCGGCATGGGGGCAGAAGCCGACAACTGGCCATCTCTCAATTTTTGATAAATGGCCGCACAGAAAATAATATTTTAAATTCAATAAGCATTGCTTAGCGCATATGAACAAGTTTTCAGCGCACAGGATAAACATGAGCGAGTTCATTCAAAAATTACATCTTTGGTACATTCATCCGCAATAAGGCGGGCACCTGCAAGAACATCCTTGTAGTAGTTCTCGGGCTTGCGATGGTCCTTCCCCTGCGGCGGCCCGTCCTTCACCAGCTTCTCACCGTCAAGCTTACCCCAGTGCACCTTTGCACGAGCAAGGGCCCTCCGGGCACCTTCGATGCAGACGGAACGCTTGATGACCTCAAGCCTTGGACAAGCCTCCACCAGCCGCCGCACCAGCCCGAAGTAGCTCCCAGGCAGGGCGTCTCCGGGCCACAGCCAAACTATGAAGCCCTTCATGGCTTGTTCGGCCGCCTTGTGGAGCTCGACCAGCTGTTTCAGCTAGTCGCTCAAGGGCACAGGGTGTCCGGCCTCAGAATACTGAGACCAGAACACACTCTCCGTCGAGCTGCCCTCTTCAGCTCGGTAGAATGCGGCGGCGTCGGATAGGCTGCGGGGAACATCTGCGAACGCCCCTGGAGAACTCCGGATTTGGGTATGTGACAAGTAGTTTAGTTTTATATTTCTACTTTGCATTAAGAATGCCTTACCCGCTGCTATCTTTTTCATCTCCTCCAACTCTTGGAGGGCCTTTTGGGCTTCGGCCTTGGCACCCTTGGCGGTCTCAAGGGCCGACGCGAGCTCGGATGCTTGCGCCTTTGACTCAAGCTCCAAGCTGTCATGTTTTTTCATGAGAGCCTGCAGCTCTTGCTGCACCTCGCCAACCTGAGCCCCAAGTCTTTCTCGCTCAGTGCGCTCCTCGGTCGTTTTCTTTTCTGCCTCAGATAGCGCCTGCTTGAGGGTCGCCACCTCAGTTGTGGCCCCTACAATAAGCAGTACGATCCTGTTATTCTTTGCAATCATGCCTCTCTATAGGCACCTTTTTCTATAGGGTATTTCTTACCTTCTTTTTCCTCGAGCTGCCGTTTGGCAAGGCAGAGCTCTTGCTCGGTCCGCCCGAGGTCCTTTTTAGGACATCCACCTGTGCAGTCAGTGCGGCGGTGGATAGCAGTGAAGCCTGCATACGCATATTGACTCTTTATTGTTAGACTCCTGCAAAAATTAATAGATCCTCTATTCGGCTTTTCTTTCCGAACGCCAAACAGAGCATCAGGGGCTACTGTCTATGCGGTAATATTTTGACATATTTTTACTTGCCTCGAAGCCTGTCAGAAGGCTAGCGCAAGCTTCAGTCAATCCGCTCTTGGCAGACTGAACCTTTTGGATCACCGTACTCATAATAGTACGGTGCCCCTTGTCGATGGAGGCGCCGTCAAGCACCTCCAGCAGATGGTCCAGCGACTCCGGTTGGACAGAGGTCGCTGGCTTAGAAGGCTTGCTCCTTTTGGAAGAAGTTCGGCTACCGCGGCTCGGAACTGTTGAAGATTCCGGCGCGGTGTCCGGCACAAAGCCGGACTTGGAGCCCTGGGGGGGTCTTGTCCCCTTCATTCCTAGAGTCCGGGAGGTTGCCTTGCGGCTCCTCCAAGACCACCTCTTCCTGCCCCGGAGCTTGTCGCGACGCCACTTCGGCGTCATCCGTGGTGCGGGGGGAGACAGCGGGCGGAACGGAGTTCACGTTCGATGAGTCCAGGGAGCCGCCCGATGATTCTTTATATTCGGCCTGGGGTGGGCTGCATATTCACATTCGACATTAAGGAAAGCTGCGCAACAAAGGAACATCATGAGTTACTCTGATATCCGAACTTACGATTTCGTCGGACGCTTGGCCCTGTTCGGCCACTCCTCCCCGCTCTCTTTGGCGTCATGGGAGTAGTCCCGCGGAGGGGTCTTCCTTTTCCTAGACCCCTCGGCCTCCCCTGATGGGGCGGCCTTCTTCTTCTCTTCCCCCTCCGCGGGGGGGGGGGGGGGGAGAGCTTTCTTCTTCCTCGTCCTCGTTTTCACGAGAGGAGGGCGTCTCGGACTCGTCAGAAGACGAGTCCGACACCACCAAGTTATGGGCACTCTTTCGAGTCCCGGTGGTCTTCTTCTTCTTGACCTTCCTCTCCGGCACCACATAAGGCGGCGGAGTCAGCAGCTTCACTAGGAGAGCTGGGGCTGGGCTTCGGGCAGGGGAGCCGGATAGTTAATTGGTCCGGATATCGCCTGCCAAGCCTGTCAAAGGTAAGGGACTTTAGACCCCGCATAGAGTTAATCTATGAAAAAGAGCTTAATAATCCTGTCAAAGGCATAGATAGCTTACCTCGCTAGCGTGACGCTGCGTGCTGTATCCGCGGTCCTCGGAAGTGGATGCGGGGGCCTCGGCTCCTTCGATTAGCACCTTCCAGACGTCTTCATATGACGTGTCGAAGAGCCTGTTGAGGGTTCGGTGCTGCGCCGGGTCGAACTCCCACAAATTGAAATCCCGTTGTTGGCACGGGAGGATCAGACGAACGAGCATGACCTGGACTATATTGACAAGCCGGATTGGTTTGTTTACCAGGGACTGGATGCAGGTCTTCAGTCCGGTCACCTCTTCCTCCTTGCCCCACGACAGGGCCGTCTCTTTCCAGGACATAATGTCAGGACCCCGATCCTAAGTCACACCGATCTAGCATGTAACACATCATATCACTTTGCGGCCTCATGCACGGTATTCTCACGGGTGCCACCTTACCTGGCCCGGGACCGTTTGCGTCTTTTGGCTCACGTATATGATAGTGTCGCTAGCATCCATATGACAAAGAACCCGGGCCGACATGGCTAGTCGTGAACCCAAAGCAGCACTAACCCATGGGGACAGGCATACATGAATCAACTTCGAGCATGTCGGTCAACAGCGTGTGAATCCGGGCTGTAGCACTGGGTTAACAGGACTCTGGTAAACCGGGCTGTAGCAGGCTAGGCAGGACTCCGGATGTCACCGTGTGACATTTCCCCGAAGGGACAGACATAAGAACGAAGTGAAACACATGCCGGCCAGTCAAGTGTCCTGAGCAGTAGTGCTGGGCTAGCAGGACTCCGGTGAACCGGGCTGTAGCGGACTACTATGGCTCAAGGAAGCACTAGCCTACATTTCCCCATAAGAGAGGCTGCAGAGGATAAACAACTAGATTGTCGGATCCCACACATACCAAGCATTTCAATCATACACACAATATGCTCGATATGTGTAAATACAACATGGCATCACAACAAGACTCTACAACTCAAGTATTTATTCATTAGGCTCCGAGGAGCGAGATATTACAAACATGGGTCTCATGACCCAACATTCAGAGCATACAAGTCAAAGCACATCCGGAAGCTTAACATGTCTGAGTACAGACATCTACAAATGAAAAAGGCTGAGAAGCCTGACTATCTACCAGATCCTGCCGAGGGCACAAGATCGTAGCTGAGGTATCAAGCTAAACGTCGAAGTCCACACGGAACTACTAGCGAGACTGACGTCTCTCTGCAAAACATAAAATAGGAAAACGTGAGTACAAATGTACCCAGCAAGACTTACATCAGAACTAACTACATATGCATCGGTATCAACAAAGGGGTTAGTGGAGTTTAAATGCAGCAAGCCAGCTTTGACTCGGTGGCTATCCTGAACTACGACTGCAAGCAACTCTTGTTGAGGTGGCGCACACGAGTCCACATATTCACCATATCAACACACCACTATGGATGCACTTCCGTATCCCTACGAGAAGGCCATCCATAGCACTCACACTTATCTTGCGAGTTTTAGAGTATCCACTTTCACTTGTCTATGAACTATGCAAGGGGTCCAAGTTTCCATATCCGAGGAATCCGGCTATTCGAATAGATAATGATAACCCTGCAGGGGTGTACTTCTTCACACACGCTCTCGCCACTTATCGCCCTGTACACGTCATGTACCTCGGCAACCTTCAAGCGGAAGCCGGGCGAGGGAGTCGGCCACGACCTGACTAACCACACAAGTCTCTCGTCTAGGTTTATCGCCTATTCGGGTTCCATCCGCAAGGAGATCCGGCCGGGTTGTCGCTCACGGCCCTAAACGATGTGAGCAGGGTTCCCAAGCCCACCAACCGGGTGCCACTTGGTACACCGTGCCACTGTGCCTAGTCTGTCCCAAGCCCACCTGTACCGGGTGCCACTTGGTAGACTACTAACACTACCTACAAACACCAGAAACTAGTTGCAACTCCTGGACAGAGATCAGGTTGATTAATAAGTCGAGAGAGCTTGGAGTGCCCGGAGCCCAATGTGTGGTAGTAACTGTTCATGGATCACAAACACAGAACTCAGTTCCTGAGGACGGCTGCAATGAGACAACCCACCATGTACTCCTACATGGCCTCTCACCGCTACCTTTACCAAATCGTGTTCACACACTTATCTCTCAACAGTAGGACATGTTCACCACATTCCAATTCATTCCCGATAAGGGGTTCAACTACCGCATCATGTAACAGTTGAATCGTTGTTGTCCTAATGCAGTAAAAGAGAGCAGAGCGAGAGAGTGGGGTTGTATCGGAATGAACAAGGGGGTTTTGCTTGCCTGGCACTTCTGAAGATATTATAGTTCTTCATGGGTGTCATCGAACTCATCGTCGGGATACGCCTACCGAGTGGGGACAAACACCGGCAACAGAGAAGGAAACACAATCAATGCAATGCACAATATGATGCATGATCGTGACATGGCAAAATACTGTGGTTTGAGCTAATGCAGCTAGCAACAGGTTAAATGAAGTTGGTTTGAATCCAAGATTCAAATTCAAACTCCATATGTGGATATTCAAATGCCATTTATATGATTTGTCATAAACAGCAGCTATAAGTTATTCTAACATTCATGAAAATGGTACAGATGGATAGATTGGATTTTTCTGATAATTTTTGATATATAACTTGTTTCATTTGGAGCTACGGTTGAATTTCTATGAATTTTAGAAGTTTATAACATTTTCTGAATAATAAATCATTTTTGATTTATTAAAACCTCAGAAAACATTACTGCGTCAGCACCACGTCATGCTAACCTCAGCAGGTCAAAAGCGCTGACCCAGGTCAACCTTGACCAGTGGGTCCCGCATGTCAGTGTAACTGCATCAGCAGCAGACGCTGACCAGTGGGGTCGGTCAATGCTGAGGTGGCAAGGTCAAACAGACCGGTGGGGCCATGGTCATTAGCTTAAATTAAACAGGGTATAACCCTGTGGCAATTAACGGGTGGGGCTCGTCTGTCAGCGTCTGTTAAGGAGAGATTAGTGGTGATTAGTCTTAAATAAGTGACCACGTCAGCGGTCGACGCCAGCGACCCAAAGCACGGCGGTGGCTCGCCGGAGATGCTCGGGACGGAGATACAGAGCATCGTTTCCCTCGTGGTTTGCGGCTACGGCGAGCTGGGAGACTCGCGCATCCAACGTTGGCAACACCTCGCGCCGGGGTTGACTAAATCAACGGCGGCGGCAACTTTTGCGGCGACCAGAGTTCGGGAACATGCGGGCACGAGGCTGCGATGCACTAGGGGGCCGGCTAGCGGCAGCGTTGGCCTCCTGGGGGCACCATGAGCATGTTTGAGTGCACAGGCATGGGTGGTTCACGCTCAGCCCACGACGGCGAGGAGGCATGGCGGCGGCGAGCTTCGGTCGTCTTTGAGTCGGCGTCTACGGAGAGAGATAGACCACGGGGCAAGGGGGAAGGTGACCGGGAGCTCACATGGAGGTCGTAGATCAGCTCAGTGGCCACGGGGAGGCATCGGGGACGGCGTACGGTCGCCAGCGATCTCGGTGCAGAGGTGAAGGGGTCGAGCTCGATGGCGAGGCTCCACTGCTTCCGGCGATCCGTGGCTCGTCGAGGAGGAAGAGTGGGACGAGGCGGAGCTTCTTCGCGCGTAGGCGAGGCGTGGGGTGGCCGGTGGCTGCGGTGGCAGCGAGCACGGCGGCGATGGCGCTCGGTTGCGGGAGAGAGAGAGCGGTCAGAGGAGGGAACGAGCACGGGGGAGAGCGTGGGAGTGAACCAGGGAGCTGCGTGGCGTCGCGGGAGGCGTCCAGGGCGTCGAGGGGAAGCGGCAAGCAGGAGGTGGCCGTTAGTGGCCGTGCGCGCGGCGGCCACGCGCCTCTCGTCCTCCTGGCAAGGAGGAAGACGACAGGGAAGGGGCCAGGTGGGTTGGGCCGTGCTAGGCCGGCCACTTGGGCCGCCAGGTGGCTGCACAGGTGAGTTGGCCCAGGTAAATTCTTCTATTTTGCTCTATCTTATTTTCTGTTTGTTTCTAAATTCTGACATTTGTTTTAATTTGATTAAACCATCAAATCATTTTCTTAGCTTCTGAAAATTATCATGTGGCTACATATAATATATTCAGAGCCACTCGCCATTTTTTAGAATTATTGGATTTAAAGACTAGTTATTAGGAATATAAATCCAACTCAAATAATATATGGATTAATTCAAAGGCCCAAGGAAAATACTTCTGAACCTCCAAAAATATTGGTTTGAATTTTATTCCTGCCAATATTTTCCAAAGCTAAAAAGGAACATTTCCTTGGGAATATTTGAATATATTTTGGTTGATCATTTTGTTTGAAATATCTTCTGAGGCTTTCCACTTTCCCCAATTCAATTTTAAAGGAAATTTAAACATGATGCATGGATGCAATGCCACTACTTACAAGCATTATTCTAGGGCTGTGACAACTCACCCCCACTAAACAAGAATCTCGTCCCGATATTCAAGACATGAGGTAAGAAGACAGAGGGGACACTAGCTAACACGAAGTTTGTCGATCCAATTGCCCTTCCCGAAGATGTTGGTTCATTGCTCCAATTGATATTGACGTCCTTGCTTTCGAGATCTTCATCCAACACGATGGCGACAGAAAGAAACTCTATAGGAAACGATCTCCTCGAAGATCGAGCACTCAAGATCAACTCATGGAATGAGATGTTGGAACATCTCGAGTTGAGACACAAAACACATCGAGAAGGATGGAAGAACAAACAACGAAGTTTGATTTGGTGGGCAACAATTCCACGCTTAGAGAGATGGTGGATGGTGTCAAGGTGGCGAGGAAATAATTGCCATGATCCCGTAACGGGGCACCTTGGGAAAGGTGACTCGTAGAATTATGCCCTTAAGTGGCAAAAAGAATTACTTTTGATACAAAGATCATTGAAACTCTCTATACCAGCCTAAGGCAATCACAGACGATCGTTTGAACGAACTCGAAGAAATGGTGTACTCGGACTAGGATGGATGATGTGGACTACCTTGTTGAAGACAACGCAATGGATAACTTTTGCTTATCACCGGAAATGGATGGGACCCATGACAGGACCACTTTGGAAGATTATCTTGGACAACAACTGCTGAGAAGGGCATCCCATGGAAATTTGGCACGATGGGGTGCAAGCTGGAAACAAAATGCAAATGTTGGGAGTGTCCCAACCATCATATCTGCCCGAGATTCAGATTTGGTTAGAAACAGGATACTTCAGACTCACATGTCTGAAAAGAAGAGTTGCAACACAAATAGATGATATGGCGTTGCGAGATTCTCGGGAAATGAACTACAATAGCAAGCTCCAGAACATGAGCTGGTTCTGCTACATACATGTGGACACGCTGTCCCAGACAAGCATGACCACATAGTAGTCTTACAACAAAACACTACCGAGTTCTGGCTGCAAACCATCATCGAGGATATCGAAGCCTTGTGCATGATCTAGAATTAACACAACAGACTCCTTTTCCTTGGGCGAATCAGTCAGTGGCTTGGTGTGCTAGGGATACATATAGAATGAAGGTTGCAAGTCTCCAAACCACATAATACTTCGCACATGTGCATGACTGACTTGGGATGATTCCAGAGGAAGCAAAAACAATCTTTCTCGAATTCACGGTGGCAACTTACACCAAGTGCACGTGAATTAGAGGAAGTCACTTCTTTCATCCAAACATATACTTCATGAACGGGGCATGAAGAAAATGCTTACACAAGTTTCCAATACTAGTATAACGTTCAACATGAATCATGGGGGGAGACAAAATGCTGCTGATGTGCTCAACAGCAACTCATCAGAATTTCCATATCACTGGACTTCCACCATCATGTGAACACTGTGATAGCACTGGTCAGACCAAAAGATGTAATGGTGTATGCTCGAGGGATCAACCACGAGTAAGACAACATTACGAACATCATTGGTTCTGATTTGACTTGACGATAGCCCATACTCAAGTCAAAGTTTGGATAATATGATAGGTCCATTAGCTGAACACGAAGATCAAACGATGAAGATATCATGTTTCTTCAACACACACAAACACAAGGATATCCCTTCAGAAAGAACCAAATTCGTCAAAGCTTTTTATCTTCCAACTCTCCAAGTTGTTGTTTAGCTTAACCAACTAGTTCAGGGGTATCCAACACAGATTCTTGGAGAAGGGGTGGTTTATAAGAAAACCAACTTGATCACGAACTCAACATAGCGGTCAGGTGACAACCTGGTGATACCTCCGAGAAGATAATCAGAAAATCACGAACCACCGATATGTTACTAAGCTCGAGAACAATCTTGCTTTTCAGGGCAAGACGATATGATCAACAGAGCAAGGGTTTGACAAAATCCTAACTCACTGATCGAAGAGTGCACCAGAAATAAGGACTAGGTAGCACGATAAGTCTTAGAATGATAATTCAATAACCAGCACGCTAATAATGAGAGTATTGTCCATTAACTACCAAGCAACGGAGTTGCTAGGAGTATTGATTTCACACATCACAAATCACTTGTCGGCATTTCGGTTACAACAACACGAGGGCTGAGGAATGAATGATGATGGTGAGAAGTATCACTACATCAAGAATTCATAAGAGATGGTGCAATTCCTATAATATTCTTGACATAAAGATGGTAACACTTCAGGGTAGAACAGACCAAAAGCTTGATTGCATTTGATCTGCGGAATACAATTACTTTGACCCAATCCTGGATATGGATGAGGTACTGGAGTTTGTTTCTCCTAGTCATTCCGGAATAGAATGGCTTGACGGACCACAAGAATAATAGGCATCGATGAACGAATGCACACATACCCCTGACTATCAATTGATAGACGAAGGTCAGAAAACAACTAAGGAGAGACAACTGAAGGAACATATAACTTTCTGAGTTGTGGATGCATAGATTAGTATGTCGAACAAAGCTCAACATATTTCTTCCGGATAACCCATGCAGAAAGGTAGAACTGGCAGAGACACAACATAGAATCGAGAACTCATCTAGAGCACTCTAGTTGTGATATTTTGGTTCAGAAGAACTTCTGCCATATTGGTTCATGGTATTTGGAAGAAGGAAATACCACGGACCTCGAGGACTATCACAAAGGTTACTAAATTCCTAAAGGAACTAGCAAACACTATCAATATGAGGTAAGCAGAGTGAATCTTGGGTTCAAGAACCCAGAGATGAAATGCCTACTAACTAAATAACATCATGGGATGCTTTCGAGAATGATGGCCAGAATCATCACACTGGGGATACAAAGCATTGATAGATTACTAGGTGACTCGCTAAAACACCTAGGGTCATAATAATAGCTCTGACATATATGTCGAGGCAACAGAGTACCTCAACTGACCGGTTAGTGTGTTTATTCTGACCAAAAGGACATCAGGAACGGAAAGAAAGGATTGCAAATGCATCAGACTATTTAGAAACCTGGGATGACTCAGACAGCATAACGGCTGTAAATGCTCAGAAAAGATTTGATACATTCACAAGGATTTGCATAGTCACTTAACAACATCATATCAAGGTTCTGGGCCAGCTATGAACATATGGAAGTAGTAGGAACTGAACTGAGGCTTGAACTCAACAACCCTAGGCAACTACGGTTTAGTAACACGTCATCCTGATAGAAAGATGAGAAACCTAGTTCTTAATCCCCGTAGAAAAGAAGAGGCTGACTCAGATCAGAAGGGCATAAGGTAAAGGAGTAAAAAGAGCCTTACGTTCCCTTCCACAATCAATTCCCTTACATAACTAAAGCATTTCTAGACTCAACTTCGACCAGTTTGGCTTGGTAATCCTACAGGCAGTCAGGCTCTGATACTAAAGCTGTCAGGACCCCGATCCTAAGTCACACTGATCTAGCATGTAACACATCATATCACTTTGCGGCCCCACGCACGATATTCTCACGGGTGCCACCTTACCTGGCCCAGGACCGTTTGCGTCTTTTGGCTCACGTATATGATAGTGTTGCTAGCATCCATATGATAAAGAACCCAGGCCGACATGGCTAGTCGTGAACCCAAAGCGGCACTAACCCATGGGGACAAGCATACATGAATCAACTTCGAGCATGTCGGTCAACAGCGTGTGAATCCGGGCTGTAGCACTGAGCTAACAGGACTCCGGTAACCCGGGCTGTAGCAGGCTAGGCAGGACTCCGGATGTCACCGCATGACATTTCCCCGAAGGGACAGACATAAGAACGAAGTGAAACACATGCCGGCCAGTCAAGTGTCCTGAGCAGTAGTGCTGGGCTAGCAGGACTCCGGTGAACCGGGCTGTAGCGGACTACTATGGCTCAAGGAAGCACTAGCCTACATTTCCCCATAAGAGAGGCTGCCGAGGATAAACAACTAGATTGTCGGATCCCACACATACCAAGCATTTCAATCATACACACAATATGCTCGATATGTGTAAATACAACATGGCATCACAACAAGACTCTACGACTCAAGTATTTATTCATTAGGCTCTGAGGAGCGAGATATTACAAACATGGGTCTCATGACCCAACATTCAGAGCATACAAGTCAAAGCACATGCGGAAGCTTAACATGTCTGAGTACAGACATCTACAAATTAAAAAGGCTGAGAAGCCTGACTATCTACCAGATCCTGCCGAGGGCACAAGATCGTAGATGAGGTATCAAGCTAAACGTCGAAGTCCACACGGAACTACTAGCGAGACTGACGTCTCTCTGCAAAACATAAAATAGGCAAAGTGAGTACAAATATACCCAGCAAGACTTACATCAGAACTAACTACATATGCATCGGTATCAACAAAGGGGGTAGTGGAGTTTAACTGCAGCAAGCCAGCTTTGACTCGGTGGCTATCCTGAACTACAACTGCAAGCAACACTTGTTGAGGTGGCGCACACGAGTCCACATATTCACCATATCAGTACACCACTATGGATCCACTTCCGTCTCCCTACGAGAAGGCCATCCATAGCACTCACACTTATCTTGCGAGTTTTAGAGTATCCACTTTCACTTGTCTATGAACTATGCAAGGGGTCCAAGTTTCCATATCCGAGGAATCCGGCTATTCAAATAGATAATGATAACCCTACAGGGGTGTACTTCTTCACACACGCTCTCGCCACTTATCGCCCTGTACACGTCATGTACCTCGGCAACCTTCAAGTGGAAGCCGGGCGAGGGAGTCGGCCACGACCTGACTAACCACACAAGTCTCTCGTCCAGGTTTATCGCCTATTCGGGTTCCATCCGCAAGGAGATCCGGCCGGGGTGTCGCTCACGGCCCCAAACGATGTGAGCAGGGTTCCCAAGCCCACCAACTGGGTGCCACTTGGTACACCATGCCACTGTGCCTAGTCTGTCCCAAGCCCACCTGTACCGGGTGCCACTTGGTAGACTACTAACACTACCTACAAACACCAGAAACTAGTTGCAACTCCTGGACAGAGATCAGGTTGATTAATAAGTCGAGAGAGCTTGGAGTGCCCGGAGCCCAATGTGTGGTAGTAACTGTTCATGGATCAGAAACACAGAACTCAGTTCCTGAGGATGGCTGCAATGAGACAACCCACCATGTACTCCTACATGGCCTCTCACCGCTACCTTTACCAAATCGTGTTCACACACTTAGCTCTCAACAGTAGGACATGTTCACCACATTCCAATTCATTCCCGATGAATCAGACCCGACTCAACTCTAAGAAGTAGCAGGCATGACAACAAGCATGAATGAGTAGGCACATCAGGGCTCAAACAACTCCTACTCATGCTAGTGGGTTTCATCTATTTACTGTGGCAATGACAGGTCATGCAGAGGATAAGGGGTTCAACAACCGCACCATGTAACAGTTGAATCGTTGTTGTCCTAATGCAGTAAAAGAGAGCAGAGCGAGAGAGTGGGGTTGTATCGGAATGAACAAGGGGGTTTTGCTTGCGTGGCACTTCTGAAGATATTATAGTTCTTCATCGGTGTCATCGAACTCATCGTCGGGATACACCTACCGAGAGGGGACGAACATCGACAACAGAGAAGGAAACACAATCAATGCAATGCACAATATGATGCATGATCATGACATGGCAAAATACTGTGGTTTGAGCTAATGCAGCTAGCAACAGGTTAAATGAAGTTGGTTCTAATCCAAGATTCAAATTCAAACTCCATATGTGGATATTCAAATGCCATTTATATGATTTGTCATAAACAGCATCTATAAGTTATTCTAACATGCATGAAAATGGTACAGATGGATAGATTGGATTTTTCTGATAATTTTTCATATATAACTTGTTTCATTTGGAGCTACGGTTGAATTTCTATGAATTTTAGAAGTTTATAACATCTTCTGAAATAATAAATCATTTTTGATTTATTAAAACCTCAGAAAACATACTGCGTCAGCACCACGTCATGCTGACCTCAGCAGGTCAAAAGCGTTGACCCAGGTCAACCTTGACCAGTGGGTCCCGCATGGTAGTGTAACTACATCAGCAGCAGACGCTGACCAGTGGGGTCGGTCAATGCTGAGGTGGCAAGGTCAAACAGACTGGTGGGGGCACGGTCATTAGCTTAAATTAAACAGGGTAAAACCCTGTGGTAATTAACGGGTGGGGCCCGTCTGTCAGCGTCTATTAGGGAGAGATTAGTGGTGATTAGTCTTAAATAAGTGACCACGTCAGCGGTCGACGCCGGCGACCAAAAGCACGATGGTGGCTCGCCAGAGATGCTCGGGACGGAGCTACAGAGCATCGTTTCGCTCGTGGTTTGCGGCTACGGCGAGCTGGGAGACTCGCGCATCCAACGGTGGCAACACCTCGCGCCGGGGTTGACTAAATCGACGGCGGCGACAACTTTTGCGGCGGCCGAAGTTCGGGAACATGCGGGCACGAGGCTGCGATGCACTAGGGGGCCGGCTAGCGGCAGCGTTGGCCTCTTGGGGGAACCATGAGCACGTTTGAGTGCACAGGTATGGGTGGTTCGCGCTCAGCCCACGACGACGAGGAGGCATGGCGGCGGCGAGCTTCGGTCGTCTTTGAGTCAGCGTCTACGGAGAGAGATAGACCATGGGGTAAGGGGGAAGGTGACCGGGAGCTCACATGGAGGTCGTAGATCAGCTCAGTGGCCTCGGGGAGGCGTTGGGGACGGCGTACGGTCGCCAGCGATCTCGGTGCAGAGGCGGCGGGGTCGAGCTCGATGGCGAGGCTCCACTGCTTCCGGCGATCCGTGGCTCGTCGAGGAGGAAGAGGGGGACAAGGCGAAGCTTCTTCGCACGTAGGCGAGGCATGGGGTGGCCGGTGGCCGCGGTGGCAGCGAGCGCGGCGGCGATGGCGCTCGGGTGCGGGAGAGAGAGCGGTCAAAGGAGGGAACGAGCACGGGGGAGAGCGTGGGAGTGAACCAGGGAGCTGCGTGGCGTCCAGGGCATCGAGGGGAAGCGGCAAGCAGGAGGTGGCCGTCGGTGGCCGTGCGCGCTGTGGCCACGCGCCTCTCGTCCTCCTGGCAAGGAGGAAGACGACAGGGGAGGGGCCAGGTGGGCTGGGCCGTGCTAGGCCGGCCACTTGGGCCGCCAGGTGGCTGCACAGGTGAGTTGGCCCAGGTAAATTCTTCTGTTCTGCTCTATCTTATTTTCTGTTTGTTTCTAAATTCTGACATTTGTTTTAATTTGATTAAACCATCAAATCATTTTCTTAGCTTCTAAAAATTATCATGTGGCTACATATAATATATTCAGAGCCACTCGCCATTTTTCAGAATTATTGGATTTATAGACTAGTTATTAGGAATATAAATCCAACTCAAATAATATATGGATTAATTCAAAGGCCCAAGGAAAATACTTCTGAACCTCCAAAAATATTGGTTTGAATTTTATTCCTGCCAATATTTTCCAAAGCTAAAAAGGAACATTTCCTTGGGAATATTTGAATATATTTTGGTTGATCATTTTGTTTGAAATATCTTCTGAGGCTTTCCACTTTCCCCAATTCAATTTTAAAGGAAATTTAATCATGATGCATGGATGCAATGCCACTACTTACAAGCATTATTCTAGGGCTGTGACACATAAGCCGCGTGGGGGGTCCGGATCTGAACTCGGGGGATGCGACCCATTCCGGATCGCGTGGCTCGGTGATGTAAAACCACCTGGCTTGCCACCCCTTTAAGGTCTCCACAAAGGAGCCCTCGAACCAGAGGACGTTGGCTATCTTGCCAGCCATAGCGCCTCCGCACTCCGCTTGGCTGCCGCGCACCACCTTGGGCTTGACGTTGAAGGTCTTAAGCCAAAGGCCGAAATGGGGGCGGACGCGGATGAAGGCCTCACACACGACGATAAACGCCGAGATGTTGAGGATGAAGTTCGGGGCCAGATCATGGAAATCTAGGCCGTAGTAGAACATGAGTCCCCGGACGAATGGGTGAAGTGGAAAACCCAGTCCACGGAGGAAGTGGGGAAGGAAATCTACCCTCTCATGGGGCCTTGGGGTGGGGATAAGTTGCCCCTTCTCAGGAAGCCGGTGCGGGATGTCCTTGGACAGGTATCCGGCCTTCCTTAGCTTTTTTACTTGAACCTCCGTGACGGAGGAGACCATCCACTTGCCTCCCGCTCCGGACATTGCTGGAGAAGGTTGAGGTGGGAAGAGCGGGATTGGGCATTGGAGCTTGAGTGCACGAGAGATGGATTGGCAAAGGAGGAAGAAGGCGTAGGTAAAGAAGGTGGATCCTTATCCCCTTATATGGGCGGATGCGGTTATGCGTCCCCACCTACCTAATAAAACTCGCTTGCCTCCCAAGCGCCGTGGTAAATGGCGCGGTTGGGTTACCCATGTCCGTATTGATGAGAATCCCGTTAAAAGGGGCACACGATCTCTGCTTTGACAAGACGTGCCAAGGAAACCGCCTCGCTAAACGTGCTGAGGTGGAAAAGTGAAAACAATTTGTATAAAGAGCTTGGTCATGGTGTGATGACGCACCGCGGAATACGTCAGCAGATTTGATTTGTGTTAATATTATTCTCGCTATGGCAATATGTGGAAACTTATTTTGCAGAGCCGGCACTATTTTTGTTGTTTACAATCTTCTATGAAGGACTTGGAGGAGGAACCCGCCTTGCAATGCCGAAGAAAATCTGCGCGCCGGACTCGTCGTCATTGAAGCCTGGTTCAGGGACTACTGAGGGAGTCCTGGATTAGGGGGTGTTTGGGTAGCCGGACTATACCTTCAGCCGGACTCCTGGACTATGAAGATACAAGATTGAAGACTTCGTCCCGTGTCCGGAAGGGACTTTCCTTGGCGTGGAAGGCAAGCTAGGTGATGCGGATACTCAAGATCTCCTACCATTGTAACCGACTCTGTGTAACCCTAACCCTATCCGGTGTCTATATAAACCGGAGGGTTGTAGTCCGTAGGACGAACCATCATCATACACAATCATACCATAGGCTAGCTTCTAGGGTTTAGCCTCCTTGATCTCGTGGTAGATCTACTCTTGTACTACCCATATCATCAATATTAATCAAGCATGAGTAGGGTATTACCTCCATCGAGAGGGCCCGAACCTGGGTAAAAACATCGTGTCCCTTGTCTCCTGTTACCATCCGGCCTTGACGCATAGTTCGGGACCCCCTACACGAGATCCACCGGTTTTGACACCGACACCCGTCATTAGTGTATTGACATGGCTCGTACGGCTCAATGCGTCAGCTACTACATTAGCCTTTCCGGGATGGTAATGCAATCTCATATCATAATCCTTGATGAGCTCCAACCATCTCCTTTGTCCAAGGTTTAACTCCTTCTACGTGAAGATGTACTTCAAACTCTTGTGATCCGTGTACACCTCACAATGGTTTCCAATGAGGAAATGTCTCCATGTTTTCAATGCATGCACTACGGCTGCTAACTCCAAATCATGCGTGGCATAATTTAATTCATGAGGCTTTAGTTGTCGTGAAGCGTACGAAACAACTCTTCCCTCTTGCATAAGCACTGCTCCCAGTCCTCCACGTGAAGCATCGCAATACACCTCATAATCCTTGGTCTGGTCCGGCAAAATCAACACTGGTGAGGTAACCAAATGTTTCTTCAACTCCTGGAAACTAGCTTCACACTCCTCAGTCCATATGAACTTGGTATCCTTCTTTAACAACTCCGTCATAGGCTTTGCAATCTTTGAGAAATTCTCAATAAATCTCCGGTAGTATCC
Source organism: Aegilops umbellulata (assembly GCA_032464435.1). NCBI lineage: Eukaryota > Viridiplantae > Streptophyta > Magnoliopsida > Poales > Poaceae > Aegilops > Aegilops umbellulata. Next base: position 333,989,901 of record CP136058.1, read on the forward strand.
TGCGAGTCCAAGGAAACTCCGGATCTCTCCAGCTATTGTTGGTGCTTCCCAATTGGTCACAGTGATAACCTTTGTGGGATCAACTGCTATTCCTTCTCCGGATATAACGTGTCCGAGGAATCCTACTTCCTTCAACCAAAACTCACATTTGCTGAACTTGGCATATAACTGATGTTCTCTGAGCTTCTCCAGTACCATCACAAATGTTCTTTATTCTCCTCTTCATTCTTAGAGTAAACCAGTATGTCATCAATGAACACCACGACAAACTTATCCAAAAACTCCATAAACACTTTGTTCATCATGTTCATAAAATAGGCAGGTGCGTTAGTCAGACCAAATGACATAACGTTATACTCATACAGCCCATATCTTGTGGTGAATGCTGTCTTAGGTATGTCCTGCTCTCGAATCTTCAACTGATGGTACCCTGATCGCAAATCGATTTTGGAAAACACTTTAGCTCCTTGCAACCGATCGAACAGATCATTGATCATTGGTAGTGGGTACTTGTTCTTGATTGTTACTTCATTCAATCCACGGTAATCAACAACCATCCTTAATGATCCATCCTTTTTCTCCACTAGAAGTACTGGTGATCCCCAAGGCGAAGAACTTGGGCGAATGTAATCTTTATCCAGTAACTCCTTAATCTGCTTCTTAATCTCCACCAAATCCTTTGCGGGCATCCTGTATGGTCTCTTCGATATTGGCCCTGTGCCTGGCAAAAGCTCAATCAAAAACTCAATATCTCTATCCGGTGGCATGCCTAGCAACTCCTCTGGAAATACATCAGGGAAATCCTTTACCACTGGTACTTCCTCCTGCACAACTCCTGATAAGGAATTTACTTGTGTCCTGTTTGGCGCATGCCGGGATACATACTTGATCCTTCTTCCTTCTGGCATTGTAAGCAAAATTGTCTTACTGGCGCAATCGATGTTTCCCCCATACATCGACAGCCAATCCATACCGAGAATCACGTCCAAACCTTGTGATTCCAGAATAATTAAACCCGAAGGGAAAACATGCCTTCCTATACTTAATGGCACTTGAAAACATCCTTGACTGGCCATATACTCCGCTCCTGGTGAGCTTACTAGCATAGGTGTTTTAAGAATCCCAGTGGGCAGGCTATACTTATCCACAAATCCCCTTGATATGTATGAATGCGATGCACCAGTATAAAAAAGAACGAGTGCAATAAATGACTTAACCAAAAACTTACCTATTACTGCATCAGGTTGAGCTTCAACCTCCTCCACGTTAACGTGGTTCACCTGTCCCCTGTTGAAAGGGTTCGGCTTCTTCCCAGAGTTCCCATTGCCATTCTGGCCTTCAGGACATTCATTGGCATAATGTCCAGTCTCTTGACACTTAAAATAGGTGATTTGGCTTAGGTCTCTCTTGGCTGGGGTTGATGGGGTGGTGTGGTTCTGGCCGTTGCTTCCTCCATTCCCATTACCATTCTTGGGGCCATTATGGTTGTGCGAGCTACCTCCTCCATGGGTATGCTGGAAATGAACTCCCGGTTTAGGGGTAAGACGGGGCTTCTGTTGAGCTCCTGAGTTGTACTTCCCCTGTCCATACTTCCTCTTGCGGGTTTCAATCTGCTGCTGCTTCCCTTCAATCATAAGAGCACGATCTACCAGCTCCTGGTAGTTGTTGAAGCTTTCTACCATCAACTGCATGCTCAGCTCGTCATACAGTCCTTCCAGAAACTTCTCCTGCTTAGCTGCATCCGTAGCAACGTCATCCGGGGCATAACGTGCTAGTTTACTAAAGTCATCCACATACTGGCCAACTGTCCGTCCTCCTTGGCGCAAGTTGCGAAACTCATCCTTCTTCATGGCCATAGCTCCTGCTGAAACATGGGCAGTACGGAAAGCTTGCTGAAACTAATCCCATGTGACAGTGTCTACAGGGTAAGTGGCTGTAAAATTTTCCCACCATGCGGCTGCGGGTCCTTCAAGCTAATGTGCACCAAATTTCACCATTTCCCCACCTGTACATCATGCAGTGGTCAACTCCCTCCCTGTCTTGCGGAGCCAATCATCTGCTACTATCGGCTCGGTGCTACTGGAGAACACCGGCGGGTTCAGCCTAAGAAAATGGGTTAAGTGATCAACAGGTGGTGGCGGTGGTGGGTTGTTGTTGTTGTTGTTGTTGTTGTTGTTGTTCTGGTTCTGGACTAACAACAGCATCAAAGCATTCTGCTGCTGGATCAACTGAGTGAGTTCCCGTGGGAAAGCAAATCCATTGTCACATCTCGGAGGCATCTGAGGGTTGAGAAAAGATGAGAATTAAGAATAGAATGAGGTCTAAAGAGAAAACACTACCCATATGCACATGAGACAAAAGCACACAAAATCACTTCATTCAATCAAACAAGGGCATACAATCGGTCTAAAACTATCGCAAAAAGTGCGTGGACTATGTTATGTACATGGTGGAACACTACTACTGTTATGGTAGTCTACTAGAAAAACTGCTCCGATGAAGACTCCATGATATCTGCTCCAGCTTCGTCTTCGAAATCATCATCAGTAGGATCGGAATCAGTGTCGTCGATGATGATGATGTAGTTATCTGGACAGGTGCAATCTTCTTCTTCTCCTCCGGGTGCTGATTCCCCATGAGTTCTTCAATCTTCTCCTTAAGATCGCCGTTTTGTCTCACTAGAGCTACAATCTCATCCATGTAGTCCTTGCGAGTGGCCTTTAGTTCTCCTTCTAGCTCAATAATCTTGGCTTTTGCTTTCTTCAACTCCATCATGTCTGCGCACATCTGATTCTCCTGGCGTCGAATGTGCTGGTTTAACTCTTGGATGAAAGCTGCTATGGATCTATCCTTCGTGGTGCTAACTATCTCCCATTGTTCATCTCGGTGTCCGCAAATCTGGTAGATAGTATCCTTGAGGTCTTCTTGGTAGACTTCTCCAATGCGTCCCATGGTTATGTGAGCTGCCATGCTCTTTCCCAGACTCCAGGTTGGTGCATTAAAAACACACTCTATGGGCTCCGTGACTGGCGCGAACGTCCTTCCTGGAACTTGAGCTTGAATCTTCCAACGCTCCTCTTCGGGTAAAGTGGTGTTGTAGGTCCCAGTGAAGCTTGGTATTCCAATGTTCAGGTACTTAGTGACTTCCTTCAGGTGTCGTCCAAAAGGTGTATCTTCATCCGGCTGCGTGAACTTGATCCTCGCTTCCGTCATCCTAAAAGAGTAGAAAAGATGAGGAGTCAGAAATGAGAAGAGAGTAGTGATCTAGGGCTTTAGCTTAGTGGTCGTGTCCTACAGTCAGCGTGTGCTCTGATACCATCTTTGTAGCGACTAGACCTCAAACAGTCTGATCTCTGTGCTCAGGTGTCATCCCTGGATCAGTAGTGCTGACACCACACAGTACTTGAAGGATTTATAACAGAGTAGCAATCACACACTTATTACATCGAATGTCTCAAAAGATAACTTATTACAATAAATATGGCTTAAGGCCATCTAATAACGATAACAGAAAGGAAGGCTTGGAAGATAAGCGAGTCCATCAACTCCAACGGCATCACTGAGTATAGAACCACGACCTAAAAGCACCTTACTCATCGTCTGAAAAGTCTGCAACATGAAATGTTGCAGCCCGAAAACGGGTCAGCACATGGAATATGCTGGCAATGTAACACATAGAGAGTAATGAAAGATTAAGCCTATACTACATGCATATACGGATGGTGGAAAGCTCTATGGTTACAGTTTTGCGTAAAGCCAATTTTTCCCTACTGCAAAGGAATAAAATTTATTTAACTATCATGGTGGTTGTTAAACATTGAGAATGGTTGACAACATCCTCAATCCCAATTTAAAGTAATCATCATTAAACCCAACAAAATTTATTTAAAGTAACATGATGCGATTCACATGATATCCAAGTACTAGATACTCAGAACGTCCATAACCGGGGACACGGCTAACCATGATTAGTTTGTACACTCTGCAGAGGTTTGCGCACTTTTCCCCACAAGACTTGATCGCCTCCGTAGGATTTCTCGCACTACATGGTGTTTGAGAAACGGATGACCGAGACATAGTCTTTCAGAAGCGCTAGCACCTTACGATGGATAGACCAGTACACCCACTTTCCCCTACATCTGCTAGTGTACCCTGTAAGAGTTCGCACGACTTAATAAACTATGCCAGAGCCCATAATGGCTTGTGGCTGCACACGGAAGTTTCTAGTATGAATACTCTCATGATCCCTTTGGGCCTGGGTGGCGGTCCATAAAGAAAAAACAACAGGCAATCCTGGAAACCCAGGTACCTCAATCCACCCAGATGTGTGTTTAAGTTACCACCTTAGATAAAACATTAATTAACCATCTCACATTTGTCATGGATATCACTCACCCAATCCACGTATACTAGCATAGCATGGCATAATAAGCAAACGTAGAAGTAACTCCCAAGGGTTTGATAATAAAACAGGTAATAGGTACTACCTCAACTACTTCTCATCCCACAATTTAATTAGATCCTAATCATGCAATGTTTGAGGATTGATCTAATGCAATAAAACTGGGTAGTAAAAGAGGTATGATCAAAGTGTTACTTGCCTTGCTGATGATCCGCGAAACCTAGAGATTCGAAGTAACAAGCGGCGCACTCCGGGTATTCTATCACAGACAAACAAACAAGCATACAATAAGTACTCAATCTAATGCATAGGTAAAACTCAAATAAGAGATCTAACCAGAAAGTTCAACTTAAGAACTCCGGTTTGCAAAAAGAATCAAATCAAACGAAGCAACGAAAGTCAAACGGCGAAAGAAACAAACTTCATTCTACTAATCTGGATCTAAGTCAAATTTTACGGGAGCAAAAACTTGTTTAAGTTGGTTAAACGGATAGAGGGTTTCGAGAAGAAACTCCAGGCGCTTGAATCGCCTGATTCCGATAAACGAGCGAAAAGTTATACTAAAACGAAAATCGGATTAGAAATCACGATTAGAAATAATCGCGGAAAATCAGAGAAAAAGAAAAACGACGAACGGATTAACGAATGAACGTTCGTTATCTGGATCTAAACGACGAATACGTTCATCAAAATGAACGAACGAGCGAACGCTCTCTAATTAACCTAAACCGGAAAAAACCGATTTAAATAAAAAACGGAAACTAAAAAAACCGACGGAAAAACCACACGGTTTTTCGAGAAAAAATGGCAGCGCGGAAATCGAGGCACCTCGGGCGGCGGGTCGGTGAGGCGGCGGCGGTAGTGGGCAGCGGCGCAGGCGGCGGCGGCGGCGTGCGGCGCGGGCGGCAGCGGCGCTGGTGGCTCGGGCGGCTAGGGTTTGGGGAGGCTGCGGGCTGGGCTCCCCGCCTTATAAAGCCTGGACGGGCCTAGTGTCCGGGTCGGACACGACCCGTAGGTCGGTTGCGCGTTTTTTTATAGTTACGCGCAGAACAACAAGGAAAAGAAATACTAAACGGACTCCAAAAATCCCGAAATAAAATTTCCCCCGCTTCTAAAATCAAGCCGGACAAAGTGAACATTTATTTGGGGCCTAAATGAAATTTTGAATAATGCATATTTTTCCTAAATTCAAATAAAATAGCGAAAAACTCCGAAATAAAATCTTATTTGATTTTATTATTAAATCCTCAATATTTATTTATTTTGGGAAAGTCATTTTATTCCCACTCTCATATTTTTGTAATAGAAATAATTGATGATAAAATAATTAAAATCAAATAATCCTATTCTCAAAATTTGAGAAAACTCAAATATGAAAATAACGAAATCCCCAACTCTCTCCGTGGGTCCTTGAGTTGCGTAGAATTTCTTGGATCAAAACCAAAAGCAAATAAAATATGATATGCAATGATGATCTAATGTATAACATTTCAAATTGAAAATTTGGGATGTTACACAAACTTTGTATAAACCCAAAAGCTTTCACTACTACAGGACGCTGCTAACGCGACACTACGATCAGAGACTCTTCGATGAAACTGTGTGCGATGCCATAATCGCAAGCGGTGGTGTAAAAAAACCATCAGAAAAGATGCAAAACGTTTGCGATGACGGATGCATCAAACACGGTTCAAATTTTAGTTCCGTGTGCGAAGCAGGGCATACGGTTGATCTAGACGAACTGTTTGCGATTAGACAGAACAATAAAAACGGGCAGCCATATCAATGCGTGTGCGATATACGACATACGGTTCGCTCTGATGAACTGTTTGCTATTAGGGAAAGCAACAGAAACGGTCAGCCAGATCAGTGTGTGTATAATATACGACATACGGTTCAGTCGAATGAACTGTTTTCGATTAGGGAAGAGAACATAAACGGTTCAATTTAACAAGATGTGTGTGATACACGACAAAAAGGCCCGAAGGTTAATTCGAGAACAAGTACACAGAGGTTAATTTGACATACATGACTTATAAGTTTCACAGAAATCATATCACTTTTTTGGAAAACATTTAATTGCGTTGAATGTATATAATGCTCCGTCCTATTAGTTGAATTATCCTCGAGGTCCATGTTTTGGAAACATGTCGTAAAGTAACGGGATAGACCTTCATTCAAGCCAATCAACATGTGTTCAAAAAACAAAAATTATCAAAAAGTAATGAGATAGACCTTCTTCAAGCCAATCAATACATGTGTACAAAAAACAAAAAATGTAAAAAAATTACAAAACAAGGACCTCGAGGTTAATTTAGCTAATATGATGGAGCACTATATACATTCAATGCAATTAAATGTTTACAGTGACCCATCACATCAGTTAAATTGACATCGAGGCCACTTCCCATCCGGTCACCCATCTGATGACTACTCCAGCCTTAACACACTTAACTTGGGAGTCCTATTAGATGATCTATCGGTAGGGAAGCTGGTCCTTGCTGTTGTAGGATTCCTCTTTGCATCCTTTATTGGGCACCCGAATGACCGACTATTGCCGCCCAATGGTCAAAGCCACGTCCCCCGCATGGCAGTTTTTGCAGCGGGTAACTGCATCGTCGCGCCGCGCCCGGTGCAACCGCATGCACACGAACGTGCGTGATCGTGCGCTGACCCCAAACACTGGCAGCACAACTTATAAATTGACGGATGGAGTACTAGTTACAGTGATGCATATAATTAAGCAAAGGGATCGCACATGTATGTATTGATTAGAACGAGAATGCAATAGCACAATAAGAATTAAGGCCACGATGATGCGATCGCAGTGGTGGTTACAAGAGGCAAGAAGAAAGATGCATCCCTCAATGTACGAGCTTCTCCTCCTCAACTTAGTGCGCCGGGCCACCGACCGGCGGCTAATGAGCGGTGGCTTTTGTGGCGAGGTCAATGTGCTTCTCAGCAATGGCATCCAAGGCTTCCAGCCGGTAGAAGAAGGCCAACGTCGTAGCGTCCTCACTGGCCTTGTAGATACCTATGTACATGATTCGCTCATACACATGGATGTGTAGGTCGACGGTTTGTTGCAGGGCGAGGTGCCTCGCGGCGAGCGCGACCTCCAGGTGGACATTCTTCGTGGCGTCGGCGGGCAGTCGCAGGGCCACCAGTGCTTGAAAGAGGTTCCGACCAAGGAGGCCGATTAGGGCGGCAGGCAATGAGGAGCCCGGGCGCGTGGGCTGGAGGAGTACGGCGGTGTCGTCCGCGAGATTCTTGATGACAGTGAACCTGTTGGTGGTGCGAACAATCATCTGGTCGTACTGAGAGTCATAGCTGGCGTCGACGGCGGCCATCCACCATCTGGTCGCCAACACCGTGTGGAGACGATCCACGGTGCCATGCCGCAGGCCGGCGTCGTGGACCATCTGGCACAGCCACTGACCGCTTGCGCGCATCGCCGCCATGGGTCTGGAGTGAGCACTTTTGCGCTTATTAGTGTAGGTGCTTAGGCAAATGCTTAGGTGCGTACGATGTGGTAGATGTATTGGAATGGAGGGGCGCCTTTATATGAGTGCAAACTACATTGCATTCACATCGTGCTGCCTCTTTTCCCGGTCCTCCTCCCATTACTTCCCTCATGCATTCACACGATGCTAATTGAAGGAGGATGCATCATTGGTCGTTCAACATTTCGGGAACTACTACCCTCTCCCTCGTCTTCATTAAAGCCGTATCGGGAACTGCGCCACCCGCTGTCAAATCGAATAGTACTGCGCCGCCCGCTGCACGCCCGGCTGAACACGCCTCCTCGCCTCCATCTATGCTTAATTACTGAATTTTAGTTGCAAATCTTACCAAATTGTTTGTAAGTGGTTCACACGGGTCATCCAAAAGAACCGTTTGTGTTTAAGAGATGCACAAATCCTGCTCTCACTTTGCATCCTAAAACGTTTGCGATCAAGAGCCAATTAAACATATAGCCATTAAAACCAAGACACATGGCGTCACGTGAATGGTTAACATAACGCACACGGTTTGAATTATACAAACGTTTGAGATATTAAAGTGGTAGCTATTTTTTCAAAATGCCTTTGTTGGCTGTTATTCGAGTGCGCCTTCTCTCAAAATGGACACGAAAAATACCACAGCATGTCGGGTGCCACTCCATGATAGCATGCCAAGTTTCATGAATTTCAGACGAGTTTTGGATGTACTAGAATTTAAAAACCAGGTATTTCAATGTTTGTAGCCGAGTGACGGTGGTAAGGTGTTTGACATTCATTCCCATTTCTTGCATGAGACCTAAGCATGCACCCAAGGACAAATATTTGATTTTTCAACCAATTTATATGCACTGGAGCATGTGCATGTAGTTCAAATTTGAATTATACACATAAATGCATTGAAAACTCACTTAATGCATAAAAATGTCCAAACGAACCCCGAAAAATCACAAAAAATAACACAACACTCCTGTTGTTCTATGTTGACACGAGAAAAGTTTGAAAGCAATAAGAGGCAATGGATATCATGTCGTCCCCAAAGGTGGGACGTTCCCTATCGAAACCATCATGCTTGTTGTGAGAAGCTCTGGTTGGTGAGAAGCTTATACCCAAACCTGCCCCAAATGGGACAAAAAATCACCACGGCATGTTGATGCCGCTCCATGATACCATGTCAAGTTTCATGAATTTCAGACGAGTTTTGGATATACTAGAATTTAAATACCAGGTATCTCAACGTTTTGCCGGGAATCAACGGTGCCCTGGTGTTTGAAATTCATTCCCATTTCTTGCATGGGACCTAAGCATGCACCCAAGGACAAAGATTTGATTTTTCAACCAATTTATATGCACTGGAGCATGTGCATGTAGTTCAAATTTGAATTATGCACATAAATGCATCGAAAACTCATGTAATGCATAAAAATGTCCAAACGAACCCCACAAAATCACAAAAAATAACACAACACTCCTGTTGTTCTATGTTGACACAAGAATTTTTTTGAAAGCAATAAGAGGCAATGGATATCATTTCATCCCCAAAGGTGGGGTGTTCCCTACCGAAACCATCATGCTTGTTGTGAGAAGCTCTGGTTTGTGAGAAGCATATACCCAAACCTGCCCCAAATGGGACAAAAAATTTACCATGGCATGTTGATGCCGCTCCATGAGAGCATGCCAAGTTTCATGAATTTCAGACGATTTTTGTTTTTACTAGAATTTAAAAACCAGGTATCTCAATGTTTGCGGCCGAGTGACAATGGCAGGGTGTTTGACATTCATGCCCATTTATTGCATGGGACCTAAGCATGCACCCAAGAACAAAGATTTGATTTTTCAGCCAATTTATATGCACTGGAGCATGTGCATGTAGTTCAAATTTGAATTATGCACATAAATGCATTGAAAACTCACTTAATGCATAAAAATGTCCAAATGAACCCTGAATAATTCCAATTCTTTTATGACACACATATAGTTGCATGTTCACTGCAGATAAAAGGTCTAGCAATTCAAACACCGTCCATGGCCGCTGTGACCCCATTATGTAATTCAAATCAAGACAAAAAATCAAGTAGATCCCACACAGTTTATTATAACCAACCGTGTGTGAGATGCAGCACAAAATATCTTGGAGCACCGTCGGAGTATAGTACGCATACGGCTTACGCGAGAAGGTGCGACGGCTACACTCCACAACCCGCTCTGAATAAGGGACCGTGTCTGATGACACTTTGCACGCCAGTTTTTTCGCTGAAGGGATTCCAAATTTTCGGCTTCCGCTGAAATATCTACCTCCCCGCCCCCTCCCCCTTACCAAAAGCCACATTTCCCCTGCTTCTGCCTTCCTTTCCAAATTGAAACCTTCACTCCTTGCTTGCAGCACCGCCTCCTCGCCGGCGACCCTCCTTCACGCTGCTCGACCTCGCCTATCCAGGTAGATAATCCACTCCCGACCCCCATCCTCCTGCTCCTTCCGCATCCCACATGCCCCGACCGCCGTTGCAAGCGTGACACCTTCCACCCAAATCACCGACCCCTCCACCAAATAAGCGCCGGCCTAAGCTATGGTGCATGCAGTATAATCAGGATCTCAAGGAGCATTTGGCAGCAGAGAAGCAAATCGCGGCCGCACGCGTGGATGAGGTCGCGATGGCTGCCATTCGTGCCGACCCCCAGATCTTGGAGGAGCACCTCGTCGTTGAGGCCACCATAGACGCGCGCCGATGCCGCGACGAGGTTGGCTGCTTTAAACGACAGTTCGTGGCGTTTTCTCGAGGCCACCGTCGGTGCCTTCGACGAAGACTACGAGGTGTTTTCTCAGCATGCACGTGGTTAGCTCATCTCGAGAGCCAGCAGGTTGGTGCCCGGAGTGGCTCAGGCAACTCACCACTACAATGAGGGCACCCACGATGCAGAGGCCTCGCCCTCTTCCATGTCCAAGGAGCCAATCGTCATCGATATCTCTGACAATGAGGAGTAGCTTGTCTTATTAGCTCACTATAAGGAACCATGTTCAGTTTGCTAGCTGCTGCCTTTCCTTAACAAATTCTAGTGAATTGTGCTATCTACTTTTACCATGCAATCTTCTGCTATAGTGTATATGTTCTATATGTCGTGCAATGTGGTGTTCAGTTAACTTCCTTGTTCCATTATGCAAATGTGATGTTCAATTCTTCAGGGTGCAATATTTCCAAGTTGTTAAGCATGCTTGGATTGGTTAACTGTCTGATCGTCTATTACGAGTATGTTATATTGTGCAATGTGGTGCTCAGTTAACGTTTGGTTCATTTGTTGTGGTGTTTAATTAACTGCTTGGTTCAATTCTACAATGTGATGTTCAATTGTTGTGGCTGCATTCTGTAATTGTATACCATGTGAGAAATAAATCAAATTTGGTTGTACTAAATACATGAGAAACAAATACAATTGCTATATTTCCAATTTTTTAAGCATGCTTGGTTTTGTTAACTGCCTGATCTTCTATTAGGAGTATGTTATATTGTTCAATGTGGTGCTCAGTTAACATTTGGTTCATTTGTTGTGGTGTTTAGTTAACTTCTTGGTTCAATTCTGCAATGCGATGTTCAATTGTTGTGGCTACATTCTGTTATTGTATACCATGTGAGAAATAAATCAAATTTGGCTGTACTAAATACATGAGAAACAAATACAATTGATATATTTACAAGTTGTTAAGCATGCTTGGTTTGGTTAACTGTCTGATCTTCTATCAGGAGTATGTTATATTGTGCAATGTGGTGCTGAATTAACGTTTGGTTCATTTGTTGTGGTGTTTAGTTAACTGCTTGGTTTAATTTTGCAATGCGATGTTCAATTGTTGTGGCTGCATTCTATTATTGTATACCATGTGAGGAATAAATCGAATTTGGGTGCACTTAATACATGAGAAACATATACAAGTGCTATATTTCCTAGTTCTTAATGATGCTTGGTTTGGATAAATGGGTTTTCCATGTGGCTTGAATTAATCTGATGAAGCTGCAATGTGCTTATCTATCATCAACATATTTTTACTGATAGCATGCGGACACTTACTTAACCTGATGACTAACTACCTTATATGTGTTGTAGGGAAGCAATGGGAAGCATTGAGGTTTACAAGATGGTAATAACTATTATACCTTGCCTTTTTTTATTCCTTTGCCCCATTTACAATATAGAGAAGATATTTATGCACATCCTTGTTTTCAGGGTTCACTGATGATTACCTCTCAAACCACCTCTGTGGTCAGGAGGCGAGGAAAGTTTTCATACAACATCCACGGTTCAATATTGAAGTGTTCCTGAAGAGGTCGAAGGATGGACGGTCAATCATCCACAGGCACTGGCCTAAAGTTGCAAAGACCTTCAACATGAATGAAGGCTCAACATTCGCCTTCCGCTTCAGCAGTTTTCCAGATGAGATGCATTTCTCTATGTACCGTCTATGATGCTAATTTTTAAAGGTTCTAGATGTTGCATGTGAAACTAGCTGCTGGTGCAGTCGTGTAATGGGGTAGCTGAGTGCTGAAGCTATATCATGTTGTACTCCGATGTACTTCAATTATGAAATCCTGCTTCCTTATTATGGAAATGGAATATATTATGTTCTTAATATGAATGTCAATTACATTAGTAAATGGATTATTAATAATAGGTCAATTAGCCCGCTAATCGGCCAATTAGCTTGCTAATTGGGTTTTCCTATTGCAAACGGTTATTGAGAAAACACCGTGGGCGATGACCTCAGGCAACGCGCACAGTTTCTAGGAATAAACCGTGTTGGATCAATGAACAATCACAGACAACATTCTCTTGAAAACTGTTTGTGTTACGCCACCTTGCGCAAACGTCTTCCTTGGAGTGACTGTGTGGGATGTGTATACGAATGGAAACTTTAGCTGTGACTGACTGTGTGGGATGTACTTACGACCGTAAATGATTTCACCTATATAACTGTATTTTTTTGAGCACTATTGTACGTATTTCTGTATTTGAGTGCTCATCGGTCGCACACGACCTCATTTTGATGAGCGTGTGTGCCAGGACGGCATATCCCCGACGGTTTCTGGGTCGTGTGGGAAGGACCCCCCCTATCGCCTACGCTCACTAGGTGACGGTTTCGAATGCCGTCGCGAAGAGGGGTTAAAAACTGTTTGTATAACACTAACGTGTACCAGTGTTTGATCACCTCATCAAAGCGTATTTTCCAACTTTGAGATGCTTGCTCCAGTCCATAGAAGGATTGCTGGAGCTTGCATAACTATTAACATCCTTAGGATCGACAAAACCTTCTAGTTGTATCACATACAACCTTTCCTCACAAAAACCATCAAGGAATTTTGTTTTGACATCCATCTACCAGATTTCGTAATTAAAAATGCAACAACTACTAACATAATTCCAACAGACTTTAGCATCGCTATGAGTGAGAAAGTCTCATCATAGTCAACTCCTTGAACTTTTCGGGAACTTCTTTGCGACAAGTCGAGCTTCATAAATGGTGACATTACCATCAACGTCTGTCTTCTTCTTCTTAAAGATCCATTTATTCTCAATGGCTTGTCGATCATCGGGCTAGTCCACCAAAGTCCATACTCTGTTCTCATACATGGATCCTATCTCAGATTTCATGGCTCATAGCCATTTGTTGGAATCCCAGCCCACCATCGCCTCTTCATAGTTCGTAGGTTCACTATTATCTAACAACATGACCTCCAAGATAGGATTGTCGTACCACTCAGGGGTGGTACGAGTCCTTGTGGACCTACGAGGCTCGGTAGTAATTTGGTTTAAAAAAATTGAATTCAACCCTATGATTTTGAGTTCATTGCATTTGTAAATCATATTTTATATATAAAGGAGCAGAATTATTTATTGTGCTTTTGAAAGTATATATAAAAAATGATGTATATAGATTTGTATTCAAATACAAAATGGATCGTGCCTGAAAAAAATACAAGTTGGATTCGAATTGAGTTGGCACGGTAAACGTGCACCCTTTCTCTGCAAATTTTTTAACGAAGTGGGGAAACTTGCAGTAACCGCCCAAAACCAAAATCAGCAAAATGGAAATTTTAATGAAGCAGGGAAACTTGCGGTAAATGTGCACCCTTTCTCTGCAAAAATTAAAGACTTCTCTAAAATTTCTAGGCCTCTTACAAATCTTTTAAAAAAGGATGTTCCATTTGTTTTTATGATGATTGTATAGAAGCCTTTGAAACACTTAAGAAAGCCTTAACTTCTGCACCTATTGTTCAACCACCTGATTGGAACTTGGCTTTTCAAATTATGTGTGATGCTAGTGATTATGCTGTTGGTGTTGTTCTAGGACAAAGAGTTGATAAAAAATTGAATGTTATTCATTATCCTAGCAAAACTCTAGACAGTGCCCAAAGAAATTATACTACTACTGAAAAAGAATTTTTAGCAGCTGTGTTTGCTTGTGATAAATTTGGATCTTACGTTGTTGATTCTAAAGTTATTGTTCACACCGATCATGCTGCTATTAAATATCTTATGGACAAGAAAGATGCTAAACCTAGACTCATTAGGTGGGTTCTCTTGCTAAAAGAATTTGATTTACATATCACTGATAGAAAAGGAGTCGAGAACCCCGTAGCTGTTAACTTGTCTAGGTTAGATAATATCCTTGATGACCCACTACCTATTGATGATAGCTTTCCTGATGATGAACTGGCTACAATAAATGTTTCTCATAACACTCCTTGGTATGCTGACTATGCTAATCATATTTTTGCTAAATACATACCACCTAGTTTCACATACCAACAAAAGAAAAAAATCTTCTATGATTTAAGACATTACTTTTGGGATGACCCACATATTTATAAAGAAGGAGTAGATGGTATTATTAGATGTTGTGTACCTGAGCATGAACAGGAACAAATCCTACGGAAATGTCACTCCGAAGCTTATGGAGGGCATCATGCGGGAGATAGAACTGCTCACAAGGTATTGCAATCTGGTTTTTATTGACCTACTCTCTTCGAGGATGCCCGTAAGTTTGTTTTATCTTGTGATGAATGTCTATGAATTAGTAATATTAGTAAGCGTCAAGAAATGCCTATGAATTATTCACTTGCTATTGAACCAATTGATGTTTGGGGTTTTGATTATATGGGATGTTTTCCTTCCTCTAATGGGTATGCACATATTTTGGTTGCTGTTGATTATGTTACTAAGTGGGTAGAAGCTATTCCAACCAGTAGTGCTGATCATAACACTTCCATTAAAATGCTTAAAGAAGTTATTTTCCCGAGGTTTGGAGTCCCTAGATATTTAATGACTGATAGTGGTTCACACTTTATTCATGGCGCTTACCATAAAATGCTTGTTAAATATGATGTTAACCATAGAATTGCATCACCCTATCATCCTCAATCTAGTGGTCAAGTTGAACTTAGCAATAGAGAAATAAAGTTGATATTACAAAAAACTGTTAATAGGCCCCGAAAGAATTTGTCTAAGAAATTGGATGATGTACTTTGGGCCTACAGAACAGCATATAAAAATCCTACGGGTATGTCTCCCTATAAAATGGTTTATGGAAAAGCTTGTCATTTGCCTCTTGAGTTAGAACATAAAGCATATTGGGCAATTAAAGAACTTAACTATGATTTCAAACTTGTCGGTGAAAAGAGGTTATTTGATATCAGCTCATTAGATGAATGGAGAACCCAAGCCTATGAAAATGCCAAATTATTTAAAGAAAAGGTTAAAAGATGGCATGACAAAAGAATCCAAAAGCGGGAATTCAAAGTTGAAGAATGTGTTCTTTTGTACAACTCTCATTTCAGGTTCTTTGCAGGAGAACTTCTCTCTAAATGGGAAGGACCATATATCATCGAGGAGGTTTACCGCTTTGGAGCTATTAAAATAAATAATGCCGACGGTACTAACCCGAAGGTGGTCAATGGGCAAAGAATTAAACACTATATCTCAGGTACGCCTATTAATGTTGAAAGAATATTATTCAAACCATAACACCAGAGGAACACGTAAAGGAAACCTACCGGAACACTCCAGAATACTAAAAATTGAGGAGGTACGTGATACGGTAAGTAAATGGACTCCGAAAAATCTGCAAAAATATTTTATGTGGGTTTTGGAATATTACCAAAATTAGGAAAATAAGAAACAACCAGGAAGGTACCCGAAGGGGGGCACTGAGGGAGTCCTGGATTAGGGGGTCCTCGGACTGCCGTACTATATACTTTGGCCGGACTGTTGGACTATGAAGATACAAGATTGAAGACTTCGTCCCGTGTCCGGGTGGGACTCTCCTTTGCGTGGAAGGCAAGCTTGGCAATTCGGATATGTAGATCTCCTCCCTTGTAACCGACTCTGTGTAACCCTAGCCCCCTCCGGTGTCTATATAAACCGGAGGGTTTAGTCCGTAGGATGACAACAATCATAATCATAGGCTAGCTTCTAGGGTTTAGCCTCTATGATCTCGTGGTAGATCAACTCTTGTAATACTCATATCATCAAGATCAATCAAGCAGGAAGTAGGGTATTACCTCCATCGAGAGGGCCCAAACCTGGGTAAACATTGTGTCCCCCGCCTCCTGTTACCATCCGCCTTAGACGCACAGTTCGGGACCCCCTACCCGAGATCCGCCGGTTTTGACACCGAGATTGGTGCTTTCATTGAGAGTTCCACTGTGTCGTTACCATAAGGCTTGATGGCTCCTTCGATCATCGGCAACGATGCGATCCAGGGTGAGGTTTTTCTCCCCGGACAGATCTTCGTATTCGGCGGCTTCGCACTGCGGGCCAACTCACTTGGCCATCTGGAGCAGATCGAGAGCTACGCCCCTGGCCGTCAGGTCAGGTTTGGAAGCTTAAACTATACTGCCGACATCCGCGGAGACTTGATATTTGACGGATTCGAGCCCATGTCGGGTGCGCCGCACAGTCACGACGAGCATGACTTAGCTCTGCCGTCAGACGGTGTTCGGGAGATCACACTTGTGGCTACTCCGGCCCTCAATCTGGAGAAGATTGCGCCGTCCGTGGACGGGTGAATGGACCCCGCCACGGAGGCCGCACACTCAGCGGTGATAGAGCCGAATACTGACTTCACCTCCTACGAGACCTGTGTTGCCGGATCCATGGATTCGTCCCAGCCACGGGCTCCGAACCGCCTGCGTCCGTGCCTATCGAATCTGATTGGACGCTGATCATGGAGTTTTCCTCCGCGGATATCTCTCAGCACTCGCCCTTGGGCGATGTGCTAAATTCATTAAGGTCACTCTCCTTGTCAGGAGGCCCTTGGCCGAACTATGTCCGGCTCGAGTGGGAAGCGGACGACGAAGAAATTCGTTCCCCACCCACCACCCACTTAATAGCCACCGTCGATGACTGAACCGACATGCTCGATTTCGACTCCGAAGACGTCGACGGTATGGACGACGATGCAGGAGAGGAACAGGAACCACCGCCGACAGGGCGCTGGACAGCCACCTCATCACACGATATATACATGGTGGATACACCTAAAGAAAACAATGACGAGGAATGGAAGGATGCAGCGAAGGATAGTTCCCTAGAGAAGAAACCAAAGCAACGGCGTAGGCGCCGCTCCAAACCCCGCCTCGGCAAAAACAGCAATAATAGCGCAAGAAAGAATAATACCCCAGTCGACTCCAAAGGAAACGACGACAACATGGACCCAGCGACAGAGCAGGATGAACCAGCGGACGACGGACATAGTATGGAGCCACTGTCCGATCACGGCGACGCCGAGGGTAAAGCTAATCAACCTGTCTCCGGAGAGGAGAATAGTCCAGATGACGACGCACACATTATCCCGGAAAGGCACTTGGAGCAAGAGAACCTCCATAGAAGGCTTATTGCCACCGCGAGGTGTCTAATGAAGCAGAAGCAAAGGCTCAAGGCCGCGCAAAACACACTCAACAGTAGATGGAACAAAGTGCTCGACACTAAAGAAAAGTACGGTGGCAGTCGCCACACAAAGAGCTATCCAAAGCGCAAGCTGCTGCCTGAATTTGATGACGAGGCTTTAGAGCCTATCCAGCTGAAAAATAAAATGGTCGATCAGTCAGATCGACCACCCCGTGGCCACGATAGGGCGGCTAATGATGACACACATAAGTTAGCACATGATTTACGTGAGGGCTTGTACCAAAAAGCCGGTATGACTAGGTACATTTACGGATCTAGGAAGCGTGCTACGGCACAGAAGCAAAACCGAGCACTACAACCGTCAGAATGCCATGACACATCCAAATACAGGGGTGCCGTGCACCCCCTATGCTTCACCGATGAGGTGCTGGATCACGAATTTCCAGAGGGATTCAAACCCGTGAACATAGACGCGTACGACAGAACGACATACCTTGGGGTCTGGATTGAGGACTTTATCCTTCATATCCATATGGCTCACGGAGATGATCTCCACGCCATCAAATACTTGCCCCTCAAGTTGAAAGGACAACCTTGGCACTGGCTGAAGAGCTCCCCGAAAACTCAATTGGAAGTTCGGAAGAGCTTGAGGATGCTTTTAGGGCCAATTTTCAAGGGACCTATGTCCGACCTCCGGATGCAGACGATTTAAGTCATATAATTCAACAGCCCGAAGAGTCAGCCCGAAAGCTTTTGAACAGATTCCTCACTAAGAAGAATCAAATTGTCGACTGCCCGGACGCCGAAGCCTTAGAGGCTTTCAAACACAGTGTCCGGGACGAATGGCTCGCCAGACACCACGGCCAGGTAAAACCGAGGACAATGGCAGCCTTAACAAGCCTTATGACCTGCTTTTGCATGGGCGAAGATAGTTGGCTGGCCCGTAGCGGCACCAGCGACCCAGGCACATCCGAAGTCAGGGATGGCAATGGAAAACCATGACGCAATAAAAGAAAGTGTCGAAACAATGATGACATCCCAGACAACACAGCGGTAAACGCCGGATTCAGGGGCTCTTGACCTGGTCAACGAAAAAAGCCATTCAAAGGCAGCAGAGATGGACCGTCCAGCCTAAACAAGATTCTAGACAGATTATGTCAGATTCGTGGCACCTCCGACAAACCTGCAAATCACACCAACATAGAATGTTGGGTCTTCAAGCAGGCCGGCAAGATAAACGCTGAACACAAGGGGAGGGAGACACCATGTGAAGACGAGGATGAGCCTCACCAGCAAAACACTGGGGGACAGAAAAAATTCCCACCAGAGGTCAAAACAGTGAACATGATTCACGTAACGAAGAGGAGGAGCAAACACGCACTCCGAGACGTATGCACCATGGAGCCTGTCACCCCAAGTTCAACCCTTGGTCGGCCTACCCGATCACTTTCGATCGCAGGGATCACCCGACTAGTATCCGGCACGGAGGATCGGTTACCTTGGTACTAGACCCAATAATTGATGGATACCATCTCACCCGAGTCCTTATGGACGGCGTCAGTAGTCTTAATCTGATATATCAGGACACAGTCCGCAAAATGGGGATAGACCCGACAAGAATCAGCCAAAGCAATACTACCTTTAAAGGAGTAATACTAGGCCCAGAGGCCCGCTGGCTCTCTAGTACTAGAGGTTGTATTCGGTTCTCCCGACAACTTCCGAAGTGAAAGGTTAACCTTCGACATCGCTCCATTCCGAAGCGGCTATCAAGCACTACTTCAAAGAACAACCTTCGCTTGTTTTAATGCAGTATCACATTACACTTATCTTAAGATTAAGATGCTCGCTCCACGTGGCATCATTATAGTTAGCGGAAACACAAAGCGTTCCTTACATGCGGAAGAATGTGTGGCGGCTCTAGCAGCCGAGCACTGAATGGCCTCTCCAACCAGAATAAATGATAGGTCGTCAAGACCGCGGACACGGCTAGACGAGTCCGGCACACCACTAGCTAAAATAGCTCGGATAAACCTGAGATTGGGTCGATGGATATACCCCCATAGGTGGCTGATATCCCACAAGTATAGGGGATCGCAACAGTTTTCGAGGGTAGAGTATTCAACCCAAATTTATTGATTCAACACAAGGGGAGCCAAAGAATATTCTCAAGTATTAGTAGTTGAGTTGTCAATTCAACCACACCTGGATAACTTAGTATCTGCAGCAAAGTTTTTGGTAACAAAGTAATATGATAGCAGTGGTAACGGTAACAAAAGTAACGGAAGCAAAAGTAACATTTTTGGTGTTTTGTAGTGACTATAACAGTAACAACGGGAAAGTAAATAAGCGAGAACCAATATAGTAAAAACTCGTAGGCATTGGATCGGTGATGGATAATTATGACGGATGCGGTTCATCATGTAACAATCATAACATAGGGTGACACAGAACTAGCTCCAATTCATCAATGTAATGTAGGCATGTATTCCGAATATAGTCATACGTGCTTATGGAAAAGAGCTTGCATGACATCTTTTGTCCTACCCTCCCGTGGCAGCGGGGTCCTAATGGAAACTAAGGGATATTAAGGCCTCCTTTTAATAGAGAACCGGAACAAAGCATTAGCACCTAGTGAATACTTGAACTCCTCAAACTATGGTCATCACCGGGAGTGGTCCCGGTTATTGTCACTTCGGGGTTGCTGGATCATAACACATAGAAGGTGACTATAGACTTACAAGATAGGATCAAGAACTCACATATATTCATGAAAACACAATAGGTTCAGATCTGGAATCATGGCACTCGGGCCCTAGTGACAAGCATTAAGCATAGCAAAGTCATAGAAACATCAATCTCAGAACATAGTGGATACTAGGGATCAAACCCTAACAAAACTAACTCGATTAAATGATAGATCTCATCCAACTCATCACCGTCCAGCAAGCCTACGATGGAATTACTCACACACGGCGGTGAGCATCATGAAATTGGTGATGGAGGATGGTTGATGATGACGGCGGCGACGAATCCCCCTCTCCGGAGCCCCGAACGAACTCCAGATCAGCCCTCCCGAGAGGTTTTAGGGCTTGGCAGCGGCTCCGTATCGTAAAACGCGATGATTTCTTCTCCTTAATTTTTTCTCTCCGAAAACAAATATATAGAGTTGGAGTTGGCGTCGGAGGAGCTCCAGGGGGCCCACGAGGTAGGGGGGCGCGCCCTAGGGGGGCGCCCCCACCCTCGTGGATAGGGTGTGGGCCCCCTGGTCTTCATCTCTGGCAAGGATTTTTTTTATTTTTTAAAAGACGTTCCATGGAGTTTCAGGTCATTCCGAGAACTTTTGGTTCTGCACATAAATAACACCATGGAAAGTCTGCTGAAAACAGCGTCAGTCCGGGTTAGTTCCATTCAAATCATGCAAGTTAGAGTCCAAAACAAGGGCAAAAGTGTTTGGAAAAGTAGATACGACAGAGACGTATCAATTCCCCCAAGCTTAAACCTTTGCTTGTCCTCAAGCAATTCAGTTGATAAACTGAAAGTGATAAAGAAAAACTTTTACAAACTCTGTTTGCTCTTGTTGTTGTAAATATGTAAAGCCAGCATTCAAGTTTTCAACAAAGATCATGACTAACCACATTTGCAATAACTCTCAGGTCTCATGTGTACTTACATGAATGGCATAATCAACTAGCGAGTCATAATAATAAATCTCAGATGACAACACTTTCTCAAAACAATCATGATATAATATAACAAGATGGTATCTCGCTAGCCCTTTCTGAGACCGCAAAACATAAATGCAGAGCACCTTTAAAGAACAAGGACTGACTAGACATTGTAATTCATGGTAGAAGAGATCCAGTCATAGTCATACCCAATATAAATTAATAGTAATGGATGCAAATGATAGCTGCGCTCTCCAGCTAGTGCTTTTAATAAGAGGGTGATGACTCAACACAAAAGTAAATAGATAGGCCCTTCACAGAGGGAAGCTGGGATTTGTAGAGGTGCGAGAGCTTGGTTTTGAAATAGAGATAAATAATATTTTGAGTGGCATACTTTCATTGTCAACATAACAACCAAGAGATGGCGATATCTTCCATGCTACACACATTATAGGCGGTTTCCCAAACAGAATGGTAAAGTTTATACTCCCCCTCCACCAACAAGCATCAATCCATGACTTGCTCGAAACAACGAGTGTCTCCAACTAGCAACAGGCCCACGGGGAGTTTTGTTTGCAATTAATTTTGATTTAGTTTGCATAAAGCATGGGACTGGGCATCCTGGTGTCCAGCCATTTTCTCGTGAATGAGGAGCGGAGTCCACTCCTCTTGAGAATAACCCGCCTAACATGGAAGATAAGGGCAGCCCTAGTTGATACATGAGCTATTCGAGCATACAGAACATAATGTTTATTTGAAGGTTTAGAGTTTGGCACATACAAATTCACTTGCAACGGCTGGTAGATACTGCATATAGAAAGGTATAGTGGACTCATATGGAATAACTTTGGGGTTTAAGGAATTGGATGCACAAGCAGTATTCCCGGTTAGTACAAGTGAAGGCTAGCAAAAGACTGGGAAGCGACCAACTAGAGAGCGACAACAGCCATGAACATGCATTAAAATTAATAAACATTGGATGCAAGCATGAGTAGGATATAATCCACCATGAACATAAATATCGTGAAGGCTATGTTGATTTTGTTTCAACTAGATGCGTGAACATGTGCCAAGTCAAGTCACTTAAATCATTCAAAGGAGGATACCACCCCACTATACCACATCACAACCATTTTAATAGCATGTTGGCACGCAAGGTAAACCATTATAACTCATAGCTAATCAAGCATGGCACGAGCAACTATGATCTCTAATTGTCATTGCAAACATGTTTATTCATAATAAGCTGAATCAAGAACGATGAGCTCATCATATTTACAAAAACAAGAGAGGTCGAGTTCATACCAGCTTTTCTCATCTCAGTCAGTCCATCATATATCATCATAATCGCCTTTCACTTGCACGACCGAACGATGTGAATAATAATAAGAGTGCACGTGCATTGGACTAAGCTGGAATCCGCGAGCATTCAATAAACAGGAGAAGACAAGGCAATATGGGCTCTTGGTTAAATCCACAATAATGCATATAAGAACCACTTCAACAATTTAATCATGGTCTTCTCCTATCGACCCCCAAAGAAAAGGAAAGAAATAAAAACTATTTACACAGGAAAGCTCCCAACAAGCAAAAAGAAGAACAGGAAATATTTTTGGGTTTTCTTTTTAATTATTACCACTACAGCAAGAAAAGTAAACTAACTAAAAGTTACTGCTAATTTTTTTGGTTTTTCTTAAGGTTTAACAAACACACAAGAAGAAAGCAGGAAAAAGAAAATAAACTAGCATGTATATTATAGTGAAAGAGTATGAGCACCGACATCTAGCAATGAGTGTGTGAAAACATAAATGTAATGTCGGTGAGAAATACGTACTCCCCCAAGCTTAGGCTTTTGGCCTAAGTTGGTTCATTGCCAGGGATGGCCTGGCAGATATCCGTAGGTGTAGCTGGGGTCGTACTGCGATGAAGAGGACTCTGACTGCCACTGGCTGGCAGCCATCTCCGGATCCCAAGAGTAATAAGACTGTCGTGGAGGCTCAAATTGTGGTTCCGGCTCCAGGGCTGGTGTAGGGTTCCGGTAGGCTTGAACGGCCACCCACGGAACGAGATACATACCTTCAGATAAATTAAACAAGGAAGGAGCAGGCAAGGTAATAGTCTCAGGGTGATGTTTATTAAAGTACAATTTATATTTAAGCTCCCCTTCCCTATTCTTAACAATAAAGTCATGCGCTAGCATACTCTTATAATCTAAATAAGCACTAGGCAGCAATTTTTCTTCTTTCTCATAAAGCCTAATGGGTATGTTAAAATGTGCAGCTAGGCGTGAAGCATAAATACCTCCAAATATGGGGCCCTTTGTACGGTTCAAACTTAACCGTTTAGCAATAATTCCACCCATACTAACAGTGTTATCGCGGAATAAACCATGGAACAAAATGATAATATCAGGAACACTAAGGTTTCCACAGTTTCCGCGACCAATCAAGTAACGACTAGCAAATATGGCAAAGTAGCGTAAGACAGGAAAATGTATGCTAGTGATTCTTGCATCGGAAACCTTCCTGGTTTCTCCCACAGTAATGGTGTCAATAAATTCTTCCACATCTTTACCGTGTGGTTCATCTAAGGTACCCACAAAGGGTATTTTGCAAACCTTGCAAAATTCAGCTAATGGCATCTTCTCAACAACATCATATAAATGAAAGTCTACTGAAGGAGGTGATTCCTTAGGAAAATAGTAGAAGTTTTGCACAAAAGTATTAGTGAGTAAGAGATGCTGATGACGTTGGTCGTGGAGGAAGTCGGTGAGGCCAGCATTCTCAGCCAATGAATAGAAATCCTCATAAATCCTGGCTTGTCTCAAGAAGTCATTGGAAGGCCATTCACACGGCCGGACCTTCGCGGTACGAGGCAAATTATATTTGGGCCTCTATGCTTCTTCATTTTGCTTTTCCTTCGAGCTTCGGCTCGATGAACCCCTCAAAAGTCTCTTCAGCATTTTCTGAAATAATCTGAAATTTTTAGTAACTTCAAACAAAAGTGAACCAAGCTCAACAAAATTGATAGCAACTACTCCTACAAGTGCTTAGAGGATATATCAAGCATTAGAACTACTTGGAACCATATAAATTTGACATGCAAGCTCAAGAACATGGTCACCTAGGCAACACAAATTTGCAATGAATAAAGCACTAGAGCAAAAACTAATTGGACCAATGGAGGTGTCACATACCAAGGAACAATCTCCCCAAGCAGTTTTGTGAGAGGTGCTTTGAGCAAGGAGATCGAAAATCGCAGCAAAGTGAGCTAGAACTCGTGCTTGAGCTGGATATTCGTGTTTGTGGGAGGAAGAACAACTGTATGGGTTCAGGAATAAGTGGAGGAGGGCCACTTTGGCCCACGAGGCAGGGGGCGCGCCCTGGGGGGTAGGGCGAGCCCTCCACCCTCGTGCCCAGGTGGTTGACCCCCTGCTGTGTTCTCAGTTCCATAAATCCTCAAATATTATAGAAAAAAATAATATCTCATTTTCAGGGCATTTGGAGAACTTTTATTTTCGGGGTATTTTTATATTGCACAGATAAACCAGAAAACAGACAAAAAAACTATTTTTACTTTATTTTAACTAAATAACAGAAAGTAGAAAGAGGGTACAGAAGGTTGTGCCTAGTTTCATCCATCTCATGCTCATCAAAAGGAATCCACTAACAAGGTTGATCAGGTCTTGTTAATAAACTCATTCCGAATAACATGGAACCGGAGAAATTTCGAATAACACTATGTTACCTCAACGGGGATATGCACAACCTCAATAATAAGAATATCATATTTCTTCTTGACAGTAGGAAGAGGAAATTCAAAACCTCCAAATACAATTGATGGAATTTTTCCAATAGAGTTGATACTATGAACTTGAGGTTGTTTCCTCAGAAAGTGTACCATATGCTCATTACCATTAACATGAAAAGTGACATTGCCTTTATTGCAATCAATAACAGCCCCTGCAGTATTCAAAAAAGGTCTTCCAAGAATAATAGACATACTATCGTCCTCGGGAATATCAAGAATAACAGAGTCCGTTAAAATAGTAACATTTTCAACCACAACAGGCACATCCTCAAAAATACTGACAGGTATAGCAGTTGATTTATCAGCCCTTTGCAAAGATATTTCAGTAGGTGTCAACTTATTCAAATTAAGTCTACGACATAAAGAGAGAGGCATAACACTAACACCGGCTCCAAGATCACATAAAGCAGTTTTAACATAATTTCTTTTAATGGAGCATGGTATAGTAGGTACTCCTGGATCTCCAAGTTTCTTTGGTATTCCACCCTTAAAAGTATAATTAGCCAGAATGGTGGAAATTTCAGCTTCCGGTATCTTTCTTTTACTAGTAACAACATCTTTCATGTACTTAGCATAAGGATTCATTTTGAGCATATCAGTCAATCGCATACGCAAAAAGATAGGTCTAATCATTTCAGCAAAGCGCTCAAAATCCTCATCATCCTGTTTCTTGGATGGTTTCGGAGGAAAAGGCATGGGTTTTTGAACCCATGGTTCTCTTTGTTTACCATGTTTCCTAGCAACAAAGTCTCTCTTATCATAACGTTGATTCTTTGATTGTGGGTTATCAAGATCAACAGTAGGTTCAACTTCTACATCATTGTCATTACTAGGTTGAGCATCATCATGAACATCATCATTAACATTTTCACTAGGTTCATGTTCATTACCAAATTGTGTTTCAGCATCAGACATAGAGATATCATTTGGATTCTCAGGTGGTTCAGCAATAGGTTCACTAGAAGTTTGCAAAGTCCTATCAATTTTCTTTTTCTTCCTTTTAGAAGAACTAGGTACACCAATATTATTTCTCTGAGAATCTTGCTCAATTCACTTAGGGTGGCCTTCAGGATACAAAGGTTCCTGAGTCATTCTACCAGTTCTAGTGGCCACTCTAATAGCATAATCATTTTTCTTACTATTAATTTCATTAAGAAAATCATTTTGAGCCTTAAGTACTTGTTCTACTTGAGTGGTAACCATAGAAGCATGTTTAGTAACGAGTTTAAGTTCACCTCTAACATTAGCCATATAATCACCCAAGTGTTTAATCATATAAGCATTTTGTTTTAATTGTCTACCAAAATAATCATTGAAATCTTCTTGCTTAACCATAAAGTTATCAAACTCATCCAAGCATTGGCTAGCAATTTTAGTAGGAGGGATTTCAGCTCTATCATATCTATAAAGAGAATTTACCTTTACTACCTGTGTCGGGTTATCGAGATCAGGAGGTTCTTCAATAGGTAATGGATTAAGATCATATGTTTCTTCAACAGGCGGTAGATTAAGACCATGTATTTCTTCAATAGGAGGTAAATTCTTGACATCTTCAGCTTTAATACCTTTTTCTTTCATAGATTTCTTTGCCTCTTGCATATCTTCAGGACTAAGAAATAGAACACCTCTCTTCTTCAGAGTTGGTTTAGGAATAGGCTCAGTAATTGGAGCAGTAGCTGGCTAAGGAGCTGGCTCAGGAAGTGCCCAATTATTTTCATTTGTCAACATATTATTCAATAGAATTTCAGCTTCATCTGGTGTTCTTTCCCTGAAAACAGAACCAACACAACTATCCAGGTAATCTCTGGAAGCATCGGTTAGTCCATTATAAAAGATATCAAGTATTTCATTTTCTTAAGAGGATGATCAGGCAAAGAATTAAGTAACTTGTTAAGCCTCTCCCAAGCTTATGGGAGACTCTCTTCTTCAATTTGCACAAAGTTGTATATTTCCCTCAAAGCAGCTTGTTTCTTATGAGCAGGGAAATATTTATCAGAGAAGTAATAAATCATATCCTGGGGACTACGCACACAACCAGGATCAAGAGAATTAAACCATATCTTAGCATCACCCTTTAATGAGAACGGAAATATTTTAAGGATATAAAAGTAGCGAGATCTCTCATCATTAGTGAACAGGGTGGCTATGTCATTTAATTTAGTAAGATGTGCCACAACAGTTTCAGATTCATAGCCATGAAAAGGATCATATTCAACCAAAGTAATTATATCAAGATCAACAGAGAATTCATAATTCTTATCGGCAACACAAATAGGTGAAGTAGCAAAAGCAGGGTCAGGCCTCATTCTATCTTTAAGAGATTGCTTATTCCATTCAGCTAATAACCTCTTGAGCTCATATCTATCTTTGCAAGCTAAAATAGCTGCAGAAGCTTCCATATCAAAAACATAATCCTCAGGAATAACAGGCCTATCTTCATCATCACTTTCATCAATATAATCAGTTTCAATAATTTCTTTCTCTCTAGCCCTAGCAATTTGTTCATCAAGGAATTCACTAAGGGGCACAGTAGTATCAAGCATAGAAGTAGTTTCATCATAAGTATCATGCATAGCAGAAGTGGCATCATCAATAACATGCGACATATCAGAACGAATAGCAAAAGCAGGTTTAGGTGTCGCAAGCTTACTCAAAACAGAAGGTGAATCAAGTGCAGAGCTAGATGCCAGTTCCTTACCTCCCCTCGTAGTTGAGGGATAAATTTTTGTCTTAGCGTCTTTCAAGTTCTTCATAGTGACCAGCAGATATAAATCCCAAGTGACTCAAAGAGTAGAGCTATGCTCCCCGGCAACGGCGCCAGAAAATAGTCTTGATAACCCACAAGTATAGGGGATCGCAACAGTTTTCGAGGGTAGAGTATTCAACCCAAATTTATTGATTCGACACAAGGGGAGCCAAAGAATATTCTCAAGTATTAGCAGTTGAGTTGTCAATTCAACCACACCTGGATAACTTAGTATTTGCAGCAAAGTGTTTAGTAGCAAAGTAATATGATAGCAGTGGTAACGGTAACAAAAGTAACGGAAGCAAAAGTAATATTTTTGGTGTTTTGTAGTGATTGTAACAGTAACAACGGGAAAGTAGATAAGCGAGAACCAATATAGCAAAAACTCGTAGGCATTGGATGGGTGATGGATAATTATGCCGGATGTGGTTCATCATGTAACAATCATAACATAGGGTGACACAGAACTAGCTCCAATTCATCAATGTAATGTAGGCATGTATTCCGAATATAGTCATACATGCTTATGGAAAAGAACTTGCATGACATCTTTTGTCCTACCCTCCCGTGGCAGCGGGGTCCTATTGGAAACTAAGGGATATTAAGGCCTCCTTTTAATAGAGAACCGGAACAAAGCATTAGCACATAGTGAATACATGAACTCCTCAAAATATGGTCATCACCAGGAGTGGTCCCGATTATTGTCACTTCGGGGTTGCCGGATCATAACACATAGTAGGTGACTATAGACTTGCAAGATAGGATCAAGAGCTCACATATATTCATGAAAACATAATAGGTTCAGATCTGAAATCATGGCACTCGGGCCCTAGTGACAAGCATTAAGCATAGCAAAGTCATAGCAACATCAATCTCAGAACATAGTGGATACTAGGGATCAAATCCTAACAAACTAACTCGATTACATGATAGATCTCATCCAACCCATCACCATCCAGCAAGCCTATGATGGAATTACTCACACACGGCGGTGAGCATCATGAAATTGGTGATGGAGGATGGTTGATGATGACGACCGCGACGAATCCCCCTCTCCGGAGCCCCGAACGAACTCCAGATCAGCCCTCCCGAGAGGTTTTAGGGCTTGGCGATGGCTCCGTATCATAAACCGCGATGATTTCTTCTCCTTGATTTTTCTCTCTCCGAAAGCAAATATATAGAGTTGGAGTTGGCGTCGAAGGAGCTCCAGGGGGCCCACGAGGTAGGGGGCGCGCCCTAGGGGGGGCGCCCCCACCCTCGTGGACATGGTGTGGGCCCCCTGGTCTTCATCTTTGGCAAGGATTTTTTATTATTTTTTAAAAGACGTTCCGTGGAGTTTCAGGTCATTCCGAGAACTTTTGTTTCTGCACATAAATAACACCATGGAAAGTTTGCTGAAAATAGCGTCAGTCCAGGTTAGTTCCATTCAAATCATGCAAGTTAGAGTCCAAAACAAGGGCAAAAGTGTTTGGAAAAGTAGATACGACGGAGACGTATCAGTGGCGCTAGGGGCTTCCCGCATGTAAAAAGGACTACAGTTCGGCTTGACCTTATTTAGATTGAATTTTAATGGTTTATTAAGAATAACCAATTTTTTCGCACGAAAACTTTCACCTGGGCTTTTCTCTCTTACAGATGATCATCATGCTACACCCTTCCAAGATATGGCACAACGGAGACACAGGCGCAGACGTGCAGCAGGGCCCCGTTCAAAGGTTTCTTTTTAGATTAAAACCCTGTGTAAACCTTTTTTACTGTCTCTTGTTGCTTCACACCCTCTGTATACTCAACATAACCAAGAGGGATGCTGGCGTTATTGGCATTTCGTCACGTCAGACTAATGCACGTACCTGGAAATTGAGGGCTTTTTATCGAGGGCGTTACTCAGCCCAGTATGCGTTGTAAAGACCGAATACCTTAGGGAGTGTTCGGCGTCGCGAGTTTGGCCTTATATGCATCAGCTCCGAATCATGTATTTGGTCAATAGTTGGGTTTGCCCGGCTCCTGTGTTTTGCTACCTTACATTCCGCTCTATCGGCTAAGGTGGCACCGGGAGAACTACTGCGATTGTGCCCTGGTTCATCTGGACGAGCACCTCAGTAGAGAAAGCCGAAAACTGACTATCATGATAATGCGCGAGACTGGTCAACCACTCGATGACTCAGCGGAATCTTCGTGATTCCTCCACATTAACGAAGGTCTGGCTTCCCGGTCATGTATGTACGCGTCCCGTATTCGGATGAGCGCGAACGTACTGGGGCTATATAGTAGCCCCATCGTCAAACCCCTATGGCTAAGTGAAAGTTTTAAAGCTATATAGTCCGATTGCCTTGTTCGCCGCGCCATCACCTACTTAATGGACCAAGACGTTGGATCAAGTGTGAATACGCACTTTTCCGAACACCCCCGCATTATATGCGTGGGGGCTGAAGCCGACGACAGCAAACTTTCAGGTTATATACATACATAAACGACCACACAGGAGGCATCAAAATACTTTCAGGCAAAAGTATAAACACAACCTTTATAATCCAAATAAGCATTGTTTTTACAATTGGGATACATGTCACTCGAACATGATACTCTTCGAGCAACGAGCCTCTATTAAATGAGCGCCTTCCAGGACTTCTTCAAAATAGTGCTCGGCCGAGACCTGGCCTACGGCCGAACCCCGGGTTGCAATAGCGGTGACCTCCATCTCTGCCCAGTATTTCTTAACACGGGCAAGAGCCATCCATGCACCCTCTATGCACGCCGACCTCTTTAGAACGTCGATATGCAGCACAACACCAAGGAATCGTTGCACTAAACCAAAATAACTATTCGGCCTTGGTCCTTCCGGCCAAAGATGATCCACGACAGACCTCATGGCAAGCCCGGACAACCTATGGAGTTCAGCCCACTCGTCCATATGCTCATTTAACAGCAGCGGACGCGTCGGAGCACTGAACTGCGACCAGAACAACTTTTCCACTTCGTGATCTTTTTGATCTTTGAAAAACTCAGTCGCATCAGCATCACTCGTTGCCAAGTCCAAGTACGCGTCTGCAGCACTCCATAATTGATCCAGAGGGGCATACTTCGGATCTCCAAACTTCGTCCGCAACAAAAAGGGCTTGATGTCTACTACGCAACCTTCTTCTTGTAGACGTTGTTGGGCCTCCAAGTGCAGAGGTTTGTAGGACAGTAGCAAATTTCCCTCAAGTGGATGACCTAAGGTTTATCAATCCGCGGGAGGCATAGGATGAAGATGGTCTCTCTCAAACAACCCCGCAACCAAATAACAAAGAGTCTCTTGTGTCCCCAACACACCCAATACAATGGTAAATTGTATAGGTGCACCAGTTCGGCGAAGAGATGGTGATACAAGTGCAATATGGATGGTAGATATAGGTTTTTGTAATCTGAAAATATAAAAACAGCAAGGTAACTAATGATAAAAGTGAGTGCAAACGGTATTGCAATGCTAGGAAACAAGGCCTAGGGTTCATACTTTCACTAGTGCGAGTTCTCTCAACAATAATAACATAATTGGATCATATAACTATCCCTCAACATGCAACAAAGAGTCACTCCAAAGTCACTAATAGCGGAGAACAAACGAAGAGATTATGGTAGGGTACGAAACCACCTCAAAGTTATTCTTTCCAATCAATCCGTTGGGCTATTCCTATAAGTGTCACAAACAGCCCTAGAGTTCGTACTAGAATAACACCTTAAGACACAAATCAACCAAAACCCTAATGTCACCTAGACACTCCAATGTCACCTCAAGTATCCGTGGGTATGATTATACGATATGCATCACACAATCAGATTCATCTATTCAACTAACACATAGAAACCTCATAGAGTGCCCCAAAGTTTCTACCAGAGAATCAAGACGAAAACATGTGCCAACCCCTATGCATAGGTTCATGGGCGGAACCCGCAAGTTGATCACCAAAACATACATCAAGTGAATCACGTAATATCCCATTGTCACCATAGATCCGCACGGCCAGACATACATCAAGTGTTCTCAAATCATTAAAGACTCAATCCGATAAGATAACTTCAAAGGGAAAACTCAATCCATTAC
This sequence comes from Aegilops umbellulata, assembly GCA_032464435.1. Taxonomy (NCBI): domain Eukaryota; kingdom Viridiplantae; phylum Streptophyta; class Magnoliopsida; order Poales; family Poaceae; genus Aegilops; species Aegilops umbellulata. Next base: position 334,021,999 of record CP136058.1, read on the forward strand.
AAGAGAGTAGAGGGGGAGAAGCAACATAAGATCCAACTATAATAGCAAAGCTCGCGGTACATCAAGATCGTGCCAATTCAAGAACACGAGAGAGAGAGAGAGAGAGAGATCAAACACATAGCTACTGGTACATACCCTCAGCCCCGAGGGTGAACTACTCCCTCCTTGTCATGGAGAGCGTCGGGATGATGAAGATGGCCACCGGTGAGGGACCCCCCCTCTCAGGGACGGATTCAAGGGGGGGTGAGGGGGTGCTAGACCCCCCCTGACGATCGCGTCGCCCCGTAAGTGATCAGTTTGTTCGTTAATTTTTCTCGCTATAACTGCCCGTAGCTTTGCTTTCGCCCCCCCTATGGGCTCCCTTAGCTAGGGCCCGTGTACTTTTTCCAAGCAATTGCACGCAAAAGGCCCAAATTCCATGAAATGAAAAAAGGAAAGCAGCCCATAGCGGAAACAATACGCCTAGGATCTCCTCTAATCTTAGCTAAAAAAAGATCTCCTCTAATCACCCCTTGAAAAAAGATCTCATCTAATCGCTTTGTTTCCAATCTGCTCCTGTTCGAGGCTGCCGCCGGCCGCGACCGCCTGCTAGATCACTTGATCACTTGATATGCAAGCCTCATGTTGATCGCTTGAGCTACGGTGCATTCTGGCCGGCCGGCCGGCCGCACGGATGAGCTCGACGAAATGATAAAAATGGTTAGTTTACTTTTAGCATCAGATTCGTTCGCGTCTTTCAGATCAGATCCTAGAAGTGTAGTCGTAGAACTACATGCATTAACAACTATCTAAATATTTTGAACTTTGATACTGTCTCGTAAATCGAATTTTGAAATAATAGCTATGTAATCTTTGATTATCTAGGGCCTGTTTGAATCAGAGCCCCGAAGTGCCCGACCAACTATTTGGCGTTGATGAGTTTGATGGCCACTGTTTGGTAGCGATCGAATTATTTGAGTCTCCCCATCTTCATTACATTATCCCATTTACAAAACCATTTTTTAACTAGGTGTTGGTGGTCCTTCACCAAAATTTTGGCGTGCTGTTGGTTAGCTGGGTGAACACTGAACACATCACATATGAAATCAACCCTAGATCTTCCAATATGTACTGTATTATGTATCTTTATCTATCCTATGATTTTTACACTTATAGTTCTTGCCCCCTATCTCTATTTTCTGGCTCCGTCCCTGCCCCCTCTGGCAGGGTGCCGGAACAAGGCCCCGATTGACTTTTGGTGGCTACAGAGGCTTGCGGCGGCGGAACTCCAGATATATTCTGTTCCCCGAAGTTTTTAGGGTATATGGATATATATAGGCGGAAGAAGTACGTCGGTGGACCTCCGGGCTGTCCACGAGGCAGGGGGCGCGCCCTAGGGGGGTGGGTACGCCCCCACCCTCGTGGGCAGCCCAGGACTCCCCTGGTGCAACTCCGGTACTCCGTGGGCTTCGTCTGGTCCAAAAATAAGTTCTGTGGAGTTTCAGGTCAATTGTACTCCGTTTGATATTCCTTTTCTTCGAAACGCTGAAATAGGCAAAGAAAACAGCAATTCTGGGCTGGGCCTCCGGTTAATAGGTTAGTCCCAAAAATAATATAAAAGTGGATAATAAAGCCCAATATTGTCCAAAACAGTAGATAATATAGCATGGAGCAATCAAAAATTATAGATACGTTGGAGACGTATCAGGCATCCCCAAGCTTAATTCCTGCTCGTCCTCGAGTAGGTAAATGATAAAAAAGATAATTTTGGATGTGGAATGCTAGTTGGCATAATTTCAATCTAATTCTTCTTAATTGTGGTATGAATATTCAGATCCGAAAGATTCAAGATAAAAGTTCATATTGACATAAAAATAGTAATACTTCAAGCATACTAACTAAGCAATTATGCCTTCTCAAAATAACATGGCCAAAGAAGGTTCATCCCTACAAAATCATATAGTTTAGTCATGCACCATTTTTGTCACACAAGAATGCTCTCATCATGCACAACCCCGATGACAAGTCAAGCAATTGTTTCATACTTTAGTAATCTCAAACTTTATAAACTTTCACGCAATACATGAGCGTGATACAAGGATATAACACAATGGGTGGAATAGAATATGACGATGGGGGTTATGTGGAGATGACAAGAAAAAGGAGAAAGTCTCACATCAACGAGGCTAATCAATGGGCTATGGAGATGCCCATCGATTGATGTTAATGCAAGGAGTAGGGATTGCCATGCAACGGATGCACTAGAGCTGCAAATGTATGAAAGCTTAACAAAAGAAACTAAGTGGGTGTGCATCCAACTTGCTTGCTCACGAAGACCTAGGGCACTTGAGGAGGCCCATTGTTGGAATATAGAAGCCAAGTTCTATAATGAAAAATTCCCACTAGTATATGAAAGTGACAAAACAAGAGACTCTCTATCATGAAGATTATGGTGCTACTTTGAAGCACAAGTGTGGAAAAAAAGGAGGGTAGCATTGCCCCTTTTTATTTATCTTTTTTTGGGCCTTCCTTTTTTTCTTTTAGCCTTTCTTTTTTATTGGGAAAATGCTCTATTAAATGATGCTCATCATATTTCTATTTATTTACAACTCAATGATTACAACTCGATACTAGAACAAAGTATGACTCTATATGAATGCCTCCGGCGGTGTACTGGAATATGCAATGAATCAAGAGTGACATGTATGAAAGAATTATGAATGGTGGCTTTGCCACAAATACTATGTCAACTACATGATCATGCTAAGAAATATGACAATGATGAATGTGTCATGATGAACGGAATGGTGGAAAGTTGCATGGCAATATATCTCGGAATGGCTATGGAAATGCCATAATAGGTAGGTATGGTGGCTGTTTTGAGGAAGATATAAGGAGGTTTATGTGTGAAAGATCGTATCATATCACGGGGTTTGGATGCACCGGCGAAGTTTTCACCAACTCTCAATGTGAGAAAGGGCAATGCACGATACCGAAGAGGCTAGCAATGATGGAAGGGTGAGAGTGCGTATAATCCATGGACTCAACATTAGTCATAAAGAACTCACATACTTATTGCAAAAATATACAAGTCATCAAAAACCAAAGCACTACGCGCATGCTCCTAGGGGGATAGATTGGTAGGAAAAGACCATCGCTCGTCCCCGACCGCCACTCATAAGGAGGACAATCAAAGAGCACCTCATGTTTCAAATTTGTTACATAACGTTTACCATACGTGCATGCTACGGGACTTGCAAACTTCAACACAAGTATTTCTCAAATTCACAACTACTCAACTAGCACAACTTTAATATCACTATGTCCATATCTCAAAACAATCATCAAGCATCAAACATCTCTTAGTATTCAACACACTCATAAGAAAGTTTTTACTAGTCTTGAATACCTAGCATATTAGGATTATTTAAGAAAATTACCATGCTATTTAAGACTCTCAAAATAATCTAAGTTAAGCATGAGAGATCAACTATTTCTTCAAAATAAAACCACCATTGTGCTCTAAAAGATATAAGTGAAGCACTAGAGCAAATGACAAACTACTCCAAAAGATATAAGTGAAGATCAGTGAGTAGTTGAATAAATATGTAACTATGTGAAGACTCTATAAATTTAAGAATTTAAGATCTTGGTATTTTATTCAAACAGAAAGCAAAAAAATAGAAAATAAAATGACGCTCCAAGCAAAACACATATCATGTGGTCAATAAAAATATAGCTCCAAGTAAAGTTACCGATGAACGAAGACGAAAGAGGGGATGCCTTCCGGGGCATCCCCAAGCTTAGACGCTTGGTTATCCTTGAATATTACCTTGGGGTGCCTTGGGCATCCCCAAGTTTAGGCTCTTTCCACTCCTTATTCCGTAGTCCATCGAATCTTTACCCAAAACATGAAAACTTCACTACACAAAACTTAACAGAAAACTCATGAGCTCCGTTAGCGAAAGAAAACAAAACACCACTTCAAGGTACTGTGATGAACTCATTCTTTATTTATATTGATGTTAAACCTACTGTATTCCAACTTTTATATGGTTTATAAACTATTTTACTAGCCATAGATTCATCAAAACAAGCAAACAACACATAGAAAACAGAATCTGTCAAAAACAGAACAGTCTGTAGTAATCTGTATCAAACATAAACTTCTGGAACTCCAAAAATTCTAAAATAAATTTGTGGACCTGAGGAATTTGTCTAGTAATCATCTGCAAAAAGAATAAACTAAATAACACTCTCCAGTAAAAAAAAATAGCTACTCTCGTGAGCGCTAAAGTTTCTATCTTTTACAGCATGATCATAAAGACTACACCCAAGTCTTCCCAAAGGTTCTACTTGGCACAAACACTAATTAAAACATAAAACCACATCTAAACAGAAGCTAGATGGATTATTTATTACTAAACAGAACCAAAAATCAAGAAACTAAAATAAAATTGGTTTGCCTCCCAACAAGCGCTATCGTTTAATGCCCCTAGCTAGCAATGATGATTTCAATGATGCGCACATAAGAGATAAGAATTGAAACATATAGAGAGCATCATGAAGAATATGACTAGCACACTTAAGTCTAACCAACTTCCTATGCATAGGGATTTTTTGAGCAAACAACTTATGGGAACAATAATCAACTAGCATAGGAAGGAAAAACAAGCATAACTTCAAAACTTTAAGCACATTGAGAGGAAACTTGATATTACTACAATTCTTAAAAGCATATGTTCCTCCCTCATAATAATTTTCAGTAGCATCATGAATTAATTCAACAATATAACCAACACCTAAAGCATTCTTTTCATGATCTACTTGCATAGAAATTTTACTACTCTCCACATAAGCAAATTTATCCTCATCAACAATAGTGGGAGCAAACTCAACAAAATAACTATCATGTGATTGAAAATTAAGATCAAGATGACAAGTTTCATGGTTATCATTATTGTTTAAAGCATACGTGTCATCACAATAATCATCATAAATAGGAGGCATGCTTTCATCATAATAAATTTGCTCATCAAAACTTGGGGGACTAAACATATCATCTTCATCAAAGATAGCATCCCCAAGCTTGTAGATTTGCATATCATTAGCCTCATGGATATTCAAGGAATTCATACTAACAACATTGCAATCATGCTCATCATTCACATATTTTATGCCAAGCATTCTATGTAGTTCTTCTTCTAACACTTTGGCACAGTTTTCCTTCTCATCATACTCACGAAAGATATTAAAAAGATGAAGCGTATGAGGCAAACTCAATTCCATTTTTTTACAGTTTTATTTTATAGACTAAACTAGTGATAAAACACGAAACAAAAAGATTCGATTGCAAGATCTAAAGATATACCTTCAAGCACTAACCTCCCCGGCAACGGCGACAGAAAAGAGCTTGATGTCTACTACACGACCTTCTTCTTGTAGATGTTGTTGGGCCTCCAAGTGCAGAGGTTTGTAGGACAATAGCAAATTTCCCTCAAGTGGATGACCTAAGGTTTATCAATCCGTGGGAGGCGTAGGATGAAGATGGTCTCTCTCAAACAACCCTGCAACCAAATAACAAAGAGTCTATTGTGTCCCCAACACACCCAATACAATGGTAAATTGCATAGGTGCACTAGTTCGGCGAAGAGATGGTGATACAAGTGCAATATGGATGGTAGATATAGGTTTTTGTAATCTGAAAATATAAAAACAGCAAGGTAACTAATGATAAAAGTGAGCGTAAACGGTATTGCAATGCTAGGAAACAAGGCCTAGGGTTCATACTTTCACTAGTGCAAGTTCTCTCAACAATAATAACATAATTGGATCATATAACTATCCCTCAACATGCAACAAAGAGTCACTCCAAAGTCACTAATAGCGGAGAACAAACGAGAGATTATGGTAGGGTACGAAACCACCTCAAACTTATTCTTTCCAATCAATCTGTTGGGCTATTCCTATAAGTGTCACAAACAGCCCTAGAGTTCGTACTAGAATAATACCTTAAGACACAAATCAACCAAAACCCTAATGTCACCTAGATGTCACCTCAGGTATCCGTGGGTATGATTATATGATATGCATCACACAATCTTAGATTCATCTATTTAACTAACACATAGAACCTCAAAGAGTGCCCCAAAGTTTCTACCGGAGAATCAAGACGAAAACGTGTGCCAACCCCTATGCATAGGTTCATGGGCGGAACCCGCAAGTTGATCACCAAAACATACATCAAGTGAATCACGTGATATCCCATTGTCACCACAGATCCGCACGGCCAGACATACATCAAGTGTTCTCAAATCATTAAAGACTCAATCCAATAAGATAACTTCAAAGGGGAAACTCAATCCATTACAAGAGAGTAGAGGGGGAGAAGCAACATAAGATCCAACTATAATAGCAAAGCTCGCGGTACATCAAGATCGTGCCAAATCAAGAACACGAGAGAGAGAGAGAGAGAGAGAGAGATCAAACACATAGCTACTGTTACATACCCTCAGCCCCGAGGGTGAACTACTCCCTCCTTGTCATGGAGAGCGTCGGGATGATGAAGATGGCCACCGGTGAGGGATCCCCCCTCCGGCAGGGTGCCGGAACAGGGTCCCGATTGACTTTTGGTGGCTACAGAGGCTTGCGGTGGCGGAACTCCAGATCTATTCGGTTCCCCAAAATTTTTAGGGTATATGGATATATATAGGCGGAAGAAGTACATCGGTGGATGAGGGAGTCCCGGATTAGGGGGTGTCCGGCCATCCAAACTATACCTTCATCCGGACTCTAGGACTATGAAGATACAAGATTGAAGACTTCGTCCCGTGTCCGGAAGGGACTTTCCTTGGCGTGGAAGGCAAGCTTGGCGATGCGGATATTTGGATCTCCTATCATTGTAACCGACTTTGTGTAACCCTAACCCTCTCCGGTGTCTATATAAACCGGAGGGTTTTAGTCCGTAGGACAACAACTCCAACATACAACAATCATACCATAGGCTAGCTTCTAGGGTTTAGCCTCCTTGATCTCGTGGTAGATCTACTCTTGTACTACCCATATCATCAATATTAATCAAGAAGGACGTAGGGTTTTACCTCCATCAAGAGGGCCCGAACCTGGGTAAAACATTGTGTCCCTTGTCTCCTGTTACCATCCGTCTAGACGCACAGTTCGGGACCCCCTACCCAAGATCCGCCGGTTTTGACACCGACATTGGTGCTTTCATTGAGAGTTCCTCTGTGTCGTCACTTTTAGGCCTGATGGCTCCTTTGATCATCAACGACGATGCGGTCCAGGGTGAGACTTTTCTCCCTGGACAGATCTTCGTCTTCGGCGGCTTCGCACTGCGGGCCAATTCGTTTGGCCGCTTGGAGCAGATCAAAAGCTACACCCCTGGCCACCAGGTCAGGTTTGGAAGTTTAAACTACACGGCGGACAACCACGGGGACTTGATCTTCGACGGATTCGAGCCACAGTGTCTTGATGGGCATGATCTAGCTCTGTCGCCGAACAGTGTCCGGAGGCCGCACGCGTGTTGGTTCCGACCCTTAATTCGGAGCCTGCTGTGCCGATCGAGGATGAGCGGTTGGATGCCACCTCAGGGGCTGTGATCTCAAAGGCGATCGAGCCGAACACCAGCCCCGCACTCTGCATGACCCGTGACTCCGAGGATCCGGATTCGTATCCGGACTCCGAACCCCCCGCACCCCTGCCGATCGAATCCGATTGGGCGCCGATCATGGAGTTCACCGCCGCAGACATCTTTCAGCACTCGCCCTTCGGCGACATCCTGAACTCACTAAAGTCTCTCTCTTTATTAGGAGAGCCCTGGCCAGACTACGGTCAGCAAGGATGGGATACGGACAATGAAGAAATTCGAAACCCACCCACCACCCATTTGGTAGCCACCGTCGATAATTTAAACGACGTGCTCAACTTCGACTCCGAAGACATCGACGGCATGGACGACGATGCAGGAGACACAGATGAACCAACGCCTATAGGGCATTGGACAGCCACCTCATCTCATGATGTGTACATGGTGGATACCCCTAAAGGTAGCGACAACGAGGAACACGGGGATGGAACGAAGGATCAATCCCTCGAAGAACAATCAAAGCGTCGGCGTAAACGCCGTCCCAAGCCCTGCCTCGATACAAACCCAGCCATAGAGCAGGATGAGCCAGCAGACGACGAGCATGCCCTAGAGCAACCGTCCGAACAGGGAAGCTCGGATGAAGAAACCGAACATCCCTCCCCCAGCGAAAATGGAATTCCGGACGACCTTACGCCGGATAAACCCACGGAGAAGAAGAACCTCCACAAGAGGCTCGTTGCAACCGCACGCAGCCTGAAAAAGCAGAAGCAGAAGCTAAAAACTGCAGAAGATGCACTCAGGATAAGATGGAGTAAAGTAATCAACACCGCAGACAAATACGGCGATAGTCGCCGCACTAAAAGCTATCCGAAGCGAAAGCTACTGCCTGAATTCGATGAAGAGGCCTTAGCGCCCTCGCACTCAAAAAGTAAGAAAGCCACACGGTCGGATAGACGACCCCATGGCGAGCATAAAGCGGCAAGCGGCGCCGCACTTAAACCGGCACGCGAACCACTTACGGATTCACATCAAAAAGATGGCCCAGCCAGGTCCATTTACGGGCCAAGAAAACAAGCTCTTGTAAGCAATACAATAAAGCCATTATCAGAATCCGGCACACCCAAATACAGGGGCGCCGCACACCCCCTATGTTTCACCGATGAGGTCCTGGATTATGAATTTCCAGCGGGATTCAAACCCGTAAACATAGAGGCATATGATGGAACAACAGACCCTGGAGTCTGGATAGAGGATTACATCCTCCACATACATATGGCTAGAGGAGATGACCTCCACGCCATCAAATATTTACCCCTAAAGCTTAAAGAACCAGCCCGACATTGGCTTAAAAGCCTTCCTGAAAACACAATTGGAAGTTGGGAAGAGCTCGAGGATGCTTTCTGAGCAAATTTTCAAGGGACTTATGTCCGTCCTCCGGATGCAGACGACCTCAGTCACATAACACAACAGCCCGGAGAGTCAGCTCGGCAGTTCTGGAATAGATTTCTTACTAAAAAGAATCAGATAGTCGACTGTCCGGACACCGAAGCCCTAGCAGCTTTCAGGCACAATGTCTAAGACGAATGGCTCGCCAGGCACCTTGGCCAAGAAAAGCCAAGAACAATGGCCGCATTAACAAGCCTCATGACCCGCTTTTGCGCAGGAGAGGACAGCTGGTTGGCAAGATGTAGCACCAGCGACCCAAGTACATCCCAAACTAGGGATGGAAACGGAAAACCGCGACGCAACAAGGATCATCGCCGGACTAAGGAAAACAGTCCGAAGAGCACGGCAGTCAACGCCGGATTCAAAGGCTCTCGGATGCGACTCTGTAATGTCGGCACGTCATTAACCTGCCCCCAGTCCAGCCCCTTGTTGACCCATGTTGCCAGTTGTGGCGAGGGGCCCGAACGAAAGGCGGGGGCAGCTTCCCACTTAGTACTTCAGGGAGCCGTGATGTAAAACCACTCCCGCTGCCATAAGTTGGACATCTCCGGGAAGGAATCCTTTGGCCATGGAGCATAAGCGCCTTTGGTTATTATGGCACCTCCGCATTCTGTGTGTCGCCCATTGATCATCTTCGGCTTCACATTGAAGGTCTTGAGCCATAAGCCAAAGTGTGGGGTGATGCGTAGGAAGGCCTCACACACGACGATGAACGACGAGATGTGAAGGATGGAATCCGGAGCTAGATCATGGAAATCGAGCCCGTAATAGAACATAAGCCCTCTAACAAAGGGATCAAGACTAAAGCCTAGCCCTCGGAGGAAGTGGGAAACAAATACGACACTCTCATTGGGTTTGGGAGTGGGGATGACCTGCCCTTGAGCAGGCAGCCTGTGCGAGATTTTGGCGGTCAAATACCTGGCTTCTCTTAGATTCTTGATGTCCTCCTCTGTGACAGAGGAGGCCATCCACCGGCCTTGAAGGTTGGATCCGGACATGATTGAAGGTCCAAAGCGCTTAGCCTGAGCCTTGGGTGTTGGAATTCGAGGTGGGGGAAGGGAAGGATCGAGCGCGAGAAGAAAAGGACAGGCCTTGGCCCCTTTATAAAGAGGGTGAATATCAAGCATCCTCTGTGTGGCCGTTTGGAACTTGCCTAAAATCGAGGAGTCATACCAGCGGGCACGATTGGGTTATCCACACCCGTATTGATGAGAATCTCGTGATAAGGGGAACACTATCTCTACTTCGACAAGACGTGCCAATAAAACCGCCTCGCAACACGTGTAGTGGTAGGCTGGGAAAATGGTTCATAATGACCGGATCATGGCAGGACGTCACGCTATGAAAAGTTGTTACCAGATTAGATTTGTGGAAATATTATACTCTCTACGGTGGTATGTGGAATTTGTTTTGCAGAGCCGGACACGGTCCTTGTGTTCAAAATCTTCTATGGAGTATTCGGAGGAAGAACCCGCCTTGCAATGCCGAAGACAATCTGCGCGCCAGACTCATCGTCATTGAAGCCTGGTTCGGGGGCTACCGAGGGAGTCCTGGATTAGGGTGTCCTCGGACTGCCGGACTATATCACTACAAAAAAAAGACACATCCATGACATTTTGGGCCGAACAATTTTTTTCTGTCATAATATGACACTTCTATGACGATAATTGTGACAAAACCCGGTATCATCATAGATGTGGTGGGCTCCTACTTCTATGACAAAAAATCATGACAGAAAATGGGCTTTTCATCCTGGGCGGGCCGGAGATGCAGCTGCATGACATTCTTTGCGCCGCCCATGACGGAAAAAACAATGGTAGAAGCGAGGGGGAGGAAAATTTTGGGGAGTTCCCGGTTACGGTGGGAGGTCGGGGGCCGAGCAATGCACGTTTCTCTCGTACACGTACGCGCGTGTGCCAGGGTTTTCTGGCTCCCCGAGCACCTATGGGGACGGAGCCCCTTCTCGGTTTGGCGGGGGGCGGAGGTCGCGCGAAGAGCGGATCGAGGCGAAGCACGCGGGGTTTTTTTACCCAGCTTCGGAGCTCTCCGGAGAGATAATACTCCTACTGCTGCTTTGTGGATTGTATTGAGTTCTTGCTCGGGAGTGCTGAGTGCTACAGTGCACTCAAGCAGCTAACGAGACCGAGCGTTCTTCTGTTTTCCTCTCAGAGATCGCTCTCCGAGGGCCGATCCTCTTCTACGTTGTGCATAGGCCTCCTTTTATATGTTCAAGGGGTCTCCAACAGGTGGCAACGTAGGTAAGGGCAAAAATGGAAATATGCCGTGGTAGGTACAGCTACCTACACAGTGTATCATACCTAACCCTGACGGCAGGGGACAAAGGCATTAAATGCCTATCTACGTCGCCCAGACGGTGCAGAAAAGGGACCGTCAGGGGCGCCACCGCTCGCCACGATGGCGATCTTGTCAGCGCTGCATGCCACAGTGTACCCCTGGCTGCACAGCCTCCCGCCACGTACGCTAGGAAGGGTCCCGGAGCGGCACGTAGGTGGGTGAGCTGGAGCGCGGGTACAGAGTGGTTGCCAGCCGCGGCAAGTGCCTTGCCGCAGCCGTTGTCTTGCCGCGTCCGGGAACTTGTCGCTCGCCGAGTCCAGCCGGGACGCCTGGCGCGTCGCGGCAGGTTCTTTGAGATGCTCTGGTTGGCCTTCCCGGCAAGCTCCTCTTGCCGGGGTCTTGTGCCTCGAGCGGCCTTCCCGGCAAGCTCCTCTTGCTGGGGACTTGTCTCCTTGGCTTAAATACTTTGTTCTCGAATGGCTCCAAAGGAACCATAGAGAGCCTTGGCGATCACCTGGCGGGTCTTGCCGTGGGGTGCTGCGACTGCCCGTGCACAAGTTCGGGATACTAGGGTACCCCTACTTTAGTACACCGACAGCGTGTGTGCGAGGCGTTTGCTCTAAGTGAACCCGAGCGAGGCGTTGGGCTCTAACTAAACCCGAGCGATTGCACTGCAGGCTACGCGTTACTGAACCCGAGCGATCGATCGATGGCTGTTAACTGAATTCGATCGAGCGATTCCTTGGCTACTGCTGCTAACTGAAGCCGATCGATGGGATGAACAGTGAGCGTTGCGGGGGGGGGGGGATTGGATGAACATTGAGTGGTGGCGTTGCCTCTAGATGAACAGGACCCCGTGGTGTGGTGGAGGGCAGGATGAACAGTAGATGGTGGAGGGGTGCCCGTGGAGGGGTGGATGAACAGGACCCCGTGGTGTGGAGGGCAGGATGAACAGTAGACGGTGGAGGGGTGCCCGTGGAGGGCTGGATGAACAGTATACGGTGGAGGGGTGGTTGAACAGTAGCCGGTGGAGTAGCGCGCGGTGGAGGCTAGATGAATAGGAGCCCATGGAGGCTGGAGGAGGTCGACGGTAGATGAACAGTAGCTCGTGGAGGCTGGAGGGGGTCGACGGTGGAGATGAACAGTATCCCATGGAGTCCCGTTTTGCGGTACGCCACACCCCTCCCGATGAACAGGACCCCCATTTCGACCGTAGTGCTCCAACACAAGTCCGTTTCCTCCGTTTTGCGGTTCGCCACACCCGTTCCGATCAACAGGACCCCCGTTTTGACCGTAGGAGGTCCGTTTCCTCCGTTTTGCGGTACACCACACCCCTCCCGATCAACAGGACCCCCGTTTCGACCGTAGTGCTCCAACACAAGTCCATTTCCTCTGTTTTGCGGTACGCCACACCCCTCCCGATCAACAGGACCCCCATTTCGACCGTAGGAGGTCCGTTTCCTCCGTTGTGCTGTACGCCAGGCCTCGTTTCCATCGCCTCTTCCGTCCAAGCCCTCCCGATGAACACGACCACGCATTCCGTTCCGACCCAGCCGCGTTGCCTCCCGATGAACACGGCCACGCATTCCGTTGCCTCCCCATGAACACGACAACGATGATGTTTCTCCGTTCCGACCCAGCCATGTACACGAGCCCTCGCCGTACGTATGCGCGAGTAGGCGTTCGAGACCCCGCCCATATGTACACACACGTGGCCGTATTTTCTTTCTTGCACCCTAGCCGCCTCTACTACGACACGTGCGCGCCTCTACATCCACCAGTATATATGTACGTACATGTTCGCGACCAGAATGACAACGCTACGTATGCTTCGACCAGGTGGGTCCCGACTGTCAAGCACTTCCTTGCCTGCGAAGATGTAGCTGGTGGGTCCCAGCAGTCAGGGGGGCGAATTGTTTTTTTTTGCCCGGACGCACTTCCTTGCGTGCGAAGGTGTAGCTGGTGGGTCCTAGCAGTCAGGGGGGAAACGTTTTTTCGCAAAATACGGTGGCCCGTCTGGTGGGTCCCTGCTGTCAGGTGGAGGAATCATTATTTTCCGCGTAATAAGGAGGCACTTCCTTGCTGCCGCCATGGACCCAGCTGTCAGCCTCTCCACGTACAGTCCACGTCCGATGGAAGTCGTTCCTTGACCACGTTGACAACGCTGCGCCGAGAGCACCAGGGCGGTGGACGACGGCGAGGCCTAGGAAGGGGACGACGCGGAGCCGGTGAAGACACGGCAGTGGATGCCCACGTGGAGAGGAGTATGAGGGTTCACTCGTTCGACTGCGGTGTGAGGATGCCGTCGCCGCAGGGCCTGGCCAGCGGTGGGAATAGTAGGGGCCCTGAGGCCTCCGCGGCAGCACAGCCGGCCATGGGAGGCAGGAGCATGCGGCACGACCGGCGCTGCTTTGGGCGGCTGGAGCAAGAAGACCAGAGGTTGAAGAAGAACTACGGCCGTTCGATGGACAGAGGCCCTTTCGGTTGGTCCCTGATGTCAGGTGGAGGAATCATTATTTTGCGCGTAATAAGGAGGCATTTCCTTGCGTGTGGCTGTGGACCCAGTTGTCGGCCTCTCCGCATAAAGTCCACTTCAGATGCATGTCGGTCGTTGACCACGTTGACCAGGCCGCGCCGAGAGCACCAGGGCGGTCGACGACGACGAGGCCTAGGAAGGGAATGACACGGAGGCAGGGAAGACTCGACAGTTGTTTCCCACGCGGAGGGGAGTACGACTGTACGAGGCCTCGCCGTCGCCGGAGAATAACAACAGGTGTGGGTGAGTAGAGGGATGGCTAGGCCAGCGATGGGAGTACAGTGGGGCGGTGAGGCCTGCACGACAGCAGAGCCGGCCGTGGGTAGGAGGGAGCAGGCAGTCCCTCCGGCGTTATTTGAGCGGCTGGAGCAGGAAGAGCAGAGATTGAAGAAGCACCACGGCCGTTGGATGGCCATCCAACAGTCACTGCATGTGCGTCAACCTTTTTTTAGGAAAGCCTCAAATCTGTGGAAAACAGCATACAACCCATCTGCCATTATTTCTAATAATTTACAGCCCATTTGCTAATTATTAAGGGTTTTTTGGAGCCCATATTCTTTTTGTTAGCATTACAGCCCATATTGTGGCCACGATTAAAATATTATACGAAATTTTGCATATTTCGGTGCGGTCCCAACTGTTTTTAATCCCGAAATTTCAACTCACATTCAAACTGATTTTAAAAATAAATGTATATCAATATAAAATCCAACAAATTCTCCATGCATAAAAATTAATGTAATTTCAAATCTCGAAATGAAAAAAAAAGATATTTGAAACTAATTGCCGGTTTGATGTGTTTTAAAAATGTACAGCCCATTTCTCATTACTGATGGGACATTTTCTCGGCCAACCGAATGAAAGCTCTCCTCCTCGTCTTGAAAGATTTGCAGCCCAAAAGGTCTGACAAAGCGACTTACTTGGCAAATCACAAAAAAACTGGGCTGTGGCCATGGACCCAACTGTCAGCCTCTCCACGTACAGTACTCTTCCGATGGAATGTCGTTGACCACGTTGACCACGCCGCGCCGAGAGCACCAAGGCAGTGGATGACGGCGAGGCCTAGGAAGGGGACGACGCGGAGCCAGGGAAGACGCGGCAGTGGATGCCCACGCGGAGAGGAGTACGAGGGTTCACTGGTTCGGCTGCGGTGTGAGGCTACCGTCGCCGCAGGGCCTGGTTAGCGGTGGGAGTAGTAGGGGGCGATGAGGAGTCATCGGCAGCACAGCCGGCCACTGGAGGCAGGAGCAAGCGGTCTCCCTGGCGCTGGTTTGGGCGGCTGGTGCAAGAAGAGCAGCGATTGAAGAAGCAACAGGACTGTTCGATTCAAATCCAACGGTTATTACTGCTAGAATCGTTTGTTGACTAAGTTGACAAGCCCTGCGTACGCGTCAACTTAGTAGGCCCACAGGTTAGCCTCCCAACCGGTGCGCCCCAGATGTCATTGGGAGGAATCATTTTTTTTGCGTAATAAGGAGGCAGTTGATTGCTGTGGCCAGGCCAGCGGAGGGAGTAGGGTGGGCCGGGGAAGCCTGTGCGGCATCACAGTGGGCCACAAGAGGAGGCGTCGGCCGTTGGATGGACATCCAACACTAACTGCTGCTAGAATCGTGTGTTCACTGACAAAGCCTTGCGTAAATAAGTCAGCCTCGAAATCCGTGGCGTGTATAGCCCATTTGCTATTATTTTTATAATTTTTACTCAATTTCTAATTCATATGGAATTTATTGCAGCCTGTTTTCCATTTTTAGAATTGCTGGCCATTTTCTGGTCAGTACCAGGGTAAAAAAATTAACTAAATATGTGGGAAATTTTGAAAATTCGCAAATATTTGCTAGGGAACGAAATATTCTTAATCCAAAAATTAATAGCCATAGTAAACAAATTAAAAATAAATTAGTACTATGTCATGTTAAATCCAATGAAATACGTATAAGATATCAGTGAAGAACAAAAACAAAAAAGAAACTTATATCCCATTTGCTATAAATTTTTTGGAATTTTCAACCCCTTTTGATATTACTTTTAACAGACATTGACCATACTCTTAAGCCAGGCCGGAATGCATTCCTCCTCGTCTTGAAAGATTTGCATCCCAGTAATTCGGAGAAAACAAATAGGCCTAGCTTGGGTATTCTTCAAAAAGAAATACTGGGCTAGCTATTTTCCCAAAGAACTGGTGCATGAGCATTTAGCTTTATTTATTTATTTATTTACTTATTTATGTTTAGGGGACCATGAGCATGTACCTGGGCCGGATTCATGTGAGAGCCTCCCTTCCAGTGAATTATGGGCTTCTCTATTGGGCCTTCGTCAGTGGGCTGCATGTTATCAACAAGTGGAAAATGTGTTCCGAGTTTAAAAAAATGTGTTCCCTACGAAAAATAGTATGTGCTACATATGGTACGGGGCACTAAAGGATCGAACCGTGCAACGACTTCCAAAACATTGTGTTTGTCGTTCTAACAACACATTATTCAACCAACAGACGAAATATACTACTGATTGTACATTGAAAACAGCAGCAGCAACAACCAGGGCTGGGGGTGCAACAGAAGCAGTAAGCAGGCCAGAAGAGTGAAGACGCAACTCTCTCTTCCAAACCAAACATCAGCCATCATTACAAAAGGGCTACCAAAAAGGAACAAGTGTATGCATCAAACTAAATAAAGTTCCTACTACACCAAGTGTACACATCTAACTAACTGGCTCAGTTAGACGTTACTATTTATTAGGCTGTGGAGATTGGCTGACGGCTTGAACCAGATGGGTGCCTGATGGGGGAAACTCCAGCCAGTAGGTCGAAGTCTGATACTTGCGACCCTCTCTCCTACTTTGGGCTGCAGAGCGTGGCGGCACATATCAGGGTATGGTGCATGCAGAGACGCATGGTACGCTATGTACACACAGTTTTGTCTGATGAACGAAACCGCGCTACCATCATGATCCTTGCCATCGGTTATCTCCTGGTTAATCGAATAATTCAGCCCGACAAACAGAGAGCGTGTACCAAGGCTACTTACCACCCTCTAGTCAAAAATTCCTGAAGGCCCAGAGAAGCTGGGATCCTGCTCAAAGACCTTGCAGTGACTGTGATTGTATTCCGCGAAACAACACGTCCGGTACATGCGAACGATCATCAATCTTCCGCCGTCGTCTGATCGAGCCAGGAACCACCTGCAACTGCCATGCCGCTTTTCTTTGAAAGGTTCTGGGATTAGGAAGGGTAGGGACACCAGGCGGCCTACAACATCATATCAAGTTGGAGTCAAATAAAAAAGGGCTCTTGGTTTAGTTAATCTTAAGAACAGCATGTTATGAGCATGAATATTTTTTCAGCAAGTGTTGACAGTAATATAAGCAAGCCATCATGATATCATAGGAAAGTAACATACTGCTGTAATAGCCGTTTGTAGCGATGACTGGAGTAGGCCAGCAATACATCCAGCCATAGAAGGAGTCGAGAGCGTAAATGAAGCCCTTGTGTTCAATGGCATCAAAGAACCATGAAGGATGTATGATCCTACGATGGACGTGCAGATTTATCCACTTACCGCAGTGACCTGTCAGATAGGCAAGACCGCGGTTGAAGAACGCAATTAGCCTGAAGTCTTTATAATTCACAGATCTTGTGGGCACTTGGCAGATTACAACCTTGAGCAAATCAAAGTTGGTATCATGTTGGCTACTGTAAGATTCCAAGTATTCTCGGCCGCGATGCCAAAGCAGTGCAGTGTTAATTGAAGGAAGGGGGATCAATCGCCGGGTGTAGACCTCCATGAGCATCCAGCTGCGGCGACCGTCGACGAGCACCATCCAAGACGTGTTCATGCCGACCCAGTACATACCGTTAATGTAGTTGAGGCTGACGGGGATCAGATCGCTGTCAAGGGGGTTGATGCTCGCCACCCTACGATCGTTATGCTGCGTGACACGCCGTTTCTGAAGATCAGGCGGCATCAGCAAGCAAGGAGCTGGCTTAAAAAGCTCCGGCCTGAGGGCTTTGAGTAAACGGTATAGCCCCGACGAGCACGCGGCGAGCGGCATGGTACTGAGATTGTCCACACGCGAAACAATGGGCTTGATTACCTCTATGGGGAGCGAATTCCAGGCACTCTTTCAGCGGACGCTGCTCGGTTCTGCCATTGTTAGTGCTTGGGTTTCGTACGAGGGGGGAGGCGCCTTAGCGGGGATGGAATATTGGACGAGATTATGTGGGGACAAAGATGGAGAAGCGAATATGCGCTGCGGGAAGTGGACAGGTGATGATGACTACATCACGCCGCTTGACTTACGAGACACATACCAGCAACGTAGGATCATGTCGATGCCAGACAACTTTCTTGAGTGATCACAATACTGGTACTCCCTATAGTGCTATGCCCTAACTTGCTTGAGTAGAGTAGTAGAGTAGGACCCTGCTCTACTACTAGCACCGGAGGAGTAGTATATTCTAATCTAAAATAGTTACAAACTTAAATGCATGGACGTGGAACCACTACGAACCATGCTCAAAGACCGTGTCTACGTGGTGTTTGGACATGGGTGACAACCTCAACGCCAATGGTGCTGCTCCCGTTGCACTGTATGTGTTTCTGTCCTTCCTGTTCGAAATCGTGGTAGAATTCATGTTTCTACTCTGGATCCTACTACTATGCTAGTCCACATTATTAGTTTCATCTCTGTTATAGCCGTCATGATTTATTTTGTGCTTATTCGGATTAAATCTCGTAGTAACTTGCTCATATATTCAATTGGCGCAACGTCCCCTACAGCCACTCCCGTTTCATGGATGGCCTGGTCAATGTTGGAATTTTGCTAGTAGGCCTTTATAAGGTGAGCTCTTATACCACTTGTATGAGCATGAGAAGAGGAGACCTACACGCGCGCTCCTCCTCCTCGCTCGCCTCGCCACGCCACGCCATGTCACGACGCGCCGCGGGTTGCGGGATTGAGCCGAGCCGAGGACAGAGCTATACTCCCACGACCTACCCGGCCCGCACTATATAGTTTCTCACCACCGTTCCAGATCATTGCACCGCCAAGCAAGTCTTATCCATCCCTCCTTTTGGTGTGCACCGAGATAAGGGACTATAGGCCTCCGGAACCCCGCCTCTCGTGATCCTGTACGGGAGAGGGGTGATCAGGTTTTTGGGGAGGGCACTCGCGCGACGGCTGGCAGCGACGACTTCGTGAACGACGACTTCTTCCCCGACCTCTACAACCTCATCCTCGATGACATGGGCGACAACGTCAACACCGGCGGTGCTGCTCCCGCTGCACCGTATGTGATTCTATCCTTCCTGTTCGAGATCGTGGTAGAATTCATGTTTCAAGTATGTGATCTGTTCATCTGCTATGCTAGTTCGCATGATTAGTTTAATCTCTGTCAATGCTGTCATGATCTATTTCCTATTTATTCGGATTAAATATCATAGTAACTTGCTCATATTTCCAACAATCCAAAAACCCTGATAATAGGCCCTTCGTCCACTGCTATGAGTGCCTGATGCCGTTTTGTGGCGCGCCGGCGGACATGGTGCATCACCTCATGGATGCGTGCAGCGGTCACTGCTGGCCCTTGGCGGAGAACATCAAGTACAAGACATGCTACCCGTTCACCATGCCAGAGTCGCTGGAGGATCACCGCCGCCTGCTAGTCTTGGAGGAGGACGACAGCGTCTTCCTCTTGATCATGGGCACCGGCGAGGCCCGCGCAGGCCGCCGCCCCATCTCTGTAATGTGCGTCAGGGACGACGCCGCTGACGCTGACACTGAGACGAGGCCGATGTACGGGTGCGTGGTCAGTGTTACTACCCATCCGGGTCGTGTCGGCGGCGACACCGGCCTCATCGAACGGACTTGGACTCTGGGGAGCTGGGACTATCCCGCCAATGTGGACTTGGAAAACCCATGGCATCCTTTACCCACTGACGCGGTGCACGGGGACTGCAAGGAGGTTCACCTGGACATACGCATTTTCAAGTTAAATCTTGATCATTAGTCTTCGCTCAATGTAATCCGTTGTCTAAGCATGTGGAGACTTCCATGCAGGATCTTGCTCTATTGGAGTATCGCGCATGAATAAAAGTGTGTCCGTTTATGGTTTAGTCTAGAATCTTCCATGTATGAATTTTTACTACAGTACTGGTGAAAGACTTATGATGAACCATTTCTTACATCACCTCTGCCCGCTTGCAAGTCATCCTGATTTAATCCCTCCGTCTAGGTGTATAAGTGCATGGTTAATATTACTTAATAGTATAGCCAACTGTTGACTATAAGAAAGTGCCATGGCATCTGTAGCCAACATGTATAACAATCGATACTCAAAAACTAATTCTTAAAGATCATTTCTTGCAAAGCACAATAAGTGTTATTTCTTCACAAGTTTTGGATGCAGGTTGAACAGTTGAACGCTTCTTTTTTGCAAAAGATACCTTTTTATCTATTTCACCCGGATGTTTGTGAGCTCTAGAGGTGAAATAATATCTTAAGAAACCTATAGATACCTGTTACACATGATATGACCCCCCATCCTTTGTCAAAATAAACAACTCCCGGATCAATGCATTTCACTCTTCGGTGGACAGCGCATGGACGACGCAGTACTATTCGATTTGAGAACTACAACCAGTATATTATAAAAAACAAAGAAGAGTAGTAGAGATAGAGATAAGAATAGAGACTAGGGAGGAGCACCATATACTGCTTCGTGGGCTACTCTTGCGCTCCATTCGGCGGCCGCAACGTCCCCTACAGCCACTCCCTCCTGCGCTCCATTCGGCGGGCGCTGTTGAAATTTGGGGAGCGCACTCTCGCGACTGTTAGCAGCGATGACTTCACCGACGACGACTTCTTCCCCGACCTCGGCAACCTCTTCCGCAACGACATGTGCGACAACCTCAACGCCAATGGTGCTGCTCCCGTTGCACCGTATGTGTTTCTGTCCTTCCTGTTTGAAATCGTGGTAGAATTCATGTTTCTAGTCTGTGTCCTAGATTCGATCTGTTCATCTACTATGCTAGTCCGCATGATTAGTTTAATCTCTGTTATAGCTGTCATGATTTATTTTGTAGTAAATCTCGTAGTAACTTGCTCATATATTCAACTGGCGGAACATCCCCTACGGCCACTCCCGTTTCATGGACGGCCTGGTCGATGCCTCCAAGGAGACCTTCGTCTACTGCTATAAGTGCCCGGTGCCGTTTTGTGGCTCGCCGGTGGACATGGTGCATGACCTCACGGATGCGCGCGGCAATCACTGCTGGCCCATGGCGGAGAACATCAAGTACGAGACATGCTACCCGTTCACCGTGCCGGAGTCGCTGGAGGATTAGCGCCGCCTGCTAGTCTCGGAGGAGGACGGCAGTGTCTTCCTCTTGATCGTGGTCACCGGCGAGGCCCGCGCAGGCTGCCGCCACATCTCTGTAGTGTGTGTCAGGGGCGACGCCGTTGACGCTGACGCTGACACGAGGCCGATGTATGGGTGCGTGCTCACTATTACTACCTGATGGTGTCCTGGACTAGGGGGTACTCACCACGTCGTCTCCCAATCTATTAGATTGGGCCGAGGACCCCCGTGGCCGTATACTCATGGGCCAGTTCGGACAGATGCCGCATACAAGGAAGATTCCACAAGACTTGGCGATCAAGACAAGGACTTCTCCCCACCGGCGTATTCGGCTAGGACTCTTGTTAAACCTAGGCCTCTGGTGCATTATATAAACCAGGGCCAGGCTAGTCGATAGAACATACATACAATAATTATACCATAGGCTAGCTTCTAGGGTTTAGCCTCCTTGATCTCGTGGTAGATCTACTCTTGTACTACCCATATCATCAATATTAATCAAGCAGGAGTAGGGTATTACCTCCATCGAGAGGGCCCAAACCTGGGTAAAAACATCATGTCCCTTGTCTCCTGTTACCATCTGGCCTTGACGCACAGTTTGGGACCCCCTACCCGAGATCCGCCGGTTTTGACACCGACATTGGTGCTTTCATTGAGAGTTCCGCTGTGTGATCGACAAAAGGATCGATGGCTCGCCTGCAGATCAATTGCGACTTCGACATCTTCGTCACCAGCTCGACTGGTCACCTTGGTTCGACGAAGAATTGTGCCCCGTGTTCGGATCACCATGTTCGGATGAGGTCCTTCAACCAACATTAACTCCGATCTCTATCAAGATCACGAAGGAATCATCCCTGGAGCTCGGGGTCTCAACGTCAACATTGCCCTCAAGTGACCGTGTTGTTTTTCTAGACAACAAACTCGTATCTGCTGCCACCACCTCCTCGAGTATCGCTTTGACGATCGCTTTGGTGGAGTTGTGCGGAATTGAGTCTACAACAACCCTGGAAAATTTCGTCGAGTTCCGATGGAGGAATCTCTGGCAATCCACGATATACCGGAGCCCTGTCAAATCTGGACGGGAATTTGGATGTGTTTAGGGCGTGGTGTCCAGCTTCTTGCTCGGACGTCCTTTGGAAGATCCAACAGTTGATCGGCTGCGGAATTCCTGTATCTACCACCTCTCAAAATTTTAGCTTGATCCGACCGTCCAAACTCCGGGAACCTTCCGATTAGTGCATCACTTTTCGGATCTGTTTTCTGCGCGAAAACAAATCCGGCCCGGTGAACGGGATTTCGGACATCCCTTTTGAAGGAAGCTTTGTATGGGGTATTGTGTTTTGTTCCCGAACACATCCCACTAACTTTAATATCTTTTGAACATGATCTTTAACATCATGCTAGTGTCAAACCAGTCCGGCAATATTACTCCACGGCTGCCGACCTGCGCTAAGACACGACATCACTTTGTTGAGCCGAGCTCAACTTCTTCGGATCATCATCTCGGAAAGCCGAACAAGAGTCCGGCATCGCGAAGGATAAAACATCACCAACATCGCCGCCCCACGGATTACACGGAGCGGGCATACCGGCATCGCCGCACGGTTGCTTCATCAAGCCGGCATCGACCACGTCACGACCTGCATCGACAGGGCCGCACTATCGCTTCTTCAAGCTGGTGTCCATCACGCCGACCTACTTCGACTTATCGGCTGACATCGGGGCTTCGACATCTCGGCTGGACCGGGGGCGTCGCCATCTCTTCATCAACCTACTCCGGACACTTCGGCGTTACTAGCCGACCAGCTCCGTCATGTTAGCTGGGTCGAGGGCTTTGCCTCGGCAAGCCAACCTTTACTAGCATTGCCATGCCGTTGTTTTATCGCCCATCAGGCAATGGGTGTGCGGAGCGAGTCCCAATTTTGGGAATCACCTTCCTTCGGATTGCTACAACAAATAAACCAGGTGCTATCAATCCCTAATATTTTTTGCTTGTTTGGGTTCATTTTTCCCAAGGAATTATTGCTCTGGTTTGTCCATCATATGTACATAGGTCTATCAAATGGTGGCCGCATTCACGACAGTCGCATGGTGGTTCGGTCAGTTTCCGTACATAGTCCGGCGAACGCCGCATCCGGAGCTCGGACCGACCTGCGAATTCAGGCTTTGCCATGCCCTTACCGCATTATGCCGACGCCCTGCATCGACATTGACTTCGGCGCCAGGACATGTTTCTTTTATTATTTACTTTGCATAAATTATTCATTATGCAACGACTTTTGTTTTAATTATCATTATTACTATTATCTCCCATTTGCACTATTTTTATGCACAGGAAAATGATCCGGGGACTTCGGCATCACTGTGCCAGTCTGCATCGACCGTGCTATGTCACCACTTCGGCGTGCCGAGCTCTCCGCTCCGCCACCTCGGGACCGGCTTGGGGGATAGAACCTTGTCCCGCATCAAGCTCGGACTGCGAACACATTAACCAGCTAAGTCTCTTTCATGCTCAAAGCTTTAATTTCTAACTTGTGTTCGGTTCGACCAAGCGTTATACTTTTTTTGAAAAAAAGTTGCTTGTAAATTTTTTCTTTTTCTTTTCCTTGTCCAAACTTTGTTTGTGACGCATAAATTCAAATACCCCGTTTACTTGGGGGCTTCCTTTATGAAGCTTTTCCTGTTGCATATGATTATACTTGCACGGCTTCGTTCCTTGTTCGTGTATTACGCCACAATATGCACCATATTGACTTAAGCGATTTGCAAGCTGGGTTGCCTCGCTCCTGTGTTTACCCCTACGTTCCCGATTGTTCGGCTAGGGAGTAAAGGGAGCACCTCTGCGATTGTCATGATCGGGTCGCCCGAGCTGGACCTCAGACTAGGTGAAGCCGAAAGCTAGCGCTCTTATAGTTTTCAATGATGGTCAGCACACAACGGAACTCGTGAGTACAAAAAATCTATTGCACAAGTCTCATAATAACAATGAGCACCGAAGAAAGGTATCGGTGGGGGTACTATTTTCTTCAAAGATGCTTCTTACACTTCGCAGTAATATAGCATAAGTTCCCTGAGCGTGCTTTGTCTGTTACAGCCTTATGGCCTGATTGCCTGGTTATTGGAAACACCGTCGATATTCTCGACAAATGGAGTACATAACACTTTTCGGTCCTTGACCGAAGAGGGAGAAGCCGACGGTCGGTTAAGACGCGTTTAAAGTTCGGTTGAACATAGATATGATATAAGTACTTCGGTACATGCAATCATTCTTTTACCCAAGTCACTTGGGGGCTCTTAAATTTATATGAGCCGTTTTATGATAAGTGTTCTTTTTCTTAGTCGTTGCAAAGTTTTATTATCATTATTATTATCTATCACTCCTTTTTTCGACACGAGTGTGCGGTCACTAGCCGGGGAGCCTAATTTCTCTCTCAAAGTCGCTAGAGTTTAGTTTGCTAAACTGGCCTGATGAGAAGTACTCCGCCCTTGGGATAGGAGGTTGAAGCCGTAGGCTGACCCGCTCGAAGTCTCTAGATAGGATGTATCATGTTAAAGCATGACAGAAGCACTTCTTTTTTCTAAGGCCAATTTTCGGATTGGCACCGAACACTTGATATTGTTCGGACGTCATGTTTTTACTGACGTTTCTTGGTTTTCCAAGCTTTTTGGCACTTTTAAACTATTTGTGCTTTTCCAGCATTAGTCTCGCAGTGCAACACCGAACACCTTTTAGGGATTCGGCAAAAACATTCTCAGATATTGCTATATATGCATCGGTTTCGAATTGTGTCTTCGGTCAATAGTTGGGTTGCCCGGCTCCTGCACTTGCTTCCTACGTTCCGTTTTGTTCGGCTAGGCGTGCAAAGGGAGAACCACTGCGATTGTGCTTCCGGCTCACATGGTTAAGCACCTGAGTGGAGAAAGCCGAAAACTGACTGTCACAATAAGCGTAAACTGGTCAGCGATTCGATGACTATGTTAAATAATAGGCCGTTCATAACATTGGACGAAGTGTTTACGGCTTGACCTCGACTGTCGCCGAACACTACCAGGGGCTATTAACTAGCCTCCCAAACTAAATCCTCGATATTTTGCTCTTACATTGGAGCTGAGGTTTTATGATCATGCTTAGCATGACAACCCAAAGAAATGAACCGATAGCGGGGCTATTTTCTTTGGAAGACATTTCTTCTGTTAAACAGTAATATAACATATCTCTCCGCGTACCTTTGTTTATAAAACCGTATGGCCAAATTGCCTTGTTTGTCGCAAATCTTTGCCCTCATAAAGGCTTTATAAAGTAAGACAAACACTCCTCGGCTACTGGCCGAGGAGGTGGAAGCCGATGATCGGTCAACAAAGTTTTGTACAATGCGGATCCGAGCATTAAATGACGTAAAGTACTTGGATACATAGAGTCATTACACACAATTTGTGATTTTACTATGGATATCGATCCTTAATTCGGCCACCCGTGCCCGCATCAAGGCTCGGGGGCTACTGGGCTTCGGGCTTATTATTTAAACATATTAAAGGGGCACATCGATCCCCTGATCTGGTGTTGCCACCCGACCAGTGTCTCGGGGGCTACTACATTGCTTGTCCAATGCAGAAAATTTTATGTGCAATATAGTTTCCGAGGAGATTTTGATCCTCAGGTTGGTCGGCCGCACCCAATCTGAGTCTCAAGGACTGAGCACGCCGCTTTTAGTGTTCCGAAGTATTCTGCCGAGCTAGGACTTGATCCTTAGGCCAATTTTGCAAATCGACCCGAGTCTCAGCGGCTACTGGGATATTGACAAAAATATTGACAAGAAACGGCCCACATTCGGGGTGGTGCACCACCTTGGAAGTAGTCCGGCATAAAGCTCGGGCGCAAGTGGCTGGCTCCATAGGGGGCATTTCCGGCATTAAGCTCGGCTAAACTCCTTCAAACTTCTTTGAACAAAGGTGATTTACGACACCTCGGATACAGTCCAGCGTTGGAGCTCGGATACAGTCCGGCGTTGGAGCTCAGATACATAGTCCGGCGTCGGAGCTCAGATACATTCCGGCATTAGAGCTGGGAAGCGGTCCGGCGTTGGAGCTCGGACGCAAGAGGACACTCTCTCCCGGGAACAACTTCAAACCCGAGGTGTGGCATAAAAATAAACAAGGCATTGATAAAGGACGGAAACTTAAAGTTGCTCCTCGGATACCCGACCTGTAAACTCGTTGAATGCATTTCGGCGATCCTCAAGATCGAAGATAAAGAAGATTTGCTGAACCAGTTTTCAAGACCGGTGACCGAAGATGAAGAACGGTTCGGAAGAATTGAGGAGCGTCCCTAACTTGAAGACCGGTTCAGGGGGCTACTGATGGTGTCCTGGACTAGGGGGTACTCACCACGTCGTCTCCCAATCTATTAGATTGGGCCGAGGATTCCCGTGGCCGTATACTCATGGGCCAGTTCGGACAGCTGCCGCATACAAGGAAGATTCCACAAGACTTGGAGATCAAGACAAGGACTTCTCCCCACCGGCGTATTCGGCTAGGACTCTTGTTAAACCTAGGCCTCTGGTGCATTATATAAACCAGGGCCAGGCTAGTCGATAGAACATACATACAATAATCATACCATAGGCTAGCTTCTAGGGTTTAGCCTCCTTGATCTCGTGGTAGATCTACTCTTGTACTACCCATATCATCAATATTAATCAAGCAGGAGTAGGGTATTACCTCCATCGAGAGGGCCCGAACCTAGGTAAAAACATCATGTCCCTTGTCTCCTGTTACCATCCGGCCTTGACGCACAGTTCGGGACCCCCTACCCGAGATCCGCCGGTTTTGACACCGACACTACCCCTCGGCATCGCGTGGGCGGTGACACTGGCTACACCGAGCATACTTGGGCTCTGCGGAGCTGGGACTTTCCCGCCGATGTGGACAAGGAAAACCCATGGTGTTATTTGGATGCCAACAAAGTGCACGGGGACTCCAAGGAGGTTCACCTGGATATCTGCATTTTCAAGTTAAATGTTGATCATTAGTCTTCGCTCAATGTAATCCGTTGTCTAAGCATGTGGAGACTTCCATGCATGATCTTGCTCTATTGGAGTATCGCGCATGAATAAAAGTGTATCCATTTATGGTTTAGTCTAGAATCTTCCATGTATGAATTTTTACTACAGTACTGGTGAAAGACTTGTGATAAACCATTTCTTACATATCCTCTGCCCCCTCCCAAGTCATCCTGATTTAATCCCTCCGTCTAGGTGTATAAGGGCATGGTTAATACTTAAATAGTATAGCCAACTGTTGGCTACAACAAAGTGCCATGTCATCTATAGCCAACATGTATAACAATGGATACTCAAAAACTAATTCTTGAAGATCATTTCCTGCAAAGCACAATAAGAGTTATTTCTTCACAAGTTTTGGATGCAGGTTGAACAGTTGAACGCTTTTGTTTGCAAAAGATACTTTTTATCTATTTCACCCGAATGTTTGTGAGCTCTAGAGATGAAATAATATCCGAAAAAACCTATCCAAATGAACTAACCGAGGCATCTCCATCTTAATTTTCTCTTGCAAGTCATGTGTGGTCCCTTCATCGTGAAAATGCTCTGGCCGTCGCATTGATTTGCATGCATGGATAGCACCACCATATATTCAAAGGAGGAGCGAGCTCTATATTTCAGCCAAGGCATGCATGATTTTAGGAATTATGGTTGGGCATGCATGTACAAAAGGGAGGAGAGTAATTTGCATGCGAGGGATTAAAGGAAGGGAGGCCATCGGCTAGGCATTCAAAGGAGGCTGCATGCATGATTACACGGGATCCAGATACTAGTCCCAAAAAAATCAGTTCCTGTTTTTGCGGACATGCCTTGGTACGAAAGATTGACAAGTTAGGCCCTATAAAAATGGATGGAGGGAGTAGTAGTACGTGTAGAGGGCGGCGCTGCACGGGAGTCTCACATCTCACCCCGCTCGTGGCGTGGCAGTAAAGCCATCATATCACAAAACCCAACCACTCCCAGTAATAAGTGGCCTGGTAAAATAAACAGACAAGCAACCATCACATCCCTCCGTCTTTTTTGCATTTCATCTCTCTGCATTTACTTTCTCCGGTTCATCTCGCACACTCGATCCCTAGCTACTACTCCTAGGGCCAATTCTTTTGGCGGCTTCCCCAGCTTTTCCCACAAGACTAGTCACAGTGGAGAGTAACAATAAGGCGCCTCACTCATTTATTCGGGCTTCTAAACTACTATTCTGTCCTGGTTAGTTCCTCACCATTGTAATTTGTGCTAAATTTTGACCAAAGATTTAACTGGTTTTTCCTCACCATTGTAATTTGTGCTAAATTTTGACCAAAAATTTGACACAGATTACAATGGGGACCAATAAACTAGGACGGAGGTAGTAGTTATGGGATTACTAATCTAGAAGCCTAAAAGAACTGGCCCCTGGTACTCCTACTAGTAGTAGTACTCAAGTTGGAATTCCAGTTGCACGGCACAACCTGTTAGGCAAAAAATTCGATACAGGGTGTTGGAAGCGGTTTGGGAATTTGCATGCCTTTCCAACCAGTGAGATACTCCGTACAAAGTACGACAGAGAAATAACCACAGAGAAGGAAGCTAAAAGTAAACAATCAAACGAGCATTTTTGCATTTGTTTTGCATTGAATCGTTTCACAAGCTTGACTAGTGCTGTTTTTCCACTTTTACAAAAACCGCATCGTAATGTTAAAACATGCATTTGCACGTACATAAGTAATAGTAGTACTCCCTCCATCTAGGTGTATAAGTCTTCCCTCCTTCTTGGTCATGGTGCACAACCGAAGATGACTTATTGACCTGGATGGAGGGTGTAGCACAGTCTGCAAGCATATATCGAGAGAGACGTGTAGTGTGATAGTATATATTAAAGTTTGTGCTATATGCACGTACTTGCAAAATGCGTACGAATACACAAGGTTTCCAAACTTTCCCTTGTACATACTTAATTAAGGATGCTAAAAATTCCTGAACGTTCGGGATTTATCATTTGCGTCCCAAAACTAATGAGATCGCCTTATGAAACAAAAATTATAATCCTCCTAAAAGCCACGGCGCTCGCAGGAGCGCTTGCGGCGCGCCACGAGTGCCCTGGTGCGCGGTCGTTTCCCAGCGCGCCGACACAACGCCTCTTCCTCAGCCTTGCAACTCACGAGGTGCTGATTGGCGGCTTGCCGGCGGGCGAGCGCGATCTCACCGGTGTGGTGATCCGGCGCCAACAGGTACTCCTCCTTGCTGGAAGCGTGCACCCGGTCCACGCACCGCCAAGCGTAGATGAGGCGCTTGGGCCCGACTGCACTCAGGGCGTCGGCACGGACTTCCTCCGCCACCCTCACGGCCCTCGCACGAGCCTTTTGCCAAAGAACCAATTGCTTGACTCTCTTGGACGAGACATAGATCTCCCAGAAAGCTTGTTGCGCGGTGAGCTTCTCTTCCTCGGCCTTCTTCTCCGCCTCTATTTTGGCCCGCTCTGCTGGAGGCAAAGCCTCCCACAAGGCGACATCCATTTCTTTCCAAAGCTCCTCAAGGATGGGGGGGCTCGGCGGGTGGCGCGGCGTTCTCCTCGTAGCGGGGAGCCGACGCGTCCTCCCGCGCGTGTGCTGGCGAGATTGGGAACGCCGATGCATCCACCTCGACGCGTCGCGGCGAGGAGCGGAACGCCGACGCGTCCTCCTCGACTAGTGGCGGCGAGGAACAGAATGGCGACGCGTCGCATCGCGGCGAGGAGCGGAACACCGACGCGTCCTCCTTGACTAATGGCGGCGAGGAACGGAACAGCGATGCGTGACCGTCCGGGCGGTGCTGCGAGGGGCTCCTAGGGCTTGGGAGGGGTGATGCCATGGTGGTCGATGTGAGAGGGAGGGGGAGGAGATTGCAATGAACGTGAACGTGAGGGGGAGGAGATAGCAATGTCGTGGGAGGCGCAGTATTTATAGCGAGCAATGGCACACCTACGTAAGATATGGACTGAGCTGCACTGACTTAACTGCAGGTCCAGTTGTGTCACTAACATGTGGGCCAGACCCATGTTGGGCCCATATGTCAGTGACCGAATGCACCTGCAGTTAAGTAACGGCTACGTGGGCATATTTGTTGGAGTAAATTACGGGGGAGCGAAGGGGTGGAAATATTGCTGGTCACAACGGATTGGACGAGCGTGGGGGGAGGAGAGTCATGCATGCAGATTTTTTCACACGGGGTGGAGTGGTGGGACCGCCGGAGGGAGAAGGAGAGTTTGGCAGGCATATTATTTCCACACATGGAGAGGAAAAGATTTGGAGACGAACGGGCTTCCTGCAGGTATGGGGAATGGTGCATAATAAGTCATCTTGCATGCCGGGCTAGGTATAGTCTCAAGTCATTAAAAACAAACACGCCCCACACATGTTCATATTTCAAGGTGCACTAAATTATTGCATGCGATGATTAAGACTGACTATAATGGTGGTATCTTAGTTGGTATATCATGCACACGGGAATAGCAAACATGCTGATCTGGCAAACAATTAAAGAAGAGAGGGGGGTTAGAGTAACTAGTGTTCATGCATGCATTGGTAAACACATTTTTTGTGGAGAACGACAGCACTAGTTGAGTACTTTTGCAGACTTCAAAAACTATTCCACAATGTGTCAACATTCACAATGTCAAATCAATATTTTTACACTCATTGTAAAACGTAGTTCTTATACTCATTATAATCAGTACTCCCTCCGTCTAGGTGAGCAAGTCATCTTAGATTGTGCACTGTGACCAAGGAGGAGGGGAAAACGAGAGATCTTAATGTTATTTGTTATTTAATAGCACTACATGCAATGAACTAACCACTGCATGTCGTGTTTGGTAGTCTCAAGTCATTAAAAGCATGCACACCCACATCTCCTATTGGTTGATATGTTAAGAAACAAGAAATGAGGTAGAAGTTAATGCACCGCACCTAAGTGTTTTGGGAATATTGTATCGAATGAGTGTACTGGTGTGGCTGGTTAATTAATATAAGGTGGTGTTAAAAAAGTATAAATTTGGTCAAACACTTTGCAAACAGTTGACGGGAGTAAAAAGGACTAGAGGGAGTATCATGCATGCGGAGTAGGCAAAAAATTGCTTGTCTAAAAAAAGGCAAAAAAATTTGCTCATTTATAGCCGGTCGAAGTCTCCAAGGGCGCGACCGCGCGAGGGAGGCGAAGGTCGTGGGAGGCGCGGCATTTGACGGAATTAAATGAAGTTACATCCACGCGCCAGCATGGCGTGCGAACAACCAGAAGGTATACCGTCAGGCCTACGATATGGGTCTAGTAGACATGACATCTAGTGGGTCCTGCATAGTTCTCGAGAACTCTTTGGGGGCTTGCAGCCGTTTATCCACCGGGTAAGCCAGCAACCCCACGCCGTTCGCACGCCCTACTCGTCCCCGTCTTCTACCTTACAACAGTTCGCTCCCAGTCGTCCCGTCCTTTCACATTAGTTTGCTCCCAATTTTTTTTGCGGGGTACAAAAGTTCAACTTCTCCTAACCCTCCTCCAAAATCCATGGCCTCCCAAATCTCCATGGTCGCCGCTGAGTACCAGGATAGACCCATCACCGGTGATCAGTTCATCGTCATCTACACACATGGATCCGAGACGGTGAAAGCATAGCTTGCTCGCTTCCTATGCATGTTCAACAGTTCAACGGATGAGTCGGTCGCTGGGCTAGATGTTGAGTACACCACAGTCCTGGGACGAGAGAAGGATCTAAAGGACGAAGAGAGGAAGAAGCCCGTAGTGATCCAGGTTTGCGTATATAACGTTTGCTTGGTCTACCACATATGCCATGCTGACGTTGAGTGCTAGGATTTTAAGAACTTCCTCAAGGACAAAAGAGTGAAATTCGTTACTGTTGGCTTTAAGAACGATAGTGACGTCCTGCGTCGGATAGGTCTCGTTGTAGGCCAGCCCTTCGATCTCCAGAAGGCAAGCCTGGTGTCCTCCTCTCAACCTTCAATGCTGACCCTGGCAGCAGCCATGATTGATCCTTCGTATGCTAAACTGAAGAAACCTCATCACGAGTTTCATCATGCATGGGAGTCGAAGACATTAGATGAAGATCACATCCTGTACATAGCAATGAATGCCTACCTTTATTTAAATATCTACAAGGGTTGGATGAAGAAGCAGAGCTCAGTGTCCGGTTCAAGCAAAGAAGCGTCGGCGAAGAGGAAGAGGAAGAGGGACGAGGACGAAGTCGAGGACGTGGACTCGGACTCCAAGTAGGTGGCACCGCCGTCGCTCATGTTGGTTCTACTCCAGTGTCAAGCGGACTAGTTGCTTATTAGTTTATTTTCAAGCGTGTGTTGTGCTGAGGCCCGAGCAGAACTATGTTTATGTTCTTTCTCGTTATTTGAACTCTTTAGTACGTATAGTAGTACTAGTACTATGTCTTACTACTGTTCTTCTTGCAGTTGGTACTACTGCTCGTATCTTCGTGTTCCTACTGTACTTAATACGTTCGTACTAGTAGTATAATTTGGGTCAGTCGATTTGTGAAAGAAGTTTGACGGAGCGAAGGAAGAAGACGACAGAAGAGGTGGAAGAAGCCCTTCTAGCCATCCATGTTGCATCAAATGGCTCACATGAGTCGATTGACCCAAATTGCTCCTTCAGATTGCAGGATCCACGTGGCATTCAAGGTCTTGAAGGTAGTCCGCGTCCGCACCCGGTTTGCGGGCTCGACGCGCGTGCGACCGGCTTCCGCCGCGACAGCCACCATGTGCGCCTCCTCCGCGCGGGCGGAGACGACAATGACACGCTAGTTCCTCCTCGCCGGGGTGCTGGAGCATGCGCTCGTCCTCCTCTTCGTATGCTGCATGCATAGACGCGGCTCCACCAGTTGCTCGCGTGCTTGGCAGCGCGGCGGCATCGCGAGGATGGACTGCAGACGACGTGAGCGGGCGAGCCTTCGGCTTCATGGCACAGGGATGGCGGCGACATGGCGGTGATGGGCGAGAAATTGTTGGCCGAAGCAGGCGGGCGCCGGCATGCGCAACGGCGGTGGCGGCATATTGATGACTGCGCGTGTGGGAGCTTACTTTAGTTTTAAATATAAGGTTGGTCAAACTTAAAAGAAAACCGTACTAGTACACGTAAACATTAGACTTAGGCAGCGCTTTTATTAGTTAGTACCACAACCATGATACGGAATCCTGTGCAAGCGTGTGAACCGCGGCCGCGCGGTCGATCAAACGGTACGTCACCTTGTCGCACTCAAAGGACATCCACGGAACCTTTTTGTGTGTGTGAAAACAATCCTCGAGTATTACTCAACTTTTTTTCCTGTGAAAGTTCTTGATGCTCCAATATTTCCATATATTTGAATTTAGCTGCAGTTCGTGTTTATTTGGATTTGGACGTTTTAGGTGCGCCCTAGTTTTTTTAGTACTGATTTTGTGTGTGTGACTGAGAGAGAACGTGTGTATGTGTCCATATGTGTGTTGTGGCGGAAGGGCAATGTGGAGACGGTGTGCGTGTGATATAGACATAGAGAGGCGTGAATGTGCAAATGATCATGCATGAGTGACATAGACAGATGCCGATACGTTGTGTATACATGAGAGAACGGTCTTCTAGTTTACTTATGTGTGTGTGTGTGTGTGTGTGTGAGAGAGAGAGAGAGAGAGAGAGAGAGGAGCATCCGTAACACAACAACCATCTCTCTCGATTCGTCCGTCCCTCGCACGGTTGCATGCAACACATGCATCAACACGCACATTTTGACACCCTCACCCAGCCCCTGCCCACCTCAAGGCCCGCACAATCTCTTCGTGAATACCCATTTCTCTCCTTAGGTTTGTTTTCTCTCAATATCTGACACACACACACACACACACACACAGAGACACACGCAGCACAACACACACACACACACACTCCCCCGAGCACACAATTCATCCCCATCCAAGGTTATACGGCGACCACTCTCGCTTGTGCTTCTTTGCACCCCAACATGCACAACGCCTCAATCTTCAAAGAGGGCAACGAGCAGATCGAAGACGGCGACCACACCGCACTAGAGAATGCGGGGTCATTTGGAAGCACGGTGATGTGACGACGGTTGACTGACTCCTCCCCCCGCCCTCTCTCTCTCTCTTGCACAAAATTACCAATCCCTCTCTCCTCCGCACAAAATTGTCAATCCCTCAACCCATGAGATCCTTCCCCTCTTGTCCATGTTTTTCCTGCTCTCTCATCAAACATGTTTTCTCTTCTCCTTCCATGTATACAGAATCCAGATGCACACGCATCTCATGTATATTACATGTATGTATCTTTCTCATAGACCTAACTTCTTCCTCTCTCTTTCTCTCTCTATCTCCCTCTCTCTGTCTCGTTAGGTTTGATTCCTACTCTCTGTCCACATACATACAATCTTTCCTGCCCTATCTGCTCCATCTTCAAAAGCTCTCTCTGCACGTTTCATTCTCACATTGGGATATGTCAAAATGTTCCTTCTATAATGGCTGATATAGAGTTATGGTTGTTCTTGTTGCATCCTACAAAGTAATAACTATGAAATGCATTTAGATTCTCATTTGACTGGGATTATGTGAGTTTGAGCATGTTGTGAAGTACTATAGACCTTGTATACATCTTGGGATTCGACAATGATTGTAACTATCGAATTGTATAGACCATTACATTCGAAGACAATAGCCTAATATATTTATTTCACAATTTCAACAAATGATTAGTTCACTACAAACTAAGAAAACAAATTTGTACTCCCTCCATTTTTTATTTAAGTCCGCGTATTAGCATTGGTCAAAGTCAAGTTTTGTAAACTCTCAGAAAGCTTATAACAAAAAATATTAACATATACAATAACAAATAAATACCATTAGATTCATTATTGAATGTACTTTCACATCATACATATTTGTTATGGTAAATGTTTATATTTTTCTATAAACTTGGTCAAACTTTAGGAAGTTTGACTTCGGTCAAACCTAATATGCAAAGTTTACTACTACTACTCGCTAGTTGCTTAGCTGAATCACTCAACACGCCACACGGGGAGTCCAGTGTCACAAAATTTTGAGGTCAGCGGGAAAATCTCCCGCGACCCTGATTCGAGCAGTGGGAAGTTACCATCATAGGCTTCGGAACAGGCCTACGGATGACGCTTGGTAGGGGGCTGTTTTCGTAACTTCAGGTTCACCCTACCCAGCCAACCCCACCCCGGCACCCAGAGTAGTACACCTGAATACTCCCCAATTTCTATCCCCACCGCAAAATAGACTTCTCCACGGCACCGCAGCCTTCGTGCTCCTCCCCTTTACATCGGCGCACTCGTCCACCTCGGCGCATCTGCCTCATCGACGACCTCGTACGCCGCACTGGAGCCGGTCCACCGTCGTCGTCGTACACGGAGCCTCTTCCTCGGCATCGTCTTCCACGGTCTCAGATCTGCTTCCCGGAAGCCGACGCCAAGCGCAGAAGTACCACCGTCGTGGATAATGAACTGACTCCCGTTGCCGACCATGACTCACAGAGGCCGCCGCGACCATCGTTCTCCTCCTAGATTGGTAATGTGTGTATTGAATCACTTAGCAGTACATGTGCAGTTCCAATTTTGTTCATACCTACCCTTCAAATTTCCTAGGTGCTATTGTTCCCGTAAAAGTAATTTGTTATAGCCTCCATTGTCCAACAGAATATCAGCTTGTAATTGTGCGCCGCTCCTGTATCGCGCTTTGCTTGGGTAGGTTTTTCATCTGCAACTAGTAGTGTGGCAAATGATGGAAAGGTTTTTAGAACTAGCAAAATGCCCATGCGTTGCACGCATCAAGATGCATTTGTATGAGTAGTTTATCTTGTTGGAGATGCTCTAACATGGCAGACGAGTGCTTTAATGTTGCCCACAAGATGCGCGAGTATTACTAGTATTATATTTTTCTTGCCATGTTGAGATTTTAAAACCACGAGTGGGAACATGCAGAGGAGCAATGAAGACCAAACACGGGATATTCGGGACATCTTCAAGGAGCGTGGCAAGTTAAAGAGGAGCTGCACCGAACCTGTAAAACAAGCTTTGGTAAGTAACACCCTTTCAATTACTTTCGTGTAGCCTCGTGTTCTTCGATGTGTATATGTTGTAGTTTCTGTTTCTCTTAAGCGTGGTGTTCTTCGATGTGTAATAAGAAGAGTCTTAATCGTCCTAATGCTTTCGTTTTTAGCTTGATGCAGGAAGTGGGTGTTCTCACCTTGTAGTCTGTTTTTATTTATTTTTTCCTTTTGGATTCACTTCTCCGAGTTCTGTTTATCTGGCTTCTACTAAATGGATCTAGGTTGCTCTAAGTATTGATCTAAAAAAGAAGTATCTTCATGTCAGGATGCAATTCCTGCGAGGAGGGAAGTATGGTCAACCTCGAGATCATGTTTCCAAAATGAGGCTGGATTACACACAAGGCGCCAGTTCCCTAATGATGCTGGATTAGACACAAGGTGCAAATTCCCAGATGATGTTGGATTACACACAAGCCAGGTGGAGTCGTCAGCTGTTCGTGTCCTCGTGGCATTAGTAAAGGCTGAAAGAAAGCATGCATCATCCCTTGAGAATGTAGCCGAGTTCCTGAAGAAGCGAAAAGAGCAATCAGATGCTCTCTTCACCCAAGCCAAAGAAGAGATGGAAGAAGCTAGAAATAAGCTAGCAGAGGCAGAGCAGGCTAGGCGTCTCCTGCTATCTAAAAATGTTGTCAATACAAAATTTCCTTCATAATACCTAGGTTCAAATGTTTATCCAGTCAGCATGCCTGTTGTGATGTCCGTGCATCTACTGATGTGGCACAAAATGTTTTTTTTCCGGGTCATGTAATAACAGCAATTACTTTCCAAACAATAACAGACGAAGCATTGGACATGGTATAGTTCATGCGCAAGCCCGACATTCCAAGTTCAACTTCCACATCAAACTCATGTTCACAGATATCTGCACATTCATACATAATTTCCACAACCATGATTCACTTCAAAGCCAAAAAAATGTGAGGAGAGTTATAAATAAAGAAAATCCTCTACTAGTTCCTGCTACCAGTGCGAGCACAACAAGTCAAGACCATGCGTAAATTAATTATATTTTAGTCATTTTTTGTGTTCTAAAATGCCTGCCGGTTGCACGCGGATTCAATGCATAAATTAATTATATTTAAGCTGGTTGCACGCGGCGAGGAGGCGTGCTCAGTCGGGCCTGCAGCGAGTGCGGCCCTCTTGGCCGGTGCGCCGGTTCAATGCTTGCGCTATGAGAGGTCGCGTCCGTGTCAGAGCAATCACTCCCTGCAGTCCTTTTTTGTTTGGGTATAACAAAATCTCGTTTTCCATTCACATTTTACAAGTAAAGTTCGTGGACAAACTTTGACCCAAAGTACGATGGGGACTAGTAAACCATAATGGAGGTAGTAGTTTTTTAATCGAAGAAGGGTTTCCCCTTCCGATTTTCATTAAAGAAAACCAGCATATAAATCTAAACCATAGTATTTGCCCTATAACTACCAGGTTCAACATCTCGCAACATAAAGCCATACAACCTCCATCGGAAAAAAACAAACAAACCATACAACCATACGGCAAGGAGGTACGTAGTACTATGAATTCCATTTTCGCTCCATACCAATCGTTCTAAAAACTACTTACTACTTATAACGCGCCATTGAAAATCGGAACTCTTAACCCCGCTAAAAAAACGATATTTTAAACGTGGCTACTCGATCTGTGGCAACTGGCGAGCCACCGCGCTCCAAGTCGTTCACCTGTGGTCCCGACCATCAACTCCTACGGATCAAATTATCACGCGAGCTGACTATTCCTACAAAGGTGCTCCACCACGTACCCGGTACCCGCGAATGCAGCAATCGTGCCCCTAGGGTTTTAGAGTTTATTTGTTAACGTCGCCTTTACGTAACACTCATGTGTGCGAGACAGCGAGAGGCCGACTGCGTGCGTGCACCTCTTCTCTTCGTATATGTACTCCACAATTTGTCTGGTGTCCAAAAAATTATAATAACTACTAGCAATGTGCCAATGCGTTGCCACACTATCAAAGTAGATTAATTCATTAATACATATTCACCGATTTGATAGAAAAAAGTCTAGCTTTGAAATACGTATATCACTAAAAATATGTTATGTTTCACTCAAAATATATTCCTTTGGCGGTTTTGATGAGATAAGGGATGAATGTTGTTGGTTTCAAGATTTGAGAAGTGGTATATGTCTAATTTCTACTCTTACTAGCAAGATGCCCGTGCGTTGCACGGAACATCAAGATCTTGTGGGAGAAAAGGATGAACGAGGGAAGGCCTTATCTGCAAATGTGGTAAAGAGTGCGGGTAAATTGCCATATTTTCCTTCCGATCCGTTAGATATAAATCAGACAACCTACATTGCAGGATGGCAGGCCCACCATCATCACCAACTCTATTTTTTATCCCTACTCTTATAATAAGCATTGTTGGTGATGATCGTGTGCCTGCCATCCTGTAATATAGGCCGTTCGATCTATATCTGATGGATAGGAAGGAAACTATGGCAATTTTGCAAAAAGATACCCACACCCCTCTCCACATTTGCAAATAAGGCCTTCCCTCGTTCATCCTTTCCCCCACAAGATAAACTACTCATACAAATGCATCTTGATGTTTCGTGCAACGCATGGGCATCTTGCTAGTTGTTGCAAAAAGCCCATGTGTGTGTGTGTGTGTGTGAGAAAGAGAGAGCAAGTGGAGGAGGACGGAGTGCATGTGTGTTAAAGACACAAGGAGTGTGTGTGCGATAGGTATCAGCTTAAAATGAGGCGATAGTGTGTGTGTGCACGATCGAGAGGGCGTGTCTCAAGAAGGGAAGAAAAATCTACATAGATACAAGGAGCGGGAGAGAGACATGTATGCGATGGTGGAAGCACGAGTGTGCGGGTGTATAACCCTATCTAGAGGCTAGCTAGCCGATAAATGTTTGAGAGAAATACGAGTCGGGGTGCGAAAGCGAGAGTTTTGTGTGTCTGAGAGAGAGACGGTAGTTGGAAGGGGAGTGGAAGCAGGAGTTTTGTGTGTGTGTCTGTGAGAGAGAGAGGAGACGGTAGTCAGGGTTGTCTAATCGGTAAAGAAATGAATAATGTCAGTCTGGGATGGAGACGAAAAGGAGACCGCAACAAATGTTGTGTCTATAGGAGAGATAGAGAGAGTAATTTTAGTGGTATGAGTCATATGTAGAGACATATAGGGTGTGTGAGAGAATCCCATAGAGAGAAAGACAAAGTGAAATACGAGTGGAGACTGTGTGTTTGGCGGTGAAAAAGAAAGCTTAGGTACCGAGTTATACCAGAGAACAGTAGAGACGTGAGAGATAATGAAAACCGTGTAATGTATAATGATAGGGAGAGTGTGACACTTATCAAGGGAGACCTCGAGAGACCATGTTTGCGAGGATAGGAGCAACATGAAGTGAGTGTGCGGGTGAGCTGGAGAAAAGAGAGTGATAGCTACCTGAAGGAGCATGCATGTGAGAGAGATGGGCGTGAAAGGAGTGAACAAAAAAGGGATTCAAATATTGAATTCGAGATGATGATACATGCAATCCATACTCGAACCAAAATTGATCTATCAAACATGCATACTCATATGAATTCACGCACATCTATGTTATTTAATATGTAGAACATAATTTGGTTATTTTTTTTTGGATTCAACCTTAAGATTTCGAGATCGTTGTATTTGTAAATCATATTATACACATAAAGGAGCAGAATTCTTTGTTGTGCTTTTGAAAGTATATATAAAAAATGATGTATATAGAATGTAATTCCAATTGAAAATGGATCCCACCTGAAAAAATAGAATACAAACGGGATTCGAATTGAGTTGGCACGGTAAACGTGCACTCTGCAAAATTTGAACGAAGCGGGGAAAGTCGCAGTAACCGCCCGAAACCAAAATCTGCGAGATGGAAATCACTACTCCCTATCCCTGCCACGCAAAGCCTATATGATGGATTTCTATAGGTTTCGATAGGGGTAGGTTTGTAATTTCACCCAAACGCGCCTCTCACCCGGATTCATACACGGTGGGCGCCAAAACACAGTGTGTCCTCGGCCGAAATCGACTCCCTCCCCGATTCATATGCATACACGGTGGGCGCCAAAAAAAAAACTCTCGTCGGTAAATATTCGGTGTATGCGAGATTACCGTCCTATCTCCAATCGACTAGTGTTGCTGTGATGTAGTAGAAATTTGAAACGGGGGCTAAGTTTGTAAATTTCCTCGCATTTGAGACAAGCGCGCCCTGGATACATGGTTCCCCCTTCCTCTCTACCTCCCTTTTCCCCATTCGTACTCCGTGGGCGCCAGAACACCCTCTCCACCCCACCCTCCTCCGTCCGCCGCCGTCCGCCACCCCATCCTCCGCCGTCCTCATCCACCATACCGGAGCTGATACCCCGACGCCGCCGTCCATTACAAGAGATCGACCTCTCTCATCCATGGCTTCGGACCGGGATCCTTGCATCCCATCCTCTCGCTTCATCCCCGCCGTCGTCCACCTTGTCGGCGCCGCTCCTACGACCGTCTTGTCCACCGCA
This sequence comes from Aegilops umbellulata, assembly GCA_032464435.1. Taxonomy (NCBI): domain Eukaryota; kingdom Viridiplantae; phylum Streptophyta; class Magnoliopsida; order Poales; family Poaceae; genus Aegilops; species Aegilops umbellulata. The sequence continues at coordinate 334,062,856 of CP136058.1, forward strand.
CCCTGCCGCCACCGTCTACCCTCCTAGATCTGCTTCCACGCCGCCGACAGCCATCGCTACCGCAGCACCGTCAAATTCTCAGTAGATGCGTACACGGCGCCGCACCAGAGGGGTACTCTTTCGTATCTGCTCAACTTATTTATCGCAGCAAGAAAACAGATCGCCACTGCTTTACTCTGATTTCTTGTCTTGGTTGAGAAGTTGCCTTTGTCCGGTTTGCACCTTCAGATCCGCCATGGCACGCTCAACACCATACTCGCAATGCTCATGGTTTTCCCCTTTTATATTCCACACTAGTTAAATCACAGTAGACTAAATTTCAAAATTGGGTCAGTCGATTTTTCAGAGCTCGCCGGAGTTCGTCGGTGCGATCGAAGGGGCTCGGGTGGGGACGGTGGTTTTGGGGGCGGTGGTGGGGCCTTGTCAAACAAAGAAAACTTGAAGCGGGTGGGGGCGTGGTGGGGGTGGGGGTGGCGAAGGAACACAGGCGGTGGGTCCGGTGGTTCGGCCGGCGGCCCATGCGGTGTTCTGTATGGGAAGCAAAGTATGTTCCTTGTCAGGAAGGGGAGCAGGGACATCTGCAGTCTAACAGCTGATAGAGCTGGCCTGTACGTGATCGATAGGCTTTCAATTACTAGCGGCAATACAACACCGTAATTTCCAACCAATTCCACTTTCCCGATTTATATATCCTGGTTATGGTGTACCCCTGTTATGTACACTATGATCTGCCTAGTTGCTGCGTGCTCTTGTTATCATCGTTTGGCAATAAACTCTCTATACAGTATATTATGAACCTATCATCTGCCAACTATCCTTACTTTTGGAGCCTATTTTTTTTTGTGTACTTGTGCCAGATTATATAAATGCGCGCACCATACTACAACACACATGAGCTCTCTCATAAGAATCCAGTGATAGCACACAAGTGTTTACAGGGGCGCCCCTATATTAGAATATCATCTGCATTACAAAGATAATCTCACAACTATTTATGTTTTCATGGTTCTCAGATATCATACGCAATTACAGTGAATATCAGAATCCGCGCATCAGAAGAATATTGTGGAACACTTCAATGACTTACAAAATTGGCACCAAGGAATTGAGTGCCATTCTGGAAGCAATGAAACTCGTACGCTCCCCACCTGTTGATTCTTGTTCAGAATATCATCCTAATGACTATTCTAATCTCAAGGAGTCAAAGGCAGATGGCCTGTCCTATTCACCCATCAAGGTGCCTGTTCTAATTTGGCAAGGTTTTATTGATTGCGCGTATCTTGCATATGTTGTCTTGAATTTCTTCTACTTTGTTGCACCGCCATCTGCTTAGTTTACTCATCATATATGTCGAGATGCCATGCCCATCCATTATCAATACATATTCCATCTGTCATCATACCATGTTTTTCCACTCAAATGCTGTTCTGGTGCATCAGACATCAAAAAGGAAGAGGGTGATTGCCCCACCACATAGGACCTGCACTGCAGCAAAAGGTATACCGATTTCATTTGCCATAGCACTAGCTGTACCACAGAAAAATCCCACTCCAGCAAAAAGTACAGCAAGTCCACCGGCCGAAGACCTATCCCAACTGCAGAGACGGCCAATTCCTACAGATTGGAACCCCATTCCATTTATTCCCAGTTTAAAAGACAATGCTTTCATTGTTGTTAGGGACTACGTGCATATATTCCCATCATGGGAAGATTATTGTGAAGACAAACACCATTTTCACATCTTCCTGTCCAACTTACGTGTAAGTGCTATTATTCATGGTTATTATTTTTCCTGTTTTCTGCTGATTGAACACATCAACGATTTACATTACATTGTTGTAACTAGGCTAGGGTCAATCTGGATAGTCATGACAAGCAAAGCTTGCTTGTGCTTTTCAAGGAAGCATTGCAGCAGTATCGGTGTTACCTGAGGAAATCACACTTTGATGGCAAGTCTATAAACGAATTTCCGGTGAAGTCTCCTGTGCTAAATTTAGAAGACATTGAATGGAAAAACCTTGTTATGCACTGGTCTCGTTCCCAGGATGAGGTACTGTCTATGAAATCACATGACAATTTGAACTTCTACTTTTCCGCATGTGCCTTACGGATCTTTTTTGCAGGAAATCTGATTGAAGAGGAATTCCGGTTTGACAAGAACGACAGGATATCGCAAATATGCTGCCCGCTGCTTTGCTCTTGTTAGTACCTGTTGTCCTGTATCACTGTACTTGCATACATACCTGGTTCATTATGTGACAGCAGTTTGCATGATAGCTTGCTTATCAATTGTTCGCTCCAAATTATCTGATATGTATGAATGGTTACATTGGTGTAGAATATATCCAATGCCAATGTTTTTTTATCTCTGCATTGTTCTTGTAACTACATGTTGTCCTTTATCAGTGTACTTACAATGACAGGTAGGTGTTCATGTACCATCACTCTGCAGCTTATTTTCCTTTGCCCTCCATTTTCTACACATCAGATCTATATTTACTCTTACCATAAGGTTGGTACTGAAGAAGTTTAGTTGTGCATCGCTCTTGGCTGTACCTTTTGCCTGTATCGCTGCACTTACATTTATAGCTACTTGGTTATGTAGCATCACTCTTCATCTTATCTTAAATATTCTCCATTTTTTCATATATTATCACATCTATATTTACTCTTAACAAAATGTAGAATAAAGGCAATGCTTTTGAAGAAGATTCCGTGGTAAACTTCTTGAATTGCCCCCCCCCCATCAGCATGGACAAGGCCTTTATAGAGCCTGCCTTCACCAATAATGTAAGTTTGTCCATCTCAAGCCTTCAAACTTTGTTGTATATATTTGGTTAGGCATGACTGTAACAGCTGTTATTTTTGGTGTTTGCATCAAATTGCTTGTTTAAAGGTTATTATATGTAGTTCATAAACAAAAGTTCGTCCTTTCTCAATTTAAGTTTTCAGTTGTACAACCAAGTTCCTTCTTCATACCATGTAAATTAAACTATACAGAGCAAGTGATCTTCTTTTGCACTGCATGTATGCTTCTGTTCTTCATCTGTAATCCAGTGGTGTGGTGAACCTACCCACTACAGCACAATGTCATATTCTGCAATGTCTTAACTATGAACAATGTCATATTATTCTACTATTATTTAGACCGTCTCTTTATTTGCCAATCTGAAATGGTATAAATTGACAGCACACTAACCATTGATACTTATGAGTTCTTGATCTGTAATCCAGTGGTGTCGTGAAGATGCCAACTCCTTCACAATGTCATTTCCTGCCATGTCTTGACCTGAACAATACCATATTGTGTTAATGCAAATTTAAACTGTGTCACTTTATTCGTCAGTAAGAAATGTGATGAATTGTCAGCACTGATACTTTTATGTGCAAAGCCTGTCATCTGTCCGCTTGTTTATCTTTCAGAGTGAGGAAGATATAAGTGTTGAACAAGCGCAGTCTCATCATCTTGCTCAGCTGCTTGCGTTGCAGCTCCCCAGCAGGGCTAACCTTTCTTGAACTCTATTGAAGTGTTGTCGGTTTTGTATATTATTTTGTCGGCGTGTTTATTTGCACTGGTGGCGATCTTTGATGCCTAGTGTATGTAATCTGCTGTCTGCTTGTGATTTATTATCATAGTGGCGAAATTTGATGCCTAGTGGATGTAATATGCCTTAATTTCTTTATTGTATAGTCTTGGTTTTTTCTTATTCACGATGCTGCAGTTATTTTACTGTATATATATCCTGTTTTCACAGTAAACAGGCCAAACCGTAAAATTAAGGTACATAATCGGGCCGTCGTGCAATCACGATGTAGGTTGGGCCTGAAAACGTGCCAATCAGCTCACGGGTCGGCAGCAGCCCGAGATGAACCTCGGCCCATGATTGTGGGAATCAAATCACAGGCTTTTAACAGGCCAAAAAATTGTCTCGGTCCTTGTTTGGCCCAATCAGATATGGGCTGCGAGCAGGCCGGATGCAAACCGGCCGTAGTTAGGCCCAACTATATGACGGGCTTTTAACAGGCTGAAATTAATATAGGGCCGAAATGTTAAACGGGCCCTTAACAGGCCATAACTAATATCAGGCCGAATTACTAAGTGGGCCTTTAGCAAGTGGGCCCAAAAGCATAGTGTCCAGTTGACGGGCCGAATCTGATATGGGCCATAATGGAGCCCAAAGCCTCTTAAAGGGCCGGACCTGATCTGGGCCATCATTTGGCCCAGAATGTGGTAGGCCTTTAACGGGCCGGATCTCATATGGGCCACTATTAGGCCCGGAGCATGGCAGGCCATTAATGGACCGGATCAAATATGGGCCGGCATTTAGCCCAAAACATGGCAGGCAGGTAATGGGCCGGCCTACTAGGGTCCACAAAATCTTGTGGGCCTACAGCTGGGCCGGGCCATTAATGTCGGCGAAATCTCGTGGGCCTTTAGCTGGGCCGGCCCATTATGACCCGCAAGAATCTTGTGGGCTTCACCTGGGCCGGCCCATTATGGCACAAAAAAAATCTTGTGGGCCTTTACCTGGGCCAGCCCATTATGGCCCGCAAAATCTTGTGGGCCTTTAGCTGGGCCAGCCCATTATGGTCCGCAAAATCTCGTGGGCCTTTAGCTGGGCCGGCCCATTATGGTCCGCAAAATCTCGTGGGCCTTCAGTTGGGCCGGATCATTTAAATTTGATGGGCCAGTCCACGTGTCAACATATCATAGGCGCGTCTCACCCATTGGATGAGTTGACACGTGTCTCCTCCAGCCAATGATGATTTTACATGTGGAAAATCCCCATTGGTCGGGGCTGTTAACAGGTTATCGGATCGAAAACCCGACCCGATAGCTTAACGGTGTTCCGTTATGGTGGATGGCACATGTCGGTCACCCTTGACGAAAGCACTTCTGTGACGCACGATTTATTGTCATGGAAGTGGACACTTCCGTGATGATAATTTTGGTAATGTCATGGAACACTTCTACGACAGCACATGTATGACTATCTTGATTCTGTCATAAATTTGTCATGGATGTACATCCATGACAAAAAAGCGACCTACTGTGACAAACATGTATCATCACAGAAGTGTATTTTTTTGTAGTGTATACTTTGGCCGGACTGTTGGACTATGAAGATACAAGATTGAAGACTTCGTCCCGTGTCCGGGAGGGACTCTCCTTTGCGTGGAAGGCAAGCTTGGCAATTTGGATATGTAGATCTCCTCCCTTGTAACTAACTCTGTGTAACCCTAGCCCCCTCCGGTGTCTATATAAACCGGAGGGTTTAGTTCGTAGGACAACAACAATCATAATCATAGGCTAGCTTCTAGGGTTTAGCCTCTACGATCTCGTGGTAGATCAACTCTTGTAATACTCATATCATCAAGATCAATCAAGCAGGAAGTAGGGTATTACCTCCATCGAGAGGGCCCGAACCTGGGTAAACATTGTGTCCCCCGCCTCCTGTTACCATCCGCCTTAGATGCACAGTTCGGGACCCCCTACCCGAGATCCGCCGGTTTTGACACCGACAGGCACAAGACACCAGGGCATGCTTGGGCCCCCTGGCGCGCCCAGGTGGGTTGTGCCCACCTAGGGAACCTTCTTGACTCCGTTTTCCTCCCATTTTCTTGTTTCCAAGATAAAAAAATCTTTACATACCCCCGGGCGGATTGACCACCATATTGTGGAGAAATCTCTTGTTCTTCGTTCTTGCTGTTTTCTGTCAGATCTGTTAAGCCAGGCATCATGCGTTCTCCCTCCTCAAAAAAGTAGAAGAGGATGCTTGGTTGATGAAGATGGAACTAAAGATAGAGGAATCCGAGAAAAACATCAAGGGTGATAAGGCCAAGGAAGTTGTGGGATACCAAGTTCCGGCATTAGGATAGGTCATTCCCGTAGCAGAAGAAGAAGACATCCTTCAACCTCACTATGATTATCTTACCCCTCCTGAAATTGAACCTTTCAGGGTCATTGAAATGGTTCATGTGCAAAATAAATATCTCACTCATGAAAATATTCTGTTGCAAGAGCATATCATCGCCCTCCGGAGCATCATCCATAGATTGGAGAACCTCCTGAGCCTGAAGTGTGAAACTACTTCACCACCACCTTCTTCATCACCAAAGGAGACTTGAGTTTAGCTTGTGCCAAGCTTGGGGGAGGTGTCCCGGTCGTATCACCACCAATATCTTTGCTTTCATCTATTTTAGTTCGATCTTTAGTTATCTTATGATTTAGTTGAATAAAAGTTTAGTTTGATCATTTCTTTTCAAGTGGTTGCTTAGTCATCTATCGATGTAATCGTGTGCGAGATATATAATAAAGAGTAGTTTGAGTCTTGCTTCTTTACTCTTTTGTTCCAATAAAAGAAAGGAAAATAAATGAATAAGATCATATGCTAATCTTATGGTAAGTAATGACATCACATAAGGAAAAGTATAAGTGGTAAAATTTATTGGAGATTGACAAACATAGCATTGGTCAATGATGCAATTCATGAAAGAATTAATAAGGGAAGAGAAGATTCACATGCAAATACACTTCTTGGACATCTTTTATGATTGTGAGCCCCCATTATTGATATTTGACAAGGAAGACAACGTAATGATTTATGTTTGTTCGTATTCACATAGAAGTTATATTGTCATAGATCCTTTAACATGTTGTGCTTGCTTAATATCTTTTCTATCGAAAAATTCTGCACTAAGTATAGATACTACTTGTGCATCCAAAACACTTAAACCCAAATCTTATTTTGAGAGTCCACCATACCTACCTATGGATTGAGTAAGATCCTACAAGTAAGTTGTCATCGGTGCAATAAGGCAATAAAAATTGCTGCTAAATGTATTCGATCATTTAGTGTAAGAGAAAGTTGAGCGTCGTACGAACTTGTGATGGCAAAGTAATAAAAGCGACGGAATGCATAATAAAGGTTGCTATCATAAGGGGCAATATAACATGACGTTCTTTTGCATTAAGGGATTCGACATACAAAAAAAATAAGCGCATGACAACCTCTGCTTCCCTCTGCGAAGGGCCTATTTTTACTTTTATGCATTTACTTTTATGTACGAGTCAAAAAAATTATTCTCTATTCCTTTTTCTTTTTTCTTTTTGCAAGCATCATGTGCTGAGGAAAGGTCTAGGCACATATATCCAGTTGGATATGAGTAGGCATGAGTTATTATTTTGACATCACCCTTGAGGTGAATACGTTGGGAGGCGAAACTATAAGCCCCTATCTTTCTATGTGTCCGGTTGAAGCTTTTTGTTCATGGGTATGATGTGAGTGTTAGCAATCATAGAAGATTAAATGATGGTTGAGTATGTGGACTTGCCTAATGGCTCTGATACGTGACCCTTCCTGAAAATATGATGAATTGTAGTTGCAAAATTGACTGAGAACATAGTTTGCTGGTTTTCAACAACTTATGCTTTTTACTTCGATGTTGTGATGAATTATTACTTTTTCGTGAGAAGTTATATGATAGAGATTTATGATAAAGTTTGTTGCTGTTATAATAATAAGCATGATGCTACTATTTCCATTTTGCATCATGTTTTCCTACTATTATTTATAATGTTTTTATGCATAATAATGCTTTTTGGAGTAATTCTAATGCCTTTTCTCTCATAATATGCAAGGTTTACACAAAAAGGGAGAATACCGGCAACTCGAATTCTGGACCTGAAAAAGCTACGTCGGAGTTACTTATTCTGCACGTCTCCAAATGAGCTAAAAATTTACGGAGAATTATTTTGCAATAAAAAAATACTAGAGCAAATAACTACCGGAGGAGGCTCGCTAGGTGGGCAGAACCCACCTAGGCGCGTCAGGCCCCCCAGGCTCGCCCTGTGGGTTGTGCCCTCCTCGGCCCACCTCCGGTGCCCATCTTCTGGTATATAGGTCATTCTGCCCTAGAAAAAAGTATGAGGGGACTTTCAGGACAGAGCGCCACCGTCTTGAGGCGAAACTTGGGCAGGAGCACTTTTGCCCTACGGCGGAGCGATTCTGCCAGGGGAACTTCCCTCCCGGAGGGGGAAATCATCACCATCGTCATCACCAACAACTCTCCCATCTTTGGGAGGGCCATCTCCATCAACATCTTCAACAGGACCATCTCCTCTCAAACCTAGTTCATCTCCTGTGTTCATTCTTTGTATCAGAACCTTAGATTGGTACTTGTGGGTGACTAGTAGTGTTGATTACATCTTGTAGTTGGTTACTATATGGTTTATTTGGTGGAAGATTATATGTTCATATCCATTATGCTATTTAATACCCCTCTGATCTTGAGCATGATTATTGTTTGTGAGCAGTTACTTTTGTTCTTGAGGTCACAGGAGAAGTCATGTTGCAACTAATCATGTGAACTTGGATATGTGTTCAATATTTTGATGATATGTATGTTGTGATTCCCTTATTGGTGTCATGTGAACGTCGACTACATGGCACTTCACCATATTTGGGCCTAAGGGAATGCATTGTGGAGTAGTTATTAGATGATGGGTTTCTAGAGTGACAGAAGCTTAAACCCTAGTTTATGCGCTACTTCGTAAGGGACTGATTTGGATCCAAAAGTTTAATGCTATGGTTAGATTTTATCTTAATACTTTTCCTGTAGTTGCGGATGCTTGCGGGGGGGGGGGGGGTAACCATAAGTAGGAGGTTTGTTCAAGTAAGAACAACACCTAAGCACCGGTCCACCCACATATCAAATTATCAAAGTAACGAACACGAATCAAACCAACATGATGAAAATGATATGATGAAATTCCCGTGTACCCTCAAGAACACTTTGCTTATATAAGAGACCGTTTTGGCCTGTCCTGTGTCACACAAGGATTGGGCTACCTTGCTGCACCTTATTTACAGTTACCTTTACTTTCTTGTTACGAATTATCTTGCTATCAAACTATCTTTTACCGACTATTTCAGTGCTTGCAGAAAATACCTTGCTGAAAACCACTTGTCATTTCCTTCTGCTCCTCGTTGGGTTCGACACTCTTACTTATCGAAAGGACTACGATTGATCCCATATACTTGTGGGTCATCAGTTAAATCGAGTAGGAATCCATCGAGGGTTATTCCTCAGATTCCTCCTTGATGTTATGGACACACGGATACCTTAACCTTCAGCTTAGTCCTTTGTTGAAGTCGGGTAGACCCAACGGGTACCCACAAGAGTTATTGAAGTTGGGTTGACCATGAGGGTACCCACGAGATAATGATGCAGAGCGACCGGGCAGGTAGAGGTCGCCCGAGGAGAGGAATTGGCCTGGCCCTTGTCGTAAGTCCGCGAGACGGGGCGATAGGATCACTGAACATCTCCGTGAACTCCCAATACACTAACGGTTCGGATATATGATATGGTAGGCCTTTGGCCTTTTCGCACTCACCACCACGTAGGAATAAGTATGGGTACTCGGCATCGTGCGATTATCCCGAAAGCTCTTTGGACGTCGGCAGTTAAGCGGCACGCGCCCGGTTGGACGGTAACCTCCTGCGCTTGTATAAGGAGGTGGGTCTGCTCCAGGCCGCGTACGCAACACGTAGGAATGCTTAGGACAATTGGCCCATGACCCCTTCGCACTTAGGATTTAGACCGGCATGCTGGCCTCTCTGTTGAGCCTAGGTAGGATTACGGTGTGTCGATTAGCCGGGGCCAATCATGACCCATCACTACAAAAAAAATACACTTCCGTGATTATATGTGTTTGTCACAGTAGGTCACGTTTTCTGTCATGCACGTACATCCATGACGATTTTAGGACAGAATCAAGATAGTCATACATGTGCTGTCGTAAAATTCTTCCATGGTATTACCAAAATTATCATTACAGAAGTGTCCACTTCCATGACGATAAATCGCGTGTCATCGAAGTGCTTTCATCAAGGGTAACCGACACGTGGCATCCACCATAACGGGTCGCCGTTAAGCTATCGGGTTCTGGTTTGGATCTGATAACCCATTAACAGCCCAGACCAATGGGGATTTTGCACGTGTAAAATTTTCAATGGCTAGAGGAACCACGTGTCGGCTCACCGTTGGGACAGATGTGAACCACTCATTGGACCGAAGGCGCCTATGATACATCGACACATGGCACGGCCCAACAGAGGCCCACTCCGATGAAAAGACTGGCCCATTTGACTTGGTCAAAAGGTAGCGGGCCGGCCCAAGGAAAACCTAGTAATGGCCTGTTCGCATATACCCTATTTACAGCCCACTAACTCACGACCTGTTACGGCCTATCCGAGAATTAGGCCCAGTAGCATCATCTGGGCCATCCAATATGATTCCAGCCCGTTGTAACTTCCGGCCCATGTATGGCCCATGATGTCTTTCGGCCCATACGAGGCCCTTTGTAACTCTGGGCCCATTAAAGGCCCGAGATGAAACTGGCCCATAATGAACAGTGTATCACTTTATACCCATTAACGGCCCATTATTCTGTCAGCCATTTCCAGCCCATGTTAACTTTCGGCCTTCTAAGGGCCCATTTATTCTTGGGCTCATTTCCAGAATTCGGTTACTTACGGTCCGTTACTGGCCTGTTCCGCTTGTGGGCCAAATTCAACCCGTGGTTATAGTCGACCCATTAACCCGTTGGGCTGTTTTCATAGCGTCATCAAATACGGCCTATTAACGGCCCGTTATGGTCGGGCCATAAAACAGACGATTTCCACTCTAGCCCATTTACGACCCATTTTGCGGACCGTTATTGGTCCACGAATAGTACGGCCCATGTTTGGCGAAATGATTATACAGCCCGTAGAAGGCCCATTGATTAGACGACCCGTAGAAGGCCCATGGATCCCACGACCCATAAAAGGCCCATGGATCCTACTGCCCATAGAAGGCCCATGGATCCTACAACCCGTAGAAGGACCATGGATCCTATGGCCCTTAGGAGGCCCATGGTCACTACAGTAGGTAGCAGGACCATGGTTGCAACAGTCCGTTTGTTGCCATGGTTATTGTGGCCTAGTTATAAAAATAGGTTATTGTGGCCACTAGAAAAACGTAGAAAAAGAACTACAGTGACTACAAGCAAGCAACTAAACAAGACAATAACGGAATAAATAAGCAACCAACTAATGCTAGGCTAGTATGGCTATTACACATATTACATTCACTGGGCATCAAAGTTCGCCACCAGTGCAAATATAGGGAACAAAGTAGCATATTACATATACTGGCTGTCTAAATTGGCCACCAGTGCAAATAAATGCGGTAGCAAAACAAGTCCATAACTGAAACAAATTCAGAAGAGCTCAAGAAACGTTATCTTGGGTATCCACCATGCTCGCAATAAGCTTAGCAAGCTTATTAGATTTCTCCTATTTGGGGCTAAAATCCTCCAACGCTTGTTGTTTCACCAGAAAGTATGTATCTGAATTCTCGAGGGACTTCCGCAGTCCTTCAGCTTCTTGTCGTAGCACAGTTGATCAATGAATTTTAGCTTGTAGTTGAGACTCAAGAACCCGAACTGAATCAGACAGTGAGTTTGAATAGCTTGTGCCAGCGGTAGTGGCGAGTAACTCGAACACTACACCAAGACATGACTTTGGGCTTGTCTCGCTGTCTTCAAGATAGTTTTCCTTAGCTGTTTTATTAGCGTTGTTGGAGACCAACAAGGATGTCTCACTATGCTGAACCTTATCTGCATTACTTCCTTTACCATTGCTTAATAAGGCACTCTTCCACAACATTCTAAAAGAAGAAACAAGCAGACACATAACATGTTTAGCATGTACTAGTATATGAAACTCATTTCGGTGAACCAGTTCATTAGTAAGGTGGATAGGATTAAACTACCAAGTATTCTATTGCCAAGTAGTACATAATAAAAGCATCAAACAAACATATATCTATTTCCTATGGTCACTCCATTGTCTTGCCAAATCAAAATAGAGACACGGTTCAAATCATATCAGTTCAAGACAAAGCAGCACTGAAACAATACAAAGCGTGGGAAACTACACGTCACAACAAGATTTCAGATGGGTACCACGGGTCTACATGTACAACAACACTATTGGCTCTATTTTGATGCTAGTAATGTGCATGATATGAGAAGTCAACTGTAAATCAACAGACCTATTTATAAGAGCAAACCTGTTAAAGAAACATGCGTAAACATACCTGTTGTGCCATTGGAGTGTCGATTGGATCCTTCAGTTTAAAAATAACTTTGTATGAGTAAATAAAGTGATACAAGAGCAAAGAAGTATGCATGATAGCATTGGAATCTTAAATGAGAACAGTTGTTCTTCAGGTTTAAGCACTTGTTCTACATGAACAAAGTACAGTAAGACGCAGACATATATTACTTAAAAATAAAAAATGAGCTCATAGACCTTACCACATTCTTGGTTCGGGACTAGTACAGAATAAGGCGTTCCCAGTCAACTTTCAGTAAATGTGTCCCAGGAGAACATAAGGGAATTTGATGAGTTTCTTTGCCAGTGAAGTACGTTTTCTTCAGGTAATTCCGATACTGCCATGATACGTCTCAAACGTATCTATAATTTATGAAGTATTCATGCTAATATATTATCATTCTTGGATGTTCTACAATCATTTTATAGCAACTTTATATCATTTCTTGGGACTAACCTATTGACCCAGTGCCAGTTGTTGTTTTTTGCTTGTCTTTTACATCGCATGAAATCAATATCAAACGGAGTCCAAACACCGCAAAACTTTTTGTGGATTTTTTATGGACCAGAAGACATCCAAAGGGCCAGAGCAGCACGTGGGGAGTGCCCCGAGGGGGGCACAACCCACCAGGGCGCGCCTGGGGCCCAGGCGGGCCCAGGTGGGTTGTGCCCACCTCGATGGCCTCCCGTACCCCCTCTTCACCCTATAAATGCCGAAATATTCCAAAAACCCTCGGGAGACCCTAGATCAGAAGTTCCACCGTCGCAAGCCTCTCTATCCATGAAAACCAATCTAGACCCCGTTCCGGCTCCCTGCCGAAGGGGGAGATCATCATCGGTGTCCATCTTCATCATCCCAGTGGCCACCGTGATGAGGAGGGATTAGTCCACCCTCGGGTCTGAGGGTTTGTACCAGTAGCTATGTGTTTAATCTCTCTCTCTCTCGCTCGTGTTCTTGAGATGTCATGATCTTAATGTATCGCGTTAATATACTTGGATCATATATATGGTGTTTTCCCCTCTCTATCTTGTGATGAATTGAGTTTTCCCTTTGAGATTTCGTTTTATCGGATTGAACACTTTTATGGATTTGAGAGAACTTTATATATGTCTTGCATATGAATACCCATGGTGACAATGGGGTATTTTTTTGATTCACTTGATATATGTTTTGGCACTCAACTCGCGGATTCCCCTGGTGACATTGGGGTAATCTATGCATAGGGGTTGATGCACGTCCTTGTCTTTGTTTCTCCAGTAGAAATATTGGGGCACTCTTTGAGGTTCTTTGTGTTGGATTGAGCATTTATGAATCTAAAATTGTTTAATGCATATCGTATAATTAACTCACAGGTATTCGCAGTGACATTGGGGTATCTAGGTGACATTAGAGTTGGTTGATATGTATCATATGGTGTTATTTTAGTAGGAACTCTAGGGTAGATTGATCGAAAAGAATAGCTTTGAGGTGGTTTCGTACCCTACAAACAATTTATTCTTATGTTCTCCTCTAGATAAGAACTTTGGAGTGATTCATCGTTGCACATTGAGGGATGGTTATGTGATCCAATTATATTAGCATTGTTGAGAGATTGCACTAGCGAAAGTACTGGCCCTAGGCCTCATTTTCAAGCATTGCAATACCATTTGTGCTCCATTTTATCAATTGCTGTCTTGCTGTTTTTATTTATTCAGATTATTAAAATATATTTCTACCATCCATATTACACTTTTATCACCATCTCTTCGCCGAACTAGTGCACATATACAATTTGCCATTGTATTGGGTGTGTTGGGGACACAAGAGATTTCTTGTATTTGGTTGCAGGGTTGTTTGAGAGAGACCATCTTCATCCTACGCCTCCCACGGATTGATTAACCTTAGGTCATCCACTTGAGGGAAAATTGCTACTATCCTACAAAACTCTGCGCATGGAGGCCCAACACGAGTCTATAAGAATAAAGCTGCGTAGTAGACATCAAGCTCTTTTCTGGCGCCATTGCCGGGGAGGCTAGGTAAGGGGCACTCACATCCCGTCAACGAAGCTCTTTTCTGGCGTCGTTGCCGGGGAGGTGAGTGCATGAAGGTATATCTTCAGATCTTGCAATTGAATCTTCTAGTTTCTTGTTTATCACTAGTTTGGTTTATAAAAAGAAAAGTAATAAAAAATGTAATTGAGGTTGCATCATATTATTCATCTTTGTAATGTCTTTTGTGAAAATGATGGGAAGTAAAATTGTGCTCAATTTATAGAAGAAGAATTCAATAAAATGTTTGGTATAAATGATGAACATGATTGCAATGTTGTTAGTATGAATTCTTTGAATATCCATGATGCTAATGATATGCAAGGCCATAAACTTAGGGATGCTATGTTTGATGAAGATGATATTTTTAGTCCCCCGAGATTTGATGTGCAAATTTGTTATAATGATTGCATGCCTCCTATTTATGATGATTATATGATGAAAGTGGATTTGGAGAGGTCATGACTTTATTTAGTGATGAATCCACCATTTTGGATGAGGCTTCAATTGACTATGATAACAAAGTTGCTATCTATGATGATTATGGTGATGACATGTATGCTATAAATAATAATGATTACCATGAAACTTGTCATCAAGATTTTAATTTTCAATCCCATGATAGTTATTTTGTTGAGTTTGCTCCCACTACTATTCATGAGAATAAATTTGCTTATGTGGAGAGTAATAAAATTGATATGCTTGTGGATCATGAAAATAATGATTTATGTGATAGCTATATTGTTGAATTCATTCATGATGCTACTGAAGAATATTACGAGAGAGTAACATATGCTTGTAGGTATTGCAACAATATCAAGTTTCCTATTTATGTGTTGAAAATCTTGAAGTTAATTTGCTTTGTCTTCCTAAGCTAGTTGATTTTTGTTCCCATGAATTGTTTGATCACAAAATCCCTATGCATAGGAAGTGGGTTAGACTTAAATGTGCTAGTCATATGCTTCATGATTCTCTCTTTGTGTTTCAATTCTTATCTTTTACGTGAGACTCATTGGAATCATCATGCCTAGCTAAAAGGCATTAAAGAAAAGCGCTTGTTGAGAGACAAACCAAAATTTACCCCTACTGTTTTTGTGTGTTAACATTATTAAGATACCGTAGTAATCATGTTTTATTGCTTTTGTTTCAATAAAGTGCCAAGTAAAGCCTTTGGGATAGTGTGGATGATAGTTGACCTGATTCTGTCCAAAAACAGAACCTTTTGCGCTCAGTCCAGGAATTTTGAAAATTCACTGGAAATGTGCTTTCGATCTGAATTGTTTACAGGTGATATATATACAAATTCTTTACGTTTTCCTAATTTTTTAGAACTTTTGGAGTAGCATAAGTATGGTTGGAGTATATATTACTACAGACTGTTTTGTTTTTGACAGATTCTGTTTTCATGCATAGTTTGCTTGTTTTCTAGTTTCTATGGCTTATATTGCCCAATATAAATTGTGGAAATGATATGCTACAGTAGGCATTGTGTGGAAACAATTATGAATCTTGTCTTTGACAGTACCAAAGTTAAATGGTTTGCTCTTTATCATACTAACCTATCTCACGAAGTTCCGTTAAGTTTTGTGTGATTGAAGTTTTCAAGTTTTGGGTGAGATGTCGATATGAGGAGAATAAGGAGTGAAAAGACCCTAAGATTGGGGATGCCCAAGGCACCCCAAGGTAATATTCAAGGAAGATCCAAGCAACTAAGATTTGAGATGCCCCGGAAGGCATCCCCTCTTTCGTCTCCAACATTATCGGTAACCTCACTTGGAGCTACATTTTTATTCGTCACATGATATGTGTTTTGCTTGGAGCATCATTTTTTTGTTAGGATTTGCTTGATGTTATTTAGAATAATGTTTTTCATCTTTTATTTCAATAAAAATGTCAAGTATAGCCTTTGCCATGCTTATTTTGCAAGTCTATATGTGGCTGATTGAAAATAGAAAGTTGATCCCTATTGCAAAAATTCCCGAGAAAAATCAGAATGTGATAAAATGTTGAAACTTTTTGCAAAATAAGCTCTGATAAATTTTCTACAATGTGGTAAATTTTCATAATTTTGGGGTTAAATAAGTATTGATACTCTTACATTCTTTAGAGACTATACTATTTTGGCAGATTGTTGTTACGTTTGCATATGTTTGCTTGTTTAATGATTCTATTTGAGGATAGGAGTATTAAATATGCAGAGGCATTTAGTATGCAATGTTGAATAATAATTTTGCTGATTTACTACAGTAGAGAATGATAAGGTTTTGCATTGATTTAAACTAACTTATCTCACGAGTTCTTGTTGAGTTTTGTGTGGATGAAGTTTTTGAGATTTAGGAAAACCGTGATATGAGAGGAATTAAGGAGACACAAAAGGGATTCCCAAGGCACCCCAAGAAAATATTTCAATCAAGCATCTAAGCTTAGGGATGCCCTGGTAGGCATCCCACCTTTCTTCTTCAACAATTATCGGTTAGTATCGGTTGAGCCTAAGTTTTTGCTTCTTCACATGATGTGTGCTGTTCTTGGAATGTCATTTTGTTTTGTTTTGCTTGCTGTTTTAATAAAATACTTAGATATGAAACTTTTAAATAAGAGAGAGTCCTTGCATATCTATCTATTTACTTGACTACTCGATTGATCTTCACTTATATCTTTTTGGAGTAGCTTGTCATTTACTCTTGTGCTTCACTTATATCCTATGAGTAAATTGTTGAATAAATTGAATATCGTGAAGTTGAAATTATATGTTCATATCATGCCTAGTGGTAGCTTCACATTGGGTTTAGAAAGTGAAATCATTTGAAGCTTGACAATCACAATACTGGTCATACAAGCAATTCATGAATGATTAGTAGAAGGAAGAGAGCTTTCACATGCAAATACACTATCTTGGAAATATTTTGTGATTGTGAGCCCCCATCGAAATATTATATGCCAAAAATTTTGACGTCGGACAAGGAAGACAAAATAATGATTTATGTTTGTTCATATTCACATAGAAGTCATATTGTCATAGATCCTTCAACATGTGGTGCTTGCCCCCCATATTTGCTAGCCAAAAATTCCGCACCAAGTAGAGATACTACTCGTGCATCCAAAACCCTTAAACCCAAATCTTATTTCCAGGAGTCCACCATACCTAAGGATTGAGTAAGATCCTTCAAATAAGTTGTCATCGGTGCAATAAGGCAATAAAAATTGCTTCTAAAAGTGTTAGATCATTTAGTGTGAAAGAAAATTGAGCATTGTACGAACTTGTGATGGCAAAGAATAAAAGCGAAAGACTGCATAATAAAGGTTGCTATCACAAGGGGCAATATAACGTGACATTCTTTTGCACTAAGGGATTGAGCATACAAATAAAAAGCGCATGGCAACCTCTGCTTCCCTCTGCGAAGGGCCTACCTTTTACTTTTATGTATTTACTTTCATGCAAGAGTAAAAGTTTTTCTCTCTATTCCTTTTTATTTTTCTCTTTTGGCAAGCATCATGTGGTGAGGAAATATCTAGGCACACATATCCAGTTGGATATGGGTAGCATGAGTTATTATTGTTGACATCACTCTTGAGGTGAATACGTTGGGAGGCGAAATTATAAGCCCCTTGAAGGAAATATGCCCTAGAGGCAATAATAAAGTTATTATTTATTTCCTTATTTCATGATAAATGTTTATTATTCATGCTAGAATTGTATTAACTGGAAACATGATACATGTGTGAATACATAGACAAACAGAGTGTCACTAGTATGCCTCTACTTGACTAGCTCGTTAATCAAAGATGGTTATGTTTCCTAACCATGAACAAAGAGTTGTTATTTGATTAACGAGGTCATATCATTAGTTGAATGATCTGATTGACATGACCCATTCCATTAGCTTAGCACCCGATCGTTTAGTATGTTGCTATTGATTTCTTCATGACTTATACATGTTCCTATGACTATGAGATTATGCAACTCCCGTTTACTGGAGGAACACTTTGTGTGCTACCAAACGTCACAACGTAACTGGGTGATTATAAAGGTGCTCTACAGGTGTCTCCAAAGGTACTTGTTGGGTTGGCGTAGTTCGAGATTAGGATTTGTCACTCCGATTGTCGGAGAGGTATCTCTGGGCCCTCTCAGTCATGCACATCACATAAGCCTTACAAGCATTGCAACTACTAAGTGAGTTGCGAGATGATGTATTACGGAACAAGTAAAGAGACTTGCCAGTAACGAGATTGAACTAGGTATTGGATACCGACGATCGAATCTTGGGCAAATAACATACCGATGACAAAGGGAACAACGTATGTTGTTATGCAGTCTGACCGATAAAGATCTTCGTAGAATATGTAGGAGCCAATATGGGCATCTAGGTCCCGCTATTGGTTATTGACCGGAGACATGTCTCGGTCATGTTTATATTGTTCTCGAACCGTAGGGTCCGCACGCTTAAGGTTTCGATGGCAATTATTATGAGTTTATGAGTTTTGATGTACCTAAGGAGTTCAGAGTCCCGGATGAGATCGGGGACATGACGAGGAGTCTCGAAATGGTCGAGACGTAAAGATCGATATATTGGACGACTATATTTGGACATCGGAAAGGTTCTGAGTGATTCGGGTATTTTCGGAGTACCGGGGAGTTACGGGAATACGGGGAAGAGTATTGGGCCTTAATGGGCTTTAGTGGGAAGGAGCCAGGAGGTGGCGCGCGCCCCTCCCAAGCCCAGTCCGAATAGGACAAGGGGTTTGGGGCGCGGCCCCCCTCTACCTTCCTTCTCCACTTCCCTCCTTTCCCCCCTTCTCCTAGTTGGACTAGGAAAGAAGGAGTCCTACTCCCGGTGGGAGTAGGACTCCCCTTGGCGCGCCCTCCTCCTAGGGCCGGCCTCCTCCTCCCTTGCTCCTTTATATACGGGGGCAGGGGGCACCCCAGGACACACAAGTTGATCTTCGTGATCGTTCCTTAGCCGTGTGCGGTGCCCCCCTCCATGATATTACACCTCGGTTATATTGTAGCGGTGCTTAGGCCAAGCCCTGCGACGGTTGAACATCAAGATCGTCACCACGCCTTCGTGCTGACGGAACTCCTCCCCGAAGCTTTGCTGGATCGGAGCCCGGGGTGCGTCATCGAGTTGTACGTGTGTCAAGAACTCGGAGGTGCCGGAGTAACGGTGCTTGGATCGGTTGGACCGGGAAGACGTACGACTACTTCCTCTACATTGCGTCAATGCTTCCGCTTCAGTCTATGAGGGTACATAGACAACACTCTCCCCTCTCGTTGCTATGCATCACCATGATCTTGCGTGTGCGTAGGAATTTTTTTGAAATTACTATCTTCCCCAACAGTGGTATCAGAGCCTAGGTTTTATGGTTTGTGTTATATGCACGAGTAGAACACAAGTGAGTTCTGGGCGATATAAGTCATACTGCCTACCAGCATGTCATACTTTGGTTCGGCGGTATTGTTGGATGAAGCGTCCCGGACCGACATTACGCGTACGCTTACGCGAAACTAGTTCTACCGCCGTGCTTTGCACACAGGTGGCTGGCGGGTGTCAGTTTCTCCAACTTTAGTTGAACCGAGTGTGGCTACGCCCGGTCCTTGCGAAGGTTAAAACGGCATCAACTTGACAAACTATCGTTGTGGTTTTGATGCGTAGGTGAGATTGGTTCTTGCTTAAGCCCGTAGCAGCCATGTAAAATTTGCAACAAACAAAGTAGAGGACGTCTAACTTGTTTTTGCAGGGCATGTTGTGATGTGATATGGTCAAGGCATGATGCTAAATTTTATTGTATGAGATGATCATGTTTTGTAACTGAGTTATCGGCAACTGGCAGGAGCCATATAGTTGTCGCTTTATTGTATGCAATGCAATCGCCCTGTAATGCTTTACTTTATCACTAAGCGGTAGCGATAGTCGTAGAAGCATAAGATTGGCGAGACGACAACGATGCTACGATGGAGATCAAGGTGTCCCGCCAGTGACGATGGTGATCATGACGATGCTTCGGAGATGGAGATCACAAGCACAAGATGATGATGGCCATATCATATCACTTATATTGATTGCATGTGATGTTTATCTTTTTATGCATCTTATCTTGCTTTGATTGATGGTAGCATTATAAGATGATCTCTCACTAAATTATCAAGAAGTGTTCTCCCTGAGTACTGTTGCCAAAGTTCGTCGTGCCCATACACCACGTGATGATCGGGTGTGATAAGCTCTACGTCCATCTACAACGGGTGCAAGCCAGTTTTGCACACGCAGAATACTCGGGTTATACTTGACAAGCCTAGCATATGCAGATATGGCCTCGGAACACGGAGACCGAAAGGTCGAGCGTGAATCATATAGTAGATATGATCAACATAAAGATGTTCACCATTGAAAACTAATCCATTTCATGTGATGATCGGTTATGGTTTAGTTGATTTGGATCACGTGATCACTTAGAGGATTAGAGGGATGTCTATCTAAGTGGGAGTTCTAAAGTAATATGATTAATTGAATTTTAATTTATCATGAACTTAGTCCTGGTAGTATTAGCGTATCTATGTTGTAGATCAATAGCTCGCGTTGTTGCTTTCATATGTTTATTTTGATATGTTCCTAGAGAAAATTGTGTTGAAAGATGTAAGTAGCAATGATGCGGATTGGATCCGTGATTTGAGGTTTATCCTCATTGCTGCACAGAAGAATTATGTCCTTGATGCACCGCTAGGTGACAGACCTATTGCAGGAGCAGATGCAGACGTTATGAATGTTTGGCTAGCTCAATATGATGACTACTTGATAGTTTAGTGCACCATGCTTAACGGCTTAGAATCGGGACTTCAAAGACGTTTTGAACGTCATGGACCATATGAGATGTTCCAGGAGTTGAGGTTAATATTTCAAGCAAATACCCGAGTTGAGAGATATGAAGTCTCCAACAAGTTCTATAGCTAAAAGATGGAGGAGAACCGCTCAACTAGTGAGCATGTGCTCAGATTGTCTGGGTACTACAATCGCTTGAATCAAGTGGGAGTTAATCTTCCAGATAAGATAGTGATTGACAGAATTCTCTAGTCACCATCACCAAGTTAGTAGAACTTCGTGATGAACTATGATATGCAAGGGATAATGGAAACGATTCCCAAGCTCTTCGTAATGCTGAAATTGACGAAGGTAGAAATCAAGAAAAACATCAAGTGTTGATGGTAGACAAGACCACTAGTTTCAATAAAAGGGCAAAGGGAATAAGGGGAACTTCAAGAAGAACGGCAAGCGAGTTGTTGCTCAAGTGAAGAAGCCCAAGTCTGGTCCTAAGCCTGAGACTAAGTGCTTCTACTGCAAAGGGATTGGTCACTGGAAGCGGAACTACCCCAAGTATTTGGTGGATAAGAAAGGATGGCAAAGTAAACAAAGGTATATTTGATATACATGTTATTGATGTGTACTTTACTAGTGTTCATAGCAACCCCCCAGTATTTGGTACTAGTTGCTCGAAACGGGAGTTGCAGAATGAATAGAGACTAGTTAAGGGTGAAGTGACGATGTGTGTTGGAAGTGGTTCCAAGATTGATATGATCATCATCGCACACTCCCTATACTTTCAGGTTTAGTGTTGAACCTAAATGAGTGTTATTTGGTGTTTACGTTGAGCATGAATATGATTTGATCATGTTTATTGCAATACGGTTATTCATTTAAGTAAGAGAATAAATTGTTGTTCTGTTTACATGAATAAAACCTTCTATGGTCATACACACCAACGAAAATGGTTTGTTGGATCTCGATCAAAGTGATACACATATTCATAATATTGAAGCCAAAAGATGCAAAGTTAATAATAATAGTGCAACTTATTTGTGGCACTGCCGTTTAAGTCATATTGGTGTAAAGCGCATGATGAAACTCCATGCTGATGGGATTTTGGAATCACTTGATTATGAATCACTTGATGCTTGCGAACCATGTATCTTGGGCAAGATTACTAAAACGCCGTTCTCCGGAACGATGGAGCAAGCAACAGATTTGTTGGAAATCATACATACTGATGTATGTGGTCCGATGAATATTAAGGCTTGCAGCGGGTATCATTATTTTCTGACTTTCACAGATGATTTAAGCAAATATGGGTATATCTACTTAATGAAATAGAAGTCTGAAACATTTGAAAAGTTCATACAATTTCAGAGTGAAGTGGAAAATCATCGCAACAAGAAAATAAAGTTTCTACGATCTGATCGTGGAGAAGAGTATTTGAGTTACGAGTTTGGTCTTCAGTTAAAACAATGTGAAATAGTTTCACTAATCACGCCACCAGGAACACCACAGTGTAATGGTGTGTCCGAATGTCATAACCGTACTTTATTGGATATAGTGCAATCTATGATGTTTCTTACCGATTTACCACTATCGTTTTTGGGGTTATGCATTAAAGACAGTTGCATTCACATTAAAAAGGGCACCATCTAAGTCCGTTGAGACGACACAATCTGAATTGTGGTTTGGCAAGAAACCAAAGTTGTCGTTTCTTAAAGTTTGGGGTTGTGATGCTTATATGAAAAAGTTTCATCCTGATAAGCTCAAACCAAAATCGGAGAAATATGTCTTCATAGGATACCCAAAGGAGACTGTTGGGTACACCTTCTATCACAGATCCGAAGGCAAGACATTCGTTGCTAAGAATGGATCCTTTCTAGAGAGGGAGTTTCTCTCGAAAGAAGTGAGTGTGTTGGGGATATTGCTATTTGGGGTAAACTGGCCTACAGGGCCCGGGTTAGCTCCGTCAATGGACCCAAGATGTTAAAGCCCAAGGAGAAATAGAAGGACTCAAGGCCTATAATCAGTTTAAAGGTTTATGGCCGTAAACCGGCCTGAGGTAAACTTGCATTGTAAGTTAGGAATAGAGAGACCAACCCGGGCACGTTTATGAACCGGAGGTTGGGACTTTGTAGACCGACGGGCGTCACCCGTGTATATAAGGGGACGAGCCGACGGCGGTTTCAGGACAGAGAACAACAACTTGAGGTTTAGGCGAAGCTTATCGCTCCCTAGCCCTCGAAACACATCAATCCCATCACAACTAGACGTAGGCTCTTACCTTCATCGAAGGGGCCGAACTAGTATAACTCTGTGTCCTTGCGTCCGTTTTAACCCCTTCAAGTTAACCCGTTGCAATGGCTCCACGACTAAGTCCTTTTGCTAGGACATCTGCCGTGACAAATCCACGACAGTTGGCGCCCACCGTGGGGCTATCGTGAGATGGTTTCAAGTTCTTGGAGGGCCGCTTTGAAGGACTCAAGGGCTACGCTGTGGGCCGGATGACCAAAAGTCGTCGCGGAAAACTCTACATCGACAGCACAGGCTGGGGCCCCGACGCCGGCTCGATCGAGTACGGGTACCGGGTCCCCTTTGGCGGCATCCATGTTTTCATCGGCAAGATTGGTGAACCGGGCCCCGAGCTGGGCGTCTGCACCGACCTCGTCGAGACAGCTCAGTGCACGAGATCGACCCTGGCTAAACCGACCAGGAAGCGCGCCTTCGTGGGAGTCATCCACGGAGGAAGCTACGAGGAAGGATCCGAATCCGGTGACGAAACCGCCATCTACTCCGGCGATGAAACGTCAACCGGGGAAACCGAGTCTCTATACCAGCTGCAAGATGATCGGATTGGGGGCAGCTCCGATGGCGACAGTATTCCGGACCCCTCTGGTCTGCCCAATCGGGTTGGGATCTTCATGGCTGGGACACAGGCGGCGCCACATTCATCAACTGCGGCAGCAGTGATCTCCGGATCGGCAGCGGCAACAGCTGCGCGGGCAGGGGGCCCTGCGGACTCACCAGCCCAAGTATTATCAGACCTGTTTGACGCCCTGGCAGCGCTCATGGCGGAAGCCAACCCGGTGGATCAGGAGGTTCACAATGCCGAGATTGCCAAAGTGAGAGAACAGATCACTCAAGCTAAAGCGGAGCTGGCAGCAGAAGAGGCCAGGATGACGGCAGAGCGCGCCGCTTTAGATGCACAGGCTTACAGGTTCATGATGGACCAGAATGCGTCTCAGGAAGTCCTGAAGAGGAAATTCCGATCTCGATTGCCCGCAGCCCTCGATGCCAGAAATCTCTTCAACACCCCGGGGGTAAACCGTGCGGAAGCGACAGTTGGCGCCCCGGTTCAGCACCGTATAATAAACCTGCCTCGTCACAACACTGGTACACCACAGGCCGTACCAACACCATCGGGCCATTATTCCAACCCGATGGATAACCTCGTCGCGGCGGCAGCTCGGTTGGAAGCCATTCCGTTCGAAGGCGATTCACCGCAGGATGTAGAGACACGCCGGGTCAAGGAGCTCCTTAGGACCGCTTTGGCTCAACAAGAAGCATATTCGCAAAGCCGTGATCGGATTCACTCCACCCCTCGCCCCAGCAGGAGCTATAGTAGGCGCATGGAGGAGCCGGCTGTTTCAAGTAATGCCAGGCGTGAAGCGCTCCGCGGCAACAATCCGGCGGGCGTCGACAATGCTCAGGAGAATGTGGATCGCGCCCGTGCGCAGGAGGCCGGATTAGCAGCGCAGCATCAGGCTCGTCAGCTTACACCTATCTTCCCAACTGCTACGATTGAACCGGGGGTGGTTTCTAGTTCTTTGGGAGTACCGTGCCTTGTTCCCGCTTTGCGCAACGTACGCCTGCCTAAAGACTTCAAAGGCCCCCGCAAGGTACCAAACTACACGGCAGATCAGCCTCCGGAGACATGGGTGGAGAGCTTTGAGATGGCTATGGAGATGCTGGATGTGGATGACACAGCGTGTGCGAAGTATTTTACCATGATGTTAGAACGAACGGCCCGGACTTGGCTAAAGAGCCTACCGCCTAATTCCATTAATTCGTGGGCCCAGTTGCGAGCCCGGTTCATCAAAAATTTCAAGGACACATGCAAACAGCCAATGTCGATAGTTGACCTAGCAGCTTGCGTTCAGCAAGAAGGGGAGTCAACTACCCATTGGGTACGCCGGGTATCAGAAGTTTTGCACTCATCAGATCGCATCAACGCAGACACCGCCATGGTGCTGCTGGAAGGCAACTGTCGGTTCGGCCCTTTGAAGCTAAAGTTAGGCCGGATGAAGCGTGATTGCACGGATATGGGAACGCTCATGACCGCTTTAGTGAAGTATGCGGATTCTGACAGTACCAAGGATCCTGACTCTGGTGACGACAAAGCAGGGAAGGGAAAGAAGAATAGCAACACCAAAGGCCAGCAGCATCGACCAACAGGTAATGGAGGCGGAGGTAAGCGTAAACCGGATGGGAGCGTGGATTTTGTGGCCAACACAAGTGCACAGAATAAGGGCCAGCGACGTAAGGGGAAACAGCCAGGTTTTCGCGGAAATCCCGGTCCTAATCCGGAGCGTTTGAACTTTTTCTTAAACCAGCCCTGTCTGAAGCACGGAACAAAGGAGGAGCCAGCAACCCATCTTTGGAAGGATTGTTACATCATGAAGGAATTCAAAAGCTCAAACACTTTCCAATATGATCACAGCTCTGGCGGCGGTTCAGGTTCCGGATCAGGATACGGCGGCGGAAATTCTGGTCCAGGGTTCCATGGTAATCCGGGCGGACAGAACAGCCAAAATAATCAAGGTAATCAAAGTGGTTACAGCCAGCAGCAACAACAGCAATCAGGTTATCAGAGCAACCCGAAACAGTTGAGTGGTGGACAGTATCATGTTTTTACTACAAGCTTGGATAGACGGGATAGAAAGCTTCAGAGGCGGGCAGTTAGTGCTGTTGAACCGGCCACGCCTTACTATCTGCGCTGGTCGGAACAACCAATCATATGGAGCCGAGAAGATCACCCTCCCAGGGTTTATAATCCGGGTCAGTTAGCATTGGTGGTGGCGCCTCAGGTGGGAGGTTATAAGCTCATCAAGGTACTCATGGACGGAGGGAGCAGCATTAACATCTTGTATTATGAGACCTTCCGTCGCATGGGACTGGTGGATAAGGATCTCAAACCGACCAATACAGTGTTCCACGGGGTGGTGCCTGGCAACTCTGCGTACCCTGTTGGTAAGATAGCCCTTGAAGTGGTCTTCGGTGACAGTCATGATTCCAGATCAGAGACGCTGACGTTTGAAGTGGTTAAAATCCAAAGTCCATACCACGCTTTGTTCGGACGACCGGCCTATGCAAAATTTATGGCACGGCCCTGCTATGTATATCTGCAACTCAAGATGCCGGGTTACAAGGGCACTATAATGGTTCATGGGAGCCGTCGAATCGCTTTGGAATGCGAGGAAGGAGATGCGACTTATGCAGAATCGGTTTGTGCTACGGAGGAGTTAAAGCAGTACAAAGACAATGTCGATCCGGAGGACATGACTTCATTAAAGAAGCCAACTACGGACCACGATCCGGCCTTGAAGTTCAAATCAGCTGCCGAAACTAAGCTTGTTGACTTCGTACCTGGCGATTCGTCCAAGCAGTTCAGCATTAGTACAAACTTGGATCCAAAATAGGAAAGCGCGCCCATCGAGTTCATCCGTGAGAATCGGGACATCTTTGCATGGAAGCCGTCTGACATGCCTGGTGTACCGAGGCGACTCGCTGAGCACACCCTTAATGTGGATCCTAAGTATAAACCGGTAAAACAGTTCCTACGCCGGTTTAACGAAGAAAGATGTAAAGCGATTGGTGAGGAAGTAGCCAGGCTCCTGGCAGCTGGTTTTATTATTGAGGTTTTTCATCCCGAGTGGCTTGCTAATCCGGTGTTGGTTCTTAAGAAAAATGGCACCTGGCGCATGTGTGTGGATTACACAGACTTGAATAAAGCCTGTCCAGTGGATCCTTTTGCTCTCCCCCGTATTGATCAAATCATTGATGCTACGGCAGGTTGCGAGCGTTTGAGTTTTTTGGATGCCTATTCGGGTTATCATCAGATCAAGATGGCAGTTAAGGACCAGGAGAATACGGCGTTCATTACTCCCTTTGGAGCCTTCTGCTATGTTTCTATGCCCTTCGGGCTTAAGAGTGCGCAGGCTACTTATCAACGGTGTGTGCAAAATTGCCTCCACGAACAGATTGGTCGTAATGTGCATGCCTATGTGGATGACATTGTGGTCAAGTCACGAAAGAAGGAGACCCTGGTTGACGATTTGAGGGAAACCTTTGATAACTTGAGAGTGTACCAAATGATGCTCAACCCAGCTAAATGTGTTTTCGGTGTGCCTGTAGGCAAGTTGTTGGGATTCTTGGTGTCCCATAGAGGAATTGAGGCCAATCCGGAAAAGATCACAGCCATCACCTCCCTGGCCAAACCGAAATGCGTCAATGATGTTCAGCGCGTGGCCGGGCGGATTGCTGCGTTAAGCCGGTTTATCAGCCGCCTCGGTGAAAAGGCGATCCCCTTGTATCAAATGCTCAAGAAGACAGATCAATTTGTCTGGAGTCCGGAGGCTGATAAAGCGTTTGAGGACTTGAAGCGACAGTTAGTCAATCCGCCAGTGTTGACAGCCCCTGTAGATAAAGAGCCACTCCTGTTATATGTTGCTGCGAACGCCAGAGCGGTCAGTGTGGCGATTGTGGTAGAACGCAAGGAGGCTGGGAAGGAGCATCCAGTTCAGCGACCGGTTTACTATATCAGCGAAGTGCTTATCGAGTCCAAGCAAAGGTATCCGCATTGGCAGAAGCTGGTATATGGTGTTTTTATGGCAAGCCGGAAGCTGAGGCAATATTTTCAAGGACACCCCATCACGGTGGTGAGTTCTGCTCCTTTGGGTGACATCATACAGAACCGGGAGGCGACCGGTCGGATTGCCAAGTGGGCTATCGAGCTTGGGCCGCACGGTTTAAGATACGTACCCCGGACGGCCATAAAGTCACAAGCACTTGTCGACTTCATAAACGATTGGACAGAGTTACAAGCACCTGAGGAGAAGCCGGATAACACATATTGGACTATTCATTTTGACGGATCCAGACAATTGGAAGGCTCGGGGGCTGGAGTCGTTTTAACTTCCCCACGAGGAGATAAGTTTTGTTATGTCCTCCGTTTAATGTTCCCCTGTACAAATAATGCGGCTGAGTATGAAGCTTTACTTCATGGTCTTCGGATGGCTAAAGAGATGAATCTGAGCCGAGTTAGGTGCTTTGGTGATTCGGATCTAGTGGCTCAGCAGGTATCTGGCACCTGGGATTCTAAGGACCCGCTCATGGCTGCATACCGTCGTGAAGTAGATATGGTGGCTGGGTATTTCAAAGGCTATCAAGTGGACCATGTGGACCGCAGAAAGAATGAGGCAGCGGACGCTTTAAGCCGCTTGGGCTCTCAGCGTAAACCGGTCCCACCCAGTGTTTTCTTGGATGTATTGTATCACCCATCGGTACAGCTACCCGGTGAGCTGGAGTTGGCTATTCCTGACCCGGAGGCTCAATTAGTGGCGGCTCTTCACGTCACCCCAGATTGGACGCTTCCTTATCTGGCATATATGAACCGGGGTGAGTTGCCAGAAGACGAAACCTTGGCTCGGCAGATAGTACGGCGGTCCAAGTCTATGACCATTCTCAAAGGGGAGCTACATCATCGCAGCGTGTCAGGAGCGCTGCAACGGTGCGTATCCCCTGAGGAGGGGTGCGAGATATTATGTGAAATACATGAAGGGGATTGCGGCCACCACGCCGGTTCAAAATCATTGGTGGCTAAAGCGTTCCGCCACGGTTTCTACTGGTTAACTGCTCATGCTGATGCAGAAGACCTGGTCAGGTTATGTGATGGTTGCCAGAAATTTTCCAGACGAGCGCACATACCGGCTCAAGAATTGAGGATGATTCCAATTACTTGGCCGTTTGCGACTTGGGGGCTCGATATGGTTGGACCTTTTAAACGTTCCAAAGATAAGAAGACCCACCTATTGGTGGCGGTTGACAAATTTACAAAGTGGGTGGAGGCAGAACCTGTCAGTAAATGTGATGCGGCCACGGCGGTGCGGTTTATAAAGAAGGTGATCTTCCGGGTTGGCTTTCCACACAGCATCATCACAGATAATGGTACCAATCTATCCAAAGGTGCCATGAAAGAGTTCTGCGCACGTGAGCATATACGGCTTGATGTTTCTTCAGTAGCTCACCCACAGTCTAATGGTCAAGCAGAACGAGCGAATCAAGAGATCTTGAGAGGTATCAAACCCCGGCTTCTGGTCCCTTTGCAAAGGACGCCGGGTTGTTGGGTTGAGGAGCTACCGTCTGTATTATGGAGTATCAACACCACGCCTAACAGATCCACGGGGTTTACGCCGTTCTTTATGGTCTATGGAGCAGAGGCGGTTCTCCCCAGTGATATACGACATGATTCACCTCGTGTGGCAGCTTATGTTGAAGCGGGCAACGAGCAGGCACGGCAGGACGCTCTTGACTTGTTGGATGAGGAACGTGAATTAGCAGCTGCCCATTCAGCGATTTACCAGCAAGATCTTCGCCGTTACCACAGCCGTCGGGTTAAGACCAGAACCTTTCAGGAGGGGGATTTGGTGCTTCGGCTCATCCAGGATCAGTCTGATCAGCATAAATTATCCCCGCCTTGGGAAGGACCTTTTGTGGTCAGCAAGAATCTGAATAATGGGTCATACTACCTGATTGATATTCGAGAGCGCAAAGATTCACGCACATCAGAGGAGGAGACCAGCAGGCCGTGGAACATAGCTCATCTTCGGCCTTACTATACATGAGCCTTGGGCTCTGTTTATGTACATATCATGACCATGTATATATTATGATCAATATAATAAACCGGAGCCTCGAGTAAAGTGGGGTCTCTGCTGTTCTTCACATCATGCGTGGTTACATGGAGTTGATTCGCTTTAGTGCAACCTCCGGTTTACCCCTTGAGGTCGCTTCATAGAAGATCAACAAAGTCAGTTGGGGACCTAGTCGACCTGAACCATAGCTACACCTCCGGGGAGCTTGGTCATGTCTTGACGACGGTAATGCCTTCTGGCTGGTACATTTGCCACTAAGTCAGTTGGGGACCTAATCGGCTTGAACCGTAGTTACGCCTTATGGGAGCTCGGTCATGTCTTGATGATGGTAATGCCTTCTGATCGGCTTTTAAACAGCCAATAAGTCATTTGGGGGCTTGGTCGTGTCCGAACCAATGCAATGCCACTTGATCGGCCCTAGGCCACTGAGTCACTTGGGGGCTTGGTCGAATCCGAACCAATGCAATGCCATTTGACCGGCATATTTGCCACGATTCAGTTAGGAACCTAGTCGACTTAAACCGTAGCCTACACCCCTTGGGGGCTTGGTTTTTTGTCTTGACGATGGTAACGCCTTCTGAACGGTTCATAGCAACCACCATTTGCATGCGTTTTACTATTGCGTTTCCTCTCGTATTTGGTTTTTTGTTATCTTCCTTCTTGTGGTGTTTTTGTTCTTCGGAACAACAAATGCTTTTAAACCGATTCGGCTGACACAGCCTGGTCCGTTTTTTAACCCGGAGGCAAGTTGCCCGGTTTGGCAAAGGCGCAGCACGGTTCGTATGGTCGAAAGACCGTCCTTTGTACCCAGTAAATACAGGAAACACAAGTTGGAAAAAGTCAATGGCAAGGGCATTAGTACCCACGCACAAAGGCGCATTCAAACACAGAGGTATTAACTATCTTATTACAAGGCAGCGTAGTGCCTGAATATATTGTTTTTTTGGCGGATTAATGTCACCAATTAAGGTGAACCGGAGCTTTGATTACGCCTGTTCGCCGCCTCGGTTCGAAGGTTGTGGATCATCTTGCGCCGCTTCAGCCTTCTCATGGCTACCCATTGGCTGGAAATCAGCAGTGGTCCAGTCGATTCCCATTAACGCTTGAAAGACAGCTTCTTCATGAATCAACAAAGACGGTTCAATGTCAGGGGCGTAGGTATGCTTACGGATTGGAGGAATAAGGTTTTCCGCTTCAGGGATCGGGGCAGCCACTCGCTTGTTCTGGTTATCATATTGGGCCTGATAATGTGTCAGATCTGCTTCTTCAGCCAATTGACAAGCTAGGGGGCGCACCGCCCGGTTTATTGCCCTCAAGTCATGTTCGCCGAAGTCTGAACCGTCTTCTTTCAAACTGGGATATCCTTGTGCTGCTTCGACAGGATCAAAGTCTGGTACCCACGCTTTGGCCCGGATCAAGGCCGTGATGGCTCCGGTTCGAGCAGCTGATCTTTTCAACTCTTCAATCCGGGCAGGAAGCATGGATAACCTTTTTAACGTGTCTTGAATCAGAGACGGTGCGGGGTTGTTATGCGAGGCAGTGGTGATAGCTCTCTGTGCTCCGGTATACAACTGTGCAATCAAGGTATAAGCAGCTTTGAGTTTCATCCGCACATCAGAACCCAAGTGTCCAATACGTGTGCCTGCAGTGTTTCAAGATGGATTACAAACCGGACATAGGACATAGCAGACAAAGTGCAAATTGGAGGAAGGGCATCAAAAGAAATTTACCAAAGACGGCAGAGGTCATGGAGTGTATCTGTCGCTTTACGGTGGATAATTCATCAACCACCGGTTTGAGAGCAGCTTCGGCATTTTCAGCCCTTTTAATCAAAAGAGCTTTTTCAGTAGCCCAATCAGCTTGTTCCTTTTTGCGGGTTTCTTTCAGCTGTTCCATAACGGTTAAGGCATTGGTCAATTCTTCCTTCGCTTTGGCAGTTTCAGCCTGCTGGGCTTTTAGGATTTCCTGAAGGTCCGAGACTTGTTTCTCTTTGGTCTTCAGATCCCCCTGCAGCAGGTCGTCAGCAGTGTTCAAAAAATATTGCACGGTTTGGAAGTATCAACCACACAAGCAAGTTATGTGCTCGATACTTGGGGGCTAATGCGTACTTGATCTTAACGCATGTTTTACATTACAAAAGTCCCAGGATTAATACAAGTATTTAAACTTGGTACTTGGGGGCTAATTGTTATTTGATGATGTTTTCTGGTTAACGGCCTATGTTGAAGCCCTGGGTTTTTAAACCGGGCCTTAGTTGTCAAGGCAGCATGATTCGGATTACCATCTCGGATTGGAAAAAATTGAGAAGCTAAGTTGCAACAGAATGAAGCACAAGAGAGTTACCTCAAGTTTTTCTTTCATCATCCTGATCATACCAGCTTCATAATCGCGACTGGTGTACAGTCGGTTCAGGTACCCAGAATAAAGATCTTGGGTGCTTAAAGCGGCGTACGTTGAGGAATCAACGTCCCATTTGCCCTTTATGGCCGAGATTTCTTCCTTGGCAGTATGCTTGGCTAAAGTAGCAGAGTTCCCCGGTTCAGAGCGACCAATGCCGGTAATCACAACATCATCATCTTTGGAATCGCTGCTCTGCATTGGCACTGTCGGTTTATCAACAGTTCCAGAAGGGGGGATGGATTCCTCAACCCGAACAGGACTGGCAGGCTGATCGGTACGGCTGGCAGGATTGGTAGGCCTTTCTTCAGCATAGGCGTCATCTTGTGGAGGTAGATAATTCTGAATGTCTTCACGAACTAGAGCATCAGCACCAGGAGTTCTCTCCGATTCAGGAGCGGCAGTTCCTTCGGCCGGATTATCCAGACGAGCCTTCTTGCTCGGTCTAGGTTTAGCCCTGGGAAAGACCCAAAGATTGAAAGAACGGTGTAAGATGGATTAAGAAACCCATATGGAAATATGTTGTGATCGGTCCAACTTACCCAATAACTGTCTTTAGCGGTGGCAGTTGAGTGGCCGAAGATTCACCAGAAGATGAATGGGAAGTGACCTGATAATCGGAGTCAGATGGATTAAGAGGATGACGAATTAAACCTGCTTTAGGAGGAAAGCTAGCGCATAAATCGGAGACCTCTGAGCGGCGTTTCCGAACCGGGCTGTTCGGTAAACCGGCGGAGGTAACTACCTGGCCACTATGCCGGGTGGTGCGACGAGCTTCATGTTGCTGGGTCTTCACAAGAAATTTGGGATCCAAGTAAGCAAGAGGATGAGAAAATTTAATTTTCCGGTTTGCTTGGCGAGGTTTTTTCAAAGGCAAAGGAACTGTATCAGAAGAAAGAATAGTTACCTCTGGGCCTTCAGCATTACTCGCTTCAGCGTCGTCCTGACAAATATCATCATCAATAAGACGTATAAAAAGTAAGCCAACTGAATCGAGGTCTACCTCAAGGTCCGGATTACCCACATCATCCTCATCTAAATCCGGGGTAGAGGAAGCGGTGTTCCTTTTCTTCTGAGCGGGCTTCTTCACCCTTGTTTTGGGTCGGGTTACCTTTTCTGTCGGCTCTTAAAGCTTCTTGCTCCAAAACGGATCATCTCCCTGTCTCAGAAAGGACTGGAGTTAACAGTGTGCATATAAGGAGATCATAAATTCTATAACAAACAGAGGTGAGATGCTTACAGCAGGTGGTTTATTTGTAGCGCAAAAGGGAAGCAGGCCGGTTCGGGCGCAAACATATTCCGGTTCATTCAGCATCTTTTTCACAGCTTCAGTAACTTCGTCTTCCGTCAGCTGAATGTTGAAGTGCCTCAAAGGATCATTAACCCGGCCCGTGTATTGGCACATTAAACCGGAGCGGATACTAAGGGGCAGGATGCTCCATGAAATCCAGCAACGGGCAAGATCTACCCCCGTTAAACCGTTAGCCATGAAGGCTCTGAGCTTGGACAGCTGAGGGGCATACTTACTCCTCTCTTTGGCGGTTAGCCTTGGGGGGAAGGGGTGTGTATTGCTATGTCTCTCTGGACGGAAGCCAGGCAGAGGATTTTCTTCAGCAGGGGAAGTATCCTTGCAATAGAACCAAGTGTGATTCCATTCTTGCGGATGGCTATGCAGCTTGGCGTGAGGATAAGTCACTTCTTTCCTCTTTTGAATCGCCATACCACCCAGTTCCATATTAGGGCCGTCGGTGAATTCAGTACGTCGGTTCAAATGAAAACAGTCTCGGAATAGCTCTACAGTAGGTTCCTCCTGGAAGTACACCTCACAAAGCACTTGAAAATGGCAGATATTCGTGACTGAGTTTGGACCAACATCTTGTGGGCGCAACTTAAAATTAGCCAGGACGTCCCGATAAAATTTTGAACCGGGTGGATTAAAGCCCCGGGCCAGGTGATCCACAAACACCACCACTTCTCCTTCCTGTGGGGTAGGAGGACATTCATTCCCTGGAACCCTCCAATGGATGGCATTTTTGCTACTCAAAGCGCCAGTCAGAACTAAGTTGTTTAATTGGGTCTCGGTGATGCGAGAGGGAACCCAGTTGCATTCGTATACCTGTTTTGCCATGAGGAAATCTACAAGACAAAGGTATTCCGGTTTGAGAACAAGTGTGATTGTAAACCGAAGATGCTCTTATATAGAACGGAGTTATCTACAATGGTATCATCTGGCGGTTCATCAAGGGGACTAATGGATATATAGTTTGGGTTGTTCCGGGTTGTTCCGACTGCTAAAAGTTAAACCGACCAGATCTAACAATTGTGAATATGAAAGCAGAAACAGATCCCGTACGGATTCTTTCAAAACAATGGATCTACAGCTAGGGCAAAAAAGAAGTAAAAATATGAGGTTTGGCTCGCAGCAGAATAGCATAAGTTCGACAAGCAGGGAAATGAGTGGGATCTAAGGAGATGAGTACAGATTTATGGCGAATACTGAGAGTGACTACAAATCACAATATAAGTATCATAATCTATTCACAAAAGCTTGCTATGGAGATGAACAAGGAACAGTGGCAGGATGACGAACCCTAGAACAGATCTAAAGCAAGAAGAACAGGAGCCTTACCGGGATCCAAACGGATGCGGAGGGTTGCCGCGGTGCTCTGGTCCGGTCAGGTTGATGCAGCGGCCTGAGTTGATGCAGTAGCTGACGGCGGCGGCGGAGCTCCGAAGCCTGAGTCGCGAGGAAGACGAAGAAGGGGACGAAAGGGAGGAAAGGAAGATGGCCTTCAAGTCCTATTTATAAGGCGCGGCGCGCGTGCCAGGAGCGCGAATCCAGGAGCCGGTGATTTCGGGAGCCCAGCCGTCGCCTTGATTATTGCGGATTAGCAAAAAGAGACGGTAACTTTGCGCTGACGTCATATCGGTTTACCGCAGCAAGAGGAGACGACGAAACGGCGGTTTAACAGTTACTGGAAGACATTTGAAGACAGAAATTCTTATTAAGGATTGACATGAACCTGTTCAAATCAATCTGGGGCCTAATGTTGGGGATATTGCTATTTGGGGTAAACCGGCCTACAGGGCCCGGGTTAGCTCCGTCAATGGACCCAAGATGTTAAAGCCCAAGGAGAAATAGAAGGACTCAAGGCCTATAATCGGTTTAAAGGTTTATGGCCGTAAACCGGCCTGAGGTAAACTTGCATTGTAAGTTAGGAATAGAGAGACCAACCCGGGCACGTTTATGAACCCGAGGTTGGGACTTTGTAGACCGACGGGCGTCACCCGTGTATATAAGGGGACGACCCGACGGCGGTTTGAGGACAGAGAACAACAACTCGAGGTTTAGGCGAAGCTTATCGCTCCCTAGCCCTCGAAACACATCAATCCCATCACAACTAGACGTAGGCTCTTACCTTCATCGAAGGGGCCGAACTAGTATAACTCTGTGTCCTTGCGTCCGTTTTAACCCCTTCAAGTTAACCCGTTGCGATGGCTCCACGACTAAGTCCTTTTGCTAGGACATCTGCCGTGACAAATCCACGACAGAGTGGGAGGAAAGTAGAACTTGATAAGGTAACTGTACCTGCTCCCTCATTGGAAAGTAGTTCATCACAAAAATCTGTTCCTGTGACTACTACACCAATTAGTGAGGAAGATAATGATGATGATCATGTAAACTTCAGATCAAGTTACTACCGAACCTCGTAGGTCAACCAGAGTGATATCTGCACCAGAGTGATACGGTAATCCTATTCTGGAGGTCATGTTACTTGACCATGACGAACCTACGAACTATGAGGAAGCGATGATGAGCCCAGATTCCGCAAAATGGTTTGAGGCCATGAAATCTGAGATGGGATCCATGTATGAGAACAAAGTATGGACTTTGATGGATTTGCCCGATGATCGGCAAGCCATAAAAATAAATGGATCTTCAAGAGGAAAACAGACGTTGATAGTAGTGTTACTATCTACAAAGCTAGAATTGTCGCAAAAGGTTTTCGACAAGTTCAAGGTGTTGACTACGATGAGAGTTTCTCACTCGTATCTATGCTTAAGTCTATCCGAATCATGTTAGCAATTGCCTCATTTTATGAAATACGGCAAATGGATAAACAAAACTGCATTCCTTAATGGATTTATTAAAGAAGAGTTGTATAAGATGCAACTAGAAGGTTTTGTCGATCCTAAAGGTGTTAACAAAATATGCAAGCTCCAGCGATCCATCTATGCACTGATGCAAGCATCTCGGAGTTGGAATATACGCTTTGATAAGTTGATCAAAGCATATAGTTTTATACAGACTTGCGGTGAAGCCTGTATTTACAAGAAAGTGAGTGGGAGCACTACAACATTTCTGATAAGTATATGTAAATGACATATTGTTGATCGGAAATAATGTAGAATTATTCTGCGAAGCATAAAGGAGTATTTGAAAAGAGTTTTTCGAAGAAGGACCTCGGTAAAGCTGATTACATATTAAGCATCAAGATCTATAGAGATAGATCAAGACGCTTGATAAGTTTTCAATGAGTACATACCTTGACAAGATTTTGAAGTAGTTCAAAATGGAACAGTCAAAGAAAGAGTTCTTGCCTGTTTTACAAGGTGTGAAATTGAGTAAGACTCAAAACCCGACCACGGCAGAAGATAGAAAGAGAATGAAAGTCATTCCCTATGCCTTGGCCATAGGTTCTATAAAGTATGCCATGTTGTGTACCAGATCTATTGTATACCCTACACTGATTTTGGCAAGGGAGTACAATAGTGATCTAGGAGTAGATCACTGGACAGCGGTCAAAATTATCCTTAGTGGAATAAGGATATGTTTCTCGATTATGGACGTGACAAAAAGGTTCGTCGTAAAGGGTTACGTCGATGCAAATTTTGACACTGATCTAGATGACTCTAAAGTCTCAATCTGGATACATATTGAAAGTGGGAGCAATTAGCTAGAGTAGCTCCGTGCAGAGCATTATTGACATAGAAATTCGCAAAATACATACGGATCTGAATTTTGGCAGACCCGTTGACTAAGCTTCTCTCACAAGCAAAACATGATCACACCTTAGTACTCTTTGGGTGTTAATCACATAGAGATGTGAACTAGATTACTGACTCTAGTAAACCCTTTGAGTGTTGGCCACATATCGATGTGAACTATGGGTGTTAATCACATGGTGATGTGAACTATTGCTGTTAAATCACATGGCGATGTGAACTAGATTATTGACTCATCTATTGCTGCTAAATCACATGGCGATGTGAACTAGATTATTGACTCTAGTGCAAGTGGGAGACTGAAGGAAATATGCCCTAGAGGCAATAATAAAGTTATTATTTATTTCCTTATTTCATGATAAATGTTTATTATTCATGCTAGAATTGTATTAACCGGAAATATAATACATGTGTGAATACATAGACAAACAGAGTGCCACTAGTACGCCTCTACTTGACTAGCTCGTTAATCAAAGATGGTTATGTTTCCTAACCACGAACAAAGAGTTGTTATTTGATTAACGAGGTCACATCATTAGTTGAATGAGCTGATTGACATGACCCATTCCATTAGCTTAGCACCCGATCGTTTAGTATGTTGCTATTGCTTTCTTCATGACTTATACATGTTCCTATGACTATGAGATTATTCAACTCCCGTTTACGTTGAATAAATTGAATATAGTGAAGTTGAAATTATATGTTCATATCATGCCTAGTGGTAGCTTCACATTGGGTTTAGAAAGTGAAATCATTTGAAGCTTGACAATCACAATACTGGTCATACAAGCAATTCATGAATGATTAGTAGAAGGAAGAGAACTTTCACATGCAAATACACTATCTTGGAAACATTTTGTGATTGTGAGCCCCCATCGAAATATTATATGCCAAATTTTTTGACGTCGGACAAGGAAGACAAAATAATGATTTATGTTTGTTCATATTCACACAGAAGTCATATTGTCATAGATAATTCAACATGTGGTGCTTGCCCCCCATATTTGCTAGCCAAAAATTCTGCACCAAGTAGAGATACTACTCGTGCATCCAAAACCCTTACACCCAAATCTTATTTTCAGGAGTCCACCATACCTAAGGATTGAGTAAGATCCTTCAAATAAGTTGTCATCGGTGCAATAAGGCATTAAAAATTGCTTCTAAAAGTGTTAGATCATTTAGTGTGAAAGAAAATTGAGCATTGTACGAACTTGTGATGGCAAAGAATAAAAGCGAAAGACTGCATAATAAAGGTTGCTATCACAAGGGGCAATATAACGTGACATTATTTTGCACTAAGGGATTGAGCATACAAATAAAAAGCGCATGGCAACCTCTGCTTCCCTCTGCGAAGGGCCTACCTTTTACTTTTATGTATTTACTTTCATGCAAGAGTAAAAGTTTTTCTCTCTATTCCTTTTTATTTTTCTCTTTTGGCAAGCATCATGTGGTGAGGAAATATCTAGGCACACATATCCAGTTGGATATGGGTAGCATGAGTTATTATTGTTGACATCACTCTTGAGGTGAATACGTTGGGAGGCGAAATTATAAGCCCCTTGAAGGAAATATGCCCTAGAGGCAATAATAAAGTTATTATTTATTTCCTTATTTCATGATAAATGTTTATTACTCATGCTAGAATTGTATTAAGTGGAAACATGATACATGTGTGAATACATAGACAAACAGAGTGTCACTAGTATGCCTCTACTTGACTAGCTCGTTAATCAAAGATGGTTATGTTTCCTAACCATGAACAAAGAGTTGTTATTTGATTAACAAGGTCATATCATTAGTTGAATGATCTGATTGACATGACCCATTCCATTAGCTTAGCACCCGATCGTTTAGTATGTTGCTATTGATTTCTTCATGACTTATACATGTTCCTATGACTATGAGATTATGCAACTCCCGTTTACTGGAGAACACTTTGTGTGCTACCAAACGTCACAACGTAACTGGGTGATTATTAAGGTGCTCTACAGGTGTCTCCAAAGGTACTTGTTGGGTTGGCGTATTTCGAGATTAGGATTTGTCACTCCGATTGTCGGAGAGGTATCTCTGGGCCCTCTCGGTAATGCACATCACATAAGCCTTGCAAGCATTGCAACTAATAAGTGAGTTGCGAGATGATGTATTACTGAACGAGTAAAGAGACTTGCCATTAACGAGATTGAACTAGGTATTGGATACCGACGATCGAATCTTGGGCAAATAACATACCGATGACAAAGGGAACAACGTATGTTGTTATGCGGTCTGGCCGATAAAGATCTTCGTAGAATATGTAGGAGCCAATATGGGCATCCAGGTCCCGCTATTGGTTATTGACCGGAGACATGTCTCGGTCATGTTTATATTGTTCTCGAACCGTAGGGTCCGCACGCTTAAGGTTTCGATGACAGTTATTATGAGTTTATGAGTTTTGATGTACCGAAGGAGTTTAGAGTCCCGGATGAGATCAGGGACATGACGAGTAGTCTCGAAATGGTCAAGACGTAAAGATCGATATATTGGACGACTATATTCAGACATCGGAAAGGTTCTGAGTGATTCGGGTATTTTCGGAGTATCGGAGAGTTACGGGAATACGGGGAAGAGTATTGGGCTTAATGGGCTTTAGTGGGAAGGAGCCAGGAGGTGGCGTGCACCCCTCCCAAGCCCAGTCCGAATAGGACAAGGGGTTTGGGGCTCGGCCCCCCTCTCCCTTCCTTCTCCACTTCCCTCCTTTCCCCCTTCTCCTAGTTGGACTAGGAAAGAAGGAGTCCTACTCCCGGTGGGAGTAGGACTCCCCTTGGCGCGCCCTCCTCCTAGGGCCGGCCTCCTCCTCCCTTGCTCCTTTATATACGGGGGCAGGAGGGCACCCCAGGACACACAAGTTGATCTTTGTGATCGTTCCTTAGCCGTGTGCGGTGCCCCCCGTCCATGATATTACACCTCGGTTATATTGTAGCGGTGCTTAGGCGAAGCCCTGCGACGGTTTAACATCAAGATCGTCACCATGTCGTCGTGCTGACGGAACTCCTCCCCGAAGCTTTGCTGGATCGGAGCCCGGGGTGGATCATCGAGCTGTACGTGTGTCAAGAACTCGGAGGTGCCGGAGTAACGGTGCTTGGATCGGTTGGACCGGGAAGACGTACGACTACTTCCTCTACATTGCGTCAACGCTTCCGCTTGGGTCTACGAGGGTACGT
Source organism: Aegilops umbellulata (assembly GCA_032464435.1). Classification (NCBI taxonomy): domain Eukaryota; kingdom Viridiplantae; phylum Streptophyta; class Magnoliopsida; order Poales; family Poaceae; genus Aegilops; species Aegilops umbellulata. Next base: position 334,103,385 of record CP136058.1, read on the forward strand.
AGACAACACTGTCCCCTCTCGTTGCTATGCATCACCATGATCTTGCGTGTGCGTAGGATTTTTTTTTTGAAATTACTATGTTCCCCAACACCCCTATCTTTCTATGTGTCCGGTTAAAACGTTTTGCTCATGTGTATGCGGTGGGTGTTAGAAATTATAGAAGACTATATGATGGTTGAGTATGTGGAGCTCTTACTTAGACTCTGTTGAGTAAGTTGACTTGCAATTTCTTGGTGACTGAGAACATAGGTTGTTGAGTTTCAAGAGAATTCATTGTCTGAACCTTAACATGTGAATTGGTTGCTACTTTAACATGAGAAGTTTTATAAGAAAGAATTGCTATTATGATGCTAGGGAAAGTGATTGAAATTGTCATTGATCAAACTTGTGCACTTTGCTAGCATTCACACTTCTTAAATTATTTCTTTTATCATTTACCTACTCGAGGACGAGTAGGAATTAAGCTTGGGGATGCTGATACGTCTCCAACATATCTATAATTTATGAAGTATTCATGCTAATAAATTATCATTCTTGGATGTTTTACAATCATTTTATAGCAACTTTATACCATTTTTTGGGACTAACCTATTGACCCAGTGCCCAGTTCCAGTTGCTGTTTTTTGCTTGTTTTCTACATCGCAGGAAATCAATACCAAACGGAGTCCAAACACCACGAAACTTTTTGTGGATTTTTTATGGACCAGAAAACATGCAAAGGGCCAGAGCATCACCTCAGGGGGTGCCCCAAGGGGGGCACAACCCACCAGGGCACGGCTGGGGGCCCATGCGCGCCCAGGTGGGTTGTGCCCACCTCGGTGGCCTCCCGTACCCATTCTTCACCCTATAAATGCCCAAATATTCCAAAAACTCTCGGCAGACCCTAGATCAGAAGTTCCGCTGCCGCAAGCCAATGTATCCATGAAAACCAATCTAGACCCCATTCCGGCACACTGCCGGAGGGGGAGATCATCATCGGTGGCCATCTTCATCATCCCGACAGCCACCATGATGAGGAGGGAGTAGTCCACCCTCGGGGCTGAGGGTTTGTACCAGTAGTTATGTGTTTAATCGCTCTCTCTCTCTCATGTTATTGAGATGTCACGGTCTTGATGTATCACGGGCTTTGTTAATATAGTTGGATCATATGGTGTTTTCCCCTCTCTATCTTATGATGAATTGAGTTTTCCCTTTGAGATTTCGTTTTATCAGATTGAATACTGATGTCTACTATGCAACTTTATTCTTGTAGACTCGTGTTGGGCCTCCAAGCACAGAGTTTTGTAGGATAGTAGCAATTTTCCCTCAAGTGTATGACCTAAGGTTTATCAATCCGTGGGAGGCATAGGATGAAGATGGTCTCTCTCAAACGATCCTGCAACCAAATACAAGAAATATCTTGTGTGCCCAACACACCCAATACAACGGCAAATTGTATAGGTGCACTAGTTCGGCGAAGAGATGATGATAAAAGTGTAATATTGATGGTAGAAATATATTTTTATAATCTTAATAAATAAAAATAGCAAGGTAACAAATAGTAAACGGGCACAAAACGGTATGGCAATGCTTGAAAACAAGGCCCAGGGTCCGTACTTTCGCTAGTGCAACCTCTCAACAATGCTAACATAGTTGGATCATATGATTATCCCTCAAAGTGTAATAAAGAATCACTCCCGAGTTCCTATTAGCAGAGAACAAAAGATAGATATTGTTTGTAGGGTACGAGACCACCTTACATCTATACTTACCATTCGATCTAATCAAGAGTTCGTACTAAAATAACACAAAGCTATTTCTTCCGTTCGATCTATCCTAGAGTTCGTACTAGAATAACACCAAAGCAAAATCATATTCGTAATACTCAATCCACACAAAGAACTACATAGAGACCCCAAAGTTTCTATCGGAGAAAGGATGATAAAAACGTGCATGTCACACCCTGAATTTTGTATCATGTCATTTGCATTAATAAAGCATGAAATTTGGACCAAGAAAAACTTTTGCATTATTTGGCTTTTATTTTGGAGTTGGTTTTCTCTGTGTGGTTTTTCAAGTGCTCTTTAAAGTCAACTACTCCACCTTCTATACTTCATCTCCTTGCCCAAACTTCTGCCCAATGACCATGCCACGTGTATAATGCAATATAGTATTTTCTTACAAAAATAATTTGGCCAAATATTATTTTCTAAATTTAGTTTTCTAAAACCCCCTGAATTGAGGTTTGCACTACAAGCACTTGATTTGGGGGATGAAAAATCTTTCAAAGAGTATATTTGAAACCAATTAGATATAGGACTCCCATAAACCACAAAAATATAATTTTAAAATTAATTTCCCTATTTTATTTAAAGGCTTTTTATTTAGGCCAGAAATGGTCTTCAATAGGATAAAATTATTTAAAAGCTTCAAAAATATTTGAGAAAAATCTGGGAAACTAAGTGGACATATATTTTCCATATATAAGAGTTTCAACACAAGATCATGTTCAAAATATTGGGAAAAACCCTCCAAAACCATTTCTGTCCATTTCACGAATTTGAGATATTTCTATAGGAAATATTTTCAAATAAATCCAAGGAAATTATAGCAAGTCACATATGCATAATATGATTATATTGCAAAGTTTCAGCTCAATCCAAACTGTTTTGGTTCACAAAAGTGCCCCAAAACCATCTCTGTCCAGATTCAAGTTTGAACAACTTTACATTGCCAACTTATTCTAAATGCCCCCAAACTTTGTGGACATGCTCACTAGCCCAAATGATGACACTACACCAAGTGGTGCATCAAGGGGAATGGTTTTGCATGACTAGATCTTGGTAAATGCATTTCTATTAATTTTAGGGTTTACAAAAGTTGCATTGGCAACTTTGACCAAATGAGCTCAAGATTGGTAGAAGGCCCTAATTATGTGTGCCATTTCACCCTGTGGAGTCTCATGACAAATGGAAGTCATCTACTTGCCCAAACCAATATCAAACACCTTCTGCCATTTTCCCAAACACAACACTTTGGCCTCTTCCACTAATATCCATAGGCTCAACTTTTTACCACAACCCCTACTAGTCTCCCTCTACCTCCAGTAACTATGGCAGCATCTCAGGACAATTATTGAGGGGGGCGGGGTAAAACCACCCCTTTCTCTCTCTACTCACCCATAGCAGCACCCCTCTCTCTCCCATTTCTATATGCAAGTGCCCCACCCAGCATCTCTCCACCCCAGGGCATCCAAGGCAGCCCCAAGGCACAAGGGGACATGCCCTAGCACTTTAAAAATGGCCATGCCAGCCATTTGCATGCTCCAGAGCGCGCTATAGTGCAATCTGGCATTGTAGCCGCCTTCCTACCAACCACCTCCGGCCACCTCGAGCCTCCCCAGCTCGCCCGACGATGCTCCTCGGCGTCCGCAACATGCCACGGCCTGGTCCCCCTCCTCCTTCTCCTTCCTCTCGCCCAAGCTCGCACGCGCGCCGGCCGCCCGAGCGCACCAATGAGCGCGGTCACATGTGCGGTGCCTCTGGCCCCCCTGCTCCCTCCCTCGTCTCTCCCTTCACCCTAGACCAACCCCACGAGCACCCCAGACACGGCCCGACGAGCCCTCATGACCTGTGACGACCGCAACAGGCCCGCCGGTGCACGCCTCTTCGGTGGACCGTCGCTCGCCTATAAATAGGCCTCCCCGAGCTTTTCTATCCTCACCACTCGCTCTCTCACTCCCCTAACCACCCCCTACACCACTCACCCCTACCCAGACGAGCCCGAGCTCCGCCGCCTCGGGCCGCCGTCGATCCCACAGTACAGGCCACCCCGGCCCTATTTATTGCTTATCTGGAACGCCCATAGCCCACTGATCAATTCGCCCCTCTTTCCCGCTCGTTTTGCAGTCGGAAACGGACAGAGCCATCGACGCCTGATGCTCCTCCGCCGCGAACCTCGTCGCCACCAAACCGCTGCTCCTGTCCGGCCAACTCCGGCACCACATGAACGGTGACACGACGAGGAGTCCAATGGTGCCATCAGCTCACCCTGTCGTGCCCGGAAACGTCGCCGGTGAGCTTGCCGACCCTTTGTCGTGGGGTTAGGGGTGATAGGCGGGCCCCCGCCTATCAGCCTCTCCCCCTCCATCGTCGCTCTCTCTCTCGCTAACGCCTGGGCCCCGCCCGTCAAGTTTAAACCTAGTGCGCGCACGTGCACCAGTGCACTGAGCCACCTCTCTGACTGGGGTTGCTGCGCTGCGGCTGTTCTGGCTCAGTTGCACAGTGTTCCTTTTCCTTTTTAATTTCTGTTAAACTTGCAAAAATTCCAGAGGATTTGATATTCATCCAAATGCAATAATTCCAACTTCCATATTTTTCTAAAATTCCCACCTATTTAATGGTATAACTTTCACTCATTTCCAAACAACTTTTATGTATTGTTCATATTCAAATTCAAATTTGAATAAATTTAAACCCCTTTGAAAATCCATTTCTCATATTCTAGTACACCAAATCCAAAACTAAGAATTTTAACCTTCTTAGTTTTCACCCTAGTATTTAACCAAAATGAGTTGACATTTTTCTGAGCACTATGGTTTTTCTGTTTTATTATTGCCTTATCTTCTCGTTATTATTTTGCGATGATAGATTGCATTGCTGACGAAGGAGTTGGACCAGAATACTTTGAGGACCCAGAAGACTTTGCTGAGCCAGGAAAGCAGCCCTTTGACCATGTCTAAGAAACCTTTTTTGTGCATGTCATATGGCACTTTTATTGCTTGCATCGAAGTCATGATAATGTGGTGACCACTTGAGGTGGTTTGCCTCCGTTGCTTTTCTCGTTGACACTACCTTTCTACGAAGGTTATGAGAATGGGTGTAGTTAGGATGCTAAGTAGCTGCTACGCAAATGGGATGTGTATATGCATGGTCAAGGAAACCAAGTTGTTTTCAAAGACTTTTCAAAAAACCACGTCCGGTGCCACTAATGCCCGAGGGAGATGGTGAGCTAGGTTACCGCTTGATAAAGAAGTGTTGTACCGGAGCAAGTTGTGTGGGAGTGTTTTCGAAAACGGATTAGATTTAAGATTTGTCGACTGTCCCAACCTTACAGGCGCAACCACTCTACCCTTATATGGGAAAGGGCATTATTGATTACCTAGGTCGATACTAGCATGGTGCCCACATTACTAGTGACGGGGGTGACATGATGTCACTCTCGGGACGGGGTCGCGCCAGGTAGGGCGGCCATGCCTGTTTTTACAGGGCACCGGACACACCGTTGGTACCCCGTGCTTGTGGTATGTGATGAATATGGGAGCAAGGCTCCACAATTTTAAGATGTGAAATGTTGGGCACGGGGGTTACTACCAATAGAGTGGACTCTATGTTAGTGTCGTCTAGGGAAAGATAGTGATCGGGTGCTTACCCCGGGTACTTGAGGTTCTGCGGGTCGTGGATGACACGGAAGTTCCCCCGATCTTGTGGGTAAAGTGTGCAACCTCTACAGAGTGTAAAACTATTCGAATAGCCGTGTCCACGGTTAATGACAGTTGGGCGGTGCTGCTTAAACTATGTCTAGAGTTCTACAAACCGCGTGTGTGTGTTGATGAAACTATTTGTGTTAAGTCAAGTGACTTGACACAATGATCAAGTTGGATTGGTGTCCAACTTTGTTTATGTTGATATCTCTAACTTGTTCTTACATATATCTATACTCTCATGATGCATACTTTACAGGCTGATAGATCATGTCACTGCACTCAAAACTAGCTTTCTGCAAACTACCTACTTAATGCTATATCGTTGCATTATTGTGACTTGTTCCAATCATGGGTTGCTTGCGAGTACATTCAAAAGTACTCATTGGCTTGCCACTGGTCATTTAATTGGCCAGGCATGGAAGAACATGCGTTTGAAGAGGAATTCTTTGGAGATGTACATGCAAACTAGGATGCTTTCCCAGTCAAAATGCCTGTAGGGTTAAGGCAGATGGCATGGGTTCTACTTATCGACGAAGATTTCCGCTACTTAAGTTCATTTGGTATTCAGCCCTTGTGGCTTTACCTATGTAAGACTTGACCATAATGGTCATAATTTGTGTAAGACGGTATGTATGGATGTAAGACTCTTGTTATTCAGTTTCTGTGTGTTCAGTGAGCATTGATCTCTGGGGTCACTGTACACGTGTATTCGGTGATGATAACTCATGAGTCGAGGTCCCCACAGAGCTGGTATCAGAGCCATCCTAACTGTAGGAAGCCTTAGTTAGCATGGGCGTTAGTTAGGACGAAACCTGTTTTGCAAAACCTCTATACTCCTCTTCTTTTCTAAGGTTACCAAACCTAAGGTGTATTTCCCTTATTGACCTCTCCCCTTCCAACCTTTGTAGATGGTTGCCGTACCTGAAGACTTCCTGACCACCGGATTTCCCGTGCTTCTCGAGGATAGCCTCAAGAAGTGCCAGTTTCACTGAGCCCCCATTTTCACCTACCATGAGCATTGGATCAATGACACTGAGACGGAGTATCACGTGGAAGTGACCGTGAAGGCTAATGACTCTCCAACAAGCTGGTTATTTGAGGGACCCTAGATGGCAACACTAGTTCTTGTCGTCGAGACGACAACCCTCAAGATACTCCCCCGCCTCCGAGACCTTCTTCCAGAGATGGCAGACGAGTTGGCAACCTGCTTCTTGCCTTATCGGAAGGAAGGTGAGGATGAGAGCAGTGCACTAGCTCCACCATTGGAAGAAGGACTTCCACTCCGATTCCAGACCTACTTCAGCCTCTATGCCAATAGCTTGGCGTAACACTTGGCCTCAGAATCAATGGAGCTCCGAAAGGAACTTCACGAGACCAAGACACTTCTTCGCCAAGCACAAGGGAAGACAAATAGGATCAAGAAAGAAGGTGCTCCCCTGGACAGCCCGCAATCGCATACCGAGGCGAAAGACCCCCAAAGGATGGAGGACCCCCACAGCAACACCGCATGAGCGCAAGGGATTACCGCAAGCTCTCCGCACCACCGGCAAAGCAACACCGTGTTGAGCTCATCCACTCCCCCACCCCTTCAAGTGAAGCGGAAAGTCAGGATGCTGATGATGAGGAGGAAGACCCAGAAGAGCCAGACTACACGACCGAGCATTCCACCACTTAGGCATCATCCTAACCCGGAGATGCCAGTTCGTAACCCCTACGGTAGGATAGGCCGTGTACCCCCTATGCGAAGTCGAGTCCTTGTTATGGGTCATATGAAACCATGTAGTTTTGTGTTTGATGGACGTCGTGCTTTCCTTCGGGAACTTGTAAGCGACTACATCACCCATTTGGATTCTAATGAATGTGTTTGTCCTTTTTGGCCCTTGCATGAAAACAATTAGTATTATACCGACCCCCTTACTAGGAACCCCATCTATATTGCTTTCCCTCATCTTTCCCAATCACGAGACCTTGACCGCTGCAACAGGATGCCTGTTGTAACACGTACTGGTACCTCTACCCAGCAGCAAGAAGCCGGAGGTTCTGAAGCAGGAGCCAGCCAGGACCAAGCCCAAGGACAAACTCCACCATCGCCACCTCCCCCGAACATGGACATGGCTCAGCTTCTCCAAGCCTTCCGAGAGGAACGCCAAGCCAACACAGCAACCCTCGAGATGATTGCTCAAGCTGTCACCAACAACCGCCAGCCGGCGGGGAACGGCAATGGACGTTCCACGTTGGCAGAATTCAAGAAGCATGCACCACCCACCTTCATCGAGACTGCTGAACCCCTGGATGTAGACGACTGGGTCCGCACCATTAAGGATCTGTTGGAACTAATCGGCTGCACTGAAGACCGTGAGAGGGTGGCATACGCTGCCCACTGTCTTGGGGGAACTGCCAGAGCTTGGTGGCATGGATTCAAGGTCATGCATGCTGGGCAAAACATCACTCGGAATGACTTCAAGGCAGAATTCCGCAAGGCCCACATTCCTGCCGGAATCATGGTCATCAAGAAGCGTGAGTTCCGAGCCTTGAAGCAAGGAAGTAGCACTGTCAAGGAGTACATGCAGAATTTCAGTGTTCTATCAAGGTATGCTCCTGAAGATGTCAACACTGATGCTGCCAAAAGAGAGCGCTTCATGGAAGGCCTTAACCAGACTCTGCAGTACTCGCTTGTTGTGTGTGACTGCCCAACCTTTTCTGATTTGGTAAACAAGGCACTCATGCTTGAAGACAAGCGACGTGCTCTGGATGATACTCGTAAGCGCAAGATGATCAGTAAGGGTAGCTCCAGCAACCAGAAGCCTCGCCCGTGGTAGCCAGCCCCGGTCAGGCCAACCTATCAGTCGCCAAGAGCCCCTGCACCCCGCACCAATTATCAGCCTCAGCAGTATGCCAACCAAAGGCCAGCTTTCAACAACCCCAATAACAATGCCGGCAAAAGCAACAACTTCAATCAAGTCACTTGCTTTGGATGTGGTCAGCAAAGACACTACTCCAAGAATTGCCCCAACAAGAAGCCCGATGCCCCACGCCCCAATGTGCATAACCCACGACAAGGCCGCGGAATTCCACCAAGGAACTAAGCTCCCCGCAACCCGCCCAACAATGGCAAGGGGCATGTGAATCACGTCACTGTAGAAGAAGCTCAGGAAGACCGGGACGTCGTGCTGGGTACGTTCCTTGTTAACTCAGCACCTGCAACTGCCTTGTTTGATTCTGGAGCCACGTATTCATTTGTCACCCAAGAGTTTGCATTAAAAAGTGGCATGACCCCTACACCCTGAATAACCCTATGGTGGTACAAACCCCCGGGGCAGAGATGAGAACCAAGGTAGGCTGTAAGGGAGTCAGAATTGTCATTAACGGGGTAGACTTCCTAGCAGATCTTATCATCTTAAGATCACAAGGCTTGGATGTGATCTTAGGAATGAATTGGCTCATCAAGCACCAAGGCTTGTTAGATTGTGCCAACCGGACAGTCAATGTGACCTATGACCAAGGAGTCAAGGTTAAATTTACCTCCAACTCCTCTTCTGCCCAAGTCACCCAAGTCAACTGTCTGACTGAAGTTGGATTGGAGCAAGTGCCGGTAGTATGCGAATACCCCGATGTCTTTCCTGATGAGCTACTGGGAATGCCTCCTGATCAAGACATTGAGTTCATCATCGATCTCATGCCTGGAGCAGGACCCATCTATAAGAAGCCTTATAGAATGGGATCGGAAGAGTTAGGAGAATTAAAGAAGCAACTGGAAGAGCAGTTGAGGAAGGGATTTATCCGCCCTAGTGCCTCCCCTTGGGGATCACCTGTTCTGTTTGTGGCAAAGAAGGACGGTACCATCCGCTTGTGCATTGGCTATCGCTCCCTCAATGAAGTTACAATCAAGAACAAGTATCCACTTCCCAAGATTGAAGATTTGTTCGATCAACTCAATGGGGCCAAGGTGTTCTCCAAGATCGACCTCAGATCTGGGTACTACTAGCTGAAAATCAGACCCCAAGATATTCCGATGACGACATTTGTAACTATATATGGCCTGTATGAGTGCACGGTCATGTCCTTTGGATTGACCAATGCCCCAGCTTACTTCATGTATCTCATGACTAAGGTCTTCATGGAATATTTGGACAAGTTTGTTGTCATCTTCATTGATGACATACTTGTCTTCTCGAAGTCGGAAGAAGAGCACGAGCAACACTTGAGGATGGTCCTAGACATGCTTCGAGAGCACCAACTGTACGCCGAGTTCAGCAAGTGCAAATTTTGGCTGCATGAGGTTGGATTCTTGGGTCATAAATTGACTGCCGAAGGATTGTCAGTGGATTCCACCAAGATTCAAGCCGTGACTGAATGGCAAACCTGAGCAATGTGAAGGAAGTCGGAAGCTTCCTCGGACTCGCAGGGTATTACCGCAAGTTCGTTGAAGGATTCTGTCGGCGTTCTAGGAACGGGGGTCCCCAGACTTGCCTGCCTACGGCCTGCGGCGTGGCTCAAAGGGGCCCCCAGCACGACCCATCTTCATCAACACAGACCCAAGACCCTCGCGAGGGGCCAAGCCTCGCGGGGCGGACGACACGGAGCTTCCTCAGGCACGGCCTCATCAGGCTGGCTCGCGAGGAGGCAGAGAGATCAAGGCGGGGTACCTCACGAGGTGCCCGTGATGCAAGCCATGATGACCAAGGGCGCCAGGCGGGCGCCAGCCCGCGCAGTGTCCTCCTTTTCCTCTTTGGTGCAAAGGGAGCAAGCGCAGGCGAGAGCATCAAGCAAAGGCACCCGTTTCGGTGCAACGAGACCAAGACCAGCCCAACGGCAGGGAGTAAGTCATTGTGGAGCCCAAGCCAGCGTCACCACCAGAGCCTTTGGCAGGCGAGGACCAACTTTAGTCAGGATAAGTGTACCAGATGTTCCCCTTCAAAATGGCCAAATGTTGGCGCCCTTCCCGCTCAATATTTGGGAAGAGGCCCAAGGCCTTTGCCTATAAATAGGACTAGCCACCCCCAAGGTAGAGTACATCGGAGACACAGAGAGAAAGGGAGAAGGGTGACTGAACTCCTCCTAGAAGTTCATCGCCCCAGCCAAGAACAGACCCTCGCGAGGCTGTTCTTCCTTGTATTGCTCATCATCATTAGCCCAAGAGGCAATCCACCACACCACAAACTGGAGTAGGGTATTACACCACAATGGTGGCCCGAACCAGTATAAACCCTGTGTCTCTTGTGCTGTTCTTTCCATAGCTTAGATCTTAGTGAGGCTGTGGGGTACAGGTAGGTAGAAGGCGAAATCTCCGCGCGCACCCTAGTGTTCGAACCTCAAGGGTCTGCCGGAACCCGAAATCCGACATTTGGCGTGCCAGGTAGGGGTGCACCGGAGTTTTCCTTTCCACCACCGCCACGACCTGCCTCGCGATGAGTAGCGCATCGCCCGCTCCGGCCGTCGGCACCAGCATGGGGGCCAGGGGGCTCCGAGCCCTGGCCCCAGCCCTGCAGTGGGTACGGTGGCCGGACAAGTTCAAGCCAACGACGCTGCCGCGCTACAGCGGCGCGACTAATCCGCTGGCCTTCTTGCTGGCGTACGAGGAGGCCATCCTCGAAGCTGGAGGTGATGATAGGGTAATGGCCAACTGGCTTCCCATTGCCCTCACTGGCGCTCCGCGCGCATGGCCGCTCCACCTGCCGGCAGCCTTCGTGGCCTCTTGGGAAGAGCTCCGCGGCCTCTTCCTCGCCCACCATGCTACACCAACACCCCTGGTCGTCGCAGCCCTCCTGGGCGGCTCGCAGGCGCCGCCTACAAGTCACCACGTCAAGCCGTTCATCCGCCGGGTCAGCGCCGCTTCCACGCGGCAGGGGGCTCTCCCGGACCGGGACCGGGCGGCGCCCAAGGCCGGCCTGACCTTCAGCTCGGAGGACCACCCCTCCAACTCGGCCAGCTCGGGTGCGCTCCCCATGCTGTGCACCCCCACCATCTGCCAGGTGGATGTCACCAGAACCCTCATCGATGGCGGCGTGGGCCTCAACGTGCTCTCAGTTGAGGCCTTCAACCTCCTCTGCATACCCCTGGAACGGCTGCAACCCAGCCGACCCTTCTTAGGCATTGGGGGCGGGTCATCCAGCTCCTTGGGACAGATCCGGCTCCCAGTAACCTTCGGCACCTACGTCAACTTCCGCCCGGAGCTGGTCAACTTCGACATCGCCCCCATCGGCCTCCCCTACAACGCCATCCTCGGCTATCCAGCGCTGGCCCAGTTCATGGCCGCGACGCACCCGGTGTACAACCTCATGAAGATGCCCGGGAGCAGCGGTGTCCTCATCGTGCACGGGGACACCGGAGACGCGCTGCGAGTGCTCAAGCTCGCCTTCAAGATGGAGGCGTCGGCACAGCCCGCCGACTCGGAGACCCCCGAGCCCAAGGGGGCTGCACCCGCCAAGAAGAAACAGTTGTTCACCCAAGACAAGGCAGAAACCAAGCAGATACCCGTCGATGAGGACGGGTCCACCAGCGCCACTTTCACCATAGGCGCCAACCACGAGCCCGAGTAGGAGGAGGCCCTGTTCAAGTTCCTGCGCGCGAACAAGAAGGTATTCGCTTGGGAGCCTGACCAGTTGGCGGGGATCCCTAGGAGCGTAATCGAGCATCACCTCAACGTGTGCCCCAACGTGCGCCCTGTGAAGCAGAAGGCAAGGCGGCAGTCCACAGAAAAGCAGGCCTTCATCGTCCAAGAGACCCGCAAACTAGAGGCCGCTGGGGTCATTCGCGAGGTCCGATACCCGAATTGGTTGGCCAACCCTGTCGTTGTGCCAAAGAAGGGAGGGAAGGAGCACATGTGTGTCGACTTCACCAACCTCAACAAGGCATGCCCGCCAGATCCGTTCCTGCTCCCCCACATCGACTAGAGCGTCGATTCCACCGCAGAATGCGACCTGCTATGCTTCTTGGATGCCTTCGCTGGGTATCACCAGATCAAGATGGCGGTAGAAGACGTCAAAAAGACAGCCTTCCTAACCCCGTGTGGGGTGTACTGCTACACATGCATGCCATTTGGGCTGCGTAACGCAGGGGCGACCTTTCAGCGGCTGATGCACATCACCTTGGGCCCGCAGCTCGGGAAGAATGTTGAGGCTTATGTCGATGACATTGTGGTGAAGTCTCGGGAGGCCAGGACCCTGATACAAGACCTGGAGGAAACCTTCGTGAGCCTCAACGCAGTGAACCTGCGGCTCAACCCAGAGAAGTGTGTGTTCGGAGTCCCCTCGAGCAAGCTCTTGGGTTTCCTCGTGTCCCACCGAGGCATCGAGGCTAACCTGGAAAAGGTCAAGGCAGTCGAGGACATGAGCCCGCCAAAGACCCTCAGAGAAATGCAGAAGCTCACTGGGCGCGTGACCGCGCTAGGTCGCTTCATCTCCAAGTTGGGGGAGCGAGCGCTGCCCTTCTTCCAGCTAATGAAGAAAAAGGGGCCCTTTGAATGGACTGAAGAGGCCGACAAGGTGTTCCAAGATCTCAAGAGATACCTGACCCGCCCTCCGATCATGGTGGCTTCACGCCCTCAAGAGCCCCTGGTACTTTACCTCGCCGCCACTCCCTACTCCGCCAGCGCAGCCCTGGTGGCGGTTAGGGAGGAGCGTCGAGTGAAAACCACGTCAGCAGCCTGGGACAAGGCAAAACAGGAACAAGGAAGGCCCACAGAAACCGCCACCACGGCTGAGGAGGATCAGCCGCCGCAGTGGAGTGCACCGGAGGCGGAAGAGGCCCCTCTCCCAGATGGCCAGCCTCCGGAGGCCTCATTGCCTCGGGAGGCGCCATGGTCTCCGGAGGGCGCCACCAGCACTGACGCACCCAACCTCGTTGAGCACCCAGTGTACTTCGTCAGCACGGTGTTGCGGGACGCGAAGGCACGGTACCCCATGCCTCAGAAGCTCCTCCTCGCGCTTCTGGTGGCCTCGCGCAAGCTGCGGCACTATTTTCAGGGTCACCCCATCAAGGTCGTCTTGTCATACCCCTTGGAGAAGTGCTCAGGAGCCCTAACTCAGCCGGAAGGGTCGGTGAGTGGAACATAGAACTGCAAGCATTTCAGCTCGAATTCAGCACGACCAGAGTCATCAAGGGAGCAGCATTAGCGGATTTTGTGGCAGAATGGACGGAGGCACCAGGCCTCAAGGCCGACGAGGATCGATCCCTCTCCCCGAGAAGCGAGGCGCCGGAAGGCTGGGTCATGTACTTCGATGGGGCGTTCTCCAGGCATGGCGCTGGGGCTGGGGTGGTGCTTATATCACCCACTCAAGACAAGCTCTACTACGCTGTACAGCTCTGTTTCCAGCAAGGTGAAAAGGTCTCCAACAACATAGCGGAGTATGAAGGTCTAATAGCGGGCTTGAAGGCCGCAGCTGTCCTAGGGGTGAAACGCCTCACCATCAAGGGCGATTCACAGCTCCTTGTCAATTTCTCCAACAAGGTGTACGAGCCTAAAGATGAGCACATGGAAGCTTACCTTGCGGAGGTCCGCAGGATGGAGAAGTAGTTCTGGGGGTTGGAGTTGCAGCATGTGCCCCGTGGCACCAATTAGGAGGCCGACGACATCGCTAGACGGGCGTCCAGGCGGTTACCTCAGGAGCCTGGCGTCTTCGAGGAGCAGCTCTTCAAGCCCTCGGCCCTGCCGTCATTGTCAAACACGGCTCAGCCTCGGGAGGAGCTCCCCCAGCCACCTGCCTCAGGAGTCCCGGTCTGTGGCCCGGCCTCAGGAGCACGCTTGCTCCTGACGATGGAGCCTTAGGAGGGGTCCTGGATCACGGAGCTCCAGAGTTACTTAACACAAGGGACCCTGCCGGAGAAGGAGGAGGAAGCGGAGCATGTGGCACGGCTGGCCACGGCATACTGCATCAAGGATGGAGAGCTCTACCGGAAGCGACCAAACGATGTATCCCTGCGCTGCATCTCTAGGGAGCAAGGAAAGGAACTGCTGGAAGATATACACGGCGGAGAATGTGGACATCATTCATCATCACGGAGCCTCGTCGGCAAGGCGTTTCGCAGTGGGTTTTATTGGCCCACCGCACTCAATGACGCCGTCGAACTGGTGAAGGCTTGTGAGGCCTACCAGTTCCGCGCCAAGCAGATCCATCAGCCGGCGGGAGGCCTGCAGACTATACCCCTTTCGTGGCCGTTCGCAGTCTAGGGGCTGAACATCCTGGGCCCTTTTCCTCGGGCGCCAGGGGGCTACCGCTACCTCTACGTCGTCGTGGACAAGTTCACCAAGTGGGCTGAAGTAGAGGCCGTCCGCACCATCCCCGCTGGTTCTGCAGTCAAGTTCATCAGGGGCATCGTGAGCCGGTTTGGGGTGCCGAACCGCATCATCACAGACAACGGTTCACAGTTCACCAGTAACCTCTTCAAAACATACTATGCTAACCTTGGAACGCAGATATGCTACGCTTCGGTGGCGCACCCCCGAAGCAACGGCCAGGCCGAGCGAGCCAACGCAGAGGTCCCGAGGGGCCTCAAGACCAGGACGTTCAAGAAGAAGCTGGAGGCCTGCAGCAGAGGTTGGTACGATGAGCTTCAGTCCGTGTTGTGGTCCATCCGCACCACCGCGACCAAGCCGACTGGAGAGACCCCATTCTTCCTGGTGTACGGAGCTGAAGCGGCCCTCCCTCATGAGGTCAGACGTCGCTCCGCACGGGTCCTGGCGTTCGACGAGGCGCAGCAGGACGCCATGCGGGGGATGGACCTCGTGCTGGGGGAGGAACGTCGCCGAGAAGCCGCGCTGCGAGTGGCGAGGTACCAACAAGCACTGCGACGATATCACTGCCGCAACATCCGCCCCAGAACTCTCGAGGTAGGAGACCTCGTGCTCAGGCGGGTTCTCTCTAGGGAGGGACTGCACAAGCTCTCTCCCATGTGGGAGGGCCCGTTCAAGGTTGTTCATGTTTCCAGGCCTGGCTCCGCGCGCTTGGAGACTCAGGAGGGGGTGCCGATCCAAAACACATGGAACATCCAGCACCTCCGGAGGTTCTACCCCTAAAAAGGCCTAGAGCCTGTGAAGAAGGCGAATGCCTGTGAAGATTATCCTTTTTAGAAAAGGCCCAGAGCCTGTGAAGAAGAACCGGTGAAGCTTGGGGAACCCTGAGCGCCGCCAATCACGCGAGCGCTGTCCTCTCTGTCATCGCCGGGGCTAGGTCCCCGGCCGCGGTCGTCGTCCTCAGGGCAGCACCCTGTGCGGCGACCATCTTCCCCAAACACCCTCACGTAGAGGGTGGCATCACCGTCAAACTTGAAGTGCAGGGTGCACCGACGGCTCAGGCCACGCGCGCGGGCAAACGTCTGCCAACCGCGGGTCAAGGCCAGGCTCCCGGCTGCGGAGACCTCCAGCGAAGCCCATGAGGCCCGGCTGCAGCAGCCGTCTGCCTGAACCCAGAGGCCGCCCGGGGCACCGGCCGGGAGCTCGCCGAGGAGGAAGCGAGGAAGTTGAAGCTGGGCGCTGGTCGGCTCCGCCGACCACACAACGAACTCCGGCAGCACCTCTGTAGTGCGAAAGCGCGGCCTAGGGGGACGCGCTACCGTAGCGCGCCCCCTGGCCGCAGCTGTCCGCCCGTCACCATGCTGGAAACCTGAAAGCACAAGTGCTCCCTAGGTGGTTTTGGTAATTAATGTCAACATATCTCTTGTTGGACTAATACTTTTATCTAGTATATTTTAGATAAGTTCAACAATGGAGTGGCATGGACTAAAAGGTTGTGGGAACTCCTTCAAGATGCTGAGGACAAAGGATTGGCTAAAGCTTCAAGCTCAAGACTCTTCATTTTACACTTTTAGTGATCCAAGATCACATTGAGTCCATAGGAAAAGCCAATACTACCAAGGAGGGATGAGGTGTTGCTTAATGAGCCTTTTTCTCCATGTGCTTGATGATATACTCCAAAACCCTCAGCTACTTTCCCATATCCACAAATGACATAAACTCCAAGCCAAACTCGGTCCTACCGATTCTTTCCATCCGGCGCCACCGAGTTCCACATGTCATAAGCCACTGCCAAACCCTAGCAAATCGGTTCTACCGATAGGGATCTCGGTCTCACCGAGATGGGATTGCAATCTCACTGTGTATGTCCATTGTCAAAATCGGTCTCACTGAGTTTAGGCAATCGGTACTACCGAGATTACAATGCAAACTCTCTGGTTAACTCATTACCAAAATTGGTTCAACCGAGTTTAGTAGTCAGTCCCATCGAGTTTGCCTGACCAACTCTCTGGTTAGCTTATTACCAAAATCGGTCTCACCGAGTTTGTGTAATCGGTCTCACCGAGATTACGTTATGCCCTAACCCTAACCATATCGGTCCTACTGAGTTGCATGTCAGTCCCACCGAAAATCTCTAACGGTCACTAGGTTTACTATTTTGGTCCGACCGAGTTTGTTGATTCGGTCCCACCGAGATTGGTAAATTGTGTGTAACGGTTGGATTTTGTGTGGAGGCTATATATACCCCTCCACCTCCTCTTCATTCATGGAGAGAGCCATCACAACACATCTACACTTCCAACTCATATGTTCTGAGAGAGAACTTCCTACCCTTGTGTTGAGGCCAAGATATTCCATTCCTACCATATGAATCTTGATCTCTAGCCTTCCCCAAGTTGCTTTCCACTCAAATCTTCTTTCCACCAAATCCAAATCCTGTGAGAGAGAGTTGAGTGTTGGGGAGACTATCATTTGAAGCACAAGAGCAAGGAGTTCATCATCAACACACCATTTGTTACTTCTTGGAGAGTGGTGTCTCCTAGATTGGCTAGGTGTCACTTGGGAGCCTCCGACAAGATTGTGGAGTTGAACCAAGGAGTTTGTAAGGGCAAGGAGATCGCCTACTTCGTGAAGATCTACCCCTAGTGAGGCAAGTCCTTCGTGGGCGATGGCCATGGTGGGATAGACAAGGTTGCTTCTTCGTGGACCCTTCGTGGGTGGAGCCCTCCGTTGACTCGCGCAACTGTTACCCTTCGTGGGTTGAAGTCTCCATCAACGTGGATGTAGGATAGCACCACCTATCCGAACCACGGGAAAAACATCCATGTCTCCAATTGCGTTTGAATTCTCCAAACCCTTCCCTTTACATTCTTGCAAATTGCATGCTTTACATTCCACTGCTCATATACTCTTTGCATGCTTGCTTGATATGTATTGTGTATGTTAAAATTGTGCCTAAAACTCCACTCAAACAAAAAAGCCTAAAAATTGCAAGTTTGGCACTGACTGTCTAATCACCCCCCCCCCTCTAGGCACACCTACTTTTAGATCCTACAAGTGGTATCAGAGCATTGGTCTCCATTGCCTTGGTTTAATCACCATTGGAGGAAGATGGATGTGTCTACTTTAGGGAGTCTTAGACATAGAGTGCCTATTCTTGATGGAGAGTATTTTCATGAGTGGAAAAATGAGATGCTTGTGATTTTCAATCAATATCATTTGAACAAGTATATTGCTAGTCCTTGTGCACCTCATGTTGATCCTATGCATGCCACCCTAGATGAAGATATTGACATGATTCGCAATCTTAGAACCGTTGAGCTCATCATTAGAGGATTGCCCAAAAACTTGATTGCTAGTTTACCTACTCTTAATTGTGCCTATACTATATGGAAATTTCTTGAGGAACGATTCCCCGATTATTCCTTGAAAAATTTGGATGAAATTCTCCATAAATCTATTGCCTTGAGTAAAATGAACTCTAGTGATCCTAGTTTTGGTGATTGTCTATTTAAGCTTACTAATCTCATGCATGCTAAAGGAAATGTTGGAATCATTGGTGATATCATATCCGAATCTATAAGAATTCATAAAAGTGACCACTTTGATGATCATTTATCTAATGAATCACTCTCTCTAGGAAATAATGAATCACAAGATCATGTTGAACATGGATACTACGATGAGAATGATGATAGTGACTTCAATCTTGATGATGCAATGAGACACTTTGGTCTTATGGCTAATCTTCGAGGATATGCGTCAGGAGGTAAGGAATGGGTTCTCGATAGTGGATGTACTGATCATATGACCGGAGATGAAGAGATGTTTCGTGAGCTTGCTGAAAATGACGGCCCTCGGAAATATGTCACCTTTGGTGATAATTCAAAGAGTAAGGTGGTTGGCCTTGGTAAGGTGGCCATCTCACATGATAGCTCCATTCAAAATGTCATGCTCGTTGAATCTCTTGGCTACAACTTACTTTCAGTATCTAGACTTGCTGATTTCGGTTTGAATGTCCTATTTACTGAGGTAGATTGCCAAGTGTTTCGTCGAGATAATCATAAAATGGTTTTTACTGGTATACGTAGAGGTGACCTTTACATTGTCGATTTCTCTAAAAAGGCACAACCTGAAACTTGCTTTATTGCTAAATCCTCAAAAGGTTGGTTGTGGCATAGACGACTAGGTCACGTTGGCATGAGAAACCTTGACAAGCTTATTAAAGGAAATCATATCCTTGGAGTTAACGATGTCATATTTGATAAGGATAGACTTTGTAGTGCTTGTCAAACAGGTAAACAGGTTGGAGGAAGGCATCCTGTGAAGAACATCATGACCACAAGGAGGCCACTCGAGCTACTTCACATGGATCTTTTTGGTCCCAATGCCTACAAGAGTCTCGGTGGAAATTCTTTTGGTCTAGTTATAGTAGATGATTTTTCCAGATTTACGTGGGTGTTAAGATCTTCAAAAACTTCGCTAGGAAGGCCCAAAATCAGTTTGACGTGAAGATTAAGAAGGTTCGGAGTGACAACGGAACGGAGTTCAAGAACGCAAATGTGGACACCTTTCTTGACGAAGAAGGGATTTCACACGAGTTCTCGGCTACGTACACACCTCAACAAAATGGAGTTGTTGAGAGGAAGAACCGGACGCTCATCAAAATGGCGAGAACGATGCTTGATGAGTACAAGACGCCAAAGCACTTTTGGGCAGAAGCGGTTGAGACGGCTTGTCATGCAACAAATCGCTTGTATCTTCACAAGCTACTCGGCAAGACTGCATACGAGCTCCTCACCGGTAACAAACCCCAAGTTGGATACTTTCGAGTATTCGGCTCAAAGTGCTACATTCTTGATAAGCATCGTCGTTCAAAGTTTGCTTCTAAATCTCATGAAGGTTTCCTACTTGGTTATGGCTCAAACTCTCACACTTACCGTGTCTACAACAAATTCACCTGAAAGGTTGAAGAAACGGTAGATGTGAAGTTTGATGAATCTAATGGCTCGCAAGTAGAGCAATTGCCAATTGATGTAGGAGACAAAGACCCTTCAGAAGCAATCCAAGACTTGTCTATTAGCAAAATTCGTCCAACGGAGGTAAAGGAGAATACCTCGTCCGTCCAAGTGGAAGCTTCTACTTCACGACAAGGTGAACCAAGAATCGACATGGAAGCATCCACAAGTGGGACATACCAAGATGAAGAAAACAGGGAAATGCATCAAGACGAACATCAACAACCTCCTTGTCCACCACGACAAGAGAACAACAACGTCAACAATGGATAAGACCAAGAAGAAGAACAAGATGAAGAAGATGTTCAATGAAGACCCAAGCAAAAGCTTTCACGAGTTCGAGCAGGAATTGCCAAAGATCATCCCGTCGAGCAAATCTACAATGATATTCAAACCGGGAGAATCACTCGCTCTAAAACTCGTTTAGCTAACTTTTGTGAAAACTATTCATTCATCTCTAGCATTGAACCTATGAAGCACTACTAGAAAAACGGCTATAGGTAATATCACTGTTAGTGGCGCACCAGAGATGTGGTGCGCCACTACTATATAGCAGTGGCGCACCACAAACAGGTGCTCCACTAATAGTGACATTACTAGTGGCGCACCAGGTGTGGGGTGCGCCACTACTATTTTTTTGAACAGTAACCAGCCATGCCCAGGCTTACCTGTGGCGCACCAGGACAAGGTGCGCCACTACTATTTTTGATAGTAGTGGCGCACCTTGCCCTGGTGCGCCACTACTATTTTTTTGAACAGTAGCCAGCCATGCCCAGGATTACCAGTGGCACACCAGGCCATGGTGCGCCACTACTATTTTTGATAGTAGTGGCGCACGTTGCCCTGGTGCGCCACTGGTAAGGCTGGGCGTGGTGGTCCAAAAAAAAACATAGTAGTGGCGCACCCCTTCACTGGTGCGCCACTAGTATTCCTGGCTACTAGTGGCGCACCAGTGAAGGGGTGCGCCACTGGTAACCTGGGAGCAGTAGCTATAATTAGGCAGCCACACCTACCACACACTCACTTTCCCCCCTCCACCAAAACAGATTTGGTCTTCTTGCTCCTCCTCCTCACCTCATTTGCACCATAGATTCACCCAAATTAAGTGGTTAAATTTCCTTTTTTTGATAGGTAAGTAAGGGGAAAGCTTTCTTTATGTTCTAGATCTACTTTTCTCTCCGTCTCCAACAACGTACACACTTTTTATGGCCTAGAGATCTACGTATGTTTGTAATGTTGCATATGTTTGTGTTTGCAGGTACCGGTATTTGAAATGCGATAGTTGCCAATATTTTGCCGGAATGTTGATTCATTTCCGTTTCGGCAAGAATTTGGCACTATATGCATTCTTTTTGGTCCTATTTTTAGGCAAAGTCATGCCAAATTTTTTTTTGTTCTAAAATATCATTTTGCTCTACCCCGCAGGCGACCATGGTCCGCACGATGACCGAAGGCATCGTAAATAGGTTTTTGAGCTCCGCGAAGGCCGAGATGCTTCAAAAGAACGAGACGGAGATAAGATGTCCGTGTCGAAGATGCAAGCTGAAGAGCCTTATTGCGGACCCGGATTCCGGGCAGGTGCGGGACCACTTGCTCTTGCGTGGTTTCATGGATGGCTATCGGTGGCAAGGTGATGAAGATGACTATGAAGTCATCCATGGGGGCCGGGCAAGCAGAAAAAAGGAAGGGCAGCAAGACAATAGCGGCGAGGGCGGGCGAGAAGACGAAGAATCTCCAGGACATGATCACGAAGTAGATGCAGGACACGGTCATCATGTAGAAGATGCCGGACATGATGATGAGGAAGATCAAGACGAAGGGCATGATCATGAAGATGAAGATGCCGGAGCAGACGACGATGGACCATCGATGGGCTGGGTGCATGACCCTCATATTCAAGAGCTGCTTCGCAAGCAGACGGGTAACGCAAGAGCTGCCGCCCGAGAGAAAGCCAAGCTGGATCAACTGGAGACAGACGCGGTTACTCCATTGTATGAAGGATGCAGGCCCGAGGATACCCGCCTGAAAGTAACGCTCATGGCTCTGGAGATGAAGGTAAAACACAAAATGACGGACGCATGCTTCGACGAGAACATGTCATTCTGGCACGAACGTCTTCCGAAGGGGAACAAGTGCCCGACCAGTTTGGAGGAGGCGAAGAAAATCGTGTGTCCTCTGGATTTACCGCACGTGAAATACCATGTCTGCATGAAAAATTGCATCATTTATCGGGGCGAGCACGCGGAGTCTACCATATGTCCGGTGTGCGGCGTCACTCGATACAAGAAGAGGAAGAAAGCTCCTCGAAAAGTGGTGTGGTACTTTCCGATCACTCCTCGTCTGCAACGGTATTTCGCGGATCCTAAGGTAGCAAAGCTCCTGCGTTGGCACGCGGATAGGGAGGAGAAGAAGCGAGAAGATGACGCAAATGATCCGGAGATAGATAAAAAAGACAAGATGCTGAGTCACCCTAAGGATGCGAGCCAGTGGCAAGCGTTGAATTTTGAATACCCAGAATTTGGGAAGGATCCAAGGAACATCGTGCTCGGCGCGAGCACCGATGGAGTCAATCCGTTTGGCAGCCAGAGAAGCACACATAGCACCTGGCCTGTGTTTGTGTGGATGTACAACCTTCCCCCCTGGTTGTGCATGAATAGGAAGTACATTCACATGAGTATGCTAATTGAAGGGCCGAAACAACCAGGGAACGACATCAATCTGTATCTGGGGCTGCTGAAGGAGGAACTAGACACGCTGTGGAAAACGCCAGCCAATACGTGGGACGCCGCAGAGAAAGAATATTTCCCTATGAGAGCCGCACTGCTCACGACGGTGCACGACTATCTCGGTTACGGATATCTCGCGGGGCAGGTAGTCCATGGATTTTCTGGATGCGTACGGTGCATGGATGACACAACGTATCGCTAGCTAGATAGAGATCCCGGGTCTTCGAAAACCGTGTTCATGGGACATCGAAGGTGGCTTCGCGACGATGACGCATGGAGAAAACGCAAGGATCTGTTCGATGGTGAAACCGAACCCCGAAGACCCCCACGTACGAGGAGCGGCGAGGAAATAGACGAGCTGTTGAAAAATTGGAAAGAGTGCCCACCGCCGGGAAAGAAGCGAAAGGCGCCAGAGCCGCTGCTGAAGGTATGGAAAACGAGGTCTGTTTTCTGGGACTTGCCGTACTGGAAGATCCTCCGTGTGCCTCACAGCCTTGATGTCATGCATATCACGAAGAACGTGTGCGAGAGTCTGCTTGGTACCCTGCTCAACATGCCAGAGAGGACCAAAGATGGGCCGAAAGCAAGGGCAGACTTGCAAAAAATGGGCATCAGGGAGGAGCTCTGGCGCCCTAATGATGATGATGATGATGATGATGATGATGAGGCGAAGGACACGGAAAGTCATCGCAAAGGCAAAAAGGCCAAGAAGATCGAATATGACTACCCTCCCGCGTGCTTCACTCTAAGTCAGAAGGAGATCGAGCAGTTTTTCACCTGCCTCGTAGGAGTAAAACTTCCTTACGGTTACGCGGGGAAGATAAGCAGATACCTAGACTCAGCCAAGCAGAAGTTCAGCGGGATGAAGTCTCACGACTGTCACGTGCTGATGACGCAGATACTTCCAGTTGCAATCCGTGGGATCATGGACGCGCACGTCCGTGACACGCTATTTGGCCTATGCAACTTTTTCGACGTCATCTCTCGGAAGTCGGTTGGCGTGAGGCAACTCAGAAGGCTACAAGAAGAGATCGTGGTGATACTATGCGAGCTTGAGATGTACTTCCCGCCCGCATTCTTCGACGTTATGGTGCATCTGCTGGTCCATATAGTGGAGGATATCATCCAACTCGGGCCGACGTTCCTGCACAGCATGATGCCGTTCGAAAGGATGAATGGTGTCATCAAAGGATACGTTCGCAACATGTCACGTCCAGAGGGAAGCATAGCCAGGGGCTTTCTGACCGAAGAGTGCATCTCGTACTGCACGAATTATCTAGGCATCGAGAACCCCGTTGGTCTGCCCGTCAACAGGCACCTCGGCAGGCTCGCTGGATGGGGTCACCGCGAGGGTCGCCGCGAAATGCATGTCGACTTCATGGGTCGACTCGCCGACTTTGAAAGAGCAAACCTAGTCGCGCTACAACACATAGACGTGGTCGATCCTTGGGTGGTAGAGCACAAAATCTTTATTGAGAAGACGTACAATGACCGAGGCCAACAGAGGACGGAGGGAGCTATAATCAAAGAGCACAACTCATGTTTCACGCGTTGGTTCAAGGAGAAGCTTCTGTCGTACCCTTTACATGAGGATTCTTCCGCGATAGAAAAACTCATAGTCGCCTTGTCACAGGGCGCCGAGCACAACCTGATGACCTATGAGGCGTACGATATCAACGGCTACACATTCTACACCGAGGAAAAGGACATGAAGAGCGATTATCAGAACTCCGGGGTAACGATGGAATCCTACACCGGTAACGACAAGGACAGATACTACGGAAGGATCGAGGAGATCTGGGAGCTGAGCTACGCTGGAGAGAAGGTCCCAATGTTCCGTGTCAGATGGGCCAAGAGCGTCCTAAAAGAAGACCGGTATTTCACCACCATGGTTATACCCGAAGCCAAATCCAAGACCGCGGGCGCAAACGTCACCGCGAAAAATGAGCCATGGGTACTGGCTTCCAAAGTGGACCAATGCTTCTTCATTACCGACCCGCCAAAGCCCAGTCGTGTTGTCGTGAGGAGAGGCAAAAGGAACATCATCGGAATGGATGGAGTCGCCAATGAGCAAGACTTTGACAAGTACGGCGACCCGAAGATGGAAGATGACGACGACGATGAAGTACCATACACCACAAGAAGAAGCAGGACCACCCTACCTAAAGGACGTCCGTTCAAGAGAAGATCAATTCAAGGGGTTCCGGGGCTAAATTATTCAACCGCGAGGAAGAAGGGCAAGAAGATTGTGAAAAGATAGCTAAGATTGAATCACGACGTGTCGGCCGCGTGTGTGTGTGTGTCAGCGGCAAGCTCAATTATTACATGCAACTAAATTATTACATGTATCACTTGATTTCAACCATTATTAAAGATCTTTTAAACATTATATTACTTTACATGCAAACTCAATCTTAATTTGACGACTGTTATTTCATGTCAATCTTTGATGACTGTTATTTCATCTCACTTGATTTCAACCATTCCATAGCATTGTAAATGATTCTATATTGTGATTGAGTAAAGGAGATGCATTGTAAAAAAATTATACGCCCTACTTTTAGGAATGGAGGGAGTATTAAAATTGCCATGTGTTTATTTTAAAGTGTTTGGATGTGATTTCAACCATTATTAAAGATCTTTTAAACATTATATTACTTTACATGCAAACTCAATCTTAATTTGACGACTGTTATTTCATGTCAATCTTTGATGACTGTTATTTCATCTCACTTGATTTCAACCATGCCATAGCATTGTAAATGATTCTATATTGTGATTGAGTAAAGGAGATGCATTGTAAAAAAATTATACGCCCTACTTTTAGGAATGGAGGGAGTATTAAAATTGCCATGTGTTTATTTTAAAGTGTTTGGATGTTTATCATAAGGTTAAAATAAAATTTTAAAAAATATGCAAAAAGTGGGGTTGCCAGGATTCGAACCTGGGTGGTTCTGTCCATAACCAACGCGCCAACCACTAGGCCATGTGTGTGGTTCTGTCCATAACCACACACACAATTCTTATGACTTTGATATTGAGCTGTTTATGGCGCACGACGTAAAAGTGCGCCATTGATATCGATCTGTTATGGCGCATGTCCCCTGGTGCGCCATTGCTAGCTGGCCCTCCCCCTGCTTTCTCTTCTCCCCACGCCTCCCTCTCCTCCCACTCCCGCACTTTGGACACTCCGCCCTCTCCCCTCCCCGCCGCCCGCCCCCACCGCTGCCGCACTCCGCCCTCTCCCCCACCGCCGCCGCACTCCGCCCTCGCCCTCTCTCCTTCCCCGCGTGCTGCCGGCCTGGACCGCGGCCGCGGACGACGACGAGGACGAGGAGGAGGAGGGGGACGTGTGCCGGATCTGCCGCAACCGCGGCGACGACGAGCACCCGCTGCGCTACCCCTGCGCCTGCGCTACCCCTCCTCCAACGCCCTCCTCCGACGACCTCCTCCGACGCCCTCCTCGTGAGTTCCCTTCCTCTCCCTCTCTCTTTCTAGGGTAGTCAAAATTCTAGTCAAACCCTAGTATTCTTGTTTGTTCTAAATGCTGGACATAATCTGCTAGCTTTTTTGGGGCACATTACTTCTAACTGATCACATAATCTATACTTGAGTTAGTTTCTGACATCTTGGGTGTTAATCCAGAGAAAGATATCATTGAAGTTCATTGACGGATATTAAAATTTGATACCTGTGTCTGTTTGATTTTTGCAAGGGAAAATTAAAGGATTTGAACCATGTTTAATCTAATGATCAATGAACAGTATGCCACTACAACGCCTTTCCCAGGTCTGTGTCCGCCTCCTCTCTTGAATTCTGCTGTCTATGCGTGTGCATTTTTCTTGGCGATGGATTAGCTGGTTCAGGAATTGATTAGTACTAGAAGCTGCAAATCCTAAGTACTATCTTTCTATACACCCCGTGGTCTTATCCAAGGTTGGATTCTTGTTGGGTGAGCTGGTTTGGGATTAGATTGGTACAGATAAGGTGATATGAAACTCTAGTATAATGCCACTGTGGCGTTGGGGTTGGGGAGGATACTGTTGTTGGGAGGCACCCAACTCTTGACTGTAATTGAGTACTAGCTCATAGGAGTGCATGACAGGAATTGATTTTACTGGAACATGTATGATCTGCATCTGCATCTGAATCCTTAATTTGCTATGTACTGAATCATGCATACAGAGCTATCTACTTAGCATGCATCTGAACTGATTCATTACTTCTGCATATGTATTTTCTTAACAAACAGAGCCTCCTTTATTTTTGTCTTGTGCCAACATCTTATTTTCATTTATATGAACAAAGATTTGTCTACAATGGTCCTGGACTGTATATACTAACGACACCGTGTTGTGTGAGTCATTAATATTCGATCTTCTTTGTATTTATAGATGGATGACAGTGCGCAAATTAACACGAAAATTGCGTTGTTCAGTGCTTTTGTAGTGGCATACTGTTCATTGATCATATATCTAAGCAACTCCTAATTGCCCTGGATCCAATGATCCCTAACTATTTAATTACCACTACTGCTACTCCTAAATCCTAATGGTTTGACTATAACCATATCATGTATTAATCAATTAATTCAGCTGGATGTATTTGTTAAGCGTGTCTTATTTACAGATTATAAACTTCAGTGTTCTCTTTGTTGGAACTAATTGAACTCACCTAATGGTTCTTCAGGAGGAGTTTGAGGAGTACGCGGAGAAGACCAAGACGCTGCCCGACACCACCACCAACGAGAGCAAGCTCTGCCTGTTGAAGTAAATCTTCGGGCCCAACAAACAAGCTCCAGCTCCAGGAGAAGGAGGTTTGGTTTCGCTCCCACTCTTACTGTTGTTTCCTGCACTTTGCGAACCTGAGATACTCTGTATTGAACTTGCAACTGGTCTATTTTCTACACCTGATAGGCATGATAGAACTCTAAACTTCTCTCTTATACTACTGTTATGTCTAGTACTAGTGGCAGATTTTCCAATTCCACTGTGACTCAATAAAAACAAGACTATAATCTGAATTTCCAATTAGTTACTGAAGAAAACAATTGAGACATGCTTAGAGAAACAACTAGTTACTAGTGGCAGATTTTACCTAGGACATGTAAAATAACTCAAAAAAGATAACTGAAGAAAACAAGACTGAATGTGATTTTCCAATTCTGTACAAAAAGCACGTGTGCATACTAGTTCTACACTGTATAATTGGGTTTCCTGTTATGTCTAGTTCTACACTTCTACTGGTAGGTTTATACTACTGTTGTATTTTCTTTAAATGCAGTTATGCTGTTGGTCCTGTTACACTCTTGTAGGTATATAAGCACTAGTTATATGGCTACTGCCATGTTCCTATACAGGTTCTTATACTACTTTACTTAAATTATTATCATGGTTCTGAAAGTACACTTGTTCAGAATAGCACCAAGTCCTAGGGCAAACTGAATTCCGCTTCAGTATTGGACAATAGACTTGCTGCTCTGTTATTATACAGATTCAAACATAGTTTCTGTTCACCAAAAGAGTGATGGGCTTGCTGCTCTGTTGTGCCTATATGTAGGCCTTTTTTGTCCATATGAAAGCAGAGGACCATATGGTCTGTGGCCTTTTCATCCATATGAAAGTAGAGGCACATTGTGGTGCTAGTTTGCTGGGTTTTGTCTCCGACCATCGTGTCGTGATGATTTTTCAGGTACCCCGAGAGGCCCTTGAGTTTGCCGGAATGTCGAGTAACTTCCGTTCCGGCAAGTTCGGGTACTCCATATGTCCTATTTTCAGCAAAGGTCATGCTGAAATTTTCCGTGAATTTTAGCATGACTTTGCTAAAAATAGGACATATGGGGTACTTGCGACTAATGCATGGGCCGGGGTATCTTAGTACTTAATTAAGTAGGATCAAGAATTAAGTAGGACTAGTTCTGAATAGCTTCTATCAACGGCACTCTAAATGATAAAACCGTAGCTTTTAGGATGCCTCGGTGTCGACAAACCCTAAGTGATGAGACCATGATAATTCCTCACAAACCCTAAATGATGAGATCTTGTTCCTTGACAATAACCAACTTTTTGACCAAACTTTTTTCCTATTTAGAGCGAACATGGCCGACAATGATGAGGCCGGCGGTTCGGGCGGCAAGCCATTCTGGGAGCTGTCCCAGGAGATGGAGGAATACCCTCACCGCTATGAGGACGCCGCGGAAGACACCGATCCCGACTACACAACCCCTAGTGGCGTCGGGGATGACACCACTGATGGTGCCGCCGGGGATGCCACCACTGATGATGGCAGCGAACGCACAGATGGCAGCCAACCGAAGAGGCAACGGAAGGACCGGCGCCCGAACGTGCTCGGCACCGTCAAGGAGGAATTTACTGAAGTGTCCTCCAGTGGGCGGCGCCCAAAGAATTAGTCAGTGGGTACGCGGGACAACTCGGGTGCATTGTCCGGAGCACCGTCACGATCAACACCGAGAACCTAAGGCATCGTGAACGAGGGAATTTGCGGATCCTCCTCTTCACGAAGCTGCACGAACAATACAAGTTCCCCGGTGACTTCGCAAACACACGCCTCTTAGGGAATAAAGTGAACAGTGTCGCCCTCACGAAGATGAGCACGGCCCTGGCTTCTTGGAGAGCCCGGGTGAAGAAAATGATTGAAAGAGGTGATAGTTATGAGAAGATCAAGGAGAAAAATCCTTCGATCAGCAAAGCTGACTACCTGGAGTTCAAGACCAAGTGCGAGAGCAACGCATCCGTGGAATCAAGTCAGTGGGGGAAAGAAATGCGGGAATTGAACTTAGGGGTCCACAAACTCGGTCCCGGCGGTTACAGAGTGGCGGAACCTAAATGGGACAAGGAGGACGCGGAGCGTGTCGAGAAAGGCCTACCGCCCCTCTTCGATAAATACCGCCATGAAAAGCAGACCAGGAACTATATCAGAGCCCGGTACAAGGAGGACCCGGTAACAAAGGAGCTTACCACGGATCCGAAGGTGAAGGCGCTTGAGCTTGTTCTGGTAAGGAATACACCCCCGCGTAATTAGCTCCATATGGTTGCATTCTAATTAATGAAGCCAAATTTCTAAATGGTTCACGTTCCTTCCGCAGGAAACTGAAAGCAGTAGCGCGGGGTCTCAGAGCTCCCCGTCTGCCCCTTGGGACACCACTTTAAATAGGGCGTTGAATGTAATGAAACAGAAGGATAAGTTAACTAAGCCGACGTCAGCTGGTCGTGTGGCCGGCGAAGGCTTGTCCACGAAATGGTCGGAATACTATAAGACTGGGCGAAAGGAGAGAAAGACCAGCTTGGAAAGCCAGGAGGTTAAAGAACTCAAGGCAAAAGTGGCGCAGATTCCTCAGATAGTCGAAGAGCAAGTGCGAGACCAACTGGGAGCGACGATCACCGCCATTATGCCTACCTTGGTTGAGGGGCTGCGGGGGTGGTTTGTGGGCGGCCAACAGGGGCCGCCCCCGATTCCCAGCTTGACGGGCAGCAACTCGCACAACGCGCCGGCAGTGGTGTCTCCGGCGGAGGCGTCATTGGTGTCTCCGGTGCTGGCGCCGGCATTGGAGCTTGATGCACCCGGGTGTGGGAAGAATACGCCGGCCGGCACCTCGGCAGCAAGCGGCCCCTCCGTCACTTGCACGCCCGCCGTTGGCGGTGCCTCGACATTAGCCGAGCTCGACGCCATCACGGTAACTAAGCCTCGGCCGATGACTTCATCTCCTTGCCTTTGACTGGGCATCCCTGACGCCCTACATGTTTTCGCAGGGCGCCGCCAACGAAGTTCCATGCACTCTCCTGCACTTCGTGGACGGCAAGTTGATCGATGTCGCCAAGGCCAAAATCGTTGAACCGGGCAACCGCGTGTTCCACCATAATCCGATGCCACCCACCGTGTATAGGGTTCAACTGGTTCGGGTGCTGCGGGGCTGCGACGACTTGTTACCTCCGTATTGACCCCATGGGGCCGACGAAGAGGATGTGATGACCCTCGGCGCCTGCTTCAACTGGCCATTGCTTTGGCCGAAGAGCCAGATTCGTTTGGGGGCGGGGGTCACCACCCCACAGACAACACCGCCAGTCCTGCCGGCGCCAAGCCATGGCAAGACCGCCGCAACGCTACCGCCGTCAGTTGATCCGGGCATGCATATGGCACAGGATCCGGACGTCGACGACGGTACATTTGTCAACGTCGATGACTACTTCAACGAACATGGTGGGTACGGTGACGAATTCTTGGCGCCTCCTTCTCAAGAACCCAACCCTGCAAAAGTCGATCGCGATCTAGCTGGTACCGCGGAGAAACCCAATTGCAACAGGCGTCGTCTGTTTGGTTCTCAGGAGACGCCTCCAGCTGCCGCCTTCACCGAGACTCAAACAGCCGAGGTGGGAAATATTATCAGCCCCACCACACTCAAGAAGGTGGTCTCTGAGCAGACCTCGATCCCATTACATCAGCAGAAGCCAAAGAAGGGACGGAAAAGAAAAACTAACAAGGGTGCGAGCCAGCCGGCACCGAGTACGATCCGTGCTCAGGACGGGCCACCAATACCTAAGGATATCATGAGGGCGGTGCATGTGGCGGGTAGGCCGATGCTACCGGCTAATCTGCTCAAGGCTGCAACCGGTGCTATGCGGAGTCTGCATGACAGTGTTCTTTCTATGGAGAAGCGGCGTCTCTCCGAGAAAGATGACTTATACCCGGTTTTCATGGCCAAGGTGCCAGAGGGCAAGGGCTTTGTCGATGGCACCATCGGGAGTATGATCGTCCTGCGGTTTGATGACATCTTCGCTATGTTTAACCTTCATCCGCTGCACTACACCTTCATTCGGCTATTTTCGCTCAATATGGAGATGCAGATCATTAGACACAAGACCCCGGACATCGTGATAGTCGACCCCTTCTACATGCGTGCCAAGCACTTGGACAGCGCTGGGGACCGGCAAATCGCGAGTTCATACCTCGAAGGCGTCATTATGGCGAACAAAGATAAGGATACCTTCCTCGTGCCTTACTTTCCCGAGTAAGTCATCCCCTCACCGCCCCGTAACATATGATTTCTTAGATTTCGATCGTTCTTTTTTTTTCTAACATTCCGTGTTTTGTGCAGTGACACACGTTGCACACTCATCCTCTTAAGCCCGAAATATTCCACGGCCACGTATTTCGACTCGGACCGTCAGTCGAAGAAAGACTACACAAATATCAAGAAAGTTCTTGATGATGCTCTCCCCGGCTACGCCAAATCTGGAGGCACCTTCAGGAAGGAAATGTGTAGGTACGGCAAGCACGTGTTCACCCACGTAACGACGTTCCCCTGCGTTAAGCAGCCGCCTAGCAGTCAGAAGGATGCCTACTACGCCCTCCATCACATGCGCGCGATCGTACGGGACCATAATCACCTTATGCTACCAAAGGGTCTCCAAGATTGGGCCGCACGCTTGTCGGCAATCCAGGACATGGACATCAGACAAGAATTCTTTCGCATCCAGTCGGAGTTTGCGGAAATCATCTGTCAAGATGTCCTTCGTACCTCGGGGCAGTTCCACCTCAAATATCAACCGTCTAACAGGGAAATAGAAACAACGCTACAAATGCAGGCTGACAACTACCGCACATTCATGACGCCGACGGATGACGGCGGCTTCATCCATGCTCCGGTCCCTGAGTCGAGTCGAAGAAAGTATTGATGGTATATAGTTCTGAAATGTCGATTAGCTCGTGTTGTAATTAAACTTTAATGAACTTGTATGTCTCTTTAGTTTGGAGAGTCGTTCAACTTATATGTAATCGATGCTATTTATTAGTAGGACCATGAACCGTGCTATTAATGTGTTGCTTTTCTCTTCCGATCCTTTTGTTGCATACTTATATATTATCTGTGAATTGCTACTAACGTTTTGTTTGTCTAGTGCATAGAGATGCCGTCGTATGTCGTGTACAAGGGTAGGGTTCCCGGAGTCTATGACGACTGGGAGGAATGTCGAAGACAGGTTCACCGTTTCAGCGGTAACAGTTACAAAGGGTACACCACTAGGGCGGAGGCGGAAGCTAGATACGAGCGCTATCTAGAGGGAGAGAGGAGGGAGCGGAGGAGGAACCGGATGAAGACTAGTTTCATCGCGATGATGCTCATCGTGACCGCAGCTCTCTTCTATGTGATGGTAGTTTAGATGATATCAACTTTGTAATGTGACGACAAACTCGCTACTCGGTCTCGAGACCTAAACTTGTCTAATATTTGAACTTTGTTCGCTATTTCGAATTCGGAGACTAATGTGATGATTTGTATTATGTGCTGTTTATATTCTGTGATGTATTGTATTTTGTAACCTGTGCAAATACCAGAAATGCAGAAAAAAAAATTCCTAGAATTAATAGTAGTGGCGCACCATATTGCATATTAGTGGCGCACCCAGTTAAATAACAGTGGCGCACCCGTATGGATATCAGTGGCGCATCAGTAGGGACCCCTGCTGCAATACCAGTGGCGCACCATCTTGCACATTAGTAGCGCACCCAATTAAATAACAGTGGCGCACCCATATGAATATCAGTGGTGCACCCATATGAATATCAGTGGCGCACCCATATGAATATCAGTGGCGCACCCATATGAATACCAGTGGCGCACTAGGTGGCATACCAATGGCGCACCAGTGGTGCGCCACTGTTATTTGGATTAACAGTGGCGCATCAGAGGTGCGCCATTAGTATTCCTTATTAGTGGCGTGGTATTAGTGGCCCACCCATGGTGTGCCACTAATGGCAATATTGGGTGCGCCACTAATAGCCTTTTTTCTAGTAGTGAAGGTCGAAGAAGCATTGGAAGATCCGGATTGGATAAACGCTATGCATGAAGATCTACACAACTTTGAGAGAAACTAAGTTTGGACATTGGTTGATAAGCCCGACAACAACCACAACATCATTGGTACCAAATGGGTGTTTCGCAACAAGCAAGATGAAGATGGACAAGTGGTTCGCAACAAAGCACGTCCCGTCGCCCAAGGGTACACACAAGTCGAAGGTATGGACTATGGTGAGACATATGCTCCCGTTGCTAGACTCAAGTCCATTCGCATCTTACTTGCCTATGCTAATCACCATAATATCACCTTGTACCAAATGGACATTAAAAGTGCTTTTCTAAATGGTGAAATAGAGGAGGAAGTTTATGTCAAACAACCTCCCGGCTTTGTCAATCCTAAGATACCTAATCATGTTTACAAACTTCACAAAGCCCTTTATGGTCTTAAACAAGCTCCTAGAGCATGGTATAAATGCTTGACCAAGTTCCTTATTGCAAGTGGTTTTGAAATTGGAAAGATTGATTCCACACTTTTTACTAAAAGGGTTAATGGAGAACTATTTGTATGCCAAATTTTTGTTGATGATATTATATTTGGTTCAACTAACCCTCTTTTTAGTGAAAAGTTTGGAAAGCTAATGTCAAAGAAGTTTGAGATGTCTATGATGAGTGAACTCAAATTCTTTCTCGGTTTGCAAATCAAGCAAACTAAGGAAGGTACATTTATCTCTCAAACGAAGTACACCAAAGACTTATTCAAGAAGTTCAATATGCAAGAATG
The DNA here is from genome assembly GCA_032464435.1 of Aegilops umbellulata. NCBI lineage: Eukaryota > Viridiplantae > Streptophyta > Magnoliopsida > Poales > Poaceae > Aegilops > Aegilops umbellulata. Next base: position 334,137,419 of record CP136058.1, read on the forward strand.
CAAAGGTATGCCTACACCCATGCCTACTAGTGGACATAATGATTTGACCAAAGATGGTGAACCGGTTGATCAGAAGGTTTATCGCTCTATGATTGGTTCATTGTTATACCTATGTGCCTCACGTCCCGATATTATGCTAAGTGCGTGCATGTGTGCACGATATCAAGCTGCTCCTAAAGAATGTCATCTTAAGGCCGTGAAAAGGATAGTGAGATACTTAATCCATACACGAAATTTTGGCATTTGGTATCCTAAGAGGTCCTCTTTTGATCTTGTTGGCTATTCCGACTTTGATTATGCCGGAGACAAGGTTGATAGAAATTCCACTTCGGGTACTTGTCAATTTCTTGGTAGATCTCTTGTGTCTTGGTCCTCCAAGAAACAAAACTTGGTATCCTTATCTACCGCCGAAGCGGAATACATTGCCGCTGGTTCATGTTGTGCTCAATTACTTTGGATGACCCAAACTCTTAAAGATTAGGGGTCTATGTGAAACATGTTCCATTACTTTGTGACAATGAAAGTGCTATCAAAATTGGTCATAATCCTGTGCAACATTCTCGAACTAAGCATATTGAAGTTCGTCATCATTTCATTCGAGATCATGTTGCTAAGGGTGACATTGATCTTAAGCATGTTCGCACCGATAAACAATTAGTGGATATATTCACTAAACCACTTGATGAGAAAGTGTTTTGCAGGTTGAGAGGAGAATTGAACATCATTAATGCTTCAAACTTGGAATAGAGACTCCATTAGATACATGCAAGACATGAGCTTATGGCTAATCCATGATATATCTCTTATGATGACTATCTTATGTCTTGGATATATTTGTACCTTGCATGTTATCTAACCCATGTAGGTACTTGGTTGAATCTAATTCTATGAGATTGCAACTCACTCACGTCTTGAGCGATCTCTACATCACCAAGTTTCCACACAACGGTGGTTGACGACAAGGAAGCACAAAACCATTCGAACATATCCTTTGACAAATTCTATGTTGAGCTTCATGACTGTCATTTTTGGATATACAAGTGCTTCTCCTTACAAGAACTAACCCATGTAGGTAGATGAACTCAAATTCCAAGGGGTGCTCCCAACTCATGATGAGCTACATCAACTTCGAGCACCCACACAAGTTCAACTACATGAGCAAGATCCACACCACCACCCAAGGTATGTTGTTCCATCTTAGAGAAGCTTTACTCCAAGTCATGAGTCAAAGCAACTCCACAAGATGTGAATACATCAAGATGCTTAAACAAAAAATGGTAACCCCATTTTGAGCTTAAACGATGAGTATGACCTATGATCAAGTGTTCTCACTTGACTCCTAAGTTAATATACTCTAACATAGGTGACTATGTCACCGCCCAATTCTAGATGAAGTTGTCTTGTGTTCTTTTCTGTGTTATTGCATTTGTCCCTTGCATATTTGTTTCCCTCTTTTTCAAACAAAAAAAACTTCATCTAGGACCTTCACTTTTCTTATTTTTGTTCTGCATATTTATGCATGAATTCCTTGCAAATCCTTTAGTTAATTCATTGCAAATCTTTGTGAGATCTTATTTGACTAGTGAGCTGAGGTGACAAGTGTTTTCTCTATAATGAACTCGGTTTCACCGAATGGTAATTTTCGGTCCAACCGAATCCGTTCGGTACCACCGAAACATGCCACTCGGTGCCACCGATTTCGCAATAGGAAAAACAGTTTGCCACTTATTCTATATTTCTTCTGATCCAGCTCCACTCAATGAATCTTGTCCTCTACAAGCATCACAGTTTTATCCAGTGCTTTGTGCTGAGTCTCAAGGACCAAACCTATTCGACGGATTCCAGAAAAACCTTCTTGGAAATTGATGTCAAAGGGGGAGAGAGAGATCACATCAAAGCTTATCACCTACAAAGGATAAAGTATTAAGGGTATTAAGGGGGAGAGAATACTCAAGGATCCCAAGTATTAAGGGGGAGAAAGAGATCTCCGGGGGGAGAGAATACTCAAGGATCCCAGATGCTTGATGTTCAAGAGGAGAGATGCCACATGTCTTTTTGGGGGAAAGTCATGTTCATATGTGCTTATTTGCATTAAGTTCTATTCATTTATATCTTTCAGCTCTGATTTTCTGTTCCCCATCTTCTCCCAATATCCCATGCCAGATTCAGGGGGAGCAAGACATCTAAGGGAAAGAAATCACTCAAATTCATTGCATATCTTTACTCTTGGGGACATGTCTAATCCAATGTGGTACCTTGTACTCACTATCTACATGTCATCCCAGTCTTGGTATTCTTGTGGTCTCTTTTGGTTTGCTCTGGCTAGTGGATGTACCTGTGTTATCTAACCTTGTTTGTGCAGGTTCATTCCATCCTAAGCCAACTCAAGACTACAAGGTAAGTATATGCATCAGAATCATGAGTATGAGGAATTCTTGCTTTTGTACATACTGTTTGCAAGAAGGACTCATAAGCATGAAGGTATTTCTCTTAATAATAATCTTTTGCTCTGATGCATATGGCCAAGAGACATGTAATACATTGCCTACTCTGTCATGATTATGCTCTCACATGCTTCTACATTTTATATTCACATGATTGCATACTTGTAGGGGGAGCCTATGGTTGTTACATGTCCTACCAAAGCTTTCCTTGCTATTCCTTGTATCTTTATCTAAAGCTTTGATGTATGTTGCCATCAATTACCAAAAAGGGGGAGATTAAAAGCACAAGTGCTCCCCAGGTGGTTTTGGTAATTAATGTCAACATATCTCTTGTTGGACTAATACTTGTATCTAGTATATTTTAGATAAGTTCAACAATGGAGTGGCATGGACTAAAGGTTGTGGGAACTCCTTCAAGATGCTAAGGACAAAGGATTGGCTAAAGCTTCAAGCTCAAGACTCTTCATTTTACACTTTTAGTGATCCAAGATCACATTGAGTCCATAGGAAAGGCCAATACTATCAAGGAGGGATGAGGTGTTGCTTAATGAGCCTTTTGCTCCATGTGCTTGATGATATACTCCAAAACCCTCAGCTACTTTCCCGTATCCACAAATGACCTAAACTCCAAGCCAAACTCGGTCCTACCGATTCTTTCCATCCGGTGCCACCGAGTTTCACATGTCATAAGCCACTGCCAAACCCTAGCAAATCGGTTCTACCGATAGGGATCTCGGTCTAACCGAGATGGGATTGCAATCTCACTGTGTATGTCCATTGTCAAAATCGGTCTCACCGAGTTTAGGCAATCGGTACTACCGAGATTACAACGCAAACTCTCTGGTTAACTCATTACCAAAATCGGTTCAACCGAGTTTAGTAGTCGGTCCCATCGAGTTTGCCTGACCAACTCTCTGGTTAGCTTATTACCAAAATCGGTCTCACCGAGTTTGTGTAATCGGTCTCACCGAGATTACGTTATGCCCTAACCCTAACCATATCGGTCCTACCGAGTTGCATGTCAGTCCCACCGAAAATATCTAACGGTCACTAGGTTTACTATTTTGGTCCGACCGAGTTTGTTGATTCGGTCCCACCGAGATTGGTAAATTGTGTGTAACGGTTGGATTTTGTGTGGAGGCTATATATACCCCTCCACCTCCTCTTCATTCGTGGAGAGAGCCATCACAACGCATCTACACTTCCAACTCAAATGTTCTGAGAGAGAACTTCCTACCCTTGTGTTGAGGCCAAGATATTCCATTCCTACCATATGAATCTTGATCTCTAGCCTTCCCCAAGTTGCTTTCCACCCAAATCTTCTTTCCACCAAATCCAAATCCTGTGAGAGAGAGTTGAGTGTTGGGGAGACTATCATTTGAAGCACAAGAGCAAGGAGTTCATCATCAACACACCATTTGTTACTTCTTGGAGAGTGGTGTCTCCTAGATTGGCTAGGTGTCACTTGGGAGACTCCGACAAGATTGTGGAGTTGAACCAAGGAGTTTGTAAGGGCAAGGAGATCGCCTACTTCGTGAAGATCTACCGCTAGTGAGGCAAGTCCTTCGTGGGCGATGGCCATGGTGGGATAGACAAGGTTGCTTCTTCGTGGACCCTTCGTGGGTGGAGCCCTCCGTGGACTCGCGCAACCATTACCCTTCGTGGGTTGAAGTCTCCATTAACGTGGATGTAGGATAGCACCACCTATCCGAACCACGGGAAAAACATCCGTGTCTCCAATTGCGTTTGAATTCTCCAAACCCTTCCGTTTACATTCTTGCAAATTGCATGCTTTACATTCCGCTGCTCATATACTCTTTGCATGCTTGCTTGATATGTATTGTGTATGTTGAAATTGTGCCTAAAACTTCACTCAAACCGAAAATCTTAAAAATTGCAACTTTGGCACTGAGTGTCTAATCACCCCCCCCCCCTCTAGACACACCTACTTCTAGATCCTACAAAACCATCTCCACGGCCGCGGGGAGCTGCCGTGGTGGCCACAGGATGTTTGCGAGGGCGCCCTCGGCCGCGCTTGGGCGGGGGAGAGGCAGGCTCAACCTGGCGAGCCTTCCCCTTCTCTGCGGCCGAGAACCTCCTCGACGGAGCCATCGCAGCAAGACGGAGCAAGGAACGGGAAGAAGGAAAAGCAAGAAGAGATGGACTAGAAGGGTGCGTGCCGTTCCGTATTTATGGCCGGCGAAGGCCAACCGCCGACCTCCACGATCACAGGTAATCATGACCCGCTTTGCATGCAGGGACCTGTCCAATCCGTCCAGTTGCCGAGGCGTCGTGGGGAAGCGGAGACGCCCACGTTCAATCAACCGCCACGCGGCGCCCAAGGCCGCAGGCTGTTAGGGCCCGCGGGGCTTCGCCCTTGCCCTTTATCCTCCCTGCACGGCCAAGTCTGGGCGCGCCTTGGGCCCGGGGGCTATTGTCGGCGTTCTGGGAACGGGGGTCCCCAGACTTGCCAGCCTGTGGCGTGGCTCTAAGGGGGGCCCAGCACGGCCCATCTTCATCAACGCAGACCCAAGACCCTCGCGAGGGGCCAAGCCTCGCAGGGCGGACGACACGGAGCTTCCTCAGGCACGGCCTCATCAGGCTGGCTCGCGAGGAGGCGGAGAGATCAAGGCGGGGTATCTCACGAGGTGCCCGTGACGCAAGCCATGACGACCAAGGGCGCCAGGCGGGCGCCAGCCCGCGCAGTGTGCTCCTTTTCCTCTTTGATGCAAAGGGAGCAAGCGCAGGCGAGAGCATCAAGCAAAGGCACCCGTTTCGGTGCAACGAGACCAAGACCAGCCCAACGGGAGGGAGGAAGTCATTGTGGAGCCCAAGCCAGCGTCACCACCAGAGCCTTTGGCAGGCGAGGACCAACTTTAGTCAGGATAAGTGTACCAGATGTTCCACTTCAAAATGGCCAATTGTTGGCGCCCTTCCTGCTCAATATTTGGGAAGAGGCCCAAGACCTTTGCCTATAAATAGGACTAGCCACCCCCAGGGTAGAGTAGATCGGAGACAGAGAGAGAAAGGGAGAAGGGTGACTGAACTCCTCCTAGCAGTTCATTGCCCCATCCAAGAACAGACCCTCGCGAGGCTGTCCTTCCTTGTATTGCTCATCATCATCAGCCCAAGAGGCAATCCACCACACCACAAACTAGAGTAGGGTATTACACCACAACGGTGGCCCGAACCAGTATAAACCCTGTGTCTCTTGTGTTGTTCTTTCCATAGCTTAGATCTTAGCGAGGCGGTGGGGTACAGGTAGGTAGAAGGCGAAATCTCCGCGCGTACCCCAGTGTTCGAACCTCAAGGGTCTGCCGGAACCCGAAATCCGGCAGATTCTCAAGCATTGCCCGACCCATGACCCAACTCCTGAAGAAGGACAAGAAGTTTCAGTGGACACCGAAGTGCGAAGAAAGCTTCTAGGAGCTGAAGAAGAGACTGGCCACCACCCCAGTTCTGTCAACACCGAACATTCACAAGGAGTTTGTGAGATATTGTGATGCGCTGAGAGCCGGTCTTGAAGGTGTTCTTATGCAAGAATGCAGAGTCATAGCATATCTGTCCAGACAGCTACGTCCTCATGAAGAGAACTACACTACTCATGACCTTGAGTTGGCAGCTGTAGTTCATGCCCTGAAAACATGGCGACATTACCTCCTAGGGAAGCGGTGTGAGATATACATGGCTCACAAAAGTCTGAAGTATATTTTCACTCAGAAGGAATTGAACATGAGGTAGAGAAGATGGCTAGAGTTGATCAAGGATTATGACCTCAGTGTTCAATACCACCCTGAAAAGGCTAATGTGGTAGCAGATGCATTAAGCAGAAAGGCTTGTTCCTTGAATCCTATTCTTAAGGAAAGGCTACCCGCCTTGTATGAATAACTTGAAAGCTTCAGGTTGGAACTGGTTGCACCAGGATTCTTGGCCAACCTCGAAGTTAGGCCTACCTTGATGGATGATGTAAAGGAAGCTCAGAAGGGACATGAAAGTATTGAAGGCATCAAAAGGAAGATCAAGGCAGGCAAGGCCCCAGGATTCTCAGAGGATGGGCAAGGAATTGTGTGGTTTGGGAATCGCATTTGCGTACCCAACAAGATTGAGCTCAAGAATTTGATCTTGCAAGCTCATGACACCCCGTATTCCATCCACCCCGGAGGAACCAAGATGTATCAAGACCTGAAGGAAAGATTCTGGTGGCATGGCATGAAGAGAGAGATAGCAACTTTCGTCGCTAAGTGTGACATATGCCAAAGGGTCAAAGCTGAACATCAGTAACCGGCGGGATTGTTACAGCCTCTCAAGGTACCTGAATGGAAACGGGATAAAATTGGAATGGACTTCATCACTAGTTTACCCAAGTCAAATGAGGGACATGACTCCATCTGGGTCATAGTCGACCATTTGACCAAAGCAACCCATTTCATTCCTGTCAAGGCGACTTACAAGGGAAACCAGCTAGCCAGCCTCTACATCAACAGAATCGGAAGCCTTCATGGTGTTCCCAAGGAGATTGTGTCAGATCGAGGAACCCAGTTTACCTCAAGGTTCTGGAAGAAGTTCCAAGAGGCCATGGGAACCAAGTTGTCCTTCAGCACTGCTTTCCACCCTTAGACCGGAGGACAGACAGAATGAGTGAATCAGATACTCGAAGACATGCTCCGAGCCTATGTCTTAGCATATGGAGCTAAGTGGGAAGATTGCCTACCCTTCGCCGAGTTCTCCTACAACAACAGCTACCAGTCCAGTCTTCAGATGGCACCGTTTGAGGTGCTATATGGACGGAAGTGCCGCACTCCCCTCAATTGGTCTGAGACCAGAGAAGGACTAGTCTTTGGGCCCGATATCCTCCGTGAAGCGGAAGAGCAAGTTCAGCTAGTCGAAGAGCGACTGAAGATCGCCAAGTCAAGACAGAAGAGCTATGCTGACACTCGTCGCTGACAAGTAGACTTCCAAGTCGGAGACCATGTATACCTGCGAGTAACTCCTCTTAAGGGATCCAAGCGTTTCCATGTTAAGGGAAAACTCGCACCAAGATTTATTGGCCCCTTCAAGATCACCACACGGCGAGGAGAAGTGGCTTACCAGTTGGAACTGCCACCTGAGCTATCCGACGTGCACAACGTGTTCCACGTGTCACAACTCCGGAAGTGTCTCCAAGTTCCAGACAAGCCCAAACTCTACAAGGATGTGGATCACCAAGCCATTGACCTTCAGCCTGATTTGACCTACCGTGAGAGGCCCATCTGCATATTGGATGAGGCAGAACGACGCACTCGAAGCAGCACCATCAAGTACTACAAGGTCCAGTGGAGCAACCACACTGAAGCAGAAGCAACCTGGGAACGTGAAGACTACCTTAGATCCGAGTTTCCTGGTCTCTTTAAAGCCTAGTTTAGGAATCTTGAGGACGAGATTCTTGTAAGGGGGGTAGGTCTGTCACACCCTGCATTTTGTATCATGTCATTTGCATTAATAAAGCATGAAATTTGGACCAAGAAAAACTTTTGCATTATTTGGCTTTTATTTTGGAGTTGGTTTTCTCTGTGTGGTTTTTCAGGTGCTCTTTAAAGTCAACTACTCCACCTTCTATACTTCATCTCCTTGCCCCAAACTTCTGCCCAATGACCATGCCATGTGTATAATGCAATATAGTATTTTCTTACAAAAATAATTTAGCCAAATATTATTTTCTAAATTTAGTTTTCTAAAAACCCCTGAATTGAGGTTTGCACTACAAGCACTTGATTTGGGGGATGAAAAATCTTTCAAAGAGTATATTTGAAACCTATTAGATATAGGACTCCCATAAACCACAAAAATATAATTTAAAAGTAATTTTCCTATTTTATTTAAAGGCTTTTTCTTTAGGCCAGAAATGGTCTTTAATAGGATAAAATTATTTAAAAGCTTCAAAGATATTTGAGAAAAATCAGGGAAACTCAGTGGACATATATTTTCCATATATAAGAGTTTCAACACATGGTCATGTTCAAAATATTGGACAAAACCCTCCAAAACCATTTCTGTCCATTTCAAGAATTTGAGATATTTCTATAAGAAATATTTTCAAGTAAATCCAAGGAAATTCTAGCAAGTCACATATGCATAATATGATTACATTGCAAAGTTTCAGCTCAATCCAAACTGTTTTGGTTCACAAAAGTGCCCCAAAACCATCTCTGTCCAGATTCAAGTTTGAACAACTTTACATTGCCAACTTATTCCAAATGCCCCCAAACTTTGTGGACATGCTCACAAGCCCAAATGATGACACTACACCAAGTGGTGCATCAAGGGGAATGGTTTTGCATGACTAGATCTTGGTAAATGCATTTCTATCGATTTCTAGGGTTTACAAAAGTTGCATTGGCAGCTTTGACCAAATGAGCTCAAGATTGGTAGAAGGCCCTAATTATGTGTGCCATTTCACCATGTGGAGTCTCATGACAAATGGAAGTCATCTACTTGCCCAAAACAATATCAAACACCTTCTGCCATTTTCCCAAACACAACACTTTGGCCTCTTCCACTAATCTCCATAGGCTCAACTTTTTACCACAACCCCTACTAGTCTCCCTCTACCTCCAATAACTATGGCAGCATCTCAGGACAATTATGGGAGCGGGGGTAAAACCACCCCTTTCTCTCCCTTTTCACCCATAGGAGCACCCTCTCTCTCCCATTTCTATATGCAAGTGCCCCACCCAGCATCTCTCCACCCCAGCGCATCCAAGGCAGCCCCAAGGCACAAGGGGACATGCCCTGGCACTTTAAAACTGGCCATGTCAGCCATTTGCATGCTCCAGAGCGCGCTACATTGCGCTCTGGCACTGTAGCCGCCCCTCTGCCAACCACCTCCGGCCACCTCGGGCCTCCCCAGCTCGCCCGACGATGCTCCTCGGCGTCCGCAACACGCCACGGCCTGGTCCCCCTCCTCCTTCTCCCTCCTCTCGCCCCAACTCGCACGCGCGCCGGCTGCCCGAGCGCACCAGTGAGCGCGCTCACACGCGCGGTGCCTCTGGCCCCCTTCTCCCTCTCTCTTCTCTCCCTTCACCCTAGACCAACCCCACGAGCACCCCAGACACGCCCCGACGAGCCCTCGTGACCTGTGACGACCGCAACAGGCCCACCGACGCACGCCTCTTCGGTGGACCGTCGCCCGCCTATAAATAGGCCTCCCCGAGCTCTTCTATCCTCACCAGTCGCTCTCTCACTCCCCTAACCGCCCCCTGCACTACTCACCCCTCTCCAAATGAGCCCGAGCTCGAGATCGAGCTCGAGCTCTGCCGCCTCGGGTCACCGTCGATCCCACGGTACAGGCCACCCCGACCCTATTTATTGCTTATCTGGAACGCCCATAGCCCATTGATCGATTCGCCCCTCTTTCCCGCTTGTTTTGCAGTCGAAAACGGCCGGAGCCATCAATGCCTGATGCTCCTCCGCCGCGAACCTCGTCGCCGGTGAACCGCTGCTCCCCTCTGGCCAACTCCGGTACCACCCGAATGGCGACACGACGAGGAGTCCAACAGTGCCATCAGCTCACCCCGCCGGGCCCGGAAACGTCGCCGGTGAGCTTGCCGGCCCTCTGTCGTGTGGTTAGGGATGACAGGCGGGCCCCGCCTGTCAGCCTCTCCCCCTCCATCGTCCCTCTCTCTCTCGCTGACGCCTGGGCCCGGCCTCTCTGACTGGGCGTGCTGCGCTGCGGCTGTTCTGGCCCGGTTGCACAGTGCTCCTTTTCCTTTTTCTTTTTTGTTAAACTTGCAAAAATTCCACAGGATTAAATCTTCATCCAAATGCAATAATTCCAACTCCCATATTTTTCTAAAAATACCACCTATTTAATGGTATAACTTTCACTCATTTCCAAACATCTTTTATGTATTGTTCGTATTCAAATTCAAATTTAAATAAATTTAAACCCCTTTGAAAATCCATTTCTCATACTCTACTACTCCAAATCCAAAACTAAGAATTTTCCCCTTCTTAGTTTTCACCCTAGTATTTAACCAAAAATGAGTTGACATTTTTCTGAGCACTTTGGTTTTTCTGTTTTATTATAGCCTTTTCTTCTCGTTATTATTTTCAGATGATAGATTGCGTTGCTGACGAAGGAGTTGGACCAGAAGACTTTGAGGACCCAAAAGACTTTGCTGAGCCAGGCAAGCAGCCCTTTGACCATGTCTAAGAAACCTTTTTGTGCATGTCATATGGCACTTTTATTGCTTGCGTCGAAGTCATGATAATGTGGTGACCACTTGTGGTGGTTTGCCTCCGTTGCTTTTCTCGTTGACACTTGCATGATGCATGACCCTACCTTTCTATGAGGGTTATGCGAGTGGGTGTAGTTAGGATGCTAATTAGCTGCTACGCAAATGGGATGCGTATATGCATGGTGAAGGAAACCAAGTTATTTTCAAAGACTTTTCAAAAACCCTGTCGGGTGCCACTAATGCCCGAGGGAGATGGTGAGCTAGGTTACCGCTTGATAAAGAAGTGGTGTACCAAAGCAAGTTGTGTGGGAGTGTTTTCGAAAACGGATTAGATTTAAGATTTGTCGACTGTCCCAACCTTACAGGCGCAACCACTCTAACCTTATATGGGAAAGGGCGTTATTGATTACCTAGGTCGATACTAGCATGGTGCCCACATTACAAGTGATGGGGGTGACATGAGGTCACTCTCGGGACGGGGTCGCGCCATGTAGGGCGGCCATGACTGTTTTTATAGGGCACCAGACACACCATTGGTACCCCGTGCTTGTGGTATGTGATGAATATGGGAGCGAGGCTCCACAATTTTAAGATGTGAAATGTTGGACACGCTACCAATAGAGTGGACCCTATGTTAGTGTCGTCTAGGGAAAGATAGTGATCGGGTGCTTACCCCGGGTACTTGAGGTATCACGGGTCGTGGATGACACAGAAGTTCCCCGGATCTTGTGGGTAAAGTGTGCAACTTCTGCAGAGTGTAAAACTATTGGAATAGACGTGTCACGGTCAAGGACCGTTGGCCAGTGCTGCTTAAACTATGTCCTGAGTTCTGCAAACCATGTGTGTGTTGATGAAACTATTTTGGTTAAGTCAAGTGACTTGACACAATGATCAAGTTGGATTGGTGTCCAACTCTGTTTATGTTGATATTTGTAACTTGTTCATACAGATATCTGTACTCTCATGATGCATACTTTACAGGTTGATAGATCATGTCATTGCACTCAAAACTAGCTTTCTGCAAACTACCTACTTAATGCTATATTATTGTGCCTTTTTCCAATCATGGGTTGCTTGCGAGTACATTCAAAGTACTCATTGGCTTGACGCTGGTTATTTAATTGCCCAGGCATGGAAGAACAGGAGTTCGAAGAGGAATTTGTTTGGAGAAGAACATGCGAACTAGGATGCTTTCCCAGTCAGAATGCCTGTAGGGTTAAGGCAGATGGCATGGGTTCTACTTATCGACGAAGATTTCCGCTGCTTAAGTTCATTTGGTATTCAGCCCTTGTGGCTTTACCTATGTAAGACTTGACCATAATGGTCATAATTTGTGTAAGACGGTATGTATGGATGTAAGACTCTTGTTATTCAGCTTCTGTGTGTTCAGTGAGCATTGATCTCTGGGGTCATTGTACAAGTGTATTCGGTGATCACGACTCATGAGTCGGGGTCCCCATAGTGCATCAACCCCTATGCATAGATTACCCCAATATCACCGCGAGAATCTGCGAGTTGGATGCCAAGACACATATCAAGTGAATCAATAAGATACCCCAATTTTCACGTCATGTATTCATACCGCAAGACATATATCATTTGTTCTCATCTCTGAATATTCAATCCGATATGACAAAACTTCAAAGGGTAAAGACTCAATTCATCACAATAAGAGTATAGCGGGGAGGAACATCATATGATCTGACTATAGTAACAAAGCCCATGATATAGATCACGAGAAAGAGAGATTAAACACATAGCTACTAGTACAAACCCTCAGCCCCAAGGGTGGACTACTCCCTCCTCATCGTGGTAGCCGCCAGGATGATGAAGATGGCCACCGGAGATGATTCCCCCCTCCGGCAGGGTGCCAGAACGGGTCTAGATTGGTTTTTCGTGGCTACAGAGCCTTGCAGCGATAAAACTTCTGATCTAGGTTAACCCCAAGGGGTTTCGAAATATTTGGGAATTTATAGTGCAAAGAGGGGGTGCGGGAGGCCACCGTGGTGGGCACAGCCCACCTGGGCGTGCCAGGAGGCCTGCCGCGCCCTGGTGGGTTGTGCCCCCCTCGGGGCACCCTCCAGGTGCAGCTCTGGCCCATTGGGTTCCTTCTGGTCCATAAAAAATCTCCGTGGAGTTTCGTTGCGTTTGGACTCCGTTTGGTATTGATTTCCTGCGATGTAAAAAACAAGCAAAAAATAGCAACTGGCACTGGGCACTAGGTCAATAGGTTAGTCCAAAAAATGATATAAAGTTGCTATAAAATGATTGTAATACATTCAAGAATGATAAAATAACAGCATGAATACTTCATAAATTATAGATACATTGGAGACATATCAAATACTTCTATGGATTTGAGAGCATTTGATATATGTCTTGCATACTAATACCCGTGGTGACAATGGGGTATTATTTTGATTCACTTGCTATATGTTTTGGCACTCAACTCACGGACTCCCGAGGTGACATTGGGTTATATATGCATAGGGGTTGATGCACGTTCTTGTCTTTGTTTCTCCAGTAGAAATCTTGGGGCACTCTTTGAGGTTCTTGATATTGGATTGAGCATCATGAATCTGAAATTGTTTGATGCATATCGTATAATTAACTCACGGGTAGTCGCGGTGACATTGGGGCATCTAGGTGACATTAGAGTTGGTCGATATGTATCATATGGTGTTATTTTAGTACGAACTCTAGGATAGATTGATCGGAAAGAATAGCTTTGAGGTGGTTTCATACCCTACAAACAATTTCTTCTTATGTTCTCCGCTAGATAAGAACTTTGGAGTGATTCTTCCTTGCACGTTGAGGGATGGTTATGTGATCCAGTTATATTAGCATTGTTGAGAGATTTCACTAGCGAAAGTACGAACCCTACGCCTCATTTTCAAGCATTGCAATATCGTTTGTGCTCCATTTTATCAATTGCTATCTTGCTGTTTTTATTTATTCAGATTATAAAAATATATTTCTACCATCCATATTACACTTTTATCACCATCTCTTCGCCGAACTAGTGCACCTATACAATTTGCCATTGTATTGGATGTGTTGGGGACACAGGAGATTTCTTGTATTTGGTTGCAGGGTTGTTTGAGAGAGACCATCTTCATCCTACGCCTCACACGTATTGATAAACCTTAGGTCATCCACTTGAGGGAAAATTGCTACTGTCCTACAAAACTCTGCGCTTGGAGGCCCAACACGAGTCTACAAGAATAAAGTTGCGTAGTAGACATCATGCCACCAAGAATTCTTGAAGATAGAAGAGGTATTAGCACAGGTTACCTCATCCTGAGTTTCCAAATCAGTCCTTCTCTATAGAGAAAAATGGGAAAATTTGTTGTATTATAACTGAGGGAGTCCTGGATTAGGGGGTGTTCGGATAGCCGGACTATACCTTTAGCCGGACTCCTGGACTATGAAGATACAAGATTGAAGACTTCGTCCTGTGTCCGGATGGGACTTTTCTTGGCGTGGAAGGCAAGCTTGGCGATGCGGATATTTAGATCTCCTACCATTGTAACCGACTTTGTGTAACCCTAACCCTCTCCGGTGTCTATATAAATCGGAGGGTTTTAGTCCGTAGGACAACAATTCCAACATACAACAATCATACCATAGGCTAGCTTCTAGGGTTTAGCCTCCTTCGTCTCGTGGTAGATCTACTCTTGTACTACCCATATCATCAATATTAATCAAGCAGGACGTAGGGTTTTACCTCCATCAAGAGGGCCCGAACCTGGGTAAAACATTGTGTCCCTTGTCTCCTGTTACCATCCGCCTAGACGCACAGTTCGGGACCCCCTACCCGAGATCCGCCGGTTTTGACACCGACATTGGTGCTTTCATTGAGAGTTCCTCTGTGTCTTCACTTTTAGGCCCGATGTCTCCTTTGATCATCAGCGACGATGCGGTCCAGGGTGAGATTTTTCTGCCCGAACAGATCTTCGTCTTCGGCGGCTTCGCACTGCGGGCAAATTCGGTTGGCCGCCTAGAGCAGATCGAAAGCTATGCCCCTGGCCATCAGGTCAGGTTTGGAAGTTTGAACTACATGGCTAACATCCGCGGGGACTTGATCTTTGACGGATTCGAGCCACAGCCAAGCGCGCCGCACTGTCTCGATGGGCATGATCTAGCTCTGCCGCCGAACAGTGTCCTGGAGGCCGCACGCGCGTTGGTTCCGACCCTTAATTCGGAGCCTGCTGCGCCGATCGAGGATGAGCGGTTCGACGCCACCTCAGGGGCTGCGATCTCAAAGGCGATTGAGCCGAACACCAACCCCGCACTCTGCATGACCCGTGACTCCAAGGATCTGGATTCCTCTCCGGACTCCGAACCCCCCGCGCCCCTACCGATCGAATTCGATTGGGCGCCGATCATGGAGTTCACCGCCGCGGACATCTTTAAGCACTCGCCCTTTGGCGATATCCTGAACTCACTAAAGTCTCTCTCTTTATCAGGAGAGCCCTGGCCGGACTATGGTCAGCAAGGATGGGATGCGGACGATGAAGAAATTCAAAGCCCACCCACCACCCACTTTGTAGCCACTGTCGACGATTTAACTGACATGCTCGACTTCGACTCCGAAGACATCGACGGCATGGACGACGATGCAGGAGACGAACAAGAACCAACACCTGTAGGGCGCTGGAAGGCCACCTCGTCATATGACATATATATGGTGGACACTCCAAAAGATGGAGATGGCGATGGAAAAGCGGGGGATGACACCTCTATTAAACATCCCAAGCGCCGGCGTCAGCGGCGCCGTTCTAAATCCCGCCAAAGCAAAAATGGTGATTCTGGCACTGGAGATAATACTACTCCGGATAGCGCCGAAGAACACCCCCTCCAGCAAGATTCGGCACAGGAAGATGGAGAAGCCAGCCCTCATGAGAGCGCGGCAGACCGAGAGGTTGAGGATGATAACTATATGCCTCCCTCCGAAGACGAGGCAAGCCCCGACGACGACGAATTCGTCGTGCCATCAGACCCCGCCGAACAAGAGCGTTTCAAACGCAGGATTTTAGCCACGACAAGCAGCCTCAAGAAAAAGCAGCAACAGCTTAGAGCTGATCAAGATTTGCTAGCTGACAGATGGACTGAAGTCCTTGCGGCCGAAGAGTATGAACTCGAACGCCCCTCCAAGCGTTACCCAAAGCGCAGGCTGCTACCCCGATTAGAGGAGGAAGCACCTACATCACCAGCGCATGACATGGCCGACCAGCCACCTTGTGGCCGCGACAGAGAGGCCTCTAGGCCCTCCACTCAAGCCATGCCCCGACGCCGCCCAAAACATGCTAAGGCACGGGAAAACGCGCCAGACATGCGAGATATACTAGAGGACAAGGCAAGGCAAACAAGATCGATCTACGGATCGCGCGGGCGCCCCACGGCATGTGATGGTGATCTTCACTCCAGATACAATAAATCCGGCCGGGCCGAACACAATAGACAAAGTTCCTTTGAGCTGCGTCGTGATATAGCCCAGTACAGAGGCGCCGCACACCCACTATGCTTCACAGATGAAGTAATGGATCATAAAATCCCTGAGGGCTTCAAACCCGTGAACATTGAATCATACGATGGCACAACAGATCCTGCGGTATGGATCGAGGATTATCTCCTTCATATCCACATGGCCCGCGGTGATGATCTGCACGCCATCAAATACCTCCCACTCAAACTTAAGGGACCGACCCGGCATTAGCTTAACAGCTTGCCAGCAGGCACAATCGGTTCTTGGGAGGACCTGGAAGCCACATTCCTTGACAACTTCCAGGGCACTTATGTGCAACCACCGGATGCTGATGACCTAAGCCACATAATTCAGCGGCAGGTCGTGCCGGAACAAGCAAAAGCGCCACGTTAACAACGACATCAACGAGGATACGATAGTAAATGCCGGATTCCGAGGCTACAAATCCGGTCAGCGGAAAAAGCCATTCAAAAGAAATACTCAGGGCCCGTCCAGTTTGGACCGAATACTCGACCGCTTGTGCCAGATACATGGCACCCCCGAAAAGCCAGCCAATCACACCAACAGGGATTGTTGGGTGTTCAAGTAGGCATGCAAGTTAAGAGCCGAAAACAGAGATAAGGGGCTGCATAGCGATGACGAGGAGGAGCCCAGGCCGCCGAACAACAGTGGACAGAAGGGTTTTCCCCCACAAGTGCAGACGGTGAACATGATATACGCAACCCACATTCCCAAGAGGGAGCGGAAGCGTGCACTACGGGACGTATACGCGATGGAGCCAGTCGCCCCAAAGTTCAACCCATGGTCCTCTTGCCCGATCACTTTTGATCGAAGGAACCATCCCACTAGCATCCGTCATGGTGGGTTTGCCACATTGGTTCTTGACCCAATTATTGACGGATTTCATCTCACAAGAGTCCTTATGGACGGCGGCAGCAGCCTGAACCTGCTTTACCAGGATACAGTGCGGAAAATGGGCATAGATCCCTCGAGGATTAAACCCACCAAAACGACCTTTAAAGGCGTCATACTAGGTGTAGAGGCCAATTGTACAGGCTCAGTCACACTTGAAGTGGTCTTCGGATCTCCGGATAACTTCCGAAGCGAGGAGTTAATCTTCGACATAGTACCGTTCCGCAGTGGCTATCACGCACTGCTCGGACAAACCGCATTCGCAAAGTTCAATGCGGTACCGCACTATGCATACCTCAAGCTCAAGATGCCAGGCCCTCGAGGAGTAATCACGGTCAACGGAAACACCGAACGCTCCCTCCGAACGGAGGGGCACACGGCAGCGCTCGCAGCAGATGTACAAAGCAGCCTCTCCAGGCAATTCTCCAGTCCGGCCTTCAAGAAGCTGAACACTGTCAAGCGCGCCCAGAGTAACCCACAACAAGACCGCCTGGCACGTTCCGAGCAAGCGTAGCAATGCGGCCCCAACCCCAGCCCTTGCAAAATAGCGAAACAAGCACTTCGGGTACATAACTACGCTCTCAAAGTACCATGGGCACGGGGGAAGGGGCATCACCACGGCACACCCAAAGCATGACTTAAATCGTACTAGGGGTTGCCGAATTCTTTCTTTACTTTCTCTTAATTTCAGTCTCCATACTCCGGACGACCTGTTCGGCAATTCAACTGCCGCACAAACGATGCAAGATCCAGGAAAGCAGACAAGCCATGCCGCATTATAGAACTCCCAGGTGGTCTCTATTACGAGCAGTATACCTGTTTTGAATACAATTCCGCGGCATGCCCCTGGCCAGGACATGTTAAATATTCCAATTTCTTTTGCTTATCGCACTATTTGTATCGTTCTGCTTAGATAGCAGCCTTCTTATAAATAATGCATAGCTTTTTGTCTATTTTTTGCATTACTCTATTTTTATATATGTTCATTAATGACATGTGCCACCCGTACACTATGGTACGGCAAATACGCCAGGGGCTTCAGTACCCCTTAATATGGTGTAAGAAGTCCGAACACTTCATAAGTGCGGCATCCCGAACTTATAGCACTATATGCATCGGCTCCGAATCATGATTTGGGTCAATAGTTCGGTTTGCCCGGCTCCTATGTTTTGGTGCCTTACGTTCCACTATATCGGCTAAGGTAGCACTAGGAGAACTACTGCGATTGTGCCCCAGTTGAGCTGGGCGGAGCACCTCAGTATAGAAAGCTAAAACTGACTGTCATGATAAGGCGAGAGACCGGTCACTGTTTGAGAGGTTTTTCGGGTCCTTAAAGACCTATGCCGCTTAGAGCGAGGAACCGGATTTTTTCCGGCCAAGGCGTGGATAGCGCCCCGAACTCAGTCTTCCGAATACTAGGGGCTTCGCCGAAATTTAAAATTATAAAGTTCTATGGCTAAGTGAGAGTGTTCAAGCATTATAGTCCGATTGCCTTGTTCGTTGTGCTGAGCGCCTCCCTCGAAGGACCCAAACATGGGAAAAAGAGCGCTCAGGTTTATCCCGAACACCCCAGCACTAGTGGCATGGGGGCGGAAGCTGACGACTGGCCATCTCTCAATTTTTTGATAAACGGTCGCACAGAAAATAATATTTTAAATTCAACAAGCATTGCTTAGTGCAAATGAACAAGTTTTCAGCGCACAGGACAACACGAGCGAGTTCATTCAAAAATTACATCTTTTGTACATTCATCCGCCACAAGGCGGGCACCAGCGAGAACGTCCTTGTAATAGTTCTCGGGCTTGCGATGCTCCTTCCCCGGCGGCAGCCCGTCCCTCACAAGCTTCTCACCGTCCAGCTTACCCCAGTGCACCTTTGCACGGGCAAGGGCCCTACAGGCACCTTCGATGCAGACGGAGCGCTTGATGACCTCGAGCCTTGGACAGGCCTCCACCAGCCGCCGCACCAGCCTGAAGTAGCTCCCAGGCAGGGCCTCTCCAGGCCACAGCCGAACTATGAAGCCCTTCAGGGCCTGTTCGGCCGCCTTGTGGAGCTCGACCAGCTGCTTCAGCTGGTCGCTCAAGGGCACAGGGTGTCCGGCCTTAGCGTACTGACACCAGAACACCTTCTCCGTCAAGCTGCCTTCCTCGGCTCGGTAGAATGCGGCGGCATCAGATACGCTGCGGGGAAGATCTGCGAATGCCCCTGGAGAACTCCGGATTCTGGTAAGTAACAAGTAGTTTACTTTTATATGTCTGGTTTGCATAGAGAATGCCTTACCCGCCACTATCTTTTTCACCACATCCAATTCCTGGAGGGCCTTCTGGGCTTCGGCCTTGGCAGACTTGGTAGTTTCAAGGGCCGTAGCAAGCTCGGACGCTCGGGTCTTTGAGTCCTACTCCAAACTCTCATGTTTTTTCACGAGAGCCTGAAGCTCTTGCCGCACCTCGCCGACCTGGGCCTCAAATTTCTCTCGCTCGGTGTGCTCCGTGGCCGCTCTCTTTTCGGCCTCGGAAAGCGCCTGCTTGAGGGTCACCACCTTAGTCGTGGCCCCTACAATAAGCAGTATAATCATGTTATTTTTGCAATTGCATCTTTTTGATATATTTTTTCTATAAGGTATCTCTTACCTTCTTTCTCCTCGAGCTGCCGCTTGGCAAGGACGAGCTCTTTCTCGGTCCTCTCAAGGCCCTTCTTCAGGGCACCCACCTCCGCAGTCAGTGCGGCGGTGGCTAGCAGCGAAGCCTGCATACGCATATTGACTCTTTTTTTGTTAGACTCTTGCGGAATTTAATAGATCCTCTATTCGGCTTTTCTTTCCGAACGCCAAACAGAGCATCATGGGCTACTGTCTATGCGGTAATATTTTTACATATTTTACTTACCTCGAAGCCTGTTAGAAGGCTGGCACAAGCTTCAATCAGTCCGCTCTAGGCGGACTGAACCTTCTGGATCACCGTACTCATAATAGTACGGTGCTCCTCGTCGATGGAGGCACCGTTAAGCACCTCCAGCAGATTGTCCGGCACCTCCGGTTGGACGGAGGCCGCCGGCTCAGAAGGCTTGCTCCTCTTGGAAGGAGTTCGTCTACCACAGTCCGGAACTATTGAAGATTCAGGCGCGGTGTCCGGCTCAAAGCCGGACTTGGAGCCCTGGGGGTCTTGTCCCCTTTACTCCTGGAGTCCGGGAGGTCGCCTCGCGGCTCCTCCAGGACCACCTCCTCTTGCCCCGGAGCTTGTCGCGACACCACTTCGGCGTCGTCCGTAGTGCGGGGGGAGACAGTGGGCGGAATTGAGTTCGCGTCCGATGAATCCAGGGAGCCGCTCGACGACTCGTCGAGTCCGGCCCGGGGCGGCCTGCATAATTACATTCAACATTAGGGAAGAGTTGTGCAAACAACAGGGATATTATGAGTTACTCTGGTATCCAAATACTCACGATTTCGCCGGATGCTTGGTCCTGTCCGGCCACTCCTCTTCGCCCTCATCGGCGTCAGGGGAGCAGTCCGGCGGAAGGGTTCTCCCCTTCTTGGACCCTTTAGCCTCCCTAGTTGGGGCGACCTTCCTCTTCTTTCCTCCCCCCGCTGGAGGGGGAGAGGTTTCTTCTTCCTCCTCCTCGTCTTCACGGGAGGAGTGCGTCTCGGATTCGTCAGACGACGAGTCCGACACCACCATATTACGGGAACTCTTTCGAGTCCCGTGGCCTTCTTCTTCTTGGCCTTCTTCTCCGGCACCACATAAGGCGCCGGAGCCAGCAGCTTCGATAGACGAGCATCTGCTGGATCTTCGGGC
The DNA here is from genome assembly GCA_032464435.1 of Aegilops umbellulata. Lineage (NCBI taxonomy): Eukaryota > Viridiplantae > Streptophyta > Magnoliopsida > Poales > Poaceae > Aegilops > Aegilops umbellulata. The sequence goes on from CP136058.1 coordinate 334,158,270, forward strand.
AAAGGGGCCGGACAGTTGACCTGTCCGGACTTCTCCTGCCACGCCTGTCAAAGGTAGGGGAGTTTAGATCCCGCATAAAGTCAATCTATGAGAAACAAATTTCCTGTAAAACGTAAGGATAACTCACCGCGCTAGCTGGACGCTGCGTGCTGAATCCGCGGTCCTCGGACGCAGATGCGGGAGCTTCGGCGCCCTTGAACAGCACCTTCCAGGCATCTTCGTACATCGTGTCGAAGAGCTTGCTCAAGGTTTGGTGCTGCGCCGGATCGAACTCCCACAGTGTGAAAGCCCGTTGTTGACACGGGAGGATCCGGCGGACGAGCATGACCTGGACTATATTGACAAGCTTGAGCCGCTTGTTCGCCAGGGATTGGATGCATGTTTGCAGTCCGGTCACCTCTTCCTCGTTGCCCCACGACAGGCCCGTCTCTTTCCAGGACGTGAGCCGCGTGGGGTTCCGGATCGGAACTAAGGGGTTGTGACCCATTCAGGGTCGCACGGCTCGGTGATGTAAAACCACCCTGATTGCCACCCTTTCAGGGTCTCCACAAAGGAGCCCTCGAGCCATAGGATGTTGGCTATCTTGCCCGCCATGGCGCCTCCTCACTCCGCCTGGCTGTCGTGCACCACCTTCGGCTTGACATTGAAAGTCTTGAGCCAAAGACCGAAATGGGGGCGGATGCGGAGGAAAGCCTCACACACGACGATAAACGCCGAGATGTTGAGGACAAAGTTCGGGGCCAGATCATGGAAATCCAGGCCGTAGTAGAACATGAGTCCCCGGACAAATGGGTGGAGTGGAAAACCCAGTCCGCGGAGGAAGTGGGGAAGGAATAGAACCCTCTCATGGGGCCTAGGGGTGGGGAGAAGCTGCCCCTCTTCAGGAAGCCGGTGCGCAATGTTATCGGACAAGTATCCGGCCTTCCTTAGTTTTTTGACATGGCCCTCCGTAACGGAGGAGACCATCCACTTGCCTCCTGCTCCGGACATGGCTGGAGAAGGTCGAGGTGGGAAGTGCGGACTTGGGCACTGGAGCTCGGGTGCGTAGCAGATGGATAGGCAAAGGAGGAAGAAGGCGTAGGTGAAAAGGTGGATCCTTATCCCCTTATATGGGCGGATGCGACTATGCGTCCCCACCAGCCTAGTAAAACTCGCTTGCCTCCCAAGCGCCGCGATAAATGGCGCGGTTGGGTTACCCACGTCCGTATTGATGAGAATCCCGTAAATAGGGGACACGATCTCTGCTTTGACAAGACGTGCCAAGGAAACCGCCTCGCAAAACGCGTCGAGGTGGAGAAGTGAAAACGATTCGAATAAGGGCTTGGCCGTAGTGTGATGTCATGCTATGGAATACGTCAGCAGATTAGATTTGTGTTAATATTATTCTCTCTATGGCAATATGTGGAAACTTATTTTGCAGAGCCGGACACTACTTTTAGTGTTTACCAACTTTTATGAAGAACTTGGAGGAGGAACCCGCCTTGCAATGCGGAAGACAATCTGCGCGCCGGACTCATCGTCATTGAAGCCTGGTTCAGGGGCTACTAAGGGAGTCCTGGATTAGGGGGTGTTCGGATAGCCGGACTATACCTTCAGCCGGACTCCTGGACTATGAAGATACAAGATTGAAGACTTCGTCCCGTGTCCGGATGGGACTTTCCTTGGCGTGGAAGGCAAGCTTGGCGATGCGGATATTTAGATCTCCTACCATTGTAACCGACTTTTGTAACCCTAACCCTCTCCGGTGTCTATATAAACCGGAGGGTTTTAGTCTGTAGGACAACAACTCCAACATACAACAATCATACCATAGGCTAGCTTCTAGGGTTTAGCCTCCTTGACCTCGTGGTAGATCTACTCTTGTACTACCCATATCATCAATATTAATCAAGGAGGACGTAGGGTTTTACCTCCATCAAGAGGGCCCGAACCTGGGTAAAACATTTTGTCCCTTGTCTCCTGTTACCATCCACCTAGACGCACAGTTCGGGACCCCTACCCGAGATCCGCCGGTTTTGACACCGACAATAACCATCATGGAGGTAGAATGTATGGGACAAAGCAAAGTAATTGCCATGAATAACATTACTTACACATAACTCCTGGACAAACACCTGCAATTGGCATTTTCCTTCATCTTCAGTATAATATTTCCATGATGGGAAGATACGCACATAGGATTTAACAACATCAAATGTGATAGATGCTAAACTACGAATGGCTAGTTGTGCTTCCTCCACATGAATAGGTGTACTAACTGGTGGAGTTGGGGTTCGCCGTGGTAGTACTGGCACTTTGGGCAGTGGAGCTGCCTTACTAGCTGCTCTTGTTTGGGAGCTCTGTGGTGGAGATGGTGTTGTGTCAACAGGAACTGGGTTACTATCTGCTGGGGTTGGGGTTAGATTGGGTGAAGCTGGTTCTTTGTCCATCGTAGTAGGGGTACAATCTGCACGAATCTGGGTTATGTGTGGTAGGGCTGGTTCTCGCGCATGTACAACTGGAGTGCTATCTCCACCAAGAGGTAGCATTGTTTTATTTGAAGACCATGTTTTTACTCCGCTAGATACTGCCATCACCCGCTCCAATTCAAATGGCTGATAAACAGGAAACATAGTTGAATGTACAGACATTGTATGAGAGACTGATGCAATAGATAGTGTGGAAAAAAGAGGGCATGAAATAGTTGACATGTATATTGTTTAACTAAAAAAGGATAGCATGGCATATTTTCATATATATGATGTCTATCTAAACTGGATAGCATAGCATGACATAATTCAAAGGTACGATGACTAACTAAATAGGATGGCATGAGATAATTATGTGATGTCTTTAGTAAACAGGTTCGCATGACATAATTCACATACATGTTATCAAAGTAATCATGATCGCATGATTTAATTCACATATGTGATCTATCTGCTAAGCAGAGGGCATTCGCATATATGATGTCTGAACTAAGAACATGGTGTTTAATATTGTGTATATGATGTCTAAACTATGCAATGCAGGACACCATATGCATGATATGAGCAGTATAACCATGCCAAGTTAAAGCATACACCTTGGTGGGGGATTAGGACTGGCCATCTGTCTCTGAATCCATCTCTGAGGAGCTATCGATACCCAGCAAGAGATTTGCTTCAACAGGTAGCACTGTCTGCTCTGAAGACCTTGTTTTCACTCCAGATTTTTCCATCACCCACTCAAATGGCTGATTCACAGGAAGAGTATTTTAATGTACAAACATTGTCGACAAAGGGAAATGTAATGAAGAAAAGGATGGACAAGATATCATTCAAATATATGATTCTTGGTTAAACAGGATGGCGTTGTATATTTCACATATATTATGGCTCGCTAAAAGAGATGAGACTGCATAATTCCCATATATGATGTAGAAACTAAACAGGTGGCATTATAGAACATGTCTAAATTAAGAAGATGACATATATGATGTTGAAAGTAGTCACTGCAAGGCAACATATGCATGCATGATATGACCAGCATCAACATGCCAAGTTAGAGCAAACACCTTGGGGTAAATAGGAGTGGTCAGCTGCATCTGAATCCGCCTCAGAATAGATATCTTCCTCTGGATTACAATATGGAGAGGGGGGAGGGTTTGCCATTGAACCCACCATGGAGCAATGTCTGCATGACATTGTATTACCGCGCAAAGCTCTTCTCTTTTTCTCTACATGTTCAACATGACTGCGTACAATATTTGACATGCATGCGAAAAAATATAGTGAGATTATGTAAGGAGAGCATGCAGAAATCTAGATTGATGGTAACAACCAGTGGATGGATCCAAAAATAATGATAGCAGGCTGATGATAGCTTTAATTTAATAAAAAGACAGATGATGATTGTTTTACTATTTTTTTCCCACCCAAGATGAACAACATAGGCATACCCTAGGTGAACTTGATAATAGACAGAGATACTATTCATTGATGCCTCGATATGTGCCTTACAAGTAATTTTAAAACTCAAGTTTGAACATTAATTTGGACCTGACTTGGAGTCTAAGAGGTGAACAGGATGATAAAGTAGCAAATAATATTAAGCAATGCATAACATAAGCAAAAACAAAAGAGTGCGACCTCTCTTGTGAACCCATGTACTCTTTAGGTTCATCCGCTAAGTTGATGATGGTGATGTAGTTACGGTGGGTGCCGGCGGTAGGGAAGGAGATCTGAGGTGGCAAAAGACAGTCAGGAGTCGTGATGTCTAGTTTGATGGATGCTTCTGTCGATGGAGCAGCTCAGTGAGGTGGACGACGTCGCGGCAGGAGCAGGATCAACCACACAAAGTTTTCTTCGACACCTACCTATAACTGAAGTAATTCTGTAAGGGCTCCTTTGGCTTGCAGGATTCTAAAAACGCAGGGATAGGAAAAACACCGGAATAGGATAGGAATGCACGTTGGAAATAGAGCATTTGTAAACACAGGATTTCTGTCAACTTGGGTGTTTGGTTCACAGGAATTGGAAGAGCAGAGGAATGCAAAGAAACACGGCCAAGTTAAAGTGAAACCATATGAAAGCGTGTACAGTTAGAATGTTATACTGCCACTAATGCACTTGGTCTTGTTTTGATGCATAGGATTTTGAAAAGTAGGTCCAGGTGGATGTTCTGCTCCATTCCTTTCAACAAAATGCATGAACAATTGAATAGTAGAGTGCCATAGGAAAATTTCCTATTGCTATGTTTTTCCTTAAGTTTTTCCTTTGAACCAAAATAGCCCTAATGGATCGACATGAATGTAGAGTAATAAGTGATGCGACAAGTGTACAACCTCTTTGTTGTAGCCGTGTTGACCTCATCATCATTCAGTTGGTCGCTGAAGAAGTTGAGGCAGAGGTGGTTGTCGAAGGTGTGGAGGAAGATCTGAGGAATCTGTAGACGGCGTTCAGGGCACTGCTCTGTTGTGATGGATGGTTCCATCGTTGGAGCAGCTCCGGCAAGCCGTAAGACGTCGAGGCTTAAGCAGTACAAGACAGACATCGTTAATCTCAAGTGGGATTCTAATAGCATCTCCAATAGATGATGTAAAATACATTACCAAAAAGTGATAGATGTAAAATTTACATCACCAAAAACACCTAACTACAACAGATGCGGTAAAAACTGTTGACTCTGAACTTAACTGTTGAAACTGAAATTTACTTTGGAATCTGAATGTTACTGTCAAAACTGAACGCAGTGGTATCAGAGAGGCACCTCACATGTAGTTTAAGCCGCTCGATCACTAGTAGTAGAGAAACAGTGATCTAAATCAGCAGGCGAACGACGGGGAACACACTAGCAGATAGTAGCCGGAGCAGCGGCACATGGAGGAACATCGCAAACTAGAGCCAGAGCAGCAACTCGTGTAGCTACAGCAGCCCGTGTACCAGCATCAGCAGCGTGAGCGAGAGCAAGAGCAGAGCAGCAGCAAGAGCAAGGGGGAGAGCAGAGCAGCAGCACGAGCGAGCGAGAGCCAGAGTAGCAGCACGAGCGAGCGAGAACCGGAGCAAAAGCAGCAGCGCAAGCGAGCGAGCGAGAGCTGGAGCAGTAGCAGATTCAGCTGGTATGGACACCACCGCCGAAGGGGCCTTGCACTGGGGGGGCGCCATGGAGATGTCGCCCGTGGTGCCGGCTTCGAGGTAGCCGTGCCATGGGGGTGCGGGATGGAGCACCGTCGGTGCCGGGAGGTCGAGTTAAGGAGAAGGTGCGATGCGATGAGTGTACAACCTCTTTGGTGGTGCCGAGTAGGCCTCGGCTTTGTCCGAGGAGTCGGTGAAGATGTTGCGGTTCCGGTGGAGCAAGTTAAGGTGGCACTGTGGGGATGGAGCAGCCGCGATAGACGACGCGATCATTGGAGCACCTCCTTGGAGGTGGAGGACGAGGCGGCTGAACAGGCGGGACGACGAGATCGACGACGGATCCTCATCTAGGGAGGTGGATGAGGGATGTCGAGCTGTTGCGGTGGACGACGTCGTCGGGTTAGAGGCTCCAGCTGGGCAGCGGTGAGGTGGCGGACGGAGGAGGGTGGGGTTTCGCGACTGGAGCAGAGAGGTTATGGCGGCCTGGGATTTCAAATGGCGAAAATGAGGCGATGGGAGGGGGAACCATGACTTAGGGACGTGCTTGTCCAAAATGTAGGGTTTGTTACAAAAGTGCCCCCACCGATTTGAACTACCGGCCCTTTCGGCTCAGGGTTAGAAGGGGGATTTTGTGTGTCGGGATTTGGCAGCTGGAGGGAGTTTTCGCGTGCGTTGTATTTTCGGGATAGCAAGGCGCGGGTTGTGAAGGCACGAGTTTTGGGAGCACGATATCGGAATTTTCGGGATATAACAAGGCACGGGTTGAATTTTAGGGACAAGCCTAACGTGTAATATTGTACATACCAGATCAATTCGCACTTCCCTCAATGAAAAAAATAAAACTATTCGCACCACACAAAGAGAGAGTCTTGTCCCGTTTTACTATACAAATGCTATTCAAAGCTATGAATCCATGTTATGTCTAAATTAATTTTTTCGTTGGCTGTATAATGCATGTAACCTACTCATACCAACATTTTAGTGTGTTCCAAATGTCTACACAACCGCTGCAATTCGAACTAAATTTGAATTCGTTTCTCTATCTGAATAAGAATCTACAATCATGATTGTTGCCAACTTAAACCATCATTCATGTATTATCTTAACAACACACCACATGATTACTATAGAGATAGATATGAACTATGTGTACTATATGAACTCGAATTCAAATTTTTGAATACACTTGATGTTGATTCCAAATAATAATACATTTGATGTACTAACTAGATATTCATAATCTAAACCATGTTCAATACGTACACCGTGTTTATCACACAAAGTATAGTGCCCCGCCCCCTACATTATGACAAGTATTTAGCCCTGAGCTACAAAAGCCACACATTATCCAAATTATAGTCAATGTTCTATATATTATATGTAGTATAACATGTTCATAACCACACCATGCGTATCACCATTATATATATATTCATGCATGCATGTGTCGGTTTAAAACACTATGATATCTTCTTCAAATATCTGAATCCACTTTTTTATAATGAATTATGATCTCTGTTCGTCTTCTACACCTTCACAATCCTCTTATCTTTGTCCCTAGTGCTAACTTTCTATCATGCATGCACATGCTCACCCCCTTCTCACCCTCCCTCAGCATCCCCTCCATCGCGCACATTCGTTATTTCGCTTTAGGTCGTTCACCCACGGTGTGTGTAGGCCCCCGACTCCTTCTTTCTGGCACACACCGGTCGATATACCTCTCTAGCCAAGTGTGCCTACCACAAACACACACTTCCCCTCTTCTCTTCTCACCGTCCATGCCCCCCTATGTCCAATACGGTTCCACGCAGGTGCACACTCCCGCCCCTCTTTTCATCAATCTCATACTCTCGCACTCCTCCCCCCTCGACATAGTAGGCCACTCGCACCACCTCCTACCCGTACCCCTCTCCCCTGTCCGTCTCTCCGGACCTTATTTGCTTCTAACACATGCATGCATGTATACGTACCGATCTCCCTAGATATAGCTAGGTCGACTATAATTCATTTTCCCCACGCACCGACCGACTTACCTCACTAGTTATGTCTCTCCCTTTCTCGGACACACGACAATTGATCTTCCTATGTAGTTACATCTGCTTACCACAACCATATCATCCCCCTCATCATCCTTGCATACCTCCTGACCCGTCTCTCACACGCACGTGCATAGACAGGCAGACGTCCCCTCTATTATTAATATTGCACTCATACCCTTCGTTGTCTAGCAGGCGTCTCCCACCATTTGTGAGAAGCAACTCCCACCTTTGTCTTTCTCCCAATGTTATTCCTCTGCTACACATATGCATGGATGCCGATCAATCTCCCTCAATACATAGCTAGGTCTCTCTCCTTCTCCACACATATACTAGTCGATCTACCTCTCTATAGTTAGGTCTCTGCCCCCCCCCCACACCGATAGTCGAACATTGTAGGTAGGTATCCATGCCACAGAGAAAAACTGCACATCTGCCCTCTCACATTCCAGTAGGCCAGTCGCCATGTATCTTCGACGTGGGCAAACAAAAATTCGATGGCACTATTTATCGATCGCGCACCCACACACTTCATCCCAGTTTTCAATTCTATCAATATCTCACGCTGATGATCCCTCCACTCTCTTCTCATGGATTTCTCCCTCTATATATGACATATCCATGACTCTGTTTCACACACATTGCATATGTTACATTTTTTTGTTTGAGATATCATCGACACATTGCCTCTGTTTTGCACAAACCATCTCTCTCACACCCACCCATGTATGTACCTGCACCTAAAGAAGAGGTGCACGCACGACGCACGTACTCACGTCTCGTTCCCGGCAAACACCCGCGCGGGTACACGGTGGAGTTCATTTCTATATGAAAAGGCATCCCACGTGATAATTTGACGCGTGTAGCGGTTGTTTACTCAAAGGAGGGTCGTGTACCACGCGTAGACAGAACAAAGTTCGACTTGACGCGTTAGTATTAAATAAAGTTATATTCCTTAATGGCATGTACAGAATATAAAACAATTGTCATCGGGAAAAATGAAAAATCTGCACCACTATATATAATGGAGCCTGCCTGCCGGGGTTTGTCTCTCGTCACACTATCTCACACAAGGCGGCAGTGGCCTATCTCTCTCACCGTTGGTCACTGATCCGACCGCATCCCATCCACCGGCGGAAAGGGAGGATGTGCATCATTTCTCCATTCGACGGCATTGAGGCAGCACGTCCCGATCTACGGTACCCGCCGTTCTCTCTGACCAAGCTCCAGTGTGGTAGGGCCTTCGCCACTTGCTCGCTACCGTAGTATGGGAAGATCCCGGTCACCGGTGCCCTCCTAGTTACATCCCGACGACCCTCAGGTACAGCTTCCTCCGGCCTTGCTCCACTGCCCATCTTCCCATGTTGCTGCATGTGGAAAATCCTGCATGTGGATCTTCTTTAGTTGTTTGCTTAAAACGTATCTCGGCTGCTGTACTTTCCGTCTTGCAATCTCGTCCTCAAACCGTTTTTGATAAACCACCATGCTGCTATCTTTCCCTTATTACATGAAGTATGTTTCTTAGCGTATGTATCTTCAACTCGTGTTATTGGGCAGTAATTGTTTCCTTTCTACCTCCTTTTGCAAACAGTGCTATCCATTTCACCTCATTGCTACTATGACCATTTGGTGAACTGCACAAATCACTTTTTTTCTTAAGAATGTTTTGTGGAGTTCTGCCAAAATGTCACACGGGCAACGTTTTTACATTTCTGTGGGACTGTAGAAAGGGAGATTGGTTTTGCTATCCTCCTCATCCAACTCCGTGCCTAATCTTCTCCAACAAGTAGTTAGTCCTAAAAGAGATCGCAGAGGTGATCGGCTTCTATTTGTGTGTGTTATGTTTCATCATCTAGTTCCACTATTATTGTAATCACACGGACTGAATATCTTTGCAAACAGGGATGATTAGCTCGATTTTAGTGGAGCTTCACAAAATGATCGGATTGTGATGTCCTCCATACACCTCTTGTTTGGCTACAGAGCTGGGTGAAACTAGCTTCCAACCAATGAACACTGTGCACAGGAAATGGAGCCATGCCTACGAACAACATCGATCAATTATATATTTTTCTTTATTTGTACACCTTCTCACAACTTTGTCTTCAGTTGTGATGTGAATATTGGCGCTGATCTGCGAACCATTGAGATGCATTAGCAGCCATGGTAGTTTCATTTGTATTTGATGGAATGTTGTAAGGAGACAATCTTGAGGCAAGAGGACACATGAATCCTAAGATGAAATCTTTTTTTTTCTGCGGGAACCAAAGTTGAAACCTTCATAGCATCACAGTACAATTTCATTATGCTGGAAAATTATGTGTACATATAAACAAATCCTGAAGGATTGATAGCAATGCCAGAAACAATTCAACTTCGTTTTGCCCACATGTGGGACATCCTTCATCCGGCTCCACCTCCCATGCAGCAATATTGAGTGCACAACTGCAGGGAAGATTCACCCCGGTCGTTGCGCCGAAGTAATAATGACTAGTGAGTAGTCAAATCACAGAGCCCCACCTTCGGCATAGTAAGTTGCTCGGACGAAGCAACCATCATTTCTCTCTTCGTTGAATCCGCTGGTACTCCATTATTCCCAGAGTAATAAGTTGCTCGGGCGAAGCAACCATCACTTCACCTTTCCCACAGTAAGTACTACCTCCTTTTTTCCTAGAAACAACCACACGTGAATATTGGACGGCAGCAGTACAGCAACTGAATCAAAAATCAAAACCAACCAATTAACTACTACTAATGGTGAGCGTTTGCTAGTATCATGTACTCTGTCTGTCCATGTATATAGGGCTTACTGGGTTTTCTGAGACTAACTTTGGCCCTGTTTGGATCCATGGGTTAGAGTTAGTTTGAGCTAGTTGGGACTCAAATAGCCCTAAAGTATCCAAACATGAGGGTTAAATTGGAGCAAGTTGCACCAAACCCACCAAAAAAACTATCCCACCCAAGAGGTGCTAATTGGAGATGGTTCTCATCGAGCCCACTGAAAAATCACTTTTCTCTCTCTATCCCGCCAGCCAGGTGGTGCTAATTGGAGCTAGTTCTTGTGGGACCCATTGAAAAATCACTTTTCTCTCTCCTTTAAGTGCATTTATTGTCAATCTAACCATGTCATCCGAACACCTCTTTGGCTAGAGTTAGTTCAGGGTTGGTCATGAGTTAGTCTAACCTCTAGCTAAGTTAGAGTATCCAAACGGGAGCAGTATAGGACATGCAAGTTGCTCAAAGCATACCGTCAAATTCATACGTGAAAGGATCTTTTCTTGAAATGGAACGTGAAAGGATCTTCAAATGATATAATTATATAAAATCTTATCAATAGTCAAAGGCAACCTCGAAGAATACATTAGGCCCTATATAAAATCTTATCAATAGTCAAAACCAGGTGTTACTACTACACCAAACAAGTTCAAAACGAGAAACTAGACCCACTCACGGCATGGCACGCCTGTCTCGTTTGGTCCGTCGGTCAAAGCGCTTCCTCTTCTTGGCATAACAATAGAGTACAATAATTTTTTTAGAATGCTCTTGGCATGTCGCTAACATGTGATGAGTTAACCGACCTCAATAGACAGCAAAATCTCCATCCTGCCGCACTTTGAAAGAGACGAGGATCGAGAAACAATACGGGCTGGTGGATTACTAGAGCTAGGTGTCGCACGGAGGCCAAGAAATATGGTGATAGTGTGGGTTGGCCATGTATGATGTAACTACACTGGGCTACCGTGTTTCGGACTCTTCCGGTCTACTGTGGAGAAGATTGGGTAGATTTTATATCACCGAATAAAAATATTAAAGAGTCCAGACGCTCCACCGCGAGGTTTCTTGCTCCTTCTCGGTCATCGGAAAGCGTTCTTCTAAGTTTTTCCGACACGTGGGACATCCAGCATACAGGTCCATGTGTCATGCAAGAAAATGGAGTTAAGTATAGTAGGAGAGACTTACCAACGGTCACGAACGTAGGTGGAGTATGTGCACGAATCACCCGAAAAAAAGGAATACGAGCACAAAGAGATGAGGTGCAGGCACCGACGTAGGTACTCTTTGCCTCTTTCCCTAATACTCATGCGTGGGTACACAGTGAGCTCATTTATGTATGAAGAGGTGGCTCACCTGATAATTTGGCGAGTGTAGTATTTGTTCATGGGAACCATGCGTGGACGAATCAAAGTTCGATCATGATGCAGTGGTGCATTTTATATAAATTAAGTTATTCTATTCGATGGCACGTACGCAACATTATTTTCTCAATGGAACGTGAATCGTGCACGCACTAAATGACGGAGCACGGGATGGTAGCCATGGACATGGTCAGCCCTTTTCGGAGACTAATACACTACTTTTGATGTGTCCCGTCAACTCGCAAATGAGGAGAAGCTTTTCTGACTAGTACGACCTCTCCCTCACTCAGAGCAAGTACAATAAGGTGACTAATTACCTCCATGCTGGTTTTGACTACTTTAATTTAGAAATGAACCACGTGTTTTCTTTGGTAACACAAAATTAGTAACTAAATGGTGATTGGACACCATGTCATGTCACGTACGTATGTGCAACAAGCAAGATTTATTCATGTTCCTTCTTGATGTGAGCTTTGCTCATCCTTTTGCCAACACGCGGGACATCTAGCACCATGGTGCATGTGTCATGCAAGAAAACGGAGATAAGCAGTGCGTAAGTGAGTCGTGCACTTTGATGGCACATACTATGCAATATTTTTTCTCCTCGATGGCACATGAATAGTGCATGTACTCAATGACAGAGCACGGGATGGTAGCCATGGACATGGTCGGCCCTTTTTGGAGAGAGCACTAAATAACTTTGATGTGTCCCGTCAACTCGCAGAACGACGAGAGGCTTGCTTACTACGCCTTCTCCCTCGTCCATGCGTGCACGGTGGCTATCAACATGAGGAGAAACTTTTGCTTACAACCGGTGGACGTGCAGCAGTTCATTTCGTGTCAGATTGCCAGAAGTACTACTGTAGTACCATCATTATTGTTCGACTTCCGGAAGAAGCGAAGAGCCAAGCGCAAGCTCACCTACTAAGCTAGTACAGTATCTAATACAGCCAAAGCTGGTCCACCTTTTTAGAGCATGCTTAACTAATATAGGCGACTCTTGCAGCGGCACATCATTTAGAGCAAGTACTCTCTTTGTAGGAACTTAAAATGGAGGAATAGGAAAAACAAAGGATTGGAGTGGCATGTTGTGACGCCCCGAGACCGACGCTCCAGAAGACTTCCAGCTACTCCGAGTTTCGTCGTGTGATTTGTTTTGTTCGTTGCATAGATCCTTGCATCATGTGCATTGCATCATGTCATCATGCAACCCCTTTTTAAAAAACCTCAACTAAATAAATTGCATAGATCTTTTGATCTATTTAAATCGAGGGAATTCACATGGTGATTTCTCTTTAAAACATATTCAAAGTCTCCTACTATTATTAGGGAGCTATAATAAATATTTCATTATTTGGAATTGATCATAACACACTTGCAAATAATGCCCAATGCCTTTGTTACCTTAATTCTTGGTCTCCAACCTTGCCATATATTCTTTCATGATATTCCGGAGCTCCACCAAAATTCCGAACATTTTTGGACCTTCCCAACCCTCACTTCCTATTCAAATCATTTGAAGTAAATCAAATGAGTTTGAATTTAAATCTTTCAATCATGGCCTTTTCTATTTTCTCGGAACAAGCACATTTTTGTGAGTCCCGAAAAAATTATCCGCGTGTTCAACTTTTTCCCCTAAACCTCCTCTTTCTTTTTCTCCTCTTTATTTGTTTTCTGTTAAAGAATCAAGAAGAGAGGAGAGTGGGAGAAGGGAGCCCATCAGCCAGTCCACCACCAAAGTGGCCCAGCAGCGCGCAGCCCAGCTCCATAACCCTAGCATCCTCCCGATCCCCTCGCTCTCTCCCTCTCGTTCCCGTGCCCGCCGCCAGACACCCGCATCTCTCGATCCCGCGCGCCTCCCCCTCCTGCAGCCGCCTCCACCACCAGATCGGGCTGGCCTCCGCCGCCCTGGCCCGTTCCCGGCCGGAACCCGCCGGCGGGGCCCCGTCCCCTCCTCCGACGCGCCAAGCTCGCGCCGCCATCTCCCTCGCCATCCCGCTGCCTCGGGCCTCCTCCACCCCGTCGCCGTTCGGAGCCGCGCCCGTCCCTATGCGCTGGCGCCATGGCCGTCGTCCTCCTCGAGCACCCGTGCCCGCAGCCATCATCCTCCGCGCCCAGCAGGAGCTCCCGCTGGCTCCCGTCGCCCCGGGCTCTCCTTCCTCGCGCTGCACCACCATGGAGGACCAATCAGTCGCTCCCTCGTCATTCTTCATCGGCTCGACCCACAGCAGGAGCTCGTCACCCCCGCGCCCGGTCCCTCTGCCGGCGACCTCCGCCGTCTTGCCGCTCCGTGCTTCTCCACCGAATGACGTCGCCGTAGGCGTGCTCTGCCAGGATCTGGTGGATCTCCTCTTCCCCTGCGTCGTCTACATCGCCTGCGACCACCACGGCGACGTGGGACGTCAAGACAGTGTCGCTGGCATCCTCATCTTCCCTGGCCGGTTCCCGCCATGTTCCCGGAGCCGTGGCGCCCTGCTTGCGTCAAGCCGTTGCAGTCCCACCGCGCTGCGCCCTGCTTTGTCTCGCTACGAGGAGCCGCGAGCCAGCGCCAAGTCCCACTACCGCCGATGTACTTTTCGCCAAGTACCACTACCGTCGACCCTCGAAGACTCCGTGGACATCAATTCCCTTGTTGTGATCCCGAACATCTACGGGAGATTGTGCAACTAAGAACGTGAACGACTACCGCCGCCAAGTTCACGAGTACCCCTACCATCGCCGATGAACGATAAGATGACTACTTCGACTACCGTCGCGTGAACCACTACTTCCCTCGACGTCCGAGAACGTCTACTTCCACTACTTCCTCTACGTCGACTCGATCCGCTTCGTAAATGCACGCTTCGAAGGTATAACCCCGAGACGACCTTCGAGAACGAATGCGGGTTATATGAGATGCACCGTTTTCACCGTGTCTGAATTGTCACTCATTGCCATGCCATCGTCTCGTGGGAACCTGGTATCCGGGATCACCCCACCATATTGCTCAACTCGCATCCGCACGCTTCCTTTTGCACCGGTATCTCCATGAGTACCGGAACCGATATGTTGCCATGGCACCATTTTCGGATTCGTTGCCGTGGCACACTTTCTTTCCGCCACGATGACAAATGCTTCTTAATGCTCTTATCAACATTTTCATAATAATTGCATAAAACTTGTTCATGTCATCCGCATCATGATAACAACAATTAAAAAGCTTATAATTGTTGTTTGCATTTATTTTGCTAAATGCCATGTTAAAATGATTTATTCCATAACTAAATAACCGTAACTCCGATTTTAAAAAACTTATATGTAAATGGGGTAGAAAAATGCCTAGTTTAACATGGTGCACTTTATTTTGCTGTTTAACAACATTAAAATTATGTATAGGGCAGAACAGTACCAAATTCGAAATATGCATATGAGGAGTTTCCGGAATTGTTGTTTGTTGTTCCGGCCTCATTTAAACTTGTCTAGATAGGTAGTTTTGTTGTGCTTCACCCCTTGCCGTGTTAATCAACATTTAATATTGTTGGGTACATAAACAAGATCGAACTAAATATTTGTTGTGGTGTTTTATCAATATGCAACTCGTTGCATGTTGAGCTCCACTTAATTTGTAGTATTATTTGTGCACTTTGCCATGCCATGCATATTTAAAACGGACATGCATCATCCTTGGTTGTGCATCATGCCATGTTTATGTGATGGTTGTTTACTATGTTGTTTGTTTGTTTCCGGGTTGCTTCTCTCGTTAGCTTCGGTTTTGTTCCGGAGTTGTGAGGATTCGTTCGACTACGTCCGTTTGTCTTCTTCATGGACTCGTTCTCCTTCCTTGCGGGATTTCAGGCAAGATGACCATACCCTCGAAATCACTTCTATCTTTGCTTGCTAGATTGCTCGCTCTTTTGCTATGCCTTTGCTGCGATACCTACCACTTGCTTATCATGCCCCTCATATTGTCAAACCAAGCCTCTAACCCACCTTGTCCTAGCAAACCGTTGTTTGGCTATGTTATCGCTTTGCTCAGCCCTCTTATAGCGTTGTTATTTGCAGGTGAAGATGAAGTTTGTTCCTTGTTGGAACATGGAGATGTTGTTCCTTGTTTGGAACATGTTTACTTATTGGGATATCACAATATATATTATTTAATTAATGCATCTATATACTTGGTAAAGGGTGGAAGGCTCGGCCTTATGCCTGGTGTTTTGTTCCACTCTTGTCGCCCTAGTTTCCGTCATATCGGTGTTATGTTCCCGGATTTTGCGTCCCTAACGTGGTCGGGTGATTTATGGGACCCCCTTGACAGTTCGCTTTGTATAAGACTTTTCCAGCAAGGCCCAACATTGGTTTTACCATTTGCCTCACCACCACCTATCCCTTTCCCTTGGGTCGGCCAACCCGAGGGTCATCTTTATTTTAGCCCCCTCAGGCCAGTGCTTCTCTAAGTGCTGGTCCAAACCGAGCGATGTCCGGCGCCCCCTGCGCAATCAGGGTCTATGCCAACCCGATGTCTTGCTCATCCGGTGTGCCCTGAGACCGAGATATGTGCAGCTCCTATCAGGATTTGTCGGCACATCCGGGCGGCTTTGCTGGATTTATTTTATTACTGTCGAAATGTCTTGTAGCCGGGATTCCGAGACTGATCGGGTTTTCCCGGGGAGAAGGAATATCCTTCGTTGATCGCGAGAGCTTATCATGGGCTAAGTTGGGACACCCCTGCAGGGTTTGAACTTTCGAAAGCCGTGCACGTGGTTATGTGGCAGATGGGAATTTGTTAATGTCCGGTTGTAGAAAACCCGAAGTCGATCTTAATTAAAATACATCAACCGCGTGTGTAACCGTGATGGTCTCTTCTCGGCGGGGTCCGGGAAGTGAACATGGTTGTTGGAGTTATGCTTGACGTAAGTAGTTTCAGGATCACTTCTTGATCATAGTTGTTCGACCGTGCTTTTGCCTTTTCTTCTCGCTCTCATTTGCGTATGTTAGCCACCATATATGCTAGTCGCTTGCTGCAGCTCCAGCTCATACCTTTTACCCTACCTATAAGCTTAAATAGTCTTGATCTCGCGGGTGTGAGATTGCTGAGTCCCCGTGACTCACAGATACTTCCAAAACCAGTTTGCAGGTGCCGATGAATCCGTGCAGGTGACGCACCCGAGCTCAAGGAGGAGTTCGATGAAGATCTTATCCTTTATGTTGTTTCGTTCTAGTCGATCAGTAGTGGAGCCCAGTTGGGGTCGATCGGGGACCTTTGTCGCTTTTGGGGTTTCTTCTTTTATTTGGCTCCGTAGTCGGGCCCTGATTGTACTTGGTTGTTGTAATGCTTTACTCTTGTAATTGTGTGAAGTGGCGATTGTAAGCCAACTATGCATCTCTTTCCCTTATGTATTACATGGGTTGTGTGAAGATTACCTCACTTGCGACATTGCTTTCAATGCGGTTATGCCTCTAAGTCGTGCTTCGACACGTGGGAGATATAGCCGCATCGAGGGCGTTATAAGTTGGTAATCAGAGCCTTCCCCGACCTTAGGAGCCCCCACTGATTGATCATTTTTAGCGGCCGAGTTGTGTCTAGAAAAATGTTTTGAGTCATTTAGGAATTATGTATCGGAGAGTTTAGGAATTCTTTTTACTTCCCAGCCTCCTCATCGCTCTGGTAAGGCATCCTGACGTAGAGTTTTGACTCTTCTCTTCTCAAATTTCACTAAAAAAAAATTTAGGATCACGCGGGTATCTTAGAATCGTTCCGATGGTTTTGTGATGACAACATTGTCTTGGTGCCTCCCGTAAGCAGGGGTTTAGTGGAGGTGTCACGGGAAGTTGAGCTCCGAGGTGTTGTCGTCATAATTTTATCGTTGCAGTTCTGGAATACCTGAGTTTAGTATGCCGACATCAAAAATCTCTTTTGTACAGTTGTTGGTGAGATAACCCTGATAGCCCAGTACTTAGGCGAGTGCGGGAGTATTGCCATAACTCGTATAACGGATGCTTTTTCGAAGGTTGAGGTAGACGATTTCCGAGGATTTCTTGGTTATGTGTTGAAGGATGGATACAGCTGGACCTAGGTATTGTTAGTTTGGGTGATATATTTTGTGTCCCCTGTATCCCCAACACCTGATTGCATAACCAGAAAGTTTCGGGAGTTTATAAGTGGGAATTCAAGTAGCTCCTAGAATATCTTTCCAATAGACACATGATATGATATGGGATCTATCATCTGTTTGTTCCGGCTTATTCTACAAGCCAATCCTTTGTTTTGTTTTATTTGTGGTATTCGAGTTGCTTCGAAGTCAAGTGTTGATTCCATACCTTTCCTAAACGGTGTTCTCATATTGCTATGTGAATACTAATCCTTCTTGATCATCGAGGTTGTCATGTTAATTCTTTTTCAACCGGCGTGTCTCTCTTCAAGTGGACCCGATCACTTCAACATTCGCAAGATCAATTATCAGTTCTTCTCAACGGTGTTTGCTTCATCTGTTCCAAGTTGTCTTTGTTTTCCCGCCCTCCCACCCTTTTCTTCAAGGATTCAGATTTCTTAACCAAGTATCCATTTTATTGAGTGAAATTTCTTCATTCTTTTCCTTCAATGGTTTTATCCGGTGATTTCTCATGAAGACGCTAAGGAAGCTTCAACTTTATCATTGTTCCATTCTAATTTTCTTCTCCGGTGGATTCAATTCAAGCTTTGTCGATCATATCTTTTCCTCGTTTCTAATGTTTTCTCGTATCGGTGCACCTCTTAATCATTCACCTCTCGCTTTCCATTTGTTCGGGAGTGCTGAAGATATCTCAGAAGATTCAAGTTCCCATTCTCAATTCACTCAATTTCTTTTGAGGATGCTATCTCATTCAAGTCATTTAATTCAACCGGTGCAATCTCTCTTTTCAAGCAATCGTTCAACGGTGTTTCTTTTGAGTGGGCCCTAACCCACAGGTCTTTTCCCAGGATCTTACCTGACTCTTCTAATTTTCCCGGAGCTTCTAAAATTCTTTTCAAAGTTTAATGTAAGAATGAATTACCATCAGTCAAATGTCTTTCTCCAAGATCCTTCAATTCTTTCATCGTTGGTTCAACCTTTCCAATTTTCATTCCGGAGTGCCTCAACAATTCATGTTGGTGGTTCTCGTCATCATTCTCAACAGTTGAAGACCGAAGAAGAGTTTCTCTTAAATCTTGCTCCATCCTCTTCAAGAATCATGGTTCTAGCTTGATGCCATCCTCTCATAATTGTTTTCGATTGTGAGAATTCTTTTCACCCATCCGGAGCAATTCAGGAGTCTTTTCAGTTTGATTCTCCGGAGGCCATCATCTCAGAATTATTCAATTCCAAATTTCAGCTCTCGCTCTCCAGATCTTATCGGTGCATGATTCAAGTTTTCTCTAATCAGTTCATGATCTCTTCGTTCTCATGTATCTAAATCCTAGCAAGCATCTTTGTTCATTTGCTAATTCTTCCCGGTGATTCGTTCTCTTTTCTTCATTCATTTTCAATTCTTACGGTGGTTCGTTCAAGAGTTCTCTTTCTTTGTTATCATATCAATCTATTCGTTGTTTCAATCCTACCGGTGGTTCGTTGAAGACCTTCCCAAGTTTGCGCTATGTCTCTCTTAATCCTTTCTACGAGAATAAGTAGTATGCCAAATCCATTGCTTGTCATCAATCTAATTGGTGAAGGATGAGCATAATGTAATTCTTGTTCTTGTTTCATCCAAGTGATTAATTCCTTATTCCGGAGGTTCATCAAAATTCTTGATCTCATTTGTTCATTTTTCTTTCCGGAGTTCAAAGTATTCTCGGTTATATCATTTCAAAGCTTCATCTTATCACTGCAAGGCTTCACCTTGTGTTTTCAACTTCTCTTTCTTTTATCATCTTTTTCTTACCGGAGTTCTTCATGGAGGCTCTACATGGTGCTTCGTCAAGGATTCTTTTCATTCTTCAATTGTTCTTCAAGTTTTCTCTCGGAGTTAAGATCCGCCAAGCTATACTCTAAATTAAACAAAGTGCTCAACACTTGTTTTGTTTGGAGGAGTTCAAGCATTTCTTCATCTTTCATTCCGAAGTGCAAATCTTTCTACCTTATCTTTTGAGGTGGTGTTATGTCATTTTGACAGTTTCGTTCATGCTTCATGATTCACATGTTGTCAAGAATGAGATATTTTAAATCCACCAAATCTCTTTGTTGGGAGTTATCTTGTGTCATGTTTCACCTAAAGCCTTCCCTAAGGAATGTTGCTATTATGGTGCTTATCAATGATCCAAGTTTTCTCCTCTCCTCTCGGTGAAAGAAATGTTCTTCTCTTTGTTGATCTCAAGCAAGCAATTGCTTCCTTTGGTGGTCGGTCGTCACCTCATAATTTTGAGATGTTTTCCATAAGTCCACGGGAATCATATCTTTTCGTTGGTGGTTTTCCAACAACTCCGCTATAACCTTCTAGGAAGGGTGCTCTCCAAGCTCTTTTGTGGCAGAAGTTGGCATTTTCTTCTCCATTCTTTCTTTCTTTCCAATGATCTATCTTCTAATTTTTTCTTCCGGAGGCATTGTGATGTTGTGCTCTTCACCCATCACCTCGTTTTGTGAGGATCGTGTTCTTTTCTTGCTTATCCATTTAACCTTAGTGTTGTATCACCTCTTCAATATCTTTTCATCTCATCAAGTTTTCTTCTCTTTTCTACCGGAGTGCTGTCCAAATTCGGCCATTCTTGTTCCTTGGCTATCTCATCATACCGAGGTGGTCATATTCTTTTCGTTCGTGAAGCTCTTATTTCCATGTCTTTCAACCTTCAAGTTCCCGTAATGTTCCTTGTTCCTCTTTTCTAATGGATTGTTTGCAATCTCGTTCATCTCTGTTGTACTCTTTCTTTTAAATTGCTCAACATCTCAAGGTTC
Source organism: Aegilops umbellulata (assembly GCA_032464435.1). NCBI lineage: Eukaryota > Viridiplantae > Streptophyta > Magnoliopsida > Poales > Poaceae > Aegilops > Aegilops umbellulata. The sequence goes on from CP136058.1 coordinate 334,178,918, forward strand.
ATGGTTTCACTCGTTTGTCAAAGAAGCAACTTTGTTTTACCTCTTCCTCTTCCGTTTCTCTCCGGTGCCATTCTAGATCTCGGGACAAGATCCTCTCGTAGTGGTGGAGTGTTGTGACGCCCCGAGACCGACGCTCCAGAAGACTTCCAGCTACTCCGAGTTTAGTCGTGTGATTTGTTTTGTTCGTTGCATTTATCCTTGCATCATGTGCATTGCATCATGTCATCATGCAACCCCTTTTTAAAAAACCTCAACTAAATAAATTGCATAGATCTTTTGATCTATTTAAATCGAGGGAATTCACATGGTGATTTCTCTTTAAAACATATTCAAAGTCTCCTACTATTATTAGGGAGCTATAATAAATATTTCATTATTTGGAATTGATCATAATACACTTGCAAATAATGCCCAATGCCTTTGTTACCTTAATTCTTGGTCTCCAACCTTGCCATATATTCTTTCATGATATTCCGGAGCTCCACCAAAATTCCGAACATTTTTGGACCTTCCCAACCCTCACTTCCTATTCAAATCATTTGAAGTAAATCAAATGAGTTTGAATTTAAATCTTTCAATCATGGCCTTTTCTATTTTCTCGGAACAAGCACATTTTTGTGAGTCCCGAAAAAATTATCCGCGTGTTCAACTTTTTCTCCTAAACCTCCTCTTTCTTTTTCTCCTCCTTATTTGTTTTCTATTAAAGAATCAAGAAGAGAGGAGAGTGGGAGAAGGGAGCCCATCAGCCAGTCCACCACCAAAGTGGCCCAGCAGCGCGCAGCCCAGCTCCATAACCCTAGCCTCCTCCCGATCCCCTCGCTCTCTCCCTCTCGTTCTCGTGCCCGCCGCCAGACACCCGCATCTCTCGATCCCGCGCGCCTCCCCCTCCTGCAGCCGCCTCCACCACCAGATCGGGCTGGCCTCCGCCGCCCTGGCCCGTTCCCGGCCGGAACCCGCCGGCGGGGCCCCGTCCCCTCCTCCGACGCGCCAAGCTCGCGCCGCCATCTCCCTCGCCATCCCGCTGCCTCGGGCCTCCTCCACCCCGTCGCCGTTCGGAGCCGCGCCCGTCCCTGTGCGCTGGCGCCATGGCCGTCGTCCTCCTCGAGCACCCGTGCCCGCAGCCATCATCCTCCGTGCCCAGCAGGAGCTCCCGCCGGCTCCCGTCGCCCCGGGCTCTCCTTCCTCGCGCTGCGCCACCATGGAGGACCAATCAGTCGCTCCCTCGGCATTCTTCATCGGCTCGACCCGCAGCAGGAGCTCGTCACCCCCGCGCCCGGTCCCTCTGCCGGCGACCTCCGCCGTCTTGCCGCTCCGTGCTTCTCCACCGAATGACGTCGCCGTAGGCGTGCTCTGCCAGGATCTGGTGGATCTCCTCTTCCCCTGCGTCGTCTACATCGCCTGCGACCACCACGGCGATGTGGGACGTCAAGACAGTGTCGCTGGCATCCTCATCTTCCCTGGCCGGTTCCCGCCATGTTCCCGGAGCCGTGGCGCCCTGCTTGCGTCAAGCCGTTGCAGTCCCGCCGCGCTGCGCCCTACTTTGTCTCGCTACGAGGAGCCGCGAGCCAGCGCCAAGTCCCACTACCGCCGATGTACTTTTCGCCAAGTACCACTACCGTCGACCCTCGAAGACTCCGTGGACATCAAGTCCCTCGTTGTGATCCCGAACATCTATGGGAGATTGTGCAACTAAGAACGTGAACGACTACCGCCGCCAAGTTCACAAGTACCCCTACCATCGCCGATGAACGATAAGATGACTACTTCGACTACCGTCGCGTGAACCACTACTTCCCTCGACGTCCGAGAACGTCTACTTCCACTACTTCCTCTACGTCGACTCGATCCGCTTCGTAAATGCACACTTCGAAGGTATAACCCCGAGACGACCTTCGAGAACGAATGCGGGTTATATGAGATGCACCGTTTTCACCGTGTCTGAATTGTCACTCGTTGCCATGCCATCGTCTCGTGGGAACCCGGTATCCGGGATCACCCCACCATCTTGCTCAACTCGCATCCGCACGCTTCCTTTTGCACCGGTATCTCCATGAGTACCGGAACCGATATGTTGCCGTGGCACCATTTTCGGATTCGTTGCCGTGGCACACTTTCTTTCCGCCACGATGACAAATGCTTCTTAATGCTCTTATCAACATTTTCATAATAATTGCATAAAACTTGTTCATGTCATCCGCATCATGATAACAACAATTAAAAAGCTTATAATTGTTGTTTGCATTTATTTTGCTAAATGCCATGTTAAAATGATTTATTCCATAACTAAATAACCGTAACTCCGATTTTAATAAACTTATATGTAAATGGGGTAGAAAAATGCCTAGTTTAACATGGTGCACTTTATTTTGCTGTTTAACAACATTAAAATTATGTATAGGGCAGAACAGTACCAAATTCGAAATATGCATATGAGGAGTTTCCGGAATTGTTGTTTGTTGTTCCGGCCTCATTTAAACTTGTCTAGATAGGTAGTTTTGTTGTGCTTCACCCCTTGCCATGTTAATCGACATTTAATATTGTTGGGTACATAAACAAGATCGAACTAAATATTTGTTGTGGTGTTTTATCAATATGCAACTCGTTGGATGTTGAGCTCCACTTAATTTGTAGTATTGTTTGTGCACTTTGCCATGCCATGCATATTTAAAACGGACATGCATCATCCTTGATTGTGCATCATGCCATGTTTATGTGATGGTTGTTTACTATGTTGTTTGTTTGTTTCCGGGTTGCTTCTCTCGTTAGCTTCGGTTTCGTTCCGGAGTTGTGAGGATTCGTTCGACTACGTCCGTTTGTCTTCTTCATGGACTCGTTCTTCTTCCTTGCGGGATTTCAGGCAAGATGACCATACCCTCGAAATCACTTCTATCTTTGCTTGCTAGATTGCTCGCTCTTTTGCTATGCCTTTGCTGCGATACCTACCACTTGCTTATCATGCCCCTCATATTGTCAAACCAAGCCTCTAACCCACCTTGTCCTAGCAAACCGTTGTTTGGCTATGGTACCGCTTTGCTCAGCCCCTCTTATAGCGTTGTTAGTTGTAGGTGAAGATGAAGTTTGTTCCTTGTTGGAACATGGAGATGTTGTTCCTTGTTTGGAACATGTTTACTTATTGGGATATCACAATATATCTTATTTAATTAATGCATCTATATACTTGGTAAAGGGTGGAAGGCTCGGCCTTATGCCTGGTGTTTTGTTCCACTCTTGCCGCCCTAGTTTCCGTCATATCGGTGTTATGTTCTCGGATTTTGCGCCCCTAACGCGGTCGGGTGATTTATGGGACCCCCTTGACAGTTCGCTTTGTATAAGACTTTTCCAGCAAGGCCCAACATTGGTTTTACCATTTGCCTCACCACCACCTATCCCTTTCCCTTGGGTCAGCCAACCCAAGGGTCATCTTTATTTTAGCCCCCCCAGGCCAGTGCTTCTCTAAGTGCTGGTCCAAACCGAGCGATGTCCGGCGCCCCCTGCGCAATCAGGGTCTATGCCAACCTGACGTCTTGCTCATCCGGTGTGCCCTGAGACCGAGATATGTGCAGCTCCTATCAGGATTTGTTGGCACATCCGGGCGGCTTTGCTGGATTTGTTTTATTACTGTCGAAATGTCTTGTAGCCGGGATTCCGAGACTGATCGGGTTTTCCCGGGGAGAAGGAATATCCTTCGTTGATCGCGAGAGCTTATCATGGGCTAAGTTGGGACACCCCTGCAGGGTTTGAACTTTCGAAAGCCGTGCCCGCGGTTATGTGGCAGATGGGAATTTGTTAATGTCTGGTTGTAGAAAACCCGAAGTCGATCTTAATTAAAATACATCAACCGCGTGTGTAACCGTGATGGTCTCTTCTCGGCGGGGTCCGGGAAGTGAACATGGTTGTTGGAGTTATGCTTGACGTAAGTAGTTTTAGGATCACTTCTTGATCATAGTTGTTCGACCGTGCTTTTGCCTTCTCTTCTCGCTCTCATTTGCGTATGTTAGCCACCATATATGCTAGTCGCTTGCTGCAGCTCCAGCTCATACCTTTTACCCTACCTATAAGCTTAAATAGTCTTGATCTCGCGGGTGTGAGATTGCTGAGTCCCCATGACTCACAGATACTTCCAAAACCAGTTTGCAGGTGCCGATGAATCCGTGCAGGTGACGCACCCGAGCTCAAGGAGGAGTTCGATGAAGATCTTATCCTTTATGTTGTTATGTTCTAGTCGATCAGTAGTGGAGCCCAGTTGGGGTCGATCGGGGACCTTTGTCACTTTTGGGGTTTCTTCTTTTATTTGGCTCCGTAGTCAGGCCCTGATTGTACTTGGTTGTTGTAATGCTTTACTCTTGTAATTGTGTGAAGTGGCGATTGTAAGCCAACTATGCATCTCTTTCCCTTATGTATTACATGGGTTGTGTGAAGATTACCTCACTTGCGACATTGCTTTCAATGCGGTTATGCCTCTAAGTCGTGCTTCGACACGTGGGAGATATAGCCGCATCGAGGGCGTTATACATGTCCACTTGAATCCCATAGCATTAACACAATGTTCCCCTAAAAAATCCAGAATGTTTGACACAGGAAAAACAAAGGAAGTGAAAAAAAGTTGGAGTGGATGCTAGATTGCCAATTAACACATGATTTCATAGGAAAAAATCCTATAGCATTCTATCATATGAATCAAACAACCAATGTAGGAAAATTATGAGGGGGGTCTCTCCAATAGTGTTCCTCGGCTCGCACCTAAGCATCAGGTGGTCGAACTTGGAGTCATTCATCTGGTACACGTGGCGTCTCAGATATGGACACAAGGTGTACACCGTCAAGGTCCAGGGATAATGTTGTCCTCAAAGCCGGACGTACACGGTTAAGGTCCACGGTCAAGGGGGTCAGGGTGGACGTGACCTCTCACTGTGTCTGCCATTTGAAGCAGCGCACTGGTTGAGGGTGCCGCCCACTGTACTCCCAATTGTACCTAGCTCCTCGCCGCATTCAAAAACCTACATTTAAACCCACGTGGAATGCGAGAAACCCACTCCGGCCACACACATCCGTTCAGGAGCTGGACGCCCGGCCAAGATCCTCCTTCCACAATTTTCTCCACTCTTTTGGCGGCATCCGATGAGCAGGAAGAGCGTTCCCTGGCATAAAAGTCGTAAGTGTGGCCCGCCTAGCCTGACAGTTACGAGCGTCCTAGCTCGCTCCTCCACATACCTCGCCTAGCCCGTCGGAGGCACTTGCCGCACTAAGCCAGTGTGTGGTTCCGCAGTTGGCCGCTCCAATACAGCTCGAGGAAGAGTGCCGACTTTCTCCAGGCCGCTTGTCGGGGAGCACGGCGGCACGGGCATTGTCGCTTCCCTCGACGCCGCCGCATCATACAATGCCTCCAGTGCCTGCAACTGCACAATCTGCCGTCGACGCGCGCGTAGCTGCGCCATGCAGTCAGAGAAAGAAGCCGTCGCGGATGTTGACAAGGTGACCGGCTACGGGGATGTCGACGAATGATGGCCAGCACGTCCCTGCCCACTGCCATCATCGAGGAGAAGTAGAATATAGGAGGCCGCCGCCGATTGTATCCTATGAAGGCCACGGCCGAGGCGACGTCAGCGAAAACACCCGGTGTCTTGCACGATTCTTCTTCAGCCGGATGCTGGAGGAGGACAAAGAGATTTGGCGGCAACCATTTAGATTAGGTACATTAGTTCTACCAGGCTGGTTGTAATGGGAGTATCCTAAGTAGTATCATGCATGCCAACTAGGCAAATTTGATGAGGTGGCGTAGAATTAAATGAAGAAAGAGAGCACTACAAAAAAAGACACTTCAGTGATGATACGTGTTTGTCACAGTAGGTCACGTTTTCTGTCATGCATGTACATCCATGACGATTTTATGACAGAATCAAGATAGTCATACATGTGCTGTCGTGGAAGTGTTCCATGACATTACCAAAATTATCATCACGGAAGTATCCACTTCCATGACGATAAATGGCGCGTCATGAAAGTGCTTTCGTCAAGGGTGATCAACATGTGGCATCCACCGTAACGGGTCGCCGTTAAGCTATCGGGTCCGGTTTCGGATCCGATAACCCGTTAACAGCCCGAACCAATGGGGATTTTCCACGTGTAAAATTCTCATTGGCCGGAGGAAACACGTGTTGGCTCACCATTGGGACAGGTGTCATCCACTCATTGGACAGGAGGCACCTATGATTGGTCGACACATGGCATGGCCCAACAGTGGCCCATTCCGGTTAAAAAGGTCAGCCCAGTAAAAATTAGCACGCCGGCCCATATAATGCCTACTTGTGTTAGGTCCATTTAAGCCCACGACCCATACAAGATGTGCCAATTCGGCCCGTCAATGGCCCGTTAAAGATTTGACACCATTGCAGCCCATCGTTAGTTCGAGCCCGTTAACAGCCCGCTATATATTTGGGCTCAATATCGACCCGATGTGATTTTGGCCTATTAACGACCCATTCAAGGGATGGGCCAATTTTCAGGATGTACATCTTTTGGCCTTTTAGCGTCCCATTTAAGTGTTGGGACAATTTCCGGCCCGGTGTGTCTTTCAGCCTGTTGACGGCCCATAAATGAGTTGGGCCATTTGTAGTCGGACCTTAGTTTTGGCCTTTTAGCGACCCATTTAAGTGTTGGGCCAATTCCCGGCCCGATGTGTCTTTCAGCCTGTTGACGACCCATAAATGAGTTGGGACATTTGTAGTCGGACCTGAGTTTTGGCCTTTTAACAGCCATGCTCTTCATGGTCCAATACCAGCCCGGTTTCTCTTTAGGCCTGCTAAAGGCCCACAACACAGTTGGGCCATTTACTGTACGACCGGACTTTCGGCCTCTTAGCGGCCCATGCTCTTCATGGTCCAGTACGAGCCCGTTGTCTCTTTTGGCCTGCTAAAGGCCCACTGTATAGTTGGGCCATATGTAGCCCGACCATAGTAACGGCCTATTAACGGCCCGTGAAATCAAATGGGCCCACCTGTCACCCGCTTCGATGTCGACCTGTTAACGACCCGGGAGGTAAGAGGTCCGACCATTAACTTTTGGCCCTGTAATGGCCCATTAACTTAATGGGCCCACTAAATTTCATACATGTCTTTTAGGCCTAATTAGATAATTTGAGCCCATTACGATGAGCAATTATGCACAGGACCAAAATCGATCAAGCAAAGGTACGACATACAGGAAAAAACGTTGCACATCCAGCATATATTACAAGAAACTACATCCACTGGGCAATCAAAGATTGATGCCAGTGCAAATAAATGAACAGAACCTAATGATCTACAATTTCACAATCTGCAACCTCAGCGCGGATGACGCCCATAAGCATGTGGGCAAGTTCTTGCTGCTTTGCTACACTATCTCTGAAAACATTGATCAGTTGTTGTTGCGCACGAATGTGCACCTCTGATTCCTCCACCATTCCATCATTCAGCAAAGGATGTAGTTTTAACCTTAGCCGGTGAATCGCCAGGATCTGGAGTATTACATGAAGAGTTTAGAGGGACATTTAGGAAGTCATATTTGACAAGGAAGAAATTCGTGAAGAACTCAGGACCAGAAGCTGATAGTAGCCAAACTGGTGGAGCAAAACCTCGAGATATCGGATATTCGTCAGGAACTGAAGGACAGTAGGACCATAGTTCATGCCAAGGATGTTGAAACCCAGATGTTTGGAATGCAACTCCGGAATCTTAAAGGACATCATGAGAGACTTCGCGTCAACAGAGATGATCTGGCAAAAGAACTTGAGAAGGTCAAGCATGATCGGAAGAAGCGACATGAACAAGACTTGAAGAGTTTGGCGACTTTGAAGATTTATTGACCTTTAGAAGACCAAACCCCTGTTAAATACCTATGTTAGATGAGACGTTGTGAGCTGTCCTTTGTTTGATGTTTTCCCGACAGCCACAATAAAATCTGTCTTTTCAAAACTAGTGTTTGTATTGTGTGTATCCCTCTCTATCTCTCTGATCGCACCCCAAAACCCATGGATCCAATAGAGAATAAATGGAGATGAGCTTGTTTTTTCTGGACCAATTAGTCAATTGGAGACAAACCAATGGATTCAGAACATGGAGGATCATATGGAGGATAAAACTATAACTGGAAAGGATATGACCCAACATCCTCTTCAATGCTTTGAAAGAGGTGCTGCTACTTGGTGGAGGATGTACCAAACCATCAATGGATGGCAAAGAGTAACCACTTGGAAAGAATTTAAGTTGACTTTGCCAAAGTTTCGGTTTGAGTCCTAGAAATTGAAGCCTTATGGAAATGTTATGAAGAAACCTTGTGCATGCAAGCTCTATGGAGAAATAGGACACACACAAAGGAAACAGAATTAAAGCCTGCACCAAGTCATGCTATTCATGTGGAGAAGAAGGACACATCTCCCAGAATTGTCTGAATGGGGATTTAGTAGAATTCCCGACAGAGGAAGTAGAGTAAGACCTACAGGAAATAGAAGCCCTGATTGGAACAGAAAAGTCCAGGAAGAGAAATAGATTGGATTCCAGGAAGGACCTGAGTCATATCACCTGTTTCAGGTGCAAGGAGTCAGGGCACTACTTCGGCGGTTGCCCAAAACGAAAGCCAAGGACCCAAGGAAGCTTTGAAATCTTGAGGAAACCACAAGATTTGTCAGAAGTAGTATGTTTCTGATGTAATGAAGTAGGGCACTTTGCCAGGGATTGTCCCAAAGAGAAGGAGACTTGTGATAAATAGTTGAGTCTGTGAGAAATATAGTAGTAGTAGTGGGAACAATTCTGTTATATTGAAGGGTTGAGTTGAGGCATGTAATGGAAATGCAGGAGATTGTAATAATCGGAGAATCAATGAAGTTAGCATCGTTGGTACTGATTTGGATTTTAAGAGTTGTTACTCTATGGAGAAAGATTTTGACCATTATCGAGGATATGAGAAATATGGTCTATGGAAGAATTGGAGCATTTTAAGGGTGGTAGTACCCTATGAGGAGATTTGACCCCTGGAAAGGATAATGATGTTGCACGAAGTGGAGTACAGACAAAAATAAGTACGAGTTTTATCTCAATATGTGGGATATCCCAAGAATATGAAGGAAGGTAGTACTATTGGATATAAAGGAGGTATGATGTTGGAAATAGGGAGCATTTGCAACTCGATGATGAGTCTGAGTAATCACGTCGTAGTTTGGTACCAATAGAAGGAAGAGAGACAGTACCATTGGATGGATTTTAAGTATGCTAGGAAGTTGGATGTTGGGATAATGATCAGTTGCCCCGATGATGAGTTCAAGGTTTACAAGTGATGAGATGGGCCATAACCCACAGGCCCCAGGACCTGCCAAGAAGCAATCACACTCTTGCTGAAGGAAAAAAACCCTGGAAGAAGTTATGATTTTATTGACAGACGATCTTATAGGAGTTTACGCAAAACTTGAGAGTTGTGAAGGAACGATAGATGTTTGTTTGGCTTGCAGAATCAATGGATTTATCCGAACTTTGTTCATCGACAAGAGAAATTATGCAATGCTGTGAGGATGACCGAGTGTTAGAATGCGAGATTTGCTAAACCATATACACGGTAATGATTTGGGTGCGGTATGGATTGATCACCATACCAACTTACTATCATTATTCTCCTCTGCTATATGGGATGGTAAATCTGAGTGACTTGCCTATAGTAGAATGACGACGATCAAAACCTTGTTTAAACCTTAGAATGGTATAGGTATTTTTCCCTTGTACAAGGCAGTTGTTGCCAATCGTAGGTTATACGGTGAGGATCAACCCAAACCCATTTCCTGCAGGAGAAACCATAAATGTTGACCACCATGAGATATCGATAGTTGTTTAGTATTGGCGCCAGACCCGTCAGCCAAGAAAACCCAGTCACAGAAGAACCTTACCAAGATGAAAGGACAGAAGAATTGAGGAAAAGGTTATGCCACTACAGGAAGAGCCCAGAGACAGAATTTTCCCGAGAATTTGAGAAGACCGACACTGTCAAGAATAAGGATGGAGTATATGAGTTTTGATGGGACCGTAATGATGTTTCTAAGGGTGGTAGCACCCCAGACCCCCTGAGACGGTCGATGGATTTGATAAGACCCCCGAACCTAACCTATTTCTTGCTAGCCTCTCCGAATCTGGAGGACGAGATTCATTTTAAGGCTGGTAGGTTTGTAACATCCCAAAATTCTAAATTTTGGAATGTTATAATAAATATATAGTTTTCATTGTTTGCTTGATTGTGATGAGTGAAATTGAGTGAAGTTCGATTTTTTTTGAAAGTTAAATGAGAGGGAATAAAAGGACTTTCCCAAACTTTCATTTTGCTTTTATGATCTCCTTGAATTCAAACTCTTTTCATCACAAAACACTGGAGAGAAGATAACATGACTTCTTCCATTTTAAATAAATGAAAAGGGATTTGAAAGGATTTGAATTTTATTTGGAAATATTTTTCAATTCAGGAACTTTAAGCAACTCAATGATTTTCATGAGAGAGGATAAAATGACTTCTTCAAAACATATGAAATATGAGTTGGAAGTTTAAAAGGATCAAATTCAAAGTCCTTTTGAAATTATTTTCAATTTTGAGTTATTTGGGTTTTATTCAAATTATTATTCTCCAAAATAAAAATATATGGAAAATAGGGTAACATGATTCCCTACATCAGAAAATTGTAGATAAATAAATTTGAAATCATTTCGGTATTTTTAAAATGAGTTTTATTGGATTTTAGTAGGGCAGTAGCACTCTTTGAATTATCGAATTTTTCTCGATTTTATTTGACTTGAAAAAATGTTCAAGTTGTAGAAAATAATTTTCTGAAAATTTTGGTATATTATATGCCTATATAATATTTTTATTTATTGTTTTTAATTGTCTGTGTTAAAAAATGTGTCTAAAAAAATCTTCGCCGACTGGGCCGGCCCAGCACCCAGCCAGGCCGCGGCCCAGCCAGCCCGGCAGCATCGCCCCCGACCTCCCGACGGGAGCCCTGCTCCCGCACGCCACCGACGCCGTCGTACCGCCGCGGGAGTCCTCCCTCTCCTTGGCCCCTTCCCGAAGCCGCCGTCGCCACCCCCCTCCTATAAATTCTGGCGCCCCGGGCCCCTCTCTCTCTCTCTCTCTCCTCTCCCCACAACTGCCGCCTCCTGCCGCTGTCTGCCCGCGCCGCCCACGGCACATCACCACCGCTGATCACCGCCGCCGAGCCGCCCGCCGCCGCCTCCCGCGCTGCTTCCTCGCGTTGCCGCCGTTCCCCTCGCCGCATCGCCCGAGCGCCGCTCGCTGTCGCCTCGCCGCGCCGGAAACCGTTGCCGCCGCCGATGCCCCGAACCGGTAATAGACCGCCCCGGTTCACCGGTTTGGTTTTCATTTTTTAAAACCCTAAATCGGTTTTCTACAAAAAACCTAGATCTGGTTTTTTTAAAGTTTAGTTATATAGTAAACGTTCGCTGTTTATCCCTTCGCAGTGAACGAATTCGTCCGCTAGTGTCCGGTAACGAACGTTCGTTATTTAGTCTTTTTCTTTTTCTATTTCAATTTCGGCCAAGGACCTAGATGTAATTATCTTTCTTACAGATTAGTCCCTCTATTTCAAACTAGCACAACTTTTATCTCGTTTGTCCAAATCCAATGTAACCAACGCCCACTTCTTCGTTATGATCCCCTCTATCTAGTAAAACAACTTAAACATGTTTTTGAACATTTTAAATTTGAATTCAAACAGATTTTAATTTGAATCTTCTTTTGATCGTAACTTGAGTTTTATAACTCCGTTTGAGTTGATTCTTTTTGCAAATTAAAGATCTTGACCTAAACTTTCTGATATGGCCAAATTCACCCAATTTTGGCACTATTAGAAATTGTTTTCTGTTGCAAGAGTTATTTGCCTGTTTTTGATGTTTTCCGAATTGTCTTCTTCGTTCTTTCCGATCTTTTGAGTGATTGCTTATGTGTGGTTACTATTGATTGCTTACGCTAGATTGGCCGGAGTGTGACGAGTAGAACTATCAGGAGTTATGAGAGCGAATCATCTTCATCAACCTTAGAAGGCAAGTTCACACTTTGATCATACTTTTCATTACCCAGTTTTTATGCATTAGTTTCAACCCTCAAACACTGCATGATTAGGACTTGATAACATGTGGGTATTGGGAAGTAGTTGATGAGGTAGGAACCTATTGCCCTACGTTCAAACCTTGGGAGCTACTATTACGTTATGCTTTTATTGCCATGCTATGCCCGTAGACGTGGATTGGGTTTGAGTGTATTCCATGACAGATGTGAGATTGTTTACTTAATGGTTCAACTTAAGGTGGCTACTTTAATACACATCTGGGTGGATTGGTTGCGGGCACCTGGAGAATCCAGTGTTGTCCTAGGATATCCCAGAGGACCCGTGTGATCATCCTATAGCTCGCCACCCAGGCTCAAAGGGATCATAAGATTATTCATGCTAGAAAACTTCCGTGTGCAGCCACAAGCTATTATGGGCTCTAGCATAGTTGAGTATGTTGCGTGAAGCTCTTGAAGAGGTAGACCAGTAGATGTAGTGGGTTGTAGGTGGTACTCTCTATCCAGAGTAGAGAGTTAATGCTTTTGAAAGACTGTGTCTCGGTCATCCGTTTCTCAAACACCTTGTAGAGCAAGAAATCCAACGGAGGATATCGAGTCTTGTGGGGAAAAGTGCGCAAACCTCTGCAGAGTGTACAAACTAATCATGATTAGCCGTGTCCCCGGTTATGGACAATCTTGAGTATCTGGTTCTTGGATTATCATGTTGATCTCAACACTTTATTTAATTAATTTGATTGGGTTAATGATTATTATTTTGGGATTGAGTTGGAGGAACCTTCTCAATATTTATCAACCAACTTTGTAGTTAAATAAAATATATTATTTTGATGTAGGGAAAATTTGGCTTTTCGCAAAAACATTATAACCGTAGAGATTTTCCAACAGCCATATATGCATGTAGTGATAGTTATTACTCATTATTTCTCCTATGGTGTGAATTTGCCAGTACATTCAATGTACTGACCCTTTGTGGCTGCAACGCCTCATGTTGCAAGAATCTTGCAACGAGTAAGTGATACGTTAGGGTTACGATTTCTACACTCAACTTTGTCGTTGGTGTTGATGGGAATCCACAACCTTTGTTACTTCTGCTATTTGGATTGAGGTAATAGTATTTACGTTATTTATACATGTGATTTACCTCTGTTATAAATCCTCGAGTACTGTGTGTGTCAGCATACCGATCTAGGGATGACACTTAAGCACAGAGACTTGACCGTCTGAGATCGGGTCGCTACATACATGCTCGTTGCTAGCGATTTACTATATGACAAATAGTTGACCCACTCAAAAACGGGAATCAAACCCAAAATGAAATATCTCGATTCAATGAAATAGCTTGTTCACCAGGTCAAAATAGTGAACTAAATCCAAAATTGAACACCTCAATCGAGGAGCATGTTGTACAGTATTATAGTACTCCATGAACATGGTGAAAGTCAAATTAATGAACTTGTTTGGTATACGCATATCTCTGTTCATGTGTGGATTGCAGACAACATGTTCTCCAATTTAAATATTTGAATGCAAGTATATATCGAAACATGGTTTATATCAGTCTTTGATGCATAAAACGCGACCTCCCCCTCTTCCGGACTCCTGCTCTCTCTCTCTCTCTCTCCCTCTCTCTCTCTCTCTCTCCCTCTCTCTCTCTCTCTCTCTCTCTCTCTCTCTCTTGCTGACAATCTTCAATTCTGTCGCACGCATCCAACACACAAACCTTTTTGGTCCCTATCCCTCTCTCTCTCTCTCTCTCTCTCTGTGGGGGGTCTTTCTAGTTCGCATGCATATATACTCCATCTATAGGTCTCTCTCGCACAATATGTATGATTCTCTAGTCCAAGCTAAATATCTTGGGTGCACTGATCGTATGCACAAAAATTCCTTGGCTCGTTGCCCGTAACTCTCTCACGCACCACTCTGTCCTCTCGGAGCTCTTCCCTGTCTCTCTCAAACTCTCCATCTACCTGGGTCACACATACACATGCATATCTCACTCGCACTCGATAGACCCATCTAAAACTCTATCTCCCTCCCTCGTTCTCTCTCCATCTCACACGCACACACACACAATCTCATGCGTAGCCAAGTATGATGGTCTCTCACTCAAATGCAGGCACACGCAGTCCCCCCTATATGTGTATGACTAGCTAATCTTAGTCACCATCACAAACATGTGCATGGTCTATCTCGATTTCTCTCGGGGCATCTTTCTATTGCACATGCACCTCCCTCGATCTCCCACCCATATAGTCCCCTCACGATCTCGAGGGGATCTCTCTATCACAAACACACCCTCTCTCCCTCCCCATGCGTCCATGTTCTCCATGTGTCCCTCTCGACCTTTGTTCCTTGTTGGCCAGACCTCGATTGGACATGTGCTATAGGGGTGTCTCTCTCCATTGCAAACAATCACGCACTAGCTATCTACATGTATCTCCTCACCATGCTTTTCTATCTCGGAGATGCATGCGTGATATGTTTGCATAAGAAACGAAAAACACACTCTCTCTCTCTAATTTATTGTTTCTTGTCCCTTTCTCTTTCACACACAAACTCTTTTTGCACACTCACTCATTCTCCTTCACACGCACTTGATCTCTCTCGACTTAGGCACTCTCTTTGGTCCATAGCATATAGATTTATTGAAAAGTCAAAAATCACAAAGTTGGACCAAGTACGTGGAGAAAAACATTTACATCTAGAATGGAAAACATATACCATTAGATTCATCATGAGATGTAGTTTCGTATGATGTATCTTTGGTATTGTAGATATAAATAACATTTGCATAAACCTGATCAAAGTTTCCAAAGTTCGACTTCTAAAAAATTTACATGCACTGCATTATCGAGCGGATGGAATATCTCTTTCCCCCTCTCAGCTATCTGATGAACCACTCAGCCTTATCGGGGCTCCTCTATCTCTCTCAAACTTTATATCTCCCTGGTTCACACATACACATGTCTCGCTCGCGCTACATATAGACCCATCCAACACTCTCCGCCCTTGTTCTCTCTCTATGTGACACGCACCCCCCTAAGTACCATAATCCCTCACTCCATGATAGGCGCATGCACTCCCCCCCTAAGTATTATTATCTCTCACTAGCCATCTGGAACACACGTATTGTCTCCTTCCATCCATATGTCTATCTCGATATCTCTCGGGGTACCTTCTATCACGCACACACCTTATCACTCGATCTCCCACCCATGAAGTCCCATCACAATCTCCAGGGATCTCTCTATGACAAACATACACTCTCTCCTCCCCATGTCTGCATTTTCTCTATACGTCTCTCTCGACCTC
The DNA here is from genome assembly GCA_032464435.1 of Aegilops umbellulata. Lineage (NCBI taxonomy): Eukaryota > Viridiplantae > Streptophyta > Magnoliopsida > Poales > Poaceae > Aegilops > Aegilops umbellulata. The sequence continues at coordinate 334,194,323 of CP136058.1, forward strand.
TCTCTCCCTTGTTTGTCAGACCCCTCTTGGCCATGTGCTAGGGGTCTTTCTCTCTTGGTTGCACACAACCACACACTATCTCCTCACCTTGCTTCCGTTGTCGAAGATGCATGTGTGATATGTTTGCATAAGACACACATGCCTTTTCTCTACTTTTATCGTGTGTTGTCCATGTCTCTTTCACACACGCACACACACTTTTTTCACTCACTCTTTCTATTTCACTCTCTCTCTCTCTCTCTCTCTCTTGTTAGGGACTCTCACGTCCATAAGCATATGGATGTTTTGAAAAGTCAACCCTCATAAAAGTTTGACTAGGTATATGTGGAGAAAAACATTTACATCTGGAACGATCATTAGATTCATCACAACATGTACTTACTTCATACTATGATTTATCTTTGCTATTGTAGATATAAGTAATTTCTTTATAAACTTGGTCAAAGTTTCAAAAGTTTGACTTTTAAAAAACAGTTGGCACTACATTATCAAACGGAGGGAGTAGCTCTTTCTCTCTCTCTCTACTATCTCTCATGGGCCTCCCCTCTCACTCGAACTCTCTATACTGATGGATTATACGCTCATTGTGTTAGCGTATAGCTTCGTATATTGTTTAGTTGACCGGTCAACCAGTCCACATGCTGCCTTGTCAACTCATGTTCTCTATCTTCGTGTGCTGCCCCATGTGGCAGTGGGTGAAAATAAGTAAACTAGAGGCCCATCTGACATGCGGTGAATTAAAAAAAGTTGCAACCACTCGGGGTAGCACCCCGCACGCTGGTAAATTGAGGGCGATTGAGGACACACTTCTTCCGCATGAAGGATGCACTCGCGCACAATTCACCACTGTGCGGTGACATGCACAGAAGGACGCACTCGCGCACACCCAGCAGGCCAGCACACAACACACACCAGCACACGTGTACACCGGCATCGCCGCCAGTTGAAATGGATGGCGAGGCAGCCAACAAGCGGAGGCGGCTTGAGCCAAAACCGCATCCGGCGAGCCTGGACTTCATCAGCAGCCTCCCTGACGACATGTTGCTCGTCATCAACGGCCTCCTCCCCACCAAACCTACCGTGCGGACCGCCCTGCTCTCCTGGCGGTGGCGCCCCCTCTGGTGCCACGTCCCCCTCAACCTCACCATTGACAGCTGCCTCTGTGACAGGGATTGCAATCGCATGGCCGCAGTCTCCAAGATCCTTTCATCGCACCCTGGGCCAGCCAGACGCCTTGACATCCGCATGTTTAGTACCAACTGCAAGGTCCAAGCCAAGTTCGACGAGTGGTTCTTATTCCCCGCCCAAGATGAGCTCGAGGAGCTCAACTTTGAAGCTGGATGATGTCGCTCTCTGCCGTCGTCCGCGCTCTGCCTCACGCCAAAGCCGCGCCGCACCAGCTTCAGCTCCTGCTATCTTCCCCAGATTAATGCCGCACCCGCCCCTCTTCTCCCTCAACTCAAGCAGCTCGACCTCTTCGATGTTGGCGTCTCGAAGCAGGCTATGGAGCACCTGCTCTGCAGCTGTACTGCGCTCCAGTACATTCGTCTTGAGTAGATCCACGGGTTCATTAGCCTCCATATCGCCTCGACGAATCTCCGATGGATTTATGTGTCTTGCTGGCCCTGCAACAAGACATCAATTGGGAAGAGATCACTCCAGCTGTTCCACATTATGGTCATTGAGAATGCACCTTTCCTTGAGAGATTGCTTGTATCTAATCTAGAAGGTCCAACAAAAATCAGGGTCATTGACGCGCCAAAATTGATAGTGTTGGTGTACTTGTCTGCCAAATTCTCCAAACTCTTTATTGGATCCATAATCGTTCAGGTACAACACTCATCTTCTTCTCCGTCTTCTTGAAATTCACATTTTTAAATTTCTTTTTGATGTATTACGACCGTCTTCCAGAAAATGATTCCCACAAGCTTCACCCAGTCTATGCGCACAGTGAACATCTTGGCAATAAAATCTATCGGCCCCAATCTGGATCAAGTTGTTGGATTCCTTACATGCTTTCTGTGCACGGAGAAGCTACTCATCAAGGTGAAATTTCTTTCCTATTAGTAAACGGTAATAACAACGTAGCTCAATTTTTTCGTAATTTTCCCAAATTATGATGACAAGTGTACTGTTTAAAACTGCATCTGTGCACTGCACCGAAAGAAATGTTTTTAGTATTTTTTTCTCACGTGATCACCTACATCGTTTTTTGTTGTACTACTATAGTAGCCTAGTCTAGTCATAGTGGAAAGTAACTTATACTAGTAACTCTATGGTTACCCTAAGAGCAAGTACTACCTCCATCCTGGTTTACTCTTCCTATTTTGTAGTATCAAAATTTGACCATAGATTTAACAGATAAAATGTTAATGCATGTCACTAAAAATTATATCGTTGGATTCGTATTTGAACATAATTTCAAATGGTATAATTTTTTGTGACATGCATTGGCATTTTCTTAGGTAAATCTTTTTTTAGAAAAGGAGGATGACCCCCGGCCTCTGCATCTAGGAGATGCATGCGGCCATTTTATTGATTATTCTCGAGGACCTTACAAAGTAGAACAACAATATGCCTGAATCCGCTATCTTGGCATCTTAGGTAAATCTACGGTCAAAATTTTACACTAAATACGAGGTAGTACAAAAGTGCGCTATAACGGACCTCCACTATGTTGGCCAAAACACGTGCCAAATTCACTTGTGATGCATTTGGCATCGATGCCCCTCCATTGCTCACCTGGTGCCCCAATCTGGATCACCTACTTTTCTCCGATGCCAAATTAACTCACGCAATGAAAAAACACTTGCGTGGGAGAGAGAGAGAGGACTGAGGCAATAAAAACACTTGTTTGGGAGAGTGAGAGGCTGGTGTAGTTGGTTTGATTGATTTGTTTATACATGTGGGTCTGGGTGCACAGTGGTGCCAACTCTCTAACATCGTGAGAGCGGTGCCAAAATCTTTTGATTTGACATCGATGCGTATTATGTGGCATACTTTTGAGAAATATGGCATCAACCACATAGTGGAAGGCAACAAATGCCGAAGCTCTTCACATGCTCCTAGGTAAATGAGAGGAAAGAGAAAGAGAGAGAGAGAGTGAAAATATATCACTAGCCAGCCAACCCTATCGTATGAGCGAATGATATTGGTACCTCTTGATGACACGACAATCTTATACAGCTAGCTGCTCTAATATGTTCTCTTCTTTTGCAGATAAAAAAGACCCGAAAGTGATAAATGTGCTGCACTATAATAATCTCATCGAATGCCTTGATCTCCATCTTATAGAAATTGATTTGACCGACTACCGAGGCAGCACATCTGAGATTAAATTGGCCAGGTTCTTTGTTCTGGAGGCAAGTGTGCTCAAGGTAATGAGGTTTGGCATTCTCTGGCGCAACAATGAATGGTGTGCTGATCACCGCAAGCGTCTAAGCCTAAATGACAAAGTCTCCAACAGAAGCTGAATTTGTTTTTGAAACATCAAGTGCCCAGAGACTCAGAAATTTATTTGCCCATTAGTGACTTGTCAGGGCGGTGGATTTTAGTTTGTACGATAATGCCGCATCCACCTAAAGTAACGAAAGTTCTTACGTAAACTTCCAAGATTCCCTCTTCATAGGTGCAACATTACTCCTAACATTTATAATATCAGTTTGAAACTTGTAATATTGTCGTGTCCTATTCCTGCGTTTTCAAAATCCTATGAATCAAAGAGCTGAGTTGGTGATGATGTTGTGCTTGCCATCTTTCACCAATAGCCGTCGGATCTAGATCTGACGCATACAAGCCAAACTTCTCTAGTTTTGCAAAAAGATGCCCGCACTTGTTCCCTATTTACAAACAACTACTTGTCTCTCACAATCAGCCTTATCTCCTCCCACCAGATCTAGAAGGCCATGGAAAAATGAGGCGTGATGGCCGCTGTCGGCGCCATCCACCCCCAATCTTGGTGTTCCATGCAATGCACGAGCATCTACGCATGGGAAATTATGTCGAACACGGCTAGTTGTAAGCAGGCTAGCTCTATAGCCATGATGATAGTGACTACAGACAGTGAGGCTGACTTATGTTATGCCGAACATGGTGCCTATACGCAAGTGTCATCTCCGGCGCAGGGTCTTGTCACTTCACTGTGATGAGCAGCACACAGTAATTTGACGAAGGGGTAGTACAGTGCTACTACATTGGTAGTAGTACTACTACTAGTACTAGCACCACCATCTGGATTTAGTAGTACTACCACGTCCATCTGGATTTAGTATTTGACTAGCAATATCTAGTAATGCATGTCACAAAAAATGTACTACTCCCTCTGTAAATAAATACATGATATATTGTCTTATTCCTTCCGGTAGATGGCTCAAATCTGAAGTCTCATCAATCAGACTACAATTGTACTCACCGAGTGCTCAGCTTTGGCCCTGTTTGGATACTCTAACTCAGTTAGAGGTTAGAGTTAGATTCTAACCCTGAACCAACCCTTAACTAACTCTAAGGCTGGTCATAGTGGGGAGTAACTTAGACTAGTAACATGCATATGTTACTAGTCTATGTTACTACCTCTATAGTGGGTAGTAACATATGTGCAGTGTCATGCATCACTTCATTTATTACTTCATAGACTCATTTAGCATTGAGAACCGCTATGTGATGGTAACATATTATGTTACTCTATTTGTTTCTCTCTTCATTAACTACTTGACACGTCATCATTTTTGCTTACGTGGCATCTATGTTACTACTTATGTTACTGCCACTATGACCAGCCTTAGGTGTTTGGATGGCAGGGTTAGATTGACAATAAATGCTTTGCCAGATTTTGCTAATTAATAGGATTACATGCAATGAACTAACCACTGCATGTCATGTATGGTAGTCTCAAGTCATTGAAAGCATGCACGACCCACATCTCTCATTGGTTGATATGTCATGAAATAAGAAACGAGGAGGGAGTTAATGTACCGTGCCTAAGTGTTTTGAGACGGAGGGGGACGCAGCTTCATTGACTTACTGCACCTGCGTTTGGGTGAATGACAAGTGGGCCCAATAGGTGGCTGGCCCACCTGTCATACAGCCAAAGGCAGGTGCAATAGAGGGCCGAGGAGTAGATGGCCAACACACGTGAATGCAACACAGTCTGCACTTCTCATATAAAGGCTCCCCGCCAGTCCAATCTACGAAATCCTATGCACCTACGCACCCTAACCAAGGGCAAGAGTGATCACTCCAACCGCAAGATCAGTTGACTAGAAGCTACACCCATGGAGGCGATGAGCGCGAGCATCAGCCAGCTGTACCAGATGGTCCATGACACCGGCCTGCGGCCCGGCATCGAGGAACGTCTCCAAGTCGTGCTTGAGGCCGCCAGGGCGAGAGGCTGCTTGGATGACATCTTCGTCTCCTTGTTCGACAAGGTCTGTCGGGGGAAACGACACCTATGGAATCACTGGGATCCCTTATACGGTTGGCGGGCGCGGGGTTGTGCAAAGAGCGGGTCTGGTAGCCAGCACAAAGATCGTTTACCCAGGTTCGGGCCGCAAGGATGCGTAATACCCTAGTCCTGCTTTGGTGTATATTTGAGTGTTCTTGAGCTCTGGCTCCAGGGTGCTATGTGATGAACCGTACACAGTAGCTACCCGTCTCAACTCGGCCAAACCCCCCTTCTGCTACGCCTTGGGCCACCTTTTATATGTCCAAGGGGTCTCCAACAGTGGCGTATAATGCATACAAGAGGTGTAAAGTTACTACAGTGTGGTCATCCTTATCACGGACAGTGAATTAAATGCACCGCTTGGGTGCATGGCTTCTAATCGGCCACCAGGAAAGTAGCCTGCCTAGTCACCACCGCTTGAGCATCTAGCCATGCTATCTTGACACGTCCTTGGGAAGACTCCAAGAGAGGTAGTTCTTGAGCGGTGGATGAATACATGGCCAAGCAGTCCTCATTTATCTAATGACGTGCCTATCATTGATATAGAGTGCAGGCAAGAAATTTTGCTTGCCGTTCCGAAGCTTGCCGGGCGGCAAGGAACTTGCTTGCCGATCTGAGGCTTGACGGGGTCTGGCTTAGCGGCCCTAGAGACCCTGCTAAAGTGGCTTGGACTCGATCTCGGGCATGGTCTCGACTCCGCCAGACTCGTCTACCTAGCAGGGGAGGCCTTCCTGGGGGATCTTCTGGTTGGTTTGCTTGAGTGTTGATCCATGCTGCGGGAGAAGCGCTCCCCGCGCGGCAGTAGTGCTTGCCGGCGAAATGATTATAGGGCGTTGCTGAGCACTGTCAAGGCCCATGTTTAGAGGTTAGTGGGACCCTAGTTCTCATTACACCGACACAGCCCCGGGGCCCAGTTTCAGCGGAGATCTCTAAGAGCTCGACACTGGAGTTGGGGCCAATTTTTGCATGGGTCATGATAGTGTTTAACCACATTTCCCAAAAAAGTTGCTCTCAGAGGCATTGGCCAGCCCTCAAGTCTGCTTCCATGGGAATTTTCTGGCAGAGAACTCTACAGATCTCAATGCTAGAGTGTGGTTTTGTTTCCTTGCTTGCTCCCGGCAAGGTTGTTGCCAGGAAGTCTTACATTTTCAGTGGAGACTTTTGACGTTCTCGACGCCGGCTTCCGACAAGCTTGTCACCAGGAAGGGTTTTATCTTCAGCAGAGAACTTTGACGTTCTCGATGCCTGATTTTGGTGGAGAACTCTGGAGTTCTCGACACTGCCGGGAAGGCTCATGGCGAAGAACTTCGTCGTCCTTGACACTGGCTCCCGCCAAGATCGTTGCCGGGAAGGCTTACGGCGAAGAACTACGTCGTTCTTGACACCAAGAAGATTGGTCCCAAGGGCGTTGCCAGCCCCCGGGCCATAACTGCGTTTAAATATGACAAGTTGATTAGCATCTAAATTGCACTTAACTCACTTGTAAACTTTTTCTTCTGCTAAATATCCCCGATGCCTGCTGGAATGCTTTCCCGTGCATACAATCCAGCTAGCAACGCTTGAGGGAACGGGCCATTAGCAGCTACTCGAGAACGTTGCCTACCGGAAAGGTTTCCCCTCCTGGTTCTAGCGCAGTTGCATAAGTTGCCGAGCGGACTCGAGGCAAAATGGAGCGCAACTAGCCCCGAGAAGGTTCCTTGGCATACATGTTTATGCAGAAATCTCAAATAAATAGAAACTTGTTAAGTATTTTCCTTAAATGACTAAATTTTTGCACAACTATTCCCTACGGTTGCCGGAATGCATCTCGATCGTGCACGTCCTAGTCAATGGCGCTTAGGAACGGATCCTAGTTAGCGCCTATCGAGGATGCCGCCTTCTTGAGAGCTTCATACTCCAAGAATAAACATGGCTGCACGGGTGTTGCTAGGCGAACCCGAACAACCCGGAGCGCAGATTGTCTCAAGAGTGCTCCTTCGCGCATAGGTTATGTGCAAAAACATCATTAAGGATGAGACTATGCAACAGGGTGTAATTAAAGTTTTGGAACTTAGCTTTCTCTGAGTTGCGATGATGGCGAAGAAGACGCCATTGTTGGTGAAGAAATTTGGCCGGGGGTCACGGAAGATGACCGCCGCCAGCATGTCCATCGCCCGCTCTTGCTACAGCGGGCACGGCGACCATGCCGCCTGCGCCAGTCGTGCCTACCATAGCAGCTGCGCCGTCTGCGGCGCTAGCGCCGCCCGCGCCGTCCTCAGGTGTGGGTGAAGTAAACTTGAACGTGGAAAGCTTCATCGTCATAGAGCCCTTTTTCTTGGGCGCCATGGAAGGTGATGATGATGATCTTGAAGAAACTAACGCGCTAACTGCTAGACCAGATTTTCAAAACTGCGTCGCCCCTACCTGGCGTGCCAAAGATGTTGGGGGAAACGACACCTATGGAATCACTGGGATCCCTTCTACGGTTGGCGGGTGCGGGGTTGTGCAAAGAGCGGGTCTGGTAGCCAGCACAAAGATCGTTTACCCAGGTTTGGGCCGCAAGGATGCGTAATACCCTAGTCCTGCTTTGGTGTATATTTGAGTGTTCTTGAGCTCTGGCTCCAGGGGCGCTATGTGATGAACCATACACAGTAGCTACCCGTCTCAACTCGACCACCCCCTCCCCTTCTGCTACGCCTTGGGCCCCCTTTTATATGTCCAAGGGGTCTCCAACAGTGGCGTACAGTGCATACAAGAGGTGTAAAGTTACTACAGTGTCAATACTTGTCGGGCGGCAAGGAACTTGCTTGCCGATCCGAGGCTTGCCGGGGTCTAGCTTGGCGGCCCCAGAGACCCTACTGAAGTGGCTTGGACTCGATCCCGGACATGGTCTCGACTCCGCCAGACTCGTCTGCCCGGCAGGGGAGGCCTTCCTGGGGGATCTTCTGGTTGGTTTGCTTGAGTGTTGATCCATGCCGCGGGAGAGGCGCTCCCCGCGCGGCAGTAGTGCTTGCCGGCGAAATGATTGCAGGGCGTTGTTGAGCACTGTCATGGCCCGTCTTAAGAGGTTAGTGGGACCCTGGTTCTCATTACACCGACAAGGTCCTCGTCGGCTTCCTCGACAAGTTCATCGTTGTCAAGAAGCTAGCGGACGACCTTGACGTATGCCTCCAGCCCACGTGCCCAGGCTCTGCGATGCCCGCCACCCTCAACGGCCTCTATGGTGACAACCTCTTCGATGCACTGGTGGCCCTGCGACTGCCTGCCGTTGCGCCGGAGAATGTCCACCTCGAGGTCGCGCTCGCGCGTAGCGCCTAGCGCAGCAAGACACCATCAACATAATCACCCACGTCTACGCACAAATCGTCCACAAGGACTACTACGTGCTAGAGGAGGACGATAGGTCGCTGGCCTTCTTGAGCCACAGGGCAACCTTGGACGGCATTGTTCAAAAGCACATTGAGCTCGCCGCCAACGCCGCTGCTCCTCACACGTCGGTTGGTTACCTGGTGCACTAGGGCGTGAGGATGTCGTTGATGGATCCGTATGTATCTTTATCTTTCTGTCAAATCCATGTAGTATTATATGGTACTACTAGTAATTATCTTACCTATCGCATCAACTTCATAATTTTTGTACGTACTCCATGCATGAACCGCGCCAGAACCAACCGAGTATATGGGTTGCCAGGCGCCACTGAGTATATGGATCCTCGTGGTTGTGATCATCATTGTCGTCATCTCCCCCTTGGTTACAAAAATTTTCAAGTATACATGGTGGAATGTTCACAGGACCTTGGAAAGACAAGAAGGCTAATTAGTAAAGGGAAACTAGCTAACCCACATGCATGTGGATGAAACAATTATAATTATGGTGGAAGACAAACATACCGAAAGCATAAGGATTCCATCCAAAAACAGTGCCACGAGTGGTGGCAGCAAACACAAGATCCTCGTATTGAATTTCATCACAGTACTCATCCTTGTATAAAAACTGATTTTTGAGGAATATCCATCGAGTCGAACCATGAAGGACGGCAACAAGCATGTCGAAGATAGCGACAACACAAGCATTCCTATAACCCCAAGAGCAGTCGGGAACTCGACAAATTGCTATCTTCTGTAGACGATAGTCACCATGATTGTAGTTGAACGTGCATAGAATACCGGTGTGCTCAACCTCTGGGCAGTCTGAGATTTTTGGAAGTGGAACCCGGTGACGAGTGTACACATTCACAAGTTCCCACTCGCAGTTGTACCCAATATAAACAACCCAATCTCCATTTGCGTCTGCCCAAGCCTTACCCTCAAGCGATGGCATCTTAACATCACACATATCATTATCAAGCGGCGCCAACTTGCACAAGGCGAGGCATGCGTTGTCCGCGCTCCAGTGACCAGGTTCACGGTGAAGAAGATAGGGGAGATCAAACCGCTCCTGGACCCATGGGTTCCTTGTGATGATGTTATTAGTTGAGTCGAGAATGGTCTTGAACGAACCTGCCATGCTAGCCGAGGTGATGACGTCGCACCGATCAACAAGTTCCTCCACCACGTCATCTTTCAGATCAGGGCAAGAATAACGGGGTCATTTCCGGCATGTTCCCTCCATGGAGAATACGATCGAACAATGGCAGAAGGAAGGGTGAAGGCAAATGGAGGAGGGAGGAAGAGCGTGCGACAACAGTTCCAAATCGAGAGGGAAAGGCGAAGAGTCGGTGGATGGTTGCCATGGTACACGAAGAGGTGTCGCGGCCTACATAGACGTCCGTTCGGAAAATGTACAAAAGGACTCGCCGTCGTCTCACTGACATGTGGGAACGGGACCACATGTCAACGAAACATGGTGTGTAATTTCTCGTGCAAAATGCGATCTGGCCGCGTTGGCTCGAGGTGCCGCATTAGTTATCGACCTTTTATTTTTTTAATGGCGTGCCGTTTAGTTTTGAAGCACGACTGACTAGTATTGTATGCAGAGAAAATATAAACTACTCTACCACTACTCCACCTCTAGTCCTAGTAGTATAAAAAAGATATATAGGCTGGAGCTTCAGCGCTTTCTTGCTAAGGGCTGCCTACTTGCTTCTCACACTATCACCCTCTCTCCAGATCTAAAAAAGACGACCTCTCTCTCCCTCCTCACCGGTGGTCACAGATCCGTCGGGGAAGAAAAGGACGTGCAGCGTTGACGCACTCGTCATCGGCGAGCGAGGTCACGCACCGACGACAAGATTGTCCTCTCAGACCTAGCGCCCGCGCGGGATGGCCTCCTTCCCCGAGCTCATTGCCGTAGTGTGTGCGGAGGATGACGACCTCGAGCGAAGCCACTTCCCGCCGACCCTCAGGTATGCTACCTCTTTTCGAACCATACCCGTGTTCTATGGCCCCATCTGCCACGTAGCTGTATGTGGATCTTTTTCCACTCCACCATCTTCCAAATTTGCTATCCTTTGCTCTGCTGGTCACGCAGACGAAAACCTTAACTTGCACTATTAAAGGAAACCCTACTTCATGCAGACTAATCCATGTCTAAGTTGAATAAGGAAAGGAAGGGAGACTGTACTATCCAAGAGACTAGGCATCGAACCCGCATCTAGGTTGAAAAGGGGAAAATTAGTAGCTAAAGAGAACAAAAATGGGACATAATCCACATATGCTGCCTAGATATTTGTTGCTCTGGGCAACCATACCTCCCTCACCACTCTATGCGTCCATGGAGGTACATCATACGGGTGCGCCCACTGTTCGAATGGGCCTCCCATGCTCTTATTGCCACTTTTTTGCTGTTAGTATAACGCCAGCGGTCAAGTCAAGCAATGCTACTGCTAAAGTGATGCCACATTTAACTAATGCCGCACTCAGTCTAATGCCACCGATAAATTTAAGCAGTGCCATTTAATGTCAGTGGATTATTTCAGGGTTAGTTGTTGATTGTGGATGTATTAAAGATTTTTCAGCTAAGGCATTCTGATGTTGTTGCACAGCCAGTATACCAACGATGAATCTTGTTACTACCTTCAGATTTTTGCACTGTTAATGCTTATAGATTACATACCTCGAGTTAGTTAATAATATTTACCTTGAAGGTACATGGTTTGGAAAAAATTTTATACTGTCATTAGTTAATAATGCTAGTTACCTTTAGACTTTTGTATTTGGTTTAATGCTCTTGCACAGCTACTATACAAATGTTGAAACTTATTACCTTTACATTTTGTATTGTTAATTCTTATAGAAATCTTCCAGTGCTATAGCTTATGGAAATTTGTTCAGTAAAACCATTGTACTGTACCCTGTAATAAAATAACTGGTCTACTATTACACTAGCCACTGGATTAGTCTATATTTGTACTATTTTAATGGTGTTGCATTAGCGTATGGACATATATATAGTCTGGCAAGCTTTCCCAGACATGTGCTCAAGAAAATTACTACCTGTTTTTCTAAATACTAGACGTTTGGGTACTTTAAATTGAACTGCCAAAACGCCTTATATTAAGGAATAGAGGGTGTAGAGTTCACTCAAATTATCCCGGTAAAGCTAGTCACACCTTTTGTTAAAATTAATGTTCATTATGTTATCGAAGGAGGTCTGTATGTTTGTCTCTAATGCCTGTCGACTACATACCTGACATCATGATGTAATGTTAAGTCATTTCCTTTTGTACATTGTCACTGAATTGTTAAGGCGATGATGGCATTTTATTTTAGTTGAACTGCACAAAATATGCTTAAAAGAAGAGGAAAGGTCGGGAATGGCTCAATTTTTTCAGAAAAACTATGTATGCCTTCCTGACATCAGCCGTTGTTGCCTTATTTATTCCTTCAAACAGGTGGTTAGGAACAGTCTTGCTACCTTTTCCCATTAAGAAATTGGAATGCTTATATTTGTGAGTCTATGCTTCAACTAGTGCCACTTTTATAGTAATCACACTTTCAATATCTATGCAAACAGGGATGCACGATTTCAGTGGAACTGCACAAAATGTCCAAATGGTTCAACATTAGGAGCATGTTTTCTTCCAAACCTTTATATCCAATTGGTGGCAATATGAGCTGTTCATTACGAAGGTACATGGTTTGCTACTATCTTGCTACTCTTTTTGTAGTGTCATTAGATAGTAATACTAGTGGTTTGCATGTGAATTTATTGGCAGGGTGGACCTACATTGGAGCTGCAGGACAGGATTCAATGGTTGGATGCTCAATTTCGGTTGTATCAGTTTCGCCTCTTCCATCACTGTGAACATGGATATCCTTGGTCTAATGAAGAATAGGTGTTATATTTCTGCTCTGAACGAGCAAGTTCATACAACCCTAGTCCCCTCCGGTGTCTATATAAACCAGAGGGTTCAGTCCGTAGAGGCAATCACAATCATACAAGCTAGACATCTAGGGATTAGCCATTACGATCTCGTGGTAGATCAACTCTTGTAATTCTCATATTCATCAAGATCAATCAAGCAGGAAGTAGGGTATTACATCCATCAAGAGGGCCCGAACCTGGGTAAACATTGTGTCCCCCGTCTCCTGTTACCATCGACCTTAGACGCACAGTTCGGGACCCCCTACCCGAGATCCGCCGGTTTTGACACCGACACCCGCGCCCCACACCTCTCTCTCTCTCCCTCACCTCACCCTCGCTGCCCCCGTGCCCGCCGTCCCCGTGCCCGCCGCCCCCGCAGCCGACCCCCACCGCCCCACCGCCCCCGCGCCCCCGACCCCCACTTCCCCCGACCACCACCGCCCCCGACGCCCCTGACCCCCCACCGCCCCCGCAGCCCCGACCCCCGACGCCCCACCGCCCCGCCGCTCAGGCCGCCCGCCGCCCGTCGCCGCTCCGCCCCCTGGTGAGGTTTCTTCCCTTTTTCTATCTTTTTTTCTGGCTGTTTTTTGATTTAGGTTAATTAGTTAGATAGTTATTTAGGTTAATTAGTTAGTTGTTTTACCCTATTGTACATAGGTTAACTAGTTATTTAGTTATTTTTTAGCTTAATTACTTAGTTAGTTTTTTCGACTATAAACAGTAGGGTAAAACCCCACTGTAACTTTTATTAATAATAAAAAGAGCTAAACACTAGAAGTCTGGCAGGGCTTGAGATAAGCCCAAGAACAAGAAAAGAAAAGAAAAGAAAGAAAGAAAGAAGACCTAAAAGTTCTAGGAGGAGAAAACATAGAAAAAAGATGAAGAAGAAAAAGGAAAACAGAAAAAGAAGAAAAGAAGAACTAAAGTCTACTGTCTATCCAAGTCCTGAATTGGTGAGCAAATTTTTGCTTGATTCTATACTACAGCCACTTGAGTTCCTCGAAAAAGATTGCTTTCCAGCCTTAGAAAGAAGGTTGAATATGCTCAAAAAATTTGTTTTTTCTGCATATCCATATTGCCCAAGATCCCAAAATAATAATTTCCATGAAGAAGGGGATGTCAAGTTTTTCTTTCAAGTCTTGATAAGCTTCTAGCACAGACAAGTTTCTTGTTCTGGTTGGGAAAATGAAATCCCAACATTGCTGAGAGAATGGGAAGGTCCAGAACAAATGGTGCAGAGTTTCTTCTTGTTGACAGTTAAGCACAACACAGTTGTAATCATCTAGTGCAAATGTTTTTCTTCTGAGTAGATTTCTTGTGTTGACCTTATCATGGAGCAGCATCCAAAAAAATACCTTATGCTTTGGTCGACAAGAGCTTTTCTAAATCCATTTAAAGTGTTGTGGAACTTGTTTGTGTCCAATCAGTACTGAGTATGCCTTGGATGATGAAAAGACACCATTTCCCCAGATATAACTCCATCTGTCTGTCATAGTGAAATAATTTGACTGCCTGATCTCTAAACAAAGGTTTTCCATACTGATGAACTCTTAATGTGCTTGAGTGGTCAGTGGAAAATGAAATAGATCTTCAATGTATACCTCATTCACAACCTGATGGACACTGGCCTGAGGATTAATCACAAAAGAGAATAGATGTGGGAAATTCCTTCTCATTAAATTGGAATGCCAGAGATCCTCCCAAAACAGAGCACTTTTTCCATCCCCAAAATTGCATCTAGCCATAGCTTTATACTGGTCAGTGTCTTAAGTATTTGATAATCTGGTTTTTAATGATGATTGGGATATCAAAGCAGCACATGAAGAATATGGGTAATGATGCCAATACTGATTTGACCAATAATAGTTTACCAGCTTGTGTCACAAAAGTAGCAAGCCCTGCTAACCTTTTAGCCACCTTAGTGACCATGGGTTAGTTAGTTAGTTATTAAGTTAGTAGGTGGTGTTTTACCCTACTGTACATAGTCAAAAAAGGAGATTTAGGTTAATTAGATTTTGGTTGATTTTAGGTAATAGATTTTAGTTGATTTTAGGTTAATAGATTTTAGTTGATTTTAGGTTAATAGATTTTAGTTGATTTTAGGTTAATAGATTTTAGTTGATTTTAGGTTAGTAGATTTTAGTTGATTTGGGTTAATTAGTTGATCTAGGTTGATTAGTTGAAGAAGAAAAAGAAGACAAGAGGAAGAAGTAAAATAAGGAAAATGAAGAAGAAAAAGAAGACAAGAGGAAGAAGGAAAAGAAGGAAGAAGAAGAATAAAAAGAAGTAGAAGTGGAGATGAAAAAAAATAAGTAGAAGTAGAAGATGAAAAAAAAGAAGTAGGAAAAGTATAAAAAGAGGGTCGCCGAGGGAAAAGAGAGTCGCCGAGTGGTCGAGGGCTCGAGGATGAAGGGGAAAAGGAGTTGAGGGTCTAGGGGTCGAGGATCGAGGTGTTGAGGGGTCGAGGATCGAGGGGAAAAGGAGTCGAGGGTCTAGGGGTCAAGGATCGAGGTGTCGAGGGGTCGAGGGTTGAGGGGAAAGGAGGTCGAGGGATCAAGGATCGAGGGGAAAAGGAGTCGAGGGTCTAGGTGTCGAGGGTCGAGGGGAAAGGGGGTCGAGGGTTGCCACAACACCACCGACCCAGAAACAGCACCCCGACACAACACCACCGACACCCCGACACGACACCCCGAGACCTTGACACGGCACCCCCGACCCCGACATAGCACCCTGACCTCGACACGACACCCCCGACACCCCAACCCCCGACACCTCCCGAAAAAGGTTCTCTTCGGCCTTGTAGAGGCCGACGGGGTCATATATTTGTGAATTGTGAGTTATGTCAGGTATTCAATTATTATTATGTACATATATATATATATATATATATATATAATTAGTTCAATTTTTTATTATGTTCATGATGACGATACACACTTAGATATTTTATTATGTTTATGTTGTACTAATTTCGTTTACTCTTTGTCATTGCAACTGTTGACAGATGGTGGGCGCGGGTCGAGAGCGCTCCGAGCCTCCTTCCTCGGCGCGTGCTGGGAGGGGTGCTATTATTCCACCACAGCACCTTCGGAGAGCGCTGGTAGACAGCATGCGGACACCGGCGAGCGCTTCTTCTTCGACCGGGAGTGGTCGTGGGAAGACGAAGAGGGCTGCTAGAGGTGGACGTGGCGGAGGGAGAGGTAGGAAGGCTGCTGCGCCTTCCTCACCGCCACCCCGAGATGATTCTCCGGACCACCGGAGTGCTCCATCTCAGGTGGACCCATCTGACTTGGACCCGTCTCGGACTCCGGTCCACGAGCCTCAGGTCACCGAGCCTTCGTCCCACAAGACTCGGACCCCAGAGTCTTCGTCCCACGAGACTCCGGCCCCGGAGTCTTCATCCCATGTGACTCCGGAGACTAGTGGCCATGCTAGTGGCGAGGACACCTTTTCTGACGATAGATATAGCGAGGACGAGCTGGTTGAGGGGGGCAAGAAGGTCTACCAGCGTGGTGGTTCTTGATAACCCACAAGTATAGGGGATCGCAACAGTTTTCGAGGGTAGAGTATTCAACCCAAATTTATTGATTCGACACAAGGGGAGCCAAAGAATATTCTCAAGTATTAGCATCTGAGTTGTCAATTCAACCACACCTAGAAACTTAGTATCTTCAGCAAAGTGTTTAGTAGCAAAGTAATATGATAGTGGTGGTAACGGTAACAAAAGTAAAGGAAGCAAAAGTAATATTTTTGGTATTTTGTAGTGATTGTAACTGTAACAATGGGAAAGTAAATAAGAGTAAACCAGTATATGGAAAGCTCGTAGGCATTGGACCGGTGATGGATAATTATGCCGGATGCGGTTCATCATGTAACAGTCATAACATAGGTGACATAGAACTAGCTCCAATTCAATAATGTAATGTAGGCATGTATTCCGAATATAGTCATACGTGCTTATGGAAAAGAACTTGCATGACATCTTTTATCCTACCCTCCCGTGGCAGCGGGGTCCTAATGGAAACTAAGGGATATTAAGGCCTCCTTTTAATAGAGAACCGAAACAAAGCATTAGCACATAGTGAATACATGAACTCCTCAAACTATGGTCATCACCGGGAGTGGTCCCGATTATTGTCACTTCGGGGTTGCCGGATCATAACACATAGTAGGTGACTATAGATTTGCAAGATAGGATCAAGAACACACATATATTCATGAAAACATAATAGGTTCAGATCTGAAATCATGGTACTCGGGCCCTAGTGACAAGCATTAAGCATAGGAAAGTCATAGCAACATTAATCTCAGAACATAGTGGATACTAGGGATCAAACCCTAACAAAACTAACACGATTACATGATAGATCTCATCCAACCCATCACCGTCCAGCAAGCCTACGATGGAATTACTCGCGCACGGCGGTGAGCATCATGAAATTGGTGATGGAGGATGGTTGATGATGATGACGGTGACGAATCCCCCTCTTCGGAGCCCCGAAAGGACTCCAGATCAGCCCTCCCGAGAGGTTTTAGGGCTTGGCGGCGGCTCCGTATCGTAAAACACGATGATTTCTTCTCCTGGATATTTTTCTCCCCGAAAGCAAATATATAGAGTTGGAGTTGGCGTCGGAAGGTCTCCAGGGGGGCCACGAGGTAGGGGGCGCACCCCCACCCTCGTGGATAGGGTGTGGGCCCCCTGGTCTTCATCTTTGGCGAGGATTTTTTATTATTTATTATATGATATTCCGTGG
Source organism: Aegilops umbellulata (assembly GCA_032464435.1). Taxonomy (NCBI): domain Eukaryota; kingdom Viridiplantae; phylum Streptophyta; class Magnoliopsida; order Poales; family Poaceae; genus Aegilops; species Aegilops umbellulata. The sequence goes on from CP136058.1 coordinate 334,211,801, forward strand.
ATTTTCAGGTCATTCCGAGAACTTTTGTTTTCTGCACATAAAACAACATCATGGCAATTATGCTGATAACAGCGACAGTCCGGGTTAGTTCCATTCAAATCATGCAAGTTAGAGTCCAAAACAAGGGCAAAAGTGTTTGGAAAAGTAGATACGACGGAGACGTATCAACTCCCCAAGCTTAAACCCTTGCTTGTCCTCAAGAAATTCAGGTGACAAACTGAAAGAGAAAAAGGAAGACTTTTACAAACTCTGTTTGCTCTTGTTGTTGTAAATATGTCAAGCCAGCATTCAGGTTTTCAGAAAAGATTATAACTAACCATATTTGCAATAACTCTCAGGTCTCATGATTACTCATATCAATAGCATAATCAACTAGCAAGCCATAATAATAAACCTCGGATGACAACACTTTCTCAAAACAATCATAATATGATATAACAAGATGGTATCTCGCTAGCCCTTTCTGAGACCGTAAAACATAAATGCAGAGCACCTTTAAAGATCAAGGACTAACTAGACATTGTAATTCATGGTAAAAGAGATCCAATCATAGTCATAACCAAATAGATTAATAGTGATGAATGCAAATGACAGATGTGCTCTCCAGCTAGTGCTTTTTAATAAGAGGGTGATGACTCAACATAAAAATAAATAGATTGGCCCTTTGTAGAGGTAAGCAGGGATTCATAGAGGTGCCAGAGCTCGGTTTTGAAATAGAGATAAATAATATTTTGAGCGGTATACTTTCATTGTCAACATAACAACTAAGAGATGGCGATATCTTCCATGTCACACACATTATAGGCGGTTCCCAAACAGAATGGTAAAGTTTATACTCCCTCTCCACCAACAAGCATCAATCCATGGCTTGCTCAAAACAACGAGTGCCTCGAACAAACATCAGGTCCCAGGGGGAGTTTTGTTTGCAATTAATTTTGATTTAGTTTGCATAAAGCATGGGACTGGGCATCCCGGTGACCAGCCATTTTCTCGTGAGTGAGGAGCGGAGTCCACTTCTCTTGAGAATACCCCACCTAACATGGAAGATAAGGACAACCATAGTTGATACATGAGCTATTCGAGCATACAAAACAGAATGCTTATTTGAAGGTTTAGAGTTTTGCACATACAAATTTACTTGGAACGGCAGGTAGATACCGCATATAGGAAGGTATAGTGGACTCATCTGGCGTAACTTTGGGGTTTAAGGGATTGGATGCACAAGCAGTATTCCTGCTTAGTACAGGTGAAGGCTAGCAAAAGACTGGGAAGCGACCAACTAGAGAGCGACAATAGCAATGTACATGCATTAAAATTAATAAACATTGGATGCAAGCATGAGTAGGATATAATCAACCATGAACATAAATATCGTGAAGGCTATGTTGATTTTGTTTCAACTACATGCGTGAACATGTGCCAAGTCAAGTCACTTAAATCATTCAAAGGAGGATATCACCCCATCATACCACATCATAACCATTTCGATAGCATGTTGGCACGCAAGGTAAACCATTATCACTCATAGCTAATCAAGCATGGCATAAGCAACTATGATCTCTAATTGTCATTGCAAACATGTTTATTCATAACAAGCTGAATCAAGAACGATGAACTCATCATATTTACAAAAACAAAAGAGGTCGAGTTCATACCAGCTTTTCCCATCTCAGTCAGTCCATCATATATCATCATAATTGCCTTTCACTTGCACGACCGAACAATGTGAATAATAATAAAAGTGCGCGTGCATTAGACTAAGCTGGAATCTGCAAGCATTCAATAAACAGGAGAAGAAAAGGCAATATGGTCTCTGGATTAAATCAACAATAATGCATATAAGAGCCACTTAACAATTTAATCATGGTCTTCTCCTAGCGACCCCCCAAAGAAAAGAAATAAAACGATTTACACGGGAAAGCTCCCAACAAGCAAAAGAAGAACGGGAAATATTTTTTGGGTTTTTTCTTGTTAATTACTAATACAGCAGAAAGGTAAACTAGTTCTAATTTTTTTTGTTTTTTCTTAAGGTTTACCAAACACACAAGAAGAAAGCAGGAAAAAGAAAATAAACTAGCACGGATATTATAGTGAAAGAGTATGAGCACCGACATCTAGCAATGAGTGTGTGTGAACATAAATGTAATGTCGGTGAGAAATACGTACTCCCCCAAGCTTAGGCTTTTGGCCAATTTGGTTTATTGCTAGGGATAGCCTGGCGGATACCCGTAGGTGAAGCTGGGGTCGTACTGCGACGAAGAATAGCTGGAGTTGTACTATGATGCAGCGGCTATCGCCTCCTGAGCTGCAGCGTGTGTTGTAGGGTGGAACCCTAAGTGAAGATCTTTCACGAATTAGAGGGGGAATCCCCAAGAACAAGATGAACACAAGAGGGACAATAAGAGGAAAACTCAAGAACAAGTCCAATCACACATCCACTAGACCAACAAACACACAAGATCCACAAGGTACATGAAAAATCAAAGGGAAACAAGATACATGGTAGAGTTCATCCCAAATCCTATGAAGGAGATGAGGGCTTGGTGATCCTATGATGGGGATCCTTCTCCAAGAGGAGTCCTTGGTATCCAGAAGTGGATCTTCTCCCTTAGGAGGTCATGATCTCCATGAGGAGGAAGATGAGCAAAGCTCTCTCTTTGTCTATCAAATACTTTGCTATCCTACAAATACGCTAGGGGATGCCCATATATACTTTAGGGACGAAATAAGAGGAAGAGGGGGATACAAGGGACTAAATCCCAAAAGTGGCACGCAGGCCTCGGAGTGGTGCGGGCACCCGGGGGACTCAGGCCCGGGCACCCGGGGTCGGTGCAGGGGGTTGGGCGGATTCGGCCGGGCACCCAGGGCCTCAAAGCCCGGGGCACCCGGGGGCGTGTTGGGCCGGCGGGGGAGGTGGCCCGGGCACCCGGGCCGGCGGGGTCGGGCACCCGGAGTAGGCTGGGCTGGCGCGGGGGAGGGGCCGAGCACCCGGGGCCGGCTGGAGATGCCCAGGCGGGCGGCGAAAGAGAGGTCGGGCACCCGGGGTTGGTGGCCCAGGCACCCGGGCAGGCTGGGCTGCGCCCAGTAGCTGGGCCGGGCACCCGGGGCCATTTGGCCGGGCACCCGGGCGGCCACCGCCAGCGCCAGCAAGGGGCCGGGCACCCGGGGCCTTCCTGGTGGGCACCCGGGGTGCTCAGGGCTTCTCCCTCTCCCCCCTCGCTCTTCTCCCTTCTTCTTCTCTTCAGGTGCTAGTGCCTCCGTCCTTGCTTTCTCACGTGCTTCTTCTCGGTACCTAGTGATGCACAACATTCCCGCTTGAGGTAGGCCCCGATTCATAGGTGATTTGGAATGAAACTCAAAGAGGAAAGAATTGACCGCGTCCTCGATGGCGCATGCGCGAGCTCTATTCCACGGTCCTCTCCGTCCTTGCGGTGGCGGTGTGACGTCCATGGTGATGGTCGAGGGATGCTCCGCATCATCTCCCCCCCTGGGAGAGATCCGTCCATGGATCGTGATCTTCATCACCATGGGAAAGAGAGAAGGACTTGTCATGTGGAATTTGGAAATGGGCACTCTCCAATGTCGCACCGTCTTGTGATTCCTTCGAAAGGAGAAAGTACAACAAACACTTGGAAAAACAAATGTGGTTAGCATTAGAGCAAAACCAAGCATTCAAGAGGTGAGTCACCAAACAAGTGTCGTCATCAAGCATGGCATATGGTTTGACAATGAAGAGTGGCATGGCATGTAAGAACATAAACTGAGCACAAGCAAAGACATCATGGAAACAAGCATGGAAATGTGAGGTAGCGATGCAAATATGTTTGACAAGATAGCAAGCATCGACCTCAAGATCATAGCAAACATGCACAAAGCGCTCGACAAATGGTCTATGGTAGGCATAAGAATTAGTCACAACACCAAGAGAAATGAAATGCCTAAACACATGGGGCAAGTTTAAGATAATCCAAGCATAATGTGCATATGGTGTTGTGAAGAAAGTGAGGCACTCAAGACAAATGATATAGCAATTTTGCAACATGTGCGAGGCAATCAAGTCAGAGCAAATAGTAGGCATAGTCAATGAACATGGCATATCACAAGCACAATTACAAAGCAAGATATCATCATAGGCATGGGGTGCATAGCAAACATGACAATAATAAGCAATATCTCCACCAAGCTTTCAAATACACATACAAGTAGTAGAATCAATATCATGTGTAATGCAAAGCATGGGTCACAAATGCATGGCAAATGCATAGGAATGAGCATATCATGCAAAGTGAACATGGCAAGATGGGCATATAATATGTAAAGGACAATAACCCATAGCCAAGTGAGAGCCATGTAGAAGAAATGCGCGAAGTCTTTGCGCGAAGAGAGCGGTGGGAAAGACAATCCATAGCTTGATGTTGAAGGTCTTGAGCCAGAGGCCAAAGTGGGGGCGGACGCGGAGAAAAGCCTCGCACATGACGATAAACGCCGAGATGTTGAGAACAAAGTTCGGGGCCAGATCATGGAAATCCAGGCCGTAGTAGAACATGAGCCCCCGGACAAATGGGTGAAGTGGAAAGCCCAGTCCGCGGAGGAAGTGGGGAAGAAAAACTACCCTCTCATGGGGCCATGGGGTAGGAAGAAGCTGCCCCTTCTCAGGAAGCCGATGCGGGATATCCTTGGACAAGTATCCGGCTTTCCTTAACTTTTTTACTTCAGCCTCCGTGACGGAGGAGACCATCCACTTGCCTCCCGCTCTGGACATTGTTGGAGGAGGTTGAGGAAGGAAGAGCGGACTTGGGCGCTAGAGCTTGAGTGCGCGAGAGATGGATTGGCATAGGAGGAAGAAGGCGTAGGTTAAAAAGGTGAATCCTTATCCCTTTTATAAGCGGGTGCGGTCATGCGTCCCCACCTACCTAATAAAACTCACTTGCCTCTCGAGCGCCGTGGTAAATGGCGCGGTTAGGTTACCCACGTCCGTATTAATGAGAATCCCGTTAAAGGGGGCACGTGATCTCTGCTTTGACAAGACGTGCCAAGGAAATCACCTCGCTAAACGCGCTAGGGTGGAACAACGAAAATAATTTATATAGAAGGCTTGGTCGCAGTGTTATGACGCACTGCGGAATACATCAGCAGATTTGATTTGTGTTAATATTATTCTCTATATGGCAATGTGTGGAAACTTATTTTGCAGAGCCGGACACTATTTTTGGTGTTTGTAATCTTCTTAAAGAACGTGGAGGAAGAACCCGCCTTGCAATGTCGAAGACAATTTGCGCGCCGGACTCGTCGTCATTGAAGCCTGGTTCAGGGGCTACTGAGGGAGTCCTGGATTAGGGGGTGTCCGGATAGCTGGACTATACCTTCAGCCGGACTCCAGGACTATGAAGATACAAGATTGAAGACTTTGTCCCGTGTCCGGAAGGATCTTTTCTTGGCGTGGAAGGCAAGCTAGGCGTGCGGATATTCAAGATCTCCTACCATTGTAACCGACTCTGTGTAACCCTAACCCTATCCGGTGTCTATATAAACCGGAGGGTTGTAGTCCGTAGGACAACCATCATCATACACAATCATACCATAGGCTAGCTTCTAGGGTTTAGCCTCCTTGATCTCGTGGTAGATCCACTCTTGTACTACCCATATCATCAATATTAATCTAGTAGGAGTAGGGTTTTACCTCCATCGAGAGGACCCGAACCTGGGTAAAATAAAGTGTCCCTTGTCTCCTGTTACCATCCGACCTTGACGCACAGTTCGGGACCCCCTACCCGAGATCCGCCGGTTCTGACACCGACACCGACCTTCAAGGCCGATGGGTGCCTTCCTCCGTCACGGAGGAAGACGTACTAAAGCTAAGGGAGGCCAGGTACTTGACCGGCGAAATCCCGCATAGGCTGCCTGCTCAAGGGCTGGCCATTCCCACTCCTAAGCCTGGTGAGAACGTCGTGTTCGTATCTCACTTCCTCCGAGGGCTAGGCTTCACGTCGGACCCCTTCGTGAGGGGGCTCATGTTCTACTATGGGCTGGACTTCCACGACTTAGCTCCGGAGTCCATCCTGCACATCTCATCGTTCATCGTCGTGTGCGAAGCCTTCCTCCGCATTACCCCTCACTTCGGACTGTGGCTCAAGACCTTCAAGGTGGAGCCGAAGATGGTCGAGGGATAGCACGCAGAGTGCGGAGGTGCTGTAATAAGCAAAAATGCTAATGCCCCATGGCCCGAGGGCTCTTTTCAAGAGGATCCCAGCTTATGGCAACAAGAGCGGTTTTATATCACAGCTCCCAGGGGTACCAAGTGGGTGGCCCCACTTGCTTTTCGCTCGGGTCCCCTGCCACGACTAACGTCATGGGTCAGCAAGGGGCTAGACTGGGGGCCAGTAAAGGATGTGCCCATATTGCAGAGCCGCATCCGAGATCTCCTGGAAAGAGATGTCAGTCTGGTCGTGGTGACGTAGGTCATGTTGATTCGCTGGGTCCTGCCCTGCAAACGTCGCCCCCTCCGCCTGTGGGAGTTCAATCCAGAGGGACCGCGAGCTCTCCAACATTTTCTTGGCATGATTCCCGTGGAGATGTACAAATTGTTCTTCGGACCACAAGTAATGTGTCCAGATTCTACTAAGGATGCAGGTCTGAGCTGCAATCGTCCGGATACCCAAGTAAGTAGCCATGTGCCTGGACACGCCATATGTTCATTTATCGCAACATCGCTCTTAAAAGAGATGTTCTTGAAACATGAGTGGATAGCGAAGGCGAAGTTAATCAGGTGTCCGGCCCCCCTTCCTGAGACCTCGCCAGATCTCGTGTTAACCAGGATGCTGGAGATCGCGCCGTTATAAGAAAATGAAGGGGGGAACAAGGAAGCTACTGCCTCCGCAGAGCAGGTGGTCCGGAAGGGAGGAATCAAGAACTCCTCTCCTCAGGGGAAGAAGAGGACCGCCTCTGAAGACCCGGAGACAATAATCTCAAAACGGGGGAAGAAGTCTTCGCCAGAGGGTCCTGTGCCGGGGGATACCTCGGCCCTACTATGCCCTCAAGGGGATCAGCCCTCCACCGAGCCGTAAGTAAAAAGGTGTTTAATAATGAGAGAAATCCTTGCTTTATTTCTAAGGAAAATAACCGAAAATTTACCTTATAGTTCGGATCTTAGCCCCTCTCAGCAGAGCTCATCTTTGGGGGATCTTCTTCCAGAGATGATGGAGTGCGGAACGCCTCCCCCTGCCGTACTGCCTTACGAGGCGGGCGACCCCAAGGTGTTGTCGCGGAGGGATTCTCCTGATCCGGCAGGGCCGGAAGGTAGTCATATGGCCACTCGAAGCCCTCCGTGTCCGGCTTTTGAAAAAAGCAATCGAACGAGTCCGGCACCGCCTGGTGCACGGTCGGAGGTACTGAAGGATCTGCTATGGCGGGCGGCTATCTCAGAAGAGCACCGTCCCTTGATGGGTACGGTTATTGAAAGGATTTCGTCCGCGGAGAGCGGGTTGCATGAAGCTGTCATGAGTTTACTGACAGGTTTTGAGGTACGTGAAATGATGTACCTTTTGACAGTACCTCATACTTTAAGATGCGGCATGTGTAGATAGTAGCCCCTGAGACACTGGGTGCTATCGAAGACGACGACACGTGGAGGATCATAGTCCCAGGTATAATTTTGCCACTTTCATATGTAGGTGGCGAAGTGTCCGGTGGCCAGCCGGACTGATGAATTCGCCGAGCTAAAGCGGCAACTTGACGTGGCAGATGCCGACATCGCGCTTGTCAACAAGCGGTTTGACGAGGCACAAGGTATGTAATTTCTCCGGAGACGCCTGGTAAGAGGAGCCTGATGCCAGTATCTTATGACATGTGTGCTTAATGCAGATGGGGCTGCCGCCATGGAGAACCTTCGGGCAAAGCTTGCCCGAGCCAAAGAATAAGCGAGGAAAAGCGATGCGGCTGCCCTACAGGCTGTTGAGGAGCTAAAAGCCGAACAGGCTGCTCACTGCCAAAGCAAGGAGGAGATGGCCAAGATGGATGTGAAGTTGAAGAACGCTGCTGACCGTTGCAAGCTTCTTGAATAGGAATACCAGGCGCGGCGGACAGACCTGGAGAAGGCCACGACGGCGGCCAAGGATACTCGTTCGGCAATGAGAGCGATGAGGGAGGAGCTGCGTCAAGCTGGAGATATTGCGGCTGGGAAGCCCTTTATGCTGCGGATGAAGTTCGTAGATCCTAAATATGCTCCTTTGGACTGGATGTGGAGTTCTGCGGACGCATATCTGGATTTAGCGGCCAGTGCTGCTGATGCGGCCGAACACTTCCGAGATCAAAAGGATCGCTAAGTGGAAAAGTTGTTCTGGTCACAATTCAACAATCCGGAGCGTCCTCTTCCATTGACTGATCGGCTGGCTGAATGGGCTGAGCTGAACAGATTGTCCGGACTTGCTATGAGATATGTCGTGGATCATCTGTGGCCGGAAAGACCAAAGCCGAACAGTTATTTTAGCTTGGTGCAGCAGTTCCTTGGTGCGGTGCCATATATCAACGCGATGAAGAGGTCAGCGTGCGTGGAGGGCGCGCGAATGGCCCTTGCCCGTGTCAAGACATACTGGGCAGAGATGGAGGCCATAGCCGTTGCAGCCCAAGATTCGGACGAAAGTCGCGTACCTGCCGAGCACTACTTTCAAGAAGTTCTGGAGGGCGCTCGTTCAATAGAGACGTAGTGCTCGAAGGATATTATGTTCGAATAACATGTATTCATTGAAAACAATATTTTGCTGAAATGTAGAAGCTTTTTATACTTGTGCCTGCAAGAATTATAATGCCTCCTGTGCGGTCGTTAATGTATATATGTATATAACCTGAAAGATGGCAGTCATCGGCTTCATCCCCCACGCATATAATGCGGGGGTGTTTGCAGAAGACGCATTTTCACACTTGATCCAACGTCTTGGTCCATTAAGGAGGTGATAGCGCAGCGAACTAGACAATCGGACTATAATGCTTTATCACTTTCACTTAGCCATAGGAGTTTGACAGTGGGGCTACTATATAGCCCCAGTGGCGCCGCGCTCGCGCGAATTCGGGGCGCGTGTGTGCCTGGCCGAGAAATGGCCCTTCGTCAATGCGGAGGAATCCTGAAGATTCCGATAGGTCATCGAGTGGTTGACTAGTCTCACGCTATATCATGACAGTTAGTTTTCGGCTTTCTCTACTGAGGTGCTCGCCTGGTTGAACCGGGGCACAATCGCAGTAGTTCTCCTGGTGCCGCCTTAGCTGATAGAGCGGAATGTAAGGCAGCAAAACACAGGAGCCGGTCAAACCCAACATTTGACCAAAGACATGAATCGGAGTTGATGCATATAAGGCCAAACTCGCGACGCCAAACACTCCCTAAGGTATTCGGTCTTTGTGATTTTAAACGGGCTGAACAGTGCCCTTTGTAATAAGCCCCTGGTGTCTAGGTACGTGCAATATTCTGGCGTGGACACATGCCAAGACGTTAGCCCCCTACTCGGTTATACTGAGAATCCGGGGGATATGTATCAACAAGAGACAGTAAAAAAGGTTTACGCAGGGTCTTAATCTAAAAAGAATCCTTGGAACGGGTCCCTGCTGCACGTATGCGCCTGTGTCTCCGTTGTGCCGTATCCTGGACGGGTGTAGCACGATGGTTATCTGTAAAAGAGAGGTACTTAGTTGAAAGAGTAATCGTGCAAAAATGTGTGTTATACTAAATAAACAAAGTATAGTTCAAGATGGGTAAAATTGAGCCTTATTGCTGCCTGGTTGTGTGCGCGGAGCCCCTTGTATAGGGGTGTATAGCCGTCAAACCTTTATCAATTATATAGTTATGCCGGACTCGTCTAGTCGTGTTCGTGGTCTTAACGACCTATTAGATGCTCTGGTTGGTGAGGCCGTTTTATTCTGTGGCTGCCAAGGCAGCCGCACAGTCTTCCACGCGCGAGGAGCGCTCAATATTTCCTCTTAATGAAATGATGCCTCGTGGACCGGGCATCTTCAGCGTGAGAGACGCATAATGCGGTATTGCATTAAAGCGAGCGAAAGCTTCGCGTCCCAGTAGTGCTTGATAACCGCTTTTGAACGGAGCAATGTGGAAGGTTAGCTTTTCGCTACGGAAGTTATCGGGGGAGCCGAACATAACTTCTAGTAGGAGGGAGCCCGTGCAATGGGCCTCTGGGCCTGGCGTTGCTCCTTTAAAGGAAGTATTGCTATGGCTAATTTTTGTTGGCTCCATCCCCATTTTGCGGACTGTGTCCTGATATATCAGGTTTAAACTGCTGTCGCCGGCCATCAGGACTCGCGTAAAGTGGTATCCGTCAATTATCGGGTCTAATACCAAGGCAGCCCATCCTACGTGCCGGATACTTGCGGAGTAATCCCGATGGTTGAAGGTGATTGGTTTGGACAACCAGTGGCGAAACTCCATTGTGATAGGCCGCAGGGCACGTATCTCTGTGGGCGCCACTTCGTTTCTCCCCTTTGTCCCGTGTAATACGTTTACTGTTTTGACTTCTTGTTGGAATTTCTTCTGTTCCCCAGTGCTTTGTTTGTGGGGTTCATCATCGTCTTCACTTGGAGTATCCAGCCCCTTGTGTTCGGCGTTGAGTTTGTCGGATTGCTTGAAGACCCAACATTCTCTGTGGGTATGATTTGTCGAGGATTTTGTTTAGGCTGGACAGTTCGTCCCTGTTATCTTTCAAAGGCAGCTTTTGCTAACCCTGCCGAGAGCTTTTGAATCCGGCGTTTACCGTCGTGCCCTTCGGGCTGTTTTCCTTATTCCGGCGCTGGTTTTTGCTGCGTCGAGGCTTCCCGTTCCCGTCCCTGACTTCGGATGTACTTGGGTCTCCGGTGCTGCATCTTGCCAACCAACTGTCCTCGCCTGCGCAAAAGCGGGTCATGAGGCTTGTTAATGCAGCCATTGTTCTTGGCTTTTCTTGGTCGAGGTATCTGGCGAGCCATTCGTCTCGAACGCTATGTTTGAAAGCTGCTAAGGCTTTCGGCGTCCGGACAGTCGACTATTTGGTTCTTTTTAGTAAGAAATCTGTTCCAGAGCTTCCGGGCTGACTCTCCGGGTTGTTGAGTTATATGACTTAAATCGTCTGCATCCGGTGGTCGGACGTAGGTCCCTTGAAAATTTGCCCGAAAAGCATCCTCAAGTTCTTCCCAACTTCCAATGGTGTTTTCGGGAAGGCCTTTAAGCCAATGCCGGGCTGGCCCTTTGAGCTTGAGGGGTAAGTATTTGATGGCGTGGAGGTCATCTCCTCTAGCCATGTGGATGTGGAGGATATAATCCTCAATCCAGACCCCCGGGTCTGTCGTTCCGTTATATGCCTCTATGTTTACGGGTTTGAATCCCGCTAGAAATTCATGGTCTAGCACCTCATCGGTGAAACATAGGGGGTGTGCGGCACCCCTGTATTTGGGTGTGCCGTGGTGTTCGGATATTTGTTGTGTTGCATTGCTTGCTAGAGCGTGCCTTCTTGGCCCGTAGATAGATCTAGCTGGGCCATCTTTTTTATGCGAATCTTCGTGTGGATCGCGTGCTGGCTTGTGTGCGGCATCGTTTGCCGCTCTATGTTGGCCATGAGGTCGTCTATCCGTCCGGATGGCTGCTTTGTTTTTTAATTGCGGGGGCTCTAAGGCCTCCTCATCAAATTCGGGCAGTAGCTTTTGCTTTGGGTAGCTCTTTGTGTGGCGAATGCCGCCATATTTGTCTGCGTTGTTGAGTACTTTGCTCCATCTGATTCGGAGTGCATCTTCCGCAGTCTTGAGCTTCCGCTTCTGCTTTTTCAGGCTACGCGCAGTGGCGACGAGCCTTTTATGGAGGTTCTTCTGCTCCAGGAACTTGTCCGGCGTGAGGTCATCCGGACTGTTACCTTCGTCGGGGACGGGTTATTCGGTTTGATTATCCAAGTTGCCTTGTTCGGACGGTTGCTCGATGCCATGTTCGTCGTCCGCTGGCTCGCCATGTTCTGTGGCTGGGTCTGTATGACCGCTGTTTCTGTCGAGGTGGGGTTTGGAGCGACGCTTACGCCGCCGCTTTGACTGCTTTTCGAGGGAACGATCCTTCGCTGCATCCTCCCGTTCCTCGTCGTCGTTTCCTTTGGGTGTGTCCACCATGTATACATCGTGGGATGAGGTGGTTGTCCAGTGCCGCTAGTTCCTGTTCATCTCCTGCATCGTCGTCCATACCGTCGATGTCTTCGGAGTCTAAGTCGAGCATGTCGGTCGAATCATCGACAGTGGCTATGGAGTGGGTGGTGGGTGGGCGTCGAATTTCTTCGTCGTCCGCATCCCAATCCTACCGGTCATAATCCGGCCAGGACTCTCCTGACAAAGAGAGAGACCTTAGTGAATTCAGTATGTCGCTGAAGGGCGAGTGCTGAAAGATATCCGCGGCGGTCAACTCCATGATCGGCGCCCAATCGGATTCGATTGGCAGGGGCACGGATGATTCAGAGTCTGGAGGAGAGTCCGGCAATGTGGAGTCACGGGCCTCGCGGAGGATAAGATTGGTGTTTAGCTCGATCGCCGTTGAGCCTGCTGCCTCCCCGGCGGGGTCTAACCACCCGCCCTCGGATGGCGCAGTTGGCTCCGAACTAAAGGTCGGAGCGGCTGTAGGTGCGGTCTCCAGGACACTGTTCGGCGGCAGAGCTAAATCATGCCTATCATGACAGTGCGACGCACTCAGCCGGGGTTCGAATCCGTCGAAGATCAAGTCTCCGCGGGCGTCGACCGTGTAGTTCAAGCTTCCAAACCTGACCTGATGGCCAGGGGCGTAACTTTCAATCTGCTCCAGATGGCCAGGCGAATTGGCCCGTAGTGCAAATCCGCCGAATACAAAGATCTACCCGGGGAGAAAAGTCTCACCCTGGGCTGCATCGCTAACGATGATTGAAGGAGCCATCAAGCCTAATGACGACGACACAGAGGAACTCTCAATGAAAGCACCAATGTCTAGGCGGATGGTAACAGGAGACAAGGGACACGATGTTTTTACCCAAGTTCGGGCCCTCTCGATGGAGGTAAAACCCTACTCCTGCTTGAACAATATTGATGATATGGGTAGTACAAGAGTAGATCTACCACGAGATCAGAGAGGCTAAACCCTAGAAGCTAGCCTATGGTATGATTGTTGTTGTGTCCTACGGACTAAACCCTCCGGTTTATATAGACACCGGAGGGGGCTAGGGTTACACAGAGTCGGTTACAAGGAAGGAGATCTACATGCCCATATTACCAAGCTTGCCCACGCCAAGAAAAGTCCCATCCAGACACGGGACGAAGTCTTCAATCTTCTATCTTCATAGTCCAACAGTCTGGCCAAAGGTTATAGTCCGGCTGTCCGGATACCCCCTAGTCCAGGACTCCCTCAGCCACCTTATTATGTAGAAAAAAATTGATTCCCCCCTGCTAGCTGGGACCCAACAGATTTGGAGGCTGACTTGTGGCCTACTAAGTTAACGTGTACGCAGGGCTTTGTCAACTTAGTCAATAAATGATTCTAGTTGCACTGACCGTTGGATGTTAATCCAACGGCCAATCCGCATCTTCAACCTCTGGTCTTCTTGCTCCAGCCGCCCAAACCCACACCCGCCTTACCGCCTGCTACAGCCTCACGTGGCCGACCATGCTGCCGCATAGGCCTCACCGCCCGACCATACTACTACTGGCCAGGCCTTCCCTCTACTCACCCACACCCCCTGTTATTCTCCGGTGATGGCAGCCTTACACCACAGCCGAACTAGTGAACCCTCATACTCCCCTTCACGTGGCATCCACCTGCCTCGTCTTCCCTGGCTCAGTGTCGTTCCCTTCATAGGCCTCGCCATCGTCCACCGCCTGGGTGCTATCCGCACGGCGTGGTTAACATGGTCAACAAACGACAACCATCGGAAGAGTAGTGTACACGGTGAGGCTGATAGATGGACCCACTAGCTACATCTTCGCACGCAAGGAAGTACCTCCATATTAGGCGCGAAAAAATGAATCCTCCCGTGACAGCTTGGACCCACCATCAATAACTTCGCACACAAGGAAGTGCCTCCTTATCCTCCCTGACAGCCGGGACACACCTGGTCGAAGCGTACATAGCGTTGTCATGAACATGTACGTACATACTGGTCAATCGGTCTCTCTGCAATGATGAACAGTGGCCGAGCAAGCAGCGGCACGTGTAGTAGTAGAGCCCCCGACGTAGTAGTTCAGGCAGTCCCTTGTAAACCGTGTATACGTATGTATAGACACATGCCAAAAAATACGGTCACATACGTACACACGGGCGGGGTCTCGAACGCCTACTCGCACATACATACAGCCAGGGCTCATGTACATGGAGATGCAAAGGACGGCAGCAACGGCATCCTGTTCATCGGGCAGCCAACCGGCTGGGTCGGAATGGAGAAATAGCGTCTTGTTCATTGGGAGGCAACAGACTAGGTCGAAATGCGTCCTGTTCAACGGGAGCCAACCGGCTTGGACGGAACAGCTGAAACGGGGTCTGGTGTACTGCAGTACAGAGGAAACGGCCTTCTGTTCGACCGGCTACGGTCGAAATGGGGGTTCTGTTCATCTGGAGGGTTGTAGCGTACCGCAAAACGGAGGAAACGGACTTGTGTTGGAGCGCTATGGTCAAAACGGGGGTCCTGTTCATCGGAAGGGTGTGGCGTGCCGCAAAACGGGACCCCACGGGCTACTGTTCACCCACCGTCGACTTGCTTCAGCCTCCACCTGCACTGTTCATCCACCGCGTCTTCCTCCTGCTTCCACCAGCTATTGTCCATCCATGGGCTACTGTTCATCTAGCCCTCCACCGGCTACTGTTCAACCAGCCATCCACGGGGTCCTGTTCATCCACCCCCAACCAGCTCGGCTATGGCGGCCCTCCTCTCAGGGTCCTGTTCATCCAGCGGCAACGGCCTACTACTACTACCACGGGGTCCTGTTCATCCAACCCCCACCGGGAACTATTCGTCCAACCCCAACCACGTACGTCTCGACTCATTCAACTAACCCCCACGTTCACTGTTCATCAAGAGGCAGCTGGTACGATCGGCTTCAGTTAGCAGCAGTAGCGAAGGAATACCACAATCAGGTTCAGTTAACAGCCAGGGATCGACTGATCGCTCGGGTTCAGTAACGTAGCTAGTGCAATCGCTCGGGTTCAGTAAGCGAACGCCTCACTCGGGTTCAGTTAGAGCCCAATGCCTCTCGCACACACGTGCCTACATGTACGAGAGAAACGCGCAATCCCTCCGTGCATCGCTCGGTCCCGACCACCCACCGTAAACGGGAACTCCCCAAAATTTTCCTCGCCCTCGCTTCTACCACGATTTTTTCTGTCATGGAAGGCCCAAAGAATGTCATGCAGGTGCATCCCGGCTCGCCCAGGATGAAAAGTCCATTTTTATCATGATTTTTTGTCATAGAAGTAGGAGCCCACCACATCTATGATGATACTGGGTTTTGTCGCAATTATTGTCATAGAAGTGTCATAAGCATGATAGAAAAAAAATTGTTCGGCCCAAAATATCACGGATGTGTCTTTTTTGTAGTGTGATAAAGCGTGTCCGGCTAGAGTTAATCGAGCGTGTTGGGTAAGTTGGTGCACCCCTGCAGGGAAGTTATCTATTCGAATAGCCGTGTCCACGGTAACGGACGCTCGGAGTTGTATCCCGATTGAAAGCGCAAGTGCTCCCTGGGTGATTTTGGTAATTAATGTCAACATATCTCTTGTTGGACTAATACTCTTATCTAGTATATTTCAGAAAGGTTCAACAGTGGAGTGGCGTGGACAAGAGGATGTGGAACCCCTTCAAGATGCTAAGGGCAGAAGATTGGCAAAATCTGTAAAGCTCAAGACTCTACTTTTTCATTTTAGTGATCCAAGATCACATTGAGTCCATAGGAAAGCCAATACTATTAAAAGGGGATGAGGTGTTGCTTAATGGCTTGCTTGCTCAAAGTGCTTAGTGATATGCTCCAAAGCCCTCAACCACTTTCTCATATCCACATATGTCCTAAACCAAAAGTCAAACTCGGCCCTACCGATTTGATATATCCGGCGCCACCGAGTTCACTTGACATAGCCACTGCGAGAAACCCTAATCAGTTCGGTCTTGATACGTCTCCAACGTATCTATAATTTTTGATTCCTCCATGCTATATTATCTTCTGTTTTGGACATTATTGGGCTTTATTATTCACTTTTATATTATTTTTGGGACTAACCTATTAACCGGAGGCCCAGCCCAGAATTGTTGTTTTTTGCCTATTTCAGAGTTTCGCAGAAAAAGAATATCAAACGGAGTCCAAACGGAACGAAACCTTCGGGAACGTGATTTTCGGAACGAACATGATCCAGGGGACTTGGACCCTATGTCAAGAAACAAAAGAGGAAGCCACGAGGTAGTGGGCACGCATACCCCCCCAGGGCGCGCCCTCCACCCTCGTGGGCCCCCTGTTGCTCCACCGACGTACTCCTTCCTCCTATATATACCTACATACCCACAAACGATCAGATACGGAGCCAAAAACCTAATTCCACCACCGCAACCTTCTGTACCCACGAGATCCCATCTTGGGGCCTATTTCGGAGCTCCGCCGAAGGGGGCATCCATCACGGAGGGCTTCTACATCAACACCATAGCCTCTCCGATGAAGTGTGAGTAGTTTACCTCAGACCTTCCGGTCCATAGTTATTAGCTAGATGCCTTTCTCTCTCTTTTTGGATCTCAATACAATGTTCTCCCCCTCTCTCGTGGAGATCTATTCGATGTAATCTTCTTTTTGCGGTGTGTTCGTTGAGACCGATGAATTGTGGGTTTATGATCAAGTTTATCTATGGACAATATTTGAATCTTCTCTGAATTCTTTTATGTATGATTGGTTATCTTTGCAAGTCTCTTCGAATTATTTGCTTGGTTTGGCCTACTAGATTGATCTTTCTTGCAATGGGAGAAGTGCTTAACTTTGGGTTCAATCTTGCGGTGTCCTTTCCCAGTGACAGTAGGGGCAGCAAGGCACGTATTGTATTGTTGCCATCGAGGATAACAAGATGGGGGTTTTATCATATTGCATGAATTTATCCCTCTACATCATGTCATCTTGTTTAAGGCGTTACTCTGTTCTTATGAACTTAATACTCTAGATGCATGCTGGATAGCGGTCGATGTGTGGAGTAATAGTAGTAGATGCAGGCAGGAGTCGGTCTACTTGTCTCGGACGTGATGCCTATATACATGATCATACCTAGATATTCTCATAACTATGCTCAATTCTGTCAATTGCTCAACAGTAATTTGTTCACCCACCGTAAAATACTTATGCTCTTGAGAGAAGCCACTAGTGAAACCTATGGCCCCCGGGTCTATCTTCATCATATTAATCTTCCAACACTCAGTTATTTCCGTTGCTTTTTTAATTTTCTTTTATTTTACTTTGCATCTTTATCATAAAAATACCAAAAATATTATCCTATCAGATCTCACTCTCGTAAGTGACCATGAAGGGATTGACAACCCCTTATCTCATTGGTTGCGAGTATTTATTTGTTTTGTGTAGGTGCGAGGGACTCGCGCGTAGCCTCCTACTGGATTGATACCTTGGTTCTCAAAAACTGAGGGAAATACTTACGCTACTTTGCTGCATCACTCTTTCCACTTCAAGGGAAAACCAATGCAGTGCTCAAGAGGTAGCAAGAAGGATTTCTGGTGCCGTTGCCGGGGAGGTCTAAGCAAAAGTCAACATACCAAGTACCCATCACAAACCCTTATCTCCCGCATTACATTATTTGCCATTTGCCTCTCGTTTTCCTGTCCCCCACTTCACCCTTGTCGTTTATTCGCCCTCCTTTTCCGTTCATCCTTCTGTTTGCTCGTGTTACCATGTGCCTTCTTTTTGCTTGCATCTTTGTGTTCTAAGAGTTTATGGATCCTCATCCACTTGCTAATGTCTTTAAGAGATCCAATTATGATGAACCTATTGCTAGTGAGTTGAGTGCACTAGATTATCTTTATGTGGTTTTGCTTGAAATTCGTGATTCTGAAAATTGTGATGAAGTACTTTATGAAGTGATTCACGATAGATCTTTGAATAAAAAGCATGATTGCAATGATTTTATTATAAATTATATTGATGTCAATTGTGCTAATAATATGCAAAACCCTAAGCTTGGGGATGCTAGTTTTGCTATGTCTACTACTTATTGCAATGATCATGATTGGGGTGATTCTTCTTATGATCTTGAAAATTTATTTAAGCCCCATGATGAATATGAGATTGATAATAATTTTTGCAATAATATTGAAAGTGGGTTTGGAAGAGTGTCAACTTTAGATCCCACATATTTGGAGAATTTTCAATCTTATGGTATTTTTGATAAAAGTGGGTTTGGAGAGGTCATGACTTTAGTTAATGATAATCCCACTATTTTGGAAGAGGGTCAACTTCGCATGCATGTGGATCGTGTTGAGAATATGTTTTGTGATAGCTATATTGTTGAATTTTCTTGTGATCCTACATGTAATTATTATGAGAGAGGAAAATATGGTTGTAGAAACTTTCATGTTACTAAAATACCTCTCATTTTGTAGAGATTGCCATTGTTTCTTTCCGCTTCCTTGCATATGCTAGTTTTTGCTTGCCTTGATAATTTGTTTGCCTATAAGATGCCTATGCAAAGGAAGTATGTTAGACTTAGATGTGTTTGTCACGTGTTTCATGATGCTCTCTTTGCGCTTCAATTCTTGTCTTTCATGTGAGCATCATCGAAATATCAATGCCTAGCTAGGGGCGTTAAACGATAGCGCTTGTTGGGAGGCAACCCAATTTTATTTTTAGTTTTTTGCTTTTTGCTTCTGTTTAGGAATAAATATTTGATCTAGCCTCTGGTTAGATGTGTTTTTATGTTTTAATTAGTGTTTGTGCCAAGTTAAACCTATAGGATCTTCTTGGATGATAGTTATTTGATCTTGCTGTAATTTCCAGAAACTTTCTGTTCACGAAAATAATTGTTAAAAATCACCAGAACGTGATAAAATACTGATTCCAATTGCTGCTAATCAATAAACAAATTTTCTAGGTCGTCCTATTTTTTCTGATTTTTTGGAGTTCCAGAAGTTTGCGTTAGTTACAGATTACTACAGACTGTTCTGTTTTTGACAGATTCTATTTTTCGTATGTGTTTGCTTATTTTGATGAATCTATGGCTAGTAAATAGTTTATAAACCATAGAGAAGTTGGAATACAGTAGCTTTAACACCAATATAAACAAAGAATGAGTTCATTACAGTACCTTGAAGTGGTGTTTTGTTTTCTTTCGCTAACGGAGCTCACGAGATTTTCTGTTGAGTTTTGTGTTGTGAAGTTTTCAAGTTTTGGGTGAAAGATTTGATGGATTATGGAACAAGGAGTGGCAAGAGCCTAAGCTTGGGGATGCCCATGCCACCCCCAATATAATCTAAGGACACCAAAAAGCCAAAGCTTGGGGATGCCCTGAAAGGCATCCCCTCTTTCCTCTACTTCCATCGGTAACTTTACTTGGAGCTATATTTTTATTCACCACATCATATGTGTTTTGCTTGGAGCGTATTATATGATTTGAGTCTTTGCTTTTTAGTTTACCACAATCATCCTTGACATACACACCTTTTGAGAGAGACATACATGATTCGGAAATTATTAGAATACTCTATGTGCTTCACTTATATCTTTTGAGTTATATAGTTTTGCTCTAGTACTTCACTTATATCTTTTAGAGAACGGTCGTGGATTTGTTTTATAGAAACTATTGATCTCTCATGCTTCACTTAGATTATTTTGAGAGTCTTAAATAGCATGGTAATTTGCTTAAATAATCCTAATATGCTAGGTATTCAAGATTAGTAAAAACTTTCTTATGAGTGTGTTGAATACTAAGAGAAGTTTGATACTTGATGATTGTTTTGAGACATGGAGGTAATAATATCAAAGTCGTGCTAGTTGAGTAGTTGTGAATTTGAGAAATACTTGTGTTGAAGGTTGCAAGTCCCGTAGCATGCACGTATGGTAAATGTTATGTAACAAATTTGAAATATGAGGTGTTCTTTGATTGTCCTCCTTATGAGTGGCGGTCGGAGATGAGCCATGGTCTTTTCCTACCAATCTATCCCCCTAGGAGCATGCGCATAGTGCTTGGTTTTTGATGACTTGTAGATTTTTGCAATAAGTATGTGAGTTCTTTATGACTAATGTTGAGTCCATGTATTATACGCACTCTCACCCTTCCATCATTGCTAGCCTCTTCGGTACCGTGCATTGCCCTTTCTCACATTGAGAGTTGGTGCAAAATTCGCCGGTGCATCCAAACCCCGTGATATGATATGCTCTTTCACACATAAACCTCCTTATATCTTCCTCAAAACAGCCACCATACCTACCTATTATGGCATTTCCATAGCCATTCTGAGATATATTGCCATGCAACTTTCCACCATTCCGTTTATCAGGACACCTTCATCATTGTCATATTGCTTAGGATGATCATGTAGTTGACATAGTATTTGTGGCAAAGCCACCATTCATAATTCTTTCATACATATCACTCTTGGTTCATTGCATATCCCGGTACACCGTCGGAGGCATTCATATAGAATCATACATTGTTCTAGTATCGAGTTGTAATAATTGAGTTGTAAATAAATAGAAGTGTGATTATTATCATTTTCTAGAGCATTGTCCCAAGTGAGGAATAAAATAAAAAAAGAGAGAGAAAGGCCATAAAAAAGAGAAGGCCCAAAAAATGAGAGAAAAAGAGAGAAGCGGCAATGTTACTATCCTTTACCACACTTGTGCTTCAAAGTAGCACCATAATCTTCATGATAGAGAGTCTCTTGTTTTGTAACTTTCATATACTAGTGGGAATTTTTCATTATAGAACTTGGCTTGTATATTCCAATAATGGGCCTCCTCAAGTGCCCTAGGTCTTCGTGAGCAAGCAACTTGGATGCACATCCACTTAGTTTCTTTTGTTGAGCTTTCATATATTTATAGCTCTAGTCCATCCGTTGCATGGCAATCCCTACTCCTTGCATTAACATCAATTGATGGGCATCTCCATAGCTCATTGATTAGCCTCGTTGATGTGAGACTTTCTCCTTTTTTGTCTTCTCCACATAACCCCCATCATCATATTCTATTCCACCCATAGTGCTATGTCCATGGCTCGCGCTCATGTATTGCGTGAAAGTTTATAGGTTTGAGATTACTAAAGTATGAAACAATTGCTTGTCTTGTCATCGGGGTTGTGCATGATGAGAGCATTCTTGTGTGACGAAAATGGAGCATGACTAAACTATATGATTTTGTAGGGATGAACTTTCTTTGGCCGTGTTATTTTGAGAGGACATAATTGCTTAGTTAGTATGCTTGAAGTATTATTATTTTTATGTCAATATGAATTTTATCTTGAATCTTTCAGATCTGAATATTCATACCACAGTTAAGAAGAAATTACATTGAAATTATTCCAAGTAGCACTCCGCATCAAAAATTTTGTTTTTATCATTTACCTACTCGAGGACGAGTAGGAATTAAGCTTGGGGATGCTTGATACGTCTCCACCGTATCTATAATTTTTTATTGCTCCATGCTATATTATCTTCTGTTTTGGACATTATTGGGCTTTATTATTCACTTTTATATTATTTTTGGGACTAACCTATTAACCGGAGGCCCAGCCCAGAATTGTTGTTTTTTGCCTATTTCAGAGTTTCGCAGAAAAAGAATATCAAACGGAGTCCAAACGGAATGAAACCTTCGGGAACGTGATTTTTGAAACGAACATGATCGAGGGGACTTGGACCCTACGTCAAGAAACAAAAGAGGAAGCCACAAGGTAGGGGGTGTGCCTACCCCCCAAGGCTCGCCCTCCACCCTCGTGGGCCCCCTGTTGCTCCACCGACGTACTCCTTCCTCCTATATATACCTACGTACCCCCAAACGATCAGATACGGAGCCAAAAACCTAATTCCATCGCCGCAACCTTCTGTACCCACGAGATCCCATCTTGGGGCCTGTTCCGGATCTCTGCCGGAGGGGGCATCCATCATGGAGGGCTTCTACATCAACACCATAGCCTCTCCGATGAAGTGTGAGTAGTTTACCTCACACCTTCGGGTCCATAGTTATTAGCTAGATGGATTTCTCTCTCTTTTTGGATCTCAATACAATGTTCTCCCCCTCTCTCGTGGTCTACTCGATGTAATCTTCTTTTTGTGGTGTGTTTGTTGAGACCGATGAGTTGTGGGTTTATGATCAAGTTTATCTACGAACAATATTTGAATCTTCTCTGAATTCTTTTATGTATGATTGACTATCTTTGCAAGTCTCTTCGAATTATCAGTTTGGTTTGGCCTACTAGATTGATCTTTCTTGCAATGGGAGAAGTGCTTAGCTTTGGATTCAATCTTGCGGTGTCCTTTCCCAATGACAGTAGGGGCAGCAAGGCATCTATTGTATTGTTGCCATCGAGGATAACAAGATGGGGTTTTTATCATATTGCATGAATTTATCACTCTACATCATGTCATCTTGCTTAAGGCGTTACTTTGTTCTTATGAACTTAATACTCTAGATGCATGCTGGATAGCGGTCGATGTGTGGAGTAATAGTAGTAGATGCAGGCAGGAGTCGGTCTACTTGTCTCAGATGTGATGCCTATAGACATGATCATACCTAGATATTCTCATAACTATGCTCAATTCTGTCAATTGCTCAACAATAATTTGTTCACCCACCGTAAAATACTTATGCTCTTGAGAGAAGCCACTAGTGAAACCTATGGCCCCGGGGTCTATCTTCATCATATTAATCTTCCAACACTTAGTTATTTCCGTTGCTTTTTTACTTTGCTTTTATTTTACTTGGATTGACAACCCCTTATCGCGTTGGTTGCGAGGATTTATTTGTTTTGTGTAGGTGTGAGGAACTCGCGCGTAGCCTCCTACAGGATTGATACCTTGGTTCTCAAAAACTGAGGGAAATACTTACGCTACTTTGCTGCATCACCCTTTCCTCTTCAAGGGAAAACCAACGCAGTGTTCAAGAGGTAGCAGGTCTCACCGATGGGATCTCGGTCTCACCGAGATGGGCTTGCAAACTCTCTGGTGCCTGTTGCAATATTTTCGGTCTCACCGATATATGCAATCGGTCCCACCGAGTTTGCCTGACCAACTCTCTGTTTAGCTTATTACCAAAATCGGTCCCACCGAGTTTGTGTAATCGGTCAAACCGAGTTGAGGTTTTACCCTAACCCTAGCACATCGGTCCCACTGAGTTGATCATATCTGTCCCACCGAAAAGCCTAACGTTCATATTTTGAACTAAATCGGTCTGACCGAGTTTCATGATTCGGTCCCACCGAGTTTGGTAAATTGTGTGTAATGGTTAGATTTTGTGTGGAGGCTATATATAGCCCTCCACCCACTCTTCATTCGTGGAGAGAGCCATCGGAACGTGCCTACACTTCCAGCATACATTTTTTGAGAGAGAACCACCTACTCATGTGTTGAGACCAAGATATTCCAATCCAACCACAAGAATCTTGATCTCTAGCCTTCCCGAAGTTGCTTTCCACTCAAATCATCTTTCAACCAAATCCAAATCTGTGAGAGAGAGTTGAGTGTTGGAGAGACTATCATTTGAAGCACAAGAGCAAGGAGTTCATCATCAACACACCATCTATTACCTTTTGGAGAGTGGTGTCTCCTAGACTGGTTAGGTGTCACTTGGAGCCCCGTCAAGATTGTGGAGTTGAACCAAGGAGTTTCTAAGGGCAAGGAGATCACCTACTTCGTGAAGATCTACCCGAGTGAGGCAAGTCCTTCGTGGGCGATGGCCATGGTGGGATAGACAAGGTTACTTCTTTGTGGACTGATGACCCACAAGTATAGGGGATCTACCGTAGTCCTTTCGATAAGTAAGAGTGTCGAACCCAACGAGGAGCAGAAGGAAATGATAAGCGGTTTTCATTAAGGTATTCTCGGCAAGCACTAAAATTATAGGTAACAGATAGTTTTGTGATAAGATAATTTGTAACGAGCAACAAGTAACAAAAGTAAATAAAGTGCAGAAAGGTGGCCCAATCCTTTTTTTAGAAAAGGACAAGCCTGGAGAAACTCTTATATAAAGAAAAGCGCTCCCGAGGACACGTGGGAATTATCGTCAAGCTAGTTTTCATCACGTTCATATGATTCGCGTTCGGTACTTTGATAATTTGATATGTGGGTGGACCGGTGCTTGGGTGCTGTCCTTACTTGGACAAGCATCCCACTTATGATTAACTCCTATTGCAAGCATCTGCAACTACAAAAGAAGTATTAAGGTAAACCTAACCATAGCATAAAACATATGGATCCAAATCAGCCCCTTACGAAGCAACGCATAAACTAGGGTTTAAGCTTCTGTCACTCTAGCAACCCATCATCTACTTATTACTTCCCAATGCCTTCTTCTAGGCCCAATTAATGGTGAAGTGTCATGTAGTCGATGTTCACATAACACCACTAGAGGAGAGACAACATACATCTCATCAAAATATCGAATGAATACCAAATTCACATGACTACTAATAGCAAGACTTCTCCCATGTCCTCAGGAACAAATGTAACTACTCACAAAGCATATTCATGTTCATAATCAGGGGAGTATTAATATGCATAAAGAATCTGAACATTTGATCTTCCACCAAATAAACCAACTAGCATCAACTACAAGGAGTAATCAACACTACTAGCAACCTACAGGTACCAATCCCAGACTTAGAGACAAGAATTGGATACAAGAGATGAACTAGGGTTTGAGAGGAGATGGTGCTGGTGAAGATGTTGATGGAGATTGGCCCCCTCCCGATGAGAGGAGCATTGGTGATGACTATGGCGATGATTTCCCCCTCCCAGAGGGAAGTGTCCCCGGCAGAACAGCTCCGCTAGAGCCCTAGATTGGTTCCGCCAAGGTTCCGCCTCATGGCGGCGGAGTCTCGTCCCGAAAGCTTGCTTATGATTTTTCTTCGGACGAAAGACTTCATATAGTAGAACATGGGCACCAGAGGGCCAACACGGGGCCCACGAGGCAGGGGGCACGCCCAGGGGGGTAGGGCGCGCCCCCCACCCTCGTGGCCAGGGTGTGGGCCCCCTTTGGTATTTCTTCCGCTCAGTATTTTTCATTATTTCCAAAAACAACGTCCGTGGAGTTTCAAAACTTTTGGAGTTGTGCAGAATAGGTATCTAATATTTACTCCTTTTCCAGTCCAGAATTCCAGTTGTCGGCATTCTCCCTCCTTATGTAAACCTTGTAAAATAAGAGAGAATAGGCATATGTATTGTGACATAATGTGTAATAACAGCCCATGATGCAATAAATATCGATATAAAAGCATGATGCAAAATGGACGTATCTACTCCCCCAAGCTTAGACCTCGCTTGTCCTCATGCGGAAACCGATAACGATAAATATGTCCACATGTTTAGAGGTAGAGGTGTCGATAAAATAAAATACGGACATGAGGGCATCATGATTATTCTCATAACAGCAACATATATGGATAATGTCATATGATTTCTTATGCTTAAGTAATAATCTATTCACAATGCAAAGTATGAATGAGAAACTTTATTGAGAACTAAAAAACTATAATCTCAGTCATTGAAGCAATTGTAATTTATCATAACATCAGAAAGAGTCTATGTCAGAGCTTTTCAGCAAGTCCACATACTCAACTATCATTTAGTCTTTCACAATTGCTAACACTCACGCAATACTTGTGGTTACGGAGTTTTAATCGGACACAGAGAAAGATAGGGGCTTATAGTTTCGCCTCCCAACCTTTTACCTCAAGGGTAATGTCAACAATAATAGTTAATGCTAACTTACATCCAATTAGATATATATGTCTGGATCTTTCCAACATACTGTGCTTGCCAAAGTATAAAATGTAAAAAGGAAAGGTGAAAATCACCATGACTCTTGCATAAGGTAGAAGATAAAAGTAAAAGATAAGCCCTTCATAGAGGGAAGCAGAGGTTGCCATGCGTTTTCAGGGTTGGACGCACAAAATCTTAATGCGAAAGAACGTCACTTTATATTGCCACTTGTGATATGGACCTTTATTATGCAGTCCGTCGCTTTTATTTCTTCCACGTCACAAGATCGTATAAAGCTTATTTCCTCCACACCAATCAATCATACATATTTAAAGAGCAATTTTTATTGCTTGCACCAATGACAACTTACTTGAAGGATCTTACTCAATCCATAGGTAGATATGGTGGACTCTCATGGCAAAACTGGGTTTAAGGGTATTTGGAAGCACAAGTAGTATCTCTACTTGGTGCAAAGAATTTGGCTAGCATGAGGGGGAAAGGCAAGCTCAACATGTTGGATGATCCATGACAATATACTTTATTTCAGATATAAGAAAACATAACCCATTACGTTGTCTTCCTTGTCCAACATCAACTCTTTAACATGTCATATTTTAATGAGTGCTCACAATCATAAAAGATGTCGAAGATAGTATATTTATGTGCAAAACCTCTCTTTATTTATCACTTCCTATTAATTGCAACGATGACCAAAACTAAAGTTGTCAACTCTCAACAACTTTTAATCTTCATACTCTTTCTATGTGAAGTCATTACTCTCCATAAGATCAAAATGATCTCTTTGTTTCTTTTTATTCTTTCTTTTTCTTTTATTCCCTCAAGATCATAGAAAAATAATCAAGCCCTTGACTCAACACTAATCTTTATTATATAACTCACGGACTCGATTACATAGAGGGATCATAAAAGCAAAACTCAAAACTAGATCATACCAAAACTTCATTCTACTCGATCAAGATATTACTAAAAGGATCAAACTAAGAAAAACGGTATAGGCTCACCATCATAAAAGGATGATCGAGTCTCCGGGATCCTTAAATCTGCAGCCAAGCTCATCTTATTGAATCTATATTCATACTCACAGTTTTGGTTTTGCAGGTCATAGATTTGGGCTTGGAGGTGCTCGATTTTCTCATGGAGCTTGAAGATGGCCTCCCCAATGTCCTTGGCATCCAGCTTGTGGTTGTTGGTGAACTCTGTGATCATTATGTGATTGGAGTCAAGTCCACGTTCCACCATCTCCTGGCACTTGAAAACTTGTTGCTCCATTGCCTCGAGCCTTGTCTCCACGCTTCTGGTCCTCCTTGGTCCCTCAACATCGTGGATGTGCAGCAACCCCTCATGCATCTCAATGGTTTGAGGGTGTTGCAGCACCTCCGCGAGGTAGGGGTTGATGACATTCTCGAAGAACTTGTCCTTGGGGGCACTTGGAGATGTCATGATGATCTAGATCTGACAGAAAAACAGCTCGAAACAAGAACAGAGGACAATTACGTGATATAGGAGAGTCTATATAATGAATTTTTACCGACCAAAATACGTATCATGCAAGAAAACGGAGTCCGGAGAGCGCACGAGGTGCCCACGAGGCAGGGGGCGCACCCAGGGGGTAGGGCGCGCCGTCCACCCTCGTGGAGGCCTCGTGTCCTTCCCGGACTGCTTCTTAATTTTCTATTTTTCTAAATATTCCAAAACGGAGAAAAATTGCCATTAGAGCTGTTTTGGAGTTGGTTTACTTACTGTACCACATACCTATTCCTTTTCGGAGTCTGAAACGTTCTGGAAAGTGTCTCTTATGTATTCCTCCAGTGTTACGGTTTCAATAACATTAGTTTCAACATTTATAGGATTATATGAGATATAGTGTTTGATTCTTTGACCGTTCACCACCTTCGGATTTGTGCCTTCAAAGTTGTTGGTTTTTATGGCACCGGAACGATAGACCTCCTCGATAACGTAAGAACCTTCCCATTTAGAGAGAAGTTTTCCTGCAAAAAATCTTAAACGAGAGTTGTATAATAATACATCATCACCTACATTAAACTCACGCTTTTGTATTCTTTTGTCATGCCATCTTTTAACTTTTTCTTTAAACAACTTGGCATTCTCATAGGCTTGGCTTCTCCATTCATCAAGTGAGCTAATGTCAAATAACCTCTTCTCACTGGCAAGTTTGAAATCATAGTTGAGCTCTTTAATATCCCAATGTGCCTTATGTTCTAATTCGAGAGGTAAGTGACATGCTTTTCCATAAACCATTTTATACAAAGACATTCCCAGATTTTTATATGCAGTTCTATAGGCCCATAATGCATCATCAAGTTTCTTGGACAAATTCTTTCTAGATCTATTAACAGTCTTTTGCAAAATTAATTTGAGTTCTCTATTACTTAATTCTAATTGACCACTAGACCGTGGATGATAAGGAGATGCAATTCTACGATTAACATCATACTTAGCAAGCATTTTACGAAAGGCACCATGAATAAAATGTGAACCACCATCAGTCATTAAATATCTAGGGACTCCAAACCTTGGAAAAATAACTTCTTTAAGCATCTTAATAGAAGTGTTATGATCAGCACTACTAGTTGGAATAACTTCTACCCACTTAGTAACGTAATCAACAACAACTAAAATATGTGTATATCCATTAGAGACAGGAAACGGTCCCATATAATCAAAGCCCCAAACATCAAATGTTTCAATAACAAGTGAATAATTCATAGGCATTTCTTGACGTCTACTAATATTACCAATTCTTTGACATTCATCGCAGGATAAGACAAACTTACGGGCATCCTTGAAGAGAGTAGGCCAATAAAACCAGATTGTAATACCTTATGCGTAGTTCTATCTCCAGCGTGGTGTCCTCCATAAGCTTCGGAGTGACGCTTGCGTAGGATCTGTTCCTGTTCATGCTCAGGTACACAACGTCTAATAACACCATCTACTCCTTCTTTATAAAGATGTGGGTCATCCCACAAGTAATGTCTCAAATCATAGAAAAACTTTTTCTTTTGCTGGTATGTGAAACTAGGTGGTATAAATTTAGCAACAATGTAATTAGCATAATCAGCATACCATGAAGCAGTTCGAGAAGCATTTATGACATTTAATTTTTCATCAGGAAAGCTATAATCAATAGGTAGTGGGTCATCAAGAACATTTTCTAAACTAGACAAGTTGTCTGTAACGGGGTTTTCAGCTCCCTTTCTATCAGTAATATGCAAATCAAATTCTTGTAGGAAGAGGACCCATCTAATAAGTCTAGGTTTAGCATCTTTCTTTTCCATAAGATATTTAATAGCAGCGTGATCAGTGTGAATAGTTACTTTAGAATCAACAATATAAGGTCTGAACTTATCACAAGCAAATACAACTGCTAAGAATTCTTTTTCAGTAGTAGCATAATTTCTCTGGGCATTGTCTAGAGTTTTACTAGCATATTGAATAACATTTAATTTCTTATCAACTCTTTGCCCTAGAACAGCACCTACAGCATAATCACTAGCATCAAACATGATTTCAAAGGGTAAATTCCAATCAGGTGGCTGAACAATAGGTGCAGAAATTAATGCTTTCTTAAGTATTTCAAATGCTTCTACACAATCTTCATCAAAAACAAATGGTATATCTTTTTGTAATAAATTAGTCAGAGGCCGAGAAATTTTTGAGAAGTCCTTAATGAATCTCCTATAAAATCCGGCATGACCAAGGAAACTTCTTATACCTTTGATGTCCTTGGTACATGGCATATTTTAAATAGCATCAACCTTGGCTTTATCAACTTCAATACCTCTTTCTGAAATTTTATGCCCCAAGACAATGCCTTCATTAACCATAAAGTGGCACTTCTCCCAATTCAAGACAAGATTAGTTTCTTCATAACTCTGCAAAACTCGATCAAGGTTGCTCAAGCAATCATCAAAAGAGGATCCATAAATGGAGAAATCGTCCATAAAAACCTCACAAATCTTTTCACAAAAATCAGAGAATATAGCCATCATGCATCTCTGAAAGGTAGCAGGTGCATTACATAAACCAAAAGGCATACGTCTATAAGAAAAAGTACCGAAAGGGCAAGTAAAAGTGGTATTAGCTTGATCATCAGCTGACACAGGTATTTGAGAGAAACCGGAATAACCATCTAGAAAGCAAAAATGTGTGTGTTTAGATAATCTTTCTAGCATTTGATCAATGAAAGGTAAGGGGTAATAATCTCTTTAGTAGCTTTATTTAATTTGCGAAAATCAATTACCATCCTATAACCTGTAATAATTCTTTGCGAAATCAATTCATCTTTTCATTAGGAACGACAGTAATACCTCCTTTCTTAGGGACACAATGGACAGGACTTACTCACTGACTATCAGCAACGGGATAGATTATACTTGCCTCAAGGAGCTTTAATATTTCCTTTCTTACCACTTCTTTCAACTTAGGATTTAGGCATCGTTGGTGATCAATAACTGGTTTGGCATCTTTCTCCAAATTTATTTTGTGTTGACATAGAGTGGGACTAATGCCCTTAAGATCATCAAGAGTATATCCAATAGCAACACGGTGCTTCTTTAGAGTTTTCAATAATTTTTCTTCCTCCTTCTCTGAAAGGTTAGCACTAATAATAACAGGATATATCTTCTTTTCATCAAGATAAGCATATTTAAGAGTATCAGGCAATGGTTTAAGCTCAAACACGGGATCACCCTTAGGTGGAGGAGGATCCCCTAGGATTTCAACAGGCAAGTTGTGTTTCAGAATAGGTCCTTGTTTAAAGAACACTTCATCTATTTCCATTCTTTCATTCATAAACATATCATTTTCATGGTCTAGCAAATATTGTTCTAAAGGATCACTAGGAGGTACGGCAATAGAAGCAAGACCAATAATTTCATCTTTACTAGGCAGTTCCTCTTCACGGTGTTGTCTACGAAATTTAGAAAAGTTGAACTCATGATACATATCACCTAAACCAATAGTAACAACATCCCTTTCGCAGTCTATCCTAGCATTAATAGTGTTTAAGAAGGGTCTACCAAATATAATGGGACAAAAGCTATCTTGTGGGGAACCAAGAACGAGAAAATCAGCCGGATATTTAGTTTTCCCACATAAGACTTCAACATCTCTAACAATTCCAATTGGTGATATAGTATCTCTATTGGCAAGTTTAATTGTGACATCAATTTCTTCTAGCTCAGTAGGTGCAATATCATGCATAATTTCTTTGCATAAGTCAATAGGTATTACACTAGCGCTAGCACCCATGTCACACAAGCCATGATAACAATGATCTCCTATTTTAACAGAAATAACAGGCATGCCTACCACAGGTCTATGTTTATCTTTAGCACAAGGTTTAGCAATTCTAGCAGTCTCATCACAGAAATAAATAACATGCCCATCAATATTATCAGCCAAGAGATCTTTAACAATAGCAATATTAGGTTCAACTTTAACTTTCTCAGGAGGTGTATAAGTTCTAATATTGCTTTTACGAACCACAGTTGAAGCTTTAGCATGATCCTTTATTCTAACAGGGAAAGGTGGTTTCTCAACATAAGCAGTAGGAACAATATGATCATTATAAGTGATAGTCTTTTCTTCAACTTTAATAGGTGCAGCTACTTTTACTTCTATGGGATAATGATATTTAAACCACTTCTCCTTGGGGAGATCAACATGAGTAGCAAAAGATTCACATAAAAAGGCTACTATCTCAGAGTCAAGTCCATATTTAGTGCTAAATTTACGGAAAACATCAGTATCCATAAAAGATTTACCACAATCAAACTTAGGTGTCATACCTGACTCCTTACCTCCGTCAAGATCCCAATCTTCAGAGTTGCGTTTAATTCTTTCCAATAAATCCCATTTGAATTCAATAGTCTTCATCATAAAAGAGCCAGCACAAGAAGTATCGAGCATGTGCGATTGTTATCAGAAAGTTGAGCATAACAATTTTGAATAATCATTTCTCTTAAGAGCTCATGATTGGGGCATGAATATAACATTGACATAAGCCTCCCCCAATCTTGAGCGATGCTTTCTCCTTCGTGAGGCCAAAAATTATATATATAATTGCGATCACGATGAACAAGATGCATAGGATAAAACTTCTGATGAAATTCCAATTTCAATCATTTGTAGTTCCATGATCCCATATCATCACATAGCCTATACCATGTCAATGCATCTCACTTCAAAGATAAAGGGAAGACCTTCTTCTTGATAACATCATCGGGCATACGTACAAGCTTAAATAATCCACAAACTTCATCCACATATATTAGGTGCTCATCAGGATGAAATGTTCCATCTCCTGCAAAAGGATTAGCTAGCAGTTTCTCCAAAAGTATTTTTCTATCATTTTCAGTAGGTTCAGTAGGTTGAGGATCAACTCTTTGCTCTACTAGTCGGGGTGAAGATACCCCGAACAAGCCCCTCAGAGGATTACTTTCCATAGTAACAAGTGGCAATAAATTTCAGCACACTATATAAATTTTTCCTTACCAAATTCCAGCTACCAAAGGCGCTTCACTCCCCGGCAACGGCGCCAGAAAAGAGTCTTGATGACCCACAAGTATAGGGGATCTATCGTAGTCCTTTCGATAAGTAAGAGTGTCGAACCCAACGAAGAGCAGAAGGAAATGATAAGCGGTTTTCAGCAAGGTATTCTCTGCAAGCACTGAAATTATAGGTAACAGCTAGTTTTGTGATAAGATAATTTGTAATGAGCAACAAGTAATAAAAGTAAATAAAGTGCAGAAAGGTGGATCAATCCTTTTTGTAGCAAAGGACAAGCCTAGACAAACTCTTATATAAAGAAAAGCGCTCCCAAGGACACATGGGAACTATCGTCAAGCTAGTTTTCATCACGTTCATATGATTCACGTTTGGTACTTTGATAATTTGATATGTGGGTGGACCGGTGCTTGGGTGTTGTCCTTACTTGGACAAGCATCCCACTTATGATTAACTCCTATTGCAAGCATCCGCAACTATAAAAGAAGTATTAAGGTAAACCTAACCATAGCATGAAACATATGGATCCAAATCAGCCCCTTATGAAGCAACGCATAAACTAGGGTTTAAGCTTCTGTCACTCTAGCAACCCATCATCTACTTATTACTTCTCAATGCCTTCCTCTAGGCCCAAATAATGGTGAAGTTTCATGTAGTCGACGTTCACATAACACCACTAGAGGAGAGACAACATACATCTCATCAAAATATCAAACGAATACCAAATTCACATGACTACTAATAGCAAGACTTCTCCCATGTCCTCAGGAACAAACGTAACTACTCACAAAGCATATTCATGTTCATAATCAGGGGAGTATTAATATGCATAAAGAATCTGAACATATGATCTTCCACCAAATAAACCAACTAGCATCAACTACAAGGAGCAATCAACACTACTAGCAACCTACAGGTACCAATCCCAGACTTAGAGACAAGAATTGGATACAAGAGATGAACTAGGGTTTGAGAGGAGATGGTGCTGGTGAAGATGTTGATGGAGATTGGCCCCCTCCCGATGAGAGGAGCATTGGTGATGACTATGGCGATGATTTCCCCCTCCCGGAGGGAAGTGTCCCCGGCAGAACAGCTCCGCTAGAGCCCTAGATTGGTTCCGCCAAGGTTCCGCCTCGTGGCGGCGGAGTCTCGTCCCGAAAGATTGCTTATGATTTTTCTTCGAACGAAAGACTTCATATAGCAGAAGATGGGCACCGGAGGGCCAACAGGGGGCCCACGAGGCAGGGGCGTGCCTAGGGGGTAGGGCGCGCCCCCACCCTCGTGGCCAGGGTGTGGGCCCCCTCTGGTATTTCTTCTGCTCTGTATTTTTCATTATTTCCAAAAACAACTTCCGTGGAGTTTCAGGACTTTTGAAGTTGTGCAGAATAGGTCTCTAATATTTGCTCCTTTTCGAGCCCAGAATTCCAGCTGCCGGCATTCTCCCTCCTTATGTAAACCTTATAAATTAGAGAGAATAGGCATAAGTATTGTGACATAATGTGTAATAACAGCCCATAATGCAATAAATATTGATATAAAAGCATGATGCAAAATGGACGTATCATGGACCCTTCATGGGTGGAGCCCTCCGTGGACTTGCGCAACTGTTACCCTTCGTGGGTTGAAGTCTCCATCAACGTGGATGTACGATAGCACCACCTATCGGAACCACGGAAAAAATCTTCGTGTCTCCAATTGCGTTTGCACACTCCAATCCCATCCCTTTACATTCTTGCAACTTGCATGCTTTACTTTTCGCTGCTCATATAGTCTTGCCATGCTTTCTTGAAATGTATTGTGAATGTTTAAACTTGTGCTAAAACTCCACCTTAACTTGAAGAAATTAAAAACTACTACTTTCCTTTGATAAGAGTCTATTCACCCCTCTCTAGACTCCTCTTCTCGATCCTTTCAATTGGTATCAGAGCATTGGTCTCCATTGCTTTGGTTTAATCACCATTGGAGGAAGATGGATGAGTCTATGTTGGGGAGTCTTAGACATAGAGTGCCTATACTTGATGGAGAGTTCTTTCATGAATGGAAAAATGAGATGCTTGTGATTTTTAATGAATATCATTTGAACAAGTACATTACTAGCCCTTGTGCACCCCATGTTGATCCTTTGCATCCTACCCCTGATGAGTCTATTGACATGATTCGCAACCTTAGAACCGTCAATCTTATTACTAGAGGTTTGCCTAGAAATTTGCTTGGTTGCTTGCCTACTCTTGATTGTGCCTACACTATATGGAGATTTCTTGAGGAATGATTTCCAAACTATTCCTTGCAAAACTTAGATGAAATTCTTCATAAGTCTATTGCCTTGAGTAAGATGAATTCCAATGATCCTAAGTTTGGTGATTATCTATTTGAGCTTACTAACTTCATGCGTGCCAAAGGAGATGTTGGAATCATTAGCAATATCATCTCCGAATTCATAAAGATCAATATTGTGATGATCATTTATCTAATGAATCACTCTCTTTAGGAATTGATCAATCACAAGAGGATGTTGAACATGGATACTATGATGAGGATGATGATAGTGACTTTGATCTCGATGAGTCTATGAGACACTTTGGTCTTATGGCTAATCTTCGCGGCTACATGGCTGGAGGAAAGGAGTGGGTCCTTGATAGTGGATGTACCAATCACATGACCGGAGATAAGGATATGTTTCGTGAGCATGCTGAAAATGACGGCCCTCGAAAATATGTCACCTTTGGTGATAACTCAAAGGGTAAGGTGGTTGGCCTTGGTAAGGTGGCCATCTCACATGATAGCTCCATACAAAATGTTATGCTTGTTGAATCCCTTGGCTACAATTTACTTTCCGTATCTAGACTTGCTGACTTTGGTTTCAATGTCCTATTCACTGAAGTAGATTGCCAAGTGTTTCGTAGATATAACCACAATATGGTCTTTACCAGTATACGTAGAGGTGATCTTTACATTGTTGATTTCACTAAAAAGGCTCAACCTAGAACTTGCTAAATTGCTAAATCTTCTAAAGGTTGGTTGTGGCATAGAAGATTAAGTCATGTGGGCATACGAAATCTTGATAAGCTAATTAAAGGTGATCATATCCTTGGAGTGAAAGATGTTATTTTTGACAAGGATAGATTGTGCAGTGCTTGTCAAGCAGGAAAACAAGTTGGAGGAAGCCACCCCGTGAAGAACATCATGACCACGAGAAGACCACTCGAGCTACTTCATATGGATCTCTTTGGTCACAATGCCTACAAAAGTCTCGGTGGAAACTCATTTTGTTTAGTCATAGTCAATGACTTTTCAAGATTTACGTGGGTGTTCTTTCTTGATGATAAATCACAGGTCCAAAAGATCTTCAAGAACTTCGCTAGGAAGGCCCAAAATCAATTTGAAGTGAAGATCAAGAAGGTTCGCAGTGACAATGGAACGAAGTTCAAGAATGCAAATGTGGATACCTTTCTTGACGAAGAAGGGATTTCACACGAGTTCTCGGCTACGTACACACCTCAACAAAATGGAGTTGTTGAGAGGAAGAACTGGACTCTTATCGAGATGGCGAGAACAATGCTTGATGAGTACAGGACACCAAAACACTTTTGGGCGGAAGCGGTTAAGATAGCTTGTCATGCAACAAATCGCTTGTATCTTCACAAGCTACTCGACAAGACGGCATACAAGATTCTCGCCGGTAACAAACCCCAAGTTGGATACTTTTGGGTATTTGGCTCAAAGTGTTATATTCTTGATAAGCATCTTGTTCTAAATTTTCTCCTAAATCTCATGAGGGTTTCCTACTTGGTTATGGCTCAAACTCTCACACTTACCATGTCTACAACAATTTCACCCGAAAGGTTGAAGAGACGGTAGACGTGAAGTTTGATGAATCTAACGGCTCGCAAGTAGAGCAATTGCCAATTGATGTAGAAGACAAAGACCCTTGGGAAGTAATCCAAGACTTGTCTATTGGCAAGATTCGTCCAACAGAGGTGAAGGAGAGTACCTCATCCGTCCAAGTGGAAGCTTCTACCTCACGACAAGCTGAACCAAGAGTTGACATGGAAGCATCCACAAGTGGGACATGTCAAGATGAAGAAAACGAGGAAGCACACCAAGATGAACCTCATCAATCTCCTTCTCCACCACGACAAGAGAACAACAACGTCAACAATGAGGAAGGCCAAGAGGAAGAACAAGATGATGAAGAAGATGTTCCACTCCGGCCCAAGCAAAAAATCTCACGAGTTCGAGCAAGAGTCTCAAGAGACCATACCGTCGAACAAATCTTCAATGATATCCAAACCGGGAGAATCACTCGCTCTAAAACTCGTTTGGCTAATTTTTGTGAACATTATTCATTCATCTCTAGCATTGAACCTATGAAGGTTGAAGAAGCATTGGAAGATCCGGATTGGATAAATGCCATGCATGAAGAGCTACACAACTTTGAGAGAAACCAAGTGTGGACATTGGTCGAGAAGCCCGACAACAACCACAACATCATCGGTACCAAATGGGTGTTTCACAACAAGCAAGACGAAGATGGACAAGTCGTCCGCAACAAAGCAAGTCTCGTCGCCCAAGGCTATACTCAAGTCGAAGGTATGGACTATGGTGATACATACGCTCCCTTTGCTAGACTTGAGTCCATCCGCATCTTACTTGCCTATGCTAATCACCATGATATTACTTTGTACCAAATGGACATTAAAAGTGCTTTTCTAAATGGTGAAATTGAGGAGGAAGTTTATGTTAAACAACCACCCGGCTTTGTTAATCCTAAGAAACCTGACCATGTTTACAAACTTCACAAAGCTCTTTATGGTATTAAATAAGCTCCTAGAGCGTGGTATAAATGCTTGACCAAGTTCCTTATTGAGAAAGGCTTTGAGATTGGAAAAATAGATTCTACTCTTTTTACTAAAAGGGTTAATGGTGAATTATTTGTGTGCCAAATTTATGTTGATGATATCATATTTGGTTCGACTAACCCTCATTTTAGTGAAAAGTTTGGGAAGCTAATGTCGGAGAAGTTTGAGATGTCAATGATGAGTGAGCTCAAGTTCTTTCTTGGTTTGCAAATGAAGCAAACTAAGGAGGGCACCTTTGCCTCTCAAACATAGTACACCAAGGACTTATTCAAGAAGTTCAACATGCAAGAAAGCAAAGGTATGAATACGCCCATGCCTACTAGTGGACATCATGACTTGACCAAGGATGGAAAATCGGTTGACCAAAAGGTTTACCGTTCTATGATTGGTTCATTGTTATATCTATGTGCCTCCCGTCCCGATATTATTCTAAGTGTGTGCATGTGTGCACGATAACAAGCGGCCCCCAAAGAATGTCATATTAAGGCTGTGAAAAGGATAGTGAGATACTTAATCCATACACCAAATTTTGGCATTTGGTATCCTAAGAGGTCCTCTTTTGATCTTGTTGGCTATTCCGACTCGGACTATGCCGGTGACAAGGTTGATAGGAAGTCGACTTCGGGTACTTGTCAATTTCATGGTAGATCTCTTGTGTCTTGGTCCTCCAAGAAACAAAACTCGGTATCCTTATCCACCGCCGAAGCGGAATACATTGCCGCCGGTTCATGTTGTGCTCAATTACTTTGGATGACCCAAACTCTTAAAGATTATGGGATCTATGTGAAACATGTTCTATTGATTTGTGACAATGAAAGTGATATTAAGATTGCTCATAATCTCGTGCAACATTCTCGAACTAAGCATATTGAAGTTCGTCATCATTTCATTCGAGATCATGTTGCTAAAGGGGGCATTGATCTTAACCATGTTCGTATCGATAAGCAATTGGCGGATATATTCACCAAACCGCTTGATGAGAAAGTATTTTGCCGTTTGAGAGATGAATTGAACAGCATTGATGCTTCAAACTTGGATTAGATACTCCATTTGGATACATGCAAGGCATGAGCCTTCGACTAATCCTTGATATTGCTCTTATGACGATGATCATATGTCTTGGATATATTTGCACCCTTGCATGCTATCTAACCCTTGTAGGTACTTGGATGAAGCTAAATCTATGAGATTGCAAATCACTCACATCTTGAGCAATCTCTACATCACCAAGTCTCTACAACATGGTGGTTGAAGACAAGGAAGCATGAAACCCTTTTTCGACATATCCTTTGACAATTTCTCTATATCAAATTTCATTTGGTATCAAATTTCATGATTGTCATTTTGGATACACAAGTGCTCTTCCTTGCAAGACTAACCCATGTAGGTAGATGAACTCAAACTACAAGTGGTGCTCCCAACCATTGATGAGCTACATCAACCTTGAGAATTCCACACAAGTTCAACTACATGATCAAGTTCAACACCACCACCCAAGGTATAATATTCCATCTTAGAGAAGCTTTACCCCCAAGGCATG
Organism: Aegilops umbellulata; assembly: GCA_032464435.1. Lineage (NCBI taxonomy): Eukaryota > Viridiplantae > Streptophyta > Magnoliopsida > Poales > Poaceae > Aegilops > Aegilops umbellulata. The sequence goes on from CP136058.1 coordinate 334,250,650, forward strand.
GGTCAAAGCAGCTCAACAAGATGCGAATACATCAAAATGCTTAAACGAAAAATGGTAACCCCATTTCGAGCTTAAATGATGAGTATGACCTACGATCAAGTGTTCTCACTTGACTCCTCAGTCAATATACTCTAACATAGATGACTTTGTCACCGACCAATTCTAGATGAAGTTCTCTAGTGTTTCTCTATGTTCTTGCATTTGTTTCCTGCATTTTTGTTTCCCTTCTTTTATCAAAAAAACTTCATCTAGATCTCTTTATTTTCTCTGTTATGTTCTGCATTCCCTGCATCCAATTCATTCTAAATCTTTTAGTTAATTCCTTGCAAATCTTTGAGAGATCTTATTTGCCTAGTGAGCTGAGATGACAAATGTTCTCTCTGTGTGTTGAACTCGGACACACCGGATTCCCTCTTTCGGTCAAACCGAACCATTTCGGTGCCACTGAAGAAAACAACTCGGTGTTACCGATTTCAATGCTAAGAAGACACTTTGTCATTTGCATCATGCATAATTGTTCCAGCTCCACTCAATGATTCTTGTACTCTACCTACATCACATTCTATATGCTGCTTTGCTTTGTGACTCAAGGACCAAACCTATTTTGACTCACACTCTAGAAGATCCCTTCTTGGAAATTGATGTCAAAGGGGGAGAGAGAGATCACATCAAATGGGGAGAGTGCTTAATCACATCAAGATCCCCAGATGCTTGGTATTCAAGAGGAGACAAGTCACATGTCTTTAAGAGGGGAAAGACATGTTAGTTTGTGTTATGATTATTGTGCTCTGATTTTTTGCTCTAATTTTCTTTACCCTATATTCTCCCATTATCCAAATATAAGATTCAGGGGGAGAAAGACATCTAAGGGAAGGAAATATTTGAATTCACTGCATATTTTTACCTTTGGGGACATGTCTATATCTAATAGATTACCTAGTACTCACTCTCTACAAGTCATCCCAATCTTGGTACTCTTGTGGTTTGCAGTTCTTGCTCTGTTGTATCTGTGTTATCTAACCTTGTTTACTCAGGTTCATCTCTTCCTAAGCCAGCTCAAGACCTCAAGGTAAGTATATGTATCTCACTCATGCGCATGATGATCTCTTGCTGATGTACATATTGTTTGCAAGAAGGACTCATGAACATGAAGGTACATTTCCTATATCCACATTGTTTGCTCTGATGCATATAGCCAAGATACATGTAACTCATTGCTTGCTCTATCATGCTTATGCATTCACATGCACTTATATTCTATATTTACATGATTGCACACGTTTAGGGGTAGCCTATGCATGTTACATGTCCTTCCAAAGCTTTACTTACTATTCTTTATATCTTTATCTAAAGCTTTGATGTATGTTGTCATCAATTACCAAAAAGGGGGAGATTGAAAGCACAAGTGCTCCCTGGGTGATTTTGGTAATTAATGTCAACATATGTCTTGTTGGACTAATACTCTTATCTAGTATATTTCAGATAAGTTCAATAGTGGAGTGGCGTGGACAAGAGGATGTGGAACCCCTTCAAGATGCTAAGGATAGAAGATTGGTAAAAGCTCTAAAGCTCAAGACTCTACTTTTTCATTTTAGTGATCCAAGATCACATTGAGTCCGTAGAAAAGCCAATACTATTAAAAGGGGATGAGGTGTTGCTTAATGGCTTGCTTGCTCAAAGTGCTTAGTGATATGCTCCAAAGCCCTCAACCACTTTCACATATCCACATATGTCCTAAACCAAAAGTCAAACTCGGCCTTGCCGATTTGATCTATCTGGCGCCACCGAGTTCACTTGACATAGCCACTGCCAGAAACCCTAATCAGTTCGTTCTCATCGATGGGATCTCAGTCTCACCGAGATGGGCTTGCAAACTCTCTCGTGCATGTTGCAATATTTTCGGTCTCACCGAGATATGCAATCGGTCCCACCGAGTTTGCCTGACCAACTCTCTATTTAGCTTATTACCAAAATCGGTCCCACCGGGTTTGTGTAATCGGTCAAACCGAGTTCAGGTTTTACCCTAACCCTAGCACATCGGTCCCACCGAGTTGATCATATGGGTCCCACCAAAAAGCCTAACGTTCACATTTTGAACTAAATTGGTCTGACTGAGTTTCATGATTCGGTCCAACCGAGTTTGGTAAATTGTGTGTAACGATTAGATTTTGTGTGGAGGCTATATATACCCCTCCACCCACTCTTCATTCGTGGAGAGAGCCATCAGAACATGCCTACACTTCCAGCATACATTTTCTGAGAGAGAACCACCTACTCATGTGTTGGGACCAAGATATTCCAATCCAACCACAAGAATTTTGATCTATACCCTTCCCCAAGTTGCTTTCCACTCAAATCATCTTGCAACCAAATCTAAATCTGTGAGAGAGAGTTGAGTGTTGGGGAGACTATCATTTGAAGCACAAGAGCAAGGAGTTCATCATCAACACACCATCTATTACCTTTTGGAGAGTGGTGTCTCCTAGATTGGTTAGGTGTCACTTGGGAGCCTCCGTCAAGATTGTGGAGTTGAACCAAGGAGTTTGTAAGGGCAAGGAGATCGCCTACTTCATGAAGATCTACCCGAGTGAGGCAAGTCCTTCATGGGCGATGGCCATGATAGGATAGACAATGTTGCTTGTTCGTGGACCCTTCGTGGGTGGAGCCCTCCGTGGACTCGCACAACCGTTACCCTTCGTGGGTTGAAGTCTCCATCAACATGGATGTACGATAGCACCGCCTATCGGAACCACGGAAAAAAATCTTTGTGTCTCCAATTGCGTTTGCACACTCCAATCCCATCCCTTTACATTCTTACAACTTGCATGCTTTACTTTCCGCTGCTCATATACTCTTGCCATGCTTGCTTGAAATGTATTGTGAATGTTTAAACTTGTGCTAGAAGTCCATCTTAACTTGAAGAAATTAGAAACTGCTACTTTCCTTTGTTAAGAGTCTATTCACCCCCCCCCCCCCTAGACACCTCTTCTCGATCCTTTCACCGATCAACTACAACTAGAATTGGATACTTGTGACACTAAATGGATATGATGGCTCCGGGATCGCTTTCTCGCAGGGGGTCGGGGATGGATCTTGGGGCGTTACTAATACATATACTTGTTACTATATACTATATGTTATTCTACTCTCTTCTGTTGTTGCAAGACACTGCAAGAGGCTAGTCTTCACTAGGATAGGTCTTCCCTTTTATTCTGGCATTTCTGCAGTATAGTCCTCAGATAAACCATTCCCTTTGATACTAATGCATACTTAGCATAGATCTGATGTAAGTCTTGCGAGTACTTTGGATGAGTACTCAGGGTTGCTTTGCTACCTTTTCCCCTTTACCCGATTGCTGCGATCAGATGAAGAAGCCCGGGAGCCAGCTGATCTGCCGATGACTACTACCACACCGACGAAGCCTACTACTACGTGGAGACCGACGACCAGGAGTAGATAGGAGGCCCCAGGTAGGAGGCCCACGCCTTTTCGATCTAGATATCGTTGTTTTGCTAGCCTTCTTAAGGCAAACTTTTCTATTTAGGTCTGTACTCAGATATTGTTGCTTTCGTTGACTCATGTATTCAGGTCCTCGTGGCCCTGGTTTGTAATATAACTCTCTCATGTTTGAATTTGTGTCTAGAGTTGTGTTGTGATATCTTCCTGTGAGTCTCCGGCCTTGATCGTGCATGTTTGCGTGTATGATTAGTGCACGGTCGAGTCAGGGGCGTCACAAGTTGGTATCAGAGCCGACTGTTTGTAGGAAGCCCCTTTCCAACTCCTTAGCCGAATGAGTCTAGTCTTTGAAAAAACTATTTTACTAACATTGCTGTGTGGCCTACGGGCCCGCATCGCAAATGGATCGGTCAAGGATCTTTTATTCCCCTCCTTTACTCTGGGATCTGACCTCTCTTCTTTTTTGGGTTAAAGACTTTACTGACTCTAACTCTAGGTTCTTGCAACTACTTCCTCCCGGAGAGCCCCTCATTCCAGATGATCGCTTCATTCACCAGAAGATTTCAAAGTTACTCTTTGATGTTTTCCTGAGACCCTTGTGCCCACCATATTTGTAATTCTCGATCACCGGTAAGTCCCTATGGATAACTACATACACTTGCCATTCATACAGTCATTCCCCGTTGCTCCTGTTTTTACAAGATACCCCGAAATACTCTTCGACTTTTCGAGAAGCCTATATGTCCTACTACTATTGAAATTCCTTGCTAGTACTTGCACTTGTGGTTAACTACCAATGTTCAACAATCATCATTGAGATCCTCTGTGATTGTCATCCTGATACTATTGATTCATCATGTGTACGAATACACGCAATCATCAGTCGAATCATAGAATTCGTCCTTCTGGCTCAGACGTCATTCGAGCATGAGCTGGTTTTCAGTCCATGAAACCTTGACCGATTGTGCCCCTAAGTTTATTCAACTTACTCATACTTAATCAGAGCATCTGATTCTCATACACCGATCTGGATATCATAATTCCTTTGTATTTAAGCGTCGAATTATTTAGATGTTTCGATAATCAGATGCGTTTGCATTCTTTCTTCTTCTGGTTGAGCACCGATACTCACATAAGATCCTTTTTGGACCGCCAAATCCTTTGTTGGATTATTATCCGACAATGTCCTTCATATTCAATAACCTTGTGAGTCTTGCCTCGAATAAATAATGCCTTTGGTAAATTGTATCATCTATGTTTGCCAGCCATGCTCTGCTCTTGAACTTGTACCCGTTACTTCTATAAGTGTTTCGTATAGATTCCTAAAATGCCCCAATGGGTTGTATCTATGTTTTTACCATCTGTGTGAACCCAAAAGTTTTCATGGGTCATACTTAATTACATGTGAAGTTTTGCAAAAGAAATGACATCCATAGTATTGGGCAATTGGGGTTGCCCACGATGCCATTGTTGAACTCAAAGAGCCTCACCCGCAAGAACGTGCGTGTCTGTGAGCAAGCCAGCGAGGTGGCGGAGAAGGAGGCTGCGATGAAGGAGGTCATTGACCTGGAGGTGGATATTACCGCGTTCGTGCCCTCGCCGTCCTCATTAGCATTCACGCCCATGCCCTCGGCCATGCCCATGTTTGTGCCCTTTGACGACTCTGGCATGGGTTTTCAAGGGTGGACCATCCCGGAAGGCTTCACCTAGGACACGAGCATGGATGCAGACACCACCTTTGACTCGCTGCAACTCAAACGGATGTGTACTTCGTTTGCAAGCTCGCGTAACGAGCGCACAAAACAAAATTGGAGGATACGGCTCCCCAACTTAGTTTTTTTACCCCATAGGCATATTTAGGATGCTAGGTTCACTGTGATACATGTTTATGATGATTACATGACCGACGTGATCAACAATAGTCAAGAGCCTCCAAATTTTGAGGTGGGATCAAAACACTTTTATGTTTGAGATTGAAAAATCATCGGGAATGAAGAAGGTGACGAAGAGAGGAAGTGCATACAACACAAAAGAAGATATTTTGTTCTGTCAAGCTGCGCGGAATACTTAAAAAATGTACAGTACACTAACAAACTATTATGACTTTCAAAAATATGTTCATGATATTTTAAAAACAATTGTACAAATGTAGAAAAAATTCACATAACTTTTTAAAAAAATTGTTGATTCAAGAAAATGTTTCAATGCGTATTTAAAAAATGTTCATCATGTATTTCAAAATATATTCAAAGCATGCATTTGAAAAATGTAAAACATGTATAAAAATATTAGTTGTATACTAGAAATGTACAATGTGTAAGCGAAAAATAGACAACAAAATAAATATTTGAAAAATATTAATCATGTATTTTAAAAATGTTAAATGTGTATAAAAATATTTCCATTGTATAGAAAAAGTGTACAATATGTATGAAAAATATGCACATGTGTTGAAAACCACCGAAGAAAACGGAAGAAAGAAAGACTACAGAAAAACCAGAGAAAACCTATGCGAATAGTGAAAACAATAAGAAAACCACAGAAAAACTTGCGCGACGCAGCTACAGTAACGGACCAACATAGTAGGGCGCTTGCCAAAGGCCAGTGGAGACTAGACGGCCCGGCGAATGTTTACCATTGTTCTCGAAGATGCGAGGAGCAACTAAGGGGTACCCTTACCGTCAAAAAACACACAAACTAAGGGATACCCCTTCTCCTGCAAGGGTCACTTTGTGTTGGGGAACGTTGCAGAAAACAAAAATTTTCCTACGGTTTCACCAAGATCCATCTATTAGTTCATCTAGCAATGAGTGATCGTATGCATCTACATACCTTTGTAGATCGCGAGCGGAAGCGTTCAGAGAACGGGGATGAGGTAGTCGTACACGACGTGATCCAAATCACCGGAGATCCTAGCACCGAACGGATGGCACCTCCGCGTTCAACACATGTACGGTCAGCGTGACGTCTCCTCCTTCTTGATCCAGCAAGGGGGAAGGAGAGGTTGATGAAGATCCAGCAGCACGACGGCGTGGTGGTGGATGCAGGGCGTCACAGCGGCAGGGCTTCGCCGTGTACTACGAGAGGAAGAGGTGTAGCATGCAGAGAGGGAGGCGCCAGGACTCAGGTGCGGCTGCCCCCTCCCCCCCCCTCATATATATAGCCCCCTAGGGGGGCACCGGCCCTAGGAGATTGGATCTCCTAGGGGAGCGGCGGCCAAGGGCTGGAGTGGCCCCCAAGCCAAGGTGGGGCGCCCCCCCCCCACCCCTAGGGTTTCAACCCTAGGCGCATGGGGTGGGCCTAGGGGGGCGCACCAGCCCACTATGGGCTGGTTCCCCTCCCCACTTTGGCCCATGGGGCCCTCCGGGATGGGTGGCCCCACCCGGTGGACCCCCGGGACCCTTCTCGTGGTCCCGGTACAATACCGATGACCCCGAAACTTGTCCCGATGGCCGAAACAGCACTTCCTATATATAATTCTTTACCTACGGACTATTCCGAAACTCCTCGTGACGTCCGGGATCTCATCCGGGACTCCGAACAACATTCGGGTTACTGCATATACATATCTTCACAACCCTAGCGTCACCGAACCTTAAGTGTGTAGACCCTACGGGTTCGGGAGACAGGCAGACATGACCGAGACGGTTCTCGGGCAATAACCAACAGCGGGATCTGGATACCCATGTTGGCTCCCACATGCTCCACGATGATCTCATCGGATGAACCACGATGTCGAGGATTCAATTAATCCCGTATACAATTCCCTTTGTCAATCGGTATTTTACTTGCCCGAGATTCGATCGTCGGTATCCCAATACCTTGTTCAATCTCGTTACCGGCAAGTCACTTTACTCGTACTGTAATGCATGATCCCGTGATCAAACACTTTGATCACATTGAGCTCATTATGATGATGCATTACTGAGTGGGCCCGGTGATACCTCTCCGTTATGCGGAGTGACAAATCCCAGTCTCGATCCGTGTCAACCCAACAGACACTTTCGGAGATACCCACAGTATACCTTTATAGTCAACCAGTTACGTTGTGACGTTTGGCACACCCAAAGCACTCCTACGGTATCCGGGAGTTACACGATCTCATGGTCTAAGGAAAGGATACTTGACATTGGAAAAACTCTAGCAAAAGAACTATACGATCTTATGCTATATTAGGATTGGGTCTTGTCCATCACATCATTCTCCTAATGATGTGATCTCGTTACCAATGACATCCAATGCCCATAGTCAGGAAATCATGACTATCCATTGATCAACGAGCTAGTCAACTAGAGGCTTACTAGGGACATGTTGGTGTCTATTATTCACACATGTATTACGATTTCCGGATAACACAATTTTAGCATGAATAAAGACAATTATCATGAACAAGGAAATATAATAATAATGTTTTTATCATTGCCTCTAGGGCATATTTCCAACAGTCTCCCACTTGCACTAGAGTCAATAATCTAGTTACATTGTGATGAATCGAACACCCATGGAATTCTGGTGTTGATCATGTTTTGCTCTAGGGAGAGGTTTAGTCAACGGATCTGCTACATTCAGGTCCGTATGTACTTTACAAATATCTATGTCTCCATCTTGAACATTTTCACGAATGGAGTTGAAGCGACGCTTGATGTGCCTGGTCTTCTTGTGAAACCTGGGCTCCTTGGCCAGTGCAATAGCTCCAGTGTTGTCACAGAAGAGTTTGATTGGCCCCGACGCATTGGGTATGACTCCGAGGTCGGTGATGAACTCCTTCACCCAAATTGATTCATGTGCTGCCTCCGAGGCTGCCATGTACTCCGCTTCACATGTAGATCCCGCCACGACGCTCTGCTTGCAACTGCACCAGCTTACTGCCCCACCATTCAAAATATACACGTATTCGGTTTGTGACTTAGAGTCATCCAGATCTGTGTTGAAGCTAGCGTCGACGTAACCCTTTACGACGAGCTCTTCGTCACCTCCATAAACGAGAAACATTTCCTTAGTCCTTTTCAGGTACTTCAGGATATTCTTGACCGATGTCCAGTGTTCCTTGCCGGGATTACTTTGGTACCTTCCTACCAAACTCACGGCAAGGTTTACATCAGGTCTGGTACACAGCATGGCATACATAATAGAACCTATGGCTGAGGCATAGGGGATGACACTCATCTCTTCTATATCTTCTGCCGTGGTCGGACATTGAGCTGAGCTCAATTTCACACCTTGTAACACAGGTAAGAACCCCTTCTAAGATTGATCCATATTGAACTTCTTCAATATCTTATCAAGGTATGTGCTTTGTGAAAGACCTATGAGGCGTCTTGATCTATCTCTATAGATCTTGATGCCTAATATATAAGCAGCTTCTCCAAGGCCCTTCATTGAAAAACTCTTATTCAAGTAGGCCTTAATGTTGTCCAAGAGTTCTATATCATTTCCCATCAAAAGTATGTCATCTACATATAGTATGAGAAATGCTACAGAGCTCCCACTCACTTTCTTGTAAATGCAGGCTTCTCCATAAGTCTGTGTAAACCCAAACGCTTTGATCATCTCATCAAAGTGAATGTTCCAACTCCGAGATGCTTGCACCAGCCCATAAATCGAGCGTTGGAGCTTGCACACCTTGTCAGCATTCTTAGGATCGACAAAACCTTCCGGCTGCATCATATACAATTCTTCCTTAAGGAAACCATTAAGGAATGTCGTTTTGACGTCCATTTGCCATATCTCATAATCGTAGAACGCGGCAATTGCTAACATGATTCGGACGGACTTCAGCTTCGCTACCGGTGAGAAAGTCTCATCGTAGTCAACCCCTTGAACTTGTCGATAACCCTTAGCGACAAGCCGAGCTTTATAGATGGTCACATTACCATCCACGTCTGTCTTCTTCTTGAAGATCCATTTATTTTCTATGGCTCGCCGCTCAACGGGCAAGTCAGTCAAAGTCCATACTTCGTTTTCATACATGGATCCTATCTCGGATTTCATGGCTTCCAGCCATTTGTCGGAATCCGGGCCCACCATTGCTTCTTCATAGTTCGAAGGTTCACCGTTGTCTAACAACATGATTTCCAAGACAGGGTTGCCATACCACTCTGGTGCGGAACGTGTCCTTGTGGACCTACAAATTTCAGTAGGAGCTTGATCAGAAGTATCTTGATCATCATCATTAATTTCCTCTCTAGTCGGTGCAGGCACCTTAGGAACGTTTTCTTGAGTTGCGCCACTTTCCGGTTCAAGAGGTAACACTTCATCAAGTTCTACTTTCCTTCCACTTACTTCTTTCGAGAGAAACTCCTTCTCTAGAAAGGATCCATTCTTGGCAACAAAGATCTTGCCTTCGGATCTGAGGTAGAAGGTATACCCAATAGTTTCTTTAGGGTATCCTATGAAGACGCATTTTTCCGACTTGGGTTCGAGCTTTTCAGGCTGAAGTTTCTTGACATAAGCATCGCATCCCCAAACTTTTAGAAACGACAGCTTAGGTTTCTTCCCAAACCATAATTCATACGGTGTCGTCTCAACGGATTTTGACGGAGCCCTATTTAAAGTGAATGCGGCAGTCTCTAAAGCATAGCCCCAAAAAGATAGCGGTAAATCGGTAAGAGACATCATAGATCGCACCATATCTAATAGAGTGCGATTACAACGTTCGGACACACCATTACGCTGAGGTGTTCCAGGCGGCGTGAGTTGTGAAACTATTCCACATTTTCTTAAGTGTGTGCCAAATTCGTGACTCAAGTATTCTCCTCCACGATCTGATCATAGAAACTTGATCTTTCTGTCACGTTGATTTTCAACCTCACTCTGAAATTCCTTGAACTTTTCAAAGGTCTCAGACTTGTGTTTCATTAAGTAGATATACCCATATCTACTCAAGTCATCAGTAAGGGTGAGAACATAACGATAGCCACCGCGAGCCTCAACACTCATTGGACCGCACACATCAGTATGTATGATTTCCAATAAGTTGGTTGCTCGCTCCATTGTTCCTGAGAACGGAGTCTTGGTCATTTTACCCATGAGGCATGGTTCGCACGTGTCAAATGATTCATAATCAAGAGACTCTAAAAGTCCATCTGCATGGAGCTTCTTCATGCGTTTGACACCTATGTGACCAAGGCGGCAGTGCCACAAGTATGTGGGACTATTGTTATCAACTTTAACTCTTTTGGTATTCACACTATGAATATGTGTATCATCACGTACGAGATTCATTAAGAATAAACCATTAACCATCGGAGCATGACCATAAAACATATCACTCATATAAATAGAACAACCATTATTCTCGGATTTAAATGAGTAGCCATCTCGAATTAAACGAGATCCAGATACAATGTTCATGCTCAAACTTGGCACTAAATAACAATTATTGAGGTTTAAAACTAATCCCGTAGGTAAATGTAGAGGTAGCGTGCCAACGGCGATCACATCGACCTTGGAACCATTCCCGACGCGCATCGTCACCTCGTCCTTCGCCAGTCTCCGCTTATTCCGCAGCTCCTGCTTTGAGTTACAAATATGAGCAACTGCACCGGTATCAAATACCCAAGAGCTACTACGAGTACTGGTAAGGTACACATCAATTACATGTATATCACATATACCTTTTGTTTTGCCGGCCTTCTTGTCCGCTATGTATTTGGGGCAATTTCGCTTCCAGTGACCACTTCCCTTACAATAAAAGCACTCAGTCTCGGGCTTGGGTCCATTCTTTGGCTTCTTCCCGGCAGCTTGCTTGCCGGGCGCGGCAACTTCCTTGCCGTCCTTCTTGAAGTTCTTTTTACCCTTGCCCTTCTTGAACTTAGTGGTTTTATTCACCATCAACACTTGATGTTCCTTCTTGACTTCTACCTCTGCTGATTTCAGCATAGCAAATACTTCAGGAATGGTCTTTTCCATCCCCTGCATATTGAAGTTCATCACAAAGCTCTTGTAGCTTGGTGGAAGCGACTGGAGGATTCTGTCAATGACCGCGTCGTCCGGGAGATTAACTCCCAGCTGAGTCAAGCGGTTATGTAACCCAGACATCGTGAGTATGTGCTCACTGACAGAACTATTTTCCTCCATCTTACAGCTGAAGAATTTGTCGGAGACTTCATATCTCTCGACCCGGGCATGAGCTTGGAAAACCATTTTCAGCTCTTCGAACATCTCGTATGCTCCGTGTCTCTCAAAACGCTTTTGGAGCCCCGGCTCTAAGCTATAAAGCATGCCGCACTGAACGAGGGAGTAGTCATCGGTACGTGCCTGCCAAGCATTCATAACGTCTTGTTCTGCAGGGAGAATAGGTGCGTCACCCAGCGGTGCTTGTAGGACATAATCTTTCTTGGCAGCTATGAGGATGATCCTCAGGTTCCGGACCCAGTCCGTATAGTTGTTGCCATCGTCTTTCAGCTTGGTTTTCTCTAGGAACGCGTTGAAGTTGAGGACTACGTTGGCCATTTGATCTACAAGACATATTGTAAATATTTTAGACTAAGTTCATGATAATAAAGTTCATCTAATCAAATTATTTAGTGAACTCCCACTTAGATAGACATCCCTCTTCTAGTCATCTAAGTATAACATGATCCGAGTCAACTAGGCCGTGTCTGATCATCACGTGAGACGGACTAGTCAACATTGGTGAACATCTTCATGTTGATCGTATCTTCTATACGACTCATGCTCGACCTTTCGGTCTTCTGTGTTCCGAGGCCATGTCTATACATGCTAGGCTCGTCAAGTCATCCTAAGTGTTTGCATGTGTAAATCTGTCTTACACCCGTTGTATGTGAACGTTAGAATCTATCACACCCAATCATCACGTGGTGCTTCGAAACAACGAACTCTCGCAACGGTGCACAGTTAGGGGGAACACTTCTTGAAATTATTATGAGGGATCATCTTATTTACTACCTCGTTCTAAGTAAACAAGATGCAAAACATGATAAACATCACATGCAATCAAATAATAAACGTGACATGATATGGCCAATATCACATAGCTCCTTTGATCTCCATCTTGGGGCTCCATGATCATCTTTGTCACCGGCTTGACACCATGATCTCCATCATCATGATCTCCATCATCATGATCTCCATCATCGTGTCTCCATGAAGTTGCTCGCCAACTATTACTTCTACTACTATGGCTAACGCGTTTAGCAATAAAGTAAAGTAATTTACATGGCGTTTCTCAATGACACGCAGGTCATACAAAAAATAAAGACAACTCCTATGGCTCCTGCCGGTTGTCATACTCATCGACATGCAAGTCGTGATTCCTATTACAATAGTATGAACATCTCATACATCACATATAGATCATTCATCATTCATCACAACTTTGGCCATATCATATCACAAAGCACTTGCTGCAAAAACAAGTTAGACGTCCTCTAATTGTTGTTGCAAGTTTTACGTGGCTGAATTAGGGTTCTAGCAAGAACGTTTTCTTACCTACGTGAAAGCCACAACGTGATTTGTCAACTTCTACTTACCCTTCATAATGACCCTTTTCATCGAATCCGCTCCAACTAAAGTGGGAGAGACAGACACCCGCCAGCCACCTTATGCAACTAGTGCATGTTAGTCGGTGGAACTGGTCTCACGTAAGCGTATGTGTAAGGTTGGTCCGGGCCGCTTCATCCCACAATACCGTTGAAGCAAGATAAGACTAGTAGCGGCAAGAAAGCTGACAAATCTATGCCCACAACAAATTGTGTTCTACTCGCGCAAGAAGAACTACGCATAGACCTAGCTCTGATACCACTGTTGGGGAACGTTGCAGAAAACAAAAAAATTCCTACGGTTTCACCAAGATCCATCTATTAGTTCATCTAGCAACGAGTGATCGGATGCATCTACATACCTTTGTAGATCGCGAGCGGAAGCGTTCAGAGAACGGGGATGAGGTAGTCGTACACGACGTGATTCAAATCACCGGAGATCCTAGCACCGAACGGACGGCGCCTCCGCATTCAACACACGTACGGTCAGCGTGACGTCTCCTCCTTCTTGATCCAGCAAGGGGGAAGGAGAGGTTGATGAAGATCCAGCAGCACGACGGCGTGGTGGTGGATGCAGGGCGTCACAGCAGCAGGGCTTCGCCGTGTACTACAAGAGGAAGAGGTGTAGCAGGGAGAGAGGGAGGCGCCAGGACTCAGGTGCGGCTGCCCCCTCCCCCCCTCATATATATAGCCCCCTAGGGGGGCGCCGGCCCTAGGAGATTGGATCTCCTAGGGGGCGGCGGCCAAGGACTGGAGTGGCCCCCAAGCCAAGGTGGGGCGCCCCCCACCCCTAGGGTTTCAACCCTAGGCGCATGGGGTGGGCCTAGGGGGGTGCACCAGCCCACTATGGGCTGGTTCCCCTCCCCACTTTGGCCCATGGGGCCCTCCAGGATGGGTGGCCCCACCCGGTGGACCCCTGGGACCCTTCTGGTGGTCCCGGTACAATACCGATGACCCCGAAACTTGTCCCGATGGCCGAAACAGCACTTCCTGTATATAATTCTTTACCTCCGGACTATTCCGAAACTCCTCGTGACGTCTGGGATCTCATCCGGGACTTCGAACAACATTCGGGTTACTGCATATACATATCTTCACAACCCTAGCGTCACCGAACCTTAAGTGTGTAGACCCTACGGGTTCGGGAGACAGGCAGACATGACCGAGACGGTTCTCGGGCAATAACCAACAGCGAGATCTAGATACCCATGTTGGCTCCCACATGCTCCACGATGATCTCATCGGATGAACCATGATGTCGAGGATTCAATTAATCCCGTATACAATTCCGTTTGTCAATCGGTATTTTACTTGCCCGAGATTCGATCGTCGGTATCCCAATACCTTGTTCAATCTCGTTACCGGCAAGTCACTTTACTCGTACTGTAATGCATGATCCCGTGATCAAACACTTTGATCACATTGAGCTCATTATGATGATGCATTACCGAGTGGGCCCGGTGATACCTCTCCGTTATGCGGAGTGACAAATCCCAGTCTCGATCCATGTCAACCCAACAGACACTTTCGGAGATACCCGCAGTATACCTTTATAGTCAACCAGTTACGTTGTGACGTTTGGCACACCCAAAGCACTCCTACGGTATCCGAGAGTTACACGATCTCATGGTCTAAGGAAAGGATACTTGACATTGGAAAAACTCTAGCAAACGAACTATACGATCTTATGCTATGTTAGGATTGGGTCTTGTCCATCACATCATTCTCCTAATGATGTGATCTCGTTATCAATGACATCCAATGCCCATAGTCAGGAAATCATGACTATCCATTGATCAACGAGCTAGTCAACTAGAGGCTTACTAGGGACATGTTGGTGTCTATTATTCACACATGTATTACGATTACCAGATAACACGATTTTAGCATGAATAAAGACAATTATCATGAACAAGGAAATATAATAATAATATTTTTATTATTGCCTCTAGGGCATATTTCCAACACTTTGGTGGACTAAGAGCGTGCCAAGAGATGCATCAAGCTGCTGCCACATGTTGCGTGTTGGGTGCTTCCTCAAGATTTTTTTTGTAGGTGTTTTCGGTTTTAGATGTTTTACTTTTCGGTTTCCGCCTGGTTTTTCTTAGGTTTTGGAGAAAAAAAGTTTGAAAACAATTTACGTGAAAAAATAAATTTTGCTTTTCCGAGAAGCACGATTGTGCCTCTCTCAAAGGCTCTCAAAGGGAAAAGCACACGTTTTTTTTCCACGAGAGGCATCTATTTGATCCTCATGGAGACACAATTGTTTTTTTGCGTGAGAAGCAAAGTAGTGCCTCCCGAAAAGAAAAGAAATGTGTTTTTTGGCTTCCATTAGAGGCACATATTTACTTCCACGAGAAGCACAATTGTGCCTCTAAAAAAACATGTTTTTTTACTCCACGAGAGAGACGAATTTTCTTCTTGTGAAAGTATAAATTTGCTTCCGCGAGAAGCATAACTGTACCTCTTGAAAAAGGAAAAAATGTGTCTTTTTCCACGAGAGGCACATATTTATTTCTTGTGGAGGCACAGATTTGCTTCCACGAGAAGTATAATTGTGCCTCTCAAAAAAGGAAAAAAAAACGTGTTTTTTCTTTCACGAGAGGCATTGTTGCTCGTGGAGGCATAAATTTGCTTCCGCGAAAGGCACAACTTTTCGGGAAGAAAAAAAACATGCTTCCGGCTCCGACTTTTTTCTTCCGGTTTTTTCATGAAAAAGAAGTTCGTCGTAACCTATTAATATGAGATCTAGTTTCGAAGATCTTATCACGAGAAATCCAACAATGAAAATGGTTTGGGATGTGAACACACGGTTCAAAAAATATATATTTTGAATAAATAAATCTAAGAAAAATAGAAAAACTCTTTGTGAGTTTTTTTTCCGAGTTGCTAAAAAAAAAATCTCTTTGTGAGTGTATGAGAAGGTGGGAGTGATCGTTGCAAAGGGTATCCCTTAATTAGCAAAGATGCGCTCAGAGAGATTCTTAAACAAAAAGCCGGTCACGTGGCCCAACAGGCCCGAAGGTCCATCAATATCTCGTCATTCGGCCTAGGCTGCGAGCGCTTCTGGGCAAAGCGCTTTGACGGACATGGGCGGCGCCGCCGTAGCCTTGCTCGCCGCCACTAGACGACGATGCTTCATCCCGCTTGTTACCTCCTCGCTCCCTCGTGCTGCGCGCGGTCTCCACGAGGCTGCAGCGGCGGCGGGGGAGGACAAGGCGAGGACTCGCCGGCGGAGGAGTAGTAGCAGCAGCTTTCTTGGACCAGACATCACCGACACCTGGGATCCACCCCCGCGCCCCGCGGCGAGCCCGCTTCCCCCGCCAGCCGCCGGAGGTGAGCGGAACTCATGTTTTTCTTGCTAATCTCTGCGTTATGGTGTTGTATTATTGGCGTACGCTTCTTGGATCAGTGATTTCGGGATTTCATGTTGTACAAAGCATTACATGTTATAACGATTAGAAATTTAGAATGTGAAGTTTGAGAATAATGGTTTTTCCTTTCTTTCTTAGATTTAGTAGTGGTATTTGGCGTGCTGCAGTATTGCTACATGGTGAAATGGTGTCGGAGAATTTCAAGGTTTGATACCTTTTATGGTTGGGACTAGCTTTCACTTCCATGTAAAGGACATGGATGAATCCTTGTTTAGCATGTGTGCTTCACCTTATCTCATTGTTTAGCATCTTATGCTAATTATTGATTGTTGTGTGTTCATACTTTTCTTGGTCTTGTAGTTGATTACGAGTCCATGGCAACCATTATCGATGGCAAGTCCATTGCAGAGGACATAAGGTTACAGATTGCTGAGGAGGTTCTTCAAATGAAAAATGCAGTCGGACATGTTCCTGGCCTTGCTGTCGTATTGGTAGGCGATAGAAAGGACTCTCAGTCCTACGTGAGATTTAAAGTAAAGGGTTGTGAGGAAGTCGGAATAAAATCTTTGCTGGCAGAGTTGCCTAGGAACTGCACAGAAGATGAGGTGGTGGATTCGGTGTCAAGATTCAATGAAGACCCATCCGTTCATGGCGTCCTTGTTCAGCTACCACTACCACAAGTAATCTATTCTACTTTTCTGATTGCCGCATAAAAGCATGATGTTTGGTTTAGTTCGTAGATTGATACCATGAAAGCCTTTTTCATCTACACAGATTACAAAATTATTTTGGTAACTGAATAATACAAAGTACTTCTGTTGTCATGGTAATAGATGGGCAACTTCAGTTGTATTTTATCTGAGTTTTCATTTCAATGTATATTTGGCTTTATGTGCAAGCTCTGTTCATCAAGCCTTTTTTTTTATGTGATCATTTTGTGTAAATCAGCATATGGATGAAGAAAAGATTCTCAACGCCATTAGCCTAGACAAGGATGTTGATGGTTTCCACCCCTTAAACGTTGGTAATCTTGCCCTTAGAAGCCGGAAACCTTTGTTTGTTTCCTGTGCTGCAAAGGCTTGCCTTGAATTATTGCTCCAATCTGGTATTGATCTCATGGGAAAGCATGTGACTATTATCGGGAGAAGCAAAGTTGTTGGATTACCCACTTCCTTACTTTTACAGGTAAAGTTCTAAAATGTACTCAGGAATGATTATCCTTCAGTTTTGAACTGCATTATGTTATGATGGCTGTATTTGAACTTCATTTTGTTTCCCCAGAGACATCACGCTACTGTAAGTGTTATCCATGCCTTCACAGAAAATCCAGAGGAGATTACTCGTGGATCTGACATTGTGATCTCAGCTGCTGGAGTGGCCAACCTTGTAAGAGGAAGTTGGTTAAAGCAAGGTGCAGTTGTGATTGATGTTGGGACAAATCCAGTGGAGGTAACAACAGATGTTTGTTGTGCTTTTGCTCAAGAAACTTGATCTATAATGTCTGCAGTATCACTTCTATTGCATGTTCGTCATATTTATTTAGTAGTGTCCATGTTAATGAAGTAAAGATTTCTTTAGTCAAGTAGTTCTGATTATAATTCCAAACTTGTTTGCTGATACTGGTTTTTCTTGTTAGTAGTTTTTCCTTGGTGCACAGCATGGTAAATTTAAATCCACGCACCCTAATTCACTGATAAATGTTTAAATGGTAGGTCAATTTGTACTATTATATCACCACCTTTTGTAGTACTTCTACAAATAATGAGCTTGAGTTTTGAAGAAGGTTTCAAAATTGAATACATAACCCTTTCGTTTTCCCTTATAATTACCAAGTTAAGTAACTACTGATGACCGCCTACTTTAATTCAGATGGGAGTATTCTTAGATCTGCTGGTCGCAGCGTAGCATAGCTTAGCATCGTTTTTTCCCTCTTCCACATTGTAGATTACTTCGGGTTTCTGTTTCCTTTAGTTTTGGTTTTGTTAGGCTAGGCTTCTTTTGCAGTCTGTTGGTTTTGGCTTTGTAAGCTTTTGCGCCTTCTCAGCTTTCTTGTCATATAAGAAATGACACATTTCGATCCATGTTCAGGATAAAAAATCAACATTAGTAATGACTCTTTCGGTAAGAGTCTGATTTTTTTAATAGTACAGCATGCATCCCCCCCTCCCCCCTGCCAAATGGGTACGCGGGAAGCCATGGGCACCAATGTAACACATATTTTTCTTCCTACTTGGCTGTAACCTGTTCTTACTCTTTTTTTTCTAGGATCCAGCCAGTGATTTTGGCTATCGATTAACCGGAGATGTCTGCTTCGAAGAAGCAGTGAATGTGGCTTCTGCTATAACTCCAGTTCCAGGCGGAGTGGGACCAGTCACCATTGCAATGCTTCTTGCCAACACACTTGACTCGGCCAAACGAGTTTATGGCTTGAGTGACTGAACCCCCTGAACTAAGGGTGTTCAAAAACGGCCTGGGTCGACCCGTGAAACCCGTCCTATATAACTTTTGAACTAGGGCTGCTACTTGGATCTTTTACATGAAAAACAAATTGAACCAGTGCCCCTCTGCCGGTTTTGGTAGGTTCATCCCAACCTGAGAATGAAACCCTCAACTGTAACCTTGTCACAGTTCCCCTTTGTAAATTAGTTTGCCTTCTCTTGTTGCTCTGCCCATTGCTCTCAAGATAAGCTAGATTAGAGCTGGGATGTAATATTTCGTTTTTTGCCAACAATATATTGTATGCTTGATAATGTCCGAACTTTCAATAATTTATCCCTTGTCTGGGGATCATATGAATATGGTAACCCAGTTTCTAGCATACTAGCAAGAGCCAACTCACAGAAATCATCAAGTAAAAGCAGGCACAGCTATATGGTTTCATAATGTGATGTGTGCTTCATTATTATTAGAACATTCTTGGACATTAAACAGTCTCAACAGGCAGTTTCCTACTCAATATATTTATAAAATAAAACCTAGTGAAGTCATGAAACTGGTATTTCCATTTGAGATAAAATCGACCAATATACGGAAATTTGAATTACCTCTGGGGAAATAATCGACCAATATATTTCCATATATTTATGAAGATACTGACCGCACCTAGTCCATCTAACTGCAGGGACTCGTTTTTATGCCAGGTAGTTAATTGACCAGTGATTGATAAGCAGGTGTTAAAAAAGTGATTTTGCTGTTCTTTGGATCAGGGAGATTACTATGAGCAAATCTGATTTATCTCAAATTTGAGCAGCCCTTGCCTGTTTCTCTACCGTAAAAAGAGCAACAATACATTCAGAATATATTGTCTAGAGCTAGATACATCATACATGGAAAAATGTTAACTCTGTCTCATTCAACTATGAGCAGAACATACAAGATAGCCGACCAACCCAGAGAAGGGAAATAAGAACTGAAATACTTATTTACTTATAAAACATAAAAATAGTTATAAGATGTACATCTCATGTGAGGGCATAAGTTGAAGTACATTGGGGAATGGCACATGTTTACATTGGCAGATACATAAAAAGGTCCTTTGACAACATACTCGCCGCACTGTACTGTTCTCAACCCATTAGCTTCAGATAAGTTCAATTTTCTGCTCTGCCACCCAAGATTCTTTTGGACCCAGTTGTACTGTTTCAATCTACATGATGCAATTAGTCATACCATCAGTCAAAACTGTGTAATCACCAAGTGTGCCTCTCTTTGATTCATTCAGGAACATGGAGTAGACAATAAATAGTATGTGCATTTATCAACTTCTGTTCATACCTTTGCATTTTCAACACAAACAAAATCTTTGTAGCATGCCTCCATCTGCAAATGAGGATTCCACAACACTGCATCTGACCAGCTGCATTTCAAATAGTAACAGCAATTTGATCATGTGATCTTTGCAATGTTGAAAAGGGATGCATTGTTTTACAGATCAATTAAACCTACTTTGTGTTTGAGATTACAATTTTGTCACCCAATCCATTGTCCAGGGTAAGCTCACTCGGTGCGCCAAGGTAGACACAGTCCACAAATCCTGGAAAGGTCACCTCGTCCCTGCATCAAAAGGAAGCGGCTCAGAAGCATGTCTAGAAATTTACTTCATGCTCAGCAACTTACACTAGGATATGTTGTCTCAATGAGTGCATATTTGATTATCAACAACTAAGTCAATTAAATAGATTAGGAAAAGAATTTAAGAGATGCAACAGTACCAAGTTGTGCACAACTGCACAATGACACTAAATGCTTAGTGTTTCATGTTAGCATTCTAATTTTCCACAGATGAGGTTACTTTTTTGCAAAGTTCTTGGGGGAAATGTGGGACCCTGGGAGTTTCAATGTTGTAAACTTGTAATGCTAAGATATACTGTAACGAAGACTGGATTAGCAGACCAGTCAAACTGACCTTTCTTCTTTGCCCTCCAGAGGATTTTTAGGGTCAGGATCCTTATTGAGAGTCTTGCTACCTTTGAGACCTTTCACTGAAACACCAGCAATGGAAGCCTGTACAAAAGCATTCGATGTGTTTAATGTCAAAGCAAAAATCTATAGAGTTTAGCAAGCAAATGTTAGTTTGGCTGCGTTCAGAAAGCTGCAACTTACACTGAAATAAGTGTGGAGGGCTGAGGTGAATGAGAAAGGTTTATCGTCTGTATTTATTATTTTGAGGGTCGTTGACAGGCTTGTAGAGTGCAGCACAACCTACAGAACATTAAACAAGCACAATTTCATATGCTGCAGAAGGGCAAGATTGGAATTCCAGTTCCAATTTCTGAATAGCATTAATAGGCTTATGATTTTCAAAAAAAGGCTTATGATTTCACAGATAGAGTGCATGGAGGCACATGCTACTACAACAGGGCTTAACCTTGTATAAAGCTTGGAAACTAAAATCCCACATTGAACGGCTGTATGAGTCGTCTTTTAGTTCCAAAGTTACAGTTGGATCTCCTTCTGTGACTTCTGAATCAGTAATAGACCAATTCACATTCCTTGCGAATCCATGCTGCAAGAAAGTGAAATTTGCCCTGATTACCACAAAAGAACAGGCTGCATAAAAATGTTCAATTCTTTCACAGTTCAATGATGGACAGATATGCTATGTAAATGATTGCTCACACCATAACTATGTAACAATGGCTAGTGATGTCCCATTCTTTATATACAAGTTTCACAAACCTGCTGCATGGGGCCAGGGCCAAACTGGGGAAAACAATGTGGAATTCCACCGCTAGTTTCAGAAAAGGAAATTGTTAGGTGTGAGTTAAACTCATAAGATTTATCCAATTTGTCTCGAGGCCGACCTGATGGGTTTCTGGCCGTTGAACACAGCATCTGGTCTGACAAAGAGCAGATCCTTTCCATTGGGAACCTTCCAAGACGTGACGCATGCTCCAAACAGATAAATCTCAGCCTCACTTCAGGCATAAAATGAGTACACAATTAGCTGTTGGAAAAGGTGAAAAGGAAGCCCATCTACTAACTAGTATATTTCTGTGCGGTAGTAGAGAAACTCTAGTGATGAACATGAGTTGAATTTTTTATTTTGCTAATAACATGAGTTGAAATTAACAGAAGTCGTGATGGGCTTATCCATTACTCCCTCCGTTTTTAAATATAAGTCCTTTTAGAGATTTCAATAAGAACTACATACGGATGTATATAGAAGTATTTCAGAGTGTAGATTCGCTCATTTTGCTCCGTATGTAGTTCATATTGGAATCTCTAAAAAGACTTATATTTAGGAAAGAAGGGAGTATGTGCTAGCTACTATTCAGCAAGCACTACAAAAATGTACTGAAAAAGGCAAGCACCGCAGAGATCCATTGAGCTATAATTCAAAGCTTTCAGTATCATGCTGGCACCATAACAAAATAATAGTGCCGTATTGCCTTGCTCTAAATAATGAGCCATCAACCCTTGTGGCACTGCCGCCATAACATCCACTTCGATATCAAACAGTTTGTTTTCCAACTCTTGATTTTAATCTTCACCGTGGTTATCAAATTATTTATGTCCGATCGAGTACTTATTATGTTACTCATGCTGCATTAGCTAAACTACAGAACAACACAAGTCATCATACTAATACACCTGAAAAATCCCCCACCAAGTCAACCAAAACCAGAATTACCTCCCGTGCGGGGATTTGAGGCTGATCTTCGGTAGGCCGCCGTTGCCGTCGGAGACGGCCACGCCGGGCGCGTACACCTTTTGCCCCGCGCTGGCCATGGCAACCACCCCGAATCGCCTGCGCCCACCCGGCAAAACCACGAGAACCACCACGGGGTCAGTCCTTGAGAGAGCGCACGAATCGAATGCAGACAAGTACGAGGAAGGAACTGCGTGCGGTGCTGGTACCTGTAGCGACGGGCTGAAGTGGAGGAGGAGGAGGAGGCGGCGGCGAAGGGGGCGGGGACGGTGAGCGTGCAGGAAGCCGCCATTTCTGCTTGGCCTCTCGGAGAGGCTGAGACTTCGGTGGTGCTCTGTCTGGTTTTAGAGTGGCCGGTGCCTTGGATCTTCTGTTGAGTGAAACGCTGTGTTGTCCCATGCCTTGGATCTTAGAGTCCTTTCTTTTTTTGAATTTTTTAAGAAGTAATCCGACTGATTAATAATATGTGGTATCAGTACAGAAATCTTGATAAGTAAGAATAATTATAATTAGATTCATGGACCACCTAGTGACGGCTAAAACCACTAGAGCGAGCAGAAGACGCATCACCATCATTGTCCCTCCCTCATTGAGGCTAGGTAAACCTAATTGTTGTAAAGAGTCGGAAAGTCATGCGAAGATCCCAAAGAACCAGAGTAGCAACCGTTGTCGGTCTATGAGAAATGTAGATCAGAAGGGACATGCCTGCAAACACACCAAGAAAACGAGCCGCAACCGAATTCAGACGGATCCTTGGGAGACGAACTTCGAATGGATCCAAGAAGATTAGCCGAAGACACACCTCCCCACACACCCTTCCCCGACGCTAGGCGCACCGCCGAGGCATGGATAAGACGGGGAGGGCATTATTCTAACTATGGGACGCCGCCCACCACTCGTCGCTCCAGCCAAGACACTAAAACTACCTACAATAAGAACGGGATCCCTTCCGTCAATGGGGGTCTAGGCCCGCCACACCTCCATGGCCCAAGAGCCACCAGAGGCAGGGCGAACCGGCATCGGCGTCAATGAGGGGGTGGTATCGCTGGTTTTTTCCTCACTTTGCTTGCCAGATGTTTGTATCACTTCATGCGGCGTCATCGCTGGTTCTTTCCTCACTTTGCTTGCCAGATGTTTGTATCACTTCATGCGGCGTCCTTTTATGTGTGTGTGTGTGTGCGCGCGCGTGTGTATGTGTGTGCGCGTGCGTGTGCGTGTGCGCGTGCGTGCGTGCGTGCGTGTGTGTGTGTGTTGGGAGGGGAGGGAGGAGACTATGAAGTCTTTAAGACTCTAGTGAATTGATTGATGTTGGACCCTACATGATAGGCTCGTTCAGAATGCAGGTGCCAAATTTTGTGTTGCTACTCAGTTCAGGATGCACTATTTTTAGAGCCATGTTGCAGAAACTAAAATTATGGTTTGGTAAAAATGTTTGAACAGAACTTATACATTCATCATAAAAAAATGCGGTTTTTGTGGATCGTTACTCATTAATACTTTCACAAGCAAATTGCATTTTGTCTATAATAGGAGCACAAGAGAGACGACACGGCGCGGTACACAAAGGATCCTTGCTGAGGTGCTCTGGTGGCCTTCACGGCGGCACAAAATGCAGTTGTCCCTTGCCAACAGTTTTATTCCTGGATATGCCTTTTGAGCGACTGAAAGGCAAGAGGCTATCTCCATTTCTCTACTGCTACATTTTCTGGCCTCAGCAAGAGGATATCCCAATGACTGTTCTTTTGTAACATTTCATTATTGCCGGACATGTGTCTGCTGGAGGCTGTAGTGCAAAGTCATGGTGACATTCTAAGCTCAATGCCGTGACATGAAACTTATCGCAGCTTCTGATCTTTTACCAAGTCAGCAGTAATATCGTTTGGATTTACAGTATTTTTGCACAAAAACCGTAGTACAGACCGAGTGCTTCCGATCCCGACATCACCTTGTGCTCTCTTCCGCGCCTTCCTCCCTCGCGCTCTTGTTACCGCCGGGGTCGCTCGCGGTCGCCGGCTTCGGCGCGTGATCCGCCACGCACTGGAACCGGCAGGATATCGGCTTCGGCTTCCGCTCCTCGATCATCAGCGCGCGAAGACACCGCCTCGTCTTCGGCGGCGCCTGGGCCACCTCGCCACCACTCGCTGCTTGCGGTGGCAGTGTTCTTGCCGGTTCCTCTGGCTTCTTCTCCCCCTCCTCCTTGCCCTGCCCCAGCGCAACACGATCCTCGTGCGCGTTCTTGATGTCCACGCGCACCCCGGGGTCGCCGGAGTTGCACGTGCTCTCCTCCATCGCCGAGTTGTTCACCCCCTGCACGTTGCTGTTCACGTTCGCGGCCACCGACGGCGGCCTCGCCGACCCCTCCGACTCGGCGGCGGTTCTTGGAGGTGGCGCGCCGCTGGAACCGTTGCCGAGGACCATGCTCGCGCCGACGTTGTGGCCGGCCAGCGTGAAGACGCGGTACCCCTGGTTGCCGATGTCCGGCGGGCTCGGCGCCGGCGTCTCGCGGCCGGCCAGGCTCTTGAGGCCGTCCTCGATCTCCCGCCGGTACGGCGCGCGGGCACCGTCGAAGAGGCGCGCCCTCGGGAAGCCGGAGATGGAGATCTTGGCACCGTCGTTCCCACGGTCGCCACCCCCGCTCGTGCCACGCTCTGGGCCCGTGGGCGGCGGCGGCGACCTCGAGAGCGTCAGCTCCAGGCCAGCAATGGCCGGCCTGGCTCCTCGTAGCCGCAGCGAGTCTAAAGCTTCAACAGCAACCGTGTCCGACTCGTCGGACGAGTCAGCCTGGATGGGGATATCTTCCTCCACGGCGCGTGCCGGCGGCGCTCGCGGTGCGTGCTCCGCCGGAGTTGGTGGGGGTGGACCGGGTGGCCGAGGTCGAGCCGAGGCTTGCATTGGCGGCCGCGGTTGCTGGCGCCACGACCCCACATTGCTTCTGTAAGGAAGCCAGAACCGGAATGTCTGCGGCTGGGGCGGCGGCATCGACGGCGGCCGTGGTTGGTCGGACATGGCTGCCACGCGGTCGATCAGTGGCCTATAGAATGCAAAAGCTGTGGTAGGGTGATAGTTTCATAGGGCGACGTTGCCTTGAACATGTGTAGGAAAGAAAGGAATTGGAGGCTTTCCTTGCCTTGCAGATTTGGAGAAAGGACGGATGAACTCACCCACAAGTTTTTGCCAGGTTCAGAGATTGGCATCTGGTTCATCTGGTCAGCTTCAGTTTTCATGAAACTTTGATTTGTAAATTTGTTAGTGTAAGAAATATTTTAAAGAAGATCAAGCAACTTCAGCTGCCCAGAAAGTTCAGAACAAACTGCATATCAGGCTGAACCTAAGGAATGATAGCTTCTGGTAGAAGTAGAATTTCATGTGTAACATCTCAACACAGTTATACACCATTCAACATCTATCTCAGACATGCTCATCCATAATCATCATCAGTAATCCAAAACTTGAGGAATGCTGCACCTGTGCACCATCAACAACAAAACTGCAAACATATACACTAACTTAGTTATACATCGATCAGGCTTGATAGTTTATCCTGCCCCTATTGTCTTGTCGATCTAAGAGAACTTCCGTGTCGTCCAGCTTTTCTTCTCTGCCGCCATCTTTCCTTGACATCATTACAATCTTCTGTTAGAACGTCTCCATTAACATCGAAAGTGTCTTCAGTATACTGGTTGGCATCCCCATTGCTTGCCAGGCTTCGCAGCCGAGCAGTTTCCGCTATTAGGTCATTCACCAGCATCTCGGTTGTCCTTGTGGTAATCCCTCTCACATACCATGCGATGGGCTGTGGGGGCAACAGAGCAGGCTCAATAAGCTGATCCAAGGTAATGGCAGATCCAACTCTTCCTCTGCCGGCAGTACAAGAATCATAGTCTTCCAGCGTGTGTGGATCAAGAGGAAGGCATACTTCCTTGTCAACAAAAAGGGGCTCTATTTTCCAGCAACCCTCAAATTTCTTCATAAAACCACTTCGCCCTTGTTTGAAATTCACCTGCAAAACGTTCATAGCACGAAACCATGTATCATGGTATCAGAAAACAGATCGCACATGTTGCTAAAAGGCTTGTGGGAAAGTTTCAAGTTATTACAGTGTGATTTCTTCTGTCCTGGTCAACAAAAACATGGACTGACAAGATGCCAGACCACCAAAGGAATTTCCATATCGCTGCCTGTTCCACTTCAACTATCTGCCTCGATCCTTCATCAAGCAACACGTTCCTTGACACCACTTCCTGAAAATTAGAACAATATACCGTGCATGGGTAAGATAACACAATTATTTCTCTAGAAGTAATTCCTTGGGTTGTTTAACTTTTGGGAAATCATGAACAATCACATACATGCTGCATGTCCTCTCATGTTTTCTCTCAATGATTGCAATATAGCAACTCCGAACACATTCTGTACAGGAACACACAACTTTGCGGAAAAAAAATCGCATTCCAGATTGTGTCATTCGACATATCGATAGACTACACACTTCAGGATAAATTTATAGCACTTTCAGGCCAACCAGTTAATTATCCCTTAAGTTAGTTAATGGGCATCAGATAAATGTATGAAGATAATCCAAATTTTCCAGGGAATTGCATCACAGAACTATTTTGCTCGACACAATGACAAATACAACAATGACTAAGTGCCTTGTCCGTATAACTAGTAGAACAACAGAAGCTTTTTGAGAGACCAACACTTAAGAGCAACTTTATAACAGAGCATCAAACAGTTCCCTTAACAATCACAAGTCCATTCCACCTCGGTCATTAAGGTCATTCTAAGTAATTAACTGTACGCACCTTGATATTTTTGAACACTCTTTTGTTCTCCGGGTCAATTATAATGTTGTAAACTGCATCCGGTGGTAATCCTGCCTGAAATCTTAGATTGAGGTTGCAAAGAGAGCCTTGTGGCACAGTCACCTGTAAACATTGATTAGATAATGTAATGTTAGGACATCAAACTAATTCCTAACAAGGATATAAAAATAATTCAATAATCTGAAATAATTATGACCTACTAGAACATCAAACTCAGAGATGTTCCAATAAGAAGAAAGATTTCCATCTTGTGTCCAATTTAATTTTCGAAAATATAAGGCCATCTTTTAACCTACAATACAAGCATCCCCAATCGCAATCTTTGTATCGCAACTCGTTATCAAATAAGTACCTTGATTTCTGGAGGCTGATCAGTCCAACTAGGATTGTCCCTCCAAGCCTGGAGCTGCCGGTCCAAGCTAACCTCTGAAGCAGCAGCAGCGGTACATGCTACCCCCACCTTCTCTGATGGCATTTGTGCCTTGATACCGCCGCCGCTAACACCATCCGTCTTCAAGAAACGCCCAAAATGTAGCTATCACAAGATCCAAACAGGTCAGTTTACATGTGCGCAACCAATTTCGATCCCCTCCATTGATAACAAAGGAACTCTTCACCTGATCAAGAAGCAACAAACCTTCAGAGAGTTCTGAATCTTATCCGGGATCTGCATGAGGCTATCGATAGGCTTCTGCAGCCAGCCAGCCGTCCGGAGGCTCACCCCCGGTTCTTGATTACTGCTTCCCATTAGAGAAAACAACACAGCGGGCACCTAATGCGCTGGAACAAGATCTAGCCTCGAGGAAAATGGGAGAATGGGGATTCGGCTGAGGTGGCGACTGGCGCCGGAATGGGCGAACTGGAGGACGAGCAGGCGCTCCGGTAATCTTCGATTCCCCTTTTGCGATGAGTGATTTGAGATTGGGATGGGAGAAAGCCAAGTGGAGCACGAGAGAGACCACGACTTCCGGAGCCCAGTCCTTTTCTTTGCCTGGTTCATCCAATCGCAATCCCAAGAGTGTTAAGAGCATTACTATTAGTAAAGCCCTCAAACCCCTAAAAATAACCGGTTTTTTTACAGTTTTCGCCAAAAAAACGCCATAGACTAGAACCTCTAAACCCGTAAAAAAATTTAGAGGTCCAACCCTTAAACCACTTTGCAATCTGTAGAAGTAGGGGTTGAGGGGAAAATCGCCCCCCAACCCGCACTCCTCCTCCTTGCTCGCGCGGGAGCAAACCACCTCCTCGTCCCGGCCTCCTCCTCCCGCCGCCTCCCGCCGCCTCCTGCCGCGCCGGCCATGGAGGGCCCCGCCACCGCCACGCCCCCGCCCACCGCGCCCGTCCCACCCATCCCGCCCGCCTCGCCCGCCCCGGCGCCCGCCCCCGCCCCCGCCCACCCGACCGTGGCCAACGTGGTGGCGGCGACCCACGTCGGGGCCAAGCGGCGGCGGGCGGGCCTCGCACCTTCCGGTCGCTTCAAGGCCGGTGGGAGTTGATCAAGCCCGCTTGTTCTAGTTGGAGTGCGGCCATGGACCAAGTGATAGATGCACCACCTAGTGGAACCGTGGAGAGTGACTATGTGAGTACATATTTCTTCACTATTTTGATTATGTGTGTGCACTATGCTATTGGTGGGTTCTTATGTGATTTATGTGTGGTTGATAGGAGACAATTGCCGGCATGAGGTACAAGGAGATGGCCGCTTCCAAGGGCAAGGCATTCCCATTTAAGCATGTTTGGTCAATTCTTCAAACCTTTGACAAATGGAAGTTAAGGGATCAAGAGACCGCACCCAAGAAGTCGGCAATGCTAAGGATGGATGATAGTGAAGATGAGGAGGAGAGGAACTTGGACAAGCCCGAGGGAACCAAGAAGGGCAAGCTAAGGGTGAAGATGGAAGAAGAGGCGTCAAGCCTAAGGGAGAAGATGGACCACATGATGAAGGCAAGAGAGGAATTGACAACGAAGATATTGGAGACGAAGCTTCTTATCACCGAGAAGAAGAAAGAGGTCAAGCTTGCACAAGTTGAAGCAAAGCGTGAAGAAGCAAAGCGCAAGGCCGAGTTGGAGGAGAGGATGATCAAGCTCAAAGAGGCAAAGGTATGGAAAAAACTCATGGTGGAAGAGAAAGAGCACATGATGATGTCCAAGAAGGACATGGATGAAGACCAATTGCAATGGTGGAAGGACTACAAGGAGGACATCGCGGAGAGGAAGAGGATGTTCTGTGTTGCGTCCTCTACTTTTCGAGGTGACACTCCGATGAGTAGTTGTGGTGATGGCGGTGTGTATGACTCCACCGGTGCCGATGGAGATGCTTGATGGAGCCCGCTTGTAGTCTAGGAGATGGCGCCGAGGTGCAACTTTTTGGTGATGGTGCCGATAAGAGGAGGAAGATGATGATTTTGTGATGTAAACTATTAAACCATGCATCAATGATTGTCATTTGGTAGTTTGTTTGGAAGTTGATTGTGTTCTTGTTGTCATAAATTATGAGATGTCAAATGATAGATTTAAAGGTTGGGGTCGAGGCAAAGACTAGAACCCTCAAATCTAATCCTTAAAGCAGTTTAAGGGTTGAGTTTGAGGGTTCTAGTATTTGCCTCTATTTTTCAACCCTTAAAAGTGTCAAAAAGTGGCACTTCTCAACCCTTAAAACTGCTTTAAGGATTTGAAGGTTTGAGGGTTCTACTAGTAATGCTCTAAGAGCATCTCCAGCCCCCCAGAAGGCGCTAAAAATCGCCGGCACGGGGGCTTGAGCCGCCGGCCCCAGGGTCGCCCCCAGAAGGTGACATTTTTTTAATACAAAATAGGAAGTCGATTAAAGTTCGGCGAAAATGACGTCCGGCAGGGGGGAACGGGGACGCCTCCGGCACTGAGCCTCCATCCTGTCGGCCCAGCGTGCATGTCTGGAGGCGTCGGGATGTTGGCCTCGAAAAGCAGGTGCGCCTCCCACGCTTGCAGCGAGCGGCGGCCGAAGCCGTTGGCCGCCGCTCCGTCGCCGGGGAACCGCTCGCACATCGTCGCGGCTGGGGCTAGGAGAGAGGAGAGGTTCGGCGGCGGCGAAGATAGGCAAAGAGCACGGCGTCTGTGGCCAGCGGCGGGGGGAGGGGGGCGCTTTTTATAGCCGCCGGGGAGGCGTGTGTACGCGTGGCGGGGAGTGAGGCGTCGCCGCGCCGCCCGCGAAGAGCCGCCCCGTGGTGAGGAATCAATGGAAGGCTGACAGGCGGCAGCCTTGGCATTGATTCCCCGCGGGAAACCGAGGCGTTCTGAGGACGACGAGGCGAGTGTCGCTGACTCAGCGAGCCCGCGGCTCTTTCGCGCCAAAACCGTTTCGCCCGGCGCCCCTGAGCGCCCCCAAGCGCGCCGGTTTCGGCTTGGGTCCGCCGGCGCCAAATTCGGCCCGAGCCAACAAAAATTGGGCTTCTCGGGATGCGGCTGGGCCGATTTTTGTGCGCCGGCGTGAAAAAATTGCCTAGGAAGGGCGTGTTGGGGGCGCGGCTGGAGATGCTCTAAGAGCAACTCCAACTTGCTAGCCCATTTTGTCCGCGCGTGTTCGTTTGAGTCAAAACAAACATAAAGTCGGTCCAACACACTAATCTAAGCATACACGCGTCTGCTTTTCGTTCGCGGGGCGACCCATTCATGGCTCAAATTTGGACCTAATTTGCGTCGACACGAACATGAGGCGGACGCGGGCGACACCTGCCTACTCCTCCCTCCGGCCCGCCAGTCGGTGGCACATAGGCCATTCTCTTCCGTCCATCCACAGCAAGCCCCCGGCCGCCCCACCCCGTCGTTGCGGCCGCCCAGTTCCGATGCCCTCGCTAGCAGTCCGCACCCACATACCTCCCCTGCAGCACGTCACCTTCCCACGTCATCGCTGTCGTGGTTCTAAGTCTGACATTAATGTAGGGGGGTATGAATGGAGAGGCAAGATCCTAGCTATGGAGTAGTTGTATATGCAAGAGTTTTACGAGTTCAGGCCCTTCTCGGAGGAAGTAACAGTCCTACGTCTCGGGGCCCGGAGGCGGTCGACTGGATTATGTGTATATGGATTACAGGGGTGCGAACCCTTTACACTGAGGAGGGGGTGACTTATATAGAGTTCGCTAGACCCCTCCGGCCCGCAGTTATGCAGGGTTTAAGGTACATTAAGGTCATACGTTACTGGTAACACCACAAATAAAGTACTATGATGACCATAAAAGCTACTTAATGACCGACCGTTAGTGTGCGGAGTGACTTTAGATCTCCTGGCGGTTGAGTGGTTGGCTTCATGGTCGAGTGATAGTCTTCATGGTCGAGTGTCTTCGAGTCCATCGAGTGGAACACTTCTGAGTCGATTGAAAGGTGATTTCTTTTAGAGATGTCCTAGGGAAGGGTAGCTTGGACAGGTCCATGACCCTACCCTAGGCACATAGCTTCATCATTAGCCCCCGAATGGATCGAGGTTTGAGTGGGGAAGGAGTTGAGAACACTTCCGACCCATTTTTCGTGCTATGAGTGCGCCTTTTCTTGGATCAATGAACCTAGGTGATGACACCAACTTCTTTTTCAGTCGCCTTGATCCATTCTTGATTTTTGTCGAGTGAGTTTCTTTACTTGAAGAGCTCCGAGTGACGGTGTGAAGGAGATCTTCCGTCTGACAAGTTGCTCTACTGCTCGCGGATTTCGTGGGATTCAAATTTTGGGAAGCGTGCGGGACGGAGGAGGCCGCAGTAATCGGATGGGATAGGGCAGAGCCGCCTCGATCTCCGCGCCACCTTTTTCGCCACGTATCACGCGCGCTACTGTTGCGGGATTTGACAGGATTGTCCGGGCCTACAGGTCAGTCACTCGGAAGTAACCTCATATAAGGCACCGGGCAGGGGTTTTTGAACAGTGCATTCTCATTTCCTTCTCTCCTCCTCAGACTTCTCCGCCGCGCTCGTTCTCGCCCTGGTGCCGCCGCTCCGTACACGTCTCACCGGCGATGATGGGGAAGGAGAAGACGGTGGCTCTGGAGCGGGCAAAGAAGGCGAAGGCGAAGAAGTCTAATCTGGGAGGATCTTCCTAGAGGGTTGGCCTGCCGCGGGGCTGGATCCAGGGCGACTGGATCCGCTCGGCGATTCGTCAAGAGGACATCGATGACTTGGCTAATGGAGGGCTGATTCCTCATGGATCGGCGCGGCTTCCGGGGAAGGAGACCGAGCCACAACCTCGGGAGGGTGAGCGCGTTCTCCTTACCACCCACGTCGACCGCGGGTTTTCCTTGCCTCCACCACGTCGACCCTTTCTTTCGGGGATTTTTGAATTTCTTTGGGGCGAAACTCCACCACTTCACTCCCAACACAATCATGTATCTTGCCGCCTTCATGTCTTTGTGCGAGAATTTCCTGGGTTGTCGACCCCATTGGGGTCTTTTCAAGCACATTTTCACCTGTCGCTCCCAGACGGTGAAAAAGGCCAATCCGAGTGATGAGAGAACTCAAGTGATTCAGATGTGCGGGGGCCTCAGGATTCAGATGAGAGGTAAAGTTCTTTTCCGGCCATGATTCTTCCCGACTCGGTTCGTGGATGGCAGTCGACCTGGTTCTACTGTAAGGATCAGCCGACGCCAGGGCAGTCGACTGGACTTCCTCCTTTTTCCATGGACCGAGTGAGGAAGCCCTCCTCTTTGAAGGTGATCCCGGAGGAGAAAGCTCAAGTTAAGGTGCTGGTCGAGCGGGTTGTTCAGCTTATCCACGACGGAGTGACCGGTATGGATTTGTTGGAGGTCTTCCTCCGACGACGCATCCAACCTCTTCAGGCTCGAGACCATCCAATGTGGATGTATTCGGGTACTGAGGACACCACTTGGATCCACCCGGAGGAGGTCGAGGAGTCCACGTTGGAGGGGTGGCTGACGAGCATCACCGGAAACAAGGAGAATCCCAGGGGAGCCAGGAGAGTTCCTCCATTCGACCAGTCCCACGAACCAGACAAGGTCCGATTCGGAACTTCTGACTATGATCTGGATTCACTCGCGCGGTTGTTTAAACTTCGTCGACTGACTTTTATTCTTCCTGTTTTCTTCCAAGCCCTTATCAAAATGTTCTCAATGCCCAACGGAGAGCAAGAGCAAGACCCGGAGGGGGAGGCAAGCGGTGGTGACAGTGGCGACTGGCATTCTGATGGGAGGAAAGCGAGGAGAGCGACGACTCAAGTGGTGAAGAAGAAGTCGAGTCGCCCCCTCGCAGGGAGAGGCGATCCAAGGCCGACTAAGAACGACCGAGCGCCCGTGAAAAGGCGATTGCTCAGACTGGCCAGTCTTCAAAGCGCCCTCGGACGTCTTCACTGGCCCCGACTGAAAAAGCGTCAAAGCAGCCCAAGGTTGTAGTGCAGAAGCATCGGAAGGCGTTGCCGAAGATTAAGATCGACATCCCCGTCGCTTCCGCGTGAGTGTCTTCCTTTGTATTCACTCGGCGTTTTGTGCTGTTTATTTTTCCTTGATTTGACCAGACAAACTTTGGGACAAGCAGCGCTGCTACTTCCGGGACTTCAGTTTACCGGGATGAGGATGAGGCAATGGAGGATGCAGTCACTTCCAATCTGGGTATGGTTTCTGTCGTTCTGTCTTCATTTGGTCGACTCAACTGTAATATATACCATCGGGTGATGTAAATTTAGCGACTGATCTTTGAACAACTCCCAACATTATTGACCTCCCCGATGATGACGATGAAGAGCCCAAGAGGCCTTTGACGAGGAAAAATAGGAAAACTCCTGCAGACAGGGTGCCACAGTCGACGCCGATAGCGGAACCAGTCGTTCAGGACGCTGGTGATACCAATCGGGCTTCTGTTACCTTCGTCGTGCCACTATCGAGTGCTCTGCCTTCTTCGTCGACTGCTCAAGCTCCTGCCGATCCACCTTCAGTTTTTGCCACTCATCACGTCCCAGAGGACGAAGTGAATGCTGCCAAAGAAACCATACGTCAAGCGGGTATCATGATGGAAAAGATGAAGATGGTGCGGGATGCCAATCAGGCCGTCTATGATGCCAGCTCGGCTCTCCAAAGCAATGTTCAGGTTAGCAGCACGTCGACTGATTTTCTTGGCTTGTTCTGTTAGGATATGGTACCTGGAAATTCTTTTTCCAAAGGTCTTTGCATATGTACACCCACTGGGTGTTTCGACTTGACACTGAGCAAATCTACACTTTGAGCTGAATTTTTGTTATTGAAGTTTTGGACTAGTGGGGGCACGCTGAGTGCACCCAGTGGGTGTAGTCCCCGAGACTACGGTGGACTGCGGGCAGTTGATTGTAGTCTTGAAATTTTAATTCTTTCACTCGGTCTGGTCTGGCCATGTCGAGTGTAAACTGAACCGGTGGGGGCACGCTAAGTGCACCCACTGGGTGTAGACCCAGAGACCGTGGTCGACTGCTGACAGTTGGCTATGGTCTGAAGAGCTTGTTTGTTGATGTCTTTGTTCTCTCTTTTTTGTACACTCGTGCTGAAAAGTTCTCTTTGAGTGTTAACTGAACCAGTGGGGGCACGCTAAGTGCACCCACTGGGTGTAGTCCCCGAGACTATGGTGGACTACGGGCAGTCGACCGTAGTCTTAGTATTTATTGTCTTTGTCGTTTTTCTCTGCAGAATAACTCCTCCTCCCTGATTGCAGAAATCTTGTGATCTTGGAGCTCGCTTTGCTGACTTGGAGAAACAGCATATCCAACTCAACCTTGACTTGGAACTGGACAAGACAGAGCTGCAGAAGGCCAAGGACGATGCCAATGGTAAGATGGATTTGCCGACTGGTTTGTCTTAGTCTTGGATTTCCTTCTGCTCTTTCTGACTTAAGCATCATTTATTTTCAGAAAAACTGAACCAAGCTCTGGTGAAGAAGGACCAAGATCTGGCTGCTGCTCAGAAGAAGGCTGATGACAAAACTGCTCTGGCTGAACAGAAACTGGCTTCAGTCGGTCAATTGGAAGGAGAGAACGCCAAGATGAAATCTGCTCTGGACGAAGCCAACAAGGAAGTCACGTGCTTGAAGAAGGACAAGGTCAACCTGAATGAGAAGATGGAAAGCATTGCTCGCAGGGGGGACGATCTGGAAAGCTATCCGAGGAGCCTTGCCAAGAAGTTGTTCATCAAGCTTGAAGGTATATATTTTGTTCGACTGATTTTTTCTTCGTCGACTCGGTATACGAAAATTGACTTATCCTTGGATTGTGCATGCAGAATTTTGCAGAGACTTCAAGGAGGAGACTGGGTGGATTGAACCAAACTTGGACCCCATCAACTCTCCCGTGAAGGACGAAACTGCCATGAACCTGCTCCGACTGGAATCCCGCATCGACGGTGTTGTTGACTACTTGGCCCGACTGAAGGTCGCCATGTCGCGAATCAACACTGCACTTTGGCCGAGGGCCACGCTCCAGAATGATCTCGAGTCTCTGATGACTCGACTTAACGAGATCCCTGGTCGAGTGCAGGAGTGGAAGAAGTCTTCTGCCCGGTGTGGCACTGACGTGGCTCTGTCTTTGGTTCGTGTCCACTGTAAAGAGGCGCGAGAAGATAAGCTGGCAGCAATCAAGGTCGCCAACACCAAGAGGCACGATTTCCGATCTTTCATGGAGACTTTCATCATTGCTGCCACTCGGATCGCCGATGGTGTCGACCTGGACGAGTTTGTCGAGCCTGCCAGCCCTCCTCCTGCGGAGTGAACGAACTTTTATGCCTCACCTTAAATTTTCCTCGGGCTGAATGCCCGAGTACTTTGATCTGCGGTCTGGGACCTTTAAGATTTATCTGAACTTGGTTTATTTCCGAATATGTTTGCATTTGCCTTCTAGTGAATTTTGTTCTTCATTTGGAACAATCTTTATGCTTGAGATGCAGCTCTGAAGTGGAAAAATCCAGTCGACCTGCGCTTCATCACTCTTGCAGGTAGGGATGGAGCACGTATCACAATCGACCCGCACCTCGTCGTCTTTGCGGATCGGGATGGAGCACACGTTGTACTTGTGGCGTAGCTCCGAAGGAGAAGGTAGCAATCGACCTGCACCTTGTCGTCCTTTCGGATCGGGATGGATTTCATACTCAGGCAAGTACTTGGACTGCAGCTAAGCCCCTGAGTGGGAGGATCGCTCTCCACTCGGTAGGATTTTTCCTACTTAGGCGAGTACTTGACTGCAGCTAAGCCCCCGAGTGAGAGGATCGCTCTTCACTCGGTAGGATTTTTTTTAAAACTTAGGCGAGTACTGGACTGCAGCTAAGCCCCCGAGTGGGAGGATTGCTCTCCACTCGGTAGGATTTTTTTAAACTTAGGCGAGTACTGGACTGCAGCTAAGCCCCCGAGTGGGAGGATTGCTCTCCACTCGGTAGGATTTTTTAAACTTAGGCGAGTACTGGACTGCAGCTAAGCCCCCGAGTGGGAGGATTGCTCTCCACTTGGTAGGATTTTTTAAACTTAGGCGAGTACTGGACTGCAGCTAAGCCCCCGAATGGGAGGATTGCTCTCCACTCGGTAGGATTTTTTAAACCTAGGCGAGTACTGGACTGCAGCTAAGCCCCCGAGTGGGAGGATTGCTCTCCACTCGGTAGGATTTTTTAAACTTAGGCGAGTACTGGACTGCAGCTAAGCCCCCGAGTGGGAGGATTGCTCTCCACTCGGTAGGATTTTTAAACTTAGGCGACTACTGGACTGCAGCTAAGTCCCCGAGTGGGAGGATTGCTCTCCACTCGGTAGGATTTTTTAAACTTAGGCGAGTACTGGACTGCAGCTAAGCCCCCGAGTGGGAGGATTGCTCTCCACTCGGTAGGATTTTTTAAACTTAGGCGAGTACTGGACTGCAGCTAAGCCCCTGAGTGGGAGGATTGCTCTCCACTCGGTAGGATTTTTTAAACTTAGGTGAGTATTGGACTGCAGCTAAGCCCCCGAGTGGGAGGATTGCTCTCCACTCGGTAGGATTTTTTAAACTTAGGCGAGTACTGGACTGCAGCTAAGCCCCTGAGTGGGAGGCTGGCTCACCACTCGGTAGGATTTTTTAAACTTAGGCGAGTACTGGACTGCAACTAAGCCCCCGAGTGGGAGGCTGGCTCACCACTCCGTAGGATTTTTTAAACTTAGGCGAGTACTGGACTGCAGCTAAGCCCCCGAGTGGGAGGCTGTCTCACCACTCGGTAGGATTTTTTAAACTTAGGCGAGTACTGGACTGCAGCTAAGCCCCCGAGTGGGAGGCTGGCTCACCACTCGGTAGGATTTTTTAAACTTAGGCGAGTACTGTACTGCAGCTAAGCCCCCAAGTGGGAGGATTGCTCTCCACTCGGTAGGATTTTTTAAACTTAGGCGAGTACTGGACTGCAGCTAAGCCCCCGAGTGGGAGGCTAGCTCACCACTCGGTAGGAGTTTTTAAACTTAGGCGAGTACTGAACTGCAGCTAAGCCCCCGAGTGGGAGGCTGGCTCACCACTCGGTAGGATTTTCAAGTACTTAGGCGAAGCGGATTCGTAGCTAAGCCTCCGAGTGAGAGGCTTGCTCATCACTCGGTAGGAATTTTTTTACAAACTTAGGCGAAACGGATTCGCAGCTAAGCCACCCACTGGGGGATTTCTCACGTAAACAAAAGCAACAACAATTACTGGGAAAATTATAATACTTTTGTCTTTGATAAATAAACTAAAGAGGTATCTCTTATTACATCTCATCCGAGTGAGTACTTAAGTATAAAAGGGGCGGAGCAGCTCTGCATTCCAAGCTCGGGGCTCATCGATCTGGCGATCAACATTGTAAAGATGGTACGCTCCATTGTGGAGAACTCTGGTGATGATGAAGGGACCTTCCCAAGTAGGAGCGAGCTTGTGTGGTTTCTGTTGATCCACTCGGAGGACCAAGTCTCCTTCTTGGAAGGCTCGACTCTTCACATTTCTGGCATGGAATCGACGCAAGTCCTGCTGATAGATGGTCGATCGGATCATGGCCATCTCTCTTTCCTCTTCTAGGAGGTCGACTGCGTCCTGCCGGGCTTGTTCTGCTTCATCTTTAGAGTAGAGTTCGACTCGGG
This sequence comes from Aegilops umbellulata, assembly GCA_032464435.1. Classification (NCBI taxonomy): domain Eukaryota; kingdom Viridiplantae; phylum Streptophyta; class Magnoliopsida; order Poales; family Poaceae; genus Aegilops; species Aegilops umbellulata. Next base: position 334,288,993 of record CP136058.1, read on the forward strand.
GTGCATTGTGAAGCAAGTCACTCGGCAAAACTGCTTCAGCTCCATAGACCAGAAAAAATGGAGTTCGTCCAGTTGACCGATTGGGGGTGGTCCTCAATCCCCAAAGAACTGAAGGAAGTTCGTCGACCCATGCGCGTGCTGCATGCTTCAGATCGCGCATCAGTCGGGGTTTTAACCCTTTGAGAATTAGACCATTTGCTCTTTCCGCTTGTCCATTCGACTAGGGGTGAGCAACTGACGCATAGTCGACTCGTGTGCCTTGAGAGGCGCAAAAGGCTCTGAATTTGTCGGAATCAAAGTTTGACCCATTATTAGTGATGATGCTATGCGGAACTCCATATCTGAATATCAACTCTCTGATGAAACTGATAGCAGTGCAAGCATCAACATTTTTGATAGGCTTAGCTTCAATCCATTTAGTAAACTTGTCGACTGCCACTAGCACGTGAGTGAAGCCGCTCCTGCCAGTTCTCAGTGGTCCAACCATATCCAACTCCCAAACAGCGAAGGGCCAGACGAGTGGAATGGTCTTCAAGGCTGAAGCGGGTTTGTGTGACATATTGGAATATAATTGACATCCTTCACATTTGTCGACTATCTCTTTCGCCATTTCATTTGCTCTTGGCCAGTAAAATCCCGCTCGGTATGCTTTAGCCACAATGGTCCGAGAGGACGCATGATGACCACAGGTCCCCGAGTGGATATCGTCAAGAATTATTTGACCTTCTTCTGGTGTTATGCACTTCTGACTGACTCCAGTCGCGCTTTCCCTGTACAACTGACCCTTTATTACAGTAAAGGCCTTGGATCGACGGACGATCTGTCGAGCCTCTTCTTCATTGTCTGGGAGCTCTTTCCTTAGGATGTATGCGATGTATGGCACCGTCCAGTCGGGAGTGATGACCAAAACTTCCATGATCAGATCGACCACTGCTGGAACCTCAACTTCAGTCGAATCCGTGGCACTCTTTGGCTGCGGGGCTTCTTCGGTGAAAGGATCTCTTGAACTGATGGTGTGTGGATGTGTTCCAAAAACACATCGCTGGGAATGGCTTCTCTCTTGGAACCTATTTTTGCCAAATCATCAGCTGTTTGTTTTTTCAGTCGGGGTATATGATGCAGCTCCAACCCCTCGAATTTCTTCTCTAGCTTTCGCAATGCATTGCAATATCCAGTCATGGCTGGACTTCTGACGTCCCACTCCTTCATCACTTGATTAACCACCAAATCTGAGTCGCCATAGACCATGAGGCAACGGACGCCGAGTGAAATGGCCATACGCAACCCATACAAAAGTGCTTCATATTCTGCTTCGTTATTGGAGGAATCAAAGTGAATTTGGAGAACATATCTGAGCTTATCTCCTCAGGGGGAAACCAATACTACCCCAGCACCGAAACCATTCAGCATCTTAGAACCTCAAAGAACATGGTCCAGTGCTCCGAGTGAACTTGAGTCGGCAGTTGTTGTTCAATCCACTCGGCGACGAAATCTGCTATTGCTTGGGACTTGATGGCTTTCTTTGCCTCAAACTTGATATCTAGGGGAAGGAGTTCAATCGCCCATTTTGCCACTCGACCAGTTGCATCTCTGTTGTGCAGAATCTCTGACAATGGAGCATCGCTGATGACTGTAATGGAATGGTCAGAGAAGTAATGTGCAACCTTCTTCGTGGTCATATAAATCCCATATACAAGCTTTTGATAATGAGGATATCTTTGCTTTGATGGAGTCAAAACTTCAGAAACATAATATACTGGGCGCTGAACTTTAAAGGCTTTCCCTTCTTCTTCCCGCTCGACCATAAGTACTGTACTGACGACTTGTCCTGTGGCTGCAATGTAGAGTAGCAAAGGCTCTTTGCTGATTGGGGCAGCAAGCACCGGCTGGGTGGAGAGCAGGGCTTTTAGCTCTGCAAACGCTGCATCAGCTTCAGGAGTCCACTCGAACTTGTTTGACTTCTTCATCAGTCGGTAAAGAGGCAATGCCTTTTCACCGAGACGAGAGATGAATCGACTTAAAGCGGCCAAGCAACCAGTAAGCTTCTGGACGTCGTGCACACGCACATGGCGTTTCATTCGGAGTATAGTACCAACTTTCTCTGGATTGGCGTCGATTCCTCGTTCGGAAACGAGAAAACCGAGTAACTTTCCGCCGAGAACTCCGAATGTGCACTTTGACGGATTAAGCTTGATATCATACCTCCGGAGGTTGGCAAATGTCTCAGCAAGGTCAGTCAGCAGGTCGGAACCCTTCCGTGACTTGACCACAATATCATCCATGTATGCTTCCACATTCCGACTGATTTGAGTGAGCAAACACTTCTGAATCATCCTCATGAACGTGGCTCCGGCATTCTTGAGGCCGAATGGCATGGTAACATAACAGAAGCACCCGAATGGAGTGATGAAAGCTGTTTTGATCTCGTCGGGTCCATACAGACGGATCTGATGGTAACCGGAATATGCGTCTAAAAAAGACAGGCACTCACATCCCGCAGTCGAATCGACTATCTGATCGATGCGAGGGAGAGGAAAATGATCTTTCGGGCAGGCCCAATTGATATGTTTGAAGTCAATGCACATGCGAAGTGACTTGTCCTTCTTGGGGACCATGACAACATTGGCGAGCCACTCAGAGTGGTAAATCTCTCGGATAAACTCTGCTGCTAAGAGCCGAGCCACCTCCTCACCAATAGCCTTTCTCTTCTGGACGGCGGACCGTCGAAGATGCTCTTTGATAGGTTTCACTTTTGGATCGACTCGTAGGCGGTGCTCAGCCAGCCCCCTGGGAACACCTAGCATGTCAGAAGGCTTCCATGTGAAGATGTCCCAGTTCTCACGGAGGAACTGGATGAGCGCTTCTTCCTATTTGGAGTCGAGTGTTGTTGAGATATGAGTCGGAGCAGCATTGGGGTCGGTCGGGTGAATGTGAACTGGCTTTGTCTCACCGGATGACTAAAACACTGATTCTGTAGCGGGCTTCTTGGCTCGCAACAAATCACTCGGGTCGGCAGTTTTCTCGTACTCCTGCAGCTCGACCACTGCCATATGAGCATCGACGATCTTTGAGCCTTTCTGAAAGCACTCCTCTGCCTTCTTCCGATTGCCAGTAATAGTGATCACACCTTTGGGACCAGGCATCTTCAATTTGAGGTACACATAGCATGGTCGAGCCATGAAACGTGCATAAGCTGGCCTGCCCAAAATAGCGTGATAGGCGCTCTGGAAATCCACAACTTCAAATGTCAACTTTTCTTTGCGGTAATTCTTGGAATCACTGAAAACCACATCAAGAGCAAGTTGGCCGAGTGACTCAGCCTTCCTTCCGGGAATGACTCCATGGAAACTCATGTTGCTGGCACTGAGTCTGGACACCAGAATGCCCATCCCTTTCAACGTCTCTGCATACGGTATATTCAGGCCACTGCCTCCATCCATCAAAACTTTGGTTAGTCGAGTGCCTTCGACAACTGGGTCGACCACCAGAGCTTGCCTCCTAGGGGTGGCTATGTGCGTCGGGTGATCGAACTGGTCGAATTTGATGGCAGTCTGAGACCATTTCAAATAACCGGGTGTCGCCGGAGCGACCATGTTTACTTCTCTGTTGATAACTTTCAGTCGACTTTTACTTTCGATGTCAGCAAAAATCATCAGGGTGGAATTGACCTGGGGATATCCATCGTCACTATCTTCTTTGTCTTGAACTTTGTCCGACTCCTTTTCCTTATCTTTGGGCTTTTTCCCCTGGAACTGCTGGATCAAGAGTCGACACTGTCGAGTGGTATGTTTCGGGTAAGTGAGTTTACCCTCTTCATCTTTCTTTGTGTGAATGTGGCATGGCAAATCCAACACATCATTTCCGTCTTGGTCTTTCACTTTCTTAGGGTTCCAAGGCCCTTTGGGCTTCCCCTTAAACTTTCCTTGAGTCACGGCCAAGGCTTCCCCAGGAGCAGCTAGCTCGGCTTTCCGCTTCTGCTTCCGACTGGAGTTCCCTTCTCCGGTTTCATGGGCGACTGACTTGTGCTTGCCACTCCAGAGCCGATCCTCTTCTTCACCATTGGCATACTTGGTGGCAATCTCCATCATTCGACTCAGAGACATGTCTCCGGTTCGACCGAATTTCAGGTTCAGCTCTCTGTACTTAACGCCTTCCTTGAAGGCACAGACTGCTTGGTGATCAGATATGTTCTCTACTGTGTGATGCAATGTGATCCATCTCTGGATGTAGGCCCTCAAAGTTTCATTCGGCTTCTGCACGCAAGATTGCAGCTCTGTCAACCCTGCTGGTCGTTTGCAAGTTCCTTCAAATGTTCTGACAAACACTCGGGCAAGATCTTCCCAAGTGTAAATGCTGCTCGACGCTAACTGATTCAGCCATGCTTTGGCCGAGCCCTCCAACATAAGAGGCAGGTGTTTCATGGCCACTTCGTCGTTGCCCCCGCCAATCTGAACAACCACTCGGTAGTCCTCAAGCCAAGTATCAGGCTTGGACTCGCCAGTGAACTTACTGACTCCAGTCGCCAACCTGAAGTTGGGAGGAATCACCGCGGCCCTGATGGCTCTGCTGAAGCACTCTGGTCCTGAGACGTGTACTCTGCTGCTGGTGGGTACATCTCTGTCATGACCTTCTCGGTGAGCTCTGTTCCTGTCGACCAAACCCTGAACGAGAATGGATCTCGCATCAAAGCCTGGTTCCCTGGGGTCGACTGGGATCCTTCGCCCAACACTATGGGGGCGTCTGTTATCCTGCTGTCGAGGCACGTACGATCCACTCCTTGGGGGAGGGGTGGGCACTCGACGTCGATCATCACGACCGAGTCGGTGATCATACTGCTCACGGTTCCTGTACTGATCACGTCGGTCCTCACGTCCCTCACGCCTCGGGGGCGATTTTGGGCTGTGGGCCGACTGGACTGTATCTGCAGCGACGGATCTGCTATGGATCCTATTCCGCGACTGTGATACAGCTGAATTTTGGTCCCCTGCTGCCCGGAGTAATGCTCTGATCTGCAACAAACCTCTGCCAGCCTCTGATTGGGAAGGCTGAATCGACTCTGCTATACGGGCTGCAGCTGCTAAATTCTGAATTAGAGTTCGATATACCTGAGTCGGTGGTGGAAAGAGCTGACGTCGACTGGATTCTGGAACCCATTGTCGCGCGCGTCCTCTAAGGCACGGGCCTCGGGGGTTTCGCCAACGATAGGAGTGTGCAGTGCATCCATATTCCGGCGGTGAAGGTCTTCCCTCTGCAGCGAAGTGAGGGGCTCGGGGAGATACTCTTCATGGGCATGCGACGGATCGCCTCCGCCGTCGCCTCCATCAGTGCAGGGAAAGCCGGGAGGACTGCGTGGTCCATCGACCATCAGAACCTCCGCCGCAGAATCACTGCTGTCACACTCGGATGCAGTCTTTGCGGAGCCAGTCATCAGGTCGAACAGGCCGTAGAGAGATTCGTCGGGCTCGATCGCCGTGACTTGGGGGGTGGCCGATTGGCGAGCCACCGCGTGCCTCACCCACCGCTGAAGCCTCGACCGACCGGAGCGCTTGCGCCGGCGGGAGACAGGGAGGGAGGACGACACAGGGGCCAATCGATACTGGGTCGACTGTTGCCGCAGGAGGACGCCGCGGACGCACACGCGAAAGTGCGTTGCTCCACGGACAAGGAGCGCGTCGACGTCGAGCAGAGCCTCCTGAAGCCAAGCGGAATCGTCAGCGATGAACATGAGCGCGCCGAGACGGATCTCGCGGCCCTCAACCAAAACTCCGCCTGAAACCATGATGAAGGTGAATCGGAAAAATCGCAACTTCTCCAACAAATCGCTAAGACACCTGCCCCACGGTGGGCGCCAAATGTCGTGGTTCTAAGTCTGACAATAATGTAGGGGGCATGAATGGAGAGGCAAGATCCTAGCTATGGAGTAGTTGTATACGCAAGAGTTTTACGAGTTCAGGCCCTTCTCGGAGGAAGTAACAACCCTACGTCTCGGGGCCCGGAGGCGGTCGACTGGATTATGTGTATATGGATTACAGGGGTGCGAACCCTTTACACTGAGGAGGGGGTGGCTTATATAGAGTTCGCCAGACCCCTCCGGCCCTCAGTTATGCAGGGTTTAAGGTACATTAAGGTCGGACGTTACTGGTAACGCCACAAATAAAGTACTATGATGACCATAAAAGCTACTTAATGACCGACCGTTAGCGTGCAGAGTGACTTTAGATCTCCTGGCGGTTGAGTGGTTGGCTTCATGGTTGAGTGATAGTCTTCATGGTCGAGTGTCTTCGAGTCCGTCGAGTGGAACACTTCTGAGTCGATTGAAAGGTGATTTCTTTTAGAGATGTCCTAGGGGAGGGTAGCTTGGACAAGTCCATGACCCTACCCTAGGTACATAGCTTCATCAGTCGCCGCCACCACCGTCGGGCCATTGCAACTTCTTCCCGACGTCGCCGCGAGCACCACCTCGGTCCCGAGTGCCCAGCCAGCTCCTTCGACAATGCTGGCACGCTCGTCTGACGCCACCATGCTCGCCGGACGCCGCCAGGCCAACTACCTGGTCCAGTAGAGGCGCGCGTCTCTTCGCAGGCCTGCTTCTTCGATGACGCCCGCAAGCTGTTCGGCGGTTTGCAAGTTACAAATGGACTCCGCCGACGAGTTCTTTTTCCACAATTTTCTTTGCGACTCAGATGATTCTTCATCCGACGATGAGGAGATGGTGGCTGCTGTGTTGGTCGTCCATGACCACCTTAGTAGGCAGCGGCCGTTGTTCCGGGGCTCGATACGGGGGCACACTCCAGCGTTTAATTGCAACCGAGAGAGTGGCTATTTCCTTCTTTGGAAGGACTACTTCGAGACACCCAACCCGCTCTTCAAACATCACAAATCCTGGTGCCGTTTCCGTATGGCTAGGCATGTTTTCAACCGTATTCGGGAGGGGTGGTCGGATACGATAAGTATATCAAGTACAAGGAGGATGCACTTGGAAAGATTAGCTTCTCCTCTTATCATAAATGCACTGCAGCTATCCAGATGCTTGCATACGGAGTTCCCGATGATCTCATTGATGAGTACGTTCGTATGAGTAAGTCTATGTGCCTAGACTCCATGTGCAAGTTCTGGAAGGTTGTGATTGTAGTGTTTGGCCTAAGTACTTGAGACAGCCAAATGCTGAAGATACAACCTGCTTGTTGACGAGGATGCTAGCAGGGGCTTACCAGGGATTCTTGGTAGCATAGCCCCTTCTGCTTGGCAGGGACAGTATAGGGGCCATGTCAAAACTTGCACCGTCATACTCAAGGCTGTGACTTCACAAGATCTCTGGATTTGACACTCTTTCTTCAGCATGGCCGGATCTCACAATGATATCAGTGTGCTTCAGTGCTCTCAGGTGTTTGCAAGTCTTGCCGAAGGAAACTGCCCGCCGGTGAATGTTAACATCAACGGCCACAACTACAACAAGGATACTACCTAGCTGACGGTATCTATCCTCAATGGACTACTCTTGTGAAGACAATCTCCAGCCTTGTAGGAGAGAAGAGGAGGACATTTGCACAAGAGCAAGAGAGTGCTAGGAAGGATGTGGAGCGTGCCTTTGGTCTTCTGCAATCTTGATGGGGCATCGTTCGGTATCCTGCTAGAACTTGGAGCACCAAGAAGTTGTGAGAGGTGATGACTGTTTTGTTGGGGAACATAGTAATTTAAAAAAAAGTCCTACGCACACGCAAGATCATGGTGATGCATAGCAACGAGAGGGGAGAGTGTTGTCCACGTACCCTCATAGACCGAAAGCGGAAGCGTTAGCATAACGCGGTTGATTTAGTCGTACGTCTTCACGATCCGACCGATCAAGTACCGAACGTACGACACCTTCGAGTTCAGCACACGTTCAGCCCAATGACGTCCCTCGAACTCCGATCCAGCCGAGTGTTGAGGGAGAGTTTCGTCAGCATGATGGCGTGGTAACGATGATGATGTTCTACCGACGCAGGGCTTCTCCTAAGCACCGCTACGATATTATCAAGGTGGATTATGGTGGAGGGGGGCACCGCACACGGCTAAGAGATCCAAGGGATCAACTGTTGTGTCTAGAGGTGCCCCTTGCCCTCGTATATAAAGGAGCAAGGGGAGGAGGGGCGGCCAAGGACGAGGAGGCGTGCCCAAGGGGGCAATCCTACTCCAAGTAGGATTCCCCCCTCTTTCCAAGTCCTAGTAGGAGAGGGGAAGGAAGGGGAGGAGAAGGAGAAGGAAGGAGAGGGAGGAAAAGGAGGAAAGGGGGGCCGGCCCCCTAGTCCAATTCGGTTTGGGCTAGGGGGGCCGCGCGCCCTGTCTCCTCTCTTCCACCACTTTGCCCATGAGGCCCATTACTTCTTTCTCGTATTCCCGTAACTCCCTGGTACCCCTGAAAATACCTGAATCACTCGGAACCTTTCCGATGTCCGAATATAGTCGTCCAATATATCGATCTTTACGTCTCGACCATTTCGAGACTCCTAGTCATGTCCCCAATCTCATCCGGGACTCCGAACTACCTTTGGTACATCAAATTATATAAACTCATAATATAATTGTCATCGTAACTTTAAGCGTGCGGACTGAGAGAGTCCTGGATTAGGGGGTGTCCGGATGGCCGGACTATACCTTCAGCCGGACTCCAGGACTATGAAGATACAAGATTGAAGACTTCGTCCCGTGTTCGGAAGGGACTTTCCTTGGCGTGGAAGGCAAGCTTGGCGATGCGGATATTTAGATCTCCTACCATTATAACCGACTTTGTGTAACCCTAACCCTCTCCGGTGTCTATATAAACCGGAGGGCTTTAGTCCGTAGACAACAATCATACCATAGGCTAGCTTCTAGGGTTTAGCCTCCTTGATCTCGTGGTAGATCTACTCTTGTACTACCCATATCATCAATATTAATCAAGCAGGACGTAGGGTTTTACCTCCATCGAGAGGGCCCGAACCTGGGTAAAACTTCGTGTCCCTTGTCTCCTATTACCATCCGCCTAGACGCACAGTTCGGGACCCCCTACCCGAGATCCGCCGGTTTTGACACCGACATTGGTGCTTTCATTGAGAGTTCCTCTGTGTCGTCGCTTTTAGGCCCGATGGCTCCTCCGATCATCAATAACGATGCAGTCCAGGGTGAGACTTTTCTCCCCGAACAGATCTTCGTCTTCGGTGGCTTCGCACTGCGGGCCAATTCGCTTGGCCATCTGGAGCAGATTGAAAGCTACGCCCCTGGCCATCAGGTCAGATTTGGAAGTTTAAACTACACGGCTGACGTCCGCGGGGACTTGATCTTCGACGGATTCGAGCCACAGCCGAGCGCGCCGCACTGTCGCGATGGGAATGATCTAGCTCTGCCGCCGAACAGTGCCTTGGAGGCCACGCACGCATCGGTTCCGACCCTTGATTCGGAACCAACTGCGCCGATCGAGGACGAGTGGTTGGACGCCGCCTCGGGGGCTGCGATCCCAACGGCGATCGAGCCGAACACCAGCCCCGCACTCCGCAAGGCCCGTGACTCCATGGGGCCGGACTCCTCTCCGGACTCCAAGCCCCCCGCGCCCCTGCCGATCGAATCCGATTGGGCGCTGATCATTGAGTTTACCGTCGCGGACATCTTTCAGCACTCGCCCTTTGGCGATATTCTGAAGTCATTAAAGTCTCTCTCTTTTTCACGAGAGCCCTGGCCGAACTGCGGTCAGCAAGGTTGGGATACGGACGACGAAGAAATTCAAAGCCCACCCACCACCCACTTTGTAGCCACTGTCGATGATTTAACCGACATGCTCGACTTCGACTCCGAAGACATCGACGGTATGGACGCCGATGTAGGAGACGACCAAGAACCAGCACCTATAGGGCACTGGAAAGCCACCTCGTCGTATGACATATACATGGTGGATACACCAAAAGAAGGAGATGGCGATTGAACAGCGGGGGATGACCCCTCCAAGAAACAGCCTAAGCGCCGGCGCCGCTCTAAATCCCGCCAAAGCAAAAACGGTGATTCCGGCACATGAGATAATAATACTCCGGATAGTGCCGAAGAACACCGCCTCCAGCAAGATTCAGCGCAGGAGGATGGAGAAGCCAGCCCTCACGAGAGAGCGGCAGACAGAGAGGTTGAGGATGATAATTATATGCCTCCCTCCGAAGACGAGGCAAGCCTCGACGACGACGAATTCGTCGTGCCAGAGGATCCCATCGAACAAGAGCGCTTCAAACACAGGCTTATGGCCACGGCAAGCAGCCTTAAGAAAAAACAGCAACAGCTTAGAGCTGATCAAGATTTGCTAGCCGACAGATGGACTGAAGTCCTTGCGGCCGAAGAGTATGAACTCGAACGCCCCTCCAAGAGCTACCCCAAGCGCAGGCTGCTACCCCGATTAGACGAGGAAGCACCTAAACCTACATCACCAGCGCATGATACGGCCGATCGGCCACCTCGTGGCCGCGACAGAGAGGCCTCTCGGCCCTCCACTCAAGCCGCACCCCGGGGCCGTTCAAAACATTTTAAGGCACGGGAAAATGCGCCAGACCTGCGAGATATATTGGAGGACAAGGCAAAGCAAACAAGATTGATCTATGGATCGCGCGGACGCCCCACGACATATGACGGTGATCATCACTCCGAATATAATGAATCCGGCCGGGCCGGACACAATAGACAAAGCTCATTTGAGCTGCGTCGTAATATAGCCCAATATAGAGGTGCCACACACCCCCTATGCTTCACAGATGAAGTAATGGATCATCAAATCCCGGAGGGTTTCAAACCCGTGAACATCGATTCATACGATGGCACAACAGATCCCGCGGTATGGATCGAGGATTATCTCCTTCATATCCACATGGCCCGCGGCGATGATCTACACGTCATCAAATACCTCCCACTCAAACTCAAGGGACCAGCTCGGCATTGGCTTAACAGCTTGCCAGCAGAATCAATCGGGTGTTGGGAGGACCTGGAGGCCGCATTCCTCGACAATTTCAAGGGCACCTATGTGCGACCGCCAGACGCCGATGACCTAAGCCACATAATTCAGCAGCCAGAGGAATCGGCCAGGCAATTCTGGACACAGTTCCTAACAAAGAAAAACCAAATAGTCGACTGTCCGGATGCTAGGCCCTAGCAGCCTTCAAGCATAATATCCGCGACGAGTGGCTTGCCCGGCACCTTGGACAGGAAAAGCCGAAATCCATGGTAGCACTCCGGACGCTCATGACCCACTTTTGCGCGGGAGAAGACAACTGGCTAGCTCGTAGCAATAACTTGACCAAGAGCCTTGGTAATTCGGACACCAAGGACAACAGTGGCAGGTCACGTCGGAACAAGCAAAAACGCCGCGTTAACAGCGACAGCAACGAGGATACGACAGTCAATGCCGGATTCAGAAGCTATAAATCCGGTCAGCGGAAAAAGCCATTCAAAAGAAATACTCAGGGCCCGTCCAGTTTGGACTGAATACTCGACCACTTGTGCCAAATACATGGCACCCCCGAAAAGCCAGCCAATCACACCAACAGAGATTGTTGGGTGTTCAAGCAGGTAGGCAAGCTAAATGCCGAAAATAGAGGCAAGGGGCTGCGTAGCGATGACGAGGAGGCGCCCCGGCCGCCGAACAATAGTGGACAGAAGGGTTTTCCCCCACAAGTGCGGACGGTGAACATGTTATACGCAACCCACATCCCCAAGAGGGAGCGGAAGCGTGCGTTAAGGGACGTATATGCGATGGAGCCAGTCGCCCCAAAGTTCAACCCATGGTCCTCCTGCCCAATCACCTTCGATCGAAGGGACCACCCCACTAGCACCCGTCATAGCGGATTCGCCGCATTGGTTCTAGACCCAATTATTGACGGATTTCATCTCACAAGAGTCCTTATGGACAGCGGCAGCAGCCTGAACCTGCTTACCAGGATACAGTGCGGAAAATGGGCATAGATCCCTCGAGGATTAAGCCCACCAAAATGACCTTTAAACGCGTCATACCAGGTGTAGAGGCCAATTGTACAGGCTGAGTCACACTTGAAGTGGTCTTCGGATCTCCGGACAATTTCCGAAGCGAGGAGTTAATCTTCGACATAGTCCCGTTCCGCAGCTGCTATCACGCACTGCTCGGGCGAACCGCATTCGCAAAGTTCAATGCAGTGCCGCACTATGCATACTTTAAGCTCAAGATGCCAGGCCCTCAAGGAGTAATCACGACCAATGGAAACACCGAACGCTCCCTCCGAACGGAGGAGCACACGGTGGCCCTCGCAGCGGAAGTACAAAGCAGCCTCTCAAGGCAGCTCTCCAGTCCGGCCGTTAAACGTCCGGACATCGTCAAGCGCTCCTGGAGTAACCTACAACAAGACTGCCTGACACGTTCTGAGCAGGCGTAGCAACGCGGCCCCAACCCCAGCCCTCGCGAACTAGCGAAACCAGTGCCTCGCGTACATAACTACAGTCTCGAAATACCATGGGCACAGGGGGAGGGGCACCATCACGACACACCCGAAACACGGCTTATACTGCACTAGGGGCTGCCGATTTCTTTATTTTCTCTTACTTTCAAGACTCCATACTTCGGAAGACCTGCTCGGCAATCCAACTGCCGCTCAAACGATGAAATAACCAGGGAAGTAGAAAAGCTACGCCGCATTATATAACTCCCAGGTGGTCTCTATCATGAGAAGTATACCTGTTTTGCATACTATTCCGCAGCCTGCCCCTGGAAAGGACATGTTACATAGTCCCGCTTTTGTTTATCACACTATTTGTATCATTCTGCTTCGATCGCAGCTTTTCTATAAACAATGCATAGCTTTTGTCTACTTTCGCATTACTGTTTTTTACAAATATATGTTCATTAACGACATGTTACACCCGTACACTTTGGTACGGTCAATACGCCAGGGGCTTTAGTACCCCCTAATATGGTGTGAAAAGTCCGAACACTTTAACAAGTGCGGCACCCCGAACTTATAGCATTATATGCATCGACTCCGAATCATGTCTTGGGTCAATAGTTGGGTTTGCCCGGCTCCTATGTTTTGGTGCCTTACGTTCCGTTGTATCGGTTAAGGTAGCACTAGGAGAACTACTGCGATTGTGCCCCAGTTGAGCTGGGCGGAGCACCTCAGTAGAGAAAGCTAAAACTGACTGTCATGATGAAGCGAGAGACTGGTCGCTGTTCGAGAGGTTTTCCGAGTCCCTAAAGACTTATGCCGCTTAGAGGGAGGAGTCGGCTTTGCCCGACCAAAGGCATGGATAGCACCCCGAACTCAGTCTTCCGAACACTAGGGGCTTCACTGAAATTTAAAATTATAGAATTCTATGGCTAAGTGAGAGTGTTCAAGCACTATAGTCCGATTGCCTTGTTCGTTGTGCTGAGCGCCTCCCTCGAAGGACCCAAACATGGGAAAAAGAGCGCTAAGGTTTATCCCGAACACCCCAGCACTAGTGGCATGGGGGCAGAAGCCGACGACTCGCCATCTCTAAAATTTAATAAACGGCCGCACAGAAGGTAATATTTTAAATTCAAAACGCATTGCTTAAGCGCACATGAACAAGTTTTCAGCGCACAGGATAAAACGAGCGAGTTTACTCCAAAATTACATTCCTGGAACATTCATCCGCCATTAGGCGGGCACCCTTCAAAACATCCTCGTAATAATTCTCGGGCTTGCGATGCTCTTTCCCCGGCGGTGGCCCGTCCTTCACAAGCTTCTCAGCTTCCAGCTTGCCCCAGTGCACCTTAGCACGGGCAAGGGCCCTACGGGCACCTTCGATGCAGACGGAGCGCTTGATGACTTCGAGCCTTGGTCAGGCCTCCACCAGCCGTCGCACCAGCCCGAAGTAGCTCCCAGGCAGAGCCTCTCCAGGCCACAGCTGAACTATGAGGCCTTTCACACCCTGTTCGGCCGCCTTGTGGAGCTCGACCAGCTGCTTCAGCTGGTCGCTCAGGGGCACTGGGTGTCCGGCCTCAGCATACTGAGACCAGAACACCTTGTCCGTCGAGCTGTCCTCCTCGGCTCGGTAGAATGCGGCGGCATCGGACACGCTACGGGGAAGATCTGCGAAGGCTCCTGGAGAGCTCCGGATTCGGGTAAGTAACAAGAAGCTCACTTTTACATGTTTGCTTTGCATAAAAAATGCCTTACCCGCCGCTATCTTTTTCACCGCATCCAACTCCTGGAGGGCCTTCTGGGATTCGGCCTTGGCAGATTTGGCATTTTCAATAGCCGTCGCGAGCTCGGACGCTCGCGTCTTTGAGTCAAGCTCCAAACTCTCATGTTTTTCCATGAGAACCTGGAGCTCTAACCGTACCTCGCCAACTTGCGCCTCATATTTCTCCCGCTCGGCGCGCTCCGCGGCCGCTTTCTTCTCAGCCTCGGCCAGCGCTTGCTTGAGGGTCGCCACCTCAGTTGTGGCCCCTACAATAACCATGTTAATCCTATCATATTTTTGCAATTGCACTTTTATATTTTATTTTTCTATAAGGTATTTCTTACCTTCTTTCTCCTCGAGCTGCCGTTTGGCAAGGCCGAGCTCTTGCTCGGTTCGCTCGAGGCCCTGCTTCAGTGTGCCCACCTCTGCAGTCAGTGCGGCGGTCGCCAGCAGCGAAGCCTGCATACGCATATTGACTCTTTTTCTGTTAGACTCCTGCGAATTTTGTTAGATCCTCTATTCGGCTTTTCTTTCCGAACGCCAAACAGAGCATCAGGGGCTACTGTCTATGCGGTAATATTTTTTATATATTCTGTACTTACCTCGAAGCCTGTTACAAGGCTGGCACAAGCTTCAGACAGTCCGCTCTTGGCGGACGGAACCTTATGGATCACCGCACTCATAATAGTGCGGTGCTCCTCGTCGATGGAGGCGCCGTTAAGCACCTCCAGCAGATTATCCGGCGCCTCCGGTTGGACGGGGGCCGCCGGCTCAGTAGGCTTGCTCCTCTTGGAAGGAGTTCGCCTACCGCGGTCCGGAACCGTTGACGATTCCAGCGCTTATGTCCGGCTCAAATCCGGACTTGGAGCCCTGGGGGGTTTTATCCCCTTTACTCCGAGTGTCCGGGAGGTCGCCTTGTCGCGCCCCCAGGACCACCTCCTCCTGGCTTGGAACCTGTTGAGACAACACTTCGGCGTCGTCCGTAAGGCGGGGGGAGGTAGCCGTCGGAAGGGAGTTCACGTCCGACGAATCCAGGGAGCCGCTCGACGACTCGTCGAGCCCGACTTTGGGTGGACTACATAGATATATTCGGCATAAGGAAAGGCTGTGCAATAAAGGAATGCTATGAATTACTCGGGTGCCCGGATGCTTACGATTCCGCCAGACGCTTGGCCCTGCGCGGCCACTCCTCTTCGTCGTCGTCGGCGTCGGCGGGGTAGTCCGGAGGAAGGGTTTCCCCCTTCTTGGACCCTTCGGCCTCCCCGGTCAGGGTAGCCTTCCTTTTCTTTCCTCCCCCCGCTGGAGGGGGAGAGGTTTCTTATTCATCCTCCTCGTTTTCACGGGAGGAGCGCGTCTCGGATTCGTCGGATGAAGAATCCGACACCTCCTGGCGCCGGGAACTCTTTCGAGTCCCTGTGGCCCTCTTCTTGGCCTTCTTCTCCGGCACCATGTAGGGTGCCGGAGCCAGCAGCTTCGCTAAGTGAGCATCGGCTGGGTCTTCGGGCAAAGGGGCCGGACAGTCGATCTATCTGGACTTCGCCAGCCAACCCTGTCAAAGGAAAGGGAGTTTAGATCCCGCATAGAGTCAAAATACGGAAAGCCAACATCCTGTAAAAGGTAAAAATAGCTTACCGCACTAGCGAGAAGCTGTGTGCTGAATCCGCGATCCTCGGAAGCGGATGCGGGAGCCTCGGCACCTTTGGATAGCACCTTCCAGGCGTCTTCGTACGTTGTGTCGAAGAGCCTGCTCAGGGTTGGGTGCTGCGCCGGGTCGAACTCCCACAAATTGAAGCCCTGTTGCTGACACGGGAGGATCCGGCGGACGAGCATAACCTGGACTACATTGACAAGCTTGAGCTGCTTGTTCACCAGGGTTTGGATGCATTTTTGTAGTCCGGTTACTTCTCCTTGGTTGCCCCACGATAGGCCCGTCTCTTTCCAAGACGTGAGCCGTGTAGGGGGTCCGGACCGGAACTCGGGGGCTGCGACCCACTCAGAGTCGCGCGGCTCGGTGATGTAAAACCACCCCGATTGCCACCCCTTCAGGGTTTCCACAAAGGAGCCCTCGAGCCATAGGACGTTGGCTATCTTGCCCGCCATGGTACCTCCGCACTCCGCCTGGTTGCCGTGCACCACCTTAGGCTTGACGTTGAAAGTCTTGAGCCATAGGCCGAAATGGGGGCGGATGCAGAGGAAAGCCTCACACACGACAATAAACGCCGAGATGTTGAGGACGAAGTTCGGGGCCAGATCATGGAAATCTAGGCCATAGTAGAACATGAGCCCCCGGACGAACGGGTGGAGAGGAAAGCCCAGTCCGCGGAGGAAATGGGGAAGGAATACTACCCTCTCATGGGGCCTTGGGGTGGGGAGGAGCTGCCCCTCTTCGGGAAGCCGGTGCGCGATGTTGTTAGACAACTATCCGGCTTTCCTCAGTTTTTTGACGTGTCCCTCCGTAACGAAGGAGACCATCCACTTGCCTCCCGCTCCGGACATGACTGGAGAAGGTTGAGGTGGGAAGTGCGGGCTTGGGCGTTGGAGCTCGAGTGCGCGGAAGATGGATAGGCAAAGGAGGAAGAGGGCGTAGGTAAAAAGGTGGATCCTTATCCCTTTATATGGGCGGATGCGGCTAAGCATCCCCACCAGCCTGGTAAAACTCGCTTATCAACCAAGCGCCGTGATAAATGGCGCTGTTGGGTTACCCACGTCCGTATTAATGAGAATCCCGTAAATGAGGGGACACGATCTCTGCTTTGACAAGATGTGCCAAGGAAACCGCCTCGCAAAACGCGCTGAGGTGGGGGAGTAAAAACGATTCGAATAAAGACTTGGCCGTAGTGTGATGTCACGCAACGGAATACGTCAGCAGATTAGATTTGTGTAAATATTATTCTCTCTATGGCAATATGTGGAAACTTATTTTGCAGGGTTGGACACTGTCTTTTGTGTTCAAAATGTTCTATGAAGTACTTGGAGGAGGAACCCGCCTTGCAATGCCGAAGAAAATCAGCGCGCCGGACTCGTCGTCATTGAAGCCTGGTTCAGGGGCTACTGAGGGAGTCCTGGATTAGGGGGTGTCCGGATGGCCGGACTATACCTTCAGCCAGACTCCTGGACTACGAAGATACAAGATTGAAGACTTCGTCCCGTGTCCGAAAGGGACTTTCCTTTGCGTGGAAGGCAAGCTTGGCGATGCGGATATTTAGATCTCCTACCATTGTAACCGACGTTGTGTAACCCTAACTGTCGGTGTCAAAACCAGCGGATCTCGGGTAGGGGGTCCCGAACTGTGCGTCTAGGCGGATGGTAACAGGAGACAAGGGACACGAAGTTTTACCCAGGTTCGGGCCCTCTTGATGGAGGTAAAACCCTACGTCCTGCTTGATTAATATTGATGATATGGGTAGTACAAGAGTAGATCTACCACGAGATCAAGGAGTCTAAACCCTAGAAGCTAGCCTATGGTATGATTGTTGTATGTTGTCCTACGGACTAAAGCCCTCCGGTTTATATAGACACCGGAGGGGGTTAGGGTTACACAAAGTCGGTTACAATGGTAGGAGATCTAAATATCCACATCGCCAAGCTTGCCTTCCACGCCAAGGAAAGTCCCTTCCGGACACGGGACGAAGTCTTCAATCTTGTATCTTCATAGTCCAGGAGTCCGACTAAAGGTATAGTCCAGCCATACGGACACCCCCTAATCCAGGACTCCCTCAGTAGCCCCTGAACCAGGCTTCAATGACGACGAGTCCGGCGCGCAGATTGTCTTCGGCATTGCAAGGCGGGTTCCTCCTCCTAGTACTTCATAGAAGATTTTGAACACAAAAGACAGTGTCCGACCCTCAGCGCATTTGGCGAGGCGGTTTCCTTGGCACGTCTTGTCAAAGCAGAGATTGTGTCCCCTCATTTACGGGATTCTCATCAATACGGACGTGGGTAACCCAACCGCGCCATTTATCACGGCGCTTGGGAGATAAGCGAGTTTTACCAGGCTGGTGGGGATGCTTAGCCGCATCCGCCCATATAAAGGTATAAGGATCCACCTTTTTACCTACGCCTTCTTCCTCCTTTGCCTATCCATCTTCCGCGCACTCGAGCTCCAGCGCCCAAGCCCGCACTTCCCACCTCAACCTTCTCCAGCCATGTCCGGAGCGGGAGGCAAGTGGATTCTCTCCTCCGTTACGGAGGGACATGTCAAAAAACTGAGGAAAGCCGGATACTTGTCTAACGACATCGCACACCGGCTTCCTGAAGAGGGGCAGCTCCTCCCCACCCCAAGGCCCCATGAGAGGGTAGTATTCCTTCCCATTTCCTCCGCGGACTGGGCTTTCCTCTCGACCCGTTCGTCCGGGGGCTCATGTTCTACTATGGCCTAGATTTCCACGATCTGGCCCCGAACTTCGTCCTCAACATCTCGACGTTTATCGTCGTGTCTGAGGCTTTCCTCTGCGTCCGCCCGCATTTCGGCCTATGGCTCAAGACTTTCAACATCAAGCCCAAGGTGGTGCGCGGCAACCAGGCGGAGTGCGGAGGTGCCATGGCGGGCAAGATAGCCAGCGTCCTATGGCTCGAGGGCTCCTTTGTGGAGACCCTGAAGGGGTGGCAATTGGGGTGGTTTTACATCACCGAGCCGCGCGATCCCGAATGGGTCGCAGCCCCGAGTTCCGTTCCAGACCCCCTACGCGGCTCACGTCTTGGAAAGGGACGGGCCTGTCATGGGGCAATAAAGGAGAGGTAACTGGACTACAAAAATGCATCCAAACCTTGGTGAACAAGCAGCTCAAGCTTGTCAATGTAGTCCAGGTTATGCTCGTCCGCCGGATCCTCCCGTGTCAGCAACGGGGCTTCAATTTGTGGGAGTTCAACCCGGTGCAGCACCCAACCCTGAGCAGTCTCTTCGACACAATGTACGAAGATGCCTGGAAGGTGCTATTCAAAGGCGCCAAGGCTCCTTCATCCGCTTCCGAGGACCGCGGATTCAGCACGCAGCTTCCCGCTAGTGCGGTAAGCTATTTTTACCTTTTACAGGATGTTGGCTTTCCATAGTTTGATTCTATGCGGGATCTAAACTCCCTTTCCTTTGACAGGATTGGCTGGCGAAGTCCGGACAGATCGACTGTCCGGCCCCTTTGCCCGAAGACCGAGCCGATGCTCGCTTAGCGAAGCTGTTGGCTCCGGCACCTTATGTGGTGCTGGAGAAGAAGGCCAAGAAGAGGGCCACAGGGACTCGAAAGAGTTCCCGGCGCCCGGAGGTGTCGGATTCATCATCCGACGAATCCAAGACGCGCTCCTCCCGTGAAAACGAGGAGGAGGAAGAATAAACCTCTCCCCCTCCAGCGGGGGAGGAAAGAAAAGGAAGGCCGCCCCGACCGGGGAGGCCAAAGGGTCCAAGAAGGGGAAAACCCTTCCTCTGGACTACCCCACTGACGCCGCCGACGACGAAGAGGAGTGGCCGCGCAGGGACTAGCGTCCGGCGGAATCGTAAGCATCCGGGCACCCGAGTAATTCATAGCATTCCTTTATTGCACAGCCTTTCCTTATGTCGAATATATCTATGCAGGCCGCCCAAAGCCGGGCTCGACGAGTCGTCGAGCGGCTCCCTGGATTTGTCGGACGTGAACTCCCTTCCGACGGCTACCTCCCCCCGCCCTACGGACGACGCCGAAGTATTGTCTCAACAGGTTCCAAGCCAGGAGGAGGTGGTCCTAAGGTCACTACAAGGCGACCTCCCGGACTCCAAGAGTAAAGGGGATAAAACCCCCCAGGGCTCCAAGTCCGGCTTTGAGCCGGACACCGCGCCGGAATCGTCAACGGTTCCGCGAACTCCTTCCAAGAGGAGCAAGCCTACTGAGCCGGCGGCCCCCGTCCAACCGGAGGTGCCGGACAATCTGCTGGAGGTGCTTAACGGCGCCTCCATCGATGAGGAGCACCGCACTATTATGAGTGCGGTGATCCAGAAGGTTCAGTCCGCCAAGAGCGGACTGACTAAAGCTTGTGCCAGCCTTCTAACAGGCTTCGAGGTAAGTACAAAATATAAATAATATTACCGCATAAACAGTAGCCCCTGATGCTCTGTTTGGCATTCGAAAAGAAAAGCCGAATAGAGGATCTAATAAAATTCGCAGGAGTCTAACAAAAAAAGAGTCAATATGCGTATGCAGGCTTCGCTGCTCGCGACCGCCGCACTGACTGCGGAGGTGGGCACACTGAAGCAGGGCCTCGAGCGGACCGAGCAAGATCTCGGCCTTGCCAAATGGCAGCTCGAGGAGAAAGAAGGTAAGAACTACCTTATAGAAAAAGAAAATATAAAAGTGCAATTGCAGAAATATGACATGATTAACATGGTTATTGTAGGGGCCACAACTGAGGTGGCGACCCTCAAGCAAGCGCTGGCCGAGGCCGAGAAGAAAACGGCCACGGAGCGCGCCGAGCGGGAGAAATATGAGGCACAAGTTGGCGAGGTACGGCAAGAGCTCCAGGTTATCATGGAAAAACATGAGAGTTTGGAGCTTGACTCAAAGACGCGAGCGTCCGAGCTCGCGACGGCTATTGAAAATGCCAAATCTGCCAAGGCCGAATCCCAGAAGGCCCTCCAGGAGTTGGATGCGGTGAAAAAGATAGCGGCGGGTAAGGCATTCTTTATGCAAAGCAAACATGTAAAAGTGAGCTTCTTGTTACTTACCCGAACCCGGAGCTCTCCAGGAGCATTCGCAGATCTTCCCTGTAGCGTGTCTGATGCCGCCGCATTATACAGAGCCGAAGAGGGCAGCTCGACGGAGAAGGTGTTCTGGTCTCAGTATGCTGAGGCCGGACACCCTGTGCCCCTGAGCGACCAGCTGAAGTAGCTGGTCGAGCTCTACAAGGCGGCCGAACAGGCCATGAAGGGCCTCATAGTTCAGCTGTGGCCTGGAGAGGCTCTTCCTGGGAGCTACTTCGGGCTGGTGCGGCGGCTGGTGGAGGCCTGTCCAAGTCTTGAGGTCATCAAGCGCTTCGTTTGCATTGAAGGTGCCCGTAGGGCCCTTGCCCGCGCTAAGGTGCACTGGGGCAAGCTGGATGGTGAGAAGCTTGTGAAGGACGGGCCACCGCCGGGGAAGGAGCATCGCAAGCCCGAGAACTATTATAAGGAGGTTCTGAAGGGTGCCCGCCTTGTGGCAGATGAGTATTCCATGGATGTAATTTTGGAGTAAACTTGCTCGTGTTATCCTGTGCGCCGAAAACTTGTTCATGTGCGCTTAAGCAATGCGTTTTGAATTTAAAATATTACCTTCTGTGCGGCCGTTTATCAAATTTGAGAGATGGAGAGTCGTCAGCTTCTGCCCCCATGCCACTAGTGCTGGGGTGTTCGGGAGAAACCTGAACGCTCTTTTTCCCATGTATGGGTCCTTCGAGGGAGGCGTTCAGCACAACGAACAAGGCAATCAGACTATAGTGCTTGAACACTCTCACTTAGCCATAGAATTCTATAATTTTAAATTTCGGCGAAGCCCCTAGTGTTCGGAAGACCGAGTTCGGGGCGCTATCCACGCCTTTGGCCGGACAAAGCCGACTCCTCGCTCTAAGCGGCATAAGTCTTTAGGGACTCAAAAAACCTCTCGAACAGCGACCAGTCTCTCGCTTCATCATGACAGTCAGTTTTAGCTTTCTCTACTGAGGTGCTCCGCCCAGCTCAACTGGGGCACAACCGCAGTAGTTCTCCTAGTGCTACCTTAGCCGATACAACGGAACGTAAGGCACCAAAACATAGGAGCCGGGCAAACCCAACTATTGACCCAAGACATGATTCGGAGCCGATGCATATAATGCTATAAGTTCGGGGTGCCCACTTGTTAAAGTGTTCGGACTTCTCACACCATATAAGGGGGTACTGAAGCCCCTGGCGTATTGACCGTACCAAAGTGTACGGGTGCAACATGTCGTTAATGAACATATATTTGTAAAAAACAGTAATGCGAAAGTAGACAAAATCTATGCATTGTTTATAAAAAGGCTGTGATCGAAGCAGAACGATACAAATAGTGCGATAAGCAAAAGTGGGACTATTTAACATGTCCTTTCCAGGGACAGGCTGCGGAATAGTATGCAAATCAGGTATACTGCTCGTGATAGAGACCACCTGGGAGTTATATAATGCGGCGTAGCTTTTCTGCTTCCCTGGTTCTTGCATCATTTGAGCGGTAGTTGGATTGCCAAACAAGTCTTCCGAAGTATGGAGTCCTGAAAGTAAGAGAAAATAAAGAAATTGGCAGCCCCTGGTGCGGTTTAAGCCGTGTTTCGGGCGTGCCGTGATGGTGCCCCTCCCCCTGTGCCCATGGTATTTCGAGAGCGTAGTTATGTACGCGAGGCACTGGTTTTGCTAGTTCGCGAGGGCTGGGGTTGGGGCCGCGTTGCTACGCCTGCTCGGAACATGCCAGGCGGTCTTGTTGTAGGTTATTTCGGGCGCGCTTGACGATGTCCGGACGTTTAACGGCCGGACTGGAGAGCTGCCTTGAGAGGCTGCTTTGTACTTCCGCTGCGAGGGCCGCCGTGTGCTCCTCCGTTCGGAGGGAGCGTTCGGTGTTTCCATTGACCGTGATTACTCCTCGAGGGCCTGGCATCTTGAGCTTAAAGTATGCGTAGTGCGGCACCGCATTGAACTTTGCGAATGCGGTTTGCCCGAGCAGTGCGTGATAGCCACTTCGGAACGGGACTATGTCGAAGATTAACTCCTCGCTTCGGAAATTGTCCGGAGATCCGAAGAACACTTCAAGTGTGACTGAGCCTGTACAGTTGGCCTCCACACCTGGTATGACGCCTTTAAAGGTCGTTTTCATGGGCTTAATCCTCGAGGGATCTATGCCCATTTTCCGCACTGTATCCTGGTAAAGCAGGTTCAGGCTGCTGCCGCCGTCCGTAAGGACTCTTGTGAGATGAAATCCGTCAATAATTGGGTCTAGAACCAATGTGGCGAATCCTCCATGATGGGTGGTAGTGGGGTGGTCCCTTCGATCGAAGGTGATCGGGCAGGAGGACCATGGGTTGAACTTTGGGGCGACTGGCTCCATCGCATATACGTCCCTTAACGCACGCTTCCGCTCCCTCTTGGGGATGTGGGTTGCGTATATCATGTTCATCGTCCGCACTTGTGGGGGAAAACCCTTCTGTCCACTGTTGTTCGGTGTCCGGGGTCCTCCTCGTCATCGCTACGCAGCCCCTTGCCTCTATTTTTGGCATTTAGCTTGCCTGCCTGCTTGAACACCCACCAATCTCTATTGGTGTGATTGGCTAGCTTTTCGGGGGTGCCATGTATTTGGCACAAGTGGTCGAGTATTCGGTCCAAACTGTACGGGCCCTGAGTATTTCTTTTGAATGGCTTTTTCTGCTGACCTGATTTATAGCCTCTGAATCCGGCATTGACTGTCGTATCCTCGTTGCTGTCGCTGTTAACGCGGCGTTTTTGCTTGTTCCGACGCGACCTGCCACTGTTATCCCTGGTGTCCGAATTACCAAGGTTCTTGGTCAAGTTATTGCTACAAGCTAGCCAGCTGTCTTCTCCCGCGCAAAAGCGGGTCGTGAGTGTCGTGAGGGCTGCCATAGATTTCGGCTTTTCCTGTCCAAGGTGCCGAGCAAGCCACTCGTCGCGGATATTATGCTTGAAGGCTGCTAGGGCCTCAGCGTCCGAACAGTCAACTATTTGGTTTTTCTTTGTTCGGAACCGTGTCCAGAATTGCCTGGCCGATTCCTCTGGTTGCTGAATTATGTGGCTTAGGTCATCGGCGTCTGGTGGTCGCACATAGGTGCCCTGGAAATTGTCGAGGAATGCGGCTTCCAGGTCCTCCCAACACCCGATTGATTCTGCTGGCAAGCTGTTAAGCCAATGCCGAGCTGGTCCCTTGAGTTTGAGTGGGAGGTATTTGATGGCGTGTAGATCGTCGCCGCGGGCCATGTGGATATGAAGGAGATAATCCTCGATCCATACCGCAGGATCTGTTGTGCCATCGTATGATTCGATGTTCACGGGTTTGAAACCCTCAGGGATTTGATGATCCATTACTTCATCTGTGAAGCATAGGGGGTGTGCGGTGCCTCTGTATTGGGCTATATCACGACGCAGCTCAAATTAGCTTTGTCTATTGTGTCCGGTCCGGCCCGATTTATTATATCCAGAGTGACGATCACCGTCACGTACCGTGGGGCGTCCGCGCGATCCATAGATCGATCTTGTTTGCTTTGCCTTGTCCTCCAATATATCTCACAGGTCTGGCGCATTTTCCCGTGCCTTAAAATGTTTTGAGCGGCGTCGGGGTGCGGCTTGAGTGGAGGGCCGAGAGGCCTCTCTGTCGCGGCCACGAGGTGGCCGATCAGCCGTGTCATGCGCTGGTGATGTAGGTTTAGGTGCTTCCTCCTCTAATCGGGGTAGCAGCCTGCGCTTGGGGTAGCTCTTGGAGGGGCAATCGAGTTCATACTCTTCAGCCGCAAGGACTTCAGTCCATTTGTCGGCTAGCAAATCTTAATCAGCTCTAAGTTGTTGCTGTTTTTTCTTAAGGCTGCTTGCCGTGGCCATAAGCCTACATTTGAAACGCTCTTGTTCGACGGGATCCTCTGGCACGAAGAATTTGTCGTCGTCGAGGCTTGCCTCGTCTTCGGAGGGAGGCATATAATTATCATCCTCGACCTCTCTATCTGCAGCTCTCTCGTGAGGGCTGGCTTCTCCATCCTCCTGCGCTGAATCTTGCTGGAGGGGGTGTTCTTCGGCGCTATCCGGAGTATTATTATCTCCTGTGCCGGAATCACCGTTTTTGCTTTGGCGGGATTTAGAGCGGCGCCGCTGACGTCGGCGCTTAGGCTGTTTCTTGGAGGGGTCATCCCCCGCTGTTCCATCACCATCTCCTTCTTTTGGTGTATCCACCATGTATATGTCATACAATGAGGTGGCTTTCCAGTGCCCTATAGGTGCTGGTTCTTGGTCGTCTCCTACATCGGCGTCCATACCGTCGATGTCTTCGGAGTCGAAGTCGAGCATGTCGGTTAAATCATCGACAGTGGCTACAAAGTGGGTGGTGGGTGGGCTTTGAATTTCTTCGTCGTCCGTATCCCAACCTTGCTGACCGCAATTCGGCCAGGGCTCTCCTGATAAAGAGAGAGACTATAATGACTTCAGAATATCGCCAAAGGGCGAGTGCTGAAAGATGTCCGTGGCGGTAAACTCCATGATCGGCGCCCAATCGGATTCGATCGGCAGGGGCGCGGAGGGCTTGGAGTCCGGAGAGGAGTCCGGCCCCACGGAGTCACGAGCCTTGCGGAGTGCGGGGCTGGTGTTCGGCTCGATCGCCGTTGGGATCGCAGCCCCCGAGGCGGCGTCCAACCACTCATCCTCGATTGGCGCAGTTGGTTCCGAATCGAGGGTCGGAACCGATGCGTGTGCGGCCTCCAGGGCACTGTTCGGCGGCAGAGCTAGATCATGCCCATCGTGACAGTGCGGCGCGCTCGGCCGCGGCTCGAATCCGTCAAAGATCAAGTCCCCGCGGACGTCAGCCGTGTAGTTTAAAATTCCAAATCTGACCTGATGGCCAGGGGCGTAGCTTTCGATCTGCTCCAGATGGCCAAGCGAATTGGCCCACAGTGCGAAGCTGCCGAAGACAAAGATCTGTCCAGGGAGAGAAGTCTCACCCTGGACTGCATCGTTATTGATGATCGGAGGAGCCATCGGGCCTAAAAGCGACGACACAGAGGAACTCTCAATGAAAGCACCAATGTCGGTGTCAAAACCGGCGAATCTCGGGTAGGGGGCCCCGAACTGTGTGTCTAGGCGGATGGTAACAGGAGACAAGGGACACGAAGTTTTACCCAGGTTCGGGCCCTCTCGATGGAGGTAAAACCCTACGTCCTGCTTGATTAATATTGATGATATGGGTAGTACAAGAGTAGATCTACCACGAGATCAAGGAGGCTAAACCCTAGAAGCTAGCCTATGGTATGATTGTTGTATGTTGTCCTACGGACTAAAGCCCTCCGGTTTATATAGACACCGGAGGGGGTTAGGGTTACACAAAGTCGGTTACAATGGTAGGAGATCTAAATATCCGCATCGCCAAGCTTGCCTTCCATGCCAAGGAAAGTCCCTTCCGGACACGGGACGGAGTCTTTAATCTTGTATCTTCATAGTCCAGGAGTCCGGCTGAAGGTATAGTCCGGCCATCCGGACATCCCCTAATCCAGGACTCCCTCACTAACCCTCTCTGGTGTCTATATAAATCGGAGGGCTTTAGTCCATAGGACAACAGACAACAATCATACCATAGGCTAGCTTCTAGGGTTTAGCCTCCTTGATCTCGTGGTAGATCTACTCTTGTACTACCCATATCATCAATATTAATCAAGCAGGACGTAGGGTTTTACCTCCATCGAGAGGGCCCGAACCTGGGTAAAACTTCGTGTCCCTTGTCTCCTGTTACCATCTGCCTAGATGCACAGTTCTGGACCCCCTACCCGAGATCCGCCGGTTTTGACACCGACACGGACCCTACAGGTTCGAGAACTATGTAGACATGACCGAGACACGTCTCCGGTCAATAACCAATAGCGAAACCTGGATGCTCACTTTGGCTCCCACATATTCTATGAAGATCTTTATCGATCAGACCGCATAACAACATGCGTTGTTCCCTTTGTCATTGGTATGTTACTTGCTCGAGACTTGATCGTTGGTATCTCAATACCTAGTTCAATCTCGTTACTGGCAAGTCTCTTTACTCGTTCCGTAATACATCATGCTGCAACTAACTCATTAGTTGCAATGCTTGCAAGGCTTAAGTGATGTGCATTATCGAGTGGGCCCAGAGATACCTCTCCAACGATCGGAGTGACAAATTCTAATATCGAAATATGCCAACCCAACAAGTACCTTCGGAGACACCTGTAGAGCACCTTTATAATCACCCAGTTATGTTGTGACGTTTGGTAGCACACAAAGTGTTCCTCCGATAAACGGGAGTTGCATAATCTCATAGTCATAGGAACATGTATAAGTCATGAAGGAAGCAATAGCAACATACTAAACGATCAAGTGATAAGCTAACGGAATGGGTCAAGTCAATCACATCATTCTCCTAATGATGTGATCCCGTTAATCAAATGACAACTCATGTCTATGGTTAGGAAACATAACCATCTTTGATCAACGAGCTAGTCAAGTAGAGGCATACCAGTGACACTCTGTTTGTCTATGTATTCACACATGTATCATGTTTCCGGTTAATACAATTCTAGCATGAATAATAAAAATTTATCATGAGAATAAGGAAATAAGTAATAACTTTATTATTGCCTCTAGGGCATATTTCCTTCAGTCTCCCACTTGCACTAGAGTCAATAATCTAGTTCACATCGCCATGTGATTTAACACCAATAGTTCACATCACCATGTGATTAACACCCATAGTTCACATCGTCATGTGACCAACACCCAAAGGGTTTACTAGAGTCAATAATCTAGTTCACATCGCTATGTGATTAACACCCAAAGAGTACTAAGGTGTGATCATGTTTTGCTTATGACATAATTTTAGTCAACGGGTCTGTCAAATTCAGATCCGTAAGTATTTTGCAAATTTCTATGTCAACAATGCTCTGCACGGAGCTACTCTAGCTAATTGCTCCCACTTTCAATATGTATCCAGATTGAGACTCAGAGTCATCCGGATCAGTGTCAAAACTTGCATCAACGTAACTCTTTACGACGAACCTTTTGTCACCTCCATAATCGAGAAACATATCCTTATTCCACTAAGGATAATTTTGTCCGTTGTCTAGTGATCTACCCCTAGATCGCTATTGTACTCCCTTGCTTAACTCATTGCAGGGTATACAATAGATCTGGTACACAACATGACATACTTTATAGAACCCATGGCTGAGGCATAGGGAATGCCTTTCATTCTCTTTCTATCTTCTGTCGTGGTCGGGCTTTGAGTCTTACTCAGTTTCACACCTTGTAACACAGGCAAGAACCCTTTCTTTGACTGTTCCATTTTGAACTATTTCAAAATCTTGTCAAGGTATGTACTCATTGAAAAAACTTATCAAGCGTCTTGATCTATCTCTATAGATCTTGATGCTCAATATGTAAGCAACTTCACCGAGGTCTTTGTTTGAGAAACTCCTTTCAGATACTCCTTTATGTACACATTATTTCTGAACAACAATATATCACTCACATATACTTATCAGAAAGGCTATAGTGCTCCCACTCACTTTCTTGTAAATATAGGCTTCACCGCAAGTCAGTATAAAACTATATGCTTCGATCAACTCATCAAAGCATATATTCCAACTCCAAGATGCTTGCACCAGTCCATAAATGGATCGCTGGAGCTTTGCATATTTTGTTAGCACCTTTAGGATTGACAAAACCTTCTGGTTGCATCATATACAACTCTTCTTTAATAAATCCATTAATGAATGCAGTTTTGTTTATCCATTTGCCAAATTTCATAAAATGCGGCAATTGCTAACATGATTCAGATAGACTTAAGCATAAATACGAGTGAGAAACTCTCATCGTAGTCAACACCTTGAACTTGTCGAAAACCTTTTTGCGACAATTCTAGCTTTGTAGATAGTAACACTACTATCATCGTCCGTATTCCTCTTGAAGATCCATTTATTTTCTGTGGCTTGCCGATCATTCGGCAAGTCAACCAAAGTCCACACTTTGTTCTCATACATGGATCCCATCTCAGATTTCATGGCCTCAAACCATTTCGCGGAATCTGGGCTCATCATCGCTTCCTCATAGTTCGTAGGTTCGTCATGGTCAATTAACATGACCTCCAGAACAGGATTACCGTACCACTCTGGTGCGGATCTTACTCTGGTTGACCTACGAGGTTCAGTAGTAACTTGATCTGAAGTTACATGATCATCATCATTAGCTTCACCACTAATTGGTGTAGGAGTCACAGGAACAAATTTCTATGATGAACTACTTTCCAATAAGGGAGCAGGTATAGTTACCTCATCAAGTTCTACTTTCCTCCCACTCACTTCTTTTGATAGAAACTCCTTCTCTAGAAAGGATCCATTCTTAGCAACGAATGTCTTGCCTTCGGATCTGTGATAGAAGGTGTACCCAACAGTTTCCTTTGGGTATCCTATGAAGACACATTTCTCCGATTTGGGTCCGAGCTTATCAGGTTGAAGTTTTTTCACATAAGCATCGCAGCCCCAAACTTTAAGAAACGACAGCTTAGGTTTCCCGCTAAACCACAGTTCATACGGTGTCGTCTCAACGGATTTATATGGTGCCCTTTTTAACGTGAATGTAGCTGTCTCTAATGCATAACCCCAAAACGATAGCGGTAAATCAGTAAGAGACATCATAGATCGCGCTATATCTAGTAAAGTGCGATTACGACATTCGGACACACCATTACGCTGTGGTGTTCCAGGTGGCGTGAGTTGCGAAACTATTCTGCATTGTTTCAAATGAAGACCAAACTCGTAACTCAAATATTCTCTTCCACGATCAGATCGTAGAAACTTTATTTTCTAGTTACGATGATTTTCAACTTCACTCTGAAATTATTTGAACTTTTCAAATGTTTCAGATTTATGTTTCATCAAGTTGATATACCCATATCTGCTCAAATCATCTATGAAGGTGAGAAAATAACGATACCCGCCGCGAGCCTCAACACTCATCGGATCGCATACATCAGTATGTATTATTTCCAATAAGTCAGTTGCTCGCTCCATTGTTCCGGAGAACGGAGTCTTAGTCATGTTGCCCATAAGGCATGGTTCGCAAGCATCAAGTGATTCATAATCAAGTGATTCCAAAATCCCATCAGCATGGAGTGTCTTCATGCGCTTTACACCAATATGACCTAAACGGTAGTGCCACAAATAAGTCGCACTATCATTATTAACTTTGCATCTTTTGGATTCAATATTATGAATATGTGTATCACTATGATCGAGATCCAACAAACCATTTTATTGGGTGTATGACCATAGAAGGTTTTATTCATGTAAACATAACAACAATTATTCTCTAATTTAAATGAATAACCGTATTGCAACAAACATGATCAAATCATATTCATGCTCAACGCAAACACCAAATAACACTTATTTAGTTTCAACACTAATCCCGAAAGTATAGGGAGTGTGCGATGATGATCATATCAATCTTGGAACTACTTCCAATACACATCGTCACCTCGCCCTTTACTAGTTTCTGTTTATTCTGCAACTCCCGTTTCGAGTTACTACTCTTAGCAACTGAACCAGTATCAAATGCCGAGGGGTTGCTATAAACACTAGTAAAGTACACATCAATAACATGTATATCCAATATACCTTTGTTCACTTTGCCATCCTTCTTATCTGCCAAATACTTGGGGCCGTTCCGCTTCCAGTGATCAATTCCTTTGCAGTAGAAGCACTTAGTCTCAGGCTTAGGACCAGACTAGGGCTTCTTCACTTGAGCAGCAACTTGCTTGCCGTTCTTCTTGAAGTTCCCCTTCTTCCCTTTGCCCTTTTCTTGAAACTAGTGGTCTTGTCAACCATCAACACTTGATGTTTTTCTTGATTTCTACCTTCGTCGATTTCAGCATCACGAAGAGCTTGGGAATCGTTTCCGTTATCCCTTGCATATTATAGTTCATCACGAAGTTCTACTAACTTGATGATGGTGACTAGAGAATTCTGTCAATCACTATATTATCTGGAAGATTAACTCCCACTTGATTCAAGCGATTGTAGTACCAAGATAATCTGAGCACATGCTCACTGCTTGAGCTATTCTCCTCCATCTTTTAGCTATAGAACTTGTTGGAGACTTCATATCTCTCAACTTGGGTATTTGCTTGAAATATTAACTTCAACTCCTGGAACATCTCATATGGTCCATGACGTTCAAAACGTCTTTGAAGTCCCGGTTCTAAACGGTTAAGCATGGCGCACTAAACTATCAAGTAGTCATCATATTGAGCTAGCCAAACGTTCATAACGTCTGCATCTGCTCCTGCAATAGGTCTGTCACCTAGTGGTGCATCAAGGACATAATTCTTCTGTGCAGCAATGGGGATAAACCTCAGATCACGGACCCAGTCCGCATCATTGCTACTATCATCTTTCAACTTTGTTTTCTCTAGGAACATATATGAAACATAGGGAAGCAACAACGCGAGCTATTGATCTACAACATTATTTGCAAAATACTATCAGGACTAAGTTCATGATAAATTATAGTTCACTTAATCATATTACTTAATAACTCCCACTTAGATAGACATCCCTCTAATCATCTAAGTGATCACGTGATCCAAATCAACTAAACCATAACCGATCATCACGTGAAATGGAGTAGTTTTCAATGGTGAACATCACTATGTTGATCATATCTACTATATGATTCACGCTCGACCTTTTAGTCTTAGTGTTCTGAGGCCATATCTGCATATGCTAGGCTCGTCAAGTTTAACATGAGTATTCTACGTGTGAAAAACTGGCTTGCACCCGTTGTAGATGGACGTAGAGCTTATCACACCCGATCATCACGTGGTGTCTGGGCACGACGAACTTTGGCAATGGTGCATACTCAGGGAGAACACTTTTATCTTGAAATTTAGTGAGAGATAATCTTATAAAGCTACTGTCAAACTAAGCAAAATAAGATGTATAAAAGATAAACATCACATGCAATCAAAATATGTGACATGATATGGCCATGAT
The DNA here is from genome assembly GCA_032464435.1 of Aegilops umbellulata. Classification (NCBI taxonomy): domain Eukaryota; kingdom Viridiplantae; phylum Streptophyta; class Magnoliopsida; order Poales; family Poaceae; genus Aegilops; species Aegilops umbellulata. The sequence goes on from CP136058.1 coordinate 334,320,868, forward strand.
CATGTTGCGCCTTTGATCTCCGTCTCCAAAGTACCTTCATGATCTCTATCGTCACCGGCATGACACCATGATCTCCATCATCTTGATCTATATCAATGTGTCGTCACATGGTCGTCTCGCCAACTATTGCTCTTGCAACTATTGCTATCGCATAGCGATAAAGTAAAGCAATTATTTGGCGCTTGCATCTTATGCAATAAATAGACAACCATAAGGCTTCTGCCAGTTGCCGGTAACTTCAACAAAACATGATCATCTTATACAACAACTTATATCTCATCACGTCTTGACCATATCACATCACAACATGCTCTGCAAAAACAAGTTAGACATCCTCTACTTTATTGTTGCAAGTTTTACGTGGCTGCTACGGGCTGAGAAAGAACCGTTCTTACCTACGCATAAAAACCACAATGATAGTTTGTCAAGTTGGTGTTGTTTTAACCTTCGCAAGGACCGGGCGTAGCCACACTCGGTTCAACTAAAATTGGAGAAACTGACACCTGCCAGCCACCTGTGTGCAATGCACGTCGGTAGAACCAGTCTCGCGTAAGCGTACGCGTAATGTCGGTCCGAGCCGCTTCATCCAACAATACCGCCGAACCAAAGTGTGACATGCTGGTAAGCAGTATGACTTGTATCGCCCACAACTCACTTGTGTTCTACTCGTGCATATAACATCAACGCATAAAACCTGGCTCTGATGCCACTGTTGGGGAACGTAGTAATTTCAAAAAAATTCCTACGCACACGCAAGATCATGGTGATGCATAGCAACGAGAGGGGAGAGTGTTGTCCACGTACCCTCGTAGACCGAAAGCGGAAGCGTTAGCATAACGCGGTTGATGTAGTCGTACGTCTTCATGACCTAACCGATCAAGTACCGAACGTACGGCACCTACGAGTTCAGCACACGTTCAGCCCGGTGACGTCCCTCGAACTCCGATCCAGCCGAGTGTTGAGGGAGAGTTTCATCAACACAACGACATGGTGACGATGATGATGTTCTACCGACGCAGGGCTTCTCCTAAGCACCGCTATGATATTATCGAGGTGGATTATGATGGAGGGGGCACCGCACATGGCTAAGAGATCCAAGGGATCAATTGTTGTGTCTAGAGGTGCCCCCTGCCCCCGTATATAAAGGAGCAAGGGGAGGAGGGGCGGCCAAGGAGGAGGAGGCGCACCCAAGGGGGGCAATCCTCCTCCAAGTAGGATTCCCCCTCTTTCCAAGTCCTAGTAGGAGAGGGGAAGGAAGGGGAGGAGAAGGAGAAGGAAGGAGAGGGAGGAAAAGGAGGAAAGGGGGGGCGGCCTCCTAGTCCAATTCGGTTTGGGCTAGGGGGTCCGCGCGCCCTGTCTTCTCTCTTCCACCACTTGGCCCATGAGGCCCATTACTTCTTTCTCGTATTCCCGTAACTCCCCGGTACCCCCGAAAATACCCAAATCAATCGGAACCTTTCCGATGTCCGAATATAGTCGTCCAATATATCGATCTTTACGTCTTGACCATTTCGAGACTCCTCGTCATGTCCCCGATCTCATACGGGACTCCGAACTACCTTCGGTAAATCAAATCATATAAACTCATAATATAATTGTCATCGTAACTTTAAGCGCGCGGACCCTACGGGTTCGAGAACTATGTAGACATAACCGAGACGCGTCTCCGGTCAATAACCAATAGCGAAACCTGGATGCTCATATTGGCTCCCACATATTCTACGAAGATCTTCATCGGTCAGACCGCATAACAACATACGTTGTTCCCTTTGTCATCGGTATGTTACTTGCCCGAGATTTGATCGTCGGTATCTCAATACCTAGTTCAATCTCGTTACCGGCAAGTCTCTTTACTCGTTCTGTAATACATCATCCCGCAACTAACTCATTAGTTGAAATGCTTGCAAGGCTTAAGTGATGTGCATTACTGAGTGAGCCCAGAGATACCTCTCCGACGATCGGAGTGACAAATCCTAATCTCGAAATACGCCAACCCAACAAGTACCTTCGGAGACACCTGTAGAGCACCTTTATAATCATCCAGTTACGTTGTGACGTTTGGTAGCACACAAAGTGTTCTTCCGGTAAACGGGAGTTGCATAATCTCATAGTCATAGGAACATGTATAAGTCATGAAGGAAGCAATAGCAACATACTAAACGATCAAGTGCTAAGCTAACAGAATGGGTCAAGTCAATCACATCATTCTCCTAATGATGTGATCCCGTTAATCAAATGACAACTCATGTCTATGGTTAGGAAACATAGCCATCTTTGATCAACGAGCTAATAAAGTAGAGGCATACTAGTGACACTCTGTTTGTCTATGTATTCACACATGTATCATGTTTTCGGTTAATACAATTCTAGCATGAATAATAAACATTTATCATGAGAATAAGGAAATAAATAATAACTTTATTATTGCCTCTAGGGCATATTTCCTTCATGTTTGTGTGATCATACACAATATGGTCGTAGAGGTTAAGCGCCCGGAACATATCTATGGCCAAGGGTTTCAGTTTCAGGGTGAGAATGTTGTGCATGAGCATGGAGGAGCGGCAACGTTTGCACAGTTCACCCAATTTTATCATCAAATGCGTGATTTGGAAACAGCTGCAAAAATGATTTGGTTAAGTATATGTGGGCTCACGTTGGCAACCAATAGATGTGTCTCTTTAAAATGTATTTGAGATAATTTATTTTTTTGGCTTCTAAACTATGATCTATTTCTTTGGTTGTGAAACTATGTAAAATGTTCGTATTTTGCTCGAATTATGTTTGAAAAACCGCGGCAAGCCGCCCGCGAGGGAGAAAATGGATCGGCGTGTTGGGCGCACGACCGACCCAAACAAAAAAAGAGGTGGACATCGAGTTGACGACCAACTCAAACGAACAAAAACCGGACAAAGCGCGCATCCATTTGAGTCGGCGCTGGAGTTGCTCTAATTGCACGGAAAAACAACTTCAATCTAGCTTAGACTAGCCATAGTGCGGAGTAACTTAGACTAACATGCACATGTTACTAGTCTATGTTATTAGGGCATGTCCAACGCCGACCCGCAAACCTCCCGCAACAGTCTGGACCACGTTGTCCGAACCGTGGAAGCCATCCAACGTGGGTTTGTATCGGTCCGCGGCGCGGTCCGGACGCGATTTCTCCCGCAAACTGGAGACAAAAAGTGGGGGAGGTTTGCGGGAGTCCAGACTGATCCCAGGCTCGCTTTTGACCACCCTGACCCACCAATCCCCCCCATGTTTTTTGGTCAGGGCCAGTCCAGAGCGTCAGCTCCCGCATTCATGCCCGGTCAGACCGGAAGCGACCGCTCACTAGCGTCGGCATTGAAGCGGGGCACCAACCGAGAGAGCGCCGCCTGCGCCGCTTCTTGGTGCAGGCGACTGTCGCGCATTCAAATGACATGACGACTGCACACCCGTTTGTCTGTCGTCCGCATTGATTACACACAGTTGTTGAGGCGTCTCCTCCGGCACCACCCATCCATCCCTCTGCCGCCCACCGGTTATATATAAACCGCTGCACCGGTGCCCCGGCCATAGCCACAGCCATCCCTCTCTGCACCACTGCCAGCCATGGATCCATCCGCTGCCAAAGCTCTTTGGGACGGGCTAATGTTAGAGCAGAAGAAGGCCATGGCCACCATTGCTGCTGACTGGCAGGCAGGCAACCGAAGGACGTGCAAATGGAGGACACCTCCTCAGACGAGCCAGCGCCACCCTCCTCTTCCTCCGCGGCACCCTCCTCCTCGACTGACCACGAAGAAGCTGTCACGTCCGCGGGCGCCGCTGGTAGCGAGAAAGAGTAGTGCACGGTAGGTCACCACCGCTCATGTCCCAAGAAGGCCACCGCTGCTCCCCTCCCGTCGACGCCAAGCTTGGTGAGTTGAGCATCTTTGGCCGCTTAGTCGCTTGGCGGTGACGTCGAGGCGTACAACTTCAGTTCCCGGGGCTCCAGAGGCAGAGGTCATGGAGACGGAGCTGGAGAGTGCTGAGGCGGAAGTGGAGACGGTGAAGCTTCAGTTCTCGGGGCTGATGGCCGAAGACGGGGACCGGACGTCGGCGGTCATTTAGATTAGGCATTAATTATACTTCAGAGCCTAGGACCACTTTGATGTATTTGTAATGGAATCCGTCATGTTCATATGAAATCCTGTATGTTTATATGAAATCCGGTCGTCTTTATATGAATTCCGGACTTGTTTGAACAAATTTTGTTCGGTTGGTTCGAATTATTGTGAAAATGTATGCGGCTGCGATTGGATGACCGCCCCTTGCATCCGTGTCCGCGAACTGGCCCCCTCCCCCTGTTCGCGGACGGATGCGGGAGGATATTTGCGGGTTGCCATTGGAGACTTCATTTATTAGGCGCGGTGCATTATAATAAATTGGGGTGGTTTGTGAGCGGCTGAACGTTCGCCATGTCGGATTCCGACAACGCGGCCCTGCCCAAAACCCCGCTATACTCTCTTTGTTCTAGAACCCTGCGTCTTGTATTCATGTCGTCGGAGCAGACATGACGGGACAGCCGCCTACCGACTGACCGACACGACATTCACACTGTCACGGCAAACGAGAAGCCTACTCTGACTATTGCCAGCAATGAAGCAGGTCAGTACGCCTGCTCCGGCTATTTAAGTCGGGCAGCCGTGGACGCGAGCCCTACACCACCACACTCCCGCCTCTCCTCTTCCCATGTATCCCAAATCCACACATCACCACCACAGTCATCATGATGGGCAAGTCCGACGACTCTAAGTGGTTCCAACGCGCTCCTCGATACGGGAGGAGCTCTGGATCCTAGCGCCGTCGCCCATGGTCTGCAGGCCCCCTTGACGTACACGACTCCCTCTAACATGAAGTCGGAGCCAATCTCCTCGAACGACAAGGAGCAAAAGCCATTCGTCCTCACTGAGGCTGCTGTGATGGACGACGAGTTCGCGACATATAGAGATGGTGCTCGCACGGTCGATCATCGATCGCGGTCCGACACCACTGCCGCCCGCGCCTCACTTGGGTGTCCAAATTGGGCACCGCGTGAGGGAGGAGCAGCCATCTCTGTCACGCAGTCACGACGTCTAGATCGAACATTGTGGCAAGGAGCAGCCTTCGCCGTCACCGCCGCATCGCCAAGCTGGCAGCCAGTGGCGCCCGATCGTCGTGAAGGAGGAGTCCTCCTCGCGGTCCTCCAAACCGCAACGCCTCTTCGACTATTACCTTAGTGGAGGCAGAGTGGCCGGAGCGGCACAACGCGGTGCGCCCGACGGAGTGCTCACAAACCTGTGCCGTGGATCAGTCTAGGACCACCGAGCATGTTGTCGCCCGCCGTCAACGTCAGCTCGGCAACCAACTCCTAAACGTGGCATTGGCCGAGCCCCAACACTTCGCCAACCTCCAAGGCACAAGCAGGCGGCACAAGACAAAGCCCGAAACCAACAACGGAGGCAGACGAGCATCTGCTAGGTGGAGGCAGCCGAGCGGCTGCATCGCAAGCGCATTGCGGCTACTGGGTAGGGATGTCGCGGTGCCTGATGGGCCTTCCGCCACTGGAAGGACCAAGCTAAGAGCATCTCCAGCCGTTCGGCCCCCCAGGGCGCCGAAAAAGAGCCCCCTGGGGGCGAGCCGGCGCTAGATTGGCGCGTGGGGGCGACCTAGCTCCCAGTCGTCGACCCACCGGTCGCCCGGGTTCGGCGATGTTGCATACAAAATATATGCAAACTCGGCGACTTTTGCACGAACTCGGTGAAACTTCATTGAAATTTGTACTGAAAACATGCAAACTACGCCAAACTACGCCTAGCTGCCACTGCCGCCGTCGTCTACATGCCGAGAAGCCTGTAGAAGCAGGTGTAGTCACCGTCGTCGCCGTCATCGTTGTCGTCGCGCGGCTGGCTTGGGCCGGCGACGTCCCTCTTGCAGCCCTGGCCAAGGTCGCGGAGGCGTGGTGGCGCGCTGGATGACCCGGCCTCGTCCTCCTCGTCGCTGTCGAGGACGATGACGCCGCCCTCCTCGCGCCCGCGGCGCCAGGCCTGGAGCTCCGCGTACGCCCGACGCTGTCGACAGACCTGTTCCCGGACGTAGTCCTCCTTCGCCCACTTGAGGGCGGACTCGTCGTCGGGGGCTGCCATCTCGACGTGCTCCGGCTCAGGCTTCGGCCGAACCAGGTGGAGGGAGCGCCTCCCCGGAGCCAGACCAGGCGGGGAGGGCCGGGCACCCTCGTTGATGACGAGGGCGCCGCTGCGGGTGCGGCGCCCGAGCGGCGTCTCCTCCGGCTTGGGCTTGACGGGGCGGAGCGCGGCCGGCGAGCCGGGACCTGACGACTGGGACGACCCCGGCTCCATCCGCCGCGGCGTCCAGGAGCTACCACGGCGGCAAGAGAAGGACAACCGCTGCGGGTACTCGAGGCGCGACACGTTGCCGGTCTCGATGTGGTCGAGAACGGCCTCGAGGGTGCGGCCTGGCACGCCCCACCACTTGCGCCGCCCGTCGGCGTTGAAATGGCCGCGGGGGATGATGCCGTTGGTGGCCGTGATCTGCTCCTCGCGGCGGCGCTGGAAGTACATGGTCCAGAGGGTGTGGCTGTCGGTGGCGTAGCGCGGCTCGTCCCTCTGCTCCTGCGTCAGGGACGAGCGGATGCGGGCTATCTCGGCCAGCCGCGCTGCCCCTTCGGGCACCGGTGGCACCGGGACGCCGCCGGCGCTCAGCCTCCACGTCCCCGGCACCCGCATGTCCGAGGGCGCCTAGTACTCGGCCTCGTAGAGCAGGCGCGCCTCCGGCTCTTGAAGGTGGTGGCGGCCGAAGCCGTTCACCGCCGCGCCGTCGCCTGGGTACCTCTTGACCATCTTTCTCGTCGGCGGGAAGAGAGGAGTGTTGCTATCTACGCCGAAGAGGGGGGGGGTGAAATGAGAGCTGTGGCGTCCACCGGCGGGGAGGTCGCCTTTTATAGCCATAGCGGGGCGGCGACGGGCTGCATGTCGGGCACGCGTGGCTGGACGCGCGTCGCGGCAAGTTCACTGCGCCGCCCGTGAGGCATCAATGGAGGCTGACCGGCGCGACAACCTTCGCATTGATTCCCGCGGGAACCGAGGCGATGAGGGCGACGAAGCGGCGTCTCGCTGACGCGGCGGGCCCATCCGCTTTTGCGCCAAAACCGCTCGCCACAGCGCCCCGGGCACCCCCCTAGCGCGCCGGGTTCGGCCTGGGTCCGCCAGCGTCAGTGTCGGCCCAAACCGGTGAAAATCGGGCTCATGGGGGCGCGACTGGGCTAATTTTTGGGCGCCGGCGTGGAAAAAACGCCTGGGGAGGTCCGGTTGGGGGCACGACTGGAGATGCTCTAAGGATGACAATGCGGACGGCCGACGGCGTGGACAACTGAAAGGACCACGACGTCGCCTAGAGGGGGAAGAATAGGCGTTTGAAAATCTTTTATGGATTTGGCTATATACTAATGTGGAATAAACTAAGCGGATACTTTTCAAGCACAAATTCTAAATACACTAGGCTCAACTAAGTGCACCGACAACTTAATCCCGCACTTTCCCTTGCCGGCAGCGGTTGCGGTCTCGCTGCACGACCAATCCTCGCCGATCTTGGCGAGATCCCCAAGGCGGCAAAGGCGACACGTGAATGTCCTCACGTTGGTGAGCAACCGGTCGCGGGTCGAGGCCTCCGCGAGGACTCGGGTTAGCGCTTAGTCGGACTTCACGAACGCTGAGCGGCGCGTAGCGGTGCGCTGCTGCCGCCATGCCGCCCCCCTGTCTGCCCTGTCCACAGTTACCATGATTCTCCATGATGACAAGGAGCCACCACTGTTGTGGTCACCAAGGTAGTGGAGGAGGCGCCTGCGCACATTCTTGGCAGCACCTCCTCCTTCACGACCTTGTCGCGCCAGGCCCCTCATCCGGGACCGCAGCCTCCGCGAGGGGGCACAGCGACCGCTCCTCCTCGTCGCCTGAGGGGATGATCTCCTCGTTCTCAGGGGAGCCAGCCGCCATGGAGGTCGAGGGCCCCGGAGAGCAACGGCAGCAACACCAAGATCTACATTGGAAGGAGATCCGGAGCCGCTACATGCCGCTGCAAAGAACAACGCCTTCAACATGGTGTGAGGTGGTGCGGTGTGCACTGTGTTGTGTGGACGACGCTGGAGCAGAGAGGAGTGATGCGGTGTGGTGTAGACATCGTCGGAGCTGTGCTTAAATAGGCGTGACAGATGAACGAAAGGGAAGTCGGCTTCAATGTGGTGCACCAGCCAGAGTAGGCTTCTTGGTCGCCGAATCGACATAGAAACGCCGCCGCCCGCTCGTCCGGTCGTGTCGCTCTGACTGACATCAATGCCATGTGGAGTCACGTCAGCTCTGGAGCGGGCTGGCCGGCATGACTAAGCAGCCACCGCTTTGAGCTGAGAGGGTTTTGGGGCGCGTGTATGTTGCGGCAGTCTAGACATCCGCAAAGCCCCATGGTTTGCGTCCGGTTTACGGGAACTCGGACAACCAGACTCGTTCATGGATCGATGTGGTACCACATTGGATGACAAACTGTGTCCATACAGCTGCATCCGGTTTTGAGGATCCGCGTTGGAGATGCTCTCACATGCTACCTAGGGCCACTTGTGTTTGGGTTGGCTTTGGGTCTACGAAATCGGTTTGTGTTCCATCTTAGCTTAGCTAGATGTTCCATTGTTAGGGCTTTACACGGTTATCCTTGACCGACCGGCGTGTTCAAGGTTTTTTTGTTAGTTTTTCTTATCTATACTTCTTTTTGCGGAAAAGACCTCGGGATTATATTGAAGTTTCAGAAGTAGTACAAAGCACCCTGAAAGTAAAGAAAATTATAACGAGGTCCTGAGACCACCTGACAAAGACTACGCGTCTATGCACACCAGAGCGGGTTGAGGGCGCGCCGCCGTCGCTGCTCCCGGAGCCCAGCACCACCCTTGTGTAGACAACCAATATGACGGACGGGAAGTCTCCAACCTCATCCACGGAGGACTAGCACACCGGAGACACAACCATCGTCGACGAAACTTCACGCAAACCCAAAGATCCACCCCTACAAGCACGGGACCTAGCCTCTGCGCTGCCGATGGGGATTTCGCCGGAGCCACGATGAGCGCAGATGGGGAAGTCGCCGAAGCCATGACGAAGAGGGAGGGAATAGCGATACTCACATAGCCCGATCGACGATGCCGCCTCTCCGACCCGCCTGAGGAGCGAAGAACTCGCGGGATCGAAAGATCCGTGAGGAGCAAAATCTCCCCTCACACCAGCGCTACCACCGATGGGGAAGGGAGCCAAACCACCGGCCGATCCATAGATCGTCACGCGAAACACGCCGTCCACATGCCAGCACCACCAGCGCCGGCAAGGGGAGGGAAGAAAGGCAGACTTACTTTTCCAGAACGGTGACGAACACCTCACCAAATCGACACCGTCAGGACCTGTTCCTACCCTATCTACACACCGGGGGCAGAGGAACGGGATCCCCACCTCCTCCCGCCACCGGAGCGAGCGGAGGCAGGGATACATGGCCTCGCCGGCGGGATTAGGGGAACTCTGCGGTTGCTCCCTTTTCGTCCCTTTCTGTCCAACTCCAACTCCTTAGCACAAGTAGTTTTTCTTATCTATACCACTACTTAGTGTATCAATAACTTCAAATGTAAAGACATACAATATCATAGGTGGTTATTCTATAAGTGCAAATTAACTGCTAAATAATGTACTTCCTCCATATTAAAATATAGCCTACAAAAACATCTTATATTCTGGTACAAAGGTAGTACTTACAAGAAGGATTTAGCGTGTATAGCTCAACTCAATAACAAGTAGCTAACTCATTAATTTGCTACTTAACCAATTGGTTTTGATATGTATTTATGGAAAGAGATCAACGCCAAGTTGCCAAATCTATAAAGCAAGTTTTGAAGGAGAACTCAGCCTTCTTCTAAAGCACAACAGATGATACGTTTCAGGCAACCATCTAACAGATGATACATCATTGATGGCGAACCTCGATGGGTTAGAAGTAGTGAAGACACGACCCAAACTTGAAATAACACCTCACCGGGCACACTGACCGAACCATCAGGCTTTGCCTACACATAATCAAAACAGGCAGAGCAGCATAACGTAGTTAGGCAACAATCTCTCCTAACCACTGATTTATGGCCAATCTCATCACCGATAACCACGGAAACCCAACCAAGCTGAGAGGGCCGATCATGACAAATTCACATCATTAACACCTTAATGAGAGAGCATTCAATCAGTTGGACTGCTGCACGACAACCCCTTGATTTGGCCCGTCACATAGTACGCTGTGCTGATATACTCCATTATATTTGATTACGTGGCCGTCATCGTCGCCTTCTACGGTGGCCACTTCATGCACATGAACCGGTGTGTCCAATGAGCATATGTTTTCTTCAGTAATCAGCACATCTTTTAAGAGGTCCTGAGGCTCTTGGCATTTTTCGTTGGATTGAGTACCTATCAAAACTCACACGTAGACACATACATGAGGTTAGTATGGTTATGAGTTAACCTAGTATTGATTTTTTTTACTTCACTTACTTATGGCAAGCAAGCCCAAATATTTTTGAACCCGAGGGTTACCTTTCCTCCTTGTTATGCTATTTTAAAGCTACGACTCTGAACCTCTTATTCAGATGTTTGAATTGTGAGTAAAATTATCTTTAGATATACCTGTTATCTCTCCATTCGGCACCAAATTATTGTTCTTTGAAACATCCGAAGATGAGACATATGCCAACGGTGCCCTTGAGCTTGAAGCAAAGGACGAAGAATGAGATGAAGACAATGAGAACGGGCGCCCTGGAATAAGTGGTGTGTCTCCAGTTTCATTTGGCTACAACAAGAAATAAGGACATTGGAATAATTAGAATGACACCATTTTATCAAAAATAATTGACTGCCCTATTTGAATTTGTAAGATGCAGACCTCTAGATATTATCTGTGACCTATGTAGTGAACTAGTGGAAAGTGACTGCGCTGCATGTTGAGGTACCCAGTGAGATTACTTCAACGAAGAAATCAGTTCCAGTTTGAGTACAACTAACAACTACGCAAAGGTATCACTTCTTCAGCATTTTTAATTGCTACGGACAACATGGTTCAAATTTGCATAATAATTTCCTATATCATCAGAAACTCAATCTATAGCAAAACTAAAACAAGGGTCATTGTAAAAAACATAAATTGGAAGTACACACTTGTTAGTTTAATCTAGGAAACGTACATGACAAGGAATGTACCTTAGTAACAACTTCAGGCACTACATCCAAGCCTGAAGCAGATGCCAATTTCTTCTTTCCTTTCAGATCTCCAATCACAGGCGCCTCCGGAATGATCTCTGAGGTAACAATACTTAATCTGACCTGCTCAGCTTGCTCTGAAAATTGGTGAGATGGGGAACTTCCAGAGCTGCTAGAACAGGATTGTACTATACCATCCTGGCAGCCAGAAACGTCAAGATTTTGGAGCTTTTTAAGGCACAGTGGCAGATATTCAAGACTAGTGCAGTTTGAAAGATTCAGAAACTGAAGAGAAGTAAGGCATTCAAAGGAACCGAGAATTTTAAGATCAGGACAAGATGAAAGATTTAGGGCTTTCAAATATGCCAGCTGGCCAAATGATTGGGGGAGCTCCTCAAGTTTAGAACATTCTGATAGATTCAGATATTGAAGTGAACAAATGTTGCCAAAAAACTCAGGCAGCATTTGGAACTCAAAACCACTTAAGTTAAGATCTACAAGAGAACAAAGGCTAGCAAATGATTGCAGTAGTCTATTAGGTAACGTCGGAAGCTTAGAACACCGTGAGAGGTTCAAGAAACGAAGTTTGGTGAGGTTTTCAATAGATTCAGGGAAGCTTCTAACTTCAGGACAGCATGACAAGTTTAGGTAATGTAAATCATGCAGCAAATCAAGGCTTTTCAATTCCTGAAGTTTCTGGCAACCTTGGAGATTCAAATAATTCAGGCCCTTTAAGTTGCTGATGAAGGATGGCAATTCCATAAGTTCAGTTTCTGAAAGATCCAACGCTTGTAGCTTATTAAAGCTACTAAACTGAGGAGGGAGTGTTGTAATGGACAAAGTGGAAGCATCAAGATACCGCAGTTGCTTCAGCTGAAAAACAGAAGCAGGTATCTCATTAACAGAACATTCACTAAGATCTAGAATGCGCAGATACTTGTTCACTGAAAAAACTTCGCTGACATCTTCCAATTCTGTACCACTAGTCTTGAAAATGAGCGACCTTGCCTTAGAAGGCCAAGCCTTGCTGTCTATTGACTGTAAGCTAGAAGCTGACACCTGTGCGTAACGGTAATCACAAAATCTATTATGGCGTTCATTCTCCGCGTCCAAAATCACAAGGATATCTTCACCAGCAACTGACCTAGCAAGATCATGTGCCAAATCATGCATGCAGAGCATTTCCTCTGATGCATTGAATATTTCTCCAGCAGTCTGTAGAGGAGGTTAATTAGTTTGCATACTTAAAGCAAAATATACAGACTCCCACTTTATTATGGAATTCATGAATATTATTTCTGGGCATAATTTAGTCATGCCTTGGTGCGGTTACATTTTAGTTGATTTTAGCAAAGAATAAACAGAAGATAAGTTCACACTTGCTTGTAAGAGTTCATTCGAATACACTGACATTATAGCAGTTTGCTGCAAATATTAAAACCATAAGTTTGTGGTGCATATTATGGGGTTCATGCCAAATCAATGTTTCATCTATATTATCATGAGGTTTAATCTAACAAGCAAATAAAATTTATCGATGTGATCACATAAAACATAACAAGCAATAACATAGGTATGGCTCCAAAGAACTTACTTGATGCCTTTCTATAACTTGAAGGAAATATATTGCTTTGAGTTCGTCAATATACTTCTCAGCAGTTACATCAAGAGGTAAGGTTCCATGTCTGGACTCAATCATGTCAAGTGCAATCCATTGCTGAATAAGTTTTTTCTTGTCTATAACAGATCCTTTAGGGAAGATTGAACAGTATACAAAGCATAATCTTAGCTCGTGAGGCATATTATAATATATTATCTTGAAAGATGGAAATAGTGGTGAAATTTTGTCTTCAGGATAATCTTCCTCTATCTTCCACATTTCTTTATCCTTGGCAGCTTTCCAAATCTCACGCCTCTGTCGTTGAGCATTCACAACAGATCCAAGAAAGTTAGCAACCAAGGGTGTGCCGCCACACCTTCTAACAATTTCTTCTCCGTATTCCCTGAACAGTGGGTCACCACGCCCAGCCATTGCCCTTTGTGAAAATATATTTAAACAGTCATCTTCAGATAATGCAGACAACTTGTAAGGCGGAACAGTAGACACCAACTCAGCAACTTTATAGCTATGGGTGGTCACTACAATCTTGCTTTCTGTCTGTATACCAGTGAGCAACATCTGCTTCAGCTCATTCACTTCTTCATCTTTACCCCACAAGCTGTCTAATACTATTAAGCAGCTATACTTATTAAGTATGGTTCGAACAGCATTCTTAATTGATTGTAATTGCATATTTCCCTCAATCCTTTCGGTAGTTTGTGAAACTATATTCCTCCCGATTTTTTCAAGGCTGACATTACCCATGGAAACATGAACCCATATCCTGAAGCTGAATGCCTTTGTTCTGGCATCATTGAAAACTAGCTGTGCAAGGCTTGTTTTCCCGAGACCCATGGGCCCTACTATAGAAATAATGGAAATCTCACCGACACTTTTCTGCATTATCATGTCCATGAGATTTTCTAAGTCTCTATCTCTCCCAAAAAGAGTAATGTCACTATTTCTGTATGATGTTGTCTGCTTCTCATCAAAATCCACCACTGAGTTAATATGTGAAATGAAATGATATTGATTAGGCAAGTGTTGCCTTGTCTGCAACAACTCTCTCTTGGATTTCATCTTATGAACCATGCTAACTTTCGAAATGACGGGATTGGAAAGTGAGCAGAACAATGATCCCTGAAAATTTATAAGCAGTTTTACGTAAAAATCAACATCTTTGCTGCCATAACAAAAGCTGTCAGCGTGATAAGTGAAATCACAGAGTGAGTAGCAAAATGCAGTTGAAGAAGTGCTCGTGCTACATGCCATAAAAAAAAATTCCAAAATGTTGGGCTAAAGTTGCAATCACATAACAATGCGTTGCTTCTTGTGGCAGGAGTGGAAGAACCACGATCCCTGGTAAGCAGTACTTTACTATGGCAAACAGAAACTTGTTTCTCACTGCCCCTCAATAATTCATTCTTTACTATCTGACCAAGTTAAAACAAAATGTTCTTGTCCCACTCCAGCTTACATGCTCAAGATTTTGGTGGTCTATATGTTGAGAGCTCTATACATTCACTGCATATTATGGTAAAAAGATAGCCGACTTGCAGACTGATTTGCACAAATCCTAAACACTGTTGTCAGCAGTCAAATTGTGGGTGGAAGCACTACTCCCTGTCACAGTTCCCAAGTACTTTTGTTACTTTGATATAATCTCATGGACATGAAATGCATGAACGCATATAATCATGATGTGCGCCATCAACCAGCATTGCTGGCATGCACTGGTAACACATACTGTATCTTTTTAAAGGGAACCCTACTAAGACATGTTATGAATTTGGATTAGAAAAATCAAGTATTGACAAACATGGATAACAAGATGTTAGTGAGTTGAAATTATTGCAGAAATTCGTGGGCGAAATCATAACTCCTGGGAAGAAGAGTTGAAACTCTTCAGATCTGGTCCAAATCGTACAAGAAACTATTTACTCAGACCAAACTATTTTACCTTCTGAGCATAGCTGATGCTCCCTTCAAACTGCTCCTTGGAAGAGTAGTAGTCGTCAACCATGTCTTCGATGTCGAAGGCCAGGGACTTGATCTGGGCGAGCCAGTGCCGCAGGTTCGCCCTCTCGCTTCCGAAGGAGTTCCTCTCCGCGTTTTTCAGCAGGTCTTCTAGGTACACCAGAGTGTCCTTTATGCTCTCCAGGTCGTCGCTGAAACTGCAGCACAGCGTGACCTCGCCCTGCGCGGCGCCGATGATTTCGCCGATCTTGCGGGCGACCTGGCTCACAGCCGCGGCCGCGAGCATCTCCGTACCAACCATGGCTGGAAGGAAGGGGGTGGACCAAGAGCACAAGCAGAAGGTGCGGCCGGCAATGGAGGCTTTGAGCAGAACTAGGACTGTCCACCGAGTTATTTGTTATTTTCATCATTTTCTTTTGACGGAAAAGATTGATTGGTTTCTTGACTTTGACTTTTCAAAGTCTCAAAGGTGGAGAAAGATGTAGAACCACCCTTCAAATGTTTTTCGACACGTACAAACGCAGATATAGATGAACATTGTACAGATTTTCTTTCAACTTTGAATGTCATGTCAGTATGTCGCCCTGATATTTTCTGCTCCAAACTTTCTTAACCAGATCATCCCAACTCAAGTCTAAATTGGGGCTTCGAGAACAATATCCAGCCATGTACAACATTGCTCGCGAAAAGAATAATACTATTGTGCAAGTGCTCAGTTCATCCCTACCCAATATTTCGTTTAAGCGGGATTTGATTGGCCCCGACTTATGTCATGGCACAATCTTTTATCCCGTCTGGATTGGATTAATATTAGACAAGGCCGGGATGTGTTTTGCTGGAACCTTACTACATCAGGGTCATTCACAGTAGACTCTATGTACCGTGCACTCATGCATTCTGAGGTACCGGTGAGTAACAACAAGAAAAGCTGGAATTCGAAGATTCCACTAAAAGTTAAAATTTTCATCTGGTATCTTCGTAGGGGAGTTGTTCTAAACAAAGACAACCTCGCACGACGCAACTGGCCAGAAAGTAAGAAGTGTTGTTTTTGTACTCATGAAGAGACAATCAAACACCTCTTTTTCCAATACAAGTTTGCACGTACTACGTGGTCTATCATCCAAATAGTATCAAATTTGTATCCGCCCACAAGTGTCGCCAATATTTTTGGTCATTGGTTGGACGGTATTCCAAATAGATTCAAAACGCTAATACGGGTGGGAGCATACGCCATACAAGGGTCGCTTTGGCTATGTAGAAATGATTTGGTTTTCAATGATAAAAATGTTTCTCCTTTGCAGGTTATTTTCCGTTGTACGCACTCGCTTCGTACATGGTCTACGCTACAACGAGTGGAGTACCAACCGCTGTTCAAGGCGGTGTGTACGCGGTTGGAGCAGGTGGCTACGGTGGTTTTTACCCAACATGGGTGGCAGCATAATCACCGGATCGGTCCACCATCCCTTGCGACATAGACATAGTGTCGGTCTATAGGACTCTACTGTCGCTAATTTGTCGTTTTTTTCATTCATTTTGTCAGACTTTCCGTGTTGGGCTGTGTGCATCCTAGTTATGCAGAGGCCGGGTGTTATTCATAATGCTTTATATCCGCTTGATGCTACATTTTGAGATAATAAAAGCGCCCTTTATCGAAAAAGAAAAAAAAGTCTAAATTGGGGCTGCTAAGGACTTTTCAGTTCACTCCTCTAATCGGCACCTAGCCGAAGTTAAACCGAATACTAAAGTAAAAGTTTTACTCCTCTGCCCCGCGGGTGCCTAAAAACACTCGACCTCCAGGCGGCCGAGTAAACATTGCGCCCACTTTTCCAGCCGCCACCCCTACTGTATCGACGTCGACGCACCTGCCATCGACTGTCCACTACCTCTGCCGCTACCTCGTCGCCTTCCTTGGCCCTAACCGCCTTTCGACCGGAGTCCAAGATATTCTCCGACCATCGTCGTCGCCGGGGATGAGCTGAAATACCGTCGCCGCCGCATCGACCGATTCATCGGAAACCGCCTCAAATCTTCTTCCTCGTTGGCTACCCGGCATCTCACAGGGCTTGCGCACCTTAACGGGCCATCCACACGCCCCGCGCGTGCTAGTTTGGGCTCAACGCCGTAGACTAGCCGGTAGACCTCCACTGCCTTGCAAGTGTTCAACGTTTTGCCTAGGTGAGTTTTTTTTGTTTTTTCTCTCTTTTTTGTTTTGTCCAATTGAATTGAACTAGATTGTTTCAACTGAAGATGAAGAGGCCGAGAGAGATGAACTTCGAGGACTCATTGTCATCTGAGGAGGAATAAGATGACGATGACTTCGAAATTGTCCTTGGCATGATTCTCAACGATGATATTAGGCGGCCGAGGAGAGGATTGCAATTTGCCCACATACAACTCAACCGTGATAGAGCGGAGGGCCATGCCAAGATTATGAAAGATTATTTTGACCCTAATCCAACCTATCCAGAGAAGTATTTTCGCTGCTGCTTTCGAATGCACGCAAGTCTCTTTCTCCCCATTGCAAAAGTTGTGGATAAGTATGTGTGACGCCCCCGATTCAATCGTACACTAATCATGCACGCAATGTGTACGATCAAGATCAGGGACTCACGGGAAGATATCACAACACAACTCTACAAATAAAATAAGTCATACAAGCATCATAATACAAGCCAGGGGCCTCGAGGGCTCGAATACAAGTGCTCGATCATAGACGAGTCAGCGGAAGCAACAATATCTGAGTACAGACATAAGTTAAACAAGTTGCCATAAGATGGCTAGCACAAACTGGGATACAGATCGAAAGAGGCACAAGCCTCCTGCCTGGGATCCTCCTAAACTACTCCTGGTCGTCGTCAACGGGCTGCACGTAGTAGTAGGCACCTCCAGAGTAGTATGAGTCGTCGTCGACGGTGGCGTCTGGGTCCTGTGCTCCAACGTCTGGTTGCAGCAATCGGGTATAGAAAAGGGGAAAAGGGGGAACAAGGCAACCGTGAGTACTCATCCAAAGTACTCGCAAGCAAGGAGCTACACTACATATGCATGGATATATATGTAAAGGGGCATATCGGTGGACTGAACTGCAAAATGCCAGAATAAGAGGGGGATAGCTAATCCTGTCGAAGACTACGCTTCTGGCAGCCTCCGTCTTGCAGCATGTAGAAGAGAGTAGACTGAAGTCCTCCAAGTAGCATCGCATAGCATAATCCTACCCGGCAATCCCCTCCTCGATGCCCTGTTAGAGAGCGATCACCGGGTTGTATCTGGCACTTGGAAGGGTGTGTTTTATTAAGTATCCGGTTCTAGTTGTCATAAGGTCAAGGTACAACTCCGGGTCGTCCTTTTACCGAGGGACACGGCTATTCGAATAGATAAACTTTCCTGCAGGGGTGCACCACATAACCCAACACGCTTGATCCCATTTGGCCGGACACACTTTTCGGGGTCATGCCCGACCGCGGAAGATCAACACGTCGCAGCCCCACCTAGGCACAACAGAGAGGTCAGCACGCCGGTCTAAACCTAAGCGCGCAGGGGTCTGGGCCCATCGCCCTGAGCACACCTGCACGTTGCGTGGGCGGCCGGAAGCAGAACTAGCCCCCTTAATACAAGAGCAGGCTTACGTTCCAATCCGGCGCGCGCTGCTCAGTCGCTGACGTCACGAAGGCTTCGGCTGATACCACGACGCCGAGTGCCCATATCTTTCCCGCGTAGTTGGTTAGTGCGTATAGACCAAATGGCCAGACTCAGATCAAATACCCAGATCTCGTTAAGCATGTTAAGTATCCGCGAACGCCGACAGGGCCAGGCCCACCTCTCTCCTAGGTGGTCGTAACCTGCCCTGTCGCTCCGCCTAAAAAAAACCACTCGCGGGTACTCCTACGAGCCGACCCGTCTTTGCTCATCACATGTATCATGTATATAGTATATACCCGTGATCACCTCCCGAGTGATCACGGCCCGATAGTATAGCATGGCAGACGGACAAGAGTGTAGGGCCACTGATGGAACTCTAGCATCCTATACTAAGCAGTAGGATAGCAGGTAAAGGTAACAACAGTAGTAGCAAGGACAGGCTATGCATCAAGATAGGAATAACGAAAGCAGTAACATGCTACACTACTCTAATGCAAGCAGTATAGAGGAGAGTAGGCGATATCTGGTGATCAAGGGGGGGGGCTTACCTGGTTGCTCTGGCAAGAGAGAGGGGTCGTCAACTCCGTAGTCGAACGGGGCAGCAGCAGCGTCGTTCTCGGTGTCTAGCGAGAGAAGAGGGGGAGAAACAATAAATATTTAAGCAAACAGATGCATAGCGATGCATGACATGACAAGTAACGGTGCTAGGGGTGCCCTAACGCGGTATGAGGTGATACCGGTGAAGGGGGGAAACATCCGGGAAAGTATCCCCGGTGTTTCGCGTTTTCGGGCAGAGGAGCTGGAGGGGAAAGTTTGCGAGTTTGATATGTTATAAATGTGTGGTGGACGAACGGGCTGCGTATCCGGGTTCGTGTCGTCGTTCTGAGCAACTTTCATGTACAAAGTTTTTCCATCCGAGCTACGGTTTATTTTCTATGATTTTTCAAAGTTTTAAATGATTTTCTAAATTTATTATAATAAAACCAAAAGGATTTATTGCATCAGCATGACGTCATTCTGATGTCAGCAGAGTCAACAGTCAACTCTGACTAGGTTGACTGGTCAATGGGGCAGTGGGGCCCATCTGTCATTGTCACCTCAGCTAACCTAACAGTTTAGTTAAGACTAATTATGTAATTAGGTTAATTAAGCAAGGTTAATTACGTTAATTAATTACATTACTAATTAATTAATTGTTAACTTTAATTATTTATTTTTCTTAAAAAAAACGTTCCACGGGCGTGGGTCCCCGGTGTCATAGACCCTAGTGGCTTAGCGGGCGCCGGGTGCGGGCGCACGGGTGCGGGCGTGCGTGCCCGAGGCCACCAGGGGGCGGGGAGCACTCGGGCGCCCAGGAGGGCGGGCGCCGGCGGCCACGGCGCGGCCGGCCGGAGCCGCGAGGGCTGGGGCGGCGACCAACGAGGGGGTCGCGGGTACTGGGCGTCAAGTGCGGGCGCTTGGGCGCCAGCTCGCTTGGGCACACGGCCAGGGGCGCGGTAGCGACCACAGCAGAGGCCGGCGGCACTGGCCGGCGACCAGGGGTGAATCGAGGACGGTCGTCGGTGTGGGGCAAACGGCGAAAGGGAGTAGCCAGTGATGAGCACGCGCGCGACGCGGTGTGTGGGGCGGAGCGTGCGGGGGAATCGGGGCGGCGGGCGCGGCCAGGCGGAGCGGCGCGCGGCCAGGGCGCAGCCCGGGTGCGAGGTGCACGCATCTGGCGCGCCGGAGCGCGGCGGCGCAGGCAGCAGTGGCGTGTGTGCGCGCGATGGCGCACCGAGGGAGGCGCGGACAGCGCGGGGACAGGGGAAGGAGGAGGGCGGAGGCCGTGGCTTCACCAGGCTTTGTAGGGACGGGGCAGCGGGCTTGACGGAGGTCGGGGACGAGGCCGTCGACGGAGAGGACGACGAGGAGGAGGATGACGGGGGGGGCGCAGATCCGATGATGGCCCGCGGGGAACGAGCGGCGCGGTCGATTCCGTGAGGGAGAGGCGCGGGAGGTGGACGAGGGAGCGATCCGGCGAGGCGGCACTGGCGACGAGCAGGTCGAGGACGAGTGCGGCCTCGGGGATGGCGGGGCGACGGGGAGGGGCCTCTCCCCGATCCAGATGGGATCGAGAGGAGAGGGGGAGAGGGAGTGGCGTCGTGGGGGGGGGGGAAGTGGGAGAGTGGGGATCGATTTAGGGTTCGGGGAGTGGGGAGGGGGTTAGTAGGCAGGGGAGGGCCGGCCTGGCTGGCCTGGTGGCCAGTTGGGCCAAGGCCCGACCGGGAGGGGAAAGCTTTTATTTTAATTTTTGTTTTGTTTTCTGTTTTTGTATTTCTTTCTTTTATTTATTTTCTCTTCTGTTTTAATTCAATTTAAAATATTTATGCATTTTATAAAACTGTGTCTTCTACACCATAATTATCTATGTAATATTTAGTACAAACCGAACATTTTTATTGTAATGTTTGAAAACTTTTATTATTTACCAAATTTTGAATTTGAATTTTGGACCGGTTTTAATCTAATGATAGATTAGCAACAATAACGGAGGTAACGTGGCATCATTAGCAGAGTATCACTGTAGCATGATTATCCGGGCGTCACAGTATGATGATCGTTCAAGCTTAGAAGGAATGCATGCAGAAAGATGAAGTGCGAGCCCTTTGATAGACTATATTTGCAGTTGTTCGAGTTCTAGCATATGGGTGCTTGGCCGATGCATTGACGACTATGTCCGCATTGGAGAAGATACAAATCTTGGAGGTCGTTCGAAGGTTAACAAAAGCAGTTGATGTCTTTGGGCCGGAGTACTTGACGGGGCACCCAACGAGGAAGACACCAAGAGGCTATTGGCAGCGAGTGAAGAAATAGGATGGCCTTGGATGCTAGGATCAGTCGACTGCGTGCACTGGACCTAGAAGAATTGTCTTGCAGGATGGAAAGGTCAGTACAAAGACCACTACAACGATCCAATGAACATTCTTGAGGTTGTTGCATATGAGGATCTATGGATCTGACATTCATTCTTTGGATTGTCTGGCTCTCACAATTACCTAAATGTACTATTGAGATCACCACTGTTTGCTAGGCTTGTTGTCGGAGATGCTCCTCCTTGCAACTATACAGTCAATGGTCATGAGTACACGATGAGTTACTACCTTGGGAATGGCATCTATCCTCCATGGGTCACATTTGTCAAAACAATTCCCCGTTCAAAAGGTAACAAAAGGTCTAACTTTGCAACATGTCAAAGTGTGGACTAGTAAGGATGTGGAGAGAGCTTTTGGGGTGCTTCAGAAGCGCTTTACAATCCTTCATGGGGCTACCGAGTATTGGAACTCCAAGGTTCTATGACAAATCATGACTTGTTGCATCATCTTGCATAACATGACCACTGAAGATGAGAGAGACAAGCCTGAGAACTTTCGGCGCATCACCAATGGTAATCCTGTAGAGCCATAGCACAATCCTAATAGGATCCAGGCATTCCTCAAAGCACATCACAGGATCAAGAACTGAGAAGTTCATACCCAGCTCCAACATGATCTTGTTGAACATTAGTGACATCTCCATAGCACTTCATGGTCGTGCTTTTATCATGTTATTTACTTCACTTGAACCATGTGGTGTGTTTGAATTTGAATAATTTGGTTTGTAAACTATGAATTTGTAATATTTGTGAATTGTGTGGAACTTATTTATTATGTTTGGTTTTCATATGGGTGCTAATATGTAGTTGCAATGTATTAAGTAAACTAGAATTGTAATACTTTGGCAAAAACAAAATTTTACTCTGCTAAATTTAGGGGATCGTCCAGAACCGACCAAAAGTTAGTGGCGTAAAAATACTCCACTAAGGTTTACTCGGCCGTTTACTCCTGTATTGCTTAGAGGATCGGCTAGAGATGCCCTAACTAGGTTGGGTTGTTTGGCCAAAATCTATTATGGATAGAGCATGATCTGATAATGTTTAGCTAGCTAGAGGAAAATTATATTCCCAGTCAGTGGTTGCACTATTAGGAAAGTCCTGATAGGTGGGACCGCACGAGTGGGAAATGCTTAGCACCCGTCACTAGTAATTTGGCAAAATACTAGTGCGGGTGCTAAAAGTTGTCTTCCACTGGTATATATAAGCACTGGTGGCGGACATGACTTATTGCCTGCTACTGGTAATAGGGTCCAAGAATAGTCGTCTCCCAAATATACCAGTGGTAGTTGTGTTAGGGCATCTCCAACGGCGTACATCAAACCTCCCCTAAACGTCTGTACCACCCCTTCCGGACATAAATTGTCATCCAACGTCGTGCCACAAACGTTCGCGAATGTGTCTGAACGTCTAAAATCCCACAAACTGGTACCAAACCCGTGGGTGTGGGTCCGGACTCGTGCCACATTTACATCCGACTACACTGGTGTAAAGGCATATTTATCCCTT
Organism: Aegilops umbellulata; assembly: GCA_032464435.1. Taxonomy (NCBI): domain Eukaryota; kingdom Viridiplantae; phylum Streptophyta; class Magnoliopsida; order Poales; family Poaceae; genus Aegilops; species Aegilops umbellulata. Next base: position 334,343,783 of record CP136058.1, read on the forward strand.
AGTAGTTTTGGTGATTGATGACAATGCTTTTGCGGACTAATCGTGTGTATTGAGCATTTAAGATATATCATGTCTAAGCACAAGACGATTTGGTGCCCCTCGAAGACTATTGAAGACAGCATTTCTCTATGTTTCTTTTCGGTGGATTTGAGTCATAGGAAAGCAGTACTATTATGAGGGGGTCCGTTGGAAAGGTTAGGGGTCCGTTTTGCACCACCTTTCCTTTGGATCTTTAGAGCATCCTCCGTCTCTCCGTGTCTCTGCAAAATGAAGGACTCCTAGTGTTGTTGAACTGGGGCATGCGGTAGTACCGGCCTCCAACGCGGTAGTACCATGGCCTCAGGCCAAGCGCAGCTGATCGAGTAGTTGTAGGGGCGGATGTAATTTTTTACATCCGCGCCGTACGCGGTAGTACTGCTCCATGGGCGCGGTAGTACCGTGGGCTCTGGCCAGGCACAGCAGCATGAGTGGAAGTAGGGGCGGATGTAATTTTTTACATCCGCGCCCTACGCGGTAGTACCGCTACAGGCTTTCAGTAGTATCGTGTCGGATTTTTGCATAGATAAAAACTCAGCGGAAGTAGTCATAGTTGTATTTTTATATGTCCGTGCCTTCCTAGCCTAGACCATTCCCGTCTCGCGGTAGTACCGCGCCAACGGTTCTACCGCTTTCTACCTTAGCGCATCAGGACTGGTCTTGGCCCCTGCCGTGCCAGCGGTAGTACCGCGTGTATGGTGCAGTAGTACCGCGTGTCGCAGGCTGAGTTGGTGGATAACGGTTGGATTTGTTCTTTCACTATAAAAGGGGAGTCTTCTTCTTTGAGTTGACTACCTCTTCCACCCCGAAGGTCCATTTCTGCCCAATCTCTCTCCCTAGCCAATCAAACTTGTTTCCTAGGGATTGGTTGAGGAGGCCATGATCTCACTACAAAAAAAAGACACATCCGTGACATTTTGGGCCGAACGAAATTTTTTTCTGTCATACATATGACACTTCTATGACGATAATTGTGACAAAACCCGGTATCATCATAGATGTGGTGGGCTCCTACTTCTATGACAAAAAATCATGACAGAAAATGGGCTTTTCGTCCTGGGCGGCCCGGAGATGCAGCTGCATGACATTCTTTGGGCCGTCCATGACGGAAAAAACCGTGGTAGAAGCAAGGGCGAGGAAAATTTTGGGGAGTTCCCGGTTATGGTGAGAGGTCGGGGGCCGAGCGATGCGCGTTTCTCTCGTACACGTACGCGCGTGTGTGCGAGGAGTTGGCTCTAACTGAACCCGAGCGAGGCGTTGGGCTCTAACTGAACCCGAGCGATTGTACTGCAGGCTACGCGTTACTGAACCCGAGCGATCGATCGATGGCTGTTAATTGAACCCGATCGAGCGATTCCTTCGCTACTCCTGCTAACTGAAGCCGATCGATGCTGCCTCTAGGATGAACAGTGAGGGTTGTGTGGGGGGGGGTGGATGAACAGTGAGCGGTGGCGTTGCCTCTGGATGAACAGGACCCCGTGGTGTGGTGGAGGGATGGATGAACAGTAGACAGTGGAGGGGTGCCCGTGGAGGGGTGGTTGAACAGGACCCCGTGGTGTGGAGGGTTGGATGAACAGTAGACGATGGAGGGGTGGTTGAACAGTAGCCGGTGGAGTAGCGCGCGGTGGAGGCTAGATGAACAGGAGCCCGTGGAGGCTGGAGGAGGTCGACGGTAGCCCGTGGAGGCTGAAGGAGGTCGACGGTGGAGATGAACAATATCCCATGGAGTCCCATTTTGCGGTACGCCATACCACTCCCGATGAACAGGACCCCCGTTTTGACCATAGGAGGTTTGTTTCGTCCGTTTTGCGGTACGCCACACCCTTCCCGATCAACAGGACCCCCCTTTCGACCGTAGGAGGTCTGTTTCCTCCATTTTGCGGTACGTCACACCCCTCCCAATCAACAGGACCCCCGTTCCGACTGTACAAGGTCCGTTTCCTCCGTTCTGCGGTACGCCAGGCCTCGTTTCCATCGCCTGTTCCGTCCAAGCCCTCCCGATGAACACGACCACACATTTCGTTCCGACCCAGCCGGTTGGCTCCCACGCATTCCGTTGCCTCCCGATGAACACGACGCATTCCGTTGCCTCCCGATGAACCGACGCATTCTGTTGCTTCCCCATGAACACGGCGCATTCCGTTGCCTCCCCATGAAAACGACGCATTCCGTTGCCTCCCCATGAACACGACGACGACGCTGTTTCTCCGTTCCGACCCAGCCATGTACACGAGCCCTGGCCGTACGTATGCGCGAGTAGGCGTTCGAGACCCTACCCGTATGTACACATACGTGGCCGTATTTTCTTTCTTGCACCCTGGCCGCTGTACGTACGTGTACATGCTACGTATGCGCCTCTACTATGACACGTGCACGCCTCTACTACGACACGTGCGCGCCTCTACATCGACCAGTATGTACGTACACGTTCGCGACCAGAATGACAATGCTACGTACGCTTCAATAGTTGGGTCCCGACTGTCAGGCACTTCCTTGCCTGCGAAGATGTAGCTGGTGGGTCCCAGCAGTCAGGGGGGCGAATCGTTTTGTTCTTTTTTTGCCCGGACGCACTTCCTTGCGTGCGAAGGTGTAGCTGCTGGGTCCCAATAGTCAGGGGGGCGAATCGTTTTTTTGCCCGGACGCACTTCCTTGCGTGCGAAGGTGTAGCTGGTGGGTCCCAACAGTCGGGGGGCGAATTTTTTTCCGGACGCACTTCCTTGCGTGCGAAGATGTAGCTAGTGGATCCCAGCAGTCAGGGGGGGAGAATCGTTTTTTTTTCATACGCACTTCCTTGCATGCGAAGATGTAGCTCATGGGTCCCAGCAGTCAGGGGGCGAATCATTTTTTTCGCGAAATACGGTGGCCCGTCCGGTGGGTCCCCGCTGTCAGGTGGAGGAATAATTATTTTGCGCGTAATAAGGAGGCACTTCCTTGCGCCTGCCGTGGACCCAGCTGTCAGCCTCTCCACGTATAGTCCACGTCCGATGGAAGTCGTACATTGACCACGTTGACCACGCCGCGCCGAGAGCACCAGGGCGGTGGACGACGGCGAGGCCTAGGAAGGAGACGACACGGAGCTGGGGAAGACGCGACAGTGGATGCACACGCGGAGAGGAGTACGAGGGTTCACTGGTTCGGCTGCGCTGCCGTCGCCGCAGAATAACAGAGGGTGTGGGTGAGTGGAGGGATGGCGTGGCCAGCGGTGGGAGTAGTAGGGGGCAGTGAGGCCTCAGCGGCAGCACAGCCGGCCACGGGAGGTAGGAGCAGGCGGCACGACCGGCGCTGCTTTGTGCGGCTGGAGCAAGAAGACCAGAGGTTGAAGAAGCACGACGGCCGTTGGATGGACATCGTACGGTCACTGCAGGTAGAATCGTTTATATTGACTAAGTTGACAAAGCCCATGGTACGTCAACTTAGTAGGCCCACATGTCAGCTTCCGAAACGGTGCGCCCCAGATGTCAGGGGGAGGAATCATTTTTTGGGCGGGTGAAGCTAGAATATCCGAGATTGAAGAAGAAGCACGGCATCCGTTGGATGGACATCCAACGACCACTGCTGGTAGAACCGTGTGTTGACTATAAGTTGACAAAGCCTTGCATACGCGTCAACTCTGTTTTTTTAGGAGACGTGTCAACTTAGTAAGGCCAGAAGTGTGTGGCAGAGAACTTATAGCCCATTTGAGATTTGTAAGAATGTGTAGCCCATTTTAGAATTCTAATGGAATTTACTACAGCCCATTTACAGTTTGTTAAAAGTACAGCCCATTTAAACCAACCGTTCAAAACAGAATTCAATAAAATTTCCCACATTTTGATGGGATCCGAAATATTTTTATCTTGAAATTTCTAGTCAGATTAAATACAATTTCAATATAAATTTATATTACGTAAAAATCCAACAAAACATTGCGCTCGCAACAATTAATGAAATTAAATTTTTAATATCCAAAAATATATTTTATAAAGTAATCACGTGTTTGGTGCATTTTTTTATAGTTACTGCCCAGTTTTTATAATTACATCCCATTTATTATTTCTTAAAGCCCATTTTCTTGTTAAGCCTAATGCATCCCTCCTAGGAAAAATTTGCAGCCCAGCGGGGCGGAGAATAACAACTTGACCTTGCCTGGGTATTCCTAAAAAAAATAGCTGGGCTAGCCATTTTCAGCTTGAAAAAAATTAATATCTGGGCTGGATATCTGGCCTGGGCTAGACGGGCCACAGCCCGCCCAGTTAATACATGCAGCGATGTTTTCGTTGTTGTTCAGAGGAGAAAAATTAATATCTGGGCTAAACATCGAAAAACTCTGCAGTGCTCACACCTCAAAAACACAAATACTGCTCGAGCTGCTTGGTCCAGCTGTCGGCCGCTTCTTGTGCAATTCTCTCGTTTATTGACTACATAGGTTGACAATGGTGTGGGACCGTGATGTCAGGAAACCAGGAGGAAGCAAAATAAATTATAGTTATATATATATAATAAGGAGGCACTTCCGTACGTGAGGCTATGGACCTGGTGGGTCCCCATTGTCATCCTCTCCAAGTAAAGTCATCTCCTCGCCCGCGCGCGCTTTCCGTCCCAAACAGTCAGCGCCGCCCGCCCCGCTTCCCGGTGCAGGCGATTGATCCGCCTTCAAACGACACAAGTGCCGTCAGTCCGTCCATCTGCCGCCCACATTAATGATACGCGGTTGCCGAGGCAGCTACTCCGGCTCCACACGTCCGTCCCTCCGCCCGCCCACATTGCTATATAAACTGCTGCGCCGGCCATAGCCGCAGTCATCCGCATCCTTTCTCTTTCTCTTGTCCACACCACTACTGCCCACCATGGCTTCCTCGCGCTCCAGCGCTCTTCGGGACGGGCAGACGACAGGCCACAAGGAGATGGCAGCCATGCTGCCGACCGGCTGGCTGGCAGGCAGCCAGAGGACGACGACGTCCCAATGAAGAACATGGTAGTCGATGATCCGGCGCCAACCCCCTCCTCCGCGCCATCCTCGCCAGTGCATTGCTCCATGACCATCGGCGAGGCCCGTGCCCAATATATGGACAGGGTGAGGTAGATGCATGAGGAGCAGTTCCGGGAGGCGCATGCCGACGCCGCCTACAACCACCATCTCCTCCAGGAACACCTGTAGGCGGAGGAGTAGATTGCCGCGGAGCGGGCGGAGCAGGAGGCGCTGCTCGACTCATACCGCTCCGCCCGCAAGGGCCGCCTCGAGCGCTGGCGGTACCAGATGCGGGTGGCGGAGGCTGCGGCCGCCTACAAAGAGGCTAGAAAAGAGGGCGATGAAGCAGGCAAGGCGCTGTTTGGCGAGACCGAGGATGAGGCAGAGGACAACGCCGACTCCGACGAGTCCCCGCTCCGCTGGCGTCGATGAGGCCCTGCTCCGCCGAGGCCCCGCGGCGCCAACAATTAGGCAGAGGACACCGCCGACTCCGCCGAGGCCCCGCCCCGCCAACAACGAGGCAGAGGACATCGCCGGCTCAGCCGAGGCCCTACCCTGCCGGCAACGTGGGGGAGGATTTCCATCGCTCCTCTGAGGCGCCGCCCACCGGCAACGAGATAGAGGACATCGCCGGCTTCGCCGTGGCCCCGCCCCGCCGCCAACGAGGCCGCGCCACACAAAAAACGAGGAAGAGTAGAACACGGTAGGTCGCCGCCGCTCGGGTCCAAGTAAGGCCACCGCTGCTACCCTCCGGTTGAAGCCAAGCTAGGCGGGTTGACCATTCACGGCCGATTAGCTTCTTGGCGGCGACGTGGAGTCCGAGAGCTGCGCTGGAGAAGAACGCTGCTTCTACTTAACTGCTGGTGCAGTTGGCTGACTGACACGTGGGCCCAATAGGCCACATGTCAGTTACGCAACTGCACCTGCAGTTAAGTCACTGAAGCTTCTGTTCGGCTCAGCAGGACACAGGTGGGTAGCTTCGGTTAATTAATTATACCTCCAGCGCACCCCTTTTTAGTTGAAGAATGTATGAAATGTAATGAAATACGACATGTTTATATGAAATCCGACCGTGTATGAATGAATTTATTTCGATTAGTTCGAATTCCTGTATCACTGGCATTGGATGAACATGCAAAACAATACGTACTAGCATTATTCCCAGGGTGATCACCTCGTTTGCAGCAGTTTCACATGTACTCCCTCCGGTCCTTTCTAGTCTGCATACAAGTTTTGTCTGCAATCAAAGTATCTCTACTTTGACCAATCTTATACAAAAAAGTATGCACTTTCACAATGTGCGAAGTAAAAAGGAACAGAAGGAGTACAAAGAGTTTGAGCAGCTTTTTAGCGTTTCTGTACATTGCAATCAAACACACAGGCCTGACTATTCATAGAGAACATTCAAAACAATCGATGATTGTGCATCTCAGCGACTCACATGTCAGAGGCAATATTTACTTCACAACTAAAGAACAAAGAAAAAATTGACCGACGCTGCGACAACAAAGGACGTCCCATTCGAAAATATCAAACGCATGTCTTGCTAAAATCAATGACCAAAATTTGACAAGGTTGTCCCATTCCAAAATATCAAGTGCCTACGATTGTGGAATGTGCAGGGTTTGCCATCAGTTCGGACATTGACATGGCACCTCCTGCTAAATAAACCAGCTGTTCTTTTTGTGCAGTTCCACCAAAATCAACCAAATTCGCGCGTAGCTTGTATGATTTCGCCCTTATATGTTGCAACGCCTTGAACTTATCGGCACCTCCTTTCTTGTGGAGGAAATGAATGATTCAATGTATTCATGAACATTTCGTACAGTTCCCATTGAAATCAAGCTGAGCACCCATGTTTGCACAAATACAAAAAAGTGATTAGTATAAAGCAAACTGTACTATGAATTGACAGTTTCAACAGTCACATACATGGTCCATGTAGAGCACACTTTTAGAAAAATGGAACTCACTAGAAAGAATCCTAGAACAACATTGTACTCGCGCATCACAGTAAAAAAATGGAGATTTGTCAGTCCTTCTGAGCTGAAGTTAGTTTGGTCTTGTGGGGAGTAATGTAACCATCCTTCAACTACTCCTTCTGATGAGAAGATAGACAGGGCTTCTTCATCCTGGCATAATCGGAACTAGTCACTTCACGTACTCCATATTCTCCTGTTGTGCAAAGACAAGAGGACTACTAAATGCTAGCATCCCTATTTGCTTGAAAAAAAGAAAGGAAATATTTAAAACAATACAGATGAAGCACTTCTCAAGGACAATACCATTTTTTCATGACAGTATCTAAATAGTAGCACAACACCAATAGAGATGACAAAGCTCAATCATATGGATGAAATCAGTGGGCGAGTACCAACCTTTGTCAGGAGGCTTATTGTGTAGAGCATACAGATGAAGCACTTCTCCGGAACCATCTGTTGCTATCTACGGTGGTGGCCATGCTTACTATATACTCCTCGATTTGTTTAATGTTTCCAACATCTTCTTGTGCAGTTCCACTAAAATATATGGTATCTTCAAAGAAGATCCCTGTTTGCACAAGTAGAGATAATTACATATTACATTAAGAGTGGCATCAAACAGTGGAAAAACAATTGCTCGTTCCAGCCATAGCAATAAATTAAGATGCAAAACTATATCATTACTTGTGTCATCACAGTTCCAGTGCTTCATTACAACACCGGGAGTTGTTTTTTGTTTTTTTCACTTGGTTCAATAACAGACACGCTTCGCCTTCAATGTAAGATTTGGCATGTTAATTAGGGAGCACAAGTATAGTACTAAACTTAATTTTCTGATGAAAGTGGCAATATACAGGCCAGTAGTTGTGAAATATCCTTATCTTACCTCAATGGGATATTACGGTGCACATACAGATTGGAAGTCTTGTCTCCATTTGTGCAGTTCACTAAAATCAAGCAACATTATCGTACAAGTAGCACAACATATGAAAGCACACCGTAGAATCATGTGAAAGAAGGCTAGTACTGACCTCTCATGATGCGGAATTCAAACAACTCACAAGAAGAAGATCTGAACCAAATTCGCCTTAACAGATAGGAAGTAAGATCTCCTCTTGTGCAGTTCCACTAAGATCAAGCAATCAAGCAACGTTGTCAGTGTGGCATTTTGGTTGAACTGCACAAAACACTCTTAAAACAAAAGTGTTTTATGCAGTGCAACAAAAGGTCACAATGGCAACGAGGTGAAGTAGATAACCCTGTTTACACAGAGGTGCAAAGGAAACAATTAGTGGTCAATAACGGTGGATGACACAGAAGCCAACAAAAAGAAGCATCTACCTTATCTAAATGGGAAAGAAAGCAAGACAGTAGCATTTCTCAAACGGTGGCATTGATTAATATTAACATAGAGATTATATTAACAATAAAATTCGTTAAACATGTAATTTGCTTTTAACTGTGGCATTGCATCAATTTTCCAGCGGCATTATTAGAGGGTGTTTGTTTACAGGGACATTTTGGTGTAGGGACTAAAGAAACTCCGTGTCAGTCCCATCTAAACCAAACAGGAGGGACTTTTAGGGACTAAAAGTGGACATTTGGGACTAAAGAAAGAAGACCCTGAGGGAGTCTTTTTGGGACTTTTTCCAACAGTTGCCCCTGCCACGCATCGCACCTTGTCTCTATTAGTTCATTACTAGGGGTAACATGGTCTTTTAGCATGTCATTTAATAACCTCTAGTCCATGTTTAGTCCCTGGAACCAAGCAGGTAGGGACTAGGGAGTTGTTAACCAAACAGGGCCTTAGATTAACAACAGCTAATGAGTTGCACGGGACAGTGGATGCACCAGCACCATGTGCATCTACCGATGTACTGTGGTCATGCACAGTCTGTTGCAACAAAGAACAAACAACCAAGGAGCATATTTGTGTTGGTCCCAGTTTTGTTATCTTTAGACACCTTTCCCTATGTGAGCGCAGCAAATCTAGTCCTGCTCAAACTCTACAGCCTTGTCCCTTCCTTTCCTTTTTGAACCAGTACTTTCGCCCCTTCCTTTCCTCTTTGAACCACGTCCTAGATTTATGCGATACAACTTTCCCCACTACTTTCCCCCATTCCTTTCCTCTTTGAACCACGTCCTAGATTCATGCTATACAACTTTCCCCCTTCATTTCCTCTTTGAACCACGTCCTAGATTCATGCTATATACAACTTTTCCCACTACTTTCCCCCACTCCTTTCCTCTTTGAACCACGTCCTAGATTCATGGTATACATGCATCGAGAGCAATGCATGTGGAGTAAGTAAATTATACCTTAAGGTTCTTGGGGCGTGGTTCGGTGGGTGACGGGACGACGACGACGAAGAAGGGGTCGGAGGCCCTCCCGCGCCACCGCTGGGTGGAAAGTGAACAGCTGGGCTGGTAGTCCCTCACCGACGGCGACAGTGTTAAGCCTCCTTCCCTTCCCGGCGGACGGATCCTGCCGGCTCTTTGAGCAGCAGTGAGGGGAGAGAGAGGCCAACGAAGTCTTGTTTAGATCTGGAGAGGGCAAGAGAGTGTGAAGAGAGCAACTACAAGCGCTGAGGCTCCAGCGTGTATATATATACTGGAGAGAGAGTGTGAAGCATGCAAACCCTAAAAAACATTTTGACCAGTCAAAGAATCCTCCTGGCACAAATTATGCTCAAGTGTAGTTATTGAACCCGAGACCTCATGTTTGATGAGCCAACAGGTTAACCAGCTACACAACCCTCCCATCATGTTCAACGAGAGGGAAATAACCTTTTATACATTCCTGCATTCATGTGACAAGCATGCCATGTTTTTGTGTGTGCGTGGGAGTCATTGGGATTTCAATCATAATCATGTCATGTGGCTTTGGTGGTAAGACTATCCACAGTGGTGCAGAAATAATGCAGCCTTAGACACCTTACCTCTCTCCACATAGTACGTTGGGTCCCACTAGTCAGAGGGTGAAACAAACAAATTAATAAGAAAAATTAAAAGCGCCAGCGGTGTATCTTACCTCACACATCTCGCTACTGCTCGGGAACACTGTCCAATTGATCCCTCTGTTCGCTCACGTATTATTTTAAGTGAATCCTTATTATAACATGCACACAAATTTTGGGCACTTGTATTCGACTTAAGTCAGTGTGCCACCATATCTCTTATACTTACTACTCCCTCCGTCTAGGTGTAATAAGTCACGTTAGAAGGTGCAACGGGACCAAGGTGCGTGCGTGTGCTTGTGTGTGTGTGTGTGTGTGTGTGTGTGTGTGTGTTTAACAGCATGTGTGTGTTAGAGAGAGCGAAAGATCGCTAGAGTCGGTGCATCCTCTCGTTTCCGGGCGTGTCTGGTAGGGACATGCGGACAGCTGCCACGCCCGCTCTTGACCAGCCTGGCCCACCCAAAGCCCCTCCATCGCCCGCGTGCGCTTCCCGCCCGAAATGGTCAGCGCCGCTCCAAAGAATTGGTGCCGCATTTATGCCCGGGCAGAGCGGACGCGACCTCTCACTGGCGCAAGAGTGATGGTTGCTTCGTCCGTCCAACTTACTGCTAGGTCTATGTGATTTGACGGCTCATTGGTCTTTATTACTGAGGTGGTAGGACTGCTGGATGTCCCATGCTTTCGGCGAAAGGAGGTACTACTACTAGATTACAATTTTCTCCATTCTTACAGCGGAGGCGTGCAAGAGCAGTGAAAACACGCAGGCTCAGTGATTACATGGCCCACCTCACACTATCACCGTGCGACACCTAACTCTTTACATAGTACTCCCTCCGTTCCTAAATATTACTACATGAGTCCCCGCGCGTTGCCGCGGAACAGCTGTATATCTCTCTGCGCAAAATTATCAATTTCATAGAACTAAAAAACTCTATAACCACATGACAAATGTGGTAGCCAAACTAAATAAACTCCCATCATCATTTAGATCATCCCACGTAAGGAAAAAAGATCAGCCAACTCCTACTGCATAATGGGATTATATTTTTCTTTTTGACATGTTAATGGGACTTAAAAGCTCACTTACATGCATGCTACCGGTGCATGCTTGCATGCAGACATGTTGATGTGATTTAAAACCCACTCACATGCATGTGCCACGGTATTTCTGCATGCTTGCATGTGGCTTAGTGTGGAGCCTCTCAACGTCTAGATCAGACGACTATTATGGACTGATTTACTTCATCTAACAGCTACATCAATTTTGATGATGTGGCTCAAGGAGAGGATAGAGAATTCCTAGTAGTGGGTGCTAGCTATTACTAGTAGATAAGTCTTTGTAGAGATTCCACTACATACGGAACAAAATGAATGAATCTACACTTAAAATGCATCTATATACGTCCGCATGTGGTTCATGGTGAAATCTCTACAAAGACTTATATTTAGGAATGGAGGAAGTGCTAGTATAGTACGTACTACTCCCTCCGTTCCTAGATATAGGGTGTATAGTTTTTGGCACGGAAATTAAAGAACGCACGTGAAGGAAAATTTTCACAAGTTTTAAGTGAGATTACAGATGACTAATTGACATGAGAAAATAGAGGAGCTTACATGATATAAGGAAATGTAATCAAATCCCTAAAAACAATTATCCAAACAAGTGGTGCAATGCAATACACCTTATATTTCGGACTTTTTCTCAAAAATCTACACACCTTATATCAAGGAACGGAGGGAGTATAATTTATCAGCAAGATAAATTTGTACAATGCTATGAAGCTTCCAGCTTCTGTTACATGTATCTTGCGTCCAAGGTTGGCCGTTGCAACATTTCATCAAATACAAAGGAAACTAACATGCATGCTATTGCATCTCAATGATTGACAGATCATAGCAAATATGTACTCCCTCCATTCCAAAATAAGTGTCTCAACTTTGTGCAAACTTTAGTACAAAGTTGTACTACTACTAAAGTTGACACTTATTTTGGAACAGAGGCAACTAAAGAAAAAAACGATCCATGCAGTCCCTAGCCCTTGAACCGTGAACCCTGACCAGGCTTCAATTTGCTGGCAACGTTCGAGCTTCCTAATAAATGAAGTTTGCAACCTTTTGACCATCGGATCATTTTCTGCAGTTTCACCAAAATCGAGATGAGCATCCCTATTGGAAAGAAATTGAAGAAGCGTGATTAGAATAAGATTACTGGGACTAGTTGATGAGACATAAACTCATCACAAATGCAGTACGTAGAAGCCAGTAGAGGTATGTGCGGGGTAAAGAAGTAGAGAAATATCCACAGGGAGTGATGTGGGCAACTGGAGCAGTGGTGCAAGCCGGCTATAAAGGGAGTTGTACCTGAGGGACGTAGCTCAACCTTTAGGAGGGCGGCGGGAGGCGGCAACTGACCACATCGCAGCAGTGAGCAAGGGACAAAGGCAACCTCACCGGCTTTGTGAGAGAGAACGGCGGGGACCCCTGATCGGGACGTGCCGACAGTGGGTTTTCGCCGTCGGCGACGGCCACCGCATCTACACTAAGCATCCACCCCTTCCCCAGGCAGACGTGATCCGCCGGGATGTTAGAGATGTGGCCACTATCGTTTTGTGCGAGAGTGTGTGAAGAGAGCAACCCCAGCAAGCAACCGTGTAGGCTGGCCCGTCCTGACTATGTATATAGTGGAGCGGTTTCCTTTTCTCTCCATATGAACTTATCGTATTGCGTACGTGCCACTGAAGAAAAAAAACTTTATTTATAAATGACGCGACACCTACTACTCGTTCTCCTATAACCTTGCACTTGGCATCTCCAAAATATTAACCTTGCGATTGGCTCTTCGCCTCTTCGGGAAGTCGAGCAATAATGGTAGTGTAGTATATATCGTTCTGGCTATATGAGACCGAATGAGTTGCTGCACGTCCACGACATGGGCGAGGGTCGAGGGGCGAGGGAGAGTCCTACATACAGAGCAAAATGAGTGAATCTACACTCTAAAATACGTCTATATACATCAGTGTTTGGAGTATGTACTAGTAGTTCATATTGGAATCTACTAAAGGACATATATATTACAAACAATATGATATAATATCTATAACCAAGGTAGTAGGGACGAGGATTAAACAGAGGGAGTAGTAAAATTTTCTCCTCGTCCTACGAGCCACCGCGCGCATGGGCGAGGGAGCGGGCGTAATGCGGAGCAAGCTTCACCTCATCCTGCGAGCCACCGCGCCCGTGGGCAGGGGAGACGGCGTACTAAGCAAGCTTCTCCTCGTTCTGCGAGTTGACGGGACACATCAAAAGTACTCCAGTGTATAGAGCCTTGCCTCTAAGGTAGGCCCCACATGGTTTGCCTCTTTTTTTAACATAACACGTCAAGTCGCAATTTGTTTGTTCACCCGTGGTAGACGATCCTCCCTCCACCAAGTGGACAACCAGTACACGTGCCAAATTACCACGTGGGCTGCATTTTTCGTACAGAAATGAGCTCCACCGTGTACCCGCGCGGGTGTGGTTGGGAAAGAGATGGGAGTACGTGTGTCGTGCATGCACCTCTTCTCTCCGTGCACGTCCCCCACCTACGTGGGTGTGTGTGAGAGATACAAACCACGTTCGTGAGTGTTTTTTGTTTTGGGGTGGGGGTGGGGTGGGGGTTGATTTCGTGAACTATTTGTGGGAATATGTGTCGATGACATCTCAAACAAAATTTTGCATGCAATGTGTGTGAAATGGAGGCCTATCCATATCATACATAGAGGGTCGGGCAATCCACGAGAAGAGAGGGATGGGTCATAGCTATCGATAGAGTCGAAGAGAGGATCAAGTGGGTGGGTGCGAGATCGATGAAGAGAGCCATCGAAATTGTGTGTGTGTGCAAGTCAAAGATATAGGGCGACTGGCCTACCGGAATGTTAGAGGGCACATGTCAAGTTTGTGTGTGGCAGGGAGACATGACTAGAGCGCTCGATGTATCGGTGTGTGTGGGGGGAGGGGGTGGGGGAGGGGTAGGCAGAGGCCTAACTATAAAGGTAGAACAACTCGTATATTTGTGGAGAAGGAGAGACCCAGCTATGTCTTGAGGGAGATCGGTCGACATCCATACATAACTGAAGGACGGGAAATATGATGGGACAGAGAGAGAGAGGGAGGGAGACGGAGGGAGAGGGATAGAGTGCTGGATGGGTGATGGAGTTGCTTCTCGAAGATGGTGGGAGAGGCCTACTATACAAACTGAGGGTGGAACTGCAATGTTATCAATAAGAGTGGGGATGTGTTTCTGTGTGTGCCTGTGCATGATAGATCTGTCGGGACGCATCCATGGATGATGAAGGGGAACCATGTGTTTGGTAAGAAAACCTAACTAGATCAGTAGATCAATTGTTATTTGTTGGAGGAAGGGAGAGACACAACTAATGAGGTAGATCAATTGACGCGTGGGTAAAAACGAGTTATAAGGACCTAGCTAGCTATATGTATAGCGAGAGATCGGTCGGTGTACGTCCATTTGTTAGAGGCAAATAAGGCCCAGCGAGACGGATAGATAGAGAGAATGGAGCTAGGAGGTGGTGCGAGAGGCCCAACTACTAGCTAGATAGGGGGAGGAGTGTGCGGTTGTGAGATCGATGAAAAGAGGGGCGAGAGTTTACACGTGTGTCTGACCGTATGAGAGACACGAAGCAAGGACACGTAAAGGAGGAGATTGAAGGTGTGTGTGTATGTTGTAGGCAGGCATCACTAGAGAGGTTTATCGTTCAGTGTGTGTCGGAAAGGAGTTGTGGAGACTCTGGGAGAACGACCTAAAGAAAAAAATTGAAATTGCCCGGTGGATAGAATGCCGAGGGAGGGGGAGGGCGAGGAGGGCGTGTGCATGCACGAGAGAAAGTTAGTGGTAGCTACAAAGGTTAGAGGATTGTGTGGGTGTAAGAGACTAACAAAGATCATAATTTGATATGAAAGCGGATTCATATATTTGAATAGGAGATCATAGTGTTTTAAACATTGCATGCATGAATATAGCGGTGATACACGTGGTGTGCACATGTTATACCATAATGTGATAATGCATGGCGTTTGCAACTCACAGCTAAATGCCGAACAATCTAAACCATACTATACATCAAACAATCTCGCATTTTATTTGAATTTGTGATAATGTGTGGCGTTTGCAGCTTACAACTAAATATCGAACAATCTAAACAATACTATATATCGAACATTCTCACATTTTATTTGAATTTGTGGTAATGTGTGGTGTTTGCAACTCACATCTAAATACTTGTAGGTGTAGGGGGCGGGGCACCATACATAATGTGATAAACACATTATACATATGAGACATGGTTTAGATTATGAAGATCTAGCTAGAGCTAGAAATGTAATGTGATTTGAAATCAAAATAAAGTGGATTAAAAAAATCTAGTTCGAGTTCATATAGTACACATAGTTCATATGTAACTCAAGACTAATCATGTGGTGTGTTGTGAAGATAATACACAAACGATGGTTTAACTTGACAATAATGATGATTGTAGATCTTATTAAAATAGAGAAACGAATTCAAATGCTTTGACTTCACAACAATCATTACTGTAGATCTTATTCAAATAGAGAAACAAATTCAAATTTAGTTGATATTGAAGCGGTAGTATATACGTTTGGAATGCACTAAAACGTTCATTTGAGTAGTAGGTTGCATGCATTATACACGTAGCGAAATATTTTAATTGAACATAACATGAATTCAAAGTTTTGAATGACATTTGTAGTGCGCATTGATTTGGTACAGTACATGTTAGGCTTGTCCGGAAATTTCAACCCGCGCCTTGTTAGCCCGAAATATTTAAGATATATCTTTGTCTCCTTGTGCTCTGACAACTCCCTCCATCTCAACCCGTGCCTTGCTATTCCTAAATTACAACGCGCGCGAAAACTCCCACCTCATGTGAAATCCCGACATGCGAAATGCCTGTGGTACCCCTGAACCGAAAGAACTGCCTCAAATCGGTGGGGGTACTTTCGTAACTTACCCCACATTTCGGACAAGCGTGTCTCTAAGCCATGGTTCCCCACTGCCATCCCATCCGCCCACCCATTCGTACACCGAGGCCGCGAAAACCCGCGACGAAACCCCACACACTGCTCCGTCCGCCACCCAGCCGGAGCCTCTTCCCCGACGACGTCGTCCACAACAACACCTCGACGTCCCTCATCCACCGTACCGGATGAGGATCCGTCGTCGATCTCATCGTCCTGCCGGTTCAGCCACCCCGTCCTCCACCTCCAAGGAGCTGCCCCGACGTTCCCCTCGTCTTTCGCGCCACCTCCATTTCCACACCGCCGTCTTCACCTGCACCATCGGAAGAGCATCATCATCACCGTTTCCTCGGATGAAGCTATGGCCTAATCGGCACCACCAAAGAGGTTGCACACTAATCGCCACATTTTCTTCTTGATTCGATCTCACGGTGCTTCCGGCGCTCGGTCCCGTGCCGACACGGCGCGGCTCCATCCACGGCGGCGTCACCGGCCACTTCCTCCACGGCGTCGCTCCCTCGGCGGCGACGTCCACATCAATAGGAGCTGCTGCTGCTTTAGCTCTCGCTCGCACTGCTGCTCTGCTCTTGCTCTTGGTCCCCTGCCTGGTCTGCTCTTGCTATTGCTCTTGCTCGCGCTGCTGCTCTCGCTCTTGCTCTTGCTTGCGATGCTGCTCCGATTTAGCTACACTTCAGTCGACTGAATCGACTTTTGGGTCAGTCGATTTTCAGGGGGTGGGGGGGGGGGGGGCTTGCCAGGGTGAAGAAAGAACCAGCCGTAGTGGGGAGGGGGTGTCGCCAGAGAGGTACCCCACTATCTATCTTAGGGTTCAGGATGGGGCCAGTGGTCGCTGGCGGTGGCGGGTGGTGGCGTGGGAATCGCCGGAGAAAAAGCTCGGCACGGGGGGGGGGGGGCTCGAGGGATGGCCGGGGCGGTGGCGGACCGGCGGTGGGGAGAGTTTTCGGGGCGGGCGGGGCGGTGCACCGCCGGCCGCGGGCGGCGGGGGGCTGCTGTTTGGCCGGTGGTGGCTGGCGGCTCAGGGGGTGGAGGTTGAAGATGAACCGCAGGCCCTTGATTTCATATCCAATGGCTGCAAAATCGACTGACCAGAGATGAAAAAGTCAATCGACCGACGTGTAGCCTCACCTTGCTAGTGCATTCAGTTTCGACAGCAAAATTCAGTTTCGACAGCAAAATTCAGTTTCGACAGGTAAGTTCAGTTTCGACAGTTAAGTTCAGTTTGGACAGTTAAGTTCAGTTTCGACAGTTAAGTTCAGAGATGAGCGGCTGATGTATTTTACATCTAGCACTTTGTGGTTATGTATTTTACGTCATGTATTGGAGATGCTATTAGAATTCCACTCGGGTTAACGTTGTTCGTTGTCTCTCTTGTCCTGCTTCAGCCTCGACGTCGTACAACTCACCAGAGCTGCTCCAACGACGAAACCCTCCATCACAGCGGAGCAGTACCTCGGGGTCCATCTCCAGACGCCTAAGATCTTCTTCCCCGCCTCCGACAGCAAACTGTAACACCCCAAAATTTTGAACTTTTTTATTAATTAAAATTTTGCGTGGAAATTTAATTTTTATTTTTTTCAGGATTTTTCTTTTGATTCAGAACCACTCTTTTCTCCTGAATTGTGAAGTTTTCACCCCAAGTGAAAACTTTTCAAACATCTTGTTGGACTTGTATACCCTCTCTGGAAATATTTCTTTCATCAGTGGAATTATTTATATAATTTTTTTGAGCTTTATTTCTTTAAAAATGATTTTTCATAAGTTTTAGGGTTCCAATTGCACTACAACCCTTTCAAATACCTCTTTAAAATCCCCACCAACAATTTGGGGATGTCATGTGATGTTCCCACATCACTTTTATGCAAAAATCTCTTTTCGTCATTTGGAGATTTTGAGCCCTACCCCAAGCTTTCAAATCTGGTCCAGTTTGTGATTTGCACTACAACCTATTTAAATATTTCTTTAAAGTTTCCACCAAAATTAGGGGATGTTAGTAGTAGTGTATAATTCAACTTTATGCAAAAACCCATTGGTGTTCTATGAAAAATTTGAGCAAATCATCCTCATCTTCGTTCTTGTCCAGCTTGGTGATTTGTACCGCAACCATATTTTTTCTTACTCTTGTTGCCTTGGGATTTGTCCTGCTTGTAGTACACTCTACCAAACCCTTAAGTCCAGGAGATTGGACCCATTGAAATATTTTTGGTCCATGCAATAATAGCTTTTATTTTCTGTCCAGATTTGGTTTTCTCAAAATTTTGCACTAACAAGTTGCTGGTTTTGCTAAACTAACCTTGCCACCCTCTTTATCATCTAAAGAGACTATGATCTGGAGTTTTTGGCCACCCCAAGAGATGCCTAGATGACCATAGCATTCTGTCGAACACCTTGAGTGCATGAACAGAATTGGCATGAACCCTAGTGTGCATTCTGAACCTGCTTGCTTTGCCAAACCAGCATGTCTATTAGCTCTCTTATAATCATTAGCCTTGTCCTGTTTAGTTGCAGAGGCATCAGAGAGGCCTAGAACGCGTTGGCATTTTGTCGAACGCCTGGCGGGCGTGCTCTGGGCGCGGCCAGAGCGCGCGTTTTGCACGTGTGTGTGCGCCCGAGTCGCCGCGTCTCGTTGTCGCCTCCCTACGTTCGTTCTGATCCGTTCCCGCTTGCAGCCAACACGCCCGACCCCTCCCTCGCAGCAGAGCCACCTTGGCCCCCTCCTGGCACCCCACAGCGCCACCACCGCAAGCCGCCACTGCCGCCCCGCAAGCTCCTGCCATGGACGGCACCGCCCGAGCCACAGCCACGCGCCAGCTCGCCCCTGAACAGTCCGAGCTCATCCATTCACTCCTCCAAGCCGCCCCCTACATCGCCACGTCGTCTACGGCCACAGTAGCAGCTCACCGACGATCTTATCCCCAGCCGCCGCGGAACCGACTTAGATACGCTATAAATGGTGACCCCGAGCTCATCCAGACCCTCAGGCGACCTCATGCCATCCCCTAGTGCTCCCTTAGCCAGCAATCGATGGAGGGAGGCCGTCTTCCCCATCTCCGGTCAGCTCGGCCGCCGCCACGTTCCGGTCCCGTTCGTCGCGAGCAGGGCCTCCCCAGTCCATCCAGTGCCACCATCCTCTTCCCCTCAACCGTGCGGAGCCTCCCAACCTCTCAGCTTCGACTGGGAGCCACCATAGGCTGAGATCCATTTGTTCCCAAAGACGACGTCCGCCGCAGAGCTCGCCGCCGGCGAATCCCTTCGTCCCCGCGACCCTCTCGACCACCGGGAGGATCGCCCTAGTGCAGTGAACCTGTTCCTACCGTCGGAGCCTCGCGAGGAGCCACCAATCACCGGCGTTGATCGCCGGAGCTCCGCCTCCGCTCGGACAAAGGAGGAAGGAGGCGCAGGCGACTGGTCAAACCTGACCAGTGGGCCCAAGGGACCCACTGTCAGTGACCCAGCGACGACCCGCGCTGGTTTAAGTGGAAGCGTATTCCACCGAATACGTATTCGCTTAGAGGAAAGTGTAAGCCCCCCCGAACCGTTTTTCTTTTTCTGTTTTTTATTGAAAACAGATTTTGACTAGACCTTGACTGGCTATAACTTTTTAAATATAAGTCTAATTGATTTGATTCTTTTTTTGTTGTTTCTCAAATTTTGTCTAGTTTATTTTCATATTTATTTGAAAATTTTCCAAACAACTTTTTTGTACTGTTTTGAAACTATGTGTTAATTTAAATTTTCTTAAATAGGATTTTTGAAGAAGAAGGCAACTTTCAAAAAGTGCACCCCCACTTGCATACTCTTGAAGGCAAGCATTCTGAACTCTGGCATAATATTATTGCGTGTTGTTCGATACGGTTACAACACCACCTTGACACGGAGTACTCGTTATTTTATGAGATGATATGATCATACTCATGAGTGCATATTGATGATTTCATGCTATTGGAATTTGATATGTTTGTGATAGTAATCACCCTCGTATCCCTTTCATGCCTACCGGAAGGAATCCGGGAAAGCCTCTGTCTTGGGTAGACACGAGCTTGTCTCTAGTCCTTCGTCGAGACGGTTGTGTCCGGTAAGGCATGGTGAGGTATGATGAGTGGTGATTCTGTCTGATTGGTGTGAAATATATTTCTTATGCTAATCATGCAGGTAATGCTTTAACCTCCTGAGTCGACCCTAGATCGAGCCTTGTTCCAGTAACCCCCATACTTGTTTCGTACTACCACTTGTCCCTGCCATTGGTAGGGTACGGTTCAGTAAGTTGTCAACCCCTTTCCTATCACACACCGTACAGAGAGGCCATGGTGGAAGATACCGGCTGCATCCGGTAGGCATGCCACCTAGTCCGGGGGCATGGGTGTTTCCGGTTGGAGCCGAGGGGGGTAGCTCCCCTAGTTTGCGCGCGTCATAAATTTTGTGATCCCATGCTAGTCGAGGTTGTAGCCTCCCCACTTAGAGTTTTGCTTAGCGGGTGTCGTGGGTGATTCCAGACACCAGTAAAGTTAAGCTGGTGTGTGCGAGTCAGGTGTGTTTTCAATTAAAAGACCGTAAGCGGAATTAGTCCCGATGGACTAAAGGAATCCGTTACTCGTGGGTAAAGAGTACACCCTCTGCAGAGATTATATCTATTCGAATAGCCGTGTCCATGGTTAAGGACTACAGTCTGGGATGGGTCAAGTGTCGGTCTTAGTATCGGTCTTCGGAGGAAAAGATTGCTAAACCAGAACATGGATCATGACTTATGACTCATGATTATTATGATTATTATGGACTAACCTTTTACATTATTTGAATTATGGAGTATCCCTGGGACGGTTCTACCTCCTGGATATTCACTGTGATTATTCTCTTATAAGCCCTCTATGTGGTGTCGCTCAGACGCCCGACTGTGGCATGCTTGTGATTTAAATTATTTATAAGCCCTTTATGTGGTGTCGCGGAGACGCCCGACTGTGTCATTCTTGTTATTCATTTACTTATAAGCCCTTTATGTGGTGTCGCACAGACGCCCGACTGTGGCATGCTTGTTATTTAAATTACTTATAAGCCCTTTATGTGGTGTCACTGAGACGCCCGACTATGGCATGCTTGCTATTTAAATCACTTATAAGCCCTTTATGTGGTGTCGCTCAGACGCCCGACTGAGGCATGCTTTATATTATTATCCTTTCGAGGCGTCGCTCCAGACACCCGATCAGTGCATTTTAGTTCTATTCTCGGGTTGTTTAATTATGTTCTATATGAATAACCTGCTTGCGTGCATCATAAGTTTTATTTCGTAATTGGCGTAGTGATCATGGCATATTGCAGAGCACAATTATCACTGTTATATTATACCTGTGTTCATAATGTTTTGCGAGTACATTCAAAGTACTCACTGGCTTGTCCCTGGCTATTGTCTTGGCCAGATTTCTTGCATGGAGAGGAGCGTTGTGATGACAGCCTCGGAACCTACGCAATGGTGATAGCAGCCTCGCAAAGATAGGAGTTATCCAGGTCAGCTGTTCCTGTGGGAAATGGAGTCCCATAGGCGTTGATGAACCACAGACCGCTTCCGCCATCAACCACTAGAAATCATTTGTTGTACTCATAGGCCAGAATGGTCTTGTACTACATATTTTGTATTTTGCTTGGAATTTCTGTATCAAGTTGGGTGCCTCATCAGCTAACAGTAATCCTGGGGCTGGTGAGCACAAGGGCCATTTTCTGGGAAATTAATATCCCGAAAACCCGGTCCTGACACAAAGTCAGCCAAAGCATCCTCACCGGCCAACCCAATCACGCTGAGATTGACATGGCTTCGCCAAAGAGGCTGTACACTTGTTGCATCTCTTTTTTACTCTACATGTTATATATATTGTCCACTGAGCACAAAGATTTGTTCCTTTAGTGTCTCCTTGAAAGAAAAAACGTAGGAATTTTAATTTTCACTTGTCCTCCTTTTCAAATTCCTATTCATGAAGCACAAGACTAAGAGATAGTAGCATAATAGCATTATAACCGTACATTTTCTTGTGGTTTGACTTAATCTCACCATGCTTCTTTGCATCCTGTGATCTTCCAATTGTTGTGAATCAAACACCCAGATTGGCAGAAATCCTGTGTTTTTAAATTCTCTGTTTTGCACGTGCATCCTATCCTATTCCTGTCTATTTCCTATCCCTGCATTGTTGGAATCCTCTGATTCAAACGAGCCCTTACAGAATTACTTCTCTTACAGATAGTTGTTAAAGAAAACCTTGCATGGTTTGTCCCGCTCCTGCTGCGCCGTCGTCCACCCCAGCTCAGCTGCTCCAACGACAGAAGGGTCCAGCACAGCAAGGATCCGGCCTCCAGACTGTCTTTTGCCGCCTTAGATCTTCTTCCCCGCCGCTGGCAGCCATGAAAACTGCATTACCATCATCAACCAAGTAGATGACCTCGAGGACTACACGGGTCTGCAAGAGAGGTCGCACTCTTTCATGTCTGCTTACGTTATGCATCGCTTAATATTACATGCTACTTTATCATCCCGTTCACCGATTAGACTCTGAGTCAGCTCCAAACTAATGGTCAAACTTGAGTTTTTAAATGGTTGTGGGGTACATATCGGGGCCGCTATCAATAGTATCTATCTACTATCTGGTTAATCTCCGGTGTCTACTATGAGTTTCATGTTGGGTGGGAAACAAACAGTAAAGAAGCCATTATCTGTATTTTTTAACTGAAGCCATTATCTGCCTGCTATTATTGGTTTTGGGTCTATCCACATGTTTCTACCATCACGCTGGATTTCCGCATGCACTCCTTATATAATCTCACTATGTTTTATTCCTATGCATGACAGTTATTGTAAACAATGGAGCTGAACATGTAGAGCAAAAGAGACGAGCCTTGCGTGGCAATAAAATCCATGCAGACATCGCTCCATGGTAGGCGCAAAGGCACCCCCTCCATGCATTTCGGATTGTAATCGAGAGGAAGATATTTGTTCTGAGGGGGATTCAGAAGGAGAAGACAACTCCTATTTACCCCCTGAGGTCTTCTCTCTAACTTGGCATGCTGATGTTGGTTATATCATGCATATGGTGTCTTGCATTGCTTACTTTATACATCAAATATGTCATCTGCTTAGTTTAGACATCCTTTGTGCGAATACCATCTATTTAGTTTATCATCGTTTATGTGAATTATGCAACCCCAACTTGTTTAGCCAGGCATCATATATGTGAATTTTGCAATGCCATCCTGCTTAGCCAGTCATCTTATATGTGAATTATATCAGGCCATCCTTTTTTTGTTACATATTACATTTGTCAACAATGTTAGTACATTCAACTGCTCTTCATGTGCATCAGCCATTTGACACGGTGATGGCAAATTCTGGAGTGAAAACAAGGTCTTCAGAGCAGACTATGCTATCTGACGAAGCGCATATCTCGCTGGTTACGGATAGCTCCTCAGAGGAGGATTCAGAGACAGATGACCAGTCCTATTCCCCCCCGAGGTGTATTCTCTAACTTGGCAGGGTCATGTTGCTCATATCGTGCGTATGGTGTCTCGCATTGCTATGTCATTTGATTAGTTTAGACATGCTTTGTGTGAATGCCACCTGTTCAGTGTCTAATTACCATATATGTGAATTATGCATTGCCATCTTGTTACAAGACATTATATATGTGAATTATATAATGCTATCTTGTTGCAAAGGCATTATATATGTGAATTATGCAATGCCATGATGTTTAGCCAATCATCATGTATGTGAATTATATCATGCTATCATTTTTTTGTATTACGTGTTCCATTTGTCGACAATGTTTGTATATTCAACTACTCTTCCTGTGCATCAACCAGTTGAAGCGGTGATGGAAGTATCTGGAGTGAAAACAAGGTATTCAGAGCAGAAAATGCTACCTGCTAAAGCAGACATCTTGCTGGTTACAGAGAGCTCCTCAGAGGAGGATTCAGAGACTGATGACCAGTCCTATTTCCCCCCTAAGGTCTATGCTCAAACTTGGCAGGGTTATATTACCCATGTCATGCATGTTGTCTTGCATTGCTTAGTTTTTACATCATATATGGATTGCCATCTGCTTACTTGCTTACTATATAAATCATATATTTGAATTATATCATGCCATCATGTTTACATAGTACATACACATCATCTATCTGAATTATGGCATGGCAACCCATTTAATAAAGACATCATATAGTTATATCATCTCATCATGTTTAGTGTTTACAGTCATCATATTTTGAATTATGGCATTCTATCCGTGAATGTATGTGAATTATGGCATGCCACCTATTTAATAAACACATTATATAGTTATGTCATGTCATCCTGTTTACATAGTCTCATATTTTGAACTATGTCTTTCCATCTTTTTTAGTTAGCCATCATAATGTGAAATTGTGTCACGCTATCCTGTTTAGTTAGCCATCATATATGTGAAATTGTGTCATGCTATCCTGTTTGGTTAGACAACATAAATATGAATTATTTCATGCCATCTTTTATTCCCCGCTATCCATTGCACCTGTCTATCATACAATGTCTATACTTTCAATTACTTTTCTTGTTTATCAGCCATTTGAATTGGAGAGCGTGATGGCAGTATCTAAGGGAGTAACAACACGATCTTCAGAAAAGATAGTGCTACCAGTTGATGCAGATAGAATCACGGTTGTACTTGCCCAAGGACCAGATCCACCACACATAATCGAGACTCTCGCAGATTGTACCCCTACCCAGTTGGACAGAGAACCAGCTACACCCCTTCTAACCCCAACCCCGGTAGATAGTAACACAGTTCCAGTTGACACAGCACCGTCTCCACCACAGAGCACCCAAACATGAGCAGTTAGTAAGGGAGCTGCAGTGCCCAAAGCACGAGGACCACCACTCCGAATCCCAACTCAACGCTTAAAGGAGAAGACGATTTGTTCTCAGGTCAGGTTCTGTAGCTATGGTTCATACTCCTTTGCTCTTGCATTACTGTATTTACTCATACCAACTATTTTCAAATTTGAAGGATGGAATTGAAACTCCAATGGCGCAACAGGTATGTTTTAAACCTGTTTCTTTAACTGGTTTGCGGTTGTAACCTGCTCTATGTTGATTTCAGTTTCTATTGAATAAAAAATTATGTTCTCATGTCATGCACATTACAAGTGTTGTTATTGCTCTATAGTTACCCACACTTATATTCTGTCTATTCTGCTTTGTCTTGAACAAATATTATTTGAATTGTGTCTCTATCTTGATTTGGCAACAAAAACTAGAATGATATAGACCATAAAGTGACCATGGTACATAGATATATGTTTGTTTCATGCTGTTATCATGTCCAGTTTACTACTGAACTCATTTACCAAAATGAGTTTCATATATAACATGGTAAACATGTGATGTGTCTGCTCGTTTCTCTTTTAGAATGCGGACAAAATATTGGAGAACAGTACCGCGTTATCCAATGGTAAAGGAAGTAATGCAGATAAGGTTCAAGATAGTGAGACATCCCTATTGGTCTCCAAGAAAGCTGATAAAAACTATCTTGACGACAGTGAGGGAACCCAAAAGTCCTGTCTTGATGTAGTGTTCGAGTTATTGGCCACTACTGCTGGCACAAGCTCTTCGAACTCGCTGCCTGAATCAGTTCATCTTCTTGAGTCTCAACTTCAAATTGAAAGACATCGATCAGATGTGCTGCGACAGGAAGCTGAAGGACTGAGAAAGTCCCTGCAGAATTCAGATGCATATTTTCTGGTGCAACAGCAAGCGCTGGAGGATTTAAGCGCCAAACAAGAGAAAGTTAATAGGCTTGCTAAGTATCTTGCCAGCATTATGGGTACCCAGGATATTGTTTCTTGAGATCTTCTGAAGTAGTTTCAGTTCTGGATTTGTTTTGCTGCGGCGTTTATTTGTGCTGGTCACCAACTTTGACAACCAGTGTATATGATATGCTGCTTTGTTCCCTATATTTGCACTGGTGGCGAACGTTGTTGCCTAGTGGATGTAATATGTGTAATAGCCGTGATAGGCTAGCGTTAGTTGCTTGCTTATTTATTTCCTTGTTGTCTTGTTTATTTGTTTGCTTGTAGTCATTGCAGTTCTTTTTCCGCGGTTAGCTAGTGGCTGCAATAACCTATTTTTTTAAAACTAGGCCACAATAACCATGGGCTAATATTTACTGTAGTGACACTAGGCCTCCTACTGGCCATGAAACAGTGGGCCTTCTACGGGCCGTAGAAACAATGGGCCTTCTACGGGCCGTAGAAACAATGGGCCTTCTACGGGCCGTATCATCAATGGGCCTTATACGGGCCGTATGATCGATTGGCCAAACATGGGCCAAACAGACCGCATTATGGCCGTAAACGGGCTAGAGTTGGAATTGTCCGTTCATGGGCTGACCATAACGGACCATCGTTAATAGGCCATATTTGATGACGCTATGAAAACAGCCCAACGTATTAACGGACCACAAACGGGCCGACTGTAACCACAGGCTAAATTTGGCCCACAAGCAGAAAATGACAGTAACGGACCGTAAGTAAACGAATGTTGGAAATGAGCCCAAGAATAAATGGGCTCTGAGAAGGCCGAAAGATAACATGGGCTGGAAACGGCCCAACGGAATAACGGGCCGTTAATGGGTATAAAGTGATACACTGTTCATTACGGGCCAGTTTCACCACGGGCCGTTAATGGGTGTAAAGTGATACACTGTTCATTACGGGCCAGTTTCACAACGGGCCGTTAATAGGCCAAGAGTTACATAGGGCCTCATATGGGCCGAAAGACGTCATGGGCCATACATGCGCCAGAAGTGAAAACGGGCTGGAATCATATTGGATGGCCTAGATGACGCTACTGGGCCTAATTCGGATAGGGCATAATGGGCCTTGGGTTAGCGGGCTATAAATGGGTTATATGCAAACAGGCCGTTAACAGGCTTTCCATGGGCCGGCCCGGCACCCTTTGACCAAGTCAAACGGGCTGGGCTTTTCACAGGAATGGGCCTCTGTTGGGTCGTGCCACGTGTCAACATATCATAGGCGACTTCTGTCCAATGAGTGGATGACATCTGTCCCAACGATGAGCCGACACATGTTTCCTCCAGCCAATGATGATTTTACACGTGGAAAATCCCCATTGGTCGGGGTTGTTAACGGGTTATCGGATCCAAAACCCGACCCGATAGCTTAACGGCGTTCCGTTACGGTGGATGCCACGTGTCGGTCACCCTTGACGAAAGCACTTCTGTGACGCGCGATTTATCGTCATGGAAGTGGACACTTCCGTGATGATAATTTTGGTATTGTCATGGAACACTTCTACGACAGCACAGGTATGACTATCTTGATTCTGTCATAAAATCGTCATGGAGGTACATGCATGACAAAAAACGCGACCTATTGTGACAAACACATATCATCACGGAAGTGTATTTTTTGTAGTGTCTACACTTCCACCAAGAGAAATTTGATTCCCCCCACTAATCCCTTGCGGATCTTGTTACTCTTGAGTGTTTGAGCACCCTAGACGGTTGAGGTCACCGTGGAGCCATATTCCATTGTGGTGAAGCTTTGTGGTGTTGTTGGGAGCCTCCAATTAAGTTGTGGAGATTGCCCCAACCTTGTTTGTAAAGGTTCGATCGCCGCTTCCAAGGGCACCAATAGTGGAATCATGGCATCTCGCATTGTGTGAGGGCGTGAGGAGAATACAGTGGCCCTAGTGGCTTCTTGGGGAGCATTGTGCCTCCACACCGCTCCAACGGAGACGTACTTCCCCTCAAAAGGAAGGAACTTTGGTAACACATCCTCGTCTTCACTGGCTCCACTCTTGGTTATCTCATACCTTTACTTGTGCAAGATTATATTGTGTTGTATTCTTTTCTTGCTTGTGTGCTTGTTGTTGTTGCAACATATAGGTTGTTGCATCATATAGGTTGCTCACCTAGTTGCATATCTAGACAACCTACTTTGATGCAAAGTTTAAATTGGTAAAGAAAAGCTAAAAATTGTTAGTTGCCTATTCACCCCCCTCTAGTCAACTATATCGATCCTTTCAATTGGTATCAGAGCCTCGTCTCTTTATTAAGGACTTTGCCGTCCGAAGAGTATGGTTGACACTGTAGACGGTGGGGAGGAGCACTGCGGTGGGAATCCGTTCTTGTTTACGGACGATGGGGCAACCGCGGTCTCTCGTGAGGAGTTCAATGTGGCTTTGGACACATTGAAAAACTCCATGACGGCCGAGGTCAAAGGCATGTTTAAGAACTTTCTTGATGGTCTCAAATTATCCACCGCACCGTTGGAAGTGGTCGATCCCACTAACAAGGTGACGGATGCTAACTCCGACAAGGGGGAAGCTACTAGTGAGAAAGTTCCTTTGTCTAGTGGTAAAAATGGTAGTGGCATCTTTGCCCATGTGGAACCACCTCCTACTTATGGAGGACCTATTCCCTCCACTCATTTAAATCATGTCGTCCCTCCTCCTAAGATTGTGAAAAATGAGGATTTTGATGCTTGGGTATATTGCTTTAAGCGTCATTTAAACCATGTTAATACTAACCTTTGGAGAATCATTGAGAAAGGTTTTTATCCGCATGACCCAAGCAACTTCACCCGTTGAGAAGCCGCGGATCATCAATTCAACGAGAATGCTCTCTTCATCATCCAAGATGCAATTCCATCCGAAGATCTTGCACATCTCCAACCTTTCACCATGGCCAAGGAAGCATGGCACTATGTTGTTTCCCTTTACAAGGGAAGCACTAGCATTCAACGCTCCAACTATGAAGTGGTGCAAGATGAAGCCGACGAGTTTGCAATGAATGAATATGAATGTAACACCCCGGATGTAACTTGCCATAATTGTAACTCCAACTCTTGCCATTTTCGGCTATGTGATATGATATTCCCTCCGTGGTTGGGTTTTCCTTAATTTTGCTTTTTGTTCATGTCATGCACATATTATCATGTCATCATGTGCATCGCATTTGTATACGTGTTCGTCTCTTGAATCCGAGCATTTTCCCCGTTGTCCGTTTTGCAATCCGGCGCTCCTATGCTCCCCGGCGTCCCCTTTTACCTTTTTCCGTGAGCGGGTATTAAACCTTCTCGGAATGGACCGAGGTTTGTCAAGCGGCCTTGGTATAGCACCGGTAGACCGCCTGTCAAGTTTCGGGTCATTCGGAGGTCGTTTGATACTCCAACGGTTAACCGGGTAGCCGTGAAGGCCTCGTGTGTGTTGCAGCCCAAAACCCCTCCAAAACAGCCCAATAACCCATCTAAGACACTCTCCTGTCCTTCGTCGTTCGATCACGATCGCGTGGCCGAAAACCGCACTCCATTTGGAGCATCCTAGCCCCCTCTACCTATAAAAACACCTCCCCCTCCGAAATTGCGGATCAATTCCACTCAAACCCTAGCAAAATCCTCTCTCCGCGCCGCCGGACGTGTCCGGACGGAGCCGGACGCGTCCGTCCGATCCGCCCCGTCCAACCCGCCACTGCCACGTGGCGCCCGCGAGCCCCACATCGCCGCCGACCCCGCGGGCCCGCGAGGCCCGTGCGGGGCCCTCCCCGGCCCGCCGCTCCGGCCGCCGCCCGTCCCCGCGCGCCGCGCCTACTCCGCCGGTCGTCGCCCGTGCCTGCCGCCCGCGCCCTCCGTCGCCGCGCGTCCGCCGGCGTCGCGCCGCCTCCCGCCAGCCGCGCCGCCCGCCGTCCGCGTCGCCCCGAGGCGCCGCGCCCCTCGCCGCCCGGCATCGCCGCCGTCCTCTGCCGTCCTCGCCGCGCCCTCTCCGGCCGCCCCGCACCAACTCCGGCGGAGTTCCGGCCAGATCCGCCGCCCGCCTCGAACCGCGAGCCCGATCCAGATCTAGCCTCAGGCAGGTTGACTTTCCTCGGGTCCCAAAATTCGTCTAAGTTATTTATTTTCAGTATTTTTGTTGCATGTTCAAAGCATCATAACTTTGCACCCCTGGCTCTGTTTCGGGAGTATAATATGTCAAATTGTTCGTCTCGATGAGTACATCATTTCATTCCATTGCATCATTTTCATTTGAGTTCATCTTGATGCCCGAAAGGCTGTTAGAAGAGGGCTATGTGATGTTAGTTTCAGATCTGTTTCAGAACATGCACTTTTGTCATTTTTGCCATGATTGATGTGTGCATCCTATGAAGTTGAGTCCTACATGTGTTTTGAAATATGCCATGCTATATTTCCAGAGGTGTATGCCATGTATTTTTGTGATCTTTGTGGTGACTAGCACAAGCATGCAAACTAGGGTACATAATGTTGCTGATTTCAGAGACTTAGTATATTCACTAAGTCCTGCTCTGCTGTTATTTTTATGCCATGTGTTCATGATGCTTCCGAGAGATCTATGTCTCTTTTGAGCATGATCATTAAGAGTGTTTTGAGCATATGGATTTGCTCTATCCATCCGTGCCTTTGTTTGTAATTATGGAGTGCCATAGCTTGAGTCAATCGAGCTCTACTTTTGCTATAAAATGTTACTGGCAGATTGTTTACATGTTATTCGATTTTGCCAAGCTTGTTGTAGTTGATCTTTGCTTGCTATGATGTTGTTCTTGCCATGTATAGCTCCTATGCCATGGCTTGTTGATGGATGTATGCTTAGTTTATCATGTAGTTCTCTGTAGTGAGTGTATCGAGCTCACGAACATGCCTAGTTATTATCTGTTTTCGACATGTCCAGTTTTCCGCTAAGTCTGAAACCTGTAACGAAACTTGCTTATTTGACATGGGTGTTGTTATATTTTCTAGTCCTTTTTGGCTTATGGTCAGTAAGGGACTTTTGTTAAGTGCTTTGAGTAGATTCATGCCATGCTTTATTTTGCTATGTCCTGTTCCTGTAGCATGTTGTTTCCTTGCTCTAAACATGTCATCCTGATGTTAACTTCTGGCATGTTGTTATTTTCACCAAGTCTGTGAACCTGTTATCTTTTGCACTTTTGCCATGCTTGTTTGAACCTGTTATGGTGTGATTTAGCCGTAGCTCAGTGTTCATCTATTGTCAAGCATCTTGAGTAGATCACTGTCATATGCTTTGTTGATATGATTGGGTGCAGTAGCTTAATTTCTTGTTGCTTGCTAAGTAGCATCATGCTGTTAATGGCAGAATATTGTCACTCTTGTTTTGCTTGTCGTTTGCAAACCGTGCATCCGATTCCGGTGATCTTTATATCGATTTCAACCGAAATCACCTCATCTTTCCAGCGGCATACTTGGTTTTCCAAGATTATGCCTTGTTCATCTTTTTCCTTCCGGAGCACGCATATGCATTGCATATCACATCTCGCATATCATGCCATGTTTTGCATCATGATGTTTGTGCATTGCATCGTGGTTGATAGTTGTTCCTTTGCTTGTTCTCTTGTCTTGGGTAGATCAGGGATACGAGTACGTGAATGAGGAACCTGTTGATAACGCTTACGAGGACCAAGCTTTCGACAACTCTGAGAACCTTGCAGGCAAGATGACCATACCCTCGAAATCACTTCTATCTTTGCTTGCTAGATGCTCGCTCTTTTGCTATGCCTATGCTGTGATACCTACCACTTGATATATCATGCCACCCATATTGCCATGTCAGCCTCTAACCATCCATGTCCTAGCAAACCGTTGATTGGCTATGTTACCGCTTTGCTCAGCCCCTCTTATAGCGTTGTTAGTTGCAGGTGAAGATGAAGTTTGTTCCTTGTTGGAACATGGAGATGTTGTTCCTTGTTGGAACATGTTTACTTGTTGGGATATCACAATACCTCTTACTTAATTAATGCATCTATATACTTGGTAAAGGGTGGAAGGCTCGGCCTTATGCCTGGTGTTTTGTTCCACTCTTGCCATCCTAGTTTCCGTCATACCGGTGTTATGTTCCTTGATTTTTGCGTCCCTTACACGGTTGGGTGATTTATGGGACCCCCTTGACAGTTCGCTTTGAATAAGGCTCCTCCAGCAAGGCCCAACGTTGGTTTTACCATTTGCCACCTAAGCCTTTTTCCCTTGGGTTCTGCAGACTCAAGGGTCATCTTTATTTTAACCCCCCGGGCCAGTTCTCCTTCGATTGCTGGTCCAAACTAGAGCCCTTTGCAGCGCCACCTCAGGGCAACTCGAGACTTGGTTTTAGTTGTACGGAGTGTTCATCTGGATGTGCCCTGAGACCGAGATATGTGCAGCTCCTATCAGGATTTGTCGGCACAACCGGGCGGCTTTGCTGGATTTGTTTTATTACTGTCGAAATGTCTTGTAGTCCGGGATTCCAAGACTAATCGGGTCTTCCCGGTAGAAGGAATATCCTTCGTTGACCGTGAGAGCTTATAATGGGCTAAGTTGGGACACCCCTGCATGGTATTATCTTTCGAAAGCCGTGCCCGCGGTTATGAGGCAGATGGGGATTTGTTGATGTCCGGTTGTAGAAAACCCGAAGTTGACCTTAATTAAAACACATCAACCGCGTGTGTAACCGTGATGGTCTCTTCTCGGCGGGGTCCGGGAAGTGAACACGGTGTTGGAGTTATGTTTGACGTAAGTAGTTTCAGGATCACTTCTTGGTCACTTCTAGCTTCACGACCGTGCTTGCTTCTCTTCTCGCTCTCTTTTGCGTTGTTAGCCACCATATATGCTAGTCGCTTGCTGCAGCTCCACCTCACAACCCTATCCTACCTTTAAGCTTAAATAGTCTTGATCTCGCGGGTGTGAGATTGCTGAGTCCCTGTGACTCACAGATTCTACCAAAACAGTTGCAGGTGCCGACGATGCCAGTGCAGACGATTCAACCGAGCTCAAGTGGGAGTTCGATGAGGAACGTGGTCGTTACTATGTGTCTTTTCCTGATGATCAGTAGTGGAGCCCTGTTGGGGTGATTCGGGGATCTGTGTAGCATTTGGGGTAGTCTTCTTTCATTTGGTTCCGTAGTCAGACCTTGAGTGTAATCTGGATGATGTATGTTTATTTATGTATTGTGTGAAGTGGCTACTGTAAGCCAACCATGTATCTCTTTCCCTTATGTATTACATGGGTTGTGTGAAGATTACCTCACTTGAGACATTGCTTTCAATGCGGTTATGCCTCTAAGTCGTGCCTCGACACGTGGGAGATATAGCCGTATCGAGGGTGTTACAATGAAGAACCTCATGAGCTTTACCAGAGGTTAACCACTCTCGCGGTCTCACTCCGATATCATGGGAGCAAGGATATGGATGACAATTGGATCAAGCGCAAGTTCGTCAAGGCCATGATGCCTTATCACAACGCCATGTCCTCCGTCATCCGTCAAAGACCGGACTTCCACACCTTGTACTCAAGTGAAGTCTTGGATGAGTTTGTGGCAATGAGGATCTTGGACAAGACCGCCGACAATGCGGTGTTGCATTCTCAAAGAGCTAAGAAGCCCAACCTCGCTTTGAAGGCCAAGGTTAGTGTGGAAGAAGAGGATGAAGAGGAAGAAGAGGAGAGCAACCCCGAAGATACAAAATATGCTTATCACGAGCACATGGCTCTCGCTTCAAGGCAATTTTGGAGCAAGAAGAACTCAAGGCCCAACTTCAACAAGAACAACTCAAGTGGCATGAAGAGCAAGCAACGAGTGAGGACTTGCTATAATTGTGGCAATGTGAGTTACTTTATTGCGGAGTTTCCTTATGAGAAGAGGGAATACAATGGTGGCAAGCTCATCCGAAAAGACAAGGCCAAGTCCTTCCCCAACAAGAGCAACTTCACCAAGAAGACTCCTCACAAGGGGTTGGTGGCACAAGAAGAGTACAATGAGGATGATGATGATGATGATGAAGAAGACGGTGAGTCGGTTGCCATGGCCTCCGTTGCCATTGCGACAACTCCACGGGTGTCTCTCTTCGACTCACCTAATGGGAACATCACCGCCAAGTGCCTCATGGCTAAAGCCACCAACAAGGTAACCCCCAACATCAAAACTACCATCATTACTAATCCTTCTTTGACGGATTGCATTGATGAAAGTGAGGGGTCCAATGTGGAGGAAAATGAATTTGAGTCTTTTATGAGTAAGCTCAAGGGTAAATCCAAGAAGCACTTCGTTGCTCTCTTGGAACAACTTGGTGAAGCCAATGACATGATCGAGGCTCACGAAGATACCATCTCTAAGATGGAGGGGCATAGTCGTGACTATGCCGATGAGATTTCGGATCTCTCCAATGCTCTTGAGGAAGAGCACGGTCATTGTTTGGCTCTTGAGGAGTCATACAACAAAGACCATGCTAAATTGAAGAAAGATCTTGATCATGCTCTTGTTGTATCTCGTGTGCTAAACTCCAAGAAAGCCAAGCTTGGGGTTGATCTTGCTAGACTCAAAGACGAGTTTGATTTACTTGACAAGGCTCACAAGGTCTTGAAGGGTGCTCATGCTAGCCTCAAAGAGTCTCATGATCAACTCCAACTAAAGCTAACTAAGGAGAAAGCCATTTTTCCTCATATGGTCTTAATTGATAATGCAAATGCTACTAACCCGTGTTGTGAGCATGTGCATCTTATTGAGGAGAATGCAAAGTTGAAGGAGCAACTTGAGAAAGGCCTTGTGTTGTGCATACAAGGTGAGAAGAACCTCATCGACCTTTTGAGCAATCAAAAGGAAGTTGTGGCCAAGGAAGGGATTGGGTTCACACCCAAACCCAAGAACAAGAAGAAGAATGACAAGGCCAAACGACCTCCTCCTCTCAAGAAAACCTTTGTGAAAGAGGGAGAGGGCGCTCCTAAGGAGAAGAAGAACAATGTGAAGGGTGGTGGTGTCAATAAGGGCAATGCCACCCCTTCCAACAAAGCCGGCGACTTTAACCCCTCCTATGTGTTATGACGTGCTAGTGATGGGCATGTTTATGCTAAATTAGTTGGTTCTCATTATGAGTACATTGAATGGTCTATTTGAGTTCCTAAGACCCTTGTCACTAACATCAAAGGACCCATTACAAAATGGGTACCTAAAACCAAGCATTGATCTCTTGTATGTGTTTGCTTCCGGTGGGGGATCATGGTTGCTCGATAGTGGAGCCACCAATCATATGACCGGAAGTAAGGACTTGGTGGTGGACGTGCACAAGATTCCATCTATGCCCACCAATGTCGAGTGGGGTGATGCCTCATCCTCTAAGGTATTGGGACTTGGCAAGGTTGTCATTTGTCATGATCTCATGATCGAGAAGGTCATGCTTGTTGAGTCCCTTGCATACAATTTACTTTCCGTTCGTCAACTTGCAATCATGGGCTTTGCCACTTTCTTTGATATTGATACCGTGGCCCTCTTGTGGAGCAAGACTCTTAAAGTAGCCTTTGTTGGGCATGTCGAGAACGGTCTTTATGTGATTAACTTTTCGGAGTGACCCACTAGGACCGCAACATGCCTAATGGCTAATGTTGACGTGGGATGGCTTTGGCATCGCCGTTTAGCCCATGTCAATATGAGATCTTTGCAAAGTCTTCTCAAGGGGGGGCATGTTTGTGGACTAACAAATGTTGGTTTTGCCAAAGACCGTGCTTGATGTGCTTGTATCGAAGGAAAGCTACATGAGAAGGCTCATCCTCCCACGACTATCATCTACTCAAAGAGGCTTTTGGAGCTCCTTCACTTGGATCTCTTTGGGCCTCCATCCTTTGATAGTCTTGCGGGTAGGAAGTATTGCTTGGTGAGGGAGTCCTGGATTAGGGGGTGTCCGGATGGCCGGACTATACCTTCAGCCGGACTCCTGGACTATGAAGATACAAGATTGAAGACTTCGTCCCGTGTCCGGAAGGGACTTTCCTTGGCGTGGAAGGCAAGCTTGGCGATGCAGATATTTAGATCTCCTACCATTATAACCGACTTTGTGTAACCCTAACCCCCTCCGGTGTCTATATAAACCGGAGGGCTTTAGTTCGTAGGACAACATACAACAATCATACCATAGGCTAGCTTCTAGGGGTTAGCCTCCTTGATCTCGTGGTAGATCTACTCTTGTACTACCCATATCATCAATATTAATCAAGCAGGACGTAGGGTTTTA
The DNA here is from genome assembly GCA_032464435.1 of Aegilops umbellulata. NCBI lineage: Eukaryota > Viridiplantae > Streptophyta > Magnoliopsida > Poales > Poaceae > Aegilops > Aegilops umbellulata. The sequence continues at coordinate 334,379,793 of CP136058.1, forward strand.
CCTCCATCAAGAGGGCCCGAACCTGGGTTAAACTTCGTGTCCCTTCTCTCCTGTTACCATCCGCCTAGACGCACAGTTCGGGACCCCCTACTCGAGATCCGCCGGTTTTGACACCGACATTGGTGCTTTCATTGAGAGTTCCTCTGTGTCGTCGCTTTTAGGCCCGATGGCTCCTCCGATCATTAATAACGATGCAGTCCAGGGTGAGACTTTTCTCCCCGGACAGATCTTCGTCTTCGGCGGCTTCGCACTACGGGCCAATTCGCTTGGCCATCTGGAGCAGATTGAAAGCTACACCCCTGGCCATCAGGTCAGATTTGGAAGTTTAAACTACACGGCTGACGTCCGCGGGGACTTGATCTTTGATGGATTCGAGCCACGGCCGAGCGCGCCGCACTATCACGATGGACATGATCTAGCTCTGCCGCCGAACAGTGCCCTGGAGGCCGCACACGCATTGGTTCCGACCCTTGATTCGGAACCAACCGCGCCAATCAAGGATGAGTGGTTGGACGCCGCCTCGGGGGCTGTGATCCCAGCGGCGATCGAGCCGAATACCATCCCCGCACTCTGCAAGGCTCATGACTCCGTGGGGCCGTACTCCTCTCCGGACTCCAAGCCCTCCGCGCCCCTGCCGATCGAATCCGATTGGGTGCCGATCATGGAGTTTACCGCCGCGGACATCTTTCAGCACTCGCCCTTTGGCGATATTCTGAAGTCATTAAAGTCTCTCTCTTTATCAGGAGAGCCCTGGCCGAATTGCGGTCAGCAAGGTTGGGATACGGACGACGAAGAAGTTCAAAGCTCACCCACCACCCACTTTGTAGCCACTGTCGATGATTTAACCGACATGCTCGACTTCGACTCTGAAGACATCGACGGTATGGATGCCGATGTAGGAGACGACCAAGAACCAGCACCTATAGGGCACTGGAAAGCCACCTCGTCGTATGACATATACATGGTGGATACACCAAAAGAAGGAGATGGCGATGGAACAGCGGGGGATGACCCCTCCAAGAAACAGCCTAAGCGCCGATGTCAGCGACGCCGCTCTAAATCCCGCCAAAGCAAAAACGGTGATTCCGGCACAGGAGATAATAATACTCCAGATAGCACCGAAGAACACCCCCTCCAGCAAGATTCAGCGCAGGATGATGGAGAAGCCAACCCTCACGAGAGAGCGGCAGACAGAGAGGTCGAGGATGATAATTATATGCCTCCCTCCGAAGACGAGGCAAGCCTCGACGACGACGAATTCGTCGTGCCAGAGGATCCCGTCGAACAAGAGCGTTTCAAACACAGGCTTATGGCCATGGCAAGCAGCCTTAAGAAAAAACAACAACAGCTTAGAGCTGATCAAGATTTGCTAGCCGACAGATGTACTGAAGTCCTTGCGGCTGAAGAGTATGAACTCGAACACCCCTCCAAGAGCTACCCCAAGTGCAGGCTGCTACCCCGATTAGAGGAGGAAGCACCTAAACCTACATCACCAGCGCATGACACGGCCGATCGGCCACCTTGTGGCCGCGACAGAGAGGCCTCTCGGCCCTCCACTCAAGCCGCACCCCGGCGCCGCTCAAAACACTTTAAGGCATGGGAAAATGCGCCAGACCTGCGAGATATACTGGAGGACAAGGCAAAGCAAACAAGATCGATCTATGGATTGCGCGGACGCCCCACGGCACGTGACGGTGATCGTCACTCCGGATATAATAAATCCGGTCGGGCCGGACACAATAGACAAAGCTCATTTGAGCTGCGTCGTGATATAGCCCAATACAGAGGCGCTGCACACCCCCTATGCTTCACAGATGAAGTAATGGATCATCAAACCCTGAGGGTTTCAAACCCGTGAACATCGAATCATACGATGGCACAACAGATCCCGCGGTATGGATTGAGGATTATCTCCTTCATATCCACATGGCCCGCGGCGACGATCTACACGCCATCAAATACCTCCCACTCAAACTCAAGGGACCAGCTCGCCATTGGCTTAACAGCTTGCCAGCAGAATCAATCGGGTGTTGGGAGGACCTGTAAGCCGCATTCCTCAACAATTTCCAGGGCACCTATGTGCGACCACCAGACGCCGATGACCTAACCCACATAATTCAGCAGCCAGAGGAATGGGCCAGGCAATTCTGGACATGGTTCCTAACAAAGAAAAACCAAATAGTCGACTTTCCGGACGCTGAGGCCCTAGCAGCCTTCAAGCATAATATCCGCGACGAGTGGCTTGCCCGGCACCTTGGACAGGAAAAGCTGAAATCTATGGCAGCCCTCACGACACTCATGACACGCTTTTGCGCAGGAGAAGACAGCTGGCTAGCTCATAGCAGTAACTTGACCAAGAACCTTGGTAATTCGGACACCAGGGATAACAGTGGCAGGTCGCGTCGGAACAAGCAAAAACGCCACGTTAACAGCGACAACAACAAGGATACGGCAGTCAATGCCGGATTCAGAGGCTATAAATCTGGTCAGCGGAAAAAGCCATTCAAAATAAATACTCAGGGCCCGTCCAGTTTGGACCGAATACTCGACTGCTTGTGCCAAATACATGGCACCCCCGAAAAGCCAGCCAATCACACCAACAGAGATTGTTGGGTGTTCAAGCAGGCAGGCAAGCTAAACGCCGAAAATAGAGGCAAGGGGCTGCGTAGCAATGACGAGGAGGAGCCCCGGCCGCCGAACAACAGTGGACAGAAGGGTTTCCCCCCACAAGTGTGGACAGTGAACATGATATACGCAACCCACATCCCCAAGAGGGAGCGGAAGCGTGCGTTAAGGGACGTATATGCGATGGAGCCAGTCGCCCCAAAGTTCAACCCATGGTCCTCCTGCCCGATCACCTTCGATTGAAGGGACCACCCCACTAGCACCGATCATGGCGCATTCGCCGCATTGGTTCTAGACTCAATTATTGACGGATTTCATCTCACAAGAGTCCTTATGGACGGCGGCAGCATCCTGAACCTGCTTTACCAGGATACAGTGCGGAAAATGGGCATAGATCCCTCGAGGATTAAGCCCACCAAAACGACCTTTAAAGGCGTCATACCAGGTGTGGAGGCCAACTGTACAGGCTCAGTCACACTTGAAGTGGTCTTCGGATCTCCGGATAATTTCCGAAGCGAGGAGTTAATCTTCGACATAGTCCCGTTCCGCAGTGGCTATCACGCACTGCTCAAGCGAACCGCATTCGCAAAGTTCAATGCGGTGCCGCACTACGCATACCTTAAGCTCAAGATGCCAGGCCCTCGAGGAATAATCACGGTCAATGGAAACACCGAACGCTCCCTCCAAACGGAGGAGCACACGGCGGCCCTCGCAGCGGAAGTACAAAGCAGCCTCTCAAGGTAGCTCTCCAGTCCAGCCGTTAAACGTCCGGACATCGTCAAGCGCGCCTGGAATAACCTACAACAAGGCCGCCTGGCACGTTCCGAGCAGGCGTAGCAACGCGGCCCCAACCCCAGCCCTCGCGAACTAGCAAAACCAGTGCCTCGCGTACATAACTACGCTCTCGAAATACCATGGGCACAGGGGGAGGGGCACCATCACGGCACGCCCGAAACACGGCTTAAACCGCACCAGGGGCTGCCGATTTCTTTATTTTCTCTTACTTTCAGGACTCCATACTTCGGAAGACCTGTTCGGCAATCCAACTGCCGCTCAAACGATGCAAGAACCAGGGAAGCAGAAAAGCTACGCCGCATTATATAACTCCCAGGTGGTCTCTATCACGAGCAGTATACCTGTTTTGCATACTATTCCGCAGCCTGCCCCTGGAAAGGACATGTTAAATATTCCCACTTTTGCTTATCGCACTATTTGTAACGTTCTACTTCGATCGCAGCCTTTTTATAAACAATGCATAGCTTTTGTCTACTTTCGCATTACTGTTTTTACAAATATATGTTCATTAACGACATGTTGCACCCGTACACTTTGGTACGATCAATACGCCAGGGGCTTCAGTACCCCCTTATATGGTGTGAGAAGTCCGAACACTTTAACAAGTGTGGCACCCCGAACTTATAGCATTATATGCATCGGCTCCGAATCATGTCTTAGGTCAATAGTTGGGTTTGCCCGGCTCCTATGTTTTGGTGCCTTACGTTCCGTTGTATCGGCTAAGGTAGCACTAGGAGAACTACTGCAATTGTGCCCCAGTTGAGCTGGGCGGAGCACCTCAGTAGAGAAAGCTAAAACTAACTGTCATGATGAAGCGAGAGACTGGTCGCTGTTCGAGAGGTTTTTCGAGTCCCTAAAGACTTATGCCGCTTAGAGCGAGGATTCGGCTTTGTCTGGCCAAAGGCGTGGATAGCGCCCCGAACTCGGTCTTCCAAACACTAGGGGCTTCGCCGAAATTTAAAATTATAAAATTCTATGGCTAAGTGAGAGTGTTCAAGCACTATAGTCTGATTGCCTTGTTCGTTGTGCTGAGCGCCTCCCTCGAAGGACCCATACATGGGAAAAAGAGCGCTCAGGTTTCTCCCGAACACCCCAGCACTAGTGGCATGGGGGGAGAAGCCGATGACTCACCATCTCTCAAATTTGATAAACGGCCGCACAGAAGGTAATATTTTAAATTCAAAACACATTACTTAAGCGCACATGAACAAGTTTTCAGCGCACAGGATAACAGGAGCAAGTTTACTCCAAAATTACATCCATGGAACACTCATCCGCCACAAGGCGGGCACCCTTCAGAATGTCCTTATAATAGTTCTCGGGCTTGCGATGCTCCTTCCCCGGCAGTGGCCCGTCCTTCACAAGCTTCTCACCATCCAGCTTGCCCCAGTGCACCTTAGCGCGGGCAAAGGCCCTACAGGCACCTTCAATGTAAACGGAGCGCTTGATGACCTCGAGCCTTGGACAGGCCTCCACCAGCCGCTGCACCAGCCCGAAGTAGCTCCCAGGAAGAGCCTCTCCAGGCCACAGCCAAACTATACGACCCTTCATGGCCTGTTCGGCCGCCTTGTGGAGCTCGACCAGCTGCTTGAGCTGGTTGCTCAGGGGCATAGGGTGTCCGGCCTCAGCATACTGAGACCAGAACACCTTCTCCGTTGAGCTGCCCTCTTCGGCTCGGTAGAATGCGGCGGCATCACACACGCTACGGGAAGATCTGCGAATGCTCCTGGTGAGCTCCGGATTCGGGTAAGTAACAAGAAGCTCACTTTTACATGTTTGCTTTGCATAAAGAATGCCTTAGCCGCCGCTATCTTTTTCACCGCATCCAACTCCTGGAGGGCCTTCTGGGATTCGGCCTTGACAGATTTGGCATTTTCGATAGCCGTCGCGAGCTCGTACGCTCGCGTCTTTGAGTCAAGCTCCAAACTCTCATGTTTTTCCATGAGAACCTGGAGCTCTTGCCGTACCTCGCCAACTTGTGCCTCATATTTCTCCCGCTCGGCGCGGTCCGCGGCCATTTTCTTCTCGGCCTCGGCCAACGCTTGCTTGAGGGTCACCACCTCAGTTGTGGCCCCTACAATAAACATGTTAATCCTGTCATATTTTTGCAATTGCACTCTTATATTTTCTTTTTCTATAAGGTATTTCTTACCTTCTTTCTCCTTGAGCTGCCGTTTGGCAAGGCCGAGCTCTTGCTCGGTCCGCTCGAGGCCCTGCTTCAGTGTGTCCACCTCCGCAGTCAATGCGGCGGTCGCCAGCAGCGAAGCCTGCATACGCATATTGACTCTTTTTCTGTTAGACTCCTGCGAATTTTATTAGATCCTCTATTCGGCTTTTCTTTCCGAACGCCAAACAGAGCATCAGGGGCTACTGTCTATGCGGTAATATTTTTTATATTCTGTACTTACCTCGAAGCCTGTTAGAAGGCTGGCACAAGCTTCAGTCAGTCCGCTCTTGGTGGACTGAACCTTCTGGATCACCGCACTCATAATAGTGCGGTGCTCCTCGTCGATGGAGGCGCCGTTGAGCACCTCCAGCAGATTGTCCGGCGCCTCCGGTTGGACGGGGGCCGCCGGCTCAGTAGGCTTGCTCCTCTTGGAAGGAGTTCGCCTACCGCGGTCCGGAACCGTTGACGATTCCGGCGTGGTGTCCGGCTCAAAGCCGGACTTGGAGCCCTGGGGGTTTTATCCCCTTCACTCCTGGAGTCCGGGAGGTCGCCTTGTGGCGCCCCCAGGACCGCCTCCTCCTGGCTTGGAACCTGTTGAGACAACACTTCGGCGTCGTCCGTAGGGAGGGGGAGGTAGCCGTCGGAAGGGAGTTCACGTCCAACGAATCCAGGGAGCCCCTCGACGACTCGTCGAGCCCGGCTTTGGGCGGACTGCATAGATATATTCGACATAAGGAAAGGCTGTGCAATAAAGGAATGCTATGAATTAATCGGGTGCCCGGATGCTTACGATTCCGCCGGACGCTTGGCCCTGCGCGGCCACTCCTCTTTGCCGTCGTCGGCGTCAGCGGGGTAGTCCGAAGGAAGGGTTTTCCCCTTCTTGGACCCTTCGGCCTCCCCGATCGGGGCGGCCTTCCTTTTCTTTCCTCCCCCTGCTAGAGGGGGAGAGGTTTCTTCTTCCTCCTCCTCGTTTTCATGGGAGGAGCGCGTCTCGGATTCGTTAGAGATGAATCCGACACCTCCGGGCGCCGGGAACTCTTTTGAGTCCCTGTGGCCCTCTTCTTGGCCTTCTTCTCCGTCACCACATAAGGTGCCAGAGCCAGCAGCTTCGCTAAGCGAGCATCGGCTGGGTCTTCGGGCAAAGGGGCCGGACAGTCGATCTGTCTGGACTTCGCCAGCCAATCCTGTCAAAGGAAAGGGAATTTAGATCTCGCATAGAGTCAAACTATAGGAAAGCCAACATCCTGTAAAAGGTAAAAATAGCTTACCGCACTAGCGGGAAGCTGCGTGCTGAATCCGCGGTCCTCGGAAGCGGATGCAGGAGCCTCGGCGCCTTTGAATAGCACCTTCCAGGCATCTTCGTACATTGTGTCGAAGAGCCTACTCGGGGTTGGGTGCTGCGCCGGGTTGAACTCCCACAAATTGAAGCCCCGTTGCTGACACGGGAGGATCCAGCGGACGAGCATAACCTGGACTACATTGACAAGCTTGAGCTGCTTGTTCACCAAGGTTTGGATGCATTTTTGCAGTCCAGTTACATCTCCTTTATTGCCCCACGACAGGCCCGTCTCTTTCCAAGACGTGAGCTGCGTAGGGGATCCGGACCAGAACTCGGGGGCTGCGACCCATTCGGGATCGCGCGGCTCGGTGATGTAAAACCACCTCGATTGCCACCCCTTCAGGGTCTCCACAAAGGAGCCCTCGAGCCATAGGACATTGGCTATCTTGCCCGCCATGGCACCTCCGCACTCCGCCTGGTTGCCGCGCACCACCTTGGGCTTGATGTTGAAAGTCTTGAGCCATAGGCAGAAATGGGGGCGGACGCAGAGGAAAGCCTCACACACAACGATAAACGTCGAGATGTTGAGGATGAAGTTCGGGGCCAGATTGTGGAAATCTAGGCCATAGTAGAACATGAGCCCCCGGACGAACAGGTGGAGAGGAAATCCCAGTCCGCGGAGGAAATGGGGAAGGAATACTACCCTCTCATGGGGCCTTGGGGTGGGGAGGAGCTGCCCCTCTTCAGGAAGCCGGTGCACGATGTTGTTAGACAAGTATCCGACTTTCCTCAGTTTTTTGACATGTCCCTCCGTAACGGAGGAGACAATCCACTTGCCTCCCGCTCCGGACATGGCTAGAGAAGGTTGAGGTGGGAAGTGCGGGCTTGGGCGCTGGAGCTCGAGTGCGCGGAAGATGGATAGGCAAAGGAGGAAGAAGGCGTAGGTAAAAAGGTGGATCCTTATCCCTTTATATGGGTGGATGCGGCTAAGCGTCCCCACCAGCCTGGTAAAACTTGCTTATCTCCCAAGCGTTGTGATAAATGGTGCGGTTGGGTTACCCACGTCCGTATTGATGAGAATCCCGTAAATGAGGGGACATGATCTCTGCTTTGACAAGACGTGCCAAGGAAACCGCCTCGCGAAATGCGCTGAGGTGGGGGAGTAAAAAAGATTCGAATAAAGACTTGGCCGTGGTGTTGTGTCACGCTACGGAATACGTCAGCAGATTAGATTTGTGTAAATATTATTCTCTCTATGGCAATATGTGGAAACTTATTTTGCAGGGTCGGACACTGTCTTTTGTGTTCAAAATCTTCTATGAAGTACTTGGAGGAGGAACCCGCCTTGCAATGCCGAAGACAATCTGCACGCCGTACTCGTCGTCATTGAAGCCTGGTTCAGGGGCTACTGAGGGAGTCCTGGATTAGGGGGTGTCCGGATGGCCGGACTATACCTTCAGCCGGACTCCTGGACTATGAAGATACAAGATTGAAGACTTCGTCCTGTGTCCGGAAGGGACTTTCCTTGGCGTGGAAGGTTAGCTTGGCGATGCAGATATTTAGATCTCCTACCATTGTAACCGACTTTGTGTAACCCTAACCCCCTCCGATGTCTATATAAACCGGAGGGCTTTAGTCCGTAGGACAACATACAACAATCATACCATAGGCTAGCTTCTAGGGTTTAGCCTCCTTGATCTCATGGTAGATCTACTCTTGTACTACCCATATCATCAATATTAATCAAGCAGGACGTAGGGTTTTACCTCCATCGAGAGGGCCTGAACCTGGGTAAAACTTCGTGTCCCTTGTCTCCTGTTACCATCCGCCTAGACGCACAATTCGGGACCCCCTACCCGAGATCCACCGGTTTTGACACCACACTTGGTGATTGTGGATGATTATTCAAGATACACTTGGGTATACTTATTCAAGAGGAAGAGTGAGACCCAACAAACCGTCATTGACTTTGCAAATGAAGCCCAACGCCAACACAATGCAAAGAGCTTGACAATAAGAAGTGACAGCGGCATCGAGTTCAAGAACTACACCTTGGATGAGTTTCTTAGTGAGGAGGGGATCAAACATCAATGTTCCGCACCATACACCCCTCAACAAAATGGTGTAGCGGAGAGGAAGAACCGGACGTTGATGGACGCGGCAAGGACCATGATGGCGGAGTTCAAGTCTCCATACAACTTTTGGGCCAAAGCCATTAACACCACGTGTCATGCATCCAATCGGCTCTATCTCTGCAAAGGCTTGAACAAGACTCCATATTAGATACTCACCGGTAACAAGCCCAACCTCAAGTACTTTCGGGTGTAAGTGTTTCATTCTCAAGAAAGGTGTTCGTTTTTCTAAATTTGAGGCTAGAGCTCAAGAGGGAATATTTGTTGGTTATGCTACAAACTCTCATGCTTACCGGGTCCTCAGTAAGTCCACGAGACTTATTGAGGAGACGTGTAACATGGAGTTTGATGAGAATAACGGCTCCCAAGTGGAGCAAAGTGGCACTTGTGATGTAGGTGATGAAATTCCTCCCCAAGCCATAAGAAGAATGGGTGTTGGTTTTATCCTACCCATTGAGGAACCCCTTGTGGCCGAAGGAGAAGGACAATGTTCCACTCAAGTGGAACCATCACTAACCCAAGGCCCACACGCTTCTGAAGAACAAAGTGAAGGCCCTCAACCTCATGAACAAGACCAAGGGAAAGATCGACCTCAAGATGGTGTGGAACCACCAAGTGATGCCCAAGGTCAAGTTCTCTCCTCCGAGCAAGTTCAAGATCAAGAGCAAGCTCAAGATCAAGAACAAACTCAAGACGATGCTCAAGATGATCAAGTAACCGCTCCTCAACTCACTCATTAGGAGGAATTGGAGCGTCGTGCCGCCAAGATTGCATCCAAGCTCTCTACCAAAGGGTCATCTCATCACAAACGTGCTTGGAAGCATACTAAAGGGGGTAAGCACTCGTAGACAATTGGAAAACTATTGTGAACATCGCGCGTTTGTCTCTTGTGTTGAACCCCAAAAGGTCTATGAGGCGCTCAAAGATCCGGATTGGCTTACTGCCATGCATGAATAACTCAACAACCGAGCACAACAAGGTGTGGAGATTGGTGCCAAGGCCAACGGGGAATCATAATGTCATTGGAACCAAGTGGATATCCAAGAACAAGCAAGATGCTCATGGAATTATAGTCTGCAACAAGGCTCGTTTGGTAGCACAAGGCTACTCCCAAGTTGAGGGTATCGACTATGGTGAAACCTTTGCTCCCGTTGCTCGCCTTGAATCTATTCATTTATTGATTGCTTATGCTTCTCATCATAATTTCAAGTTGCAACAAATGGATGTGAAAAGTGCTTTTCTTAATGGTCCGATTAGTGAGTTGGTGTATGTCAACAACCCCCCGGGTTCGAGGATCCCTATTTCCCCGATCATGTGTACCAACTCGATAAGGCACTCTATGGCCTTAAACAAGCCCCACGTGTGTGACACCCCCGATTCAATCGTACACTAATCATACATGCAAACGTGTATGTTCAAGATCAGGGACTCACAGGAAGATATCACAACACAACTCCAAAATAAATAAGTCATACAGGCATCATAATACAAGCCAGTGGCCTCTAGGGCTCGAATACAAGTGCTCGATCATAGACGTGTCAGCCGAAGCAACAATATCTGAGTACAGACATAAGTTAAACAAGTTGCCATAAGATGGCTAGCACAAACTGGGATATAGATCGAAAGAGGCGCACGCCTTCTGCCTGGGATCCTCCTAAACTACTCCTGATCATCGGCGGCGGCCTGCACGTAGTAGTAGGCACCTGTGGTGTAGTAGGAGTCTTGTCGAAGGTGGCGTCTTGCTCCTGGCCTCCAGCATCTGGTTGCGACAACCGAGAAGAAAGGAAAGGGGGAAAAGGGGGAGCAAAGCAACCGTGAGTACTCATCCAAAGTACTCGCAAGCAAGGATCTACACTACATATGCATGGGTATCTGTGAAAAGTGGCAATATCGGTGGACTGAACTGCAGAATGCCGGAATAAGAGGGGAATAGCTAGTCCTGTCGAAGACTACGCTTCTGACAGCCTCCATCTTGCAGCATGTAGAAGAGAGTAGATGGTAAGTTCACCAAGTATCATCGCATAGCATAATCCTACCCGGCGATCCTCCCCTCATCACCCTGTGTGAGAGCGATCACCGGGTTATATCTGGCACTTGGAAGGGTGTGTTTTATTAAGTATTAGGTTCTAGTTGTCATAAGGTCAAGGTACAACTCTAGGTCGTCATGTTACCGAGGATCACAGCTATTCGAATAGATAAACTTCCCTGCAGGGGTGCACCACATTACCCAACACGCTTGATCCCCTTTGGCCGGACTCACTTTCCTAGGTCATGCCCGGTCTCGAAAGATCAACACGTCGCAACCCTACCTAGGCACAACAGAGAGGTCAACACGCCGGTCTAAATCCTAAGCACCGGGGTCTGGGCCCATCGCCCATCGCACACCTGCATGTTGCGAGGGCGGACGGTGAGCAGACCTAGCAACCTCCATTACAAAGGAAGTTGCGTTACGCGGTCCAACCCGGCGCGCGCCGCTCAGTCGCTGACGTCAAGAAGGCTTCGGCTGATACCACAATGTCGAGCGCCCATAACAGTTCCCGCGTAGTTGGTTAGTGTGTACAGGCCAGTGGCCAGACTCAGATCAAATACCAAGATCTTGTTAAACGTGTTATTCTGAAGTAACCGCGAACGCCGACCAGGGCCAGGCCCACCTCTCTCCTAGGTGGTCTCAACCTGCCCTGTCGCTCTGCCACAAAGTAATAGTGAGGGGCCGTCGGGAACTCGGGCCCACCACTACCTGGATGGAGCCACCTGTCCTTTCAGCCCCCACATCGGAATCACATGCGGGTACTCAACGAGCCGACCCGACTTTAGTCACCACCTGTATAGTATGTATGTATATATGTATATATATACCCGTGATCACCTCCCGAGTGATCACAGCCCGATAGTATAGCATGGCAGACGGACAAGAATGTAGGGCCACTGATGAAGTACTAGCATCCTATACTAAGCATTTAGGATTGCAGGCAAAGGTAATAACAGTAGTGGCAAAGACAGGCTATGCAGCAGAATAGGATTAACCTAAAGCAGTAACATGCTACTACTCTAATGCAAGCAGTAGAGAGAATAATAGGCGATGTCGGGTTGGTCAAGGGGGGGGGGCTTGCCAGGTTGCTCTGGAAAGAAGGAGGGATTGTCAACACCGTAGTCGATCACAGGGGTATCGGCAACAGTCTCAGGGTCTACCAAAAAGAAGTAAGGGAGGGGAACACAATAAATAACAGAGCAATCAAAGCATCACAAAGCATAAGATGGCAATATGCGGTGCTAGAGGTGAGCTAACACAGTAGTAGGCGATACCGGCGAAGGGGGGGGGGAAACATCCCGGAAAGTATCCCCAATGTTTCGCGTTTTCGGAGAGATGAACTGGAGGGGGAAAGTTGCATGTTCGCGATGCTAGGGATGTGTGGCGGACGAACGGGCTACGTATTCGGATTCATCTCGTCATTCTGAGCAACTTTCATGTACAAAGTATTTTCATTCGAGCAATGGATTATTTTATAGTATTAATTTTCAAAGTTTTAATAAATTTCTAAATTATTATTATTGAATTAATTCAAAAATAGCATTATTGCATCAGCATGACGTCAGCATGATGTCAACAGTCAACAAAGGTGTTGACTGGGTCAAACTGACATGTGGGGTCCGCATGTTATTGACTCATCAGGCTAATCAGGGTTTAATTAAGTTAACTAGCGATGAGTTTAATCTAATCAGGATTAATTAAGTTAATTAATTCTTTAATTAATGAAATAATATTTTATTTATTTATTTCAATTCCTTTTTTAAAACGTTCTAGGGCTAGGCCCCGGCTGTCATTGGGCCAGGACCATAGCGGGCACACGGCGGTGCCGTTTTGGGTGTGGGGTGCCGGGGCGGAGCGAACCCGGGCAGGCAGCGCGGGGGGAGGGTGTCGGATTCAAAACCGGCGGATCTCGGGTAGGGGGTCCCGAACTGTGCGTCTAAGGTCGATGGTAACAGGAGACAGGGGACACAATGTTTACCCAGGTTCGGGCCCTCTCTATGGAGGTAATACCATACTTCATGCTTGATTGATCTTGATGAATATGAGTATTAAAAGAGTTGATCGTAATGGCTAAACCGTACAAGTCTAGCCTGTATGATTATGATTGTCCCTATGGACTAAACCCTCTGGTTTATATAGACACCGAAGGGGACTAGGGTTGTACGAAGTCGGTTACAGAGAAAGGAATCTTCATATCCAAACACCAAGCTTGCCATCCATGCTAGGGAGAGTCCCATCCGGACACGGGTGAAAGTCTTCGGTCTTGTATCTTCACAGCCCATTAGTCCAGCCCATGTCCAACAGGCTGGACGCCCGAGGACCCCTTACTCCAGGACTCCCTCAGTAGCCCTTAACTAGGCTTCAATGACGAGGTGTCCGGCGCGCAGAATGTCTTCGACATTGCAAGGCGGGTTCCTCCTCCGAATACTTCAAAACAACCTTCGGACACAAAGAGCGTGTCCGGCTCTGCAAAACAAGTACCACACACAACCGCATAGAGTATAATATTTCACGAGTCCAATCTGCTGACAACTTTTTGTAGCGTGACGCCACGTCACCACCCGGTCATTATTTCGAACCGTTTTTCGGCCTGTCGCTCCACGTTTTGAGATGTGATTTCATTGGCACGTCTTGTCAAAGCAGAGGTCGTGTCCCCTTATTACGGGATTCTCATCAATACGGGTGTGGGTAATCCAACCGTCCCGCCGGCATGGTTCCTTGGGAATAGGCAAGTTTTAAGGCCCATGAGGAGGCGTTTGATATTCACCGCCTTTATAAAGGAGCGCAGACCCGTCTTTCTCCTCTACGCGTGCCTCTTCGTCAACCTTTCCAACCTCGAGTTCCAGCACCCAGGTTTGAACTTAATTGCTACGAGCCTCCCAGTCATGTCTGGACCCAGCCCTCAAGGCCGGTGGGTGGCCTCTTCTCTCACAGAGGAGGATATTTCAAAGCTATGAGGGGCAAGATACCTGACTGCGGAAATCCTCCACAGGCTCCCTGCTAAAGGGCAGGTTATCCCCACCCCCAGATCCGGCGAGAGGGTCGTATTCATCTCCCACTTCCTCCGAGGGCTAGGGTTCCCTCTCCACCCCTTTGTCTGTGGGCTCATGTTCTATTACGGGCTAGATTTTCACGATCTAGCCCCAGACTCTTTTCTTCCCATCTCAGCATTCATCGTCATGTGCGAGGCCTTTCTCCATATTCCCCCACACTTCGGCTTATGGCTTAAGACCTTTAATGTGAAGCCAAAGATGATCGAGCGGAAGCAAGCGGAGTGTGGTGGTGCCACGGTGAGCAAGCTTACCAACACTCTTTGGCTAAAAGGCTCTTTCACGGAATCCTCCGACTTATGGCAGCGGGAATGGTTTTACATCACTAAACCCCATGGTACTAAGTGGGCAGCTACACCTGCTTTCTGATCTGGCCCTCCAATATAGCTCACATCATGGATCAATAAGGGGTTGGATTGGGGATCAATTGACGAAGTGCAGACTCTACAGAGCCGCATCCGGAGTCTCCTTGAGAAGGACACCGATCTCATCAACGTGATTCAAGTAATGCTAGTCCGCCGGGTCCTGCCGTGCCAGCGATGGCCCCTCCACATGTGGGAGTTTAATCCGGAAGGACCACGAACCCTTCAGCACTTCTTCGGCACAACACATAGAGGAATGTGGAAGTTATTTTTCGGGACACGAAAACAGTGGCCGGATACCACCGAGGACATCGGCCTCGACTGCAACCATCCGGATACCTCGGTAAGCACTCGACTCCTGAACACATCTCAGTTAAATATCCCGTAATAAGGTACTGAGAAAACCATCTACTTCCAGGGCTGGATAAAGAATGCGAAGCGAATTAGGTGTTCGGCCCCTCTTCCCGAAGACTCAGCTGATCATGTGCTAACAAGGATGCTGGTTCCGGCATCATACCAAGTGCCGGTGAAAGAGGACAAGGAGGAGAGCAGGAAGGCAAAAGGTGGCCTCCATTCTGAAGGTACACCAGGCACTATGTCCGGGGAGATTAGGGCTCCCTCTTCCTAAGACAAAAGAGAAGGAGAAGCTGACATCCTTTCTCCCCATGGTAAGAAAAGGGCCACCTCCGAAGGTTGGGAGGTAAAGGCTCCTAATCGAGGGAAAATGCCCCTGTCAGGCGGTTCGGGCTCGGAAGATGACGTTGTCGCACAGTTCCTCCGTAAGGGCAATCCTTTAGCCGAATGTAAGTGAACAAGGATGTCCTAAACATATCTCGTTCCTTTCATGTTACAAGGGTAACATCTAATATACATTTGTAGTCCGGCGCGCGGTCTTCCTCAACAGTCCTCCTCCTCGGGGGATCTACTTCCGGAGATGATGGAAAGCGAGACGCCTCCACAGGCCTCCTCGCCCGATAGAGCAGACAAGTTTGAAGTGTTGTCCCGGAGGACCTCTCCCGATCAGCAAGTGGTACGAGGGACAATGAAGACAACGCCCGAAGGTGAAACTTTGGACGCCCAAGGTTCGAGATATGCGGCCACAACGGGGACCAACAGTAAAGGCCACGGACTAGCCGGTTTACAGCCGGAGATGACCCTAGGGTCGAGCAAGCATATCCCTTCAAAGGGAGTCCGTACTTCTGCAGCCGCTTCCAGGAATCTGGGGGCGCCAGATACATTGATGGACATGCTGCAACATGCATCCGTCTCAGAGGAACATCGTACCTTAATGGGTATGGTAGTTGAGAGGATTCTGTCTGCAAAAAGTGGATTGAATGAAGCCTTCATGGGCTTGTTAAGAGGCTTCGAGGTACGTAATGTAATATTTTCAATTGTGCTCTTTACGCGCAAAATGCACCTGTATATAGATAGTAGCCCCTAAGACTCTGGTTGGCGTCCAAGGGGAGGCAATCAGAGGATCGAAAAAGACATGCCCAGGAGATACTCTAATTAATTGGAACATAGGTTGTTAAATCCATGGTGACTGCCCACACTACAGAGGTTGCAGGTCTGAAGCAGAAACTTGATGTGGTGGATGACGACATCACCCTTATTACAGGCAACTCGATGAGGCGCAAGGTATGATTTGGGGCGGTCACAATATGTATGTATAATAACATGAGCACGAAGCTGAGAATTACATACTGAGACATGCATAACTGCAGATAGTGTTGCCGCTGTTGAGACCCTTCGGGCTGAGCTTGCCCGAGCCAAGGAGCAAGCCAGGATGAGTAATGTGGCTGCCAAGAAGGCAGCTGAGGAGTTAAAGGCCGAACTGCTCAGCGCCAGTGCGAGGAGAGAATATCTTCCATAGAGCGAGATCTAAAGGATGCCCCTGGCAAATGCCAAGCACTCGAAGAGAAGAACAAGGCCAAAGTAGCCGAACTCGAGAAGGCCTTACAAGAGGCGAGAGAAGCACGATCTGAGTCTAGAGCGGCTCGGGAGGAGATCCAGCAAGCCGGGGAGATAGCAGCCGGTAAGCCCTTTCTGTTACAGACTAAATTCGGTGATCTGAAGTATGCCCCACTTAATCAAATGTGGAGCTCTCTAGACGCATTCTTGGACTTGCCGAAGAGTGTCTCCGATGTGGCACAGTTTTTCCAAGCGCAAGAAGGGCAAGCAACAGAGAAGCATTTCTGGTCACAATTCAGCGCGTCGAAGCATTCGTTGTTGCTGAACAAACAGATGGCCCAATGGGCCGAGCTCCACAAGATATCCGGATCTGCCATGAAGGATGTCGTGGTCCGGCTGTGGCCGACTGAGCCAGTTCTGAATATTTATTTCGGTTTGGTGCAGCGACTTGTTGATGTGGTGCCGCGTGTCGATGTTGTGAAGCAATCAGTGAGGGAGTCCTGGAATAAGGTGTCCTCGGGCGTCCAGACAATGGTATGTGGGCCGGACTGATGGGCTGTAAAGATAGAAGACCGAAGACTCTCTCCCGTGTCTGGATGGGACTCTCCTTGGCGTGGAAGGCAACCTTGGTGCCCTCATATGAAGATTCCCTTTCTCTGTAACCGACTTTGTACAACCCTAGTCCCCTCCGGTGTCTATATAAACCAGAGGGTTTAGTCCATAGAGGCAATCATAATCATAAGTCATACAGGCTAGACTTTTATGGTTTTAGCCATTACGATCTCAAGGTAGATCAACTCTTGTAATACTCATATTCATCAAGATCAATCAAGCAGGAAGTAGGGTACTACCTCCATAGAGAGGGCCTGAACCTGGGTAAACATCATGTCCCCGTCTCCTGTTACCATCGACCTCAGACGCACAGTTTGGGACCCGCTACCTGAGATCCGCCGGTTTTGACACCGACATTGGTGCTCTCGTTGAGAGTTCCGCTGTGTCGTCGTCAAGAGGTTCGATGGCCCCGTCAATCATCTACAACAATTTTGTTCAGGGAGAGGTCTTCCTCCCCGGACAGATCTTCATATACGGCGGCTTCGCACTACGGGCCAACTCGCTTGGCCATCTAGAGCAGATCGACAGCTACGCCCCTGGCCATCAGGTCAGATTTGGAAGCTTGAACTACGTCGCGGATATCCATGGAGACTTGATCTTTGATGGATTCGAGACCATAGCACCCGCTCCCTGTCACCGCGATGACCATGACTTAAATCTGTCATCGGACCATACCCAGGAGATAGTGCCTGTAACTGCTCTGGCCCTAGATCCAGAGCAGATCGCGCCATCCGAGGACGGGAGGCTCAACACCGCCACGGAAGCCGCAGACTCAGCAGCGTCGGAGCCGCACACAGACCCAACCTCGAGTGGGATTTGTGTCACCGGAACCTCAGACTCGTTTCCGGCTACAGGTTCCGAACCATGTGCGTCTGTGCACGTCGAGCTTGATCAGGCATCGATCATCGAATTCAGCTCCACGGACATCTTCTGGCACTCGCCTTTAGGCGACGTGCTAAACTCATTAAAAACACTCTCCTTAGCGGGGGACTCACAGCGGAATTATATCCGGTTTGAACTGGAGGCTGATGACGGAGAATTTCACTTCCCACCCACCGCCCACTTCATAGCCACTTTCGAGGACCTAACCGACATGCTCGATTACGGCTGCGAAGACATAGACGGTATGGATGACGATGCCGGAGAAGAGGAGGCCCAAAACCCGCCGTTTACCGGACGTTGGACGGCCACTTCCTCGTATGACGTATACATGGTGGACACACCTAAAGAGAATAATGGAGACAACGAGAAGGATCCAGTCGAGGATAAACCTCCTGAGATACAGCCAAAACACCGACGTCAGCGGCGCCACTCTAAGTCACGCCGTGGAAAAGATAGAGATACCGGCACAAGAGAAAACAATACTCCGGATGACAACAAAGACAATGAAGACCCCGTTGAGGCAACTTCCGAACATGACGAATGGGAAGACGGGCAAGTTAGCCCTGATGAACAGGCCATACACGAAGACTCGGAGGATAGTAATTATCTTCTGCTCTCCGAGGATGAGGTGAGCCTTGGCAATGAGGATTTTATCGTGCCTGAGGAACCTCTCGAGCAGGAGCACTTTAAGCATCGGCTAATAGCCACTGCAAGGAGCCTAGAAAAAAAGCAGCAACAGCTTCAAACTGATCAAGATCTGCTCGACGATAGATGGACTGATGTCCTCGCAGCCGCGGAATACGGCCTCAAGCGCCTAGCCAAAAGTTACCTGAAGCGCAAATTGCTACCTCAATTCGATGATGAGGCGCTAGAGCCCGTACCATCATCGCGCAATGCGGCTGACCAACCACCACGTGGTCAGGACAAAGCGACAACTCAAGCCGAACACCAGCCTGCCCCACCTCACCATAAGGCAGAGATAAAACAGCTCGGGGACATACATACGACCTGTGGCAGGACTTGGACAGTAGAGCAGGTCAGAACAGATCGATCTATGGATCACGAGGATGTGCCCCGACACGCAACAACGGCTACCTAGCCGGATGCAACAATCATACTCACACTCGGGCCGAGAACAGCAGACAGACTCCATCTGAGCTACTCGCGACGTGGCCCGATATAGAGGCGCCGCACCCCCCCTTTGCTTCACTGACGAGGTAATGGAGCACGAATTCCCAGAAGGGTTTAAACCCGTAAACACTGAATCATATGATGGGACAACAGACCCCGCGGTATGGATCGAGGATTTTCTTCTTCACATTCATAAGGCCCGTGGCGATGATCTCCATGCCATCAAATACTGTAGGATCGGAAGTATGTCTAGAGGGGGGGTGATTAGACTACTTGACCAAATAAAAATCTAGCCTTTTCCCAACTTTAGTTCTTGGCAGATTTTAGCTATCTTAGCACAAGTCAAGCAATCTTCACACAATTCAAGCAAGCATGCAAAAGAGTATATGAGCAGCGGAAAGTAAAGCATGCAACTTGCAAGAATGTAAAGGGAAGGGTTTGGAGGATTCAAACGCAATTGGAGACACGGATATTTTTGGCGTGGTTCCGATAGGTGGTGCTATCGTACATCCACGTTGATGGAGACTTCAACCCACAGAGGGTAACGGTTGCGTGAGTCCACGGAGGGCTCCACCCACAAAGGGTCCACGAAGAAGCAACCTTGTCTATTCCATCATAGTCGTCGCCCACGAAGGACTTGCCTCACTAGCGGTAGATCCTCACGAAGTAGGCGATCTCCTTGCCCTTACAAACACCTTGGTTCAACTCCACAATCTTGTCGGAGGCTCCCAAGTGACACCTAGCCAATCTAGGAGACACCACTCTCCAAGAAGTAACAAATGGTGTGTTGATAATGAACTCCTTGCTCTTGTGCTTCAAATGATAGTCTCCCCAACACCCAACTCTCTCTCATAGGATTTGGATTTGGTGGAAAGAAGATTTGAGTGGAAAGCAACTTGGGGGAGGCTAGAGATCAAGATTCGTATGGTAGGAATGGAATATCTTGAGCTCAACACAAGTGTAGGTGGTTCTCTCTCAGAACATGTGTATTGGAAGTGTAGATGTGTTCTGATGGCTCTCTCCATGAATGAAGAGTGGGTGGAGGGGTATATATAGCCTCCACACAAAATCTAACCGTTACACACAATCTGCCAAACTCGGTGGGACCGAATCGTTAAACTCGGTCGGACCGATTTAGCAAACCTAGTGACCGTTAGGATTTTCGGTGGGACTGAGATGCAACTCGATAGGACTAATATGGTTAGGGTTTGGGCATAACGTAATCTCGGTGTGACCGATTACACAAACTCGGTGGGACCGATTTCGGTAATAAGCTAACCAGAGAGTTGGTCAGGTAAACTCGGTGGGACCGATTCGCTCTTTTCGGTGAGACCGAAATGTTACGAAAAGGAAACAGTGAATTTACATTGCAATCTCGGTGGGACCGATCACTCACTTCGGTTAGACCGAAACGTTATGAAGGGAAACAGAGAAATTGCAATCCCATCTCGGTGAGACCGAGATCCCTATCGGTCAGACCGAATTGCTAGGGTTTGTGGCAGTGGCTATGACAAGTGAAACTCGGTGGCGCCGAATAGAAAGAATCGGTGAGGCCGAGTTTGATTTTTGGCTTAGGTCAAATTTGGATGTGGGAAGATAGTTGAGGGTTTTGGAGCATATCACTAAGCACATGAAGCAAGAGGCTCATTAAGCAACACCTCATCCCTCCTTGATAGTATTGGCTTGTCCTATAGACTCAATGTGATCTTGGATCACTAAAATATAAAATGTAGAGTCTTGATCTTGAAGTTTGAGCCAATCCTTTGTCCTTATAATTTTGAGGGATCCACTTTCCTCATCCATGCCATGCCATCCATTGAGCTTTTCCTGAAATATTAATCTTGGAATAATGTTAGCTCAATGAGCTATATCTTGTTAAGAATTACCAAAACCACCCAGGGATAGTTACACTTTCAATCTCCCCCTTTTTGGTAATTGATGACAACATATAGATCAAAGCTTCGACAAATGATAATAAGAATGAAATATATCGTTGCTTTGAGAAATATGTGATAAGCAAGAGCTCCCCCTAAATTTGTGCATATTTTAAGATTTGCTTTGGACTGCAAATGCACAATGAGTTAGGATCATGGGTTACTCTTCCATGTCACATACCTCTTGGTGGAGCGCTCAAAATGATAAGAATGAAATACATGCACTCATCACCAAGCATAGTGAACGATCAAAATAAGAATAAACTGATAATAACATCCAACAAGCATTAAGTGTAGCTTATGACCAAACACATGATCATCAATGTCTCATAGATTAAGGCATAGTATCTCAAGCACTCAAAAGCAAATAAAGTTTCAACCAAGAAGACAAGAGAGAACAAATGCAAACTCTCTCTCTCGAAGCCTATGATCTATACATTTTTCTCCCCCTTTGGCAACAAGTTGCCAAAAAGTTCATAGAAAATGCATAGCACTAAACAACTCTTAGGCTTGGTCTTCAGTTGGTGGAGTCTGGATGACGCCAAGGACGAAGGCTTCAGTAGAAGTGGTTGGAGCTGAAGCTGTAGATGGTGTAGAAGTGGTGGCTCTGGTGTCAGGAACTGGCACTGCAGACGATCTCTGAGCTTTGGGCACTTTGGCAAATGCATCAGTTGTGGTCTTGCCCTTCCTCTCCTGCATATCATCCTGTAATTGCTCCATGGCAGACTGAATCTCGGTTACTTTCACATCTAGGTCATATAACTTTTGTTCCATGATTCTTTCCAAGCTCTCTTGGTTTCGAGTCAGGGTGGCTAGTCCTTTCTCAATTCTCAGAGTGGATGCTATCAGGTAACTGAGGTGCTCCTGCTTGTTCTTCAAGAAGTACTCAGATGCCTCCTCTTGAGTTGGCATCTTGGCAGCTTTCTCCATTTTTGCCTTCTCCTTCTTTGCTTGTGTGTGCAGATGATGGTTCATTCTCATTCATGACAACTTGATTATCCTCAAAATCTGGATGGATGGGCAGGTGTTCCTTATCCAGCAGGTATGTGCTTGTGCCCATCTTTGAGTTAATCAACTCCTGAATTTGTGGGGCATATCCACAGCTCCTCTTCTGATCAGCTGCTGTCCTCTTAATGGTTTCTACCATGAGGCTCATCACTTTGAATTTCTGTGGCACATCAAATATGTGAAGCAAATTTATTGCATGGCCTCGGATCATCTTGTGATCACCTGACTTGGGTAAGAGAGTGTGCCTTAGAATCTAGTTGATAGTGGGCAGCCCTGACAGAAGGAAGTGCACTGAGCCAAACTTGAAGGTTTCAAGTGCTTTGTTTGGGATCTCCTTGTACATATTTGACATGGAATTGTGATCCATCTTCTTCTTGGCATAGATATCCAAGTCATCTTCCTGCTCTTCTGGGGCATTGATCAGCTGTGCCCATTCAGCAACTGTAGACTGATATCTAGTGCCTTCTGACATCCAAACTATCCTGCCATCTAGATAGAAATGTGCTGTGGAGTAGAATTGCATAATCAGCTCCTCATGCCACTTTGTGAGCTTTTTCCCAACAAAGTATGCAACTCCACAAGCACTGAAGTTGTCATGCATTCCAGGATAGTGTTCTTCGTTCTCCTTGATATATTACCAGTCAACCCATCTCATGTCACACACTATGGGCTTCTTATCCAGCAGCACTGTCTCATAGAAATCTTGTTGTTCCTTGGTGTGAAACCTGTAATCCACATCAGTTCTTCTCCTTGAAGCATATGGATCTGCTTCTCTCCACTTCCTCAGCCCTAAATCTCTTCTAATTTTCATGTCCTCAGCCACAGGATGAGCATCATTGTGGTCTGGGATCTTGGGCTTGAGCTTCCTGAGAACTTGTCCTTCTTCTTCTTCTTCTTCAGCAATATCAGGCACTGGGGCCTTGTTCTTTTCAGCAGCAGATATATTCCTGGTGTTCCTCTTAGGTGCACTCTTGGGCTTGGAGGCAGCTTTGGGTGCTTCCTTGGGCTTAGATGAAGTAGCCTCTGTCCTTATGGCATCACCCATAAGCTTCTGTGCCTTGTGTGCTGGTGCAGCAACCTCTTCTTCTTATTCTCCCTCAGAGTCTCTCCTCATGGAGGGTTTGCCAAGAACTCTGGCAGTAGTGGTTCTGGCTCTCTTCTTCTTCTTATCTTGGCCACTTGCTTCCTCTTCAGATTCCATGGTAAACTTCATGGTTTCTTCAGTTACAGCCTTCCTAGGCTTAGAAGTAGGAACTCTCCTTGCAGGTGCCTTTTTTATGCATTCCAGGCTTGATGGCTGCAGCCGACCCATATTCTTTCTTGAGCATCTTCTTCTTAGATGTGGCTTCCTCCTCTGCCACATAGTCCTCATCCTCTGATTCAGAAGTTCTCTTCTTGCTAGCTCTAGTGGCAGCCTTAGGCAAGTTGCTTGGGGTGCTCCTGCTACCCTCATCAGAGCTGCTAGAGGGACTAGTGCCCTCACTCATATGAACCTGCTCCTCAGATTTGTTCTGGATGTCACTCTGATCAGACATGTTGCAAACTCTGATTGCTGACCCTGTGAATAGATTATAGATGAGATAGAGTGGATGAGCATCACAAAATGCAGAGATTTTTGCAAAAGAATGAGCCAAAACTTAGTTTTAGCTTTCCACACAAAGCATTTAGGATCAACCGATTTTCAAACTCGGTGATACTGAAGCAGCTTTTGGAACCTAAACTAGTGAACTCGGTCAGACCGAGTCACAGTTTGGCGGCACCAAGACTGCTAGGGTTTCACAAAGTCCTGAAATCGGTCTTACCGATTTGTAATTCTCGGTCAGACCGAGAACCACATGTGCAATGGCCGTGGCCGAATCGGTGGAAGCGAGTTCTGCAACCCGGTGGGTCCGAGATGGTTTCGGCGGAAACCTAAACCTAAATTTTCGAATCGCAACTATTCTATGGATTGATTTGACTGGATAGGAGTGTTTCAATTGTAGCAAGAATCATAATGAACACAATGTGCTAGGAATCAGACGGGGATAGCACTGTGATCGAGTCCATACCCTATTTCGGCGGTAGACTCACTACGGCGGCAACGGCGGAGGCGAAATCCATTGACGGCGGCGGAGACCAGCGACAGGAGGCGGCTGGGGACGAGGAGGATGATCCGGAGACCCAGGAGGCAGAGCGAGCTATGCGCGGGCGAAGATGTTTCGGAGAAATTTCCAAAATTTTGCCTGTGATATATATAGCCCGACCCTGTCGGTGTGACCGAAGAGTTCAAATCGGTTGCACCGAGGTGAAAACCTAGATCGACTTAGTGATCTCGGTATGACCGAAATGAAGGATTCGGTCAGACCGAAAAGCACAAAGAAGTTTTGGAAGTTTAAGTCTATGAAAAATCGGGGACTCCGAGTGCTCCTCACACAGAGTGGTTTGAATCTAACTTGATCAAATTTTGTGATGTAGCATGAATAGAGTTTGAGACGAGAAAAGCATAGATAGCTAGAGAGGGTTCTTAGGCATTCTTGTCCATCCACTTGGCAAAAGAAGAGAAAACCAATCAATCAAAACAACAAGTGGATGTCCTCGAATGAGTAAAATATGCAACCAACATGCTCACACAATAAAATGGCAATTGAAATATGTGGCAAAGCATGCACAACCAATTCTAGCATCTATCAAGCAATTGGCGATGACTAGGTCATCTATATATGAGTATATTGACTTAGGAGTCAAATGAGAACATTTGATCATAGGTCATACTCATCGTTTAAGCACAAGTGGGGTTACCACTTTTACATAAAGCATTGTTGTGTTCACACCATTAGAGTTGCTTTAGCTCAAGTCTTAGAGTAAAGCTCCCCCTAGATGTGATATCCCCCTTAAGAGGGATGAACTAACCTTGGGTTTTGTTGATGATGACTTCATGTAGATGTTGAAGATGTGGATGCTCAATGTTGATGTAGATCAATTGGAGCTATCCATTGGAGTGAGTTGCACTTTCAATACCTACATGGGTTAGTCCCACAAGGAACAAGCAAGAATATCCATATACATAGAGTGATGCACATACAAGATGATGTCTATGAAAGCTTTTAGGTTACCTTGTCCCTTGTCTTACCAACAAGAGGGTTTGTGACTCTTGAACTAGTGCAAGATGTGGAAGTTGATTGCACTTGTTCTTGCCAAAATGATAAGAGTGAAGTATGTTGGCGGAGTCACCCTCAAGAACTCTCTAGTTCTTATTCTTTTGGATCCACACCATCTTGATGGGAATCCTTGGAGTTGTAGTTGTACTTGATGAAGTGGAACTTGAAGTAGTCTTGGGAATCCACTTGACTGAGGTCTTAGGAGCTTCTTCAAATGCATCAATTTCCTCTTGAAGCTTGTCCTTGCCTTTTTGCTTGTAGTCTTGTGGTGGAAGATCATCTTGAGCTTGTGTCCGTTTGAAAGAGGTGGGATCATACTTCTCTTGTTGAGGAACAAACTTTGTCTTGGGGTATTGATCTTCTTCCCACTCAACTCCATTGGCATTGTACTTTCGTTCAAAACCAACACCTTGATTCTTCCGGTGCCTTCCTTGCTTGCGTACAATTTCCTCGAATTGCTTACTTCCGGCAAGGCTCTTGTAAACTCCTTTCTCTATAATTCCTTTCAATAGGCTATTTTCTTGCTCAAGTGTAACTTGGCTGAGAGAATCATTAGTGGAATCAAGAGAACTACTAGAAGAAACAATATTGGATTTAACATGATCATTGTTACTACTAGAGGACGAATCTTTCTTGTTCTTGTTACTAGACTTGACTTGAGGCATGTAAGTGGATAAGAGTAAACGCTTGGCAATGTAAGAAGAACTTTTCTTACGAAGATCATCATTGATTGCTTTTAAGAACTCATGCTCTTGCTCAAGGTTGAGCTTTTCAAAGCATAATTTCTCATGTGTCCTTAAAAGTTCTCGATGATCTCCTAAGATAGTTTCATGAGCTAACTTAAGAGTGTTTAGTTCTTTAGTTAGAGACTCAATATTCTCCTTATCATTGTCATTCGTTTTATCTTGATTAGCATGATTAATTGATGTTTCATCATAGTATTCATCACTAGAGTTGTCAACAAGTAAATCATCATCACCTAACAAGTCATCTTCATCACTATTGAAATCAACATACTCGGGATGTGATACCTTTAGGCCTTTAGCCATGAAGCATGTTCCAACTCCTTCATTTGGTGAGTCAAATATGTTGTAGGAGTTGGTTGACACAAGTGCTAGACCGGCAACACCTTCATTTTGAGTATATTCGGAATCGGAGTGATAGCTTCTCTCGGAGTGGTTGTCGGAGTCAGAGCCGGATACCCATTCACCAACATGAGCTTGATGTCTTTGTTTTGTGTAGCTCCTTGATGACTTTTCTTTTCTTTCCGAATCCTTGCTTCTCCGTGTGTGTCTTCGTTCATAACGATCATCTCTACTCTTTCTTTCTCTAGATGGTGATTCTTCTCTTCTACTTCTTCTTTTGGGAGAGTCTTCTCTTCTCTTGTAAGGAGGCGCACACTCATTGGAATAGTGTCCGGGCCTCCCACAATTGTAGCAGTTTCGCTCTCGACTAGAAGATCTTTTGTCATTGTAGGACCTTGACTTGGAGCTTCTATCTTTGCTTCTACTCTTGTAGAACTTGTTGAAGTTCTTCACCATTAAGTTCAATTCTTCATTGAAGGTTTGCTTCTCACTTGATGATGTGGGGGCTTCACATGAGGCTTTGTAAGCGCCACTTGATTTGTTGTGAAGTTCCTCTTTATCCTTGAGTGACATCTCATGAGCAACAATTCTTCCAATGACTTCCATTGGCTTGAGATCTTTGTAATTGGGCATCATTTGGATCAATGTGCACACGGTATCATATTTTCCATCCAAGGCTCTTAGGATCTTCTTGATGATGAATCTATCGGTCATCTCTTCACTCCCTAAGCCGGCAATCTCATTTGTGATAAGAGCAAGCCTAGAGTACATTTCAGCGACACCTTCACCATCCTTCATTTTGAACTTGTCAAGTTGACTTTGAAGCACATCCAATTTGGATTCCTTGACGGAGTCAGTACCTTCGTGCATATCAATCAAAGTATCCCAAATTTCCTTTGCATTCTCAAGACGGCTGATTTTGTTGAATTCTTCGGGGCACAATCCATTGAAGAGAATATCACAAGCTTGAGCGTTGTATTGCAACATCTTCAACTCTTCCGCGGTAGCTTCACGGTTTGGTTCTTTCCCATCAAAGAAGTCACCTTGCAAGCCAACACACACAATAGCCCAAACGGAGGGTTATGTCCAAGAATATGCATTTTCATCTTATGCTTCCAACTAGCAAAATTAGTACCATCAAAGTAAGGACCTCTACGGTGGTAATTTCCCTCGCTAGACGCCATAC
Organism: Aegilops umbellulata; assembly: GCA_032464435.1. Taxonomy (NCBI): domain Eukaryota; kingdom Viridiplantae; phylum Streptophyta; class Magnoliopsida; order Poales; family Poaceae; genus Aegilops; species Aegilops umbellulata. The sequence continues at coordinate 334,407,118 of CP136058.1, forward strand.
TCTCCTAGGTTGTGAAACCAAGGCTATGACCACCAAAAGCTATGGAAATCAAAGCAAATGGAGACCAAAGCTCTGATACCACTTGTAGGATCGGAAGTATGTCTAGAGGGGGGGGGTGATTAGACTACTTGACCAAATAAAAATCTAGCCTTTTACCAACTTTAGTTCTTGGAAGATTTTAGCTATCTTAGCACAAGTCAAGCAATCTTCACACAATTCAAGCAAGCATGCAAAAGAGTATATGAGCAGCGGAAAGTAAAGCATGCAACTTGTAAGAATGTAAAGGGAAGGGTTTGGAGGATTCAAACGCAATTGGAGACACGGATGTTTTTGGCGTGGTTCCGATAGGTGGTGCTATCATACATCCACGTTGATGGAGACTTCAACCCACGTAGGGTAACAGTTACGCGAGTCCACGGAGGGCTCCACCCACGAAGGGTCCACGAAGAAGCAACCTTGTCTATTCCATCACAGCCGTCGCCCACGAAGGACTTGCCTCACTAGCGGTAGATCCTCACGAAGTAGGCGATCTCCTTGCCCTTACAAACTCCTTGGTTCAACTCCACAATCTTGTCGGAGGCTCCCAAGTGACACCTAGCCAATCTAGGAGACACCACTCTCCAAGAAGTAACAAATGGTGTGTTGATAATGAACTCCTTGCTCTTGTGCTTCAAATGATAGTCTCCCCAACACTCAACTCTCTCTCACAGGATTTGGATTTGGTGGAAAGAAGATTTGAGTGGAAAGCAACTTGGGGAAGGCTAGAGATCAAGATTCGTATGGTAGGAATGGAATATCTTGAGCTCAACACAAGTGTAGGTGGTTCTCTCTCAGAACATGTGTATTGGAAGTGTAGATGTGTTCTGATGGCTCTCTCCATGAATGAAGAGTGGGTGGAGGGGTATATATAGCCTCCACACAAAATCTAACCGTTACACACAATCTGCCAAACTCGGTGGGACCGAATCGTTAAACTCAGTCGGACCGATTTAGCAAACCTAGTGACCGTTAGGATTTTCGGTGGGGCTGAGATGCAACTCGGTAGGACCGATATGGTTAGGGTTTGGTCATAACGTAATCTCGGTGTGACTGATTACGCAAACTCGGTGGGACCAATTTTGGTAATAAGCTAACCAGAGAGTTGGTCAGGTAAACTCGGTGGGACCGATTCACTCTTTTCGGTGAGACCGAAATGTTACGAAAAGGAAACAGTGAGTTTACATTGCAATCTCGATGGGACCGATCACTCACTTTGGTTAGACAGAAACGTTATGAAGGGAAACAGAGAAATTGCAATCCCATCTCAGTGAGACCGAGATCCCTATCGGTGAGACCGAATTGCTAGGGTTTGTGGCAGTGGCTATGACAAGTGAAACTCGGTGGCGCCGGATAGAAAGAATCGGTGAGGCCAAGTTTGATTTTTGGCTTAGGTCAAATGTGGATGTGGGAAGATAGTTGAGGGTTTTGGAGCATATCACTAAGCACATGAAGCAAGAGGTTCATTAAGCAACACCTCATCCCTCCTTGATAGTATTGGCTTGTCCTATAGACTCAATGTGATCTTGGATCACTAAAATATAAAATGTAGAGTCTTGATCTTGAAGTTTGTGCCAATCCTTTGTCCTTATAATTTTGAGGGATCCACTTTCCTCATCCATGCCATGCCATCCATTGAGCTTTTCCTGAAATATTAATCTTGGAATAATGTTAGCTCAATGAGCTATATGTTGTTAAGAATTACCAAAACCACCCAGGGATAGTTGCACTTTCAAATACCTCCCACTAAAACTGAAAGGACCAGCCCGACACTAGTTGAACAGTCTGCCCAAAAACTCCATCGACAGCTGGGAGGACTTGGAAGAGGCCTTCCTTGACAACTTCCAAGGCACATATGTTCGACTTCCGGATGTTGACGACTTAAGTCACATATTTCAACAGCCCGGAGAGTCAGCCAGGAAACTCTGGACTAGGTTCTTAACCAGAAAGAACCAGATCGTCGATTGTCCGGATGCCAAATCCCTGGCGGCCATTAAGCACAACATCCGGGATGAATGGCTCACCCGACACCTCGGCCAAGAAAAGATGCTGTCCATGGCAGCCCTTACGGCACTTATGACCCGCTTTTGCGCGGGCGAAGATAGCTGGCTAGCCCGTAGCAATAACAATGCAAGCGAACCTGGCAATGCGGAAGCCAGAAATAGCAACGGAAAGCCCCGACGCAACAGACACAAGTGTTGAAACAACGGTGATAATACCGACGACACGACGGTCAACGCCGGATTAAGTGGCTCCATGTCTGGCCAGCAGAAGAAGCCGTTAAAAAGGAACAATTCTGGCTCATCCAGCTTGGACCGCATACTCAATTGCCCATGCCAGATACACGGCACCACCGACAAACCAGCCAATCATACCAACAAAGACTGATCGGTTTTTAAACATGCCGGCAAATTAAATGCTGAGAACAAGGAGAAGGGGTCGCAAAGCAAGGACGATGACGAGGAGCCCCGTCCACCGAACACAGGGAGACAAAAGAAGTTTCCCCCTCAGGTCAAAAAGGTGAACATGATATACGCTACCCACATCCCCAAGAGGGAGCACAAGCGCGCGCTCAGGGGTTTCTACGCGATGGAGCCAGTCGCCCCAAAGTTCAACCCATGGTCTTCCTGCCCGATCACTTATGATCGCAGGGACCATCGGACCAGTATCCGTCATGGCGATTCAGCCGCACTGGTCCTCGACCCAATCATTGATGGATTTCACCTCACGCGAGTCCTAATGGACGGTGGTAGCAGCCTGAACCCGCTCTATCAGGATACAGCGTGCAAAATGGGCATTAATCCCTCAAGAGTTAAGCCCATAAAATTTACCTTTAAAGGAGTCATACCAAGTGTAGAGGCCCGCTGTACGGGCTCAATCACACTAGAGCTTGTTTTCTGATCCCCAGACAACTTCCAAAGCGAAGAGTTGATCTTCGATATCGTCCCCTTTCGCAGTGGCTATCATGCACTGCTTGGACGAACCGCATTTGCTTGATTCAACGCGGTGCCACACTACGCTTGTCTCAAGCTCAAGATGCCCGGACCACGCGACGTCATAACAGTCAATGGAAACACGGAACGCCCCTCCGTACCGAGGAGCACACCGCTGCTTTAGCAGCAGAAGTACAAAGTGGCCTTCTCAAGCAGAACCTTAATTCGGCGGCCGAGCTCCCGGACACTGTCAAACGAGTCTGGACTACTCTGCAGCAAGACAGCCCAGCTCGTCAAGAGCTCGACTAGAAATTCGGCCTCCGTCCCAGTCCCGAACAAGTGGCGGCATTCGTACCACACGTACATAACTACACACTCAAAATACCATGGGCATAGATGGAGGCATAACTAGCTTGTGATCCATAATACGGCTCAACCCCTCCCTGGACAGACATACTTCCACTTTTTTCTTTTTATCCTTTTCAGGTTTCTTTTCCACAGACTTTTTCTAACGCTTGATCACTGGTCCTTTCGAAAGGATAGATACACCAAGACGACAAGAAGCATTGATGTATAAGGGAATTCCTGGGTGGTCTCTTTAACGATCACTCTACCTGTTTTCAGGACCCGCACACAGCTCTCCCTTGGTTGTGGCATGTTAAATAGCCCTGTTGCTTATTGCTCTACTTGTACAAATACGCTTTGACGTATTAATCAAACTATAATGGAAACAGTTTGCGGCCCAACTTCTGCGGCACTAGCTTACTACCCCCCCCCCCTTTTGATAATCTTATCAAGTCGCACCCGTACACTTTGGTACGCGTTAATCAGCCAGGGGCTTCATTGCGCCCCATAATACGGCAACAAAGTTCGAAAACTTTTTACAGTATAGTTCGGCGAGAAAACTTTGTTTTTGCCACTCTAGTTTTTGCCAACTTTGCTTATGCCACTCTAAAATTTGACATTTCACTTTTGCCACTCTTAGCTTTTGACAATATATCACTTTTGCCATTCCGTGGCAAAAGCAAAAAATTTAGAGTGGCAATTGTGATACATGTCAAAAGCTAAGAGTGGCAAAAGTGAAATGAAAATTTATCGTTTTTGCCATAGAATGGCATTTGTGATGTATTGTCAAAAGCTAAGAGTGGCAAAAGTGAGATGTCAAATTCTAGAATGGCATAAGCAAATTTGGCAAAAACTAGAGTGGCAAAAACAAAGTTTTCCCTAGTTCGGCACCCCGAATTTAGCATTATATGCATTGGCTCTGAATCATGTCTTTGGTCAATAGTTGGGTTGCCCGGCTCCTGTGCTTACTACCTTACGTTCCGCTATATCGGCTAGGGTAGTAAAGGGAGAACTACTGTGATTGTGTCCTGGTTCATCCAGATGAGCACCTCAGTAGAGAAAGCCGAAAACTGACTATCATGATGCGGCGTGAGCCGGTCAGCTCTTCGGAGGTTTCAAATCTTTAGCAATTTTTTCCCCGCATTATGCGATGAATCGGTTCTTGCCCGACCAGGTGTTTACAACACCCTAGTTTGGATTAAATGCTAACTAGGGGTTGCACCTACATTTTTACTGTCAAACTCCTATGGCTAAGTGAGGGTGATAAAGCCACACAGTCCGATTGCCTGGTTTGTGGCGCTAAACACCTCCTTCAAGGACCGAACAATTGGATCAAGAGTGTTTAGATTCCATCCCGAACACCCCCGTACTACCTGCATGGGGGCTGAAGCCGACGAGTGGCCAACTCTCAAATTTCATAAACACGGCCGCACAGGAGGTAAAATATTAACAAGCATTATATTACATAATCGAATTTGTTTCATAATATAGGGAGAGATAACACGAATGTATTCATTCAAAGATTACATCTTTTGCACATTGCTCCGCTACAATGCGGGATCCCTCCAGGACATAACTAAAATATCGCTCGGGTGTGCGGTGCTCCTCGCCCTCGGGCGGTCCCTTGGTCGTGAGCTTGACGGCATTCATCTTCGCCCACTGCACTTTGACACGGGCGAAGGCCATCCGCGCACCTTCGATACAGACCGACCGCTTGATGGCGTCAAGCCGAGGGGAGGCATTGAACAGCCGCTTCACGAGACCGAAATAGCTGCCGGGTATGGCTTCTACAGGCCACACCTGGATTATTAAGTCCTTCATGGCCAATTCGGCCACCCTATGCAGTTCGACCAGCTGTTTTAGCTGATCGCTAAAGGGCACCGGATGTTCTGGCGCAAGGTATTGTTGTCACGCCCAAGATGCGACCCTATCCTAAAGGAACTCGGAGGTCCCACCAAGGATAGAAGCGCATCATGAAGACGCTTTTGCAAGGTGGATATCATTACATCAACATTACATAATCGTGGGGATACAACCAAGACATACACTGTCACATGAATACAACAATACATCATGTACAAGATCAACCTTCGACTACGGATGGAACATAAACAGAAACTCAAACAATATCCACCCTGCTAGCCCAGGCTGCCGACCAGGAACCTATCCCTCAATCGAAGAAGAAGAAGAAGAAGAACTCCAACATAAATAAACATCGCTCTCGCGTCATGGTCATCGCATAACCTGTACCTGCAACTGTTGGTGTAGTAATCTATGAGCCACGAGGACTCAGCAATCCCATAACCATGGGTATCAAGACTAGCAAAGCTTAAAGGGGTAAGGAAGGGGTAAAGTGGTGAGGTTGCAGCAGCGGCTAAGCATGTATGATGGCTAACTTACGCAAATGAGAGCGAGAAGAGAAGCAAAGCAAGCGGTCGTCAACTAGTAATGATCAAGAAGAGATCCTGAACTCCTACTTACGCCAAACATAACCCAGAAACCGTGTTCTCCTCTCGATCAACCCCGAAAAGAGACACTCACAGTTACGCACACGGTTGGTGTATTTTAGAAGAGTTTGCTTCAAGTTTACTACAACCGGACATTAACAAATTCCCATCTGCCCATAACCGTGGGCACGGCTTTCGAAAGTTCAAACCCTGCAGGGGTGTCCCAACTTAGCCCATGATAAGCTCTCGCGATCAACGAAGGATATTCCTTCTCCTGGGAAGACCCGATCAAACTCGGAATCCCGATAACAAGACATTTCGACAATGGTAAAACAAGTCCAGCAAGACCTCCCGGCGTGCCGACACCCTGATAGTAGCCGCACGTATCTCGTCTCAGGCCACGACCGGATAAGCTAAGCGTACAGGTACCAACATAACCCAAGTTGCCAAGGGACGGTCCCGCACGGTGCTCTAGTTTGGACCAACACTTAGACAAGCATTGGCCCGGGGGTTTACAATAAAGATGACCCTCGGGATGCACGACTCCCAAGGGAAAAAGGTAATAGGATGAGGCAAATGGTAAAACCAATGTTGGGCCTTGCTGGAAGAGCTTTATTCAAAGCGAACTGTCAAGGGGGTCCCATAAATCACCCAACCGCGTTAGGGACGCAAAATCCGGGAACATAACACCGGTATGACGGAAACTAGGGCGGCAAGAGTGGAACAAAACACCAGGCATAAGGCCGAGCCTTCCACCCTTTACCAAGTATATAGATGCATTAATAATATAAGAGATATTGTGATATCCCAACATAAACATAAACATAATACAACATGGAGTAATCTTCATCTTCACCTGCAACTAGCAACGCTATAAGAGGGGCTGAGCAAAAGCGGTAACATAGCCAAACAACGGTTTGCTAGGAAGGGTGACAAAGGTTAGAGTTTCATGGCAATTTGGGAGGCTTGAGCAGCAAGTGGTAGGTAACGCAGCATAGCGATAGAACGAAGCAACTAGCATAGCAATGATAGTAATGAGATCCAAGGTGACGGTCATCTTGCCTGAAATCCCGCTAGGAAGAAGAACGAGTCCATGAAGAAGATGAATCCACGAAGACGAACCAAGCGTAGACGAACGAATCCTCACGATCGCAACGAAACGGGAACTATCGAGAAGAAGCACACAAGAAAGTAAACACACCACATATGAACAAGGCATGATGCTCAACCAAGTATGATGCATGACAAGGCTACATGAAGCTACTCATGGCAAGAGATGATGCATACAAGAACAACACACCAAAGCAAGTTTAAATGAGGCCGGAAACAACATAGAACAACTCCGGTAAGTCCTTATATGCAAATTTCGAAATTGGTCCAGATCTGAATAACCTTATGTTCAAGTTTGTTAAACAGCAAGTTAATATGCACCAACATTATCTACACGAAATTCTAGTCAAGTTACATATAAAGTTCATTAGATTCGGAGCTACGGCCTAGAAGATATGAGCAAAACAAGTTAAGCATGGCATTGATGCAAAATGCATACAAACATCAAGCAAACACCTCAAAACAAGGATGCAACATGATAGTATGAAGCTAGATGCAATTCTAAGCAAGTCTCATGTAGAGCATGCTCAAAACGGAGCAACGGTTCAACACATATACCCTATACAAGTTATAACAACAATCTGTCCAAAACAGCAAGTAGGCATCTAGCAAGCATCAAAACAACAGGCTGCAGGATCATAACATGATAACAAAAGGCATGGACATGATGTACAGATAAAGCATGACAAAACATGAACACTGAGCTATCTCCATAAATAACTAGTTCATACTCAAAAGGACATGGCAAGATTGCAAATAATAACAGGTTCACAGACTTAACAGAATTCACAAGGCATGGCAGAAATAACATCAGGTTACAATATTCAGAGCTATCAAACAACATGTTACAGCAAGCTATCATGTCAAACTAGATCATGGAATTAATCTACTCAAAGCATTTAACAAAAGTCCCTTACTGACCATAAGCCAAAAGGGATCAGAGAATACAATTGCAAGCATGTGAACATAGCAAAAACATAAACAGATTCAGACTTAGTGGAAAACTGGAGCATGGCAAAACAGATAACAGGTAGGCATGTTTACGAGCTCGATGCACTCACTACGAGGCATTGCATGATAAAATAAGCATTCAATCAGCAACTATACATGGCATAGAAGCTATACATGGCAAGAACAACAACATAGAATGCACGGATCACCTACAACAACCCTTGGCAAAATTGAATAACATGTAAACAATCTGCCAGGAACATTTTATAGCAAAAGTAGAGCTTGATTGAGTCAAGCTAAGGTGCTCCATAAATGCAAACAGAGGCATGGATGGATAGAGCATAACCATATCTACAAAACATCCTTACTGATCATCCTCAAAAGAGGCATGGATCTCACTGTAGCAAACATGAATACATGGCATCAAAATAACAGCAGACAAAGACTTGGTGAAATTCTAAGTCTCTGAAATACGCAACATCACGGAGGCTACTTTGCAAGCTCAAAACAAACAATACAAGGCATATCATGAAAAATGGATTGCACCACAGCAAAGATGGCATGCTGTAGCATATAACACATGTAGACTTCATGCCCAAAAGAAAATCACACGAAAAGATGCAAAAATAACAAATGAGCATATTCTGATAGCAGACAGCAGTTAACATCATATAACAGTTTGGCAACAATGATTACGGTATCCATATGAACTCAAATGAACATGGCACAATGGAACAAAATGTAGAGCATCTCCAGGCGAACATTTCCACATATTATGCATGCAAAACGGAGCTACAGATGATGAGTTATGGTATGTTGAACAGAGCAATATAATGCAAAAATCTGGGGACTTAGGGGAAATTTGGACCTCGGGGAAACGGGACGAGGGGATCCGGGACGGAGCGATCCGGGGACGAGGGCGCCGTTTGGTCCAGGGGACGTCGGGGATCTGGGACGGGGCCGTCCCAGCGGCAGGTCCAAGCCGGCCAACGGCGGCGGTATCCCGATCCGGCGAGGAGGTGCGAGCAGGAGGGGCGGGGGAGGCGCGGCGCCGGATCCGGGCAACGGCGGCGGAGCAGGCTCCGGCGATGACGGCGGTCGCCGGCGGGCGGCCAGGCAGCGGCACAAGGGCGCGCAGGCGGGCGGAGCACGGCGGCGGGCGCGGTCGGGCTCGCGCGGGCCCGCGATGGGCTCGGCGGGCCGCGGCCGCGAGGACGACGGCGGCGGACAGGTGGCGCGACGCGAGTGGCTCGGGGCGGCGGCGCGATGACGTGGCGGCCTGCTATAGTCCGCGCGACGTGTCCGGCGGACATGTCCGGCGCGGGTGGACATGTCCGGCGGCGCGGTGGAGAAGGGGCTAGGGTTTGGACCCGAAAATTCGGAGGGGAGGTGTATTTATAGGTAGAAGGAGCTAGGAAGCTCCAAATGGAGTGCGGTTTTCACCCACACGATCGTGATCGAACGACCGAGAGGATGGAAGTGACTTAGATGGGTTTTGGGCCACTTTGGAGAGGTGTTGGGCTGCAACACACACGAGGCCTTTTCGGTCCCTCGGTTAACCGTTGGAGTATCAAACGAAGTCCAAATGGTACGAAACTTGACAGGCGGTCTACCGGTGGTATACCAAGGCCGCTTGGCAAACCTTGGTCCATTCCGAGACCGTTTAACACCCGCACACGAAAAGAGGTGAAAGAGGGCGCCGGGGAACATAGGAGTGCCGGATTGCAAAACGGACAACGGGGAAAATGCTCGGATGCATGAGACGAACATGTATTCAAATGCGATGCACATGATGACATGATACGAAATGCAGATGATGACATGGCTAGGAGAGACACACAAGCAAATGACATGGCAAGGACGGCGAATAACTGGCGGACACCTAGCGCATCGAATCCGGGGCGTTACAATTGTGACCAGAACAACTTCTTCGTTGAGCTCCCCTCTTTGGCTCGGAAGAATTCAGCAGCATCAAAAACGCTGCATGGCAGATCCGCAAACGCCCCTGGAGAACTCCAAATACGGGTTAGTAAGAGATACCTCTTCTTCACATACTTGCTTTGCGTAATAAAAGCCTTACCTTCCGCGATTTTCTTCGCCTCCTGGATTTCCTGAGGGCACCCTGGGCTTCAATCCGGGCCTCTTGTGCGCTCTGGCGAGCCTTGGCGAGTTCGGTCTCTTGATCCGCAATATCACGCTCCAAGGACTCGCACTTCTTGACGACGTCTTGGAGCTCCTGCTGGACCTCACAAACCCTGGCCTCGTGTTTTTCACGGGCGGCTCGCTCCTTTGCCGCTTTCTTTTTTGCCTCAGCCAGCGCTTTCTTGAGGGTTTCCACCTCAGTATCCGCTCCTACAAATATCATGGCACGATGGTCAGCACAAGTCATTCATCCTTTTATGGATATACACAAGGTCATCACATACCTTGCTTGTCCTCCAGTTGCTTTCTTACACGGCCAAGCTCTTCTTCGTCCCACTCAAGACTCTGCTTTAGTTCGGAGACCTCAGCAGCATGAGAGGTTGCAGCCAGCAACGACGCCTGCTTATTGACATAAGACATATTTAGTTAGTTTCCTACGAAAATTACTTGATCCTCTGTCCGACTTTTCTTTTAAAACATCGGACAGTGTCTTAGGGGCTACTGTCTATACTATGACTTTCTTTTTTGCGTCACTTACCTCAAAGCCTGTCAGCAGGCTGGTGTAGGCTTCGGTCAGTCTGCTCTTAACGGACTAAACCCTCTCAACCACCATACCCATAAGGATACGGTGTTCCTCCACAATGGAAGCGCCTTGTAGCGCTTCCAGCAGATTATCCGGTGCCTCTGGATGGACAGAGGTCACCGGCGAAATAGGCGCACCTCCTCCCTTCAGAGGAGGATGCTTGCTTGATTCTGGAGCCGTATAGGTCTCCGGGATGGTATCCGACTGGGGGCCGAATTGGATTTGGCCCCCATCGCCAGTCTCCATGGGGGTTTCCTCCCCCAGGTGTCCGGAGGCCGAGGGGTCACCCTCTAGCGCCACCCTGGCAGCCTCCTGAACCTCTCCCTGGCCTGGAAAGGTCCTTCAGGGCAGCACCTCGGCGTTGCTCTGGGCCTTGGGAGAGTAAGCTGCCGGCGGTTGACTCACTGGCCATCACCTTCGAATCCAGCGAACCCCCTGATGAGGATCGCAGGGAGCTGTCGTGGGCCGGTCTGGAATTGCATATTTCAACATGTTAATACTATGAAGTAGAGAGGCCGGATATATGGACGCATCAGGGTTTTTTAGTACTCACGATTCGGCCAGGGGCTCGTTTCGGGGCGCAGCTCTAGGCTGCTGTCAACGTCCCATGCAGAGTTATCTGCGAGGGAGCCCTTCCCCCTCTTGGACGCCACTGCCTCCATATTTGTGGAGGCCGCCCTCTTATTCCTTCCCCCTCAGGGGGAGATTTGCTTTCTTCCTCCTCCTCATCGTCGTCTTCGGCGGCGGAGGAGTGAGTCTCGTTGTCTTCGGACATCATGTCCGAAGCTCCCTTGCGGCGGAGGCCACTTCTGGCCCCCTTGGCCTTCTTCTTGGTCTTCTTCTGCGGCGTCTGGTAAGGTGTCGGGACTAACATCTTCGTCAGAAGTGGGATGTTGGCTCCTAGAGCAGCGGAGCCGGACACTTAATCCGCTCCGCTTTCTCTGTCCAGCCCTGGAAAAATAAATGGTGAGGCTTAGGTACCTTCCTTGAACAAGCAAGTAAAGGATACACCTTGAAATGCGAAAGACTTGCCACACTGGCAAGATGGGCCAGGGCGTGCCCACGGTCCTCTGTCGTCTCCGGAGGTGTCTCGTTTCCCTTAAAGAGCACCTTCCAGATATCTTCGTGTGTAGTTTCGAAGAACTGTTGCAAGGTCTGGTGCTCGGCCGGATTGAACTCCCATAAATGGCAAGTGCGGCTCTAGCATGGAAGGATCCGGCGAACTAGCATCACCTGGATCACATTGACGAGCTTGATGTTCTTATCCACCATGCTCTGGATACGCGTTTGCAGCGCTGTCAGCTCATCCGATGAAGTCCAATTCAGGCCCTTCTCCAGCCAGGAGGTGAGCCGCATTGGGGCTCCGGATTTGAATTCGGGAGCCGCGGCCCAGGTCGCGTCGCGGGGCTCTGTGATATAGAACCACATTTTCTGCCACTCTTTGACGGTCTCCACAAAAGTACCTTTGGGCCATGTGACATTGGGCATATTGCTCACCATGGCACCTCCGCACTCCGTGTGTTGGCCATCCACCACCTTTGGCTTCACGTTGAAGATTTTAAGCCACGGTCCGAAGTGGGGTGGAATGCGGAGGAAGGCCTCGCACACGACAATAAATGCTGAGATGTTGAGGAAGGAGTTTGGGGCTAGATCATGGAAATCTAGCCCGTAATAGAACATGAGTCTGTGGACGAAAGGGTGGAGAGTAAACCCTAACCCGTGGACGAAGTGGGGGATGAACACCACCCTCTCATTGGGCTTCGGGGTGGGGACGATCTACCCCTTGGCTGGAAGCCGGTGGGCGATTTCTTTCGCCAGGTACCCGGCCTCCCGAAGCTTGGTGATGTTCTTCTCCTTGACGAAGGAGGCCATCCACTTGCCTTGCGCTCCAGATCCGGACATGGTCGAGTGCTTTCTCGAGGCGGAAAAAATGAGGACTTGGGCGCTGGAGCTTGAGAACGGGAGGGTAGAGAGAGAGAGGGGGAGGGAGAGAGAGAGAGAGAGAGATAAGGTGTGGGTGAAAGAAAGGAATCCTTATCTCCTTATAAAGGCAATGAATATCTAGACCCTCCCCACTCGCCTTAAAACTCGCATGTTCCCAAGGGTTGTGCAGACGGCATGGTTGGGTTACCCACACCCGTATTGATGAGAATCCCGCAATAAGAGGAGATGATCTCTGCTTTGACAAAACGTGCTAGTGAGACTGCATCTCGAAGCGGCAGGCCAAAAAACGGTTCAAAATAATGACTGGGTGGTGACGTGATGTCACGTTACGGAAAAGTTGTCAACGGATTGGACTCGTGAAATATTATACTCTCTGTGATGGTGTGTGGTGTTTGTTTTGCAGAGCCAGACATGTTCATTGTGTCCAAAGACTGTGTTGGAATATTCGGAGAAAGAACCCGCCTTGCAATGTCGAAGACAATTTGCACGCCGGACACCTCGTCATTGAAGCCTGGTTCAGGGGCTACTGAGGGAGTTCTGGATTAAGGGGTCCTCGGGCGTCCGGACTATGGTACGTGGGCCGGACTGATGGGCTGTGAAGATGCAAGACCGAAGACTCTCTCCCGTGTCCGGATGGGACTCTCCTTGGCGTGGAAGGCAAGCTTGGTGCCCTGATATGAAGATTCCCTTTCTCTGTAACTGACTTTGTACAACACTAGGCCCCTACGGTGTCTATATACACTGGAGGGTTTAGTCCGTAGAGGCAATCATAATCATAAGTCATACAGGCTAGACTTTTAGGGTTTTAGCCATTATGATCTCAAGGTAGATCAACTCTTGTAATACTCATATTCATCAAGATCAGTCAAGCAGGAAGTAGGGTATTACCTCCATAGAGAGGGCCCGAACCTGGGTAAACATCGTGTCCCCCATCTCCTATTACCATTGACCTTAGACGCACAGTTCGGGACCCCCTACCCGAGATCTGCCGGTTTTGACACCGACAATCAGCGTGCATTGAACGTGCACGGATGGCCTTTGCCCGCGTCAAGAAATATTGGGCAAAGATGAAGGCCACCGATATTGCAGCGAAGATTCCACCCGGGGGGAAGGACAATCACACGCCGGAGATTATTTTGAAGATGTCCTAGAGGGCGCCCGTTTGATAGAGGGTCAGTGCTCAAAGGATATGATCTTCGAATGAATGTACCCAAACAGTATTATGATGTACTAAGGCTATGTTTTTATACTTTTGCCTAAAAGTTTTGGTTCTTACTGTGCGGCCATTTTTGTATAATCTGAAAGTTTTCCAGTCGTCGGCTTCGGCCCCCTCGCGTATAATACGGGGGTGTTTGAAAAAGCACTTGATCACTCTTGACCCAATGTCTTGGTCTATGAAGGAGGTGTCAATGCGGTGAACTAGGCAATAGGACTATAGGTCTTTAACACTTTCACTTAGCCATAGGAGTTTGATGGTGGGTCAATGATATAGCCCCTAGTATGTACGCGGTTATCCCAATACGGTGTGTTACATAGGTGACCTTAAGAATGGTCCTTCGTGTGATACGGAAGGAATCGCAAAGGATTCTGATAAGTCATTGAGTGGTTGACCAGCTCTCGCCGCATCATGACAGTCAGTTTTCGGCTTTCTCTACCGAGGTGCTTGACCAGATGAACCGGAAACACAATCGCAGTAGTTCTCCCTTTACTACCCTAGCCGATAGAGCGGAACGTAAGGTAGTAAGCACAGGAGCCGGGCAACCCAACTATTGACCAAAGACATGATTCGGAGTTGATGCATATAAGGCCAAACTCATGACGCCGAAGTGTGCTATAAAGCTATACAGACTTGTCAACAACTCATTTGTTCCCATATCGATCCCCTGGCAATTTGTGCCAAGGTGCGTGCGTGAAACAACCGAAGAAGAAAAATTCAGTTCTTTAGAAAAAGCCAATACTGAATACGGATTATGTTCACTGGAACCTGATTGATATGTCAATCGCCATCTTACAGATAATAACGCCACAACCCAGGCTATTTGACATGCCGGGGGTCGAAGGCTGAGGGAAAAGGCACTTTACAGGCTCGAAATAGAGAGTGTGGTCTACAAAAAATTATTTGGACCTCCTACACGTCTGTGGCGCCTTGCCTCGGTGAAAGGACTCCTTATCAGGAATAGCCTTTGGGTAAGTGTACGAAGCCGAACTCCGAAAGAGTCCATGAGATGACCAGCCTTTGAGTCACCTGTGGTAAAAGATAGAAAATAGTTAGAAAAAGGAAAAATGCTATGGTAGTGCGAACCGCATTGTAGTCCTGTCTGTATTGAGCCTCCGCCGATGACCAGGGTATTTTAAGTGCATAATGATGTATGCGCGGTACAAACTTCACAGGTATATGAGGCGAACGACGGAGGCTGAACTGCTAATCCAGCTCTGAGATTGATCGGTCTTGTTTAATAGAGGCCGGCGGCTTGATGGCCGATGAGATACGCGGCTTGATGAGGCCGCTTGGTACTTCGGCTGTAGTAGCCATAGTATGATCCTCTGTACGGAGGGAGCGTTCCTTATTTCCATTTATCATTATGACGCCGCGTGGACCGGGCATCTTAAGTTTTGCATAGGCGTAGTGTGGGACCGCATTAAAACGAGCAAAAGCGGTACACCCGAGAAGTGCATGGTAGCTACTGCGGAACGGGACAATATCGAAGGTCAAGCCTTCGCTTCAGAAGTTGTTCGGCGAACCGAAAATGACTTCCAATATGATGGAGCCCATGCAGTGAGCTTCTACGCCGGGTACTGCTCCCTTGAGAGTAGTTGTGGTGGGCTTGATTCTTGAAGGATCAATGCCCATTTTGCAGACAGTGTCTTGGTAGAGTAGATTAAGGCTACTGCCGCCGTCCATAAGGACTTTCGTGAGATGGAACCTATCGATAATTGGGTCGAGGAGCAGAGCTGCTGAACCTGTGTGACGGATACTGGTTGGGTGGTCCTTGCGATCAAAAGTGATCGGACAGGCCGCCCATTGATTAAATTTTGGGGCGACCGGCTCTATGACGTAGGCGTCCCGTAGTGCGCGCTTGTGCTCCCCTATAGCGGTGTGCGTCACTTATACCATGTTTACTGTTTTTACTTCAGGGGGAATTGCTTCTGACCTCCGGTGTTCGGTTGGCGAGTCTCTTCGTCATCGTTGTCACTGGGCGGCCCCTTCCCCTTGTGTTTGGCATTAAGCTTGCCGGCTTGTTTGAAGACCCAACAGCTTCTGTTGGTATGATTGGCTGGTTTATCGGGGGTGCCATGAATCTGGCAGGGCCAATCCATTATCTTGTCTAAATTGGATGGTCCGTCTCTGTTTGCCTTGAATGGCTTTTTTCGTTGACCGGGTTTGGAACCGCTGAATCCCGTGCCTTGCGTTCCTTCATTATTATTGCGACGCTTGTGTTTATTGCGTCGTGGCTTGCCGTTGCCGTCTCGGATTTTGGAAGTGCCCGGATCGCTGGTGCTGTTGCTTCTACGAGCGAGCCAGCTGTCTTCTCCCGTGCAAAAGCGGGTCATCAGAGCGGTAAGGGCTGCCATGGATTTTGGTTTTTCTTGACCGAGTTGGCGGGTGAGCCACTCATCCCGAACGCTGTGTTTGAAGGCCGCGAGGGCTTCGGCATCCAGACAATTGACAATTTGGTTCTTTTTAATTAAGAACCTAGTCCAAAGCTTCCTGGCTGACTCCCCGGGCTGCTGGATGATGCAACTTAGGTCATCAGCGTCTGGTGGCCGGACATATGTACCTTGGAAGTTATCGTGGAAGGCGTCTTCCAGGTCCTCCCAGCTGCCAATGGAGTTCTCTAGAAGGCTGTTTAGCCAGTGCCGTGCTGGTACCTTTAGTTTTAGTGGGAGGTATTTGATGGCGTGGATGTCATCACCGCGGGACATGTGGATACGGAGAAGAAAACCCTCAATCCATACCACGGGGTGTGTTGTTCCATCATATGATTCGATATTCCTAGGTTTAAACCCTTCTGGGAATTTGTGTTCCATTACTTCATCGGTGAAGCAAAGGGGGTGTGCAGCGCCTCTATATCGGGCCAAGTCGCGATGTAGCTCGGATAGATTTCGTCTGCGGGTTTCGGCTCGGGCGTGATTAGATTTGTCGTGTTCGGCTAGATGGTCGTCGTGTCGCGTCAGCGCACGCCCCCGTGATCCGTAGATCGATCTGGTCTGACCTGCTCTACTGTCCAGGTCCTGCCATAGGTCATATGTATAACCCCAAGCTGTTGTATCTCTGCCTTTACGGCGGGGTAGTATGGGCTGGTGTTCGGCTTGAGGTATCGCTTTGTCCCGGCCACGTGGTGGTCGATCAGCCGCATTACGCGCTGACGGTACAGGCTCCAGTGCCTCGCCGTCAAATGGAGGTAACAATTTGCGCTTCGGATAACTTTTGGTCGGGCGCTCAAGGTGTATTCCTCGGCTGCTAGGACCTAAGTCCATCTGTTGTTGAGTGTATCCTGTTTGGCTTGAAGCTGTTGCTGCTTCCTTTTTAGGCTCCTCGCGGTTGCGATGAGCTGTTGCGTAAAGCGTTCTTGCTCGAGGGGTTCTTCTGGCACGATGAAGTCTTCGTTGCCGAGACATATTTCGTCTTTGTAGGGTGGCATATAGTTGTTGTCCTTCGGGTCATCTTTCCCAACTGGCTCGTCGGGGTTACTCTGTTCTTCCTTCCTACCTTCCTGTTCGGAAGCTGGTTCGATGTGGGCGTCTGGGTCTTCGGCGTTCTTCGGTGTATTATTTTCTCTGGTGCCGGTATTGTTTTGTTTGTCACGGCGTGATTTTGAATGACGCCGCTGATGCCGCCGCTTCGGTGGTTTATCAGCGTTATTGTCCTTAAACGGATCCCTACCGCCGTCCTCGCCATCGTCTTTGGATGTATCCACCATCTATATATCGTACGTGGAGGTGGCCGCCCAGCGTCCGATATGTGGTGGGCTTTGGGCCTACACCTCTCCAGCGTCGTCATCCATACCATCGATGTCTTTGGAGTCGTAATCAAGCATGTCGGTTAAATCTTCGACAGTGGCTATAAGGTGGGTGGTGGGAGGAAAAATTCCCTGCTCTCAGCCCCTAGTCCGGGCTGGGCATAGTTCAGGCGTTGCTCCTCTGCAATGACAAGGGATCGCATTAAGTCCAGAGCCTCGCTTAAAGGCGAGGTTTGTCCAGAGAGAAGAGAGTCCGCGGAGTACGGCGGGAGGGATACTCCCCTGCCGGACTCACACGGTGCTGACTCCGAGGGTCCGGAGCCAGTGTCCGAAGAAGGGTCTAGCTTCGTGATGATTGCCAGCGACGCCACTTCAACCGACTCTCCCGTACTGGGTTTGGTGGCTGCAGACAGTCCGGCGGGCTCGAGAAGTCCGTCTTCGGACATGGTGACACACTTCGGATCTAAGGCCAGAGCGGGAGTTGGGGTCGCGAATCCTTGGAAGATCAAGTCTCCCCGGACGTCAGCGACATCATCCAGGTTTCCAAAACTAATTCGATGACCTGGGGCGTAGTTGTCGATCTTCTCTAGATGGCCAAGCGAGTTGGCCCGCAGTGCGAAGCCGCCGAACACGAAGATCTGGCCAGGGAGAAAACTTCCCCCTGGACAGTTTTGTTGTAGATGATTGACAAAGCCATCGAACCTCTTGAAGACGACGCAATGGAACTCTCAATGAAAGCACCAATGTCGGTCTCAAAACCGGCGGATCTCGGGTAGGGGGTCCCGAATTGTGCGTCTAAGGTCGATGGTAATAGGAGACGGGGGACACGATGTTTACCCAGGTTTGGGCCCTCTCTATGGAGGTAATACCCTACTTCCTGCTTGATTGATCTTGATGAATATGAGTATTACAAGAGTTGATCTACCACGAGATTGTAATGGCTAAACCCTAGAAGTCTAGCCTGTATGATTATGATTGTCCCTATGGACTAAACCCTACGGTTTATATAGACACCTAAGGGGACTAGAGTTGTACAATGTCGGTTACAGAGAAAGGAATCTTCATATCCGAACGCCAAGCTTGCCATCCATGCCAGGGAGAGTCCCATCCGAACACGGGTGAAAGTCTTCGGTCTTGTATCTTCACAGCCCATCAGTCCGGCCCATGTCCAATACGCCGGACACCCGAGGACCCCTTAATCCAGGACTCACTTAGAGGGCACAGCAGATCCAACGGTGGACGACGCAGGCGCGGGATGCGAGGGCGCGCTGCAGCGGACGGCGCCGGCGGAGGGCGGTGGCGGCGCTAGGTAGTGGCTTGGCATCGTGGGGCCGGAGTTAGGGCGGTCGGCAGTGGCGGCAGTGCAGCTCAGCAGCGGTTAAGGGCAGCGGCGGGGGAAGCACGAGCGGCGAGCAGGGAGGGGGCCGTGACGACCAGCAGGCAGAGGCGGGCGACGCGCGGACGCAGGCAGCCTTGTTCGTGGGAGTAGCAGCAGCACGGGCAGTCAGAGCGGAACAGGGAGTGGCCAAAGGCAGCAGCAAGCGGGCGCGAGGTCGGGTAAAGCACGTGCGGCGGGCAGTAGCCAGTGGCGCGGGGCGAACGGCCAGAGGACGGCCAGCGCGCGAGGCTTGGAGTCTGGGGTGTGGCCGACACACGCGGGCGAGGCCAGGGGCGGCTCGGTGAGCGTGAGGAGGGCCGCAGGCGGTTAGTGGTGGAGGCAGAAGGATAGGCGGGCAGCGACGCGTACGCGGGAGACTACGGTCGAAGGTAGAGGCCGCAGCGGAGTGTGAGCTCGGGAGCGGGACGGCGACGTGCAATAGAGAGGGGCAGAAGAGGAGAGGGAGGTCGTGGCCTCACCAGCATTGCAGAGACGAGGGGCGGCGAGGCTCGATGGAGCCTTTGGGGAGGAGGACAGGGACGACGGGGATGTAGGAGATCCGGCAAGGGCGGTGCGTTCCGGCGAGGCGGCTCCGGCGTCGAGCGGCAGGGCGACGTCGGGCGTCGAGGGCGCAGTCGCCCCGATCCCGATCTGGATCGGGGGAGTGAGGGGGAGAGTGGCGGTGGTTGGATTAGGGTTTGGGGGGAGCGAGGCCATATAGGCCAGGGGTTGGGGTGGGTCGGCCTGGCTGTTGTCTGGGCCAAGGCCCAGGGGAAAGGGGGGTTTTCTTTTTCTCTTGTTTAATTTTCAGTTTTGCCTTTTGCTTTTTATATATTACCTTTTCTGTTTTAGTTTTGTTTCTTATTAATTTTACTTTTAGCAAAATATACACGTAGCATCTAAATTAGTATTTCAACTTAGTCCATAGTCACAAAAAGTCTAGTCCTTAAATATATTAGTTTGACATTTTATTAATTACAATAGGTATTTAAATTATATTTTTTACTGTTGTTTTATTCATCTTATGGTATTTAAACATTTTATAAAGGTGTGGTTTCTCCACCATAATTACCTATGCAATATTTGGTTCACTCAGAACATTTTAGTTTTAATATTTGAAAAAAAATATTGTTTGCTTGATTTTTAATTTGATTTTGAATCTGTTTCGAACTAACGCGAGATTTAACAACAGTAACCGAGGTGACGTGGCATCATTAGTAGAGGGTTACTGTAGCTTAATTATCCAGGCATCACAATTCTCCTCCACTACAAGAAATCTCGTCCCGAGATTTAAGAGGGGGAGTAAGGGGGAAAGGTCTGGTTACAAAATTATAACGAATCTTCTTGGTCTTGGTTGCTCTTCTCGAAGAGGTCGATCCATTACGTTGATGTCTTCATTTCTCTTCTTCAGGCCATCATGATGAAGTCGGCATCCTTTCTTCGAGAACTCCATCGTACTTACGAAAGAATAAAGGGTGGGTATTCCAGAAGAATGGACCTCTGCAAGGTTGACTATCTGGTCGATAACATCGGGGAAGGTGGCGGAAAGTAACTCTCAAATTGAAACTTAAGAAAATATCAAGAGCAAAGTAAGGAGGTATCATGGGAAGTTTCAAGCAGGTAGGCAATCGTTCGTTTCCTGAAACAAAGTGTGAAAGGGGTGCAGAGCAACGAGAATAAGTATTGCGTCTGATACCAGAATAGATCATCTATAGGACGGTGACTCATGAATTACATACAAAGTTAAGTGCAAAGGATACTTCAGAATCGAGCATGTACAAGAGAGTCAGGTTTCAATCCTGTGGACCTTTTGGTTATGGGCCCACCATGTGGGTTAAAATTAGAAAGGGCGGTGATATTTTGCACAGTCATGATAACAAGGCATGTCAGAGGTTAGCCAATCAATTATGTTGGCAACGTCGGTACCAAGGGTGAGGGACGAAGAGAACCATCTTCCTATTCATTGAACGAGGCGGACCAATAGGTAAAGTTCTCGTCCATCGGTGGTTACCGAAATGTTATCAACAATATTAACATGGTCTTACTGATAGAGTGGTACAACGAGGTGCTTACCTAAGCAGGGAATTCTCACTGCTTAGTTAAGTCAGATTACAAGAAAGGTTAAACAAAACAATGGAAAGGAAATACGATTATCAGATCAAACAGAACAATGGAAAGGAAAATGTGTTTAAACACATATTTTAGGGGTATATCCTTCCCAAAGACAAGTAGAGCATGATAACCATGACAGGATATTAAGTAGAAAACCCATTAGGTGAGGGGAGAGAAATTTCATGACATTACCCATACAATGGTGTTAGGATAAATGATAAAGAAAATTTAGAATTGTGCTTCAAATGTTCTGATTGAAAAATCGAAGTACCACCGACATGCTTCGAGATAGCATTGACATGGTCATTGGGTAAAGATCAGACTTTGGATTCACAAAGGATCCATCAGGAACAACTTATAGAATAAGTCTTACAATTTCCCCATGGAAGAATGGCTAACCTTGATAAGAGGATACATATACTATAACAATAGGTCCTCTGGCCAAGGCTGCTAAGCAAAGACACCACCTTACCGGGTTATGTAGAGACCAATGTTATAACTCTTGGAAATATGTCCCAACCATCATATCTGACCGAGATTCAGATCTGATTGGTGTCAGGATACCTCAGACTCAGGATGCCTGAGAAGAAAAGGTGCAACACAAATTGACGAGATGGCATTGTGAGATTCTCGGAAATGATCTATGGAAGCGAGTTCCGAAACAAGAGTTCATCATTAAACCAAGGATAGGATGAGAGGGTGGCTGATGAACTAAATGACAATTCATCGAGATTTCTAAAAGATGGATTTCCACAATCATGTGAACACAGAGACAACATTTGTCAGAGCAAATGATATGAGGGGATATGCTTAAGGAAAACATACCCAATTTAAACATTGGTTGAAAGGTGCACCCGAAAAATGGGCTTAGGTAGCGTGACCGATGTTATAATGGTGATTTGATAACCAATGGTCTAAGAATGAAATGTCGACCATTAACTTCAAAGCAATAGGGTTGCTAGAAGGAAAGAATCCAAACAAGACCGTTCACTTGTTGGAATCAACATGGGGACCAAGAAAGAATGGTGATGGTGAGAAGTATCACTATACCAAGAATTCTTAAGAGGTGGAGTAATCCTCATGACATTCTTGACATAAAAGATGCTAATACTCCAAGGTAAAGAAGAACCAATGCTGGATAGAAAGGAACTCAAGGTATAACACAGAACACGAACAAGTTTGTGTTGGAGGGAAGGCAATAAAGTGGTCGATGACAACACAAATCATCGAGGGCAAGGATGGTATTTCTCATCATGAATTCAATTGATATCCTGGAAGAGCTCCCAGTGCTGATGATGATCACGACACACTTGTCAAGAGATTTCATGAAGATGTAATTGTTTGGCGATGACATCAAGTTAAAGGAATGATGAAGCGAAAGGTTATTGGAACCATGGGTACGACACAAACTCAAAATCAAGTTTGCTGTTCAAGGAGAAATGATATGACGAGGAAGATCGACATAGCTCACCGTCTAAATTTGTGCTCCGGGAAGAAGGACCAGGTAGCACAATTAAAATTAGCACGATCATGAAGTAACCGATCGGGCTAGGAGTGACGTGATGGAGTATTAAACGTATCAACAACAAAGTACTAAGAGTATTGAATCACAGTGTTGATTCGATTCACTAATCGGTGTTCTCGGTTAACGACAACCCAGAACCCGTGGAGTGACTATGACGGGGAAAGCTACTACTTCATCAGAAATTCATAACATGTAGTGCAATGGGGGTGATATCCTGAAGATACCAGGGGGTAATACTCGAAGGTAGATCAGAATAGAGGTTGGGCAGGCGTACTGATCTGAGAAGGCAAGTATTTTACTCGTCCGAGAAATGGGACCAAAGAAATACAATATGGTCGAAACCACGATTGCAAAAGACCAAATCCCAGATATAATATGAACTTATACCAAGGGAATAATTTATTTAAGAGAAGTTTCCATAATAAGATCTACATCGTGTCCATGTGCATGAACACAAAGTTCAAGGTCGACTCCCACTTCTCCAATGCATAATCATTCATTCACCTCTCATATTCCGAAAATGACATTAGTTGTTGAAAGTTTTACCTGGTGCAATACTAGATAAGTATGACCCGTGAAATCTTTCAGGTTCACACAGATTAGGGAAAACATTGGTTCAACCCATCGGGGCATCTTAGGAACAGATACCACAAACTTCAGAGTAAATAGTACAAGCTCGAAAGTAGAGTATGGTTATCAAAGCAGAGGATACAAATTGTCAAAGGCATTATATATCAAGGAAAGAACTTCTCGAGGTTTTTGTACATGAAGGACACTGTCGGATGATATTTCAACAAAGGATCCGACGGTCCATAGCGAAGCTGATGTGAGTATCAGCACACAACCAGAGGAAGAAATAATGCGAAGGCATTGGAATACAGAAGCAACTGTCTAATTCAAAGCTCACATGTAAAGGAATTATGATTTCCAAATCAAAGGATCAGAAGCAAATGCTCTGATTAAGGATAGATAAGTTGAGTAAGATTAGGGGTAAAATCAACAACAATTTGATTGGTCGAGATTCAGCTCATGTTTAAAATGACGTCTAAGCCGAAAGGATGAATTCTAGGATCTGAATGAGGATTGTGAGCATTCGCAACATATTGAATCAATGGACTCAAAATGATAGTGACAAAGGCTGCCAATAAGATTACTATACTTATGGGATTAACCATAATGCAAGCAAGCAAGAATTTCAAGAGCAATAAGCTGCTAAGGATTTTTGGAAGATCGAATATTATTTCGAAGACCTTAGTGAAACACATAAACAACTGGGGATGGGCAGATACTCGATAAGTGTGAGGAATTATCCGTAGGGGTATTCAGGTGGCTTAGAACTGCAAGGCAGTAGGCACAAAGTATTCTCGAAACAATAGAGAAAATTTTCGGCGTATCTTGTAATAACAAGATCAATGGGATTGAAAGGGCAAGTGTATGTAGTTATCCATAATGATATAACAGTGGTAGGGAATTTGCAAAGGCGGTGGGCACAAGTGTCTCGAGAGAACATCTGATATTATCTTCAGAATCTTCTAGTGCAGCAGGCAATCATCTATAATAAGGGGAACTCCAGGTGAATGTGATCACGAGATCCTAATGTTAGAGTTAGTAAAACCATTTTAACCCAAATAGAAGAGAGATCAGAGTCCCAGAGTATAGACAAGGAATAAAAGATCCTACTACCACCCAATGGCGACGTGGGCACGTAAGCCGCACAGCCATGTTAGTAAAAGTTTTGCAATGTCTAGACTCGACTTCGGCCAAGGAGTGTGGAAGGGGGATTCCTACAGGCAGCTGGCTCAGATACCAACTTGTGACACCCCCGATTCAATCGTACACTAATCATACATGCAAACGTGTATGATCAAGATGAGGGTCTCACGGGAAGATATCACAACACAACTCTAAAATAAAATAAGTCATACAAGCATCATAATACAAGCTAGCAGCCTCGAGGGCTCGAATACAAGTGCTCGATCATAGACGAGTCAGCGGAAGCAACAATATCTGAGTACAGACATAAGTTAAAAAAGTTAACATAAGATGGCTAGCACAAACTGGGATACAGATAGAAAGAGGCGCATGCCTCCTACCTGGGATCCTCCTAAACTACTCCTGGTCATCGGCGGTGGCCTTCACGTAGTAGTAGGCACCCGCGGTGTAGTAGGAGTCGTCGTCGACAGTGGCGTCTAGCTCCTGGGCTCCAGCATCTAGTTGCGACAACAGAGAAGAAAGGAAAGGGGGAAAGGGGGAGCAAAGAAACCGTGAGTACTCATCCAAAGTACTCGCAAGCAAGGATCTACACTACATATGCATGGGTATCTATGTAATGGGGCAATATCGGTGGACTAAACTACAGAATGCCAGAATAAGAGGGGGATAGCTAGTCCTGTCGAAGACTACGCTTCTGGCAGCCTCCATCTCGACGCATGTAGAAGAGAGTAGATGGTAAGTTCACCAAGTATCATCGCATAGTATAATCCTACCCGGTGATCCTCCCCTCGTCGCCCTGTGTGAGAGCGATAACTAGGTTATCTCTGGCACTTGGAAGGGTGTGTTTTATTAAGTATCCGGGTCTAGTTGTCATAAGGTCAAGGTACAACTCTAGGTCGTCCTGTTACCGAGGATCATGGCTATTCGAATAGATGAACTTCCCTGCAGGGGTGCACCACATTACCCAACACGCTCGATCCCCTTTGGCCGGACACACTTTCCTGGGTCATGTCCGGCCTCGGAATATCAACACGTCACAGCCCTACCTAGGCACAACAGAGAGGTCAGCACGCCGGTCTAAATCCTAAGCGCGCAGGGGTCTGGGCCCATCGCCCATTGCACACCTGCATGTTAAGAGGGCGGCCGGTGAGCAGACCTAGCAACCTCCATTACAAAGGAAGTTGCATTACGCGGTCCAACCCAGCACGCGCCGCTCAGTCGCTGACGTCAAGAAGGGTTCGGTTGATACCACGACGTCGAGTGCCCATAACTGTTCCCGCATAGTTGGTTAGTGCGTATAGGCCAGTGGCCAGACTCAGATCAAATACCAAGATCTCGTTAAGCGTGTTATCACGAAGTAACCGCAGATGCCGACCAGGGCCAGGCCCACCTCTCTCCTAGGTGGTCTCAACCTACCCTGTCGCTCCACCACAATGTAACTGTCGAGGGCCGTCGGGAACTTAGGCCCACCACTACCTGGATGGAGCCACCTGTCCTTTCAGCCCCCACACCGGAATCACATGCGGGTACTCAACGAGCTGACTCGACTTTAGTCACCACCTATATAGTATGTATGTATATACCCGTGATCACCTCCCAAGTGATCACGACTCGATAGTATAGCATGGCAGATAGACAAGAATGTAGGGCCACTAATGAAGTACTAGCATCCTATACTAAGCATTTAGGATTGCAGGTAAAGGTAACAACAGTAGTGGCAAAGACAGGCTATGCAGCAGAATAGGATTAACCGAAAGCAGCAACATGCTACACTACTCTAATGCAAGCAGTAGAGAGAAGAATAGGCAATATCGGGTTGATCAAGGGGGGGGGGCTTGCCTGGTTGCTCTGGAAAGAAGAAGGGATCTTCAACACCGTAGTCGATCACAGGGGTATCGGAAGTAGTCTCGGGGTCTACCGGAAAGAAGTAACGGAGAGGAACACAATAAATAACAGAGCAATCAAAGCATCACAAAGCATAACATGGCAATAAGCAGTGATAGAGGTGAGCTAACGCAGTAGTAGGCGATACCGGCGAAGGGGGGGAACATCCGGGAAAGTATACCCAGTGTTTCGCGTTTTCGAACAGATGAACCGGAGGGGAAAGTTGCGTGTTCGCTATGCTAGGAATATGTGGTGGACAAACGGGCTACGTATTCGGATTCGTCTCGTCGTTCTGAGCAACTTTCATGTACAAAGTATTTTCATACGAGCAATGGATTGTTTTATATTAATTTTCAAAGTTTTCATCAATTTCTAAATTATTATTATTGAATTAATTCGAAAATAGCATTATTGCATCAGCACGACGCCAGCAGTCAACAGAGGTGTTGACTGGGTCAAACTGACATGTGGGGTCCGCATGTCATTGACTGATCAGGCTAATCAGGGTTTAATTAAGTTAACTAGTGATTAGTTTAATCTAATCAGTATTAATTAAGTTAATTAATTCTTTAATTAATTAATTAATATTTATTTTCTAATTCCTTTTTTAAAATGTTCTAGAGCTGGACCTGGCTGTCATTGGGCCAGGACCATAGCGAGCACACGACGATGCGGTTTCGGGCGTGGGGTGCCGGGGCGGAGCGAACCCGGGCAGCCAGCACGGGGGGAGGGCGCAGCGGATCCAGCGGTGGACGGCGCAGATGAAACGTCTCCAACGTATCTATAATTTTTGATTGTTCCATGCTATTATATTATCCATCTAGGATGTTTTATATGCATTTATATGCTATTTTATATGATTTTCAGGACTAACCTATTAACCTAGAGCCCAGTGCCAGTTTCTGTTTTTTTCTTGTTTTTGAGTATCGCAGAAAAGGAAAACCAAACGGCGTCCAATTGACCTAAAATTTCACGGAGATTATTTTTGGACCAGAAGAAGCCCACAGAGTATCGGAGATGGGCCAGAAGAAGCCCACAGAGTATCGGAGATGGGCCAGAAGAGTCCCGAGGCACCCACGAGGGTGGGGCGCGCCCTACCCCCCTGAGCGCCCCCCCCCCACCTCGTGGCCGCCTCGTGGACCCCCCTGACTTGTTCCCGATGCCAACACCTCTTATATATACCCAAACTTCTAGAACAAGAGTTCCACCGCCACAAGCCTCTGTAAGCCACCAAAAACAAATCGGGACCCTGTTCCGGCACCCTGCCGGAGGGGGATCCCTCACCGATGGCCATCTTCATCATCCGGACGCTCTCCATGACGAGGAGGGAGTAGTTCACCCTCGAGGCTGAGGGTATGTACCAGTAGCTATGTGTTGGATCTCTCTCTCTCTCTCTCTCTCTCTCTCTCTCTCTCTCTCTCTCGTGTTCTTGATTTGGCACGATCTTGATGTATTGTGAGTTTTGCTATTATAGTTGGATCTTATGATGTTTCTCCCCCTCTATCTCCTTGTGATGAATTGAGTTTTCCCTTTGAAGTTATCTTATCGGATTGAGTCTTTAAGGATTTGAGAACACTTGATGTATGTCTTGCATGTGCTTATCTGTGGTGACAATGAGATATTCGAGTGATCTACTTGATGTATGTTTTGGTGATCCACTTGCGGGTTCAGTGACCTTGTGAACTTATGCATAGGGGTTGGCACACGTTCTTGTCTTGACTCTCCGGTAGAAACTTTGGGGCACTGTTTGAAGTTCTTTGTGTTGGTTGAATATATGAATCTGAGATTGTGTGATGCGTATCGTATAATCATACCCACGGATACTTGAGGTGACATTGTAATATCTAGGTGACATTAGGGTTTTGGTTGATTTGTGTCTTAAGGTGTTATTCTAGTACAAACTCTAGGATAGATCAAACGGAAAGAATAGCTTCGTGTTATTTTACTACGAACTCTTGAATAGATCGATAAAAAATGATAACTTTGAGGTGGTTTCGTACCCTACAATAATCTCTCTGTTTGTTCTCCGCTATTAGTGACTTTGGAGTGACTCTTTGTTGCATGTTGAGGGATCGTTATATGATCCAATTATGTTATTATTGTTGAGAGAACTTGCACTAGTGAAAGTATGAACCCTAGGCCTTGTTTCCTAGCATTGCAATACAGTTTACGCTCACTTTTACCACTTGTTACCTTGCTGTTTTTATATTTTAAGATTACAAAAGCCTATATCTACCATCCATATTGCACTTGTATCACCATCTCTTCGCCGAACTAGTGCACCTATACAGTTTACCATTGTATTGGGTGTGTTGGGGACACAAGAGACTCTTTTTTATTTGGTTGCAGGGTTGCTTGAGAGAGACTATCATCATCCTATGCCTCCCACGAATTGATAAACCTTAGGTCATCCACTTGAGGGAAATTTGCTAATGTCCTACAAACCCTGCACTTGGAGGCCCAACAACGTCTACAAGAAGAAGGTTTTGTAGTAGACATCAAGCAATTTCTGGCGCCGTTGACGGGGACGTTAGTGCTTGAAGGTATATCTTTAGATCTTGCAATCGAATCTTTTAGTTTCTTGTTTTATCACTAGTTTAGTTTATAAAAGAAACTACAAAAAAATGGAATTGAGGGTGCCTCATATGCTGCATCTTTTTAATGTCTTCCATGAAAATAAGGATTCTGATAATTGTGCTCGATTGCTAGAGGAAGAATGCATTAGAATGTTTGGCACTAAATCTTTGAATGATGTGCATGATTGCAATGTTGTTAGTACGAATTCCTTGAATATCCATGATGCTAATGATATGCAAAGCCACGAGCTTGGGGATGCTATGTTTGACGAAGATGATACTTTTTGTCCCCCAAGTTTTGATGAGAAAATTTATTATGATGATAGCATGCCTCCTATTTATGATGATTATATTTATGAAAGTAGGTTTGGAAGAGTGTCAACTTTAGGAAGTAATGATCCCACTATTTTGGAGGGTGTTGAATCTTATTGTGATAATTATGAAAGTGGATTTAGAGAGGCCATGAATTTATTTAGTGATGATTCCACTATTTTGGAAGAGGTTCCAATTGATTATGAGAACAAAGTTGCTATCTATGATGATTATCATGATGATATGTATGCTGTAAATATTAATGATAACCATGAAACTTGTCATCTTGATTTTAATTTTCAATTGGATTATGCCTCACATGATAGTTATTTTGTTGAGTTTGCTCCCACTATTCCGAATGAGAAGAATTTTGCTTATGTGGAGAGTAGTAAAATTTATATGCTTGTGCATCATGAGAATAATGTTTTATGTGATGGTTATATTGTTGAATTTATTCGTGATGCTACTGAAAATTATTATGAGGGAGGAATATATGCTTGTAGGAATTGCAATAATATCAAGTTTCCTCTCTATGTGCTTAAAGTTTTGAAGTTGTGCTCGTTTTGCCTTCCTATGCTAGTTGATTATTGTTCCCATAAGTTGTTTTCTCAAAAAATCCCTATGCATAGGAAGTGGGTTAGACTTAAATGTGCTAGTCATATTCTTCATGATGCTCTCTTTATGTTTCAATTCTTATCTTTTATGTGAGCATCATTGAAATCATCATGCCTAGCTAGGGGCGTTAAACGTTAGCGCTTGTTGGGAGGCAACCAAGTTTTATTTTTGTTATTTGCATTTTGCTCCTATTTAGTAATAAATAATTCATCTAGCCTTTGTTTAGATGTGGTTTTATGTTTTAATTAGTGTTTGTGCCTTTGGGAAGAAACTTTTGCGCTCACGAGATTAGCTGCCAGTTTTTACTGGAGAGCGCTTTTAGGTTGACTCTTTTTGCAGATGATTAATAGACAAATTCCTCAGGTGCACCAATTTATTTCAGAATCTTTGGAGTTCTAGAAGTATATGTTTGATACAGATTACTACAGACTGTTATGTTTTTGACAGATTTTGTTTCCATTGTGTAGTTTGCTTATTTTGATGAATCTATGAGTAGTATCGGAGGGTATAAACCATAGAGAAGTTGGAATACAGTAGATATTGCACCAATATGAATTTAGAATGAATTCACAATAGTACCTAAGTGGTGGTTTTATTTTCTTATACTAACGGAGCTTACGAGTTTTCTGTTGAGTTTTGTGTTGTGAAGTTTTCAAGTTGTGCGTAAAGATTCGATGGGCTATGGAATAAGGAGTGGCAATAGCCTAAGCTTGGGGATGCCCAAGGCATCCCGAGGTAATATTCAAGGACAACCAAGAGCCTAAGCTTGGAGATTCCCCGGATGGCATCCCCTCTTTCATCTTCGTTCATCGGTAGCTTTACTTGGAGCTATATTTTTATTCACCACATGGTATGTGTTTTGCTTGGAGCGTCATTGTATTTTCTTTTGTATTGTTTGCTATTTGAATAAAATACCAAGATCTAAAATTCTTAAATGTTAGAGAGTCTTGACATAGTTACATAATTATTCAACTACTCATTGATCTTCACTTATATCTTTTGGAGTAGTTTGTCGTTTGCTCTAGTGCTTCACTTATATCTTTTAGAGCATGGTTGTGGTTTTATTTTGAATAAATAGATGAACTCTCATGCTTCACTTATATTATTTTGAGAGTCTTAAACAGCATGGTAATTTGCTTTGGTTATGAAATTAGTCCTAATATGATGGGCATTCAAGATGGGTATAATAAAAACTTTCATATAGAGTGCATTGAATACTATGAGAAGTTTGATACTTGATGATTGTTTTGAGATATGAAGATGGTGATATTAGAGTCATGCTAGTTAAGTATTTGTGAATTTGAGAAATACTTGTGTTGGAGTTTGCAAGTCCCGTAGCATGCATGTATGGTAATCGTTGTGTAACAAATTTGAAGCATGAGGTGTTTCTTTGATTGTCCTCCATATGAGTGCCGGTCGGGAACGAGCGATGGTCTTTTCCTACCAATCTATCCCCCTAGGAGCATGCGCGTAGTGCTTGGTTTTGATGACTTGTAGATTTTTTCAATAAGTATGTGAGTTCTTTATGACAAATGTTGAGTCCATGGATTATACGCACTCTCACCCTTCCATCATTGCTAGCCTCTTCGGTACCGTGCATTGCCCTTTCTCACCTCGAGAGTTGGTGCAAACTTCGCTGGTGCATCCAAACCCCGTGATATGATACGCTCTATCACACACATAAGCCTCCTTATATCTTCCTAAAAACAGCCACCATACCTACCTATTATGGCATTTCCATAGCCATTCTGAGATATATTGCCATGCAACATTCCACCGTTCTGTTTATTATGACATGCTTCATCATTGTCATATTGCCTTGCATGATCATGTAGTTGACATCGTATTTGTGGCAAGGCCACCATGCATAATTTCTCATACATGTCACTCTTGATTCATTGCCCATCCCGGTACACCGTGGGAGGCACTCATATAGAGTCATATTTTGTTCTAGTATCGAGTTGTAATCCTTGAGTTGTAAATAAATAGAAGTGTGATGATCATCATTATTATAGCATTGTCCTGGAAAAAAAAGAGAAAGGCCAAATAAAAAAGGAAAGGCCAAATAAAAATAAAAAAAAGATTAAAGGGGCAATGCTACTATCCTTTTTCAACACTTGTGCTTCAAAGTAGCACCATGATCTTCATGATAGAGTCTTTTATTTTGTCACTTTCATATACTAGTGGGAATTTTTCATTATAGAACTTGGCTTGTATATTCCAACAATGGGCTTCCTCAAATGGCCTAGGTCTTCGTGAGCAAGCAAGTTGGATGCACACCCACTTAGATTCTTTTGTTGAGCTTTCATACATTTATTGCTTTGGTGCATCCGTTGCATGGCAATCCCTACTCCTCTCATTGACATCAATTGATGGGCATCTCCATAGCCCGTTGATTAGCCGCGTTGATGTGAGACTTTCTCCCTTTTTGTCTTCTCCACACAACCTCCATCATCATATTCTATTCCACCCATAGTGCTATGTCCATGGCTCACGCTCATGTATTGCGTGAATGTTGAAAAGGTTTGAGAATACTAAAGTATGAAACAATTGCTCGGCTTGTCATCGGGGTTGTGCATGATGTGAGCATTTTGTGTGACGAAAATGAAGCATGGCCAAACTATATGATTTTGTAGGGATAAGCTTTCTTTGTCTATGTTATTTTGAGAAGACATAATTTCTTGGTTAGTATGCTTGAAATATTATTATTTTTATGTCAATATTAAACTTTTGTCTTGAATCTTATGGATCTGAATATTCATGTCACAATAAGGAAGATTACATTGATAAATATGTTAGGTAGCATTCCACATCAAAAATTATGTTTTTATCATTTACCTACTCGAGGACGAGCGGGAATTAAGCTTGAGGATGCTGATACGTCTCCAACGTATCTAAATTTTTTGATTGTTTCATGCTATTATATTATCCATCTAGGATATTTTATATGCATTTATATGCTATTTTATATGATTTTTGGGACTAACCTATTAACCTAGAGCCCAGTGCCAGTTTCTGTTTTTTCCTTGTTTTTGAGTATCGCGGAAAAGAAAACCAAACGGAGTCCAATTGACCTGAAATTTCACAGAGATTATTTTTGGACCAGAAGAAGCCCATGGAGTATCGGAGATGGGCCAGAAGAGTCCCGAGGCACCCACAAGGGTGGGGGCGTGCCCTACCCCCCTGGGCACGCCCCCTACCTCGTGGGCGCCTCGTGGACCCCCCTGACTTGTTCCCGACGCCAACACCTCTTATATATACCCAAACTTCCAGAACATAACCTAGATCGGGAGTTCCGTCGCTGCAAGCCTCTGTAGCCACAAAAAACCAATCGGGACCCTGGTCTGGCACCCTGCCGGAGGGAGGATCCCTCACCAGTGGCCATCTTCATCATCCCGGCGCTCTCCATGACAAGGAGGGAGTAGTTCACCCTCAGGGCTGAGGGTATGTACTAGTAGCTATGTGTTTGATCTCTCTCTCTCTCTCTCTCTCTCTCTCTCTCTCTCTCGTGTTCTTGATTTGGTACGATCTTGATGTATCGTGAGCTTTGCTATTATAGTTGGATCTTATGATGTTTCTCCCCTCTATCTCCTTGTGATGAGTTGAGTTTTCCCTTTGAAGTTATCTTATCGGATTGAATCTTTAAGGATTTGAGAACACTTGATGTATGTCTTACACGTGCTTATCTGTGGTGACAATGGGATATTCACGTGATCTACTTGATGTATGTTTTGGTGATCAACTTGCGGGTTCAGGACCTTGTGAACTTATGCATAGGGTTTGGCACACGTTTTTGTCTTGACTCTCCGGTAGAAACTTTGGGGCACTCTTTGAAGTTCTTTGTGTTGGTTGAATAGATGAATCTGAGATTGTGTGATGCATATCGTATAATCATACCCACAGATACTTCAGGTGACATTGGAATATCTAGGTGACATTAGGGTTTTGGTTGATTTGTATCTTAAGGTGGTATTCTAGTACAAACTCTAGGATAAATCAAATGGAAATAATAGCTTCGTGTTATTTTACTACGAACTCTTGAATAGATCGATCAGAAATGATAACTTTGAGGTGGTTTCGTACCCTACAATAATCTCTTCATTTGTTCTCCGCTATTAGTGACTTTGGAGTGACTCTTTGTTGCATGTTGAGGGATAGTTATATGATCCCATTATGTTATTATTGTTGAGAGAACTTGCACTAGTGAAAGTATGAACCCTAGGCCTTGTTTCCTAGCATTGCAATACCATTTACGCTCACTTTTACCACTTGTTACCTTGCTGTTTTTATATTTTCAGATTACAAAAACCTATATCTACCATCCATATTGCACTTGTATCACCATCTCTTCGCCGAACTAGTGCACCTATATAGTTTACCATTGTATTGGGTGGGTTGGGGACACAAGAGACTCTTTTTTATTTGGTTGCAGGGTTGCTTAAGAGAGACTATCTTCATCCTATGCCTCCCACGAATTGATAAACCTTAGGTCATCCACTTGAGGGAATTTTTGTACTGTCCTACAAACCTCTGCACTTGGAGGCCCAACAACGTCTACAAGAAGAAGGTTGTGTAGTAGACATCAGCAGGCACGGGGTGCAGGGGCGTGCGGCAGCGGACGGCACCGGTGAAGGGTGCCACCAGCGGAGGGCAGTGGCGGCGCTAGGTAGTGGCTCGGCGGCGTGGGGCCAGAGTTTGGGCGGTCGGCAGTGGCGGCAGCGCAATACAGCAGCGGTTACGGGCAGCGGCGGGGGAAGCACGAGCGGCGAGCGGGGAGGGGGGCGCGATGACCGGCAGGCAGAGGTGGGCGACGTGCGGACGCAGGCGACCTTTGTCACGGGAGTAGCACCAGCACGGGAGTCAGAGCGGAACAGGGGGTGGCCAACGACAGTAGCAGGCGGGCGCAAGGTCGGGCAGAGCAGGTGCGGCGGGTAGCAGCCAGTGGCGCGGGGCGCACGACCAGGGGACGGCTAGTTCTAGGCTTGGAGTCTGGGGCGTGGGACGCGCGCGGGCGAGGCCTGGGGCGGCTCGGTGAGCGCGAGGAGGGCCGCGGGCGCGGTCAGTGGTGGAGGCAGAAGGAGAGGTGGCCAGCGATGCGTATGTGGGCGGCTACGGTCGAATGTAGAGGCCGCGGCGGAGTGTGAGCTCGGGAGCGGGACGTCGACATGCAATAGAGAGGGGGAGAAGAGGAGAGGGAGACCGTGGCCTCACCGGCGTTGCAGAGATGAGGGGCGGCGAGGCTCGATGGAGCCTTTGGGGAGGAGGACGGGGACGACGGGGACGAAGGAGATTCGGCGAGGGCGTGCATTCCGGCGAGGCGGATCCAGCGTCGAGCGGTGGGGCGACGTCGGGCGTCGAGGGCGCGGTCACCCCGATCCCGATCTGGATCGGAGGAGTGAGGGGGAGAGTGGTGGTGGTTGGGTTAGGGTTTGGGGGAACGAGGCCATATAGGCCAGGGGGGTTGGGGTGGGCCGGCCTGGCTGTTGTTTGGGCCAAGGCCCAGGGGAAAGGGGGGTTTTCTTTTTCTCTTGTTTTATTTTCAGTTTTGCCCTTTTCTTCTTATTTATATTACCTTTTCTGTTTTAGTTTTGTTTCTTATTAATTTTACTTTTAGTAAAATATACACGTAGCATCTAAATTAGTATTTCAACTTAGTCCATAGTCACAAAAAGTCTAGTCCTTAAATATATTAGTTTGACATTTTATTAATTACAAAAGGTATTTAAATTATTATTTTTACTGTTGTTTTATTCATCTTATGGTATTTAAACATTTTATAAAGGTGTGGTTTCTCCACCATAATTACCTATGCAATATTTGGTTCACTCGGAACATTTTAGTTTTAATATTTGAAAAAAATATTGTTTGCTTGATTTTTAATTTGAATTTGAATCCGTTTCGAACTAACACGAGGTTTGACAACGGTTGAGGTGACGTGTCATCATTAGTAGTGGGTTACTATAGCTTAATCATCCGGGCGTCACAACGTGCATGGTATGACCACCTTACCGAGTTGTTGCAATATCGTGGGTTTGAAATTGGGAAAATCGACCCCACTCTTTTTACTAAGAAGGTCAAAGGGGAGTTGTTTGTGTGCTAACTATATGTTGATGATATTATCTTTGGTTCCCCTAACAAAGCTTTCAATGAGGAATTTGCTGCTCACATGACCTCAAAGTTCAAGATGTCCATGATGGGGGAGTTGAAGTTCTTTCTCGGGTTCGAAGTCAAGCAAAGAAGAGAAGGGACCTTCATCAACCAAGCCAAATACACTCAAGACATGCTCAAGAGATTTAAGCAAAGTGATGTCAAGCCGACTTCCACTCCAATGCCCGTCAAATGCCAACTTGACATAGATCCCAATGGTAAAGCGGTGGATCAAAAGGTATATCGCTCCATGATTGGCCCCTTGCTTTACCTTTGTGCATCTAGACCGGATATCATGTTGAGTGTGGGAATTTGTGCACGGTTTCAAGCCGCACCTAAGGAAAGCCACTTTGTGGCGGTCAAGTGAATCTTTCGATATTTGGCTCATACCCCAAACTTTGGCTTGTGGTACCCAAGAGGAGCAAGCTTCAACCTTGTAGGATATTCGGACTCCGATTGGGCGGGAGATAAAGTGGATAGGAAGTCAACCTCCGGAGGGTGCCAATTCCTTGGTTGCTCTTTGGTGAGTTGGTCTTCTAAGAAGCAAAGTTGTGTGTCTCTCTAGTCCACCGAAGCGGAGTATGTGGCCTCCGGTAGTTGTTGTGCACAACTTCTATGGATGAGGCAAACTTTAAAGGATTACGGTGTCATTTGTGAAAAAGTGCCTCTTTGGTGTGACAATGAAAGTGCCATCAAGATTTCTCTCTACCCGGTGCAACACTTCAAGATGAAGCACATTGAGGTTCGGTATCACTTCATTCGGGATCACATTAGGCGAGGGGAGATCAAGCTCAACTATGTCAACACTCATGATAACCTTGCAGATATATTCACGAAGCCCTTTGATGAAGCAAGATTTTGCGAGTTAAGGCATGAGCTAAATATCATTAATTTGAGCAATGTGGCTTGAACCCTTGCACACCCCACCATACTCAACTTGTTATCTTGTTTAGGTGTAGGCATGGACATAGGGGGAGTGTTGTTCTCTCAATGAACTCTCCCTCCCCCCATTATGCATAAATTGATCAACTCTTTCACATTAGCCATTTTTATGGTACTTGTGCTTCAAAGGCGAGTGTTGGTCATGGGCCCAAGGATAATTCTTCGCGGTGCCATACCAATTGACTCAAACATAGGTGGCTCCGGCCACCGCCCTCTCTTTGAGAGGTTGTGTCGCGTGTTTGGTCCTTGTTGTCTCTTGCCTTTCCTTCTTCGTGTTGAGCTTGTGTTTGAGTTCCTCGTGTGTTAGCTCTTGGTGTGTCCGTTCGCTTGAAGGTTGTATTGCAAAGGCTGTTTTCCTCTCTTGTTTGCAAAACTTGCATTTTCTTGGGTCTGCGGTACTACCGTGGCTTGCCACGGTACTACCGCAGGAGCTGCGCACGGTACTACCGCAACCAGCACGGCAGTAATTTTTTAATGCCGCTAGACGAGCGGTACTACCGCCCATAGTGCGGTACTTTCGCCCGAGCGGTACTACCGCGATGACCCGCAGTACTACCGCGTAGTCGCGAGCATGTAAGAGCAGGCAGGGGGAGTTCCAACTCCCCATGCCCATTCAACTCGTTTTCCCCATGACGTTGCTCTCTCTCCTGCCCAAGAATGGTGCCGGAGGACCTCGCCGGATCTCCGTCTCCGGCCGCTCTCCTCGCATTCCGACCGGTGGGATCGATCCCCACCTCTCCCTCTTTCCATGGAACAAGGTTTATCCCCAAATCCCTCTCTCTTTTCCTCGTTGTCTTGTCTCTAGGTTTTTTGGGAGATGCATGTTGTTCTTGAGATTTTAGGCGAAATCTTTGCAGGAGTAGGGTGTAGGAGAGTAGTAATGTGTAGAGATGCTAGTTGGTATGTTGCTAATTGGTAGTTTTGATCAACCGTAGTACCGCTTCATTGTCGTGGAGGTTCTCATATCTGTTTTGTCTCTGATCTGACTCCGAGTGGTACTACCGCACCTCCCATGCGGTACTACCGCTTCGGCCGTTTTTGCCTCCTACGGTACTACCGCTCCTCAGGAGTGGTACTACCGTGCGAGGCGTGGAAGTAAAATTTTACTTCCGCTCCAGGCGCGGTACTACCGTGCCATCCCGGCATGGTACTACCGCGGTTGGAGCAACAGTAAATTTTTAGTTCTGCACAATGGTGCGGTACTACCGTTGTAGTCAAACCTTCCCTGTAGCAACTACCCAATGTCATTTCTACTTGTTTCATTTGTTTTGTTGTGGTCTTTGCATTGATCCTTCTTGCTTCTCTTGCGTGTTCTTGTGTTGTGTGTCATATGTCTTCGGTTCCAATGTTCGTCAGTCAAATCCTGTCCGTGACACGGGCTCGAAGCGCTTGTGCAGCCAAGATGAAGCTCCAGAGGGCTCCAATGCCCCCCAACGCAGAACCAAGACCACCGCCACCAAGAACAGGGAGCCCTCAATGGGCATGGATGAGATACCACTTGCTGAGTTTGTCACTCGAAGGCGGATCAACCCTTATGTGAATCCCGGTGCAAACTTCAGAGGGAATGATTTGTTCTGGACCAAGCAGCAGAATCTTATCTATCTGGATGTTATCAAGGCCAAGCAAAACATCTACGTGGACGTGCACTGGATTGACATGAATCATATGAGGCAGGATAAGCACTGTGACTATTTTGGTGAGGCTTTGGACCTGGTGGAGCAGTTTAGCATTGAGGACGTGATCTCTTTCCACCTGGACTATGACCCTGAGATTGTGGCTCAGTTCTTTGCCTCGATCCACTTCCATACTGATGAGGAACAGACAATGACATGGATGACCAATGGACATCAGCTGACCGCTAAGTGGAAGGAGTTCATGGATCTGCTGCAAGTTCGCAATGAGGGGATCAACACGCCCGTTGGTGTTCGCCCTCATGCCAACCCCGAGTCCGACAACAAGAACAAGCTTCAACAGTACTATGCTGAGAAGAAGCTTCCCAATGACAAGAAGGCGTGGGTGCTGAACCCATTCATGGACATCATGCACCGGATCTTCCGCAAATCCCTCTTTCCGCGCGTCGATGACATGGACAAGGTGCATGCCTATCTCGTGGATATGATGCTCATTTGTGAGGAGGCGCGTCTTACTTAGACGGAACCACTTGATGTCTCTCATATCATGTGATGTGAGCTACGGTTTACCGTGTTCAACCGTAAGGTACCCATCTATGGACCTTACATGTTTCTCTTGATCACGAGGACTTGGGAGAAGCTCTATCCCAATGATGAGTTTGTTGCCCCTGACTGGATCCGTCACGACCCCATCAAGCTCCGCATCAAGCCTCAGTGGGCTAACACCACTACCCGAGCTGAGGCAGAGGCTGCTCAAATGAACGTGGACAAGGATGGGATTGGGGAGGAGGAAGCGGATGAGGACAGCTCTGCTAGGTATGCTCCTCCCTCTACTGAGCCCTCATGGGCTAAGAAGCTGAAGAACAAGATGAAGGCTCTGTTCTGCATGTAGGCCAAGGGCCAGTACAGGACCCATGTTGCTTCCAAGGAGAGTCGCCGCCGCGACAATAGGATCTTGAGGACGTTTGGCCAGGAGATATCCAGCGGGTCCGAGAAGCACATCACTCCAGAGGCAGAATGGTTGGCGAAGCAGGGCTATCAGTGGACTGAATCTGAGGAGGAGCCCATCCCCAATGTCGAGTCCGACTTGGAGCATGACGAGTGATCTCTTCAGCTTGGGCTACCACCTGTGTCATAGGTGTCCTCTCTACCTTTTTGGTGTCTCGATGCCAAAGGGGGAGAGAGTGTAGGATTTACGAGTCGTGTGTCGTGTTGTCTCGCTTTGTCGCTTTGCTTTTGTTGTTGTTGGACCTCATTTGCTTTGGTTTGGCTTGTCCTCGTGAGTCGTACTTCCTTATCATATGGTGTAAGACATATGCACTCTAGATTATCTTATTGTCTTTACTGCTTAGTAGCCCGTGAGCTTATGCTATCTTGTGCCAGTTCTTTATGCTCTTGTTATTATCTTGCATCCATGCTTAACATTAGTTATTTTATTGCAAGATATGCCTCGTTTATAAAACATAGGGGGAGTGTTGATCCTAGTATGTGTGCCGTGCAGTCCAAAGCACTTATCTAAAGTGCACACATCTAGGGGGAGCCCCTCTATATTTTATAGATGTTGGGTCTGCCTATGTTTCATTTTATATCCCTATGTGCAAATCCCGTATTGTCATCAATCCACCAAAAAGGGGGAGATTGTAAGGGCATATTTATCCCTTAGTAGTTTTGGTGATTGATGAAAATGCTTTTGCAGACTAATCGTGTGTATTGAGCATTTCGGATATATCATGTCTAAGCACAAGACGATTTGGTGCCCGTCGAAGACTATTGAAGACGGTGTTTCTCTATGTTTCTTTTCAGTGGATTTGAGTCATAGGAAAGTTGTACCATTAAGAGGGGGTCCGTGTTGGAAAGGTTAGGGTGGAATCAACACGTACACGTCTGTTCCATTTTGCACCACCTTTCCTTTGGCTCTTTGGAGCATCCTCTGTCTCTCCGTGTCTCCGCAAAATGAAGGACTCCTTGTGTTGCTGAACTAGGGCATGCGGTAGTACTACTCTTTGGAGCGGCAGTACCACATGCCCTTGTGGTAGTACCGACCTCCAGCACGGTAGTACCGTAGGTGTTCATGGTAGTACCGCTCCATGGGAACGGTAGTACCATGGCCTCAGGCCAGGCGCAGCTGCTCGAGCAGTTGTAGGGGCGGATGTAATTTTTTACATCCGCGCCCTACGCGGTAGTACCACTTCATGGGCGCGGTAGTACCGTGGGCTCTGGCCAGGCACAGCAGCATGAGCGGAAGTAGGGGCGGATGTAATTTTTTACATCTGCGCCCTACGCGGTAGTACCGCTCCATGCTTGCGGTAGTACCGTGTCAGATTTTTGCATAGACCAAAACTCAGTGGAAGTAGTCATGGTTGTATTTTTATATGTCTGTGCCTTCCTAGCCTAGACCATTCCTGTCTCACGGTAGTACCGCAAGGGGGCAAAGTAGTAACGCGCCAGCGGTTCTACTGCTCCCTGCCTTAGCGCATCAGTATTGGTCTTGGCCCCTGTCGTGCCAGCGGTAGTACCGCAGTTCTTCGCGGTAGTACCGCGGGCCCTTGCGGTAGTACCGCGTGTCGTAGGCTGAGTTAGTGGATAACGGTTGGATTTGTTCTTTCACTATAAAAGGGGAGTCTTCTTCTCTGAGTTGACTACCTCTTCCACCCCCAAGCTCCATTGTTGCTCTAAGCTCCATTTCCACCCGATCTCTCTCCATAGACAATCAAACTTGTTGATTTCCTGGGGATTGGTTGAGGAGGCCACGATCTACAATTCCACTAAGAGAAATTTGATTCCCCCCACTAATCCCTTGCGGATCTTGTTACTCTTGGGTGTTTGAGCACCCTAGACGATTGAGGTCACCGCGGAGCCATATTCCATTGTGGTGAAGCTTTGTGGTGTTGTTGGGAGCCTCCAATTAAGTTGTGGCGATTGCCCAACCTTGTTTGTAAAGGTTCGATCGCCGCCTCCAAGGGCACCAATAGTGGAATCACGGCATCTCGCATTGTGTGAGGGCGTGAGGAGAATACGGTGGCCCTAGTGGCTTCTTGGGGAGCATTGTGCCTCCACACCACTCCAACGGAGACGTACTTCCCCTCAAAAGGAAGGAACTTTGGTAACACATCCTCGTCTTCACCGGCTCCACTCTTGGTTATCTCGTACCTTTACTTGTGCAAGCTTATATTGTGTTGTATTCTTTGCTTGCTTGTGTGCTTGTTGTTGTTGCATCATATAGGTTGCTCACCTAGTTGCATATCTAGACAACCTACTTTGATGAAAAGTTTAAATTGGTAAAGAAAAGCTAAAAATTGTTAGTTGCCTATTCACCCCCCCCTCTAGTCAACTATATCGATCCTTTCAACTGGCCCACCCAAAACCCTCCCCACACCTTCTGCTCCATAAGTCAGGATATTGACTGAGAACTTGTTCATGCTTACTATGCAAAAACTACAAGTGTTTAGCATGCTCTGACTAACCACCCAAAATCATGACATAATAGAAAACTTACTATTTCATCACAATAACTAGCAAACTTGCAGTCTTACCATGGCAAAGATTATAATAGACATTTTATTGGTGTACAAAACATGATTATTACAGAAGTTTTAACCATGTTGACACACAAAAATAAGGAAACAAAAGTAATGGATTGCCTCCATAAGTGCTTTCTTCAATTCCTTTTAGCTAGGCTTGATATTTTAGATGATGCTCACAAACAAGAATCATAATTATTTCAGAGCAATGAGAGAGCTCAAAGGAGCATATATCAAGTACTTTTAAGCCTAACCCACTTCTTATGCATAGGGATCTTATAAGCAAATAACTCATTGAAGCCACAAGTAGCTAGCATAGGAAGACAAAACAAGTGCAACTTCAAAACTTTCATCATTAAAGAGAGGAAAGTTGACGTTGTTGAGATATCTATAACCCTATCTACCTCTATCATAATAATTTTCAGTGACATCATGAACAAAGTCAGTGATGTAGCCATCACATAAAGCATTATTTTCATGAGACACATGCATAAAAGTATTATTACTCTCCACGTAAGTAAAATTCTTCTCATTGTGGGGGCAAATTGAACAAATATCCATCATGTAAAGCTTGATTGTCATGACCCAATTGCACATTAAATTCATAATGACACATTTCATGCTTATCATTATTCTTTATAACA
The DNA here is from genome assembly GCA_032464435.1 of Aegilops umbellulata. Classification (NCBI taxonomy): domain Eukaryota; kingdom Viridiplantae; phylum Streptophyta; class Magnoliopsida; order Poales; family Poaceae; genus Aegilops; species Aegilops umbellulata. The sequence goes on from CP136058.1 coordinate 334,449,570, forward strand.
TAAGTACCATCATGATCATCATAGATAGTAACTTTATTCTTATCATAATCAATTGAAACATTTTCCAAAATAGTGGAATCAACACTACCTAAAGTCGTGACCTCTTTAAATCCACTTTCATCACTATAATCATCATAAATATGAGGCATATTGCCATCATAGTAAACTTCCTCCTCCAAAGTAGAGGGACTAAAAAGATTTTACTCCGTGATGCATTCATGGAGAATTAAAAAGCAAGCAGTAGTCTAGTTTTTTATTTAGTCATAGCTCTGGGGAATATCCGTAGAGAAGCTTGGTAGCTCTTTGGAGTATCACCAAAGAGCTAGCTATGGACAGGGGTGCATGGAATCTTGCTATCCATGTACCAGAGCCATGAGTTGGTTGCGAGATCTTATGGGTTTCACCTCTAGCCTACCCCAACTTGTTTGGGACTAAAGGCTTTGTTGTTGTTGTTGTTGTAAGCTTGGTAGGTTGATGCAACCCCGGGTCTGGATAGTTTGATGGGTCTCTGGATGCAACCTCTATCACGGGGAGGTCCACTTTACGTGATGCAGCCCCCGAGTCTGGCATAAGAGAGCTCAAGTTGAACACAGTGTCAAAGTATATCCTGAGGTGATCAAATGAGTTGTGCTCAAATTTAGCAATCATAAATACTGTAATAAAGGCAATTGCAAAAATCATACTATAAGAGCAGAACACCTTTGTCATAATTGTATTGAGCTAAAAATGAGAACGCGATACTTAAGAGTTTATATAAAAAAGGAGTCTAAGATTAAAAAATGATGCAATTGAGTGGTGTTATGCGGGTGCTTGGTGACGTTTCGCCGGCTTGATGTAGTCGGCTAGCGCCACCTCATGTAGCATCTCTAACCGGCCCTAGCTCGCTCCATGTTGTTAGAGCTTGATGTGTCTTGGGGTCCTGTCTTGTTCCCATGTTCGCTCAAGCTCGACTGCACCATTTTCCAAGGTGCAGTTGCACATTCATCTGTTGTAATACTGGTGTCTGTAGTGTCAACGATGTCGATTACTTCTTCGGCAAAGCTCAAGGTTGGTGACATCTGTCTCTTGTGCGCTCTTTGGCATACCCACTAACGACAATGACCCCGTCGGGGCCGGGTATTTTTAATATGAGCGTAGAAGTGGATGGCCATGAATCTTACAAAGGCGGAGCGACCTAAAAGAGCATGGTAGACTCTTTTAAAGAGTACCACCTCAAAGAAAAGTGCCTCAGTCCAAAAGTTATCTAATGTCCTGATTATGACCTCCAGCAAGACCTGGCGAAGCTACTCCACCTTCTTTCCTGGTATGCTGCCATGGGAGTGCGTCTATGAGGGCCGGAGGCTGGTCAAAGGGAGGCCCATCTTCTTAATTGTGTCCATAGATGATATTGATGTCGCTCCCGCCGTCCATAAGCACCTTTGTGGGCTGGAGTACTCCGATGATTGGATCAAGCACTACGGCATTCTTGCCGGGATTAGAGATGAAATCTAGATGGTCGGACCTGTCGAAGGAGATCGTAGAGTCGGACCAATACATGTATTGTGGTACTACTGGTATGAGAGCATAGACTTCTCTGGCGGTCTGCTTCTGGGTATGCTTAGACTTGGGCACCCCCCGGAAGATCATATTGACTGTGGATATCTCTCGGAAGATAAACATTGTTAAGTAGGATTTCTTTTCTTTCCCTCTCGCAAGACCACTAGGAAAAACCTCCCCCCCCCCTCTGCCTGCCGCTCCGGTAGCCGGTGACGAGGAGGGTATTTCTGTTGAGTTGTCTCCGGCTAGTAGATAGGTAGGGTTTTAGTTCTCGCAGGGGCGGCGTTTGGACAGATGACGGCACTTCTTCTTCGAGTCAGTCTTTCGGGCTTCGATCATCCTCAAGTTCGTCCGTTGGGACGGATTAGATGGAGTTCCAGCGTAGATTCCTGCCAGCTCCTCAAGGTGGCGAGGTTAGGGTTTCTCGACGTGCATACACAACGACAATACTTGGTGTCAAATTATTTATATCGATTCATGGATTCAACGGCGACGGTTGCGGCTCCGAGAAGCTGGTCCCTAGGGGCACGTGCACGAAGACTTCACGACTGTCATCGACAAGGTCAGGCCGGCTCCAGTATAGGAGCGACGACATCGGCGCGTCGGCGGCTCATTCTTGCGGCAACAATGGTCGTTCGGTGGTCGATGAACCTCGATGTAATTTTATTATGTTTGAGGTGTTTTGTACTTCCGGTGAATCTTTATAATAGATTCGATCTTTTTGCAAAAGAAAATGTTAAGTACCATTGGTTCATTCACTCAGATGGCTGGGGTGGGAGGGCTATGGGGTATTAGCAAGATTGGAGCAACCATTTTTCTTCATTTAATTCTATGTCACTTCATCAAAACTAGAAGGGCAGTGCACGCTTTGCTGCACCACTTATGTTCTTTGGGTTGTACATGTTTTGTTTTATGTCATAATTTTTTAAGTTGTGAAAATTATTTACGTGCTAGTTGGTTTGACGTGTGGAGGAAACAATGGAGTGTGTGTTTTATCAGAGATGCTACACCTATGGACAGACTTTACGGAATCATGATTACAATGAATGTCTCAATTTAGTTACAAATTAGGGAAAGAGTGGCCCAACAATGAAAATCTGGGAAGTGATTGATGGGAGAGTGTATGCAATGACCAATCCATAGTGAATCGTCCACGGGTGTATACTTTTTATTTTTTTATTATGGTGTTTGGGTGGGTCTTTTTGGCCATGTGATTGGAGGTTGTCTTTTAATTAATACAAATACATTAGAAAATTACCTATGTTGTTGGCCGCATGTGTTATGTTGATGCTAAATGTGTCATAATCGACATTTTATTTTTATCAACGAAGGCCCACATCACCTAAACACTTATTAAGGTACCCATTCATAGAGAGATCGTACCATAAAGCATAGGCTAACGACATAATCAATCGTGTATCCAATCCAAATTGAAAATCTCAGTTGAATGAGGGGCTTGAAAATCAGGGGGCTTAATGAAGTTAGAGATTTCATTGGGCCACAACTAAGAATTGACCGAGTCAAGTCAAGAATTAAAATTGTATACCTCAATCAAATGGGAGAGCTCAAAAATTAGGAAGCATAATGTATTAAAAAATGGAATGAGAGTTCCTTGTGAAATTGTTGACCTGGTCAAAATTAGATGATCAATTCCAAATCGGATACCTCAATTGATTGTGAGGCCTTTAAAATTAGAGACCTTAGTGTTATAGAGGATTGTCTATAGTTGACATACACGATACGTCCTCCATAAACTAATATAAAAGCGTTTATAGAATACTAAATTAGTGATCTAAACGCTCTTATATTAATCTAGAAAGCGAGTACTAGTTATGATACTTCATTACAACTAGAAAAGAAAACATCTTCCCTTTTTTTTGATAAGCACCTCCTTTATTAATTGGCTACAATTGTAGCATCTAATACAATTTAGGGGATGATAGCTGATGGGGCAACATCCATCCATACATTAGGAGGAGTGAATCTAGCTAGACAAGCTAATTCGTGAGCAACCTTATTGTTCTCTCTAAAACAATGCTCATAAACAATATGACTGAAATCTGAGGACATGAAGTAACAATCATCAAAAATTGCACTGGCCACCGAAGATGAATAGCCCTCTCTGAGCGCTGCAACCACCTCCGCATTATCTGAATTAACTAAAACTTTGCTACATCTAGTTGTGCGAGCAAGATTTAGGCCGAATCTGATTGCAATTGCTTTTGCGGTAAAAGCATCATAACAGAGTCCCAGTTTTTATTCGCTGCAGCTATAAACTTGCCCTTGTGGTCTCTAATGACAGCACCTACTGAACCTTCAAGTAAGTCATGATCAAAACTCACGTCTACATTTAGCTTGACATATCCAGTCCTTGGTCTTGTCCAACCTCCTAAACGAACTCTTGGCCATGGGGAATTCGCTGCTATGAAGTTCTCAGCCAAGGAACATACAGCAAGGTTGATCTGCGGCGCCGTTTGTGGATCGCCTCCGTATGTAATTTTTCTCCTTTCCCACCACATATACCAAAAACATGTAGCCACCGTTTATCGCAGTCTCGACAATCCTAGTACATGGATATGATCGTCCGGTAGACTGAGAAGAAAATCCAACACAACCTCCCCGCATGTGTTCATCGCCAATCCCCTGTGTATTACATCCCACACTCCAAGGAGTTTCCAAACCTGAGCCGCAACTGGACATTCAAATAGCAGATGACGGATACTCTCTGGTCCTTGGTTACATACTGGACAATTTGGTTTGATCTTGATATGTCTATCAGCCAGTATTGCACGGCATGGAATAGCACTAAGAAGTGCTCCTCAAGCAATTTTTTTACCTTTGCTGGGCAGCTCAAGCTCCACACCGAATCCCATGTAGGTGTTGGCGAGGAAGAACTCACCGTACCTTGCGAATTGTGGCCAAACTTTGACTCCCAGACGGCGTGATATGCTGATCTTATGGTAAACCCACATGTTTTAGTAAAACTCCAAGCTAAAAGTCTGAGATTTCATATACTGGAAGTGGGATAGCAAGAATTCTCTGAGCATCAGCACTGCAAAACGTTTGGTTTATCAGCCCCGAATCCCAGTCAGCCAACACTGGATCTATAATCTCTGACACCCGAGAGAGGAGGTGATTCCCTCTACTAGAGATAACCTTCCTGGATGGATATTGTGGGATCCAACTATCTTCCCATATTTTTATTTTTTGACCATCTCCCACCCTCCAAATATGTCCATGTTTCAAGGTCTCCACACCTTCCGTTATACTTTGCCATGTATAAGAGGCCTTCTTTTCCAGACTAGCATTCATAAGCTCATCATCATGATAATACTTTGCCTTAAGAATCTTTGCACAGAGGGAGTTGGGATCTTCAATAAGTCACCATGCCTGTTTTGCCAGCAGTGCCAAGTTAAAACAATGAATGTCCGTGAACCCCATTCCTCCTCTGCTCTTCGGAATGCACATCTTCCACCAGGCAAACTAGTGCATTCTCTTGTGTGATGCATCATCACCCCACCAGTAACAAGAGATCGCATCTGTAATTCATTTGCAAATTTTCTTACGAATTTTTAAGACCGACATCGCGTACGTTGGTATGGCTTGTGCAACAGATTTGATCAGTGAAAGTGCGTTAAGTCGACTCAAAGGGGGGGTGAATAGGCGATTTTTATGAATTATTCACTGAGGAACTTCAGGGTGAGGAAATTCCTAAGCGAAGAACTACTTGCAACGGAATAAGTACTCAGATGCACACATGACATAACATAAACATGGACATCATGATGAAATCAAAACAGACACAGAGTACAGAAAGCATAAGCACATGATAAAACAGGATGAAGACAAATAGACTGAAAATTGAATTGAGGAAATTGAGAAAGTCTTCAGTCAAAGTCTTCAAACAGATATGAAAAGGCACACAACACATTAACGAGGAAATGGAAGGGTTGAGGAAATAGAACTAGTTAGCTCGGTGAAGACAACGATTTAGTAGACCAGTTCCAACTACTGTGACAGTTGTACGTTTGGTTGGAGCGGCCAGGTATTTAAACCTGAGGACACATAGTCCCGGACACACAGTCCTCACCGTATTCTCTTTGAGCTTAGGTCACACAGACCTCACCCAATCACTCGTGGTAAGTCTTCAGGTGACTTCCAAACCTTCACAAACTCAGTCACTCGGCGATCCACAATTTCCTCTTGGATGCTCTAAACCATGACGCCTAACCGTCTAGAAGATGCATAGTCTTCAAAGGTAACAACCGTCGGATCCACACAGGATCAATCTCTTCAGTGATGCTCAATCACTTTGGGTTTGAAGGTGTTTGGATTTGGGTTTTCCTCACTTGATGATTTTTGCTCAAAGTCCTCGGAGGATGGGATGCTCTCAATGACAAGTGTCAGTTTCTCTCGGAGCAGCCAACCAACTAGTGGTTGTAGGGGGCGGCTATTTATAGCCTAGGGAGCATCCCGATATGATAAGACATAAATGCCCTTCAATGATATGACCGTTAGGTGGATAAGATATTTTGGGACAGCTGGCGCATAGCACAGCAATGGTCGGAAATTTGAGGTTCAAATTCCTTAGGGTTGTCATGTTCCTCACTTATAGGCAATCCGCACTGGCGAATTCTTAACTCCTTAGTTAGAAAAAAAATCCTCAGAGAACAGAAGAACTTCGTCTCTGTCATTGAAGAAATTGAGTGAACTGCATGAGATTTCCAATGGCTTCACTCGAAGGGATTGGTAGGTATAGGATTTGAGATGAGCATCACATGGAAACTTTTCCTTAGTTTTTCCTTGACCCCCTTTAACAGTACGGTGTTTCCTATGACTCAAGAAAGAGAAAATGAAACTACGAAAACAAAAGTCTTCACACTTCATGTTCCTTGCATGAATATCAAGTCTTCATGGTCACACCAATGTGACGCCCCCGATTCAATGGTACACTAATCATGCACGCAAACGTGTACGATCAAGATCAGGAACTCAGGGAAGATATCACAACACAACTCTAAAACATAAATAAGTCATACAAGCATCATAATACAAGCCAGGGGCCTCGAGGGCTCGAATACAAGTGCTCGATCATAGACGAGTCAGCGGAAGCAACAATATCTAAGTACTGACATAAGTTAAACAAGTTTTCCTTAAGAAGGCTAGCACAAACTAGGATACAAATCGAAAGAGGCGCAGGCCTCCTGCCTGGGATCCTCCTAAAATACTCCTGGTCGTCGTCAGCGGCCTGCACGTAGTAGTAGGCACCTCCGGTGTAGTAGGAGTCGTCGTCGACGGTGGCATCTAGCTCCCGGGCTCCGGCATCTGGTTGCGACAACCAGGTAGAAGGGAAAGGAGAAAAGAGGGAGAAAAGCAACCGTGAGTACTCATCGAAAGTACTCGCAAGCAAGGAGCTACACTACATATGCATGGTTATATGTGTAAAGGGCCATATCAGTGGACTGAACTGCAGAATGCCAGAATAAGAGGGGGATAGCTAATCCTGTCGAAGACTACGCTTCTGGCAGCCTCCGTCTTGCAGCATGTAGAAGAGAGTAGACTGAAGTCCTCCAAGTAGCATCGCATAGCATAATCCTACCCGGCGATCCCCTCCTCGTCGCCCTGTTAGAGAGCGATCACCGGATTGTATCTGGCACTTGGAAGGGTGTGTTTTATTAAGTATCCGGTTCTAGTTGTCATAAGGTCAAGGTACAACTCAGGGTCGTCCTTTTACCGAGGGACACGGCTATTCGAATAGATAAACTTCCCTGCAGGGGTGCACCACATAACCCAACACGCTTGATCCCATTTGGCCGGACACACTTTCCTGGGTCATGCCCGGCCTCGGAAGATCAACACGTCGCAGCCCCATCTAGGCACAACAGAGAGGTTAGCACGCCGGTCTAAATCCTATGCGCGCAGGGGTCTGGGCCCATCGCCCATTGCACACCTGCACGTTGCGTATGCGGCCGGAGAGCAGAGCTAGCAACCTCCATTACAAAGGAAGTCACGTTACGCGGTCCAACCCGACGCGCGCCGCTCAGTCACTGACGTCACGAAGTGCTTCGGCTGATACCACGACGCCGAGTGCCCATATCTTTCCCGCGTAGTTGGTTAGTGCGTATAGGCCAGTAGCCAGACTCAGATCAAATACCAAGATCTCGTTAAGCGTGTTAAGTATCCGCGAACGCCGACAGGGCCAGGCCCACCTCTCTCCTAGGTGGTCCCAACCTGCCCTGTCGCTCCGTCACAAAGATCCACCCAGAGGGCCGTCGGGACAAAGGTCCTTTCAGCCCCCAATCCGTGAATCACTCGCGGGTACTCCTCGAGCCGACCCGACTTTAGTCACCACATGTATCATGTATAAAGTATACTATATACCCGTGATCACCTCCCGAGTGATCACGGCCCGATAGTATAGCACAGCAGACGGACAAGAATGTAGGGCCACTGATGGAAAACTAGCATCCTATACTAAGCATGTAGGATTGCAGGTAAAGGTAACAACAGTCACTACTAGGAAAAAGGCTACTAGCAGCGCGGGTAAAATGGCTACTAGCAGCGCGGGTACCCGCGCTACTAGTATCGCGCTACAGCTAATAGTTAGTAGTAGCGTGGGTTAAACCCGCGCTACTACTAACTTTGTTAGTAGTAGCGTGTACCGCCCACGCTGCTGCTATTACGTACACGCGCTACTACTAATGAAATAGTAGTAGCATGGGTAGAAAACCAATGCTACTAGTATCCTATATACTAGTAGCGCTCAGTTTCCTCCCCACGCTACTACTAACAATTTAGGAATTAAAAAAATAAAAATTAGATGTAGTATTCATGAATGGTAATACGTCCAATGCAAAACAAAGGAATGTCACTAAACCATCTCAATATTCCATTTAACATGTCACAGAACCATCTCAAGATTCGATTTAACATCAGACACACACAACCATCATCGTAAGGTGGGTACCTTCCCTAGTGGTCTACCACCAACCTAAACAGACCACTTCTCTAGATGCATCTACCTAGGCTCGGAGTTCAGACGTCGATGGACTTGAATCCTCCCTCCCCCGGACGATGGCGTCAAGGTCCTCCACACCTTCGGCGACCTTCTACAGTGCATCATTGATCATCAAGCTCTTGGGTGTCTCCTAAGTCTGTTGACACAATCACAAGAAAAGCATTAAGAAAGAGGCCTGCTGGACTGTTTGAAATATCACTGCTGGTAACAAAGACCAGATACAGGTAGGAGTTATGTATATTCTCACATGGTTTCTTCTCATGTTACTTATGCTTAGGGGATTACCTTTGTTTGTATTAAATACTCAGGACATTGATTGATTTTAGTTCGATAACTGTATGTATTGTGTTGTGCATATACGTTAGATTGTGCTGTGTTCATTGTGGCTAGTGGGAAATATTGTAACTAATGTTATCAATATGCTAGAGGTACAAAGAACTAATGCCGATGATTCGAAAGTAGCACGCCTAAGAACTAAGATTTCCTTCAATGTTGGTTCAACTAGATGTAAATGACATACTTGCAAACCAGTGAGTGTTGACTTGCTACAGTGCCAAGGGTGCATTTACATGAGGACCAAAGAGAAACAGCAGCATGCATGGTCTGAATCAGTGGTTGGCAGGATCAAAACAACAAAGAACTAATGGCACTGTTGTTATCACAGGCCTCATCTGGGAAGCTCCTTACCGTGGTTCATATGTCCAGCCTAGCTATATCATCAAGCTTATATTTATTTATTTCTTGACCATATGCATATGCAAGTAGTACTATGCAAAAAATGACAGATACAGGAAGTAGTGAGACATGTGAGGTACCAGTACTGGATGCATATGGTAAATGAATGAGTGAGGAGTGATGGTAGTGTGGTACTGACCCAGCAACCAGCTCAAGTAGCTGAGGGAATAGCTCTGATTCTCTGAGCCTGATGATCTCGGAGGTGGTGGTGTCGATGGACTGGGTGGCCACCAGCATCTTGGACTTGAGGCTCTCCATCTCCATCCTGTTCTTCTCCATCTTGAGGTAGTCCACACCCCTCACCTCCTGCTTCGTCAGCAGCCCCACCTTCTTATCATGCTCCTGCTTAAGCCCCTCGTAGTTCTGCCCAGTCGATTGTGCGGTTAGCGAAAGCGTCACATAATAGTATGTGGTAAGTTTTGATGCGATAAAAGGGAAAAAATGACTCTGCAAAGCCATGTATGCACTATTCCTATCTACATCAAAAGAAGCACAAAGATTTGTATCTTTAAAGCTGTAAAATAAAGCTGACATTTCATGATTACTTAGTGAAAGACGATGAAACAGCCTATCTTTAGTTCTTTACCATGGCAAATGAGCTGAAAAAGTTTAAACTATTCGACGAAGGATCACATCAGTTGTATACCAATATTCGGAGAACAGAGCAACACATGAAATTCTGTCTTACAGGTTATAAAATAAAGCGCAAAGATCGAACATTTTTTGTATCTATATGGAGAACCGTTGCTACTGAAGGCAAATTGCCTGTTGTTTATTTGCAGAGGTTACCCCACTCTGTCTGATATATGTAAGACAAGTACATTTACTACTTTGTTGGATTTATACGAGAACAAATAAAGCATATCATGTTTTTCTAGTATATTCACGTATAAGTTGTACACTCGCACAACATGTTAAGTAGCAAGAGAGAGGGATCCAAGAATTTTGTGGGGAGGCATAATAGCATAACGGAAAGGGACTTGAATTTTCTATATAGAGGCATATGAAGGCCAAAAGCATTTGCAAGATTCAGTTCAATATACTTAGAGAATCACTGATTTAGCTCTCGAACATCTAAAACAAGCTACTGGACATTGGGCAAGTAGTACTAATTCTCAAAATAAAATGACGCCAAGCAAGGACAAGTGGTATATGCGATATGGAAAGCTACCAGTCTACCACCACCATCCTAAACAATGAGCACATGAACACATTACTGATGGTCTGACGCCACATCTCAAACACTTGGTGCATTAGTCGTGTTACTGATGTAGGTAAGCTTCTTCATCTGCATCTCAGAAGCGGCTCTGCCCAAAATCCCCATGGACGCGGACAGCTAAATTGGAACAGCAAAACCACATGCACTATAAATCAATTTAATCCAGACAGACGCTCCAGTTCATCAGCTAAACAATAGAGCAGATCGATAGGAAATTTTGTTTCTGTACACACGTTAATTCCTGGCTACCAAAATTTGAGGGGTAAAAAAAATGGCAATAAAACTCTTACACTGAATATTCGTGTACACATTCCTACAATGAATTTGTGCACACATTCTTCCACTAGTCACTACTAGTTACATGATTGAATTGTGATACCCTCAAACTAATATCAAGGTGCTGCAGCAGTCTAAATAAACAAAATCTGCATCTAACGAGGAAACTCTGATGAAAGATACCATCTCTTGCTCTGTATATTCTGTAGACATTCTTACACTAAATTTATGAACACATTCTTCTACTATCCACTACTTACTAGTCACAGGGATTGAATGCTAAAATCAAGGTACTACAACAATCTAATCTAGATAAACAACACAGGGCGCAGGGGGAAGTCCTCTTCGTAACAAAATCTCGCAGAAACCGCCTCATTAGTTGGAATTAGGATGCCATGGCAAGACGAACTGAAAAAGGAAAAAAGGCGGCCGCACTGACCTTGATGAACTCGGCGGGGACGCCGCGGACGCGCTCGACGAGCAGGCCGGCGCCCTCGAGCTCGCGCACCAGGCGCGCCACGCTGTCCTTCCCCGCTTGCACACGGCCTGCTAAATTGAATCCAAGGGGGTCAGGGGCTGCCTGCGGTGAAGAGAAAGAGAGGATAATGGGGAACCTCACCTCCATGGCGTCGGTCCGCACTAGCAGCAGCAGGAGGAGGGACGGAGGAGCAAGTAGTAGGACCACCGGCGGGCCGTCTGCATCGGCGGCGGGAAAGAGGGAGCCCTCCCCGCGCCGCGCCGCACCCGGAGAAGGGGGCCCCTAGCTAGGGTTTGGGACCGGCACAAGGGCACGGCGAGGAGGAGGATCCGCACGTGAGGTGGGGCGCCGGTGGTGGGGTTGGGGGAGAGGAGGTCGTCGGCGTCGGCGGTGGCGGCGGGGTTGGTTGGGGGAAACGTGGGGAGTGGAGGACGAGGAGAGGCGGCGTGGGAGAGAAAGGCAGAGCAGGGGTGAGAGGCTGAGGTGGGGCGGCAAGGAGATAACTTAACAGTAGCTTTGGGTTTATACCCCACGCTAATCCAACATTACTACTATGGTAAGTCTTGGGTGCACGGTGGAGACCATTTAGTAATAGTGTGGGATTTATAACCCGCGCTGCTACTATCAACTTAGTTGTAGCGTGGGTTTATAACCCGCGCTACTACTATGGCTGGTCCCGAGGGGCACGGTGAAAATCACTTAGTAGTAGCGAGGGTTATACAACCGCGCTACTACTATCAACTTATTAGTATCGCGGTTCCTTTAAGCTCGCTACTGCTAGTTAGCAGTAGCGCCTGTTTTTAAACCGCGCTGCTGCTAAGATTCTGTGTATAACGTTTTCCCTAGTAGTGAGTAGTAGCAAGGACAGGCTATGCATCAGGGTAGGATAAACGGAAAGCAGTAACATGCTACACTACTCTAATGCAAACAGTATAGAAGAGAATAGGCGATATCTGGTGATAAAGGGGGGGCTTGCCTGGTTGCTCTGGCAAGAGAGAGGGGTTGTCAACTTCGTAGTCGTACTGGGTAGCAGCGGCGTCGGTCTCGGTGTCTATCGAGAGAAGACGGGGAGGAAACAATAAATATTATGCAAACAGATGCATAGCGATGCATGACATGACAAGTATCGGTGCTAGGGGTGCCCTATCGCGGTATGAGGTGATACCGGGGAAGGGGGGAAACATCCGGGAAGGTATCCCCGGTGTTTCGCGTTTACGGGCAGAGGAGCCGGAGGGGGAAAGTTGCGAGTTTGATATGTTAGGGGTGTGTGGCGGACGAACGGGCTACGTGTCCGGATTCGTCTCGTCGTTCTGAGCAATTTTATGTACAAAGTTTTCCCATCCGAGCTACGGTTTATTTTATATTGATTTTAAAAGATTTAATTCATTTTTAGGATTTATTTAATTATTTCAATTCAGCATTATCCAGAACAGTGCCTGGTGACGTCAGCATGACGTAGAGGTGACATCAGCGGTCAACGGTCCGCTGACCAGAGTCAACCTGACCGGTGGGTCCAGTGGGACCCACCTGTCATAGACTGAGACTAACTAATCAGGTTTAATTAGTTTAGTTAATTGACTAGGTTAATTACTGATTAGATTAATCTTAATATGATTAATTAACATAATTAAATCCTTAATTAATTAATTAATTAATGTAATTATTAATTAACTATTTATTTATTTACTTTTTTCTCTTTTTTTAAACATTTTGGAGTGGGGCCCCATTGTCATAGGGCCACTGGGCTTAGCGGGTGAGCGGGCAAGTGGGCAGCGGGTGAAGCCGCCACCCGCCCTGGTAGCGAGGCGAGGCCAGGGACATGTGAGAGAGCCGCCGGCGAGGCCAGGCGGAGGGGATGCGCGCGCGGCTAGGCGGCAGCTAGTAGCAGCAGCGTAGCGAGCCGCAACGGAGCAGAGCAGCAGATGCAGTGGGCAACGACGAAGGACAGGTGCGGTGCACGCATAGCGCGCCGGTGGAAGCAGGGCGTCGCGGGTGCGCGCGTTGCGCGAACGAGCACGGCTTGGGTCTGCACGGGGTGAGTGCAAGCACGCGAGCGGCCAGGCGGGACGCGGCCGAAGCGCGGCCATGGCGGACAGCGGGCGGGGATGGCGCTAGCGACGGGGACAGAGGAGAAAAAGGGGGTAGGCGGAGTGGGTCAGGGTCCTCACCCCCGTTGCAGGGGTTCACCGGCGAGGCTCGACGGAGTCCGCCAGGGAGGAGGTCGGGGAGGCAAGCGTCAACGGTAGGCGGCGCGGCGTCCATCCATCGGGGAGGTGGCGGGGCGTCCATCTAGCCGCGTGGTGGCGGGGCATCGGAGCCGGCGAGGAAGAGTCGGGGACGGGCAGTCCCACGGGGAGGTCTGGCAAACGTGGGGGCGTCGGGCGGTGTCGGGCGGTTGCCCCCGATCCAAATCGGATCGGGAGGGGAGCGAGACGTGGGGGGAGTGGGGGAAGTGGTGTGGGGTGTCGATAGGTGATTAGGGTTTCGATGGGGGGATAAGGTAGCATGGGGAGGGCCGGCCTCTTGGCTAGCTGGGCCGGTTGGCCCAGCAAGGGGGTTGTTGTTTCTTTTCCTTTTATTATTATTCCTTGTTTTGTTTTATTTTCTTTTCTTTTATTCTGCTTTATCTTTGTTTCCTATTGTTTAAGGTTTTGTAAAATATATACTTGGCATCTAATTTAGTATTTCAATTTAGTCCAATGTCATAAAAGGTCTAGTTCCCAAATAATTTAATTTGATATTTTAGTAATTAGTAAAGGCATTTAAATAATTAGTTTTGCTACTATTTAAATCATTTTAGTGCAGTTAAGCATTTCATAAAAGTTTGGTTTCACCACCATAATCACCTATGCATTATCTGGCATGACCCGAACATTTTAGTTTCATTGTTTGAAAACTTTTGTCGTTTGTATGATTTTTAATTTGAATTCGAATCGGTTTCAAACTAACGCGATATTAGCAACAGTAATCGAAGTGACGTGGCATCATTAGCATAGGGTTGTTGTAGCTTAATTATCCGGGCGTCACAACCAATTTCTTCACTTTCAAAGTCTTCAGAAAGTCTTCAGAAATCCAAAGTCTTCAGTTGAAGACATTCATTTTTAGGGGTCGACTTTCTCTGTAAATATCAAACTCCTCAAAGACTTATAGACCTGTGTACACTCACAAATGCATCAGTCCCTTAACCTATAAGTCTTCAATACACCAAAATCACTAAGGGGCACTAGATGCACTTACAATCTCCCCCTTTTTGGTGATTGATGACAATATAGGTTAAGTTTCCAACGGGGATAAACATATGAAGTGTAAATACTGATATTGAGGAATTTGATTGCAAGACATAGAAGAACTCCCCCTGAAGATGTGCATAGTGAGGAATTTGCTTTTGAAGCAATGCACACTTGAAGAGTGGAATCATGGAGATCTCCCCCTATATCTTGTAATTCATACACGCATTTAACATATGATATGAAGAATTTGAAATGCATCATGAAATATGGTGACTGATGTAATTCAGCATGCATGCATTTAACATATATGAGGAGATAGCATGTAGAAGAACATAGCAAAAGTATCAGACCACCATCGGGTTTAAGTTTACAACTTGATCCAATAAAATCTTCAGAAGAACGAGAGTTGTAACTTAGAAAAAAAAACGCCCATATATAGACCTGCTTGAAGACTAACTCAAATTTCTCCCCCTTTATCATCGAAAGACCAAAAGGGACGAAAAATGAGGACTAACGCCCCTGAAGAATATCATGTTAACGGAGGAGCGCCATCGTTGTTGAGGTCGGTTGTTGTAGTAGGGCCTGCCGTAGTGTCGTCCAAATCTTCATGCTCATCGGTGTCACGTGATGAAGAATATGAGCTGGCCACCAAGGAAGGAACTTTGACTTTATTGAATTTCTTCGCTGGTGGTTGAGACCAGTCAAAGTCCTGCTTGAAACCCATTTGCTTCAGATCTTCGTCACCATAAAGATGAGACGGAACAGCCCAGGTGCGATTGAATACTTCATGGAGGTAGAAGTGGTTCTTCTTCACTGCAATGTGTGTAGCAGTCATGTTGTGAAGAATAGAACCAAACTGACGCTTAACCCATTTGTGGTTGCGATCGACCTTTTGGTGAAGACTCAGGAGAAGCTCACAATCAGTCATCGCCCTTGGAGCTGTGCCTTGAGGATTTTGCTTTGAGGCATTGGCGGCAGAGTCATGAGTGGCAGAGTCATCATTGGTGGAGTAAGATGCAGCTTTGCGGAACTGACCATCCAATGGACGAATGCCTTCATCAATAATAGCAGTGGCCTTGCCCTTTTCATCAGCTAAGGAAAATGTCCTCTTGAGGACTTCAATGGGGGGCAAGTAGTTGTCATGGTTGAGAGTGTCAGCCTTGTAATTGATTGAAGACCTTAATCCAAGGAATCTCATAATCCAGGGAGCATAAGGCTTCAATTCAAAAGGGGACAATGCAACATTGGCCAGAGTCCTCTTGAAGAAATCATGGTAGTTGACAGGAACACAATGAATGATGTTGAATAACATATTCTTCATGATACCAATGACCTCTTCTTCATTGGAGTCGTGGCCCTTGATTGGACTCAAAGTCTTGGTCAAGATGCGATAGACAGTCCTTGGGGCTTGACCGGGCTTCAGCGGCTTCATCAACACTTGCATATAGTGGTCAGTAAGTTCAGGTTCACGATATATACAACGTGCACCTTCGAGGGAAGGACTGACAGGCAGGGCATGAAGAAATTCAGAGGCCGGTGCTTTGGAGTGAGTATTCTCTGTCATCCAGTCCAACACCCAAGAGTTCACATCTTCAGCATTTCCTGTGATGTGCAGCATCACATAGAACTGAAGAATTAGTTCTTCATTCCAATCTCATATGTCAGTGCAAAAGTTCAGTAGTCTAGCATCATGAAGAACACTGAGGACTGGCGTGAAGCAAGGTAGTGATTCCATGTCCACGTGAGGAATATGCTCATGGTCGAAGACTTTGTCCTTATCAAAAAGCAGTGAAGAATAGAAGTTTGCTTGGCTGGCAGTCCAGAAACACTTCCTTCTAAGACGAGCAGAGTCATATGGGTTGTAATCTGTGAAGAATACATGCTCGTGGAAGAAGTCATCAGCCTTGAAGTTTTGCTTCTTAGAGAAGGGATTCTTTACCTTGGGCTGAGGAGTATCAGTCAAAGGCATCACAGGCTCAGGAATCACATTCTCAGGAACTTCACTTCCTTTGGCTCTAGCGGCCCTCTGTTGTCTACCTCTGATGATTTCGGCAAATTCCTCATCATCGACTTCCTCTTCATCGGAAGGTACTTGAAAGGCAACCTGCTTCTTGTGAGGACTTGATCTAGAGCCTCGTCCAGCAGTGGCCTTGGTCTTCAGCAAAGTAGGGCCTATTGAGGAAGTCAGAGGAGCTGAAGAACTTGCAGAAGCTCCTGAGGCAATTGATTTTCCTGAGGTCCTTTAACACGAGGCAAGATGCACAGGTGCTGAGGACATTGCCGGAGGAGCTGAGGGTTTTGGAGGAGCTGGAGGAGCATGATGAATTTGCTATGAGGGATTTGCAGAACTAGGCCGTGAGGGCATTGCTGAGGTGCTTGGCCGTGAGGGCATTGAAGCACAAACATTGGGCTTGTGTGCAGGCTTCTTGGGCATAGCATTCTTGGGCTTGCTAGCAGAGGCCTCAACAGTGGCAGCAGCAGAATCTTCATTGCCTCTTTTGCCATTTTGGCAAGTTTAGCTTGACGCTTGGCCCATTCCTTGGGGAAATCCTCACCTCTTCTGATGCTAGAGGGATCAGCAACTTGGCCTGGTGCCAAGGGAGGTCTTGGGCATGGAGGGTGTACTGCGAATTTTCTCATGTACTTGGGAATCACACATCTGTACTCCCTCCATTCTCTGGCCCATCTCCTCTCTATCCTCTGAATGCGCACTTTGCGCTCATTCTTTGTTTCATGACGAGGAGTGCAGTACCCTGCATAGATGTCATCTAGAATCTCAGAAGCATTATTGACTTCCAATTTATTCCCTCCCTTCTGAGGTTTCTTGTCGTCAGCCATTTTCTTTAGCTGAGGATTCTGAACAATTGAGTTCTCTGATGAGGTATGTAACTTTTCTTCGAGGAATGCTGTAAATGAGTTAAGTTGATGAGAACCTAGTGATTCAGCAGCGGACATGTGTACCTGTGAATAGAGTATAGGTGCGAAGAATTTGGAGAGGTCATATGCGTTCTCAGAAGTTTTTGCAAAAAGAACAAGTTTGAGGAATTTGACCAAATGTGTCTTGGGGAATTTCACTAACCGTTCTTTGACTTAGGTTCCAGAGTTGTATAGATTGGAAGTCCACACAATTGAGGAATATTGAAGAAAAATGTAGCTTAGGGAAACAGATCAAGAATTGATGTTTGTGTGAGGTGTTTAAAGTGTGAAGATTGAAGAATAAACACCTTTTGAAGATTTGTCGAAATCAAAGGAATCAGCAAGGGCAGTAAAAATGACTTTTAATTACCCTTGACGAAGAACACGACGAACTGTGAATAGTAGATTTGAAGCTCGTCAGTTTAGATCTTCCACGCCCTAACTTGGCAGAGGAAGACAGCTACGGCGGCGGCGGAGTGAAGAAATCTGCGGCCGGCGCGAGTAGGACGGCGACGAGGTCGAGGCAGCGAAGCTCTTCCTCACCAGCGATGATGGAAGTAGCAGCGGCGCTAGGTTTTGAGAGGTCGAGCGGAGTAAAAACAGTCTGAGGAGGGTGAGGGGTATTTATAGCCGATGTGAAAAACTGTTCGCCCGAGGAAAATGGACGAACATGCCCCTGACCCTTCTCATTCGTGCGACAAGTGTCACCCACATACTGTGAGGTGGAGATCGTGTGAGATCGTCGGTGAATAGATAATCATATCGTGGAATGCGAAACGATTTGAGCGGCAAAAGCCAAAAATTTAGATTAGAACATTTTAAGGTTTCGTTCGCAAATTCTTCATCTGACAAGGACATAGTCAAGATTTTGAACAGGTTCCAAATAGAGCACACATGAAGAATTTGTGAACAGACTGGGTTGAGTTTAGCTTAGAGGGGGAAGGGTCCGATCACATTCACTTAGCAGAAAAAGCAACTTGAAGAATTAGCAATAAGTGAATGTTGTAGAGGACATAAACTCATATATATTTATATAGCCAATGAAGAAAACCAACGGAGAGAGTGAAGATAATGCAAAGTTGAAGAAATTGAACAACCGAGGAATTTCAAAAATGAAGAAAAACTCAAATTGAAGATTTTCAACTGTTGTTGGTGGCGTAGCCCACCGTATAAGAATGCTGATTTCAGACACCGTGTACAATTGTCATAGGGCTCTGAGAATCAAATTCTTCGTTAATTTCTTCACACTTAGGGTGTTAGTCTTCATTGATTGAAGAAAAACATTACTTCGTGTGTTGCACATCTAAGTCATCAATTTTGCATAAGTGTTAGGATGTGTGTCCTTTTCGAAGGACATTCGAAGATTCTAAGATATTTAGCTCACACCGCAACTTGCTAAATCTCTTCTCATCCAAGGGCTTTGTGAAGATATCGGCTAGCTGTTCTTCAGTCTTCACGTGCTCGATAGAGATGTCACCCTTCAACACATGATCACAAAGAAAATGATGACGAATCTGAATGTGCTTTGTCTTCGAGTGCTGAACTGGGTTATGAGCAATCTTGATGGAACTCTCATTGTCACAGTAGAGAGGCACATTCTTCACGTTGACGCCGTAGTCCTTGGTGGTTTGCTTCATCCATAGCAATTGAGCACAGCACAAACCAGCAGCAATGTACTCAGCTTCAGCAATAGAGAGTGATACGCAGTTCTATTTCTTCGAGGACCAACATACCAAGGATCGTCTGAGGAAATGACATGTGCCTGACGTTGACTTGCGTTCCACACGATCAGCAACATAGTCAGAGTCTGAATATCCAAGCCGAGCCCTTGGGATACTATAATCCAAGTGTTGGAGTGTGAGCTAGATATCAAAGAATATGCTTCACAGCCTTATGGTGTGATTCCTTCGGTGTAGCTTGAAAGATGGCACACATGCAAACACTAAGCATAATATCCGGCCTAGATGCACATAAATACAATAAAGAACCAATCATGGAGCGGTATACCTTTTGATCGAAGTCAATACCATTTTCATAAGTGGAAAGATGGCCATTTGTGGGCATAGGGATTTTGACGCCTTTGCAATCTTGCATGCCGAATTTCCTCAGTACATCCTTGAGGTATTTCTCCTGAGATATGAATATGCCATTGCGTTGTTGACATATCTGAAGACCTAAGAAGAATTTCAATTCTCCCATCATAGACATTTGATATTCTTCTCTCATCATATGGGCAAATTCATCACTGTAACATTGGTCAGTACAACCAAAGATAATATCATCAACATATATTTGGCACACGAATAATTCATCATCATATGTTTTGGTGAAAAGAGTTGGGTCGAGTAAACCAGGTTTGAAGCCTTTCTTCATGAGGAATTCCTTCAAAGTATCATACCACGCCCGAGGGGCCTGCTTGAGGCCATAGAGGGCCTTATTGAGTTTGAAAACTTTGTCAGGATGCTTTGGATCTTCAAAACCTGGGGGTTGAGCAACATATACTTCTTCCTCAAGCTTACCATCGAGGAATGCACTTTTCACATCCATCTGATACAAGATGATATTATGATTGTTAGCATAAGCAAGTAATATGCGAATAGCCTCAAGTCTAGCAACAGGTGCAAAAGTTTCATCGAAATCAATTCCTTCAACCTGTGTGTTTTAGAAGCATTGCCTTCAACAGACGACACACAAGCCATAGTCATTCTGACCCAATCAGCCCTAAACCCTAGTTTTAGAAGCATTGCCTCCAAAAGACCCATTCTACACGATCATAGGCCTTGTGCATATCTAATTTAACTGCACACCATCCCTCCTTGCCTTTTTTCTTCTGTTTAATTGCATGGAGGCTCTCATAAGCTATCAAGACATTATTCGTGATAAGCATCCCCGGAACAAAGGCACACTGTGTAGGACTAATGATTTCAGGAAGCAAACTTTTCAGTCTTATAGCAATCATCTTTGAGATAACTTTATAAACCACATTGCACAAGCTAATAGGTCTAAATTGTGTGACTTTCTCAGGAGTGTTTACCTTGGGGATCATCACAATGGTAGTATCATTCCATCCCGGTGGGATCTCCTGTGATTTAACTGCACCCAGAACTTCCATCACAAGATCATCCCCTAACATTGGCCAAAACCTCTTATAGAAAACTGCAATAATCCATCCGGTCCAGGGGCTTTAAAGTCACCAATCGAGAACAAGGCTTTCCTGACCTCTTCTGCCGTATAGGGGGCCATAAGAGCTTCATTCATGGCAGCAGTTACATGAGGTTGTACCTTTGACAACACATTAAGGTCCGGCTGCTGAACTTGTGCTGTAAACAAAGTAGAAAAGTATTCTGAGATGATTAGATTAATGTCCTCCTCACTCTCCTTCCATACTCCAGTGTCATCCAACAGCCTCTTAATGCAATATTCCTCTTCTTGCGAGCCGCGACCGTTCTATGGAAAAACGTTGTATTTCGGCCGCCATGCAGCAGCCAATTTGCCCTTCCACGTAGGAACCAAACCAACTCTTCTTGATCCAGTAGATTTTCAATCAGGACTTGGATATCTTTCATTCTTTGTCTGTTTTCAGAAGTGTTTGGTCCCCTTCTTAATTTCTCCAGATCTTTCTTTAACTTATTTACTCTCTTCTTAGGGCTCTATAGGATATCACTGTCGGTGTCAAAACCAGCGGATCTCGGGTAGGGGGTCCCGAACTGTGCGTCTAGGATCGATGGTAATAGGAGACAGGGGACATGATATTTACCCAGGTTCGGGCCCTCTCTATGGAGGTAATACCCTATTTCCTGCTTGATTGATCTTGATGAATATGAGTATTACAAGAGTTGATCTACCATGAGATCGTAATGGCTAAACCCTAGAAGTCTAGCCTATGACTATGGTAATGTGTACATATGGTGTCCTTTCCGGACTATCCCCTTTGGCTTATATAGACACCGAGAGGATCTAGGGTTTACATGGAGTCGGTTACATAAGAAGGAATCTTCATAGTTGGTCGCCAAACTTGCCTTCCACGCCAACTAGAGTCCAATCCGAACACGGGTGCAGTCTTCAGCCTTCATGTCTTCACAGCCCATCAGTCCGGCCCATAGATAATAGGCCGAACGCCCGAGGACCCCTTAGTCCAGGAATCCCTCAGTAGCCCATGAACCTGGCTTCAATGACGAGGAGTCCGGCGCGCAGATTTGTCTTCGGCATTGCAAGGTGGGTTCCCTCCTTCTGAACTACAGAATAGTCTTTGGATGAAGTAAATATATCCGGACCTCCCATGTACCCCTCACAACCGTAGAGAGAATATATATTTCACACAAACTCTATCCGCCTATAGTTTTCGAGTAACATGACGCCACACCTGCCTAGTCCTTTTTTCGAACTGTTTGGCCAGCCCACCTTCCCACGTCTTGAGAAGTGGTTCCATTGGCACTTCTTTTTAAAGCGGAGATCGTGTCCCCTTATTGCGATATTTCCGTTAATACAGGCGCGGGTAATCCAACTGCGCCGTTTACACTACCCATTGGGAACAGGCAGGTTTTATGACCAACGGGGGGGCTGATATTCGTAGCCTTTATAAGGGGATAAGGATTCGTGCCTTTCACCCACGCCCCCTCCTTCTCCGTCCTTTCGTCCTTAAGCTCCAACGCAGAAGCTCCCATCTTCCTCTATTTCGAAAAAGCATTTAGCCATGTCTGGATCCGGAGCGGGAGGCAAGTGGATGGCCTCCTCCATGAAGCCGAAAGACATCAAGGAGCTCCGAGAGGCCGGATACCTGGCTGAGGGAATCGTCCACCGACTCCCCGCCGAGGGACAGATCGTGCCTACCCCCGAACCTCAAGAGAGGGTAGTGTTCCTTGCGCATTTTTTCCATGGGTTAGGATTCCCTCTCCACCCATTTGTTCGTGGATTGATGTTTTACTATGGACTGCACTTCCATGACCTCGCCCCCAACTTCATCCTTAATATCTCCGCATTCATAAGTGTGTGCGAAGCCTTTCTCCGCACTCCACCTCATTTTGGCCTTTGGCTGAAGACTTTCAATGTAAAGCCAAAGGTGGTGCATGGCCAATAGGCCGAGAGCGGAGGTGCCATGGTGGGCAAGATGCCCAATATGACCTGGCTCGAAGGCTCCTTTGTAGAGACGGTGAAGGGATGGCAATCGGGGTGGTTCTATATCACCGAGCCGCGCAACGCCAACTGGGCGGCGGCTCCCGAATTCCGATCCGTAGTCCCGATGCGGCTTACCTCCTGGCAAGAGAAGGGCCTGATCTGGGGATCTTTGGAAGAGATCACGAGGCTCCAAACGTGCCTCCAGAATATGATAACCCGGAAGATCAAGCTCGTTGATGTGATCCAGGTCATGCTTATACGCCGGATCCTTCTGTGTCAGCGCCGGACCTGTTATTTATGGGAGTTCAATTCGGCAAAGCACCAGATGCTGCTAAGGCTTTTTGTCACGATGCACGAGGATATCTGGAAGGTGCTCTTCAAGGGCAGCGAGACACCGCCACCCCTCGACCAAATATCGCGGGCTCAACTTTAAGCGTCAGGCCAATTCGGTAAGCCATCAAGGTATAGTCTTTGAGGACACACTTCGAGGAAGCATACTAAGCCTTCTTATCAATTTCTTTTCCAGGCCTGGGTCGATCTAGCGGTAAGGATTAATAGTCCGGCTCCTCTGCCCGAAGATGAAGAGACCCCACTCATTGCGGAGATGCTATTTCCGGCGCCTTATGACGTGCCGGAAAATAAGGTCAAAACCACGGCCAAGGGACCAGGAGTGGCCTTCGTCGAAGGAGCACCTTGGTCATCTCATCTGACGACGAGACAGACCCCTCAACCACCGACGATGGCGACGAGGAGGAAAGCGACTCCCCCCTGCCGGAGGAAGGAAGAAAAGGGAGGCCTCCACGAGTTTGGAGGTGGAGGTGCCCAAGAGGGGGAGAGGCTCCCTCGCGGTTAACTACGCGTGGGATGTTGATAGCAGTCCGGAGTGACCTCACCGATCCAAGCCTCGGGCCGCTTCGTAAGTATCAGGATCTACAAACATTTGGCCTTCCTGATTTGTAGTATTGGCATATTTTAAACTTTGCCGCTGCAGTCCGGCATGCGATGGGTCCCCGCGATCCTCGACGGAGGATTCGCTGGCCATGGAGGAGATGGCTAGCATGTCTCTGCCACCTGCTCATTCCGTTTCGCCCAAGGGCGATGACGAGGTGGTGTCCAAAAAGACTTTCCCAGGCCGGGGGGAGATTCCGGAGATCATCGGGGTGACATCCCAGGATGACTCCTCGGCCGCAGGACACACGGGGGAGAAAGTTCCCCCAGGGGCTGATGATGGGGCCTGGGTTCCCTTCGGGCCTCAGCCGGATACTACTCCAGAGATTTACACGGCTCCGGGGTCCAGCGATCGGCGTTCCCCCCAAGGAGGCAACGTGCCTGTTCCACCGGTGACCTCTGTCCATCGAGAGGCACCGGATAATCTGCTGGAGGCGCTACGAGGCGCTTCTATCATGGATGAGCATCGTGTCTTTATGGACGCGGTGATAGAGAAGGTTCAGTTCGCCAAAAGCGGACTGGCCGAAGTCTGCACTAGCCTTCTAACAGGCTTTGAGGTAAGTAATGTAATTATAGAAAAAACATCATAGCATAGACAGTAGCCCCTGATGCTCTGTGTGGTGTTCGGGAGGAATAGACAGACAGAGGATCAAGAATGAATATCACAAGAGTCTAACATGGGTTGTCTATGTTAATAAGCATGTATCGCTGCAGGCTGCCAGTGCTCATGCTGCGGAGGTCTCCGGACTGAAGCAAAAACTGGAGCGGGCCGAGGAGGAGCTCGGCCTGGTGAAGAAGCAGCTGGAGGATAGCCGAGGTATGCAATAACCTGGTGGTATATTTCGAAAAAATGAGATAGTCCGACCGAACTAAAGTGTTAGAAACTTTATTAGGGGCCATGACCAAGGTGGAAACCCTTAAAAAGTTGTTAGCCGAGGCTGAGGACAAAGCGGCCAAGGAACACGCTTCACGCGAGAAGCACGAGGCCCGGGTTGGCGAGGCGCAGCAACAGCTCCAGGGCGCAATAGATAAATTTGAGTCCTTGGAGCGCGATTGTAAGGTGCAAGAGTCCAAGTTGGCGAAGGCTCACCAGAGCGCCCAGGACGCACGAGCCGAGGCCCAAAGCGACCTCCGGGAACTTCAGGTGGCCGAGAAGATTACGGCGGGTAAGTTCTTCACCTATGTAGAGCAAGTATGTGGAAGAAATGTTCCTTGTACTTATCCTGGATGTGGGTTTTTCCAACGGCGCTTACAGATCTGCCGCGTAGTGTGTCAGATGCAGCCGAGCATTATAGAGCCGAAGAGGGGATGTCTACGGAGAAGCTGTTCTGGGCCCAATATCTGGGATCCGAACATCCAGTGCCCTTCAGCGACCAGCTAAAGTAGTTGGTCGAGCTGCAAAGGTTGGTCGAGCTAGCCATGAAGGACTTGACAGTCTAGCTGTGGCCCACCAATCCTGTACCTAGCAGCTACTTCGGACTTGTGCAACGGCTTGTGAGTGCCTGTCCGCGGCTCGAAGCCATGAAGCGGTCGGTCTGTATTGAAGGTGCGCATATGGCCTTTGCTCGCGTCAAGACGCATTGGGCAAAGCTGGATGCCAAGAAGCTGATGACCAAGGGACCACCGGAGGGCAAGGAGCATCATCAACCCGAGCACTATTTGAAGGTGTCCTGGAGGGGTCCTGCCTTGTGGCGGAGCAATGTTCGAAGGATATCATATTCCCATGAGAACATGTGTATTAACTTGCCCTCTGATATGTAATATAATATTTGTTTATTTTAAACTTTCATCT
Organism: Aegilops umbellulata; assembly: GCA_032464435.1. NCBI lineage: Eukaryota > Viridiplantae > Streptophyta > Magnoliopsida > Poales > Poaceae > Aegilops > Aegilops umbellulata. The sequence goes on from CP136058.1 coordinate 334,474,833, forward strand.
CCTGTGCGGCCGTTTATGAAATCTGAGGGTTGACCAGTCGTCGGCTTCTGCCCCCTCGTATATAATACGGGGGTGTTTGGGATAAATCTAAACACTCTTTACTCCACATTCTGGTCCTTGAAGGAGGTGTTTAGCGCAACGAAAAAGGCAATCAGACTATGCGGCCTTTACCGCCCTCACTTAGCCATAGAAGTTTGACAATTGAGAAAATCGGCAAAGCCCCTGGTATTCGGAAGACCGAACTAGGGGCGCTATAGACACCTAATCGGAAGAACCGATTCTTCGCAAGAAGCGGAAAAACTCTCCAATGATTTAGAACCTCTCGAACAGCTGACCAGCTCTCGCCACATCATGACAGTCAGTTTTCGGCTTTCTCTACTGAGGTGCTCGTCCGAAAGAACCGGGACACAATCGCAGTAGTTCTCCCTTTACTACCCTAGCCGATACAACGGAACGTAAGGTAGTAAGCACAGGAGCCGGGCAACCCAACTATTGACCAAAGACATGATTTGGAGCCGATGCATATAATGCTATAAGTTCGGGGTGCCAAACTGTACTGTAAAAGTGTTCGGACTTTATTGCCATAATGCGGGGCATAATGGAGCCCCTGGTATGGTAATGTGTACCATTGTGTACGCGTGCAAAGAGTGAGAAATACAAAGGTGAGGAAACAGGAAATTTAAATAACGAGCTGACGCTGCCATGTATTCACCATTATGATGTTACTAGTACATCGAGGCATACTTTGCACAAGTAATGCGATAAGCAAGTAAGGCTATTTGACATGCCGAAACCAAGGGCGATCTACATGCGGGTATGGCAATCGTTGAGTAGAGACCACCTGGGGATTCCCTCGTGAGCCAGAGCTCCTTGCCTCCTTGGTGTGTTCTGCAAGCGGGTTGTCCGTATAAACCTTGAAAAGAGAAGAGAACCCGTAAAAAGAGAAAGTAAAAGCGTGCGGATCCCAGGGTCAGTCGAGCCGTACAGTGGATCGCAGACGAGTTGTGCCTCCGTTGAATCCCGTGGGGTTTTGAGTGCGTGGTATTTGTGTCGTTGCCTCGTCGGGGCTGGGACGGCGGTCAAATTGCTAGTTCGGCTCTTGACGAGCCGAGTTGTCCTGCTGCAGTGTGGTCCGGACCCTCTTAGTGGTGTCCAGGGGCTCGGCAGCTGATTAGAATGCTGCTTGAGAAGGCTGCTCTGTACTTCTTCTGCTAGGACGGTAGTGTGCTCCTCTGTACGGAGGGAACGTTCTGTATATCCATTTATTGTAATGGTGCCACATGGACCGGGCATCTTGAGTTTGAGATAAGCGTAATGAGGCACCGCTTTGAATCTAGCGAATGCGGTTCGTCCGAGCAAGGCGTGATAGCCGCTGCGGAACGGGGCGATATCGAAGATCAGTTCTTCGCTTCGAAAGTTATCTGGGGAGCCGAATACTACCTCCAACGTTATTGAGACCATACAATGGGCCTCTACGCCTGGTATGACTCCTTTAAAGGTAGTCTTCGTGGGCTTGACCCGTGAGGGGTCGATGCTCATTTTACGTGTTGTATCCTGATAGAGCAGGTTGAGGCTGCTACCGCCGTTCATTAGGACTCATGTCAGGTGAAATCCGTTGATAATTGGGTCCAGGACCAGTGCGGCTGAACCACCATATGGAGGATGCTGGTTGGGTGATCTCGGCGGTCAAAGGTGATCGGAAATGACGACCACGGATCGAATTTTGGGGCGGCTGGCTCTAACGCATAGACGTCCCTAAGTGCGCGCATGCGCTCCCTTTTGGGGGTGTGTGTAGCATATATCATGTTCACTGTTTTGACTTGAGGGGGAAAATTATTTTGTCCTCCGATGTCTGGCTGCCGAGGCCCTTCGTCATCGTCCTCGCTCTATGACTCCACTTCCTTGTTTCTACCGTTTGCCTTGCTAGCTTGTTTAAAGACCCGGCAATCTCTGTTAGTGTGGTTGGTCGGTTTATCTGTGGTGCCGTGTATCTGGCAAGGACGATCGAGTATGCAGTCCAAGCTGGATGGTCCTCCACTGCTCCTTTTATAGGGCTTTTTTCGCTGGCCGGACTTAGAGCCACTGAAGCCAGCATGCACTGTAGTGTCATCGGTGTTATCGCCATTGCTATGGCGTTTGTGTCTGTTGTGCCGGAGCTTGCCGGTGCTGTTGTTGGCCTCGGAGGGGCCTGTTTCGTTGGTTGTGTTTGTACTGCGAGCCATCCAACTATCCTCTCCCGCGCAGAAGCGGGTCATAAGTGCCGTGAGGGCTGCCATGGACCTCGGCTTTTCTTGGCCGAGGTGGCGGGCGAGCCATTCTTCCCGGATGCTATGCTTAAAGGCTGTTAGAGCTTCAGCATCCGTACAGTCAACGATCTGGTTCTTTTGGGTTAGGAACATAGTCCAGAATTTTCTGGCTGATTCTCCAGGCTGTTGAACTATGTGGCTTAGGTCATCGGCATCTGGTGGCCGGACATAAGTTCCTTGGAAGTTATCAAGGAAAGCCTCTTCCAAGTCCTCCCAGCTGCCGATGGAATTCTCAGGCAGGTTGTTTAACCAGTGCCAAGCTGGTCCTTTGAGCTTTAATGGGAGGTATTTGATGGCGTGGAGGTCATCTCCTCGGGCCATGTGGATGTGGAGAATAAAATCTTTGATCCACACTGTTGGATCGGTTGTGCCATCATATGATTCGGTATTGACGGGCTTGAACCCCTCGGGGAATTCGTGATCCAGTACTTCATCTGTGAAGCAGAGAGGGTGTGCGGCACCTCTGTATCGGGCCACATCGCGGCGTAGCTCTGATGGAGTCCATCTGTGGCATTCGGCCCGGGCGTGGTTGGGTTTGTCATGTCCGAATAGGTAGCCGTCGTCGTGCCTCGAGGCACACCCTCGTGATCCATAGATCAATCTTGTATGTCCTGCTCTATTGTCTAGGATTTGCTGGAGGTCATACGTGTGACCCCGAACTCTTATATTTTTTCAGGGTGGTTGGGCGGTCTGCTGTTCGACCTGAGTTGCTGCTTTATCCCGACCGCGGCGTGGCTGTTCGGCCGCCCTGTCTCGACCACGTGGTGGTTGTTCCACATTACGCGAGGGAGATATGTGCTATGGCGCCTCTTCATCGAATTGAGGTAACAGTCTGCGTTTTGGGTAGCTCTTGGCTGGGCACTTGAGGCCGTATTCTTTGGCTGTCAGGACAACGGTCCATCTATTGACGAGCAGGTCTTGTTCAGCTTGAAGCTGCTGCTATTTCTTTTTCAGGCTTATTGTAGTGGCTATGAGTTGAAGCTCAAAGCGCTCCTACTCTAGGGGATCCTCAGGCACGATGAAATCTTCATTGCCGAGGCTTGTCTCCTCCTCGGAGGGTGGACGGTAACTATCGTCCTCCGAGTCATCTTCCACGGCCTGTTCATCAGGGTTGTCTTGCCTATCGTCGTGTTCCTCCTGTTCGGATGCAGCTCCGGCAGGGTTTTCATTGTTTTCGGCGTCGCCCGGAGTACTATTTTCTCCGGTGCCAGTGTTGACGTCCTTTGAGCGGCGAGGCTTAGAAAGGCACTTGGAGCGTCGGCGCTTGGACAATGTCTCGGAGGTTTTATTCGCGTCTGTTTCTTTGTTGTTGTCGCTAGATCCTTTGGGTGTATCAACCATGTACACGTCATACGAAGAGGTAGCCGTCCAATGTCCGGTGAATGGCAGGTCTTGGCCTTGCTCCATACCGGCATCGTCATCCATACCGTCGATGTCTTCGGAGCCATAGTCAAGCACGTCGATTAAGTCATCGACTGTGGCTATGAAGTGGGTGGAGGGTGGGAAGCAAAATTCCTCGTCATCCATTTCTAGCTCGAACCGGACATAGTTCGGCCATGAGTCCTTCTCCAAGGACAAATCCTTAAAAGATTTTAGCATGTCACCCAAAGGCGAGTGCTGAAAAACGTCAGCGGCGCTGAACTCGAAGATCGATGACCGATCTAGCTCGGTGTCCGCGGGCGTACACAGTACGGAACTTATAGTCGGAGACGAGTCCAAAGTTCCGTCAAAGCGAATATTGTGGGGCGTTGCGTCCATGTGCAGCTCCAACGTCGTGGACTCTGCGGCCTTGGATGGCCCGGTCTGCTTTGGCTCTAAGGCTATTGTAGCCGCAGGAACCATCTCCTCGGTGTGATCCGATGACAGATTTAAGTCACGCTCATCGGGGCGAGGGGGAGCGATTGCCGCGGGCTCAAATCCCTTGAAAACCAAGTCTCCACGGATATCCATGACGTAGTTCAAGTTTCTGAATCTGACCTGATGGCCAGGGGCGCATTCGTCGATCTGCTCCAGATGGCCAAGCGAGTTGGCCCGTAGTACGAAGCCACCGAATATGAAGATCTGTTTGGGGAGGAAGGTTTCTCCCTGGACAACGTCATCACTGACGATCGAAGGGGCCATCGAGCCTTTTGCCGACGGCACAGTGGAACTCTCAATGAAAGCACCAATGTCGGTGTCAAAACCGGCAGATCTCGGGTAGGGGGTCCCGAACTGTGTGTCTAGGATCGACGGTAACAGGAGACAGGTGATAACCCACAAGTGTAGGGGATCGCAACAGCTTTCGAGGGTAGAGTATTCAACCCAAATTTATTGATTCGACACAAGGGGAGCCAAAGAATATTCTCAAGTATTAGCAACTGAGTTGTCAATTCAGCCACACCTGGATAACTTAATATCTGCAACAAGGTATTTAGTAGCAATATGATAGTAGTGGTAACGGTAATAAAACGTAACGGAAGCAAAAGTAATATTTTTGGTATTTTGTAATGATTGTAACAGTAGCAACGGAAAAGTAAATAAGCGAGAACCAATATAGGAAAAGCTCGTAGGCATTGGATCGGTGATGGATAATTATGCCGGATGCGGTTCATCATGTAACAGTCATAACATAGGGTGACACATAACTAGCTCCAATTCATCAATGTAATGTAGGCATGTATTCCGAATATAGTCATGCGTGCTTATGGAAAAGAACTTGCATGACATCTTTTGTCCTACCCTCCCGTGGCAGCGGGGTCCTAATGGAAACTAAGGGATATTAAGGCCTCCTTTTAATAGAGTACCGGAACAAAGCATTAGCACATAGTGAATACATGAACTCCTCAAACTATGGTCATCACCGGGAGTGGTCCCGATTATTGTCACTTCGGGGTTGCCGGAGCATAACACATAGTAGGTGACTATATACTTGCAAGATAGGATCAAGAACACGCATATATTCATGAAAACATAATAGGTTCAGATCTGAAATCATGGCACTCAGGCCCTAGTGACAAGCATTAAGCATAGCAAAGTCATAGCAACATCAATCTCAGAACATAGTGGATACTAGGGATCAAACCCTAACAAAACTAACTCGATTACATGATAGATCTCATCCAACCCATCACCGTCCCGCAAGCCTACGATGGAATTACTCACGCACAGCGGTGAGCATCATGTTGGTGATGGAGGATGGTTGATGATGACGACGGCGACGAATCCCCCTCTCCGGAGCCCCGAACAGACTCCAGATCAGCCCTCCTGAGAGGTTTTAGGGCTTGGCGGTGGCTCCGTATCGTAAAACGCGATGATTGCTTCTCCTTGATTTTTTCTCCTCGAAAGCAAATATATAGAGTTGGAGTTGGCGTCGGAGGAGCTCCAGGGGGCCCACAAGGTAGGGGGCGCGCCCCCCACCCTCGTGGACAGGGTGTGGGCCCCTGGTCTTCATCTTTGGCAAGGATTTTTTATTATTTTCAACTAGATGTTCCGTGGAGTTTCAGGTCATTCCGAGAACTTTTGTTACTGCACATAAATAACACCATGGCAATTCTGCTGAAAACAGCGTCAGTCCGGGTTAGTTTCATTCAAATCATGCAAGTTAGAGTCCAAAACAAGGGCAAAAGTGTTTGGAAAAGTAGATACGACGGAGACGTATCAACTCCCCCAAGCTTAAACCTTTGCTTGTCCTCAAGCAATTCAGTTGACAAACTGAAAGTGATAAAGAAAAACTTTTACAAACTCTGTTTGCTCTTGTTGTTGTAAATATGTAAAGCCAGCATTCAAGTTTTCAGCAAAGATTACAACTAACCACATTTGCAATAACTCCTAGGTCTCATGTTTACTCATATTAGTAGCATAATCAACTAGCAAGCCATAATAATAAATCTCGGATGACAACACTTTCTCAAAACAATCATAATATGAAATAACAGGATGGTATCTTGCTAGCCCTTTCTGAGGCCGCAAAACATAAATGCAAAGCACCTTTAAAGATCAAGGACTGACTAGACATTGTAATTCATGGTAAAAGAGATCCAGTCATACCCAATATAAATTAATAGTAATGAATGCAAATGACAGTTGTGCTCTCCAGCTAGTGCTTTTAATAAGAGGGTGATGACTCAACATAAAACTAAATAGATAGGCCCTTCGCAGAGGGGAGCAGGGATTTGTAGAGGTGCCAGAGCTCGGTTTTTAAATAGAAATAAATAATATTTTGAGCGGCATACTTTCATTGTCAACATAACAACTAAGAGATGGCGATATCTTCCATGCTACACACATTATAGGCGGTTCCCAAACAGATTGGTAAAGTTTATAGTCCCCCTCCACCAACAAGCATCAATCCATGACTTGCTCGAAACAACGAGTGTCTCCAACTAGCAACAGTCCCAGGGGGAGTTTTGTTTGCAATTATTTTGATTTAGTTTGCATAAAGCATGGGACTGGGCATCCCGGAGACCAGCCATTTTCTCATGAATGAGGAGCGGAGTCCACTCCTCCTGAGAATAACCCGCCTAACATGGAAGATAAAGGCAGCCCTAGTTGACACATGAGCTACTCGAGCATACAAAACAGAATGTTTATTTGAAGGTTTAGAGTTTGGCACATACAAATTTACTTGGAACGGCAGGTAGATACCGCATATAGGAAGGTATAGTGGACTCATATGGAATAACTTTGGGGTTTAAGGGATTGGATGCACAAGCAGTATTCCCGCTTAGTACAAGTGAAGGCTAGCAAAAGACTGGGAAGCGACCAACTAGAGAGCGACAACAGTCATGAACATGCATTAAAATTAATAAACATTGGATGCAAGCATGAGTAGGATATAATCCACCATGAACATAAATATCGTGAAGGCTATGTTGATTTTGTTTCAACTACATGTGTGAACATGTGCCAAGTCAAGTCACTTAAATCATTCAATGGAGGATACCACCCCACTATACCACATCACAACCATTTTAATAGCATGTTGGCACGCAAGGTAAACCATTATAACTCATAGCTAATCAGGCATGGCACAAGCAACTATGATCTCTAATTGTCATTGCAAACATGTGTATTCATAATAAGCTGAATCAGGAACGATGGACTCATCATATTTACAAAAAACAAGAGAGGTCGAGTTCATACCAGCTTTTCTCATCTCAGTCAGTCCATCATATATCATCATAATTGCCTTTCACTTGCACGACCGAACGATGTGAATATTAATAATAGTGGACGTGCATTGGACTAAGCTGGAATCTGCGAGCATTCAATAAACAGGAAAAGACAAGGCAATATAGGCTCTTGGTTAAATCAAAAATAATGCATATAAGAGCCACTTCAACAATTAAATCATGGTCTTCTCCTATCGGCCCCCAAAGAAAAGAAAATAAATAAAAACTATTTACACGGGAAAGCTCCCAACAAGCAAAAGAAGAACAGGAAATCTTTTTGGGTTTTCTTTTAATTATTACTACTACAGCAAGAAAAGTAAACTAACTAAAAGTTACTAGTAATTTTTTTTGGTTTTTCTTAAGGTTTATTAAACACACAAGAAGAAAGCAAGAAAAAGAAAATAAACTAGCATGGATATTACAGTGAAAGAGTATGAGCACCGACATCTAGCAATGAGTGTGTAAACATAAATGTAATGTCGGTGGGAAATACGTACTCCCCCAAGCTTAGGCTTTAGACCTAAGTTGGTTCATTGCTAGGGATGGCCTGGTGGATACCCGTAGGTGTAGCTGGGGTCGTACTGCAATGAAGAGGACTCTGACTGCCACTAGCTGGCAGCCATCTCCAGATCCCAAGAATAAACAGACTGTCGTGGAGGCTCATATTGTAGCTCCGGCTCTGGGGCTGGTGTAGGGTTCCAGTAGGCTTGAATGGCAGCCCATGGAACGAGATAAGGACCTTCAGATAAATCAAACAAGCAATGAGCAGGCAAAGTAATAGTCTCAGGGTGATGTTTATGAAAGAATAATTTGTATTTAAGCTCCCCTTCCCGGCCCTTAACAATAAAGTCATGCACTAGCATACTCTTATAATCTAGATAAGCATTGGGCAGCAATTTTTCTTCTTTCTCATAAAGTCTAATGGGTATGTTAAAATGTGCAGCTAGCCATGAAGCATAAATACCTCCAAAGATGGGGCCCTTTGTACGGTTCAAACTTAATTGTTTAGCAATAATTCCGCCCATACTAACACTGTTATCATGGAATAAACCATGGAACAAAATGATAATATCAGGAACACTAAGGTTTCCACAGTTTCCGTGACCAATCAAGCAACGACTAGAAAATATGGCAAAGTAGCATAAGACAGGGAAATGTATGCTAGTGATTCTTGCATCGGAAACCTTCCTGGTTTCTCCCACAGTGATGGTGTCAATAAATTCTTCCACATCTTTACGGTGTGATTCATCTAAGGTACCCTCAAAGGGAATTTTGCAAACCTTGCAAATTTCAGCTAATGGCATCTTCTTAACAACATCGTATAAATGAAACTCTACTGAAGGAGGTGATTCCTTACGAAAATAGTAGAAGTTTTGCACAAAAGTATTTGTGAGTAAGAGATACTAATGATGTTGGTCGAGGAGGAAGTCGGTGAGGCCAGCATTCTCAGCCAATGAATAGAAATCTTCATAAATTCCGGTTGCTCTCAAGAAATCATCGGAAGGCCATTCACATGGCCGGACCTCCGCGGTACGAGGCAAATTAAATTTGGGCCTATGTGCTTCTTCATTTTGCTTTTCCTTCGAGCTTCGGCTCGATGAGCCTCTCAAAAGTTTCTTCATTATTTTCTGAAATATTCTGAAATTTTTAGTAACTTCAAACAAAAGTGAACCAAACTCAACAAAATTGATAGCAACTACTCCTACAAGTGCCTAGAGCCTATATCAAGCATTAGAACTACTTGGAACCATATAAATTTGACATGCAAGCTCAAGAACATGGTCACCTATGCAACACAAATTTGCAATGAATAAAGCACTAGAACAAAAACTAATTGGACCAATGGAGGAGTCACATACCAAGGAACAATCTCCCCAAGCAGTTTTGGGAGAGGTGCTTTGAGCAAGGAGATCGAAAATCGCAGCAAAGTGAGCTAGAACTCGTGCTTGAGCTGGATATTCGTGTTCGTGGGAGGAAGAAGAACTGTATGGGTGCAGGAATAAGTGGAGGAGGGCCACCGTGGGCCCATGAGGTAGGGGGCGCCCTGGGGGGTAGGGCGTGCCCTCCACCCTCGTGCCCAGGTGGTTGACCCCCCTGGTGTGTTCTCAGTTCCATAAATCCTCAAATATTCTAGAAAAAATCATATTTCATTTTCAGGGCATTTGGAGAACTTTTATTTTCGGGGTATTTTTATATTGCACGGATAAATCAGAAAACAGACAGAAAAATACTATTTTTACTTTATTTCAACTAAATAACAGAAAGTAGAAAGAGGGTACAAAAGGTTGTGCCTTCTAGTTTCATCCATCTCATGCTCATCAAAAGGAATCCACTAACAAGGCTGATCATGTCTTGTTAATAAACTCATTCCGAATAACATGAAACCAGAGAAATTTCGAATAACACTAAGTTACCTCAACGGGGATATGCACATCCCCAATAATAAGAATATCATATTTCTTCTTGACAATAGGAAGAGGAAATTCAAAACCTCCAAATACAATCGATGTAATTTTTCCAATAGAGTTGATACTATGAACTTGAGGTTGTTTCCTCGGAAAGTGTACCGTATTCTCATTACCATTAACATGAAAAGTGACATTGCCTTTGTTGCAATCAATAACTGCCCCTGCAGTGTTCAAAAAGGGTCTTCCAAGAATAATAGACATACTATCGTCCTCGGGAATATCAAGAATAACAAAGTCCGTTAAAATAGTAAGGTTTGCAACCACAACAGGCACATCCTCACAAATACCGACAGGTATAGCAGTTGATTTATCAGCCATTTGCAAAGATATTTCAGTAGGTGTCAACTTATTCAAGTCAAGTCTACGATATAAAGAGAGAGGCATAACACTAGCAGCAACTCCAAGATCACATAAAGCAGTTTTAACATAGTTTGTTTTAATAGAGCATGGTATAGTAGGTACTCCTGGATCCCCAAGTTTCTTTGGTATTCCACCCTTAAAAGTATAATGAGCAAGCATGGTGGAAATTTCAGCTTCCGGTTTCTTTCTTTTATTAGTAACAATATCTTTCATGTACTTAGCATAAGGATTCATTTTGAGCATATCAGTCAATCGCATACGCAAAAAGATAGGTCTAATCATTTCAGCAAAGCGCTCAAAATCCTCATCATCTTTTTTCTTGGATGGTTTGGGAGGAAAGGGCATGGGTTTCTAAACCCATCGTTCTCTTTTTTACCATGTTTCCTAGCAACAAAGTCTCTCTTATCATAACGTTGATTCTTTGATTTTGGGTTATCAAGATCAACAGCAGGTTCAATTTCTACATTATTATCGTTACTAGGTTGAGCATCATCATGAACATCATCATTAACATTTTCACTAGGTTCATGTTCATTACCAGATTGTGTTTCAGCATCAGACATGGAGATATTGATACGTCTCCAACGTATCTATAATTTTTGATTGCTCCAAGCTATATTATCTACTATTTTGGACTATATTGGGCTTTATTTTACACTTTTATATTATTTTTTGGGACTAATCTATTAACCGGAGGCCCAGCCCAGAATTGCAGTTTTTTGCCTATTTCAGTGTTTCGAAGAAACAGAATATCAAACGGAGACCAAACGGAATGAAACCTTCGGGAACGTGATTTTCTCACCGAACGTGATCCAGGAGACTTGGGCCCTACTCCAAGGAACAAAAGAGGCGGTCTAGAGGGTGGGGGCGCCCCCGGGCGCGCCCCCTGCCTCGTGGGCCCCCTGTTGCTCCACCGACGTACTCCTTCCTCCTATATATACCTACGTACCCCCAAACGATCAGATACGGAGCCAAAAACCTAATTCCACCGCCGCAACTTTCTGTATCCACGAGATCCCATCTTGGGGCCTGTTCCGGAGCTCCGCCGGAGAGGGTCGTCATCACGGAGGGCTTCTACATCATCATAGCCTCTCCGATGAAGTGTGAGTAGTTTACCTCAGACCTTCGGGTCCATAGTTATTAGCTAGATGGCTTCTTCTCTCTTTTTGGATCTCAATACAATGTTCTCCCCCTCTCCCGTGGAGATCTATTCGATGTAATCTTCTTTTTGCGGTGTGTTTGTTGAGACTGATGAATTTTGGGTTTATGATCAAGTCTATCTATGAATAATATTTGAATCTTCTCTGAATTCTTTTATGTATGATTGGTTATCTTTGCAAGTCTCTTCGAATTATCAGTTTGGTTTGGCCTACTAGATTGGTTTTTCTTGCCATGGGAGAAGTGCTTAGCTTTGGGTTCAATCTTGCGGTGTCCTTTCCCAGTGACAGAAGGGGTAGCAAGGAATGTATTGTATTGTTTCCATCGAGGATAACAATATGGGGTTTTTATCATATTGCATGAAACTATCCCTCTACATCATGTCATCTTGCTTAAGGCGTTACTCTGTTTTTAACTTAATACTCTAGATGCATGCTGGATAGCGTTCGATGAGTGGAGTAATAGTAGTAGATGCAGGCAGGAGTCGGTCTACTTGTCTCATACGTGATGCCTATATACATGATACTACCTAGATATTCTCATAACCATGCTCAATTCTGTCAATTGCTCGACATTAATTTGTTCACCAACCGTAGAATACTTATGCTCTTGAGAGAAGCCACTAGTGAAACCTATGGCCCCCGGGTCTATTATCATCATATCAATCTCCATCACTTTATAATTTCTTTGCTTTTACTTTTGCTTTTTACTTTTCACTTTGCATCTCTATACCAAAAATACCAAAAATATTATCTATCATCTCTATCAGATCTCACTCTCGTAAGTGACCGTGAAGGGATTGACAACCCCTAATCGCGTTGGTTGCGAGGAGCTATCATTTTTGTGTAGGTACAAGGGACTTGCGTGTAGCCTCCTACTGGATTAATACCTTGGTTCTCAAAAACTGAGGGAAGTACTTACGCTACTTTGCTGCATCATCCTCTCCTCTTCGGGGAAATCCAACGCAGTGCTCAAGAGGTAGCAAGGAGAATTTCTGGCGCCGTTGCCGGGGAGTCTGCACAAAAGTCAACATACCAAGTACCCATCACAATCCCTATCTCCCGCATTACATTAGTTGCCATTTGCCTCTCGTTTTCCTCTCCCCTACTTCACCCTTGCCGTTTTATTCGCCCTCTCTTTCCCAATCTCGTTCTCTTTTTCCGTTTGCCTTTTCCTTGCTTGCCTTTTGTTTGCTCGTGTGTTGGATTGCTTGTTTGTCGCGATGGCTCAAGATACTACCAAATTGTGTGACTTCACCAATACCAATAATAATGATTTCCTTAGCACTCCGATTGCTCCTCTTGCAAATACTGAATCTTGTGAAATCAATACTGCTTTGTTGAATCTTATTATGAAAGATCAATTCGCCGGCCTTCCTAGTGAAGATGCCGCTACTCATCTGAATAGCTTCGTTGATTTATGTGATATGCAAAAGAAGAAAGACGTCGATAATGATGTTGTTAAATTGAAGCTATTTCCTTTTTCGCTTAGAGATCATGCTAAAGCTTGGTTTTCGTCTTTGCCTAAAAAGAGTATTGATTTTTGGAACAAGTGCAAAGATGCTTTTATCTCTAAGTATTTTCCTCCCGCTAAGATCATCACTCGTAGAAACGATATTATGAATTTTAAGCAACTTGATCATGAACATGTTGCACAATCTTGGGAGAGAATGAAATTAATGATACGTAATTGCCCTACTCATGGTTTGAACTTGTGGATGATTATACAAAAAAATTATGCCGGATTGAATTTTGCTTCTAGAAATCTTTTAGATTCGGCCGCGGGAGGCACTTTTATGGAAATCTCTTCAGGAGATGCCACTAAACTCCTAGATAATATTATGGTTAATTATTCTCAATGGCATACTGAAAGATCTACTAATAGAAAAGTGCATGTGATAGAAGAAATCAATGTTTTGAGTGGTAAGATGGATGAACTTATGAAATTATTTGCTACTAAGAGTGTTTCTTCTGATCCTAATGATATGCCTTTGTCTACTTTGATTGAGAATAACAATGAATCTATGGATGTGAATTTTGTTGGTAGGAATAATTTTGGTAACAACGCGTATAGAGGGAATTTTAATCCTAGGCCTTATCCTAGTAATCCTTCTAATAATTATGGAAATTCCTACAATAACTCTTATGGAAATTTTAATAAGATGCCCTCTGAATTTGAGAGTAGTGTTAAAGAGTTTATGAATTCATAAAAGAATTTTAAAGCTTTGCTTGAAGAGAAATTGCTTAAAGTTGATGGTTTGGCTAGGAACGTTGATAGAATTTCTCTTGAGGTTGATTCTTTAAAGCTTAGACCTATTCCTCCTAAGCATGATATCAATGAGTCTCTCAAAGCCATGAGAATTTCCATTAATGAGTGCAAGGAAAGAACCGCTAGGATGCGTGCTTCCAAAGATGCCTTTATTGAAGCGTGTTCTTCCAATTCCTATGAAAATCAAGATGAAGATCTAAAAGTTATCGATGTGTCTCCTATTAAATCTTTGTTTTGCAATATGAATCTTGATGAAACTGAATATGATCTTCCTTTACCTAGAAGGCGTTCCAAAAATTCAGAGTATTTAGATCTTGATGATGAAATTGATAAAAGTGGGATTGAAAGAAATAAAACCCTAGATGTTGCTAAACCCACTATATTGGATTTCAAGAAATTTAATTATGAAAGTTGCTCTTTAATTGATTGTATTTCCTTGTTGCAATCTGTGCTAAATTCTCCTCATGCTTATAATCAAAATAAAGCCTTTACCGAACATACCGTTGATGCCTTGATGCAATCTTATGAAGAAAAACTTGAGTTGAAAGTTTCTATCCCTAGAAAACTCTATGATGAGTGGGAACCAACTATTAAAATTAAAATTAAAGATCATGAGTTTTATGCTTTGTGTGATTTGGGTGCTAGTGTCTCCACTATTCCCAAAATTTTGTGTGATTTGCTAGATTTCCGTGATTTTGATGATTGCTCTCTAAACTTACATCTTGCGGATTTCACTATTAAGAAACCTATGGGAAGGATTAATTATGTTCTTATTGTTGCAAATAGGAATTATGTGCCCGTAGATTTTATCGTTCTTGATATAGATTGCAAGCCTTCTTGCCCTATTATTCTTGGTAGACCTTTCCTTAGAACGGTTGGTGCGATTATTGATATGAAGGAAGGGAATATTAGATTTAAATTCCATTAAAAAAGGGCATGGAACACTTCCCTAGAAAGAAAATAAAATTGCCATATGAAACTATCATGAGAGCCTGTCGGCGTTCTGGGAACGGGGGTCCCCAGACTTGCCTGCCCACGGCCCACGACGTGGCTCGAATGGAGGCCTAGTATGGCCCACCCTCATCAACGCAAGACTCAAGACCCTCGCGAGGGGCCAAGCCTCGCGGGGAGGACGACGCAACGCTTCCTCGGGCGCGGCCTCCTCAGGTTGGCTCATGAGGAGGCAGAGATATCAAGGCAGGGTACCTCGCGAGGTGCCCATGACGCAATCCATGACGACCAAGGGTGCCAGGCGGGCGCCAGACCGCACAGTGTCCTTCCCTTTCCTCTTTGGTGCAAAGGGGGCAAGCGCAGGCGAGAGGATCAAGCAAAGGCATCCATTTCGGTGCAACGAGACCAAGACCAGTCCAACTGTGGGAATGAGCTCATCGTGGAGCCCAGAGCGGCGTCACCACAGGGCCTTTGGCAGGCGAAGACCAACTTTGGTCAGGATAAGTGTACCAGATGTTCCCCTTCAAATTGGCCAATTGTTGGCGCCCTTCCCGCTCAATATTTGGGAAGAGGCCCAAGGCCTTTGCCTATAAATAGGACTAGCCATCCCCCAGGGTAGGGCATGGGGTGTTGATCTAGCATCCAGCATCCAGCATCGAGCATCTAGAAGGCATCTAGTATCTAGAATCCGGCCAAAGAGAGAGGGAGAGAGAGAGAGAGGCTGTTCACCCTTAGCAGGGTAGGGCATGGGCTGAACTCCATTAGCAGTTCATCGTCCCAGCTAGAACACGCCCTCGGGAGGCTGTTCGCCCTTGTACTGTTCATCTTCATCATCCCAAGAGGCAATCCACCCACCACACTGGAGTAGGGTATTACACCACACCGGTGGCCCGAACCAATATAAACTCTGTGTCTTTTGTGTTGTTCCTTTGGTAGTTTAGATCCTTGCGAGATGGAGGGGTAGAGGGCAGAATCTCCGCGCGCACCCCAGAGTTCGAACCTTAAGGGTCTGCCGGAACCCACGATCCGACATTTGGCGCGCCAGGTAGGGGTGCGCCGGAATCTGTCTTCCACCGCTCCGTTCTCCTCCGACCGTCGCATCCATGTATGACGCTCGTCGGGCCCGTGCCGAGCGCCGGGCCGCCATCGCTTCCCACGTCGCCCAGACAGCTCCCGTCGGTGGTCGTCCTCGTCGTTCCCCATTGCCCGCCGTCAACGCCGCCACCGGCCCGGCGGGGAACGAGCAACAAGCGTCGTCTCAGCAACCATCCGTGCGGCAAGATGGCCGCACCGCTACTCCGTCACTCACGCCAGCTGGCTCTTCGTCCCACGCGCTCCGCGCGCCCTTGGAGGCTCGAGTTGCACTCATCACGGCAAACGAGCTCCTGCGCTACCATCTCGTCGACGACGTCTACGAAGAGTGGCTCGACCGCGTCACCGATCTCGTCCGCACCGCAGGGGGCTCTCCTGCACCGTCCGCTCCGCTGCGCCACACCCCGCCCCGCGCGGGCAATGAAGCTCCGGGGGCATACCAGCCACCTCCGCTCCAAGAAGATGCCATGGCTCCAAGGCGCATGGCCCCTGGGCGGAACCCGCTCCGTCAGGCGCCAGTCCAGCAAGAACGGAGCTGCCAAGAAGTCCCTCGACCGCAAGAGGCTGCCCGAGCGCTCCCTGCTCCGGCTCGCCGCGACCCTGCTCCAGCTCCGGCACGTCAAGACCCCGCGCTGCTTTCGGCTGCAGCGCAAGGGGGCCCGCAAGGCCAAGCTCTCCCTCAACCAAAGCCTCCCATGGCCACCGCGGGCTGCCGCGCCTACACCACCGAGCTGCGTAGCGTCGCGTGGCCCGGCAAGTTCAAGCCGGACCTGCCTCCCCGCTATGACGGCACGACTGATCCTGCAGAGTTCCTCCAGCTCTACGAGCTGGGCATCGAAGCTGCCAGCGGGGATGAAAAGGTCATGGCGAACTGGTTCCCCATGGCGCTGAAGGAAGGAGCTCGCACCTGGCTCCTGAATCTCGCTCCAGGCACGATCTCCTCCTGGGAGCAGATGCGCACCCGCTTCATCGCCAACTTGCAAGGTACTCGCGACCGGCCGCCCGCCGTGAGTGACATGCGCCACATCAAGCAGCAACCTGGGGAGACCCTGCAAAAGTACATCCAGCGCTTCAACAGTGCGCGCCTCAAGATCCCCAGGGTGTCCGAGGAAGCCATCATCTCAGCCTTCTCCGATGGCGTGCCCGACGTCAAGATAAAGGAGGAGCTGGCGATGCATGAAGACCTCTGCACCTCCCTGGAGCTGTTCAACTTGGCGACCAAGTGCGCCAGGGCTGAGGAGGGACGTCTCTCCCTCCTCGAGCTGCCTGCCGTAGACCCAGAAGAGAAGAAGCCCAAGGCCAAGGACGTGAAGCGCAAGGGGGCTGTCGTACTCGCGGCAGAACCGGACACCAAGCGGGGCAAAGATCTGCCCGAATCCGCCAGGGGCATCCGGTACTGTGTGTACCACGACCTCCACACCCACAACACCAAGGAATGCCAAGAACTCCGCGCTGTGAGAGAAGGAAGGATCGGCCGTCGCCCTGACCGCGCCGACCGGGGCTACGGCCGAGGAGGAGGAAGAAACCCGGGACGCTGGGAAGACCGCGGCCCGTGCCAGGGGTGGCGCGACCAACCTCGCGAGGACCGCTGGCGGGACCTGCCTCGCGAGGGGGACTGGAGGGATCAGCCTCGTGAGTATCGCCCTCATGGCAACGCGGGCCTCCCTCCGCTGCCGCCTCAGCCAAGGAGGAACGAAGACCGCCATCAAGACGAGGGGGTTGGGGGCTTCCAAGAGCCGCGCGCGATCGCCTGCATCCTAGGCGGAGCTCAAGCCCCAGCCTCCCAACGCATCTTCAAGCAGTTTGCCCGTGAAGTCAATGCAGTCCTCCCCAAGCTCGAAGGAACGCTCCCCCTCAAGTGGTCGGCGTGCGCCATCACGTTCAGCTCAGCGGATCAGCTCAAGTGCGCGGCCACAGCCGGGGTCCTCCCGATGCTTTGCTCCCCAATCATCAGCAACGTGCTGGTCACCAGGACCCTTATCGATGGTGGAGCAGGGCTCAACGTCCTGTCCCTGGAAACATTCGACAACCTCCAAGTGCCCTATGACCAGCTTCAGCCAACCAAGCCTTTCTCCGGAGTCACCGACGGTTCAACAATCCCGATCGGGCAGGTCCACCTCCCTGTCACCTTCGGGACCCGCAGCAATTACCGCACCGAGCTCATCGACTTTGACGTCGCTCACATCCGACTGTCGTACAACGCCATCCTCGGGTACCCAGCGCTGGCCAAATTCATGGCCGTAACTCACCACGGCTACAATGTCCTCAAGATGCCAGGGAGTGGCGGTGTCATCACAGTGCCATGTGAAGAGAGGGATGCAGTGTGTTCCCTGGAGCAAGCCTTGCCGCGTCGCTAGAAGACCCAGATCGCGGGAGCAGTAGGCTTCCCGAGACCACACCCAAGAAGAAGAAAACGTCGTTAGGCTTTGCCCTTCAGGAGGCAGGACCCTTAGGGGCCGAGCCTGCCAAGGGGGACTCTCCTTCCATCGCATAGGAAAGCGCGCCCGACGCCCTCCTCAGGCAGGGCTCGAGGGCTCTCACCTTGAGGGCCACCGACCTAGCCAGGGTCACGAGGGAGGCGCTTCGGCACCACGTGGAGGCGTGCTTCGACGCACGTTTCCCTCAAGAAGGAGCGAAGCAAGCAGAGTCAGACCAACAGGAGTTCGTTAACCAGGCCATTCAAGAACTACAGGAGTCGAGAATCATGAGAGGTTGCCGCCGCTTACCGGCTGTGACTCCC
Source organism: Aegilops umbellulata (assembly GCA_032464435.1). Classification (NCBI taxonomy): domain Eukaryota; kingdom Viridiplantae; phylum Streptophyta; class Magnoliopsida; order Poales; family Poaceae; genus Aegilops; species Aegilops umbellulata. The sequence goes on from CP136058.1 coordinate 334,493,326, forward strand.
CATCCAGACGAGGATGGTGGGCTGCGTGTCTGCATCGACGTACCAGGGCTCAATCGAGTCGCCACGACAAAGCGCCTCTGGCCCTCACAAGTGGGGCGTTGCGGAGGTCCACCCCACAGCTATGTTCGCATGCCCTACGGCTTGCCAAGCGTGGCTGTTGCGTACCAGCGCCTCATGAGGGGCATCATGGGGACTCAGGAAGACAGGCGATCCGCAGTCCTGGCGGAGATGGAGATGATTCGCGAGGAGCCACCAGCGCCTCCGGAGCCTCCCGAGGCCCCAGGGCCTGGGGGCTCGTGAGGATCTCCTCCCGCATCCCACCGAGTCTGCCGCACCAACGCCATTTCGTCGTCGTCATCTTCAGGTGACATCTTTCAAGCTTCATTCCTAGCTCGGAGCGCCCTCCTAGGGTTGCATTACGCCCAGGCCGCGTGGGTCTGTCCCTGCGGCGTGTATCCCTTTTTAGTTTTCGATCGTTAGCTTGCTTTGTTGGGGGCGCCCCTCGGGCTGCATCATCCCCAAGCCGCTTGGGCTAGGCCCAGCGGCGTGTATCTCCCTTGCGTTTATTTCCAACTATGCATTCGCCTATCATGCTTGATCACTTGATGCCTGTCCACTACAACTTTTCTTCTCCATGTCGACCACTTGCACGTTAAAGGGGGGGTGCCTGAGCATCGCGACTCAGGGCTCTTACCGGCTCTCCAGCCCTCACCCTCTGGCCTTGTCCACGGCATCGTGACCTGGCATACCAGCGACGGCTGAGACAAGCTCGAGGGCGGGGACCCGAGGACGTAGAGTGCCGGCATCTAACCAAATTTTGCAGGAACACATCTCAAGATACAGCCGAGTGCCAGGCGCAACCCGCCTAGAGGTAGGGCCTCGTGAGTCCCGCGCTGGCTCACGGGTGCCCAGATACACCTCACCTAGCCCTACCGTGCCAGCCACGTGTCAGGGTGGGGCTGTATACGCCCCGGGGGCTCCTCCCGGAGGGGAGCCCCCTCCCACGTACCAGTGGAAGCACCATGTCGGCGTTCTGGGAACGGGGGTCCCCAGACTTGCCTGCCTGCGGCCTGCGACGTGGCCCAAATGGGGGCCCAGCGTGGCCCATCTTCATCAGCACAAGGCTCAAGACCCTCGCGAAGGGCCAAGCCTCGCGAGGCGGACGACATGGCGCTTCCTCAAGCACGGCCTCCTTAGGCTGGCTCGCGAGGAGGCGGAGAGATCAAGGCGGGTACCTCACGAGGTGCCCATGACGCAAGCCATGACGACCAAGGGTGCCAGGCGGGCGCCAGCCCACGCAGCGTCTCCCTGTCCTCTTTGGTGCAAAGGGGGCAAGCGCAGGCGAGAGGATCAAGCAAAGGCACCCATTTCGGTGCAACGAGACCAAGACCAGTCCAACGGTGGGAAGGAGGTCACCATGGAGCCCAGGACGGCGTCACCACAGGGCCTTTGGCAGGCGAAGACCAACTTTAGTCAGGATAAGTGTACCAGATGTTCCCCTTCAAATTGGCCAATTGTTGGCGCCCTTCCCGCTCAATATTTGGGAAGAGGCCCAGGGCCTTGCCTATAAATAGGACTAGCCACCCCCAGGGTAGAGGGACCTGATTTAGTATCTAGAGGCAGCCAGAAAAGCGCCATCCAGAGAGAGAGAGAGAAGGGCGATCGAACTCCCCCTAGCAGTTCATCCCCTATCCAAGAACAGACCCTCACGAGGTCGTTCTTCCTTGTACTATTCTTCACCATCAGCCCAAGAGGCAATCCACCCACCACAAACTAGAGTAGGGTATTACACCATAATGGTGGCCCGAACTAGTATAAACCCTGTGTCTCTTGTGTTGTTCTTGCAGTAGTTAGATCCTTACGAGACGGAGAGGTAGTGGGCACGATCTCCGCGCGCACCCCAGAGTTCGAACCTTAAGGGTCTGCTGGAACCCGTGATCCAACATTTGGAGAGCCAGGTAGGGGTGCGCCGGAGTCTGCCTTCCGCCGCTCCGTCCTCCTCCGGCTGCTACATCCATGTACGGCGCCCATCGAGCTCGCGTCACGCCAGCGGCCCTCGCTGGTGGACGTCCTCGCCGTCCCCCGTCGCACGCCGTCAACACCACCACCGGCCCAGCGGGGGCGAGCAGCAAGCACCACCTCAGCACCTGCCCATGCGGCAGAGTGACCGCACCGCGACATCGACACTTCCGGTCGTTGCGGCCCTCCTGGGCGGCTCGCAGGCGCCACCCACAAGCTGCCACATCAAGCCATTTGCCCGCCAGATCGGCGCCGTTTCTGCGCGGCAGGGGGCTCCCCCGGACCGGGCGGCGCGCGAGGTTGGTCCGACCTTCAGCTCGGAGGACCACCCCGCTAACTTGGCCGGCTCGGGCGCGCTCCCCCTGTTGTGCACCCCCACCATCTGCCAGGTGGCCGTCACCAGAACCCTCGTCGATGGCGGCGCGGGCTTCAGCGTGCTCTCGGTCAAGACCTTCAACCTCCTCTGCATACCCCGGGAGCGGCTGCAACCCAGCCGATCCTTCTCAGGCATCGGGGGCGGGTCGTCCGACTCCTTGGGACAGATCCGGCTCCCGGTAACCTTCGGCACCTACGAAAACTTCCGCACGGAGATGGTCGACTTCGACATCGCCCCCATCGACCTCCCTTACAACGCCATCCTCGGCTACCCGGCACTGGCTCAGTTCATGGCCGCCACGCACCCGGCATACAACCTCATGAAGATGTCCGGGAGCAACGGTACCCTCACCGTGCACGGAGACACCGGGGACGCCCTGCGAGTACTCAAGCTCGCCTTCAAGACGGCGGCATCGGCACAGCCCGCCGACGCGGGGACCCCTGAGCCCAAGGGGGCTGCGCCTACCAAGAAGAAGCAGTTGTTCACCCAGGATAAGGCAAAAACCAAGCAGATACTCGTCGACGAGGACGGGTCTTCCAGCGCCACTTTCACCATTGGCGCCAACCTGGAGCCTGAGCAGGAGGAGGCCCTGGTCAAGTTCCTGTGTGCAAACAAGAAAGTGTTTGCTTGGGAGCCCGATCAGTTGGCAGGGATCCCCAGGGACGTCATCGAGCATCACCTCAACGTATGCCCAAATGTGCGCCCCGTGAAGCAGAAGGCGAGGCGACAGTCCGCAGAGAAGCAGGCCTTCATCGTCCAAGAGACCCGCAAGTTAGAAGCCGCTGGAGTCATTCATGAGGTCCGGTACCCAGATTGGTTGGCCAACCCTGTCGTTGTGCCCAAGAAAGGGGGGAAGGAACGCATGTGTGTCGACTTCACCAACCTCAACAAGGCATGCCCGCAAGATCCGTTCCCGCTCCCTCGCATCGACCAGATCGTCGATTCCACCGCCGAGTGCGACCTGCTGTGCTTTTTGGACGCCCTCTTCGGATATCACCAGATCAAGATGGCGATAGAAGACGTAGAGAAGACCGCCTTATTAACCCCGTGCGGGGTATACTGCTATACATGCATGCCATTCGGACTGCGTAACGCAGGGGCAACTTTTCAGCGGCTGATGCATATCACCTTGGGCCCGCAGCTCGGGAAGAATGTTGAAGCATACGTTGATGACATTGTGGTGAAATCTCGAGAGGCCAGGACCCTGATACAAGACTTGGAGGAGACCTTCGCGAGCCTCGACGCAGTAAACCTGCGGCTCAACCCGGAGAAATGTGTGTTTGGCGTTCCCTCGGGCAAGCTTTTGGGATTCCTCGTATCTCACCGTGGCATCGAGGCCAACCCCGAGAAGGTCAAGGCGGTCGAGGACATGAGTCCGCCAAAGACCCTCAGAGAAATGCAGAAGCTCACTGGGCGTGTGACCGCACTAGGGCGCTTCATCTCCAAGTTGGGGGAACGAGCGCTGCCTTTCTTTCAGCTGATGAAGAAAAAGAGGCCCTTTGAATGGACTGAAGAGGCAGATAAGGAATTCCGGGATCTCAAGAGGTACCTAACCAGTCCCCCAGTCATGGTGGCTCTGCGTCCTCAGGAGCCCCTGCTGCTCTACCTCGCTGCCACCCCCTACTCCGCCAGCGCGGCCTTGGTGGCGGTTAGGGAAGAGCGCCAGGTCAAGACCGCAGCGGCAGCCCGAGGCAAGGCAAGAAAGGAACAAGGAAAGCTCGAGGAATCCAAAACCACAGATGAGGAGGATCAACCGCCAAAGAACGCACCAGAGACGGGAGAGGCCGCACGCCCGGATGGTCCACCTCCCGAGGTCACGTTGTCCTGTGAGGTGCCCTCACCTCCCGAGGGCGCCGCGACCCAAGATGCTCTCAGCCTCGTTGAGCACCCGGTCTACTTCGTTAGCACGGTGCTACGGGACGCGAGGGCACGATACCCGATGCCTCAGAAGCTCCTCCTCGCGCTACTAGTGGCCTCACGCAAGCTGCGTCACTACTTCCAAGCTCACCCGATCAAGGTTGTCTCATCGTACCCCCTGGAGAGGGTGCTCAGGAGCCCTAACTCAGCCGGAAGGGTCGCTGAATGGAACATAGAGTTGCAGGCATTTCAGCTCGAGTTTAGCACAACTAGGGTCATCAAAGGGGCTGCATTGGCGGATTTCGTGGCGGAATGGACAGAGGCGCCAGGCCTCAAGGACAACGAGGATCGTGTCCCTCTCCCCAGGGAGCGAGGCGCCAGAAGGCTGGGTCATGTACTTCGACGGGGCATTCTCCAGGCACGGCGCGGGGGCTGGTGCTGTGCTGATATCACCCACTCAGGATAAGCTTTACTATGTAGTACAACTCTGTTTCCAGCACGGAGAAAAGGTCTACAACAACATAGCCGAATATGAGGGACTGATAGCCGGGTTGAAGGCCGCAGCGGCCCTGGGAGTGAAGCGCCTCACCGTCAAAGGCGACTCGCAGCTCCTAGTCAACTTCTCCAATAAGGTGTACGAGCCGAAGGACGAGCATATGGAGGCCTACCTGGCGGAGGTCCGTAGGATTGAAAAGCAGTTCTGGGGGCTGGAGCTGAAGCATGTGCCCCGTGGCACCAACCAGGAAGCTGACGACATAGCCGGACGGGCATCCAGGCGGCTGCCGCAGGAGCCCAGCGTCTTCGAAGAGCGGCTCTTCAAACCTTCAGCGCAGCCAACGTTATCAAGCACGGCTCAGCCTCGAGAGGAGCTCCCTCAGCCACCAGCCTCGGGAGCCCCGGCCTGCGGACCGCCCTCAGGAGCACGCTTGCTCCTGACGATGGAACCTCAGGAGGAATGCTGGATCACAGAGCTCCGGAATTACCTGACACATGGGGCCCTGCCAGAGAAGGAGGAGGAAGCAGAACGAGTGGCGCGGCAGGCCACGGCATACTGCATCAGAGATGGAGAACTCTACCGGAAGCGACCCAACGACGTATCTCTGCGCTGCATCTCCAGGGAGCAAGGAAGGGAACTACTGGGGGACATACACGGTGGAGACTGCGGACACCACTCATCATCACGGACCCTCGTCGGCAAAGCATTCCGTAGTGGGTTCTATTGGCCCACCGCGCTCAACCACGCAATCGAATTAGTAAAGGCTTGTGAGGCCTGCCAGTTCCATTCCAAGAAGATCCATCAACCAGCGGGGAGCCTGCAGACTATACCCCTCTCGTGGCCATTCGCAGTTTGGGGGTTGGATATTCTGGGCCCGTTCCCTCGGGCGCCAGGGAGCTACCGTTACCTCTACGTCGCCATTGACAAGTTCACCAAGTGGGCGGAGGTGGAGCCTGTCCGTACCATCCCTGCGGGCTCCGCGGTCAAGTTCATCAGGGGTATCGTGAGCCGGTTCGGGATGCCGAACCGCATCATCATAGACAATGGTCCGCAGATCACCTTCAAAACATACTGTGCTAACCTTGGAACGCAGATATGCTACGCTTCGGTGGCACACCCGCGAAGCAATGGGCAAGCCGAACGAGCCAACGCGGAGGTCCTGAGAGGCCTCAAGACCAGAACGTTCAAGAAGAAGCTGGAGGCCTGCGGCAGGGGTTGGTACGACAAGCTCCAATTTGTGTTGTGGTCCAACCGCACAACCGCGACCAAACCAACCGGGGAAACCCCGTTCTTCCTGGTCTATGGAGCCGAAGCAGTCCTTCCTCAAGAGGTCAGGTGTCGCTCCGCGCGGGTCCTGGCGTTCGACGAGGCGCAGCAGGACGCCATGCGGGGGATGGACCTCGTGCTGGGGGAGGAACGCCGCCGGGAAGCCGCGCTGCGAGCGGCAAGGTACCAACAGGCGCTACGACGATATCAGTGTCGCAACATCCGCCCCAGGACCCTCGAGGTAGGAGACCTCGTACTCAGGCAGGTCCTCTCCAGGGAAGGGCTGCACAAGCTCTCTCCCATGTGGGAGGGCCCGTTCAAGGTTGTTCATGTGTCCAGGCCTGGCTCCGTGCGCTTGGAAACTCAAGAAGGGGAGCCGATCCAGAACGCATGGAACATCCAGCACCTCCGGAGGTTCTACCCCTAAAAGGCCCGGAGCCTGTGAAGAAGGCGAACGCCTATGAAGATCATCTCTTTTTGGGAAAGGCCCAGAGCCTGTGAAGAAGGCGAACGCCTGTGAAGATCATCTCTTTTTGGAAAAGGCCCCGAGCCTGTGAAGAAGGCGAACGCCTGTGAAGATCATCTCTTTTTGGAAAAGGCCCGGAGCCTGTGAAGAAGGCGAGCGCCTGTGAAGATCATCTCTTTTTGGAAAAGGCCCAGAGCCTGTGAAGAAGGCGAACGCCTGTGAAGATCGTCTCCCTTTGGAAAAGGACCTGAGCCTGTGAAGAAGGCGAATGCCTGTGAAGCTTATTACCTCTAAGAAGAAAGGCCCGGAGCCTGTGAAGAAGGCCAATGCCTGTGAAGCTCGCCGCCCCGTGACACTCTCAAGTAATAATGAGTGGGGCTGTACACGCCCCGGAGTCTCAGGAGCGCCGGCCTCAGGCCCTGGGGCTCCCTCCCACGCCCAGTGGCAGCACTTAGCTCCGCGCTGGTGAGAAGACGTCGAAGACTAGACTAGGTGTCGGACGCGGCTTTTTCATTTGCTTTCCGCATTTGACGTGTTTTACTCGCATCTGAAGTCTTATTGAAACTATCGCCGTTGTTGCTTTGTGGTTTGTCGATTTTCGCTCCTCGTTTTGATTTTGTCTCATGAAAGGCCTCGCGAGGGATGGGACTCGAACGCCCTCGCGACCGTTTCTGCTCTAGCCGCTTAAAGGTTTCACGGCCCGGGCTCTCTACAGGAGCACCCCTCTGGTCCGTACCCCTCAGGCACCGCGACATGCACACAGGGCCTGGGTCGGTCGCCCCCCGGCTGGGGCCGCAAACTACCTACGCGAGGGCAAATAGTCGAGAAGCGCAACAACAAAATCAAGGTAATGGCTACAACGGTAATGATTCTCAACACGCCCCCACGGGGCTCCATGCAGCTGTCTTGTCTTACACAGGGAGCAAAAGGAAAAGGAAAGGGCGAGCCCGGCGCGGCCCGCCTCGCATCGGCCTGCAGAGGCGACATCGGATGCCTCCGGAGCTCAGGCGGACTCCCTCTCGTGCTTCACCGGGGCGCGGCGACGGGCGGATGAACAGCCACCCCCCAAGCAAGCGCGGCGGCGAGGGGGCTGGCTGCGGCCACCGCTGGAGGAGCCACCCGAAGAAGAGTTGGTGGAGCTTGGGAAGCATCGGGCGCCGCCGTCAGAGTGGGCGCTCTCTCCTCCATCGTCGTCGGAGTGAGGCCCCTGGCCACGGTCATCGCCCTCGGGGCAGCATCCTGCGCGGCGACCATCTTCCCCAAACACCCTCACGTAGAGGGTGCCGTCGCCGTCGAACTTGAAGTGCAAGGTGCACCGCTGGCCCAGGCCGCGCGCGCGGGCAAATGTTTGCCAGCCACGAGTCAGGGCCCCATTCCCAAAAGGGGAGACCTCGAGCGAAACCCAGGAGGCCCTACTGTAGCAACCGTTAGCCTGAAGCCAGAAGCCGCACCGGGCGCTGGCCGGCAGCTTGCTGATGAAGAAGCGAGGGAGCTGGAGCCAGGTGTTGGTCGGGTCCGCCGACCACATGACGAACTCCGGCAGCACCTCCGCCGAGCGGAAGCGCGGCCTGGGGGGCCGCGCAGCCACGGCCTGCCTCCCCTTGGCAGCCGGGCGCTCACTACCACGCAGAGAATCACCCCTGTGCCCACGGGGAGCCACAGCAGGGACCGCGGGATGCTTGCGGGGATGACCCCGGCCGCGCTTGGCCGGAGGGGAGTCAGGCCCCGCCCGACTAGCCTTCCCCTTCTCCGCGGCTGAGAACCTCTTCGGAGCCATGCGAGCGGCGGCGGCGAAGGAGAGGAAGAAGAAGAGAAGCGGGAAGGGATGGACTGGCGGAGCCGGTGCGGCCTCGCACTTATAGCCGGAAGAGGCCAACCGTCAAGCACCACGATCGCAGGTAATAATGACCCGTATCTATACATGCAGGGACTAGTCAAGTCACGCAGTTGCCAAGGCATCGTGGGGAAGCGGAGACGCCCACGTCCTGTCAAACCGCCATGCGGCGCCCAAGGCCGCAGGCTGTTAGGATCCACGGCGCTTCGCCCTTGCCCTTTCGCCCCTCGGCACGGCCCAGTCCGTGCGCGCCTTGGGCCCGGGGGCTACTGTCGGCGTTCTGGGAACGGGGGTCCCCAGACTTGCCTGCCTGCGGCCTGCGGCGTGGCCCAAATGGGGGCAGAGCGTGGCCCATCTTCATCAGCACAAGGCTCAAGACCCTCGCGAAGGGCCAAGCCTCGCGAGGCGGACGACATGGCGCTTCCTCAAGCACGGCCTCCTTAGGCTGGCTCGCGAGGAGGCGGAGAGATCAAGGCGGGTACCTCACGAGGTGCCCATGACGCAAGCCATGACGACCAAGGGTGCCAGGCGGGCGCCAGTCCGCGCAGCGTCTCCCTTTCCTCTTTGGTGCAAAGGGGGCAAGCGCAGGCGAAAGGATCAAGCAAAGGCACCCATTTCGGTGCAACGAGACCAAGACCAGTCCAACGGTGGGAAGGAGGTCACCATGGAGCCCAGGACGGCGTCACCACAGGGCCTTTGGCAGGCGAAGACCAACTTTAGTCAAAATAAGTGTACCAGATGTTCCCCTTCAAATTGGCCAATTGTTGGCGCCCTTCCCGCTCAATATTTGGGAAGAGGCCCAGGGCCTTGCCTATAAATAGGACTAGCCACCCCCAGGGTAGAGGGACCTGATTTAGTATCTAGAGGCAGCCAGAAAAGCGCCATCCAGAGAGAGAGAGAGAGAGAGAAGGGCGATCGAACTCCCCCTAGCAGTTCATCCCCTAGCCAAGAACAGACCCTCACGAGGTCGTTCTTCCTTGTACTATTCTTCATCATCAGCCCAAGAGGCAATCCACCCACCACAAACTAGAGTAGGGTATTACACCACAATGGTGGCCCGAACTAGTATAAACCCTGTGTCTCTTGTGTTGTTCTTGCAGTAGTTAGATCCTTACGAGACGGAGAGGTACTAGGCACGATCTCCGCGCGCACCCCAGAGTTCGAACCTTAAGGGTCTGCCGGAACCCGTGATCCGACACACCATGCTCCGCGCTGGCTGACGACACTGCCGAGGAGCGGCTATGCCCGTACACATACGGAAGCGCTATGCTCCGCGCTGGTGATAAACAACCGAGGGTGGCCTCCGGGCCGCATTAACCTCAGGGAGCCCAGAGCTCAGTGGCTGGCCTCATCGCAACGCCTCCCCTCGGGAGCGCTGCGCGAGGGGGCTAGGCACGGGGGCTACGACTGGGTCACGCCTAGGCGTACGCCACCCAGCCAGGTCCCTCAGGCCTGGTTCGTCGTGCGTCTCTCCCCGAGCGGAGCCAAGGTATGAAGGCCGTTTGTGCGTCAAGGGGGACTCCTGAGCATCGCGACTCAGGGGCCTAACTGGTCCCGTAGCCCCTCACTCCTTAGTTCCGAAAGGCTATGCTGGGTGAGGTACGCGCGGGGCCGGGCTCTGCAGACGTAGAACGGTGGTTCCACTCGCATCTCACCTCATCGCCCGCTGTTTGCGCGTCAAGGGGGACTCCTCAGCATCGCGACTCAGGAGCCTAACTGGCTCCGTAGCCCCTCACTCCTTAGTTCCGAAAGGCTATGCTGGGTGAGGTACGCGCGGAGTCGGGCTCTGCAGACGTAGAACGGAAGATACACCTACATCACGCTCCCCTACTTGTAGTTCGTGCGCCAAGGGGGACTCCTGAGCATCGCGACTCAGGAGCCTAACTTGTCACGTAGCCCCACTCCTTTGGTCCCATCCTGGTTTCCGGTCGGGGCTAATGCTGGGTGAGGTACGCGCGCGGTCGGGCTCTGCCGGCGTAGAACACATGCAAGTAGGGAAGAAAAGCATAAAACTCAAAGAAATTAAAAGCAAAATATTACAGTCCATACTGTCGTCTCAGTACCAAACGCAAGTTTAAATGCCTCCTCGAGGCGTGATGCATGTTTAGGAAGTAAAAGAAGAACAGGAGTGGCAGCGGAGTCACTTGTCGGCGGTGGGGCAGCGCGGAGTGGCCTCGCTTCATGGAGCAGTAGGGCTGGTGGCGCCTCGCTTTGGCCTAGTGCTGAAGGCCCGGAACTTCCCCAGCAGCGCCTCCGCACGCCCCTTCACGGCTTCGACAGCGGCGGCCTCACCCTAGCCGCTCACCGGCTCCAGCAGACTATCGAGGTCGGCGCCGGGATCACGAAGATAGATGTGGGCGAAGACCCGCGTCAGTGCAGCAGAAGACAGGACGCGCGCCTCGGCCTCAGCCGTGGGGCCAAGGCCAAGGGCGATGTCTCCAAGGGCCTTAACCAGGAAGGGAAGCAGCTTGGCGGGGCCATCTTCGTCACCAGCCAGCGGGCCCTCCAGGCCGCTCTCGTAGAGTGTCTTCAGCGAAGCGCGAGCATCTTTCTCCATGTCTGCGAAGGCCACGCGACCCTCGGCAAGAACCCGAGCCTTGCGGTCCAGCTTGGCCCTCGTCACCTCTAGCTCCTTCTTCAGCGCGCCTAGGTGGGCGCGACGCTTCTTGAGCTTGGCCTCCCGATCCTCGATGGCCGCCTCGCGAGCCTTCATGCTTTCTTCCTGCTCCTGGCGAAGGCGGACCTCCCTCGCGAGCTGGTCCCGCAGACCCTGCAGCTCGTCCTCCAACTCCTTGCAGCGGCCACGGACTCCAACCACCTCTCCCAAGGCTGCGTCTCAGGCGGCCTTCGCCTCGAGGGTGGCCTCCCTCTCTCCGTCACAGGGCGTTGAGGCCTGAACCAGCGCCGCTCGAATCGAGGCATCAGAGCGAATCCACCCCGAGGCCAGCTCCAGGTGCCCGGCCACCAAGCGTGGGTCGGCGCCGAGAAGATCCTGCCGCAGCCGGTCCAGTTCAGCGGCGGCACGCTCCAGGATGGAAGAAGAAGGTGGAGAAACATCGGCGTGCGCCAAGACAATAGGAGGAGTCGGGGAAGCATCGGTCGGTGGAACGGGAGGAGAAAATAGCGGCGGCAAGACCACAGTGTCCTGAGGCGGAGTCTGCTGCGCCCCGGCGGCCGCAGCAGGCAGGAGCACCTCGGGAGTCGCTTGGGCCATGGGGGCTAGGCTCTCCCCAGCCAGCTCAGCCAAGCCTCGCAAGGATGAGCGGGCAGGAGAGGCCCGTGCCTCGCGATCGCCCTCACCCGCAGGCGGAGGAGTCGCCGCAGATGGGGCCTCGGGAGCCCCCTTCAGTTTCTTCGCCGTGGGCGCCAGACTATCCAAAAGGAGCAAACATCAAGCCCCGGCGGTGGAACAAGGAACAAAATACGAGGGATCAAGCACTTACAGGTCGTCGCTGGAGGGCTCGAGCAGCCTTCGGCCGTACTTGAAGCCTGAAAGCCGGCTGGAGGGGTCAACCTCAGAAGCAGAAGGCGCGTCCACGGATCGCCCCGGAGCTGGGGCGGACCCGCGGAGGATCAGCCCGGTCCTGTCCTTCTTCGGGATCGGGGGCGAACTCCCGCTACCCAGCACGTCGTCGACTTCATCGTCATCGCTCAACGAGAGGCGGAGAGTACGGGACTTGCGTCGGGGGAGGGGAGCCCTGGACTCCCCATCAGTTGCCTCGGAGTCAGGGCCCTCCTTCCTCTCCTCTTCGCCCTCTTCTCCACTGGGGTCGCCGGAAGACACGTCCACCAGTCCCTCGGGAGCCACCACAGGCACGGGTCCGTCCCCGTTGAAGACCGGCATCGACTCCACCACCTGCTGCCAATCGTCGCGAAGGAACAAGGGCGTCGGCGCGCCCTCCAGCCGTGCCACCTCGCCCCCAACCAGGGATTGGAGCGCCGCAGTCACATCCTCGTCGCCCAGGGCCGTGGGTCTCGGGTGAGGCCTCCACATCGGAGGCGAGTACCGCCGAAGCGGGGCCAGCTGGTGCTCCAGGAACTCCCTCAGCAGCGACGCGCCGGTCAGCCTCGCTGTCGCCACGCCGGCCGGCTTCAGGTCCGCGTCCATCTTCTCCAGGACCGGCTTCGCGCTGGGGTCCGTAAGCTCCTCCCGGGACCAGTCGCTGGAACTCACGGGCTGCTCCGTGGGTAGGATCAGCCGAGGGTGGATGCACCCGACGTCCACCAAGACCCACTTACTCCTGAAGCCCTCGATCCTCTTCCCGGGATTCGAAATGGCAATGGCGCTGCCGTACGCGACGAAGCTCGCGCATGCGGAAGGAGAACCACGGGTGACCCGAAGGGAGAAGTAGTGGCGCAACAAGGCCACTGAGGGCTGCACCCCCACATGAGCCTCGCAGTAGTAGGCGAAGATCACCAGGAGAAGGATGGAGTTGGGGTGGAGATGCAGAGCTTGCAAATCATAGTGGCGGAGGACAGAGAGGAAGAACTCGGAGAAAGGAGGCACCAGGCCTGCAGTAATGGAGCTTACAAAGAGGGGGTAGAAGGTGCTTCCTCGGCCCTCAGGGATGGCGGAGCCGACCTTGAACACCCGCGTTCCGTCGACTCCCCACGCCGCCGCCATCCGGCGCAGCCGGGCGAGGCTCGCCACCGACACGTTCGGCGAGTCCAGGGCCGGCGAGAACCAAGCTTCAGCAGGAGGCTGGCGCGGCGCCATAACTTCCAAGGACGCAAAGGAGCAGATCTGGGAGTCTGGAGGAAGGAAGGAGAGGCGCAAGAAAGGGGATCTGAGCAACCACGGGAGAAGGAGAAGAGCAAGGCTAGGGCAGACACTACACCTTTAACCTGCGCGGTTGCGGGGATGCCCGCGCCCAATCAACCGCCATGTGGCACCCGAGGCCGCAGGCTGTTAGGGCCCACGGCGCTTCGCCCTTGCCCTTTCGCCTCTCGGCATGGCCAAGTCCGGGCGCGCCTTGGGCCCGGGGGCTACTGTCGGTGTTCTAGGAACGGGGGTCCCCAGACTTGCCTGCCTGCGGCCCGCGGCGTGGCTCGAATGGAGGCCCAGTACGGCCCACCCTCATCAACGCAAGACTCAAGACCCTCGCGAGGGGCCAAGCCTCGCGGGGAGGACGACGCAACGCTTCCTCGGGCGCGGCCTCCTCAGGTTGGCTCATGAGGAGGCGGAGATATCAAGGCAGGGTACCTCACGAGGTGCCCATGACGCAAGCCATGACGACCAAGGGTGCCAGGCGGGCGCCAGACCGCACAGTGTCCTCCCCTTTCCTCTTTGGTGCAAAGGGGGCAAGCGCAGGTGAGAGAATCAAGCAAAGGCCTCCATTTCGGTGCAACGAGACCAAGACCAGTCCAACGGTCGGAATGAGCTCATCGTGGAGCCCAGAGCGGCGTCACCACAGGGCCTTTGGCAGGCGAAGACCAACTTTGGTCAGGATAAGTGTACTGTATGTTCCCCTTCGAATTGGCCAATTGTTGGTGCCCTTCCCGCTCAATATTTGGGAAGAGGCCCAAGGCCTTTGCCTATAAATAGGACTAGCCACCCCCAGGGTAGGGCATGGGGTGTTGATCTAGCATCCAGCATCCAGCATCGAGCATCTAGAAGGCATCTAGTATCCAGAATCCGGCCAAAGAGAGAGAGAGAAGGGCGGCTGAACTCCCCTAGCAGTTCATCGTCCCAGCTAGAACACGCCCTCGGGAGGCTGTTCACCCTTGTACTGTTCATCTTCATCAGCCCAAGAGGCAATCCACCCACCACACTGGAGTAGGGTATTACACCACACCGGTGGCCCGAACCAGTATAAACTCTGTGTCTTTTGTGTTGTTCCTTTGGTAGTTTAGATCCTTGCGAGATGGAGGGGTAGAGGGCAGAATCTCCGCGCGCACCCCAAAGTTCAAACCTTAAGGGTCTGCCGGAACCCACGATCCGACAGAGCCACTTATGGATTGCCTACCAAAGATGGCAATACCTAGATCTATCCTCGCTTTTATGCCTAGCTAGGGACGTTAAACGATAGCGCTTGTTGGGAGGCAACACCTCTCTTCTTTGGAGTTGGTTCAGGAATAGGCTCAGTAATTGGCTCAGGAGCTGGCTCAGGAAGTGCCCAATTCTTTTCATTTGTCAACATATTATTCAATAGAATTTCAGCTTCATCCGGTGTTCTTTCCCTGAAAACAGAACCAGCACAACTATCCAGGTAATCTCTGGAAGCATCGGTTAGTCCATTATAAAAGATATCAAGTATTTCATTTTTCTTAAGAGGGTGATAAGACAAAGCATTAAGTAACTTGAGAAGCCTCCCCCAAGCTTGTGGGGGACTCTCTTCTTCAATTTGCACAAAGTTGTATATTTCCCTCAAAGCAGCTTATTTCTTATGAGCAGGGAAATATTTAGCAGAGAAGTAATAAATCATATCCTGGGGACTACGCACACAATCAGGATCAAGGGAATTAAACCATATCTTAGCATCACCCTTTAATGAGAACGGAAATATTTTAAGGATATAAAAGTAGCGAGATCTCTTATCATTAGTGAACAGGGTGGCTATATCATTTAATTTAGTAAGATGTGCCACAATAGTTTCAGATTCGTAGCCATGAAAAGGATCAGATTCAACCAAAGTAAATATATCAGGATCAACACAGAATTCATAATCCTCATTGGCAACACAGATAGGTGAAGTAGCAAAAGCAGGGTCAGGTTTCATTCTATCTTTAAGAGATTGCTTATTCCAATTAGCTAATAACCTCTTGAGCTCATATCTATCTTTGCAAGCTAAAATGGCGGCAGAAGATTCCATATCAAAAACATAACCCTTAGGAATAACAGGCCTATCTTCATCATCACTTTCATCATTATAATCAGTTTCAATAATTTCTTTCTCTCTAGCCCTAGCAATTTGTTCATCAAGAAATTCACTAAGTGGCACAGTAGTATCAAGCATAGAAGTAGTTTCATCATAAGTATCATGCATAGCAGAAGTGACATCATCAATAACATGCGGCATATCAGAACGAATAGCAGAAGCAGGTTTAGGTGTCGCAAGCTTACTCAAAACAGAAGGTGAATCAAGTGCAGAGCTAGATGGCAGTTCCTTACCTCCCCTCGTAGTTGAGGGATAAATTGTAGTCTTAGCGTCTTTCAAGTTCTTCATAGTGTCCAGTAGATATAAATCCCAAGTGACTCAAAGAATAGAGCTATGCTCCCTGGCAACGGTGCCAGAAATTAGTCTTGATAACCCACAAGTGTAGGGGATCGCAACAGCTTTCGTGGGTAGAGTATTCAACCCAAATTTATTGATTCGACACAAGGGGAGCCAAAGAATATTCTCAAGTGTTAGCAACTGAGTTGTCAATTCAGCCACACCTGGATAACTTAATATCTGCAGCAAGGTATTTAGTAGCAAAGTAATATGATAGTAGTGGTAACGGTAATAAAAGGTAACGGAAGCAAAAGTAATATTTTTGGTATTTTGTAATGATTGTAACAGTAGCAACGGAAAAGTAAATAAGCGAGAACCAATATAGGAAAAGCTCGTAGGCATTGGATCGGTGATGGATAATTATGCCGGATGCGGTTCATCATGTAATAGTCATAACATAGGGTGACACATAACTAGCTCCAATTCATCAATGTAATGTAGGCATGTATTCCGAATATAGTCATACGTGCTTATGGAAAAGAACCTGCATGACATCTTTTGTCCTACCCTCCCATGGCAGCGGGGTCCTAATGGAAACTAAGGGATATTAAGGCCTCCTTTTAATAGAGTACCGGAACAAAGCATTAGCACATAGTGAATACATGAACTCCTCAAACTATGGTCATCATCGGGAGTGGTCCCGATTATTGTCAGTTCGGGGTTGCCGGATCATAACACATAGTAGGTGACTATAGACTTGCAAGATAGGATCAAGAACACACATATATTCATGAAAACATAATAGGTTCAGATCTGAAATCATGGCACTCAGGCCCTAGTGACAAGCATTAAGCATAGCAAAGTCATAGCAACATCAATCTTAGAACATAGTGGATACTAGGGATCAAACCCTAACAAAACTAACTCAATTACATGATAGATCTCATCCAAACCATCACCGTCCAGCAAGCCTACGATGGAATTACTCACGCATGGCGGTGAGCATAATTAAATTGGTGATGGAGGATGGTTGATGATGATGACGGCGACGAATCCCCCTCTCTAGAGCCCCGAACGGACTCCAGATCAGCCCTCCCGAGAGGTTTTAGAGCTTGGCGGTGCCTCCGTGTCGTAAAACGCGATGATTTCTTCTCCTTGATTTTTTTCTCCCCGAAAGGAAATGTATAGAGTTGGAGTTGGCGTCAGAGGAGCTCCAGGGGGCCCACGAGGTAGGGGGGTGCGCCCCCACCCTCGTGGATAGGGTGTGGGCCCTCTTATCTTCATCTTTGGCAAGGATTTTTTATTATTTTCAACTAGATGTTCTGTGGAGTTTCAGGTCATTCCGAGAACTTTTGTTTCTGCACATAAATAACACCATGGCAATTCTACTGAAAACAGCGTCGGTCCGGGTTAGTTGCATTCAAATCATGCAAGTTAGAGTCCAAAACAAGGGCAAAAGTGTTTGGAAAAGTAGATACTACGGAGACATATCAACAGGGGACACGATGTTTACCCAGGTTCGGGCCCTCTCTATGGAGGTAATACCCTACTTCCTGCTTGATTGATCTTGATGAATATGAGTATTACAAGAGTTGATCTACCACGAGATCGTAATGGCTAAACCCTAGATGTCTAGCCTATGACTATGGTAATGTGTACATATGGTGTCCTTTCTGGACTATCCCCTTCGGTTTATATAGACACCGAGAGGATCTAGGGTTTACATGGAGTCGGTTACATAAGAAGGAATCTTCATAGTTGGTCTCCAAGCTTGCCTTCCACGCCAAGTAGAGTCCAATCCGGACACGGGTACAGTCTTCGGCCTTCATGTCTTCACAGCCCATCAGTCCGGCCCATAGATAACAGGCCGGACGCCCGAGGACCCCTTAGTCCAGGACTCCCTCAATCACGATCCCACCTATGCAAATCATTCAATACTGCCTTGGTCCGACCCACAAGGGACGGGCCAAGTCCAGCTAACTTGGCTCGCTCCCAAGCTATCTTGACAATCTCGCTTACAGGCCCTTCTTCCAGCCAGCGGGCTTCGAACATTCATTTCTGGTTCTGCTGCTATTGCGTCAACATCGGTTTGAAGTACACCGTATCAAGCAGAATAGGCCTATGGTCAGACTGGGTATGGTGTTCATGTACCATTCCTGCGAAAGGAAATTTTTCTGCCCACATCTCATTACATAGAGCCCTGTCAAGCCGCTCTCTGATGGGTCCATGACTCCATGTGAAAGTATCTCCTATCACCATCACTTCCTATAGTCCACAGTCGCCGATGCAGTCTATGAATTCCCGCATATAGTGATCAGGATGGTTATTACCGCCTTCCTTTTCACTCATGTTGGTGATCTCATTAAAGTCGCCAAGGATCATCCATGGCCCAGAGTTATTTGCATGAATATCTCGGAGGTACGTCCATGAGAGATACTTTCTCTCCCAACTCTGTAATATGCCGAGATGGTGTGACGTGGTGCATCCTACGATCATCCCCATGTACACTCGAATACTCCCCAAGCCCCAAGAGGACATACGATGAGACCTCGACCATACGCCATTGGACACAAGGTGAACTCACTCCTCTTCGAACCATCACTTTCCACATATGAGACATGGTTATTACCTCATGCATGGATCTTGCATATACTCAGGTACAACCGGGATGACCATGGAGGATCCAAGGACCAAGGCCAAGCATGGAAGAGGAGAAGGAAGAAGAAGAACAGACAAGACATGACTTGCCCGGATCATTCGGACCCCCATCCGGATGATCCGGATGATCCGGACCGAGCCCGGACGATCCGGACGACCACCCGGACGATCCGGCTAACTGGGTGGAAGACACCCAAAGGTTTCACCTGAAGCCGGATCATCCGGACGGCGGCCCGGATCATCCGGACCCCCGACACCCGGATCATCCGGGCCACCATCCAGGTCATCCGGACCCCGCCTGCGTGCGTGACTTGGGCCGAAGCCCATGTACCCCTTTTCCCCTCACTTACCCCTTCGTGGCTTAGACTATATATACTCCCCCTCCTCCATTTGAGGGTTAACATTGGTTTAGCACATATGTGAGGATAGCTTTTGCTCATCCATACGGATCTACTCCTCGAGAGAGACCGCGACCCCTTTTCCGAGAAGATCCACGTTGGATTCAAGACCCCCTCTTGGGTGGCTCCATCAAGACCTCCTTACGGAGAAGAACCGGTTATCCTTTGTATCGTCCCTTGTTGATTTTGGACCGTGTGATCTCTATGTGTACTCGAATCTAGCATATGTGTGACTATATCTTGTTGGTTTGAGAGTTCCTCTTGTGTTTTCCCTCGTTTCCCCTCGTGTTCTTGGTCGGGATCCGCTCCTTTCGTGAAAGATCGGTCATTTAGGGTCTCATCCTACATCATCTTGGTATCAGAGCAAGGTTGATCACGAATTTGGAGCCCCCACCCCTCTTTTTCTAGCCTTGTTTTGATTGATTTCGTCCTAAATTCGAAAAAACCCATCAAAAATAGCCCCAATTTTTTTGTAATTTGTTGGTTTGATGACGTTTTGTTGATTTTGATCCGTGGATTTGCTTGGTTTCAAGTGGATCTAGCATCTCCCCAAGTTTCCCCACCTTCCATCCACAAAATCTCCTCAATTTTGCCCTGAAAATCCCCCATTTCCGCCCAAAAGTTCGTCCCCGAGAGGAAATCCCGAGCAGTTTGACCTGCCCGGATCATCCGGACCTTCTCCCGGATCATTCGGACATCCCCCGGATCAGCTGGATGCCCCCCGGACGTCCGGATAACCCACGCACCCGAATACCCGAACCAGAGCTGATGAACCCGGATCATCCGGACGTACACCCGGATCATCCGGACCTGACCCGGATCAGCCGGACCTCCTCCGAGATGTCCGGGTAACTCTGACACTAACTCGGTTGAATTCTTGTTTCGGCCATAACTAATTCATCCGGAGTCCGTTCTTGACGTTCTTTAGCTCGTTTTCAAGCTATTGACATCCCCCATCCCACAAAAATATCACCAACATCATTTGACTTCATCAAATTTTTGGAACTTTGGCATCTTTGCCTAGGGCTTCCACCATATCATCCGCATTACCACCACCGACTTCCGCAACCTAACCCATTTTGATCCCCATTGCATATGTGGTTGCTTGAGTAGTGATTCAAATCTTCTAAGGTGTTTCGGATACTTAGGGACGGTTGCTTCCTCATCAACCACCACCACCACTTCCGCATAGGCTTGCCCATCATACACTTCCCCCACCCCAACTTAACCCAATTTTTGTTTGAGTTGTGAGTTGTGTCTCCTAAGGTGTTTCGGCTACTTAGGGACGGTGACCTTCAACTCCGACCCACATAACCATAACCTCCACTTCCGCCTTGCGTACTCCAAAACCCATCATTGCATTTCCGCAATCCCATTGAGCTTCCACAAAACCACCACCGCATTCCCGCTACCACCATTTGACATTTGTCCTTGAGATTTTAAGTTGTGGTTTTTCCATTTCCTAAGGTGTTTAGGCTAATTAGGAACGTGTCGACATCGACAACACCGCCTCTCATCATCGACAAGGACGGTAACCTTGACGACATCATTGTACATTCTCCTTTGCCATTGCATTGATAACACCTAGCCCATTTTGTGATACTTGTCTATCGAGACTAGCCATTTGAGTATTGCCGGCAACGTTACTTGTGCACATTAGTGATTCATCCCTTCCATTGCATGCATACCATATCATATTGGTATCATCATATCATCCCTTGTGTCACAAGATTGTTCACCTAGCCCATTTTGTGATACTTGTCTATCGAGACTAGCCATTTGAGTATTGCCGGCAACGTTACTTGTGCACATTAGTGATTCATCCCTTCCATTGCATGCATACCATATCATATTGGTATCATCATATCATCCCTTGTGTCACAAGATTGTTCCTGCATATACACAATTGCTATCTTGGTTTGTGCATTTCGCATTGTGGCCATATAAAAGAATAAGCTTTTAAGCAAAAAAAAGATCAAAGAAGCTTGTAAGCAAGTGCCATAGCATCATACCACATTGCATATAAGATTGTCATATCCGATCATCTTGGATCATCTTGAGAAGAACACCGGGAACATCGTACACATAGCATACTTGGGATAGAAAGCTCATACATTTTGCATCTTATAGGTTGTGCACAAGTGTCGTATCTGCCTATTGACCAATCGTTCTAGCGTCTCTCTTGAGTTGTGCAACACGAGCGTTTTCTGTGGATTCCACATTTTGTGCTCATTCCTTGGTTGCACGGCCCCGTTTATCTATCCGTGTGTGCATTTCTGTGTGCCATTCATTGCTATTGGTCTACTTGTTTCACTTGCGAATTTGTGAATCTCTTTCAACATTATTGACTCTTGCTAACATTTTGCATCAAATTTTTGTGCCACTATTCTCACCGAGCTCCACTATAAGCCTTATTTGTGTAGGTGTGAGAAATTGAAAAGATCGGTACCAATTGTGCTATTTCCTTGTTACACTATTGAGTGATCATTGATCCATCTTCAACTTCGGTCAAGGTACATTTGGTATAAGTTCTTCTCTTTCTCCCACTCATATTTGCTCGAGTCTTGTGATGGATAGGCAAGGCATTTCATCTCCGGTCTTCGACAACAACGACGGAGCGAACAACTACATCACCAAATCATCAATCTTCGATCTACGATGACAAATGCAAGGTGCACAATCAAGATTGCGAGAGCGCATCAACAACTTCGCCATCGACATACGACACTTCGAAGCAAGGAAAAGGGACTACATCAACAACAATCTTTCCGCACAAAAGGAGGAGCAAGATGCAAGGATGGAGGAGATTCGGACCTTGTTGATCAACCGTTCTTCCCCTTCATCATCCTCAAGGCGGCGATGTTCAAGTCACAAGTCTTCGGAGCGCAAAAATGATACAAGCGCAAGTCGTCCACGTCCACATCTCCATGGCGACCATCATCACATTCATGATCCACATCGTCATGAAGAGCAAGTCACCTCCAAGCAACATGTGCACGACAACGACGAACGACATCTACTACAAGCTCAAGTGCGACAACGACACCATCATCAAGAAGATGCTCGCCAAGCGCAAACATACAAGTCACAACAAGCTCTACTTCACGCCAAGTCCAAGCTCCATGAGCAAAAGAGAAGACCGTGAGACGAGCACTGATACGTCTCCAACGTATCTATAATTTTTTATTGTTCCATGCTATTATATTATCCATCTAGGATGTTTTATATGCATTTATATGCTATTTTATATGATTTTTGGGACTAACCTATTAACCTAGAGCCCAGTGCCCGTTTCTGTTTTTCCTTGTTTTTGAGTTTTACAGAAAAGGAATACCAAACGGAGTCCAATGGACGTGCCAATTTTTGACGATTTTTTATGGACCAAAAGAAGACCCCAGAGTAAAAGAGTTGGGCCAGAAGAGTCCCGGGCCATCCATGAGGGTGCCCCCCCAGGCGCGCCGGCCTACCTCGTGGACGACTCGGGCACCTCCCTAACTTGTTCCCGACGCCAAAAATTTCTATAAATATTGAAACCTCCAGAACATAACCTAGATCGAGAGTTCCGCCACCGCAAGCCTCTGTAGCCACCGAAAACCAATCTAGACCCATTCCGGCACCCTGCCGGAGGGGGGGAATCCCTCTTCGGTGGCCATCTTCATCGTCCCGGCGCTCTCCATGACGAGGAGGGAGAAGTTCACCCTCAGGGCTGAGGGTATGTACCAGTAGCTATGTGTTTGATCTCTCTCTCTCTCATGTTCTTGAGGTGGTACGATCTTGATGTATCGCGAGCTTTGCTATTATAGTTGGATCTTATGATGTTTCTCCCCCTCTATTCTCTTGTAATGGATTGAGTTTTCCATTTGAAGTTATCTTACCGGCTTGAGTCTTTAAGGATTTGAGAACACTTGATGTATGTATTGCATGTGCTTATCTGTGGTGACAATGGGATATCACGTGATCTACTTGATGTATGTTTTGGTGATCAACTTGCGGGTTCCGTGACCTCATGAACTTACGCATAGGGGTTGGCACACGTTTTCGTCTTGACTCTCCGGTAGAAACTTTGGGGCACTCTTTGAAGTTCTTTGTGTTGGTTGAATAGATGAATCTGAGATTTGTGTGATGCATATCGTATAATCATCCCCGCGGATACTTGACATGACATTGGAGTATCTGTCGGATGTGGGGTTCCGGCAAACCCTTAAGGTTCGAACTCTGAGGTGCGGGCGAAGCCTTTCCCTCCTACCGATCCACGCCCTAGCTCGCTAAGATCTCACGGACGAACTCGATGAACTCGCAACACAGAAAGACACGAGATTTGTACCATTTCGGTCCACTTTGTGGTGTAATACCCCACTCCAGTGTGGTGGTGGTGGATTGCCTCTTAGGATGATGATGAACGGTACAAGGGGAAGAAAAGGCTCCTAAGGTTGAGGTGTTCTTGTGGCTAGGGTAGGCTCTCGATCAGATCAGATCAAGCTGAGATGCCCCTACTGCGGTGGCTAGTTCTACTTATATAGGCCCTGGTCCTCTCCCCAAATATTGAGCGGGAAGGGAGCCAACAACGGCGAGCTAATTTGAAGGGGGACAGCTAGTACAAGCTATCCTGACAAAAGTGGTCTTCGTGTGCGAAAGGCTCTGGTGGTGACGCCGTCTTGGGCTCCACGATGACCTCCGACCTGCCGTCCTTCTGGTCTTGGTCTCGTTGCACCGATATGGCAACCTTTGCCTGATGCCTCGGTACTCCTCGCCTGCGCTTGCCTCCTTAGCACCAAAGAGGTAACAAGGACGCTACACGCGCTAGCACCCGCCTGGTGCTGATCGTCATGGCTCACGTCACGAGAGACTCGTGAGGTTTGCCCTGCCTTGATATCTCCGCTCCTCGTGAGCCTGCCTGGCTAGGCCGCTCCTGAGGAGGTCTTGCATCATCCGCCTCGCGAGGCTTGGCCCCTCGCGAGGGTCTTGGATGCCTTGTTGATGAAGATGGGTCGTACGGCCTGCTGACTTAGCCACGCCATGGGCCACAGGAAGGAAGTCTGGGGACCCCCGTTCCCAGAACGCCGACAGTAGCCCCCAGGCCCAAGGCGCGCTCGGGCTTGGCTTCGAGGCGAAGCCAAGGGTCATGTACGGAGCACCGCGGGCCCCCAAAGCATGCGGCCTCGATTGATGCGTGGCGGTTGATTGGACGTGGGCGTCTCCGCTTCCCCACGCTGCATCGACAACTGCACGACTTGACAAGTCCCTGCATCATGCAAGGAAAACCATTATTACCTGCGATCGTGGGAGGCGCCGGTTGGCCTTCTTTTGCTATAAATGGGAAGGGGGCGGAGCCCCCGTCGCCCATCTCTTCCTTGCTTGCTTGCTTCTTCCTCCTCGCTCCACTGTTAGCAACAATGGCGCCTATCAGAAGGTTTTCCGCTGAAGAGAAGAGAAAGGCCTCGCGAGATAATCCAGGGCCGCTTCCGCCGAAGAAGAGGTCGGTCCACCGCCGTGATGAAGCGACGATGCAGCTGGTGATGAGGCCTTGGTGCGAGCGGCCTCCTCCAGGGTATCCGCTACCCTTGTATGCCTGAGCCGAGGGCTCAGGAGGACGGAGCGACGAGCGGAGTCACCCGCGCCGCGCCCGTGGTCGCCGCGCCACGGCGACATGCGCTGTCGCCCCTGGAATCCAAGCCGCGGACTCCTCGCACGAGCTTGTGCTATGGGCGCCGATGCCTCCAAGCTCTTGGATCCGCTTCCCGCGGTTCTTCTCCGACGTGATGCCGCCGAGGGGGACTCCCGAGCTCTGGTTGTAGCACACCGACTGCGACACTCCGGCGACCGGAGCAGAGATCCAAGCGGTCCCCACCGGCAAGGTCTTCATGACTCGCGGCTGGGGCGAGGTCACGCGGGTCTGCCGTGTGATACGTCTCCGTCGTATCTACTTTTCCAAACACTTTTGCCCTTGTTTTGGACTCTACTTGCATGATTTGAATGGAACTAACCCGGACTAACGCTGTTTTCAGCAGAATTGCCATGGTGTTATTTATGTGTAGAAACAAAGTTCTCGGAATGACCTGAAACTCCACGGAACATCTAGTTGAAAATAATAAAAAATCCTTGCCAAAGATGAATACCAGGGGGCCCACACCCTGTCCACGAGGGTGGGTGCCCCCCCCCAGGGCGCGCCCCCTACCTTGTGGGCCCTCTGGATCTCCTCCGACGCCAACTCCAACTCTTGGATTTGCTTTCGGGGAGAAAAAAATCAAAGAGCAGAAATCATCGCATTTTACGATATGGAGCCGCCGCCAAGCCCTAAAACCTCTCGGGAGGGCTGATCTGGAGTCCGTTCGGGGCTCCGGAGAGGGGGATTCGTCGCCGTCGTCATCATCAACCATCCTCCATCACCAATTTCATGATGCTCACCGCCGTGCGTGAGTAATT
Organism: Aegilops umbellulata; assembly: GCA_032464435.1. NCBI lineage: Eukaryota > Viridiplantae > Streptophyta > Magnoliopsida > Poales > Poaceae > Aegilops > Aegilops umbellulata. The sequence goes on from CP136058.1 coordinate 334,518,273, forward strand.
CCATCGTAAGCTTGCTGGACGGTGATGGGTTGGATGAGATCTATCATGTAATCGAGTTAGTTTTGTTGGGGTTTGATCCATAGTATCCACTATGTTCTGAGATTGATGTTGCTATGACGTTGCTATGCTTAATGCTTGTCACTAGGGCCCGAGTGCCATGATTTCAGATCTGAACCTATTATGTTTTCATGAATATATGTGTGTTCTTGATCCTATCTTGCAAGTCTATAGTCACCTACTATGTGTTATGATCCGGCAACCTCGAAGTGACAATAATCGGGACCACTCCCGGTGATGACCATAGTTTGAGGAGTTCATGTATTCACTATGTGCTAATGCTTTGTTCCGGTACTCTATTAAAATGAGGCCTTAATATCCCTTAGTTTCCATTAGGACCCCGCTGCCACGGGAGGGTAGGACAAAAGATGCCATGCAAGTTCTTTTCCATAAGCACGTATGACTATATTCAGAATGCATGCCTACATTACATTGATGAATTGGAGCTAGTTCTGTGTCACCCTATGTTATGACTGTTACATGATGAACCACATCTGACATAATTATCCATCATCGATCCAATGCCTACGAGCTTTTCCTATATTGGTTCTCACTTATTTACTTTTCCATCGCTACTGTTACAATCATTACAAAATACCAAAAATATTACTTTTTCTTTTGTTACCTTTTATTACCGTTACCACTACTATCGTATTACTTTGCTACTAAATACCTTGTTGCAGATATTAAGTTATCTAGGTGTGGCTGAATTGACAACTCAGTTGCTAATACTTGAGAATATTCTTTGGCTCCCCTTGTGTCGAATCAATAAATTTGGGTTGAATACCCTACCCTCGAAAGCTGTTGCGATCCCCTACACTTGTGGGTTATCAAGACTAATTTTTGGCGCCGTTGCCGGGGAGCATAGCTCTATTCTTTGAGTCACTTGGGATTTATATCTGCTGCTCACTATGAAGAACTTGAAAGACGCTAAGACTACAATTTATCCCTCAACTACGAGGGGAGGTAATGAACTGCCATCTAGCTCAGCACTGGATTCACCTTCTGTTTTGAGTAAGCTTGCGACACCTAAACCTGCTTCTGTTATTCGTTCTGATATGTTGCATGTTCTTGATGATGCCACTTCTGCTATGCATGATACTTATGATGAAACTACTTATATGCTTGATACTACTGTGCCCCTTAGTGAATTTCTTGATGAACAAATTGCTAGGGCTAGAGAGAAAGAAATTATTGAAACTGATTATATTGATGAAAGTGATGATGAAGATAGGCCTGTTATTCCTAAGGGTTATGTTTTTGATATGGAATCTTCTGCTGCCATTTTAGCTTGCAAAGATAGATATGAGCTCAAGAGGTTATTAGCTAATTGGAATAAGCAATCTCTTAAATATAAAATGAAACCTGACCCTTCTTTTGCTACTTCACCTATCTGTGTTGCCGATAAGGATTATGAATTCTCTGTTGATCCTGATATAATTACTTAGGTTGAATCTGATCCTTTTCATGGCTATGAATCTGAAACTGTTGTGGCACATCTTACTAAATTAAATGATATAGCCACCCTGTTCACTAATGATGAGAGGTCTCGCTACTTTTGTATCCTTAAAATATTTCCGTTCTCATTAAAGGGTGATGCTAAGATATGGTTTAATTCCCTTGATCCTGGTTGTGTGCGTAGTCCCCGGGAAATGGTTTATTACATCTCTGCTAAATATTTCCCTGCTCATAAGAAACAAGCTGCTTTGAGGGAAATGTACAACTTTGTGCAAATTGAAGAAGAGAGTCTCCCACAAGCTTGGGGGAGGCTTCTCAAGTTACTTAATGCTTTGCCTGATCATCCTCTTAAGAAAAATGAAATACTTGATATCTTTTATAATGGACTAACCGATGCTTCCAGAGATTACCTGGATAGTTGTGCTTGTTCTGTTTTCAGGGAAAGAACACCGGATGAAGCTGAAATTCTATTGAATAATATGTTGACAAATGAAAATAATTGGACACTTACTGAGCCTATTCCTAAACCAACTCCGAAGAAGAGAGGTGTTCTATTTCCCAGTCCTGGAGATATGCAAGAGGCAAAGAAATCTATGAAAGAAAAAGGTATTAAAGCTGAAGATGTTAAGAATTTACCTCCTATTGAAGAAATACATGGTCTTAATTTACCGCCTGCTGTAGAAACACATGATCTTAATCCATTACCTATCAAAGAACCTCCTGGTCTTGATAACCCGACACAGGTAGTAAAGGTAAATTATCTCTATAGATATGATAGAGCTGAAATCCCTCCTACTAAACTTGCTAGTCAGTGCTTGGATGAGTTTGATAATTTTATGTTTAAGCAAGAAGACTTCAATGCTTATTTTGTTAGACAATTAAAAAAATACTTACATGATTAAACACTTGGGTGATTATATGGCTAATGTTAGAGGTGGACTCAAACTTGTTAGCAAACATGCTTCTATGGTTACCACTCAAGTAGAACAAGTACTTAAAGCTCAAAATGATTTGCTCAATGATATGAAGAGTAAGAAAAATGATTATGCTGTTAGAGTGGCTACTAGAACTGGTAGAATGACGCAGGAAGCTTTGTATCCTGAAGGCCATCCTAAAAGAATTGAGCAAGATTCTCAGAGAAATAATATTGATGTACCTAGTTCTTCTAAAAGGAAGAAAAATAAAAATGATAGAACTTTGCAAACTTCTAGTGAACCTATTGTTGAACCACCTAAGAATCCAAATGATATCTCTATGTTTGATGCCGAAACACAATCTGGTAATGAACATGGACCTAGTGAAAATGTTGATGATGATGTTCATGATGATGCTCAACCTAGTAATGATAATGATGTAGAAATTGAACCTGCTGTTGATCTTGATAACCCACAATCAAAGAATCAACATTATGATAAGAGAGACTTTGCTGCTAGGAAACATGGTAAAGAAAGAGAACCATGGGTTCGGAAACCCATGCCCTTTCCTCCGAAACCATCCAAGAAAAAGGATGATGAGGATTTTGAGCGCTTTGCTGAAATGATTAGACCTATCTTTTTGCGTATGCGATTAACTGATATGCTCAAAATGAATCCTTATGCTAAGTATATGAAAGATATTGTCACTAATAAAAGAAAGATACTGGAAGCTGAAATTTCCACCATGCTTGCTAATTATACTTTTAAGGGTGGAATACCAAAGAAACTTGGGGATTCAGGAGTACCTACTATACCATGCTCTATTAAAAGAAACTATGTTAAAACTGCTTTATGTGATCTTGGAGCCGGTGTTAGTGTTATGCCTCTCTCTTTATATCGTATACTTGACTTGAATAAGTTGAAACCTACTGAAATATCTTTGCAAATGGCTGATAAATCAACTACTATACCTGTCGGTATTTGTGAGGATGTGCCTGTTGTGGTTGCAAACGTTACTATTTTAACGGACTTTGTTATTCTTGATATTCCCGAGGACGATAATATGTCTATTATTCTTGGAAGACCTTTTCTGAATACTGCAGGTGTTGTTATTGATTGCAACAAAGGCAATGTCACTTTTCATGTTAATGGTAATGAGCATACGGTACACTTTCCGAGGAAACAACCTCAAGTCCATAGTATCAATTCTATTGGAAAAATTCCATCGATTATATTTGCAGGTTTTGGATTTCCTCTTCCTACTATTAAGAAGAAATATGATATTCTTATTATTGGGGATGTGCATATCCCCGTTGAGGTAACATAGTGTTATTCGAAATTTCTCCGGTTTCATGTTATTCGGAATGAGTTTATTAACAAGACCTGATCAACCTTGTTAGTGGATTCCTTTTGATGAGCATGAGATGGATGAAACTAGAAGGCACAACCTTCTGTACCCTCTTTCTACTTTCTGTTATTTAGTTGAAATAAAGTAAAAAATAGTATTTTTCTGTCTGTTTTCTGATTTATCCGTGCAATATAAAAATACCCCGAAAATAAAAGTTCTCCAAATGCCCTGAAAATGAAATATGTTTTTTTATCGAATATTTGAGGATTTATGGAACTGAGAACACACCAGGGGGGTCAACCACCTGGGCACGAGGGTGGAGGGCGCGCCCTACCCCCAGGGCGCCCCCCTCCCTCGTGGGCCCATGGTGGCCCTCCTCCACTTATTCCTGCACCCATACAGTTCTTCTTCCTCCCACAAACACGAATATCTAGCTCAAGCACGAGTTCTAGCTCACTTTGCTGTGATTTTCGATCTCCTTGCTCAAAGCACCTCTCACAAAACTGCTTGGTGAGATTGTTCCTTGGTATGTGACTCCTCCATTGTTCCAATTAGTTTTTGTTCTAGTGCTTTATTCATTGCAAATTTGTGATGCCTAGGTGACCATGTTCTTGAGCTTGCATGTCAAATTTATATGGTTCCAAGTAGTTCTAATGCTTGATATAGGCTCTAGGCACTTGTAGGAGTAGTTGTTATCAATTTTGTTGAGCTTGGCTCACTTTTGTTTGAAGTTACTAAAAATTTCAGAATATTTCAGAAAATGATGAAGAGACTTTTGAGAGGCTCATCGAGCCGAAGCTCGAAGGAAAAGAAAAATTAAGAAGCATGGAGGCCCAAATTTAATTTGCCTCGTACTACGGAGGTCCGGCCGTGTGAATGGCCTTCCGATGATTTCTTGAGAGCAGCCGGAATTTGTGAAAATTTCTATTCATTGGCTGAGAATGCTGGCCACACCGACTTCCTCCGCAACCAACGTCATCAGTATCTCTTACTCACAAATACTTTTGTGCAAAACTTCTACTATTTTCCTAAGGAATCACCTCCTTCAGTAGAGTTTCATTTATATGATGTTGTTAAGAAGACGCCATTAGCTGAATTTTGCAAGGTTTGCAAAATACCCTTTGAGGGTACCTTAGATGAACCACACCGTAAAGATGTGGAAGAATTTATTGACACCATCACTATGGGAGAAACCAGGAAGGTTTCCGATGCAAGAATCACTAGCATACATTTTCCTGTCTTACGCTACTTTGTCATATTTGCTAGTCGTTGCTTGATTGGTCGCAGAAACTGTGTAAACCTTAGTGTTCCTGATATTATCATTTTGTTCCATGGTTTATTCCATGATAACACTGTTAGTATGGGCGGAATTATTGCTAAACGGTTAAGTTTGAACCGTACAAAGGGCCCCATCTTTGGAGGAATTTATGCAACCCGCCTAGCTGATTTTCTTGATCTGGATGCTCGCGAGGATAATATGGAGTTGCCTCCTACTTATTTAGATGTTAATTCTATGGTCTCCCACCAGTTTATTGAGAGGAATGAATCACCTCTCCAGTATCGACTAATCTTTGACAAACGGCGTGTTTTCCGTATTACTCTCCCTGCTCCTGCCTTCTTTGATTATCAAGCAAAAGGAAGATATATTGTTACCAGAGAGGAGGAAGATGAGTACGAGAGGAGAGCGGAGGCAGCTCGACGCCACACTGCAGCTCAGGAGGCGATAGCCGCTGCATCACAGTACGACCCCAGCTACACCTATGGGTATCCACCAAGCCATCCCTGGCAAAGAACCAACTTAGGCCAAAAGCCTAAGCTTGGGGGAGTACGTATTTCCCACCGACATTACATTTATGTTTACACACTCATTGCTTGATGTCGGTGCTCACACTCTTTCACTGTAATATCCATGCTAGTTTATTTTCTTTTTCTTGCTTTCTTCTTTTGTGTTTAATAAACCTTAAGAAAAACCAAAAAAATAGTAGTAACTTTTAGTTAGTTTACTTTTCTTGCTGTAGTAGTAATAATTAAAAAGAAAACCCAAAAAGATTTCCCGTTCTTCTTTTGCTTGTTGGGAGCTTTCCCGTGTAAATAGTTTTTATTTCTTTTCTTTTCTTTGGGGGTCGATAGGAAAAGACCATGATTTAATTGTTGAAGTGGCTCTTATATGCATTATTGTTGATTTAACCAAGAGCCCATATTGCCTTGTCTTCTCCTGTTTACTGAATGCTCGTAGATTCCATCTTAGTCCAATGCACGTGCACTATTATTATTATTCACATCGTTCGGTCGTGCAAGTGAAAGGCAATTATGATGATATATGATGGACTGACTGAGATGAGAAAAGCTGGTATGAACTCGACCTCTCTTGTTTTTGTAAATATGATGAGTCCATTGTTCCTGATTCAGCTTATTATGAATAAACATGTTTGCAATGACAATTAGAGATCATAGTTCCTTGTGCCATGCCTGATTAGCTATGAGTTATAATGGTTTACCTTGCATGCCAACATGCTATTAAAATGGTTGTGATGTGGTATAGTGGGGTGGTATCATCCTTTGAATGATTTAAGTGACTTGACTTGGCACATGTTCACACATGTAGTTGAAACAAAATCAACATAGCCTTCACGATATTTATGTTCATGGTGGATTATATCCTACTCATGCTTGCATCCAATGTTTATTAATTTTAATGCATGTTCATGGCTGTTGTCGCTCTCTAGTTGGTCGCTTCCCAGTCTTTTTCCAGCATTCACTTGTACTAAGCGGGAATACTGCTTGTGCATCCAATCCCTTAAACCCCAAATTTATTCCATATGAGTCCACTATACCTTCCTATATACGGTATCTACCTGCCGTTCCAAGTAAATTTGTATGTGCCAAACTCTAAACCTTCAAATAAACATTCTGTTGTCTATGCTCGAATAACTCATGTATCAACTAGGGTTTCCCTTATCTTCCATGTTAGGCGGGTTATTCTCACAAGGAGTGGAGTCCGCTCCTCATTCACGAGAAAAAGGCTGGTCTCCGGGATGCCCAGTCCCATGCTTTATGCAAACTAAATCAAAATAATTGCAAACAAAACTCCCCATGGGACTGTTGCTAGTTGGAGACACTCGTTGTTTCGAGTAAGTCATGGATTGATGCTTGTTGGTGGAGGGGGAGTATAAACTTTACCATTCTATTTGGGAACCACCTATAATGTGTGTAGCATGGAAGATATCTCCATCTCTTAGTTGTTATGTTGACAATGAAAGTATGCCGCTCAAAATATTATTTATCTCTATTTCAAAACCGAGCTCTGGCACCTCTACAAATCCCTGCTTCCCTCTGCGAAGGGCCTATCTATTTACTTTTATGTTGAGTCGTCACCCTCTTATTAAAGAGCACTAGCTGGAGAGCACAGCTGTCATTTGCATTCATTACTATTAATTTATATTGGGTATGACTATGACTGGATCTCTTTTACCATGAATTAAAATGTCTAGTCAGTCCTTGATCTTTAAAGGTGCTCTGCATTTATGTTTTGCGGTCTCAGAAAGGGCTAGCGAGATACCATCCTGTTATATCATATTATGATTGTTTTGAGAAAGTGTTGTCATCCGAGATTTATTATTATGACTCGCTAGTTGATTATGCTATTGATATGAGTAAACATGAGACCTAGGAGTTATTGCAAATGTGGTTAGTTATAATCTTTGCTGAAAACTTGAATGTTGGATTTACATATTTACAACAACAAGAGCAAATAGAGTTTGTAAAAGTTTTTCTTTATCACTTTCTGTTTATCAACTGAATTGCTTGAGGACAAGCAAAGGTTTAAGCTTGGGGGAGTTGATACGTCTCCGTCGTATCTACTTTTCCAAACACTTTTGCCCTTGTTTTGGACTCTAACTTGCATGATTTGAATGGAACTAACCCGGACTGACGTTGTTTTCAGCAGAATTGCCATGGTGTTATTTATGTGCAGAAACAAAAGTTCTCGGAATGACCTGAAACTCCACGGAACATCTAGTTGAAAATAATAAAATATCCTTGCCAAAGATGAAGACCAGGGGGCCCACACCCTGTCCACGAGGGTGGGGGCGCCCCCTAGGGCGCGCCCCCCTACCTCGTGGGCCCCCTGGAGCTCCTCCGATGCCAACCCCAACTCTATATATTTGCTTTCGGGGAGAAAAAAATCAAGGAGAAGAAATCATCGCGTTTTACGATACGGAGCCGCCGCCAAGCCCTAAAACCTCTCGAGAGGGCTGGTCTGGAGTCCGTTCGAGGCTCCGGAGAGGGGGGATTCATCGCCGTCGTCATCATCAACAATCCTCCATCACCAATTTCGTGATGCTCACCGCCGTGCGTGAGTAATTCCATCGTAGGCTTGCTGGACGGTGATGGTTTGGATGAGATCTATCATGTAATCGAGTTAGTTTTGTTAGGGTTTGATCCCTAGTATCCACTATGTTCTGATATTGATGTTGCTATGACTTTGCTATGCTTAATGCTTGTCACTAGGGCCCGAGTGCCATGATTTCAGATCTGAACCTATTATGTTTTCATGAATATATGTGTGTTCTTGATCCTATCTTGCAAGTCTATAGTCATGTACTATGTGTTATGATCCGGCAACCCCGAAGTGACAATAATCGGGACCACTCCCGGTGATGACCATAGTTTGAGGAATTCATGTATTCACTATGTGCTAATGCTTTGTTCCGGTACTCTATTAAAAGGAGGCCTTAATATCCCTTAGTTTCCATTAGGACCCCGCTGCCACGGGAGGGTAGGACAAAAGATGCCATGCAAGTTCTTTTCCATAAGCATGTATGACTATATTCTGAATACATGCCTACATTACATTGATGAATTGGAGCTAGTTCTGTGTCACCCTATGTTATGACTGTTACATGATGAACCGCATCCGGCATAATTATCCATCACCGATCCAATGCCTACGAGCTTTTCCTATATTGGTTCTCGCTTATTTACTTTTCCGTTGCTACTGTTACAATCATTACAAAATACCAAAAATATTACTTTTGCTTCCGTTACCTTTTATTACCGTTACCACTACTATCATATTACTTTGCTACTAAATTCCTTGCTGCAGATATTAAGTTATCTAGGTGTGGCTGAATTGACAACTCAGTTGCTAATACTTGAGAATATTCTTTGGCTCCCCTTGTGTCGAATCAATAAATTTGGGTTGAATACTCTACCCTCGAAAGTTGTTGCGATCCCCTACACTTGTGGGTTATCACCGTGCGAGGGGCGCCCTCGCGATCCACTTCGCGTACGACGGCGCCTCCACGCTCTTCTTCAAGGTCTTTGATGCGGAGGGCCGCCGCGTGGAATGCTGCTCCGGAGAGGAGCGTCAGGCTGACGCGTGCTCCGCTCGCGGCCACTCCAGCAGCAGCAGCCCTTGGGAGTCCAGTAGCTCTCCTGAGCTCTACGAGACCCTGGAGACGAGCGACGACAACTACGTGCCCCCGAGCTCTCGCCGCGCTCGGAGCAGAGCCGCGGCGTCCGGCCGTCGCCGTCGCTGATCTGGATGGGGTTGGCGCCGTCCTCCCATGGCCCACTGTTGATGATGGTGTCCGCCGCGGGAGGGTGTAGATAGGATCCCTCTTAGTTCTAGCTTTTGTTCCCTACGAAGAATCATGAAGTACCCTGTGGGGGCGTGTAAAGGGTCTGTAGTGTCTGCGCTCATCTTCCCTGTTACAAAAATTTGGTGAACACATGTCCCGTTAAGGCTCGGTCCCCTCTTTCTTCCCTCGTGATAGCTTGTTGCTCTACGCTGATAGGTCCCGGTCCCCAGGTAGGCTACAGTCGTCGCTGGTATGCCAGGTCACGTGCCGTGGTCAAGGCCAGGAGGTGTGCGGCCCGAGGTCCAGTAAGAGCCCCTGAGGCGCGATGCTCAGGAGGTCCCCCTTAGCACTCAAGCAGCCATGGTAAGGCAAGAAAGAGAGTCGACGTGGCCGCAACGGGGCTGCGGCGAGGGTGACCCTTAGGCCCCAACATTTAGCCGATCCGAGAGCGGGACTTATCTTGTTTATTCCGTGGCGATTCCTGGTGGTGCGCTAGGCCTACGCACCAGCTTGTGCGGCATAGCTAGGCTGGCCCATACGAGTTTCCCTCCTCCCATGCTCTCCTTAGTGATCTACGTCCTCAGGTCCCGGCCCTCGAGCGAGCTCAGCCGCCGCTGGTGTGCCAGGTCGCGATGCCGTGGTCAAGGCCAGGGGGTGAGGACTGGAGAGCCAGTAAGAGCTCCTGAGTCGCGATGCTCAAGAGCCCCCCTTTTAACGCACAAGCGAATTGCACGAGAGAAAAGGACTCGCGGTGCCACCTGCTATCCACCCCATGAGATCCCTGTGAACAGGCACAAGAAGAAACATGGTTTGCCGTTATAGCTGCCAGCTTGCCACTGGTTTCTCTGAGATGAGGTGAAGGCACTGAGGACCTGGTGAGGTGACATGCGTGGGGCATGCCGCGAGCTAGAGCTCGACCGCTCAGATCTGTCGACGTGGCAGGGATGGACCCATGCACCAGCGCCGTGCCTGTGAGGATGCCCCATGGGAGGCGATGATCGAGCAGGTGATAACCGTAGGCAGGTTAAGCATGGAAGACAAATCAGCTTGGGTAAATGCAGGAAGATACATGCCACTGGGTCCGGCCCGAGCGGCTTGGGGATGATGCAGCCCGAGGGGCGCCCCCAGCAAGGTAAGCTAAAGACATGAGCAAAAGGGATACATGCCACAGGGACGGACCCATGTGCCCTGGGAATAATGCAGCCCAAGGGGCGCTTCCAGCTTAAACGAGCTCGGAAGATCTCACCTGGTTCTGTAGACTAAGTAGAGTTGATGCAACTGAAGGCGTGCGTTGAAGAAATGATCCCTCATGAGACGCTAGAGCCTTGAGCCTCGGGAGGCTCTGGGGGCTCGGGAGGTTCCCTGAAGACCGTCTCCATCTCCTCCAGAACGGCGTGGTACCTGGCCTCCTGAGCCGCCAGGACACGCTGCGGGTCGCGTTGATAGGCTGACGCCATGCTCGGCAAGCCGAAGGGCATGCGAACGTAGCGGTGTGGCGGGCCCTCGCAACGGCCCACATGCGAAGGCCAGAAACACTCCTGAGATGCGGCCCTATTGAGCCCTGGGACGTCGATGCAGACACGCAGCCCAGCATCCTTGCCTGGATGGGGAGCTGCGCCTTGTGAGCGGCTGTCGCCGCGCATGGCTCTTGCGTCTTGCAGTTCCTGAGTGGTCTTGGTGATGAACTCCTGAGTGGTGGGAACTCCTTGCCCTGTGTTCTCCTGAGGGAAACGTGTCGCGAAGCATGCCTCCAAGTGGTGCCCAAGCGCCTCCCTCGTGAGGTTGGCAAGGTCTGAGGCCCTCCAAAAGAGAGCCCCCGAGCCCTGCCCGAGGAGGGCACCGGGCGCGCCTTCCTATGCGATGGAAGGAGGCGCCCCTGGTGCGAGCGCTGATCCTGACGAGGCTCCAGCTGCGTCGCCACCCTCCTGAGGTCCAGCACGGCGCTGCTGCTTCTTCTTCTTGGGGAGGGCCTCAGGAGGGCCCTTGCTTTTGCGGTCGGGGTCGTTGATTGCTGCAACTTGGAAGGCGCGCTCAAGGGAGCACACCACATCTCTCTCTTCACATGGGACCGTGATGATTCCGCCGCTCCCCGGCATCTTGAGGACGTTGTAGCCGTGATGTGTGACTGCCATGAACTTGTCCAGGGCCGGATACCCGAAGATGGCGTTGTACGGCAGGCGGATGTGCGCGACGTCGAAGTTGATGAGCTTGGTGCGGTAGTTCTTGCGCTCTCCGAAGGTGACAAGAAGGCGGACCTGCCCTATCGGTGTGGTGGAACCGTCGGTCACTCCTGAGAAAGGCTTGGTAGGCTGGAGCTGCTCATATGGCACTTGGAGGTTGTCAAACGTGTCGACGGACAGGACGTTGAGCCCTGCACCATCGTCGATGAGGGTCTTGGTAACTTGCACATTGCTGATGACTGGCGAACAAAGCATCAGGAGAGCGCCAGCGGTGGGTGCGCACTTGAGCGGATCTGCCAAGTTGAAAGTGATGGCGCATTGGGACCACTTGAGCGGGCGCGTGGCCTCGAGCTTGGGGAGCACCGCGTTCACTTCTCGGGCAAACTGTTTGAAGATGCGTTGAGAGGCCGGGGCCTGCGCACCACCCAAGATGCAGGCGATTGCACGCGGCTCCTGGAAGCCCCCAGCCCTCTCATCCTGATGGTGATCGTCGTTCCTCCTTGGTGGCGGTAGTGGGGGAAGACCGGCGTTGCCCTGGGGGAGATCCTCACGAGGCTGGTCCCTCCAGGCACCCTTGCGAGGATGGTCCTACCAGCGGTCTTCACGAGGCCTGTCACGCCACTCCTGGCGCGGGCCACGGTCGTCCCAGCGTCCGCCTCCACGTCCTCCTCCACGGTCATAGCCCCGGTCGCTACGCTCGGGGCGTCGAACGAAACGTCCTTCACAGATGGCTCTGAGCTCTTGACAGTCACTGGTGTTGTGGGTGTTCAGATTGTGCAAGGCGCAGAATGGTCGGCTATTCTTGGATGAACCGGGCTGATCTCTGCCCCGCTTGGTGTCGGGCTCCGCTGCGAGCACTGCCGCTTCCTTGTGCTTCACGTCCTTGGCCTTGGCTTTCTTCTCCTCTATGCCCGCGGCTGGCAGCTCAAGGAGGGAGAGGCGCCCCTCCTCAGCTCTTGCGCACTTGGTCGCCAGGTTGACAGCTCCTGAGATGTGCACATCTCCTCATGGATAGCGAGCTCTTCCTTCATCTTGACGTCACGGACGCCGTCTGAGAACGCGGAGATGATGGCCTCGTCCGTGACCTTGGGGATCTTGAGGCGAGTGTTGTTGAAGCGCTGGATGTACTTCTGGAGGGTCTCCCCTGGCTGTTGCTTGATGTGGCGCAGGTCACCCGCGACCGGCGGGCGGTCACGGGTCCCCTGGAAGTTGGCGACGAAGCGGTCGCGCATCTCATCCCACGAGGAGATTGAGCCGTGTTGCAGGTTCAGGAGCCAGGAGCGGGCACCATCCTTGAGAGCCATAGGGAACCAGTTCGCCATGACTTTCTCGTCGTCGTTGGATGCTTCAATGCTCAGCTCGTAGAGCTGCAGGAACTCCGCGGGATCGTAGGTGTCGTCGTAGCGGGGAGGCAAATCCGGCTTGAACTTGCCTGGCCATGCGACGCTACGCAGCTCGGGGGTGAAGGTGCGGCAGCTGGCCATGGTTGTCGGGGCCCGCCTCGTAGGTGGAGCTTGGTCTTGATGAGGTCCGTGCGGCACCACCGCAGGCGGCGCATGGTCTTGACGAGGCGGCGCGGGGAGCGCAGGTGCAGCTTCTCGTGGCCAAGGGATTTCTTGGCAACTTCTCTCTTTGTGCGCGGGCGCCGGACGTGGCAGATCACGCCATGGGGCCGCGCGCCTAGGCGCCAAGGCACAATCTTGGGGCAAAGGTGGTGGAGGCGCGCCATGAGCCACATCGCCTGTGGCTGGCGGAGGGCAAGGGAGAGAGAGGGACGGCGCCGGGGAGCCCCCTGCGGTGCGGACGAGCTCGACGACACGGTCGAGACACTCCTTGTAGAGGTCGTCGAGTGGGCGGTAGCACAGGAGCTCCTTCGACGCGAGGAGCGCGGCCCACGCCTCCATGGGAGGGCCGCGTGCATGGGACGAAGAACCGGCTGGGGTCAATGACGGAGTGGCGGTGCGGCCGTCCTGCCGCACCGACGGATGCAGCAAGGACGCCTCTTGCTCGTTCCCCGCCGGGCCGGTGGTAGCTTTGGCGGCGGGAGACGGAGAACGACGAGGTGGCTCGCCAACGGGAGCCGTCTGAGCAACGCGGGCGGTGAGGGCAGCCCGGCGCTCAGCTCGAGCGCGGCGAGAGTCCGCCATGGAGACGACAGAGCGACGGAGCGACGAATCGATGGAAGGGAAGCTACGTCGCACCCCTACCTGGCGCGCCAAATGTCGGATGTGGGGTTCCGGCAAACCCTTAAGGTTCGAACTCTGGGGTGCGTGCGAAGCCTTTCCCTCCTACCGATCCACACCCTAGCTCGCTAAGATCTCGCGAACGAACTCGACGAACTCACAACACAGAAAGACACAAGATTTATACTGGTTTGGGCCACTGTTGTGGTGTAATACCCTACTCTAGTGTGGTGGTGGTGGATTGCCTCTTGGGTTGATGATGAACAATACAAGGGGAAGAATAGCCTCCTGAGGTTGAGGTGTTCTTGTGGCTAGGATAGGCTCTCGATCAGATCAGATCAAGCTGAGATGCCCCTACTGCGGTGGCTAGTTCTACTTATATAGGCCCTGGTCCTCTCCCCAAATATTGAGCGGGAAGGGAGCCAACAACGGCGGGCAAATTTGAAGGGGGACAGCTAGTACAAGCTATCCTGACAAAAGTGGTCTTTGCCTGCAAAAGGCTCTGGTAGTGACGCCGTCTTGGGCTCCACGATGACCCCTGACCTGCCATCCTTCTGGCCTTGGTCTCGTTGCACCGATATGGCAACCTTTGCCTGATGCCTCGGTATTCCTTGCCTGCGCTTGCCTCCTTAGCACCAAAGAGGTAACAAGAACGTTGCGCGCGCTGGCGCCCACCTGGTGCTAATCGTCATGGCTCACGTCACGAGAGCCTTGTGAGGTTTGCCCCGCCTTGATATCTCCACTCCTTGCGAGCCTAGCTGGCTAGGCCGCTCCTGAGGAGGTCTTGCGTCGTCTGCCTCGCGAGGCTTGGCCCCTCGCGAGGGTCTTGGATGCCTTGTTGATGAAGATGGGCCGTACAGCCTGCTAACTAAGCCACGCCGTGGGCCGCAGGCAGGCAAGTCTGGGGACCCCCGTTCCCAGAACGCTGACAGTATCTAGGTGACATTAGGGTTTTGATTGATTTGTGTCTTAAGGTGTTATTCTAGTACGAACTCTAGGATAGATCGAACGGAAAGAATAGCTTCATGTTATTTTACTACGGACTCTTGAATAGATCGATCAAAAAGGATAATTTTGAGGTGGTTTCGTACCCTACCATAATCTCTTCGTTTGTTCTCCGCTATTAATGACTTTTGTGTGACTCTTTGTTGCATGTTGATGGATAGTTATATGATCCAATTATGTTATTATTGTTAAGAGAACTTGCACTGGTGAAAGTATGAACCCTAGGCCTTATTTCCTAGCATTGCAATACCATTTACGCTCACTTTTATCATTAGTTACCTTGCTGTTTTTATATTTTCATATTACAAATACCCATATCTACCATCCATATTGCACTTATATCACCATCTCTTCGCCGAACTAGTGCACATATACAATTTACCATTGTATTAGGTGTGTTGGGGACACAAGAGACTCTTTGTTATTTGGTTGCAGGGTTGTTTGTGAGAGACCATCCTCATCCTATGCCTCCCACAGATTGATAAACCTTAGGTCATCCACTTGAGGGAAATTTGCTACTGTCCTACAAACCTCTGCACTTGGAGGCCCAACAACGTCTACAAGAAGAAGGTTGTGTAGTAGACATCAAGCAGTTCCTCGCGCCGTTGCCGGGGAGGTTAGTGCTTGAAGGTATATCTTTAGATCTTGCAATTGAATCTTTTAGTTTCTTGTTTTATCACTAGTTTAGTTTATAAAAGAAAACTACAAAAAATGGAATTGAGGGTGCCTCATATGCTTCATCTTTTTAATATCTTTCATGAAAATAAGGATTTCGATAATTGTGCTCAATTGCTAGAGGAAGAATGCATTAGAATGTTTGGCACTAAATCTTTGAATGATGAGCATGATTGCAATGTTGTTAGTATGAACTCTTTGAATATCCATAGTACTAATGATGATTGCACTAGTCATGATGAAAATGTCTCTTATAAGCATGTCAATTTTTGTGGAGTGTATAGAGTTTGCAAGTACACACCAAATAGGGAAGATAGTTTTTTCAAGAGGCATAAGTATTTAGAAACTAAATGGTTGCAAGAGAGGCAAGATGCTTGTGCTGAAAATTTGAAATTTCTTTGCCATCCTTGTGAACTTTGCAATGAACGTGATCATTTAAATCCCCAATGCAAATTGTTTCATGATCGTATCGTGTCCAAAAATTATGATGACTTGATTTCCCTTGTACATCATAATGAACTTAGTTTGATTGTGGGTTACAAAGAAATGAAACGTATAACTAAGGATCTTCCAGAATTTGTCCTTGATAAAGTTCTTGATTTTGATCTAGAGGAAATTTATATGTACTGTGCAGTGAATTGCATTGAAAAATCCTTATATTGCCAATTACATAAAGACAAGAAAACAAATAGAAGATGAAGAGGATACTAATGAAAGGGAAGAGATTTCCCAATATCCTCCTATTCTTTCTTATGATGAATCAGGTAACGAGGAGGAGCTTTCGATTCAACCAACCTCATTAATAAGGAGCTCCAAAAAGAGGATTAAACCCACACATGATGTGAAGAAAGACGGAGAAGCAAAGGTAAAAAGGTATCCCTCCCAAATGATGTTGCTTCTATTACTCATTGTGATGATGATAATTGCTATACTATTATTGGTGCTATCCATACTATTAATGATGAGAGTGATTATGCTTATGATATGAAAAGGCCCAAGCTTGGGGATGTTATGTTTGATGAGAATGACATGTTTGAGAATTTATTTGTTGTAATTAATATTTGTCCCAAGCTTGGGGATGCTATGTTTTATGAAGATGATATGTTTAACCTCCCAAGCTTTGATATGAAAATTTATTATGATGATAGCATGCCTCCTATTTATGATGATTATATTGATGAAAGTGGGTTTGGAAGAGTGACAACTTTAGGAAGTAATGATCCCACTATTTTGCAGGGTGTTGAATCTTATTGTGACAATTATGAAAGTGGATTTGGAGAGGTCATGACTTTATTTAGTAATGATTCCACTATCTTGGAAGAGGTTTCAATTGATTATGATGAGAACAAAGTTGCTACTTATGATGATTATTGTGATGACACTTATGCTATAAAAAGTAGTGATGGTTATATTTATAAAACTTGGCATGATTATGATTACCCTTTTTCTGAACATTACTCTTTTAATATGGAAACAATTTATAGTATTCGAGTTTCTTATGATACTCCCACTATTCCGAATGAGAAGAATTTTGCTTATGTGGAGAGTAGTAAATTTTCTATGCTTGTAGATCATGAAAAGAATGCTTCATGTGATGGGTATATTGTTGAATTCATTCATGATGCTACTGAAAATTATTATGAGGGAGGAATATATGCTTGTCGGAATTGCAATAATATCAAGTTTCCACTCTATATGCTTAAAGTTTTGAAGTTATGCTTGTTTTGCTTTCCTATGCTAGTTGATTCTTGTTACCATAAATTATTTGCTCACAAAATCCCTATGCATAGGAAGTGGGTTAGACTTAAATGTGCTAGTCATATTCTTCATGATGCTCTCTTTATGTTTCAATTCTTATCTTTTATGTGAGCATCATTGAAATCATCATGCCTAGCTAGGGGCGTTAAACGTTAGCGCTTGTTGGGAGACAACCCAATTTTATTTTGGTTCTTTGCTTTTGATCCTGTTTAGTAATAAATAATTAATCTAGCCTCTGGTTATATGTGGTTTTATGTTTTAATTAGTGTTTGTGCCAATTAGAACCTTTGGGAAGACTTGGGTGAAGTCTTTATGATCTTGCTGTAAAAAACAGAAACTTTGGCGCTCACGAGATTAGCTGCCATTTTTTACTGGAGAGTGATTTTAGGTTGATTCTTTTTGCAGATGATTAATAGATAAATTCCTCAGGTCAACCAATTTATTTCAGAATTTTTGGAGTTCCAGAAGTATTCGAATGATACAGATTGCTACAGACTTTTCTGTTTTTGACAGATTCTGTTTTCTATGTGTTGTTTGCTTATTTTGATGAATCTATGAGTAGTATCGGAGGGTATGAACCACAGAGAAGTTGGAAACACCAATATAAATAAAGAATGATTTCACAACAGTACCTAAGTGGTGATTTATTTTCTTATACTAACGGAGCTTACGAGTTTTCTGTTGAGTTTTGTGTTGTGAAGTTTTCAAGTTTTGGGTAAAGATTTGATGGACTATGGAATAAGGAGTGGCAAGAGCCTAAGCTTGGGGATGCCCCAGATGGCATCCCCTCTTTCGTCTTCGCTCATCGGTAACTTTACTTGGAGCTATATTTTTATTCACCACATGATATGTGTTTTGCTTGGAGCGTCATTGTATTTTCTTTTGTTTTGCTTGCTGTTTGAGTAAAATACCAAGATCTGAAATCCTTAAATGTTAGAGAATAGTTACATAATTATTCAACTACTCATTGATCTTCACTTATACCTTTCGGAGTAGTTTGTTGTTTGCTCTAGTGCTTCACTTATATCCTTTTAGAGCACGGCGGTGGTTTTATTTTCAAGAAATAGATGAACTCTCATGCTTCACTTATATTATTTTGAGAGTCTTTAGAACAGCATGGTAATTTGCTTTGGTTATGAAATTAGTCCTAATATGATAGGCATCCAAGATGGGTATAATAAAAACTTCCATATAGAGTGCATTGAATACTATGAGAAGTTTGATACTTGATGATTGTTTTGAGATATGAAGATGGTAATATTAGAGTCGTGCTAGTTGAATAATTGTGAAATTGAGAAATACTTGTGTTGAGGTTTGCAAGTCCCGTAGCATGCACGTATGGCAACCGTTGTGTAACAAATTTGAAACATGAGGTGTTCATTGATTGTCATCCTTATGAGTGGCGTCGGGGACGAGCGATGGTCTTTTCCTACCAATCTATCCCCCTAGGAGCATGTCCGTAGTGCTTGGTTTCGATGACTTGTAGATTTTTGCAATAAGTATGTGAGTTCTTTATGACTAATGTTGAGTCCATGGATTATACGCACCCTCACCCTTCCATCATTGCTAGCCTCTTCGGTACCGTGCATTGCCCTTTATCACCTTGAGAGTTGGTGCAAACTTCGCCGGTGCATCCAAACCCCATGATATGATACGCTCTATCACACATAAGCCTCCTTATATCTTCCTCAAAACAGCCACCATACCTACCTATTATGGCATTTCCATAGACATTCTGAGATATATTGCCATGCAATTTTCCACCATTCCGTTTATTATGACACGCTTCATCATTGTCATATTGCTTTGCATGATCATGTAGTTGACATCGTATTTGTGGCAAAGCCACCATGCATAATTTCATACATGTCACTCTTGTTTCATTGCCCATCCCGGTACACCGTCGGAGGCATTCATATAGAGTCATACTTTTTTCTAGTATCGAGTTGTAATCTTTGAGTTGTAAATAAATAGAAGTGTGATGATCATCATTAATAGAGCATTGTACCATAAAAAAAGAGAAAGGCCAAAAAAAGAATAAAAGGGACAATGCTACTATCCTTTTTCCACACTTGTGCTTCAAAGTAGCACCATGATCTTTATGATAGAGAGTCTCTTGTTTTGTCACTTTCATATACTAGTGGGAATTTTTCATTATAGAACTTGGCTTGTATATTCCAACAATGGGCTTCCTCAAATGCCCTAGGTCTTCGTGAGCAAGCAAGTTGCATGCACACCCACTTAGTTTCTTTTGTTGAGCTTTCATACATTTATAGCTCTAGTGCATCCGTTGCATGGCAATCCCTACTCCTCGCATTGATATCAATTGATGGGCATCTCCCTAGCCCGTTGATTAGCCGCGTCAATGTGAGACTTTCTCCTTTTTTGTCTTCTGCACACAACCCCCATCATTATATTCTATTCCACCCATAGTGCTATGTCCATGGCTCACGCTCATGTATTGCGTGAAAGTTGAAAAAGTTTGAAAATACTAAAGTATGAAACAATTGCTTGGCTTGTCATCGGGGTTGTGCATGATGAGAGCATTTTTTGTGTGAAGAAAATGAAGCATAGCCAAACTATATGATTTTGTAGGGATAAGCTTTCTTTGGCCATGTTATTTTGAGAAGACATAATTTCTTGGTTAGTATGCTTGAAGTATTATTATTTGTATGTCAATATTAAACTTTTGTCTTGAATATTATGGATCTGTATATTATTGCCACAATAAAGAAGATTACATTGATAAATATGTTAGGTAGCATTCCACATCAAAAATTCTGTTTTTATCATTTACTTACTCGAGGACGAGCAGGAATTAAGCTTGGGGATGCTTGATACGTCTCCAACGTATCTATAAATTTTTTATTGTTCCATGCTATTATATTATCCATCTAGGATGTTTTATATGCATTTATGTGCTATTTTATATGATTTTTGGGACTAACCTATTAACCTAGAGCCCAGTGCCAGTTTCTGTTTTTTCCTTGTTTTTGAGTTTTACAGAAAAGGAATACCAAACGGAGTCCAATGGACCTTCCAATTTTTGACGGTTTTTTATGGACCAACAGAAGACCCCGGAGTAAAAGAGTCGGGCCAGAAGAATCCCGGGCCGTCCACGAAGGTCCCCCCTCCCTCCCGGGCGCGCTGGCACCTCCCTGACTTGTTTCCCGATGCCAAAGATTCCTATAAATATTGAAACCTCCAGAACATAACCTAGATTGGGAGTTCCGCCGCCGCAAGCCTCTGTAGCCACTGAAAACCAATCTCGACCCGTTCTGGCACCCTGCCGGAGGGGGGGATCCCTCTCTGGTGGCCATCTTCATCATCCCGACGCTCTCCATGACGAGGAGGGAGTAGTTCACCCTCGGGGTTGAGGGTATGTACCAATAGCTATGTGTTTGATCTCTCTCTCGTGTTCTTGAGGTGGTACAATCTTGATGTATCGCGAGCTTTGCTATTATATTTTGATCTTATGATGTTTCTCCCCCTCTACTCTATTGTAATGGATTGAGTTTTCCCTTTGAAGTTATGCTATCGGATTGAGTCATTAAGGATTTGAGAACACTTGATGTATCTCTTGCATGTGCTTATCTGTGGTGACAATGGGATATCACGTGATCTACTTGATGTATGTTTTGGTGATCAACTTGTGGGTTCCATGACCTCGTGAACTTATGCATAGGGGTTGGCACACATTTTCGTATTGACTCTCCGGTAGAAACTTTGGGGCACTCTTTGAAGTTCTTTGTGTTGGTTGAATAGATGAATCTGAGATTGTGTGATGCATATCGTATAATCATACCCGCGGATACTTGAGGTGACATTGGAGTATCTAGGTGACATTAGGGTTTTGGTTGATTTGTGTCTTAAGTTGTTATTCTAGTATGAACTCTAGGATAGATCGAACGGAAAGAATAACTTCATGTTATTTTACTACGGACTCTTGAATAGATCGATCAGAAAGGATAACTTTGAGGTGGTTTCGTACCCTACCATAATCTCTTTGTTTGTTCTCCGCTATTAGTGACTTTGGAGTGACTCTTTGTTGCATGTTGAGGGATATTTATATGATCCAATTATGTTATTATTGTTGAGATAACTTGCACTAGTGAAAGTATGAACCCTAGGCCTTATTTCCTAGCATTGCGATACCGTTTACGCTCACTTTTATCATTAGTTACCTTGCTGTTTTTATATTTTTAGATTAAAAATACCATATCTACCATCCATATTGCACTTGTATCACCATCTCTTCAACGAACTAGTGCACCTATACAATTTACCATTGTATTGGGTGTGTTGGGGACACAAGAGACTCTTTGTTATTTGGTTGCAGGGTTATTTGAGAGAGACCATCTTCACCCTACACCTCCCACGGATTGATAAACCTTAGGTCATCCACTTGAGGGAAATTTGCTACTATCCTACAAACCTCTGCACTTGGAGGCCCAACAACGTATACAAGAAGAATTTTGTGTAGTAGATATCAAGCACCACCAAGATGAAGCTACAACTACTACCACCACCACTTCGGCATCTTCGCCAAGTGTTCTCAAGGCATCTTCGCCTTTGGACGTACGGCATCTTCGCCTACTTTCCACGAGTTCGCCTACATTGACATCTTCAACAACGAGGCAACCACCTACGAGCGAGGGCGACACGTACATCTTCGGAAGCCCCTGAAGGAAGATGGCCGAGCATGGGAAATTCCCTTCGGTCATGGAGACGAGCTACGAGGTACCACATCATATGGGCCTCCAACAACAAGACGGTGACAAGAAGGTCGAGCACGGGACATCCCCTTCGACCACAGCGACGAGCACGAACCTCTTCAACAACATGAAGACGGCGCCCATATTGGACTCATACTCCGAATCAAGCTACGAGACCGCACATGAGACCTTATCTTTGGTCTTGGAGGAGAGTGATGATGTGCCATCTTCGGCCTTCATCCACGGCTACGACTACGACATGATTGACCATGGAGACATTTGCACCAACATCTCTTCGACACCCACATATGAAGAGATGCCCCAATTGCCATGTGAGGAGAGCCACCCCACCATGAGTGATATGAGCGACTCCACCATATGTGAAATTGAGTGCATTTCCTATGAGAGGATGAGTATGACCACCACTAGCCCCACACATGAGAGCATGCCACACATCCTATGTGAGGTTGAGATCCATGACTCCACCAACCATACAAATGAGAGCATCCAAGAGGGAGTGAGTGAGCCACAACACTTAGTGAGTGAGGTAGTTGAGACGACATGTGAGGCCACTATGATTTCTAACGACTTAACCTCTACTCCGAGTGTGTTTTCTTCTTTGGTGCTAGGTCTCCTACATGACAACATGCCTTTCCTCGACGAGTCCATACCTCCAATGGAGATGATGATGGCCATGGTGGACGATGATGCACCCCCCACATGGTTCCATCAAGATGAAGATGACCACGATTTGGTCTTCGACACCTCACCTACAACAAATGAGCGATGCTCTAAAGGTAACATAGGTGATGGTGCTTCTCTTGTCCCACTAGTGGACTATATTACCAATGATTGCTTGCATGATGTTGACACACCTATTACCATGCTTCATGCTAGTGCGACTTCCTCATGTCATGACTTACCAATTTATGATGACTATGATGATGAGCATGTTGAGTTGCCTAGTTGTGATGTTATGCTCCATAGGATATCATGTGAAAATTCTATAAGTCACGTCATGTTTGAAAATCCTTTGAACTTGTCATATGCTATGAGTGAGATCTCCCATATTGCTTCATTTCAATCTCAACATAGTGACTATGCATGCCCCATTAAAATAAATCCCATTTGCACTTATGGCATAGATGACGAGATGATGGTCATTGGATTTTGTTTTTCATGTGATGATATTGCTATGCTTCCTTTACATGATTTGCGCAATTCATCTACTATACCATGCCATGATCACATTGTTCCAAATATGCATTGTTTTGGATGTTGTCCATATTCTCCATGTGATGTTTCCACTAATGATCATGAGGAGACCACCATAGTTCCCTCATACATATTAGGAGATTTTGATGCATTCCATACTTTGCATGAATCCCATAATTGTGTGCATCATATGCATTCCATGAATAACAATGCTTTACATATTTCTCATGATGCATTACACAATTTGAGTCTCCATTATGCTATACATAATAACAAACCTATCATGATGGATGACATGTTTCTATACCATGCATCTCATTTATTCGAGCATTGGATATTTTGTGCTAACCAACACTTGCACGTGCGCATCATGATGGATGATGTGTACATATACCACGCACACACAATTTTCCTTTTGCCTTTGTTTTGTGTAGGTACTCACGTATACTCGTCAACCTCTCAATCCCAAGAGTTGACGAAACGAGCTCTTGAGAGCAATGATGATTTGGGATCCCGTGGATTATCCTTACCACCGTTCCCTTCACGCAAGGACTACGCACACCTCTTCTACTTGGCTTTCACAAGGCTATGGGCTATATATCACTTGTCACATTATGCCCATTTTACCATGTTCACTTTGCATGTTATGCTTGCTTCTATGCCTTTATCATGCAATTGTGACCCTTGCTTGCACTTACCCATGATTCATCATTATACTACTCCTATGTGTATTTGCATGCTTGGTGGACATACTTGTTGCTATTTCCATGCTTTCCTTGTGCCCCATGTTATAGATGCTTGTTGTGTTGGGAGAGTCATGATGTCCCATTGCTATTTACATATGACCTCTCGTCAATACATTGATGTTATTTTGCTCAGATCTTGCTTCCATACTTGTGATATGTCTTGTGCATTATTCATGACTACCATTTGCACACATGACATGCTTGGCATGATTCCTTCTAGTACGTTGCATCTTCGCACTACTAGCTTGCTTAACTTGATCAATATGATTGCTTGCTTTGTCGCATCACCTATGTTCCATTCTTACTCGCTTTCTTGGGTTGATGACATATATGCTCATGCCTCTCACATGATTTGTCATGATCATTGTCTCTTGTCTCCGTTAGTTGCATCTCTCATATCCACTTGTAGTGAGTGCAACCATGCTATGCTTATTGATCTTGGAGACTTTGGCACCTTCCTTGTGATGCATGCTTGTTTGATTGAGCATATTGTATTTGGTTGTTCTCGCATCATATGCCTACATACTATGAAATGCTCCCTTGTCCTTTCTTATGATGAGCATGATGCATAAACTTGTTGGGTATTTCACCACACGAATGTTTGGTTTTGCCTTTCCGCTAACCTCATTTGTTTTTTCGAGCATTTGTCATGTTCTTTCATTTTGAAGGATTCACAAGGCGATACCGTCATGAGACAACTTGGTTATGTGAAGGCATACATGACGCGCGACACCAACATTTTCGACATCCTCATAAAGGTGAACTCCTTCCCTTTGAGCCATACTCAATTACACATATTGGATGGGTCATTCTTTCATTGTTGTCTCCTTCTTCTTGTCTACATGATACACATATTGGAGGGGGGACCGACATTGGAGATGGACCCTATGGACCTTCAAGTTGAGGAATGCCACGGCATTGAGCATTGGTACATCAACACTCCTTTGACCCATTGCACCAACACATACACATTTGTTGATTGTGTTCCCATATGTCATGCTCGATGGACATATCATACCCATAGCAAATTTGCATCTTATGCATGGATTGACTCACCTTATGATTGCCTTGTTGCATCTTGTATTTCTATGTCATCCATGATATATGAGCTTGTGCACTTTCTTAGCAAATTTGTTGTGATCTTTCTTGATGACATATTCATACATCATGATCCTATTGCTTACCATCAATTGCATGACAACATAATCACTCTGAGCACCAATTACCATGTTCATGCTTTTGATACACTGTCCCATTATGACATCATTTTGCATAATGTTTGCATTGATCACATTCACAATACATTTGTGTGCACAATTAATGCTTTTGCTCCCATGAATGCTTTACATCTCATTTCGTATCATCTTGCTAAGCCTCATGTGTTTTTTCACGAACAATCTTGCTTCACGGACTCATACTTCCTTGATGGACACTTTGTGTGCACTAACCATTGTATTTCCGAGTGTCGTCTGTGTTTGCTTTTCTTGCATGTATACCACTCCGGCGACACCTTGGAGTACTTGGATTGCGCCATGTCTTCCACTTCGTCCAACTATAAGTCCGTCCACGACAACCGTTTCCATGGTGATGAGGATCACGATCCGAGGTTGGATCTTTCCCAAGGGGGCGAAGATGATGCGGTGCATCCTACGATCATCCCCATGTACACTTCGACTACTCCCCAAGCCCCAAGAGGACATACGATGAGACCTCGACCAAACGCCATTGGACACAAGGTGAACTCACTCCTCTTCGAACCGTCACTTTCCACATACCAGACATGGTTACTACCTCATGCATGGACCTTGCATATACTCAGGTACAACCGAGATGACCATGGAGGATCCAAGGACCAAGGCCAAGCATGGAAGAGGAGAAGGAAGAATAAGAATGAACAAGACGCCCGGACGATCCAGACGACCACCCGGACGATCCGGCTAACTGCGTCGAAGACACCCGAAGGTTTCACCTGAAGCCGGATCACCCGGACGGCCGCCCGGATCATCCGGACCCCCGACACCCGGATCATCTGGGCCACCATATGGATCATCCGGACCCCACTTGCGTGCATGACTTGGGCCGAAGCCCATGTACGCCTTCGCCCCTCACTTACCCCTTCGTGGCTTAGACTATATATACTCCTCCCCCTCCTCCATTTGACGGTTAGCATTGATTTAGCTCATATGTGAGGATAGCTTTTGCTCATCCATACGGATCTACTCCTCGAGAGAGACCGCGGCCCCTCTTCGGAGAAGATCCACATTGGATTCAAGACCCCCTCTTGGGTGGCCCCATCAAGACCTCCTTATGGTGAAGAACCGGTTACCCTTTGTATCGTCCCTTGTTGATTTTGGACCGTGTGGTCTATATGTGTACTCGAATCTAACATATGTGTGACTATATCTTGTTGGTTTGAGAGTTCCTCTTGTGTTTTCCCTCGTTTTCCCCTCATGTTCTTCGTGTTCTTGGTCGGGATCCGCTCCTTTCGTGAAAGATCGGCCGTTTACGGTCTCACCCTACATCATGGTGAGTTCCCATCCATCACTATGCCATCTATAACGTTATCCGAGGAATAATTCAGAACCACTTTATTTGATAAGTTATAGTAGAGTACAAGCCCACCAGCACGTCCATCACTGGCCACTAAATGAAAACAATCAAAATCTAATTTAACCCTTAAAACTTCTTTCTTGTCATTATTTAGATGCGATTCCGACAGAAAGACCACATCTGCTCTCAGCCGCCCTTGGAGGTCCAAGAGCTCTCGAATTGCCGTGGGCGAGAGCATCCCACGGCAATTCCACGCCAGGGTTTTCATTGGTCCCGGTTGTTGGTTCTATATCCGGCATATCTCGTAGTAGGGGTCCTAAGCTAGGTGTCTTGGAGCGATGGTAACATGGACACGGATTTTACCCAGGTTCGGGCCCTCTTGATGGAGGTAAAACCCTACATCCTGCTTTTGATTGTATTGATATGGGTGTAGTACACGGTACATGTATCTACCATGAGATTGTTCTAATGAATATTAGATTGTCTATTGACTAGCCTAGCCTCGGTTTATATAACACACCGGAGGCCTAGGGTTTAGGAGAGTCCTTGGCTTAGGCGCCAAGTCTTGTGGAAACCTCCTTGTATGCAGCATGGGCTGCCTGAAGTGGCCCATGATGAACCGCCATGGGGGGTCCTCGGCCCGATCCAGCTAGTCGGGAGACGACGTGGTGAGTACCCCCTCATCCAGGACACCTTCAGTAGCCCCCTGAACCGGTCTTCAAGTTGGGGACGCTCCTCGATTCTTCCGAATTGTTCTTCATCTTCGGTCGTCGGTCTTGAAAACTGGTTCAACAAATCTTCTCATCTTTGATCTTGAGGATCGCCGAAGTGCATCTGAAGAGAGTTTACACGTCGGGTATCCGAGGAGCCCCTTTAAGTTTTCGGCCTTTATCAATGCCTTGTTATTTTTATGCCACACCTCGGGTTTGAAGTTGTTCCCGGGCAGCAGCGGCCTCTTGCGTCCGAGCTCCGACGCTGGACTGCATTTGAGGTATCTTTTGCAGCCGAGCACCAACATCGGACCGCTTCCGAGCTCCAACGCAGGAATGTATCCGAGCTCCAACGCCGGACTATGTCCAAGCTCCAGAGCCGGACTGTATCCGAGCTCCAACACCGGACTATGTCCAAGCTCCAACGCCGAACTGTATCCCAGCTCCAAAGTCAGACTATGTCCAAGCTCGAACGCCGGACTGTATCCGAGCTCCAACGCCGGACTATGTCCGAGCTCCAACGCCGGACTATGTCCAAGCTCCAACACCGGACTATATCCGAGCTCCAACGCCGAACTATGTCCAAGCTCCAACGCTAGACTGTATCCGGGCTCCAACATCGGACTATATCCGAGGTGTCATAAATCACCTTGGTTCAAAAAAGTTGAAGGAGTTTAGCCGAGCTTAATGCTAGAAATGCCCTCTATGGAGCCAGCCACTGGCGCCCGAGCTTTATGCCGGACTGCTTCCGAGGTGGTGCACCACCCCGACTGCGGGCCGATTTTTTGTCAATATTTTGATTGGTGCAGTTTATTCTCTGCCGAGATATATAGCCAGTAGCCCTCAAGGTGTGTATCGGTCTAAAACCCGAGATGCACCTGAAGGATGACATAAGACTGCTGATCCTAGTAGCCCCTGAGACTCAGGTTGAATCGCAAAATCGGCCTGAGGATCAACTCCTAGCTCGACAGAATACTTCGGGACACAAAAAGCGGTGTGCAAAGTCCTCGAGACTCAGGTTGGGTGCGGCCGACCAACCTGAGGATCATAATCTCCTCGAAAGCTATATTGCACTTAAAATTTCTGCGTTGGATTGTCAATGCAGTAGCCCCCGAGAATTGGGTTGGGCAAAATGGCCGACCCTAGGATCGTACCTCCTCGGGAACAAGTTCAACTGTCATGTATGTTTTGACAATACCGAGGTGGAGTTCAGCAGGAAAGATGTCGAACTATAGTTTTAGAAAAGAGTCTCACGCCGAACACCTCAACCAAGAGAATGTCCCGCTTCCTAAAACATAAAATAGGTGAAAGATGTTATAAGCTAAAAAAAGGCCAACAAACATGCGTTAAAAACTTTACGTCTAGATTGAATCAAGCTGTTTTGGTGCCAATATGAAATTGGTCTTAAAATTGTATTTTCGTCGTGCTTTGACAAGACACATATGATCTCTAGACTTCAAGTGGGTCGGCCCTCGGCTTCAACCTCCGTATCGAAGGCGGAGTGTTTCTCAGGCCAGTTTAGCGAACTAAATGTGAGCGACTTTAGAGAGAAACCAGGCTACCCGGCTATTGATCATACACCTGAGTCGAGAAAGGAGTGGTAGAAAAAAACTGTGCAGCGGCTAATAAAAACGTCTCATACTAATTCAAGAGCCCCCAATCGACTTGGGTAAAAAAATTTTATGCATAATGATTGTATGTACCAAAAGTACTTATATCATATATGTGTTCACCCGAACTTTAAACGCGTTTTAACCGACCGTCGGCTTCTCCCCCTTCGGTCAAGGGCCAAAAAGTGTTATGCACTCCACCTGTCGAGAATATCAATGGTGTTTCCGATAACCAGGCAATCAGGCCACAGGGCTGTAACAGACAAAGCGCGCTCAGGGAACTTATGCTATATTACTGACGAAGTGTAAGAAACATCTTTGAAGAAAACAGTACCCCCACCGATACCTTTCTTCGGTTGCTCATTGTTACTATGAGACTTGTGCAATAGATTTTTTGTACTCATGAGTTCCGTTGTGTGCCGACCATGATTGAAAACAATAAGAGCGCTAGCTTTTGACTTCACCCAGTCTGAGGTCCGAGCTCAGATGACCCGATCGTGACAATCGCAGAGGTGCTCCCTTTACTCCCTAGCCGAACAATCGGGAACGTAGGGGTAAACACAGGAGCAAGGCAACCCAGCTTGCGGAACACTTAAGTCAACATGGTGCATATTGTGGCGTAATACACGAACAAGGAACGAAGCCATACAAGTATAATCATATGCAAGAGGAAAGGCTTCATAAAGGAAGCCCCCAAGTAAACGGTGTATTTGAATTTGCGTGTCAGAGACAAAGTTTTGACAAGGAAGTTTTTCAGAAACAACTTTTTACCAAAAAAGTATAATGCTTGGTCGAACCGAACAAAATTTAAAACTGAAAGTCTTTGAGCATTAAAGCGACTTAGCTAGTTAATGTGCTCGGTGGTGATGACGCAGGCCGAGATTGCGGCGGGACGAGGTCCCAGCCCCAAGCCAGTCCTGAGATGGTCGAGCGCGGAGTTCGGCATTCCAAAGTGGTGACGCAGCATGGTCGATGGGCGAGGTGAAAAACCCCAGTCCGACCAAGGCGACGGAGCAGACCGGCAGTGTGACGCCGAAGCCCCCAGCGTGTGTTAATGAAGTGATGATGAAGCCCTCGGTCCAGCCGAGGTGACGCTGTAGGTCGGCAAGGTGGCGACAGAACCCTTACATCAGCACATTGGTACGCTGAGGTAATAGCGCTTCCCGACCGGAATCATTTACCTGTGCAAAGAAAATAGTGCAAACCAAAAGTAATAAAAATAGAGATAATAATATATGTTTTTTTAATTCTACTTAATTAACTTAAGCATAGTAAGTAATTAAAGAAATATGGCCTGAGCGTCGAGGTCGGCTCGATGGCATGACGGTGTTGTGGCGCGGCGATGTCGACACAGGTCAGCCAACCTCGGTGACGGCGAGACGCCGGTTAGACCGACATCGTGCACAAGTGTCGACAAAATTTAAAACTGAAAGTCTTTGAGCATTAAAGCGACTTAGCTAGTTAATGTGCTCGGTGGTGATGACGCAGGCCGAGATTGCGGCGGGACGAGGTCCCAGCCCCCAAGCCAGTCCTGAGATGGCCGAGCGCGGAGTTTGGCATTCCAAAGTGGTGACGCAGCATGGTCGATGGGCGAGGTGAAAAACCCCAGTCCGACCAAGGTGACGGAGCAGACCGGCAGTGTGACGCCGAAGCCCCCAGCGTGTGTTAATGAAGTGATAATGAAGCCCTCGGTCCAGCCAAGGTGACGCGGTAGGTCGGCAAGGTGGCGACAGAACCCTTACATCAGCACATTGGTACGCCGAGGTAATAGCGCTTCCCAACCTGAATCATTTACCTGTGCAAAGAAAATAGTGCAAACCAAAAGTAATAAAAAATAGAGATAATAATATATGTTTTTTTAATTCTACTTAATTAACTTAAGCATAGTAAGTAATTAAAGAAATATGGCCTGAGCGCCGAGGTCGGCTCGATGGCATGACGGTGTTGTGGCGCGGCGATGTCGACACAGGTCAGCCGACCTCGGTGACGGCGAGACGCCGGTTAGACCGACATCGTGCACAAGTGTCGACAAAATTTAAAACTGAAAGTCTTTGAGCATTAAAGCGACTTAGCTAGTTAATGTGCTCGGTGGTGATGACGCAGGCCGAGATTGCGGCGGGACGAGGTCCCAGCCCCCAAGCCAGTCCTGAGATGGCCGAGCGCGGAGTTTGGCATTCCAAAGTGGTGACGCGGCATGGTCGATGGGCGAGGTGAAAAACCCCAGTCCGACCAAAGCGACGGAGCAGACCGGCAGTGTGACGCCGAAGCCCCAGCGTGTGTTAATGAAGTGATAATGAAGCCCTCGGACCAGCCAAGGTGACGCGGTAGGTCGGCAAGGTGGCGACAGAACCCTTACATCAGCACATTGGTACGCCGAGGTAATAGCGCTTCCCAACCGGAATCATTTACCTGTGCAAAGAAAATAGTGCAAACCAAAAGTAATAAAAAATAGAGATAATAATATATGTTTTTTTAATTCTACTTAATTAACTTAAGCATAGTAAGTAATTAAAGAAATATGGCCTGAGCGCTGAGGTCGGCTCGATGGCATGACGGTGTTGTGGCGCGGCGATGTCGACACGGTCAGCCGACCTCGGTGACGGCGAGACGCCGGTTAGACCGACATCGTGCACAAGTGTCGACAAAATATCCCTGCGAAAATAATGCAGTGCAAAACAACAGAAAATATTCTGTGTGCAATAATTTTAGGAGCTAACCAAATAGCCAGGAGAAATAAAACATGTTCGACGGCGATGACCGGGACTGATCTGTACATAACTAGTATCAGTGAGCACCAAGAATTAGGTCACTTTGATCTTCATGTGAAGCAGTACTTGAATTACTAGGATTCGCTGACCAAAATCTAGGTACCATACTGCAAAACTAGTATAATCAATTGGGTTATGGGTTTATGCAATTTTCAGCAAAAAATAGCATAAGACCCGCGACCAACTAGGAGGTGAAAAAAAATCTCCCTGATGTGTGTTCGGAGGCCCTCATCTCCATATGGTCGCTCGGAACGTGCCCCCAAGCCGACAAGCCAGTCCTGAGGTGGCCGAGCGAGGAGTTCGGCATTCCGAAGTGCTGACATAGCCCGGTCGAGCGAAGAGTTCGGCATTCCGAAGTGGTGACATAGCACGGCCAATGTGGCGAGGCGGAACCCCCGTCCAACCAAGGTGACGAGGCAGGCCGGCGACGTCAGCTCACTAGCGGTGTGGCATAGTCGAGGCCGATTATCTGCATGCATAAAGTAGTAGAAGCCAGATAATAATAATACAACAAATAAAAATTCTTTACAGAATTTATTTATGTGAAATAAATTATTAAAAGATATTTGGCCTGGCATGAGGCCGATGTCGACACAGGGCGCTCGCGTGACAAGGTGACAAAATCCGGATTCGCAGGGTCGCCCGAGTGACGCGCGCAGGACAGTGATGGCATATCGGATCGCCTCGAAACGACAATCGTAGTGTAGACTGGAGTGCAAAACCTGTAGCATCAAGAATCGCTGACCAACAGAAAATACTCTTTGAAATGTTATTAATACGCATATTGCAAATAACTAGAACAATTGCATCTGATGATTTATCCGACAACATCCAAACTGTTTGGCAGACGAGATGATTATGGACGAGGGACGTCCTGGCAAGAGTGCCTCAAGACTGCATCGGGCCGACCAATATACGGAACGGCCGATCAGAACACGGAGGTTGGTTTGACGGCACGACAATGCGGCGAGAGAGAGTCGACGCGGGTTAGAGTTCCACGGACAATGGTGGCGAGGTGTCTGCGGTGATGTCGTGACGAAGTGACAGTACATAGAGTAGGTCACATCCTGTCTGCTCTGCCCGCCGGCCTGTATACCGCCGCCTCGGATCCTGCTGGCCGGGTTGACCTCCACGGAAAGTTGCAGCAACAATTGATGAAAAATAGCAAGATACAAACATTAGGTTTAGCCTTTACGTAGCTAGTTGAGCAAGGGCTAAGATGCACAATTCATTGATTAAATCTTGAAACCCGCTCTATACTTTAACTAAATAATACCCAAGCCTCTATTGCAGGCAAGGTTTTTGCCCCTACATTCATCCACTTGTGTGAAAGTGACACATGGTGAATTGTGTACATGGCACGTGCCCTTTTTTTGGTATGTGGATGTGTACAAATGTCTTGTGTATTTAGAAATTTGATTCAAATTTTTCAAATGGGTGTGGCGATTGCTTTGGTTCGCTTAGCTCTTTTTGGCTGCATGTGGGCCAGGCTGATGTGATTGTTCTTGGCCCGTTGACCTGGTTGTCTAGCGTTCTTCCGTGGGCTTCCTTTCTTATCTGGCTTGCACGTGCGTCCTGATCGAGTTGTGGTGTCGTGCATCCGTGTATTCGGTTCTCGGTGCCGCTTTCTAGTTAAAAAAGGGTGCCGCTTCGATCGCGTAATCTAGACGCTCCTCGTGATTTTGATCGGTGCCGCTTCCATCGTTTGATCTAGAGTCTGCTGTTAGTTTCTCGTTCGCGCCGCTGTCATCGTCTAATATCAAAACTTCGCCATCAATCGCCACCATTGCGGGGTTATAAATAGACCGTCCTTCTTGCCATATTACTGTAGTAGGTCTTCTTCGGTCTCACGTATATTGTCTCCATGGTATCTCTTTCTTTCTGTTGTAATGGACCGCGGCGTCCGGGTCGGCCTCCTCGTTCCCGGGGGGCTGTGGTTGGCCGGCGCGGTGGTTGGGGCCGTTCTGCTGTATCGCCGTTGTGTCGGCTCGACCCGTATGTATGGAGCATGCTCCGGCGTTTGATGATCATGCATGCAGTCTCGGCCGGCTCATGGGATGCTAGAGCGAGCGCCCCGGCAATCGGCGCGACTCGTGCGACAACGGCTGCGCCTACGTCCGGTGCTCCCCGATGGACCGCGGCGTCTGCTCCGTCGGGTCCAGTACGTCTATAACCAGCATGGCTGCCAGAGCTGCGTAGCCTACTACGAGGCCATGACCACGAGAGCATGTGCCCACACGTGCCTTGCTCCTGCACGGGGTCCGGCCATGCCTCCATCGGTTCGCTGCCGCCGCCGCTGAAGTCAGCCGCCAGGAGCGGCGCCTCCGAATCTCCGTCGCCCCCGACTTTCCTTTGCAGTGTCTCGCCTCCGCCGCTGTGCCGCATTGAGCTAGCTAGAATCGGCATCGTGGGCGTCAGCCCCTTCTCAAGCCGTGCATCGTGGCCATACCCCGCACGTGGCTCCTGCGGCAACAGCGCGAGGTGGCAGCGACCTGCGTGCATGTAGAGCGGCGGTGGCGGCACACGCTCATCATGCGAGGAAGATGTCCTTCGCACCTGGCGGCTAGCCGGGCATCGCCGCATCCGGGATGATGGAGCAGACATCGCCGCCCGTTACGAACGCCGGTATGGCAGCCATTCCACGTTGGGTGGAGGAGGTCGGAACAAACGCTAGCACACCAGCCAAGTTATGGCTACAACCACGGCAGCGTCGATGCAATCCAGAACCTCTCGCCTTCAATTGGAGTATCCTGTGGAAGACGCGGTGCTCGATGTTTGTTCCGTAGCTACCCGGTGTTTGTTCCCTGCTCCACAGGTACCGTGGCTTCTAAAAGTCTAAAACAAGTCGGATTTCTTTCTTTGTGTTCTTTCGCAAGATTTGACGTGTTTCTTTCTCTGTGTTCTTCCGCAAGATTTGACATCATGATTTAACTGGTCGAAAAGCAAATATTGTTGATGTTAGAACCATGTGGCCACCCCATGCAAAACTCACTCACTCACGTAGGCACCTCGCCTCTCAATCCCATGCACATGCACGTGGTCACATCACTGTAATTCACGCCCAATCAAAGCATGCACCCATCAGCGACAAAACGAAAGCAAACAGATCCCATGCCGCCCCATGAAGAACGTAGTTTGACAAAACAAACCGCGGAAGAAAGTGCTACGGCCACACATATCGTGTACCAGCACTTGGGCATTCTGTTCATGGAAAAACTGTTTTTTAAGTTTTTCTGAAGAGAATTCAAAAGGAAAATATACACCGTTATCCTTTTTTAATGAATACCTTTACCTTTTCTAATTTGTGAAAAGACATGAAGATCTGGTACCAGGTTCTGAACATGAATGTCGACAAATAAAAGTTCACACAAAATAGAAAAACTAACACACGAATGACCCAGCGAAGTGCAGCCACAACTCAAGTAACTATTAATTGAACAAGAAAAAATATATGTACATAAAATATTATATACTACATAGATGATTCACCGAAATCCACCAAACTCAAACTTAGCATGCGATATATAAAAGTACTTCCCTTGTTTAATAAGTATCGATTACTTCATGCAATAAAACTTCCCCTTTTCAAACACCTTAGCATCCACAATGGCTTTATGTTCATAAAAATCCATTCAAAATTTACATTACTTAATAGACATGCAAAAGTTTAAATGAATAAGTAGTAACCAACTAATTAGCAAAATGATCAGCAGATGAATGCATACAGGATTTTAACATAGTGTTGCATGCACACCTCTATTATTGCTTCCCCTAAAAATTAGGTTATTGCCAAAAAAAATCATCCCCAGTCAAGACTAATAAAAAAATAAAAAAAGTGTAAGTATATACAATAGTATACACTGTTAACCATAACAAGGCGCGGCGTGCCGCCGCGCGGGTACATGCTAGTAGTAGTACTAGTTAGCAAATCGGTTCACTTTCCTGATTTTTTTCGAAACGGAGGCAAAGAATGCCTCATCTATTAATTAAGCAGAAGAGAATTGCCCAGTTAATTATGGAAAACCGGGCGAAAACTGGAACAACAAGGGCCAAGCCCACCCCAAAGGCTAACACACACTGGGCAAAGCCCACCCACGAACAACATCGATGACAACCACGTCGCCCACACGACACAAGGTCCATGCCCTCGAAGCTGCAAATCTCTCGAGGCCGCTGCCTCGACATCCACTGCTCTGTTGCGCCCTGCGCACTCAACCGACACCGCCTTCCGGGGCCGCCGCCCCGACATGCCACCGCTCACCCTCGAACAGCAACACCGCATGATACAGCAGCCCGCAGCCCACACTGCTCAGGACAACCGCACGCAGACCACGAATGTTGCACCACATCCGGGGCCGCCGCCCCGACATGTCACCACTCATCCTCGAGCAGCAACGCCGCATGATACAGCAGTCCGCAGCCCGCACTGCTCAGGACAACCGCACGCAGACCACGAACGCCGCACCACATCCGGGACCGCCGCCCCGACATGCCGTCCAACCGCCCCGCTGGGACGCGTCGACCGAGCCGACAACCTTGCCGCCCACACAGCTCAAAGTCCTCACTCAAGCCATGTCGACAAACAGCCCTACCTCCTGGGGCCACCGCCGCACCGCTGCCCGAGGCCGCCGCCTCGGCTCTCAACTGAAGATCCCGGAGCCGCCGCCCCGGCATACACCGCCCATGAAAAAGGAAGAGCCCGCACAACATCCAAAGGTTGACCCTCCAAAGCGACGCATCCAAGAAGGTTACGACGTAAAACGCCGCCGCCGCCCACTCCAGAATACTGAAGTTTAGGTTCTCACCCGGAGAGCCCAGGCACATGAAAGGAGAGGAAGAACTCTACGACAACGCCTCCAAGAAGGTCACGACACCCATAGGCGTCGACGTCGTCAAAAGCTTTCGCCCAATGATGAAGTCATGTACCTAGGGTAGGGTCATAGGCCTGCCCAAGGGTACCCTCCCCAAGGTCACTTACTAAAAGAGGCTGCTTACCAGTCGCCCTGATAAGCATCCACTCGACTAATACAAAAACACTCGACGAGCGCAGAGACACTCGACCATGAAGACTCACTCGACCATCGGAAGCACAGGAGCCACTCCGCATCCAAACGGTCTGTAATTAAATAGCCTTTATAGCCTTAATAGCACTTTATACAGGGCATTTCCAGTAACGCCCTGCCTTAATGCACCTTAAGATCCTTCATTGCGTGGGCTGGCAGGGGTCTTGGCGAACTCTATATAAGCCACCCCCCTCCACAGGAAGAAGGGTTCGCATCTTTGTAACACACACGCATATAATCCAGTCGACCGCCTCCGGGCTCCGAGACGTAGGGCTATTACTTCTTTTGAGAAGGGCCTGAACTCGTTAACCTCTTGCGTGCACAACTGCTCCAAAGCTAGGATCTTGCCTCTCCATTCCTACCCCCCATTCTACTGTCAGACTTAGAACCACGACAGTTGGCGCCCACCGTGGGGTAGGTGTTCTAGCGATTTGTTGGAGGAGTTGGGATTCTTTCGATATCTCCCATCATGTCTTCGAGCGGAGTCCTGGTCGAGGGCCGCGAGATCCGTCTCGGCGCCCTCACTTTCGTCGTCGATGACTCTGCTTGGCTCCAGGAGGCTCCACTCGACGTGGACGCGCTTCCCGCCCGCGGGGCAACGCACTTTCGCGCGTGCATTCGTGGCGTCCTCCTGCGGCAACCGTCGGCCCAGTACGGGTCGGCACCCATTTCGTCATCGCTCCCAGTTTCCCGCCGGCGCAAGCGCTCCGGTCGGTCGAGGCTCCAGCGGTGGGTGAGGCATGCATTGGCCCGCCAGTCGGCCACCCCCCAAGTCGCGGCGATCGAGCCCGACGAATCTCTCTACGGCCTGTTCGATCTGTCGACTGGCTCTGCAGAGACTGCGTCCGAGTGCGACAACAGCGATCCAGCGGCGGAGGTACTGAGGGTCGACGGACCGCGCAGTCCCCCCGGATTCCCCCACACCGAAGAGGTTGCCGGAGGAGGAGGTCCGGCGCGGGGCCACGAAGAGTACAGACCCGAGCCCCTCACCTTGCTGCAGAGGGAGGAACTTCGTCGTCGGAACATGGACGCGTTTCACACTCCTATCGTTGGAGAAACCCCCGAGGCGCGCGCCTTGGAGGAGGCGCGCTTGGCCAACCTGGCTGAACGCACTCGACTGGAGAATCTCCAGAGAGTACTCGACGAGCGCGCTCGAGCGCCAGTTCCAGAATCCAGTCGACGCCGCCTCTTTCAGCCACCAACTCAGGTATACCGAACTCCGATTCAGAATTTAGCAGCTGCAGCCCGCATAGCAGAGTCGATCCAGCCTTCTCAGTCATAGGCAGGGAGAGGTCTGCTACAGATCAGAGATTTGCTCCGGGCAGCAGGGGATCAGAACTCAGTTGTATCGCAGTCGCGTAATAGGATTCACAGCCGATCCGTCGCTGCGAGTTCTGTACAGTCGGCTCACAGTCCAGGATCGCCCCTGAGGCGTGAGGAACGTAGAGGCCGGCATGATGAGCAATATCAAAGCTGTGAGCGATACAAACACCGATTCGATCGCAATGATCGACGTCGAGTGCCCACTCCTCCCCCAAGGGGTGGATCGTACGTTCCTCGGCAGCAAGATGACAGACGCCAGCACAGTGCTGGGCGAAGGTTTCCAGTCGACCCCAGGGAACCAGGCTTTGATGCGAGATCCATTATCGTTCAAGGTCTGGTCGACAGGAATAGAGCTCATCGAGAAGGCCATGACAGAGACGTTCCCTCCAGCAGCAGGGTTCATGTATCAGGACCACAATGTTTCAGCAGAGCAATCAGGGCCGCAGTAATTCCTCCCAACTTCAGGTTGGCGACTGGAGTTCGTAAGTTCACCGGCGAGTCCAAGCCTGACACATGGCTTGAAGATTACCGAGTGGCTGTTCAGATTGGCGGCGGCAACGATGAGGTAGCCATGAAGCATTTGCCTCTTATGTTGGAGGGATCAGCCAGAGCATGGTTGAACCAGTTGGCACCCAGCAGTATTTACACTTGGGAAGATCTTGCCCAAGTGTTTGTCAGGACATTTGAAGGGACTTGCAAGCGACCAGCAGGGTTGACAGAATTGCAGTCGTGTTTTCAGAAGTCGAGTGAAACTCTGAGGGATTATATCCAGAGGTGGATCACTTTACATCACACAGTCGAGAATGTATCTGATCACCAGGCAGTTTGTGCCTTCAAGGAAGGCGTCAAGAACAGAGAGCTGAGTTTGAAATTCGGTCGAATCGGAGATATGACATTGAGTCGGATGATGGAAATCGCCACCAAGTATGCAAACGATGAAGAAGAAGATAGGCTCCGGATGTCGGGACCCCGATCCTAAGCCACATCGATCCAGCGTGTAACACATCATATCACCTTGCGGCCTCACGCACGGTTCTCCCACGGGTGCCACCTTACCTGGCCCGGGACCGTTTGCGTCTTTTGGCTCACGTATATGATAGTGTCGCTAGCATCCATATGACAGAGAACCCGGGCCGACATGGCTAGTCGTGAACCCAAAGCGGCGCTAACCTATGAGGACAGGCATACATGAAACACATCGAGCATGTCGGTCATCAACGTGTGAATCCGGGCTGTAGCACTGGGCTAACAGGGCTCCGGTAACCCGGGCTGTAGCAGGCTAGGCAGGACTCCGGAAGTCACCGCGTGACATTTCCCCGAAGGGACAGACACAGGAACGAAGTGATTCACATGCCGGCCAGTCAAGTGTCCTGAGCAGTAGTGCTGGGCTAGCAGGACTCCGGTGAACCGGGCTGTAGCGGACTACTATCGCTCCGAAGCACTAGACTACATTTCCCCATATGATAGGCTGCCAAGGATAAACAACTAGATAGTCGGATCCCACCCATACCAAGCATTTCAATCATACACACAATATGCCCGATATGAGTAGATACAACATGGCATCACAACAAGACTCTATGACTCAAGTATTTATTCATTAG
Source organism: Aegilops umbellulata (assembly GCA_032464435.1). Taxonomy (NCBI): domain Eukaryota; kingdom Viridiplantae; phylum Streptophyta; class Magnoliopsida; order Poales; family Poaceae; genus Aegilops; species Aegilops umbellulata. The sequence continues at coordinate 334,557,737 of CP136058.1, forward strand.
GCTCCGAGGAGCGAGATATTACAAACATGGGTCTCATGACCCAACATTCAGAGCATACAAGGCAAAGCACATGCGGAAGCTAAACATGTCTGAGTACAGACATCTACAAATGAAAAAGGCTGAGAAGCCTGACTATCTACCAGATCCTGCCGAGGACACAAGAACGTAGCTGAGGTATCAAGCTAAACGTCGAAGTCCACACGGAACTACTAGCGATACTGACGTCTCTCTGCAAAACATAAAATAGGCAAACGTGAGTACAAATGTACTCAGCAAGACTTACATCAGAACTAACTACATATGCATCAGTATCAATAAAGGGGGTGGTGGAGTTTGACTGCAGCAAGCCAGCTTTGACTCAGTGGCTAACCTGAACTACGACTGCAAGCAACTCTTTTGAGGTGGCGCACACGAGTCCACATATTCACCATATCAATACACCACTATGGATCCGCTCCCGTCTTCCTACGAGAACGCCATCCATAGCACTCACGCTTATCTTGCGCATTTTAGAGTATCCACTTTCACTTGTCTATGAACTATGCAAGGGGTCCAAGTTTCCATATCCGAGGAATCCGGCTATTCGAATAGATAATGATAACCCTGCAGGGGTGTACTTCTTCACACACGCTCTCGCCACTTATCGCCCTGTACACGTCATGTACCTCGGCAACCTTCAAGCGGAAGCCGGGCGAGGGAGTCGGCCACGACCTGACTAACCACACAAGTCTCTCGTCCAGGTTTATCGCCTATTCGGGTTCCATCCGCAAGGAGATCCGGCCGGGGTGTCGCTCACGGCCCCAAACGATGTGTACAGGGTTCCAAGCCCACCAAACGGGCGGCGCTTGGTCTACCCGGCCACGGTGCCTAGTCTGTCCCAAGCCCACCTGTACCGGGTGCCACTTGGTAGACTACTAACACTACCTACAAACACCAGAAACTAGTTGCAACTCCTGGACAGAGACCGAGTTGGTTAATAAGCCGAGAGGGGTCGAGTTACCGGAACCCAATGTGTGGTAGTAACTGTTCATGGATCACAAACACAGAACTCAGTTCCTGAGGACGGCTGCAATGAGACAACCCACCATGTACTCCTACATGGCCTCTCACCGCTACCTTTACCAAATCGTGTTCACACACTTAGCTCTCAACAGTAGGACATGTTCACCACATTCCAATTCATTCCCGATGAATCAGACCCGACTCAACTCTAAGCAATAGCAGGCATGACAAACAAGCATGAATGAGTAGGCACATCAGGGCTCAAACAACTCCTACTCATGCTAGTGGGTTTCATCTATTTACTGTGGCAATGACAGGTCATGCAGAGGATAAGGGGTTCAACTACCGCAACATGTAACAGTTGAATCGTTGTTGTCCTAATGCAGTAAAAGAGAGCAGGAGCGAGAGAGTGGGATTGTATCGGAATGAACAAGGGGGTTTTGCTTGCCTGGCACTTCTGAAGATAATATAGCTCTTCATCGGTGTCATCGATCTCATCGTCGGTATCACGTCTATCGAGAGGGGACAAGTACCGGCAACATAGAGAAGGACACATTCAGTGCAATGCAACAATATGATGCATGATCATGACATGGCAATATGCTGTGATTTGAGCTAATGCATCTACCTATGATTTAAATGAAGTTGGTTTGAATACATGATTCAAATTCCAACTCCATATATGATTATTTAAATGCCCTTTATGTGTTTTGTCCAAAACAGAGGACAAACATTGTTTAAACATGCATGAAAATGGTACAGATGGATTCCTTGAATTTTTCTGATAATTTTTCATATATAAATTATTTCATTCTGAGCTATAGATTATTTCCTATGATTTTTAGAAGTTTATAGGATTTTCTGGAATTTCCTGAGTAAGAATAAATCCAGAATATGAGTTATTGCGTCAGCAGGGTCAACAGTGACGTCAGCAGGTCAACAGGATTGACCAGGGTCAAACCAGACACGTGGGACCCAACAGTCAGTGCCTCAGTGCCAGTTAGAGTCACTGACATGTGGACCCAGTCAATGGCCACGTCAGCATGGTCAACGCTGACGCGTGGGGCCACTAAGATTAATTAAAACTAAATTGAAACTAATCTAGGTTTAATTAGCAGGTGGGGCCCTGCTGTCAGTGTGAGAGAGGGTTAGTTAGCTGGGTCATTAACCCCTAATGGCGGAGCCACGTCAGCACGCCGGATCGTCGCCGGCGACGACCACAACCGCGGCAGGAGCTCGCCGGGGTGGTGCTACAGGCGGTGTTGGGCAAAGCCAAGGGCACCAGAGGGTTGCCCTTCCTCGCGCGCATCCAGGGGAGGCACGCGGAAGGCGCGGGGTGGCCGGAGCTCGCCGGAAACGAGCTCGCGGCGGCGCCGGAGTTCGGCGAGTGCGGGGTTGGCGCTGTGGTGCACGGGAGGAGGATCTGGTGGTTTTGCTCGGCTTCTGGGAGCGTGCTGAGCGCGCTGATGGGCTCGGACGGGAGTGGCAGCAGCTATGGCCGCGGCGGCGCCATGGCCGGCGGTGACGAGCTCGGGAGCTTGCGGAAACGGCGACTAGAGGACGTGCGAGACCGGGGCGAGAGAGGGGTTTCGTTCGCGAGCTCACCACGGGTCGGGTGGAGTCGAAGAAGAGGTCGGGGAAGCGTTGATTGCCGCGAATTCAACGGCGGCGATCCACGGCGGCCGAGGCCGAAGACGGCGATGGTGGCGATGAAGCAGGGCCTCCGGCGTCGTGTAGCTCGGTGGAGAGGACGAGGAAGACGCGGTGGTGCTTCTGGGCTCAGCGGCTGGGCGAGAGGAGCTCGGTGGACGCAGCGGTGCTCGTCGGCGCACTCCGGTGCGCTCGGGGAAGAGAGGGAGAGGGAGCCAGAGGAAGGGAGAGGCACGGGAGAGAGAGGAGAGCGTCGAGGGGAGCGCGTGGCGCTCGGGAGAGATCCAGGGCGACGGGGATGCAGGCAGGCAGGGTGGAGGTGGCCGGGGCACGTGCCGGCGCGCTGCGGCCACGCGCTCTGCCTACTGGCCTGGGGAGGAAGACGACAGGAAGGAGGAGGTGGGCTGGGCCGGCCACTTGGGCCGCCAGGTGGCTGCACAGGTGAGTTGGCCCAGGTAGGGGTTTTCCATTTTTGTTTTGTTTTCTATTTCTGACATTTGTTTTCGACTTAACAAAAAAATACTAGCACAATTATAAAAGTGTTGGGATTGCTTGTGACCACTAGTTATAATATACCAGAGGCCCTCACCAATTTCCAACATTTTTGGAGCCTCTAAAATATTTATATTATTTTAAACAGCTCCAATTCAAATACATATGGGTTCATTCAAAAATCCAAAATGTTTAGAAAAAAATGTGCATCACCTCTGGTTGTTGGTTGCAACATTTTCCAAAGACCAAGAACATTTTTGAATAGCATTTTGGGTTGATTGAAATTCCATTTTTAATTTGCAACTATTTGAATTTGCTTTGGTGCTAGGGTTTGAAGCATTCCCCATTTCAAATTTAATTGAAACTTAAACATGATGCACCACAAGATGAAAGCACTAGGCAGCACCAGAAGCTAGGGATGTGACAACTCGCCCCCACTAAACAAGAATCTCGTCCCGAGATTCAAGCGTAGGGTAGGATGAAGGGGGAACGCAAACTAACATAATCTTCACGATCTAGGTGGCACTTCATAAGAACGTTGACACGATCACCATCTTGATCTTGACATCTTTGCCTTCGAGACCTTCATCTGGTTATGACAATGGAAGAGAGGAAAACTCTATAGGATTTGATCTTCGCAAGATCGAGCGAGTCATGACCAACTCATGGAATGAGATGTTGGAGCATCTCTTGAGCCGGGACACAACACATACATCCAAGTGATGGAGGGGATTAGAAGACGAGGGTTTCAATTTGGCAGGCAACAAAACCACGCTTGAGTAAGATGGCGCATAGGTTTCAAAGTAGCGAGGAGTGAATTTCCATGATTCCATAACGGGGCACCTCAGGGAAGGTGACTCGAAGAACTATTCCCTTAAGTGGCAAAAGAATTACTTTTGATACAAGATCATTCGAACTCTTTATGTCAGCATAAGGCAATCACAAATGATCGTTCGAGGAAGTTCGGAAGAATGGCATACTCAGACTAGGATGGACAATGTGGACTACCTTGTTGAAGACAATGCAATGGATGACTTTTGCTTATCACCGGAAATGGATGGGACCATGACATGACCACTTTTGAAAATGATCCTAAACCGTACTTGCTGAGGTGCAAGCTGGGAACAAGATGCAAATGCTGGGAATGATTCTGGTAACTGGAAATAACTCAACGAGGGTGATTCCACCGTTTGAATGGTTATAGCTTAATCGAGGAACCCAAGAGCACAAGAATCCCTAGGAAGCAACTTCTATAATAAGTCGCGCGAGATCCTCATGGAGAAAATGGTTAAATAGTTTAATCAAGATACTACAATGATAGATCTTCCGGCTAGGTGTGTCGGCCAGACATCAACCTTGTCGGGACCTACATAATAGATCTTGGAAAAGTTCCAACCATCATATCTGCCTGAGATTCAGATCTGGTTGGTAACAGAATATTTCAGACAGCCTGTCTGGAAAAGAAATTTTGCAACACACATCGATGAGATGACGTTGCGAGATTCTCGAGAAATGAACTACGATAGCAAGCTCCAAAACATGAGCTGGTTCTGCTACAAATCCGTGAACATGCTGCCCAAGACAAGCATGACCACATGGTAGTCTTACAATGAAACACTACCGAGTTCAGATTGGGAACCATCATCGAGGATAACGAAGTCCTAACATAAGTCATAACTAGTTATTATGAAGGAACTCCTTCTCCTTGAACAAATCAATCAGTGGCTTGATGTGCTAGGAACACATATGGAGTGGAGGTAATTAATCTACCAAACCATAGAATACTTCGCACGTATGCATGACTGATTTGGGATGATTCCAAAGAATACAAACAAACCTTTCTCAAACTCACGGCGGCAACTTGCACCAAGTGCACATGAATTCAAGCAAGTCACTTCTTCCATCCAAGCATAAGCTTCATGAGCGGAACATGAAGACATTGCTTACAAAGTTTCCAATACTAGTGTAATGTCCAACATGAATCGCGGGGGGAGACAAAATGCTGCTGATGGGCTCAACAACAACTCATCGAAATTTCCATATCACTGGACTTCCACCATCATATGAACGATGTGATAGTATTGGTCAGTCCCAAAAGATGTAATGGTGTATGCTCGAGGGATCAACCACGAGTAAGACAACATTACGAGCATCATTGGTTCTGATTTGACTCGACGATAGCCCATACTCAAGTCAAGGTTTTGACAAGGCAATAGATCCAACAACTGATCACGAGGACCAATTGATGAAGATATCAACTTTCTTCAACACACACCACAAAAGATATCCCTTAACATGAACTAAGTCAGACAAGCTTTATCTTCCAACTCTCCAAGTTGTTGTCTGGCTCAAACAACTAGCTCAGGGATATCTAACACAGATTCTTGCAGAAAGGGTGGTTCACAAGGAACCAACTTGGTCACGAGCTCAACATAACAGTCTAAGGACAACCTGGTAATACTTCCGAGAAGATATTCGGAAAATCACGAACCACCGATATGTTGCTAAGCTCGAGAACAATCTTGCTTTTCAGGGCAAGATGATATGATAAAAAAAACAGGGGATTGAATAATCCTAACTTATTGATCGAAGAGTGCACCAGAAATAAGGATTAGGTAGCACGATCAATCTTAGGATGATGATTTAATAACCAGCACGCTAAGGATGAGAATATTGTCCATTTACTACCAAGCAACGAGTTGCTCGGAGTATTGATCTCACACATCACAATTCACTTGTCGGCATTCCGGTTACAACAACACGGAAACCGAGGAATGAACAATGATGGCAAGAAGTATTACTGCGTCAAGAACTCATAAGAGGTGGTGCAATTCTCATGACTCCCTTGACATAAAGATGGTAACACTCCAAGGTAGAATAGAATCAAAAGCTTGATTGCATTTGATCTGCAGAATACAACTGCTTCGACCCAATCCTAGAAATGGATGAGGTACTGGAGTTTGTTTCTCCAAGTCATTCCGGATAGAATGGCTTGATGGACCACAAGAATAATAGGCATCGATGAACACGAATGCACAACTATTCCTGACTATCAATTGATAGACTAGGGTCGGAATACAACTGAGGAGGGTCAACTCAAGGAACATATAACTTTCTGAGTTGTGGATTCATGGGTTAGTATGTCAAACGGGTTCAACAAATTTCTTCCGGATAACCCATGCAGAATGATAGAACTCGCAGAGTCACAATATGAATGGGGTACTCCTCAAGAGCACCCTGGTTGTGATCTTTTGGTTCAAAGAACTTCTGCCGTAAGCGGTTCGTAGTATTTGGAAGAAGGAAGTACCACGGACCTCGAGGGCTAATGCAAAGGTTACTAATATCCTAAAGGAACTAGCAAACACTATCGACATGAGGTAAGTAGGGTGAATCTCAGGTTCAAGAACCCAAGAGAAGAATACCTACATACTAATGGCATCACGGGATGCTTTCGAGAATGGTGGCCAGATTCATCACACCGGAAACACAAAACATGGCTAGATTTCTAGGTGACTCCCTAAAACACCTAGAGTCATAATAATAGCTCCAACATATATGCCGAGGCAACGGAGTACCTCACAGACCGGTAGTGTGCTTAATCTAGCCCAAAAGGACATCGAGAACTGGGAGGAAGGATTTGCAAATGCATCAGACTAGATAGAAACCTGGGATGACTCGGACAGCATAACGGCTGTAAATGCTCAAAAATGATTTGAGACAACCTGCAAAAAATGGTGGCATAGCCACTCAACGTCACAATATCAACGTTCTGTGATCAACTAAGAATACATGGAAGTAGTAGAAACAGAACTGGGGCTTGAACTCAACAATCCTAGGCAACTACGGTTTAGTAACACGTCATCCTGAGAGATAGATGAGAAGCCTATTTCTTAATCCCCGTAGAAGAGAAGAGGTTGACTCAGATCAGAAGGCCATGAGGTATAAGGAGTAAAAAGAGCCTTACGTTCCCTTCCACAATCAATTCCCTTATATAACTAAAGCATTTCTAGACTCAACTTCGACCAGTTTGGCTTGGTAATCCTACAGGCAGTCAGGCTCTGATACCAACGCTGTCGGGACCCCGATCCTAAGCCACATCGATCCAGCGTGTAACACATCATATCACCTTGCGGCCTCACGCACGGTTCTCCCACGGGTGCCACCTTACCTGGCCCGGGACCGTTTGCGTCTTTTGGCTCACGTATATGATAGTGTCGCTAGCATCCATATGACAGAGAACCCGGGCCGACATGGCTAGTCGTGAACCCAAAGCGGCGCTAACCTATGAGGACAGGCATACATGAAACACATCGAGCATGTCGGTCATCAACGTGTGAATCCGGGCTGTAGCACTGGGCTAACAGGGCTCCGGTAACCCGGGCTGTAGCAGGCTAGGCAGGACTCCGGAAGTCACCGCGTGACATTTCCCCGAAGGGACAGACACAGGAACGAAGTGATTCACATGCCGGCCAGTCAAGTGTCCTGAGCAGTAGTGCTGGGCTAGCAGGACTCCGGTGAACCGGGCTGTAGCGGACTACTATCGCTCCGAAGCACTAGACTACATTTCCCCATATGATAGGCTGCCAAGGATAAACAACTAGATAGTCGGATCCCACCCATACCAAGCATTTCAATCATACACACAATATGCCCGATATGAGTAGATACAACATGGCATCACAACAAGACTCTATGACTCAAGTATTTATTCATTAGGCTCCGAGGAGCGAGATATTACAAACATGGGTCTCATGACCCAACATTCAGAGCATACAAGGCAAAGCACATGCGGAAGCTAAACATGTCTGAGTACAGACATCTACAAATGAAAAAGGCTGAGAAGCCTGACTATCTACCAGATCCTGCCGAGGACACAAGAACGTAGCTGAGGTATCAAGCTAAACGTCGAAGTCCACACGGAACTACTAGCGATACTGACGTCTCTCTGCAAAACATAAAATAGGCAAACGTGAGTACAAATGTACTCAGCAAGACTTACATCAGAACTAACTACATATGCATCAGTATCAATAAAGGGGGTGGTGGAGTTTGACTGCAGCAAGCCAGCTTTGACTCAGTGGCTAACCTGAACTACGACTGCAAGCAACTCTTTTGAGGTGGCGCACACGAGTCCACATATTCACCATATCAATACACCACTATGGATCCGCTCCCGTCTTCCTACGAGAACGCCATCCATAGCACTCACGCTTATCTTGCGCATTTTAGAGTATCCACTTTCACTTGTCTATGAACTATGCAAGGGGTCCAAGTTTCCATATCCGAGGAATCCGGCTATTCGAATAGATAATGATAACCCTGCAGGGGTGTACTTCTTCACACACGCTCTCGCCACTTATCGCCCTGTACACGTCATGTACCTCGGCAACCTTCAAGCGGAAGCCGGGCGAGGGAGTCGGCCACGACCTGACTAACCACACAAGTCTCTCGTCCAGGTTTATCGCCTATTCGGGTTCCATCCGCAAGGAGATCCGGCCGGGGTGTCGCTCACGGCCCCAAACGATGTGTACAGGGTTCCAAGCCCACCAAACGGGCGGCGCTTGGTCTACCCGGCCACGGTGCCTAGTCTGTCCCAAGCCCACCTGTACCGGGTGCCACTTGGTAGACTACTAACACTACCTACAAACACCAGAAACTAGTTGCAACTCCTGGACAGAGACCGAGTTGGTTAATAAGCCGAGAGGGGTCGAGTTACCGGAACCCAATGTGTGGTAGTAACTGTTCATGGATCACAAACACAGAACTCAGTTCCTGAGGACGGCTGCAATGAGACAACCCACCATGTACTCCTACATGGCCTCTCACCGCTACCTTTACCAAATCGTGTTCACACACTTAGCTCTCAACAGTAGGACATGTTCACCACATTCCAATTCATTCCCGATGAATCAGACCCGACTCAACTCTAAGCAATAGCAGGCATGACAAACAAGCATGAATGAGTAGGCACATCAGGGCTCAAACAACTCCTACTCATGCTAGTGGGTTTCATCTATTTACTGTGGCAATGACAGGTCATGCAGAGGATAAGGGGTTCAACTACCGCAACATGTAACAGTTGAATCGTTGTTGTCCTAATGCAGTAAAAGAGAGCAGGAGCGAGAGAGTGGGATTGTATCGGAATGAACAAGGGGGTTTTGCTTGCCTGGCACTTCTGAAGATAATATAGCTCTTCATCGGTGTCATCGATCTCATCGTCGGTATCACGTCTATCGAGAGGGGACAAGTACCGGCAACATAGAGAAGGACACATTCAGTGCAATGCAACAATATGATGCATGATCATGACATGGCAATATGCTGTGATTTGAGCTAATGCATCTACCTATGATTTAAATGAAGTTGGTTTGAATACATGATTCAAATTCCAACTCCATATATGATTATTTAAATGCCCTTTATGTGTTTTGTCCAAAACAGAGGACAAACATTGTTTAAACATGCATGAAAATGGTACAGATGGATTCCTTGAATTTTTCTGATAATTTTTCATATATAAATTATTTCATTCTGAGCTATAGATTATTTCCTATGATTTTTAGAAGTTTATAGGATTTTCTGGAATTTCCTGAGTAAGAATAAATCCAGAATATGAGTTATTGCGTCAGCAGGGTCAACAGTGACGTCAGCAGGTCAACAGGATTGACCAGGGTCAAACCAGACACGTGGGACCCAACAGTCAGTGCCTCAGTGCCAGTTAGAGTCACTGACATGTGGACCCAGTCAATGGCCACGTCAGCATGGTCAACGCTGACGCGTGGGGCCACTAAGATTAATTAAAACTAAATTGAAACTAATCTAGGTTTAATTAGCAGGTGGGGCCCTGCTGTCAGTGTGAGAGAGGGTTAGTTAGCTGGGTCATTAACCCCTAATGGCGGAGCCACGTCAGCACGCCGGATCGTCGCCGGCGACGACCACAACCGCGGCAGGAGCTCGCCGGGGTGGTGCTACAGGCGGTGTTGGGCAAAGCCAAGGGCACCAGAGGGTTGCCCTTCCTCGCGCGCATCCAGGGGAGGCACGCGGAAGGCGCGGGGTGGCCGGAGCTCGCCGGAAACGAGCTCGCGGCGGCGCCGGAGTTCGGCGAGTGCGGGGTTGGCGCTGTGGTGCACGGGAGGAGGATCTGGTGGTTTTGCTCGGCTTCTGGGAGCGTGCTGAGCGCGCTGATGGGCTCGGACGGGAGTGGCAGCAGCTATGGCCGCGGCGGCGCCATGGCCGGCGGTGACGAGCTCGGGAGCTTGCGGAAACGGCGACTAGAGGACGTGCGAGACCGGGGCGAGAGAGGGGTTTCGTTCGCGAGCTCACCACGGGTCGGGTGGAGTCGAAGAAGAGGTCGGGGAAGCGTTGATTGCCGCGAATTCAACGGCGGCGATCCACGGCGGCCGAGGCCGAAGACGACGATGGTGGCGATGAAGCAGGGCCTCCGGCGTCGTGTAGCTCGGTGGAGAGGACGAGGAAGACGCGGTGGTGCTTCTGGGCTCAGCGGCTGGGCGAGAGGAGCTCGGTGGACGCAGCGGTGCTCGTCGGCGCACTCCGGTGCGCTCGGGGAAGAGAGGGAGAGGGAGCCAGAGGAAGGGAGAGGCACGGGAGAGAGAGGAGAGCGTCGAGGGGAGCGCGTGGCGCTCGGGAGAGATCCAGGGCGACGGGGATGCAGGCAGGCAGGGTGGAGGTGGCCGGGGCACGTGCCGGCGCGCTGCGGCCACGCGCTCTGCCTACTAGCCTGGGGAGGAAGACGACAGGAAGGAGGAGGTGGGCTGGGCCGGCCACTTGGGCCGCCAGGTGGCTGCACAGGTGAGTTGGCCCAGGTAGGGGTTTTCCATTTTTGTTTTGTTTTCTATTTCTGACATTTGTTTTCGACTTAACAAAAAAATACTAGCACAATTATAAAAGTGTTGGGATTGCTTGTGACCACTAGTTATAATATACCAGAGGCCCTCACCAATTTCCAACATTTTTGGAGCCTCTAAAATATTTATATTATTTTAAACAGCTCCAATTCAAATACATATGGGTTCATTCAAAAATCCAAAATGTTTAGAAAAAAATGTGCATCACCTCTGGTTGTTGGTTGCAACATTTTCCAAAGACCAAGAACATTTTTGAATAGCATTTTGGGTTGATTGAAATTCCATTTTTAATTTGCAACTATTTGAATTTGCTTTGGTGCTAGGGTTTGAAGCATTCCCCATTTCAAATTTAATTGAAACTTAAACATGATGCACCACAAGATGAAAGCACTAGGCAGCACCAGAAGCTAGGGATGTGACACCGGAGTGGCAAGTACAAAGCAGCCGCTAATGAGGCCGGCGGAGGAAGCTCCAGTCGGAAGCAAAAGCGCAAAGCCGAGCCAGCTGCTCCTGGAGAGACCTTGGCTGTGACCCCAGGAAAGTTTAAGGGGAAACCCAAGGGTCCCTGGAACCCCAAGAAAGTGAAAGACCAGGATGGGAACGATGTGATGGACTTACCGTGTCACATTCACACGAAGAAAGACGAGGAGGGTAAACTCATTTACCCAAAGCATACCACTCGACAATGTCGACTCCTGATTCAGCAGTTTCAAGGGAAACAGGCCAAAGACAAAGAGAAAGAGTCAGACAAAGTTGAGGACAAAGAAGACAGCGGTGAGGAGTACCCCCAAGTCAACTCCACCCTGATGATTTTCGCTGATGTCGAAAGCAAGAGTCGATTGAAGGTTATCAATCGAGAAGTGAACATGGTCGCTCCGACGACACCCAATTATCTGAAATGGTCTCAGATTGCCATCGCCTTCGACTAGTCCGATCACCCGACTCATATTGCTACCCCAGGGAGGCAAGCGTTGGTGGTCGACCCAGTCGTTGAAGGCACTCGACTGACCAAAGTTTTGATGGATGGTGGCAGTGGTTTGAATTTGCTGTATGCAGAGACGCTGAAAGGGATGGGCATTCCGATGTCCAGACTCAGCACCAGTAACATGAGCTTCCACGGAGTCATTCCTGGAAAGAAGGCTGAGTCACTCGGCCAAATCGCTCTCGATGTAGTTTTTGGTGGCTCGAAGAATTTCCGGAAGGAAAAGTTGACCTTTGAGGTCATGGATTTTCAGAGTGCGTACCACGCCATACTTGGAAGGCCAGCGTACGCTCGTTTCATGGCCCGACCATGCTACATGTACCTTAAATTGAAGATGCCCGATCCCAAAGGTGTGATCACTATCACGGGTAATCGGAAGAAGGCAGAAGAGTGCTTCCAGAAGGGCTCCAAAATTGCTGATGCTCAGATGGCCGAAATGGAGTTACAAGAGTACCAGAAGACCGCAGACCCGAGTGATTTGTTGCGAGCCAAGAAGCCTGCCACAGAGTCAGCATTTCAGTCGTCCGGTCAGACAAAACAGGTTCACATCCACCCGACTGACCCCAATGCGGCTCCGACCAACATCTCCACTACATTCGACTCTAAATAGGAAGAAGCGCTCATCCAGTTCCTCCGTGAGAACTGGGACATCTTTGCATGGAAGCCTGCTGACATGCCGGGTGTTCCCAGGGGACTGGCTGAGCACCGCCTTTGAGTCGACCCAAAAGTCAAACCAGTTAAGGAACATCTTCGACGGTCCGCCGTCCAGAAGAGAAAGGCCATTGGCGAAGAGGTGGCTCGACTCTTAGCGGCAGAGTTCATTCGCGAGATCTACCACTCCGAGTGGCTCGCCAATGTTGTAATGGTCCCCAAGAAGGACAAGTTGTTGCGCATGTGCATCGATTTCAAACATATCAATCGGGCCTGCCCGAAAGATCACTTCCCTCTTCCTCGCATCGACCAAATAGTCGACTCGACCGCAGGATGCGAGAGGTTGTCTTTTTTAGATGCTTACTCTGGATACCATCAGATCCGTCTGTATGGACCCGATGAAATAAAAACAGCTTTCATCACCCCGTTCGGGTGCTTCTGTTATGTCACCATGCCTTTCGGTCTCAAGAATGCCGGAGCTACATTCATGAGAATGATTCAGAAGTGCCTGATCACTCAAATCAGTCGGAATGTAGAAGCATACATGGATGATATAGTGGTCAAGTCGCGAAAAGGTTCCGACCTGCTGACTGACCTTGCTGAAACATTTGCCAATCTCAGGAGGTATGATATCAAGCTTAATCCATCAAAATGCACATTTGGAGTTCCTGGAGGAAAGTTACTCGGTTTTCTTGTTTCCGAACGAGGAATCGACGCTAACCCTGAAAAAGTTGGCACCATACTCCAAATGAAACGCCCTGTGCGCGTGCACGATGTCCAGAAGCTTACTGGATGCTTGGCCGCTTTAAGTCGATTCATCTCCAGACTCGGTGAAAAGGCACTGCCTCTTTACCGACTAATGAAGAAGTCAGACAAGTTCGAGTGGACTCCAGAAGCTGATGCAGTGTTTGCAGAGCTAAAAGCTCTGCTCTCCACCCAGCCGGTGCTTGCTGCCCCTGTCAGCAAAGAGCCATTGTTGCTTTACATTGCAGCCACTGGACAAGTCGTTAGTACCGTACTTACGGTCGAGCGGGAAGAGGAAGGAAAAACCTTCAAAGTTCAGCGCCCAGTTTATTACCTTTCTGAAGTTCTGACCCCATCAAAGCAAAGATACCCTCACTATCAGAAGCTTGTTTATGGGATTTACATGACCACGAAGAAGGTTGCTCATTATTTCTCTGATCACTCCATTACAGTCGTCAACGACACCCCGTTATCAGAGATTCTTCATAACAGAGATGCAACTGGTCGAGTGGCAAAATGGGCGATTGAACTTCTTCCCCTTGATATCAAGTTCGAGGCAAAGAAAGCTATCAAGTCCCAAGCAATAGCTGATTTCCTCGCCGAGTGGACTGAACAACAACTTCCGACTCAAGTTCACTCGGAGCACTGGACTATGTTTTTCGATGGCTCCAAGATGTTGAATGGGTCCGGTGCGGGGGTTGTATTGGTTTGCCCCCGAGGAGATAAGCTCAAATACGTCCTCCAGATTCACTTTGATTCCTCCAACAACGAGGCAGAATATGAAGCACTCCTATATGGACTGCGTATGGCCATTTCACTCGGCGTCCGTCGCCTTATGGTCTACGGCGACTCAGATCTGGTTGTTAATCAAGTGATGAAGGAGTGGGATGTCCGAAGCCCAGCCATGACGGGTTATTGCAATGCAGTGAGAAAGTTGGAGAAGAGATTCGAGGGGTTAGAGCTCCATCATATACCCCGACTGAAAAACCAAGCTGCGGATGATTTGGCAAAAATAGGATCCAAGAGAGAAGCCATCCCCAGTGATGTGTGTTTGGAGCACATTCATGCGCCATCGATACAGGAAGATCCTTTCACAGAAGAACCTCCACAGCCAAGGAGCGCCAGCGATCCGACTGAAGTGGAGATTCCAGCCGTGGTCGACCTGATTATGGAAGTTGTAGTCGTCACTCCCGACTGGACAGCGCCATACATCGCGTATATTATGAGGAAAGAGCTCCCAGAAGATGAAGGAGAGGCTCGACAGATCGTTCGTCGATCCAAGGCCTTTACAGTAATCAAAGGGCAGTTGTACAGAGAAAGCGCGACTGGAGTTGGCCAGAAGTGCATCACGCCAGAAGAAGGTCAGATAATTCTTGAGGATATCCACTCGGGGACCTGTGGCCGTCATGCGTCCTCTCGGACCATTGTGGCTAAAGCGTACCGAGCGGGATTTTACTGCCCGAGGGCGAATGAAATGGCAAAAGACATAGTCGACAAGTGCGAAGGGTGTCAGTTTTATTCCAACATGTCACACAAGCCCGCCTCTGCTCTGAAGACCATTCCACTCGTCTGGCCCTTCGCTGTTTGGGGGCTAGACATGATTGGACCACTGAGAACTGGTAGAAGCGGCTTCACTCACTTACTGGTTGCAGTCGACAAGTTCACCAAGTGGATAGAAGCCAAACCCATCAAGAACCTCGATGCAAGCACTGCTATCAGTTTCATCAGAGAGCTGATATTCAGATATGGAGTTCCACATAGCATCATCACGGACAATGGATCAAACTTTGATAACGACAGATTCAAAGCCTTCTGCGCCTCCCAAGGCACGCGGGTCGACTATGCCTCAGTTGCCCATCCTCAGTCGAATGGGCAGGCAGAGCGTGCAAATGGTCTCATCCTCAAAGGACTGAAACCCCGACTGATGCGTGATCTCAAGCACGCGGCAGGAGCTTGGGTCGACGAACTTCCGTCAGTTCTTTGGGGATTAAGGACCACTCCTAATCGGTCGACTGGAAGAACGCCATTCTTTCTGGTCTACGGGGCTGAAGCGGTTCTGCCGAGCGATCTGCTTCACAATGCACCTCGAGTCGAACTATACTCCGAAGCAGAAGCGGAACAAGCTCGGCAAGATGCAGTCGACCTCTTGGAAGAAGAGAGGGAGATGGCCCTAATCCGCTCGACTATCTACCAGCAGGACTTACGTCGGTTCCAAGCCAGAAACATGAAGAGTCGAGCCTTTCAGGAAGGAGACTTGGTCCTCCGAGTGGATCAGCAAAAACCTCACAAGCTCGCTCCAACCTGGGAAGGCCCCTTCATCGTCACCAAAGTCCTCCACAACGGAGCATATCACCTCTACAACGTTGATCGCCAGATCGACGAGCCTCGAGCTTGGAATGCGGAGTTACTCCGTCCTTTTTACACTTGAAAAAAAAACCACTCGGTTGAGATGTAATAAAAGTACCTCTGTAGTTCTTTTATCTAAAGCAAGAATGTTATAATTTTCACAGAAGATTGCTATTTCTTTTTGTTGAAATTTCCCCCAGTGGGTGGCTTAGCTGCGAATCCGTTTCGCCTAAGTTTGTAAAAAATCCTGCCGAGTGGAGAGCCAGCCTCCCACTCGGAGGCTTAGCTGCGAATCCGTTTCGCCTAAGTATTCAAAATCCTACCGAGTGGAGAGCCAGCCTCCCACTCAGGGGCTTAGCTGCAGTCCAAGTACTCGCCTAAGTATTTAAAATCCTACCGAGTGGAGAGCCAGCCTCCCACTCGGGGGCTTAGCTGCAGTCCAAGTACTCGCCTAAGTATTTAAAATCCTACCGAGTGGAGAGTAAACCTCTCACTCAGGGGCTTAGCTGCAGTCCAAGTACTCGCCTAAGTATTTAAAATCCTACCGAGTGGAGAGCCAGCCTCCCACTCGGGGGCTTAGTTGCAGTCCAGTGCTCGCCTAAGTATTTAAAATTCCTACCGAGTGGAAAGCCAGCTTCCCACTCGAGGGCTTAATAATAGTCCAAGGATTTAGTCAAACTCTCAATATAATGAACGCTTCGCAAGGACGACAAGGCGCTGGTCGACTGCCTCCTTCTCCTTCAGAAGCTATATTCAAAAATCCTATCGAGTGGAGAGCAAACCTCCCACTCGGGGGCTTAGCTGCAGCCCAGTGCTTGCCTAAGTGATTAAAATCCTACCGAGTGGAGAGCAAACCTCCCACTCGGGGGCTTAGCTGCAGCCCAGTGCTCGCCTAAGTGATTAAAATCCTACCGAGTGGAGAGCAAACCTCCCACTCGGGGGCTTAGCTGCGCCCAGTGCTCGCCTAAGTGATTAAAATCCTACCGAGTGGAGAGAAAACCTCCCACTCGGGGGCTTAGCTGCAGCCCAGTGCTCGCCTAAGTGATTAAAATCCTACCGAGTGGAGAGCAAACCTCCCACTCGGGGGCTTAGCTGCAGCCCAGTGCTCGCCTAAGTGATTAAAATCCTACCGAGTGGAGCAAACCTCCCACTCGGGGGCTTAGCTGCAGCCCAGTGCTTGCCTAAGTGATTAAAATCCTACCGAGTGGAGAGCAAACCTCCCACTTGGGGGCTTAGCTGCAGCCCAGTGCTCGCCTAAGTGATTAAAAT
The DNA here is from genome assembly GCA_032464435.1 of Aegilops umbellulata. Classification (NCBI taxonomy): domain Eukaryota; kingdom Viridiplantae; phylum Streptophyta; class Magnoliopsida; order Poales; family Poaceae; genus Aegilops; species Aegilops umbellulata. Next base: position 334,574,738 of record CP136058.1, read on the forward strand.
CCTACCGAGTGGAGAGCAAACCTCCCACTCGGGGGCTTAGCTGCAGCCAGTGCTCGCCTAAGTGATTAAAATCCTACCGAGTGGAGAGCAAACCTCCCACTCGGAGGCTTAACTGCAGCCCTGTGCTCGCCTAAGTCATTTTGAGTGAATGTCAAGTCTCACTCGACGGATAAATCACGAAGATATTCAACGATAAATCAAGTTCGGATAAGATCAAAAGGTCCTGGACCGCAAATAAAAGTACTCGAGCCTCCAGCTCGACAGAGTTTATCGGTTACACAAACCACTCGGCATTCCGAGGCAAATTTAAAGTGAGACACGGCAGTTTTTTACTCCTCTGGTGGAGGACTGGATGGGGCAACAAACTCGTCCAAATCAATCCCGTCTGAGATACGAGTGGCAGCAGCAATGAAGGTCTCCATGAAGTCCTGGAAATTATGCTTCCTAGTATTGGCAACTTGGAGGGCGGCCAACTTCTCTTCTCGCGCCTCCTTGAAGTGGACACGAACCAGCGACAGAGCAACATCGGCACCACACCTGGCAGAAGACTTTTTCCATTCATGCACTCGACTTGGGACTTCCTTCAGTCGAGTGACCAAGGATTCAAGGTCATTCTAAAGTATCTGTTTTGGCCAGAGTGCAGAGTCGATCCGCGACACTGCAGCCTTCAGTCGAGCAAGGTAGTCCACCACGCTGGCGACGCGAGACTCCAGCCGGAGGACATTCATGGCAGCTTCGTCCTTCACAGGAGAGTTGATGGGGTCCAGACTGGTTTCCACTCGACCAGTTTCTTCCTCGAAGTTTTGACAGAATTCTGAAAGGTACAGTCCAAAATTATAATTGAATGATGAGTCGACAACGACAAGTCAATTGAGTAAAGGGGATTACCTTCAAGCATGAGGAATAGTTTCTTGGCGAGCCCTCCGAGATAAGCCTCCAGATCCTTTCGCTTCCCCGCCATATGGCTGACCTTGTCAGTCAGAGCAATCTTGTCATTTTTCAATCGACTTGCTTCCTTGTTGGCCGCGTCAAGAGCAGACTTCAGCTTGGCATTCTCATCTTCAAGCTGACCAACTGAAGCAAGCTTTTCCTCAGCGAGCTTCGCCTTCTCCGAAGCCGCCTTCTGTGCTTCCGCAAGGTCAAGATCTTTCTTCCTCAAAGCCTCCTCCAGTTGGTCTGCAAAACAATAATGAGAACGGAGTTGAGAATAGGCAGAAAAACAAAGACAGCCGTCGAATCCTCACCAGCCATACCTTTTGCTTCGCCCTTCGCCTTCTGCAAGCTTTCCTGGGCAAACTTCAAGTCGAGGTTAAGCTGGACCTGTTTCTCCTTCAATTCAGCAAAATGAGCAACAAGCTCGCAAGACTTCTGCAAAGAGTCAATTGACAAAAGACATCAAGGACAAGTTACTTCCGAGTGACTAAAGGAAAAGTTGTAGCACTTCTAAGACTACAGCCGAATCAAAACATTCGACAGTAGCCTCGGGGACTACACCCAGTGGGTCCACTCAGCGTGCCCCCACCGGTAATCTTTCAAAATTCTGCTCGATCAGTCGACCAAATACGATTCTAAAGCCATGACTAATAGTCAGCGGTCAGCCGCATCTAAAAAAAAGGAGAGCATAAAGTTCTTTAGACTATCGTCGACTGCCAGCAGTCGACCATAGCCTCGGAGACTACACCCAGTGGGTGCACTTAGCGTGCCCCCATAGTTTTTTTTGGTTCCACTCGACTTGGTCCGACCAGGCCAAGTGAAGAAGTTTGAAAGTATAAAGACTATAGTCGACTGCCAGCAGTCCACCATAGCCTCGGGGACTACACCCAGTGGGTGCACTCAGCGTGCCCCCACAGAAATTCAATCGACACCCCCCCCAGTGGGTGTACAAACAGCAAAAATCTTCAAAAAGAAGCAGTTTTCAGGTGGCGTTTCATAACGAAACAGACAAGTCGACTTACCTGAACATTATTCTGAAGAGTTGAACTAGCATCATAAGCCGCCTGACCGGCCTCTCGGACCACCTTCACTTGTTCCATCATAATTCCTGCTTGGCGTATGGCTTCCTTAGCAGCGCTCACTGGGTCTTCCGGGACGTGGTGGGCAGCAAAAAGAGATGGTGGAGCAACAATCGACGAAGTGGGTCGAGCACTCGTCGGCGGTACAGCAAAAGTCACTGAAGTCCGAGTAGCATCACCTCCATCCCGAGCCACGACCTCAGGCGCCGGGGTAGCTTGTGGAGTCTTGCCGGGCAGAGCCTTCCTGTTCCTCCTCAGCGGCACTTCGTCGTCGTCATCAGGGAGGTCAATGACATGAGGAGGAGCTGCAAGAAAAGTTCAACCGACTGGAATGATAAGAAATCAGCAGTCGACCCAAAACAAAGCATCAGTAATTATATCCGGGTTGGAGGTAACGGCGTCTTCCATCTCCTGATCATCACCCTTGGCGGAAATCTCCGAGGTAGCAGCACTGCAAATTTCGAAAGCCAGTCGACTCGCTCAATGAATCGACCAAAATCTGTCACATTCAACAAGAGAAGACAAGTTCAACTCTTTACCCAGAAATGGTGGGGATAGTCATCTTCATCCTGGGCAAGGCCTTGAGGGGCTTGGACGGCGTCGCACGCGGATGCTTGGGAGCTTTTTCAGTCAGCGCAGGCGAAGAGGTCCTGAGACGCTTCGACGACTGCCCAACAGGAGCAGTCGCCTTGCCCCGCTCCCGCGCAGGGTCGTGCGTAAGCTTGGACCGCTTTTCTGTGCGAGGAGGTTCAGCTTCCTCTTCCTCCTCCTCCTCACTAGAGTCAGCGTCGCCGCCTCCCTCCCCTTCGCCATCGGACTGCCACTCCTCTAGCTCGTCTCCGCTCTCGCCTCCGCTCGCCTCTCCTTCCACAGCCTTCTCCTGCGCTCCATTAGGCGTCGAATACATTTCAGTAATTTCCTGGAGAACAACGAACAAGGTAAAGGTCAATCGACTGTCTCGGAAGAGGAAACAAGCAGATTGAATATTACAGATTAGTCGGAGAAAGGTGTTCGTACCTTATCTGGTTGACGAGACTGGTCGAATGGGAGAACTCTCCTGGCTCCTTGAGGATTGTCCTTGTTCCCAGTGATGGCAGTCATCCACCTCTCCAACGTGGCTTCGTCGACCTCCTCTGGATGAACCCGAGTAGTGTCTTCGGTACCAGAGTACATCCACATCGGATGGCCTCGGTATTGCAGTGGCTGAATTCGCCGTCGGAGGAAAACTTCCAGGAGATCCATGCCAGTCACCCCGTCGCGAATAAGCTGGACTACGCGCTCCATCAACAACTTCACTTGGGCCTTCTCCTCCGGTAACACCTTCAGAGAAGATGGCTTGTCTACTCGACTCATGGAGAAAGGGGGAGCCCAGTCGACTGGTCTTGGCAGTAGAACTAGGTCGACTGCCACCCTCTAACCGAGTCAGGCAGAGTCATCGCCGGAAAGGCGCTCTTGCCCCTCGTCTGGACTCCGAGTCCCCCGCACATCTGGATCACTTGAGTTGTCTCGTCGTCTGGGTTTGCTTTCTTCACCGACTGAGAGCGACAGGTGAATATGTGCTTGAAAAGCCCCCAGTGCGGCCGACAGCCCAAGAAATTTTCACACAGCGAAACAAAGGCAGCGAGGTAGGCGATGGAATTGGGAGTGAAATGATGGAGTTGCGCCCCAAAGAAGTTCAGAAACCCTCGGAAGAAAGGACTCGGCGGCAGAGAAAACCCACGATCTACATGAGTGGCCAGAAGAACACACTCACCCTCCTCAGGCTACGGTTGCGACTCCGTTCCCGGGAGCTTTGCCGACCCGTGGGGGATCAGTCCCTCGTCGGCCAGATCGGCGAGGTCCTTCTCAGTGATGGTCGAGCGGATCCAATCTCCTTGGACCCAACCCCGCGGCAGCTGGGACCGTGACGAGGATCCGCCCCGGCTTGACGCCCTCCCCTTCACAGTCGTCGTCGCCTTCTTCGCCCGCTCCAGAGCCGCGGTCTTCTCCTTCCCCATTGTCGCCGGCGAGACTGGTGTGAAGCGGCGGCGCTGAGAAAGTTACGGGCGCTACAGAGAGATTTGGGGGCGGAGGGAGACGAAGATTGTGTTGGCACTGTTCAAAATACCCCCGCCCGGCGCCTTAAATAAGGCCACTTTCGAGTAGCTGACCGGTAGGCCCAGGCAATCTATCAAATCCCGCAACAGGCGCGCGAGCGGTACGTGGCAAAAAAGGCGGTGCGAAGATCGAGGCGTCATCGTCTCGTCCCATCCAAGTGCCGCGGTTTTCTCCGCTTCGCGCGCTTCCCAAAATTCGGATCCCGTGAAATCCGCTAACTGCAGAACAACCAGCCAGACAGCGAGTCTCCACCGATCTGTCACTCGGAGATCCTCAAGACCACGAAGTTCACTCGACAAACGCAAAGAATGGATCAAGGCGACTGAAAGAGAATTTGAAGCCATCGCTGAAAAGCCGTTGATCCAGAGCGAGACACACTTGCAACGCAAGAAACAGGTCGGAAGACTATCAACTCCTTCATCACTCAAACCTCGATCCATTCGGGGGCTAATGATGAAGTCATGTACCTAGGGTAGGGTCATAGGCCTGCCCAAGGGTACCCTCCCCAAGGTCACTTACTAAAAGAGGCTGCTTACCAGTCGACCTGATAAGCATCCACTCGACTAATACAAAAACACTCGACGAGCGCAGAGACACTCGACCATGAAGACTCACTCGACCATCGGAAGCACAAGAGCCACTCCACATCCAAACGGCCTGTAATTAAATAGCCTTTATAGCCTTAATAGCACTTTATACAGGGCGTTTCTAGTAACGCCCTGCCTTAATGCACCTTAAGATCCTTCATTGCGTGGGTTGGCAGGGGTCTTGGCGAACTCTATATAAGCCACCCCCCTCCACAGGAAGAAGGGTTCGCATCTTTGTAACACACACGCATATAATCCAGTCGACCGCCTCCGGGCTCCGAGACGTAGGGCTATTACTTCTTCTGAGAAGGGCCTGAACTCGTTAACCTCTTGCGTGCACAACTACTCCAAAGCTAGGATCTTGCCTCTCCATTCCTACCCCCCATTCTACTGTCAGACTTAGAACCACGACACCCAAGTCCCTCATCACCGAACAATGAGCCTGCAGATCTGGGCACCCATGGATAACCAGACCACTCGAGCCAAGCCTGCTGTGAAGAGCACCTCCCGTCGTCAGCCGCCAAAGCCCTCACGCGATGACCCGCTGCAGCACCTCATGCGACAGAGATACGACGCGTTTGCCGGGGCCAGATCCGCGGGCATTGCCCCGAATCCATCGTCCCCAACCGCCGCAGCAGCCCATGCCGATGCAGCCATCGTTCCGGGGCCGCTGCCCCGACATCCTTGTCACAGTTCCTGACCGTTGTCACACGCGCCCGCTGGAGCCGGTAGATCAACCACCACGACGCCACCTCACTGCGCCGCCTTGGGCCTCCGAGCCGCGCCCCCAAGCACCAGATCCGCGCAGCTCAAAGCCCCCTCGCGCCCTCTGCATAGCCACACCTGGCCGCCCGACGCGACCAGCTCGCCGGATCCCGCGGGCACGAAGCAGTCGCGTGAATCGAGGCCGCTGGCCCGAACCGCCAGATCTGCAGTCTCCCAGATGCAGCCGCACAGCGTCGCCCTGCGCGCGCCCCACCCGCTGACCTCCGCGCCACCTCCATGCCTAGGCGCCGCCTCCACCAGCAACAGCAACGTCGGACACGAGCTCCTGCCGACCATCCACTGCCGCCCGCCGCCGCGAGTACCCCGGCTCGCGAGAGCGCCACCGAGACGAGATCCCGCCGTCGCCGGCTCCGCGCGGGCTTCGCCCGCCGGAGGCTGCCAGCGACGGCAAGAGGAAGGAGGAGGAGAAGGGAGGCAGTTGGCTGGGGCGTCGGCGCCGCCGCCCGTGTCGCCCTGGGAAAGGAGCGATGCGGGGGCCTTTTTCTTTTTTACCAGTGATGTATTTGACTCAATTGAAAACTCACTTTCCTGATGGCTCACGTGCAAAGGAAGAGAGAGATCAAACATAACCTTTCCCTTGAGCCGCGTGCAGGCAGAACCTTTCCCTTGAGCCGCGTGCAGGCAGAAGAATCAATATTCAATCAATGCATGCATGGGTTTGCCTTGGCCTAATTTCTCTGACGTAGCAGATGTGCAGGGCGCCTCTTGTAGGTTCGGCCACATGCACGCGCACCTCGCCGATACCTCGGCCATCCTACTGTGGTGGGATCATGCGGAAAAATAGCCGCTGCCTGCCAGACCGAAACCGATCTGCAAACAACTTAGCAAGGCAGTAGAAATATTTCAAGAAGAAATTGCCTTATTCTATACGGATTTAACTGAAAAAATATCACCTGATAATCCATCGATCCGCGGCGATTGCCCAGCAGGCTCTCAATGAAAACACCAATGTCGGTTCTATATCCGGCATATCTCGTAGTAGGGGTCCTAAACTAGGCGTTTTGGAGCGATGGTACCATGAACACGGATTTTACCCAGGTTCGGGGCCTCTTGATGGAGGTAAAACCCTACATCCTGCTTTTGATTGTATTGATATTGGTGTAGTATAAGGTACATGTATCTACCACGAGATTGTTCTAATGAATATTAGATTGTCTATTGACTAGCATGGCCTCGGTTTATATAACACACCGGAGGCCTTGGGTTTAGGAGAGTCCTTGGCTTAGGCGCCAAGTCTTGTGGAAACCTCCTTGTATGCGGCATGGGCTGCCCGAAGCGGCCCATGATGAACCGCCATGGGGGGTCCTCGGCCCGATCCAGTTGGTCGGGAGACGACGTGGTGAGTACCGCCTCGTCCCGGACACCGTCACCGGCAATCCTCCCGCCCGGAGGTCGCCAATGTGATTGAAGATGTTGCCATTCCTGAGCCCCCGTCACTGGTACCAGCAGTTTCTCCCGCTTTTCCTTTGTCTTCCTCCCCTTGTTTGTGCCTCTTATGTTGTTTGCGTGGGGAGGCGTAAACTAGAGGCAGTGGGTGTACAGAAAGCTGGGCCGTTGCCACCATCATTGCCAATGGATTCGCCCCATCGACCCCTACTCTGGTATTATGCTCACTATGGTCTGCCGAGATAGAACTTGGAGCATTTTCAACATAGAGGCGCTTATTTGGCCACATACTGTCCTTTACTACCGCTGAGACGTTCTCCTGGCTAACAGCATCATCAGCCTTTCCCTTATCAGTTTCCATCCTCCCCCCAGCATTCACCGGATTCTGATTTTGTGCATTGAAACGCCAACTCTGGTTGGGGTTATACGTGCCTCTCCCCCTTCCTCTACCTCCTGCCACACCTCTAGTAGCACGTCCTCTCTGGGGTCCGGCCACACCATGACCATCATGTCCCGCTCTGAAAGCAGCTAGCACAAATCCCCTCCATTCAAAGGATGATACATCATGCTCTCCATTCCCACATTCTTCATACCAGTGACCAAATTCACCACAATTGAAACAGAAGGTGGGTAGCTTTTCATACTTCACTTGATAGCGAACTCTTTCGTCCCCCTTCTTTCCCGTCACAAAACACTTTATCTTGACATTGATGTCAATATTAACTTTGACGCGGACAAATTCCCCGAAGAAGCCTGCTGGGAGCCTTAACTGAATCTCCTCCACCTCCCCGATGCGTGAAGCCATACCTCGAACTGCCGGTTCTATTAAGAAGTTGTCTGGGAGACGGTGAATCTGCGCCCACACTGTGAGTTTGTCCAACTGGATTGATTCGGGATTCTTAAATCTGTCATACTCCTTCATTATGACTGCCTGTCCCTTGAATAACCATGGACCTTTAAACATTGCCTTGTTCCAATCTGCTAAGCACCCGAACTGCGCGGTGAAAAGGTTCTCATTGATCCTCCTCCAACTCACAGTTTTTGCTGGGTTCCACGCTGCTCGCATGTCCCCATAGAGCGCACTCGGACTGAAAGTTTTTGGGGTATGAACCCTAGTGATCGCTAGCCACTTAGCTGCAGGCATCAGATCAGGGAGCTCCTCTTCCCAGACGAAGTCATCATCCTCTTCTTCCTGTAGATTCAGACGAGCCAAGAGATCTTCTGTACTCTCCTTCATCCCCTTCCTGGTACTTCGTCCTCCACCGTCGCCGATCAGATCGCAGCATACAAACCCTAATGTCTTCCAGGCAGAAAACCACCCCTCCGATTCCTCTCGTATCCAAGGCCGGATAGGATCGCGAAGACCCCCCTTAATCAGCCCGAGTGAGAGGGGGGAGAGCGGAGGAGATCCGTCCGGGAAGGAGGTAAATTTCGACGTGGCCGCCGGAAGCGAGAGAAACCCTAGCTTTTTCGCTAGGGGAGAGAAAAACTAGCTTTTCCGCTAGGGGAGAAAACCTACCCACTTCTGCGAACTAGAAAAACATCTTCCCTTTGAAGAACTTGGGAATACCTTTTATCTCTTTCCACCGTGACCAAACTTAATGGACACGGACACACGGTCTTCTTCTTCGACTCTACAGCCCCCCCGGTTCAAAACTCTGGAATACCCATAAGCCAAGTCCACGTTCCTTATGGCCACCGCCGGCGCCGTCGTTGACCGGCTCCTACGCCGGCTGGCCTCCGACGCTCGCCGGTCGGAGCTACCCTCAGGCGTAGACGAGCACGTGGCGCATCTGTGGCGAACTCTGTCTGGGTTGCAAGATGTGCTGCTAAGTGTGGAGATATATTTTAGGGCGCGTACGGAGGTGCAGGATTGGATGGCGAAGATAAATCAGATTGTCTATGATACTGAGCATCTCTTGGACGAGTTTGAAGACCAAAATGGCATCGGATCTGAGAGGACCGGCTGTATTACAAAGGTTCGATAGTCCCAACCCCCAAATGCGCCTTGCCCAGGCATCTTCTTTATAATGGATAACAGCTAGTGCAAATTACTAAAATTTCCTTTTCGTTTTGTGTCGAAAATGCTACTCTTTAGGTTATTACGGTGCTACACTTGATCCTTTCTAGATTTATTGCCAATTACAGTTTACATTTGCTCCTGTCATATACTAGTATTTCTACAACCAATGTTTGAAATGGAGCTGCTGTTGTATATATATCTGTAAAACTGCTTTGCCGGTGCAACACATCAGCTATATTGCACCATTTAGGTTAGTTAAAACTCTTTTTGATTGATCATTTTTAAATTTTTCTTGCAGGCAACATCATTGTGTTCTTCATGTCCGTTTCTCTTGTATGATGCTAGAGTGAATAGAATGAAGATACTCAGAAAAAGGTTGGATCTTTTAGCAAGAGATTCTGTGGTTTTCAGTTTGATGCAGCACCCAAAGTGTGATCTTGAGCAATCTGATATCCAAGAAGAGTTCTATAGATCTGCAATTGTTGGAAGAGATAGTGACAAAGCAAAAATAAAGGAATTAATCTTGCAAAATGATACAGAAACATTGTCCATCATTCCCATAGTTGGCCTTGTGGGTTTGGGGAAAACAACTCTTGCCAGATTAATTTTCTATGACTGGGGGGAAGAGTGGAATTTAGATCTTCGTATTTGGATCGACTTAAATAGGAAATTTGACCTTAAAAACATTGCTGCTGGTATAATCTCACAAGCTAATGGAACAAAAGAAGGACCCTCAGAAGTCAATACCAACATTCAGATCCATGAAAATCTCCAATTGCTAAAGAATCGTTTGCAGAAGACACTTCATGACAAACGTTGTCTAATTGTCTTGGATGGCCTTTGTAGCACAGATAAAAGCCAGTTGGATGAATTGAAGGAAATGCTCAGGTGTACGAACAAGTCGATCAAGGTCTTGGTGACCACTTCCAGTGAAATAACTGCAGAGCTAATGCAAACCTTCCCACCGTACAAGCTGTCTCCATTGTCTGAAAACGATTGTTCGACAATATTTTCTGAAAAAGCTTTTGGGGATGGGGGTAATGTTAATGCATGCCTGAAGAAAATTGGGAAGCAAATTGTGAAAAGATGCGACGGAATACCATCTTTAGCTCATTTTCTTGGTTCAGTAGTGCACAATCAAGTCATGGATGTCTGGTTAGCAGCAAGGGATGAACCAATATGGAAATTAGAGAGCACATATTCCATGAAAGTTGAAGTGTTTTCATCACTGAATCAAATATATTATGACATGCCCTCAGTGCTGAAACTATGCTTTCTATATTTATCAGTATTTCCTAAGGGATCTATTATTGATAAAGAAAAACTTATCCGACAGTGGATTGCACTTGATGTTATTGGATCAAAACATGGAACTTTGCCATCCTATGTGCAGGCGGAGATGTACATTCAGGACCTTCTGTCAGTACATTTCCTCCAAGTTAAGAAGACACATTCAGTGAGTTACCAAGTACTCCCTCTGTCCCAAAATAAGTGTCTCAACTTTGTACTAACTTTGTTAGTACAAAGTTGTACTAAACCTGAGACACTTATTTTGGGATGGAGGGAGTATTTGTTGAATTGACAGTCTTTTCTTTTCCTGTCAGACCCTTTACGATATACCAGTATGAGCAAATTTTCACAATGGTATATCCGTAATTTTTCTCATATTTTACTCATTGTTGTTTACGGCTTTCATTTATAAACTTCCACTGATGAGTAAATACGTAACTTTTGATCTCAGTAATCTTCGTCCGTCATTCATGAATATATGATCAAGGTTATTATCCTTTAGAATTAATGGTACTTTCTTTATCAGATGGTAAAGGACTCGCTAATAGGTTCATTATGAATCACGCGTATTATAAGGTTTTGGTATTTGTATGTGGTATATTGAGCTTAACTAGCTTTTAGTTAGTACTCCATGCATTCCAAAATACATGATGTTTTATATATGGACAGTCTTCAAGATGCAACCTTGAGCACCTTCTTTTATATGTATATCTTAGTAAAAATAAATTTTGAAGCTTTTTTTCATGAAAAATGTCATCCTACAGTTTTTACCAAACAAATCTAAGTAGTTCTTTATTCATTAGTTTCGAAAGAGAGAGAAGCTTGACAGCATGCTTTCTAGGAGGTCTTGTATTTTCGCCGAAAAAGGCTTTCGCCCCGCTTTATATATAAAGCAACGATCACGCATACAACCAACCACCCAACAGACGACACCGACACACACAACACACACACACCCAAGGCAAGATACAAGGGTGCCGCACAACACCACATCACCCTAACGCCACCAAGCACACTAAGGATAAACAATAAGACCGCTTGGAGACGCCGGCGACCTTCATTATGAGCTAGCCACCATGAAGAAGTGAGGCCGACCCATAACGTAGCAGAGACTCCAATATGGTGCCTCCAAGAAGGGCACGACATGGGAGTGTTGCCACTGTCCGATCCAAAAGACCAAGCTTTCACTCGGAGTAAACTAGAGGAGACAGTAGCAGACGCGACAGAGCCTTCAGGAAGGGAAAGACGCCCACGAACGCCGTCACTGTCGGCCAACCAAAGAACCACGCAGGTAATGCACCCCGGCGCTCATCCATCTCCACCAAATCACCAGGCCGTACATCGACCGCCAACAGCAATGCCACCCGTGTGTCCATGGCCCGCACACACACGACACGCATGCTCCGCCCACGAACACCGCGCCTCCCGCCGCCGGTGCCGCCGCTCTGCAACCAGACAACCCCGAGATCACATAAAGGCCCCGGCTTTGGCCCAACCGACAGCCCTCGACCAACAGAGCCACCAGCAGACGCTTCACCCCGTACATCGGCAGACCTGCGCCAACCTGCCCGCGGTCGAGGAAAGGGGAGGAGGAGCGGAAGCATCCGGACCGACACACCCCTATGCCTGCGACAGGTGACGCGACCGCATCGAGGCCACCCATTCCTCCTACGAGCTCCCCACCGAATACACCCCCGTGTCGTTCCACTATGGTAGCCGGCACACATCCCCGCAAGGCCACCAGCAATAGCGCGCCCACCGACGAGGAATACCAAATCGACCCGCAGCAGCAGCCAAGGGAGCTCACCGGAGAAACCTTCTCGCGCCGCCCGCCCACCAGCCGCCGGAGCAACCAAAGCAGACAAGCCCGCCCACCATCCTGCCACTGCTGCGCCACCACCATCACCAGCTGAGGCCACGGCGGGGCTGACCGCCAGCAGTCCGTGCCACCTAGATCTGGATCTGGCCGACGCTGTCACACACGCCCAGGTGCCCCACCATGGCAGCCGTCACGCCATCACCAAGCGACAGGGGAGCGCCGAGCCGCCACCGCCGCCACCTAGGTCGTCCGAAGCCGCGCCGCTGCGCCCCTCCATAGCCCGGCACCTCCTGCGGCCAGTCGTCCTGCATCGGCTCGGGAGTCCGCGCGGAGGGGAAGAGATGGTCCCGCCGCCGCCTACGCCGGCCGGGCTTCGCCTGGTGGCGAGGGAGGGGGGCGGAGTTGAGTGGTAGCGGGCTAGGGTTCCCCTGTCCGCTCACGGGAGCGGCGCAGGCGTGTGTGGGGGGGGAGTGTATCTAACATACAATATCTGAGGTCTTGTATTTTAGAATGGAGGTAGTAATAGTTTAGTTAGATTTGAATGCGTCAATGATGTCATAGCTTTTCTTTAGGAGCTTCCATTTCTATCTTTCAGGATGACCATGCACGTGGTCATGTTGATTGCCTACTAACAAGTGGCACGCTGCTTTTCTTTCCCCTCTCGCAAGGCAACTAGGGAAAGCCTTCCTCCCCTCGATCTCCACCGGCGAGCCCGTGGATTCGCCTCTCCTCCGCCTGCCGCTCCGGCGGCCGGTGGCGCGGAGGGGATTTCTAGTGCCTTGTCTCCGGCTAGTAGATAGGTAGGGTTTTAGTTCTAGCAGGGGCGGCATTTGGATGGATGGCGGCGCTTCTTCTTCGAGCCAGCCTTCCGGGCTCCGATCCTCCTCATGTTCGTCTGCTGGGACGGATTAGACGGAGTTCCGGCGTAGATTCTTGCCAGCTCCTCGGGGCGGCGATGTTAGGGTTTCTCGCCGTGCGTACGCAACAACGACATTTTGTGTCAAATTATTCAAATCGATTCAAGGATTCAACCTCGACAACTGCGGCTCCGGGACGCTGGTCCTTAGGGGCACGTGCACAAAGACTTCCCGGCTGTGATCGACAAGGTCAGGCCGGCTCCGGTATGGGAGCAGCGACAGCGGCGCGTTGGCGGCTCGTTCTGGCACCAGCAATGGTCGTTCGGTGGTCCATGGACCTCGACGTAATTTTTATTATGTTTGAGGTGTTTTGTACTTCCGGTGAATCTTTATAATAGATCTGATCTTTTCGCAAAAAAAAAAGTTGCTTGCCTCCTACTAGCTCCTTATTGCTCTAGAAGGTTGACTATGCATGCATGTCTTGCCTGTATCTTTCTGTGCTTGAGAGCTTCAGTGTCAGAATGAAGGTTTCCAGAAAAAGAAAACGGGACTTTGAAATTTACTGGATATTTATCTTCTAGCTGTTGCCCCGTGAGTATTCACCCAAAAAATGCTGCCAGGCAGGGCTAGAAAAGTTAGATGAGGTTTTAAACACTGATAACCACCTTTAACCTTTTCCAAAATTCCTTGGTTCATGTTCTGCATCATAGTTAGGTTCTCCTACGGATGGTTGTGAACTAGTCCAAATTCAAGTAAGGTGGTTATGTTGGGGAATTATATGATTTATGTTCTGTTTGTTTCCAGGTTAATGGAATGGAAATCAGTACATCTCCTACAACACTCTACATGCATAACTTCGTCCATGAATTTGCAAGGCATGTTGCTTGCAATGATATTATTATTTTGGATGATAGAGAAATGAATGATAATGCAAAAGAGCTCTCCTTCCAATATGCATTGTTGACCCATTACAAAGGGCAATCAACACTTTGCAGTGCACTGCTCGCAAGGGCAAGGGCATTACACTTCCTGAACGCTGAGGCTATAAAGCTCCATCGAGAAGCATTTGAATTACTGAAGCATCTGCGTGTTTTGAATCTCAGTGGAAGCTGCATTGAAGAAATACCCGCTTCCATTGGCCATTTGAAACACCTAAGATATCTTGATATTTCCGGCTTAAAGGTTCAGACATTACCTTCCTCCATGAGTACGTTGATAAATCTTGAGGCATTGGATCTATCAAATACTTCTCTTAAAGAATTGCCCTCTTTCATTGGTTCTTTAGAGAAGCTAAAATATTTGAACCTGCAAGGCTGTGACAACTTGCCTGCAAGCCTTGGTCGTCTTCAAACACTTGAGCATCTTAGGCTGTCATGTCGTTATGATGTTGGTGAGCTAGCTGACTCTCTCTGCAATCTTCAGGATCTTTGGTTTATTGATTTGTCAAGCTGCACTGAGCTTCTGCAATTACCTCCTTCATTTGGTAATTTGATGAAATTGGAGGATCTAAACCTATCTAGTTGCTTCAATCTCAAGCAGCTACCAGAATCTTTTGGCAACCTTTATTTTCTTAGGTCTCTGAACATGTCGAGCTGCTATGAGCTCGAACAATTGCCTGGATCTCTTTGTAATCTCGTCAAATTGGAAATCCTTATACTTAGGAGGTGTTGCAGACTTCAAAACCTCCCTCCATCCTTTGGGGATATTGAGAACCTTCGTATTTTGGATCTAACTGGCTGCGAGGCACTTCATGTAAGTGTTGGGATGTTAACAACCAATTTGAAGTATCTGAATCTACAGCAATGTCTTAAGCTGTCGACTCGGCCTAACTGTTTAAATAACTTCACTGGACTGAAGTTTCTGAATCTCTCACAGTGCATCCCTACCATTGACTGTCTGCAGTCTCTTGGCTACTTGTTCAATCTAGAATATCTAAACTTGTCGCAAAATCCTCTCGTCATACCTGTGTCTTTTGTGAGGCTTCAGAAGCTGCATACGTTGGACCTCACTGGTTGTGCTCTTGAGCATCGGTCCCATAGTTTACCTCAAATGTTCGTAGATATCATACATAAAATGACAGGACTGAAATTTTTGTTGACGAAAGATCCATTGGTAGTGGCCTGTCTTCCACCATACATCCGGTGCTCTGTTAGGATTGATGAAAACTGGCACATAATGACCGACGAGCTTGTTATTCCAGACCTCACAAGAGGGTCCAGGGGCTTAACTATTGCAGAGAGAGCAAATCTGAAGAACCGACCAGAGCTACGTTTCCTTAAACTGGAGTGGACTAATACTTCTCTTCCAGCTGTACATGGAATAGATGAAGATTTAGGTGAAGAAGTTCTGGAAAAGCTCCAACCACACCAGAGTTTAGAGCATTTTGAGCTAGTTGGGTATTCAGGATTTGCATGGCCTACATGGATGATGAACAACATGGTGACTTTACTCCCCAACGTTGTCAGACTCCATCTGCTCTGCCTTGGAAATTGTAAAGATCTTCCTCCACTGGGCCAGCTAATAAATTTGCGGCACTTGCATATAGAAGATATGCCTAACCTCGTAAATCTAGGTACGGGTCTTTCTGGGGGCACACAGCCCTTCAAGAAATTATTACACCTCAAATTGGAAAATTTACTAAACCTAGCAGAGTTGCCTATACTGTTGTTGACAAACAATGGGAATCAGCAGTTCATGTTCCCTGCTCTTGAGGAATTGTCCGTGCTATCGTGCCCTAATCTTATGTTCAAACCATCTCTGCCGAAGTGTCAGAAATATGGAATAAAAGATAGTAACATGATTCTGTCATGTGGGGAACCTTTGGGGCCACCGTCATCTCCATCACCAGCAAACATAATGATTACTGGGTGCAGGATATCTTCCAGTTGGTTGCAATGGCTTGAATCCTTGCAGACTATCGAGAAAATAGTAATTGATGCATGTGTGGGGGATGATGGTGAAGCAGTAACCTCTTTCAAGCTCCTAGGGGTAAAATGCACTCAAGAATCATCCAGTAGAAAGATTCCGAATGAAAAAAGGAACCAAAGTTCATCTGGGACAAGGATTTTAAATGAATTGACCACTCAGGCAAGTAACTGTGTGCTTCATTTGTTGCTGTACTTATTTCTTCAACATATTAAAATATGTCAGGTTAATGACATAATATTTAAAAACATATTACTTTTCACACTTTTCTGTGGTCCACTGGTCCTCACATCCAGTTATCTTACGGAAATACAGGATGATGCCTATACGAATACTCGCCATGTTGTGGACGTGGACTCATTGGGCTGGCAATCCTCCGGGGAATCATCCTTGATATCTTTACAGCAAAACCCAGCCACAACAGGCCTTGGTACCTCAATAATCCGGAAACTTTTCCCCAAGTTTAATACCAGTTCGGGACAATCAGGTTAGCACATAAATATTTGCCACTCTAGACTGAATAGAAAACCTTTTGTCAACTCAGGTTACTGCATTTTATTTGTCATTCTACACTGAACATATATTTGTTTGACATTAAGTTGTTTTCGTGTGTATTAATGACACCTCTGCATAAGGAAAGAATACTCCTGTTTGTGGTTAGGTATTTTTCTGGGCTCATATTTATGCTGTGTCACAACAAAAGACTGCATAGACGCTCCACACAATAAAAGTAAGAGCATCCTGTTCTTCTATGTCATTATACTTCTAGTAATTTTAATATATAACTAAAAGTAATAATGGCCAAAGCTGTGTATTGTTTGACCATGTTGATGTCTGATAGGACAAGTAGAAGAGAACAGAAGGATTTAGCTATTTTCAGAAACTGAATGGTTCAATTGGATCTAAGCTTATGAATCAGATCAAGTATGCATTGATCAGTGGAGATATATGCATAATTATTCTCAAGGGATAAAACAATGCTTTAGATTCTTTTAAGTGCTATTAGATGGCTTTCTTTTGTGGCTTGTTGAAGTATGACATAAATGTTGTGCCTTCATTAAATGTTATTATTGCAGCTTAAAAAGCATTAACGTCCTATGAATGCTTCGAGACGAAAGCTTTGTGTTTTCTCGAGAAAAAAAACATTAACTTTTAGGAATAGCAAATTGATCAATTCCATGGGCTCAAGGCCAATATATATACATGTACAGGGGAAGAGATAAAGCAGGAATCCTAATACAAAAGGAAATACAAATAAGTGTCCTACTACAAAACATACATCTCTAATGTTTGAAACCAGAGCACTGCAAACTTGTAACTAGGTGGACCCATATGTCACTCTCACAGCCAGTGGCATTTTTAAAACTGCTAACTGTGTAGGGGCATGGTTCCAACTTTACCTAATATTTTTTCCTCGAACACGCATCAAATGCATATCATTTTGTAATAGTAGAAAGCGCCGAAATAGCGCAATGACTAAAGCAACAAAGAAGAAACAGAGAAAAAGCCAAAAGGCACAAAAAAGAAACTGTACAGGAAGGGCTGAAGCAACTAGAAAACCAGGTCGGGGGGGGGGGGGGCAGGGCACGCAGCGGCAGCCGCCACAATGCTTTTGCGCCAGCGAGCATTCAGTACAGTTCGATTACCAATCTTTTTGTTGTGGCCCACCTTCTGTGTTCATATACTCTACCAGACTACTATGTTCAAAAGCAAACAAGGGTACATCTGGAAGTCTTATTTGTGAAATTATTTTGGAAGCAGAAACATTAG
The DNA here is from genome assembly GCA_032464435.1 of Aegilops umbellulata. Classification (NCBI taxonomy): domain Eukaryota; kingdom Viridiplantae; phylum Streptophyta; class Magnoliopsida; order Poales; family Poaceae; genus Aegilops; species Aegilops umbellulata. The sequence continues at coordinate 334,592,290 of CP136058.1, forward strand.
GAAGAATTAAACTTTGTTTGACTGTTGTGCTTAACAATTTTTTATTTCCAGTGGAGCGTATTACATCCTCTGCAGTAAGCATGCCATCAGTGGAGACCCCACCAACCTCTCACCAGCTGTCTAGGTCCAAAATGCCTGCACAAATACCTGGAGTACGATCCTTGAGCTTAAGCCTTAAGCAGGTTCAGAAGGCTACTCGGAGATTTTCACCTTCACTTAAGCTAAGTGAAAGTGGATCCTGGGAAGTCTACAAGGGTATCTTACCAAATAACCAAATTGTTGCCGTGAGGAGAGCTAAAAAGGTTGTCTCCACATTCGCCTATTCTCTTATTTTCTCGATTTGTGTCCTTTCTTATCATTTAGCAATTTATTTCTAATAAAAACTTACAGTTTGTTTGCCGCTCATTACGGTATTATTCATGATGCTTTGTTTTGCTGACAAACTACTTCTGGTAGGTCTTAATTTTTTTTACTTTATATTTATGTCACATGCTGGGGCTGGTAACGGTCTGAGGACCAATGATACCAGAGATACAGCTCTGAGGAGCAAGGATAGGCCCCATGGCACGGGGATACAAGAGAGAAAAGGCTGGGGACTGGGATCATGGGGGATGCTAATTTGCTGTCAGTCTTCCTGGCACAGTTAATTTCTAACAGCCCCTTGTGTGTGCTGTCAGAAAGCACACGTCCCCTCTTCCTCGACCGTCCTTCATGGCCGTCTCCATAGTTTCAACAATTATTGAAACAGGTATTAAAATGTTGGAAATAAACTTCCAATTTTTTTGGGACGAGCTTCCAACAAGATTGGAAGAAATTCCAAGAATTCTGAAACAACTTCTAAAAAATCAGGGTTCAGGGAGGACTTCTCTACTAAAAAAATGATGAACTTCCAATTTTTTTAGATGACCTTCAAAAAATGCAGAGCTAATTCTAACAATCTTTGGTTAACTTCTGAAAATTAGGAATCCACCAAACTTAAAAAAAACCGAACTAGACCTTTAGAAATCAGAGACAAGCTTTCAACTAACTTCCTGTAAAAAAGAAGAAAAATCGAAACCTAGATCTGGGTGGCTGACCATGATTTTGAGGTGGACAGCAGCGTCTGCATGGGCTTTCAGTTGCTGCGGCATTGGAGGGAGTAGTGATTTTTTTTTTCCGAAAAGGAGGTTGACCCCCGGCCTCTGCATCATCGTGATGCACCGAGGGAGTAGCGTTGAGAGGCTGGCCGCCGTGGACGAAAGCTGGTGAACAATGACACCCATCAGGAAGTGTGGCATCTCCCCTTTGGTGGCAACAGCAGGAGCAGGTGCGGGGCGCTGGCTGCGGTGGAGAAGAGCCAGCAGATGATGGCACAATGGTGTCCTACACAGTGATGATCATGTGAGTGATCTTTGTAAGTTCACGTGATGTTGTAGCTTCTCCAGTGAGGAAGTGTCAAACCGACTAGGAATCATTGACTGGTCTTGTGGAAGTTCCAAATCTGAAATCTCTTGAAACTCATAAAAAATCGGATGTGAAAGTAAAAGTGCATACGTTCATACCTCATACGAACAAGAGCAGGATACTTCCTTACTAGCAAGATGTAGGTGAATGGTGGAAAATATTCACTTCCGTGTAGAGACTCTAGATGCATCTTACACTGTGAAGGAGATATCTGTCACGTACCACGGTACCAGGACAAGAGATGCTAATTTCACCTTCCCCGGGAAGCTCTAGGGCCAGAGATCAGTAATCTGGCCGGCTGGTGCCTTAGCCAGCGCAGCTAGGGCAAAAGGGCAAGGGAAAAGAGTCTTAGGGCGAAAACTTCTTTAATATTGCATGCCTCTAACGAGTAGAGACTATTTACATAGGACAACCATGACGCGATTGACAAGTTGGTTCTAACTCAATCGTTACCTAATTTGAACCCTGGAAGGTACTCCCCTTTTCTAACAATAACATGACTCATTACTAATCGAAACCTGATCAAATACTAAAGGGTGCAGCCTCTTCATGCGTCACAGTTGCAGCCGGCCTGTCCTTCCTAGTGTAGAGAATTTCCCCAGATAATAATAACAATGTTGTTCTTCAGCAAGTTATAATTAAGTCTTCTTTGTTTTCAGGACTGTGATGGTGCTGCGAAAGCTCACAAGGAAGTGCAGCTCCTTGCAGCAATCAATCACTGGAGTTTGGTGAGGTCTCTATGTGTTATTAATAAAGGGAATCAGTTTATTATGATCAGTGAGTATGTTCCAAATGGCAGTCTAAGGCAACACCTGCATGGTATGTTAAGTTGCTCATTTGTTCTTCCTTCCGTTGGGAAATTTGAATTACCTGCATCAATTTTAACTTATCTGCAGGCCAATATCAGAAAATCCTGGATTTGGATGAACGCATATTGATCGCTATTGATGTTGCTATTGCCTTGACCTATCTTCATTTATCTGCTGGTAAGGAAGTGATAACTCATGGTGTCAACAAAAAAAATAATTCAAGTACACATTGGTTCAGTTATTTGTAAATTGCACCATACAGTTATTTGTAAATTCAAGTACTTCAGTTTGTCAACAAAAAAAATTGAGTACTTCAATGCATACTCCCTTCAGTAGAAAGAGAGAAAGATTTTGAACGTTAGCATGATTTCCAAATTAAAATTTGACTACTAATTTGCATCATCATATATTTTTTAATAACAAACCTGATTCATTTTTCACATGGCCAGGTTAAAATAACTTAGGTTGACTGCATGCACTCTAGGATGTTAATATTTGATAGCTAGGAGTTCAGTTTTTTGAAGTGTAGCCAGACTGCATGTCTTTAATGAGATAGGGCTCCTAGGTGAGAGAGAGCCATAAACCGGGGTATCCAAAATTTGTGGAGCGAAGACTAAGCTTGATTTTTGGGTGGGAGAAGGATATTGCTGTGATTATAAACCGGCATGGGAGAGCTTTTGGCAGAGAAAGGACCAAGCTTGACTTTTGGGTGAGGAAGACATTGCTATCCCTTTTATCAGGATGAGTTTTAACGTGCCTCATTTACCGAAAAAGGCTTTGGCCCCGCTTTATATATAAAGCAAACCGCCCAAGCCAAACATCCAACAAGGTTCACACACACACACACACACACACACACAAGTCTCACAAACACACAGAGTAGCAAAAGGGTTAATGCTGAGGGCACAGCTCAACAAGCCCTGAAAACAAAACAACACACTCGCACACAGCAACCCGAGCAACATGTCTAATCGGGCTCCGGAGGAGGGGGCGGCAGCGGGGGCGCCACACGGAAGGCCATCGAGCGAAGATCGGCGAGGAGGGTGTTGATGGCGTCCCGATCCTGGGGGCGGCTAAGCGACCGCCAGAGCTGCAAGTAACCACACATTTTGAAGATCGCATCAGTCGCACGTCGAAGAGGCACTTTCTAACAAGCTTGTTGCGGATGGTCCAAAGCGTCCAGGCGAGGACCCCAACGCACAACCATCTAATATGGCGGTGGCGAGGGGCGGAGGCGTGGATCTCCGCAAACAAGTCAGGGAAGTTGGTGTTGCACCACTGTCCACCGACCGTCTTGCGGAAGCAGGACCACAGGAACTGGGCTGTGGTGCAAGAGAAGAAGATGTGATTAGCATCCTCCACCGTGCCACACATGGGACAAATCCCGTCGCCTGGTCCATTGCGCTTGAGGACCTCTACCCTAGAGGGAAGGCGTCCCCGGATCCACTGCCACAGGAAGATCCTGATCTTCAAAGGCAGGCGAATGTCCCATATCAGGCTAAAGGGCTCAGGGGCCGACGAGGGGGCGATGGCTGAGTATAGGGACTTGGTGGAGAAGCGGCCGGAGGACTCCAGTCGCCAAGAGATGGAGTCAGGGGCGCCCTCGACATCCATCGGAAGAAGGGCGATGTCCTGGAGGAGGGAGTCCCAAGCGGCCACCTCAAGGGGGCCGAAGGGGCACCGAAAAGCGAATAAGGGCCGTCTCGACAGAGACCCGAGGGTCAACCGCTATGGTGAATAGATCCGGGAATCGAGCGGCCGGGGGGGGGGGGGGCTACCCAACGATCGAACTAGAACAGGGTCGAGGACCCGGAGCTAACCGAGATGGACGTGCCGATGCGGAGCACGGGTAGGAGCTGAATCACGGCCTGCCAGAACTGGGAGCCACCAGATCGTTGATAGAAAGCTAGAAGTTGGCCCCGAAGGTACTTATTGCGGATTATGGTAAGCCAAAGTCCTCCCTCCCCGTTGGCGATTCGCCAGAGCCATCGGGTCAGGAGAGCAATGTTCATGCGCCGAGAAGACAAGATCCTAAGACCACCTTGGTCCTTGGGTTTGCAAATGTCGGGCCAGCTAACCATATGGTATTTCTGCTTTTCACCCTCGCCTGCCTAGAAAAACCTGGACTGGTATTTGGCGATCTCCTGATGGAGCGTCTCATGAAGGCTGTAGAAGCTCATGAGAAACCAGAGTAGGCTGGCAAGCGAGGAGTTAACGAGGATCACCCGGGCCGCCTTCGAGAGCCACCTCCCCTTCCAGGGCTCTACCCGGTGCTGCATCCGGGTCACTGTCGGGCGAAGGTCAGCCACGGTGAGTCTCGAGTCACTAATGGGTATCCCCAAATAGGTCGTGGGGAAAGAAACCAGCCGACAATTCAGCCGGTCGGCCATAGCCTGGGCCTCCTCTGGGGGGTAGCCAAGAATCATCACTTCGCTCTTATCGAAGTTGATTGTGAGCCCTGACATCTGTTGGAAGCATAGGAGGAGGAACTTCAGGTTGGCTATGTTGGACGCGGAGCCCTCCACCATTATTATGGTATCATCTGCATATTGTAGGAGGGAGACCCCTCCCCCTCCTACCAGGTGAGGGACTACGCCGTGAATATGGCCGGCAGATTTGGCCTTATCCAGGATGACAACAAGGGCGTCAACCACCATGTTGAACAGAAACAGGGAGAACGGGTCGCCCTGGCGGACCCTACAGAGAGTGGGGAAGTAAGGCCCGATCTCACCGTTGATGTTCACCGCGGTCCGACCGCAGGAGACGAGTTGCATAACTCTGGTCACCCACTGGTCATCGAAGCCCTTGCGGAGCAAGGCTTCCCGAAGGAAGGGCCAGTGAACCATATCATAGGCTTTATGGAAGTCGAGCTTTAGGAAGACCGCTCGATGGTGCTTGGACCGGACTTCGTGAAGAACTTCGTGGAAGACTAACACCCCATCTTGAATGAAGGCGGACTGGTTGGGGTGGGTGACGGTGTCAGCTAGAAGGGTCACCCTATTGGCGTACCCTTTGGCCAAGATCCGGAATATCACATTGATCACAGTGATAGGCCGAAACTGGCGGATGTCAGAAGCGCCCGGAACTTTGGGGATGAGTGTGATGACCCCATAGTTTAGGCGCCCAAGGTCCATGGCCCCCGAGTAGAATTCATCGAAGAGGGCCATGACTTCCGGTTTGATGGTATGCCAGAATGTTTTGAAAAACGTGACTGGCAGTCCATCCGGAGCCGGTGCTGAGGAGGGGTTCATACTCTTTATGGCCGCGAGGACCTTGTCCTCAGAGAAAGGCGCCACCAAGGCGGCATTCGCCTTGTCAGACACTAACTGGTTAGCCGACCAAGTGTCGGGGGCCAGTGCGGCCCCACCCCGAGGGGTGGGGGAAAATAGGGCTTTATAAAAGCCATCGACGTGGACTCGGATGTCCGCAGGATGGACGGGAGGGGTATCTCCATCCCACAAGCAATGGATGGAGTTCCGTCTCCGTTGCCCATTGGCGATCGCCTGGAAGTAAGCCGTATTAGCGTCTCCACGGAGCACCCACCGTTGGGTGCGCGGAGCCTCCAGTATGCTTCTTCATCCGTGTAGATGGTCGAGAGCTGATCCTCGAGATCATATCTCAGCATCCACTCGTCCGGGGAGATCCCGGAAGTGTCAGCACGGGCGTCCAGGGCTTGGATAGCCGACAGGAGGGCTTTCTTGCGTTCGCGGAGGTCTCGGCCAAGGTTCTCGCCCCACCCCTTCATAAATTGGCGGGCGAGCTTGGCACAGAACTGCCACGAGTCAACGGCGGACATGGAGCGGTGGGAGATGAGCGCGCGGAAATCCACTTAGCCGCGACCGCCTCACGGGATCCCACCTGGTTGAGCCAGAAGAGCTCAAACCGAAAGCGCGGCGGGATGGGAGGGGGGTGGGGGCGCTCGTCGGCGGTGGAGAGGAGGGGAACGTGGTCGGGCCCGATCCGGGTGATCGCCCGCAGCGAGGCCAAGGGGCACGTAAGTTCCTACTCCGGTGAAACTAGGACGCGATCCAGGACGGATCGCGTCGGGTCTACTTGACGGTTTGTCCAGGTGAACCTGGCACCCGTCCGCTCTATCTCGCGGGCGGAGGCCGTCACACGGGTGCGCCCGGACCCGGAGCCGCCACGACCCGGGGGTGGGTTGGATGGCTCCCGGGAGGGGAGCGGGAGTGCTCCGACAGGTTGTCGTCGTCCTCCGGGTCATCGTGGCGAGATGGGCGAGGGCGCCGGTGGTGGGAGTTGCCGGCATCACTCGGCCCACCCCTGGAGGCCATCATCGGCGAAGCGGGGGCGGCCGACATGGTTCGGCGGCTCGGGGCAGATCTTGAGGTCGAAACCCTCGTCGTTGAAGAAGACGCGGACTGTGGCGCAGAGCTTGGAGGAGTCCAGGGATTTCACCTTCACCCGGACCTCCTCCTCCTCCTTGCGAAGTGAGAGCTCGTCGACCACCACCACCTTGCCGAGGATCTTGGACATACTGCGGATTACCCGCTCAGACCGGGCAACATCTGGCAGGCTGGCGATGAGGATCCAAGCCGTGTCCAGAACCGCCACCACCTTGGGATCCCACTTCGGCTCAGAGATGTCCACCACCTGCTGGTTAAGAACCAAGGTGATGTTGCCGCTGCGAGTGCAGTACTCCATGCTGATGGCGTCGGGGAAGACCACCATGAAGGTGTTGGCGGAAGTGGGGGCAACCTGCCAGTCCCACTTGCACCTACACAGGTGGTTGAGCTCGGCCTCGATCATCGCGGGGGAAGCGACGCCCTCGCCCACGACGGAGACAATCGCCAGAAGCGAGGGGGACGGTGGTGGGGCGTCCGGCACCTCAACGTGGAAGAAGCCCATGCCCTCAATGCCGTGGCCGTACATCATGATCTCCCCGGTCACCGGCCGGTCTGTGCAAAGGATTGCGGGGTGGCCGGAGTCCTTACAGAGGTAGCACATCGGCGGGTTGGGACATGCCACAGCACGGCGGAGAGTCACGCGGGGCACCGGTGTCCACGAGAGGGGCCAGTGCAGTGGATGTGGCAGGAGCGGGAGGGCGAGCCGGCCCCTTCTTCTTCTTAGCTCCTTGGCGCCCACGGTTGCCATTGCCACCATTAGGCGGAGGGAAGGATGGCTGATTTTGGGGTGGTTGGTACTGGCGAGGTGCTTGGGAGTTTCCGGACTGCTGCTGTTGGAGCCTTGGGGGGGAGGGGCAGCGGTCCTGACGCCAGGGAGGGGACGCCGAGCGCCGCCGGGAGGAGCGCCACTGCTCCTCCACGGGCGAGCGGGGGCAGTCCCGAGGGGAAGGGCGGCGTGCAGGGGAGCGGCGCTTCGCGCGCGCCGGCGACCGATGGGACTCGCGTGCGTGGGAACGACGGGCGGGAGGTCGAGCAGAGAGCTGCTGGCGCAGGTCCGCATTACGTCGCAGCCCGTCCGGGGAGGTGCGGGGTGCGTCCCGGCGGTCGCCGTGGCCGTGCTTGGGCCGGCCGCCATCATCCTCCCAGTCGCGGGGCATGGCCGCGGGGGGGGGGGGGGGGGAGGGGGCGACGGTGTCGGTGTCGGAGCTGGAGAAGCGGCGGCGAGAGCAAGGGGAGGAGAGGGTGTCTCGATGCGGCGGGGGGGGGGGGGGGAGGAAGGGGCGCGTTGACTGGGTGGACCGGGAACCCTAGGGCATAGCTGGCCAAACGGGCCGGCCCGGCACGGCACGGCACGGCCCATCGTAATCGTGCCTGGCCCGGCACGGCCCGCCAGGGCACGATTACTATACGGGCCGTGCCGTGCCGGCCCGCGTGCTGCGCCCCCAGGCCCAGGCACGACCCAGTTAGTAAACGGGCCGGCGCGTTGGCCCATTTAGCACGGTGGGCCGCGTATTTTTAGCCAGTTGTTTGACGCACTGAGCGTTTTTTAGCCTATTTTTACATGTTGGGCCATATATAGATGTATAAAAAAATAAAAAAATGTAATCGGGCCGTGCCGTGCCGGCCCGCGTGCCTAGCCTCCAGGCCCAGGCATGGCCCATGGCGTGCCGCGTGCCGGGCCCGGCCCGTTTAGACCGTGCCGTGCCTGGCCCAAGGCGGGCCGTGCCGGCGTGCTCACGTGCCGGCCCGAAAAACCCGGCCCATTTGGCCAGCTATACCCTAGGGGCAGCCAAATGGACGGTCTGGCTGGGCCGCGGCCCATCTCCGCCCCGGCCCACACTAGGCCACGCAGGCCGGCCCAGGGGGAGGCCCACTAGAGGCGGGCGGTCCAGCCACTTCGTCCCGACCGAGCGGGGAGGAAGGGTTCCTCCCAGCGCCGCCGTCGGCACAGCGGGCAGGGTGGGGCTGGGAGGGCGCGGCCGGAGCAATCCTCGAGCAGAGCAGGGGGAACGGAGAGCTGGGACGCCGAAAGCGGAGATGAACGGGCGGAACGGCGACCGCCGGGACATGACAGCAACGACCGTCGGCCACGCTAAAGCCGGCGCCGCGCCTGTACCCGAGGGAGGGGCAACACCAGCATGCCAGGATAGACGCGCGGCACCGCGGTCAGCGCGGCCCGCAACACCCCAGCCCTGCGACCGGCGGCGGCGGCGGCGACGACCCGACCCCAAGGACAACCCTTGGCTCCCCGGCGACTGAGGTGAGCTCTGTTGCCGGGCGGACGAGCGGGCGGACGAACTCCCACCCCTGGGAGTAGGGCTAGACACAACAGGAGCAGGGGGGGGGGGGGGACGCGGTCTCGGCACACCACCGGGCGGCCCGCCTCGAGGTCGTCGGCCTCGGCTATGTCCGCCTAGATGACCCGCACGGGGGCAGGGGGGACGGAGGGCACAGCGAGGAGGCGGGCGGCGAAGTCGCGGCAAGGGGGGCGGGGATGGGGGCGGAAGCCGACGGGGGGACGGGGGCGGCGGAGGGGGGAGACGCCGCGCCGGGCGAATCGCCCCTGGGATCGCCCGAGCAATCTCCAGCGCAGTCCGCCATCCTTTGTAGGTTTGCACCATTTCCACACTGAATCGTGCCTCATTTTCCTTCAGCCGACTTGATTATTTTTAAATAGTCTTTCCATTTTGTCTAATTCAAATGCTGAGCAGATAAATTATGTGTTCTTAAAATCGTTGATCATTTATACTTGCTTGCCACTGCTTAACTAATTTGATAGCTTACATCATGGGTATTTGATGAGAATTTTTTCGTTATGGTCATGATTTAATAGTAGCAGGGGAAACAATGATCTGTTATAATTTGAAGACAACGAAAATCCTTCTGACAGAGAGTTATAGAGCAAAGTTGGGCACTTTTGAATTGTCAAGAAGTGGTACCGTGGACCAAGTGATAGGGACATTTGGCTACATGGATCCACAGTACAGCCGTGGTGAGCTGACAGTTAAATCCGATGTCTACGCTTTTGGTGTAATACTCTTAGAAATTATATCTCCCCACGGACCGCAAATGTGGAACCAAGAAATGCTAAACCCGGTGATCTTTGACAACCATCCTGATGGACTGCAAAGGTTTGGCATTGTGGCATGGGTAAGTTGAACCTCGTATGCTTTTTTGTCTCCAGTTGACGTGTCTATCCTAATGAAATTCATGTCATGTAAATATGTGCTAGGTCTGGTGCAGTTTTCGTAACCACAATGACCGATGCCTTCTGTCCTTGTGTTTCGAAATTTTGTAGAATGACACGCCAGCCTATGTTGTTGTGCATGCAGGCCCTCGAGAAATTTAAGGCAGGTCCTGTCAGCGAGATATTGGATGACTTTTTGGCGGATCATGTGTATAAAGAATTTATTGGAGACTGGCTTGGTTTAGCATCCTGGTGTACAAGTTTCGAAGTGGATGATCGCCCAAGAATAGAAGAGGCAGGGGAGCGGCTGTGGGAAATATGGAAAGACCACAGAAATCGCAAAGGAGAGCCGTACGAGTACAAGAGGAGTTGGGAAGAATTTGTGGAAGTGGAGGGGATACCCAGGGCCAGGGGTGTCGATTCCAGAGACAAGAGCAGTGGATATGCGGAGTTTTCTGCAGAAGGGAAGGTGACAAAGCACCAGTATTCGCCTGATGTGAGCAGTCCACAGTTGCAAATGACCGAGTACTACGCTTCTCCTATCGGTTCTGATATTACACTTTCTCCTCCACTCTCTCCCCGGTAGAAAGCACCATTTTCAGTTTTGTGCCTGACTGGTAAAGTAGGCGACAAGCTGGACCCTGGAACTTCCACAGCACTGTGACGTTGAGCCCCTGACAATCCTTTGCCATGAACTCCGCTGCTGTAACCCTCCGCTGATTGGTTACACTTGTACCATTCTCATCGGCCATGGACGAGCTGTGCTAAGCTGGCAAAACCAGGCTGCTACAACTCTGAACCCTGTCCATGCCCGTTGTGCATGGCGATTCGTGGCCATTGACGTCGCCAAGAAGCTTACTGGAGGTCTGCAAGGAATCCGCCGTGTTCCCTACAGGATTGCCTTCCGCACGTCCTTTGCCCTGAATTCGATCCTTTTATGTGTTCTGCTGCTGCAATCCAGAAACGCTGCAGAGTTGGATTGTAGTTTTGAGGGTAGAAGAACCCACACTATTGTCTTCTTCACAGCGCCTGGTTGGGTTTGTTTTGCTCAGTTAATTGGCACTTTGGTTGCTGGAAACTGCCAACATGGGTTCTGAGTTTAATTGTTAATGCATGATCCTTGTTCCAGTATGGACAATATGCATAGATTGATGTGTCGTCCAACCCGTTTGCCGGCGACAGCTCGGCGTTCTCTGTGTAGTTGTACAGCCGGTTATTTCCATCTCGCTTTACTGAACCCACGAGTTTCTGCGCATGTGGCTGGTTTAGTTAAACTACTAATTCATATACAGAACTTCTACTTCAACCTGATCAAGCTTCTGAGCTGTTGCACTTCGAGAATATTCAACTGTTTTTATGTACCTGATGCATCCAAGAAGCAGACATACAATAGAAGTACAATTACGGCACCTTCTATCTTTTTCCTGTGGCAAGTGACCAACATGCAGATTTACTTTCAGAACCAAAATATTGTAGTGTTGCACACACCATGATAGTGCTATTATTTTTTCCCAATTTAATTATCATCTTGATCCCTTCATTTTCTCACAAATGGTCAGTTGCTTTATGTTACTATCCGAGGATGTTTCTCTGAAGATGTTTTCATACTACCTGCAATTGTAGGAGTCTGGTGATACTTCTTTAACCAGACATTGCACTGGATCTGCAGGGTCTTCTTTTTTCCATCCGCACTCAAATGTTAGCTCAATGGCTACAACTTAAATTAGAATTAAGCAATCCTAATTAAAATTGTTGTTTAACTAGACCTTATTAAAATTGTACATGTAAGTACAACACTCCTCCATATCACAGGTATCTATTTCTTCCTTTCTTTTGATTGCTGACAAAAACTGGCATTCTTAATTTTACTGCTTACGTGTACAACATGCCTCCATATCGTTAGGCACTCCTTATTTTTAGCTAGCTCATGATTGTAATATGAAACGATTGTAAAACTTTGTTGGCCTTTTCTCAGTTCTATTAATTTAAAGTCGGGGTCTGCTTGTGCCTTTTATCTAAAAGTATACAAGAACAAGCGTATTTCTTGTTCGTGCAAAATGCACACATGTTGGGTCGGTCCCTACACGTGCTCATGAGCCTAGCTAATCTTAAGATGCTATGACGGCTCAGTCTCCTGGAGATGCTCATAATAAGCTCGTGTATGTAAGCGACTTTGATTGTACTGTGTTCAAGAAAGTCTCGCGTCTCGGGTTCGAATTCCCTTTCTCCCTTTCCATTATCCCATTTTATTCTACAACTTTTTATGCGAGAAAACTTTCGATCTATTCATCAACTGTCAAGGTAGTACAAAGAACACTAGAAGTAAAATTTACATCCAGGTCCGTAGACCACCTAGTGACGACTACAAGCACTGGAGCGAGCCGACGGCGCGCCGCCATCATCGCCCCTCATCGGAGCCGGACAAACATTGTTGTAGTAGACAGTCAGGAAGTCGTGCTAAGACTCTATAGGACTAGCATAACAAAATAGGAAGGATCCAACATGCAGACACACATATAAAGACAAAAGAAGACTGGATCCAAGCGGATCCAACAAAGAGAGACACCGACGGGTTCTCACGAGATCCATCAGAGACATACCTGTTGGCACCCGATTTTGGGATGGTTAAAAACTTAATTAAGATGGCTTCAAATGAAGAAGTGATCTCAATGAAAAAGTTCGGTAGTGTTGACATGAACATCTTGGAAGTTTGGACCATCACCATCCGATCTCATCTCGAGGGCTGACGGTGTGCTCAAAGTACTAGGATTTTGTGTGCAAAGTACTGTTCAGCCAATTACGCCTCCAGGACGACCTCATATGAGAAAGTGTTCTACATGGATTATCTTCATCTCGTCAAAACAACCGATTTTGATATAAAAAAAATGTCTCAATCAGAATTCGTATGAGAAGTCTGCCCCGGAAGTTCCGGGCAAAACTTCCGGGGTGGTTCCAGGCTAAACAAAGACATTGCACCGACGCTCAAAGAAAACGTGGTTTTCAATATTATTTCCAGATTTGCGGGCGTGGTTTCAACCTCAAGACGACCTTGAACGAAAAAGTGATCAAAAGGCGAGTTTTTGTCCGTTTCAAGATCTACAACTTTGCTTTTTGGACTATCGTGATCCGAAGTCATAATTTGAGCCCGGAAGTTCTGGGCCATACCAAAAGTTTCGACCCTCGTAGTCCGAGTTAGGGTAACTTTTGACGATTTGGACGTGATTTGAGTCCGTTTCTTGTACGGTACGTCCAGTCACCTCATATATATGTAAGGTGTGACAGTCGATTGAACAACACATAATCGAACAAATCAACTATCGTACTTTTTCGTGCTCATCTATCTCTATCCCTCTTCCTTGTATCTTGCTTCTCGTTCTTCGTCGTTCTTCGAGATTGGAGGGCAGCGAATTTACGAGGCCTTAGGGGCGGTCAGGTCGGCCTACGGCAGCCCATAGTCGTAGTGCGCCCTGACGGGGTCCCTCTCAGGTGTGTGGGGTTTCGGGTCTACAAAAGCGCTCGCAGGATTGCTTGCGTACGGCGCTTACGTCCGGTCTCCTTCGACGCGAGTTGTGGTGGATCACCCCGACGTCGAGGGTACACGGTGACGTGTTCGTGTGCGAGCACACTTTTTGGCGAATCCGTTGGGGAAGAAGTTTCGAACACTCTCTAGCCCGTTCTTACTACGAAGAGATCGTCATCAAGTTGCTGCAATCTACAAAGGTAATATGAATACCCAATTCCCCTTTGTAGATGCAAATAATTCATATGTTGTTGCTAGATCACTTAATGAGCATAATGTATCAGCTAGCCCTAGTTTTATTAATCATGCATCTAATTACGTGCAAGGGCCGATGCAAAAATATATTCGTGCTTCAAATTCTTATGATTTTAGCAACCTACAACATATGTATCCTAACTCTCATGCATCGGCAACCCCACAAATTTATATGCTGATGAACAACATGATGGGTCTGGTTAATCAAGTTGAAACACCATATGTAGGAACTTCCAATAGCATGCGACAAAGTGTTTCACCTCTTTATTCATCGACAACTAATTTGCGATATACTAGTTCAACCATGCCGATGGATGGGATAATTGGCCATGCTAATACTAGCTATTGGACCAGTTACTTTTAACCGTCATATGTTACACCTCATTTTTTGGCACCGTATACGACTGTAGATGCTCATAATTCGGCCCCGCACCTTCATGGTCATAGCCGAATAAGTGAAAATTTTGTAGGAGTGCACATTCCATCATCTAATATTGGAGCATATAATGCATCCTCTACGCAATTGCACAAACCTCATTGCCGAAAGAATCTAAAAGTATTATGGAGCAATTACTTGTTGGGGAACGCGGTAATTTCAAAAAAAATCCTACGATCACGCAAGATCTATCTACGTGATGCATATCAACGAGAGGGGAGAGTGTTATCTACGTACCCTCGTAGACCAAAAGCGGAAGCGTTTAGTAACGCGGTTAATGTGGTCGAACGTCTTCTCGATTCAACCGATCCAAGTACCGAACGTACGACACCTCCGCGATCTGCACACGTTCAACTCGGTGATGTCCCAGGAATTCTTGATCCAGTTGAGATCGGGGGAGAGTTCCGTCAGCACAACAGCGTGGTGACGGTGATGATGAAGTTACCGGCGCGGGGCTTTGCCTAAGCACTACGACGATATTACCGAGGTGGAAATCCGTGGAGGGGGGCACCGCACACGGCTAAACAATGAACTTGTGTGTTCTAGGGTGCCCCCTCCCCACGTATATAAAGGAGGGAGGGGGAGGCCGGCCGGCCCTCATAGGCGCGCCAAGGAGGGGAGGAATCCTCCTCCTAGTAGGAGTAGGACTCCCCCCTTTCCTAGTCCTACTAGGAGAAGAAGGAAGGAGCAGGGGCAGAGAAGGAAGGAGGGGGGCGCCGCCCCCACCCCTTGTCCAATTCGGACTAGGGGGGTGCGCACCACTTCCTGGCTGGCCCTCTCTCCTCTAGGGCCCATGGTGGCCCATTAACCTCCCCGAGGGGGGGGGGGGGTTCTGGTAACCCTCTAGCACTCCAGTTTTTATCTGAAACTCTCCGGAACCTTTCTGATGTCCGAATAGCATGGTCTAATATATCAATCTTTATGTCTCGACCATTTCAAGGCTCCTCGTCATGTCCGTGATCACATCCGGGACTTCGAACAACCTTCGGTACATCAAAACACATAACTCATAATACCAACCGTCATCGAACGTTAAGCGTGTGGACCCTACGGGTTCGAGAACTATGTAGACATGACCGAGACACATCTCCGGTCAATAACCAATAGCGGAACCTGGATGCTCATTTTGGCTCCCACATATTCTACGAAGATCTTTATCGGTCAAACCGCATAACAACATACATTGTTCCTTTTGTCATCGGTATGTTACTTGTGAAGGAAATATGCCCTAGAGGCAATAATAAAGTTATTATTTATTTCCTTATTTCATGATAAATGTTTATTATTCATGCTAGAATTGTATTAACCGGAAACATAATACATGTGTGAATACATAGACAAACAGAGTGTCACTAGTATGCCTCTACTTGACTAGCTCGTTGATCAAAGATGGTTAAGTTTCCTAACCATAGACATGAGTTGTCATTTGATTAATGGGATCACATCATTAGGAGAATGATGTGATTGACTTGACCCATTCCGTTAGCTTAGCACACGATCGTTTAGTATGTTGCTATTGCTTTCTTCATGACTTATACATGTTCCTATGACTATGAGATTATGCAACCCCCGTTTACCGGAGGAACACTTTTTGTGCTACCAAACGTCACAACGTAACTGGGTGATTATAAAGGTGCTCTACAGGTGTCTCCGAAGGTACTTGTTGGGTTGGCGTATTTCGAGATTAGGATTTGTCACTCCGATTGTTGGAGAGGTATCTCTGGGCCCTCTCGGTAATACACATCACTTAAGCCTTGCAAGCATTGCAACTAATGAGTTAGTTGCGGGATGATGTATTACGGAACGAGTAAAGAGACTTGCCGGTAACGAGATTGAACTAGGTATTGAGATACCGACGATCGAATCTCGGGCAAGTAACATACCGATGACAAAGGGAACAACATATGTTGTTATGAGGTTTGACCGATAAAGATCTTCGTAGAATATGTGGGAGCCAATATGAGCATCCAGGTTCCGCTATTGGTTATTGACCGGAGACGTGTCTCGGTCATGTCTATATAGTTCTCGAACCCATAGGGTCCACACGCTTAACGTTACGATGACAGTTATATTATGAGTTTATATGTTTTGATGTATCGAAGGTTGTTCGGAGTCCCGGATGTGATCACGGACATGACGAGGAGTCTCGAAATGGTCGAGACATGAAGATTGATATATTGGAAGCCTATGTTTGGATATCGGAAGTGTTCCGGGTAAAATTGGGATTTTACCAGAGTACCGGAGCGGTTACCGGAACCCCCCGGAGGCTATTGGGCCTTATGGGCCTGAGTGGAGGAAGAGCATAGGAGGCCAAGGGGCAGCCGCGCGCCCCTCCCCCCAAGTCTGAATTGGACAAGGAGGGGGGGGGGCGGCGCCCCCCTTTCCTTTCCCCTCTCTCCTCCTTCCCCCCCAAGTCCTAATCCAACTAGGAAAAAGGAGGGGAGTCCTACTCCCGGTGGGAGTAGGACTCCTCCGGCGCGCCCTCTCCCCTGGCCGGCTGCACCCCCTCTTGCTCCTTTATATACGGGGGCAGGGGGGCACCCTAGAGACAACAATTGATCTGTTTGATCTTTTAGCCGTGTGCGGTGCCCCCCTCCACCATAGTCCACCTCGATAATACTATAGCGGTGCTTAGGCGAAGAATGCGTCGGTAGAACATCAACATCGTCACCACGCCGTCGTGCTGACGAAACTCTCCCTCAACACTCGGCTGGATCGGAGTTCGAGGGACGTCATCGGGCTGAACGTGTGCTGAACTCGGAGGTGCCGTGTGTTCGGTACTTGATCGGTCGGATCATGAAGACGTACGACTACATCAACCGTGTTGTGCTAACGCTTCCGCTTTCGGTCTACGAGGGTACGTAGACAACACTCTCCCCTCTCATTGCTATGCATCACCATGATCTTGCGTGTGCGTAGGAATTTTTTTGAAATTACTACGTTACCCAACAGTGGCATCCGAGCCTGGTTTTATGCGTTGATGTTATATGCACGAGTAGAACATAAGTGAGTTGTGGGCGATATAAGTCATACTGCTTACCAGCATGTCATACTTTGGTTCGGCGGTATTGTTGGATGAAGCGGCCCGGACCGACATTACGCGTACGCTTACGCGAGACTAGTTCTACCGACGTGCTTTGCACACTGGTGGCTGGCGGGTGTCAGTTTCTCCAACTTTAGTTGAACCGAGTGTGGCTACGCCCGGTCCTTGCGAAGGTTAAAACAACACCAACTTGACAAACTATCGTTGTGGTTTTGATGCGTAGGTAAGAACGGTTCTTGCAAAAGCCCGTAGCAGCCACGTAAAACTTGCAACAACAAAGTAGAGGACGTCTAACTTGTTTTTGCAGGGCATGTTGTGATGTGATATGGTCAAGACATGATGCTAATTTTTTTGTATGATATGATCATATTTTGTAACCGAGTTATCGGCAACTGGCAGGAGCCATATGGTTGTCGCTTTATTGTATGCAATGCAATCGCCCTGTAATGCTTTACTTTATCACAAAATGGTAGCAATAGTCGTAGAAGCATAAGATTGGCGAGACGACAACGATGCTACGATTGAGATCAAGGTGTCGCACGGTGACGATGGTGATCATGACGGTGCTTCGGAGATGGAGATCACAAGCACAAGATGATCATGGCCATATCATATCACTTATATTGATTGCATGTGATGTTTATCTTTTATGCATCTTATCTTGCTTTGATTGACGGTAGCATTATAAGATGATCTCTCACTAAATTTCAAGATAAAAGTGTTCTCCCTGAGTATGCATCGTTGCCAAAGTTCGTCATGCCCAGACACCACGTGATGATCGGGTGTGATAAGCTCTACGTCCATCTACAACGGGTGCAAGCCAGTTTTGCACACGCAGAATACTCAGGTTAAACTTGACGAGCCTAGCATATGCAGATATGGCCTCGGAACACTGAGACCGAAAGGTCGAGCATGAATCATATAGTAGATATGATCAACATAGTGATGTTCACCATTGAAAACTACTCCATTTCACGTGATGATCGGTTATGGTTTAGTTGATTTGGATCACGTGATCACTTAGAGGATTAGAGAGATGCCTTTCTAAGTGGGAGTTCTTAAGTAATATGATTAATTGAACTTAAATTTATCATGAACTTAGTACCTGATAGTATCTTGCTTGTCTATTTTGTTTGTAGATAGATGGCCCGTGTTGTTGTCCCGTTGAATTTTAATGCGTTCTTTAAGAAAGCAAAGTTGAAAGATGATGGTAGCAATTACACGGACTGGGTCCGTAACTTGAGGATTATCCTCATTGCTGCACAGAAGAATTATGTCCTGGAAGCACCGCTGGGTGCCAGGCCTGCTGCTGGAGCAACACCAGATGTTATGAATGGCTGGCAGAGCAAAGCTGATGACTACTCAATAGTTCAGTGTGCCATGCTTTACGGCTTAGAACCGGGACTTCAATGACGTTTTGAATGTCATGGAGCATATGAGATGTTCCAGGAGTTGAAGTTAATATTTCAAGCAAATGCCCGGATTGAGAGATATGAAGTCTCCAATAAGTTCTATAGCTGCAAGATGGAGGAGAATAGTTCTGTCAGTGAGCATATACTCAAGATGTCTGGGTATAATAATCACTTGATTCAACTGGGAGTTAATCTTCCAGATGATAGCGTCATTGACAGAATTCTCCAATCACTGCCACCAAGCTACAAGAGCTTCATGGTGAACTATAACACGCAAGGGATGGATAAGACGATTCCCGAGCTCTTCGCAATGCTAAAGGCTGCAGAGGTAGAAATCAAGAAGGAGCATCAAGTGTTGATGGTCAACAAGACCACTAGTTTCAAGAAAAAGGGCAAAGGGAAGAAGAAGGGGAACTTCAAGAAGAACAGCAAGCAAGTTGCTGCTCAGGAGAAGAAACCAAGTCTGGACCTAAGCCTAAAACTGAGTGCTTCTACTGCAAGCAGACTGGTCACTGGAAGCGGAACTGCCCCAAGTATTTGGTGGATAAGAAGGATGGCAAGGTGAACAAAGGTATATGTGATATACATGTTATTGATGTGTACCTTACTAGAGCTCGCAGTAGTACTTGGGTATTTGATACTAGTTCTGTTGCTAATATTAGCAACTCGAAACAAGGACTACGGATTAAGCGAACACTGGCCCAGGACGAGGTGACGATGCGCGTGGGAAATGGTTCGAAAGCCGATGTGATCGCGGTCGGCACGCTACCTCTACATCTACCTTCGGGATTAGTTTTAGACCTAAATAATTGTTATTTGGTGCCAGCGTTGAGCATGAACATTATATCCGGATCTTGTTTGATGCGAGACGGTTATTCATTTAAATCAGAGAATAATGGTTGTTCTATTTATATGAGTAATATCTTTTATGGTCATGCACCCTTGAAGAGTGGTCTATTTTTGATGAATCTCGATAGTAGTGATACACATATTCATAATGTTGAAGCCAAAAGATGCAGAGTTGATAATGATAGTGCAACATATTTGTGGCAGTGCCGTTTAGGTCATATCGGTGTAAAGCGCATGAAGAAACTCCATACTGATGGACTTTTGGAACCACTTGATTATGAATCACTTGGTACTTGCGAACCGTGCCTCATGGGCAAGATGACTAAAACACCGTTGTCCGGTACTATGGAGAGAGCAACAGATTTGTTGGAAATCATACATATAGATGTATGTGGTCCGATGAATGTTGAGGCTCGTGGCGGATATCGTTATTTTATCACCTTCACAGATGATTTAAGCAGATATGGGTATATCTACTTAATGAAGCATAAGTCTGAAACATTTGAAAAGTTCAAAGAATTTCAGAGTGAAGTTGAAAATCATCGTAACAAGAAAAATAAAGTTTCTACGATCTGATCATGGAGGAGAATATTTGAGTTACGAGTTTGGTCTACATTTGAAACAATGCGGAATAGTTTCGCAACTCACGCCACCCGGTACACCACAGCGTAATGGTGTGTCCGAACGTCGTAATCATACTTTACTAGATATGGTGCGATCTATGATGTCTCTTACTGATTTACCGCTATCGTTTTGGGGTTATGCTTTAGAGACGGCCGCATTCACGTTAAATAGGGCACCATCGAAATCCGTTGAGACGACACCTTATGAACTGTGGTTTGGCAAGAAACCAAAGTTGTCGTTTTTGAAAGTTTGGGGCTGCGATGCTTATGTGAAAAAGCTTCAACCTGATAAGCTCGAACCCAAATCGGAGAAATGTGTCTTCATAGGATACCCAAAGGAGACTGTTGGGTACACCTTCTAACACAGATCCGAAGGCAGGACATTCGTTGCTAAGAATGGATCCTTTCTAGAGAAGGAGTTTCTCTCGAAAGAAGTGAGTGGGAGGAAAGTAGAACTTGATGAGGTAACTATACCTGCTCCCTTATTGGAAAGTAGTTCATCACAGAAACCGGTTTCTGTGACACCTACACCAATTAGTGAGGAAGTTAATGATGATGATCATGGAACTTCAGATCAAGTTGTTACTGAACCTCGTAGATCAACCAGAGTAAGATTCGCACCAGAGTGGTACGGTAATCCTGTTCTGGAAATCATGCTGCTAGATCATGATGAACCTATGAACTATGAAGAAGCGATGGCGAGCCCAGATTCCGCAAAATGGCTTGAAGCCATGAAATCTGAGATGGGATCCATGTATGAGAACAAAGTGTGGACTTTGGTTGACTTGCCCGATGATCGACAAGCAATTGAGAATAAATGGATCTTCAAGAAGAAGACTGACGCTGACGGTAATGTTACTGTCTACAAAGCTCGACTTGTTGCGAAAGGTTTTCGACAAGTTCAAGGGATTGACTACGATGAGACCTTCTCACCCGTAGCGATGCTTAAGTCTGTCCGAATCATGTTAGCGATTGCCGCATTTTATGATTATGAAATTTGGCAGATGGATGTCAAGGCTGCATTCCTGAATGGATTTCTGGAAGAAGAGTTGTATATGATGCAATCAGAAGGTTTTGTCGATCCAAAGGGAGCTAACAAAGTGTGCAAGCTCCAGCGATCCATTTATGGACTGGTGCAAGCCTCTCGGAGTTGGAATAAACGCTTTGATAATGTGATCAAAGCATTTGGTTTTGTACAGACTTTTGGAGAAGCCTGTATTTACAAGAAAGTGAGTGGGAGCTCTGTAGCATTTCTGATATTATATGTGGATGACATATTACTGATTAGAAATGATATAGAATTTCTGGATAGTATAAAGGGATACTTGAATGAGAGTTTTTCGATGAAAGACCTCGGTGAAGCTGCTTACATCTTGGGCATTAAGATCTATAGAGATAGATCAAGACGCTTAATTGGACTTTCACAAAGCACATACCTTGACAAAGTTTTGAAGAAGTTCAAAATGGATCAAGCAAAGAAAGGGTTCTTGCCTGTGTTACAAGGTGTGAAATTGAGTAAGACTCAATGCCCGACCACTTCAGAAGATAGAGAGAAAATGAAAGATGTTCCCTATGCTTCAGCCATATGCTCTCTCATGTATGCAATGCTGTGTACCAGACCTGATGTGTGCCTTGCTATAAGTCTAGCAGGGAGGTACCAAAGTAATCCAGGAGTGGATCACTGGACAGCGGTCAAGAACATCCTGAAGTACCTGAAAAGGACTAAGGATATGTTTCTCGTTTATGGAGGTGTCAAAGAACTCATCGTAAATGGTTACGTTGATGCAAACTTTAACACTGATCCGGATGATTCTAAATCGCAAACCGGATATGTGTTTACAACGGTGGAGTTGTTAGTTGGTGCAGTTCTAAACAAAGCGTCGTGGCGGGATCTACATGCGAAGCGGAGTACATAGCTGCTTCAGAAGCAGCAAATGAAGGAGTCTAGATGAAGGAGTTCATATCCGATCTAGGTGTCATACCTAGTGCATCGGTTCCAACGAAAATCTTTTGTGACAATACTGGATCAATTGCCTTAGCGAAGGAATCCAGATTTCACAAGAGAACCAAGCACATGAAGAGACGCTTCAATTCCATCCGGGATCTAGTCCAGGTGGGAGACATAGAAATTTGCAAGATACATACGGATCTAAATGTTGCAGACCCGTTGACTAAGCCTGTTCCACGAGCAAAACATGATCAACACCAAGGCTCCATGGGTGTTAGAATCATTTCTGTGTAATCTAGATTATTGACTCTAGTGCAAGTGGGAGACTAAAGGAAATATGCCCTAGAGGCAATAATAAAGTTATTATTTATTTCCTTATTTCATGATAAATGTTTATTATTCATGCTAGAATTGTATTAACCGGAAACATAATACATGTGTGAATACATAGACAAACAGAGTGTCACTAGTATGCCTCTACTTGTTTAGCTCGTTGATCAAAGATGGTTAAGTTTCCTAACCATAGACATGAGTTGTCATTTGATTAACGGGATCACATCATTAGGAGAATGATGTGATTGCCTTGACCCATTCCGTTAGCTTAGCACACGATCGTTTAGTATGTTGCTATTGCTTTCTTCGTGACTTACACATGTTCCTATGATTATGAGATTATGCAACCCCCGTTTACCAGAGGAACACTTTGTGTGCTACCAAACGTCACAACGTAACTGGGTGATTATAAAGGTGCTCTACAGGTGTCTCCGAAGGTACTTGTTGGGTTGGCGTATTTCGAGATTAGGATTTGTCACTTCGATTGTCGGAGAGGTATCTCTGGGCCCTCTCGGTAATACACATCACTTAAGCCTTGCAAGCATTGCAACTAATGAGTTAGTTGCGAGATGATGTATTACGGAACGAGTAAAGAGACTTGCCGGTAACGAGATTGAACAAGGTATTGAGATATCGACGATCGAATCTCGGGCAAGTAACATACCGATGACAAAGGGAACAACATATGTTGTTATGCGGTTTGACCGATAAAGATCTTCGTAGAATATGTGGGAGCCAATATGAGCATCCAGGTTCCGCTATTGGTTATTGACCGGAGATGTGTCTCGGTCATGTCTTCATAGTTCTCGAACCCGTAGGGTCCGCACGCTTAACGTTACGATGACAGTTATATTATGAGTTTATATGTTTTGATGTACCGAAGGTTGTTTGGAGTCCCGGATGTGATCACGGACATGACAAGGAGTCTCGAAATGGTCGAGACATGAAGATTGATATATTGGAAGCCTATGTTTGGATATCGGAAGTGTTCCGGGTGAAATTGGGATTTTACCAGAGTACCGAAGGGGTTACCGGAACCCCCCGGAGGCTATTGGGCTTTATGGGCCCAAGTGGAGGAAGAGGAGAGGAGGACAAGGGGCAGCCGCGCGCCCCTCCCCCCAAGTCCGAATTGGACGAGGAGGGGGGGGGGGCGTGTGCGGCGCCCCCCTTTCCTTTCCCCTCTCTCCTCCTCCCCCCAAGTCCTAATCCAACTAGGAAAAAGGAGGGGAGTCCTACTCCCGGTGGGAGTAGGACTCCTCCGGCGCGCCCTCTCCCCTGGCCGGCTGCACCCCCTCTTGCTCCTTTATATACGGGGGCAGGGGGGCACCCTAGAGACAACAATTGATCTGTTTGATCTTTTAGCCGTGTGCGGTGCCCCCCTCCACCATAGTCCACCTCGATAATACTGTAGCGTTGCTTAGGCGAAGCCCTGCGTCGGTAGAACATCAACATCGTCACCACGCCGTTGTGCTGACGAAACTCTCCCTCAACACTCGGCTGGATCGGAGTTCGAGGGACGTCATCGGGCTGAACGTGTGCTGAACTCGGAGGTGCCGTGCGTTCGGTACTTGATCGGTCGGATCGTGAAGACGTACGACTACATCAACCGCATTGTGCTAACGCTTCCGCTTTCGGTCTACGAGGGTACGTAGACAACACTCTCCCCTCTCGTTGTTATGCATCACCATGATCTTGCGTGTGCGTAGGATTTTTTTTGAAATTACTACGTTACCCAACAACTTGCCCGAGATTCGATCGTCGGTATCATCATACCTAGTTCAATCTCATTACCGGCAAGTCTCTTTACTCATTTCGTAATGCTTCATCCCACAACTAAATCATTAGTCACATTGCTTGCAAGGCTTATAGTGATGAGCATTACCGAGAGGGCCCCGAGATACCTCTCCGAAACACGGAGTGACAAATCCTAATCTCGATATATGCCAACCCAACAAACACCTTCGGAAACACATGTAGAGCATCTTTATAATCACCCATTTACGTTGTGACATTTGATTGCACACAAAGTGTTCCTCCGAATATTCGGGAGTTGCACAATCTCATAGTCCGAGGAACATGTATAAGTCATGAAGAAAGCAGTAGCAATAAAACTGTAACGATCATAATGCTAAGCTAATGAATGGGTCTTGTCCATCAAATTCATTCTCCTAATGTTGTGATCCCGTTCATCAAATGAAAACACATGTCTATGGCTAGGAAACATAACCATCTTTGATGAATGAGCTAGTCAAGTAGAGGCATACTAGGGACACTTTGTTTTGTCTATGTATTCACACATGTATCATGTTTCCGGTTAATACAATTCTAGCATGAATAATAAACATTTATCATGAATTAAGGAAATAAATAATAACTTTATTATTGCCTCTAGGGCATATTTCCTTCAGTCTCTCACTTGCACTAGAGTCAATAATCTAGATTACATAGTAATGATTCTAACACCCATGAAGGCTTGGTGCTGATCATGTTTTGCTCATGGAAGAGGCTAAGTCAACAGGTCTGCAACATTCAGATCCGTATGTATCTTGCAAATCTCTATGTCTCCCACCGACATTTTATCGCGGATGGAATTGAAGCGTCTCTTGATGTGCTTGGTTATATTATGAAATTTGGATTCCTTTGCCAAGGCAATTGCACCAGTATTGTCACAAAAGATTTTCATTCACTGGTACAACAACGTGCTAAACAAACGGTTTTTAACCCCTTTCCGCAATGACACTTGGAACCGTCGCCAAGTGAGTGTGGGCGATAGGGGGTCCTTCCCGCATGACCCAGAAATCGTCGGGGATAGGCCCTCCTGGGACCCAGGCTGGGACCGTGTACGATCGGGCGAGGCATCGAAACCCAATCATTTTCGTAGGTATGTACATCCCACACGGTGAATCCCAGAAATCATTTCCGTAGGTATGTACATCCCACACGGTGGATCCCAGAAATAATTTCCGTAGGTATGTACATCCCACACAGTGAATCCCAGAAATCATTTCCGTAGGTATGTACATCCCACACGGTGAATCCCAGAAAATCATTTCCGTAGGTATGTACATCCCACACAATTCTTTGTGTGGAAACGTTTGCACAATAATGTGCTATTAGCCAAAGGACCCTGCTTAAACAAACCTCGATGGTAAACCGCAGTGTCTCCCATTGTTTCCCTGCAACACACATAAGGAAGATCTTGATCAGGTTAACTGAGAGTTGCCATACTATCGGTAGAATATGTATTGAGTATAGCCAAATTGCAGAACTGAACCAAACAATTAAATGGACAACAGACCAAATGAACCAAAATAGTTAACTGAGCACGACATTGCAGAGTAGAAACATGTATGAGAAGATAAGACAGTTAACAAAACAAAGAATGCTTGAGAACAATACTATGAAATGTAGCAATTGTTGGACCAAAGTGTTAACTGAACATTACATTTCAGAGGACCAAACTGTTAACTGAACATCAGATTGCATATTAACATTACAGAGGACAAATCACTAGAAGGCACTAGTGGTGGCCTCGAGAAAACATCACGAACTGTATTTTAAAGTAGACAACCGCGTGGCGGTGTCGATGGTGGCCTAGAAGACGAGGTGCTCCTCCAAGATCTGGCGGTCGACACGCATGGCAGCCATAGTGACCTCGTTCGCGCATGCGGCCGCATGCTACTGAGCTACACATTATACTACGTGCAAAATGGCTGTTGGCGGCGCTTAATTGGAGTAGGGGGGCAGTGATTTCGGTGGAAGGTGTCGCTCCGTCGGTCGGGGAATGTGGGACGGGAAAGGGGAGGATGGTGTGAGTGGGGTGTGGATTACCTGACCATATCGACGAGGCCGCACAACAAGAAGAAGGGTCGGCAGCGAGGAGGCTGCGCAGCAAGAAGAAGGGTCGCCGGCGAGGAGGTGACATTGCAAGAAGAAGGGTAGCCGGCGAGGAGGCGGCGCTGCAAGAAGAAGGGTAGCCGGCGAGGAGGCGACGCTGCAAGAAGAAGGGTAGCCGACAAGGAGGCAGCGCTGCAAGAAGAAAGGTCGCCGGCGAGGAGGCTGAGCTGCCAGTAAGCAACAGTGAAGGTTTGAACTTGGAATGCAAGGAGGAACAGTGGAAATGTGACTTTTGGTAGGAGGGAGGGGGCGGGGAGATAGATATTTCTGTGGTGGCAAAAAAATTTCGCTCGGTGCCGCGAGAAACTGGCGCGCAAGTGTGGTTCAAGCGGGGGCGGTGGACTGTAGACGACGAAGCTTCCTGCGTAAGCCAGACAAGACGGTGCGCCAAGATATTTTATATCGCATCCCACACGATTCTTTCTAGTAAACTGTTTGTGGTATACCTGATTTTTTCATTATGTTTTTAAAGAAAAAATGGTGTTACGGAGGGAAAGGATGGTGTTTGAATTGCTAGAACATTTACATACAGTGAACATGCAACTAGTACATGAGTGTCGTGTCTAAATTTGGAATTATTCTGGGTTTGTTTGGCATTTTTATGCATTAATTGAGTTTCTGGGCATTTAGTGTGCATAACTCAAATTTGAACTACAAGCACATGCTCCAATGCACCAAAGTTTGTTGAAAAATCACATGTGTGTCTTTGGGTGAATTTATAGGTCCCATGCAAGAAATGGGAATAAAATTCAAACATCTGGGCGTCGTGGCTCGGCCGGAATGACTGAGAAACTTTGTTTTTAATTACTGTAAATCCAAAACATGGCTGAAAATCATGAACTTGGCATGGTGTCATGACATGGCACCAACATGTTTGAGTAAATTTTTTGGCCGAATTGGGACAAGCTTTGGTGTAAGCTTCTTGCAAACCGGAGCTTCCGTCAAGAAGGCTCATGGTTCCGAGAGGGAACGTGCCACCTCCGTGTGCGAAACGACATACGTACACTGCCTTCTCCCGTCTTAATTTTTTTACACTGGGAGATTATACCAAATAGATGTATCGTGCTAAATTTTAGAATTATTCCGGGTTCGTTTGGCATTTTTATGCACTAATTGAGTTTCTGGGCGTTAAATGTGCATAATTTAAATTTGAGCTACAAGCACATGCTCCAATGCACCAAAGTTGTTTGAAAAACCATATGTGTGTCCTTGGGTGAATTTATAGGTCCCATGCAAGAGATGGGAATGAAATTCAAACATCTGTGCGTCGTGGCTCGCCCGGAAAGATTGAGAAACTTGGTTTTTTAATTCCTATAAATCCAAAACACGCCTGGAAATCATGAAACTTGGCATGGTGTCATGACATGGCACCAACATGCTGCGGTAATTTTTTTGGCCGAATTGGGACAAGCTTTGGTGTAAGCTTCTTCTAAACCGGAGCTTCCGCCAAGAAGGCTCGTGGTTCTGAGAGAGAACGTGCCACCTCCATGTGCGAAACGACATACATACACTGCCTTCTCCCGCCTTAATTTTTTTACACGAGCAGATTAGACCAAATAGAAGTATCGTGCTAAATTTTGGAATTATTCCGGGTTCGTTTGGCATTTTTATGCATTAATTGAGTTTATGCGCATTTAATGTGCATAATTCAAATTTGAACTACAAGCACAGGCTCCAATGCACCAAAGTTGTTTGATAAACAACATGTGTATCCTTGGGTGAATTTCTAGGTCCCATGCAAGAGATGTGAATGAAATTCAAACATCTGGGCGTCGTGGCTTGCCCCGAAAGATTGAGAAACTTGGTTTTTTAATTCATGTAAATCCAAAACACGCGTGAAAATCATGAAACTTGGCATGGTGTCATGACATGGCACCGACATGCTGCGGTAATTTTTGGCCGAATTAGGACAAGGTTTGGTGTAAGCTTCTTGCAAACCGGAGTTTCCGTCAAGAAGGCTCATGGTTCCAAGAGGGAACGTGCCACCTCCGTGTGTGAAACGACATAGTACACTGCCTTCTCCCGCCTTAATTTTTTACACAGGCAGATTAGACCAAATATAAGTATCGTGCTAAATTTTGGAATTATTCCGGGTTTGTTTGGCATTTTTATGCATTAATTGAGTTTATGCGCATTTAATGTGCATAATTCAAATTTGAACTACAAGCATAGGCTCCAGTGCACCAAAGTTGTTTGAAAAACCACATGTGTGTCCTTGGGTGAATTTCTAGGTCCCATGCAAGAGATGGGATTGAAATTCAAACATCTGGGTGTCGTGGCTCGCCCAGAAAGATTGAGAAACTTGCTTTTTTTAATTCCTGTAAATCCAAAACACGCCTGAAAATCATGAAACTTGGCATGGTGTCGTGACATGGCACCAACATGCTGCGGTAATCTTTTTGGCCGAATTGGGACAAGCTTTGGTGTAAGCTTCTTGCAAACTGGAGCTTCCGTCAAGAAGGCTCGTGGTCCCGAGAGAGAACGTGCCACCTTCATGTGCGAAACGACATACGTACACTACCTTCTCCTGCCTTAATTTTTTTTACACAGGCAGATTAGACCAAATATAAGTATCGTGCTAAAATTTGGAATTATTCCTGGTTCGTTTGACATTTTATGCATTAATTGAGTTTATCCGCATTTAATGTGCATAATTCAAATTTGAACTACAAGCACGGGCTCCAATGCACCAAAGTTGTTTAAAAAACCACATGTGTGTCATTGGGTGAATTTCTATGTCCTATGCAAGAGATGAGAATGAAATTCAAACATCTGGGCGTCGTGGCTCGGCCGAAAAGATTGAGAAACTTGGTTTTTTTAATTCCTGTAAATCCAAAACACGCTTGAAAATCATGAAACTTGGCATGGTGTCATGACATGGCACCGACATGTTGTGGTAATTTTTCTGTCCGATTTGCCAAGGCGCACACATTAACAATCAACAAGGTCATTTTGGAACAAGTGCTGTCACGTTACAAATCGGAAACACAAGTATTATTGAAACCATGGGCGTTCTACTTACCAATTACGTGCTGCCACGCGTCCCTTTTTTTATTGGCTAGGAGGTGTCGTGCGGGGTAGCTATTTGAGTACGGGAGGCGTGCGATCAGACCCCTGCGCGTGCTCATCGAGAGGAGAGCCCTTTCACCGCTACCCGCCGTGCACCTCCCTCCCAACGTCTCCATTAATGGAGCCCGAGCACCTGTTCTACGGCGTGGCTATATGTCTCACTGGACTAAGATTTAAGAAAGAAAAATGAATATCTGAAAAGCAAGTTTTGCACAGATCTTGATGTAAGATCCGACGGACCTATATAGCATCGACTGTGACTTATAGCAAGCATGATGAATATAAGGATGATGACAGTGGATAATAATTGTCTTACATATTTAGGAACATAATTAAAATAGCCACATGCGGCAACGCCCGAAATACACAAGGGCAAAAGAAGAAGGAAGACAACGATCTCGCAAGATGATCTCTACTTTGTTGATTGATACGTCTCCAACGTATCTATAATTTTTGATTGCTCCATGCTATATTATCTACTGTTTTGGACAATATTGGGCTTTATTTTCCACTTTTATATTATTTTTGGAACTAACCTATTAACCAGAGGCCCAGCCCAAAATTGCTGTTTTTTTTGCCTATTTCAGAGTTTCGCAGAAAAGGAATATCAAACGGAGTCCAAACGGAATGAAACCTTCGGGAACGAGATTTTCTCACCGAACATGATCTAGGAGACTTGGACCCTAAGTCAAGGAAGCTTCGAGGAAGCCACGAGGTAGGGGGGCACGCCCACCCCCCCAAGGGCGCGCCCTCCACCCTCGTGGGCCCCATGTTGCTCCACCGACGTACTTCTTCCTCCTATATATACCTACGTACCCCCAAACGATCAGATCAGGAGCCAAAAACCTAATTCCACCACCGCAACCTTCTGTACCCACGAGATCCCATCTTGGGGCCTGTTCCGGAGCTCCGTCGGAGGGGGCATCCACCATAGAGGACTTCTACATGAACACCATAGCCCCTCCGATGAAGTGTGAGTAGTTTACCTCAGACCTTCGGGTCCATAGTTAGTAGCTAGATGGCTTCTTCTCTCTTTTTGGATCTCAATACAATGTTCTCCCCCTCTCTTGTGGAGATCTATTCGATGTAATCTTATTTTTGCGGTGTGTTTGTTGAGACTGATGAATTGTGGGTTTATGATCAAGATTATCTATGAACAATATTTGAATCTTCTCTGAATTCTTTTATGTATGATTGGTTATCTTTGCAAGTCTCTTCGAATTATCAGTTTGGTTTGGCCTACTAGATTGGTTTTTCTTGCAATGGGAGAAGTGCTTAGCTTTGGGTTCAATCTTGCGGTGTCCTTTCCCAGTGACAGTAGGGGCAGCAAGGCACGTATTGTATTGTTGCCATCGAGGATAACAAGATGGGTTTTTTATCATATTGCATGAATTTATCCCTCTACATCATGTCATCTTGCTTAAGGCGGTTGATGAGTGGAGTAATAGTAGTAGATGCAGGCAGGAGTCGATCTACTTGTCTCGGACATGATGCCTATATACATGATCATACCTAGATATTCTCATAACCATGCTCAATTCTGTCAATTGCTCAACAGTAATTCGTTCACCCACTGTAAACTATTTATGCTCTTGAGAGAAGCCACTAGTGAAACCTATGGCCCCCGGGTCTATCTTCAGCATATTAATCTTCCAACACTTTGCTATTACCTTTGCTTTTTTTTACTTTGCTTTTTATTTTACTTTGCATCTTTATCACAAAAATACCAAAAATATTATCTATCATCTCTACCAGATCTCACTCTCATAAGTGACCGTGAAGGGATTGACAACCCCTTATCGCGTTGGTTGCGAGGAGTTATCTGTTTTGTGGAGGTACGAGGGACTCGCGCGTAGCCTCCTACTGGATTGATACCTTGGTTCTCAAAAACTGAGGGAAATACTTACGCTACTTTGCTGCATCATCCGTTCCTCTTTAGGGAAATCCAACGCAATGCTCAAGAGGTAGCAAGAAAATTTCTGGCGCCGTTGCCGGGGAGTCTATGCAAAAGTCAACATACCAAGTACCCATCACAATCCCTTATTGTTGGGGAACGTTGCAGAAAATTAAAATTTTTCCTACGGTTTCACCAAGATCCATCTATGAGTTCATCTAAGCAACGAGTCACGGGGAAGAGATTGCATCTACATACCACTTTGTAGATCGCGAGCGGAAGCGTTCAACGAACGGGGATGAAGTAGTCGTACACACCGTGATCCAAATCACCGGAGATCCTAGCACCGAAAGCACGGTACCTCCGCGTTCAACACACGTACGGTCAGCGTAACGTCTCCTTCTTCTTGATCCAGCAAGGCAAAGGAGAGGTTGGGGAAGAAGGCTCCAGCAGCAGCACGACGGCGTGGTGATGGTGGAACTACAGTACTCCGGCAGGGCTTCGCCGTGCACAACGGAGGAGGAGGAGGTGTTGGAGAGGGAGAGGGAGGCGCCAGGGCATAGGGTGCGCAGCCCCCCTCCCCTCCCCCCTTTATATAGGCCTCTGGGGGGGGGCGCCGGCCCTGGGAGATCTAATCTCCCAAGGGGGGCGGCGGCCAGGGAGGTTTCCCTCCCCCCCAAGCCATCTAGGAGGTGCCTTCCACCACTAGGACTCCTCCCTTTTGGAACCCTAGGCGCATGGGCCCCTTTGGGGCTGGTTCCCCTTGGCCCATGCAGGCCAAGGCGCACCCCCCAAGGCCCATGTGGCCCACCGGGGCAGGTGGCCCCACCTGGTGGACCCCCGGGACCCCTCCGGTGGTCCCGGTACAATACCGATAACACCGAAACTTGTCCCGATGGCTGAAATAGCACTTCCTATATATAATTCTTTACCTCCGGACCATTCCGGAACTCCTCGTGACGTTAGGGATCTCATCCGGGACTCCGAACAACATTCGGGTTATTGCATATACATATCTTCACAACCCTAGCGTTATCGAACCTTAAGTGTGTAGACCCTACGGGTTCGGGAGACATGCAGACATGACCGAGACGGCTCTTGGGCAATAACCAACAGCGGGATCTGGATACCCATGTTGTCTCCCACATGCTCCACGATGATCTCATCGGATGAACCATGATGTCGAGGATTCAATTAATCCCGTATACGATTCCCTTTGTCAATCGGTATTTTACTTGCCCGAGATTCGATCGTCGGTATCCCAGTACCTCGTTCAATCTCGTTACCGGCAAGTCACTTTTCTCGTACCGTAATGCATGATCCCGTGATTAAACACTTTGATCACACTGAGCTCATTATGATGATGCATTACCGAGAGGGCCCGGTGATACCTCTCCGTCAAGCGGAGTGACAAATCCCAGTCTCGATCCATGTCAACCCAACAGACACTTTCAGAGATACCCGTAGTATACCTTTATAGTCACCCAGTTACGTTGTGATGTTTGGCACACCCAAAGCACTCCTACGGTATCCGGGAGTTACACGATCTCATGGTCTAAGGAAAGGATACTTGACATTGGAAAACTCTAGCAAACGAACTATGCGATCTTATGCTATGTTTAGGATTGGGTCTTGTCCATCACATCATTCTCCTAACGATGTGATCCCGTTATCGATGACATCCATTGTCCATAGTCAGGAAACCATGACTATCTGTCGATCAACGAGCTAGTCAACTAGAGGCTCACTAGGGACATGTTTGTTGTCTGTTATTCACACATGTATTACGATTTCCGGATAACACAATTATAGCACGAATAAAGACAATTATCATGAATAAGGAAATATAATAATAATGCTTTTATTATTGCCTCTAGGGAATATTTCCAACAGTCTCCCACTTGCACTAGAGTCAATAATCTAGTTACATTGTGATGAATCGAACACCCATAGAGTTCTGGTGCTGATCATGTTTTGCCTTAGGGAGAGGTTTAGTCAACGGATCTGCGACATTCAGATCCGTGTGCACTTTACAAATCTCTATGTCTCCATCTTGAACATTTTCACGAATGGAGTTGAAGCGACGCTTGATGTGCCTGGTCTTCTTGTGAAACTTGGGCTCCTTTGCAAGTGCAATAGCTCCAGTGTTGTCACAGAAGAGTTTGATTGGCCCCGACGCATTGGGTATGACTCCGAGGTCGGTGATGAACTCCTTCACCCAAATTGCTTCATGTGCTGCCTCCGAGGCTGCCATGTACTCCGCTTCACATGTAGATCCCGCCACGACGCTTTGCTTGCAACTGCACCAGCTTACTGCCCCACCATTCAAAATATACACGTATCCGGTTTGTGACTTAGAGTCATCCAGATCTGTGTCGAAGCTAGCGTCGACGTAACCTTTTACGACGAGCTCTTCGTCACCTCCATAAACGAGAAACATTTCCTTAGTCCTTTTCAGGTACTTCAGGATATTCTTGACCGCTGTCTAGTGTTCCTTGCCGGGATTACTTTGGTACCTACCTACCAAACTTACGGCAAGGTTTACATCAGGTCTGGTACACAACATGGCATACATAATAGAACCTATGGCTGAGGCATAGGGGATGACACTCATCTCTTCTATATCTTTTGCCGTGGTCGGACATTGAGCTGAGCTCAATTTCACACCTTGTAACACAGGTAAGAACCCCTTCTTAGATTGATCCATATTGAACTTCTTCAATATCTTATCAAGGTATGTGCTTTGTGAAAGACCTATGAGGCGTCTCGATCTATCTCTATAGATCTTGATGCCTAATATATAAGCAGCTTCTCCAAGGTCCTTCATTGAAAAACTTTTATTCAAGTAGGCCTTAATGCTGTCCAAGAGTTCTATATCATTTCCCATCAAAAGTATGTCATCTACATATAATATGAGAAATGCTACAGAGCTCCCACTCACTTTCTTGTAAACACAGGCTTCTCCATAAGTCTGTGTAAACCCAAACGCTTTGATCATCTCATCAAAGCGAATGTTCCAACTCCGAGATGCTTGCACCAGCCCATAAATCGAGCGTTGGAGCTTGCACACCTTGTCAGCATTCTTAGGATCGACAAAACCTTCCGGCTGCATCATATACAATTCTTCCTTAAGGAAACCATTAAGGAATGCCGTTTTGACGTCCATTTGCCATATTTCATAATCATAGAATGCGGCAATTGCTAACATGATTCAGACGGACTTCAGCTTCGCTACCGGTGAGAAAGTCTCATCGTAGTCAATTCCTTGAACTTGTCGATAACCCTTAGCGACAAGCCGAGCTTTATAGATGGTCACATTACCATCCGCGTCTGTCTTCTTCTTAAAGATCCATTTATTTTCTATGGCTCGCCGTTCAACGGGCAAGTCAGTCAAAGTCCATACTTTGTTTTCATACATGGATCCTATCTCGGATTTCATGGCTTCCAGCCATTTATCGGAATCCGGGCCCGCCATTGCTTCCTCATAGTTCGAAGGTTCACCGTTGTCTAACAACATGATT
The DNA here is from genome assembly GCA_032464435.1 of Aegilops umbellulata. Classification (NCBI taxonomy): domain Eukaryota; kingdom Viridiplantae; phylum Streptophyta; class Magnoliopsida; order Poales; family Poaceae; genus Aegilops; species Aegilops umbellulata. Next base: position 334,626,893 of record CP136058.1, read on the forward strand.
TCCAAGACAGGGTTGCCGTACCACTCTGGTGCGGAACGTGTCCTTGTGGACCTTCGAATTTTAGTAGGAGCTTGATTAGAAGTATCTTGGTCATCATCATTAATTTCCTCTCTAGTCGGTGCAGGCACCTCAGAAACGTTTTCTTGAGTTTCGCCATTTTCCGGTTCAAGAGGTAACACTTCATCAAGTTCTACTTTCCTCCCACTTACTTCTTTCGAGAGAAACTCTTTCTCTAGAAAGGATCCATTCTTGGCAACAAAGATCTTGCCTTCGGATCTGAGGTAGAAGGTATACCCAACAGTTTCTTTAGGGTATCCTATGAAGACGCATTTTTCCGACTTGGGTTCGAGCTTTTCAGGTTGAAGTTTCTTGACATAAGCATCACATCCCCAAACTTTTAGAAACGACAGCTTAGGTTTCTTCCCAAACCATAATTCATACGGTGTCGTCTCAACGGATTTCGACGGAGCCCTATTTAAAGTGAATGCGGCAGTCTCTAAAGCATAGCCCCAAAAAGATAGCGGTAAGTCGGTAAGAGACATCATAGATCGCACCATATCTAATAGAGTGCGATTACGACGTTCGGACACACCATTACGCTGAGGTGTTCCAGGCGGCGTGAGTTGTGAAACTATTCCACATTTTCTTAAGTGCGTGCCAAATTCATGACTCAAGTATTCTCCTCCACGATCTGATCGTAGAAACTTGATCTTTTTATCACGTTGATTTTCAACCTCACTCTGAAATTCCTTGAACTTTTCAAAGGTTTCAGACTTGTGTTTCATTAAGTAGATATACCCATATCTACTCAAGTCATCAGTGAGGGTGAGAACATAACGATAGCCACCACGAGCCTCAACACTCATTGGACCGCACACATCGGTATGTATGATTTCCAATAAGTTGGTTGCTCGCTCCATTGTTCCTGAGAACGGAGTCTTGGTCATTTTACCCATGAGGCATGGTTCGCACGTGTCAAATGATTCATAATCAAGAGACTCTAAAAGTCCATCTGCATGGAGCTTCTTCATGCGTTTGACACCTATGTGACCAAGGCGACAGTGCCACAAATATGTGGGACTATTGTTATCCACTTTAACTCTTTTGGTATTTACACTATGAATATGTGTATCATCACGTACGAGATTCATTAAGAATAAACCATTAACCATCGGAGCATGGCCATAAAACATATCTCTCATATAAATAGAACAACCATTATTCTCGGATTTAAATGAGTAGCCATCTCGAATTAAACGAGATCCAGATACAATGTTCATGCTCAAACTTGGCACTAAATAACAATTATTGAGGTTTAAAACTAATCCCGTAGGTAAATGTAGAGGTAGCGTGCCGACGGCGATCACATCGACCTTGGAACCATTCCCGACGTGCATCGTCACTTCGTCCTTTGCCAGTCTCCGTTTATTCCGCAGCTCCTGCTTTGAGTTACAAATGTGAGCAACTGCACCGGTATCAAATACCCAAGAGCTACTACGAGTACTGGTAAGGTACACATCAATTACATGTATATCACATATACCTTTGGTTTTGCCGGCCTTCTTGTCCGCTAAGTATTTGGGGCAGTTCCGCTTCCAGTGACCACTTCCCTTGCAATAAAAGCACTCAGTCTCGGGCTTGGGTCCATTCTTTGGCTTCTTCCCGGCAACTTGCTTACCGGGCGCGGCAACTTCCTTGCCGTCCTTCTTGAAGTTCTTTTTACCCTTGCCCTTCTTGAACTTAGTGGTTTTATTCACCATCAACACTTGATGCTCCTTCTTGATTTCTACCTCTGCTGATTTCAGCATAGCATATACCTCAGGAATGGTCTTTACCATCCCCTGCATATTGTAGTTCATCACAAAGCTCTTGTAGCTAGGTGGAAGCGACTAGAGGATTCTGTCAATGACCGCTTCATCCGGGAGATTAACTTCCAGTTGAGTCAAGCGGTTGTGCAACCCAGACATTTTGAGTATGTGTTCACTGACAGAGCCATTTTCCTCCATCTTACATCTAAAGAATTTATCGGATACTTCATATCTCTCGACCCGGGCATGAGCTTGGAAAACCATTTTCAGCTCTTCGAACATCTCATATGCTCCATGTCTCTCAAAACGCTTTTGGAGCCCCGGCTCTAAGCTGTAAAGCATGCCGCACTGAACGAGGGAGTAATCATCGCAGCGTGACTGCCAAGCGTTCATAACGTCTTGTTCTGCAGGGAGAATAGGTGCGTCACCCAGCGGTGCTCGTAGGACATAATCTTTCTTGGCAGCTATGAGGATGATCCTCAGGTTCCGGACCCAGTCCGTATAGTTGCTACCATCGTCTTTCAGCTTGGTTTTCTCTAGGAACGCGTTGAAGTTGAGGACTACGTTGGCCATTTGATCTACAAGACATATTGTAAATATTTAGACTAAGTTCATGATAATAAAGTTCATTTAATCAAATTATTTAATGAACTCCCACTTAGATAGACATCCCTCTTCCAGTCATCTAAGTATTACATGATCCGAGTCAACTAGGCCGTGTCCGATCATCACGTGAGACGGACTAGTCAACATCGGTGAACATCTTCATGTTGATCGTATCTTCTATACGACTCATGCTCGACCTTTCGGTCTTCTGTGTTCCGAGGCCATGTCTGTACATGCTAGGCTCGTCAAGTCAACCTAAGTGTTTCGCGTGTGTAAATCTGTCTTACACCCGTTGTATGTGAACGTTAGAATCTATCACACCCGATCATCACGTGGTGCTTCGAAACAACGAACTGTCGCAACGGTGCACAGTTAGGGAGAACACTTTCTTGAAATTATTATGAGGGATCATCTTATTTACTACCATCGTTCTAAGTAAACAAGATGCAAAACATGATAAACATCACATGCAATCAAATAATAAACGTGACATGATATGGCCAATATCACATAGCTCCTTCGATCTCCATCTTGGGGCTCCATGATCATCTTGTCACCGGCTTAACACCATGATCTTCATCATCATGATCTTCATCATCGTGTCTCCATGAAGTTGCTCGCCAACTATTACTTCTACTACTATGGCTAACGCGTTTAGCAATAAAGTAAAGTAATTTACATGGCGTTTCTCAATGACACGCAGGTCATACAAAAAAAAAAGACAACTCCTATGGCTCCTGCCGGTTGTCATACTCATCGACATGCAAGTCGTGATTCCTATTACAATAGCATGAACATCTCATACATCACATATAGATCATTCATCATTCATCACAACTTTGGCCATATCATATCACAAAGCACTTGCTGCAAAAACAAGTTAGACGTCCTCTAATTGTTGTTGCAAGTTTTTACGTGGCTGAATTAGGGTTCTAGCAAGAACGTTTTCTTACCTACGTTAAAACCACAACGTGATTTGTCAACTTCTATTTACCCTTCATAAGGACCCTTTTCATCGAATCCGCTCCAACTAAAGTGGGAGAGACAGACACCCGCCAGCCACCTTATGCAACTAGTGCATGTTAGTCGGTGGAACCGGTCTCACGTAAGCGTACGTGTAAGGTTGGTCCGGGCCGCTTCATCCCACAATACCACTGAAGCAAGATAAGACTAGTAGCGGCAAGAAGAGTTGACAACATCTACGCCCACAACAAATTGTGTTCTAATCGTGCAATAGAGAACTACGCATAGACCTAGCTCATGATGCCACTGTTGGGGAACGTTGCAGAAAATTAAAAATTTTCCTACGGTTTCACCAAGATCCATCTATGAGTTCATCTAAGCAACGAGTCACGGGGAAGAGATTGCATCTACATACCACTTTGTAGATCGCGAGCGGAAGCGTTCAACGAACGGGGATGAAGTAGTCGTACACACCGTGATCCAAATCACCGGAGATCCTAGCACCGAAAGCACGGTACCTCCGCGTTCAACACACGTACGGTCAGCGTAACGTCTCCTTTTTCTTGATCCAGCAAGGAAAAGGAGAGGTTGGGGAAGAAGGATCCAGCAGCAGCACAACGGCGTGGTGATGGTGGAACTACAGTACTCCGGCAGGGCTTCGCCGTGCACAACGGAGGAGGAGGAGGTGTTGGAGAGGGAGAGGGAGGCGCCAGGGCATAGGGTGCGCAGCCCCCCCTCCCCTCCCCCCTTTATATAGGCCTCTGGGGGGGGGCGCCGGCCTTGGGAGATCTGATCTCCCAAGGGGGGCGGCGGCCAGGGAGGTTTCCCTCCCCCCAAGCCATCTAGGAGGTGCCTTCCACCACTAGGACTCCTCCCTTTTGGAACCCTAGGCGCATGGGCCCCTTTGGGGCTGGTTCCCCTTGGCCCATGCAGGCCAAGGCGCACCCCCCAAGGCCCATGTGGCCCACCGGGGCAGGTGGCTCCACCTGGTGGACCCCCGGGACCCCTCCGGTGGTCCCGGTACAATACCGATAACACCGAAACTTGTCCCGATGGCCGAAATAGCACTTCCTATATATAATTCTTTACCTCCGGACCATTTCGGAACTCCTCGTGACGTCCGGGATCTCATCCGGGACTCCGAACAACATTCGGGTTACTGCATATACATATCTTCACAACCCTAGCGTTACCGAACCTTAAGTGTGTAGACCCTACGGGTTCGGGAGACATGCAGACATGACCGAGACGGCTCTCGGGCAATAACTAACAGCGGGATCTGGATACCCATGTTGGCTCCCACATGCTCCACGATGATCTCATCGGATGAACCACGATGTCGAGGATTCAATTAATCCCGTATACGATTCCCTTTGTCAATCGGTATTTTACTTGCCCGAGATTCGATCGTCGGTATCCCAGTACCTCGTTCAATCTCGTTACCGGCAAGTCACTTTTCTCGTACCGTAATGCATGATCCCATGATTAAACACTTTGATCACACTGAGCTCATTATGATGATGCATTACCGAGAGGGCCCGGTGATACCTCTCCGTCAAGCGGAGTGACAAGTCCCAGTCTCGATCCATGTCCACCCAACAGACACTTTCAGAGATACCCGTAGTATACCTTTATAGTCACCCAGTTACGTTGTGACGTTTGGCACACCCAAACCACTCCTACGGTATCCGGGAGTTACACGATCTCATGGTCTAAGGAAAGGATACTTGACATTGGAAAACTCTAGCAAATGAACTATGCGATCTTATGCTATGTTTAGGATTGGGTCTTGTCCATCACATCATTCTCCTAATGATGTGATCCCGTTATCGATGACATCCAATGTCCATAGTCAGGAAACCATGACTATCTGTCGATCAACGAGCTAGTCAACTAGAGGCTCACTAGGGACATGTTTGTTGTCTGTTATTCACACATGTATTACGATTTCCGGATAACACAATTATAGCACAAATAAAGACAATTATCATGAACAAGGAAATATAATAATAATGCTTTTATTATTGCCTATAGGGCATATTTCCAACACTTATCTCCCGCATTACATTATTTGCCATTTGCCTCTCGTTTTCCTCTCCCCCACTTCACCCTTGCCGTTTTATTCGCCCTCTCTTTTTGCCTTTTTCTTGCTTGCTTTTTGTTTGCTCGTGTGTTGGATTGCTTGTTTGTCATGATGGCTCAAGATAATACCAAATTATGTGACTTTACCAATACCAACAATAATGATTTCCTTAGCACTCCCATTGCTCCTCTTACCGATACTGAATCTTGTGAAATCAATACTGCTTTGTTGAATCTTGTCATGAAAGACCAATTCGCCGGCCTTCCTAGTGAAGATGCCGCTACTCATTTAAATAGCTTCGTTGATTTGTGTGATATGCAAAAGAAGAAAGATGTTGATAATGATATTGTTAAATTGAAGCTATTAACTTTTTCGCTTAGAGATCGTGCTAAAGTTTGGTTTTCGTCTTTGCCTAAAAATAGTATTGATTCTTGGAACAAGTGCAAAGATGCTTTTATCTCTAAGTATTTTCCTCCCGCTAAGATCATCTCTCTTAGAAATGATATTATGAATTTTAAGCAACTTATCATGAACATGTTGCACAATCTTGGGAGAGGATGAAATTAATGATACGTAATTGCCCTACTCATGGTTTGAATTTGTGGATGATTATACAAAATTCTTATGCCAGATTGAATTTTGCTTCTAGAAATCTTTTAGGAGAAGCTACTAAACTCCTAGATAATATTATGGTTAATTATTCCCAATGGCACACTGAAAGATCTACTAATAAAAAAGTGCATGCGATAGAAGAAATTTATGTTTTGAGTGGAAAGATGGATGAACTTATGAAATTATTTACTACTAAGAGTGTTTCTTCTGATCCTAATGATATGCCTTTGTCTACTTTCATTGAGAATAATAATGAATCTATGGATGTGAATTTTGTTGGTAGGAATAATTTTGGTAACAACGCGTATAGAGGAAACTTTAATCCTAGGCCTTACGCTAGTAATTCCTCTAATAATTATGGAAATTCCTACAACAACTCTTATGGAAATTTTAATAAGATGCCCTCTGAATTTGAAACTAGTGTTAAAGAGTTTATGAATTCGCAAAAGAATTTCAATGCTTTGCTTGAACATAAATTACTTAAAGTTGATAAATTGGCTAGGAACATTGATAGAATTTCTCTTGATGTTGATTCTCTAAAGCTTAGATCTATTCCTCCTAAGCATGTTATCAATGAGTCTCTCAAAGCCATGAGAATTTCCGTTGATGAGTGCAAAGAAAGAACCTCTAGGATGCGTGCTACGAAAGATGCCTTTATTAAAGCGTGTTCTTCTAGTTCCTATGAAAATAAAGATGAAGATCTAAAAGTTATTGATGTGTCCCCTATTAAATCTTTGTTTTGCAATATGAATCTTGATAATCATGGGACTGAATATGATCCACCTTTACCTAGAAGGCGTTCTAAAAATTCGGATTTTTTAGATCTTGATGCTAAAATTGATAAAGGTGGGATTGAAGAAAGCAAAACGCTAGATTTTGCTAAACCCACTATTTTGGATTTCAAGGAATTTAATTATTAAAGTTGCTATTTAATTGATTGTATTTCCTTGTTGCAATCCGTGCTAAATTCTCCTCACGCTTTGAGGGAGTGCTGGATTAGGGGGTGTCCGGATAGCCGAACTATAACCTTTGGCCGGACTCTTGGACTATGAAGATACAAGATTGAAGACTTCGTCCCGTGTCCGGATGGGACTTTCCTTGGCATGGAAGGCAAGCTTGGCAATACGGATATGTAGATCTCCTTCCATTGTAACTGACTCTGTGTAACCCTAGCCCCTTCCGGTGTCTATATAAACCGGAGGGTTTAGTCCGTAGGACGAACAATAATCATACCATAGGCTAGCTTCTAGGGTTTAGCCTCTTTGATCTCGTGGTAGATCTACTCTTGTACTACCCATATCATCAATATTAATCAAGCAGGAGTAGGTTTTTACCTCCATCGAGAGGGCTGAACTGGGGTAGAAACATCGTGTCCCTCGTCTCCTGTTACCATCCGCTTAGACGCACAGTTCGGGACCCCCTACCCGAGATCCGCCGGTTTTGACACCGACATTGGTGCTTTCATTGAGACTTCCTCTGTTTCGTCATCTTCAGGCCCGATGGCTCCTCCGATCGTCAACAACGATGTGGTCCAAGGTGAGACTTTTCTCCCCGGACAGATATTCGTATTTGTCGGCTTTGCACTACGGGCTAATTCGCTTGGCCATCTGGAGCAGATTGAAAGCTACGCCCCTGGCCATCAGGTCAGATTTGGAAATTTGAATTACACGGCCGACATCCGCGGAGACCTGATCTTCGACGGATTTGAGCCACAGCCGAGCGTGCCGCACTGTCACGATGGGCATGACTTAACTCTGCCGCCGAATAGTGCCCTGAAGGCCGCACCCGCATCCGCTCCGACCTTTAGCTCAGGGCCGACTGCGCCAACCGAGGACGGGTGGCTAGACCCCACCACGGGGGCTGCATTCAACGGCGATCGAGCCGAACACCAGCCTTATCCTCTGTGAAGCCCGTGACTCCAAGGTGTCGGATTCTTCCCCGGACTACGGACCCTCCGTGCCCCTGCCGATCGAATCCGATCGGGCGCCGATAATGGAATTCATCGCCGCGGATATCTTTCAGCACTCGCCATTCGGTGACATTCTGAATTCACTAAGGTCTCTCTCTTTGTCAGGAGAGTCCTGGCCGGATTATGACCGACAGGATTGGGATGCGAACGACGAAGAAATTCGACGCCCACCCACCACCCACTTCGTAGCCACTGTCGATGATTTAACCAACATACTCGACTTCAACTCCGAAGACATCGACGGTATGGACGACGATGTAGGAGACAAACAGGAACCAGCGCCCATAGGGCACTGGACAGCCACCCCATCCTACGATGTGTACATGGTGGACACACCCAAAGGAAACGGCGACGAAGAACGGGAGGACGCAACGAAGGATCGTTCCTTCGAAAAGCAATCAAAGCGGTGGCGTAAGCGCCGTTCCAAGCCCCGCCTCGATAGAGACAGCGGTCATACAGACCCAGCCACAGAGCAGGGCGAGCCGGCGGACGATGAACATGGCATCGAGCAACCGTCCGAACAAGGCAACTCGGATAAACAAACCGAACAACCCGTCCCCGGCGAAGATACCAGTCCGGACAACCACACGCCGGACAAGTTCCTGGAGCAGAAGAACCTCCACAAAAGGCTCGTCGCCACCGCGCGTAGCCTGAAAAAACAGAAGCGGAAGCTCAAGACTGTGGAAGATGCACTCAGAATCAGATGGAGCAAAGTACTCAACACCACAGACAAATATGGGGACAGTCGCCATACAAAGAGCTACCCGAAGCGAAAACTACTGCCCGAATTTGATGAGGAGGCCCTAGAGCCCCCGCAATCAAAAAACAAAGCAACCACCCGGTCGGATAGATGACCTCATGGCCAAAACAGAGCAGCAAACAATGCTGCACACAAGCCAGCACATGATCCACGCGAGGATTCGCATCAAAAAGATGGCCCAGCCAGATCTATCTACGGGCCAAGAAAGCAAGCTCTAGCAAGCAATTCAGCATAGCATATATCCGAACACAACGGCACACCCAAATACAGGGGTGTCGCACACCCCCTATGTTTCACCGACGAGGTGCTGGACCATGAATTCCCAGCGGGATTCAAACCCGTAAACATAGAGGCATATGACGGAGCGATAGACCCTGGAGTCTGGATTGAGGACTATATCCTCCATATACACATGGCCAGAGGAGACGACCTCCACGCCATAAAATACCTACCCCTCAAGCTCAAAGGGCCAGCCCAGCATTGGCTTAAAGGCCTTCCCGAAAACACCATTGGAAGCTGGGAAGAGCTCGAGGACGCTTTTTGGGCAAATTTTTAAGGGACTTATGTCCGACCACCGGATGCAGACGATTTAAGTCAAATAACTCAACAACCCGGAGAGTCAGCCCGGAAGCTCTGGAACATATTTCTTACTAAAAAGAACCAGATAGTCGACTGTCCGGATGCCGAAGCCTTAGCAGCTTTCAAGCACAGCGTCCGAGACGAATGGCTCGCCAGACACCTCGGCCAAGAAAAGCCAAGAACAATGGCCGCATTAACAAGCCTCATGACTCGCTTTTGCGTGGGAGAGGACAGCTGGTTGGCAAGACGCAGCACCAGCGACCCAAGCACGTCCGAAGTCAGGGATGGAAACGGGAAGCCACGTCACAGCAAAGACCAGCGCCGGAATAAGAGAAACAGTCCGAAGAGCGCGACAGTTAACGCCGGATTCAAAAGCTCTCGGCAGGGTAAGCAGAAGCTGCCCCTCAAAGATAACAGGGGCGAACTGTCCAACTTAAAGAAAATCCTGGACAAGATATGTCAAATCCACAGCACCCCTGGGAAGCCTGCAAACCATACCCACAGAGAATGTTGGGTCTTCAAGCAATCCGGCAAACTCTCAATGCCGAACACAAGGGGCTGGATACACCAAGTGAGGACGATGATGAATCCCACAAACAAAGCACTGGGAAACAAAAGAATTTCCCACAAGAAGTTAAAACAGTAAATTTACTTCACGTGACAAAAGGGAAAGACGAAGTGGCACCTATAGAGATACGCGCCATACGGCCTATCACAAAGGAGTGTCGCCACTAGTTGTTAAAACCGATCACCTTCGACCATCAGGATTACTCTGGAAGTATCCGACATGCAGGCTGGGCTGCCTTGGTATTAGATCCGATAATTGACGGATTCCACTTTACACGAGTCCTGATGGACGGCGGCAGTGGTTTAAACCTGCTATATCAGGACACAGTCCGCCAAATGGGGATGGACCCAACAAAAATTTGCCATAGCAACACTTCCTTTAAAGGAGTAGCGCCAGGCCCAGATGCCCATTGCACGGGTTCCCTCTTACTAGAAGTTATGTTCGGTTCTCCCGATAACTTCCGTAGCGAAATGCTAACCTTCCACATCGCCCCATTTTCAAGTGGCTATCAAGCACTACTGGGACGCGAAGCGTTCGCCCGCTTTAACGCAATACCACATTATGCATCTCTCACGCTTAAGATGCCCGGTCCACGGGGCATCATGTCACTAAAGGGAAATATTGAGTGTTTCTCCCGCGCGGAGGATTGTGCAGCTGCCTTGACAGCCACACATTAAAACAGCTTTACCAATCAAAGCACCTAAACAGGTCGTTAAGACCACGGACGTGGCTAGACGAGTCCGGTGCAAACATACCATTGATAACGGCTTAATGGCCGCATACCCCTGTACAAGGGGCTCCACACATGTAAAACAAGAGACAATAAGGCTCATTTTTACCCATTTTGAATTATACTTTGTTTATTTAGTATAATGTACATTTCGCACGACCTTTTTCAACTAAGTTCCTCTCTTTTTCAGATGAACACCATGCTATACCCGTCCAGGACACGGCACAACGGAGACACAGGCGACAGACGTGCAGCAGGGACCCGTTCCAAGGATTCTTTTTAGATTAAGACCCTGCGTAAACCTTTTTTACTGTCTTTTGTTGATACACATCCCCCAGATTCTCAGTATAGCCGAGGAGGAGGCTGGCGTCTTGGCATGTGGCCACGTCAGAATTTTGCGCGTACCTGGACACCAGGGGCTTATTACCAACGGCACTGTTCAGCCCGTTTTCATAAAGACCGAATACCTTAGGGAGTGTTCGGCGTCGCGAGTTTGGCCTTATATGCATCAGCTCCGAATCATGTCTTTGGTTAAATGTTGGGTTTGCTCGGCTCCTGTGTTTTGCTGCCTTACGGTCCGCTCTATTGGCTAAGGCGGCTCCAGGAGAACTACTACGATTGTGCCCCGGTTCAGTCAGGCGAGCACCTCAGTAGAGAAAGCTGAAAACTGACTGTCATGATATAGCGTGAGACTGGTCAACCACTCGATGACCCATTGGAATCTTCGGGATTCCTCCGCATTAACGAAGGGCCGTTTCCCGGCCAGGCACACACGCGCCCCAAATTCGGGCGAGCGCGGTGCCACCAGGGGCTATATAGTAGCTCCACGGTCAAACTCGTATGGCTAAGTGAAAGTGATAAAGCATTATAGTCTGGTTGCCTAGTTCGCTGTGCTACCACCTCCTTAATGGACCAAGACGTTGGATCAAGTGTGATGATGCGCCTTTTGCAAACACCCCCGCATTATATGCGTGGGGGCTGAAGCCAACGACTGCAATCTTTCAGGTTATATATACATATACGTAAACAGCCGCACATGAGGCATTATAATTCTTGCAAGCACAAATATAAAAAGCTTCTACATGTCAGCAAAATATTGTTTTCAATGAAAATACATGTATTCGAACATAATATCCTTCGAGCATTGCGTCTCTATTAAATGAGCACCCTCCAGGACTTCTTGAAAGTAGTGCTCGGCAGGTACTCGGCTTTCGCCCGAATCTTGGGCTGCAACAGCGGTGGCCTCCATCTCCATCCAGTATGTCTTGACATGGGCAAGGGCCATCCGCGCACCCTCCACACACGCTGACCTCTTCATCGCGTTGATATACGACACTGCACCAAGGAACTGCTGCACCAAGCTAAAATAACTGTTCAGCTTTGGCCTTTTCGGCCACAGATGATCCACGACATACTTCATGGCGATTCCGGATAACCTATTTATCTCGGCCCATTCGGCCAAATGATCGGTTAATGGAAGCGGACGCTCTGGATTGTGGAACTTCGACCAGAAAAGCTTTTCCCCTTCGCGACCCTCCTGATCTTGGAAGTGTTCGACCGCATCAGCGGCACTCGCCGCTAAATCCAGATACGCGTCCGCCGAACTCCACATCCGCTCCAACGGAGCATATTTAGGATCCCCGAACTTCATCCGCAGCATAAAGGGCTTTCCAACCGCGATATCTCCGGCTTGACGTAGCTCCTCCTTCATCGCCCTCATCGCAGAACGAGCATCATTGGCCGCTGTAGTGGCCTTCTCCAGGTCCGTCCGTTCCGCCCGATCTTCTTTTTCAAGAAGCTTGCAACGGTCAGTAGCGCTCTTCAACTTCACAGCCATCTCGGCCATTTCCTTCTTGCTTCGGCAGTGAGCAGCCTGTTCGGCTTTCAGCTCTTCAACCGCCTTTAAGGCAGCCGCATCACTTTTTCTGGCTTGCTCCTTGATAACCCACAAGTATAGGGGATCAATTGTAGCCTCTTTCGATAAGTAAGAGTGTCGAACCCAACGAGGAGCTAAAGGTAGAACAAATATTCCCTCAAGTTCTATTGACCACCGATACAACTCTACGCACGCTTGACGTTTGCTTTACCGGAAACAAGTAAGAAACTAGAAGTACTTTGTAGGTGTTTTTGGGTAAGCTTGCAAGAAAGTAAAGAGTAGGAAAATAAAACTACGGGTTGTTTAGATAAAGACACAACTAAATTAGTTTTAGTAAAGAGCTTTTGTCAACAATAAAGTTATTTGTCCCTAGGCAACCGATAACTAGACCGGTAACATTATTGCAATTTTATTTAAGGGAGAGGCATCAGCTAACATACTTTCTCTACTTGGATCATATGCACTTATGATTGGAACTCTAGCAAGCATCCGCAACTACTAAAGATTCATTAATGTAAAACCCAACCATAGCATTAAAGTATCAAGTCCCCTTTATCCCATACGCAAACAACCTACTTACTCGGGTCTGTGCTTCTGTCACTCACGCTACCCACCATAAGCAAATCATAAGAATATTGCAAACCCTACAGCGGGGATCCCTCACGCTTGCGCGACACGGAGAGCACCATAGGACAACACCAATAATAAAACATACAACTCAAACCAATCACGATCATCAAATAGCCATTAGGACAAAACAGATCTACTCAAACATCATAGGATAGCCATACATCATTAGGAAATAATATATAGCATTGAGCACCATGTTTAGGTAGAGAGTACATCGGGTAAGAGAGAGGTTACACCGCTGCATAGAGGGGGGAAGAGTTGGTGATGATGGCGGTGAAGTTGTTGGTGAAGATGATGGCCCCGGTAGCGCTCCGGCGCCACCGGAAGCAAGGGGGAGAGGGCCCCCCTTCTTCTTCTTCCTTGACCTCCTCCTTAGATGGGAGAAGGGCTTCCCCTCTGGTCCTTGGCTCCCATGGCGTGGGAGGGGCGAGAGCCCCTCCGAGATTGGATCTATCTCTCTGTCTCTCTCTGGTTCTGCGTTATGTTTTCTGGCCCTTCACCGTTTCTTAAATATCCAGAGATCCGTAACTCCAATTGGGGTGAATATTTCGCTCAGATCTTTCTCATAAAATTATCTTTCTTGCGGCAAAAGAAGAGCGTCAACGCCTTATGGGGTGGCCACGAGGGTCAGGGGCGCGCCTGACACCCTGGGGCGCGCCCCCTACCTCATGCCCACCTCGGACACCGTTTCACGTTGATTCCACTTCCCAAAAATCATAAATATTCCAAAATAATTCTCCGTCCGTTTTTATCCCATTTGGACTCCGTTTGATATTGGGTTTCTGCGAAACATAAAACATGCAACAAACAGGAACTGGCACTGGGCACTGGATCAATATGTTAGTTCCAAAAATAATATAAAAAGTTGCCAAAAAGTATATGAAAGTTGAATAATATTGGCATGGAAGAATAAAAAATTATAGATACGACGGAGACGTATCAACATCCCCAAGCTTAATTCCTGCTCGTCCTCGAGTAGGTAAATGATAAAAAAATAACTTTTGATGTGGAATGCTACCTAGCATAATCTTGATCATATGTCTAATCATGGCATGAATATTAATACACGAGTGATTCAAAGCAATAGTCTATCATTTGACATTTAAGACAATAATTCTTCAAGCATACCAACCAAGCAATTATGTCTTATTGAAATAACTTAGCCAAAGAAAGCTCATCCCTACAAAATCATATAGTCTGGCTATGCTCCATCTTCACCACACAAAGTATTTACATCATGCACAACCCCGATGACAAGCCAAGCAATTGTTTCATACTTTTGACGTTTCTCAAACCTTTTCAACTTTCACGCAATACATGAGCGTGAGCCATGGACATAACACTATAGGTGGAATAGAATATGATGATAGGGGTTATGTGGAGAAGACAAAAAAGGAGAAAGTCTCACATCAACTAGGCGTATCAACGGGCTATGGAGATGCCCATTAATAGATATCAATGTGAGGAGTAGGGATTGCCATGCAACGGATGCACTAGAGCTATAAGTATATGAAAGCTCAAACTGAAACTAAGTGGGTGTGCATCCAACTTGCTTGCTCATGAAGACATAGGGAATTTGAGGAAGCCCATCGTTGGAATATACAAGCCAAGTTCTATAATTAATATTCCCACTAGTATATGAAAGTGATAACTCAAGAGACTCTCTATATGAAGAACATGGTGCTACTTTGAAGCAGAAGTGTGGTAAAAGGATAGTAACATTGCCCCTTCTCTCTTTTTCTCTCATTTTTTTATTTTTTTATTTTTATTTTTTTTATTTTTTTGGTGGGCTTCTTGGCCTCTTTTTTTTGTTTGGGCTTCTTTGGCCTCTTTTATTTTTCATAAAGTTCGGAGTCTTATCCCGACTTGTGGGGGAATCATAGTCTCCATCATCCTTTCCTCACTGGGGCAATGCTCTAATAATGATGATCATCACACTTTTATTCACTTACAACTCAATATTACAAGTCGATATCTAGAACAAATATATGACTCTATATGAATGCCTCCGGCGGTGTACCGGGATGTGCAATGATCTAGCGTAGCAATGACATAAAAAAACGGACAAGCCATGAAAACATCATGCTAGCTATCTTACGATCATGCAAAGCAATATGACAATGAATGTTCAAGTCATGTATATGATGATGATGGAAGTTGCATGGCAATATATCTCGGAATGGCTATGGAAATGCCATGATAGGTAGGTATGGTGGCTGTTTTGAGTAAGATATAATGAGGCTTATGTGTGACAGAGCGTATCATATCACGGGGTTTGGATGCACCGGCGAAGTTTGCACCAACTCTCGAGGTGAGAAAGGGCAATGCATGGTACCGAAGAGGCTAGCAATGATGGAAGGGTGAGAGTGCGCATAATCCATCGACTCAACATTAGTCATAAAGAACTCATATAGTTATTGCAAAAATATATTAGTCATCAAAACAAAGTACTACGTGCATGCTCCTAGGGGGATAGATTGGTAGGAAAAGACCATCGCTCGTCCCCGTCCGCCACTCATAAGGAAGACAATCAATAAACACCTCATGCTCCGACTTTGTTACATAACGGTTCACCATACGGGCATGCTACGGGACTTGCAAACCTCAACACAAGTATTTCTCAATTTCACAATTACTCAACTAGCACGACTCTAATATCACCACCTTTATATCGCAAAACTATTGCAAGGAACCAAACATATCATATTCAGTGATCTACAAGTTTTATGCAGGGTTTTATGACTAACCATGTGAATGACCAGTTCCTGTCATCTCTCTAAATAGATATAAGTGAAGTAAGAGAGTTTAATTCTTTCTACAAAAGATATGCCCACGCTCTAACAAGTATAGGTGAAGAAAAAGAGCATTCTACAAATGGCGGTTGTCTATGTAAAGAGAAACAGGCAATCCAAGCTTCAAATGATATAAGTGAAGCACGTGAAGCATTCTATAAAGCCATACTCAAAAGATACAAGTGAAGTGCAATGAGAATTCTATAAATCAACCAAGGAATATCTCATACCAGCATGGTGCAAAAAATAAAAATGAAAACTAAATGCAAAAAATGCTCCAAGATTGCACATATCGCATGAACGAAATGAATCCGAAAACATACCGATACTTGTTGAAGAAAGAGGGGATGCCTCCCTAGCATCCCCAAGCTTAGACGCTTGAGTCTCCTTGAATATTTACTTGGGGTGCCTCGGGCATCCGCAAGCTTGAGCTCTTGCCTCTCTTCCTTCTTCTCACATCGGAACCTTCTCAATCATCGAACACTTCATCCACACAAAACTTCAACAGAAAACTCTGTAAGATCCGTTAGTATAATAAAGCAAATCACTACTCTAAGTACTGTTGCAAAACAATTCATATTTTATTTTTGCATTGTGTCTACTGTAATATAACTTTTTCGTGGCTTAATCCACTGATATAAATTGATAGTTTCATCAAAACAAGCAAACTATGCATCAAAAACAGAATCTATCTAAAACAGAACAGTCTGTAGCAATCTGAACATTCACCATACTTCTGGTACTTTAAAAATTCTTCCAAAATTAGGAAAAATAAAAAAATTGTACATCAAGACAGTGAAAAAATAATCAGAACCATTTGACATTCTAGTAAAAAACTAAAATTCATGCACTACAACCAAAGTTTCTGTCCTGCACCGCACAAACCAACAAGCATCGTAAACATCCTAAAGGCAAACCTTTGCACATTATTTTTATAATACAATGGAATTGTACAAGGGGATAATTATTTTTTTTGAAATTTTTCTGTAATTAAGATTCACAAAGTTCCCATGGGCATGAACAAAGTTCAAGGACGTCCCCCATTTTTACAATGCTTGTCTCTCTCACTTTCACTTTTCTTTTTGAAAAAGTTTTGGGTTCCCCTCTTTATTTTTGTTGTTTTTAAACTATATGAAAGCACTAAACAGAAATAAATGACTCTCTAAAACTTCCGGGTTGTCTCCCTGGCAGCGCTTTCTTTAAAGCCATTAAGCTAGGCATTTAGTGCTCAAGTAGTGAATCCACCCGGATCCCAAGGTATATCAAAGCCAATCTTAATTAGCAATGATTTGTAATTTAGTAGTGAGCAAAAAGTAACATATATCATGCAACAACGAAGTCTAACTCTCTTCCTATGCATCGGCATGTCATAAAAGAACAATTCATGCACACAAAGTAAAGGTCAATGCATAGTATAAATTGCAATTTTATCGTGTTGGAGACATAGAGAGGTGGAGATATAGTTCCTCTCTCATAATAATTGCAAGTTGGAGCAGCAAGCACATGCATAGTATATTCATCAAAATCATCATGTGCAACGGTAAAAGGCAACCCATCAATGTAATCCTTAATAAGTGCAAACTTCTCCGATATAGTGTAGTTTGGAGAATTCAAAAAGATAATAGGACTATCATGAGTGGGTGCAATAGCAACAATTTCATGTTTAACATAAGTAACTATAGCAAGTTCATCTCCATAAGCATAATTCATATTGGCATCTTGGCCACAAGCATATCAAGCATCATCAAAAAGGGATATTTCAAGAGAATCAACGGGATCAGAATAGTCATCATAGCAATCATCCTTCGGTAAGCACGAAGGGGAATTAAACAATGTATGAGTTGAAGAGTTACTCTCATTAGAAGGTGGGCACGGGTAGCTAATCCGCTCTTCCTCCTTTTGTTCTTCGCTCTCCTCATCATCTTTTTCATCCAATGAGCTCACAGTTTCATCAATTTCTTCTTCCACAGACTCCTGCAAAATATTAGTCTCTTCTTGGACAGTGGAGTATTTCTCAATATATGGTTTAACATAAGCATTAGAAGCATAATTCTCATAACAATATTCAAGTATGGCAAAATTTTCAGATTCGTAAAGAGTAGCACCATACTTTTCAATCAAAGAAGCAATTTCATAAGCACCCTTAAAACAACAAATTCTTCAATTTGTTGAATATCATAGTAACTATAAACACCCTTAGCATACGAAGATAAGATTCCATTATCAATAAACTCACATTGGTAGGGAAGGTGTTTCTTAGGGTTTTCAGAACAACAAGTAAAATCATAATAATAGCATAAATTCCAAGCATAGCATTGCAAACGATGAATTTGATCCAATAAACGTTTCCCTTTTTCAGATATACGGTGTCTCACATAACAAGCATGCTCATCTAATGATTTGCCCTCAACTAAGCTAGTTGGGGTTTCGGCACGAGCACATAGGGATCGAAGATGATCCAAGTAATAAGCTTTAGCAGTGTGATACATTTTGAGTGGTTCTTCAACCATTGGTTCAGTAGGTACAACTAATTGTTTTGGTATTTTGCGTTTCCTACCCATAACTAAAGATAGAAAACAACTAAGAGCAGCAAATAAAAACTACTCAGTGATAAAGCAAACAAGCACACACGAGAATATTTACCCCATGCTATTGCTCCCCGGCAACGGCGCCAGAAAAAGGTCTTTGTCGGTGTCAAAACCGGCGGATCTCGGGTAGGGGGTCCCGAACTATGCGTCTAGGAGGATGGTAACAGGAGACAAGGGACATGATGTTTTTACCCAGGTTCGGGCCGTCTCGATGGAGGTAAAACCCTACTCCTGCTTGATTAATATTGATGATATGGGTAGTACAAGAGTAGATCTACCACGAGATCAAGGAGGCTAAACCATAGAAGCTAGCCTATGGCATGATTGTTGTTCTTGTTGTTGTGTCCCACGGACTAAAACCCTCCGGTTTATATAGACACCGGAGAGGGCTAGGGTTACGCAAAGTCGGTTACAATGGTAGGAGATCTACATATCCGTATCGCCAAGCTTGCCGTCCACGCCAAGGAAAGTTCCTTCCGGACACGGGACAAAGTCTTCAATCTTGTATCTTCATAGTCCAGGAGTCCGGCCGAAGGTATAGTCCGGCTATCCGAACACCCCCTAATCCAGGACTCTCTCAGTAGCCCCTGAACCAGGCTTCAATGACGACGAGTCCGGCGCGCAGATTGCCTTCGGCATTGCAAGGCGGGTTCCTCCTCCACGTACATCATAGAAGATTTTGAACACAAGGATAGTGTACGGCTCTGCAAAATAAGTTTCCACATATTGCCATAGAGAGAATAATATTTACACAAATCTAATCTGCTGACGTATTCCGTAGCGTGTCATCACACCATGGCCAAGCCTTTATTCGAATCGTTTTATTGTCCCACCTTAGCGCATTTAGCGAGGCAGTTTCCTTGGCACGTATTGTCGAAGCAGAGATTGTGTCCCCTTATTTCGGGATTCTCATCAATACGGACGTGGGTAACCCAACCGGCCATTGATTACGGCGTTTGGGAGATAAGCGTTTTTTACCAGGTGGGTGGGGACGTGTAGTTTTCGTCCGCCCATATAAGGGGATAAGGATCCACCTTTTCACCTACGCCTTCTTCCTCCTTTGCCTATCCATTTCCGCGCACTCGAGCTCCAGCGCCCAAGTCCGCACTCCCCACCTCAACCTTCTCCAGCCATGTCCGGAGCGGGAGGCAAGTGGTTGGTCTCCTCCGTTATGGAGGGACACATCGAAAAACTGAGGAAGGCCGGATACTTGTCTAACGACATCACGCACCGGCTTCCCGAAGAGGGGCAGCTCGTCCCCACCCCTAGGCCCCATGAGAGGGTGGTGTTCTGTGGGGACCCCGACTCATAAGTCGTGATCACTGAATGCACGTGTACAGTGATCCCAGAGATCAATGCTCACTGAACACACAAAAGCTGAATAACAAGAGTCTTAAATCCATACATACCGTATTACACAAGTAGGACCATTATGGTCAAGCTTGAGTATAACATTGCAGCGGAAATCTTCGTCGATAACTTGGACCCATGCCATCTGCCTTAACCCTACAGGCATTCTGACTGGGAAGCGTCCTAGCCCGCATGCTCATCACCACAGTATTCTTCTTCATATCATGTTCTTTCATGCCTGGCCAATAAAATAACCAGTGGCAAGCCAATGAGTACTTTGAATGTACTCGCAAGCAACCCATGTTTTGGTTCAAGGTATAACAATGCATGATATAGGTAAATTTTTGCGGAAATCTAGTTTTGAGAGCAATGACATGTTCAAAAACTTGTAAGACATGCATCAGGAGAATTTAAGTAACCAAGAGGACATGTAACAGATATCAACATAAACAGAGTGGGCACCAACCCAACTCAATCATGTCAAGTCCTTGACTTGACCCAAGTAGTTCTTCCCACACACACTGGTTTGTAAACAAGTGGACGTAGCCCAAGAGCGGTTACCCAACTGTCCTTGACCGTGGACACGGCTATTCGAATAGTTTTACACTCTGCAGAGGTTGCACACTTTACCCACAAGATCCGGGGAACTTCCGTGTCATCCACGACCCTCGGTACCTCAAGTACCTGGGGTAAGCACCCGATCACTACCTTTCCCTAGACGACACTAACAAGGAGTCCACTCGTTGTTCCGTATCCTCACGACGTACATCATACGAGACTCACTCGGGATCGTAACATCCGAGAGGGGACACAACAGTGTATCCGGTGCCCTGTGAAAACAGTCATGGCCGCCCTACCTAGCACGACCCCGTCCCGAGAGAGAGCACCAACTCTCCCCCGTCACTAGTAATGCGGGCTCCAAGCTAGTATCGCCCTAGGTAATCAATAATGCCCTTTCCCATATAAGGGTAGAGTGGTTGCGCATGTAAGGTTGGAATAACGGTCGCAACTTAAACCAATCCGTTTTTGAAAACAACACACACACTTGCCTCGGTACACCACCTCGTCATCAAGTGGCTACCCAACCCATCGTCTCCCTCGGGCATAAGTGGCACCCGACGGGGTTTTCAAAAAGTCCTTTGAAAATACTTTGCCTCCATCACCATGCATATACCCGTCCCTTTTGCGTAGCACTACTTAGCATCCTATCTACTCCCACCGGCATAACCCTCATAAGAAGGTAGGGTCATGCCCAATGCAAGTATCAACGAGGAAGTAACGAAGGCAACCCGCCAAAGTGGTTACCATCTCATCATGATTCTGAAACAACACTAATAAAGTGCTATATGACATGCATAAAAAGGGTTTCACAGGCATGGTCAAAGGGCTGCTTGCCTGTTTTAACAAAGTCTTCGAGGTCTTCAAATATCTCTGGTCCAACTCCGAGAATTTCGTCTACTTCGTCAACTATCGTCGAAAGCAACCACAATAAGCAACACAACAAGGTAGAAAATAAAAGTGCTCTAAAAATATTGATTTGACTTTTCTAGGGCATCTCTGGTTATATGAAAATTAACGAGAGTGGTTTCATTGGAATTGGGTCAGTGGATATTTCTAAACATTTCGATATGATGGAATCAAGGGTTTTATGGGATTGCAAGGAGTGTATAGAAACATATTTTTGAAAAATAGCAAAGGCACCCATTTTATGATTTTAGAAGCATCTAGGAATTGGTTTCACTGGATTTGGAGTTGAAATGATTTTCCTATGAATTTGCAAAGTTGATACATATGAAGAAATGGCTCAATAATTTGTGTGGTACAGAAAGTATTAATAAAAATGTTCATAAACTAAGTTATGAACTTAGGAACACCTAGGAATTTGAATCATGGAATTTGGATAAAAAATGGGCTCTCTGTGATTTTCTAAAGTTTAAGACAGAAATGGAAAAATGGGATTTGATAAATGTTTGTGAAGAAAATCTTTATGGAAAAATGTGCAAATTGCACCATGTGATAGATCAGGAATTTATGAACTTATAGAAATTAGAATCATCAAATTTGGAGTCTATTTGAATTATCTAGGAATTTTACAATAATTATGAAAAGAAAAAGGAAGAAAGGGAGTCAACCTTATAAAGCGCACTGGGCGAAGCCCAGCTAAACAGCGCCTACTGGGCTCGGCCCAGTGGCTCAGCTGCGCGAGGGAGGAGGTGACGCCGAAGGCGTATTCGCGGGTGACGCTTTCCCCGAAGGGAAGCGTAGATCGGCTGGCCCGTCTCCACTTAAATGACGTGGCCGGCCGGCGGGGTCACTGACCTGCGGGGCCCACCCGTAGGGTCTTCTTCCTCCTCCCGCGCTCGCGACATGAGGGGACCGAGCCCGTCTGTGCGCCGGCTGGTGCCTTCCCCCGGCGACACAGGCCACCTCTGGTCAAGCCGCAACCACCGGAGGGGTCGCCAGGGAACGACGCATCAGGGAAGCTCATCAGGGTCGACGAGAGATGGCCGGGGCGCGCCCGGCACTGGCCTCGGCGGACGGCTACTCGGGCAGTGATGGGCAGGGAGGCACGGTGCCCCGGCAGACTGGGCGATGGGGGGGAATGGGTCGCTGGAATTCGGTGGTTCTTCTGGAGGGGAGAGGAGGTGGGGAGGACCTCGTCCTTGCCCGAATCGGAGCGGAGGCCAACAACGGCATTCCGTCCATGGGCGGTGCTGGAGGGCATGATAGGGAGAAGGAAGATGTCTTGGAGGTGCACGGGAGAGGGGGGACCCAATCGAGGCGAGAGAGAGCTCGGGGGGAGGCTCTATATAGGGGGGCACTGGTGCACCATGGGCGCGGTCCAGGCCGCGCTCGGGTGAGCTCCAGGAAGGAGACAGAGGACAGGGGAGGAGGGGCCCGATAGCATTGCGTGTCGTGGACGTCGAGGTGACCTCAGGGACACGAGGGGGAGGCCCTAGGTGGCCGGAGGCACTTGGAAGGGGGCGACTACAGTGCGGGAGCGCACTGTAGCGCGCTCCAGAGCGTGCAAATGGCCGGCATGCCATTTTTTTGGCAATGTGGGCGCGGCCACTGATGTCTGGTAGTGCTTGGGGTAGTAAAGAAGTGTGGAGAGGCATTGGATGCCCTGGAGAGCCAGTAGGAGAGGAGAGAGGTTGATGGAGAGAGAGAAAGAGGCTGTCCAGAGAGAGAAAGTGAGGGTTTCACCCCCAAATAATTGAGCTGAAATGCAGCCATTGTTACTGGAGGTAGAGGAGGTCTAGGAGGGGCTGTGGTAAAAAGATAGGGTCATGGAGATTAGTGGAAGTGGTCAAAAAGGTGGTCTTGGAAATTTTGCAGAAGGTGTTTGATGTAGGTTTGGGCAAGTAGATTATCTCCATTTTCCATGAGACTCCACAGGGTGAAATGACACATAACAATAGGGCCTTCCACCAAGTTTGAGCTCATTTGGGCAAAGTTGCCAATGTAACTTTGGTAAATCCTAACATTTAGCAGAAATGGCTTTACCAAGATTTAGTCATGCAAATCAATTCTCCTTGATGCACCACTTAGTGTAGTGGCCTCATTTGGCCATGTGAACATGCCCATAAAAGTTGGGGTCAAGGAGAGAAAGTTGGCAGTACAAACTTGTTCAAATTTGATTCTGGCCAGAGAGGGTTTTGGGGCACTTTGATCAAGATAACATTCTCTCCAACTTGTGTCATTTGGTCTAGATGCATTATTACACCATTTGAGCATGTGCACCAAGTTTGAGAGCATTTGGACATGTTTGACAGTGCAAAAATGTTCAAACTTGAAAAAGGACAGAAGTGGTTTTGAGAGGGTTTCATGGGGTTATACTACTCTCCATGACATGGTACTTGGCAAGATCATAAAAAATGTCATATGTGACATGTTAGAATTTTCTTGGAGTTTTATGAAAATATTTCCTGTAGAAATATTTCAAATCCTTGAAATGAGCAGAAATGGTTTTGGGAGGTTTTGTACAATATTTTGAGCATAACTATATGTTGAAACTCATATATATGGAAATTATATGTCCATTGAGTCTCCCTAATTTTTCTCAAATATTTTTAAAGCTTTAAAATAATTTAAACCTATTTAAGACCATTTCTGGCCTTAAGAAAAAGCCTTTAAATAAAATAGGAAAATAACTTTTAAAATTATATTTTTGTGGTTTCTGGGTAACATATATCTAATAGGAGTCAAAACAATTTTTGGAAAGATTTTTACTGCCCTTAATTAAGTACTTGCAGTGCAATCCTCGACTCAGGGTTTTTTAGAAACCTGATTTTTGAAAATACTTTTTGGCCAAATTATTTTTGTAAGAAAATAATATATTGCTCTATACACATGGCATGATCATTGGGAAAAGGTTTTGGATCAAGGAGAAGGAGTATAAGAGTTGGAGGATTTATTTGATTTTTAGAGCACTTGCAAACAGCAGACAAAACCCAATCAAGGCAAGGTCCAAAACACTCGAAAGCTTTTGCCAAACCACATTTTATCATGATTTATTAGCTTAAGTGTTGTGGCATGAAAATCAGGGTGTGACAGACCTACCCCCCTTACAGGAATCTCGTCCCCGAGATTCCCAGACTAGGCGCGGGAAGGAATACAGAAACTTGGATTTGGGGTAGTCTTCACGTCCTCATTCTGCTTCTGCTTCCGTTTGGTGCTCCATTGAATCCTTGAAGTATTTGATGGCGTGGCTTTGTGTATGACATTCTTGCTTGATCCAGGTTGCTAAGGGGTCTCTCGCGTTAGGTTAGGTTGGGCTGGGGGTCAATGGTTCGGTGATTGATGCCCTGGTAGGGATCGGGCTAGTTAGGAAGTTGGAAACACTTTCGGGGGCGTGTCACATGGAAAACGTTGTGCACAGTGGGTAACTCAGGTGGTAACTCTAACTGGTAGTCGTCTACTCTTCATCTTGAAGTGATCCAAAAGGGGGTTGTTGAACCATGGAGTGATCTCGAAGAGGGCCGATGAATCTTGGCGTGGGTTTCCTTGTCACGAAAATGCTTGGTTCCCTTGAGAGGAGTGGTTTGTAGATATGCACAGTCTCTGACAAGGAAGTTCACTTCTTGACGATGATGGTTGGTGTAGTTCTTCCTCCTGGACATGGCGGTCTTCAGGTGTTCCCTAACCGGCTGAACGGTTCTTCTTCCGTCTTTGGGTAGGCAAATATATCACCAAAGAAAGATGGCAACTAACTTGTCCGAGTACTCCATGAAGACTTGCCCACGGGGTACATAGGTATAGGTTGGGGTATCGATGGTCGTCATGGTTGGGTATTGGCCAAGGTTTCCTTGTCCTAGAGCCAAAGCCCATGGTTGTGATTCCGACCATATTGTGGCTTGGTGGGGCTTAAGGGTTTCAAGGATTCTAGTGTGCGAGCGAACGTTTGTCACCTTATCCTTAAGCATGGTTCCTGAGATGCCAATTGTTCTATCTAGTCTTCCAAGCAATCACATCATGTCGCCAAAAGAATCATCCCGTATAGGTCAACTCCAATCATCACTCATGTTATTCATATCCTCATGACTCTCGAGAGGAGGTCTAACAAAATCATATATGTCTACAATCCCCAAACTCATATGTGTGTCTACCCCTAAAAATCCATGGGTAGAGCATATAAGCTGCTAAGCTTGAGTTTAATCACCACAATCCAAGTGCTCAGTCTATTGATCCAAGGTCCATGATAAAGCATCTCTATCCTAAGGAAACACGTCGTAAGCCACTCCAAGACCTTGTTTCCTTCCTATGAATCAACTCCGATAGCTCATTAACTTCCATCAATCACTACATAATCCATTAATTCTACAAATCCAATGTTTATGGTGTTCCACATGATCTTCTATTGTCCTATAGTCCCCAAATACTTGAAAGGGTTGTCTCTACTATAGTAAGTCCACCAATTTCCATTATCATGATCAGGTAAACTCCAAGATCAAGCTCATACATATCCCTAGATAAATTCTGACAATTAATCCAATCTCCTAGTTTATTGTCCTCCAAGAAACATGGTATCATGATCGGGATCATCAGTCTAAATCCAATTTACTCCGAACCATGTAGACTTACTATGCATCTATATTCAACTAGAATCACCTGCTTAAATCCAAATCTCATGTCCAATGAGAATTCCTACATGCTTATCCCAAGTCCTTATTGTAATGCCAACCATCTCTTATCAATATCCCCTGGCTAAGTCAAATCCTCATACTTCCAAGAATTCAGCTTGCGATCTTAATTGTCCTAAAAAATCCAATTTATCTAAGGGAAAGCTATGCTACTCTATAATCATGATCCAGCCACGTTCATCTACCAACATGAAAGCCTCATAATCCACCAAATAGTCTCATATAATTCCTCGAGTCATTGATATAAACTCATCAAGTCATTTGTCCTCTATTCCTATATCCTCAAACTGGTCTTTCCTATGGCATCGTCAGTTCTGGTGCTGTATTAGGATGATAATGTGCTCGTTCACTATGTCCACTAGTTCCATAATGAAGCCGGTGTTGTGCAAGGTTTACAGAGGCTTAACTAGTTCTCTTGCAATTCTGTGGGTTAAGCACATGGTTAAGGACTCGAGTTGAGGTATCTCGTGAAGTCTCGAAGGGTCTAGGAATGGGTTTCTAGTCTGGAGGGTTAAACATAACTCTACGGGGTTTCACTTGGTCGAGGAGGCTGCAACAAAAAGTCTTCAGTGCTAGTTGGTCGCCGAGGTGGAATCCTTGGTGCACCTTGTCTTGCTAGCCTTCAGTTGATGAGAAAGAGATGAGAGGGAAAAGTAGCACAGAGGAGGGTGATGCCTAAAGGGGGTTCTATGGTGCAGGTGCAAACAAACAAATGCCAAAAAGGGCCAAATACAAACAACAAAATAAGGCAGGTGATATAGTCACGTACTTGTTGCCTAGGGCAAAAGTTGTGACCTATCTTAAAACACAAACAAATAAAAACAAGCAACACACAGTCATGGTTCTATTCGAACCATCATATGGACTCGACTGCGCATAGGGGGTACACGACTCATCCTACCCTAGGGGTTCTCGGACTAAGTAGTCGTGCTTTACTTCGTGCCTCATGCAGTCTTCTGGATTTTTCGTCAGGTGTCGCTACGTCTTTTGTAGTTGTTTGATGAAATGATCCGGGTTGGCCTGAAGAATCTTCAACACTTCTCGCCTGATGAGATGGTGGGGTGAAGGTGGCTCCTCATAGCTGGCATTGACTTGGTCTTCTCTTGTCCTCTTAATCATGATGATCGCTTTTGCCTTTTTAAGGTGTCGGCGGTTCCAGGTGGCCATCATTTATGCAATGAAATTAACAAGGCATAATAGAGGTCCAATCCGTCGAACACATTGTTGACAATATCGTCAGCGAGAGCGGGGGATGAAGAGAACCGTTTTCCTGCTCACTATAGTGAGGCGGACCAAATGGCTAGGTTCTCATCCACCGGTGGTCGCCTATACAACAACGGTAGTGATAGGGTTACCCTATTAGCGATGTATATCATGATCTTGCATATCCTATGCCCTGATCGTCGTAGGCTAAGGTTGCATCGTCTTGGGGCAGTGTCAAGGGTGTCACCATTTCCTGGGTCTTCAGGTCCTTATCCCTCGAGGATGTATCTTCTGTTGGTATCGTCTTGTTGTGATGTCGCCAATCTTGTGTTCAGGAGATGTGGGTGATTGTCTGGCAAGGCATCTTCCTTCTAGATTATCCACGAGGATTACAAGGAATCCAGTGGTCAGGGGCATAAGGGTTCTAGCGACCAAAGGTTTTGAAGGGGAAGAGATCAATAAGGAAAGTATACCTTAGTTTTCGAAAAACTGAGTAGAGAAGAGAAGTATAGATAGTTTTGAAAACTAGTAGTAGTTTTGGAAATAGTTTTACCCTAACTAACGACCATGCTCACTAAGGCTTCCTACAGTCAGGATGGCTCTGATACCAGCTCTGTGGGGACCCCGACTCATAAGTCGTGATCACCGAATGCACGTGTACAGTGATCCTAGAGATCAATGCTCACTGAACACACAGAAGCTGAATAACAAGAGTCTTACATCCATACATACCGTATTACACAAGTAGGACCATTATGGTCAAGTCTTGAGTATAACATTGCAGCGGAAATCTTCGTCGATAACTTGGACCCATGCCATCTGCCTTAACCCTACAGGCATTCTGACTGGGAAGCGTCCTAGCCCGCATGCTCGTCACCACAGTATTCTTCTTCATATCATGTTCTTTCATGCCTGGCCAATAAAATAACCAGTGGCAAGCCAATGAGTACTTTGAATGTACTCGCAAGCAACCCATGTTTTGGTTCAAGGTACAACAATGCATGATATAGGTAAATTTTTGCGGAAAGCTAGTTTTGAGAGCAATGACATGTTCAACAACTTGTAAGACATGCATCAGGAGAATTTAAGTAACCAAGAGGACATGTAACAGATATCAACATAAACAGAGTGGGCACCAACCCAACTCAATCATGTCAAGTCCTTGACTTGACCCAAGTAGTTCTTCCCACACACACTGGTTTGTAAACAAGTGGACGTAGCCCAAGAGCAGTTACCCAACTGTCCTTGACCGTGGACACGGCTATTCGAATAGTTTTACACTCTGCAGAGGTTGCACACTTTACCCACAAGATCCGGGGAACTTCCGTGTCATCCATGACCCGCGGTACCTCAAGTACCCGGGGTAAGCACCCGATCACTACCTTTCCCTAGACGACACTAACAAGGAGTCCACTCGTTGTTCCGTATCCTCACGACGTACATCATACGAGACTCACTCGGGATCGTAACATCCGAGAGGGGACACAACGGTGTATCCGGTGCCCTGTGAAAATAGTCATGGCCGCCCTACCTGGCACGACCCCGTCCCGAGAGAGAGCACCAACTCTCCCCCGTCACTAGTAATGCGGGCTCCAAGCTAGTATCGGCCTAGGTAATCAATAATGCCCTTTCCCATATAAGGGTAGAGTGGTTGCGCATGTAAGGTTGGAATAACGGTCGCAACTTAAACCAATCCGTTTTTGAAAACAACACACACACTTGCCTCGGTACACCACCTCGTCATCAAGTGGCTACCCAACCCATCATCTCCCTCGGGCATAAGTGGCACCCGACGGGGTTTTCGAAAAGTCCTTTGAAAATACTTTGCCTCCATCACCATGCATATACCCGTCCCTTTTGCGTAGCACTACTTAGCATCCTATCTACTCCCACCGGCATAACCCTCATAAGAAGGTAGGGTCATGCCCAATGCAAGTATCAACGAGGAAGTAACGAAGGCAACCCGCCAAAGTGGTTACCATCTCATCATGATTCCGAAACAACACTAATAAAGTGCTATATGACATGCATAAAAAGGGTTTCACAGGCATGGTCAAAGGGCTGCTTGCCTATTTTAACAAAGTCTTTGAGGTCTTCAAATATCTCTGGTCCAACTCCAAGCATTTCGTCTACTTCGTCAACTATCGTCGAAAGCAACCACAATAAGCAACACAACAAGGTAGAAAATAAAAGTGCTCTAAAAATATTGATTTGACTTTTCTAGGGCATCTCTGGTTATATGAAAATTAACCAGAGTGGTTTCATTGGAATTGGGTCAGTGGATATTTCTAAACATTTCGATATGATGGAATCAAGGGTTTTATGGGATTGCAAGGAGTGTATAGAAACATATTTTTGAAAAATGAGCAAAGGCACGCATTTAACAAAGGATGATTTTAGAAGCATCTAGGAATTGGTTTCACTGGATTTGGATTTGAAATGATTTTCCTATGAATTTGCAAAGTTGATACATATGAAGAAATGGCTCAATAATTTATGTGGTACAGAAAGTATTAATAAAAATGTTCATAAACTAAGTTATGAACTTAGGAACACCTAGGAATTTGAATCATGGAATTTGGATCAAAAATGGGCTCTCTGTGATTTTCTAAAGTTTAAGACAGAAATGGAAAAATGGGATTTGATAAATTTTTGTGAAGAAAATCTTTATGGAAAAATGTGCAAATTGCACCATGTGATAGATCAGGAATTTATGAACTTATAGAAATTAGAATCATCAAATTTGGAGTCTATTTGAATTATTTAGGAATTTTACAATATTTATGAAAAGAAAAAGGAAGAAAGGGAGTCAACCTTATAAAGCGCACTGGGCGAAGCCCAGCTAAACAGCGCCTACTGGGCTCGGCCCAGTGGCTCAGCTGCGCGAGGGAGGAGGTGACGCCGAAGGCGTATTCGCGGGTGACGCTTTCCCCGAAGGGAAGCATAGATCGGCCGGTCCGTCTCCACTTAAATGACATGGCCGGCCGGCGGGGTCTCTGACCTGCGGGGCCCACCCGCAGGGTCTTCTTCCTCCTCCCGCGCTCGCGACAGGAGGGGATCGAGCCAGTCTGTGCGCCGGCCGGCGCCTTCCCCCGGCGACACAGGCCACCTATGGTCAAGCCGCGGCCACTGGAGGGGTCGCCAGGGAGCGGCGCATCAGGGAAGCTCATCAGGGTCGGCGGGAGATGGCCGGGGCGCGCCCGGCACTGGCCTCGGTGGACAGCTACTCGGGCGGTGATGGGCAGGGAGGCACGATGCCCCGGCAGACTGGATGATGGGGGGGAATGGGTCGCCGGAATTCGGCGGTTCTTCTGGAGGGGAGAGGAGGTGGGGAGGACCTCGTCCTTGCCCGAATCGGAGCGGAGTCCAGCGCGGCATTCCGGCCATGGGCGGTGCTGGAGGGCACGAGAGGGAGAAGGTGGATGTCTGGGAGGTGCACGGGAGACGGGGGGCCCAACCGAGGCGAGAGAGAGCTCGGGGGGAGGCTCTATATAGGGGGGGCACTGGTGCACCATGGGCGCGGTCTGGGCCGCGCTTGGGTGAGCTCGAGGAAGGAGACAGAGGATAGGGGAGGAGGGGCCCGATAGCATTGCGTGTCGTGGACGTCGAGGTGACCTCGGGGGACACGAGGGGGAGGCCCTAGGTGGCCGGAGGCGGTTGGAAGGGGGCGGCTACAGTGCGGGAGCGCACTGTAGCGCGCTCCAGAGCGTGCAAATGGCCGGCATGCCATTTTTTTGGCAATGTGGGTGCGGCCACTGATGTCTGGTAGTGCTTGGGGGTAGTAAAGAAGTGTGGAGAGGCATTGGATGCCCTAGAGAGCCAGTAGGATAGGAGAGAGGTTGATGGAGAGAGAGAAAGAGGCTGTCCAGAGAGAGAAAGTGAGGGTTTCACCCCCAAATAATTGAGCTGAAATGCAGCCATTGTTACTGGAGGTAGAGGAGGTCTAGGAGGGGCTGTGGTAAAAAGATAGGGTCATGGAGATTAGTGGAAGTGGTCAAAAAGGTGGTCTTGGAAATTTTGCAGAAGGTGTTTGATGTAGGTTTGGGCAAGTAGATGATCTCCATTTTCCATGAGACTCCACAGGGTGAAATGACACATAACATTAGGGCCTTCCACCAAGTTTGAGCTCATTTGGGCAAAGTTGCCAATGTAACTTTGGTAAACCCTAGCATTTAGCAGAAATGGCTTTACCAATACTTAGTCATGCAAATCAATTCTCCTTGATGCACCACTTGGTGTAGTGGCCTAATTTGGCCATGTGAACATGCCCTCAAAAGTTGGGGTCAAGGAGAGAAAGTTGGCAGTACAAACTTATTCAAATTTGATTCTGGTCAGAGAGGGTTTTGGGGCACTTTGATCAAGATAAGATTCTCTCCAACTTGTGTCATTTGGTCTAGATTCATTATTACACCATTTGAGCATGTGCACCAAGTTTTAGAGCATTTGGACATGTTTGACAGTGCAAAAATGTTCAAACTTGAAAAAGGACAGAAGTGGTTTTGAGAGGGTTTCATGGGGTTATACTACTCTCCATGACATGGTACTTGGCAAGATCATAAAAAGTGTCATATGTGACATGTTAGAATTTTCTTGGATTTTTATGAAAATATTTTCTGTAGAAATATTTCAAATCCTTGAAATGAGCAGAAATGGTTTTGGGAGGTTTTGTCCAATATTTTGAGCATAATCATATGTTGAAACTCATATATATGGAAAATATATGTCCATTGAGTCTCCCTAATTTTTCTCAAATATTTTTAAAGCTTTAAAATAATTTAAACCTATTTAAGACCATTTATGGCCTTAAGAAAAAGCCTTTAAATAAAATAGGAAAATAACTTTTAAAATTATATTTTTGTGGTTTCTGGGTAACATATATCTAATAGGAGTCAAAAAAAATTTTGGAAAGATTTTTACTGCCCTTAATTAAGTACTTGCAATGCAATCCTCAACTCAGGGGTTTTTAGAAAACTGATTTTTGAAAATACTTTTTGGCCAAATTATTTTTGTAAGAAAATACTATATTGCTCTATACACATGGCATGATCATTGGGAAAAGGTTTTGGATCAAGGAGAAGGAGTATAAGAGTTGGAGGATTTATTTGATTTTTAGAGCACTTGCAAACAACAGACAAAACCCAATCAAGGCAAGGTCCAAAACACTCAAAAGCTTTTGCCAAACCACATTTTATCATGATTTATTAGCTTAAGTGTTGTGGCATGAAAATCAGGGTGTGACATGTTCCTCCCCCATTTCCTCCGTGGACTGGGCTTCCCTCTCCACCCATTTGTCCGAGGGCTCATGTTCTACTATGGCCTAGATTTCCACGATCTGGCCCCGAACTTCGTCCTCAACCTCTCGGTGTTTATCGTCGTGTGCGAGGCTTTCCTCTGCATCCGCCCCCATTTCGGCCTATGGCTCAAGACTTTCAATGTCAAGCCAAAGGTGGTGCGCGGCAACCAGGCGGAGTGCGGAGGCGCCATGGTGGGCAAGATGCCCAACGTCCTATGGCTCGAGGGCTCCTTAGTGGAGACCCTGAAGGGGTGGCAGTCTGGGTGGTTCTATATCACCGAGCCACGTGACCCTGAATGGGTCGCAACCCCCGAGTTCCGAACCGGACCCCCTACGCGGCTCACCTCCTGGAAAGAGACGGGCCTGTCGTGGGGTAAAAAAGGAGAGCTGGCCGGACTCCAAACATGTGTCCAAACCCTGGTGGACAAGAAGCTCAAACTTGTCAATCGTAGTCCAGGTTATGCTCATCCGCCGGATCCTCCCGTGTCAACAATGGGCCTTCAACCTGTGGGAGTTCGACCCGGCGCAACACCGAACTTTGAGCAGTCTCTTTGACACCACGTACGAAGATGCCTGGAAGGTGCTATTCAAGGGCGCCGAGGCTCCCGCATCCGCTACCGAGGATCGCGGATTCAGCACGCAGCGTCACACTAGTGCGGTAAGCTGTTTTTACCTTTTACAGGGTATTAGTTATTCATAGTTTGACTCTATGCTGGATCTAAACTCCCTTACCTTTGACAGGATTGGCAGGAGACGTCCGGACAGATCAGTGCAACGTCTCGAGCTAGAGTTGGTTTTCCCCGAAGAGGAGGGGGTGATGCAGCACAGTAGCGTAAGTATTTCCCTCAGTTTTTGAGAACCAAGGTATCAATCCAGTAGGAGGTCACGCGCGAGTCCCTCGTACCTGCACAAAACGGTAGCAACTCGCAACCAACGCTTAGGGGTTGTCAATCCCTTCACGGTCACTTACGAGAGTGAGATCTGATAGAGATAATATTTTTGGTATAAATATGCAAAGTGAAAAGTAAAAGCAAAACAAGTAAAATAAAGTAATGGAGATTGATATGATGAGAATAGACCCGGGAGCCATAGGTTTCACTAGTGGCTTCTCTCAAGAGCATAGATATTCTACGGTGGGTGAATAAATTACTGTTGAGCAATTGATAGAATTGAGCACAGTTATGAGGTTATCTAGGTATGATCATGTATATAGGCATCACGTCCGTGACAAGTAGACCGACTCCTGCCTGCATCTACTACTATTACTCCACTCATCGATCGCTATCCAGCATGCATCTAGAGTATTAAGTTAAAAACAGAGTAACGCCTTAAGCAAGATGACATGATGTAGAGGAATAAATTCATGCAATATGATAAATACCCCATCTTGTTATCCTCGATGGAAACAATACAATACGTGCCTTGCAACTCTTTCTGTCACTGAGTAAGGACACCGCAAGATTGAACCCAAAGCTAAACACTTCTCCCATTGCAAGAACTACCAATCTAGTTGGCCAAACCAAACGGATAATTCGAAGAGACTTGCAAAGATAACTCAATCATACATAAAAGAATTCAGAGAAGATTCAAATATTATTCATAGATAAGTTGGATCATAAACCCACAATTCATCGGTCTCAACAAACACACCGCAAAAAGAAGATTACATCGAATAGATCTCCACGAGAGAGGGGGAGAACATTGTATTGAGATCCAAAAAGAGAGAAGAAGCCATCTAGCTACTAGCTATGGACCCGAAGGTCTGAAGTAAACTACTCACACTTCATCGGAAGGGCTATGGTGTTGATGTAGAAGCCCTCCGTGATGGATGCCCTCTCCGGCGGAGCTCCGGAACAGGCCCCAAGATGGGATCTCGTGGATACAGAAAGTTGCGGCGGTGGAATTAGGTTTTTGGCTCCGTCTCTGGTCTAATGGGGGTACGTAGGTATATATAGGAGGAAGGAGCACGTCGGTGGAGCTCCGAGGGGCCCACGAGGCAGGGGGCGCACCCTCCACCCTCGTGACCTCCCCGGAAACTTCTTGGAGTAGGGTCCAAGTCTCCTGGATCACGTTCGGTGAGAAGATCACATTCCCGAAGGTTTCATTCCGTTTGGACTCCGTTTGATATTATGTTTCCGCGAAATACTGAAATAGGCAGAAAACAACAATTCTGGGCTGGGCCTCCGGTTAATAGGTTAGTCCCAAAATTAATATAAAAGTGGAAAATAAAGCCCAATATAGTCCAAAACAGTAGATAAAGTAGCATGGAGCAATCAAAAATTATAGATACGTTGGAGACGTATCAGGCATCCCCAAGCTTAATTCCTGCTCGTCCTCGAGTAGGTAAATGATAAAAAGAGAATTTTTGATGCGGAGTGATACTTTGGCATAATTTCAATGTAAATCTTCTTAATCATGGTATGAATATTCAGATCCGAAAGGTTCAAGACAAAAGTTCATATTGACACAAAAATGATAATACTCAAGCATACTAATCAAACAATTATGTCATCTCAAAATAACATGGCCAAAGGAAGTTCATCCCTACAAAATCATATAGTTAGGCTATGCTTCATTTTCGTCACACAAAGATGTTCCCAACTTCTATACCCCCGATGACAAGCCAAGCAATTGTTTCATACTCAAATAATCTCAAACTTTTTCAACCTTCACGCAATACATGAGCGCGAGCCATGGACATAGCACTATTGGTGGTATAGAATATGATGATGGGGATTGTGTGGAGAAGACAAAAAAGGAGAAAGTCTCACATCAACGAGGCTAATCAATGAGCTATGGAGATGCCCATCGATTGATGTTAATGCAAGGAGTAGGGATTGCCATGCAACGGATGCACTAGAGCTAAGAATGCTCAACAAAAGAAAACTAGTGGGTGTGCATCCAACTTGCTTGCTCATGAAGACCTAGGGCATTTTGAGGAAGCCCATCGTTGGAATATACAAGCCAAGTTCTATAATGAAAAATTCCCACTAGTATGAACAAGAGAACTTATGAGACTCACTATATGAAAATCATGGTGCTACTTTGAAGCACAATATATGAGACTCACTACATGAAGAACAAGGTGCTACTTTGAAGCACAAGTGTGGAAAAATAAATAGTAGCATTGCCCTTTCTCTTTTTTTCGGGCCTTTCTTTTTTTTCTTTTTGGCCTTTCTCTCTTTTGTTTTTGATTGGGCAATGCTCTAATAATGATGATCATCACACTTCTATTGATTACAACTTGATACTAGAACAAGATATGAATCTATTATGAATGCCTCCGGCGGTGTACCGGGATGGTGCAATGAATCAAGAGTGACATGTATGAAAAATAATGCATGGTGGCTTTGCCACAAATACGATGTCAACTACAAGATCATGCAATGGCAATATGACAAAAGTAAAGCATGTCATGATGATGATGATGATGGTGGAAGTTGCATGGCAATATATCTCGGAATGGCTATGGAAATGCCATGATAGGTAGGTATGGTGGATGTTTTGAGGAAGATATAGGGAGGTTTATGTGTGAAAGAGCGTATCATATCACGGGGTTTGGATGCACCGGCGAAGTTTGCACCAACTCTCAATGTGAGAAAGGGCAATGCACGGTACCGAAGAGGCTAGCAAATGGCGGAAAGGTAAAAGTGCGTATAATCCATGGACTCAACATTAGTCAAAAGAACTCATATACTTATTGCAAAAATTTAGAAGTCATCAAAAATCAAGTACTACGCGCATGCTCCTAGGGGGATAGATTGGTAGGAAAAGACCATCGCTCATCCCCGACCGCCACTCATAAGGATGCACAAGCCAGGTACACTTCATGCTTCAAATTTGTTACACAACTTTAACCATACGTGCATGCTACGGGACTTGCTAAGTTCAACACAAGTATTTCTCAAATTAACAACTACTCAACTAGCATGACTATGATATTATCACCTCCATATCTCAAAACAATTATCAAGCATCAAACTTATCTTAGTATTCAACCCACTAAAAAGAAAGTTTCACATATCTTGAATACCAAGTATATTAACATTAAGCAAATTACCATGCTATTAATGACTCTCAAAATAATCTAAGTGAAGCATGAGAGATCAAGTTTCTTTAAAACAATCCACCACCGTGCTCTAAAAGATCTAAGTGAAGCACTAGAGCAAAAGTTATCACGTTCAAAAAGATATAAGTGAAGCACATAGAGTAAACTATCAAGCTCAAAAGATATAAGTGAAGCATAGAGTATTCTAACAAATTTTAATTCATGCATGGCTCCCTCAAAAGGTGTGTACAGCAAGGATGATTGTGGTAGACTAACAAGAAAATAAACAAATAATACAAGACGCTCCAAGCAAAACACATATCATGTGGTGAATAAAAATATAGCTCCAAGTAAATTACCGATGGAAGTGGACGAAAGAGGGGATGCCTTCCGGGGCATCCCCAAGCTTTGACTTTTTGGTGTCCTTGGATTATCTTGGGGGTGCCATGGGCATACCCAAGCTTAGGCTCTTGCCACTCCTTGTTCCATAATCCATCAAAAGAATTCACCCAAAACTTGAAAACTTCACAACACAAAACTCAATAGAAATCTCGTGAGCTCCGTTAGAGAAAGAAAACAAAAGACTACTTTAAGGTACTGTAGTGAACTTGTTCTTTATTTGTATTGGTGTTAAACCTACTGTATTCCAACTTCTCTATGGTTTATAAACTATTTTACTAGCCATATATTCATCAAAATAAGCAAACAACACACGCAAAACAGAATCTGTCAAAAACAGAACAGTCTGTAGTAATCTGTTACTAACGCAAACTTCTGGAACCCTAAAAATTCTACCAAAATTAGAAGACCTGGGAAATTTGTTTATTGATCAGAAGAAATTGGAATCACTATTTTATCACGTTCTGGTGATTTTTAACAATTCGGGCACTGAGCGCAAAGATTCTGGAAATTACAGCAAGATCAAATAACTATCTTCCAAGAAGATCTAATAGGTTTAACTTGGCACAAAAACTAATTAAAAGATAAAACCACATCTAAAAAGAATCTAGATGGATTATTTATTCCTAAACAGAACCAAAAACAAAAAACACAAAATAAAATTGGGTTGCCTCCCAACAAGCGCTATCGTTTAACGCCCCTAGCTAGGCATAAAAGCAAGGATAGATCTAGGTATTGCCATCTTTAATTTTCAACTTTTTAGCGGAGTCATGCTCGAATCCGGGGGGTTCTTCCCTCTTCCCTTCATACTCAGAAATTTTTAGATCTAAAGAATCGAACCGTTTATTGCAAAGAGTAATCAACATATTCATACGGTTAAGATTTCCGCTAATATTTTTAAGAGGCTCAAGAGACTTTTGTAAAATCTTTGTTACTTCGCAAATCTTCTCAAACACTTGGGTTTCTTCCTGGGTAGGATGAGATCCTCCCTTTTGGGGTGGTGTTCCCACTATTCCCTCTATAATCTCATGCGCAATACCGGGATCAATATTAATGAAATTTCCCTTGGCCATGCAATCCAAGAGTTGTCTATGCGTCATGTTTAACCCAACATAAAAATTGCGAAGAAGAATTCTAAAGTTCACCTCTAGGGTGCACTTACGATAAGATTCCATCATCCTATACCAAGCATCTTTTAAGTTTTCTCCTTGCCGTTGCTTGAAGTGAAGAACTTCAAACTCGGGAGACATAGGAGCGGATAATGAATT
Source organism: Aegilops umbellulata (assembly GCA_032464435.1). NCBI lineage: Eukaryota > Viridiplantae > Streptophyta > Magnoliopsida > Poales > Poaceae > Aegilops > Aegilops umbellulata. The sequence goes on from CP136058.1 coordinate 334,665,161, forward strand.
CGACATAGCGACAGGTAAGCAAACTAACACACGAGCAAACAAAAGGCAAAGTGAAAAAGAGGAGGAGATTGGGAAAGAGAGGGCGAATAAAACGGCAAGGGTGAAGTGGGGGAGAGGAAAACGAGAGGCAAATGGCAAATAATGTAATGCGAGAGATAGAGATTGTGATGGGTACTTGGTATGTTGACTTTTGCGTAGGCCTCCCCGGCAACGGCGCCAGGAATCCTTCTTGCTACGTCTCGAGCTAGCGTTGGTTTTCCCCAAAGAGGAGGGGGTGATGCAGCATAGTAGCATAAGTATTTCCCTCAGTTTTTGAGAACCAAGGTATCAATCCAGTAGGAGGTCACGCACAAGTCCCTCGTACCTGCACAAAACGGTAGCAACTCGCAACCAATGCTTAGGGGTTGTCAATCCCTTCACGGTCACTTACGAGAGTGAGATCTGATAGAGATAATATTTTTGGTATTTTTGGTATAAAGATGCAAAGTGAAAAGTAAAAGCAAAACAAGTAAAATAAAGTAATGGAGATTGACATGATGAGAATAGACCCGGGGGCCATAGGTTTCACTAGTGGCTTCTCTCAAGAGCATAGATATTCTACGGTGGGTGAACAAATTACTGTTGAGCAATTGATATAATTGAGCACAGTTATGAGGTTATCTAGGTATGATCATGTATATAGGCATCACGTCCGTGACAAGTAGACCGACTCCTGCCTGCATCTACTACTATTACTCCACTCATCGATCGCTATCCAGCATGCATCTAGAGTATTAAGTTAAAAACAGAGTAACGCCTTAAGCAAGATGACATGATGTAGAGGAATAAATTCATGCAATATGATAAATACCCCATCTTGTTATCCTCGATGGAAACAATACAATACGTGCCTTGCAACTCTTTCTGTCACTGAGTAAGGACACCGCAAGATTGAACCCAAAGCTAAACACTTCTCCCATTGCAAGAACTACCAATCTAGTTGGCCAAACCAAACGGATAATTCGAAGAGACTTGCAAAGATAACTCAATCATACATAAAAGAATTCAGAGAAGATTCAAATATTATTCATAGATAAGTTGGATCATAAACCCACAATTCATCGGTCTCAACAAACACACCGCAAAAAGAAGATTACATCGAATAGATCTCCACGAGAGAGGGGGAGAACATTGTATTGAGATCCAAAAAGAGAGAAGAACCCATCTAGCTACTAGCTATGGACCCGAAGGTCTGAAGTAAATTACTCACACTTCATCGGAAGGGCTATGGTGTTGATGTAGAAGCCCTCCGTGATGGATGCCCTCTCCGGCGGAGCTCCAGAATAGGCCCCAAGATGGGATCTCGTGGATACAGGAAGTTGCGATGGTGTAATTAGGTTTTTGGCTCCGTCTCTGGTCTAATGGGGGTACGTAGGTATATATAGGAGGAAGGAGCACGTCGGTGGAGCCCCGAGGGGCCCACGAGGCAGGGGCACGCCCGGGGGGGCCTCCACCCTCGTGACCTCCCCGGAAACTTCTTGGAGTAGGGTCCAAGTCTCCTGGATCATGTTCGGTGAGAAGATCACGTGCCCGAAGGTTTCATTCCGTTTGGACTCCGTTTGATATTCTGTTTCCTCGAAATACTGAAATAGGCAAAAAACAGCAATTCTGGGCCGGGCCTCCGGTTAATAGGTTAGTCCCAAAAATAATATAAAAGTGGAAAATAAAGCCCAATATAGTCCAAAACAGTAGATAAAGTAGCATGGAGCAATACAAAATTATAGATACGTTGGAGACGTATCAATCAGTTGTCCGGCTCCTTTGCCCGAAGACCCAGCGGACGCCCGTTTGACAGGGCTGCTGGTTCCGGCACCCTACATGGTGCCGGAGAAGAAGGCCAAGAAGAAGGCCACGGGGACTCGAAAGAGTGCCCGTCGTGTGGTGGTGTCGGATTCATCGTCCAACGACTCCAAGACGCACTCCTCCCGTGAAGACGAGGAGGAGGAAGAAGAAGCCTCTCCCCCTCCAGCGGGGGGAGGAAAGAAAAGGAAGGCCGCCCCAACTGGGGAGGCCGAAGGGTCCAAGAAGGGGAAAACCCTTCCTCTGGACTACTCCACCAACGCCGACAACGGCGAAGAGGAGTGGCCGCTCAGGGCCAAGCCCCTGGCGAAATCGTAATTATCCGTATACCAGAGTGATTCATAGTATTCCTTCATTGCACAACTTTTCCTTATGTCGAATATGATTATGCAGTCCACCCAAAGACCGGCTCGACGTGTCGTCGAGTGGTTCCCTGGACTCCTCGGATGTGAATTCGCTTCCGACGGCTACCTCCCCCCGCCCTACGGAAGATGCCGAGGTGGCGTCCCAACAGGTTCCAAGCCAGGAGGAGGTGGTCCTGGGGGTGCCGCAAGGTGACCTCCCGTACTCCAGGCGAAAAGGGGATAGAACACCCAAGGGCTCCAAGTCCGGCCTTGAGCCGGACACCGCACTGGAATCTTCAACGGTTCCGGACTGCGGCAGGCGACCTCCTTCCAAGAGGAGCAAGCCTACTGAGCCGGTGGCCCCCGTCCAACCGGAGGCGCCGGACAATCTGCTGGAGGTGCTTAACGGCGCCTCCATCGACGAGGAGCACCGTACTGTGATGAGTACGGTGATCCAGAAGGTTCAGTCCGCCAAGAGCGGACTGACTGAAGCCTGTGCCAGCCTTCTAACAGGCTTTGAGGCAAGTAAAGGATATGTAAAAATATTACTGCATAGAGAGTAGCCCCTGATGCTCTATTTGGCATTCGTAAAGAAAAACCGAATAGAGGATCTAATAACATTCGCAGGAGTCTAACAAAGTAAGTCAATATGCGTATGCAGGCTTCGCTGCTGGCATCAACCGCACTGACTGCAAAGGTGGACACACTGAAGCAGAACCTCGAGCAGTCTGAGCAAGAGCTCGGGCTTGCCAAGAAGCAGCTCGAGGACAAGGAAGGTAAGAAATACCTTATTTAAATATATAAAAGGTGCAATTGCAAAAAGTGACAGGATTAACGTGGCTATTGTAGGGGCCACAACGGAGGTGGCGACCCTTAAGCAAGTGCTGTCCGAGGCCGAGAAGAGGGCGGCCACGGAGCGCACCGAGCGAGAGAAGTATGAGGCGCAGGTTGGCGAGGTGCGGCAAGAGCTCCAGGCTTTTATGAAAAAACATGAGAGTTTGGAGCTTGACTCAAAGACGCGAGAGTCCGAGCTCGCGGCGGCCATTGAGAATGCCAAGTCTGCCAAGGCCGAAGCCCAGAAGGCCCTCCAGGAGGTTGAGGCGATGAAAAAGATAGCGGCGGGTAAGGCTTTCTTTATGCAAAGCAAGCATGTGAAAGTAAATTACTTGTTACTTACCCGAATCCGGAGCTCTCCAGGAGCATTCGCAGATTTGCCTCGCAGCGTGTCCGATGCCGCCGCATTCTACCGAGCCGAGGAAGGCAGCTCGACGGAGAAGGTGTTCTGGTCTCAGTATGTTGAGGACGGACTCCCGATGCCTTTGAGCGACCAGTTGAAGCAACTGGTCAGGCCATGAAGGGCCTCATAGTTCGGTTGTGGCCTGGAGAGGCTCTGCCTGGGAGCTACTTCGGGCTGGTGAGGCGGCTGGTGGAGGCCTGTCCAAGGCTCGAAGTCATCAAGCGCTCCGTCTGCATCGAAGGTGCCCGTAGGGCGCTTGCCCGTGCTAAGGTGCACTGGGGCAAGTTGGATGCGGAGAAGCTTGTGAAGGACGGGCCGCCGTGGGGCAAGGAGCATCGCCACCCCGAGATATCCTATGTGGGCGTCTTGAAGGGCGCCCGCCTTATGGCGGACGAATGCTCGAAAGATGTAATTTTTGAGTAAAACTTGTTTATTTTGTCCTGTGCGCTGAAAACTTGTTCATGTGCGCTAAGCAATGCTTTATGAATTTAAAATATTACCTTCTGTGCGGCCGTTTATCAAATTGGAGAGATGGCAAGTCGTCGGCTTCTGCCCCCATGCCACGAGTGCCGAGGTGTTCGGGATAAACTTGAGCGCTCTTTTTCCCATTCTTGGGTCCTTCGAGGGAGGCGCTCAACACAACGAACAAGGCAATCAGACTATAATGCTTGAACACTCTCACTTAGCCATAGAATTATATAATTTTAAATTTCGGCGAAGCCCCTAGTGTTCGGAAGACCGAGTTTGGGGCGCTATCCACGCCTAGGCTGGACAAATCCGACTCCTCGCTCTAAGCGGCATAAGTCTTTAGGGACTCGAAAACCTCTCGAACACCGACCAGCTCTCGCCTCATCATGACGGTCAGTTTTAGCTTTCTCTACTGAGGTGCTTAGCCCAGCTCAACTGGGGCACAATCGCAGTAGTTCTCCTAGCGCTACCTTAGCCGATATAATGGAACGTAAGGTACCAAAACATAGGAGCCGGGCAAACCCAACTATTGACCCAAGACATGATTCGGAGCTGATGCATATAATGCTATAAGTTCGGGGTGCCGCACTTGTGAAAGTGTTCGGACTTCTCACACCGTGTTGTGGGGTACTTAAGCCCCTGGCGTATTGGCCGTACCAAAGTGTACGGGTGCAACATGTCATTAATGAACACATATTCTTAAAAAAGAGTAATACGATAATAGACAAAAGCTATGCATTGTTTATTTGAAAAAGCTGTGATCAAAGTAGAACGATACAAATAGTGCGATAAGCAAAAGGTGGGACTATTTAACATGTCCTTTCCAGGGGTGGGCTGCGGAATGATATGCAAAACAGGTATATTGCTCGTTATAGAGGCCACCTGAGAGTTCCATAGTGCGGCGCGGCTTTCTGCTTCCCTGGTTCTTGCATCGTTTGTGCGGAAATTGTACTGCCGGTTAGGCCTTCCGAAGAATGGAGTCCTGAAAGTAAGATAAAAGTAAGAAATTGGCAGCCCTAGTGCGGTTTAAGCCGTGTTTCGGGCGTGCCGTGATGGTGCCCCTCCCCTTGTGCCCATGGTATTTCCAGAGCGTAGTTATGTACGCGCAACACTGATTTCGCAATTTCGCGAGGGCTGGGGTTGGGGCCGCATTGCTACGCCTGCTCGGAACATGCCAGGCGGTCTTGCTGTAGGTTACTCCGCGCGTGCTTGACGGTGTCCGGACGTTTAATGGCCGGACTGGAGAATTGCCTTGAGAGGCTGCTTTGTACTTCCGCTGCGAGAGCCGCCGTATGCTCCTTCGTACGGAGAGAGCGTTCGGTGTTTCCATTGACCGTAATGACTCCTCGAGGGCCTGACATCTTGAGCTTAAGGTATGCGTAATGCGATACCGCATTGAACTTGGCAAATGCGGTTCGCCCGAGCAGTGCGTGATAGCCACTGCGGAACGGGACTATGTCAAAGATTAACTCCTCGCTTCGAAAATTATCCGGAGATCCGAAGATCACTTCAAGTGTGACTGAGCCTGTACAGCTGGCCTCTACACCTGGTATGATGCCTTTAAAGGTCGTTTTAGTGGGTTTAATCCTCGAGGGATCGATGCCCATTTTTCGCACTGTGTGCTGATAAAGCAGGTTCAGGCTGCTGCCGCCGTCCATAAGGACTCTAGTGAGGTGAAATCCGTCAACAATTGGGTCTAGAACCAATGCGGCGAATGCGCCATGACGGATGCTAGTGGGGTGGTCCCTTCGATCAAAAGTGATCGGGCAGGAGGACCATGGGTTGAACTTCGAGGCGACTGGCTCCATCGCGTATACGTCCCTTAACGCACACTTCCGCTCCCTCTTGGGGATGTGGGTTGCGTATATCATGTTCACCGTCCGCACTTGTGGGGGGGAATCCCTTCTGTCCACTACTGTTCGGCGGCCGGGGCTCCTCCTCGTCGTCGCTATGTAGCCCCTGGTCTCTGTTTTTGGCATTTAATTTGCCGGCCTGCTTGAACACCCAACAATCCCTGTTGGTGCGATTGGCTGGCTTTTCAGGGGTGCCATGTATCTGGCACGAGCGGTCGAGTATTTGGTCCAAACTGGACAGGCCCGAACTATTTCTCTTGAATGGCTTTTTCCGCTGACCGGGTTTAGAGCCTCTGAATCCGGCATTAACTGTCGTATCCTCAGCATTGTCGCCGTTAATGCAGCGCTTGTGCTTGTTGCGACGCGACCTAGCACTGTTGTCCTTGGTATCCGAATTACCAGGGCTCTTGGTTATGTTATTGCTGCGAGCCAGCCAGCTGTCTTCTCCTGCGCAAAACCGGGTCATGAGTATCGTGAGGGCTGCCATAGATTTCGGCTTTTCCTGTCCAAGGTGCCGGGCAAGCCACTCGTCGCGGATATTATGCTTGAAGGCCACTAGGGCCTCTGCGTCCGGACAGTCGACGATTTGATTTTTCTTGGTTAGGAACCGTGTCCAGAATTGCCTGGCCGATTCCTCTGGCTGCTGAATTATGTGGCTTAGGTCATCGGCGTCTGGTGGTCGCACATAAGTGCCCTGGAAATTGTCGAGGAATGCGGCTTCCAGGTCCTCCCAACAACCAATTGATTCTGTTGGCAAGCTGTTAAGCCAATGCCGAGCTGGTCCTTTAAGCTTGAGTGGTAGGTATTTGATGGCATGTAGGTCATCACCGCGGGCCATGTGGATATGAAGGAGATAGTCCTTGATCCATACCGCATGATCTGTTGTGCCATCGTATGATTCGATGTTCACGGGTTTGAAACCCTCAGGGATTTGATGATCCATTACTTCATCTGTGAAGCATAGTGGGTGTGCGGCACCTCTATATTAAGCTATATCACGACGTAGCTCAAACGAGCTTGGTCTACTGTGTTCGGCCCGGTCGGATTTACTGTATTCGGCGTGACGATTACCGTCTCGTGCTGTGGGGCGCCCACGCAATCCGTAGATCGACCTTGTTTGCTTTGCCTTGTCCTCCAATATATCTCGCAGGTCTGGCGCATTTCCCCGTGCCTTGGTATTTTTAAAGCGGCGCTGGGGTGCGGCTTGAGTGGAGGGCCGAGAGGCCTCTCTGTCGCGGCCACGAGGTGGCCGGTCGTCTGCATCATGCGCTGGTGATGTGGGTGCTTCCTCCTCTAATCGGGGTAGCAACCTGCGCTTTGGGTAGCTTTTGGAGGGGCGTTCGAGTTCGTACTCTTCGGCCGCAAGGACTTTCATCCATTTGTCCGCTAGCAAGTCTTGATCAGCTCTAAGCTGCAGCTGTTTTTTCTTGAGGCTGCTCGCCGTGGCCATAAGCCTGCGTTTGAAGCGCTCTTGTTCAACGGGATCCTTAGGCACGAAAAATTCGTCGTCGTCGAGGCTTGCCTCGTCTTCGGAGGGAGGCATGTAATTATCGTCCTCAACCTCTCTGTCTGCCGCTCTCTCATGAGGGCTGGCTTCTCCATCCTCCTGTGCTGAGTTTTGCTGGAGGGGGTTTTCTTCGGCACTGTCCGGAGTGTTATTATCTCCCGTGCCGGAATCACCGTTTTTGCTTTGGCGGGATTTAGAGCAGCGCCGCTGACGCCGGCGCTTAGGCTGTTTCTTGGAGGGGTCATCCTCCGCGGTTCCATCGCCATCGCCTTCTTTTGGGGTGTCCACCATGTATATGTCATATGACGAGGTGGCTTTCCAGTGCCCTATAGGCGCTGGTTCCTGATCGTCTCCTGCATTGACGTCCATACCGTCGATGTCTTCGGAGTCGTAGTCGAGCATGTCGGTTAAATCATTGACAGTGGCTACAAAGTGGGTGGTGGGTGGGCTTTGAATGTCTTCATCATCCGCATCCCAACCTTGCTGACCGTAGTCCGGCCAGGGCTCTCTTGATAAAGAGAGAGAGACTTTAGTGAATTCAGAATATCGCCGAAGGGCGAGTGCTGAAAGATGTCCGCGGCGGTGAACTCCATAATCGGCACCCAATCGGATTCGATCGGCAGGGGCGCGGGGGGCTCGGAGTCCGGAGAGGAGTCCGGCACCTTGGAGTCACGGGCTTCGCAAGGGACAAAGCTGGTGTTCGGCTCGATCGCCGTAGAGATTTCAGCCTCCGAGGCGGCGTCCAACCACCCGTCCTCGATCGGCGCAATCGGCTCCGAACTAAGGGTCGGAGCTGATGCGGGCGCGGCCTCCAGGACACTGTTCGGTGGCAGAGCTAAATCATGCCCTTCGTGATAGTGCCGCGCGCTCGGCTGTGGCTCGAATCCGTCGAAGATTAAGTCCCGGCGGATGTCAGCCGTGTAGTTCAGACTTCCGAATCTCACCTGATGGCCAGGGGCGTAGCTTTCAATCTGCTCCAGATGGCCAAGCGAATTGGCCCGCAGTGCAAAGCCGCCGAATACGAAGATCTGTCCGGGGAGAAAAGTCTCACCCTCGACCGCATCGCTGCTGATGATCGGAGGAGCCATTGGGCCTAAAAGTGACGACACAGAGGAACTCTCAATGAAAGCACCAATGTCGGTGTCAAAACCGGCGGATCTCGGGTAGGGGGTCCCGAACTGTGCGTCTAGGCGGATGGTAACAGGAGACAAGGGACACGATGTTTTTACCCAGGTTCGGGCCCTCTCGATGGAGGTAAAACCCTACTCCTGCTTGATTAATATTGATGATATGGGTAGTACAAGAGTAGATCTACCACGAGATCAAGGAGGCTAAACCCTAGAAGCTAGCCTATGGTATGATTGTTGTTCTTGTTGTTGTGTCCTATGGACTAAAACCCTCTGGTTTATATAGACATCAGAGAGGGCTAGGGTTACGCAGAGTCAGTTACAATGGTAGGAATCTACATATCCGCATCGCCAAGCTTGTCTTCCATGCCAAGGAAAGTCCCTTCCGGACACGGGATGAAGTCTTCAATCTTGTATTTTCATAGTCCAGGAGTCCGGCCGAAGGTATAGTCCGGCTATCCGAACACACCCTAATCCAGGACTCCCTCAGTCTTGATAACCGACAAGTATAGGGGATCAATTGTAGCCTCTTTCAATAAGTAAGAGTGTCGAACCCAACGAGGAGCTAAAGGTAGAACAAATATTCCCTCAAGTTCTATCGACCACTGATACAACTCTACGCACGCTTGACGTTCGCTTTACCGGAAACAAGTATGAAACTAGAAGTACTTTGTAGGTGTTTTTAGGTAAGCTTGCAAGAAAGTAAAGAGCACGAAAATAAAACTAGGGGCTGTTTAGATAAATACACAACTAAATTAGTTTTAGTAAAGAGCTTTTGTCAACAAGAAAGTTATTTGTCCCTAGGCAATCGATAATTAGACCAGTAATCATTATTGCAATTTTATTTGAGGGAGAGGCATCAGCTAACATACTTTCTCTACTTGGATCATGTGCACTTATGATTGGAACTCTAGCAAGCATCCGCAACTACTAAAGATTCATTAAGGTAAAACCCAACCATAGCATTAAAGTATCAAGTCCCCTTTATCCCATATGTAAACAACCTACTTACTCGGGGCTGTGCTTTTGTCACTCACGCCACCCACCATAAGCAAATCATAAGAGTATTGCAAAACCTACAGCGGGGATCCCTCATGCTTGCGCGACACGGAGAGCACCATAGGACAGCACCAATAATAAAACATATAACTCAAACCAATCACGATCATCAAATAGCCATTAGGACAAAACAGATCTACTCAAACATCATAGGATAGCCATACATCATTGGGAAATAATATATAGCGTTGAGCACCATGTTTAGGTAGAGAGTACAACGGGTAAGAGAGAGGTTACACCACTGCATAGAGGGGGGAAGAGTTGGTGATGATGGCGGTGAAGTTGTTGGTGAAGATGATGGTGATGATGATGGCCCCGGCAGCGCTCCGGCGCCACCGGAAGCAAGGGGGAGAGGGCTCCCCTTCTTCTTCTTCTTCCTTGACCTCCTCCTTAGATGGGAGAAGGGTTTCCCCTCTGGTCCTTGGCTCCCATGGCGTGGGAGGGGCGAGAGCCCCTCCGAGATTGGATCTATCTCTCTGTCTCTCTCTGGTTCTGCGTTATGTTTTCTGGCCCTTCACCGTATCTTAAATATCCGGAGATCCATAACTCCGATTGGGGTGAATCTTTCGCTTAGATCTTTCTGATAAAATTATCTTTCTTGCGGCAAAAGAAGAGCATCAACCACCTTACGGGGTGGCCACGAGGGTCAGGGGCGCACCTGACACCCTACCTCGTGCCCACCTCGGACAACGTTTCGCGTTGATTCCACTTCCCAAAAATCATAAATATTCCAAAATAATTCTCCGTCCGTTTTTATCCCGTTTGGACTCCGTTTGATATTGGGTTTCTGCGAAACATAAAACATGCAACAAACAGGAACTGGCACTGGGCACTGGATCAATATGTTAGTCCCAAAAATAATATATAAAGTTGCCAAAAAGTATATGAAAGTTGAATAATATTGGCATGGAACAATAAAAAATTATAGATACGACGGAGACGTATCACTCCTTGGCTCGGGCAAGCTCTGCCCGAAGTTTCTCCATGGCGGCAACCCCATCTGCGTCAAGCACATGCGTTATAAGATACTGGCATCAAGCTCGTCTTACCAGGTGTATCCGGAGAACTTACATACCTTGTGCCTCGTCAAGCCGCTTGTTGACAAGCGCGATGTCGGCATCTGCCACGTCAAGTTGCCGCTTTAGCTCGAAAAATTCATCAGTCCGGCTGGCCACCGGACACTTCGCCACCTGCATATGAAGGCAGAAAAATTATACCTGGGACTATGATCCTCCATGTGCCGTCATCTTCGACACCACCTAGAGTCTCAGGGGCTACTACCTACACGGGGCGCATCTTAAAATATGTGACACTTTCCAAAAAAGGTGCATCATTTCACATACCTCAAAGCCCGTCAGTAGACTCACGACAGCTTCATGCAACCCGCTTTTCACGGATGAAATCTTTTCAATCACCGTACCCATCAACGTACGGTGCTCCTCTGAGATAGGCGCTCGCCCTAGCAGATCCTTCAGTGCCTCCGACCGTGCACCAGACGGTGCCGGACTCGTCCGATCGCCTTTTTTGAAAGCCGGACTCGGAGGGCTTCGGGTGGCCATATTACTACCTTCCGGCCTTACTGGATCAGGAGAAACCCTCCGCGACGACACCTCAGGGTCGCCCGCCTCATGAGGCGGTATGGCAGGGGGAGGCGTTCCGCTCTCCATCATCTTTGGAAGAAGATCCCCCCAAAGACGAGCTCTGCTGAGAAGGGCTAAGGTCCGAACTACAAGGTAAAATTTCGGTTATTCTTATTAGAATTAAAAGCAAAGATTTCTCTCATTATTAAAACATCCTCTTTGCTTACGTCTCGGTGGAGGGCTGATCCCCTTGAGGGCATAATACGGCCGAGGTGTCCCCCGGCACGGGACCCTCTGGCGAAGATTTCTTCCCCCGCTTTGAGACCATGGTCTCCGGGTCTTCAGAGGCGGTCCTTTTCTTCCCCTAAGTAGAGGAATTTTCGCTTCCTCCTTTCCGGACAGCTTCCTTCGTGGAGGCAGTAACTTCCTTGTCCCCCTCCCGCCTTCTTCCGAAGGTGCGATCTCCAGCATCCTGGTCAACACGGAATCCAGCGAGGTCTCAGGAAGGGGGCCGGACACCTGATTAACCTCGCCTTCGCTATCCACTCCTACTCCAAGGACTGCTCTTTTAAAGGGCGATGTTGCGATAAATATACGGATGGCGTGATAGGGCACAGGGTTACTTACTTGAGTATCCGGACAATTGCAGCTCAGACCTGCATCCTTAGTAGAGTCCGGGCACGCTGCTTGTGGCCCGAAGAACAACTTGTACATCTCCGCGGGCGTCACGCCCATAAAATGTTCAAGAGCTCGTGGTCCCTCCGGATTGAACTCCCACAGGCGGAGGGGGCGACGTTTGCAGGGCAGGGTTCGGCAAATTAACATAACCTGCGTCACCACGACCAGACTGATGTCTCTTTCTAGGAGATCTCGGATGCGGCCCTACAACAGGGGCACGTCCTTTACCGGCCCCCAGTCCAGCCCCTTATTGACCCATGACGCTAGTCGTGGCGGGGGACCCGAGCAGAAAGCAGGCGGCGCCACCCACTTGGTACCCCTAGGAGCTGTGATATAAAGCCACTCTTGTTGCCATAAGCTGAACTCCTCTTGAAAAGAGCCCTCGGGCCATGGAGTGTCAGCATTCTTCCTTATAACAGCGCCTCCGCACTCCGCGTGCTGTCCCTCGATCATCTTTGGCTCTACTTTAAAGGTCTTAAGCCACAGTCCGAAGTGAGGAGTAATACGGAGGAAGGCTTCGCACACAATGATGAACGATGAGATGTGGAGGATGGACTCCGGAGCTAAGTCGTGAAATTCCAGCCCATAATAAAACATGAGACCCCTCACGAAGGGATCCGTCGCGAAGCCTAGCCCTCGGAGGAAGTGAGACACGAACACCACGCTCTCACCAGGCTTGGGAGTGGGAATAACCTGCCCTTGAGCAGGCAGCCTATGCGAGATTTCGCCTGTCAAAAACCTGGCCTCTCTCAGCTTTAGCACGTCTTCCTCCGTGACGGAGGAAGGCATCCATCGGCCTCGAAGGTCGGAGCCAGACATCGTCGAAGGTCCGAAGCGCCTAAAATCTGGGGCCTTGGGTGTTGGAACTCGAGGCGAGAGGCGGATTCGATTGAGATTGAAAGAAAGGAGTGAGGCCTTGGTCTCTTTATAAGAGGTTGAATACCAAGAGCCCTCCGCGTGACCGTTTGGGACTTACCTTTGATCGAGGGGATATACCAACGGGCACGACTGGGTTACCCACGTCCGTAATGATGAGGATCCCGTAAATAAAGGGGACACGATCTCTACTTTGACAAAGACGTGCCAAGGAAACCGCCTCGCAAAACGCGCTGAGGTGGGACAGTAAAAACGATTCGAATAAAGGCTTGGCTGTGGTGTGATGTCATGCTACAGAATACGTCAGCAGATTAGATTTGTGTAAATATTATTCTCTCTATGGTGGTACGTGGAACTTATTTTGCTAAGCCGGACACTATCATTGTGTTCAAAATCTTCTATGAAGTATTCAGAGGAGGAACCCGCCTTGCAATGCCGAAGACAATCTGCGCGCCAGACTCGTCGTCATTGAAGCCTGGTTCAGGGGCTACTGAGGGAGTCCTGGATTAGGGGGTGTCCGGATAGCCGGACTATAACCTTTAGCCGGACTCTTGGACTATGAAGATACAAGATTGAAGACTTCGTCCCGTGTCCGGATGGGACTTTCCTTGGCGTGGAAGGCAAGCTTGGCAATACGGATATGTAGATCTCCTTCCATTGTAACCGACTCTGTGTAACCCTAGCCCCTTCCGGTGTCTATATAAACCGAAGGGTTTAGTCCGTAGGACGAACAACAATCATACCATAGGCTAGCTTATAGGGTTTAGCCTCTTTGATCTCGTGGTAGATCTACTCTTGTACTACCCATATCATCAATATTAATCAAGCAGGAGTAGGGTTTTACCTCCATTGAGAGGGCCCGAACCTGGGTAAAAACATCGTGTCCCTCATCTCCTGTTACCATCCGCCTAGACGCACAGTTCGGGACCCCCTACCCGAGATCCGCCGATTTTGACACCGATACGCTTATAGTCAAAATAAAGCGTTTACTAAACATATCGTTGATGCCTTGATGCAATCTTATGAAGAAAAGCTTGAGTTGGAAGTTTCTATCCCTAGAAAACTTTATGATGAGTGTGAACCAACTATTAAAATTAAGATTAAGGATGATGAATTTTATGCTTTATGTGATTTGGGTGCTAGTGTTCCCACTATTCCCAAAACTTTGTGCGATTTGCTAGATTTCCGTGATTTTGATGATTGCTCTCTAAACTTGCACCTTGCGGATTCCACTATTAAGAAACCTATGGGAAGAATTAATGATGTTCTTATTGTTGCAAATAGGAATTATGTGCCCGTAGATTTTATCATTCTTGATATAGATTGCAATCCTTCATGTCCTATTATTCTTGGTAGACCTTTTCTTAGAACGATTGGTGCAATTATTGATATGAAGGAAGGGAATATTAGATTCCAATTTCCATTAAAGAAAGGCATGGAACACTTCCGTAGGAAGAAAATAAAATTACCATATGAATCTATCATGAGAGCCACTTATGGATTGCCTACCAATGATGGCAATACCTAGATCTATCCTTGCTTTTATGCCTAGCTAGGGACGTTAAACGATATCGCTTGTTGGGAGGCAACCCAATTTAATTTTTAATTTTTTTGCTTTTGCTTCTGTTTAGGAATAAATCTTTGATCTAGCCTCTGGTTAGATGTGTTTTATGTTTTAATTAGTGTTTGTGCCAAGTTAAACCTATAGAATCTTCTTGGATGATAGTTATTTGATCTTGCTGTAATTTCCAGAAACTTTCTGTTTACAAAAGAAATTGTTAAAAATCACCAGAACGTGATAAAATAGTGATTCCAATTGATGCTGATAAGTAACAAATTGCCTAGGTCTTCCTATTTTGGATGAATTTTTGGAGTTCCAGAAGTTTGCGTTAGTTACAGATTACTAAAGACTGTTCTGTTGTTGACAGATTCTGTTTTTCGTGTGTTGTTTGCTTATTTTGATGAATCTATGGCTAGTAAAATAGTTTATAAACCATAGAGAAGTTGTAATACAGTAGGTTTAACATCAATATAAATAAAGAATGAGTTCATTACAGTACCTTGAAGTGGTCTTTTGTTTTCTTTCGCTAACGAAGCTCACGAGATTTCTGTTGAGTTTTGTGTTGTGAACTTTTCAAGTTTTGGGTGAAAGATTTGTGATGGATTATGGAACAAGGAGTGGCAATAGCCTAATCTTGGGGATGCCCATGGCACCCCCAAGATAATATAAGTACACCAAAAAGTCAAAGCTTGGGGATGCCCCGGAAGGCATCCCCTCTTTCGTCTACTTCCATCAGTAACTTTAGTTGGAGCTATATTTTTATTCACCACATGATATGTGTTTTGCTTGGAGCGTCTTGTATGATTTGAGTCTTTGCTTTTTAGTTTACCACAATCATCCTTGCTGTACACACCTTTTGAGAGAGCCATACATGATTTGGAAATTATTAGAATACTCTATGTGCTTCACTTATATCTTTTGAATTATATAGTTTAGCTCTAGTACTTCACTTATATCTTTTAGAGCATGGTGGTGGATTTGTTTTATAGAAACTATTGATCTCTCATGCTTCACTTAGATTATTTTGAGAGTCTTAAATAGCAAGGTAATTTGCTTAAATAATCCTAATATGCTAGGTATTCAAGAATAGTAAAAACTTTCTTATGAGTGTGTTGAATGCTAAGAGAAGTTTGATGCTTGATGATTGTTTTGAGATATGGAGGTAATAATACTAAAGTCGTGCTAGTTGAGTAGTTGTGAATTTGAGAAATGCTTGTGTTGAAGTTTGCAAGTCCCGTAGCATGCACGTATGGTAAACGTTATGTAACAAATTTGAAACACGAGGTGTTCTTTGATTGTCCGCCTTATGAGTGGCGGTCGGGGACGAGCGATGGTCTTTTCCTACCAATCTATCCCCCTAGGAGCATGCGCGTAGTGCTTTGGTTTTTGATGACTTGTAGATTTTTGCAATAAGTATGTGAGTTCTTTATGACTAATGTTGAGTCCATGGATTATACACACTCTCACCCTTCCATCATTGCTAGCCTCTTCGGTACCGTGCATTGCCCTTTCTCACATTGAGAGTTGGTGCAAAATTCGCCGGTGCATCCAAACCCCGTGATATGATACGCTCTTTCACACATAAACCTCCTTATATCTTCCTCAAAACAGCCACCATACCTACCTATTATGGCATTTCCATAGCCATTCCGAGATATATTGCCATGCAACTTTCCACCATTCCGTTTATCATGACACATTCATCATTGTCATATTGCTTAGCATGATCATGTAGTTGACATAGTATTTGTGGCAAAGCCACCGTTCATAATTCTTTCATACATGTCACTCTTGGTTCATTGCATATCCCGGTACACCGCCGGAGGCATTCATATAGAGTCATACTTTGTTCTTGTATCGAGTTGTAATCATTGAGTTGTAAATAAATAGAAGTTTGATGATCATCATTTTCTAGAGCATTGTCCCAAGTGAGGAATAAACAAAAGAGAAAGGCCATAAAAAAGAGAAGGCCAAAAAATGAGAGAAAAAGAGAGAAGGGACAATGCTACTATCCTTTGCCACACTTGTGCTTCAAAGAGGCATCATAATCTTCATGATAGAGAGTCTCTTGTTTTGTCACTTTCATATACTAGTGGGAATTTTTCATTATAGAACTTGGCTTGTATATTCCAACAATGGGCCTCCTCAAGTGCCCTAGGTCTTCGTGAGCAAGCAAGTTGGATGCACACCCACTTAGTTTCTTTTGTTGAGCTTTCATACATTTTTATAGCTCTAGTGCATCCGTTGCATGGCAATCCCTACTCCTTGCATTAACATGGGCATCTCCGTAGCCCATTGATTAGCCTCGTTGATGTGAGGCCTTCTCCTTTTTTGTCTTCTCCACATAACCCCCATCATCATATTCTATTCCACCCATAGTGCTATGTCCATGGCTTGCGCTCATATATTGCGTGAAAGTTTATAGGTTTGAGATTACTAAAGTATGAAACAATTGCTTGGCTTGTCATCGGGGTTGTGCATGATGAGAGCATTCTTGTGTGACGAAAATGGAGCATGACTAAACTATATGATTTTGTACGGATGAACTTTCTTTGGCCATGTTATTTTGAGAGGACATAATTGCTTAGTTAGTATGCTTGAAGTATTATTATTTTATGTCAATATGAACTTTTGTCTTGAATCTTTCGGATCTGAATATTCATACCACAATTAAGAAGAATTACATTGAAATTATGCCAAGTAGCACTCCGCATTAAAAATACTGTTTTTATCATTTACCTACTCGAGGACGAGCAGGAATTAAGCTTGGGGATGCCTGATACGTCTCCAACGTATCTATAATTTTTGATTGCTCCATGCTATATCATCTACTATTTTGGACAATATTGGGCTTTATTTTCCACTTTTATATTATTTTGGGGACTAACCTATTAACTGGAGGCCCAGCCCAAAATTGCTGTTTTTTTGCCTATTTCAGAGTTTCGCAGAAAAAGAATATCAAACGGAGTCCAAACGGAATGAAACCTTCAGGAACGAGATTTTCTCACCGAACATGATCTAGGAGACTTGGACCCTAAGTCAAGGAAGCTTCCAGGAAGCCACGAGGTAGGGGGGCATGCCCACCCCCCTAGGGTGCGCCCTCCACCCTCATGGGCCCCATGTTGCTCCACCGATGTACTTCTTCCTCCTATATATACCTACGTACCCCCAAACAATCATAACAGGAGCCAAAAACCTAATTCCACCGCCGCAACCTTCTGTACCCACGAGATCCCATCTTGCGGCCTGTTCCGGAGCTCCGCCGGAGGGGGCATCCACCATGGAGGGCTTCTACATCAACACCATAGCCCCTCCGATGAAGTGTGAGTAGTTTACCTCAAACCTTCGGGGCCATAGTTAGTAGCTAGATGGCTTCTTCTCTCTTTTTGGATCTCAATACAATGTTCTCCCCCTCTCTCGTGGAGATCTATTCGATGTAATCTTCTTTTTGCGGTGTGTTTGTTGAGACCGATGAATTGTGGGTTTATGATCAAGATTATCTATGAACAATATTTGCATCTTCTCTGAATTCTTTTATGTATGATTGAAGTCTCTTCGAATTATCAGTTTGGTTTGGCCTACTAGATTGGTTTCTCTTGCAATGGGAGAAGTGCTTAGCTTTGGGTTCAATCTTGCGGTGTCCTTTCCCAGTGACAGTAGGGGCAGCAAGGCACGTATTGTATTGTTGCCATCGAGGATAACAAGATGGGGTTTTTATCATATTGCATGAATTTATCCCTCTACATCATGTCATCTTGCTTAAGGCGTTACTCTGTGTTCATGAACTTAATACTCTAGATGCATGCTAGATAGCGGTTGATGAGTGGAGTAATAGTAGTAGATACAGGCAGGAGTCGGTCTACTTGTCTCAGACGTGATGCCTATATACATGATCATACCTAGATATTCTCATAATTATGCTCAATTATGTCAATTGCTCAACAGTAATTCGTTCACCCACCGTAAAATATTTATGCTCTTGAGAGAAGCCACTAGTGAAACCTATGGCCCCCGGGTCTATCTTCACCATATTAATCTTCCAACACTTTGCTATTACCTTTGCTTTTTATTTTACTTTGCATCTTTATCACAAAAATACCAAAAATATTATCTATCATCTCTATTATATCTCACTCTCGTAAGTGACCGTGAAGGGATTGACAACCCCTTATCGCGTTGGTTGCGAGGAGTTATTTGTTTGGTGTAGGTACCAGGGACTCGCGTGTAGCCTCCTACTAGATTGATACCTTGGTTCTCAAAAACTGAGGGAAATACTTACGCTACTTTGCTGCATCATCCTTTCCTCTTCAAGGAAATCCAGCGCAGTGCTCAAGAGGTAGCATTGATGCGTTGCTGCAGGCCGATGGAACTAGTCTCCATGGCGAGTGGCGATGAGCTCTTTCTTGTCCTCAAGATGCTGCTTGAGAGCATCCACGGATTCCTCCACCAGCCTTCTGCGCTTGATGCGCAGCATGGCATTCTCGTCCATAAGTTTCTCGACGATGATGCCGGTCCTCTCCAACAAGGCAGTGGTCTGCTCCTGCTGCCCCGCACTTCCGACGATCTTCGCCCTCAGCACGTCGCGCTCGGCCTGGAGCTTTGCATTGCTCTCATTTAGTTGCCGGATGACGCTGGTAGACTATTCAAACAAGGCTTTCAGGTCAACCTGCAACCTCGTCCACCAGGAGATCTGATCCATCTGCCTAAGGATGAGGGCACGCATGCGCCTGTAAGAGTCCTCGCCTGCCTGCGAGACATTTTCCTAGGCCGCCGCGGCACGGGAGGACATCTCTGCTGCATTCGCGGCGCGGCGGGACATCTCTTCTGCTTCCGCGGCGCGGCCGAACAAGTCTGCTGCATCAACGGCGTGGCGGGACCTCCGTGATGCTTCGATGGCTCGGCGTGACCTCTCTGCTGCTATGGCCGTGCGGCGGGATGCTACCTCTTGCGCTTACGTTGGTTTTCCCTGAAGAGGAGAGGATGATGCAGCAGAGTAGCTTAAGTATTTCCCTCAGTTTTTGAGAACCAAGGTATCAATCCAGTAGGAGGCCACGCTCAAGTCCCTCGTACCTGCACAAAACGATAGCAACTCGCAACCAACGCGATTAGGGGTTGTCAATCCCTTCACGGTCACTTACGAGAGTGAGAACTGATAGATAATGTTTTTGGTATTTTTGATATAGAGATGCAAAGTGAAAAGTAAAAGGCAAAGTAAAAAAGCAAAGCAAGATTAAAGTGATTGAGATTGATATGATGAGAATAGACCCGGGGGCCATAAGTTTCACTAGTGGCTTCTCTCAAGAGCATAAGTATTCTATGGTGGATGAACAAATTAATGTTGAGCAATTGACAGAATTGAGCATCGTTATGAGAATATCTAAGGTATGATCATGTATATAGGCATGACGTCCGAGACAAGTAGACCGACTCCTGCCTGCATCTACTACTATTACTCCACTCATCGACCGCTATCCAGCATGCATCTAGAGTATTAAGTTAGAAATAGAGTAACGCTTTAAGCAAGATGACATGATGTAGAGAGATAAATTCATGCAATATGAAATAAAACCCATCTTGTTATCCTCGATGGCAACGATGCAATACGTGCCTTGCTGCCCCTTCTGTCACTGGGAAAGGACACCGCAAGATCGAACCCAAAACTAAGCACTTCTCCCATGGCAAGAAAAACCAATCTAGTAGGCCAAACCAAACTGATAATTCAAAGAGACTTGCAAAGATAATCAATCATACATAAAAGAATTCAGAGAAGATTCAAATATTATTCAAAGATAGACTTGATCACAAACCCACAATTCATCAGTCTCAACAAACACACCGCAAAAGGAAGATTACATCGAATAGATCTCCACAAGAGAGGTGGAGAACTTTGTATTGAGATCCAAAAAGAGAGAAGAAGCCATCTAGCTAATAACTATGGACCCGAAGGTCTAAGGTAAACTACTCACACTTCATTGGAGAGGCTATGATGATGTAGAAGTTCTCCGTGATGACGGCCCTCTTTGGCGGAGCTCCGGAACAGGCCCCAAGATGGGATCTCGTGGATACAGAAGGTTGCGGCGGTGGAATTAGGTTTTTGGCTCCTATTCTAATCGTTCGGGGTACGTAGGTATATATAGGAGGAGGGAGTACGTCGGTGGAGCTTCGAGGGGCCCACGAGGCAGGGGGCGCGCCCTAAGGGGGGGCCCACCCTCGTGACCGCCTCTCTAATGCCTTGGCGTAGGGTCCAAGTCCCCTGGATCACGTTCGGTGAGAAAATCACGTTCCCGAAGATTTTATTCTGTTTGGACTCCGTTTGATATTCTGTTTCTCCGAAACACTGAAATAGGCAAAAAAAAAACAGCAATTCTGGGCTGGGCCTCCGGTTAATAGGTTAGTCCCAAAAATAATATAAAAGTGGAAAATAAAGCCCAATATAGTCCAAAACAGTAGATAATATAGCATGGAGCAATAAAAAATTATAGATACGTTGGAGACGTATCAGGCATCCCCAAGCTTAATTCCTGCTCGTCCTTGAGTAGGTAAATGATAAAAAGAGAATTTTTGATGCGGAGTGCCACTTGGCATAATTTCAATGTAAAACTTCTTAATTATGGTATGAATATTCAGATTCGAAAGATTCAAGACAAAAGTTCATATTGACATAAAAAATAATAATACTTCAAGCATACTAATAAAGCAATTATGTCTTCTCAAAATAACATGGCCAAAGAAAGTGATCTCTACAAAATCATATAGTCTGGCTATGTTCCATCTTCACCACACAAAGTATTTAAATCATGCACAACCCTGATGACAAGCCAAGCAATTGTTTCATACTTCAACATTTTCAACCTTCACGCTATACATGAGCGTGAGCCATGGATATAGCACTATATGTGGAATAGAACGGTGGTTGTGGAGAAGACAAAGAGGGGAAGATAGTCTCACATCAACTAGGCATATCAACGGGCTATGGAGATGCCCATTAATAGATATGAATGTGAGTGAGTAGGGATTGCCATGCAACGGATGCACTAGAGCTATAAGTATATGAAAGCTCAACAAAAGAAACTAAGTGGGTGTGCATCCAACTCGCTTGCTCATGAAGACCTAGGGCATTTTGAGGAAGCCCATCATTGGAATATACAAGCCAAGTTCTATAATGAAAAATTCCCACTAGTATATGAAAGTGACAACATAGGAGACTCTCTATCATGAAGATCTTGGTGCTACTTTGAAGCACAAGTGCGGTAAAAGGATAGTAGCATTGTCCCTTCTCTCTTTTTCTCTCATTTTTTTATTTGGTCCGGAGTCTCATCCCGACTTGTGTGGGAATCATAGTCTCCATCATTCTTTCCTCACTTGGGACAATGCTCTAAAAAATGATGATCATCACACTTTATTTTTCTTACAACTCAACAATTACAACTCGATACTTAGAACAAGATATGACTCTATATGAATGCCTCCGGCGGTGTACCGGGATATGCAATGAATCAAGAGTGACATGTATGAAAGAATTATGAATGGTGGCTTTGCCACAAATACGATGTCAACTACATGATCATGCTAGCAATATGACAATGATGGAGCATGTCATAATAAACGGAACGGTGAAAAATTTCATGTCAATATATCTCGGAATGGCTATGGAAATGCCATGATAGGTAGGTATGGTGGCTGTTTTGAGGAAGATATATGGTGTGTGTATGATACCGGCGAAAAGTGCGCGGCATTAGAGAGGCTAGCAATGGTGGAAGGATGGGAAAAAGTGCGTATAATCCATGGACTCAACATTAGTCATAAAGAACTCATATACTTATTGCAAAAACCTAGAAGTTATCAAAGCAAAGTATTACGCGCATGCTCCTAGAGGGATAGATTGGTATGAAAAGACCATCGCTCATCCCCGACCGCCACTCATAAGGAGGACAATCAATAAACACCTCATGCTCCGACTTCGTTACATAACGGTTCACCATACGTGCATGCTACGGGAATCACAAACTTCAACGCAAGTATTCTTTAAATTCACAACTACTCAACTAGCATGACTCTAATATTATCACCTCCATATCTCAAAACAACTATCATGCTTCAATCTTTTCTTAGTATTCAACACACTCAAAAGAAAATTTCACAAATCATGAATACCAAGCATATTAATATTAAACAATTTACCATGCTATTAAGACTCTCAAAATGATCTAAGTGAAGCATGAGAGATCAATAGTTTCTTTAAAACAAGTCCACCACCGTGCTCTAAAAGATCTAAGTGAAGCACATAGAGCAAAATTATCACGCTCAAAAGATATAAGTGAAGCACATAGAGCAAAACTGCATAGCTCAAAAGATATAAGTGAAGCACAAAGAGTATTCTAACAAATTTTAATTCATCAATGGCTCTCTAAAAGGTGTGTACAGCAAGGATGATTGTGGCACACTAACAAACAAAGACACAAATAATACAAGACGCTCCAAGCAAAACACATATCATGTTGGTGAATAAAAATATAGCTCCAAGTAAAATACCGATGGAAGTAGACGAAGGAGGGGATGCCTTCCGGGGCATCCCCAAGCTTTGACTTTTTGGTGTCCTTGGATTATCTTGGAGGTTCCATGGGAATCCCCAAGCTTAGGCTCTTGCCACTCCTTGTTCGATAATCCATCAAAAGATTTCACTCAAAACTTGAAAACTTCACAACACAAAACTCAATAGAAATCTCGTGAGCTCCGTTAGAGAAAGAAAACATAAAACCACTTCAAGGTACTGTAATGAACTCATTCTTTATTTATATTGGTGTTAAATCTACTGTGTTCCAACTTCTCTATGGATTATAAACTATTTTACTAACCATAGATTCATCAAAATAAGCAAACAACACGCGAAAAACAGAATCTGTCAAAAACAGAACAGTGTGTAGTAATCTGTAACTAACGCAAACTTCTGGAACTCCAAAAAATCTACCAAAATTATACTACCTAGACAATTTGTTTATTGATCAGAAGCAATTTGAATCAGAATTTTATCACGTTCTGGTGATTTTTAATAATTCAGTCACTAAGTGCAAAGTTTCTGGAAATTACAGCAAGATCAAATAACTATCATCCAAGAAGATCCAATAGGTCTAGCTTGGCACAAACACTAATTAAAACACAAAACCACATCTAAACAGAAGGTATATGGATTATTTATTCCTAAACAGAAGCAAAAACAAAAAACTCAAAATAAAATTGGGTTGCCTCCCAACAAGCGCTATCGTTTAACGCCCCTAGCTAAGCATAAAAGCGAGGATAGATTTAGGTATTGCCATCTTTGGTAGGCAATCCATAGGTAGCTCTCATGATAGTTTCATATGGCAACCTTATTTTCTTTCTAGGAAAGTGTTCCATGCCCTTCTTTAATGAAAATTGAAATCTAATATTCCCTTCCTTCATATCAATAATCGCACCAACCGTTCTAAGGAAAGGTCTACCAAAAATAATAGGGCAAGAAGGATTGCAATCTATATCAAGAACAATAAAATCTATGGGCACATAATTCCTATTTGCAACAATAAGAACATCATTAATTCTACCCATAGGTTTTTTAATAGTGGAATCCGCAAGATGCAAGGTTAGAGAGCAATCGTCAAAGTCATGGAAATCTAGCAAATCACACAAAGTTTTGGGGATAGTGGAGACACTAGCACCCAAATCACGCAAAGCATAAAACTCATGATCTTTAATTCTAATTTTAATAGTTGGTTCCCACTCATCAAAGAGTTTTCTAGGGAAAGAAACTTTCAACTCAAGTTTTTCTTCATAGGATTGCATCAAGGCATCAACAATATATTCGGTAAAGGCTTTCTTTTGACTATAAGCATGAGGAGAATTTAGCACAGATTGCAACAAGGCAATACAATCAATTAGAGAGCAACTTTCATAATTAAATTCCTTGAAATCCAATATAGTGGGTTTAGCAACATCTAGGGTTTTATTTCTTTCAATCCCACTTTCATCAATTTCATCATAAAGGTCTAAATACTCCGAATTTTTAGAATGCCTTCTAGGTAAAGGAAGATCATATTCAGTTTCATCAAGATTCATATTGCAAAACAAAGATTTGATAGGGGACACATCAATAACTTTTAGATCTTCATCTTGATTTTCATAGGAATTGGAAGTACATGCTTTAATAAAGGCATCTTTCGTAGCACGCATCCTAGCGCTTCTTTCCTTGCACTCATCAATGGAAATTCTCATGGCTTTGAGAGACTCATTGATATCATGCTTAGGAGGAATAGATCTAAGCTTTAAAGAATCAACCTCAAGAGAAATTCTATCAACGTTCCTAGCCAAATCATCAACTTTAAGCAATTTCTCTTCAAGCAAAGCATTAAAATTCTTTTGTGAATTCATAAAATCTTTGACACTATTCTCAAATTCAGAGGGCATCTTATTAAAATTTCCATAAGAGTTTTTGTAGGAATTTCCATAATTATTAGAAGGATTACTAGGATAAGGCCTAGGATTAAAATTCCCTCTATACGCGTTGTTACCAAAATTATTCCTACCAACAAAATTCACATCCGTAGATTCATTATTATTCTCAATCAAAGTAGATAAAAGCTTATCATTAGGATCAGAAGAAACACTTTTAGTAGCAAATAATTTCATAAGTTCATCCATCTTTCCACTCAAAACATTGATTTCTTCTATCGCATGCACTTTTTTATTAGTAGATCTTTCAGTGTGCCATTGAGAATAATTAACCATAATATTGTCTAGGAGTTTAGTAGCATCTCCTAAACTGATTTCCATAAAAGTGCCTCCCGCGGCCAAATCTAAAAGATTTCTAGAAGCAAAATTCAATCCGGTATAATTTTTTTGTATAATCATCCACAAATTCAAACCATGAGTAGGACAATTACGTAGCATTAATTTCATTCTCTCCCAAGCTTGTGCAACATGTTCATGATCAAGTTGCTTAAAATTCATAATATCATTTCTAAGAGCGATAATCTTAGCGGGAGGAAAATACTTAGAGATAAAAGCATCTTTGCACTTGTTCCAAGAATCAATATTATTTTTAGGCAAACGAAAACCAAGCTTTAGCACGATCTCTAAGAGAAAAAGGAAATAGCTTCAATTTAACGACATCATTATCGACATCTTTTTTCTTTTGCATATCACATAAATCAACGAAGCTATTAAGATGAGTAGCGGTATCTTCACTAGGAAGGCCGACGAATTGATCTTTCATAACAAGATTCAACAAAGCAGTATTGATTTCACAAGATTCAGTATTGGCAAGAGGAGCAATCGGAGTGCTAAGGAAATCATTATTATTGGTATTGGTGAAGTCACACAATTTGGTAGTATCTTGAGCCATCGCGACAAGCAAGCAATCCAACACACGAGCAAACAAAAGGCAAGCGAGAAAAAGGCAAAAGGAAAAAGAGAAGGAGAAGGAGAAGGAGAAGGAGAAGGAGAAGGAGAGGGCAAATAAAATGGCAAGGGTGAAGTGGGGGAGAGGAAAACGAGAGGCAAATGGCAACTAATGAAATGCGAGAGATAGGGATTGTGATGGTTACTTGGTATGTTGACTTTTTGCGTAGACTCCCCGGCAACGGCGCCAAAAATTCTTCTTGCTACCTCTTGAGCTTGCGTTGGTTTTCCCCGAAGAGGAGAGGATTATGCAGCAGAGTAGCGTAAGTATTTCCCTCAGTTTTTGAGAACAAAGGTATCAATCCAGTAGGAGGCCACACTCAAGTCCCTCGTACCTTCACAAAACGATAGCAACTCGCAACCAACGCGATTAGGGGTTGTCAATCCCTTCATGGTCACTTACGAGAGTGAGAACTGATAGATAATGTTTTTGGTATTTTTTATATAGAGATGCAAAGTGAAAAGTAAAAGGCAAAGTAAAAAAGCAAAGCAAGATTAAAGTGATTGAGATTGATATGATGAGAATAGACCCGGGGGCCATAGGTTTCACTAGTGGCTTCTCTCAAGAGCATAAGTATTCTACGGTGGGTGAACAAATTACTGTTGAGCAATTGACAGAATTGAGCATAGTTATGAGAATATCTAAGGTACGATCATGTATATAGGCATCACGTACGACACAAGTAGACCGACTCCTGCCTGCATCTACTACTATTACTCCACTCATCGACCGCTATCCATCATGCATCTAGAGTATTAAGTTAGAAACAGAGTAACGCTTTAAGCAAGATGACATGATGGAGAGAGATAAATTCATGCAATATGAAATAAACCCCATCTTGTTATCCTCTATGGCAACGATGCAATACGTGCCTTGCTGCCCCTTCTGTCACTGGGAAATGACACCGCAAGATCGAACCCAAAGCTAAGCACTTCTCCCATGGCAAGAAAAACCAATCTAGTAGGCCAAACCAAACTGATAATTCGAAGAGACTTGCAAAGATAACCAATCATACATAAAATAGTTCAGTGAAGATTCAAATATTATTCAAAGATAGACTTGATCATAAACCCACAATTCATCGATCTGAAATAGGCAAAAAACATCAATTCTGGGTTGGGCCTCCGGTTAATAGGTTAGTCCCAAAAATAATATAAAAGTGGAAAATAAAGCCCAATATAGTCCAAGACAGTAGATAATATAGCATGGAGCAATCAAAAACTATAGATACGTTGGAGACGTATCACGGGACATGTTGGTTGCTTTCGTGGCGAGGCGGGACATCTCTCATGCTTTCGCTTCCAGGCTCGCCTCTCCCTGGTGGCAATCTCTCGACCCGGAACTCACGCTGGCCATGGCAGACACAAGGGAACGATGATGAATCACATGTTTGTTTTTGTGGATGAGGAGTTGAGGGAATGTGCAGTCATCTTGGAGTAGTAGTATTTATAACCGAGTAGTAATACGCTCCTAAGTGGGAAACCGTTTAGGTTTTGATCGGTATGAACAAGTTTGCAATTTGGAATGTGACGGGACGCGGCCTCCCTGTTCTTCTAAAAAAATTTTGACGGGACGCATGCTCAAAATTTACTGACGGTTATAAGTGCGGCACTATTCCCGGAAGGTGTAATGTGGGCACGTACGCCTTCTCGGCCGCGTACGTGGCGTTTGCACCTTAGGGTGCACCGCAATAGGCAATGTCAGCACCATCGCGCATGGTTCTTTTAATTAGAATGTGTGTGCTCGTATAGCGCACACACGTTGATCTATCTAACTGTTTCAATTTGTTGTGGCTAATCACAAACAGTTCATCCATGTGAAGTGTATGCCATCAATCGTAAACACTTTGATTTGGCTGGCCCCTTTATGTTTTGTTGACTAATCGCAAACAGTTAATCCTTCGGAAGCGTATGCCCTCAATCACACACACCTTGATCTGGCTGACCGTTTCTATTGGGTTGCCTAATCACAAACAGTTCGTCCGAGTGAACCGTGTGCTGTGTATCGCACGCGCCTTCATCTGGCTGCCCGTTTATTTTGTTCCTCCTCATCGTAAATAGTTAATTGAACTGAACCATATGCCCTTCATCGCACACGCAACTAAAACCCGAACCGTGTTTGATGTATCCATCATCGCAAACGTTTTATGCATTTCTGACAGTTTTCATACATCACCATTTGCGATTATTGCATCACACACAGTTTCTCGAAGGGTCTCTGATCGTAGTGTCGCGTTAGCAGCATCCTGCATAGTGATTGGACCCGATGCACTAGGTATGACACCTAGATCAGATATGAACTCCTTCATCCAAACTCCTTCATTTGCTGCTTCCAAAGCAGCTATGTACTCCGCTTCACACGTAGATCCCGCCATGACGCTTTGCTTGGAACTGCACCAACTGACAGCTCCACCATTCAATAAAAATATATATCCGGTTTGCGACTTAGAGTCATCCGGATCAGTGTCAAAGATAGCATCGATGTAACCATTTATGATGAGCTCTTTGTCACCTCCATAAACGAGAACCATATCCTTAGTCCTTTTTAGGTATTTCAGGATGTTCTTGACCACTTTCCAGTGATCCACTCCTGGATTACTTTGGTACCTCCCTGCTAGACTTATAGCAAGGCACACATCAGGTCTGGTACATAGCATTTCATACATGATAGAACCTATGGCTGAAGCATAGGGAATGACTTTCATTTTCTCTCTATCTTCTGCAATGGTCGGGCTTTGAGTCTGACTCAACTTCACACCTTGTAACACAGGAAAGAACCCTTTGTTTGACTAATCCATTTTGAGCTTCTTCAAAAATTTATCAAGGTATGTGCTTTGTGAAAGTCCAATCAAGCCTCTTGATATATCTCTATAGATCTTGATGCCCAATATGTAAGTAGCTTCACCGAGGTCTTTCACAGAAAAACTCTTATTCAAGTATCCCTTTATGCTATCCAGAAATTCTATATCATTTCCAATCAACAATATGTCATCCACATATAAAATCAGAAATGCTACAGAGCTCCCACTCACTTTATTGTAAATACAGGCTTCTCCAAAAGTTTGTATAAAACCATATGCTTTGATCACACTATCAAAACTTTTATTCCAACTCTGAGAGGCTTGCACCAGTCCATAAATGGATCGCTGGAGCTTGCATACTTTGTTAGCACCCTTTGGATCGACAAAACCTTCCAATTGCATCATATACAACTCTTCTTCCAGAAATCCATTCAGGAATGCAGTTTTGACATCCATTTGCCAAATTTCATAATCATAAAATACAGCAACTGCTAACATGATTCGGACAGACTTAAGCATTGCTACGGGTGAGAAAGTCTCATCGTAGTCAACTCCTTGAACTTGTCGAAAACCTTTCGCAACAAGTCGAGCTTTGTAGACAGTAACATTACCATCAGCGTCGGTCTTCTTCTTAAAGATCCATTTATTTTCTATGGCTTTCCAATCATCGGGCAAATCCACCAAAGTCCACACTTTGTTCTCATACATGGATCCCATCTCAGATTTCATGGCCTCAAGCCATTTTGCAGAATCTGGGCTCATCGTCGCTTCCTCATAGTTCGTAGGTTCACCATGGTCTAGTAACATGACTTCCAGAATAGGATTATCGTACCACTCTGGCGTGGACCGTATTCTGGAAGACCTACGAGGTTTTGTAGTAACTTGATCTGAAGTTTCATGATCATTATCATTAGCTTCCTCACTAATCGGTGTAGGCATCACTGGAACTGATTTCTGTGATGAACTACTTTCCAATTCGGGAGAAGGTACATTTACCTCATCAAGTTCTACTTTCCTGCCACTCACTTCTTTCGAGAGAAACTCCTTCTCTATAAAGGATCCATTCTTAGCGACGAATATTGTGCCTTCGGATCTATGATAGAAGGTGTACCCAATAGTTTCCTTTGGGTATCCTATGAAGACGCACTTCTCCGATTTGGGCTCGAGCTTATCAGGTTGAAGCTTTTTCACATAAGCATCGCAGCCCCAAACTTTAAGAAATGACACTTTTGGTTTCTTGCCAAACCACAGTTCATAAGGCATCGTCTCAACGGATTTTAATGGTGCCCTATTTAAAGTGAATGCAACCGTCTCTAAAGCATAACCCCAAAATGATAGCGGTAAATCAGTAAGAGACATCATAGATTGCACCGTATCTAATAAATTACGGAACGACATTCGGACACACCATTACGCTGTGGTGTTCCAGGTGGCGTGAGTTGCGAAACTATTCCACATTGTTTGAAATGAAGACCAAACTCGTAACTCAAATATTCACCTCCACGATCAGATCGTAGAAACTTTATTTCCTTGTTACGATGATTTTCCACTTCACTCTGAAATTCTTTGAAGTTTTCAAATGTTTTAGATTTATGCTTCATTAAGTAGATTTAACCATATCTGCTCAAATCATCTGTGAAGGTAAGAAAATAATGATACCCGCCACGAGCCTCAACACTCATCGGACCGCATACATCAGTATGTATTATTTCCAACAAGTCTGCTGCTCGTTCCATTGTTCCGGAGAACAAAGTCTTAGTCATCTTGCCCATGAGGCATGGTTTGCAAGAACCAAGTGATTCATAATCAAGTGATTCCAAAAGTCCATCAGCATGGAGTTTGTTCATGCGCTTTACACCAATATGACCTAAACGGCAGTGCCACAAATAAGTTGCACTATCATTATCAACTTTGCATCTTTTGGCTTCAATATTATGAACATGTGTATCATCACGATCGAGATTGAATAAATATAGACCACTCATCAAGGGTGCATGACCATAAAAGATATTACTCATATAAATAGAACAACCATTATTCTCTGATTTAAATGAATAACCATC
Source organism: Aegilops umbellulata (assembly GCA_032464435.1). NCBI lineage: Eukaryota > Viridiplantae > Streptophyta > Magnoliopsida > Poales > Poaceae > Aegilops > Aegilops umbellulata. Next base: position 334,695,584 of record CP136058.1, read on the forward strand.
TCGCATCAAACAAGATCCAGATATAATTTTCATGCTCAACACTGGCACCAAATAACAATTATTTAGGTCTAAAACTAATCCCGAAGGTAGATGTAGAGGTAGCGTGCCGACGACAATCACATCGACTTTGGAACCATTTCCCACGCGCATCATCACCTCGTCCTTAGAGAATCTTCGTTTAATACGTAGTCCCTGTTTTGAGTTGCAAATATGAGCAACAGAACCAGTATCAAATACCCAGGTGCTACTACGAGTATTAGCAAGGTACACATCAATAACATGTATATCAAATATACCTTTCACTTTGCCATCCTTCTTATCCGCCAAATACTTGGGGCAGTTCCGCTTCCAGTGACCAGTCTCTTTGCAGTAGAAGCACTTAGTCTCAGGCTTAGGTCCAGACTTGGGTTTCTTCTCTTGAGTAGCAACTTGTTTGCCGTTCTTCTTGAAGTTCCCCTTCTTCTTCACTTTACCCTTTTCCTTGAAACTAGTGGTCTTGTTAACCATCAACACTTGATGCTCCTTCTTGATTTCTACCTCCGCAGCTTTTAGCATCGCGAAGAGCTCTGGAATTGTCTTATCCATCCCTTGCATATTATAGTTCATCACAAAGCTTTTGTAGCTTGGTGGCAGTGATTGAAGAACTCTGTCAATGACACTATCATCAGGAAGATTAACTCCTAGTTGAGTCAAGTGGTTGTGGTACCCAAACATTCTGAGTATATGTTCACTGACAGAACTATTCTCCTCCATCTTGCATAGAACTTATTGGAGTCTTCATATCTCTCAATCTGGGCATTTGCTTGAATATTAACTTCAACTCCTGGAACATCTCATATTCTCCATGACGTTCAAAATGTAGTTGAAGTCCCGATTCTAAGCCGTAAAGCAGGGCACATTGAACTATCGAGTAGTCATCAGTTGTGCTCTGCCAAACGTTCTTAACATCGCCAGTAGCGTCTGCAGCAGGCCTAGCACCCAGTGGTGCTTCCAGGACGTAATTCTTCTATGCAGCAATGAGGATAATCCTCAAGTTATGGACCCAGTCCGTGTAGTTGCTGCCATCATGTTTCAACTTAGCTTTCTCTAGGAACGCATTAAAATACAAAGTAACGGTAGCACGGGCCATTGATCTACAATGACATAGACATGCAAAATAACTATCAGGACTAAGTTCATGATAAATTAAAGTTAAATTAATCATATTACTTAAGAACTCTCACTTAGATAGACATCCCTCTAGTCATCTAAATGATCACGCAATCCAAATCAACTAAAGCATGTTCGATCATAACGTGAGATGGAGTAGCTTTCAATGGTGAATATCACTATGTTGATCATATCTACTATATGGTTCACGCTCGATCTTTCAATCTCAGTGTTCCGAGGCCATATCTGCATATGCTAGGCTCGTCAAGTTTAACCCGAGTATTATGCTTGTGCAAAACTGGCTTGCACCTGTTGTATGTGAACGTAGAGCTTAATTATCACACCCGATCATCACATGGTGTCTCGACATGATGAACTGTAGCGACGGTGCATACTCAAGGGAGAACACTTATACCTTGAAATTTAGTAAGGGATCATCTTATAATGCTACCGTCGTTCTAAGCAAAACTAGGAAAGTGGCCAGCTCGATGCGCGGGCTAGAAATTTATGATGTTTATTGATGATAACATATGATCGTTTGTCTAAGTAAAATTTGATATTACATATGATGCCATTTTTAAATATATAAGACTTCCGTGACATAATTTTATCTTTGGTATATTCAGGTTTTTACTAAAATATATTTGTCATCACTTCATCATTTACGTGTTAATTATGCATGATGTACTACCTATTTTTTTATGATTAGTTCATTGTTCAAAATTTTATTCTTGGCATTTTTATCACGTGCTTAGTTATATATATTTTTTCGCAAACACAATTTAATAGTTCTCATTGTTTTCGTGTAGGCATGGATAGATTTGCTAAGATTGTGCTAGATTGGTAGGTGATTTTGTTTTAATTTGGTATAAAAATTTAGAGTGTATTTTTATATTGCACACATCGGTTAAGACTTTATTGTTAGTTTTTTGTTTCGATGGTCATTTGATTTAGTTAAGTTAAGACACATGTGCTCAATCTAAATAGGGTTGTTCATAGTGTAGTAGTTTTGGTCGTTTTGGGTACCACTGCTCGTTGGTTGTGCTGTGTATCAAATGCTAATTATATCTTCCCTTTTATGTAGTCTTCTCTACATAGTAGTTTTTCTGTGTGTTGTTTTTGGAAACGTTCATTTTTTTCTGCTATTAGAATATTGTGGGATTTAGCCAAACAGGTTGACGCAGATGGACATAGCGATCACACACATCTTTCCTACACACCCTAAAAAGAAATCTTATTTCCCATTCACGCTTTCACATTGTCACATCTTGCTCTAGCTCTTCCCCTTGCCTGATCCCCTTTCTCACTCCAAAATTGCTGCCGCCGGTAGCTCCCATCAGCTTGATTCCTTGATTCAGTGCCTTGAGCTTGGTCGTCCTCACCTACAGCCAGCCCCGCAGCTTGATTGATTTGTGCAGCCATAGGGTGACCTTCGACGGCGGCTGGTTTGTCTCCTGATCTCCTCATACGCCTCCTCGGTCTCCTCCTAGGCTGGTAAATGGCGATGGAGAGGTAGCAGGGTCCAAGGTGTAGCTGCGCAAGGGAGGAGGCGAGATCATCAATCTGCACGATGTTGTTGCTGTCTATGTCCGTGCAGGTGATGTTGGCGTGGATTTCGTCTCCAACAGCTGCTTTGATCCATCTTTAGTATGAGGATGGTGGAGATGTTTTCTGCCCCTAGAGCGCCGGCCAGACACATCCTCCACATCGGCAACATTCTTCGAAGTTTGAAGGTCCCCTTTTTCCTTTTCCTAGTTGTCATATTTATTTTTCATAACCCCTTCCTTTGTTTGTGTGATTGAACTAATATAACGTAATTAAGGAAATGCCTCTTAGTGAAAAATGTTGAAATCTTGGAAAAACATGTGATTATTATTTTTAAGGTCTCTATAAGTGTTAATTAGATAGATCTCAATTAGTGAGGGAAATTAAAAAGAATTTTAAGTATATGTCTGCACACACATGATAACTCAATCAGCGGCGCTTTTGCCATCGGCATGCATGTAAGCGATGCACTTGCTTATATCTTGCGTACTGTGAGGTCCGTAGGGGCGTTGTCATCCCCAAGTTCCAACTCGGACACGACATCACAGTCCCAAAGTGAGGCAGCCCAAATTTTTTGTCTTCGTCATCGACAAAGGCAGCATGGCTTGGTCATCGAATATTTTCACCCGCATGTCTTCAAATGACTAATACCTACCAAAATAAAGTTTTAAACCGTACGATAAACTAACCTGACATATGTACCCTAGTCTACATGACGTATAGCTTATTGTGGAAACATGCACTAAATATACTTTGATTAATGTCATGTGTCTATTAAAGTGAGAAGCATGCACGGTTCAGAATCTGAAAATAAAACATGGATTGGTACCCATCAATAGACTTCTTATAGAACATAACTGACCACAACCATATGGATGTACATGGAAAATAACATACCACCATCTCTTTGAAATAGCAATATTTATTGGAAATTTACATTTGGTGCACTCTAATGAGCCAATAAGAGTTGTGAAAATCTATATATAGCACACTCTTCAAACTCTTAATGCAAGGTGGTAACAATCATTTAATATTTAACATTTATGGGAATGTTAGAAACGAAAATGGAAGATAATATTGTGCAAGTCTAGACTATGCATCCCTCCAAATAAAGGAAAGATCGTGGGCACAACTTCTAAATGCATAGGTGTATATTTCCAGTTTTTATGAGCTGCAAAACCGCAAATACTAACAATTTTTATTTTAGCTATAACTGAATTTTCTTTGCCACTGAATTTCTTTTATGATCTGAATCTCTAGTTGAGAAAAGTTCACTGAAGTTACGAAAAACATTGCATTATGTCAGCCATTTCATATTGAATGCTTATGCCAAAAGAAGTGTTTTATAGCCACGTACATGTACCTATCGTGAAGTTAAGGTGGATCGTAGATCTTTGGGGTTTGATCACCATGGACATTACAAAAAAAAGCAAGGGATTGGGATTCCACTGTTGCATTTCCAACACCAATAGACTTTTAATACTACACTATGAAAAACATATGTACCATATTTAGAACTGAAACCCTTATAGTGGATTGTATTTTTCTGTGGAGTGCCTTGCCTTCTCGTTGCTACATCCAAAAGGAGTTTCAAATATATCAGTTACTATTAAACAATGTAATCAGTTCCAAACAGCGAACATGCATCATACTACCTCCGATCCATAAAAAGTGTCGCAGTTTTGAACTAAACCCAGTTCAAAACTGCGACACCTATTTTGGATCGGAGGGAGTAGTAGTTTATAGGAGTAAAATTGCAAATATGACCACTTTGCCTCACTATATAGATGTTGAATCAAGAAATGCTGCAATTGACATGAGCTTAAACATATATGCTCACCTCCTAGTGTATAGTTATAGGAAAAATAACTTGGGCATACCTTTTAGAAAGGAGTGGATAAAGTGCTTCGATTGCCCAGAGTTGGCATCTAAACAGGAAAAAATTGATGGATAATTTTATATCTAGTAAATAAAAGAACTTTGCAACATTCCTAGACATCTAACATTTGTAGACTTTTTAGTCACTATGCCCAATCGCCAAGATATATCATCTTTCACAACCAAGCTTTAGCCAATGCAAATAGAGCATCATTAACATGGACCGATCCAATAAATAGATAATTGATCTTTTAATAATTATACTCCTTCCATTCCCTTATACAAGGCCACAAACTCATATTACAGGTACCAAGATAAAACTTAATGACTCCTTTGCAAGTCAACTTTTCTTTTCGTTATCCGGGATCATTAACACACCACAAGCATGCAACGAATGAATGGGAAGGAAGTGGCTGAGTGTCATTATGACTACATGCATGTAAGTATTAAAAAGTTGCTAGTGTGTTAATGATCCCTCCTGTGTACTCCCTCCTGTGTTTTGGCGCCAACAATGTTCATTGTGTTACAGTGCATGGATTGAAAAGGCCTGAAAGTGTTTTCTAGTTTTACAGTATTAGCAATTGATTCTTGATTGATGCTATGTGTTCCTACAGAAAATTCGCTGTTAGAATTGAAGCACTGATACTAACAATTTGACGAACACTTGCAGTGTGTTGCCCTACAGCAAGAAATGAGGCACAAAACTTGAAATGATTGGACGTGGGGAGAGAAGAAATGTTACCTTGTTGTTGACCGAAAATAGTAGTAAAGCTCCAACCTCTAGGTAAATATCATCCTTGACGAAGAGGTTGAATTCTGGCCACTTATAGGGTCTGTGTATGGTGTGTATCTCAAGTCCCAACTCTCATCTGATTGGTCTTGACCATATCACATCACAACATGCCCTGCAAAAACAAGTTAGACGCCCTCTACTTTGTTGTTGCAAGTTTTACGTGACTGCTACGGGCTTCTAGCAAGAACCATTCTTACCTACGCATCAAAACCACAACGATTTTTCGTCAAGTGTGCTGTTTTAACCTTCAACAAGGACCAGGCGTAGCCACACTCGATTCAACTAAAGCTGGAGAAACAGACACCCACTAGCCACTTGTGTGCGAAGCACGTCGGTAGAACCAGTCTCGCGTAAGTGTACGCGTAATGTCGGTCTGAGCCGCTTCATCCAACAATATCGCCGAATCAAAGTATTACATGCTGGTAAGCAGTATGACTATTATCGCCCATAACTCTTTGTGTTCTACTCGTGCATATAACATCTACGCATGGACCTGGCTCGGATGCCACTGTTGGGGAACGCGGTAATTTCAAAAAAATTCCTACGATCACGCAAGATCTATCTAGGTGATGCATATCAAAGAGAGGGGAGAGTGTTATCTACGTACCCTCGTAGACCGAAAGCGGAAGCGTTTAGTAACGCGGTTGATGTAGTCGAACGTCATCTCGATTCAACCGATCCAAGTACCGAACGTACGACACCTCCGCGATCTGCACACATTCAGCTCGGTGACGTCCCACGAATTCTTGATCCAGTTGAGGTCGCGGGAGAGTTCCGTCAGCACAACGGTGTGGTGACGGTGATGATGAAGTTACCGGCGCAGGGCTTCGCCTAAGCACTACGACGATATGACCGAAGTGGAAATCTGTGGAGGGGGGCACCGCACACGGCTAAACAATGAACTTGTGTGTTCTAGGGTGCCCCCCTCCCCACGTATATAAAGGAGGGAGGGTGAGGCCGACCGTCCCTCATAGGCGCGCCAAGGGGGAGGAATCCTCCTCCTAGTAGGAGTAGGACTCCCCCCTTTCCTAGTACTACTAGGAGAAGAAGGATGGAGGAGGGGAGAGAGAAGGAAGGAGGGGGCGCCGCCCCCACCCCTTGTCCAATTCGGACTAGGGGGGCGCGCGCCACCTCCTGGCCGGCCCTCTCTTCTCTAGGGCCCATGGTGGCCCATTAACCTCCGGGGGGTGGTTCCGGTAACCCTCCGGCACTCCGGTTTTTATCTAAAACTCTCAGGAACCTTTCCGATGTCCGAATAACATGGTCCAATATATCAATATTTATGTCTCAACCATTTTGAGACTCCTCGTCATGTCCGTGATCACATCCGGGACTCCGAACAACCTTCGGTACATCAAAACACATAACTCATAATACCGATCATTATCGAACGTTAAGCGTGTAGACCCTACGGGTTCGAGAAGTATGTAGACATGACCGAGACACATCTCCGGTCAATAACCAATAGTGGAACCTGGATGCTCATATTGGCTCCACATATTCTACGAAGATCTTTATCGTTCAAACCACATAACAACATACGTTGTTCCCTTTGTCATCGGTATGTTACTTGCCTGAGATTCGATCGTCGGTATCATCATACCTAGTCCAATCTCGTTACCGACAAGTCTATTTACTTGTTTCGTAATGCTTCATCCCGCAACTAACTCATTAGTCACATTGCTTGCAAGGCTTTTAGTGATGAGCATTACCGAGAGGGCCCAGAGATACCTCTCCCAAACACGGAGTGACAAATCCTAATCTCGATATATGCCAACCCAACAAACACCTTTGGAAACACCTGTAGAGCATCTTTATAATCACCCATTTACGTTGTGACATTTGATTGCACGCAAAGTGTTCCTCCGGATATTCGGGAGTTGCACAATCTCATAGTCTGAGGAACATGTATAAGTCATGAAGAAAGCAGTAGCAATAAAACTGTAACGATCATAATGCTAAGCTAATGAATGGGTCTTGTCCATCACATCATTCTCCTAATGATGTGATCCCATTCATCAAATGACAACATATGTCTATGGCTAGGAAACATAACCATCTTTGATGAATGAGCCAGTCAAGTAGAGGCATACTAGGGACACTTTGTTTTGTCTATGTATTCACACATGTATCATGTTTCCGGTTAATACAACTCTAGCATGAATAATAAACATTTATCATGAATTGAGGAAATAAATAATAACTTTATTATTGACTCTAGGGCATATTTTCTTCATTCCTTACAGAATGGGAAGTGGCTATATTAAAAAGCTATATAGCCGGAAATAATAAGATGGGTGCTCTTTGCCTTGAAGAACATTATAAGGGACTAGTTCCTGATTATAATGCAATAAGAGCTAGAGTTTTGCAAGAAGATGAATCTTTGCCAATTGATAAAATTGACAAACAAAAATATGGTTTTTACAACAATGCATATGCCTTCACCTAGTACTACATCATATTATACACGCCCTACACTATTGCAAAGTTTTGGCAACGTCTGTGTGTCATTGCCGAAAGAATCTAAAAGCATTGAGGGGCAATTATATCCGTAGTGGGGTGAGATTGAGAAAATGCTTAAAACCAATTTTGCCGCTTGCCGCCAGAAACAAGGAGAAAAAGAATTGACTCAAATAAAAGAAACATTGCCAATTGGTAGAATCAATGAAAAGGAGGATGACTCGGAACATGAAAGTGCTTCGACTGAAAAAGTGGAATCAAGTAGTATATACTCCGAGTCGATCAAATCCGAAGAGGCAAGCATTATTGAGAAAGGGCATGGCAAGATAGCAAAATGACCATGCTTGATTTCTTTTGAACTTAATGGAACCTACTTATTGTCCTATGAGTTTCGTGTCATAGAAATTGACGAGCTTCAAGGACAAGAGCAAGTAGCCGAACAAAGTTCAGTTGACAAAGATCTTCAATGTAATGACACACGGAAACAAGAAAAAGAGGACAACAAGGTGTTGAGAAGCCATCCAGAAGCAAAGAATGATATTATTTATGTCATGCACCCATCATGCTCTCCCAACCTAATTGAAGAGGTATGTTTAGCAAGTAATTTACCTATATTCCAATTTGGTCATAACTTTGTTGTTGATGCATCTATCATGAAAAATTTCATAAGCAATATTGAGAGACCAATGAAGAATGGTAATTTGTTTATTATTAATCAGATTGTCACAAAGCATATCGGTCAACATATTGCACCATTCAGAAAGACCAATAGTAAAAAATTATTACAATCAAAGCTTTTCCCGTTGTCTTTACAGTTTATATCTACATGGTTAGATTTGCTTGTTTCATATTAGCTTACACTTGGTCTCAATTGAGTCATGTATGTTCTAACTAGTTTTGTTTCAGAAACTTAAAGCCAAGGTTAGATTCTTTAGAGAAACCCGATGCTAGTATAGTTTCTTATTTTAAGATCAGAGATAGAGTGCAAAACAATGCATAGCCGAATGGGGGGATGCCAAATCTGAACCATTTGTTTGCTTACTCATGTCTACTACACAACTTGTTCTTGTACACTCATGTTGGGCCTCCAAGCACAGAGTTTTGTATGACAGTAGCAAATTTTCCTCAAATGGATGACCTAAGATTTATCAATCTGTGGCAGGCGTAGGATGAAGATGGTCTCTCTCAAAAAACCATGCAACCAAATAACAAAAAGTATTTTGTGTCCCCAACACACCAAATACAATGGTAATTTGTATAGGCGCACTAGTTCGGCAAAGAGATGGTGATACAAGTGTAGTAATGATAGTAGATATTGATTTTTTAATAGTAACAATAAAAAACAGCAATGTAGCAAGTAACAAAAGTGAGCACAAACGGTATTGCAATGCTTGGAAACATGGCTTGGGGTCCGTACTTTCACTAGTGCAATCTCTCAACAAGGCTAATATAATTGGATCATATAACCATCCCTCAACATACGATGAAGAATCACTCCAAAGTTGTTATCTAACGGAGAACATAAGAAGAAATTGTTTGTAGGGTACGAAACCACCTCAAAGTTATCCTTTCTGATCGATCTATCCAAGAGTTCATACTAAAATAACACAAAGTATCCTTTCTGATCGATCTATCTAAGAGTTCGTAATAAAATAACAACATATGATACACATCAACCAACTCTAATGTCACCTAGATACTCCAATGTCACCGCGAGTATCCGTGAGTTGATTATATGATATGCATCAAACAATTTCAGATTCATAATACTCAATCCAATACAAAGAATCTCAAAGAGTGTCCCAAGATTTCTACCTGAGAAACAAGGACGAAAACGTGCATCAACCCCTATGCATAGATTACCCCAATGTCACCTCGGGAACCCGCGAGTTGAGTGCCAAGACATACATCTAGTGCTCTCAAATCCAATAAAGTGTTTAATCCGATAAAAGTGAAATCTCAAAGGGAAAACTCAATTCATCACAACAAGATAGAGAGGGAGAAACACCATATGATCCGACTATTTCAAAAAAAACTCACGATACATCAAGATCTTGCCAACTCAAGAACACGAGAGAGGGAGAGACTAAACACATAGCTACTGGTACAAACCCTCAGCCCCATGGGTGGACTACTCCCTCCTCATCATGGTGTCCGCCAGGATGATGAAGATGGGCACCGGTGATGATTTCCCCCTCCAGCAGGGTGCCGGAACTAGGTCTAGATACACCAGGGCGCGCCTGAGGGGGTTTCGTGGCTACAGAGGCTTGCGGTGGTGGAACTTCTGATCTAGGGTTATGATGACCCACAAGTATAGGGAATCTATCTTAGTCCTTGCGATAAGTAAGAGTGTCGAACCCAACGAGGAGCAGAAGGAAATGATAAGCGGTTTTCAGCAAGGTATTCTCTGCAAGTACTGAAATAAGTGGTAACAGATAGTTTTGTGATAGGATAATTTGTAACGAGCAACAAGTAACAAAAGTAAATAAGGTGCAGCAAGGTGGCCCAATCCTTTTTGTAGCAAAGGACAAGCCGGAACAAACTCTTATATAAGGAAAAGCGCTCCCGAGGACACATGGGAATATCAACAAGCTAGTTTTCATCACGTTCATATGATTCGCATTCGGTACTTTGATAATTTGATATGTAGGTGGAACGGTGCTTGGGTTATGTTCTTACTTGAACAAGCATCCCACTTATGATTAACCTCTATTGCAAGCATCCGCAGCTACAACAAAAGTATTAAGGTAAACCTGACCATAGCAAGAAACATATGGATCCAAATCAGCCCCTTATGAAGCAACGCATAAACTAGGGTTTAAGCCTCTGTCACTCTAGCAACCCATCATCTACTTATTACTTCCCAATGCCTTCCTCTAGGCCCAAATAATGGTGAAGTGCTATGTAGTCGACGTTCACATAACACCACTAGAGGCTAGACAACGTACATCTCATCAAAATATCGAATGAATACCAAATTCACATGACTACTAATAGCAAGACTTCTCCCTTGTCCTCAGGAACAAACGTAGCTACTCACAAAGCATATTCATGTTCATAATCAGAGGGGTAATAATATGCATAAAGGATCTGAACATATGATCTTCCACCAAATAAACCAACTAGCATCAACTACAAGGAGTAATCAACACTACTAGCAACCTACTAGCACCAATCCCGGACTTGGAGACAAGAATTGGATACAAGAGATGAACTAGGGTTTGGAGATGAGATGGTGCTAGTGAAGATGTTGATGGAGATTGCCCTCTCCTGATGAGAGGAGCGTTGGTGATGACGATGGCGATGATTTCCCCCTCCCGGAGGGAAGTATCCCCGGCAGAACAACTCTGCCGGAGCTCTAGATTGGTTCCGCCAAGGTTCCGCCTCGTGGCGGCGGAGTCTCGTCCCGAAAAGTTCCTTCTCTATTTTTTCTCGACGAAAGACTTCATATAGCAGAAGATGGGCGTCGGAGAGCCACCAGGGGGCCCACGAGGTAGGGGGCGCCCCCCACCCTCGTGGACAGGGTGTGCCCCCCCTGGCCTTCATCTTTCGCAGATATTTTTCATTATTTATATTAAGGTATTCCATGGAGTTTCAGGACTTTTGCAGTTGCGCAGAATAGGTCTCTAATATTTGCTCCTTTTCCAGCCCAGAATTCCAGCTGCCGGCATTCTCCCTCCTTATGTAAACCTTGTAAAATAAGAGAGAATAGCCATAATTATTGTGACATAATGTGAAGTAACAGACCATAATGCAATAAATATCGATATAAAAGCATGATGCAAAATGGACGTATCAACTCCCCCAAGCTTAGACCTCGCTTGTCCTCAAGCGAAATGCCGATAACAATAAATATGTCCCCATGTTTAGAGGTAGAGGCGTCGATAAAAATAAAATACGGACATGAAGGGATCATGATTATTCTCATAACAGCAACATATATAGATATTGTCATATGATAACTTATGTTCAAGTGATGATTAATTCACAATGCAAAAGTATGAATCAGAAACCTTATTGAGAACCAACAAACTATAACCTCAGTCATTGAAGCAATTGCAATTTATCATAACATCGGAAAGAGTCTATGTCAGAGCTAAAAAGAAAGTCCACATGCTCAACTATCATCTAGTCCTTTATGATTGCTAACACTCACGCAATACTTGTGGTTACGAAGTTTTAATCAGACACAGAGAAAGATAGGGGCTTATAGTTTTGCCCACAACCTTTTACCTCAAGGGTAATGTCAACAATAATAACTCATGCTCCCCTACATCCAATTAGATATATATCATGTTCTTTCCAACATGCTGTGCTTGCCAAAGGATAAAATGAAAAAGGAAAGGTGAAGATCACCATGACTCTTGCATAAGGTAGAAGAAAATAATAAAAGATAAGCCCTTCGCAGAGGGAAGCAGAGGTTGCCATGCGCTTTTATGGTTGTATGCACAAAATCTCAATGTGAAAGAACATCACTTTATATTGCCCCTTGTGATATGAACCTTTATTATGCAGTCTGTCGCTTTTATTACTTCCACATCACAAGATCGTATAAAGCTTATTTCTCCCACACCAATCAATCATACATATTTAGAGCAATTTTTATTGCTTTGCACCGATGACAACTTACTTGAAGGATCTTACTCAATCCATAGGTAGATATGGTGGACTCTCATGGCAAAACTGGTTTAAGGGTATTTGGAAGCACAAGTAGTATCTCTACTTGGTGCTGAGAATTTGGCTAGCATGAGGGGGAAAGGCAAGCTCAACATGTTAGAGGATCCATGACAACATACTTTATCTCAGATATAAGAAAACATAACTCATCACGTTGTCTTCCTTGTCCAACATCAACTCTTTAGCATGTTATATTTTAATGAGTGCTCCCAAATATAAAAGATGTCAATGATAATATATCTATATGTGAAAGCTCTCTTTCCTTATTACTTCCTATTAATTGCAACGATGACCAAAGCTATGTCTGCCAACTCCCAACAACTTTTAATCATCATACTCTTTCTATGTGAAGTCACTACTTTCAATAAGATCAGTATGAACTTTTGTTTCTTTTTATGCTTTTTCTTCTTTTCTTTTATTCACTCAAGATCATGCAAAATAATCAAGCCCTTGACTCAACACTAATCTTTATTATATATAGCTCACGGACTCGATTACATAGAGAGATCACAAAGCAAAACTCAAAACTAGATCATGCCATAAACTTTATTCTACTAGATCAAAATACTACTAATAGCATTGAACTAAGAAAAACGGTAAAGATAGGAGTTGTGATTGTGATATGATACCGGGGCACCTCCCCCAAGCTTGGCAGTTGCTAAGGGGAGTGCCCATACCCATGTGATTATGTCTCCTTCTTTGTTGTTGGTGTGATATTCTTGGCAATGGTTCCTCTCAGGATACGATTCTCCTCCTCGAGCTTATTGACTTGCTGCTTGAGGTCTATTACTTCCTTACGAAGCTTCCCTGTAACGGCTAAAGCCCCTTGCACCCAAGGGTGTTGCATAGCTACGGGAGAACAAGTGACACTCCTCTTCATATTTTCATAAGAAAGAAATCTAACATTGGAAGGGATAACCGAGTTTGGAATAGCTGAGCTCTGTAGTTCCCCCATCGTGAACCCAGCTCGGAGGCGAGAGGTGACTTCTTGATCCTCCATGGCATCTACCCTCATCAAGTCAGCCTCCATCTCTTCCTCCATTGCTGGCCCAAAGTGGTCAGCGTCGCTGTTTGCCCATGGTTCCGGTGCCGGATTAGATACCCGGCTCTCCCCGACTGACTCTTGAGAAGACATCTTGCTCTAATCTGCAGCAGCAACAACTCGAAACAAAAACAGAGGAGATTTGCGCGATACGGGAGTCAAAATCTTCGGGAGAATATATAGTGAACTTTTACCGACCAAAATACGTATCGTGCAAGAAAACGGAGTCCGGAAGGCACACGAGGTGCTCACGAGGTAGGGGGCGCGCCCAGGGGGGTAGGGCACGCACACCACCCTCGTGTCCTTCCCGGACTGCTACTTATTTTTCTAAATATTCCAAAATGGAGAAATATTTCCTTAAAAATTGTTTTGGAGTCGGTTTACTTACCGTACCACATACCTATTCCTTTTCGGAGTCTGAAACAGTCTGGAAAGTGTCTCTTATGTATTCCTCCGGGGTTACGGTTTCAATAATATTGGTTTCAACATTTATGGGATTACCTGAGATATAATGTTTGATTCTTTGACCGTTTACCACCTTTGGATTCGTGCATTCCAAGTTGTTGATTTTTATGGCACCGGAACGATAGACCTCCCCGATAACGTAGGGGCCTTCCCATTTAGAGAGAAGTTTTCCTGCAAAAAATCTTAAACGAGAGTTGTATAGCAATACATAATCACATACGTTAAACTCACGCTTTTGTATCCTTTTGTCATGCCATCTTTTAACTTTTTCTTTAAAAAACTTGGCATTTTCATAAGCTTGGGTTCTCCATTCATCAAGTGAGCTAATATCAAATAACCTCGTCTCACCGGCAAGTTTGGAATCATAGTTGAGCTCTTTAACAGCCCAATATGCCTTATGTTCTAGTTCGAGAGGTAAGTGACATGCTTTTCCATAAACCATTTTATACGGAGACATACCCATAGGATTTTTATATGCAGTTCTATATGCCCATAATGCATCATCAAGTTTCTTGGACCAATTCTTCTAGACCTATTGACAATCTTTTGCAAAATTAATTTGAGCTCTCTGTTACTCAATTCTACTTGACCACTAGACTGTGGGTGATAAGGAGATGCAATTCTATGATCAGCATCATATTTAGCAAGCATTTTACGGAAAGCACCATGAATAAAATGTGAACCACCATCAGTCATTAAATATCGAGGGACTCCAAACCTCGGAAAAATAACTTCCTTAAGCATTTTAATAGAAGTGTTATGATCTGCACTACTAGTTGGAATAGCTTCTACCCACTTAGTAACGTAATCAACAACAACTAAAATATGTGTATATCCATTAGAGGCAGGAAAAGGTCCCATATAATCAAAGCCCCAAACATCGAATGGTTCAATAACAAGTGAATAATTCATAGGCATTTCTTGACGTCTACTAATATTACCAATTCTTTGACATTCATTACAAGACAAGACAAACTTACGGGCATCCTTGAAGAGAGTAGGCCAATAAAAACTGGATTGCAATACCTTATGTGCAGTTCTGTCTCCAGCATGGTGTCCTCCATAAGCTTCGGAGTGACACTTGCGTAGGATCTGTTCCTGTTCATGCTCAGGTACACAACGTCTAATAACTCCATCTACTCCTTCTTTATAAAGATGTGGGTCATCCCAGAAGTAATGTCTCAAATCATAGAAAAACTTTTTCTTTTGTTGGTATGTGAAGCTAGGTGGTATGAATTTAGCAACTATGTAATTAGCATAATCAGCATACCATGGAGTACTACGAGAAGTACTTATAACATTTAATTGTTCATCAGGGAAGCTATCATCAATAGGTAGTGGGTCATCAAGAACATTCTCTAACCTAGATAAGTTGTCTGCAATGGGGTTCTCAGCTCCTCTTCTATCAACAATATGAAAATCAAATTCTTGTAGCATGAGAACCCATCTAATAAGTCTAGGTTTAGCATCTTTCTTTTCCATAAGATATTTAATAGCAGCATGATCAGTGTGAATAGTTACTTTAGAATCAACAATATAGGGTCTGAACTTATCATAAGCAATACAACTACTAAAAGTTCTTTTTCAGTAGTAGCATAATTTCTTTGAGCATTGCCTAGAGTCTTACTAGCATAGTGGATAACATTTAATTTCTTATCAACTCTTTGCCCTAGAACAGCACCTACAGTATAATCACTAGCATCACACATAATTTCAAAGGGTAAGTTCCAATCAGGTGGCTGAACAACAGGTGCAGAGACTAATGCTTTCTTAAGTATTTCAAATGCTTCTACACAATCATCATCAAAGACAAATGGTATATCTTTTTGCAATAAATTAGTCAGAGGCCGAGAAATTTTTGAGAAGTCCTTAATGAACCTCCTATAAAATCCGGCATGACCAAGGAAACTTCTTATACCTTTGATGTCCTTGGGACATGGCATCTTTTCAATATCATCAACCTTGGCTTTATCAACTTCAATACCTCTTTCAGAAACTTTATGCCCCAAGACAATACCTTCGTTAACCATAAACTGGCACTTTTCCCATTTCAAGACAAGATTAGTTTATTCACATCTCTGCAAAACTCGATCAAGATTGTTCAAGCAATCATCAAAAGAAGATCCATAGACGGAAAAGTCGTCCATGAAAACCTCACAAATATTTTCACAAAAGTCAGAGAATATAGCCATCATGCATCTTTGAAAGGTAGCAGGTGCATTACATAAACCAAAAGGCATACGTCTATAAGCAAAAGTACCAAAAGGGCAAGTAAAAGTAGTTTTTGATTGATCTTTAGCCGACACAGGTATTTGAGAGAAACCAGAATAACCATCTAGAAAGCAGTAGTGTGTATGTTTGCATAATCTTTCTAGCATTTGAGCAATAAAAGGTCAGAGGTAATGATCTTTGTTAGTAGCCTTATTTAATTTGCGGAAATCAATTACCATCCTATAACCTGTAATAATTCTTTGCGGGATCAATTCATCTTTATCATTAGGGACAACAGTAATACCTCCCTTCTTAGGGACACAATGGACAAGACTTACCCACTGACTATCAGCAACGGGATAAATTATACCTGCCTCCAGAAGCTTTAGTATTTCTTTTCTTACCACTTCTTTCATTTTAGGATTCAGACGTCGTTGAGGGTCACGAACTAGCTTGGCATCTGCTTCCAATTTTATTTTATGTTGACATAGAGTGGGACTGATGCCCTTAATATCATCAAGAGTATATCCAATAGCGGCACGGTGCTTCTTCATATTTTTCAATAATCTTTCTTCTTCATGCTCTGAAAGGTTAGCACTAATAATAACAGGATATATCTTCTTTTCATCAAGATAAGCATATTTAAGACTATCAGGCAATGGTTTAAGTTCAAACACGGGATCACCCTTGGGTGGAGGAGGATCCCCTAAGATTTCAACAGGCAAATTGTGTTTCAGAATAGGTTCCTGCTTAAAGAATACTTCATCTATTTCCCTTCTTTCATTCATGAACATATCATTTTAATGGTCTAGCAAATAATGTTCTAAAGGATCACTAGGAGGTACGGCAATAGAAGCAAGACCAATATTATCATCCTTACTAGGCAATTCTTCCTCACGATGTTGTTTACTGAATTTAGAGAAATTAAACTCATGAATCATATCATCCAAGCCAATAGTAACAACATTCTTTTCGCAATTTATCCTAGCATTAATAGTGTTCAGGAAGGGTCTACCAAATATAATGGGACAAAAGCTATCTTGTGGGGAACCAAGAACAAGAAAATCAGCAGGATATTTAGTTTTCCCACACAAGACTTCAACATCTCTAACAATTCCCACTGGTGATATAGTATCTCTATTGGCAAGTTTGATTGTGACATCAATTTCTTCTAACTCAATAGGTGCAATATCATGCATAATTTCTTTGTATAAATCAATGGGTATTGCACTAGCACTAGCACCCATGTCACATAAGCCATGATAACAATGATCTCCTATTTTAACAGAAATAACTGGTACGCCTACCACAGGTCTATGTTTATCTTTAGCACAAGGTTTAGCAATTCTAGCAGTTTCACCGCAGAATTGAATAACATGCCCATCAATATTATCAGACAAGAGATCTTTAACAATAGCAATATTGGGTTCTACTTTAACTTGTTCAGGGGGTGTATAAGTTCTAATATTGCTTTTACGAACCACAGTTGAAGCTTTAGCATGATCCTTTATTCTAACAGGGAAAGGTGGTTTCTCAACATAAGAAGTAGGAACAATAGAATCATTATAAGTGACAGTCTTTTCTTAAACTTTAATAGGTGCAGCTACTTTTACTTCTATGGGAGGATGATATTTAAACCACTTCTCCTTGGGGAGATCAACATAAGTAGCAAAGGATTCACAGAAAGAAGCTACTATCTCAGAGTCAAGTCCATATTTAGTGCTAAACTTACGGAAAATATCGGTATCCATAAAAGATTTAACACAATCAAACTTAGGTGTCATACATGACTCCTTACCTTCATCGAGATCCCAATCTTCAGAGTTGCGTTTAATTCTATCCAATAAATCCCATCTAAATTCAATAGTCTTCATCATAAAAGAGCCAGCACAAGAAGTATCGAGCATGGTACGATCATTTTCAGAAAGCCAAGCATAAATTTTTTGAATAATTGTCACTCTTGAGAGCTCATGGTTGGGGCATGAATATAACATTGATTTAAGCCTCCCCCAAGCTTGAGCGATGCTTTCTCCTTCGCGAGACCAAAAATTATATATATAATTGCGATCACGATGAACAAGATGCATAGGGTAATACTTTTGATGGAATTCCAATTTCAATCTTTTATAGTTCCATGATCTCGTATCATCACATAGCCTATACCATGTCAATGTGTCTCCCTTGAAAGATAAAGGGAAGACCTTCTTCTTAGCAACATCATCGGATACACCTGCAAGCGTAAATAATCCACAAACTTCATCCACATATATTAAGTGCTCATCAGGATGCTTTGTTCCATCTCCTGTAAAAGGATTAGCTAGCAGTTTTTCCATCATACCCGAAGGAAATTCAAAAGGAGTTTCATTTTCAATAGGTTCAGTAGGTTGAGGAGAAACTCTTTGCTCTACTAGACGGGGTGAAGATACCCCGAACAAGCCCCTCAGAGGATTACTTTCCATAGTAACAAGTGATAGTAAATTTCAGCACACTATATAACATTTTCCTTACCAAGGCGCTTCACTCCCCGACAACGGCGCCAGAAAAGAGTCTTGATGACCCACAAGTATAGGGGATCTATCGTAGTCCTTTCGATAAGTAAGAGTGTCGAACCCAACGAGGAGCAGAAGGAAATGATAAGCGGTTTTTAGCAAGGTATTCTCTGCAAGTACTGAAATAAGTGGTAACAGATAGTTTTGTGATAGGATAATTTGTAACGAGAAACAAGTAACAAAAGTAAATAAGGTGCAGCAAGGTGGCCCAATCCTTTTTGTAGCAAAGGAAAAGCTAGAGCAAACTCTTATATAAGGAAAAGCGCTCCCGAGGACACATGGTAATATCATCAAGCTAGTTTTCATCACGTTCATATGATTCGCGTTCGGTACTTTGATAACTTGATATGTGGGTGGACTGGTGCTTGGGTGCTGTTCTTACTTGAACAAGCATCCCTCTTATGATTAACCTCTATTGCAAGCATCCGCAACTACAACAAAAGTATTAAGGTAAACCTAACCATAGCATGAAACATATGGATCCAAATCAGCCCCTTACGAAGCAACGCATAAACTAGGGTTTAAGCTTCTGTCACTCTAGCAACCCATCATCTACTTATTACTTCCCAATGCCTTCCTCTAGGCCCAAATAATGGTGAAGTGTTATGTAGTCGACGTTCACATAACACCACTCGAGGCTAGACAACATACATCTCATCAAAATATCAAACGAATACCAAATTCACATGACTACTAATAGCAAGACTTCTCCCTTGTCCTCAGGAACAAACATAACTACTCACAAAGCATATTCATGTTCATAATCAGAGGGCTAATAATATGCATAAAGGATCTGAACATATGATCTTCCACCAAATAAACCAACTAGCATCAACTACAAGGAGTAATCAACACTACTAGCAACCTACTAGCACCAATCCCGGACTTGGAGACAAGAATTGGATACAAGAGATGAACTAGGGTTTGGAGATGAGATGGTGCTGGTGAAGATGTTGATGGAGATTGCCCTCTCCCGATGAGAAGAGCGTTGGTGATGACGATGGCGATGATTTCCCCCTCCCGGAGGGAAGTATCCCCGGCAGAACAGCTCTGCCGGAGCTCTAGATTGGTTCCGCCAAGGTTCCGCCTCGTGGCGGCGGAGTCTCGTCCCGAAAAGTTCCTTCTCTATTTTTTCTCGACGAAAGACTTCATATAGCAGAAGATGGGCGTCGGAGAGCCACCAGGGGGCCCACGGGGTAGGGGGCGCCCCCACCCTCGTGGACAGGGTGTGGGCCCCCTGGCCTTCATATTTCGCAGGTATTTTTCATTATTTATTTTAAGGTATTCCGTGGAGTTTCAGGACTTTTGGAGTTGCGCAGAATAGGTCTCTAATATTTGCTCCTTTTCCAGCCCAGAATTCCAGCTGCCGGCATTCTCCCTCCTTATGTAAACCTTGTAAAATAAGAGAGAATAGCCATAAGTTTTGTGACATAATGTGAAGTAACAACCCATAATGCAATAAATATCGATATAAAAGCATGATGCAAAATGGACGTATCAGGTTATATCAGGAGGTTTCTGTATTTATAGGATTTTTGGGCGTCAGTTTCACGCAAAGCTGAGCCTCGAGGTGACCATGATACACCAGGGCGCGTCTGAGGGGGCTATCGCGCCCTGGTGGGTTGTGGCCACCCCCTGGCTCTTCTGGACCTCCCACAAAGCTTCTAGTTCCTCTTTTGTTCCAAAAAAATGTTCAAAAAGTTTCGTTGCATTTGGAGAACTTTTATTTATGCACAAAATACAACACGACGGTAGTTCTGCTGAAAACAACGTCAGTGCGGATTAGTTCCATTCAAATCATACCAAAACATATAAAATTGTTGTTAACATGGCATGAATACTTCATAAATTATAGATACATTGGAGACGTATCAGCATCACCAAGCTTAATTCCTACTCGTCCTCGAGTAGGTAAATGATAAAAAAATTATGAAGTGTGAATGCTAGCAAAGTACATAAGTTTGATCAATGATAATTTCAGTCACTTTTCCTAGCATCATAACAGCAACTCCTTATCATAAAACTCATCATGATAAAGTAGCAATTGAAAACGGAATTTTAGTTGTGGAATGCTACCTATCATATTCGTCATATACTCTTTCTTTTGTAGCATGGACATTTGTACTTGAATGATTCAAAGCAATAATCTATAATTTGACATGAGGACATCAATACTCAAGCATATCAACAAGCAACCATGTCTTTCAAAATATTAACACTAAAGAAAGTTATCCCTAGCCCATCATGCTCAGTCATTGATCCATTCATGAAACACACTCGAATATTAGCTACATCCAATGCACAAGTATGATCATAATGCTCCCTAGTTGGTGCTTTATAAGAGAAGATGGAGACTCAAATAAAAAATGCATAAAGTAAATAGATAGGCCCTTCGCAGAGGGAAGCAGAGATTTGTAGAGAAGCCAGAGCTCAATGCTTGAATTGAGAGATAAAAATATTTTGGGAAGCATACTTTTCCCGGTAGCAAAATCGACTAAGAAGTCCCAACACTTACATGCTAGATACATCATAGGTGGTTCCCAAACAGAAAATAAAGTTTATTCCTTTTTCCACCATTCTTTCACAATCCATGGCTAGCCGTATCCACGGATGCCTTCCATACCAACACTTTCTAAGGAATTTATTATTGACCATATAAATAAAATTTCTTTGCATTTCGGGACTGGGCATCCCTATTACCTTTGCCACACTTTCATGCAATGACAAGTGAACAAACACTCATCTTGAGAATAACGCATCTAGCATGGAAAATATTGGCCACCCCCTGCCGCTTCATGAGCGGTACGGGCACACAAAAAGGAAATTTATTTTGAAAATTAGAGTTGGCACATACTCCCTCCGTCTGAAATACTTGTCATCAAAATGAATAAAATATGATGTATCTAGACATATTTTAGTTCTAGATACATCATTTTTTGTCCATTTTTATGAAAAGTATTTTCGGACGGAGGAAGTACAAATTTGCTTGGAACGGCACGCAAATACCGCATATAGGTAGGTATGGTGGACTCATTTGGCACAACTTGGTTTATGGAGTTTAGATACACAAGTAGTATTCCCGCTTAGTACAAATGAAGGCTAGCAAATAGATTGAGACGCGACCAACCAAGAAACAAAAACGATCATAAATGAGCATTAAACATAACTAACACCGAATAATGCACCACAAGTAGGATATGACTTCATCACATAACTATTGACTTTCGTACTTGCATAGGGAATCACAAACCATAACACCAATATTCTTACTAAAACATAATTACTCACCAACATGACTCACATATTATTATCTCCATATCGCAAAACTATTGCAAGGAATCAAACTTATCATATCCAGTGATCTACATGAAAGTTTTTATTATATCCTTCTTGAATATCCATCACTTTGGGACCAATTTCACAGCTTGTGCAGGTTGTCATCGCTATTATCAACTCTCAAAATAATATAAGTGAAGCATGAGAGTGTTCGACAAACTACTCCAAAAAGATATAAGTGAAGTTCAAACGAGTAGTTAAGTAAATGGGTAGCTATTTGAGGACTCTCTCTTATTTAAAAACTTTCAGATCTAAGTATTTTATTAAAACAAAAATCTAAAAAAACAAAATTACATTCCAATAATAGCACAACTCATGTGAAGAAGCAAAATCTTAGGCTCAATCGATACTAACTGATAATTGTTGATGAAGAAAGGTGGGATGCCTACCGGGGCATCCCCAAGCTTAGATGCTTGAGACTTGTTGGAATATTATCTTGGGATGCCTTGGGCATCCCCAAAATTGAGCTTTTGTGTCTCCTTAATTTCTTCTCATAACACGGTTTCCCATATTCTTAAAAACTTCATCCACACAAAACTCAACAAGAACTCGTGAGATAAGTTAGTATAAACCAATGCAAAACCTTATCATTCTACACTGTAACAATTCACTAAAATTATAATTTAACATTGCATACTAAATGCCTATGCATACATTATACTCCTATCCTCAGATGGAATCATTAAACAAGCAAACATATGCAAAGAATGCAAACATAATAGCAATCTATCTAAACAGGACCATCTGTAAAGAATGCAAGAAGATTCATACTTATATAACTCCAAAAATTCTGAAAAATTACCACATTGTAGAAAATTTGTTTTAGCTTATTGGCAAAAAAATTAAGCATTTTATCACATTCTGACTTTTGTCAAGAATTATCGCACTGCATGCAACTTTCTGTTTTCAAACAACAACATAAAGACTTGCAAAATAAGCATGGCAAAAGCTATAGTTGACATTTTTATTGAAATAAAAGATACAAAACATTATTATAAATAATATCAAGCAAATGAAAACAAAATAGAATGATGCTCCAAGCAAAACTCATATCATGCGACGAATACAAATATATCTCCAAGTGAGTTTACCGATAATGTTTGAACACGAAAGAGGGGATGCCTTCCGGGGCATCCCCAAGCTTAGTTGCTTGGATCTTCCTTGAATATTACCTTGGGGTGCATTCGGAATCCCCAAGCTTAAGGTCTTGTCACTCCTTATTCTCCTCATATCGACATCTCTCCCAAAACTTGAAAACTTCAATCACACAAAACTTAACGGAACTTCGTGAGATAGGTTAGTATGATAAAACAAATCATTCACTTTGGTACTGTAAAAGACAAGATTCATAATTGTTCTCACATAGTGCCTACTATACCTTATCATTTCCACAATTTATATTGAGCAATATAAGCCATAGAAACTAGAAAACAAGCAAACTATGCATTGAAAACAAAATATGTCAACAACAGAAAAGTTTGTAATGATCCCGACAATGACCCTACTTCTTCTACTCTAAAAGTTATGAAAAATTAGGACAATGTGTGAAATTTGTATATCAATATAAAAAATTCAGAGCAAAATCACATTTCTATGAATTTACAAAATTCCAAGACTGGGCGCAAAAGTTTCTGCACAAAATCAAATCAACTTCATCCACACTATCCCAAACGCTTTCCTTGGCACATTATTGAAACAAAAGCTATAAAACAAGATTACTATAGTATCTTAATCATGTGAACACACAAAAACAGTAGGTATAAATGTTGGGTTGTCTCCCAGCAAGCGCTTTTTGATGATGCCATGGACCTAGGGTAGGGTCATAGGCCTGACCTAGACACCCTACCCAAGGCCGATACGCTGAAGTCAAGAACATTCAAAGTATAATGAAGGATACTGACTGAAGTAGCCTTGGAGTGTAATCCACTCAACCTGTCATCCCACTCGGATACCCCAATTCCATTCGAGCAGGATGAAGTCACTCGACCGAACAAGAAACCACTCGGAGTACAGAAGACCTACAGTCACTCAGGATGACAACGGTCAGGCGTTCACTCTGAGGTCTTAAAGATCATTTATAGCCCTTTATAGCTGGCGTTACCAGTAACACCCTGACTTAATGTACATTGAACCCTTTGTAACGAGGGATGGTTGCGGTCCTGGCGCACTCTATATAAGTCACCCCCTCCTCTGGGACAAGGGTTCGCACCCCATGTAACACACGCATACATCCATATTCCAGTCGACAGCCTCAGAGCACTAAGACGTAGGGCTTTTACCTCCTCTAAGAGGGGCCTGAACTCGTAAAAATCGTGTATACAACCTCGTCGTAGCTAGGGCCTTGCCTCCTCTACGTACCCCTCACTCTTACTATCAGACTTAGTACCACGATAGTTGGCGCCCACCGTGGGGCAGGCGTCTTAGCGACTTCTCGTGAGATTGCAGTTTTTTCGATCTCCATCAACATGGTTTCTGGTGGTGGTTTGGCTTTGGGCCACGAGATCCGTCTTGGCGCGCTCGTATTCATCGCCGATGACTCCGCCTGCCTCCAGGAGGCCTCCCTTGACGTCGAGGCCCTTCTCGTCCATGGGGTGGCGCACTTTCACGCGAGTGCATGTGGCGTCCTCCTGCGGCAGCTGTCGACCCAGTATCGGTCGGTTCCTTCATCAACCACTCTCCCTGTTGCACGCCATCGCAAGCGGTCCGGTCGATCGCGGCTCCAGCGGTGGTTGAAGCACGCGGTGGCCCGTTAGACGGCCACCCCCAAGTTGCGGCAATCGAGCCCGATAAATCCCTCTACGGTCCAGTTGAATGACTCCATGGACACTTTTTCCGAGTGCCGAAGCAGCGACCCCGCGGCGGAGGTCCTCATGGTCGCCTCCCATCATAGTCCGCCTGGTTTCCGTCGCAGCGGTGGCGGTGACGGTCTATCGTATGCTCATGATGAGTATGAACCCCAAGACCTCACGTCGGAGCAAAGGGATGAGTTGCATCGCGGCAACATGGAGGCGCTCCAGACCCCGATCGTGGGGGAGACTTTTGAGGCTCGGGCCCTGGAGGCTGTGCGCCTGGCCACATTGGCCGAGCGCACGCGTTTGGAGAACCTTCAACATTCACTCGACGAGCGTGCCCGTCGACTGATCCCCGAGTCCAGTCGGCGGCAACGATAGTTGTTCCCATCTGAGCCCTAGGTATACCGCACTTCGATCCAGAATCCTACAGCTGCAGCCCGTATAGCAGAGTCGATTCAGCCGTCCCAATCGGAGGCTGGAAGAGGTTTGATGCAGATCCGAGCGTTGCTCCGGGCAGCGGGCGAGCAAAACACAGCCGTCTCTCGGTCGTGCAACAGGATCCATAGCAGGTCTGTGGTGGCAGACACAGTCCAGTCGGCTCACAGGCCAAGATCGCCTCTACAACATGAGGGGCGTGGGCACCGCCAAGAGCGATACCTGGGCCAGAACTACGAGCAGTATGATCATCGACTCGACCGTGATGACCGCCGTCGAGCGCCTGCGCCACCTCCGAGGGGCGGATCATATGTGTCCCGGCAGTATGATGACAGGCGCCCGCATGGCAATGAGCAAAGGATCTCGGTCGACCCAAGAGAGCCCGGGTTTGATGCAAGAACAATTCTTGTGCAAGGTCTGGTCGACAAGAACTGAGCACACAGAGAAGGACAGGACAGAGATCGTCCGATTGGTAGCAGAGTACATGTTTCTGGGCCTAAATGTTTCAGTAGAGCCATCAGAGCCGCTGAGATCCCTCCCAACTTTAGGTTGGCTACGGGAGTAAGCAAGTTCACTAGTGAGTCGAAGCCAGACACTTGGCTTGAGGATTACCGAGTGGCTGTGCAAATTGGTGGCGGCAACAATGATGTAGCTATGAAGCACCTCCCCTTGATGTTGGAGAGCTCAGCCAGAGCTTGGTTGAATCAGTTGGCTCCTGGTAGCATCTTCAGTTGGGAAGAATTGGCTCGAGTGTTTGTCAGCACCTTTGAAGGCACTTGCAAACGGCCTGGAGGGCTAGCTGAGTTACAACATTGTGTTCAGAAGCAGAATGAGACTTTGAGAGATTACATCCAGAGACAGACCACTCTTCATCACACTGTTGAGAATGTGTCAGAGCATCAAGCAGTTTGCACCTTCAAGGAGGGCGCTCGGTACAGAGAGCTTAACCTGAAATTCGGTCGGACAGGGGACATGTTTCTGACTCGAATAATGGAAATAGCCACTCGGTACGCTAACAGCAAGGAAGAAGATCGACTCCGCAGTGGTAAGAACAAACCAGTCGCCCAGGACGTCGGAGGAGGGAATTCTAGTCGGAAGCATAAACGCAAAGCCGAACCCGCAGGTCCTGGAGAGGCCGCAGTTGTGAACCAAGGGAAGTTCAAAGGAAAGCCTAAAGGGCCTTGGATCCCCAAGAAAGTGAAAGATCAAGCATGGAATGATGTGCTTGATTTACCGTGTCATATTCACACCAAGAAAGATGAAGAGGGAAACCTGATTTACCCCAAGCATACCACTCGACAATGTCGACTCCTGATTCAGAGCTTCTGAGAGGGTCAGTCCAGTGAGAAGGAAAAGGAATCTGATAAGGACAAAGACAAAGAAGAGGATGATGGTTACCCAATGCCAATGCGACGTTGGTGATTTTGCTGACATCAAGAGCAAAAGTCGACTGAAAGTCATCAACAGGGAAGTAAACATGGTTGCTCTGGCAACGACAACGTATTTGAAGTTCTCAAAAACTCCCATTACATTCGACCAATTTTATCATCCAGCGCACATTGCTACCCCCAGGCGGCAAGCGTTGGTGGTCGACCCAGTCGTTGGCGGCACTCGACTGACCAAGGTTT
This sequence comes from Aegilops umbellulata, assembly GCA_032464435.1. Lineage (NCBI taxonomy): Eukaryota > Viridiplantae > Streptophyta > Magnoliopsida > Poales > Poaceae > Aegilops > Aegilops umbellulata. The sequence goes on from CP136058.1 coordinate 334,722,544, forward strand.
TGATGGATGGTGGCAGTGGTTTGAACATTCTGTACGCTGAGACCCTCCGAGGGATGGGCATTCCTATGTCCAAGCTCAGCGAGAGCAGCATGAGATTCCACGGAGTCATCCCAGGGAAGAAAGCCAATTCACTCGGTCAGATCACTCTTGATGTGGTTTTTGGTGATTCAAAGAATTACTGCAAGGAAAAGTTGACGTTTGAAGTCGTGGATTTTCACAGTGCCTATCATGCTATTTTGGGCAGGCCTGCGTATGCTCGTTTCATGGATCGACCATGTTACGTGTACCTCAAGTTGAAGATGCCTGGCCCCAAGGGTGTGATCACAGTCACTGGAAATCGGCAGAGAGCAGAAGAGTGCCTCCAGAAGGGCTCAAAGATTGCTCATGAATAGATGGCAGCAGTGGAAATGCATGAGTACCAGAAGAATGCAGATCTGAGTGACTTGTTGCGTGCCAAGAAACCTACTTCAGAGTCTGCATTTCAGTCGTCCGGTGAAATAAAGCCAGTTCACATTCACCCGACCGATCCCAATGCTGCTCTGACTCATATCTCAACAACACTCGACAGCAAATAGGAAGAAGCGCTCATCCAGTTCCTCCATGAGAACTAGGACATCTTCGCATGGAAACCATCTGACATGTCGGGTGTTCCCAGGGGACTGGCTGAGCACCGTTTGCGAGTCAACCCAAAAGCAAAACCCATTAAAGAGCATCTCCGGCGGTCCGACGTGGAGAAAAGAAAGGCAATTGGTGAACAGATAGCTCGGCTTCTGGCAGCTGAGTTCATCCGTGAGGTATACCACTCCGAGTGGCTCGCCAATGTTGTCATGGTCCCCAAGAAAGACGATTCACTCTGCATGTGCATCGACTTCAAGCATATCAATCGGGCCTTCCCAAAAGATCACTTCCCTCTCCCCCGCATCGACCAGATTGTTGACTCGACTGCGGCTATGAGCGTTTGTCCTTTTTGGATGCTTATTCTGGGTACCATCAGATCCGTCTGTATGCGCCCGATGAGATAAAAACAACTTTCATCACCCTGTTTAGGTGTTTCTCCTATATTACCATGCCTTTTGGTCTCAAGAATGCGGGTACCACGTTCATGCACATGATTCAGAAGTGCCTGCTCACTCAAATCAGTTGGAATGTGGAAGCATACATGGATGACATTGTGGTCAAATCACTTAAAGGTTCCGACTTACTGACTGACCTCGCTAAAACTTTTGCCAACTTGAGAAGATATGATATCAAGCTTAACCCGTCAAAATGCACATTCAGAGTCCCAGGTGGAAAGTTACTCGGTTTCCTCATTTCCGAACGAGGGATCGACGCAAGCCCAGAGAAAGTTGGAGCAATCCTACGAATGAAAAGCCCTGTGCGTGTACATGATGTCCAGAAGCTTACGGGTTGCTTGGCTGCATTGAGCAGATTCATTTCTCGTCTCGGTGAAAATGCATTGCCTCTTTACCGACTGATGAAGAAGTGTGATAAGTTTGAGTGGACTCCTGAAGCCGAAGCAGCGTTTGTAGAGCTCAAAGCCCTGCTTTCCACCCAGCCGGTGCTTGCTACTCCAATCAGCAAATAGCCTCTTGTCAGTGTACTAAAGTAGGGGTACCTTAGTACCCCGAACTTGTGCACGGGCAGTAGTAGCCTCCCGCGGCAAGGCCTGCCAGGGGAGCGACAAGAGTCTCCACGGCCCTTTCCGGGCCGGACGAAGGCCAAGTGATCGAGCCTAGAAGACCAAGCCCCGGCAAGAGGAGCTTGCCGGGTCGAGAAGGCAAGCTCCGGCAAGAGGAGCTTGCCGGGCCAAGGCGACAAGGCCCCGGCAAGAGGAGCTTGCCGGGACGACTGAGCCAAAGCACCAAGACCCCGGCGGGAGGAGCTCGCCGGGACGGTCAAGCCAAGGCACCCCAAGAGAAGCCCGCCACGGCGCGCCGCGCGCCCCTGCAAGGCCTGGCGAGCGGCAAGCTCCCAGGTGCGGCAAGACAACTACCGCGGCAAGCCACTTGCCGCGGCAAACCACCATATCAGGCCCGCGCTCCAGCTCACCTGCCCACGCGTCGCTCTGGGGCTTCCCCGGAGGCACGTGGCGGGACGCCGCGCAACCTGAGACGCGCGGTGGCATGCGACGTTGGCAGAGTCGCCCCCGTGGCGAGCGGAGGCGCTCCTAACGGTCCGCCTCGGCACTGTTCAGGCGATCCAGACGGGCATTTAATGCCCTTGTCCCCCGCCGTCAGAGTTAGGTGCGATAGCACTGTGCGGCCACTATTCACACAATCCCTTGCCATTTTTTACCCTCACCTGCGTCGCTCCCTGTGGGAAACCCCTTGGCATATAAAAGGAGGCCCATGCACACGTAGAGGGGGGATCGGACCCAATAGGCCCTCGCCTACGTCCAGCTTCGACTTACTATAGCTTCTTGCGCTCCAGAGCAAGAACCCGAATCAACCAGACATGCAGCAGTAGGGTTTTACGCATCCATGCGGCCCGAAGCTGGGTAAAATCGTTGTGTGTGTGTGTCGCCTCGATCTGCTCTTTGTGCATCCTCTGCCCCCGCCGAACCGACAAGGGGCTCCGTCCCCATAGGTGCTCGTGGAGGCCAGATTTCCCCCGACATCTTTGGCGCGCCAGGTAGGTGGCATCGAGGCTGTGCGAACCAGACCCGGCGACCACAGGCAAGCTCAGGTATGGCCAGGGACTTTTCCGCTCCGATCCGCTGGGCGGAGGTATCCCTCCTCACGGACCCGTGCACGGCCCCCCTCGAGTACCCACTCACGCAGAGTCCGGGCAAGAGCAGTTGCTCCTTGAGGAGGACCGCCTTTCGGCCGCTGAGCGGGTTTCTCGCCTCCAGCAAACTCTGCGCCGCTCCCGTAGCCGCAGAAGTTAGCGCCGGAAGTTGCGGGAAAGGCGACCTCGTTCTTCGGCGAGCCCAGGCCGCCAAGATCCAAACGAGTCGACACCGACCATGGGAGGAACCTCACCAGCGCGGCGGTCGAAACCCGTCCCATCGGCCATCCTCTCTGTCCAAGTCTTGCCGCAGTTGCATGTAATCCTTGGTACAGAGGCGGGCGCAGATCCCGAGCATAGCTTATGTGCCCCACACGTCTTGTCGATTTCGCGCCTCTCCGCTTGGCGCAGGCATCTTTCGACACGATTGTGCAGCACTCGACTCCGGCAAGCGGTGGCAGGCCATCAGGTCCCGAGCCTGGGCTGGGCGTCGCCCAAGGAAGCTGCGCCTTGCCGGACGGCAAACGACAGAGAAGCTAAGTTGCCAAAGTTTGAGCGACTAAGCTCCTTTTTATTCTTAAGTTATCTTCCTCGAACGACCGAGCTTCGTATGGGAAACCTGTGCACGGAGGGGCCGGCTCGTGGCTGGTTGCGCCTTTATTTCGTTTCGAGCCCCGCTCAACGACTTAAGTGTGCTACATCCCGAGTAGCGCCCTTACTTGTTTCGAGCTCGCTCGGCAGCTTGAGCGTGCCGCGACTGCAGTCGCCACGCCTACCTCGCCCCGAGCCTGCTCAACATTTAAGTGAGTTGCGCCAGCCGCGGCAAGGTTTCTTGCCGGTGGAAGCCCCGTCAGCGGGTTGCTGAAGTCCCGCACTCGGCACCCGTGGCAAGGCGGAGACTTTCGCCGACAAGTTCCTGTGAGCGTAGGGCACGAACGTACGAAGCACAAGGTCGAACAAGGGAGATAACAGTGCAATGAACTGCCTAAGATAAAAGTTATATTACAAAATAACTTGCCGCTGCTCTAATCAGCCGTTTCTGTGGCATGCTCGGCAGCAGCGAGAGAAGAAAGGAAAGAGGTGGGCGGCCTAATCCGCGCGGTCGCCCTCGACCCGCCTAATCCCCGCCACCCTTTCCACGATGGGGGTGACGAGGGCCCTGATCTCCGTCAGGTCAGCATCTTCGGGCAAGTGCCTGAGGACGTTGGTGAGCCTGATGGTGGGGTTGCGGAAGACGATCTTCACCAACACCCTCTCGAGGGCCCCGGAGACGGCTTCCCGCGTCTCCTCGGCCAGCTGTGCTGGGATCGATTCCCGGAGGTGCCGGAGCACCCCCACCAAGCCCTTGAAGAAGGAAGTGAGCTTGGCGCTCGGCGGGACGTCCTCGCCGGAGGGGTACTCGTGGCCCTCCACCCCCAACAGCTTCAGCTCCTGGTCGATGGTGGAGGCGATGTCGACGAGGCCTTCCGTCCACCGCTCCACCGTCTCTCGGAAGGCATTCTGGGTAACAGCGGCGCTCCTCAACAGCTCCTCGTTGCCAGCAACCTCCTTCCGCAAGGCCGCCTCCTGCTCCTTGGTGCTCTCCAGCGCCTTGGCCAGGGTGTCCAGCTTCAGCTCGAGGACAGCCTTGGAGTCCTTGGCGGCGTCGAGCTCATGGATCTTCTCGGCAAAGCGGCCTTGCAGCTCGCCAAGGGAGTGAGCGCCCTTCTCGCGCTCCAGTTTGAGCGCGGCAAGCTCCTCGCCGCTCGCCTTGAGGTCGCTGACGAGCTGCGCCACCCTCGCCTCCAGCTCCCCCTTGGCGACCTTGGCGGCCGCGGCGGCATCCTGCGCTTTCTGCAGGTCCCCGCCAAGCGCCTGCTCGCGCGCGGCAACCTCCTCCTCGTGGCTGGCGAGGCTGGCCCTCTGCTGCGCCAGCTCGCTTTCCCGCGCGGATAGCCCCGCAGCGGCAAGCCTCTGCTGCTCTTCAGCCTCTGCCTTCTCGAGGATGAAGGTCGTCCGCGCCTCGTCGAGCAGCCTCCGCTCCTCCGCCAAGGACCGGAGAGCCTCCTAGTTGAGATCCCGGAGCTCCCCGGCGCGCTTCTCCATGTCCGCGCCGGCCTTCGCGACGAGTGCCTCCTGGCGCTCCACCTTGGCCTGCCGGGCGCGGTAGAGCGACACAAGCTTCCGGAGCAGCCGCTCCTCCTCAGACTCGCCGCTGCCGGTGCTTGGCGCGTCGACCACTGTCAGCCCGACGGAGGCGAGCACTTCTCCGTCCAAGGTCTCTCCCTCGATTGGCGCCCTGGAGCTAGGCTCCCAGGGGAGCCTGATGAAGACGCCATCGCCGGCCTGCAGGTAGGCGCCTGCCAGGGGCTCCTCGGGGCCCGACGTGGTAGCAGCGGCGGGATCGCCGGACTGCGGAGTGCTTGACGCCCCGGCCTCCCCGGCGCCGTCAGCACGGTCGCCGGTCCCCTCGCCGCCTACGGGGTCGTCGGCGCCTTCCGCCTCCTCGATGACGATGACGTCGTCGCCGTCGCCGCGCGCGCCCTCCTCGACGACGACATCGATCTCCATCGGGTCCGCGGTGGGAGGGTCTGATGGCCGGAAGAGGGGAGAAGAATCAGCTGAACAGCCAACATAGAGGCTCATAAGAAAGGATAGCCAGGGGAAGTTTTCCGTGCAGGGGGGCTTACCGGTGGCAGGGTCCGTGGCCGCGGCCTCCGCTGCCGGGGGATCGCTGGCCGCGTCCCTCGCCAGAGATCCCTCCCTTGCCGGAGAGGTCTTCCTTGCCGGGGGCTCCTCCCTTGCCGGGGAGGTCTCCCCTGCCGGGGGCTCCTCCCTTGCCGGAGATTTCTCCCTAGGCGGGGTGGTCGAAGCGGACGGTGCGGCAGGAATGCCCCCCGGGGTCGCCTGCTGGGGCTGCTCTACTCCTACCCAACGACAACAACAACAGCCACATGTTAGCAAAAAGAAGGGAAGCTCGCGCGCGCGCCAAACGGCAAGAGTTAGCCTTACCCTCACCCTGGGGGCTGCGCTGTGGGCTGCCCTGCGGGCCCGCTGCCAGGTCCGGCAAGGTCGTCTCCGGCACCTCCTCAGTTGCCGGAGGAGATTCGCCCTCAAGGACGACCAGCGGGATCTTGGCCCTCTTCGCCCTCCTCTGGGCCAGCGTCCTGAAAAGGGAACGGTTTCGGGGGGGAGGGGGATGAATGGGCTGCGAAACAAGGCGAAGCAACAGAAATCAAGAAGATACAAGCTCTACCAGGAAATTACTCTCCGTCCTCCTCTTCGTCGTCGGAGCTGAGCGCAGAGTAATCAAAAACCGGCTTGCTCCAGGCGCGAGGAGACAGGGGGGTGGGTTCCCGGGACCGCTTGGCGGGGGCGGTGGACGACCCCGCCCCCGTTGCCGCCACGGAACAAGGAGCGGCAGGAGCAGAAGCTGTGGCCCGTGAGGACCCCGCTCCCGCTGCTTCAGAGGCGCGCGTCACCCTGGGCTGCGGTTGCTGGTCGGCCTGCCGCACCACCTCTCCGGCCCTGCGGAGACGCCTCCTCGGCTGGGCAGGGGGCTCCGCCTGCGACGAGCTGCCCGGGAGCTGCGAGGAGGGCGCGTCCGCCTCCGGCAAGCCACCCGCGTCCTGGGCGGGCTCGCCCGCACCACCGTGCCCGGCTGGCTCCTCCGCGCCGGCGAGCTCCATCTGGTCGACGAGGCTCTCTGCCTCCGCCGCGTCTGCCTCTGCCAGGGTGAAACTAGACTCGCCCGCGGCCGCGGCGGCCGCCGCCTCCTCCATCCTGGAGGCGATGTAGGCCAGCTCCTCGGGGGTGGTGTCCCGCGTGAGGCCCCTCTTCTCGTCGGGGTCGACCGGCACCTCCTCCAAATTGTCAAAGAAGGTCGGCACGACGTCGTCCGCCGGCTCCTGCCAGGTTGCGTCGATCCCGTGCGAGTCGCACAGCGGTATCATCGCGAGGATGCGGCTGAGCGCCGAGTTGTTGCACAGGGGGACGACGCCCGGCGGCAACCTGAACCATTCTGGGTGCTCGGAGTCGTGTTTGAACAGCTCCTTCAACACTCCGTCGAGCTCCAGAACGGTGAAGTTGAAGTTGAGGCCCGGGCGCAGCCTCATGATGTCCGCCACGTTTTGGAATTCCCAAGCCGGTTTCCCCCTCTCCTGCAGGGGGGCGATACGCCGGCGAAGGAAATCCGCGCCGACGGCGCCGACGGTGAGCCCGGCAAACCTGAGGCGTAGGATGCGGGTGGCGGCAATCTTCAGCTTGGCGTCGTCCGGGGCCAGGTCGCTCCAGTCGCGGCCGCGCACCACTGGAGTTCGCCGCACGGCGGTGAACGGCGGAGGATTCTCCTCGACGATCAGGCACCACTCGGCCCTCCACTCCTCCCATCTGCCACGGAGTTCCCCCTCCAAGTAGGCCTCTTTCTTGCCGGTCCTGGAGACCCAAGCTACTCCGCCGGACAGCGGCTCTCCTTTCTCCACCCGGGGAGTAAAGAAGTTCCGGAAGAGGGCTACGTTGGGGCGGACTCCGACAAAGTTCTCGCAAAGGTGTGCGAAAACCGCCATTGTCAGAACGGCGTTGGGGGTGAAGTCAAGGAGGTGGAGGTTGTAGGTGTGCATGATGTCGCAGAAGAACTCAGAAAAAGGCGGGCAGAGCCCGCAGAGGAAGAACACGGCGAAGAAAGGGTACCCGGTCGGGTACAGCTTCTGGGCGATGGCGGGAAGAACGCGCGGGTGCGCTCGCGTCGTCGTCGACCAGAAGAGGAGGTATTCGTTCTTCAGCCTCAGCGCGTCAAGCTGGGGAGGGAACGTCGCCGTCTCCTTCCGAAGCGCCTCCAGCCGCAGCGCCTCGGCCGACTTCACAGCCTTCCCTTTCGCCTTGTCGCTCTTCGGGGCCATGGCCGAAACGGGGAGGGGGAGTTGTCGGCGTTAGCGACGCCGGGGGCTGTGAGAGCAAATCGCTGCTTTCTCTAGCAAGGAGGAGGCGGCGGAGATTTTCGAGGAACAGCAATCGGCAGAATGGCGAGTTGCCCCTCTTCCCCTCCGCTTATAAAGGGGGGAAGGAGCGGGGGCGGACGCTCCGCCTTCCAAGATTAAGAGATCGTGCACGACGTGACGTATGCCTGCGGGCCTCAGCCCCGCGCACGCCACCCACGTCACGCATGCCTCGCACGCCTCGCCCTCCCACGACGCCGCGATAAGCGCGCGCCACTTGGGGAGGGCGCGACGAGCACGGAGTTAAGGAGCAGCGCAACCCAGGCCACGCGTGCCCGCGCACTGTTAGGGCCTGGCCCAACAACGCTCGGCACCGTGTATGGCCCAGACCCGGGGGCTCCTGTCGGTGTACTAAAGTAGGGGTACCTTAGTACCCCGAACTTGTGCACGGGCAGTAGTAGCCTCCCGCGGCAAGGCCTGCCAGGGGAGCGACAAGAGTCTCCACGGCCCTTTCCGGGCCGGACGAAGGCCAAGTGATCGAGCCTAGAAGACCAAGCCCCGGCAAGAGGAGCTTGCCGGGTCGAGAAGGCAAGGTCCGGCAAGAGGAGCTTGCCGGGCCAAGGCGACAAGGCCCCGGCAAGAGGAGCTTGCCGGGACGACTAAGCCGAAGCACCAAGACCCCGGCGGGAGGAGCTCGCCGGGACGGTCAAGCCAAGGCACCCCAAGAGAAGCCCGCCGCGGCGCGCCGCGCGCCCCGGCAAGGCCTGGCGAGCGGCAAGCTCCCAGGTGCGGCAAGACAACTACCGCGGCAAGCCACTTGCCGCGGCAAACCACCATATTAGGCCCGCGCTCCAGCTCACCTGCCCACGCGTCGCTCTGGGGCTTCCCCGGAGGCACGTGGCGGGACGCCGCGCAACCTGAGACGCGCGGTGGCATGCGACGTTGGCAGAGTCGCCCCCGTGGCGAGCGGAGGCGCTCCTAACGGTCCGCCTCAGCACTGTTCAGGCGATCCAGACGGGCATTTAATGCCCTTGTCCCCCGCCGTCAGAGTTAGGTGCGATAGCACTGTGCAGCCACTATTCACACAATCCCTTGCCATTTTTTACCCTCACCTGCGTCGCTCCCTGTGGGAAACCCCTTGGCATATAAAAGGAGGCCCATGCGCACGTAGAGGGGGGATCGGACCCAATAGGCCCTCGCCTACGTCCAGCTTCGACTTACTGTAGCTTCTTGCGCTCCAGAGCAGGAACCCGAATCAACCAGACATGCAGCAGTAGGGTTTTACGCATCCATGCGGCCCGAAGCTGGGTAAAATCGTTGTGTGTGTGTGTCGCCTCGATCTGCTCTTTGTGCATCCTCCGCCCCCGCCGAACCGACAAGGGGCTCCGTCCCCATAGGTGCTCGTGGAGGCCAGATTTCCCCCGACACCTCTACTGCTATACATTGCAGCCACTAGACAAGTTGTCAGTATAGTGCTCACGGTCGCGCGGGAAGAAGAAGGCAAAGCCTATAAAGTTCAGCGCCCAGTGTATTATATTTCTGAAGTCTTGACTCCGTCCAAGCAGAGATATCCACATTATCAGAAGCTTGTCTATGGAATTTACATGACCACGAAGAAAGTTGCACACTACTTTTCTGACCACTCGGTGTCAGTCGTTAGCGATGCTTCATTGTCAGAAATTCTGAGCAAAAGGGATGCAACGGGTCGAGTGGAAAAATGGGAGATTGAACTCCTTCCGTTGGATATCAAGCATGAGGCAAAGAAAGCAATCAAGTCCCAAGCAATAGCAGATTTCCTCGCCGAGTGGATTGAACAGCAGCAACCAACTCAGATTCACTCGGAGCATTGAACTATGTTCTTTGATGGGTCTAAGATGTTGAATGGTTCTGGTGCAGGTGTGGTTTTGGTATCCCCAATAGGTGACAAGCTCAGCTATGTCCTCCAGATTCACTTTGATTCTTCAAACAACGAGGCTGAATATGAGGCACTTTTGTATGGGTTACGTATGGCAATTTCACTCGGCGTCCGTCGCCTGATGGTCTACGACGACTCAGACTTAGTGGTCAATCAGGTGATGAAGGAATGGGATATCAGGAGCCCAGCCATGACTGGTTATTGCAATGGAGTAAGAAAGCTAGAGATGAAGTTTGAAGGGTTAGAGCTCCACCACATACCCCGAATCAAGAATCAAGCCGCTGATGGTCTGGCGAAGATAGGTTCCACTCGGAAGCCTATCCCCAGTAATGTGTTCTTGGAGCATCTCCACACCCCGTCAGTTCAAGAAGATACCTTTACAGAGGAGCCCCCGCAACCGATAAGCTCAACCAATCCTACTGAGATTGAAATCCCAGCTGTGGTCGAATTGGTCATGGAGGTCTTAGTAATCACCCCTGACTGGACGGTGCCCTATATTGCATATCTGCTCAGGCAGGAGCTCCCGGAGGATGAATATGAGGCCTGCCAGATCGTCCGTAGGTCCAAAGCCTTCACAGTGATAGGTGGACAGTTGTTCAGAGAAAGTGTTACCGGAGTTGAGCAGCGTTGCATCTCACCAGAAGAAGGTCTACTGATCCTAAACGAGATTCACTCGGGGACCTATGGTCACCATGCGTCCTCTCGGACCATCATGGCCAAAGCATACCGAGCGGGATTTTATTGGCCGCGAGCAAATGAGATGGCCAAACATATAGTCGACAAAATTGCAGGCTGCCAGTTTTACTCGAACATGTCCCACAAACCTGCATCTGCCTTGAAGACTATTCCACTCGTCTGGCCCTTCGCAGTTTGGGGTTTAGACATGGTTGGGCCTTTCAGGACCGGCCGAAGTGGCTTTACTCATTTGCTTGTGGCAGTCGATAAATTCACCAAATGGATCAAAGCCAAACCTATCAAGAATCTTGACTCAAGCATGCCGTCAGTTTCATCAGAGAGCTCATATTCCGCTACGGAGTCCCCCACGGCATCATCACAGATAATGGCTCCAACTTTGATTCTGATGAGTTCAGAGCATTCTGTGCTTCCCAAGGCACTCGGGTCGACTACGCTTCGGTCGCACATCCGCAGTCGAATGGGTATGCTGAGAGAGCAAACGGTTTGATCCTCCAAGGGCTGAAACCCCGATTGATGCGCAACCTCAAACATGCAGCAGGAGCTTGGGTAACAGAGCTTCCGTCAGTCCTATGGGGTTTGAGAACGACACCCAATCAGCGACTGGTTGAACTCCCTTCTTCTTTGTTTGTGGAGCTGAGGTCGTGTTGCCGAGTGACTTGCTTCACAACGCATCCCGAGTGGAAATTTTGTCAGAAGCTGAAGCAGAGCAGGCTCGGCAAGACGTAGTTGATCTTCTGGAGGAAGAGAGAGAGAGATGGCTTTGATCCGCTCGACCATCTATCAGCAATACCTTCGATGATTCCATGCCAGAAACTTAAGAGGTCGAGCATTTCAGGAAGGAGACCTTGTGCTCCGAGTGGATCAATAGCGACCTCACAAACTCGCTCCCGCTTGGGAAGGCCCCTTCATCATCACCAAGGTGCTCCACAATGGGGCGTATCATCTGTACAACATGGCCCAGAAGAAGGATGAGCCACGCTCTTGTAACGCGGATCTGCTCCACCCCTTTTATACCTGAACACTCGGATGGACGAGATGTAGTAAGAGATACCTTTCAATTTGATAATCAAAGACACAGCTTTACAGTCTCCTACATGATTGTTGTTACACGTGTGTGTGTGTGTGTTCGAATCCCCCAGTGGGTGACTTAGCCGCGGACCTGATTCGCCTAAGTTTCAAAAACACTCCTAGTGAAGAGCAATCCTCTCACTCGGGGGCTTAGCTACAAACCTGATTCGCCTAAGTTTTAAAAATCCTACCGAGTGAAGAGCAATCCTCTCACTCAGGGGCTTAGCTACAAACCTGATTCGCCTAAGTTTCAAAAATCCTACCGAGTAAAGAGCGATCCTCTCACTCGGGGGCTTAGCTGCGAACCTGATTCGCCTAAGTTTCAAAAATCCTACCAAGTGTGAGAAATCCTCTCAGTCGGGGGCTTAGCAGCAGTTCCGTACTCGCCTAAGTTGCAAAAATCCCACCGAGTGAAGAGCAATCCTCTCACTCGGGGGCTTAGCAGCAGTTCCGTACTCGCCTAAGTTTCAAAAATCCCACCGAGTGAAGAGCAATCCTCTCACTCGGGGGCTTAGCTACAATTCCGTACTCTCCTAAGTTTCAAAAATCCTACCAAGTGAAGAGCAATCCTCTCACTCGGGGGCTTAGCTGCAATTCCGTACTCGCCTAAGTTTTAAAAATCCTACCGAGTGAAGAGCAATCCTCTCACTTGGGGGCTTAGCTACAGTTCCGTACTCGCCTAAGTTTCAAAAATCCTACCGAGTGAAGAGCAATCCTCTCACTCGGGGGCTTAGCCGCGACCCCGTACTCGCCTAAGTTACACAAACACTCTGAGTGCGGATCAATTAGTGCACTCTGATCTGCATCACAAGGACAACGACTGGTTGCATTCTGAGCTGCACCACAAGTACAACGTCTTGTTGCACTCGGAGCTGTGCCACAAGTACAACATTCTATTGCACTCTGAGCTGCACCACAAGTACAATGTCCGCTCCACCCCGATCCGCAAGGACGACGAGGTGTAGGGCGTGCACGGCATCTAGTGCTCATGTCCGCAGCCCTCTCGTCGGAGCTGCACCACAAGTACAATGTTTATTCCGAGTGAAGAGTCAAGTTCCACTTGGAGTCAAGAGATTTGAAAGTGGTAAAGATAAAGCAACAATATTCAAAGAAAAACCAAGTTCGGATAAATCTAGGAAGGTTCAGAACCGCAAATCGAAGTGCTCAGGTGACAGGCCCGAAAGAGTTTAACGGTTACAAAATCACTCGGCATTCCGAGGCAAATAAATTCAAGGCATAAAGTTTGTTCACTCTGCAGGAGGAGGGCTGGCTGGCTCGACAAACTCATCCAGGTCGATGCCATCTGCGATGCGAGTAGCAGCACTGATGAAGGTCTCCATGAAAGACTAGAACTGCAGCTTCTTGGTGTTGGCAACCTTAAGAGCCGCCAGCTTTTCTTCATTAACCTCCTTGCAATGGACGCGGACGAGCGACAAGGCCACATCGGCACCACATCGAGCAGATGACTTCTTCCACGCTTGCACTCGGTCGGGGATGACGTTAAGTCGAGTCATCAGTGACTCGAGGTCATTCAGAAGCACGTCCCTGGCAGTCAGCGAATCAGAATCATCAGTGGCTTAGGGCCAGGGCTCCTTGTCAATCCGAGTCATCGCAACCTTCAGTCGGGCGACATAGTCCATAACACTGCTGAGACGGGATTCCAATCGAAGCACGTTCATGGCAGCTTCATCCTTGATGGGGGAGTTGATGGGGTCCAGTCCTGTCTCGATCTTGCCAGTCTCCTCCTCAAAATTCTGGCAGAATTCTGCACGCACAGGAAAATAATGAGTCGGCGGCCACATAATGAGGAAGTTTTGTGCAAAGTCAGTCGAACAAGGAAAGGTACCTTCAAGCATAAGAAACATCTTCTTGGCAAGTCCACCCAGATAAGTCTCCAGTTCATCCCTCTTCCGGGTGAGGGCTTCAACATTGTCGGTCAGAGTCGCCTTCTCCTTCTTCAGCTGCACAACTTCTTTGTTGGCTTCATCAACAACAGTCTTCAGCTTGGTGTTCTCTTCTTCTAACTTGCCGACTGAAGCCAGCTTCTTGTTGCCAAGTTCAGTTCTTTCCCGCGCCGTCTTCTGTGCTGCTGCAAGGTCGAGGTCCTTCTGCTCAAGAGCCTGCTTCATTTTGTCTTAAGAAACAACATTATTCATACGCGCTTGGATTGTCGGTTTTCACTATGCACATCTGCTCGAGTGGAGTCACTCGATTCAAAAGATCAAAAGAAAAGGTGACAAAGGGAACAGTCGACAAATTCTTACCTCCCATTGCAGCTGCTTCGTCCTTGGCCTTCTTCAAGTTCTCCTGAGCTAGCTCCAGACTGAGGGTAAGGTCAATCTACTTCTTCCCCAAGTCTTAAAACCGGGCCCCAAGATCACAAGATTTCTGCAGTGAACAGCAAGACAAGTCAATCGATAGAAACAAAGATCAGTCACTTCCGAGTGGCAAAGTGCACAATTCAGATTATTATGACAAAAAGACTTCTAAGACTACTGCCGAATCAAACATTCAACAATAGTCTCGGGGACTACACCCAGTGGGTGCACTAAGCGTGCCCCCACTGGTTAGACTTGGTACTCGACATGGTCTGCCCACTACGAGTGTAATATAAAAAAGTGTGTTCTCAGACCACCGCCGACTGCCCGCAATTGATGACAGTCTCGAGGACTACACCCAGTGGGTGCACTTAGCGTGCCCCCACTAGTTCAGTTCCCACTCGGCAAGATCTGTCTAGACCGAGTGGAAGTTCTACAGGCAAACATTTTGCAAAAGACCCCCGCCAAATCAAACATTCGACGACGGTCTTGGGGACTACACCCAGTGGGTGCACTCTGCATGCCCCCACAGGTTCACGAGTTCACTCGACGTCAATGACAGTCGACTCAAGGGAGAAAACTGCAATGCTAAGGAGAAACGCCCAGTGGGTGTATAGGTTAAAGGTTCCAAACGCTCATCCACATACATCTTACGAACAGTAAAGCAGCAGTTCTCAGGTATCATATCCTAACAGAGCAAAAGATCAAAATTGAGAACCGACTCAGAAGTCAACATACGAGCTCACTTACCATGACGTTGGCCTGAAGAGATGAGCTGGCATCATAGGCAGCCTTGCTGGCCTCGTACACCACCTTCATCCGCTCCACCATTAAGCCTGCCTAGATCACAGCTTCCCTGGCAGCGCCTTCTTGGTCCTTAGGGACAGGATGGACGGTGAAGATAGGTGTTGGTGGAACAGATGAGGTAGCTGGAAGGACTGAAGCTTGAGGTGGCACGGTTGGAGCAGAGGCCGGAGTAGGCGGCACTAAGGACTGGACAGTCGACACAGGAACAACAAAGGAAACAGAAGTCCGAACTGGATCACCAGGTTGCTGGACGACTGGTTCCGACGCTAAGGTCGAGTGAGATGCCTTGCCAGCAGGCACCTTCTTGCTCGGAGTGTTACTCTCCTTCCATGGGTTCTCCTGGGTTACTTCTTCGTGGTCATCATCATCTGGAAGCTCGATAACATTTGGCGGCGCTATGGAATATCGACCGTGAGAAATCAGTCGACCATTACAATGACTGGCGAAATCAGAAGTATGGTTACGAGGATGTACCTGCCCATAAGGTGGCCACGTCCGCAGTATCCGCGTCGTCCTGCACCTTGTCGGTCTCCATGGATGTTCCAGAAGGTAGCAGCACTGAGAGATCCAAAGTTCACTCGATCAAAACAAACGAATGAATCGACAGCAACACAAAAACAAAGAGAGAAAGCAAAACACTTACGCAGA
This sequence comes from Aegilops umbellulata, assembly GCA_032464435.1. Classification (NCBI taxonomy): domain Eukaryota; kingdom Viridiplantae; phylum Streptophyta; class Magnoliopsida; order Poales; family Poaceae; genus Aegilops; species Aegilops umbellulata. The sequence continues at coordinate 334,737,636 of CP136058.1, forward strand.
GGCAACGGGGACGTCCACCTTGATCTTAGGCAAGGTCTTCCGAGACTTTAAGGAGGTGATCTTGGGTTGTTTGGCGACCTTTTCAGACAGTTCTGGAGATGAAGTACGAGTGCGCTTCTGCACTTGTGCGTTTGGAGGAGCTGCCTTGCCATGTCCTCCTGCGGGGTCGTGGGACTGTTTGGATCTACGTTCTGAGCACAGTGGTGACTCGACTTCTTCAGTGTCATCCGAGTCGCCGCTGTCATCTTCAGTGTTGTCGGGCACTGCTACCTCTTGAGCACTGCGTTGGATTTCTCCGAAGAGGAGAGGATGATGCAGCAAAGTAGCGTAAGTATTTCCCTCAGTTTTTGAGAACCAAGGTATCAATCCAGTAGGAGGCTACGCGTGAGTCCCTCGTACCTACACAAAACAAATAGCTCAATGCAACCAACGTGATTAGGGGTTGTCAATCCCTTCACGGTCACTTACGAGAGTGAGATCTGATAGAGACGATAGATAATATTTTTGGTATTTTTGGTATAAGGATGCAAGGTAAAATAAAAGGTAAAGTAAAAAAGCAAAGCAATAATAAAATTGATTGGAGATTGATATGATGAGAATAGACCCGGGGGCCATAGATTTCACTAGTGGCTTCCCTCAAGAGCATAAGTATTTTACGGTGGGTGAACAAATTACTGTTGAGCAATTGACAGAATTGAGCATAGTTATGAGAATACCTAGGTATGATCATGTATATAGGCATCACGTCCGAGACAAGTAGACCGACTCCTGCCTGCATCTACTACTATTACTCCACTCATCGACCGTTATCCAGCATGCATCTAGAGTATTAAGTTCAAGAAAACAGAGTAACGCCTTAAGCAAGATGACATGATGTAGAGGAATAAATTCATGCAATATGATAAATACCCCATCTTGTTATCCTCGATGGCAACAATACAATACGTGCCTTGCTGCCCCTACTATCACTAGGAAAGGACACCGCAAGATTGAACCCAAAGCTAAGCACTTCTCCCATTGCAAGAAGAACCAATCTAGTAGGCCAAACCAAACTAATAATTCGAAGAGACTTGCAAAGATAACCAATCATACATAAAAGAATTCAGAGAAGATTCAAATATTGCTCATAGATAATCTTGATCATAAACCCACAATTCATCGGTCTCAACAAACACACCACAAAAAGAAGATTACATCGAATAGATCTCCACGAGAGAGGGGGAGAACATTGTATTGAGATCCAGAAAGAGAGAAGAAGCCATCTAGCTACTAACTATGGACCCGAAGGTCTGAGGTAAACTACTCACACTTCATCAAAGGGGCTATGGTGATGATGTAGAAGCCCTCCGTGGTGGATTCCCCTTCCGGCGGAGCTCCGGAACAGGCCCCAAGATGGGATCTCGTGGGTACAGAAGGTTGCGGCGGTGGAATTAGGTTTTTGGCTCCGTATCTGATCATTTGGGGGTACGTAGGTATATATAGGAGGAAGGAGTACGTCGGTGGAGCTTCGAGGGGCCCACGAGGCAGGGGGCGCGCCCTAGGGGGGCGCCCTCCACCCTCGTGACCGCCTCGTGGCTTTCTTGACGGAGGGTCCAAGTCTCCTGGATCATATTTGTTGAGAAAATCACGTTCCCGAAGGTTTCATTCCGTTTGGACTCCGTTTGATATTCTGTTTCTTCGAAACGCTGAAATAGGCAAAAAGCAGCAATTCTGGGCTGGGCCTCCGGTTAATAGGTTAGTCCCAAAAATAATATAAAAGTGGAAAATAAAGCCCAATATAGTCCAAAACAGTAGATAATATAGCATGGAGCAATCAAAAATTATAGATACATTGGAGACGTATCAGGCACTTGCCAGTTGCCACTCTCATCTACGCTCTCCATTCCCTCCTGAACGTGCTGCCCGTTTGGCATCGAGTACATCTTAGTAAAAACCTGCGAAACAGGGAGTTAAGCAAACATCAATCAGATTCAAGGACAGTTGCAAAATCAGAGTAAAAAGACAATCGGTAACAAATGTCAGACCTTGTCGGACTCGTTGTCAGCGTCAAATGGAGCAATTCTCCTAGACCCCCTGGGGTTGTCTTTATTTCTAGTGATGCTCCGCGGCCACTGTGCCACCGTCTCCTTGATGACCTCCTCCGGGTGGATCCGAGCGGTGTCATTGGTGCCTGAGTACATCCACATCGGATGATCACGGGCTTGGAGAGGTTGAATGCATCGACTGAGAAACACCTCAAGCAAATCCATACCGGTCACACCGTCACGGACTAATTGAACTACCCGATCGACTAGCATGGACACTTATACTTTCTCTGCTGGAGTCACGGCCAACGACGAGGGTTGGCTGACTCGGTCCATGGTGAAGGGGGAAGACCAGACGACTGACAAGGAGTTGGAACATCCTTACAGTAAAACCAGGTCGACTGCCACCCTCTAACTGATTCAGGAAGAGTTATGGAAGGAAAGTACTCCTAACCCTCATTTGAATTCCTAAGCCTCCACACATCTGGATCACGTGTGTCTTTGCACCGGTCGGATTTGCCTTCTTCACAGTCTGAGAGCGGCAGGTGAAGATGTGTTTGAAGATACCCCAATTTGGTCGACAACCCAAAAAGTTTTCACACAGAGAGACGTACGCAGCGAGATACGTGATTGTGTTGGGGGAAAAGTGATAAAGTTGGGCACAAAAAAAGTTCAAGAAACCCCAGAAAAAAGGATGCGGAGGCAAAGTGAAACCGCGGTCGACATGGGTAGCGAGGAGGACACACTCACCCTCCTGCGGTTGAGGCTCGGTCTCGCTCCCCGGCAACCTCCATGACCCATGAGCAATCAAGCCCATGGCCGCCAGATTCTCCAAGTCTTCTTTCTGGATCGTAGACCGAATCCATTCCCCCCGGATCCAACCAGGAGGCAGTCCAGATCTTGACGATGACCCCCGACTCGTGTTCTTGCCCTTCATTGTTGTCGTCTCCTTCTTCGCGCGCTCCAGGACCACCGTCTTGTCCTTTCCCATTGCGGCGAACTACGCACGGGCGGGGCGGTGACGTCGAGAGCAGAGGCAGAGAAGCAGAGGAAGAAAGCAGGGAAATGAGGCGCACTATGAAACCACATCGGCCTCGACACCTTTTATGGGCCAGTTTCCGAGTGACTGGATCATGGGCCCAAGTATCCTGTCAAATCCCATAATAGTCGCGCTCCAGATATGTGGCGAAAAAGGTGGTGCAAGAATTGAAGCGCGCTCCGTTTACTGCGACGTGCTCTGTCCCACGCGCTTCCCCGAAATTTCGAATCCCGTGAGATCCGGGAACCGCAAAGTAATCAATCGCGCCGAAGATTTCGTACCATATCAACACCCAAAGACTATCAGCGAAAGTTCACTCGAAAACTCTTGAATCGATCAAGGCGACTAAAATAAAGTTGAAGCTTCAACATGATTCCCAGATTCAAGAAAAATGCCTCCGAAGCATAAGAATCGGGTCGGGATCAACTTCAACTCTCTTTTCAATCGGACCTCAATCCATTCGGGGGTTAATGACGATGCCATGGACCTAGGGTAGGGTCATAGGCCTGACCTAGACACCCTACTTAAGGCCGATACCCTAAAGTCAAGAACATTCAAAGTATAATGAAGGATACCGACTGAAGTAGCCTTGGAGTGTAATCCACTCGACCTGTCATCCCACTCGGATACCCCAATTCTATTCGACCAGGATGAAGTCACTCGACCGAACAAGAAACCACTCGGAGTACATAAGACCTACAGTCACTCAGGATGACAATGGTCAAGCGTTCACTCTAAGGCCTTAAAGATCATTTATAGCCCTTTATAGCTGGCGTTACCAGTAACGCCTGGCTTAATGTACATTGAACCCTTTGTAACAGGGGATGGTTGGGGTCCTAGCGCACTCTATATAAGCCACCCACCTCCTCTGGGACAAGGGTTCGCACCCCCTATAACACACGCATACATCCATATTCCAGTCGACAGCCTCAGGGCACCGAGACATAGGGCTTTTACCTCCTCCGAGAGGGGCCTGAACTCGTAAAACTCGTGTGTACAACCTCGCCGTAGCTAGGGCCTTGCCTCCTCATACGTACCCCTCACTCTTACTGTCAGACTTAGTACCACGACACTTTTATTTAATTCCTTTTAGCTAGGCATGATGATTTCAATGATGCTCGCATAAAAGATAAGAACTGAAACGTAACAAGAGCATCATGAAACGAATGGCAAGAACATTTAAGCCTAACCCACTTCCTATGCATAGGGATTTTGTGACCAAACAATTTATTGGAACAAGAATCAACTAACATAGGAAGGCAAAATATGTGCAACTTCAAAACTTTCAACACATAGAGAGGAACTTCATATTTTTGCAATATGTAAAAGCATATGTTCCTCTCTCATAGTAATTTTCAGTAGCATCATGAACGAATTCAATAATATAACTATCACATGAAGCATTCTTTTCATGATCCACAAACATAGAATTTTCATTACTCTCCACATAACCAAATTATTCCCATGAATAGTAGTGGGAGCAAACTCAGCAAAATAACTATCATGGGTTTGAAAATTAAAATCATGGTGACAAGTTTCATGGTTATCATTATTCGATATAGCATACATGTCATCACCATAATCATCATAGATAGCAACTTTGTTGTCATAATAAATTGAAACCTCTTCCAAAATAGTGGATTCATCACTAAATAAAGTCATGCCCTCTCCAAATCCACTTTCATAAATATAATCATCATAAATAGGAGGCATGCAATAATCATAATAAATTTTCTCATCAAAACTTGGGGACCTAAAAATATCATCTTCATCAAATATAGCATCCCCAAGCTTATGGCTTTGCATATCGTTAGCATCATGGATATTCAAAGAGTTCATACCAAAACATTGCAATCATGCTCATCATTCAAAGATGTTTGGTCAAACATTTTATAGAATTCTTCTTCTATCAATTGAGCACAATTTTCCTTTCCATTATTTTCACGAAAAACATTATAAAGATGAATAATATGATGCAACCTCAATTCCATTTTTTTGTAGTTTTCTTTTATAAACCAAACTAGTGATAAAACAAGAAACAAAAATTCAAGCACTACCTCCCCGACAACAGCGTCAGAAAAGAGCTTGATGTCTACTACACAACTTGTTCTTGTAGACTCGTGTTGGGACTCCAAGCGCAGAGTTTTGTAGGACAGTAGCAAATTTCCCTCAAGTGGATGACCTAAGGTTTATCAATCCGTGGGAGGCGTAGGATGAAGATAGTCTCTCTCAAAAAACCTGCAACCAAATAATAAAAAGTCTCGTGTGTCCTCAACACACCAAATACAATGGTAATTTGTATAGGTGCACTAGTTCAGCGAAGAGATGGTGATACAAGTATAGTAATGATAGTAGATATTGATTTTTGTAATAGTAAGAATAAAAAATAATAGGGTAGCAAGTAACAAAAGTGAGCACAAATGGTATTGCAATACTTGAAAACAAGGCATAGGGTTCGTACTTTCGCTAGTGCAATATCTCAACAATACTAATATAATTGGATCATATAGCCATCCCTCAACGTGCGATGAAGAATCACTCCGAACTTGTTATCTAGTGGAGAACATAAGAAGAAATTGTTTGTAGGGTACGAAACCACCTCAAAGTTATCCTTTCCGACTGAGCTATCCAAGAGTTCATACTAAAATAACACCAAGTTATCCTTTCCGATTGATCTATCTAAGAGTTCGCACTAAAATAACACTATATGATACACATCAACCAACTCTAATGTCACCTAGATACTCCAATGTCATCACGAGTATCCGTTAGTTGATTATATGATATGCATCAAACAATTTCAGATTCATAATACTCAATCCAACACAAAGAACCTCAAAGAGTTCCCCAAGATTTCTACCGGAGAAACAAGGACGAAAACGTGCATCAACCCCTATGCATAGATTACCCCAATGTCACCTCGGGAATCCGTGAGTTGAGTGCAAAGACATACTTCAAGTGCTCTCAAATCCATTAAAGTATTCAATCTGATAAAAGTGAAATCTCAAAGGGAAACTCAATTCATCACAACAAGATAGAGAGGGAGAAACACCATATGATCCGACTATATTAACAAAGCTCGTGATACATCAAGATTGTGCCAACTCAAGAACATGAGAGAGAGATATTAAACACATAGCTACTGGTACAAACCCTCGGCCCCGAGGGTGGACTACTCCCTCCTCATCATGGTGTCCGTCGGGATGATGAAGATGGTCATCGGTGATGATTTCCCCTCCGGCAGGGTGTTGGAACGGGGTATAGATTGGTTTTTCATGGCTATAGAGGCTTGCGGCAGCGGAACTTCTGATCTAGGGTTATTTCTAGGGGGTTTCTGTATTTATACAATTTTTGTGTGTCGGTTTCACGCGAAGATGGGCCTCAAGGTGACCACGATACACCAGGGCGCGCCAGAGGGGGATGGCGTGCCTTGGTGGGTTGTGGCCACCCCGTGGCTCTTCTATCCCTCCCACGAAGCTTCTAGTGCCTCTTTTGTTCCAAAAAAATCATCAAAAAGTTTTGTTCATTTGGAGAACTTCTATTTCTGCACATAAAACAACATCATCGTAGTTCTGCTGAAAACAGCGCCAGTTCGGGTTAGTTCCATTCAAATCATACCAAAACCATATAAAATTGTTGTAAACATGGCATGAATACTATATAAATTATATATACATTAGAGACGTATCACTTACATCCAAAGCCGATCTCGCAACAAGATCGGCTAGAAAATAAAAGGTATACCTTCAATTCAAACATGTGTGATCAAATCTTTGATTTCTTGTTGAGAAATAATTATATTAGAATTCTTGATCACCGTGCCGAGCCATCTATCCATGATCGAATGTATTGTAAGTTACATGATTCGTTCAAGCATAATTTTGAGGATTGCAACATGTTTCATCAAATAGTTAAATCGACCATTAAAAAGGACGATTGAAATTTGTTGAAACACCAAGAGATGACCAGTCTATTCTAATTGGTCCTGATGGCAAAAAAATTATGCATCGGCTGCTTCAAACCGATCCATTTAAAGAGGAGGTAAAAACTAGAAGTGATGGGATCAAGTTTTCAAGTAAATAAGTTGTTGAAGAGCACAACGGACATAATCTTGAGGACGAGAATTCCATCAAAGCTACAATGAAGACGCCAAGGACTGAGGGGCAACAAGAAAATCCAAAGATCAATTCAAGTAAAGCCAAAGGAGATAAGGGCCGCAATAAGCACAAGCGCAAGAAATTCAAAGTCACATTTGCACACTTACTAGATAAATATCAACAAAAGAGTGAAGAGAAAAATGCTTATCGGTCAACTAATGCAAAAGCATCAAGATCACCCTTTAGGCGCAAATTCGAGGATCGGTATTGGCAAAGTGAGAATTTCAATGCACCATATTCATATCCTTATTTTGGGCCGCCAATGCCAATGTTGTGGATGCCTCCCTATACTCATGTAGATCCATATCCATCATGAGACATGTATGATACAAGGGCACATTCTCCATCTTATTTTAGACCATCTCACCAATATTATGCATCTCTAGAAATATTAGCATTCAATGAACAATCGCATGTCAAAGACCATTTTAATCATAAGGAATCGGTCCGGAGCTCAAGGAAGAATAAAGAGGTGGTCAAGCAAGTTTATCGCGTTAAAAGAGATGGTCGTAAGTGTGTTGGTTCAGATTGATCTCAAATGAAAAAGAGCCAATTGAAGTGTTGACATTGACTACTAAAGGCAATGAGATGAAGCAATCAATTGTTGAGAGTAAAAGTGCCAAATCTGAAGAAGAGAAGTTGAGATTGCACAAGGCCAAAAAAAATTGTTGTTGGTCTAAATAGAATCACAGCCGAGATGCCCACTCGGCTTATCGTATTGGCAAAAGAAGGAACAAAAGCTTAGTGCACAAGAGCTGAGAAATAAGAATATGGTATGGGTTCCCAAGGGGGACAATCAACACAAAAATTATGTGAATGCTTCTATTACAACAAGTACAATAAAAGTAAAGAAAGAGAAGGATGGAAGCTACAAACAATTAAGCTGAAGGTGTGCATCACAACATCAAAATATTCGGTTAGCACATCATCCATATCCTTCAATCATTCCATTGATGCCTTTGCCATGGAATTCATCCCCGGGTATGATCAATTACCCTCCATGGATTTATTTTGATCCATGGATGAAACATAATTGTCTACATCATGGGAGGGCATTACCAAATCACTATACATTTGGCTAGTTACAATTTTGTTGCTAATACAAAAGGCCAAAATATTTATTGCTATTTAATTTATTTATTTCGACTATACATGCTTTGGTGGATGAATTCTACATGGACCTCATGGTAATGGCCGATATTGATCTATCACCCTAAGAATATGTCAAAGCATGGCCGGTGTAGTATCCTAACATCGTCTTTAGTTCGATTGGAGAGCGAGACAAGGTGTTACATATATTGAGGCGTTCAGTGATTCGTTAGGAGTAGTGCAACAAATATACAAGGGTTATCAATGTTTTGATGAAGCACTTATAATTTATCTTGAGGTACGTCTAGATGTAAAATTTACCTTGGGTTGCTTTAATACTGCTCATATATCTGGACATGATAATTGGAGAGAAAATGGGTTGGCACAGCAAACATCGGGCGACAATGTTGATCATGGTGTATTGCACATCTATCAATAGCCGATGCTTATTCTCGCCAACGTAGGTAAGGCCAAATTGGAGCTCACAGCTTCGACTACCAATGAAACTTTTATGCAGGCGAAGCAAGGATTGGAGGAATTACATTGTTGATTATCTGCAAGATCCTCCGTAAGGGTGTAAGAGATGGTTTGGCGGATGGTATTGAGGTGAATATCTATTGAACTTTTATTGCCAGATTGTTATAGAAGTTGAGAAGTTTTCACCCAAGTTTGCATCAAGAGGTTCAAACAAGAAATGATCGATATATATTTATTTTCCTAAGCACATGCTTGGACCATGGAGTATTGACATCATCCTTAGAACAAGGTCCATGCAAATTATTTTTTGGCAGGCAAGCTTTGTCGAAAAACAGGGGCGCATGTGTTGGCACCAGATTTTTGCATGGTTAAAAACTTAACAAGTTGACTAGGATGTTGTGTGCAGAGTGTTGTTCGGCCAATTACGACCCCAAGACGGCCTCATATGAGAAAGTGTTCTACATGGATTGTGTTCGTCTTGTCGGAACGATCGATTTTGATAGAAAAATGTCTCAATCGGGTCCATATGCAAAAGTTAGGGCCAAAATAATGTGCTGCAGAAGTCTGCCCCAGAAGTTCGGGCAAAACTTTCGGGGAGGTTCTGGGCTAAATAGAGACATTGCATGACACACACAGAAAACGAGGGTTTTCAACATTATTTGCATATTTGCGGGCCTGATTTCAACATCAAGAAGACCTCGAATGAAAAGGTGATCAACAAACGAGTATTTATCCGTTTCAAGATCTACAATTTGCTTTTTGGACCATCGCGATCTGAAGTCGTACGCGACCCGCAGATTCAGTGCAAGAGGCCTACTTGATAATATTTGAGCCCAGAAGTTCTGAGCTAGACCGGAAGTTCCGGCCCTCATAGTCCGTTAGGGTAACTTTTCACGATTTAGACGTGATTTGAGTCCTTTTCTTGTATGGGAAGTCCAGCCGCCTCATACATATGAAAGGGGTGACGGACGATTGAACAACACACCATAGAATCTATCATACTTTTTCGTGTTCATATATCTTTATCCCTCTCGTATCTTACTTCTCGTTCTTCGTCGTTCTTCAAGATTGGAGGCAGCGGATCCATGAGGCCTTAGGGGCAGTCAAGCCGACCTAGAGCACCCCATAGCCGCCGCGCGCCCTGACGGGGTCCCTCCCGGGCGTGTAGGGTTTCGGGTCTACAAAAGCGCTCGCTGGATTGCTTGTGTACCACGTTTCCGGCCGGGTCTCCTTCGATGTGAGTTGTGGTGTACCACCCCCAGCGTCGAGGATACATGGTGACGTGTTCGTGTGCGAACAATACCTCCACACTCCCTCTGACGACGCTAGAAACTCCGTCAGGACAGAGGCTATACGGGGAGAACCTTATTCCATCTTTAGGAAGCTGCCACCACCCTGTCTTCTTGAACATGTCACAAATCCTAACAAAACTTAAAAAACACCTACAAATGGAGTCCTCCCGCCGATAAGGGTCAGGATCCAGCATGTCTCCATGGTCCAAGAACCATATGAGACGGGGCAGATCAGCGGCGGTGCCAGCGAGAGGCAAGGGAACCCTAGCGCCTTTGAGGGAGTCCTGGATTAGGGGGTGTCTGGACAGCCGGACTATAACCTTTGTCCGGACTATTGGACTATGAAGATACAAGATTGAAGACTTCGTCCCGTGTCCGGATGGGACTCTCCTTGGCGTGGAAGGCAAGCTTGGCGATACGGATATGTAGATCTCCTTCCTTGTTACCGAATCTGTGTAACCCTATCCCCCTCCGGTGTCTATATAAACCGGAGCGTTTAGTCCATAGGACAGAATAACAACAATCATACCATAGGCTAGCTTCTAGGGTTTAGCCTCTCTGATCTCGTGGTAGATCAACTCTTGTACTACCCATATTATCAATATTAATCAAGCAAGAGTAGGGTTTTACCTCCATCGAGATGGCCCGAACCTGGGTAAAAACATCGTGTCCCTTGCCTCCTGTTACCATCTGCCTTGACGCACAGTTCGGGACCCCCTACCCGAGATCCGCCGGTTTTGACAGCGACATTGGTGCTTTCATTGAGAGTTCCTCTGTGTCGTCATCGTTAGGCTTGATGGCTCCTTCGATCATCGTTAGTGATGCAGTCCAGGGTGAGATTTTTCTTCCCGGACAGATTTTTGTATTCGGCGGCTTTGCACTGCGGGCCAATTCGCTTGGCCATCTGGAGCAGATCGAAAGTTACGCCCCTGGCCATCAGGTCAGGTTTGGAAGCTTAAACTACACGGCCGACATCCGCGGAGACTTTATCTTCGACGGATTCGAGCCCCGGCCAAGTACGTCGCACTGTCACGATGGGCATGATTTAGCTCTGCCGCCGAACAGTGTTCAGGAGACCGCACCTGCAACTGCTCTGACCTTCAATTCGGAGACAATTGCGCCATCCGTGGGCGGGTGGTTAGACCCCGCCACAGATGCCGCAGCCTCAACGGCGATCGAGCCAAATACCAGCCTTACCCTTCGCGAGGCCCGTGACTCCACATTGCCGGACTCTCCTCCGGACTCCGAACCACCCGCGCCCCTGCCAATCGAATTCGATTGGGCGTCGATCATAGAGTTCACCGCCACGGATATCTTTCAGCACTCGCCCTTCGGCGACATACTGAATTCACTAAGGTCTCTCTCCTTGTCAGGAGAGTCCTGGCCGGATTATGACCGGCAAGATTGGGATGCGGATGACGAAGAAATTCGACGCCCACCCACCACCCACTACGTAGCCATTGTCGATGATTTGACCGACATGCTTGACTTCGACTCCGAAGACATCGACGATATGGACGACGATGTAGGAGACGAACAGGAACCACCGCCCACAGGGCAATGGACAGCCACCTCATCATATGACATATATATGGTGGACACGCCCAAAGAGGGCAATGGCGACGGAACAACGGAGGATGACCCCTCCAAGAAGCAACCTAAGTGCCGGCATCAGCGGCGCCGCTCTAAGTCTCGCCAAAGCAAAAACAGTGATACCGGCACAGGAGATAATAACACCCCGGATAGTGCCGAAGACAACCCCCTCTAGCAAGATTCAGCGCAGGAGGATGGAGAAGCCAGCCCTCCTGAGAGAGCGGCAGATAGAGAGGTAGAGGATGATAATTACATGCCTCCCTCCTAAGACGAGGAAAGCCTTGATGACGACGAATTTGTCGTTCCTGGGGATCCCGTCGAGCAAGAGCGCTTCAAGCGCAGGCTTATGGCCACGGCGAATAGCCTTAAGAAAAAGCAGCAGCAGCTTAGAGCTGATCAAGACCTGCTAGCTGACAGATGGACTGAAGTCCTTGCGGCCGAGGAATGCGAACTCGAACGCCCCTCCAAGAGCTACCCAAAGTGCAGGTTGCTACCCCGATTAGAGGAGGAAGCATTTAAACCTACATCTCCAGTGTATGACACGACTGATCGGCCACCTCGTGGCCGCGACAGAGAGGCCTCTCGTCCCACAGCTCAAGCCGCACCCCGGCGCCACTCAAAAAATACCAAGGCACAGGGAAATGCGCTAGACCTGCAAGACATATTGGAGGACAAAGCAAAGCAAGCAAGATCGATCTACAGATCGCGAGGGCGCCCCACCACACGAGACGATAACCGTCACGCCAGATACTGTAAAAGAAAATCCGGACGGGCCGAACACAGCAGACAAAGCTCATTCGAGCTGCGTCGTGATATAGCCCAGTACAGAGGCGCCGCACACCCACTATGCTTCACAGATGAAGTAATGGATCATCAAATCCCACAGGGTTTCAAACCCATGAATATCGAATCATACGATGGTACGACAGATCCCGCGGTATGGATTGAGGATTATCTCCTTCATATCCACATGGCCCGTGGAAACGATCTACACGCCATCAAATACCTCCCACTCAAGCTTAAAGGGCCAGCTCGGCATTGGCTCAACAGCTTGCCAGCAGAATCCATTGGTTGTTGGGAAAATCTGGAAGCTGCATTCCTCGACAACTTCCAGGGCACTTATGTGCGACCACCAGATGCCGATGACTTGAGCCACATAATTCAATAGCCAAAGGAATCGGCCAGTCAATTCTGGACATGGTTCCTAACCAAGAAAAATCAAATCGTCGACTGTCCAGATGCCGAGGCCCTAGTAGCTTTCAAGCATAACATCCGCGACGAGTGGCTTGCCCAGCACCTTGGCCAGGAAAAGCCGAAATCTATGGCAGCCCTCATGACACTCATGACCCGCTTTTACACGGGAGAAGACAGCTGGCTGGCTCGCAGCAATAACATATCAAAGAGCCCTAGTACTTCGGATACCAAGGACAGCAATGGCAGGTCACATCGCAACGAACACAAGCGCCGCATTAACAGCGACAATACAGAGGATACGGCAGTCAATGCCGGATTCAGAGGCTCTAAGCCCGGTCAGCGGAAAAAGCCATTCAAAAGAAGCACTCCAGGCCCATCCAGTTTGGACTGTATACTCGATCGCTCGTGCCAAATACATGGCACCCCCGACAAGCCAGCCAACCACACCAACAGGGATTGTTGGGTGTTCAAGCAGGCCGGCAAGTTAAATGCCGAAGACAAAGACAAGGGGCTACATAGCAACGACGAGGAGGAGCCCCGACCGCCGAACAACGGAGGACACAAGAGGTTCCCCCCACAAGTGAGGACGGTGAACATGATATACGCAACCCACATCCCCAAGAGGGAGCGGAAGCGTGCGCTAAGGGACGTATACGCGTTGGAGCCAGTCGCCCCAAAGTTCAACCCATAGTCCTCCTGTCCGATCACTTTTGATCGCAGGGACCATCCCACTAGCATCCGTCATGGTGAATTTGCCGCATTGGTCTTAGACCCAATCATTAATGGATTCCACCTCACTCGAGCCTTATGGACGGCGGCAGCAGCCTGAACCTGCTTTATTAGGACACAGTGCGCAAAATGGATATGGATCCCTCAAGGATTAAACCCACAAAAACGACATTTAAAGGCGTCATACCAGGCGTAGAAGCCCGTTGCACAGGCTCAGTCACACTAGAAGTGGTCTTCGGATCCCCGGATAACTTCCGAAGCGAGGAGTTAATCTTCGATATAGTCCCGTTCCGCAACGGCTATCACGCACTGCTCGAACGAACCGCATTCGCAAGATTCAATGCGGTGCCGCACTATGCATACCTCAAGCTCAAGATGCCAGGACCTCAGGGGGTCATCACAGTCAATGGAAACACAGAGCGCTCTCTCCGAACAGAGGAGCACACGGCGGCCCTCGCAGCAGAAGTACAAAGCAGCCTCTCAAGGCAATTCTCCATTCCGGCGATCAAACGTCCGGACGCCATCAAGCGCGCTCGGAGTAATTTGCAATAAGACCGACTGGCACGTTCCGAGCAAGCATAGCAATGCGGCCCCTACCCTAGCCCCAGCCGAACGGCGGAATACGTGCCACGTGTACACAATTACGCACTAAAAATACCATGGGCAAAGGGGGAGGGGCACGACCACGGCACGCCCCAAAAATGCGGCTTAACCGCACTCAGGGCTCCCGACCCTTTTTTTCTTTTCTCACTTTCAGGACTTTACTCTCCGGAAGACCTGTTCGGTAGTACAATCGCCGAGCACACGATACAACAACAAGGGAGGCAGACAGCTACATCACACTATGGAACTCCCAGGTGGTCTCTATAACGAGCAAAATACCTGCTTTAAATACCATTCCGCAGCTCACCCCCGGAGGGGACATGTCAAATAGTCCCATTTCTTGCTTATCGCACTATTTGTATCGTTCTGCTTTAATGCACTTTTTCAAATAAACAATGCATAGCTTCAGACTATTATTGCATTCTCTATTCCTTCCCTTCTATGTATATATGTTCATTCATGACATTTAGCACCCGTACACTTTGGTACGGCTAATACGCCAGGGGCTTAAGCACCCCATAATACAGCGTGAGAAGTCCGAACACTTTCACAAGTGCGGCACCCCGAACTTATAACATTATATGCATCGGCTCCGAATCATGTCTTGGGTCAATAGTTGGGTTTGCCCGGCTCCCATGTTTTGGTACCTTACGTTCCGCTATATCGGCTAAGGTAGCACTGGGAGAACTACTGCGATTGTGCCCCGGTTCAGCTGGGCTAAGCACCTCAGTAGAGAAAGCTAAAACTGACCGTCATGATAAGGCGAGAGCTGGTCGCTGTTCGAGAGGTTTCGACTCCTTAAAGACTTATGCCGCTTAGGGCGAGGAGTCGGCTTTGTCCGGCTTAGGCGTGTATAGCGCCCCGAACTCGGTATTCCGAACACTAGGGGCTTCGCCAAAATTTAAAATTATAGAATTCTCTGGCTAAGTGAGAGTGATAAAGCATTATAGTCCGATTGCCTTGTTCGTTGCGCTGAGCACCTTCCTCGAAGGACCCAAGAATGGGAAAAGGAGTGCGCAGGTTTATCCCGAACACCCCAGCACTCGTGGCACGGGGGCAGAAGCAGACGACTCGCCATCTCTCAGATTTAATAAACGGCCGCACAGAAGTTAATATTTTAAATTCAAACAAGTGTTGCATAGTGCATATGAACAAGTTTTCAGTGTACAGGATCACACGAGCAAGTTCACTCAAATATTACATCTTTGGAACATTCATCCGCCATAAGGCGGGCACCCTTCAGGACGCCCTCATAATACATTTCAGGGTGGCGATGCTCCTTGCCCTGCGGTGGCCCATCCTTCACCAGCTTCTCAGCGTCCATCTTGCCCCAGTGTACTTTAACACGGGCAAGCGCCCTGCAGGCGCCTTCGATGCAGACGGAGTGCTTGATGACCTCAAGCCAAGGACAGGCATCCACAAACCGCCTCACCAGCCCGAAGTAGCTCCCTGGCATGGCCTCTCTGGGCCACAGCCGGACTATCAGACCCTTCATGGCCTGTTCGGCCGCCTTATGGAGCTCGACCAATTGCTTCAGCTGGTCGCTTAAAGGCATCGGGGGTTCGGCCTCAGTATACTGAGACCAGAACACCTTCTCCGTCGAGCTCCCCTGCTCGGCTCGGTAGTGCTTTGCAGCATCCGACACACTGCGGGGCAAATCTGTGAATGCTCCTGGAGAGCTTCGGACTCGGGTAAGTAACAAGTAATTTACTTTCACATGCTTGCTTTGCATAATGAATGCCTTACCCGCCGCTATCTTCTTCATCGCCTCAATTTCCTGGAGGGCCTTCTGGGCTTCGGCCTTAGCATGCTTGGCGCTCTCAAGGGCCGAGGCAAGCTCAGACTGTCGCGTCTTTGAGTCAAGCTCCAAACTCTCATGCTTTTTCACGAGAGCCTGGAGCTCTTGCTGCACCTCGGCAACCCGCGCCCCTTGTTTCTCCCGCTCGGTGCGCTCCGTGGCCACTTTGTTTTCGGCCTCGGACAGTGCTTGCTTCAAGGTCGCCACCTCGGTTGTGGCCCCTAGCACATTAATAACGATCCTATCATTTTTGCAACCGAATCTTTTTTATATATACACACATAGACAAGGCATTACTTACCTTGGTTCTCCTCGAGCTGCTTCTTGGCAAGGTCGAGCTCTTTCTCGGACCGCTCGAGGTTCTGCTTCAGCACATCAACCTCTGCAGTCAGTGCGGCAGAGGTCAGCAGCGAAGCCTGCATGCGCATATCGACATACAGGTATTAGACTCCTGCGGATATTATTTTGATCCTCTATTCGTCTTTTCCTTACGAACGCCAAATAGAGCATCAGGGGCTACTGTCTATGCGGTAATATTTTTATACGTACCTCAAAGCCTGTTAGAAGGCTAGCACAGGCTTCAGTCAGTCCGCTCTTGGTGGACTGAACCTTCTGGATCACCGCACTCATAATAGTGCGGTGCTCCTTGTCGATGGAGGCGCCATTAAGCACCTCCAGCAAATTATCCGGTGCCTCCGGTTGGATGGAGGTCACCGGCGCGGTAGGCTTGCCCCTCTTAGTGGGGGGCCGCCTGCCGGAGTCCGGAACCACTGGCGGTTCCGGTGCGGTATTCGGCCCAGGGCCGAACTTGGAGCCCTTGGGAGCCTTGCTCCCTTTGCGCCTGCAGTCCGGAAGGTCGCCTTGTGGCGCCTCCAGGACTACCTGTCCTCGGCTTGGTGCCCGTTGGGACAACACCTCGGCGTTGTCTGTAGGGCGAGGGCTGGAGGCAGTCGGAAGTGATCCGCCGCTGCTCATGGCCGACGGGTCCAAAGAACCGCTCAATGAGGATACGTCGATACGGGCCCGGGACGGGCTGCACAACCGTGTCCTACGTTAGAAGAAGTTGTGCAATTAAACGGTGCCACAAGCTACTCTGGTGTCCGAATACTTACGATCTCGCCAGGGGCTTGGCCCTGGGTGGCCACTCGTCATCGCTGTCGGCGGCAGTGGCGGAGTAGTCCGGAGGGAGAGTCCTTCCCTTCTTGGACCCTCCGGCCTCCCCATTTGGGGTTGCCTTCCTCTTCTTGTCTTCCCCGGCTAGAGGGGAAGACCCTTTATCTGCCTTCTCCTCATTTCCATGGGAGGATTGCATCTCGGAGTCATCGGACGATGAGTCCGATAACACCTGGCGCCGGGAACTCTTTCGGGTTCCTGTAGCCTTCTTCTTGACCTTTTTCTCCGGCACCTCATAAGGAGGCGAAGTAAGCATCTCTGTCATGAGAGCATCTGCAGGGTCTTCGGGCAGGGGGGCTGGACAATCAATCTGCCCCGACGTCTCCACCCATTCCTGTCAAAGGCATGGAAGCTTAGATCCCGCACATAGTTAAACTATGAAAAATGAATACCCTGTAAAGAGATAAAATAGCTTACCATGCTGGCTTGGCGCTTCGCGCTGAATCTGGAATCCCCGGCAAGGGGAGGGGGAACCTCGGCGCTCTTAAACAGCACCTTCTAAGCATCCTCGTGTGTTGTGTTGAAGAGCTCGCTTAGAGTTTGGTGCTGGGCCGGGTCGAACTCCCACAAGTTGAACGCCCGTTGTTGACACGGGAGGATCCGGCGGATGAGCATGACCTGGACTATGTTGACAAGCTTGAGTTTCTTGTTCACCATGTTTTGGACACAGGTTTGGAGTCCGGTCAGCTCTCCCGGACTACCCCAGGGCTGGCCCTTCTCTTTCCAGGAGGTGAGCCGCGTAGGGATTCCGGATCGGAACTCGGGGGCCGCTGCCCATTTCGGGTCACGCGGCTTGGTGATGTAGAACCACCCCGATTGCCACCCCTTTATGGTCTCCACGTAGGAGCTCTCGAGCCATGTGACGTTGGGCATCTTGCCCACCATGGCACCTCCGCACTCCGCCTGCTGGCCCCCCACTACCTTCGGTTTAACATTGAAGGTCTTCAGCCATAGGCCGAAGTGGGGCTTGATGCGGAGGAAGGCCTCGCACACGACGTTAAACGCCGAGATGTTGAGGATGAAGTTCGGGGCCAGATCGTGGAAGTCCAGGCCATAGTAGAACATGAGTCCCCGGACGAATGAGTGGAGAGGGAATCCCAGTCCGCGGAGGAAATGGGTAAGGAACACTACCCTCTCATGGGGCCTGGGCGTGGGGATGAGCTGCCCCGCATCTGGGAGCCGGTGTGCGATATCGTCGGGCAGGTATCCGGCTCCCCTCAGCTTCTTGATGTGTCCCTCCGTCACGGAGGAAACCATCCACTTGCCTCCCGCTCCGGACATGGTTGGAGAAGGTTGAGGAAAAAAAAGTGGACTTGGGCGCTGGAGCTCGAGTGTGCGAGAATGGATAAGCAAAGGAGGAAGAAGGCGTGGATGGAAAAAGGTGAATCCTTATCCCTTTATATGGGCGGACGAAACTATGCGTCCCCACCAGCCTGGTAAAACTCGCTCATCCCCCAAGCGTCGTAATTGATGGCGCGGTTGGGTTACCCACGTCCGTATTGATGACAATCCCGCAATAAGGGGACACGATCTCTGCTTCGACAAGACGTGCCAAGGAAATCGCCTCCCGAAACGCGCCGAGGTTGGCTGTATAAGAAAAACAATTCGCATAAGGGCTTGGCTGTGGTGTGATGTCACATTACAGGATACGTCAGCAGATTGGATTTGTGGAAATATCATTCTCTCTACGGTGGTATGTGGAACTTGTTTTGCAGAGCCGGACACGATTCTCGTGTTCAAAATCTTCTATGAAGTATTCGGAGGAGGAACCCGCCTTGCAATGCCGAAGACAATCTGCGCGCTGGACTCATCGTCATTGAAGCCTGGTTCAGGGGCTACTGAGGGAGTCCTGGATTAGGGGGTGTCCGGACAGCCGGACTATAACCTTTGGCCGGACTATTGGACTATGAAGATACAAGATTGAAGACTTCGTCCCGTGTCCGGATGGGACTCTCCTTGGCGTGGAAGGCAAGCTTGCGATACGGATATGTAGATCTCCTTCCTTGTAACCGACTCTGTGTAACCCTATCCCCCTCCGGTGTCTATATAAACCGGAGGGTTTAGTCCGTAGGACAGAATAACAACAATCATACCATAGGCTAGCTTCTAGGGTTTAGCCTCTTTGATCTCGTGGTAGATCAACTCTTGTACTACTCAATATTAATCAAGCAGGAGTAGGGTTTTGCCTCCATCGAGAGGGCCCGAACCTGGATAAAAACATCGTGTCCCTTGCCTCCTGTTACCATCTGCCTTGACGCACAGTTCGGGACCCCCTACCCGAGATCCGCCGGTTTTGACACCGATAGCCTTGGTCACAGGAGGCTAAAACCAAGGGGTATTCTACACTTTCTTGCTCCATCTCACTAGGAGGCAGGTAGGACCGACACATACACAGGCAGATGGTGTTGCCACGTTGGCATAAATAATGGAAAGCAAACTGAACTCTGGTAGAAATGTCTTCTATCATTAAATGAACATAACTTAAATCATAAAAATACGGGCACCAACACAAGTCTAGAACTCAACTCTCATTAAACGAACATAACTTAAATTCATAAAAATACGAGCACCAACACTAGTCTAGAACTTAACTTAGGGGGCTGGTTCCACCACAAGGAATCTAATCATCTAAGCTATACTCAGTTAGCAACTCGAATTTAAATCTAGCAACAATCTTTCCGTGTGTTCTTTTTGTTTTGCCTTACAACAGAACAGGTTTTTGCATGAACAATCAATCACTTGCACTCTACACAAACAAACAGAAAGCGCCACAATCATCAAGGGTGGCGCGCATGCACGATGACAGGGATTTCCATGCCACAGTCAAGGCTCGAGAGCCGCAGCCTCTTTCTCGGAAAGCCATGACTGCAGGCGCAGGTGCGCATGGCACGAAACCATTATCAACGCCTTTAGCGTAACCTCGAGTAAAGAAGAGCCATCCACCACCTTTTCTCCTAATTTAACCGGAAGAGCAAGAGGAAAAGTTACAACATAATGATGGTATGGAACGCGCTTTAATCTTCCTCCAACAGAAACAGTGATGAGCAGAGCACGCTTTCAGGGCGGTGCCTGCAGCCATCCATCATGGCCTTAATGATATGATTGAATGCGTGGGCAGTTATGTCTTGACAGATTTTCTATGACTGTACTGCCAGTAAGGTGCCTGCCAGTGGGCGAAAAAAAGGCCGGGAAAAGGACAGCAGCTATGCTGCTGCCTCATTAAAATATCGTTGGCGTGCATGGCAAATTCCGGCCGTCTTAACCAAACACGAAACGCACGTCAGTCCTCCTCCAGTGCTACACTAGTAACTACGGTGAAGACGTGATTGATGTCATGGTGGGAAATCATAGAAATGATGTTGCTGCCTCCCCAAGCTTCATCTCTCCTCAACTCCACAAGAAACAGGAATTATGGACTCTACAAGAAAGTGTTTGGTCCTAAATCATATCCTGCGATTTTGATAATCATCCCAAAAGATTCGTAATAATGTCATTTTCTCTTTGGAGGGCTGCAACATGTTGCAGCAACAAAGGATGAAACTTACCCAAGCTTCTTCTTCACCAAAACACAACACAATTGTGCGAAGGACAGGTTCACACGTCATCGACGTGAAAAATGACACTGACATAAAATTTCAATAGCAGTCAAATATTAACTGAGAAAATTAAGATAGCCATAGCCGTAGGAGGGGAGCGCTCGTACACGAGCAGATGCATCTCATGCTCTTGTCCTAATGTCCTTTGAATCAAGCATGAGGAAAATTGAAGATAACATGATCAAACAGTCTCATCTCTGGATAAGTGTGATGCTTCATCGTTTTAGAACTTTGGCCCCCATTCTCTTCAGCTCCATTACATTTAGTTCTGCTTTGCCTCAATTGCTAAGCGGAGCTTCTGTTGAAGAAAATTGTCAACAAGAAAGCGAGAAAGGAATAAGATTAAGGCATTGAGATGAAGCTGGGATAGGAGAAACGAGTAATGAAGGAGAAAGATTGGAACAAGAAGGTCACCTTGTTTCCCCACCGGCGACGGCGACCACCTTTGGCGTCGCCGATGACCTATCCCAGCCACCAAGCCGCAACAACGTCACCAATCTGAGCGGCGACAGCATCCATAAGACCGCCGTCCCCGTCAAGCGTCACAAAATGAGGCCGCACTGCCCAATCCACGACACACTTTCCTCATACTGTTCCTACAGGACACGTGGGCATCGCGACCAATGCGTCATTTCCGCTGTGATTACTTGTTGCAATGCTAGCATTGCTCTGTTAGTAAAGGAGCAAGTGTGGTAAGCTGTATTGCAGCATCTCAGAAGATGAACAATCAAATAAGAAGAAGAAAGAAAGGAGAAGAAGATATATCTCAGCAGAGGACCAGGAAACAACTAGGACCTCACTCACTGCTCACACGCCTAAAATACACTAATAAATAAAATAGCTTCAGTTCTCATCTGCTACTCTAGGCTCAATGTCCTTTAATAGGCCAACGATCTGCTGCATGGTTGGCCTCTTGGATGGCAGCTCGGCGGTGCAGAGGTAGGCGACCCTCAGTGCCTCATCCATCTGCCTCTCCAGTCCCGTGTCGCGGATCTTGGGGTCGATGATGCTCGACCCTTGATTTGCCTTCACCATTGCCCTTGCCCAGCTCACCAGGCTTGCCTCCTTCTGGTCAGGGTACTCATCACCCAGTGGCTTCTTTCCGGTGATCAGCTCAAACAGCACGATGCCGAAGCTGTAAACGTCAGACTTCGATGTCGCCGTGGCGTTCTCTGGGTCGGAGAACTCCGGCGGCACATAGCCAGGGGAATGGTCACCGTCTGTGCTAGTCCCGGCGATCATTGACAAGCCGAAATCAGACAACCTTGGCTCCATTGCATAGTCAAAGTAGATGCTGCTTGCCTTCACATCCCGGTGGACGATCTGCGGAATGCAACCATGGTGGAGGAACGCCAGTGCCCTTGCAGCGCCTAGTGCGATTTTGTGTCGGAACCTCCATGCTGCAGTGCCCTCTGGGGTGATGTTTTCAGTGGCCACGCCACCATTGTTGTCCTCCCATGTGTCGGTGCTCCAGTCTTCAGTGGTCTGCACGCCTAGTGGCAAATCATGCAGCAAGTTGTGCAGATTGCCATTCTCCATGTACTCATATATCGCGATTCTTTGGCCTCCTGCTAAGCAGTAACCGGTCAAAGGAACCAGGTTTGAATGTTTGATCCGTCCCAGCCGCTCAAGCTCTCTCGCGGCATCCTCATCCGCCATTGCCGAACCATGGACCAACACCTTCACAGCAACCTGAATTCCACCAGGGAGGAACCCTGTGTACACTGGCCCGAATCTCCCTTCTGCCAGCAAAGTTCCCCTGTCAAAGTTTGATGTGGCTGCCAAGAGGTCGGCGAAGGTGAAGCTCAGCAATGGCTTCTCAAATATGACAACTGGAACGGATGTGGCAACCTTGACATCGGCAACCCAAGTTGTGGAATCAGTCTGGAACGCAAATGGCCCTGATGTGCCAGGCTCGTCTTTGAATGACGATGGCTGCTTATCAACGGGAAATGTGTCACCCCTCTTCTTCCTCGGCTTCCTGCACACAAGTGCCAAGCAAAGCAATGCAAGAACTGAGAAGAAGAGCGTGAGCACAATGGCCAGCGCCAACTTCATCCCCTTGCGGTGCCCCCCATTTTTCTTCATGCTGTCCGGGTTTACAGCAATCGGGCAGTCATTCCTGGACCTAGCAAAGGCGGCTGCAAACGCTTCCGGGGAGAGCTCGGAGGCGCAGACGGTGAGATTGTTGTATGAGAAGTTGAATCGATCCATTGACGCCAATTTCTTGACCAGTGACACAGGGATCTCCCCAGTGAGGTTGTTCACCGACAGGTCCAGCACCCGCAGCGGCAAAGTGCTCAAGTCCGGCACCACCCCGCTGATATTGTTCCGTGACAAATCCAGCACATGTAAGCCAACCAACCGGGAAGCCAACACCCCAGGGATTCGCTCATGCAACCCAGTGCTTGACAGATTGATATACTCCAATGAAGAAATCTCACCAATGGACGCCAGCAAATTGTTGGTGGACAACTGGTTGAATGCGAGATTCATGTGCCTCAGGTTCCGGAACCGGCCAGGGAGGCCGACTTCCCCGAGAAGCTCGTTACTTGACAGGTCGAGGTACATGAGGGACGTACCAGAATACCCACTGCTAAAATTCAACCGCGAGAAGCGGTTGTTGCTAAGGTCTATGACCCCCAACTGCTCCTGGAACGCCCCGATAATGGAGCCGCGGAGCTGGTTGCCGGACAGGTTGAGGTAGGCCAGCGACCGCAGCGGCGACAAGTCAGGCAGGTCGCCGTCCAGCGCATTGCCGGAGAGATCCATGGAGACGAGGCCCCCGCCGGCGCTAGGGACCTGGCCTTGGAACTGGTTGTGGCTGGCGTTGAGGACTTGCAGGCCGGCAATGGAGCCGAGCGCCGGCGGCAGCGCGCCGGAGAAGGCGTTGTGGGAGACGTCGAGCACCTGGAGGCGCGCGAAGTTGCCGACGTTGTTGGGGAGCGCGCCGCGGATGGCGTTGCGGGAGAGGTTGAGGCTCCGCAGCGAGGCGCCCAGCTCCCAGAGGTCGTTGGGGAGCGCGGTGAGGCGGTTGGCGCTGAGATCCAGCGAGCGCAGCCTGGCGAGCTTCCCCACCGTGTCCTCCGGGATGGGGCCCGACAGCCCCATCCCGGCGGCGGCCAGCGCCAGCACCCGGCCCTCGCCGTCGCACGACACCCCAGGCCAGGAGCAGACCGCACCGGCGCCCGACGGCGGCGCCGCGAGGCCCATCTTGGCGTAGAAGCGCGCGACGAAGTAGGCGTCCGTGTTGGGCTCCTGCGCCGCCGCCGCGCAGCAGGCCGCCGCCGCCACCGCCACCGCCAAGAAGAGCGAGGCGACGCCGCACGCACCGCCGCGGCCCATGGCGACGGCGAGAGGCGCGCGCACGCGTGCTCTCCCTCTCTCCCTCGAGTGTTTCTCTTGGCGCGTTGGTGGCTACTGCGGTGCCGGTGTGTGCTTGGGGGAGAGAAGGGAGGGGGGAGCAGAGCAGGGCAGGAACGCGGCCATAAATCGTGGGGTGGTGAAGTGAGTAAATTGGGGAGTGAATTGTGGGAGGGGAGTTGATTGAGATGAGCTGCACAGCAACAGCACATCAACATACGCGGAGACAGGC
This sequence comes from Aegilops umbellulata, assembly GCA_032464435.1. Classification (NCBI taxonomy): domain Eukaryota; kingdom Viridiplantae; phylum Streptophyta; class Magnoliopsida; order Poales; family Poaceae; genus Aegilops; species Aegilops umbellulata. Next base: position 334,761,995 of record CP136058.1, read on the forward strand.
AGACACATATTCATCAGACTCGCACGTGCCCGAGTCAATGGAAATGCAGGCGCCCCAAGATCGACCAGGTCGGCACAGCAATGTCAACAAACGTTGCATCCGTTCCGAAGCATGCTAATCATATGGTGTAGTACAATTTAATCATTGTTGTGTTGTCACAAAATGAAGACTGTTTCATCCTGATTTGGTCAGGAAATAGTATGAAAATTATACTGTACATGAAGATGGAGTGCATGCCGTTGAAAATAAGGTTGAGCTCAACGATCGTCACACTTGTATTGGTCCTCTCAAGACAATGCATCTTTAAATTCACTACGCGCCGTGAGTTTGGATCTCACGCGATCAGTTGAGGTGTCCAATTGTGTATTTTATCTGCGATTTTGACTGGGTCATTGTGCCGGTGGTGCCTTTGATCAGCGCAACCGATTTTGATAACTAGAGCTAAGCTCCCTAGAAATGGTGCTCGCTGGGTGGGGATCGTGCGGTTCCCCGTTTGACAATGGTTGCTTGGAGTTGACAATGGTTACTTCGAGTTGGGTTGGGTACATTCTTCTCTAACTAGAAGCATACATGCTTTTTGTTGCGTCATTTGGTCCGTAACGGTTATTTGCTGGATATGTATTTCCTATGGTTTCCCTTTTGCTTGTTCGTTGATTTGTTTGTCTTTTTATGTGCCTCCACCCGCGCAACAACACAACGACCACGCTCGATAAAATCCAACGCCCAATGCAATTTGGCGTAAACAAGAACACCCTTTCCTATGTGCCTACCCAGTGCCCTAGTTGCAAAAAAAATCAACCTAACAACCCGGCACCAAGAGCTCCCTATTTCTAGAGAGCTCGGAGATTAGCAACTTTTCCATATGTTAGTTTCAGCAAACCTTCATGAAAAACTTGTATCTATTTACATGTACTTTACACAGTGTAACTCTTACCTTGTAGATGAAGCGGAATATTTTTTTCCTCATATTCAGAGTTCTTGTTCGTAGGTTTCATGATCTATTTACACTAATATATCTAACACATGCATGAACATTGTTAGCCATTTATAGGCATGAAAAGCACTATGATAACAATGTGAACTGGTCATAGTTTTATACAACATAAACAGAACAAAATTGGCATTCAACCTACAGGAACAACAAAAACCAAACATTACTGTGGCTTTCTCTGATGGGACCAGACAATTAACAAAGTGCAATGCTTAAATTCAGATGCTAAGACGGAGTTATGCATTATGACTGCAATAACCTCAATTTATGTGTCACATCCCAGATTTTTTCCCCCAAATCTGGAATGTTTAAAAATTTAGAGGGAATTAAAAAATCTAGAAAAACTCTTGCTTGTTTGTTAGTTAGCAAAATTGCGTATGATTGCTTGTTGTTTGACCTTCATTGGTTTGCTTTATCACCTAGGAGGGTTAAAGGCCCTATACAACTAGTTGAAACCTAGGTAGACTATGGTTGAAACCTAAAATAGTAGAAACAGAAACTTAAATAAAACCCTAAAAAGGTTAAATAGGAAATAATTCCCAAAAAGAAACTATTAAAACAAGTACTCAAACAAATGAAGATGGGCCAGAGAAAATCAAACAAGGGAAAACTCAAAAGAAAAATATTTTTGGAAAATAAAATATTATCAAGGTAAATATTTTAGGTTTGAGTAAAAAAATCATAAAAAAGTTTCGCTGCATTTGGAGAACTTTTATTTCTGTACAAAAAATAACACCACGGTAGTTCCGCTGAAAACATTTACTAGTTCTTAAGCATGCTTTGTTAGTTCCATTCAAATCATACCAAAACCATATAAAATTATTTTAAATATGACATGAATACTCCATAAATTATAGATACATTGGAGACATATCAGCATACTATCAGTAAAATATGTTGATGAAAAATAAACACATTGCAAATTCAGTAGATTAATTTGAGCCACGTGGAAAAGCCAGTTATCCAAACCAAGCATGCTTAAGAACTACGAAATGTAGCAATTGTATATGTTTCTCATGTATTTAGTACAACCAAATTCGATTTATTTCTCACATGCATAACAATACAAAATTGTACCCACAACAATTGAACATCGGGTTACAAAATTGAACAAAACAGTTAACTGAACACCACAACAAATGAACCAAACAATTAACTGAGCACAACATTGCACAATAGAACATACTAGAAGATCAGACAGTTAAAGTAGTTAAGCATGCTTAACAGCTTTGAAATATAGCAATTGTATATATGCCTCGTGTATTTAGTACAACCAAATTCGATTTATTTCTCACATGCATAACAATACAAAATTGCACCCACAAGAATTGAACATCATATTGCAGAATTCAACCAAACAGTGAACTGAACATGACAACAAACTAACTAAAATAGTTAATTGAGCACCACATTGCACAATATATAGAACATATATACTAGAGGACCAGATTGCACAGTAACATTACATAGGACAATTCACTAGAATTTGTAAAGGAAAGGCAGGAGCAACACATGCAATAGGTAAATCGAACATGTTTAACCGGCGTAGCTAGCTAGTTCCACATAGGTCCTTATAGTAAGCTAAAAAACAATCTACTCCTCATCGTTGGATATATCGATGACGATGGGATCCTTAGAATTGGAAGAGGACGAGGCCTCCACATCATGGGTGCCCTCCTCGTTGATGAGTCACCTGAGCCGCTCCGGGCACTAACCTGCTGGCTCTGGAGTTGAGGTAAGCATGGGCACGCTGAGAAAGCACCTCGTAGTCTTCATCGAAGGCACCAACTATAGCCTCGAGAAAACACCATGAACTGTCATTTAAAGCAGCCAACCGAGTAGCAGCGTTTGCGCCCGATGCGTCGATGGTGGCCTCGACGGCGAGGTGCTCCTCAAAGATCCGGGGGTCGACACGCATGGCAGCCATCGCGACCTCATCCGCGCGTGCGGTTGCGATTTGCTTCTCCATTGCCAAATGCTCTTTGAGCTCCTGGCTATGCTGCATGCACCATGGCTTAGGGCGGCGCTTATTTATAGGATGGGGCGGTGATTTGGGTGGAAGGTGTCGCGTCGCTGATCTGGGCATGTGGGATGTAGAAGGAGGAGGAGGAGGATAGGGGCCGGGTGTGGATTATCTCACTAGATCGATGAGGCCGAGCAGCAAGAAGGAGTGTCGTCAGCGAGGAGGTGGTGCTGCAAGCAAGCAGTGAAGGCTTGAACTTGGAAAGGAAGGCGAAAACTGTGGAAGTGTGGCTTTTGGTCAGCAGAAGGGGGGGGAGGTAGATATTCCCATGGATGTCGGAAATTTTTGCTCGGTGCAGCGAAAAACTGGTGCGCAAAGTGTCATCAAACACGGTCCCTTTTTCAGCACTGTTGTCACACCCTGCATTTTGTAACATGTCATTTGCATTAATAAAGCATGAAAATTTGGACCAACAAAAACTTTTGCATTATTTGGCTTTTATTTTGAAGTTGGTTTTCTCTGTGTGGTTTTTCAAGTGCTCTTAATAGTCAACTACTCCACCTTCTATACTTCATCTCCTTGACCCAAACTTCTGCCCAATGATCATGCCATGTGTATAGAGCAATATAGTATTTTCTTAAAAAATGATTTGGCCAAAAAGTATTTTCAAAAATTAGTTTTCCAAAAACCCCTGGATTGAGGTTTGCACTGCAAATACTTAATTAAGGGCAGTAAAAATATTTCAAAAGGTATATTTGAAACCTATTAGATATAGGATACCCAGAAACCACAAAAATATAATTTTGAAAGTTATTTTCCTAATTTATTTTAAGGATTTTTCTTAAGGCCAGAAATGGTCTTAAATAGGTTAAAATTATTTAAAATCTTTAAAAATATTTGAGAAAAATTAGGAAGACTCAATGGACATATATTTTCCATATATATGAGTTTCAACACATGGTTATGATCAAAATATTGGACAAAACCTCCCAAAACCATTTCTGCCCATTTCAAGGATTTGGAATATTTCTACAGGAAATATTTTCATAAAAATACAAGGAAAATCCAGCAAGTTACAAATGCATATTGTGATCACCTTGCAAAGCCCCATGTCAATTAATGTCATTTTGGTTCACCAAAATGCCCCAAAACCCTCTCTGACCAGAACCATATTTGAACAAGTTTGTACTACCAACTTTCTCTCCTTGACCCCAACTTTTGTGAGCATGTTCACATGACCAAATGAGGCCACTATACCAAGTGGTGCATCAAGGAGAAGTGATTTGCTCAACTAGATCTACACAAGTCTATTTCTGCTCATTTCTAGGGTTTACAGAAGTTGCATTGGCAACTTTGCCCAATTAAGCTCCAAATTGGTGGAAGGCCCTATTTATATGTGTCATTTCACCCTGTGGAGGACCATGGCAATTGGAGATCATTTTCTTTCCAAAACCCTTATCAAACACCTTCTGCCACTTTCCAAAAATCCCCCTTTTGACCACTAAAACTATTCTCCTTGAGCTAAGCTTTTTACCACAGCTCCTCCTAGACCCCTTGCACCTCCAGTAATAATGGCAAGTCCACAGCTCACTTATTGGAGGGGTAAAATCTCTCTCTCCCTCTCTGGTCAGCCACTTTCTCTCTCTCTTCCTCACCTCCCTCCTCCCTCCAGTGGCCATCCAGAGCATCCAATGCCTCTCCCTACTTCTTTACTCCCTCCTAGGGCTGCCAGACATCAGTGGCCGCGCCCATAAGGCATATAATATGCCATGGCATGCCAAATGCACGCTCCAGAGCGCGCTACAGTGCGCTCCCGCACTGTAGCCGCCCTCTGCCCGACGACTCCGACCAACTCGGGTCTCCCCCGCGCACCTGCCGATGCGCCTCGGCGTCCGCGACACGCTACGCGGCCGCCCCCCTCCTCTCTCCTCCTCCCCTGCGCCTACGCGCTAACGAGCACCGGCCGCCCGAGCGCGCCAATGGCGCGGCTCACACGCGCGCTGCCCTGACGCTTCCCCGCTCCTTCTCTCCCTCTCTCTGGGCGTAGACCACCCCTACAAACGCCCCAGACACGGCGCCCTCTTCCCCCAGGCCCTGCAGCGACGAGCAGGAGCTCGCCGGCGCACGGGTCTACGGGGCCTCGACGTTCGCCTATTTAACGGCCTCCCCGAGCTCTCCTCTCCTCACCACTCGCCCACTCACTCCCCTAGTCGCTCCCCTGCACCCCCAGTTCCTCCCCAGAGCCGCCCGAGCTCGAGATCGAGCTCGAGCTCCGCCGCCTCGGGTCGCCGTCGCTCTCAGGGTACGGGCTCCCTCCGCCCCTCCTCTCTCTCGATCTAGACCCTCCGCACCTCCCTAATCATTTCCCCTCCATTCCCCCTCTCTTTTGCAGCCGGAAACGGCTGGAGCCGTCGACACCCGAAGCTCCTCCTCCGCAAACCTCGTCGCCGGCGAACCCCTGCACCCCGGCGACCAACTCCGGCACCACCCGAACGGCGACACGACGAGGAGTCTAGCGGTGCCATCAGCTCACCTCGCCGTGCCCGGAAACGTCGCCGGTGAGCTCGCCGCCCCTCTGACCCAGGGTTGACGACGACGGCCGTGGGGGCCCGTCTGTCGGCCCCTCGCCCTGACGCCTGGGCCCCGCTCGTCAGGTTTAAACCTGGCGCGCGCCCGTGCACCGGTGCGCTGGGCCGCCTCTCTGTTGGGCCTGCTGCCTTGCGGCTGTTCTGGCCCAGCAGGCACAGTGCCCTTTTTCTTTTTTCTTTTTCTGTCATTATTCCAAAAATTCCACAGGATTAAATAATAATCTAAATGCAACAATTCCAATTCCTAAATTCCTAGAATATTGCAACCTATTTAAGGGTGCAACTTTCATTCAAATCCAACCAACGTTCATGTACTGTTCAAATTTAAATTCAAATTTGAGCAGTATAATCTCTGTTTGGAAAACCATATCCCCCCTTATATAACTCCAAATCCAAACTAGGAATTTTCCCCTTCTTAGTTTTCAACCTAGTATTTTACAAAAATGAGTTGACATTTTTCTGAGCACTTTGGTTTTTCTGTTTTATTATTGCCTTATTTTCTCGTTATTATTTTTGCGACGATAGATTGCGTTGCTGACGAAGGAGTTGGACCAGAAGACTTTGAAGACCCGGAAGACTTTGCTGAGCCAGGCAAGCAGCCCTTTGACCATGTCTATGAAACCCTTTTTATGCATGTCATATGGCACTTTATTGTTGTTGTAATGGAATCATGGTGAGGTGGAAGCCACTTTGGTGGGTTGCCTCTGTTACTTCCTCATTGATACTTGCATTGTGCATGACCCTACCTTCTTATGAGGGTTATGCCGGTGGGAGTAGGTAGGATGCTAAAGTAATTGCTACGCAAAAATGAACGGGAATATGCATGGCGATGGAGTCAAAGTGTTTTCAAAGACTTTTCGAAAACCCCATCGGGTGCCACTTATGCCCGAGGGAGATGATGAGTTGGGTAGCCACTTGATGACGAAGTGGTGTACCGAGGCAAGTGTGTGTGTTGTTTTAAAAAAAACGGATTGGTTTAAGTTGCGACCGTTATTCCACCCTTACATGCGCAACCACTCTACCCTTATATGGGAAAGGGCATTATTGATTACCTAGGCCGATACTAGCTTGGAGCCCGCATTACTAGTGACGGGAGAGTTGTTGGTGCGCTCTCTCGGGACGGGGTCGTGCCAGGTAGGGCGGCCATGACTGTTTTCACAGGGCACCGGATACACCGTTGTGTCCCCTCTCGGATGTTACGATCTCGAGCGAGTCTCGTATGATGTACATCATGAGGATACGGAACAACGAGTGGACTCCTTGTTAGTGTCGTCTAGGGAAAGATAGTGATCGGGTGCTTACCCCGGGTACTTGAGGTACCGCGGGACGTGGATGACACAAAAGTTCCCCGGATCTTGTGGGTAAAGTGTGCAACCTCTACAGAGTGTAAAACTATTCGAATAGCCGTGTCCACGGTCAAGGACAGTTGGGTAACCGCTCTTGGGCTACGTCCACTTGTTTACAAACCAGTGTGTGTGGGAAGAACTATTTGGGTCAAGTCAAGGACTTGACATGATTGAGTTGGGTTGGTGCCCACTCTATTTATGTTGATATCTGTAACCTGTCCTCATGGTTACTTGAATTCTCCTGATGCACATCCTACAAGTTGTTGAACATGTCATTACACTCAAAACTAGCTTTCCGCAAATATTTACCTATATCATGCATTGTTGTATCTTGAACCAAAATATGGGTTGCTTGCGAGTACATTCAAAGTACTCATTGGCTTGCCACTGGTTATTTAATTGGCGAGGCATGGAAGAACAGGAGTTCGAAGAAGAATTCTTTGGAGACGAACATGCGAACTAGGACGTTTCCCAGTCAGAATGCCTGTAGGGTTAAGGCAGATGGCATGGGTTCTACTTATCAACGAAGATTTCCGCTGCTTGTGTTTCATTTGATGTTCAGCCCTTAAGGCTTTATCTATGTAAGACTTGACCATAATGGTCATAATTTGTGTAAGACGGTATGTATGGATGTAAGACTCTTGTTATTCAGCTTCTGTGTGTTCAGTGAGCATTGATCTCTGGGATCACTGTACATGTGCATTCGGTGATCACGACTTATGAGTCGGGGTCCCCACAGAGCTGGTATTAGAGCCATCCTGACTGTAGGAAGCCTTAGTTAGCATGGACGTTAGTTAGCCTGAGACCATCTAAACTTCTCTTCTTTTCTTAAGCTTACCCAACCCAAGGTATATTTCCCTTATTGACCTCTCCCATCCAACCTTTGTAGATGGCTGCCGTACCTGAAGACTTCCTGACCACCGGATTTCCCGTGCTTCTCGAGGATATCCTCAAGAAGTGCCAGTTCCACCGAGCCCCCATTTTCACCTACCATGAGCATTGGGTCAACGACACCGAGACGGAGTATCATGTGGAAGTGATCGTGAAGGCCAATGACTCCCCAACAAGCTGGTTCTTCGAGGGACTCCAGATGGCAGCACTAGTTCTTGCCGTCGAGACGGCAACCCTCAAGGCACTCACCCGCCTTCGAGACCTTCTTCCCGAGATGGCAGACGAAATGGCAACCCGCTTCTTGCCTTACCGGAAGGAAGGTGAGGATGAGAGCAGTGCACCAGCTCCACCACTAGAAGAAGGACTTCCACTCCGATTCCAGACCTACTTCAGCCTTTGTGCCGATAGTTTGGCACAACACTTGGCCTCGGAATCAATGGAACTCCGAAAGGAACTTCATGAGACCAAGGCACTTCTTCGCCAAGCGCAAGAGAAGACGGATAGGAACAAGAAGGAAGGTGCTCCCCCTGGTCAGCCCGCAAATGCATACCGAGGCGGAAGACCCCCAAAAGATGGAGAACCACCACAGCAACACCGCGTGAGCGCAAAGGAATACCGCAAGCTCTTCGCACCACCGGCAAAGCAACGCCGTGTTGAGCTCCTCCACTCCCCCACCCCTTCAAGTGAAGAGGAAAGTCAGGCCATCGATGATGAGGAGGAAGACCCAGAAGAGCCAGACTACGCGACCGAGCATTCCGCCACTTAGGCATCATTCGCAACCCAGTTGTGCCCGTTAGTAACCCCTACGGTAGGATAGGTCGTGTACCCCCTATGCGAAGTCGAGTCCTTGTAATGGTTCATATGAAACCATGTAGTGTTGCGTTTGCTTTTGGTGTGTTTGATGGATGTCGTGCTTTCCTACGGGAACTTGTAAGCGACTACATCACCCATTTGGATTTTGATGAATGTGTTTGGCCTTTTGGCCCTTGCATGAAAACAATTAGTGTCATACCAACCCCCTTACTAGGCATCCCATCTATATTGCTTTCCCCATCTTTCCCAATCATGAGACCTTGATCGCTCCAACAGGATGCCTGTTGTAATTCGTACTGGTACCTCTACCCAGCAGCAAGAAGCCGGAGAAGGAGCCAGTCAAGACCAAACCCAAGGACAAGCCCCACCACCACCACCACCTCCAAGCATGGATATGGCTCAGCTTCTCCAAGCCTTCCGAGAGGAACGCCAAGCCAACACCGCAGCCCTCCAGATGATTGCTCAAGCTGTCAACCGCCAGCCGGCGGGAAACGGCAATGGACGTTCCACATTGGTGGAGTTCAAGAAGCATGCACCACCCACCTTCATCGAGACTGCTGAACCCCTGGATGCAGATGACTGGGTTCACACCATTGAGGATCTGCTGGAACTAGTCGGGTGCACTGAGGACCGTGAGAAGGTGGCTTATGCTGCTCACTGTCTCGGGGGAACTGCTAGAGCTTGGTGGGATGGATTCAAGGCCATGCATGCTGAGCGAAACATCACTTGGTATGACTTCAAGGCAGAATTCCGCAAGGTCCACATTCCTTCCGGAATCAGGCCATCAAGAAACATGAGTTTCGAGCCCTGAAGCAAGGTAGTAGCACTGTCAAGGAGTACATGCAGAAGTTCAGTGTTCTCTCAAGGTATGCCCCTGAAGATGTCAGCACTGATGCTGCCAAAAAGGAGCGCTTCATGGAAGGCCTTAACCAGACTCTGCAGTACTCGCTTGTTGTGTGTGACTGCCCGACCTTTCCTAATCTGGTGAACAAGGCACTCATGCTTGAAGACAAGCGACGTGCTTTGGATGATACCCGTAAGCGCAAGATGATCAGCAAGGGTAGCTCCAGCAACCAGAAGCCTCGCCCATGGCAGTCTGACCCGGTCAAGCCGACTATCAGCAGCTAAGAGCTCCTGCACCCCGCACCAACTATCCACCTCAGCAGTATGCCAACCCCAGGTCAGCTTACAGCAACCCCAATAACAATGCCGGCAAGAGCAGCAACCCCAACCAAGTCACTTGCTTTGGATGTGATCAGCCAGGACACTAATCCAAGTATTGCCCCAACCAGAAGCCCGACGCCCCGCGCCCCAATGCGCAGAACCCAGGGCAAGGCCGTGGAATGCCACTAAGGAACCAAGCTCCCCGCAACCCGCCCAACAACGACAAGGGTTGTGTGAATCATGTCACTGCAGAAGAAGCCCAGGAAGACCCGGACGTCATGCTGGGTACGTTCCTTGTCAACTCAACACCTGCAACTGTCTTGTTTGATTCTGGAGCCACGCATTCATTTGTCACCCAAAAGTTTGCATTAAAAAGTGGCATGACCCCTACACCCCTGAATAACCCTATGGTGGTACAAACCCCCGGAGCAGAGATGAGAGCCAAGATAGGATGTAAGGGAGTCGGGATTGTCATTAATGGGGTAGACTTCCAAGCAGACCTTATCATCTTAAGATCACAAGGCTTGGATGTGATCTTAGGAATGGATTGGCTCATCAAGCACCAACGCTTGTTAGATTGTGCCAACCGGTCAGTCACTATGACCAATGACCAAGGAGTCGAAGTAAAGTTTGCTCCCAACCCCTCCTCTGCTCGAGGCACCCAAGTCAACTGTCTATCAGAAGTTGGATTGGAACAAGTGCCGGTAGTATGCGAATACCCCGATGTATTTCCTGATGAGCTACCGGGAATGCCTCCTGACCGAGACATCGAGTTCATCATCAAGCTCATGCCCGGAGCAGGACCCATCTATAAGAAGCCTTATAGAATGGGATCGGAAGAGTTATCAGAGTTGAAGAAGCAACTGGAAGAGCAGTTGAGGAAGGGATTTATCCGCCCTAGTGCCTCCCCTTGGGGGTCGCCAGTTCTGTTTGTGGCAAAGAAGGATGGTACCATCTGCTTATGCATTGACTACCGCTCCCTCAATGAAGTTACAATCAAGAACAAGTATCCACTTCCCAAGATTGAAGATCTGTTTGATCAACTCAATGGGGCCAAGGTGTTCTCCAAGATCGACCTCAGATCTGGGTACTACCAGCTGAAAATCAGACCCCAAGATATTCCGAAGACGGCATTTGTAACCAGATATGGCCTGTATGAGTGCACGGTCATGTCCTTTGGATTGACCAATGCCCCAGCTTACTTCATGTATCTCATGAATAAGGTCTTCATGGAATATTTGGACAAGTTTGTCGTTGTCTTCATTGATGACATTCTTGTCTTCTCGAAGACGGAGGAAGAGCATGAGCAACACGTGAGGATGGTCCTAGACAAGCTTCGAGAGCACCAACTGTATGCCAAGTTCAGCAAGTGTGAATTTTGGCTGCATGAGGTTGGATTCTTGGGTCATGTTTTGACTGAAGAAGGGTTGTCGGTCGATCCCGCTAAGATTGAAGCCGTGACCGAATGGCAGTCCGCAAGCAATGTGAAGGAAGTTAGAAGCTTCCTCGGACTCGCGGGATATTACCGCAAGTTCGTTGAAGGATTCTCAAGCATTGCCCGACCCATGACTCAGCTCTTGAAGAAGGACAAGACGTTTGAATGGACGCCGAAGTGTGAAGAGAGCTTCCAGGAGCTGAAGAAGAGATTGACCACCGCCCCAGTTCTGGCCACACCAGATATACACAAGGAGTTTGTGATATACTGTGATGCGTCAAAAACCGGACTGGGAGGTGTTCTGATGCAAGAGGGAGGAGTCGTAGCTTACCTTTCAAGGCAACTACGGCCTCATGAAGAGAACTATGCTACTCATGACCTCGAGTTGGCAGCTGTAGTTCATGCCCTGAAGACATGGCGACATTACCTCCTAGGGAAGCGGTGTGAGATATACACAGATCACAAAAGTCTGAAGTATATTTTCACTCAGAAGGAATTGAACATGAGGCAAAGAAGATGGCTAGAGTTGATCAAGGATTATGACCTCAGTGTTCAATACCACTCTGGAAAGGCTAATATGGTAGCAGATGCATTAAGCAGGAAGGCTTGTTCCTTGAATACTATGCTTAAGGAAAGACTACCCGCCTTGTATGGAGAACTTGAAAGCTTCGAGTTGGAACTGGTTGCACCAGGATTCTTAGCCAACCTTGAAGTCAAGCCTACCCTGATGGATGATATTAAGGAAGCTCAGAAGGGACACGAGAGTATTGAAGGCATTAAGAAGAAGATCAAGGCAGACAAGGCCCCAGGATTCTCAGAGGATGAGCAAGGAATTATGTGGTTTGGGAATCGCATTTGCGTACCCAACAAGATTGAGCTCAAGAATTTGATCTTGCAAGAAGCTCATGACACCCCGTATTCCATCCACCTCGGAGGAACCAAGATGTATCAGGACCTAAAGGAAAGATTCTGGTGGCATGGCATGAAGAGAGAGATAGCCACTTTCGTCGCTAAGTGTGACATATGCCAAAGGGTCAAAGCTGAACATCAGTGACCCGCTGGATTGTTACAGCCTCTCAAGGTGCCCGAATGGAAATGGGATAAAGTCGGAATGGACTTCATCACTGGATTACCCAGGTCAAATAAGGGACATGACTCCATCTGGGTCATAGTCGACCATTTGACCAAAGTAGCCCATTTCATTCCTGTCAAAATGACTTACAAGGGAAACCAGCTAGCCAGCCTCTACATCAACAGAATCGTAAGCCTTCATGGTGTTCCCAAAGAGATTGTGTCAAACCGAGGAACCCAGTTTACCTCAAGGTTCTGGAAGAAGTTCCAAGAGGCCATGGGGACCAAGTTGTCCTTCAGCACTGCTTTCCACCCACAGACCGGAGGTCAGACAGAACGAGTGAATCAGATACTCGAGGACATGCTCCGAGCATGTGTCTTAGCATATGGAGCTAGGTGGGAAGATTGCCTCCCTTTCGCCGAGTTCTCCTACAACAACATTTATCAGTCCAGCCTCCAGATGGCACCATTTGAGGTGTTGTACGGACGCAAGTGTCGCACACCCCTCAATTGGTCAGAGACCGGAGAAGGGCTAGTCTTTGGGCCCGATATCCTCCATGAAGCAGAAGAGCAAGTCCAGCTTGTCAGAGAGCGTTTGAAGACTGCCAAGTCAAGGCAGAAGAGCTATGCTGACTCACGTCGTAGAGACATGAACTTCCGAGTTGGAGACCATGTCTATCTCCGGGTCACACCTCTCAAGGGAACCCAGCGCTTCCATGTCAAAGGAAAGCTCGCCCCAAGATACATTGGGCCCTTCAAGATCACTGACCGGCGAGGAGAAGTGGATTACCAGTTGGAATTGCCACCTGAACTATCCGATATGCACAACATATTCCACGTGTCACAACTCCGGAAGTGTCTCCAAGTCCCACACAAGCCTGATCTTTACAAGGACGTCAATCATCAAGCCATTGACCTTCAGCCTGATTTGACTTACCGTGAGAGGCCCATCTGCATTTTGGATAAGGCTGAGCGATGCACTCGAAGCCGCACGATCAAGTACTTCAAGGTCCAGTGGAGCAACCACACTGAAGCAGAAGCAACCTGGGAACGTGAAGACTACCTTAGATCCGAGTTTCCATATCTCTTTAAAGCCTAGTTTAGGAATCTCGGGGACGAGATTCTTGTAAGGGGGGTAGGTCTGTCACACCCTGCATTTTGTAACATGTCATTTGCATTAATAAAGCATGAAAATTAGGACCAACAAAAACTTTTGCATTATTTGGCTTTTATTTTGAAGTTGGTTTTCTCTGTGTGGTTTTTCAAGTGCTCTTAATAGTCAACTACTCCACCTTCTATACTTCATCTCCTTGACCCAAACTTCTGCCCAATGATCATGCCATGTGTATAGAGCAATATAGTATTTTCTTACAAAAATGATTTGGCCAAAAAGTATTTTCAAAAATTAGTTTTCCAAAAACCCCTGGATTGAGGTTTGCACTGAAAATACTTAATTAAGGGCACTAAAAATATTTCAAAAGGTATATTTGAAACCTAATAGATATAGGATACCTAGAAACCACAAAAATATAATTTTGAAAGTTATTTTCATAATTTTTTAAGGATTTTTCATAAGGCCAGAAATGATCTTAAATAGGTTAAAATTATTTAAAATCTTTAAAAATATTTGAGAAAAATTAGGAAGACTCAATGGACATATATTTTCCATATATATGAGTTTCAACACATGGTTATGATCAAAATATTGGACAAAACCTCCCAAAACCTTTTCTGCCCATTTCAAGGATTTGGAATATTTCTACAGGAAATATTTTCATAAAAATCCAAGGAAAATCCAGCAAGTCACAAATGCATATTGTGATCAACTTGCAAAGCCCTGTCAATTAAAGTCATTTTGGTTCACGAAAATGCCCCAAAACCCTCTCCGAACAGAACCATATTTGAACAAGTTTGTACTACCAACTTTCTCTCCTTGACCCCAACTTTTGTGAGCATGTTCACATGACCAAATGAGGCCACTACACCAAGTGGTGCATCAAGGAGAAGTGATTTGCTCAACTAGATCTACACAAGTCTATTTCTGCTCATTTCTAGGGTTTACAAAAGTTGCATTGGCAACTTTGCCCAATTAAGCTCCAAATAGGTGGAAGGCCCTAGTTATATATGTCATTTCACCCTGTGGAGTACCATGGCAATTGGAGATCATTTGCTTGCCAAATCCCTTATCAAACACCTTCTGCCACTTTCCAAAAATCCCCCTTTTGACCACTAAAACTATTCTCCTTGAGCTAAGCTTTTTACCACAGCTCCTCCTAGACCCCTTGCACCTCCAGTAACAATGGCAAGTCCACAGCTCACTTATTGGAGGGGTAAAATATCTCTCTCCCTCTCTGGTCAGCCACTTTCTCTCTCTTCCTCACCTCCCTCCTCACTCCAGTGGCCATCCAGAGCATCCAATGCCTCTCCCTACTTCTTTACTCCCTCCTAGGGCTGCCAGACATCAGTGGCCGCGCCCACAAGGCATATAATATGCCATGGCATGCCAAATGCACGCTCCAGAGCGCGCTACAGTGCGCTACCGCACTGTAGCCGCCCTCTGCCCGACGACTCCGACCATCTCGGGCCTCCCCCGCACACCTGCCGATGCGCCTCGGCGTCCGCGACACGCTACGCGGTCGGCCCCCTCCTCCCTCCTCCTCCCCCGCGCCTCCGCGCTAACGGACATCGGCCGCCCGAGCGCGCCAATGGCGCGGCTCACACGTGCGCTGCCCTGACGCTTCCCCGCTCCTTCTCTCCCTCCCTCTGGGCGTAGACCACCCCTACAAACGCCCCAGACACGGCGCCCTCTTCCCCCAGGCCCTGCAGCGACGAGCAGGAGTTCGCCGGCGCACGGGTCTACGGGGCCTCGACGTTCGCCTATTTAACGGCCTCCCCGAGCTCTCCTCTCCTCACCACTCGACCACTCACTCCCCTAGTCGCTCCCCTGCACCCCCAGTTCCTTCCCAGAGCCGCCCGAGCTCGAGATCGAGCTCGAGCTCCGCCGCCTCAGGTCGCCGTCGATCTCAGGGTACGGGCTCCCTCCGCCCCTCCTCTCTCTCGATCTGGACCCTCCGCACCTCCCTGATCATTTCCCCTCCATTTCGCCTCTCTTTTGCAGCCGGAAACGGCCGGAGCCGTTGACACCCGAAGCTCCTCCGCCGCAAACCTCGTCGCCGGCGAACCCCTGCACCCCGGCGACCAACTCCGGCACCACCCGAACGGCGACACGACGAGGAGTCCAGCGGTGCCATCAGCTCACCTTGCCGTGCCCGGAAACGTCGCCGGTGAGCTCGCCGCCCCTCTGACCCAGGGTTGACGACGACGGCCGTGGGGCCCGTCTGTCGGCCCCTCGCCTTGACGCCTGGGCCCCGCTCGTCAGGTTTAAACCTGGCGCGCGCGCGTGCACCGGTGCGCTGGGCCGCCTCTCTGCTGGGCCTGCTGCCCTGCGTCTGTTCTGGCCCAGCAGGCAGAGTGCCCTTTCTCTTTTTTCTTTTTCTGTCATTATTCCAAAAATTCCACAGGATTAAATAATAATCCTAATGCAACAATTCCAATTCCTAAATTCCTAGAATATTGCAACCTATTTAAGGGTGCAACTTTCATTCAAATCCAACCAACTTTCATGTACTGTTCAAATTCAAATACAAATTTGAGCAGTATAATCTCTGTTTGGAAAACCATATCCCCCCCTTATATAACTCCAAATCCAAACTAGGAATTTTCCCCTTCTTAGTTTTCAACCTAGTATTTTACAAAAATGAGTTGACATTTTTCTGAGCACTTTGGTTTTTCTGTTTTATTATTGCCTTATTTTCTCGTTATTATTTTGCGACGATAGATTGCGTTGCTGACGAAGGAGTTGGACCAGAAGACTTTGAAGACCCAGAAGACTTTGCTGAGCCAGGCAAGCAGCCCTTTGACCATGTCTATGAAACCCTTTTTATGCATGTCATATGGCACTTTATTGTTGTTGTAACAGAATCATGGTGAGGTGGAAGCCACTTTGGTGGGTTGCCTCCATTACTTCCTCATTGATACTTGCATTGTGCATGACCGTACCTTCTTATGAGGGTTATGCTGGTGGGAGTAGGTAGGATGCTAAAGTAATTGCTACGCAAAAATGAACGGGAATATGCATGGTGATGGAGTCAAAGTGTTTTCAAAGACTTTTCGAAAATCCCATCGGGTGCCACTTATGCCTGAGGGAGATGATGAGTTGGGTAGCCACTTGATGATGAAGTGGTGTACCGAGGCAAGCGTGTGTGTTGTTTTCAAAAAAAATGGATTGGTTTAAGTTGCGACCGTTATTCCAACCTTACATGCGCAACCACTCTACCCTTATATGGGAAAGGGCATTATTGATTACCTAGGCCGATACTAGCTTGGAGCCCGCATTACTAGTGACGGGAGAGTTGTTGGTGCGCTCTCTCGGGATGGGGTCGTGCCAGGTAGGGTGGCCATGACTGTTTTCACAGGGCACCGGATACACCGTTGTGTCCCCTCTCGGATGTTACGATCTCGAGCGAGTCTCGTATGATGTACATCGTGAGGATACGGAACAACGAGTGGACTCCTTGTTAGTGTCGTCTAGGGAAAGATAGTGATCGGGTGCTTACCCCGGCTACTTGAGGTACCGCGGGACGTGGATGACATGGAAGTTCCCCGGATCTTGTGGGTAAAGTGTGCAACCTCTGTAGAGTGTAAAACTATTCGAATAGCCGTGTCCACGGTCAAGGACAGTTGGGTAACCGCTCTTGGGCTACGTCCACTTGTTTACAAACCAGTGTGTGTGGGAAGAACTATTTGGGTCAGGTCAAGGACTTGACATGATTGAGTTGGGTTGGTGCCCACTCTATTTATGTTGATATCTGTAACCTGTCCTCATGGTTACTTGAATTCTCCTGATGCATATCTTACAAGTTGTTGAACATGTCATTACACTCAAAACAAGCTTTCTGCAAAAATTTACCTATATCATGCATTGTTGTATCTTGAACCAAAATATGGGTTGCTTGCGAGTACATTCAAAGTACTCATTGGCTTGCCACTGGTTATTTAATTGGCCAGGCATGGAAGAACAGGAGTTCGAAGAAGAATTCTTTGGAGACAAACATGCGAACTAGGACGTTTCCCAGTCAGAATGCCTGTAGGGTTAAGGCAGATGGCATGGGTTCTACTTATCGACGAAGATTTCCGCTGCTTGTGTTTCATTTGATGTTCAGCCCTTAAGGCTTTATCTATGTAAGACTTGACCATAATGGTCATAATTTGTGTAAGACGGTATGTATGGATGTAAGACTCTTGTTATTCAGCTTCTGTGTGTTCAGTGAGCATTGATCTCTGGGATCACTGTACACGTGCATTCGGTGATCACGACTTATGAGTCGGGGTCCCCACAACTGTGTATGATATGTGAACAACACAAACGATTCATATAGCTTACCCTGTGTGTGATGAGTTTTAACTGCAAATTTTGGTCTGAATTTCCCTGTTTACAGTGGTCATCCACATCATTGCATAATTTGGGTACACAAAAGAGCCTACATCACACCCACACTTCTTAATCGAGCAAGTTTAGCAATTAAACAGAGCTAGATGCCCTAAACATTAATGTAACAAAAGACCGACACTCTAAACAAAGACTGCTACTCTGCATGGCGCTCATCGATCTCTGCCGCTCCTCCATGTGCAGCTCCCGCTCGACGATCTCCTCGGGAAGGGGCTCCATGGCATCCATCACAACATACTCGGCAAGCATCTCATCGTCCGCGTCCGCTGATGACCCACAAGTATAGGGGATCAATCGTCGATAAGTAAGAGTGTCAAACCCAACGAGGAGCAGAAGGAAATGACAAGCGGTTTTCAGCAAGGTAATTTCTACAAGCATTGAAATTGTTGGTAACAAGTAGTTTGATATCAAGATAATTTGTAACGAGCAAGTAACGATAACGGTAATAAAAGTGCAGCAAGGTAGCCCAATACTTTTGGTAGCAAAGGACAGGCCAAAATGGTCTCTTATGATAAGCAAAGTGTTCTTGAGGGCATACTAAAATTTCATCTAGTCACTTTCATCATGTTGGTTTGATCCGCGTTCGCTACTTTGATAATTTGATATGTGGGTGTACCGGTGCTTGGGTGTTGTTCTTACTGGAACAAACCTCCCATTTATGATTAAACCCTTCGCAAGCATCCGAAACTATGAAAGAAGAATTAAGATAACAATCTAACCATAGCATTAAACATATGAATAGAGCATAAACTTGGGTTTAAGCTTTTGTCACTCTAGCAACCCATCATATAATAACTGCTCCACAATGCATTCCCTTAGGCCCAAAGATGGTGAAGTGTCATGTAGTCAACATTCACATAACACCACTAAGGGAATCACAACATACATATCATCAAAATATCGAACGAATATCAAATTCACACGATTACTTGCAACATGACTTCTCCCGTGGCCTCAAGAACAAGGAAAACTACTCACAAATAATATTCATGCTCAGGATCAGAGGGGTATTAAATAGCATAATGGATCTGAACATATAATCTTCCACCAAATAAACCATCTACCACCAAATATGGAAGATTACATATTCATGCTAAGATGTAATCAACACTACTAGTCACCCACAGGTACCAATCTGAGCTTTTGATACAAAGATTGAACACAAGAGAAGAACTAGGGTTTTGAGATGAGATGGTCTTCTTGAAGATGTTGATGAAGATTGGCCTCCCAAAGATGAGAGGGTTGTTGGTGATGATGATGGCTTCGATTTTCCCCTCCCAAAGGGAAGTTCCCCCAGCGGAATCACTCCACCGTAGGGCAAAATTGCTCCTGCCTAAGTTCCGCTTCAAGACGGCGGTGCTCCGTCCCGAAAGTCCTCTCTTTATTTTTCTAGGTTAAAAGACCTTATATACTAGAAGATGGGCACCAGACGTGGGCCGGGGTGCCCACTACCCACCAGGGCGCGCTTGGAGGGGGTGGCGCGCCCTGGTGCCTTGTGGGTGAGGCTGGCAATGGGCCACGATAGCCTTCCCATGCTCGTCCCCATCCCCATACCCGTCTGCGGGGATAAAAATATTCCCATCCACATCCCATCGTTTTTTATACCCATGGGGAAACCCATACACGCAATCAATAACAACCTTCGCTAGCATTTCAGTAGAAAAAATAGCATTTCAGCACAACAAATAATAGGGACAATTGCATTTTTGCCCCTAATTGGAACCTACACACGGGGTTTGCCCTTGCTTTTCGACTCTGCTCAATTTTGCCCTTAAATTCTCCCCCGAGGTCACCCGAATGCCCTTCGACCGTTTGACCAATACTTTAAAAATTCATAACAAATTCATATGAACTCGGGAAAAAGCGAATAAGATATCAAAATGTTCAGACAAACATTACCTTTATGTACATATCATTTGCATTAAGTAAAAAATTATTGTTTAAACTACCCGAGGTTATTAATGTGATTAACCTTATTAAAAATTAAAAGTTATAAAAAATACCTTTTTCATGAATAAAAATTCCATGCATATGTAGGTGATGTTTTCTGAACATCCTAATATCTTGTTTGCATTTTTCTGAGTTCATATCAACTTGTTATGGAGGTTCAAACGACTTTGACCATTATTTTGAAACTTCATAACAAGTTGATATGAACTCAGAAAAATGCAAATAAGATATCCAGATGTTCAGAAAACGTCACCTATATTTGCATATAATTTTTATTCCTGAAAAAAGTATTGTTTATACCTTTTTATTTTTAGTAATGTTAATAAGATTAATAACCTTAAGTAGTTTAGATGGTACTTTTGTCCCGAATGCAAATTACATACACATAAAGGTAATGTTTATGTGAACATTTTGATATCTTATTTGCATTCTAAGTTCGTATCAATTTTTATGAATTTTCAAAGTATTGGTCAAACGACCAAAGGGCATTCGGGCGACCTCAGAGGAAAATCTAAGGGCAAAACTGCGTAGAGTCGAAAAGTAGGGGCAAAACCCGTGGGTAGGTTCCAACTAGGGGCAAAAATGCATTTGTCCCTAAATAATATGTTGTGGCTAGGTTAGGGTTTTCTTAGGGATTTTTGGCCAAAGGGATGGGATGGAAGGCAATTTGGGTGGGTAAGGCCGGGAATTACATGGGGTCTACTAATTTTAGAGCCCACCTGTAAGGTCTTAATGGGTAAGGCAGGTAATGGGCACGGGTAATGCTACCACATCCCCATCCCCGTCTTGCGTGTTGGGTAAGGTATTTGACCCACCAGCTTCCCCGTGGGCATTAGCCGGCATGTACCCTCCCCCTGATAGTGTAATTACCCACGGGGACACGGGCGACGATTAACCATTGCCAGCTTGACTTGTGGGTGCCTGGGTGCCCCCCTATGGTAGTTATTTTTGTTGGAAAAGCTTGCATGGAAAACAAAAAGAATTCTACGCACATGCAAGATCTATCCATGGAGATGCATAGCAACTAGAGGGGGAGAGTGTGTCTATGTACCCTTGTAGACCGTAAGCGGAAGCGTTTAGTAACGCGGTTGATGTATTCGAACTTCTTCGCGCTCCAACCGTTCGAGTACTGAACGTACGCCACCTCCGTGTTCAGCACACGTTCAGCTCGGTGACATCCTCCGCCTTCTTGATCCAGCAAAACAACAAGGTAGTGGATGAGTTTCGGCAGCACGACAACGTGGTGACGTTGATGGTGAAGCTATCTCCGCAGGGCTTCTCCCAAGCACTACGAAAATATGACCGGGGGTGTAAACGGTGGATGGGGGCGTCGCACACGGCTACGATAATGTTGTGGTGTGCTAGGCGCCCCGTCCCTCATATATATAGGTGGGGGAGCAGGGAGCAGCCAGGAGGGCGCCCCAAGTAGGCCGAATCCTACTTGGGGGTCTCCTCCCAAGTGGCGCCCCCTGCCATCTATAGGTGCGGGGGAAAGGCAGGGGAGGGAGGCGCCCCTCCCCCCTTTCCTTTCTCCCATGAGAAGGGAAAGGCAGGAGGGGCTAGCCCTCCCCCTTTCTTTCCCTAGGGTTGGTCGGCCAGATGAGAGGGGCGCACCAGCCCCCTGTAGGCTGGCCTGTCCCATCCTTGGCCCATTAAGCCCATACACCTACGGGGGGGGGGGGGGGTGTTGTCCGGAACCCCTTCCGGTGACCCGATGACTACCCGGTGCACTTCGAAACTCTTCCGGTGTCCGAATACCATTGTCCTATATATCAATATTTACCTATTGACCATTTCAAGACTCCTCGCCATGTTCGTAGTCTCATCCGGGACTTTGAATAACATTCGGTCACCAAATCATATAACTCATATAACACTGTATCGTCAACGGACGTTAAGCGTGCTGATACGTCTCCAACGTATCTATAATTTTTGATTGTTACATGTTGTTATATTATCATTCTTGGATGTTTTACAATCATTTTATAGCAACTTTATATCATTTTTTGGGACTAACCTATTGACATAGTGCCCAGTGCTAGTTGCTGTTTTTTGCTTGTTTTTTAATCGCGGAAAATCAACACCAAACGGAGTCCAAATGCAACAAAACTTTTTGGTGATATTTTTCTGGACCAGAAGACACAAGATGGGCCAAAGAAGTACTAGAGGGGTGCCCCAAGGGGGCACAACCCACCTGGGCGCGCCTAGGGGCCCAGGCGTGCCCTGGTGGGTTGTGCCCACCTCGATGGCCTCCCGCACCGCCTCTTCGCCCTATAAATTCCCAAATATTCCAAAAACCCTAGGGGAGTCGATAGATCAGAAGTTCTACCACCGCAAGCCTCTGTAGCCATGAAAAACCAATCTAGACCCCGTTTCGGCACTCCATCAGAGTGGGAAATCATCACCGGTGGCCATCTCCATCATCCCGGCGGCCACCATGATGAGGAGGGAGTAGTCCACCTCGGGGCTGAGGGTTTGTACCAGTAGCTATGTGTTTTATCTCTCTCCCTCTCTCGTGTTCTTGAGATTTCACGATCTTGATTTATCGCAGGCTTTGTTAATATAGTTGGATCATATGGTGTTTTCCCCTCTCTATCTTGTTGTGAATTGAGTTTTCCCTTTGAGATTTCATTTTATCGGATTGAATGTTGGAAATATGCCCTAGAGGCAATAATAAAAGCATTATTATTATATTTCCTTATTCATGATAATTGTCTTTATTCGTGCTATAATTGTGTTATCCGGAAATCGTAATACATGTGTGAATAACAGACAACAAACATGTCCCTAGTGAGCCTCTAGTTGACTAGCTTGTTGATCGACAGATAGTCATGGTTTCCTGACTATGGACATTGGATGTCATCGATAACGGGATCACATCATTAGGAGAATGATGTGATGGACAAGACCCAATCCTAAACATAGCATAAGATCGCATAGTTCGTTTGCTAGAGTTTTCCAATGTCAAGTATCTTTTCCTTAGACCATGAGATCGTGTAACTCCCGGATACTGTAGGAGTGCTTTGGGTGTGCCAAACATCACAACGTAACTGGGTGACTATAAAGGTATACTACGGGTATCTCTGAAAGTGTCTGTTGGGTTGACATGGATCGAGACTGGGATTTGTCACTCCGCTTGGCGGAGAGGTATCACCGGGCCCTCTCGGTAATGCATCATCACAATGAGCTCAATGTGATCAAAGTGTTTGATCACGGGATCATGCATTACGGTAACGAGAAAAGTGACTTGCCGATAACGAGATTGAACGAGGTACTGGGATACCGACGATCGAATCTCGGGCAAGCAAAATACCGATTGGCAAAGGGAATCGTATACGGGATTAATTGAATCCTCGACATCGTGGTTCATCCGATGAGATCATCGTGGAGCATGTGGGAGCCAACATGGGTATCCAGATCCCGCTGTTGGTTATTGCCCGAGAGCCGTCTCGGTCATGTCTGCATGTCTCCCGAACCCGTAGGGTCTACACACTTAAGGTTCGGTGACGCTAGGGTTGTAGGGATATGTATGTGCAGTAACCCGAATGTTGTTCGGAGTCCCGGATGAGATCCCGGACATCACGAGGAGTTCCGGAATGGTCCGGAGGTAAAGAATTATATATAGGAAGTGCTGTTTCGGCCATCGGGACAAGTTTCGGGGTTATCGGTATTGTACCGGGACCACCGAAGGGGTCCCGGGGGTCCACCAGGTGGGGCCACCTGCCCTGGTGGGCCACATGGGCCTTAGGGGGTGCGCCTTGGCCTGCTTGGGCCAAGGGGAACCATCCCCAAAGAGCCCATGCGCCTAGGGTTCCATCTAGGAGGAGTCCTAGTGGTGGAAGGCACCTCCTAGATGGCTTGGGGGGGAGGGAAACCTCCCTGGCCGCCGCCCCCTTGGGAGATTGGATCTCCCAGGGCCGGCGCCCCCCCAAGAGGCCTATATAAAGGGGGGCAGGGGAGGGGGGCTGCGCACCCATTGCCCTGGCGCCTCCCTCTCCCTCTCCAACACCTCCTCCTCCTCCATTGAGCACGGCGAAGCCCTGCCGGAGTACTGCAGTTCCACCATCACCATGCCGTCGTGCTGCTGCTGGAGCCTTCTTCCCCAACCTCTCCTTTGCCTTGATGGATCAAGAAGGAGGAGACGTCACGCTTCCCGTACGTGTGTTGAACGCGGAGGTGCCGTCCGTTCGGTACTAGATCATCGGTGAATTGGATCACGGCAAGTACGACTACCTCATCCACGTTCACTCGAACGCTTCCGTTGCGATCTACAAAGTGGTATGTAGATGCTATCTAATCTGAATACTCGTTGCTAGATGAACTCATAGATGGATCTTGGTGAAACCGTAGGAAAAATTTTAATTTTCTGCAACGTTCCCCAACAATGGCATCATGAGCTAGGTCTATGCGTAGTTCTTCTTGCGCGAGTAGAACACAATTTGTTGTGGGCGTAGATGTTGTCAACTCTTCTTGCCGCTACTAGTCTTATCTTGCTTCAGCGGTATTGTGGGATGAAGCGGCCCGGACCAACCTTACACGTACGCTTACGTGAGACCGGTTCCACCGACTAACATGCACTAGTTGCATAAGGTGGCTGGCGGGTGTCTGTCTCTCCTACTTTAGTTGGAGCGGATTCGATGAAAAGGGTCCTTATGAAGGGTAAATAGAAGTTGACAAATCACGTTGTGGTTTTAACGTAGGTAAGAAAACGTTCTTGCTAGAACCCTAATTCAGCCACGTAAAACTTGCAACAACAATTAGAGGACGTCTAACTTGTTTTTGCAGCAAGTGCTTTGTGATATGATATGGCCAAAGTTGTGATGTATGATGAATGATCTATATGTGATGTATGAGATGTTCATGCTATTGTAATAGGAATCACGACTTGCATGTCGATGAGTATGACAACCGGCAGGAGCCATAGGAGTTGTCTTTATTTTTTGTATGACCTGCGTGTCATTGAGAATCGCCATGTAAATTACTTTACTTTATTGCTAAACGCGTTAGCCATAGTAGTAGAAGTAATAGTTGGCGAGCAACTTCATGGAGACACGATGATGAAGATCATGATGATGAAGATCATGGTGTCAAGCCGGTGACAAGATGATCATGGAGCCCCAAGATGGAGATCGAAGGAGCTATGTGATATTGGCCATATCATGTCACGTTTATTATTTGATTGCATGTGATGTTTATCATGTTTTTGCATCTTGTTTACTTAGGACGACGGTAGTAAATAAGATGATCCCTCATAATAATTTCAAGAAAGTGTTCTCCCTAACTGTGCACCGTTGCTAAGGTTCGTCGTTCCGAAGCACCACGTGATGATCGGGTGTGATAGGTCCTTACGTTCGCATACAACGGGTGTAAGACAGATTTACACATGCAAAACACTTAGGTTGACTTGACGAGCCTAGCATGTACAGACATGGCCTCGGAACACAGAAGACCGAAAGGTCGAGCATGAGTCGTATAGAAGATACGATCAACATGAAGATGTTCACCGATGTTGGCTAGTCCGTCTCACGTGATGATCGGACACGGCCTAGTTGACTCGGATCATGTAATACTTAGATGACTAGAAGAGGGATGTCTATCTAAGTGGGAGTTCATTAAATAATTTGATTAAATGAACTTTATTATCATGAACTTAGTCTAAAATTTTACAATATGTCTTGTAGATCAAATGGCCAACGTAGTCCTCAACTTCAACGCGTTCCTAGAGAAAACCAAGCTGACAGACGATGGTAGCAACTATACGGACTAGGTCCGGAACCTGAGGATTATCCTCATAGCTGCCAAGAAAGATTATGTCCTACGAGCACCGCTGGGTGACACACCTATTCTCCCTGCAGAACAAGACGTTATGAACGCTTGGCAGTCACGCTGCGATGATTACTCCCTCGTTCAGTGCGGCATGCTTTACAGCTTAGAGTCGGGGCTCCAAAAACGTTTTGAGAGACATGGAGCATATGAGATGTTCGAAGAGCTGAAAATGGTTTTCCAAGCTCATGCCCGGGTCGAGAGAT
This sequence comes from Aegilops umbellulata, assembly GCA_032464435.1. Taxonomy (NCBI): domain Eukaryota; kingdom Viridiplantae; phylum Streptophyta; class Magnoliopsida; order Poales; family Poaceae; genus Aegilops; species Aegilops umbellulata. The sequence continues at coordinate 334,787,745 of CP136058.1, forward strand.
ATGAAGTCTCCGATAAATTCTTTAGCTGTAAGATGGAGGAAAATGGCTCTGTCAGTGAGCACATACTCAAAATGTCTGGGTTGCACAACCGCTTGACTCAACTGGAAGTTAATCTCCCGGATGAAGCGGTCATTGACAGAATCCTCCAGTCGCTTCCACCTAGCTACAAGAGCTTTGTGATGAACTACAATATGCAGGGGATGGTAAAGACCATTCCTGAGGTATATGCTATGCTGAAATCAGCAGAGGTAGAAATCAAGAAGGAGCATCAAGTGTTGATGGTGAATAAAACCACTAAGTTCAAGAAGGGCAAGGGTAAAAAGAACTTCAAGAAGGACGGCAAGGAAGTTGCCGCGCCCGGTAAGCAAGTTGCCGGGAAGAAGCCAAAGAATGGACCCAAGCCCGAGACTGAGTGTTTTTATTGCAAGGGAAGTGGTCACTGGAAGCGGAACTGCCCCAAATACTTAGCGGACAAGAAGGCCGGCAAAACCAAAGGTATATGTGATATACATGTAATTGATGTGTACCTTACCAGTACTCGTAGTAGCTCTTGGGTATTTGATACCGGTGAAGTTGCTCACATTTGTAACTCAAAGCAGGAGCTGCGGAATAAACGGAGACTGGCGAAGGACGAGGTGACGATGCGCGTCGGGAATGGTTCCAAGGTCGATGTGATCGCCGTCGGCACGCTACCTCTACATTTACCTACGGGATTAGTTTTAAACCTCAATAATTGTTATTTAGTGCCAAGTTTGAGCATGAACATTGTATCTGGATCTCGCTTAATTCGAGATGGCTACTCATTTAAATCCGAGAATAATGGTTGTTCTATTTATATGAGAGATATGTTTTATGGTCATGCTCCGATGGTTAATGGTTTATTCTTAATGAATCTCGTACGTGATGATACACATATTCATAGTGTGAATACCAAAAGAGTTAAAGTTGATAACAATAGTCCCACATATTTGTGGCACTGCCGCCTTGGTCACATAGGTGTCAAACGCATGAAGAAGCTCCATGCAGATGGACTTTTAGAGTCTCTTGATTATGAATCATTTGACACGTGCGAACCATGCCTCATGGGTAAAATGACCAAGACTCCGTTCTCAGGAACAATGGAGCGAGCAACCAACTTATTGGAAATCATACATACCGATGTATGCGGTCCAATGAGTGTTGAGGCTCGCGGTGGCTATCGTTATGTTCTCACCCTCACTGATGACTTGAGTAGATATGGGTATATCTACTTGATGAAACACAAGTCTGAGACCTTTGAAAAGTTCAAGGAATTTCAGAGTGAGGTTGAAAATCAACGTGATAGAAAGATCAAGTTTCTACGATCAGATCGTGGAGGAGAATACTTCAGTCACGAATTTGGCACACACTTAAGAAAATGTGGAATAGTTTCACAACTCACGCCGCCTGGAACACCTCAGCGTAATGGTGTGTCCGAACGTCGTAATCGCACTCTATTAGATATGGTGCGATCTATGATGTCTCTTATCGACTTACCGCTATCTTTTTGGGGCTATGCTTTAGAGACTGCCGCATTCACTTTAAATAGGGCTCCGTCGAAATCCGTTGAGACGACACCGTATGAATTATGGTTTGGGAAGAAACCTAAGCTGTCATTTCTAAAAGTTTGGGGATGCGATGCTTATGTGAAGAAACTTCAACCTGAAAAGCTCGAACCCAAGTCGGAAAAATGCGTCTTCATAGGATACCCTAAAGAAACTGTTGGGTATACCTTCTACCTCAGATCCGAAGGCAAGATCTTTGTTGCCAAGAATGGATCCTTTCTAGAGAAAGAGTTTCTCTCGAAAGAAGTAAGTGGGAGGAAAGTAGAACTTGATGAAGTGTTACCTCTTGAACCGGAAAATGGCGAAACTCAAGAAATCGTTCCTGAGGTGCCTGCACCGACTAGAGAGGAAATTAATGATAATGATCAAGATACTTCTAATCAAGCTCTTACTGAAATTCGAAGGTCCACAAGGACACGTTCCGCACCAGAGTGGTACGGCAACCCTGTCTTGGAAATCATGTTGTTGGACAACAGTGAACCTTCGAACTATGAGAAAGCAATGGCGGGCCCGGATTTCGACAAATGGCTGGAAGCCATGAAATCCGAGATAGGATCCATGTATGAAAACGAAGTATGGACTTTGACTGACTTGCCCGTTGAGCGGCGAGCCATTGAAAATGAATGGATCTTTAAGAAGAAGACAGACGCGGATGGTAATGTGACCATCTATAAAGCTCGGCTTGTCGCTAAGGGTTATCAACAAGTTCAAGGGGTTGACTACGATGAGACTTTCTCACCAGTAGCGAAGCTGAAGTCCGTCCGAATCATGTTAGCAATTGCCGCATACTATGATTATGAGATATGGCAAATGGATGTCAAAACGGCATTCCTTAATGGTTTCCTTAAGGAAGAATTGTATATGATGCAGCCGGAAGGTTTTGTCGATCCTAAGAATGCTGACAAGGTGTGCAAGCTCCAACGCTCGATTTATGGGCTGGTGCAAGCATCTCGGAGTTGGAACATTCGCTTTGATGAGATGATCAAAGCGTTTGGGTTTACACAGACTTATGGAGAAGCCTGTGTTTACAAGAAAGTGAGTGGGAGCTCTGTAGCGTTTCTCATATTATATGTGGACGACATACTTTTGATGGGAAATGATATAGAACTCTTGGACAGCATTAAGGCCTACTTGAATAAAAGTTTTTCAATGAAGGACCTTGGAGAAGCTGCTTATATATTAGGCATCAAGATCTATAGAGATAGATCGAGACGCCTCATAGGTCTTTCACAGAGCACATACCTTGATAAAATATTGAAGAAGTTCAATATGGATCAATCTAAGAAAGGGTTCTTACCTGTGTTACAAGGTGTGAAATTGAGCTCAGCTCAATGTCCGACCACGGCAGAAGAAATAGAAGAGATGAGCGTCATCCCCTATGCCTCAGCCATAGGTTCTATTATGTATGCCATGCTGTGTACCAGACCTGATGTAAACCTTGCCGTAAGTTTGGTAGGAAGGTACCAAAGTAATCCCGGCAAGGAACACTGGACAGCGGTCAAGAATATCCTGAAGTACCTGAAAAGGACCAAGGAAATGTTTCTCGTTTATGGAGGTGACGAAGAGCTCGTCGTAAAAGGTTACGTCGACGCTAGCTTCGACACAGATCTGGATGACTCTAAGTCACAAACCGGATACGTGTATATTTTGAATGGTGGGGCAGTAAGCTGGTGCAGTTGCAAGCAAAGCGTCGTGGCGGGATCTACATGTGAAGCGGAGTACATGGCAGCCTCGGAGGCGGCACATGAAGCAATTTGGGTGAAGGAGTTCATCACCGACCTCGGAGTCATACCCAATGCGTCGGGGCCAATCAAACTCTTCTGTGACAACACTGGAGCTATTGCACTTGCAAAGGAGCCCAGGTTTCACAAGAAGACTAGGCACATCAAGCGTCGCTTCAACTCCATTCGTGAAAATGTTCAAGATGGAGACATAGAAATTTGTAAAGTGCACACGGATCTGAATGTCGCAGATCCGTTGACTAAACCTCTCCCTAAGGCAAAACATGATCAGCACCAGAACTCTGCACACCAGAGTACCTTGACCTAGCCCCCTGCAGAAGGGAACTGACAAAGTAGACTGGGCGTTGCACCATTTTCTTCTGCTGTATCTCTTCGCACATCTGCGCAGATCCATCTTTGTCGGGACAAGAGCTTGTCGGGGAAGCCCCCAGCTTGTCGCTGGATGTGCTTGCCGCGGTCGCTGGCTCATCATCAGCCTCCCTCTCCGCTACTAACGCAGCACTAACCACTTGATTGGTTGCCGCCAGATACAGCAGCAACTTCTCTTGTGGTTTAGGTGCGACAAGTATTGGAGTGGAGGACAGGTATCTCTTCAAGTCCTGCAGCGTAGCCTCCGCTTCCGGAATCCATTTCATTGGACTTGCCTTTTTCAAAATTTTGAAAAACGGCAGGGCACGCTCAGCAGACTTAGAGATAAACCTGCTGAGAGCCGCCACACAACCGGCATGTCTTCGTACATCCTTGACGCGCTTTGGTGCTTTGATCTGCTTAATGGCCTTGATCTTGTCGGGATTGGCTTCAATTCCCCTCTGAGACACGAAGAACCCAAGAAGCTTGCCGGAAGGGACTCCAAACACACACTTCTCGGGGTTGAGCTTGAGGCTGATCTTGCGCAGATTTGCAAAAGTCTCTTCTAGATCTTGAATCAGAGTTGCTTTGTCCCTGCTCTTGACCACTATGTCATCCATGTAGGCTTCCACATTTCTGTGTATTTGTGGTTCAAAAGCAGTATGGACTACTCTTGCAAACGTTGAACCAGCATTCTTCAAACCGAAAGGCATCCGTATGAAACAGTACGTGCCACAGGGAGTGATGAATGCGGTTTTCTCCTCATCCTCTTCTGCCATAAAGATCTGATGGTATCCTGAGTATGCGTCAAGAAATGAAAGCAAGTCACATCCGGCCGTGGAGTCAACAATCTGGTCGATGTGCGGCAAGGGAAATGGGTCTTTGGGACAAGCTTTATTGACATCGGTAAAGTCGATACAAAGCCTCCATTTCCCGTTTGCCTTGCGCACGACTACAGGATTGGCCAACCACGTAGGATGGAGCACTCCTCTGACAAGGCCTGCTGCTTCCAACTTCTTGATCTCTTCTGCGATGAATTCTTGGCACTCCACTGCTTGCTTTCTGACTTTCTGCTTGACGGGCCGCGCATGAGGACAGACGGCAAGGTGGTGCTCAATTACTTTCCTGGGAACACCGGGGATGTCAGACGGTTGCCACGCAAACACATCGGCATTCGCCCGCAGGAAAGCAATGAGCGCGCTTTCCTATTTAGGGTCGAGAGTGGCACTGATGGTGAAAGTACCACCAGTGCCGTCCTTCTTGGCGGACACCTTCTTGGTCGCTGGCGGAGCTGCCATTGTCTTCTTACACTTGCCGGTGGAGCTCGATGGTGCGTCCTCGACGGTAGCGCAGCACTCCGAAGAGGTGCGCTTGCCGGAGTGGGCATCAGAACTCTTGCCGGACTTGGTCTTCTTCTTCCCTCCGGGAGCTTCAGCGGCAAGTGTCTCGCGATCCATTGCGGCTGCTGCTTCCCGGTAGATCTTGTCGGCATAGATAAGAGCATCATTCTTGTCGCCAAGGACAGAGATGACACTTATCGGGCCTGGCATCTTCAGCGTGTTGTACGCGTAGTGAGAGGTCGCCATGAACTTGGCGAGCACTGGACGGCCGAGAATTCCATTGTAAGGAAATGGAAAATCGGCAACGTCAAAAGTGATCCTCTCAGTCCTGAAGTTTAGCTTGCTGCCAAATGTCACCGGCAGCGTGATCTTCCCCTTTGGCTTGCTCCTTCCCGGGTTGATTCCTTGGAATGTGCCGGTCTCTTCGAGCTCGCTGTCAGGGACTTGGAGTTTCCGGAGCACAGCGGAGGAGATCAGGTTCAAGCCAGCCCCACCGTCAACTAGCATCTTAGTGACCTTGAGGTTGCGGATAGTTGGTTAGACCAACATCGGCAAGCACCCGACCGCAGTTGTGCGATTAGGGTGGTCCTCAATATCAAAGACGATAGGCGTGCTGGACCACTTCAGAAGCTTGCGTGATTCGACGGGTGGTTCCCCCGCATTGACTTCCCGCACCCACTGCTTGAGTTGGCGGTGTGAAGTATGCACAGAAGCACCGCCGTCAACGCACAAGACCTCTGTGGCTTTCTGAAACTCCTGCTCACTGGTCTCGTCATCATCCATGTCTTCGTCGTCGTCGTCATCTTCATCCTTGTCGCGGCCACGGGGAGGTCTGTCTCCTTGCCGCTGCTTGGCCTTACCGTGGCGTCCTCCCCGGCCGGTGCACTTCGTACCAGATCCTCCAGCACCTCCTTGGGCTTTCTCCTTGTCGCATCGCTCGTACTCGGCCTTTTGCAGCTCGACAAGCTGCTCGACCTTCTTGCAGCTCTGGAGGTCATGACCCTTGGTGCGGTGGATCTTGCAGTACTGTTTGTTGGTGCCTTCCTGCTTGTCGGCGGCCGCCACAGCCTGGCAGTTGGTGCATGCGGCAACCTCCTTGCCGGGGCTACCATCTTTGGCTTTCTTGGCGCCACCGTCGTTGCCGGACTGCTCAACAACTAGCACGTCTTTGCCTTTCCTCTTCCTGTTGTTCCGCCGCCGGTTTTTATTTGCCGGGGCAGCATCCTCGCTGTCAGATCCTCCTGCTCCTGCATCCTCTCTGGGGAGTTTCCTCCCTTCCTCAGCACGTGCACACTTGTCGGCCAGGGCATACAGCTCGCTGACGTCTCTGATCTTGCACATCGCCATCTCCTCCCGCATCCTGCGGTTACACACGTTTTGGTGGAACGCGCTGATGACCGCGGCAGGGTGGACATCCAGGATGTTGCGTTGCACTTGGCTGAATCTCTGGATGTACTTGCGCAAGGGCTCTCCTTCCTTCTGGGCAAGCAGGTGAAGGTCACTCTCCTGGCCATGAGGTTTGTGGCCGCCCGTAAAAGGCGCCGACAAACTGATGCATTAGGTCTGCCCAGGAAGATATGGAGTTTTCCGGCAAGTGCATGAGCCAGGACCTGACGTTGGGTTTGAGCACCAGCGGGAAGTAGTTGGCAAGGATCTTGTCGTCTCGCCCCCCGGCAGCCTGCACCGCGATGGTGTAGATGCCGAGGAACTCCGACGGATGCAACCTGCCGTCGTACTTCTCTAGTACGTCTGGCTTGAAATTCTTCGTGCTGGGCCACTGGACTTGCCACAGCTCACGAGTAAACGCGGGGCAACCTACCACGTACGGCAGGTCGCCTGGTTCCCCTGGCGCACGCATGTCGACAGTGGGCCCAGCGCGTTGGTCTGACTGATGCCGCGCTTCTCTTCGGCGCTTGATGCGAGTACGAGCATCTTCTTGCTGTCGTTCGTGAAGAACTTGGCGCTGATCGCGACGAGCTCGTGGATCTGATGAAGCGGTGGAGTCGCTGTCGCGGTGGACCCGGCGAGTCGGCGATCTTGGCCTTCGGGGCGGAGAGTGCACGGTGGTTGCACCCCCACCGGTCTTGTCGCCATCGGGTTGCGAATGTCTGACTTGCCGCGGCTGCGACGTAGTCGACTGCCGTGGAGTGTCGCTGTTGGCGAAGCCGATGAGACTCTGAATGGTGGCCCTCCAGTCGTCGATCTTGTCTGGCGTTGGAGGGAAGTCTAGGAGCAGTTGAGCTCGCGCCAAAGCTTCAGCTGGAGTGGCGGGTAGCGGTGGCGAATGGTGCGAGGAGCGGGATATGCTCGGACTTACAACGATGTTAGAAGGAGCAGTATTCCGTCTAGGCGACCGTGCCTCGCTCGCTCCAGCACGTTGGCGTGCATGCTGGCCTTGAGCATCCCGAGATCCGCCAGCTTGATTTGGGTCCAGCAAGCGTATGGTACCGTGAGTACCATGACGCTGCCGGTCCCGCGCCTCCTGAGATGGGTGCGGAGCACCCGCGGACGCCCGGTCGTCGTGGGAGCCTGCTACGCCGCCGACGGGTAGCGCAACCTTGTCCTTGGACCTGGCGGCACCGTGGGCTCCCTCGTCGACGCTCGTTATTCCGTCGGCGTCTTCCCTACCAGCCATTTGCTCTGGCGATGGTGGGTTTGTCGCAGATGGAGCAGCCGCCTCCGAAGCCTTCTTCTTCGGCGGCATGTCGATGAAGATGTTGAAGATCTAGCTCGTGTGAACGCCGGATCAGGTTCACACAACCTCGACGCCCCCTACCTGGCGCGCCAAAGATGTCGGGGAAGCTGATCCGCGAGCACCTATGGGGACGGAGCCCCTTTCGGTTCGGCGGGGGGCGGAGGTCGCACGAAGAGCAGATCGAGGCGAGGCACACGAGCGGTTTACCCAGCTTCGGAGCTCTCCGGAGAGATAATACTCCTACTGCTGCTTTGTGGATTGTATTGAGTTCTTGCTCGGGAGCGCTGAGTGCTACAGTATGCACCAGCAGCTAGCGAGACCGAGCGTGAGTGTTCTACTGTTCCCCCTCCTCCTCTCCTATGTTGCGCATGGGCCTCCTTTTATATGCTCAAGGGTTCACCGACAGGTGGCAACGTAGGCAAGGGCAAAAATGGAAAAGGTGCTGCGGTTGGTACAGCTACCTGCACAGTGTATCATACCTAACCCTGACGGCAGGGGACAAAGGCATTGAATGCCTATCTACGTCGCCCAAACAGTGCAGAAAAGGGACCGTCAGGGACGCCACCGCTCGCCACGATGGCGATCTTGTCAGCGCCGCTTGCCACAGTGTACCCCTGGCTGCACAGCCACCCGCCACGTGCGCCTGGAAGGGTCCCAGAGCGACACGTTGGTGGATGCGCTGGAGCGTGGGTACAGAGTGGTTGCTCGCCGAGGCAAGCGCCTTGCCGCGGCCGTTGTCTTGTCGCGTCCGGAAGCTTGTCGCTCACCGGACCCTGCCGGGATGCGTGGCGCGTCGCGGCAAGTTCCTTGAGATGCCCTGGTTGGCCTTCCCGGCAAGCTCCTCTTGCCGGGGTCTTGTTCCTTGAGTGGCCTTCCCGGCAAGCTCCTCTTGCCGGGGCCTTGTCTCCTTGGCTTAAATACTTTGTTCTTGAATGGCTCCAAAGGAACCACGGAGGACCTTGGTGGTCACCCGGCAAGCCTTGCCGTGGGACGCTGCGACTGCCCGTGCACAAGTTCGGGATACTAGGGTACCCCTACTCTAGTACACTGACACTCCCACTTGCACTAGAGTCAATAATCTAGATTACATTGTAATGAATCTAACACCCATGGAGTCTTGGTGCTGATCATGTTTTGCTCATGGAAGAGGCTTAGTCAACGGGTCTGCTACATTCAGATCTGTATGTATTTTGCAAAATTCTATGTCTCCATCCTTTTCACGAATGGAGCTAAAGCGTCTCTTGATGTGTTTGGTTCTCTTGTGAAACTTGGATTCCTTCGCCAAGGCAATTTCTCTAGTGTTGTCACAAAAGATTTTCATTAGACCCGATGCACTAGGTATTACACCTAGATCGGATATGAACTCCTTCATCTAGTCTCCTTCATGTGTTGCTTCCGAAGCAGCTATGTACTCCGCTTCACACGTAGATCCCGCCACGACGCTCTGCTTGGAACTGCACCAACTGACAGCTCCACCATTCAACATAAAAATGTATCCGGTTTGTGACTTAGAGTCATTCGGATCAGTGTCAAAACTAGCATCAACGTAACCATTTACGACGAGCTCTTCGTCACCTCCATAAACGAGAAACATATCCTTGGTTGTTTTCAGGTACTTCAAGATGTTCTTGACCGCTGTCCAGTGTTCCACTCCAAGATTACTTTGGTACCTCCCTGCCAAACTTATGGCAAGGCACACATCAGGTCTGGTACACAGCATAGCATACATGATAGAACCTATGGCTGAAGCATAGGGAATGACTTTCATTTTCTCTCTATCTTCTGAAGTGGTCGGGCATTGAGTCTGACTTAATTTCACACCTTGTAACATAGGCAAGAACCCTTTCTTTGACTGATCCATTTTGAACTTCTTCAAAACTTTATCAAGGTGTGTGCTTTGTGAAAGTCCTATTAAGCGTCCCGATCTATCGCTATAGATCTTGATGCCCAATATATAAGCAGCTTCACCGAGGTCTTTCATTGAAAAATTCTTATTCAAGTATCCTTCTATGCTATCCAGAATATCTACATCATTTCCAATCAATAATATGTCATCCACATATAATATCAGAAATGCTACAAAGCTCCCACTCACTTTCTTGTAAATACAGGCTTCACCATAAGTCTGTATAAAACCATATGCTTTGATCACCTCATCAAAGCATATATTGCAACTCCGAGATGCTTGCACCAGTCCATAGATGGACCGCTGGAGCTTGCACACTTTGTTAGTAACTTTAGGATCGATAAAACCTTCTGGTTGCATCATATACAACTCTTCTTTAAGAAATCCATTAAGGAATGCAGTTTTGACGTCCATTTGCCAGATTTCATAATTATAAAATGTGGCAATTGCTAACATGATTCGGACTGACTTAAGCATCGCTACAGGTGAGAAGGTCTCATCATAGTCAACCCCTTAAACTTGTCGAAAACCTTTTCCGGCAAGTCGAGCTTTGTAGATGGTGACATTACCATCAACGTCTGTCTTCTTCTTGAAAATCCATTTATTCTCAATGGCTTGCCGATCATCGGGCAAGTCCACAAAAGTCCACACTTTGTTCACATACATGGATCCTATCTCACATTGCATGGCCTCAAGCCATCTGTCGGAATCTGGGCTCATCATAGCTTCTTCATAGTTCGTAGGTTCGCCTTGGTCTAATAACATGACTTCCAGAACAGGATTACCGTACCACTCTAGTGTGGATCGTGCTCTAGTTGACCTACAAGGTTCAGTAGCAACATGATCTGAAGTTCCATGATCATTATCATTTGCTTCCTCTCTAGTTGGTGTAGGCATCACGGGAACGGATTTCTCTGATGTGCTACTTTCCAATCCGAGAGAAGGTACGGTTACCTCATCAAGTTCTCCTTTCTTCCTGATGTCTACTACGCAACTTTATTCTTGTATACTCGTGTTGGGCCTCCAAGCGCAGAGTTTTGTAGGACAGTAGCAATTTTCCCTCAAGTGGATGACCTAAGGTTTATCAATTCATGGGAGGTGTAGGATGAAGATGGTCTCTCTCAAACAACCCTGCAACCAGATACAAGAAATCTCCTGTGTCCCCAACACACCCAATACAATGGCAAATTGTATAGGTGCACTAGTTCGGCGAAGAGATGGTGATAAAAGTGTAATATGGATGGTAGAAATATATTTTTATAATCTGAAAAATTAAAATAGCAAGGTAGCAAGTGGTAAAAGTGAGCATAGACGGTATTGCAATGCTTGAAAATGAGGCCTAGGTTCCGTACTTTCGCTAGTGCAATCTCTCAACAATGCAAATATAATTGCATCATATAACCATCCCTCAAAGTGCGATGAAGAAATCACTCCAAAGTTCCTATCTAGCGAAGAACATAAGACGGAATTGTTTGTAGGGTACGAAACCACCTCATAGCTATTCTTTCCAATCAATCTATCCTAGAGTTCGTACTAAAATAACACCAAGCTATTCTTTCCGATCGATCTAACCAAGAGTTCGTACTAAAATAATACCAAAGAAAATTTAGATTTGTAATATTCAATCCACTACAGAGAACTTCAAAGAGTGCCCCAAGATTTCCACCGGAGAAACAAAGACGAGAACGTGCATCAACCCCTATGCATAGATTACCCCAATCTCACCTCAGGAATCCGCTAGTTGAGGGCCAAACCACATATCAAGTAAATCAATATGATACCCCATTATCACCACGAGTATTCATATGCAAGACATATATCAAGTGCTCTCAAATCCGTAAAAGTATTCAATCCGATAAACAAAATCTCAAAGCGAAAACTCAATTCATCACAACAAGATAGAAAGGGGAAACACCATATGATCCAACTATATTAACAAAGCCGTGATACATCAAGACTGTGACATCTCAAGAACACAAGAGAGAGAGAGAGAGAGAGAGTTTAAACACATATCTACTGGTACAAACCCTCAGCCCTGAGGGTGGACTACTCCCTCCTCATCATGGCGGCCGTCGGGATGATGAAGATGGCCATCGGTGATGATCTCCCCCTCCGGCAGGGTGCCAGAACGGGTCTAGATTGGTTTTCATGGATACAGAGGCTTGCGGCGGCGAAACTTCCGATCTAGGGTTACCCCGAGGGGTTTTGGAATATTTGGTAATTTATAGGGCGAAGAAGGGGTGCGGGAGGACACCGAGGTGGGCACAACCCACCTGGGCGCGCCTGGCCCCCCAGACGTGCCCTGGTGGGTTGTGCCCCCCTCAGGGAACCCCCCAAGTGCTGCTCTGGCCCATTATATGTCTTGTGGTCCATAAAAAATCCACAAAAAGTTTCGCGGTGTTTGGACTCCGTTCGATATTGATTTCCTGTGATGTAAAAAACAAGCAAAAAACAACAACTGGAACCGAGCATTGGGTCAATAGGTTAGTCCCAAAAAATACACTTCCGTGATGATACAAGTTTGTCACAGTAGGTCACGTTTTCTGTCATGCATGTACATCCATGACAAATTTATGACAGAATCAAGATAGTCATACCTGTGCTGTCATAGAAGTGTTCCATGACATTACCAAAATTATCATCACGGAAGTGTCCACTTCCATGACGATAAATCACGCGTCACAGAAGTGCTTTCGTCAAGGGTGACCGACACGTGGCATCCACTGTAACGGAACGACATTAAGCTATCGGGCCCGGTTTTGGATCCGATAACCCGTTAACAGCCCGGACCAATGGGTATTTTCCACATGTAAAATCATCATTGGTCGGAGGAAACACGTGTTGCCTCACCGTTGGGACATATGTCATCCACTCATTGGACATGAGGCGCCTATGATAGGTCGACACGTGGCACGACCCAACAGTGGCCCATTCCGGTGAAAAAGGCCGGCCCAGTAAAAAATAGTAGGCAGGCCCATATAAGGCCTACTTGTGTCAGGTCCATTTAAGCCCACAGCCTATACGAGATGTGCCAATTCGGCCCATCAACGGCCCGTTAAAGATTTGAAACCATTGCAGCGCATCGTCAGTTCGAGCCTGTTAATAGCCCGCTATATATTTGGGCTCAATATTGGCCCGATGAGATTTCGGCCTGTTAACGGCCCATTCAGTGGATGGGCCAATTTTCACGATGTACATCTTTCGGCCTTTTAGCGACCCATTTAAATGTTGGGCTAATTTCTGGCCCGGTGTGTCTTTCAGCCTATTGACGGCCCATAAATCAGTTGGGCCATTTGTAGTCGAACCTGATTTTCGGCCTTTTAGCGACCCATTTAATTGTTGGGCAAATTTCCGGCCCGGTGTGTCTTTCAGCCTGGTAACGGCCCATATATCTGTTGGGCCATTTGTAGTTGGACTTGAGTTTTGGTGTTTTAGCGACCCATTTAAGTGTTGGGCCAATTCCCGGCCCTGTGTGCCTTTCAGCCTCTTAACGGACCATAAATGAGTTGGACCATTTGTAGTCGGACCAGAGTTTTGGCCTTTTAACGGCCCATGCCCTTCATGGTCCAATACCAGCCCAGTTTCTCTTTCGGCCTACTAAAGGCCCACAACAGTACAGCTGAGCCATTTACAATACGACCTGACTTTCGGCCTCTTAGTGGCCCATGCTCTTCATGGTCCTGTACAAGCCCGTTGTCTCTTTTGGCCTGCTAAAGGCCCACAGTGTAGTTGGGCCATATGTAGCCCGAACTTAGTAACGGCCTGTTAACGGCCCGTGAAATCAATTGGGCCCACCTGTTGCCCGCTTCGATGTGAGCCTGTTTAAGGACCCGAGAGATAAGAGGGCCGACCATTAACTTTCGTCTTGGTAACGGCCCATTAACTTAATGGGCCCACTAAAGTTCGTACATGTCTTTAGGCCAAATTAGATAATTTGAGCCCATTACGACGAGCAACTATCCACAGGACCAAAATCGATCAAGGAAAGGTACGACATACAGGGAAAAACGTTGCACATCCAGCATATATGACAGGAAATTACATCCACTGGGCAATCAAAGATTGATGCCAGTGCAAATAAATGAACAGAACCTAACGATCTACAACATCACAATCTGCAACCTCAGCACGGATGACGCCCATAAGCATGTGGGCAGGTTTGTGCTATTTTGCTACACTGTCTCTGGAAACATTGATCAGTTGTTGTGTCGCACAACTCTGCACCTCTGATTCCTCCGCCATTTCCATCATTCCTTCAGCCATTAATTGGTTCACAAACATACATTTTTTCGGTTGCATTCGAGACAGAGGATACTGAACAAATTCAGATGGCGATTTTGGCCGGCTTGTATTATTGATAGTGGAGAGTGTCTCGACCACTGCATCATAACATAAATTATGAGGGGAACCAAGTAGATTAATAATGAGTTATTGGCATATTACCTAGCCTAGATTTATTGGAAAGAAACAATGGGGTTGCCTTGCTGTTTTCAGAGTTTGTCTTCTTATCTTCAGCAGCATGCACCAAATTAAGACACTAGCATTGCTATCATTGGCCAAGTCAGATAATAGGAAAGCAACATTGGCACAACAAACATTTGGGCAACTAGCCAACACCAAATTAACACAATATGGCACAACTATCATCACCCAGGTAAGGTAATACGAAAGCAACATTGACACAATGAATGAATGGGCAACCAGAGCAACACTACAATTTAGTAATGTGCATGATATCAGATAGTACACTCATGCAGCTCAGTATGCAAAACTACCAGGCAGTTTTCTTTACAAAAATCAACATTGGCGCCTTTAACATTTTGCTACAACTAATTTTAGATCAGATAAAGGTTGGATTCACGCCGATTAACAAAATACATGCTGATGTAAAAATATAGTGATATAGAACAGGTACTTACATCAGCATTGGAGCACAGAGAATTCCCGCAAGATATTTTCCTCGAATACAATCCCAATGAAGGAAGTCTTCTATCATTTAACCTTATTTTCTAAAAGAGAGATGGGTAAGAAACATGTAGAAAATATGATCAGAATGCTATAAAATTTCATGATGTGAGGATACGCACACGCTTCTTAGAATGGAGTTGACATTCTTTTGCTGGACTGGAGCAGACTAGTTCTTTGGCCACTGGAATCTGCTTATTATTAGTGGGAGTTGGGTTTCTCTGTGCTGGAGCAGTATCTATGAAAAATGGAGTTGGTTTATTATCTCCTGGCATTTGGATATTTTGCAAAGACCTGGTTTTTAACCCTTCAGATTCTAACATAGTCGTCTTCCCCTTGCATGCCTTATATAGAAGAATGGTGCTTCAATTATAAAACATGCTACAACAGAGATGGAATAGGTACTGAAGAATAGAAAGGCATGACATATTGACATGTATTCCCCCCATCCGGAAATAAATGGATGGGTCTAGGCGTATTTCAGTTCTAGATACATCCAGTTTTATCCATTTCTGTGACAAGTAATCCGGACGGAGGGAGTATGATGTAAGAGCTAGGGATACGACAGGACAACACAGTAAAAAAACACTGAAAACCCACTGCAGAACCAAAGTAATCAAACCCACTGATATGAGATAGTACACTCATGTAGCTCAGGATGCAAAACTACCAGGCAATTTTCATTACAAAAATCAACATTGTGGCCTTTAATCATACATTTCACTACAACTAAATTTAGATAAGATAAAGATTGGATTCACGCTGATTAACAAAATACATGCTGATGTAAAAATATAGTGATATACAACAGGTACTTACATCTGCATTGGAGTATAGAGAATTCCTGCAAGAATCTTTCCTCACAGACGATACCAGTGCATAAATTCTTCTATCTGTTAAGCTTATTTTCTAAAAGAGAGATGGGTAAGAAACATGTAGAAAATATGATCAGAATGCTATAAAATTTCATGATGTGAGGATCCGCACACGCTTCTTAGAATGGAGTTGACATTCTTTTGCTGGACTGGAGCGGACTAGTTCTTTGGCCACTGGAATCTGCTTATTATTAGTGGGAGTTGGGTTTCTCTGTGCTGGAGCAGTATCTATGAAAAATGGAGTTGGTTTATTATCTCCTGGCATTTGGATATTTTGCAAAGACCTGGTTTGTGACCCTTCAGATTTTAACATAGTCGTCTTCCCCTTGCATGCCTTATATAGAAGAATGGTGCTTCAATTATAAAACATGCTACAACAAAGATGGAATAGGTACTGAAGAATAGAAAGGCATGACATATTGACATGTATTCCCCCCATCCGGAAATAAATGGATGGGTCTAGGCGTATTTCAGTTCTAGATACATCCAGTTTTATCCATTTCTGCGACATGTAATCCGGACGGAGGGAGTATGATGTAAGAGCTAGGGATACGACAGGACAACACAGTAAAAAAACACTGAAAACCCACTGCAGAACCAAAGTAATCAAACCCACTAATATGAGATAGTACACTCATGTAGCTCAGGATGCAAAACTACCAGGCAATTTTCATTACAAAAATCAACATTGTGGCCTTTAATCATACATTTCGCTACAACTAAATTTAGATAAGATAAAGATTGGATTCACGCTGATTAACAAAATACATGCTGATGTAAAAATATAGTGATATACAACAGGTACTTACATCTGCATTGGAGTATAGAGAATTCCTGTAAGAATCTTTCCTCACAGACGATACCAGTGCAGAAATTCTTCTATCTGTTAAGCTTATTTTCTAAAAGAGAGATGGGTAAGAAACATGTAGAAAATATGATCAGCATGCTATAAAATTTCATGATGCAAGGATACGCACACGCTTCTTAGAATGGAGTTGACATATTTTTGCTGGACTGGAGCGGACTAGTTCTTTGGCCACTGGAATCTGCTTATTATCAGTAGGAGTTGGGTTTCTCTATGCTGGAGCAGTATCTATAAAAACTGGAGTTGCTTTATTATCTCCTGGCGTTTGGATCTTTTGCAAATACCTGGTTTGTAACCCTTCAGATTCTAACATAGTCATCTTCCCCTTGCATGCCTTGTATAGAAGAATGGTGCTTCAATTATAAAACATGCTACAACAGAGAGATGGAATAGGTACTGAAGAATAGAAAGGCATGACATATTGACATGTATTCCCTCCATCTAGAAAAAAATGGATGGGTCTATGCGTATTTCAGTTCTAGATACATCATTTTTTATCCATTTCGGCAACATGTAATCCGGACGGAGGGAGTATGGTGTAAGAGCTAGGGATACGACAGGACAACACAGTAAAAAACACTAGTTGAATGTAAAGCTGTATGCTAGCGGAATACGTACAGAAAAAACTAAGGCAACATACACGTGTATGATTGGGAAACTAAGATGGCATTGCAACAGAGCACTAGAACAACACTTCAATGTAAAAAAACATGGTATGGTAGATAGATGAAGTACACACCGATGAATAACAATGCATAAGATATTCAGAAGCATGATGTCCAAATTAAGCAGATGGCATTGCGATAGAGTTGAATGACAGTACTTGAATTTGAAAACATGTTATCATGAATGGAATAGGTACTGAAAAACAGGAAGACATGACATATTTACATGCATGATCAGCATGCTAAGCACATGGCATTGCAACAGAGTAGATACACTCCAGGACATTATATGCATGTTGTACCCATATCACGGGCCAAGTTAGAGCAAGGACCTTGTGGGGTGAAGAGGATTCAACATCTTTCTGCAAGTCTTCTGAAGAACTGCCTTTACATGTTCCATCTTATTGGGTATCATTGACATCAAGTTTATTGGCCTTTACATTGCTCTGTGAGGTTCTTGTGGATATATTAGTGTGTGCAATTATATCTGA
Organism: Aegilops umbellulata; assembly: GCA_032464435.1. Lineage (NCBI taxonomy): Eukaryota > Viridiplantae > Streptophyta > Magnoliopsida > Poales > Poaceae > Aegilops > Aegilops umbellulata. The sequence continues at coordinate 334,805,220 of CP136058.1, forward strand.
CATGCATGGAAGACAACTAGTAGTTAGATTCATGTAATGAGTGCATGTAGGATACGACATAAATAGTAAGATTGGGGTTAACTAGCAGCAAAAAGTCTCAAAAACTAAAGGGAGAACACAGATGAAAGCTACAGAATATGTATCATTTGTACTCGAGATTAACTAGATGGCACACAAAAGTATTAAAGAGCAACATAGGTAATACTAGAAGTGGTATAATACTATAATCACCAGCCTGTGGGATAGCATTGGCTGATGGATGATAACTACAGAACAACGTTACCTAAAGAACAAGTATCTTAGCTGAACTATGGAACATCGTTAACTCCTGAACAAGACCCGTAAGAGATCAGCATGAATATACAGTGAAATGTGATAATCTATTTTCCATGCTTAGATGAATAACAAAGCCATAAATGTTGCACACAAGTAAGATGAGGGTACAACCTATCTGGCCTTCCATAGGAGTGAGCATCATGTGTTCACTTGTCGATGGCCCTGCAGTTGTTGTGTCTGTCCATGTCGGGCACGCACATTTGATGCAGGGAACTGTTGAGTGGGGACTATAGCTCCCTTCTGGTGTATGCTTCCCTTGTTGGAGCAGCTGCGGTGAGTCGGAAGACGGTGTGGCTGAAGATGCGGATAACGCATAATGTTAAGAACGACACATCTCTTTGATCTGAAGAAATACACTAAGAGATCAACAGCAAGGTACGAGAGTGGTCACACGTCTGTTGACTGAAGACTAAATTGGGGTCACACGATTTTATTTTATTTTGGTACTGTCCGATCTACGCCGGATGGCTTGATAGCCATCTTGTGCCTCCGGCTGACACTGTTAGGAATCTTCCCCGAAGAGCCAGCGACCAACGGCAGAGCAGCTTGCCTCCGCCATCCGTGGCCCCGACCAAAACCCCGCTCCCTGCCCCACCGCACTACCATGGTTGCGCCGCCCCGGGCCAATCCACAAAGACTTCCCGTCATCCAGATCCGGCGGCGGCAGTACCTTCAACCCACGCAACTCTAAGATAGCCATCTAAGCGCTGTTTCCGCGGCGAACTTGCGGCCCCGCACCCTTATGTTAGACACCAGCCAACCGACAGACTAGGAGCTCCGTCGCCTCGAGGGTTGCTACTTCCCATTGGGAATCGATTGGCCCGGAATAAAAATTCAGACAACTGACGCCTAAATAAAGTGATTTGAGATGAGGGTAAGACCTATCTGGTGGCATGGTGAAGTAGGAAGGTCCAGCTGCCGAGTCGCTGAGGCCGGCGCGGTTGCGGTGGCCACCGGCAGCAGGGAAACAACGATGTCGTGATGGTCGATGGCTATAGGGAAGCAGCGTCGGGACTCTAGACGGATCCGAAGTTGGAGCCTCTCTGGCGCCATGAACAACGACGGGGGTGAATCGGCTCCGGTACAGTTCACGCGGTCATCATCGAGTCAGCTCCAGCAGCACGGAGTAAGAGGCACACGGCCTAGTGCACGACGACAAATGGACAATGTCTCCGGCATTAGGGAGGAGGGTGGTTGTGAAATTGGTGCGTTGGGGGGCGGCATGGAGGAGGGGCTGAGGTTTCGCGACTCAGGAGAAGGGAGCTTCCAGGGAGAAGGTGATTTGGCGCCCACGAGGTATGAATTGGGGGGGGGGGGACTGGGAGGGGAGTGGAACCATGTTTTACGGACGCATTTGTCTGAAATGTGAGGGGGAGTTACAGTTCTACCCCTGCCTTTAGGCTTCTCGGCTTGGGTCTGTGTACTGAGGGTCGGGGATACTAGATTAACTTTGCTTCTCCCCAAATAGTGGGCGGGAGCGATTTCGGGCGAGGAGGGCGTGTTTTGAAATATAGTGGGCGCGAGCGATTTCGGGCGAGGAGAGCGTGTTTTAAAATAGTGGGCGCGAGATATTTCGAGCAAGGAGAGCATGTTTTGCCGACCATGGTTTATGAATTATTCGGTACATGTCATTTCGGCCGAGGAGAAGGCGCGCTTGGATGAAGTTACGAACCTACCCTCGATGTACAACGGGCCCATTAATGCGTCTCCCACATAGGACGGTAATTTCGCGTCTCCCATTTATTTGCTCGGGCGAATTCCACCGAGCAGAGGATGTTTAACGGTTCGTTCAAAATTAGGGAGAACGAGCATCCACGTCTACCTTACCAAGTCGATTCAAATCAAATTTTGAAATATTAGCTTGCCACTTCTTTTTTAGATGGAGAGATGATGCTCGGGAGTAATGTGTTTTTACATGCTCGTTGCTAGCGATTTACTATATGACAAATAGTTGACCCACTCAAAAACGGGAATCAAACCCAAAATGAAATGTCTCGATTCAATGAAATAGCTCGTTCACCAGGTCAAAATAGTGAACTAAATCCAAAATTGAACACCTCAATCGAATAGCATGCTGTACAGTATTATAGTACTCCATGAACATGTTGAAAGTCAAATTAATGAACTTGTTTGATATACGCATATATCCGTTCATGTGTGGATTGCAAACAACATGTTCTCCAATTTAAATATTTGAATGCAAGTTTATATCGAAACATGGTTTATGTCTTTGATGCATAAAACGCGACCTTCCCCTCTCCAGGACTCATGCTCTCTCTCTCTCTCTCTCTCTCTCTCTCTCTCTCTCTCTCTCCGACAATCTTCAATTCTGTCGCACGCATCCAACACACAAACCTTGTTGGTCCCTCTCGCGCTTTCTCTCCATCTCTCTCTCTCTCTCTCTCTCTTTGTGTGTGTGTGCGTGGGGGGGGTCTTTCCAGTTCGCATGCATATATACTCCATCTATAGGTCTCTCTCGCACACTATGTATGATTCTCTAGTCGAAGCTAGATATCTTGGGTGCACTCATCGTACACACACAAATTCCTTGGCTCGTTGCCCGTAACTCTCTCACGCACCACTCTGTCGTGTCGGAGCTCTTCCCCCCTCTCTCAAACTCTCCATCTACCTGGGTCACACATACACATGCATATCTCACTCGCACTTGATAGGTCCATCTAAAACTCTATCTCTCTCCCTCGTTCTCTCTCCATATCACACACACACACACACAATCTGATGCCTAGATAGCCAAGTATGATGGTCTCTCACTCAATTGTAGGCACACGCAGTCCTCCTATATGTATATGACTAGCTAATCTTAGTCTCCATCACAAACATGTGCATGGTCTATCTCGATTTCTCTCGGGGCATCTTTCTATCGCACACGCACCTCCCTCGATCTCCCACCCATATAGTCCCCTCACGACCTCGAGGGGGTCTCTCTATCACAAACACACCCTCTTGCCCTCCCCATGCGTCCATGTTCTCCATGTGTCCCTCTTGACCTTTGTTCCTTGTTGGCCAGACCTCTATTGGACATGTGCTATAGGGGTGTCTCTCTCCGTTGCAAACAATCACACACTAGCTATCTTCGTGTATCTCATCGTCTCGCTTTTCTATCTCGGAGATGCATGCGTGATATATTCGCCTAAGAAACGAAAACACACACACTCTCTCTAATTTATCGTTTGTTGTCACTTTCTCTTTCACACACATACTCTTTTTGCACACTTGCTCATTCTCCTTCACAGGCACTTGATCCCTCTTGACTTAGGCACTCTCCTCGGTCCATAGCATATTGATTTATTGAAAAGTCAAACATCACAAAGTTTGACCATATACGTGGAGAAAAACAATTACATCTAGAACGGCAAACATATACCATTAGATTCACCATGAGATGTAGTTTCGTATGATGTATCTTTGGTATTGAAGATATGAATAACATTTGTGTAAACCTGATCAAAATTTCCAATGTTTGACTTCTAAAAAATTACATGCACTGCATTATCGAGCGGATGGAATATCTCTTTCCCCATCTCAGCTATCTCACACACCACTCAACCTTATCGGGGCTCCTCAATCTCTCTCAAACTTTATATCTCCCTGGTTCACACATACACATGTCTCGCTCGCGCTATACATATAGACCCATCCAACACTCTCCTCCCTTGTTCTCTCTCTATGTGACACACACCCCCTAGTAAGTACCATAATCCCTCACTCCATCATAGGCGCAAGCACACCCGCCCTAAGTATGATTATCTCTCACTAGCCATCAGGAATACATGTATTGTCTCCTTCCATCCATAAGTCTATCTCGATATCTCTCGGGGTATCTTCTATCGTGCACACACCTTGTCACTCGATCTCCCACCCATGTAGTCCCATCACGATCTCCAGGGGATCTCTCTATGACAAACATACACTCTCTCCTCCCCATGTCTGCATTTTCTCCGTACGTCTCTCTCGACCTCTCTTCCTTGTTTGTCAGACCCCTCTTGGCCATGTGCTAGGGGTCTTGTTCTCTCGGTTTCAAACAACCACACACTATCTCCTCACCTTGCTTCCATTGTCGAAGATGCATGTGTGATATGTTTGCATAAGACACACACGTTTTTTCTTGACTTTTATCGAGTGTTGTCCATGTCTCTTTCACACACGCACACACACTTTTTTCACTCATTCTTTCTATTTCACTCACTCTCTCTCTCTCTTTCTAGTTAGGGACTCTCTCGCGTCCATAAGTATATGGATGTTTTGAAAAGTCAAACCTCAGAAAAGTTTGACCAGGTATGTGTGGAGAAAAACATTTACATCTGGAAAGATCATTAGATTCATCACAACATGTACTTACTTCATACTATCATTTATCTTTGGTATTGTAGATATAAGTAATTTATTTATAAGCTTGGTCAAAGTTTCAAAAGTTTGACTTTAAAAAAAAGTTGGAACTACATTATCAAACAGAGGGAGTAGCTCTTTCTCTCTCTCTCTGCTATCTCTCACGGGCCTCCCCTCTCACACGAACACTCTATACCGATGGATTATACGCTCACTGTGTCAGCGTATAGCTCCGTATATTGTTTAGTTGACCGGTCAACCAGTCCACATGCTGCCTTGTTAGCTCGTGTTATGTATCTTCGTGTGCTGGCCCATGTGGCAGTGGGTGAAAATAAGTAAACTAGAGGCCCATCTGACACGCGGTGAAGTAAACAGAGTTGAAACCACTCGAGGTAGCACCCCGCACGCTAGTAATTTGAGGGTGCATTGAGGACACACTTCTTCCGCGTGGAGGACGCACTCGTGCACAATTCACCACTGCACGGTGGCATGCACAGAAGGACGCACTCGCGCACACCCAGCACACAACACACACCAGCACACGTGTACACCGGCGTCGCCGCCGGTTGAGATGGACGGTGAGGCAGCCAACAAGCGGAGGCGTCTCGAGCCAAAACTGCATCCGGCTAGACTGGACTTCATCAACAGCCTCCCCAATGACATGCTTCTCGTCATCATCGGCCTCCTCCCCACCAAATCTGACGTGCGGACCGCCCTGCTCTCCCAGCGGTGGCGCCCCCTCTAGCACCGCGTCCCCCTCAGCCTCACCGTCGACAGCTGTCTCTATGACGGGGATTGCAAACGCATGGCCGCAGTCTTCAAGATCCTTTCATCACACCCTGGGCCAGCCAGACGCCTTGACATCCGCATGTTCAGTACCAACTGCAAGGTCCAACCCAAGTTCGATGAGTGGTTCTTATCCCCTGCCCTAGATCAGCTCGAAGAGCTCAGCTTTGAAGCTGGACGATGTCGCTCTCTGCCGCTGTCTGCGCTCCACCTCGCGCCAACGCTGCGTCGCGCCAGCTTCAGCTCCAGCTATCTTCCCGAGATTAATGCCGCGCCCACCCTTCTTCTCCCTCAACTCAAGCAGCTCGGCCTCTTCAACGTTGTCATCTCGAAGAAGGCTATGGAGCACCTGCTCCCCAGCTGTACTGCGCTCGAGTACCTTCGTCTTGAGCAGATCCACGAGTTCATTAGCCTCCACATTGCCTCGATGAATCTCCGATGGATTTATGTGTCTTGCTGGCCCCGCAACAAGACATCAATTGGGAAGAAATCAATCCAGCTGTTCCACGTTATGGTCATTGATAATGTGCCTTTCCTTGAGAGATTGTTTGTATGGGATCTAAAAGGTCCAACAAAAATCAGGGTCATTGACGCGCCGAAATTGATAGCGTTGGTGCACTCGTCTGCCAAATTCTCCGAACTCTTTATTGGATCCGTAATCGTTCAGGTATAACACTCATCTTCTTCTCCGTCTTCTTGAAATTCACATTTTTAAAATTCTTCTAGATGTATTTACGACCGTCTTCCAGAAAATGATTCCCACAAGCTTGACCCAGTCTATGCGCACAGTGAAGATCTTGGCAATAAAATCTATCGGCCCCAATCTGGATCAAGTTGTTGGATTCCTTACATGCTTTCCGTGCACGGAGAAGCTACTCATCGAGGTGAAACTTCTTTCCTATTAGTAAACGTAATCACAACGTAGCTCAATTTTTTCGTAATTTTCCCAAACTACGATGACAAGTGTAGTGTTCAAAACTGCATCTACGCACTGCACCGAAAGAAATGTTTTTAGTATTTTTTTCTCACGTGATCACCTGCATCATTTTTTGTTGCACTACTATAGTAGCCTAGGCTAGTCATAGTGGAAAGTAACTTAGACTACTCCGGTAACTCTATAGTTACCCGAAGAGCAAGTACTACCTCCGTCCTGGTTTACTCTTCCTATTTTGCAGTATCAAAATTTGACCATAGATTTAACGGACAAAATGTTAATGCATGTCACTAAGAACTATATCGTTGGATTCGTATTTGAACATAATTTCAAATGGTGTAATTTTTAGTGACATGCATTGGCATTTTCTTACATAAATATATGGTCAAAATTTTATACTAAATAAGAGGTAGTACAAAAGTGGGCTATAACGGCCCTCCATTATGTAGGCCAAAACACGTGCCAAATTCACTTGTGATGCATTTGGCATCGATGCCCCTCCATTGCTCACCTGGTGCCCCAATCTGGATCACCTACTTTGCTCCGGTGCCAAATTAATGAAAAAACGCTTGCGTGGGAGAGAGAGAGAGGACTGAGGCAATAAAAAAACACTTGTTTGGGAGAGTGAGAGGCTGGTGTAGTTGGTTTGATTGATTTGTTTATACATGTGGGGTCTGTGTGCACAGCGGTGCCAACTCTCTCACATCGCGAGAGCGGTGCCAAAATCTTTTGATTTGACATCGATGCGTATTATGTGGCGTACTTTTGCGAAATATGGCATCGGCCACATAGTGGAAGGCAACAAATGCCCAAGCTCTTCACGTACTCCTAGGTAAATGAGATGAAAGGGAAAGAGAGAGAGAGAGTGAAAAAATATCACTAGCCAGCCAACCCTATCGTATGAGCGAATGATATTGGTACCTCTTGATGACACGACAATCTTATACAGCCAGCTGCTCTAATATGTTCTCTTCTTTTGCAGATAAAAAAGACCTGAAAGTGAAAAATGTGCTACACTATAACAATCTCATCGAATGCCTTGATCTCCATCTTACAGAAATTGATTTGATCGACTACCGAGGCAGCACATCTGAGATTAAATTGGCCAGGTTCTTTATTCTGGAGGCAAGTGTGCTCAAGGTAATGAGGTTTGGCGTTCTCTGGCGCAACAATGAATGGCGTGCTGATCACCGCAAGCGTCTAAGCGTAAATGACAAAGTCTCCGCAGAAGCTGAATTTGTTTTTGAAACATCAAGTGGACAGAGACTCGAAAACTTATTTGCCCATTAGTGACTTATCAGGGCGGTGGATTTTAGTTTGTACGATAATGCTGCATCCACCTAAAGTAACGAAAGTTCTTACATAAACTTCATAGTAATTCCCTCTTCGTAGGTGTAGCATTACTCCTAACATTTGTAATATTAGTTTGAAACTTGTAATATTACTGTGTCCTATTCCTGCGTTTTCAAAATCATGCGAATCAAATAGGTCCTGAGTTGGTGATGATGTTGTGCTTGCCATCTTTCACCAATAGCCGTCAGATCTAGATCTAACGCATACAAACCAAACTTCTCCAGTTTTGCAAAAAGATACCCGCACTTGTTCCCTATTTACAAACAACTCCTTGTCTCTCACAATCAACCTTATCTCCTCCCCACCACATCTAGAAGGCCATGTAAAAATCTGGCGCGATGGCCGCTGCCGGCGCTGTCCACCCCCCAATCTCGGTGTTCTGTGCAATGCACGGGCATCTACACACGGGAAATTATGTCGAACACGGCTAGTTGTAAGCAGGCTAGGTCTACAGCCATGATGATAGTGACTACAGACGGTGAGGCTGACTATGGTATGCCGAACACGACGCCTATACTCAGGTGTCATCTCCGGCGTAGGGTCTTGTCACTTCACTGTGAGGAGCAGCACGTAATAATTTGACCAAGGGGTACTGTGCTACTACATTAGTAGTAGTACTACTACTAGTACTAGCACCACCGTCTGGATTTAGTAGTACTACCACGTCCATCTGGATTTAGTATTTGACTAGCAATATCTAGTAATGCATGTCACAAAAATTGTGCTAATCCCTCTGTAAATAAATACATGGTGTATTGTTTTATTCCTATCGGTGAGATAACTTAATTTCTTTTTGCTACTTAATAGGATTACATGCAATGAACTAACCACTGCATGTGATGTTTGGTAATATCAAGTCATTGGAAACATGCACAGGCATGGAGGGGGACGCAACTTCATTGACTTACTGCACCTGCCTTTGGGTGTATGACACGTGGGCCCAACGGGTGGCTGGCCAACCTGTCATACAACCAAAGGCAGGTGCAGTAGAGGGGCGAGGAGTAGATGGCCAACACGCACATGAATTCAAAGCAGTCTGCACTTCTCATATAAAGGTTCCCGTCAGTCCAATCTACGAAATCCTACGCACCTACGCACCCAAGGGCAAGAGTGATCACTCCAATCGCAAGATTAGTTGACTAGAAGCTAGAACCATGGAGGTGATGAGCGCGAGCATCAGCTGGCTATGCCAGATGGTCCACAACGCCGGCCTGCGGCCCGGCACCGAGGAACGTCTCCAGGTAGTGCTTGAGGCCGTCAGGGCGAGGAGCCGCTTGGACGACAACTTCGTCTCCTTGTTCGACGAGGTCCTCGTCGGCTTCCTCGACAAGTTCACCGTCGTCAAGAAGCTCGCGGACGACCTTGATGTACGCCTCCAGCCCACGCGCCCAGTCTCTGCGATGCCTTCCACCCTCAACGGCCTCTATGGTGACAACCTCTTCGACGCACTGGTGGCCCTGCGACTGCCCGCCGTCGCGCCGGAGAATGTCCACCTCGAGGTTGCACTCGTCGCGCAGCGCCTGGCACAGCAAGACACCATCAACATAATCATCCACGTCTACGCGCAAATCATCCACAAGGACTACTACATGCAAGAGGAGGACGATGGGACGCTGGCCTTCTTGGACCGCAGGGCAACCTTGGACGACATTGTTCAAAAGCACGTTGAGCTTGCCGCCAACGCCGCTGCTCCTCACACGTCGGTTGGTGACCCGGTGCACTAGGGCGTGAGGATGTCGTTGATGGATCCGTATGTATCTTTCCGTCAAATCCATGTAGTAGTATATGGTACTACTAGTAATTATCTTACCTTTCGCATCAACTTCATAATTTTCCTACGTACACCATGCATGAACCGCGCCAGAACCAAACTTCTCATTACTCTAGGGAAAATCGTTATTTCTATCTATCGGCCGCGCCATGGAGCAGAACCAAATTTTACAAGTTACAAGTTCAAAAGGAAAAGCATGCCGTGTTTGTGTCGCACCCCCACACGGTTGGTCTGGCACGCTGCTCAAGGGGGAATGCGTGCTGTGTTGCATTTTCACTTACAAGTGGGACCGCAGTTGAGAAAACCGACTATCAGCAAACCCCCACCCCGCCCACCGCACGATGGCTGAGAAAACGGGAGGGAGAAGAGATGGCTGTAGCACGGACTCCAAGAAAATTGGTGTCGGATGGGACTCGTGTGGGTGGCGTGTGCCGTACGGCTAGACATGAATGCTAGTTATGGCCCATGCCACCCCACTATATCGAGGTGCTGGTTATGTAGAACAAATTTCTTGGAGTCCTTGCTCAGCCCTCCTCTATCTCTCTTCTCAGCCAGCCAATAGACGTGGGGAGCCCATCGTCTGTTTGCTCATATGCGGTCCCACATGTCAGTGAAAACGCAAGAGGACCCACTGAACCTGCACATCTTTCACCTCAACGTGCTGGTGATGAAAAACAAATCCAATAAAGATCTTCGGTGGCCACTTTTGGAGTTACTCAAGAGTAGTAAGATTCTATTTACAGTTTAACCCAAGATGCACATCATGTGGCTTCAACTACCACTCTATTTTCTTGCATGACACGACCTGGATGCTGGATGTCCCACGTGTTGGCAAAAGGAGGAAGAACTCGACCAAATCTTTGGTTGTGCTCTCGGATTAGACTAGTTGTGCTAACTTAAAATTTTATTGTGTAGAATGGATGCAAGTTTTGGCATTGGGAAGAAGAGTACAACGATATATTGATAGAGCGCAATTTAGTAGATGTTCTAGCACTTTTAGGTAGCATAGAGGCTAGAGATGAGACTAGTGCACTTGTTGATAGAATAGAGGCTAGACAAGTCTACTTATTTACACTCAAAGAAGAAAGAAGCACGCAAGATCGAGCCTCCGCAGATCAACAATGAATGCATCGAGAAGGCACTAATCCAACTTACAGGAGCAATTATGGAAGTTGGATATCTTCTAAAATGTATTCTTGTGGTTCTTGTTTTCTTTGGTCTTGCTTTTCTAGTCAAAATGTTGGTGATGTATTTCCATGTACCAAAAAATCAATGATGAAAAAAAGATATGTGTTTGCAAAGAAAAATGTACGCGGTCGGGATGCGTCCGCGCGTTTGGTGCATGGCCACCGCATCCGAGAAATGGCCCGGACACGACCCCATTACCCTACCCAAACGGACAGAATCCGGGCAAAACGGTGGTCCGTTTGGGGCCGTGCGTTGGAGTTGGCCTTACAAGTGGGACCGCGGTTGAGGAAACCGACTATCGGCAAACCCCCACCTCGCACGCGGCGCGATGGCTGAGTTAGAGAAATGACGAGGTTGAAGAGACTGCTGTAGCACGGACTCCAAGAAATATGGTGTCAGATGGACGTCGTGCTGGTGGTGTGTGTCGAACTCCTGGACGTGAATGCTTCTTCTGGCCCATGCCACCCTACTACTCCAACTACTTATAGTAGTAGTATCGAGGATTCGAGGTGCTGGTTATGTACAACGAACACATTAACATATGGCCCACCTCACACTGTGGCCAAATTTCCTGGAGTCTGTGCTAGGTTAAAAGGTGTTCTTTGTGAGGATGGGTGGCTGGTCTCAAGTTTAAAACTTGTTGTATTACGTACGTAGACATAGAGATAGTTGTAAGTGCATCTAGTGCCACCCCTAGGAGTTTTGGAGTATTGACGACAAACCTGGTTGAGGGACTAATGTGTTTGTGAGAATTGCAGGATAACACATGTAGTAGTCCCTCATTGATTCGGTTTACCTACCAGAGATGACCCCTAAAAATGTATGAAGACATTGACGACCATGGTGGTATGGGAAGATATTCATATTGAAGACTATGACATGAGAAGACATTGAGTGAAGACTATGGAGCGCGGAGACTTAGTTGTTTCGTTGTTGCCTTTTCTTCTTTGTTGAGTCATAGGAACCACCGTACTGTTAAGTGGGGTCCAAGTGAACAAAGTCGGAGTGACTGAAGTGATGCTCAACCAAAATCGTATGTCTTCGAGCGAAGACAATGAGAGCAAATCTTATCCAGAGCTGGATGAGTCACCTTTGCTTGTAGCCCAAGTAAAGTTGCCGCGTGTGTTTGAAATCTGACCGTTGGAACACATGTCAGTTCCTTAGTGACCTAGGGTCATTTCGGACATATCAGGTCGGGTTGCCTACTGGCTATAAATAGCCCACCCCCTACACCATAAATTGGTGGCTGCTCAGAGTTAGTGCACGGCTTTTGTCGTATTGAGAGCAACCCACCTCGAAGCCTTTGAGAGAGAGAAATCCTTGCGAGGACAAAGCCCAAACACCCAGAGCCAAAGAGTGGTAGGCATCACTGAAGTCCTTCTGTCTGCGTGACCTGAAGACTTATTACACTTGAGGACTGTGAATCCTCCAGCCGGGTAGGCGTCGCGCTCTGAGCATCCAAGAGTCATTGTGGATCGCCGGTGAACGAAGTCTGTGAAGGTTTGGAAGTCTACCTTGAAGACTTACCAGAGTAATTGGGAGAGGACTGTGTGTCCTTAGCTCAAGGGGAATAAGGTGAAGACGCGGTCTTCTGAGTTGAATCTCAACCTCCCTAACCAGACGTACAGTTGTCACAGCAACTGGAACTGGTCCAACAAATCCTGTGTCCTCAACAAGTGACTGGTTCTATCCTCTCCCTCTCTTTACTTAGAGTTTGTCTTTGTGAAGTCATTGCCTGTTTGCTTTACCTATTTGTCTTCACCGTTTGACATCTATTGTTGGTTGGCTTCATACCATCTTCCATTCTGATCCTTACTATCTAGCTGCTATTTGTCTTCGTACTCTCATTGCATACTTGACTATGGCTTGCTTAGTGTAGTATATCTTCTGCTGTATTTCTGTAGGTTCATTTCTACTGTTTGTCTTTGAAACTTCCATGTTTTGAAGACTTTCATAAAAATCGCCTATTCACCTCCCTCTAGTCGATAACTAGCACTTTCAATTGGTATCAGAGCAAGGTACTCCCTTGTTCTGTGTGATTCGGTTTAACCACCTCGAGTTTTAGCTATGTCGACTGCAGGGATAATCAAAGTCTCCGCTGCTTGCCCCATCTTCGATGGAATTGAATATCCCTACTGGAAGAATAAGATGCGCATGCATCTTGAAGCCATTGATGTCGACCTCTGGTATGTCGTCAAGAATGGTGTTCCCAAGACTGGTGAAGGTGTCACCCCTGCTGATGTCAAGAAGTTCATTCAACTGGACTCTACTGCCAAGAACATCATCTGTGGTCATCTGACCAAAGGACAGTATGGCCGCGTGAGTGCTCTGGAAACGTCGAAGCTAGTCTAGGACTGGCTGTCCAAGGTCAACGAAGGCCTCTCAACCCAGAGAGATCAAAGGATCAGTGTTCTTCTCAACCTCTTCAACCGCTTCAAGATAAACGACAATGAAAATGTCCAGCTCACGTTTGATCGCCTCACTGACATCACAAATGAGCTTCGTGCTCTCGGCGCCACTGAGATTACCAAGCATGAAATCGTCAAGACATTACTGAGATCACTTGACAGCTCCTTTGACACCCTTGCCCTCATGATACAAGAACATCCTGACTTCAAGACACTCGATCCGTCTGATATACTTGAGAGGCTCAATACACATGAGTTCCAGCTGTCTGAGAAAAGAGATATCTATGGTCCCAACTATGGCCGAACTCGCACTTTGAAGTCAAAAGTTGTTTCCTCATCTGAAGAAGAATCTGACTGCAGTTCTGATGATCCTGAAGACTTTGGAAAGGAACTTGCTATGCCTATGAAGAAGTTCCAGAAGTTCACTAAGAAGAAGGGCTTCAGAAAGCCTTCACGATCCAGTTCAAGAAATGATGAAGCTTCCACTCATGACTACAAGAAGAGAACATGTCACAAGTGCAAGAAACTTGGACACTATATCTCTGAGTGTCCACTGTGGGACAACGAGAAGAAGAAGAAGAAGAAGAGCAAGGAATATGATTCTGATGGCAAGAAGAAGAAGAAGAAGAAATCTTCAAAGTCTTCTTCCAAGTCCTCATCCAAGTCTTCATCTCATAAGAAGAGCTCATCTGGCAAGGCTCGTGCTTTTGTTGGCAAGGAGATGGATTCAGAGGAGGAGTCTGATTCTGAGGAGGCGGAGGTGGAGTCTTAGGAGGAGTCCGACCCTGGCATCGCAAGTCTGGCTTTAGCCACAGCCTACGTTGCCAAGTCAATCTTCAACACTGAAGACAATGACTTCCACACCAACGCTGAAGCTGATGACAAGGACGACCCTACTCCCACCTACTGCTTCATGGCACGTGGTGCCAAGGTAAAATCACACGATGCTTACTTTCAAACATCTAGTGAAGATGACTCTGATTGTGAGTCCAAACCCAGCTACAAAACACTTGCTAAAATTGCAACTGAACAACAAAAGGCTATGGAACATACTCAAAAAATGTTAAACAAAATCGATGACCTGTTGGACACGGAAATGACTCGTTCACAGTCCTTAGTTGAAGACATAAAAAATCTTCATGCTAAGTACCAAGAACTTGGCGGTCGTCATGAAACGCTCTCGACCACTCATGAAAAGCTCTCCTATGATTATCTTCAAAGGAAGCAAGAGCTTGAGAAATTGAGAGCGGCTCATGAAGATCTTCGAAAAGAGAATGAGTCACTTCGCGCTCAATAGATCAGTCCCGCTCAGGATGGATTTGAACCACCATGCCTAAAATGTCTTGAGCGTGATAACGCTACGTCTGTTGCTGAATGTTCCACTACTGCTACTGCTGCATTGTCTTCAACTACTGATGTGGTAACTAACCCCTCTGCTGAGGATACCACTACTATTGCTGATGAAAATGCTAGGTTGAAGACATTGCTTGAAACAGGGATGTACAAAATTCTGAAAGGGCATCAGACACTGTGCGATGTCCTTAAAAAGCAGATTCTGAACCGAAACCCTAGGAAAGAGGGTGTTGGGTTCAAGAGGAAAATGAATGTTGATGGTTCCTATTGGAAGCCTGAGTAGTATCTCGAAACCACATGGGTTGCTGCAAAGGGACCTTAAATGGACCCATCCACCTTATCTGGCTTTACCTGTGCTAACCCTGTTGTCATCATGAATCCTTTGATGCAAACTATAAATTGTTCAAGAATCAGAATGGTGAAGTGTTTGCCAGATATGTTGGTACTAACTGCAGGAATGGGCCACCTATGAAGAAGATCTGGGTTCCCAAAAGCTGTCTTGAGAATCTTCCATTGAATATCATCATAACACCACCTGGGAAGAAGACAAACCCCAGACCTAAGGCTTCATATGGTCCAAAGGCTTCATACAGACAGAGGACTCACCTGAGTCACCCTAATGCCAATGTTTTGCAGGGAAACCATGCTCAGACTTATGAATATGAGCGTGTGTCTTCAAACTGCTATGTTCATAGAACTAAGAACTTTTCTGCTTATTCATATGAGTATCATTCATCTCCTGCAAGGCTATTTGCTAGGGCTCCAAAGCCAAAGTTCTCAGATCCTGCACTTAGACTCATTGCTTCTAAGCCACCCCTGAAGATGTGGGTGGTTAAGAAGAATTAGATTTCTCGTGCAGGGAAAGGTCTCCAGCTAGAAATCAAAGGCGTCTAATGCTATTGCTGGGGATCTAAAACATCTTGTGGGGCGCAAGATCAAATGCCCAAATGGTCTTACTATGTATTTTGTTCCTGAATTGTTTGCCATTCATCCTATCAGTCCTAATCTTGATCTGAGCTTCAATAATCCTCTTGCTCGTCAAATGTTTATGCTTCACAATGCTCTTGGTGAAGCCTATCCCCCTAACTGTACTGTAGGGTATGACACCTCGTGCTTCAGAATGGATTATGGACAGCGGATGCACTAATCACATGACTGGTGATCGAAGTCTTCTCATGGACTCAACTTTACGTCCATCTTATAAGAGTCACATCACATTTGCCGACACTGGTAAAAGCAAGGTATTGGGTCTAGGTAGAGTTGCAATCTCAAGGGATCAGCACATGGATAAAGTGATGCTTGTTGAATCCCTTGGCTTCAACTTAATGTTTGTCTCGATGCTTTGCGACTTGAACATGATTGTGATATTTGGAAAATATCATTGCCTTGTACTTATGGAATCTGATAAATCTCTAGTCTTTGAAGGGTACCGGAAAGATGATCTGTACATGGTAGATTTCTCAGCAGGACCACAGCTTGCCGTATGTCTTCTTACAAAAGCTTCAGAATGCTGGCTATGGCATCGGAGGCTGGGGCATGCTGGCATGAGGAACTTACATACTCTCGCCAAGAAGAAGCATGTCATAGGCATCGAGGGCGTCAAGTTCAAGAAGGATCAT
The DNA here is from genome assembly GCA_032464435.1 of Aegilops umbellulata. Lineage (NCBI taxonomy): Eukaryota > Viridiplantae > Streptophyta > Magnoliopsida > Poales > Poaceae > Aegilops > Aegilops umbellulata. Next base: position 334,821,315 of record CP136058.1, read on the forward strand.
TTGTGCGGTGCCTGCGAAGCTGGAAAGATAACTAGGGCCAAGCATCCCTCGAAGACAATCATGACGACATCTCAACCCTTCGAGCTGCTACACATGGATTTATTTGGCCCTACTCACTACTCTACCATCACAACAATTGCCTGTCTCTATGGCTTCGTTATTGTTGATGATTATTCAAGATATACGTGGGTGAACATAATTCTCTACAAGACTGAAGTGCAAGATGTCTTCAGATGCTTCGCCAACCGAGCCACGAACAATTATGGCGTCAAGATCAAGCATATCAGAGGTGACAACGGCACTGAATTCAAGAACACCGGACTTGATCTTTATCTGGATACAATGGGAATCACTCATGAGTTCTCCGCTCCGTATACACCTCAGCAAAATGGCATCATGGAGTGCAAGAACAGAACCCTCGTTGAGATGGCTCGAACAATGCTAGATGAGTACAAGACACCAAGAAAGTTCTGGCCTGAAGCCATTGATACAGCATGTCATGTCATCAACCGTGTCTACATCCATACGCCTCTGAATAAAACATCCTATGAGCTACTCATTGGCAAGAAGCCAAATGTCAGTTACTTCAGAGTATTTGGAGCTAAGTGCTAGATCAAGGATCCACATCACAAATCAAAATTTGCACCTAAAGCTCACGAAGGATTCATGCTCGGTTACGGAAAGGACTCCCACTCTTACAGAGTCTTCAACCTCTATCTCTACAAGATCGTCGAAATGGTGGACGTACGGTTCGATGAAACCAATGGTTCACAAAGAGAGCTCCTGCCAAGTACACTAGATGAAGCTTCACCCAGTGAATCTATCAAGCTAATGGGAACTAGTGAAATTATGCCTTCTGAAGCACAGCCTGAAGAGGAACCTATCATCTCTGCACCTAACCAACCTGAAGAAAATGCTCAGCCTGAAGACAATCCTTCCAATATTGATAATGATCAGCAAGAGCAAAATCTTCGCCCAGTTCATCCTCGTGTTGCAAACGAAGTACATATTGAGAAGATAATTGACAGCATCAATGCACCTGGTCCACTTACTCGCTAAAGAGCAACACAGTTAGCAAACTTTTGTGGGCACTTTTCTTTTGTGTCAATATCAGAACCCAAGAAAGTTGCTGAAGCCTTTATGGAACCTGAATGGATTCAAGTTATGCAAGAAGATCTTCAACAGTTCAAGCTGAACAATGTTTGGGAACTTGTCAAGCGTCCTGACCCTCGCAAGCATAACATAATAGGCACAAAATGGATATATCGAAACAAGCAAGATGAGCATGGTCAAGTCGTCAGAAACAAAGCACGTCTCGTCGCTCAAGGATATACTCAAGTTGAAGGGATTGACTTCGATGAAACATTTGCTCCTGTGGCTAGGCTTGAAGCTATTCGGATACTGCTATGCAAATCATCACAACATCTTGCTATATCAAATGGATGTGAAGAGTGCATTTCTCAACGGCAAGATTGAAGAAGAAGTATACATCGCACAACCACCTGGCTTTGAAGATCCAAAACGTCCTGATATGGTGTACAAGCTAAACAAAGCACTGTATGGCCTCAAACAAGCTCCTTGCACCTGGTATGATACGATCAAAGACTTCCTGAAGAGCAAAGGCTTCAAACCTGGATCCCTCGATCCCGCACTCTTCATGAAGACATATGATGGTGAACTGTTTGTGTGCCAAATATATGTGGATGACATTATCTTTGGCTGCACCAACCAGAAGTATAGTGATGAGTTTGGTTACATGATGCAAGAGCAATATCAGATGCCCATGATGGGAGAGCTGAAGTTCTTCCTTGGTCTTCAAATTCGTCAGCAAAGAAATGGCATCTTCATATCTCAAGAAAAATACCTCAAAGATTTCCTGAAGAAGTTTGGAATGCAAGATTGCAAAGGCTACACGACGCCTTTGCCAGCCAAACACCATCTGGGTCCCGACGACAACGGTAAAGAGTTTGATCAAAAGGTATACCGCTCCATGATTGGTTCTTTACTCTATCTATGTGCATCTAGGCCAGATATTATGCTTAGTGTTTGCATGTGTGCTCGATTCCAAGCGGCACCAAAGGAATCGCATCACTTAGCTATGAAGCGAATTCTTTGATATTTGGCTTACACCCCAACATAGGATTATGGTATCCAAAGGGCTCAGAGTTTGATCTGGTTGGATTCTCAGATACTGATTATGCCGGTGACAAGGTGGATCGCAAGTCTACATCAGGCACATGTCACTTTCTGGGATGATCACTTGTCTGTTGGTCTTCAAAGAAGCAGAACTGTGTATCACTCTCCACTCTTGAATCTGAATACATTGCTGCTGGATCTTGCTGCGCTCAGCTTCTATGGATGAAGCAAACTCTCAAGGACTATGGCATCCATCTGAAACGAGTACCTCTCTTTTGTGACAACGAAAGCACTGTCAAGATTGCCAACAACCCGGTTCAGCACTTGAAGACAAAGCACATTGAAATTCGTCATCACTTTCTCAGAGATCATGTCATGAAGGAAGATATTGATATCATTCACGTCAACACTAAAGAGCAACTGGCAGATATCTTCACAAAGCCCTGGGATGAGAAAAGGTTTTGCAAGTTACGGTTTGAGCTAAATATCTTGGAATCCTCAAATGTCCTGTGATCAGGCACACATCCTAACACTTATGCATGTTGATGACTTAGATATACAACACACGAAGTAAAGTATATCTTCAATCAATGAATACTTACATTCTGAGTGTGAATACATTAACGTGGAATTTGACTTCGGAGCGCCATGATAATTGTGCGCCGTGTCTGGGTCTAATACTTCCTATACGGTGGGTAACGCCACCACCAAAATTTTATGTTTGAAGTGTTCTTCTCATGGCGTTACATTTGCTATGTCTTCACATTTGGCTTGTCTTGAAATTTCAACCTGTGTTCATGATCATCTTCACTATGTTGATTTGATTGTTTTCTCATATAAATATATATACTAGTGTTCTGTCCTCTACAGCATTCACTTATAGCTATGTCTTCCTTGTTGAATATTTTGAACTAAGTGAATGTGATCGGACCCTAACCTCTCTATGCTTTCTATCTCAAACTCTATCTGTCCAAATCATATGCATTCTATTGAAATAGTCAAATGTTTTCTCTGCGTCCTTGTCAGCAGAAGATACAGAGACAAACATTAAGTCTGTTTTAAATGCTCTATCCTTATTGCCTGAAATCTGGAGAAGCCGGAACGACCATCCGACAGTTCGGGTGGGCGTGGGAATGTGGGAGAACTCCGAGTAGGTTGCATGCTTGCCACGTGTCCCTCAGATGTGAACCGCCAGGGGCACCTGCGTAATTGCGCCGTGTCGCATATTTCCTTATAAATACATTGTAACATCCCGATTCTCGGAATGTTTAAGAAAAAGTTTTCTCCAAAAATCAGGACGAGAAAATTTCATTTGTTTTATTTGGTAACAAAGCTTAAATTGGACTTTTATAATTCGGAGGATTTAATTTGAACTAATGTGTCTTTGAATTTTCTTTGGTCTTCTAAAATTCGTTCGATTTTTGTTCGAGCTTCTATTCCTTGTCTAGATATTTTTGAGAGGAAAACAATTTATTTTCCACCTATCAAATTTCGGACAGAATTTCCATGTCCCAATCCATCTCTCTTTTCGTTGTGTATATTATTTTTGTTTGTCCATCGAATAGTCCAATTTCATCTCTCGATGTTATTTTTATTTTCTCTATCTTTTCCTAGGTGTACCCACCTCATTCTATTTTTCCTTTCTCCAACCGAATGGCCTAGCCCGATTTGTTTTTCTCTCTACTACTAATTCTCTCCCACATGGGCCTTTGCCAATTTATTTCCACTTGGCCCATGTCTCCCACACCTAACGCCTCTTTTCCTCCTCTTCTCTGTACGTTCACAAGTCACACAAGAGGAAACCTCAACAGCCACGATCCCTCCTCTCCTCTTAATTCCCATCAATCCCATCAGTTACCAAAACTGAAGCCACCATATTCAGCGCCTCCATCTTCTCTTCCATTCACGTAGCACCTCTGCCCTCTCCCTTCATCTTCTCTCCAGAAACTCTCCCCAAAGAAACGATGCTCCATGGACACCGGTGTTCGACCCCGATGAAGGAGGCCATCCCCATCCAAATCCTTGCGCCAGATGATACTCCTCCATGCCGCAGCTCCATTCAGAGAAGAGGGAATGTGTTCCGTCGATCACACACGAAGAATTTCACATGTCCGTCTACACTGTTCGTCGAGTTCATCGCACCATTCCGTCAAACTTGGTGAGCTTCTATCAAATTCCTTTTGCACGCGTACTTGTCATCACCTAATGTATCCCTTAGACATCACGATTCAACCTATTTATGTCGTTGCCCGCGTGTGTCCAAAACCGAATTCGATTTGATGGCATCGGCTTGTCTTTTTATTTTCTGTCCATCAAATGATCTTGTGGTCAACATATGAAATGTATCTTGTGGCTGTAGAAACTCAGTGGTGGAGTTAGATTGTTGGTTCTATCTTGTGAACGGTAGAACAGATATAATCATACTCGTTTCTTTTTAGAATTCAGCGGTCTATCGAGTATGGTTAACTTCTATACTAGTATGTTATTTTCATGTGTTCTTGATATGCTTACGAGTGTATGCTAGATATCTCTTAATTTGTGTGTCATGTGATTTATTAGATTTATTTTACTCTTGTTGAAATTAGTACAATTGTTGTACGTATTGTTTTGGCTCGATAAGTTGTGTGACCACATATAATTATTTTTATGCATATGTACTGTTTTTTTTGGAATTATTCTCATGTTTAGTGTTTTGTTTAGATTTTGTTTGAGTTACTAAATATAGTTTTATGTATTGTCTCGTGTTGATATCCTTTTATGCATCATGGTGTCCTTTCTTATGCATGCGTACAATATTTGGTGAACGTTCGCCATGTTTATAATTTTGTAAGATTATTCTAAGCTTTGCTTTGTTTATCGAATCATGAAATACTTCATATCTTGACTATTTAATTTTGTTTAGCATGGTCATATCTTAGATATGGTTCACATATTCATTTCCGTCCATGTCGCATGTTTGTTTTATTGGTTTGAAATCATGGCATACCTCTGATAATTATTAGGCATCATTTGTAGGTGTTTTGCAAAGTTTTCTTTATGGTAGATGTCAAATGAAATGCTTTGTTGTTTGCAGTGAGTGCATTGTAGTTTGTTGCATACAATGTTATTGCGTAGTTGGTCTTCTTGTTTTGTAGATGACTGTTATCCAATATTATATGAATAGTTGCATTATGTCATGTTTTAAAGTTGTATTGGTACATATAGTATATGCTTGTTGCATAGAACTTACTTCGTTACTTCTTGTTAAGTATCCAAGGCATTTTATTTAACTAGGATGGTTGATATGCGAGCTTAGATGATTACCGTGCCATGTTAGCACTTGCTCAACCTAGAATGGATGTTTTGGTTGCATGCCTACCACATGGTATATTATTGCCAGTAGTACTTTATGGTCACACGTGTAGTTGGCCTTTGCTTAGTAGATATACATGTAAGTAGATACACACTAGTAGCTTATGATATTTTATGATTAAATAGGATTCCTTCTTGACTAATTAATACCATGCCATGATATTGTGATTGGATCGCATGCGTGTAGCAATACATGTATGAGATCTTTCCTAGTTGTTTATTTTATGTTTTTGCAATTATAGGTTGTAACTGGTAGAAATACATGTCTTCACGTTATGGATGCTAATATAGTACATTGCTTGATGTGATTGATGCCATGACCTAGATGTTTAATTGCTTAGTATGATTTTCATTTTGCTTATAAGTCGCAACTAGCATGATAGTGTTATGTGCTAATGCTATTCTTGATAGTCATGCTAGTTGATATCAACTAAGTTATCTCATAGTTACGAGTTGTATTCTATTAGTAGCATATTTTTGCATCTCATGTGATGATGATCCATGCATAGCATTATATTAGGTTTATCTTACTATTGCATTTGTTGTATGTCATGTCTTTCGTTATGTTTTGGTTACCTTTCTATTTCATTATTGTATGCCTAGACATCATTCATGCAAGAAGTCTCACGTGTCATATTATGTTTCATTTGTTATAGTTTACTATTAAGTTCATTGTGCTCCTTATAGATGACTGCCCTTGTCACATGTTAGTACTATGAGTGTTTTATGCGTGATGCAATGGTCCATCACATGCATAGGATAGTTTACCTTTCGTGTTAGTTGAGTTGTATCTTCCTCATATGCTTAGGGTGCATAGTTGATTTGTTAGTTAAGCATTAAGTGGTAATCTTATTGCTAGTGGTTACTTGAGTACTAATTGTTTAGTAGTAAGACCATATCCTACTTTAGTATGTTTCCATGATAACTCGTAAGTGTGATGCTTGTTTTATTATATAAGACCTCTTTGTGATTTTCTACTCATATGCCTTGTATGAGATGTGTCTTATTATTTAGTTGTTTAATTAGCTTTCACCATAGTGTTGGTTGGCTCTTGTTATATCATGTTTTCTGATAGTTGTTATGGTGGATGTTTGGTTCTTCTTGATGTTAAACATTATAAATATTTAGTAACATCTAAATATTTATTTATAGTTAATTGTTACTCTTAAACATGCCATGTTCTTTCTTGTGATTGTGTTTACATTAGCATGTATTACCATGTCATGTATAGGACAACTCTTATTTATTTGATGTGATGTTTAACTTGTTTATATTAGTTGACATATGTTTGGTTTGTAATATTGTATCTATATCATTTAGTTTTGCTGTAGGACCAAACCTAGATCCAACTCAATTCAAGTTGTGGTTGAAAGATGTTTGATTGCTTAACTAGTATGGTTTGAAATGTGTGTTTGTTTGTCTTATGGAACACTTGCTTTTCAATTGTTATATAGTTGATGTATATGTTTGGATGCTATTGACCATTTTAAATATTTGGATTCTATCCAAATATTTACTTGTGGTTAACTTTTACCTTCATCATGTCATGTTGTAATTGTGTGGTTAAATGCATAGGATGGTTCCTTTCATGTGTGTTGCCATTGGTTTGTTATATAGTAGTTTCCTTTATAGTTTGTCAAGATGTGTAGTGGGCATTACTAGTGTTTAGTAGCATAATTCCTATCAGAACATTAGTCTTGATTGCCGACCCTCCGTAGTTGTGTCAACCTAAACCATGTCAATTCATTGAGTCCTCTACTTACCTTCTAATCATTCTATCTCTTTTTGGAATCTCCATCTGATCAATATCTTTCTATCCATCCACTCTTAAATTGTCTCGGATGTTATTTGGATTTACTTTTGCTTTGTATTTATTGTTTGTCTTTTGCTATCATTCCGACGAGTAGGGAGTGACGATATCGATGTTGGACATGGACATAACAGGTTACCGAAGAAGGACTCAACAACGAAGGCATGCCTCCTTCTTTGATCATACTTATCCTATGGTTTACAAAATTGCATTGAGTTTTATTGTTACTATGTGCATGCTATTTTAATTCCCGTAGCTAGCGTGTCGATTGACACATTACCTTGATCCGCTTGTCGCCTAATTACTTGACACCTGAGTAGAAGTATATGATTCCGGTAGAGTAGAAATGCTTAGCCATGCTTATCACCCTATAGGTTCTTTGTTGAATGACCTCTGAGTCATTGACAGTTGAAACCTAACGCTGAGCTAGGCCAGTTGGCCCTTGTTGACCTTCTCTATCCTCTTCTACTCTGGGTGAAACTTACCATCTGAATGACAGCTGAATCAAGGATTGAAGGAGCGATTGGCTGCCCTTCACAAGTGAAGGGGGCAATCAGTCGTCCGTGCCGCATAAGGCCTAATAAGTCTTGGATTTGAAGATTGTGATAACAGTACAGCCACATGCTATATGGGCACTGGCTTGGTCAAGTAAGCTAGTCAGCCTTAGGTGTCGATGTCGCCGTACCGCAGATGGGATAGCTGCCTTGCGAGGAGTATCCTCGGCACAGATAGGGGGACCGGTTTGAGGATGTACTCTCAGTTCCGTGCGCCAGACCCGGTGGGCATGTCACATCTTTGGGGGATCTAGTCCAAAGACCTCGTCACAATCCCCCTGCCGGTACACCAAATGGAGTACTATACCAGCGGCCACTGGTGGCAACAAGTCGGGATTGTGTCGTGTGGGTAAAGTGTACAACCTCTGCAGAGTGTAAAACTATTCGAATAGCCGTGTCCACGGTCATGGATGACACATGAATCTTTCTTGACGTACATGACCTGTCTTGCTTATTCCCTCTTTGCCCTTATTCTTGAAACCTATGAAGGATGTGAGTTGATCGAGGATCCTCACTTGATGAAAGTTGTTCTGGAGATAAACTTGTTTTCATCTAAAATTGCTTTTATCCAACTACTTTATTTGTTAAACAAAATTAGCTTTACGCAAATGAGCCATACATCCTTCCTTTGAAGCCACATGTAGTCATTAGGTCCTTCCCCGTGGGAGGCATGTTGAGTACGTAATGTACTCATGGCAATAATTTTGTTGACAATAGAGTTCCATGAAGACGAAGGTGATGGTTACAACTACTATGGCGATTCGTAGGAGTGAGGTCACGTGGACTACATCGACTGCCTGTGGCTGAGATGGAGTCACTACGCATTTTACTTTCCGCTGTTTTCTGATTGTAATTGTCATAAGACATCTCACTAGGTATGTCTTGTGACAAATATACTACTTTTAATGCTTTTACGTATTCTGCAATGATATCATTTCACTGTGTTGTCAACAATGATCATGGGGTTGACAAATATACACAGGAGGGTCTGGAAGTTAATTCCAGGTTCTCACATACATGTCCCCTGTGGTAAAGAAAACCTTCTTCCACCTCTCCATCTTGTCAAAACCCTAGCGCCACCGCTAGCTCTCAACGACGCCGGCGACGAAGCGCTTAGCTGCCGCGACTTCACTGACGCCGTCCTCACGCTGGCCGCGGACATCGTCCTCTCCGCCGTCGCCGTAGGTGTCCTCCGTCGCCAAGTTAGGGCACGATGGATCGAACTGCTCGGTCTCCTACTCTTACCATCTAGCAGTTCATCGAGTGGTAAATAAAACTCTCTTTTTACCATCTTTTTGATCCTAAAAGATTCATCCTGTTTACCGAAAGTTGTTTCTGCCTACTCAATGTTAGATCTATCCCGTCTGCATCTCATATAATGCGTAGTATATTCACTTAAGCTTCACATCTAGTTAGATTCCTCACTTGTACTTATTCGTGGATTCGTACAAATCCGGAACCAACTCTCAGCACATAAGTGAATGTCTTCGCATCATGAGGTCAATGTCTTCAAACTGATTTATCTTCAAAATCTTCTGAGAATGCATATGACCTCTTCCCTTCCCTCGCATCTCTAATGCTGTCACAGGTACATGTCCGTGGGAGAATCCCTTGGTTCTCATAGTCTGCATTCATTTGCAGAATTCTTACAGCATCACATTAACTCTCCCAAAGCAAGTTCCTGTTTGTCCAGCAAATGGAAGCCTTTGAAGCCTTTGAACGTGTTGAAGCCATTCAATTTGAAGTTCATGGCAACAGAGAAATCAGCTAGAAAGGTGGCAGACAGCGCCGCGGGGAAACATCAAAGGATTTGCAGCTGATCTGCATGAACTGTCCAAGACTGATCCTGAAGAAACCTACAATGAACGCAAAACTCGAATCCAATGGATTCGAAGATATTGGGTAGAACAGTGGTACAAGTACAGGTTCGTGACCTAGGAATATGCAGAGAAAAATGCCATCAAGCGACCATGGGGAGATATTTTGTACAAAAATCTTCCACCCAGGTCCAGAGCTGAAGCCATTGAGCAAGGCTTCTATCCTTGCATGGTCAGTGGGCCACAACCAGCTGATGCCGACCCATCATCTTTACTATGGTGTCACGAAGACAATCTGTTCAAACGCAATTTTCAGTTTGCAAAGAACTCGGCCTAGGAGAACAAGAAATCTTGGGGGTTAGACTTCAACCCTGGTCCCTCTGCGCCTCGTGCCGATGGCACATGCGAAGCTGAACCAAATCTAGTTGGGCCCTTCTATGACTTGGAAGGTCTCATTACTCATATCAGGGTTCAAGGGGCAGATGTGGATCGACCTGCAGATGACGCTGATTCTGATGAAGCGCCTGCACCTCCGAAGCCAAAGAAGCAGAAGAAACCCGAGGCTCCAAAGCCTTTCTCTCCACCAAAAGCTTCACGTGTGAAGCCACTGGCTACTGCACCTCCTGAAGACAGTGTGCAGTCTGAAGATCTCTCTCGTATCTCCAAGAAGACGGAGATGAAAAAGAAAAGTGTCAAGAATACTGATCAGGCATTGACTCCTGCTGCCATTCTGCGAGAAGAGCACATTGATGTGTCCAGCGATGAAGATCTTGCAGATGACGCTCTTGAGCAACTGATCAAGAGCAAGGAAGAAGCAGAAATCTTCAATGACTTGCCTCTCTTTGATGTGGCAATCATCCACAACTTCATTGATGAGTGGTTTGACACCCCAAATCTCAGCTTTGAAGATCTGCAACTTCCCATTGGCCTCAGCGTCTCTTTCAATGGCGCCATTGCTTCTGAGCAAGCTCTAGCTCAGCGAATCGTTGAATTGAAGCACAAGATCGACTATGAGAAAGCTCAGTTCAAGAAGCACATGGCAAAGCTCAGCGTGCAAGATGTCAAAAACTTCAAGGTTATGCTGCACGAGCCCAAAGAAGCTTTTCTTAAGAAACATGAAGAAGCTAAAGGTTCTCGTGAGTGCATGCAGAGTCTGGCTGATAAGTGTGTGCAAGCCTACAATGAAGATGAGAAGCGCAAGGCTCTTGGTCGTCCTGGCATCGACCCCAGAATGGCTGCAAAGAAGAAGAAGGCATCGACTGACCAATCTGCACCATCTAGGCGGGAGGAGCCACGCATTGTCTTCCCAAGCAGCATGACCGGCTCGAAGCCAAAGGTCAAGTCAACCACTTCAGAACTGAAGGAGACAAGGGCTATCGAGGCTGAAGCCAGAAAGAGGAAAAATCCTGATGCTTCCGACGTTGCTCCCTCCAAGAAGAAGTGCAGAACCAAGAAAGATCGGGCTGCTCCCACAGAGCCCCTTGTTGTAGAACCCATCTCTGTTGCTCGTCCTGACTCTTCGCATCAAGAACGACAGATGGTAGTTCATGAGTCTGCTTCCCCAGAGGCTCTTGAAGCTGAAGATATTCCAGCAGTTGATCCCACTGCTGCTGAAGACATTGGTCACCATGACAATGTTGAAGATGATGTAGTTCTTCCTTAGATCAAGCACAACATGGAATCATCGCCTGTTCTCACGAACAGCGAACTCATCAGCATTGGTCGTCCTTTGACGCCAATTGCTCAGGATGCATCATGGGCTGATCACCCACAACAACAAGAAACCCCAAGTACTCCCCAACGGCAACAAGTCACACCACCTGTGCAAGATGAAGAAGAAGACTTTGAGGCCCAGCCAACTCCATCTCCACAGGCGTCGCCAGCGCTACGCAGGCTTCGCAAAGGACCAAGGAATCAAGTCCCTCTTTCGAGCGTTCCAGAAGGAGAAGTGCACCACCAATCTGTTGCACGCCAAGTGTTTCCAGAAGCCACTCCTACTGTGAATGTCTCCGAGTCTGAAGCTAAAGCTGCTGAAGACAATCTGGTTGCATCAGCCGAAGACAAACAAGCAGAAGATGAATGTGTCCCTACTCCCCCCATTACTGAAGAAGCTGTTCCTGAAGTGAATGTCTCTGCGCTCGACCCTCCAACTCCTCGAGTGGAGATTGAGAATCCTAAGGCTGCCACCACTAACACGACTGAAGCCAATGACATGGTCATGGCTGATGCTAATGTGGAGCCTGCACCAAACACTGTTCCAGAAGCCAATGAAGCCAATGATGCATCTGCACCTGAAGTCTCTGTTGTGCAGCCTGACGCCTCTGTTGATGCCACTGCTCCTGTTTTGCCACCAAGGCCACACACTATCGAGCAAGCATTCAACTATGGCCAGCTTATCACTGTCAAATGGCCTTTTCTGACTCCTCCGCCTGCTGTTGGTCCTTAGTTTGACTACCACGTTGAGCACAGGCCTCAGGTTCAGAAGCCAATGCCAAGGTTGCCCAGGTTTCGAGGTACTGCATCTGCACCCAGATCTTTCAATATCAATGGCTTCAAGGCACACAACACCTTCTTTGATAGCGCCAAGAACCCCTACTCCAAGGAAAGAATATCTTCTGATCGGTTCTGGAGCTATCAGTAGCGCAGTTATTACTCATGCATCTTACACCATCAAGGTTGCATTTTTCCACATATGCGTCTTGACACTGAAGCCATAACTGGTCTGCCCTGCTTGGAAGAAGCGTTGGATTGCTTCAGAGAGTCTGGTTTGCTACAGTTCGTCACTGACAAGGAGCACTGGAATGAAGAATTGCTGCTCCAATTCTACGCCACTCTCCATATTCGTGGCTACAACAGGGATCCGAAGACTTGGATCCTTGAGTGGATGACAAGCAATGATCATCATGAAGCCAAAGCCTTTGATGTCATTGAACTTACAGGCCTCCCCACTCCAGGTGACCTCTATGAACCTGGTTGTCAGCTTCACAATGCTGCTATGGAGAGCATATTTCACAAGCCTCAACCCAATATGAGTCAGATGCTCAGCATGATGAAACCTTTGCCTCCAGATGCAGAATATCCTAAGGAGTTCTTTGTTGAAGACATTGAGTATCTGCCACGCACCATCTATCATATCATATGGTGAACTCTTTGGCCCATCAAAGGACATTCTCCACATGCCAAGCTTGAGGGTGCAATGAAGACTTTGGTCTTCCATATTCTTCATGGCAAAAGCTTCAATGCACAAGACTTCTTTATCCGCCAACTTGCTGCATCAGGATCTGACATTTTTGGTCTGAAGTTCTATGCTCCCTGGATCATGCGTCTGACCAAGCTCCACTCTGCCTTCAACTATCAACCCTCTGCGCGCAATCATATCATCTTTTTGCCAGAAGTTGATCTGTCTATTGAAGCCATATACCCAGAGCCTACCAAGGAGCCTCTTAGTCTTCAGAATGCTGATCACCAAAGCTTCACGCAAAACATTGAAGGAGTTCAAGCTGTTGCACATGTCTATCCATTGGCTGGAATTACTCGCTTGCCTCACCGTGCGCATACTGAAGCTACTGATAGCACCATTGCCCAAAGGCCTCGCAAGCGCTCTCGTGTTTTGAATGACCGAGAAGTTCTTGTGGCACTGCATTAGAAACAAGATAAGCATCATGACTGGCTCAAGCGACAGATGCAGAGTCTATTGGTGGACGTCAATCGCATTCGCAATCTTGCCACCAAGAATGCTTTTGTCACTCATGAGACCTGTCGGCGATCATGGAAGAGTTTGACACTGCTCAGTGCTGAAGCAGATCTTCAAGACGATGGCTTCACTGAAAAATTCAAGTTTGACTCCACGCCTCCACAGAATGCTGTCCTACGTCGAACTCCATCCCTTGAAGACTCTGACTATTCTTCCTCTGCTGCAACTGTGAATGCATGTGTCATCGATGATGAAGACGATGCTACTTCACCACCTTCAGCACGCATTGACACTGCACCAAGTTCGTCTACACCGCCAAACAACACCGACGACCCTGCTGCTTCACCTACTCCTCATGGGAACGAGTAGATGCTCTATGTCTTCAAACCTTTTTGGTCCTTACTGACAAAAGGGGGACAAGCATATGAGTTTGATAGTCTTCAAGCGGGTCCATATGGGCGGTAGTTTTATATTTTGCCTAGTGTTTACAACTCTCGTTTTTGATACATTTGGTTCTTTGAGTTGTAACACTTAAACTCGATGGTCGCCTGCCACTTATTTGCTATTCTGTGATGCGATGATAAATTCCGCATGTGCGATGATAACTTCCGCACTTAGGTCATCTTGCAGACGTCCATTTTTCATTATGCATGTTATTATCTTCATTATATCTTATCATGCATGATGAATTGTCTTCATATGTTGAAGAGGATCTCCACAAGTACAACCTGCCATGTGCATTTGCATTCCAAAAGCAAATTACCTATATGCACATCTTCAGGGGGAGCCTTTGCCACTTATGAAGACAATACCCTATCCTTTACATTTCACATACTTTATTCCCGTTGAAAACTTCAATCAGTTTGTCATCAATCACCAAAAAGGGGGAGATTGTAAGTGCATCTAGTGCCACCCCTAGGAGTTTTGGAGTATTGATGACAAACCTGGTTGAGGGACTAATGTGTTTGTGAGAATTGCAGGATAACACATGTAGTACTCCCTCATTGATTCAGTTTACCTACTAGAGATGACCCCTAAAAATGTATGAAGACATTGACGACAATGGTGGTATGGGAAGATATTCATATTGAAGACTATGACATGAGAAGACATTGAGTGAAGACTATGGAGCGCGAAGACTTAGTTGTTTCGTTATTGCCTTTTCTTCTTTGTTGAGTCATAGGAACCACCATACTGTTAAGTGGGATCCAAGTGAACAAAGTCGGAATGACTGAAGTGATGCTCAACCAAAATCCTATGTCTTCGAGTGAAGACAATGAGAGCAAATCTTATCCAGAGCTGGATGAGTCACCTTTGCTTGTAGCCCAAGTAAAGTTGCCGCGTGTGTTCGAAATCTGACCGTTGGAACACGTGTCAGTTCCTTAGTGACCCAGGGTCATTTCGGACATATCAGGTCGGGTTGCCTACTGGCTATAAATAGCCCACCCCTACACCATAAATTGGTGGCTGCTCAGAGTTAGTGCACGACTTCTGTCGTATTGAGAGCAACCCACCTCGAAGCCTTTGAGAGAGAGAAATCCTTGCGAGGACAAAGCCCAAACACCCAGAGCCAAAGAGTGGTAGGCATCACTGAAGTCCTTCTGTCTACGTGACCTGAAGACTTATTACACTTGAGGACTGTGAATCCTCCAGCCGGGTAGGCGTCGCGCTCTGAGCATCCAAGAGTCATTGTGGATCGCCGGTGAACAAAGTCTGTGAAGGTTTGGAAGTCTACCTTGAAGACTTACCAGAGTAATTGGGCAAGGACTGTGTGTCCTTAACTCAAGGGGAATAAGGTGAAGACGCGGTCTTCCGAGTTGAATCTCAGCCTCCCTAACCAGACGTACAGTTGTCACAACAACTGGAACTGGTCCAACAAATCCTGTGTCCTCAACAAGTGACTGGTTCTATCCTCTCCCTCTCTTTACTTAGAGTTTGTCTTTGTGAAGGCATTGCCTGTTTGCTTTACCTATTTGTCTTCACCGTTTGACATCTATTGTTGGTTGGTTCATACCATCTTCCATTCTGATCCATACTATCTAGCTGCTATTTGTCTTCGTACTCTCATTGCATACTTGACTATGGCTTGCTTAGTGTAGTATATCTTCTGCTGTATTTCAATAGGTTCATTTCTACTGTTTGTCTTGGAAACTTCCATGTTTTGAATACTTCCATAAAAATCGCCTATTCACCCCCCTCTAGTCGATAACTAGCGCTTTTAATAGTGTAGCATGTGAAGCTAGTACAAATAGTGTACTATTGTTTATTGGCCTCATCCGATAACCTGTTGCACCGTCGCAGCACCCGCTCAGAGGAGCGACTCGAAAGCCATTCATAAATTTAGTAAGTTTATCACAGGCATATCATTTTATTACATACAACAGGTCATCAACCCACAACGATAACGAGGATACATTATAAATACTAAAGTTTTCATCACACAACAAATAACAAGCAATGAAATGAATTTCAACTCAACCAATCCTCGGCGTTGGAAACACTTGCTTTGAACCACAAGCGATTCTCTCGGAAGAGCCAACTACTGTCAATCTCGAGACCAACGCAGGACTGATCATCCAGGCTGAAGCGGCCTACTATATCACAGCCAGGGTAGGGAACCACCGCAATGTCCAAGGTATAGATATAGTTGCTTATCATAAATGGTAGTAACGCTGTGTCAACAGCAGCTGGATCGCCTTTAACCATCATTGGATAGTTTGGTCCAAGGAAGAGCGAGTTTGCTCCAAGACTACCAATATTGTACCAGGGAGAAGGTGTTGGTGCTAGCACACTAGTATCCATCCCGAATACCCTGCAACGGGTGTTGGAATAGGTCTGGAGAGGGCGACCATGGGAGACAACACCTGCTACCTTAGTAGTAACAATCATAGTGCACTGTATACAGGCAAGAAGAGATGATCCATCGGAATTAGTTGCCAGCCGCCAGTGAGCATATGGGCTCTGCTCGTTCTCATGCTCGTGATCATCACCATCATCATCTTCCCCTTGGTTATAATTTTTTTCAAGTATAGGTGGTGGAATGTTCACAGGACCTTGGAAACACAAGAAGAAGGTTAATTAGTAAAGGGAAACTTGTTAACCCGCATGCATGTGGCTGAAACAATTATAATTACGGTGGAAGACAAACGTACCGAAACTACGAGGATCCCATGCAAAAACAGTGCCATGAGTGGTGGCAGCAAACACAAGATCCTCGTATTCAATTGCTTCAAAGTACTCATCCGTGTACAAAAACTGATTTTTGAGCAATATCCAAGGATGAACCATGGAATCAGTAACGACGGCAACAAGCTTGTCGAAGATAGCAACAACTTGAAAGTTCTCGTAATTCCAAGAGCAGTTGGGAACTCGAGAAATTGCTATCTTCCATAGAAGACAATCACCATGATCGTATTTGAATGTACGTAGATCATCTGTGTGCTCAACCTCAGGGCACTCGGAGATTTTTGGAAGTGGAATCCGCTGACGAGTGTACACATTCACAAGTTCCCACTTGCAATTGTACCCAATATAAACAACCCAATCTCCATTTGCGCCAGCCCAGGCCTTACCCTGAAGCAATGGTATCTTGACATCACACGTATCGTTATCAAGCGACATCAACTTGCACAAGGCAAGGCCTCCGTCGTCCGCGCCTGTGCGAACATGCTTATAGCAAAGAAGATAAGGGAGATCAAACCGCTCCTGGACCCTTGGGTTCCTTGTAATGATGTTATTAGTTGAGTCGAGAATGGTCTTGAACGAACCTGCGATGCTAGGTGAGGTGATGACGTCGCACCGATCAATGAGTTCCCCCACCACGTCATCTTTCAGATCGGAGCAAGAATAACGGGGTCGTTTCCGGCTTATTCCCTCCATGGAGAAGACGATCGAACAATGGCAGAAGGAAGGGTGAAGGCAAATGGAGGAGGGAGGAAGAGCGTGCGACAGCAGTTCCAAATCAAGAGGGAAAGGCGAAGAGTCGATGGACGGTTGCCAGTTTGCCACGGTACACGAAGAGGCGCCCCGGCCTACACGTCCTTTCGGAAATTGTACAAAAGGACTCGTCGTCGTCTCACTGACATGTTGGAACGGGACCACATGTCAAAGAAACATGGTGTGTAATTTCTCGTGCAAAATGCGATCTAGCTGCGTTGGCCCGAGGTGCCGCATTAGTTATCGACCTTTATTTTTTAATGGCGTGCCGTTCAGTTTTGAAGCACGAGTAACTGGTACTGTTTGTAGAGAAATTATAAACTACTCTACCACTACTCCACCTCTAGTACTACTAGTAGTATAGAAAAGATATATAGGCTGGAGCTTCAGAGCTTTCTTGCTAAGGGCTGCCCACTTGCTTCTCACACTATCACCCTCTCTCCAGATCTAAAAAAGACGACCTCTCTCTCCCTCCTCATCGGTGGTCACAGATCCATCGGGGAAGAAAAGGACGTGCAGCGTTGACGCACTCATCATCGGCGAGCGAGGTCACGCACTGACGACAAGGCCGTCCTCTCAGACCTAGCGCCCGCGCGGGATGGCCTCCGTCCCCAAGCTCACCGCCGTAGTGCGTGCGGAGGACGACGACCACGAGCGAAGCCACCTTCCCGCCGACCCTCAGGTATGCTACCTCTTTTCGAACCATACCCTTGTTCTATTGCCCCATCTGCCATGTCGCTGCATGTGGATCTTTTTCCACTCCACCATCTTCCCAATTTGCTATCCTCTGCTCTGCTAGTCACGCAGACGAAAACCTTAATTCGCACTATTAAAGGAAACCCTACTTCATGCAGACTAATGCATGTATGGGTTGAATAAGGAAAGGAAGGGAGACTGTACTGTCCAAGAGAGTAGGCATCGAACCCGCATCTAGGTTGAAAAGGGGAAAATCAGTAGCTAAGGAATGAGTCTCGTGTCTCTTGGTTGAAGAAGGGTAGAAAGGCATGACAACGCAATAGAGAATGACCAGGTCGATCGGTTTGTTGTCCTCACATAGGAAAAAGGTGGCTAAACAGAGCAAAAATGGGATGTAATCCACATATGCTGCCTGGATATTTGTTGCTCTGGGCAACCATACCTCCCTCACCACTCTATGCGTCCGTGGAGGTACATCGTACTGGTGTGCCCACTATCTTTATGGGCCTCACATGCTCTTGTTGTCACCTTTTTGCTGTTAGTATAACGCCAGCAGTCAAGTCAAGCAATGCTACTGCTAAAGTGATGCCACATTTAACTAATGCCGCACTCAGTCTAACGCCACCGATAAATTTAAGCAATGCCATTTTATGTCACTGGATTATTTCAGGGTTAGCTGTTGATTGTGGATGTATTAAAGATTTTTTAGCTAAGGCATTCTAATGTTGTTGCACATCCAGTATACCAACGATGAAACTTATTACTACCTTCAGATTTTTGCACTGTTAATGCTTATAGATTACATACCTCACTTTCATGAGATAAGTTAATTTTTTTGTACAGTGTCACCAAAATGCCAAGACGCTGATGTCATTTTATTTTGGTTAAATTGCACAAAAAATTATGAAGACAAGAGGAAAGGTCAAGAGTGGGCACCTCCTCCTCGGCTGTTCTCTTGATTCGTTCGATCAAGTTTTTATGTTTGATCGATTATCAAGATTGGGATAGCAATTTTTAAGGCCCCCCGAGTTCGAAATGATATTTACCTTGGAGGTACATGGTTTGCAATTTTTTTATGCTGTCATTAGTTAATAATGCTAGTACCTTCAGAATTTTGTATTTGGTTTAATGCTCATGCATAGCTAGTATACCAATGTTGAAACATGTTCCCTTTACATTTTGTATTGTTAATTCTTATAGAAATCTTGCAGTGCTAGAGTTTATTGAAATCTGTTCAGTAAAACCATTGTATTGTACCCTGTAATAAAATAACTACTCTACTGTTGCACTAGCCACTGGATTAGTGTATATTTGTAGTATTCGAAATTTCGAATGGTGTTGCATTAGCGTATGGACATAAATAAAGTGTGGAAAGCTTTCCCAGATATGTGCTCAAGAAAACTACTACCTGTTTTTCTAAATACTAGACATTTGGGTTCAGCCGCCCTTCTCTCTCTCTCCTACTGATTCTTTGCTTACCCAGGTTCTGGATTGCACGGTTGCTTGGTGCTCTACCCTGGGGGTGGCTAGTCCTATTTATAGGCAAAGGCCCTGGGCCTCTTCCCAAATATTGAGCGGGAAGGGCGCCAACAATTGGCCATTTTGAAGGGGAACATCTGGTACACTTATCCTGACTAAAGTTGGTCCTCGCCTGCCAAAAGCTCTGGTGATGACGCTGTCCTGGGCTCCACGATGCCTTTGCTTGATCCTCTCGCCTGCGCTTGCCCCCTTTGCACCAAAGAGGAAAGGAGGACACCGCGCGGGCTGGCGCCCGCCTGGCACCCCTGGTCGTCATGGCTTGTGTCATGGGCACCTCGTGAGGTACCCCGCCTTGATCTCTCCGCCTCCTCGTGAGCCAGCCTGACGAGGCTATGCCTGAGGAAGCTCCGCATCGTCCGCCCCACGAGGCTTGGCCCCTCGCGAGGGTCTTGGGTCTTGTGTTGATGAAGATGGGTCGTGCTGGGGCCCCTTTGAGCCACGCCGCAGGCCGCAGGCAGGCAAGTCCGGGGACCCCCGTTCCCAGAACACTGACAGTAGCCCCCGGGCCCAAGGCTCGCCCGGACTTGGCCGTGCTGAGAGGCGAAAGGGCGAGAGCGAAGCGCCGCAGGCCCTAATAGCCTGCGGCCTCGGGCGCCGCGTGGTGGTTGATTGGACGTGGGCGACACTGTTCCCCCACGCACCTTATGTTGCGCCCTGCTTGGCGGACTCGCAGTTGTACACAGCCGCTCCCCTTCCTGCTGCTCGAGCATCCTCTGTCCTTCCTTCCCTCGAACGCCAGCTCCTGCCTCCAATCCAATCTCGAATCTTCCCCCTCCTTCCCATCGCCATGGCTCCGACGAAGAAGGAGAGAGGGAAGAAACCCATGCCTCCGTCTTGCCCGCCGCCATCGGTGGCCCCTGCCGTCGGCCGGTCGATCATACTCAATCAAGAGTGCCTGGGCAAGGTCAGCTCGGCTCTGGCTACCATCTTCAACGAGTGTGGGAGGACGACGGCCTGGCCTACGTCTCACTTCCCCACTGACAGGATAATCACTGAGGTCCATTATTGCGCTGATGCCCTGTGGGCGGGTCTGGTTCCCCCCTTTTCCGATTTCTTCAAGGCCGTTCTTTCCCATTACCAGATCCATATGATGCATCTGGGTCATGAATCCATCACCCTTCTTTCAGTCTTTGCTTTTGTTTGCGAGGCAATGATGGGAATCCCTCCTTCTGTTGCCTTGCTGCGCCATTTCTTCTCTCTGCACCTTGTCGACCCTACCCAATGCTCGGTGTGTGTGAAATTCGTCGCTGTGCCTGAGACTGCGGCCTCAGGGATCGACTTCGGGCTTCCTTCGTATTCGGCTGGGTTCCGTGAGCGGTGGTTGTATGTTGATGTTGGGGTGCCCAGCCCCCTGCTGTCGAAGCCAACCTCGCCTGCTGTCCCTAATTCGGGCTGGGGCCAGGAGACGCTCGAGAGCCCCCGGCTCGCCTTCGTCTGGCGCCGCTTCGGGTTCTTGAAATCGATTGGTGTGACAGCGCCCAAGGTAGTGAAGGAGTTCCTGTTGCGTCGCATTGCCCCTCTCCAACGCCACTCGCACCGGATGTGGGCCTTCAGTGGGCGTGGTGATCGCATGCGGCTCCAGGAAGAGGACCTGATGCCTGAGGTGCTGAGGACGGTGCTCTTGATCCTGACTGGCGACCCCAACCCGGGTAGCATCCAGCGGGGAGGCACCCTGCTGTATCTCTGCTAGAACAGGGACGATTTTGTGAAGCAGATGCCTATCTTTGATGAATGGGGGCTGTGCCCCACTGGCCTCCAGGGGTCTCGCGAGAACCCAGTGGTGGCGCCTGCCCTTCCAGTCGGCCTAGGCGACTCTTCCTCAAGTGGCGGAGCAGGGAGGCATGAGGCGCCAGAGGCCGAGGGGGCTTCTGATGAGGTGGGAGCGCCGGGCGATGCTCTCGAAGGAGCAGCTCCCGGGGCCCGTGCCGCAGAGGCTGAGGGTGGCAAGCAGCTGCTCCCGGGGCCTGGGGCTGAGGCCCCTGAGGCCCCAGCCGCGACTTCTGGCGAGGCGATTGGTAGCACGCGTCAGGCAGGCGCCCCTGACGCGGATCGCCTCGACGCTCCGTCTTCGTCGCAGGTTGATCCTTGCGCTCTTCTCTTGGACCGCTTCCGCGTGGACTTTGAGGCCCTCCGGAGGAAAATGGAGGCCTTGGGTGATGACTTCCCTTGTCACCTGCTGAAGCGCAGGAAGTACTTCGCCACTGATGAGTAAGTCTTCTCCTTTTCCTGCTCCTGACCTTCTTGTTGTTTTTACTGACCCTTGCTCTGCGGGCCCCTTCCGTCCGAGCTCGCGGAAGTAGATGAGGTGCCGCCTCCTTTGGCTTCAACTCCTCCACCGTCCCCAAGTGCTCCGAGCAGTGCTGCTCTTGTGGTGAGGGCGATCGAAGGGGCGAACTGTCCGGAGGCGCACTACGGTCCTTCACTCCCCGCGATCTTCCTTCACGGGCCCTCTCGTGGCATAGCCATCCTGCCGTGGGCTTCTCGTCTGGTCGTGGACTATGACTGGCTGAGTCGCCCCCTGCGCCCTTCATCTGGAGACGGGCTGGCTCCTGGCCGGGCTTCTAGCGCGGCGCGCCCGGCCATCGCGAGGGTGCCAGCCCCCAGCCCCCTGCCCGAAGGGGGAACAATGATTCATGGCCCCCAGCGCTTGCTTGGGGTAGATGATGGTGTGGAAGACGTGCTCGAGCGCGCCCGGGAGCGCCGCGCTCGCCGCCAAGGATTCCTTCGAAGGGCGACTGACGCGGTGAACCTGCTTGGGGACGAGCTTGCCGATGAAGACGCGTGCCTGGAGGCCGAGGGCCTGCGCCTGGCTACAGGGAGGCGTGAACTAGAGGCCGCCATCGCCCTCGCGCGCCATCAGCGTGATCTTGATGATGAAGAGGCGAAGGCGTCGCTAGAGGCCTCTCGGGTGGCCCGGTCCCAGGCTGCCGAGGAGGCCCGGGGAGCCGACCGACGGCGAGAGGCGGCAGAGGAGCGGGCTCGGGAGCTCCTGGCCTGGTGTCACTCACTGGAGGAGCAAGCGGAGTTGTGCGAGGCGGCCCTTGCGTCGATGAAGGTGGCCTCTGGCGACCCAGCTGAGCTCCAGAAGCGTGAGGAAGCGTTGACGCTGGAAGCCGCCGAACGCACCCGCGAGTACGAGCGGCTGGAGACAAGGGAATGCTTGGTGATGCAGGCGGAGGACGATGTCGCCGCACGGGAAGCCCGTGTCCTGGAGGAGGTTGGACGTCGGGTGGCGATGGCGCGCCAAGACCTCGAGCGCGAGTTCGAAGGGAGACTGGGGTTGATCCGGGTCGA
Organism: Aegilops umbellulata; assembly: GCA_032464435.1. Taxonomy (NCBI): domain Eukaryota; kingdom Viridiplantae; phylum Streptophyta; class Magnoliopsida; order Poales; family Poaceae; genus Aegilops; species Aegilops umbellulata. The sequence goes on from CP136058.1 coordinate 334,844,142, forward strand.
GGCTGAAGGAAGGACCGCAACCTTGAGGGCCCAGCGGGAGGAGGCGACGCGGCTGGCTGACGCTTCTTGGGCCGCCCTTGTGGTAGCGCAAGGGGATTTAGCCGCCTCCCAGGCCGAGATGCTTCGTCTTCGCCAGCGGGTGGAGGAGGCTGAGGCTGTCGTGCGCCAGAATGCGGATGAGATACGCCAGCGGCAGGTCCTGGAGCACGTGCACGGCCCTATGCTCGCCACGCTCCGGGAGACGGCCTTGGGCAACATCTGCGAGGCGGCTGTCGGCGAGCCGCACACAATCAACTATGCCGACAACCTTCAGTTCTTCACCGCCGTGGTGACGCAGCTGGAGGAGCGGTCGGTCAGGGCCGACAGGTTGGTGGAGGAGAGGAGCCGCGCCCTGCTCGGGCGCACCTTTTTCCGTGTCTTCAGCCATCTCCGGAACATGGATCCCCACTTCGACTTTGATGCCGCTATTGCCCCAGTCCCCCAGGCCGTCCAAGACGACCTGACGCACTGGATGGAAGACAACGTGGACGCTCTTGTCAGGGCCTTAACTTCGGACGACGATGACGTGATCATGGCTGCTAACGAGGGCGGTGTGGTGAACGGCCCTGACGCCGCTGGTGGTGATGAAGACAGCGATGGCGAGTTCAGCGACGCCAGCAACGGCTCGGGAGGTGCTTCCGAGGACGCATTGGGGGATTTGTCCGACTGAGTATGTATCGCTCCTATTTTTTTTTCTTTACCCTGCATGAATAGAACTCAGGTTTTTGGCCTGATGGTCGTGAGAGCATTTTGGCCAGTGCTTCATTTATTTATGCTTAGGGTCTGCGCCTGGCTTTGTACAAAGGGTTACCTGCATCATCGGCAATGCTTGTACAAAAGGTGGCTTGCCGGGGGGCCCGGCAAGCCGCGCCTCACGTGTAAAACTTGCGAAGATGCTCAATGTTCCAGGAGTTACTCACCGGAACGACATCTTCGGTCTCCAGGCAGACTGCGCCGAGCCTGGTAACTCGTATTACCCGATAAGGGCCTTCCCACTTTGGCGTCAACTTGTTGGAATTCTTGGCCGATTGAATGTGCCGAAGGACAAGGTCGCCTTCCTCAAAGCTTCGGGCATGAACCTTGCGGCTATGGTAGCGGTGCAAGGCTTGCTGGTAGCGTGCTGCTCTCACAGCCGCCCGAAGACGATCTTCCTCAAGGAGCAGTGCGTCATCTTGCCGCAGTTGCTCTTGCTCAAGCTCATCATAAGCGAGCACTCGAGGTGACCCGTATATGAGTTCAGTGGGGATAACTGCTTCTGCCCTGTATACTAGGGCAAAGGGTGTCTGGCCGGTGGCTCGATTTGGCGTCATCTGATCGACCAAAGAACCGTCGGCAACTCATCAATCCAGTGCCTTCTGCTCTTGTGCAGCCTGTCAAAGGTCTTGGTCCTTAAGCCTCGCAACACTTCAAAATTTGCCCTCTCAGCTTGACCATTGCTTCGCGGGTGAGCAACGGAAGGGAAACAGACTTTGCTGCCGAGGTCTTGGGTATATTGCATGAAGGTGCGGCTTGTGAACTGTGTGCCGTTGTCGGTGATAACCCTGTTGGGTACGCCAAAACGGCACACTAGTCCCTTGAAGAACTTGACGGCTGACTGAGCTGTGACCTTCCTCACTGCCTCCACCTCCGGCCACTTTGTGAACTTGTCGATCGCAACGTACAAGTACTCAAAGCCCCCGACAGCGCGGGGGAAAGGGCCCAGTATGTCGAGCCCCCATACCGAAAAGGGCCAGGAGAGAGGAATGGTTTGAAGGGCTTGAGCTGGCTGATGAAGCTTCTTTGAATGGAGCTGACACGCTTGACATCTGGTGACTAGTGTCGTCGCATCCTGGAGGGCGGTGGGCCAGAAGAAACCTTGCCGAAATGCCTTGCCGGCAAGGGCTCTTGACCCGATGTGGGATCCACATATGCCTCTGTGTATCTCCGCCAACAGCTCCAGTCCTTCCTCTCGAGGGATACACTTCAATTTCACACCGTTCGGCCTCTTCCTGTACAGGACGTCATCGACAAACTGGTACATGGTAGAGCGACGGGCTACTTTTTCCGCTTCTTCCTGCTCCTCAGGAAGTTCCCCTGTTTGGAGGAATCGGACGGTATGCTGTGCCCATGCCGGAGCCTGGGGCTCGACGGCGAGGACTAAAGGCATTTCCTCCGCAATTGGAGCGGCCGTCTCGACGGCAAGAGCTTGACGCTCCGCCGGAGCTAGCCGTCCCGTGGCGGGCTCAGTGTCCCCGGCAACATCCTTGCCGGCGGCTCCGGGGAGCTCGGCAGGAAAGTACTTGACGGGCCCTGATTTCCTCCTCTTGTTCTGCTCTGTTGATGGATCAATGGATGGCTGAGTTAGCTGAAGCACAAAGGTACCTGGTTCCACAGGTAGCTTGAGGGCAGCGCGTTTCGACAGGTAATCGGCGATATCGTTCTCCGCTCGGGGAACGTGTTCAGCCTGTATACCGTCAAAACGTTCTTCCAGCTTTCTCACTTGATCGACGTAGGCCTTCATCAACGGGCTCTGGTAATCCTTGTTGACTTGCTTGACGACAAGATGCGAGTCACCCCTAACGATGAGTCTCTTGGTTCCGAGGTCCGCCGCGATCCTAAGACCGGCAAGCAGCCCTTCGTACACTACTGTATTGTTGGTTGACGCCTCCCTGGGGAAGTGCATCTGGATCACGTACTTGAGGTGCTCTCCGGTGGGCGCGACAAGCAGTACGCCAGCCCCGACGCCTTGTAAGGAGAAAGACCCATCAAAGTACATGATCCAATCGCAACTTGCCTCCTTGCCGGGGAGAGAAGTCTCTTGGGCTTCTTCGTCAGGCGTTGCAGTCCATTCTGCAATGAACTCTGCCAGGACTCGGCTCTGAATCGTCGAAGTACTTTCAAACTTGAGGACAAAGCTGGATAGCTCTAGTGCCCATTCCACAATTCTTCCCGTTGCATCTGGATTGTGCAATATCCGTTGCAGAGGGAGGCGAGTGACGACAGTGATCTCGTGTGCCTGGAAGTAATAACGCAGCTTCCTCGAGGCCATAAGAAGGCCGAAGAGTAGTTTCTGCACGCCGGAGTACCTTGATCTAGCCCCCTACAGGAGGGAGCTAACAAAGTAGACCGGGTGCTGCATCATTTTCTTCTTCGGCGGCACTTCAACTGGCTGTGTCGTCTCTGCATTAGTGGTGTCGGGCTCTGTCACTACCATTACCTCGTCGTCAACCTCTCTCCGCGCCACTAGTGTGGCGCTAACCACCTGGTTCGTTGCCGCCAGGTATAGCAGCAACAACTCCTGTGGCCTAGGCGCAACTAGTATCGGCACGGTGGAGAGGTACTTCTTCAAATCTTGCAATGCTGCTTCGGCTTCTGGCGTCCACTCCATCGGGCCCGCCTTTTTCAGGATCTTGAAAAAGGGAAGGGCACGCTCGGCAGACTTGGAAATGAACCTGCCCATGGCGGCGATGCAACCAGCAAGCCGACGCACATCCTTGATTCGCTTGGGCGCTTCAATCTGTTCTATAGCTTTGTTCTTGTCCGGGTTGGCCTCTATCCCATGCTGTGACACAAAGAACCCGAGAAGCTTGCCGGACGGGACGCCAAAGACGCACTTCTCAAGGTTCATCTTGAGATTGATCTTGCGTAGGTTCGCAAACTTTTCTTGCAAATCTGGTATGAGGGTTGCCCTGTCCTTGGTTTTGACCACGATGTCATCCATATAAGCTTCCATATTTCTATGGAGCTGGGGTTCAAAACCAATCTGGAGCGCCCTTGCAAATGTCGAACCAGCACTCTTCAACCCGAAAGGCATCCGCATGAAACAATACATACCACATGGGGTGATGAATGATGTTTTCTCTTCGTCTTCTCTTGTCATGAAGATCTGGTGGTAGCCGGAGTAGGCGTCGAGGAATGACAACAAATCACACCCAGCCATGGAGTCAACAATCTGGTCGATGCGCGGCAACGGGAAGGGGTCTTTAGGACAAGCCTTATTGATATCTGTGTAATCAATACACAGTCTCCACTTCCCATTTGCCTTGCGCACTACGACCGGATTGGCCAACCACGTTGGATGGAGCACTCCTCTTACCAAACCTGCTGCTTCCAGTTTCCGGATCTCTTCTGTGATGAAATCTTGTCATTCCAAAGCTTGCTCTCTGACCTTCTGCTTGACGGGCCGCGCATGAGGACAGACAGCAAGGTGGTGCTCAATCACCTCCTTGGGAACGCCGGGGATGTCGGAAGCTTGCCATGCAAACACATCGACATTCGCCCGCAGGAAGGTGACGAGCGTGTCTTCCTATTTGTCGTCAAGGGTGGAGCTTATGGTGAAAGCTCCTCCCGTGTCATCCTTATTGACAGAAACCTTCTTGGTTCCTGGCGGTATGGCCCTGGGCTTCTTGTTTCCGCCGGTGGAGCTCTCTGGCACGTCCTCGACGGCAGCGCTACACTCCGAAGAGGTGCGCTTGCCGGAGTGGGTGTCCGAGGACTCACCGGTCTTCTTCTTCTTCTTCTTCTTCTTCTTCCCTCCTGGGATCCCAGCGGCAGGAGCAAGTGCCCTATTGGCGGCAGCTGCTGCAACTGCTTGCTGGTATAGTTGGTCAGCGCAAATCAGCGCATCTTTCTTGTCGGAGGGGATGGTGATGATCGTCACAGGCCCTGGCATCTTCAGGGTGTTGTAGGCGTAGTGTGACGCCGCCATGAACTTGGCCAGCGCTGGGCGGCCAAGGGTCCCATTGTAGGGCAAGGGGATCTTGGCAACATCAAACACGATCCTCTTCGTCGTGTAGTTCAGGTCGCTTCCAAAATTCACGGGCAGCATGACCTTTCCCTTGGGTTGGCTTCTTCCCGGGTTGACCCCCTGAAACGTGCCCGTCTCTTCGAGGTCTCCATCAGGAATCTGCATTTTCTCGATCATGGCAGGTGAGATCAAGTTCAGACCGGCCCCGCCATCGACTAGCATCTTCGTCACCTTGAGGTTGCGTATTGTTGGTGAAACCAACAACGGCAAGCACCCAACCGCATTAGTGCGATCAGGGTGATCCTCAGTGTCAAAAATGATAGGTGTGATGGACCACTTCAGCGGCCTTTGGGCATCAAACGACGGTTCTGCCGCTGTAATCTCTCGCGCCCACTGTTTAAGCCGGCGGTGAGAAGTATGCAGCGAGGCGCCGCCGTCGACACACATGGCCTCTGTAGCTTTCTGAAATTCTTGGTCTCCGGATTCGTTGTCCTCTTCACGATCGTTGTCCTCTGGCTTTCTGTCACGGCCCCGGGCGGGCCTCTCCTGTTGTTTATCCTTGCCGCGACGACCCGCCTGGCCGTCACGCTTCTTGCCGGACCCCTCAGCACCGTCTTGGCCCTTCTCCTTGTCCCGCCTCTCATATTCAGCCCTCTACTTCTCAAAAAGGAGCTCAACCCGTCGGCAGTCTTGGAGAGCATGGCCTTTGGTGCAATGGATCTTGCAGTATCGCTTGTCGGAGTTTCCTGGCTTCTCGGCAGCCGCCAAGGCCCGGCAAGCGACACATCTGGCAACTTCCTTGCTGGGGTCATCTACCTTGGTTTTCTTGGCGGAGCCGGTGTCATCAGATCCCTCTACGGCAAGCACGGCTTTACCCTTGCGCTTCCTGTTGCGGTGTCGGCCCTTCTTCACCGGGGCGGCAGTATCCTCATCTGAGGAGTCGGTTTCCACGCTGGCATCTTCGCCGGGGTACTTCCTTCCCTCTTCAGCTCGGGCACATCTGTTAGCAAGAAAGTAGAGTTCTACCACGTCTTTCACCTTGTTCATTGCCAGCTCTTCGCGCATCTTGCGGTTACGCACATTCTGATGGAACGCGCTGATGATGGCGGCAGGGTGAACATCAGGGATATTGTACTGTATCCGGTTGAACCTCTGTATATACTTGCGGAGACTCTCGCCTCCCTTCTGGGGAATGACGTGCAGGTCGCTTGCTTGGCCATGGGCTTGGTGGCCTCCAGTGAAGGCGCCCACGAACTCATGGCACAAATCCGACCAGGAGGAAATAGAGTCCATCGGCAAGTGCATCAACCATGACATGACGTTGGGTTTAAGAGCCAATGGAAAGTAATTCGCAAGCACCTTATCATCACGGGCTCCGGCAGCTTGCATCGCGATGGTGTAGATGCTGAGGAACTCGGACGGATGGGTCTTGCCGCTATACTTTTCGCCCACGTCAGGTTTGAAGGTGCGGTGAGTGGGCCAATGGAACTGCCGCAGCTCACGGGTAAAAGCCGGGCAGCCTACCTCGTAAGGCAGGCCTCCAGGGCTCTCCGGTGCCGGGTGGTTCACAGCAGGCCCTGCTCGCCTATCTGACTGGTGGCGCGCTCCACGCCGGCGCTCGATAGTGGTTCGAGCGTCTTCATGTTCTCGTTCCCGAAGAACTTGGCGTTGGTCACAGTGGGTCCGCGGGTCGGACGACGCTATGGAGATTTCGTCGCCCGTAACGTCGCGACGGGCTGGCGTCCGCGGCACCGGGCGAGGAGGAGGCGAGTGCATCGTGGTCGTGGTGCCGCCGGCTTTCCTGCCACTGGTACGTGGGACTCCGTCAGAGCATCGACCCGGGGGCTCCACCGGACTCGGTTCATCTTTGTTGGCCACCGCAACAAGTCTTTGGATAGTGGCTCTCCATTCGTCGAGTTTCCCCGTAGTGGGAGGAAAATCGAGGAGCAACTGCGCGCGCGCCAGGGCTTCTGCTGGCGTTGGTGGCAGCGAAACCTGCACGGATCACGACGCGCTTCGACTTCTGACCATGTCAGAAGGAGCTCTATCACGACCCCGCGGTCGCATGCCATCTTCACCAGCGTTTCGGCGAGCGGGCAGGTCTTCTACATCCTGAGAGTGGCGCTCGGGGCTCTTCCCGCGGCGACGCCCGGGGTCTTTGGCGTGGTTACGCCGTTCGTCGCGCGCCGCTTGAGAGGAGCGCGCCGTCGGTGCCGGTGTGGGAGTCTTGGAAGTCCTTGCGTCGCCTTCGGGTGGGGTGGCAGCGATCTTGGAAGGCCCCGCGCCACCCGCGGAGGGCCTGGCTCCGTCTTTGGATTTGGCGGCGTGCGGCCCGTTACCAGGCGCACGAACATCGCCGCCTCGCAAACTCCGGCTGCTGGGATGGTGTCGGTGTTCGCGAACGGCGCCCCGGGACCTTTCTGTGACCGGTCCGCTGCTCGCCCGCGTCGGGACGGGATGTCCGGCCTCCGACGGGCCAACTGCCACCGTCGTCTTCTTCTTGGGCGCCATGACGATGAAGAAGCGTTGAACTAACTGCTAAAGCCGATTCTCACGACTGCGCCCCCTACCTGGCGCGCCAAAGATGTCGGTGTGGAACGACACCTATGGGATCACAAGAATCCCTACTATGGTTGCGGGGCGCGGGGTCGCGAGAAGAGCGGATCAAACAGATAGCACACGGTTCCTTTACCCAGGTTCGGGCCGCGAGGACGCATAGAACCCTACTCCTGCTTTGGTGGTTTGTTTATCTGTGTTCTTGAACTAGCAATGGGGCGTGAGGAGCTCCAAAAAGCCGTATCCTCTTCCTGGTCGCCTTGGGCCTCCTTTTATAGGAAAAGGGGTTGCCACAGTGGCACACGAGAGGTGGAAAGGGTACAGCGATGCGAGGTTATCCCTCGCATTACATGACAAGGCGCATTTAATGCGTCTTGCTTAGGTGTCCTTGCTTTATTGGGGATGGGGGAGAGCCCTGTCTCGTCCGTCGCCGCTCCTTCTCGTGTCGACGCGCGCCCTGGCCAGCGGTGCCTGCGGTGCCATGTAGGCAGGCAGGCAGCTGAGGTGGCGCAGCGGTGGGTCTCCACGACGATCCGCTCGCCGCCATGCAGGTGCCTGCCCAGCTGGTTGGGTCGGCAACTGCATGCGAACAGCGGTGGAGGTTTGATTGGCGTGGGCCTGATGGTGGCCCTACGGGTGTTCATGGCAAGGGTCTTACCGTGGCCCCGGCAAGGGTCTTGCCGTGGTGCTTGCTGAGGGCCTTGTGGTCCTCCTTGGCTGGGATCCCGCCGAGGATCATCATCTTCTAAAGTGTGTGTCTGATCTTGAATGTCTTCACAAAGATCTGCATGCCACCATGGGGATGTCTCCCGAATCCTTGCCCCATGGGGGCAGTGGACTCAAGGGTGACTCGCTCCGTAGGTGTGGGGTGAGCTGCCACGACAAGGGTCTTGCCGAGTTTGCTAGAACTGCCCCCCGGCAAGGATCTTGCTGGGGGAGTCCGCTTCGTCCCCTTTGCCCTTTGTGGTCTTGGTCTTGGCGTCTCTTTGCTTCTCCTGAGCTCCTGCCTTACCTTGTCTTACCTCCCTTGCCGTGCTTGGTGTGGCGGTGCCCGTGGCTCAGACTGCCCGTGCACAGTTATAGGGGTACAAAAAGTGTACCCCCCTTTTTGTACACCAACAAAAACATTCGGAAATGCCTTGTCTCCTAGCTAAAGTTCATCAACTAATGCCCTCGGCTTTGACTCGTTGCATGCTGCTCCGCGTACTGGCTGCGTGCGATTTTGAGTGCCTGCATGCATCCGGCCATAATTAAGGCAGCTAACTGATGTGAAAAAAGATGCGCTTTAATTGTTGCGGTCCTTTTAATTCCGTGGAAGCATTATTGACAAGGAGGGAGATGATTCGAGTGCACTCGTTTGACCGTCATGCCGGCGTGCGACCCAGCACGGACAGGACGCACCACTGACGGGATGGGACGGCACAGTCACAATTTCAGTTTTTCTAGTTTTCCATGGTAAGCTGGCGCGCTAAGCCATGCCTGCTTATGCATTGAATTCCTATGACCGCGACGACCGTCGCGTTTCTCGCGACACGCTAGTTCGCCTACCTTCCGCCTATAATTACTGTTTCCTGGGCCTCTCCGGTGGCACCATCACCCAACTCGCCCTATCTTCATAAGCCCCCACCGGCCCGACGTCGCTCGCCACTTATCCTCGCTCTCACCACGTCCGCCATGCCCCCGCCCGTCTGCGATAGGCGACACCAGAGGGGGTCACTGTCGGAACTAGTGTTCGGTTTTTCACCGGAAGGCAGACGGAGGGAGGAGGCATTCTATCGGTCTTTAGATGGCAATGCAGAGATCGAGGACTTGTTGGAGCGTGACCGCCTGGCAGAGGAGCAGGAGTTGTTGGAGCACGACAGCTTGGCGGAGGAGCAGCGTATCGCCGATTTGCACCACCAGCGGGACATGGAGCAGTAGCGCACCGACGCTCTGAGTCGCGGGCAGAGCACCCGCAACTGGGCCGACTACATGGAGGACGGCGCCCGACAAATAGCCCTGGAGGCTATCGGGCACGCACGCGTTCGCGACGCCGATTTTTACTACGAGCTCGTCAAGTGGGTTTCCCGCTTAGAAGCCGAAGCTTCGGTGGACCACGCCGGACATGGAAAGGGCCAACACGCGCGAGCACCGCGCCCTATCGCACCTCTGGCAAGTCCGAGGCGAGGTGGAGGACGCCGGTGCTGGCGTTTAGCGTGTACCCCAGATGGCAGCCGGCATCGTCTAGTTAGCTAAGAGTAAGTTAGTACTTGTACGCTACTAGAGTATTAGTGGGAGTAGATAGTTAACTTGGCTATGATGGTTGTCAACATGGAAGTTCAGTACTCTATATGTGGATCAGACCTGTTACTTTGCTCTGAGTGTTGAACTTTCCGTTTGAACGTATGGAATGGGCTGTTATTTTTTTAAATGGGTTGTATTTGTCCTCCATGGGTTTAGAGGCTGACTTGTGGGCCTACCAAGTTGGCGCGTACACAATCAGGAGATGATTGTACGTGGAGAGGATGACAGCAAGGACCCGCCAAGGTCATGGCAGTACGCAAGCAAGTGCCTCCTTATTTCAAGCCAATAAAAAATGGCTCCTCCTAATGGATTTCTGACATCTGGGTCCCATGCCATTGTCAACGTAGTCAGTAAACGAGAGAATTATACAACGAGCGGCTGACACAAGGGACCCAGCAGCTCGCATAGTTATATATTTTTGGGTTAATTTGATAAATGCCACTCCAAATCTGGTGTTTCTGAGAAATGCCACTGCAATTTCTAAACTTTGAAAAATGCCATTTCATGCCATTTCCAGTGGCATTTTTCAAAGTATGGAGTGGCGTTTTTCAAAGTTTGCAAATTGCAGTGGCGTTTTCGAAAGTTTGCAAAAATTGCAGTGGCATTTTTCAAAGTTTGGAAATTGCAGTGGCATTTTTAAGAATCGCCATAATTGGAGTGGCATTTATCTAATTTGTTTTTGAGACGGAAGCAGGGTGTTAACTGGGCTGTGCGGGGCACTCTGGCCTGTCTAGACAACCTTCTCTTTTAGGTTTACCACAGACCAGCCCAGTAGCTTTTTTTCTTTCTGAAAATGGCTAGCCCAGTTTTTTTGTGATTTGCCAAGTAAGTCGCTTTGTCAGGCCTGTTGGGCTGCAAATCTTTCAAGAGGAGGAGAGCTTCATTCGGCTGGCCGAGAAAATGGCCTATCAGTAATGAGAAATGGGATGTACATTTTTAAAACACATCAAACTCACAATTAATTTCAAACTTCTTTTTTTCATTTCGAGATTTTAAATTGCATTAATTTTCATGCTTGGAAAATTTGTTGGATTTTATATTGATATACATTTATTTTTAAAATCAGTTTGAATGTGACTCGAAACTTCGGGATTAAAAATAGTTCGGACCACACCTAAATATGAAAAATTTCGTATAACTTTTTAACCGTGGCCACAATATGGGCTGTAATGCTAACAAAAAGAATATGGGCTCCAAAAAAACCTTAAGAATTAGCAAATGGGGTGTAAATTATTAGAAATAATGGCAGATGGGCTGTATGCTATTTTCCATAGATTTGAAGCTTTCCTAAAAAAAGGATGACGCACAAGCAGTGACTGTTGGATGTCCATCCAACGGCCGTCGTGCTTCTTCAATCTCTGCTCTTCCTGCTCCAGCCGCTCAAACAAGCGCCGGTGGGACTGACTGCTCCCTCCTCCCCGCGGCTGGCTATGCTGCCGCGCAGGCCTCACCGCCCCACTGTAGTCCCATCGCTGGCTGATGTCTACTACACAGCCTTCTCCTTGTAGACGTTGTTGGGCCTCCAAGTGCAGAGGTTTGTAGGACATTAGCAAATTTCCCTCAAGTAGATGACCTAAGGTTTATGAATCCGTGGGAGGCGTAGGATGAAGATGGTCTCTCTCAAACAACCCTGCAACCAAATAACAAAGAGTCTCTTGAGTCCCCAACACACCCAATACAATGGTAAATTGTATAGGTGCACTAGTTCGGCGAAGAGATGGTGATACAAGTGCAATATGGATGGTAGATATAGATTTTTGTAAACTGAAAATATAAAAACAGCAAGGTAGCAAGTGGTAAAAGTGTGCGTAAACGGTATTGCAATGATAGGAAACAAGGCCTAGGGTTCATACTTTCACTAGTGCAAGTTCTCTCAACAATAATAACATAGTTAGATCATATAACTATCCATCAACATGCAACAAAGAGTCACTCCATAGCCACTAATAGCGGAGAACAAACAAAGAGATTATGGTAGGGTACAAAACCACCTCAAAGTTATTCTTTCCAATCAATCCATTGGGCTATTCCTATAAGTGTCACAAACAGCCCTAGAGTTCGTACTAGAATAACACCGTAAGACACAAATCAACCAAAACCCTAATGTCACCTAGATACTCCAATGTCACCTCAAGTACCCATGGGTATGATTATACGATATGCATCACACAATCTCAGATTCATCTATTCAAACCAACACCAAGTACTTCAAAGAGTGCCCCAACGTTTCTATCAGAGAATCATGACGAATACGTGTGCCAACCCCTATGCATAGGTTCATGGGCGGAACCCGCAAGTTGATCACCAAAACATACATCAAGTGAATCACGTGATATCCCATTGTCACCACAGATACGCACGGCAAGACATACATCAAGTGTTCTCAAATCTTTAAAGACTCAATCCGATAAGATAACTGTTAAGGGAAAACTCAATCCATTACAAGAGAGTAGAGGGGGAAAAGCAACATAAGATCCAACTATAATAGCAAAGCTCGCGATACATCAAGATCGTGCCAAATCAAGAACATGAGAGAGAGAGAGATCAAACACATAGCTACTGGTACATACCCTCAGCCCCGAGGGTGAACTACTCCCTCCTCGTCATGGAGAGCGCCGGGATGATGAAGATGGCCACCGGTGAGGGTTCCCCCCCTCCGGCAGGGTGCCGGAACAGGGTCCTGAGAGGTTTTTGGTGGCTACAGAAGCTTGCGGCGGCGGAACTCCCGATCTATTCTCTGTTCTGGAAGTTTTAGGGTACGTAGGTATATATGGGTGCAGGAAGTACGTCGGTGGAGCTTCGGGGGCCCCATGAGGCAGGGGGCGCGCCCTAAGGGGGTGGGCGCGCCCCCACCATCGTGGGCACCTCCCTTCTCTCCTGACGTGGGGTCCAAGTCCATCCGGTAGCTTTCCTTCCAAAAATAACTTCTCCAGTTGATTTCGTTCCATTTCGACTTCGTTTGATATTCCTTTTCTTCGAAACACTGAAATAGGCAAAAAAACAGCAATTCTGGGCTGGGCCTCTGGTTAATAGGTTAGTCCCAGAAATAATATAAAAGTGGATAATAAAGCCCAATATTGTCTAAAACAGTAGATAATATAGCATGGAGCAATCAAAAATTATAGATACGTTGGAGACGTATCGGGCATCCCCAAGCTTAATTCTTGCTCGTCCTTGAGTAGGTAAATGATAAAAAAGAATTTTTGATGCAGAGTGCTACTTGGCATAATTTCAATGTAATTCTTCTTAATTGTGGCATGAATATTCAGATCCGAAAGATTCAAGACAAAAGTTCATATTGACATAAAAGATAATAATACTTCAAGCATACTAACAAAGCAATCATGTCTTCTCAAAATAACATGGACAAAGAAAGTTATCCCTACAAAATCATATAGTCTGGCTATGCTCTATCTTCACCACACAAAGTATTTAAATCATGCACAACCCCGTTGACAAGCCAAGCAATCGTTTCATACTTTAACATTTTCAAAACTTTTTCAATCTTCACGCAATACATGAGCGTGAGCCATGGATATAGCACTATATGTGGAATAGAATGGTGGTTGTGGAGAAGACAAAAAGGGAGAAGATAGTCTCACATCAACTAGGCGTATCAACGGGCTATGGAGATGCCCATCAATAGATATCAATGTGAGTGAGTAGGGATTGCCATGCAACGGATGCACTAGAGCTATAAGTGTATGAAAGCTCAACAAAAGAAACTAAGTGGGTGTGCATCCAACTCGCTTGCTTATGAAGACCTAGGGCATTTTGAGGAAGCCCATCATTGGAATATACAAGCCAAGTTCTATAATGAAAAATTCCCACTAGTATATGAAAGTGACAACATAGGAGACTCTCTATCATGAAGATCGTGGTTCTACTTTGAAGCACAAGTGTGGTAAAAGGATAGTAGCATTGCCCCTTCTCTCTTTTTCTCTCATTTTTTATTTTTTTATTTGGGCCTTTTCTCTTTTTTTATGGCCTCTTTTTTTTCGTCCGGACTCTCATCCCGACTTGTGGGGGAATCATAGTCTCCATGTCCTTTCCTCACTGGGACAATGCTCTAATAATGATGATCATCACACTTTTATTTTCTTACAACTCATGAATTACAACTCGATACTTAGAACAAAATATGACTCTATGTGAATGCCTCCGGTGGTATACCGAGATATGCAATGATTCAAGAGTGATATGTATGAAAGAATTATGAACGGTGGCTTTGCCACAAATACGATGTCAACTACATGATCATGGAAAGCAATATGACAATGATGGAGTGTGTCATAATAAACAGAATGGTGGAAAGTTGCAGGGCAATATATCTCGGAATGGCTATGGAAATGCCATAATAGGTAGGTATGGTGGCTGTTTTGAGGAAGGTAGGTGGGTGTATGATACCGGCAAAAAGTGCGCGGTATTAGAGAGGCTAGCAATGGTGGAAGGAAGAAAAGTTCGTATAATCCATGGACTCAACATTAGTCATGAAGAACTCATATACTTATTGCAAAAATATACAAGTTATCAAAGCAAAGCATTACGTGCATGCTCCTAGGGGGATAGATTGGTAGGAAAAGACCATCGCTCGTCCCTGACCGGCACTCATAAGGAAGACAATCAATAAATAAATCATGCTCCGACTTCATCACATAACAGTTCACCATATGTGCATGCTACAGGAATCACAAACTTTAACACAAGTATTCTTCAAATTCACAACTACTCAACTAGCATGACTCTAACATCACCATCTTCATATCTCAAAACAATTATCAAGCATCAATCTTTTCTTAGTATTCAACGCACTCAAAAGAAAGTTTCACAAATCTTGAATATCAAGCATATTATTATTAAGCAAATTACCATGCTATTAAAGACTCTCAAAATAATCTAAGTGAAGCATGAGAGATTAATAGTTTCTTTAAAACAAATCCACCACCGTGCTCTAAAAGATATCAGTGAAGCACATAGAGCAAAACTATAAAGCTCAAAAGATATAAGTGAAGCACAATGAGTAGTTAAATAATTATGTAGCTATGTGAAGACTATTTCTCATTTAAGAATCTCAGATCTTGATAATTTATTCAAACAGCAAGCAAAACAAAATAAGATAAAATGACGCTCCAAGCAAAACACATATCATGTGGTGAATAAAAATATAGCTCCAAGTAAAGTTACTGATGAACGAAGATGAAAGAGGGGATGCCATCCGGGGCATCCCCAAGCTTAGACACTTGGTTATCCTTGAATATTACCTTGGGGTGCCTTGGGAATCCCCAATCTTAGTCTCTTTCCACTCCTTATTCCATAGTCCATCGAATCTTTACCCAAAACTTGAAAACTTCACAACACAAAACTCAACAGAAATCTCGTGAGCTCCGTTAGCGAAAGAAAACAAAAGACCACTTCTAGGTACTGTAATGAACTCATTCTTTATTTGTATTGGTGTTAAACCAACTGTATTACAACTTCTCTATGGTTTATAAACTATTTTACTAGCCATAGATTCATCAAAATAAGCAAACAACACACGAAAAACCTATTAATTAGTGAACCCCCGAGAGGCTTTTGGTGGCTACAGAGGCTTGCGGCAGCGGAACCCCCGATCTTTTCTCTGTTCTGGAAGTCTGAGGGTACGTAGGTATATATGGGTGCAGGAAGTACGTCGGTGGAGCTTCGGGGGCCCCACGAGGCAGGGGGCGCGCCCTAGGGGGGTGGGCGCGCCCCCACCCTCGTGGGCACATCCCTTCTCTCCTGATGTGGGGTCCAAGTCCATCCGGTAGCTTTCCTTCCAAAAATAAATTCTCTAGTTGATTTCGTTCCGTTTCGACTTCGTTTGATATTCCTTTTCTTCGAAACACTGAAATAGTCTAAAAACAACAATTCTGGGCTGGGCCTCTGGTTAATAGGTTAGTCCCAAAAATAATATAAAAGTGGATAATAAGGCCCAATATTGTCTAAAACAGTAGATAATATAGCATGGAGCAATCAAAAATTATAGATACGTTGGAGACGTATCATTGGCCTAGCCATCCCTCTACTCACCCACACCTGCTGTTATTCTCTGGCGACGGCAGACGAACCAGTAAACCCTCGTACAGTTGTACTCCCCTCCGCGTGGGAAACAACCACCGAGTCTTCCCTGCCTCCGTGTCGTTCCCTTCCTAGGCCTCGCCGTTGTCCACCGCCCTGGTGCTCTTGGCGCAGCCTGGTCAACATGGTCAACGACCAACATGCATCTGAAGTGGACTGTATGTGGAGAGGCTGACAGCTGGGTCCAGGGCCGCACGCAAGGAAATGCCTCCTTATTACACGCAAAATAATGATTCCTCCACCTAACATCTGGGACCCACCGTAAGGGTCTCTGTATTTTGCAAAAAAAACATTACCGCCGCTGACAGCTCGGACCCACCAGTTATATCTTCGCACGCAAGGAAGTGCCTCCTTATTATGCACAAAAAATGAATACTCCCCCTGCTAGCTGGGATCCATTATAGTGGCAGGCTGACTTGTGGGCCTACTAAGTTGATGGGGACGGAGGGCTTTGTCAACTTAGTCAATATGCATGATTCTATCTCCAGTGACCGTACGATGTCCATCCAACGGCTGTAGTGCTTCTTCAACCTCTGGACTTCTTGCTCCAGCCGCCCAAACCAGCGTCAGCCGTGCCTCGTGCTCCTACCTCCCATGGCGGGTTGTGATGCGGCGGAGGCCTCGCCGCCCCTACTACTCCCACAGCTGGCTAGGCCATCCCTCTACTCACCCACACCCCCTGTTATTCTGCGGCGATAGCAGCCTCACACCGCAACGAACCAGTGAACCCTCATACTCCTCTATGCGTGGGCATCCACTGCAGCGTGTTCCCCTTCCTAGGCCTCGCCGTCTTCCACCGCCCTGGTGCTCTCGGCACGGCGTGGTCAAGGAACGACTTCCATCGGAAGAGTACTGTACGTGGAGAAACTGACAGCTGGGTCCACGGCAGCCTCAAGGAAGTGCCTCCTTATTACGCGAAAAATAAATATTCCTCCACCTGACAGCAGGGACCCATCGGACGGGCCACCGTATTTCGTGAAAAAAACGTTCCCCCTGCTGTCAGCTCGGACCCACCGGAAGTGCCTCCTTATTACTCACAAAAAAATGAATACTCCCCCTGCTAGTTGGGACCCACCTTGGTGGGTGTCTGACTTGTTGGCCTACTAAGTTGACGGGGACGGAGTGCTTTGTCAACTTAGTCAATATGAACAATTCTAGCTCCATTGACCGTACGATGTCCATCCAACGGCCGTAGTGCTTCTTCAACCTCTGGTCTTCTTGCTCCAGCCTCCCAAAGCAGCGCCGGTCGTGCTGCATGCTCCTGCCTCCCGTGGCCGGCTGTGCTGCCGCGGAGGCCTCACCACCCCCTACTATTCCCACCGTTGGCCAGGCCCTGCGGCGAAGGCAGCCTCACACCATAGCCGAACCAGTGAACCCTCGTACTCCTCTCCACGCGGGCTTCCACTGCCGCGTCTTCCCCGGCTCCGCGTCATCCCCTTCCTAGGCCTCGCCGTCGTCCACCACCCTGGTGCTCTCGGCGCGGCGTGGTCAACGTGGTCAAGGAACAACTTCCATCGAAAGAGTACTGTACATGGAGAGGCTGACAACTGGGTCAACGGCAGCAGCAAGGAAGTGCCTCCTTATTACTCGCAAAATAATTATTCCTCCACCTGACAGCGGGGACCCACCGGACGGGCCACTGTATTTCACGAAAAAAAATGTTTCCTCTGACTGCTGGGACTCACCAGCTACATCTTCGCACGCAAGGAAGTGAGCCTAGGCAAAAAAAATGATTCGCCGCCCTGACTGCTGGGACCCACCAGCTACATCTTTGCACGCAAGGAAGTGCCTGACAGTCGGGACCCACCTGGTCAAAGCGTACGTAGTGTTGTCATTCTGGTCGCGACGTGTACGTACATACTGGTCGATATAGAGGCGCGCACATGTCGTAGTAGAGGCGCGCACGTAGCATGTACCCGTATGTATAGTGGCCAGTGTGCAAGAAAGAAAATACTGCCACGTACGTACATACGGGCAGGGTCTCGAATGCCTACTCGCGCATACATACGGCCAGGGCTCGTGTACATGGCTGGATCAGAACGGATAAACTGCTTCCTCATCGTGTTCATGGGGAGCCAACCGGCTGGGTCGGAACGAAATGCGTCGTCGTGTTCATCGGGAGGGCTTGGACGGAATAGCCGATGGAAATGAAGACTGGCATACCGCAGAACGGAGGAAACGGCCTTGTGTTCGACCGGCCACGGTCGAAATGGGATCCTGTTCATCGGGAGGGGTCTGGCGTACCGCAAAACGGAGGAAACGGACCTCCTACGGTCGAAACGGGGTCCTGTTGATCGGGAGGGGTGTGGCGTACCGCAAAACGGAGCAAACGGACTTGTGTTGGAGCGCTACGGTCGAAACGGGGGTCCTGTTCATCGGGAGGGGTGTGGCGTACCGCAAAATGGGACTCCACGGGATATTGTTCATCTCCACCATCGACCCCCTCCAGCCTCCACGGGCTAGTGTTCATCCACCCTCGACCTCCTCCAGCCTCCACCTGCGACTTTTCATCCACGGGCTCCTGTTCATCCGGCCTCCACCGCGCGCTACTCCACCGGCTACTGTTCAACTAGCCCTCTCCACGGGCTCCTGTTTAACCACCCCTCCACGGGCTACTGTTCATCCAGCCCTCCACCGTCTACTGTTCATCCAGCCCTCCACCGTCTACTGTTCATCCAGCCCTCCATGGGGTCCTGTTCATCCAGCCCCAACCGGCTCGATCTATCGGGGTCCTGTTCATCCAGAGGCAACACCACGTGGTCCTGTTCATCCACCCGCACCGGGAACTGTTCATCCAACCCCCCCAGCAATGCTCACTGTCGATTCAATATCCGGCGTATCTCGTAGTAGGGGTCCTAAGCTAGGCGTCTTGGAGCGATGGTAACATGGACACGGGGTTTTACCCAGCTTCGGGCTCTCTTGATGAGATAATACCCTACATGCTGCTTTTGATTGTATTCATATGGGTGTAGTATAGAGTACATGTATCTACCACGAGATTGTAGTAATGAATATGAGATTGTCTATTGACTAGCCTGGCCCCGGTTTATATAAGACACCAGAGGCCTAGGGTTTAGGAGAGTCCTTGTCTTGGGCGCCAAGTCTTGTGGAGTCTTCCTTGTATGCGGCAGGGGTTGTCCGAACTGGCCCATGAGTATACGGCCATGGGGGTCCTCGGCCCAATCCAACTGATCGGGAGACGACGTGGTGAGTACCCCCTAGTCCAGGACACCGTTAGTAGCCCCCTGAACCGGTCTTCAAGTTGGGGACGCTCCTCGATTCTTCCGAACTGTTCTTCATCTTCGGTCGTCGGTCTTGAAAACTGGTTCAACAAATCTTTCCATCTTTGATCTTGAGGATTGCCAAAGTGAATCTGAAGGGTTTACACGTCGGGTATCCGAGGAGCCCCTTTTAGTTTTCGGCCTTTATCAATGCCTTGTTATTTTTATGCCACACCTCGGGTTTGGAGTTGTTCCCGGGAGGCAGTGTCCTCTTGCGTCCGAGCTCCAACGCCGTACTGCATTCGAGGTATCTTTTGCAGCCGAGCACCAACGCCGGACCGCTTTGGAGCTCCAACGCCGGAATGTATCCGAGCTCCACCGCCGAAATGTATTCGAGCTCCAACGCCGGAATGTATCCGAGCTCCAACGCCGGACTGTTCCCGAGGTGTCATAGATCACCTTGGTTCAAAAAGGTTGAAGGAGCTTAGCCGAGCTTAATGCCGGAAATGCCCTTTATGGAGCCAGCCACTGGCGTCCGAGCTTTATGCCGAACTGTATCCGAGGTGGTGCACCACCTCGGCCATGGGCTGATTTTTATGAAATTAATTCCGAATTATGCAATGTAATCTCTGCTGAGATGTATAGCCAGTATCCCTCAAGGTGCGTGTTGGCCTAATATCCGGGATGCTCCTGAAGGAAAGAATCAAACCGCTGACCCTAGTAGCCCGAGACTCAGGTCAATTCATAAAATCAGCCTGAGGATCAATTCCCTGCTCGGCAGCATACTTAGGAAGAGAAACACGGTGTGAAAAGTCCTCGAGACTCAGGTTGGGTGCGGCTGACCAACCTGAGGATAATAATCTCCTCGAAAACTATATTGTACTTTAAATTTTCTGCATTGGATTGTCAATGCAGTAGCCCCCGAGACACTGGTCAGGTGGAAACACCAGATTAGGAGATCGATGTGCCCCTTTGATATTTGTAAATAATGAGCACGAAGCCCAGTAGCCCCCGAGCCTTAATGTGGGCACGGGTGGCCAAATTAAGGATCGATATCCAGAGTAAAATCACAGATTATGTGTAATGACTCTATGTATCCAAGTAATTTACATCATTATTTGGACTCCATTGCGACCGTTTATCAGTTGAAAGTGGCCCATCATCGGCTTCTACCCCTTGGTAGATACTACGCAGGGTGTTTCCACACTAACAAAACAACCCTTAGCCGACATCTCGGTGCCCGGAGGCGGTTGTGTTAGCGGAAACGAGGCAATCAGATATGCGGGCTTTATAACTTTCGCTTAGTCATAGGAGCTTTAAATCGGGGAAGCTAGCTATGAGCCCCCGGATAGTGTTCGGCGACATCCGAGGTCAAGCCGTAAACACTTCAGCCAATGTTACGAATGGCCCGTCATTTAATATAGTCATCGGACTGCTGACCAGTTTACGCTTATTGTGACAGTCAGTTTTCAGCTTTCTCCACTGCGGTGCTTAACCATGCGAGCTGGAAGCACAATCACAGTGGTTCTCCCTTTGCACACCTAGCTGAACAAAGCGGAACATAGGAGGCAAGCACGGGAGCCGGGAAACCCAACTATTGACCGAAGACACAATTCGATACCAATGCATATATAGCAATATCCGAGAATGTTTTTGCCGAATCCCTAAAGGTGTCCGGCGTTGCACTACAAGACTAATGCTGGAAACGCACAAATAGTTGAAAAAGTGCCGTAGGATTGGAAAACCAAAAAACGTCAGGAAAAACTCGACGTCCGAACTAGATCAAGTGTTTGGTGCCAATCCGAAAATTGGTCTTAGAGAAAAAAGTGCATATGTCGTGCTTTAATATGACACATCCTATCTCAAGACTTCAAGCGGGTTAGCCTACGGCTTCCGGCTATTGACCACACACTCGCGTCGAAAAAGGAGTGATAGAAAAAGACTTCGCAACGACTAGGAAGAAATCATTTATTATAAAATGGCTCATATAAATTTAAGAGCCCCCAAGTGACTTGGGTAAAAGAATGATTGTATGTACCGAAGTACTTATATCATATCTTTGTTCACCCGAACTTTAAACGCGTCTTAACCAACCGTCGGCTTCTCCCTCTTCGGTCAAGGACCGAAAAGTGTTATGTACTCCACCTGCCGAGAATATCGACGGTGTTTCCAATAACTAGGCAATCAGGCCATAAGGCTGTGACAGACAAAGCGCGCTCAGGGAACTTATGCTATATTACTGATAAAGTGTAAGAAGCATCTTCGAAGTAAATAGTACCCCCACCGATACCTTTCTTCGGTGCTCATTGTTAATATGAGACTTGTGCAATAGATTTTTTCTACTCATGAGTTCCGTTGTGTGCCGACCATTATTGAAAACAGTAAGAGCGCTAGCTTTCGGCTTCACCCAGTCTGAGGTCCGGCTCGGGTGACCTGATCGTGACAATCGCAAAGGTTCTCCCTTTACTCCCTAGCTGAACAATCGGGAACGTAGGGGTAAACACAGGAGCAAGGCAACCCAGCTTGCAAAT
The DNA here is from genome assembly GCA_032464435.1 of Aegilops umbellulata. NCBI lineage: Eukaryota > Viridiplantae > Streptophyta > Magnoliopsida > Poales > Poaceae > Aegilops > Aegilops umbellulata. The sequence continues at coordinate 334,865,597 of CP136058.1, forward strand.
CACTTAGGTCAATATGGTGCATATTGTGGCGTAATACACGAACAAGGAACGAAGCCGTACAAGTATAATCATATGTAAGAGGAAAAGCTCTAGCAAGGGAGCCCCCAAGTAAATGGGGTATTAGATTTTGTGTTTCGCAAACAAAGTGTCGACAAGGAAGTTTTTCACAAGCAACTTTTTGCCAAAAAGGTATAATGCTTGGTCGAACCGAACAAAATTTAAAACTGGGAGTTTTCTGAGCATGAAAAGCGACTTAGTTGGTTAATGTGTTCGGCGTTGATGATGAGGTACAGACATATGGCGAGACGAAGCCATAGTCCTCGGCCTGGCCGAGGTCCCAGCCCCCGAGCCGGTTCCGAAACGTCCGAGAAAAGAGCTCGGCTTGATAAAGTGACAGCACAACACTGCCGATATGTTGAGGCGAAGCCCCCGGTTCAGCCGAGATGTCGGAGCTGGTCGGCTGGTGGCGCTGAAGTGACTGTGTGACACATTCGGAGTCGTTTACCTACATACAAGAAATAGTGTAGTCCAAAAATCCAAAAAAAATTCTTGCATATTTAAAATACGCAAAGTAAATTGTTAAAAAGATGTAGCCTGGGCGCCTAGGTCGTCTTGATGACGTGACGGCGTTGTGGCGCGGCAATGTCCATACGAGTGCCGACCCAGATGAGGGTGAGAGGCTGACCCGATCGATGCCACGTACAAGTGTCGACAAAATATTTCTGCAAAAATAGTGCAGTGCAAAACAACAGAAAATATTTTGCGTGCAATAATTTTAGGAGCTAACCGAATAGTTAGGAAAAATAAAACCTGTTCGGCGGCGATGACCCCAAGCTGCCATCGAGCTGAGCTCTGATCGGTGCACTGCTCTGCACTATCCCTTTGGCTGGATCACCCGTGGACTAGATTGAGGCTGGATCCGATGTATCGCCAAGCAGCAGACGCGAAGAATAGGCCGCATTGTGATCTGATGTCTTGTGAGGCCATCAACAGAAGATGTAGTAATCAACATCAAATCCGAATCAAACAAGCTGGAGGAGGTCTAGCATCTCACACAAGCGTTAGTACATACTGGTACAATACTAGTTTTAGTGCAAGGATCAAATCAATCTAGTACGTGAAAAAGAATGCACGGAAGACATACAACAAGACAAAAGCGTAAGCTGCCTTCAGTATTTGATTAAATAAACAAAAGGGAGAGGAAGGATTAAGTCTCCCTGCGAGTTGCCGTATGGCCAAATTTTTGCCGGCCCTGGCGTGCTGGTGCACGCGCGATCTCCTGGGCTGGAACACCGCCGGTCGGATCGCCACACATTTTTATTGCGCTAACCTAGATCGAGGCCGCAAACTCCAGGCTCTTGTTTGCATGCTACCACTATTCGGATCCGGAGTACTGCCCGGCGGCGGACACGGCTGTCACTGTTGAAATTTTCTCAATCCTGATCTACCAAAGCAAATAAAAGGCAGTGGCCTGTAGAAAACAAGTAAGAACTGCCATGAAAAGATTCTCTTTGGTCTCTACGCGAGGTAGTATTTTGGATTACTAGAATCCGACCACGTCCAGGACACTGTACTGCAAAACTAGTAGTCAATTGGATTAGTATACTAGTACTCAATTACATGAAGCGGTAAGATTTTAGGTCCATGCACTTTTTAGCAAAGGTAGCACAGGGCTAGCGGCCGAGCAGGGGATGAATTAAAAAAGGAAAGGAAAGGGATATCCCTGATGCGTGTGTTCCATCAAGCTGATTTTTGATCGGCCGATGTGCACAGTTGCCATGCGCGAGCACTACTGGTTCAGGGTGGCTCCTTGGCCAGGGTGCCGCTTGATGTATTTTCCATTGCCTCCGTGCCCGTTTTTTCGACGCCTCCATGGCGCGCCGACGCCGCAACATCGGAGATCGGATCTGCCGTATTATCATAGATCGGACACTTTTTGTATGATCTTGATTTGACTACGAACAGGATATCCCGAGGCAGTAGTCATAATTTACAACAAAGATAGTCCATACATAACACATGTAATTGAAAAAATATCACCTGATCATCCCATCGATCCGCGTCGATCACCCAGCAGGCTCTCAATGAAAGCACCAATGTCGGTTCAATATCCGGCGTATCTCGTAGTAGGGGTCCTAAGCTAGGCGTCTTGGAGCGATGGTAACATGGACACGGGGTTTTACCCAGCTTCGGGCTCTCTTGATGAGATAATACCCTACATGCTGCTTTTGATTGTATTCATATGGGTGTAGTACATAGCACATGTATCTACCACGAGATTGTAGTAATGAATATGAGATTGTCTATTGACTAGCCTGGCCCCGGTTTATATAAGACACCGGAGGCCTAGGGTTTAGGAGAGTCCTTGTCTTGGGCGCCAAGTCTTGTGGAGTCTTCCTTGTATGCGGCAGGGTTGTCCGAACTGGCCCATGAGTATACGGCCATGGGGGTCCTCGGCCCAATCCAACTGATCGGGAGAGGACGTGGTGAGTACCCCCTAGTCTAGGACACCGTCACTCACTGTTCATCTAGAGGCAGCATCGATCGGCTTTAGTTAGCAGCAGTAGCGAAGGAATCGCTCGATGGGGTTCAGTTTAACAGCCATCGATCAATCGCTCGGGTTCAGTAACGCGTAGCCTACTGTGCAATCGCTCGGGTTCAGTTAGAGCCCAACGCCTCGCCCAGGTTCAGTTAGAGCCCAACGCCTCGCACCCACGCGCGTGCGTGTATGAGAGAAATGTGCATCGCTTGGCCCTGACCACCCACCGTAACCGGGAACACCCCGATATTTTCCTCACCCTCGCTTCTACCACGGTTTTTTCCGTCATGGATGGCCCAAAGAATGTCATGCAGCTTCGTCTCCAGCCCGCCCAGGACGAAAAGCCCATTTTCTGTCATGATTTTTTGTCATAGAAGTAGGACCCACCACAACTATGATGATACCGGGTTTTGTCACAATTATCGTCATAGAAGTGTCATAAGTATGACGGAAAAAAATTCGTTCGGCCCAAAATGTCACTGATGTGTCTTTTTTTTGTAGTGCATGTTAAAGTAGCAACCAATTCACTTGTTAAGATTCAAACAATGAATTCTCTTGAAACTCAACAACCTATGTTCTGAGTCACCAAGCAATTGTAATTCAATTTATTGAACAGAGTTTAAGTAAGAGCTCCACATACTCAACCATCATATAGTCTTCTATGATTGTTAATACTCACCGCATACACATGAGCAAAACGTTTCAACCGGACACATAGAAAGATAGGGGCTTATAATTTCGCCTCCCAACATATTCACCACAAGGGTGATGTCAACAATAATAACTCATGCTACCCATATCCAACTGGATATATGTGTCTAGATCTTTCCTCGCCACATGGTGCTTGCCAAAAGAGAAAAATAAAAAGGAATAGAAAAGAAACTTTGACTCTTGCATGAAAGTAAATACATAAAAGTAAAAGATAGGCCCTTCACAGAGGGAAGCAGAGGTTGCCATGCGCTTTTTGTTTGTATGGTCAATCCCTTAGTCTAAAAGAACGTCACATTATATTGCCCCTTATGATAGCAACCTTTATTATGCAGTCTCTCGCTTTTATTCTTTGCCATCACAAGTTCGTACAACGCTCAATTTTCTCTTACACTAAATGATCTAACACTTTTAGAAGCAATTTTATTGCCTTATTGCACTGATGACAACTTACTTGAAGGATCTTTCTCAATCCTTAGGTAGGTATGGTGGAGTCTTGAAAATAAGATTTGGGTTTAAGGGTTTTTTGGATGCACAAGTAGTATCTCTACTTGGTGCGGAATTTTTGGCTAGCAAAGATGGGGGGAAAGCACCACATGTTGAAGGATCTATGACAATATATCTTCTATGTGAATATGAACAAACATAAACCATTGCGTTGTCTTCCTTGTCCAACATCAACAATTTTGGCATATAATATTTTGATGGGGGCTCACAATCACAAAAGATTTCCAAGATAGTGTATATGCATGTGAAAGTTCTCTTCCTTCTACTAATCATTCATGAATTGGTTGTATGACCAATGTTGTGATTGTCAAGCTTCAAAAGATTTCACTTTCTAAACCCAATGTGAAGCTAACACTAGGCATGGTATGAACATATAATTTCACCTTCATTGTACTCAGTTTATTCAACAATTTACTCATAGGATATAAGTGAAGCACAAGAGTAAATGACAAGCTACTCCAAAAAGATATAAGTGAAGATCAAGCGAGTAGTTATGTAAATGGGTAGCTATTTGAGGACTCCTCTTATTTAGAAATTTCAGATCTAAGTATTTTATTAAAAAAGTAGGCAAAACAAACAAAATGACATTCTAAGAATAGCACACATCATGTGAAGAAGCAAAGACTTAGGCTCAACCGATACTAACCGATAATTGTTGAAGAAGAAAGGTGGGATGCTTGAGACTTCTTGAACTATTATCTTGGGGTGCCTTGGGCATCCCCAAGCTTGAGTTTCTGTGTCTCCTTAATTCCTCTCATATCACGGTTTTCCTAAATCCCCAAAACTTCATCCACACAAAACTCAACAAGAACTCATGAGATAAGTTAGTATAAATCAATGCAAAACCTTATCATTCTCTATTGTAGCAAATCACCAAAATTATTATTAAACATTGCATACTAAATGCCTCTGCATATTTAGTACTCCTATCCTCAAATAAAATCATTAAACAAGCAAACATATGCAAACAACGCAAACATAACATCAATTTGCCAAAATAGTACAGCTTGTAAAGAATGCAATAGTATCAATACTTATTTAACTCGAAAATTATGAAAATTATAACACCGTAGAAAATTTGTCAGAGGTTACTCTGCAAAAAGTTTCAACATTTTATCACATTCTGACTTTTCTAGGGAATTTTCGCAACATCGATAACTTTCTGTTTTGAAACAGCAACATGTAGACTTGCAAAATAAGCACGACAAAGGCTATACTTAACATTTTCATTGAAAATAAAGACGCAATACATTATTCTAAATAACATCAAGCAAATCCTAACAAAATAAAATGACGCTCCAACTAAAACTCATATTATGTGACGAATGAAAACATAGCTCCAAGTGAGGTTGCCGATAATGCTGAAGACGAAAGAGTGGATGCCTTCCGAGGCATCCCCAAGCTTATTTGCTTGGATCTTCCTTGAATAATACCTTGGGGTGCCTTGGGCATCCCCAAGCTTAGGGTATTGTCACTCCTTATTCTCCTCATATCCATATCTCACCGAAAACTTGAAAACTTCAATCACACAAAACCTAACGGAACTTTGTGAGATAGATTAGTATGATAAAGAGCAAACCATTTCACTTTGGTACTGTAAAAGAAAAGATTCATAATTGTTTTCACACAATACCCACTTTAGCATATCATTTCCACAATTTATATTGAGCAATATAAGCCATAGAAACAAGAAAACAAGCAAACTATGCATTGAAAACAGAATCTGTCAAAAACAAAACAGTCTGTAGTAATATATACTTGAACCATACTTCCGCTACTCCAAAACTTCTGAAAAATTAGGAAAACATAGGGAATTTGTATATCTATCACCTATGAAAATTTCAGATCAAAATCACGTTCCAGTGAATTTTTAAAATTCCTGGACTGAGCACAAAAGTTTCTGGTTTTGCACAGATTCAAGTCAACTATAATCTACACTATCCCAAAAGCTTTATTTGGCACTTCATTGAAACAAAAGGCTATAAAACATGATTAATACAGTAGCCTAATCATGTGAACACACAAAAACAGTAGCTAGAAGTGTTGGGTTGTCTCCCAACAAGCGCTTTTCTTTAATGCCTTTTAGCTAGGCATGATGATTTCAATGATGCTCGCATAGAAGATAAGAATTGAAACATAACAAGAGCATCATGAATCATAAGTTCCTCTCTCATAATAATTTTCAGTAGCATAATGAATAGATTAATCAACATAACCATCACATAAATCATTCTTTTCATGATCCAAACACATAGAAAATTTATTACTCTCCATATAAGCAAATTTATTCTCATTCATCATAGTGGGAGTATCATAGGAAACTCGAATACTATAAATTGTTCCCACATTAAAAGAGTAATGTTCAGTAAAAGGATATTCAAAATTATGAGAATAATTATCACTACTTTTTATAACATAAGTATCATCACAATAATCATCATAAGTGGGAGGCATGCAATCATCATAGCAATTTTGATCATTCAAAGTAATCGAACTAAAAAGATCATCTTCATTAAGCATAGCATCCCCAATCTTGGGACAAACATTAATTGCAGCAAATAAATTCTCAAATATTTCATTCTTATCAAACATATCATCCCCAAGCTTGTAGCTTGGCATATCATAAGCATAATCACTCTCATCATTAATAGTATGAATAGCACCAACAGTATAACAATTGCTATCATCATAATTTCCCAAGTTGGTGCCAAAAAGATTTCCAATATTATAAGAAGTATCATTATCTTCTCATTCATAATCATCATAACAAGCAATAGGCATAACTAAATCATCATCAATAGTGCTCTCGGACATTGTGCCATAAGACATAGAAGCAATATCATCATCAAGTGCATCATCCTCCACAATTATTTTTGATTCATTTTCATGAGGCACAACAATAATAGGAGCAACACTATTTGGAAGAGATAACTTTTTACCTCTATTCATTCTTGTTTTCTTCTTCTTCGCCACATCATGTGTGGGTTTAATTAACTTTTTCAAACTTCTTATTGACGAGGAGCTCCTCCTCGTCACCTATTTCATCATGAGAGACAATAGGAGGGGAAGTGGAAATCTTTACCCTTTCATTAATATTCCTTTCATATTCTATTGGTTTTCCCATCTTTCTACAGTTGGCAATATAAGCATTCTCATTGCAATTTACCATGCAAAACATATAGATATTATTTAGTTTAGTTTCAATGTCATCCGTGAGAATGAATACTTCAAAACAACTATTTTTATGTGTCAATTCCTCACTCCCCAAAAATAGACAAAGCTCATTATAAAGTTCAAGGGTGATCAAGTTATTGCAATATTTGGATACGATTCGATCATGAAAAAGCATGCATTGGAAATTAAGGTGACCAACTTTATTGCAAAGATCACAAGTAATAGGACAAAGAGAACATAATTTTGTAGCGAACTCATCTATCACTTTGAGGAACGAAATGGTTCTATCATGTTTATGCTTCTTACAAAATCTATCTTCCCTATAAGGCATGTCTTCACAAACTTTATGCACCCCACAAAAATTGACATGCTTATAAGAAACATTTTTTTCATGACTTGTGTAATCATCATTAGCATTTTGGATATTCAAAGAATTCATACTAACAACATTGCAATCATGCTCATCATTCAAATATTTTGTGCCAAAAATTTTATTGACTTCTTCTTCTAACAATCGAGCACAATTTTCCGATCCATCATTTTCAAGAAAGATATTATAAAGATGATCAATAATATGATGCAACCTCAATTCCATTTTTTTGTAGTTTTCTTTTTACAGAACTAAACTAGTGATAAAACAAGAAACTAAAAGATTCAATTGCAAGATCTAAAGACATACCTTCAAGCACTCACCTCCCCAGCCAAGGCGGCAGAAAAGAGCTTGATGTCTACTATGCACCTTTATTCTTGTAGATTCGTGTTGGGCCTCCAAGCGCAGAGTTTTGTAGGACAGTAGCAATTTTCCCTCAAGTGGATGAACTAAGGTTTATCAATCTGTGGGAGGCATAGGATGAAGATGGTCTCTCTCAAACAACCCTGCAACTAAATACAAGAAATCTCTTATGTCCCCAACACACCCAATACAATGGCAAATTGTATAGGTGCACTAGTTCGGCGAAGAGATGGTGATAAAAGTGTAATATGGATGGTAGAAATATATTTTTATAATCTATAAAATTAAAACAGCAAGGTAGAGAGTGATAAAAGTGAGCACAAATGGTATTGCAATGCTTGAAAATGAGGCCTAGGGTCCGAACTTTCGCTAGTGCAATCTCTCAACAATGCTAATATAATTGGATCATATAACCATCCCTCAAAGTGCAATGAAGAAATCACTCCAAAGTTCCTATCTAGCGGAGAACATAAGATGGAATTGTTTGTAGGGTACAAAACCACCTCAAAGCTATTCTTTCCGATCAATCTATCCTAGAGTTCGTAACACTAAGCTATTCTTTCCGATCGATCTACCCAAGAGTTCGTAGTAAAATAACACCAAAGAAAATTCAAATTCGTAATAGTCAATCCAATACAAAGAACTTGAAAGAGTGCCCCAAGATTTCTATCGGAGAAACAAAGACGAGAACGTGCATCAACCCCTATGCATATATTACCCCAATGTCACCTCGGGAATCTGCGAGTTGAGTGCCAAAACACATATCAAGTGAATCAATATGATACCCCATTGTCACCACAGGTATTCATATGCAAGATATATATCGAGTGCTCTCAAATCCATAAAAGTATTCAATACGATAAAACGAAATCTCAAAGGGAAAACTCAATTCATCACAACAAGATAGAGAGGAGAAAACACCATATGATCCAGCTATATTAACAAATCCCGCGATACATCAAGATCGTGACATCTCAAGAACAAGAGAGAGAGATTAAGCACGTAACTACTGGTACAAACCCTCAACCCCGAGGGTGGACTACTCCCTCCTCATCATGGTGGCCGCCGGGATGATGAAGATGGCCACTGGTGATGATCTCCCCCTCCGGCAGGGTGCTGGAACGGGGTCTAGATTGGTTTTCACGGAAACAGAGGCTTGCGGCGGCAAAACTTCTGATCTAGGGTTACCCCGAGGGTTTTTGGAATATTTGGTGATTTATAGGGCGAAGAAGGGGTGCGGGAGGCCATCGAGGTGGGCACAACCCACCTGGGTGCGCCTGGGTCCCCAGGCACGCCCTGGTGGGTTGTTCCCCCTTGGGGCACCCCCAGGTACTGCTCTGGCCCATTGGATGTCTTCTGGTCCATAAAAAATCCACAAAATGTTTTGGGGTGTTTGGACTCCTCTTGATATTGATTTCCTGCGATGTAAAAAACAAGCAAAAACAGCAACTGGCACTGGGCACTGGGTCAATAGGTTAGTCCCAAAAAATGATATAAAGTTGCTACATATGATTGTAAGACATCCAAGAATAATAATATTTTTGCATGAATACTTCATAAATTTTAGATACGTTGGAGACGTATCACCTCCCACTTACTTCTTAAGAGAGAAACTCCTTCTCTGGAAAGGTTCCATTCTTGGCAACAAAGATCTTGCCTTCGGATCTGTGGTAGAAGGTGTACCCAATTTTTTCCTTAGGATATCCTATGAAGACGCACTGCTCCGATTTGGGTTCTATCTTATCAGGCTGAAGCCTTTTGACAAAAGTGTCTGATACGTCTCCAACGTATCTATAATTTTTGATTGCTCCATGCTATATTATCTACTGTTTTGGACCATATTGGGCTTTATTTCCACTTTTATATTATTTTTGGGACTAACCTATTAACTGGAGGCCCAGCCCAGAATTGCTGTTTTTTTTGCCTATTTCAGTGTTTCGAAGAAACGGAATATCAAACGGAGTCCAAACGGAATGAAACCTTCGGGAACATGATTTTCTCAACAAATAAGATCCAGGAGACATGGACCCTCCGTTAAGAAAGGAGTTAGGTGGTCACGAGGGTGGAGGGCGCCCCTGCCTCGTGGGCCCCCCTTTGCTCCACCGACGTACTCCTTCCTCCTATATATACCTACGTACCCCCAAACGATCAGATACGGAGCCAAAAACCTAATTCCACCGCCGCAACCTTTTGTACCCATGAGATCCCATCTTGGGGCTGTTCTGGAGCTCCGCCGGAGAGGGCATCCACCACAGAGGGCTTCTACATCATCATAGTCCGTCTGATGAAGTGTGAGTAGTTTACCTCAGACCTTCGGGTCCATAGTTAGTAGCTAGATGGCTTCTTCTCTCTTTTTCGATCTCAATACAATGTTCTCCCCCTCTCTCGTGGAGATCTATTTGATGTAATCTTCTTTTTGCGGTGTGTTTGTTGAGATCGATGAATTGTTGGTTTATGATCAAGTCTATCTATGAACAATATTTGAATCTTCTCTGAATTCTTTTATGTACGATTGGTTATCTTTGCAAGTCTCTTTGAATTATCAGTTTGGTTTGGCGTACTAGATTGGTTCTTCTTGCAGTGGGAGAAGTGCTTAGCTTTGGGTTCAATCTTGCGGTGTCCTTTCCCAGTGACAGTAGGGGCAGCAAGGCACGTATTGTATTGTTGCCATCGAGGATAACAAAATGGGGTTTTATCATATTGCATGAAACTATCCCTCTACATCATGTCATCTTGCTTAAGGCGTTACTCTGTTTTTAACTTAATACTCTAGATGCATGCTGGATAGCGGTCGCTGAGTGGAGTAATAGTAGTAGATGCAGGCACGAGTTGGTCTACTTGTCTCGGACATGATGCCTATATACATGATCATACCTAGATATTCTCATAACTATGCTCAATTCTGTCAATTGCTCAACAGTAATTTGTTCACCCACCGTAAAATACTTATGCTCTTGAGAGAAGCCACTAGTGAAATCTATGGCCACTGGGTCTATTCTCATCATATCAATCTCCAATCACTTTATTATTGCTTTGCTTTTTTACTTTACCTTTTATTTTACTTTGCATCTTTATATCAAAAATACCAAAAATATTATCTATCATCTCTATCAGATCTCACTCTCGTAAGTGACCGTGAAGGGATTGACAACCCCTAATCGCGTTGGTTGCGTTGAGCTATTTGTTTTGTGTAGGTACGAGGGACTCGCACGTAGCCTCCTACTGGATTGATACCTTGGTTCTCAAAAACTGAGGGAAATACTTACTCTACTCTGCTGCATCACCCTTTAATCTTCAAGGAAATCCAACGCAGTGCTCAAGAGGTAGAAGTGTCGCAACCCCAAACTTTAAGAAACGACAACTTAGGTTTCTTGCCAAACCACATTTCATACAGTTTTTTTGTTTTTGCTTCTGTTTAGGAATAAATAATCCATCTACCTTCTGTTTGGATGTGCTTTTATGTTTTAATTAGTGTTTGTGCCAAGTTAAACCTATAGGATCTTCTTGGATGATAGTTATTTGATCTTGCTGTAATTTCCAGAAACTTTTTGTTCACGAAAACAATTGTTAAAAATCACCAGAACGTGATAAAATACTGATTCCAATTGCTTCTGCTCAATAAGAAAATTGTACAGGTCTTACTATTTTGGTAGATTGTTTGGAGTTCCCGAAGTTTGCGTTAGTTACAGATTGCTACAGACTGTTCTGGTTTTGACAGATTCTGTTTTTCGTGTGTTGTTCGCTTATTTTGATGAATATATGGCTAGTAAAATAGTTTATAATCCATAGAGAAGTTGGAATACAGTAGGTTTAACACCAATATAAATAAATAATGAGTTCATTACAGTACCTTGAAGTGGTCTTTTGTTTTCTTTCGCTAACGGAGCTCATGAGATTTCTGTTGAGTTTTGTGTTGTGAAGTTTTCAAGTTTTGGGTGAAATCTTTTGAATGATTATGGAACAAGGAGTGGCAAGACCCTAAGCTTGGGGATGCCCATGGAACTCCCAAGATAATCCAAGGACACCAAAAAGTCAAAGCTTGGGGATGCCCCGGAAGGCATCCCCTCTTTCGTCTACTTCCATCGGTAATTTTACTTGGAGCTATATTTTTATTCACCACATGATATGTGTTTTTCTTGGAGCATCTTGTATTATTTGAGTCTTTACTTCTTAGTATACCACAATCATCCTTGATGTACACACCTTTTGAGAGAGCCATAGATGAATTGGAATATTATAGAATACTCTATGTGCTTCACTTATATCTTTTGAGCTATATAGTTTTGCTCTAGTGCTTCACTTATATCTTTTAGAGAACGGTGGTGGATTTGTTTTATAGAAACTATTGATCTCTCATGCTTCACTTAGATTATTTTGAGAGTCTTAAATAGCATGGTAATTTTCTTAATAATAATAAGCTTGGTATTCAAGATTTATAAAACTTTCTTTTGAGTGCGTTGAATACTAAGAAAAGTTTGATGCTTGATAATTGTTATGAGATATGGAGGTGATAATATCAAAGTCGTGTTAGTTGAGTAGGTGTGAATTTGAGAAATGCTTGTGTTGAAGTTTGCAAGTCCCGTAGCATGCACGTATGGTAAACATTATGTAACAAATTTGAAACTTGAGGTGTTATTTGATTGTCCTCCTTATGAGTGGCGGTCGGGGACGAGCGATGGTCTTTTCCTACCAATCTATCCCCCTAGGAGCATGCGCGTAGTGCTTTGGTTTTTGATGGCTTGTAGATTTTTGCAATAAGTATATGTCGATGGGAAACGACACCTATGGGATCACAAGAATCCCTACTACGGTTGCGGGGCGCGGGGTTGTGAAAAGAGCGGATCAAACAGATAGCACACGGTTCCTTTACCCAGGTTCGGGCCGCAAGGATGCGTAAAACCCTACTCCTGCTTTGGTGGATTGTATATCTGAGTTCCTGAGCTAGCTATGGGGCGTCGAGAGCTCCAAAAAGCCAAATCCTCCTCCTGGTCGCCTGGGGCCTCCTTTTATAGGAAAGGGGTTGCCACAGTGGCACACAGGAGGTGGAAAGGGTACAGTAATGCGAGGCTATCCCTCGCATTACATGCCAAGGCACATTTAATGTGCCTTGCTTAGGTGTCCTTGCTTTATCGGGGACGGGGGAGAGCCTCGTCTCGTCCGTCGCTGCTCCCTCTCGTGTCGACACGCGCCCTGGCCAGCGGTGCTTGTGGTGCCATGTAGGCAGGCAGGCAGCTGAGGTGGCGCAGTGGTGGGTCTCCACGAAGATCTGTACGCCGCCACGCAGGTGCCTGCCCAACTAGTTGGGTCGGCAGCTACATGCGAACGGCGGTGGGGGTGCGACTGGCGCGGGCCTGATGGTGGCCCCACGGGCGTCCTTGGCAAGGGTCTTGCCGCGGCCCCGGCAAGGGTCTTGCCGTGGCGCCTGCTATCATCCCCGGCAAGGTTCTTGCCGGGGGCCTTGTGGTCCTCCTTGGCTGGGATCCCGCCACGGATCATTATCTTCTAAAGCGGGTATCTGATCTTGAATGTCTTCACAAAGATCTGCATGCCACCACGGGGATGTCTCCCGAATCCTTGCCCCATGGGGGCAGTGGACTCGAGGGTGACTTCGCTCCATAGGTGTGGGGCGAGCTGCCATGGCAAGGGTCTTGCCGGGTTAGCTAAAGCTGCCCCCCGGCAAGGATCTTGCAGGGGGGGTCTGCTTTGTCCCCTTCGCTCTTTGTGGTCTTGGCATCGTTCTGATTCCCTTCAGCTTCGGCCTTACCTTGGCTTACCTCCCTTTCTGTGCTTGGTGTGGTGGCGCCCGTGGCTCAGACTACCCGTGCACAGTTATAAGGGTAGAAAAAGTGTACCTCCCCTTTTTGTACACCGACAGGAGCCCCCGGGCCTGGGCCACACATAAGCGCAACGCGTTGTTGGGCTAGGCCCAAAAAACGGTGCGCGGGCAGGCGGGGCGGTTTTTACCGCGGTAAGTTCCTTCGCGCATTGCGCTTCCCACGTGTCCCACGTGTGGCGCGGCGTGGGGAGGCGTGCGTGACGTGGGCGGCATGCGCGGGGCTGAGCTCTGCACGCATGCGTCACGTCGAAGTAAAGGGGGCGGTTCGCGCCTTCCCCATAAACGGAGGGAGGCGTGGAGGCGCGGCCCATTTACTGAACGGGGCCGAGGCGTGGTCTTCAAGGCGTCCACTCCCTGCGATCATGGGTAGGGGAGAGGTCGCCTCACCCGTCGCCTCGGTCCTGCACGCTTGCCACATGGCTCCCATGCGCTTGGGGTGGCGATCGGTGGAGGCAGGAAACCGGGCCATCGCGGGCTGGGGCAGCGAGTCGGTCCCAGTTCCCTGCGCCTTTCGCGTCTTGATTGGCGGAGCGGGGCGGCCGAGCCCCCACCCCGTCCCTTTATAAAGAGCGGGAGGGGGGATGGCGTCCCGCATTCCTTCATCTCCTCCTTCCTTCAGCTTCTGCTCCCCTCCCTTCCATTCGCCATGGAGAGAGGGAACCCTGGTCCTTCAACGGTGGCGGCGCGGGTCACCGCTCGACAACGCGTCCCTCCTTCTCCTGTACCCATGGTGGCAGAGCCAGCCGCAAGGGGAAGGGGGAGGGGGCGAGGTCGTGGGCGAGGCCGAGGCGCTCGGGGAAGAGGAGGACGGGGCGGCGTGCCGGCCTTGCCTCCGCCAGCGGTTCCTCCCTCCATGGAGGGCCATGTCGGGGATGACCCTTGCGAGTTCTTCGTCAGGCTGCCTCGCCGTCACCTTCGTCTCCCGACTCCATTCGCGCGGGAGATGGAGTTGGATCCGCCGGAATCATTGCGGCTACACATGAGGGGCTGTGGGATCAGCGGTACGCAGGTTCGCGTTGATTTCCGAGCCCCTCACGTGATGTATCTTTGTCGGGGATGGAAGACGTTCGCTCATATCCACAGCTTGACGGAGGGGCTCACTCTCCATTTCAAGCTGATGGAGGGCGGCCTCCTCTCCGTCAAGGTCTTCGGGTGCTTCGGGACACGGGCAAGGTGCTGCATGGAGAGCTCTTCTGATAGCGAAGACTCCTACTCGGGCGGGAGTGACGAGGAGGACAGCGGCAGCGACGACGATGGTAGCAGGCGGCAGGATGACGGGTCCGACTAGGTGTCGGGCGCCGCCTCATGCGGCACCGGCGACCCCATCATCCGTGTCGCGGGCTCCCTGAACTTCTCGGGGTCGTCTCCTTGGGCGGCTGGCGTTGGGAGGCAGCGGAAGAGGAAGAGGGCGGGCGACAAGGCCGTCAACTCGGAGTACGCGGGCACCGACGCCTTCGACGCGTGCTGACGTCCTGCCGCCTCGTCTTCGAGCTCTGCTTCCGGCGCCACCATCACCATCTAGCCTCCGGACGGCCACGGAGATGTTCTCTTGGTGTCTTCTGCCACTCGTAGCTTGCCTAGGCGCCCCTTTTGCCCTTTTCGCCTCCTTGACCTGCCTCCTGAGGAGAGGGACAAGAAAGGGATTACAGGCACCTTATCTCTTTTTAGTTTGTAAGCCTTCGGGCCTTAGCTGAATTTAAAACTTGTAATCCCACTATTCATGTTTTTCATCCCCTAAGGACTGTACCTGAGTGGAATGTTTTTAATGAAAAAGGGATGCTTGCCGGGCCATTTGTTTGCGGGTAGAACCCACGACAAGGAGTAAATCATTGATATCTTTAAGATAAACATTTCCTTGCCCGGCAACAGGCCTTGCCATCTCCCCACTTCACTCGACCTTTCTCACGCCTTTGGCGGAGGCAGGGATGAGGCGGGTTCAAGCTCCTCGTTTCATCCCTTCGCTGCCGCGACTACGACCAAACCCGGCCCCAGGAACGAGCCCTAGGGCCTAGAGTTAGGGGAGCACGATAGTTTTTAGGAAAAACGAGGTTTCACATACCTCACTCCATAAGGGAATGCATGATAAGGGATGAAGAACTTATCTAAAGCTGTAGCCCCCGACAACTTTGGTTTGCCGTTGGTGAATCTTTGCTCTTGCAGCCCCCGGTAATACTGGCTTGCCGGGGTCTAGATGTTGGTATGTCCTTCTTCTCTTCTTCGTCCTCAAGTGATCCGGCAAGGATATCAGTGAGTCCTGCGAACCAAAGGAGACAAGAGAACGGCAATGGGACGCACACTCGAGCTCTAAGCTAGGGGTTAGCCGCCGCCAAGCACTATCAACCCTAACCAAGGACGAGACTCGACCTAGCATGCATGCTATAACTTAGGGCGCCAGCGCTTCATTTATTTATGCTCAGGGTCTGCTCCTGGCTTTGTACAAAGGGTTACATGCATCATCGGCAATGCTTGTACAAAAGGTGGCTTGCCGGGAGGCCCTGCAAGCCACGCCTCATGGGTAAAACTTGCGAAGATGCTCAATGTTCCAGGAGTTACTCACCGGAACGGCATCTTCGGTCTCCAGGCGGACTGCGCCGGGCCTGGTGACTCGTATTACCCGGTAAGGGCCTTCCCACTTTGGCGTCAACTTGTTGAAATTCTTGGCCGATTGAACACGCCGAAGGACAAGGTCGCCTTCCTCAAGGCTTCGGGCATGAACCCTGCGGCTATGGTAGCGACGCAAGGCTTGCTGGTAGCGTGCCGCTCTCACAGCCGCCTGAAGACGATCTTCCTCAAGGAGCAGTGCGTCATCTTGCCGCAGTTGCTCTTGCTCAAGCTCATCATAAGCAAGCACTCGAGGTGACCCGTATATGAGTTCAGTGGGGATAACTGCTTCTGCCCCGTATACCAGGGCAAAGGGTGTCTGGCCGGTGGCTCGATTTGGTGTCGTCCTGATCGACCAAAGAACCATCGGCAACTCATCAATCCAGTGCCTTCCGCTCTTGTGCAACCTGTCAAAGGTCTTGGTCCTTAAGCCTCGCGGCACTTCAGCATTTGCCCTCTCAGCTTGACCATTGCTTCGCGGGTGAGCAACGGAAGCGAAACAGACTTTGTTGTCGAGGTCTTGAGTATATTGCATGAAGGTGCGGCTTGTGAACTGTGTGCCGTTGTCGGTGATGATCCTGTTGGTTACACCGAAACGGCACACTAGCCCCTTGTAGAACTTGACGGCTGACTGAGCTGTGACCTTCCTCACTGCTTCCACCTCTGGCCACTTTGTGAACTTGTCGATTGCAACATACAAGTACTCAAAGCCCCCGACAGCGCGGGGGAAAGGGCCCAGGATGTCGAGCCCCCAGACCGAGAAGGGCCAGGAGAGAGGAATGGTTCGAAGGGCTTGAGCTGGCTAATGAAGCTTCTTTGAATGGAACTGACACGCTTCACACCTGCTGACGAGTGTTGTCGCATCCTGGAGGGCGGTGGGCAAGAAGAAACCTTGCCGGAATGCCTTGCCGGCAAGGGCCCTTGACCCGATGTGGGATCCACGTATGCCTCCGTGTATCTCTGCCAAAAGCTCCAGTCCTTCCTCTCAAGGGATACACTTCAATTTCACACCGTTAGGTCTCTTCCTGTACAGGACGTCATCGACGAACTGGTATATGGTAGAGCGACGGGCTACTTTTTCCGCTTCTTCCTGCTCCTCAGGAAGTTCCCCTGTTTGGAGGAATCAGACGGTATGTTGTGCCCATGCTGGAGCCTGGGGCTCGACAGCGAGGACTAAAGGCATCTCCTCCGCTATAGGAGCGGCTGTCTCGACGGCTAGGGCTTGACGCTCCGCCGGAGCTAGCCATCCCGTGGCGGGCTCAGTGTCCTCGGCAACATCCTTGCCGGCGGCTCCGGGGAGCTCGGCGGGAAAGTACTTGTTGGGCCCTGATTTCCTCCTCTTGTTCTGCTCTGTTAATGGATCAACGGATGGCTGAGTTAGCTGAAGCACAAAGGTACCTGGTTCCATAGATAGCTTGAGGGCAGCGCGTTTTGACAGGTAATCGACGATATCGTTCTCCGCTCGGGGAACGTATTCAGCCTGTATACCGTCGAAACGCTCTTCCAGCTTTCTCACTTCATTAACGTAGGCCTTCATCAACGGGCTCTGTAATCCTTGTTGACTTGCTTGACGACAAGCTGTGAGTCGCCCCTGACGATGAGCTTCTTGATTCCGAGGTCCGCCGCGATCCTAAGACCGGCAAGCAGCCCTTTGTACTCTGCCGTATTGTTTGTTGACACCTCCCTGGGGAAGTGCATCTGGATCACGTACTTGAGGTGCTCTCCGATGGGGGCGACAAGTAGTACGCCAGCCCCGACACCTTGTAGGGAGAAGGCTCCATCAAAGTACATGATCCAATTGCAACTTGCCTCCTTGCCGGGGAGAGCAGTCCCTTGGGCTTCCTGTTGCGGCGCCGGCCTTTCTTCGCCGGGGCGGCAGTATCCTCATCTGAGGAGTCAGTTTCCACGCCGGCATCTTCGCCGGGGTACTTCCTTCCCTCTTCAGTCCGGGCTCATCTATCAGCAAGAACATAGAGTTCTGCTACATCTTTCACCTTGTTCATTGCCAGCTCTTCGCGCATCCTGCGGTTACGCATGTTTTGATGGAACGCGCTGATGATGGCGGCAGGATGAACATCAGGGATGTTGTACTGTATCCGGCTGAACCTCTGTATATACTTGCGGAGACTCTCGCCTCCCTTCTGGGGAATGACGTGCAGATCGCTTGCTTGGACATGAGCTTGGTGACCGCCAGTGAAGGCGCCCACGAACTCATGGCACAAATCCGACCAGGAGGAAATGGAGTCTACCGGCAAGTGCATCAACCATGACATGGCGTTGGGTTTAAGAGCCAACGGAAAGTAATTCGCAAGCACCTTATCGTCGCGGGCTCCGGCAGCCTGCATCGTGATGGTGTAGATGCTGAGGAACTCGGACGGGTGGGTCTTGCCGCCGTACTTCTCGCCCACGTCAGGTTTGAAGGTGCGGTGAGTGGGCCACTGGAACTGCTGCAGCTCACGGGTAAAAGCCGGGCAGCCTACCTCGTAAGGCAGGCCTCCAGGGCTCTCCGATGCCGGGTGGCCCACAGCAGGCCCTGCTCGCCTGTCTGACTGGTGGCGCGCTCCGCGCCGGCGCTCGATAGTGGTCCAAGCGTCTTCATGTTCACGATCCCGAATGACCTGGCACTGGTCACAGTGGGTCCGCGGGTCGGACGACGCTATGGAGATTTCGTCGCCCGTAACTTCGCGACGGGCAGGTGTCCGTGGTACCGGGCGAGGGGGAGACGAATGCATCGTGGTCGCGGCGCCGCTGGCTTTCCTGCCACTGGTACGTGGAACACCATCGGAACATCGACCCGGGGGCTCCGCCGGACTTGGTTCGTCTTTGTTGGCCACCGCAACAAGGCTTTGAATGGTGGTTCTCCATTCGTCGAGTTTTCCCGTAGTGGGAGGAAAATCAAGGAGCAACTGCGCGCGCGCCAAGGCTTCTGCTGGCGTCGGTGGCAGCGAAACCTGCACAGATCGCGACGCGCTTCGACTTCTGACCATGTCAGAAGGAGCTCTATCACGATCGCGCGGTCGCATGCCATCTTCACCAGCGCCTCGGCGAGCGGGCAGGTCCTCTACATCCCGGGAGTGGCGCTCGGGGCTCTTCCCGCGGCGACGCCCGGGGTCTTCGGTGCGATTACGCCGTTCGTCGCGCGCCGCTTGAGAGGAGCACGCCGTCGGTGCCAGCATGGGAGTCTTGGAAGCCCTTACGTCGCCCTCGGGCGGGGCGGCAGCGATCCTGGAAGGCCCCGCGCCACCCGCGGAGGGCCCTACTCTATCTTTGGATTTGGCGGCGTGCGGCCCGTTACCAGGTGCATGAACATCGCCGCCTCCTAAACTCCGGCTGCTGGGACGGTGTTGGTGCTCGCGAACAGTGCCCCGGGTCCTTTCTGCGACCGGTCCGCTGCTCGCCCGCGTCTGGACGGGATGCCCGGCTTCGGACGGGCTAACCTCCACCGTCGTCTTCTTCTTGGGCGCCATGACAATGAAGAAGCGTCAAACTATCTGCTAAACACGATTCTCACAACTGCGCGCCCCTACCTGGCGCGCCAAAGATGTCGGTGGGAAACGACACCTATGGGATCACAAGAATCCCTACTACGGTTGCGGGGCACGGGGTTGTGAAAAGAGCGGATCAAACAGATAGCACATGGTTCCTTTACCCTAGGTTCAGGCCGCAAGGATGCGTAAAACCCTACTCCTGCTTTGGTGGATTGTATATCTGGGTTCCTGAGCTAGCTATGGGGCGTCGAGAGCTCCAAAAAGCTGAATCCTCCTCCTGGTCGCCTCGGGCCTCCTTTTATAGGAAAGGGGTTGCCACAGTGGCACACTGGAGGTGGAAAGGGTACAGTAATGTGAGGCTATCCCTCGCATTACATGCCAAGGCGCATTTAATGCGCCTTGCTTATGTGTCCTTGCTTTATCGGGGACGGGGGAGAGCCTCGTCTCGTCCGTCGCCGCTCCCTCTCGTGTCGACACGCGCCCTGGCCAGCGGTGCTTGTGGTGCCATGTAGGCAGGCAGGCAGCTGAGGTGGCGCAGTGGTGGGTCTCCATGAAGATCTGTACGCCGCCACGCAGGTGCCTGCCCAACTGGTTGGGTCGGCAGCTGCATGCGAACGGCGGTGGGGGTGCGACTGGCGCGGGCCTGATTGTGGCCCCACGGGCGTCCTTGGCAAGGGTCTTGACGCGGCCCCGGCAAGGGTCTTGACGCGGCCCCGACAAGGGTCTTGCCGTGGCGCCTGCTGTCATCCCCGGCAAGGCTCTTGCCGGGGGCCTTGTGGTCCTCCTTTGCTGGGATCCCGCCAAGGATCATTATCTTCTAAAGAGGGTATCTGATCTTGAATGTCTTCACAAAGATCTGCATGCCACCACGGGGATGTCTCCCGAATCCTTGCCCCATGGGGGTAGTGGACTCGAGGGTGACTTCACTCCGTAGGTGTGGGGCAAGCTGCCATGGCAAGGGTCTTGCCGGGTTAGCTAAAGCTGCCCCCCAGCAAGGATCTTGCCGGGGGGTCTGATCTGTCCCCTTTAGTCTTTGTGGTCCTGGCATCGTTCTGCTTCCCTTCAGCTTTGGCCTTACCTTGCCTTACCTCCCTTGCCGTGCTTGGTGTGGCGGCGCCCGTGGCTCAGACTGCCCGTGCACAGTTATAGGGGTACAAAAAGTGTACCCCCCTTTTTGTACACCAACAGTATATGAGTTCTTTATGACTAATGTTGAGTCCATGGATTATACGCACTCTCACCCTTCCATCATTGCTAGCCTCTTCGGTACCGTGCATTGCCCTTTCTCACATTGAGAGGTTGTGCAAACTTCGCCGGTGCATCCAAACGCCATGATATGATACGCTCTTTCACACATAAACCTCCTTATATCTTCCTCAAAACAGCCACCATACCTACCTATTATGGCATTTCCATAGCCATTCGAAGATATATTGCCATGCAACTTTCCACCATTCCATTCATCATGACACATTCATCATTGTCATATTGCTAGCATGATCATGCACTTGACATAGTATTCGTCGCAAAGCCACCGTTCATAATTCTTTCATACATGTCACTCTTGATTCATTGCATATCCCGGTACACCGTCGGAGGCATTCATATAGAGTCATACTTTGTTCTAGTATCGAGTTATAATTATTGAGTTGTAAATAAACAGAAGTGTGATGATCATCATTTAATAGAGTATTGTCCCAAATAAAAAATAGAAAGGCCAAAGAAAAAAATAAGGCCCAAAAAAATATAAAATAAAAGGGGCAATGCTACTATCCTTTTTTTCCACACTTGTGCTTCAAAGTAGCACCATAATCTTCATGATAGAGAGTCTCTTGTTTTGTCATTTTCATATACTAGTGGGAATATTTCATTATAGAACTTGGCTTGTATATTCCAACGATGGGCTTCCTCAAATGCCATAGGTCTTCGTGAGCAAGCAAGTTGGATGCACACCCACTTAGTTTCTTTTGTTGAGCTTTCATACATTTATAGCTCTAGTGCATCCGTTGCATGGCAATCCCTACTCCTTGCATTAACATCAATCAGTGGGCATCACCATAGCCCATTTATTAGCCTCGTTGATGTGAGACTTTCTACTTTTTTGTCTTCTCCACATAACCCCCATCATCATATTCCATTCCACCCATAGTGCTATATCCATGGCTCACGCTCATGTATTGCGTGAAGGTTTATAAGTTTGAGATCATTGAAGTATGAAACAATTGCTTGGCTTGTCATCGGGGTTGTGCGTGATGAGAGCATTCTTGTGTGACAAAAATGGAGCATGACTAAACTATATGATTTTGTAGGGATGAACTTTCTTTGGCCATGTTATTTTGGGAAGACATAATTGCTTAGTTAGTATGCTTGAAGTATTATTATTTTTATGTCAATATGAACTTTTGTCTTGAATCTTTCGGATCTGAATATCCATACCACAATTAAGAAGAATTACATTGAAATTATGCCAAGTAGCACTCCGCATCAAAAATTCTCTTTTTATCATTTACCTACTCGAGGACGAGCAGGAATTAAGCTTGGGGATGCATGATACGTCTCCAACGTATCTATAATTTTTGATTGCTCCATGCTATATTATCTACTGTTTTGGCCCATATTAGGCTTTATTTTCCACTTTTATATTATTTTTGGGACTAACCTATTAATCGGAGGCCCAGCCCAGAATTGTTTTTTTTTTTCGTATTTCAGTGTTTCGAAGAAACGGAATATCGAACGGAGTCCAAACGAAATGAAACCTTCGGGAACGTGATTTTCTCAACAAATAAGATCCAGGAGACTTGGAACCTCCGTCAAGAAAGGAGAGAGGTGGTCACGAGGGTGGAGGGCGCACCCCTAGGGTGCGCCCCCTGCCTCGTTGGCCCCCCTTTGCTCCACCGACGTACTCCTTCCTCCTATATATACCTACGTACCCCCAAACGATCAGATTCGGAGCCAAAAACCTATTTCCACCGCCGCAACCTTCTGTACCCACGAGATCCCATCTTGGGGCCTATTCCGGAGCTCCGCCGGAGAGGGCATCCACCACGGAGGGCTTCTACATCATCATAGCCCCTCCGATGAAGTGTGAGTAGTTTACCTCAGACCTTCGGGTCCATAGTTAGTAGCTAGATGGCTTCTTCTCACTTTTTGGATCTCAATACAATGTTCTCCCCCTCTCTCGTGGAGATCTATTTGATGTAATCTTCTTTTTGCGGTGTGTTTGTTGAGACCGATGAATTGTGGGTTTATGATCAAGTCTATCTATGAACAATATTTGAATCTTCTCTGAATTCTTTTATGTATGATTGGTTATCTTTGCAACTCTCTTCGAATTATCAGTTTGTTTGGCCTACGAGATTGGTTCTTCTTGCAATGGGAGAAGTGCTTAGCTTTGGGTTCAATCTTGCGGTGTCCTTTCCAAGTGACAGTAGGGGCAGCAAGGGCACGTATTGTATTGCTGCCATCGAGGATAACAAGATGGGATTTTTATCATATTGCATGAAACTATCCCTCTACATCATGTCATCTTGCTTAAGGCGTTACTCTGTTTTTAACTTAATACTCTAGATGCATGCTGGATAGCGGTCGATGAGTGGAGTAATAGTAGTAGATGCAGGCAGGAGTCGATCTACTTGTCTCGGACGTGATGCCTATATACATGATCATACCTAGATATTCTCATAACTATGCTCAATTCTGTCAATTGCTCAACAGTAATTTGTTCACCCACCGTAAAATACTTATGCTCTTGAGAGATGCCACTAGTGAAATCTATGGCCCCCGGGTCTATTCTCATCATATCAATCTCCAATCACTTTATTATTTCTTTGCTTTTTTACTTTACCTTTTATTTTACTTTGCATCTTTATATCAAAAATACCAAAAATATTATCTATCATCTCTATCAGATCTCACTCTCGTAAGTGACCGTGAAGGGATTGACAACCCCTAACCGCGTTGGTTGCGTTGAGCTATTTGTTTTGTGTAGGTACGAGGGACTCGCGCGCAGCCTCCTACTAGAGTGATACCTTGGTTCTAAAAAACGGA
The DNA here is from genome assembly GCA_032464435.1 of Aegilops umbellulata. NCBI lineage: Eukaryota > Viridiplantae > Streptophyta > Magnoliopsida > Poales > Poaceae > Aegilops > Aegilops umbellulata. The sequence continues at coordinate 334,889,230 of CP136058.1, forward strand.
GGGAAATACTTACTCTACTCTGCTGCATCACCCTTTCCTCTTCAAGGAAATCCAACGTAGTGTTCAAGAGGTAGCAGTGTCGCAACCCCAAACTTAAAGAAACGACAGCTTAGGTTTCTTGCCAAACCACATTTCATACGGTGTCGTCTCAACGGATTTAGATGGTGCCCTATTTAACGTGAATGCAGCTTTCTCTAATGCATAACCCAAAAATGATAGTGGTAAATCGGTAAGAGACATCATAGAATGCACCATATCCAATAAATTAGGGTTACGACGTTCGGATACACCATTACTGTCAGGACCCCGATTCAAGGTCACATCGATCCAGCGTGTAACACATCATATCACTTTGCGGCCTCACGCACGGTACTCCCACGGGTGCCACCTTACCTGGCCCGGGACCGTTTGCGCCTTTTGGCTCACGTATATGATAGTGTCGCTAGCATCCATATGACAGAGAACCCGGGCCGACATGGCTAGTCGTGAACCCAAGGCGGCGCTAGCCTATGAGGACAGGCATACATGAATCACTTCGAACATGTCGGTCATCAACGTATCTATTCGGGCTGTAGCACTGGGCTAACAGGACTCCGGTGACCCGGTCTGTAGCAGGCTAGGCAGGACTCCGAATATCAGCGCGTGACATTTCCCTAAGGGACAGACATAGGAACGACGTGAAACACATGCCGGCCAGTCAAGTGTCCAAGCAGTAGTGCTGGGCTAGCAGGACTCCGGTGAACCGGGCTGTAGCGGACTACTATCGCTCAGAAGCACAAGACTTACATTTCCCCATATGAAAGGCTGCCAAGGATAAACAACTAGATAGTCGGATCCCACTCATACCAAGCATTTCAATCATACACACAATATGCCCGATATGAGTAAATACAACATGGCATCACAACAGTACTCTACGACTCAAGTACTTTATTTAGAAGGCTCCGAGGAGCCATACATATCATTCATACAGATAGGGGTCACATGACCCAACACTCAAGTCATACAAACATACAAGCACATGCGGAAGCAAAGTAGTCTGAGTACAGACACTAGAAAGAAAGAAGGCTTGACGAAGCCTGTCTATCTACAACGACCCTTCACAAGTCTTGGATCACCACCTGGGTGATAAGTCACTCGTCAACGTCGAGGTCTACATAGAACCCATCAGAGGGGTTGGTGCAGTCGTCTGAAAAACATGATTAAAGCAACATGAGTACGGAGGTACTCAGCAAGTCTTACAACAGGAACCTATCATACATGCACATTCTCAAGAAGGTAGTGGGGTTATTGCAGCAAGCCAGCTTTGACTCTTGGCTAAGCTATCCTACGAAAGACACCACTTGTAAAACATTTGTCGCACACGAGTCCACTAACACCAACACAATACTCCACCGTGGATCCTCTCTCGCCATCCCACGAGAGGGCCATCCGCGGTACTCACACTTATCTTGAGATTTTTAGTAGTATCCATTTAACTTGTCTATGAACTGATATAGGCAACCCAGAAGTCCATTACCGCGGACACGGCTATTCGAATAGATAATGTTAACCCTGCAGGGGTGTACTTCTTCACACACGCTCTCACCACTTATCGCCGTTTACACGACATGTACTCGGCAACCTTCAAGCGGAAGCCCAGCGAGGGTGTCGGCCACGGCCTACCTAAACACTCAAGTCTCTAGTCCAGGTTTATCGCCTATTCGGGTTCCATCCGCAGGGAGCCCGGCCGAGGTTTCCACTAACGGCCCCGAACGATGTGAACAGGGTTCCCGAGACACCAAACGGGCGAGTCGGTACACCGTGCCACGTGCCTACCGCAACACAGTCCACCCCGATGGTCAGCACCGCGTGCGGCCCCCAGCATACTACAAACACCAGAAACTACTTGCAACTCCTGGACAGAGGACAAGCGTGATCAAGAAGCCGAGAGAGTCAATTAAGGATCCCAATGTGTGGTAGTAACTATATCATGGATCACAAACACAGAACTCAGTTCCTAAGGACGGCCTCAATGAAACAACCCACCATGTACTCCTACATGGCCTCTCATCGATTCCTTTACCAAATCGTGTTCAACACTTCACTCTTGTCACCGACACAACCTTTCACTCCAGTTCATCATCCCGATGAGCCAGACCTGACACAACTCTAAGCATAGCAAGCATAGCATGGTAGGAACACACATACACATGTAATGGCTCAATCAACTCCTACACATGCTAGTGGGTTTCATCTAGTTACTGTGGCAATGACAGGTCATGCAAAGGAAGTGGGTTCAACTACCGCGACACACAGCAGTTTGAAGCGCGTTGTCTTAATGCAGTAAACGAGAGCAGAAGTGAGAACATGGGTTTGTATCGGAATGATCAATGAGTTGCTTGCCTGATGGAGTGGTGGTGGGATACTGCCCTTCAGTTGGATACTCGGAGATATCCTCGGAGGCAGAACCTACCACGATGAACACATTGCAACACAATCAATACATGACGATATGCAACAATATGATGCATGCAATGACATGGCAATATGAATGTGTCCTGGTCTTGTGCAAGTTAAACCAGAAGGAAATGACCCCATTTGAACCAAAGATTCAAATGGTAGTGCCTTTATAAGATCATATTAGTGCAATATCTTATAATGCCTAAACAGTGGGTTTAACTTGTTTTAACATGCATGAAACCAGTTCCATTGGATAGATTGGATTTTTCTGATAATTTTTCATATATAACACTTTGCATTTGGAGTTACAGATAATTTTCTATGAATTTTTGAAGTTTGAACTATTTTCTGGATTCTCTGTTTAAAAATAAATCCAGCAAAATAAATTACTGCGTCAGCATGAGGTCATGCTGACCTCAGCAAGTCAACAGCCGGTCCAGGTCAAACCTGACGCGTGGGTCCCGCGTGTCAGGGTTATTAGATTAAATAGATTAGATTAATCCTAATCTTGGATTAGTTAGCGGGCGGGGCCCACATGTCATAGACCCAGGGGGTCAACGGGTCAACTCCGCCGGCGTTGAGCCGCCGGCGACGTCCAGACGCGGCGGAGGAAGTGCAGATTCGTGCTCCGGCAACCAAATCGACGGCGGAGCACGTCTACGTGATGCGGGAGCTGACCCGCAACTCTTGGTGGAGTTGGTTGGGGTCGGGGTGGCCGGAGTTGGCGCCGGCGACGAGTTTGGCGGCGCCGGGGCTCGGGCGAAGGTGGAACCAGGGCTGCGGGGCACGGCGAGGTGCGTGCGGTAGTGCGTTGGCCTCCTGGGGTTGCGGTGAGGCCATTGGACACGGTGGGGTGGTTATTGGTTAGCCGGAGACACGTCGGCGACGAGCTCCGCGGCGGTGCGTGCGGGTGAGCATCGTGCAGTCGCTGTGGTGCACGAGACGCAGAACGGAGGGGATGGGGAGGTAGCTGAGCTCACAGCGGTCTCGGGGAAGCGAACGTCGCGGTCGGGGACGAGCTGGTGCGGCGGTGAGGTCGAAGGGGATCTCCGGCGGCCGAGGGTTGAAGAAGAGCTCGGGGAAGCGTTGTAGAGCGAGCGAGCGCTCGGGGCTCGGCTAGCTCGAAGAAGAGGAGGGTGGCGGAGCTCGTGGACACGGTCGGGTGGCACGGGGATGACGGCAGCTATGGGTACGGCGGCGGAGCGGCGACGATGGCGTCGGCCATGGCGAAGGGGAGCGAGGAAGGCGAGGCAGAGGCGAATGGCGTGTCCAGGGGCTCGGGGCGACGACGTGGAGCGCGTCCAGGGCAGCAGGGCGGCGAGGAGGTGAAGCAGGGCGGCGAGGAGCTGCGTGGCGCGCGCTGAGCTCGCCGTCGAGCACCTGCGTGCCTGCCTGGCCGAGCCAAGCAGCTCGCTGGCGCGGCAGCTGGGCTGGGCCGGCAGGTGGGCCGGTTGCAGGCGCCAGGTAAGTAATTCCCTTTTTATTTTCCTTTTCTATTTTTCTGTAACTTTGTGGACTTATTTAAAATACTTAAACAACTCCAAAAATCCCCAAACTGCTCATGCATACTATTTAAAGTATAAACAACATGAAACATTTCTGTTTGAGAATATTTGAACATTTAAAATATTTTTATAAATTTTAAATGCCCAAATTCAAATACTTATGTGTTAATTCAATAACCTTCTGTTGACCTAGAAAAATGTGCACTATTTTTGCCAGGGGGTTTAATCCAAGACAAAGAGGGTGAACATTTTAGAAGGGCATTTCAGGTTCATTGAAAAAGATTTTAGTAAACCCTTGTTATTTCCAGGGGGGGAAGTGTGTGTTGGGGGTTCTGGCATTTCCCAATTCAGAATTAATAAAATTTAAACATGATGCACACTCTAATGCATGGCCTAGCTAGGGATGTGACAACTCACCCCCACTCAAAAGAATCTCGTCCCGAGATTTAGGATCTGTCGGAAAGAAGGTGGGGTACTCAAGTCGAAGACGATCCTCCCTTTCCCAAGTAGCTTCTTGCTCGGAATGGTGTGACCATTGAACCTTGAGAAACTTGATATTGTGGCGTCGAGTGGTACGCTCGGCTTGATCAAGGATACGAACGGGGTATTCCCGATAAGTGAGGTTATCTTGGAGATCAAGCGTTTCGTGGTCCACTCCACGGATAGGATCCGCGAAGCAACGCCTGAGTTGAGAAACGTGGAAGACATCATGAACTCTGGAGAGATGCGGAGGTAGTTCCAATTGGTAGGCAACTTCTCCTCGTTTGGCAAGAATGCGAAAAGGTCCAATGTAACGAGGAGCCAATTTGCCTTTGATACCGAATCGATGGGTTCCCTTTAAAGGTGTAACCCGAAGGTAAGCCATCTCGCCGACTTCATAAGCCATGGGCTTATGCTTGCGGTCATACTGACTCTTTTGTCGAGACTGGGCGGTTTTCAACTTCTCACGAATAATACGAACCTGCTCTTCTGCATCACGGATCATGTCCGGGCCGAAGAGTTGTCTCTCGCCGGTTTCTGACCAGTTAAGAGGCGTTCGACATTTTCGTCCATAAAGAACTTCGAAAGGAGATTTACCCAAGCTAGCTTGATAACTATTGTTATAAGCGAACTCGGCAAATGGTAGGCACTTCTCCCAATCCATACCGAAAGAGATGACAGAAGCTCGGAGCATATCCTCCAGAATTTGATTGACTCGTTCTACTTGACCACTTGATTGAGGATGGAAGGCGGTGCTAAAGGAGAGTCGAGTTCCCAAAGCATTTTGGAAACTTTCCCAAAATCGAGAGGTGAAAAGACTTCCACGGTCCGAATTAATTTCCAATGGAACACCATGAAGAGACACTATTCGAGAGATGTATAAGTCAGCTAGCTGGCTAGCGGTTATACTCTCGCGAACGGGTAAAAAGTGGGCTACTTTGGAGAGACGATCGACAACAACGAGGATAGCATTATTCCCTCTTTTGGTCCTGGGAAACCCGGTGATGAAATCCATACCGATTTTATCCCATTTCCATTCAGGAATATCCAAGGGCTGAAGGGTGCCAGCAGGCCGTTGATGCTCTGCTTTGATTCGCCGACAGACATCGCAACTAGCAATGTATTGAGCGATTTCTCTCTTCATCCTAGTCCACCAAAACCTCTGGCGTAGGTCTTGATACATCTTAGTACTACCGGGATGAATGGTGAGAGGGGATTCATGAGCTTCCTTAAGGATCAATTGTCGTAAATGTTGCTTCTTGGGAACCACCAAGCGGTTCTCGAAGAAGACAACACCTCGTTCATCCATGGAAAAACATTTAGCAACTCCGCTAGCGATGTTTTCCTTAATCCGAGATATCCCTCTATCATACCGCTGAGCGGTAATGATTTGATCCGTAAGGTTAGGTTTCGCCACCAGGGTGGAAAGGAATCCTCGAGGAACAATGTGAAGGTTGAGCTTATGAAATTCCTCGTGGAGAAGTGGTTGACCTTGTTGTAACATCAGATTGTTACAATAAGATTTACGACTTAGTGCATCAGCCATGACATTGGCTTTGCCTGGGGTGTAAGTTATTCCTAAGTCGTAATCCGAGATCAACTCGACCCAACGTCTTTGCCTGAGATTCAAATCCGGCTGGGTGAAGATATATTTCAAACTTTGGTGATCCGTGTAGATTTCGCAGCGATTACCCAGAAGGTAATGTCGCCAGGTTTTGAGTGCATGGACTACTGCTGCAAGCTCTAGATCATGAGTAGGATAATTATCCTCATGTGGACGCAACTGTCGAGATGCGTAAGCAATCACATGACGATCTTGCATGAGTATGCAACCTAGTCCTTGTCGCGAGGCGTCGCAATAGATAACAAAATCTTTAGAGAAATCTGGTGGTACCAGTACGGGAGCAGATGTCAGGCGTCTTTTCAGTTCCTGAAAGCTGAACTCGCACTGTGGGGTCCACTCGAACCTTTTGTCTTTCTTGAGGAGTTCAGTTAGAGGCTTAGCAACCTTGGAGAAATTCTCGACGAAGCGGCGGCAGTAGCTCGCTAAACCAAGAAAACTCCGAACTTGCTTGACCGTTTCAGGTGGAGTCCAGTCAAGGACAGCTTGAACTCGCTCGGGATTGACAGCAATGCCCTTGCCAGAGATTACATGGCCCAGATAGGTCACTTCTGGCAACCAGAATTCGCACATGGAGAATTTGGCATAAAGGCGATGCTCTCGAAGTTTCATCAATACTAGCCTTAGATGTTCGGCATGTTCTTCCTCATTCTTGGAGTAGATGAGTATATCATCGAGGTATACCTAGACGAATTTATCCAAGTACTCCATGAAGATCGAGTTCATTAACCGAGAGAAGGTGGCTGGAGCATTGGTTAAACCGAAGGACATGACGGTGTACTCGTATTGGCCGTAACGAGTGACGAAAGCCGTTTTGGGAATGTCTCCGTTCTTGATTTTGATTTGATGGTAGCCCAACCTCAAATCCATTTTGGAAAAGACTGAGGATCCAGCGAGCTGGTCATACAGATCGTTGATCCTGGGGAGCGGATACTTGTTCTTGATAGTGACCAAATTGACAGGTCGGTAATCTACAACCATCCGATCCGTTCCATCCTTCTTCTTGACGAAGAGGACGGGGCAAGCCTATGGAGATGAACTAGGACGGATGAAACCTTTTTGCAAGGACTCATCGAGTTGTTTCTTAAGCTCAGCTAGTTCTAGGGGTGCCATCTTATAAGGTCTCCTAGAGATTGGGACGGTTCCTGGGACAAGGTCTATCACGAACTCGACATCTCTGTCAGGTGGAACACCTGGCAGTTCCTCTGGAAAGACATCCGGGAAGTCACGGACTACCGGAATATCTTCGAGGTCTGGAAGGGGATTGGCATTTAGAGAGTAGAGCTGACGCTCCGACATTCGGGTCAAAACATTTACTGTCTTGCCCGATGGATGGGTAAGTTGGACAGTTCTAGTTCAGCAGTCAATCTTGGCATAATGAGCTGACATCCAGTCCATACCCAAGATGATGTTTATGTCTGAAGACTTGAGAGCTATTAGTGACGCAAGGAAGACCAATCTGTCAACCAGAATTTCATTTCCATGGCTGATTCTAGAGGTTTGCCACTTAGAACCAGGGGTTTGAATTACCATGGAGGTAGGCATGTCACAAAAAGTGGTGTTGTGCAAACGAGCATAGCTTTCAGAAATAAATGAATGAGATGCTCCAGTATCAAAGAGAACAGTTGCCGGATGGCAATTAACAAGGAGCGTACCGAGAACGACGTTGGGGTCCTCTTGAGTTTCTTCAGCTGAAACATAGTTGACATGGCCACGAGCAGTGGTGGCTGGCTTGGCGACAAGCACTTTTGCTGTTGACCTACCACGGCCAACAGACTTTCCGAACTGGCTGGGGTTGTTCTGGGGACACTCACGGATGTAGTGGCCTGGCTCACCACACTTGAAACAAGTTGTCATATTGGGGCGGGGAGCAGTATTGGCAGTGGGACCACCAAAAGTCTTGGGCGGCACATACTGTTGATTGGGACGAGGCGCCTCAAAGGATGGCCTCGGAGTATACCTGGGTGGCATAGCAGAATTTGGAATCCAGACCCGGCGCTTCTGTGATCCAGAACCGGATGAAGATCCATAGTCACGGGAGTGCTTGCGTGAAGCTTCAAAATCGTTCTGCCCTGTCTCGGCACTGATGGCCTTATTGACTAGCTTCGGAAAAGAAATGCATTCATGCAGACGAAGGTCACGACGGATCTCAGGGCTAAGTCCCTTGCGGAACCTTGCCTGCTTCTTGGCATCGGTGGATACCTCTTCGGGAGCATAGCGTGCAAGCTTCCCAAACTCGCGACTGTATGCATCCACAGTCAGCTTCCCCTGGGTGAAGTTACAGAACTCCTCCCTCTTGCGGTCCATGAGACCTTCCGGAATATGATGCTCACGAAAAGCGGCACTGAAATCAGCCCAAGTAGTGAGTTGGCCGACCGGACGCATAGCTTCATAATTCTCCCACCAAAGGCTGGCAGGGCCTTCGAGGTGATAGGCAGCAAAGGTGACTTTATCATCCTCAGCTACGTTGGCAGAACGTAGCTTGTGGGCGATGCTGCGGAGCCAGTCATCCGCATCGAGAGGCTCGATGGAATGATTGAACTTTGGCGGGTACAGCTTGACAAAGTCATTGATGGACACTGGATTGACCCTTTGCTGACGTGCAGTGTTTTGTTCAATCCGCTCCAGCAAGCGGTTGGTGTCGCGCCTGTTGCGCTCTGCCTCCAGCATCACTTCGGCCAGAGAAGGTGGTTGAGGCAGACTTTCCTCTCTAGGTGCACTAGCTTCTCCCTGCTCCGAAGCGGCAGGGTTGCTGCGGGTGTTGACCATCCTGGGAAAACAAAACAACGATTTAAACCAGGATGGCAAAATCTGGCCAAGGAAGTGCGGAATGTAATGGATAACAAGGAATGCAGAGATGATCATCCGTATGACATGGTAATATAGAAACTGCCATATATATACCAACGGTCATACACGTCATACATAGTTTAGTACAAACTCAAGCTGAAGTACAACTAAGACGACAGACGTTACATCTCATCGGAGGCATTCCAAGCTCCTATACATTATTTTTCTACATCTCCGAAATTGATACACACTAAGTCATATTCCACGGGTCACGCAGGACGGTGGACATACAACTGTTACAATACTAGCGAGACTACTACTAGCTCAGGCGGTACCGTGGAAGTCCTCATAGAAGTCACCACCCAGACCTGGAAACGGAACATGGTCATCTGGGAACAGACGGTGCTGCGGTGCTTGTGGACCATAGGGACTTGGATGCGGCCTCGGTCCAACAGATGGCGGTAGCAGAGGCCCACGAGGAGGGGTGATGCCTCCCACCTCACGCCATTCCATGAAGTCTAGCAGACTAGCCCGCACAGGGTACAAGTCTCTCGTGTCCATGTATCCGGCTTGCACAGCAGGTGCAAACCTCGTCAAGGTGGCCCAATGATCAGCACGAGCATTAAAGAGCTCCATACGCAAGGCCCGGTTTTCACGGTCCTTATCTTCCAACATCTCAGTAGTGGTGCAAAGGAGTGAGTCCTCATGGGATGCATCACTGTACATGCCCTGAAGGTAACCATGCGCCCCAGGGAGGGATGCTGGCATGTAGCGAAATTCAGTGTTGCTCAACAAGGCAGTTCTAGCTCGCATAATAGTCATCATCGAGTAGGCTGCATCTTGAACGGACATCCCAATAGTGATCCCGAGTCCATAAGAACAGTGGAGTGGTTCCGTGGCTCCGGGATAAGATGGATATATCCTGACCGTGCACAGATATTGGCTCTGGTTGAAATCTCTAAACTGCTCTTCGACGGTGTATTCAGGGTACCATCGGTAACCTGCCTCAACCATCACTCGAACCAACATGGCGGTATGACCACATACACCGATGCAACGGGTCAGACGAACCACTTGGTTTTGGGGACGGGTAGCCATCTGAAAGCACAATTTAGTGCAAAGGCATTAGAATTTCTGGATGAAATTGGACAGCATAACGGCTGTAAATGCTCAGAAAAGGAATTGAGACATCCACAACAGTTTGCGAAACCACTCAACAACAACATATCAAGGTTCTGGTTCAATTGGCAACATACTAAACTTTAGTAGAACTGAACTGGGTTGAATCCAACAATCCTATAAGTTACTACGGATTTAGTAACACGTGAACCTGGTAGAGAGAAGAGAGCCTAGTCCTTAACCCACGTAGAATAAGAAGAGAATGACTCAGAATAGAGGGCATAAGGTAAAGGAGTAAAAGAGCCTTACGTTCCCTCCCACAATCAATTCCCCTACATATAACTAAAGCATTTCTAGACTCGACATCGACCAGTTTGGCTTAGCAAACCTACAGGCAGTCCGGCTCTGATGCCAACGCTGTCAGGACCCCGATTCAAGGTCACATCGATCCAGCGTGTAACACATCATATCACTTTGCGGCCTCACGCACGGTACTCCCACGGGTGCCACCTTACCTGGCCCGGGACCGTTTGCGCCTTTTGGCTCACGTATATGATAGTGTCGCTAGCATCCATATGACAGAGAACCCGGGCCGACATGGCTAGTCGTGAACCCAAGGCGGCGCTAGCCTATGAGGACAGGCATACATGAATCACTTCGAACATGTCGGTCATCAACGTATCTATTCGGGCTATAGCACTGGGCTAACAGGACTCCGGTGACCCGGTCTGTAGCAGGCTAGGCAGGACTCCGAATATCAGCGCGTGACATTTCCCTAAGGGACAGACATAGGAACGACGTGAAACACATGCCGGCCAGTCAAGTGTCCAAGCAGTAGTGCTGGGCTAGCAGGACTCCGGTGAACCGGGCTGTAGCGGACTACTATCGCTCAGAAGCACAAGACTTACATTTCCCCATATGAAAGGCTGCCAAGGATAAACAACTAGATAGTCGGATCCCACTCATACCAAGCATTTCAATCATACACACAATATGCCCGATATGAGTAAATACAACATGGCATCACAACAGTACTCTACGACTCAAGTACTTTATTTAGAAGGCTCCGAGGAGCCATACATATCATTCATACAGATAGGGGTCACATGACCCAACACTCAAGTCATACAAACATACAAGCACATGCGGAAGCAAAGTAGTCTGAGTACAGACACTAGAAAGAAAGAAGGCTTGACGAAGCCTGTCTATCTACAACGACCCTTCACAAGTCTTGGATCACCACCTGGGTGATAAGTCACTCGTCAACGTCGAGGTCTACATAGAACCCATCAGAGGGGTTGGTGCAGTCGTCTGAAAAACATGATTAAAGCAACATGAGTACGGAGGTACTCAGCAAGTCTTACAACAGGAACCTATCATACATGCACATTCTCAAGAAGGTAGTGGGGTTATTGCAGCAAGCCAGCTTTGACTCTTGGCTAAGCTATCCTACGAAAGACACCACTTGTAAAACATTTGTCGCACACGAGTCCACTAACACCAACACAATACTCCACCGTGGATCCTCTCTCGCCATCCCACGAGAGGGCCATCCGCGGTACTCACACTTATCTTGAGATTTTTAGTAGTATCCATTTAACTTGTCTATGAACTGATATAGGCAACCCAGAAGTCCATTACCGCGGACACGGCTATTCGAATAGATAATGTTAACCCTGCAGGGGTGTACTTCTTCACACACGCTCTCACCACTTATCGCCGTTTACACGACATGTACTCGGCAACCTTCAAGCGGAAGCCCAGCGAGGGTGTCGGCCACGGCCTACCTAAACACTCAAGTCTCTAGTCCAGGTTTATCGCCTATTCGGGTTCCATCCGCAGGGAGCCCGGCCGAGGTTTCCACTAACGGCCCCGAACGATGTGAACAGGGTTCCCGAGACACCAAACGGGCGAGTCGGTACACCGTGCCACGTGCCTACCGCAACACAGTCCACCCCGATGGTCAGCACCGCGTGCGGCCCCCAGCATACTACAAACACCAGAAACTACTTGCAACTCCTGGACAGAGGACAAGCGTGATCAAGAAGCCGAGAGAGTCAATTAAGGATCCCAATGTGTGGTAGTAACTATATCATGGATCACAAACACAGAACTCAGTTCCTAAGGACGGCCTCAATGAAACAACCCACCATGTACTCCTACATGGCCTCTCATCGATTCCTTTACCAAATCGTGTTCAACACTTCACTCTTGTCACCGACACAACCTTTCACTCCAGTTCATCATCCCGATGAGCCAGACCTGACACAACTCTAAGCATAGCAAGCATAGCATGGTAGGAACACACATACACATGTAATGGCTCAATCAACTCCTACACATGCTAGTGGGTTTCATCTAGTTACTGTGGCAATGACAGGTCATGCAAAGGAAGTGGGTTCAACTACCGCGACACACAGCAGTTTGAAGCGCGTTGTCTTAATGCAGTAAACGAGAGCAGAAGTGAGAACATGGGTTTGTATCGGAATGATCAATGAGTTGCTTGCCTGATGGAGTGGTGGTGGGATACTGCCCTTCAGTTGGATACTCGGAGATATCCTCGGAGGCAGAACCTACCACGATGAACACATTGCAACACAATCAATACATGACGATATGCAACAATATGATGCATGCAATGACATGGCAATATGAATGTGTCCTGGTCTTGTGCAAGTTAAACCAGAAGGAAATGACCCCATTTGAACCAAAGATTCAAATGGTAGTGCCTTTATAAGATCATATTAGTGCAATATCTTATAATGCCTAAACAGTGGGTTTAACTTGTTTTAACATGCATGAAACCAGTTCCATTGGATAGATTGGATTTTTCTGATAATTTTTCATATATAACACTTTGCATTTGGAGTTACAGATAATTTTCTATGAATTTTTGAAGTTTGAACTATTTTCTGGATTCTCTGTTTAAAAATAAATCCAGCAAAATAAATTACTGCGTCAGCATGAGGTCATGCTGACCTCAGCAAGTCAACAGCCGGTCCAGGTCAAACCTGACGCGTGGGTCCCGCGTGTCAGGGTTATTAGATTAATCCTAATCTTGGATTAGTTAGCGGGCGGGGCCCACATGTCATAGACCCAGGGGGTCAACGGGTCAACTCCGCCGGCGTTGAGCCGCCGGCGACGTCCAGACGCGGCGGAGGAAGTGCAGATTCGTGCTCCGGCGACCAAATCGACGGCGGAGCACGTCTACGTGATGCGGGAGCTGACCCGCAACTCTTGGTGGAGTTGGTTGGGGTCGGGGTGGCCGGAGTTGGCGCCGGCGACGAGTTTGGCGGCGCCGGGGCTCGGGCGAAGGTGGAACCGGGGCTGCGGGGCACGGCGAGGTGCGTGCGGTAGTGCGTTGGCCTCCTGGGGTTGCGGTGAGGCCATTGGACACGGTGGGGTGGTTATTGGTTAGCCGGAGACACGTCGGCGACGAGCTCCGCGGCGGTGCGTGCGGGTGAGCATCGTGCAGTCGCTGTGGTGCACGAGACGCAGAACGGAGGGGATGGGGAGGTAGCTGAGCTCACAGCGGTCTCGGGGAAGCGAACGTCGCGGTCGGGGACGAGCTGGTGCGGCGGTGAGGTCGAAGGGGATCTCCGGCGGCCGAGGGTTGAAGAAGAGCTCGGGGAAGCGTTGTAGAGCGAGCGAGCGCTCGGGGCTCGGCTAGCTCGAAGAAGAGGAGGGTGGCGGAGCTCGTGGACACGGTCGGGTGGCACGGGGATGACGGCAACTATGGCTACGGCGGCGGAGCGGCGACGATGGCGTCGGCCATGGCGAAGGGGAGCGAGGAAGGCGAGGCAGAGGCGAATGGCGTGTCCAGGGGCTCGGGGCGATGACGTGGAGCGCGTCCAGGGCAGCAGGGCGGCGAGGAGGTGAAGCAGGGCGGCGAGGAGCTGCGTGGCGCGCGCTGAGCTCGCCGTCGAGCACCTGCGTGCCTGCCTGGCCGAGCCAAGCAGCTCGCTGGCGCGGCAGCTGGGCTGGGCCGGCAGGTGGGCCGGTTGCAGGCGCCAGGTAAGTAATTCCCTTTTTATTTTCCTTTTCTATTTTTCTGTAACTTTGTGGACTTATTTAAAATACTTAAACAACTCCAAAAATCCCCAAACTGCTCATGCATACTATTTAAAGTATAAACAACATGAAACATTTCTGTTTGAGAATATTTGAACATTTAAAATATTTTTATAAATTTTAAATGCCCAAATTCAAATACTTATGTGTTAATTCAATAACCTTCTGTTGACCTAGAAAAATGTGCACTATTTTTGCCAGGGGGTTTAATCCAAGACAAAGAGGGTGAACATTTTAGAAGGGCATTTCAGGTTCATTGAAAAAGATTTTAGTAAACCCTAGTTATTTCCAGGGGGGGGAGTGTGTGTTGGGGGTTCTGGCATTTCCCAATTCAGAATTAATAAAATTTAAACATGATGCACACTCTAATGCATGGCCTAGCTAGGGATGTGACAATTACGTTGTGGTGTTCCAGGTGACGTCACTTGTGAAACAGTTCCACATTGTTTTAAATGAAGGCAAAAGTTGTAACTCAAATATTTGCCTCCGTGATCAGATCGTAGAAACTTTATTTTCTTGTTACGATGATTCTCTACTTCACTCTGAAATTCTTTGAACTTTTCAAATGTTTCAGACTTGTGTTTCATCAATTAGATATACCCATACCTACTCAACCACATACATCGGTATGTATTATTTCCAATAAGTCATTAGCTCGCTCCATTGTTCCGGAGAACAGAGTTTTAGTCATCTTGCCCATGAGGCATGGTTCGCAAGTATCAAATGATTCATAATCAAGTGATTCCAAAAGTCCATCTGCATGGAGTCTCTTCATGCGCTTTACACCAATATGACCTAAACGGCAGTGCCACAAATATATTGCACTATCATTATCAACTTTGCATATTTTGGCATCAATATTATGAATATGTGTATCACTAAAATCGAGATTCAACAAGAATAAACCACTCTTCTAGGGTACATGACCATAAAAGATATTACTCTTATAAATAGAACAACCATTATTCTCTGATTTAAATGAATAGCCGTCTCACGCTAAACAAGATACAAATATAATGTTAATGCTCAACGCCGGCACCAAATAACAATTATTCAGGTCTAAAACTAATCCCTAAGGTAGATGTAGAGGTAGCATGCCGACGGCGATCACATCGACCTTGGAACCATTCCCGACGCACATTGTCACCTCATCCTTAGCCAATCTTTGTTTATTCCGTAGCTCTTGTTTCGAGTTACAAATATGGGCAACCGAACCAGTATCAAATACCCAGGCGCTACTACGAGCATTAGTAAGGAACGCATCAATAACGTGTATATCAAATATACCTTTGCTCACTTTGCCATCCTTCTTACCCGCCAAGTATTTGGGGCAGTTCCGCTTCCAGTGACCATTCCCTTTGCAGCAGAAGCACTCAGTTTCATGCTTGGGTCCAGCTTTGGGCTTCTTCCCGGGAGTGGTAGCTTGCTTTCCATTCTTCTTGAAGTTCCCTTTCATTCCCTTGCCCTTTTTCTGAAATAGTGGTCTTGTTAACCATCAACACTTGATGCTCCTTCTTGATTTCTAACTCTGCGGCTTTAAGCATTGCGAAGAGCTCAGGAATTGTTTTGTTCATCCCTTGCATATTACAGTTCATCATGAAGCCTTTGTAGCTTGGTGGCAGTGATTGAAGAACTCTGTGAATAACACAATCAACTGGAAGATCAACTCCCAGCTGAGTCAAGTGATTATAATACCCAGACATTTTGGGTATGTGTTCACTGACAGAACTGTTCTCCTCCATCATGTAGCTATAGAACTTGTTGGAGACTTCATATCTCTCAACCCGGGCATTTTCTTGAAATATTAACTTCAACTCCTGGAACATCTCATATGATCCATGACGTTCAAAACGTTTTTGAAGTCTCGGTTCTAAGCCATAAAGCATGGCACACTGAACTATAGAGTAGTCATCAGATCGAGCTTGCCGGACGTTCATAACATCAACTTTTGCTCTTGCAGCAGGCCTGTCACCTAGTGGTGCATGAAGGACATAATTCTTCTGTGCAGCAATGAGGACAATCCTCAAGTTACCGACCCAGTCCGTGTAGTTGCTACCATCATCTTTCAACTTAGCTTTCTGTAGGAACGCATTAAAATTCAGGGGAACGGTAGCTCGGGACATTGATCTACAACATAGATATGCAAAACTATAAGACTAAGTTCTTGATAAATTAAGTTCAATTAATGAAATTACTAAAGAACTCCCACTTAATTAAACATCCCTCAAGTTATCTAAGTGATATGTGATCCAAATCAACTAACCCATGTCCGATCATCACGTAAGATGTGGTTGTCATCAATGGTGAACATCTCTATGCATGTTCATCATATCTACTATATGACTCATGTTTGACCTTTCGGTCTCCAGTGTTCCGAGACCATGTCTGTACATGCTAGGCTCGTCAAGTTTAACCCAAGTATTCTGCATGTGTAAAACTGTCTTGCACCCGTTGTATGTGAACGTAGAGTCTATCACACCCGATCATCACGTGGTGCTTCGAAACGACGAACTTTGGCAATGGTGCATACTCGGGGAGAACACTCTTTTATCTTGAAATTTAGTGAAGGTATCATCTTATAATGCTACCGTCGTTCTAAGCAAAATAAGATGCATAAAAGATAAACATCACATGTAATCAAAATATGTGACATGATATGGCCATCATCATCTTGTGCTTTCGATCTCCATCTCTAAAGCATTGTCATGATGTCCATCGTCACTGGCTCGACACCTTGATCTCCCTCGTTCGTCGGGGTCATCTCGCCTACTATTGCTTCTACAACTATTGCTAACGCATAGCGATAAAGTAAAGCAATTACATGGCGTTTGCACTTCATACAATAGAGAACCCTAAGGCTCCTGCCGGTTGTCGATATTACAAAACATGATCATCTCAGACAACAACATATATCACATCATGTCTTGATCATATTGATACGTCTCCAACGTATCTACTTTTTCTCATGCTTTTCCTCTTGTTTTGGACTCTAATTTGCATGATTTGAATGAAACTAACCCCGGGCTGATGCTGTTTTTAGCAGAACTACCATGGTGTTGTTTTTGTGTAGAAATAAAAGTTCTTATAATGGAACGAAATTTTGCGAGGATTTTTTATATCAATAATACGAATTTCTGGAGCCAAGACCCACCATAGAGCGCCCCCTGGTTGGGCACAACCCACCAGGGCGCATCCCCCTCTCCTGGCGTGCCCAGGTGGGTTGTACCCACCTGGTGGCCCCGCTGATGACCCCCTGATACTATAAATTCACATATTCCCAGAAAAAATAAGGGGAAAATAATTATCACGATCCACAAGACGGAGCCGCCACCAAGCCATGTTCTTCATCGAGAGGGCAAATCTGTAGTCCGTTTGGGGCTCCGGAGAGGGGGATCTTCGTTCTTCGTCATCACCAACCCATCTCCAGCGCCAATTCCATGATGCTCCCCACCGGGAGTGAGTAATTCCTTCGTAGGCTCGCTGGTCGGTGAGGAGTTGGATGAGATTTATCATGTAATCGAGTTAGTTTTGTTAGGTCTTGATCCCTAGTATCCACTATGTTCTTAGATTGATGTTGCTATGACTTTGCTATGCCTAATGCTTGTCACTTTGGGCCCGGGTGCCTCAGATCTGAACCATTTATGAATTCATCATTATATCCATGTTTTAGATCCGATCTTGCAAGTTATAGTCACCTACTACATGTTATGATCTGGCAACCCCAGAGTGACAACAACCGGGCCCACTCCCGGTGATGACCGTAGTTTGAGGAGTTCATGTATTCACTATGTGTTAATGCTTTGTTCCGGTTCTCTATTAAAAGGAGGCCTTAATATCCCTTAGTTTCCAATATGGACCCCGCTGCCATGGGAGGGTAGGACAAAAGATGTCATGCAAGTTCTTTTAATAAAGCACGTATGACTATTTATGGAATACATGCCTACATTATATCGATGAACTGGAGCTAGTGCCGTATCGCTCTAGGTTATAACTGTCACATGATGAATATCATCCAACAATTCACCGATCCAATGCCTACGAATTTATCCTATATTGTTTCTGCTAAGTTACTACTGCTATCATCACTGTTACAGTTGCTACAAAATTACTGCTATCACTGTTACTGTTACCGTTGCTGCTGTCACTACTATCAAACTACTTTGCTACTGATCACTTTGCTGCAGATAATTAAGCTCCAGGTGTGGTTGAATTGACAACTCAGCTGCTAATACCCTCAAATATTCTTTGGCTCCCCTTGTGTCGAATATATAAATTTGGGTTAAATACTTTACCCTCAAAAACTGTTGTGATCCCTATACTTGTGGGTTATCACATATCACATCACAACATGCCCTGCAAAAACAAGTTAGACGTCCTCTACTTTGTTGTTGCAAGTTTTATGTGGCTACTACGGGCTTCTAGCAAGAACCGTTCTTACCTACGGCAAAACCACAACGGTGATTCATCAAGTTTACTATTTAAACCTTCTTCAAGGACCAGCCGTAGTCAAATTCAATTCAACTAATGTAGGAGAAACAGTCGCCCACCAGCCACCTTTATGCAAAACTAGTTGCATGTCTGTCGGTAGAACCGATGGTCCGGGCCGCTTCATCCCGCAATACCGCCGAATCAAAATAAGATGTTGGTGGTAAGCAGTATGACTATCACCGCCCACAACTCTTTGTGTTTTACTCGTGCATATCATCTATGCATACACCTACTCGGATGCCACTATTGGGAAGCGTTGCATGGAAAACACAAATATTTCTACGCACACGCAAGATCTATCCATGGAGATGCATAGAAACGAGAGGATGCTATATACTTTATACTGTTACATTACTTATGATACTGTTCGGAGATGGGGGCTGAAGGGGCAGGTGGCTCCATCCCGGTAGAGGTGGGCCTTGGTTCCCGACGGCCCCTGACTGTTACTTTGTGGCGGAGCGACAAGGAAGGTTGAGACCACCTAGGAGAGAGGTGGGCCTGGCCCTGGTCGGCGTTCGCGGATACTTCAATTAACACGCTTAACGAGATCTTGGTATTTGATCTGAGTCTGGCCACTGGCCTTCGTGACGTCAGCGACTGAGCGGCGCATGCCGGATTGGACTGGAACGCCTGCTAGGCTAGGTCTGCTTCCGGCCGCGTTCGCAACCTGCAGGTGTGCAATGGGCGATGGGCCCGGACCCCTGCGCCATAGGATTTAGACCGGCGTGCTGACCTCTCTATTGTGCCTAGGTGGGGCTGCGACGTGTTGATCTTTCAAGGCCGGGCATGACCCAGGAAAGTGTGTCCAGCCAAATGGGATCGAGCGTGTTGGGTTATGTGGTGCACCCCTGCAGGGAAGTTTATCTATTCGAATAGTTGTGATCTTCGGTAACAGGACGACTTGGAGTTGTACCTTGACCTTATGACAACTAGAACCGGATACTTAATAAAACACACCCTTCCAAGTGCCAGATATAACCCGGTGATCGCTCTCACACAGGGCGACGAGGGGAGGATCGCCGGGTAGGATTATGCTATGCGATGCTACTTGGTGAACTTGCCATCTGCTCTCTACTACATGCTGCAAGATGGAGGCTGCCAGAAGCGTAGTCTTCGACAGGACTAGCTATCCCCCTCTTATTCTGGCATTCTGCAGTTTACTCCATCGATATTGCCCCTTTACACAGATACCCATGCATATGTAGTGTAGATCCTTGCTTGTGAGTACTTTGGATGAGTACTCACGGTTGCTTTTCTCCCTCTTTTCCCCCTTTCCGTTCTACCTAGTTGTCGCAACCAGATGCTAGAGCCCAGGAGCCAGACGCCACCGTCGACGACGACTCCTACTACACTGGAGGTGCCTACTACTACATGCAAACCGCTGACGACGACCAGGAGTAGTTCAGGAGGATCCCAAGCAGGAGGCATGCGCCTCTTTCGATCTGTATCCCAGTTTGTGCTAGCCTTCTTAAGGCAAACTTGTTTAACTTATGTCTGTACTCGGATATTGTTGCTTCCGCTGGCTCGTCTATGATCAAGCACTTGTATTCGAGCCCTCGAAGCCCTTGGCTTGTATTATGATGCTTGTATGACTTATTTTATTTTTAGAGTTGTGTTGTGATATCTTCCCGTGAGTCCCTGATCTTGATCGTACGCGTTTGCGTGTATGATTAGTGTACGATTGAATCGGGGGCATCACAACATATTTATCATAAAAATACCAAAAATATTATCTTATCATATCTATCAGATCTCACTCTCATAAGTAACCATGTAGGAATTGAAAACCCCTTATCGTGTTGGTTGTGAGGATTTATTTGTTTGTGTAGGTGCGAGGGACTTGTGAGTGGTCTCCTACTGGATTGATACCTTGGTTCTCAAAAATTGAGGGGAATACTTACGCTGCTTTACTGCATCACCCTTTCCTCTTCAAGGGAAAACCAACGCAGTGCTCTAGAGGTAGCAATTACATCTTGTAGTTGATTACTATATGGTTTATTTGGTGGAAGATTATATGTTCAGATCCATTATGCTATTTAATACTCCACTGATCATGAGCATGTTTATCATTTGTGAGTAGTCACTTTTGTTCTTGAGGCCATGGGAGAAATCATGTTGCAAGTAATCATGTGAATTTGATATGTGTTTGATACTTTGATAGTATGTATGTTGTTATTCCCTTAGTGGTGTCATGTGAACATCGACTACATGACACTTCACCATATTTGGGCCTAAGGGAATGCATTATGGAGTAGCAATTAGATGATGGGTTGCAAGAGTGACAGAAGCTTAAACCCCTGTTTATGCACTATTCCGTAAGGGACCGATTGGATCCAAAAGTTTAATGCTATGGTTAGAATTTATTCTTAATACTTTTCTTGTAGTTGTAGATGCTTGCAGGAGGGTTAATCATAAGTAGGAGGTTTGTTCAAGTAAGAACAACACCTAAGCACCGGTCCACCCACATATCAAATTATCAAAGTAGCGAACACGAATTAAACCAACATGATGAAAGTGACTAGATTAAATTCCTGTGTACTCTCAAGAACGCTTTGCTTATCATAAGAGACTGTTTTGGCCTGTCCTTTGCCTCAAAAGGATTGGGCTACCTTGCTGCACTTTTGTTACTACTATCGTTACTTGCTCATTACAAATTATCTTGCTATCAAACTACCCCACTACTTACAATTTCAGCACTTGCACACATTACCTTACTGAAACTACTTGTCATTTCCTTCTGCTCCTCGTTGGGTTCGACACTCTTACTTATCGAAAACAGCTAAAATTGATCCCCTATACTTGTGGGTCATCAAGGATCAATGGTAACAAGGGACGATGGGGACAAAGTGTTTACCCAGGTTCGGGCCCTCTTAAATGAGGTAAAACCCTACGTCATGCTTGATTGTATTCAATGAGTATAGGGGTTACTAGAGTTGATCTACCTCGAGATCGTAATGGCTAAACCCTATCTTTCTAGCCTATGAATATTCTGATTGCCTCTATGGACTAAGCCCTCTGGTTTGTATACACACCGGAGGGGCCTAGGGTTGTATAGAGTCGGTTTGCGGGGGAAGGAAATAACATATCCGGACATCTAACTTGCCATCCACACATATAGGAGTCCTACCCGAATATGGGGGAAAAGTCTTCTGCTTTTATCTTCACGGCCCAGCAGTCCAGCCCATATCAAATAGTACGGACACCCGAGGACCCCCTAATCCAGGACTCCCTCACCGATGACTACCCGGTGCATCCTGAAACTCTTCCGGTGTCTGAATACTATCGTCCTATATATCAACATTTACCTCTCGGCCATTTCAAGACTCCTCGTCATGTCCGTGATCTTATCCGGGACTCCGAACAACATTCGGTCACCAAATCATATAACTCATATAACACTATATTATGAACGAACGTTAAGTGTGCGTACAATACGGGTTCGAGAACTATGTAGACATGACACAGACACCTCTCTTGTCAACAACCAATAGCGGAACCATGATGCCCATATTGGCTCCTACATATTCTATGAAGATCCTTACGGTCGAACCGTTATGACAACATATGTAATTCCCTTTGTCCATCGGTATGTTACTTGCCTGAGATTTGATCATCGGTATCTTCATACCTAGTTCAATCTCGTTACCAGCAAGTCTCTTTACTCATTCCGTAATACATCATCTTGTAACTAACACCTTGGTCACTTTGCTTGCAAGTCTTCTTATGATGTGTATAACCTCTCCGATACTCAGAGTGACAAATCCTAATCTCGATCTATGCTAACTCAACAAACACCTTCGGAGATACCAGTAGAGCATCTTTATGATCACCCAGTTACGTTGTGACGTTTGATAGCACACAAGGTATTCCTCCGGTATTCGGGAGTTGCATAATCTCATAGTCGAAGGAATATGTATTTGACATGAAGAAAGCAATAGCAATATACTGAACGATCATTATGTGCTAAGCTAACAGATGGGTCTTGTCCATCACATTATTCTCCTAATGATGTGATCCCGTTATCAAATGACAACACACGTGTATGGTTAGGAAACACTAACCATGTTTAATCAACGAGCTAGTCTAGTAGAGGCTTACTAGGGACACGGTATTTGTTTATGTATTCACACATGTATTTAAGTTTCCGATCAATACAATTCTAGCATGAATAATAAACCTTTATCATGAATAAGGAAATATAAAATAACAACTTTATTATTGCCTCTAGGGCATATTTCCTTCAATTTTCTCCAATATTTATTATATATTACAAAATAATTCTCCATAAAATTCTAGCTTATTTGGAGATGTGCAGAATAGGTATCTCTCTGACGTAACCTTTTTAGGCCCAGAATTCTAGTTGTCGGTATTCTCCCTCTTTGTATAAACCTTGCATATTATGAGAGAAAAGGCATTAGAATTACTCCATAAAGTGTTATAACGCATAAAAAACACTATAAATAACATTAGGAAAATATGATGCAAAATGGACGTATCATCGGCCATCTCTTTGTAAAAGGCCACCATGAGCTACGTGTGGGCGGCCATGGTCCGGGCATGGATGACCTCCGTCTCGGCAAGGGATGTCGTGGAAAACGAACGGCTCCTCAAACGGCATCGGCGATTGCCAACTCTTCGGACATGGGTTGTCGACCGTTGTTGGAGAAGCTTGATAACCCACAAGTATAGGGATCGCAACAGTTTTCGAGGGTAGAGTATTCAACCCAAATTTATTGATTCGACACAAGGGGGGCCAAAGAATATTCTCAAGTATTAGCAGTTCAGTTGTCAATTCGACCACACCTGGATAACTTAGTATCTGCAGCAAAGTATTTAGTAACAAACTAATATGGAAGTAATGGTAACAGTGGCAAAAGTGAAAGGCAATTATGGATATCCGCCAGTGGCTCTTATATGCATTATTGTTGATTTAATCAAGAGTCTATATTGCCTTGTCTTCTCCTGTTTATTGAATGCTCGCAGATTCCATCTTAGTCCAATGCATGTGCACTCTTATTATTATTCGCTTCGTTCGATCGTGCAAGATAAAGGCAATTATGATGATATATGATGGACTGACTGAGATGAGAAAAGCTGGTATGAACTCGACCTCTCTTGTTTTTGTAAATATGATGACTTCATCATTCCTAATTCAGCTTATTATGAATAGACATGTTTGCAATGACAATTAGAGATCATAGTTTCTCGTGCCATGCCTGATTCGCTATGAGTTATAATGGTTTACCTTGCGTGCGAACATGCTATTAAAATGGTTGTGATGTGGTATGATGGGGTGGTATCCTCCTTTGAATGATTTAAGCGACTCGACTTGGCATATGTTCACGCATGTAGTTGAAACAAGTCAACATAGCCTTCATGATATTTATGTTCATGGTGGATTATATCCTACTCATGCTTGCATCCAATGTTTATTAATTTTAATGCATGTTCATGACTGTTGTCGATCTCTAGTTGGTCGCTTCCCAGTCTTTTGCTAGCCTTCACATGTACTAAGCGGGAATACTGCTTGTGCATCCAATCCCTAAAACCCCAAAGTTATTCCATATGAGTCCACCATACCTTCCTATATGCGGTATTTACCTGTCGTTCCAAGTAAATTTGTATGTGCCAAACTCTAAACCTTCAAATAAACATTATGTTTTGTATGCTCGAGTAGCTCATGTATCAACTAGGGTTGCCCTTATCTTCCATGTTAGGAGGGTTATTCTCAAGAGGAGTGGACTCCGCTCCTCACTCACGAGAAAATGGCTGGTCACCGGATGCCCAGTCCCATGCTTTATGCAAACTAAATACAATTAATTGCAAAAAAAACTCCCTCGGGACTCTTGTTAGTTTGAGGCACTCGTTGTTTCGAGCAAGCCATGGATTGATGATTGTTGGTAGAGGGGGAGTGAGGGAGTCCTGGATTAGGGGGTGTTCGGATAGCCGGACAATACCTTCAGCCGGACTCCTGGACTACGAAGATACAAGATTGAAGACTTCGTCCCGTGTCCGGAAGGGACTTTCCTTGGCATGGAAGGCAAGCTTGGCGATGAGGATATTCAAGATCTCCTACCATTGTAACCGACTTTGTGTAACCCTAACCCTATCCAGTGTCTATATAAACCGAAGGGTTCTAGTCCGTAGGACAACTTCATCATACAACAATCATACCATAGGCTAGCTTCTAGGGTTTAGCCTCCTTGATCTCGTGGTAGATCTACTCTTGTACAACCCATATCATCAATATTAATCAAGCAGGAGTAGGGTTTTACCTCCATCGAGAGGGCCCGAACCTGGGTAAACTTCGTGTCCCTTGTCTCCTGTTACCATCCGGCCTAGACGCACAGTTCGGGACCCCCTACCCGAGATCCGCCGGTTTTGACACCGACATTGGTGCTTTCATTGAGAGTTCCTCTGTGTCATCACTTTTAGGCCCGATGGCTCCTTTGATCATCAACGACGATGTGGTCCAGGGTGAGACTTTTCTCCCCGGGCAGATCTTCGTCTTCGGCGGCTTCGCACTGCGGGCCAATTCGTTTGGCCGCCTGGAGCAGATCGAAAGCTACGCCCCTGGCCATCAGGTCAGGTTTGGAAGTTTAAACTACATGGCTGACATCCGTGGGGACTTGATCTTTGACGGATTCGAGCCACAGCCAAGCGCGCCGCACTGTCTCGATGGGCATGATCTAGCTCTGCCGCCGAACAGTGCCCTGGAGCCTGTCAGTTCCGACCCTTAATTCGGAACCTGCGGCGCCGATCGAGGGTGAGCGGTTGGACGCCACCCCAGGGGCTGCGATCTCAAAAGCGATCGAGCCAGATACCATCCCCGCACTCTGCATGACCCGTGACTCCGAGGATCCGGATTCCCCTCCGGACTCCAAACCCCCCGCGCCCCTGCCAATCGAATCCGATTGGGTGCCGATCATGGAGTTCACCGCCGCGGACATCTTTCAGCACTTGCCCTTCGGCGACATCCTGAACTCACTAAAGTCTCTCTCTTTATCGGGAGAGCCCTGGCCGGACTATGGTCAGCAAGGATGGGATATAGACGACAAAGAAATTCAAAGCCCACCCACCACCCACTTCGTAGCCACTATCGACGAATTAACCGACATGCTCGACTTCGACTCCGAAGACATCGACGGCATGGACGACGATGCAGGAGACGAACAGGAACCAGCACCTTTAGGGCGCTGGAAGGCAACCTCGTCTTATGACATATATATGGTGGACACTCCAAAAGATGGAGATGGCAATGGAAAAGCGGGAGATGATACTTCTAAAAACATCCCAAACGCCGATGTCAACGGCGCCGCTCTAAATCCCGCCAAAGCAAAAATGGTGATTCTGGCACCGGAGATAATACTACTCTGGATAGCGCTGAAGAACACCCCCTCCAGCAAGATTCGGCACAGGAAGATGGAGAAGCCAGCCCTCATGAGAGGGCGGCAGACCGAGAGGTTGAGGACGATAACTACATGCCTCCCTCCGAAGACGAGGCAAGCCTCGACGACGACGAATTCGTCGTACCATCAGACCCCGCCGAACAAGAGCGTTTCTAACGCAGGCTTTTAGCCACGGCAAGCAGCCTCAAGAAAAAGCAACAACAACTTAGAGCTGATCAAGATTTGCTAGCTGACAGATGGACTGAAGTCCTTGCGGCCGAAGAGTATGAACTCGAACGCCCCTTCAAGCGTTACCCAAAGCGCAGGCTGCTACCCCGATTAGAGGAGGAAGCACCCACATCACCAGCGCATGACATGGCCGACCGGCCACCTCGTGGCCGCGACAGAGAGGCCTCTAAGCCCTCCACTCAAGCCATGCCCCGACGCCGCTCCAAACATGCTAAGGCACGGGAAAACGCGCCGGACCTGCGAGATATACTGGAGGACAAGGCAAGGCAAACAAGGTCGATCTACGGATCGCGCGGGCGCCCCACGGCACATGACGGTGATCATCACTCCGGATACGATAAATCCGGCCGGGCCGAACACAATGGACAAAGCTCCTCCGAGCTGCGCCGTGATATAGCCCAGTATAGAGGCGCCGCACACCCACTATGCTTCACAGATGAAGTAATGGATCATAAAATCCCTGAGGGCTTCAAACCCGTAAACATTGAATCATACGATGGCACAACAGACCCCGCGGTTTGGATCGAGGATTATCTCCTCCATATACACATGGCCCGTGGTGATGATCTACATGCCATCAAATACCTCCCACTCAAACTCAAGGGACCGGCCCGGCATTGGCTCAACAGCTTGCCAGCAGACTCAAATCGGTTCTTGGGAGGACCTGGAAGCCGCATTCCTCGACAACTTCCAGGGCACTTATGTGTGACCACCGGATGCTGATGACTTAAGCCACATAATTCAACAACCAGAGGAATCGGCAATTCTGTACACGGTTCCTAACAAAGAAAAACCAGATAGTCGACTGTCCGGACGCTGAGGCCCTGGCAGCCTTCAAGCATAATATCCGCGACGAGTGGCTTGCCCGGCACCTGGGACAGGAAAAGCCGAAATCTATGGCAGCCCTCATGACACTCAT
This sequence comes from Aegilops umbellulata, assembly GCA_032464435.1. Classification (NCBI taxonomy): domain Eukaryota; kingdom Viridiplantae; phylum Streptophyta; class Magnoliopsida; order Poales; family Poaceae; genus Aegilops; species Aegilops umbellulata. Next base: position 334,916,302 of record CP136058.1, read on the forward strand.
GACCCGCTTTCGTACGGGAGAAGATAGTTGGCTTGCTCGCAGCAACAACTTAACGAAGAACCCTGGCAATTCGGATACCAAGGACAAAATGTAGGGGAACGTAGTAATTTCAAAAAAAATCCTACGCACACGCAAGATCATGGTGATGCATAGCAACGAGAGGGGAGAGTGTTGTCTACGTACCCTCGTAGACCGAAGCGGAAGCATTGACACAACATAGAGGAAGTAGTCGTACGTCCTCCTCCCGATCCGACCGATCCAAGCGCCGTTACTCCGGCGCCTCCGAGTTCTTGACACACGTACAGCTCGATGACGTTCTCCGGGCTCCGATCCAGCAAAGATCTCGGGGAAGAGTTTCGTCAGCACGATGGTGTGGTGACGATCTTGATGAACTACCGACGCAGGGCTCCGCCTAAGCACCGCGACAATATGACCGAGGTGGAATATGGTGGAGGGGGGCACCGCACACGACTGAGGAACGATCACGAAGATCAACTTGTGTGTTCTAGGGTGCCCCCCTGCTCCCGTATATAAAGGAGCAAGGGAGGAGGCCGGCCGACCCTATGGGGCGCGCCAAAAGGAGGGGGGAGTCCTCCTCCTAGTGGGAGTAGGACTCCCCTTTCCTAGTCCAACTAGGAAGAGAGGGGGGAAGGAAAGAGAGGGAGAGGGAGAGGGAAAGGGGGGCCGCCCCCCCTCCTTGTCCAATTCGGACTCCCCATGGGGGGCGCGTGCCACCTCCTGGCCGCAGCCCTCTCTCTCCCCTCGGGCCCAATAAGGCCCATTACTTCCTCGGGGGGGTCCGGTAACCCCTCCGGCACTCCGATTTTATCCGAAACCACTCGGAACCATTCCGATGTCCGAATATAGTCGTACAATATATCAATCTTTACGTCTCGACCATTCCGAGACTCCTCGTCATGTCCGTGATCTCATCCGGGACTCCGAACTAACTTCGGTACATCAAAATGCATAAACTCATAATAACTGTCATCGTAACCTTAAGCGTGCGGACCCTACGGTTCGAGAACAGTGTAGACATGACTGAGACAAATCTCTGGTCAATAACCAATAGCGGGACCTGGATGCCCATATTGGCTCCTACACATTCTACGAAGATCTTTATCGGTCAGACCACATAACAACATACGTTGTTCCCTTTGTCATCGGTATGTTACTTGCCCGAGATTCGATCGTCGGTATCCAATACCTAGTTCAATCTCATTACCGGCAAGTCTCTTTACTTGTTCCGTAATACATCATCTTGCAACTATCTTATTGGTTGCAATGCTTGCAAGGCTTATGTGATGTGCATTACCGAGAAGGCCCTGAGATACCTCTCCGACATTCGGAGTGACAAATCCTAATCTCGAAATACGCCAACCCAACAAATACTTTCGGAGACACCTGTAGAGCTCCTTTATAATCACCCAGTTACGTTGTGACGTTTGGTAGCACACAAAGTGTTCCTACAATAAACGGGAGTTGCATAATCTCATAGTCAAAGGAACATGTATAAGTCATGGAGAAAGCAATAGCAACATACTAAACGATCGGGTGCTAAGCTAATGGAATGGGTCATGTCAATCAGATCATTCAACTAATGATGTGACCTTGTTAATCAAATGACAACTCCTTTGTCTATGGTTAGGAAACTTAACCATCTTTGATTAACAAGCTAGTCAAGTAGAGGCATACTAGTGACACTCTGTTTGTCTATGTATCCACACATGTATTATGTTTCCTGTTAATACAATTCTAGCATGAATAATAAACATTTATCATGATATATAAGGAAATAAATAATAACTTTATTATTGCCTCTAGGGCATATTTCCTTCAGTATCCCACTTGCACTAGAGTCAATAATCTAGATTACACAGTAATGATTCTAACACCCATGGAGTCTTGGTGCTGATCATGTTTTGCTCGTGGAAGAGGCTTAGTCAATGGGTCTGCTACATTCAGATCCGTATGTATCTTGCAAATCTCTATGTCTCCCACCTGGACCAAATCCCGGATGGAATTGAAGCGTCTCTTGATGTGCTTGGTTCTCTTTTGAAATCTGGATTCCTTTGCCAAGGCAATTGCACCAGTATTGTCACAAAAGATTTTCATTGGACCCGATGCACTAGGTATGACACCTAGATCGGATATGAACTCCTTCATCCAGACTCCTTCATTTGCTGCTTCCGAAGCAGCTATGTACTCCGTTTCACATGTAGATCCCGCCACGGCGCTTTGTTTAGAACTGCACCAACTGACAGCTCCACCGTTTAATGTAAATACGTATCCGGTTTGCAATTTAGAATCGTCCGGATCAGTGTCAAAGCTTGCATCAACGTAACCGTTTACGACGAGCTCTTTGTCACCTCCATATACGAGAAACATTTCCTTAGTCCTTTTCAGGTACTTCAGGATATTCTTGACCGCTGTCCAGTGATCCACTCCTGGATTACTTTGGTACCTCCCTGCTAAACTTATAGCAAGGCACACATCAGGTCTGGTACACAGCATTGCATACATGATAGAGCCTATGGCTGAAGCATAGGGAACATCTTTCATCTTCTCTCTATCTTTTGCAGTGGTCCGGCACTGAGTCTTACTCAACTTCACACCTTGTAACACAGCCAAGAACCCTTTCTTTGCTTCATCCATTTTGAACTTCTTCAAAACTTTCTCAAGGTATGTGCTTTGTGAAAGTCCAATTAAGCGTCTTGATCTATCTCTATAGATCTTAATGCCCAATATGTAAGCAACTTCACCGAGGTCTTTCATTGAAAAACTCTTATTCAAGTATCCCTTTATGCTATCCAGAAATTCTATATCATTTCCAATCAGTAATATGTCATCTACATATAATATCGGAAATGCTACAGAGCTCCCACTCACTTTCTTGTAAATACAGGCTTCTCCAAAAGTCTGTATAAACCCAAATGCTTTGATCACATTGTCAAAGCGTTTATTCCAACTCCGAGATTCTTGCACCAGTCCATAAATGGATTGCTGGAGCTTGCACACTTTGTTAGCTCCCTTTGGATCGATAAAACATTCTAGTTGCATCATATACAACTCTTCTTCCAGAAATCCATTGCTGGGCCTCATCCTCACCAACGTCCTCAAGTCCCTGCCGTCGGATGCCGATCTGGAGGCGCTCAAGGCCCTTGTCGCACCCATTGTGGACAAGGTGAGCGGGATCAAGAGGGTCTTTTCCATTTTTACCCTTGTCTATGTTGCCACCTGTTGGAGACCCCTTGAGCATATAAAAGGAGGCCCATGCACAACGTAGAGGGGGGGGGGACGGAGAATAGAACGCTCACGCTCGGTCTCGTTAGCTGCTGGTGCGTACTGTAGCACTCAGCGCTCCCGAGCAAGAACTCAATACAAACCACAAAGCAGCAGTAGGAGTATTATCTCTCCGGAGAGCTCCGAAGCTGGGTAAACTGCTCGTGTGCTCCGCCTCGATCTGCTCTTCGTGCGACCTCCGCCCCCCGCCGAACCGAAAGGGGCTCGGTCCCCATAGGTGCTCGCGGATCAGTTTCCCCGACATCTTTGGCGCGCTAGGTAGGGGCGTCGAGGTTGTGTGAACCTGATCCGGCGTTCGCACGAGCTAGATCTTCATCATCTTCATCGACATGCCGCCGAAGAAGAAGGCTTCGGAGGCGGCTGCTCCGTCCGCGACAAACCCACCACCGCCGGAGCAAACGGCTGGTGGGGAAGACGCAGGCGGAAGAACGGGCGTCGACGAGGGAGCTCACGGTGCCGCCAGGTCCAAGGACAAGGCTGCGCAGACCTCGGCGTCCGCACATCCATCGCGCTCATCTCAGGAGGCGCGGAACCGGCAGCGTCATGGTACTCACGGTACCAAACGCTCGTTGGACCCAGATCGAGCTGGTGGATCTCGGGATGCTCAAGGCCAGCATGCACGCCAACATGCTGGCATGAGCGAGGCACGGTCGCCTGGACGGGATACTGCTCCTTCTAACATAGTTAGAAGTACGAGCATATCCCGCTCCACACACCGTTCGCCACCGCTACCCGCCACTCCAGCAGAAGCTTTGGCTCGAGCCCAACTGCTCCTAGACTTCCCTCCAACGCCAGACAAGATCGACGACTGGAGGGCCACCATTCAGAGTCTCATCGGCTTCGCCAATGGCGACACTCCACGGCAGCCGACTACGTCGCAGCCGCGGCAAGTCAGCCAGGCGCGACCCGATGGCGACAAGACCGGTGGGGGTGCAGCCACCGTGCACTCTCCGCTGCGGAGGCCAAGATCGCCACCTCACCGGATCCACCTCGACAGCGACTCCACCGCGTCATCGGATCCACGAGCTCGTCGCGATCAACGCCAAGTTCTTCACGAACGACGGCAAGAAGACGCTCGTACTCGCATCGAGCGCCGAAGAGAAGCGCGGCGTTAGTCAGACCAGCGCGCTGGGCCCACTGTCGACATGCGTGCGCCCGGGGAACCAGGCGACCTGCCATACGCGGTAGGTTGCCCTGCGTTTACCCATGAGCTGCGGCAAGTCCAGTGGCCCAGCACGAAGAATTTCAAGCCAGACGTACCCGAGAAGTACGACGGCAAGTTGCATCCATCGGAGTTCCTCAGCATCTACACCATCACGGTGCAAGCTGCTGGGGGGCGGGACGACAAGATCCTTGCCAACTACTTCCCACTGGTGCTCAAGCCCAATGTCAGGTCCTGGCTCATGCACTTGCCGGACAACTCCATATCTTCCTGGGCAGACCTATGCCATCAGTTTGTCGGCGCCTTTACAGGCGGCCACAAACCTCATGGCCAGGAGAGTGATCTTCATCTGCTTGCCCAGAAGGAAGGAGAGCCCCTGCGCAAGTACATCCAGAGATTCAGCCATGTGCAACGCAACATCCCAGATGTCCACCCTGCCGCAGTCATCAGCGCGTTCCATCAGAACGTGCGTAACCGCAGGATGCGGGAGGAGATGGCTATGTGCAAGATCAGAGACGTCAGTGAGCTGTATGCCCTGGCCGACAGGTGTGCACGTGCTGAGGGAGGAAGGAAACTCCCCGGAGAGAATACAGGAACAGGAGGATCTAACAGCGATGATGCTGCCCCGGCAAAGAAAAGCCGGCGGCGGAACAACAGGAAGAGGAAAGGCAAAGATGTGCTAGTTGTTGAGCAGTCCGGCAACGAAGGTGGCGCCAAGAAAGCCAAGGCTAGTAGCTCCAGCAAGGAGGTTGCCGCATGCGCCAACTGCCAAGCTGTGGCGGCCGCCGACAAGCAGGACGGCACCAACAAACAGTACTGCAAGATCCACCGCACCAAGGGCCATGACCTCTAGAGCTGCAAGAAGGTCGAGCAGCTTGTCGAGCTGCAAAAGGCCGAGTACGAGCGACGCGACAAGGAGAAAGCCCAAGGAGGTGCTGGAGGATCCGGTATGAAGTGCCCCAGCCGGGGAGGATGCCGCGGCAAGGCCAAGCAGCGGCAAGGAGACAGACCTCCCCGCGGCCGCGACAAGGATGAAGATGACGACGACGACGAAGACATGGATGATGATGAAACCAGTGAGCAGGAGTTCCAGAAATCCACAGAGGTCTTGTGCGTTGACGGCGGTGCTTCTCTGCATACTTCACACCGCCAACTCAAGCAGTGGGTGCGGGAAGTCAACGCGGCAGAACCACCCGTTGAGTCACGCAAGCTTCTGAAATGGTCCAGCACGCCTATCATCTTTGATATTGAGGACCACCCTGATCGCACAACTGCTGTCGGGTGCTTGCCGATGTTGGTTTCACCAACTATCCGCAACCTCAAGGTCACTAAGATGCTAGTTGACGGCGGGGTCGGCTTGAACCTGATCTCCTCCGCTGTGCTCAGGAAACTCCAGGTCCCTGACAGCGAGCTCGAAGAGACCGGCACATTCCAAGGAATCAACCCGGGAAGGAGCAAGCCGAAGGGGAAGATCACGTTGCCGGTGACATTTGGCAGCGAGTTGAACTTCAGAACTGAGAGGATCACTTTTGACGTCGCCGATTTTCCATTGCCTTACAATGGGATCCTCGGCCGTCCAGCGCTCGCCAAGTTCATGGCGGCCTCTCACTATGCGTATAACATGCTGAAGATGCCAGGACTGATAAGTGTCATCTCTGTCCCTGGCGACAAGAAGGATGCTCTTATCTGCGCCGACAAAATCTACCGGGAAGCAGCAGCCGCCACAGATCGCAAGACACTTGCCGCTGAAGCTCCCGGGGGGAAGAAGAAGACCAAGTCCGGCAAGAGTTCTGATGCTCACTCCGGCAAGCGCACCTCTTCGGAGTGCTGCGCTACCGTCGAGGACGCACCATCGAGCTCCACCGGCAAGTGTAAGAAGACAATGGCAGCTCCGCCAGCGACCAAGAAAGTGTCCGCCAAGGAGGACGGCACTGGTGGTACTTTCACCATCAGTGCCACTCTTGACCCTAAATAGGAAAGCGCGCTCATTGCTTTCCTGCGGGCGAATGTCGATGTGTTTGCGTGGCAACCGACTGACATCCCCGGTGTTCCCAGGAAAGTAATTGAGCACCACCTTGTCGTCTGTCCTCATGCGCGGCCCGTCAAGCAGAAAGTCAGAAAGCAAGCAGTGGAGCGCCAAGAATTCATCGCAGAAGAGATCAAGAAGTTGCAAGCAGCAGGCCTTGTCAGAGGAGTGCTCCATCCTACGTGGTTGGCCAATCCTGTAGTCGTGCGCAAGGCAAACGGGAAATGGAGGCTTTGTATCGACTTTACCGATGTCAATAAAGCTTGTCCCAAATACCCATTTCCCTTCCCGTGCATCGACCAGATTGTTGACTCTACGGCCGGATGTGACTTGCTTTCATTTCTTGACGCATACTCAGGATACCATCAGAGCTTCATGGCAGAAGAGGATGAGGAGAAAACCGCATTCATCACTCCCTGTGGCACGTACTATTTCATACGGATGCCTTTCGGTTTAAAGAATGCTGGTTCAACATTTGCAAGGGTAGTCCATACCGCTTTTGAACCACAAATACACAGAAATGTGGAAGCCTACATGGACGACATAGTGGTCAAGAGCAAGGATAGGGCAACTCTGACTCAAGATTTAGACGAGACTTTCGCAAATCTGCGCAAGATCAACCTCAAGCTCAACCCCGAGAAGTGCGTGTTTGGAGTCCCTTCCGGCAAGCTTCTCGGGTTCTTCGTGTCTCAGCGGGGAATTGAAGCCAATCCCGACACGATCAAGGTCATTGAGAAAATTGAAGCACCGAAGCGCGTCAAGGTTGTACGGAGACTTGCCGGCTGCATGGCGGCTCTCAGCAGGTTTATCTCTAAGTCTGCTGAGCGCGCCCTGCCGTTTTTCAAAATTTTGAAAAAGGCAGGTCCAATGAAATGGACTCCGGAAGCGGAGGTTGCGCTGCAGGACTTGAAGAGATACTTGTCCTCCACTCCAACACTTGTCGCACCTAAGCCACAAGAGAAGTTGCTGCTGTATCTGGCGGCAACCAATCAAGTGGTTAGTGCTGCGTTAGTAGCGGAGAGGGCGGTAGATGATGAGCCAGCAACCACGGCGAGCTCATCCAGCGACAAGCAGGGGGCTTCCCCAACAAGCTCTAGTCCCGTCAAAGATGGATCTGCGCAGGCGCCCGAGGAGATACAGAAGAAAATGGTGCAGCGCCCAGTCTACTTTGTCAGTTCCCTTCTGCAGGGGGCTAGGTCAAGGTACTCTGGCGTGCAGAAATTGCTTTTCGGCCTTCTCATGGCCTCGAGAAAGTTGCGCCATTACTTCCAAGCACATGAGATAACAGTTGTCACTCGTTTTCCGCTGAAGAGGATACTGCAGAATCCAGAAGCAACATGCAAGATTGTTGAGTGGGCACTGGAACTGTCAAGCTTTGGCCTCAAGTTTGAGAGCACTTCAACTATCCAAAGCAGAGCATTGGCAGAATTCATAGCAGAGTGGACGCCAACACCAGATGAAGAAATTCCAGAAATGAGCATCCCCGTCAAGGAAGCAAGCAAAGAGTGGTTGATGTACTTTGATGGTGCTTTCTCGCTGCAGGGCGCCGGTGCTGGCGTACTGCTTGTCGCACCCACCGGAGAGCACCTTAAGTACGTAGTCCAGATGCACTTTCCCAAGGAGCAAGCAACAAACAATACTGCAGAGTATGAAGGTTTGCTTGCCGGTCTCAGGATCGCGGCAGACCTTGGGATCAAGAAGCTCATTGTCAGGGGTGACTCGCAGCTTGTCGTCCGCCAAGTGAATAAGAGTTATCAGAGTCCGTTGATGGAAGCTTACGTTGATGAAGTGAGGAAGCTAGAAGAGCACTTTGTCGGCCTACAAATGGAACATGTTCCAAGAGCTCAGAACGACATTGCCGATGGCCTATCAAAGTGCGCAGCACTTAAGTTACCTGTGGAACCAGGAATCTTTGTGCTCAAGCTGACTCAACCGTCTGTGACGCCATCAACTGGACAGAGCAAGAAGAGGAAGTTAATTTTTGGTGACTATTTTCAGGCAGAGCTTCCCGAAGCCGCCGCCAAGAAGGTCCCCAAGATCAACACCAAGAGTGTTGGGGAGCAGTCTGCTCCGGCAAACCCCAGGGTTTGTTCCGTTGAAGCAGACGCTCCCAACAAGTTTTGCTCCGGCAAGCTTGCCGGGGAACATCAAGCTCCGGCTGAGCCGCAGTTTCCCACAGCAGCAGATGTGCCTTTAGTCCTTGTTGTCGAGCCACAAGCTCCAGCATGGGCACAACAGATCGTCCGTTTCCTTCAGACAGGAGAACTTCCCGAAGAGCAAGAAGAAGCGGAAAGAGTAGCCCGGCAGTCAAGTATGTACCAGTTTGTCGACAACGCACTGTACAGAAGAAGACTCAACGGTGTGAAATTGAAGTGTATTCACCGGGAAGATGGACAGAAGCTGTTGGCCGAGATACATGGAGGCATTTGTGGTCACCACATTGGCGCAAGAGCACTTGCCGGCAAAGCTTTCCGACAAGGTTTCTTTTGGCCGACAGCCCTCCAGGATGCGACTGCACAAGTAACCAAGTGTGAAGCGTGCCAGTTTCTTTCCAAGCAAATACGCCAGCCAGATCAAGCTCTCCAGACGATCCCTTTATCCTGGCCATTTTCGGTCTGGGGGCTCGACATCCTCGGCCCTTTCCCCCGAGCAGTCGGGGGCTTTGAGTACTTGTACATCGCGATCGACAAGTTCACAAAGTGGCCAGAAGTGGAAGCAGTGAGGAAGGTGACAGCACAGTCAGCAGTCAAGTTTTCGGGTCGATTGTTTGCCGCTTCGGGATCCCTAACAGGATCAACACAGACAATGGTACGCAATTCACGAGCCGCACCTTCATGCAGTACGTCCAAGATCTTGGCGCCAAGGTCTGCTTCGCTTCTGTTGCTCACCCCAGGAGCAACGGTCAAGCGGAAAGGGCAAATGCTGAAGTGCTGCGTGGACTCAAGACCAGGACTTTTGACAGGCTGCACGGGTGCGGAAGAAACTGGATTGAGGAGCTGCCGGTGGTTCTTTGGTCGATCAGGACGACGCCAAATCGAGCCACTGGCCAGACACCTTTCGCTCTAGTCTATGGAGCAGAGGCAGTTCTCCCCACGGAACTCGTATACGGGTCGCCTCGAGTGCTCGCTTATGATGAGCTTGAGCAAGAGCAGCTGCGACAAGATGACGCTCTGCTCCTTGAGGAAGACCGTCTTCAGGCTGCTGTACGAGCTGCTCGCTACCAGCAAGCTTTGCGCCGCTACCATAGCCGCAAAGTTAACGCCAGAAGTCTCGAGGAAGGCGACCTTGTTCTTCAGCGCGTTCAGTCCGCCAAGAATTCCAACAAGTTGACGCCGAAGTGGGAAGGCCCTTACCGGGTGAAACGAGTCACTAGGCCTGGCGATGTCCGCCTTGAGACCGAAGATGGCATTCCGGTGAGCAACTCCTGGAACATTGAGCATCTTCGTAAGTTTTACCCGTAAGGCGCGGTTGCCGGACCCTGCTCAGGCAACCACCTTTTGTACAAGTCTTGCCGCTGTTGCATGTAATCCTTTGTACAAAGCCAGGCGCAGACCCTGTGCATAAATAAAGCTCATGTGCTCCGCACATATTGTCAATTTCATGTTTTTTATTTTTTGCATGAGTTATCTGACACTTTGTGCAGCGAACACCCCCGGTAAGCAATAACGAGCCATAAGGCTCCATATCATTATTTTCTCTACTTTCTTTTTTCTCAAGGAAAGGAAGGTTCCTTCGCCCACAAGTTTGCCGGGGGGAAGGGGAAGATAATGATATGGACCAGGCGTCGTTCAAGAAAGTCTCGCCTTGCCGGGAAGCAAACGATAGAAAAGCTAAGTTGCCAAAGTTTGAGCAATCAGATGTTTTTAAATTTTTAAGTTATCTTCCTTAAACGACCATGCTTTGTATGGAAAACCTGTGCGTGAAGGAATCGGCTCGTGGCTAGTTGCGCCCTTACTTTGTTTCGAGTTCGCTCAACAGTTTAAGTGTGTTGCGACTAGAGTCGCGCCCTTACTTTGATTCGAGTTCGCTCAACAACTTAAGCGAGCTGGGACTAGTTACGACAAGGTTTCTTGTCGGCAACGGCACTGCCAGCAGGCTGCTGACGTCCCGCACTCAGCGCTCGCGGTGAGGGTGCCTGCGCCGGCAAGTTCCCTAAAAGCGTAGGGCAAAAACATACAAAGGAAGGAATCAAGTAAAGGAAATAACATTGCAATCACGACCCGAAATAGAGTTATATTACAAGATAGCTTGTCGCGGCTCTAATAAATTGTTTTCATAACCAGCAGCGGCAAGAAAAGAAGAAAACGGGCGGCCTAGTCTACACGATCGCCCTCAACCCTCTTGATCCCGCTCACCTTGTCCACAATGGGTGCGACAAGGGCCTTGAGCGCCTCCAGATCGGCATCCGACGGCAGGGACTTGAGGACGTTGGTGAGGATGAGGCCCGGGTTGCGGTAGGCCACCTTCACCAACACCTTCTGAAGAGCTCCCGCGCAGATCTTGCGCCACTCGTCGGCCAGCTGCTTTGGGATCCTCTCCCGGAGTCGCTGGAGGGCCGTCGCCACGCCTTTGAAGAACAGAGTGAGCTTGGCACTGGATGGGAGGCTCTCATCAGAAGGATACCCGAGATCCTCCATCCCCAGCTGCGCCAGCTCCCTGTCAATATCTGCGGCAGCATTCACAAGACCCTCCGTCCACTTCTCCACATTCTCCCTGAATGTGTTCTAGGTGGCAGCAATGCTCTCCAGCAGCGCCTTGTCGGCCTTGATCTCCTTCTTCAGGGCCGCCTCCTGCTCCCTGGCGTCGTCCAGCGTCTTGGTCAAAGCGATCAGCTTCAACTCAAGATCGGCGTTGGAGTCCTTGGCGGCGCTAAGCTCCTTGATCTTCTCGGCGAGACGACCCTGCAGCTCGCCGAAGGTGTAGGCATCCTTCTCGCGCTCATGCTTGAGCGCGGCAAGCTCTTCACCACTCGCCCTGAGATCGGTTTCCAGCTGCGCCACCTTCGTTTCCAGCTCCTTCTTGGCGGCCTCGGCAGCTGCGGCAGCGTCCTTTGCTTCCTTGAGAGCTCCGCCAAGTGTTCGCTCACGCGCGGCGAGCTCCTCCTCGTGGCTATCAAGGTTGACCTTCCGCTGCGCCAGTTCACCCTCCTGCGCCGACAGCTTCTCAGCGGCAAGCCGCTGCTGCTCCTCGACGTCAGCCTTCTCGAGGAGGAAGGCCTTCTGCGCCTCCTCGAGCTGCTCCCGCTCCTCCGCCAGGGACCGGAGAGCTGCCTGGTTGATGCCTCGAAGCTCCACCGCGTGCTTCTCTATGTCGGCTCCTGCCTTCGCGGCAAGCGCTTCGCGGGATTCCAGCTTGGCTTGCCGAGCGCGGTAGAGCAACAACAGCTTCCGCAGCAGTCGCTCCTCCTCACGCTCGTCGCTGCTACTGCTTGGCGCGTCGACCAGCGTCAGCCCAGCGGAGGCGAGCACCTCCACGTCAAAGCTTTCTCCTTCGGTCGGTGCCCTGGATGTTGACGCCCAGGGGAGGTTGATGAAGACGCCATCGCCGGCCTTCAAGTAGACGCCTGGCTGGGGCCCTTCGGAGCCCGACGCTGCGGCAGCGGCGGGAGGGTCAGCGGTCGGCGTAGCGCCTGACGCTCCTGCGGCCTCAGGGGCCGTCAGTGCGATCGCCAGACCCCTCGTCAGCTGCCGCGGTGGCAGCCTTGGCGGCCTCTTTGCCGGCGGGATCATCAGCGCCGGCCGGTTCTTCGGTGCCGGCGGCATCATCAACAGCAACCTCGGTCTCCATCGGCTCCGCAGTAGATGGATCTGACGGCCGAAAAAGGAAGAAAAGTCAAGCAGATATCCAAAAAGAAGATCAAACGAAGAAGAACCCAAGGGAAGTTTAGAAGCGAGAAGTACCTGTACCAGGCTCGGCAGTTGGGATCTCCGCTGCCGGGGGGTCACTGGTACTATCCCTTGCCGGAGACTTCTCCCTTGCCGGAGAGCTCTTCCTTGTCGGAGGATTCTCCCTTGCCGGAGAACTCTCCCTTGGCGGCGTAGTCGAAGCAGATGGCATGTCGGGGGCGGCCTCCGGACACTCCTGGTGGGGCTGCTCTGCTCCTACACAAGCCAATAGTCAGATATCAGCAAACAAAGAGTATCCATGCGCGCCCAACAGCGGGAAGCAAACCATATACTTACGCTGGGGGCTGCTCTGAAGAACAGCCGCTGGGTCCGGCAAGTTTGTCTCGGGCGCACCCCCTACCTGGCGCGCCAAAGATGTCGGGGAAACTGATCCGCGAGCACCTATGGGGACCAAGCCCCTTTCGGTTCGGTGGGGGGCGGAGGTCGCACGAAGAGCAGATCGAGGCGGAGCACACGAGCAGTTTACCCAGCTTCGGAGCTCTCCGGAGGGATAATACTCCTACTGCTGCTTTGTGGTTTGTATTGAGTTCTTGCTCGGGAGCGCTGAGTGCTACAGTACGCACCAGCAGCTAACGAGACCGAGCGTGAGCGTTCTATTCTCCGTCCTCCCTCTACGTTGTGCATGGGCCTCTTTTTATATGCTCAAGGGGTCTCCAACAGGTGGCAACGTAGACAAGGGTAAAAATGGAAAAGGTGTTGCGGTTGGTACAGCTACCTGTACAGTGTATCATACCTAACCCTGACGGCAGGGGACAAGGGCATTAAATGCCTATCTACGTCGCCCAAACAGTGCAGAAAAGGGACTGTCAGGGACGCCACCGCTCGCCACGATGGCGATCTTGTCAGCGCCGCTTGCCACAGTGCACCCCTGGCTGCACAGCCTCCCGCCACGTACGCCTGGAAGGGTCCCAGAGCGACACGTTGGTGGGTGTGCTGGAGCGCGGGTACAGAGTGGTTGCTAGCCGCGGCAAACGCCTTGTCGCGGTCATTGTCTTGTCGCGTCCGGGAGCTTGTCGCTCGCCGGGTCTTGCCGGGACGCGTGGCGCGTCGCGCCAAGTTCCTTGAGATGCCTTGGGTGGCCTCCCCGGCAAGCTCCTCCTGCCGGGGTCTTGTGCCTTGAGTGGCCTTCCCGGCAAGCTCCTCTTGCCGGGGCCTTGTCTCCTTGGCTTGAATACTTTGCTCTTGAATGGATCCAAAGGAACCACAGAGGATATTGGCGGTCACCCGGCAAGCCTTGCCGCGGGACGCTGCGACTGCCCGTGCACAAGTTCGGGATACTAGGGTACCCCTACTCTAGTACACCGACAAAACATCTCGGCAACGTGGCTCGGCCGCAAACATTGAGGAACTTGGTTTTGAAATTCATGTAAATCCAAAACTCCTCTGAAATTAATGAAACTTGGCATGGCATCATGAAATAGCACCAACATGCTGTGCTAATTTTTTTGTCCCATTTGGGGCAGATTTTGGTATAAGCTTCTAACAAAACAGAACTTCTCAGAAGAAGCCTCGTGGTTCCAATAGGGAACGCGTCACTGTTGTGGACGAAATGACATTCGTTGCCTCTTCTCACCTTGAATTTTTTTTCTAGAGTAAAAATAGACCAATAGGAGTATCGTGTTAAATTTTGGAATTATTCGGGGTTTGTTTGGACATTTTTATGCATTAATTGAGTTTTTAGGCATTTTATGTGCATAATTCAAATTGGAACTATAGGCACATGCTCCAGTGCACCAAAATTGGTTGAAAAATCATATATGTGTCCTTGGGTGCATGTTTAGCTCCCATGAAAGAAATGGGAATGAATTTCGAATACCTTGGCTTCGTGGCTCGACTTCAAACTGATACGTCTCCAACGTATCTATATTTTTTTATGGTTCCATGCTATTATATTATCTATTTTGGATATTTAATATGCATTAATATGCTATATTATATTATTTTTGGGACTAACCTATTAACCTAGAGCCCAGTGCCATTTTATGTTTTTCCTTGTTTTTGACTTTTACAAAAAAGGAATATCAAACAAAGTACAAGTAGAATAAAACTTTACGGTGATTTTTCTTTGACCAGAAGAAACCCACGAGACTTGAAGAGGAGGCAGAAGACCCACGAGGTGGCCACAAGCCGTGGGGGCACGCCCCAAGGGGGCGTGCCCCTTGGCTTGTGGGCCCCTCATGGACCGTCTTGACTTAATCTCTGCACTATAAATACTCAAATATTCCCCCTATACAAGAGGACACACCAAAAATACTTTTCCGCCGCCGCAAGCTTCTGTTCCCCGTGAGATCCCATCTTGGGGCCTTTTCCGGCACCCGCCGAAGGGGAATTCGATTACGGAGGGCCTCTACATCAACCTTGATGCCCTTCCGATGAAGCGTGAGTAGTTGACCACAGACCTAAGGGTCCATAGTTAGCAGCTAGATGGCTTCTTCTCTCTCTTTGATCTTCAATACAATGTTCTCCTTGATGTTCTTGGAGTTCTATTCGATGTAATCTTCTTTTGCGGTTCATTTGTTGGGATCCGATAGATTGTGGAGTTATGATTAGATTATGTCTTCTCTGAACTCTTTTATGCATGATTGAGATAGCTTAGTAATTCTCTTCGATCTATCAATTTGGTTTGGCTAACTAGATTGGTTTTTCTTGCAATGGGAGAAGTGCTTTGTGATGGGTTCAATCTTGCGGCGTCCTCTCCCAGTGACAGAAGGGGCAGCGAGGCACTTATTGTATTGTTGCCATTAAGGATAAAAAGATGGGGTTTATATCATATTGCTTGAGTTTATCCCTCTACATCATGTCATCTTTCTTAAAGCGTTACTCTATTCTTAAGAACTTAATACTCTAGATGCAGGTAGGAGTCGGTCGATGTGTGGAGTAATAGTAGTAGATGCAGAATCATTTCGGTCTACTTGTCACGGACGTGATTCCTATATTCATGATCATTGCCTTAGATATAGTCATAACTTTGCGCTTTTCTATCAATTGCTCAACTGTAATTTGTTTACCCACCGTATGCTTTCAAGAGAGAAGCCTCTAGTGAAACCTATGGCCCCAGGGTCTATTTTCCATTATATATTTTCAGATCTATAAACCCAAAAACCAAAAATACCTTGCTGCAATTTATTTATATTTACTTTAGTTTGCTCTTTTACTTTTCTTTTATACCTATCTCTTTTAGATCTCACTCTTGTTCATGATCGTGAAGGGATTGACAACCCCTTTTTCGCATTGTGTGTAAGCGTTTGTTAGTTTATGCGGGTGCATATATTGGAGACTTGCTTGTGCCTCCTACTGGATTAATACCTTAAGCTTGGTATTGACTGAGGGAAATACTTATCTCTACTTGCTGCATCACCCTTTCCTCTTCAAGGGAAAAATCAACGCAAGCTCAAGAAGTAGCAGGAAGAATTTGTGGCGTCGTTGCCGGGGAGGTTCTACATCAAACCTACCAAGTACCTATCATGAACTCTCATATTTTTCACTTACATTAGTTTCCATTTTCCTCTCGTTTTCCTCTCCCCCACTTCTAAAATGTTTTCAAAAAAACACAAAAATATTTGCCTTCTTTCCGTTCGTCTTTTTGTTTGCTTGTGTGCTAGATTGCTTTCTTTGTCACAATGTCTCAAGAAAATACCAAGTTGTGTGACTTCTCCAATACAAATAATAATGATTTTATTAGTACTCCGATTGCTCCCGCCACTAGTGCGGAATCTTATGAAATTAATGTCGCTTTGTTGAATCTTGTTATGAAAGAACAATTTTCTGGTAGTCCTAATGAAGATGTCGCACCCCATATAAATACTTTCGTGGAATTGTGTGATATGCAAAAGAAAAATATGTGGATAGTGATATTGTTAAATTAAAGCTATTTCTGTTCTCACTACGAGATAGTGCTAAAACTTGGTTTTCATCTTTGCCTAAAAATAGTATTGATTCATGGAATAAGTGTAAAGATGCTTTTATTTCCAACTATTTTCCTCCCGCTAAGATCATTTCCCTTAGGAACAATATAATGAATTTTAAGTAACTTGATCATGAACATGTTGCACAATCTTGGGAGAGGATGAAATTGATGATAAGAAATTGCCCTACTCATGGTTTAAGTTTATGGATAGTTTTACAAAAAAAATTATACCGAATTGAATTTTGCATCAAGAAATATTTTATATTCCGCCGCGGGAGGTACTTTTATGGAAATTAAATTAGAAGAAGTTACTAAACTCCTAGATAATATTATGGAAAATTACTCACAATGGCATACCGAAAGATCTTCTACTAGTAAAAAAGTGCCTGCGATTGAAAAAGTTAATACTTTGAGTGGAAAGATGGATAAACTTATGAAATTGATTGCTAGTAAGAGTCCTCCTATTGATACTAATGATATGCCTTTGTCCACTTTGATTGAGAATAATAATGAATCTATGGATGTGAATTTTGTTGGTAGGAACAATTTTGGTAATAACGCATATAAAGGTAATTCAACCCTAGGCCGTTTCCTAGTAATTCCTCTAATAATCATGGTAATTCCTACAACAATTCTTATGGAAATTATAATAAAATACCTACTGATCTTGAGAAGTTTCATTAATTCTCAAAAGATTTTCAATGCTATGGTTGAAAAAAATTGCTTAAGATTGATGATTTGGCTAGGAACGTCGAGAGAATTTCTCATGAGATTGATTCTTTTAAGATTAGATCTATGCCACCCAAGATTGATATTGATGAATATCTAAAATCTATTCAAGCTTATATTAATGAAAGTAGAGAAAGAACAGCTAGGATTCGTGCTAAGAGAGATTGATTTGTAAAAGCATGTTCTTCTAGTTTTTGTGAAAGTAATGATGAAGATCTTAAAGTGATTGGTGTGACTCCTATTGAATCTTTGTTTTATAATATAAATCTTGATAAAGATTGGATTGAAGATGAGTCAACTTTAGCTAGAAGGCGTCCCAATAATTTGGAGGGTGAAGATATTAATGAAAAAATTCACAAAAGTGGGATTGGAGAGGTCAAAACTTTAAGTAGCGATGAACCCACTCTTTTGGATATCAAGGACTTTAAATATGACAATTGTTCTTCGATAGATTGTATTCCCTTGTTGCAATCCATGCTTAATTCACCTCATGCTTATAATCAAAATAAGGCTTTTACTAAACATATCATTGATGTTATGATGAAATCGTTTGAAGAAAAACTTGAGTTGGAAGTTTCAATTCCTAGAAAGCTTTATGATGAATGGGAACCCATGATTAAGATTAAAATTAAAGATTATGAGTGCAATGCTTTATGTGATTTGGGTGCTAGTTTTTTGACAATTCCAAAAACTTTATGTGATGTGCTAGGTTTCCATAAAATTGATGATTGTTCACTACAGGAATCGGCTACTTTGCCATCTACCATGACAGACGGCAAAGGACCACAAAGAGGACGGCAAAGGGCTTTGCCATCAGCCGCCAACAACAAACATGCCTGGCAAAGAAAGCTACAGTAAACAACTTCTTTGTCGTCCGCTTTCTCACAGTGTATGGCAAATGGTCTTTGCCGTCGATGGCAGATGACAAAGAACGTGGACGGCAAAGAATAGACGTTAGCCTCGTTAGGTGGCTAACGGGAGGCTTTGTCGTCTGCCAGCGGACAGCAAAGATGCCCTCCCCTTTGTCGTCTGCTTTCTGATGTCGGCTGGCCCGTCACTACTCCCCGCTCTTTGCCGTCTGCCACAGACGGCAAACAACCAATCTTTGCCGTCTGTCGCAGATGGCAAAGTGATCAAATTGGTTAGCCCCAGTGCTACCAGGTTGCACAGGTTGTTGCCACGTGGCCTCTTTGCCATCTGCAGCTGACGGCAAATACCCCTTTGCCATTGGTGGCAGACGGCAAACAGGCTGCATTGCCTCTTTTTGTTCTGTTTTTTCTTACAATTTTCATAGCAAATATATGATATTTCACAGCAAACATATATATATTTCACAGCAAACATATGAGAGATATCGAACACATAGATAGCAAGTTCCACATACATATGAGATATCCAATACATAGCAAGTTCAACATACATAGTTCATCCATACATATTACAAGTTCCACATTGTTCCAAAATGAAAACAGAAAGGGAAAACAAGCCCTCCATCAATGGAAGCGTCCGTTAAGTGAATGAAATCTGCAAAATGGGCAACAAGAAAGTTAGAAGAAGAAGAAGAAGAAAATGAAGAAGAATAAGTATATGACATTTATGAGCTAACTTAGGTAACCTAGGTAAAATGACATTTTATGAGCTAACTTAGGCCAAATGGGTCATTTTGGAGCTAACCTAGCTAAAATGGATCATTTATGAGCTAACTAAGCTAAAATGGGTCATTTTGGAGGAAATTTAGCTAAAATGGATCATTTTGGAGCTAACCTAGGTAAAATGGATCATTTATGAGCTACCTTAGCTAAAATGGATCATTTTGGAGCTAACCTAGGTAAAATGGATCATTTTGGAGCTAACCTAGGTAAAATGGATCATTTTGGAGGTAACCTAATTAAAATGGATCATTTATGAGCTAACCTAGCTAAAATGAATCATTTTGGAGCTAACCAAGGTAAAATGGATCGTTTTGGAGCTAACTTAGGTAAAATGGATCATTATTGAGCTAACCTAGGTAATTATGCCATTTTGGAGTTAACTAAGCATATTATGCCATTTTTGACATAAGTAAGCTAAGTATAGGTATTTATTGAGCTAACCTAGGTAACTATGCATATTAGCGCTAACTTAGGTAAAATTGATCATTTTGGAGCTAATTAAGCTTATTATGTCATTTTCGAGGAAAATAAGCTAAGTATATGACATATATGAGGTTACCAAGGTTGTTGTGCGATTTCAAACCTAAGTAAGCTAATTATGCTAATTTTGACATATGCAAGCTAAGTGTATGTCATTATTGAGCAAACCTAGGTAACTAAGCATATTAGAGCTAACTTAGCATATTAGAGCTAACTTAGTTCATTTTGGAGGAAACAAAGCTAAGTGTAGATAATTTTAGAGCTAACTTAGGTAAAGTGGATCATTTGGAGATAAGTAAGCTAAGTCTAGGTCATTATGGTAAGCATATTGGAGAAAATAGAGCTAAGTTTAGGTCATTATGCATTTGTTAAGCAAAACACTATATAAAACTTACCGTCATCACGAAGGTGAAGCACCATGGTGGCTCGTGCCGGTACCACCTGGAGAAGAATCATGCGATGCTTGTCTGGAGTTACGCTGAACCAAAGATCATTTGCAATGCCTCATTAGCATGATGACACTGAGATGTTAAGACTAGTAACTAATGACCATTTAAATTAAACTCACTGTGGTCCCCGAAGCAATCTCTGGCAACGACGGAGGGGTCTGACCGGCCTTCTCGCACACAGACTACACATTTGGTTTTGACGAGTCAGTCATATTAGTTAGTAATGAAACAAACATTACGTGCATGATTTGGCTAATATGCAGAAGAAACTTACCACGAGGAGCTCGTGCATGGCCCGTTTTTGCATGTCATTCCGTGCCCTCTCCTCCTCTAACAACTTAGCCGTCCTCTCCTCCAACTCCCGCTCCTTCTCTGCCAGAAGCTCCTTGGTTGCCTCTCTGTCTTTCTGAAGAGCAGCCTGCAACACCACTCCTCGTTAGCATTGTAATCATCGATGGTCGCACACATAATGTAATGGAGAGGAAAGAAATCGGAGTTCGTATAACTAACCTCGAAGGCGAGCTCCATTGGCCGTGGACGAGGTCTTTTCTTAGGGACGGAGCTCGTTTGGCGCGCCTTGATCTCCGGGAGAGTTCTAGGACAGCGTATAAGTCCATCTCCAATGGCTATCGAGCGATGGGACCTCCCGCCACCGGATAACATCACCAGCTCTGGATCAAACTGTTGGTTCGGGTTAAAGTCCTCCCCTTTCGTCTTCTTCCCCACATCTCTGTACCTCACGAGCTTGTTGTGGGAGGAGATGTTGGTGAAGTTATTTGGATCATCGAGGTCAGACGCAGAGAATGCCTTAACCTTCTTGTACAAGCAAGTATGGGCCATGGCGTAGAGGTCGAACACCTCTGGTACCTCCGCCTTATTGAGTTGCCCCTGAAAGAGAGGAATAGAGTAAATTAGTAATTAAAGGGCTCAAGATAGCATGAAGAATGAATTGCATGAATCATGGAGCAAACCACATACCCAGTTCCACCAGAACTGAAATAAATTGGTGTGGCACACCGGTCCTTGGCATTGTTGTGGAGGGCTAGCCATTGGTCTGAGCACCACTCATCCACCAACACCTCCCAACAATCCATCTGATCCACACACTATCTCGGGGGCACCTAAGTTAGTAAAGAGAAACTTGCGCGCTACGCCTATGAATCAAATCAAGGAAACTAAGTACAAGGCCTTAAGAATAGGTAATTACCGTCATGTACTGCTCCTTCTTCAGATACTTGTCACGGCACGCCTGCTTGGGCTTCTTAATACCATGCTAGGTGTAGTAGTCCCGAACAGCCTGCACCCGAGCCTCGTGTCATAAGTTTTGTAGTAGGCACCTGCACTCGGCATCGATAACCTTTTCCGCGGCCTCCTCGTATCCCTCCTCACACCTGTAGAAGGTCTGCAATCAAACGAGACAACATTGATTAGTACAATAACTAGCTATTTGAAGATTTTAAATTGTGTAAATGAGAAATTACCCAAAACTTTCTGATCACCACCTCTGCCCTCGTGTGGCACAAGACACCGTCGATCATCTCCTTCGGTGGGGCCGGGGAAGCCAAGTAGTGCTCCCAGCTCAATCCTAGCTTTGGGACCTGACCCTCACTGGGCAACGTGACAAACCCCGGGAAGTTTTGCCGGGAAAGCACACAAAGGACGTTGTTGGGCCTTCGGACATCACAAGGGTGGTGCCAACCCCTGTAGTGTGACAAGCCGAACGCATTAGATATTTGAAGAAACGTGAAGGCAAATGGTACAAAAAGAGTAAATGCACTTACCTCTCCCCATCAGGGTAAATCAACCACCTCTGCTCGTGGGTCGCCGGCACGGTCGAGAGCCGTGTACAACCACGTGGGTAGACAGTGGCCCCCTCAACCACCTCGCCCTCGCTATCAGTCGGATACTCGCCACATCAGCATGGACACTCGGCTCCTCAGGCGGACCCATCTAGGTACCCCATCCAGACGTCTCCTGGGACATACCCAGGTCAGGAGTCTGGTGGGCCGAAGGCCCGTCGACCCGAGGCTCGTGGGCCGGAGTCCGCGTAGCCTCCTCCTCAGAGGTGTCCACCGTAGCAGTCCTGTGCTCAGGTGAATTAGCTGGGGGTGGTGGCGAGGAAGGCGTAGGAGCATTCCTACCTCTCCCCCGGCCACGTCCTCCCCGACCTCCTCTCTTCCTCCCTACCCGACCGGCTCTCCCGGTGGGCAACGACGCTGACAAAGAAGCGCGCATCGGTGAAGCCATACCCTCGTACGACTCTCTGTGGAGAGGTACGGGTGGAATGGAAGTACCACTCCCCCCATGCGCTGGCGAAGAAGGAGCCTCGGAGTGCTCCTTACCCGCGCCCACCATCTTTCAACAGCTTCCATGACAAAGAGTAAACGAAATTAGTACAACATAAAAAGATGAGTAACATAGCATTATTGTTTTTTGCCAAGTTGTAAAAAAAGATTCGCACTGCTAGTTCCTCGGTCCTCGAGGGGTCGAGGGTTGAGGGGTCAAGGATTGAGGTGTTGAGGGGTCGATGGTCGAGGGGTCAATGGGTCGATGGTCGAGGGGTCAGGGATCGAGGTGTCGAGGGGTCAATGGGTCGATGTCGAGGGGTCGAGGGTCGATGGGTCGAGGATCAAGGTGTCGAGGGGTCGAGGGGTCGATGGGTCGATGGTCGAGGGGTCGAGGATCGAGGTGTCGAGGGGTCGAGGACCGTGTGTTACCATACCCGAGGGCGCCCGAGGACGAGCGGGTTAGGGGGTTCCTTGACCTCCCGCAGCAACAGTTCTCGGGTTTGATGGCGGTCAAACACAAACACCTTGGCGAATTTGTCTGGCAGCCTCTACGATGAGGATTAAAATACAAGGTTTGAAACTTCAAACAACCAAACTAACTCATGACAAAAAATCAGTGAGTAGAAAGAGAAACGAAAGATGAAATAGTACATAGTGAGAGGTTGTGCAACTAGGAAGATTTTCTGTACCAGCTTTTTTAGTGAATTGGAGAGGGTGATGGCGAAGAACTCGAGCACCAATGGCTTTCGAGTTCTTCACATCATCCTCTCAAATTGTTAAAAAAAATGTTACAGAATATCATCCTAGTTGCACAACCTCTCACTACGTATTGTTTCGTCCTTGGTTTCTCTTTCTATGCTTTGATTTTTTGTCATGAGTCAGTTTGGGTGTTTAAAGTTAACACTTGGCTTTTAATCCTCATCGCAGAGGCTGCCATACAAGTTCGCCAAGGTGTTCATGTTCGACCGCCATCGGCCCTGAGAACTGTTTCTGTGGGAGGCCGAGGAACCCCCTAACCCGCTCGTCCTCAGGCGCCCTCGGGTATGGCAACGCACGGTTCCTCGACCCTTGACCCCCGACCCCTCGACACCTCGAGTTGCAATTCTTGAGTTGTAAGTAAATAAAAGTGTGATGATCATCATTATTAGAGCATTGTCCCATGTGAGGAAAGGATGATGGAAACTATGATTCTCTCACAAGTTGGGATGAGTCTTCGGACTTTACGAAAATAAAAGAGGCCAAAGAAGCCCAAATAAAAAAGAGAGGCCAAAGAAGCCCAAACAAAAAAATGAGAGAAAAGAGAGAAGGGACAATGTTACTATCCTCTTTCCACACTTGTGCTTCAAAGTAGCACCATGTTCTTCATGATAGAGAGTCTTCTATGTTATCACTCTCATATACTAGTGGGAATTTTTCATTGTATAAATTATCTTGTATATTCCAGTGGTGGGCTTCTTCAAATTGCCCTAGGTCTTCATGAGCAAGCAAGTTGGATGCACACCCACTTAGTTTCTTTTTGAGCTTTCATACACTTATAGCTCTAGTGCATCCGTTGCATGGCAATCCCTACTCACTTGCATCGATATCGATTGATGGGCATCTTCATAGCCCATTAATTTGCCTAGTTGATGTGAGACTTTCTCCTTCCTTATTGTCTTCTCCACAACCACCATATTCTAATCCACCTATAGTGCTATATCCATGGTTCACGCTCTATTGCGTGAAGATTGAAAAAGTTTGAGAACACTATAAGTATGAAACAATTGCTCGACAAACATCCAGGTCGCGCATGATGAAATACTTTGTGTGATGAAGATGGAGCATAGCCAGACTATATGATTTTGTAGGGATAACTTTCTTTGGCCATGTTATTTTGAGAAGACATGATTGCTTTATTGGTATGCTTGAAGTATTATTGTTTTTATGTCAATATTAAACTTTTGTTTTGAATCTTATGGATCTAAATATTCTTGCCACAATAAAGAAACTTGCATGCATTGATAAATATGTTAGGTAGCATTCCACATCAAAAATTATGTTTTTATCATTTACCTACTCGAGGACGAGCAGGAATTAATCTTGGGGATGCTTGATACGTCTCCAACGTATCTATAATTTTTTATGGTTCCATGCTATTATATTATTTGTTTTGGATGTTTTATATGCATTCATATGCTATTTTATATTATTTTTGGGACTAACCTATTAACCTAGAGCCCAGTGTCAGTTTCTGTTTTTTCCTTGTTTTTGACTTTTACAAAAAAGGAATATCAAACGGAGTCCAAATGGAATAAAACTTTATGGTGATTTTTCTTGGACCAGAAGGAACCCACGAGACTTGGAGAGGAGGCCAGAAGACCCACGAGGCGGCCACGAGCCATGGGGGCGCGCCCAGGGGGCCCTCCCTGGCATGTGGGCCCCTCATGGCTTGACCTAATCTCTGCACTATAAATACTGAAATATCCCCCTATACGAGAGGCCACACCAAAAATACTTTTCCGCCGCCACAAGCTTCTGTTCCTGTGAGATCCCATCTTAGGAACTTTTCCGGCACTCCGCCGGAGGGGGATTTGATCACGGAGGTCCTCTATATCAACCTTGTTGCCCTTCCGATGAAGTGTGAGTAGTTTACCACGGACCTAAGGGTCCATAATTAGTATCTAGATGGCTTTTTCTCTCTCTTTGATCTTGAATACAATGTTCCCCTCAAAGTTCTTGGAGTTCTATTCGATGTAATATTCTTTTGCGGTGCATTTGTTGAGATCCGATGAATTGTGGATTTATGATCAGATTATCTATGTATACTATTTGAGTCTTTGCTAAACTCTTTTATGCATGATTGCGATAGCTTAGTAATTCTCTTCGATCTACCAATTTGGTTTGGCCAACTAGATTAGTTTTTCTTGCAATGGGAGAAGCGCTTTGTGATGGGTTCAATCTTGTGGTGTCCTCTCCCAGTGATAGAAGGGGCAGCGAGGCACGTATAGTATTGTTGCCATCAAGGATAAAAAGATGGGGTTTATATCATATCGCTTGAGTTTATCCCTCTACATCATGTCATCTTGCTTAAAGCGTTACTCTGTTCTTATGAACTTGATACTCTAGATGCAGGCAGGAGTCCGTCGATGTGTGGAATAATAATAGTCGATGCAGAATCGTTTCGGTCTACTTGTCACAGGCGTGATGCCTATATTCATGATCATTGCCTTAGATATTGTCATAATTTTGCGCTTTTCTATCAATTGCTCAACAGTAATTTGTTTACCCACCGTATACTTTCTTCAAGAGAGAAGCCTCTAGTGAAACCTATGGCCCCCGGGTCTATTTTCCATTATATATTTTCAGATCTATAAACCAAAAAACTCAAAACTACCTTGCTGCAATTTATTTATATTTACTTTAGTTTGCTCTGTTATTTATCTTTTATACCTATCTCTTTTACATCTCACTCTTGTTCGTGACCGTGAAGGGATTGGCAACCCCTTTTTCGTATTGTGTGCAAGCGTTTGTTAGTTTGTGAAGGTGCATATATTGGAGACTTGCTTGTGCCTCCTACTGGATCCATACCTTGGTTCTTAACTGGGAAATACTTATCTCTACTTGTTGGATCACCCTTTCCTCTTCAAGGGAAAAATCAACGCAAGCTCAAGAAGTAGTACAAACATTGATAAACTTGGCTTTTAAATTCCTGTAAATCCAAAACTCGTCTAAAATTCATGAAACTTGGCATGGTATCATGAAATGGCACCAATTACTCTGGGTGTTTGGGTACCCGAACCCGTTACCCAAACCAAAACCGATATACCTGAAATGTCAGTTAATTCGGGTATCGGTCTTTAGAACGGTTCTGGTTTTTAGACTGTTCAGTTTTTGGGTAAGGGTTCGGTTATCAGTCTGAAAACCCCAAAATAACCATATTAGCCGAAGTTTACATAACCCATGTCCACACGACCACGCTACACCTGCGCGGCCCAAGCCCAACTCACCTCTCCCAACTCGCACAAAGCCTGCCAGCCTCACACGAAACTCAGATGCACACAAATTGTCCAATCCCTCCCTCGACCCACATCCCTCTCTACCTAACCCTAGTCCCTAGCAGCGGCAGCGGCGGTCGGCGGCGCCTGCACCTGCTCGTGACGCTGGACACAACGTGATCGCGTGAGGCACACCGCACGAGGGCAGCTCACGGTGCCGGTTGTTGTAGCGATGTGCCGAAGGAGCCGCGGTTGCTGGATCCGAGAGGAGACGTGCGACCCGTCGGGCCGAATTCAACACATGGAGCATGGTCGACGGCAGCAACAACAAGTGATCAATGTTGAGTCCCTTCACTTTATCACTCCCCAAGTTTCACGTTGCCCCGATTCAGATGTTGAAGTGTTTGAGTTGAGTCGCTGACCTGTTGGTCTATCAGTTGTAGATAAAATTGATACTTGTACTGTTATAGTTCTAGAATTGATGTAGCATTGGTATGCAGACAACAGACTTGATGTATGTGTATGCAAACTTGATGTACGTGTTGTACTCCGAATTTCCAAACTATCTAAAATTGATGTAGTATATTGGTCTGAGTATTTTGGGTTATGGGTACCCGAATTACCCGGACCGAAATTCGGGTAATTTGGGTAGGGGTATTTTTTTTGGCAGGCAAAATTCCAGTTTCCATTTTGAACTAACCGTATTACCCGTACGAACTAACCGAACCGAAAAAATAGAATTACCCGAGCGCCCAGGGTGAGGCACCAACATGCTGCGGTAATTTTTTTTTTGTCCCATTTGGGGTAGGTTTCGGTATAACCTTCTCACAAAACAGAGCTTCTCACAAGAAGCCCTCATGGTTCCGGCAGGGAACGTGTCACTTAAAAGCGCATGACAACCTCTGCTTCCCTCTGCGAAGGGCCTATATTTCAATGTTCATTCGTTACTTTCATGTAATAGTCAAAAATATTTATTCATATTCCAACCTTAGTTATTCTCCACTTGGCAAGCATTATGTGGTAGGGAATGATCCAAGAATATATATCCAGTTAAATATAGGTAGTCTTGAGTTATTATTGTTGACATTATCCCTGAGATAAATAAGTTGGGTGGTGAAACATTATATCCCCATCTTCCTCTGTGTCTAATTGAGACAGTTTGTTCTAAAAATATGCTTTGAGTGCCAGCAATCATGGAAGACTATATGATAGTTGAGTATGTGGACTTTGTTAAACCAAAAGTCCTTACATAGACCCTTCATGGAAATATGATGAATTGCAATTGTCTTGATGACCGAGAACATAGTTTGTCAGTTTTCATGAAATTTTATTGTTCATACTTTGTCTTGTGAAAGGAGTGTTACTTGATCATGAGAAGTTTTATGATTGATAATTGATGTTATAATAATGATCATGATGCTACCATGTATGTATTTTGTTTCATCGACACCTCTCTCTGTAAACATGTGGTCATGATTATCGAGTTCGGTATTCTCTTGAGGGCAAGCGGAGTCTATGCTTGGGGGAGTTGATACGTCCATTTTGCATCATGTTTTCCTACTGTTATTTTCATTGTTCTAAAGTTATGTTTCACTTTTAGATGCAATTCTAATGGCTTTTCTCTCTTAAATTGCAAGTTATATCACAAGAGGGAGATTGCGAGCAACTGGAATTCTGGGCCTAAAAGAGCTACAACAGAGATAGCTATTCTCTGGAGCTCCAGTTGACCTGGAAATTCACAGAGATTTATTTTGGAATGTATGAAATATACTAGAAGAAAATCCTACTGGAGGGGACCCACCAGGGAGCTACAAGCTCAGGGGGCACACCCCCTAGGGGCGTGCCATTGAAGCTTGTGGGGCCCACAGCAAGCCTTCGTGGCCCATCTCTCCTATATGAAACCATTTGCCCTAGAAAAAATCAAGAGAAGACTTTCGGGACGAAGCGCCGCCATCTCGAGGGGAACCTGGGCAGGAGCACTTTTGCTCTTCGGCGGAGCGATTCCGCCGAGGATACTTCCCTCTAGGAGGGGGAAATTGAAGCCATCGTCATCACCAATGTCCCTCTCATTGCGGCAGGACTCATCTCCATCAACATCTTCACCAGCACCATCTCATCTCCAAACCATAGTTCATCTCTTGTATTCAATCTTTGTCTCAAAACCTCAGATACCTATGGGTCGCTAGTAGTGTTGATTACATCTCGTAGCTGATGCTAGTTGGTTTACTCAGTGGAAGATCATATTTTCATATTGTTGATCTTATATTTATCTCCTCTGATCATGAATATGAATATGATTTGTGAGTAGTTTCATTTGTTCTTAAGGACATGGGAGAAGTCTTGTTACAAGTAATCATGTGAAGTTGGTTTTTGTTCAATGTTATGATGATGTGTTATGTTGTTCTTCCTCTAGTGGTGCCGTGTGAACGTCAACTACACGACACATTACAATGCTTGGGCCTAGGGGAAGGCATCGTGGGATTAGTAAGTAGTTGATGCATTGCGAGAGTGATAGAAGCTTAAACCCTTCTTTATGCACTATTTCGTAAGGTGCTAATTTGGATCTATATGTTTAATGCTATGGTTAGATTTATCTTAATTCCCCTTTCGTAGTTGCCGATGCTTGCAAGAGGGTAATCATAAGTGGGTTGCTTGTTCAAGTAAGGACAACACCCTAGCACCGGACCACCCACACAACAACTTATCAAAGCAGTGAACGCGAGTCAATGAATCGTGGTTAACTAGATGAAATTCCCATATGTCCTCAAGAACACTTTGCTCAATATAAGAAGTATTTCTGGCCTGTCCATTGCAATAAAATTATTGGGCCACCTTGTTGCACCTTGTTACTTTGGTTACTTGTTACTTGCTACAAATTATCTTTCCATCAAACTATCTGTCACAACTATTTTACAACACTTGCAGAGAGTACCTTGCTGAAAACCGCTTATTGATTCCTTCTGCTCCTAGTTGGGTTCGACACTCTTACTTATCGAAAGGACTACTATTGATCCCCTATACTCGTGGGTCATCAGGAATCCATTTGGTCCTGGTGCCTTAGTCGGGAACATCTAGAGGTGAGCAAATTTTACATCGTCACTAGAGTACGACGCAGTCAAAATATCATTCATCCCTGCGGTGACCTTGCGTGGGACATGCCTCATAAGCTCATCGAGTCCGGTAGCCCCCTTCGAAGTGTACAAATTATGGTAGAAATCATTCACCATCTCCTTTAGGTCACCCGGATCATCAATGAAGGCGCCAAGTGAATTAGCCAATGCCTTTATCATATTCTTCTTTCTTCGGATGCTTGCCCTAAGGTGATTTTTTGTGTGTGTTTTTGTCCCCGGCTGCCAACCACTTGATCCTAGACCGCCATCTCCACATCAGCTCCTCCCTGTGATATAGTTCGACAAGTTTTTCATTGATTTTCAACTCCGCATGCGGTGGCCCTACTCTTCACGGGTCACTTCTTAGGCGTTCCAGCTCAAGATTGAGTATCTTTATCTCCTTCCTCACACTCCCAAAAGTGTCATTGTTCCATCTTTTTTTAGTAACAAAAAAGATGGAACAGTGACACTTTTGTTCCATCTTGAGAGATTTGTGATGTAAATGCTCCTTGTTTTTTTAATTGAGAAACACTCCTTGTTCTATATAATCTAGTATTAAAATGAGTCGGCACATGTTGCCGCTCAGTATTGAACCATTGGGCCAGCTTCATGTCCCTCAACAGAATAGTGGCACCAACAGGGGCCAGGTTCGACCCAGAGCGTGATAGCCAATTTCCAACCAGATATTTTCATTTGAGCAATTAAATGGAATTGGGATGCTCGGTTGGAAGAAAAGAAAACATTATGTGGCGATATGTTGGCTACCAGCTATGTGCATGGGGAGAATATCATACGAAAACCAATATTCAATGAAAACTTCATGGAAACCATATTTTAAAGTTTCAAAAATCTGAAAAAAAAATATGGGATGTTAAGAAGGCGATGTTTTATTGCTACATAAAATTTCAAGTTGAAAAATATTACGAGATGTGAGCTATGAAAAAGACAAATTCAACTCTGAATAGTGACATTACTATTCGGCACTATTCAACGCTGATTTTATTTTTTTTCATAGCTCACATCTCGTAATGTGTTTCAATTTGAAATTTTGTGTGACAATTAAACATCATCCTCTTAACATCTCACTTTTAAAAAAAAACTTGAAAACATCTTTTTCTCGTGGTTTTCACCGGTTTCCACCGAATGTCTGTTTCCGTATGATATTCTCCCATGTGCACGTGTCCACTCGTTTTGACTACAATTCAACACTCTTTTTAGGCTCACTCTTCCCCCTTTTTTATGTTGGATTACCTCTTCTCTCTTTTCCTGTGTCGGCTATTCGGTGTTGCGTGTTTGTGTTGCCTCTTCGCATAACATCTTTTGCGTTAGTGTGTGGATAGGAAGGGGGGTCACACGTTTGGCCCGTTGTTTGTTGTAGCTATTCAGCATTCTACTGTTGGCCGTTGTCTGGGCTACCAAGGTACCGAAGGATGGCTGCTCACTGCCATTTTCAAGTGTATACTTGTGGTTTTGCTTCCGCTGTCTAGCATAGTAGTAGCATGCATCTTTTTGAAAGAAAAATGCATGCATCATTTTGTGGGCTTTAGCGCGCCAACTCAGCTAGTGCACCCCTCACAAAAAAACCTAGCGCTTATGCGCCAGATAGTTTATTAATTGTATGCAGCGCTCGCGTGCAGGTTTCCAATTGGCCGTCCCATAACTTTCTGGCCTCGATTTTTCCTCTACCCAGTCCGGTTTTGGAAAATTTCAGAACTTCCGGCCAGGTTTTTCAGTCATTTTTTCTCTGTGTTTGCTAGCATGTTTTTCAGTCATTTTTTCTCTATGTTTGCTAGCATGTTTTTCAGTCATTTTTTCCTCTGTGTTTGCTAGCATGTTTATCTTTGGCCTTTTAAATTTTTCTCTATTTCTCTCTGGTTTTACTTTTTCATTTTTGTTCGTTCAATTTTCCACATTCATGAACTTTTCTAACTTTGTGAATTCATGAAATTTTTCCATATTTTTTAACCCTTTTTTAAAATCCATTTTTTAAATTCACAATCATTTTTCAAAATAACGAACTTTTAGCTTTTATGTTTTTTTCAAATTTATGATCATTTTTATAAATTATTATTCCTTTTAAAATCCATAAACATTTTGTAATTCCACCAAAATTTCCAAAATTAAGAAACCTAATCTGTTTATTTTCGGGGAAGGTTGACCAAGGGCAAGCGAAAAAGAAGAAAACGATGAGCAAGCAGATGGGCAAACGAGTTTATGAGCCAGTGTGTGGGTGAGACATCGGGCCGCGGTCCAGCTGGGCGCACCCATTGTTTGTGTTATACGAACGCTTTGGTGCTTAAGGTGGGATGATTATGATGTATGAACAAATTATATTTGTCGCTTATGCGTTGAATAGTGTGTTAATGGTACGTAGCGCGCATAGGTTTCCTATTGGTCGGCTCATATAAGGTACTAAGATTGGTTATTTCTCTACCCAGTTTGGTCTTGGGAAACTTTCAGAAGCTTCCGACTAGGTTCTTTCCGCCGATTTTTTCTCTGTGTTTTCTGACATATTTTTCTTTGGGTTTTTAATTTTCTTTTTGGTTCTACTTTTTTACTGTTTCCTCTATTTGCGATTCTTTTTTAAAATAATTCACAACATTTTTTTCAAATGCATAAATTGTTTTTCATATCCTTCATTTTTTAATTTCCTGAAAAAAAAATAAAAACACTAAATTCCATTAAAACTGTGATTTTTTCAAATTCATGAACTTAAAAAAATTATGAAATTACTTTAAAAATTATGGACTTTCTAAAAATCCGTAAAGATATTTAATTTCACGTATTATTCAAAATTAGAAAACCCATCTTTTTTTCTGGGTAAGCTGACCAACAACAACAGAAAACGAGCAAAGAAAGAGACTAGTGAGCGAGCATACATGCAACACAGGGATGTGTGAGCACATGAGTTGGCTCGTGGGCTAGACGCTGGGCGTGGCCCGAACACACCCCTTTTCCTCTACAGGAATGAGAGTTGTCAATATGACTTTCTCGTAGCAGGTTTCTGTTAGTGCCCGAACTCGCTCCACCTTTGGCCGCTTCTCCATTTCTGCTCTTAGACTTGCTTTCTCTTTCACTACTATTTAATGTGCGTTTCTATGGCCGGTTGAATGACAGTGTATTTTCTTTTGAGCAATTAAATGGAAAGGGGATGTCCGGTTGGAAGAAAAGAAAGCATTATGTGGCGACACGTAAGCTACCAGGTAGTTTATTTTTGTTCACTGGTTTCGACTACCATTCAACACTTTTTTCAGGCTAGTCCCCAAAACAGAATTAAATGGTCCCAAATTAAGTACTCCCAAGAGAGAAAACAACCGTGTTCAATCAATTTTATATAAATATTTCCAACCAAGACCTGAGAAGTAAATGCCAGTGACCAACATAAATGTTTGGTATAGCTACAGAGCACAAAACCACATTATTTGTTGGAAAGAAAAACGATGACAATTAAACATCTCAAGACTCCTCCTTGCTTGGCTCAACATTTGCATGCATGTTGGGTGCACACAACTCACCGATCATTTCCTCCACTGATTTCCAAGAGGACCCTCCCTCCAATACGGACTCCATAGCTAGCACGGATAGCCCGGCAACATTCTTTGCCGCTTCAATCCCGACCTCTCCGAGCATAAGCTTCCTAACCACCTCCGATATTTCCTTGCTCGTGGCCAAACCCCGAATCGTTCTATCACTCGTGTGGACCCTAACGGCTATCTTGAGCTCATCAACTACAAATGTTGCGTTCATAGGTTGATCAGCATGCATAGGCCAAACTGCCAGTGGCACAGCAGCCGTGACGCTCTCCAGCACCGAGTTCCACCCGCAGTGACTCAGAAACCCTCTCACGCTCTTGTGCTGCAAAATCCCCAATTGATCCACCCACTCTCTCACCACCAAGCCCCTGTCCTTGGTACGCTCCTCGAACCCTGCACCAAGATCGATATTCTCGGGCCTCACGGCCCATATGAAATCTACCTCGGCCCGCTCCAGCCCGTCTGCAACCTCCTTCAGCTGCACCTCCGCGATCGCGGCCAGCGTCCCGAGCGCCACGTACAGCACGGCCCGGCCGGCGGCTGCCTTCTCGTCCAGCCACTCCATCCATGATGGCCGGCCGGCGTCACACAACGAAGAAGACGCGGGCTGGGAGAGGCAGAGCGGGCCGATGGCCCAGGCCGTTGGCCCGTAGTGCTTGTTCCAGAACTCCATGTACGGGCCATCTAGGCCTTGGAAGGTGTTGACGATCAGGCCATGGCTTTCCTCTATGGCCTTCCCCAGCTTGCCGTCCAGCTCCATCATCGGCGCGACTGACGACGGGTCGCCGAAGGGCGCCATCAAGTCCTCCAACGTGAGCTTGATGTGCGGGAACTCAGGCACCGTGAACGTCGCCGGATTGCCGTCGCCATCGACGTCGGCGTGCTGCAGCGCCGGGAACGGATCGTGGCTGATGCGCAGCTCCCGCATGACCTGTGCGAACGCCGAGATGCCGAAGAACGACACCTTCGGGACGCCGAGCGTGGCCGCCGACGCGTTCGTCCAGTACAGGAACGCGTCGGCGACGAGGAGGCTGGCCGGAGGTTCCATGGCGGCGAGCGACGCCTCGAGCTGTGGTTGGAGCAGCGATACGCCGTGTGCGAAGGCGACAAAGGAGGCCATGGACGTGACCGCCTCGGCGCTCTCCACGCCCGGCGGGATGCCCGAAACGTCGGCGGGGAACGCGAGCTCGACGATGGCCGTGTCGTCGGCCCCAGACAGTCCCTCGCGGACGAATGCCGCGTTGCCATGAGTTGTGAAGAAGGTGACGGTGGCGAGGCGGCGACGACGGAGGTGGTGGACAAGCTGGATGAGCGGGATGGTGTGGCCCTTGGCCATGAAGGGGAAGATTGCTATGTGAGGGAAGACATGGGATTTCGTAGAGGAAGAAGCAAAAGCCATCGCAGTAGAGGATGCAACGCGCGCTAGTCAGAGAGGTTTTCTGCGTGTGATTGATGGTTAGCAGAAAGCACAATTTATAGGGGATAGCGAATATAAACTTTGGTCAACGACTGCTCAATCATGGAGCTGGGTTAAATATCCATAAACCAAGTATACCAAAGAAGTGAGAGTAAAGAGATGTAAGGTATCAATCTCCTGTTCTCAATTTATTTAGAATGGATGCATCTCACTGATGGCCACTACATAAATAAAAATGAGAGACTAGTCGTCTGTATATTATGGGTAGAATATATTCGGACGTTGGAAATACAAAGCTATCGCATCAGCTTCCAAAGAAAGTCATGGAAAATGGGATTTCGGGGGGACACATGGAACTTCTTTTGTCATCTTGAAGATACCAATCTAAGCATGTAGAGAGCTGTATTATGGAAACAGTGCAGTAGTCCAATGATCACCCAAAATAGTACAAACTAGTACGTAATATACAGCAGCAGTGCTAACTGACACTCACCTTTTCGTGGAGATAGAGGACCAGGCAGACGACCAAAACCCTAGCCACCGCCCCATCTACTCCCTTCGTCACCACTGTCGGGGCATGTCGCTGGGTAAAGCCCATGTGGCGCCGGGTCATCGGAGAGGTCCTGATGGGGGGCGACCTGCTTGTGGAGGAGTTGGAGGGCTGCGGCGGGATGGTGAAGGAGATGTGTGTTCGAGTTGCAGTCTTCCTCGGGCAGTGCCCCACGGTGGCTTTTGTGATCTAGTGCAACGATCTTCAATGGGGACCGGCCTGAGGGAGTCGATGCATGGTTCTGTATCGCATCCAGCTCGACATCAGGCCCGAACTAGTCGTACAATGTCATGGGTGACTTTTTTCAGGTATTCTTTAGGGAGTTTTCGAGTTTGGTTTGGGGCGGAAAATCGGCGGTGTTGTTCCAGTGTAGGAATAATATTCTCCCCACTCTTTCCCCTTCTATTGTTGTGCTTATCGCCGGCAGGGGAATGTGGAGTTGTGTCTCCGGCGGGGATGTGTGGACCTACGTCGCCAATAATAATAGGTCATACAATTATTTTGAGGGTGTGTCTAGGGCACATCTAGATGTGCTTTAGTTATTGCACATCTAAGTGAGTGAACTAAGCATGGAGAGAAAGAAAAAAAGAAAAAAGAAAATATCTACACGAATCTCAACATAAGATCAATGACATAGGACTTAGATGTGCAATACTTATAGCACATCTAGATGTGCTTTAGCAAAACTGTTACTTTGAAGGAACCAATAAGTCATGCATAATTTAATAGGGTATGTTTATGGCACATCTAGATGTGCCCTGATTATTGCATATCTAAGTGACTTAATTAAACTAGAAATAATAATATAAAAGGAAAAAAGATAAAACAAATGCTTGCATGAATCTTAGCGTAAAATCAATGACATATATATGAATGTGCAATACTTAAAGCACATCTAGATGTGCTTTAGCAAAACTGAATTTTAATACGCGTTTAGTTTGCATAGCATAGGACATATCTCGCTTGTCCATCAAGAGGTTAGACATTTCCGCATGAACCGAAACACATTTTTCTTTTATATTTATATGAAACATTGGCTCACACCTTCCATCCTTTTCTTATCGCATTGAATTTGCCAAACCACTTACTCAGTCCGCTTCACGTTTTAGGTCACCTTCATAAAATATCCATGGTATAGTCAAAAGAACACGTCAAATGATTGTGACATGTAAGCGACAATGAACATTTGACTTCCAAGTTTGAAGTGCTGCCAGTTATCAATCTAACATATTTTTTGACAAAGTATAAAATATTAATATTAAGTTTATATAAATTACATCCGGCCTTCACAATAACAATATAATATCAAGAGTGAGTCATGATACAGAGGATGTACAAAGCTAAAAAGATAAAAATAAGAATAATGTAAAAAAGAAAGATTACACGACCAACCAAGCCCACAAAGAAACAACACCATCATCCATCTTCTTTGACAATAACGAGAAAGGTTCTTCGAAAGCAACGCCTCTACGAAGAAAATCATGTACAAGTTTTCGCCTCAGAGAGCACATCTGAACAAGCGTCAAAGTAATGCCTTCATCAAGGACACGGCACATACACACAGCCATTGCAAGATGCAGCCAATGAAGGTCAGGCCTAAGAATTTTCACCCTCGAGCTTGAGACCCGTCCGCTACCACTTGCCAAAGAAAACGGTGCTGCACAGAGGACACACCCACATCAAAGTCACAGGAAATTGAAATCCAAACATATTAATATATATCCTCAACTAACATTCCTAAAACAAATAGTCAACTAACACATAATTTTATCAAACATGCCAGAGTAGTAGGCTGCAGGGATGGATGTTGACCGAGTACAGCCTTGCACATCCTTGCAGCGGATGCACTGGTGCATCAATCTTCTCGCCTCATCCTATTATAGAAGTTGTTCACGATTATTATAAAGTTTTTGAACCCAGATGCGCCGGGTAAATATGTACCCCAAAACTCAAGCTGCAAGGGGCCTCTTTTCAAACTTAGTTGAGGAGTAATTAAACCAGTTAATGCATGAAGTCGTTGTCTTCTTCATTAACTTAACGTTATACAGACCTGCTATCGAGATGGCATGTAGGGAAGCACATGGGCTGCTATACTCGACACTAGAGGTGTTATATATGTTTCTAGTAGGTATAAAATGTAAGTTGTTGTTTCTATGGTACATCTCTCTCGGTGTTGATCGGGTGAAACTAAGTACTCTTATTCTGACCTCACAGACAAAAAGTACTTTTATTCTACAACAAGTTGTCGACGACATGGAGCTGGTGACATCATGAGGGTTCCTTTGATTCACAGGGTTTAGGAAGCGCAGGAATAGGAAACATATAGGAATAGGATGTACCGTCCACTGAAATCCTACGTTGGGTAGCAAAACAGAGGATTTTTTCCAAAAAGTCCAACCTCATGCTTGTTTTCCTGTAAAAATGAACTAAGAAGTTCCTATAGGATTGGTTCCTGAGGAATGCAATCCTAAGAATCAAACAACATGTAAAGGGAAAATTTCAGAGGGTGTCAATCCTGTAAAATTCCTATGCAAACCCTGTAAATCAAAGGAGGCCGAAATATGAAACGTTGTTGTTAAAGGCTCCAAAGCATCTAAGTCTTATTTTTTTCTTCCAAAATGACAGGATTCATGCATTCATTAAGAAAAAAGAATTGCTTCATTAATTACAAAACAAGCGAAAACCAGGTTGCCCAGTTAATTATGAAAAAACGGACGAAATACCATCACAATAGCTGAGCGGTACACATAAGATAGTCCACACACACCACTTCAAAGAGGGTCTCACCAAGACAGCATGCAGGCGCCATCGTCATCACTTCTCCCCTACAGGCGTCATTGCCATCCCTAAGCCCTAAGAAAATGACCCTGGCTTCACCGTATGACTCAACTCATACTGTAGACCCCGCGTGAAAATGTATGAAAATCCACGCCAGAACTCAGACACCTGCGACTAGATGGTACAGTTTCGACTCTGACAGAGGACTACGAAGGAGAACTAGGCACAGTTAGCGCCGCAGAAGATCATCGAAAGAACCACTTGCTGCTCGTCATCGTACGCCACCGGGACCCCGTCACCGCAGCTTTGACTTAAAAAAGACAAACCAGCCGAGGCAATCCCGCGGACATGCCGGAGAAGAGCGACTACCTATACCATAGTCGTGTCTCCGACATTGCTCCCCCATCATCATTGCCACAGAAGTCTCGACGCCAATATCGCCGCCTTCCACTAGTCTCGCTCCCCGGTGCCCAGCTCCTAAGATGAAGTCCCCTGGGGGAATACGACACCAAGGCGCTGCCATCTTTCGATCACACAAGATCAAGGGTTTCACCATGAGCTGCAGCAATCCACACGGAAAAGATGTGGTAATGTAATGATGCCTTCAGAAAGGTTAGCTGCGGCTATACTGGCCATGGGAAGCCCGGCCCGGCCGGGCCGACCCGACGCTGCCCCCGGGCCGGGCTCGGGCCTAGATTTTGAGCCCGAAGGCCGGGCCAGGCCGGGCCCGTTTTTGCATTTCTCTGAAGGTCGGGCCGGCCCGGCCCGAAGCCCAACGGGCTTTTACGTGTTCGGGCCGGGCTCGGGCCTAGAAAATAGGCCCGATGGTCGGGCCGGGCCGGGCTTGGGCCTGGGTTTTTTTCGTCGGGCTTGGCTAGGCCCGGCCCGAAGCCCGGCCCGGCCCGAGGTATGGCCAGGTATAGCTGCGGCTGTGGTTCATGTTGCGCTCACGGGTCTTGCAATAGGGGCCATGTTGCAAATGGCTCAATCAGGGGGCATGGCAGGCGGACGATGCGGCGGATGTTTCACGTCTGTGAGATCGGGAAATTTTAGGGGTTCGGCTAGAGACGTTCACTTATCCGAGGAATCACAAATTTGAAATAAAAATACTTTTCTCTTTCATATTTCACATAGTTGTCACAAAGATTTGAATTCACTTGTTAATCTCCTTTTCCCTCCTCTTCGTCACACAAAACAAAGTACTTGAGCAATTTAAATGCGTAACGAGCAGTCCCACAATGTCATTACAAGTCAATGCACTCTATCAACCTTGTAAAATATTAGCACGCCAGCGATCACAATGTAAGGCCAGAACTGCGATAGAAAGGTTAGCAGAACCGCCCATGGTAGCCTCCACCATGCCCGAACTCCAAGCCTCTTCAGCAGTGTCAGCTCCCCGTTGGCCACCATCGAGAAGGCCCACACAGCGTCGACCAACACGAGAGCTGTGATCGCGCAAGACGCAATGGCCGTCGTGCGCGCGACCGCGGCCAGCACCACGTACAGCCCGAACACAAAGGCGGCGCCGAGACTCCTCGCCGAGCCGGCCATGAACGTGACCGAAATAACAAAGGAGATCATGCGGGTACGGATGTCCACGGTGGTGACCCCCGCATACATGAGGCTGGTGATGGATAGGCACGCGCTGATGAAGGCCAGTGTGTTGGCGATGATGAACACGTCGAATGCGTAGTGCCTGGCCAGCGTTGGCGTGCCGCCATTCGGGTGGTCATCTGCTCTGTAGCCACCGGGCAGGGCGAACGCTGCGGTGAAGGCGACCGTCGCGATCAGAACGGAGGCGATGCCGATGGTCTGCGTGGAGTCGGTTATCTTCTGCGCTTCTTCCTTTGGGTCTAGCAGAACAATATGTTCTTTGTGGAAGTGATCGCATCTAAATGTGCCATTCTTTGCGCCGGCATCTTGTAGCAACCTATGTATCATAATTCTTGGGTTCTGCAAAAAAATACATTGAAAGAACACAAAATAAATCATTCTCTTAGTGCAAGTCAGTGGAGATATATGCATGAGCCGACCAACAAACAATTGCTTACCAATCCGTAATGAACCCCTGCAGGTGTCGTGATCCATGAGAGATCGAGCGGCGTTTGACCCTTGTTGTTTCTTAGATTCAGCTTAACTTCGCGGTTCTTCATTAGAGGACTGAAGATCCACACGTTCCCCATCTGGATCGCAAGATGCAGCACGGTGTTGCCGTCCTTGTCCTGCATGTTCATCACCGACGATGCAAATTTCTTGCTCTGCAGGTTGGAGGCGTACGTCACCACTGACTGGCTCTCCTCAACGACGGCCACGTGGAGGAAGGTCCTGCCATTGGCATCGCGTAGCTCGGCGCAGTCCCGGCGGCCATCGAGCAAGACGGAGACCGCCTTGACTTTGTTCGCGTACGCCGCCACGTGTATGGGAAACGATCCGTCGATGTCTGCCTGGTACGCCGCGGATTGGTCGGCACCCAGCAATAAGCTGATCACCTCATGTTCCCCCCATGATGCCGCGAAGTGGAGAGGCGTGCTTCTAGTGGATCGGTCTGCTTGTCTGATGAGATCCTTGTTCCATTCCAGTAGCATTTTTATTGTCTCTGCAATTGCTAGCTCTTAATGGAATTGCAATGCTAAGAGTTGTACTCCATTCGTCCGGAAATACTTGTCATCAAAATGGATGAAAATGGATGTATCTAGAACTAAAATACATCTAGATACATCAATTTTAATGACAAGTATTTTCAGACGAAGGGAGTATTAGGTACTCCCTCCGTTTCACAATACATGACTTCTATTTGTCAAAATATAGATGTATCTAGACATGTTTTAGTAAATAGATACATCTATTTTTGAACAATTGGAAGTCAAATATTTTGAAACGGAGTGAGTAATATGTTTACACATTGGTTGACGTTGTGTTGTCCTAGGGGTGCATGTACTCCCTGCGGTCCTTTTTAGTCCGCGTATTAGATTTTTGTCAAGTCAAACTTTACAAAGTTTGACCAAACTTATATGAAAAAATATCAACATCTACAATACAAAATATATACACTATGAAAATACATTTCACAATGGATCTAAGAATATTGATTTGGCATTATAAATGTTAATACTTTTTTCTATATGTTTCGTCAAAGTAGAGATACTCTGACTTTAGACAAAACTTATATGCAGACTAAAAAGAACCAGAGGGAGTACCTATATCAGCTTGATATAAATACGTTACCGGTCCATTACTATATAAAAAAGGTTTGAATCGTTGTCGTCAGGCTCTGTGACGCCCATACCGAGATATATTGCGTCTCGCCTGAAGAGTTTTCCTAGTGTCGGTTTCTAGATCAGCCTATTTTAGTGTGTTCGCTTCCCTCGGTCGTTGTTGGTTTTTCTTCGGTTTTGACTGGCTTTTCTTCAGTTTCTTTTGATTTTCTTTGTTTCATCTTCAGTTTTCTTAGATTTTCTGTTTTTCTTCCTTTCTTCGCTGGATTTTCTTTGTTTTTCAACGTTTTCCACCGGTTTTCTTTGATTTTCCTGTTTTTCTTTTTTTCTTTTTACTTGTTTCAGTACAGAATGTAAATTTTCAGTTTATACGTGAATCATTTTTTATACACAGTGAACATTTTACAAATACACAATGCACATATTTCTTAAATACATGTTTTGAACATTTTTCAAATACAAGTTGGACATTTTGTAATTGCAATAATTTTCTAAAACTACACAAACATTCTTTTACATTGGTATGAAGATACTCCCTTTGTCCTATAATATAAGATTATTTTGTAAGATCGTTTTGCAAACTAGCTTGCAAAATGATCTCATATTATGGGACGGAGGGAGTATTTCATAAAATGTCATGACCATTTTAAACAAGCATGTGAACATATATTTAAAATATAACATCATTTTTTTGAATAGTATGAAACATGTTTTTATACTGTGTGAACCTTTTTTATAGTATACAACATATTTTTAAATGTTAGG
This sequence comes from Aegilops umbellulata, assembly GCA_032464435.1. Taxonomy (NCBI): domain Eukaryota; kingdom Viridiplantae; phylum Streptophyta; class Magnoliopsida; order Poales; family Poaceae; genus Aegilops; species Aegilops umbellulata. Next base: position 334,957,546 of record CP136058.1, read on the forward strand.
AACATGTTTTCTGGAACACGTGATTTTTTAAAAAGAAATTCACCTACATTTTTTGAATGGTATGAAATATTTTTTTTAATTATACATGCATTTGTTAAATTTTATAACCTTTTTTCAAATTCACAAATATTTTTTTCATAGTGTGTGAACACTTTTTGAATGTCACAAACATTTTTGTAAAATGCTACCAACATTTTCAAAAAGTTGCACGAACATTTTGTAACAATGCACATTTTTTTCAAAACTTAAGTATTGTTTCTGAAATATTTTTATTTAAAATATTTTGAAAATATAAACAAAAGTAAAAAAATAAAGTAAAAGAAAACCACGAGAGAAATAAACCAAGTGAAGGAAAGAACAAACCTACTACGGGACCGGTCCACTAGGGGCGTTCCTTCAGGTGACGCAGCAATACCTCTTACAATAAGCGAGGTATACCCACACCCATTGTCAAGGCTGAAATGGCTAACTATAGCACAAATCGTAATAGGGGACTTATCGCTAGTGTGCTATGTTGATATGTTTGGCTTCTGCCGAAACTATGTTGGCACACAAAAAACTTTTCTTATATTTGAAAGCTATCTTAGTTATGTGCACCAATGGACTTTGCCTCATGGTCTTTGATAATTGCTATAATGCGAAGAAGAGTGATAGTTGTTCTAAAAAAAGGAAGAGCAATAGTTGATAAAAATAAAATAACAAAAAAATGAGGCATTTGCCCAATCATGTGTTGATTTCCAATAGTCTGTGACATTGGAAGTTTGGTTTAACCTTAGCTTGCAAACTTTCATTGTCGGTTTCATCCACTAATTATGTAGCAGCAGTGTTTATTGTGTGTGGTGGACTCTTCAATTATTTACATAATTTGTATATAAAATGGTGATACTTTAAAATTTTAAAAGTTGGACTGTTAGAATTAGGATTTGGAGATTCAGGACCCAAGATGAAGCTAATTGAAATTATAAGATTTAGAGTTTTAGAATATGCAGTTAGAAATTTAAATTATTAGAATTTAAACTTCTCAAATTTGCTTTTGAATTTTAAGATTCAAGAAGCATGCAAATTCAGACTATAAGATACAAACTCAAAATTTAGATTTGGAAGAATTAAATTTCTTGAAATAAAAGGTCAATGTTCAAATGGATAATGTTTGGATCTCTTAAATTTTCAAAACAGGCCCTGAGTAGCACCGAAGAAAGAGTGGAAGTGAAGGATGACACCGAAGGAATGTTAAAACCCATAACTTCACTCACTAAAACATGCATGACAATGAACTTGCTTGCCGCGGAGACAACACCAATAAATTTCCTTGACAACACAATAACAGTCTCTCTCTCTCTCTCTCTCTCTCTCTCTCTCTCTCTCTCTCTCTCTCTCTCTCTCTCTCTTTCTCAAAACTTGAATGTATTTTGAGGCCATCGACATCTATTTTAACGTCGTGTGCATTTTTTATAAAGAGTTGTGTTCATTCTATTTATGCAGAGATCGAATGTATATTCATTATGCTATGTGTTCTATATGCTACTTTACTAGTTAATAAAACATCCTTTGTTAAAAAAATACAGCGAACCAACCTGTGGTTAGATGGTTAGAGGAGCAGTGGTATCCACAGCCCATCAGGGTTCAAATTTTGAATTTATTTCAGGATTTCCGGCGATGCGTATTCAGTGAGAGGAGACGTTCCTGTCGACGACGAGGTGCCTACGATGACTTTGTAAATTTTAAGATGATATGCTGATTCAGTCTTTCGGAGGTGCTCATAAGGGTAAGGTGTGTGTGCACCTTCATAGAAATGAGTGTATGCGCGTGTATATGAGCGCTTATGTCTGTACTGTGTTAAAAAAATACACAAAAAATGTGTTGTAATCCCGTGGCATGGAATAAATTGTAAAAGATTGGGAAAAGGCCCCCCGCAAAAAAAAATGGGGGGAAAAGCCTCACCTTTGCCCTTGAGAGCGGCTACATGCAAGGCATTTCGCCCGTCTGGTCCAGAGTATGACAACCCTTTGTCGTTCTGATAGAGCTGCCGTGCAATGTCGTCGTGATCCAGCGAGACAGCCAAGTACAGCGGCGAGGCGCCATCGGCCGGCGGAACTCGAGCTAGATGGGGGTCCTCCGACATCAGCCGCCCGACCATGTCCCCGCTGCCCAAACGGACCGCCTCGTGTAGCACCGTCTCTCCCTGCTCGTTCTGCATCCTCAGCATCGCCTTCACCTTCTCGTCGCCGCCGCCGCCACCGCCATTCTCGGCTCCTCTCGCGAGATCCACAAGATGAGCGACCATCCCGCCCCACCCTGCCCGGGCCGCGCAGTGCAGGGACGTGTCGCCGTTGCCGTTCCGGGCGTCGAGCAGGTGATGGGCCCTGTCGTAGATCACCGTCGCGCTCTTCAGGAACTCATGAGCGTCTCCCCGAGACGCGACCACGTGGAGGACGGAGTCGCGCGCCACGGTGACCGCGTCGGCCGAGGTCACCGTGGATGCCGACTCGGCATCCACGCCTTCGTCGATGCGGACGATGACATCACGATGTGCCGGTCGCAGTGGCACCGGCTGGGGCGCCGCCCCTGCGTCGTCTTTTTGGCTAAGGAGACGCTCGAGCTGCCCCCAGTCGCCGCGCCGCGCGGCCATGAGCAGCTCCGGATGCGGCTCGAAGTCGACCCCCTCATTTGGCTTGCTCTGTAGGCTGGGAGCTTGCTCTGTGTTCTCTGGAGCCATTCTGAGAGGCACCAGGTGCACTCTTGGTAGATCCTAGCGCTCGAACCTACTATATCTATATGTATGACCGTATCAGAGATAGATGGCTACTCGCGGACTCAAAGTATAAAGGGCAAACGCGTTTGCTAATCATTCTGGCCTTGAGAGTAAACACTAGATATGCGATTCTTACTCAAACATCACGCAAGGGAGCTGGTGAGAACCAGTAGGAGCAGTCCGCCTGTTGCCACCCATTTGGTTGGATTCAGCCAGCGAAAGTGTCATGTCCCTCCCTTCCTCGGTACTCCCTCTGTAAAATAATATAAGAGCGTTTAGATTACTACTTTAGTATTCTAAACGCTCTTATATTAGTTTACGGAGGGAGTACCTTTCTTCAGCGGGTGTTTCAGTTCTTTGCCCCAGCAATGATTGCACACATGTGCATCTTAACGGCACACAGATCGCGCTTTTTTTGTTTTAGAAATTCCGCATTCCATTAAACTGATATCGAATTATAATGCGAAATCGCGGAAATACACAAAACCGTGGAAACCACGAGGGAAAAGGAGAGAGGATACATTTCCAGAAACATTTGCAAGAAAACACCATATAAGCAGATTTCTGCAACCACCATTCTCACCACTTGCCGTCGTCAAGACGAAAAAACACCATCGCCCATGAGAGCTTTGTGAGCCAAAAAATAGGCCCACCGTCTGCAAGGCCGTTGTCACTATGGCGCGTCGACCGAGAATCCCTCGAAATAGATCTTGGGGTGTGAAAAAATTACTTTCCTCATGTAGAAATACTCCTATTTAAATCGGAAATGCCAGGCAGATCCTATTTTGCGTGTAAAAAGTGGAATAAGGATCGATTTTTTGGGGGTAATAAGGATCAAATGCGCATCCGGTGGCTACCTGTAGCTTCTTTAGGCCGGCCCATTCAGCTTCCCTAGACTGGATTTTTAAACTTTTTTTTCCTTCAGGTTTTCATTTTCTGTTTATAATCTTTTTATTTTTTATATTATGTCTTAACATTTACTCTTACCTTTCTATTATTAATTTTTTATTCTTTACATTTTATAAAGTCGTGAACATGTTTTTGAGTTTGGAAATATTTTATGTACTTTGAATCTTTTTTTAACTCCAGGAACATTCGTCAAATAGGAACATTTTTTTTCAACGCGGAAATGTTCCTAAAAATCCAGGGAGATTGTTTCAAATGTGGGAACATTTTTTAAATTCATAAAATGTTCTGAATCCAAGAACATTTTTTAAAATTCATTAATATTTTTGAAAAATCCATAAAATTTCAAATTCATTATAGTTTAAATTCGAAACATTTATCTTAAAATCAGGGAACATTTTTAAAAATTTCCAAAAATAAAATAAAATTCATGAATGTGTCTAAAATCCAATTTCATTTTTTGTAACTGTTGAATTTTTAAAAATTCACAAATATTTTATAATATCTGTTATTTAAATTCATGAAATGTTTAGTAAATTTCATAACATTGTTTAAAGTTGTTGAACCATTTCAAAATTCATGAAAGTTTAATAAACTCCAGAATATCTTTAAAATTCCATGACATTTTATAAAATTCCTATACTTTTTAAAGTTGAGTTTTTTTCGAAAACTTAGTTATAGAAATTAAAAAGTAAACAAATATAAAAAATAGGAAAAGGGCGAAATGAAAGAATAAAGAAAAAGAAAACAAGAAAAAAAGGGCGTCCACCCGCACTGGGCCGGCCCAAAGCACGCATGTGAGGTGCGTGATTTGCTTGCAATGCGGTGCGCGTTGTATATGAGCACTCCCAGTGCTGCTTTTTTCTTTTGAACACAGTACAGACCCAAAGCGCTCATATACACGCGCATACCTATGAACGCACATGGACACACCCTACCCCTATGAGCACCTCCGAAAGACTGAGCCGCATATTCATCTTGAAATTTACGAAGTCATCGTAGGCACCTCGTCGTCGACGGGAACGTCTCCTCCCACTGAATGCACATCGCCGGAAATCCTGAAATAAATCCAGAAATAAATGCGAGCACCAAGATTTGAACCATGATGGACTGAGGATACCATAGTCCCTCTAACCATCCAACCACTGATGGTTCGCCACTCCCAGTGCTGCTATACATCGCCCACTGCATAGTCTTCAGTGCTCGCTTTAGTTGTTGATTTGGGCATTCAAACTTGATGATTGTTTTGAATTGCAAAAGTTTGGTGGATGACATTCATAGCGGTACCGGTGGAAGATCACAAGAGAGGTCATGGTGAGTTAGAATAGTTTTGCGGAACAGTGAGCCACGTGTGGCTGTCTGAGCTCCATGATCATGTAACTTATAAACTTGTATCTTTTACTAGTAAAACTGAGCATGTTCCCTCAAAAATATCCAAGGTGTTGCACATTGTCTATGAGCGCTCCAAATGCTGATATACATAGCTCATTTGGGCATATGCAGTGGTGCTATCTTAGGAGTGTCATGTATGATAAATACTAAGATGGATGAAAGAGAAACCAGAAAAAATAATTGTCATCTCTTTATTAAGAGATGATCTCTTAACAATAAACCTCTCATCATATTTTTAGGAATATCTAGTTACTTGAGACAAGCAATTATACATCATAATTTTTTGTCATCTCTAAATTACATGGCGGTATTAAGATAAGATTGTTTTTATCAACCACTTTGTGTGCCCTTAGCTCTCACATCTAGTGCTAGCGAAGTGGGCCACGGACCGAGTGTGGGAAAAGGATAGTAACATTGCCCCTTTTTTTTGTTGGGATCTTTTTTTTTGTCCGAAGTCTCATCCCGACTTGTGAGAGAATCATGGTCTCCAGCATCTTTTCTTCACTAGAACAATGCTTTAATAATAATGATCATCACATACCCAAGCCTCTATTGCAGGCAAGGTTTTCGCCTTGAGATTAAACCACTTGTATGAAAGTGACCTATGGTGAATCGTGCATGTGGCATGTGGTATTTTTTTGTACAGGGCTGTGTAGAAACGCCATGTGTGTTCAGAGTTTCGTTCAAATTTTTTTGAACTGGTGTGATGGTTCGTTTGGTTGCTTTAGCATTTTTGATTGGATGTGGGGTAGGCTGGCGTGGTTGTTCTTCTTAAGTGCTTCTTTTGCGTTGATCGGTTTATGTCTCCGCCGCTGCTGGCCCAATCGATGCGTCGCTTTCGGTTCAGCTGCTGGCCCAATCGATGCGTCGCTTTTGGTTCATGTCGATTCAGTTTTGGTCGGGTTTTTTCTGCTATGTCGCCGGAAAAGAAAGCAAGAAAAAAAAGAGGGAGAAGGGGGTTAACACCGCGGTCAAATCCCTCGACGGCGGTGCGCTCACCGCAGAGGGAGGACGCGCGACCGGCGAGGAGGATGGCCACGGCGCAGAGTTGCCGCGCTCCTCTTCCTCCCTCTCACGCGGAAAAGAAAAAGGAGGACACGACGAACGCCTCTCTGTCTCTCTCTCTCGCGGAAACGGAGATGGGAGGGGGAAGGGGCTGCCTCGCCGGTGCCGCCCTGGCTCGCTGCGCCGGCGGTGGCTCGCACACCGGAATCGAGCGGGCGGGCGAGAGAGAAACGGACGAGCGAGAGAGGCGCTGGGGGCGGAATGGCGTTAGGGTTTCTGATGGATCGATCGGATCAGAGCTTTGATCTGGCGAAAACGGCACCAAACCATCGGATTGAAATGGATGGTCGGGATCCTAACCCTAATGCGTTGTGGGCCGTTGGGCCGAAAGAAGATGAGGCCGGCTGTGGCGGGGGGCAGCCACGCGCGTTGGGCCGAGTCCAGCAGCTGCGGGCGCTGCTGCGCGGCTGGGCCGCGCTGAGCCAAGGGCGGCGCGCCGGGCCAGCTGCATTTTTTTAAAGTTTTTTGTTATTTGTCCAGATTTTTGGCAGATTTCAAATAAGTTTTTCTATGCAATTTTTTTCAACGAAATTTTGTTTTAGAAGCTTCTAAATTTTGTTTGGTTCCACATATGTTGATTCCTTTTCTTGTATGAGCGATTTCCTCAATCCCAATTCTGGTTGATATGCTTTTGATCCTTTGTGCAGTTCTTTGTTTTTATGTTGGTTTTTGTTGTACCTCTGATCATTGGCCAACACATGATGAGTGGTGAAGCGGCAGCTACATGGACTTACCGGCGCTCATACATTGTAATAGTAATTCACTCGTGTTCACCATGGTGATAAAGTGACAGACGTGTGCTGGTGATGCAATTCTTACACAGCCAGCTTAATCTTTGACCATATATGTTCATTGGAGCATCATCCCACAAAATGCGTGACGCCCGACCCTTTCTTTAATTTCTAAAATATACACCATATTTTGATCCATTTCTTAAGGATTAGTTTTAAGTTTTCACACTTAGATTGCTCAATAGTTTTATCGATAATTTGGCCCAGTTTTAATCATAACCCCTTTTCATTTTGTAATACGCCATATTTTGATCCATTTCAACAATTCATGCCTGATAACAAGGCTCATGCACCATGGTGCTTGGGGGAGGATCAGACCACTTATGTGTTTTGCCTTCAGATATGGACTGGTTCTGTTTCTATGCATCGCAAAGGTGATGAGTCTGTGCCGTCTTGGATTCATATACCTGATGATTTATTGCTTCAGCCTAAAGCAGATCATATGTCAGCTATTGTTGATTATGTCTATGATTCGTTTTTCCTTAATTACAATAATGCGGGGTATTTTTCTAGCCGAGCTATTGTTTGCCCTACAAACACTGTGGTTGATGAAATCAATGATATTGTTTTCGGACGGCTCCCTGGTTTCCCAATGGATTCTCTAAGTTGTGACACTATTTCTAAGTCCACTGATCATAGTGAGGATGCTCATCTATTCTATCCGCCTGAGCTACTTAATTCAATTAAAATTATTAATTGCCCTCACCACAAGATTACCTTGAAGCTCGGAGTGCCTATTATGTTATTAAGGAATATCAATCAATCTCTTGGTCTATGTAATGGGACACGTTTGATTGTCACTCGCCTTGGCCATAGAGTTATAGAAGGTGAAATCATTACTGGTTCACATAAAGGGGAACACGAGTTTGTATTCAACGTATTGTGCTTAATTCTCCTGGGTGTAAATGGCCTTTCACATTGCGCCGTTGCCAGCTTCCAATTCGGTTGTGTTATGCGATGACAATAAATAAAAGTTAAGGGCAAACTTTATCTAAAATTTGTGTGTATTTGAGGAATCCGGTTTTTTTCACATGGACAATTGTATGTAGCCGTCTCGCGTGTTACGTCCCGCAAGGGCCTAAAATTCTTAATTGAAGATGAGAACGGAGAACGTTCGCCAATCACAAGGAACGTACATACTGATTTATGCTAGGTTTATAGTTTCGTTCTTACATGGTTAGTTCTTTCAAATTTGGTATTGCTTACTGATTTATGCTAGGTTTATTATAGATTTTATGAATTTTTATTGGGTTAAAACTGACATAAAATGTGGAAACGTGTTAATCTTCTAGGTGCATGGTTACATACTGCACTTCCTACCTACTGATAAATTAACACTCTGTAGCGACCAGACCTCAAACAGTCTGACCTCTGTGCTCAGGTGTCATCCTTGGATCAGTAATGTTGACACCACACAGTATTTTAAAGGATTTTTAACAGAGTAGCAATCACACACTTATTACATCGATGTCTCAAAAAGAACTTAATACAATAAATATGGCTTAAGGCCATCTAATAACGATAACAGCGGAAGGCTTGGAAGATAAGTGAGTCCATCAACTCCAACGGCATCACTGAGTATAGAACCACGACCTAAAAGGCACCTTACTCGTCGTCTGAAAAGTCTGCAACATGAAACGTTGCAGCCCGAAAACGGATCAGCACATGGAATATGCTGGCAATGTAACACATAGAGAGTAATGAATGATAAGCCTATACTACATGCATATATGGCTGGTGGAAATCTCTATGGTTACAGTTTTGCGTAAAGCCAATTTTTCCCTACTGCAAAGGAATAAATTTATTTAACTATCATGGTGGTTGTTAAACATTGAGAATGTTTGACAGCATCCTCAATCCCAATTAAAAATAATCATCATTAAAACCCAATAATATTAATTTAGAAGTAACGTGATGAGATTCATGATATCCAAGTACTAGATACTCAAGACGTTCATAACTGGGGACATGGCTAACCATGATTAGTTTATACACTCTGCAGAGGTTTGCGCACTTTTCCCCACAAGACTCGATCGCCTCCGTTTGATTTCTCGCACTACATGGTGTTTGAGAAACGGATGACCGAGACATAGTCTTTCAGAAGCGCTAGCATCTTACGACGGATAGACCGCTACACCTACTTTCCCCTACATCTGCTAGTCTGCCCTGTAAGAGTTCGCACGACTTAATCAACTATGCCAGAGCCCATAATGGCTTGTGGCTGCACACGGAAATTTCTAATTTGAAAATCTCATGATCCCTTTGAGCCTGGGTGGCGGTCAAAAAAGAAACAGGCAATCCTGGAATACCCAGGTACCTCAATCCACCCAGATGTGTGTTTAAGTTGCCACCTTAGATAAACTATTAATTAACAATCTCATATCTGTCATGGATATCACTCACCCAATCCACGTCTACTAGCATAGCATGGCATAATAAGCAAACGTAGAAGTAACTCCCAAAGGTTTCATAATAAAACAGGTAATAGGTACTACCTCAGCTACTTCCCATCCCACAATTTAATTAGATCCTAATCATGCAATGTTTGAGGATTGATCTAATGCAATAAAACTGGGTAGTAAAAGAGGTATGATCAAAGTGTTACTTGCCTTGCTGATGATTCGCGAAACCTAGAGATTCGAAGTAACAGGCGACGCACTCCGAGTATTCTATCGCAGACAAACAAACAAACATACAATAAGTACTCATCTAATGCACAGGTAAAAACTGAAATAAGAGATCTAATCAGAAAGTTCAACTTAAGAACTCCGGTTTGCAAAAAGAATCAAATCGAACGAAGCAACGAAAGTCAAACGACGAAAGAAAACAACTTCGTTCTACTAATCTGGACCTAAGTCAAATTTTACAGTAGCAAAAACTTGTTTAAGTTGATTAATCGGATAGAGGGTTTCGAGACAAAACTCCAGGCGCTTGAATCGCCTGATTCCGATAAACGAGCAAAAAGTTATACTAAAACGAAAATCAGATCAGAAATCGCGATCAGAAAAATAACCGCGGAAAATCCGAGAAAAAGAAAAATGATGAACGGATTAACGAACGAACGTTCGTTAATTAACCTAATCCGAAAATAATAAAATAATAATAAACCAAAAAAAACCGAAAATAAAACCGACGAAAAACCGCTCGCTTCTCTAAAAAACGGGCACGAAAAACGAGGCGGCGGCGAACCTCGTGCGACGTGCGGCGTCGGCGGCGGCGGCTCCGGTGGCGAGGCGGCGGCGGCACGGCACGGCGGCGGCGGCGGCGCGGGGCGCGAGGCGCGGCTAGTGTTAGGGTTAGTGTTCGGGCGGCGGCGGCTGGTGGGCTGGCTCGGGCCTGAGGCGCGGCTTATAAAGCCCCTCGGCCAGGCGGAGTCCTGGCCGGTTACGGCCCGTAGTCGGTTTGCGTTTTAAAAAAAAATACGCTCGGAAAAGAAAATAAAAAGAAATACTAAATGGACTCAAAAATACCGAAATAAATTTTCCCGGGCTTCTAAAATCAAGCCCGACAAAGTGAACATTTATTTGGGCCCTAAATGCAATTGTGAAAAACGCATATATTTCCTAAATTCAAATAAAATATCGAAAAACTCCGAAATAAATCTTATTTGATTTTATTATTAAATCCTCAATATTTCTATATTTTGGGAAAGTCATTTTATTCCCTCTCTCATATTTTTGTAATAAAAATAATTGATGATAAAATAAATAAAATCAAATGATCCTATTTTCAAAATTTGAGAAAACTCTAATATGAAAATAACGAAATCCCCAACTCTCTCTGTGGGTCCTTGAGTTGCTTAGGATTTTCTAGGATCAAAAGCAAAAGCAAATAAAATATGATATGCATGATGATCTAATGTATAACATTCCAAATTGAAAATTTGGGATGTTACAAACCTACCCCCCTTAAGATGAATCTCGCCCTCGAGATTCGGGTTGGCTAGAGAATAGGTGAGGGTGGTCCTTGAGCAAATATTCCTCTCGCTCCCAGGTGGTTTCATCCTCCGTGTGGTGGCTCCACTGAACTTTGCAAAACTTGATAACCTTAGTGCGAGTGACTCGGCTGGCAAACTCAAGGATCTTAACTGGTTTCTCCTCATAGGTCAAATTGTTATCCAACTGAATTGCTTCCAATGGCACTGTGTCTCTCAAAGGTACGTCAGCCATCTCCGTCATAGGCTTTGCAATCTTTGAGAAGTTCTCAATAAATCTCCGGTAGTATCCTGCGAGTCCAAGGAAACTCCGGATCTCTCCAACTGTTGTTGGTGCTTCCCAATTGGTCACAGTGATAACCTTTGTGGGATCAACTGCTATTCCTTCCCCGGATATAACATGTCCGAGGAATCCTACCTCCTTCAACCAAAACTCACATTTGCTGAACTTGGCATATAGCCGATGTTCTCTGAGCTTCTCAAGTACCAATCGCAAATGTTCTTTATGCTCCTCTTCATTCTTCGAATAAACCAGAATATCATCAATGAACACCACGATGAACTTATCCAAAAACTCCATAAACACTTTGTTCATCATGTTCATAAAATAGGCAGGCGCGTTAGTCAGACCAAATGACATAACGGTATACTCATACAATCCATATCTTGTGGTGAATGCTGTCTTAGGGATGTCCTGCTCCCGAATCTTCAACTGATGGTACCCTGATCGCAAATCGATCTTGGAAAATACTTTAGTTCCTTGCAATCGATCAAACAGATCATTGATCATTGGTAGTGGGAACTTGTTCTTGATCGTTACCTCGTTCAATCCACGATAATCAACAACCATCCTTAATGATCCATCCATCTTCTCCACTAGAAGTACTGGTGATCCCCAAGGCGAAGAACTTGGGCGAATGTAACCTTTATCCAGTAACTCTTTAATCTACTTCTTAATTTCCACCAATCTTGTGCGGGCATCCTGTATGGTCTCTTCGATATTGGCCCTGTGCCTGGCAAAAGCTCAATCAAAAACTCAATGTCTCTATCCGGTGGCATGCCTGGCAACTCTTATGGAAATACGTCAGGGAAATCCTTTACCACTGGTACTTCCTCCTGCACAACTCTTGATAAGGAATTTACTTGTGTCATGTTAGGTGCATGCCGGGATACATACTTGATCCTTCTTCCTTCTGGCATTGTGAGCAAAATTGTCTTACTGGCGCAATCGATGTTTCCTCCATACATCGACAGCCAATCCATACCGAGAATTACATCCAAACCTTGGGATTCCAGAATAATTAAATCCGTTGGGAAAATATGCCGTCCTATACTTAATGGCACTTGAAAGCATCCTTGACTAGCCATGTATTCTGCTCCTAGTGAGCTTACTAGCATAGGTGTTTTGAGAACCCTGGTGGGCAGGCTATACTTTTCCACAAATCCCCTTGATACGTATGAATGCGATGCACCAGTATCAAAAAGAACGAGTGTAGTAAATGACTTAACCAAAAACTTACCGATTACTGCATCAGGCTGAGCTTCAACCTCCTCCACATCAAGGTGGTTCACCTGTCGCCTGTTGAAAGGGTTCGGCTTCTTTCCAGAGCTTCCTTTGTCATTCTGGCCTTCAGGACATTCATTGGCATAATGTCCGGTCTTGGAACACTTGAAACAGGTGATTTGGCTCAGATCTCTCTTGGCTGGGGTTGATGGGGTGGTGCGGTTCTGGCCGTTGCTTCCTCCATTCCCATTACCATTCTTCGAGCCATTATGGTTGTGCGAGCTACCTCCCCCATGGGTATGCTGAAAGTGAACTCCTGGTTTAGGGGTAAGGCGGGGCTTCTGCTGAGCTCCTGAGTTATACTTCCCTTGTCCATACTTCCTCTTGCGGTTTTCAATCTGTTGTTGCTTCCCCTCAATCATAAGAGCACGATCTACCAACTCCTGGTAGTTGTTGAAACTTGCTACCATTAACTGCATACTCAGCTCATCACTCAGTCCTTCCATAAACTTCTCCTGCTTAGCTGCATCAGTAGCAACGTCATCTGGGGCATAATGTGCTAGCTTACTAAAGTCATCCACATGCTGGCCAACTGTCCATCCTCCTTGACGCAAGTTGCGAAACTCACGCTTCTTCATGGCCATAGCTCCTGCTGAAACATGGGCAGTACGGAAAGCTTGCTGAAACTGGTCCCACATGACAATGTCTACAGGGTAAGTGGCTGTAAAATTCTCCCACCATGCTGTTGCGGGTCCTTCAAGCTGATGTGCGGCAAACTTCACCTTTTCCTCATATGTACATCCTGCAGTGGTCAACTCCCTCCATGTCTTGCGGAGCCAATCATCTGCTACTATCGGCTCGGTGCTACTGGAGAACACCGGCGGATTCAGCCTAAGGAAACGGGTCAAGTGATCAACTGGTGGTGGTGGCGGTGTGTTGTTGTTGTTGTTGTTGTTGTTGTTGTTGTTGTTGTTGTTGTTGTTGTTGTTGTTGTTGTTGTTGTTGTTGTTGTTGTTGTTGTTGTTGTTGTTGTTGTTGTTGTTGTTGTTGTTGTTGTTGTTGTTGTTGTTGTTGTTGTTGTTGTTGTTGTTGTTGTTGTTGTTGTTGTTGTTGTTGTTGTTGTTGTTGTTGTTGTTGTTGTTGTTGTTGTTGTTGTTGTTGTTGTTGTTGTTGTTGTTGTTGTTGTTGTTGTTGTTGTTGTTGTTGTTGTTGTTGTTGTTGTTGTTGTTGTTGTTGTTGTTGTTGTTGTTGTTGTTGTTGTTGTTGTTGTTGTTGTTGTTGTTGTTGTTGTTGTTGTTGTTGTTGTTGTTGTTGTTGTTGTTGTTGTTGTTGTTGTTGTTGTTGTTGTTGTTGTTGTTGTTGTTGTTGTTGTTGTTGTTGTTGTTGTTGTTGTTGTTGTTGTTGTTGTTGTTGTTGTTGTTGTTGTTGTTGTTGTTGTTGTTGTTGTTGTTGTTGTTGTTGTTGTTGTTGTTGTTGTTGTTGTTGTTGTTGTTGTTGTTGTTGTTGTTGTTGTTGTTGTTGTTGTTGTTGTTGTTGTTGTTGTTGTTGTTGTTGTTGTTGTTGTTGTTGTTGTTGTTGTTGTTGTTGTTGTTGTGGTTGTTGTGGTTGTTGTTGTTGTTGTTGTTGTTGTTGTTGTTGTTGTTGTTGTTGTTGTTGTTGTTGTTGTTGTTGTTGTTGTTGTTGTTGTTGTTGTTGTTGTTGTTTGTTGTTGTTGTTGTTGTTGTTTGTTGTTGTTGTTGTTGTTGTTGTTGTTGTTGTTGTTGTTGTTGTTGTTGTTGTTGTTGTTGTGGTTGTGGTTGTTGTGGTTGTGGTTGTTGTGGTTGTTGTGGTTGTTGTTGTTGTTGTTGTTGTTGTTGTTGTTGTTGTTGTTGTTGTTGTTGTTGTTGTTGTTGTTGTTGTTGTTGTGGTTGTGGTTGTGGTTGTTGTTGTGGTTGTTGTTCTTGTGGTTGTGGTTGTTGTTGTTGTTGTGGTTGTTGTTGTTGTTGTTGTTGTTGTTGTTGTTGTTGTTGTTGTTGTTGTTGTTGTTGTGGTTGTTGTGGTTGTTGTTGTTGTTGTTGTTGTTGTTGTTGTTGTTGTTGTTGTTGTTGTTGTGGTTGTTGTTGTTGTTGTGGTTGTTGTTCTTGTGGTTGTGGTTGTTGTTGTTGTTGTGGTTGTTGTTGTTGTTGTTGTTGTTGTTGTTGTTGTTGTTGTTGTTGTTGTTGTTGTTGTTGTGGTTGTTGTTGTTGTGGTTGTGGTTGTTGTGGTTGTTGTGGTTGTTGTTGTTGTTGTTGTTGTTGTTGTTGTTGTTGTTGTTGTTGTTGTTGTTGTTGTTGTTGTTGTTGTTGTTGTTGTGGTGGTGGTGGTTCTGGACTAACAGCTGCATCAAAGCATTCTGCTGCTGGATCAACTGAGTGAGCTCCGGTGGGAAAGCAAATCCATTGTCACGTCTCGGAGCCATCTGAGGGGTTTAGAAAAGATGAGAATTAAGAATAGAATGAGGTCTAAAGAGAAAACACTACCCAAATGCACGAGACAAATGCACACAAAATTCACTTCATTCAATCAAACAAGGGCATACAATCGGTCTAGAACTATCGCAAAAGTGCTTGGACTATAATATGTACATGGTGGAACACTACTACTGTTATGGTGGTCTATTTAGAAAAACTGCTCCGATGAAGACTCCATGATATCTGCTCCAGCTTCGTCTTCAAAATCATCATCAATAGGATCGGAGTCGGTGTCGTCGATGATGATGTAGTTATCTGGACAGGTGCAATCTTCATCTTCTCCTCCGGGTGCTGCATTCCCCTTGAGTTCTTCAATCTTCTCCTTAAGATCGCCATTTTGTCTCACTAGAGCTACAATCTCACCCATGTAGTCCTTGCGAGTGGCCTCCAGTTCTCCCTCTCGCTCAATAATCTTGGCTTTTGCCTTCTTCAACTCCATCATGTCTGCGCACATCTGTTCTCCTGGCGTCGAATGTGCTGGTTTAACTCCTGGATGAAAGCTGCAATGGAGTTATCCTTCTTGGTACTAACTATCTCCCATTGTTCATCTCAGCGTCCGCAAATCTGGTAAATAGTATCCTTGAGGTCTTCTTGATAAACTTCTCCAATGCGTTCCATGGTGATATGAGCTGCCATGCTCTTTCCCAGACTCCATGTTGGTGCATTGAAAACACACTCTATGGGCTCCGTGATTGGCGCGAATGTCCTTCCTGGAACTAGAGCTTGAATCTTCCAACGCTCCTCTTCGGGTAAAGTGGCGTTGTAGGTCCCGGTGAAGCTTGGTATACCAATGTTCAGGTACCTAGTGACTTCCTTCAGGTGTCGTCCAAAAGGTGTATATTCATCCGGCTGGGTGAACTTGATCCTCGCTTCCGTCATCCTAAAAGAGTAGAAAAGATGAGGAGTCAGAAATGAGAAGAGAGTAGTTAACTAGGGCTTTTGCTTAGTGGTCGTGTCCTACAGTTAGCGTGTGCTCTGATACCATCTCTGTAGCGACCAGACCTCAAACAGTCTAACCTCTGTGCTCAGGTGTCATCCCTGGATCAGTAATGCTGACACCACACAGTACTTTGAAGGATTTTTAACAGAGTAGCAATCACACACTTATTACATCGATGTCTCAAAGAGAACTTAATACAATAAATATGGCTTAAGGCCATCTAATAACGATAACAGCGGAAGGCTTGGAAGATAAGTGAGCCCATCAACTCCAACGGCATCACTGAGTATAGAACCACGACCTAAAAGGCACCTTACTCGTTGTCTGAAAAGTCTGCAACATGAAACGTTACAGCCCGAAAACGGGTCAGCACATGGAATATGCTGGCAATGTAACACATAGAGAGTAATGATAAGCCTATACTACATGCATATATGGCTGGTGGAAAGCTCTATGGTTATAGTTTTGCGAAAAGCCAATTTTTCCCTACTACAAAGGAATAAATTTATTTAACTATCATGGTGGTTGTTAAACATTGAGAATGTTTGACAGCATCCTCAATCCCAATTAATAATAATTATCATTAAAACCCAACAATATTAATTTAGAAGTAACGTGATGAGATTCACATGATATTCAAGTACTAGATACTCAAGACGTCCATAACTGGGGACACGGCTAACCATGATTAGTTTATACACTCTGCAGAGGTTTGCGCACTTTTCCCCACAAGACTCGATCGCCTCCGTTTGATTTCTCGCACTACATGGTGTTTGAGAAATGGATGACCGAGACATAGTCTTTCAGAAGCGCTAGCACCTTACGACGGATAGACCGGTACACCTACTTTCCCCTACATCTGCTAGTCTACCCTGTAAGAGTTCGCACGACTTAATCAACTATGCCAGAGCCCATAATGGGTTGTAGCTGCACACGGAAGTTTCTAGTTTGAAAATCTCATGATCCCTTTGAGCCTGGATGACGGTCCAAAAAGAAACAGGCAATCCTGGAATACCCAGGTACCTCAATCCACCCAGATGTGTGTTTAAGTTGCCACCTTAGATAAACCATTAATTAACAATCTCACATCTGTCATGGATATCACACACCCAATTCACGTCTACTAGCATAGCATGGCATAATAAGCAAACGTAGAAGTAAGTCCCAAAGGTTTTATAATAAAACAGGTAATAGGTACTACCTTAGGAGAGCGGTGTTTCGGTGCCCGGGTGCATCTGCACCCGGTCAAAAAAAATCATAAAAAATTCAGAAAAATTTAATAAATTCCAAAAAAAATTAGGGTGGTAGACAATTTGACGCGTGAGGTATGCTCCAATTTTCAAAACATTTGGACTTTTGTGCAGCTCTCAGCAAAAAAGACAAATCAGACCAGAACAGTATATGAACAATACACATTTTTACAGACCTCCGATTTGTCTTTTTTTCTGAGAGCTGCACAGAAGTCCAAATATTTTGAAAATTGGAGCGTACCTCACGCATCAAATTGTCTACGACCCTAATTTTTTTGGATTTTTTTGAATTTTTTTAGTATTTATTTTGATTTTTTTCGTGAGCACAGGTGCAGATGAGCTCGGGCTCAGATTCCAATTTTCGCTACCTCAGCTACTTCCCATCCCACAATTTAATTAGATCCTAATCATGCAATGTTTGAGGATTGATCTAATGCAATAAAACTGGGTAGTAAAAGAGGTATGATCAAAGTGTTACTTGCCTTGCTGATGATTCGCGAAACCTAGAGATTCGAAGTAACAGGCGGCGCACTCCGGGTATTCTATCGCAGACAAACAAACAAACATACAATAAATACTCATCTAATGCACAGGTAAAAACTCAAATAAGAGATCTAATCAGAAAGTTCAACTTAAGAACTCCGGTTTGCAAAAAGAATCAAATCGAACGAAGCAACGAAAGTCAAACGGCGAAAGAAAACAACTTCGTTCTACTAATCTGGACCTAAGTCAAATTTTACAGTAGCAAAAACTTGTTTAAGTTGATTAATCGGATAGAGGGTTTCGAGACGAAACTCCAGGCACTTGAATCGCCTGATTCCGATAAACGAGCAAAAAGTTATACTAAAACGAAAATCGGATCAGAAATCGCGATCAGAAAAATAACCGCGGAAAATCCGAGAAAAAGGAAAACGACGAACGGATTAACGAATGAACGTTCGTTAATTAACCTAATCCGGAAATAATAAAATAATAATAAACAAAAAAACCGATGAAAAACCGCTCGGTTCTCTAAAAAACCGGGCACGAAAAACAAGGCGGCGACGAACTTCGTGCGACGTGCGGCGTCGGCGGCGGCGGCTCCGGCGGTGAGGCGGCAGCGGCGGCGGCGCGGGGCGCGAGGCGCGGCTAGGGTTAGTGTTAGGGTTCGGGCGGCGGCGGCTGGTGGGCTGGCTCGGGCCTGAGCCGCGGCTTATAAAGCCCCCGTAGTCGGTTTGCGTTTTTTTTAATAATTACGCTCGGAAAAATAAAAGTAATACTAAACGGACTCCAAAAGTTCCGAAATAATTTTTCCCGGGCTTATGAAATCAAACCCGACAAAGTGAACATTTATTTGGGCCCTAAATGCAATTTTGAAAAACGCATATTTTTCCTAAATTCAAATAAAATATCGAAAAACTCCGAAATAAATCTTATTTGATTTTATTATTAAATCCTCAATATTCATATATTTTGGGAAAGTCATTTTATTCCCTCTCTCATATTTTTGTAATAGAAATAATTGATGATAAAATAAATAAAATCAAATGATCCTATTTTCAAATTTTGAGAAAACTCTAATATGAAAATAACGAAATCCCCAACTCTCTCCGTGGGTCCTTGAATTGCTTAGGATTTTCTAGGATCAAAAGCAAAAGCAAATAAAATATGATATGCATGATGATCTAATGTATAACATTCCAAATTGAAAATTTGGGATGTTAAACATGTAAACTTTTCTATTGACCAATTTGCAGCTTATGGTTCCTCATGTGCACAACGAAAACCAACCTTCGGCATTCAAGGAGTGCTTCATCTTGGAGGATTACGCTGAACGGTTAGAGATGTCTAAGCGGACGGACGGAGAAGGGGTGTTAACAATTTGAAGCTTGCCAAAATTAAAAGCGATGATGGTGCGGCATCAAGCGAGTCTAACAAGATTGCTTAGACGTTGTCATTGCATCGAGGAGATCAGGTCGTATTTCGTAGTTTCTCATGTGTAAAAATATCTGTCTTTGTACTTCTATGTCATGTATGTTGGTTGTGGTCTACTAACTAAGGTCATGTGTGTTTCCTTTTATGTGTTTGATTTTGTATTTTATTTATTGCCTGCGCAGTTCGATTTGATTTTACTTTTTTGCCGTTGAAAAAAATACATGTGCAGCCTTTAGCTATGTACAATTTGTGAAACACCAAGTTCTAATCCGCCGCATATGCAAACGATTTACCGACTATTAAACAATTACTGGTTCACCTTGGTGTGCTATCTATCGATCATGCTCTCCAAAAAGTATATAATCAAACGATTTACTGACTTTTAAACAATTATTGGTTCACCTTGGTGTGCTATCTATCGGTCATGCTTTCCAAAAAGTATATAACCGCCAAGGAAAACAACAACAGATCTATATTGCATAATACCTTTAACATGTGACAAGGTCAACAAGCACAAAGAAGAAAAACCATGAAACCGGCAAGATGAGACCACCCAAAGAAGGAATAAAAATAAAAATAAATGAAGGAGAGCAATATGATATCTCCTTGGTAGCGCAGGTAGAACACCACCAAGCATATCTGCCTCCAGTGGCAAAAGGCCAAAAAAATGAAGGAGAGCAATATGATATCTCCTACGTAGCTCAGGTAGAGCACTACCAAGCATATTTCCCTCCAATGGCAGGGCCACCAGTGCCTCGGAGAGCCACCGCTCGGGCAACAGCGTCATGACGATCATCTAGGATCATTGCATAGAGAAGCATAGAGAAGCCAAGCAATGCTGCTAGCAGCCCAGCTATGAGAACTAGGATCAACTCTGAGATCACGTCCTCCATTGGGGGCCTCCTCTCGATCTTTTGTCACCGGAGGAAGAAAAAAGGTGAAAATTAGGGAGAAGGAATGAGGCACATTGTGAGGATGGAGAAAAAGAAGAGAGTCTTTGGTTATTTTGAAGGAAATATCCCTAGAGGCAATAATAAAGTTATTATTTATTTCCTTATTTCATGATAAATGTTTATTATTCATGCTAGAATTGTATTAACCGGAAACATAATACATGTGTGAATACATAGACAAACAGAGTGTCACTAGTATGCCTCTACTTGACTAGCTCGTTAATCAAAGATGGTTATGTTTCCTAACCATGAACAAAGAGTTGTTATTTGATTAACGAGGTCACATCATTAGTTGAATGATCTGATTGACATGACCCATTCCATTAGCTTAGCACCCGATCGTTTAGTATGTTGCTATTGCTTTCTTCATGACCTATACATGTTCCTATGACTATGAGATTATGCAACTCCCGTTTGCCGGAGGAACACTTTGTGTGCTACCAAACGTCACAACGTAACTGGGTGATTATAAAGGAGCTCTACAGGTGTCTCCAAAGGTAGATGTTGGGTTGGCGTATTTCGAGATTAGGATTTGTCACTCCGATTGTCGGAGAGGTATCTCTGGGCCCTCTCGGTAATGCACATCACATAAGCCTTGCAAGCATTGAAACTAATGAGGTTGCGAGATGATGTATTACGGAACGAGTAAAGAGACTTGCCGGTAACGAGATTGAACTAGGTATTGGATACCGACGATCGAATCTCGGGCAAGTAACATACTGATGACAAAGGGAACAACGTATGTTGTTATGCGGTCTGACCGATAAAGATCTTCGTAGAATATGTAGGAGCCAATATGGGCATCCAGGTCCCGCTATTGGTTATTGATCGGAGACATGTCTCGGTCATGTATACATTGTTTTTGAACCGTAGGGTCCGCACGCTTAAGGTTTCGATGACAGTTATATTATGAGTTTATGAGTTTTGATGTACCGAAGGAGTTCGGAGTCCCGGATGAGATCGGGGACATGACGAGGAGTCTCGAAATGGTCGAGACGTAAAGATCGATATATTGGACGACTATATTCGGACATCGGAAAGGTTCTGAGTGATTCAGGTATTTTCGGGAGTACCGGGGAGTTACGGGAATACGGGGGAAGAAGTATATGGGCCTTATTGGGCTTCAGGGGAGAGGGAGAGGCAGGCCGCGCCCCCCCATTGGCTAGTCCGAATTGGACTAGGGGGAGGGGCGGCGCCCCCTCCTTCCCTCTCTTCCCTCTTCCCCTTCCTTGTCTCCTACTCCTAATACATGGAAGGACTCCTAGTTGGACTAGAAAAGGGGGAATCCTACTCCCGGTGAGAGTAGGACTCCCCTAGGGTGCGCCATAGAGAGGGCCGGCCCTCCCCTCCTCCACTCCTTTATATACGGGGGCAGGGGCACCCCATAGACACACAAGTTGATCTTCGTGATCGTTCCTCAGCCGTGTGCGGTGCCCCCCTCCACCATATTCCACCTCGGTCATATTGTCGTGGTGCTTAGGCGAAGCCCTGCGTCGGTAGTTCATCAAGATCGTCACCACGCCGTCGTGCTGACGAAACTCTTCCCCGAGAGCTTTGCTGGATCGGAGCCCGGAGAACGTCATCGAGTTGTACGTGTGTCAAGAACTCGGAGGCGCCGGAGTAACGGCGCTTGGATCGGTCGGATCGGGAGGAGGACGTACGACTACTTCCTCTACGTTGTGTCAACGCTTCCGCTTCGGTCTACGAGGGTACGTAGACAACACTCTCCCCTCTCGTTGCTATGCATCACCATGATCTTGCGTGTGCGTAGGAAATTTTTTGAAATTACTACGTTCCCCTACAGTGGCATCCGAGCCAGGTTTTTATGGTTTGATGTTATGCACGAGTAGAACACAAGTGAGTTGTGGACGATATAAGTCATACTGCCTACCAGCATGTCATACTTTGGTTCGGCGGTATTGTTGAATGAAGCGGCCCGGACCGACATTACGCGTACGCTTACGCGAGACTGGTTCTACCGCCGTGCTTTGCACACAGGTGGCTGGCGGGTGTCAGTTTCTCCAACTTTAGTTGAACCGAGTATGGCTACGCCCGGTCCTTGAGAAGGTTAAAACGGAGTCTATTTGACAAACTATCGTTGTGGTTTTGATGCGTAGGTGAGATTGGTTCTTGCTTAAGCCCGTAGCAGCCACGTAAAATTTGCAACAAACAAAGTAGAGGACGTCTAACTTGTTTTTGCAGGGCATGTTGTGATGTGATATGGTCAAGACATGATGCTAAATTTTATTGTATGAGATGATCATGTTTTGTAACCGAGTTATCGGCAACCGGCAGGAGCCGTATGGTTGTCGCTTTATTGTATGCAATGCAATGGCCCTGTAATGCTTTACTTTATCACTAAGCGGTAGCGATAGTCGTAGAAGCATAAGATTGGCGAGACGACAATGATGCTACGATGGAGATCAAGGTGTCGCGCCGGTGACGATGGTGATCATGATGGTGCTGCGGAGATGGAGATCACAAGCACAAGATGATGATGGCCATATCATATCACTCATATTGATTGCATGTGATGTTTATCTTTTTATGCATCTTATCTTGCTTTGATTGACGGTAGCATTATAAGATGATCTCTCACTAAATTATCATAGTAATAGTGTTCTCCCTGAGTATGCACCGTTGCGAAAGTTCTTCGTGCTGAGACACCACGTGATGATCGGGTGTGATAGGCTCTACGTTCAAATACAACGGGTGCAAAACAGTTGCACACGCGGAATAATCAGGTTATACTTGACGAGCCAAGCATATACAGATATGGCCTCGGAACACGGAGACCGAAAGGTTGAGCGTGAATCATATAGTAGATATGATCAACATAGTGATGTTCACCATTGAAACTACTCCATCTCACGTGATGATCGGACATGGTTTAGTTGATTTGGATCACGTGATCACTTAGAGGATTAGAGGGATGTCTATCTAAGTGGGAGTTCTTAAGTAATATGATTAATTGAACTTAAATTTATCATGAACTTAGTCCTGGTAGTATTAGCATATCTATGTTGTAGATCAATAGCTCGCATTGTTGCTTTCATATGTTTATTTTGATATGTTCCTAGAGAAAATTGTGTTGAAAGATGTTAGTAGCAATGATGCGGATTGGATTCGTGATCTAAGGATTATCCTCATTGCTGCACAGAAAAATTATGTCCTTGATGCACCGTTAGGTGACGGACCTATTGCAGGAGCAGATGCAGACGTTATGAACGTTCGGCTAGCTCAATATGATGACTACTTGATAGTTTAAGTGCACCATGCTTAACGGCTTAGAATCGGGACTTCAAAGACGTTTTGAACGTCATGGACCATATGAGATGTTCCAGGAGTTGAAGTTAATATTTCAAGCAAATACCCGAGTTGAGAGATACGAAGTCTCCAACAAGTTCTATAGCTAAAAGATGGAGGAGAATCGCTCAACTAGTGAGCATGTGCTCAGATTGTCTGGGTACTACAATCGCTTGAATCAAGTGGGAGTTAATCTTCCAGATAAAATAGTGATTAACAGAATTCTCTAGTCACCATCACCAAGTTAGTAGAACTTCGTGATGAACTATAATATGCAAGGGATGACGAAAGTAATTCCCAAGCTCTTCGTGATGCTGAAATCGACGAAGGTAGAAATCAAGGAAAACATCAAGTGTTGATGGTAAACAAGACCACTAGTTTCAAGAAAAGGGCAAAGGGAAGAAGGGAAACTTCAAGAAGAACGGCAAGCAAGTTGCTGCTCAAGTGAAAAAGCCCAAGTCTAGACCTAAGCCTGAGACTAAGTGCTTCTACTGCAAAGGGATTGGTCACTGGAAGCGGAACTACCCCAAGTAATTGGTGGATAAGAAGGATGGCAAAGTGAACAAAGGTATATTGGATATACATGTTATTGATGTGTACTTTACTAGTGTTTTTAGCAACCCCTCGGCATTTGATGTTGGTTCAGTTGCTAAGATTAGTAACTCGAAACGGGAGTTGCAGAATGAACAGGGACTAGTTAAGGGTGAAGTGATGATGAGAGTTGGAAGTGGTTCCAAGATTGATATAATCATCATCGCACACTCCCTATACTTTCGGGATTAGTGTGGAGCCTAAATAAATGTTATTTGGTGTTGAGCACGAATATGATTTGATCGTGTTTATTGCAATATGGTTATTCATTTAAGTAAGAGAATAACTTGTTGTTCTGTTTACATGAATAAAACCTTATATGGTTACACACCCAACGAAAATGGTTTGTTGGATCCTCGATCGTGGTGATACACATATTCATATTATTGAAGCCAAAAGATGCAAAGTTAATAATGATAGTGCAACTTATTTGTGGCACTGCCGTTTAGGTCATATTGGTGTAAAGCGCATGAAGAAACTCCATGCTGATGGGATTTTGGAATCACTTGATTATGAATCACTTGATGCTTGCGTACCATGCCTTATGGGCAAGATGACTAAAACTCCGTTCTCCGGAACAATGGAGCGAGAAACTGACTTGTTGGAAATAATACATACTGATGTATGCGATCCGATGAGTGTTAAGGCTCGCGGCGGGTATCATTATTTTCTGACCTTCACAGATGATTTGAGCAGATATGAGTATATCTACTTAATGAAACACTAGTCTGAAACATTTGAAAAGTTCAAAGAATTTCAGAGTGAAGTAGAAAATCATCGTAACAAAAATAAAAGTTTCTATGATATGATCGCAGAGGTAAAATATTTGAGTTACGAGTTTGGCCTTCAATTAAAACAATGTGGAATAGTTTCACAAACTCATGCCACCTGGAACACCACAGCATAATGGTGTGTCTAAACGTCATAACCGTACTTTATTGGATATAGTGCAATCTATGATGTTTCTTACCAATTTACCACTATCGTTTTGGGGTTATGCATTAGAGACAGCTGCATTCACGTTAAATAGGGCACCATCTAAATCCGTTGAGACGACACTATATGAACTGTGGTTTAGCAAGAAACCAAAGTTGTCGTTTCTTAAAGTTTGGGGTTGTGATACTTATGTGAAAAGTTTCATCCTGATAAGCTCAAACCCAAATCGGAGAAATATGTCTTCATAGGATACCCAAAGGAGACAGTTGGGTACACCTTCTATCATAGATCCGAAGGCAACACATTCGTTGCTGAGAATGGATACTTTCCAGAGAAGGAGTTTCTCTCGAAAGAAGTGAGTGGGAGGAAAGTAGAAAGACTTGATAAGGTAATTGTACCATCTCCCTTATTGGAAAGTAGTTCATCACAGAAATCTGTTCTTGTGACTTCTACACCAATTAGTGAGGAAGCTAATGATGATGATCATGTAACTTCAGATCAAGTTACTACCGAATCTCGTAGGTAAACCAGAGTGAGATCCGCACCATAGTAGTACGGTAGTCCTGTTCTGGAAGTCATGTTACTAGACCATGACGAACTTGCGAACTATGAGGAAGCGATGATGAGCCCAGATTCCGCGAAATGGTTTGAGGCCATGAAATCTGAGATATGATCCATGTATGAGAACAAAGTATGGACTTTGATGGATTTGCCCGATGATCGGCAAGCCATAGAAAATAAATGGATCTTCAAGAGGAAGACGGACGCTGATAGTAGTATTACTATCTACAAAGCTAGAATTGTCGCAAAAGGTTTTCGACAAGTTCAAGGTGTTGACTACGATGAGAGTTTCTCACTCGTATCTATACTTAAGTCTGTCCGAATCATGTTAGCAATTACCGCATTTTATGAAATCTGGCAAATGGATAAACAAAACTGCATTCCTTAATGGATTTATTAAAGAAGAGTTGTATACGATGCAACTAGAAGGTTTTGTCGATCCTAAAGGTTTTAACAAAATATGCAAGCTCCAGCGATCCATCTATGGACTGGTGCAAGCATCTCGGAGTTGGAATACACGCTTTGATAAATTGACCAAAGCATATAGTTTTATACAGACTTACGGTGAAGCCTGTATTTACAAGAAAGTGAGTGGGAGCACTACAGCATTTCTGATAAGTATATGTAAATGACATATTGTTGATCGGAAATAATGTAGAATTATTCTGCAAAGCATAAAGGAGTATTTGAAAGGAGTTTTTCGAAGAAGGACCTCAGTGAAGCTGCTTACATATTAAGCATCAAGATCTATAGAGATAGATCAAGACGCTTGATAAATTTTCAATGAATACATACCTTGACAAGATTTTGAAGTAGTTCAATATGGAACAGTCAAAGAAAGAAGTTCTTGCCTGTGTTACAAGGTGTGAAATTGAGTAAGACTCAAAACCCGACCACGGCAGAAGATAGAAAGAGAATGAAAGTCATTCCCTATGCCTTGGCTATAGGTTCTATAAAGTATGCCATGCTGTGTACCAGATCTATTGTATATCCTACACTGTGTTTAGTAAGGGAGTACAATAGTGATCTAGATGTAGATCACTGGACAGCGGTCAAAATTATCCTTAGTGAAATAAGGATATGTTTCTTGATTATGGACGTGACAAAAAGGTTCGTCGTAAAAGGTTACGTCGATACAAGTTTTGACACTAATCTAGATGACTCTAAGTCTCAATCTAGATACATATTAAAGGTGGGAGCAATTAGCTAAAGTAGCTCCGTGCAGAGCATTGTAGACATAGAAAGTTGCAAAATACATACGGATCTGAATTTTGGCAGACCCGTTGACTAAGCTTCTCTCCCAAGCAAAACATGATCACACCTTAGTACTCTTTGGGTGTTAATCACATAGCGATGTGAACTAGATTACTGACTCTAGTAAACCCTTTGGGTGTTGATCACATATCGATGTGAACTATGGGTGTTAATCACATGGTGATGTGAACTATTGCTGGTAAATCACATGGAGATGTGAACTAGATTATTGACTCTAGTGCAAGTGGGAGACTGAAGGAAATATGCCCTAGAGGCAATAATAAAGTTATTATTTATTTCCTTATTTCATGATAAATGTTTATTATTCATGCTAGAATTGTATTAACCAGAAACATAATACATGTGTGAATACATAGACAAACAGAGTGTCACTAGTATGCCTCTACTTGACTAGTTCGTTAATCAAAGATAGTTATGTTTCCTAACCATGAACAAAGAGTTGTTATTTGATTAACGAGGTCACATTATTAGTTGAATGATCTAATTGACATGACCCATTCCATTAGCTTAGCACCCGATCGTTTAGTATGTTGCTATTGCTTTCTTCATGACTTATACATGTTCCTATGACTATGAGATTATGCAACTCCCATTTGCCGGAGGAACACTTTGTGTGCTACCAAACGTCACAACGTAACAGGGTGATTATAAAGGAGCTCTACAGGTGTCTCCAAAGGTAGATGTTGGGTTGGCGTATTTCGAGATTAGGATTTGTCACTCCGATTGTCGGAGAGGTATCTCTGGGCCCTCTCGGTAATGCACATCACATAAGCCTTGCAAGCATTGCAACTAATGAGCTAGTTGCGAGATGATGTATTACGGAACGAGTAAAGAGACTTGCCGGTAACGAGATTGAACTAGGTATTGGATACCGACGATCGAATCTCGGGCAAGTAACATACCGATGACAAAGGGAACAACGTATGTTGTTATGCGGTCTGACCGATAAAGATCTTCGTAGAATATGTAGGAGCCAATATGGGCATCCAGGTCCCGCTATTGGTTATTGATCGGAGACATGCCTCGGTCATGTCTACATTGTTCTTGAACCGTAGGGTCCGCACGCTTAAGGTTTCGATGACAGTTATATTATGAGTTTATGAGTTTTGATGTACCGAAGGAGTTCGGAGTCCCGGATGAGATCGGGGACATGACGAGGAGTCTCGAAATGGTCGAGACGTAAAGATCGATATATTGGACGACTATATTCGGACATCGGAAAGGTTCTGAGTGATTCGGGTATTTTCGGGAGTACCGGGGAGTTACGGGAATACGGGGGAAGAAGTATATGGGCCTTATTGGGCTTTAGGGGAGAGGGAGAGGTAGGCCGCCCCCCCCCCCATTGGCTAGTCCGAATTGGACTAGGGGGAGGGGCGGCGCCCCCTCCTTCCCTCTCTTCCCTCTTCCCCTTCCTTGTCTCCTACTCCTAATACATGGAAGGACTCCTAGTTGGACTAGAAAAGGGGGAATCCTACTCCCGGTGAGAGTAGGACTCCCCTAGGGCGCGCCATAGAGAGGGCCGGCCCTCCCCTCCTCCACTCCTTTATATACGGGGGCAGGGGGCACCCCATAGACACACAAGTTGATTTTTGTGATCGTTCCTCAGCCGTGTGCGGTGCCCCCCTCCACCATATTCCACCTCGGTCATATTGTCGCGGTGCTTAGGCGAAGCCCTGCGTCGGTAGTTCATCAAGATCGTCACCACGTCGTCGTGCTGACGAAACTCTTCCCCGAGAGCTTTGCTGGATCGGAGCCCGGAGAACGTCATCGAGCTGTACGTGTGTCAAGAACTCGGAGGCGCCGGAGTAACGGCGCTTGGATCGGTCGGATCGGGAGGAGGACGTACGACTACTTCCTCTATGTTGTGTCAACGCTTCCGCTTTGGTCTACGAGGGTACGTAGACAACACTCTCCCCTCTCGTTGCTATGCATCACCATGATCTTGCGTGTGCGTAGGAATTTTTTTGAAATTACTACGTTCCCCTACATATTTTTATAGCTCGAACTCGGTGTACGATGGGCGAAGTTCACCAGCACCGCTCGCCGCTCGATCGCCGGTGTTCAGGAGGCGAATCTGCGAGCAGTGCCGAAAAGGTACTAGTCCGTGAGGTGACTGCTCGCTGTATCGGTAGCGAGCACGCCCCACACTACCACGGTACTACCCTAGATGCTCTACGTGCTAGATGGCACAAGTGGGAGACGTGCGGGAAAGCACGCAAGGGAGAAGTAGATGAGACCTGGTGAAGAAGTTCACCGCCCCTTGAAATGTGAAATTTATTTACAGTCAAGATTAAAAAGATTTGTGCCTGACCCGATTCTTTTCTGAACTTTATTATGTGAGATTGTTATAGCTATTTATACTAAACTTTAATACTTATTTGTATGTATTTTGCCAAATCACGATCATAGATATCATATTATGGGCAATTCAAATTGTTTTTGTAATAAAATTTGTTTTTTAACATACATCTTAAAACATATTTAAACCGAACTCACTTAAATGCGAGAAAATAAGAAACGGGAAAATCCATGTTTACTTGGATTATATGGTGACAATGCTTTAATGGTGTATTTGTATATGTGTATCCTTAAATATTTTGGTATAGATCTGTATACTGTATGACATACAAAGTATCTTCATAGTGGTGTCTTTATAATTACATATACATAACTAGAAAGATATAGAGTGTACAAGATGTTTAGGAGGAAGATTCGCTCCAATTTTTAGATCATTTGAACGTCTGAGCAGCTCTCAGCAAAACAAGACAAATTGAATTAGAACGGTGCATAATAGTAAGTTTTTCGGTGCTCGATCGTCGGTGCTCAGAGGCGAATCTGCAAGCATTGCTGAAAAGGTGTCGGTCCGTGAGGTGAGTGCTCACTGCACCTAGCACGCCTTGCACTATCACAGTACTGCTCTAGATGCTCTACGTGCTACACGCGACGAGTGGGAGACTTGTGGGAAATTTCGCGAGAGAGAAGTAGATGAGGGCGTGAAAACTTGTGTTTGACCCAATTCCTTTCTGAATTTTGACATGTGTAATTGTTATAGGTATGTATCTTTTTGATTTATGAGTTGATCATCGGAGGGGGCGGTGCGTAGTAATAGGTTTTCCGGTGCTCGATCATCGGTGTTCAGGAGGCGAACCTATGAGAAATGTAGCGAAGACACCTCGCACTACCGTGGTACTGCCTTAGATGCTCTATGCGTTAGACGCCACAAGTGGGGGACCCGCCGAAAGCGTGCCATAGAGAAGAGAGATCAGACACGAGAAAGAAGAAGCGACTAACAATAAGTCTTGGGTCCACCCTATCAGCCCAAGGGAGAGCTGCTCAGTGGAGTGTAGTAAGCAAAGATTGAAAAAAAAATCACTCTTTTTTACATCTTTCGAGGATATAGATAGCAATTATTCAGTTGCCTTTGCCCATAGGCATGGATGCTAATTAATTTTGTTCTTAAAAAGAGGATGAGCATGGAGTATATATGGTCATTACAAGGAATGGAGTGTGTCAAAGAGTTGTTCGTCGTTTGTACTTACATTCAAATTTAAAGAGGTTTGCTCTGTTTTAATTCCCTTGTACGTATTAAATTATATTCTTGATTTACTACGTAATTTTTCATTCATAGTAATTAGTTGAAGTTAGGCTGGATCAAAAAATAATATGTGTGTATTTGCAACCTGTTTTGTTTTTGCTTCTAGACATATGGTTGAGTTTTTCTTTTTTAAAGCATTTTCTGTTTACTATAGTTTACAGATTCAACCAACCCATCTGGCTTCAATCAGCCCATCTGGCTTCAACCAGCCCACTTTACTTCAAGCTTCCGTCCGCTCAATATTTAACCTTCTAATACAGCCCATAAGGTCAACTTTCGTTGGCCCATATACACCATGCATGCATTCGAATGATAGACTATGTGGTGATTTTTTTTGCCACCTAGCAATTTATATGATTACACTAGCTTACACTGTTTATCTTAGCAATTGTCTACACTTGCCAATATATAGCAAACTTGCATTTATTTATAACACATACACAAGGTTACAATTCAAAAAATAAAATAAAGAAACATATAACTTTTTGTTTCCTCACGGCAGCAAAGCATTACATAACCAACCCAGGTGTCGCTACAGCTAAGTTTTTTATGCTTCTACAATATGGGCTCTGTAGTGTTTCCAACTGATGGTATGAGTACAGGGATAAAAGAACAAATATGGACTCTACCATGCATCTGTGAGTAATTGTTTGCAAGAAAACATGTAAAAACAATTAAGAAAATAATGATTCCAAGGATATGATGTAGATATCGTACTACTTAATTTTGAATGCATCATATTCTTATATTGTTAAAAAATGCAGAGGAAATTTTCCACAAATGGTCATTTGTGCAATCCAGGGAGACTTCTAAGCAGAGTACGTATGAGCCCAAGAGAGAGAAAAATGATCCATGTGAAAAACAATCTAGGTGCAAATCTGTTATTGTTGAAGGTGAGTTGTGTCTTTCCAATCAAAGAAGATAAATAATTTGTACTTCAGCCACAGAGCATCCCATGGTGCTCATCTGAGGGTTTATGGCCCTGTTTGGTTCGGGTGTGGATTTCTAAAAGCAGCTGTGAAAAATCTGTTGTGGAAAAACAGTTGTGGAAAATCTGATGCGAAAAAGACGTAGGTCATTTGGCAAACCAGCTGATACAACTTTTTCAGATTTTGACCAGCAGTGGAATCAGATTTTGGAAAGCACGTCCTGGGTTGCTTCCGCTTTTGGTTCAGATTTTGGCAGCGTATTTCTGAAATCGGATTTTGCTGGGTTCGCTCTTTGATTCAGATTCTGTTGCGCGGCAGCGGAATCCGTTGATAAAAGCTGAACCAAACATGACTTATGTTTTGTAGCCACGTCCAGTCCACGCGTTGCCACACCTAACCCATACGTCGCCATGGCCTTTTCGACATAGCCACGTCCTTCCCACATGCCAGTGCCTCCTCCCTTCCACGTTCAGCCTACGCGTCGGTGTGGCCCTGCTCACCTCGCCACGTCCAGCCAAGGCGTCCATAATCTATCAAGCTATAAAACAGCCAGACCGCACGTCCTATCAACCAGAATGTACAATATAAGCTGTAGACGGGCGAGATCCACTAGTTTTTATTTACTTCCAACTCGATAAAACTGTAACAAGTAAGCCCATCCATGGAGATTTTTCTTCCGATTTTATTATATGTCTACTTGGTTGTCTCCTGATTTTTTTGTCTCTCTCTTTTCTATTTTTTGTGGATGAGTTTTTTTTGCCCCTTTTTTGTATATTTTTTCAATTTACTATTTTCCTTTCCTATTTTTTTCATTTCTTCTTATTTTTGTTTCTTTCCTTTTTGATTCTTTCTTTTTTGTTCATCGTGTATTAAAAATATTCTTGTGTATTAAGAAAATATGTATTAAAAATACGTCATCATGTATTCACAAATAATTGGCGTGTAATGAATATTCGATTTCTTTGATCCAGTTCATGACAGCGGATGGTACCCGCGGCCAATGACAACAATCGGATGAGGTTGACAACATCTATATGAGTATAGTTCAAGCTCTTCTTCATCTGAAATAACTATTCTTGTCGATGCGATCTCGGTGGCGTGAGGGTTCAACGAGGGGGGGCTCCGATGTGTTGGAAAGGTTCCGCTACGCTTTTACATGGGGCGAGATTGTAGACGTGCCCCAGTTGAATCGTGGTGTGCTAATTCGAATGCCTTACGTTGATAAACTCTTAGATGCGCCACATGGCAGATGTGGGAGTTCTGATCAATGAATAAAAAGAACTCATCGGTGCGTCACTTGCAAGTTGCGACGAGAACCCGCCTAGGCGGCAGCGACGGCCGCCGGCCGTGTAGCGTGGCGAGGTTGTCGAGGATGAGGATGTCGCCCTTGCGCCAACGGAACTGGATGCTCTCCTCCTCGATGATCTCCTCGCACCGTTGCACGAAGCTCGCCGGGATCTCGGCCCCGTCCGCCGCCGTGGCCGAGCTCAGCTCCTTGCCGTGCATCCCGACCAACGTGTTGAACCACATCCTCCGTCCCTTGCGCCCTGGGAAGACACGGGTCAGCGTGCGTGTACCCAGGATCGTCTTCACGCCACCGTCCTCAAGCCACTCCACGCCCATTCCCAGTGCCTTTGCCCTGCAAACATCCCAAACCGCTTATTGTTAATTTTTTGTATAGGGGCTTACTATTGGAGTGAGGCGTTTTGGTTCTCGGCCTCCATGAAGACCGAATGTTTTGAAAAAATTAAAATTCAAAGTTTTCAGTTTTAAAAAATCTGAATACATAGAACAACATACTCCCTCGGTCCCAAAAAAATGTCTCAACTTCAGTATAATTTTATACTAAAATTAGTATAAAGTTGAGACACGTATCTCAACTTTAGTATAACTTTGTACTACATTTAGTATCAAGTTATATTAAGGTTGAGACACTTATTTTGAAACGGGGGAAATACTTAGTTCTTTGATCTTTTCTTACAAAGAACTAAGTTCTCGTTACTTTTGTGTACAAGTGTGGATATCCATTTTTTCAACAAAGCAAAATTTTTGCTGATATTGCTACTATATTAGGTGATTTTCTATTTTTTAACTTGTGCCTTTTTATAAATTATTAATCGCTCTTTTAAGATTTCAACCCAATATTAAACTCTTCTTATCACCACTACTACTTCGTATGTACAATTTCAATTTTTGCTGAAACAACACACTTTTAGAGTACACAGTTAGGCTCTAATATGTGCTGTTTTAGGTGACTAGGATTTATCAAATACTTGGATGCGTTAGAATTAGGAAAAGCAAATCTTCATAATACAATTTTTAAACCATATATGTGTGACAGAAATTCACAATGTTTCACTTATCCTTTAGTTTATTTGTGAGATAACGAATTCCCCATGTGCTCTTTGCTCGCTTGAGATATCGTCTGATAGCTGGGGCTTCGGAGATGTTTATTAACTCTGCATGGGTTTTATTAACTCTGCATGGGTTGATACAGAAATCAACTCAAGTAAATTTAGAGGATTCATAGGTCCAAGAAAAATATATTTTTCTCACATTTATGTAAGTGCCACTCAAATGCGCACACTAGCTCTGCTCCTGGTCTTTCCTTCAACCAGAGCACCGAGATTGGTGACATGGTATGTGAATACCTTGGGCGGGTTGCAAAGGAGGTATTTTTCTAGCATGGATGATAGACTAGGTTCCCCATCGGTGCTTCTCCACCTGTTCTCTATTGTTTTTTTTTTTGAAATGGAGGCAAATGTTTTGCCTCATCGATTAATTAAGAAGAAGAAAATTGCCCAGTTAATTTACGAAAAACCGGGCGAAAACCAATACAAATGGAGCACGGACTAACTCCTCACATGGTAAGAAACCCCACAACAGCAAATGCGGCCCCTCCCAGACTCTTCGAATACACAACATCCACAAACCCCGATATTGCTACTACGCCAAGAGACCCCAGACAAGAACCGCTCGACACAAGACATCAGATACCTCCCAACCCTCAACGATAACCCAATCAAAGCGGACAGGCCGAGAGATCGAAGGTCATCCATCAAGCAGTGAGAGACGCCTTGCCCATGGCGCCACTTTTTCCTTTGCTCACCTTCTTTTGTTTGCCCCTTATTGGTGTCCCCGTCAAGAGGCAAGCAATCGACCTGCCCAAACCAGGTCTAGCAACCTCCACACTGGCGAGTAAGTCACAAAGTTCTTTCACGAAGAGAGCATCTGGATTTGGAGTAGGTGCCAATACACTTGGCTCAATGGTCATGTCACTCACAGGCATCATCTGCTCCATGGTTGCGAACGAGGGAACATCAGCAACATCTAGACCTCCATGCTCCATGACACCAAGAGGTAGACTGGTTGACGCTCAATGGACTTAGGAGATGGAGAGATTGAAACATCCAAATCACCACACTCCTCAGCATCAAGTATCTGGCTAGAATCCAGGGGTGACGCTGGTGATAAAGCCACAATTGAGATCTCAGGAGAGTCTACCTTCGGTTGTTCGACGGACAGAGGCAGAACCGAGCCTCCACACAACTCCCGAAGCTCAGGCATGATTTGCAGCACCGGAGTCACAACCACATCATTGCCTAGACCCTCATAGGCCGACGGCGGCGAGCTGGCTCTAGCACGAGGGGAGAAACAACCATGAAGCTCGTCTCCCCTCTCGACCTCGAAGCTGCCATCAGGCACAATCAAAGGGCGCAACACATGAGCACTCTGCAACACAGGCGGCGCCAGGGAGAGCCCTCCTAGTGCAGCCTCAACTCGCTCCATGAAGATCTCCATCCGCAACATCCAACCTTGCATGGAGTCAACAACATCACGCAGAGGCTGGACCGTCTCCTCAAACCGGAAGGAAGCCATATCAAGGAGCTCAGAGCGCAACAACTCGGCCTGCCTCTCCAAGGCAGGCCGCACTGGGATATCCGCCGAGGCCACAGAGCTAGCAGGAGCAACAATGATCGATGCCCAAGAATCATGACCAAACGTCTTCGAGAGGGGCGCGGCTTCTTTCCGGACCTTGCAAGGAACTGAAGCTTGTTGGTGTCCGACAGGGAGGCGGGGCAATGGCGACAAAGTAGGGCTTCCCAAAAATCTGAGGGGACGCCAGGCATTGCGGCACCCACGCGCTCGATGACCATTCTCAAGGCATCGAGAACACCTAAAAGCATCTCGACACTCTGCTGCACGGTGTCCAGGATAGAGGCATCTGCAACATCTACCATGAAGCCAAGCGGGGATAGGACGGGGAGCCAGTGCAGGCCCTAATGACACAGGGCATTGCACGTTGCGTCACGGCATCACCTTTTGCCAACCACCGCATGAATCCGCATCGCACGCCATGCCCGGCTGAGCTGCCGGAACTGAGGATTTGGTAGCCAGCGGCGGCGTCGACGGGGCCAGCACATCATCATCCTCTTCATCTTCATTGTCGGTAAGGGAGCTCCACGAGACATATCGCGCCTTGTTCATATCCGGCTCAGCGCCGACATGCGTTGAGGATGGCGCCACTTCTACAGGAGTCGGGGACGGTGCGGTGGTGCCAGCAGGAGTCGTGGACAATGCGGTGTTGCCAGCCGGAGTCGTGGACGGCGCTTCAGCAACAGCAGCCGGGGGTGGCGGCGAGGCTTCCACAGGAGTCGAGGACACCGTAGCAGCGCAGGCAAGAGTTGGGGACGACGTGCACACAGTAGAAGTCGGGGCTGACAGTGTGGTGCTGCCAGGAGCAGAGTCAGCGGAGGCAGGGGATCCAAGCACTCCAACCACCAGGATAGGAGCATGATCTGGAGCATCACGCGCCGCGTCCAGGGCGCAAAACGCGGCGGCGCCGCTCGGAGGAGGCCGGGGGCGAGGCAGGGAGCGCTTGCCCGACTGCGCCATCGGAGGTGCTGCCACATCTGGCCTTGGCGAGAGTCTAGCACGGGACAGACGGCCGCCAGCTGTCGGGGCGGCCATGCGGGAGGCAAGAGCAGCCGCGGCCAGCGCGGCGGCAGCAACTGAGGCTTCCGACGGAGTCGGAGATGACGACGCGGACGCGAGGGCCATGAGCAGCACCTCGAGAGCCTGAAAGGGAGAGGGAGTGCAGCTTGGAGAGGACGCGGAGAGCAGTCCGGATCTGGTCTCGGCGGCTAAAATGACGGCCGGAGGAGGGAGATCAACGCGGCGCCGCCGGCCGCGACCGCGGGGTCGCGAGAGCCATGGATTCCGCCTCGACCATGGGCGTCTCGCTCGCGTTCTCTATTGTTTCAAACTATCTTTCATTGTGGTGTGGTGTTCTGGGCGTATTTGATTGTATGCAGAAACGAGGTTAAACTACTGTGTGTGCGGTTGTGTCGGTTTCGTGTGACGATAAAATTAAGAAAAAATGCATTAACAAAAAGAACTCATTGATAACCTCACAATAAATAGACATGTTAATCTATAGGATTTCTCACCATGCATGCACCCACTAATAATGGGAATGGCAAAAAACTTAGGTAAAGAAACAATTGCAATCCTTATGTCCATGTGTATGAGGCACTTAATCTTAAGAAGTGCATAGATGAACCCGGATACATATGAACCCACTTTGGCAAACACATTTTGCAATGTCAAAAAATTCTGAAAAAAGATGTGCGCGGACATCTCCATATTCTATGTGTATGCAGGAAGTTTCACAGAAAAACAATTTTTTTGTAGCCTGTGCAAAAAAGATAAAAATTTGTGCCGTGAAACGCTATTTAGAAGCAGTAAAATTTATCTTTTTTACTGAGACAAAACAAAAATACTTTTTTACACAAAACTTTGTGCCGTGAAAATTCCTTTGCCAACATGTATGCATATTTTTTTCTAGAATTTTTGAACATTACAAAACGCGTAAAAAGTACATTTTTGAAGAGCGGGCGCAGATGCCCCCGTGTGCAGATCGTCCACTCTCACTTAATCTTTTCGTAATCAACTTTTTCAAAAAATACAAAAAATAGCAACATATACAATACCTAATAAATACATTATGAAAATATATGTCATGATAGTCTAGTGATATTTATTTAGTGTTGCATTAATATTTTTCTATAAGCATAGTCAATATTAAATCAATTTGACTTGGGACAACAGTAGGTAGCTTTGTATAGGGAGAGAGTACTTCAGAAAACATATTGTATTACCGTACTTACAAACATATATAACTAAATCATGCTCGAAAGGTTGTGAATACAAACACAAAAATGTACTTTACTATCCGAAATTAAAGAAAAAGGTAGAACACACCTCCAAATTATTGAAAACGATGGAGATATATATATTTATAACATATGAAGCGAATGCAAGATAGTCCTTTTGACATATTTGACTGCCTTTTAAATGTTTTATTTCTATATTATAAATTTCTTTATGATATTTCCAATTTCCAATTTTTGGATATTTTATCAAAAATTTGAAATAACTATTTCTAAAAAAATGAGCAAAACCTTTTCATTTAAAAGTTTGTTTTGTAAATTAAAAGGGAAAAGCTTACCTTCTACCGGCCGATCGCGTGCGCCTGTCCGCCGGCTCTGTGACCGTCCGATCTATGCTTTATCAAACGGTTGAGAGCACTCCCGCGTCCGCTGGAGGCGTGTTCGTTTCCTGCAACTCACCTCTTGTTTCAGGACAACCCTTCCTGCAACTGGATAGCAAAAGTGGGGTTTCATCCCACAGCAGTGTGGCTCGCGTGGCTGGGAGTGTGAGCAGCTGAATTTGGGAGGGCGGCGGACGCGGCGGCGCAAGGCGTTGGGCGACCGGGGCTTATCCAACGCGGTGGCGTCGATGACTGGCTCAGGATTGGCGGTGGCTGGCGACAACTCAAGCAGGTACGGTTTGGAGATCCCTTCTCCCGTTTTGTGGTAGATGTGGCGACGGTGGTGCTCCCTGCTATTTCTCTTGTTTCTGCAACAGAGCATTTGTTACGGGAAGTAACGAGTGGGCATGCAGTCTTGTTTCTACAACAAAGCGTTTGTTGCGGAAAGTAACGAGTGGGCATGCGGTCTTGTTTCTGCAACAGTACGTTTGTTGCGGGAAGTAACGAGTGGGCACGCGGTCTTGTTTCTGCAACAGGGCATTTGCTGCGGGAAGTAACGAGTAGGGCATGTGGTCTTGTTTCTACAACAGAGCGTTTGTTGCGGGAAGTAATGAGTGGGCATGTAGTCTTGTTTCTGCAACAGAGTGTTTGTTGCGGGAAGTAACTAGTAGACATGCAGGGCGCAGACACTACATCGGATGGCTATCAGCTCGGGCATACAACGATCATCGAGGCGACGGATAATATGTAAACATCGGCCGGCGGACGCGTAGCAGCGCCCAAATTAAAAGGTTTTGCTATTTTTTTAGGGGACTGAAAAATAACTATGTCTAAGTAACTGTAAACTATTTGATCTGATCGGTGACTGAGATTCAAGATTCTGTATAGAGATGAGAAGATCTTTATCGAGCGGCTATGACCTTCTGAAACTCGTAAACAGAGGATAAACAAAGGCAAATCGTGGTAGCTAGCAAGCCAGCAAGCTGACGTGTATTACCTCGTCTCTGCTTCAGACTTGTCTGACGTGCCGAAAGCGTCCTCCCACCCTCTCCCTCTCATGGACCTGGTGTTGTTGTTGCTCGGCGCCGTGAACGTGTACCGGAGCCCCTTGGCGTCCAGCTCCTCCACCATCTCCGGGAACTCCTCCAGCGCCCGCTCCGTCACCCGGAAGCTCGGCACGAACGGCGTCTCTCCACCCTCCGGTGGCGGCACCTCACAGAACAGTATCACCTTCGCCGGGAACTCCTTGATCTGTACATCAATTGATCCAAACAAAACCCAGACATGACATGGATAAACACTTCACAAGGCCGCGGCCGGCATGCTGTATTGTTGCAGGTCATGGCATGGGATGTATGTGTGGGCTCACCAGCACCATCTCGTGGTGGAAGTAGACGCTCTGCTCGAGGGGCCCCTCGTTGGCGGTCCAGATGCGGCCGTGGACGTGGGTGCGCGGCGCGGGGCCGACGTACCGGATGTCCGGCCACCCAAGCGCCTCCACGACGGCGTCGAACTCCGTCGCGTCGCGGACGTCGAAGCCGCGCAGCAGAACGGCGCTGTTGGTCACGACCTTCTCCTCCAGCCATTCCCTCTTGGCCCTCACAGCGGCCACGAGCGCCTCGTACCCAGTGCCGCCGTCTTCGCCAGCGCCTTCCGTTGACGGGCTCAGGACCAGTGGCATCTGCTCGCCGTCGATGGTCTTCTGCCCTTGGCACTCGCCGACGACGAAGGAATCGCCAAGCTGCGACGTGGCCAGATCGCTGGCGGCGAACATTGCGTTGTTGATGCCGACCTTGGCTTCCAGCAGTTGCCTGTTGGCCATCAGGGCTGCCATGAGAGCTTCGTAGTCGCCGGCGCCGCTGCCACCTCCGTCTTGTTGTGAGGTGGCTTCCATGGTGGTTCCTTACAAAATTACAGTCTGCAACTCTGCCCCTCTGTTGGAAAATACTACTAGTAACTTGGGATGACCAGAAGATTGCCTCTCGTAGTTTTAAACTGGGAACTTCAACGGGAAATGCTGGTTTATAAAGCCGTGATGGTCGACATGGCTGTACGGTAGTTCCTCGAGTTTCAAAGGTGACGTACGTACGTACTTCAACTTATTAGTGATCCCTTCAAACGAAAAATACTAAGTGCATCGAGGATTAAACAAAGGTAGTTTGTCGTTGTACTAAAAGCGACTGGTTTGTTGGCTTCATGTGTTGCAGAAGAGGCTCTGCGGTGGACATTTGTCACCTCTAGTTCGAGTAAATGGACATTACACGCGGTTTGATTTTGGAACCACCTAAAAACCATAACTTAATTTTCAGTGAAGGAGCCTAGGCCCTGTTTTTGACATGACACGGTCAATTTTGCAGGCACCAAAGGATATTAAAATCGCTATCATTGGGTTGAAAGAAGGACAACTGGATACAGTCCAAAGCAAAGGTTCCGGTAAAACCTAGAGAATGCTTCCCCAAGATTCCCTTTAGGTCCTACTCAGGAAGAGATTGGTATTAGCTATTTGGTTCTACCTTGGCAAATACAAAATCAGATTTGGCGTGCTACCGTGTCATCATGGGTTAATTGGGGGATATAACTCGGGGACCGTCCGGAT
The DNA here is from genome assembly GCA_032464435.1 of Aegilops umbellulata. Lineage (NCBI taxonomy): Eukaryota > Viridiplantae > Streptophyta > Magnoliopsida > Poales > Poaceae > Aegilops > Aegilops umbellulata. The sequence continues at coordinate 334,997,778 of CP136058.1, forward strand.
GCCACGTGCACCTTCCATATGCAAATGCAACTGTATTTGGAGCAAGATGGTTCGTTTGGATCTACTCTGGATTTTGCAGGTGATGACATGTGGTGGCTCCGGGGATGGATATGAGCGGACGCGGCTGAGCAATGCTACATCTACATGCAGATGTTTACGTTCTTACGTAAAAAATGATTTGGCGACAGTTAATTGGATATTAGTGAAGGCGCAGGGCCCACCCCCTTTGAAATCAGGGGGCATTTAGTTTTGGTGGAAGGAAGTTACGTAGAATCACGTAAAAGCTTACGTAGGTCTAGGATTTTCGGACGCGGCTTGCATGATACCTCCGCGTACTCCCATTTGTGCTCCCGCATCGGGGGATGAAAACGTGAGGCAAACTGTTGGGGTAAATTTGACTATTTTGACCTGTGAACGAAATCAATTCACAAAATGAACTGCTCGTGAAACAATTTCACAGCCCTAACCTTTTTGTGTGGCGCCCGTCACGACGGCGCCACACCCTACGGTGCAGCGTCCAGCTCGGGGGCGTTGCACTTGAGTCCACCGTGGCAGGGCTGGGCCCCACACCCAGCAGTGCAGCGCCTCCGAGCTAGGCGCCACACATGTAATGTGCAGCGCCTAGCCCACGGGCGCTGCACTGTGACTTAGATCCAGCCGCGTCGGCCCTCTCCTCCCCCACCCACCCCATTGCCAGTTACAGAACAGAACAGAAGAAGCCGCGGCGGCGGCCCTCTCCACTCCCCCTCTCAATACCCTCTCCCAAATCCATCAGATCAGTCGATTTGGTCCGTAGATTCCTTCACCAATCCATCCTAGAAGGTACCCTGGTCCAATCCCCTTCTTTCTATCCATATAATGCATGCTATTTTGGAGATTTTGAGAAACCCTTGTTTGATTTGATTAGATTTGAATGTTGCATGTATTATAATCTTGCATGTACCTAATTTTGCAACCCTAGTTTAGTTTATTTTATTGAAAAGATATGGTTTGGGTACATAGGTTGACATTTTATTTTTATGCAAAAGATATTTGTATTGAATCTTGCATGAGGTAGGCTTAGTTTAGTTTATTGAAATTACATTTGTATTGGCAAGAATGGTTTGGATACATATGCTTTGTATTTTGCATCTAGTAGCCGTACTTTACTTTTTTTGTATTCAAAAGATAATCGTGTTGACAAGAAAGCTTTCTTTCAAATTGTTAGGATGGTTTGGCTTATCAATGATTACTGGGACCAACAACACCGGTCGTACGCTATGTCGGTGGAGCAGCGGGTAATAATGAAAGTTGCCGGTGTTATGAATTTCGTGTTTTTTTTCAAACACATATCCCCCATATGTAATGATTTGTTTGTTTGTTTGTAGGAGCTTGCATCTCTGAAGCTTCCGGCTCACGGGGTCAACCTTGGGTGGATGCGCTATGACGAGCGGTACACACCGTATGTTAGGGAGACAGGACTTCTCCCTTTCATTCAGTTGGTCAGCCGGTCAACGCCACCGAACAATGCTCCAGCACTCACCGCGCTTATTGACCATTGTAGGCCGGAGACACATACTTTCCATCTTCGTACCGAGGAGATGACCGTGACGCTCCAGGATATAGCTATGATCACCGGTCTTCCTATTGATGGGAATCCTCTATGTATGAGCACCGATTCTGATGGGTGGCGCGAGCAGATGTTTGCCCTTATTGGTAATGTTCCTCCGGCGCCTCGCGAACCAGAAGAAGAAGGCAAGAAGAAGGTTAGAGTCGCAGCCGGTGCTACTTTCACGTGGATTGTATCAAACTTCAGTATTTGCCCTGAGGATGCTGATGAGGACACGGTGAAGACATATGCTCGTGTCTACATGTGGTACGTGATATCCAAGACTATGTTTGCTGATGGCACAGGCAAGAATGCTCCATGGATGTGGCTCAAGTCGTTGACCGTCTTCGATAGCAAATGGAGTTGGGGTTCGGCGACACTGGCTTACTTGTATAGACAGGTATGAAGTTGTTTCTGTTTCACTTCATTGGTACATTATGAATCCAATCTTGTTGTTAATTCAACCAAGTTGTTTTGTATGTGCAGTTGGACGAAGCCTCTTGTAGGCTATCTGGAGGTATTGGTGGTTGTTTGCTCGCACTTTCCATATGGAGCTGGGAGTGTTTGCCGGTTGGACGACCGAAGATCATGAAGTTCGAGGATTGGGACGACAAAGGCGACCCACTACGACTCCCCACTTCGGCTTACAAGTGGGATGTGTTAAATGAGATGACGGATGATCCCTCGGTCATGTACAAGCTGTACAGGAGCGAGATGGACGCGATCACGCCTGAGCAGGTGAATCGACATTCCATAAGTGATTTTGATGCTTCTATCGTAACTCGATATCAATTTTGCATTCTATCCCATTTTGTAGGTTGAATGGGAACCGTATGGAAAAGGAGATAGCTTTGGGAACCCTCTAGAGTTCAGGCTGAATCAGATGTGCCTTAGAGATAGGGATCTCTGGCATATGCGGTGTCCACTCATATGCAACTGGGCGGTTGAGATTCACCAGCCACATCGGGTGTTCCGCCAGTTTGGTTTGTTCCAGCCACACCCGCCAGAGTGGGAGGACACGGACATAGTGCTACACGCGTAAGATATAATCAACCTTGAGCACTTAGCTTCTTGGCGGTTTCGATGATGCTAATATTCTGTTTCTAACTTGCAGGTTGGATAAGAAAAAGCAGCGGAAGATCAAGGATTGGTCCAAGCATCACAGCAAGTATATCATATAGTTCAAGTACGCTGTGGAGCAAGCTCAGGTTGGAAAACGAGCTCAGCTTCGTCAGCACTGCCCGATCGCGTTCAACAACTATCTCACATGGTTTCTTGCAAGCACCCGTGTGGAGGTATGCAAGCTGGCGTATGCCGAGGAGATTTTGGAAGAACCCACCGTTTTTTATGAGGTTGCCCAACACCAGTACAACTCATTGATCAGGAAAGGCAACTCAGTGATCCCTTCAGCTCCAATGATGAACTTTGTGGTATTTGCCCTTGTCGCCCCATTTGCTTTGTGATCCCTTCACTTGCCTAACACGTTAACACCGTTTCTGTTCATAGCGTGCCCAGATCAAGAAAGCAGCTGATGAGTCCGACACTATTCTAGAAACAACCCCGGCTGGCAAAAGCGATGGGGAATCTTCACTTCGAGCTTTCATTAAGGTTCACATCTCCTTCAAACTAGCACTTAACATGTGTTGCTATGTTCGATGTCTCATTCACTTGTTCATGTTGCAGCGCCAGGGCCAAAAGTTAAGGCGGCTATCAAATCTTTTCGGTTGTCGTGACCCCGAGTATGTATCACCAGAACGTTCTAGGTCGGCGACACCATCAGATCCAACTTCTGGCAACGCTGATCCTTTGGAGGATGAGGATGTGGGTGTGTTCACCCAAGAGGTATGGCATGAGGATATATCCAATTGTTGATGCATTGCTAACTATATCCTCACACACGGTCTTTCCATATCTTTTGTGCATGCGTAGGTTCCTGATGATATGGTCTTGGGGGCCTACAAGGTTCGGTCTGCATACGAGCTAAAGCCTAGGAAGGGAATCAACAAATACACACCTGAGGACTTCACTCAAAGAGGCAAAAGGACGGTCGGCACCTCGCGGATGAACGCTTTGGATGACTATTTGGAGGACGAAATGGACGACGTGGAGGTACCGGAGCCGGAGTCGAAGCGGGTTCCTTGTCCTAGGAAGGTGAAGAAGATATCTGCGAAGAGGGGGGAGGAGCCAGCAAGCGCGGAAAGCACTAGTCATCCTTAGTAATGTTCAACCCAGAGTGGTGGTAGCTCTTAGTAATGTGGAATTTGTTATGTCGTTGAAGTTAGAGTGATGGACTTGAACTTATTGTAGCTCTATGTTAAACTTGAACTTATTGTGATGGTCCTTTCTAAGAAATGATGTCTTTGTTCAACACTATTTGAACCTTATTGTTTACTATACGCAATGTTGAATTATGGCTGAAAATGACAGTCTGAATGGCAAAAAAACACTAAGTGTTTGTGCAGCGCCTAGCTTGGAGGCGCCACAATCCATAGTGCAACGCCCAGCTGCTAGGCGCTGCACTATGGAGTGTGGCGCCTCCAGGCTAGGCGCTGCACTATGGAGTGTGGCGCTTCTGTTGCACTTCCAGGCGTTGCACTATGGAGTGTGGCGCCTCCGTGCTAGGCGCTACACTAGGCTGTATCTATCCAGAGAGCAACAGAAGTTTGAAGTAGTTACAGACATGTGCAACGCCTAGCTGCCAGGCGTTGCACTATGGAGTGTGGCGCCTCCGTGCTAGGCGCTGCACATTTCTGTAACTATCCAGAGAGCAACAGAAGTTTGGAGTAGTTACAGACATGTGCAGCGCCTAGCTGCCAGGCGTTGCACTATGGAGTGTGGCGCCTCCGTGCTAGGCGCTGCACATGTCTGTAACTACTCCAAACTTCTGTTGCTCTCTGGATAGATACAGCCCAGTGCAGCGCCTAGAGTGGAGGCGCCACACACCATAGTGCAGCGCCTGCCCTTTGGGCGTTGCACTTGTACTTAGTGATTTTTTTTGCATATGCAAACATAGCTATGATGATATGAGGTAGGATTGATACATAGCTAAGATGATGTGAGGTAGGATTGATACATAGCTAAGATGATGTGAGGTAGGATTGATACATAGCTAAGATGATGTGAGGTAGGATTGATACATAGCAAGCAAACAACTATGAAGAGAACATATGCACAACACATAGTACTTCACGACACATAGTAGTTCTCACAACCAAATCGACGAGGAGGAGACATAGTAGTTCACGACACATAGTAGTTCTTACAACCAAATTGACGAGGAGGAGACAATGATTCACGACACATGGTAGTTCTTACAACCAAATCGAGGAGGAGACATAATGGTTCACGACACATAGTAGTTCACAACCACGTTGAGGAGGAGACATAGATCATGACACATAGTAGCTCTATTGCGTAGAGCAAGGCCCCTTTCCCTTCTTCTTCTTCCTCTCTTCTTCCTCTTCCTCCTCCTTTTCCTTATGAGGTGAGCCTCCTTAACCACCCTCTCCATGAATATCTTATTCTCCCTCTCTTCTTTTTCAGCTGCAATTGCCCAAAGCTTCATCGTTTTTTCTTGAAAATCCTTTAAACACTTCTTCTGTGCCTCCTCACATTTCCTCACCAACGCTTGTTCCCTAGCAAACATCGCAGCTCTTCCTCTCTCTATTCTCTTCCTCTCCGTCTCAAGCTCCTCTTCCTTCTTCTTCTTTAGCTTGGCTGCATCCTCCTCTCTAAGCTTCTTGGCAGCCTTCTCCCACCATCCCGCCATCTCATCTTCGCCATCCTCCTTCATCGTTGGTTTGTTGGGTTGGGAAGCCGCCATACCTACAATGAGTGAAACATAATGGTTAGTAGGTACAATAAGAACAAATGGAAGCACATATGAAAAAACAAGAACATATGAAAAAACAAGAACATACGGAAACGGTCCATCTAGGTATCCAACCATTCCTCTATAACGAACTTGCCCTTGTCCATCACCGCGGCCAAGTCCACCACCAAGGCCAAGACCATCACCAAGGCCTAGTCCACGAGCTCTACCACCACCACGGCCATTACCACCACCACGGCCTCTTGTAAGTCCTAGTTGCCGACCTCTTTGTTGCCTAGATCCTCTTTGGATAACGCTTGGTTGGCTACCACTTGGTTGGCTTGGCACTTGTTGGCTACCACTAGGTTGGCTACCACTTGGTTGCCTTGGCACTTGTTGGCTACCACTTGGTTGGCTTGGCACTTGATGGCTACAGCGTGGTTGCCTTGGCACTTGTTGGCTACCACTTGGTTGGCTTGGCACTTGATGGCTACCGCGTGGTTGCCTTCGCACTTGTTGGCTACCTCTTGGTTGGCTTGGCACTTGTTGGCTGCCACTTGGTTGGCTCCCTTGTGTACCTACTTGTTGGCTTGTGCTTGCATCATTTGTCTTGGACCTTTTCCTTGGTTACGTACATTTTCTTTTGTTGTGGCCTTGACCTTTGCACTCCCCACAACGGGATCTCTCACGAGGCTCTTGGAATTGGTCATTGCCCGCTTCGCGGCGGCCACCATGGCCCCATCCGTCCATGTCGCCTCTAAGACGCTTTGTCTTACGTCTACCCCGTTTAACAACCTTCAACTCCGGATCCGGCCAAAGTTGAACTCCATGATACTCCGGCCATTGTGATTGGTCAAAGTACGGGTGAAAGCGGGGAGCCCATGTTTTCTTGACCGTCATAATTGAGAACTCCGACTCCCTCACGGTGCATGGGTGATTGATGTCCACATTCCTAACGCGACCGGCCGTATACAAGTGTGAGCACGGGAGATGAAGCAACAATGGCCTCCCGCAAGTGCAATCACACTGTGTTAACGACACCTTGAAAGCCTTCCCTCCATGTTGCCGGCCATCATTTGTGGTTCCTCCTGGCTCTTTCACTTCGTACTTCCACTCTTCGTTGTCATACAATATAGATTCTTCTGAGTCCGCCTTCCACGATTGAAATACCAACCATTCATCAACTTTGGGTGGGAACTTGTACTTGTACTTCCGTGGGTTCTCACCAGCTATCTGCGCATCGGTTTCCATCGAGTACTTTACAGAGTACGCATTCAACTAGTCAAATGTGTATTGAACTATTGCCGTCACGGGTAATCCACGTGCACCTTTGAGCACCCTATTGAAGCATTCGGCCATATTACTTGTCATTTGACCGTATCTCCGGCTATCTTCATCAAAAGCACGTGCCCACTTGTCCCGGTATTGAAGGTGCCTATTGAGAAAGTCTTGACCCCCAGCATCAAGCTTTTTGTGTGCGAGCAATTTGTTGTACAAAGTGGCGAAGCGCCTTTCAGAGAAAGCGAGACAACAATCTTGAAGATCGTCGGCCAACTCCTTAAGGCCACATGCCCTATAGAAGTTCGAACAAAAGTGCCTCATGCACCATCGATGATGCAACAGAGCATGCCCGGGAATGTCAATCTCCACCGCGTTAAGAATTCCTTGATTCCGATCCGATATGACACAGATTTCCCTTTGAGCGGGTAACACCTTCGTCCTCAAAAGATATATAAACCACTCCCAGTTGTCATTGTTTTCCACCTCAACCAAAGCAAATGCCAATGGCAACACCCGGTTATTGGCATCACTTGCTATCGCAACCAACAAGGTGCCCTTGTATTGTCCGGTCAAGAACGTGCCATCAATTGCGATGATCGGTCTACAATGTTCGAAAGCCCTCACACATTGCTCGAACGCCCAAAAAGCACGACCAAATACTCTGACCCTTCTTCCTTCATGAACCGTTGTTTGGTGCCCATGAGGCTCGACCACATGAACCATGCCCGGGTTTGTCGCGGCCATGGCTAGCAACAACCTAGAGATTCGGTTGTATGCTTCCTCCCATGTACCATACAGCATCTTAAATGCGGCTTGCTTCGCCTTCCATGCCTTGCCGTACTTCACCTTGTAATGAAAGATGGCTTTCACAAGGTCAATGACATGTTGGACGCTCATTGTTGGAAGTGTGGATATTGAGTTCGAGAGCCTATAAGCGATGAACTTGGACATGAGTTGTTTGTGGTTTTGAGGCACGATCTTGCCATCCACCCTCTTGCCTTGGCACATGTGATATGGCACACAACTCACTACATGCCAACTTGGACCTCCTTTCCATGGTCTTGCACGCACAATCCACGGACATATTTCATCTTCACATGCACATGCAACCGTGTAGCGCACATTGACGTCCGAGTGCACCACCTTGTGTGGACGATAATGCGTAACCGAGTAGTTGTCGAGCCACATTTTCAATTCCAACAAGGTGTCGAACTTAGAACCTTTAGCAATCCGGTTCCTGTCGTCTCCCAAATCACGGTGAGAGCTTGGCCTAACCCCAAGAGGTGCACATTGGCCACCATCTACCACGGCTTCATCCGCGAGACTAACATCCTTGAACAATGTAGTCCGATGATCCTGACGAAATACCTTCTCAAAAGCTTCGGCCTCCTTCACCGTGAACCCCTCCGCATCAAATTGTTCATCGGGACCATCGTCATCCGAGTCCGATGCATATGCACGGGAAAAAGGGATGGATTGGTCCATTGTCTCTTGCAAATGATATTTGTCAAGATCACCCACATTGTTGTCATGGAGATCAACTTCATTGTCATCGTCCGCATACTCATCTCTGTCCTCTTGCAAAACTTCATCTTGGTTGTTTGTAAACGGGCTCAATGTTGGCCTCACTTCTTGGTTCAAAAGAGGTTCAACAATTTCATCTCGCTTCGGTTCAACAATTTCATCTCGCTTCAAGGGTGGGGGGCTACTAGCAACCAAAGGGAGGGGTTCCGGTTCAAGTCCAAATGCAAACTTGAATCAACCTTCTTCGTTGCAAATAACTCAAGAGCCTTGTCTAGTGATTCGGCCACCGTCTCCTTGTATGCAACCCAATGTTGCTCCGAGTTGACACGCATTGTCTTCCAACGGACGTGCATTCCAAGACCAACATTATGCCTTCCCTCCAACTCAATGATATCATTAGGGTCCATCCAATTCAAATCTTTCCTAACTTGTTGCAAAAGCTCCGCATAGCTAGGACTACTATCAAACACCATGTCAAGCTCATCTGGGTCCGGTTCTATATTGCCTCTCAAAAAGGCGTCTTTGTCCCCATGATGAACAAACACACATGTTCTTCCCATCCCTATAAGCATTCCAAGAAACACAAGGTAACATTGCTTCCATGAGTACTAATCCAAGGATTAACACGGAATAGAAACCCTAATATATATATCAAACAACAACCCTAACCCTATTCATAACCCTAACCCTAACCATAACCCTAGCCCTAAACCTAACCCTAGCACCAACATAAGAACACCCATAAGAGTAACCCTAGCATACTAACAAAGCCTAATCATAGAAATTGGCAAACAAACATCTCACATCTCCATGCAAATCTCTAGATCCAAACAAAACTAGGGTTTCCCCAAACTAGCAAGAAATGAGCAATGGGAGAACTTTACTTGGATCAAAACAAGGGGATCGGAGAAGATTACCTTGAGGGAGGGTTTGACTTCGAAATCCATGGACAAACTCTTCGAATATGCAAGATTTGGGAGAGGATTTGAGAGGGGAGAGAGTGGGAGAGGGGGCAAAGCTCGGGTTGGGTGTGTGGTGTGGGGGGTGGGGGAGGGGGAGCAGCCAAGTGGCTGGATAAGTCACAGTGCAGCGCCCCCCGCGCTGGGCGTTGCACTTTAATTGTGTGGCGCCTACCTCAGAGGCGCGGCACATTACATGTGTGGCGCCTATCTCGGAGGCGCTGCACTGCTGGGTGCGGGGCCCAGCCCTGCCACGGGGACTCGGGTGCAACGCCCCCGAGCTGGACGCTGCACCGTAGGGTGTGGCGCCGTCGTGGCGGGCACCACACAAAAAGGTTAGTGCTGTGAAATTGTTTCACGAGCAGTTCATTTTGTGAATTGATTTTGTCCTCAGGTCAAAATAGTCAAATTTGCCAACCGTTGGATGTAAAACTAGCACGCACGGCGTGGAAGCAAACCAGCCGCGTCCGGATATGGGCATATGGCCACACTTTTGAATCGCTCGTTTCAATCTACTCGGGATTTAGGAGGCGATGACATTTGATGGATGCAGGGATGAATATGGGCCAAAATGGCCTCCCAACATAATTTATCTATTTTAGGGGCATCTAGGGTGCATCTAGATCATTAAATGTGCACTAGTTAGAGCACATTTAAGTATAACAACATAATGTATTTATTACTTTCTTTTATTAATCCTTGGGGTTTTTTCTCTTGTCGCTTATGTACTCGCACGTTTGATTAAGCCTTTGTCTTAATAATTGGGCTAGGCATTTTTAACTTGTGTGAAACCCCTACAAAAATTAACATATCCTCCCGAGAAATGGACTATCCTAGCATTATGTTTTAGTTTTTTGGTGGGACAAAAAGAAAAAAGGACTAAAAAGTCGATGCGGCCCAAGCAAACCTCATAAAACCGCCCACAACGCGACAACAGCAAGCGCCGAGCAACACAATACGATGAAAAATGGCCCACATAGCACACACGGTGACAATGCGCACACGAGGCCACCCCGAGCAAGCCCCACTGCTCAAAACCCTAATCTTGGAGGAAAAGACCAAACGGTTCATGGATTAGTGTGATCTAAGTAATTCTCATCTTGATGCCGGACCTCGTGGCGAGATCCGTAAATATCCTAGAACATATACATCATCAATATTGACTAACGGAGTTACAGTTCTGAAATGCGGTTGGTATGTTGTTATTGTCATCGTTGCCATGAGGAATAGATTTGGTCATGTCACATCGAGATGCGGTTTACCGAACCTGTCTGTTTTTCAGCTCGTTTAGTTACATTCATTTTCGATATAGATGTATGTGTCTTCAAAACATGACATAATTGAGAAGTTACACCATCCATTCTAGTATACAAGGCTATATAGATTTTTTCTAAAGTTAATCTATGTTATGCTTAACCAAGTTTTATATATATATATATATATATATATATATATATATATATATATATATATGACAACAATATTTTGATCCTGGATCAGAATAGTTATTTGGATCACAGTACCCTATAGGGACCGACGAGGTGTTCCTAAGATCCCGCAAATAAAAAAACCCAACCAACCATCCCCCACCTCCCGCACCTCGCACTCTCCCCCCGACCCACCCGCCGCCGCCGCCCCAGGAAACCCCCAACCCACCCATCGCCGGGGACCACCCAACCACCGCCGCCCTCAACCCCAGGCGCCGTGGCCCCCGACCCCAGGCGTCGCCGCCCCGCCAATCCCGGGTGTCGCTGCCCACTTGAAATCTCTCGATCCGGAATCACGCCAGCCAGCCACCCCACCCATCGTGGCGGCGCCTTCTACCATGACGCCGCTGCAAGCCTTCTACGGTGACGCTGACGCCGGCCTCCTCTCGCAGCCCCGCCGGCGCTCTGCTGTTAGAAGTTCGAGGCCGGATCCGGAAGAAGTTCGAGGAATGCTCCTGACACCAGAGCTGCCATCCGCCCCCGCTCTCCGCCCCCGCATGAGGATCCTACCGGAGAAAGCGAGATTGACTCGCCCAACCAGTGACTCCTCCCGGGCTCTGCCGCCCTGCTCCCATGATCCGCAGCCCCCCTGCAGCAACGCCCTTGCTCCCCAAAGCAGCCGCCCAGGGGCATTATGCCATCTGTAGTGCATCTAGCCCAACACACCATGCTCCTCAACTCTCTCCTCTGCACCTCCTGCCTTGGTATCCCTCGCGTGTGACCTTCTCCAGCGCCTCTGATCGACCTTCCCGTCATCTCTTGCTTGAACCCGTGCACCACTTCTTCTGAATCAGCTCTACTCGTTCGAAGCTACAGGTAACTTTGTTGCTTCTCCAATATTGTTTGCAAATTCAGTATTGTTGGTATGGATATTTCTCTGCTGTTCATCTTAGTATGTTAAAAAAAGAACCGTGAACGATTGGGTCTGTATCTGCATAAAAGAGATCATGTTTCTGAGTATTAATTTGATAATTCATTTCATATGTTGTTAAAAAACAATTAACAGTGTAGAATGTGAGGAACTGAGGTGTACGTGCTAATGTGTGTGTTTATCCTCTGTTGTGTGCGTGCGTCCGAGGATCTTCCTGGACTTCTTTACGTCTACAGAGGACCATTATAAATCCTAATGTGCAGTTGTTCTTGTGTGTGTGTGTGTGTGTGTTTTGTTCTTCAGAGCATTTTCTTTAGGGCAGTGGAGAGAACCCTCACCCTTATCCGATTTGCAGCGCCGCCCGAGTCGTCCCAACGCAACCCCAAGCTGTTCAACTACGCAGCCCCGGGCCGTTCAACAACAGAGCCGCTGGAAGTTCATGAACACATCACCTAGATCCTGCTGCCCACCATCCAGTTCAATTTCTGCTGAATCTGGTGAAGGGAGACTTCTTCTGAGATCAATTCCCTCTTTGGTTTCGTTTCCACATGTCGCCAGTTGCTATTTGTCGGAAAGATTTATATATACTGGGATCTTCATGTACTGAACATGTTAGAAAGATATCTCATGTATATTCGTCTCTTGTGTGCTGCAGCCCCATAGCTCGCCGCGTCTTCTCCACAAGCCGTGGAGACAAGACCATGCATCCAAAATTGTTCCTGGTGGAGACACCAGTCTGCTTGTTGCTACCTACATCCCATGGAAGACAACGGGCACGGCCTTGCTATAGACCCTGCATGTTGCTACCTAGGCGTGCTCGTGGCTACCTAGGCGTGCTCGTGCCTCTAGCTCCCGCCAGAAAATTGGCAACCATTGCAGGTCAGCTTCTCCTGATGCGCTAGTCCAGCTGCGAAAATGAAGAGTACAGGGAAGCTTCTCCAGAAAAATGGCCACCATCGCGGTTAGTTTCTGAATCAAGATGTTGCTTGTCTGAGAGTACAGGGAAGAAGAAAATCACGGAGAAGATGACGCATCAGCACTATGTGGATAAGGTGAGAGAAGATACGAAGGGAATGTGTGGTGGAGAAATGCAAGTCCGCCACTAGATTGGGTGCTTATAGTTACAGTGTGGCCATGTCATTTGAGAATATTGTTTGTAAGCGTGCATTGTCTTTTTACTGCTGATTCTTATGCTCAAATGATCCCTAAATTTCTATAGTGTTTGCACACCCATTTTACATCTGCCCTTCTCTTTTTGTGCATGTTTTGCACCTTAGAAATCGTCGTGTCAAGAAGTTCATATATAACTACCAAGGAATCCATGAAACGAAAATTTAGAAGTTCGAAAAAGTTTACTCTACAATAAGTTTAAATTATTTAGCTCGGCAAGTTCATAGGACAAAATATGGGTGGTTTAATTTTCTTTTTGTGTATATAAGAGAAAGAGAAAAAAGTTCAAATATAAGAAATGAAAAATTCAAAAATTTGTAACAAGATACAAAGTTCATGTATGAAATTCGTGTGCAGAAATAAAAGGGTGCATTTTTGAAAAAGATGCAAATACATGTTCTCTAATTCCTCATTTTTTCCTGGTGGTCCCCAAGGAGTAAAAACACAGGGGTCCGAAGTTTATTAAAAAACTAATGATTTTTTTCATTACTAATAAAAGAATTAAATTAGCATCCAACCAATCGAAGTTTACAAAAACTCAAAAAAAATCTCGTTACTAAGAAATAAAACGAAGAAGTTCAAATTAAAATAAAGGAACAAATATAAAAAGTTTAAATACGTTTTTCTCTTATAAAAAAGCTAGAAGTTCAAACTAAATTAACAAAGTGGTTTGATGTTCATTTAAATACTAGGATTTTACTGTTATTAAAAAATTAAGATATCCATTGTTATTAAAGAATCAATGATGAATTTCAGAATGAAAAAACTATCAAATTTGATGTTTAATTAAAAATCAAAAACAATTATGTACTTAAAAAATAGAAAATGTGAAGTTTGCATTAAAATAAAACAAAAGTTCAAAGTATATTAAACCTAGGATTTACAAGATCAAAAAACATAAAAAAACGGAGAGAAATTCAATTTTTTTCTTGTTAATGCGCTGCTTTATTACAAATTTAGATGTTTATTATAAAACACTCATTTTTCTCGTTACTAAACAAATAAACAAATAAGTTCAAATTTTAAAAATAGAGAATTCAAAATTGATAAAAATACTCAGATTTTTTTCATTACCCAATGGAAGTTCAAATCAATAAAATGAAAAGAGTTGAATAAATATTACAAAAAATGATTGTACATGTTGTGTAGGTCAAAAAGTTGGCTTGAATTTATGTTTTCTGAAGGTCAGAATGTTGTGTTCGAGAAGGTCGAGTGTGTTATCTCAGCAAGTTCAAGATAAATTAAGCATGCAAGGTAAAACATGCAAGAAAGCAAAAAGAAAGGGAGAAGTTCAATTTCTAAAGATGACGCGGTACACAACGTGTAAACCAATGTTGAAAGAAAAAATTTCAATTTCTAAAGATGACGTGGTTCGACGTGCTAAACAATGTTGAGAGAAAACAAAAAAAAGGAGAAGTTCAATTTCTAAAGAAGCGGTTTGATGTGCAAACCAATGCAAAAACACACACAAAAATGTTTTTTTGGTGTCTTAAAAAAATTTATTGATAAAAAAGGATTAAATAAATAAAACCAGGAAGTCCATATTAAAAAGATGGAGACGTTCGATGATTATAGAAAACTCAGATTTTCCTCGTTATTAAAGAATGGAAACAAGAATTTCAAAAATTAAATAACAAGAAGTTCAACTTTTAATAAATAGAGCGCTTCAAAATTTCGTAAAAAAAGATTAAGAAAATAAAACCAGTAAGTCCATATTAAAAAGATGGAGAAGTTCGATGATTATAGAAAACTCAGATTTTCCTCGTTATTAAAGAATGAAAGCAAGAAGTTCAAAAATAAAATAATAAGAAGTTCAACAATTAAAAATAGAGCACTTCAAAATTCATAAAAATGGATTAAGAAAAATCAAATTAAAAATTCATAAAAAAACTTAAATATTTTCACGTAACCGAGAGTGATCTAGGTTGATAACTGCCAGAAGTTCATGTACTACACGGTGTGCATTTTTATTGAAAAAACAATAAAAAATCAAAGGCTAAAAGTTTTGTTATTATAAGTTCAAGCACTTCGCGGGAGAAAGTTAAAAAAATTATTGTGAGAGAGATTTGTACAAAGGAAAATATCATTTGTGTAACACTGACAATGAATGAGAAAATTACAAAGGAAAATACGTCACAGAAGTTCAGCGTGAAAATAGCAGGAAGTTCAATTACTACAGTGGATGAATTTCAAATGAAAAACTTTTAAAATTGTCGCGAATATGAAAAAAGATCAACACGGGAAAGTTAAGTGCTTACAGCAGCTTTCCACCGGTATATCACTTGCTCAATTCCGGTCAATGGATGGAGAGTTACGAGCAGTGGATGGAGACCTACGAGAAAAAAATCACGTGAAAAACAGAGTGAAGTTCAGGTACACGCGCCGAGAAGTTCAGGTTCTTCACGGGGTGCATTTTCGAAGAATCTGTTTCGCGATATAGGCAGAACGCATGATCCCGCCGTTTTCGAAATTACTTGAAAACGGCTAGGAATCAGAGAAAATCATCAACATGAAAAAGTTCCGCATTTTTCGTAGCTTTTCAGCGGTATATTATTTGCCACATTCCGATAAAGTTTGTAGAAATTACGGTGAAAATACGTTTTTCACCATTTTTTAAACTGACTTAAAACCGTAAAGAATCGGGAGAAACAATACATACCAAAAAGTTTCGCATTTGCTCAAGATTTGCAACGCCATATTATTTGCTGCATTCAGACGAACGGTTAAAAAATTATCTCGAAAATACGAACTCGGTAGGACTTAGACCATTTTCTAAATTACTCTTAAACCATTGAAAATTAGAAAAAAAACTTTCAAGATGAAAAGGCAGCGCATTTTCATAAGCTTTCTAACGCCGTATCATATGCCTCCATTGGATTAGCCGTTTAGAAATGACATCGAAAAAACGAACTTAGCTGTTCGGTTTATGAAATTTTACGTTTTTTGAAATTACTCTTTAATCATAGGGAATTAGAGAAAATTTTCAACATGTGGAAGGAGCGGTTTTGCAACAGCTTTCCAACGCCATATTATATGCCTCATTTCGATAAACAGTTTAGAAATGCGACTGAAAATACGATTCATGTTTTTTGTGCGAAGAGAAAATGGTTTTCAAAACTGCTCTTAAACCGCTTACATTTTGTCAAAAATTTAACTTGGGTCATGATACTGGTGTCCACAGCTTTCCAACGGTATATCGCAAGCCCCATTTCGGCAATGTTGGCGGAAGTTCAACCTAGTTCACAGGGAATGTTCAACGTACTATTAGCGGGGCAGGTCAGGTTGTGATCAGAATATTATTCTGATCCCGTGATCAGAATAGTGTTTATATATATATATATATATATATATATATATATATATATATATATATATATAGGTAAATTATATGGGACACCTAGGTGCCTGGGCACCTAGATGCCCGTTATAGTAAGTGATATTCATGGTGCATGATGTACAATCCACGACATATGACTTTCCAAGTTTTGTTTGCATTCACTATCAGTTCTAATAGGCAATTATTGCTTTCCAAAAATAATATTCTAGTACTTTCCTAGCAATGATTCCTTTCCAAAACAAAAGGGTATGTATATACACTCTGATTTTTTAAGTTATCAAATATGACAAAATAATACGAAATATCGTCGCAAATGTTTGTATGTATAATTACGACGTATATTATGCATTCTTCTGGTGTTTTACTTTTCAAGGTATCTAGTATTAAAAAATTTAGGGTCGGGTCACACTTTTTGGCGACTAATATTTTTCTCAAAAATAAAGTCACCAAATAATATTAAATGTAATCCTAATTATTTTTTACTTCTACAAATTTATATGATGCATGCTAATACCCACACGTGATTTTTAGTACGTACATGGACCTAACATATCATACCCGCATACCCTTTTTCAATACATGCATGCTTTGAAGATACACGCAAAACTAATATACTTTGAACGGTACATAACCCAAAAAATGATACACCATTTTTTAATACACGTAAAATATTTTGAGACATACTCGTAAATGATATTAGAGATATACCCAGAAATAGTACAATTTACATATACGGCAGATATTAATTAGGTATATGAAAAAGTTAGTACGTGACTAGGTATATGATTTTTATATATAGGTATATAAATTAGTACGTGAGTAGGTATATGAATTAGTACGTGACTAGGTATATGATTTTTATAGGTATATAAATTAGTACGTGACTAGGTATATGATTTTTATAGATATATAAATTAGTACGTGATGAAGTATATGAGTTTTTATAAGTATATGAATTAATACGTAAATTTTTATAGGTATATGAATTAGTACGTGACAAGGTATGTACAAAAAAAGTATAACCATCAATTAAATATGCGTAGCATGCATGGACCATTAATTGCTGATTTTCTCTTTCTTGTTTAATGAGGGTATTAAGTGTCTAGATCAAGCAATAATTCTTTCCTAATTAAAGAGTCAAAATTTAACCAATTTGTTCTAGTACTAATACAATTGCACACATCTTAATGTAATCCGACGGTTTCTAGGCAAGGTGCCTGAGCACCTAGGTGTCCCAAATGGCCAGTCTAAGCATCCATATTTACTTTCCTTTTTTAAGCGCTAATATCCTTATTTACTTTTTTAGAAACATATTCTTATTTACTAAGACTGGACAAATAGTACATCCCTTCATAAACATATCTCACTAACAAATGGTACACTATAGTTTTTTAGTTTTATGTTGAGGATACAATGCAGTTCATCTCACTTGAGAACTTAAGATTCTGAAAGTTAAAAGGGCCTACACAAAGCCTGATCACACTATATAACAAGAAAATAGAAGGAAACGGTCGGACAAAGACGGATGTGTTGCTTGGTGTGGCACAACAAGAACATATATGGACTGAGACAAAAGCGCTTTCTAATTACCCACAAAAAGATCTTATAGAAAGTATAACCAAATTTGCTAGTTATCAATCCTCCTGGGAGGCAATTAAATCTCAATCGACTCGAGGTCCATCTGATCATGGGCACTAAGATTTGTGTGCAATGTTGGATGTTTGTCTCATCACAACTGTGTGGCTCTTATGCAAGCAATGAGGGCGCGTCTATAGCACACTTAGAGCGACCTGATAGTAGTGTCACCTGCAATGCCCACAGTGGGTCGGCCCATCAACCAGGCTAGGTCACGTGTTTGCCATGAGTCTACATTCTCTTCCAATTTTTTCTTATTCTTTTGTTTCTTCTTTATTTTTGTTTATATTTTTATTTGAATATAAATATATATTCAAACACTATGTTACTTAATTTTTTTAAAGTGTTCATCGTGCATTTTAAAATTGTCAACACAGTGTATAAAAATTGTCCGTGCAGCTTTTATAACATGATGATAGCATTTCAAAATATGACATGATATTTAAAAATGTTCACATGTTTCAAAAGAAAAGGTTTGTGACATTTAAAAAATTATAGTGTGTAAACAAATATTGGCATAATTAAAAAAGGTTGCACCATTCGAAAAAATGAATGTGGCAATTAAGAAAAATGCTCACAGGTTTCAAAAATATGTTCGTGATATTCTGAATTAGTTTTATGCATTTTAATAATTTTTCACGTAGTTTAAAAAGTGCATCATGACACACTGCCATTAAAAAAACTGTTCTACTTGTATTTGAAAAATGTTTAGCATGTATTTGAAAAAGTTCAACATGTCTTAAAAATATTCCATAAGTACATGAAAAATGTATATTGAAAATTAGACGTGTGTTAGAAAATAAAAATAAATAAATAACAGAAAACCAAAGTAAACTGATGAAGAAACGTAAGAAACAGAAAAATCAAAGAAACCCACCAAATCGAACCAAAGAAACAAACTTAAAACTGAAAAAAAAAACCGAAGGAAAAGTGGAGTAAACATAAGCAGAAAAACCAAAAGAAAACTGTTGAAAACTGATAAACAAACACACAAGGGAAAAATCGGCATGAAAGATTCTAAAATCGGTTTATGCGGGTCCACAGAACCTTCACAAAACCATGCAACTGTGTCGCCAACTAAGGGAAGTCCTTGAGGAGACGGCATCTTCCAGGTCGCAGTAAGCGACATCTAGCTCAGCGCTGGATCAGTGTGTGGATTTATCTAAGCTTTTCTTTTTCTTATGGCTACTGACTAGGCTATCTTGGATACATGCGTGCTTTTTAGATCTACGTGAGGCTTTGCCTAGAATGGGCTTTATGATGTGTCTATAGGTTGCCCACCCCCTGTTTGCCCCTAGGGTAGTTGCACTTTTTAGATTTTGTCACATCGGCACGTTCTAGTTTTTCTTGAAAACAAATTTGCTCAATTTCATGCAAAAAAAAAATCTGTTCAGAAGTCCTTGCGTTTTTTTAAAGGTTCTAATTTGCATGTTCGTTTCGCACATATGCCACCAGAGGTTCAAATCCTAGGCACAAAACGTTTCACATGTTATTTTTCATATAACTGTTTTGTGTGATTGATCAACATATCTAAAATGTGTGAATTGTCGTTTCATATGGTAATTCAGGCATTTCAAATATTCCTAACCAATAGTGCATGTTTTTCTTTGCTCTTGTTTATAGGGTTGCACTTTTCATATACCAAATTAGCACATAAGTTTGTTTTATGCATCCAGCCATATCTAAAACTAGATGATACCCCCGCGCATTGTTGCGGGAACTGCTAACAAATAATTTGATTTACAAAAACATGAGAAAATTTATGAAACATAGTATATGTTGATGATAAATAATTTTGTTTAAAAAATATTGTTTAGAGTAAGCATCGAAAGAAATTTGACAAAAAAGCCGAAAATGAGTGTGGTCTTTGTTCTGTTAATTTATTACCATGAAAATATCAGCGAGGCGATATGAGACAAAAACAACGTTGAGTAGAGGCAGTGGAGGCGTCTATACCCTTGGTTAAACCTAAGACAACAATAGCAACAACATATGTGCATTCGTAAAAAAACAAAGCTCGCATAGAAAAATAAAACGCAAGTTCACTCATAATTTGATTTTCTATATATAAACAAAAGGTCGCTTATAATTCATCAGCCCCTGGGAAAGTGTTTTTACATGGTAGATCTACTTGATTATGTGGATAGGCTACATGTCAAGATAAATAAGATGGCGAGATGAATCTCTTATGTATATAAGATGTGAAGCTTGTCTCCGTATATATTTTTAATTACTTTGTGTATTTATCTCAAATGTATTGAAGCATATACTAGTATAATGTATTGGATCATTACTAGTAAATCACACAAATTTAAAGAACACAACTTAGACAACTTAGACAACTGATCATGGCGGCATAGCGACGCTGATACTCGATCCCATAGTGGACGGTTTTCATCTGACCCGAGTCCTTATGGATGAAGGAAGCAACGTCAACTTGATATATGCCAATACATAGTGGATGGTTTTCATCCGACCAGAGTCTTGAAAGTGGTACTATTGGGCTTGCTTGATCACCCAACAGTTCCAGTTAGAGTGAGTGGCCGACTTGTCAGGGGTGCCTGTTGGGGAACGAAGCATGAAAATCAAAAAATTTCCTACGAACACCCAAGATCTAATCTAAGAGGTGTATGGCAACGAGAGGAGAGTGGTGTCTACATACCCTTGTAGACCAAAAGCGCTAACGATCTAGAGATCATGGTTGGCGTAGTCGTACTCGCGTCGCGATCCAATCCGATTCAAGTACCGCACGTGCGACACCTCCGAGTTTTGCACACGTACGGCTCGGAGGCGTCCTCTCCTTGATCCAGCAAGTGAGGGAGAGGAGGTAGATGAGATCTAAACCAACACGGCGGTGTGGTGGTGGTGGTGGCAGCGGAACTCCGGCAGGGCTTCCCTAAGCGCTGACGGAACGTGCAGGAGGAGTAACAGGAGGGAGACGGGGCAAGCACGAAAGGGTTGGCTTCCCCTGCGCCTCCCCACTATATATAGGGGTGAGGGAGGGGCGTGACAGCCCTATCCCCTCTCCCAAGGCAGGGGGGTCGGCGGCCAAGGTGAGAGGAGTGCCCTCCAAACCAAGTGGAGGTCCTCCCCGTTAGGGCTTCCCCTCCCCCATGCGCAGGGGCCTTGTAGGGGGTGCCCCTGGACCATTAAGGCCAGGGCGCCCCCTACAGCCGATGCTATTGTATGGGACGTCGTGGAAACCTCCGAGGACTTCCGGACCCTCCGGAACCTTCCGGTGGCTTCTCGATACAAACCCGAAAAAACTGGACTTTTTCCCCGAACCCCGACAACAACTTTCCATATAAAAATCTTTACCTGTGGACCATTCGGAGCTCCTCGTGACGTCCCGGATTCCATCTGGGACTCTGAACAACCTTCGGATTTTCCACTATTAATATCTCAACACTACCCTAGCGCTGCTGAATGTTAAGCATGCGACCCTGCGGGTTCGGGAACATGCAGCCATGACCGAGACTCCTCTCCGATCAATAATCAATAGCGGCACCTGGATGCCCATATTTATTCCTACGTATTCAATGAAGATCTTTATCGGTTGAACCAAGATGTCAAGGATTCAGTCAATCCTGTATGCAATTCCCTTTGTCCAGTGATATGTTACTTGTCCGAGATTCGATCGTCGGTATCTCCATACCTAGTTCAACCTCATTACCAGCAAGTCTCTTTACTTGTTCCGTACTACAAGATCCCGTGGCTAAACTCATTAGGCACATGAAGCTTCTTATGATGTTGTATTGCCGAGAGGGCCCAGAGATATCTCTCCCTCACACGGAGCGACAAATCCCAGTCTCGATCCATGCAACTCAACAGACACCTTCGGAGATACCTGTAGAGCACATTTATGATCACCCTGAAGGAAATATGCCCTAGAGGCAATAATAGAGTTATTATTTATTTCCTCATATCATGATAAATGTTTATTACTCATGCTAGAAGTGTATTAACCGGAAACATAATACATGTGTGAATACATAGACAAACATAGTGTCACTAGTATGCCTCTACTTGACTAGCTCGTTGATCAAAGATGGTTGAGTTTCCTAGCCATAGACATGAGTTGTCATTTGATTAACGGGATCACATCATTAGGAGAACGATGTGATTGACTTGACCCATTCCGTTAGCTTAGCACTTGATCGTTTAGTTTACTACTATTGCTTTCTTCATGATTTATACATGTTCCTATGACTATGAGATTATGCAACTCCCGATTACCGGACACTTTGTGTGATACCAAACGTCACAACGTAATTGGGTGATTATAAAGGTGCTCTACAGGTGTCTCCGATGGTACTTGTTGAGTTGACATAGATCGAGATTAGGATTTGTCACTCCGATTGTCGGAGAGGTATCTCTGGGCCCTCTCGGTAATGCACATCACTATAAGCCTTGCAAGCAATGTGACTAATGAGTTAGTTGCGAGATGATGCATTACGGAACGAGTAAAGAGACTTGCCAGTAACGAGATTGAGCTAGGTATTAAGATACCGACGATCGAATCTCGGGCAAATAACATACCGATGACAAAGGGAACAATGTATGTTGTTATGCGGTTTGACCGATAAATATCTTCATAGAATATGTAGGAACCAATATGAGCATCCAGGTTCCACTATTGGTTATTGACCAGAGACGTGTCTCGGTCATGTCTACATAGTTCTCGAACCCGTAGGGTCCGCACACTTAAAGTTCTGTGACGATCGGTATTATGAGTTTATATGTTTTGATGTACCGAAGGTAGTTCGGAGTCCCGGATATGATCACGGACATGACGAGGAGTCTCGAAATGGTCGAGACATAAAAATTGATATATTGGAAGCCTACATTTGGACATCAGAAGAGTTTCGGGTGAAATCGGGATTTTACAGGAGTACCGGGGGGTTACCGGAACCCCCCGGGGGAGTATATTGGGCCTAATGGGCCTTAGTGGAGTAGAGGAGGGGCGGCCAGGGCAGGCCGCACGCCCCCGCCCCCTCTAGTCCGAATTGGACAAGGAGGAGGGGGGCGGCGCCCCCCTTTCCTTCCCTTCTCTCTCCTCCTTCCCCCTTCTCCTACTAGGAAAGGAGGAGTCCTACTCCCGGTGGGAGTAGGACTCCCTCCTTGGTGTGCCCTCCTCCTAGCCAGCCGCCTCCCCCTAGCTCTTTTATATACGGGTGCGGGGGCGGGGGGCACCCCAAGACACACAAGTTGATCATTAATCTCTCCCAGTCGTGTGCGGTGCCCCCCTCCACCATAATCCAGCTCGGTCATATCGTAGCGGTGCTTAGGCGAAGCCCTGCGACGGTAGCTTCATCAACATCGTCACCACGCCATCATGCTGACGAAACTCTCCCTCGAGCTCTACTGGATCGTGAGTTCGCGGGACGTCACCGAGCTAAACGTGTGCTGAACGCGGAGGTGTCGTACTTTCGGTACTGAGGATTGGTCGATCGTGAATACGTACGACTACATCAACCGCGTTGTCATAACGCTTCCGCTTAACGGTCTACGAGGGTACGTGGACGACACTCTCCCCTCTCGTTGCTATGCATCACCATGATCTTGCGTGTGCGTAGGATTTTTTTTGAAATTACTATGTTCCCCAACACACCAAGTTACGAAGTGATGTTTGATAGTTCACAAGGCATTCCTCCGGTATCCGGGAGTGGCATGATCTCACAGTATAAGGAACTAATACTTGACGTGGAGAAAGCTATAGCAAATAACTAAACGATCTGCTGCTAAGCTTATTTGGGTCTGTCTATCACATCATTCTCCTAATGACGTGATCCCGTTATCAAATGAAAACCCATGTCTATGGTTAGGAAACCATAATCATCTTTGATCAACGAGCTAGTCTAGTAGAGGCTTACTAGGGACACAATATAGTTTATGTATTCACACATGTATTTAAGTTTCCGATCAATACAATTCTATTATGAATAATGAACATTTATCATGAACGGGAAATATGACAATAACCATATTATTATTGCCTCTAGGGCATATTTCCAACAGTCTCCCACTTGCACTAGAGTCAATAATCTAGTTGACATCGCCATGTGATTAACACCCAATGAGTTCTGGGGTTTGATCATGTTTTGCTTGTGAGAGAGTTTTTAGTCAACGAGTCTGCAACATTCAGATCCATGTGTACTTTGCAAATCTCTATGTCACACTGTAGATGCTGCTACCACCCTCCACTTGGAGGTATTCCAAATGACTACTCCACTATACGTATCCGGTTTGCGGCTCAGAGTCATCCGGATCGGTGTCAAAGCTTGCATAACCCTTTAAGACAAACTATTTATCATCTCCATAACTGAGAAACATTTCCTCAGTCCACTTTAGGCACCTAAGGATAATTTTGACTGATGTCCAGTGATGCACTCCTGTATCACTTTGTACCCCCTTGCCGGACTCATGGCAAGGCACACATTAGGTCTGGTACACAGCATGGCATACATTATAGAGCCTATGGCTGAAGCATAGGGGACGACTTTCATCCTTTCTCTTTCTTCTGTCATGGTCGAGCCTTGAGTCTTACTCAACTTCACACCTTACAATCTAGGAAAGAACTTGTAACGCCCCGGACACACCCGCCGGTGGTCGTTACTCCTGGCGGGATCTAGACTGGCCCCACAGATCAATACTAGTCTGTTCTGCGCACTTTGTCCTCACTCGTGCGCACCCGGGAGCAACTTCCCGGTCGGTCACCCATCCTGACACTACTCCAAGCTGAGCACGCTTAACTTTGGAGTTCTGTCCGAATGGGCTCCTGGAAAAGAAGGAATTCCTTATTGATATGAGTAGTCTATCATCCCTAATAAGCCAGGCTATCACATACACCCCCACTCAGAGGAACCGACGTCCTCGTCGGGCCACAGGAACGTTCCCTCTTGGCACAAACGTCTGTGCTTCCAGTCCGGTACATGTGCCATGCCGGGTGCCACGACGGGTCACAAACGTCATGAACAACATGACCACGCACCTGTCCGCAACCATCCGTGTAACCGCGAGGGTCGGCTCTGGTACCAACTTGTAACGCCCCGGACACAGCCGCCGATGGTCGTTACTCCTGGCGGGATCTAGACTGGCCCCACAGATCAATACTAGTCTATTCTGCGCACTTTGTCCTCACTCGTGCGCACCCGGGAGCAACTTCCCGGTCGGTCACCCATCCTGACACTACTCCAAGCTGAGCACGCTTAACTTTGGAGTTCTGTCCGAATGGGCTCCTGGAAAAGAAGGAATTCCTTATTGATATGAGTAGTCTATCATCCCTAATAAGCCAGGCTATCACAGAACTCCTTTTACTAATCCATTTTGAACTCCTTCTAAATCTTGTCAAGGTATGTGCTGTGTGAAAATCTTATCAGGCGTCTTCCTCTATCTCCATAGATCTTCATGCCCAATATGTAAGAAGCTTTACCCATGTCTTCCTGTGAAAAACTCGTTTCAAACAACCCTTTATGCATTCCAGAAATTCTACATCATTTCCAATCAACAATATGTCATCCACATATACTCTCAGAAATGCTATAGAGCTCACACTCACTTTCTTGTAAATACAAGTTTCTTCATAAACTTCGTATAAACCCAAAAGCTTTGATCACCTCATCAAAGCGTATATTCCAACTCCGAGATGCTTGCACCAGTCCATAGATGGCCCGCTGGAGCTTACATACCTTTTTAGCATCATTAGGATCCACAAAACCTTTGGGCTGCATCATATACAACTCTTCCTTAAGGAAAGTGGTTGTCACATCGGCAACAATTGCTAACATAATTCTAACAAACTTAAGCATCTCTACGGGTGAGAAAGTCTCATCGTAGTCAACTCCTTGAATTTGTCAAAAACCTTTTGCGACAAGTCGAGATTTATAGATGGTGACATTACCATTAGCGCCTGTCTTTTTCCTAAAGATCCATTTATTCTCAATGGTCTGCCGGTCATCGGGCAAGTCTACCAAAGTCCACACTTTGTTCTCATACATGGATCCTTACTCGGATTTCATGCCCTCAAGCCATTTGTCAGAATCCGGGCTCATCCTTGCTTCTTCATAGTTTGTAGGTTCGCCGTTGTCTAACAACATGGCTTCTAGGACGGGATTATCGTACCACTCTGGTGTGGAACGTGTCCTGGTTGACCTACGATGTTCGGTAGTAACTTGATCTGAAGTTTCATGATCATCATCATTATCTTCCTCTCCGGTTGGTGAAGGCATCACGGGAAATGCTTTCTGTGATGTGCTACTCTCCAGTTCGAGAGAAGGTACAATTACCTCATCAAGTTCTACTTTCCTCCCACTCACATCTTTCGACAGAAACTCCTTCTCTAGAAAGGACCCATTTTTAGCAACAAATATCTTGCCCTCGTACCTGTGATAGAAGGTATACCCAATGGTCTCTTTAGGGTATCCTATAAAGACACACTTCTCCGCTTTGGGTTCGAGCTTATCAGGCTGAAGCCTCTTGACATAAGCATTGCATCCCCAAACTTTAACAAACGACAGTTTAGGTTTCTTGCCAAACCACAACTACGGTGTCGTCTCAACGGACTTAGACGGTGCCCTATTTAAAGTGAATGCAGTTGTCTCTAATGCATAACCCCAAAACGATAGTGGCAAATTGGTAAGAGACATCATAGAATGCACCATATCCAATAAGGTACGGTTACGATGTACGGACACCCACTACGCTGTGGTGTTCCAGGTGGAGTGAGTTGTGAAACAATTCCACATTGTCTTAAATGCATACCAAACTCGTAACTCAAATATTCACCTCCACGATTAGATCAAAGAAAATTAATTTTCTTGTTACGATGATTCTCTACTTCACTCTGAAACTCACTGAACTTTTCAAATGTTTCAGACTTGTGTTTCATTAAGTAAATATACCCATATGTACTCAGATCATCTGTGAAGGTAAGAAAATAACGATATCCACTGCATGCTTCAACACTCATCGGACCGCATACATCGGTATGTATTATTTCCAATAAGTCACTAGCTCGCTGCATTGTTCCAGAGAACGGAGTTTTGGTCATCTTGCCATAAGGCATGGTTCACATGTCTCAAGTGATTCATAATCATGAGATTCCAAAAGTCCATCGGCATGGAGTTTCTTCATGCACTTTACACCAATATGGCCTAAGCGGCAGTGCCACAAATATGTGGTACTATCATCATTAACTTTGCATCTTTTGCATCAATATTATGAATATGTGTATCAGTACTATGATCGAGATTCAACAAGAATAAACCATTCACAAGGGGTGCATGACCATAAAAGAGGTTACTCATATAAACAGAATAACCATTATTCTCTGACTTAAATGAATAACCGTCTTGCAATAAACAATATCTACCCTTATAAAAAAACCGAGTTGGTGATGATGGTGTGCCTGCCATCTTGTCATATAGACCGTCCGATCTATATCCGACGGATAGAAAGCAAACTATGATAATTTTACAAAAGATACCCACACCTCTCTCCACATTTACAGATAAGGCCTTGCCTCGTTCATCCTTATCTCCCACAACCTCCTTGCTGAGCAATTAAAAAGGAAGTCTCTGGAACAATCTGGCATGGTGGTCGTTGTCGGCGCCGTCCATCCCCATGCCTCCGCCCAGTCCAACCACCAGTCACCACCACGCCCCAATCCTCCTCACGTTATCTCTCATCTTTTTCGAGATATCATTTTTTCAATGAAATTCTCGAGATACCATTTTTAAAATTCTCGAGATATCATTAGTTTTTACACATGAGATTACTCCTACATGGGTCAATCACAATAGGTGTTTTGCAAAAAAAATTTGCATCTTGATGTTCCGTGCAATGCACGAGCATCTTGCTAGTCCAAAAATAATGTTTTATGCTCAATGCGACTTCCAGACCCCTCTCGAGCCCTCTAGAACCTTTCGGTGGCTTCCTGGTACAAAACCTTAACAACAACTTTCCATATATAAATATTTACCTCCAGACCATTCGGAGCTCCACGTGTCGTCCCGTATTCCATCCGGGACTCCGAACAACCATCAGATTTTCCACTATTAATATCTCAATACTACCCTAGCGCTACCAAATGTTAAGCGTGCGACCCTACGTGTTCGGGAACATGTAGATATGACCGAGACTCCTCTCTGATCAATAGTCAATAGCGGGACCTGGATGCCCATATTTATTCCTACATATTCAATGAAGATCTTTATCAGTTGAACCATGATTTCAAGGATTCAGTCAATCCCGTATGCAATTCCCTTTGTCCACCAATATGTTACTTGCCCGAGATTCGCTCGTCGGTATCTCCATACCTAGTTCAATCTCGTTACCGGCAAGTCTCTTTACTTGTTCCATAATACTAAATCCCGTGACTAAACTCATTAGGCACATGAAGCTTCTTATGATGTTGTATTGCCGAGAGGGCCCAAAGATATCTCTCCGTCAAACGGAGCGACAAATCCCAGTCTCGATCCATGCAACCCAACAGACACCTTCAGAGATACCTGTAGAGCACATTTATGATCACCCAGTTATGAAGTGATGTTTGATTGGACACAAGGGATTCCTCCAGTATCTGGGAGTGGCATGATCTCATGGTCTAAGGAACTGATACTTGACATGAAGAAAGCTATAGCAAATAACTAAACGATCTTATGCTAAGCTTACGGTTGGGTCTGTCCATCACATCATTCTCCTAATGATGTGATCCCGTTATCAAATTACAACTCATTTCTATGGTTAGGAAACCATAACCATGTTTGATCAACGAGCTAGTGTAGTAGAGTCTTACTAGGGACACGGTGTTGTTTATGTATTCACACATGTATTTAAGTTTCTGATCAATACAATTCTAGCATGAATAATAAACATTTATCATGAACGGGAAATATGATAATAACCATATTATTATTGCCTCTAGGGTATATTTCCAACAGTGCCATGGATGGCGCACAGCCTGTCTAGGATCCGATCCAACATTGAGGGACCCTCTCTGTCCCTTTGATGTCTCTTTGCAGGGGCATCCGGGACGCCGTCTTGGATGGCCAGGTTCTTTGCTCTCGTCTTCTTCCCCTCCTTCTTCTTTGTCTTGGCTAGGACCACATAGGGATCCGCAACTAGTAGCTTCTTGAGCTCGAGGCTCCTCCGGCTGCGTTATCGAGGACTTGATCGCCTTGGCACACGCGCGCCAACCCTGTGCAAAATGCATAAAACCGACCACTCAGTTAAGGAGAAATTGTGGAAGATTTGGTAGGTAAATTATGAATGTAATGTTACCTCGACAACGGGGCATGCTCGGCATAAACAAGTGTCCTCTCCCCTGAATGGGAATATATTGCTCTTGGGCTTAAAGAGAATCTTCCACATCCCACCGAGATCTTTTCCTCAGAAGAACATAAAGATCACCACCTCCTCATTTTTCGGTGTGTACCTCCACATCGGAATAGCTCGGTCTTGGAGTGGCAGGATCCGGCGATGCATCATCATGTGGACTACATAAACCAAGGTGACGCCCGTGTTGACCATGGCCTTGACCTTGCGCTAGATCTCCTCCACCTCTTTCTGCTTCCCCCAACTAAGGCTCTTCTTGGTCTAGGAGTGCAACCTCTATAAAGGTGCTACTAAGAAGATAGGGACCCCTCCTAGTTCCTTGATGGCATGTCGGCCATGGGGAACCACTCCTCCTGCCAAATCTTCACGGTTTCTATGAGCACGCCCTTTGGCTAGGGTACATTGGGGATCTTTCAAAGGATCGAGAAGAGGTGTCTAGAGGGGGGTGAATATACTCTTAACATGAAAAGGTTGCAGTTTTTATTTTCTTCAAGTTGAGGTAGAGTTTTAGCACAAGTTTAAACATTCACAACACATTCAAGCAAGCATGGCAAGAGTATATGAGCAGCGGAAAGTAAAGCATGCAATTTGCAAGAATGTAAAGGGATGGGATTGGAGTGTGCAAACGCAATTGGAGACACGGAGATTTTTGGCGTGGTTCCGATAGGTGGTGCTATCGTACATCCACGTTGATGGAGACTTCAACCCACGAAGGGTAACGGTTGCGCAAGTCCACGGAGGGCTCTGCTACCTCTTGAGCACTGCGTTGGATTTCCTTGAAGAGGAAAGGATGATGCAGCAAAGTAGCGTAAGTATTTCCCTCAGTTTTTGAGAACCAAGGTATCAATCCAGTAGGAGGCTACGCGCGAGTCCCTCGTATCTACACAAAACAAATAACTCCTCGCAACCAACGCGATAAGGGGTTGTCAATCCCTTCACGGTCACTTACGAGAGTGAGATCTGATAGAGATGATAGATATATTTTTGGGTATTTTTGTGATAAAGATGCAAATTAAAATAAAAAGCAAAGTAAAAAGCAAAGGCGATAATAAAGTGATGGAAGATTAATATGATGAAGATAGACCCGGGGGCCATAGATTTCACTAGTGGCTTCTCTCAAGAGCATAAGTATTTTACGGTGGGTGAACGAATTACTGTTGAGCAATTGACAGAATTGAGCATAGTTATGAGAGTATCTAGGTATGATCATGTATATAGGCATCACGTCCGAGACAAGTAGACCGACTCCTGCCTGCATCTACTACTATTACTCCACTCATCGACCGCTATCCAGCATGCATCTAGAGTATTAAGTTCATGAAAACAGAGTAACGCCTTAAGCAAGATGACATGATGTAGAGGGATAAATTCATGCAATATGATAAAAAACCCATCTTGTTATCCTCGATGGCAACAATACTATACATGCCTTGCTGCCCCTACTGTCACTGGGAAAGGACACCACAATATTGAATCCAAAGCTAAGCACTTCTCCCATTGCAAGAAAAACCAATCTAGTAGGCCAAACCAAACTGATAATTCGAAGAGACTTGCCAAGATAACCAATCACACATAAAAGAATTCAGAGAAGATTCAAATATTGTTCATAGATAATCTTGATCATAAACCCACAATTCATCGGTCTCAACAAACACATCGCAAAAAGAAGATTACATCGAATAGATCTCCACGGGAGAGGGGGAGAACATTGTATTGAGATCCAAAAAGAGAGAAGAAGCCATCTAGCTACTAACTATGGACCCGAAGGTCTGAGGTAAACTACTCACACTTCATCGGAGGGGCTATGGTGATGATGAAGAAGCCCTCCGTGGTGGATGCCCCCTCCGGCGGAGCTCCGGAACAGGCCCCAAGATGGGATCTCGTGGGTACAGAAGGTTGCGGCGGTGGAATTAGGTTTTTGGCTGCGTATCTGATCATTTGGGGTACGTAGGTATATATAGGAGGAAGAAGTACGTCGGTGGAGCAAGGTGGGGCCCATGAGGGTGGAGGGCGCGCCCCCTACCTCATGCCCACCTCCTTTCTTTCTTGACATAGGGTCCAAGTCTCCTGGGTCATATTCGGTGAGAAAATCACGTTCCCGAAGGTTTCATTCCGTTTGGACTCCGTTTGATATTCCGTTTCTTCGAAACTCTGGAATAGGCAAAAAACAGCAATTCTGGGCTGGGCCTCCGGTTAATAGGTTAGTCCCAAAAATAATATAAAAGTGGAAAATAAAGCCCAATAATGTCCAAAACACTAGATAATATAGCATGGAGCAATAAAAAATTATAGATACGTTGGAGACGTATCAGGCTCCACCCACGAAGGGTCCACGAAGAAGCAACCTTGTCTATCCCACCATGGCCATCGCCCACGAAGGACTTGCCTCACTAGGGTAGATCTTCACGAAGTAGGCGATCTCCTTGCCCGTACAAACTCCTTGGTTCAACTCCACAATCTTGACGGAGGCTCCCAAGTGACACCTAACCAATCTAGGAGACACCACTCTCCAAAAGGTAATAGATGGTGTGTTGATGATGAACTCCTTGCTCTTGTGCTTCAAATGATAGTCTCCCCAACACTCAACTCTCTCTCTCGCAGATTTGGATTTGGTGGAAAGATGATTTGAGTGGAAAGCAAGATGGAGAAGGCTAGAGATCAAGATTCATATGGTTGGAATGGAATATCTTGACCTCAACACATGAGTAGGTGGTTCTTTCTCAGAAAATGTATGCTGGAAGTGTAGGCATGTTCTGATGGCTCTCCTCACGAATGAAGAGTAGGTGGAGGGGTATATATAGCCTCCATAAAAAATCTAACCGTTACACACAAATCACCAAACTCGGTGGGACCGAATCATGAAACTCGGTCGGACCGATTTAGTTCATAATGTGACCGTTAGGCATTTCGGTGGGACTGACATGATCAACTCGGTGGGACCGATGTGCTAGGGTTAGGGTAAAACCTCATCTCGGTTTGACTGATCACACAAACTCGATGGGATTGATTTTGGTAATAAGCTAACCAGAGAGTTGGTCAGGCAAACTCGGTGAGACCGATTACAAATCTCGGTACGACGGAAATTATTGCAACAGGAAATAGAGAGTTTGCAAGCCCGTCTTGGTGAGACCGAAGTGATTAGGGTTTGTGGCAGTGGCTATGTCAAATGAACTCGGTGGCGCCGGATAGAAAGTTTCGGTGGGGCCGAGTTTCACTTTTGGTTTGGGACATATGTGGATATGAGAAAGTGGTTGAGGGTTTTGGAGCATATCACTAAGCACTTTGAGCAAGTAAGCCATTGATACGTCCATTTTGCATCATGCTTTTATATCGATATTTATTGCATTATGGACTGTTATTTCACATTATGTCACAATACTTATGGCTATTCTCTCTTATTTTACAAGGTTTACATAAGGAGGGAGAATGCCGGCAGCTGGAATTCTGGGCTGGAAAAGGAGCAAATATTAGAGACCTATTCTGCACAACTCCAAAAGTCCTGAAACTCCAAGGAATATCTTACAATAAATAATGAAAAATACCTGCCAAAGATGAAGGCCAGGGGCCCCACACCCTGTCCACGAGGGTGGGCCCCCCCCCTAGGGCACGCCCCCTACCTCATGGGCCCCCTGGTGGCTCTCCGATGCCCATCTTCTGCTATATGAAGTCTTTCGTCGAGAAAAAACCCGGAAGAAACCTTTCTGGACGAGACTCCGCCGCCACGAGGCGGAACCTTGGCGGAACCAATCTAGGGCTCCGGCAGAGCTGCTCTGCCGGGGACAGTTCCCTCCGAGAGGGGGAAATCATCGCCATTGTCATCACCAATGCTCCTCTCATCGGGAGAGGGCAATCTCCATCAACATCTTCACCAGCACCATCTTATCTCAAAACCCTAGTTCATCTCTTGTATCCAATTCTTGTCTCCTAGTCGGGGATTGGTGCTAGTAGGTTGCTAGTAGTGTTGATTACTCCTTGTAGTTGATGCTAGTTGGTTTATTTGGTGGAAGATCATATGTTCAGATCCTTTATGCATATTATTACCCCTCTGATTATGAACATGAATATGCTTTGTGAGTAGTTACGTTTGTTCCTGAGGACAAGGGAGAAGTCTTTCTATTAGTAGTCATGTGAATTTGGTATTCGTTCGATATTATGATGAGATGTATGTTGTCTAGCCTCTAGTGGTGTTATGTGAACGTCGACTACATAACACTTCACCTTTATTTGGGCCTAGAGGAAGGCATTGGGAAGTAGTAAGTAGATGATGGGTTGCTAGAGTGTCAGAAGCTTAAACCCTAGTTTATGTGTTGCTTCGTAAGGGGCTGATTTGGATCCATATGTTTCATGCTATGGTTAGGTTTACCTTAATACTTTTGTTGTAGTTGCGGATGCTTGCAATAGAGCTTAATCATAAGTGGGATGCTTGTTCAAGTAAGAACAACACCCAAGCACCGGTCCACCCACATATCAAATTATCAAAGTACCGAACGCGAATCATATGAACGTGATGAAAACTAGCTTGACGATATTCCCATGTGTCCTCAGGAGCGCTTTTCCTTACATAAGAGTTTGTTCCGTCTTGTCCTTTGCTACAAAAAGGATTGGGCCACCTTGCCGCACTTTATTTACTTTTTTTACTTGTTGCTCGTTACAAATTATCCTATCACAAAACTATCTGTTACCACCTATTTCAGTACTTGCAGAGAATACCTTGCTGAAGACCCCTTATCATTTCCTTCTGCTCCTCGTTGGGTTCAACACTCTTACTTATCGAAAGGACTACGATAGATCCCCAATACTTGTGGGTCATCAAGACTCTTTTCTGGCGCCGTTGCCGGGGAGTGAAGCGCCTTTGGTAGGTGGAATTTGGTAAGGAAAAATTTATATAGTGTGCTGAAATTTACTGTCAGTTGTTACTATGGAAAGTAATCCTCTGAGGGGCTTGTTCGGGGTATGTTCACCCCGACCAGTAGAGCAAAGAGTTGCTCCTCAACCTACTGAACCTATTGAAAATTACATTTCCTTTTGAATTTCCTTCGGGTATGATAGAAAAACTGCTAGCTAATCCTTTTACAAGAGATGGAACAAAGCATCCTGATGAGCACCTAATATATGTGGAAGAAGTTTGTGGACTATTTAAGCTTGCAGGTATACCCGATGATGTTGCTAAGAAGAAGGTCTTCCCTTTATCTTTTAAGGGAGACGCATTGACATGGTATAGGCTATGTGATGACACGAGATCATGGAACTATAGAAGATTGAAATTGGAATTTCATCAAAAGTATTATCCTATGCATCTTGTTTATCGTGATCGCAATTATATATATAATTTTTGGCCTCGCGAAGGAGAAAGCATCGCTCAAGCTTGGGGGAGGCTTAAATCAATGTTATATTCATGCCCCAATCATGATCTCTCAAGAGTGACAATTATTCAAAAAAATTATGCTCGGCTTTCTGAAAATAATCGCACCATGCTCGATACTTCTTGTGCTGGCTCTTTTATGATGAAGACTATTGAATTTAAATGGGATTTATTGGATAGAATTAAACGCAACTCTGAAGATTGGGATCTCGACGAAGGTAAGGAGTCATGTATGACACCTAAGTTTGATTGTGTTAAATCTTTTATGGATACCGATATTTTCAGTAAGTTTAGCACTAAATATGGACTTGACTCTGAGATAGTGGCTTCTTTCTGTGAATCTTTTTCTACTTATGTTGATCTCTCCAAGGAGAAGTTGTTTAAATATCATCCTCCCATAGAAGTAAAAGTAGTTGCACCTATTAAAGTTGAAGAAAATACTGTCACTTATAATGATCCTATTGTTCCTACTTCTTATGTTGAGAAACCACCTTTCCCTGTTAGAATAAAGGATCATGCTAAAGCTTCAACAGTGGTTCGTAAAAGAAATATTAGAACTTATACACCTCCTGAGAAAGTTAAAGTAGAACCTAATATTGCTATTGTTAAAGATCTCTTGGCCGATAATATTGATGGGCATGTTATTCAGTTCTGCAGTGAAACTGCTAGAATTGCTAAACCTTGTGCTAAAGATAAACATAGACCTGTGGTAGGCGTGCCTCTTATTTCTGTTAAAATAGGAGATCATTGTTATCATGGCTTATGTGATATGGGTGCTAGTGCTAGTGTTATACCTCATACTTTGTATAAAGAAATTAAGCATGAAATTGCACCTGCTGAGTTAGAAGATATTGATGTCACAATTAAACTTGCCAATAGAGATACTATTTCAGCAATGGGAATTGTTAGAGATGTTGAAGTCTTGTGTGGGAAAACTAAATATCCTGCTGATTTTCTTGTTCTCAGTTCCCCACAAGATAGCTTTTGTCCCATTATATTTGGTAGACCCTTCTTGAACACTGTTAATGCTAAGATAGACTGCGAAAAGAATGTTGTTACTATTGGCTTGGATGATATGGTTCATGAGTTTAATTTCTCTAAATTTAGTAAACAACACTGTGAAGAAGAATTGCCTAGTAAGGATGAAATTATTGGTCTTGCTTCTATTGCCGTACCTCCTAGTGATCCTTTAGAACAATATTTGCTAGACCATGAGAATGATATGTTTATGAATGAAAGAAGGGAAATAGATGAAGTATTCTTTAAACAGGAACCTATTCTGAAACACAATTTGCCTGTTGAAATCCTAGGGGACCCCCCTCCACCTAAGGGTGATCCCGTGTTTGAGCTTAAACCGTTGCCTGATAATCTTAAATATGCTTATCTTGATGAAAAGAAGATATATCCTGTTATTATTTGTGCTAACCTTTCAGAGCATGAAGAAGAAAGATTATTGAAAACACTGAAGAAGCACAGTGCTGCTATTGGATATACTCTTGATGATCTTAAGGGCATTAGTCCCACTCTATGTCAACATAAAATAAATTTG
The DNA here is from genome assembly GCA_032464435.1 of Aegilops umbellulata. Lineage (NCBI taxonomy): Eukaryota > Viridiplantae > Streptophyta > Magnoliopsida > Poales > Poaceae > Aegilops > Aegilops umbellulata. Next base: position 335,033,686 of record CP136058.1, read on the forward strand.
GAAGCAGATGCCAAACCAGTTCGTGATCCTCAAAGACGTCTGAATCCTAAAATGAAAGAAGTGGTAAGAAAAGAAATACTAAATCTTCTGGAGGCAGGTATAATTTATCCCGTCACTGATAGTCAGTGGGTGAGTCCTGTCCATTGTGTCCCTAAGAAGGGAGGTATTACTGTTGTTCCTAATGATAAAGATGAATTGATTCCGCAAAGAATTATCACAGGTTATAGGATGGTAATTGATTTCCGCAAATTAAATAAGGCTAATAAGAAAGATCATTACCCCTTACCTTTTATTGATCAAATGCTAGAAAGATTATGCAAACATACACACTATTGTTTTCTAGATGGTTATTCTGGTTTCTCTCAAATATCTGTGTCGTCTAAAGATCAATCAAAGACTACTTTTACATGCCCCTTTGGTACTTTTGCTTATAGACGTATGCCTTTTGGTTTATGTAATGCACCTGCTACCTTTCAAAGATGCATAATGGCTATATTCTCTGACTTTTGTGAAAAGATTTATGAGGTTTTCATGGACGACTTTTCCGTCTATGGATCTTCTTTTGATGATTGCTTGAGCAATCTTGATCGAGTTTTGCAGAGATGTGAAGAAACTAATCTTGTCTTGAATTGGGAAAAGTGCCACTTTATGGTTAATGAAGGTATTGTTTTGGGGCATAAAGTTTCTAAAAGAGGTATTGAAGTTGATAAAGCCAAGGTTGATGCTATTGAAAAGATGCCATGTCCCAAGGACATCAAAGGTATAAGAAGTTTCCTTGGTCACGCCAGATTTTATAGGAGGTTCATTAAGGACTTCTCGAAAATTTCTCGGCCCCTGACTAATTTATTACAAAAAGATATAACATTTGTCTTTGATGATGATTGTGTAGAAGCATTTGAAATACTTAAGAAAGCATTAGTCTCTGCACCTATTGTTCAGCCACCTGATTGGAATTTACCCTTTGAAATTATGTGTGATGCTAGTGATTATGCTGTAGGTGCTGTTCTAGGGCAAAGAGTTGATAAGAAATTAAATGTTATCCATTATACTAGTAAGACTCTAGACAATGCTCAAAGAAATTATGCTACTACTGAAAAAGAACTTTTAGCAGTTGTATTTGCTTGTGATAAGTTCAGACCTTATATTGTTGATTCTAAAGTAATTATTCACACTGATCATGCTGCTATTAAATATCTTATGGAAAAGAAAGATGCTAAACCTGGACTTATTAGATGGGTTCTCTTGCTACAAGAATTTGATTTGCATATTGTTGATAGAAAAGGAGCTGAGAACCCCGTTGCAGACAACTTGTCTAGGTTAGAAAATGTTCTTGATGACCCACTAGCTATTGATGATAGCTTTCCTGATGAACAATTAAATGTCATAAGTACTTCTCGTAGTACTCCTTGGTATGTTGATTATGCTAATTACATTGTTGCTAAATTCATACCACCTAGTTTCACATACCAACAAAAGAAAAAGTTCTTCTATGATTTGAGACATTACTTTTGGGATGACCCACATCTTTATAAAAAGGAGTAGATGGTGTTATTAGACGTTGTGTACCTGAGCATGAACAAGAATAGATCCTACGCAAGTGTCACTCTGAAGCTTATGGAGGGCACCACGCTGGAGATAGAACTGCACATAAGGTATTGCAATCCAGTTTTTATTGGCCTACTCTCTTCAAGGATGCCCGTAAGTTTGTCTTGTCATGTGATGAATGTCAAAGAATTGGTAATATTAGTAGACGTCAAGAAATGCCTATGAATTATTCACTTGTTATTGAACCATTTGATGTTTGGGGCTTTGATTATATGGGACCTTTTCCTGCCTCCAATGGATATACACATATTCTAGTTGTTGTTGATTACGTTACTAAGTGGGTAGGAGCTATTCCAACTAGTAGTGCTAATCATAACACTTCTATTAAAATGCTTAAGGAAGTTATTTTCCGAGGTTTGGAGTCCCTAGATATTTAATGACTGATGGTGGTTCACACTTTATTCATGGTGCTTTCCGTAAAATGCTTGCTAAGTATGACGTTAATCATAGAATTGCATCTCCTTATCACCCATAGTCTAGTGGTCAAGTAGAATTGAGCAACAGAGAACTCAAATTAATTTTGCAAAAGACTGTCAATAGGTCTAGAAAGCATTGGTCCAAGAAACTTGATGATGCATTATGGGCCTATAGAACTACATATAAAAATCCTATGGGTATGTCTCCGTATAAAATGGTTTATTGAAAAGCATGTCACTTACCTCTCGAACTAGAATATAAGGCATACTGGGCTATTAAAGAGCTCAACTATGATTTCAAACTTGCCGGTGAGAAGAGGTTATTTGATATTAGCTCACTTGATGAATGGAGAACCCAAGCTTATGACAATGCCAAGTTGTTTAAAGAAAAATTTAAAAGATGGCATGACAAAAGAATACAAAAGCGTGAGTTTAATGTAGGTGATTATGTATTGCTATACAACTCTCATTTAAGATTTTTTGCAGGAAAACTTCTCTCTAAATGGGAAGGCCCCTATGTTATCGAGGGGGTCTATCGTTCCGGTGCCATAAAAATCAACAACTTCGAAGGTACAAACCCGAAGGTGGTAAATGGTCAAAGAATTAAACATTATATCTCAGGTAATCCCATAAATGTTGAAACCAGTATTATTGAAACCGTAACCCCGGAGGAATACATAAGAGACACTTTCCAGAATGTTTCAGACTCCGAAAAGGAATAGGTATGTGGTACGGTAAGTAAACCGACTCCAAAACAGTTTTTAAGGCAATATTTCTCCGTTTTGGAATATTTAGAAAAATAGAAAAATAAGTAGCAGCCCAGGAAGGACACGAGGACCCCACGAGGGTGGAGGGCGCGCCCCCTACCTCGTGAGCACCTCGTGTGCCTTCCGGACTCCGCTTTCTTGCACGATACGTATTTTGGTCGGTAAAAATTCATTATATATTCCCCCGAAGGTTTTGACTCCCGTATCACGCAAATATCCTGTGTTCTTGTTTTGGGCTGTTCTCTGTCAGGGTTGTCAAGGCCAGGCATCATGTCGTCCCCCTCCTCCAACAACGGTGACAAAGATGCTTGGCTAATGAAGATAGAGCTGAAGAGGGAAGAACCCATGGAGATCAACAAGGATGAAAGGATCAAGAAGGCCACGGAGAACCAAGCTCCGGCAACATAAGACATCCTTCAACTTGATCACAACCTTCTTACCCCAACTGAGATCAAAGCTTTCCAGATGATTGAGTTAACTCTTATTCAAAACAAGTATCTCACAAGTGAAAATATTTTGTTGAAGGAGCATATCTTTGCACTCAAGGGCATTATTCGCAAGCTAGAGGACCTCTTACGCTCAATGTGCGACTATCCATCGCCTCCATCTTCACCAACAATAAAGAAGGAGACATAATCACATGGGTATGGGCACTCCCCTTGGCAACCGCCAAGCTTTGGGGAGGTGCCCCGGTATCGTATCACCATCACACTCCAATCTTTACTATTTTTCTTAGTTCGGTCCTATTAGTAGTATTTTGATCTAGTAGAATAAAGTTTATGGCATGATCTAGTTTTGAGTTTTACCTTATGATCTCTCTATGTAATCGAGTCCGTGAGCTATATAATAAAGATTAGTGTTGAGTCAAGGGCTTGATCTTCTTGCTATGATCTTGAGTGAATAAAAGAAAAGAGAAAAAGAATAACAAGAAACAAAAGTTCATATTGATCTTATTGAGAGTAATGACTTCACATAGTAAGGGTATGATGATTTAAAGTTGTTGGGAGTTGGCAGACATAGCTTTGGTCATCGTTGCAATTAATAGGAAGTAATAAGGAAAGAGAGGTTTCACATATAGATATATTATCATTGACATCTTTTATGATTGGGAGCACTCATTAGAATATGACATGCTAAAGAGTTGATGTTGGACAAGGAAGACAACGTAATGAGTTGTGTTTTCTTATATCTGAGATAAAGTATGTTGTCATGGATCCTCTAACATGTTGAGCTTGCCTTTCCCCCTCATGCTAGACAAATTCTCAGCACCAAGTAGAGATACTACTTGTGCTTCCAAATACCCTTAAACCAGTTTTGCCATGAGAGTCCACCATATCTACCTATGGATTGAGTAAGATCCTTCAAGTAAGTTGTCGTCGGTGCAAAGCAATAAAAATTGCTCTAAATATGTATGATTGATTGGTGTGGGAGAAATAAGCTTTATACGATCTTGTGAGTGGAAGTAATAAAAGCAACGGACTGCATAATAAAGGTTCATATCACAAGGGGCAATATAAAGTGACATTCTTTCGCATTGCGATTTTGTGCATCCAACCATAAAAGCGCATGGCAACCTCTGCTTCCCTCTGTGAAGGGCCTATCTTTTATTATTACCTTCTACCTTATGCAAGAGTCATGGTGATCTTCACCTTTCCTTTTTCATTTTATCCTTTGGCAAGCCCAGCATGTTGGAAAGAACCTGATATATATATATATATCTAATTGGATGTAGGGGAGCATGAGTTATTATTGTTGACATTACCCTTGAGGTAAAAGGTTGTGGGGCGAAACTATAAGCCCCTATCTTTCTCTGTGTCCGATTAAAACTCCGTAACCACAAGTATTGCGTGAGTGTTAGCAATTATGAAGGACTAGATGATAGTTGAGTATGTGGACTTGTTTTTTAGCTCTGACATAGACTCTTTCTGATGTTATGATAAATTGCAATTGCTTCAATGACTGAGATTATAGTTTGCTCGTTCTCAATAAGGTTTATGATTCATACTTTTGCATTGTGAATAGAACATCACTTGAACATAAGTAATCATATGACAAAATATATATATGTTGCTGTTATGAGAATAATCATGATGCCTTCATGTTCGTATTTTATTTTTATCAACACCTCTACCTCTAAACATGAGGACATATTTATCGTTATCGGCTTTTGCTTGAGGACAAGCGAGGTCTAAGCTTGGGGGAGTTGATACGTCCATTTTGCATCATGCTTTTATATCGATATTTATTGCATTATGGACTGTTATTTCACATTATGTCACAATACTTATGGCTATTCTCTCTTATTTTACAAGGTTTACATAAGGAGGGAGAATGCCGGCAGCTAGAATTCTGGGCTGGAAAGGAGCAAATATTAGAGACCTATTTTGCACAACTCCAAAAGTCCGGAAACTCCACGGAATAAACGGAGACTAGCTAAAGGTGAGCTGACGAGATGTGTTGGAAGTGCTTCCAAGGTTGATATGATCAAGCATCGCACGCTCCCTCTACCATCGAGATTGGTGTTAAACCTAAATAATTGTTATTTGGTGTTTGCGTTGAGCATAGACATGATTGGGTTATGTCTATCGCAATACGGTTATTCATTTAAGGAGAATAACGGTTACTCTATTTATTTGAATAATACCTTCAATGGTCTTGCACCTAAAATGAATGGTTTATTGAATCTCGATCATAGTGATACACATGTTCATGCCAAAAGATATAAGATAGTAATGATAGTACCACCTACTTGTGGCACTGCCATGTAAGTCATATTGGTATAAAACGCATGAAGAAGCTCCATATTGATGGATCTTTGGACTCACTCATTTCTGAAAAGATTGAGACATGTGAACCGTGTCTGTTGGTATGTACGCATGAAGAAACTACATGCAGATGGACCGTTTGGACTCACTTGATTTTGAATCGCTTGAGACATACAAATCGTACCACATGGGCAAGATGACTGAAAGCTTCGGTTTCAGTAAAATGGAACAAGAAAGCAACTTGTTGGAAGTAACACATTTTGATGTGTGCAGTCCAATGAGTGATGAGGCACGCAGTGGATATCGCTATGCTCTTACTTCACAGATGATTTGAGTAGATACTGAGTATATTTACTTGATGAAACACAAGTCTGAATTATTGAATGGTTCAAGTAATATTCAGAATGAAGTTGAAGATCTTCGTGATAAGAGGATAAAATGTCTATGATATGATCATAGAAATGAATATCTGAGTTACGAGTTTGGCACTGTGGAAATTGTTTCACAACTAATACCGCCTGGAACACCATAGAGTGATGGTAGTCCGAACATCATAACTGCACCCTATTGGATATGATGCATACCATGATGTCTCTTATCGAATTACCACTATCGTTCATGGGTTAGGCATTAGAGACAACCGCATTCACTTTAAATAGGGAACCACACAAATCCGTTGAGACGACACCGTATGAACTATGGTTTAGTGAAACCAAAGTTGTTGTTTCTTAAAAGTTTGGGGTCACGACGCTTATGTGAAAAAGTTTCAGGCTGATAAGCTCGAACCCAAAGCGGATAAATGCATCTTCATAGGACACCCAAAACAGTTGGGTATACCTCCTGTCTCAGATCCGAAAGCAATAGAGATTGTTTCTAGAATCAGGTCCTTTCTCGAGGAAAAGTTTCTCTCAAAAGAATTGAGTGGGAGGATGGTGGAGACTTGATGAGGTTGTTGAACCGTCACTTCAACTAGTGTGTAGCAGGGCATAGGAAGTTGTTCCTATGGCACCTACACCAATTGAAGTGGAAGCTTATGATAGTGATCATGAGACTTTGGATCAAGTCACTCCCAAACCTCGTAGGATGACAAGGATGCGTACTACTTTAGAGTGGTACGTAATCCTGTCTTGGAAGTCATGTTACTAGACAACAATGAACCTACGAGCTATGGAGAAGCGATGATGGGCCCGGATTCCGATGAATGGCTCGAGGCCATAAAATCCAAGAGAGGATCCATGTATGAAAACAAAGTGTAGACTTTGGCAGAACGGCTCGATGGTCGTAAGGCTGTTGAGTACAGATGGATTTTAAAAGGAAGACGGACAATGATGGTAAATGTCACCATTAAGAAAGCTCGACTTGTCATTAAGATGTTTTCCAACAAGTTCAAGGAGTTGACTGCGATGAGACTTTCTCACACTTAGCGATGCTAAGAGTCTGTTGGAATTATGTTAGCGATTACTGCATTATTTATGAAATTGTGCAGATAGGATGTCAAAACATTGTTTCCTCGATGATTTTCTTGAGGAAAGGTTGCATGTGATACAACCAGAAGATTTTTGTCAATCCTGAAAGATGCTAACAAGTATGCAAAGCTCCAGCAATCCTTCTAAGGACTGGAGTAAGCATCTCGGAGTTGGAATGTACACTTTGGTGAGATAATCAAAGATTTTGGGTTTATACAAAGTTTATGAGAAACTTGTATTTCCAAAGAAGTGAGTGGGAGCACTATAGAATTTCTGATGAGTATATGTTGTTGACATATTGTTTATCGGAAATGATGTAGAATTTCTGGAAGGCATATAGGGTTGTTTGAAAAATGTTTTTCAATGAAAACCTGGATTAAGCTACTTAAACATTGAGCATCAAGATCTATAAGGATAGATCAAAATCGCTTAATATTACTTTCAAACAAACACATACCACGACAAGATTTTGAAGGAGTTCAAAATAGATCAGCAAAGAAGGAGTTCTCGGCTGTGTTACAAGGTGTGAGTATTGAGCAAGACTCAAGACATGACCACGGCAGAATAGAGAGAAAGGACGAAGGTCGTCCCCTATGCTTTAGTCGTAGGCTCTAAAGTATGCTATGTTGTGTACCGCACCTGAAGTGTGCCAAACCATGAGTCAGTCAAGGGGTACAAGTGTGATCTAGAAATGGATCACAGGACAACGGTCAAGGTTATCCTTAGTAACTAGTGGACTAAGGAATTTTCTCGATTATGGAGGTGGTAAAAGAGTTCGTCGTAAAGGGTTACGCCGATGCAAACTTTGACACTAATCCAGATTATTCTGAGTAGTAAACTGGATTCGTATAGTAGAACAGTTATTTGGAATAGCTCCAAATAGAGCGTCGTAACTGCATCTAGGAAATGACCTAGAGATTTGCGAAGTACATACGGATCTGAATGTTGCAGACCCGTTGACTAAAACCTCTCTCAAGCAAAACATGATCAAACCCTAGAACTCATTGAGTCTTAATCACATGATGATGTGAACTAGTTTAATGACACTAGTAAACTCTTTGGATGTTGGTCACATGGCGATGTGACCTGTGAGTGTTAATCACATGGCGATGTGAACTAGATTATTGACTCGAGTGCAAGTGGGAGAATGTTGGAAATATGCCCCAGAGGCAATAATAAATTGATTATTATTATATTTCCTTGTTCATGATAATCGTTTATTATCCATGCTAGAATTGTATTGATAGGAAACTCAGATACATGTGTGGATACATAGACAACACCATGTCCCTAGTAAGCCTCTAGTTGACTAGCTCGTTGATCAATAGATGGTTACGGTTTCCTGACCATGGACATTGGATGTCGTTGATAATGGGATCACATCATTAGGAGAATGATGTGATGGACAAGACCCAATCCTAAGCCTAGCACAAGATCATGTAGTTCGTATGCTAAAGCTTTTCTGATGTCAAGTATCGTTTCCTTAGACCATGGGATTGTGCAACTCCCGGATACCGTAGGAGTGCTTTGGGTGTGCCAAACGTCACAACGTAACTGGGTGGCTATAAAGGTACACTACAGGTATCTCCGAAAGTGTCTGTTGGGTTGGCACGAATCGAGACTGGAATTTGTCACTCCGTGTGACGGAGAGGTATCTCTGGGCCCACTCGGTAGGACATCATCATAATGTGCACAATGTGATCAAGGAGTTGATCACGGGATGATGTGTTGCGGAACGAGTAAAAGAGACTTGCCGGTAACGAGATTGAACAAGGTATCGGTATACCGACGATCGAATCTCGGGCAAGTACAATACCGTGAGACAAAGGGAATTGTATACGGGATTGATTAAGTCCTTGGCATCGTGGTTCATCCGATGAGATCATCGTGGAACATGTGGGAGCCAACATGGGTATCCAGATCCCGCTGTTGGTTATTGACCGGAGAACGTCTCGGTCATGTCTGCATGTCTCCCGAACCCGTAGGGTCTACACACTTAAGGTTCGATGACGTTAGGGTTATTAAGGAAGTTCGTATGTGGTTACCGAATGTTGTTCGGAGTCCCGTATGAGATCCCGGACGTCACGAGGAGTTCCGGAATGGTCCGGAGGTAAAGATTTATATATGGGAAGTCCTGTTTTGGTCACCGAAAGGGTTTCGGGTTTTATCGGTAACGTACCGGGACCACCAGGAGGGTCCCGGGGGTCCACCAAGTGGGACCACCGGTCCTGAAGGGCCTTATGGGCTGTATGAGGAAGGGAACCAGCCCAAAGTGGGCTGGTGCGCCTTCCCCCCCAAGGGCCCATGCGCCTAGGGTTGGGGGAAACCCTAAAGGGGGCGCCCCCCTTGCTTGGGGGGCAAGTCCCCCCTCCCTGGCCGCCGCCCCCCCTCTAGATCCCATCTAGAGGGGCCGGCCCCCCTTGCCCCTTCCCCTATAAATAGAGGGGTGAGGGGAGGGCTGCAGAAGACAACTCAAGGCGCAGCCCCTCCCCTCCCCAACACCTCTCCTCCTTCATCACGTGCTTGGCGAAGCCCTGCTGGAGTACCACGCTCCTCCATCATCACCACGCCGTTGTGCTGCTGCTGGATGGAGTCTTCCTCAACCTCTCCCTCTCCCCTTGCTGGATCAAGGCATGGGAGACGTCACCGAGCTGTACGTGTGTTGAATGCGGAGGTGCCGTCCGTTCGGCACTTGGTCATCGATGATTTGGATCACGACGAGTACGACTCCATCAACCCCGTTCACTTGAACGCTTCCGCTTAGCGATCTACAAGGGTATGTAGATGCACTCTCTTTCCCCTCGTTGCTGGTTTCTCCATAGATAGATCTTGGTGACACGTAGGAAAATTTTGAATTTCTGCTACGTTCCCCAACAGTGGCATCATGAGCTTGGTCTATTGCGTAGATTCTTTGCACGAGTAGAACACAAAGTAGTTGTGGGCGTTGATTTTGTTCAATATGCTTACCGTTACTAGTCAATCTTGATTCGGCGGCATTGTGGGTTGAAGCGGCCCGGACCGACCTTACACGTACACTTACGTGAGACAGGTTCCACCGACTGACATGCACTAGTTGCATAAGGTGGCTAGCGGGTGCCAGTCTCTCCCACTTTAGTCGGATCGGATTTGATGAAAAGGGTCCTTATGAAGGGTAAATAGCAATTGACATATCATGTTGTGGTTTTGCGTAGCTAAGAAACGTTCTTGCTAGAAACCCATAGCAGCCACGTAAAACATGCAAACAACAATTAGAGGACGTCTAACTTGTTTTTGCAGGGTATGCCATGTGATGTGATATGGCCAAAAGGATGTGATGAATGATATATGTGATGTATGAGATTGATCATGTTCTTGTAATAGGAATCACGACTTGCATGTCGATGAGTATGACAACCGGCAGGAGCCATAGGAGTTGTCTTTAATTTATTTATGACCTGCGTGTCAACATAAACGTCATGTAATTACTTTACTTTATTGCTAAAGCGTTAGCCATAGTAGTAGAAGTAATAGTTGACGTGACAACTTCATGAAGACACGATGATGGAGATCATGATGATGGAGATCATGGTGTCATGCCGGTGACGACGATGATCATGGAGCCCCGAAGATGGAGATCTAAAAGGAGCAAAGTGATGATGGCCATATCATGTCACTATTTGATTGCATGTGATGTTTATCATGTTTTTGCATCTTATTTGCTTAGAACGACGGTAGTAAATAAGATGATCCCTCATTAAAATTTCAAGAAAGTGTTCCCCCTAACTGTGCACCGTTGCGAAAGTTCGTCGTTTCGAAGCACCACGTGATGATCGGGTGTGATAGATTCTTACGTTCGAATACAACGGGTGTTGATGAGCCTAGCATGTACAGACATGGCCTCGGAACACATGCAAACACTTAGGTTGACTTGATGAGCCTAGCATGTACAGACATGGCCTCGGAACACAGAAGACCAAAAGGTCGAGCATGAGTCATATGGTAGATACGATCAACATGAAGATGTTCACCGACGTTGACTAGTCCGTCTCACGTGATGATCGGACACAGCCTAGTTGACTTGGATCATGTAATCACTTAGATGACTAGGGGGATGTCTATCTGAGTGGGAGTTCATAAGATGAACTTAATTATCCTGAACATAGCCAAAAGATCTTTGCAAATTATGTCGTAAGCTCGCGCTTTAGTTCTACTGTTTTAGATATGTTCCTAGAGAAAATATAGTTGAAAGTTGACAGTAGCAATTATGCGGACAGTAGAAGGCTTATGTCCTTAATGCACCGCTCGGTGTGCTGGACCTCGAACGTGGTCTGTGGATGTTGCGAACATTCGACATACACGTGTTGATGACTACATGATAATTCGGTAATGTTAAATGGTTTAGAATTGAGGCACCGAAGACATTTTTGAAATGTCGCGGAACATATGAGATGTTTCGAGGGCTGAAATTGGGATTTCAGGCTCGTGCCCACGTCAAGAGGTATAAGACCTCCGACGATTTTCTTAGCCTGCAAACTAAGGGAGAAAAGCTCAATCGTTGAGCTTGTGCTCAGATTGTCTGAGCACAACAATCACTTGAATCGAGTGGGAGTTGATCTTCCAGATAAGATAGTGATATTTCTCCAAAGTCATTGCCACCAAGCTGCTAGAGCTTCGTGATGAACTATAACATATCAGGGATAGATATGATGATCCTTGAAATATTCGCGATGTTTGACACCGCGAAAGTAGAAATCAAGAAGGAGCATCAATTGTTGATGGTTAGTGAAACCACTAGTTTCAAGAAGGGCAAGGGCAAGAAGGGATACTTCATGAAATGGCAAATCAGCTGCTGCTCTAGTGGAGAAACCCAAGGTTGAACCCAAACCCGAGACTGAGTGCTTCTGTAATAAGGGGAACAACCACTGGAGCAGAATTACCCTAGATACTTGGTAGATGAGAAGGTTGTCAATAGAAGTATATTGGATATACATTATGTGAATGTGTACTTTACTAGTACTCCTAGTAGCATCAGGGTATTGACCGGTTCGATTGCTAAGTGTTAGTAACTCGAAATAAAAGCTACGGAATAAACGGAGACTAGCTAAAGTGAGCTGATGAGATGTGTTGGAAGTGCTTCCAAGGTTGATATGATCAAGCATCGCACGCTCCCTCTACCATCGAGATTGGTGTTAAACCTAAATAATTGTTATTTGGTGTTTGCGTTGAGCATAGACATGATTGGATTATGTCTATCGCAATACGGTTATTCATTTAAGGAGAATAACGGTTACTCTATTTATTTGAATAATACCTTCAATGGTCTTGCACCTAAAATGAATGGTTTATTGAATCTCGATCATAGTGATACACATGTTCATGCCAAAAGATATAAGATAGTAATGATAGTACCACCTACTTGTGGCACTGCCATGTAAGTCATATTGGTATAAAACGCATGAAGAAGCTCCATGTTGATGGATCTTTGGACTCACTCATTTCTGAAAAGATTGAGACATGTGAACCGTGTGTGTTGGTATGTACGCATGAAGAAACTCCATGCAGATGGACCGTTTGGACTCACTTGATTTTGAATCGCTTGAGACATACAAATCGTACCACATGGGCAAGATGACTGAAAGCTTCGGTTTCAGTAAAATGGAACAAGAAAGCAACTTGTTGGAAGTAACACATTTTGATGTGTGCAGTCCAATGAGTGATGAGGCACGCAGTGGATATCGTTATGCTCTTACTTCACAGATGATTTGAGTAGATACTGAGTATATTTACTTGATGAAACACAAGTCTGAATTATTGAATGGTTCAAGTAATATTCAGAATGAAGTTGAAGATCTTCGTGATAAGAGGATAAAATGTCTATGATATGATCATAGAAATGAATATCTGAGTTACGAGTTTGGCACTGTGGAAATTGTTTCACAACTAATACCGCCTGGAACACCATAGAGTGATGGTGTGTCCGAACATCATAACTGCACCCTATTGGATATGATGCATACCATGATGTCTCTTATCGAATTACCACTATCGTTCATGGGTTAGGCATTAGAGACAACCGCATTCACTTTAAATAGGGAACCACACAAATCCGTTGAGATGACACCGTATGAACTATGGTTTAGTGAAACCTAAGTTGTTGTTTCTTAAAAGTTTGGGGTCACGACGCTTATGTGAAAAAGTTTCAGGCTGATAAGCTCGAACCCAAAGCGGATAAATGCATCTTCATAGGACACCCAAAACAGTTGGGTATACCTCCTGTCTCAAATCCGAAAGCAATAGGGATTGTTTCTAGAATCAGGTCCTTTCTCGAGGAAAAGTTTCTCTCGAAAGAATTGAGTGGGAGGATGGTGGAGACTTGATGAGGTTGTTGAACCGTCACTTCAACTAGTGTGTAGCAGGGCACAGGAAGTTGTTCCTATGGCACCTACACCAATTGAAGTGGAAGCTTATGATAGTGATCTTGAGACTTTGGATCAAGTCACTCCCAAACCTCGTAGGATGACAAGGATGCGTACTACTTCAGAGTGGTACGTAATCCTGTCTTGGAAGTCATGTTACTAGACAACAATGAACCTACGAGCTATGGAGAAGCGATGGTGGGCCCGGATTCCGATGAATGGCTCGAGGCCACAAAATCCGAGAGAGGATTCATGTATGAAAACAAAGTGTAGACTTTGGCAGAACGGCTCGATGGTCGTAAGGCTGTTGAGTACAGATGGATTTTAAAAGGAAGACGGACAATGATGGTAAATGTCACCATTAAGAAAGCTCGACTTGTCATTAAGATGTTTTCCGACAAGTTCAAGGAGTTGACTGCGATGAGACTTTCTCACACGTAGCGATGCTAAGAGTCTGTTGGAATTATGTTAGCGATTACTGCATTATTTATGAAATTGTGCAGATAGGATGTCAAAACATTGTTTCCTCGACGATTTTCTTGAGGAAAGGTTGCATGTGATACAACCAGAAGATTTTTGTCAATCCTGAAAGATGCTAACAAGTATGCAAAGCTCCAGCAATCCTTCTAAGGACTGGAGTAAGCATCTCGGAGTTGGAATGTACACTTCGGTGAGTAATCAAAGATTTTGGGTTTATACAAAGTTTATGAGAAACTTGTATTTCCAAAGAAGTGAGTGGGAGCACTATAGAGTTTCTGATGAGTATATGTTGTTGACATATTGTTTATCGGAAATGATGTAGAATATCTGGAAGGCATATAGGGTTGTTTGAAAAATGTTTTTCAATGAAAACCTGGATTAAGCTACTTAAACATTGAGCATCAAGATCTATAAGGATAGATCAAAATCGCTTAATATTACTTTCAAACAAACACATACCACGACAAGATTTTGAAGGAGTTCAAAATAGATCAACAAAGAAGGAGTTCTCGGCTGTGTTAGAAGGTGTGAGTATTGAGCAAGACTCAAGACATGACCACGGCAGAATAGAGAGAAAGGACGAAGGTCGTCCCCTATGCTTTAGTCGTAGGCTCTAAAGTATGCTATGTTGTGTACCGCACCTGAAGTGTGCCAAACCATGAGTCAGTCAAGGGGTACAAGTGTGATCTAGAAATGGATCACAGGACAACGGTCAAGGTTATCCTTAGTAACTAGTGGACTAAGGAATTTTCTCGATTATGGAGGTGGTAAAAGAGTTCGTCGTAAAGGGTTACGCCGATGTAAACTTTGACACTAATCCAGATTATTCTGAGTAGTAAACTGGATTCGTATAGTAGAACAGTTATTTGGAATAGCTCCAAATAGAGCGTCGTAACTGCATCTAGGAAATGACCTAGAGATTTGCGAAGTACATACGGATCTGAATGTTGCAGACCCGTTGACTAAAACCTCTCTCAAGCAAAACATGATCAAACCCTAGAACTCATTGAGTCTTAATCACATGATGATGTGAACTAGTTTAATGACACTAGTAAACTCTTTGGATGTTGGTCACATGGCGATGTGACCTGTGAGTGTTAATCACATGGCGATGTGAACTAGATTATTGACTCTAGTGCAAGTGGGAGACTGTTGGAAATATGCCCTAGAGGCAATAATAAATTGATTATTATTATATTTCCTTGTTCATGATAATCGTTTATTATCCATGCTAGAATTGTATTGATAGGAAACTCAGATACATGTGTGGATACATAGACAACACCATGTCCCTAGTAAGCCTCTAGTTGACTAGCTCGTTGATCAATGGATGGTTACGATTTCCTGACCATGGACATTGGATGTCGTTGATAACGGGATCACATCATTAGGAGAATGATGTGATGGACAAGACCCAATCCTAAGCCTAGCACAAGATCATGTAGTTCGTATGCTAAAGCTTTTCTGATGTCAAGTATCCTTTCCTTAGACCATGAGATTGTGCAACTCCCGGATACCGTAGGAGTGCTTTGGGTGTGCCAAACGTCACAACGTAACTGGGTGGCTATAAAGGAACACTACAGGTATCTCCAAAAGTGTCTGTTGGGTTGGCACGAATCGAGACTGGAATTTGTCACTCCGTGTGACGGAGAGGTATCTCTGGGCCCACTCGGTAGGACATCATCATAATGTGCACAATGTGATCAAGGAGTTGAACACGGGATGATGTGTTGCGGAACGAGTAAAAGAGACTTGCTAGTAACGAGATTGAACAAGGTATCGGTATACCGACGATCGAATCTCGGGCAAGTACAATATCGTGAGACAAAGGGAATTGTATACGGGATTGATTAAGTCCTTGACATCGTGGTTCATCCGATGAGATCATCATGGAACATGTGGGAGCCAACATGGGTATCCAGATCCCGCTGTTGGTTATTGATCGGAGAACATCTCGGTCATGTCTGCATGTCTCCCGAACCCGTAGGGTCTAAACACTTAAGGTTCGATGACGCTAGGGTTATTAAGGAAGTTCGTATGTGGTTACCGAATGTTGTTCGGAGTCCCGGATGATATCCCGGACGTCACGAGGAGTTCCGAAATGGTCCGGAGGTAAAGATTTATATATGGGAAGTCCTGTTTTGGTCACCGAAAGGGTTTCGGGTTTTATCGGTAACGTACCGGGACCACCAGGAGGGTCCCGGGGGTCCACCAAGTGGGACCACCGGTCCCGGAGGGCCTTATGGGCTGTATGAGGAAGGGAACCAGCCCAAAGTGGGCTGGTGCGCCTTCCCCCCCAAGGGCCCATGCGCCTAGGGTTGGGGGAAACCCTAAAGGGGGCGCCCCCCTTGCTTGGGGGGAAAGTCCCCCCTCCCTGGCCGCCGCCCCCCCTCTAGATCCCATCTAGAGGTGCCGGCCCCCCTTGCCCCTTCCCCTATAAATAGAGGGGTGAGGGGAGGGCTGCAGAAGACAACTCAAGGCGCAGCCCCTCCCCTCCCCAACACCTCTCCTCCTCCGTCACGTGCTTGGCGAAGCCCTGCTGGAGTACCACGCTCCTCCATCATCACCACGTCGTTGTGCTGCTGCTGGATGGAGTCTTCCTCAACCTCTCCCTCTACCCTTGCTAGATCAAGGCATGGGAGACGTCACCGAGCTATACGTGTGTTGAACGCGGAGGTGCCGTCCGTTCGGCACTTGGTCATCGGTGATTTGGATCACGACAAGTACGACTCCATCAACCCCGTTCACTTGAACGCTTCCGCTTAGCGATCTACAAGGGTATGTAGATGCACTCTCTTTCCCCTCGTTGCTGGTTTCTCCATAGATAGATCTTGGTGACATGTAGGAAAATTTTGAATTTCTGCTACGTTCCCCAACGGCCTCCTCTCGCCCTTCCAGTCCTAAGCCTGGAGATTGGGAGAGATGCTCCATCCCGCACAGCGAGCTAGTGACGCTCCAGACCAAGGGATTTCTCCCCTCGGCCTATATGGTCCCGGTTCGAGCCGGACTTGCCACCTATAATGGCGGAGAGCAAGCGGAGAGCGCCCCCAATCCCTCCAAAGGAGAGCGAGTATGCCTTGTCCCTTATTTAATAAGAGGGCTCGAATTTCCAATTCATCCGTTTCTCCGGGGGCTCCTGGAGTTCTATGGTCTCCAGCTGCACAACCTCACGCCTGCCTCCATATTGCATATCGCGGGCTTCGTAGCCCTTTGCGAGCTATTTTTGGGTGTTGAGGCTCATTTCGCGCTGTGGAAGAGGCTATTCTGCCTGGTGCTCCGTTCTCAGGAGGGGTCAATATAACAAGTTGGCGGAGCCGAAGTGTGGTGCATCGCCGGGACCGGATATTTATCCGGAACCCCAAAGAAGGCGTCCGAGAATTGGCCTTCGGAATGGTTTTATATAGAGGACGTCCCATTGCCGGATCCTGTTCGGATCGGCCTCCCTGAGTTCGACAATGCTCCCCTGAAGAAGCGCCTAAGCTGGCGTCCACGTAGCCCTCAGAGGGAAAGTGACAAGGACGTCCTTTACCTGATGGGCCGGATAAGGTTATTAGCTCATTCCGGGCTAACCATGATCAGAGTCATGGCCGCATGCATCATGCGGGGGGTGCATCCGCTTCAATATAGAGGCCACCCTATGTGGGACTTCAACGGGGAGGACGACGCCACCCGTCACGGCCGTAAGGGGCCGGACTCAGCTGCCGCTCTAATAAAGATCTTGTCCGCTTTGTACAAGGGAGAAGAGGAGGAATTTCTCCGCGTCAACCCTCAGGGTGGATTTACAGTGTATAATCCTCCAAGCTGGGTAAGTGGACACTTTTACCTGTCCATCCGTTTTGTATTCCCATTGTCAAATATATAGTCTAACGACTTCAACGCAGGAACTGCGCCAGGCTGTTAAAGAAATAAACAACCCCCCTCCATAACCCGAGGATCCGGGACGGTCCCTCGACCCGGCCTCCAAAGAGGATCCGAACTTATCTGTGGAGCTAATTGATGGGGTGTTTCATCAATTGAGCAAGGACAACGCCTTGGTGGCCATTACGGCCGATTACCCAGGGCTACTCCCAGCCTCCCAGGTAACTGAGACCGAAATCCCAGCACTTCGAAAAGGGACTCGTCCTCGCGTGTTTTCGATTACCGTATAACAACCGCGTTTTGCAGAGGAGGTCCTTGAGGCGGGAGGCCGAGCCTGCAGCGACTAGCCAACGAGGGGCCGCAAGGCCCCAGGGGCTGAAAAGAAGTGTGGGCCGGACTGAGACGCCAGCGCAAAGGTATAACGCGCCATCTCATCCCCTGGTGTTATTCCTTCAAGGCATATTAACACTAGTGCTTTCTTCAGGACAAAGAGACCTCGCCGGACTATATGCGGAGAGGCTGCCAATCGCGCCTCCACCAGCCAGGCTCGAAAGCTTGGTCCGGAGGCGGAGGCGAACACGAGGCGCGCACTGGACGCTCCTCCAATAGAGGATGCGGACAGGCTGTCTGCCACCAATTCCGAGGTGGAGAGTGCCATGAACCACAGGCGTCGCCAGACAGTTCTTTGCTACGCTTGTTTCTCCCCAGAGGCATTGGATGCCTTCAATTCGGGAGACGTGTACCTCCGTGCCGCTCAAAATGGTCTAGCCAGAGCCACGGAGCAGTATGTGAAAGATATACGTGTGAGAAAATTTGATGGTTATATATATCAGTAGCCCCCGAGACTTGAAACAGTCAGAATAACTGATTTAAGGATCATGTAATATGCAGGTTCTTTCAGAGAAGAATACCCAACTGTCCCAGGAGCTAGAAGAGTGCAAAGCCCAACTTGAGGCCGTACTAGCCGCGACAGGGGAGCCCAAGGAGACCCCCTCTGGTAATATATGCTTCAAAAAGATAAGTATTGTATGAAGTGCGGCGTTGTGCAAATCTGACAAATGAAATTGCAGATGGCGCCTGATTAGATCCAGAAAAACAACAACTCCTACGCCAGCTAAAGGCTGGTGAGAGCGTGCTGACAAAGGTGAGGCGGGAGAAGAATGATTTCCAGGATGCCAACACCAAGCCGGGCGTTGAACTGAAAGATGTTCATGCCGAGCTGTCGAACTCCGCTAAGGAGAATCAGCAGCTTCGACGCGACATATTTAGTAAGTGCTTAAACGAACTTTGAAAAAAGAGTTCGGCGAGGAAGTCGACTAACAGAGTAATGTCTGTAGGTATGCTAACAGGTCGTCCTGCAGAGGAGATGCCCGGTTCTACGGGTGACCTTCTTCCCGAGCTCTCGCAACTGCACAAGCGAGTTCGGCAGGTGGTTCAAGGCATCACCCAGGCTTTGTGGCCATCTGTCTCCATGCCCGAAGGCCTTGGAGAGCTTGCAGACAAGCTGAAGGAAGCGCGGCGACGCTTCCAATTGTGGAAGATATCGGCCTGCCGTCAAGGCGCTAGGGAGGCCTGGGCCATGGTGAAGACGCGGTACACGAAGGCTGACCCAAACCACATGGCCGAGGTCGGACCTGTGGGGCCTGATGGGAAGGAGATCCCTGTAAGCTTAGTATACGGCCTAGTAGAATTGGCCACAAAGTGTTCCCAGCAGGACTGCAAACTAGACAGCCTGTTAGATGGTATTCAAGAGGAATACAATTAGTCAGAATGACTATGTAATTTAATTGACATGTGTAATGCCTTCTAGCCGGATTGTAGATCGTTTGTCATGGCCAACCTTTTCGCTTCAGCCTCGGGACCTGACGGTCCGGAGTGTGTCCGAATACCCATGCGGCTATATAAGAACCGGGGTATGCATGGAGACCAGGCGTAGGGGTCATTAGTGCTTGAACAGACAAGTGCCCAACTAGTTATGTTATATTACATGGTTAGTAAGAAACATCTTCCAGGGAGAACAGTTCCGTTAGGGGTTCCTTTCCCTGGGAGGCATGCCCTAAAGTGCATGTCCCTGCTGCGAAAAGAGACGCAGGAAAAATCATCTGGGGGCGCATAAATAAATAAGTGAAAAATATCATCTTTAGTTCACCGACCGAATATTCCCTTAAGAACGCTAGCTTTCGGCTTCACCCAGTCTGAGGTACACATCCGGCTGACCCGGCAGTAACAATCGCAGAGGTGCTCCCTTTACCACCTAGCCGAACAATCGGGAACATAAGGGTAAGCACAGGAGCGAGGCAACCCATCTTGGCCAAAACTTAAGTCATATCGATGCATATAATGGTGAATAAAGGTACATGCGGAAGTGTGACACATGTGTTCGGCATGAAGCCCGTACGAATATGCTTCTGTTTTAAAGAAGCCCCCAGGTTTAATGAGCGCGGATGGCGCATCACTTATTGAGCCTTTAAAGGCTATAAGAGAAAGGAAGGGGAGAAGGAGAGAAATGTAAGACAGAAAATATAAAAAATGGAGAGAGGAAGGAGACGAACACAGAGTCCGGCGCTAGGCATAGAATCTTCGGAGACGGGCTGTGTTCCATGAGTTCGGCTCGAGTCGGTTATCCGATGCATCTTGCAGGCGGTACGCTCCACCAGTCAGGACTTGGTCAATTATGAAGGGACCTTCCCACTTGGGCTTGAGTTTGTCCTTTTTCTTGTCCGGCAGGCGTAGAACTAATTCGCCAACGTTGTAATTTTTGGCCCGTACTTCTCTGCATTGATATCTTTGAGCCTGCTGTTGATAGAATGCGGAACGGGCTTTTGCCATGTCACGCTCCTCCTCCAAGGCGTCCAAACTGTCTTGCCGATCGAGCTCGGCTTCTCTTTCTTCGTACATGCGCACTCGAGGTGAGTCATGAATTATGTCGCAGGGCAAAACTGCCTCTGCGCCGTACACCATGAAGAATGGTGTGTATCCGGTGGTGCGATTCGGCGTGGTCCGCAGCCCCCAGAGTACGGAGTCGAGCTCCTCTACCCAGTGCGTATTAGATTCCTTAAGGGAGCGCACTAATCTGGGTTTGATGCCGCTCATGATGAGACCATTTGCACGTTCGACCTGGCCGTTAGTTTGTGGGTTGTCAGGACCCCGATCCTAAGCCACATCGATCCAGCGTGTAACACATCATATCACTTTGCGGCCTCACGCACGGTACTTCCACGGGTGCCACCTTACCTGGCCCGGGACCGTTTGCGCCTTTTGGCTCACGTATATGATAGTGTCGCTAGCATCCATATGACAGAGAACCCGGGCCGACATGGCTAGTCGTGAACCCAAAGCGGCGCTAGCCTATGAGGACATGCATACATGAATCACATCGAACATGTCGGTCATCAACGTATCTATTCGGGCTGTAGCACTGGGCTAACAGGACTCCGGTAACCCGGGCTGTAGCAGGCTAGGCAGGACTCCGAATATCAGCGCGTGACATTTCCCCGAAGGGACAGACATAGGATCGACGTGAAACACATGCCGGCCAGTCAAGTGTCCAAGCAGTAGTGCTGGGCTAACAGGACTCCGGTGAACCGGGCTGTAGCGGACTACTATCGCTCAGAAGCACAAAACTTACATTTCCCCATATGAAAGGCTGCCAAGGATAAACAACTAGATAGTCGGATCCCACTCATACCAAGCATTTCAATCATACACACAATATGCCCGATATGAGTAAATACAACATGGCATCACAACAGTACTCTATGACTCAAGTACTTTATTTAGAAGGCTCCGAGGAGCCATACATATCATCCATACAGATAGGGGTCACATGACCCAACACTCAAGTCATACAAGCATACAAGCACATGCGGAAGCAAACTAGTCTGAGTACAGACACTAGAAAGAAAGAAGGCTTGATGAAGCCTGTCTATCTACATCGACCCTTCACAAGTCTTGGATCACCACCTGGGTGATAAGTCACTCGTCAACGTCGAGGTCTACATAGAACCCATCAGAGGGGTTGGTGCAGTCGTCTGAAAAACATGATTAAAGCAACATGAGTACGGAGGTACTCAGCAAGTCTTACAACAGGAACCTACTATACATGCACATTCTCAAGAAGGTAGTGGGGTTATTGCAGCAAGCCAGCTTTGACTCTTGGCTAAGCTATCCTACGATAGACACCACTTGTAAATCATTTGTCGCACACGAGTCCACTATCACCATCACAATACTCCACCGTGGATCCTCTCTCGCCATCCTACGAGAGGGCCATCCGCGGTACTCACACTTATCTTGAGATTTTTAGTAGTATCCATTTAACTTATCTATGAACTGTATAGGTGACCAAGTAGTCCTTTACCGCGGACGCGGATATTCGAATAGATTTATACCCTGCAGGGGTGTACTTCTTCACACACGCTCTCACCACTTATCGCCGTTTACACGACATGTACTCGGCAACCTTCAAGCGGAAGCCCAGCGAGGGTGTCGGCCACGGCCTACCTAAACCCTCAAGTCTCTAGTCCAGGTTTATCGCCTATTCGGGTTCCATCCGCAGGGAGTCCGGCCGAGGTTTCCACTAACGGCCCCGAACGATGTGAACAGGGTTCCCGAGACACCAAACGGGCGAGTCGGTACACCGTGCCACGTGCCTACCGCAACACAGCCCACCCCGATGGTCAGCGCCGCGTACGGCCCCCAGCATGCTACAAACACCAGAAACTACTTTGCAACTCCTGGACAGAGGACAAGCGTGATCAAGAAGCCGAGAGGGTCCATTGGTTTCGGGCCCAATGCGTGGTAGTAGCTGAGTCTTAAATCACACACACAGATCTCAGTTCTTAAGGACGGCCTCAATGAAACAACCCACCATGTACTCCTACATGGCCTTCCATCGATTCCTTTACCAAATCGTGTTCAACACTTCCACACTAATGACAACGATACAACCTTTCACTCCGGATCATCATCCCGATGAGCCAGACCTGACACAACTCTAAGCATAGCAAGCATAGCATGGTAGGAACACACACACATGTATTGGCTCAATCAACTCCTACACATGCTAGTGGGTTTCATCTAGTTACTGTGGCAATGACAGGTCATGCAAAGGAAGTGGGTTCAACTACCGCGACACACAGCAGTTTGAAACGCGTTGTCTTAATGCAGTAAACGAGAGCAGAAGCGAGAACATGGGTTTGTATCGGAATGATCAATGGGTTGCTTGCCTGATGAAGTGGTCGTGGGATACTGCCCTTCAGTTGGATACTCGGAGATATCCTCGGAGGCAGAACCTACCACGAAGAACACATCGGAACACAATCAATACATGGCAATATGCAACAATATGATGCATGCTATGACATGGCCATATGAATGTGTCCTGACCTAGTGCAAGTTAAACCAGAAGGGAATGAACCCATTTGAACCAAAGATTCAAATGGTAGCTCATTTATGAAGATCATATTAGTGTATCAACTTGTAATGCCTAAACAGTGGGTTTAACTTGTTCTGACATGCATGAAACCAGTACCAATGGACAGGTTGGATTTTTCTGATAATTTTTCATATATAAAACTTTGCATTTGGAGTTATAGATAATTTTCTATGAAATTTTGAAGTTTGAACTAATTTCTGGAATTTCCTGTGCAAAAATAAATCCAGAAAATTAATTGTGGCGTCAGCATGAGGTCATGCTGACCTCAGCAGGTCAACAGACCCGGTCCAGGTCAAACCTGACGCGTGGGTCCCGCGTGTCAGGGTCATTAGCTTAAACAGATTAGATTATTTCTAATCCTGGATTAGTTAGCGGGCGGGGCCCACATGTCATAGACCCAGGGGGTCAAACTGGTCAACTCCGCCGGCGTTGAGCCGCCGGCGACGTCCAGACGCGGTGGAGGAAGTGCAGATTCGCGCTCCGGCGACCAAATCGACGGCGGAGCACGTCTACGTGATGCGGGAGGTGAGCCGCATCGAGTGGTGGTGGTAGTTGGCCTCGGGGTCGCCGGAAATGACGCCGGCGACGAGTTTGGCGGCGGCCAGGCTCGGGTGAGCTCGGACTCGTCGCTAGAGGGCAAGGCGAGGCGCGTGGAGTGCTTTGTTGGGCTCCTGGAGATGCGGTAGGGCCAGTGGACAGGGTGGCGTGGCCGTTAGGTGGCCGGAGCCTCGTCGGCGACGAGCTCCGCGGCGGTGGGTGCGGGCGAGCTTCGTGCGCTCGTTGTGGTGCACGGGAAGAGGAAAGGAGAGGATGGGGCGGTAGCCAGGCTCACAGCGGTCTCGTAGAGCCAGTCGGCGCGGTCGGGGACGAGCTGGTGCGGCGGCGACGGCGAAAGGGATCTCCGGCGATGCTCGGTGAAGACGAGGTCGGTGTAGTGGCTTCGAGGCACGCGAGCGCTCGGGCTCGTGCTGTTCGACGAAGTCGACGACGGCGGAGAGGTTGGACACGGTCTCGTGGCACGGGGACGACGGTGGCTACGGCTATGACGGCGGAGCGGCGACGATGGCGTCGGCCATGGCGGAGGAGAGCGAGGGAGGCGAGGCAGAGGCGAATGGCGTGTCCAGGGGCTCGGGGCGACGACGTGGAGCGCGTCCAGGGCAGCAGGGCGGCGAGGAGGTGAAGCAGGGCGGCGGGGAGCTGCGTGGCGCTCGCTGGTGCCGGCGTCGAGCACCTGCGTGCCTGCCTGGCCGAGCCAAGCAGCTCGCTGGCGCGGCAGCTGGGCTGGGCCGGCAGGTGGGCCGGTTGCAGGCGTCAGGTAAGTACTTTTCTGATTTTTTTTGTTTCCTTTTCTAATTCTTTTGTAACTTTGTAGACTTATTAAAAATACTAGCACAACTCCAAAAATCACCAAACTGCACCTGATCCTTAGTTGGAATATTTCCAGCAAGGAACATTTTAGTTTGGAGATATTTGGGCATTTGAAATGTTTTATAAATTTTAAATGCCCAAATTCAAATACTTATGCATTAATTCAATGACCTTCTGTTGACCTAGAAAAATGTGCACTATTTTTGCCAGAGTTTTAAGACCAAAGCAAAGATGATGAACATTTTAGAAGGGCATTTCAGGTTCATTGAAAAAGATTTTAGTAAACCCTAGTAGATTCAGGAGGGGTGCTGGGGGTTCTGCCTTCCCCAATTCAATTTTCTTGTCAAAAGAAAACATGATGCACACTCTAATGCATGAACTGGGTAGGATGTGACAACTCACCCCCACTCAAAAGAATCTCGTCACGAGATTTAGGATCTGTCGGAAAAAGGGTGGGATACTCAAGTCGAAGACGATCCTCCCTTTCCCATGTAGCCTCTTGCTCGGAATGGTGTGACCATTGAACCTTGAGAAACTTGATATTGTGGCGCCGAGTGGTACGTTCGGCTTGATCAAGGATACGAACGGGGTATTCCCGATAGGTGAGATTATCTTGGAGATCAAGCGTTTCATGGTCCACTCCACGGATAGGATCCGCGAAGCAACGCCTGAGTTGAGAAACGTGGAAGACGTCATGAACTCTGGAGAGATGCGGAGGTAGTTCCAGTTGGTAGGCAACTTCCCCTCGTTTGGCAAGAATGCGAAAAGGTCCAATGTAACGAGGAGCCAATTTGCCTTTGATACCGAATCGATGGGTTCCCTTTAAAGGTGTAACCCGAAGGTAAGCCATCTCGCCGACTTCATAAGCCATGGGCTTATGCTTGCGGTCATACTGACTCTTTTGTCGAGACTGGGCGGTTTTCAACTTCTCACGAATAATACGAACCTGCTCTTCTGCATCCTGGATCATGTCCGGGCCAAAGAGTTGTCTCTCACCGGTTTCTGACCAGTTAAGAGGCGTCCGACATTTTCGTCCATAAAGAACTTCGAAAGGAGCTTTACCCAAGCTAGCTTGATAACTGTTGTTATAAGCGAACTCGGCGAATGGAAGGCACTTCTCCCAATTCATACCGAAAGAGATGACAGAAGCTCGGAGCATATCCTCCAGAATTTGATTGACTCGTTCTACTTGACCACTTGACTGAGGATGGAAGGCGGTGCTAAAGGAGAGACGAGTCCCCATAGCATTTTGGAAACTTTCCCAAAATCGAGAGGTGAAAAGACTTCCACGGTCTGAATTAATTTCCAATGGAACACCATGGAGAGATACTATTCGAGAGATGTACAAATCAGCTAGCTGGCTAGCGGTTATACTCTCGCGAACAGGTAAGAAGTGGGCTACTTTGGAGAGACGATCGACAACAACGAAGATAGCATTATTCCCTCTTTTGGTTCTGGGAAATCCGGTAATGAAATCCATACCGATTTTATCCCATTTCCATTCAGGAATCTGCAATGGTTGAAGGGTGCCAGCGGGCCGTTGATGCTCTGCTTTAACACGACAACAGACGTCGCAAGTTGCAATGTATTGAGCGATTTCTCTCTTCATCCTAGTCCACCAAAACCTCTGGCGTAGGTCTTGATACATCTTAGTACTACCGGGATGAATGGTGAGAGGGGATCATGAGCTTCCTTAAGGATCAATCGCCTCAAGTTGCGTACCTTGGGAACCACTAGACGGTTTCCAAAGAACACAACACCTTGATCATCAATGGAGAAACAATCTGCAACTCCCTTCTTGATGTTTCTCTTGATACGGGAAATTCCCGGATCCACCTTTTGTGCCTTGATGATCTGATCCGTAAGGTTAGGTTTCGCCACCAGGGTGGAAAGGAATCCTCGAGGAACAATGTGAAGGTTAAGCTTATGAAATTCCTCGTGGAGAAGTGGTTGACCTTGTTGTAACATCAAGTTGTTACAATAAGATTTACGACTTAGTGCATCAGCCATGACATTGGCTTTGCCTGGGGTGTAAGTTATTCCTAAGTCGTAATCCGAGATCAACTCGACCCAACGTCTTTGCCTGAGATTCAAATCCGGTTGGGTGAAGATATATTTCAAACTTTGGTGATCAGTGTAAATTTCGCAACGATTACCCAGAAGGTAGTGTCGCCAGGTTTTGAGTGCATGGACTACTGCTGCAAGCTCTAGATCATGAGTGGGATAATTATCCTCATGTGGACGCAACTGTCGAGATGCGTAGGCAATCACATGACGATCTTGCATGAGTATGCAACCTAGTCCTTGTCGCGAGGCGTCGCAATAGATAACAAAGTCCTTAGAGAAATCTGGTGGTACCAGTACGGGAGCAGACGTCAGGCGTCTTTTCAGTTCCTGAAAGCTGAACTCGCACTGTGGGGTCCACTCGAACTTTTTATCTTTCTTGAGGAGTTCAGTTAGAGGCTTAGCAACCTTGGAGAAATTCTCGACGAAGCGGCGGCAATAGCTCGCTAAACCAAGAAAACTCCGGACTTGCTTGACCGTTTCAGGTGGAGTCCAGTCAAGGACAGCTTGAACTCGCTCGGGATTGACAGCAATGCCCTTGCCAGAGATTACATGGCCCAGATAGGTCACTTCTGGCAACCAGAATTCGCACTTGGAGAATTTGGCATAAAGGCGATGCTCTCGAAGTTTCATCAATACTAACCTTAGATGTTCGGCATGTTCTTCCTCATTCTTGGAGTAGATGAGTATATCATCGAGGTATATCACGACGAATTTATCCAAGTACTCCATGAAGATCGAGTTCATTAACCGAGAGAAGGTGGCTGGAGCATTGGTTAAACCGAAGGACATGACGGTGTACTCGTATTGGCCGTAGCGAGTAACGAAAGCCGTTTTGGGAATGTCCCCGTTCTTGATTTTGATTTGATGGTAGCCCAACCTCAAATCCATCTTGGAGAAGACTGAGGATCCTGCGAGCTGATCATACAGATCGTTGATCCTGGGGAGCGGATACTTGTTCTTGATAGTGACCAAATTGACAGGTCGGTAATCTACAACCATCCGATCCGTTCCATCCTTCTTCTTGACGAAGAGGACGGGGCAAGCCCATGGAGATGAACTAGGACGGATGAAACCCTTTTGCAAGGACTCGTCGAGTTGTTTTTTAAGCTCAGCTAGTTCTAGGGGTGCCATCTTATAAGGTCTCCTAGAGATTGGGACGGTTCCTGGAACAAGGTCTATCACGAACTCGACATCTCTGTCAGGTGGAACACCTGGCAGTTCCTCTGGAAAGACATCCGGGAAGTCAAGGACTACCGGAATATCTTCGAGGTCTGGAAGGGGATTAGCATTTAGAGAGTAGAGCTGACGCTCCGATACTCGGGTCAAAACGTTGACTGTCTTGCCCGATGGATGGGTAAGTTGAACAGTTCTAGTTGAGCAGTCGATTTTGGCGTAATGAGCTGACATCCAGTCCATACCCAAGATGATGTTTATGTCTGAGGACTTGAGAGCTATTAGTGACGCAAGGAAGACCAATCTGTCAACAAGAATTTCATTTCCATGGCTAATTCTAGAGGTTTGCCACTTAGAACCAGGGGTTTGAATTACCATGGAGATAGGCATGTCACAAAAGGTGGTGTTGTGCAAACGAGCATAGCTCTCAGAAATAAATGAATGAGATGCTCCAGTATCAAAGAGAACAATTGCCGGGTGGCAATTAACAAGGAGCGTACCGAGAACGACGTTGGGGTCCTCTTGAGTCTCTTCAGCTGAAACCTAGTTGACATGGCCACGAGCAGTGGTGGCTGGCTTGGCGACAAGCACCTTCGCTGTTGACTTACCACGTCCAACAGACTTTCCGAACTGGTTGGGGTTGTTCTGGGGACACTCACGGATGTAGTGGCCCGGCTCACCACACTTGAAGCAAGTTGTTATATTGGGGCGTGGAGCAGTATTGACAGTGGGGCCACCAAAAGTCTTGGGCGGCATATACTGCTGATTGGGGCGAGGCGCCTCAAAGGATGGCCTCGGGGTATACCTGGGTGGCATGGCAGAATTTGGGATCCAGACCCGGCGCTTCTGAGATCCAGAGCCTGATGAAGATCCATAGTCACGGGAGTGCTTGCGTGAAGCTTCAAAATCATTCTGCCCTGTCTCGGCACTGATGGCCTTATTGACTAGCTTCGGAAAAGAAATGCATTCATGCAGACGAAGGTCACGTCGGAGCTCAGGGCTAAGTCCCTTGCGGAACCTTGCCTGCTTCTTGGCATCGGTGGATACCTCTTCGGGAGCATAGCGTGCAAGCTTTCCAAACTCGCGACTGTATGCATCCACAGTCAGCTTCCCCTGGGTGAAGTTACAGAACTCCTCCCTCTTGCGATCCATGAGACCTTCCGGAATATGATGCTCACGAAAAGCGGCACTGAAATCAGCCCAAGTAGTGAGTTGGCCGACCGGGCGCATAGCTTCATAATTCTCCCACCAAAGGCTGGCAGGGCCTTCAAGGTGATAGGCAGCAAAGGTGACTTTATCATCTTCAGCCACGTTGGCAGAACGTAGTTTGTGGGCGATGCTGCGGAGCCAGTCATCCGCATCGAGAGGTTCGATGGAATGATTGAACTTTGGCGGGTACAGCTTGACAAAGTCATTGATGGACACCGAATTGATCCTCTGCTGGCGTGCAGTGTTCTGCTCAATCCGCTCTAGCAAGCGGTTGGTGTCGCGCCTGTTGCGCTCTGCCTCCAGCATCACTTCGGCCAGAGAAGGTGGTTGAGGCAGACTTTCCTCTCTAGGTGCACTAGCTTCTCCCTGCTCCGAAGCAGCAGGGTTGCTGCGGGTGTTGACCATCCTGGGAAACAAAACAGCGATTTAAACCAGGATGGCAAAATCTGGCCAAGGAGTGCGGAATGTAATGGATAACAAGGAATGCAGAGATGATCATCCGTATGACATGGTAATATAGAAACTGCCATATATATACCAATGGTCATACACATCATACATAGTTTAGTACAAGCTCAAGCTGAAGTACAACTAAGACGAAAGACGTTACATCTCATCGGAGGCATTCCAAGCTCCTATACATTATTTTTCTACACCTCCGGAATTGATATACTTAAGTTATATTCCACAATCACGCAGGACGGTGGACATACAACTATTACAATACTAGCGAGACTGCTACTAGCTCAGACGGCTCCGTAGAAGTCCTCATAGAAGTCACCACCTAGACCTGGGAGCGGAACATGGTCATCTGGGAACAGACGGTCCTGCGGTGCTTGTGGACCATAGGGACTTGGGTGCGGCCTCGGTCCAACAGATGGCGGCAGAAGAGGCCCACGAGGAGGGGTGATGCCTCCCACCTCACGCCATTCCATGAAGTCTGGCAGACTAGCCCGCACAGGGTACAAGTCTCTCGTGTCCATGTATCCGGCTTGCACAGCAGGTGCAAACCTCGTCAAGGTGGCCCAATGATCAGCACGAGCATTAAAGAGCTCCATACGCAGGGCCCGGTTTTCACGGTCCTTATCTTCCAACATCTCAGTAGTGGTGCAAAGGAGTGAGTCCTCATGGTATGCATCACTGTACATGCCCTGAAGGTAACCATGCGCCCCAGGGAGGGATGCTGGCATGTAGCGAAATTCAGTGTTGCTCAACAAGGCAGTTCTAGCTCGCATAATGGTCATCATCGAGTAGGCTGCATCTTGAACGGACATCCCAATAGTGATCCCGAGTCCATAAGAACGGTGGAGTGGTTCCATGGCTCCGGGATATGATGGATATATCCTGACCGTGCACAGATATTGGCTCTGGTTAAAATCTCTAAACTGCTCTTCGACGGTGTATTCAGGGTACCATCGGTAACCTGCCTCAACCATCACTCGAACCAACATGGCGGTATGACCACATACACCGATGCAACGGGTCAGACGAACCACTTGGTTTTGGAAACGGGTAGCCATCTGAAAGCACAAAATAGTGCAAAGGCATTAGAATTTCTGGATGAAATTGGACAGCATAACGGCTGTAAATGCTCAGAAAAAGAATTGAGACATCCACAACAGTTTGCGAAACCACTCAACAACAACATATCAAGGTTCTGGTTCAATTGGCAACATACTAAACTTTAGTAGAACTGGACTGGGTTGTAACCAACAATCCTATAAGTTACTACGGATTTAGTAACACGTGAACCTGATAGAGAGAAGAGAGCCTAGTCCTTAACCCACGTAGAATGAGAAGAGAATGACTCAGAATAGAGGGCATAAGGTAAAGGAGTAAAAGAGCCTTACGTTCCCTCCCACAATCAATTCCCCTACATATAACTAAAGCATTTCTAGACTCGACATCGACCAGTTTGGCTTAGCGAACCTACAGGCAGTCCGGCTCTGATGCCAACGCTGTCAGGACCCCGATCCTAAGCCACATCGATCCAGCGTGTAACACATCATATCACTTTGCGGCCTCACGCACGGTACTTCCACGGGTGCCACCTTACCTGGCCCGGGACCGTTTGCGCCTTTTGGCTCACGTATATGATAGTGTCGCTAGCATCCATATGACAGAGAACCCAGGCCGACATGGCTAGTCGTGAACCCAAAGCGGCGCTAGCCTATGAGGACAGGCATACATGAATCACATCGAACATGTCGGTCATCAACGTATCTATTCGGGCTGTAGCACTGGGCTAACAGGACTCCGGTAACCCGGGCTGTAGCAGGCTAGGCAGGACTCCGAATATCAGCGCGTGACATTTCCCCGAAGGGACAGACATAGGATCGACGTGAAACACATGCCGGCCAGTCAAGTGTCCAAGCAGTAGTGCTGGGCTAACAGGACTCCGGTGAACCGGGCTGTAGCGGACTACTATCGCTCAGAAGCACAAAACTTACATTTCCCCATATGAAAGGCTGCCAAGGATAAACAACTAGATAGTCGGATCCCACTCATACCAAGCATTTCAATCATACACACAATATGCCCGATATGAGTAAATACAACATGGCATCACAACAGTACTCTACGACTCAAGTACTTTATTTAGAAGGCTCCGAGGAGCCATACATATCATCCATACAGATAGGGGTCACATGACCCAACACTCAAGTCATACAAGCATACAAGCACATGCGGAAGCAAACTAGTCTGAGTACAGACACTAGAAAGAAAGAAGGCTTGATGAAGCCTGTCTATCTACATCGACCCTTCACAAGTCTTGGATCACCACCTGGGTGATAAGTCACTCGTCAACGTCGAGGTCTACATAGAACCCATCAGAGGGGTTGGTGCAGTCGTCTGAAAA
Source organism: Aegilops umbellulata (assembly GCA_032464435.1). NCBI lineage: Eukaryota > Viridiplantae > Streptophyta > Magnoliopsida > Poales > Poaceae > Aegilops > Aegilops umbellulata. The sequence goes on from CP136058.1 coordinate 335,065,552, forward strand.
ACATGATTAAAGCAACATGAGTACGGAGGTACTCAGCAAGTCTTACAACAGGAACCTACTATACATGCACATTCTCAAGAAGGTAGTGGGGTTATTACAGCAAGCCAGCTTTGACTCTTGGCTAAGCTATCCTACGATAGACACCACTTGTAAATCACTTGTCGCACACGAGTCCACTATCACCATCACAATACTCCACCGTGGATCCTCTCTCGCCATCCTACGAGAGGGCCATCCGCGGTACTCACACTTATCTTGAGATTTTTAGTAGTATCCATTTAACTTATCTATGAACTGTATAGGTGACCAAGTAGTCCTTTACCGCGGACGCGGCTATTCGAATAGATTTATACCCTGCAGGGGTGTACTTCTTCACACACGCTCTCACCACTTATCGCCGTTTACACGACATGTACTCGGCAACCTTCAAGCGGAAGCCCAGCGAGGGTGTCGGCCACGGCCTACCTAAACCCTCAAGTCTCTAGTCCAGGTTTATCGCCTATTCGGGTTCCATCCGCAGGGAGTCCGGCCGAGGTTTCCACTAACGGCCCCGAACGATGTGAACAGGGTTCCCGAGACACCAAACGGGCGAGTCGGTACACCGTGCCACGTGCCTACCGCAACACAGCCCACCCCGATGGTCAGCGCCGCGTACAGCCCCCAGCATGCTACAAACACCAGAAACTACTTTGCAACTCCTGGACAGAGGACAAGCGTGATCAAGAAGCCGAGAGGGTCCATTGGTTTCGGGCCCAATGCGTGGTAGTAGCTGAGTCTTAAATCACACACACAGATCTCAGTTCTTAAGGACGGCCTCAATGAAACAACCCACCATGTACTCCTACATGGCCTTCCATCGATTCCTTTACCAAATCGTGTTCAACACTTCCACACTAATGACAACGATACAACCTTTCACTCCGGATCATCATCCCGATGAGCCAGACCTGACACAACTCTAAGCATAGCAAGCATAGCATGGTAGGAACACACACACATGTATTGGCTCAATCAACTCCTACACATGCTAGTGGGTTTCATCTAGTTACTGTGGCAATGACAGGTCATGCAAAGGAAGTGGGTTCAACTACCGCGACACACAACAGTTTGAAACGCGTTGTCTTAATGCAGTAAACGAGAGCAGAAGCGAGAACATGGGTTTGTATCGGAATGATCAATGGGTTGCTTGCCTGATGAAGTGGTCGTGGGATACTGCCCTTCAGTTGGATACTCGGAGATATCCTCGGAGGCAGAACCTACCACGAAGAACACATCGGAACACAATCAATACATGGAAATATGCAACAATATGATGCATGCTATGACATGGCCATATGAATGTGTCCTGACCTAGTGCAAGTTAAACCAGAAGGGAATGAACCCATTTGAACCAAAGATTCAAATGGTAGCTCATTTATGAAGATCATATTAGTGTATCAACTTGTAATGCCTAAACAGTGGGTTTAACTTGTTCTGACATGCATGAAACCAGTACCAATGGACAGGTTGGATTTTTCTAATAATTTTTCATATATAAAACTTTGCATTTGGAGTTATAGATAATTTTCTATGAATTTTTGAAGTTTGAACTAATTTCTGGAATTTCCTGTGCAAAAATAAATCCAGAAAATTAATTGTGGCGTCAGCATGAGGTCATGCTGACCTCAGCAGGTCAACAGACCCGGTCCAGGTCAAACCTGACGCGTGGGTCCCGCGTGTCAGGGTCATTAGCTTAAACAGATTAGATTATTTCTAATCCTGGATTAGTTAGCGGGCGGGGCCCACATGTCATAGACCCAGGGGGTCAAACTGGTCAACTCCGCCGGCGTTGAGCCGCCGGCGACGTCCAGACGTGGCGGAGGAAGTGCAGATTCGCGCTCCGGCGACCAAATCAATGGCGGAGCACGTCTACGTGATGCGGGAGGTGAGCCGCATCGAGTGGTGGTGGTAGTTGGCCTCGGGGTCGCCGGAAATGACGCCGGCGACGAGTTTGGCGGCGGCCAGGCTCGGGTGAGCTCGGACTCGTCGCTAGAGGGCAAGGCGAGGCGCGTGGAGTGCTTTGTTGGGCTCCTGGAGATGCGGTAGGGCCAGTGGACAGGGTGGCGTGGCCGTTAGGTGGCCGGAGCCTCGTCGGCGACGAGCTCCGCGGCGGTGGGTGCGGGCGAGCTTCGTGCGCTCGTTGTGGTGCACGGGAAGAGGAAAGGAGAGGATGGGGCGGTAGCCAGGCTCACAGCGGTCTCGTAGAGCCAGTCGGCGCGGTCGGGGACGAGCTGGTGCGGCGGCGACGGCGAAAGGGATCTCCGGCGATGCTCGGTGAAGACGAGGTCGGTGTAGTGGCTTCGAGGCACGCGAGTGCTCGGGCTCGTGCTGTTCGACGAAGTCGACGACGGCGGAGAGGTTGGACACGGTCTCGTGGCACGGGGACGACGGTGGCTACGGCTATGACGGCGGAGCGGCGACGATGGTGTCGGCCATGGCGGAGGAGAGCGAGGGAGGCGAGGCAGAGGCGAATGGCGTGTCCAGGGGCTCGGGGCGACGACGTGGAGCGCGTCCAGGGCAGCAGGGCGGCGAGGAGGTGAAGCAGGGCGGCGGGGAGCTGCGTGGCGCTCACTGGTGCCGGCGTCGAGCACCTGCGTGCCTGCCTGGCCGAGCCAAGCAGCTCGCTGGCGCGGCAGCTGGGCTGGGCCGGCAGGTGGGCCGGTTGCAGGCGTCAGGTAAGTACTTTTCTGATTTTTTTGTTTCCTTTTCTAATTCTTTTGTAACTTTGTAGACTTATTAAAAATACTAGCACAACTCCAAAAATCACCAAACTGCACCTGATCCTTAGTTGGAATATTTCCAGCAAGGAACATTTTAGTTTGGAGATATTTGGGCATTTGAAATGTTTTATAAATTTTAAATGCCCAAATTCAAATACTTATGCATTAATTCAATGACCTTCTGTTGACCTAGAAAAATGTGCACTATTTTTGCCAGAGTTTTAAGACCAAAGCAAAGATGATGAACATTTTAGAAGGGCATTTCAGGTTCATTGAAAAAGATTTTAGTAAACCCTAGTAGATTCAGGAGGGGTGCTGGGGGTTCTGCCTTCCCCAATTCAATTTTCTTGTCAAAAGAAAACATGATGCACACTCTAATGCATGAACTGGGTAGGATGTGACATGGGTGATAGACGGAAGCATAATCGAGCTTAATGCCCATGTTTTTGCACCGGAGTTTTACCTCATCGGCTGTAAAGTTTGTGCCGTTATCAGTGATGATGCTGTGGGGACGCCATAATGGTGTACGACCCCGGATATAAAGTCTATCACCGGTCCGGATTCAGCCGTCTTAATAGGCTTGGCTTCTATCCATTTGGTGAACTTATCCACCATGACCAGTAAGTATTTTTTCTTGTGGGTTCCGCCTTTAAGGGGTCCAACCATGTCAAGCCCCCAGACCGCGAAGGGCCAAGTGATGGGGATAGTTTGGAGGGCGGTGGGTTGCATATGGCTTTGGTTTGCAAAAAGCTGGCAACCGACGCATCGTTGGACTAGTCCTGAGCGTCTGCCCGGGCCGTCGGCCAATAAAAGCCTGTAAAGAAAGCCTTGCTTACGAGGGACCGAGCTGCAGCGTGATGACCACCGAGTCTGGCATGAACTTCAGCCAGCAGGTTCCGCCCTTCCTCTTCGGAGATGCACCTTTGAAGGACTCCGGTAGTGCTTTTCTTATAAAGCTCTCCCTCATGGAATTTATAGGCTTTAGATCGCCGCACTATGCAGCGTGCCTCGTTTTGGTCCTCTGGGAGTTCCTGCCTAGTAAGGTAGGCTAGGAATGGTTCTGTCCACGGGGCGATGACGGCCATTATTATGTGGGCTGAAGGTGTAATTTCATTGGTAGAGCCTCCAGTTGTGTCAGATTGTTCGGTGTCGGGCAGTGCGGTTGGGTCCGGGCTGTTATTGCCAGGTTCCCCTTCCCATACTACGGATGGCTTGAACAGCCTTTCCAAGACGATGTTGGGGGGGACTACATCGCGTTTTGCGCCGATGCGTGCTAGGACATCTGCCGCCTGATTATTTTCCCGGGCTATATGGTGAAATTCAAGCCCTTTGAACCGAGCTGACATTTTTAAGACGGTGTTGCGGTAAGCTGCCATTTTTGGATCCTTGGCGTCGAAGTCTCCATTTATTTGGGATATCGCGAGGTTTGAATCCCCGCGCACCTCTAGGCGTTGAATGCCCATGGATACTGCCATCCGGAGACCATGTAAAAGGGCCTCATATTCGGCTGCATTGTTGGAGTCTGTGTACATAATCTGGAGTACATATTGAACTGTGTCTCCTGTGGGGGACGTCAAAACGACACCAGCCCCTAGACCGGCCAACATTTTGGAGCCGTCAAAATGCATGATCCAGTTTGAAAATGTGCCGTACTCTTTAGGGAGTTCGACCTCCGTCCATTCTGCGATGAAGTCGGCCAAAACTTGCGACTTGATAGCTCGCCGTGGCTTATAAGTTATGTCGAACAGGAGGAGCTCAATGGCCCATTTTGCAATCTGGCCCGTTGCATCGCGGTTGTTTATAATATCGTTAAGTGGTACTTCCGAGGCTACTGTTATTGAACACTCTTGAAAGTAGTGTCGCAGCTTCCGGGATGCCATGAATACCGCGTACGCAATCTTTTGATAATGCAGGTACCGTGATTTGCACGGAGTGAGGACAGTGGACACATAATAGACCGGCTTTTGAAGGGGGAATTTGTGTCCGTCCGTTTCTCGTTCGACGACGAGCACTGCGCTTACAACCTGATGGGTTGCTGCAATGTACAATAGCATTGGTTCGCCAATGTTTGGCGCGGCCAGGACTGGGTTTGTTGCCAATATGGCTTTTATTTCGTCGAGTCCGGCCGTGGCGGCATCCGTCCACTCGAAGTGTTCGATGCGCCGAAGGAGGCGGTAGAGGGGTAATGCCCTTTCTCCCAAGCGGGAGATAAAGCGGCTTAGAGCCGCTACGCATCCGGTTAATTTTTGTATTTGTTTGAGGTCCTTTGAGATATCTGTCGTGGTTCTAACTCTGACAGTAATGTAGGGGGGTAGGAATGGAGAGGCAAGATCTTAGCTATGGAGTAGTTGTAAGCACACGAGGTTTATGAGTTCAGGCCCTTCTCAGAAGAAGTAATAGCCCTACGTCTCGGAGCCCGGAGGCGGTCGACTGGATTATGTGTGTATGAATTACAGGGGTGCGAACCCTTTACACTAAGGAGGGGGTGGCTTATATAGAGTTCGCCAGACCCCTCCAGCCCTCAGTTATGTAGGGTTTTAAGTACATTAAGGCTGGGCGTTACTGGTAACGCCTCTAATAAAGTGCTATGATGACCATAAAAGCTACTAAATGACCGACCGTTAGTGTGCGGAGTGGCTTTAGATCTCCTGGCTGTCGAGTGGCTTGATCTTGGTCGAGTGATTGCTTCATGGTCGAGTGTCTTCGAGTCCGTCGAGTGGAACACCTCCAAGTCGATTGAAAGGTGATTTCTTCTAGGGATGCCCTTGGGTAGGGTAGTTAGGACAGGTCCATGACCCTACCCTAGGTACATGTCTTCATCATTAGCCCCCGAATGGATCGAGGTTTGAGTGGGGAAGGAGTTGAGAACTTCTCTGACTCATTTTTCATGCCATGAGTATATCTTGTTTCGGATCAATGAACATGGGTGATGTCACCAACTTCTTTTTCAGTCGCCTTGATCCATTCTTAGTTTTCTTTAGTCGAGTGAATTCCTTTACTTGTAGACTCCCGAGTGGTTGCATGGAGGAGATCCTCCGTCTGATGAGTTGTTCCGTTGTCCGTGGATTTCACGGGATTTGAATTTCGGGAAGCGCGCGGGACGGGTGAGGCCGCAGTAATCGGATGGGATAGACCAGAGCCTCCTCGATCTCCGCGCCACCTTTTTCGCCACATATCGCGCGCGTGACTGTTGTGGGATTTGACAGGATCGCCTTTGCCTACAGGTCAGTCACTCGGAAGCGACCTCATATATGTTGCCGGCCCAGGGCTTTTGAACAGTGCGCCTTCACTTTTCCCCTTCCTCCACGAAACCTTCTGCCACCTCTGCTCTCGTCTCGGCGTCACCGGCCTGTTTGAGCTTCATCCGCGACAATGGAGAAGGAGAAGACGGCGGCCCTGGAGTGCGTGAAGAAGGCGACGGGGCAGGCGAAAGCGAGGAAGTCCAGTCGGGGCGGATCTTCTTTGAGGTCCGCTCTGCCCAAGGACTGGATCCAGGGCGACTGGATGCCCTCGGCGATTCGGCAGGATGACCTTGATGATCTGATGGAAGCGGGATTCATTCCCTATGGATCTGCGCGTCTCCCAGGGAACAAGATCAAGCCCCAGCCTCGCGAGGGTGAGTGTGTTCTCCTCACCACCCACATCGATCGCGGATTTTCTCTGCCTCCTCATCTTTTCTTCCGGAGTTTCTTGAACTTTTTCGGAGCACAGCTCCATCACTTTACTTCAAATTCCATCGTGTACCTCGCTGCCTTTGTATCTTTATGCGAGAATTTCTTGGGTTGTCGCCCTCATTGGGGCCTATTCAAGCACATTTTCACTTGTCGTTCTCAGTCGGTTAAGAAAGCCAAGTCGAGTGACGAAAAGACGCAAGTGATTCAGATGTGCGGGGGTCTTGGGATCCAAATGAGAGGCAAAAGTTCCTTTCCAGCTATGACCTTTCCCTAGTCGGTCCGCGGGTGGCAGTCGACCTGGTTCTATTGCAAAGACCAGGCGACTCCAGGACAGTCGACTGGGCTTCCCCCTTTCTCCTTGAACCGAGCAGAAAAACCTTCCTCTCTAAAAGTGACCCCAGAAGAAAAGGCGCAAGTCAAAGTGCTGGTCGCTCGAGTGGTTCAGCTTGTTCGCGACGGGGTGACTGGCATGGATTTATTAGAGGTCTTCCTCCAGAGGCGCATCCAACCGCTCCAGGCTCGTGACCATCCGATGTGGATGTATTCGGGCCTCGATGACACCACTCGGATTCATCCGGGGGAGGTCGACGACGAGATGTTAGAAGGGTGGCTGTCGAGTATCACAGGGAATAAGGACAACCCCAGAGGAGCCAGGAGGATTCCTCCACTCGAGCAGTCATACAAAGTAGACCAGGTCCGATTCTGCATCTCCGACTGTAATCTTGCTTCCTTCATTTTGTTTTCTTTGAATCAGTCGATTGACTCTTGTCTTGTTTGCTGTCCTCCAGGACATTACTGATATGTATTCGATGCCCAACGGAGTGCAAGAGCAGGCCGAGGAGGGGGAGGCGAGCGGAGGCGAAAGTGGAGAGGAGTGGCAATCTGACGGCGAAGGGGAGGGGGATGACGACGACGACTCCACTGAAGAGGAGGAGGAAGAAGTCGAACCTCCTTGCTCGGAAAGGCGATCCAAACTCACACATGATCCCGCATGCGAACGTGGTAAGGCGACTGTGCCTGTTGGGCAGTCGTCAAAACGCCCTCAGACGTCTTCCCCAGCGCCGACAGAAAAAGCTCCAAAGCATCCACGAGCGATGCCGTCAAAGCCACCAAAGGCCCTGCCCAAGATGAAGATGACCATTCCCACCATTTCCGGGTAACAATAGAACTTGCTTTCTTTTGTTGAACATGGACGGACTCTTGGTCAACTCATTGAATAAACTGACTGGTTTTTGAAATTTGCAGTGCTGCTACCTCTGAGATCTCTGCCAAGAACGATGACCAGGAAATGGAAGATGTTGTTACCTCCAACCTTGGTATGATTTCTGATGTTCCTCTCTTAGTCGACTGACGGTCTCTTCCGGTCGATTGGATTTTCATCTTTAACTTTGGATTTTTCTTATAGCTCCTCCTCACGTCATTGATCTCCCTGATGATGATGACGAAGTGCCGCTGAGGGCGAGGAGGAATAGGAAGGCGTCAACTAGCAAGGCCTCACAAACCGCATCAGTGCCTGAGGCAGTAGTTCAGGAGGGTGGTAATACCACTCGGACTTCTGTGACCTTCGCTGTGCCTCTGACGAGTGTTCGGCCTTCATCGTTGACTGCTGGTCCGCCCTCCCTTTTTGCCACACACCACGTCCTTGAGGATCAAGTGGGTGCTGCTAAGGAGGCTATACGCTAGGCGGGGATCATGATGGAGCAGGTGAAGGTTGTCCGAGAAGCCAGCCAAGCAGCCTATGATGCTAGTTCAACCCTTCAAAGCAATGTCCAGATCAGTCGATCACCGCTTGTTCTGTTAGGATATGCTATCTGAAGACTCTCTTTTCCGAAGATCTTTGTATCTGTACACCCACTGGGTGTGTCGATTGGATTTCTGGTACTAGTGGGGGCACGCTGAGTGCACCCACTGGGTGTAGTCCCCGAGACTATGGTGGACTGCTGGCAGTCAACTGTAGTCTTTATATTGTGTTGCTTTACTTAAACTTCTTCACTCGGTCTGGTCAGGCCATGTCGAATGGAATCTTATAACTAGTGGTGGCACGCTGAGAGCACCCACTGGATATGGTCGACTGCGGGCAGTCAACTTTCTTTCTTTTTGGTCGAACCAGTGGGGGCACGCTGAGTGCACCCACTGGGTGTAGTCCCCGAGACTACTGTCGAATATTTTTGATTCAGCTGTAGTCTTAGAAACGTCACGATTTTTCTCTTAGTTGCTCGGAAGCAACCTACCTTTGACATCTGTCGACTGGTTCTTCGCAGAAATACTGCGAGCTTGTGGCTCGCTATACTGAATTGGAAAACAAACAGATCCAGCTCAACCTTGACTTGAAGCTTGCCCAAGAGAACTTGCAGAAGGAGAGAAACGAAGCAAAAGGTATGGCTGGTGAGAATCTGATGACTGCCCTTTCCTTTCCACCCATTCTTGATGTTGATCTCACTGTCATTTCACAGATAAAATGGAGGAGGCTCTGAAGAAGAAGGACCATGATCTTGCTGAAGCGCAGAAGGCGGCTTCGGACAAAACGAAGCTTGCCGAAGAAAAACTGGCTTCAGTCGGTAACCTTGAAGAGGAGAACTCCACACTGAAATCCTCTCTCAACGCGGCCAACCAAGAGGTCAGCCGTCTGAAGAATGATAAGATAGCTCTGGGTGACAAGGCAAGTGAACTGGTAGGGAGGAGGAACGATCTGGAGGCTTATCTTGGACGGCTCACCGAGAAGTTGTTCGTCATGCTTGAGGGTAATCACTCCTACCCGACTGACTTGTTGTCATCAACCCAGTGCAGAGCCACTAATTTATCTTTGAATTGTGTTTTCAGAATTCTGCCAGAACTTCGAGGAGGAAACCAGTCGAGTGGAGAAGGATTTGGACCCCATCAATTCTCTGGTGAAGGATGAGGCTGCTATGAACATGCTCCGACTGGAGTCTCGTGTTGCCGGAGTGGTGGACTACCTTGCTCGACTGAAGGTTACGGCGTCGCGGATCGACACGGCGCTCTAGCCTGGAAAGACGCTTCAAAATGACCTCGAGCCTCTGATGACTCGACTGAATGAAGTTCCAGGTCGAGTGCAGGAATGGAAGAAATCTTCTGCTAGGTGCGGCGCTGACGTCGCTCTGTCCTTGGTCCGTGTTCACTGCAAGGAGGCATGAGAGGAGAAGTTGGCTGCTATCCAAGTTGCCAACACCGGGAAGCTCAACTTTCAGTCTTTCATGGAGACCTTCATCGCTGCTGCCACTTAGATTGCTGACGGGATTGACTTGGACCAGTTTGTCGCACCCACCAGTCCTCTGCCTGAGGAGTAAAAAACTTCTATGCTAAACCTTAAATTTTCCTCGGAATGCCGAGTGGATTTTGTAACCGTTAAACTCTTTCGGGCTGAATGCTCGAGTACTTTGATCTGCGGTCCGGGACCTTTAGGATTTATCCGAACTTGGTCTATCGTTGAATATGCTTGCCTTGGCCTTCGAGCAAACTTTGTTTTTCGTGAATTCTCCGTCGAGTGGAACTTGTTCTTCACTCGATGCAACTTTTTGTATTTGTGGCGTAGCTCCGAAGGAGAAGGTAGCAGTCGACCTGCACCTCGTCGTCCTTGCGGATCGGGATGGGATTTCAAACTTAGGCGAGTACTGGACTGCAGCTAAGTCCCCGAGTGGGAGGTTTTCTCTCTACTTGGTATGATTTTTACATACTTAGGCGAGTACTCGACTGCGGCTAAGCCCCCGAGTGGGAGGTTTGCTCTCCACTCGGTATGATTTTTACATACTTAGGCAAGTGCTGGACTGCAGCTAAGCCCCCGAGTGGGAGGTTTGCTCTCCACTCGGTAGGATTTTTACATACTTAGGCAGGCACTGGACTGCAGCTAAGCCACCGAGTGGGAGGTTTCCTCTCCACTCGGTAGGATTTTTACATACTTAGGCGAGCACTGGACTGCAGCTAAGCCCCCGAGTGGGAGGTTTGCTCTCCACTGGTAGGATTTTTACATACTTAGGCGAGTACTGGACTGCAGCTAAGCCCCCGAGTGGGAGGTTTGCTCTCCACTCGGTAGGATTTTTACATACTTAGGCGAGTACTGGACTGCAGCTAAGCCCCCGAGTGAGAGGCTGACTCACCACTCGGTAGGATTTTTACATACTTAGGCGAGTACTGGACTGCAGCTAAGCCCCCGAGTGGGAGGCTGACTCACCACTCGGTAGGATTTTTACATACTTAGGCGAGTACTGGGCTGTAGCTAAGCCCCCGAGTGGGAGGTTTGCTCTCCACTCGGTAGGATTTTTACATACTTAGGAGAGTACTGGACTACAGCTAAGCCCCCGAGTGGGAGGCTCACTCACCACTCGGTAGGATTTTTACATACTTAGGCGAGTACTGGACTGTAGCTAAGCCCCCGAGTGGGAGGCTGGCTCACCACTCGGCAGGATTTTTCAAACTTAGGCGAGTACTGGACTGCAACTAAGCCTCAGAGTGGGAGACTGGCTCACCACTCGGTAGGATTTTCGAACACTTAGGCGGAACAGGTTCGCAGCTAAGCCCCTGAGTGAGAGGCTGGCTCACCACTCGGTAGGATTTTTTTACAAACTTAGGCGAAACGGATTCGTAGCTAAGCCACCCACTGGGGGATTTCTCACGCAAACAGAAGCAACAACAATCACTGGAAAAATTATAACACTCTTGTCTTTGATAAATAAACTACAGAAGTTTTTCTTATTACATCTCATCCGAGTGAGAATTCAAGTGTAAAAGGAGCGGAGCAGTTCCACATTCCAAGCTCGTGGCTCATCAATCTGGCGATCGATGTTGTAAAGGTGGTACGCTCCATTGTGGAGGACTCTGGTGACGATGAAGGGACCTTCCCAAGTAGGAGCGAGCTTGTGTGGTTTCTGTTGATCCACTCGGAGGACCAAGTCTCCTTCTTGGAAGGCTCGACTCTTCACATTTCTGGCATGGAATCGATGCAAGTCTTGCTGGTAGATGGTCGATCGAATCATGGCCATTTCTCTTTCTTCTTCCAGGAGGTCGACTGCGTCCTGCCGGGCTTGTTCTCCTTCATCTTCAGAGTAGAGCTCGACTCGGGGTGCATTGTGAAGCAGGTCACTCGGCAAAACAGCCTCAGCTCCGTAGACCAGAAAGAATGGGGTTCTTCGAGTCGACCGATTCGGGGTAGTCCTCAATCCCCAAAGAACTGATGGAAGCTCATCGACCCATGCGCCTGCTGCGTGCTTGAGATCGCGCATCAGTCGGGGTTTCAGTCCTTTGAGAATCAGACCATTTGCTCTTTCTGCTTGTCCATTCGACTGGGGGTGAGCGACTGAAGCATAGTCAACTCGTGTGCCTTGAGAGGCGCAAAAAGCTCTAAACTTGTCCAAATCAAAGTTTGACCCATTGTCAGTAATGATGCTATGTGGAACTCCATATCTGAATATCAATTCTCTGATGAAACTGATAGCAGTGCAGGCATCGAGATTCTTGATAGGCTTAGCTTCAATCCATTTGGTAAACTTGTCGACTGCCACTAACACATGAGTGAAGCTGCTCCTGCCTGTTCTCAGTGGTCCAACCATATCCAATCCCCAAACAGCGAAGGGCCAGACGAGTGGAATGGTCTTCAGAGCTGACATGGGTTTGTGGGACATGTTGGAGTAGAACTGACATCCTTCGCATCTGTCGACTATCTCTTTCACCATTTCATTTGCTCTTGGCCAGTAAAATCCCGCTCGGTATGCTTTAGCCACAATGATCCGGGAGGACGCATGATGACCACAGGTCCCCGAGTGGATATCATCAAGGATTATCTGACCTTCTTCTAGTGTTATACACTTCTGACTGACCCCAGTCGCACTTTCTCTATACAACTATCCCTTTTTTTACTGTAAAGGCCTTGGATCGATGAACGATCTGTCGAGCCTCTTCTTCGTCCTCTGGGAGTTCTTTCCTTAGGATGTACGCGATGTATGGCACCGTCCAGTCGGGAGTGATAACCAAGACTTCCATGATTAGGTCGACCACTGCTGGAACTTCAACTTCAGTCGGATCCGTGGCACTTTTTGGCTGCGGGGCTTCTTCAGTGAAAGGATCCTCTTGAACTGATGGCGAGTGGATGTGTTCCAAAAACACATTGCTGGGAATGGCTTCTCTCTTGGAACCTATTTTCGCCAAATCATCAGGTGCTTGATTTTTCAGTCGGGGTATGTGATGAAGCTCTAACCCCTCGAATTTCTTCTCTAGCTTTCTCACTGCATTGCAATAACCAGTCATGGCTGGACTCCTGACGTCCCACTCCTTCATCACCTGATTAACCACCAAATCTGAATCGCCATAGACCATGAGGCGACGGACGCCGAGTGAAATGGCCATGCGCAACCCATACAAAAGAGCTTCATATTCTGCTTCGTTATTGGAGGAATCAAAGTGGATTTGGAGAACATATCTGAGCTTATCTCCTCGGGGGGAAACCAATACTACCCCAGAACCGGAACCATTCAGCATCTTAGAACCGTCGAAGAACATGGTCCAGTGCTCCGAGTGAACTTGAGTCGGCAGTTGCTGTTCAATCCACTCGGCGACGAAATCTGCTATTGCTTGGGACTTGATAGCCTTCTTTGCCTCAAACTTATCTAGGGGAAGGAGTTCAATCGCCCATTTGGCCACTCGACCAGTTGCATCTCTGTTGTGCAGAATCTCTGACAATGGAGCGTTGCTGACGACTGTAATGGAATGGTTAGAGAAGTAATGTGCAACCTTCCTCGTGGTCATATAAATCCCATACACAAGCTTCTGGTAATGAGGATATCTTTGCTTTGATGGATTCAAAACTTCAGAAACATAATATACTGGGCGTTGAACTTTAAAGGCTTTTCCTTTTTCTTCCCGCTCGATCGTAAGTACTGTACTGACGACTTGTCCAGTGGCTGCAATGTAAAGCAGCAAAGGCTCTTTGCTGATTGGGGCAGCAAGCACCGGCTGGGTGGAGAGCAGAGCTTTGAGCTCTATGAACGCTGCATCAGCTTCTGGAGTCCACTCGAACTTGTCTGACTTCTTCATCAGTCGGTAAAGAGGCAATGCCTTTTCACCGAGACGAGAGATGAATCAACTTAAAGCGGCCAAGCAACCAGTAAGCTTCTGTACGTCGTGCACACGCACAGGACGTTTCATTCGGAGTATAGTACCGACTTTTTCTGGATTGGCGTCGATTCCCTGTTCGGAAACGAGAAAACCGAGTAACTTTCCACCAGGGACTCCGAATGTGCACTTTGATGGATTAAGCTTGATGTCATACCTTCTGAACTTGGCAAATGTTTCAGCAAGGTCAGTCAGTAGGTCGGAACCCTTCTGTGACTTGACCACAATATCATCCATGCATGCTTCCACATTCCGACTAATTTGAGTGAGCAGACACTTTTGAATCATCCTCATGAACGTGGCTCCGGCATTCTTGAGGACGAATGGCATGGTAACATAACAGAAGCACCCGAATGGAGTGATGAAAGCCGTTTTGATCTCGTCGGGTCCATACAGACGGATCTGATGGTACCCGGAATAGGCGTCTATAAAAGACAGTCGCTCGCACCCCACAGTCGAGTCGACTATCTGGTTGATGCGGGGGAGAGGAAAATGATCTTTCGGGCAGGCCCGATTGATATGTTTAAAGTTAATGCACATGCGAAGTGACTTGTCCTTCTTGGGGACCATGACAACGTTGGCGAGCCACTCGGAGTGGTAAATCTCTTGGATGAACTCCGCTGCTAAGAGCCGAGCCACCTCCTCACCAATAGCCTTTCTCTTCTGGACGGCGGACCGTCGGAGATGTTCTTTGACAGGTTTCACTTTTGGGTCGACTCGTAGGCGGTGCTCAGCCATCCCCCTGGGAACACCCGGCATGTCAGAAGGCTTCCATGCGAAGATGCCCCAGTTCTCATGGAGGAACTGGATGAGCGCTTCTTCCTATTTGGAGTCGAGTGTTGTTGAGATATGAGTCGGAGCAGCATTGGGATTGGTCGGGTGAATGTGAACCGACTTCGTTTCGCCAGACAACTGGAAAGCTGATTCCGTAGCGGGCTTCTTGGCTCACAACAAATCACTCGGGTCAGCAGTCTTCTGGTACTCCTGCAGCTCTACCACTGCCATCTGGGCATCAGCGATCTTTGAGCCTTTCTGAAAACATTCTTCTGCCTTCTTCCGATTGCCTGTAACAGTGATCACGCCTTTAGGACCAGGCATCTTCAATTTGAGATACACATAACATGGTCGAGCCATGAAGCGTGCATAAGCTGGCCTGCCCAAAATAGCGTGATAAGCACTCTGGAAGTCCACAACCTCGAACATCAACTTTTCTTTGCGGTAATTCTTGGAATCACCGAAAACCACATCGAGAGCAATTTGGCCGAGTGACTCAGTCTTCTTCCCAGGAATGACTCCATGGAAACTCATGTTGCTGGTATTGAGCCTAGACATCGGAATGCCCATCCCTTTTAACGTCTCTGCATATAGTATGTTCAAACCACTGCCACCATCCATCAAGACTTTGGTCAGTCGAGTGCCTTCGACAACCGGGTCGACCACCAAAGCTTGCCTCCCAGGGGTGGCAATGTGCGTTGGGTGATCGGACTGGTCGAATGTGATGGTAATCTGAGACCACTTCAGATAACTGGGTGTCGCCGGAGCAACCATATTCACCTCACGGTTGATAACTTTCAGTCGCCTTTTGCTTTCAACATCAGCAAAAAATCATCAGGGTGGAATTGGCCTGGGGGTATCCATCATCACTGTCTTCCTTGTCCTCAACTTTGTCCGACTCCTTTTCCTTATCTTTGGGTTGTTTGCCCTGGAACTGCTAGATCAAGAGCCAGCACTGTCGAGTGGTATGTTTCGGGTAAATGAGTTTACCCTCTTCATCTTTCTTTGTGTGGATGTGACATGGCAAATCCAACACATCATTTCCATCTTGGTCTTTAACTTTCTTGGGGTTCCAAGGCCCTTTGGGTTTCCCTTTAAACTTTCCTTGAGTTACAACCAAGGTTTCCCCAAGAGCAGCTGGCTCGGCCTTCCGCTTCTGCTTCCGATTGGAATTTCCTCCTTCGGTTTCTTGGGCGACTGACTTGAGCTTGCCACTCCGGAGTCGATCCTCATCTTCTCCATTAGCGTACTTGGTGGCAATATCCATCATCCGATTCAGAGACACGTCTCCGGTTCGACCGAATTTCAGATTCAGTTCTCTATTTTTGATGCCTTCCTTGAAGGCACAGACTGCTTGGTGGTCAAGCACATTTTCTACAGTGTGGTGCAACGTGATCCACCTCTGGATGTAATCCCTCAAAGTTTCATTCGACTTCTGCACACAAGACCGCAGTTCGGTCGCTTGCATGTTCCTTCAAATGTCGTGACAAACACTCGGGCAAGATCTTCCCAAGTGTAAATGCTGCTAGGTGCTAGCTGATTCAGCCATGCTCTGGCCGAGGCCCCCAACATGAGAGGCAGGTGCTTCATGGCCACTTCATCATTACCACCGCCAATTTGGACAGCCACTCGGTAGTCTTCAAGCCAAGTATCAGGCTTGGACTCACCAGTGAACTTACTGACTCCAGTCGCCAACCTGAAGTTGGGAGGAATCGCTGCGGCCCTGATGGCTCTATAAAGCACTCTGGCCCTGAAACATGCACTCTGCTGCTGGTAGGTGCATCTCTGTCGTGACCTTCTCGGTGAGCTCTGTTTCTATCGACCAAACCTTGAACGAGAATGGATCTCGCATCAAAGCCTGGTTCCCTGGGGTCGACTGGAATCCTCCGCCCAACACTATGAGGGCGCCTATCATCCTGCTGTCGAGGCACGTATGATCCGCTCCTCGGGGGAGGGGTGGGCACTCGACGTCGATCGTCGCGATCGAATCGGTGACCATACTGCCCACGGTTCCTGTACTGATCTTGCTGGTCTCCACGTCCCTCACGCCTCGGAGACGATCTTGGGTTGTGAGCCGACTAGACTGTGTCTGCAGCAATGGATCTGCTGTGGATTCTGTTCCGCGACTGAGAAACAGCGGAATTCTGGTCTCCTGCTGCCCGGAGTAACGCTCTAATCTGCAGCAAGCCTCTGCCAGCCTCTGATTGGGAAGGCTGAATCGACTTTGCTATACGGGTTGCAGCTGCTAAATTCTGAATCGGAGTTCGATATACCCGCTGGGGCGGAAAAAGCTGAGGGCGACTGGATTCTGGAACCCGTTGTCGTGCATGCTCGTCGAGTGCTCGCTGGAGGTTCTCCAATCGAGTGCGCTCAGCCAAGTTGGCCAGGCGCGCGTCTTCCAAGGCACAAGCCTCGGGGGTTTCTCCAACAATAGGAGTGTGCAGTGTATCCATGTTCTGGCGACGAAGTTCTTCTCTCTGCAGCGACATGAGAGGCTCGGGGAGGTATTCCTCATGGGGACGCGACAGGTCGCCTCCACCTGCGCCTCCGTCGGTGCGGGGAAAACCGGGAGGACTGCGCGGTCCATCGACCATCAGAACCTCCGCCGCCGGATCACTGCTGCCGCACTCGGATGCGGTGTCTACGGAGCCAATCGACAGGTCGAACAGGCCGTGAAGGGATTCATCGGGCTTGATCGCCGCGACTTGAGGGGTGGCCGACTGGCGTGCCACCGCGTGTCTCACCCACCGCTGAAGTCTCGACTGACCGGGGTGCTTGCGCCAGCGGGAAACAGGGAGGAAGGACAATGCAGGGGCCGACCGATAATGGGTCGATGGTTGCCGCAAGAGGACGCCGCGGACACACGCGCAAAAGTGTGTTGCCCCGCGGACAGGAAGCGCGTAGACGTCGAGCGGAGCCTCCTGAAGCCAAGCGGAGTCGTCGGCGATGAACGTGAGCGCGCCGAGACGGATCTCGCGGCCCTCCACCAAAACCCCGCCAGAAACCATGATGATTTGGATCAGGAAAAATCACAACTTCTCCAACAAGTCGCTAAGACACCGGCCCCATGGTGGGCGCCAACTGTCGTGGTTCTAACTCTGACAGTAATGTAGGGGGCAGGAATGGAGAGGCAAGATCTTAGCTATGGAGTAGTTGTAAGCACACGAGGTTTACGAGTTCAGGCCCTTCTCCAAAGAAGTAATAGCCGTACGTCTCGGAGCCCGGAGGCGGTCGACTGGATTATGTGTGTATGAATTACAGGGGTGCGAACCCTTTACACTGAGGAGGGGGTGGCTTATATAGAGTTCGCCAGACCCCTCCGGCCCTCAGTTATGCAGGGTTTTAAGTACATTAAGGCTGGGCATTACTGGTAACACCTCTAATAAAGTGCTATGATGACCATAAAAGCTACTAAATGACCGACCATTAGTGTGCGGAGTGGCTTTAGATCTCCTGGCTGTCGAGTGGCTTGATCTTGGTCGAGTGATTGCTTCATGGTCGAGTGTCTTCGAGTCCGTCGAGTGGAACACCTCCAAGTCGATTGAAAGGTGATTTCTTCTAGGGATGCCCTTGGGTAGGGTAGTTAGGACAGGTCCATGACCCTACCCTAGGTACATGTCTTCATCAATATCCAATTGTGACAGAGCTCGGATCTTGGCTGGATTTGCTTCAATTCCTCTACCGGATACAATGAAGCCCAAGGGCTTTCTGGCTGGAATGCCGAAAACGCATTTTTCCGGGTTGAGCTTGATGTCGTATGTTCGGAGGTTATCAAATGTGAGCCTCAAGTCGTCTACTAGAGATTCGACATGTCTTGTTTTTACGACCACATCATCTACGTATGCCTCCACCGTTTTGCCGATCTGGTTTGCCAGACATGTCTGACTCATGCGCTGATATGTTGCGCCGGCGTTTTTGAGCCCGAAGGGCATTGTGTTGAAGCAGAATGGGCCGTATGGTGTGATGAATGCCGTTGCGGCTTGGTCTGACTCTGCCATCTTGATTTGATGGTAGCCGGAATATGCGTCGAGGAAACACAACGAATCGTGTCCTGCGGTAGCGTCGATAATTTGATCGATGCGGGGGAGGGGGAAGGGATCCTTTGGGCAAGCCTTGTTAAGGACTTTAAAATCAACGCACAGGCACCAAGATTTGTCCTTCTTTGGTACCATCACCAGGTTTGCTAGCCAGTCCGGATGTTTTATATCTCTGATGAATCCGGCCTCCAATAGCTTGGCTAGCTCCTCTCCCATGGCCTGTCTCTTAGGTTCGGAAAAACGCCGCAGAGCTTGTTTGACAGGTTTGAATCCTTTTAGGATATTTAAGCTGTGTTCGGCCAGCCTGCGTGGGATTCCTGGCATGTCTGAAGGGTGCCAGGCGAAAATGTCCCAGTTCTCACGTAGGAACTCTCGCAGTGCAGCGTCTACATCAGGGTTTAATTGTGCCTCGATGGAAGCTGTTTTATTAGGGTCCGTTGGATGGACCTGGAATTTGACTATTTCGTCTGCTGGTTTAAAGGAGGTGGTCTTGGATCTTTTGTCGAGTATCACATCGTTCCTGTTCATCTGGAGCGCGGTGCAGTCAGTTCCTCAGCCGCTAGGGCTTCGGATAGAGCCTCAAGGGCCAGTGCGGCTGTTTTATTTTCGGCGCGGACTGCTATGTCCGGATCACTAGCGAGAGTGATAATTCCGTTCGGCCCGGGCATCTTGAGCTTCATGTACCCGTAATGGGGTATTGCTTGGAAGATTGTAAATGCTTCCCGCCCTAGCAGAGCGTGGTATCCGCTACTAAACGGGGCCACATGGAACGTGACCTCTTCGGACCTGTAATTATCCGGCGTGCCGAACACCACATCTAGTGTGATTTTTCCTGTACGGTGCGCTTCCCGACTGGGGATTATTCCTCTAAAGGTTGTGCTGCTTTGCTCAATGCGGTTCCAGTCTATTTCCATTTTTTGAAGGGTTTCCTCATAAATGAGGTTCAATCCGCTGCCTCCATCCATGAGCACCTTCGTGAGGCGAAAGCCGTCCACTATTGGACTGAGGACCAATGCGGCTGGTGCTCGGGCTGTTCGGAGTTTAGGTTCATCGCTGGCATTAAAAGTAATAGCCGTGTCACTCCATGGGTTTATTGTTGCTACTTGGTAGACTTCGGCAAGGCTGCGGAGTGTTCTTTTTCGCATATTATTTGATGCGAAAGTTTCGAAGACTGTTAATACCGTACTGGTGTCCATGGGATGGCTTTCTGTGGCCTCCGGAATTAGGAGATCTTCGCCAATTTTGGCCACCTGCCGGAGTATCCAACATGCTCTAAGGCTGTGAGTTGGTGTGGCGCCCTCTGTACTGTGAATTTTACAGGGTCAATTAAGCCATCCTTCCAGTACGGTTCCATGCCCTGTAGAGGGTTTTTTCTTTTTGGTGTTTAACCCGGGTGTCTGACGATGATGCACCCTTTTATTTCGGACTTGGTTTGTATTCAGGGCCGGATCGTCCCAAAATTTTATTTCGGTTTTCCAGGCGCTTTCCATCGCACAGTACTTTCGTACTATGGACGACAAGTCAGCGAAGCGTGTAATATCACGGTGACTTATGGCGTTGAGGATTCCCTTGTCTGTGCAATTATTGCAGAAGATTGAGATTGCGTCTTCCTCGTGGCAGTCCTTTATCCTGTTCATAACCAGGAGGAATCTGGCCCAGTAATGATGTACTGTTTCTTTAGGCTTTTGCCTGATTTGGGATGGATCGCTTATGTTCGGGTGGGTGGGTGGAATTAAATCTGAAACCTCACCCAATCTGAGACTCAGAGGCCAAGGAGTTTCCGAACTTGAAAGTTTGGATTCTTGGATGTTGTCCAATGATTCCAGCCCGTCGTCTGACTCTAAGTTCAGGTCTTGAGTGATATCCTCCCCTCCGCGGGTATCCGGCTTGGAGGGATCGGGAATCCGGACGTAGCTAGTCCTTAAGATAGATGAAGGGTCGCCGCACTGTCCCTCTACCACGGCAACGTGATGGGTGACTTGGGGAAAGTTAATCTCTCTCAGATCGGGTTTAGGCCCAATCTAGTCGTAATCCGTAGCGACTCCCAGGGCGGCGATGCGATCCAAGAGCTCGTTTATGGAAGAGAGCTCCATTGGATCCAACTGCTCGGAAAGCTCCGAGCTGACATGAAGATTGCTTTGGATGACCTGAGAGGTCATCGTCGGCGCAGCAGCCGAACAGGAGGTCATAAGAAAACCACCTAGCCGGAGAGTTTGGCCGACAGCCAAAGCTCCCTTAGCAACGGTGCTGTCTTTAAAGACGGGATGAGGCATCCTTCTTGATGGTGACGGCACAGAGGAACTCTCAATGAAAGCACCAATGTCGGTGTCAAAACCGGCGGATCTCGGGTAGGGGGTCCCGAACTGTGCGTCTAGGCGGATGGTAACAGGAGACAAGGGACACGATGTTTTTACCCAGGTTCGGGCCCTCTCGATGGAGGTAAAACCCTACTCCTGCTTGATTAATATTGATGATATGGGTAGTACAAGAGTAGATCTACCACGAGATCAAGGAGGCTAAACCCTAGAAGCTAGTCTATGGTATGATTGTTCGATGTCCTACGGACTAAAACCCTCCGGTTTATATAGACAACGGAGAGGGTTAGGGTTACACAGAGTCGGTTACAATGGTAGGAGATCTATATATCCGTATCGCCAAGCTTGCTTTCCACGCCAAGGAAAGTCCCTTCCGGACACGAGACGAAGTCTTCAATCTTGTATCTTCATAGTCCAGGAGTCCGGCCGATGGTATAGTCCGGCTATTCGGACACCCCCTAATCCAGGACTCCCTCACCCTTTTAATAGTATTGGCTTTCCTATGGACTCAATGTGATCTTGGATCACTAAAAGTAAAATGTAGAGTCTTGAGCTTTTGAGCTTGAGCCAATCCTTTGTCCTTAGCATATTGAAGGGGTTCCACATCCTATTGTCCACGCCACTCCATCTGTTGAACTTGTCTGAAATACACTAGATGAAAACATTAGTCGAACAATAGATATGTTGACATTAATTACCAAAACCATCCAGGGAGCACTTGTGCTTTCAATCGCCCCCTTTTTGGTAACTCATGACAACATACATCAAATCTTTAGGTAAAGATAAAGAGAATAGCAAGTAAAGCTTTGGAAGGACATGTAACATGCATAGGCTCCCCCTACATGTACGCATTCATGTAAATATGGAATGTAAGAGCATGTGAATGCATAATCATGACAGAGCAAGCAATGAGTTACATGTATCTTGGCTATATGCATCAGAGCAAATGATATGATTTTATGGAGTGTAACCTCATGTTCATGATTCCTTCTTGCAAACAATATGTACATTAGCAAGAAATCTTCATGCACATGAGTGTGATGCATATACTTACTTTGTGGTCTTGAGCTGGCTTAAGGGATGAACCTGAGTAAACAAGGTTAGATAACACAGATACATCTACTGGACAGAGCAATAAAAGAGCCACAAGAGTACCAAGATTGGGATAACATGTAGAGAGTGAGTACTGGGTACTCTATTGAATATAGACATGTCCCCAAAGGTAAAAGATATGCAATGAATTCAAAGATTTTCTTCCCTTAGATGTCTTTCTCCCCTTGAATCTTATATGGGATACTGGGAGAAGATAGGGGAACAAAATCAGAGCAAAACCAAATCAGATCAAAGAAACATAACATAGACATGTCTTTCCCCTCTTAAAGACATGTGACTTCTCTCCTCTTGAACACCAAGCATCTGGGGCATGTGATTCCTCTCTCCCCCTGTTTGAAACATTCTCTCATTAAGCTTTGATGTGAACTCTCTCTCCCCCTTTGACATCAATTTCCAAGAAGGGATCTTCTGGAATGTGAGTCAAAATAGGTTTGGTCCTTGAGTCACAGAGCAAAGCAGCATATAAAATGTGATGCTGGTAAAAGGCAAGAATCATTGAGTGGATCTGGAACAAAATGCAGGAACAAGTGGAAAATTGTCTTTTCTGCAGTGAAATCGGTGACACCGAGTTGTGTTCTTCGGTTGCACCGAACGGGTTCGGTTGGACCGAAAGTGACACACTAGTGGGACCGAGTTCAACACAGAAAAATAGCAATAGTCACCTCAGCTCACTAGGCAAATAAGATCTCACAAAGATTTGCAAGGAATTAACTGAAGGATTTGCAATGAATTGGATGCAAGAAATGTAGAACAAAACAGAGAAAAGAAAATCTAGATGAAGTTTTTTTATAAAGGGAAGGGGAACAAAAATGCAGGGAACAAATGCAAGAACTTCAGAGAAACACTAGAGAACTTCATCTAGAAATGGGCGGTGACAAAGTCACCTATGTTAGAGTATACTGACTAAGGAGTCAAGTGAGAACACTTGATCATAAGTCATACTTATCGTTTAAGCTCAAAATGGGGTTACCATTTTTCGTTCAAGCATTTGATGTATTCTCATCTTGTTGAGTTGCCTTGACCCATATCTTGGGGTAAAGCTTCTCTAAGATGGAATATCATACCTTGGGTGGTGGTGTTGTAGTTGAACTTGTGTGAGTTGCTCAAGGTTAATCTAGCTCATCAAGAATTGGGAGCACCACTTGGATTTGAGTTCATCTACCTACATGTGTTAGTCTTGCAAGGAAGAGCACTTGTGTATCCAAAATGACAATCATGAAATTTGATACCAAAGGAAATTTGATATGTAGAATTTGTCAAAGGATATGTTGAAGGGTTTTATGCTACCTTGTCTTCACCCACCACGGTGTAGGGACTTGATGATGTAGAGATTGCTCAAGATGTGAGTGAGTTGGAATCTCATAGATTTAGATTCATCCAAGTACCTATAAGGGTTAGATAGCATGCAAGGGTACAAATATATCCAAGACATATATGATTATCATCTTAAGAGAAAAAAAATCAAGGATTAGTCAAAGGCTCATGCCTTGCATGTATCCTCATGGAGTTTCTACTCCAAGTTTGAAGCATCAATGATGTTCAATTCACCTCTCAAACGGCAAAATACTTTCTCATCAAGCGGTTTGGTGAATATATCCGCCAATTGCTTATTAGTATGAACATGCTTAAGATCAATGTCCCCTTTAGCAACATGATCTCGAATGAAATGATGACGAACTTCAATATGCTTAGTTCGAGAATGTTGCACGGGATTGTGAGCAATCTTAATAGCACTCTCATTGTCACAAAGCAATGGAACATGTTTCACATTGATCCCATAATCTTTGAGAGTTTGGGTCATCCAAAGTAATTGGGCACAACATGAACCGACAGCAATGTATTCCGCTTCGGCAGTGGATAAGGATACCGAGTTTTGTTTCTTGGAGGACCAAGACACAAGAGATCTACCAAGAAATTGACAAGTACCCGAAGTGGACTTTCTATCAACCTTGTCTCCGGCATAGTCCGAATCGGAATAGCCAACAAGATCAAAAGAGGACCTCTTAGGATACCAAATGCCAAAATTCGGTGTATGTATTAAGTATCTCACTATCCTTTTCACAGCCTTAAGATGACATTCTTTAGGGGCCGCTTGATATCGTGCACACATGCACACACTTAGCATAATCTCGGGACGGGAGGCACATATATATAACAGTGAACCAATCATAGATTGGTAAACCTTTTGGTCAACCGATTTGCCTTCCTTGGTCAAGTCAAGATGTCCACTAGTAGGCATGAGAGTTTTCATACCTTTGCTTTCATGCATGTTGAACTTCTTGAATAAGTCCTTGGTGTACTTTGTTTGAGAAATAAAGGTTCCTTCCTTAGTTTGCTTGATTTGCAAACCAAAAAAGAACTTGAGTTCACTCATCATAGACATCTCAAACTTCTTAGACATTAGCTTCCCAAACTTTTCACTAAAATGAGGGTTAGTCGAACCAAATATGATATCATCAACATAAATTTGGCACACAAATAATTCACCATTAACCCTTTTAGTAAAAAGAGTGGAATCTATTTTTCCAATCTCAAAGCCTTTTTTAATAAGGAACTTGGTCAAGCATTTATACCACGCTCTAGGAGCTTGTTTAAGACCATAAAGAGCTTTGTGAAGTTTGTAAACATGATTGGGTTTCTTAGGATTGACAAAGCCGGGAGGTTGTTTAACATAAACTTTCTCCTCAATTTCACCATTTAGAAAAACACTTTTAATGTCCATTTGCTACAAGGTGATATCATGGTGATTAGCATAGGCAAGTAAGATGCGGATGGACTCAAGTCTAGCAACGAGGGCATATGTCTCACTGTAGTCCATACCTTCAACTTGAGTGTAGCCTTGGGCGACGAGACATGCTTTGTTGCGAATGAATTGACCATCTTCATCTTGCTTGTTGCGAAACACCCATTTGGTACCGATGATGTTGTGGTTGTTGTCGGGCTTCTCGACCAATGTCCACACTTGATTTCTCTCAAAGTTGTGTAGCTCTTCATGCATAGCATTTATCCAATCCGGATCTTCCAATGCTTCTTCAACCTTCATAGGTTCAATGCTAGAGATGAATGAATAATGTTCAAAAAAATTAGCCAAACGAGTTTTAGAGCGAGTGATTCTCCCGATTTGGATGTCATTGTAGATTTGCTCGACGGGATGGTCTATGGCGACTCTTGCTCTAACTCGTGAGAGCTTTTGTTTTGACTGGGGTGGAACATTTTCTTCATCCTCTTGTTCTTCTTCTTCTTGGCCTTCTTCGTTGTTGATGTTGTCATTTTCTTGTCGTGGTGGAGAAGGAGGTTGATGAGGTTCATCTTGGTGTACTTCATCGTTTTCTTCATCTTGATGTGTCCCACTTGTGGATGCTTCTGTATCAACTCTTGGTTCACCTTGTCGTGAGGTAGAAGCTTCCACTTGGACGGACGAGGTACTCTCCTTCACCTTCGTTGGACGAATCTTGCCAATAGACAAGTCTTGGATTGCTTCTGAAGGGTCTTTGTCTCCTACATCAATTGGCAATTGCTCTACTTGCGAGCCATTAGATTCATCAAACTTCACATCTACCATCTCTTCAACCTTTCAGGTGAAATTGTTGTAGACACGGTAAGTGTGAGAGTTTGAGCCATAACCAAGTAGGAAACCCTCATGAGATTTAGGAGCAAATTTAGAACGGCGATGCTTATCAAGAATGTAACACTTTGAGCCAAATACTCGAAAGTATCCAACTTGGGGTTTGTTACCGGTGAGGAGCCCGTATGCCGTCTTGTCGAGTAGCTTGTGAAGATACAAGCGATTTGTTGCATGACAAGCCGTCCCAACCGATTCCGCCCAAAAGTGTTTTGGAGTCTTGTACTCATCAAGCATCGTTCTCGCCATCTCGATGAGAGTTCGATTCTTCCTCTCAACAACTCCATTTTGTTGAGGCGTGTACATAGTCGAGAACTCGTGTGAAATCCCTTCTTCATCAAGAAAGGTATCCACATTTGCGTTCTTGAACTTCGTTCCGTTGTCACTGCGAACCTTCTTGATCTTCACTTCAAATTGATTTTTGGCCTTCTAGCGAAGCTCTTGAAGATCTTTTGGACCTGCGATTTATCATCAAGAAAGAATACCCGCGTAAATCTTGAAAAATCATCGACTATGACTAGACCAAATGAGTTACCACCGAGACTTTTGTAGGCATTGGGACCAAAGAGATCCATATGAAGTAGCTCGAGCGGTCTTCTCGTGGTCATGATGTTCTTCACGGGGTGACTTCCTCCTACTTGTTTTCCTGCTTGACAAGCACTGCATAATCTATCCTTGTCAAATATAACATCTTTTACTCCAAGGATATGACCACCTTTAATAATCTTATCAAGATTTCGCATGCCCACATGACCTAACCTTGTATGTCACAACCAACCTTTTGAAGATTTAGCAATAAAGCAAGTTCTAGGTTGAGCCTTTTTAGTGAAGTCAACAATGTGAAGATCACATCTACGTATACCGGTAAAGACCATTTTATGATTATCTCTACGAAACACTTGGCAATCTACTTCAGTAAATAGGACATTGAAACCAAAGTCAGCAAGTCTAGATACAGAAAGTAAATTGTAGCCAAGAGATTCAACGAGCATAAAATTTTGTATGGAGCTATCATGTGAGACGGCCACCTTACCAAGGCCAACCACCTTACCCTTTGAGTTATCACCAAAGGTGACATACTTCCAAGGGC
Source organism: Aegilops umbellulata (assembly GCA_032464435.1). Taxonomy (NCBI): domain Eukaryota; kingdom Viridiplantae; phylum Streptophyta; class Magnoliopsida; order Poales; family Poaceae; genus Aegilops; species Aegilops umbellulata. The sequence goes on from CP136058.1 coordinate 335,092,055, forward strand.
CGTCGTATTCAGCAAGCTCACGAAACATATCCTTATCTCCGATCGTATGATCAGTACATCCACTGTCAAGGACCCATTCCTTTCGTCCAACCATGTAGCCGCGTAGATTTGCCATAAGACCAAAGTGTCTCATAGACTCATCGAGATCAAAGTCACTATCATCATCCTGATCATAGTATCCATGTTCAACATCATCTTGTGATTTATCGTTTCCTAGAAAAGGTGATTCATTAGAAGTATGACCGTAACAATGTTCATCTCTATGGATTCTAATGACTTCGGAAATGATATTGCTAATAATTCCAACATCTCCTTTGGCACGCATGAGATCACGAAGCTCAAATAAACAATCATCAAACTTACGATCACTAGTACTCATCCTATTCAAGGCAATAGACTTATGGAGAATCTCATCTAGATTTTTCAAGGACTAGTTTGGAAAGCGTTCCTCAAGAAATCTCCATATAGTGTAGGCACAATCAAGAGTAGGTAAGCTAGCAATCAAATTTTTGGGCAATCCTCTAATGATAAGATTGATAGTTCTAAGATTGTGAATCATGTCAAGATCCTCATCGGGAGTGGGATGCAAAGGATCACTAGGGGGAATGCAAGGACTAGTAATGTACTTGTTCAAGTGATATTCATTGAAAAGCTCAAGCATCTCATTTTTCCACTCATGAAAGTACTCTCCATCAAGTATAGGCACCCTATGTCTAAGACTCCCCAACTTAGACACATCCATCTTCCTCCAAAGGTGTTTAAACCAAAGCAATGGAGACCAATGCTCTGATACCAATTGAAAGGATCGAGAAGAGGTGTTGATGTCTACTACGCAACCTTCTTCTTGTGGACGTTGTTGGGCCTCCAAGTGCAGAGGTTTGTAGGACAGTAGAAAATTTCCGTCAACTGGATGACCTAAGGTTTATCAATCCGTGGGAGGCATAGGATGAAGATGGTCTCTCTCAAACAACCCTGCAACCAAATAACAAAGAGTCTCTTATGTCCCCAACACACCCAATACAATGGTAAATTGTATAGGTGCACTAGTTCGGCGAAGAGATGGTGATACAAGTACAATATGGATGGTAGATACAGGTTTTTGTAATCTGAAAATATAAAAACAGCAAGGTAGCAAGTGATAAAAGTGAGCGTAAACGGTATTGCAATGCTATGAAACAAGGCCTAGGGTTCATACTTTCACTAGTGCAAGTTCTCTCAACAATAATAACATAATTGGATCATATAACTATCCCTCAACATGCAACAAAGAGTCACTCCAAAGTCACTAATAGCGGAGAACAAACGAAGAGATTATGGTAGGGTACGAAACCACCTCAAAGTTATTCTTTCCAATCAATCCGTTGGGCTATTCCTTAAGTGTCACAAACAGCCCTAGAGTTCGTACTAGAATAACACCTTAAAACACAAATCAACCAAAACCCTAATGTCACCTAGATACTCCAATGTCACCTCAAGTATCCGTGGGTATGATTATATGATATGCATCACACAATCTCAGATTCATCTATTCAACCAACACATAGAACCTCAAAGAGTGCCCCAAAGTTTCTACCGGAGAATCAAGACGAAAACGTGTGCCAACCCCTATGCATAGGTTCATGGGAGGAACCCGCAAGTTGATCACCAAAACATACATCAAGTGAATCACGTGATATCCCATTGTCACCACAGATACGCACGACAAGACATACATCAAGTGTTCTCAAATCATTAAAGACTCAATCCGATAAGATAACTTCAAAAGGGAAAACTCAATCCATTACAAGAGAGTAGAGGGGTAGAAGAAACATAAGATCCAACTATAATAGCAAAGCTCGCGATACATCAAGATCGTGCCAAATCAAGAACACGAGAGAGAGAGAGATCAAACACATAGCTACTGGTACATACCCTCAGCCCCGAGGGTGAACTACTCCCTCCTCATCATGGAGAGCGCCGGGATGATGAAGATGGCCACCGGTGAGGGATCCCCCCCTCTAGCAGGGTGCCGGAACATGGTCCCGATTGGTTTTTGGTGGCTACAGAGGCTTGCGGCGGCGGAACTCCCGATCTCTTCTGTTCCACGATCGTTTTAGGGTATATGGATATATATAGGCGGAAGAAATACGTCAGGGGAGCCACGAGGGGCCCACGAGGGTGGAGGGCGCGCCCTAGGGGGGTGGGCGCCCCCCCTACCTCATGGCTCCCTTGTTTATTTCTTGGTGTGCACTCCAAGTCTATCAGGTTGCTTTCCTTCTAAAAATAACTTCTCCAGAAGGTTTCATTCCGTTTCGACTCCGTTTGATATTACTTTTCTTCGAAACACTGAAACAAGGAAAAAAATAGGAACTAGCACTGGGCTCTGGGTCAATAGGTTAGTCCCAAAAATAATATAAAAGCACATAGTAAAGCCCATAAAACATCCAAGATGGATAATATAATAGCATGAATACTTCATAAATTATAGATACGTTGGAGACGTATCAGCATCCCCAAGCTTAATTCCTGCTCGTTCTCGAGTAGGTAAATGATAAAAGAAATAATTTATGAAGTGTGAATGCTAGCAGGTGCATAAGTTTGATCAATGATAATTTCAATCACCTTCTCTAGCATCATTATATGTCATAACAGTAGCTCAACTCATAGAACTTTGCATGATCAAGTAACAAACTATTCACATGTTAAAGTATAGATCATAAAATTTCTTGAAAACTAACAAACCGTGTTATTAGTCATCAAACAATTACAATTCATCTTATTTTCAGGAAGAGTCTATGTCAGAGTTTTGATTCAGCAAACTTCACATACTCAACTATCTTTTAGTCTTCCATGATTGCTACCACTCAAAGCATATTTTTAGAACAAATAGTATTCATCAAACACAGAGAAAGATAGGGGCTTAATATTTCGCCTCCCAACCTTTTACCTCAGGGGTAATGTCAACAGTAATAATTCATGATCAAATATATTTCAATGGCCATATATGCTTAGATCTTTCCATCATATGATGCTTGCGAACTAAAGAGTAGGTTGGAAGGAGAAGGAATACTACTGACTCTTGCATAAAAGTAAAAGATAGGCCCTTCGCAGAGGGAAGCAGGGATTTGTAGAGGTGCCAGAGCTCGAAGCAAAAACAGAGATGAAAATAATTTTGAGAGGTATGCTTTCATTGTCAACATAACGACCAAGAGTTCCCAATATCTTCCATACTACATACATTATGGGTGGTTCCCAAACAGAAAGGTAAAGATTTTTACTCCCCCTCCACCAATAATCATCAATCCATGGCTTGCCCGAAACAACGGGTGCCTCCAACTAACATCAAACCTAGGGGAGTTTTGTTTGCAATTATTTTTGATTTGATTTCGATCTTTTGATCATGGGACTGGGCATCCCAGTTACCAGCCATTTTCTCGTGAATGATGAGCGGAGTCCACTCATCGTGAGAATAACCCACCTAGCATGGAAGATACTGCTAACCCGTAGTCGCTACATGAGCGATTCGGGCATACAAAACAGATTATTATTTGAAGGTTTAGAGTTTGGCACATGCAAATTTACTTGGAACGACAGGTAAATACCGCATATAGGTAGATATGGTGGACACTCATGGAAGAAACTTGGTTCAAGGGATTTGGATGCACGAGCAATATTCCCGCTTAGTACTGATATTTTGCTAGCAAAGGATTCTAAATAGCAAGCACCACATGTTAGAGGATCCAAAACAATATAACTTATACAAATATACCCAAGCATAACTCATTATGTTGTCTTCCTTGTCCAACTTCAAATAATTTGCTCAGGTTTGAAAATAATTAATGGGGATCACAATCATAGAAGGTGTCCAGGATAGTATATTTATATGTGAAATCTCTCTTCCTTCAATATTCTTTCATGAATTGTTCAAGTGACCAATACAATGTTTGCTAACCTTCAATAAATTTACCACCTCTACTTCTAATAGGTGAAGTCATTACTCCCCATGGGATAAGCATATGAAACATATATAATTTCAGATTTATGACGTTCAAATCATTCAACCATTTACTCATAGGATATAAGTGAAGCACATGAGTAAATGCCAAACTACTCCAAAAAGATATAAGTGAAGATCAATGAGTAGTTAAATAATTATGTAGCTATGTGAAGACTCTCTCTCATTTAAGAATTTCAGATCTTGAAAATTTATTAAAACAGCAAGCAAAAAAAAATAAAATAAAATGACGCTCCAAGCAAAACACATATCATGTGGTGAATAAAAATATAGCTCCAAGTAAAGTTACCGATGAACGAAGAAGAAAGAGGGGATGCCATCCGGGGCATCCCCAAGCTTAGGCTCTTGGTTGTCCTTGAATATTACCTTGGGGTGCCTTGGGAATCTCCAAGCTTAGGCTCTTGTCACTTCTTATTCCATAGTCCATCGAATCTTTACCCAAAACTTGAAAACTTCACAACACAAAACTTAACAGAAAATCTCGTGAACTCCGTTAGCGAAAGAAAACAAAACACCACTTCATGGTAATGTAATGAACTAATTATTTATTTATATTGGTGTTAAAACTACTGTATTCCAACTTCTCTATGGTTTATAAACTATTTTACTAGCCATAGAGTCATCAAAATAAGCAAACAACACACGAAAAACAGAATCTGTCAAAAACAGAACAGTCTGTAGTAATCTGTAACTAACGCAAACTTCTGGAACTCCAAAAATTCTAAAATAAATTGTTGTACCTGAGGAATTTGTCTAGTAATCATCTGCAAAAAGAATCAACTAAATATCACTCTCCAGTAAAAAGTTGAAGCTAATCTCGTGAGCGCTAAAGTTTCTGTTTTTTACAGCATGATCATAAAGACTTCACTCAAGTCTTCCCAAAGGTTCTACTTGACACAAACACTAATTAAGACAAAAAACCACATCTAAACAGAATTTAGATGGATTATTTATTCCTAAATATAACCAAAAAGCAACAAACTAAAATAAAATTGGGTTGCCTCCCAACAAGCGCTATCGTTTAACGACCCTAGCTAGGCATGATGATTTCAATGATGCTCACCTAAAAGATAAGAAATGAAACATAACGGGAGCATCATGAAGAACATTACTAGCACATTTAAGTCTAACCCACTTCCTATGCATAGGGATTTTGTGAGCAAACAACTTATGGGAACAATAATCAACTAGCATAGGAAGGCAAAACAAGCATAACTTCAAAATTTTAAGCACATAGAGAGGAAACTTGATATTATTGCAATTCCTACAAGCATATGTTCCTCCCTCATAATAATTTTCAGTAGCATCATGAATAAATTTAACAATATAACCATCACATAAGGCATTATTTTCATGATCTACAAGCATAGAATTTTTATTACTCTCGACATAAGCAAATTTCTTCTCATGAATAATAGTGGGAGTATCATAAGAGACTTGAATACTATAGATTCTTTCCACATTAAAAGAGTAATGTTGAGAGAAAGGGTACTAATAATCATGACAAGTTTTATAAATATAATCATCACTACTCTTTAAAGCATAAGTTTCATCACAATAATCATCATAAGTAGCAACTTTGTTCTCATCATAATCAATTGAAACCTCTTCCAAAATAGTGGATACATCACTAAATAAAGTCATGACCTCTCCAAATCCACTTTCATAAATATTATAAGATTCAACATCCTCCAAAATAGTGGGATCATTATTTCCTAAAGTTGACACTCTTCCAAACCCACTTTCATCAATATAATCATCATAGGTAGAAGGCATGCTATCATCATAACAACTTTGCATATCAAAACTTGGGAGGCTAAAAATATCATCATTATTAAACATAGCATCCCCAAGCTTGGGACAAACATTAATTTCAGCAAATATATTCTCAAATATGTCATCGTCATCAAACATAGCTTCCCCAAGCTTGGGCCTTTTCATATCATAATCACTCTCATCATTAATTGTATGGATAGCACCAATAGTTTAGCAATTATCATCATATTCTTCCAAGCAAGTGCCAAAAATATTTTCAAGATCATAAGAAGTATCATTATCTTCCCAATCATAATCATCACAACAAGCAATAGGCACAACGATATCATCATCAAGTGCATCATCTTCCACAATTATGTTTGATTCATTTTCATGGGGCACAACAATAATAGGAGCAACATTATTTGGGAGAGATATTTTTTTACCTCTCTTCCTTATTCTTTTCTTCTTCTTCACCACATCATTTGTGGGTTCAATCCTCTTTTTGGAGCTCCTTATTAATGAGATTGGTTGAATAGAAGGCTACTCCTCGTTACCTGATTCATCATAAGAAATAATAGGAGAATATTGGGAAGTCTCTTCCCTTTCGTTAGTGTTCTCTTCATATTCTATTTGCTTTCTTTTCTTTATGTAATTGGCAATATAAGGATTTTCAATGCAATTCACCGCACAATACATATAAATCTTCTCTAGATCAAAATCAAGAAATCTATCAAGATTAAACTTTGGAATACCCTCAGTTATACGTTTCATTTCCTCATACCCCAAAAGAAGACTAAGCTCTTTATGATGCTCAAGGGTAATCAAATTATCACAATTTTTGGATACGATTCGGTCATGAAACAATTTGCATTGGAGATTTAAATTACCATGTTCATTGCAAAGTTCACAAGGGGCGCGAAAAATATTGAATTTTTCAGCACAAACATCAAGACTTTCTTGCAAAAATTTAGTTTCTAAATACTTATGCCTCTTGCAATATCTCTCTTCCCTATTTGGTGTATACTTGCAAACCCAATGTACTCCACAAAAATTGACATGTTGACAGGAGACATTTTCATCATAACTAGTGCAATCATCATTAGTACTATGGATATTCAAGGAGTTCATACTAACAACATTGCAATCATGCTCATCATTCAAAGATTTAGTGCCAAAGATTTTAATGCATTCTTCTTATAACACTTTGGCACAATTTTCTTTTCCATCATACTCACGAAAGATATTAAAAAGATGAAGCGTATGAGGCAAACTCAATTCCATTTTTTATAGTTTTATTTTATAAACTAATCTAGTGATAGAAATAGAAACAAAAAGATTCGATTGCAAGATCTAAAGATATACCTTCAAGCACTCACCTCCCCGAGAACGGTGCCAGAAAAGAGCTTAGTTGACGGGGTGTGAGTGCCGCTTACCTAGCCTCCCCGACAACGGCGCTAGAAAATATCTTGATGTCTACTACGCAACCTTCTTCTTGTAAAAGTTGTTGGGCCTCCAAGTGCAGAGGTTTGTAGGACAGTAGCAAATTTCCCTCAACTGGATGACCTAAGATTTATCAATCCGTGGGAGGCATAGGATGAAGATGGTCTCTCTCAAACAACCCTGCAACCAAATAAAAAAGAGTCTCTTGTGTCCCCAACACACCCAATACAATGGTAAATTGTATAGGTGCACTAGTGCAATATGGATGGTAGGTATAGGTTTTTGTAATCTGAAAATATAAAAAACAGCAAGGTAGCAAGTGATAAAAGTGAGCATAAACGGTATTGCAATGCTAGGAAACAAGGCCTAGGGTTCATACTTTCACTAGTGCAAGTTCTCTCAACAATAATAACATAATTGGATCATATAACTATCCCTCAACATGCAACAAAGAGTCACTCCAAAGTCACTAATAGCGGAGAACAAACGAAGAGATTATGGTAGGGTACGAAACCACCTCAAAGTTATTCTTTCCAATCAATCCGTTGGGCTATTCCTATAAGTGTCACAAATAGCCCTAGAGTTCGTACTAGAATAACACCTTAAAACACAAATCAACCAAAACCCTAATGTCACCTAGATACTCCAATGTCACCTCAAGTATCCGTGGGTATGATTATACAATATGCATCACACAATCTCAGAATCATCTATTCAACCAACACATAGAACCTCAAAGAGTGCCCCAAAGTTTCTACCAGAGAATCAAGACGAAAACGTATGCCAACCCCTATGCATAGGTTCATGGGCGGAACTCGCAAGTTGATCACCAAAACATACATCAAGTGAATCACGTGATATCCCACTGTCACCACAGATACGCACGGCAAGACATACATCAAGTGTTCTCAAATCATTAAAGACTCAATCCGATAAGATAACTTCAAAAGGGAAAACTCAATCCATTACAAGAGAGTAGAGGGGGAGAAGAAACATAAGATCCAACTATAATAGCAAAGCTCGCGATACATCAAGATCGTGCCAAATCAAGAACACGAGAGAGAGAGAGAGAGATCAAACACATAGCTACTGGTACATACCCTCAGCCTCGAGGGTGAACTACTCCCTCCTCGTCATGGAGAGCGCCGGGATGATGAAAATGGCCACCGGTGAGGGACCCCCCCTCCGGCAGGGTGCCGGAACAGGGTCCCGATTGGTTTTTCGTGGCTACAGAGGCTTGCGGCGGCGGAACTCCCGATCTCTTCTGTTCCCCGATCGTTTTAGGGTATATGGATATATATAGGCGGAAGAAATACATCAGGGGAGCCACGAGGGGCCCACGTGGGTGGAGGGCGCGCCCTAGGGGGGTGGGCGCACCCCCTACCTCGTGGCTCCCATATTTCTTTCCTAGCGTGCACTCCAAGTCTATCAGGTTGCTTTCCTTCCAAAAATAACTTCTCCAGAAGGTTTCATTCCGTTTCGACTCCGTTTGATATTCCTTTTCTTCGAAACACTGAAACAAGTGGGAAAACAGGAATTGGCACTGGGCTCTGGGTCAATAGGTTAGTCACAAAAATAATATAAAAGTGCATAGTAAAGCCCATAAAACATCCAAGATGGATAATATAATAGCATGAATACTTCATAAATTTTAGATACGTTGGAGACGTATCAGGTGTCTAGAGGGGGGTGAATAGACTCTTAACAAGAAAAGGTTGCAGTTTTTATTTTCTTCAAGTTGAGGTAGAGTTTTAGCACAAGTTTAAACATTCACAACACATTCAAGCAAGCATGGCAAGAGTATATGAGCAGCGAAAAGTAAAGCATGCAATTTGCAAGAATGTAAAGGGATGGGATTGGAGTGTGCAAACACAGTTGGAGACACGGAGATTTTTGGCGTGGTTCCGATAGGTGGTGCTATCATACATCCACGTTGATGGAGACTTCAACCCACGAAGGGTAATGGTTGCGCGAGTCCACGGAGGGCTCCACCCACGAAGGGTCCATGAAGGAGCAACCTTCTCTATCCCACCATGGCCATCGTCCACGAAGGACTTGCCTCACTAGGGTAGATCTTCATGAAGTAGGCGATCTCCTTGCCCGTACAAACTCCTTGGTTCAACTCCACAATCTTGACAGAGGCTCCCAAGTGACACCTAACCAATCTAGGAGACACCACTCTCCAAAAGGTAATAGATGGTGTGTTGATGATGAACTCCTTGCTCTTGTGCTTCAAATGATAGTGTCCCCAACACTCAACTCTCTCTCACAGATTTGGATTTGGTGGAAAGATGATTTGAGTGGAAAGCAAGATGGAGAAGGATAGAGATCAAGATTCATATGGTTGGAATGGAATATCTTGACCTCAACACATGAGTAGGTGGTTCTCTCTCAGAAAATGTATGCTGGAAGTGTAGGCATGTTCTGATGGCTCTCCTCACGAATGAAGAGTGGGTGGAGGGGTATATATAGCCTCCACACAAAATCTAACCGTTACACACAAATCACCAAACTCGGTGGGACCGAATCATGAAACTCGGTCGGACCGATTTAGTTCATAATGCGACCGTTGGGCATTTCAGTGGGACCGACATGATCAACTCGGTGGGACCGATGTGCTAGGGTTAGGGTAAAACCTCATCTCGGTTTGACCGATTACACAAACTCGGTGGGACCGATTTTGGTAATAAGCTAACCAGAGAGTTGGTCAGGAAAACTCGGTGAGACCGATTACAAATCTCGGTAAGACTGAAATTATTGCAATAGGAAACAGAGAGTTTGCAAGCCCATCTCGGTGAGACCGAGATCCCTATCGGTGATACCGAAGTGATTAGGGTTTGTGGCAGTGGCTATGTCAAATGAACTCGGTGGCGCCGGATAGAAAGTTTCGGTGGGGCTGAGTTTGACTTTTGGTTTGGGACATATGTGGATATGAGAAAGTGGTTGAAGGTTTTGGAGCATATCACTAAGCATTTTGAGCAAGTAAGCCATTAAGCAACACCTCATCCCCTTTTAATAGTATTGGCTTTCCTATGGACTCAATGTGATCTTGGATCACTAAAAGTGAAATGTAGAGTCTTGAGCTTTTGAGCTTGAGCCAATCCTTTGTCCTTAGCATATTGAAGGGGTTCCACATCCTCTTGTCCATGCCACTCCATCTGTTGAACTTGTCTGAAATACACTAGATGAAAACATTAGTCCAGCAAGAGATATGTTGACATTAATTACCAAAACCACCCACGGAGCACTTGTGCTTTCAATCTTGCAGATCATGGCCCCGCCACACTCCACAAGATTAGGGCCACTTCTGTTCGGCTTGACGCAGAATTGCTTTAGCATAGCCTAAAGTGGGGCTCTATCCAAAGGAAGGCCTCGAAAAAAGTGATGTAGGTGGCAATATGGAGGATAGAGTTTTGGGCCAGGTGGTGAAACTCGAGCCCATAGAAGAACAAGAGACCTCCGAGAAAGGGGTGGAGTGGGAAGCCTAGACTTTGGATGAGCTGAGAAAGAAAAACCACCCACTCCCTTTTTCGAGGTTCGAGGATAGCGTATGCCGAGCAGACCTCATCCTTGCCCAAAGAAGATTGGCATCTAGCTGTCCAATGGGGTGGAAGGTAACCATCGGCTTGGATCTGAGCGATGGTGCCGTCAGTGACAATGGAGGGCATCCACTGCCCTCCCTTGTTGGTGGTCTTCTCCCGGGCGTTGGAGCAGCAACACCCTTCCCCTTGCCAGCAATCTTTTCACGGTGGAGGAAGAAAGAATGGGGAAAGTGGAGCGTAAAGCATATCTCTAGGCAATGGCGCTAGAGGGGGATCTTGGTGTTGGACTAGGAATGAGAGCGTGGAGTGAATTAGGTTCATCGTTTCACTTTTATAGATCATTAAAAGACTACGGGGCACCACGTTATGCAGTAAATCCACCCGTTCCCAATGTCGCGTGCAATACATGCGTGCAACGATCAAGGGATCTTGTTACTGATATTGCTGAAACTCTAGAGCACAACCCCTTTATCGATGAGACGTGCTAATAGAAACGGCCTTGCGCCACGATATGCCCAGTATTGACTATTGATGAGAGGGCTCGGTTCCATGGTAAGTGGTGATGGTTTGGTTTTGGCTAAAAAGTTGTCGAGGCTCGACCAAATCAGCCTACTGCACCCACGTGGCGTGCCTTCGCGGTTAAGATAAGGAATACTTTGGACCTAGTAAAAAATAAGCTATACAGAAGTGGGCCTTGTTAAAAGATGCCCTTATTGCCCGGAATAAATCATTGCGCAGACTTGTGAGTAGTCATAATTAAAGGGGAAGCCGATGGCTGAACATAAAAAGGACCTCAGATCCAAATAAATCCTCGGATATAGAAACCTGCGTGGAAGATGGAACTCACCTATGAAGCCAAAGACCAGAAGATGAAGCTACTTCGAGGAAGGTACCAACGTCTTCATCTTGGAGACTAGTTCAGGGACTACTGATGGTGTCCCGAATTAGGGGGTGCTCACCACGTCGGCCTACAATTCATGGGTCGGTCCAAGGACCCACTGACAACTAAAGAATGGGCCACGCAAGACGTGGCCCATGACGCACTCAAGATGTAATCCTCCGAAGACTTGGGCTATACTTCAAGGCATATTCAAATAATCGACACGTTTATCCCTAGATGCAATCGACCATGTGTAAACCCTAGATACTACTGATGCCTACATAAGCCGAGGGGCTTAGTCTGTAGAAGCAAGATTTTAAGCTAGAACTCATTCATACGATCTCGAGGTAGACCATCTTAGAGAGGACCCAAACCTGGGTAAACATCATGTATTTCTCTACTTCCTATTACCGTCTAGCCAACACCACAAGCTCGGGACACCCTACCCAGGATCCGCTGGTTTTAGCACCGACAGGTGGCCCACGCAGGTCCTGCTGCGTAGTCACCATGATACCATAGGAATTCATATTGGTGACCACTAGTAACTTGCCACAACATTGGGTCAGATTGTGCTGCTTTGCTAAACCTAGAATACTTTTTGGAATCTTCTAGCCTCTCTGCATAGGTAGGGGTTATCTCCCACCTAGCCTCCTCTATTATGTTCCTTGTCCCTTGATATTTGACCATCAACTTAGATCTGATAACACCCATCATGATTTTAATTGGCTTTGACCTAAGCTCTAGTATGTACCTATTGAAGACTGCACTAATGTTGTTAACAACTAGATCAGTCTTGCAATTGACGTCCATTGTATGCCTAGCCCAAGTTTCTTTTGGGATTCTATCTAACCATTTCCATGATTCTTCATCCTCATGTTTAAGTTTGATCATTGCAACATCAAATCCATGTTGGGTGTAGGAATAACTGGTCTGGTCCATATACCGCTTTAGTTCCTCGACCCTAAAACCAGCTGCTTAAAAATTTGCATAGGTATGCCTAAGGCAGTACCTATGGGAGAATTTGGGAAGTTTTGCTCAATAGCATTTAGCAAGCCCTAAGGAAATAAATATGTAATACTCCTAAGTAATGTGATAATTTAGCTAAGTAAATATATAAACATTTCTAAATGAGTACAAAGTGTAACTTGTGGACTAACCTTGTACCTATCAGAAATGAAAGCGTAAGTGCCAAATTTATTACCCTCTCCAATGCATTGCTTCAACTGATACAAGAACCGGCTCCAGGATGGGGTATCTTCCTTGTCAACCACACCAAATGCAATTGGAAAGAGATTGTTATTTCCATCTCTACCTGTTACTGCCAGGATTTGCTGGACACAACTTAGCTTTATGAAACATCCATCCACACCTGCATCAAATAACCAATCATTTGAGACAAGTGAAAATGCAGAACAAAAGGATAGACAAAGGTGCACTAGAAAATACCTATGAATGGCATACACCCATTGGAAAAGCCTTCCCTAGATGCATTGAGGCACATAAACATCATATGGAACCTAGGGTTGGTGTTTGGATGTTCTGGAATGTTTCTTGTTGTCACAGTACACCTGCTGCCAGGATTTATGTCTAAAACTGCCTGCAAATAGTCTCTGGATCTGGTGTAATGTGCTTTAATATCTCCTTCAACAACTTTCAAAGCCTTTCTCCTAGCCCTGTAGGCCTTGGTCTTGGGTATTCCCACCTCATACTTCTCCTTTGCATTTTAAAAAATTGTGTCAACCTAATCTATTGTAACTTTTGTGTTCTCACTATCCGCGGGACATGTATGTGGCATTCTCAATTTTCTGATAAAAAATGTCTTCTCATTCTTGACTTGTGAAGCTGTCATCATAAATGGGCATTCAACCACTTTGTAATAAATAATTACATTATCTTTGCAATTCCTCCAATAAATGTAGTCCCTCAACTAAACTACTTGGAATTGTCTTAGAGCTCTTTTGAACTAGTACACATTTTCAAAACATAAGTGCTCACATAACTGCTCCTGAGGTTTTCCTGCTTTCTCTTCATATCAAATCCTGTGTTCTTTCTTGTTAGGCCTTATTTTCCTCTTGCCACATAAAACTATATTCCTTTTAATAGCACCATCATAATCATTGTCATTAACCTCAGAAATATTGCTCAATTCATCATTGGAATGCATCCGGTCATGAAAGGGAAGAATTTCTTCTTCATGGCGAACTCTGCTAGAAGGGTCAACTCTCTTTTGTTTCTACTTCTTTGGAGGAGAAGGCTCAGTCTCAGAGTCCTCCATTTCCTCTTCCTCGGCTGATAAACCTCTTCCACGTCCGTATCCCCATCATAGTGGTACCAAGGATCCTCTCCCTACAACTTCAGCTGCTCCAATCTATGAAGTAATTCAATCTCTTCTTCTTCCAAACCCAATGGTCTAGGATCGCATCCAAACTTAGGTAGCCAAATAAAATCAGCACTAAAATCCATTTCTTCTTCATCATCTTCACTTTCATCCTCATCCTATTCAGACTCCAAAACAAACTTGTCCTTGCTCTGGATATTATTGCCATGCTATGCGTTCAAAACCCCTTGGTTGTCAGCTACATATACAATAGGCTCCCCCATGGTACTGATGGGATATGCTCCTCACATATTTGTGATGCTCTGTTTATACATCATGTCGTGTTGGGGCATCTCCTTTAATCACATTTACCATGCTCAAACTCTTTGAGAATTTCCTCAACCATTATTGCATTGTTGTCAAGCAACTCTAAACCTGCTATGTCAGTTCCCTCTTGCTTCACATAATAAATGTAATATGTACTTCCAAAGCCCTCCAAATCCATAATAGCTGACATAGTGGTGTATGTAATTTTAGAGCTACACATTGTCCTGTCAAGTTTGTCCCTACCATAGAATTGGAACCTCTCATTCCAAATGTCAGCATGATCCATACTACAAATGAAAAGTATAAAAATATCCAATTACCAATTGGAGATCAATATTGCATCAACATTTCTAGATGAGTACTCATTCCAAAGCATCATTCAGAAACTAAAAAATTCTAGACAAACTAAAACCCTATTTTCAAAACCCTAAATTCAGTCAACCAGGACAACAACATTCAGTAAATTCAGAACACTAAATTCAGTACTTTAGTACATTTAGTCAAACAGAACAACAACATCCAGTTAATTTAGAAACATCCATAAACTAGTACCAATCAGCTAACAAGTACTACGTCCGTCCTGGTTTATTGGTCCCCTATGTAATTTGTGCCGAATTTTGACCAAATATTTAACTAACAAAATGTTAATGCATTTCAACAAAAAATTATATCATTAGATTCGTATTTGAACATAATTTCTATTGGTATAATTTTTTGTGACATGCATGAATATTTTGTTAGTTAAATTTATGGTCAAAATTTGGCACAAAAAACAATAAGGACCAATAAATCAGGATGGAGGTAGTAGTATTTATGATAACATTACCAATTAATAATATATTTCGAACCTACATTCCAAATCTGAAACCCTAATTTGCAGCAACGAAATGGATACAAAGAGAGGGGAGAGCTATAGAGGGGAATGCAGCTCACGTAGGGGGGGGCACATTTGCAGTGGGTGGCTCCTCCACTACCCTGCAGGCGACATCCGTTGATGCTGGCAGTGGCAATGATGAACGGAATAGGCTGCTTCCGCAGCAATCCTCCTCGCCGCCGGTGCCCCCTGCCACGCCGCCATCCGCCCCCATCTGCGCTTCATGCTCTGTCCCCACCCCGCCATCGCCGATGGATCCGATGCCGCCTTTGACAGATCCCGCCGTCGCCATGCCCTGCGTGTGAGATGAGGGAGATCGAGGTGGGAGGGAAGAGTGCGAGTGAGAGTGAGAGAGCGCCCTCGGGTTCGTTCCGACCCAGCCGCTTCTGACAGAGCAGTCAACGGTCGTTAATGCCGCGCCGTCACCGCTGTCGGCCCGAACGAACCCGAGGGTGCTCTCTCACTCTCACTTGCACTCTCCCCTCCACCTCGATCTACTGTCAAAAATTCGGTGAAAACGTGCTCAGAAAGTAGCTCGGTGTTTTTTTGTCATTGTCAAAAATCCGGTCCAGTTCAAAATGCCACGAATCATAAAGTGATGGGTTTTACCTAATCATAGCACAAATGTGGTGATTCTGTGCATTTTGCTACTCTTTTTACTAAAGGTTTCTATGTAAACTCTCTTGGCGGTAAAACGAACATCCTCTCTCATGCACGGTGTGGGGTCATACCTATCTCGCACCTCATCAAACTCACTCATCACCAGCAGGCAGCAGCCCGTTTAGCCAGAGCCATCTGGGTTCAACCACTGCGCCGCATCTTTTTTCGCGAATACGCAGAGGATGCGTATCTTTGCATTGATAGGAGAAGAGTCATACATCAGGGGATTACAGAAGCTCACTAAGCCATGTACACACGGGGGCATGGAAGTGAACTAGGAGCAGAATAGAGCTGGGGGTGCTCAGCCCCACTAGCCTACAAAAACTATCTCTCGGGGATTATATTGTGTAGTCCGGTGGCGCCGGCCTTGGCCCATATGCGCGCCTCGTCTCTGATGATGTCGGAGAGCCGGGAGGTGGAGGGTTGCTCGCCGTCAAAAATGCAATACGGTGTTTCCAGATCCACCATGCGGTAAGGATGATTAGGGAAGCCATGCCCTTGCGAGCCGGGGAAGGTGAGCGGTTGCAGGACGTCTCCCACCAAGTGTAGAAGTCAGTGTCGCGGTCCGGGATGTCGGCCGTGGAGCGGGCCCAGCTTAGGATCTCGTGCCAGATTTGTCGCGAGAAGGAGCAGCCTGCCAGTAGGTGTTGCATGGTCTCTCTCTCTTGGTCACAAAAGGCACAGAGGTCCTCGTGTGGTAGGCCATGTCTAGCAAGGCGCTCGGCTGTCCAGCAGCGGTCTTGTAGGGCCAGCCAGATGAAGAATTTCACGCGCAGAGGAGCCCATGGTTTCCAAGTTAGCTGCCAGTGTGGGTCCTTGCAGGCACCATGGAAGAGCGCCTGGTAGCAGGAGCTTGCGGAGTAGATGGAGGAGGTGGTCCAGCGCCATCGCAGAGAGTCAGGCGAATCCGAGTGGGCGACGTGGCGCACGCAGCGCCAGAGGTCGACGTATTGGACCAGAGCGGCGGGTCCCAAAGCGCCCTGGATGTCGCTGGCCCAGGAGCGTTGAAGAAGTCCATCGCGGACGGTGCGGGCCTTGCACCGCCTCCGTGTCACGCGTGCGAGGACGAGCGGCGCAATCTCGGCGACAGATCTGCCATTTATCCAATGATCGTTCCAAAACATGCAAGTGTGGCCATCGCCAAGCGTCCAGGTCGTAGAAGCACGGAAGATGGCGGCGACTGCGGGGTCATGGGGGATGTGCAGGTGGCTCCATGGTCGCGTCGGGTAGTGTACTTGAGCCATAGCCATCGGGTTCGCAGCGCAATCCCGGCGCGCTGCAGATCACGGCCGCCGAGGCCGCCAAGGGAGAGTGGGCGGCACACTCTCTGCCAATTGACCAAGCAATGACCACCAGAGGCATCTTTGCTTCCCGCCCAAAGAAAGCTGTGGATGATGCGGTTGGCCATCTTGAGGATGGAAGAGTTGAGGGCGATGGCGGTAAGGAAGTGCGTGGGGATAGCACTTAGGACATGACGGACAAGGGCGAGCCGATCGCCAAGGGAGAGGAGTGAGGCCCACCAAGTGGAGAGCTTGCGCTCAAGCTTGTGGATGATCGGCATGAGGCTCATAGTAGACGGCTTGCGAATGGACAAGGGGAGTCCCAAATATTGGATTGGGAATTGCTTCACCGGGCATTGCATCTCGGAAGCGATTGTCGCGATGTCCTCGTCGTTGCATTGGATGGGGGTGGCCGAGCATTTGTGGTAGTTGGTCTGCAACCCAGAGGCGACCCCAAAAACCCGGAGAAGCTCGCGGACGGCCGAGATGTCGTGACGCTCCGGGCGGCAGAATATGACGGCGTCGTCGGCGTAGAGGGAGATGCTGGAAGCCGCGTGCCGCGTGGTCAGCCGTTGGATGAGGCCAAGCTCGACGTCCCGGATGAGCATAGAGTTGAGGACATCGATGACGGGGGTGAAAAGCATCGGAGACACCGGATCGCCTTGACGGAGGCCACATGCATGGTCGATCGGGGGGCCCGGGTGGCCGTTGAGCATGACACGAGTGGAGGCAGTGGATAGAAGTATCAAGATCCAGTCGCGCCAGCGTTGGCCGAACCCAAGGTGCTGAAGGGTCTCGAGGAGGAAGGGCCACGAGACACTGTCGAAGGCACGCGCGATGTCAAGCTTCAGAAGCATGCGGGGCGCCTTTAGATTGTGGAGGAGACGCGTGGTCTGCTGGACGAGCAGGAAGTTGTCATGGATGCATCTGCCGGCGATGAAAGCGCTCTGGTTCGTCGAAACCATGGCCCCCAGCCGAGGAGCGAGCCGCAGAGACAGCACCTTTGCAAAGAGCTTTGCAATGAGGTGGATGAGGCTTATGGGGCGATAGTCGGATAAGGCGGCGGCGTTCGGCCGTTTGGGCAGAAGGGTGAGGAGCGCTTCATTTAGCTTTTGGAACCCACGCCCGTTGGCGGTGTACAGCTTGTCGAAGGCCTCGTAGATGTCGCGCTTAATGATGTCCCAACAAGCACATAGGAACTCGGCCGTGAATCCATCCAGGCCAGGAGCCTTACCGGTCGGTAAGCTTTTAACGGCCCGCCAAATCTCCTCCTCAGAGAAAGGCACTTCCAGGTCAGAGAGGTCAAAAGTGGCCGCGTGCGGGAGGGACTGGTCCAGAGAGAAGGCGCGCTCATTCGATGAGCCAAGGACATCAGAGAAGTAGTCGAAGGCCGCCTCGGCCATGGCGGCGTGCTCGGTGACCAGATGGTCGTCGACGCGAAGGGAGGAGATTAGTGTGCGCTTCTTCCGGCGCGAGGCGTGAACACTGAGGTAGGAGAGTGGGGAGTCACGGAGCCAGGATATGCGGGATCTCTGGCGCTTGATGGATCGCTCGAGGGAGGCCAACCCTAGGTATGCGCCTTTGAGCTTGCGCCTGAGCCACGTCTCAGACGGGGATAGCGACCGGGAATCCTGTGCGGCATCGAGGCGGGCAATCAGCTCCCGCGCGACTTGCAACTTCAAAGAGATGCCACCAATAGTACGCGCGCTCCAGCGCTGAAGGTGTCGCGCCGTGGCTTTAAGGCGAGACACCAGGCGTCGAAAGGGGTCTGCCTCCGGGTCGGTCGAGTTCCAGGCCTCCGAGACCGTGTCATGAAATCCGGACGTGCAAAGTGGGCAGTGCAGGAGGCAGTGCGGGTGGGCGATCTCCCAACCGGACGTGCAAAGAATCCGATCGTTCCGCACGAGGGTAGGTGTATCACGTTCGCTGGACCAAGTGTAGCGGCGACCATGCATGTACATGTCGCGGAGCTCTTCGTCGGCAATGAAGCGGCGGAATCTACTCATTACACGGCGGTTCAGGGTCGGGGTATTCTTGTCAGCGGCCGAAGCAATCATGTTGAAGTCGCCGCCGAGGAGCCAAGGCCCGATGCGCGCCTCGCGCTCCTCCTGGAGGTCGGTGAGAAATTCTAGCTTGGCCTCATCGTCTTGAGGACCGTAGACACCTGTGAGCCACCAATGGCCGGTGCCGTCAATGGGGGTGACCAGGGTGGTGATATGGTGCTCGCCAGTGAGGGGATTAGAAAGGGAGACGTGGGATCTGCGCCAAGCAAGGAGCACACCACCGTGAGTGCCCACGGCGGGAAGGAAGAAGAAATCCTCAAAGAGAGGGCCGAGGGTATCGAGGACAATCGAGTCCGAGACGTGTGCAAGCTTAGTCTCCTGTAAGCACACGATAGAGGGGGCGACAGCGGAGATCACGCTGCGAACGGCCGTCCGTTTGGCCCGGGAGTTGAGGCCGCGAACATTCCAAAAAAAGATTTTGAGGTTGCAATCCATTGAAGAGCAATGGGGGGGGCGTTGGGATACATGGGGCAAGCTATCTATGCTAAGCCTCCACTAGGCGAGGCGCTGCGCGGGAGCACGAGGACTCCACCGAAGCACGTCCAGGGAGGCTCCAACCAAAAAAATCCGCAAACGCCTCGAGCACATCCTCCGCCAAAGGCTTCTCAAACAGGTGAGCGTATTTGTCCAGTGTGTCACGCGGGATGGGCGCGCTGTCATCTTTGATCAGCCCCAGGCGGCGAAGAAGAACCCGCTTGGCTTTCATCTCCGAGTCGAGACCCTAGTCAGCCTGGCAATCCGGAAACTCCGACGAGGGGTGAAGTCCGCGGGCAGCTCACGGTGACGGCGGCGCGGTGGCGCCGTGAGGATGGGCTGGGAGCGGACGGAGATCGCGTCCACGAACACAGCCAGGGAGTTGGAGCCGCTGTCTGCAGCGGCATGCACAACGACAGAGGGGGCGGCAACAGTTGACGAGAGGGAGGTTGATGCGCAACTGGGATCCAAGGCAGGCGAGCGGTCGTGCATGGGAGAAACACCTGGGGGCGGGCCACATGCAGCCAGTGGAGCGATCGGGACGCGTGAGGGATCCGCGGGGCCCGCCGCGGCGGCGTTGTCGGCATGTGCGGGGCCAGGAAAATCAGCAGCTGTAGCAGGCGAAGCGTCGGGCTCGGGCACCGAGAAAGGTGAGTTCGTCGGTTGGCCGAGCAACGGATCCGAGGCCGCGACCAGATCGCAGGTGGGGCAGGGTGAGGATACGCCTGCGTGTGCGTCAGCAGTAGCCCGTTGGGTGGAAGGCACGAGAAGCGGTGTGGGCGCATCCATGACCTGGGGGGGTGGGGCTGCAGGATCAGAGACCGTGGGCGGGGTCACGTGGTCCGCGCTGGGGGAGAGGCAGCGACCACGGGGCGGGGGGGAGGCTGGGTCGTCCTCGTCGTTCAAACCCGAGGCGGGCCCAGGCACCAGGGGGGCCAACACAGGCTCGACAGCTGGCGGTGGGGCACACGAAGCCTGCGGGTCGTGGTGGGCCAGAGGTGGTGCAGGGGCAGCTGGCGCGCCCAATCGCAGGCGGGCGGAGACCCGCATGACGTCGGCTACGGCACCGGGGTGGGCCCCGAGGATGCCAGCCCAGAACCGGCATGGCGGGGGCGCATGCTCACGGCGGCGGCGGCGTCGTCGGCGGCCACGGCCATCGCCTGGCGGGTGAGCCACATTGCTGCGAGCCGGGGGGAACACGTGGTGCTGCGGCCAGCGCGGGGGGAGCGGTGGGGAGTCCGACGCATGGTCGAGGTCATCGGACTCCGGCGGCGGGGACGAAGGCAGCGGCGGCCGGCGAAAGTCGACGCATTCCGTAACGTGAATGCGAACAGGGAACCGGGCCAACCCCAGGGCGATGCGCTCCGCGCGATCCGGGTCAGCATCAGGCAGCACCGCATCCTCGTCGGGGAGGAGGAGCTCGGCGGTGCGCAGGATGGCGTCGGGGTTGAGCGTCCAGGCGGTGAGCTTGAAGACGGACATGTCGGACATGTTTCGCGTCTCGGGGGCGAGGTTCTCCACCTTGCAGAAGGGCGCGAGGAGGGTCTCGGCGGAGGAGCGCAGCCAAGCGTGGTCGGGGATGCCATGGAGCTCGAGGGAGACGAGGAAGCGCGCGGTCACCGGCTCACAACCGGCCGTGCGGCCCCAGGGGTGAAAAATCAGGCGAAAACGGCGCGTGCGCGCACGACCGGCGAGAGCAACACGACGGCGCGCCGCGGGGTCGGGAACCTGACCAGGAAATCCTCTGGCGCGTGCTTGTGGATCGAGAAGTCAGTCTCGGCGAGCCCAAACTGGGAGCGAAGGACGGCGGGGATCTCGTCACCGGACACGCCCGAACGGCAACCGGCCACGGTGACGAGGAGGGCACGTTCCAGGGCGCGCTCCGCGGCGATGACCTCGGGGGACCGTGACAGGTAGCAGACGGCGGCCGCCGGGCGACGCGCCGGGTGTCCAGAAAACGGGGTGGCCTGGGAGGAGGCAGAGGCCAGCGGCGACACCGAGCGGGAGGGAGCCGACGGCCCGGAGGACACGGGCGGCGTCGGAAGACCTGAGGAGGAGCGGGAGGCGACCAAGGTGCCGGCGAGGGAGGAATCGGAGGGAGGCGCAGACGGCAAAGATGACGGCCCGGAGGACACTGGCGTGCGCAGCCCCGACGAGGTGCGGGTGGTGGCCGCAGAGCCAGTGTCGGGGTCGGCAGCAGGGGGCGACGCAGCAGAGAAGGGACGAGCCGGCTCGCTCGTGGAGATGCGGCGTCGCTGCGGGGGCGGGATGGACCCGCCGGACGACGAGGGAGGCGACGCGGGGCGGGCGGTGCATTCCTTGGCCTTACGCCCAAAGAACCGGCAGCGCGTGCAGTAGATGTCGCGTCGGCACTCGGAGCGCGGGTGCGCAGTGCTGAAGCAGCGTGGGCATTCCCCCTCGCGGAACCAGGATGGGTGCGGGCGGGAGGACTCACCGGTGCCGCGACGCAGGCGACGAGGGGGGCCACGCGGGCGCGGACGCTTCTTGCCCCGGGCCACCAGCCAGCCGTCGCCAGGGGCGGGCGCAGCATCCGTCCGGCAGATCTCGGAGCGGAGCGTGCGGCGGGCGGCCGGCGGCGAAGGCGCAGGGGCCAGAGCCGGAGAGGGGGGGATGCAGGCGCCGGGAGAGGGGAGGCAGCCGGCGAGGTCGCGGGTGCTCTGCAGAGGGCCTGCCGGTAGGACATGGCCGAGTCTGCGGATCCGTCCGAGAACGGGCTCGACTCCAACCAGCAAACCTCGCGCGAGCGACCCAGGGTGGGCGGCGGAGGGGAGGCCATGGAGAGTGGACGGCGGGGCCGGAGTGGCCGGCGCCGGGGGTGGTGGGCGCCGGGGCCGGAGTGGCCGCCGGCGAGGGGGGGGGGGCTAGGAGCGTGGGAGCGTGCTCACAACTGTAGTTCACCACTGCGCCGCATCATTGGTCACATTTTCTTCCTCGCGCTTACGGTAGATCCCCCGTACCAAGTGAATGATTGCTGTTCGTCGGACACACCAGCAGCTCGTTTAGTAGTAGTATCAGACTATCAGGTGTCCCTGTAAACCAAAACCCCAAAAGGGCCATCTCGGTGTGACCAGAGCGCCGCACCAACTAATATCAAATATTCAGTGCGCTCTCTCTTCCTCTCGATCCTTCTCTCGCAGACTCCAGAGTCCAGGCACACACGTACGCAACCATGCCTAGATCCTTCGTGATCACCATCTTCGTCGCCGTGATCACCATGCTCGCCACCATGGCGGTGGCGGACACGCCGGCTGACTGCCCGTACCCGTGCCTCCCGCCACCAACCTCAGGAGGCGTCATCAACAGCTACCCGCCACCGCCACCAGCAGGGACTGGAACAGGAACAGGTGGCGGCGGCGGCGACGGCTTCGGCGGCAGCTACCCGCCACCTCCGGCAGGGGGCTTCCAGCTGACCCCGCCCGGGGTCATGCCGGGGTTCCTCGCGCCGCCGTTCAGCGCCGTCCCTGCCGGACCGACTCCTCCGCCGCCGAACCCTGTCCTGCCGTGGTTCCCGTGGTACTACCAGCACGACAACCCGATCACGGGGTCGACCGCGTCGGCGTCCTCGCCACCGGCGGTGCACCGTGGGACGACGTGCATGATGGCCCTGCTGCTCCAACTGTGTTTAGCGATTCTTCTTCGGGAGCCGTAGAGTACTTTGTCTGTTTGTTAACCAAGGTGTGTTGATTAGTTGCTACGAAGTGTTTGTTCTCGTTAATTGCAATGCTGTTTTGGCTTTTGAGTTTTTGTAGCTATAAGCTCGTAGAGAAGGTTACCGTTACTGTTCTTACTCATAGATAATACACTGTAGTCAAGCATATAGACTACAAAGTACGTAATTTTGAAGGTAATTATTGTATACATGGATGTCACATAGTTGCTCCCGCACTTTAATGCTTATATGTAGTTGAGATCCTTGTATAATCTTAACTCTGAACATAGTGTGTTCTCTGTTAAAGTCTGTAATTTTCTGAAGCAACCGTGCGGCGCATTTCCTGCTTTCTTCACTGTACAGTTTCCGCTCGGAGGGATACAGAAAGGCGCTTTCTCTTTGCCCTCACCATTCAGCAAGCCATCGTGGGCAGGCTAGCGAGGTTTCGTGCCAGCCTTTATCGATCGATTGGTTTGTTGAGATGTCCAAATCTGTACATTCAACTCAACAGCAACGCATCAGCAGCTAAATCGGTTTTGGGGCCACAAAAGCGAGACATGCTGCGCGCGGTGCGCTTGCGGCCAAATTTCGTGTTTTGACCCTTTTCGCATAGAAATTCAAGATCTGACCCCTGTTAAATTTTTTTTCGGGATTTGACCCTTTCACTACCGTCAGGGGTTATGATGGTAGGGTTAGACAGGCCACCGCCAGAGTCCACGGCGGTAGGGTGCGACGGAGGGGAACGACAGCCGTTTGCCCAAACTGACGTGGATAAGTAACCTACCGCCAGGGGCCTGGCGGTAGCGTGTCTAAACCTACCGCCAGAACCCCTAACGGTAGGTGGTTTTGCCTACAAAAGTTTCTGTAACGAAATATCGAAGTGCCCTGGCGGTAGGTTGTGTGACATTACCGCCAGGGTCCCTGGCGGTAGGGTCCTGTGTTTTACACATTCAAGTTTAATTGCTTATTTCTTTTCACGTCAATGATATAAAGGCTAAAAAACAGATCTCAAACAAATTACATTACATACACAATAATAACACTTGAAGTATACAGACATGTTTTTTATCATGAAAGTATATACTCATTTCTTTTACCATGAAAGTATACTCATATTGACAAGAACAAATGGCATGAAGTTAACTTAATGTTCAAACTGAATTGATAATGAACAAATGGCATTACAAGAGGTACATAGTTTCATTATTCATCGAGAACATAATTGAAAGACACAAGACAAACTAATAAGACGATTTGCTGATAATTTCAAAGAGCGGGCATACATCAACATCTTCAGAGCTCCTCGTATGTTAGGCCTGGCCGTGGAGACAGATACGGCAGCGGATCCACCGGTTCAGGCGGAGGCTGAACGCTGGTCGACATCCGACCGTTCAAGCACTCCCACCTTGCCCTGCCCGCTGGAGTTTTCGCCTACACCAGCCCTTCCCCAGTTGATGATATCGAACGCAGATGCACTTGGGGGCGGCATCCTGGCTCTCTTCTCCGCATTGCTCTCGAAGTAGATTCTCCGGCCCAAATTGCTCAGGAGATAGTTGGAGTAATTCTGCGCAACTTCAATGCACGCTTCCCGGCGGACACGGCAGATACTTGGATCTGCCTCCATCTCTGCCTTCACTTTCTTCCACTCCTTCACGCTCTGCGACCAACCCGCGACATCGTCAAGGATCCGCTCTGCCCTCTCGTGCCACCGCTTTGCCCTCGTCGCCTCTAGGACCTCGTCTGAGACAGATCCCACCGGCTGCAACAGCTCGGGGAAGGTCTCGTACATGTACGGGAGCGGCATCTCTGACGGAATCTGCTGCAGAGGAGTGGGAGGAGCAGGCGGTGATGGAGTCGGCGGTGATGGAGTCGGCGGTGCTTGCTCCAAGCTTTCGTACCTAAACATATAGATTCATCACACAAAAGGTTCATCGCCTTGAAAAAAATATCTAAACCTAGGTTCATTTTGAGAGTTCAACATTTGTTCTCCAACTACATCCACTACTTGAATCATAGCATATCAACATGCATCATCATATCAGAACAAATTGCTCCACACATGCATCATATAAAAAATCCTCCAAAAATAATATGAACTAGGGTTCATCTTCACATAACCATACCAACTAGTGACTAGAGTTCATATCTAACAAAATATAACATCTAGAATCAACCTAAATCAATCCTAGGTTCAAAATAATTAATTCTAGTTCAAAAAGTGGAGTGATTTGAATCAAATAATGCGACGAATCGGAAGCTATTTGTCTAAAACTAATTGAAGGGATCGACGAAGCCTACCTTGCTTTCTTCCGGGCCATCTCGATCCGCAAAAACGGTGAAGAAACGACGAAGATCAGAGGGAGGAGTGGAGGAGATGAGAGAGGGGGCGAGAGGAAGAACTCCTCTGTTCTTGGGGCGGCTGGTTGGGGGAGAAGGGGGGGTGGGGCGGCCCGCGGCTTATAAGTGCCCTAGACCCTACCACCAGGATCCCCGGCGGTAGGATCGGACAGGCTACCGCCAGGGCTTGTGGCGGTAGGGTGGGACGGACGGGGACGGAGACCGTTAACGCTGCTGACATGGATAAGTATTCTACCGCCACAGGTTCTGGCGGTAGGCTAAGTAATCCTACCGCCAAGCCTCGTGGCGGTAGGAAAAAGGGTCAAATCCCGAAATTCTTTTCAACAGGGGTCAGATCCTGAATTTCTATGCGAAAAGGGTCAAAACACGAAATTTAGCCTGCGCTTGCACGTTCCCATTTCTGGGCTCAATTTTCTCAAGAGGTTTTCGGGCCCAATCGCATTATTTCAAGCCGAGTGAGCTGTTGCAGTTTCCCCCTAGGGTTTTCTAGGGTTCCACCTTCTCCTCTGGCGATCTAGCCAGAGTCCACGACAAACCTCGTCGGCGTCCGCTCGTCTCGATCGGACTAGCGAGGGCTACCACCTGAGGCTGTGCGGGGCCTTCTGCATGGCCGATTCGAAGCTGAAGGAGGCGGGGAGGATGGAAGAGATGGGGCTAGGGCTAGGAGGCGATCATGGGGGTGAGATGGGATCGGGAGGAGATGACAAGGCGATCGGGGGTGAGGCGGCGAGGGTAGTTAAGGGCGGGCGGATGGATGACAGGAGCGGGACAGGAGGAGTCTTGGAGGGAGGAGGTAGATCGGATCAGGATGATGATGCTTTTGGCGAGTATTGGGGACCGCAAACTGAGCTGGAAGAAAATTTGCTGGTATGCGGCTCCATGGAGAGGAGGAAGAAGACCTTGACTTCTCTGAGGAGGTTGAGGATCTGGTAAAAGATGTTCGTTGGTTGGCTCTGTTTCGGGTCCATACAACAAAGCCGTTTAGCCATGCGGCTCTCCTGTCTCAGATGAGGAACGCGTGGATGGCGGCCCAAGGTGTTACTTTCAACATCAAAGGACCAAATCTTTTTCTGGTTCAATGCCACTGCCTAGGAGATTGGAAGAAGAGCATGGAAGGCGGACCATGGCTGTTCAGAAAGGCTCCGGTGGTGTTGCAAGAGTATGATGGTTTTTCAGATGTCACGAAGTACAGGCTGAATAAGTATCCGGTATGGGCTCGAGTAAAAGGATTACCGGATGGACTCACTAGGCGGAAGGAGCTTGCAGAGAGAGTTGCGGCGAAGATCGGGGAGCCGCCGTTTAATGTCATTGTTAATGAGGGGAAGATAAACCATGCAAGTACGCTGCGGCCAAGGGTGTTCCTGGATGTCAATACACCCCTAGTCCGTTTTGTTCCCATTACACTGAAAGAGCACAAAAAATTCAGCGTCTACTATGAGAAACTGCCCGACTTCTGCTACGCTTGTGGTCGGGTAGGTCACCTGGCAGAAGAGTGTGGTGATGGGGTTCATGACCCGAGGACTTTCGAGTGGGGTGATTGGTTGCTGTGCGATTCTGAGAACCCAGTAGATCGGCCTTGGAACGTGTAGCGACCCGATCCGAATGGATCAAGTCTCTGTGCTTAAGTGTCATCCCTGGATCGGTATGCTGACACACACAGTACTCGAAGGATTTATAACAGAGGTAAATCACATGTATAAAGTAACGGAAATACTATTACCTCAATCCATATAGCGGAAGCAACAAGGTTGTGGATTCCCATCAACACCAACGACAAAGTTGAGTGTAGAAATCGTAACCCTAACGTATAACTTACTCGTCGTAAGAAACCTGCAACATGAGACTTTGCAGCCCGAAACGGGTCAGTACATTGAATGTACTGGCAAATTCACACCGTAGAGAAAATGATGAACAATGGCTATCACTACATGCATATATGGCTGGTGGAAAAGCTCTATGGTTATATTGTTTTTGCGAAAAGCCAATTTTTTCCTACTGCAAAGGAATAAATTTTATTTAACTATCATGGTGGTTGTTAAACATTGAGAATGGTTGACAGCATTCTCAATCCCAATTAAGTATCATCAGTAAAACCCAACAAAATTAATTAAAGTAGCGTGATGAGATCAACAGGATAATCCAAGAACCAGATACTCAAGATGTCCATAACCGGGGACACGACTAATCATGATTAGTGTGTACACTCTGGAGAGGTTTGCGCACTTTTCCCCACAAGACTCGATCGCCTCCGTTGGATTTCTCACACTACATGGTGTTTGAGAAATGGATGACCGAGACATAGTCTTTTAGAAGCGCTAGCACCTTACGTTGGATAGACCGGTACACCTACTTTCCCCTACATCTGCTAGTCTACCCTGTAAGAGTTCACACGACTTAATCAACTATGCCAGAGCCCATAATGGCTTGTGGCTGCACACGGAAGTTTCTTGTATGAATAATCTCATGATCCCTTTGAGCTTGGGTGGCGGACCGTAGAATGGTCACACGGTATATCCCTGGGATCTCCTAGGACAACACTGGTATATCCCCAGGTGTCCGGGCAAGTCCATTGGTCTATCCCCAGGGTGCCCCTAGCAATCCACCCAGATGTGTATTTAAGTCGCCACCTTAAGTAAACCATTAATTAACAATCTCACATCTGTCATGAATACTCTCAAAACCCAATCCACGTCTACGAGCATAGCATGGCAATATAAGCATAACGTAATAGTAACTCCCAAGGGTTTGATAATAAACAGGTAATAGGTACTACCTCAACTACTTCCCAATACCCACATGTTATCAATCCTACTCATGCAATGTTTGAGGGCGAAACTAGTGCATAAAAACTGGGTATGAAAAGGGATATGATCAAAGTGTGAACTTGCCTGCAATGTTGATGAAGATGATTCGCACTCATATCTCTGGATAGATCTACTCGTGACACTCCAGTCAATCTATCGTAAGAAAGCAATAGTAACCACACATAAGCAATCACTCAAGAGATCGAGAAGAACGAAGAAGAGATTCGGAAAACATCAGAACCAAGTAAATAACTCTTGTAACATAAAACAATTTCTAACAGTACCAAAATTATGTGAGTTTGGCCTTATCAGAAAGTTTAGGTCAAGAGCTTCGATTTGCAAAAAGAATCAACTAAAACGGAGTTATAAAACTCAAGTTATGAACAAATGAAGTTCAAAATCAAATCTGATCTAATTCAAAGTTTAAACTTTCAAAAACATGTTTGAGTTGGATTACTGGATAGAGGAGATCATAACGAAGAAGTAGGCGTTGGTTTCGTCTAATTCCGACTAACGAGCAAAAAGTTATTGTCGTTTGAAAAATAGGGGCCAATCTGTAAATAAAATATTCACAAACGAGTCCCTGGCAGAAAACTAAAAATAAAAGATAAAGACTAAATAGTGAACGTTCGTTACCGAACGCTAACGAACGAAATCGTTCGCTAGATCTACCTAAACAGAGAACGATCGTTAAATAACTAAACTAACTAGAAAAAAAACTAAACCGAAAGAAAACCTAAACCTAAAAGAAAACCGGTCGAACCAGAGGTGGTTTTATACCGGCGGCGGCTTTCGCCGAAAAAAAAACCGGCGGGCGGCGGTTTTCGTCGGGCGGCGGCTGGCTCCGGCAACTCCGGCGACGAAGGCGTCGGCGGCGGGGCGTCGATAGCGCGGGGCGCGGGCGGGGTGGAGAGCGAGGCGCGCGGCGAGGGGCGGCTGCGGTGGTGATGCAGCGCGGCGGCGGCGGCGAGATGCGCGCGGCGGCGGCGGCGAGATGCGGCGGAAACAGCGGCGCGAGAGGGAGAGGGCGGTGGCGGGGCTAGGCGCGGTTTTATAGGGGGGGCGGCTCCGAGGCGTGCAGGAGGGGCCGGCCGGAGCCGTGTCAGCGCCGGACTCCGATGGAGTTCCGGTTGCGTACGGGAGGATGGAGGCGGCGACGACTTGGGCCGGCGGGCTGGGCTGGTTCGGGCCGGTTGGCTGGGCCGGCCTGGCTTGGTCGGCTTCAGCCTATTTTTTAATAAACATTTTCTTTCGAAAAAGAAAAAAACAAAATAACTAAAAATATTATATAGGCATATAATATATCTAAATTTGCAGAAAAAGATTTTCTACAACCTGGACATTTTTATGATGCCAAATATAATGCACACAAAATCAGATAATTCAAAGAGTGCTACTGGTCTAATAAAATCCAATAAAAATCATTTTAAAAATACCAAAATGAATTCAAATTTATTTCTCTCCAATTTTCTATTGTAGGGAATCATGTTACCCTAATTTCCATATATTTTATTTTTGGAGAAAAATAATTTAAATAAAACTCAAATAGCTCCATATTCAAAAGAACTTTGAATTTAATTCTTTGAAACTCCCAACTCATATTTCATATAATTTGAAGAAGTCATTTTATCTCTTCTCATGAAAATCATTGAGCTGCATGAAGTTTATGAATTGAAATATTTCCAAATGAAATTCAAATATTTTCAAATACCCTTTCATTTAATTAAATGGAAGAAGTCATATCATCTTCGCTCAAGGGTTTTGTATTGAAAAGAATTCGAAGATCATGAAATGCAAAAATGAAAGTTTGGGAAAGTCCTTTTATTCCCTCTCATTTAACTTTCAAAAAGTTTCGAATTTCACTCAATTCCACACAAGCAATCAAACAATCAATCAAATCTATCTATTTATTATAACATTCCAAAATTTAAAATTTTGGGATGTTACAAACCTACCACCCTTAAAATGAATCTCGTCCTCGAGATTCGGAGAGGTTAGAAAGAAATAGGTTAGGTTTGGGGGTCTTCTCAAAATCCATCGATCATCACTGGGGGTGTGGAGTGCTACCACCCTTAGAATCATTGTTACGGTTCCATCAAAACTCATATACTCCATCCTTATTCTTGACAGTGTCGGTCTTCTCAGATCTCGGCAAAATTCCTTCTCTGGGCTCTTCCGGTAGTGGCATAACCTTTTCCTCAATTCTTCTATCCTTTCCTCTTGGTAAGGTTATTTCGAGACTGGGTCTTCTTAGCTGACGGGTCTGGCCAATGCTAAACAATTATCGATATCTCATGGTGGTCAACAATTTATGGTTTCTCCTGCAGGAAATGGGTCTGGGTTGAACCTCACCGTATAACCTACGGTTGGCAACAACTGCCGTGTACAAGGGAAAAAAATACTTATACCAGTCTAAGGCTCAAACAAGGTTTAATATCATCGTCTCTCTACTATAGGTAAGTCACTCAGATTTACCATCCCGTATAGCAAGGCGAATAATAAGAGTAAGTCGGTATGGTGATCAATCCATCCCGCACCCAAATCATTACCATGTATATGGTTTAGCGAATCTCGCATTCTAACACTCGGTCATCCTCACAAGCATTGCAGAATTTCTCTTGTCAACGAACCAGGTTCGGATAAATCCATTGATTCTGCAAGCCAAACAAACATCTATCGTTCCTTCCCAACCCTCAGGTTTTGCGTTACTCCTATAAGATCGTCTATCGATAAAATCATAACTTCTTCCAGGGTTTCCTTCAGCAAGAATGTGATTGCGTCTTGGCAGGTCCTGGGTCCTGTGGGTTATGGCCCATCTCATCACTTGCAAACCTTGAACTCATCATCGGGCAACGGATCTCAAATCCAACATCCAACTTTCAGCTTCCTTGCATACTAAAAATCCATCCAATTGTATTGTCTTCCTTCCTTCTATTGCACCAACTAGGACATGATTACTCAGACTCATCATGGAATTTCCATTGATCCATATTTCCAACATCACACCTCCTTTATATCCAATAATACTTCATCCATTCATCCTCGTGGGATATCCCTCATGCAGAGATAAAAACTTATACTTATGAAGTCCATACTCCATTTCGTGGAACATCATTATCCTTTCCAGGGTCAAGCGTCCTTACAGGGGAATATTGGCCATCTCTACATGGTACTTCTTCAACTGGGAAACGTGAAACACATCATGAAC
Organism: Aegilops umbellulata; assembly: GCA_032464435.1. NCBI lineage: Eukaryota > Viridiplantae > Streptophyta > Magnoliopsida > Poales > Poaceae > Aegilops > Aegilops umbellulata. The sequence continues at coordinate 335,123,704 of CP136058.1, forward strand.
GTCTGACAGTTCTTCGGGTGACTCCAATTTGTTGGCCACTTCTCCCATACGCTCCAAAACTTGGTATGGTCCTACAAATCTCGGGGCTAACTTTCCTTAATTCCAAATCATTTAACTCCTCGCAGAGGGAACACATGAAGACATGCTGTGTCTCCAATTTCATAGACTACCTCCTTGCGTTGTTCAGTCTGCATAACTCTTCTGCCTAGACTGAGCTACCTTCAGTCTATCTCGAATCCACTTAACATTCTCTTCTGACTCCTTGATCACATTTGGTCCAAACAACTAACGGTCTCCAACTTCATCCCACACACTCTTGGGGTATCACACATATCGAGACAAAACTCATATTCATTTTGTCCGAAATCCACTTAGTGGGGTATCCTTATCTTTTCCAGGGGTCAACGGTTCTTACAGGGTACTACCACCCTTAAAATGCTCCAATATTTCATAGACCATATTTCTCATATCCTCGAAAATGGTCAACATCTTTCCTCATAGAGTAACTCATAAAATCCAAATCAGTACCAACACTGCTAACTTTATTGATTCTCAAATTATTACAATCTCTTGTTTTTCCATTACATGCCTCAACTCAACACCTCAATATAAAGGAAAATGTTCTCACTACTACTACTATATTTCTTCTGTTACAAACTCAACTATTTATCACAAGTCTTCTTCTCCTTCGGACAATCTCTGGCAAAGTGCCCTGCTTCATTACAACAGAAACATATTACTTCCGACAAGTTTCGAGGTTTCCTTGTGATTATATAGCCTACTTGGGTCCTCGGCTTCCTTTTTGGGCAATTGCTGAGGTAGTGCCCTGAATCCTTGCACCTATAATAGGTGATATGTCTCATATCCTTCCTGGAATCCAATCTACTTCACTTTCTGGACTTTTCCATTCCAATCAGGGCTTCTATTTCCTGTTGGTCATATTCTACTTCCTCCGTCGAGAATTCTACTAGATCCCCCTTCATACAATTCTGGGAGATGTGTCCTTCTTCTCCACATGAATAGCAAGACTTAGTGTAGGGTTTAATTGGTTCCTCTTTGGGTGTGTCCTCCACCTCTTCCTTCATCACAGGTTCTTTTAGAATTCCCATTAGGGCTCCTTTCATTGCTTCTTTATTATGCTGGATGGTTCTTTGTACCATGGGGTAAATGTGACACTGAGTAGGGCAGTGGGTAGTCCCTTCACACAAGAAACAAGTGATCTGCCTAGTTGGGCATTCTTCAGCTGGGTGACTTCCTTCACAATTAGGGCATTCATCCTTGTGTTCTTTATGGTTGTGTCCTATTTCTCCACAAAGCTTGCATGCACAAGTTTTCTTCATATCCTTTCCATAAGGTTTCAACTTCTGGGACACAAACTGAGACTTTAGCAAAGTCAACTTAAATTCTTTCCAAGTGGTTACTCCTTGCTATCCATTGATGGTTTGGTACATCCTCCACCAAGTAGCGGCACCTCTTTCAAAGCATTGAAGAGCATGTTGGGCCATATCCTTTCCGACTATAGGGTTGTTCTCCATATGATCCTCCATGTTCTGAATCCATCGGTCTGTCTCCAATTGACTCATCGGTCTCGAAAATACAAGCTCATCTCCATTCATCCTTTATTGGGTCCATGGGTTTTGGGGTGAGATAAGAGAGATCGAGAGAGATGCACACAATACAAACAAAGGTTTTGAAAAGACAGGTTTTATTGCGGCTGTAAAAAAAACATCAAACAAATGACAGCTCACAATCGTCGCATCTAACGTAGGTATATAACAGGGGTTTGGTCTTCTAAAGGTCAACGTCGCCAAACTCTTCAAGTCTTGTTCATGTCTTTGATGGCTTCTTCCAATCATGCTTGTCCTTCTCAAGTTCTTTTGCCAGATCATCTCTGTTGATGCGAAGTCTCTCATGACATCTTTTAATATTCTGTAGTTGCGTTCCAAACTTCCGAGTTTCAACATCCTTGACATGAACCAAGGTCCTACTATCCTTCAGTTCCTGACGAATCTCCTGTATCTTAAATTTTGCTCCTCTAGCTTGGCTACTCTCATCTTCTTAGTCCTAAGTTCTTCACGAAATGCCTCCTTGTCAAATATGACTTATTGTAGGTCCATCTTAACTTCTTGATGTAACACTCCAGATCCTGGTGATACACCGGCTAAGGTTAAAACTCCATCCCTTGCTGATAGGTGCTCCATCAGCCTTCTACCATCCAATCCTTCCATGCATATGCCTGCTTAACTTAGCAAGGTGACAATAGCATAAGCGGGCGATAACCTCATGGGTAGCCGTGTTTCTGCTCTTGTCATTTCCATGAGCTATCTCTCCATAGTTGATATCTCCTGCCTTAGGGTTTTCCTTGACAGAACTTTGAGTTTTTAACTCTCCATGCTCTGGTCTTTCTCTGATACACCTTGATCTCGGGTATTGACAACTTCCATAGTCTGCCAAGTTCCATAAGGGTAGCCTTCCTAGGTCATGCAAATCTAGAAAGTCTTCAGAGCCTTCAAACTCTCGTAGTCTTCGGAGTCTTCAACCGTTGTAGCTTCCATTCTTCTAATGCACGGAAAAATCTTCTTCATTTCGAATGGTCTTAGTTGTCCGATATCTTGTACTTCTTGGAGTGGTCTCTTCAGTCGAATCTTCGAGTGGTCAAAAGGGGAAAAGGGGTATGGTCTCACTAAAAGGGAATATTTTGAATAAACTCAGAAGAGAAGAGAGGTAAAAGATCCTTTTGAAAAGAAAGTTGTAGAGAAAAATCTTTCCTATGGGCTTGCCAGTTTCTAGGGTCACGTCCTACAGTCAACATGAGCTCTGATACCATCTTGTAGCGACCCGATCAGAATGGATCAAGTCTCTGTGCTTAAGTGTCATCCCTGGATCGGTATGCTGACACACACAGTACTCGAAGGATTTATAACAGAGGTAAATCACATGTATAAAGTAACGTAAATACTATTACCTCAATCTATATAGCGGAAGCAACAAGGTTGTGGATTCCCATCAACACCAACGGCAAAGTTGAGTGTAGAAATTGTAACCATAACGTATCACTTACTCGTCGTAAGAAACCTGCAACATGAGACGTTGCAGCCCGAAACGGGTCAGTACATTGAATGTACTGGCAAATTCACACCATAGAGAAAATGATGAACAATGGCTATCACTACATGCATATATGGCTGGTGGAAAAGCTCTATGGTTATATTGTTTTTGCGAAAAGCCAATTTTTCCCTACTGCAAAGGAATAAATTTTATTTAACTATGATGGTGGTTGTTAAACATTGAGAATGGTTGACAGCATTCTCAATCCCAATTAAGTATCATCAGTAAAACCCAACAAAATTAATTAAAGTAACGTGATGAGATCAACAGGATAATCCAAGAACTAGATACTCAAGATGTCCATAACCGGGGACACGGCTAATCATGATTAGTTTGTACACTCTGGAGATGTTTGCGCACTTTTCCCCACAAGACTCGATCGCCTCCATTGGATTTCTCGCACTACATGGTGTTTGAGAAACGGATGACCGAGACATAGTCTTTCAGAAGCGCTAGCACCTTACGTTGGATAGACCGGTACACCTACTTTCCCCTACATCTGCTAGTCTACCCTTTAAGAGTTCGCATGACTTAATCAACTATGCCAGAGCCCATAATGGCTTGTGGCTGCACACGGAAGTTTCTAGTATGAATAATCTCATGATCCCTTTGAGCTTGGGTGGCGGACCGTAGGATGATCACACGGTATATCCCCGGGATCTCCTAGGACAACACTGGTATATCCCCAGGTGTTCGGGCAAGTCCACTGGTCTATCCCCAGGGTGCCCCTAGCAATCCACCCAGATGTGTATTTAAGTTGCCACCTTAAGTAAACCATTAATTAACAATCTCACATCTGTCATGAATACTCTCAAAACCCAATCCACGTCTATGAGCATAGCATGGAAATATAAGCATAACGTAATAGTAACTCCCAAGGGTTTGATAATAAACAGGTAATAGGTACTACCTCAACTACTTCCCAATACCCACATGTTATCAATCCTACTCATGCATTGTTTGAGGGCGAAACTAATGCATAAAAACTGGGTATGAAAAGGGATATGATCAAAGTGTGAACTTGCTTGCAATGTTGATGAAGACAATTCACACTCATATATCTGGATAGATCTACTCATCACACTCCGGTCAATCTATCATAAGCAAGCAATAGTAACCACACATAAGCAATCACTCAAAAGATCGAGAAGAACGAAGAAGACGATTCGGAAAACATCAGAACCAAGTAAATAACTCTTGTAACATAAAACAATTTCTAACAGTACCAAAATTATGTGAGTTTGGCCTTATCAGAAAGTTTAGGTCAAGAGTTTCGATTTGCAAAAAGAATCAACTAAAACGGAGTTATAAAACTCAAGTTATGAACAAATGAAGTTCAAAATCAAATCTGATCTAATTCAAAGTTTAAACTTTCAAAAACATGTTTGAGTTGGATTACTGGATAGAGGAGATCATAACGAAGAAGTAGGCGTTGGTTTCGTCTAATTCCGACTAACGAGCAAAAACTTATTGTCGTTTGAAAAACATGGGCCAATTTGTAAATAAATTATTTACAAGCGAGACCCTGGTAGAAAACTAAAAATAAAAGATAAAGACTAAATAGTGAACGTTCGTTACCGAACGCTAATGAACGAAATCGTTCGCTAGATCTACCTAAACAGAGAACGATCGTTAAATAACTAAACTAACTAGAAAAAAACTAAACCGAAAGAAAACCTAAACCTAAAAGAAAACCGGTCGAACCGGAGGTGGTTTTATACCGGCGGCGGCTTTCGCCGAAAAAAAAACCGGCGGGCGGCGGTTTTCGTCGGGCGGCGGCTGGCTCCGGCAACTCTGGCGACGAAGGCGTCGGCGACGGGGCGTCGGTAGCGCGGGGCGGGGGCGGGGTGGAGAGCGAGGCGCGGGGCGAGGGGCGGCTGCGGTGGTGATGCAGCGCGGCGGCGGCGGCGAGATGCGCGCGGGGGCGGCGGCGAGATGCGGCGGAAACAGTGGCGCGAGAGGGAGAGGGCGGCGGCGGGGCTAGGCGCGGTTTTATAGGGGGGGCCGGGCGGCTCCGAGGCGTGCAGGAGGGGCCGGCCGGAGCCGTGTCGGCGCCGGACTCCGGTGGAGTCCCGGTCGCGTACGGGAGGATGGAGGCGGCGGCGACTTGGGCCGGCGGGCTGGGCTGGTTCGGCCCGGTTGGCTGGGCCGGCCTGGCTTGGTCGGCTTCGGCCTTTTTTTTAATAAACATTTTCTTTCGGAAAAGAAAAAAACAAAATAACTAAAAATATTATATAGGCATATAATATATCTAAATTTGCAGAAAAAGATTTTCTACAACCTGGACATTTTTATGATGCCAAATATAATGCACACAAAATCAGATAATTCAAAGAGTGCTACTGGTCTAATAAAATCCAATAAAAATCATTTTAAAAATACCAAAATGAATTCAAATTTATTTCTCTCCAATTTTCTATTGTAGGGAATCATGTTACCCTAATTTCCATATATTTTATTTTTGGAGAAAAATAATTTGAATAAAACTCAAATAGCTCCATATTCAAAAGAACTTTGAATTTAATTCTTTGAAACTCCCAACTCATATTTCATATAATTTGAAGAAGTCATTTTATCTCTTCTCATGAAAATCATTGAGCTGCATGAAGTTTATGAATTGAAATATTTCCAAATGAAATTCAAATATTTTCAAATACCCTTTCATTTAATTAAATGGAAGAAGTCATATCATCTTCGCTCAAGGGTTTGTATTGAAAAGAATTCAAAGATCATGAAATGCAAAAATGAAAGTTTGGGAAAGTCCTTTTATTTCCTCTCATTTAACTTTCAAAAAGTTTTGAATTTCACTCAATTCCACACAACCAATCAAACAATCAATCAAATCTATCTATTTTTTATAACATTCCAAAATTTAGAATTTTGGGATGTTACAGAACGGCCGGGCTAGTGAGGAGAGTTAGGACGTGGTAGGATGGGAGGAAGAGGCGACAGAGGAGGCAGAGTTTGGAGAGATGCAGGAGTACGAGGAGGTAGGGGAGGACCGGCAGGAGCAGTCAGGGAGGAGGAGGTGCCTAATAAAGCGGGGACGGAGATGAGGCCGCATAATATGAATGAGGGAGAGGAGAAGGGAGCACGCAAGCGGCTTGTGGCTGCGGATGGTACGCTTGTGATTAGGGGACAGCCGGTTCCCAATCTTGCTGGCAGGGTTGCAGGGAACGTGCTCTTGATTGAGGGGTCTTCTTCAGAAGCAAACAAAGATGGAGTGGTATCTACACCGGAGAAGACTCAAGTGCTCAAGAGGAGGAAGCAGGATGGGGGGATGAGACAGATGACATGGACGTTACAGCGGCGGCCTCCCGAGAGGAGGACCGCTGAGCTCAATGAAGACCTTATGTTGGAACTATCGCGGGATTGGCGATCCCGCGACGGTTCGTGAGCTCCACGATCTAGTGGAGGCGTGTGCGCCGATGGTGCTATGTTGAAGTAAAAACTTTCTCGCAGTATCACATCGACTCAGTGGTGACGGAACCAGGAAAGGACCCTTGGCGGCTCTCTTGCTTCTATGGGGCTGCTAATAGGAGTTTAAGATATAAAACGTGGGACACCATGAAATTTCTGCGTGGTGAGAATTCACCGCCCTGGGTTTGCATTGGCGATTTCAATGAGATCTTGAGGCCGGAGGAGCAGTTTGGACCAAACGAGCGAGATGCTGCTCAGATTGCTCGGTTCAGGGAGGCGGTGGATGTGTACGAGTTGGCGGACTTGGGATACAAGGGGCTAGACTGGACCTTTGAAAAACGGATTGTGGGCGGTGATTACTGCCGTGTTCGGCTCGATCGTGCCTTGGCGAGCCCGACATGGTCATCTATGTTTCCTTTTGCCACATTGGAGCATTTGACGGCAGCAAAATCAGATCATAGCCCTATTCTGCTTAGCAACGAGTTGGATACAAGCGAGGTGCGGCTGACTATGAGGAAACCGTTCAGGTATGAATGTATGTGGGAGAGGGAACCGAGTTTCAAAACACGCATTGAGCAGTTCTGGACGGAACAGCAGCCAGCTACTACGGCTGCAATGTTGTCGGCTAAGTTGAGTACAGTAGCAACACGCTTGAAAACCTGGGGACGGAGGACTTTTGGGTCTGTCCGCCAGGAGTTAAGGGAGCTACGAATGAAACTAGCAGCTTTAAGAGCTGCACCAGATCGTGTTGGCCCAAGTCTTGAGGAGAAGGAGATCCAAGCTAGGATGGTGGAGTTGTCTTACAGAGAGGAAATCATGATGAGACAGCGTTCAAGAATCAAATGGCTTTCGGAAGGAGACAAAAATACACAATATTTTCAGAAGAAAGCAAGTGCCAGGATGGCAAAGAACAGAATAGTTCAGCTTCAGCGAGCAGATGGCTCTATGAGTTCGGATCTGGATGAGATGGCGGGGATGGCAACAGAGTTTTATAAGAAGCTATACACATCAGAGGGCACTATTGGCATGGAGGGGGTGTTATCTCACATCCCTGTGAGGGTTAATGGGGACATGAATAATAAGCTTATTGCGCCTTATATGAATGGGGAGATAAAGGAGGCACTTTTTCAGATGTTCCCGACCAAGGCTCCCGGTCCCGATGGTTTTCCAGCACATTTTTTCCAAAGGCACTGGGAGCTTTGTGGAGATGAGGTTACGGGCATGATCAAGAGGGTACTAAGAGGAGAGGACTCACCGGAGGATATAAACAATACGTTCATTGTTTTAATTCGAAAGATTGCAAGTCCAAAAATCCTAGGACAGTTTCGACCTATAAGTCGTTGCAACGTTATCTATAAGATCGCGTCAAAGGTCTTAGCCAATAGGCTGAAAGTAATCCTCCCCGAGGTGATCTCCGAAGAGCAATCCGCTTTTGTTCCTGGCCGGCTTATAACTGATAATTTCATAACGGCGTATGAGTGTCTCCATTACATGAAGGCAAGAAAGATCAAGTCTAACAGGTTTTGTGCTTTGAAACTCGACATGATGAAGGCGTATGATCGGCTAGAATGGCCTTATCTTAAAGCTGTCATGCTCAAATTAGGGATCAGTTCCGTGTTCACGGAAGCAGTGATGAGGTGCGTTTCATCAGTTTCATTTTCTGTGTTGTTTAATGGTGGAAGATTAGATGATTTCAGGCCATCCCGAGGTGTGCGACAGGGGGATCCAATATCCCCATATCTTTTTCTCTTGGCAGCAGAAGGACTATCTTGTTTACTCAAAGCACAGGGAGTGGGCGTGAGGGGCATCTCGGTAGCGGCATCCGCACCTGCAGTGAACCATTTGTTGTTCGCCGACGATAGTCTCTTATTTTTGGAAGCAACAACTGAATGTGCAGCTAAAGTGAACAAATTACTGAAGCTATATTGTGATGCTTCAGGACAGCGCATAAATATGGACAAATCGTCTATTTATTTCAGTAAGGGAGTATCTGAGGCAATCCGGCTGGAAGTTAAAAGTGTTCTGGATGTGCATAATGAGGCGCTATCTGAGAAATATTTGGGCTTGCCAAGTGATGTTGGTAGAGCCAAGGAAGGATGTTTTAAATATCTCAAGGACAGAATTTGGAAGCATGTTCAAGGGTGGATGGAGAAGTACTTGTCTACGGGAGGGAAAGAAGTCCTCATCAAATCTGTCGCTCAAGCAATTCCTACGTATTCCATGGCGTGTTTTAAGTTACCGCGAGGCCTATGTGAGCACATAAACAGCCTTCTGAGGAAGTTCTGGTGGGGAAGCAAGCAAGGGCAGAGGAAGCCGGCTTGGGTATCTTGGGAAACTATGTGCAAACCTAAATTTATGGGAGGAATGGGTTTTCGCGACATTGAGTTGTTTAATCTTGCATTGCTAGCACGTCAGGTGTGGAGGATTCTGCAAGAACCAAACTCTCTAAGTGCTAGAGTGCTGAAGGCGCGATACTTCCCGGATGTAACCATCCTTGATGCGACCTTGGGAGCCCATCCATCCCAGGTCTGGTGATCTTTGGTAGAGGGACGAGATGTATTGGCATTGGGTCTAATAAAGAGGATCGGATCGGGAGAGAACACGAGTATATGGCATGAGAACTGGCTACCGAGGGATTTCAAACTAAAACCTCTGTGTTCGATCGCCCCTGATCCGCCACTAGTGGTCTCGGAGCTTATTGATCCGACTTCACGGACTTGGAACAAAACAACTCTCACACAATTTTTTGTGAAGCCGGATGTAGATGTGATCATGAATATCCCTCTTAGTTTTCGAGTGCAACAAGACTTTTGGGCTTGGCACTATGATAAGCGAGGAGTTTTCTCTGTACGGTCTGCGTACAAGATGATCTCGGGTATCAAACATCAGCGAGAGGAGTGGCTTGAACACCGTGCAAGAAATTCCAACAAGGAGGCAGAGAAGAAAGCATGGACGCAACTATGGAAAGTTAAAATCCCATCGAAAGTTAAAGTTTTTGTCTGGAGGTTGGCTCACATGTCTCTGCCAACGGGGACAGTACGCCATAGGCGGAATATGGCGACCTCACCGGCATGCTCTATATGTAACGAAGAAGTGGACTCATGGCGGCACTCTTTGTTTGATTGTCGCATGGCCAGGTGTGTTTGGGCCTTGAGTGAGGAGGATATCCTTGAACACATGCTATCTAACAGAACTGAGGATGCAAGACTATGGATATTTTGGCTTTTTGAAACCACAGATCAACACGATCTTGCCAAGATCCTTGTCACGATGTGGGCTATATGGTGGGCTCGAAGGAGAGCGATTCACGACAATGAGTTTCAAAGCCCACTATCAACATTCAGTTTTGTGAATTAATATCTTGAAGATCTTGGAGTGGCAAATGCTGAAAGAATGACAACTCCGAGGCCTATTATCCAGCAGCAGCCAGCGAGATGGCAGCCCCCTGATGATGGTGCGTGTGTCAAGATAAATGTGGATGGCGCTATTTCTCGCCGAGGAACCACAGGGGCGGCAGCGGCAGTGTGTAGGGACAGGGATGGCAATTATTTGGGAGCGTCGGCAATCGTGTTTGATGGACTAGTTGATGCTCCAAGTCTTGAAGCCCATGCATGCAATGAAGCCCTTGTTCTGGCTAGGGATCTAAACATTACACATGCGATAATAGCTTCCGATTGCTTGCAAGTCGTCACAGATATCAAACGGGGTGCTAGTGCCTCTTACGCTTTTCTGCTTAGTGAGATCAATGAGAGGAGGAATGATTTTGTAAAGATTAGTTTCTGTTTTGAGAGAAGGGAGTCGAACTTTGAGGCGCATGTTTGGCTAAGGCAGCGTCGTCGCTCCCGGCGGGTCGCCATATGTGGCTAGTGATCCTCCTGGATATCATTTGTATTCTAACTGTGTTGAACTTTGAATAAATTCCCTAGTTCCACCAAAAAAAAAGAGTGAGCTGCTGTTACACGCCGATAATTGTTGATTGGGATCGGGTGGTAAATCAATGAGACAAATTATTGGGTTGACGTACGTCATGGCGTAGAAGATTGAGAACAACGTTGGACACGTTGCCCTTCTGGATGCTGCTTGTTACGTCAGTAGTGCTAGCTGCGCTCCACCGTTCCTACCTGAAGGACCATGCATGTACAGCCAATCGTGACCACGGTTTTGGAGACACGTATATAGTTGACGTTCGGCCTGCTTGTCTTTGTCTGTTTCATATTAGTTATCGCTCATTTAAATGGAGGAGTTACCATTTTCTTTGGTTTTAAGCTTTTGAGTCAGGAGTTTTATCTCCTCTTTCATCTAATGGAAGGCGTGAATCTCCAAGCATCATTACAAAGTTTTTCTTGCCACTTATTGTAGGGGCATGGAGTTTTTGCACCTGAACTCACATGCTCCCTTGTGAACAATATTTTTTCTAAAAAAAAGTCAAAAGAATTTTGTGCTAAACATCGATGGATGTTTCAACTACATGCAAAATTTTATGATGAAATGACAGTCGTTGAGGTCAGAGAAGAAAAATCGATGCTCTAAAAAGACTATTGTTGGAAGCATTTTGGAGCATCGATTTTTGCATGCAGTTGAAACATTCATCAATGTTTATCACAAAAAAAACATTTTTTTTACTATTTTTTGAATGTTATTGTACATTAGGAAGCATATGAGCTCGGGATCAAAAGAGCACTTTCACTATTGTAGACTCTAGCCACATGACTCTACTCCCCCCGACCATATAATGTTGCTATCACTACCGCAAGAAAGTGCCACCCCCTCCCCCCTGTCCCCACACTCACACATATCTAACGTTTGCCAAAGTCGCCCTTCTTTTCCCAACAACACCAACATCAATGTTTCATAATTGATATTGGACATCGAAACAAGTGAAATCTATTGTTGAGGTTTTGACTGTGAGTCCAATCAGAGGGTGAGGAGCATGGAGCTAGGGCATGACGGTTCTTTACCTTAAGTTCGGTGGTGCTACACTTGTTACACTATCATTTTTTGTCATAACTTTGATTGTGCATTGTAATTTTGTTTCATGCTATAATTTCTAACACACATGCAAAAAAGTTTTGTCAGCTGCTAGCGGTCCAAATCAGCATACGATTATAGTGTAGGTGAAACTTGTAGTCAGATTGTCATATTTTATGGGTCGGGAGGGGGGGTGCAGGGGATAGCCGGAGTTCTTCATCGGTGATACCGGGCTTAGAGGGCTGGCCTGGGCGGCGACCACAACAACGGTGGGACAGGTTGACGGAAGGGCGGGGCGATGAGGCGGGGGCGGTAGCACCCCCTGAACACGCATGGTCGTTGCCGGCGGGGCAGGCTAGGGCGTGCGTGAGGAGGAAGAAGATAAACAATACGCAATTTGTTTTGAATTCTGGATGAAGATCTAATGTTCTAGATAAGAAGTGACCGATGCAACCGTTTTTTCAGGTACATGACAAAAAGAGGCTCCCTGGTAATTACTTTCAATAAACATATGATACACTCGATATCAGAGAGACTTAAAAAAAATACAATTCTCAAACTCGTGAATACAGCTGACAAAGAGAAATTACAGCATGGGAGGAAAAGGCTCTGCTTTAAACATTGCTTATGACCGCTGAGGCGCCCAACAGTCGCTCGTAACAGTTGTTTTGTCAATTAACAAATGTTCACCTAAATAAGCTTCAGCACTTGTAATAGCTTTACTGGCTTATTACAGAGTGGATTTGAGGTGAGATACTGTGATTGGATTAAAGGGGGAGGGCAGGCCCCACCCAGCTGAAAATCAGGGGAGATGGGGGGGGGCAGGTTTAATGAGGAAGGAGCCCATAACCCCACCCCCGCCCCCCTACCTGCCCACGTAAAACCCCGTGTGTAGCATTTTTGCTTGCAATAATTTGGACTAATAATGCTAGAGTCACGGACAATCATGGGCGTTTTACGCGGCTTGCTTCTAACAAATCTCTCTGCCCCCCCCCCCCCCCCGCCGCCTCCTCCCCCCTATTTTCAGGGGTTGTGGGGCCTTCCCCTCCTAATCTGTAATTCTACTGGTCCACCTCATCTAGCCCGTGAATCCCGTATTAAAACCCCTTGTAGGTTTTCTTTTTCCGTTGAGAAATGGATACTAGTTGTACGTGGGCCGTAGTGCTAACCGTCCGGTCGATTAAGGTCTGGTCCAAAAACACCGGTGCTGAATGGGCCGAGGTTTGAAGTGGGTCAGGGCCGGCCGCACTAGCTTAGGAAAGCATTCGGACCTCTGAAAAAAAGCAAAGCATTCGGAACGCGAGAAATCTCCGTTTTCTCGTTGGCATTCCATCGAGCACCGCCGGGGCTCCATGTCGTCCGTCGATCGCCTCGTCACGCTGGTGAGTTCCCTCCCCGCCGCTAATCGCCGCATATATCTCGCCTCTTCGCGACGCCTTGCGTACCTTCTGCGCTGAGAAACAGCGGGCGCGATTTTACCATTTTCGTGGATCGAGCTCTTATATGTAGTTCAACTGGTGTTCGAATTTCAGTGCAATCGGTTATTCGGAAGGTTCATAAATTGAATCCGTGTATTGTTTCCCCCCACGGTTCCTGACATCTTGTGCGAATTTCGGTATCCGTGCCAGTTGGATTGGTCAAATTTCGAGTACAGCATGCCACCGTTTTATTTTGTGAGCGCTCGCGCTCCAAAGGTGTTAGAACAAATTGTTGGCGTCGCAAATCACTTGATTTATACAACTTGCAAAATGAACTTCCTAGGGCATTGGGCACAATGTGCATTGTCACTATACATTCGATCTGGGCACCGACGCACCGTGCTCCCAAAATATATGCTATGCTACTATTCACATTTATCCAATACAATTACAAGGACGTAGTCTTATTGTACTATCTCTGCTTAGTGGGCTTTGGTCAAACTTGGATATGTTCCTCATTGATCACTCATCTCTTCTGGAAGTTGAATAGCTTGATTGAGAGCCCGAAAAGGAAAGCAAAGAGAAGAGCGAATGAGACGACCACCACAGCGACCACCCACAGGAAGTCATGATGGTACCCAAAATAGCTTTCTACAAAATCGGATACCCGCACACCATTATCAAACTTTTCGGTTACGTCTCCAAACTGTGAAGTGACTAGACCATTCAGTGTCCATGCAATAGGGCTGAGCCAGTAGTACCACCTCCACCATATCGGGATTCTCTGTAGAATAAAGTAGCCAGTTCACATAATATTACTTTTTGCATAAGAGCTTGCATAGTATTAGGAAAAGAAGGAGCAAAATTTGGTTATTGATTATAGAGGTGGAAGTATAGGAAGTTGAAACATTGAGAGCAAATAGTATACTTACAGTTCTTGGTGTAATAAATCCCGAGAAAAGGTTCCAAAGAGCATAGAATGCCGTGGAAGCAACAGAGGCAACGTTGTAGTTTGGAGTCAGGCCCACCGACATCATTCCGTAAAATGTGAAGTAAGCTAGAGTGAAGTACATGAAGAACAGGTACCAAAAGAATTTGACAGCTGTCCACTCGAACCCAATCATAGCATATACTAGCACACCATATATTAAGGACTGGACAAAGATGTATGGAAGTTCAATTGCAACCTGCAAAGGGAAGGATGTTAGGGCTCTTATTGTCTTACCGTTGCTTTCCACTTAGGGGATTTGTTTTAACTATCGGTACCATCTTTTCTGGCTGTAATTCAATATTATCTGAAACCTTTTATGAAGCCTCGTTTGCATCTGTTTATTATGCTTTACATGAGAATGTGATGCCATCTGTTTGTTGAGCTCCCTTTTTTACTTGGCATATAAAATAACTACAGACGAATGTTAATGCAAAGTAAATTTACCTGTCCCAATGCATATGGCAAAGGTGAGTACATGTGAGCCGCTCTTTCCCTGTAAAAGACTGTGCGCTCAACAGCCACAACTGGCTGAACTGAGGCAGAGTTCTGCACCCCCATGAACAAAACTGAGGAATACATGGAACCCATGGCATTGAACAAGTCCTGTTGATTGTGTCTGCAAGAGTAAAATGTTTCTAGTGAATTTTGAAGGTAAGAACCATATGTAATCTCCTCAACAAATACCATGTATTATTTTGTACTTTCTTTTATTACATATTATCTTACCTTTTTTTGCCAATGCCCCAGAACATTGTCCCAAACAACAGTGCAATCACTGTAGTGTAGAAGTACTTGACAGCTGTGTATGGAGGGTTTCTCCAGTATGACAGGCTTTGCTTCCACAGGCAAGCAAAACACTGTGTGAGGAAAGTTTGTGAGTATTGGGTTGGAAAGGATAGGTCGCTTGAACCTTGAGGAGGTGTGCTTAGCTCCTTTATTAGATTTTTGTTCCTCCTGAAATGCAACAAAACCGACAATATTAGTGCACATTTAAGACACTATTCAGTTGCAGAAGATTAAACTGAATACTAGTATGATACTAGTGTTGTCATGCTTTTAAAATGGGCCATATATGATTTCAATGTTGTTTGTAATGCATATTTGTCCGAAAATATTCTGGTGTTTTGTAGTTTAGAGATCTCTCTCTTAAATACTAGTTTAAACTTTAAACGTGCTGAAGAAAATGTTGATTTTTGCTCTTTGTTTCGAAATATAAGATTTCATAGCTTAATTCAATATTTTTCAGTCTTTCATTCTTTAGTTATTAAATCATGAAGTAATGCAACCAGAAGCCTACCGATATAGTTCAGAATTCTTGTATACTTGACTGAAGTTAATCCCAGTCATCTGTTCTTGTGTTGCACTAGTCACTTCCAGCATCCATGTTGAAGGATTGTAACCGTCTTTAATCTTTCTGACATCTTCAATAGCCTGTGTAGAACCAAAGGAAAACAATTCAGTAACATTTTCGTTCGGTGCGAGGCTGCATATCTAAACATGCACTAATTTATGTTCTCTTTCGTCACCTCAAAATATCTGATCAGTTCACATGAGCGCCGGCCTAGTGGACCTACATAAATCTCTTCACCTCCTCGTTTCATCAGGAAGAGCTACAAAGACACACAGGATCATCAGGTATTAAAAGCGTTGATAAACAGTATGAATTGTCCTTGTGTTGCTTTACTGTTTTTTTCTTTACTACATGTAGGCACTGCATTTAGTACCTCATCAAAAGACTCAAATATGTCGATGCTTGGTTGATGAATGGTGCAAACAACTGTCCGTCCTGTATCTACAGTATTCCTTATTGCCCTCATGACAATGGCTGCTGCCCGTGCATCAAGTCCAGATGTTGGTTCGTCCATGAAAATGATGGAAGGGTTAGCAACCAGCTCCACTGCTATTGTTAGCCTTTTCCTTTGCTCAGTCGACAATCCACTCACACCAGGTAATCCAACCAATGCATCTCTTAAGGGGGAGAGTTCCACCAATTCCATGACCTCATCAATGAACATCTGCAGACCAGGTTTCATGTGTTAGAACAGTCAGCAGGTATTGTTGCCCTTGCCAAGATATGACTAGTACATAAATGTGATCAACAGTCACATCAAAATATCTGTCTGAATCATTTTGGTGAATTTGAATTCTACAGTTATCAATTTTATATTTTATATCGCACAACATTTAAGATCAGTTGCCAATTTGTTTTACGGAACATAATCAGTTGCAATATTAGTTTTCTCACTTAATCATGTTTCATACAATTTTATAATATATATATATATATATATATATATATATATATATATATATATATATATATACTCGTATACTATGAAAACATAAAAAAAAACAAATTGTTCTTTGCAAACCTTTCTTGTTGAGGAATCAACATTGGCAGGTAATCGGAGCCATGAAGAGAATGCAAGAGACTCATAGACGGTCACATTTGGTGAATGAATGTCGTTCTGCTCACAGTATCCCGATACACGAGCAAAAGTTTCTTGCTTCTTTGGATAACCAGAGATCGTAATGTTGCCCTCTATGTATCCACTGGTCTTCCGCCCAGCCAACACATCCATCAGTGTTGTCTTACCGGCACCACTGACACCCATAAGAGCTGTAAGCACTCCTGGCCTAAATGAACCACTGATACCCTTCAGTAGTTCCAACCGGCTCTCTGCCACACCTTGTGCTTTAATTTCCTACATTTTTTGTTGGATAAAGGAGTTACACATAATATTTCACTCATTTATGTTCCATATATTGTACGTATCTGTACTTTATAGAATTTTCAGAAAGAAAATACCTGTGGCATGTCTACACTGTATTTTATATCATCGAATGTGATGGAGAGAGGCACAAAAGGGAGGACCATTCCTTTCTTGCCTGGACTTGAATTCACTGTTGCATGATTGGAAGTTGATTCATCATTGCTCCCATCCTCAGTATCTGGTAGACATATGCAAGTGGTAATTTTAAATTATACCTCAACTATCAGGCTTGGAAGTCAAATTTATTGAGCTTTGCCACTTGGCTATTATGTTATATCTTCTTCAAATTGATGAATATGGAATCATACCTCTAGATGCTATTGTACTGTTGTTAACCCGTCCTCTCGATGATGCTTCTAAAACTTCACCAGTGAGATTAGCTTGTTTTATCTTCAATGTTTCTTCAGATACTGTTGGCTGGTTGCTGTCAAATGCTGCAGATAGGAAAATGTATGAGATTAGAATTTACAGCATTGTTTTTTGAAATTGCAAAATTAGCTACCTATTTGCATTCTAAATACAAGTTATTTCTGACTCACGGTCGAGGAATGTGAGGCAGACGGTATAGAGGATATTAAATAGTAGCACATATCCGAGCAAGGCACCAGCACCAATCCAGTACCACTTCGTATCAGGAAAGACCCCTCGAGATTTCAGAACTAGGTTTCCAAGTGGTTCCTTGAAACCGGGGATTGTCTGTAGTATAGCAGTAACAATATGCTTTAGCCAGACATATCCAGAAAGATGATTGTTTATCCTTTTTCACTAAAGTCTATTTACCTTGTTCCAGCTGTGACCTAGGAACTCATTCACCGATAGTGCATTTTGTGCGTACATCAGGGGTGATATCCAGTACCCCCATATCCACCATTTCTTTACATTCTCTGTTAAATCAAAGGAATGATTTAATCTATGATTCACAGATACCACATCCAATGAGGAAAAAGTAACTGAACCGAGGAAATTTAGTCCAGGTGTTCTTAGGTGGACACTTCAAAATCAGTTTTGGACTTTAGCTTAGCTACTTTTGCATACCTCTTGCCAGGACGAATCCACCAGTGAGCATAAAAATTAGTATGCAGAAGGAACCGAGGGTGCTTGAAACAACCTGATGCCTTGCAAGACCAGCAATGAAGCGAAAGAGTCCAGAAGATGCCTCGTTCATTAAAAAGAGCAGCAGGAACTGCCTAAAAAATCTGTAGCATTGCATTGTTTTCATTAGCTTCTGCAATACATTAAAAAAATCATGTATGTTAGAATTCCACCCTTACCTCTGTACGTTGGGATCAAATCCAATGCCATAGTATGTTATGCCGACCCAAATTGTTACATTGAGCAAGGAGAGAGGGGTCTTAATGAGCCATGACGGCAACGTGTATGTCCATGCTGGAAAGAAGAGAAGATTCCGTTGCTTGAAAAAAACAGGGAGCTTTGCAATAGTTAGACCTACTTCTGCTAACCCATTGAACATGATCATCAAAATCCCAAAGAAGAGAGCACCCATGTATATCCCTCCATCTGTCACCGAGTCATGATGCATATTGATGCGCAGAAAGACGGTCATTGCGATGATCGCCATGATTGTCAACTGAAGAATAAAGAGAAATAGTAAGAAAATTTATGTTATGTTCTTGTATACTTATCTAGGAATAACAACGAAATCAGTTGGTGTTGAACTTTTTAAATAGATTTTGCCTTTTAGAATCATCACCTGAGTTGCCTTGAATATATACACAAAGGAGTTTCTTTTCATGAGCAGTATCTCTCTGTTGATATTAGCTTTGAGTAGTTCCTTCATGCTGGCACCGTATTGTGAAGTTTTCAGAGCTGCAGGATGACTTCCATTCTTGTCAAACGGCACTGCTAACTCACTCTTTATAGCTTGACCAACGTGGAAAGCTTGAAATGCCTCCGCAAACTCCTTAACAGGAACATATCGGTATGTCTCATCACTGTTTATCCAGTATTGTCCTTGATCTTTTCTTGATGTAACCTATCAAATTTCCATTTATAGTCAGTCACACTTAAACATCGTAGCCAATTATGATCCTGGTATTAAGAAAATCCCAAGTTATTTTGGGGTGAAAAAAATTCCCAACTTATGATAGAGTTTTCTACAACTATCAATTTTGCAGCTTGCCATATTTTGCCCAAGATGCAAACTTTGTGTAATAGGAGTATTAAAATACGTGGCTCCATTCATTCCACTTGTGAGCACACTTTGCATTTTGTGAAATTTCCTAGAAATTTAACATTTTGCATTTTGAAGGTACTCCCTCTGTAGTGATCTAAACGCTCTTATATTAGTTTACGGAGGGAGTATTTCGCAATAATGCATTTTTAAAATAAATCCATAATTAGAGAAAGCTTCATTCAAACTTTGTTGACACTCACTTCTTGCAAGAAGTCAGCTACGCCTTTTCGCTCAGGACATTTGAATCCCATTGATTGAAAGAACTCGAGCACATGTTCTCGAGGGCCATTGTAAACAACCTGACCGTCTGAGAGGAGAATTATATCATCAAACAATTCATATGTCTCTGGTGCAGGTTGTAGCAAGGCAATGACTGCTGTTCCACCAATAATGTGGATTGTTTGTCGGATGGAGTTCACAATCTGGAAGGTTGTTGAGCTGTCAAGTCCAGTTGATATCTCATCCATGAAAAGGGCTCGTCCTGGTGTGACAAGCATCTCAGCTGCACAACCATGTCAGAGAATGGATGAGTTGGATTGTGTAGAAGTATGAAGTAATTTAGTTCCGTAATAACACATAAGCATCTGGTAGGTTTCTTACTCATAGGCTATATTTACCTGTAGTTACTCTCTTCTTTTGCCCTCCTGATATGCCTCTCAACATATTATTGCCTACCAGTGTATCGGCACAGATATCCAACCCCAAGACCTTCCATAATTAAAAAAATCAAAGAATTAGTAATCTAGTCACTTTTTAATTTTCTAGAACTTTCTGTGAACTTGAAGAAAGGAACTTGGTAGCATTCCTGTTATAACTGTGTAATTCTATGTTAACTACAACTGAGCTATAAAATAAGTAGCTGATTCGCATGCACCTTCAGAATGTGATTTGTGACCACCTCGGCTTTCTGCTCTCCTGTCGCAGCAGCCTAGATAAGAAAAAGCAAAGATTGATATGCAGCAAACTTTCTATTGAAACGTCCTCAAGTCTCAACCACGGAATGCAGTGAACTATGATTTAAAATGTAACGACTGTAGTACCTTCAAGTAGATATCTGTTTCTGGATCTGGTTTGATATTTTCTTCCTTTTCTCTCCTCGATAGCTCCATTAGCAGGTCTGATCATTTCGTACGAAATTCAGGTTACTCAATGCAATATGCTACCATGATGAGTTTTGAGGTCTCCATTTTTCTTGTTCTTACCGTAACGGTGACCAATTCCTTGACATTTTGCAGAGAAGTTGACCGTCTCACGGACAGTCAGTTCCGCCATATGCAGATCGTGTTGGCTAACATAAGCTGCCGATCTCCGTGGCACAAACTCATCCATGGTATGGCCATTGTAAATTATGTCCCCTGTCATCTTTTGTGATTGCAATGGTTTTTTCATGTCAGTACTAGCAAGTTACAATCATGGTGCACCAAGAACAAATGAAGTACCATGATGAAGAAGAGAACGACCAAAAGAAAAAATGATGCACCTTAAGACTCGAAGACAGGGTTCCGGCCAAGGCCAAAAGCAGTGAGGTTTTTCCCGCGCCAGGGGGGCCCAAAAGCAAGGTCATCCTAAATATGGAGGGGATAAGGTACAATTCAATGGAGATGGTTTGCCAAGTGAGAGCATGTCTAGAAATTACCTGTGAGGCTTGATGATACCACTGACATTGTGAAGGATTGATATTTTCCGCTTCCTGTTTTGTGTTAGGTGGAGAGCATTTGCCAGGCCCTGTTTGAAGACGATCACCACCATGTATGTAAGTACGCATATTATGCAAGCACAAAAATTAAGGTAAATGAATGCAATGGAGTCCTGCACGTTTGTAACTCCTAACACTGAAGCTGCATAATAGACCAGTATGCTGGATTTGCAGTTATCCTAACGTTCGGAGCTTCAGTGAGCAAACTTGACTTTTTATCCGAGACAGTTTCCTTACTGACTCCGAATGGAGAATACTGATGTTTTTTTTCAAAATATTTAGGACTGGTGTGTTAACATGGGATCAAAATGTCGCGGCAGTTAGGATTTGTACAGCTCCTCTTATGCTTCCGACTTTGTTTGCTTCTGCTTGGAACAAGAAATATTTGTGAGGAACGTGCGTCAGCTGTCAGTACCATCGCAAAGATGAGTAAAATATCATCCAGTGGAAGGATGATGACATGCGACGCCTAGTGCCACTTGACACTTGTTGTTGACACCTTGTGGTATTACCAGCTCAGTGACCTTTCTGGTGGTAATATTGCTCTTGTTTAATTGACGCTTACCAGATTAGAAAGAGACGGGGGAGAGAAAATGGGTAGCCAAGTCTTCCAATCTTTATCGGAAACCAGTCAGCATCAGTCTGTTGTGTTTTCTCTCCTAGCCACAGTTTTCGCTGTTGGTCGTGCACTCAATCTATTTCTGTTAACCCTCACCGCAGGCTCGACAGTCAACGTGTAGAAAGAAAAAATGAAGTGTAAGAGTACTTGTGGAAGTTCTTGTGACGTACCTCGAGTACATTGGCGTAGGTGTTGAGGATGGTGGGCAGGCCCCTGCTCCCCACGTACGCCTCCGCCTCCACGTTGAGGTTGTCGTACCTCACCTCGATCGTCGGCAGCTGGATCCCCACTCTGCATCACCCATCAGCACGCGACCAGTGTTAGGAGCTACCCTGGCCGTCGCCGGGAGTACTAAGAGGGGAGGAGCTGAAGCAAGCCAGGCGAGTAGGGAGGCGTACCGGTCGACGCGGTCCTTGAACTTGGAGAGGAAGCGCTCGTGGTCGTCGCCGACCCAGGCGATGCGCTGCAGCAGCGCGTGCTTCTCCTGCGCGCCCAGCTTCTCCACGTTCACCTCCTTGAGCTCCCCCTCCGGCATGGCCAGCACCGCCGTCCGCGCGCGGTCGTAAGTGGGCAGCTTCTCCAGCGCCGCCCATCGCAGCGCCTCCTCGTCGTCCTCGTCCCGCGACGACCGCGAGAACAGCTCCTCCCCGCCGCGCGACCATACCGAGCTCTCCCGCCGCAGGCTGCGCCCGAACGCGTGTATCTCGCCGGCGTCGTCCATCCTCTACCTATTATCCCTCCCGCCCGCCGCCGACAGCGGCAACACGGCGGAGGAAAGAGGAACCCGACAGGGGAGAGTGGGCCGCCGCTGCTGTACCCCTCGTGCGTGCTTTTGCTTTCTTCCCTGCCCCTGCAGACGAGGAGATTCCAGGAGAGGATGAGAAAGAGATTGGCACTTATATAGAGTGGTGGAGCCGAGGAAGGAGAAGGAGCTAACGTACCCCGTGACGTTGGACGGTCTATATAGGGGTGGAGTCATATATGACGAGTTCGTTTTGTGCGGGCCGCGAACTCGTGGACAACTTTTGCATCATCTGTGCTGGCTTAAATGTGGAGATAGATAGGACTCCCGTGCTGCTACGAAACAAGCTGCCGCATATAGATAGATAGACCCTTCTAGAAACAAATTGAGCTGGAGACTACGTACATATGCACTCCCAGAATCATCAGCGAGTACGAAGGGGAGGGAGAACGGTTTGACATGAGAAACAAGCTGGCACAGCCGCCAAATCTTTGTAGAAAAACTTATACTACGTGATGAGAGCACGGAATTTTGCATAGGATGTAGTCACACGCAACGCTGAGACATTTTGCACATGTATGGTTGGTTGGTATGCGGTGCACGTGTTTTTTCTTTCTTTGTTGCTCGCTTCCTAGTATTATTATTTTTCCATTTTTCGTGGGGGGACGTACAAAGCGGCACTGCTACACTATCGGAAGGAAATCACCATCTGATCGTAGCAGATTTGATCTCAAAAAAGAAAATAATTGATAGCGATTATTGGAGGCTCTGATTTGATCCGTGCACCCCCCAGGCTGGAGGGGAGCGCTGTCCAATGCCATCCTACGTAGCATCATCGACTTCATTATTGGTTCAAATAGTGCAATGTATGTACGTATGTATGCGTATATTTTCATGGCGGCTACTCTCTTTTTTCTTTTAGTTATATGGCGGCTACTCAAGCAGTGCCAAGATGGCAGTTGGCCATGAACGAACATCACGTGAAAACGCCACGTGGTTTTTGGCCTTTTACATCAAAAGAAAAAGATACCACTACCAGTGCACTGTCGGAGTGCCAGTGGGGCACTTAAACTTTCTTTTCACAGCACTAAATGAGGCTTTGCTTTATACACGGCCGTCGTTTTCGCGCTTGACCCCGGCTGCGCGGTCCCGGGATTCTTGATCATTGGTCTCTTTTTCCCCCTAAATATACAAGCATGACCCATCTTCATACTTCCTCCGTCCTTAAAAAGGTGTACTTCCAACTTTATTGGAGGGTCAAATTATCTCAAAATTTGTTTGAGTTTGTGCAAAAAATATGTCAATGCTTGTGAAACCAAATAGGTATATGACGAAAATATATTTTATCATGAAGCTAATGCTATTAATTTAATGACATAAATATTGGTCTATTATTATATAAATACGGTCAAACTTACTTTCCAACAAAGTTGGAAGTACATTCTTTTAAGGATAGAGGGAGTATGCATCATTGTTGCATATATATTTTGGAAAATAATGAAGCCCCAGTTAAAACATCTGGCACACGGTTACCAGATGTTCCGTTAAGACCTCTCGTAGTGAGGTATCATAATAAATACTCGTTCCGTTTCTTTTTAGTCTGCATATAAAATTTGTCTAATATCAAGCTTCATTAAAATTTGAACGACTTTATTGGCAAGAATATCAACATTCACGATAAAAAACCAATATCATTGGACGTATCATGAAACTAATTTTCGTACTATATAACGTTAGTATTGGAGATGTTGGTAATTTTTTTGTATAAATTTGGTCAAACTTTGTATAGTTCGACTTCAATCAAATCTTATACGTGGACTAAAAAGAAATGAAGAGAGTATTATGCATGTCAACTCGACCATTTCGCTAAGATGACATACAATTAAATGAAGAAAGAGAGTTTAGTTTCATATGATACCGTAATATGATACCATATCATAATAAATAATGTAGTGCTATGTGTTATATAAAACAACAAATGATGCAATCTAAAATACTAGTACTAACCTTAAATATTAGCCTAAACATGCCTTACGTCCAGTGACAAGAGATGCGCCAAAATCAATCATGTGACAAATCATAGGGAGTCGCCACGCTTGGCTGATGCACTAAGAGCATCTCTAACAGACCCCTTAAACCACGGAACTGCAAACAGGGTTTTTAGTTTGCGCAAAACGCATTTTAAGGGTTAGTTTGAGCCGCGGCCGAACAGACCCCTTAAACTTAAACTGTAAAACCGAATATTCACATATATTTTTCCCAACATCTTCTTCTTCCTTTTGCTCGTGTCCACGATTAGTTAGCTCGCTCCTACGAAACCAGCGGCAAACCCACAAAGCGGCCAAATACGAAGCCGACAGCGTCTAGCTAGCTCGAAGCGACCAAATACGAAGCCGCCGGCAATCAAATACAGCACACGAAGCCGAATCAATCCAGTAGACCTAGCTAGCTAGCTAGCTCCTTCGTCTGTCGATTCGAGCTCGCTCGCTCGCTAGCTAGCTCCTTCGTCTGTCGATTCGAGCTCGCTCGCTAGCTAGCTCCTCCGTCGGGCGAAGCGGACGGCCGGCCGGCGTGGCGGCCGGGGACGGGCGGACGAGAGCGATTCATGAAGCTTTCGATGGCAGTTAGATTCCCGTCAACGGTCTTTCGCGTATACAGGGCACCCTCAGGTTGCCTCCAAAATCCTTATATTCACGGGTTTGTCCGGAATGTTTTTCGCGCCTCTTAAAAAAATTACGGGTCGGAGTCATTTACGGGTTTTATTCGGATCGTTTTTTCTGCCTAAAACTGTAAACTGGCGGTTATTTTACAGTTTCGTGCGTTTTAAGGGGTCTGCTAAAGATGCTCTAACCATCATAGCGAAGTTTGGATTGCAATTTTCATAAAACTAGATGATATTTTGTGTTGTATATGAGTGTCTATTTTTGCACAGTATTTTTTAAAAGAAGGATGGTATCCCATGCGTGGTAATTGGTTGCAATATATTTCAATGATATTTAGAAATAATTTTTTTGAATTAATAATATGAAAATGGAAACTGGAAATACATATCATTTGTTGTGTTCATTATTCTTGCAAAATATTAATTGAATATAAGTAGCATAAAAAAAAGCTAAGCATTTTGTCATGCATTGTTGCATGCTGATGTATGCCTTTTCCTATACATGTTTATATGTTGGAGTTTTTTTTGCAGGTGATTATATATCAAAGTTGACATAATTGCATGTTGAAAGGAATAGAGAAAAGTATATTTTTTGTCCTCAATTCTTGGATGACACATGCATGAAGTATGATATACAAATACGGAAAATAAAAAATTAAGCGAAAAAGAGAAAAAAAACAATAAATAAATAAATAAAGAGATATCAGTGCTTTGTGCGCATCATTGTCATTGGATTTGTGGGGAGATATAACTATGCATGTCTGGCTGCTAACAACCTATGATTACCATATATTTATGTGGCCGAGTAAGGTCGACACTTCCGTTACCTTTTTTCTCCGAATCTGACACTTTCTTTACTTAATTGCACATCATATCGCGTAGCGAGCAACATACGCTAGTGGTGGCATGTTGCCATCATGCTGTTAAAGTGTTATACGCATCTTCGCATCTCCGTTTTTCAACCACCGTTGTGTTAGTAATATACTTGGGACCCAACAAAGTTTCTTATATATAACTGCAGCGATTCGGTGCTCAGACTCATCTGCACCCGGCCAGAAAAAAATTCTAAATAAATACTAGAAAAATTCAAAAAAATCTAATTTTTTCATGCTTGACAATTTGTTGCGTGAGGTTAGCTCCAAATATTAGCTCATTTCAGCATTTGAGTAGTTCTCAGCAAAAAAGATAAATCGAGTCAAAACAGTACATGAACAGTAAACTGTTTTATAGACCCTGAATTTGTCTTTTTTGCCGGGAGTTGCTCAGTTGTCCAAATGATTTGAAAATTAGGGCAGACCTCACGCATCAAATTGTCTACCATGAGATTTAAAAAATAGTATTTATTTTAATCTTTTTATTCAACACGGATGCAGATGAGCCCGGGCTCAAAAAATGATTCTCGCTTATATATGTCCATCTCACCGATGTCCCTGTCTCGGACGCATCCAAAAAGCTCCCGAGTCATTGATGTGGAGTGTAGGTAATAATAAACAACGCCAATATACAGGTACAACCCGAGTGCCAAGTTTCTGAGGACGGGGACATTGGACGACTTTATTTCAAATGATTCAAAAATGATATTTCTAAGTTCATTTTTTCTTTTGAGAAAAATCTGTGAAAACTTGTACGTATTCACGACAAATGTAAAATGTAGTTCAAAAGTAGTATGATTTGGTAGCTGCATAAAATCATGTATGAAAGTATATTGTTATGAAAATTTCCTTGAGCGTGTCATATACTCCCTCCGTCCGGAAATACTTGTCATCAAAATAGACAAAAAAGGATGTATCTCAAACTAAAATACATCTAGATACATCCCCTTTTATTTATTTTCATGACAAGTATTTCCAGAGGGAGGGAGTACCATATTTGTGCATGTACAATTTTTTGGGTTTTTTGCAACATGGAAATATGTTTTGTTTTAAGTCCTCCACGGTCACCGTCCTCAGTGTGCACTTTCCGGGTACAACCACTGCGACATTTGGCCCAAACCGTGTGAGATATAGTCAATCTACACCATCGTATAAACATGCATGTGTAATGTGTGGTACACAAAACTTGTTTAAACATCTTTCAAAGTGTCCTCGCAAGCAAGTTTAACTAGATGAAATCGAATAATTGTAGAGTAATTACTTAACCAAGTTAATATATTTTTTAACTGTCTTGGCCTAACAAGCTTGTAAAATAACCTTTGCCGTCGCTACGACTATACTAAGTTTTCAGGTGAAGAAAGTTGTGAGCTATCTAGGTGCACATGTAAGTGGACCAAAATCTTTTTGTTATTTCGGTTTAAACATTGAGTTTCTTCAATTTTATTTCTTGCTCAGGGTTGTCTTCAGGAATTCGGGGCCCCTGTGAGACATGGATAACAGGGCCCTAAAATTTTAAAAAATTGTATAAAGACATGAGATACCTTGCCATGTCCAATACGTATTATTGTCTTGTTGGTGCTTTTCATCACCAACGAGATTGAAGATACATAATGAAATTCGTGTATACAACATAGCTAGAAACATGTGGCACAGAAATTCAAGACCGGACGTGGCGTGATCGTGGTGAACTCCCGGTCCTTCAGCATCCCCCATTTACCATCTCATCATGTAGAATCATTGCAAAGACAGTAGTCCCCACCCCTCCATCGCGCTAGCATGGACCATACGCCGGTGCACCCATGGAGGAGGGCCTCACTGCTCATGTGCATAGTTGTAAGGGACAAGGACCGCGCATTAGAAGAGATGGTTTTCATGGGGGGTGTGAAAAATGTTGTCTACGTGATGGTAGTCAAGGTGCTACGGAAGTCAGTCGGCACGGGTCCAAGGTTGATAGGACCTATGAAAACACTTAAAAAGAACTCGGACTAAAACATGGATTTTCATAGAATTGAGAGTAACTTGACATGTTGGGCAAAGCATTCTTCCCATGCGTTTAACTCTATAGGAATATTAATCCATATTCTTTAGTTTTTCAACAACTTTTAAAATTCACAAACATTTTTTAAACATTCATGGGATTTTTTAAATTCCTAAAAAAATATTCTTGTAGAAACGTTTTTAAATCTGGAAAGGAAATCCAGCTGCCTACTTTTTATAAAAAGACGATTGGAAACTGAAGAACAAAAGACGAAGAAAATAAAAGCTGGATGGAGCGCTCCACGCCGCTGTGAAATGGGCCCTATGGGCCAGCCGGTGAGAGAGCGATGTGTACTTGGCGTGACTATGTCATGCAGCGTGCGCCACATAAGGAGTACTTGGACATGTCCCATGCAAGTAATACAAAAATCACAAATTAAAGGGTGCCCCTTGCAAACCTCACTCCCAGCTTCTCTAGTAGTGACAAATAGCACCCTGCATGTATGCCACTTCTTGCAGCCTAAGAAGTTTCATTGTTTTCATAGATTCGTCCTTTTTACATTTTATTACTTGAACCGTGCGCAAACCCTGAGCCGTTTTCATCATTGGATTTCTCGCGGTGAAATCTTCAAAACTCGATCCCATGTGATTCTCGATAAAAAATTCACAAACAAAAATAAAAACAGAAAATGAAAACTGGATAAAAACGGAGACCCCAAAAGACCAAAAACTAGAGAGAGAAAACCCCGGACCGAAAGCATAATTGTGCTTTAAAAAAAAGTGAAACACAACTATGCTTTTTTCTTTTCAGGAAGCATAGGCGGCACTTTTCCCTTTTCGGGAAGCACAGGTCGAGCGTTTCCCTTTTCGGGATGCATAGGCCGTGCTTTTTCCTTTTTGAAAAGTACGCTTGTGCCTCTCGTAGAAGCACAGGCTATGCCTTCTACATTTTTTTGGGAAGCATATTTTTGCTTTTGCAGAAGCACAACCGTGCTTTTCCTTTTCCTGAAAGCACTTGGTGTGCTTCAGCCGAGAATAAAAATAAATAGTAAGTATTTTCTCAAGAAAAACATTAAAAAAATCGAGCATAATTCGAAAAGCACCCAGTAGCCAAAAATGTGTTCAAAAAAGTAATCAACACGCTCTCGAGGGGAACGTGCCGCGTCGTAACACATGGCGGCGGCGGCTGGGCACACCAAGTGATGCGCTCCCAGCCCACCAAAAGTCTCAGCTAGGTTCCCCCAGAAGGGGCGAATCCTCAAAAGCATACCCAACCGCGCGCCTCTTCCTCTATATGGACCTGCCATTCTGGTCTTTTCCCTAAGGTTTTGGGAAGGTTCTAGAACCTTGCCTGAACCGGTTTCCTTTCTTTTATCTTTTTTATTTTTCTTTATTTCAAGTATGTGAACCTTTTTCAAACTCATGAAGTTTTTCCAAAGTCATGAATGTATTTGCAAATGTCTCACCTTTTTTTGAATAATTATGCATATTTTCAAATTCGCAAATAGATTTTCAACTCATGAGATTTTCTAAAAGTACATGAACTTTTTTTTTCAATTTTGAGAAGATTTTCCAAACTAGTTAGCATTTTTTAATTCATGAATAATTCTTGAAATTACAAACATTTTCCGAATTCATGATTTATTTTGTATTTCACGAACACTGTAAGAAATTTTGAACATCATTTAAACTATGAACGTTTTTAAAATGACAAAAGAAATTTGAATTCGTCAACATTTTCGTATTAAGGAACATTTCTTGAAAAAAGTAACAGTTTTTGAAATCGTGGACATTTTGCGAATTCAGAAACAATTATCAAATTTAGGAACATTTTTTGATTTCGCGAACAATTTTTAAATTCACAAATAATGTATTGACTGACATTTTTTAATTCATGTTTCTTGTAGTTTGCAACTTATTTGAAATCCAAAGCATTTTCCAAATTTCAGATTCATGAACATTTTTCAAAAGGACGTGACTAACGTCCGACTGGTCGCTCGTTAGCGACATATCCGGACGACCTTCGATCGATCCTCCCGCTCGTCCCGCTGCGTCGTTCCTCCCGCTTCCCCGATTTTCTTTCTTCTAGATTTTCTTCCCACCGATTTTTATTCTCACCTCGGTTCACAGATTTTTTTTCACTCGTCTGGTTTTATATCAACTAGTCTAGATAGCGGAGAAAAAGAAATAAAGTGCTTAAAAGGGGACTTGAACTTTGATCTCCTAAGAACAACTCTAGCAGACCCCGCAAAAACTTGACCCGCAAAACGCGTTTGCAGTTTCACGAAGATCGCATTTGCGGGTCGAAAACTAGCGCGGCCGAGCAGATACTGTAAAACAAACTGCAAAACTGGAATAAAGAGCTCGTTCCTCCAGTCCGGCCGTTGCCGCCCCTTCCTCCAGCCGGCCGCGCCGGCCACGCCCAACCCCGTCGGCTGCGCCCCGTCGCCCGCAGGCCATGCCCCGTCGCCCGTCGGCTGCTCGCAGGCCATGCCCCGTCGCCCGTCAGCCGCGCCCCATCGTCCATCGGTCGCGCCCCGTCCCTGCCGGTCGCGCCCCATCACCGCGCCGGTCGCGCCCAGCCTCGCCAGCCATGCCCCGTCGCCTCCGTCATCCGCGCCTAGCCTTGCCGGCCACGCCCCGTCGCCTCCGTTGTCCGCGCCTTGCTCTATTGCCAGGCGAGCCGTGCCCCTTTGCCTGCCATGTCGGGAGGATTCCGGCGGCCAGGCTGAGGTCATGGGAGGCCACGACGATGTCGAGCTCGTCCAATTCGAACTGGCGGCAAGCGATTGCGGCGTCTAGCAGCCTTTTCCGATGTGCGATGATGAATTCCGACGAGTTTAGGGCGGATTCCGGCAAACTCCGCGGCGGCGTGTTTGCTCCGACGAGTTTTGACCGGTATACGGGGGCCCCTAAATTCGGCCTTCCAACCTCCAAAGATAAGGGTTTCGGGTGTGCATTTGCAGTGGACCTTAAAAAATTTACGAGTTGGACCACTTTTACGGTTTCTGTTCTAGACACCTTTTTCACCCAAAACTGCAAAACGCAAAAATTTTGCGGGTTTGACCACTTATGCGGGGTCTGCTAGAGATGCTTTAAGTAGCTACTACAGCCACCAACCAACTCACCCGTCTTTTTTTATTGTCCACAATACATAAACAGGGATATTTGAACCCTTTTTCTTTCTATCATATTAGCAAAAAAACAGTCTTGATAACTTGAAATAAGCAGCATGATAACTATGACATGACCATCATGGTATCTTCAAAATAACGCCCTGATAACAAATAACATGAAAATGTTGACAACTCTATCATTATAATGCTGATAAGCGTGAGAAGCATACTAAGTTCAGCATGGGCAACATGAAAACTTTACACGAAGATTATCAGGATATATTTCAACAACCTTTCCCCCGGTGGCAGTATACCAACGATAAGGATGGCGCTCCCACCCCTACCCCGGCGATCTCCACCCCCTTCCGGCGATCTCCACCACTAGCCACTAAATCCTAGTTCCCTTCCAGTAGATCTCTTCGGCGTTTCAAGATCTACACGTTCATACCCATCTCCAATGGGTTCCATGGAGGGTTCCACCCTTGGTTTGGACTTCTCCAAGGGTTTGGCTTTTGCGGAGAAGGTTTTCCAATCTACGGGCTTTCCGGTGCACCCCATGGAGGATTCATACATCTTCACCATGGTGGTTTCGTTTGGACGCCACAACTTTCGTTTGAACGAAGATTCTGTGGCTGCGGCTCTAGAATCAGCTATTGGTGGTTCGGGCATTGATTTCATGGTTTTTCTGATAAAAGATAAGGTATTTGGATTTCAAGTCTCTTGCAAGGTTGTTGCCATGATTATTCTTCGCCTTCGGTCTTTTTCTTGCGATCAATTCAAATGTTACTTTCATCTGTGGAGTAACGGTGGTCCAAATTGGAGTCGTGAGTTTAAGATCTGGAATTTGGAGTGTGATGCCGAGTGGATCCTCGTGAGTCCCTCAAAGAGACGTGCTGCCCTTGGGGTTTTGGCCCTGCATTCTAAGCCATCTAAGTCTTCTTTCAAATCCGCTCGGTCTACTGGCAAAAAGCTTTCATTTGCAGTTTTTCAGAACTATGGTGCCTGCCAGGGTTATCGTTATCCAGCTACGGAAAATTGCATTCGTACGGTTGAAGATGCGGGTTATTCAATTCCCTCTCATGAGCGGGTTATTATTCGTCCAACCTTACCGGCGACTCTCCGGTGGACGTAGGCGAGGCCATCTATCTCGTTTGGTATGGTTCATGATCTTCTGCCCGCTGCTGATCGCACGCCACCAATCTCAGGCGGGAATTCTGGTCCTTTGAATGTGGACGAGCCGTGCCATAATGGGCCAGCCGCTGTATCTAATGTGGGCCTTGATCAGCCCTCATCTTCCCCTGAGTTGGGCCGGGCTCGGCCGGTTTCCCCTGGAGAGCAGCTGGATATCCCCTCATCTCAACAAGCCAGGGAAGATTTTGATAATTTAATTTCTGATATGGTTGATGAAATTTCTACGTGCCAGAAGTGCCTTGGAAAGGGTCATTTTGCCTCTGCATGTACATCTAAGCTTTGGTGTATCTCTTGCCTCCGGTCTGGTCATGTCAAAAAAGATTGCAACAAGTTTGCTAGAATCTTGGGGCTCGTATGGCAAGCCAAACCCGTTAACGCTCCATCTTCCGAGGCGCGCCGCCGGAATATCTCTCTGACAACGCTTTTACCAAAATTGGACCTCCCTTGCACTTCCGCATTTACACCGTCGCCCAGTTCCATCAGCCCTGGCCCCAAGACACCATCAGCCTCGCCGCCTGCAACCCCTCCTCCACCTCTGCACTCGCCGTCCTTGGAGGCGGAGCTCCCGGCTACGATGGCCAACTTCCACCTGGATCCCCTGCTGTACGTGCCTGCTGGTCATCATATCGTCGATGGTGGGGAAGACCGTCTGCCGCGTACCTTTGTGACGCCACATATCCCAATTGTGCGCCGTCATGAGGAGTTCATGCTTGCGGAGGTAATGCCTATTCCTCAGCCAGATGAGATTGGTGCTGTTAGAGAGGAAGTAGTTCAGTGGTTGCAAGGGCATGGTGTGCTTGTTCGATCGGCTCAGCCTTGGATCCGCTCCGTTGGGTTATTTGAGCTTCGAGATGCTGCTGTCAGATTCTCTCTGCTGCAACTTCCGCCTCAGCCGCTGGGTAATGACCGATTTGTGCGTTTCATGAAGCACGATGAGGGTGAAACTTTTCGTGGAGTTCAGGGTTTTCGTCAGGGACTTCTTATGTTTCTTGGGATTCCGTTGGACCTTCGTAACACTGAATGCATTAGAGCAGCCGTGAATACTTTTGGTAAGTTTCATCACTGGGTCAGTGAGGACCCATATATGGTTCGCTCTCTAGTCTTTGCTTCATTCCCTGAGGATATCCTGGTGCCACGCGATGTGGTTTTCATGGATTATGCGGCCTATGGTGGTGCTCGGGTTTCTTGGACCGCGCCTCTATACATTTTGGGAGCAAACTTTGCAGAGCATATGCCCCAGGACGAAGATTGGATGCCACTCAATGGAAATCCGCACCCTGTTCCGGGTGTTCCGTTCCCCGAGCTGCCTCCGTTCAATTTACCTACCTACCCTGCCTTGGGGTGGAATGCTGTCCCTCCTCCGCCGCCAGAGCCTATGATTAATGAGGTGGCCGAGGACAATTGGGGTAATTGGAATGTTAATGTGGAGCCTGAACCTGTCCAGGACCAAGAATCAATGGTGGTGGATGTCTCCGCCCAGCCAGGCTCTGCTGCTGACCAAGATCCACCTGTCATAGTGGTGGAGGATAATCTGTCTGAAGCTCCAGTGTTGATCAATGAAAATGAAGCTAACAATTGGGCAATTGTTGTGTATCAGCCTCCTGCTGTCAGAGAAGAAGTCGCTCTGCCTGCGATTCCTTTTGGGCCTACTTTGCCCCCGGAGATGATCTGGAGAAGATCTTTTGAGAGCCTTCTGCAAGCTCCTGTTGTTTTCTCTATTCCAAAGCCAGTGCTTCTGCAACCTCTGTCACCGGTTGTTCTGTCCAAGAGAAGCTAGGACCTGGCGTTCAGTGATTCAGAGCTGCCACGACTTACCTGGAGAGATGAGGAGCCAGCTAGGCCTGTGGCCAGGGCGCTTTTT
This sequence comes from Aegilops umbellulata, assembly GCA_032464435.1. Taxonomy (NCBI): domain Eukaryota; kingdom Viridiplantae; phylum Streptophyta; class Magnoliopsida; order Poales; family Poaceae; genus Aegilops; species Aegilops umbellulata. Next base: position 335,157,313 of record CP136058.1, read on the forward strand.
GCTGATCCTATTGATGTGCAACCTGTGCAGGTCCCTCCTCCTGCTGCGGTTAAACCTCGCAGACCACGGAAGACTTTGGCGCCAACCCCAATTGTTGACACTGCAGTTCGTCGCTGCACCAGAAGCTCGGCTCAGCGGGATGGATTCAAGCCCACCTTTCAGGAGCTCACACTGCAGCCCAAGAGGAAGAAGCCCAAGGCCAAGCCTTTCACGGCCCAAATGCATGAAGAGCCTGCCTCTGATGTTCCTCCTACAACCCCTGTCAGTCGGCTTCAGGAAGTTGGGCGTGAGCTTGAAATTGATGCTACGCTGCTTTCTATGGATGCACTTATGGTGGATCCACCCACTGTTGCTTCGCCTAAACGTGATGATTAGAGTGTCCATGGATTGCTGGGTTTCGCAAGCCCTTAATTCTGCTTTATCTTTATTTTTAAACAGTTGTGTTCTTCAGAAACTTTGGTGTGCGTTTATGTTGGGTTCGATTGGACTATGCTCTTTTGGACATGTGGTATTGTGTGCCATGTGGTTTCTGGCCTATATCTTATGTTATAATGAGTAATAACTGTAGAAATTGGAATGTTCTCTGTTGGAATGTTAGAGGCTTAAATTCTGAAGCTAGGCAGAGAGCTGTTAGACAGAAAATTGAGGAAAGTCAATGTTCTATAGCCTGTCTGCAGGAAACAAAATGCACTTCTTTTGACTCTAGGTCAATCAAATCTTTCTGCCCTAAAAGATTTGACTCTTTTGTCTGCTCCCCTTCAGTTGGAGCTTCTGGAGGAATAATTGTTGTCTGGAATTCTGCTGTTTTTAGTGGCACTGTAGTTGAAGTGCAGCAGTTTGCTGTGGTTGTTCAATTTACTTCCAGGCAGAATAATGAGTCTTGGACTCTAGCTGCTGTTTATGGCCCTTGTGAGGGTGAAGCCAGGGACAATTTTGTTAGTTGGTTGTACAATCTAGTTATTCCTATAAATGAGCACTGGTTGTTGCTTGGAGATTTTAATTTTCTTCGGTCAGTGGATAACAGAAACTTACCTGGTGGGGACATTAACGACATGTTCATTTTCAATGAAATTATTGGCCATTTGGGCCTCCTTGAACTTCCAATCAAAGGCAGATCATACACTTGGTCCAATATGCAGGATATCCCACTTCTTGAGCAGCTGGATTGGTTCTTTACCTCTGTGGATTGGATTTCTGATTACCCAATGACTGAAGTTCTACCCTTGGCTAGGACTGCTTCGGATCTTGTGCCCTGTTTAGTCTCCATCAAGACATCCATTCCGAAATCAAATCTCTTTCGGTTTGAAAATTATTGGTTTGTACTTGAGGGTTTCATGGACTGTGTTGAATCTTCATGGAAGCAGCCCTCTCGGAAAACGCACATAACTGCTAAAATTGCAGACAAATTTAAATGTTTGAGAATGTGCCTTAAGAGGTGGCAAATGAATGTTTCTAAATTGAGGTTATTGATTAGCAAATGCAATCATGTTATCTTCCTTCTGGATGAATTAGAGGAGTGGAGGCCTCTTTTTATTCAGGAGAGCAACTTCAGAAGAATTGTCAAAACACATTTGGAAAAGCTGCTGCACTTACAGTTTCTGTACTGGAAGAAGAGGTGCTCTATCAGGTATTTTAAGGTGGGGGGAGAAAACACCAAATTCTTCCATGCTATGGCCACTGAGAGGCATAGGAGGAACTCCATTGCTAGTCTTAGGCTACCTGGTGGATCTGTAGTCTCTGATCACTCCCAAATGGCTGGAATTATCTGGAGTTGTTTTAAGAATAGAATGGGCACCTCTAGAGGGATTGTGATGGGTTTTGATTTGCCTTCACTCATCTCTCCTGTGTCTGGTCTTGAGGTGCTCACTAGGCCTTTTGAAAAGGATGAAATGGACAATGTGGTCAAGCATATGCCTGTGGATAAAGCCCCAGGCCCTGATGGTTTCAATGGCCTGTTTTTTAAGAAATGCTGGCACCTAATCTCTGGGGATTTTTATGAGCTAGCTCAGGCTTTCTATGATGGAACTGCTGTCTTGGAAAATATCAACAGTTCTTTTATTACTCTGGTGCCCAAAAAACTTTCTCTTGAGGAAGTGGGGGACTACAGGCCTATCTCCCTCACTAGTATGGGGCTCAAATTTCTGTCCAAAATGGCTGCAAACAGATTCCAAGCAATGATTATGCAGTGCATCCATAAGAACCAATATGGTTTCATTAAGACCAGAACAATTCAGGATTGTCTGGGTTGGACTTTTGAGTACTTGCACCAATGCCACCAGTCTAAGAGACCTATAGTGATCCTCAAATTGGATTTTGAAAAGGCTTTTGACTCTATTGAGCATGAAGCTATCTTTCAAATTCTCAGATGCAAGGGTTTTAATGAGAAGTGGATTTTTTGGATGAAGCAACTCCTTGCCACTGGCACTTCTTCTGTTTTTCTCAATGGAGTCCCTGGGAGGAAGTTTGTTTGTAAGAAAGGAGTTAGACAGGGTGACCCTGTATCTCCCCTTCTTTTTGTTATAGCTGCTGACTTGCTACAAATAGTGATTAATGATATATTCAGAAAAGGAGTATTGCATTTACCTATACCTTGCCATGATTCAGACTACCCTGTGATCCAGTATGCTGATGATACTTTGATCATCCTCCCTGCAGACAGGGTCCAACTTCTGGCCCTGAAGGATGTGTTAAAAGTGTTCTCTCAGTCTACTGGTCTGGATGTCAACTATCATAAATCTTTCATCATCCCCATCAATGTTGACTCTACTCTAATGGAAGATCTGGCCTCTGCTTTTGGTTGCAAAATTGGTAAAATGCCATTTACTTATCTGGGATTACCTGTGGGGACCACAAGACCTAAAATGCTTGACTTCATGCCACTGGTTGATTGTATGGAGAGAAGAATGACTGCCAGTTCTTCTTTCCTTAACCAAGGTGAAAGGCTGCAGTTCCTAAACTCTGCTCTTTCCTCATTACCAATATTTTTTATGGGAAGTCTTGCACTCCCTGCTGGTATTCTAAAGCAGTTGGAAAGAATTCAAAGGCAATGCTTGTGGAGGAAACATAGGGAAGAGCCAGCTCCATCTCTTGCTGCTTGGGATCTCATATGTAGGCCAAAGAACAGAGGTGGTCTTGGCATTTTAAATCTGGGGGTTCAAAATGTGGCTCTTCTTCTCAAGCATGCCAGTAACTTCCTCAACAAGCAAGATATTCCTTGGGTTTCCCTAGTTTGGGATTCTTATTATTTTGAAAGCATGCCCCAAGGAACTAAGGATTGTGGCTCCTTTTGGTGGAGGGATATTTGCAAAGTCATGCAGCATTTGAGAGATTGTTCCTGGGTGCAGATCAATGAGGGGGACACTGCTCTATTTTGGTCTGATAATTGGAACCTTGGCTCTGAAACTTCTAGCCTGCAGACAAGATTCCCAAGGCTCTTCTCTTTTGCCAAGGACCCCTGGATTTCTGTTAAGGAAAGCTTTAACACCCAGGAAATGCACCAGCTTTTCAACCTACCATTATCTGCTCAGGCTTTTGGTGAGTTAAACCTGGTAAAGGATCTGATGGATTCACACAGCAGGGACCCCAGCTCGAAGGATCTTTGGTTCTGGCAGGGCTCTTCAAAGTTTTTCAAGCCAAAGATGTTCTACACTCACATCTTTCAGTCTGAGTCCTTTAATCCTTTGCTATGTTGGATTTGGAAATCCTCCTGTTCTCAAAAGATCAAGGTCTTTGCTTGGATGCTTATTATGGACAGGTTGAACACCAAGGATATGGTTGAGAGAAGGCACTGGCATATGGAAGATGGAGTCCACTGTAGGTTGTGCCCCCTGCAGGAAAAAGAAACCAGGGATCACTTATTCTTCAACTATAATTTCAGTGTAAGGGTCTGGAACTATCTGCAGATTGATTGGTCTGCTGGCACCTCCATGGTTGATCTGGTCACACGGGCAAGGAGAAGCTTTGATAAGCCTTTCTTCTCTGAAGTGGTGTTTATTGCTTGCTGGAATATTTGGATCATCAGAAATGCCAAAGTATTCAGGAATGAGAGGGCTAGTTTTAATAAATGGAGGTTTGCTTTTCGGCATGATATTAGCCTCATGCAGCACAGAATTAGATCTGCTTACAAGGATGACCTGCTCAAATGGATATCTTTCCTCCCCCCCTAAGCTAGGCTAGTAAGGCTCTCTTCCCTCTTTGTACTCTGGTTACTCCTTGTAATCGATTTGTTGTATCTGTTTCTTATATCAATAAAGTTTTGATCTGCTGTGGGGGTTTTGCCCTACAGTTCCCAGTCAAAAAAAAAAAACCTTTCCCCCGGTGAAAATTTACTATGGTGTTTGAGTCTACGTTATTAGCTACGAAAAATACCACTCTTTTTGCACACAAGTTACGCATTTTGGTTACCAGGGTATATTTTCAACAACGAAAAATCGTCTGGTCGAGGTTACCGCGGTGTTTGTATGTAAATTACACAAAAATTATCGGCGTATGTTTTCAACAATTTTTTCACCTGGTTCAAAGTTATTGTGGTGTTCGTACCTAAGTTATCAGATCTATAGTGCTTAAACAATCATGTTATCTACACAAATTACCGGGGTATATTTTCAACAACAAAAAGCGTCTGGTCAAGGTTACCGGGGTGTTTGTATGTAAGTTATCATATGTGGATGTGTATATTATCATGCTATTTACATAAAAATTATCGGGTGTATGTTTTCAATAATTTTTTCACCTGGTTCAAAGTTACCTTGATATTTTTACCTGTTATCAGGTCTACAGTGCTTAAATAATCATGTTATTTACACAGAAGTTACCGGGATGGTTTCAATAACAAAAAAAACGGCTGGTAAGGTTAGCACGGTGTTTGTATTTAAGTTATCATGTGTGGATGCATATATTATCATGATATTTTCACATAAGTTATCGGGTGTATGTTTCCAATAATTTTTACCTGGTCGAAGTTATCGCGGTGTTTGTATCTAAGTTATCAGGTCTATGGTGCTTGAATGATCATGTTATTCACACAGAATTTATCGGGGGTATGTTTTAACAACAAAAAATCATTTGGTCGAGGTTACCGCGGTGTTTGCATTTGAATTATGAGATTTGCATTTGTGTATTATCATGATATTTACACATAAGTTATCGGGTATATGTTTTTAATATTTTTTTCATGTAGTCAAAGTTACCGCGGTGCTTATACCTAAGTTATTAGGTATATGGTGCTTAAATAATCATACTATTTACAAAGAAATTACCACGTTTTAGTAAAAAGAAATCTGAGTCAAATTTCGTGTAGACTTGAAAAGCACATTGCCTTTTAGTTCTTCACGAAAAAGAGACATCAGTGAGATGGTTGCTTAGTTAAATTAACTACTACATCATGCACGGTTCGAATCACTTGGTTGGCAAAAAACTTGTCTGAATTTGATTCTACTATTCGTTTGGCACCTAGGAGCAGAAACTCCATCTTAAAAAACTGTCTTTCTTATTATTTATGTAGTAGCTGGGCTAGCTCAGTCGGTAGAAGGACAATGACTTATCTTTGACGGCTTGGGTTCAAATCCTAGGATTGCATTTTATTTTTTTTTCTTCTTCTTTGAAAGAGAACGGTTGTGCCAGCAGGAAATTAACTTTACCGTTTTCAAAATTAGAAAAGAAAACCGAAAAACCAAAATTTACATGGTGCCCTGCACCGCACGTGGGAGGGGGTGCGTGATTCCTCGCTTTCTATTCTATATCTATACTTTATATCTATATCTATATCTCTATAACTATTAATAAAAAAAATAGATATTCTTAGTCTGTTTTGCTATTTTATAGAAAACCTCCTAATGTTTCTAACATTAAACCCGCAGTACATATCAAATGTTTTTTAAAATACTCATATCTTTTAGATCGTAACTCCAAATTTAACATGTTATATATGAAATTTGATTAGAAAAATATGTAGAATCTAAATATAATGTTATTTTATCTGCTAACAATTTAAAATATACTATCTAGGCTGCAATGTTAATCGCCACACACACGTTTCCTCGCCTCTGGCCATCAGCCTGTCGCGTCGTTTACCATCCCCGACGGCGGTACAATCCTCTTTTGTTCTCCCTACCTTTTTTAGATAGGTGCGGTGCCAACATCAGCAAACGACCCAGTAGCCTACCGGCGCGCCACCATCGGCCTGTTGGCCGACGCGCACCACAACCTTTGTTGAGCCGCTCCTCCTCGTAGGCGGCGAGTTCTGGCCAGACCAAGACGAGCCGCAGTGCCGCATCGTCCTCCATCGCCTGAACTGGGGTCGGCCTGTTGGACTATGCGCACCACAAGATCGTTTGTTTTTGTCGTTTTTCTTTACTCACCCGTAAGAACACCCCATTCTGAACATGACATGAATAAATGCATGATCACTTGTCTGTTTCTTTGTACGTATTAAATCTATATGCAAGCCGTGTTGAAATAGAACACCTGTAGAATTTTAAACTACACTTTTATAGGTTAAGATCATCTTTGTTTGGGCCATAGCTACAAAATTCTTAGATTATAGACCATTTTTTGTAAATTAAGAGCGTGTGATATTTTTCTCCCATTGCAATGCACGAGTCTTTTCGCTAGTAGAGATCATATATGCCGCTGACCTTTTTTTGAGGAACTTATATATGCCGCTAACAGGTGGCAAATCGTCAGGTATGTGCTGAAGGCAGCCGCGAATGGGCCGGCCCATTTGGAGCTAAGAACACGAGGGGCCCAAAAAGATCATAGAAACTATTTGAAATCACCAATTAAGAAGTACTCCTTACAAATGTCACCTTCCTAGGTTATGATAAGTGACGCACTGCCGCAACCAATGAGTTTTCTTTTTTTTATATAGATTCGTTTAATCAAAACATTTTATCTCTTAAACCGTGCTTTCAAATCTCAAACCGTCTTCACCGTTGGATTCCCCGCGTTGAGATCATGAAACTAGATCACGTGTTGATTGGTTTCTATGAACTTTGTTTTCATGAAAAAACCAAGACGAAGGAAATGAGCCGGGAGCATGAGGCACAACTGTACCTTCACGCGAAGCAAATATGTGGTGGAAGAAAAAAGAACAAGTTTTTTTCCTTCCCCAAGAGGCACAGTTGTGCATCTCGCGGAAGCAAATCTGTGCCTCCATGAGAAGTTAATTTGTGGCTCTCATGGTAAGAAAAGAAACGCTTCCCTATTCCGAGAGGCATAGCCGTGCCTCTCGGGAAGCAAATCCGTTCCTCCGCGAGAAGTAAATATGTGTCTCTCATGAAAAAAAAGAAAACTCATGTTTTTTCTTTTTTCGAGAGGCACGACCGTGCCTCCACGAGAAGTAAATTTGTGCCTCTCACAAAAAGAAATAAAACACATTTTCACGTATTTTTTAATTCTTTTCCCAAAACCAAGAAAAATAGAAATGCAAAAAAAAATCAGATTTTTTATCTAAAATACAAAAAGGCGTATAAAAATATAAAAAAAATTCGCAAGGAGCACCCAACACGCGAAACGTGGCGGCGGCTGAGAGCGCGCCAAATGGCACGCTCCCAGCCCACCAAAGTGATCCTCCCGGGGGCTCCCCAAGAAGTACTCACTGATTTGTTGCTCTCGGAAAAGAGAAGAACCAGCCTCGTGACCGAGCTTCAACGCACGCACGTTCATTTGACGCGCGTGAGCCCAGTATGGACCACAAGCCTTCAGCGCTCTTTTCCGTCCTTTTTCATCACGTTTTTGCTCTATTTTCACGTTTGCTTATATTTGAAAGTAGTCCAAATATATTTATTGTAAAAATCATAATACATACAAAATTTATAAATTTAATAGCGCATATGTAAAATGTTGAATGTGTACAGAAAAATAGCTCTAACGCATAGTAAAATTGTATAATGTGTATGAAAAAAGTAGACATAAAAGCATATATATGAGAAAAAATGTTAATCCTGCATTTGAAAAATGTTCAACATGTATATAAAAAAAATTCCCGATGTATACAGAAAACGTACAATGTGTATGGAGAAAAATAGAAGTCAAAAGATATATGCATTTCAAAATGATAATCATGTATTTAAAAATGTTAAAATTGAATATAAAAATGACCTTGCTGTATTAAAAAATGTTCAATGTGTATGGAAAAAAGTAGAAATCATAAAAATATAAGTTTCAAATAATTTTGAACAGGTATTTGTAAGATATTAAATATGTGTATAGGAATCTTCCTCGTGTATACGTAAAGTGTAGGATGTATATAAAAAAAGTTGACATGAAAATATATATTTGAAAAAAATATTAATCTTGTATTTGGAAAATGATTGACGTTTACATAAAAATACTTATACAATGTAGACAAAATGTTTGTGTAGATTTAAATATGTTTATCACCATTAGAAAATGTGTATGACATTTATAATAAATATTCAAGTGTTTCCAGGAAAATCCTTGAAGTGTTAGAAATTGTGTATACAATTTATAAAAATGTGTGCATAGTTGAAATAAATGTTTATTGACAATGAAAAAATGTTCAATGTGTACTTGAATTTTTTTACCATGTATTCAAAAAATTGTTCAAAACTATATTTAAAAATGTACATCGTCTATTTGAGTGATGTTGAACGTGTATCAAAAAAATGTTTCACGTGTACACTATAAATGTCTATTGTGTACTGAAAAAATAGACATGTGTAAAAAAGACACCAATGAAAACCGACAAAAGAAACAAAACAGAAAACTAAAGAAAAATAAAAAATAAAAATAGTGAAGCATGGAAAAGAAACAAAGACAATCGGTGAAAAACCAAAGAAAAGAAAGAAACTAATGAAAACCGAGAAAAAAACAAACAAACCTTGTGAAAAATAAAGAAAACACATAACCACCGGAGAAAAGAAGTGAAGATACAAAGGAAACCAAAGAGAAGACAAAATATATATTTTTAAAAACCCAGAAAAAAAAACAAAAAATACGAGCCAATACAATGACCGAACCGAACGAAATCACAAGCGTCTTGATTAAAACCAAGTGAACGGAAATTGTCCGGCCTAGTAGCTACACGGGGAGAGGGGGTTGACTTCGCTATATTCGTTATAAGCGAGATACGCGCACCCAAATGGGTACCTCTTTTTAGATGAAAGGGTACCCCTTAATTAGTTGCTCATGCTTGCTCAAAAAAGAAATTAGTTGCTCATGTCAAACAAGTAGGCCACGATTATTGAATTTGGGTGTCCAAGTAGTAGTAGGCACATAGTAGGACAGAGGAGTAATTAGCAGTTTGTCAGATTTGTCTAAAAAAAAGTAGCATCGTCGGATATCCAGCGGCCATCACTCCCTTCATGAATTTGGCACTAAATTATAAGTGGAAACCAATTTTCTAAAAACATGTGAAGGAGAGAAAGCTTGGAGTTCCACACTGCCTTGACTAGCTCGCTCGGTGCCTTCCTAGACATTTCAGATTAGAGTAACTTGTTTCCTTTTAATCAAACGCTAAAGTGATAATTTAAATTTACAATTTCTGAACACTTTGCAGTTGTATGTTCACTAAGCTTCATAAGGGCAGAAGCTCTATCAATCAATTGAAGTCTTTAATTTGAGATTTGATCCGCGATTTCGACTTGGTCAACACGTTGTGCTTTATGGAGTAATATGCTGATGGGTGGGCCCGTTGATATGTGGCTCGGTCGTGGAGCGATATGAGTTGATTCAGAGCAACGGTTTCGAGAGCCCGTAGCAAGGTGAATGTTTATCTGATCATGCCAAGTTTGATGCATGGATGCGCATTGAGTACGATATATTGTTCTAGTGTATGTATACATATGTGGATGCCACAGTCCATGTACGGAAGCGGCGCAGCAAAGCGCGAACCACACTGTCAGCCACTCATCCACCACAATATTACCAGGGAAAATATCAGGTGATACCATGCCTTAGATGCTCCCATGATACGAGCTTCTGGTCCGTCGGATCTCAGATCCAACGGCTCCTAGTAGGTTCTGAAAGGTTGCCGTACTTGTTCGCAATTTTTAGACTTCAAAAGGTCTTTTTCGTAAAATGTTGAAAGCCTTCCGGGAGCCGTTGGATCTCAGATCCAACAGCTCCTAGGAGCTCGTATCATGGGAGCATCTAAGGCTCCGTATCATATGATACTCTCCCAACATTACCATGCAGCTAGATCCTAAAACGAGATCCAACGGCTCCTAGGAGCTCGTATCATGGGAGCATCTAAGGCTCCGTATCATATGATACTCTCCCAACATTACCATGCAGCTAGATCCTAAAACGAATGACTAAACACTACTGTTTAGATCCAGACTGACATACAGAAGAACTATAACGAGTACAACGTAGATTACGGATAACACAGCGCCGAAAGGCAACCTCTAGCAAACATCAGCAGCAAGCTCTTGGTCAGCAACGCCCATCCAGTGCGCCGAGTGAAAACTGAAAACCTCATACGCAACCTCTGCTTGAAGAAGCGCCACGCTGCAATGTCGTTGTTGTTCTCTTGGTTTCCGCAGACCAGCCTGCAGATTAATCCAAATTGAAACCTGATACATCTGTTCCCATAATCTACCACTAATCCCATTATCTATTTCTTTTCTACAAAAACTAAAGTTTTTTCCTTTGATCGGCCCCTAATAGCATAAAACTACTACTTTACATGCTAGGGTTTTAAAAAACTACCGGTTTATAATTTTTCGCTGATAACTACCAAATCAGGGATTGACTGTTTCAAAAAACCCTAAATACTCGTTGCTAGCGATTTAAACCGTTTTATGACAGGTCAGGCCCACTCCTAAACAATCAGCTTGTTTGACTGTTAACTTACATGTGGGACCCACGTGTAAGTTGCCTCTTCTTCCTCTTATCTTCTCTTCTCTCTTCATGTCTCTTTTTTCTTCCTTTCCCCCTCCCGAGAATCACCACCCACCGACGGCCATCTCCACCATTCGTCGCGCGCCAAGACAAGCTCGACCGCGGGAACGAACGCCGCAGGAGCACGGGTGTCGCCATGGCGAGGGGCTCAGGCCGTCGCGAGCCGCGCGCCATGGCCAGGAGCGCACCGAGGAGCAAGGGCCGCCGCCAGCCGTGCCATGGCCAGGGGCTCGGGCCGCCACCAACCGGGCACCATGGCCAGGAGCGCGCCGAGGAGCAAGGGCCGCTGCTAGCCGCGTCATGGACAGGGGCTCGGGCCGCCACCAGCCGCGCCCCATGGCTAGGAGCTCCTTTGTCACACCTGATAAAAGCATATCGGTGGACACATGAGAGGTAAGGAGAGCAGTCTAGATGTAAGTAAGATGGGCCGAGGCCCGTGGGTCATTTGGGTCGCCTGTGGCCTGTGTGAGTGGGTACTTAACCTGGCATTTAACACTGGACTAGATATGGAATAAGATAACTCTGAAATCCCCTCTCGTCTCCCTACATCTATCTTCCTCTCTGCTCTCCTCACCTACCCAATTCCCCTTCCCGTGCGATCGATCCACCCCTAGGGTTCATCGGTCGTCACAATTGGTATCTAGAGCCACAAATTTTTCTTCCCCGCTGCCAATCCGCGCCGTCGCACCCACATCCTCTTGGCAGATCGGTAACATCCACCGTCGTAGGTGCGGATTCACTCCGGTGAAGTTGCTCGAAATCCTATACGGGGTTCGATCTGCTCAGGGCAGGAGCAACGACGCCTTCCAAGCCTTCGGTGCAGACACGGCAACTCCTTTTCGCCATGGGGGAGCAGTCAGCGAACCTCCAAGCTCTCATGGAGAAGCTGCTGGCGCGTTTTGATGAGTAGAAATCAGAGGCGGAGAAACAGGCTGAACTACAAGCCACCTTCAACACACATGTTTCACAAGAGCTACAGAGTCTCTCGAAACAGATCGGGCTCACTCAAGCCGACGTCGATGATGAAGGAAATATGCCCTAGAGGCAATAATAAAGTTATTATTTATTTCCTTATTTCATGATAAATGTTTATTATTCATGTTAGAATTGTATTAACCGGAAACATGATACATGTGTGAATACATAGACAAACAGAGTGTCACTAGTATGCCTCTACTTGACTAGCTCGTTAATCAAAGATGGTTATGTTTCCTAGCCATAGACATGAGTTGTCATTTGATTAATGGGATCACATCATTAGGAGAATGATGTGATTGACTTGACCCATTCCGTTAGCTTAGCACTTGATCGTTTAAGTATGTTGCTATTGCTTTCTTCATGACTTATACATGTTCCTATGACTATGAGATTATGCAACTCCCGTTTACCGGAGGAACACTTTGTGTGCTACCAAACGTCACAATGTAACTGGGTGATTATAAAGGTGCTCTACAGGTGTCTCCGAAGGTACTTGTTGGGTTGGGGTATTTCGAGATTAGGATTTGTCACTCCGATTGTCGAAGAGGTATCTCTGGGCCCACTCGGTAATGCACATCACCATAAGCCTTGCAAGCATTGTAACTAATGAGTTAGTTGCGAGATGATGTATTACAGAACGAGTAAAGAGACATGTCAGTAACCAGATTGAACCAGGTATTGAGATACCGACGATCGAATCTCGGGCAAGTAACATACCGATGACAAAGGGAACAACGTATGTTGTTATGCGGTTTGACCGATAAAGATCTTCGTAGAATATGTGGGAGCCAATATGAGCATCCAGGTTCCGCTATTGGTTATTGGGTGGAGACGTGTCTCGGTCATGTCTACATAGTTCTCGAACCCGTAGCACTACTAGAAAAAGGGCTATAGATGAAATTGACACTAATGGCGCACCAGACATGTGGTGCGCCATTACTATATACTAATGGCACACCATGTGTTGGTACGTCATTAGTGTCCAAATACTAATGGCGCACCACTCCCACGGTGCGCCATTAGTAAAAAAAATTAAAATTTTTTTTACTAATGGCGCACCGTGGGAGTGGTGCGCCATTACTAGTTGAACTAGTAATGGCGCACCACATCCACGGTGCGCCATTAGTAAAAAAAATTTTGTTTGAAATTTTTTATTTTTTTTCAAAACTACTAATGGCGCACCGTGGGAGTGGTGCGCCATTACTAGTTGAACTAGTAATGGCGCACCATGCCACGGTGCGCCATTAGTAACTTGGCCACCACTTCCATCGAATGCACCCCCCTAGTGGATCGCCTTTTCAGTTTTAAAAAAAATAAAAGAAAATGATGAAAATGTCAAAAAAATAAAAGAAAATAAGTTTCCCATGTGATATGTGGTCTAGTTGGGAAAATTTGCAAATATGAATTTCGACTTCATTTGCAAAATCTCTCGAGAATTTGTAAAAATGGGCATAACTTTTGCATACTAATTCGGATGAAAAAGTTTTTTATATGAAAAATCATCTACTCGAAAAGTTACATCCAAATTTAACGGGGGGAACCCCGTTAAACATTTGCAAAATCCTCAAAGACCTAACAGAAAAAAAGATACGGGGCTTTTAAGATCTGAAGAGGCAAAAAAATTCAAAAAAATTCAAGCTTACTAATGGCGCACCTGCCCATGGTGCGCCATTAGTATCTTCCCGCCTTCAAAATTCAAAATAAGTCAAAAAAATAAAAGAAAAGTTACTAATGGCGCACCTGCCCATGGTGCGCCATTAGTATCTTCCCGCCTTCAAAGTTCAAAATAAGTCAAAAAAATAAAAAAAGTTATTAATGACGCACCTGCCCATGGTGCGCCATTAGTATCTTCCCGCCTTCAAAATTCAAAATAAGTCAAAAAAATAAAAAAAAGTTACTAATGGCGCACCTGCCCACGGTGCGCCATTAGTATCTTCCCGCCTTCAAAATTCATAATAAGTCAAAAAAATAAAAAAAAATTACTAATGGCGCACCTGCCCACGGTGCGCCATTAGTATCTTCCCGCCTTCAAAATTCAAAATAAATCAAAAAAACAAAAAAAAGTTAGTAATGGCGCACCTGCCAACGGTGCGCCATTAGTATGTCGTATATATGGCTGGGCGCACCTCCTCCACTCCACCTCTCCTCCACTCCATCTCCTCCCCTCCACTCCTTCTCCTCCTCTCCTCCACTCCATCTTCCCTTCTCTCCTCCACCATACTACCGTCCTCCTCTCCGGCGACCTCCTCCTCCTCCTCTCCGGCGACCTTCTTCTCCTCTCCGGCGACCTCCTCCTCCTCTCCGGCGACCACCTCCTCCTCTCCGGCGACCTCCTCCTCTCCAGGAACCTCCTCCTCCCTCCTCTCCTCCCCTCCCCTCCCCTCACGGTTTGTCCTCCCTCCTCTCCGGTGAGCTCCTCCTCCCTCCTCTCCTCCCATTCCCTCATGGTTTCTCCTTCCTCCTCTCCGATGCTTTGGTGAACTCCTCTCCGGCGACCTCCTCCTCCTCTCCGGCGATGTAGGCGAGCGCCTCTCCGGTGACCTCCTCCTCCTCCTCCCCGGCGAACTCCTCTCCGGCAAAAGAACACGGCAAAATAACGTACAAGATCCAAAAACAGGAACAAAATTTGAAATAATATCGTGCCAAAAAACAAGCAAAAAAACTAGCAAAAAATGGGCAAAAAAATCACGATCCAGATCCAAATTCAAAATTCAAAAATAGCAATGGCGCACGGTGGGGGTTAGACGGTGCTCCACTACTATTTTCCCGCCTTCAAAATTCAAAAATACTAATGGCGCACCGTGGCCTATACTAATGGCGCACCGGTGGCCTATACTAATGGCGCATCTCGTTGTCGTGCGCCATTAGTATGCCAAAGCACCTGGGTATACATGGCCCTAGAGGCATACTAATGGCGCACCGTGGCCTATACTAATGGCGCACCAGTGGTGCGCCATTAGTAAAAATTACTAATGGTGTGATAGTAATGGCGCACCGATGATGCGCCATTAATGGCCAAATTAGGTGCGCCATTAGTAGCGGTTTTTCTAGTAGTGTAGGGTCCGCACGCTTCAAGTTTCGGTGACGATTGTATTATGAGTTTATGTGATTTGATGTACCGAAGGTAGTTCGGAGTTCCGGATGAGATCGGGGACATGACGAGGAGTCTCGAAATGGTCAAGACGTAAAGATTGATATATTGGACGACCATATTCGGACATCGGAAAGGTTCCGAGTGATTCGGGTATTTTCGGGGGTACCGGGGAGTTACGGGAATACGAGGAAGAAGTAATGTGCCTCATTGGCCAAGTGGTGGAAGAGAGGAGGTAGGGCGCGCGACCCCCCTAGCCCAAACCGAATTGGAATAGGGGGCCGGCCCCCTTTCCTCCTTTTCCTCCCTCTCCTTCCTTCTCCTTCTCCTCCCCTTCCTTCCCCTCTCCTACTAGGACTTGGAAAGAGGGGGGAATCCTACTTGGAGTATGATTGCCCCCCTTGGGCGCGCCTCCTCCTCCTTGGCCGCCCCTCCTCCCCTTGCTCCTTTATGTACGGGGGCAGGGGCACCTCTAGACACAACAATTGATCTCTTGATCTCTTAGCCGTGTGCGGTGCCCCCCTCCACCATAATCCACCTCGATCATATCGTAGCGGTGCTTAGGTGAAGCCCTGCGTCGGTAGCATCATCAACATCATCACCACGCCGTCGTGCTGATGACATGAATAAAACATTACATCATACAGTTACAATCAGGGCCCGACTATGGAGCCAAAATAAAAGAAGAAACCCCAAAAGCGACAAAGGACCAAGATCGACCCCAACTGGGCTCCACTACTGATCGACTAGAACGAAACAACATAAAGGACAAGATCTTCATCAAGCTCTCCTTGAGCTCGGGTGCGTCACCTGCACGGTCTCATCGGCACCTGCAAACTGGTTTTGGAAGTATCTGGTGAGTCACGAGGACTCAGCAATCTCACACCCGCGAGATCAAGACTATTTAAGCTTAAAGGTAGGGTAAAAGGTATGAGGTGGAGCTGCAGCAAGCGACTAGCATATATGGTGGCTAACATACGCAAATGAGAGCGAGAAGAGAAGGCAAAAGCACGGTCGAACAACTATGATCAAGAAGTGATCCTGAAACTACTTACGTCAGACATAACTCCAACAACCGTATTCACTTCCCGGACCCCGCCGAGAAGAGACCATCACGGTTACACACGCGATTGGTGTATTTTAGTTAAGATCAACTTCGGGTTTTCTACAACCGGACATTAACAAATTCCCATCTGCCACATAACCGCGGGCACGGCTTTCGAAAGTTCAAAACCCTGCAGGGGTGTCCCAACTTAGCCCATGATAAGCTCTCGCGATCAACGAAGGATATTCCTTCTCCCCGGGAAGACCCGATCAGTCTCGGAATCCCGGCTACAAGACATTTCAACAGTAATAAAACAAGTCCAGCAAAGCCGCCCGATGCGCCGACATCCTGAAAAGAGCTGCACATATCTCGTTCTCAGGGCAACACCGGATTGTCCAAACTTCCGGTAGGCGAACCCAGAGTTGCCCCTGGTGGCCACCGGCGGCTGACGGTTTGGACCAACACTTAGACAAGCATTGGCCCGGGGGGGCTAAATAAAGATGACCCTTGGGTTAATTACTCCCAAGGGAAAATAGGTGGTGGTGAGGCAAATGGTAAAACCAAGGTTGGGCCTCGCTGGAAAAGTCTTATTCAAAGCGAACTGTCAAGGGGGTCCCATAAATCACCCGACCGCGTTAGGGACGCAAAATCCGGGAACATAACACCGATATGACGGAAACTAGGGCGGCAAGAGTGGAACAAAACACCAGGCATAAGGCCGAGCCTTCCACCCTTTACCAAGTATATAGATGCGTTAATTAAATAAGATATATTGTGATATCCCAACAAGTAAACATGTTCCAACAAGGAACAACATCTCCATGTTCCAACAAGGAACAAACTTCATCTTCACCTGCGACTAACAACGCTATAAGAAGGGCTGAGCAAAGCGGTAACATAGCCAATCAACGGTTTGCTAGGACATGGATGGTTAGAGGCTGACATGGCAATATGGGTGGCATGATATAGCAAGTGGTAGGTATCGCAGCATAGGCATAGCAAAAGAGCGAGCAATCTAGCGAGCAAAGATAGAAGTGATTTCGAGGGTTTGGTCATCTTGCCTGAGATCCCGCAAGGAAGAAGAACGAGTCCATGAATAAGACAAACGGACGAAGTCGAACGAATCCTCACAACTCCGGAATGAAACCGAAGCTAACGAGAGAAACAACCCGGAAAGAAGCAAACAACATAGTAAACAGCCAACACATAAACATGGCATGATGCACAATCAAGTATGATGCATGTCCGGTTTAAATAAGCATGGCATGGCAAAGTGCAGCAAACAACACTACAAGTTAATTGGAGCTCAATATGCAACGAGTTGCATATTGACAAAACACCACAACAATTATTTAGTTCTCTTTTGCTTATGTACCCAACAATATTAAATGTTTTTAAACATGGCAAGAGGTGAAGCACAACAAAACTATCTATCTAGACAAGTTTAAATGAGGCCGGAACAACAAACAACATAGTCCGGAAGAACCTCATGAGCATATATTAGATTTGGTACTGTTCTGTCCTAAAGCATATTTTAATGTTGTTAAACAGGAAAATAAAGTGCACCATGTTAAACTAGGCATTTTTCCACCCCATTTACATATAAGGTTTATTAAATTCCGAGTTACGGTTATTTAGTTATGAATTAAATCATTTTAGCATGGCATTTAAGCAAATTTAAACAAACAACATTTTAAACATTTTAAATGTTGTTATCATGATGCGGATGACAATTGCAAGTTTTAAGCAATTTTATGAAAATGTTGACAAGAGCATTATGAAGCATTTGTCGTCGTGGCGGAAACGAAAAAGGGTGCCACGGCAGCGAATCCGAAAATGGTGCCACGGCAACATATCGGTACCGGTACTCATGGAGATACCGGTGCAAAAGGAAGCGTGCGGATGCGAGTTGAGCAAGATGGTGGGGTGATCCCGGATACCGGGTTCCCACGAAACGATGGCATGGCAACGAGTGACAAATTGGACATGGTGAAAACGGTGCATCTCATTCAACACATGCATTCGTTCACGGATGACGACTCGGTGGTTATACCTTCGAAGCGTACAATCGGGACGGTGCTCGTACGGTGCAAAGTGGAGGAAGTAGACGTTCTCGGACGTCGAGGGAAGTAGTGGTTCACGCGACGATAGTGGTTCACGGTCTTGGCGGGTCATCATGTAGCCGTACATGTCCGTCGTGGTACACCGTTCGTAGATGTTCGGGCGGCGGTAGTGGTTCACAGTGTCGAAGAGGTACTTGACGCATTCGAGGTCTTCGGGTTCGTAGTTGTACTTGGCGTTTGAAGAGGTACTCTCGATCTTGGCGACGGTAGGCGAACTTGGTGGTCCTCGTCGTCATGGAACTTGGCATCCTCTCGGCCTGGTACTTGGCGTCAAAGGATGAGCGGCGTCTGGTGAGGCAGAGGAAACGGCGCCTCCGGCGATTTGCCCATGAATCAGGACGAGGAGGCCATGGCCTCGGGCGCAGATGCAGGGGATCACCGACGCAGGTGGAGGGGTTGATGGCGACGGGCGGCGAGGTCGGCTGCTGGTGGCGCTCATGGCCATGGGACGCGGAAGCCGAGGACGAGGCGCAGGGCGGTCCGGGCGCAGCGACGGTCGCCGGAGACGAGGACGCGGGGCGGCGGCCTGCTGTATCCGGCGGAGATGCTCGAGCAGAGGTGCACGCGAAGGAGAGGAAGAGGAGGCCGGCGCTGGGAGGAGCGACGCTGAGGGAATCGGGCGCGGGGCTCCTCCCCTGGCTCGAGGTCGCGCGCGAGATGGCTCTCATGGCGGTCGCCGACGGCGGCGGGTCTCGGCGCGAGGTTGCAAGGAACGGAGGACGGAGAAGCTTGGCGCGACGGCGAGGAACTTGGCGGACGGCGGCGAGGCAGAGATGGCTCGGGCGAGGGGATGCGGGCGTGTGGCGGCGTCGCACAGGGAGAGAGAGAGAGAGGAGGGGGAAAGGGGTCGAGCGATGGGAGATGCGGGTGCGGGTGCCTGGCGGCGCTGTGGGAGGAGAACGAAGGAGAGGGGGGTTCGGGGCCTAGGGTTAGGAAGCAGCGGCGCGGCTGGGCCTTGGGAGGCCGGCCCAGTGGAGAGGAAAATGGCCAGAGGCCTGGTGGGCTGGCAGAGGCCTAGCTGGGTCTCTCCCTTCTCTTCTTTAACTATTAAGCAGAAAAGAAATAAGAGGAAAGAAAAAGAAAGAGAGGGTTAGGGAAAGAATTTCAGAACAAAGACAACTTTTCTGGACTCATAAAAATGAGCTTGTTCCAAGAAAAATAGAAGTGAGCATGATTGCAAGATTTAAATTCAAATTCATTTGAACTTAATTCAAATGGTTTGAATAGGACGTGAGGGTTGGAAAGGTCCAAAAATGTTGATCATTTAGGAAGAGCTCCGGAAAATGATGAAAGAAATTATGGGCAAGGTTAGAGGCCAAGAATTGAGATAACAAAGGCATTGGGATTTTGCAAGTGTGTTATGGTTAATTCCAAATAAATGGAATATTTATTATAGCTCTCTAAATATCAAGAGGATAAGTTTTAAAGAGAATCACCATGTGAATTCCCTCGATTTAAATGGATCAAAGATCCATATGGTTTATTTAGGAGAGTTATAAAAAAATTAATGATATGATGGCATGATGACATGATGCAATGCAAGAGATGGCATGACGAAAGCAACGAACAACACAAAACACATGACGAAACCCGGAATCCATGGAAGGCATCTGAAGCTCCGGTCTTGGGGCATTACAACACTCCACCACTACGAGAGGATCTCGTCCCGAGATCTAGAATGGCACCGGAGGGGAAAACGGAAGAGGAAGAGGTAAAACAAAGTTGCTACTTTGACAAACAAGTGGAACCAATGAACCTTGCGAGGTTGAACAAATTGAGAAAAAAGAAATACAATGAAGATGAACGAAGTGGAAAACACTCCATTATCAAAGAGGAACAAGGAACATTATGAGAACCTTGTAGGTTGAAAGACAAGAAACAAGAGATCAACGGACCAGAAACATATGGAGCCACACCGGTATAACGAGATAGCCAAGGAAAAAGAATGACATAATTTGGACAGCACTCCAGTAGAAAAGAGAAGGAAAACTTGATAAGATGGAAAGAACTTGAAAAGAGAACACCACACTCCGGTTGGAAATGTAAGGACTAGAATATGAACTTGACAAGATGAAAGGATACTTGCTGAAATGAACAACACATTGCCTCCGGAACTATTGAAAGAATGCACAAGGGGTAAGAAAGATTTCAGACGGCACTCCGGTTGAGAAGGGGGGTGGCAAAAACTTGATAAGATGAGAGAGCTCGAATGAAAACACGACACTCCGGTTAAATGGATAAGCAAGGAAAAGAACACCATCCTCACCATTCGAGGTGATGAGTGAAGAGAGCAACATCACAATGCCTCCGGAAGAAGAATAGAAGATAGATCAATGGGATAAAGGAATGGAGAAGAAAATGACAACTTCTACCACAGATGAGTTTGGAAAGCACCCTTAAAATAAGAATAGAACGGAGTTGTTGGAAAAAAAAACTAGCAACGAAAAGAATAAGCTTGATACGGTCTTAAGGAATGCATCTCAATTATGAGGTGACAACCTGCCACTCACGGGAAAAGAATTGGATTGATATCAACAAGGAGACGAGAAAGCTAAATCACTGGGAGGACAAATGAAGAACTTGGGTCATTTATAAGCACCATAAATAGCAACAATCCTTAGGGAAGGCTTAAGGTGAAATATAACACAAGATAAATCCAACGAAGAGATTGGTTGATTTAAAATATCTCATTCTTGACAACATGTGAGTCATGAGACATGAACTCCAATTATCAAGAATGACATAATACCACCTCGAATGATACGGTTGACAGGATTGCACTTTAAAATGGAAGATAAAGAATACTTGGCTCCTCTGAAAAGAATCTCCATGAACACTTCGAGAAGGAATTAAATCCTTGATGAACCATCATGTAGAGCCTCCATGAAGAACTCCGGTAATAAAAGGATGATCAGATGAAATGAAGGATGAAAAGAATAAGGTTGAAGCCTTGCAATGATTAGATGGATCTCCGTGGTGATATAATCGAGAAAAAACTTGGAACTCCGGAAAGAGAGTTGAACAAAAGAAATCAAGAATTTTGATGAACCTCCGGAATAAGGAATTAAACACTTGGTTGAAACAAGAATAAGAATTCCACTATGCGTATCCTTCACCAATTTAGATTGATGACAAGCAACAGATTAGGCATGCAACTTATTCTCGTATAAAGGATTAAGAGAGACATAGCACAAACTTGGGAAGGTCTTCAACGAACCACCGGTAGGATTGGAAAGAATGAATGAATCTATATGATAACAAAGGAAGAAGGATCTCGAATGAACCACCGTAAGAATTTAAAATGGATTTAGAAAAGATAAAGAAACACCGGGAAGAATTAGCAAATGAACGAAGATGCTTGCTAGGATTTAGATACATGAGAACGAAGAGATCATGAACTGATCAGAGAATATTGAATGATGCACCGGCAAGATTTGGAGAACGAGAGCTGAAAACTTGAATGAAAAATTATGACATGATGGCCTCGGAAGAATCAACTGAAAAGACTCTTGAATTGCTCTGGATGGGTGAAAAGAATTCTCACAATCGAAAACAATTATGAGAGGATGGCAACAAGCTAGAACAATGAATCTTGAAGAGAATGGAGCAAGATTTAAGAGAAACTCTTCTTCGGTCTTCGAAATCCGAGAATGACGACAAGAAACACCACCATGAATTGTTGAGGCACTCCGGAATGAGAATTGGAAAGGTTGAACCAACGATGAAAGAACTGAAAGATCTTGGAGAAAGACATTTGACTGATGATAATTCATTCTTACGTCAAACTTTGAAAAAAAATTGGGAATAGCTTCGGGATGATTAGAAGAGTCAGGTAAGATCCTGGGAAAAAAACCTGTGGGTTAGGGCCCACTCAAAAGAAACACCGTTGAACGATTACTGGAAAGGAGAGATTGCACCGGTTGAATTAAATGGCTTGAATGAGATAGCATCCTCAAAAGAACTTAAGTGAATTGAGAATGGAAAGTTGAATCTTCTGAGATATCTTCAACACTCCGGAACAAATGAATAGCGAGAAGTGAAATATTGTGAGGTGCACCAGTATGAGAAAACATTAGAAACGGGAAAAAATATGATCGATAAAGCTTGAATTGGAACCACCGGAGAAGAAAAAAAACGAAGATCGATGAACTTGAAGAACATGTTCATGAGAAACACCAGGTAAGAACATGGAGTGAAAGAATGGAGAGACTTCGCCTCAATAACATGGATGCTTGATTAAGATATATGAGTCCTTGAAGAAAAAGGGTGGGAGGGCGGGAAAATCAAAGACAATTTGGAACGGATGAAGCAAACACCGTTGGGAAAAACTGAGAGGTGAACTTGTGAATGTTGAAATGATCGGATCCACTTGAAGAGAATCACACCGGTTGGAAAAGATTGAAAAGACAACCTTGATGAACAAGAAGGATTAACATTCACATAGAAATATGAGAACACCGCTTAGAATAAGGTATGGAATCCACATTTGACTTTGAAGCAACTCGAATACCACAACACAAAAAAAAACAAAGGATTGGCTCAGGAAATAAGCCAGAAACAAACCTATGATAGATCCCATATCGTATCATGTGTCTGTTGGAAAGATATCCTAAGAGATACTTGAATTCCCACTTATAAACTCCCGAAACTTTCTGGTTATGCAATCAGGTGTTGGGGATACAGGGGAAGCATAATATCTCACCCAAACTAGCAAATCCTACAACCAGCTGTATCCATCCTTCAACACATAACCAAGAAACCTTCGGAAATCGTCTACCTCAACCTTCGAAAAGCATCCGTTATACGAGCCATGGCAATACTCCCGCACTCGCCACAGTACTGGGCTATCAGGGTTATCTCACCAACAACTGTACAAAAGAGATTTTCAATGTCGGCGTACTAAACTCAGGTATTCCAAAACCGCAACGATAAAATTATGACGACAACACCTCGGAGCTCAACTCCCCGAGACACTGCCACAACCCCTAAAAGTCAGGAGGCAACCAAGACAATGTTGTCATCATAAAACCATCGGAACGATTGTAATATACCCGCGTGATCCTAAAAAAAAATTTAGTGAAATTTGAGAAGAGAAGGGTCAAAACTCTACGTCAGGATGCCTTACCAGAAGGTCGAAGGGACTGGGAAGTAAAAAGAATTCCTAAACTCTCCGATATATAATTCCTAAATGACTCAAAACATTTTTCTAGACACAACTCGGCCGCTAAACGATCAATCAGTGGGGGCTCCTAAGGTCGGGGAAGGCTCTGATTACCAACTTGAGACACCCTCAATGCGGCTATATCTCCCACGTGTCGAAGCACGACTTAGAGGCATAACCGCATTGAAAGCAATGTCGCAAGTGAGGTAATCTTCACACAACCCATGTAATACATAAGGGAAAGAGATACATAGTTGGCTTACAATCGCCACTTCACCCAAATACATGAATAAAACATTACATCATACAGTTACAATCAGGGCCCGACTACGGAGCCAAAATAAAAGAAGAAACCCCAAAAGCGACAAAGGACCAAGATCGACCCCAACTGGGCTCCACTACTGATCGACTAGAACGAAACAACATAAAGGACAAGATCTTCATCAAGCTCCTCCTTGAGCTCGGGTGCGTCACCTGCACGGTCTCATCGGCACCTGCAAACTGGTTTTGGAAGTATCTGGTGAGTCACGAGGACTCAGCAATCTCACACCCGCGAGATCAAGACTATGTAAGCTTAAAGGTAGGGTAAAAGGTATGAGGTGGAGCTGCAGCAAGCGACTAGCATATATGGTGGCTAACATATGCAAATGAGAGCGAGAAGAGAAGGCAAAAGCACGGTCGAACAACTATGATCAAGAAGTGATCCTGAAACTACTTACGTCAGACATAACTCCAACAACCGTGTTCACTTCCCGGACCCCATCGAGAAGAGACCATCACGGTTACACACGCGGTTGGTGTATTTTAGTTAAGATCAACTTCGGGTTTTCTACAACCGGACATTAACAAATTCCCATCTGCCACATAACCGCGGGCACGGCTTTCGAAAGTTCAAAACCCTGCAGGGGTGTCCCAACTTAGCCCATGATAAGCTCTCGCGATCAACGAAGGATATTCCTTCTCCCCGGGAAGACCCGATCAGTCTCGGAATCCCGGCTACAAGACATTTCGACAGTAATAAAACAAGTCCAGCAAAGCCGCCCGATGCGCCGACATCTTGAAAAGAGCTGCACATATCCCGTTCTCAGGGCAACACCGGATTGTCCAAACTTCCGGTAGGCGAACCCAGAGTTGCCCCTGGTGGCCACCGGCGGCTGACGGTTTGGACCAACACTTAGACAAGCATTGGCCCGGGGGGGGGGCTAAATAAAGATGACCCTTGGGTTAATTACTCCCAAGGGAAAATAGGTGGTGGTGAGGCAAATGGTAAAACCAAGGTTGGGCCTCGCTGGAAAAGTCTTATTCAAAGCGAACTGTCAAGGGGGTCCCATAAATCACCCGACCGCGTTAGGGACGCAAAATCCGGGAACATAACACCGATATGACGGAAACTAGGGCGGCAAGAGTGGAACAAAACACCAGGCATAAGGCTGAGCCTTCCACCCTTTACCAAGTATATAGATGCGTTAATTAAATAAGATATATTGTGATATCCCAACAAGTAAACATGTTCCAACAAGGAACAACATCTCCATGTTCCAACAAGGAACAAACTTCATCTTCACCTGCGACTAACAACGCTATAAGAAGGGCTGAGCAAAGCGGTAACATAGCCAATCAACGGTTTGCTAGGACATGGATGGTTAGAGGCTGACATGGCAATATGGGTGGCATGATATAGCAAGTGGTAGGTATCGCAGCATAGGCATAGCAAAAGAGCGAGCAATCTAGCGAGCAAAGATAGAAGTGATTTCGAGGGTTTGGTCATCTTGCCTGAGATCCCGCAAGGAAGAAGAACGAGTCCATGAAGAAGACAAACGGACGAAGTCGAACGAATCCTCACAACTCCGGAACGAAACCGAAGCTAACGAGAGAAACAACCCGGAAAGAAGCAAACAACATAGTAAACAACCAACACATAAACATGGCATGATGCACAATCAAGTATGATGCATGTCCGGTTTGAATAAGCATGG
Source organism: Aegilops umbellulata (assembly GCA_032464435.1). Taxonomy (NCBI): domain Eukaryota; kingdom Viridiplantae; phylum Streptophyta; class Magnoliopsida; order Poales; family Poaceae; genus Aegilops; species Aegilops umbellulata. The sequence goes on from CP136058.1 coordinate 335,182,553, forward strand.
CATGGCAAAGTGCAGCAAACAACACTACAAGTTAAGTGGAGCTCAATATGCAACGAGTTGCATATTGACAAAACACCACAACAATTATTTAGTTCTCTTTTGCTTATGTACCCAACAATATTAAATGTTTTTAAACATGGCAAGAGGTGAAGCACAACAAAACTATCTATCTAGACAAGTTTAAATGAGGCCGGAACAACAAACAACATAGTCCGGAAGAACCTCATGAGCATATATTAGATTTGGTACTGTTCTGTCCTAAAGCATATTTTAATGTTGTTAAACAGGAAAATAAAGTGCACCATGTTAAACTAGGCATTTTTCCACCCCATTTACATATAAGGTTTATTAAATTCCGAGTTACGGTTATTTAGTTATGAATTAAATCATTTTAGCATGGCATTTAAGCAAATTTAAACAAACAACATTTTAAACATTTTAAATGTTGTTATCATGATGCGGATGACAATTGCAAGTTTTAAGCAATTTTATGAAAATGTTGACAAGAGCATTATGAAGCATTTGTCGTCGTGGTGGAAACGAAAAAGGGTGCCACGGCAGCGAATCCGAAAATGGTGCCACGGCAACATATCGGTACCGGTACTCATGGAGATACCGGTGCAAAAGGAAGCGTGCGGATGCGAGTTGAGCAAGATGGTGGGGTGATCCCGGATACCGGGTTCCCACGAAACGATGGCATGGCAACGAGTGACAAATTGGACATGGTGAAAACGGTGCATCTCATTCAACACATGCATTCGTTCACGGATGACGACTCGGTGGTTATACCTTCGAAGCGTACAATCGGGACGGTGCTCGTACGGTGCAAAGTGGAGGAAGTAGACGTTCTCGGACGTCGAGGGAAGTAGTGGTTCACGCGACGATAGTGGTTCACGGTCTTGGCGGGTCATCATGTAGCCGTACATGTCCGTCGTGGTACACCGTTCGTAGATGTTCGGGCGGCGGTAGTGGTTCACCGTGTCGAAGAGGTACTTGACGCATTCGAGGTCTTCGGGTTCGTAGTTGTACTTGGCGTTTGAAGAGGTACTCTCGATCTTGGCGACGGTAGGCGAACTTGGTGGTCCTCGTCGTCATGGAACTTGGCATCCTCTCGGCCTGGTACTTGGCGTCAAAGGATGAGCGGCGTCTGGTGAGGCAGAGGAAACGGCGCCTCCGGCGATTTGCCCATGAATCGGGACGAGGAGGCCATGGCCTCGGGCGCAGATGCAGGGGAGCACCGACGCAGGTGGAGGGGTTGATGGCGACGGGCGGCGATGTCGGCTGCTGGTGGCGCTCATGGCCATGGGACGCGGAAGCCGAGGACGAGGCGCAGGGCGGTCCGGGCGCAGCGACGGTCGCCGGAGACGAGGACGTGGGGCGGCGGCCTGCTGTATCCGGCGGAGATGCTCGAGCAGAGGCGCACGCGAAGGAGAGGAAGAGGGGGCCGGCGCTGGGAGGAGCGACGCTGAGGGAATCGGGCGCGGGGCTCCTCCCCTGGCTCGAGGTCGCGCGCGGGGTGTCTCTCATGGCGGTCGCCGACGGCGGCGGGTCTCGGCGCGAGGTTGCAAGGAACGGAGGACGGAGAAGCTTGGCGCGACGGCGAGGAACTTGGCGGACGGCGGCGAGGCAGAGATGGCTCGGGCGAGGGGATGCGGGCGTGTGGCGGCGTCGCACAGGGAGAGAGAGAGAGAGGAGGGGGAAAGGGGTCGAGCGATGGGAGATGCGGGTGCGGGTGCCTGGCGGCGCTGTGGGAGGAGAATGAAGGAGAGGGGGGTTCGGGGCCTAGGGTTAGGAAGCAGGGGCGCGGCTGGGCCTTGGGAGGCCGGCCCAGTGGAGAGGAAAATGGCCAAAGGCCTGGTGGGCTGGCAGAGGCCTAGCTGGGTCTCTCCCTTCTCTTCTTTAACTATTAAGCAGAAAAGAAATAAGAGGAAAGAAAAAGAAAGAGAGGGTTAGGGAAAGAATTTCAGAACAAAGACAACTTTTCTGGACTCATAAAAATGAGCTTGTTCCAAGAAAAATAGAAGTGAGCATGATTGCAAGATTTAAATTCAAATTCATTTGAATTTAATTCAAATGGTTTGAATAGGACGTGAGGGTTGGAAAGGTCCAAAAATGTTGATCATTTAGGAAGAGCTCCGGAAAATGATGAAAGAAATTATGGGCAAGGTTAGAGGCCAAGAATTGAGATAACAAAGGCATTGGGATTTTGCAAGTGTGTTATGGTTAATTCCAAATAAATGGAATATTTATTATAGCTCTCTAAATATCGAGAGGATATGTTTTAAAGAGAATCACCATGTGAATTCCCTTGATTTAAATGGATCAAAGATCCATATGGTTTATTTAGGAGAGTTATAAAAAAATTAATGATATGATGGCATGATGACATGATGCAATGCAAGAGATGGCATGACGAAAGCAACGAACAACACAAAACACATGACGAAACCCGGAATCCATGGAAGGCATCTGAAGCTCCGGTCTTGGGGCGTTACATGATGGAACTCTCCCTCAAAGCTCGGCTGGATCGGAGTTCGAGGGACGTCATCGAGCTGAACGTGTGCTGAACTCGGAGATGCCGTGCGTTCGGTACTTGGATCGGTCGGATCGTGAAGACGTACGAATACATCAACCGCGTTGTGCTAACGCTTCCGCTTTCGGTCTACGGGGGTACGTGGACACACTCTCCCCTCTCGTTGGTATGCATCACCATGATCCTGTGTGTGCGTAGGAATTTTTTTAAATTACTACGTTCCCCAACAGATGACGTTCGAAAAGTGGCCTCCCCTTTGACCTCATCGGCTCTCTCCGCTAGATCCGACATCGACAACCCTTCCACCGACAGGCCCCATACTCTGGCGCCCAAGGATGGACCCCGGCAACCACCACCACCACCAGAGCCGCGCGCAGCTCCACCTCCGAGCGTGCTGCCACTTACGCAGGCGCTGGCCGGCGGCTAGCCGCGTGCGCGCCTGGTCAATGAAGGGCCGCCGTTGCTTCCAATACTAGAGCAGCCGGCCGCTCCGCTCGAGCGCACTCACCTATAGCAACCACGCGAGGAGTACTTCACCAAGCCACCGAAACACAGTTTTCCCCGCTTCGATGGTGAAGGCCCGCGCATCTGGCTTGATCGTTGCTTGGCGTATTTTGAGCTCTACCGCGTCCCGGAGCACAATTGGGTGACCACCGCAGCACTCTACGTGGAAGGGCACGCCGTGCTCTGGCTGCGCGCGTTTCGGCAGCAGAATCCAGTCCTTCGCCGGGATATGTTCAGAAGCGCAATTGAGGAGGAGTTTGGCCCCGAGGAATTCGAGTCCGTGATGCACAACCTCTTGCAGTTGCGGCAGACGGGCAGTGTGGTAGAATACATGCAACAATTCAAGGTACACATGTACAATTTGCTTGCGCTGGATGCCACCCTCAGCCCGAAGTTCTTCATTACAAAGTTTCTGTTGGGCCTCTAGGATGAGTTATGAGCTTCTGTACGCATCCAAGCACCCAATAGCATCACTCGTGCCATGGTATTTGCAAGGATTCAGGAAGAGGAGCTTGAGAATCAGTGACCCAAGTTGCCACCCTTACCGGCTGGCCGACCACCGCCACTACGCTATACTGCACCGCTATCGGGGCAACCACCAGCAACAACACCCATTTTGCCAGCAGGTAACCCACCAAGACCGCTTGTTGCGCCCAAGCAAGCTCCGGACGACTTTCGTCAGGAACGGTAGCTAAGGGATTACAGACGCCAACATGGCCTCTATTTTCGCTATGGGGACAAGTTTTCAAGAGAACAACAGTGCAAGCGCTCCGCTCAACTTTTGACAATTGAGATCGGGGATTGATATCCCACAAGTATAGGGGATCACAACAGTTTTCGAGGGTAAAGTATTTAACCCAAATTTATAGATTCGACACAAGGGGATCCAAAGAATATTTGAAGGTATCAGCAGCTGAGTTGTCAATTCAACCACACCTGGAGATTAATTATCTGCAGCAAAGTGATCAGTAGCAAAGTAGTTTGATCGTAGTGACAGCAGCAATAGTAACAGTAACAGTGATAGCAGTAATTTTGTAGCAAGTGTAACACTGATGATAGCAGTAGAAACAATATAAGATAAATTCGTAGGCATTGGATCGGTCACTTGTTGGATGATATTCATCATGAGATAGTTATAACCTAGGGCAATACGGGACTAGCTCCAGTTCATCGATATAATGTAGGCATGTGTTCCGTAAATAGTCATGCGTGCTTTATTAAAAGAACTTGCATGACATATTATTTCCTACCCTCCCGTGGCAGCGGGGTCCATATTGGAAACTAAGGGACATTAAGGCCTCCTTTTAATAGAGAACCAGAACAAAGAATTAACACATACTGAATACATGAACTCCTCAAACTATGGTCATCATCGAGAGTGGGCCCGGTTGTTGTCACTCCGGGGTTGTTGGATCATAACCGTAATAGGTGACTATAACTTGCAAGATCGGATCTAAAACATGGATATAATGATGAATTCATAAACGGTTCAGATCTGAGTTCATGTCACCCAGGCCCAAAGTGACAAGCATTTAGCATAGCAAAGTCATAGCAACATCAATCTAAGAACATAGTGGATACTAGGGATCAAGCCCTAACAAAACTAACTCGATTACATGATGAATCTCATCCAACTCCTCACTGACCAGCGAGCCTACGAAGGAATTACTCACTCCCGGAGGGGAGCATCATAGAATTGGTGATGGAGAAGGGTTGGTGATGACGAAGAACGAAGACCCCCCTCTTCGGAGCCCCAAACGGACTCCAGATCTGCCCTCTCGAGGAAGAACAAGGTTTGGCGGTGGCTCCGTCTCGTGGATCACGATAATTCTTTCTCCCTGATTTTTTCTGGAAATATGTGATTTTATAGTATCAGCGGTGTCAAAACCAGTGGATCTCGGGTAGGGGGTCCCGAACTGTGCGTCTAGGCGGATGGTAACAGGAGATAAGGGACACAATGTTTTTACCCAGGTTCGGGCCCTCTCGATGGAGGTAAAAGCCTACTCCTGCTTGATAATATTGATGATATGGGTAGTACAAGAGTAGATCTACCACGAGATCAGAGAGGCTAAACCCTAGAAGCTAGCCTATGGTATGATTGTTGTTCATCCTATGGACTAAAACCCTCTGGTTTATATAGACACCGGAGATGGTTAGGGTTACACACAATCGGTTACAACAGAAGGAGATCTACATATCCGTATCGCCAAGCTTGCCTTCCACGCCAAGGAAAGTCCCATCCGGACACGTGACGAAGTCTTGTGTCTTCATAGTCCAGGAGTCCGGCCAAAGGTCATAGTCTGGCTATCCGAACACCCCCTAATCCAGGACTCCCTCATTAGCCCCTGAACCAGGCTTCAATGGCGACGAGTCCGGCGCGCAAATTGTCTTCGGCATTGCAAGGCGGGTTCCTCCTCCGAATACTTCGTAGAAGATTGTGAACACAAGGATAGTGTCCGGCTCTGCAAAATAAGTTCCACATATTGCCATAGAGAGAATAAGATTTACACAAATCTAATCTGCTGACGCACCTTGCAGTGTAATATCACACCACGGCCAAGTCTTTATTCGAATCGTTTTGTTGTCCCACCTCAGCGTGTTTAGCGAGGCGGTTTCCTTGGCACGTCTTGTCGAAGAAGAGATCGTGTCCCCTTATTCCGGGATTCTCATCAATACGGGCGTGGGTAACCCAGTCGTGCCATTGATTACGGCGCTTGGGAGATAAGCGAGTTTTACCAGGCTGGTGGGGGCACGCAGTTTCGTCCGCCCATCTAAGGGGATAAGGATCCACCTTTTCACCTACGCCTTCTTCCTTCTTTGCTCATCCATTTTCGCATACTCGAGCTCCAGCACCCAAGTTCGCACTCCCCACCTCAACCTTCTCCAGCCATGTCCGGAGCGGGAGGCAAGTGGATGGTCTCCTCCGTAACGGAGGGACACACCAAAAAGCTGAGGAAGGACGGATACTTGTTTGACGACATCGCGCACCGGCTTCCCGAAAAGGGGCAACTCCTTCCCACCCCAAGGCCCCATGAGAGAGTGGTGTTCCTCACCCATTTCCTTCGCGGACTAGGTTTTCCTCTCCACCCATTTGTCCGGGGTCTCATGTTCTACTACGGCCTAGATTTCCATGATTTGGCCCCAAACTTTATCCTCAACATCTCGGCGTTCATCGTTGTGTGCGAGGCCTTCCTCTGCATCCCACCCCACTTCGGTTTATGGCTGAAGACCTTTAACGTCAAGCCGAAGGTAGTGCGCGGCTGCCAGGCGGAGTGCGGAGGTGCCATGGTGGGCAAAATGCCCAACGTCCTATGGCTCGAGGGCTCTTTCGTGGAGACCCTAAAGGGGTGGCAATCAAGTGGTTCTACATCACCGAGCCGCGTGACCCTAAATGGGTCGCATCCCCCGAGTTCCGTTCCAGAGCTCCTACGCGGCTCACCTCCTGGAAGGAGATGGACCTATCGTGGGGCAAAAAGGGAGAGCTGACCGGACTCCAAACATGCATCCAAAGCCTGGTGAACAACAAGCTCAAGCTTGTCAATGTAGTCCAGGTCATGCTCATCCGCCTGATACTCCCATGCCAACAATGGGCCTTCAGCTTGTGGGAGTTCAATTCGGCCCAACACCAAACCTTGAGCAGGCTCTTCGACACAACGTACGAAGATGCCTGGAAGGTGCTATTCAAGGGTGCCGAAGCTCCCGCATCCGCTACTGAGGATCGCGGTTTCCGCGCGCAGCGTCAAGCCAGCGCGGTAAGCTGTTTTTAACTTTTATAGGATATTATTTTCCATAATTTGACTTTATGCGGGATCTAAACTCCCTTACCTTTAGCAGGATTGGCAGGAGACGTCCGAACAGATCAACTGTCCGGCTCCTTTGCCCGAAGACCTAGCGGACGCCCGCTTGACGGGGCTGCTGGTTCCGGCACCCTACATGGTGCCACAGAAGAAGGCCAAGAAGAAGGCCACAGGAACTCAAAAGAGTTACCGGCATCTGGTGGTGTCGGAGTCGTCATCCGACGGCTCCGAGACGCACTCCTCCCGTGAAGACGAGGAAGAGGAAGAAGAGGCCTCTCCCCATCCAGCGGGGGGAGGAAAGAAAAGGAAGGCCGCCCCAATTGGGGAGGCCGGAGGGTCCAAGAAGGGGCAAACCCTTCTTCCGGACTACTCCACCAACGCCAACGATGGCGAAGAGGAGTGGCCACACAGGGCCAAGCCCCTGGCGAAATCGTAAATGTTCGGATACCAGAATGACTCATGGCGTTCCTTTATTGCATAGCTTTTCCTAACGCCGAATATATTTATGCAGTCCGCCCAAAGACGGGCTCGACGCGTTGTCGAGCGGTTCCCTGGATTCGTCGGATGTGAACAGTACTTCACTTCCGGCCGCCTCCTCCCCTCATCCTACGGATAACGCCGAGGTGTTGTCCTAGGAGGCTCCTGGCCAGGAGGAGGTGGTCCCAGAGGCGCCGCCAGGCAACCTCCCGGACTCCAGGCGCCCAGGGGACAAAACCCCCAAGGGCTCCGAGTCCGGCCCTAGGTCAGACACCGCTCCGGAACCTATAAAGGTTCCGGAGTCCAGCAGGCGTCCCCCTAAGAAGAAGGGCAAGCCTACGACGCCGGTGACCTCCGCCCAACCGGAGGCACCGGATAACTTGCTGGAGGTGCTTAACGGCGCCTCCATCGACGAGGAGCACCGCACTATTATGAGTGCGGTGATTCGGAAGGTTCAATCCGCTAATAGCGGGCTGACCGAAGCCTGTGCCAGCCTGTTGACAGGACTTGAGGTATGTAAAAGATATGTAAAAATATTACCGCGCAGACAGTAGCCCCTGATGCTCTGTTTGGCGTTCGGAAAGAAAAGCCGAATAGAGGATCTAATAATATTCACAGGAGTCTAACAAAAGTAAGTCAATATGCATATGCAGGCTTCGCTGCTGGCGTCTGCCGCACTGACTGCGGAGGTGGACACGCTGAAGCAGAACCTTGAGCGGTCCGAGCAAGAGCTCGGCCTTGCCAAAAAGCAGCTCGAGGATAAAGAAGGTAAGAGATACCTTATTGAAATATAGAAAAGGTGCAATTGCAAGAAAATGATAGGATTAATGTGGCAATTGTAGGGGCCACAACTGAGCTGGCAACCCTTAAGAAAGCGCTGTCCGAGGCCGAAGAGAAGGCGGCCACGGAGCGTACCGAGCGGGAGAGGTAGGAGGCGCGGGTTGGCGAGGTGCAGCAAGAGCTCCAGGCTCTCATGAAAAAACATGAGAGTTTGGAGCTTGACTCGAAGACGCGTGAATCCGAGCTCGCGGCGGCCATTGGAAATGCCAAGTCTGCCAAGGCTGAAGCCCAGAAGGCCCTCCAAGAAGTTGAGGCAATGAAGAAGATAGCGGCGGGTAAGGCTTGCTTTATGCAAAGCAAGCATGTGAAAGTGAATTACTTGTTACTTACCCGAATCCGGAGCTCTCCAGGAGCATTCGCAGATTTGCCCCGCAGCGTGTCCGATGCCGCCGCCTTCTATCGAGTCGAGGAGGGCAGCTCGACGGAGAAGGTGTTCTGGCCTCAGTACGATGAGGCCGGACAACCGGTGCCTTTGAGCGACTAGTTGAAGCAACTGGTCGAGCTCCACAAGGTGGCCGAACAGGCCCTGAAGGGCTTTATAGTTCGGCTGTGGCCTGGAGAGGCCCTGCCTGGGAGCTACTTCAGGCTGGTGAGGCGGCTGGTGGACGCCTGTCCGAGGCTTGAGGTCGTCAAGCGCTCCGTCTGCATCGAGGGTGCCCGTAGGGCCCTTGCCCGTGCTAAGGTGCACTGGGGCAAATTGGATGCCGTGAAGCTCCTGAAGGACGGGCCGCCGCAGGGCAAGGAGCATCGCCACCCCGAGATGTATTACAAGGGTGTCTTGAAGGGTGCCCGCCTTGTGGCGGATGAGTGCTCGAAAGATGTAATATTTGAGTGAAACTTTGTTCATTTTATCCTGTGCGCTGAAAACTTGTTCAAATGCGCTATGCAATGCTTGTTTAATTTAAAATATTACCTTCTGTGTGGCCGTTTATTATATTTGGGAGATGGCGAGTCGTCGGCTTCTGCCCCCATGCCACGAGTGCTGGGGTGTTCGGGATAAACCTGAGCACTCTTTTTCCCATTCTTGGGTCCTTCGAGGGAGGTGCTCAGCACAACGAACAAGGCAATCGGACTATAATGCGTTATCACTCTCACTTAGCCATAGAATTCTATAATTTTAAATTTCGGCGAAGCCCCTAGTATTTGGAAGACCGAGTTCGGGGCGCTATACACGCCTAGGCCGGACAAAGCCGGCTCCTCGCTCTAAGCGGCATAAGTCTTTAAGGACTCGAAACCTTCCCGAACAGCAACCAGCTCTCGCCCTATCGTGACAGTCAGTTTTAGCTTTTTCTACTGAGGTGCTTAGGCCCAGCTCAACTGGGGCACAATCGCAGTAGTTCTCCCAGCGCTACCTTAGCCGATATAGCGGAACATAAGGTACCAAAACATGGGAGCCGGGCAAACCCAACTATTGACCAAAGACATGATTTGGAGCTAATGCATATAATGCTATAAGATCGGGGGGCCGCACTTGTGAAAGTGTTCGGACTTCTCACGCCATGTTATGGGGTGCTTGAGCCCCTGGCGTATTGGCCGTACCAAAGTGTACGGGTGCTAAATGTCATAACTGAACATATATATTTAAAAAAGAAATGAAATAGATAATGCGGTAATAAGCTGAAGCTAAGCATTGTTTATTTTAAAATGCTGCTGTAAAAACAGAACGATACAAATAGTGTGATAAGCAAGAGATGGGACTATTTGACATGTCCCCTCCGGGGGCGAGCTGCGAGATGATATGTAAGACAGGTATGTTGCTCGTTATAGAGACCACCTGAGAATTCGGCGTAGCTTCCTACCTCCTTGGTTGTTGCATCGTGTGTTCGGCGATTGTACTGCCGGATAGGCCTTCCATATGATGGAGTCCTAAAAGTAAGAAAAAATGGCGAAATCGGGAGCCCCTAGTGCGGTCGAGCCGCATTTAGGGCATGCCATGGACGTGCCCCTCCCCCTGTGCCCATGGGATTTTCAGAGCGTAATTATGTACGCGTAGTACTGATTTCGCAATTTTCGCAAGGGCTGGGGTTGGGGCCGTATCGCTACGCTTGCTCGGAACGTGCCAGGCGGTCTTGTTGTAGGTTACTCCGGGCGCGCTTGACGGTGTCCGAACGTTTAAAAGCCAGACTGGAGAATTGCCTTGAGAGGCTGTTCTGTACTTCCACTGCCAGCGCTGCCGTATGCTCCTCCATTCGGAGAGAGCGTTCGGTGTTTCCATTGACCGTAATGACTCCTTGAGGGCCTGTCATCTTGAGCTTGAGGTATGCGTAGTGCGGCACCGCGTTGAATTTTGCAAATGCGGTTCGTCCGAGCAGTGCGTGATAGCCACTGCAGAACGGGACTATGTCGAAGATTAACTCCTCGCTTCGGAAATTATCCGGGGATCCGAAGACCACTTCGAGTGTAACTGAGCCAGTACAGTTGGCCTATACACCTGGTATGACGCCTTTAAAGGTCGTTTTTGTGGGTTTAATCCTTGAGGGATCTATGCCCATTTTTCGCACTATATCCTGATAAAGCAGGTTCAGGCTACTGCTGCCGTCCATAAGGACTCTAGTGAGGTGAAATCCGTCAATGATTGGGTCAAGAACCAATGCGGCGAATCCGCCATGACGGATGCTAGTGGGGTGGTCCCTTCAATCAAAAGTGATCGGGCAGGAGGACCATGGGTTGAACTTTGGGGCAACTGGCTCTAACGCATATACGTCCCTGAGTGCACGCTTCCGCTCCCTCTTGGGAATGTGGGTTGCGTATATCATGTTCACCGTCCGCACTTGTGGGGGGAAACCCTTCTGTCCACTATTGTTCGGCGGCCGGGGCTCCTCCTCGTCATCGCTATGCAGCCCCTTGTCTCTGTTTTCGGCATGTAACTTGCCTGCCTGCTTGAACACCCAACAATCCTTGTTGGTGTGATTGGCTGGCTTTTCGGGGGTGCCATGTATCTAGCATGAGCGATCGAGTATTCGGTCCAAACTGGACGGGCCCGGAGTATTTCTCTTGAATGGCTTTTTCCGCTGACCGGGTTTAGAGCCTCTCAATCCGGCGTTAACTGCCGTATCCTCAGCACTGTCGCCGTTAATGTGGCGCTTGTGCTTGTTGCGACGCGACCTGCCATTGCTGTCCTTGGTATCCGAATTACCAGGGCTCTTGGTCATGTTATTACTATGAGCTAGCCAGCTGTCTTCTCCTGCACAAAAGCGGGTCATGAGTGTCGTGAGGGCGGCCATGGATTTTGGCTTTTCCTGTCCTAGGTGCCGGGCAAGCCATTCATCACAGATGTTATGTTTGAAGGCTGCTAGGGCCTCTGCATCCGGACAGTCGACGATCTGATTTTTCTTGGTCAGGAACCGTGTCCAGAATTGTCTGGCTGATTCCTCTGGCTGCTGAATTATGTGGCTTAGGTCATCGGCGTCTGGTGGTCGCACATAGGTGCCCTGGAAATTGTCGAGGAATGCGGCTTCCAGATCCTCCGAATAACCAATTGATTCTGCTGGCAAGCTATTGAGCCAATGCCGAGCTGGTCCTTTAAGCTTTAGTGGGAGGTATTTGATGGCGTGTAGATCATCGCCACGGGCCATGTGGATATGAAGGAGGTAATCCTCGATCCATACCGCAGGATCTGTTGTGCCATCGTATGATTCAATGTTTACGGGTCTGAAACCCTCTGGGATTTGATGATCCATTACTTCATCCATGAAGCATAGTGGGTGTGCGGCGCCTCTGTATTGGGCTATATCACGACGTAGCCCAAATGAGCTTTGTCTGCTATGTTTGGCCCGGCCGGATTTGCTGTATCCGGTGTGACGATTATCGTCTCGAGTCGTGGGGCGCCCACGCGATCCGTAGATCGATCTTGTTTGCCTTGCCTTGTCCTCCAACATATCGCGCAGGTCTAGCGCATTTCCCCGTGCCTTGGTATTTTTTGAGCGACGCCGGGGTGCGGCTTGAGCGGAGGGCCGTGAGGCCTCTCTGTCACGGCCACGAGGTGGCCGATTGGCCGTGTCATGTGCTGGTGATGTAGGTTTAGGTGCTTCCTCCTCTAATCGAGGTAGTAGCCTGCGCTTTGGGTAGCTCTTGGAGGGGCGTTCGAGTTCATACTCTTCGGCCGCCAGGATTTCAGTCCATCTGTCGGCTAGCAAGTCTTGATCAGCTCTAAGCTGTTGCTGTTTTTTCTTGAGGCTGCTCGCCGTGTCCATAAGCCTGCACTTAAAGCGCTCTTGTTCGGCGGGATCCTCAGGTACAACAAATTCGTCGTCGTCGAGGCTTTCCTCGTCTTCGGAGGGAGGCATGTAATTTTCATCCTCTTCCTCTCTGTCTGCCGCCCTCTCAGGAGGGCTGGCTTCTCCATCCTCCTGCGCTGAATCTTGCTGGAGGGAGCTGTCTTCGGCACTGTCCGGGGTGTTATTGTCTTCGGTGCCGGTTTCATCTTTTTGCTTTGGTGGGACTTAGAGCGGCGCCGCTGACGCCGGCGCTTTGGTTGCTTCTTGGAGGGGTCATCCCCCGTTGTTCCGTCGCCATTGTCTTCTTTGGGTGTATCCACCATATATATGTCATATGACGAGGTAGCTTTCCAGTGCCCTATAGGCGTTGGTTCATGTTCGTCTCCTACATCGTCGTCCATACCGTCGATGTCTTCGGAGTCGAAGTCTAGCATGTCGGTTAAATCATCGACAGTGGCTACGAAGTGGGTGGTGGGTGGGCATCGAATTTCTTCGTCGTCCGCATCCCAATCCTGTTGGCTATAATCCGGCCAGGACTCTCCTGACAAAGAGAGAGACCTTAGTGAATTCAGAATATCGCCGAAGGGCGAGTGCTGAAAGATATCCGCAGCGGTGAATTCCATGATCGGCGCCCAATCGGATTCGACCGGCAAGGGCGCGGAGGGCTCGGAGTCCGGCGAGGAGTCCGACACCTTGGAGTCACGGGCTTCACAGAGGGTAAGGCTGGTGTTCGGCTCGATCGCTGTAGAGATTGCAGCCCCCGAGGCGGTGTCCAGCCACCCGTCCTCGATCGGTGCAGTCGGCTCCGAGCTAAGGATCGGAGCGGACACGGGTGCAGCCTCCAAGGCACTGTCCGGTGGCAGAGCTAGATCATGCCCTTCGCGACAGTGTGGCGCGCCGGCTGTGGCTCGAATTCGTCGAAAATCAAGTCTCCGCGGATATCAGCCGTGTAGTTCAAGCTTCCAAATCCGACCTGATGGCCAGGGGCGTAGCTTTCAATTTGCTCCAGATGGCCAAGCGAACTAGCCCGCAGTAAAAAGCCGCCGAATACGAAGATCTGTCCAGGGGGAAAAGTCCTACCCTGGACTGCATCGCCGTTGATGATCGGAGGAGCCATCGGGCCTATAAGTGACAACACAGAGGAACTCTCAATGAAAGCACCAATGTCGGTGTCAAAACCGGCGGATCTCGGGTAGGGGGTCCCGAACTGTGCGTCTAGGCGGATGGTAACATGAGATAAGGGACACGATGTTTTTACCCAGGTTTGGGCCCTCTCGATGGAGGTAAAACCCTACTCCTGCTTGATTAATATTGATGATATGGGTAGTACAAGAGTAGATCTACCACGAGATCAGAGAGGCTAAACCCTAGAAGCTAGCCTATGGTATGATTGTTGTTCGTCCTATGGACTAAAACCCTCTGGTTTATATAGACACCGGAGAGGGTTAGGGTTACACAGAGTCGGTTACAATGGAAGGAGATCTACATATCCGTATCGCCAAGCTTGCCTTCCACGCCAAGGAAAGTCCCATCCGGACACGGGACGAAGTCTTGTATCTTCATAGTCCAGGAGTCCGGCCAAAGGTCATAGTCCGGCTATCCGAACACCCCCTAATCCAGGACTCCCTCACGTGTCGTCTGCAGGGCCACCAGGTGGGTACAACCCACCTGGGCGCGCCAGGAGAGGGGCGCGCGCCCTGGTGGCTTGTGCCCACCCAGGTGCCCCTCTCCGGTGGATGTTGGCTCCAGAAATTCTCTTCTATTATATAAAAAATCCCCGCAAAGTTTCGTTTCATTCCGAGAACTTTTATTTCTGCACAAAAACAACACCTTGGTAGTTCTGCTAAAAACAACGTCAGTCCGGGATTAGTTTCATTCAAATCATGCAAATTAAGAGTCCAAAACAAGAGGAAAAGTGTGAGAAAAAGTAGATACATTGGAGACGTATCAACTCCCCAAGCTTAAACCTTTGCTTGTCCTCAAGCAATTCAGTTGATAGACTGAAAGTGAGAAAGAAAAACTTTTACGAACTCTTTTGCTCTTGTTTGCATAAATAAGCTTAAACAACACCCAAGTTTTCAGCCAACATTATAACTAACCATGTCAAAAATAACTCCTAAAGATTATAATGACTCATATCAATGACATAATTAGCCAGTGAGAAATAATAAGATATCTCAAATGGCAACACGTTGTCAAAACAACCATGATATAATATGACAATAGTGGTATCTCGCTAGCCCTTTCTGAGACCGCAAAACATAAATGCAGAGCACCTCCAAAGTTCAAGCATCGACTAAACATTGTAATTCATGGTAGAAAAGATCCAGTCATGATGCACCCAACATTAGCTACACACAATGCATAAATCATGATAAATGTGCTCTACTCAGTTTCTGGCGCTTGTGTTTAGAAGGTGGTGACACAACATAAAAGTAAATAGATAGTGTCGTGGTTTTGTCACGGCAGATGTCCTCATGAAAGGACTTAGTCGTGGAGCCATCGCGACGGGTTAGCTTGAAGGGGTTAAAGCGGACACAGGGACGCAAGGGAGTTTATACTAGTTCAGCCCCTTCGATGAAGGTAAAAGCCTACGTCTAGTTGTGATGGAATTGATGGGGTTTCGATGACCAGGGAGCAAACAAGCTTCGCCTAAGTCTCGAGTTGTTGTCTCTTGTCCTGAACCGCCGCCGGGTCGTCCCCTTATATACATGGGTGACGCCCATCGGTTTACAGAGTCCCAACACCGGCTCATAAACGTGTCCGGTTTGGTCTCTACTTATTCCTAACTTACAATACAAGTTTACATATGAACGCCGGTTTACGGCTACAGGCTTTAAACCGATTGTGGGCCTTGAGCCCTGTTCTTCTTTTATGGGCTTCTACATACTTAACTACTGATGAAGTTAACCCGACCTGTCTTGGCCGGTTTACGCCCAGTAGTAATATCCCCAAAATTAGGCCCCAGATTGATTTGAACGGGTTCATGTCAATCCTTAGCAAAAACTTCATCTTCAACAACTTCTCATAATTTTGTGAATCGCCATGACGTCATCTTCTCTGATTGCTGTAAACCGGAGTGACGTCACCTGTCATAACGAAGCTATCCATGATGCTTCCTTATTTAATAGATCTGCGATAATCGAGGCGATAGCTCCGTTTCGTGGCCCCTTGATTCTCGCGCCTGACACATATCCCTTCCCTTATAAATAGGGCCGAAGGGTCATTTCCTTTCTCCCCTTTGTGCTCCTTTTCTTCGTCTTCCTCGCGTCTCCTAGCTTCGGAGCGCCGCCGCCGCCGACCTCTGCATTAACTCGGGCCACTGCATCACCCTGTCTTGCACCAGAGCACCGCGGCGATCTCCCGGGTCGTCCTCAACTCCGGTAAGTCTTCTGACCCTTTCATTACGGATCCGTTCTAGGGTTTCCATGCTCCTCTAGTGTTCATCATCTGTTTCATGCTCATATAGGATAGATCTTTTAGATGAATCTATGAACTTTTGCTCTGTATAACGGTAGTTTCTAGCATCCACCTTCATTTCGATATGTTTGGATCGTAGATCTGATCCACAGCTTTACTTTACTGATTCCACACTGTTCCTCCTAGGTCTTGAATATATATTTTTTCCTTTCATGGACACACTCCATATCCAATGCTACAATAGAATCTTGTGAAATCTGTTTCTGCGTACTTACTCATCCGCAATCTCAACTGTTTCAATGTTTAGACCAGGCGGTTTAACTTTATAGAAAAATTACCAAACCGGTATATACCATTAGTCCCCTTGTTGAATCGCCAGAATTCCTTAGTCAGGCACTGCTGCTTCGCAAACTCCGATTTATAAGAAACTGCCACCGGTTTAGCAATGTGTGCACCAGTGTATATTCGTCCAACATATTCTTGAACCGGAATTGCCGCCTTTGTAGATCGCGTCATGGCTAAACAAGTGTATCAGTGCAACTGGGTTCCCTCTTGCGTGACCGAGACTCAGCTGAACAATTTAGTCAAAACTGGCGCTTTGAGCTGTAAAGAGGTTATTCATTGGAGGGTCCCTGGTACAGAATGTCCTCCCACGCCCCAAGAGGGAGAGGTTGTTGTTTTCGCAGATCATCTAGCCCGGGGCTTCAATCCTCCCGGTTCAAAATTTTACCAGGATGTCTTAGCCAATTTTCAACTCCGCCCGCAAGACACTGGCCCAAACTCTGTAACCAACATATGTCACTTTCAAGTGCTCTGTGAGGTATTCTTTCAAGAGGAACCCACAGTTGAATTGTTCAAAGACTGCTTTCATCTAAACCACCATACTGAATTTACTGACGGTGCCAACATGGAGTTGGGCGGTATGGCGATTCAAAAGAGAAAGGAGGTCACTTATCCTCACGCCAAACTGCACAGTCATCCCAAAGAGTGGAATCAAACATGGTTCTACTGTAAAGATACCTCTCCTTCTGACGAAAATCCTTTACTGCGTTACCGTCCAGAACGGCTTAGCAACACCCATCCTTTGCCCCAAAGACTGACTGCTAAGGAAATAAGTAAATATGCTCCTCAATTATCCAAACTCAGGGCCTTCATGGCTAACGGATTGACAGGGGTTGATCTTGCCCGCTGCTGGATATCATGGAGTATACTGCCTTTAAGTCAGCACTCCGGTTTGATGTGTGAATACACCGGGGGTGAAAAAGACCCTCTTCGTCATATTGACATCCAGCTCATAGACGGCGAAGTCATAGAAGCTGTGAAGAAAATACTGAATGAATCGGAATCTGTTTGCACCAAAACCGGCCTGGATCCCTTCTGTGCCATCAACAAACCGCCAGCTGTAAGATTTATACCTTTTTCTTGTTGTTGATCCTTCCTGCTCGCTTTATCAATTTGCTAATATCCAAAATTTTCAAATAGGGCAATGATCCATTTTGGAGCAAAAAACCTTCGCAAGAAAAATCGGAGAAGCCAGAGAAACCGGAGAGGCCAAACCAGCCCAAGACCAGAGTTGTTAAGAGGCCAGCTAACAGGAAGAAAACCACCGCGTCTTCTGATCCAATAGCTGATGATGTGGGTAATCCGGACCTAGAAGTAGAGCTTGATTCACTTGGATTATTTTTCACACGTCTTATTGATAATGACCATTGTCAGGATGATGCAGAAGGCAGTCAGGCTGATGCTGTAGAGGTAATCACTCTGTCCTCCGATTCAAGCCCTTTACCTTCACTAAAAATCCGTCGGGCAAACCGGAAAATTAAGTTTTCTCATCCTCTTGCTTATTTGGATCCAAACTTTCTTATGAAGACACAATAGCATGAAGCCCGCCGCACAACCCGACACAGCGGCCAGGTAGTCACCTCCGCCGGTTTACCGAACTGTCTGGTTTGGAAACGCCGTTCAGAGGTCTCTAACTCTCTTGTCAATGCTTGTACTAAAGCGGGCTGTTTTCGTCAACCTCTTAATCCGTCTGACTCCGATTACCAGGGCACCTCCCATTCATCATCTGGCAAGTCATCAGCCACCCAGCTGCCGCCACTCAAAACGGTGCTTGGGTGAGTTATATTTCTTACGATGTTTCTGATATATTACATTATAACATATGCTGTATTGATCCTTTTCATTTCTTTCAGGTCCAAACCTAGGCCAAGTAAGAAGGCTCGCCTGGACAAAGCGGCCGAAGATGATACTGTTCCTGAACCGGACAAAACACCAGAAGCAGCTATTCACGAGGATGTGCCAAACGACCCCCCACTGCAAGATGATGATTTTGTTGCTGAAGAACCACATGTTGACACATCAGGTCCCGTTGACCAGCCTACAAGCCCGGTCCGGATTGATAGAACAACCAGCCCGTCTAAGCAAGCTGATAAACCGGCGACTTCAATGCAAACCGGTGAAGCCAAAGATGACGATGTTATTATTACTGGCATTGGTCGTACTGAGCCCGGCAATCTTGTCGCTTTATCCAAACACACTGCCAAAGAAGAATTTGCTGCAATTGGCAAGGGCAAGTGGAATGTCGACTTGTGAACCTATGCCGCTCTGTCTCCCCAGGATCTCCATTCCGGCTATCTGAACCGGTTATACACTAGCCGTGACTATGAAGCCGGTCTGGTTAATATGATGAAGGACAAATATGAGGTAATTTCCATATACTCCTCTGCTTGTAATCTGTTAACTCCAATAGCCCCCAAGTGACGGTTTAAGATATCAACTTAAACCGGGACTTTTTCAATGTGAACTTCAACGTATCTGAATTTTGCTGATGTAGCCCCCAAGGGCCGGTTCAACTTAACATAGTTAAACCGGGACTTTAGGCAAAAAGTATCAATAATTATTGAGCAAATAGCCATTAGCCCCCAAGTGTCAAGTTGAATACTTGTATTGAGCTTGGGACTTTCATAAAAATTGTAAGATGAAGATCAAATAGGCATTAGCCCCCAAGTACCGAGGGCATAACTTGTTATGTGGTTGGTACTTCACTTCTGTACCCTCATCTGAATCATATTACTGTCTGTATGTAGGCTGAGACGAGCAGAAGAGAAAACCAAATCGCCGATCTGCAAGAAAATCTGAAGTCCCAGCAAGCTGAAACCTCCAAAGCCAAAGAGGAATTAACCAGCGCTTTAAGCACCATGGAACAACTTAAGGAAGGCTTCAAGAAGGAGCGGGCGGATTGGGCCACTGAGAAATCCGCTTTGACCAAACAAGCAGAAAATGCTGAGGCTGCCCTGAAACCGGTAGTGGACGAACTGACCAGCATAAAGCGGCAAGTGCATGCCATGACCGCTGCTATCTTCGGTAGGCCGGTTTGATTTCTGGATTAACTCGTCCATCTTATAGAGCTGCCGGTTTGTTAACCCTTTGCAATATTTCAGGAACACGCATTGGTCACTTGGGGTCGGACGTGCGGAAGAAATTGAAAGCCGCCTACATATTGATCGAACAATTGTATACTGGTGCGCAGCGGATCATCTTTACTGCATCCCACAACAATCCGGCGCCCACCTTGGTCCAAGACACCCTTAAAAGGTTGTCGATGCTTCCTGCCCGGGTTGAAGAGCTGAAAAAGTCTGCTGCTCGAACCGGTGCTATAAATGCCTTGATCCGGCAAAAGCATGGGTGCCAGATTTCGACCCTGTTGAAGCAGCTCAGGGCTATCCCTGCTTGATGGAAGACGGGTCACAGTTTAGTGAAGCGGATCTACGAGCAATAAACCGGGAGGTGCGTCCTCTAGCTTATCAATTGGTTGAAGAGGCGGACTTGTCTCATTATCAAGCCCAATATGATGACCAAATCAAGCGAGTAGCTGCACCAATTCCTGAAGCAGAAAATCTTATCCCTCCAATCCGTAAGCATACTTACACTCCTGATATTGAACCGTCGTTGCTGATCCATGATGAAGCTGTCTTTCAAGCATTAATGGGAATCGACTGGACAACTGTTGATTTCCAGCCGCTGGGTAGAGAAGCAGAGGTTGAAGCGGCGCGAGATGACCCGCAACCATCAGGCCAGGCTGGTGACCAAGCTTGAATCGGAATCCGGTTTAAATTGCTGCTCCTTTCTATTCTGCGGAAAAACAATGATCTTATTTGGGCACCGTGTTGCCTTGTAATAGGCTAGCCGATACTCTTGATTTTGATATGCCTTCGTGCATAATTACTGCAACTTGTGCTTCCTTTGGGTGAGGAAATTGCCAAAATACTTTCTGCAATCAAAAAATCTTAAAGCGCCGCCACGGTTGTACCACCAGGCAGATTATGATTTCTATATATATGAAATCAAATATCTTAAATTTAAACACATGATCAAATCTTATAATACCTGCCATCGTTGGGCATGAAGTTGGCTTGGCCAATCTTAAAGCGGAGGTTTATGAAACCATACCGTCAAAGGAGAACACCACTCCTGTATATATAACGCCGGTTTACCATGTACACCGTGCTGGGTTATGATAAACACCATATTACCCCATAATAGGATGTTAACAAAAAATCAAACCGGGCAAATAGTCTCCAGATTAAGATTGACCATGTTCCGTCAATTGACAGTTTGAACCGGTTTAAGAATTGTCGGTTTAAAAACGCAACAAAAAAGAAATAATTACCAAAGAAAATTTCAAGCAAAGGCAATGATAAAACCATTTGCAAAAAGAGGCTATTGAGTCGACAAGTGGCATTACCATGGTCGGACACGACCAAGCCCCCTATAGGCGTAGCTATGGTTCAAGTCAGCCGGGTCCCCAAATGATGCAATGGCATTATGCCGATCAAGAGATGTAGCAATGGTTCGGGTTTGACCAAGCCCCCAAGTGATTCTGTGGCCTTAGGCCGACCAAGAGGCGTGACTGGTTCAGACGTGACCAAGTCCCCAAGTGATCTCATGGCTTTCGCCTATCAAAAGGTGTTGCATTGGTTCAGATACGACCAAGCCCCCAAGTGATATAACATGAAGCTTTAAAAATCTAACTCAAGGGGTAAACCGGAGGCCGCTTTAGGACAGATAAACTCCGTGTAACCACGCATGATGTAAAAAGAATAGAGACCCCGCTTTAGCTGAGGCTCCAGTTTATTATATTGATCATAATATATACATTGTCATAGTATGTACATAAGTAGAGCTAATGGCTCAGGTATAGTAAGGCCGAAGATGAGCTATGTTCCATGGCCTGTTGGTCTCCTCCTCTGATGTACGTGAGTCTTTATGCTCTCGAATATCGATCAGATAGTACGACCCGTTGTGTAGATTCTTGCTGACCACGAAAGGTCCCTCCCAAGGTGGGGACAACTTGTGCATATCAGTCTGGTCTTGGATGAGCCGAAGTACCAAATCTCCTTCTTGAAAGGTTCTGGTTCTGACTCGGCGACTGTGATAACGACGAAGATCCTGTTGGTAAATCGCCGAGCGGGCAGCTGCTATGTCACGCTCTTCATCCAACAGGTCCAAAGCATCTTGTCGTGCTGCCTCATTGTCCGCTTCAACATAAGCCGCTACACGAGGTGAATCATGACGTATATCACCGGGGAGAACCGCCTCCGCTCCATAGACCATGAAAAACGGCGTGTATCCTATTGATCTGTTGGGTGTCGTGTTAATGCTCCATAATACAGATGGTAATTCTTCAACCCAACAACCCGGCGTTCGTTGCAAAGGAACCATAAGCCGGGGCTTGATACCTCGCAAGATCTCTTGATAAGTCCTCTCTGCTTGACCGTTGGACTGTGGGTGAGCCACTGATGAAACGTCAAGCCGGATGTGCTCACGTTGACAGAACTCCTTCATAGCACCCTTGGACAAGTTGGTACCATTATCAGTGATGATGCTGTGTGGAAAGCCAAACCGGAAAATCACCTTTTTGATGAATTGAACCGCCATGGCCGCATCACACTTGCTAACGGGTTCTGCCTCCACCCACTTTGTAAACTTGTCAACCGCCACCAGGAGGTGGGTTTTCTTGTCCTTGGACCTTTTGAAAGGCCCAACCATATCCAGCCCCCAAGTCGCGAACGGCCAAGTGATTGGAATCATCCTTAATTCTTGAGCCGGCACATGAGCACCTCTTGAGAACTTTTGGCAGCCGTCACATCGTCTGACCAGATCTTCCGCATCAGCATGAGCAGTCAACCAATAGAAGTCGTGACGAAACACTTTCTCCACCAAAGATTTTGAACTGGCGTGGTGACCACAATCTCCTTCGTGGATCTCACGTAAGATTTCACAGCCTTCCTCAGGGGACACACAACGTTGAAACGCCCCTGACACACTGCAATGATGCAACTCGCCATTGACAATAGTCATGGACTTGGATCGCCGGATTATCTGCCGGGCCAGAATCTCATCTTCTGGTAACTCGCCCCGGTTCAAGAATCGTCCAAATCCGGAATAACATGAAGGGTTGCCACCAATTGAGCCTCCGGATCAGGAATAGCCAAATCCTCTTCACCAGGGAGCTTGACCGACGGGTTATGCAGCACATCCAGGAAAACGTTAGGCGGGACCGGTTTGCGTTGAGAGCCCAGCCGGCTTAAAGCGTCTACCGCTTCATTCTTCCGGCGGTCCACATGGTCCACCTGATAACCTTTGAAGTGACCTGCAACAACATCCACCTCACGATGATATGCTGCCATGAGTGGGTCCTTGGAATCCCAAGTGCCAGATACCTGCTGAGCCACCAAGTCCGAGTCACCGAAGCACTTAACTCGGCTCTTAGCCATCCGGAGACCATGGAGCAAAGCTTCATACTCAGCTGCATTATTAGTACAAGGGAACATTAAGCAGAGAACGTAACAAAACTTATCACCTCGTGGGGAAGTTAATACGACTCCAGCCCCCGAGCCCTCCAAATGCCTGGGCCCATCAAAATGGATAGTCCAATATGTATGATCCGGCTTCTCTTCAGGTGCTTGCAGTTCTGTCTAGTCATTGATGAAATCAACAAGTGCTTGAGACTTGACCGCCATCCGAGGCATGTATTTCAATCCGTGCGGCCCAAGCTCTATAGCCCACTTAGCAATCCGGCCAGTTGCTTCTCGGTTCTGGATTATATCTCCCAAGGGAGCAGAACTGACCACTGTGATGGGATGTCCCTGGAAGTACTGCTTAAGCTTCCGGCTTGACATAAAAACTCCATATACCAGCTTCTGCCAATGCGGATACCTTTGCTTGGACTCAATGAGCACCGTGCTGATATAGTAAACCGAACGCTGAACCGGATGCTCCTTGCCTACCTCCTTTCGCTCCACCACAATAGCCACACTGACTGCACAAGCTGGTGGTGACATATAGCAGCAATGGCTCCTTGTCAATTGGAGCGGCGAGCACAGGCGGATTGGCCAATTGCCGCTTTAAATCCTCAAACGCTTTATCAACAGCAGAACTCCAGACGAATTGATCCGTCTTCTTCAACATCTGATACAAAGGGATTGCCTTCTCACCAAGGCGGCTGATAAACCGGCTTAATGCGGCAATCCGGCCTGCCAAACGTTGAACATCATTAATACACTTCGGTTTAGCCAGGGAGGTGATTGCTGTGATCTTCTCCGGATTAGCCTCAATTCCCCTATTGGGCACCAAAAAACCCAATAACTTGCCTGCCGGTACACCAAAGACACACTTGGCCGGGTTGAGCATCATCTTGTACGTCCTTAGGTTATCAAAGGTTTCCTTCAAATCGTCAACCAGAGTCTCCTTCTCCCTTGACTTAACCACAATATCATCCACATAGGCATGTACATTACGACCAATCTGTTTATGAAGGCAATTCTGTACACACCGTTGATAAGTTGCATGGGCACTCTTGAGCCCAAAGGGCATAGATACATAGCAGAAGGCTCCAAAGGGAGTTATGAATGCTATCTTCTCCTGGTCCTTAACCACCATCTTGATCTGATGATAGCCAGAATATGCATCCAGAAAACTTAAACGCTCACAACCCGCCGTAGCATCAATAATCTGATCAATACGGGGGAGGGCAAAAGGATCTGCTGGACAAGCTTTATTAAGATCTGTGTAATCCACACACATGCGCCAGGTGCCATTTTTCTTAAGGACCAACACCGGATTAGCCAGCCATTCAGGATGGAAGACTTCAATGATAAAGCCAGCCGCTAGGAGCCTGGCCACCTCTTCCCCAATAGCTTTGTGTCTTTCTTCATTGAACCGACGTAGGAACTGTTTCACCAGTTTGTACTTAGGATCCACATTAAGAGTGTGCTCAGTGAGTTGCCTCGGTACACCTGGCATGTCAGAAGGCTTCCATGCAAAAATGTCCCGATTCTCACGGATGAACTCGATGAGCGCGCTTTCCTATTTCAGATCAAGTTGGCACTGATGCTGAACTGCTTGGACGAATCGCCAGGTATGAAGTCAACAAGCTTAGTCTCAGCTGCCGATTTAAACTTCAGGGCCGGATCATGCTCCGTAGTTGGCTTCTTCAATGGAGTCATGTCCGCCGGATCAACATTGTCCTTGTAATATTTCAGCTCCTCCGTGGCACAAACCGACTTTGCATAAGCCGCATCACCTTCTTCACACTCCAAAGAAATTTTGCGGCTTCCGTGAACCGTTATCGTTCCCTTGTGACTCGGCATCTTAAGCTGCAAATACACATAACAGGGCCGTGCCATAAACTTGGCGTAAGCCGGCCGCCCAAACAGGGCGTGATATGGACTCTGGATTTTTACCACCTCGAAAGTCAGTGTCTCTGACCTGGAACCATGATCATCTCCAAAAGCTACTTCCAAAGCTATCTTACCAACAGGATATGCTGACTTACCAGGCACGACACCATGGGACACCGTATTGGACGGTTTAAGATTTTTATCTGTTAATCCCATACGACGGAAGGTCTCATAATATAAGATATTAATGCTACTTCCTCCATCCATGAGCACCTTGGTAAACTTATAACCTCCCACCTGAGGCGCCACCACCAACGCTAGCTGACCCAGATTATCAACCCGTGGAGGGTGATCCTCTCTGCTCCATATGATTGGCTGTTCAGACCAGCGTAGATAACGGGGCACGGCCGGTTCAACAGAGTTTACTGCTCGCTTATGAAGCTTCTGATCTCGCTTGTCCAAGCTGGTGGTGAATACATGATATTGCCCACTATTCAACTGCTTCGGGTGACTCTGGTAACCCGACTGCTACTGCTGATTGTAACCACCTTGACTATTCTGATTACCTTGATTGTTATGTCCGCCCTGATTACCATTAAACCCTGAACCGGAATTTCCTCCACCGTAACCTGCCCGGATCCTGAGCCACCACCAGATCCGTGGTCATACTGGAAAGCGTTAGAGTTCTTGAACTCCTGCATAATGTAACAATCCTTCCAAAGATGATTGGCTGGCACCTCCTTCGTCCCATGTTTTGGACAGGGCTGGTTCAACAGATAAGATAGGCGGTCCGGGTTAGGATTAGGCACTCCATTGCGATTCGGCGTTTTACCTTTACGTCGCTGGCCCTTGTCCTATGCGTTGGTATTAGCCACAAAGTCCATGCTGCCATCCGCTTTGCGCTTGCCTCCGTTTCCATGACCTGCCAGGTTATGCTGCTGTCCTTTGGAGTTGCTGTTCTTCTTTCCCTTCCCCGCCTTGTCGTCATCAGACTCGGGATCCTTGGTACTATCAGAATCAGCATACTTCACTAACGCAGCCATGAGGGTCCCTATATCGTTGCAATGGCGCTTCATTCGTCCCAATTTCAACTTTAGAGGCCCAAACCGGCAGTTGCCTTCTAAGGTTATAACCGCTGTGTCAGCATTGATACGATCTGACGAATGCAAAATTTGCGAGACCCGGCGCACCCAACGAGTCGTTGATTCTCCTTCTTCCTGAACACAGGCTGCTAAGTCCACTATTGACATGGGTTGTTTCATGTATCTTTGAAGTTTTGGATGAACTGGGCTCGCAATTGGGCCCATGAACTGATAGAGTTGGACGACAAACTTTTTAACCAAGTATGGGCCGTTCCTTCGAGCATCATGGTGAAGTACTTTGCACACGCCGCATCATCCACATCCAGCATCTCCATGGCCATCTCATAGCTCTCTATCCATGTCTCTGGAGGCTGATCGGCAGTGTAGTTCGGCACCTTGCGCGGGCCCTTGAAATATTTGGGCAGACGCACGTTGCGTAAAGCGGGGACAAGACAAGGCACCCCAAAGAACTAGAAGAAACGCTAGGTTCGACTGAGGTAGTTGGACGAACCGGTGTAAGTTGGCGAGCCTCGTACTGTGCTGCTAACTCGGCCTCTCTACACGCTCGGGCCCGGTCCACCACTTCCTGAGCATCACCAACACCACCTGCCGGGTTGTTACAGCGGGGTACTTCACGGTTTCGTGCATTACTTGACACAACCGGTTCATCCATACGTCTCCTATAGCTCTGGCTTGGATGAGGGGTGGAGTGAATTCGGTCACGACTGTATGAGTATGCTTCCTGCTGGATCAAAGCTGTCCGAAGAAGCTCCTTAACCCGGCGTGTTTCTACCGCCTGCGGCGAATCACCTTCAATTGGGATGGCCTCCAGCCGTGCCGCAGCAGCAACAAGGTTATCCATCGGGTTGGAGTAGTGACCCGGAGGTGTCGGGACAGCCTGAGGTACCATAGCGTTTTGACGAGGTGAATCCGCCAAGCGAGGGTGAATCGACGCGCCCATCCCTGGTGCTTCCGCCCGGTTTACCACTGGCGGGTTGCTGGTTCCTGCTCCTGGGGTGTTGAAGAGATCGCTAGCTTCGAAGACCTGAGGCAAACGAGACAGGTATTTCCGCTTCAGGACCTCATGCGGCGCGTTCTGATCCAGCATAAGTCTGTAAGCTTGCGCATCCAACGCGGCCCGCTCTGCAGTCATCCTGGCATCCTCAGCTGCTAGGTCGGCCTTGGATTGAGTGATCTGGTCCCTCACCTTCGCAATTTCCGCATCATGGGCATCCTGATCCGCCGGGTTAGCCTCCGCCATAAGCGTAGCCAACGCATCAAACAGGTCGGATAAGACTTGAGCCGGCAGGCGCATAGGGCCACCTGCCCCGGCAGCCGTCGCCGCTACTGATCCGGAGATCATCGCTACTGCAGTCGAAGAGTGAAGCGCTGCTTGTGTCCCGGCCATAAATATTCCGACCCAGTTGGGTCCAGAATACTGTCGCCATCGGAACAGCCCCCAATCCGGCCATCTTGTAGCTGATACAAAGATTCGGTTTCTCCGGTTGATGACTCGTCGCCGGAATAAACGACGGTCTCGCCACCAGATTCCGATCCATCCTCATGGCTTCCTCCATGGATGACTCCCACGAAGGCACGCTTCACGGCCAGTTTAACCTGGGCAGATCGCGCACGCTGAGCCGTCTCGACGAGGTCGGTGCAGATGTCCGGCACAGGGCTCGGTTCACCAATCTTGCCGATGAAGACGTGTATGCCACCAAAGGGGACCCGGTACCCGTACTCGACTGAGCCGGCCTCGGGGCCCCATCCTGCATCGTCGATGTAGAGCTTGCCGCGACGACTCTTGGTCATCCGGCCCAGCGTAGCCCTTGAGTCCTTCGAAGTTGCCCTCCAAGAACTTGAAACCATCGTGCGATAGCCCCATGGTGGGTGCCAACTGTCGTGGTTTTGTCACGGCAGATGTCCTCATGAAAGGACTTAGTCGTGGAGCCATCGCGACGGGTTAGCTTGAAGGGGTTAAAGCGGACATAGGGACGCAAGGGAGTTTATACTAGTTCGGCCCCTTCGATGATGGTAAAAGCCTACGTCTAGTTGTGATGGAATTGATGGGGTTTCGATGACCAGGGAGCAAACAAGCTTGGCCTAAGTCTCGAGTTGTTGTCTCTTGTCCTGAACCGCCGCCGGGTCATCCCCTTATATACACGGGTGACACCCGTCGGTTTACAGAGTCCCAACACCGGCTCATAAACGTGTCCGGTTTGGTCTCTACTTATTCCTAACTTACAATACATGTTTACATATCAACGCCGGTTTACGGCTACAGGCTTTAAACTGACTGTGGGCCTTGAGCCCTGTTCTTATTTTATGGGCTTCTACATACTTAACTACTGACGAAGTTAACCCGGCCTGTCTTGGCCGGTTTACGCCCAGCAGTAATATCCCCAACAGTTAGTCCCTTTGCAGAGGGAAGTAGTTATTTGCAGAGGTGTCAGAGCTCAATTTTTATAACAGAGATAAATGATATTTTGAGACATGCACCCTTCTTATTCACTTCACGACTATCAGTTATCAACATCTTCCATGCTAAGCATGCTAGTGGCGGTTCCCAAGCGATAAAAGTAAAGGTTTACTCCCTCTCCACCATCAATCACACTCCACGGCTTGTCCGAAACAACGGGTGCCATCCATACCAACATCAGTCCCGGTGGAGTTTTGTTTAATTATTTGCATTTTTAGTTCGGGACTAGGAATCCCTATTACCGCCCATTTTCTCGTGCGATGGCAAGTGAATAAACACTCGACCTGAGAATAACCTGCTTAGCACGAAATATATCGACCATCTCCTGTCGTTCCATGAACGATCCAAGCACACAAAAAGGATAATTTTTAGAAGTTTTTAGAGGTGGCACATGCAAATTTACTTAGGACAACAGGGTAATACCGCATATAGGTAGGTATGGTGGACTCATCTGGAATAAATTTAGGTTCAAGGTTTTTGATGTACAAGCTGAACTCCCACTTAGTACAGGCGAAGGCTAGCAATTAAGATTGAGAAGCGGCTAGCTAGAGAGCAACAATGATCATAACCATGCATTATGCGTAAGTAACATTGGACACTAGCATGAGTAGGATATGGACACCATGAACATAAATATCATAGAGGCTATGTTGGTTTTGATTCAACTACATGCGTGAACATGTACCAAGTCAAGCCACTCGAACATTCAGAGGAGGATACCATATCATCACACTACATCACAATCATTTTAACGCTATGTTGATGTCCAAGATAAATCATTATCCACTCCTAGCTACTTATGCATGGCATGAGAAACTATAATATCTAATTATCATTGCAAACATGTTTAATCATAATGGGTTGAAGCCTGGATACTAGGTTAAACATATTTACACAAACAGAACAAGTCGAGTTCATACCAGTTTCTCTTTGCCACGACCAGTTCATCGAATGTCATCATTATTGCCTTTCACTTGCATGACCGAATGATATGAAAATAATAATAGTGCGAGAATGTCGTGGACTAAGCTGGAATCTGCAAACATTTTATTCAACAGGAGAAGACAAGGTAAAATGTGGTCTTATTAGTTAAACAATTATTCATATGAGAGCCACTCAACATTTTCATCGTGGTCTTCTCCTCGGTACAACTTGAATAAAAAGAAAAGAAATTTAGAGAAACAAACTGAAATATTTTTGGAGTTTTTGGTTTTCTTGAATCAAGCAAACAAAAGAGAAAAACAAAAACGAGAAAGTAAATTAACTATAACTAAGCATGCATAGAAAGTAAATTAACTATAACTATTTTTTGGTTTTTTCTAAAGTTTTTCAAACACACAAGAAGAAAGCAGGAAAATAAATCTAAGCATGGATGATACATTGAAAAAGTGTGAACACCGACAAATACAATGATATGTGAACATGAATGTAATATCGGTGAGAACACGTAACCCCCCAAGCTTAGGCTTTTGGCCTAACTTGGTAGTAAATCAGTAGCCTGGATGGTAGTAGGGATCCTAAGGAGCAGACAGCCACTCATCCCACTGCTGAGGCTCCACATGTGCTGCCTCCGCATCAGCCTGAGTGTTCCGGTAGGCGATGATGTCCGCAGGCATAATCCTATATCCGCCCCTGGCAGCAGAATCAAACAAAGCAGGTGCAGGCAACGGAATAATATCACGAGTTTTAACGCTAAAGACTAGGTTATAAGGAACGGGAATGCCAGGAGATTTATTATTAGTGAAATGGTGGTGATCCATGGCCGCTCGGTCTAGGTAAACCTTGGTCAGAGGATAATCATGAGGGCGTATCTCAACCTCGAAGTGAGCCGCCAAATGAGTAGCAAAAATCCCACCATGTATTTCACCCTGTGATTTATTAAGATGGAGGCGACGAGCCACAATAGCTCCCAAGCTATAAGTGTTGTCACCCTCTAGTGCTCGACATAAAACAACAAAGTCTGGTGCGCTGAGCGCACCTACTTTCTTCCTAGCAAGCACGCACTTAGCAACAAATAAAGCAAAATAATGTACAACGGGAAAGTGTAAGCTAGCAGCCGTGGTGGCTGACACTCCTCTCTCATCTCCCGCTGTCAGAGTGCGATAAAAAGCCTCAAACCCAGCTGGTCTTGGCTCAGCTAAACTCCCATCAGAAGGGATCATGCATATGTCACAAAATTCAGTAAGTGGTATCTGATGGTTTTCAGCATACAAATCAAAATTTACTTTAGGAGGATTATTTCTAGGCAAGAAAGTAAAGCTCTGAACAAAGATATTTGTGAGGATTGAGTGCTGGTCACACTCATCTGCGATGAAGTCGGTGAGGCTGGCATTGTCAATATATTGCGTGAACTCCTAAAAAATTCCAGCCTCTTGCAGGAATGGGTGTCGGTGTCAAAACCGGCGGATCTCGGGTTGGGGGTCCCGAACTGTGCGTCTAAGGTCGATGGTAACATGAGACGGGGGACATGATGTTTACCCAGGTTCGGGCCTTCTCAATGGAGGTAATACCCTACATCCCGCTTGATTGATCTTGATGAATGTGAGTATTACAAGAGTTGATCTACCACGACATCGTAATGGCTAAACCCTAAAAGCCTAGCCTGTATGACTATGGTAATGAATCTCTCCCCCTCCGGACTAAGTCCTCTGGTTTATATAGACACCGGGAGGATCTAGGGTTACACAAGGTCAGTTACAAAGAAAGGAATCTACAAATTTGATCGCCAAGCTTGCCTTCCACGCCAAGGAGAGTCCCATCCGGAAACGGGTAAAGTCTCCGGTCTTGGTATCTTCACAGCCCATCAGTCCGGCCCATGGCTAACAGGCCGGACGCCCGAGGACCCCTTAGTCCATGACTCCCTCAATAGCCCCTGAACCTGGCTTCAATGACAAGGTATCCGGCGCGTAGATCTGTCTTCGGCATTGCAAGGCGGGTTCCTCCTTCCAAACTCTAAGATAGTCTTCGGACGTATTGAACGTGTCCGGACCTATAACACACACCACACATAACCGCAGAGAGAATATAATATTCCACGAGTCCAATCCGCTGGCGACTTTTTGCAACATGACATCATGCCCACCCGGTCACAATTTCGAACCGTTTTTCGTCTGCCGCTCCATGTTTCGAGACGCGGTTGCCATTGGCACGTCTTGTCAAAGCAGATATTGTGTCCCCTTATTGCGGGATTCTCATGAATACGGGCGTGGGTAACCCAACCGTGCCGTTTACACAGCCCTTGGGAATAGGCGAGTTTTAAGGCGAGTGGGGAGGCGTTTGATATTCATTGCCTTTATAAGGAGATAAGGATTCCCCTTCTTCACCCACGCCTTCTCTTTCTCTCCGTTCTTCCATTCTCGAGCTCCAGGGCCCAAGTTCCCATCTTCTCCTCCTCAAGGAAGCACTTAATCATGTCCGGATCCGGAGGCCAAGGCAAGTGGATGGTCTCCTCCGTCAAGGAGAAGGACATCACCCAGCTTCGGGCGGCCGGGTACCTGGCGTAGGAAATCACCCACCATTTGCCCTCCAAGGGGCAAGTCATCTGTCGGTGGGAAATGACACCTATGGGACCACAAGAATCCCTACTACGGTTGCCGGGGCGCAGGGTTGCAAGAAGAGCAGGAATAGTAATCACACAAGGATTGTTTACCAAGGTTCGGGCCGCGAGGATGCGTAAAACCCTAGTCTTGCTTTGGTGGATGTATTAACCCTGCATCAACCACCGCCCCGGGGCGGGCCTCGGGAGGCGTCGCCTCCGAAGCGTCACGCGGCGCCACCACCTCGACATCAGCCACCTCAGCTCCAGTTGGCTCTCTCCCCGCCCAGTCACCTGAGGAAGAATCACTGTGGGTGACGGGGGGAACAACCACGGCAACCGGGTTCTCGCGTGGCCCCGTGAGGCCAGCTGGGCGCAACCCCCACTCTTCGAAGCTGGGCATCTGCCTCACGAAATCAGCCCTGCCGGAACAAAGGTACAGAAGGACGCCACCGCTCCGTAGGCTGCCTGGGGAAGGATCACCAGCCAAGACCTGGAGCACCGTCCGAAGCACTTCGGGCGCCAAGTCCTCCTCCTGAAGCCGCATGTGGTCTCCGCGCCCAGCAAAGTCCCACATCCGGCGAGAGTGGCGCTGGAGAGGAGCAACGCGGCACAGAAGGAACTCCCCCACCACCTTGGGCGCTGTCACATTGTGCGCCCTCAAACCTTCAAAGCGACGCCAGACGAAAACGAGCCGGGGGCTCGCGAGCGGTTTGTGACCCCAACCTGGGTTGGGAACAGCAGGCAAGGTCGGGTGCAAGAGCAGGGGGCTGGGCACCCCAACGTCTACGTACAACTAACGCTCTATGAACCCGGCCTAAGAAGGCGGAAGACCAAAGTCAATCCCTGAAGCAGCCATCTCAGGCGCGGCAAAGAAGCTTACGCACCCTGAGCATTGAGTAGGATCGCTCAGGCGCAAAGAAAAAAGTGGCGCAACAGGGCAACGAAAGGAGGGATGCCTATCATCACCTCGCACACGAAAGCAAAGACAACCAAAAGGGTAATGGACTCCGGCCTGAGATGCATCATGTGGATCTGATAATGGGAGAGTACAACATTGAGGAAAGCAGAAAAGGGGGGAACCAGACCCGCCCACAGGGCATCGGCGAAGAATGGGACCTCCGTGACGGTCCTAGCGAGAAAGGTGCGGGATGCGGGCCAAACTGTGGTCCGGACACACTCGTTGAAGATGGAAGCAAGGGCGGAGTGGACCTTGTCCAAGGCTTCCAGGCTGAGTATGATTGACCGATCGACGGCGGGGGCCACCGCTGGAGGCGCGCAGGGCGAAGGCGCAGGCTTCTTCCCCTTTCCTTTCTTCGCTGGTGCCATGGTGATGGGGAGGGGAAGGAGCTCGAGCCAGATTAGCGGCGGAGGTTGGAGCTCGGAGAAGAGGTAAAGGTAGGAGGCGAGTGGGCAGCCAAAGGAGGAACAACTGTGTGTGCAACTACGGGTCCACTTAGCCGGGCGTATGACAAGGCATCGTGGGGAAGCGCAGACGCCCACGTCCAATCAACCGCCACGCGGCGCCCAAGGCCGCAGGCTGTTAGGGCCCGCGGCGCTTCGCGCTTGCCCCTTCGCTTCTTTGCTAAGCCAAGCCCGCGCGCGCCTTGGGCCCGGGGGCTTGATACGTCTCCAACGTATCTATAATTTTTGATTGCTCCTTGCTACTTTATCTACTGTTTTGGACTATATTGGGCTTTATTTTCCACTTTTATATTATTTTTGGGACTAACCTATTAACCGAAGGCCCAGCCCAGAATTGTTGTTTTTTTTGCCTATTTCAGTATTTCGAGGAAACAGAATATCAAACGGAGTCCAAACGGAATGAAACCTTCGGGAACGTGATCTTCTCACCGAACGTGATCCAGGAGACTTGGACCCTACTCCAAGAATTTTCCGGGGAGGTCACGAGGGTGGAGGGCGCGCCCCCTGGGCGCGCCCCCTGCCTCGTGGGCCCCTTGGAGCTCCACCGACGTGCTCCTTCCTCCTATATATACCTACGTACCCCCATTAGACCAGGGACGGAGCCAAAAACCTAATTCCACCGCCGCAACATCCTGTATCCACGAGATCCCATCTTGGGGCCTGTTCCGGAGCTCCGCCGGAGAGGGCATCCATCACGGAGGGCTTCTACATCAACACCATAGCCCTTCCGATGAAGTGTGAGTAGTTTACTTCAGACCTTCGGGTCCATAGCTAGTAGCTAGATGGCTTCTTCTCTCTTTTTGGATCTCAATACAATGTTCTCCCCCTCTCTCGTGGAGATCTATTCGATGTAATCTTCTTTTTGCGGTGTGTTTGTTGAGACCGATGAATTGTGGGTTTATGATCCAACTTATCTATGAATAATATTTGAATCTTCTCTGAATTCTTTTATGTATGATTGAGTTATCTTTGCAAGTCTCTTCGAATTATCCGTTTGGTTTGGCCAACTAGATTGGTAGTTCTTGCAATGGGAGAAGTGCTTAGCTTTGGGTTCAATCTTGCGGTGTCCTTACTCAGTGACAGAAAGAGTTGCAAGGCACGTATTGTATTGTTGCCATCGAGGATAACAAGATGGGGTATTTATCATATTGCATGAATTTATTCCTCTACATCATGTCATCTTGCTTAAGGCGTTACTCTGTTTTTAACTTAATACTCTAGATGCATGCTTGATAGCGGTCGATGAGTGGAGTAATAGTAGTAGATGCAGGCAGGAGTCGGTCTACTTGTCACGGACGTGATGCCTATATAGATGATCATACCTAGATAACCTCATAACTATGCTCAATTCTATCAATTGCTCAACAGTAATTTGTTCACCCACCATAGAATATCTATGCTCTTGAGGGAAGCCACTAGTGAAACCTATGGCCCCCGGGTCTATTCTCGTCATATCAATCTCCATTACTTTATTTTACTTGTTTTGCTTTTACTTTTCACTTTGCATCTTTATACCAAAAATACCAAAAATATTATCTCTATCAGATCTCACTCTCGTAAGTGACCGTGAAGGGATTGACAACCCCTAAGCGTTGGTTGCGAGTTGCTATCGTTTTGTGCAGGTACGAGGGACTTGCGCGTGACCTCCTACTGGATTGATACCTTGGTTCTCAAAAACTGAGGAAAATACTTATGCTACTCTGCTGCATCACCCCCTCCTCTTCGGGGAAAACCAACACTAGCTCGAGACGTAGCAAGAAGGATTTCTGGCGCCGTTGCCGGGGAGGCCTACGCAAAAGTAAACATACCAAGTACCCATCACAATCTCTATCTCTCGCATTACATTATTTGACATTTGCCTCTCGTTTTCCTCTCCCCCACTTCACCCTTGCCGTTTTATTCACCCTCTCTTTCCCAATCTCCTCCTCTTTTTCCCTTTGCCTTTTGTTTGCTCGTGTGTTAGTTTGCTTACCTGTCGCTATGTCAAATTCCTTATCTTCTCCGTTATCTCCCGAGAATGAAGTGCTAAATTTTAAACAAAGGGAGGGAGAAAATCTAAAAGATGCTTGGTATAGAATTTGCAATGCTCAAAATAGATCTACTAGGAAGCAATCTACTTCAGTCCTTCTTCGCAATTTTTATGTAGGTGCTAATCCTTGGTATAGATATATCCTTGATACCATTACCGGAGGGAATTTTTTGTGTAGCCATACTTTTGATTCCTATAGTGCTTTAATAGATTTATTTGGCTCACCTCCCCTTTTGGTTAATGGAACTGTGTTAACCTTGGAGCATGTTATGCAAAGGCTTGAAATTATTGAAAACAAAGTTTCTACCACTGAATCCATTGAAAATCTAGATAAAAAGATTCATAATCAAATTACTCAATATGGATCTAAGGCGGGAATGAGAAAAATATTAAGGAGAAGGAACCCATGGTTAATGAAAAAAATAAATCTAGACTCTACTCGAATTGATAAACTTGAGGGTATCATTACCAACTTGGGAACTGCTTTTTGTTCCGTAAAAAGTACTCCTAGTCCTCCCACTAAAATTGCCAAGTTTATGTATGTTCCTAAAAATAAGGGTGAATCATCTAGTAAGGAAAATGCGGATATTAAATCTATAGGTATTCACCCCGATCTTTTTACAATCATTAAGGAACCATTTGCCACGAATGAATTTTTCGATCTTATGCCTAAAAGTTTGATAATAACTAGAAAGAAAGAAAATTCTAAAGGAGGTGGATGCCTCATTGAAGGATTGCCTACCAAAGATGGCAATACCTAGATCTATTCTTGCTTTTATGCCTAGCTAGGGGCGTTAAACGATAGCGCTTGTTGGGAGGCAACCCAATTTTATTTTGTGTTTTTTGTTTTTGGTTCTGTTTAGGAATAAATAATCCATCTAGATTATGTTTAGATGTGGTTTTATCTTTTAATTAGTGTTTGTGCCAAGTTAAACCTATTAGATCTTCTTGGAAGACAGTTATTTGATCTTGCTGTAATTTCCAGAATCTTTGCGCTCAGTGCCCGAATTTTTAAAAATCACCAGAATGTGATAAAATAGTGATTCCAATTTATTCTGATCAATTAACAAATTGCCCAGGTCTTCTAATTTTGGTAGAATTTTTCAGGTTCCAGAAGTTTGCGTTAGTAACAGATTACTACAGACTGTTCTGTTTTTGACAGATTCTGTTTTGCGTGTGTTGTTTGCTTATTTTGATGAATCTATGGCTAGTAAAATAGTTTATAAACCATAGAGAAGTTGGAATACAGTAGGTTTAACACCAATACAAATAAAGAACAAGTTCACTACAGTACCTTAAAGTAGTCTTTTGTTTTCTTTCTCTAACGGAGCTCACGAGATTTCTATTGAGTTTTGTGTTGTGAAGTTTTCAAGTTTTGGGTGAATTCTTTTGATGGATTATGGAACAAGGAGTGGCAAGAGCCTAAGCCTGGGATGCCCATGGCACCCCCAAGATAATCCAAGGACACCAAAAAGTCAAAGCTTGGGGATGCCCTGGAAGGCATCCCCTCTTTCGTCCACTTCCATCGGTAATTTACTTGGAGCTATATTTTTATTCACCACATGATATGTGTTTTGCTTGGAGCGTCTTGTATTATTTGTGTCTTTGCTTGTTAGTCTACCACAATCATCCTTTCTGTACACACCTTTTGAGAGAGCCATGCATGAATTGAAATTTTTTAGAATACTCTATGTGCTTCACTTATATCTTTTGAGCTTGATAGTTTACTCTATGTGCTTCACTTATATCTTTTTGAGCGTGATAATTTTTGCTCTAGTGCTTCACTTAGATCTTTTAGAGAATGGTGGTGGATTGTTTTAAAGAAACTTGATCTCTCATGCTTCACTTAGATTATTTTGAGAGTCGTTAATAGCATGGTAATTTGCTTAATGTTAATATACTTGGTATTCAAGATATGTGAAACTTTCTTTTTAGTGGGTTGAATACTAAGATAAGTTTGATGCTTGATAATTGTTTTGAGATATGGAGGTGATAATATCATAGTCGTGCTAGTTGAGTAGTTGTGAATTTGAGAAATACTTGTGTTGAAGTTAGCAAGTCCCGTAGCATGCACGTATGGTTAAAGTTGTGTAATGAATTTGAAGCATGAAGTGTACCTGGCTTGTGCATCCTTATGAGTGGCGGTCGGGGACGAGCGATGGTCTTTTCCTAAAAATCTATCCCCCTAGGAGCATGCACGTAGTACTTGATTTTTGATGACTTCTAAATGTTTGCAATAAGTATATGAGTTCTTTTGACTAATGTTGAGTCCATGGATTATACGCACTTTTACCTTTTCCGCCATTTGCTAGCCTCTTCGGTACCGTGCATTTCCCTTTCTCACATTGAGAGTTGGTGCAAACTTCGCCGGTGCATCCAAACCCCGTGATATGATACACTCTTTCACACATAAACCTCCCTATATCTTGCTCAAAACAGCCACCATACCTACCTATCATGGCATTTCCATAGCCATTCCGAGATATATTGCCATGCAACTTCCACCATCATCATCATCATCATCATGACATGCTTTACTTTTGTCATATTGCCATTGCATGATCTTGTAGTTGACATCGTATTTGTGGCAAAGCCACCATGCATTATTTTTCATACATGTCACTCTTGATTCATTGCACCATCCCGGTACACCGCCGGAGGCATTCATAATAGAGTCATATCTTGTTCTAGTATCGAGTTGTAATCATTATGTTGTAATCAATAGAAGTGTGATGATCATCATTATTAGAGCATTGCCCAATCAAAAAAAAAGAGAGAAAGGCAAAAAAAAGAAAGGCCCAAAAAAAGAAAGGGCAATGCTACTATTTCTTTTTCCACACTTGTGCATCAAAGTAGCACCTTGTTCTTCATGTAGTGAGTCTCATATATTGTGCTTCAAAGTAGCACCATGATTTTCATATAGTGAGTCTCATAAGTTGTCTTGTTCATACTAGTGGGAATTTTTCATTATAGAACTTGGCTTGTATATTCCAACGATGGGCTTCCTCAAAATGCCCTAGGTCTTCATGAGCAAGCAAGTTGGATGCGCACCCACTAGTTTTCTTTTGTTGAGCATTCTTAGCTCTAGTGCATCCGTTGCATGGAAATCCTTACTCCTTGCATTAACATCAATTGATGGGCATCTCCATAGCTCATTGATTAGCCTCGTTGATGTGAGACTTTCTCCTTTTTTGTCTTCTCCACACAATCCACATCATCATATTCTATACCACCCATAGTGCTATGTCCATGGCTCGCGCTCATGTATTGCGTGAAGGTTGAAAAGTTTGAGATTATTTTAGTATGAAACAATTGCTTGGCTTGTCATCAGGGGTATAGAAGTTGGGAACATCTTTGTGTGACGAAAATGAAGCATAGACTAACTATATGATTTTGTAGGGATGAACTTCCTTTGGCCATGTTATTTTGAGATGACAAAATTGTTTGATTAGTATGCTTGAAGTATTATCATTTTTATGTCAATATGAACTTTTGTCTTGAACCTTTCGGATCTGAATATTCATACCATGATTAAGAAAATTTACATTGAAATTATGCCAAAGTATCACTCCGCATCAAAAATTCTCTTTTTATCATTTACCTACTCGAGGACGAGCAGGAATTAAGCTTGGGGATGCCTGATACGTCTCCAATGTATCTATAATTTTTGATTGCTCCATGCTACTTTATCTACTGTTTTGGACTATATTGGGCTTTATTTTCCACTTTTATATTATT
Organism: Aegilops umbellulata; assembly: GCA_032464435.1. Lineage (NCBI taxonomy): Eukaryota > Viridiplantae > Streptophyta > Magnoliopsida > Poales > Poaceae > Aegilops > Aegilops umbellulata. Next base: position 335,221,313 of record CP136058.1, read on the forward strand.
TTTGGGACTAACCTATTAACCGGAGGCCCAGCCCAGAATTGCTGTTTTTTTTGCCTATTTCAGTATTTCGAGGAAACAGAATATCAAACGGAGTCCAAACGGAATGAAACCTTCGGGAATGTGATCTTCTCACCGAACGTGATCCAGGAGACTTGGACCCTACTCCAAGAAGGGAGGTCACGAGGGTGGAGGGCGCGCTCCCCTGCCTCGTGGGCCCCTCGGAGCTCCACCGACGTTCTCCTTCCTCCTATATATACCTACGTACCCCCATTAGACCAGGGACGGAGCCAAAATCCTAATTCCACTGCCGCAACTTCCTGTATCCACGAGATCCCATCTTGGGGCCTGTTCCGGAGCTCCGCCGGAGAGGGCATCCATCACGGAGGGCTTCTACATCAACACCATAGCCCTTCCGATGAAGTGTGAGTAGTTTACTTCAGACCTTCGGGTCCATAGCTAGTAGCTAGATGGCTTCTTCTCTCTTTTTGGATCTCAATACAATGTTCTCCCCCTCTCTCGTGGAGATCTATTCGATGTAATCTTCTTTTTGCGGTGTGTTTGTTGAGACCGATGAATTGTGGGTTTATGATCCAACTTATCTATGAATAATATTTGAATCTTCTCTGAATTTTTGTATGTATGATTGAGTTCTCTTTGCAAGTCTCTTCGAATTATCCGTTTGGTTTGGCCAACTAGATTGGTAGTTCTTGCAATGGGAGAAGTGCTTAGCTTTGGGTTCAATCTTGCGGTGTCCTTACTTAGTGGCAGAAAGAGTTGCAAGGCACGTATTGTATTGTTGCCATCGAGGATAACAAGATGGGGTATTTATCATATTGCATGAATTTATTCCTATACATCATGTCATCTTGCTTAAGGTGTTACTCTGTTTTTAACTTAATACTCTAGATGCATGCTGGATAGCGGTCGATGAGTGGAGTAATAGTAGTAGATGCAGGCAGGAGTCGGTCTACTTGTCACGGACGTGATGCCTATATACATGATCATACCTAGATAACCTCATAACTATGCTCAATTCTATCAATTGCTCAACTGTAATTTGTTCACCCACCGTAGAATATCTATGCTCTTGAGAGAAGCCACTAGTGAAACCTATGGCCCTCGGGTCTATTCTCATCATATCAATCTCCATTACTTTATTTTACTTGTTTTGGTTTTACTTTTCACTTTGCATCTTTATACCAAAAATACCAAAAATATTATCTCTATCAGATATCACTCTCGTAAGTGACCGTGAAGGGATTGACAACCCCTAAGCGTTGGTTGCGAGTTGCTACCGTTTTGTGCAGGTACGAGGGACTTGCGCGTGACCTCCTACTGGATTGATACCTTGGTTCTCAAAAAATGAGGGAAATACTTACGCTACTGTGCTGCATCACCCCCTCCTCTTCGGGGAAAACCAACGCTAGCTCGAGACGTAGCAGGGCTACTGTCGTCGTTTTGGGAACGGGGGTCCACAGACTTGCCTGCCTGCGGCCTACCGCATGGCTCAAGTGGGGGCCCAACGTGGCCCATCTTCGTCAACACAAGCTCAAGACCCTCGCAAGGGGCCAAGCCTCGCGGGGCGGACGATAGAGAACTTCCTCAAGAGCAGCCTCATCAGGCAGGCTCACGAGGAGGCGGAGAGATCAATGCAAGGGGACCTCGCGAGGATCCAGTGACGCAAGCCATGGCGATCAAGGCCAGGCGGGCGCCGGCCTGCGCAGAGTCCTTATTTCCCCTTTGGTGCTAAGGAGACAAGCTCAGGCCAAGGTATCAGGCAAAGGTTACCATTCCAGTGCAACGAGACCAAGACCAGCCAGGCGGCCAGACGGAGGTCACCATGGGGCCCAAGACGGCATCACCACCAGAGCTTTTGGCAGCTGAAGACCACCTTTGGTCAGGATAACTTGTACTAGATGTTCCCCTTCAAAATGGCCAATTGTTGGCGCCCTTCCCGCTCATTATTTAGGGGAGAGGCCCAGGGCCTCTATAAATAGAGCTAGCCATCCCAGAGGAGAAAAGAGAGGAGAAAAAGCAAAGAGAGAGGCAAGAGAGAAAGAGAAGAGCAAGGTGAAACCCAGTATAGGCTAAGTAGAACAGCCGCACCAGCTCAAGAACACCTCTCGCGAGGATGTTCTTCCTTTGTACTGTTTATCATCAGCCCCTGAGGCAATCCACCACACCACACACTGGAGTAGGGTATTACACCACAACGGTGGCCGAACCAGTATAAACCCTGTGTCTCTTGTGTTGTTCATCGTTTTCATCTCAGTTCGCACGAGAGGATCGGACATAGATCAGTAGGGGAGAGATCTCCGTGTGCACCCCAGTGCTCGAACCTCGAGGGTCTGCCGGAACCCGAAATCCGACAAAAATAGACCCGGGGCCATAGGTTTCACTAGTGGCTTCTCTCAAGATAGCATAAGTATTACGGTGGGTGAACAAACTACTGTCGAGAAATTAAGCATAGTTATGAGAATATGTAGGTATGATCATGTATATAGGCATCACGTCCGTGACAAGTAGACCGACTCCTTCCTACATCTGCTACTATTACTCCACACATCGACCGCTATCCAGCATGCATCTAGAGTATTAAGTTCATAAGAACAGAGTAACGCTTTAAGCAAGATGACATGATGTAGAGGGATAAACTCATGCGATATGATATAAACCCCATCTTTTTATCCTCGATGGCTACAATACAATACGTGTCGTTTCCCCTACTGTCACTGGGATCGAGCATTGCAAGATTGAACCCAAAGCTAAGCACTTCTCCCATTGCAAGAAAGATCAACCTAGTAGGCCAAACCAAACTGATAGTTTGAAGAGACTTGCAAAGATAACCAATCATACATAAAAGAATTCAGAGGAGATTGAAATATTGTTCATAGATAATCTTGATCATAAACCCACAATTCATCGGATCTCGACAAACACACCGCAAAAGAAGAGTTACATCAAATAGATCTCCAAGAGAATCGAAGAGAACTTTGTATTGAGATCCAAAGAGAGAGAAGAAGCCATCTAGCTAATAACTATGGACCCGAAGGTCTGAGGTAAACTACTCACACATCATCGGAGAGGCTATGGTGTTGATGTAGAAACCCTCCATGATCAATGCCCCCTCCGGCGGAGCGTCGGAAAAGGTCCCAAGATGGGATCTCACGGGTACAGAAGGTTGCGGTGGTGGAATTAGGTTTTTGGCTCCCGTTCTGATGGTTTGGGGGTACGTAGGTATATATAGGAGGAATAAGTAGGTCGGTGGAGCCACGAGGGGCCCACGAGGGTGGAGTGGCTTCCTCGTCGGTTGCTTGACGTCCACTCCAAGTCCTCTGGATCACGTTTGTTCCGAAAATCACGTTCCTGAAGGTTTCATTCCATTTGGACTCCATTTGATATCCTTTTCCTTCGAAACACTTAAATAGGCAAAAAAACAGCAATTTGGGCTAGGCCTCCAATTAATAGGTTAGTCCCCAAAAAATATAAAAGTGTATAATAAAGCCCATTAAACGTCCAAAACAGAATATATAATAGCATGGAACAATAAAAAATTATAGATATGTTGGAGACGTATCAAGCATCCCCAAGCTTAATTCCTGCTCGTCCTTGAGTAGGTAAATGATAAAAACAGAATTTTTGATGTGGAATGCTACTTGGCATAATTATCAATGTAATTCTCTTATTTGTGGTATGAATATTTAGATCCGAAAGATTCAAGATAAAAGTTTAATATTGACATAAAAGTAATAATACTTCAAGCAAACTAATTAAGCAATTATGTCTTCTCAAAATAACATGGCTAAAGAAAGTTCATCCCTACAAAATCATATAGTTGGGTCATGCTCCATTTTCGTCACACAAGAATGCTCTCATCATGCACAACCCCGATGACAAGCCAAGCAATTGTTTCATACTTTATTAATCTCAAACTTTTTTCAACTTTCACGCAATATATGAGCGTGAGCCATGGATATAGCACTATGGGTGGAATAGAATATGATGATGGGGGTTATGTGGAGAATACAAAAAAGGAGAAAGTCTCACATTAACACGGCTAATCAATGAGCTAGTGAGATGCCCATCGATTGATGTCAATGCAAGGAGTAGGGATTGCCATGCAACGGATGCACTTGGAGCTATAAATGTATGAATGCTCAACAAAAGAAACTAAGTGGGTGTGCATCCAACTTGCTTGCTCATGAAGACCTAGGGCATTTGAGGAAGCCCATTGTTGGAATATACAAGCCAAGTTCTATAATGAAAAATTCCCACTAGTATATGAAAGTGACAAAACAAGAGACTCTCTATCATAAAGATCATGGTGCTACTTTGAAGCACAAGTGTGGAAAAAGGATAGTAGCATTGTCCCCCCTTTTTTTTCTTTTTTTGGGCCTCCCCTTTTTTATTTGGCCTTTCTCTTTTTTTTTGGGACAATGCTCTATGAATGATGATCGTCACACTTCTATTTATTTACAACTCAATGATTACAACTCGATACTAGAACAAAGTATGACTCTATATGAATGCCTCCGGCGGTGTACCGAGATGGGTAATGAATCAAGAGTGACATGTATGAAATAATATGCATGGTGGCTTTGCCACAAATACGATGTCAACTACATGATCATGTAATGGCAATATGACAATGATGAAACTTGTCATGATAAACGGAACGGTGGAGAGTTGCATGGCAATATATCTCAGAATGGCTATGGAAATGCCATAATAGGTAGGTATGGTGGCTGTTTTGAGGAAGATATAAGGAGGTTTATGTGTGATAGAGCGTATCGTATCACGGGGTTTGGATGCACCGGCGAAGTTTGCACCAACTCTCAAGGCGAGAAAGGGCAATGCACGGTACCGAAGAGGCTAGCAATGATGGAAGTTTGAGAGTGCGTATAATCCATGGACTCAACATTAGTCATAAAGAACTCACATACTTATTGCAAAAATCTACAAGTCATCAAAAACCAAGCACTACGCGCATGCTCCTAGGGGGATAGATTGGTAGGAAAAGACCATCGCTCGTCCCCGACCGCCACTAATAAGGAGGACAATTAAAGAACACCTCATGTTTCAAATTTGTTACACAACGTTTACCATACGTGCATGCCACTAGACTTGCAAACTTCAACACAAGTATTTCTCAAATTCACAACTACTCAACTAGCACAACTTTAATATCACTACCTCCATATCTCAAAACAATCATCAAACTTTTCTTAGTATTCAACACACTTATAAAAAAGTTTTTACTAATCTTGGATACCTATCATATTAGGACTAATTTCACAATTTAAGCAAATTACCATGCTGCTTTGTAGGACTCTCAAAATGATATAAGTGAAGCATGAGAGAACAATAATTTCTATAAAACAAAACCATCACCGTGCTCTAAAAGATATAAGTGAAGCACTAGAGCAAAAACTATATAGCTCAAAAGATATAAGTGAAGCACATAGAGTATTCTAATAAATTCTGAATCATGTGTGTCTCTCTCAAAAGGTGTGTACAGCAAGTATGATTGTGGTAAAATAAAAAGCAAAGACTCAAATCATACAAGACGCTCCAAGCAAAACACATATTATGTGGTGAATAAAAATATAGCCCCAAGTAAAGTTACCGATAGACGAAGACGAAAGAGGGGATGCCTTCCGGGGCATCCCCAAGCTTTGTCTTTTGGGTGTCCTTGGATTTACCTTGGGGTGCATTGGGCATCCCCAATCTTAGCCTCTTGCCACTCCTTGTTCCATAATCCATCAAATCTTTACCCAAAACTTGAAAACTTCACAACACAAAACTTAACAAAAAATCTCGTGAGCTCCGTTAGCGAAAGAAAGAAAAACACCACTTCAAGGTACTGTAATGAACTCATTCTTTATTTATATTGGTTTTAAACCTACTGTATTCCAACTTATCTATGGTTTATAAACTATTTTACTAGCCATAGATTCATCAAAATAAGCAAAAAACACACGAAGAACAGAATCTGTCAAAAACAGAACAGTCTGTAGTAATCTGTAACTAACGCCAACTTATGGAACTCCAAAAATTCTAAAATAAATTGCTGGACGTGAGGAATTTATCTATTAATAATCTGCAAAAAGAATCAACTAGATATCACCCTCCAGTAAAAAGTTGAAGCTAATCTCGTGAGCGCTAAAGTTTCTGTTTTTTTACAGCAAGATTGCAAAGACTTTCCCCAAGTCTTCCCAAAGGTTCTACTTGGCACAAACACTAATGAAAACACAAAACCACATCTAAACAGAAGCTAGATGGATTATCTATTACTAAACAAAACCAAAAATCAAAAAACTAAAATAAAATTGGGTTGCCTCCCAACAAGCGCTATCGTTTAACGCCCCTAGCTAGGCATAAAAACGAGGATAGATCTAGGTATTGCCATCTTTGGAAGGCAATCCATAAGTGGCTCTCATAATAGATTCATAAGGTAATTTTATTTTCTTTCTAGGAAAGTGTTCCATGCTTTTCCTTAACGGAAATTAGAATCTAATATTTCCTTCCTTCATATCAATAATTGCACGAATCGTTCTAAGGAAAGGTCTACCAAGAATAATAGGACATGAAGGATTGCAATCTATATCAAGAACAATAAAATCTATGGGAACATAGTTCCTATTTACAACAATAAGAACATCATTAATTCTCCCCATAGGTTTCTTAATAGTGGAATCCGCAAGATGTAAGTTTAGAGAACAATCATCAATTTCACGGAAACCTAACAAATCACACAAGGTGGTTGGAATCGTGGAAACACCAGCACCCAAATCACACAAAGCATAGAATTCATGATCCTTAATTTTAATGTTAATAGTAGGTTCCCACTCATCATAAAGTTTCTAGGGATAGAAACTTCCAACTCAAGTCTTTCTTCATAAGATTGCATTAAAGCATCAACGATATGTTCGGTAAAAGCTTTATTTTGACTATAAGCATGAGGCAATTTTAGTACGGATTGCAACAAGGAAATACAATCTATCAAAGAGCAATTATCATAATTAAATTTCTTGAAATCCAAATAGTGGGCTCATTGATATCTAAAGTTTTGACCTCTTCAATCCCACTTTTACCAATTTTAGCATCAAGATCTAAAAACTCAGAATTTGTGGGACGCCTTCTAACTAAAGTTGACTCATCTCCAGTCCCATCATTATCAAGATTCATATTGCAAAACAAATATTTAATAGGGACACATCAATAACTTTTAGATCTTCATCTTTATTCTCATAAAAACTAGAAGAAGACGCTTTCAGAAAGCAATCTTTCTTAGCACGCATCCTAGCGGTTCTTTCTTTGCACTCATCAATGGAAATTCTCATGGCTTTGAGAGACTCATTGATATCATGATTAGTTGGTATAGATCTAAGCTTCGAAGAATCAACATCAAGAGAAATCCTATCCATGTTCCTAGCCAATTCATCAATCTTAGGCAATTTTTCTTCAAGCAAAGCATTGAAATTCTTTTGAGAATTCATAAACTCTTTGACACTAGTCTAAAAATGAAAGGGCAACTTATTAAAATTTCCATAAGAATTGTTGTAGGAATTACCATCATTATTAGAGGAATTACTAGGATACGTCCTAGGATTAAAGTTTCCTCTATAAGCGTTGTTACCAAAATTATTCCTACCAACAAAATTCACATCCATAGATTCATTATTATTATCAATCAAGGTAGAAAAAGGCATATCATTAGGATCTGAAGAAACACTCTTATTAGCAAACAATTTCATAAGTTCATCCATCTTTCCACTCAAAACATTAATTTCTTCAATTGCATGCACCTTTTTACTAGTAGATCTTTCAGTGTGCCATTGAGAATAATTAACCATAATATCATCTAGGAGTTTGGTAGATTCTCCTAAAGTGATTTCCATAAAAGTGCCTCCCGCGGCCGAATCTAAAAGATTTCTAGAAGCAAAATTCAATCCAGCATAAATTTTGTGTATAATCATACACAAATTCAAACCATGAGTAGGGCAATTACGTATCATTAATTTCATTCTCTCCGAAGGTTGTGCAACATGTTAATGATCAAGTTGCTTAAAATTCATAATATCATTTCTAAAGGAGGTGATTTTAGCGGGAGGAAAATACTTAGAGAGAAAAGCATCTTTGCACTTATTCCAAGAATCAATACTATTCTTAGGCAAAGACGAAAACCAAGTTTTAGCACGATCTCTAAGTGAAAAGGGAATAGCTTCAATTTAACAATATCATTATCCACATCTTTCTTCTTTTGCACATCACACAAATCAACAAAGCTATTTAGATGGGTAGCGGCATCTTCACTTGGAAGGCCGGCGTATTGATCTTTCATGACAAGATTCAGTAAAGCAGCATTAATTTCACAAGATTCGGCATCGGTAAGAGGGGCAATCGGAGTGCTAAGAAAATCATTGTTGTTGGTATTGGTGAAGTCACAAAATTTAGTATTAGCTTGAGCCATCGTGACAGACAAGCAATCCAACACACAAGCAAACAAGAGGCAAGCGAAAAAGAGGCGAACGGAAAGAGAGGACGAATAAAACGAAAAGGGTGAAGTGGGGGAGAGGAAAACGAGAGGCAAATGGCAAATAATGTAATGCGAGGGATAAGAGTTTGTGATGGGTACTTGGTATGTCTTGACTTTTGCGTAGACTCCCCGGCAACGGCGCCAGAAATCCTTCTTGCTACCTCTTGAGCACTGCGTTGGTTTTCCCTTGAAGAGAAAAGGGTGATGCAGTAAAGTAGCGTAAGTATTTCCCTTAGTTTTTAGGAACCAAGGTATAAATCCAGTAGGAGACCACGCTTGAGTCCCACACACCTACACAAACAAATAATAACCTCACAACCAACACGATAAAGGGGTTGTCAATCCCTTCACGGTCACTTACGAGAGTAAGATTTGATAGAGATGATAAGATAATATTTTTGGTATTTTTATGATAAAGACTAAAAGTAAAGAAAGCAAAATAAACAAAGATAGAAATAGCTTGTTGATGGAAGATTAATATGACGGAAAATAGACCCGGGGGCCATAGGTTTCACTAGTGGCTTCTCCCAAGATAGCATAAGTATTACGTGGGTGAACAAATTACTGTCAAGCAATTGATAGAATTGAGCATAGTTAGGAGAATATCTAGGTATGATCATGTATATAGGCATCACGTCTGTGACAAGTAGACCGACTCCTGCCTGCATCTACTACTATTACTCCACACATCGACCGCTATCCAGCATGTATCTAGAGTATTAAGTTCATAAGAATAGAGTAACGCTTTAAGCAAGATGACATGATGTAGAGGGATAAACTCATGCAATATGATATAAACCCCATCTTTTTATCCTTGATGACAACAATACAATACGTGTCGTTTCCCCTACTGTCACTGGGATCGAGCATTGCAAGATTGAAACCAAAGCTAAGCACTTCTCCCATTGCAAGAAATATCAACCTAGTAGGCCAAACCAAAATGATAGTTTGAAGAGACTTGCAAAGATAACCAATCATACATAAAAGAATTCAGAGGAGATTCAAATATTATTCATAGATAATCTTGATCATAAACCCACAATTCATCGGATCTCGACAAACACACCGCAAAAGAAGAGTTACATCAAATAGATATCCAAGAGAATCGAAGAGCACTTTGTATTGAGATCCAAAGAGAGAGAAGAAGCCATCTAGCTAATAACTATGGACCCGAAGGTCTGAGGTAAACTACTCACACATCATCGGAGAGGCTATGGTGTTGATGTAGAAGCCCTCCATGATCAATGCCCCCTCTGGCGGAGCGCCGGAAAAGGTTCCAAGATGGGATCTCACGGGTACAGAAGGTTGCGGTGGTGGAATTAGGTTTTGGCTCCCGTTCTGATGGTTTGGGGGTACGTAGGTATATATAGGAGGAAGAACTACATCGGTGGAGCTTCATGGGCCCCACGAGGGTGGAGGGCGTGCCTTGGGGGGGTAGGCGCGCCCCCTACCTCGTGCCCACCTTGAAGCTTCCTTGGCGTAGGGTCCAAGTCTCCTGGGTCATATTCGGTGAGAAAGTCACGTTCTCGAAGGTTTCATTCCGTTTGGACTCCGTTTCATATTCCGTTTCTTCGAAACTCCAAAATGGGCAAAAAACAGTAATTCTGGGCTGGGCCTCCGGTTAATAGGTTAGTCCCAAAAATAATTATAAAGTGAATAATAAAGACCAATATTGTCCAAAATAGTAGATAATATAGCATGGAGCAATCAAAAATTATAGATACGTTCGAGACGTATCACAAGGTATAGTTGGTATTCCCGAATCTCCAAGTTTTTTAGGCACTCCATCTTTAGAAGTGTAATTAGCAAGCATAGTGGAGATTACAGCTTTTGGTATTTTTCTCTTATTTGTGATGATATCTTTCATATAATTTTCATAACGAGGCATCTTCAAGATATCAGTCAAGCGAGTACGCAAAAAGACTGGCCTCAGCATTTCAGCAAAGCGTTCAAATTCTTCATCATCTTTCTTTTTAGTTGACTTGGGTGGAAAAGGCATTGGTTTTTGAACCCACGGTTCTCTTTGTTTACTGTGTTTTGTAGCAATGAAGTCTCCTTTATCATATCTTTTATTTTTAGCTTGTGGGTTATCAAGATCAACAGGTGGTTCTATCTCAACATCATTATCTGGTTCTTTATCATTGGTTGGTTGAGAGTCTTCATGAACCTCATCATTATATTTTTCATTATCACTAGGTGAGTGTTCATTACTAGATTGAGTTTCAACATCAGAGATAGAAGTTTCATTATCATTATCAGGAGGTTTCTCTATTTCAGGTTCACTAGAAGTATGCAAAGTCCTATCATTTTTCTTTTCCTTTTTCTTTTTAGAAGGACTAGGTGCACTAGTGTTAGCTCTTTGTGAATCCTGTTCAATTCTTTTTGGGTGTCCCTCAGGATAAAGTGGTTCTTGAGTCATTTTAATTACCTCCTCTAGTTGCAACTCTAACAGCAAAGTCATGCATATTATGATTCATTTCATCAAGTAATTCTCTTTGAGATTTAGCAACTTGTTCTAACTATGTTTGAACCGTAGAAGCATGTTTTCCCACACCTCTGACGTCATTTGATATTCTAAATAACAAGTCACTCAAGCGAGCAATCATATCAGAATTATATTTCAATTGTTTCATAACATTGGCATTGAAGTGATCTTGTTTTCTTATATAGTTTTCAAACTCATAAAGGCATTGACTAGGATGCATATTGTGAGGAATATCATTATCACTAAACATCATAAGAGAATTTACCTCTACCATCTTAGGCAGTGGTGGTGTATTAAGCCCATGTATTTCTTCAATAGGAGGTAAATTTTTAACATCCTCAGCTTTAATACCTTTTTCTTTCATAGATTTCTTTGCCTCTTGCATATCTTCATGACTGAGATATAATATACCCCTCTTCTTCGGAGTGGGTTTAGGCGGTGGTTCAGGAATAGTCCAATCATCATAGTTCTTCAATATATTATTCAATAATTCTTCAGCTTGTCCAATAATTCGCTCCCTGAAGACACAACCACCACAACTATCTAGGAAGTCCCTAGAAGGATCAGTTAGTCCATTATAGAAGATATGAATTATTTCATTTTTCTTAAGAGGATGATCAGGCAAGGCATTAAGTAACTGGCAAAGCCTCCCCCAAGTTTGTGGGAGACTCTCTTCTTTAGTTTGAACAAAGTTAAATATTTCATGTAAGGCAGCTTGTTTCTTATGAGCAGGAAAATATTTTTCAGAGAAGTAGTAAATCATATCCTAGGGACCATGCACACAACCAGGAACAAGAGTATTGTACCAAGCTTTAGTATCACCCTTTAATGAGAAAGGAAATAATTTGAGAATAAAGTATGAGCAAGTTTCCTCATCATGAGTAAAAAGGGTGGCTATATCATTCAACTTAGTAAGATGTGCCACAACAGTTTCAGTTTCATAGCCATGGAAAGGATCAGATTCAGCCAAAGTAATCAACTCTGGTCAACAGAGAATTCATAATCCTTATCATCAATAAAGATAGGTGAAGTAGCAAACTTAGGATCATTTCATTCTAGCATTCAGAGATTTTTCTTTATACTTTTGTAGTAATTTCTCTAGATCATCTCTATCATTACAAGCAAGAATATCTCTAGTTGTCTCTTCACTCATAACATAACCTTCCGGTACCTTAGGCAATTCATATCTAGGAAGGATAGTTCTAGCAGGTGTTTCAGGAGATTCAGTTTGAAGCTCATCATCAGATTCAACAACATCATGTTGTATAACTCTAGCAATTTGTTTATCAAGAAATTCACCAAGTGGCACATCATCATTAGTAAGCAAGGTACTAGCATCATCATAAGCATCATTCATAGTAGAAGTAGCATCATCAATAACTTGTGACATATCAGAATTAATAGCATGTGGTGGTGTTGCAAGTTTACTCACAACAAAAGGTGAATCTAAAGCAGAACTGGATGGCCGTTCCTTACCTTCCCTCGTCTCTGAGGTAAATCTTAGTCTTTGGATCCTTAAGATTCTTCATAGTGATAATATGATAATAATCCCAAGTGACTCAACAAAAGCTATGCTCCCTGGCAACAGTGCTAGAAAAAGATCTTGATAACCCACAAGTATAGGGGATCGCAACAGTTTTCGAGGGTAAAGTATTTAACCCAAATTTATAGATTCGACAGAAGGAGAGCCAAAGAATATTTGAAGGTATTAGCAGCTGAGTCGTCAATTCAACCACACCTGGAGATTAATTATCTGCAGCAAAGTGATCAGTAGCAAAGTAGTTTGATAGTTTTGATAATAGTGACAACAGCAATTGTAACAGTAACAGTGACAACAGTAAGTTTGTAGCAAGTGTAACACTGATGATAGCAGTAGTAACGCAGTAGAAACAATATAAGATAAATTCGTAGGCATTGGATTGGTGACTTGTTGGATGATATTCATCATGAGACAGTTATAACCTAGGGGGATACGGCACTAGCTCCAGTTCATCGATATAATGTAGGCATGTGTTCCGTAAATAGTCATACGTGCTTTATTAAAATAACATGCATGACATCTTTTGTCCTACCATGCCGTGGCAGCAGGGTCCATATTGGAAACTAAGGGATATTAAGGCCTCCTTTTAATAGAGAACCAGAACAAAGCATTAACACATAGTGAATACATGAACTCCTCAAACTACGGTAATCACTGAGAGTGGGCCTGGTTGTTGTCACTCCGGGGTTGTCGGATCATAACTGTAATAGGTGACTATAACTTGCAAGATCAGATCTAAAACATGGATATAATGATGAATTCATAAACGGTTCAGATCTGAGTTCATGGCACCCAGGCCCAAAGTGACAAGCATTAAGCACAGCAAAGTCATAGAAACATCAATCTAAGAACATAGTGGATACTAGGGATCAAGCCCTAACAAAACTAACTCGATTACATGATGAATCTCATCCAACTCCTCACCGACCAGCGAGCCTAAGAAGGAATTACTCACTCCAGGTGGGGAGCATCATAGAATTGGCGATGGAGAAGGGTTGGTGATGACGAAGAACAAAGACCCCCCTCTTCGGAGCCCCAAACGGACTCCAGATCTTCCCTCCCAAGGAAGATCAGGGTTTGGCGGTGGCTTCGTCTCGTGGATCGCGATAATTCTTTCTCCCTGATTTTTCTGGAAATATGTGATTTTATAGTATCAGGGGGTCATCTGTGGGGCCACCAGGTGGGTACAACCCACCTGGGCGTGCCAGCAGAGGGGGCGCGCCCTGGTGGGTTGTGCCCACCTAGGGGCCCCTCTCTGGTGGACTTGGCTCCAGAAATTCTCTGTTATTATATAAAAAATCCTCGCAAAGTTTCGTTCCATTCCGAGAACTTTTATTTCTGCACAAAAACAACACCATGGTAGTTATGCTGAAAACAGGGCCAGTCCGGGGTTAGTTTCATTCAAATCATGCAAATTAGAGTCCAAAACAAGAGGAAAAGCGTGAGAGAAAGTAGATACATTGGAGACATATCAGGGATCACGGCGAAGTTCTATCAGATGAAGCGTTGCGTGCCCTAGAACTACTTGACGAGCCAGCGGCAGCAGAACCGGGTTGCTGCTTGCTATCTGCAAACGCGGTCGAAGGCACCGAAGCTGCAGAAACTATTCGCGTGCGAGCAACTGTCGGGAACCAGACTATGTTGTTGTTGGTTGATTCTAGCAGTACCAACAGTTTTGTCAATGCATCCGTCGTTAAACGCATTGCTGCACCAACAACTACCATACACCCACTACAAAAAACACACACATCCGTGACATTTTGGGCCAAACGAATTTTTTCTGTCATACTTATGACACTTCTATGACAAAATTGTGACAAAACACAGTATCATCATAGATGTGGCGGGGTCCTACTTCTATGACAAAAAATCATGACAGAAAATGGGCTTTTCGTCCTGGGCGGGCCGGAGATGCAGCTGCATGACATTCTTTGGGCCGTCCATGACGGAAAAAACTGTGGTAGAAGCGAGGGCGAGGAAAATATCGGGGTGTTCCCGGTTAGTTTGGGTGGTCCGGGCCGAGCGATGCGCGTTTCTCTCGTACACGCATGCGCGTGGGTGCGAGGCGTTGGGCTCTAACTGAACCCGAGCGATTGCACTACAGGCTACGCATTACTAAACCCGAGTGATCGATCGATGGCTGTTAACTGAACCCGATCGAGCGATTCCTTCGCTACTGCTGCTAGCTGAAGCCGATCGATGCTGCCTCTGGATGAACAGTGAGCGTTGCGGGGGGGGGGGGGGTTGGATGAACAGTTCCTGGTGGGGGTGGATGAACAGGACCCCGTGGTGTTGCCTCTGGATGAACAGGACCTCGATCGATCGAGCCGGTTGGGGCTGGATGAACAGGACCCCGTGGAGTTCAGGATGAACATGACCACCCCGTGGAGGGCAGGATGAACAGTAGACGGTGGAGGGCAGGATGAACAGTAGCCCGTGGAGGGGTGGTTGAACAGGAGCCCGTGGAGAGAGCTGGTTGAACAGTAGCTGGTGGAGTAGCGCGTGGTGGAGGCTGGATGAATAGGAGCCCGTGGATGAACAGTCGCAGGTGGAGGCTGGAGGAGGTCGACGGTGGATGAACAGTAGCCCGTGGAGGCTGGAGGGGGTCAATGGTGGAGATGAACAGTATCCCGTGGAGTCCTGTTTTGCGGTATGCCACACCCCTCCCGATGAACAGGACCCCCGTTTCGACCGTAGTGCTCCAACACAAGTCCGTTTCCTCCGTTTTGCGGTACGCCACACCCCTCCTGATCAACAGGACCCCCGTTTTGACCGTAGGAGGTCCGTTTCCTCCGTTTTGCGGTATGCCAGACCCCTACCGATGAACAGGATCCCGTTTCGAACGTGGCCGGTCGAACACAAGGCCGTTTCCTCCGTTCTGCGATACACCAGACCGCGTTTCCATCGGCTGTTCCGTCCAAGCCCTCCCGATGAACATGACGACGCATTCCGTTCCGACCCAGCCGGCTGGCTCCCCGTGAACACGACGACGACGCTGTTTCTCCATTCCGACCCAGCCGTGTACACGAGCCCTGGCCGTACGTATGCGCGAGTAGGCGTTCGAGACCCTGCCTGTATGTACGTACGTGGCTGTATTTTCTTTCTTGCACACTGGCTGATGTACATACATGTACATGCTATGTGCGCGCCTCTACTACGACATGTGCGCGCCTCTACATCGACCAGTATGTACGTACACGTTCGCGACCAAAATGACAACGCTATGTACGCTTCGACCAGGTGGGTCCCGACTGTCAGGCACTTCCTTGCCTGCGAAGATGTAGCTGGTGGGTCCCAGCAGTAAGGGGGGCGAATCTTTTTTTTTTTGCCCGGACACACTTCCTTGCGTGCGAAGATGTAGCTGGTGGGTGCCAACAGTCAGGGGGAAACATTTTTTTTGCAAAATACGGTGGCCCGTCCAGTGGGTCCCCGCTGTTAGGTGGAGGAATAATTATTTTGCGCGTAATAAGGAGGCACTCCCTTGCTATGGCCGTGGACCCAGCTGTCAGCCTCTCCATGTACAGTCCACGTCTGATGGAAGCCGTTCCTTGACCACGTTGATCACGCCGCGCCGAGAGCACCAGGGCGGTGGATGACGGCGAAGCCTAGGAAGGGGACGACGTGGAGCCGGGGAAGACGCGGCAGTGGAAGCCCGCGCGGAGAGGAGTAAGAGGGTTCACTGGTTCGCTGCGGTGTGAGACTGCCGTCGCCGCAGGGCCTGGCCAGCGGTGGGAATAGTAGGGGGCGGTGAGGCCTCCGCGGTAGCACAGCCGGCCACGGGAGGCAGGAACATGCGACACGACCGGCGCTGCTTTGGGCGGCTCGAGCAAGAAGACCATAGGTTGAAGAAGCACAAAGGACATTGGATGGACATCGTACGGTCACTGGAGCTAGAATCGTTCATATTAAATAAGTTGACAAAGCCCTCCGTCCCCGTCAACTTAGTAGGCCCACAAGTCAGCCTCCCACTATAGTGGGTCCCAGCTTGCCGGGGGGTATTCATTTTTTTGTGCGCAATAAGGAGGCACTTCCTTGCGTGCGAAGATGTAGTTGGTGGGTCCGACCTGTCAGCGGAGGGAACATTTTTTCGCAAAATACAGAGGCCCTTCCTGCGGGTCCCAGATGTCACATGGAGGAATCATTATTTTGCGCGTAATAAGGAGGCATTTCCTTGTTTGCGGCCGTGGACCCAGCTGTCAGCCTCTCCACGTACAGTCCACTTCTGATGGATGTCGTTTGTGGACCATGTTGACCACGTCGCGCCAAGAGCACCAGGGCGGTGGACGAAGGCGAGGCCTACGAAGGGAACGACACGGAGCCGGGGAAGACACGACAGTGGCTGCCCACGCGGTGGCGAGTACGAGGGTTGACTGGTTTGGCTGCCGTCGCCGGAAAATAACAGGAGGTGTGGGTGAGTAGAGGGATAGACAGGCCAGGGATGCGAGTATATGATGGGGCCATGAGGCCTGCCCGGCAGCTGATGACCCACAAGTATAGGGGATCGCAACAGTTTTTGAGGGTAGAGTATCAACCCAAATTTATTGATTCGACACAAGGGGAGCCAAAGAATATTCTCAAGTATTAGCAGTTGAGTTCTCAATTCTACCACACCTGGATAACTTAGTATCTGCAGCAAAGTATTTAGTAGCAAAGTAATATGGAAGTAACGGTAGCAAAAGTAATATATTTGGGTTTTGTAGTGATTGTAACAGTAGCAACGGAAAAGTAAATAAGCGAAGAACAATATGTGAAAAAATCGTAGGCATTGGATCGGTGATGGAGAATTATGCCGGATGCGGTTCATCATGTAACAGTCATAACATAGGGTGACACAGAACTACCTCCAATTCATCAATGTAATGTAGGCATGTATTCAGAATATAGTCATATGTGCTTATGGAAAAGAACTTGCATGACATCTTTTGTCCTACCCTCCCGTGGCAGCGGGGTCCTAATGGAAACTAAGGGATATTAAGGCCTCCTATTAATAGAGTACCGGACCAAAGCATTAACACATAGTGAATACATGAACTCCTCAAACTAAGGTCATCACCGGGAGTGGTCCCGATTATTGTCACTTCGGGGTTGCCGGATCATAACACATAGTAGGTGACTATAGACTTGCAAGATAGGATCAACAACTCACATATATTCATGAAAACATAATAGGTTCAGATCTGAAATCATGGCACTCGGGCCCTAGTGAAAAGCATTAAGCATAGCAAAGTCATAGCAACATCAATCTCAGAACATAGTGGATACTAGGGATCAAACCCTAACAAAACTAACTCGATTACATGATAAATCTCATCCAACCCATCACCGTCTAGCAAGCCTACGATGGAATTACTCACGCACGGCGGTGAGCATCATGAAATTGGTGATGGAGGATGGTTGATGATGACGATGGCGACAGATTCCCCTCTCCGGAGGCCCGAACGGACTCCACATCAGCCCTCCCGAGAGAGTTTAGGGCTTGGCGGCAGCTCTGTATCGTAAAACGCGATGAATCCTTCTCTCTGATTTTTTCTCCCCGAACACGAATATATGGAGTTGGAGTTGAGGTTGGTGGAGCGTCACGGGGCCCACCAGGCAGGGGGCGCGCCCAGGGGGGGCAGGCGCGCCCTCCACCCTCGTGGACCAGTGGAGGCCCCCCTGACGTGGATTCTTCTTCCAGTATTTTTTATATTTTCCAAAAAATAAGTTCCATGGAGTTTCAGGTCATTCCGAGAACGTTTGTTTCTGCACATAAATAACACCATGGAAAGTCTGCTGAAATAGCGTCAGTCCGGGTTAGTTCCATTCAAATCATGCAAGTTAGAGTCCATAACAAGGGAAAAATTGTTTGGAAAAGTAGATACGACGGAGACGTATCAACTCCCCTAAGCTTAAACCTTTGCTTGTCCTCAAGAAATTCAGTTGATAAACTGAAAGTGATAAAGAAAAACTTTTACAAACTCTGTTTGCTCTTGTTGTTGTAAATATGTAAAGACAACATTCAAGTTTTCAGCAAAGATTATGACTAACCATACTCACAATAACATTTAGGTCTCATGTTTACTCATGTAAATGGCATAACCAACTAGCGAGCAATAATAATAAATCTCGGATGACAACACTTTCTCAAAACAATCATGATATGATATAACAAGATGGTATCTCGCTAGCCCTTTCTGAGACCGCAAAACATAAATGCAGAGCACCTTTAAAGATCAAGGACTGACTAAACATTGTAATTCATGGTAAAAGAGATCCAATCATAGTCATACCCAATATAAATTAACAGTAATGCATGCAAATGACAGCGGTGCTCTCCAGCTGGTGCTTTTTAATAAGAGGGTGATGATTCAACATAAAAGTAAATAGATAAGCCCTTCGCAGAGGGAAGCAGGGATTTGTAGAGGTGCCAGAGCTCAATTTTAAAGCAGAGATAAATAATATTTTGAGCGGCATACTTTCATTGTCAACATAACAACCAAGAGTTGGCGATATCTTCCATACTAAACACATTATAGGCGGTTCCCAAACAGAATGGTAAAGTTTATACTCCCCTCCACCAATAAGCATCAATCCATGGCTTGCTCGAAACAACGAGTGCCTCCAACTAGCAACAGCCCCGGGGGAGTTTTGTTTGCAATTAGTTTGATTTGATTTGCATAAAGCATGGGACTGGGCATCCCGGTGACCAGTCATTTTCTCGTGAGTGAGGAGCGGAGTCCACTCCTCTTGAGAATAGCCCGCCTAGCATGGAAGATACAGACAACCCTAGTTGATACTTGAGCTATTCGAGCATACAAAACAGAATTTCATTTGAAGGTTTAGAGTTTGGCGCATACACATTTACTTGGAACGACAGGTAGATACCGCATATAGGAAGGTATAGTGGACTCATATGGAATAACTTTGGGGTTTTAGGGGATTGGATGCACAAGCAGTATTCCCGCTTAGTACAAGTGAAGGCTAGCAAAAGACTGGGAAGCGACCAACTAGAGAGCGACAACAGTCATGAACATGCATTAAAATTAATATACACTAAGTGCAAGCATGAGTAGGATATAATCCACCATGAACATAAATATCGTGAAGGCTATGTTGATTTGTTTCAATTACATGTATGAACATGTGCCAAGTCGAGTCACTTAAATCATTCAAAGGAGGATACCACCCCACTATACCGCATCACAACCATTTCAATAGCATGTTGGCACGCAAGGTAAACCATTCTAACTCGTAGCTAATCAAGCATGGCATAAGCAACTATAATCTCTAATTGTCATTGCAAACATGTTTATTCATAATAGGCTGAATCAGGAATGATGAACTAATCATATTTACAAAAACAAGAGAGGTCGAGTTCATACCAGCTTCTCTCATCTCAGTTAGTCCATCATATATCGTCATTATTGCCTTTCACTTGCACGACCGAACGATGTTAATAATAATAGTGCCTGTGCATTGGACTAAGCTGGAATCTGCGAGCATTCAATAAACAGGAGAAGACAAGGCAATATGGGCTCTTGGTTAGATCAACAATAATGCATATAAGAGCCACTCCAACAATTTAATCATGGTCTTCTCCTATCGACCCCCAAAGGAAAGAAAAGAAATAAAGCTATTTACACGGGAAAGCTCCCAACAAGCAAAAGAAGAACACGAAATATTTTTGGATTTTCTTTTTAATTATTACTACTACGGGAAGGAAAAGTAAACTAGCTAAAGCTACAACTAATTTTTTTTGTTTTTCTTAAGGTTTATTAAACACACAAGAAGAAAGCATAAAAAGGAAAATAAACTAGCATGGATATTACAGTGAAAAAGTATGAGCACCGACATCTAGCAATGAGTGTGTGAACATAAATGTAATGTCGGTGAGAAATACGTACTCCCCCAAGCATAGGCTTTTGGCCTAAGTTGGTCTAATGCCATAGATGGCCTGGCGGATATCCAAAGTTGTAGTAGGGGTCGTACTGAGATGAGGAAGACCCTGATTGCCACTGCTTGGCAATCATCTCCGGATCCCACTAGTAATCAGACTGTCGTGGAGGATCAAATTTTGGTTCCGGCTCTTGCTCTGTAGCTGATGTAGGGTTCCGGTAGGCGTGGATGGCCGCCAACGGAATGAGATACTGGCCTGCAGATAAATCAAACAAGGAAGGAGCAGGCAAGGTAATAGTCTCAGGGTGATGTTTATCAAATAATAGTTTGTATTTAAGCGCCCCTTCCCTATTCTTAACAATAAAATCATGCGCTACCATACTCTTATAATCTAAATAAACAGTAGGCAACAATTTCTCTTCTTTCTCATAGTGCCTAATAGGTATGTTATAATATGCAGCAAGGCGTGAAGCATAGACACCTCCAAAGATGGGGCCCTTTGTATGGTTCAGACTTAACCATTTAGCAATAATACCGCCCATACTAACAGTGTCATCACGGAAAAAACCATGGAACAAAATAATAATATCAGGGACACTAAGGTTTCCACAGTTTCCGCGACCAATTAAGCAACGACTAGCAAATATTGCAAAGTAGTGTAAAACAGGAAAATGTATGCTAGTGATTCTTGCATCGGAAACCTTCCTAGTTTCCCCTACAGTAATAGTATCAATAAATCCGTCCACATCTTTACGATGTGGTTCCTTTAAGCTACCCTCGAAAGGTATTTTGCAAACCCTGCAAAATTCATATAATGACATCTTCTTAACCACATCATATAAATGAAACTCTACTGAAGGAGGTGATTCCTTAGGATAATTGTAGAAGTATTGCACAAAAGTATTGCTGAGTAAGAGATACTGTTCGCATTGGTCGCGGAGGAAGGCGGTGAGGCCTGCATTCTCAGCCAATTCATAAAAATCATCATAAATCCCGGCTGCTCTCAAGAAATCATTGGAAGGCCATTCACACGGCCGAACCTCCGCGGTGCGAGGCAAATTATATTTGGACCTCTCCACTTCTTCACCTTTCTTTTCCTTCGAGCTTCAGCTCGATGAGCCCCTCAAAAATCTCTTCATTATTTTCTGTAAAATTCTGAAATTTTTAGTAACTTCAAATAAAAGTGAGCCAAGCTCAACAAAATTGATAGCAACTACTCCTACAAGTGCCTAGAGCCTATATCATGCATTAGAACTACTTGGAACCATATAAATTTGACATGCAAGCTCAAGAACATGGTCACCTAGACATCACAAATTTGCAATGAATAAAGCACTAGAACAAAAAACTAATTGGACCAATGGAGGAGTCACATACCAAGGAACAATCCCCCCAAGTAGTTTTGTGAGAGGTGCTTTGAGCAAGGAGATCAAAAATCACAGCAAAATGAGCTAGAACTCGTGCTTGAGCTGGATGGTGATTTTTTTGGAGTAAGAAGAAGTGTGTGGGTGCAGGAATAAGTGGAGGGGAGCCACCGTGGGCCCACGAGGTAGGGGTCGTGCCCTCCACCCTTGTGGCCAGGTGCTTGCTCCCCCTACTGTGTTCTCGGTGCCAGATATTCTCAAATATTCTAGAAAAAATCATAATTCATTTTCGGGGCATTTGGAGAACTTTTATTTTTGGGGTATTTTTATATTGCACGGATAATTCAGAAAACAGACAGAAAAATACTATTTTTTTACTTTATTTCAACTAAATAACAGAAAGTAAAGAGAGGGTAGAGAAGGTTGTGCCTTCTAGTTTCATCCATCTCATGCTCATCAAAAGGAATCCACTAACAAGGTTGATCAAGTCTTGTTAACAAACTCATTCCGAATAACATGGAACCGGAGAAATTTCGAATAACACTATGTTACCTCAACGGGGATATGCACATCCCCAATAATAAGAATATCATATTTCTTCTTGACAATAGGAAGAGGAAATTCGAAACCTTCAATAATAATTGGTGGAATTTTTCCAATAGGATTGATACTGTGGACTTGAGGTTGTTTCCTCGGAAAGTGTACTGTATGCTCATTACCATTAACATGAAAAGTGACATTGCCTTTGTTGCAATCAATAACAGCTCCTGCAGTATTCAAAAAAGGTCTTCCAAGAATAATAGACATACTATCGTCCTCGGGAATATCAAGAATAACAAAGTCCGTTAAAATAGTAACGTTTGCAACCACAACAGGCACATCCTCACAAATACTGACAGGTATAGCAGTTGATTTATTAGCCATTTGCAAAGATATTTCAGTAGGTGTCAACTTATTCAAATCAAGTCTACGATATAAAGAGAGAGGCATAACACTAACACCAGCTCCAAGATCACATAAAACAGTTTTAACATAATTTCTTTTAATGGAGCATGGTATAGTTGGTACTCCTGAATCTCCAAGTTTCTTTGGTATTCCACCCTTAAAAGTATAATTAGCAAGCATGGTTTAAATTTCAGCTTCCAGTATGTTTCTTTTATTTGTAACAATATCTTTCATATATTTAGCATAAGGGTTCATTTTGAGCATATCAGTTAATCGCATACGCGAAAGATAGGTCTAATCATTTCAGCAAAGCGCTCAAAATCCTCATCATCCTTTTTCTTGGATGGTTTGGGAGGAAAAGGCATGGGTTTTTGAACCCATGGTTCTCTTTCTTTACAATGTTTCCTAGCAATAAATTCTCTCTTATCATAACGTTGATTCTTTGATTGTGGGTTATCAAGATCAACAACAGGTTCAATTTCTACATTGTTATCATTGCTAGGTTGAGCATCTTCATGAACATCATCATTAACATTATTACTAGGTTCATATTCATTACCAGATTGTGTTTCAGCATCAAAAATAGAAATATCATTTGGATTATCAGGTGGTTCAGCAATAGGTTCACTAGAAGCATGCAAAGTCCTATCATTTTTCTTTTTCTTCTTTTTAGAAGGACTAGGTGCATCAATATTATTTCTGTGAGAATCTTGTTCAATTCTCTTAAGGTGGCCTTCAGGATACAAAGGTTCCTGAGTCATTTTACCAGTTCTAGTAGCCACTCTAACAGCATAATCATTTTTCTTACTATCCAATTCATTGAGGAAATCATTCTGAGCTTTAAGTACTTGTTCTACTTGAGTGGTAACCATAGAAGCATGTTTACTAATGAGTTTAAGTTCACCTTTAACATCAGCCATGTAATTACTCAAGTGTTCAATCATATAAGCATTTTGTTTTAATTATCTACCAAAATAAGCATTAAAATCTTCTTGCTCAACCATAAACTTATCAAACTCATCTAAACATTGGCTAGCAAACTTAGTAGGAGGGATTTCAGCTTTATCATATCTATAGAGAGAATTTACCTTTACTACCTGTGCCGGGTTATCAAGACCATGAGTTTCTTCAATAGGTATTGGATTAAGACCATATGTTTCTTCAACAGGCGGCAAATTAAGACCATGTATTTCTTCAATAGGAGGTAAATTCTTAACATCTTCAGCTTTAATACCTTTTTCTTTCATAGAATTCTTTGCCTCTTGCATACCTTCAGGGCTGAGAAATAGAACATCTCTCTTCTTCGGAGTTGGTTTAGGGATAGGCTCAGGAAGTGTCCAATTATTTTCATTTGTCAACATATTATTCAATAGAATTTCCGCATCATCCGATGGTCTTTCCCTGAAAACAGAACCTGCACAACTATCCAGGTAATCTCTGGAAGCATGAGTTAGTCCATTATAAAAGATATAAAGTATTTCATTTTTCTTGAGAGGATGATCAGGCAAAGCATTAAGTAATTGGAGAAGCCTCCCCCAAGCTTGTGGGAGACTCTCTTCTTCAATTTGCACAAAATTATATATATCCCTTAAAGCATCTTGTTTCTTATGAGCAGGGAAATATTTAGCAGAGAAGTAATAAATCATATCCTGGGGACTATGCACACAACCAGGATCAAGAGAATTGAACCATATCTTAGTATCACCCTTTAATGAGAACGGAAATATTTTAAGGATATAAAAGTAGCGAGTTCTCTCATCATTAGTGAACAGGGTGGCTATATCATTTAATTTAGTAAGATGTGCCACAACAGTTTCAGATTCATAGCCATAGAAAGGATAGGATTCAACCAAAGTAATTATATCAGGATCAATGGAGAATTCATAATCCTTATCACTAACAAAGATAGGTGAAGTAGCATAAGCAGGATCATATTTCATTCTAGCATCCAGAGTTTTTTGTTTAAGCTTAGCTAATAATTTCTTAAGATCACTTCTATCATTGCAAGCAAGAAAGTCTCTTTTAGTTTCTTCATCCATAACATAGCCCTCAGGCACAACATGCAATTTATATTTATTGGGAGAGCCTTCATCATCACTATCTTCAATAATATTAGATTCTATAATTTCATTTTCTCTAGCCCTAGCAAGTTGTTCATCAAGAAATTCACCAAGTGGCACAGTAGTATCAAGCATAGAAGTAGTTTCATCATAAGTATCACACATAGCAGAAGTGGCATCATCAATAACATGTGACATATTAGAATGAATAACAGAAGCAGGTTTAGGTGTCGCAAGCTTACTCAAAACAGAAGGTGAATCAAGTGCAGAGCTAGATGGAATTTCCTTACCTCCCCTTGTAGTTGAGGGATAAATTTTTGTTTTCTCGTCTTTCAAGTTCTTCATAGTGACCAACAGATATAAATCCCAAGTGACTCAAAGAATAGAGCTATGCTCCCCGACAACGGCGCCAGAAAATAGTCTTGATGACCCACAAGTATAGGGGATCGCAACAGTTTTTGAGGGTAGAGTATTCAACCCAAATTTATTGATTCGACACAAGGGGAGCCAAAGAATATTCTCGAGTATTAGCAGTTGAGTTGTCAATTTAACCACACCTGGATAACTTAGTATCTGCAGCAAAGTATTTAGTAGCAATGTAATATGGAAGTAACGGTAACGATAGCAAAAGTAATATTTTTGGGTTTTGTAGTTTTTGTAACAGTAGCAACGGAAAAGTAAACAAGCGAAAAACAATATGTGAAAAGCTCGTAGGCATTGGATCGGTGATGGAGAATTATGCTGGATACGGTTCATAATGTAACAGTCATAACATAGCGTGACACAGAACTACCTCCAATTCATCAATGTAGGCATTTATTCCGAATATAGTCATACGTGCTTATGGAAAAGAACTTGCATGACATCTTTTGTCCTACCCTCCCGTGGCAGCGGGGTCCTAACGAAAACTAAGGGATATTAAGGCCTCCTTTTAATAGAGTACCGGACCAAAGCATTAACACATAGTGAATACATGAACTCCTCAAACTAAGGTCATCACCGGGAGTGATCCCGATTATTGTCACTTCGGGGTTGCCGGATCATAACACATAGTAGGTGATTATAGACTTGCAAGATAGGATCAAGAACTCCAATATATTCATGGCACTCGGGCCCTACTGACAAGCATTAAGATAGCAAAGTCATAGCAACATCAATCTTAGAACATAGTGGATACTAGGGATCCAACCCTAACAAAACTAACTCGATTACATGATAAATCTCATCCAACCCATCACCGTCCAGCAAGTCTACGATGGAATTACTCACGCACGGCGGTGAGCATCATGAAATTGGTGATGGAGGATGGTTGATGATGACGATGGCGACGGATTCCCCTCTCCGGAGCCCCGAACGGACTCCAGATCAGCCCTCCCGAGAGAGTTTAGGGCTTGGCGGTGGCTCCGTATCGTAAAACACGATTGTCGGTGTCAAAACCGGCGGATCTCGGGTAGGGGGTCCCGAACTGTGCGTCTAGGCGGATGGTAACTGTCGGATCACGGGTTCCGGCAGACCCTTAAGGTTTGAACTCTGGGGTGCGCGCGGAGATCGTGCCCACTACCTCTTCGTCTCGTAAGGATCTAACTACTAGAAGAAGAACACAAGAGACACATGGTTTATACTGGTTCGGGCCACCATTGTGGTGTAATACCCTACTCTAGTGTGGTGGGTGGATTGCCCCTTGGGCTGATGATGAAGAACAATACAAGGAAGAACGACCTCGCGAGGGTCTGTTCTTGGCTAGGGGATGAACTGCTAGGGGGAGTTCGATCGCCCTTCTCTCTCTCTCTAGATGCTGGATTCCATCCCTTGATGCTGAATCGGATCGGATTCTGAATCCCCCATCCCCTGGGGGTGGCTACTCCTATTTATAGGCAAAGGCCCTGGGCCTCTTCCCCAAATATTGAGCGGGAAGGGCGCCAACAACTGGCCAATTTGAAGGGGAACATCTGGTACACTTATCCTGACTAAAGTTGGTCTTCGCCTGCCAAAGGCCCTGTGGTGACGCCGTCCTGGGCTCCATGGTGACCTCCTTCCCACCGTTGGACTGGTCTTGG
Organism: Aegilops umbellulata; assembly: GCA_032464435.1. Taxonomy (NCBI): domain Eukaryota; kingdom Viridiplantae; phylum Streptophyta; class Magnoliopsida; order Poales; family Poaceae; genus Aegilops; species Aegilops umbellulata. The sequence goes on from CP136058.1 coordinate 335,248,178, forward strand.
TCTCGTTGCACCCAAATGGGTGCCTTTGCTTGATCCTCTCGCCTGCGCTTGCCCCCTTTGCACCAAAGAGGAAAGGGAGACGCTGCGCGGGCTGGCGCCCGCCTGGCACCTTTGGTCGTCATGGCTTGCGTCATGGGCACCTCGTGAGGTACCCGCCTTGATCTCTCTGCCTCCTCGCGAGCCAGCCTAGGGAGGCCGTGCTTGAGGAAGCGCCGTGTCGTCCGCCTCGCGAGGCTTGGCCCCTCGCGAGGGTCTTGAGCCTTGTGCTGATGAAGATGGGCCATGCTGGGCCCCCATTTGAGCCACTCTGCAGGCCGCAGGCAGGCAAGTCTGGGGACCCCCGTTCCTAGAACGCCGACAGTAGCCCCCGGGCCCAAGGCGCACACGGACTTGGCTGTGCCGAGAGGCGAAAGGGCAAGGGCGAAGCGCCGCGGGCCCTAACAGCCTGCGGCCTCGGGCGCCGCGTGGCGGTTGATTGGACGTGGGCGTCTCCGCTTCCCCACGACGCCTCGACGATCGCGCGGATTGGACAAGTCCCTGCATGCAAATCGTGGCATGATTACCTGTGATCGTGGAGGCCGACGGTTGGCCTCCGCCGGCTATAAGTACGGCACCGCGCGTGCCCATCCAGTCCATCTCCCCTTGCTTTCTCCTTCGCCTTGATTCTTGCTCCGCCTTGACGTGATGGCTCTGATTCGCCGGCTCTCTGCAGCGGAGAAGGGAAAGGCTCCACAAGAGGTACCTGACCCGCTCCCGCCAAAGAAACGGCCTGCCTTGCGCGGCCGAGACGAGGAGAACCGCCTGGTGGTGCTGAGGCCTTGGTACGAGCGGCCTCCGCCGGGATTCCCGCTTCCCTTGCATGCCCCTGCCGAGGGACTTGGAAGAGGAGATGCCGATCCCCTCGGCCAGCGCCGTCGCCAGCGCTGGAGGGTCACAAATGTGTTGGTCGTTCCTCCTGGAGTCCACGCCGAGGGCTCCTCCGGCGAGCTCGTGCTCCACGCCGCCATGCCTCCGCGGACTTGGATTCGTTTTCCTCCCTTCTTCGCCTCCGTCTTCCAGCAGGGGAGACTCCTGGAGCTGTGGCTGCAGCACGCCGACTGCAGCACTCCTGCGACCGGGGCAGAGGTTGCGATCACTGCCCCGGGCGAGGTCTTCATGACTCGCGGCTGGGGCGAGATCGCTCGGTGCTGCAGAACGAAGGGCTCCCTCACGATCCACCTTGAGTACGACGGTGCTTTGGTGATGTTCTTCAAGGTCTTCGACGCGAACGGTCGCCGGCTGGAGTGCTGCCCTGGGGGAGGCGGCCAGGACCTCGCCATGGCGACGGCTGGGCCCGCCAATCGCCCCCTGAACAGCTCCAAAAGCGACGGGAGCGCCGGAGGATCCAGCGATCCCAGTGAGGTCTTCGCGACGCCGAAGACGAGCGACGACAGCTACGAGCCCGCGAGCCGATGCCCCTCCCGGAGCAGGGCAGGCTCGCTTGGTCGCCGCCGATCCTGATCTGGATGGGGTTGGCGCCGGTGCTCGACGGCCCACCGTTGATGATGGCATCTTTTGCAGGGGCGCGTGTAGTTAGCACCCTTTAGGATCCGTTCCCTGCGAGGAATCACATTGTGCCCCATAGGGGCTTGTAAGGCGGCTGTGATCCTTGTTGTTAATATGTAACCCTTGCTATGGGTCTGTGCGAATCGCAAATTCCGTCATAGTTTGGTCCTCCCTTTCGCACCTCGCGAGGGCTTGGTGCTCTGCGTCGACAGGTCCCAGTCCCAAGGCGCCGTCAGCCGTCGCTGGTATGCCAGGTCGCGATGCCATGGTCAAGGCCAGGAGGTGAGCGACCAGGGGTCCAGTAAGAGCCCCTGAGTCGTGATGCTTAGGAGGTCCCCTTTGGCGCCCAAGCAGCCGTCGCTTGGTGAGAAAGAGAAGCAACGTCGCTAGTACGGAGTCGCTTTAGGTGCGGGGGTAGTGCCACGGTAGCCAATGCTTTGGATGGTGACTTATCTTTGGGGGTCGTGGATCATCCCCAGCGCGCCGTCGGATCTGGGGGGTAGCTTGAGCGGAGTCACTGGCCGAGGTCCTCGCGTGCCCCTTCTCCCTCGCCTCTGCCCCCCTTTCTGCTCTACGTCCTCGGGTCCCGGCCCTCAAGCTTGTCTCAGCCGTCGCTGGTATGCCAGGTCGCGATGTCGTGGACAAGGCCAGAGGGTGAGGGCTGGAGAACCAGTAAGAGCCCTGAGTCGCGATGCTCAGGCACCCCCCTTTAACATGCAAGCGGTTTGCGCGGGCGAGGGTGAAGGAAACGCCGTGAGGGCCTTGGCTAGCACAGCTTCCTCTAAGGATCCTGCAGATTCATTACAGAAGGAAGATGGGGCTGCCATGGCAGTTATTAGTTGATTGTTAGTCACTCAGGAGCTCGCTGGTTGGAGCGGGTGAGGTGTGTCTGGGCACCCGTGAGCCAGCGCGGGACTCACGAGGCCCTACCTCTAGGCTGGTTGCGCCTGGCGCTGGGCCGTATCTTGAGATGTGTTCCTGCAAAATCTGGTTAGATGCCGGCACTCTACGTCCTCGGGTCCCGGCCCTCGAGCTTGTCTCAGCCGTCGCTGGTATGCCAGGTCGCGATGCCGTGGACAAGGCCAGAGGGTGAGGGCTGGAGAGCCAGTAAGAGCCCTGAGTCGCGATGCTCAGTGAAGGAAATATGCCCTAGAGGCAATAATAAAGTTATTATTTATTTCCTCATATATCATGATAAATGTTTATTATTCATGCTAGAATTGTATTAGCCGGAAACATAATACATGTGTGAATATATAAACAAACAGAATGTCACTAGTATGACTCTACTTGACTAGCTCGTTAATCAAAGATGGTTATGTTTCCTAACCATGAACAAAGAGTTGTTATTTGATTGACGAGGTCACATCATTAGTTGAATGATCTGATTGACATGACCCATTCCATTAGCTTAGCACCCGATCGTTTAGTATGTTGCTATTGCTTTCTTCATGACTTATACATGTTCCTATGACTATGAGATTATGCAACTCCCGTTTATCGGAGGAACACTTTGTGTGCTACCAAACATCACAACGTAACTGGGTGATTATAAAGGTGCTCTACAGGTGTCTCCAAAGGTAATTGTTGGGTTGGCGTATTTCGAGATTAGGATTTGTCACTCCGATAGTCGGAGAGGTATCTCTGGGCCCTCTCGGTAATGCACATCACATAAGCCTTGCAAGCATTACAACTAATATGTTAGTTGTGAGATGATGTATTACGGAACGAGTAAAGAGACTTGCCGGCAACGAGATTGAACTAGGTATTAGATACCGACGATCGAATCTCGGGCAAGTAACATACCGATGACAAAGGGAACAACGTATATTGTTATGCGTCTGACCGATAAAGATCTTCATAGAATATGTAGGAGCCAATATGGGCATCCAGGTCCCGCTATTGGTTATTGACCAGAGACGTGTCTCGGTTATGTCTACATTGTTCTCGAACCGTAGGGTCCGCACGCTTAACGTTACGATGACAGTTATTACGAGTTTATATATTTTGATGTATCGAAGGTAGTTCGGAGTCCCGGATGTGATCACGGACATAACGAGGAGTCTCGAAATGGTCGAGACATAAAGATTGATATATTGGAAGCCTATATTTGGACATCAGAATGGATCCGGGTGAAATCGGCATTTTACCGGAGCACCGAGGGGTTACCGGAACCCCCCGAGGGGTTAATGGGCCTTCATGGGCCATAAGGGAGAAGAGAGGGGCCGGCCAGGGCAGGCCGCGCACCCCCTCCCCCTAGTCCGAATAGGACAAGAAGGGGGGGGGGGCGGCGCCCCCCTTTCCTCTTCTCCCTCCCCCTTTCCTTCTCCAACAAGGTAAGAGAGGGGGGAGTCCTACTCCCGGTGGGAGTAGGACTCCTCCAGGCGCACCCCTTGGGGGCCGGCCGCACCTCCCCCTCCCTCCTTTATATACGGGGGCAGGGGGGCACCCTAGAACACACAAGTTGATCTTCGTGATCGTTCCTTAGCCGTGTGCGGTGCCCCCTCCACCATATTCCACCTCGGTCATATCGTTGCAGTGCTTAGGCGAAGCCCTGCGTCGGTAGAAAATCATCATCGTCATCACGTCGTCGTGCTGACGGAACTCATCCCCGAAGCTTTGCTGGATCGGAGCCTGGGGAGCGTCATCGAGCTGAACGTGTGCTGAGAACTCGGAGGTGCCGGAGTAACGGTGCTTGGATCGGTCGGATCGGGAAGACGTACGACTACTTCCTCTACGTTGCGTCAATGCTTCCGCTCCGGTCTATGAGGGTACGTAGACAACACTCTCCCCTCTCGTTGCTATGCATCACCATGATCTTGCGTGTGCGTAGGAATTTTTTTGAAATTACTACGTTCCCTAACACTCAGGCACCCCCCTTTAACGTGCAAGTGGTCGACATGAAGAAGAAAAGGCGCCGCGGGCGGCATCGAGTAATCAAGCGTGATGCATAATTGGAAATAAACGCGGAAGGGATACACACCGCTGGGTCTAGCCCTAGTGGCCTGGGGATGATGAAGCCCGAGGGGCGCCCCCAGCAAAGCACGCTAGCGACTGAAAAGATAAAAAGGGATACATGCCACAGGGACGGACCCACGTGGCCTGGGAATGACGCAACCCTGGGAGGGCGCTCCCAACTGAGAATGAAACTCGAAATATGTCACCTAGAGATGTCGTCGGTGCAGTGGCGTTGGTGCAGCAGACTCGGTGGGCTGCAGAAGCCGATCCTCACGAGCCCCCAGGCCCAAGGGCCTCGGGAGGCTCCGGGGGCACTGGTGGCTCCTCGTGAGCAGCCTCCGTCTCTGCCAGGGCTGTGGAACGCCTTTCTTCTTGCGCCTCCAAGATGCTCCTCATGATGCGCTGGTACGCCGCAGCCACACTCGGCAGGCCATAAGGCATGCGAACATAGCTGTGGGGTGGTCCTCCACAGCGCCCCACTTGTGAGGGCCAGAGGCGCTCCACCGTGGCGATCTGATTGAGCCCCGGTATGTCGACGCAGACGCGCAGCCCACCATCCTTGCCTGGATGGGGAGCCACAACTGGCGGTCGACGGCAACCTCTCATGATCCTTGACTCCTGTAGTTCTTGAATGGCCTTGTTAACAAACTCCTGCTGGTCTGACCTTCTTTCCTTGGCTTCTTTTTGAGGGAAGCGTGCTTCAAAACACGCTTCCACATGGTGCCCCAGCGCCTCCCTCGGGACCTTGGCGAGGTCGGTGGCCCTCCAGGTGAGAGCCCCCGAGCTCTGCCTGAGGAGGGCGTCGGGCGCGCTTTCCTATGCGATTGAAGGAGGATCCCCCTGGGCAGACGCGGGCCTTGAAGGGCTTGCCTCTTGAGGGGCTGAGCCTGACGTTGTCTTCTTCTTCTTGGGGGTGGTCTCAGGAAGCCTCCTGCTTCTGCGATCTGGGTCTTCTAGTGACGCAGCCTGAAAGGCTCGCTCCAGGGCACACACTGCATCCTTCTCTTGACATGGCACCATGATGATGCCGCCGCTTCCTGGCATCTTGGGGACGTTGTAGGCGTGGTGAGTCACGGCCATGAACTTGGCTAGCGCCGGGTACCCGAGGATGGCGTTGTACGGCAGGAGGATGTGGCCGACGTCAAAGTTGATGAGCTCGGTGCGGTAGTTGTCGTAGGTGCCGAAGGTGACTGGGAGACGGACCTGCCCGATCGGGACCGTGGAACCGTCGGTGACTCCGGAGAAGGGCTTGGTTGGCTGAAGCTGGTCATAGGGCACTTGGAGGTTGTTGAATGTTTCCACGGACAAGACATTGAGCCCTGCCCCTCCGTCGATGAGGGTCCTGGTGACCAGAACGTTGCTGATGACTGGGGAACAAAGCATTGGGAGGACTCCGGCTGTGGCCACGCACTTGAGCTGGTCTGCTGAGCTGAACGTGATGGTGCAGGTCGACCACCTGAGGGGACGCGTCGCTTCGAGCTTGGGGAGAACTGCATTCACTTCGCGAGCAAACTGCTTGAAGATACGTTGAGAGGCTGGGGCTTGAGCTCTGCCCAGGATGTAGGCGATGGCGCGAGGCTCCTGAAAGCCCCCAGCCCCCTCGTCTTGGTGGCGGTCTTCATTCCTTCTTGGCTGAGGCGGCAACGGTGGCAGGCCTGGGTTGCCATGAGGGCGATCCTCACGAGGCTGGTCCCTCCAGTCCCCCTCGCGAGGCGGGTCGCGCCAGCGGTCCTCGCGAGGTTGGTCACGCCAGCCTTGACGTGGGCCGCGATCTTCCCAGCGTCCCGGGTTCCTTCCTCCTCCTCCTCCTCGGCCGTAGCCCCGGTCAGCACGGTCAGGGCGTCGGCCGACTCTTCCTTATCGCACGGCGCGGAGTTCTTGGCATTCATTGGTGTTGTGGGTGTGGAGGTCATGGTACACACAGTACCGGCTGCCCCTGGAGGATTCGGGCAGATCCTTGCCCCTCTTGGTGTCCGGCTCTGCCGCGAGCACGGCGGCCCCCTTGCGCTTCACGTCCTTGGCCTTGGGCTTCTTCTCTTCTGTGTCTGCGGCAGGCAGCTCGAGGAGGGAGAGGCATCCCTCCTCAGCCCTGGCGCACTTGGTCGCCAGGTTGAACAGCTCCAGGGAGGTGCAGAGGTCTTCGTGCATCGCCAACTCCTCCTTCATCTTGACGTCGCGCACGCCCTCGGAGAAGGCCGAAATGATGGCTTCTTCAGACACCCTGGGGATCTTGAGGCGCGCACTGTTGAAGCACTGGATGTACTTTTGCAGGGTCTCCCCAGGTTGCTGCTTGATGCGGCGCATGTCGATCACGGCGGGAGGCCGGTCGCGGGTACCTTGGAAGTTGGCGATGAAGCGAGTACGCATCTGATCCCAGGAGTAGATCGTGCCTGGGGCCAGGTTCAGGAGCCAAGTGCGAGCACCTTCCTTCAGCGCCATGGGGAACCAGTTCGCCATGACCTTTTCATCCCCGCTGGCTGCTTCGATTCCCAGCTCTTAGAGCTGGAGGAACTCTGTGGGATCAGTCGTGCCGTCGTAGCGACGAGGCAGGTCCGTCTTGAACTTGCCGGGCCACGCGACGCTACGTAGCTCGGGGGTGTAGGCGCGGCAGCCAGCGGTGACCGCAGGAGGTTTTGGTTGAGGGAGAGCTTGGCCTTGTGGGTCCCCTTGCGCTGCAGCTGGGAGCAGCGCGGGGTCTTGACATGCCGGAGCTAGAGCGGGGTCTCGGCGAGCCGGGGCTGGGAGCGCCCGGGCGGCCTCTTGCGGTCGCGAGACCTCTTGGCAGCTCCGTTCTTGTTGGCCCGGCGCATGACGGAGCGGGTTCCGCCCAGGAGCTGCGTGCCTTGGGGCCATGTCATCTTCTTGGAAAGGAGGCGGCTGGAATGCCCCCGGGGCTTCATTGCCCATGCGGGGCGGAGTGCGGCGCAGCGGTGCGGAAGGCGCGGGAGAGCCCCCTGCGGCGCGGACGAGCTCGGCGACGCGGTCGAGCCACTCCTCGTAGACGTCGTCGACGGGGCGGTAGCGCAGGAGCTCGTTTGCCGCCATGAGCGCGGCTCGAGCCTCCAAGGGCGCGCGAAGCGCGTGCGACGAAGAACCAGCCGGGGTGAGCGACGGAGTGGCGGTGCGGCCATCCCGCCGTACCGACGGGTGCTGAGAGGATGCTTGCTGCTTGTTCCCCGCCGGGCCGGTGGCGGCGTTGACGGCGGGCGACGGGGATCGACGAGGACGCCCACCGACGGGGGCCGTCTGGACGGCGCGGGAAGCGATGGCGGCCCGCCGCTCGGCGCGTGCCCGACGAGCGCCAGACATGGATGCGACGGTTGGAGGAGAGCGGAGCGGTGGAAGACTGATTCCGGCGCACCCCTACCTGGCGCGCCAAATGTCGGATCACGGGTTCCGGCAGACCCTTAAGGTTCGAACTCTGGGGTGCGCGCGGAGATCGTGCCCACTACCTCTCCGTCTCGTAAGGATCTAACTACTAGAAGAACAACACAAGAGACACAGGGTTTATACTGGTTCGGGCCACCATTGTGGTGTAATACCCTACTCAAGTGTGGTGGGTGGATTGCCCCTTGGGCTGATGATGAAGAACAATACAAGGAAGAACGACCTCGCGTGGGTCTGTTCTTGGCTAGGGGATGAACTGCTAGGGGGAGTTCGGTCGCCCTTCTCTCTCTCTAGATGCTGGATTCCATCCCCTGATGCTGAATCGGATCGGATTCTGAATCCCCCACCCCCCGGGGGTGGCTAGTCCTATTTATAGGCAAAGGCCCTGGGCCTCTTCCCCAAATATTGAGCGGGAAGGGCGCCAACAACTGGCCAATTTGAAGGGGAACATCTGGTACACTTATCCTGACTAAAGTTGGTCTTCGCCTACCAAAGGCCCTGTGGTGACGCCGTCCTGGGCTCCACGGTGACCTCCTTCCCACCGTTGGGCTGGTCTTGGTCTAGTTGCACCCAAATGGGTGCCTTTGCTTGATCCTCTCGCCTGCGCTTGCCCCCTTTGCACCAAAGAGGAAAGGGAGACGCTTCGCGGGCTGGCGCCCGCCTGGCACCTTTGGTCGTCATGGCTTGCGTCATGGGCACCTCGTGAGGTACCCGCCTTGATCTCTTCGCCTCCTCGCGAGCCAGCCTAGGGAGGCCGTGCTTGAGGAAGCGTCGTGTCGTCCGCCTCGCGAGGCTTGGCCCCTCGCGAGGGTCTTGAGCCTTGTGCTGATGAAGATGGGCCACGCTGGGCCCCCATTTGAGCCACGCCGCAGGCAGGCAAGTCTGGGGACCCCCGTTCCCAGAACGCCGACAGTAACAGGAGACAAGGGACACGATGTTTTTACCCAGGTTCGGGCCCTCTCGATGGAGGTAAAACCCTACTCCTGCTTGATTGATAGTGATGATATGGGTAGTACAAGAGTTGATCTACCACGAGATCGAGGAGGCTAAACCCTAAAATCTAGCCTATGGTATGATTGTTGTTGTCCTGCGGACTAAACCCTCCGGTTTATATAGACACCAGAGGGGGCTAGGGTTACATAGAGTCGGTTACAAAGAAGGAGATCTACATATCCGTATTGCCAAGCTTGCCTTCCACGCCAAGGAGAGTCCCATACGGACACGGGACGAAGTCTTCAATCTTGTATCTTCATAGTCCAACAGTCCGGCCGAAGGGTATAGTCCGGCTGTCCGGATACCCCCTAATCCAGGACTCCCTTAGTAGCCCCTGAACCAGGCTTCAATGACGATGAGTCCAGCGCGCAGATTTGTCTTCGGCATTGCAAGGCGGGTTCCTCCTCCGAATACTTCTTGAACACAAGGATCGTGTCCGGCTCCATAAAACAAGTTCCACATACAACCGCAGAGAGAATAATATTCCACAAATCTAATCCTGCTGACGTATTTCACAGTGCATCATCACACCACAGCCATGTCACCATTCGAATCGTTTTCTTTTCACAACTAACCTCAGCGTGTTCCGCGAGGTGGTTTCCTTGGCACGTCTTGTCGAAGTAGAGATCGTATCCCCTTATTATGGGATTCTCATCAATACGGACGTGGGTAACCCAACTGCGCCATTAATTACAGCGCTTGGGGGATAAGCGAGTTTTACCAGGCCGGTGGGGGGGCGCCTAGTTTCGTCCGCCCTTATAAAGGGATAAGGATTCACCTTTTTCTACCCACGCCTTCTTCCTCATTGCTTATCCATTCCTGCGCACTCGAGCTCCAGTGCCCAAGTCCACATCTTCCTCCTCAACCTTCTCCAACCATGTCCGGAGCGGGAGGCAAGTGGATGGTCTCCTCCGTCATGGAGGGACACATCAAAAAGCTGAGGGGATCCGGATACCTATCCGGGGATATCGCACACCGGCTCCCAGATGCGGGACAGCTCATCCCCAACCCCAGGCCCCATGAGAGGGTAATATTCCTTACCCACTTCCTCCGCGGACTGGGATTCCCTCTCCACTCATTTGTTCGAGGGCTCATGTTCTACTACGGCCTGGATTTCCACGACCTGGCCCCGAACTTCATCCTCAACATATCGGCGTTTATCGTCGTGTGTGAGGCCTTCCTCCACATCAAGCCCCACTTCGTCTTATGGCTGAAGACCTTCAATGTCAAACTGAAGGTGGTGCGCAGCCAGCAGGCGGAGTGCGGATGCGCCATGGTGTGCAAAATGCCCAACGTCACCTGGCTTGAGGGCTCCTTCGTGGAGACCATAAAGGGGTGGCAGTCGGGGTGGTTCTACGTCACCGAGCCGCGCGACCCCAGATGGGCGGTAGCCCCCGAGTTCCGATCCGGAATCCCCACGCGGCTTACCTCCTGGAAAGAGAAGGGCCTGCCCTGGGGTAGTCTGGGAGAGCTGACCGGACTCAAAACCTGTGTCCAAAACATGGTCAACAAGAAGCTCAAGCTTGTCAACATAGTCCAGGTCATGCTCATCCGCCGGATCCTCTCGTGTCAACAACGGGCGTTTAACTTGTGGGAGTTTGACCCGACCCAACACCAAACCTTGAGCGTGCTCTTCTACACGACGCACGAGGATGCTTGGAAGGTGCTATTCAAGGGCGAGGAGGTTCCCCCTCCCCTTACCGAGCATCGCGGATTCAGCGCGAAGCGCCAAGCCAGCGCGGTAAGCTATTTCATCTCTCATAGAGTATTCATTTTTCATAGTTTAGCTATGTACGGGATATGAGCTTCCATGTCTTTGACATGAATGGATGGAGACATCGAGGTAGATTGACAGCCCAACCCCTTTGCCCAAAGACCCTGCGGACGCTCTCCTGACGGAGATGCTGACTCCGGCGCCTTACGAGGTGCTGGAGAAAAAGATCAAGAAGAAGGCTACGGGAACCCGAAAGAGTTCCCGGCGCCAGGTGGTATCGAACTCATCGTCCGATAACTCCGAGACGCACTCCTCCCGTGAGAACGAGAAGGAGGCAGACAAAGGTTCTTCCCCTACAGCCGAGGAAGACAAGAAAAGGAAGGCCGCCCCCACTTGGGAGGCTGGAGGGTCCAAGAAGGGAAGGACTCTCCCTACGGACTGCTCCGCCACTGCCACCGACAGCGAAGACGAGTGGCGACCCAGGGCCAAGCCCCTGGCGAGATCGTAAGTATTCGGATACCAGAGCAAATCGTGGCACCATTTAGTTTCACAGCTTCTACTAACACCGGACACGGTTATGCAGTCCGTCCCGGGCTTGTATCGGTGTATCCTCGTTGAGCGGTTCCTTGGATCCGTCGGCCATGAGAAGTGGGGGATCACCTCCGACCGCCTCCACCCCTCGCCCCACGGATAACGCCGAGGTGTTATCTCAAAGGTCACCAATCTGAGGGGAGGTAGTCCTGGAGGTGCCTCAAGGCGACCTTCCGTACTCCAGGCGCAAAGGGAGCAAGGCTCCCAAGGGCTCCAAGTTTGGCCCTAGGCCGAACACCGCACCGGAACCTCAAGTGGTTCCAGACTCCGGCAAGCGACCCCCTTCTAAGAGGGGCAAGCCGTCTGTCCCAGTGACCTCTGCCCATCCAGAGGCACTGGACAACCTGCTGAGAGCGCTTAGCGGCACTTCCATCGATGAGGAGCACCACACTATTATGAGTGCGGTGATCCAGAAGGTTCAGTCCGCCAAGAGCAGACTGACTGAAGCCTGTGCCAGCCTTCTAACAGGCTTTGAGGTATGTTTTTAAAATATAGGAAAATATTACCGCATAGACAGTAGCCCCTGATGCCCTGTTTGGCGTTCACAAAGAAAAGCCGAATAGAGGATCAAAATAACATTCGTAGGAGTCTAATACAAGTATGTCGATATGCGTACGCAGGCTTCGCTACTGACTGTTGCTGCACTGACTGCGGAGGTCGACGCACTGAAGCAGAATCTCGAGCAGTCCGAGCAAGAGCTCGGCCTTGCCAAGAAGCAGCTCGAGGAGAACCAAGGTAAGCAACACCTTGTCTATATGTGTAAGAAAAATATGGGGTTGCAAAAAATGATAGGATCATCATGAATGTGCCAGGGTCCACGACCGAAGTGGCGGCCCTGAGGCAAGCGCTGTCCGAGGCCGAAAATAAAGTGTTCGCAGAGCGCACCGAGCGGGAGAACCAAGAGGCACGAGTGGGCAAGGTGCGGCAAGAGCTCCAGGCTCTCGTGAAGAAGCACGAGGCTTTGGAGCTTGACTCAAAGACTCGAGAGTCCGAGCTTGCCGCGGCCCTCGCGAGCACAAAGCATGCCAAGGCCGAAGCCCAGAGAGCCCTCCAGGAAATTGAGGCGATGAAGAAGATAGCGGCGGGTAAGGCATTCATTATGCAAAGCAAGCATGTGAAAGTAAATTACTTGTTACTTACCCGAGTCCGGAGCTCTCCAGGAGCATTCGCAGATTTGCCCCGCAGCGTGTCAGATGCCGCAAGGTTCTACCGGGCCGAGGAAGGGAGCTCGACGGAAAAGGTGTTCTGGTCTCAGTATACTGAGGACGAACACCCGGTGCCCTTAAGCGATCAGCTGAAGCAATTGGTCGAGCTCCATAAGGCGGCCGAACAGGCCATGAAGGGTTTTATAGTCCGGCTGTGGCCTTGCGACGCCCTTCCGAACAGCTACTTCCACCTGGTGAGGCAGCTTGTGGAGGCCTGCCCCTAGCTTGAAGTCATCAAGAGATCCGTCTGCATCGAGGGCGCCCGTAGGGCGCTTGCCCGTGTTAAAGTGCACTGGGGCAAGATGGACGCTGAGAAGCTGGTGAAGGAGGGGCCGCCGCAGGGCAAGGAGCATCGCCACCCCGAGATGTACTATGAGGGCGTCCTGAAGGGTGCCCGCCTTATGGCGGATGAGTGTTCCAAAGATGTAATATTTGAGTAAACTTGCTCGTGTGATACTGTGTTATGAAAACTTGTTCATATGCGCTATGCAACGCTTGTTTCAGTTTAAAATATTACCTTCTGTGCGGCTGTTTATCAAATCTGAAAGATGGCTAGTCGTCGGCTTCTGCCCCCATGCCACGAGTGCTGGGGTGTTCGGGATAAGTATGAGGACTCTTTTTCCCATTATTGGGTCCTTCAAGGGAGGTGCTCAGCGCGACGAACAAGGCAATCAGACTATAATGCTTTATCGCTTTCACTTAGCCATAGAAGTCTACAATTTTAAACTTTGGCGAAGCCCCTAGTGTTCGGAAGACCGAATTCGGGGTGCTACACACGCCTTAAGCCGGACAACGTCGACTCCTCGCTCGAAGCGGCATTAGTATTTAGGGCTCGAGACCTCTCGAACAGCGACCAGCTCTCGCCTTATCATGACAGTCAGTTTTAGCTTTCTCTACTGAGGTGCTCGCCCAGATGAACCGGGGCACAATCGCAGTAGTTCTCCTAGTGCTACCTTAGCCAATATAGTGGAACGTAAGGGACCAAAACATGGGAGCCGGGCAAACCCAACATTTGACCAACGACATGATTCGGAGCTGATGCATATAATGCTATAAGTTTGGGGTGCCGCACTGTTGAAAGTGTTCGGACTTCTCATGCCGTATTATGGGGTGCTTAAGCCCCTGGCGTATCGGCCGTACCAGAGTGTAAGGGTGCTGGATGTTATGAATGAACATATGTATGTATAAATAAAGGGAGAATAGAGAATGCAGTAATAGCCTAGTGCTATGCATTGTTTATTCAAAAAAGGTGCATCGAAGCAGCATGGTACAAGTAGTGTAATAAGCAAAAAGTGGGACTATTTGACATGTCCCCACCAAGGGTAAGCTGAGGGATGGTACTTTAAAGCAGGTATTTCACTCGTTTATCGGAGACCGCCTGGGAGTTCCATGGTGTGATGTAGCTTTCTGCCTCTTTGTGAATGTACCGTGTGTCTGGTAATCAGACTGCTGGACTGGTCTTCCAGAGAGTAAAGTCCTGAAAGAGAGAAAGAATAATAAAGCGGGAAGCCCATAGTGCGGTCGATCCGTGCTTCTGGGGCGTGCCGCAGTCGTGCCCCTCCCCGCCTATGTCCATGGTATTTTTAATGCGTAATTATGTACGCGTGGCATGGATTTTGCCGTTTGGATAGGACTGGTGAAAGCACAAGTGCTCCCTGGGTGGTTTTGGTAATTAATGTCAACATATCTCTTGTTGGACTAACACGTTTACCTAGTATGTTTCAGATAAGTTCAACAATGGAGTGGCATGGACTAAAGGATGTGCAACCCCTTCAAGAAGCTAAGGACAAAGAATTGGCTCAAGCTTCAAGATCAAGACTCTACATTTTCTATTTTAGTGATCCAAGATCACATTGAGTCCATAGGAAAAGCCAATACTATCAAGGAGGGATGAGTTGTTTCTTAATGAGCCTCTTGCTTCATGTGCTTAGTGATATACTCCAAAATCCTCAACTATCTTTCCATATCCACATATAACCTAAACCAAAATTCAAACTCGGCCCACCGATTCTTTCTATCCGGTGCCACCGAGTTTCACACGTCATAGCCACTGCCACAAACCCTAGCAAATCGGTCTCACCGATAGGGATCTCGGTCTCACCGAGATGGGATTGCAATCTCACTGTGTATGTCCATTGCCAAGTCGGTCCCACCAAGTTTATGCAATCGGTACTACCGAGATTAGAATGCAAATCCTCTGGTTAGCTTATTACCAAATCGTTCCCACCGAGGTTGTGTAATCGGTCTCACCGAGTTTGCCTGACCAACTCTCTGGTTAGCTTATTACAAAAATCGGTCTCACCGAGTTTGTGTAATCGGTCACACCGAGATTACGTTATGCCCTAACCCTAACCATATCAGTCCTACCGAGTTGGATCTCAGTCCCACCGAAAATCCTAACGGTCACTAGGTTTGCTGAATCGGTCCGACTGAGTTTAACAATTTGGTCCCACCGAGTTTAGCAGATTGTGTGTAACGGTTAGATTTTGTGTGGAGGCTATATATACCCCTCCACCCACTCTTCATTCGTGGAGAGAGCCATCAGAACAGATCTTCACTTCCAATACACATTTTCTGAGAGAGAACCACCTACACTTGTGTTGAGCTCAAGATATTCCATTCCTACCATATGAATCTTGATCTCTAGCCTTCCCCAAGTTGCTTTCCACTCAAATCTTCTTTCCACCAAATCCAAATCCTGTGAGAGAGAGTTGAGTGTTGGGGAGACTATCATTTGAAGCACAAGAGCAAGGAGTTCATCATCAACACACCATTTGTTACTTCTTGGAGAGTGGTGTCTCCTAGATTGGCTAGGTGTCACTTGGGAGCCTCCGACAAGATTGTGGAGTTGAACCAAGGAGTTTGTAAGGGCAAGGAGATCTCCTACTTCGTGAAGATCTACCGCTAGTGAGGCAAGTCCTTCGTGGGCGACGACCATGATGGAATAGACAAGGTTGCTTCTTCGTGGACCCTTCATGGGTGGAGCCCTCCGTGGACTCGCGCAACCGTTACCCTCCGTGGGTTGAAGTCTCCATTAACGTGGATGTACGATAGCACCACCTATCGGAACCACGCCAAAACATCCGTGTCTCAAATTGCGTTTGAATACTCCAAACCCTTCCCTTTACATTCTTGCAAGTTGCATGCTTTACTTTCCGCTGCTCATATACTCATTGCATGCTAGCTTGATATGTATTGTGTTTGTTAAACTTGTGCCTAAGCTCCACCTAAACTTAAGAATTTCAAAAACTACAACTTTTGGTACTTACACTACTGGAATCAGCTAATTTGCCATCTGCCTGCTCTTTGCCGTCAGCTAGCTGACGGCAAAGAAGCTCTTTGCCATCAGCTACACATAAGCGGACGGCAAAGAAAAGGCTGACGGCAAAGAAGCTCTTTGCCATCTGCCGGCTCTTTGCCGTCTGCCAGCGGACGGCAAAGATTCTTTGCCATCCGCTGGCAGACGGCAAAGAGTGTGGTGGCCCCCACCCCCCGCTCGTTTGAAGAAATCTTAACGGCCCACCTCTTTGCCGTCCGCTAGCAGACGGCAAAGAGGCAAAAGGCGGACGGCAAAGGCTGTGGACGGCAAAGAGGGCACTAGACTAACGGTAGGTACCCCGCCCGTTACTCACTTCCTCCTCGCCCTTCTCCTCACCCTGCCACCGCCGTCGCCCGTCGCCCGCCGCCGCCCCGTCGCCCCCCGCCCCGGCCCCCCGCCACCCCGCGCCCCACCGCCGCGTCGGCCCCCCGCCGCCCTAGGCCGCCTCCTCCACCGCCCCGCCCCGGCCCCCTGTCGCCCGGCCCCCCGGCCCGCCGCCCCGGCCCTCCGCCGCTCCTTCTCCTCCAGCGCCCCGCCCCGGCCCCCCGCCGCCCCGGCCCCCGCCGCCCCGCCTCCTCCACCGCCCTGCCCCGGCGCCCCGTCGCCGGCCCCTCCCCATCCCGTCGCCGCCCCCCACAGTGAGCCCTCCCATTTTTTTTCTGTTTTTTTGTTTTTCTTTTCTGTTTAGATAAGGTTTTTTAGTTTAAGTTTTTTCAGTTTAGAATTAATTTGTTTAGGTTATTTAGTTTAATTAGTTTAGGTTTAATTAGTTTAAATAGTTTAGTTTTAATTAGTTTAGGTTTTTAGTTTAGGTTTAGGTTAAGTAGAAGGGGGAAGAAGAAGAAGAAGAAGAAGAAGAAGAAGAAGAAGAAGAGGAGGAGGAGGAGGAGGAGGAGGAGGAGGAGGAGGAGGAGAAAGAAGAAGAAGAAGAAGAAAAGAAGAAGAAGAAGAAGAAGAAGAAGAAGAAGAAGAAGAAGAAGAAGAAGAAGAAGAAGAAGAGGAGGAGGAGGAGTAGGAGGAGGAGGAGGAGAAAGAAGAAGAAGAAGAAGAAGAAGAATAATAATAATAATAATAATAATAATAATAATAATAATAATAATAAGAAGAAGAAGAAGAAGAAGAAGAAGAAGAAGAAGAAGGAAAAAAGGAAGAAAAGGAAAAAGAGGAAGAAGAAGAAGAAAAGGAAAAAAAACCGACCCGACACGGTACCCTGACCCCGACCCGGCACCCCGACACGACACCCCGACCCCGAGACCCCGACCACGACCCCGACACCCTGACCCCGACACCCCGACTCCGACCCCGATCCCAACACCCCGACCCCGATACCCCGACCCCGACACCGACACCCCCACCCCCCAAGCCTGACCCGACACCCCGACCCCGACCCCGACACCCCGACCCCGACCCGACACGGTACCCAGACCCCGACCCGACACCCCGACACGACACCCCGACCCCGAGACCCCGACCCCGAGACCCCGAGACCCCGACCCCGAGACCCTGACCCCGACACCCCGACTCCGACCCCGATCCCGACACCCCGACCCCGATACCCCGACCCCGACACCGACACCCCCACCCCCCAAGCCTGACCCGACACCCCGACCCCGACCCCGACACCCCGACCCCGACCCGACACGGTACCCAGACCCCGACCCGACACCCCGACACGACACCCCGACCCCGAGACCCCGACCCCGACCCCGAGACCCCGACCCCGACCCCGACACCCCGACCCCGACCCGACACGGTACCCAGACCCCGACCCGACACCCCGACACGACACCCCGACCCCGAGACCCCGACCTCGACACCCCGACCCCGATACCCCGACCCCGACACCGACACCCCCACCCCCCAAGCCTGACCCGACACCCCGACCCCGACCCTGACCCGACACGGTACCCAGACCCCGACCCGACACCCCGACACGACACCCCGACCCCGAGACCCCGACCCCGACCCCGAGACCCCGACCTCGACACCCCGACCCCGACCCCGACCCCGACCCCGACCTCGACACCCCGACCCCGACCTCATATATTTGTGAATTATTAGTTATATGTCATATATTTTTCGATTTTGTTATGAAAAACATCATATATAATTGTGTTGATCGTGTAGTTTTAAATGTGCAGTTGTTTCATCGCTGCGAGGTTTGGTGTTCGACGACCTCGCCGTGCGTTTGACGAGCTCTGCCCCTTCGTTCGTGGGTGAGCACAAATGACAAGTCCTCCTCCCCCATTAATTATTTGATCTATTCCGATGAAACTTGATAGCTAGCTATATATGTGTCTTGAATCATCAGTATGCGTAACCAATATGTGTCTCCCGTTCGAAAGCGTCATAGTTATAAATATGCATGCATTTGCATATTTATAACCTTGATTCTTTCGAATTGTCCAACGCTATCCATGGACAGCCCGAGTATGTGTAGATTGGGTTCGTTTTCCCATATGCTTTGCTCCGGATCCGACGCATAAATTTCGTCAGTGCCTCCCCTGTTGTTCTCCGGGTACACATCCTCTCTGTTTATTGCAGAGACGTGTATCAGGAGAACAGCGGGGAGGTGCTGCCGAAATTTTGCGTCGGATCCGGAGCATAGCATGGGAAAATGAACCCAATCTACACATACACGGGTGGGATTAGGATCTATCATTACCTATTAGAGTGTAGGTTGCATGGACGTAATAAAATTGACAAAGTAGATCAACTGATGAATATATACATGGTGAATTACATATATAATTGTTGTGTGTCCAGTAGCTCTGAAAGTCAAGATGAGTGACCGTGCTTGGATGTATACCGGTCACACTGGTCAGAACAAATGGAGCGCTGAATGGTTCACAAAAACTAAGGGGTTTGTGCAAGCCGCATTTGCAAATGGCCAAAAGAAAACCTGGTGCCCCTGTTTCCGGTGCGGCAATTGGGAAAAGAAGACAGAGGCTGAAATGGGCAAACACCTGCAGAAGAGTGGTTTTACGCCCGATTATACGGTGTGGACATTTCATGGTGAGTCTGCCCAACGTGACCGAGCTGAGGTGGATCGTCGTCGCACTGACGAGCATGGTACCGGGATGGAAAACATGGTGCAAGGCTATGATGATGCTCGGGATTCGGACGAGGAGATGGAGGAATCTGCAAAGGCCTTCAATGAAATGTTGGAGTCTTCGAAACGTCCGCTACACGAGCACACTGAGCTTTGTCAGTTGGATGCCATCTCACAAGTAATGGCTCTGAAGGCTCAGTTCAACTTGGGCAGAGAATGCTATGACGCAATTATGACAGTATTTGGACGCTTTCTACCCAAAGGCCATGTAATGCCTGCAAACCTGTACCAGTCGGACAAAATCCTCCGTGCACTGAAGATGCCCTATGAGAAGATACATGCCTGTGAGAAAGGATGTGCCTTATTTAGGCTTGGCTATGCGGACTTGAACTATTGTCCCATTTGCAAGTCTTCCAGGTATATTGTGGTAGACAACGGTATGGGTGAGAAGACACAGACCAAAATCCCCGTTAGTGTTCTTCGGTATATGCCAATCATACCAAGACTTCAACGTCTTTTCATGGTCGAAGAGACGGCCAGACAGATGACATGGCACAAAACAGGCAAAAGAACCGAACTAGATGCAGATGGGAATCTGATGATGGTACACACATCGGATGGTGTTGCGTGGAAAAAGTTTGATGAATTACATGCTGACAAAGCGGCAGATCCGAGGCATCCTCGAGTCGGCATCAGCACGGATGGGTTCAGTGTGTTTGGTATGACGGCAGCCCAATACAGTTGTTGGCCCGTATTTGTCTTTCCACTCAATCTCCCCCCCGGACAGATTATGCAAAGAAAGAACATTTTCCTGACGTTGATAATTCCAGGACCCAACTATCCGGGCAAAAATATGAATGTGTACATGCAGCCGCTTAAGGACGAATTGCAAGAAGCCTGGGATAATGGGTTCAAGACATACGACGCCTTTAGCAAACGGAACTTCATAATGCGTGTCTGGTACATGTACTCGACGCATGACTTGTCAATGCTTGACCGATTACGTCAAGGTGGCCTTGCACATGTTGATGCCAATGAACCCTATGAGCCCGTCATTGATTATAGTGATGATGATGATTATGCATTTATTGATGATACTGATCGAGATTATTAGTAGTGTTAGGTATTACATTTTTTTATGTTGTACTTGATGATGATACACTTAAGTGATACAAATATTATTATTCATGTCGGTCTTTTTTTATGTTGTACTAATTTCGTTTACTGTTTGTCATGGCAGGTGTTGAAAGATGGTGGGCGCTGGTCGGGAGCGTGGTCTGAGGTCTTCCATTCCAGACGCACCTCTCCGCCGAGCGTTGCTGGACAGTATGGCCACACCGTCGGGCCCTTCTTCGTCGACCGCGGTGCCCAGCAGGGGACGAGGTAGGAAGAAAGGAGGTGGGGCACGTGGTCGTGGGAGAGGAAGTAGGGTGACTGCTACGGCGCCTTCCTCGCCGCCACCCCCAGCCGTTTCACCCGAGCACGTGACTGCTAGGGTGGACTCGTCCGAGGAGGAGGCTACACGGACTCCGGTCCACGAGCCTCCGGTCCACGGGTCTTGGGCCCACGAGCCTCGGGTCGACTGGCCTTCGGCCCCCGAGAGTTTGGCCCACGTGACCCCGGAGGAGCACACGTCCGGATGGGGTACCTGGCCGGATCAGCCCGAGGAGCCGAGTGGCCATGCTGATGATGGCGGGGAGCCGACTGATCTTGAGGAGGAGGGGGGCACCTGTAACGCCCCGGACACACCCGCCGGTGGTCGTTACTCCTAGCGGGATCTAGACTGGCCCCACAGATCAATACTAGTCTTTTCTGCGCACTTTGTCCTCACTCGTGCGCACCCGGGAGCAACTTCCCGGTCGGTCACCCATCCTGACACTACTCCAAGTTGAGCACGCTTAACTTTGGAGTTCTGTCCGAATGGGCTCCCGGAAAAGAAGGAATTCCTTATTGATATGAGTAGTCTATCATCCCTAATAAGCCAGGCTATCACATACACCCCCACTCAGAGGAACCGACGTCCTCGTCGGGCCACAGGAACGTTCCCTCTTGGCACAAACGTCTGTGCTTCCAGTCCGGTACATGTGCCATGCCGGGTGCCACGACGGGTCACAAACATCATGAACAACATGACCACGCACCTGTCCGCAACCATCCGTGTAACCGCGAGGGTCGGCTCTGATACCAACTTGTAACGCCCCGGACACACCCGCCGGTGGTCGTTACTCCTAGCGGGATCTAGACTGGCCCCACAGATCAATACTAGTCTTTTCTGCGCACTTTGTCCTCACTCGTGCGCACCCGGGAGCAACTTCCCGGTCGGTCACCCATCCTGACACTACTCCAAGTTGAGCACGCTTAACTTTGGAGTTCTGTCCGAATGGGCTCCCGGAAAAGAAGGAATTCCTTATTGATATGAGTAGTCTATCATCCCTAATAAGCCAGGCTATCACAGCACCGTCTACCAGCGTGGTGCTACACGGCTCCCGTCCGTGCCGGTGACCCGTGAGCAGAGGTGGTTGATTTTCCCTGATGGGGAGAGGTACGTAAGTGCATTTAATATTTTTGTACCTTGTGCATTCACGTTTTTTCAAATAACTAATGCGTTGGCCTTGTCATGCTGCAGGGGTTGGGACCACCATCATAGTGTCCGCCGGCCCAACTCCGTCCTTGGAGTTCTTTGCCGGCAAAACTTCCCGGGGTTTGTCACGTTGCCTGGTGAGGGTCGGCTTCCAGAGCTTGGATTGAGCTGGGAGCACTACGTGGCTGCCCCGGCCCCGCCGGATGAGATTATCGATGGTGTCGTGTGCGACACGAGGGCGGACATGGTGATCAGAAAGTTCTGGGTAATTTCTCCTTTACACATTTAAAAATCTTCAACTAGCTAGTTATTAATTGTACTAATCAATATTGTCTCATTTGATCGCAGACATTCTACAGGTGTGAGGAGGGATACGAGGAGGACGCGGCACATGTTATCGAGAACGTCTGCAAGCGCCTACTCCAGAACTTACGGCACGAGGCTCGGGTGCAGGCTGTTCGAGACTACTACGCCTTGCGTGGTATCAAGAAGACCAAGCCGGCGTGCCGCGATAAGTTCCTGAGTAAGGAGCAGTACATGAAGGTAATTCTTAAGGCCTTCTCTACTTAAGTTCCTTCATTTAGTAATTGTTAGCGGTAGCGCTCAAGTTTCTATTTGCTAACTTAGGCGCCTCCGAGATGGTGTGCGGATCGGATGGATTGTTGGGAGGTGTTGGTCGATGAGTGGTGCTCACAACGATGGCTAGCCCTCCACAAGGAGGCCAAGGACAAACGTGCCCAAATGGAAGGTGTGCCACAGCATCAAGGCAGCTCCAACTTATATCAGTTCGGGCGCAACTGGGTATGTGGTTTGCTTCATGATTCATGCAATTCATTCATCATGCTAGCTTGAGCCCTTTAATTACTATTTTTCATTGTTTCTCTCTTTCAAGCACGCTACAATAAGGCGGATAAGGTGCCAGAGGTGTACGACCTGTATGCCATGGCCCACACTGCCTCTTTCAAGAAAGTCAAGGCTTTCTCTCAGTCCGACCTCGATGATGCAAACAACTTCACCAACATCTCCTCCCACAACAAGCTCGTGAGATATAGAGATGAGGGGAAGGCGAGGAAAGGGGAGGACTTTAACCCGAGCCAGGGTCCCATTGATCCAGAGCTGTTGATGATATCTGGTGGCGGGAGGTCCCATGGCTCCATAGCCATTGGAGATGGACTTATCCGTTGTCCTAGCACTCTCCCGGAGATCAAGGCGCGTCAGTCGAGCTCCGCTCCTGAGATAAGGCCTCGTGAACGGCCAGTGCAACTCGCCATCAAGGTTAGTGATACCTACTCAGTTATCTTTCTCCATTACATTGTGTGCGCTTCCATCAATGATTACAAATTGTCATGTGAGTGGTGTTGCAGGCTGCTATACAGAGTGAGAGAGATAGAACAGAGAAACTTCTGGCGGAGGCGGCGGAGAGGCAGCGGGAGTTGGAGGAGAGGACGGCAAAGATGATGGAGGAGGAGAGGGCACGGAATGACATGCAGGCAAGGGCCATGTACGAGCTCCTTGTGGTAAGTTTCTTCTGCAGATTAGCCAAAACATTCATGTAGTGTTTGTCTCATTACTAACTAGTATGACTGAGTCGTCAAAACCAAATGTGCAGTCTGTGTGCGAGAAGGCAGGTCAGACCGCTCCGCCGATGCCAGTGATTGCTCCTGGGACCACGGTGAGTTTTATTTGAAAGGACATTACTTGCTAGTCTTAACATTTGAGTGTCATCATGCTAACAAGACATTGGAAATGATCTTTGGTGCAGCGTAACTCCAGACAAGCATCGCACGATCCTTCTCCAGCTACCGACACGAGCCACCACGCTCCTACACCTCCTGGATCTTGGTAAGTTTATCTAGTGTTTTGCTTAACACATGCATAAAGACCTAGACTTAGCTTTATTTCCTCCAATGCTTACCATAATGACCTAGACTTAGCTTCTTCTCCTCCAAAATGACTTAATAAGCTTACTGACCTCCAAAACCATCCATTTTACCTAAGTTAGCTCTAAAACGATCTGTACTTAGCTTACTTATGTCAAAAATTGCATAATTAGCTTAGTTAGCTCATAGACGATCCATTTTACCTAAGTTAGCTCTAAAATGACCCATTTCACCTAAGTTAGCTCATAAATGATCCATTTCACCCAAGTTTGCTCAAAAAGATCCATTTCAACTAAATTAGCTCATAAATGATCCATTTCTAACTTTCTTATTTTGCCATTTTGCAGATTTCATTATGTGCTGGATGGAGTGCTTGTTCTACTCTTCTTGTTCTTGTCTTCTCATTCTAGTCACCTTAGCTAGAGTGCTTGTTTATGTATGGATGGAACTTCTTTATGTATGAAATGATGGATGGAACTTGTTTATGTATGAAATGATGGATGGAACTTGCTTATGTAATATGTACGGATGGAACTTGCTTATGGACTTGCTTATGAATGCCTGTGAAATATATCTATATGTCATATATATTTTCTGTGCAAATTGTGGGATTTAATAAAAAACAGAAAAAAAACCCAATATGTAGGCTCTTTGCCGTCTGCCACCGACGGCAAAGAGCTCTTTGCCGTCAGCAGCGGACGGCAAAGAGGCCACGTGGCAGGCAGCTGTGCTTCCTGGGAGGCTGACCAATTTGGCCAGTTTGCCTACAGTGGCAGACGGCAAAGACTTTGCCTACAGTGGCAGACGGCAAAGACTTTGCCATCAGTGGTAGACGGCAAAGACTTTGCCATCAGTGGCAGACGGCAAAGACTTTGCCATCAGTGGCTGACGGCAAAGACCTGCCGTTAGCCACTTAACGGACTGACAGCGCAATTATTGCCGTCCGCTCTCTTTGCCGTCCGCCGTGCTCTCTTTGCCGTCTGTGGCAGACGGCAAAGACTTTGCCATCAGTGGCAGACGGCAAAGTAGCTGTTTACCGTAGCCAACGTTGCCGGAGCCTTTTGCCGTCTGCAGCTGACGGCAAAGGCCTTTGCCGTCCGCTGTTCATGCCTTTGCTGTCCGCCATGGCAGACGGCAAAGTAGCTGATTCCTGTAGTGTTAGTGTCTAATCACCCCCCTCTAGACACCTCTTCTCGATCCTCTCAATTGGTATCAGAGCTTTGGTCTCCATTGCCTTGGTTTAAACACCTTTGGAGGAAGATGGATGTGTCTACTTTAGGGAGTCTTAGACATAGAGTGCCCATTCTTGATGGAGAGTATTTTCATGAGTGGAGAAATGAAATGCTTGAGATTTTCAATGAATATCATTTGAACAAGTACATTGCTAGTCCTTGTGGACCTCATATTGATCCTTTGCACCCTACCCTAGATGAAGATATTGACATGATTCGCAATCTTAGAACGGTTGAGCTCATCATTAGAGGATTGCCCAAAAATTTGATTGTTAGTTTGTCTACTCTAAAATGTGCCTACACCATATGGAAATTTCTTGAGGAACGATTTCCCGATTATTCCTTGAAAAACTTAGACGAAATTCTCCATAAATCTATTGCCTTGAGTAAGATGAACTCTAGTGATCCTAGTTTTGGTGATTGTCTATTTGAGCTTACAAATCTCGTGCATGCTAAAGGAAATGTTGGAATCATTAGTGATATCATATCGGAAGCTATAAGAATTCATAAAGGTAACCACTTTGATGATCATGTACCTAATGAATTACCCTCTCTAGGAATTGATCAATCACAAGATGATGTTGAACATGGATATTATGATGAAGATGATGATAGTGACTATGATCTTGATGATGCAATGAGACATTTTGGTCTTATGGCAAATCTTCGCGGCTACATGGCTGGAGGAAAGGAGTGGGTCCTTGATAGTGGATGTATTGATCATATGACCGGAGACGAAGATATGTTTAATGAGCTTGCTGAAAATGACGGCCCTCGAAAATATGTCACCTTTGGTGATAATTCAAAGGGTAAGGTGGTTGGCCTTGGTAAGGTGGCCATCTCGAACGATAGCTCCATACAAAATGTCATGCTCGTTGAATCTCTTGGATACAATTTACTTTCAGTTTCTAGACTTGCGGATTTCGGTTTCAATGTCTTATTCACTGAAGTAGATTGCCAAGTGTTTCGTATTGACAATCGTAAAATGGTCTTTACCGGTATACGTAGAGGAGATCTTTACATTGTTGATTTCACTAAAAAGGCTCAACCTAAAACTTGCCTAATTGCTAAATCTTCTAAAGGCTGGTTGTGGCATAGAAGACTAAGTCATGTTCGAATGCGAAATCTTGATAAGCTTATTAAAGGTGATCATATCCTTGGAATAAATGATGTTGTATTTGACAAGGATAGACTTTGTAGTGCTTGTCAAGCAGGGAAACAAGTTACAGGAAGTCACCGCGCAAAGAACATCATGACCACAATAAGACCACTCGAGCTACTTCACATGGATCTCTTTGGTCCAAATGCGTACAAGAGTCTCGATGGTAACTCATTTGGTCTAGTCATAGTTGATGATTTTTCAAGATTTACGTGGGTGTTCTTTCTTGATGACAAATCGCAGGTCCAAAAGATCTTCAAAAACTTCGCTAGGAAGGCCCAAAATCAGTTTGACGTGAAGATCAAGAAGGTTCGGAGCGACAACGGAACGGAGTTCAAGAACGCAAATGTGAACACCTTTCTTGATGAAGAAGGGATTTCACACGAGTTCTCGGCTACGTACACACCTCAACAAAATGGAGTTGTTGAGAGGAAGAACCGGACTCTTATCGAGATGGCAAGAACGATGCTTGAAGAGTACAAGACGCCAAAACACTTTTGGGCGGAAGCGGTTGAGACAGCTTGTCATGCAACAAATCGCTTGTATCTTCACAAGCTACTCGACAAGACGGTGTACGAGCTCCTCACCGGTAACAAACCCCAAGTTGGATACTTTCAAGTATTTGGCTCAAAGTGCTACATTCTTGACAAGCATCGTCGTTCTAAATTTGCTCCTAAGTCTCATGAAGGTTTTCTACTTGGTTATGGCTCAAACTCTCACACTTACCGTGTCTACAAAAATTTCACCCGAAAGGTTGAAGAGACGGTGGATGTGAAGTTTGATGAATCTAACGGCTTGCAAGTAGAGCAATTGCCAATTGATGTAGGAGACGAAGACCCTTCGGAAGCAATTCAAGACTTGTCCATTGGCAAGATTCGTCCAACGGAAATGAAGGAGAGTACCTCGTCCGTCCAAGTGGAAGCTTCTACCTCATGTCAAGGTGAACCAAGAGTTGATACGGAAGCATCCACAAGTGGGACACGTCAAGATGAAGAAAACGAGGAAGTACACCAAGATGAACATCAACAACCTCCTTCTCCACCACGACAAGAGAACAACAACGTCAACAATGAAGAAGGCCAAGAAGAAGAAGAAGAACAAGATGAAGAGAATGTTCCACCCCGGTCCAAGCAAAAGCTCTCACGAGTTCGAGCAAGAATTGCCAAAGATCATCCCATCGAGCAAATCTATAATGATATCCAAACCGGGAGAATCACTCGCTCTAAAACTCGTTTAGCTAACTTTTGTGAACATTACTCATTCATTTCTAAAATTGAACCTATGAAGGTTGAAGAAGCATTGAAGGATCCGGATTGGATAAACGCTATGCATGAAGAGCTACACAACTTTGAGACAAATCAAGTGTGGACATTGGTCAAGAAGCCCGACAACAACCACAACATCATTGGTACCAAATGGGTGTTTCGCAACAAGCAAGATGAAGATGGACAAGTGGTTCGCAACAAAGCATGTCTCGTCGCCCAAGGCTATACACAAGTTGAAGGTATGGACTATGGTGAGACATATGCTCCTGTTGCTAGACTTGAGTCCATTCGCATCTTACTTGCCTATGCTAATCACCATGATATCACCTTATACCAAATGGACATTAAAAGTGCTTTTCTAAACGACAAAATTGAGGAGGAAGTTTATGTTAAGCAACCTCCCGACTTTGTTAATCCTAAGAAACCTAATCATGTTTACAAACTTCACAAAGCCCTTTATGGTCTTAAACAAGCTCCTAGAGCATGGTATAAACGCTTGACCAAGTTTCTTATTGAAAAAGGCTTTGAGATTGGTAAAATTGATTCTACTCTTTTTACTAAAAGGGTTATTGGAGAACTATTTGTATGCCAAATTTATGTTGATGATATCATATTTGGTTCAACTAACCCTCATTTTAGTGAAAAGTTTGGAAAGCTAATGTCGAAGAAGTTTGAGATGTCTATGATGAGTGAACTCAAATTCTTTCTCGGTTTGCAAATAAAGCAAACTAAGGAAGGTACATTTGTCTCTCAAACGAAGTACACCAAAGACTTATTCAAGAAGTTCAATATGCAAGAATGCAAAGGTATGCCTACACCTTAGCCTACTAGTGGACATCTTGATTTGACCAAAGATGGTGAACCGGTTGATCAAAAGGTTTATCGCTCTATGATTGGTTCATTGTTATATCTATGTGCCTACCGTCCCGATATTATGCTAAGTGTGTGCATGTGTGCACGATATCAAGCTGCTCCTAAAGAATGTCATCTTAAGGCTGTGAAAAGGATAGTGAGATACTTAATACATACACCAAATTTTGGCATTTGGAATCCTAAGAGATCCTCTTTTGATCTTGTTGGCTATTCCGATTCGGACTATGCCGGAGACAAGGTTGATAGAAAGTCCACTTCGGGTACTTGTCAATTCCTTGGTAGATCTCTTGTGTCTTGGTCTTCCAAGAAACAAAACTCGGTATCCTTATCCACCGCCGAAGCGGAATACATTGCCGCTGGTTCATGTTGTGCTCAATTACTTTGGATGACCCAAACTCTTAAAGATTATGGGATATATGTGAAACATGTTCCATTACTATGTGACAATGAAAGTGCTATTAAGATTGCTCACAATCCCGTGCAACATTCTCGAACTAAGCATATTGAAGTTCGTCATCATTTCATTCGAGATCACGTTGCCAAAGGGGACATTAACCTTAAGCATGTTCGCACCGATAAGCAATTGGTGGATATATTCACTAAACCACTTGATGAGAAAGTGTTTTGCAGGTTAAGAGGTGAATTGAACATCATTGATGCTTCAAACTTGGAGTAGGAGCTCTATTTGATACATGCGAGGCATGAGCCTATGACTAATCCTTGATATTTATCTTATGAAGCAATTCATATGTCTTGGATATATTTGCACCTTGCATGTTATCTAACCCGTGTAGGTACTTGGTTGAATCTAATTCTATGAGATTGCAACACACTCACATCTTGAGCAATTTCTACATCACCAAGTCTCTACACAATGGTGGTTGGAGACAAGGAAGCACGAAGCCACTCAAATATATCCCTTGACAAATTCTATGTTAAATCCTATAATTGTCATTTTGGATACACAAGTGCTTTTCCTTGCAAGACTAACCCATGTAGGTAGATGAACTCAAACTCCAAGTGGTGCTCCCAACTCTTGATGAACTACATCAACCCTGAGCAACCCACACAAGTTCAACTACACGAGCAAGACCCACACCACCACCCAAGGTATATCATTCCATCTTAGAGAAGCTTTACTCCAAGTCATGAGTCAAAACAACTCAACAAGATGTGAATACATCAAGATGCTTAAACGAAAAATGGTAACCCCATTTTGAGCTTAAACGATGAGTATGACCTATGATCAATTGCTCTCACTTGACTCCTAAGTCAATATACTCTAACATAGGTGACTTTGTCACCGCCCAACTATAGATGAAGTTTTCTTGTGTTCTTTTCTGTGTTATTGCATTTGTTTTCATCTAGATCTTTTATTTTCTTTTCTTTTAAATTGTTCTGCATTTTCTGCATCCAATTCATTGCAAATCTTTCATCTAATTCCTTGCAAATCTTTGTGAGATTCTTACTTGTCTAGTGAGCTGAGGTGACAAGTAGTTTCACTCTGATGAACTCGGTCACACCGGTTTGTTTTCTTCGGTCTAACCGAAATCTTTCGGTGCAACCGAAGCACACAACTCGAAGTCACCGATTTAATCACAGGAAAACCAACTTGCCACTTATTCCTGATTTCTATTTGCTCCAGCTCCACTCAATGAGTCTTGTCCTCTACCAGCATCATGTTACACATGCTGCTTTGCTCTGTGACTCAAGGACCAACCCATTTGTATCACATATCTAGAAGACCCTTCTTGGAAATTGATGTCAAAGGGGGAGAGAGAGATCACATCAAAGCTTAATCCTTCCTATAGGGGAGAAAGAGAGAATACTCAAGGGGAGTGAAAGTAATATCGATGACCCCAGATGCTTGGTGTTCAAGAGGAGAGATGTCACATGTCTTTAAGAGGGGAAAGACATGTTTGGTTGCTTGCTTTAGCTCAAGCTGTGTTGATTATTTTCTATTACTCTGATTTTCTGTTTCCTATCTTCTCCCAATATCTCATGTTAGATTCAGGGGAGCAAGACATCTAAGGAAAGGAAATCTCTGATTTTATTGCATATCTTTATTTTTTTGGGGACATGTCTATATCCAATGTAGTATTTAGTACTCACTCTACATGTCATCCCAGTCTTGGTTCTCTTGTGGTTTCTCTTGTTTGCTCTGGTTAGTAGGTGTATCTGTGTTATTAAACCTTGTTTGCGCAGGTTCATCCCATCCTAAGCCAACTCAAGACCACAAGGTAAGTATATGCATCACAGTCATCTGAATGAGAAGTTCTTGCTAATATACATACTGTTTGCAAGAAGGACTCATGAACATGAAGGTACTTTTTTCAAAGTCACATCATTTGCTCTGATGCATATAGCCAAGATACATGTAACACATTGCTTACTCTGTCATGTTTATGCAGTCACATGCTTCTATATTCCATATTCACATGATTGCATACATGTAGGGGGAGCCTATGCATGTTACATGTCTTTCCAAAGCTTTACTTGCTATTCTCTATATCTTTATCTAAAGCTTTGATGTATGTTGTCATCAATTACCAAAAAGGGGGAGATTGAAAGCACAAGTACTCCCTGGGTGGTTTTGGTAATTAATGTCAACATATCTCTTGTTGGACTAACACTTTTACCTAGTTTGTTTCAGATAAGTTCAACAATGGAGTGGCATGGACTAAAGGATGTGGAACCCCTTCAATAAGCTAAGGACAAAGAATTGGCTCAAGCTTCAAGATCAGGACTCTACATTTTCTATTTTAGTGATCCAAGATCACATTGAGTCTATACGAAAAGCCAATACTATCAAGGAGGGATGAGTTGTTGCTTAATGAGCCTCTTGCTTCATGTGCTTAGTGATATACTCCAAAATCCTCAACTATCTTTCCATAACCACATATGACCTAAACCAAAAGTCAAACTCGGCCCCACCGATTCTTTCTATCCAGCGCCACCGAGTTTCACATGTCATAGCCACTGCCACAAACCCTAGCAAATCGGTCTCACCGATAGGGATCTCGGTCTCATCGAGATGGGATTGCAATCTCACTGTGTATGTCCATTGCCAAATCGGTCCCACCAAGTTTGCGCAATCGGTACTACCGAGATTACAATGCAAATCCTATGGTTAGCTTATTACCAAATCGGTCCCACCGAGTTTGTGTAATCGGTCTCACCGAGTTTGCCTGACCAACTCTCTGGTTAGCTTATTACAAAAATCGGTCTCACCGAGTTTGTGTAATCGGTCACACCGAGATTACGTTATGCCCTAACCCTAACCATATCGGTCCTACCGAGTTGCATCTCAGTCCCACCGAAAATCCTAACGGTCACTAGGTTTGCTGAATCGGTCCGACCGAGTTTAACGATTCGGTCCCACCGAGTTTAGCAGATTGTGTGTAACGGTTAGATTTTGTGTGGAGGCTATATATACCCCTCCACCCACTCTTCGTTCGTGGACAGAGCCATCAGAACAGATCTTCACTTCCAATACACATTTTCTGAGAGAGAACCACCTACACTTGTGTTGAGCTCAAGATATTCCATTCCTACCATATGAATCTTGATCTCTAGCCTTCCCCAAGTTGCTTTCCACTCAAATCTTCTTTCCACCAAATCCAAATCCTGTGAGAGAGAGAGTTGAGTGTTTGGGAGACTATCATTTGAAGCACAAGAGCAAGGAGTTCATCATCAACACACCATTTGTTACTTCTTGGAGAGTGGTGTCTCCTAGATTGGCTAGGTGTCACTTGGGAGCCTCCGACAAGATTGTGGAGTTGAACCAAGGAGTTTGTAAGGGCAAGGAGATCGCCTACTTCGTGAAGATCTACCGCTAGTGAGGCAAGTCCTTCGTGGGCGACGGCCATGATGGAATAGACAAGGTTGCTTCTTCGTGGACCCTTCGTGGGTGGAGCCCTCCGTGGACTCGCGCAACCGTTACCCTCCGTGGGTTGAAGTCTCCATCAACGTGGATGTACGATAGCACCACCTATCGGAACCATGCCAAAAACATTCGTGTCTCAAATTGCGTTTGAATACTCCAAACCCTTCCCTTTACATTCTTGCAAGTTGCATGCTTTACTTTCTGCTGCTCATATACTCATTGCATGCTAGCTTGATATGTATTGTGTTTGTTAAACTTGTGCCTAAACTCCACCTAAACTTAAGAATTTCAAAAACTGCAACTTTTGGTACTTAGTGTCTAATCACCCCCTCTAGACACCTCTTCTCGATCCTCTCAACTAGGGTGGGGGCCGCATTGCTATGCGAGCTCGGAACGTGCCAGGCGGTCTTGCTGCAGATTACTCCGGGCGCGCTTGGCAGCGTCCGGGTGTTTGATCGCCGAACTGGTGAATTGCCTTGAGAGGCTGCTTTGCGCTTCTGCTGCGAGGGCCACAGTGTGCTCCTCCGTTCGGAGAGAGCGCTATGTGTTTCCATTGACTATGATGAACCCCTGATGTCCTGGAATCTTGAGCTTGAGGTATGCATAATGCGGTACCGCATTGAATTTCATGAATGCGGTTCGCTCGAGTAGTGCGTGATAGCCACTGCGGAATGGGACTATGTCAAAGATTAACTCCTCGCTTCGGAAGTTATCCGGGGATCCGAAGACCACTTCCCGTGTGACTAAGCCTGTACAATGGGCCTCTACACCTGGTATGACGCCTTTAAAGGTCGTTTTTGTGGGTTTGATCCTTGAGGGGTCTATACCAATTTTTCGCACCGTGTCCTGATAAAGCAGGTTCAGGCTGCTGCCACCATCCATAAGGACTCGAGTGAGGTGAAATCCGTCGATGATTGGGTCTAGGACCAGTGAGGCGAATCCGCCATGACGGGTACTGGTGGGGTGGTCCGTCGAATGTGATCGGACAAGAGGACCATGGGTTGAACTTTGGGGCGACTGGCTGTAACGCATATACGTCCCTTAGCGCACGCTTCTGCTCCCTCTTGGGGATGTGGGTTGCGTATATCATGTTCACCGTCCGCACTTGTGGGGGGACCTCTTCTGTCCTCCGGTGTTCGGCGGCCGGGGCTCTTCCTCGTCATCGCCGTGTAGCCCCTTATCCTTGCTTTCGGCATTTAACTTGCCGACCTACTTGAACACCCAATAATCTCTATTGGTGTGATTGGCTGGCTTGTCGGGGGTGCCGTGTATTTGACACGAGCGATCGAGTATTCGGTCCAAACTGGACGGGCCCGATGTCCTTCTTTTGAACGGTTTCTTCCGTTGACCGGGTTTGGAGCCTCTGAATTCGGCATTAGCTGCCGTGTCTTCGGTATTGTCGCTGTTGATACGGCGCTTATGCTTGTTGCGACGTGACCTGCCATTGCCATCCTTGGTATCCGAAGTACCAGGGTTCTTTGATATGTTATTGCTGCGAGCCAGCCAGCTATCCTCTCCCGCGCAAAAGCGGGTCATGAGTGTCATGAGGGCTGCCATAGTTTCGGCTTTTCCTGGCCCAGGTGCCGCGCGAGCCACTCGTCGCGGAAGTAATGCTTAAAGGCTGCTAGGGCCTCTGCGTCCGGACAATCGACAATTTGTTTTTTCTTAGTTACGAACCGTGTCCAGAACTGCCTGGCCGATTCCTATGGCTGCTGAATTATGTTGCTCAAGTCATCGGCATATGGTGTTCGCACGTAAGTGCCCTGGAAGTTGTCGAGGAATGTGGCTTCCAGATCTTCCCAACAGCCAATGGACTCTGCTGGCAAGCTGTTCAACCAATGCCGAGCTGGTCCTTAGAGTTTGAGTGGAAGGTATTTGATGGCGTGTAGATCGTCTCTGCGGGCCATGTGGATATGCAGGAGGTAGTCCTCAATCCATACCGCGGGATCTGTTGTACCATCGCATGATTCGATGTTTACGGGTTTGAAACCCTCTGGGATTTGATAATCCATTACTTCTTCTGTGAAGCATAGGGGGTGTGCGGCACCTATGTACTTGGCTATATCGCGACATAGCTCATATGAGTTTTGTCTGCTGTGATCGGCCCGGCCGGATTTACTTTTACTGTATCCGCCGTGACGGTTATCGTCCCACGTAGTGGCGTGCCCTCGTGATCCGTAGATTGATCTGGCGTGTTTTTCTTTGTCCTCCAATACGTCTCGCAGGTCTAGCGTATTTCCTCGTGCCTTTTTATTTAAGTGGCACCGAGGTGCGGGCTGGGCCTTCAGCAGAAATGCCGCTCTATCGCGGCCACGAGGTGGCCGATCAGCCGCATCATACGCTGGGGATGTAGGCCTTAATGCTTCCTCCTCTAACCGGGGTAGCAACCTACGCTTTGGGTAACTTTTGGAGGGGCGTTCGACTTCATATTCCTCGGTCGCCAGGACTTCAGTCCATCTGTTAGCTAGCAAATCTTGATCAGCTCGAAGCTGCTGTTGCTTTTTCTTAAGGCTATTTGTCGTGGCTATAAGCTTGCTCTTGAAGCGATTTTGTTCGACGGGATCCTCAGGCACGACAAATTCATCATCGTCGAGGCTTGCCTCGTCTTCGAAGGGAGGCATGTAGTTATCATCCTCCGCCTCTCCATCTGCCGCTCTCTCAGGGAGGCTAGCCTCTCCATCCTCCTGCTCTGAACTTTGCTGGAGGGGATTGTCGTTATCTTCGGCACTGTCCGGGGTGTTATTATCTCATGTGCCGCTATCACTGCTTTTGCTTTGGGGAGACTTAGAGCATCGCCGCTAACGTCGGCGCTTAGGTTGCTTCTTGGAGGAGTCGCCCTCCACTGTCCCGTCGCCATTGCCTTCTTTGGGTGTGTCCACCATATATATATCATATGATGAGGTGGTTGTCCAGTACCCTGTGGGCAGTGGTTCCTTTTCGTCTCCTACATCGTCGTCCATACCGTCGATGTCTTCGGAGTCAAAGTAGAGCATGTCAGTCAAATCATCGACAATGGCTACTAAGTGGGCGGTGGGTGGGTGGCGAATTTCTTCGTCATCCGAATCCCAATTCTGCCGGACATAGTTCGGCCAGGTTTCTCCTGACAGGAAGAGGGACCTTAACGAGTTCAGTATGTCACTGAAGGGCGAGTGCTGAAAGATATCCGCGGAGGTGAACTCCATGATCGGCGCCCAGTCGGATTCGACAAGCACGAGCGCAGGCGGTTTGGAGTCCGTGGCCGGAAAGGAGTCCGGCAATTTGGCGTCACGGCTCTCGTAAAGGGTAGGAGTGGTTTTCGGCCAGATCGCTGCTGATACTGCGGCCTCCGTGGCAGGGTCCAGCCACCCGTCCATCGATGGCACAATTAGCTCCAAATTGAGGGTCGGAGCGGTTGCAGGTGCGATCTCCTGAACACTATCCAATGGCAGAGCTAAATCATCCTCATCGTGACCGTGCGACGCACTCGGCACAGGCTCGAATCCGTCGAAGATCAAGTCTCCGTGGATGTCGGCCGTGTAGTTTAAGTTTCCAAATCTGACCTGGTGGCCAGGGGCGTAACTCTCGATCTGCTCCAGATGGCCAAGCGAGTTGGCCCGTAGTGCGAAGCCGCCAAATACAAAGATCTGTCCGGGGAGAAAGGTCTCACCCTGGACTGCATCGCCATCGATGATTGTCGGGGGGAATCGGCCTCCACGAGCACCTATGGGGACGGAGCCCCTTGTCGGTTCGGCGGGGGGTGGAGGTTGCACAAAGAGCAGATCGAGGCGACACATACACACAACGATTTTACCCAGCTTCGGGCCGCATGGATGCGTAAAACCCTACTGCTGCTTGTCTGGTTGATTAGAGTTCTTGCTCTGGAGCGCAAGAAGCTATAGTAAGGTGGAGCTAGACGTAGACGAGGGTCTATTGGGTGTCCTCCTTCCGATCTCCTCTGGGTTCGATCTCTCTCTAGGGTTTTCTCCCCCCTTCTACGTGCGCATGGGCCTCCTTTTATATGCTAAGGGGTTTCCCACAGGTAGCGACGCAGGTGAGGGTAAAAATGGCAAGGAACTGTGCGAACAGTGGCCGCACAGTGCTATCGCACCTAACTCTGACGGCGGGGGACAAAGGCATTAAATGCCCGTCTGGATCGCCTGAACAGTGCCGAGGCGGACCGTTAGGGGCGCCTCCGCTTGCCACGGGGGCGACTCCGCCAACGTCACATGCCACGCGCGCGCCCCAGGTTGCGCGGCGCCTCGCCACGTGCCTCTGGGGAAGCCCCAGAGTGGCGCGTGGGCAGGTGGGCTGGAGCGCATGCCTGAGGTGGTGGTCTGCCGCGGCAAGTGGCTTGCCGTGGTGGTTGTCCTGCCGCACCTGAGAGCTTGCCGCTCGTCAGGCCTTGCCGGGGCGGGCGGCGCGCCGCGGCGGGCTTCTCTTGGGGTGCCTTGGTTTGGCCGTCCCGGCGAGCTTCTCCCACCGGGGCCTTGGTGCTTCGGCTTAGTCGTCCCGGGAAGCTCCTCTTGCCGGGGCCTTGCCGCCTTGGCCCGGCAAGCTCCTCTTGCCGGACCTCGCCTTCTCGGCCCGGCAAGCTCCTCTTGCCGGGGCCTGGTCTTCTAGGCTCGATCACTTGGTCTTCGTCCGGCCCAGAAAGGGCCGTGGAGACTCTTGCCGCTCCCCTGGCAAGCCTTGCCGCGGGACGCTACTACTGCCCGTGCACAAGTTCGGGGTACTAAGGTACCCCTACTTTAGTACACCGACAGGAGCCCCCGGGTCTGGGCCATACACGGTGCCGAGCATTGTTGGGCCAGGACCTAACAGTGCACGGGCACGCATGGCCTGGGTTGCGCTGCTCCTTAACTCCGTGCCCGCCGCGCCCTCCCCAAGTGGCGCGCACTTATCGCGGCGTCGTGGGGGGCGAGGCGTGCGTGACGTGGGTGGCGTGCGCGGGGCTTGAGGCCCGCAGGCATGCGTCACGTCGGGCACGATCCCTTTATTTGGAAAGACGAAACGTCCGTGTCAGGACCCCGATCCTAAGTCACAACGATCCAGCATGTAACACATCATATCACTTTGCGGCCTCACGCACGGTACTCCCACGGGTGCCACCTTACCTGGCCCGGGACCGTTTGCGCCTTTTGGCTCACGTATATGATAGTGTCGCTAGCATCCATATGACAGAGAACCCGGGCCGACATGGCTAGTCGTGAACCCAAAGCGGCGCTAGCCTATGAGGACAGGCATACATGAATCACATCGAGCATGTCGGTCATCAACGTATCTATTCGGGCTGTAGCACTGGGCTAACAGGACTCCGGTAACCCGGGCTGTAGCAGGCTAGGCAGGACTCCGAATATCAGCGCGTGACATTTCCCCGAAGGGACAGACATAGGAACGACGTGAATCACATGCCGGCCAGTCAAGTGTCCAAGCAGTAGTGCTGGGCTAGCAGGACTCCGGTGAACCGGGCTGTAGCGGACTACTATCGCTCAGAAGCACAAGACTTACGTTTCCCCATATGAAAGGCTGCCAAGGATAAACAACTAGATAGTCGGATCCCACTCATACCAAGCATTTCAACCATACACACAGTATGCCCGATATGAGTAAATACAACATGGCATCACAACAGTACTCTACGACTCAAGTACTTTATTTAGAAGGCTCCGAGGAGCCATACATATCATCCATACAGATAGGGGTCACATGACCCAACACTCAAGTCATACAAACATACAAGCACATGCGGAAGCAAAGTAGTCTGAGTACAGACACTAGAAAGAAAGAAGGCTTGACGAAGCCTGTCTATCTACAACGACCCTTCACAAGTCTTGGATCACCACCTGGGTGATAAGTCACTCGTCAACGTCGAGGTCTACATAGAACCCATCAGAGGGGTTGGTGCAGTCGTCTGAAAAACATGATTAAAGCAACATGAGTACAGAAGTACTCAGCAAGTCTTACAACAGGAACCTATCATACATGCACATTCTCAAGAAGGTAGTGGGGTTATTGCAGCAAGCCAGCTTTGACTCTTGGCTAAGCTATCCTACGATAGACACCACTTGTAAAACATTTGTCGCACACGAGTCCACTAACACCAACACAATACTCCACCGTGGATCCTCTCTCGCCATCCCACGAGAGGGCCATCCGCGGTACTCACACTTATCTTGAGATTTTTAGTAGTATCCATTTAACTTGTCTATGAACTGATATAGGCAACCCAGAAGTCCATTACCGCGGACACGGCTATTCGAATAGATGATGTTAACCCTGCAGGGGTGTACTTCTTCACACACGCTCTCACCACTTATCGCCGCTTACACGACATGTACTCGGCAACCTTCAAGCGGAAGCCCAGCGAGGGTGTCGGCCACGGCCTACCTAAACACTCAAGTCTCTAGTCCAGGTTTATCGCCTATTCGGGTTCCATCCGCAGGGAGTCCGGCCGAGGTTTCCACTAACGGCCCCGAACGATGTGAACAGGGTTCCCGAGACACCAAACGGGCGAGTCGGTACACCGTGCCACGTGCCTACCGCAACACAGCCCACCCCGATGGTCAGCACCGCGTGCGGCCCCCAGCATACTACAAACACCAGAAACTACTTTGCAACTCCTGGACAGAGGACAAGCGTGATCAAGAAGCCGAGAGAGTCAATTAAGGATCCCAATGTGTGGTAGTAACTGTATCATGGATCACAAACACAGAACTCAGTTCCTAAGGACGGCCTCAATGAAACAACCCACCATGTACTCCTACATGGCCTCTCATCGATTCCTTTACCAAATCGTGTTCAACACTTCACTCTTGTCACCGACACAACCTTTCACTCCAGTTCATCATCCCGATGAGCCAGACCTGACACAACTCTAAGCATAGCAAGCATAGCATGGTAGGAACACACACACATGTAATGGCTCAACCAACTCCTACACATGCTAGTGGGTTTCATCTAGTTACTGTGGCAATGACAGGTCATGCAAAGGAAGTGGGTTCAACTACCGCAACACACAGCAGTTTGAACGCGTTGTCTTAATGCAGTAAACGAGAGCAGAAGCGAGAACATGGGTTTGTATCGGAATGATCAACGAGTTGCTTGCCTGATGGAGTGGTGGTGGAATACTGCCCTTCAACTGGATACTCGGAGATATCCTCGGAGGCAGAACCTACCACGAATGACACATTGCAACACAATCAATACATGACGATATGCAACAATATGATGCATGCAATGACATGGCAATATGAATGTGTCCTGGTCTTGTGCAAGTTAAACCAGAAGGAAATGACCCCATTTGAACCAAAGATTCAAATGATAGTGCATTTATAAGAACATATTAGTGCAATATCTTATAATGCCTAAACAGTGGGTTTATCTTGTTTTAACATGCATGAAACCAGTACCAATGGATAGGTTGGATTTTTCTGATAATTTTTCATATATAAAACTTTGCATTTGGAGTTATAGATAATTTTCTATGAATTTTTGAAGTTTGAACTATTTTCTGGATTTTCCTGTATAAAAATAAATCCAGTAATTAGTTATTGCGTCAGCATGAGGTCATGCTGACCTCAGCAGGTCAACAGACCCGGTCCAGGTCAAACCTGACGCGTGGGTCCCGCGTGTCAGGGTTATTAGATTAAACAGATTAGATTAATCCTAATTCTGGATTAGTTAGCGGGCGGGGCCCACATGTCATAGACCCAGGGGGTCAACGGGTCAACTCCGCCGGCGTTGAGCCGCCGGCGACGTTCAGACGCGGCGGAGGGAGTGCAGATTCGTGCTCCGGCGACTAAATCGACGGCGGAGCACGTCTACGTGATGCGGGAGCTGACCCGCAACTCTTGGTGGAGTTGGTTGGGGTCGGGGTGGCCGGAGTTGGTGCCGGCGACGAGTTTGGCGGCGCCGGGGCTCGGGTGAAGGTGAAACCGGGGCTGCGGGGCACGGCGAGGTGCGTGCGGTAGTGCGTTGGCCTCCTGGGGTTGCGGTGAAGCCATTGGACAGGGTGGCGCGGCCGTTGGGTGGCCGGAGCCTCGTCGGCAACGAGCTCCGCGGCGGCGTGTGCGGTTGAACTACGTGCAGTCGCTGTGGTGCACGAGAGGAGGAAAGGAGAGGATGGGGAGGTGGCTAAGCTCACAGCGAACTCGCAGAGCCAGACGGCGTGGTCGGGGACGAGCTGGTGTGGCGGTGAGGTCGAAGGGGATCTCCGGCGGCCGAAGGTTGAAGAAGAGCTCGGGGGAGCGTTGTAGAGCGAGCGAGCGCTCGGGGCTCGGCTAGCTCGAAGAAGAGGAGGGCGGCGGAGCTTCTGGACAGGTCGGAGCGGCGCAAGGACGACGGAGAGCGCGACTAGGGCGACGGTGCAGCTGCGGTGGCGTCGGCCATGGCGGGGGGGAGCGAGGGAGAGAGACAGGGGGGAAATGGACGTGTCCAGGGCGTCGGGGGCACGACGTGGGGGTCGCCCAGCGTCCAGGCGCGCGAGGCGGCAAGCTGCTGGCGCCGTGGCGAGCTCGCGCTCGCCGGCGTCAGCTCCCTGCCTGCCTGGCGAGGACGAAGCAGCTGGCTGGCGCGGGCCAGCACAGTGCTGGGCCGCCAGGTGGGCCGGCAGGTGGGTAGCGTCCAGGTTAGTTTTCCTCTGATTAACTGTTTTCTTTTTCTATTATTTCTGCAACTTTGTGGACTTATTTAAAATACTTAAACAACTCCAAAAATTCTCAAACTGCACATGCTTGCTATTTAAAAAAATAGACAACATGAAACATTTCTGTTTGAGAATATTTGAACATTTAAAATATTTTTATAAATTTTAAATGCCCAAATTCAAATACTTATGTGTTAATTCAATAACCTTCTGTTGACCTAGAAAAATGTGCACTATTTTTGCCAGGGGGTTTAATCCAAGACAAAGAGGGTGAACATTTTAGAAGGGCATTTCAGGTTCATTGAAAAAGATTCTAGTAAACCCTAGTTATTTCCAGGGGGGGGGGAAGTGTGTGTTGGGGGTTCTGGCATTTCCCATTTCAGAATTAATAGAATATAAACATGATGCACACTCTAATGCATGGCCTAGCTAGGGATGTGACAACTCACCCCCACTCAAAAGAATCTCGTCCCGAGATTT
The DNA here is from genome assembly GCA_032464435.1 of Aegilops umbellulata. Lineage (NCBI taxonomy): Eukaryota > Viridiplantae > Streptophyta > Magnoliopsida > Poales > Poaceae > Aegilops > Aegilops umbellulata. The sequence continues at coordinate 335,288,921 of CP136058.1, forward strand.
AGGTTCCTCCGGAAAGAAGGTGGGGTACTCAAGTCGAAGACGATCCTCCCTTTCCCATGTAGCTTCTTGCTCGGAATGGTGTGACCATTGAACCTTGAGAAACTTGATATTGTGGCGTCGAGTGGTACGCTCGGCTTGATCAAGGATACGAACGGGGTATTCCCGATAAGTGAGGTTATCTTGGAGATCAAGCGTTTCGTGGTCCACCCCACGGATAGGATCCGCGAAGCAACGCCTGAGTTGAGAAACATGGAAGACATCATGAACTCTGGAGAGATGCGGAGGTAGATCCAATTGGTAGGCAACTTCCCCTCGTTTGGCAAGAATGCGAAAGGGTCCAATGTAGCGAGGAGCCAATTTGCCTTTGATACCGAATCGATGGGTCCCCTTTAAATGTGTAACCCGAAGGTAAGCCATCTCGCCGACTTCATAAGCCATGGGCTTATGCTTGCGGTCATACTGACTCTTTTGTCGAGACTGGGCGGTTTTCAACTTCTCACAAATAATGCGAACCTGCTCTTCTGCATCCTGGATCATGTCCGGGCCAAAGAGTTGTCTCTCGCCGGTTTCTGACCAGTTAAGAGGCGTTCGACATTTCCGTCCATAAAGAACTTCGAAAGGAGCTTTACCCAAGCTAGCTTGATAACTGTTGTTATAAGCGAACTCGGCGAATGGAAGGCACTTCTCCCAATCCATACCGAAGGAGATGACAGAAGCTCGGAGCATATCCTCCAGAATTTGATTGACTCGTTCTACTTGACCACTTGATTGAGGTTGGAAGGCGGTGCTAAAGGAGAGTCGAGTTCCCAAAGCATTTTGGAAACTTTCCCAAAATCGAGAGGTGAAAAGACTTCCACGGTCCGAATTAATTTCCAATGGAACACCATGAAGAGACACTATTCGAGAGATGTATAAGTCAGCTAGCTGGCTAGCGGTTATACTCTCGCGAACGGGTAAAAAGTGGGCTACTTTGGAGAGATGATCGACAACAACGAAGATAGCATTATTCCCTCTTTTGGTCCTGGGAAACCCGGTGATGAAATCCATACCGATTTTATCCCATTTCCATTCAGGAATATCCAAGGGCTGAAGGGTGCCAGCAGGCCGTTGATGCTCTGCTTTAACACGACGACAGACGTCGCAAGTTGCAATGTATTGAGCGATTTCTCTCTTCATCCTGGTCCACCAAAACCTCTGGCGTAGGTCTTGATACATTTTAGTACTACCGGGATGAATGGTGAGAGGGGATTCATGAGCTTCCTTAAGGATCAATTGTCGTAATTGTTGTTTCTTGGGAACCACCAAGCGGTTCTCGAAGAAGACCACACCTCGTTCATCCATGGAAAAACATTTAGCAACTCCGCTAGCAATGTTCTCCTTAATCCGAGATATCCCTCTATCATACCGCTGAGCGGTAATGATTTGATCCGTAAGGTTAGGTTTCGCCACCAGGGTGGATAGGAATCCTCGAGGAGCAATATGAAGGTTAAGCTTACGAAATTCCTCGTGGAGAAGTGGTTGACCTTGTTGTAACATCAAATTGTTACAATAAGATTTACGACTTAGTGCATCAGCCATGACATTGGCTTTGCCTGGGGTGTAAGTTATTCCTAAGTCGTAATCCGAGATCAACTCGACCCAACGTCTTTGCCTGAGATTCAAATCCGGTTGGGTGAAGATATATTTCAAACTTTGGTGATCAGTGTAAATTTCGCAACGATTACCCAGAAGGTAGTGTCGCCAGGTTTTGAGTGCATGGACTACTGCTGCAAGCTCTAGATCATGAGTAGGATAATTATCCTCATGTGGACGCAACTGTCGAGATGCGTAGGCAATCACATGACGATCTTGCATGAGTATGCAACCTAGTCCTTGTCGCGAGGCGTCGCAATAGATAACAAAGTCCTTAGAGAAATCTGGTGGTACCAGTACGGGAGCAGATGTCAGGCGTCTTTTCAGTTCCTGAAAGCTGAACTCGCACTGTGGGGTCCACTCGAACTTTTTATCTTTCTTGAGGAGTTCAGTTAGAGGCTTAGCAACTTTGGAGAAATTTTCGACGAAGCGGCGGCAATAGCTCGCTAAACCAAGAAAACTCCGAACTTGCTTGACCGTTTCAGGTGGAGTCCAGTCAAGGACGGCTTGAACTCGCTCGGGATTGACAGCAATGCCCTTGCCAGAGATTACATGGCCCAGATATGTCACTTCTGGCAACCAGAATTCGCACTTGGAGAATTTGGCATAAAGGCGATGCTCTCGAAGTTTCATCAATACTAGCCTTAGATGTTCGGCATGTTCTTCCTCATTCTTGGAGTAGATGAGTATATCATCGAGGTATACCACGACGAATTTATCCAAGTACTCCATGAAGATCGAGTTCATTAACCAAGAGAAGGTGGCTGGAGCATTGGTTAAACCGAAGGACATGACGGTGTACTCGTATTGGCCGTAACGAGTAACGAAAGCCGTTTTGGGAATGTCCCCGTTCTTGATTTTGATTTGATGGTAGCCCAACCTCAAATCCATCTTGGAAAAGACTGAGGATCCAGCGAGCTGGTCATACAGGTCGTTGATCCTGGGGAGCGGATACTTGTTCTTGATAGTGACCAAATTGACAGGTCGGTAATCTACAACCATCCGATCCGTTCCATCCTTCTTCTTGACGAAGAGGACGGGGCAAGCCCATGGAGATGAACTAGGATGGATGAAACCTTTTTGCCAGGACTCATCGAGTTGTTTCTTAAGCTCTGCTAGTTCTAGGGGTGCCATATTATAAGGTCTTCTAGAGATTGGGACGGTTCCTGGGACAAGGTCTATTACGAACTCGACATCTCTGTCAGGTGGAACACCTGGCAGTTCCTCTGGAAAGACATCCGGGAAGTCACGGACTACCGGAATATCCTCAAGGTCTGGAAGGGGATTGGCATTTAGAGAGTAGAGCTGACGCTCCGATACTCGGGTCAAAACATTGACTGTCTTGCCCGATGGATGGGTAAGTTGGACAGTTCTAGTTGAGCAATCAATCTTGGCGTAATGAGCTGACATCCAGTCCATACCCAAGATGATGTTAATGTCTGAGGACTTGAGAGCTATTAGTGACGCAAGGAAGACCAATCTGTCAACAAGAATTTCATTTCCATGGCTGATTCTAGAGGTTTGCCACTTAGAACCAGGGGTTTGAATTACCATGGAGGTGGGCATGTCACAAAAGGTAGTATTGTGCAATCGAGCATAGCTCTCAGAAATAAATGAATGAGATGCTCCAGTATCAAAGAGAACAGTTGCCGGATGGCAATTAACAAGGAGCGTACCGAGAACGACGTTGGGGTCCTCTTGAGTCTCTTCAGCCGAAACGTAGTTGACATGGCCACGAGCAGTGGTGGCTGGCTGGGCGACAAGCACTTTTGCTGTTGACTTACCACGGCCAACAGACTTTCCGAACTGGCTGGGGTTGTTCTGGGGACACTCACGGATGTAGTGGCCCGGCTCACCACACTTGAAGCAAGTTGTCATATTGGGGCGTGGGGCAGTATTGGCAGTGGGGCCACCAAAAGTCTTGGGCGGCACATACTGTTGATTGGGACGAGGCGCCTCAAAGGATGGCCTCGGGGTATACCTGGGTGGCATAGCAGAATTCGGAATCCAGACCCGGCGCTTCTGAGATCCAGAGCCGGATGAAGATCCATAGTCACGGGAGTGCTTGCGTGAAGCTTCAAAATCATTCTGCCCCGTCTCGGCACTGATGGCCTTATTGACTAGCTTCAGAAAAGAAATGCATTCATGCAGACGAAGGTCACGCCGGAGCTCAGGGCTAAGTCCCTTGCGGAACCTTGCCTGTTTCTTGGCATCGGTGGATACCTCTTCGGGAGCATAGCGTGCAAGCTTTCCAAACTCGCGACTGTATGCATCCACAGTCAGCTTCCCCTGGGTGAAGTTACAAAACTCCTCCCTCTTGCGATCCATGAGACCTTCCGGAATATGATGCTCACGAAAAGCGGCACTGAAATCAGCCCAAGTAGTGAGTTGGCCGACCGGACGCATAGCTTCATAATTCTCCCACCAAAGGCTGGCAGGGCCTTCGAGGTGATAGGCAGCAAAGGTGAATTTATCATCTTCAGCCACGTTGGCAGAACGTAGCTTGTGGGCGATGCTGCGGAGCCAGTCATCCGCATCGAGAGGTTCGATGGAATGATTGAACTTTGGCGGGTACAGCTTGACAAAGTCATTGATGGACACCGAATTGATCCTCTGCTGGCGTGCAGTGTTCTGCTCAATCCGCTCTAACAAGCGGTTGGTGTCGCGCCTGTTGCGCTCTGCCTCCAGCATCACTTCGGCCAGAGAAGGTGGTTGAGGCAGACTTTCCTCTCTAGGTGCACTAGCTTCTCCCTGCTCCGAAGCAGCAGGGTTGCTGCGGGTGTTGACCATCCTGGGAAAACAAAACAACGATTTAAACCAGGATGGCAAAATCTGGCCAAGGAAGTGCGGAATGTAATGGATGATAAGGAATGCAGAGATGATCATCCGTATGACATGGTAATATAGAAACTGCCATATATATACCAACGGTCATACACGTCATACATAGTTTAGTACAAGCTCAAGCTGAAGTACAACTAAGACGACAGACGTTACATCTCATCGGAGGCATTCCAAGCTCCTATACATTATTTTTTCTACACCTCCGAAATTGATACACACTAAGTCATATTCCACGGGTCACGCAGGACGGTGGACATACAACTGTTACAATACTAGCGAGACTACTACTAGCTCAGGCGGTTCCGTAGAAGTCCTCATAGAAGTCACCACCCAGACCTGGAAGCGGAACATGGTCATCTGGGAACAGACGGTCCTGCGGTGCTTGTGGACCATAGGGACTTGGGTGCGGCCTCGGTCCAACAGATGGCGGCAGAAGAGGCCCACGAGGAGGGGTGATGCCTCCCACCTCACGCCACTCCATGAAGTTTGGCAGACTAGCCCGCACAGGGTACAAGTCTCTCGTGTCCATGTATCCGGCTTGCACAGCAGGTGCAAACCTCATCAAGGTGGCCCAATGATCAGCACGAGCATTAAAGAGCTCCATACGCAAGGCCCGGTTTTCACGGTCCTTATCTTCCAACATCTCAGTAGTGGTGCAAAGGAGTGAGTCCTCATGGGATGCATCACTGTACATGCCCTGAAGGTAACCATGCGCCCCAGGGAGGGGTGCTGGCATGTAGCGAAATTCAGTGTTGCTCAACAAAGCAGTTCTAGCTCGCATAATGGTCATCATCGAGTAGGCTGCATCTTGAACAGACATCCCAATAGTGATCCCGAGTCCATAAGAACGGTGGAGTGGTTCCGTGGCTCCGGGATAAGATGGATATATCCTAACCGTGCACAGATATTGGCTCTGGTTAAAATCTCTAAACTGCTCTTCGACGGTGTATTCGGGGTACCATCGGTAACCTGCCTCAACCATCACTCGAACCAACATGGCGGTATGACCACATACACCGATGCAACGGGTCAGACGAACCACTTGGTTTTGGGGACGGGTAGCCATCTGAAAGCACAAATTAGTGCAAAGGCATTAGAATTTCTGGATGAAATTGGACAGCATAACGGCTGTAAATGCTCAGAAAATGAATTGAGACATCCACAACAGTTTGCGAAACCACTCAACAACAATATATCAAGGTTCTGGTTCAACTGGCAACATACTAAACTTTAGTAGAACTGAACTGGGTTGTATCCAACAATCCTATAAGTTACTACGGATTTAGTAACACGTGAACCTGATAGAGAGAAGAGAGCCTAGTCCTTAACCCACGTAGAATGAGAAGAGAATGACTCAGAATAGAGGGCATAAGGTAGAGAAGTAAAAGAGCCTTACGTTCCCTCCCACAATCAATTCCCCTACATATAACTAAAGCATTTCTAGACTCGACATCGACCAGTTTGGCTTAGCGAACCTACAGGCAGTCCGGCTCTGATACCAACGCTGTCAGGACCCCGATCCTAAGTCACAACGATCCAGCGTGTAACACATCATATCACTTTGCGGCCTCACGCACGGTACTCCCACGGGTGCCACCTTACCTGGCCCGGGACCGTTTGCGCCTTTTGGCTCACGTATATGATAGTGTCGCTAGCATCCATATGACAGAGAACCCGGGCCGACATGGCTAGTCGTGAACCCAAAGCGGCGCTAGCCTATGAGGACAGGCATACATGAATCACATCGAGCATGTCGGTCATCAACGTATCTATTCGGGCTGTAGCACTGGGCTAACAGGACTCCGGTAACCCGGGCTGTAGCAGGCTAGGCAGGACTCCGAATATCAGCGCGTGACATTTCCCCGAAGGGACAGACATAGGAACGACGTGAATCACATGCCGGCCAGTCAAGTGTCCAAGCAGTAGTGCTGGGCTAGCAGGACTCCGGTGAACCGGGCTGTAGCGGACTACTATCGCTCAGAAGCACAAGACTTACGTTTCCCCATATGAAAGGCTGCCAAGGATAAACAACTAGATAGTCGGATCCCACTCATACCAAGCATTTCAACCATACACACAGTATGCCCGATATGAGTAAATACAACATGGCATCACAACAGTACTCTACGACTCAAGTACTTTATTTAGAAGGCTCCGAGGAGCCATACATATCATCCATACAGATAGGGGTCACATGACCCAACACTCAAGTCATACAAACATACAAGCACATGCGGAAGCAAAGTAGTCTGAGTACAGACACTAGAAAGAAAGAAGGCTTGACGAAGCCTGTCTATCTACAACGACCCTTCACAAGTCTTGGATCACCACCTGGGTGATAAGTCACTCGTCAACGTCGAGGTCTACATAGAACCCATCAGAGGGGTTGGTGCAGTCGTCTGAAAAACATGATTAAAGCAACATGAGTACAGAAGTACTCAGCAAGTCTTACAACAGGAACCTATCATACATGCACATTCTCAAGAAGGTAGTGGGGTTATTGCAGCAAGCCAGCTTTGACTCTTGGCTAAGCTATCCTACGATAGACACCACTTGTAAAACATTTGTCGCACACGAGTCCACTAACACCAACACAATACTCCACCGTGGATCCTCTCTCGCCATCCCACGAGAGGGCCATCCGCGGTACTCACACTTATCTTGAGATTTTTAGTAGTATCCATTTAACTTGTCTATGAACTGATATAGGCAACCCAGAAGTCCATTACCGCGGACACGGCTATTCGAATAGATGATGTTAACCCTGCAGGGGTGTACTTCTTCACACACGCTCTCACCACTTATCGCCGCTTACACGACATGTACTCGGCAACCTTCAAGCGGAAGCCCAGCGAGGGTGTCGGCCACGGCCTACCTAAACACTCAAGTCTCTAGTCCAGGTTTATCGCCTATTCGGGTTCCATCCGCAGGGAGTCCGGCCGAGGTTTCCACTAACGGCCCCGAACGATGTGAACAGGGTTCCCGAGACACCAAACGGGCGAGTCGGTACACCGTGCCACGTGCCTACCGCAACACAGCCCACCCCGATGGTCAGCACCGCGTGCGGCCCCCAGCATACTACAAACACCAGAAACTACTTTGCAACTCCTGGACAGAGGACAAGCGTGATCAAGAAGCCGAGAGAGTCAATTAAGGATCCCAATGTGTGGTAGTAACTGTATCATGGATCACAAACACAGAACTCAGTTCCTAAGGACGGCCTCAATGAAACAACCCACCATGTACTCCTACATGGCCTCTCATCGATTCCTTTACCAAATCGTGTTCAACACTTCACTCTTGTCACCGACACAACCTTTCACTCCAGTTCATCATCCCGATGAGCCAGACCTGACACAACTCTAAGCATAGAAAGCATAGCATGGTAGGAACACACACACATGTAATGGCTCAACCAACTCCTACACATGCTAGTGGGTTTCATCTAGTTACTGTGGCAATGACAGGTCATGCAAAGGAAGTGGGTTCAACTACCGCAACACACAGCAGTTTGAACGCGTTGTCTTAATGCAGTAAACGAGAGCAGAAGCGAGAACATGGGTTTGTATCGGAATGATCAACGAGTTGCTTGCCTGATGGAGTGGTGGTGGAATACTGCCCTTCAACTGGATACTCGGAGATATCCTCGGAGGCAGAACCTACCACGAATGACACATTGCAACACAATCAATACATGACGATATGCAACAATATGATGCATGCAATGACATGGCAATATGAATGTGTCCTGGTCTTGTGCAAGTTAAACCAGAAGGAAATGACCCCATTTGAACCAAAGATTCAAATGATAGTGCATTTATAAGATCATATTAGTGCAATATCTTATAATGCCTAAACAGTGGGTTTATATTGTTTTAACATTCATGAAACCAGTACCAATGGATAGGTTGGATTTTTCTGATAATTTTTCATATATAAAACTTTGCATTTGGAGTTATAGATAATTTTCTATGAATTTTTGAAGTTTGAACTATTTTCTGGATTTTCCTGTATAAAAATAAATCCAGTAATTAGTTATTGCGTCAGCATGAGGTCATGCTGACCTCAGCAGGTCAACAGACCCGGTCCAGGTCAAACCTGACGCGTGGGTCCCGCGTGTCAGGGTTATTAGATTAAACAGATTAGATTAATCCTAATTCTGGATTAGTTAGCGGGCGGGGCCCACATGTCATAGACCCAGGGGGTCAACGGGTCAACTCCGCCGGCGTTGAGCCGCCGGCGACGTTCAGACGCGGAGGATGGAGTGCAGATTCGTGCTCCGGCGACTAAATCGACGGCGGAGCACGTCTACGTGATGCGGGAGCTGACCCGCAACTCTTGGTGGAGTTGGTTGGGGTCGGGGTGGCCGGAGTTGGCGCCGGAGACGAGTTTGGCGGCGCCGGGGCTCGGGTGAAGGTGAAACCGGGGCTGCGGGGCACGGCGAGGTGCGTGCGGTAGTGCGTTGGCCTCCTGGGGTTGCGGTGAAGCCATTGGACAGGGTGGCGCGGCCGTTGGGTGGCCGGAGCCTCGTCGGCGACGAGCTCCGCGGCGGCGCGTGCGGTTGAACTACGTGCAGTCGCTGTGGTGCACGAGAGGAGGAAAGGAGAGGATGGGGAGGTGGCTAAGCTCACAGCGAACTCGCAGAGCCAGACGGCGTGGTCGGGGACGAGCTGGTGCGGCGGTGAGGTCGAAGGGGATCTCCGGCGGCCGAAGGTTGAAGAAGAGCTCGGGGGAGCGTTGTAGAGCGAGCGAGCGCTCGGGGCTCGGCTAGCTCGAAGAAGAGGAGGGCGGCGGAGCTTCTGGACAGGTCGGAGCGGCGCAAGGACGACGGAGAGCGCGACTACGGCGACGGTGCAGCTGCGGTGGCGTCGGCCATGGCGGGGGGGAGCGAGGGAGAGAGACAGGGGGGAAATGGACGTGTCCAGGGCGTCGGGGGCACGACGTGGGGGTCGCCCAGCGTCCAGGCGCGCGAGGCGGCAAGCTGCTGGCGCCGTGGCGAGCTCGCGCTCGCCGGCGTCAGCTTCCTGCCTGCCTGGCGGGGACGAAGCAGCTGGCTGGCGCGGGCCAGCACAGTGCTGGGCCGCCAGGTGGGCCGGCAGGTGGGTAGCGTCCAGGTTAGTTTTCCTCTGATTAACTGTTTTCTTTTTCTATTATTTCTGCAACTTTGTGGACTTATTTAAAATACTTAAACAACTCCAAAAATTCTCAAACTGCACATGCTTGCTATTTAAAAAAATAGACAACATGAAACATTTCTGTTTGAGAATATTTGAACATTTAAAATATTTTTATAAATTTTAAATGCCCAAATTCAAATACTTATGTGTTAATTCAATAACCTTCTGTTGACCTAGAAAAATGTGCACTATTTTTGCCAGGGGGTTTAATCCAAGACAAAGAGGGTGAACATTTTAGAAGGGCATTTCAGGTTCATTGAAAAAGATTTTAGTAAACCCTAGTTACTTCCAGGGGGGGGGGGAAGTGTGTGTTGGGGGTTCTGGCATTTCCCATTTCAGAATTAATAGAATATAAACATGATGCACACTCTAATGCATGGCCTAGCTAGGGATGTGACAGTCCGCCCCCACTTTTGAGTGGGGGGGGAGGTCGCTTCATCTGTCGCCTCGGCCCTGCTCGCCCGCCACGCGTCCTCCATGCGCTTGGGGTTGCGGTGGTGGAGGAAGGAAGTCGGGCCGACGCGGGTCGAAGTAGAGGGTCGGTCCCGTCGCCTGCCCTTCCTCTGCTTTGATTGGTCGGGCGGGGCGGCCGAGCCTCCACTCTGCCCCTTTATAAGGAGCGGAAGGGGATGACGGGGGTCCGCACTCCTTCCTTCTTCCTTCTCTTAGATCCCTGGTCCCCTCCCCCCAACTGTCATGGAGGAAGGGAACCCTGGTCCTTCTTCGGTGGCGGCAAGGGTTGCCGCCAGGCAGCGCCCCCCCCCCCTCCCCTTGCACCCGCGGCGGCGGAGCCAACCATAAGGGGAAGGGGGAGGGGGCGAGGTCGTGGACGAGGCCGTGGACGGGGCCGAGGCGCTCGAGGCGGGCGGGGCTGTAACGCCCCAGATGTAACTTGCCATATTTGTAATCCAACTCTTGCCATTTCCGGCTATGTGTTATGATATTCCCTCCGTGGTTGGGTTCTCTCCGTTTTGCATTTTGGTCATGTCATGCATTTCATATCATGTCATCATGTGCATCGCATTCGCATACGTGTTCGTCTCATAAATCCGAGCATTTTCCCCTTTGTCCGTTTTGCAATCCGGCGCTCCTATCTCCCCCGGTGTTCCCTTTTGCTTTTCTTCTTGAGCGGGTATTAAACCTTCTCGGAATGGACCGAGGTTTGACATGTGGCCTCGGTATAGCACCGGAAGACCGCCTGTCAAGTTTTGGGTCAATCGGAGTTCGTTTGCTACTCCAACGGTTAACCGGGTAACCGTGAAGGCCTCGTGTGTGTTGCAGCCCAACACCCCTTCAAAACAGCCCAATAACCCATCTAAGACACTCCCATGTCCTCCGCCGTTCGATCACGATCGCGTGGCCGAAAACCGCTCTCCATTTGGAGCTTCATAGCTCCTTCTAGCTATAAAAAGGCCTCCCCCTCCTCCATTTGCGGGCAAAACACCCCGAAACCCTAGTCCCACTCCTCTGCCGCCGCCGGACGTGTCCGATTCACGCCGGACGCGTCCGTCCGCAGCCGCGCGCACATTCGGGGGCCGCCACGTGGCACCCGGCCACCCGCGCCGCCGCCGACCCGTCGGGCCCAGGCGCGGCCCGCCCAGGCCCGCGCGCCGCTCGCCCGCCCCGACCTCGCCCGCCGCTCGTCCCGCCCCGACCTCGCCCGCCGCTCGTCCCGCCGGCTCCCGCCACCTCCCGGCCGTGCCGCGCCGCCCGCCGCCGTACCGCGCCGACCCCGCCGCCGCGCGCCCGCGCCACCCCGAGCCGCCCCGCGCCCCGCCGCCTCGCGCCGCCGTCCCCGGCACCGGATCCGCCCGGATCCGGCCGGATCCGTCTCTTCCGCGCCTCCCCCGCGCTGCTCCGGCGAGTACTCCGACGGTCCTCGGCATCCGCGCCACGGGGTTGACTTCTTCCCCCCTCTGATATCTCTCTAAGTCCTTTAATTTCATCTTCATCATCGCATCTTCATCATGCCATAACTTTGCATCAGTAGCTCCGTTTTGTGCGTATAATATGTCAAATTGTTCGCCTCGAAGATTGCATCACTTTGTTCCATTGCATCATTCTCATTTGAGGTCATATTGATGCCCGAAATGCTGTTAGAAGAGGGCTAGTTGATGTTAGTTGCTGGATCTTATCTGAACATGCACTTTTGTCATTTTTGCCATGATTGATGTGTACCTCCTATGAAGTTGAGTCCTACATGAGTTTCGTAATATGCCATGTTACCTTTCTAGAGAATTTTGCCATGTGTTTTTGTGATCTATGTGGTGACTAGCACAAGCATGCAAACTAGGTCACCTGATGTTGCTGATTTCAGAGACTTAGTGATTTCACTAAGTCCCTGACTGCTGTTATTTTCATGCCATGTATTCATGTTGTTTCTGAGAGATCTATGCATAATTTGAGCATGATCAGTAAGGGAGTTTTGAACTTGAGTATTTTCTCTATCCATCCATGCCTTTGTTTGCAATTATGGAGGGCCATAGCTTGAGTCAATCGGCCTCTACTTTTGCTTCAAAATGTTGCTGGCAGATTCTTTACGTGTTATTCGATTTTGCCAAGCTTGGTGTAGTTGATCCTTGCATGATATGATGTTATTCTTGCCATGTATTGTTACTATGCTATGTCTTCTTGATGTATGTATGCTTAGTCTATCATGCAATGCTCTGTAGTGAGTGCATCGAGCTCACGAACATGCCTAGTCGTTATTAGTTTTCTGCAATGTCCAGTTTTCTGCTAAGTCTGAAACCTGTAACGAAACTTGCTTAATTGTCATGGGTGTAATCTTATTTTCTGATCCTTTTTGGCTTATGGTCAGTAAGGGACCTTTGTCAAGTGCTTTGAGTACATTCATGCCACTCCATATTTTGCTATATTCTGAACTTGTAGCATATTGTTCCATTGCTCTGAACATGTCATCCTGATGTTAGTTTCTGCTATGTTGATTATTTCACTGTCAGAGAACTTGTTATCGTTTGCACTATTGCCATGATTGTTTGGACCTGTTATGACGCGAATTAGCCGAAGCTCAGTGTTCATCTTTTGTCGTGCATCTTGTGCGGATTACTGTCATATGCCTTGTTGATATGTTTGGGCGCAGTAGCTTAATTATTCGTTGCTTGCTAAGCAGCATCATGCTGCTTATGACAGATTCGTGTCATTCTTGTATTGCTTGTCATTTGCAAACCGTGCATCCGATTCCGGTGAACTTTATATCGATTTCAACCGAAATCACCTCATCTATCCAGTGGCATGCTTGGTTTGCCAAGATTATGCCATGTTCATCCTTGTCCTTCCGGAGCATGCATTCGCATTGCATATCACCTCTCGCATCTCATGCCATGTTTTGCATCATGTTGCTTGCGCATTGCATCGTGGTTGATATTGGTTCCTTTGCTTGTTTTCTTGTCTTGGGTAGAGCCGGGAGACGAGTACGTGAACGAGGATTCCCTTGAGAACGCTTTCGAGGACCAAGCTTTCGACAACTCTGAGACTCTTGCAGGCAAGATGACCATACCCTCGAGATCACTTCTATCTTTGCTTGCTAGATTGCTCGCTCTTTTGCTATGCCTATGCTGCGAAACCTACCACTTGCTATATCATGCCTCCTATATTGCCATGTCAGCCCCTAACCATCCATGCCCTAGCAAACCGTTGTTTGGCTATGTTACTGCTTTGCTCAGCCCCTCTTATAGCGTTGCTAGTTGCAGGTGAAGATGAAGTTTGTTCCTTGTTGGAACATGGACTTGTTGTTCCTTGTTGGAACATGTTTAGTTGTTGGGATATCACAATACCTCTTATTTAATTAATGCATCTATATACTTGGTAAAGGGTGGAAGGCTCGGCCTTATGCCTGGTGTTTTGTTCCACTCTTGCCACCCTAGTTTCCGTCATACCGGTGTTATGTTCCCGGAGTTTGCGTTCCTTACACGGTTGGGTGATTTATGGGACCCCCTTGACAGTTCGCTTTGAATAAGACTTTTCCAGCAAGGCCCAACATTGGTTTTACCATTTGCCACCACCTACCCCTTTTTCCCCCGGGTTTTCGCGAGCCTGAGGGTCATCTTTATTTTAGCCCCCCCCGGACCAGTGCTTCTTTAAGTGCTGGCCCGAACCGAGCAACCTGCGGGGCCACCTCGTGGCAACTCGAGGCCTGGTTTTACTCGTAGCTTGACTTATCCGGATGTGCCCTGAGACCGAGATATGTGCAGCTCCTATCAGGATTTGTCGGCACAATCGGGCGGCTTTGCTGGACTTGTTTTATTACTGCCGAGACATCTTGTAGTCCGGGATTCCGAGACTGATCGGGTCTTCCCGGTAGAAGGAATATCCTTCGTTGACCGTGAGAGCTTATCATGGGCTAAGTTGGGACACCCCTGCAGGGTATTATCTTTCGAAAGCCGTGCCCGCGGTTATGAGGCAGATGGGAATTTGTTGATGTCCGGTTGTAGAAAACCCGAAGTTGACCTTAACTAAAACACATCAACCGCGTGTGTAACCGTGATGGTCTCTTCTCGGCGGGGTCCGGGAAGTGAACACGGTTGTTGGAGTTATGCCTGACGTAGGTTGTTTCAGGATCACTTCTTGATCACTTTTAGTTTCTCGACTGTGCTTTGCCTTCTCTTCTCGCTCTCTTTTGCGCTGTAGCCACCATATGCTAGTCGCTTGCTGCAGTTCCACCTCACAAACCCCTTTCCCACCTTTAAGCTTAAATAGTCTTGATCTCGCGGGTGTGAGATTGCTGAGTCCCCGTGACTCACAGATATTATCACCACAGTTGCAGGTACCAACGATGTCAGTGCAAATGACGCGACCGAGCTCACTTGGGAGTTCGACGAGGAACGTGGCCGTTACTATGTTTCTTTTCCAGATGATCAGTAGTGGAGCCCAGTTGGGTGATCCGGGGATCTGTTTAGCATTTGGGGTAGTCTTCTTTCATTTTGGTACCGTAGTCGGACCTTGAGTGTAATCTGTATGATGGATGTTATTTATGTACTTGTGTGAAGTGGCGATTGTAAGCCAACTATGTATCTTTCCCCTTTATTTGTTACATGGATTGTGTGAAGATTACCTCACTTGCGACATTGCTTTCAATGCGGTTATGCCTCTAAGTCGTGCCTCGACACGTGGGAGATATAGCCGCATCGAGGGCGATACAAGTTGGTAATCAGAGCCTTTCCCCGACCTTAAGAGCCCCCACTGTTTGATCGTCTTTAGTGGCCGAGTTGTGTCTAGAAAAATGTTTTGAGTCATTTAGGAATTATATATCGGAGAGTTTAGGAATTCTTTTTACTTCCCAGTCCCTTCGACCTTCTGGTAAGGCTTCCTGACGTAGAGTTTTGACTCTTCACTTCTCAAATTTCACTAAATTTTTTTTAGGATCACGCGGGTATATTACAATCGTTCCGATGGTTTTATGATGACAACATTGTCTTGGTTGCCTCCTGACATTTAGGGGTTGTGGCAGTGTCCCGGGGAGTTGAGCTCCGAGGTGTTGTCGTCATAATTTTATCGTTGCGGTTTTGGAATACCTGAGTTTAGTACGCCGACATCGAAAATCTCTTTTGTACAGTTGTTGGTGAGATAACCCTGATAGCCCAGTACTGTGGCGAGTGCGGGGGTATTGCCATGACTTGTATAACGGATGCTTTTCGAAGGTTGAGGTAGACGATTTCCGAAGGTTTCTTGGTTATGTGTTGAAGGATGGATACAGCTGGTTGTAGGATTTGCTAGTTTGGGTGAGATATTATGCTTCCCCTGTATCCCCAACACCTGATTGCATAACCGAAAAGTTTCGGGGGTTTATAAGTGGGAATTCCTGTAGCTCTAGTATTTCTTCCGCAGATATTTGGTTTGTGATTGGGTAATCCTTACCAAGTATTTGTTCACATCCGTACCTTGTTGATTTTATTTCTTACCATGTTCTAAGTGGCTTCTCAGCTTTGGAAGTGTGATGATTTACATTGGAATTCATTCGTTCATTCTCGTTCGAATGTTAATTGTGAAGACTATATGTTGCAATTTCGTTCCTTTGATTCAGCTTCAATATATCTCTGTCAAGATGCTAATGGATGTCACCCTCTTCAGGATGGCTCCACCAACGCGTCAGAATCCGGAACGCAATGAAGGGAATCAGGCTAACCCTCCGCCACCACCTCCGCCTCCGGAAGCTTGGCAGGCCCTGATGACTGCCACAAATGCCAATGCTCAGATTCTGATTCAGCTCTTGCAAGATCGCAACCAAGGGCAAGCTAATCAAGAGAATCAAGGCCAAGGCAACAATCAGCCGCATTTCGCTTCACTCAACCAGTTCCTTGCTAATCAGCCAAAGACCTTCAGCTACTGTGTGGAGGCCACAGACGCCGATGATTGGCTCGTGGACATCAGCAAGCATTTCGAGTGCAGCAATGTCAGGCCTGAGGACTTTGTCAAGTTTGCCTCTTTTCAACTCAAAGATCAAGCTGCTGAGTGGTTCCAGCAATACAAAGATTCCAGAGGAGGTCGTGTCATTACTTGGGATGATTTCCGCCGTGATTTCAAAGCACACCACATTCCAGAAAGTGTTGTTGAGCTTAAGCGTGAGGAATTCCGCAATCTCAAGCAAGGCAACATGACTGTCTATCAATACAACACTCAGTTCCAGAAGCTCTCTCGTTTTGCAAGGCAAGACATTCCTGATGAGAAGAGTATGATCTACCAGTTCAGGCGTGGTCTCAGAGAAGATCTGCAACTTGCTCTCGTGCTTTTCGAGCCATTAAAGTATGATGAATTCTACAACATGGCGCTGAAACAAGAAGCTGCTCAGCTCAAGTGTGAGGCATCTAAGAAGAGAGTCAGAGACGCAGTTTAGTCTTCTTCTTCTTCACTTGTGGCAGCTAAGCAACAGAAGTTCTGGTTGCCTCCTCCTCCTCCGTTCCGTCAGCCTTATCAGCAGAAGAACTCAAGTGGCCGTGGATCTTCCCACCCACCCAACCCTGATTATCAGAACAAGTCTCAGAACCAAGCTCCAAGGCCAAGTGCTCCTTATCATCGTCCGCTCTCAGAGGTGACTTGTAACAAATGTCAGCAGAAGGGTCACTATGCGAACAAGTGCGTCAACCAGAGGCGCCTTCCGCCTCCTCCTCCTTTGAAATCTTCCAGCAATGCAGTGGTCAAGCATAATCCTAAGCATGCCAAGGTGAACATGTTGAATGCAGCTCAAGCAGAGGAGTCTTCTGAAGTGATCATGGGTAATCTTCCTGTTAATGATATTCCTGCAAAAGTCTTATTTGATACTGGTGCATCGCATTGTTTCATGTCAAGACCATTTTTCGCCAAGCATGAGTTCACTTCTTCAAATTTGGATAGACCCATGCCTGTCATTTCTCCTGGTAAACGTTTGAGCTCTAGTTTGGTGGTTCCCAATGTTTCCATCAAGATGGGTGACTACAAATTCTTGTCTAAACCAATTGTTCTTGGTGATTCTGATATTGATCTTATTCTCGGGATGGACTGGCTTTCTAAGCACAAGGCTCAGCTTGAGTGTGCTGCCAGGGAAATCAAATTGACTCACACTTCGAACGATGTGATCATCTATGCTTCTCGTCATGATACCATTCGGTTGTTTTCTCTCAATGAGAATGATGAATTGGAGGCTATCTCTCAGATTCCAGTTGTTTGTGAGTACCAAGATGTTTTTCCAGAAGAGCTTCCGGGTATGCCTCCCCGTCGGCCAGTTGAATTCGTTATTGATCTTGAGCCTGGCACGGAACCCGTTTGCAAGTGTCCTTACAAGCTTGGACCAGATGAGCTCAAGGAATTGAAGATTCAACTCGATAAACAAGAACGTCTAGGTCTGATCAGACCGAGTTCTTCTTCGTGGGGTTGTGGTGTTCTTTTTGTCAAGAAGAAGGATGGCACGGACCGACTTTGCGTCGATTACCGTCCATTGAACAAGAAGACTATCAAGAACAAGTACCCACTTCCCAACATCAATGAGCTATTTGAGCAACTCAAAGGTGCTAAGGTGTTCTCCAAGCTTGACCTTCGTATGGGTTATCATCAGATTCGCATTCATGAAGAAGATATTCCCAAGACAACATTCAGAACAAGCTTTGGTTCTTATGAATAGACTGTCATGTCTTTCGGCCTTGTCAATGCTCCTCCATATTTCACTCGCTTGATGAATTTCATCTTCAACCCCTACATCAACGAATTTGTCTTGGTCTATCTCGATGATATTTTGGTCTTCTCCAAGAATAAGAAGGATCATGCCGAACATTTGCGATTGGTACTCGACAAGCTCAGAGAGTATCAATTATATGCGAAGTTCTCCAAATGTGAATTCTGGCTTGATGAAGTTCTTTATCTTGGTCATATCATCTCTGCCAAGGGCATCGCTGTTAATCCAGAGAGGGTGTCTGCAGTTTTGAATTGGAATCCTCCTCAGAATGTCAAGCAGCTTCGCAGTTTTCTTGGACTTGCAAGCTATTGCAGAAGATTCGTTGAGAATTTCTCCAAGATTGCCAAGCCTCTTTCCAACCTCTTCCAGAAGCATGTGAAATATGTCTGGTCTCCTGAGTGTGATGTTGCTTTCAACACTCTCAAAGAGAAACTTGTCACTGCTCCAGTTTTGACTCCTCCTGACGAATCCAAGCCTTATGAAGTATTCTGTGATGCTTCTCTTCAGGGCCTCGGTGCTGTGTTAATGCAAGAGAAGAAGGTTGTTGCCTATACCTCTCGCCAGTTGAAGCCCAATGAAAGGAACTACCCCACTCACGATCTTGAGTTGGCGGCAGTTGTCCACGCACTAATAACATGGAGACATCTCCTGCTGGGAAGGAAAGTGGACATATTCACAGATCACAAGAGCCTCAAGTATATCTTCACTCAGCCTCATCTCAACCTCAGGAAAACTCGATGGGTCGAAATGATTCAAGAGTATAATCCGAGTATTGAATATACTCCAGGCAAGGCTAATGTGATTGCAGACGCATTGAGCAGGAAGGCTTACTGCAACAGCTTAATCCTCAAGCCCTTTCAACCGGATCTTTGTGAAGCTTTCCGCAAGTTGAATCTCCAAGTTTTTCCTCAAGGTTTGCTTGCCAACCTCATCGTCTCTCCTACTTTGGAAGATCAGATTCGTGAGACACAATTGTTGGATACCATGGTGAAGAAGGTGAAACGTGGTATTGAAAAGAGTATCCCCAAATACAAGTGCTATCGAGTTGATGACAGAGATACTCTTTTCTTCGAGGACCGGATCGTGGTTCCAAAGGGTGATCTTCGTAAAGTCATTATGAACGAAGCGCACAATTCTCTTCTGTCAATTCATCCTGGAAGTTCGAAGATGTACCATGACCTCAAGCAGTCGTATTGGTGGACTCGAATGAAGCGTGAGATTGCTCAATTCGTGAATGAGTGTGATGTCTGCAGAAGGGTGAAAGCAGAACACCAACGACCAGCTGGTCTTCTCCAACCTCTTGCTATTCCAGAATGGAAGTTTGATCATATCGAAATGGACTTCGTGACTGGTTTTCCTAAGTCCAAGCGTGGAAATGATGCTATCTTCGTCGTCATCGACAAGCTCACCAAAGTGGCTCATTTTCTTCCTATCAAAGAGTCTATCACAGCAGCGCAGCTGGCAGAGCTCTACACCTCCAGAATTGTCTCTTTGCACGGCATTCCGCAATTGATCTCTTCAGACCGTGGCAGCATCTTTACCTCCAAGTTTTGGGATTCTTTTCAGACGGCCATGGGCACCAACATCCGCTTCAGCACAGCGTTCCACCCTCAGACTAGTGGACAAGTCGAGCGTGTCAACCAAATTCTTGAAGATATGCTCAGAGCCTGTGTTATCTCTTTCGGTATGAAGTGGGAGGATTGTCTTCCTTATGCTGAGTTCTCTTACAACAACAGTTTTCAAGCTAGCTCGGGCAAAGCCCCATTCGAGATTCTCTATGGCAGAAAGTGCCGTACTCCTCTCAACTGGTCTGAAACCGGTGAACGCCAATTGCTCGGCAATGATTTGATCTCAGAGGTTGAGGCTATGTGCAAGGTGATTCGTGAGAACCTCAAAGCCGCACAATCGCGCCAGAAGAGCTATTACGATAGCAAACACCGAGATGTGGCATTCGAGATCGGAGGCCATGTTTACCTCCGCGTCTCTCCAATGAAAGGAACTCGTCGCTTCGGTATCAAGGGGAAACTTGCTCCGCGATACGTGGGCCCCTTCAAGATCATCGGCAAACGAGGCGATCTCGCCTATCAACTTGAGCTTCCCTCCAACTTTGCAAATGTGCACGATGTCTTCCACGTGTCATAGCTTCGCAAGTGCTTCAAGACGCCTGAGCGCACCATCAACTTCGAAGAGATTGATCTTCAAGAAGATTTGTCCTATCATGAGCATCCAATTGCTATTCTTGAGACAACTGAGCGCAAGACTCGCAACAAGTCAATCAAATTCCTCAAAGTGAAATGGTCACATCATTCAGACCGAGAAGCCACCTGGGAGCGTGAAGACCACCTACGTTCCGAGTATCCAGAGTTCTTTTAGTCCTAGATCTCGGGACGAGATCCTCTCGTAGTGGTGGTGTGTTGTAACGCCCCAGATGTAACTTGCCATATTTGTAATCCAACTCTTGCCATTTCCGGCTATGTGTTATGATATTCCCTCCGTGGTTGGGTTCTCTCTGTTTTGCATTTTGGTCATGTCATGCATTTCATATCATGTCATCATGTGCATCGCATTCGCATACGTCTTCGTCTCATAAATCCGAGCATTTCCCCTTTGTCCGTTTTGCAATCCGGCGCTCCTATCTCCCCCGGTGTTCCCTTTTGCTTTTCTTCTTGAGCAGGTATTAAACCTTCTCGGAATGGACCGAGGTTTGACATGTGGCCTCGGTATAGCACCGGAAGACCGCCTGTCAAGTTTCGGGTCAATCGGAGTTCGTTTGGTACTCCAACGGTTAACCGGGTAACCGTGAAGGCCTCGTGTGTGTTGCAGCCCAACACCCCTTCAAAACAGCCCAATAACCCATCTAAGACACTCCCATGTCCTCTGCCGTTCGATCACGATCGCGTGGCCGAAAACCGCTCTCCATTTGGAGCTTCCTAGCTCCTTCTAGCTATAAAAAGGCCTCCCCCTCCTCCATTTGCGGGCAAAACACCCCGAAACCCTAGTCCCGCTCCTCTGCCGCCGCCGGACGTGTCCGATTCACGCCGGACGCGTTCGTCCGCCGCCGCGCGCCAAATCGGGGGCCGCCACGTGGCACCCGGCCACCCGCGCCGCCGCCGACCCGCCGGGCCCAGGCGCGGCCCGCCTAGGCCCGCGCGCCGCTCGCCCGCCCCGACCTCGCCCGCCGCTCGTCCCGCCGGCTCCCGCCACCTCCCGGCCGTGCCGCGCCGCCCGCCGCCGTACCGCGCCGACCCCGCCGCCGCGCGCCGCCGCCGCCACGCGCCCGCGCCGCCCCGAGCCGCCCCGCGCCCCGCCGCCTCGCGTCGCCGTCCCCAGCACCGGATCCGCCCGGATCCGGCCGGATCCGTCTCTTCCGCGCCTCCCCCGCGCTGCTCCGGCGAGTATTCCGACGGTCCTCGGCATCCGCGCCACGGGGTTGACTTCTTCCCCCATCTGATATCTCTCTAAGTCCTTTAATTTCATCTTCATCATCGCATCTTCATCATGCCATAACTTTGCGTCAGTAGCTCCGTTTCGTGCGTATAATATGTCAAGTTGTTCGTCTCGAAGATTACATCACTTTGTTCCATTGCATCATTATCATTTGAGGTCATATTGATGCCCGAAATGCTGTTAGAAGAGGGCTAGTTGATGTTAGTTGCTGGATCTTATCTGAACATGCACTTTTCTCAATTTTGCCATGATTGATGTGTACCTCCTATAAAGTTGAGTCCTACATGAGTTTCGTAATATGCCATGTTACCTTTCCATAGACATTTGCCATGTATTTTTGTGATCTATGTGGTGACTAGCACAAGCATGCAAACTAGGTCACCTGATGTTGCTGATTTCAGAGACTTAGTGATTTCACTAAGTCCCTGACTGCTGTTATTTTCATGCCATGTATTCATGTTGTTTCTGAGAGATCTATGCATAATTTGAGCATGATCAGTAAGGAAGTTTTTAACTTGAGTATTTTCTCTATCCTTCCATGCCTTTGTTTGCAATTATGGAGTGCCATAGCTTGAGTCAATCGGACTCTACTTTTGCTTCAAAATGTTGCTGGCAGATTGTTTACGTGTTATTCGATTTTGCCAAGCTTGGTGTAGTTGATCCTTGCATGATATGATGTTATTCTTGCCATTTATTGTTACTATGCCATGTCTTCTTGATGTATGTATGCTTAGTCTATCATGCAATGCTCTGTAGTGAGTGCATCGTGCTCACGAACATGCCTAGTCGTTATTAGTTTTCTGCAATGTCCAGTTTTCTGCTAAGTCTGAAACCTGTAACGAAACTTGCTTAATTGTCATGGGTGTAATCTTATTTTCTGATCCTTTTTGGCTTATGGTCAGTAAGGGACCTTTGTCAAGTGCTTTGAGTATATTCATGCCACTCCATATTTTGCTATATTCTGAACCTGTAGCATATTGTTCCATTGCTCTGAACATGTCATCCTGATGTTAGTTTCTGCTATGTTGATTATTTCACTGTCAGAGAACTTGTTATCGTTTGCACTATTGCCATGATTGTTTGGACCTGTTATGACGCGAATTAGCCGAAGCTCAGTGTTCATCTTTTGTCGTGCATCTTGTGCGGATTACTGTCATATGCTTTGTTGATATGTTTGGGCGCAGTAGCTTAATTATTCGTTGCTTGCTAAGCAGCATCATGCTGCTTATGACAGATTCGTGTCATTCTTGTATTGCTTGTCATTTGCAAACCGTGCATCCGATTCCGGTGAACTTTATATCGATTTCAACCGAAATCACCTCATCTATCCAGTGGCATGCTTGGTTTGCCAAGATTATGCCATGTTCATCCTTGTCCTTCCGGAGCATGCATTCGCATTGCATATCACCTCTCGCATATCATGCCATGTTTTGCATCATGTTGCTTGCGCATTGCATCGTGGTTGATATTGGTTCCTTTGCTTGTTCTCTTGTCTTGGGTAGAGCCGGAAGACGAGTATGTGAACGAGGATTCCGTTGAGAACGCTTTCGAGGACCAAGCTTTCGACAACTCTGAGACTCTTGCAGGCAAGATGACCATACCCTCGAAATCACTTCTATCTTTGCTTGCTAGATTGCTCGCTCTTTTGCTATGCCTATGCTGCGAAAACCTACCACTTGCTATATCATGCCTCCTATATTGCCATGTCAGACCCTAACCATCCATGCCCTAGCAAACCGTTGTTTGGCTATGTTACTGCTTTGCTCAGCCCCTCTTATAGCGTTGCTAGTTGCAGGTGAAGATGAAGTTTGTTCCTTGTTGGAACATGGACTTGTTGTTCCTTGTTGGAACATGTTTACTTGTTGGGATATCACAATACCTCTTATTTAATTAATGCATCTATATACTTGGTAAAGGGTGGAAGGCTCGGCCTTATGCCTGGTGTTTTGTTCCACTCTTGCCACCCTAGTTTCCGTCATACCGGTGTTATGTTCCCGGAGTTTGCGTTCCTTACACGGTTGGGTGATTTATGGGACCCCCTTGACAGTTTGCTTTGAATAAGACTTTTCCAGCAAGGCCCAACATTGGTTTTACCATTTGCCAGCACCTACCCCTTTTTCCCCCGGGTTTTCACGAGCCCGATGGTCATCTTTATTTTAGCCCCGCCCGGACCAGTGCTTCTCTAAGTGCTGGCCCGAACCGAGCAACCTGCGGGGCCACCTCGTGGCAACTCGAGGCCTGGTTTTACTCGTAGCTTGACTTATCCGGATGTGCCCTGAGACCGAGATATGTGCAGCTCCTATCAGGATTTGTCGGCACAATCGGGCGGCTTTGCTGGACTTGTTTTATTACTGCCGAGACGTCTTGTAGTCCGGGATTCCGAGACTGATCGGGTCTTCCCGGTAGAAGGAATATCCTTCATTGACCGTGAGAGCTTATCATGGGCTAAGTTGGGACACCCCTGCAGGGTATTATCTTTCGAAAGCCGTGCCCGCGGTTCTGAGGCAGATGGGAATTTGTTGATGTCCGGTTGTAGAAAACCTGAAGTTGACCTTAATTAAAACACATCAACCGCGTGTGTAACCGTGATGGTCTCTTCTCGGCGGGGTCCGGGAAGTGAACACGGTTGTTGGAGTTATGCCTGACGTAGGTTGTTTCAGGATCACTTCTTGATCACTTTTAGTTTCTCGACCGTGCTTTGCCTTCTCTTCTCGCTCTCTTTTGCGCTGTAGCCACCAAATGCTAGTCGCTTGCTACAGTTCCACCTCACAAACCCCTTTCCCACCTTTAAGCTTAAATAGTCTTGATCTCGCGGGTGTGAGATTGCTGAGTCCCCGTGACTCACAGATATTATCACCACAGTTGCAGGTACCAACGATGTCAGTGCAGATGACGCGACCGAGCTCACTTGGGAGTTCGACGAGGAACGTGGTCGTTACTATGTTTCTTTTCCAGATGATCAGTAGTGGAGCCCAGTTGGGTGATCCGGGGATCTGTTTAGCATTTGGGGTAGTCTTCTTTCATTTTGGTACTGTAGTCGGACCTTGAGTGTAATCTGTATGATGGATGTTATTTATGTACTTGTGTGAAGTGGCGATTGTAAGCCAACTATGTATCTTTCCCCTTTATTTGTTACATGGATTATGTGAAGATTACCTCACTTGCGACATTGCTTTCAATGCGGTTATGCCTCTAAGTCGTGCCTCGACACGTGGGAGATATAGCCGCATCGAGGGCGATACAAGTTGGTAATCAGAGCCTTTCCCCGACCTTAGGAGCCCCCACTGTTTGATCGTCTTTAGTGGCCGAGTTGTGTCTAGAAAAATGTTTTGAGTCATTTAGGAATTATATATCGAAGAGTTTAGGAATTCTTTTTACTTCCCACTCCCTTCGACCTTCTGGTAAGGCTTCCTGACGTAGAGTTTTGACTCTTCACTTCTCAAATTTCACTAAAAAAATTTTTAGGATCACGCGGGTATATTACAATCGTTCCGATGGTTTTATGATGACAACATTGTCTTGGTTGCCTCCTGACATTTAGGGGTTGTGGCAGTGTCCCGGGGAGTTGAGCTCCGAGGTGTTGTCGTCATAATTTTATCGTTGCGGTTTTGGAATACCTGAGTTTAGTACGCCGACATCGAAAATCTCTTTTGTACAGTTGTTGGTGAGATAACCCTGATAGCCTAGTACTGTGGCGAGTGCGGGGGTATTGCCATGACTTGTATAAAGGATGCTTTTCGAAGGTTGAGGTAGACGATTTCCGAAGGTTTCTTGGTTATGTGTTGAAGGATGGATACAGCTGGTTGTAGGATTTGCTAGTTTGGGTGAGATATTATGCTTCCCCTGTATCCCCAACACCTGATTGCATAACCGAAAAGTTTCGGGGGTTTATAAGTGGGAATTCCTGTAGCTCTAGTATTTCTTCCGCAGATATTTGGTTTGTGATTGGGTAATCCTTACCAAGTATTTGTTCACATCCGTACCTTGTTGATTTTATTTCTTACCATGTTCTAAGTGGCTTCTCAGCTTTGGAAGTGTGATGATTTACATTGGAATTCATTCGTTCATTCTCGTTCGAATGTTAATTGTGAAGACTATATGTTGCAATTTCGTTCCTTTGATTCAGCTTCAATATATCTCTGTCAAGATGCTAATGGATGTCACCCTCTTCAGGATGGCTCCACCAACGCGTCAGAATCCGGAACGCAATGAAGGGAATCAGGCTAACCCTCCGCCACCACCTCCGCCTCCGGAAGCTTGGCAGGCCCTGATGACTGCCACAAATGCCAATGCTCAGATTCTGATTCAGCTCTTGCAAGATCGCAACCAAGGGCAAGCTAATCAAGAGAATCAAGGCCAAGGCAACAATCAGCCGCATTTCGCTTCACTCAACCAGTTCCTTGCTAATCAGCCAAAGACCTTCAGCTACTGTGTGGAGGCCACAGACGCCGATGATTGGCTCGTGGACATCAGCAAGCATTTCGAGTGCAGCAATGTCAGGCCTGAGGACTTTGTAAAGTTTGCCTCTTTTCAACTCAAAGATCAAGCTGCTGAGTGGTTCCAGCAATACAAAGATTCCAGAGGAGGTCGTGTCATTACTTGGGATGATTTCCGCCGTGATTTCAAAGCACACCACATTCCAGAAAGTGTTGTTGAGCTTAAGCGTGAGGAATTCTGCAATCTCAAGCAAGGCAACATGACTGTCTATCAATACAACACTCAGTTCCAGAAGCTCTCTCGTTTTGCAAGGCAAGACATTCCTGATGAGAAGAGTATGATCTACCAGTTCAGGCGTGGTCTCAGAGAAGATCTGCAACTTGCTCTCGTGCTTTTCGAGCCATTAAAGTATGATGAATTCTACAACATGGCGCTGAAACAAGAAGCTGCTCAGCTCAAGTGTGAGGCATCTAAGAAGAGAGTCAAAGACGCAGTTCAGTCTTCTTCTTCTTCACTTGTGGCAGCTAAGCAACAGAAGTTCTAGTTGCCTCCTCCTCCTCCGTTCCGTCAGCCTTATCAGCAGAAGAACTCAAGTGGCCGTGGATCTTCCCACCCACCCAACTCAAGTTCTAGTTGCCTCCTCCTCCTCCGTTCCGTCAACCTTAGTCCACGTCGAACCCCGAGCCCCCGGCGTGGTGTGTCTTGGCCGAGGGTGGAAGACGTTCGCCCGGATCCATAGCTTGATGGAGGGGTTCACCCTCCATTTTAAGCTGATGGAGGGTGATCTCCTCTCCGTCAAGGCCTTCGGGGACCTCGGCACCCGGGCCCGGTGCTTCGTGGATAGCTCCTCCGACAGCGAAGGCTCCTCCTCGAGCGAGAGTGACGAGGAGGGGAGCGACAGCGACGACGAGGGGAGCGGCCGCCGGGATGACGGGTCCGACTAGGTGCCGGTCGCAGCTCCGCGTGGCACCGGCGGCCCCCATCATCCGTGTCGCTGGCGCCGTGAACTCCCCGGGGTCGTCTCCTTGGGCGGCTGGCGTAGGGAGGCTGCGGAAGAGGAAGAGGGCGGGCGGCAAGGCTGCTGCCTCGTCTTCCAACTTCGCCCCAGACGCCGTCACCACCCCTGCTCGCGGCGACGACCGCCGGGGTCTTCTCTCGGGCCCGGCAAGCTCCTCTTGCCGGGGCTTGGTCTTCTCGGGCGGCCGGAGTGGCGAGGCTGCGGAAGAGGCTGGCGGCAAGGCCGTCAACTCGGAGTACGAGGGCTAGGTGCCCTCGACAGCGTGTTGACGTCCCGTAGCCTCCTTCTCGAGCTCCGCTTCCGGCGTCGCCGTCTCCATCCAGCCTCCGGAGCCCCGGGGCGGAGCCTCGGATGCTCTCTTGGCGTCTTCTGCCACCCGCAGCTCGTCTAGGCGCCCCTTTTGCCCTTCTCGCCTCCTTGCCCTACCTCCTGAGGAGAGAGACAAGAAAGGGATTACGGGCACCTTATCTCTTTTTATCTTGTAAGCCCTCGGGCCTTAGTTGTGTTTAAATCTTGTAATCCCATCTTTCATGTTTTTCATTCTCTGAGCTGTACCTGAGTGGAGTGTTTTTAATGAAAAGGGAGTGTTTGCCGGACCATTTGTCTCGCGGGTACATCCCGCGGCAAGGAGCGAACCCTTTGCATCGTTAAGATAGACACTTCCCCGCCTGGCAACGGACCCTGCCGTCTCCCCGCGCCCCTTGGCCCTCCTCACGCTCTCGGCGGAGGCAGGGAGAAGGCGGGTTCTGGCCCCTTGCTTCCTCCTCTTGCCGCCACGGCTACTATCAGAAGCGGGCCCCGGGAACGCGCTCCGGGGTTTGTCGCTTAAGAGAGCACGGCAGCTTTTAGGAGGGAGCAAGGTTTTCGCATTCCGCAGCTCACGAGAGAATGCATGATAAGGGATGTAAAGACTTATCTGAGGTTGCAGCCCCCGGCAACTCTGGCTTGCCGGGGCGCGGGTGCTGGCTCTCCCTTCTCCCCTTCTTCGTCCTTGAGCGGCTCGGCAAGGGCATGCAACTCCTGCGAGCCAAAGGGAAAGGACGGGAAAAAGACGCGGACTCGACCTCTAAGTTAGGGGTTAGCGACTGTTAGGCACTATCAACCCTAACCAAGGACGAGACTCGACTTAGCATGCATGCTAAAACTTGGGGGCGCCAGCGCTTCATTGCTACCAGGGTCTGCGCCTGGCTTTGTACAAAGGATTACATGCAACTGCGGCAAGACTTTTGTACAAAGAGTTGGTTGCCGGACGGGGTCCGACAACCGCGCCTTACGGGTAAAACTTGCGAAGATGCTCAATGTTCCAGGAATTGCTCACCGGAGTACCATCTTCGGTCTCGAGGCGGACGGCGCCGGGCCTCGTGACTCGTTTCACCCGGTAAGGGCCTTCCCACTTCGGTGTCAACTTGTTGTGTATCTTGGCCGACTGAACGCGCCGAAGAACAAGTTCGCCTTCCTCGAGGCTCCTGGCTTTAACTTTGCGGCTATGATAGCGACGCAGAGCTTGCTGGTAGCGAGCGGATCGCACAGCAGCCTGGAGACGATCCTCCTCGAGGAGCAGTGCGTCATCTTCACGCGACCGCTCTTGCTCAAGCTCATCATAAGAGAGCACTCGAGGTGACCCGTATACGAGTTCCGTGGCGGTAACTGCTTCTGCTCCATAGACTAGAGCAAATGGTGTCTGGCCGGTGGCTCGATTTGGCGTCGTTCTGACCGACCAAAGAACCGCCGGCAGCTCCTCGATCCAGTTCCGTCCGCGCTTGAGCAGCTTGTCAAAACTTCTGGTCTTGAGCCCGCGCAGTACCTCGGCGTTGGCCCTTTCCGCTTGACCGTTGCTCCGGGGATGAGCAACAGAAGCGAAGCAGACCTTGGTGCCGAGGTTTTGGGTGTACTGCATGAAAGCGTGGCTTGTGAACTGCGTACCGTTGTCGGTGATGATCCTGTTGGGGATCCCGAAGCGGCAAACAATCGACCTGAAGAATTTGATCGCGGACTGGGCAGTCACCTTCCTCACCGGCTCCACTTCTGGCCACTTTGTGAACTTGTCGATGGCAACGAACAAGTACTCAAAGCCCCCGACGGCTCGGGGGAAGGGGCCGAGGATATCGAGCCCCCAGACCAAGAAGGGCCAGGACAAAGGGATCATCTGGAGAGCTTGAGCTGGCTGGTGTATCTTCTTGGAATGGAACTGGCACGCTTCACACTTGGTTACTTGTGCAGTTGCATCCTGGAGGGCTGTTGGCCAGAAGAAACCTTGCCGGAACGCTTTGCCGGCAAGTGCTCTGGCGCCAATGTGGTGTCCACATATGCCTCCGTGTATCTCCGCCAACAGCTCCTGTCCGTCTTCCCGGTGAATGCACTTCAATTTCACCCCATTGCGTCCTCTTCTGTACAGTGCGTCGTCGACGAACTGGTACATACTGGACTGTCGGGCTACTCTTTCCGCTTCTTCTTGTTCTTCGGGAAGTTCTCCTGTCTGGAGGAAACGGACGATCTGCTGTGCCCACGTCGGAGCCTGTGGCTCGACGACGAGGACCAAAGGCATGTCGGCGGCTGCGGGAACATCAGCTTCTACGGCGAGGACTTGGGGCTCAGCCGGAGCTTGACGTTCCCCGGCAAGCTTGCCGGGGCATGGCTTGCCGGGAGCGCCTGCTTCGTCGGGACAAACCCTGGGGCTTGCCGGAGCGGGCAGCTCCTCAGCACTCTTGGCGTCGATCTTGGGGACTCTCTTGGCGGCGGCTTCGGGAAGCTCTGCCGGGAGATAGTCACCAGAGACCGATCTTCTCTTCTTGCTTGGCCCAGTTGATGGTGTCACGGATGGCTGAGTCAGCTTGAGCACAAAAGTCCCTGGTTCCACAGGTAGCTTTAGTACGGAGCATTTTGACAGGCCGTCGGCGATGTCGTTCTCTGCTCTTGGAACGTATTCCATTTGTGGGCCGTCAAAGCGCTCTTCCAGCTTCCTCACTTCATCAACGTAAGCTTCCATCAACGGGCACTGGTAATCCTTGTTCACTTGGCGGACGACGAGCTGCGAGTCACCCCTGACAATGAGCTTCTTGATCCCAAGTTCCGCCGCGATCCTGAGACCGGTGAGCAACCCTTCATACTCTGCCGTATTGTTGGTTGCTTGCTCCTTGGGAAAGTGCATCTGGACGATGTACTTGAGGTGCTCTCCGGTGGGCGCGATGAGCAGCACGCCGGCACCGGCGCCTTCCAGCGAAAAGGCACCATCAAAGTACATCAGCCATTCTTTGGTTGCTTCCTTGCCGGGGATGCTTGTCTCTGGAATTTCTTCGTCCGGTGTCGGCGTCCACTCTGCTATGAACTCTGCCAATGCTCTGCTCTGGATGGTCGATGTGCTCTCGAACTTGAGGCCAAAGCTTGACTGTTCTAGTGCCCACTCGACAATCCTGCATGTTGCTTCGGGATTCTGCAGTATCCTCTTAAGCGGAAAGCGAGTGACCACGGTGATCTCGTGTGCTTGGAAGTAATGGCGCAGCTTCCTCGAGGCCATGAGGAGGCCGAAGAGCAATTTCTGCACACCAGAGTACCTCGACCTAGCCCCCTGCAGGAGGGAACTGACGAAGTAAACTGGGCGTTGCACCATCCTCTTCTTCTGCACTTCCCCTTGCGCTTGCGCGGATTCGCCTTTGCCGGGGCCAGAGCTTGTTGGGGAAGCCCCCTGCTTGTCGTTGGACGCGCTTGCCGTGGTTGCTGGCTCGTCATCAGCTTCCCTCTCCGCTACTAACGCAGCACTAGCCACTTGATTGGTTGCCGCTAGGTAGAGCAGCAACTTCTCTTGCGGTCTAGGCGCGACAAGTATAGGAGCGGAGGACAGGTATTTCTTCAAGTCTTGCAGTGCAGCCTCCGCTTCCGGAGTCCATTTTACTGGACCTGCCTTTTTCAAGATTTTGAAAAACGGCAGGGCGCGTTCCGCAGACCTGGAAATAAACTTGCTGAGAGCCGCCACGCAGCCGGCAAGTCTTCGCACGTCCTTGACACGCGTTGGTGCTTCAATCTGCTCGATGGCCTTGATCTTGTCGGGGTTGGCTTTGATCCCATGCTGAGACACGAAGAACCCGAGAAGCTTGCCGGAGGGAACTCCGAACACGCACTTCTCGGGGTTGAGCTTGAGGCTGATCTTGCGCAAGTTCGCAAAGGTCTCTTCCAAGTCTTGAACCAAGGTTGCCTTGTCTCTGCTCTTGACCACAATGTCGTCCATGTAGGCCTCCACGTTTCTGTGGATCTGTGGCTCGAAAGCAGTGTGGACAACCCTCGCAAACGTCGAGCCTGCATTCTTCAGTCCAAAAGGCATCCGCACAAAACAGTATGTGCCGCATGGAGTGATGAACGCAGTCTTCTCTTCGTCTTCTTCAGCCATGAAGACCTGGTGGTACCCGGAGTAGGCGTCAAGGAATGAAAGCAGGTCGCATCCGGCCGTGGAGTCAACAATCTGGTCGATGCGCGGCAAGGGAAATGGATCTTTAGGGCAAGCTCTGTTGACATCGGTGAAATCGATGCAAAGCCTCCACTTCCCGTTTGCTTTGCGCACGACAACAGGATTGGCCAACCACGTCGGATGGAGCACGCCTCTGACGAGGCCTGCCGCTTCCAACTTCCTGATCTCCTCCGCGATAAACTCTTGGCGCTCCACCGCTTGTTTCCTGACCTTTTGCTTGACGGGCCGCGCATGAGGGCAGACGGCAAGGTGGTGCTCAATCACTTCCCTGGGAACGCCGGGGATGTCAGATGGTTGCCAGGCAAACACATCGACATTCGCCCGCAGGAAAGCAACGAGCGCGCCTTCCTATTTGGGGTCGAGAGTGGCACTGATGGCGAAGGTACCACCAGTGCCGTCCTCCTTGGCGGGCACCTTCTTGGTCGCTGGTGGAGCAGCCGTCGTCTCCTTGTGTTTACCGGCGGGGCTCGATGGTGCGTCCTCAACGGCAGCGCAGCGCTCCGAAGAGACGCGCTTGCCGGAGTGGGCACCAGAGCATTCGCCGGACTTGGCCTTCTTGCCGGCGGGGCTCGATGGCACGTCCTCGACGGCAGCGCAGCACTCCGAAGAGGCGCGCTTGCCGGAGTGGGCGCCAGAGCATTTGCCGGGTTTGGTCTTCTTGCCGGCGGGGCTCGATGGCACGTCCTCGACGGCAGCGCAGCACTCCGAAGAGGCGCGCTTGCCGGAGTGGGCGCCAGAGCACTTACCGTGCTTGGTCTTCTTGCCGGCGGGGCTCGATGGCACGTCCTCGACGGCAGCGCAGCACTCCGAAGAGGCGCACTTGCCGGAGTTGGCGCCAGAGCACTTGCCGGACTTCTTCTTTCCCCCGGAAGCTCCAGCGGCAGGTGGGCCGCGGGCCGTTGCTGCTGTTGCGTCCCGGTATATTTGGTCGGCGCAGATAAGGGCATCCTTCTTGTCGCAGGGGACAGAAATGACGCTTATCGGGCCAGGCATCTTGAGCATGTTGTACACGTAGTGAGAGGCCGCCATGAACTTGGCGAGCGCTGGTAGGTCGAGGATCCCGTTGTAAGGCAACGAAAAGTCGGCGACGTAAAAAGTGACCTTCTCAGTCCTGAAATTCAGCTCGCTGCCAAATGTTACTGGCAGCGTGATCTTTCCCTTCGGCTTGCTCCTTCCCGGGTTGATTCCTTGGAATGCACCGGTTTCTTCGAGCTCGCTGTCGGGAACTTGGAGTCTCCGGAGAACAGCAGAGGAGATCAGATTCAAGCCGGCCCCGCCGTCAACTAGCATCTTAGTGACCTTGAGGTTGCGGATCGTTGGGGAAACCAACATCGGCAAGCACCCGACCGCGGTTGTGCGATCAGGGTGATCCTCAGTGTCGAAGATGATAGGCGTGCTGGACCATCTCAGGGGTCTGCGTGACTCGACGGGTGGCTCAGCTGCACTGACCTCCCGCACCCACCGTTTAAGCTGGTGGTGGGAAGCGTGCACGGAGGCACCGCCGTCCACACACAAGACCTCAGTGGCTTTCTGAAACTCCTGCTCGCTGGTCTCGGGGTCTTCCATGTCTTCGTCGTCGTCATCGTCTTCGCCCTTGTCGCGTCCCCGGGGAGGTCTGTCTGCTTGCCGCTGCTTGTCCTTGCCGCGGCGCTCCCCTGAGCCGGGACGCTTCGTGCCGGATCCCCCGCCACCGGCTTGGGCTCTCTCCTTGTTGCGTCGTGCGTACTCGGCCTTCTGCAGGTCGACGAGTCGCTCGACTTGCTTGCAACTCTGGAGGTCGTGGCCCCTGGTACGGTGGATCTTGCAGT
Source organism: Aegilops umbellulata (assembly GCA_032464435.1). Classification (NCBI taxonomy): domain Eukaryota; kingdom Viridiplantae; phylum Streptophyta; class Magnoliopsida; order Poales; family Poaceae; genus Aegilops; species Aegilops umbellulata. The sequence continues at coordinate 335,321,904 of CP136058.1, forward strand.
ACTTCTTGTCGGTACCGTCCCGCTTATCAGCAGCAGCCACCGCCCGGCAGTTGGTGCACCCGACAACCTCCTTCACGGGGCCTCTCGCCTGGGCTTTCTTGGCGGAGCCCTCGCTGCCGGACTTCTCGACAACCAGTACCTCTGGGTTTTTCTTCTTTTTGTCGTTCCGCCGCCGGCCTCTCCTTGCCGGGGCGGTACCTTCACTGTCGTATTCTCCTTCTCCAACACTTTCTCCGGGGAGCTTCCTCCCCTCCTCAGCGCGTGCACACTTGTCGGCCAGGGCGTAAAGCTCGCTGACCTCCTTGATTTTGCACATCGCCATCTCCTCCCGCATCCTGTGGTTGCGCACGTTCTGATGGAACGCGCTGATCACCGCGGCGGGGTGGACGTCTGGGATGTTGTAGTGCACACGGCTGAACCTCTGGATGAACTTGCGCAAAGGCTCCCGCTCCTTCTGAACAAGCAGATGAAGGTCGCTTGCCTGGCCATGGGGTTTGTGGCCGCCCGTGAAGGCGCCAACGAACTGATGGCATAGATCTGGCCAGGAGGAGATGGAGCCGTCCGGCAAGTGCATGAGCCAGGATCTGACGTTGGGTTTGAGTACCAGCGGGAAGTAGTTGGCAAGGATCTTATCGTCTCGTCCCCCGGCAGCCTGCACCACAATGGTGTAGATGCTGAGGAACTCAGACGGATGCGACTTGCCATCGTACTTCTCGGGCACGTCGGGCTTGAAGTTCTTCGTGCTGGGCCACTAGACTTGCCGTAGCTCGTGGGTGAACACGGGGCAGCCTACCGAATATGGCAGTTCGCCTGGTTCCCCCGGTGCGTGCATGTTTCCAGAGGGCTCAACGCGCTGGTCTGATTGACGCCGCGCCTCTCTTCTGCGCTCGATGCGGGTTCGAGCGTCTTCTTCCCTTCGTTCGTGAAGGACTTGGCATTGGTCGTGGCGAGTTCGCGGGTTCGACGACGCGGTGGAGTCGTTGTCGAGGTGAGCTAGGCGAGTCGGCGACCGCGGCTTCTGGGGCGGGGAGTGCACGGTGGTCGCACCCCCGCCATTCTTGGCGCCATCGGTTTTCGCCTGGGTGACTGGCCGCGGCTGCGACGCACTGTGCTGCCGCGGAGTGTCGCCGTTGGCGAAACCGATGAGGCTCTGGATGGTCGCCCTCCAGTCGTCGAGCTTGTCCGCCGTTGGAGGGTAGTCTAGGAGTAGCCGAGCTCGCGCGAGAGCTTCCGCTGGGATGGCGGGCAGAGGCGGCGAATGGCGCGAGGAGCGGGATGTGCTCGAACTCCTAACTATGTTAGAAGGAGCAGCACCCAGTCCAGGCAGCCGCGCGACGCTCGTTCCGGCACGCTGGATCGCATGCTGGTCCTGAGCGCCTTGGGACCCACCAGCACGGTCTGGATCCAGCGAGCGTATGGTACCATGGGTACCATGACGCTGCTGGTTTCGCGCCTCCTGAGAGGGGCGCGGGGCGAGCTCGGACGTCGCGGGACCAAGAACTGGTTCGACGGCGCCCGTTCCTCCGCCGGCGTCCTCCCCACCACCCGTCTGCTCCGTGGGCGGTGGGTTCGGCGCTGACGGATCGGTCGCCTCCGGAGCTTTCTTCTTCGGCACCATGCCGGCGCAAACAACGAGAGTCTGGCTCGCGCGGACGCCGGATCTGGTTCGCACAACCTCGACGCTCCCCCTACCTGGCGCGCCAAAGATGTCGGGGGGAATCGGCCTCCACGAGCACCTATGGGGACGGAGCCCCTTGTCGGTTCGGGCGGGGGCGGAGGTTGCACAAAGAGCAGATCGAGGCGACACACACACACACAACGATTTTACCCAGCTTCGGCCGCATGGATGCGTAAAACCCTACTGCTGCTTGTCTGGTTGATTAGAGTTCTTGCTCTGGAGCGCAAGAAGGTATAGTAAGTTGGAGCTGAACGTAGACGAGGGTCTACTAGGTGTCCTCCTTCCGGTCTCCTCCGGGTTCGATCTCTCTCTAGGGTTTTCTCCCCCTTCTACGTGCGCATGGGCCTCCTTTTATATGCTAAGGGGTTTCCCACAGGTAGCGACGCAGGTGAGGGTAAAAATGGCAAGGAACTGTGCGAACAGTGGCCGCACAGTGCTATCGCACCTAACTCTGACGGCGGGGGACAAAGGCATTAAATGCCCGTCTGGATCGCCTGAACAGTGCCGAGGCGGACCGTTAGGGGCGCCTCCGCTTGCCACGGGGGCGACTCCGCCAACGTCGCATGCCACGCGCGCCCCAGGTTGCACGGCGCCTCGCCACGTGCCTCTGGGGAAGCCCCAGAGTGGCGCGTGGGCAGGTGAGTTGGAGCGCATGCCTGAGGTGGTGGTCTGCCGCGGCAAGTGGCTTGCCGCGGTGGTTGTCCTGCCGCACCTGAGAGCTTGCCGCTCGTCAGGCCTTGCCGGGGCGCGCGGCGCGCCGCGGCGGGCTTCTCTTGGGGTGCCTCGGTTTGGCCGTCCCGGCGAGCTTCTCCCGCTGGGGCCTTGGTGCTTCGGCTTAGTCGTCCCGGCAAGCTCCTCTTGCCGGGGCCTTGCCGCCTTGGCCCGGCAAGCTCCTCTTGCCGGACCTCGCCTTCTCGGCCCGGCAAGCTCCTCTTGCCGGGGCCTGGTCTTCTAGGCTTGATCACTTGGCCTTCGTCCGGCCTAGAAAGGGCCGTGGAGACTCTTGTCGCTCCCCTGGCAAGCCTTGCCGCGGGACGCTACTACTGCCCGTGCACAAGTTCGGGGTACTAAGGTACCCCTACTTTAGTACACCGACAATGATCAAAGGGGCCATCAAGCCTAACGGTGATGACACAGAGGAACTCTCAATGAAAGCACCAATGTCGGTGTCAAAACCGGGGGATCTCGGGTATGGGGTCCCGAACTGTGCATCTAGGCGGATGGTAACAGGAGACAATGGACACGATGTTTTTACCCAGGTTCGGGCCCTCTCGATGGAGGTAAAACCCTACTCCTGCTTGATTGATATTGATGATATGGGTAGTATAAGAGTTGATCTACCACGAATCGAGGAGGCTAAACCCTAAAAGCTACCCTATGGTATGATTGTTGTTGTCCTACGGACTAAACCCTCCGGTTTATATAGACACCGGAGGGGGCTAGGGTTACACAGAGTTGGTTACAAAGAAGAAGATCTACATATCCGTATTGCCAAGCTTGCCTTCCACGCCAAGGAGAGTCCCATCCGGACACGGGACGAAGTCTTCAATCTTGTATCTTCATAGTCCAACAGTCCGGCCGAAGGATATAGTCCGGCTGTCCGGATACCCCCTAATCCAGGACTCACTCGGCGATGAATCCTCCTCACTGATTTTTTTCCTCCCCGAACACGAATATATGGAGTTGGAGTTGAGGTCGGTGGAGCGTCAGGGGGCCCACGAGGCAGGGGGCGCGCCCTCCACCCTCGTGGACAAGTGGAGGCCCCCTCAAGTGGATTCTTGTTCCAGCATTTTTTATATTTTCCAAAAATAAGTTCCGTGAGGTTTCAGGTCATTCCGAGAACGTTTGTTTCTGCACATAAATAACACCATGGAAAGTCTGCTAAAAACAGCGTCAGTCTGGGTTAGTTCCATTCAAATCATGCAAGTTAGAGTCCAAAACAAGGGCAAAAGTGTTTCGAAAAGTAGATACGACGGAGACGTATCAGCAGCATAGCCGGCCACGGGAGGCGGGAGTAGGCGGTTCCGACGGCGCTAGTTTGGGCGGCTGGGGTAGGAAGATCAGAGACTGAAGAAGCACGATTGCCGTTAGATTGACATCTAATGGTCTGACGCTGGTAGAGTTGATTGTTGACTAAGTTTATTTTTTGATAAAAATTGTGTACGCATGAACTTAGTAGGCCCACAAGTCAGCCTCCAAATTTGTGGCAGACAACATCGAGCTCATTTGCTATTATTTAATAATTTGCAGCCTATTTGCTAATTCTTAAGTAATTAATTACAACCCATTTTCTGCCCAGGACCACGGTAAAAAATTTCAACCTTATTTTGCATATTTCGGTGGAGTCCGAACTTTTGTAATCCCGAAATGATAAACATTTTTTTAAGAACTTATCGATTTGCCAAAAAAATCATTTTGTTTTTGTAAGCAAATAAGACGTGGGACAATTGAGTTGGTTTAAGGGAAAACCAGTGGTAAAAAAATCAGCGCTGGGAGGGAAAACAACAATAAAAATAAGGATGTAAATATGAAAAGTGAATTTTATGTATTTTCAATATAATGATATGTGTATGTGAAATAGTAAAACTATAGGTAGAGATTAGAAAACGGATGTAGGACATGCGTTTCAAGAGGAAAATAGAAACAGGTTGTTTGTTTGATTCAGTAAAAAAAGTGCCTACGGATGTTGTAAGACAAAATATAACTAACGTTGGTGGGCCAGAGGCCAGTAGATACCTGCTGGATCTTTGTGCACCGTTGTCGTCATGGGTTGGGCATGTTAAAAACAAAACCAAGCCTAGGCAGTCTACAGCCTAGTTGAAACTTGCTCGACCTAAAAAAACAATACACGTGCTCAATAAACGAGAGAATTCTGCAAGTACAGACTGATAACTAGGATGCAGCAGGGATATTTTTTTCTCATCGTGATAATAAGAGCATGCACTTGTTTCAAAAAATTTGGAGAACTAGGAATTCGAACGACATGTGCTTATGCTACCCATCAAATAAAAATCAGGTGCCTGAAAATTTGTTTCGAAACAAATGAATCAGCTTTATATCCACGTCGACCCTTGGCATGATGGTTGGAAGCAAATGCCAAGTTGATACCAAAAGATCGTTAACAACAGTACCAACTTGCGGACGACAAGGTAGTACAACTACCAATACCAAACTAACTTATAATCTTTTTACTCCTGCCCGAGGTGGTACTGGTGCATCACCCAGTTGGTCCTCTGCTGGTCGAAGTTCTTGTTGGTGTGCAGCACCAGAACCTTTTTGCTGCCCGTCTGCCGACCGTTGACCATCACCAGCAAGGTATTACCGGTGTTGTGCCACATCGCGTGCATGCCGCACTCCGACTGTATCTTGCGACGCGTCCACGTGCCCCTTTTGAACGCCCTGGAATTGCGCTGGAAGAAATGTTTGCTTAGGCCACTTAGTGTGGTACCTGCAGTATTGTCGAATACAGGTTTTAGTGTACGCAGTTGGCATTTTCATAACATCTTTGCCATGTTGCAGTCACTTGTTTCACTTTTTATTAACTATCAAATTGTAATTGATTCACCTGGTCTGTGTCTAAAAAGAAAAATAGAGCTACAAACAAAGAAATATGTTTGTGCAAGTAGACGGCTGATCGGTGTCTTACCTGGAAATTTCTCAGGACGGGTGTAGCATATGCCGTGGCCGCTGTCGATGGTTGGTATGAACAAATCGAAGAGAGGGTGAGATCTCGCACTGTCAGCACTCACTTTGGCCTCAAGGTGCTCGATCAGCTCCTGATCCGTGGGATCAAACTTACGCCAGCCGGCAGCACCGGCCAATCCTTCTTCGACTAGCATGGGTTAATTCCAGTTATATGGTACTCAATGTATGATCAATCGACTGTTTTAAGTGAATGATGAAAGATTTCGACAGATAAGTGGTACTCCAAATTTGAAGTCCAGAATACCCGAACACGCCGCCGGGATTCTTGTGTCACCTCACGCGCAGCATGTTGTCACGTCAATTGAATGTGTGGACATGATGAATAATTTGACTGACGTATACTAGTACTGCTACTGTACTACTTACTAGTCGTATTTAGTGTCACATTTTAACCATAGGTTTAACTAACAAGTACGCACTTGAAGCCTAAGTGATATATATATATATATATATGTAAATTATTTGGGACACCTAGGTGCCTGGGCACCTAGGGCTGTTATGGTAAGTCATATTCATTAGTGCATGACACACAATTGACAAAATAATGGATTTCCATAATTTGTTTGCATGCGCTATTATCTTAAATGGTCAATGATTTCTTTCCAAAACAAAAATAATCTAAACACTCATACTTGGTTGCGTATATACATACATGTACCCAAGATATAATTACGTGTACACGTTTTTCGACAATGATACCTGTTAGTGGGTATTATACCCAACGAAAATATGTAAATGTTGTTTTATACTCAATGAAAATATACACATAAATGTCATAGCTTTCAATAAGTACGTATTGGTGTTATATTCAATAGAAATATAGACATACATATACATACCTTGATGTGAATATACACATGAATATACATACCTCGATGTTAGTATACCCATGAATATGTACGCGTTGGTGTTATACCCAATGAAAATATTCACATAAATATATATACCACGATACAAATTTTATTTGTATATAACCATAAATCTCACACCTTTTAATAAGTAGTACATGTACCCGAGATACCCACATGTACATTTTAATAGACCGTGATACCAGTTAATGAGTATTATACCTAATAAAAAATGCATGCATTGGTGTTATACCCAACGAAAATATGTACGTGGTGTTATACCCAATAAAAATATGTACGTGTTGGTGTTATACCCGATGAAAATGTGTACGTGTCGGTGTACGTGCTAAATATTGTGTAGTATTTTTCTAATTAGTTATGTTGCATATACCATATATGCCAAAAAAGTATGATAAATAATTAATTACAATTTCCTATCAAGAAGGGACAAATAATGACACGTATTAATTATACAATCGTTATAACTTTTCATAGCAGTAACGCCATGCAAACAAATAGGAAAGTAGTAATGCAGGTATGCATGCAAAATTTAAACACATCTGATCAACAAAAACTAATATGATCCAACGGCATCTAGGCAAGGAGCCTGGGCACCTAGGTGTCCCAAACTGTCGTCCTATATATATATATATATATATATATATATATATATATATATATATATATATATATATATATATATATATATATATATATATATACACCTAGGTGCCCAGGCACCTTGCCTAGAAACCGTCGAATTACATTAAGATGTGTGCAATTGTATTAGTACTAGAACAAACTGGTTAAACTTTGACTCTTTAATTAGGAAAGAATTATTGCTTGATCTGGACACTTAATACCCTCATTAAACAAGAAAGAGAAAATCAGCAATTAATGGTCCATGCATGCTACGCATATTTAATTTATGGCTATACTTTTTTTGTACATACCTTGTCACGTACTAATTCATATACCTATAAAAATTCACGTACTAATTCATATACTTATAAAACCTCATATACTTCATCACGTATTAATTTATATATCTATAAAAATCATATACCTAGTCACGTACTAATTTATATACCTATAAAAATCATATACCTAGTCGCGTACTAATTCATATACCTAGTCACGTACTAATTTATATACCTATAAAAATCATATACCTAGTCACGTGCTAACTTTTTCATATACCTAATCAATATTTGCCGTATATGTAAATTGTACTATTTTTGGGTATATCTCTAATATCATTTACGAGTATGTCTCAAAATATTTTACGTGTATTAAAAATGGTGTATCATTTTTTGGGTTATGTACCGTTCAAAGTATATTAGTTTTGCGTGTATCTTCAAAGCATGCATGTATTGAAAAAGGGTATGCGGGTATGATATGTTAGGTCCATGTACGTACTAAAAATCACGTGTGGGTATTAGCATGCATCATATATATTTGTAAAAGTAAAAAATAATTAGGATTACATTTAATATTATTTGGTGACTTTATTTTTGAAAAAAATATTAGTCGCCAAAAAGTGTGACCCGGCCCTAAATTTTTTAATACTAGATACCTTGAAAAGTAAAACACCAGAAGAATGCATAATATACGTTGTAATTATACATACGAACATTTGCGACGATATTTCGTATTATTTTGTCATATTTGATACCTTAAAAATTCAGAATGTATATACATACCCTTTTATTTTGGAAAGGAATCATTGCTAGAAAAGTACTAGAATATTATTTTTGGAAAGCAATAATTGCCTATTAGAACTGATAGTGCATGCAAACAAAATTTGGAAAGTCATATGTCGTGGATTGTACATCATGCACCATGAATATCACTTACTATAACGGGCATCTAGGTGCCCAGGCACCTAGGTGTCCCATATAATTTACCTATATATATATATATATATATATATATATATATATATATATATATATATATATAGTGATGCTATTCATCACCCAGAATGCAGTATAAGTTATTCTTCACCCGAGGTAATCTTACAATCACTTCATAATAAAATTACATTTGGAATTCAAATAGTTACATTCCTATTCATTCACTACATAAAATTTGGTATAAGAAAATAAAAATATAGGTCTAAGACAAGAAAATTTGGAGTTTATGTATATTTTAGACTATGTTTTTACGTTTGTAATTTTACATAGCATAAAATATTTTTTACGGCGACTATATATTTTCTTACGGTCTCTTTTTACGTCAGAAATAAGACAAAACTTACGGAGCGTAAAATTACAGTGCATTGGTGGTAAAATAGAGGGGGTGAAGAATAACTATTCCTCACCCAGTGTGACGAATAGTCAATCCCTATATATATGACAACATTTTGGGACACCTAGGTGCCCAGGCTCCTTACCTCGTGACCGTCGGATTTTAGACAGATGCATGTAGATAGTAATGGGTGCGAGTATATTAAGTGGCTTCCATATATGCTTTATGGAAGTAATTGACAAGTACCAATAAATGTATTATTTTGGTGTATTAATAACATGCGTTGAATAGGAAAGTGATAAATGCAATTTCTTTTTAATTTATTTCATTGGACGTATAACGGAAACTCCTATGAAGGTATATACGTACAAACTTAGTATTTTTATGCGGCATGCATGTGGGTCCTTATGCATATTATATAAATGCACGTACTAATGTTTTGGGTATATACCTACCTTTGATGTATTCTCGACCGATAGTTCGTACTTAATCGGGGGTACATCACATGCGAGTATATGGATTTTGGGTATATAATTTCCGAGTATGTCATATTTATTTATATTCTTGGGGTATACATTTTTTTGGGTATGTCTCCAGTATCATTTACAGGTATGTCTCGAACGAGTATACATGTATCAGCAAAGGGTCTATCATTTTCTGGTATATCCCCATGGAAAAGTATATCAGTTTTGTGTACATCTCCAAGGAATATAAGTGTACTAGAAAAAGTATATGGATACGATATCTTAGGTATATGTACGAATGAAAAAATTGGCCGTCGGCATCAACATGTTTTGTACAAACCTAAAACACAAAAAAATAACTAGGATGACATATTATATTATTTGTCCACTTTAATTTGTATAGGAAAATTAATTGTCAGAAAGTGCAACCCAACCTTAATTTTCTTTAAATGTTAGGTACCTTGAAGATTAAATCATTTAAAAAATACACAAGAACATCCATTGGTCATACGATACCAATGGTATACTCAATAGGTATATAGATATACCCAATGAGTATACATATTTTTTGTGGACATTAGGGATACAGTACATTGGGTATATGATACCATGGGTATACCCAACGTATACCGAATAGGAGGTCTGTTGTACTCTTATCATCGTTGGGTATATGAAACCATGGGTATCTTACATTAGTCATATGATATATGGAGTATCATACATTAGTCATACGATATATTGGGTACCATACATGTGATGTGTATATATGACAACGCCCAAAATACAAGCACCCAATACCTATTGAGTAACAATTGTACAACATGATTCACCTTATTAAAAAAATATGGATACAATATCTTAGGTATATGTATGAGCAAAACTATTGCTTCTCGGTACGCACATGCTTTTTACATACCTAAAAGTAAGAAACATTACTAGGATGACGTATTATATTTTTGTTGACCATTGAAATAGTAGGAAAGGCTCGTAGTGCATATATATTATTTGGTCACATTAAATTATATAGATAAATTAGTCATTAAAAATTTTAAACTGGCCTTAATTTTTTTTAAAGTTCAGATACCTTGAAATTAAATATATCTTGTGTATATACATAAACACACCATCTTTTTTGTAGAACCGACACTAGCATGCATAAGTATAGAAGAAACACCGTACAATTTTGTTTCGAAAAGGAACTATTACTAGCAAATAAATAGAATACTATTTTTTTGGAAAGCAATCGTAGACCATTATGGTAATAATGCATGCAAACAGAATATGGAAAGCTATTATTACGTGGATTGTATAGCATGCACTAATGGATATGACTTGCCGTAATGGGTCTAGGTGCCCAGGCACCTAGGTGCCCCACACAATTTACCTATATATATATATATATATATATATATATATATATATATATATATATATATATATATATACTGCACAACATCTCCATGTCCACCATCATTATCAGTACATCCTGCGCAGGTGAGTTAGGATGTACTTGATCCCAGAAAGGTATCTATCCTTCAAACCACATGAGTGTTTCAAACTAACAACAGTCCAACAAAAGAGGGGTCATGCTACAGCAGCAGAATACATGGCTCAGTCTACATCAGTATGAATCAAGTTGTGCATATTTGTTGTTGGCATGAACCACATCGCCGCATGTCGGGTTTGCAAAAGCCATCCATCGCATGGAAGCTTGATGCCTTTCACACACTGAAGATTATCTCGCAACAAGCTATGTCGACAAATCTCTGGATATGGTGATTCATGAAACCCATGGTATGATGTGTACACACAGTCCCCCCTGGCGAATGGAGGTTGCATAGCACGGTAATCATCGCCGGTGATATGATCGATGATTGGTTGGATGATCGGATAATTGAGCCCGAGGAACATGGAGTGGTTGCCGAGGCTGTAAACCCGCCTCCAGTTGAATACGCCTGGCCCAATGGAGTTGGGATCTTTCTCGAACACGAATCAGCATAGCCATCAATATCACGAACGCCCCAGGCATCATACTGCATGTCGTTTGATGAAATGGTTTTGTAAATTTGGTACGTGCAAATGAGCATCAAATGACCACCGTCAACTGAACGAGCGATAAACCACCACCCATCCGCTGGTATGATTCCAGGTCCTAGAATCATGAAGGCCAGCGCATTTGCGTCTGCTGCAACAATTCAAATTGGAGACCCAAAGGAGAAAAATAAACAATCATGTTCAGAGTATGTGTAGAATTAAGATTATTATAACAGTGACACATATTATAGACAGAGAATTGCAATGCCGTGGTCATAATCATACCCAAGTTAAAAAAATAAGCCAATGGCTCTCATATTCTTGCAATGTATCATGGTTCAAACATCATATAACAATGAGAGGAAAACAGATATGACAGGGCCTACTCATATTCTACCATAGCACTTACTACAGCTATCATATCAACTCTAAGCAATAACACGTGTTGTTATAAAAATCCTGGAAATGAGAGTAACATATAGCAATCATGAGGTTATACTCATAATATCTATTCTAACAATCATTAGATACCAATTGTTCTCATATCAACTTTAACAATAACATGTGTGGTCATAAAAATCTAGGAAATGAGAGGAACATATAGCAATGATGTGGTTATAGACATACTATATATTCTAAATTTGTAACAATGAACAGGTAGTCATATTCTTAAGGTAAAGATGAGATGAGATAGAACAATTACACGACGATAGATTCCACCAGTATAGGCAGCCAATCTATGCGTCGACCGCATAAACGATGCCATCATGCACTATAGCATTAGACAGAAGTGTTGGGTGAAGAGGATCGACGATGAGCCATAACCATGTATGGTGACCAGATTCTAGATAGACTAATCCCATGTTGAACACGGCAATGAGCTTGTAATCCATGTAGTCTTCTGATGGTGTGGGCACTTCGCAGATTACAACCTTCAGCAAACAGAGGTCAGGCCAAAAGCTCGACGCGTCTCGTGCATAGTAGGCAGGAGTGTCCGGCGGGCCGCGAGGCTCGATCGCGGCGGTATCCAAAGATGGAAGGGTGATCTCTCCCTGGGTGTAGATATCCACGAGACGCCATGGACTACCGGATTGGTGGATGAGGACGATCCAGTTGGCCTTCATGCCCGCCCAGTAGTGGCTGCGCACGAAGGGCAGGTGGACGGGTAGTGGTAGCATGTTGAGGGGCACCACGATAACCTCCATACGATCGTCAAGTCGGTGTCTGGGCCACCTGCGGGGATCGGGCATCAGCAAGCAGGGTGTCTTGAAAAGAGCCGGCCGGTTGCAGACGAGTAGACGATACAAAGACACCGAGCATGCGGCCAGACGGACGGTGCTGAGTAGGTCCATACGATTACAGATCTGCTCCAAGAGAACATCGGGGAGGGAATTCCAATCGCGGCTCTGCGTGTCAGTCGGTTATTCCATTGGGGTTTTCGGTGCCTGCGAGCCAGCGGGGAAGTGGATTCGGGCAGGCGAGCAAAGAAGCTTCTCCTCATGTGGTCGAGCAGTGAGCAGGGGGATATGGTACGCGTGAGCTACCAAGGAAGATAGCGCCAGCGGGCGAGCAGTGAGCGAGGGGAAATGGTGTGCGGCCGACGATGGGCAAGAGAGGAGGAAGAAGAAGAGAGGAGGAAGAAGAGTAGAAGACGGGGAAGAAAGTGCATTAAATCTCAATTCTACTACTACTACCAGGATATATCGTCCTTCGGATTGTAAATAGTTACACCGATGACATGTGGGTCTACCACAAGAGGGCCCATATGTCAGTTAATGGAGGACAGAAGCATGCTCTACTCGCAAACATGATGGCAGTACTGGGTAAGGTTGATTTAGTAACACCAACACGCTGGTTCAACTTATTAATTAAGTGTCCCATCTGCTGCAGCGTGTATTGTCACTTCACTGCGAAGACAAGTTGAACAGTTATCTCTGACCGAGATGGGGAATAATGGATCGCGAAGACTTCCTTTCTACATTATCCCTATGTCTCTACGCTCACTTCACTCATTTTGCTCCGTACGTAGTCACTTGCTGAAATCTCTAGAAAGACAAATACTCCGTATTTGGGAACAGAGGGAGGATTTTACTCCGTATTTGGGAATAGAGGGAGGATTTTACTCCGTATTTGGGAAGACAGGGAGTATCACCATATGGAGGGAACAGAGGAAGCTTGAAATATGAACATGTCAATGGGAGGGACTAAGCCCCATGCATGCATGCAACATGCAACACTCACACGTACACATGGACGCATGCGACACTCACGCACCCATGCGGCACACAACACACGACGCAACACACACGCTCACGCTTAAGTGCTCAACCTACTCCCTATGTCCGTGAAAGACTGCCCATTTAGAGATTTACACATTGACCAGGGCATAATTAACGCCCAAAATTTATGTGTGCATGCGACCATTGAGAGAAGAAGATTAAATGAAGGTCGTTGCATGCTGTAATTAAGGATAGACATGTAGCCTATGCCTAGAGCACAAGTTGGTGCATTAGTCAATCAATATCGATTTAGATTAAAGGCTAAATGCATTGGAAGTGTAGATGTACTACACTCTTTGTTTTTTAGCTGATTTCTTTGCTCTGCCAACTGACAGGAGGGACCCAGAAACCAGGTGACAATTTAACAAGTCAAAAAAGTGCCACGTCGACTATGTGACCGGTCAGTTGGGTGCAATATGGTGCTCTATGATGAGCTAGTGATCGTATAATCACCGCAAAACTATATATAGTGACCGTAAAGAGCGTATTGTTACATACGTTGACCGCCAGTGTATTTTTCTCATTTCAAATTAAGCCATATTAACCGGAAAGGACGCAGTATGGACTAGTACTAGTACTGCTTTGATGTGTCCCATCAACTCACCGAATGAGGAGAAGCTTGCTTACTACGCCTCTCCCTCGCCCACACGTGCGGTGGTTCGTAGGACGAGGAGAGGGTTTTGACTACAGCGCGCCCTCTCCCTCGCCCTCGCCCTCGCCCTCGCCCTCGCGGTGGACGTGCAGCAGTTCAATCGGTGTCAGATTGCCAGAAGCATAATGTGTACTGTAGTATCATCACTGTTGGACCTTCCGAAGAGGCGAAGAGCCAAGTGCAAGGTTCACACGAGTACGAACTGTTGAACCTCCCGAGAGGCAAAGAGCCAAGCGCAAGGTTTTATAGGAGTTGTCGTCCTAGTAGGAGCGTACTACAACCATAGCGAACGATGCTACTGTATGATGCCGCCACGTCAAGTATATCAAAAGTTGTGCCACCTTTTTTCTCAAAGAGCGTCTTGGAGCCCGTGCAACAACCACACAAGTTGCACGTACACATAACACATTTACTAGTAATAAATTCTAAAGGAAAAATGCCAGTATGCCACACAAGTTCATCTCCAATTCATGTGACAAATCTGTGCACGACTAGTCTACATATATTCACAGCGCTACCGTTCACAATTCACCGTACTCCACTTACACGTTATAGATGGGCTACATGTACTCCTCCAGGTTCCAGTCCCAGGTGTTCTTCATGCATGGCACAATCCATAGCGGTGGGAAACGGGAATCATTGTCACAGCTTTCTAGTCCGGTTCCACACGATGGAGACTCGTCCAAGCTGAAGCGACATAAACCAGGGATAGTGTGTCCCAGCATGTCGTTCATCCGGCGGTGCGCACGGAAGACACAACCATGTTTCATGAACGGCAAGCCTTCAGTGTCGTGCACGGGAGGTGGCATCTGCTTCACAATGGGGTAGCTGACCCCAATGAAAAGTGCGTACTCTCCAAGAGTGTTCCTCGACACCCACGTAGCATCACGGGGGTCGAACTCGGCGCCGTTCATCTGGTACATGCGGCATCTCATATCTGGACACATGGTGACATACATAGTCAAGGTCCATGCATAATAATGTTGTGCTCAAATATGGCGGTCAATAATACTGTGCAGCAAATAGTACTACTTCGGTATAGAGGAAGTAAAATAACCGGCTTATTATATATAACCACTGTTGGCTACATGGATGAGATAGTAAGACATGGAAAAACAAAAATGGTGACAGCTAGTGGGTTCAAGTCTTCAAGGGCCTAGCTATCTATACGCGTCCTCCAAGGTAAAAAGTACTCCTACTAGTACGTAAGTAGAGTACTAGTACAACAATGAAAGAGAAGGCGAGAGGGTTAAAAAATGGAATACCTGGGTAGATGGTGACGGTCCGATCGTGGTAGATTGTGTGACCATGTTGCACATCAGTGGTACCATGGGTAACGACTGCTAAGATAGTTGATCCCAATATGCCAAAGTCAGCTCCAAGGTTCCAAGTTAGACCGAATCGCAGATGCAAATGTACATCCAGGATCGGCGATTAGGGATGGCAACGGGGCCCCATACCCACCAAACCCGTGGGGATTTCATCTATTAGGGGGTGGGGATGGGCGAAAAACATCCCCATGGGGATATTTACCAAACTAATTTATTCCCCATACGGTACAACGGGGATGGGGTCGATATCCTATTCCCCAGACCCAATACCTATCAGGGACCCGGTTTGTAACTGTGACACTATGGTCAACCTTCAAAAATTCACAAACACACTCGCGAAAACAAAAAAACTCCGGAAAAAACCTTAAACCTATCTCACATCCTCACCTCAACTGCCACCATGACCAAGAAGTCAATACGACCTAGATAGGCATTAGTAGGACAAGGACAACACCATGTATGTATGTTGATTATAGGGTGTCATATTATGTATATGAGTATATGTTTATGGGGATGGGGAACCTAATGGGGCCCCGTTCCCCAGTGGGGCATGGGTATGGGGAAATTTCATCCCCAGTCATGTAAACGGGGATGGGTATGGGATGATGGTGAATAGATGGGGATGGGGATGTTGTAGGTATCCCCATAGGGGATTGTCCCCATTGCCATCTCTATCGGCGATCTTATTTTGATCGCTGGATGACTGGTCCCTGCAAAATAATGGAGTACCGTTAGGGATGCAAATGATGGTTTGTGCATTCCGTTTGTAATCTCCCGTACCGTAGGATGGCAACCAGATGAAACAAGTCCCCTAGCTTGTCACCGCGAAGATGCGGCCTAGATGGCGCATGGCGTCTTCGAACGTGCAGGGGTACAAATCTGCCGCCGCCAACATGCGCCAGCCTCTGCCGTTACTGCCTCTTGCATTGATGGCAATACTTATGTCAAACACCGCGATGAGATAGTAATCGTCGTAGCCGCGTCGCTTTGTCGATGGGTCCGCAATTGCTATCTTCTTCAATCTCATGTAGGCATCATCATACGTATTCAAGCCCAGCCAGTCCGGAAGGCCAATCCAAATGGTGGAGAAGGGGTCTACCGGAACGGCCGCACTGCTGTGGATGTTGTGCAAAATGATGGTGGTATACGGCCGGAGGTATGCAAGCCAATCTTTGTTGGCACCGACCCAGACCTATATATAAGACGGTGGGTAGCGGAGAAATTACGGGATGGAAATGGAATAACTAAGTACTACATGATCAAACTCCATTACTGACCTGCTCATCGGACAAAATCCGATTACCTCTCAGCGTCGGGAACTCTAGCGGAGTCAATGTGCAACCATGGCTAGGGAGTGGTGGACTGTTCGAAGGATTGTCCCATAGAAGAACCTTCTCCTCGAGGACGCATGGAAGACCAACAAGCATGGCCTTTTCCCAAGCCATTTTAAGCACCGTCTTGAAATAGTTGGTGCAGGAAGCACCGAGTCTTGCGGCGGTGAGGATGTCAGAGCGGCGTGCGATTTATCCGAGAGGATCATCGTCCAAGGTCTCCCAGCCCCGACGAGGAGGAGAACTGGCTAATCCATGAGAGCAGCGACGAACTGCCTTCTCTTCGGGGGGAGGGGAACTGGCGAGGAGGAGATAAGAGCGTAGTAACCGTAGGGCCTCGTCCCTTCCAACTGTAGATCGTTCCTTCCAACTGTAGCGAAGGGGTGAGGCTATTATTTACTACTAGTACTAGCATTATGGGACGTCATGGGATTGCATTATAGTGTAAATAATAGCACTAGTAAGAAAATTTTGGCACTAGCTAGTAGTTTTTGGCGTGGATTAAGAAATTTTGGGAATGTTTTTGCTATTTTTTGTACACGCCAACTAGTTTCAAAAAACGTCTTACATTATGTGACGGAGGAGTACGTACTCGTACTATAGCAATACTAGTACTACTTTCTCAACTAGTAGTGCGAGGGTACTACTGGTGCTATGTACTGTACTTCTAGTATAGTGCACCAGTTTTGAACTCTTGAATCTCAGGGCCAAGGAGCTACAGTAGGAAGTGGAGGGTACTACTGTTCTCTAGAACCATCGCTGTACTATCAATGCAGGGAAAGTACACCTGCGTAGTGGCCTAGTGGGTACTCTCGGTGCTCTATTCAACCGCTCCTCTCACGTAGCTGGCCTACTCAGCTGTCGATGTACAAAAGAAGGGGCGCACCTTTGTACCCCTGTACCTGTACACGGACAGTCGGAGCCGCGCCCACGGCCGCACCAAGAAGAACAGGGGAAGTGAACCAAGGCAAAACCGAAGCCCAAGACAGCCAGAGCAACGCCAAGACCAAGAACACAAAGAAGCAGAAGGGCGGAGCATTTTTTCCCGGCAAGGGTATTTTTCCCCGGCAAGACCCTTGCCGGGGACGGCCTCAGCAGCCCCGACAAGACCCTTGCCGGGGCAGCGCGCCCAAACACCAACAGAGTGAGCCACCCTTGAGCCCATGGTCTCCAACAGTATCGACCATGTTGGGCCAGGGCTCGGGAGGCACCTCTGTGGTGGCATGCAGATCTTTGTGAAGACATATTCAAGAACAGACGAGGATTAGAAGAGAGCGATCCTCGGCAAGATCCTTGCCGAGGGGAACCACAAGACCCCCGGCAAGATCCTTGCAGGGGACAACAGCGCGCCACGGCAAGGCCCTTGCCGGGCCACCCGGCAAGGCCCTCGCCAAGAGCGCCAGCAGAGCCACCTCTAGGCCCCCACCAGCCAAGTCTCCACCGTCGTTCGCATGCTGCTGCCAGCCCAACCAGCTGGGCAGGCACCTGCGTGGCAGCATGCAGCTCCCAGGACAACTGAGCAAGCGCCTGCGTGGCGGCATGCAGATCTTCGTGGAGGCCCTACCACCGCACCACCTTAGCTGCCTGCTTGCCTACATGGCACCGCATGCATCACTGGCCAAGACGCGTGTCGAAGCAAGGAGGAGCGACGACGGACGGGACAGGCCTCGTTCTCGTCCCCAATAAAGCAAGGGACACCTAAGCGATGCATTAAATGCGTCTTGTCCTGTAATACGAGCGATAAGCTTGTAGCACTGTACGCCTTTCCACCTCCTGTATGCCACTGTGGCAGCCCCTTTCGACTATAAAAGGAGGCCCATGGCATACTGGAGAAGGATTCGGCTCCCTAGAACTGCTTAGCCACCATAGCTAGTTCAAGGGCTCAAGAACACTCAATACATCCACCAAAGCAGGACTAGGGTTTTACGCATCCTCGCGGCCCGAACCTGGATAAACGACCCTCGTGCTGACTACTGATCCTGCTCTTCTTGCAACCCTGCCCCGGCAACCGTAGTAGGGATTCTTGTGATCCCATAGGTGTCGTTCCACACCGACATCAGCCGCTCCTCCCACGCACACACTAGCAGCCTGTTTATCAGCGACGGTTACTGCGGGGCAAAACATTTGAGTTATTTGATACAGCCATACTAGGCTTTTCACTTCCATTTGTGGAGGTGTAATGGATCTCGTCGAACTTTGTTAGTAGTTCCTTCTTTATGAATGAGATGAAGCAAAGCCTTCGCCTCCGTTTAAAAAAAACACATCAAGAGGAATTTCTTTTATAGTAGAGCCGATAATGGAGTGAAGTCCATGCATGCAACGCCACAAGCTATAGAGTAGTAGTAGAGCACTTTACGTACAGAGCCATATTGCACAGTTCCCAATGCCCCGCCAGGCTTTTCCGGCTCCTCGGGCTTAATTGGGAGGTGCTAGTTTAAATATGCTACTAGCTGATGAGGAAGCTGCAAGCAAGGTGCGGCTAGGGCGAGCACGCGAGCCACGAGATGCTGGGAAGGAAAACCCGTTCACGTGGCTACTAGATTGTAGTGCCGCATGTCCGGTTGACTTCAAAACTCAAACTACCCGTGTAAAATATTGGCTCGCAACAAAGTTACTATTCAAAAAAGGCTGCCGTGCATTCGGCCGGGATCCAACCCACAAAACTAGGTATACACTCCTGCGACCACTAGTAGTACTCGTTGGAGTACAACGCAACCTAGAATCGCCTTTTGTCGCTAGTAGTACATTGTTCCTTACAAGAAACCCCTAATAATGAAAGAAACCACTAATAATGCCCAGAAACTACTACCACTTGCATACGTGGCAGACTTAAGATAAGACTACCTTATCAACCATTGTACATGCTCTTACCAACTAGCCCTACCAAGAAACGAGTACTCTACAAAGTGCCGTTATAGGCACGTTTCAACCCATGGCCCTGTTTGGATACATTTGTTGTCAATCTAACCCTGTCATCCAAACACCACTTTGGTTAGAGTTAGTTCAGGGTTAGAATCTAACCTCTGACTTAGAGTATCCAAACAGGGCCCGTGTCACCCATTAAGTCAACGCCTTCTATTCGACCGGGCGTTATGACTTGTGGGACCTACATGTCAGTCTGCACAAAGATCCCCGAGTGACCTCCTACCTCCGGCCCGTCCACCAAGTCATCCTTGGCCATGGGACGCAGCTACAGCCACCGGCAGAAGGCGAGGTCAAAACCGCCGGCGGTGCGCAGCCCATCTTGCGGCAGCCCAGATGCTAGCTCCGTCCGGCGCTCGAGGCCGCTAGCTAGCCAAGATAGCTCCGTCCAGCTGCTTGTCTATAAGATTTGCTAGCTAGATTGGCACGGCGGCGCGGCGGCTTGCTCGCATGTGCCGCGCTAAGGCCAGCCATCTGGCTCGAGCTAAGGCCAGCGCGGCGTCTTGCTCGCTCGTGAGTCACACTCGGGCAAGCCTGCCAACCCATGCGGAGGCCAGCGCGGCGTCCGGCCCGTCCGGCGGAGCGGCGGCCAACTCGCTCATCACCGGCGCCACCGACGAACACGCATCAGCACTGTTTGAAGTAATGTTCAGGAAAAATAATGGTTTGAGGGGGAATAACAGGATAGAAGGTCAGATGTGGGTCCCTCGTGTCAACGGTCAAACAAAATGTGTTGGTTTATGCTGCCTCATCAGCACGGACGTGTGGGCCAACCCTGTCATAAATGGGTTTAAACTAACTTAATCGGTAGGTAGTAGTTTTTGGCGTGGACTAAGAAATTTTGGGTATGTTTTTGCTATTTTTTGTACAATAGATTCTTCCTAGGGCTGGTTGGTTTTTTGTTAAATACTCTACATATTGTAAGTAGGAGTGAAAGTTAAGCTTTGGAACCTAATAAGAAAGGCTAGTTACATAGTGCATATGTGTACATGATTGAATGTAAATATCAACCATGAGTGACTAATATCTTGATGGAAAACTCGAAACTGTGGAATACTAGGGAATTTTTTGCTTGGCTGGAAATACTAGCGATGTTCATGTGCGTTGCAATGAAACGTAATTAGAATAATACTTATTCACAAACTTGATACAAAATACTCTAATTTTGATATACATATATCACTAGAGATATATTATGTTTCAATTAGAATATATTCCTTGGGCTATTTTGGTAAGGTCAGGGAGGGATGTGGTTGGTTTTAAGATACTAATTATGGTTTTTTCTGCAAATTGGTAGACAAGTGGGATGTTTGTGAGAAAAGGCAACAACTTACCTCATAGTCGTTAGATGTAGATCTAATGGTCACAAACGATGGATGGCAGACACACCATCATCACCAACTTAGTCTTCTGTAGGACTACTAGCAAGATACGTGCATTGCACGGAACATCAAGATGCAATTTTTATAAAAAACTCGTTGTGATTGGCCCATGCGGGAGTAATCCCATGTGCAAAAACTAATGATATCTCGAGAAATAGGAGATAAGGTGAAGTGGAGTGGGGCGTGGTGGTGATCGGTGGTCGGACTGAGCGGAGGCATGGGGATTGATGACGCCGACAGCGGCCACCAGGCCAGTTTGTTCTAGAGGCTTCCTTTCTTAATTGCTAAAAAATGAGGTTGTTGGAGATAAGGATGAACGAGGGAAGGACTTGTTTGCAAATGTGGATAGGGGCGCGAGTATCTTTTAGTTTAATTTCCATTAGTCAGATATAGATCGGACAATCTATATTGCAAGACGACACACGTACCATCATCACCAACTCGGTTTTTTATAAGAGAAGAAATATAAGTACGGAGATACAAACGTATTATCGATACTTGTTTCCGTAAACTAGCATCTACATTCTATTCAACGCCTCAGCATGTGAGGCCTTAGCACAATGACTTCTCGACTGCGTAAAACAAAGGTTTTCCCGTCTCTGATAAGGAGGGGGTGACGGCGGCGCGCTTTTTGGCTTGCTCTAGTCCTAGTAGTCATACTAGGTGGTCTAAGCACGTGTAGATTTATTCTTTTTCACAACTCGTGTTCGCCGTACTGCCACGGCTGTTGATGAATAGACGGTAAGTTATTCACGAGGAAACCCTTGTGGAGCGTGTTTGAGAGAGAGAGACAGTGTGCGTGTGTGACATGTCTAGAGACTGAGGCAATGATAACAGATTCTTTGTGTCTATGTGTGTGGAGGATAGAGAGATACATGTACATGGGGCTTTGTGTTGACGTGGAGACACATATACATAATTAGAGAGTGAGTGTGCGAGACACACATGCGGACATGGGGATAGACGAGGATCTAGATTAATGGGTGTTTGTGCGTGTCTGTGTGTGTTTGTGCGCGCGTTTGTGTGTGAGAGGGAGTGTGTGTGTGTGGAGTAGAGAGACCACTAATGATGTAAATCTAGTATAAGGGAAGGGGGAATGGTGTGACATGTGTAGTAGCGGGATAGCATGGGTGCGGGCGGGGGGAGCAGACTATTTGGAAGAGACATCGATTGTGTGTGGGAGAGGGGTGTGAGAGCGAGCGAGCGAGAGAGAGAGCTAGCAACGAGAGAGAGAGAGAGAGAGAGAGAGAGAGAGAGAGAGAGAGAGAGAGAGAGAGAGAGAGAGGAAGAGAGGGTGCGATTGTGTCCATAAATGGCGTATAGATAGGGAGACAATGTTGATGTTGTTTGAAATTGGCCTATGTACGGAGACACAAGGGAAGCGAGTCATCGTGTGTGTGATAGGGACTTCATGAGAGATCTAGAATAGATGGTGTAGAGAAGAATGTGCGAGATCGGGAACGATGATACATTAGGGAGCTATGGAAAGAGTCACGATATATATGTATACAGGGAGGAGCTGGGGGGGTCCACATGTGGGAGAGATAGAAAGAGGAGAGTGGTGCACAAGGAGACAAAGTGTGCTTGTTTTGAAGTGGGGGTGGTGTGTGAGGTGAGTGTGTGAGAACCACATAACTAGGGAGATAGACGTTTGGGGGTGACGTTTTGTGTGTATGGGAAACATACACTCTACATAGTGCATGTGCTTGGGAAAGAGAGATGCCGGGAGACCTAGCTAGAGAGTGGGGGAAGAGATGTGTGCATGCCCAAGAGATAAAGTGATAGAGACCTATATTTGGGTCCGGACATTAGAAGAGAGAGGGGTGTTAATGTGCTCGTGTGTTGGAGTTTGGGGGAGAGAACGACTTATGTGTGTGTGTGGGGGGGGCGGCGAGGGGGGGTCTTCTTCAGATAAAGAGTGAGGTGTCTATATTTGAGGGACTTTAGCGTAATTTAGATATACATGGTCAATAGTGCGTGCACTCAAGGTTGATCAATTTGTTTCACAGTTTGGACTATGAGATAACGATACTTTTGAACATGCGTGATATACTTTGATGTACCATAATTACAAACCTAAGATTGGAATTTTGGAATTCGACTCCATCATTAGCTTTTGTCATTCATTTAAACGGAGGTACATTTTTAAGCCAGGATTTCATGATTTCAAAATCATATATCAAACCTACAGATATACACATACGGGCATGTTCAAACTTTATAATCATCCACTTTATTCATACACATACACATTTTTGCTTTTGTCATCATATTTAGGATAAACACATTTGGAATTTCATTTGAATTGGACCATATGATGATATTTGCTTGTAGTAGCTCAATGATCCATATTTGAATTGAATGGACAATCTAAGTTTCGAGTTGGAGACATCGATTTTCAAAACTTGCACTTTTTTTGCGTGCAAAACAAACAAATTCTCGGCCATGATATCATAGTCGGCCGTACAAGAGCGAAATATAATTTCAGGTGCCAAAAGCTTTCAAACTTCCCGCTCACATCAAAATATCTCGCGCCCGAAAGTTTACCCCTGCGATATTCCTGTTTTACCCCTACCACATGAACGGAAAAAGGGCTGCTTTGGTAACTCCATTGTTTTCCCCTCTTTGCCCCCAACATTCTTCCCCAGAGCCTCTCCCCTTCCCCTCCCCGACCCCCCCAACCACGGCAAGCCGTCGAATCTAGTCCTCTGCCATAGCGGTGGACCTCACACCCCGACGGATCTACCTTCCGCTCCTTGGAACCCCCAACTGCCAACTCACCACTTCACCGGAGCCGCTTCAGTGACTGGCTTGTACACCGCTCCAGATCTCCTTGACCGCCATCATGGTCCACCACACCGGATCTGCTTAACCGGCACCCTCGTCCACCATAGTGTAGGCCCTTCACTGACTCCCTCGTCCGTCCCTTCGCTTGCCCTTCATCAAGCCCTCGTCCACCGCAACAGATCCGCCTCACCGAAAGCACTGTACAACGCGCCTGCCGAAGCCTTCGTCCACTGCACCGGACCCGCTCCACGGACGCCATATTCAACTCCACCGGCCCAGCTTTACCGATGCCGCAACCTCATCAGGTTATTTCAATCTGTACTCCTTCGGTTTTTCTCTTTATAGTGCAAATGTTCACTTACCACAGATGAGCTTTCTTGTATGTCGACAGGTGCCGCAACCGGAGCCGCTTCAGTGACGGCGACAGCTGGCCCAAACTCAACTGCAACACGAGCACCATCGACGATCCTTAGCTATCAAGTATGCCAACGATACCCATACGCCACCGAGAATCATGTACTATTATCCAACGGCCGGCGCCTACGTTCACTTTCTTAGCATAAGAACCGCACCTTTGAATTACTTCAGGGCATCATTCAGTTTTTCATGAGACGCGTTATTCTGCTTGCACCTGTAGGGCCATACTTCTGGCAGTGAACATGTTACATGTGCTAAATTACATACCAGTGCACATGTAGTTAATATCCTTTAGTTTTGTCCTAAGTATTACTGTACTTCCTAGATATCACTGCCTACTATTTTACTTCTTGCATGCAATATTTATGATAATGGTGTTGTTCTGATGCCACCTGTTGGTTCCATCATACTGCTTCATGTTCTCTATGCTTAATTACACATCAGCAAGCTAGCATATGGTTCCGCTGGTTTTTGTTCGTTTTACCCTACATTTTCTTATGCTAGCTATTACATCACTGCTACGAGCCTCTGTTCATTACTTTTTTGTGTGTTCTAAACTTCCCAAGTTGCATGACTAATTTGATGCTTCTATTAATTATGGAGCTGCCAACCCCATCAAGCAAAATATTTGTTCTTTTGGGGCTGGCACCTTGAACAAGCATAAAAATAGAGGGAAGCAGATATATTGTCATGTATGCACACACCCTTGTTTCATTAGTTTAGATGAACCATTGATGATCAATTCGAACGAGTGCATGCGATTAAAATTAATTTTACCTAAATAGAGGGTGCAGAATAAACTATAACAAGTAGATTTGCAACCACGGGATGCTGCTGATATCTTCAAAGAACATTGCAATAGCAGCGAGGCTTCACAGCAACATATGGTAAGCCAGTGTGTTTTAGTACATGTGAAATGTAATGCGTGTGGGCAGTGCCCTCAACCTGTAATCCTACAGAATAGCAAATAGTTCAGTTGTCTGCTTTGTTGTATTGCTTGATTCGAATGCTTGTTTGTTACTTGTTACGCTATAACTGAGTTGGCCAATATGTCAGCAGTGCATGCTGTACTATCATAAAGAAATGCATGCCTAGTTCATTTGAGTCCTTAACTTTTCCTCTGAACTTCATCACAAGATTGTCTTCGTTGTTTATATGAGGCAACACTGTTAAGTGCTTTCTCAGATTATTTCAACTGCTTAGATGCCTTGGCAACTTAGCGGTGGTACACTCCCTTTCAACTAGGGATGTCAACTGGGTCCGGTTTAATGCCGATTAAAGTCCACTAGTGGTATGATAGTTCAAAAGAGTTTTTGTTTTTTTAGGAAAATGAACCAGGGAGCTAGCAAAAACTAACAAGATGGGACTGGCGGATGTCATTTATTTTCCACTTGCATCCCTAGTTTCATCTTACCATTTTAATTTCTTTCCGGCTGATGCTCCTTCGAACCATTTAAATATAGCTTGCCATGCTCGGCAATAATTCGTATGTCGTTTACCATGTAAGCTTACTGCCTGGATCATGCGATAACTATCTCTTACTTATGTCCAGCGGAAACCTTTCAGGATGTCGTTCACACTAGGACACAATGTACAACCCCAGAATCTATTTGTGGAAGCAGTGTGCCATCCATGTTACCAGATGGTAGCAGTTCAGAGGCAACAACGCCAGAGAGCAGTCTGAGCACAGATATAATAGTTCTTGAGGCTCTACTAGAGGCAGAAAGAGATGGTGTGGCTGCCATGAATGAGGTAATCTCGATCTTGAATCTGGAAATTATGCAATTAGCTGCACGCATTATGCAAGCAACCCAAGAATTGGAGGAAGTAAGAATGTTGCATTTGAAGACCGAGGAGGTCCTGCTGCTTCTGCTATCTGAAGCCTCGGGTAATCCCAGTTCTTCTTTAGATAACAGTTGAAATTGTCATTAGAATATTGTACTTGCATGTTGTGTCATGTCTCTGAATGGATTATGTTGTAAGACCCCTATGTTGTCCATGTGTTGTAATAATCCGAATATTTTAGGTGAGGTAATCCTCAGTACTTGTATGATTGACATAAGGTGAACTGTTTTTCGTGTGAGCATATTGTATTGGATGAAATAACTGTTTGACTCAAAGTGTATCCAACCTACTGAATTCGAAGATCATGGCATTTCTAAATCACAATCATATATAAAGGTGGAATACATATTTGTTGTGGTTTTTAAGAAATAAATAACAAAGCGTAGAATTATCTGTGGATATTCAAAATCGAATAAAAATTGATTTGGATTTAGTTGCCAGGGCCCAGGGCAAACGTGAATGCTAATTCTCCCAAGTTTTGAACGAAGCGGCTAAACACCCACTATCATTTGTGGGCTGCCCGAAGCAAGTGTTCGCAAGATGGAAATTACTGTCTACCCCTGAAACTTGACATCCTTATCGACCGGATTTACACTGCTGTCGATAGGGGTAGACTAGTAACTTCAATCATACGTGACGCGACGGCCTCTGAGCCCATTCTGACACGCTGGGCGCCAAACGTGGGTGGCAAAACACATTTGATTCAATCTCGTCCGAAAGACATGTGTCTCTCCCTCCATTTCCCCATTCATCCACGGTGGGCGGCAAAACAAACTCTCCTCGTCCGAAATCGATGTAGGCTAATATTTTAAATAGGGGCAGATGTGTAACTTCCCTCAAACGTGACACAACCGCCCTAGCTGTCAGCCCCGTTCATACACTATGGGCGCCAACCGTGGGCAGCAAAACACCCTCTCCTCGCCCGAAATCATTACCGGCAAATATTTGGGAGATGCCAGATTACCGTCCTATCCCCAACCGACGTGATGTTCGAAATTTTAAATGGGGGACAAGTTCGTAACTTTCCCACATTTCAGACAAGCGCGTCCCAAAGTTTGAGATCCCCCTCCCCCTCCATTTCCCCATTCATACACCGTCGGCGCCACGACAACCTCCCCACTGCGGCCAGCCTCGTCCGTCCGCCACCCCATCCTCCACCTTGCCGGAGCCGCTACCCCTACCCTGTCGTCCACTTCAAGAGATGGACGTCTCTCATCCATGGCACTGGACCAGGATGCTTTCATCACGTCGTCTCGCTTCATCGGCGTCGTCGTCCACTTTGTCGTTGCCGCTCCTACGATCGCCTCGTCCACGGCAACAGGATTTATCCCCCAACCCGACCGTCTGCCATCTAAAGTCTTCTTCCCCGCCGCCGATAGCCATCGCACCCATAGCACCCTCAATGTATCAGCAGGGGCCTACACGGCGTCGCAAGACAAGTGGTACTCTTCCATATGTGCTTAAGTTATTGATCTCACCCGAAAATTGATCTTAAATTGTTTACTGCACTTTTCTTGTCCGTACCAAATCGTAGTGGCTAATTGAATGCAAACATTGGTTGCGAAGTAGCTTTGTCCGGTTTGCACCTTCAGATCCGCCATGTCACGGTCACTATACTCGTAAAGCTTATGGTTTCCCCCCTTTATATTCACTACCATCATCGTAGGTGCTTCCCTGCGTCGTGTTGTGCTAGCACTGCTCCTCAAAACCTCAACCCATCAAGCGAAACAACATGCCACTCATAATTCCAAAGCTTATGTGTTGAAATACGAATCTGATATGATGCTCATATTACTAAAACAGAGAACGTTTAATTGGTCACCTAATGTTCCTATATTCGTTTTGAAAAGCTTGTGCGCCACCCACTGGTCCAGCTAGTTCCACTTTCGTGATTTTACTCTTGATGCTTAGGGTTTTCCCCTTTTATCTGCTCTACTATGATCTGCGTAGGTGCTTTCTGTCATACTAGCATTACTCCACCATTCAAGCTAAACAACACAACACTCAAAATTCCAAAGCTTAGTTGTTCAAATATGATTGTGATATGATACTGATATTAGTTAACAGACACATTCAATTGGTTAACTAAAGGTCCCACTTGAGTTTCCAAATGCATGTCGTGACATATAGAGAGACAGCAGAATTGCATTTCTTTGTCACTTGTTGACTGTACTTTCTTGTTCATACCAAATCTTAGTTGTTATTTCAAAGCAAATATCGGTTGCTAACTACCCTTTGCATGGTTTGCAGCTTCAGATCTGCCATCCCACTGCCACGGTCAACACTATACTTATCATGCTTACGGTTTCCCCATTTTATGATGACCACGATCAGCCTACGTGGTTCATGTCGTAATAGCACTGCTCCACCCATCGAGCTAAACGTGAGCCACATATTCCTACTGATATTATGCTGATATTATGCTGATATTAGTAAAAGTGATAGATGTTTAATTGGTCAGCTAAATGTTCCTACTTTAGTTTCGAAATGCATGTGAGCCACATATTGAGATACCAGAAGGAATAGTATTTCTCTGTGCGCTCTGGTTCAGCATGGGTGGCCAACCGACATTGTATAGAAAGACTTGTAATATCTTCAATCTGCTTGCTCTTCTCCTCTTTTGCTCTTCTTCAAGATGATCCTCTTCTCTTGTGGTCGACTGGTCAGGTCGAGTTATTCTCCCTTAGTATATTTTGAATCTGTCAGGTCAGGTCGACTTGTTCTTCTTTAGTATATGTTGAAACTGTCATCTGCGAAGTATCATCACTTCTGGAGCTCTCATATTTTGAGTAGTAGGCCACATTATATTAATGCACACACCAAATTACAGCATGCATGTCACCTCTTAGAAGTTGCAGAGATAGCACAAACGGGTTTACAGGGAGGAATTATTGGATTAGAATCACTTCTACATTACAAAGATAATCTCACTTGTTTTTATGTTTTCATGCATGTCAGGTATTGAACATTATCAAAATGAATATGAGAATGGGCGCACAAGAGGAATATTGCGGAACGATCCACTCGCTAACAAACTTGGCATGGTGGAGGATAACCTATCTTATTCACCCATCAAGGTGCATGCTCTAACTTGGCAAGGTTGTATTGGTCGCACATATTTTGCATCTGACCTCTTGCATTACTTATACTTTGTTACACCATATGCTTAGTTTAAGCATCATATATGAGTATATGCCATACCTATCCATTTTCTGTACCTATTCCATGTGTCGTCATACTATGTTTTTCCAGTCAAATGTTGTTCTTTCGTAATAGATGTCCAAAAGGAAGAGGGTGATTGCAGATCCTCAAGGAGTACAAACTAGGTATTTGGAAAAGGTAGTGATACCTGTTAAATCAGATAGATCAGCAGCCACAGAAAACATAGGCCCAACTGTAACAGATTTTACCCCTACTCTAGTGGCCAAACCCCTATTAGAACTGCTGGCAGCCCAGCGTCAGGTACTGTCTATGATATTAATTCAAAATTTGAACTCCTAAATTTCTGCATGTGCCTTACCTTCTCTCTTGTATGAGAACTAATTTCAGATGAATCTCCTTGCTCAAAGGATCATAGGATCTCACGACAATACTGGGCTCTGCATTGCTCTTGTCAGTACCTCTTGCCCTTTGTCAGCATACTTACGCTCATTGCTGTTTGATTATGTAGCATCACTGTAAATGTTCGCTTCTTTATCCTTCCTTTGCTTGAAATTATAAGGTCTATATTTACTCTTAGATAAATGTAGAATTAACACAATGGTTATGAAGTTTTGGATTGCTCATGTAAGTACCCGTTGTCATGTACTCCCTCTGTATCGAATTAATTGTTGATCAATTGGATGTATTTAGAACTTAATAGTGCTAGATACATCCATTTGAGTGACAACTAATAACGAACGGTGGTGGTATTACTGTACATGCATCGCGAGATAGTTGATTGTATAGCATTAGTCTACATCTTATCTGCCCTGCCCTCCACTTTATCCAAATTATCATATCTACATTTACTCATACCAAAATGTTGAATAAAGCCAATGCCACTGCATGTTGATGTCTGCATTCCTCTTGTCAGTACCTTTTGCCTTGTAATGCTGTACTTAATTAATTGCTATTTGATTATGTATCATCAGTATGCACCTGAGCTTCATTATCCTCTATTTCTTCCAATATTATTTGATCTATATTTACTCTTTGCAAAACGTAGAATAATGGCAACGCTTATAAAGAATTTTCTTTGGGGAATTTATTGAATTATCTTTCCATCAACATGGAGAAGGGCTTTGTCCAACCCGTGTTAACATGTAATGTAAGTTCATCCTTCTCAAGCCTGCAAACTTTTTTCTAGTATAGATTTGGATATGCATCATTTCCTCCACTGCTGTTTACATCTGATTGGATGTTTGCAACAACTACCAGTTTTAAATTGTAGTTGTAAAAACATGTTCCTTGTCCAGAACAGATCCATTTATTTGCTTATATAATTGTGAAACCTATTACGTGTCTCCTTGTTTCTCTTTCAGAGTCGTATCTCTTATGCAAGGCAGAACTTTAGGAAAGATAGTGAGCCAAACCATCTTGAGGACAGCGAGATGACCCCAAGGTCCTATCTTGATGAATACAATGAGTTGAAGCTACTCACCAGCAGGTGTGAGACAACCTCTTTGCAGTCGCTGCCTCAATCAGTTTGACTTCTTCAGTCTCAACTTAAAGCAGAAAGGCTTGCTTCAGCTCAGCTCCAACTTGAAGTCAAAGATGTAAAGAAGATGTCAGGGGACTGCCTTGCGCACTATGGTGCCATACAACTAGGGATAAAGCGTACACAACTGAGGTCTCATCAGCTTGTTCGGCTGCTTGCGGGGGCCCGAGCTTGCCAGGTCTAGTGCCTTCTAAAGTGCTCTCAGTTTTGTATATTCTTTTGTCGGCGCATTTATATGCACTGGTGTCGACCTTTGATGCCTAGTGTATGTAATCCGCGGTCATGTTACGCTTTATTATCACCGGGTAGCGAACTTTGACTCCTAATATGCCGTAATTTCTTTGTTGTATAGTCTAGGTTTATTCTTTGGTCGGTATGCTATAATTTAGGCCGGAACATTCAGCGGATCTCAGTGTTGTCAGTCTTCAGGCCGGCTCGTTACTCATATGGGCCAAAACATGGGCCTATAATCATCTTGGGCCATTAGCAGGTCTAAACCTATAGTAGTTTCCCGCCTTTAACAGGCTATGGGCTACATATTTACTGTAGTGACACTGGGTTTCCTACGGGCCATAGAAACAATGGGCCTTCTACGGTCCGTAGAAACAATGGCCCTTCTACGGGCTGTAGAAACAATGGGCCTTCTACAGGCCGTATCATCAATGGGCCTTAGATGGGTCGTATGATCGATTGGCCAAACATGGGCAAAAAACAGACCGCATTATGGCCGTAAACGGGCTAGAGTTGGGGTCATCCGTTCATGGGCCGACCATAACGGGCCGCCGTTAATAAGTCGTATTTGTTGACGCTCTAAAAACGGCCCAACGTATTAACGGGCCACAAAAGGGCCGACTATAACCACGGGCTGAATTTGGCCCACAAGCAGAAAATGGCAGTAACGGGGCGTAAGTAATCGAATGCTGGAAATGAGCCCAAGAATAAATGGGCCCTGAGTAGTCCAAAAGATAACATGGGCGGCAAAGGGCCCAATGGATTAATGGGCCGTTAATGGGTATAAAGTGATACACTGTTCATTACGGGCCAGTTTCACCACGGGGCGTTAATGGGCCAAGCATTACAAAGGGCCTCATCTGGGCCGAAAGACGTCATGGGCCATACATGGGCCGGAACTTAAAATGGGATGGAATCATTTTGGATGGCCCAGATGTTGCTACTGGGCCTAATTCGGATAGGTCGTAACGGGCCCTAGGTTATCGGGATGTAAATGGGCTATATGCAAACAGGCTATTAACAGGCTTTTCATGGGCTGGCCCGCCACCTTTTGACCAAGTCAAACGGGCCGGCCTTTTCACAGGAATGGGCCTCTAGTGGACCGTGCCACGTGTCGACGTATCATAGGCGCCTTGTGTCCAATGAGTGGATGACATCTGTCCCAATGGGGAGCGGACACGTGTTTCCTCCAGCCAATGATGATTTTACACGTGGAAAATCCCCATTGGTCGGGGCTGTTAGCGGGTTATCGGATCCAAAACCGGACCCGATAGCTTAACGGCGTTCCGTTACGGTGGATGCTATGTGTCGGTCACCCTTGACGAAAGCACTTCTGTGACACGCGATTTATCGTCATGGAAGTGGACACATCCGTGATGATAATTTTGGTAATGTCATGGAACACTTCTACGATAGCACAGGTATGACTATCTTGATTTTGTCATAAAATTGTCATGGATGTACATGCATGACAAAAAGCGGCCTACTGTGACAAACACGTATCATCACGGAAGTGTATTTTTTTTGTAGTGACTGGTGCGCGTCGGTCCTAAACAAACGGTTTTAACCCCTTTCCGCGACAACATTTGGAACCGTCGCCAGGTGAGTGTGTGTGATAGGGTGTCCTTCCCACATGACCCAGAAACCGTATGGGATATGGAGCAGTGATCCAAATGCCTTCCAAAATGTAATCGTGTGCAATGCAGCACACACTAAATTCTTTTGCACGTGTGGTATCGGTGATTAAGCGTTTCTAATGACGCAGTGAAACCATATGGTCTATCATAACGAATAGTTTGGGAAACAGTATGTAAGGCACACGGGCCAACATATGAACTGTCTACGATTTGTGCCCTATCGCACACGAGTTTTCTGCGTAACCCGTCTGCCATGCTAGACTCCATCGCACCTGTTTTCCAACAATTACCGTATGCGATAATGTTTTATCACAAACAGTTCTGGAGCCCCTTCGCACACATACAAGTGCCGCAGACCATTTGTGATTTGCTAGGTATCACCGATAGTTGCCGCAAGAGTGACACGTGCTTTTCGTTTGGGATCCCACACGTTTCCTGAAAAAATTACGACTGGGATTGTATTTTACATTGGGCACAGTTTACTCCCAGTTCTCATGTGCGATAACGCGATATCACAAACGGTTCTGGAGAACCTACACACACGTTGTAGCGCTGCAAATCATTTGCGATCTGCTATGTATCACCGACGGTTCTACTATGATTGATGTATGCTTTCCAATGTGGATCGCACACACTCATTTAGTTGAACCGTGTGCGGAGCAATTGCCAAGTTAAAACAAAAATATCCCATTTTGAATCGGCATGCAAAAAGCAAATTTGCCACAATATTGAGTTGAACAAATAGTGTCCATAGGAAGAACATTCATGAGATTTCGCAACAATTGCAATTGAACATATGGTAGCTAAATTCCAATGATTTGTCCACACATATATGCATTACATAATTAATCATAGTGTACAAAATACGAAGACCTCATCAGATGGAAAAAAATGGATCCATGCATTATATGTTTAGCTGCTAACTCTTACTCAATGTTTCAGGAGAACGCATGCTGAAATCTTCATTATCACCAGTGGAATTGATGTAGTGATCCAGGAAGAAGTCGCTGATAAATCTTCGAACCATCAGCAATTCACCAGCCGGGAGCGCTTTAGGGGTCCTCGATTTTAAGATGAGCTGCAGTATTTTTAAGATCAGAATGTGCCATATGAGTGGAGTAGAAGATATTAATTAAGATTGACTTACTGGTACTAATTCGCGAGGATCGTCACAACTATCAGCAGATTTGTAGATGAAGATCATGTGTCTGCAAACATACTATCCACAAAGGTTGGTCCCTGCTTCTTGCTGAGGACACTAAATTTTTTTGTACAAAATTAGTCATGTAATTTTCCTGTTAGGAACAACCTAACCGGTGTTTCATGTACTATTTTTCCTTTGGACAAAATAGAAAGAGGTTTAGTTAGAAGCTTGAACATTTGACTAGCGTAAGGAAATGAATTGCAGACTGTTGGATAAATTTTCCGAAAATAACGGATTTGGATGTGTTACTGGGGAAACGATCTCGTGCTGCATGGGTTGTTCCATCTTGAACAGGTTCCCTGGTTTAGTTTTCAACAATGCGAGCACACTGCAAATGATGATTAATTTTGACAACATCAATTATTGAACCAGATATGAATGAAAATTAATTTCAACATCATAGAATTCAATACCTATCCAAGAATTGCTCAACATGCGTCAGATCCTGAGCGTTTGTTGACTCTCTGAGAGAATCGATGTAGTAAACTGTGTTCTTGTTTGGAACAATGAATACCAATATCCAGTGATTGCTACATATTAAGAAAGCCATGAACTTACGAATGATGTCGAAATCTGAAAGACAATCAGTGTATGCGTGGTTGTTTACTTGACTTTCCGTTCATGATATGGCCAGAGAAATGATTGTCCATGGGATGTCTTTTCAAAGATACAGAGGACCGTGTTAACGGCCTAGTCCTGTCGGTCCTTACCATATAATGTTGTGCATTTGCTAATGCAGGATCTATGAAATACACACTCTCCCTTTTTCTTCTCTGCATGTTCAATCCCTTGAGAGGAATAAAATGCAGTTAGCTGTTTATCATTTACAACTTTGTATGGAGAAGTAGATCAGAGTTTGTTAAGTACTTACAAAATCAGGCATCTAACAGGAGTGGCATCGAGCACGTTGAAGTTGAAGAAGAGATGTAAGTCCTCGAAACTCACATTGATGGAACCAGCATCGTGCTGGAAATGATCTCTATTGTAGTGGACTAGCAAAGCATGATGACCTGTTGACATTTGATCCATGCAATATTCATGTAACTCGCGGCAACTGGAGCTGCACTCATCAAACTATTCGCCAACAAGAAATGGCTGGCCATGGACGTAATTGCGTGCTTCAAGTACGTCTGCTTTTCTTTTAGCAAGCAACAATTCTACTTCTTCGTCATCCATGGCGTCGGAAATAATATTACTCCCCGATTCGAACAAGTTGCTGGTAATTTGGTTCTGGCGATGAGTGCTTTAAGTAAGAGGCAATCGTTCTCTTTCCTCTTCACTTTCCCGTTGCACTTCCTCGTGGTCGTGGGTGTAGCCTTTTTGTCCACTTCCTTCTTGGTACTTCAAGCATTTCTGGCAGAACGTCTGGTTGCCTGCACGGTAGACTGCCGAGCAGACGGTGAAGCTTGGACGGACTTCTTAGTAGACTATTTATCTATGCCGGACCGTTGAGCTGGCGGTGCTGCTGTGACAGACTGCTGGGCTATAGGAGCAGAGGCATCGGACTGCTGACCATGCGTTGAAGCTATGTCGGGTTTCTGCGCAGGTGGTGCCAACTTGTTAGTGTGCTGAGGAGGCCATGCCAACGCGTTGGTTTGCTGAGCAGGAAGTGCTGACGCATTGGTATGCTGATCACGCGCCTGTGGACCGACGGACTAATGAGCAGTTGGTTCTGGACCTACAGACTGCTTAGCAGGCGGTTCAAAGCATCATA
This sequence comes from Aegilops umbellulata, assembly GCA_032464435.1. Lineage (NCBI taxonomy): Eukaryota > Viridiplantae > Streptophyta > Magnoliopsida > Poales > Poaceae > Aegilops > Aegilops umbellulata. Next base: position 335,357,314 of record CP136058.1, read on the forward strand.
CTGCTTAGTAGTCTGTTCCACCAGGTTGGTCTGCTGAGCATGTGCTGCAGCTGGGTCCCCCCCCCCCCGCTGCTTTAGCGGCCGACATCTGAACCAGTGGTGCGTCATCAGCAGTTGTAGGCCTTGCCACTGGCTGCTTTGGGAAGAGGATGACATGGCATGTACGCCACAAAGTCAGTCCGGCTGATCACAAGTTGATGCATCAGCCCGCGAGAGCTGCTGTGGCAAGAAGAGCGTCACCGGTTGAGGGGCAACATTGATTGCTCTTGGCGGGGCTTCAGGAATCTCATCGGTGAACTCTGTTTCCTTTCATGGCCACCGGATGTGATGTAACAATGTTTCTCCCAAGGTCCTTTGCTCATCAAAGTCTCCTAGGAAATTCTTTAGGGAAAATTCATTGAATCCAGGCTTTACTTGAGTCACGTAGCACTTCACACAGCCCGGCTTCAATGGCGCACTATCCAAGAAGAGGCCATCTTCCAAGAAGAGTGGGCAAACCCAGGCCGTTGCACATTTTAATGTACCTTCATAATGTGTAATGCCCTTCAGTCTGTCTTTCATTACAGATAGATCAGATATAGCATCATCATGAGCAGCTGCAGCCTTAGTGTCGCCGGGGTCAGCTGATGCACAACTACTCTTGTGCAGTGTTGTCGCGCAATAAGCAGCATCATCCATGCCTGCCTCCCCTCCCATCTGCTGGCTATCTGTCAGTGTTAGAGTCTTCTGCATCATCATTAACTCCTCAACATCCTTTCGAACAGCCGGATAAATCTCCTTCAACTTTTCAAACAATGCATTCTACTTCATTTCACTCCTCGCTTTTTTCATGCCGAGCCTCTCTTCTTTGCTTAGTGTGAAAGCCCTCTCATGTGGGACATTAACACCTATACCCCTTGCATGGCCAGGGGGCTCTATTGTGTCCAGATCAATGGACAGAATGTCACATGGCCCTGAATTCCTGTAGAACCTTCCAGGGATCTTGGAAGCCTCTACCATCACTTCATACAGTTTGGCGTCACGTGCGTTTTCAAAGTAATAAGTTCTATCATCACGCCTCTTCGCACGTGCCTGCAAGTAGTCTTTGGCGCGTTCGCCCCTAATTTCACTAAAGGCCGGATTCCCACCCGCCGCTACTGCTTCTTTGTCCTCCTGTTCCCATATCAGTTTCATGCCGTAGTATCCTGCCACACCCATACAGTGGGGGTGTATGTTCTTCTTCTGAAGTTCTGATTGCTTGAAACTTTTCTCAACAAACTCTGGAGTTGCCCTGACCCTTTTGAATTCTGCCCAGTCTGCCTTTGTAATTTGGGAGTATGCGGGGATTGGGTCCTTGCCTTCACTCAAGTACTTCTTGTACAACACGTGCTTCTAGTTTCTCCAAGCATCCCTAGCCTTCTTCAGTGCAGCGTGTTCCACCTGCATTGTCCACTGCTCTGGAATGTTGAAGTGATCCATGATGTCCCGGACTATCCTTCGCCGTGTTTCTGTGTCAGCCTTCCGAAACCCCGGTAGCTTAATGTTGAGCCTTTCCCTGCCAACAAATCCACACACACTCCTTAACCTCATGCGTGCTTTATCTGGTTTAGTTGGATCCCAGGACTTTAAATCAATCTCGGTTACTTCATATCACCTCTAGGCTAGTGTGTGAGCTTCCTTGAAGCGTTCCTCCATGTCCTGACCGGAAGGGTAATTGCTGCAGCTCTATCCCGTTCAAGACTACTTGATCCCTCACAATCTGTTGAAGACTTAGGGTTGTCCGAATCAGATGAAGATACATGGCCTGAATGAGTGCTGCCGCTGCTACTCGGCATCTACAGAGGACACATGCGAAACTCAGGAAAGGAGGATAAGCATAAAACTAACAACTTGGTATCAAGCTTTCTAAACATGCCATGCAATAATTTAGAAAATGTATGTCTAATTTGTTAAGTTTGTGTGACTCGGCCGCCCGCGATCTATTAATAGGCAATAACTTATTGGAACAAATACAGCTTATATGTAGTAAGGAAGGTAAATAATGAACATATATACGCTCTCCGTTATTTTATAGCAAATTTGGGAACATACGGAACGAAATTGGAAGAGGGTTTGCGAGGAAATATGCCTCACCGCGATGGAGAGCAGTAACTAACAGGCTTCTTAATGCAAACCCGGCTAGACCACAGGAGAGGCGAGGGTTACTGCATCGATATGTTCGAGGGCGGTTGGCGAGCAAACAAAGACGAAGAGGCGCGGGCCGCCTCGTGTTGGGAACGATAGTGAAGGTAGGCTTGACACCGAAGAGCGGGCAGACTGTCGGGGTGAGCACGGCGGCGCCGGAGAGGGTTCTGCTGTGTGGATCTAGGGGAGGGGCAAGCTGGCGAAGGATACTGGATGGACTAGTTGAGTGAAACGCGGGCGGACGGTGGGGGGTGTTGGCGGCCTAGGTGAAAAGGGTGAAAAATATCCCCGGTCACCGCATGCGCGGAAAGGCCTATGCAAACGGTTGCCTCTAAGCGCTCATGTGCACAAACAGAATAATTTCGTTTGAAATGAAGACATACTAATTTTGAAATGAAGACGTGAGTTCATCGTTTCGCCTCTAAATTTTTCGCACATAAACCAATCACAATTTTACCACGGGTTTGATTTACTCGCGCATTTCAGGTCCCGTGTGCTATATGTAAGACATTTTTTGGCATTTACCGTGCATGTTGGCATATAATCAATTCCTAGTCGGACTGCATTTCCTGTCGAAAAGGATGAGGATTGTCGTTCGATCTAGGAGCATCCAACGGTGCAGACGTACAATCCTTGGGGTTTGGGTTCTGGCCAAACAGAACGCACGACTCAGATCGCGCGCGTAGCGCGGGAGGGGCATCGACCACGGTTTGGTAGGCACATGGCTTTTGTGTGTGAACCGTGTGCTACTTGAAAACATGTTTCCGGGAGGGGATATTTGAGAACATGTACATGTGTTGTTGAAAGGGATGAGGATCACCGTTCGATCAAGGAGAATCCAACGGTGCAGACATACGATCCATGGGGTTTGGGTTTTGGCCGATCAGAACGCACGACTCAGATCACGCGCATGGCAGAGGGGTGGGGGGTGCATCAGCCACGGTTTAGTGGACACACGGCATCTGTGAGTGAACCGTGTGTTCTTTGAAAACATTTACATTACCTAACATCATATTTTTGTTCGAATGAAAACATGAGTTCATCGTTTCGCCTCCAATTTTTTCTACGGTAAGAAATCATGAGTATAGTGAAGAGTGTCATATATATCATGAATATACAGTACATATGATACTAGTGTATGATACTACCTTTAATTAATTATAGCGCATAGTATAATACATAGAGTATAGTATCATATATAGATCATATTTATTGCCATGCATGTCACAAATTAGCATCACATTTAACAAGATACGGTACCTACCTATATGTTACTCTAACCCTCTTTATATATATTTAATTCTTTGCCACATCAGCATACTTGCTATTTCCGAGTGCATGACATCGTCGGCTATGATACCACCACTATGGCTAGCCTTATATAGTGGGGAGTATCATATACTATATATATAGTATCATGCATATGATACCAGTGTATGATACTACGTACGTACCTCCATAGTGCATATATAGTATCATATACTAGTACTAGCTCCCTCTGTAAACTAATATAAGAGCATTTAGATTACTAAATAGTGACCTAAGCGCTCTTATATTAGTTTACGGAGGGAGTATATATCATAGATGACCGTATTTATGGCCATGCATGACACAAAGTAGTATAACATTTATTATATATATATATATATATATATATATATATATATATATATATATATATGTTATGGTATCTACCTATGTTACTGCTTCTTTGCCACATCATCATATTTTCTATTCCCGGGTGCATGATACCCCCACTATGGCCACCCTAATAAGGTTGGTCGTAATATGGGAGTATCAAGCGGTATGATTCATGCTAACTAGACTTTTTGGATGATGTGGCACAAAGTTAAATGATGAAAGAGAGGGTGTGGTATCATATCATGATACCGTATCATATTAAATGTGGTACTACTTTGTGTCATGCATGGTAATTAATAAGGAACCTAAGGTACTAACTTATGATACTATGCATGCGCACACTAGTATTACCGATCATATAGTAGTATCATGCATATATACTCCCTCCTTTTCAGTTTATAGGCTTATCTCAAAATTTTAGTTTTTCCATTTTAAGGCTCAATTTGATTGTTCCCCATCACATGTCCAGATTCCAAGGTGCATTAAATCATTGCATGCAAGTATTAAGAGAAAGTTGACCAATGCATGTACTTTATATATGCATGCATGTATTGTAATTAATACATTGGAAAACATAAATTTTTGAGGAAAACAAAAGCATTAATTGGGTGTTTTTGCAAACTACCAAAAGTATTCCACCACTCACCATCTACCTTGGTTGGTGAGATTTTTGAATTGAGCCCTATAAGGCTGGTTGTAATGGGGAGTATCATATATACTAGTAGTATCATGATTATATGTGATAGTGTAGCTCGGATACTACTTCTGTAATGCATAGTATCATAAGTTAACATCTTAGGTTGCCTTACTAATTGTCATGCATCACACAAAGTAGTAGTACAACATTTAATATGACACGGTATCATGATATGATACCATCCTCTCTTGTGTGCCACATCTTCAAGAAAGTCTAGTTGGCATGCATGATACTTCTTATGATAATACCATTACAACCAGCCTAAACCGGAAAGGAGGGACTATGAGACTAGCCACAATGGAGAGTAGTACACTAGTAACACACACATATCCCTAGACTATATATGTTACTACCTTCATAGTGGGTAGTAACATAATTGTAGTACCATGTAAAGCTTCATTTCTTAGGTTACAGACTCATATTGCATTGGGACATGTGATGCTATAGTAACTAGCTAAGTTACTGAAACTATCTCTCTCCTCATTAACTTATTGCCACATAAGCATGTTTGTTGAGTTGGAGTCGGTGCTACTGCTGAAGTTACTCCCACTATGGCTAGTATGATACTAGCTAGTCGTCTATGATATACTAGCTACCTCACTAAGAGCATGGCTAATAATACGACCAATGGTCGGTTATAAGAAGTTGTCGTGTCATATACAGCCAACCTCTTAGCGGGCATGTACAATAATAAGTTTTATATACATACTAGTTTATCAACAGTTGGCCCACCTCACATCCTCACAAAGTGTCTTGGGTCTCGTGTTGGAGCTGGCTCTACAAACCAAGAGCCTGCTTCTCTTTTTCCTCCAACTAATAAGCACATATATATTATTCTATTCCTTATAGCCACACTACCCACACTGGGAGTAACATAGGTAGTAACATCACACATATCTATATAAAGTAGATGATGTGGCAAGCAATAAATGAAGAAAGAGAGGAAAGTAGTAACATAGCTAGTTACTAGTAGTATGAGTAACATCACATGTACATATCAAGGCAAGATGTGTCTATAGCCTAATAAATGAAGTGTTGCATGTTACCACACATATGTTACTCCCCACTATAGAGGTAGTAACATAGACTAGTAACACATGGGCATGTTACTAGTCTATGTTACTACCCATTGTGGCTAGTCTAAGTAACATCACACATCTCAAGGCAAGATGAGTCTATAGCCTAATAAATGAAGTGTTGCATGTTACTACACATATGTTACTCCCAACTATAGCGGTAGCAACATAGACTAGTAACATTCTATGTTACTACCCATTGTTTCTAGTCTTATGTCACTCTATTGTGTACTTGCTCTAATGCATAGTATCACAGAGTAGCTAGTATCATATGTAGTACTTTATTTACATTGTCATGGATGACACATAGTAGCATAACATTTATTATGATATGATTTCATGATATGATACTTAACCCTCTCTTTCTTCATTTAATTAATTCTATGACAACTCATCAAAATTGCCTAGTTGGCATGCATGATACTAGCTATGATACCCCCTTATATCAACCTAGCAAATGTGTACAGATCATTTGTGCATCGCTTTGTGAGTTTTCATCCGTTTGTTCGAGAAGCAGGGAGAAGTTTCAAACATTTCGACCGCGAGGTGCGGCCACTAGCGTAGGCCTAGTTGGTATTTTAATTACAGAAAATTCAGATGGAGTTCGGACATCATCAAAAACGATGTGTGCATGTGGCGTGCTCTCACGACCCTGTGGAAAAAAATTGGTAAAGTTTGGCACAAGTTTTGATGACCGCTCCTTCCAAACCGGAGCATATCACATGAAGGATCATGGTTTTCCAAAAGGAGACGTGTCAATTCAAACTCATGTGTCCGGTGACTTCATCATTTGGCCTCATAAAAATTTCCACGGTACGCAATCACCATTATACCACGGGTTTGATTTTCTGGCGCATTTCAAGTATCGTTAGCTATATTTAAGACATTTTTTGAGATTAACGTGCATTTTGTGCATAAAAATAAAATTACAACCGGAACTGCATGTGTTGTCGAAAGGGATGAGGATCGCCGTTCGATCTGGGAGCATCCAACGGTGCAGACGTATGATTCGTGGGGTTTGGGTTCAGGCCAGTCAGAAAGCACGACTCAGATCATGGGAGGGGTGGCGGGGTTTGGTCGGCACACGGCTTTCATCAACGAACCATGTGCTATTCGCAAACCAGATTGCATATTTTTGTTCACACATACTGTAGTGAGATCGATTGAGTGTGCTACCTCTATGATATAATAATAATAATAACAAAAAATAGTTCATATTCATTACCTGAGCTGACAACATATCAAGGTCAACATATTAACGAGTCTTACATCAACAGAAAACTGGGCATAATTCACAAATTCAGTACACACGACAGTTCTAAATTGAACAAATTAAGTTGCAGGGTAGGCATAAAGACTAGTATCACGGCTTAATTCCCATGTGCATGGGGGAACTGGGATCATTAAGTTGACCCCGAATGAACTTGGGGGTTTTGATGATTTTACGCTGCTCTATTGCACGGGTGTGTGATTCCTTGGTTGGCAACTCATCAAATTCATCGTACTCGTCCTCATCAGCATAATCATCGACACCCACTACGCTTCTCTTCCCATGCATTGCTAAATGGCCGTTCTTATGCAAGGGGTCTTCCACAAAGAAAACCTGGGTAGCATCGGCTGCAAGAATGAACGGGTCCGCGTGATATGTCATCGTTGTCCTGTTAACATAGGTCTTCCTGTACTCATCAATCCTTACCTGACCAAGAGACATCCATCCGCACCTGACTAATGCCACCTTAACTTTCATATAGTCAAGCTCCCAAATCTCTTTGATGGTTCCATTATATACCCTTTTTTCAGCTTCATTTACAGTCATGCATTCTATTTGAACAGAGCTATTCTTATACGAGGTCTTCTTATCATGTTCCTCAGTGTAGAACGTGTATCCATTTATGTCATATGCTTGGTACGTCAACACCGTAGGTGATGGATTCTGTGCCAACCACGTAGCAATGTCATCGACGGATCCTTGTGCCAAACGATTTTTCAGCCATTCGGCGTACTCATTAGTGTGCTCCATCATCTCCACTTCTAATGAAGGCACCATTGGTAAGAAGCTTTGGCGTATCTCCGCCAAGTGTTCTTCGGCATAAGCGATGAGAACTGGGCTGTTAAGCAGTACCATCAAATGGGCTTTCTCTGCCAATTCTTCGGGTGTAGCCATTTGCGTGCCAGCAAGGACCGACTTACCTTTCAGCCTTCCCTCGTGGCGAGAGAGGGGCAAACCTATAGGTCTTTGTTTCATGTATTCGGCGCAAAACTCAACCACCTCCTCCGTGGTATAACCTTGTAGGATTCTTGCCTCTGGATGGTTTCGGTTCCGACAAAAGCGCATCAGTATTCCCATGAACCGCTCGAAGGGATACATGTTGCGAAGAAACACAGAACCACAATACTTTATCTCGTCGACAAGGTGCACAATGAGATGGACCATGACATCAAAGAATGACGGTGGGAAAAAACATCTCTAGGTTGGACAATATTCTTGCGATATCATATTGCATATGATCCAACTCTTCAGGATTTACAACTTTCTGCCATAGTTGGTTGAAGAAATCACAGAGGTCAATGAGTGTGTTTCTTATATCTTTGTTCATCAGATTCCTGATGGCCACCGGGAGGATTTGTGTCAACATTACGTGGCAATCATGTGACTTCATGTGTCCCAACTTCATTTTACCTGAGCTCACATCCACGAGACTTCTGATGTTTGCGCAGTAGGAAGAGGGTGTCTTAACTGACAACAAATAGGTGAAGAACTATGTTGCTTCTTTTGTACTGAAATTGTAACTCTGGCGAGCTTTGATGAATTTGTCATCATCTTCTGCTTCACTCTTGCGTTGTGATTGATCAATAAGCATATCGAGCCGTGATCCGTCACCATCCTTTCTTTTACCTTTAATCTTGAGCAGAGTACCAAGTATGCTTTCACATACGTTCTTCTCTACGTGCATGACATCGATGCAGTGACGTACACGTAGAATCTCCTAGTAAGGTAATTTCCAGAACACCGATTTCTTATTAAACACTTGATCCTTGGGTGTTAGTTTCACCGTCAAACGATGGTTCTTGCCAAGCATAACATTAATTGTTTTAGCCATGTTGTGGACCACCTCCCCTTCTTAGGGTCTTGGGCCCTCAGCTGCCTCTGCCGTACCATCAAATTCAGCTTTCATCTTTCGGTATGGGTGATTTTTCTGTAAGAACCTATGATGACGCAAATACACTATTTTGCGCAAGTTGGGAAGTCTTCTGCTAGCTGTCCTATCCATGCATGTGACACACCCTACATCTCCCCTTATTTTTTGCACCGATGTGTTGCCTAATGCCGACATATCTTGAATGGTGGCACTCAACCTGGAATATTTGTTTTTGCAACCTGGATACAATTCTTTCTTGGAGTCCGCATCAATGGTTGGCAGATCCTTGTACCCAATCATATCCTTTTCTGGGCCCTCGAAATCTGCAATCATAGCAGCAAAATCTGGCATATCAAGATCGTCGTCATTTGCATGGACGTCTTGGTTTTCCAGTGGGCGTTTCGGCTTTCCGGTGTTCCATTGGTAGCTTGACGCCTCTGCCCCGATATTAGATTCAACATCCATGTGACACTGATCGGGGTTTGGCATCTCGCTGCCCTGGGTATCTTCATCCATGACCTCCTCTTCACCGTGTCTGGTCCAACGCGTATATCCATCCATCAATCCCCTAGAGACGAAGTGCATCTAGACATGTACAACTTCATGTGACTCTGTATTGGCACAACCAGTACATGGACATAGGATGTAATCCGCATCACCAATTCTCCTCTTTGTACTTTCAGCCAAATTCATGAACTCTATCACGCCACTGATAAAATCTGTGGTTTTTCGATTCTTCCACTAAAAAAAGACACATCCATGGCATTTTGGGCCGAACGATTTTTTTTGTCATGCTTATGACACTTCTATGACGATAATTGTGGTCAAACCCAGTATTATCATAGATGTGGTGGGCTCCTACTTCTATGACAAAAGAATCATGATAGAAAATGGGCTTTTCATCCTTGGCGGGTCAGAGACACAGATGCTTGACATTCTTCGGGCCGTCCATGATGGAGAAAACCGTGGTAGAAGCGAGGGTGAGGAAAATATCGGGGGAGTTCCCGGTTACGGTGGGTGGTCAGGGGCCGAGCGATGCGCGTTTCTCTCGTACGCACGTGCGTGTGTGCGAGGCGTTGCATACTTGCGCTCTAACTGAACCCAAGCGTGGCATTGGGCTCTAACTGAACCCGAGCGATTGCACTGCAGGCTACCCGCGCGTTACTGAACCCGAGCGATCGATTGATCCCTTGCTGTTAACTGAAGCCGAGTGATTCCTTCGCTACTGCTGCTAACTGAAGCCGATCGATGCTGCCTCTGGATGAACAGTGAGCGTTGTTGGGGGGTTTGGATGAACAGTTCCCGGTGGGGGTTGGATGAATAGGAACCCGCGGTACTAGAGGCCATTGCCGCTGGATGAACAGTACCCCGATCGATCGAGCCGGTGGATGAACAGGACCCCGTGGAGGGCTGGATGAACTGGACCCCGTGGAGGGCTAGATGAACAGTAGCCAGTGGAGGGCTGGTTGAACAGTAGCCGGTGGAGGGCTGGATGAACGGTAGCCCATGGAGGGGTGGTTGAACAGGACCCCGTGGAGAGGGCTCGTTGAACAGTAGCCGGTGGAGGAGCGGTGGAGGCTGGAGGAGGTCGACGGTGGATGAACAGTAGCCCGTGGAGGCTGGAGGAGGTCGACGGTGGAGATGAACAGTATCCCGTCACTAGAAAAAAATACACTTCCGTGATGATACATGTTTGTCACAGTAGGTCGCGTTTTTTGTCATGCATGTACATCCATGACAAATTTCTGACAGAATCAAGATAGTCATACATGTGTTGTCGTAGAAGTGTTCCATGACATTACCAAAATTATCATCACGGAAGTGTCCACTTCCATGACGATAAATCGCGCGTCACAGAAGTGCTTTCATCAAGGGTGACCGACACGTGGCATCCACCATAATGGAACGTCGTTAAGCTATTGGGTCGGGTTTTGGATCCGGTAACCCGTTAGCAGCCCCGACCAATGGGGATTTTCCACGTGTAAAATCATCATTGGCTGGAGGAAACACGTGTCGGCTCATCGTTGGGACAGATGTCATCCACTTATTGGACAGAAGGCGCCTATGATACATCGACATGTGGCACGGCCCAACAGAGGCCCATTCCTATGAGAAGGCCGGCCCGTTTGACTTGGTCAAAAGGTGGCGGGCCGACCCATGGAAAGCATGTTAACGGCCTATTCACATATAGCCCATTTACAGCCCGCTAACCCAAGGCCCGTTACACCCTATCCGAATTAGGCCCAGTAGCGTCATCTGGGCCATCCAATATGATTCCAACCTGTTTTGACTTCTGGCCCATGTATGGCCAATGACGTCTTTTGGCCCATATGAGGCCCTATGTAACTCTTGGCCTATTAACGGCCCGTGGTGAAACTGGCCCGTAATGAACAGAGTATCACTTTATACCCATTAACGGCCCGTTATTCCGTTGGGCCGTTTCCAGCCCATGATATCTTTCAGGCTTCTCAGAGCCCATTTATTCTAGGGCTCATTCCAGCATTCGTTTACTTATGGCCCGTTACTGTCATTTTCTACTTGTGGGCCAAATTCAGCCTGTGGTTACAGTCGGCCCATTTGTGGTCCATTAATACGTTGGGCCGTTTTCATAGCGTCATCAAATAAGGCCTATTAACGGTGGCCCTTTATGGTCAGCCCATGAACGAACGATTCCAACTCTAGCCCATTTACGTCTATAATGCGGCCTGTTATTGGCCCATGTTTGGCCAATCGATCATACGGCCCGTATAAGGCCCATTGATGACACGACCCGTAGAAGGTCCATTGTTTCTACGGCCCGTAGATGGCCCATTGTTTCTACGACCCGTAGAAGGCCTATTGTTTCTACGGCCTGTAGAAGGCCCACTGTTTCTACGGCCCGTAGGAGGCCCACTGTCACTACAGTAAATATTAGCCCATGGTTATTGTGGCCTAGTTTTAAAAAATAGGTTATTGCAGCCACTAGCAAACCGCAGAAAAAGAACTGCACTGACTACAAGCAAACAAATAAACAAGACAACAAGGAAATAAATAAGCAACTTATGCTAGGCTATCACGGCTATTACACATATTACATCCACTGGGCATCAAAGTTCGCCACCAGTGCAAATATAGGGAACAAAGCAGCATATAAACACCGCAGCAAAACAAGTCCAGAACTGAAACCACTTCAGAAGAGTTCAAGAAACAATATCCTGGGTACCCATAATGCTGGCAAGATGCTTAGCAACCTTATTAACTTTCTCTTGTCTGGCGCTTAAATCCTCCAGCGCTTGCTGTTGCACAAGAAAGTACGCATCTGAATTATGCAGGGACTTCCTCAGTCCTTCGGCTTCTTGCCGCAGCACAGCTGTCTGATGTCTTTCAGCTTGTAGCTGAGACTGAAGAAGCCGAAGTGATTCAGGCATCAAGTTCGAAGACCTTGTGCCAGCGGTACTGTCCAGTAACTCGAACACTACATCAACGCAGGACTGTGGGGTTTTCTCACTATCTACAAGATCCTTTTTATCACCTTTCTTGGAGACCAACAGGTTTGTCTCACTATCTTGAACCTTATCTGCATTACTTTCTCTACCATTGCATAGTGGGGTGCACCTCTCCAATATTCTCTTTGCATACTACAAGAGAAACAAGCAGACACATCACAGGTTTAGCTTGTAGTATACGAAACTCATTTTGGTAAACCGGTTCAGTAGTAAGGTGAACAGGATAACAACATGAAACAAACATATATCTATGTACTATGGTCACTGTATTGTCCATATCATTCTAGTTTATGTTCCCTAATCAAGATAGAGACACAATTCAACTCATATATTTTTAAGACACGGCAGCATAGACAGAATATAAGTGTGAGAAACTACACAGCATTGGCAGCACTTGTAATGTGCATCACATGAGAACATAACTGTTTATACAACTTAAACTGAAATCAATATAGAGCAAGAAGTTAGAACAGCAATCCAGTTAAAGAAATAGGTTTAAAACATACCTGTTGCGCCATTGGAGTTTCAATTGGATCCTTCAAATTCGAAAGTAGTTGGTATGAGTAAATACAGTGATGCAACAGCAAAGGAGTATGGACCATAGCTACGGAAACTGACCTGAGAACAATTGCTTTTCTTCTTTAAACGTGGAGTTTGGGTTAGCTGTGGTGGTCTTCGTGCTTTGGGCACTGCAGTAGCTTTACAAACTGCTCGTGTGGGGGTACTCTGTGGTGGACATGGTGCTTTGTCAACTATAAGTGGGTTACTATCCGCTGGGGTTGCGGTTAGATGGGTTGTAGCTGGTTCTCTGCCCAACGGTGTAAGTGTGCAATCTGGAAGAGTCTCGATTATGTGTGGTGGGGCTAGTTTGTGGGCCAGTACAACCATGGTTCTATCAGGATAGCATGACACAGTTTCAGATATATGATGGATAACTTAACATGATATAATGGCATAATTCAACATATGATGAGTACCTAAACAGGATGACATGACTAAACTATATGATGTCTTTCTAAAATAGGTTGGGATGAAATAATTCACATATATGTTGTCTAAGTATACAGGATGGCATGATATAATTGACATAATTGATTCATATACTAAGTAGCTGGCACTCGCATGTATGATCTCTAAACTAAGCAGATAGAATTCAATATTGTGCATATGATGTCTAAACTAAGCAATGCAAGACACCATATGCATCATATGAGAAATATAAACATTGCAACTTAGAGCATACACCTCAGGTGGGATATAGGACTGGTCATCTATCTCTGAATCCTCCTCTGAGGAGCTTCCTGTAACCATCGAGATATATGCTTCAACAGGTACCATTGCCTGCTCTGAAGACCTTGTTTTCACTCCAGATTTTTCCATAACCGGCTCAAATGGCTGATACACATGAAGAGTAGTTCAATATACACAAATTGTCGACAAATGGAATACGTAATAAAAAAAAGATGGCATGAGATAATTCACATATATGATGCCTGGCTCCATGGCGGTGCATAATTCACATATATGATAACTGGCTGAAAAACATGGCATTGCATAATTCACATATCTGATATAGAAAGCAAACAGGAGGCATTCACACAAAGCATGTCTAATCTAAGCAGATGGCATGGCAATGCAAGACACCATATGCATGATATGAGCAATATAACCCAGCCAAGTTAGAGCATGCACCTCGAGGGGGGGGGGGAATACGACTAGTCATCTCTCTCTGAATCCTCCTCTGAGGAGCTATCTGTAACCAGCAAGAAATCTGCATCGACACGTAGCACTGACTGCTCAGAAGACCTTGTTTTCGCTCCAGATTTTCCCATGACCGACTCAAATGGATGATGCACAGGAAGAGTATATGAATGTATAAACATTGTTGACAAATGGAATACATTATGGAAAAAAATATGGCACGATACAATTCACATATACGATGACTGGCTAAACAGGATGGCATTGCGTGATTCACGTATATGATGCCTGGCTAAAGAAGATGGCATTGCATAATTCCCATATACTCCTGATGACATATAAGATGTATAATGTAAGCAATGCAAGGCGCCATATGCATGATATGACCAACATCAGCATGCCAGGTTAGAGAAAACACCTCAGGTGGTAAACAGGCGTGGTCGGTTCCTTTTAAATCTCCATCTGAACAATTATCTTCCTCTGGAATACAATCTGGAAATGCAGGAGGGGGGGCACTTCGCCCACCATGGAGCGGCGTATGCATGACAATATATTCGCACACAACGGTCTTCTCTTTTTCTCTACATGTTCAGTACGATTGTGTACAATATATGACATGCATAATAAAAAAATAGTTAGATTTTGTAAGGCCTAAGAGGTGCATGCAAAAATCAAGACTGATGGTAGCAAACGAGTGGATGGATCCAAAACTAACGATAGCAGGTAGATTATAGCTTCAGTTTAAAAAGATAGACACTGGATCATCTATTGTTTTTTGCCCACCCAACATGAACCACATAGAAGACCCCAGATGAACCAGATAGTAGACAGATACTATTTGTTGCTGGCTCGATATGAGACCGATGGGCAATTCAAAACTCAAGATTGAACGATAAAGTAGTAGGTATAATAACCGATGTATAATGTAAGCAAACACGAAAGACTGCGACCTCTCTTCCGGAACTGTGTAGTCCTCAGGTTCATCTGCTCAGTCGATCATGGTAATGCAGTTGGCGTGCCTACTGGCAACGGGGAAGATGATCTGAGTTGGCAAAAGGAAGTCTCCAGGGGGGATCTCTGCTGCAGTGAACGCTTCTGTCGATGGTGCACCTCAGGTGGGGTGGATGACGGGATCGCAGGAGCAGGACATAACACACAGAGTTTTCTTTGACGCCTATATCAAAATGAAGTAAATCTGTAAGGGCTCCTTAGAATTGGAGGATTCTATAAACGCATGGATAGGAAAAACAAAAGAATAGGATAGGAATTCACGTGCAAAACAGAGCATTTGGAAACATAGGATTTCAGTCAACCTAGGTGTTTGGCTCAGATGAATTGGAAGAACAGAGGAACGGAGAAACAAAGTGATGCGGCGAGTGTACAACCTCTTTGGCATAGCCTTGTGGACCTCATCATCATTGGGTTGGACGTGGAGGATGGTGATGATGCTGGTGTGACCGTCGGAGGCGGGGAAGAAGATCCGAGGCCTCTGAAAACGGCTCCGAGGGTACTGCTCTGCTGTGATGGACAGTTCCGTCGTTGGAGCAGCTCCGCTAAGGTGTACGGCAACGAGGCTGAAACATGACAAGACAGACAACGTTAATCTGAAGTGGGACCCTAATATCAACTGCAATAGATGATGTAAAATACATCACCAAAAAGTGCTAGATGTAAAAGCATCAGCCGCGCCACGGCCCGACAGATGCTGTAAGTACCGTTCACTCTGAACTTAACTAAAGAAAATGAACTTCACAGTCGAAACTGAATTTTACTGTCGAAACTGATTGAACTAGTAACAGAGCATTGCAATAGATGTTTAGGGCGTTCGAGCACTAGTAGCAGAGAAGCAGTGACCTAAATCAGCAGACGCTCGAGCAGGGAACGCACTAGCAGAGAGCAATTCGTGCAGCAGCACCGCGAGCGAGTGCTAAAGCAGCAACTCCTGTAGCTGCCGGAGGTCGTGCAGCAGCAGCAGCAGCAGCGCAAGCTAAAGCAAGAGCAGAGCAGTAGCATGAACGAAAGCAGGAGCAGTGCAGCAGCGTGACCGACCGCAAGAGCAGAGCCGCGGTGCGAGCGAGAGCCGGAGCAGCTGCAGCTAGTGCCGTTGTGGAAGTCGCCGCCGAGGAAGCAACGACATGGGGGAGAGACACCATGGATGATGTGGCCGGTGACGGCACCGTCGATGGAGACACGCGTTGTCTGCTCAGTATCGAGCACCGGCAGCCCCGTGAGATCGAATAAAATATAAAATGCAGCGGTGAGTGCAGAACCTCCTTGGTGGCACCGAGTTGGCCTCGGCTTCATCGGAGGAATTGGTGAGGGTGCTGCGGTTCCGGTGGGGCAGGTCAAGACAGCGCTCTGGGGATTGAGGTGGCGCGATAGACGACGCGAACATCGGTGCAGCTCCTTGGAGGTGGAGGACAGGGCGGCTGATCCGGCGGGACGATGATATTGACAACGGATCCTCATCCGGTGCGGTGGATGAGGGACAGCGAGCTGTTGCGGTGGATGACGTAGTCGGGGAAGAGTCTCCGGCTGGGCGGTGATACGTCTCCAACGTATCTATAATTTTTTATTTCTCCATGCTATATTATCTACTATTTTGGGCAATATTCGGCTTTATTATCCACTTTTATATTATTTTTGGGACTAACCTATTAACCGGAGGCCCAACCCAGATTTGCTGTTTTTTGCCTATTTCAGTGTTTCGAAGAAAAGGAATATCAAACGGAGTCGAAATGGAACGAAATCAACTAGAGAAGTTATTTTTGGAAGGAAAGCTACCGGATGGACTTGGACCCCAGGTCAAAAACTAAGGGAGCTGGCTACGAGGGTGGGGGCGCGCCCACCCCCCTAGGGCACGCCCCTGCCTCGTGGGGCCCCCGAAGCTCCACTGACGTACTTCATGCACCCATATATACTCACATACCCTAAAACTTCCAGAACGGAGGTTAGATCGGGAGTTCCGCCGCCGCAAGCCTCTGTTCCCACCAAAAGTCAATCGGTACCCTGTTCCCGCACCCTGCCGGAGGGGGGGAACCCTCATCGGTGGCCATCTTCATCATCCCAGCGCTCTCCATGACGAGGAGGGAGTAGTTCGCCCTCGAGGCTGAGGGTATGTACTAGTAGCTATGTGTTTGATCTCTCTCTCTCGTGTTCTTGATTTGGCACGATCTTGATATATCGCGAGCTTTGTTTTATAGTTTGATCTTATGTTGCTTCTCCCCCTCTACTCTCTTGTAATGGATTGAGTTTTCCCTTTGAAGTAATCTTATCAGATTGAGTCTTTAATGACTTGAGAACACTTGATGTATGTCTTGCCGTGCATATATGTGGTGACAATGGGATATCACGTGATTCACTTGATGTATGTTTTGGTGATCAACTTGCGGGTTCCGCCCATGAACCTATGCATAGGGGTTCACACACGTTTTCGTCGTGATTCTCCGGTAGAAACTTTTGGGCACTCCTTGAAGTACTTTGTGTTGGATTGAATAGATGAATCTGAGATTGTGTGATGCATATCGTATAATCATACCCACGGATACTTGAGGTGACATTGGAGTATCTAGGTGACATTGGGGTTTTGGTTGATTTGTGTCTTAAGGTGTTATTCTAGTACGAACTCTCGGGCTGT
Source organism: Aegilops umbellulata (assembly GCA_032464435.1). Classification (NCBI taxonomy): domain Eukaryota; kingdom Viridiplantae; phylum Streptophyta; class Magnoliopsida; order Poales; family Poaceae; genus Aegilops; species Aegilops umbellulata. The sequence goes on from CP136058.1 coordinate 335,374,854, forward strand.
TTGTGACACTTATAGGAATAGCCCAACGGCTTGATTGAAAAGAATAACTTTGAGGTGGTTTCGTACCCTACCATAATCTCTTCGTTTGTTCTCCTCTATTAGTGACTTTGGAGTGACTCTTTGTTGCATGTTGAGGGATAGTTATGTGGTCCAATGATATTATTATTGTTGACAGGACTTTCACTAGTGAAAGTATGAACCCTAGGCCTTGTTTCCCATCATTGCAATACCGTTTACGCTCACTTTTACCGCTTGCTACCTTGCTGTTTTTATATTTTCAGTTTACAAAAACCTATATCTACCATCCATATTGCACATGTATCACCATCTCTTCGCCGAACTAGTGCACCTATACAGTTTACCATTGTATTGGGTGTGTTGGGGACACAAGAGACACTTTGTTATTTGGTTGCAGGGTTGTTTTGAGAGAGACCATCTTCATCCTACGCCTCCTATGGATTGATAAACCTTAGGTCATCCACTTGAGGGATATTTGCTACTATCCTACAAACCTGTGCACTTGCAGGCCCAATAACGTCTACAAGGAGAAGGTTGCGTAGTAGACATCAAGCTCTTTTCTGGCGCCGTTGCCGGGGAGGTTAGTGCTTCAAGGTATATCTTTAGATCTTGCAAATCGAATCTTTTTGTTTCTTGTTTTAGCACTAGTTTAGTCTATAAAAGAAAACAAAAAAATGGAATTGAGTTTACCTCACACGCTTCATCTTTTTAATATCTTTCATGAGTATGATGGGAAGGAAAATTGTGCCAAAGTGTTAGAAGAAGAGTGCATTAAATTGTTTGGAACTAAATCTTTGAATGATGAGCATGATTGCAATGTTGTTAGTATGAACTCCTTGAATATCCATAGTACTAATGATGATTGCACTAGTTATGATAAAAATCCCTCCTATAAACATGTCAATTTTTGTGGAGTGCATTGGGTTTGCAAGGACACACCAAATAGGGAAGATAGATATTGCAAGAGGCATAAATATTTAGAAACTAAATGGTTGCAAGATAGGGTAGATGCGTGTGCTGAAAAGTTGAACTTTATTAGCCATACTTGTGAACTTTGCAATGAACGTGATCATTGTAGTACCCAATGCAAATTGTTTCATGATCTTATTGTGTCCAAAAATTGTGATGACTTGATTTCCCTTGCACATCATAATGAACTTAGTTTGCTCTTGGGTTATGAAGAAATTAAACGTATAACTAAGGACATTCCAAAATTTCCATTGATGGAATTATTCATTTTGATCTAGAGGACATTTATATGTATTGCGCGGTGAATTGCATTGAAAATCCTTATATTGCCAATTACATAAATAAAACAAAACAAATAGAGGATGAAGAGAATACTAATGAAGGGGAAGAGACTTGCCAATATCCTCCTATTATTTATTATGATGAATCAGGTAACGAGGAGGAGCCTTCTATTCAACCAATATCATTAATAAGGAGCTCCAAAAAGAGGATTGAACCCACACATGATGTGGTGAAGAAGAAGAAAAGAAAAAGGAAGAGAGGTAAAAAGGTATCTCTCCCAAATAATGTTGCTCCTATTATTGTTGTGCCTCATGAAAATAAATCAAAAATAATTATGGAAGATAATGATACTTCTTATGATCTTGAAAATCTTTTTGGCACTTGCTTGGAAGAATACGATAATAATGTTTGCTATACTATTGGTGCTATCCATACTATTAATGATGAGAGTGATTATGCTTATGATATGAAAAGGACCAAGCTTGGGGAAGCTATGTTTGATGAGGATGACATATTTGAGAATATATTTGCTGTAATTAATGTTTGTCCCAAGCTTGGGGATACTATGTTTAATGAAGATGATATTTTTAGCCTCTCAAGTTTTGATATGCAAAATTGTTATCATGATAGCATGCCTTCTACCTATTATGATTATATTGATGAAAGTGGGTTTGGAAGAGTGTCAACTTTAGGAAGTAGTGATCCCACTATTTTGGAGGATGTTGAATCTTATATTATTTCTGAAAGTGGATTTTGAGAGGTCATGACTTTATTTAGTGATGTATCCACTATCTTGGAAGAGGTTTCAATCGATTATGATGAGGACAAAGTTGCTACTTATGATGATTATTGTGATAAAACTTATGCTATAAAGAGTAGTGATGATTATATTTATGAAACTTGTCATGATTATGAGTACCCTTTCCCTGAACATTACTCTTTTAATGTGGAAACAATTTATAGTATTCAAGTCTCTTATGATACTCCCACTATTCCGAATGAGAAGAATTTTGCTTGTGTGGAGAGTAGTAAATTTTCTATGATTGTAGATCATGAAAAGAATGATTTAGGCGCTGGTTATATTGTTGAATTAATTCATGATGCTACTTAAAATTATCATGAGGGAGGAATATGTGCTTGTAGGAATTGCAATAATATCAAGTTTCCTCTCTATGTGCTTAAAATCTTGAAGTTATGCTTGTTTTGCCTTCCTATGCTAGTTGATTATTGTTCCCATAAGTTGTTTGCTCACAAAAATCCTATGCATAGGAAGTGGGTTAGACTTAAATGTGCTATTCATATTCTTCATGATGCTCCCTTTGTGTTTCAATTCCTATCTTTTATGCGAGCATCATTGAAATCATCATGCCTAGCTAGGGGCGTTAAACGTTAGCGCTTGTTGGGAGGCAACCCAACTTTATTTTAGTTTCTTTCTTTTTTGTTCTGTTTAGGAATAAATAACCCATCTAGATTCTGTTTATATAAGGTTTTGTGTTTTAATTAGTGTTTGTGCCAAGTAGAACCTTTGGGAAGACTTGGGTGAAGTCTTTATGATCATGCTGTAAAAAATAGAAACTTTAGCGCTCACGAGATTAGCTAAAACGTTTTACTGGAGAGTGCTATTTAGTTGATTATTTTTGCAGATGATTACTAGAAAAATTCCTCAGGTCCACCAATTTATTTTAGAATTTTTGGAGTTCCATAAGTTTGAGTTAGTTACAGATTACTACAGACTGTTCTGTTTTTGACAGATTCTGTTTTTCGTGTGTTGTTTGCTTATTTTGATGAGTCTATGGCTAGTAAAATAGTTTATAAACCATATAGAAGTTGGAACACAGTAGGTTTAACACCAATATAAATAAAGAATGAGTTAATTACAGTACCTTGAAGTGGTGTTTTGTTTTCTTTCGCTAACGGAGCTTACGAGTTTTCTGTTAAGTTTTGTGTTGTGAAGTTTTCAAGTTTTGGGTAAAGATTCGATGGACTATAGAATAAGGAGTGGCAAGAGCCTAAGCTTGGGGATGCCCAAGGCACCCCAAGGTAATATTCAAGGATAACCAAGCGTCTAAGCTTGGGGCTGCCCCGGAAGGCATCCCCTCTTTCGTCTTCGTTCATCGGTAACTTTACTTGGAGCTATATTTTTATTCACCACATGATATGTGTTTTGCTTGGAGCATCATGTCATTTTCTTTAGCCTTGCTTTCTGTTTGAATAAAGTACCAAGATATGAAATTCTTAAATGTCAGAGAGTCTTCACATAGTTACATAATTATACAACTACTCATTGATCTTCACTTATATCTTTCAGAGTAGTTTGTTGTTTGCTCTAGGGCTTCACTTATATCTTTTAGAGCATGGCAGTGGTTTTATTTTGTAGAAATAGATGAACTCTCATGCTTCACATTTATTATTTTGAGAGTATTAAATATGATGGTAATTTGCTTAAATAATCCTAATATGCTAAGCATACAAGATTTGTAAGAATTCTTATGAGTGGGTTGAATACTAAGAAAAGTTTGATGCTTGATAATTGTTTTGAGATATGAAGATGGTGATATCAGAGTCATGCTAGTTGAGTAGTTGTGACTTTGAGAAATACTTGTGTTAAAGTTTGTGATTCCCGTAGCATGCACGTGTGGTGAACCGTTATGTGATGAAGTCGGAGCTTGATTTATTTATTGATTGTCTTCCTTATGAGTGGTGGTCGGGGATGAGAGATGGTCTTTTCCTACCAATCTATCCCCCTAGGAGCATGCGCGTAATACTTTGCTTTGATAACTTCTAGATTTTTGCAATAAGTATATGAGTTCTTTATGACTAATGTTGAGCCCATGGATTATACGCACTTTTCTTCCTACCACCATTGCTAGCCTCTCTAATACCGCGCACTTTTCGCCGGTATCATACACCCACCACATACCTTCCTCAAAACAGCCACCATACCTACCTATCATGGCATTTCCATAGCCATTTCGAGATATATTGCCATGCAACTTTCCACCGTTCCGTTTATTATGACACGCTCCATCATTGTCATATTGCTTTGCATGATCATGTAGTTGACATTGTATTTCTGGCAAAGCCACCGTTCATAATTATTTCATACATGTCACTCTTGATTCATTGCATATCCCGGTACACCGCCAGAGGCATTCACATAGAGTCATATTTTGTTCTAAGTATCGAGTTGTAATTGTTGAGTTGTAAGAAAATAAAAGTGTGATGATCATCATTTTTAGAGCATTGTCCCAGTGAGGAAAGGATGATGGAGACTATGATTCCCCCACAAGTCGGGATGAGACTCCGGACGAAAAATTAAAAAAAAGGCCATAAAAAGAGAAAGGCCCAAATAAAAAAATAAAAAAATAACAAAAAAATGAGAGAAAAAGAGAGAAGGGACAATGCTACTATCCTTTTACCACACTTGTGCTTCAAAGTAGCACCATGATCTCATGATAGAGAGTCTCCTATGTTGTCACTTTCATATACTAGTGGGAATCTTTCATTATAGAACTTGGCTTGTATATTCCAATGATGGGCTTCCTCAAAATGCCCTAGGTCTTCGTGAGCAAGCGAGTTGGATGTGCACCCACTTAGTTTCTTTTGTTGAGCTTTCATATACTTATAGCTCTAGTGCATCCGTTGCATGGCAATCCCTACTCACTCACATGGATATCTATTGATGGGCATCTCCATAACCCGTTGATACGCCTAGTTGATGTGAGACTATCTTCTCCTTTTTATCTTCTCCACAACCACCATTCTATTCCACATATAATGCTATATCCATGGCTCATGCTCATGTATTGCGTGAAGATTGAAAAGTTTTGAGAATGTCAAAAGTATGAAACAATTGCTTGGCTTGTCAACGGGGTTGTGCATGATTTAAATACTTGGTGTGGTGAAGATAGAGCATAGCCAGACTATATGATTTTGTAGGGATAACTTTCTTTGGCCATCTTATTTTGAGAAGACAAGATTGCTTTGTTAGTATGCTTGAAGTATTATTATTTTTATGTCAATATGAACTTTTGTCTTGAATCTTTCGGATCTGAATATTCATACCACAATTAAGAAGATTTACAATGAAATTATGCCAACTAGCATTCCACATCAAAAATTATCTTTTTTATCATTTACCTACTCGAGGACGAGCAGGAATCAAGCTTGGGGATGCTTGATACGTCTCCAACATATCTATAAATTTTGATTGCTCCATGCTATATTATCTACTGTTTGGGGCAATACTGGGCTTTATTATCCACTTTTATATTATTTTTGGGACTAACCTATTAACCGGAGGCCCAGCCCAGATTTGCTGTTTTTTGCCTAATTCAATGTTTCAAAGAAAAGGAATATCAAACGGAGTCGAAACGGAACGAAATCTACTGGAGAAGTTATTTTTGGAAGGAAAGCTACCAGATGGACTTGGACCCCACGTCAGAAGCTAAGGGAGCTGGCCACGAGGGTGGGGGCGCGCCCGCCTGCCTCGTGGGGCCCCCGAAGCTCCACCGACGTACTTCCTGCACCCATATATACTCACGTACACTAAAACTTCCAGAACGGAGATTAGATCGGGAGTTCCGCCGTCGCAAGCCTCTATAGCCACCAAAAGTCAATCGGGACCCTGTTCCGGCACCCTGCCGGAGGGGGGGGGAACCCTCACCGGTGGCCATCTTCATCATCCCGGTGCTCTCCATGGCGAGGAGGGAGTAGTTCACCCTCAGGGCTGAGGGTATGTACCAATAGCTATGTGTTTGATCTCTCTCTCTCTCTCTCTCTCTCTCTCTCTCTCTCTCTCTCGTGTTCTTGATTTGGCACGATCTTGATGTATCGCGAGCTTTGCTATTATAGTTGGATCTTATGTTGCTTCTCCCCCTCTACTCTCTTGTGATGGATTGAGTTTTCCCTTTGAAGTAATCTTATCGGATTAAGTCTTTAATGACTTGAGAACACTTGATGTATGTCTTGCCGTGCGTATCTGTGGTGACAATGGGATATCACGTGATTCACTTGATGTATGTTTTGGTGATCAACTTGCGGGTTCCGCCCATGAACCTATGCATAGGGGTTTACACACGTTTTCGTCGTGATTCTCTGGTAGAAACTTTTGGGCACTCCTTGAAGTATTTGTGTTGGATTGAATAGATGAATCTGAGATTGTGTGATGCATATCGTATAATCATACCCACGGATACTGGAGGTGACATTGGAGTATCTAAGTGACATTAGGGTTTTGGTTCATTTGTGTCTTAAGGTGTTATTCTAGTACGAACTCTAGGGCTGTTTGTGACACTTATAGGAATAGCCCAACGGATTGATTGGAAAGAATAACTTTGAGGTGGTTTCGTACCCTACCATAATCTCTTCGTTTGTTCTCCTCTATTAGTGACTTTGGAGAGACTCTTTGTTGCATGTTGAGGGATAGTTATATGATCCAATTATGTTATTATTGTTGAGAGGACTTGCACTAGTGAAAGTATGAAACCTAGGCCTTGTTTCCTATCATTGCAATACCGTTTACGCTGAATTTTACCGCTTGCTACCTTGCTGTTTTTATATTTTCAGTTTACAAAAACCTATATCTACCATCCATATTGCACTTGTATCACCATCTCTTCGCCGAACTAGTGCACCTATACAATTTACCATTGTATTGGGTGTGTTTGGGACACAAGAGACTCTTTGTTATTTGGTTGCAGGGTTGTTTGAGAGAGACCATCTTCATCCTATGCCTCCTACGGATTGATAAACCTTAGGTCATCCACTTGAGGGAAATTTTCTACTGTCCTACAAACCTGTGCACTTGCAGGCCCAACAACGTCTACAAGGAGAAGGTTGCGTAGTAGACATCAGGCGGCGGTTGGGAGGCCGACGGAGGAGCGTGGGGTTTCGCGGGTTTTGGCGGCCTCTGTGTACGAATCGGGGGGCGAAGGGGGAGGGGGAGCCAAGCTTAGGGATGCGCTTGTCCGAAATGTAGGGTAAGTTACCAGCATACCCCCACCAGTTTTGACACCGCGATGTGGAGCTTCATTTCCGGCTGAGGGGTAGAAGGGGGATTTCACATGTCTGGGTTGCGGGAGCGATTTCAGATGAGGAGGGAGTTCTCGCGCGCGTCCATTTTTCGGGATAACAAGGCGCGGTGTGGGTTGAAGAAGCGGGAGTTTCAAAGCAGGTGAGACAAAAGATACTCGAGCTTGAAAATTTCGGGATAACAAGGTGCGGATTCCTTGTTCGATAGAACAAACTTAACGTGGAAAAAACAATTCATACAAGACACAAGAGAGTCATGTCCCCTTTTATTATATTGCTATAGATGCCATTGAAAAAACTACAAGAAAAATGTAAAAAAAATCGGGAGAACAAGATTACCCTGCACAGTACCAAATCGATTCGCACTTCCCTCAACAACAACAAAAAACAAATCAATTCCCACCAAAGAAAGAGTAATGTCCCTTTTTATATGATTACAGATGCCATGATCTCGAATTTCAATTTTTGAATCCACGTTATGTTGAATTCGAATATATCATTAGGTGACCTTGCGGTTTATAATTGATGTAGTCGTACATTTTGATCTTCCATCATATATGAACATTTTACTCCACCATGTGAACATATATATTGTCGTCTACCATATGGACTAAATTTAATCAATTTTCCTTATTTGAATACGATTATTGTCAAGTTATACAATAATTTAAATATTATCTTCATAACAAAAAACATACATATAGCAGTAATCATATTTCACTATGAACTACATGTACCATACGGTCTCCAATTCAAATATTTGTATCGATTTTATGTTGAATTCAAATCATAGTACATTATTGGTCTAGGTAGCGAGATGTTTGGGATAATCTAAACCCTGTTTTCATACGTATAATTTTTGGCTGAATTGGGACAAGTTTTGGTATAAGCCTCTTGCAAAACCGGAGATTCTCTCAACAAGCCTCGTGGTTCTGAGAGGGAACGTGTCACCTTTGTGTGCGAAACGATATATGCTACCTCCCCCCTGATTTTATTTACAGAGGCAACATAGAACTATATGAGTGCCCTGTTAAATTTTGGAATTATTTCGGGTTCATTTGGCATTTTTATACATTAATTGAGTTTCTGGACTTTTAATGTGCATAATCTAAATATGAATTGCATGCACATGCTCTGGTGCACCAAAGTAGGTTGAAAAATCACATGTGTGTCCTTGGTTGAATTTCTAGGTCCCATGGAAGAAATGAGAATGAAATTCAAACATCTGGGCGTCATGACTCGGCCGAGAACATCGAGAAACTTTGATTTTAAATTCATGTAAATCCAAAACTCGCCTGGAAATCATGAAACTTGGCATGGTTTCATGTCATGGCACTAACATGTTGTGGTAAAAAATTGGGACGATTTGGAAGCTCGTGGTTCTAAGAGGGAACGTGCCACCTTTGAGTGTGAAACGATATTCGCTGCCCCCCTTGAGTTTCTTAACAAAGGCAACATAGAACTACATTAGCGCCCTATTAAATTTTGGAATTATTCCGGGTTCGTTTGTCGTTTTTTATACATTAATTGAGTTTCTGGTCATTTAATGTGCATAAGTCAAATTTGAACTACAAGCACATGCTCTCGTGCACCAAAGTTGGTTGAAAAATCACATTTGTGTCCTCGGGTGAATTTATAGGTCCCATGCAAGAAATGAAAATAAAATTAAAACATCTAGGCATCGTGGCTCGGCCGAGAACATTGAGAAACTTGGTTTTAAAATTCTTGTAAATCCAAAACACGTCTGAAAATCATGAAACTTGGCATGGATGTCATGTCTTGGTACTACCATGTTGTGGTAAAAAATTGGCCGAATAAGAACAGATTTTGGTATAAGATTCTTGCAAGCCGAAGCTTCTCTCAAGAAGGCTCGTGGTTCTGAGAGGGAACATGCCACCTTTGAGTACGAAACAATATACGTTGTCCCCCTTGAGTTTATTTACAAAGGCAACATAGAACTACATGAGTGCCCTGTTAAATTTTGGAATTATTCCAGCTTCGTTTGGCCTTATTTACACATCAATTGAGTTTTTGGTCATTTAATGTGCATAATTGAAATTTGAACTACAAGCACATGCTCCCGTGAACCAAAGTTGGTTGAAAAATCACATTTGTGTCCTCCGGTGAATTTCACTCCCTCCTTCCATCTATATAGGTTCTAATGCATTTTTCGATGCTAACTTTGACCAAACGTTAGAGCAATAATATATGACATGCAACTTACACAAAGCATACCTTCAAATTTGTATATCAGAGGAGCTTCCAATAATATAATTTTCATAGTATACATCTCATGTGCTATTAATCTTGTCAATAGTCAAAGGTTGTCTTCAAAAACACATTAGGCCCTATATAGATGGAAGGAGGGAGTAGGTCCCATACAAAAAAATGAGAATAAAATTCAAACATTTGGGCATCATGGCTGGATCGAGAACATTGAGAAACTTGGTTTTAAAATCATGAAACTTGGCATGGTGTCATGTCATGGTAGTACCATGCCGTGGTTAAAAAAATTGGCCGAATAGGAACAAATTTTGGTATAAGCTTCTTCAAATCGGAGCTTCTCTCAAGAAGGCTCGTGGTTCTGGGAGGGAACGTGTCACCTTTGTGTGCATAATTCAAATTTGAAATACAAGCACATGTTCCAGTGCACCAAAGTTGGTTCAAAAATCACATGTGTGTCCTCGGGTAAATTTCTAGGTTCCATGCAAGAAATGGGAATGAAATTCAAAATTCTGGGCGTCGTGGCTGGGTTGGAAACATTGAGAAACTTAGTTGTTTTAATTCCTGTAAATCAAAACACGCATGAAAATAATGAAACTTGGCTCGGTGCCATGACATGGCACCAACATGCTGTGGTAAATTTGCAGTCCGATTTGCGAAGGCGCACACATTAACAATCAACAAAGTCACGCGTATTATTGAAACCGTGGGCGTTCTACTTACTAGTACCATTTATGTGCCGCCACGCGTCCCCATTTTTTATTAGCTACGAGGCACCATGCAGGGTAGCTATTTGAGTACGAGAGGCGTGTGATCAGACCCCTACGCGTGCTTATCGAGAGGAGAGCCCTTTGACCTCCATCTGCCGTCCACCTCTCTCCCAACGTCTCCATTAATGGCGCCCGAGCCTCTGTTTAATGGCGTGGCTATGTCTCACTCAAGTGAGATTTAAGAGAGAAAAAAGAAAATCTGAAAGCACGGATCTTGATGTAAGATCCGACGGACCTATATAGCATCTACTGCGACTTATAGCAAGACTGGTGAATATATAAGGAAGATTAATTTGTTTGATCAAAGAAGGGCTTGCCCCTTCCGATTTTCATTACTGAAAACCACCACAATTCACAAGAAGTTCAGCACAACTCAAGCCTAACATGAAGGACTAAAAGCTACCAGATTGAAATCGCAACATCCCAAGAGGCCAACAAAGGCCAAACATCCGCGCTAGAACCCAACATTTCACAATCGACGACACAATCCACATCCTAAACCGATTATTACATCAAAAGAAACCAAGAAACTGAAGGACACACGCTCTGGTGATCGGCGAGCTTGTGGTAAGTGACAAAGTCTCCGCAGAAGCTTAATTTGTTTTTGAAACATCAAGTGGCCAGAGACTCGAAAACTTTTTTTCCCATTAGTGACTTGTCAGGGCGGTGGATTTTAGTTTGTACGATAATTCTGCATCCACCTAAAGTAACGAAAGTTCTTACGTGAACTTCATAGTAATTCCCTCTTCGTAGGTGCAGCATTACTCATAACATTTGTAATATCAGTTTGAAACTTGTAATATTGCCGTGTCCTATTCCTGCGTTTTCAAAATCATGCGAATCAAACAGGTCCTGCATTGGTGATGATGTTGAGCCTCCCATCTTTCACCAATAGCCGTCGGATCTAGATCTGACGCATACAAACCAAGCTTCTCCATTTTTGCAAAAATATGCCTGCACTTGTTCCCTATTTACAAACAACTCCTTGTCTCTCACAATCAGCCTCATCTCCTCCCCACCACATCTAGAAGGCCGTGGAAAAATCTTGCGCCATGGCCGCTGCCGGAGCCGTCCACCCCCAATCTTGGTGTCCCGTGCAATGCACGGGCATCTACGGACGGGAAATTATGTCGAACAGGGCTAGTTGTAAGCAGGCTAGCTCTATAGCCATGATGATAATGACTGCAGACGGTGAGCCTGACTATGGTATGCCGAACATGACGCCTATACTCAGGTGTCATCTCCGGCGCAGGGTCTTGTCACTTCACTGTGAGGAGCAGCACATAATAATTTGACCAACGGCACTGTTCAGAAGCACGTTGAGCTCACCGCCAACGCCGCTGCTCCTCACACATCGGTTGGTGTCCCGGCGCACTAGGGCGTGAGGATGTCATTGAACGTTGATGGATCCATATGTATTTTTATCTTTCCGTCAAATCCATGTAGCAGTATATGATACTACAGTAATTATCTTACCTTTCGCATCAACTTAATAATTTTCGTACGTACTCCATGCATGAACGGCGCCAGAACCAAACTTCTCATTACTCTAGGCAAAATCATTATTTTCTATCTACCGGTCACGCCATGGAGCAGAACCAAATTTTAAAAGTTACGAGTTCAAAAGGAAAAGCCTGCCGTGTTCGCGTCGCACCCCCACACGGTTGGTCCGGCACGCCGCTCAAGCGGGAATGCATGCGGTGTTGTATTTTCACTTACAAGTGGGACCGCAGTTGAGCAAACCGACTATCGGCAAACCCCCACCCCGCCCACCGCGCGATGGCTGAGAAAACAGGAGGGAGAAGAGATGGCTATAGCACGGACTCCAAGAAAATTGGTGTCGGATGGGACTCATGTGGGTGGCGTGTGCCGTACTACTAGATGTGAATGCTAGTTATGGCCCATGCCACCCCACTATATCGAGCCTATATCGAGGGACGTATAACAAATTTCCTGCAGTCCGTGCTCAGCCCTCCTCTATCTCTCTTCTCAGCCAGCCAGCGGACACGCGGAGCCCATCGTCTATTTGCTCACATGCGGCCCCACATGTCAGTGAAAACACAAGAGGACCCACTTAACCTGCACATCTTTCACCTCGACATGCTGGTGATGAAAAACAAATCCAATAAAGATCTTCGGTGGCCGCTTTTAGAGTTACTCAAGAGTAGTAAGATTCTATTTACAGTTTAACCCAAGATGCACATCTTGTGGCTTCAACTACCACTCTATTTTCTTTCATGACACGACCTGGATGCTGGATGTCCCACGTGTCGGCAAAAGGAGGAAGAACCCGACCAAATCTTCGGTTCTGCTCTCGGATTAGACTAGTTGTGCTAACTTCAAATTTTTATTGTGTACTCCCTCCGTTCCAAAATACTTGACTTCCATTTGTCCAAAAATGGATGTACCTATATACTAAAACATGTCTAGATACATATATATTTTGACAAATAGAAGGCATGTATTGTGCAATGGAGGGAGTAGAATGGATGCAAGTTTTTGTATTGGGAAGAAGAGTACATCCATATATTAATAGAGCGCAATTTAGTTGACGTTCCATCACTTTTAGCTAGTAGCACAGAGGCTAGAGATGAGATTAGTGCACTTGTTGATACACCTACTAGAATAGAGGCTATACATGAGACTAGATGCGAGGAAGCAACATATACTTCTTTACACTCGAAGAAGAAAGAAGCACGCAAGATCAAGCCTCCGCAGATCAACAACGAATGCATCGAGAAGGCACAATTCCAACTTACAGGAGTAGTAAAATGTATTCTTGTGGTTCTTGTTTTCTTTGGTCTTGCTTTTATAGTCAAAATTGTCATTGGAGTTCGTGCAAAATGGAGGTCCGTTTGGGGTCGTGCGTTGGAGTTGGCCTCACAAGTGGGACCGCAGTTAAGGAAACCGACTATTGGCAAACCCCCACCTCGCCCGCCGCGCGATGGCTGAAGTTAGAGAAACGACGAGGTTGAAGAGATTGCTCTAGCACGGACTCCAAGAAATAATATGGTGTCAGATGGATGTCGTGGTGGTGGCGTGTGTCGTACTCCTGGACGTGAATGCTTGTTCTGGCCCATGCTACCCTACTACTCCTACTACTTACTCCTACTATATAGTGCTAGTATCGAGGATTCGAGGTGCTGGTTACGTACAAAGAACACATTAACATATGGCTATAGTAAAAACACCCGCCCAACGCGCGAAGCATGTGAAGCTAGTACAAATAGTGTACTACTATTGTTGATTCGCCTCATCCGATAACCTGTTGCAATGCACGTACAATTATGTATTCGGAAAATATTTTTTTGCCTCGTCGCACCACTCACTCAGAGAAGCGACTCGAAAGCAATTCATAAATTTAGTAAGTTTATCACATGCATATCATTTTATTACATACAACAGGTCATCAACCCACATCGACAACAAGGATACATTATAAATACTAAAGTTTTCACCACACAACAAATAACAAGACATGAAATGAACTTCAACTCAACCATTTCGCGGTGTTGGAAATGCTTGCTTTGAACCACAAGTGATTCTCTGGGACGGGCCATCCATTGTCGATCTGGAGACCAACGCAGGACTGATCATCCAGGATGAAGCGTCCTACTATATCAGTACCAGGGTAGGGAACCACCCAAATGTCCGAGGTATAGACACAGTTGCTTCTCATAAATGGTTCTAGTAACGTTGTGTCAACAGCAGTTGGATCACCTTTCACCATCATCGGATAGTTTTGTCCAAGGAAGAGCGAGTTTTCTCCAAAACTATCAATTCTGTGCCAGGGAGAAGGAGTTGGCGCTAGCACACTAGTATCCATCCCGAATACCATGCAACGGGTGTTGGAAAAGGTCCGGAGAGTGCGACCATGGGAGACACCTGTTTCCTTAGCAGTAACATCATCAGTGGGCTGTATACACACAAGAAGAGGTGATCCATCGGAATTAGTTGCCAGGCGCCACAGAGTATATGGGCGCTGCTCGTGATCATCACCATCGGCATCTCCCCCTTGGTTATAAATTTTTTCAAGTATAGGTGGTGGGATGTTCATAGGACCATGGAAACACAAGAAGAAGGTTAATTAGTAAAGGGAAACTTGCTAACCCGCATGCATGTGGATGAAACAATTATAATTATAATTACGGTGGAAGACAAACGTACTGAAACTACGAGGATCCCATGCAAAAACAGTGCCACGGGTGGTGGCAGCAAACACAAGGCCCTCGTATTGAATTGCATCATAGTACTCATCCGTCCACAGAAACTGATTTTTGAGCAATATCCATCGAGTCAATCCATCAAGGACGGCAACAAGCTTGTCGAAGATAGCAACAACTTCATAGTTGTCGTAATTCCAAGAGCAGTTGGGAACTCGACAAATTGCTATCTTCCGTAGAAGACAGTCACCATCATCGTATTTGAATGTGCGTACATTACCGGTGTGCTCAACCTCTGGGCAGTGTGCTGAGATTTTTGGAAGTTGAACCCGGTCATGAGTGTACACATTCACAAGTTCCCACTCGCAGTTGGACCCAATGTAAACAACCCAGTCTCCATTTGCGCCCGCCCAAGCCTTTCCCTCAAGTGCTGGCATCTTAACATCATACGTATCATTATCAAGCGGCATCAACTTGCACAGGGCAAGGCCTCCGTCGTGCTGGCGCCAGTCATCAGGGTGACGGCGAAGAAGATAGGGGAGATCAAACCGCTCCTTGACTCTTGGGTTCCTTGTAATGATGTTATTAGTTTAGTCGAGAATGGGCTTGAACGAACCTGCCATGCTAGCTGAGGTGATGACGTCGCACCGATCAATGAGTTCCTGCACCACATCATCTTTCAGATCGGGGCAAGAATAACGGGTTCGTTTCCTGCCTGTTTCCTCCATGGAGAAGACGATCGAACAATGGCAGAAGAAAGGGTGAAGGGCTGAAGGAAAATGGAGGAGGGAGAGGAAGAGCGTGCGACAACAGTTCGAAATCGAGAGGGAAAGGCGAAGAGTCGATGGACGGTTGCGAGTTTACCATGGTTCACGAAGAGGCGCCCCGGCCTGCACGTCCGTTCGGAAATACTCCTACTACTCGCTGTCGTCTCACTGATATGTTGGAACGGGACCACATGTCAACGAAACATGGTTTGTAATATCTCGTGCAAAATGCGATCTGGCCGCGTTGGCCCGAGGTGCCGCATTAGTTATCGACCTTTATTTTTTTAATGGCGTGCCGATCAGTTTTGAAGCACGACTAACTGGTACTGTACGCAGAGAATATATAAACTACTCTACCACTACTCCACCTCCAGTACTAGTAGTATAAAAAAGATATATAGGCTGGAGCTTCAGCGCTTTCTTACGAAGGGATTCCCACTTGCTTCTCACACTACCACCCTCTCTCCAGATCTAAAAAATACGGCGCCTCTCTCCCTCCTCACCGGTGGTCACAGATTCGCTGGGGAAGAAAAGGACGTGCAGCGTTGACGCACTCGTCGTCGGCGAGCGAGGTCACGCACTGACGACAAGGCCGTCCTCTTAGACCTAGCGCCCACGCGGAATGGCCTCCGTCCCCAAGCTCGCTGCCGTAGTGTGTGCGGAGGACAACGACCATGAGCGAAGCCACTTCCCGCCGACCCTCAGGTATGCTACCTCTTTTCGAACCATAACCTTTTTCTATTGCCCCATCTGCCACGTCGTTGCATGTGGATCTTTTTCCACTCCACCATCTTCCCAATTTGCTATCCTCTGCTCTACTGGCCACGCAGACGAAAACCATAATTTGCACTATTAAAGGAAACCCTACTTCATGCAGACTAATCCATGTCTGGGTTGAATAAGGAAAGGAAGGGAGACTGTACTGTACAAGAGAGTAGGCATTGAACCCGCATCTAGGTTGAAAAGGGGGAAATCAGTAGCTAAGGAACAAGTCTCGTGTCTCTTGGTTGAAGAAGGGTAGAAAGGCATAACGCAATAGAGAATGACCAGGTTGATCGGTTTGTTGTCCTCGCATAGGAAAAAGGTGGCTAAAGAGAACCAAAATGGGACGTAATCCACATATGCTGCCTGGATATTTGTTGCTCTGGGCAACCATACCTCCCTCATCACTCTGCGTCTGTGGAGGTACATCGTACCGGTGCGCCCATTGTCCGAATGGGCCTCCCATGCTGTTATTGCCACTTTTTTGCTGTTAGTATAACGCCAGCAGTCAAGTCAAGCAATTCTACTGCTAAAGTGATGCCACATTTAACTAATGCCGCTCTCAATCTAATGCCACCCATAAATTTAAGCAATGCCATTTAATGTCACTGGATTATTTCAGGGTTAGCCGTTGATTGTGGATGTATTAAAGATTTTTCAGCTAAGGCATTCTAATGTTGTTGCACAACCAGTATACCAACGATGAAACTTGTTACTACCTTCAGATTTTTGCACTGTTAATGCTTATAGATTACATACCTCACTTTCGTGAGATAAGTTAATTTTTTGTACAGTGTCACCAAAATGCCAAGGCGCTGATGTCATTTTATTTTTGTTAAACTGCACAGACAATTATGAAGACAAGAGGAAAGGTCAAGAGTGGGCACCTACTCCTCCGGCTATTCTCTTGATTCATTCGATCAAGTTTTTATGTTTGATCGATTATCAAGATTGGGATAGCAATTTTTAAGGTCCCCCGAGTTCGAAATGATATTTACCTTGGAGGTACATGGTTTGCAATTTCTTTTATACTGTCATTAGTTAATAATGCCAGTTACCTTCAGACTTTTGTATTTGGTTTAATGCTCATGCACAGCTCGTATACCAATGCTGAAACTTGTTACCTTTGCATTTTGTATTGTTAATTATTATAGAAACCTTCCAGTGCTAGAGTTTATTGAAATCTGTTCAGTAAAACCATTGTATTGTACCCTGTAATAAACTAACTACTCTACTGTTGCACTAGCCACTGGATTAGTGTATATTTGTAGTATTCGAATGGTGTGGCATTAGCGTATGGTCATAAATAAAGTGTGGCAAGCTTTCCTAGATATGTGCTCAAGAAAACTACTACCTGTTTTTCTAAATACTAGACGTTTGGTTACTTTAAATTGAACCGCGAAAACGTGTTGTATTAAGGAACAAAGGGTGTAGAGTTCACTCAAATTATCCCGGTAAAGCTAGTCACACCTTTGTTAAAATTAATGTTCATTAATTATGTTATCGGAGGAGGTCTGTATGTTTGTCTCTAATGCCTGTCGACTACATACCTGACATCATGATGTAATGTTAAGTCATTTCCTTTTGTCCAGTGTCACTGAATTGTCAAGGCGGTGATGGCATTTTATTTTAGTAGAACTGCACAAAATTTTCTTAAAAGAAGAGGAAAGGTCAGGAATGGCTCACTTTTCTAGAAAAAACTATGTATGCCTTCCTGACATCAGCCACTGTTGCTTTATTTATTCCTTCAAACAGGTGGTTAGAAACAGTCTTGCTACCTTTTCCCATTAAGAAATTGGAATGCTTATATTTGTGAGTCTATGCATCAACTAGTGCCACTTTTAGAGTAATCACGCTTTCAATATCTATGCAAACAGGGATGCTCGATTTTAGTGGAACTGCACAAAAAGTCCAACTGGTTCAACATTAGGAGCATGTTTTTTTCCAAACCTTTATATCCAATTGGTGGCACTATGAGCTGTTCATTACGAAGGTACATGGTTTGCTAATATCTTGCTACTCTTTTTGTACTGTCATTAGATATTAATACTAGTGGTTTGCATGTGAATTTATTGGCAGGGTGGACCTACATTGGAGGTGCAGGACAGGATTCAATGATTGGATGCTCAATTTCGGTTGTATCGATTTCATCTCTTCCATCACTGCGAACATGGATATCCTTGGTCTGATGAATAATAGGCGCTATATTTCTGCTCTGAACCAGCAAATCAATTCAGTATGAAATTGTCCAGGGCAAAACATAACTGTATCAGATTGTCCAGTGCAGAACATGACAGATGCTAAGCGGAAGAGACATGTTTAAACCAAAAATACAAGGTGTGGTATATGTTTACTAGCTGCTTGATATTTGTGCAGACAGAGATGTCTACCGTTGCTATTTGGCAAACAAATAAGGTGTCCGCAATTTTGGTTGAACTACACAAGAGAATAGTATAGTCACTACATGCAGTGCCATTTGAAAATATACACAGAATGATTGGATAGTCACTTCATGGACTGCAGAAAAGTAGTACTGTACTATTTATTGGCCAACACTAGGTGCTTCATTGCTTTGGTCTGATTATACAATGGGCACCATTTTGCCTAAGTTAAAGTTTGTATTCCGAAAATAGTCTCGCGGTGTGATCGAGAGAAGACCAAATCATATTGCAGTGGATGGTCCTCCATCATGTGTGGTTCATTCTCATGGTTCAAGCTGTTGGTGAAACCACTTACGTTAGTACTTGTACGCAACTAGAGTATTAGTGGGAGTAGATAGTTAACTTGGCTATGATGGTTGTCAACGTGGAAGTTCAGTACTCTATATGTGGATCAGACCTGTTACTTTGCTCTGAATGTTGAAGTTTCCGTTTGAACGTATGGAATGGGCTATTATTTTTTAAATGGGTTGTATTTTTCCTCCACGGGTTTAGAGGCTGATTTCTAGGCCTAGCAAGTTGACGCGTACACAATCAGGAGATGATTGTACGTGGAGAGGATGACAACAGGGACCCGCCAAGGTCATGGCAGTACGCAAGAAAGTGCCTCCTTATTTCAAGCCAATAAAAAATGGCTCCTCCTAGTGGATTTCTGACATCTGGGTCCCATGCCATTGTCAACGTAGTCAATAAACGAGAGAATTGCACAACGAACGGCTGACACCAGGGACCCAGCAGCTCGCCCAGTTATTTTTGTTTTGGGTTAATTTGATAAATGCCACTCCAAATCTGTTGTATCCGAGAAATGCCACTGCAATTTCCAAACTTTGAAAAATGCCATTTCATGCCATTTCTAGTGGCATTTTTTGAAGTCTAGAGTGGCGTTTTTCAAAGTTTGCAAACTGCATAGGCGTTTTTCAAAGTTTGTAAAAATTGCAGTGGCATTTTTCAAAGTTTGGAAATTGTAGTGGCATTTTTATGAATCGCCATAATTGGAATGGCATTTATCTAATTTGTTTATGAGACGGAAGCAGCTTGTCAACTGGGCTGTGTGGGACACTCTGGCCTGTCTAGACAGCCTTTTCTTTTATGTTTACCACAGACCAGCCCAGTAGTTTTTTTTCTTTCTGAAAATGGCTAGCCCAGTTTTTTTGTGATTTGTCAAGTAAGTCGCTTTATCAGGCCTGTTGGGCTGCAAGTCTTTTAAGACGAGGAGAGCTTCATTCGACTGGCCGAGAAAATGGCCTATCAGTAATGAGAAATGGGTTGTACATTTTTAAAACACATCAAACCGGCAATTGGTTTCAAATATCTTTTTTTTATTTCGAGATTTTAAATTGCATTGATTTTTATGCGTGGACAATTTATTGGATTTTATATTGATATACATTTATTTTTAAAATTAGTCTGAATGTGACTCGAAATTTCGGGATTAAAAACAGTTCAGACCGCACCGACATAAGCAAAGTTTCGTATAATTTTTTAACCGTGGCCACAATATGGGTTGTAATGCTATCAGAAAGAATATGGGATCCAAAAAACCCGTAAGAATTAGCAAATGGGCTGTAAATTATTTGAAATAATGGCAGATCGGCTGTATGCTGTTTTCGACAAATTTGAGGCTTTGCACAGATGGCATGTATACTATTGGATGTCCATCGAACGACCGTCATGCTTCTTCAATCACTGCTCTTCCTGCTCCAGCCGCTCAAACAAGCGCCGGCGGGACTGCCTGCTCCCTCCTCCCTGCGGCCGGCTGGGCTGCCGCGCAGGTCTCACCGCCCCACCGTACTCCCATCGCTCGCCTAGCCATCCCTATACTCACACACACCTGCTGTTATTCTTCGGCGACAGCAGATGAACCAGTAAACCCTCGTACATTCGTACTCCCCTCCGCGTGGGAAACAAAAACAACTGCCGAGTCTTCCCTGCCTCCGTGTCGTTCCCTTCCTAGGCCTCGCCTTCGTCCACCGCCCTGGTGCTCTCGGCTTGGCGTGGTCAACATGGTCAACAACCGACATGCATCTGAAGTGGACTGTACGTGGAGAAGCTGACAACTGGGTCCATGGCCGCACGCAAGGAAATGCCTCCTTATTACGCGCAAAATAATGATTCCTCCACCTGACATCTGGGACCAACCGAAAGGGCCTCTGTATTTCGCGAAAAAAACGTTACCGCCACTGACAGCTCGGATCCACCAGCTATATCTTCGCACGCAAGGAAGTGCCTCCTTATTACGCACAAAAAAAATGAATACTCCCCCTGCTAGCTGGGTCCCAGTATAGTGGGCCTACTAAGTTGACGGGGACGAAGGGCTTTCTCAACTTAGTCAATATGCACGATTCTAGCTCGACTGACGGTACGATGTCCATCCAACGGCTGTAGTGCTTCTTCAACCTCTGGTCTTCTTGCTCCAGCCGCCCAAAGCAGTGTCGGTCGTGTCGCTTGCTCCTACCTCCCGTGGCCGGCTATGCTGCCGTGGAGGCCTCACCGCCCCCATACTACTCCCACCGTTGGCCATGCCATCCCTCCACTCCACTCACCCACACCCCCTGTTATTCTGCGGCGACGGCAGCCCAGCCGAACCGGTGAGCCCTCGTACTCCTCTCCGCGTGGGCATCCACTGCCGCGTCTTCCCCGGATCCGTGTCGTCCCCTTCCTAGGCCTCGCCGTCGTCCACCGCCGTGGTGCTCTCGGTGCGGCGTGGTCAATGTGGTTAACGATCGAATTCCATCGGAAGAATACTGTACGTGGAGAGGCTGACAGTTGGGTCCACGGCAGACGCAAGGAAGTGCCTCCTTATTACGCGGAAAATAATTATTCCCCCACCTGATAGCAGGGACCCACCGGACGCCCACCAGTATTTCGCAGAAAAATGGTTGCCCCTAACTGCTGGGACCCACCCGACGGGCCACCGTATTTCGCGAAAAAAAACGTTCCCCCTGCTGTCAGCTCGGACCCACCGGAAGTGCCTCCTTATTACGCACAAAAAAATGAATACCCCCTGCTAGCTGGGACCCACCTTGGTGGGAGGCTGACTTGTGGGCCTACTAAGTTGACGGGGACGGAGGGCTTTGTCAACTTAGTCAATATAAACGATTCTAGCTCTAGTGACCGTACGATGTCCATCCAACGGCCGTAGTGCTTCTTCAACCTCTGGTCTTCTTGCTCCAGCCGCCCAAAGCAGCGCCGGTCGTGCCGCATGCTCCTGCCTCCCATGGCCGGATGTGCTGCCGCGAAGGCCTCACCGCCCCCTACTATTCCCACCGCTGGCCAGGCCCTGCGGCGACGGCAGCCTTACACCGCAGCCGAAAGAGTGAACCCTCATACTCCTCTCCGCGTGGGCATCCACTGTCGCGTCTTCACCAGCTCCGTGTCGTCCCCTTCCTAGGCCTCGCCGTCGTCCACCGCCCTGGTGCTCTCGGCGCGGCGTGGTCAACGTGGTCAAGGAACGACTTCCATCGGACGTGGACTATACGTGGAGAGGCTGACAGCTGGGTCCACGGCGGCAGCAAAGTAGTGCCTCCTTATTACGCGGAAAATAATGATTCCTCCACCTGACAGCAGGGACCCACCGGACGGGCCCGTATTTCGCAAAAAAACGTTTCCCCCCTGCCTGCTAGGACCCACCAGCTACACCTTCGCACGCAAGGAAGTGCGCCGGGCAAAAAAACAAAATGATTCGCCCCCCTGACTGCTGGGACCCACCAGCTACATCTTCGCACGCAAGGAAGTGCCTGACAGTTGGGACCCACCTGGTCGAAGCGTACGTAGGGTTGTCATTCTGGTCGCGAACGTGTAAGTACATATATACTGGTGGATGTAGAGGCGCGCACGTGTCGTAGTAGAGGCGCGTACATGTTGTAGTTGAGGCGCGCACGTAGCATGTACACATACGTACAGCGGCCATGTATGTGTACATACGGGCGGGGTCTCGAACGCCTACTCGCGCATACATACGGCGAGGGCTCGTGTACATGGCTAGGTCGGAATGGAGAAACAACGTCATCGTCATGTTCATGGGGAGGCAACGGAATGTGTTGTGTTCATGGGGAGGCAACGTAATGCGTCGTGTTCATCGGGAGGCAACGGAACGCGTGGGAGCCAACCGGCTGGGTCGGAACGGAATGCGTGGTCGTGTTCATCGGGAGGGCTTGGACGGAACAGGCGATGGAAATGAGGCCTGTCGTACCGCAGAACGGAGGAAACGGACCTCCTACGGTCGAAACGGGATCCTGTTCATCGGGAGGGGTCTGGCGTACCGCATAACAGAGGAAACGGACCTCCTACGGTCGAAACGGGGGTCCTGTTGATCGGGAGGGGTGTGGCGTACCGCAAAACGGAGGAAACAGACTTGTGTTGGAGCGCTACGGTCGAAACGGGGGTCCTGTTCATCGGGAGGGGTGTGGTGTACCGCAAAACGGGACTCCACGGGATACTGTTCTTCTCCACCGTCGAGCTCCTCCAGCCTCCACGGGCTCCTGTTCATCCAGCCTCCACCGCGCGCTACTCCACCGGCTACTGTTCAACCACCCCTCCACCGTCTACTATTCATCCTACCCTCCACACCACGGGGTCCTGTTCAACCACCCCTCCACGGGCACCCCTCCACCGTTTATTGTTCATCCAGCCCTCCACACCATGGGGTCTTGTTCAACCACCCCTCCATGGGCACCCCTCCACCGTCTACTGTTCATCCAGCCCTCCACCACACCACGGGGTCATGTTCATCCACCCCCCCCCCCTGCAACGCTCACTGTTCATCCCGGAGGCAGCATCGACCGGCTTCAGTTAGCAGCAGTAGCGAAGGAATCGCTCGATCGGGTTTAGTTAACAGCCATCGATCGATCGCTTGGGTTCAGAAACGTGTAGCCTACAGTGCAATCACTCGGGTTCAGTTAGAGCCCAACGCCTCGCTTGGGTTCAGTTAGAGCCAATGCCTCGCACACACGCACGTACGTGTACAAGAGAAAGGCGCATCGCTCGGCCCCCAACCTCCCACCATAACCGGGAACTCCCCGAAATTTTCCTCCCCCTCGCTTCTACCATGTTTTTTTCCGTCATGGACGATCCAAAGAATGTCATGCAGCTGCATCTCCGGCCCGCCCATGACGAAAAGCCCATTTTCTGTCATGATTTTTTGTCATAGAAGTAGGAGCCCACCACATCTATGATGATACCGGGTTTTGTCACAACTATCGTCATAGTCATAGAAGTGTCATATGTATGGCAGAAGAAAATTTCGTTCGGCCCAAAATGTCACGGATGTGTCTTTTTTTGTAGTGTGTGGAGACCCGTTTTGCGGTATGCCACACCCCTCCTGATGAATAGGACCCCTGTTTCGACTGTAGCGCTCCAACACAAGTCTGTTTCCTCATTTTGCGGTACACCACACCCCTCCCGATCAACAGGACCCCATTTCGACCGTAGGAGGTCTGTTTCCTCCATTTTGCGGTACGCCAGACCCCTCCCGATGAACAGGATCCTGTTTTGACCGTGGCCGGTCGAACACAAGGCCGTTTCCTCCGTTCTACAGTACACCAGGCCTCGTTTCCATTGGTTGTTCCGTCCAAGCCGGTTGGCTCCCAATGAACACCACGCGTTCTGTTGCCTCCCAATGAACACGACGCATTCCGTTGCCTCCCCATGAACATGACGACGACGCAGTTTCTCCGTTCCGACCTAGCAACAGCCATGTACACGAGCCCTGGCCATACATATGCGCGAGTAGGTGTTCGAGACCCCGCCCGTATGTACTTACATTGCCGTATTTACTTTCTTGCACCATGTCCGCTGTACGTACGTGTACATGCTACGTGCGCGCCTCTACTACCACACGTGCGCGCCTCTACATCGACCAGTATGTACATGCGTTCGCGACCAGAATGACAATGCTACGTACGCTTCGACTGGGTGGGTCCCGACTGTCAGGCACTTCATTGCGTGCGAAGATGTAGGTGGTGGGTCCCAGCAGTTAGGGGGCGAATCATTTTTTTTGCCCGTAATATGGACGCACTTCCTTGCATGTGAAGATGTAGCTGGTGGGTCCCAACAGTCAGGGAGGAAACATTTTTTTCGCGAAATACGGTGGCCCGTCCGGTGGGTCCCTGCTGTCAGGTGGAGGAATCGTTATTTTACACAAAATAAGGAGGCACTTCCTTGCTGCGGCCGTGGACCCAGCTTTCAGCCTCTCGACATATAGTACTCTTACGATGGAAGTCGTTCCTTTACCACGTTGACCACGTCGCGGCGAGAGCACCAGGGCGGTGGACGACGGCGAGGCCTAGGAAGGGGACGACGCGGAGTCGGGGAAGACGCGGCAATGGATGCCCACGCGGAGAGGAGTACGAGGGTTCACTGGTTTGGCTGTGGTGTGAGGCTACCGTCACCACAGGGCCTGGCCAGCGGTGGGAGTAGTAGGGGTGGTGAGGCCTCCGCGACATCACAGCCGGCCATGGGAAGCTGGAGCACGCGGCACGACCGGCGTTGGTTTGGGCGGCTGGAGCAACAAGACCAGAGGTTGAAGAAGCACTACCACTGTTAGATGGACATCGTACGGTCACTGGAGCTTGAATCGTTCATATTGACTAAGTTGACAAAGCCCTCCGTCCCCGTCAACTTAGTAGGCCCACAAGTAAGCCTCCCACTATGGTGGGTCCCAGCTAGCAGGGGGTATTCATTTCTTGTGCGTAATAAGGAGGCACTTCCTTGCGTGCGAAGATATAGCTGGTAGGTCCGACCTGTCATCGGGGGGAACAATTTTTTCGTGAAATGCAGAGGCCCTTCTGGTGGGTCCCAGTAGTCAGGGGAGGAATCATTATTTTGCGCATAATAAGGAGGCATTTCCTTGCGTGCGGCCGTGGACCCAGCTGTCACCCTCTCCACGCATAGTCTACTTCCGATGGATGTCGTTCGTTGACCACGTTGACTACTCCGTGCCGAGCGCCTCCAAGATGGTGGACGACGGCGAGGCCCCGGACAGCAACGAGCCGGAGATGGGAATACGCGGGAGTGGAGTCGCAGATGGAGAGGTGTACGAGGGTTAACTGGTTCTGGTGCGGTGTGGTTTGGCAGTCGGTGGAGAAGAATAGGAGGTGTGGAGGGTTGGAGGGATGGCCTGGCCAACGGTGGGCTAGCGCTTCACAACGAAGCATGCTAAGCAGAGCTGCTAGCAGAAGGAGGCCGGAGCAAGTGGCCCCGGCGGCGCTGGAGGAAGAAGACGAGAGATTGAAGATGGATGCCGGTCGTTGGATGTAAATCCAATGGCTAACGATGTCAGAATCATTTGTTGACTAAGTTGACAACGACTTGCGTTCGCATCGACCTCTTGGCCCACATTTTAGCCTCGAAAAATGTGGCAGGTATTCAACCCATTTTTTCAGAATTTACATTGAATTTGATCTCTTTTTTTAGAATTACAGTCCATTTGCTGGGCTGGGTGAACAAATAATGTAGCATCCATGCGGCCCATTTATTTTTCTCATAAAAAATTACAGGCCATTTGCACTTTCTCGAAATACACGATTTTGCTAGGCTGATTCTAATTATAATGTTGGATTGGGGGCAGCAATGTTATCAAAAAATAAACAAGGGCTAAGCATTTTATTATAAATATATTTCAATAATAAGTGATTTATTATTACATTGGTCCTTAAATCTTACCAAGCTTTTGTACACAATCATCAGGATTTTCGTTGCAAAAAAATCCAGTATTTTATTGTTAAGAAACTATTTTTATAAGTTAATAAGATGTGGGATATTGTTTTCTTACATATGTACATATCTGTTAAATATATGATGACAATACCAATAATATATAATAACATATAAAATAATTTAAATATATATAATATAGTTAGAAGAGAAACAAAAGTTGGACCAGGCGTTCCTATTCTTATATAGAAAAATAGAATAGACCTCTGCGTTTTCTTCAAAAAAATACATAAATTGGGTTGCCAATGTTTCAGGAAAAGTAAAACCTCGGATGGGAGGTCCATAGGCCGGTCGATACATGACGACCCTCAAAAAAAATACAAACTGGCATGTCGCGGGCTGCGCATGTTAAAAAAGAAAGCCTAGACGGGGCAGCCCCAAACCCAACATATACTTGCTGCCCCAATGATAATAAATGATACTACCCGCCAGCTCCACAACTTCGTTGTGAATTTATCTCGTACGTTGAAGCACCTAAAAAATGTGGCTATGTTGACAAACCCGCGGGCCCCAACGTCAGTATAGCATTAGGAGGAAGTTTTTTTCGATGAGGCACTTGCTTGCGTACGGCCATAGACCTGGTGGGTCCCGACTGTGTGCCTCTCCACGTACAGTCCTCTCCATATTCCTCTCGTTTGTTCAGCATGTTCACAACGGCAAACAGCGGCGCGGCAGCGAGCGCACAAAGGCATAGGAGGTGATCGGACCACCCAAGGCAGTGCCTTATTTGTAACGAAAATACTAAACTAGCCCAGTGGCCAAGTGACACTACCCGACAGCTGTTCCGCCCGGGTTCAATTCCACCTGATGCAGGGAAAATATCTCCAACTTTTTGCCTCTGCCATTATTAACATGTGGGTCCCCATTGTCATCTATGCACACCACGTCCAACACTTGTCAAAACTTCGTCCCTCATCTTCTCTGTTTTTCGCAAACTCGACATTGTGTGGGCATTTTGAAAATAGCATATCTTTTTGACTGGGCATCATATGAAGATGTGCTATGCATGAATGCTGATGAGCATGATTTTAACTGGCTGGTAGTTCCATTTTCGACCATGAATAAAACTTCCAACATGATGTTAACCCTGTTTGAAAAGGCCATGTTAATATAAATGCTTTGCCTCTGAAAGTTGTAGTTTCTAATCTGAAACTGAACTTGCAGTTTCTTATCTGAAACTGAACCTTGCAGTTTCTTCTTTGAGAATCACATTGTCTGCACTTTTATACTCCTATGAAACTACATTTTTTAAGTGCTAAAAATAGATCTCTAGAATTCATAAAATACTTCATATGCTCAATACTGCAAATCTGAAATTCAAAAGACATTCATATCTGAAAGTACTCTCAAAATACACAACACAAAACACAATTCACAACCTGCAAATACTGACAACCCTAAGCTCCTCCTGACAATTCACAACCTGTCCGACTATTGGGCTGGGGTGCAGTCCCCTCCTATTCCTCGGTGGCAGACAGCCGCCCCGTGAGACGATGTGAATGGCGAGGGAGAGGATGGCGCGGAAGCGTCGTTGGGCCAACTGCTTTTCTCCTCTTGCAGCTGGGTTCGGTCGATGAAGACTCCATCGGCTTGCTCTGGCACGACACCCTCACAAACGGCACCCTGTAGATGCTCGATCCTTCAATCACCGGTGGATGCTCCACCTGGGATCGATACTCCCACCACCGCTCCCTCACGATCGGATTCGGTGAATCTGTTTGCTCCATGGCCTAGAGGAGCAGCTCTATGTACTCCCACGCGACTCCCTTCGAGAGTATCGCCGCCTTTTCGCTCTGTTGCAGATATTTGGCCATGGATGTCGCCGTCGCCGTTAGTTGGTCCTTGTTGTCAAACCCAGATTGTATCTCTAACATCCTAGCTAGCTTCTCAGGGTCCCCGTCTACGATCGTCACGTATCGGTTGTACTCCTCCATCGATCTACTTCTCCACGGCACCTTTATCGCCGGCGGTGGTTTTTGAATGGAAGAGGAGAGGAGCAGCGCTAGTTTTGGATTAGAACAGCAGAGGAGGGCGGCGGTTTTGAAATGGAAGAGTAGAGGAGCGGCACTGGATTTAGATTGGAACAGGAGAGGAGCAGCGGTGGTTTAAGAGGAGAGGAGCGGCACTGGTCTTGGAAGTATTTTTTTGTTTTGCGTATTTTGGGTCAAAGTTTGACCATGTATTGTATTTGATAAGAAAAATGTGAATGCATATCACCGAAAATTGTATCGTTTGGTTCATATCTAAATGTACTATCAAATTATATTATTTTTGCAACGTATAACATATATTTCATTTGTGAAAATCATGGTCAATTATGACCCAGAATAAAAGGGAGACTAGTTAATGCGGGGTCGCTTTCTTAATTGAAGGGTAAATTGATTTTGATTTTCATCCATACACAGCGCGCCGGCCCTCTTCTCCAATCCTAAATCGGTGCCGCACGCTCCTCTCCCTCTTCTCCATTGCAAAACCATCTCCTCTCCTCTCCATCATCTCCATTTCAAAACCACCGTCTCGCCTCTCCCTCTTCTCCATTGCAAAACCACCTCCTCTCTCTTCGGACGAGGATCCCCTGACGTAGCCCATCCTGCCATTGAGACACTGACACATGGGTCCCACCAAGCGCGGGGCCCACCTGTCAGCGACTGAAAGGCAGGGAAACCTCTCCTCTCCATCATCTCCATTCCATAACCACCGTCTCGTCTCTCCCTCTTCTCCATTTCAAAACCACCCCCTCTCCTCTCCATCATCTCCATTCCAAAACCACCATCTCACCTGTCCCTCTTCTCTATTGCAAGACCACCATCTCTCCTCCCATCTTCCAAAGCAAGCACCGGACCACTGAGAAGGACATCTATGGAGAGGATGCAACAACGAATCAGGCAGATCATCGGTGGTGACCAGGCAAAGTTAGCCAGGTTGAAGGAGATCCTACTTGGTTTGATAATGAGTGGGAGATTTCAAGGACAGCGAGGGCCATGTGGCAATGTATGCGAAAGAGCGAGACGGCGGCGGTGAGGGCAGCGATGTACTCCTCGGCGGCAGTCACGCCGCAGTCCTTCGAGTTCATCAAGTATCTCCTCTAGGCGATGGAGCAGATAGATTCGCCCGAGGCAAAAGTCAGGCGGAGGTGGTGGGCGTACAGGTCAAAGGTCGAGCACCCAGAGGATAACGAATCGATCGAGTACGGTGTGTCGTTCATGAGGGTGCAGAGCCAGCGGGAGCCACAGGAGTATTCGTTCTCCCACCGCAAGAGGAGGCCGGATGGTGCGGCGTCGCTTCCCTGCCGTTCTCCACGGTTCCCTCGACGCTCGTCTCGTTTCAACGGCGCCGGTATGGTTTAAGGTAAGCTTCGCACTAACCTAATCTTCCATCTGCTCATGCTTACAATCAGTGTGACAGCTAATAAAAATCATGCTTACAATCAGTCTCCGAGTACTATGCCAATCACCCTAAAATAGCTCTAGACCTTTGGGTCAAAGTTGTGACATTGTGTACAAATAAAGAAAAGTAGATTGGTGCTTCTTTCAAAAAAGAGTACACCCCTAGAAAACGGCCAATATAAGCTACTAGTATTTTTTTTTGAAGTCTAAGCTACTAGTATTTGGTTAGAGGATTTGCTGTCGAGAAAGATCTGCCCACAGTGAGCGCCACACATCCCACTGATGGTGGTGGATGCCAATACTTAGATGGAGCAGGGTTGGTGTCGGTAATTTTTACTTGGCACCTCGCACTTTGCATATAGCCGGCTCCATCCATACATTTGTGCAGTTCCACCAAAATGCAGCTGAATAACCTTGTTTGCACAAATAATGAAAAGGCGTGATTAGATTATAGTGGCACTAGTTGATGAAACATACACTAATAAATAGAAGAAAATATTGTGATAGTATCATAGTATGCCATGCTGCGAGGGCAAGATGGGCCCTGCGACGCCTCATACGGTACGCCTCATACTGGAAATTGACCCAAGTCTCCCCGATGCACCTTCTGCCAGTGATGAACATCAGTGTACAGCGGTAGTACAAGGAGGGGCCTTGAGACATTCCCATCTCTATTTTTGTGCAGATCAACTAAAATTAAGCACCCCAGTTTGCATAAACGCTTAAACATTAACACTAGGACTAGTTGATGAAACATATACTAACAAATAGAAGCACTTTCTTTATCTACATTGGAAATGAAATGATAGAGAGGACACTCGCTCTATTTTAACTGTATTATTACATCATTTTATCACTGGCACTAGGGTCGAGCAGGTGGCAAACGAGGTGTACCGTGCGTCGCAAGGATGGAGGCCGGGGGTGCTTAGACTGGGATGCTGAAGATGGCTCTTTCAGTCCCTATCTTCCCCTCTGATGTTTCTGTGGCAGCATTTGGGTTGTAATCCAAACTTGGTCGAGCTGGTGTTGCGTCCCCCTACCTGCCTAGCTTATGTGGCGAACTTGTCTCCTGCTAGTACTCAGTCCGTTCTAGTAGTAGTTGCATAACTGCCCGTTTACACTGAGATGTTGTTGGATCATGGTTCTCTCTGGTTGGATTTCATTAATGAAATCGGAGGAAACCCCCTCTTTCGATATATAAAAAAAAAATCGGTGCCACTAGTGGTGCCAAAACATTGCCTCAAATTAATAGTGCCACTAGATTAAGGTGCAAAATAATAACATTACTGCTTTATCATGGCAGTGCCAAAACAGTAGCACAAGAGCAGACTCAACATGCAGGATCTTTGGCAAAGGGTCAGACCAAAAAGGAACATACACTACTGCAGCATGCTGCTAACGCGACACTACGATCAGAGACCCTTCGAGAAACTGTGTGCGATGCAATAATCGCAAACGGTGATGTATGAAAACCGTCAAAAAAAGGTGAAAACATTTGCAATGGAGGATGCATCAAACATGGTTCAGATTTTAGTTGTGTGTGCGATGAAGGGCATACGGTTTAGTTCAATTAACTGTTTACGGCAAGGAGGAACAAAAGAAACGGGCAGCCATATGAAGGCGTGTGCGATACACAGCATATAGTTCACTCGGATGAACTGTTTGCGATTAGGCAACACAAAAGAAACGAGCAGCCTGATGAAGGTGTGTGCGATAAACAGCATACGGTTCACTCGGATGAACTGTTTGTGATTAGGCAACATAAAATAAACGGTCAGCCAGATCAAGATGTGTGCGATATACGGCATGCGGTTCACTCAGATGAACTGTTTGCGTTGACACAAGAGAACAGAAACGGTTCAACTTAAAGAGACATGTGTGTTGTGCGATGGGATTGCATGCGGTTCACTCGGCCCTTGTCATTAGTGTGCGACCTCTGTGGCAACCGTGCGCTCCCCAGGCACCTCTTCGTGTACCGTGGCAATCGTCCACTGACTCTTTGCCTTTCCCTCTCGATTTGGAACTGTTGTCGCACGCTAGCTCTTCCTCCCTCCTCCATTTTCCTTCACCCTTCCTTCTGCCATTGTTTGATCATCTTCTCCATGGAGGGAACAAGCCAGAAATGACCATGTTATTCTTGCCCCGATCTGAATGATGACGCGGTGGAGGAACTCATTGACTGGTGCGACGTCATCACCTCGGCTAGCATGGCAGGTTCGTTCAAGCCCATTATCGACTCAACTAATAACATCATTACAAGGAACCCAAGGGTCCAGGAGCAGTTTGATCTCCCCTATCTTCTTCGCCGTGACCCTACTGACTGGCGCGGAGACGAGGGAAGCCTCGCCTTGTGCAAGTTGATGCCGCTTGATAATGATACGTATGATGTTAAGATGCCATCCCTTGAGGGCAAGGCTTGGGCAGGCGCAAATGGAGATTGGGTTGTTTACATTGGGTAAAACTGCGAGTGGGAACTTGTGAATGTGCACACTCGTCACCGGGTTCCACTTCCAAAAATCTCAGACGACTGCCCAGAGGTTGAGTACACCGGTATTCTACGTGAGTTCAAATACGATCATGCTGACTGTCGTCTACGCGAGATAGAAATTTGTCGAGTTCCCAGCCGCTCTTGGGATTACTCGAACTATGAAGTTATTGCTATCTTCGACGAGCTTGTTGCCTTCCTTACTTCCACGCCTCGATGGATATTGCTCAAAAATCAATTTCTATACACGGATGAGTACTGTGATGCAATTCAATACAAGGGTATTGTGTTTGCTGCCACCACTGGTGGCACTGTTTTTGCATGGAATCATCATGCTTTCGGTACGATTGTCTTCCACCGTAATTATAATTGTTTCATCCACATGCATGCGGGTTAGCTAGATTCCCTTTACTAATTAACCTTCTTGTGTTTCCAAGGTCCTGTGAACATTCCACCAAGTATACTTGAAAATTTTATTCACGAGCATGAGGACGAGCAGGACCCATATACTCAGTGGCGTTTGGCAACTTATTCCGATGGATCACCTCTTTTGTCTGTATACTGGGCACTACTGATGTTACTAAGGAAGCAGGTGTTGTCTCGTATGGTCGCACTCTCTGGACCTATTCCAACATCTGTTGCAGGGTATTCGGGATGGATACTAGTGTACTAGCGCCAACACCTCCCTGGTTCAGTATTGAAAGTCTTGGAGGAAACTCGCTCTTCCTCGGACAAAACTATCCAATGATGGTGGAAGGCGATCCGGCTGCTGTTGGCACAACGTTACTACCATTTATGAGAAGCAACTGTATCTAGACCTCGTATATTACTATGCTTCCCTACCGTCCCAATATGGGTCCTGACATAGGCCGCTTCAGCCTCGATGATCAGTCCTGCGTTGGTGTTGAGATTGACAGGAGATGGCCCTTCCCAGAGAATCACTTCTGGTTCAAAGCAAGCGTTTCCAACACCGATGAGTGGTTGAGCTGAAGTTCATTTCATCGCTTTGTTATTTGTTGTGTGAGAAAAACTTTACTAGAATGTTTTGTTGGAAATGATCTATAGTCCAACGTGTATCCTCATTGTTGTTGTGGGTTGATGACTTGTTGTATGTAATCAATGGTACATTTGCATATGCGTCCATGAACTCACGCCTGCTAGTGGTGTCCATATGAACAGTGCTAGTGATTTTAGTTGCAAAAATTAGATAGTGCTAGTGATTTCTAGCTGCATATTTTGACAAATCACAGTGTTACAAGGTTGACAAATGGCAATGTTACTAGATAAACAAATGTCAAACTTTCCAGTTTGAGAAATGGCAACATACCCAAAATGACAGATATGCAAATCTTACCCAATTGTTTGT
Source organism: Aegilops umbellulata (assembly GCA_032464435.1). Taxonomy (NCBI): domain Eukaryota; kingdom Viridiplantae; phylum Streptophyta; class Magnoliopsida; order Poales; family Poaceae; genus Aegilops; species Aegilops umbellulata. Next base: position 335,408,229 of record CP136058.1, read on the forward strand.
ACGTGGTTGCACACGGGTCATGCAAAACAACCGTTTACGTTGAAGGGATGCAGAAATCCTGCTCGACACATTTTCCTTTGGCTTCCTGGGGAAGCTGTCGGTTTGCATACGGGTGTTCTAACTAAAAGGTTTGCGATGAGTGTTTTATATTTGAAAACCGTTGACTTTTTTTTAAAGAAAATCATTTGATAAGTCTGTACATTAAGAGAGAAAAACGCAAGTTCGTTCAAACCATATCTTTCTTTCAGTCACACTGCGGATTTATATTCATATGATCAAGAATTCGAGATACAGTATTAAACCCCAAAAAAACTATTTCTGGCAGCGGCAGAGGCGGCGTGTCGCGCCGTCATTGTCGTTGTCGTCCTCCGGGACGCCGTTGTTGAAGTCTTCAAGCCAGCACAAAATGTTCTTCACTTGTAAATCAAACATCATGTCGTCACATCATTGACGGGCGAGGCATGGGAGGACGGCAACTGGGGCCGCTGAGAGGTAGTGGTCGATGGCAGCGTCCCATGCCGCTGAGGGGGGGCGCGCACGTGCATGGGCACGGGCGCGGCGGGTGTAGCCAAACACACGGGGACCGACCCCGCAGTGGGTGGAGGGGCACGCACGGGCGCGGCGGATGCAGCCAAATGCACGGGCGCCGGCGCCCCAGTGGGTGGAGGGGCGCGCACGGGCACGGGCATATGCGCTGGCGCTGGCATGTACACAAGCTCGCGTGGGTCCGCGGAGACCTCGCTGACGCCCGTGGCTTCCAGCTGTGCGATAGTGATTGGCGACCAGCCCGTCAATGCTACGGGGATGGTTGCTGGCACGGGCGCGAGGATGGGAGCTGGGACGGGAGCGGGGGAAGCAACCACCACGGCCATCTCGTTCTGGGCCATGTCCATGAGGCCCCATTCCTCCTTATTTTCTATCTCCTCCGGCTCGAAGTCGACTTCACCAGACTTGAAGACTAGTGGCAGATGATCATTCTGCGCCATGGAGGTGGAGGTCTGCGGGGGGGGGAGGGCAATGGGAGGCAAACAGTAAGGCCACCCGTATTAAATAGTGGCTCGGGTGCCATTAATGGAGAGGAACGCGGGCGGCCATGGAAGTCAAAGGGCTCGCTTCCCAGTGAGCCTGCGCAGTGTATAGCTCGCACGCTTCCTGGTGAGCCTGCGCATTGGAGGACAGCTTGCATGCCTCTCGGTCAGCCTGCGCACCAGACTGCGCTCGCACGCCTCCAGTTCAGTCAAGGTCAAGCAACTGTCCGCATGGCACCTCCTACAACCATTAAAACCAAGACACGTGGCGTCAAGTGAATGATTAACAGAACGCACACGGTTTGAATTATACAAACGTTTGAGATATTAAATGACAGCTATTTTTTCAAAATGCCTTTGTTGGTTGTCATTATTCGAGTGCGCCTTGTCTCCAAATGGACATGAAAAGTACCACATCATGTCGGGTGCCATTCCATGATAGCATGCCAAGTTTCATGAATTTCAGACGAGTTTTGGATTAACTAGAATTTAAAAACCAGGCATCTCAATGTTTTGTCGGCAATCAATGGTGCCCTGGTGTTTGAAATTCATTCTCATTTCTTGCATGGGACCTAAGCATGCACCCAAGGACACAGATTTGATTTTGCAACCAATTTATATGCACTGGAGCATGTGCATGTAGTTCAAATTTCAATTATGCACATAAATGCATTGAAAACTCAGCTAATGCATAAAAATGTCCAAAAGAACCCTAAAAAATCACAAAAATTGACACAACACTCCTGTTGTTCTATGTTGACACGAGAAATTTTTTGGAAGCAATAAGAGGCGGTGGATATTGTTTCGTCCCCAAAGGTGGCACGTTCCCTACCGAAACCATGATGCTTGTTGTGAGAAGCTCTGGTTTGTGAGAAGCATATACCCAAACCTAACCCAAACGGGACAAAATTTTTACCACAGCATGTTGATGCCGCTCCATGAAAGCATGCCAAGTTTCATGAATTTCAGACGAGTTTTCGATTTACTAGAATTTAAAAACCAAACATCTCAACGTTTTGCTGGCAATCAACGGTGCCCTGGTGTTTGAAATTCATTCCCATTTCTTGCATGGGACCTAAGCATGCACCCAAGGGCACAGATTTGATTTGTCAACCAATTTATATGCACTGGAGTATGTGCATGCAGTTCAAATTTGAATTATGCACACAAATGCATTGAAAACTCAGTTAATGCATAAAAATGTCCAAACAAACCCCGAAAAATCACAAAAATTGACACAACACTCATGTTGTTCTATGTTGACAAGAGAAATTTTTTGAAAGCAATAAGAGGCAATGGATATCGTTTCTTCCCCAAAGGTGGGACGTTCCCTACCGAAACCATCATGCTTGTTGTGAGAAGCTCTGGTTTGTGAGAAGCATATACCCGAACCTGCCCCAAATGGGATAAAAAAATTTAACACAGCATGTTGATGCCGCTCCATGATAGCATGCCAAGTTTCATGGATTTCAGACGAGTTTTGGATTTACTAGAAGTTAAAAACCAGATATCTCAACGTTTTGCCGGCAATCAACAGTGCCCTGGTGTTTGAATTTCATTCCCATCTCTTGCATGTGACCTAGAAATTCACCCAAGGACACAGATTAGGTTTTTCAACCAATCTTAGTGCATTGGTGCATGTGCATGTAGTTCAAAGTTGAGTTATGCACATAAATGCATTGAAAACTCAGTTAATGCATAAAAATGTCCAAACGAACCCCGAAAAATCCCAAAAATTGACACAACACTCCTGTTGTTCTATGTTGACACGAGAAATTTTTTGAAAGCAATAAGAGGCAATGGATATCGTCCCGTCCCCAAAGGTGGTACGTTCCCGATCGAAACCCTCATGCTTGTTGTGAGAAGCTCTGGTTTGTGTGAAGCTTATACCCGAACCTACCCCAAATGGGACAAATTTTTCACCACGGCATGTTGATGCCGCTCCATGATAGCATGCCAAGTTTCATGAATTTCATACGAGTTTTGGATTTACTAGAATTTAAAAACCTGGCATCTCAACGTTTTATCGGCAATCAACAATTCCCTGGTCTTTGAATTTCATTCCCATCTCTTGCATGGGACCTAGAAATTCACCCAAGGACACACATGTCATTTTTCCACCAACTTTGGTGCATTGGAGCATGTGCTTGTAGTTCAAATTTGAATTGTGCACATAAAATGCCTAGAAAATCCAGTTAATGTATGAAAAAGGCCAAACGAACCCCGAAAAATTCCAAGATTGAACGCAACACTCCTGTTGTTCTATGTTCACACTAGAAATTTTTTGAAAGCAATAAGAGGCAACGGATGTCATCTCGTCCCCAAAGGTGGTACGTTCCCTATCGAAACCATCATGCTTGTTGTGAGAAGCTCCGGTTTGTGAGAAGCTTATACCCAAAGCTGGCCCAAATGGGACAAAATTTTCACCACAGCATGTTGATGCCGCTCCATGATAGCACGCCAAGTTTCATGCATTTCAGACAAGTTTTGGATTTACTAGAATTTAAAAACCAGGCATCTCAACATTTTTCCGGCAATCAACAGTTCCATGGTGTTTGAATTTCATTCCCATCTGTTGCATGGGACCTAGAAATTCACCCAAGGACACACATGTGATTATTCAACCAACGTTGGTGCATTGGAGCATGTGCTTGTAGTTCAAATTTGAATTATGCACATAAAATGCCTAGAAAACCCAGTTAATGTATAAAAAAGGCCAAACAAACCCCGAAAAATTCCAAGATTGAACGCAACACTCCTGTTGTTCTATGTTCACACTAGAAATTTTTTGAAAGCAATAAGAGGCAACGGATGTCATCTCGTCCCCAAAGGTGGTACGTTCCCTATCGAAACCATCATGCTTGTTGTGAGAAGCTCTGGTTTGTGAGAAGCTTATACCCAAAGCTGGCCCAAATGGGACAAAAATTTCACCACAGCATGTTGATGCCGCTCCATGATAGCATGCCAAGTTTCATGAATTTCAGACAAGTTTTGGATTTACTAGAATTTAAAAACCAGGTATCTCAATGTTTTGTCAGCAATCAACAGTACCCTGGTGTTTGAAATTCATTCCCATCTCTTGCATGAGACCTAGAAATTCACCCAAGGACACCCATGTGCTTTTCAAACAACTACGGTGCATTGGTGCATGTGCTTGTAGTTCAAATTTGAATTATGCACATAAAATGCCTAGAAAACCCAGTTAATGTATAGAAAAGGCCAAACGAACCCCAAAAAATTCATTCACATTTCTTCCATGGGACCTAAGTATGCACTGAAGGACACAGATTTGATTTTTCAACCAATTTGTATGCACCGGACCATGTGCATGTAGATTAATTTTGAATTGTGCACCTGAAATGGCTAGAAAACCAGTTTAATGTATGAAATGTCCAAACAAACCCTGAATAATTCCTATTCTTTTATGACACACATACAGTTGAATGTTCACTTCAGATAAAAGGTCTAGTAATTCAAACACCGTCCATTGCTGCTGTGACCCCACTTTGTAATTCAAATCAAGTAGATCCCACACAGTTTATTCTCACCAACAGTGTGAGATGTAGTACAAAATATCGTGGAGCACCGTCGGTGTGTAGTACGCCTATGGCTTACGCGAGAAGGTGCATCGGCTATAGTCCACAGCCGGCGTGTCAAGCACACTAGCTCGCTCCCACAAAAGTCCTGCCTCTGCATCCCTCCCAATCTCGAAAATATCTACCGCCTGGAAGGTTTTAGTGTTTGATAGCACACGATTAGTATGTGCTGATCGTGTGCGATGTCTGTTACTCCTACTCTTCTTCAGTCCCTTGATTCAATTTTTCAGTAGCCCCAGCATTTTACTCCCGCCTCTACATCCCTCGCAATCTCAAAAATATCAGCTCGCCCTTGATCCAAATTTTCAGTAGCCCCGCCTTGTTACTCCTGCCTAGTAAAATTTTCAGTTGCCGTAGTATTTCGTCAAACACAAGCTCCGCTCACACAGACACACACAACCCTTGAAACCATTGTTAGGTCACCGTCATCGCCGGCGCCTCCATCCTCAACCTATGCCTGTGTGCCGGGGAGCTCGAGTAGCCAATGGCCAAAAAGAGGTTTATCGCGGCCTTTTCGCCTGACACTGGCGAGGTGGCCGCCGAGGTGTCCCCGTCGTCCTCCGCAGGCCCGATCCACCATCGCCGGTCCCTCGATCCGCCCGCCGCCACGCCCCTACACCGGTTCAAGGACTTCCCTGTCCTCCCCCGGACCCGGCAGCCGACAAAGTCCTACTTCAGAGTCTGGCAACGGCGGTGGGGGGCGTGGGTCGCCGAGTGTCGGTGTACAAAAAGAGGGGTATACTTTTTGTACCCCTATAACTGTGCACGGGAAGTCTGAGCCACAGGCGCTGGCACACCGAGCACGGCAAGGGAGGTAAGCCAAGGTGAGGCTGAAGCTGAAGGGAAGCAGAACGACGCCAAGACCACAAAGAGCAGAGGGGACAGAGCAGCCCCCCCCCCCCCCGGCAAGATCCTTGCCAGGGGGCAGCTTTAGTTAACCCGGCAAGACCCTTGCCGTGGCAGCTCGCCCCAGACTTAGGGAGCAAAGTCACCCTCGAGTCCGCTGCCCCCATAGGGCAAGGATTCAGGAGACATCCCCGTGGTGGTGTGCAGATCTTTGTGAAGACATTCAAGATCAGAAACCCACTTCAGAAGATGATGATCCTTGGCGGGATCCCAGCCAAGGAGGACCACAAGGCTCCCAGCAAGAGCCTTGCCGGGGATGACAGCAGGCGCCACGGCAAGACCCTTGTCGGGGCAGCAGCAAGGCCCTTGCCAAGGATGCCCGTGGGGCCACCGTCAGGCCCGCGCCAGTCGCACCCCCACCGTCGTTCGCATGCAGCTGCCGACCCAACTAGTTGGGCAGGCACCTGCGTGGCGGCGTACAGATCTTCATGGAGACCCACCGCTGCGCCATCTCAGCTGCCTGCCTGCCTACATGGCACCACAAGCACCGCTGGCCAGGGCGCGTGTCGACGCAAGAGGGAGCGGCGACGGACAAGACGGGGCTCTCCCCCGCCCCCGATAAAGCAAGGACACCTAAGCAAGGCGCATTAAATGCGCCTTGTCATGTAATGCGAAGGATAGCCTCGCATTACTGTACCCTTTCCACCTCCTGTGTGCCACTGTGGCAACCCCTTTCCTATAAAAGGAGGCCCAAGGCGACCAGGAGGAGGATTCGGCTTTTTGGAGCTCTCGACGCCCCATAGCTAGCTCAGGAACTCAGATATACAATCCACCAAAGCAGGAGTAGGGTTTTACGCATCCTTGCGGCCCGAACCTGGGTAAAGGAACCGTGTGCTATCTGTTAGATCCGCTCTTTTCACAGCCCCGCGCCCGCAACCGTAGTAGGGATTCTTGTGATCCCATAGGTGTCGTTTCATCACCGACATCTTTGGCGCGCCAGGTAGGGGGCGCAGTTGTGATAATCGGCTTTGGCAGACAGTTCGATGCTTCTTCATCGTCATGGCACCAAAGAAGAAGACGACGGTGGTGGTTAGCCCGTCGGAAGCCGGGCCTCTCGTCCCGACGCGGGCGAGCAGCGGACCGGTCGCAGAAAGAACCTGGGGCGCTGTTCGCGAACACCAACACCGTCCCAGCAGCCGGAGTTTGGGAGGCGGCGATGTTCGTGCGCCTGGTAATGGGCCGCACGCCGCCAAATCGAAAGACGGAGCCGCGCCCTCCACGGGTGGCACGGGGCCTTCCAGGATCGCTGCCGCCCCGCCCAAGGGCGACGCAAGGGCGTCCAAGGCTCCCACGCCGGCACCGACGGCGCGCTCCTCTCAAGCGGCGCGCGACGACCGGCGTAATCGCACCGAAGACCCCGGGCGTCGCCGCGGGAAGAGCCCGGAGCGCCACTCCTGGGATGTAGAAGACCTGCCCGCTCGCCGAGGCGCTGGTGAAGATGGCATGCGACCGCGCGATCGTGATAGAGCTCCTTCTGACATGGTCAGAAGTCGAGGCGCGTCGCGATCTATGCAGGTTTCGCTGCCACCAATCGCCCGCAGAAGCCCTAGCGCGTGCGCAGTTGCTCCTCGATTTTCCTCCCACTACGGGGAAACTCGACGAATGGAGAGCCACCATCCGAAGCCTTGTTGCGGTGGCCAACAAAGACGAACCAAGTCCGGCGGAGCCCCCGGGTCGATGTTCCGACGGAGTACCGCGTACTAGTGGCAGGAAAGCCGGCGGCGCCGCAGCCACGGTGCATTCGCCTCCTCCTCGCCCGATACCGTGGACACCTTCCCGTCGCGACGTTACGGGCGACGAAGTCTCCATAGCGTCGTTCGACCCGCGGACCCACTATGACCAGCGCCAGGTTCTTCGGGATCGGGAACATGAAGACGCTGGGACCACTATCGAGCGTCGGCGCGGAGCGCGCCACCAGTCAGACAGGCGAGCAGGGCCTGCTGTGGACCATCCGGCACCGGAGAGCCCTGGAAGCCTACCTTACGAGGTAGGCTGCCCGGCTTTTACCCGTGAGCTGCGGCAGTTCCAGTGGCCCACTCACCGCACCTTCAAACCTGACGTGGGCTAGAAGTACGGTGGCAAGAACCACCCGTCCGACTTCCTCAGCATCTACACCATCGCGATGCAGGCTGCCGGGGCCCGCGACGATAAGGTGCTTGCGAATTACTTTCCGTTGGCTCTTAAACCCAACGCCATGTCATGGTTGATGCACTTGTCGGTAGACTCCATTTCCTCCTGGTCGGATTTGTGCCATGAGTTCATGGGCGCCTTCACTGGCGGTCACCAAGCTCATGGCCAAGCAAGCGATCTGCACGTCATTCCCCAGAAGGGAGGCGAGAGTCTCCGCAAGTATATACAGAGATTCAGCTGGATACAGTATAACATCCCTGATGTTCATCCTGCCGCCATCATCAACGCGTTCCATCAGAACGTGCATAACCGCAAGATGCGCGAAGAGCTGGCAATGAACAACGTGAAAGATGTAGCAGAACTCTATGTTCTTGCTGACAGATGTGCCCGGGCTGAAGAGGGAAGGAAATACCCCGGCGAAGATGTCGGCGTGGAAACCGACTCCTCAGATGAGGATACTGCCGCCCCGGCGAAGAAAGGCCGGCGCCACAACAGGAAGCGCAAAGGGAAAGCCGTGCTTGCCGTCGAGGGATCTGATGACACCAGCTCCACCAAGAAAACCAAGGCAGATGACCACGGCAGGGTAATTGCCGGATGTGTCGCCTGGCGGGCCTTGGCAGCTGCCGAGAAGTCAGGAAACTCCGATAAGCGGTACTGCAAGATCCATCGCAGCAAAGGCCATGCTCTCCAAGACTGCCGACAGGTTGAGCTCCTCGCTGAGAAGCAGAAGGCTGAATATGAGAGGCGGGACAAGGAGAAGGGCCAAGACGGTGCTGAGGGGTCCGGCAAGAAGCGTGATGGCCAGGCGGGCCGTCGCGGCAAGGATAAACAACAGGAGAGGCCCGCCCGGGGCCGTGACAGAAAGCCAGAAGATGACGATCACAAAGAGGACGACGAGTCCGGCAACCAAGAGTTTCAGAAAGCTAGAGAGGCCATGTGCGTCGACGGCGGCGCCTTGCTGCATACTTCTCACCGCCGGCTTAAACAGATGCCCAAAGGCCGCTGAAATGGTCCATCACACCTATCATCTTTGACACTGAGGATCACCCTGATCGCACTACAGCGGTCGGGTGCTTTCCATTGTTGGTTTGACCAACAATACGCAACCTCAAGGTGACAAAGATGCTAGTCGATGGCGGGGCCGGTCTGAACTTAATCTTGCCTGCCGTGATCGAGAAACTTCAGATTCCTGACGGAGACCTCGAAGAGACGGGCACGTTTCAAGGGGTCAACCCGGGAAGAAGCCAACCCAAGGGAAAGGTCACGTTGCCTGTGACTTTTGGAAGCGACCTGAACTTTAGGACGGAGAGGATCGTGTTTGATGTTGCCAAGATCCCCTTGCCCTACAACGGGATCCTTGGCCGCCCAGCGCTGGCCAAGTTCATGGCGGCGTCACACTATGCATACAACACCCTGAAGATGCCAGGGCCCGTGACGATCATCACCATCCCCTCCGACAAGAAAGATGCGCTGGTTTGCACCGACCAACTGTACCAGCAAGCAGTTGCAGCAGCTGCCGCCACTAAGGCGCTTGCTCCTGCCGCTGGGACCCCGGGAGGGAAGAAGAACAAGAAGACCGCCTCGGGCACCCACTCCAGCAAGCGCACCTCTTCGGAGTGTAGCGCTGTCGTCGAGGACGTGGCAGAGAGCTCCACCGTCGGGAACAAGAAGTCTAGGGCCATACCGCCGGGAACCAAGAAGGTTTCTGTCAATGAGGACGGCACGGGAGGAGCTTTCACCATAAGCTCCACCCTTGACGACAAATAGGAAGACGCGCTCGTCACCTTCCTGCGGGCGAATGTCGATGTGTTTGCATGGCAAGCTTCCGACATCCCCGGCGTTCCCGGGGAGGTGATTGAGCACCACCTTGTTGTCTGTCCTCATGCGCGGCCCGTCAAGTAGAAGGTCAGAAAGCAAGCTTTGGAACGACAAGAGTTCATCACAGAAGAAATCCGGAAACTGGAAGCAGCAGGTTTGGTAAGAGGAGTGCTCCATCCAATGTGGTTGGCCAATCCGGTCGTAGTGCAAAAGGCAAATGGGAACTGGAGGCTGTGTATTGATTACATAGATATCAATAAGGCTTGTCCTAAAGACCCCTTCCTGTTGCCGCGCATCTACCAGATTGTTGACTCCACGGCTGGGTGTGATCTGTTGTCATTCCTCGATGCCTACTCCGGCTACCACTAGATCTTCATGACAAGAGAAGACGAAGAGAAAACAACATTCATCACCCCATGTGGTACGTATTGTTTCATACGGATGCCTTTCGGGTTGAAGAGTGCTGGTTCGACGTTTGCAAGGGCGGTCCAGATTGGTTTTGAACCCCAGCTCCATAGAAATATGGAAGCTTATATGGATGACATAGTGGTCAAAACCAAGTACAGGGCAACCCTCGTCACAGATTTGCAAGAAACATTTGCAAACCTGCGCAAGATCAATCTCAAGCTAAACCCTGAGAAGTGCGTCTTTGGCGTCCCGTCCGGTAAGCTTCTCGGGTTCTTTGTGTCACAGCGGGGGATAGAGGCCAATCCGGAAAAGATTAAAGCTATAGAGCAGATTGAAGCACCCAAGCGAATCAAGGATGTGCGTCGGCTTGCTGGTTGTGTCGCTGCCATGGGCAGGTTCATATCCAAGTCCGCCGAGCGCGCCCTTCCCTTTTTCAAGATCCTGAAAAGGGCAGGCCCGGTGGAGTGGACGCCAGAAGCCGAAGCAGCATTGCAAGATTTGAAGAAGTACCTCTCCTTCGCGCCAACACTAGTTGCGCCTAGGCCCCAGGAGCCGTTGCTGCTATACCTAGCGGCAACGAACGAGGTGGTCAGCACCGCACTAGTAGCACAAAGAGAGGTTGACGACGAGGTGATGGCAGCGACAGAGCCCGACACCACCAATGCGGAGACGACACAGCCAGTCGAAGTGCCGCCGAAGAATAAAATGATGCAGCACCCGGTCTACTTTGTTAGCTCCCTCCTGCAGGGGGCTAGATCAAGGTACTCCGGCGTGCAGAAACTGCTCTCGGCCTCCTCATGGCCTCCAGGAAGCTGCGTCACTACTTCCAGGCACACGAGATCACTGTCGTCACTCGCCTCCCCCTGCAATGGATATTGCATAATCCAGATGCAACGGGGAGGATTGTGGAATGGGCACTAGAGCTGTCCAGCTTTGGCCTCAAGTTTGAAAGTACTTCAACGATCTAGAGCCGAGTCCTGGCGGAGTTCATTGCAGAGTGGACCGCAACACCTGACAAAGAAGCCCAAGAGACTGCTCTCCCCGGCAAGGAGGCAAGTTGCAATTGGATCATGTACTTTGATGGGGCTTTCTCCCTACAAGGTGCCGGGGCTGGCGTACTACTTGTCGCCCCCACCGGAGAGCACCTCAAGTACGTGATCCAGATGCCCTTCCCCAGGGAGGTGTCAACAAACAATACGACAGAGTATGAATGGCTGCTTGCCAGTCTTAGGATCTTGGCAGACCTCAGAATCAAGAAGCTCATCGTCAGGGGCGACTCGCATCTTGTCGTCAAGCAAGTCAACAAGGATTACCAGAGCCCGTTGATGAAGGCCTACGTTGATGAAGTGAGAAAGCTGGAAGAGCGTTTCGACGGTATACAGGCTGAGCACGTTCCCCGAGCGGAGAACGATATCGCCGATTACCTGTCGAAGCGCGCTGCCCTCAAGCTACCTGTGGAACCAAGTACCTTTGTGCTTCAGCTAACTCAGCCAGCCGTTGATCCATCAACAGAGCAGAACAAGAGGAGGAAATCAGGGCCTGGCAAGTACTTTCCTGCCGAGCTCCCCAGAGCCGCCGGCAAGGATGTTGCCGGGGACACTGAGCCCGCCACGGGATGGCTAGCTCCGGCGGAGCGTCAAGCTCTTGCCGTCGAGACAGCTGCTCCTATAGCGGAGGAAATGCCTTTAGTCCTCATCGTCGAGCCTCAGGCTCCAGCGTGGGCACAGCATACCGTCTGATTCCTCCAAACAGGGGAACTTCCTGAGGAGCAGGAAGAAGCGGAAAAAGTAGCCCGTCGCTCCACCATGTACCAGTTCGTCGATGACGTCCTGTACAGGAAGAGGCCGAACGGTGTGAAATTGAAGTGTATCCCTCAAGAGGAAGGACTGGAGCTGTTGGCGGAGATACACGGAGGCATATGTGGATCCCACATCGGGTCAAGGGCCCTTGCCGGCAAGGTTTCTTTTGGCCCACCGCCCTCCAGGATGCAACGACACTCGTCACCAGGTGTGAAGCGTGTCAATTCCATTCAAAGAAGCTTCATCAGCCAGCTCAAGCCCTTCAAACCATTCCTCTCTCCTGGCCCTTCTCGGTCTGGGGGCTTGACATACTGGGCCCTTTCCCCCGCGCTGTCGGGGGCTTTGAGTACTTGTATGTCGCAATCGACAAGTTCACAAAGTGGCCAGAGGTGGAAGCAGTGAGGAAGGTCACAGCTCAGTCAGCCGTCAAGTTCTTCAAGGGGCTAGTGTGCCGTTTCGGTGTACCCAACAGGGTCATCACCGACAACGGCACACAGTTCACAAGCCGCACCTTCATGCAATATACTCAAGACCTCGGCAGCAAAGTCTGTTTCGCTTCCGTTGCTCACCCGCGAAGCAATGGTCAAGCTGAGAGGGCAAATGCTGAAGTGCTGCGAGGCTTAAGGACCAAGACCTTTGACAGGCTGCACAAGAGTGGAAGGCGCTGGATTGATGAGTTGCCGACGGTTCTTTGGTCGATCAGGACGACACCAAATCGAGCCACCGGCTAGACACCCTTCGCCCTGGTATACAGGGCAGAAGCAGTTATCCCCACTGAACTCATATACGGGTCACCTCGAGTGCTCTCTTATGATGAGCTTGAGCAAGAGCAACTGCGGCAAGATGACGCACTGCTCCTTGAGGAATATCGTCTTCGGGCGGCTGTGAGAGCAGCACGCTATCAGCAAGCCTTGCGCCGCTACCATAGCTGCAAGGTCCATGCCCGAAGCCTTGAGGAAGATGACCTTGTCCTTCGACGCGTTCAATCGGCCAAGAATTCCAACAAGTTGACGCCAAAGTGGGAAGGCCCTTACCGGGTAATACGAGTCACCAGGCCTGACGCAGTCCGCCTAGAGACCAAAGATGACGTTCTGGTGAGTAACTCCTGGAACATTGAGCATATTCGCAAGTTTTACCCGTGAGGCGCGGCTTGCCGGGCCCCCCGGCAAGCCACCTTTTGTACAAGCATTGCCGATGATGCATGTAACCATTTGTACAAAGCCAGGCGCAGACCCTGAGCATAAATAAAACGCTGGCGCCCTAAGTTATAGCATGCATGCTAGGTCGAGTCTCCTCCTAGGTTAGGGTTGATAGTGCTTAGCGGCGACTAACCCCTAGCTTAGAGGTCGAGTGTGCGTCCCCTTTGCCGTCCTTTTGCCTTCTTTGGTTCGCAGGCCTCACTGATATCCTTGCCGAATCACTTGAGGACGAAGAAGAGAAGGGGGACGAGCCAGCATCTAGACCCCGGCAAGCCAGTATTACCGGGGGCTACAAGAGCAGAGATTCACCCACGGCAAACCAAAGTTGCCGGGGGCTACAGCTTCAGATAAGTTCTTCATCCCTTATCATGCATTCCCTTATGGAATGAGGTATGTGAAACCTTGTTTTTCCTAAAAACTACCGTGCTCCCCTAACTCTAGGCCCTAGGTCTCGTTTCTGGGGCCGGGTTTGGTCGTAGTCGCGGCAGCGAAAGGATGAAACGAGGAGCCTGAACCCGCCTCATCCCTGCCTCCGCCAAGGGCGTGAGAAAGGTCGAGTGAAGTGGGGAGATGGCAAGGCCTGTTGCCGGGCAAGGAAATTTTTATCTTAAAGATATCAAGGATTCGCTCCTTGTCGTGGGTTCTACCTGCAAACAAATGACCCGGCAAGCATCCCTGTTTCATTAAAAACATTCCACTCAGGTACAGTCCGTAGGGAATGAAAAACATGAATGATGGGATTACAAGTTTTAAATTCAGCTAAGGCCCGAAGGCTTACAAACTAAAAAGAGATAAGGTGCCCGTAATCCCTTTCTTGTCTCTCTCATCAGGAGGCAGGTCAAGGAGGCGAAGAGGGCAAAAGGGGCGCCTAGGTGAGCTACGGGTGGCAAAAGACAACAAGAGAACATCTCGGTGGCCGTCCGGAGGCTGGATGGTGATGGCGGCACCGGAAGCAGAGCTCGAAGACGAGGCGGCAGGACGTCAGCATGCGTCGAAGGCGTCGGTGCCCGCGTACTCTGAGTTGACGGCCTTGCCGCCCGCCCTCTTCCTCTTCCGCAGCCTCCCAACTCCAGCCGCCCAAGGAGACGACCCCGAGAAGTTCAGGGAGCCGGCGACACGGATGATGGGGTCGCCGGTGCCGCACAGGGCGGCGCCCGACACCTAGTCGGACCCATCATCCTGCCGCTTGCTACCCTCGTCGTCGCTGCCGCTGTCCTCCTCGTCACTCCCGCCCGAGGAAGAGTCTTCGCTATCAGAAGAGCTCTCCACGCAGCACCTTGCCCGGGTCCCGAAGTACCCGAAGACCTTGACGGAGAGGAGGCCGCCCTCCATCAGCTTGAAATGGAGAGTGAGCCCCTCCATCAAGCGGTGGATATAAGCAAACGTCTTCCATCCCCGACAAAGATACATCACATGAGGCGCTGGGAAGTCGACGCGAACCCGCGTACCGCTGATCCCACAGCCCCTCATGTGCAGCCGCAATGATTTCGGCGGATCCAACTCCATCTCCCGCGTGAATGGGGTCGGGAGACGAAGGCGACGGCGAGGCGGCCGATGCAGCCTGATGAAGAACTCACAAGGATCGTCCCCAACATGGCCCTCCATGGAGGGAGGAGCTGCTGGCGGAGGTGAGGCCGGCGCGCCGCCCCGTCCTCCTCTTCCCCGAGCACCGCGGCCTTGCCCACGGCCTCGCCCCCTCCCCTTCCCCTTGCGGTTGGCTCTGCCACTGCGGGTGCAGGAGAAGGAGGGACGCGTTGTCGAGCGGCGACCCGCGCCGCCACCGTTGAAGAACCAGGGTTCCCTCTCTCCATGGCGAATGGAAGGGAGGGGAGAAGAAGCTGAAGAAAGAAGGAGATGAAGGAATGCGGGACGCCATCCCCCCTCCCGCTCTTTATAAAGGAATGGGGTGGGGGCTCGGCCGCCCCGCTCCACCAATCAAGACATGGAAGGCGCAGGGAACTGGAACCAACCTGCTGCCCCAGCCCGCGACGGCCCAGTTTCCCGCCTCCACCGATCGCCACCCCAAGCGCATGGGAGCCACGTGGCAGGCGTGCGGGACCGAGGCGACGGGTGAGGCGACCTCTCCCCACCCCGTGATCGCAGGGAGTGGACGCCTTCAAGACCACGCCTCGG
Organism: Aegilops umbellulata; assembly: GCA_032464435.1. Lineage (NCBI taxonomy): Eukaryota > Viridiplantae > Streptophyta > Magnoliopsida > Poales > Poaceae > Aegilops > Aegilops umbellulata. Next base: position 335,423,246 of record CP136058.1, read on the forward strand.
CCCAGTTCAGTAAATGGGTCGCGCCTCCACGCCTCCCTTCGTTTATGGGGAAGGTGCGAACCGCCCCCTTTACTACGACGTGGCGCATGCGTGCAGAGCTCAGCCCCACGCATGCCGCCCATGTCACGCATGCCTCCCCACGCCGTGCCACGCGCGGGACGCATGGGAAGCGCAGCACGCGAAGGAACTTACCACGGTAAAAACCGCCCCGCCTGCCCACTCACCGTTTTTTGGGCCTAGCCCAACAACGCGGTTGCGCTTATGTGCGGCCCAGGCCTGGGGGATCCTGTCGGTGTACAGAAAGAGGGGTACACTTTTTGTACCCCTATAACTATGCACGGGCAGTCTGAGCCACGGGTGCTGCCACACCGAGCACGGCAAGGGAGGTAAGCCAAGGTAAGGCCGAAGCTGAAGGGAAGCAGAACGACGCCAAGACCACAAAGAGCATAGGGGACAGAGCAGCCCCCCCAGCAAGATCCTTGCCAGGGGGCAGCTTTAGTTAACCTGGCAAGACCCTTGCCGTGGCAGCTCGCCCCACACTTACGAAGCGAAGTCACCGTCGAGTCCGCTGCCCCCATGGGGCAAGGATTCGGGAGACATCCCCGTGGTGGCATGCAGATCTTTGTGAAGACATTCAAGATCAGATACCCACTTCAGAAGATGATGATCCTTGGCGGGATCCCAGCCAAGGAGGACCACAAGGCCCCCGGCAAGAGCCTTGCCGGGGATGACAGCAGGCGCCGCGGCAAGACCCTTGCTGGGGCCGCAGCAAGGCCCTTGCCAAGGACGCCCGTGGGGCCACCGTCAGGCCCGCGCCAGTCGCACCCCCACCGTCGTTCGCATGCAGCTTCCGACCCAACCAGTTGGGTAGGCACCTGCATGGCGGCGTACAGATCTTCGTGGAGACCCACCACTACGCCACCTCAGCTACGTGCCTGCCTACATGGCACCACAAGCACCGCTGGCCAGGGCGCGTGTCGATGCAAGAGGGAGCGGCGACGGACAAGACAGGGCTCTCCCCCGCCCCCGATAAAGCAAGGACACCTAAGCAAGGCGCATTAAATGTGCCTTGTCATGTAATGCGAAGGATAGCCTTGCATTACTGTACCCTTTTCACCTCCTGTGTGCCACTGTGGCAACCCCTTTCCTATAAAAGGAGGCCCAAGGCGACCAGGAGGAGGATTCGGCTTTTTGGAGCTCTCGACGCCCCATAGCTAGCTCAGGAACTCAGATATACAATCCACCAAAGCAGGAGTAGGGTTTTACGCATCCTTGCGGCCCGAACCTGGGTAAAGGAACCGTGTGCTATCTGTTAGATCCGCTCTTTTCATAGCCCTGTGCCCGGCAACGTAGTAGGGATTCTTGTGATCCCATAGGTGTCGTTTCATCACCAACACCGAGATTACAAATCGAGAGACCCACACCCGCCGGTGGCTCGGTAGCTTCCACACGACCGAGCCCACGGCCATGGAGTATGACCGCTGGCAAGTCCGCTACCACGGCGCGGCGGGTACGCTCAATATCCCCTTCGGCACACGTCCGGTCCACCTCATTCCCCGGAGCCACGGGTGGTGAGCTCGGCTATGGTGCGGGAGGACCGTGAGGCATGGGAGCGTCTCGAGGCCAAGGCCGATGACGAGGCCTACATGCAAGAGCTCCGCCGGCAGCACCCGGAGCTCGTGGAGGCGGAGCGGGAAATCTTTGCCATCGCGGAGGGCGGCGAGGTTATCACGCTCTCCTCCGATGACGAGGTCGAAGGCGGTGAGGACGACGGTGCGGAGGGCGGCGAGGTTATCGCGCTCTCCTCTGATGACGAGGTCAAAGGCGGCAGCAACGGCGGCGTGGAGGGCATCGAGGTGGGCCCCGAGGACGAGGAGATCAACGTCGATGAGTGGAGGAGTGCCTTCCCCAACAACCCCGATGATGGTACTGGCCTGGACCCGGCTCGCGGCACACCGTACATGACGAGGAAGGATTGGCTCGACCTCTACTTTGATCGAAAGTAGTTTAGCTTAGTTTAAATTTATGTTTTATGTTCGGTTATGCAAAACTATCTATGTTTATGTTTGAATGCATGCTACTTTCGGTTGAACCTGCTTTGAACTTGATCAAATTGAAGTTTACAACCTTAAGTTTAGGGAATCGACTAGAAAAGGCCAAAAATTGCTGGAGTATATATATATATCCACTAAAGGTTTTAGTCCTTTAACTTTTTGAGGATCGCCTAGAGATGTCCTTATGACTTGTTTATTTCAGTTCTTCATAATGTGCTGCTCTATATATGCAACTATTTGTTGGGCAGTTCAATTTCATCAATAATAGTTTCAACAATACCACTATGAATTACGATATTTGGTTGTTGTTAAGGATATTGCAGTTAACATGCCTTTTCGTTTTTCAATTGTTGTTTAGCAACATGCATTGTACTGAATGACTAAATATGCAATCCCAGTCTACATAGCAACAAGGAAGAGTGTTACCTTAATGTTTTGATGATGTCTATATATACAAGTAATAAAATATTATATAATGGGATGGATGGAGTGTTGTTCTACATCATTTTTCAATTGTTGTTTAGCTTCTAATATTAACTCGGTGCTTTTAGGTACATATATCATTGCCAAAGATCCACACTTCGACCCTTTCTGCATATGGGGCAATCAGATATTCATGAACCGGCATCAAGTGAGGAAACTGATAAAGATTGTTACTAAAATGGGTCAAAAGATGTCAATCAAACTATTTGTTTACACTTTATGCAAGACAAAGGTGAATTGCAGGATGGTAAGTAAGAACCCTGTAGCCTTCTTTTTACTGCCCACAATGAGTTGTGTTAGATGACAATACCTGAATCTTTTTTCTTTTGCAGTGGATCCTGAAGCAGTTTACTCAAGATTACCTCTCAAACTACATTATTGGCGGCCGGCCATCACAAGGGGTTAGACTAGAGTCATGCATGCCTTCTGCATCCAGGAGAGCACAATAGGGCCATTCCGCTTCACCTTGTTCAGCAACTGGAAGGTCTGTCGCCTCTTTCTTTACCATCTATAATAGTACAAGTGTAGAACATATGTACTTGTGAATCATTCTTTATTTAGTGCTTTTGTAATTCTTAAACATATGTACCTGTGAATCGAACAATGCATTGGTTGTTTGAACCTGATGGATATGAATAAAGCCATAGCCTACTTTCAAGTTTAAATCAGGTACAATTTTAAATAGCAGCAATTAAATTAGGGTGAAATTACGTTGTGCGCACACACGGTTGGTAAAACACAAACTTTTGCGATATACACCATAACCCGAGATGGTTCACAGAGAGGAAACGTGTGCAAGCATGCACACAGTTGCCGTCTGCAAAGCGTGTGTGATGTCAGACACTATGACATACGGTGCGGGAAAACTAAATGTGTGTGATTGTCTACCTATCGTACGCGGTTTATAATCTGAACTATTTGTGATGTGCCAGGCATCGTAAATCTCCCGTGCCTAGAATCTGCCTAGAAAACTGTTGTGCCTGGAATCTACATGGTGTTAGGCAGAACCACAAAACTCCGATTGCGATGGCAATGCGAGCACAAATGAGTGGCAAGGATGAGGCGTTTGGGATATTCGAGATATTGGAAACGATTATACAGGGACAACTATATGCATCAAGGCTCCCTATCCCCGACGGTTTCTGGGTCGTGTGGGAAGGACCCCCCTATCGCCCACACTCACTTGGAGACGGTTCCATATGCCATCGTGGAAAGGGGTTAAAAACCGGTTGTTTAGAACCGACGTGCACCAGTGATACCTCGTGAGGGGAACCATGTCTGTAGTTAACGCCATCGTAGAAGGGATGACCCCAGTCACCAACATGGATGATTCAATTCATGGGACCTTTTGGTGCAGTTCACCTGAAATGAAGCAATGTCCCATGAGCTAGCAGCTTCTTCTTCATTTTTTTAAGATAAGGGCTCCAGCCCTGGTACCATTTCCATCAGAAAACGAAACCCACAGAGCTTCTTCTTCATTAGTTGCTATAAAATTGAGCAACATCAAGGTTGGTTGTGAAGCTCCTGGAATGTTCAACTATAATTTGGATATCATTTGTCCAGTTCAACCAAGATCAAGCGTGAAATGTATGTCTCTACTTGCACAAAAAAGGTGGAAAGGAGGGTGACAAACAAGTGATGAAATGAAAGTGCTAGTTATCGACTAGAGGGGGGGTGAATAGGCGATTTTAACGAAAGTCTTCAAAACATGGAAGTTTCGAAGACAAACATTAGAAATGAACCTATTGAAATGCAACGGAAGATATACTACACTAAGCAAGCCATGGTCAAGTATGCAATGAGAGTACGAAGACAAATAGCAGCTAGGTAGACAGGATCAGAATGGAAGATCGTATGGAGCCAAACACCAAATGTCAAACAGTGAAGACAAATAGGTAAAGCAAACAGGCAATGACTTCACTAAGACAAACTCTAAGCAAAGAGAGGGAGAGGATAGAACCAGTCACTTGTAGAGGACACAGGATTTGTTGGACTAGTTCCAGTTGCTGTGACAGCTGTACGTCTGGTTAGGGAGGCTGAGATTCAACTCAAAAGACCGCGTCTTCACCTTATTCCCCTTGAGCTAAGGACACAAAGTCCTTGCCCAATTACTCTAGTAAGTCTTCAAGGTAGACTTCCAAACCTTCACAGACATCGTTCACCGGCGATCCACAATGACTCTTGGATGCTCAGAACTTGACGCCTAACCGGCTGGAGGATTCACAGTCCTCAAGTGTAATAAGTCTTCAGGTCACGCAGACAGAAAGACTTCAGTGATGCCTAACACTCTTTGGCTCTGGGTGTTTGGGCTTTGTCCTCGCAAGGATTTCTCTCTCTCAAAGGCTTCGAGGTGGGTTGCTCTCAATACGACAAAAGCCGTGCACTAACTCTGAGCAGCCACCAATTTATGGTGTAGGGGGTGGGCTATTTATAGCCACTAGGCAACCTGACCTGATATGTACGAAATGACCCTGGGTCACTAAGGAACTGACATGTGTTCCAACGGTCAGATTTCTAACACACACCGCAACTTTACTTGGGCTCCAAGCAAAGCTGACTCATCCAGCTCTGGATAAGATTTGCTCTCATTGTGTTCGCTCGAAGACATAGGATTTTGGTTGAGCATCACTTCAGTCACTCTGACTTTGTTCACTTGGACCCCACTTAACAGTACGGTGGTTCCTATGACTCAACAAAGAAGAAAAGGAAACAACTAAACAACTAAGTCTTCGCGCTCCATAGTCTTCACTCAATGTATTCTCATGTCATAGTCTTCAATATGAATATCCTCACATACCACCATTGTCGCCAATGTCTTCATACATTTTTAGGGGTCATCTCCGGTAGGTTAACCGAATCAATGAGGGACTACTACCTGTGTTATCCTGCAATTCTCACAAACACATTAGTCCCTCAACCAGGTTTGTCGTCAATACTCCAAAACTACTAGGGGTGGCACTAGATGCACTTACAATCTCCCCCTTTTTGGTGATTGATGACAAACTGGTTGAAGTTTTCAATAGGAATAAAGTATGTGAAATGTAAAGGATAGGGTATTGTCGTCATAAGTGGCAAAGGCTCCCCCTGAAGATGTGCATATAAGTAATTTGCTTTTGGAATGCAAATGCACATGGAAGGTTGTACTTGTGGAGATCCTCTTCTACATATGAAGACAATTCATCATGCATGATAAGATATAATGAAGATAATGACATGCATAATTAAAAATGGACGTCTGCAAGATGACCTAAGTGCGGAAGTTATCATCGCACATGCGGAATTTATCGTCGCATCACATAATAGCAAATAAGTGGCAGACGACCATCGAGTTTAAGTGTTACAACTCAAAGAACCAAATGTATCAAAACAAGAGTTGTAAACACTAGGCAAAATATAAAGCAACCGCCCATATGGACCCGCTTGAAGACTGTCAAACTCATATGCTTCTCCCCCTTTTGTCAGTAAGGACCAAAAAGGTTTGAAGACATAGAGCATCTACTCGTTCCCATGAGCAGTAGGTGAAGCAGCAGGGTCGTCGGTGTTGTTTGGCGGTGCAGACGAACTTGGTGCAGTGTTGATACGCGCTGAAGGTGGTGAAGTAGCATCGTCTTCATCATCGATGACATGTGCATTCACAGTTGCAGCAGAGGAAGAATAGTCAGAGTCTTCAAGGGATGGAGTTCTACGTAGGACAACATTCCATGGAGGAGTGGAGTCAAACTTGAATTTTTCAGTGAAGCCATCGTCTTCAAGATCTGCTTCAGCACTGAGCAGTGTCAAACTCTTCCATGATCGTCGACAGGTCTCATGAGTGACAAACACATTCTTGGTAACAAGATTGCGAATGCGATTGACGTCCACCAATAGACTTTGCATCTATCACTTGAGCCAGTCATGATGCTTATCTTGTTTCTGATGCAGTGCCACAAGAATTCTCGGTCATTCAAAACACGAGAGCACTTGCAAGGCCTTTGGGCAATGGTGCTATCAGTAGCCTCATTTTGCGCACGATGAGGCAAGCGAGTAATTCCAGCTAACGGATAGACACATGCAATAGCTTGAACTCCTTCAATGTTTTAAGAGAAGCTTTGGTGATCAGCATTCTGAAGACTAAGAGGCTCCTTGGCAGGCTCTGGGTATATGGCTTCAACAGACAGGTCAACTTCTGGCAAAAAGATGATATGATTGCATTCAGAGGGTTGATAGTTGAAGGCAGAATGGAGCTTGATCAGACACATGACCCAGGAAGCATAGAACTGCAGACCAAAAATGTCAGATCCTGATGCAGCAAGTTGGCGGATAAAGAAGTCTTGTGCATTGAAGCTTTTGCCATGAATAATATGGAAGACCAAAGTCTTCATTGCACCTTCAAGCTTGGCATGTGGAGAATGTCCTTTGATGGGCCAAAGAGTTCGCCGTATGATATGATAGATGGTGCGTGGCAGATACTCAAGGTCTTCAACAAAGAACTCCTTAGGATATTCTGCATCTGGAGGCAAAGTCTTCATCATGCTGAGCATCTGACTCATATTGGGTTCAGACTTGTGAAAGATGCTCTCCATAGCAGCACTGTGAAGCTGACAACCAGGTTCATAAAGATCACCTGGAGTGGGCAGGCCTGTAAGTTCAGTGACATCAAAGGCTTTGGCTTCATGATGATCATTGCCTGTCATCCACTCAAGGATCCAAGTCTTCAGATCCATGTTGTAGCCACGAATATGGAGAGTGGCATAGAATTGGAGCAGCAATTCTTCGTTCCAGTGCTCCTTGTTAGTGACGAACTGCAGCAAACCAGACTCTCTGAAGCAATCCAGCGCTTCTTCCAAGCAGGGAAGACCAGTTATTGCTTCAGTGTCAAGACGCATGTGTGGAAAAATGCGACCTTGATTGTATAAGATGCATGAGTAATAATTGCGCAGTTGATAGCTCCAGAACCGATCAGAAGATATTCTTGCCTTGGAGTAGGGGTTGTTGGCGCTATCAAAGAAGGTGTTGTGTGCCTTGAAGCCATTGATATTGAAAGATTCGGGTGCAGATGCAGTACCTGGAAACCTGGGCAACCTTGGCATTGGCTTCTGAACCTGAGGCCTCTACTCAACGTGGTAGTCAAACTGAGGACCAGCAATAGGCGGAGGAGTCAGAAAAGGCCATTTCACAGTGATAAGCTGGCCATAGTTGAATGCTTGCTCGATAGTGTGTGGCCTTGGTGGCGGAACGGGACAAGTGGCATCAACAGAGGCGTCAGGCTGCACAACAGTGGCTTTAGGAGAAGGTGCATCATTGGCTTCATTGGCTTCTGGCACAGTGTTTGGTGCAGGCTCCACATTAGCATCAGCCATGACCACATCATTGGCTTCAGTCATGTTAGTGGTGGCATCCTCAGGATTCTCAATCTCCACTCGAGGAGCTGGAGGGTCGGGCGCAGATACGTTCGCTTCAAGAACAACTTCTTCAGTAATGGGGGGAGTAGGGACACGTTCATCTTCTTGTTTGTCTTTGGCTGATGCAGCCGGATTGTCTTCAGCAGCTTTAGCTTTAGACTCAGAGACATTCACAGTAGGAGTGGCTTTTGGAAACACTTGACGTGCAACAGATTGATGGTGCACTTCTCCTTCTGGAACGCTCGAAAGAGGGACTTGAGGCCTTGGTCCTTTGCGAAGCCTGCGTAGCGCTGGCGACGCCTGTGGAGATGGAGTTGGCTGGGCCTCAAAGTCATCTTCTTCTTCTTGCACAGGTGGTGTGACTTGTTGTTGTTGGGGAGTACTCAGGGTCTCTTGTTGTTGTGGGTGATCAGCCCATGATGCATCCTGAGCAATTGGCGTCAGAGGACGACCAATGCTGATGAGTTTGCTGTTCGTGAGAACAGGCGATGATACCAAGTTGTGCTCGATCTGAGGAAGAACTACATCATCTTCAACATTGTCATGGTGACTAATGTCTTTAGCAGCGGTGGGATCAACTGTTGGAATATCTTCAGCATCAGGAGCCTCTGGGGAAGTAGGCTCATGAACTATCATCCGTCGTTCTTGATGCGAAGAGTCAGGACGAGTACCAGAGATGGGTTCTACAACAAGGGGCTCTGTGGGAGCAGCCCGATCTTTCTTGGTTTTGCGCTTCTTCTTGGAGGGAGCGACATCAGAAGCATCAGGATATTTCCTCTTTCTGGCTTTAGCCTCGGCAGCCCTTGTCTTCTTCAGTTCTGAAGTGGTTGACTTGACCTTTGGCTTCGAGCCGGTCATGCTGCTTGGGAAGAAAATGCGTGGCTCTTCCCGCCTAGATGGTGCAGATTGGTCAGTCGATGGCTTCTTCTTCTTTGCGGCCATTCTGGGGTTGATGCCAGGACGACCAAGAGCCTTGCGCTTCTCAGCCTCATTGTAGGCTTGCACGCACTTGTCAGCCACATTCTTCATGCGCTCACGAGAACCTTTAGCTTCTTCACGTTTCTTAAGAAAGGTTTCCTTGAGCTCGTGCATCATAACTTTGAAGTTTTTCACATCTTGCACGTTGATCTTTGCCATATGCTTCTTGAACGGAGCTTTCTCATAGTTAATTTTGTGCTTCAGTTCAACGATTCGCTGAGCTAGAGCTAGCTCAGAAGCAATGGCGCCATTGAAAGAGACGCTGAGGCCAATGGAAAGTTGCAGATCTTCGAAGCTTAGATTGGGGGTTTCAAACCACTCATCAATGAAGTTGTGGATGATTTCCACATCAAAGAGAGGAAAATCATTGACGATTTCTGCTTCTTCATTGCTCTTAATCAGTTGCTCAAGAGAGTCATCTGCAAGATCTTCATCGTTGGATAGATCAATGTGCTCTTCTCGCAGAATGGCAGCAGGGGTCAAAGCCTGATCAGTATTCTTGACGTTTTTCTTTTTCATCTCCATCTTCTTGGAGATACGAGAGAGATCATCAGACTGCACACTATCTTCAGGAGGTGCAGTAGCCAATGGCTTCACACGTGAAGCTTTTGGAGGAGCAGCTGATGAAGCTTTAGCCTTCTTTTGCTTCTGCGGCTTTGGAGTAGGAGCTGCGGCTTCATCAGTGTCGGCATCATCATCAGAATGATCCACTTTGGCACCTTGAACAGAAATGTGAGTGATGAGGCCATCAAGGTTGTAGAATGGTCCGATGATATTGGGTTCAGCCTTGCGTGAGCCGTCAGCCCGGGGAGCAGAAGGACCAGGGTTGAAGTCTAACCCCAAGGAGTCTTTGTTCTTCTTTGCTGAGGCTTTTGCAAACTGGAAGTTGCGCTTGAAGAGATTATCGTCACGACACCAGAGCAGTGATGATGGGTCGGCATTGTCAGGCTGTGGTCCATGGACCATACAAGGATTGAAACCCTGAGCAATAGTTTCAGCTCTGGTCTTGGGTTGATGGCTTCGGAAGAGAATGTCACCCCAAGGTTTCTTAATGGCATTCTTTTCGGCATACTCCTGGGTTACAAACTTGTATTTAAACCATTGTTCAGCCCAATATCTTCGAATCCATTGGATTCGTGTCTTGCGTTGATTGTAATCCTCCTTTGGATCTGTCTTGTACAGCTCTGAGAGGTCATCAGGCAAATCTCTTGATGTTCCCCCACGACACTGCCTTCCACCCTTCCTAGATGATTTCTCGATAGCCATGAACTTCAAACTGAATGGCTTCAATACGTACAAAGGCTTCAAAGGCTTCTGTTTGTTGGACAAACAGGAACTTGCTTCGGGAGAGTTAATGTGATGCTGTAAGAATTCTGCAAATGAATGCAGACTATGAGAACCAAGGGATTCTCCCACGGACATGTACCTGTGACAGCATTAGAGATGCGAGGGAAGGGGAGAGGTCATATGCATTCTCAGAAGATTTTGAAGATAAATCAGTTTGAAGACATTGACCTCATGATGCGAAGACATTCACTTATGTGTTGAGAGTTGGTTCCAGATTTGTACGAATCCATGAATAAGTACAAGTGAGGAATCTATCTAGATGTGAAGCTTAAGTGAATATACTAGGCATTATATGAGATGCAGACAGGATAGATCTAACATTGAGTAGGCAGAAACAACTTTCGCTAAATAGGATGAATCTTTTAGGATCAACAGGATGGTAAAAAGAGAGTTTTATTTACCACACGATGAACTGCTAGATGGTAAGAGTAGGAGACCGAGCAGTTCGATCCACCATGCCCTAACTTGGCGACGGAGGACACCTACGGCGACGGCGGAGAGGACGATGTCCGTGGCCGGCGTGAGGACGGCGTCGGTGAAGTCGCGGCAGCTAAGCGCTTTGTTACCGGTGTCGTCGAGAGCTAGCGGTGGCGCTAGGGTTTTGACGAGGTGGAGAGGTGGAAGAAGGTTTTCTTTACCGCAGAGGACATGTATTTATAACGAAATATGCGGCACAGCGCAATTATGCAGGTGCCCCTGGCGGTTCACATCTGAGGGACACATGGCAAGCATGCAACACACTCAGAGTTCTCCCACGTTCCCACGCCCACCCGAACTGTCGGATGGTCGTTCCGGCTTCTCCGAATTTCAGGCAATAAGGATAGAGCATTTAAAAACAGACTTAATGTTTGTCTCTGTATCTTCTGCTAACAAGGACGCAGAGAAGACATTTGACTGTTTCAATAGAATGCATATGATTTGGACAGATAGAGTTTGAGATAGAAAGCATAGAGAGGTTTGGGTACGATCACATTCACTTAGTTCAAAAGATTCAACAAATAAGACATAGCTATAAGTGAATGTTGTAGAGGACAGAACACTAATATGTATATATCAGAAGACAGTCAAATCAACATAGTGAAGATAATCATGAAAACAGGTTGAAATTGAAGACAAACCAAATGTGAAGACATAGCAAATGTAACGCCATGACTAAAACACGTCAAACCTAAAATTTTGGTGGTGGCGTTACCTACCGTATAGGAAGTATTAGACCCAGACACGGCGCACAACTATTGTGGCGCTCCGAAGTCAAATTCCACGTTAATGTATTCACACTCAGAATGTAAGTCTTCATTGATTGAAGATATACTTTACTTCCTGTGTTGCACATCTAAGTCATCAACATGCATAAGTGTTAGGATGTGTGCCTGATCACAGGACATTTGAGGATTCCAAGATATTTAGCTCACACCTAACTTGCAAAACCTTTTCTCATCCAAGGGCTTTGTGAAGATATCTGCCAGTTGCTCTTCAGTGTTGACGTGAATGATATCAATATCTTCCTTCATGACATGATCTTTGAGAAAATGATGACGAATTTCAGTGTGCTTTGTCTTCGAGTGGTGAACTGGGTTGTTGGCAATCTTGATGGCGCTTTCGTTGTCACAGAACAGAGGTACTTGTTTCAGATGGATGCCATAGTCCTTGAGAGTTTGCTTCATCCATAGAAGTTGAGCGCAGCAAGATCCAGTAGCAATGTATTCAGATTCAGCAGTGGAGAGTGATACGCAGTTCTGCTTCTTTGAAGACCAACAGACAAGTGATCGTCCCAGAAAGTGACATGTGCCCGATGCAGACTTGTGATCCACCTTGTCACCAGCATAATCAGCATCCGAGAATCCAACCAGATCAAATTTTGAGCCCTTTGGATACCACAATCCTAATGTTGGGGTGTAAGCCAAATATCGAAGAATTCGCTTCACAACTAAGTGATGCGATTCCTTTGGTGTCGCTTGGAATTGAGCACACATGCAAACACTAAGCATAATATCTGGCCTAGATGCACATAGGTAAAGTAAAGAACCAATCATGGAGCGGTATACCTTTTGATCGAACTCTTTACCATTGTCGTCGGGACCCAGATGGTGTTTGGCTGGCATTGGCTTCGTGTAACCTTTGCAATCTTGCATTCCAAACTTCTTCAGGCAATCTTTGAGGTATTTCTCTTGAGATATGAAGATGCCATTTCTTTGCTGACGAATTTAAAGACCAAGGAAGAACTTCAGCTCTCCCATCATGGACATCTGATATTGCTCTTGCATCATGTATCCAAACTCATCACTATACTTCTGGTTGGTGCAGCCGAAGATAATGTCATCCACATATATTTGGCACACAAACAGTTCACCATCATATGTCTTCGTGAAGAGTGTGGGGTCGAGGGATCCAGGTTTGAAACCTTTGCTCTTCAGAAAGTCTTTGATCGTATCGTACCAGGCGCGAGGAGCTTGTTTGAGGCCATACAATGCTTTGTTTATCTTGTACACCATATCAGGATGTTTTGGATCTTCAAAGCCAGGTGGTTGTGCGACGTATACTTCTTCTTCAATCTTGCCGTTGAGAAATGCACTCTTCACATCCATTTGATATAGCAAGATGTAGTGATGATTTGCATAGGCTAGCAGTATCTGAATAGCTTCAAGCCTGGCCACAGGAGCAAATGTTTCATCGAAGTCAATCCCTTCAACTTGAGTATATCCTTGAGCGACGAGACGTGCTTTGTTTCTGACGACTTGACCATGCTCATCTTGCTTGTTTCGATAATATCCATTTTGTGCCAATTATGTTATGCTTGCGAGGGTCAGGACGCTTGACAAGTTCCCAAACATTCTTTAGCTTGAACTGTTGAAGCTCTTCTTGCATAGCTTGAATCCATTTGGGTTCCATAAAGGCTTCAGCAACTTTCTTGGGTTCTGATATTGACACAAATGAAAAGTGCCCACAGAAATTTGCTAACTGTGTTGCTCTTGAGCGAGTAGGTGGACCAGTTGCATTGATGCTATCAATTATCTTCTCAATCTGTACTTTGTTTGCAACACGAGGATGAACTGGACGAAGATTTTGCTCTTGCTGATCATTATCAATATTGGAAGGATTGTCTTCAGGCTGAGCATTGTCTTCAGGTTGGTTAGGAGCAGAGATGATAAGTTCCTCTTCAGGCTGTGCTTCAGAAGGCATGATTTCACCAGTTCCCATTAGCTTGATAGATTCACTTGGTGAAGCTTCGTCTAGTGTACTTGGCAGGAGCTCTCTTTGTGAACCATTGGTTTCATCGAACCATACGTCCACCGTTTTGACGATTTTGTAGAGATAGAGGTTGAAGACTCTGTAAGAGTGGGAGTCCTTTCCGTAACCGAGCATGAAGCCTTCGTGAGCTTTAGGTGCAAATTTTGATTTGTGATGTGGATCCTTGATCCAGCACCTAGCTCCAAATACTCTGAAGTAACTGTCATTTGGCTTCTTGCCAGTGAGTAGCTCATAGGATGTTTTATTCATAAGCTTATGGATGTAAACACGGTTGATGACATGACATGCTGTATCAATAGCTTCAGGCCAGAACTTTCTTGGTGTCTTGTACTCATCTAGCATTGTTCGAGCCATCTCAATGAGGGTTCTGTTCTTGCGCTCCACGATGCCATTTTGCTGACGTGTGTACGGAGCGGAGAACTCATGAGTGATTCCCATTGTATCCAGATACAGATCAAGTCTAGTGTTCTTGAACTCAGTGCCGTTGTCACTTCTGATATGCTTGATCTTGACGCCGTAATTGTTCGTGGCTCGATTTGTGAAGCGTCTGAAGACATCTTGCACTTCAGTCTTGTAGAGAATTATGTGCACCCATGTATATCTTGAGTAATCATCAACAATGACGAAGCCATAGAGATAAGCAGTTGCTGTGAGGGTAGAGTAGTGAGTAGGGCCAAATAAGTCCATGTGTAGCAGCTCAAAGGGTTGAGATGTCGTCATGATTGTCTTCGAGGGATGCTTGGCCCTAGTCATCTTTCCAGCTTCGCGGGCACCGCACAAATGATCCTTCTTGAATTGGACGCCCTCGATGCCTATGACATGCTTCTTCTTGGCGAGAGTGTGTAAGTTCCTCATGCCAGCATGCCGTAGCCTCCGATGCCATAGCCAGCACTCTGAAGCTTTTGCAAGAAGACATACGGCAAGCTGTGTACCTGCTAAGAAATCTACCATGTATAGATCATCTTTCCGGTACCCTTCAAAGACTAGAGATTTGTCAGATTCCATAAGTACAAGGGAACGATATTTTACAAATATCACAATCATGTTCAAGTCACAAAGCATTGAGACAGACATTAAGTTGAAACCAAGGAATTCAACAAGCATCACTTTATCCATGTGCTGATCCTTTGAGATTGCAACTCCACCTAGACCCAATACCTTGCTTTTACCAGTGTTAGCAAATGTAATGTGACTCTTATCAGATGGACGTAAAGTTCAGTCCATAAGAAGACTTCGATCACCAGTCATGTGATTAGTGCATCCGCTATCCATAATCCATTCTGAAGCACGAGGTGTCATACCCTACAGTACAGTTAGGGGGATAGGCTTCACCAATAGCATTGTGAAGCATAAACATTGGACGGGCAAGAGGATTATTGAAGCTCAGATCAAGATTAGGACTGATAGGATGAATGGCAAACGATTCAGGAACAAAATACAAAGTAAGACCATTTGGGCATTTGATCTTGCGCCCTACAAGATGTTTTAGGTCCCCAGCAATAGCATCAGACGCCCTTGATTTCTGGTTGGAGACCTTTCCCTGCAAGAGAAAGTTAATTCTTCTTAACCACCCACATCTTCAGGGGTGGCTTAGAAGCAATGAGTCTAAGAGCAGCATATGAGAATTTCGGCTTTGGAGCCCTAGCAAATAGCCTTGCAGGAGATGAATGATACTCATATGAATAAGCAAAAAAGTTCTTAGTTCTATGAACATAGCGGTTTGAAGACACATGCTCATATTCATAAGTTTGAGTATGGTTTCTCTGCAAAACATTGGCGTTAGTGTGACTCAGGTGAGTCCTCTGTCTGTATGAAGCCTTTGGACCATATGAAGCCTTAGGTCTGGTGTTTGTCTTCTTCCCAGGTGGTGTCATGATGACATTCACTGGAAGATTCTCAAGACAGCTTTTGGGAACCCAGATCTTCTTCATAGGTGGCCCATTCCAGCAGTTAGTACCAACATATTTGGCAAACACTTCACCATTCTGATTCTTGAACAGTTTATAGTTTGCATCAAAGGATTCATCAATCACAACAGGGTTAGCACAGGTAAAGCCAGATAAGGTGGATGGGTCCACTGAAGGTCCCTTTGCAGCAATCCATGTGGTTTTGGGATACTGCTCAGGCTTCCAGTAGGAACCATCTACATTCATTTTCCTCTCGAACCCAACACCCTCTTTCCTAGGTTTTCGGTTTAGAATCTACTTTTTAAGGACATCGCACAGTGTTTGATGCCCTTTCAGACTTTTGTACATCCCTGTTTCAAGCAATGTCTTCAACCTAGCATTTTCATCAGCAATAGTAGTGGTATCCTCAGCAGAGGGGTTAGCTATCACATCAGTAGTTGAAGACAATGCAACAATAGCAGAAGTAGAACATTCAGCAATAGAGGTAGCATTGTCACGCTCAAGGCATTTTAGACATGGTGGTTCAAATCCATCCTGAGCGGAACTGATCTGTTGAGCGCGAAGTGACTCATTCTCTTTTTGAAGATCTTCATGAGCCGCTCTCAATTTCTCAAGCCCTTGCTTCCTTTGAAGATAATCATAGGAGAGATTTTCATGAGTGGTTGAGAGCGTTTCATGACGACTTTCAAGTTCTTGGTACTTAGCATGAAGATTTTTTATGTCTTCAACTAAGGACTGTGAACGGGTCATTTCTGCGTCCAACAGGTCATCGCTTTTGTCTAACAGTTTTTAGTATGTTCCATAGCCTTTTGTTGTTCAGTTGCAATTTTAGCAAGTGTTTTGTAGCTAGGCTTGGATTCACAATCAGAGTCATCTTCACTGGATGTTTGAAAGTAAGCATCACATGATTTTACCTTGGCACCACGTGCCATGAAGCAGTAGGTGGGAGCAGGGTCGTCCTTGTCATCAGCTTCAGCGTTGGTGTGGAAGTCATTGTCTTCAGTGTTGAAGATGGACTTGGCAACATAGGCTGTGGCTAGAGACAGACTTGCAACGCCAACGTCGGACTCCTCCTCAGACTCCACCTCCGCCTCCTCAGAAGCAGACTCCTCCTCTGAATCCATCTCCTTGCCAACAAAAGCACGAGCCTTGCCAGATGAGCTCTTCTTATGAGATGAAGACTTGGATGAGGACTTGGAAGAAGACTTTGAACATTTCTTCTTCTTCCTGTCATCAGAATCATATTCCTTGCTCTTCTTCTTCTTCTTCTTCTCGTTATCCCACAGTGGACACTCAGAGATATAGTGTCCAGGTTTCTTGCACTTGTGACATGTTCTCTTCTTGTAGTCATGAGTGGAAGCTTCATCATTTCTTGAGCTGGATCATGAAGATTTTCTGAAGCCCTTCTTCTTAGTGAACTTCTGGAACTTCTTCACAAGCATAGCAAGTTCCTTTCCAATGTCTTCAGGATCATCAGAACTGCAGTCAGATTCTTCTTCAGATGAGGAAACAACTTTTGACTTCAAAGCGCGAGTTCGGACATAGTTGGGACCATAGATATCTCTTTTCTCAGACAGCTGGAACTCATGTGTGTTGAGCCTCTCAAGTATATCAGACGGATCGAGTGTCTTGAAGTCACGACGTTCTTGTATCATGAGGGCAAGGGTGTCAAAGGAGCTGTCAAGTGATCTCAGTAATGTCTTGACGATTTCATGCTTGGTAATCTCAGTAGCGCCGAGAGCACGAAGCTCATTTGTGATGTCAGTGAGGCAATCAAACGTGAGCTGGACATTTTCATTGTCGTTTCTCTTGAAGCGGTTGAAGAGGTTGCGAAGGACACTAATCCTTTGATCTCTCTGGGTTGAGATGCCTTCATTGACCTTGGATAGCCAGTCCTAGACTAGCTTCGACGTTTCCAGAGCACTCATGCGGCCATACTATCCTTTGGTTAGATGACCACAGATGATGTTCTTGGCAGTAGAGTCCAGTTGAATGAACTTCTTGACATCAGCAGGGGTGACACCTTCACCAGTCTTGGGAACGCCATTCTTGACGACATACGAGAGGTCGACATCAATGGCTTCAAGATGCATGCGCATCTTATTCTTCCAGTAGGGATACTCAGTTCCATCGAACACGGGGCAAGCAGCGGAGACATTGATTATCCCTGGAGTCGACATAGCTAAAACTCCAGGTGGTTAAACCAAATCACACAGAACAAGGGAGTACCTTGCTCTGATACCAATTGAAAGTGCTAGTTATCGACTAGAAGGGGGGTGAATAGGTGATTTTAACGAAAGTTTTCAAAACATGGAAGTTTCGAAGACAAACATTAGAAATGAACATATTGAAATGCAGCGGAAGATATACTACACTAAGCAAGCCATGGTCAAGTATGCAATGAGAGTACGAAGACAAATAGCAGCTAGGTAGACAAGATCAGAATGGAAGATCGTATGGAGCCAAACACCAAATGTCAAACAGTGAAGACAAATAGGTAAAGCAAACAGGCAATGACTTCACTAAGACAAACTCTAAGCAAAGAGAGGGAGAGGATAGAACCAGTCACTTGTAGAGGACACAGGATTTGTTGAACTAGTTCCAGTTGCTGTGACAACTGTACGTCTGGTTAGGGAGGCTGAGATTCAACTCAAAAGACCGCGTCTTCACCTTATTCCCCTTGAGCTAAGGACACAAAGTCCTTGCCCAATTACTCTGGTAAGTCTTCAAGGTAGACTTCCAAACCTTCACAGACTTCGTTCACCGGTGATGCACAATGAATCTTGGATGCTCAGAACGCGACGCCTAACCGGCTGGAGGATTCACAGTCCTCAAGTGTAATAAGTCTTTAGGTCACGCAGACAGAAAGACTTCAGTGATGCCTAACACTCTTTGGCTCTGGGTGTTTGGGCTTTGTCCTCGCAAGGATTTCTCTCTCTCAAAGGCTTCGAGGTGGGTTGCTCTCAATACGACAAAAGCCGTGCACTAACTCTGAGCATCCACCAATTTATGGTGTAGGGGGTGGGCTATTTATAGCCACTAGGCAAACCGACCTGATATGTCCGAAATGACCCTGGGTCACTAAGGAACTCACACGTGTTCCAACGGTTAGATTTCAAACACACACGGCAACTTTACTTGGGCTCCAAGCAAAGCTGACTCATCCAGCTCTGGATAAGATTTGCTCTCATTGTCTTCGCTCGAAGACATAGGATTTTGGTTGAGAATCACTTCAGTCACTCTGACTTTGTTCACTTGGACCCCACTTAACAGTACAGTGGTTCCTATGACTCAACAAAGAAGAAAAGGAAACAACTAAACAACTAAGTCTTCACGCTCCATAGTCTTCACTCAATGTCTTCTCATGTCATAGTCTTCAATATGAATATCCTCACGTACCACCATTGTCGTCAATGTCTTCATACATTTTTAGGGGTCATCTTCGGTAGGTTAACGAAATCAATGAGGGACTACTACCTGTGTTATCCTGCAATTCTCACACACATTAGTCCCTCAACCAGGTTTGTCGTCAATACTCCAAAACTACTAGGGGTGGCACTAGATGCACTTACATGAAATATACATCAAATGAAAAGAAGCATGTTCCTTATCTGAATGGCAATCCTACAAGGACAGTAGCAATTTCTAAAGCAGCAACATTGCTAGATACTAGTGTGGGCATTAGGATTAACTATGACAACCGTTAAATACGACATTACTTTAATGGTGCCATTGCTTCATTTTACCAGCCACATTGGTTTGATGTGTCCTTACTTTTAGCAGTGCAAATGCTAAATTTTACCAGTGGCATTACATAAGAGTGGCTCGGGGCAACAAACATCAGAACAGGATATCAGGGTTGGTCCCATTTTTGTTCGGCATAGCCACCTTATACTGTGTGAGGCCAACAAATCTAGTGCTGGACTTACTCTGTTGACTTGTCCCCCAGTCCCCACTTTCTTTCCCTTTTCAACGAATAGATAGGGTTTATATTGAGTTTGTACTGCATATCCCTTTATTTCCCTATTAGACCTAGAGACCAGTTGGATAGCCAGTCTCTGCTACTTTTCGCCCCCATTATTTCCTCTTTCGACCAAGTCCTAGATTCAGGTAACAAATCTTCCCCCACCCCCACCCCACCCCTTTTCTTCCTTATTTGAACCGAGTAGTACTAGATTCGAGTGCATGAACAAGTTTTACCTCTTAACAGTAAAAATTTAGGTGGCTTTCGAACAGCCGATCGATCCAATCTACGAGGGGGGCTGGGAAATAGTAAAAGATACAAATGCAGCGACGTCGGGAGCTCGGGAAGTAGAGCAAGGCCGGTTTCGAAGGAAGTTATACCTTAGGGTCGTCGGGATGTCGCTAGGTGGGTGGCGGGAGGCCGGATCTGCCCACACTATGGCAGTGAGGAAGAAGGGGTCAGAGGCCTTCCCTAGCCAGCGGTGCTTGGGAGTGAACGGCAAGGCATGCTGATCGGGATGCGCCGGCAGTGGGTAAGAGCCGTCGCCGAGGACGACCACGTGAACTTTGCACCTTCCCACCTTCCCCGACAGAGAGGATCCGGCTGGATCTGTGACCAGCGGTGAGCAGAGAGAGAGAGTGTGGCCACCGCTGTCATGTTTAGATCTAGAGAGGACGAGAAAGTGTGAAGAGAGCAACACTAGCAAGCAAGCGCGGAGGCTCCTGCCTACATAGTGGACTACTACTAGTTTTCTTTTGTCTACCGGAGCCGACTTGGCCTCGTCAATGACTGTCTTCATGCACGTGCCCTAGAGGTGCAGTTGTCCTCATTTTGATCTGAAGCATCGGATTATAACATGACAAGAAACCATAACCTCACTGCCCAAAGGAGACAACATGAATCTCGACGGACAAACTAGACGAGGATCAAAGCTCAAATTAAAGATAAACTCGTAGAAAAGGGGTCCATCAATAGATGCCCTAATTAACATAGCCGGCTTGACATAGATGGCAGACGAGTAGTCTTCGTGCATGTGGCTCCCATGAGTAGCGCCTTGGAGAAACTCAGTTGTCGCTGTTTAACCCTCGTAGTGATATGAAGCACATGACACCTAATTTTGTGAGATGACAAGAAACCTTTTTTTTAGATTTCTCACCAGAACTACGGCCCTGTACAACACAGCATGCACGATATGTAGACGATACCCAATCCAGGCGTGTCTGCTGGAGTCTGGTCACATGCATGGATAAACTGATCTTCTGTGTCATGCAGGGATCGTCCAGGCACCAACGTCTATAAAACACTTCTCTAGTACTATCGCTCGTCTCTCTCTTCTATTAACTCACCCGACTTGCGGGGCCGGGGAGTGTGCCTATGGTCGGTTCTCAGTTGCGGTCCCACATGTGTGTGCAAACGCAATATGACGTGCGTTCCATTCGAAGAGCGGCATGCCAGACCGACCGACCATCTGGGGTGCGACGCGAACACGACGGGCGTGCTGTATACTGTACTCCGTAAATGTGTACCACCGTTTTCTTGAGGCTTTGCTCCATGGCGCAATCCATGAGTACAAAATTAGTATATTGTACTATTTAAAAGTCGAGGGCGGGGATTTTCCCGTGCGGTAGGCGGGGCAGTTCTGCCTAGTCGGTTCGAGAAAGACGCGAGAAGATGAGGGAGTAGGCTGCCGCAAACGTAGGGCTGTGTGATTTGACAGCGAGTTACCGTTGGATAGGTGGGGCTCGGTGATTTGACTTGCCATTATCATTTTAATTGCGGCCTACGACCGGCGTGAGTCTCCCGATTCTTGAACACCTCCATACAGGTGCCTCTCCCGATGCTCCACCATGTAGAGGCTGGCTCTTGCTTGAGAGCCCACTCCTCCACTTTTTCCTTGCCTCTTTCCCCCACATATGCAAAAATGCCATGTAAAGCGGGCTTATAGCCTAGTATTGTACTTGATCCTACAGGTGCTAAGCCTGCCACATAGGCATAAAGTCTGATGTGGCAAGTTAATTAAGAAGAAAGAGACTGGTTTGGTGACCCCAAGAAGAAACGGTGCTAAGCGTGTGTACCTAGATGAAGCAAACTTAGCAACAAAATACTAAGCACCTATGCATTGGGGACTTGAGTTGCTAAGCCATTTAATGCCCATAGCACCTCATCTAAGCACCATTTCAGTGGAAGAGGTCACTCCTTGGCAAATGCAATAAATACTACGAAGAAAGAGATGGAGAGAACTAAAGAAAAAATATTCTTATAGCCAACCTTGTTGTAGTTTGAGTGACTAAGTGATGACTATGTATGACATGCCAACATCAGATAGCCTAACACACCGTGTTAAATCTCCAAAGGCGCGACCACACGAGCGAGGCGACGGTCGTGGTAGGCGCGACCATGATACGGGCTGCTGGCAGCCCTTGGATCTGAGATCGAACAGTCGCATGCTAAGTTGCTGAAAATTTGCAGAATAACCCTCCAGGATAGGATATTCACCCATAGGTCTAGAATCACGCCATGCAACCGTTCGATCTCAGATCCAAGGGCTCTCGGAAGCTTCGTATCACCTGTAATTTTCCTGACGCTCGACATGACATCGAAAGCCATTTAATTGGGCGTCAAGTAGACATGACATCTAATTGGGCCCCCATAGTACTGTGCATGAATCCTTTTATCCACCAGGCAAGCCACTACCCTGCCGTTTGCACACCCCACTCAACATTTTTACAAAAACCGCTGGCAGTTCTCGCTCGTACTAGTCCCCGGACGTCCTTTAACATTACTACAGTTCGCTCCTAGTCGTCCCGTCCTTTCACATTACGACAGTTCTACTAATCCTAACCCTGCTCCCAAATCCATGGCGTCCCAAATCTCCATGATCGACGGTGAGTACAAGGTTAGAACCATCATCGGCGGTGAGTTCTACGTCATCTATACCCGTTCTTCTGCAACGGTGAAAGGATGCCTTGCTCGCTTCAGACGCATGTTCGAAAACTCAAATGATGAGTAGGTCGCTGGGCTAGATGTTGAGTACACCACAGTCCTGGGAACGAGAAGAATCTAAAGGAGGCAGAGGAGAAGAAGCCCGCCGTGATCTAGGTTTGCGTGCATGACTTATGCTTGGTCTACCGCATACGCCATGCCGACGTTGAGTGCGAGGAATCTAAGAAGTTCCTGAAGGGCGGCCTAATCAAATTTGTTATTGTAGACTGTAGGATCGATAAGGAAATCCTGGGTCGGATAGGCCTCGTTGTAGGCAACCCCATTGACCTCTAGAAGAAAGGGCTGGTGCCCTCCCATGATCAGCCTTCAATGCTAACCCTGGCAGGAGCCATGGTTCATCCTTCGTATGGTACACTGAAGAAACCTCCATTCAAGTTTCATCATGCATGAGAGTGGAATGTACTAGATATAGACCACATCCACTATGCTGCAATGGATGGCTACCTTTGTTTCAACATCTACAAGGGTTGGATGAAGAGCAAGAGCCAAGTGTGCGGTTCAAGCAAAGAAGTACCGCCCAAGAGGAAGAGGGACAAGGACGAAGTCGAGCACGTGGACGAGGAGTCCGAGTAAGGTGGCAGTGTCGTTGCTCATGGTGGTTCTAATGTAGTGTCTACCGGATTAGTTTCTTAGTTTAATTTCAAGTGTGGTTAGTTTTATTTGAGGGGTGTGTTGTGCTGAGCCACCAGCGGAACTATGTTATGTTCCTTCTCGTTACTTTAACTCTTCAGTACGTACATACTAGTATTTCTTATAGTTCACCTTTTAGCTGGTATAGTACTACCACTCATTTCTTCACATTATATACGTACAATATATATGGCCAACACCATATAGCCAGCAGTTTAGTTGTCAAAGAATTTCAGGGTGCTTAGTTTTATTTGAGGGGTGTGTTGTGTTGGACACCATTATTGTGACTCAAATCTCTTTAGCCATTTTATAATGACATAAATACCGATGGACCAACATGCCAGCTTTCCCTCTATCTCACTACAGTAAAATAAAGTGTGGGGCCTACTTGATCCCAACAGCGTTCTTATTTTCCTGTAAAATTATTCGCTTGGTTAGCCTTGACAAGCGGGGCCACACTTATCATTGTGAGAATCGGCTTATTTTTGTCATATAACATGGTGAACGGGTTTGACGTGAAAATAACAATGTCTAATGGCATTTTTGAGCAAACATCTAACTTAACAATGGCATTTTTTAGATATCTAATTGCATTTCTTAGCAGGCATCTCACAGATCGATGGCATTTTTGAGTAGTTGTAACTTCTAATGGCAAAACTGAGTAGTGATACACAACTAGTGGCATAAATAATAAGAACCCAAGAATTAAATAGGTATGCTAATTTATTTAATAGAATTTAGCACCCCATTTAAGCACGTACTAACTTTTTTAATATTACTATATGCATAATTTGGCGACAAGCGCTCTTTATATGTACCACCTTTTTATCTAATTGCATCTTGTTAATTTTGCTCCATGGAGCAATCCATCGAAACTACTATTGTACAAAAGTATACATTTTTTAAAAGGCTAGAGGGCGGGGCAGTCTAGCATGGTCAGTTTGAAGAGAGGCGAGGGCCTTTGTGATTTGATGGCTCATTACTGCTGGAAGGCGGGGCCTTGTGATTTGACTGCTTGTATAAATGTGCCGACGACCTGAGGAGTAGCAAAGAACCGTGCGGTATACTAAAGTTTTCCACTAGAGTACGACGGAGGAGCACGAAACACGGCAGCCCAGTGCCATATCCTCTACTCTCTACTCTTATTATATATTACTAGCAAGAGACATTGTTCTGTTGGCGGTAAAGAATTATCTAATGTCACATCCCTAGTTCTGGTATGACCTAGGCTAGCCTTCATGTGTGCATCATGTTTAAATTTCATTTAAATTTGAAATGGGGATTTGTGAAACCCTCAGAAATTATTTATGGAAATGACCCAGATAAAAAGTGCTCCAAAAAGGTCCAAGAAAATGTTCATGTTGCTCTCTGAAAATATTGGTGAGAGGTAAAATTCAAACCAATATTTTTAGGAGCTCATAAATATTTATTTTGGCCATTTGGAATTAATGTAATAATTATTTGCATTGGATATATATATGTTATATATTTTATATATGTCCAAAAATTCTGAATTTTGCCGAGGGCCTTTTTAATAACCCCTTAGGTCCCTGCAAAAATTGTCAGAAGAAAATAAAATGACTTAGAATTATTATTAAGTCAAAACAAATGTTAGAAAATAGAAAAGAAAACAAAAATGGTAAAGCGCTTACCTGTGCTCACCTAAGGCCTGGCACTGTGGGGCCCAGCTGGCCGGCCCAGTCGACTAGCCAGTGCCAATCGTCCTCCACCTCCCGCCAGGAGGCCAGGGGCGTGTGGCCGACGTGTGCGCACCGCCGTGCCACCACGCCTCCTGCCTGCCTGCCCCTCTCCCTCGACGCCTGGACGTCCTGGACGTCGCCACGCGCCGCCCCGCACTTCTCTATCTCTCTCTCTCTCGTTCCTCCCCCTCCCCTGGATCTCTCTCTCCCACCGTGCCCGAGCGCCGCCGTCGCCACCGGCCACTGTTGCCATAGCTACCGCCGTCCCCTCGCCCTCCGTCATGCCCAGAAACTTTGCCACGTCGCCGGCTATCTCTCCGTCAAGCCACGCGCCTCGGGAGGCCCTGGAGCGCCTCCATCGACGTCGTCTTCATCCCAGTCCACCGGAGATCGTCTTCGCCGCCCCGCCGTCTCCAGTGCGTCCTCGAGCTTGCCATCAAGCCCGTCGAGTCCGCAGTGAGCTTCTGCTCCGTTTCCCTCTTCCCGTTCC
Source organism: Aegilops umbellulata (assembly GCA_032464435.1). Lineage (NCBI taxonomy): Eukaryota > Viridiplantae > Streptophyta > Magnoliopsida > Poales > Poaceae > Aegilops > Aegilops umbellulata. Next base: position 335,448,432 of record CP136058.1, read on the forward strand.
TCCGTTCTCACGCCGTAGCTCCCTTTCCCCACCACGGCCGTAGCACCTCGCCGCCGGCCATGTCGCCACCGCAGCCACACCTACGGGCACCTGCAACCGAGCACACCACCGTGGTCAGCACGTCTCCAGGAGACGAACGCGACCAACCTCAGCCCCTGTCGTGCACCGTATCCCCTTCTCCCCTCCCCGCCGAACTAGCGGCTGCCGCCCAAGTGGTCGCCGCCGTCGATATAGGCCGTCTCCGGTGAAACGGAGGGCACCAGTGGATGCGTGCGAGCACCAGCTCCTCGGAGATGGTCTCCGCGGCCCATTTGGTCGCCGGAGACGCAATCCCGCAGGCCGGCACCGTGTCTGGCCTCGCCGGCATCGAGTTGCCGGTGGGGTTAGCCCTGGTTGACCGGGTTTGACCCCATCTGACCAGGGTTTGACCATTAACAAAAACAGTTTAGGTTTAATTTAATTTAGGATTAGCCACAGACACTGACACATGGGACCCACACGTCAGGTTTGACCTAGTCAGCGCCGCTGACCTACTGGCGCAGGCATGATGCAGTGCTGACACAGTATTTGACTTTCTGGATTTAAAATAAATCAGGAAATTCCAGAAAATTAGTAAAACTTCTAAAATTCATAGAAATTCAACCGTAGCTCACATTGAAATAATTTATATATGAAAAATCATCAGAAAAATTCAATCTATCCATCTGTATCAGTTTAATGCATGGTAAAACAACTTATACCTGCTGTATAAGTGAAAACACATAAATGGCATTTATAAGGGCTTATCTTGGAGTTGCATTTGAATCTTTGGTTCAAATGGACTTCAACCAAATGAATGCTAGTTGCATTAGCTCAAACAACATCACATCTTCATGCCATGTTCACGCATCATATTGTTGCATATGCTTGTGTATTGATTGTCGACATCGTTCCTTCTGGATAGGTTCTGCTCCGGAGAGTGCTCCAGAGTACCTGTCTTTGGAGTAGTGCCCCCCTGTTGATCTACCAGGCAAGCAAACCCCCCTTGTTCATTCCGATACAATCCCACTCTCTCGCTCCTGCTCTCTTTTATTGCATTAGGACAACAATGATTCAACTGCTACTTTATGTTGCGGTAGTTGAACCCATTCCTCTGCATGACCTGTCATTGCCACAGTAAATAGTTGAAACCCACTAGCATGTGTAGGAGTTGATTGAGCCATGTTGTGCTTCTACCATGCCATGCCTGCTATTGCTTAGAGTTGTCAGGTCTGGTTCATTGGGAATGAATTGGAGTGTTACGATATGTTCTGATGCTAAGAGTTAAGTGTGTGAACACGATTTGGTAAAGGTAGCGGTGAGAGGCCATGTAGGAGTACATGGTGGGTTGTCTCACTGGAACTGTCCTTAAGCATTGAGTTCTGTGTATGTTTTCCAATGACTAGCTACTACCACACATTGGGTTCTGGTAACTCGGCCCCTCTCGACTTATTAACCAACTTGATCTCTATCCAGGAGTTGCAACTAGTTCATGGTGTTTGTAGGTAGTGCTATTTTTCTACCGAGTGGCACCCGGCAGGGTGGGCTTGGGGCAGACTAGGCACAGGTGGCACGGTGTACCAAGTGGCACCCGGATGGTGGGCTTGGGAACCCCTGCTCACATCGTTTGGGGCCGTGAGCGACACCCCGGTCGGATCTCCTTGCGGATGGAACCCGAATAGGCGATAAACCTGGACTAGAGTCTTGTGTGGTTAGTCAGGTCGTGGCCGACACCCTCGCCAGGCTTCCGCTTGAAGGTTGACGAGATACATGACGTGTACATGGTGATAAGTGGTGAGAGCGTGTGTGAAGAAGTACACCCCTGCAGGGTTATCATGATCTATTCGAATAGTCGTGTCCTCGGTTATGGACTTCTTGGATGCTTACGTGGTACATAGACAACTTAAAGTGGATACTCTAAAATGCTCAAGACAAGTGTGAGTGCTATGGATGGCCTTCTCGTATCGAGACGGCGATGAATCCATAGTAGTGTATTGGTGTGGTGATTAGTGGACTCGTGTGCGCTGCCTCACCTCAAAGAAGTTTCTCGTAGTCGTAGAACAGGATAGCCACTGAGTCAAAGCTGGCTTGTTGCAACTGAACCCCACATTGCCTCCTTGATACTAATGCATGTATGATAGGATCTGATGTAAGTCTTGTTGAGTACCTTTGTACTCACATTTGCTTTATTTATGCTTTGCAGATGAGACATCTGTCTCACTAGTAGTTCCGCTTGGACTTCGACGAGTAGCTTGTTACCTCAGCTACGATCTTGTACCCTTGGGAGGGTCTTGTAGATAGTCAGGCTTCTTAGCCTTTTTCTTTTGTAGTTGTCTGTACTCAGACATGTAATGCTTCCGTTGCTTGTATGCTCTGAATGATGGGTCATGTGACCCCTGTTTGTATTTATTGCTATGTGGCTCTTCTGGGCCTTTATCTATATAAGTTTGCGTTATGTTGTGATGCCATGTTGTACAGCACATACTTGCATGTTATGCGTACGTGTAACGTGTATTGCTATGTGTGGGATCCGACAACCTAGTTGTCTATCCTTGGTAGCCTCTCTTATGGGGAAATGTAGTCTAGTGCTTCCATTGAGCCATGGTAGTCCGCTACAGCCTGGTTTACCGGAGTCCTGCTAGCCCAGCACTACTGCTTCGGAACACTTAGACTGGCCGACATGTGATTCACTTCGTTCCTGTGTCTGTCCCTTCGGGGAAATGTCACGCGGTGACATCCGGAGTCCTGCCTAGCCTGCTACAGCCCGGGTTCCCGGAGTCCTGTTAGCCCAGTTGCTACAGCCCGGATTCACACGCTGCTGACCGACATGCTCGATGTTGTTTCATGTATGCCTGTCCCTGTAAGTTAGTGCCACTTTGGGTTCACGACTAGTCATGTCGGCCCGGGTCCTCTGTCATATGGATGCTAGCGACACTATCATATACGTGAGCCAAAAGGTGCAAACGGTCCCGGGCCACAGTAAGGCGACACCCGTGGGAATACCGTGCATGAGGCCGCAAAGTGATATGAGGTGTTACATGCTAGATCGGTGTGACTTAGAATTGGGGTCCCGACATCTAATTTGCTAGTCATCTCATTTTTAGCATTGTTCTATTCATGCCTCGCAGAGAAGGTGACACGTGCGGCGAAACACCCGAAGCAAAAGAAGAAACACGGGAGCAAAAGAAGAAGGAAGATTATCACCTCAAAAAAATAAGAAAGACGCACACACATGTCTAGAGCGCTGCTCTCACTACATGAAGGGTTGCTGGCCGCGGAGTCGTAACTGCTTCTTCATCGCCTCCACGACCTCCATCTCCTTGCGTCTTCTCCGCCAAATTCTTCATTGTGTCCATGAAGCTGGATTTCTCGAGGCGAGCTTTCATCATCTGTTCCATGGTCGCATTACGTACCTTGACAGCAGTCGGGTGCTCGATGCGGAGTTTTGCCAACTCCTCCTTCTGTTCCTTGACGAGGGCGTGCAGTATCTTCATCGAGGAACTACTATTCTCACTATTTCCAGCCGGCGTTCTCCTCCTTCAGCAGGTCGAGCTCGTGGCAGAGCTTCGCCTTGTCCTCCTGAAGTTGCAGGATTTCGCGGGTCGCCTTCTTCTCCGAGGCAATGCTCTTCTTCAGTAGCATCACCAAGCCGGCGGTCAACTCCCCCCGCTCATTGAGCTCAGTGGGCATGTCATCGAGGCTCTCCCTCAGCAGCTCCACCAAGCTATGGATGAACTCCTTCTGCTTATTGAGGTGCTTATTGAGCTGATTGGGCATGCCGTCGAGGGATAACGACTCCAGCGCCGCCAGCTCAGCATGTTCGCCTCCGTGGCTAGGGCGCTCCTGGGAGCCATCGCCTGCCCGTGAGAGATATTTCGAGGTCTCTGCGTGGCGGCGAGTCCTCTTTTTTTTCGCAGCTTTGGTTGCCGCTCCCTTGTTACGAGTAGTTCGGATAGTTCTCGACCTAGAGCTCTACACACCGGTCATGGCAAGAACGGACGAAGAAGGAGGACTTATGAGGAGGAAGGTAGAGTAATTTTCGGTTAGGTAGTTCCCCTTTTTATAACCTAAGTACGAGCACTAGTACTAAAACCTGCATAGTGGGAACACATTCAGGTTTGGTATGTACTGGTAGGTGTGAGCAGGCTTGCACTTAATTGTGGCACTAGTACTTTGGAATGTGATGGGAACAAGGTAAAGATTAATTGATGGTTTTAGTTTCGAGGCCCGAAACGGCTCCCGATGAGTTTAGTGGAACATAAATTTCAAGTACTCCCGATGAGTTTAGTAGAACATAAAATGTTTAACATAAAAAATATATCATTAAAAAATATAATATTTGAAGTTTGTAATGATATATTTTTCGTAATGTATGCCTCTTATTAAGTTGGTCAAATAAACGACCTAGGTACACGTGCAAGACTTGTAAACTGAGATAGAGGGAGTACTACACTGCTCAAATGTGGTCGCACAAGTCAGTGATGTAACTGGTCGTACATGTCAGACCAAGCAGATGCGTGTCCCTTCGGTGAGACGCGGGTCCGACCGACCGTAAAGTACTTACGCTATGGAGATTTCTGGTTGTGGCTTCGGTTGATTGTCACAACCGATCATCCTAAAACTAGTGATAAATCAATTACCATCTTTTTCCAAACGACCAAGTATTTTTTTACAGGAAAACAATACATATAGATGGAGTGATTATCAAGGTTGCAAACAGACATAGCGTTGCAAGTTCATTGCAGCAGCAACCGACTAGGTCACTGCATTGCTGGCGGGGAAGGAGGGCAGCTCACCTTGCCTACGATGCATGCCCAGTGGCGCCACCGCAACTGGTCCCGGGATTTGGCTTCTCCTACCGCCCATTTGAACAGTTGCACCGGCTGCTCATGCCATTGTGCAGGCATGCGCGTTCTTTCCTCCACAGTCGACTCCGTGAATATGATCTCTGCCATTAGCCCTAGCTCGAAATCAACGCGACACTGCCAGATGCTGACATCCCTCAGCATCTCTCCCCTGAGACTGACTTGTGCCTCCGCATTGTGCTGCGCCAGGTGCAGCTCCTTGGAACTTCTCTCCAACCGATGCGACGCTTCCTTGATCCGATTTGCCTTTGCTGCCCACCACCTGAAATGCAGCCCTGGCATGTCCTCCCGCGCCACCACACTATAGCATGTAAGCTCTGAGTCATATATGCCTGATGTAGACCTTTGTTTAATTCTTATAGTTCATCTCATTCAAAATAAATTAGTTTTTATAAAAAAGCTAGGGCCTCTTTGTTTCGTAGGATTTCCAAAACGCGGGAATAGGAAAAGCATGGGGTTAGAGTGGAATGTCGTCTTGAATCCTACAGGATTGTACGAGTGTTTGATGGTGCATAGAAAAAATGCAGGATTCTTTCAAAGTGGTTTGAGTGGATGGGAAGTTTCCTATGAAATCTAGTGCAAATGAATCCTATGGAAAATTTTCTATGGTTTACAAACCTACGAATCAAACAACCAAGATATGAAAAATTCCTAAGGATTAGAATCCTCCAAAATTCCTTTGATAATCCTTTGAATCAAAGAAGCCCTTAATCCATTTTATCATTCATGGAATTGTGCATTGTAAAGCATAAAGTAAAAAACAAATAATGGCTATTCAACTAGAAAAAAAGTTTGGGCAGTTATGATACGGAAGATTCTAGAACAAAGGAGAAGAACTTGTGTTTTGAGGTTTGTGCATTATTCTTAAGTTCAACCATGGAGTCTGCTAGATTGTACATGTGGCAAAATCCGGTGGGGGGCTAGAAGATGGTGCGAGGGGCCAAGTGGAGCGAGACTGTGAAGGAGTGCACAAGTGCGAGATCTATATTTGAAGAGAGGGGGCGAGAACGTGCGTTGTTGCACGCAATGGCGGAGCCATGAAAAATAAATGATCTAGGGGGCCAAGCATTGCTAATCCTTTACGAGGAGGGCCAATTCATCAACTTAAACCATTTTACCAGCAATTGTTTAATGATCACATTCATATTAGCCTCGATATATAGTGATGTTAGGAGGGGCGGGCCTTGCTGCCCCCTGTCTTCGCCACTGTGCGCGCTTCTGAGAGATGAAGCGGAAGCATGGATGATGAGAGGGGGACGTTGGATATATAATGAATGTGGGTGTATTAGCTATGTAATCCTATATAGAGAGGTATATATTGATCGATGTGGACGTGGGAAAGAGGGTGAGACCTCACTAGATATATAGATTGATCGGTTTGTGTGGAAAGCTATGAAAGACCTAGCTATATATACACACACATAGAGGAACATCGGTCGTTGCGCATGCACGTGAGAGATAAAGAATGCCCGATATGATGGGGAGGGGGAGGTGTGTGTGTGTGTGCATGCATGGGAGACCGAACTGAAGAAAAAGATTGCATGTGTGCGATGGATAATGCCGACTGGTACTGTGTGTGCATGCATGCAAGAGAGAAAGTTATGTTGGGGATCGTAGCAGAAATTTAAAATTTTCTACGCATCACCAAGATCAATCTATGGAGTAATCTAGCAACGAGGGGAAGAGGAGTGCATCTACATACCCTTGTAGATCGCTAAGCGGAAGCGTTGCAAGAACGCGGATGAGGTAGTCGTACTCGTGGTGATTCAGATCACGGTCGATTCCGATCTAAGCACCGAACAACAGCGCCTCCACGTTCAACACACGTGCAGCCCGGTGACGTCTCCCATGCCTTGATCCAGCAAGGAGAGAGGGAGAGGTTGGCGAAGACTCCGTCCAGCAGCAGCACGACGGCGTGGTGGTGGTGGAGGAGCGCGGTACTCTAGCAGGGCTTCGCCAAGCACTACGAGAGACGAGGAGGGAGAGAGGTAGGGCTGCGCCTTGGGAGAGAGAGACTCGTGTGTTAGGCAGCCCCAAAACCTCCACTATATAGGGGCAAGGGGAGGGGGAGGTGCCCTAGGGTTTCCCCTAGGGGGGGCGGCGGCCAGGGCAGATGGGATCTCCCCCTTGGGTGACTTGGCCCCCAAGTTAGGAGGTGGGAACCCTAGATGGGGCGCCCCAAACCCCCTGGTCACGTGGGAATAGGTGAGGGGGCGCACAGCCCCTTACTGGGCTGGTTTGCCCCCTTCCCTTGGCCCATGAAGCCCCCCAACACTTGCCGGGGCTCCCGAAACACCTTTCGGTCATGCTGGTCATCACCCGGTACCTCCAGAACACTTCCGGACTCTAAAATCCTTCGTCCAATATATCAATCTTCACCTCCGGACCATTCTAGAACTCCTCGTGACGTCCGAGATCTCATCCGGGACTTCGAACAACATTCGGTAACCGCGTACATACCTTCCCTATAACCCTAGCGTCATCGAACCTTAAGTGTGTAGACCCTACGGGCTCGGGAATCATGCAGACATGACCGAGACATCTCTCTGGTCAATAACCAACAGCGGGATCTGGATACCCATGTTGGCTCCCACATGTTCCACGATGATCTCATCGGATGAACCACGATGTCAAGGATTCAATCAATCCCGTATAAAATTCCCTTTGTCTACTGGTATGATACTTGCCCGAGATTCAATCGTCGGTATCCCAATACCTTGGTCAATCTCGTTACCGGCAAGTCTCTTTCCTCGTTCCGTAACACATCATCCCGTGATCAACTCCTTGGTCACATTGTGCACATTTTGATGATGTCCTACCGAGTGGGCCCAGAGATACCTCTCCGTCACACGGAGTGACAAATCCCAGTCTCGATTCGTGCCAACCCAACAGACATTTTCGGAGATACCCGTAGTGCACCTTTATAGCCACCCAGTTACGTTGTGACGTTTGGTACACCCAAAGCATTCCTACGGTATCCGGGAGTTGCACAATCTCATGGTCTAAGGAAATGATACTTGACATTAGAAAAGCTTTAGCATACGAGCTACACGATCTTGTGCTAGGCTTAGGATTGGTCTTGTCCATCACATCATTCTCCTAATGATGTGATCCCATTATCAATGACATCCAATGTCCATGGTCAGGAAACCGTAACCATCTATTGATCAACGAGCTAGTCAACTAGAGGCTTACTAGGGACATGGTGTTGTCTATGTATCCACACATGTATCTGAGTTTCCTATCAATACAATTCTAGCATGGATAATAAACGATTATCATGAACAAGGAAATATAATAATAATGACTAATTTATTATTGCCTTTAGGGCATATTTCCAACAGTCTCCCACTTGCACTAGAGTCAATAATCTAGTTCACATTGCTATGTGATTAACACTCAAGGTCACATCACCATGTGACTAACACCCAAAGAGCTTACTAGAGTCAATAATCTAGTTCATATTACCATGTGATTAACACTCAATGAGTTCTGGGTTTGATCATGTTATGCTTGTGAGAGATGTTATAGTCAACGGGTCTGCAACAATCAGATCCGCATGTATGTCGGTGTACTAAAGTAGGGGTACCTTAGTACCCCAGACTTGTGCACGGGCAGTTGTAGCACCCTGCGGCGAGGCCCGCCCAGGAAGCGCCAAGAGAAGACCAAGCATTCAAGACAAGGCCCCCGGCAAGAGGAGCTTGCCGGGCCAAGAAGACAAGGCCCCCGGCAAGAGGAGCTTGCCGGGCCAAGAAGACAAGACCCCGGCAAGAGGAGCTTGCCGGGACGACTGAGCCCATGTAATGCCATCCAAGAACAAAGTATACGAGACAGAAGATCGAGACCCCGACAAGAGGAGCTTGTCGGGAAGGCCGAACCCAGGCACCATAAGAGAAGCCCGCCACGGCGCGCTATGCGCCCCGGCAAGGCCTGATAGCCGGCAAGCTATCAGGCACAGGAAGACGACCCCCGCGGCAAGCCACTTGCCGCGGCAAATCGCCACCTCAGGACTGCGCTCCAGCTCGCCCGCCCACGCGTCGCTCCGGGGCTTCCCCCCAAGGGCACGTGGCGGGGCACCGCGCAGCCTGGGGTATGCGGTGGCATGCAGCCACCATCGTGGCGAGCGGTGGCGAACCTAACGGTCCGCCTCGGTGCTGTCCGGGCGACCGTGACGGGCATTTAATGCCCTTGTCCCCTACCGTCAGAAGTAGGTATGATAACACTGTGCCGCACTGTAGCGCCACTGTTCCCGCACTGTTACAACTACCACCCCTTTTACACTTTTACCCCTTTCTCTTACGTTGACACATGTCGGTGACCCCTTTGCGCTATAAAAGGAGGCCCGTGTGCAATGTAGAGGGGGTTCGGACATCCGGAGGAGTCCGGGGTTCGGAGGTTGGGAATCCAGACAGCCATACGCTCGGTGCAGCTAGCTCTCCAAGCTCCCGAGCTCCCCAGTTCAATACAACCAAGCAGGAGTAGGGTTTTACGCGTCCATCGCGGCCCGAACCTGGGTAAACCGCCCGTGTGCTCGCCTCGATCTGCTCTCCGTGCTCCCTCCGCCCCCCTCACCGGACAACGAAAGGGGCTCCGGCCCCATAGGTGCTCGCGGGGGACGTAGTCCACCCCGACATCTTTGGCGCGCCAGGTAGGGGGTGCGTCGAGGTTGTGCGGATCAGATCCGGCGTTCGCGCGAGCGCGCTCTTCGTCAGCTTCTCCGAATCCGCTAGCTTCATCAACACCATGGCCCCGAAGAAGAAGGCTTCGGAGGTCGCGGGCCCGTCCGCGTCTCTTCCACCGCTACCGGAGCCAACGGTGGGCGGGGGAGACGGCGTCGGAGGGGTGGCCACCGGCGAGAACACTCGCGGCGCCACTAAATCCAAGAACAGGGCGGACGACCGAGCCTCGGCCTCCGAGGGCGCGTCGCATCCGACCCGACAAACGACGACCCAACAGCGCCATGCCACAGGGGGTGGCATCCGCTTGCTGGACCAAGGGCAAACTGGAGGTTCACGGGACGCCCCGGGGCCCCGTCCGGACACGGGCAAGGCGAAGGCGCCGGGGAGGGACCCCGCTCTTTCTAACATTGTTAGGAGTCCGAGCGTATCCCGCTCCTCGCGCCACTCGCCCCCGCTCCCCTCCACTCCGGCAGAAGCGCTCGCGAGAGCACAACTGCTCCTCGACTACCCTCCAGCGGCTGACAAGGCCGAATGCTGGAGGGCCACCATCCAGAGCCTGATCGCCTTCGCCAACAACGACACGCCGCAGCAGCCGGCGACCTCACGGCCACGGCAGGTCGAGAAGACGAAGGCCGACGGCGACAAGACCGCCGAGGGTGCAACCACCGTGCACTCCCCGGCGCAGAAGCAGAAGACACCGCCCCGCTGGAGCAACGCCGACGACGGCTCTACAGCGTCGTCAGACCCGCGGACCCGCCGGGACCAGCGCCGAGTCCTCGACGAGCGGCAGCAAGAGGACGCTCGAACAAGGATTGAGCGCCGCCGAGAAACTCGGCGGCAATCAGACCAGCGGGCTGGGAACGCTGTCGACGCGCACGCGCCCGGTGAACCAGGCGACTTACCGTACGCGGCAGGTTGCCCTGCGTTCACCCGTGAGCTGCGGCGCGTCCAGTGGCCCAGCACGAAGAACTTCAAGCCCGACGTACCGGAGAAGTACGACGGCAGGACGCACCCCTCAGAGTTTCTCAGCATCTACACGATCGCTGTACAAGCTGCCGGGGGGCGCGACGAGAGGATATTGGCGAACTACTTCCCGCTCGTGCTTAAGCCGAACGTTCGTTCGTGGCTTATGCACTTGCCGGAAGGCTCCATTTCTTCCTGGGCGGATCTTTGCCATCAGTTTGTTGGCGCCTTCACAGGCGGCCACAAACCTCATGGCCAGGATAGCGACCTCCACATCCTAGCCCAGAAGGAAGGAGAACCCCTGCGCAAGTACATCCAGCGCTTCAGCCGCGTGCATCGCAACATCCCCGACGTTCACCCTGCCGCGGTTATCAGCGCGTTCCACCAGAACGTGCGTAACCGCCGCATGCGTGAAGAGATGGCCATGACCAAGATCCGGGACGTCAGCGAGCTATATGCCCTGGCTGACAAGTGCGCGCGCGCGGAGGAGGGGAGGAAACTCCCCGGGGAGGATGCTGGCGCAGGAGAAAGCGACAGTGACGGCGCCGCCCCGGCGAAGAGAAGCCAGCGGCGGAATAATAGGAGGAAGAACAGGAAAGAAGTGCTTGCCGTCGAGGAGTCGGGCAAGGAGGCTCCCGCCAAGCAAACGCAGGCTGGCGGCTCCGGCAAGGAGCCTGCCCCCGTGGCGGCAGCCGACAAGCAGGACAGCTCCGACAAGCAATACTGCAAGATCCACCGCACCAAGGGCCACGATCTCTCCAACTGCAAAAGCGTCGAGTACCTCGTCGTGCAGCAGAAGGCTGAGTACGAGAGGCGCGACAAGGGGAAGGCCCAGGGTGGAGGTGGCGAACCAAGCAAGAAGCGGCCGCCCATCGGCCGGGGAGGACGCCGCGGCAAGGCCAAGCAGCGGCAAGGCGATCGGCCTCCCCGGGGCCGCGACGAGGATGAAGAAGACGACGACGAAGACGCGGAAGACGAAGATAACAGCGAGCAGGAGTTCCAGAAGGCCACGGAGGTCCTATGCGTTGACGGCGGCGCCTCTCTGCACACCTCCCATCGCCAGCTTAAGCAGTGGGTGCGAGAGGTGAACGCAGCAGAGCCGCCCGTGGAGTCGCGCAGGCTCCTCAAATGGTCCAGCACGCCCATCATTTTCGATCTTGAGGATCACCCCGACCGCACAACCGCGGTCGGGTGCTTGCCGATGCTGGTCTCACCCACCATCCGCAACCTCAAGGTCACCAAAATGTTGGTAGACGGCGGGGCCGGGCTGAACTTGATCTCCTCCGCTGTGATCAAGAAACTCCAGATCCCAGACGGCGAGCTCGAAGAGACCGGATCTTTCCAAGGAATCAACCCGGGGAGGAGCAAGCCCAAGGGGAAGATTACTCTGCCTGTGACCTTCGGCGGCGAGCTCAACTTCAGGACTGAGCGCATCACGTTCGACGTCGCTGATATCCCGTTACCATACAATGGGATCCTCGGCCGTCACGCTCTCGCCAAGTTCATGGCAGCTTCCCACCACGCCTACAACGTACTCAAGATGCCGGGGCCGATAAGCGTCATCGCTGTCCATGGCGACAAAAAGGACGCGCTTATCTGCGCCGACAAGATCTACCGGGATGTAGCAGCCGCGGCAGAGAAGGACACACTTGCCGCTGAAGCCCCCGGGCGGAAGAAGACAAGGACCAAGTCCGGTAAGTGCTCTGGGGCCCACTCTGGCAACCGCACCTCTTCGGAGTGCTGCGCCGCCGTTGAGGACGCTCCATCGAGCTCCACCGGCAAGTACAAGAAGGGAATGACCGCACCTCCGGCAACCATCGGTTTGTACAGGCCTTGCCGCTGTTGCATGTAACCCCTTGTACAAAGCCAGGCGAAGCCCCTGGCACCAGATAAAGCTGCCCTGTTAGGCGACCTTGTTCTTAGGCACGTTCAGTCGGCCAAGAATTATAACAAGTCGACGCCGAAGCAGGAAGGCCCTTATCGGGTGAGACGAGTCGCGAGGCCCGGCGCTGTCCGCCTCAAGACCGAAGAGGGCCTACCAGTGAGCAACTCCTGGGAACATAGAGCATCTTCGCAAGTTTCGCCCATAAGGCGCGGTTGCCGTGATCCGCTCCGGCAACCATCGGTTTGTACAGGCCTTGCCGCTGCTGCATGTAACCCCTTGTACAAAGCCAGGCGAAGCCCCTGGCATCAGATAAAGTTGCCCTGTTAGGCGACCTTGTTCTTAGGCACGTTCAGTCGGCCAAGAATTATAACAAGTCGACGCCGAAGCAGGAAGGCCCTTATCGGGTGAGACGAGTCGCGAGGCCCGGCGCTGTCCGCCTCAAGACCGAAGAGGGCCTACCAGTGAGCAACTCCTGGGAACATAGAGCATCTTCGCAAGTTTCGCCCATAAGGCGCGGTTGCCGTGATCCGCTCCGGCAACCACCGGTTTGTGCAGGCCTTGCCGATGTTGCATGTAAGCCCTCGTACAAAGCCAGGCGAAGCCCCTGGCCGAAGATAAAGAAGCGCTGGCGCCCTAGATTTTAGCATGCATGCTGAGTCAGAGTCTCGTCCTTGGTTAGGGTTGTCAGTTCCTAACTGTCGCTAACCCCTAACTTAGAGGTCGAGTCCGCGTCTTTTTCCCGTCCATTCCCTTTGGCTCGCAGGAATTGAATGTCCTTGCCGGGCCGCTCGAGGACAAGGAAGAGGAGAAGGACGAGCCAACACCTACGCCCCGGCGAGCCAGAGTCGCCGGGGGCTGCGACCTCAGATAAGTTTTTGCATCCCTCATCATGCATTCTCTTATGGACTGTGGAATTTGAAAGCCTCCTTTCCTCCTGAAAAGCTACCGTGCTCTCTTAGCGGCAAGCCCCAGAGCGCGTTCCTGGGGCCCGTTTCGATAGCAGCCGCGGCAGCAAGGGGGGAGGGAAGCGAGGGGCCGGAACCCGCCTGCTCCCCGCCTCCGCCAAAGGCGTGAGAAAGGTCGAGCAGTGCGGGGGAGCGGCTGGGCCTGTTGCCGGGCGAGAAACTGTCTATCTTAACGATGTAAAGGATTCGTTCCTTACCGCGGTTTCCACCCGCGAGACAAATGATCCGGCAAACATCCCCTTTTCATTAAAAACATTCCACTCAGGTACAGTTCAGAGAGAATGAAAAACATGAAAAGAGGGATTACAAGGCTTAAACGCAACTAAGGCCCGAAGGCTTACAAGCTGAAAAGAAATAAGGTGCCCGTAATCCCTTTCTTGTCTCTCTCCTCAGGAGGTAGGGCAAGTAGGCGAAGAGGGCGAAAGGGGCACCTAGATGAGCTACGGGTGGCAGAAGGCACCAAGAGAAGATCCGGGGGCTCCGCCCGGGGGTCTCCGGAGGCTGAAGAAGACGGAGGCGCCGCAGGCAGAGCTGGAAGATGAGGCAGCGGCCTTGCCGCCAGCCTCTTCCTCTTCCCCAGCCTCGCCACTCCGGCCGCCCGAGGAGATCAAGCCCCCGGCAAGAGGAGCTTGCCGGGCCGAAGAGAAGACCCCGGTGGTCATCACCGAGAGCAAGGGTGATGACGGCGTCTGGGGCGCATCTGGAACACGAGGCACCGGAGCGTCAGCCAGCTGCCGAAGTCGGCCCGTACTCCGACTTCGCGGCCTTCGACGTCCGCCCTCTGTCCTCCTCAGCAGCCCCCCCCCCCCCTACGCCAGTCGCCCAAGGAGACGACCCTGGGGAGTTCACGGAGCCCGGCGCGGTCGATGGGGCCGCCGGTGCCACACGGAGCTGCGACCGACGCCTAGTCGGACCCGTCATCCCGGCGGCTGCTCCCCTCGTCGTCGCTGTCGCTCCCCTCCTCGTCACTCTCGCTCGAGGAGGAGCCTTCGCTGTCGGAGGAGCTATCTTCGCAGCACCGGGCCCGGATGCCGAAGCCCCAGAAGGCCTTGACGGAGAGGAGGTCCTCCCCCACTAGCTTAAAGTGGAGGGTGAACCCCTCCGTCAAGCTGTGGATCCGGGCGAACGTCTTCCACCCGCGGCCCAGACACACCACGCCGGGGGCTCGGGACTCGACGTGGACTCGCGTCCCACTGATCCCGCAGCCCCTCATGCGCAGGTTTAGCGTCTCAGGCTGCTCCACCTCCAACACGTTCGCGAATGGAGCGGGAAGCCGGAGGCGGCGACGAGGCGCCCGGCGCAGCCTGATAATGAACTCACGGGGGTCGTCCCCGAGATGGACCGCGGGAAGGAACGGAGCCGCTGGCGGAGGCAAGGACGGCGCACCGACCCGTCCGCCCCAAGCGCCTCGGCCCCGTCCACGACCTCGTCCGCGACCTCGCCCTCTCCCTCTTCCCCCGACGACCGGCTCCGCCGCCGCGGGCGCAAGGGGAGGAGGGGCGCGTTGCCTAGAAGACACCCTCGCGGCAACCGAAGAAGAACCAGGGTTCCCCCCCTCCATCACAGATGGGGGAAGGAAAACAGAAGCAGAAGAAGGAAGGAGATGGAGTGCGGATTTCCGTCGCCCCCTTTCGCTCCTTATAAAGGGGCAGAGTGGGACCGCGGCCGCCTCGCTCCTCCAATAGAAGCGGAGGAAGGGCAGGCGACTGGGGCCGACCCACTGCATCGACCCGCGCCGGCCCGACTCCCTGCCTCCGCCGCCGCGACTCCGAGTGCATGAGGACCGCGTGGTGGGCGCGCAGAACCGAGGCGACGGGTGGGACGACCTCTCCCCATCCCGTGATTATGGGGAACGGACGACTCGAAAGCCGCGCCTCACCCCCGTTCATTTATCGAGCCGCGCCTCCGCACCTCCCTCCACTTAAAGAGGGAACGGGCGTTTCGCCCCCACGACGCCGCGATAAGCGCGCGCCGCCTGGGGAAGGTGCGACGGGTGCGGAGTTAAGGAGCAGCGCGACCAAGGCCACGCGTGCCCGTGCACTGTTAGGGCCTGGCCCAACGACGCTCGGCACCGTGTGTGGCCCAGGCCCGGGGGCTCCTGTCGGTGTACTAAAGTAGGGGTACCTTAGTACCCCAGACTTGTGCACGGGCAGTTGTAGCACCCTGCGGCGAGGCCCGCCCAGGAAGCGCCAAGAGAAGACCAAGCATTCAAGACAAGGACCCCGGCAAGAGGAGCTTGCCGGGCCAAGAAGACAAGGCCCCCGGCAAGAGGAGCTTGCCGGGCCAAGAAGACAAGACCCCGGCAAGAGGAGCTTGCCGGGACGACTGAGCCCATGTAATGCCATCCAAGAACAAAGTATACGAGACAGAAGATCGAGACCCCGACAAGAGGAGCTTGTCGGGAAGGCCGAACCCAGGCACCACAAGAGAAGCCCGCCACGGCGCGCTATGCGCCCCGGCAAGGCCTGATAGCCGGCAAGCTATCAGGCACAGGAAGACGACCCCCGCGGCAAGCCACTTGCCGCGGCAAATCGCCACCTCAGGACTGCGCTCCAGCTCGCCCGCCCACGCGTCGCTCCGGGGCTTCCCCCCAAGGGCACGTGGCGGGGCACCGCGCAGCCTGGGGTATGCGGTGGCATGCAGCCACCATCGTGGCGAGCGGTGGCGCACCTAACGGTCCGCCTCGGTGCTGTCCGGGCGACCGTGACGGGCATTTAATGCCCTTGTCCCCTACCGTCAGAAGTAGGTATGATAACACTGTGCCGCACTGTAGCGCCACTGTTCCCGCACTGATACAACTACCACCCCTTTTACACTTTTACCCCTTTCTCTTACGTTGACACCTGTCGGTGACCCCTTTGCGCTATAAAAGGAGGCCCGTGTGCAACGTAGAGGGGGTTCGGACATCCGGAGGAGTCCGGGGTTCGGAGGTTGGGAATCCAGACAGCCATACGCTCGGTGCAGCTAGCTCTCCAAGCTCCCGAGCTCCCCAGTTCAATACAACCAAGCAGGAGTAGGGTTTTACGCGTCCATCGCGGCCCGAACCTGGGTAAACCGCCCGTGTGCTCGCCTCGATCTGCTCTCCGTGCTCCCTCCGCCCCCCTCACCGGACAACGAAAGGGGCTCCGGCCCCATAGGTGCTCGCGGGGGACGTAGTCCACCCCGACAATGTACTTCACAAAACTTTATGTCATATCATAGATGCTGCTACCACGTTCCACTTGGAGCTATTCCAAATGGTTGCTCCATTATACATATCCGGTTTTTCTACTCATAGTCATCCGGATAGGTGTTAAAGCTTGCATCGACGTAACTCTTAACGTCGAACTCTTTATCACCTCCATAACTGAGAAATATTTCCTTATTCCTCTAAGGATAATTTTAACCACTGTCCAGTTATCCACTCCCGGATCACCTTTGTACCCTCTTGCAACACATGTGGTAAGGCACAAATTAGGTGCAGTACTCAGCATGGCATACCGTATAGAGCCTATGACAAAAGCATAGGGGACGACCTTCGTCCTTCCTCTTTCTTCTGCCGTGGTCAAGCTTTGAGACTTACTCAACTTCACACCTTACAACTCAGGTAAGAATCCCTTCTTTGACTGATCTATTTTGAACTCCATCAAAATCATGTCAAGGTGTGCGTTCTTTGAAAGTATCATCAGGAGTCTTGATCTATCTCTATAGATCTTGATGCCCAATACGTAAGCAGCTTTATCCAGGTCTTCCTTGGAAAATCACTCTTCAAACAACCGTTTATGCTTTCAGAAATTCTACATTATTTTAGATCAAAAATATGTCATCCACATATACTTATCAGAAATGTTTTACTGCTCCCACTCACTTTCTTGTAAATACAAGTTTCTAGCAAACATTGTATAAACCTAAATGCTTTGATCACTCCATCAAAGCATATATTCCGACTCCGAGATGCTTGCTCTAGTCCATAGAAGGATTGCTGGAGCCAGCATACCTTTTTAGCATCCTTAGGATCGACAAAACCTTTTATTGTATCACATACAACTTTTTCTTATGAAAACTGGTAAGAGAACTTGTTTTGACATCCATCTGTCAGATTTCATAATCGAAAAATACAGCTAATGCTAACATGATTCCGACGGACTTAAACATCGCTACGGGTGAGAAAATCTCATCGTAGTCAACTCCTTGAACTTGTGAAAAAATTCTTTGCCACAAGTCGAGCTTCATAGATGGTAACATTATCGTCCACGTTCGTCTTCTTCTTAAAGATCCATTTATCTCAATGGCTTGCCGATCATCGGGCAAGTCCACCAAAGTCCATGCTTTGTTCTGATACATGGATCCTATATCGGATTTCATGGCTTCTAACCATTTGTCGGAATATGAGCCCACCATCGCTTCTCCATAGCTCGTAGGTTCATTGTTGTCCAACATGATATCTAAGACAGGATCACCGTACCACTCAGGAGTAGTACATATCCTTGTTGACCAACGAGGTTCGATAGCAACTTGATCCGAAGATTCATGATCACTATCATTAACTTCCTCTTCAACCGACGTAGTTGCCACAGAAACATCTTTCTGTGTTGCACCACTTTCCGGTTGAAGTAGAGGTTCAACAACCTTATCAAGTTCTATCTTCCTCCCATTCAATTCTTTCGAGAGAACCTCCTTCTCGAGAAAGGACCCGATCTTAGCGACAAACACTTTGCCCTCAGATCTGAGATAGAAGGTATACCCAACTATTACCTTTGGGTATCCTATGAAGTTGTATTTGTCCGCTTTGGGTTCGAGCTTTTCCGGCTGAAGCCTTAAGCATCGCAGCACCAAATATTAAGAAATGACAACTTTGGTTTCTTGCCAAACCAATATTCATACGACGTTGTCTCAACGGACTTAGATGGTGCCCTATCTAAAGTGAATGCAACTGTCTCTAACGCATAACCTCAAAATGATAGCGGTAGATCGGTAAGAGACATCATAGATCGCACCATATCTCATAAGGTTCGATTACAACGTCCGGACATGCCATTACGCTGTGGTGTTCCAGGTGGTGTCAACTGTGAAACAATTTCACAATGTGTTAAGTGATTGCCAGACTCATAACTTAGAAATTCTCCATCGATCAGATCGTAGGAATTTGATCTTCTTGTTCTGATGGTTCTTAACTTCACTCTAAAATTGCTTGAACCTTTCAAACGTTTAAGACTTATGCTTCATTGAGTAAATATACCCATATCCACTCAAATCGTCAGTGAAGATGAGAAAATAGCAATGTCCATCGCACGCCTCAATTCTTATTGGATCACACACATCAACATGTACGATTTCCAACAAGTCACTTGCCCGTTTCATTATACCTGAAAACGGGGTCTTAGTCATCCTGCCCATGAGGCATGGCTCGCATGTGTCAAGCGATTCAAAATCAAGTGACTCCAAACATCCATCGACATGGAGTTTCTTCATGCATCTTACGCCAATATGACCTAAGCGGCAGTGCCACAAGAAAGTGGTACTATCATTATTAACTCTACATCTTTTGGCGTGAACATGTGTATTACCACGACCGAGATTCAATGAACCATTCACATAGGGTGCATGACCATGAAAGGTATTATTCATGTAAACAGAATAACCATTATTCTCTAACCTAAATGAATAACCGTATTGCTATGAACATGATCTAATCATATTCATGCTCAACGCAGACACCTGATAACATTTATCTAGGTTCAATACTAATCCCGAAGGCAGATGGAGTGTGCGATGGTTATCTCATCAACTTTGGAAATACTTCCAACACACATCGTCACCTCGCCTTTAGCCAGTCTCCTTTAGTCCGTAGCTTTTGCTTCAAGTCACCAATAATAGCAACTGAACCAGTATCCAATACCTAGGTGCTACCAGGAGTACTAGGAAGGTACACATTAATAACACGTATATACTTTGTTGAAGTTGCCAGCCTTCTTATCTACCATGCATTTGGGGTAGTTCCGCTACCAGTGATCGTTCCCATTACAATAGAAGCACTTAGTCTCGGGTTTGGGTTCAATCTTGGGTTCCTTCACTGGAGCGGCAACTAGTTTGCCATTCATGAAATTTCCCTTCTAGCCCTTGCCCTTGTTGAAACCAGTGGTCTTGTTGAACCATCAACACTTGATGCTCCTTCTTGATTTCTACTTTTTGCGGTCTTAAGCACCGCGAACATCTCCGGGATCATCTCCATCCCTTGCATGTCATAGTTCATCACGAAGATCTAGTAGCTTAGTGATAGTGACTAGAGAACTCTATCAATCACTATCTTATCTGGAAGTCTATCTCCCACTTGATTTAAGTGATTGTAGCACCCAGACATTCTGAGCACATGCTCAATAGCTGAGCTACTCTCCTCCATCTTGTAGGCAAAGAACTTGTCAGAGGTCTCATACCTCTCAACACGGGGATGAGCCTAAAATCCCAATTTCAGCTGTTGGAACATCTCATATGTTCTATGGCGTTCAAAACGTCATTGGAATCCCGATTCGAAGTCGTAAAGTATGGTGCACTTAACTATCAAGTAGTCATCAGGACGTATCTGTCAGATGTTCATAACATCCACAGATGATGCTGGAGGGGTTGGCACACCGAGCGGTGCATCAAAGACATAAGCCTTCTGTGTAGCAGTGAGGACACTCCTCAGGCAACGGACCTAGTCTGCATCATTTCTTACAATATCTTTCAATTTAATCTTTCTCTTGGAACGTATTGAAACAGGGAGCTACAACGCGAGCTATTGATCTACAACCTTTTTGCAAAGACAACTTAGACTATTGTTCATGATAAATAAGTTCATCTAATCAAATTATATGTAATGAACTCCCACTCAGATAGACATCCCTCTAGTCATCTAAGTGATACATGATCCGAGTCAACTAGGTTGTGTCCGATCATCACGTGAGACGGACTAGTCATCATCGGTGAACATCTTCATGTTGATTGTATCTTCTATATGACTCATGTTCGACCTTTCGGTCTTCCGTGTTCCGAGGCCATGTCTGTACATGCTAGGCTCGTCAAGTCAACCTAAGTGTATTGCGTGTGTAAAACTGGCTTACACCCGTTGTATGCGAACGTTAGAACCTATCACACCCGATCATCACGTGGTGCTTCGGAACAACGGACCTTAGCAACGGTGTACAGTTAGGGGAAACACAATTCTTGAAATTATTGTGAGGGATCATCTTATTTAAGCTACCGTCGTTCTTAAGCAAATAAGATGTAAAAGCATGATAAACATCACATGCAATCAAAAAGTGACATGATATGGCCAATATCATTTTGCTCCTTTTGATCTCCATCTTTCGGGCGCCATGATCATCATCGTCACCGGCATGACACCATGATCTCCATCATCATGATCTCCATCATCGCGTCTTCGTGAATTTGTCTCGCCAACTATTACTTCTACTACTACGGCTAACGGTTAGCAATAAAGTAAAGTAATTACATGACGTTTATGTTGACACGCAGGTCATAAATAAATGAAGACAACTCCTATGGCTCCTACCGGTTGTCATACTCATCAACATGCAAGTCATCATTCCTATTACAAGAACATGATCAATCTCATACATCACATATATCATTCATCACATCCTTTTGGCCATATCACATCACACGGCATATGCTGCGAAAACAAGTTAGACGTCCTCTAATTGTTGTTGCAAATTTTACGTGGCTGCCAATTTCTATTTACCCTTCATAAGGACCCTTTTCATCGAATCCGATCCGACTAAAGTGGGAGAGACACACACCCGCTAGCCAACTTATGCAACTAGTGCATGTCAGTCGCGGGAACCTGTCTCACGTAAGAGTACGTGTAAGGTCGGTCCGGGCCGCTTCATCCCATGATGCCCCCAAATGAAGATAAGTCTAGTAACGGTAAGTAAATTGACAAAATCGACGCCCACAACAATTTGTGTTCTACTCGTGCATAGAAACTACGCATAGACCTAGCTCTGATACCACTGTTGGGGATCGTAGCAGAAATTTAAAATTTTCTACGCATCACCAAGATCAATCTATGGAGTAATCTAGCAACAAGGGGAAGGGGAGTGCATCTACATACCCTTATAGATCGCTAAGCGGAAGCGTTGCAATAACGCGGATGAGGTAGTCGTACTCGTGGCGATTCAGATAACGGTCGATTCCGATCTAAGCACCGAACAACGGCGCCTCCGCGTTCAACACACGTGCAGCCCGATGACGTCTCCCATGCCTTGATACAGCAAGGAGAGAGGGAGAGGTTGGCGAAGACTCCGTCCAGCAGCAGCACGACGGCGTGGTGGTGGTGGAGGAGCGCGGTACTCTAGCAGGGCTTCGCCAAGCACTACGAGAGACGAGGAGGGAGAGAGGTAGGGTTGCGCCTTGGGAGAGAGAGACTCGTGTGTTAGTCAGCCCCAAAACCTCCACTATATATAGGGGCAAGGGGAGGGGGAGGCGCCCTAGGGTTTCCCCTAGGGGGGGCGGCGGCCAGGGCAGATGGGATCTCCCCCTTGGGTGACATGGCCCCCAAGCCAGGAGGTGGGAACCCTAGATGGGGCGCCCCAAACCCCCTGGTCACGTGGGAATAGGTGAGGGGGCGCACATCCCCTTAGTGGGCTGGTTTGCCCCCTTCCCTTGGCCCATGAAGCCCCCCAACACTTGCCGGGGCTCCCGAAACACCTTTCGGTCATGCTGGTCATCACCCGGTACCTCCAGAACACTTCCGGACTCCAAAACCCTTCGCCCAATATATCAATCTTCACCTCCGGACCATTCCGGAACTCCTCATGACATCCGGGATTTCATCCGGGACTCCGAACAACATTCGGTAACCGCGTACATGCCTTCCCTATAACCCTAGCATCATCGAACCTTAAGTGTGTAGACCCTACGGGCTCGGGAATCATGCAGACATGACCGAGACATCTCTCTGGTCAATAACCAACAGCGGGATCTGGATACCCATGTTGGCTCCCACATGTTCCATGATGATCTCATTGGATGAACCACGATGTCAAGGATTCAATCAATCCCGTATACAATTCCCTTTGTCTACTGGTACGATACTTGCCCGAGATTCGATCGTCGGTATCCCGATACCTTGTTCAATCTCGTTACCGGCAAGTCTCTTTACTCGTTCCGTAACACATCATCCCGTGATCAACTCCTTGGTCGCATTGTGCACATTATGATGACACTACTAGGAAAAGGGCTACAGATAGGATTGATACTAATGGTGCACCATGGAAGCAGTGCGCCACTACTATATACTAATGGCGCACCTGTTGGTGATGTGCCATTAGTGTGGAAGACACTAATGGCGCACCAGAAACAGGGTGCGCCACTAGTATTAATTATTTTTCCATTTTTCCATACATACTAATGGCGCATCAGGTCGACAATGCGCCATTACTAGTTCTAAGTAGTAATGGCGCACTAGTCAGAGAGTGCGCCATTACTATAATTTTTTTCTTATTCTTTTTTTTGCAAAACTACTAATGGCGCACCGTTTCACAGTGCGCCATTACTAGTTTAAACTAGTAATGACGCACTATTACACGGTGCACCATTAGTATATATATTTATATTTTTTACTATTTTGCAAAACTTCTAATGGCGCACCACCTGCAGGTGCGCCATTAGTAACCAGGGTTACTGATGGCGCATTTCCTTGTGGTGCACCATTAGTAACCTGGGACCCCAGCAAGATATTTTGGACAGCCCCACACCTACCCACTCACTTTCCCCACTTCATTCCCTCCACCTCCTTCTCCAAGCTTTCGGCTGCCTCCTCCTCACCTCATTTCCACCATAGATTCATCAAAATTAAGTGGTGAAATTACCTTTTTTTATAGGTAAGTAAGGGGAAAGCTATCTTCATGATCTAGATCTACTTTTTTTCTCCCTAGCTCGCTCCAACAACGTGCACATGCACTTTTTGTGGCCTAGCTAGATCTATGTATGTTTGTGGTGTTTCATGTGTTTGTGGTGTTGCATATATGTTTGTGTTTGAAGGTACCGGTATTTGAAATGCGATAGTTGCCAATATTTTGCCGGAATGTTTTGATTCATTTCCGTTTCGGCGAGAATTTTGGCACTATGCATTCTTTTTGGTCCTATTTTTAGGGAAGGTCATGCCAAAAATTTTCTTGGTTCTAAAATATCGTTTTGCTCTAGATGCTTCAAAAGAACGAGACGGAGATAAGATGTCCGTGTCGAAGATGCAAACTGAAGCCTTATTGCGGACCCGGATTCCGGGCAGGTGCGGGACCACCTGCTATTGCGTGGTTTCATGGATGGCTATCGGTGGCAAGGTGATGAAGATGACTATGAAGTCGTCCATGGCCGGGGCCGGGCAAGAAATGAGCAAGGGCAACAAGACAAGTAGCACCGCGGCGAGGGCGGGTGAGAAGACGAAGAATCCCCAGGACATGATCATGACGGTGATGCTATACACAGTCATCATGCAGAAGATGTCATACATGATGATGAGGAATATCAAGACGAAGGGCATGATCATGAAGATGAAGATGCTGGAGCAGACGACGATGGAGGCTGGGTGCAGGACCCTCATATTCAAGAGCTGCTTCTCAAGCAGACGGATAACACAAGAGCTGCCGCCCGAGAGAAAGCCAAGCTGGATCAACTGGAGATAGACGCGGTTACTCCATTGTATGAAGGATGCAGGCCCGAGGATACCCGCCTGAAAGTAACGCTCATGGCTCTAGAGATGAAGGTAAAACACAAAATGACCGACGCATGCTTCGACGAGAACATGTCATTCTGGCACGAACGTCTTCCCAAGGGGAACAAGTGCCCGACCAGTTTCAAGGAGGCGAAGAAAATCGTGTGTCCTCTGGATTTACCGTACGTGAAATACCATGTGTGCATGAACAATTGTATCATTTACCGGGACGAGCACGCGGAGTCTACCATATGTTCGGTGTGCGGCGTCACTCGATACAAGAAGAGGAAGAAAGCTCCTCGAAAATCAGCATGGTACTTTCCGATCACTCCTCGTATGCAGCGGTATTTCGCGGACCCTAAGGTAGCAAAGCTCCTGCGTTGGCACGCGGATAGGGAGGAGAAGAAGCGGGAAGATGACGGAAATGATCCGTAGATAAATAAAAAAGACAAGATGCTAAGTCACCCTAAGGATGCGAGCCAGTGGCAAGCGTTGAACTTCGAATACCCAGAATTTGGGAAGGATCCAAGGAACATCGTGCTGGGCGCGAGCACCGATGGAGTCCATCCATTTGGCAGCCAGAGAAGCACACATAGCACCTGGCCTGTGTTTGTGTGGATGTACAACCTTCCCCCCTGGTTGTACATGAAGAGGAAGTACATTCACATGAGTATGCTAATTGAAGGGCCGAAACAACCAGGGAACGACATCAATCTGTATCTGGGGCTGCTGAAGGAGGAGCTAGAAACGTTGTGGAAAACGCCAGCCAATACGTGGGACGCCGCAGAGAAACAATATTTCCCTATGAGAGCTGCACTGCTCACGACGGTGCACGACTATCTCGGTTACGGATATCTCACGGGGCAGGTAGTCCACGGATTTTCTGGATGCGTAAGGTGCATGGATGACACAACGTATCGCCAGCTAGATAGAGATCCCGGGTCTTTGAAAACCGTGTTCATGGGACATCGAAGGTGGCTTCGCGACGATGACCTGTGGAGGAAACGCAAGGATCTGTTCGATGGTGAAACCGAACCCCGAAAACGCCCGTGTACAAGGAGCGGCGAGGTAATAGACGAGCTGTTGAAAAATTGGAAAGATAGCCCACTGCCGGGAAAGAAGCAAAAGGAGCCATAGCCGGGAAAGAAGCGAAAGGCGCCAGAGCCGCTGCTGAAGGTATGGAAAATGAGGTCTGTTTTCTGGGACTTGCCGTACTGGAAGATCCACCGTGTGCCTCACAGCCTTGATGTCATGCATATCACGAAGAATGTGTGCGAGAGTTTGCTTGGTACCCTGCTCAACATGCCAGAGAGGACCAAAGATGGGCCGAAAGCAAGGGCAGACTTGAAATCAATGGGCATCAGGCATGAGCTTCACGCTAATGATGTTGATGATGATGATGATCATGATGATGATGAGGCGAAGCAGGACACAGAAAGTCATCACAAAGGCAAAAAGGCCAAGAAGACCGGAAATGACTACCCTCCCGCGTGCTTCACTCTAAGTCAGGAGGAGATCGAGCAGTTTTTCACCTGCCTCCTAGGAGTAACACTTCCTTACGGTTACGCGGGGAAGATAAGCAGATACCTAGACCCAGCGAAGCAGAAGTTCAGCGGGATGAAGTCTCACGACTGTCACGTGCTGATGACGCAGATACTTCCAGTTGCAATCCGTGGGATCATGGACGCGCACGTCCGTGAAACGCTATTTGGCCTATGCAACTTTTTCGACGTCATCTCTCGGAAGTCGATTGGCGTGAGGCAACTCAGAAGGCTACAGGAAGAGATCGTGGTGATACGAGCTTGAGATGTACTTCCCTCCCGCATTCTTCGACGTTATGGTGCATCTGCTGGTCCATATCGTGGAGGATATCATCCAACTGGGCCGACGTTCCTGCACAGCATGATGCCGTTCGAAAGGATGAATGGTGTCATCAAAGGATACGTTCGCAACATGTCACGTCCAGAGGGAAGTATAACCAGGGGCTTTCTGACCAAAGAGTGCATCTCCTACTGCACAAATTATCTAGGCATCGAGAACCCCGTTGGTCTGCCCGTCAACAGGCACCTCGGCAAGCTTGCTGGATGGGGCCACCGTGAGGGTCGCCGCGAAATGCATGTCGACTTCGAGGGTCGACTCGCCGACTTTGAAAGAGCAAACCTAGTCGCGCTACAACACATAGACGTGGTCAATCCTTGGGTGGTAGAGCACAAAACCTTTATTGAGAAGACGTACAATGACCGAGGCCAATAGAGGACGGACGGAGATATACTCAAAGAGCACAACTCATGTTTCACGCGTTGGTTCAACCAGAAGCTTCTGTCGTACCCTTTACATGAGGATTCTTCCGCGGAAGAACAACTCATATTCGCCTTGTCACAGGGCGTCGAGCACAACCTGATGACCTATGAGGCGTACGATATCAACGGCTACACATTCTACACCGAGGACAAGGACATGAAGAGCGATGGTTATCAGAACTCCGGGGTAACGATGGAATCCTACACCGGCAACGACAAGGACAGATACTACGGAAGGATCGAGGATATCTGGGAGCTGAGCTATGCTGGAGAGAAGGTCCCGATGTTCCGTGTCAGATGGGCCAAGAGCATCCTAAAAGAAGACCAGTATTTCACCACCATGGTTATACTCGAAGCCAAATCCAAGACCGCGGGCGCAAACGTCACCGCGAAAAATGAGCCATGGGTACTGGCTTCCCAAGTGGACCAATGCTTCTTCATTACCGACCCGTCAAAGCCCAGTCGTGTTGTCGTGAGGAGAGGCAAAAGGAAGATCATCGGAATGGATGGAGTAGCCAATGAGCAAGACTTCGACAAGTACGGCGACCCGAAGATCGAACATGACGACGACGATGAAGTAGCAGCACACACCACAAGAAGAAGCAGGACCACCCTACCTAAAGGACGTCCGTTCCATAGAAGAACTCCATTTGCGACAAAGAAGGGCAAGAAGAATGTGAACAGATAGCTAGCTAAGATCGGTTGTATTTAAATCGTAGTCTTCATTTCTCGATTGTATTTCATGGGCACTTTTTGATATCATGAATATTTTTAAATTTCATGGGCACTTTTTGAATTCATGAGGACACTTGATCTCGATCCCCCTCCATCTTGATCTCGATTCCCCCTCCATCTCGATCTCGATCCCACCCGCACCCTCCCCCGCTAGCTCCGCCGCCGACGACGACCCACCGTAACCCTCCCCCGCTCCACCGCCGCCGAGGAGCACCCGGCCCCCTGCACCCTCCCCCGCTCCACCGCCGCCAACGGGCACCCCCCGCACCCTCCCCCGCTCCACCGCCGCCAACGGGCACCCCCCGCACCCTCCCCTGCTCCACCGCCGACGCCGATGATATTTTCAAGTAACAAATTTGAACATATTTTTTAAAAAATTATTACTGTTTTTATAAAAAAATATTACTGTTATGATTTAAACAAGTTTGAACATATTTAAACACAAATAAATATCAAACAGGATTTTAAATGCATAAAATATATTGGGGAGCCTGGGAATCGAACCCAGGACCTCCTGGTGTGTGTGCTGCGTATTGACCAGTCGGGCCAGTGGGCGGGGTCTATTGTAGATAGGGTTAGGTTGTATATAACCTGACAAGTTGGGCTAGATTAAATTACTTATGGCGCACCCCTCAGTGGTGCGCCATTGCTATGGATGTACTTATGGCGCACCCCTGGGTGGTACGCCATTGCTAAGCCTCCCCCCACACTAAAATCCCCAATCTCTCACATTTCTCTCTAATCCATCCCCTACCTCGTCTCACCCGCCCCTGACCACCACCGCCCACCACTTCCCCCGTGCTCGCCGTCCCCGGCCGTGCTCGCTTCCCCCGCTGCACCCGACCACCTCCCTCACCGTCCCCCCTCCGCCCGCGCCCGCGCCCTCGCCCTCGCCGTCCCCCTCCTCCCGCGGCCCCG
Organism: Aegilops umbellulata; assembly: GCA_032464435.1. Lineage (NCBI taxonomy): Eukaryota > Viridiplantae > Streptophyta > Magnoliopsida > Poales > Poaceae > Aegilops > Aegilops umbellulata. Next base: position 335,476,453 of record CP136058.1, read on the forward strand.
CCTGCGTCAACCTCCCTCCCGAGCGTGACAGCTAGGGTTCCTAGCTGCCGCCGCCGCTGCCGGCCCGCCGCTGCAGCGCGCCTAGCCGGCCGAACCCTCCGCTGCCCCGCCTCCGGTACAGGACCCCAGCAGCGCCTCCCCCCATCAAGCAGCCGCTCCCACCAGTAGCACCCCCCCTCCCTGGAGCAGGCGCTCCTGCCCAGCAACGCTGCCGTCCGGAGCTACGCCGGTGACCAGTCCGTAGGCAAGTATCCACCACTCCCTCCTTCCTCCCTATTCCTCCCTCTTCCCTCATCCCCCCTCCCTCCTTCCTCTTGCATCCTCTGTTCAATTTTTTTTCCTGATTTTTTTAGTGGATGAGTACTTGATGTAGATTCGATACTGTGGGAATATAATGATAGTTATTTCTTGCTTGCTGCGTGATTTTTCCAGAGCATGCTCAATTTTACATGTGAAAGGATTGTGCTTGATAGGTGTTTGTGATAATGCCTTTAAGGGCAAATGTTTACAAATTGTAGGTTGAATATTTTTCATGAGCAAATGTTTTGGTTTAAACATGTTAGCAAATTGTAGATTGAGTTGTTTTATCTGCAATTTGAGAGAGCAGGAGCTTTGTGTTGGTTTATCTTAGGTAGGACCAGGAGATGTCTAGGGACAATATTTTGGCCATATGGTTAGCAATGTGAAGGGAATATGAGAGATTAATTCAAAATGAATGTATGTTTGTAACTGAATTTTTTTGACAGTTTGTTAACTGAATTTTTTTGATAGTGTGTTAACTGAATTTTTTTGACAGTGTGTTAACTGGCCACTTATCTTCATTTCAAAGCCCAAGTTGCAGCCCTTTAGATTGACAGCTGGACAGAAGGTATCTTCTAGTAACTTTAGAGTGGAAGGCAGCTTCACTTTATAAAATGACATTCTTTTTAGAGTTTCAGCTTTTATGTACATACATTAAACTAAAAAGGTATCTCTACCACTACATGAATTATAAGCATACATTCTAACAGAACTATGTCTCTACGTAAAAGCATTCATTCTAAAGAAGATACCTTTGGTATAATGTGTTTAACTTGTAGCTTCTAGCTTAAGTGAGTAGCCAGTACTGTAGTGAGTAGCTTAACTTGTTTAAGTACTGCCAGTTAGTAGTACTGCTAGTGAGTAGATGAACTCCATTTAACTAGCTTAATTGAGTTTCAGTTATGTAGTGAAGTTCTTCTATTTTGTATGATGCGGTTCACGCTTAAAATGTCCTGCTATGTAGTCTGTTGGATCATCTATGTACTATGTGTGTTGTGGCATGTGGTGTGGTCGATGCTGAGATGTCAACTCTATGTACTATGTATGCTGTAGCATAGGTGAAGCCACTGACTACACTTCAGGTTCTACTCCTGGAACACTTCAGGAGTTTTACTTCATAACTGGAGGATTTTGATGATATTGGGGGGTTTTGTCTCCGACCATCGTGTCGTGATGATATTGTGGGGTGTTGTGGGGTTGCAGCTGGGCGGGGGTGGGGTAATGATTTTGCAGGAACCCCGAGAGACCCTTGAGTTTGTCAGAATTTTGATTAACTTCCGTTCCGGCAAATTCGGGTACTCCATATGTCCTATTTTCAGCAAAGGGCATGCTGAAATTTTCCGTGAATTTTAGCATGACTTTGCTAAAAATAGGACATATGCGGTACTTGCGACTAATGCATGGGCCGGGGTATCTTAGTACTTAGTTAAGTAGGATCAACTGCCCCGCCATTCTTGCTGCATAGGTGGCAATAGAACCAAGTGATTTGTGCCAAGTGATTAGGCCCAACCTAGGGTGCCTCAGCACCGATAAACCCTAAATGATGAAAACTTAACTTGGCTGCCCCGGATGCCTCGGTGTCGATGAGAACCTAAATGATGTACGCTTAGGCTTTTAGGGTGCCTCGGCGTCGACAAACCCTAAATGATGAAAGCTTAGGCTTTTAGGGTGCCCCGGTGTCAGCAATCCCTAAATGATGAGACCATGATCTTGTTCCTTGACAATAACCAACTTTTTGACCAAACTTTTTTCCTATTTAGAGCGAAACATGGCCCACAACGATGAGGCCGGTGGTTCGGGCGGCAAGCAATTCTGGGAGCTGTCCCAGGAGATGGAGGAACAACCTCACCGCTATGAGGACGCCGCGGGAGACACCGATCCTGATTGCACAACCCCTAGTGGCGTCGGGGATGACACCACTGATGGTGCCGCCGAGGATGCCACCACTGACGATGGCAGCGCACACACAAATGGCAGCCAACCGAAGAAGCAAAGGAAGGACCGGCGCCCGAATGCGCTCCGCACCCTCAAGGAGGAATTCACTCAAGTGGACTCCGACGGTAATCCAACGGAGCCCAAACATATAGTCAAGGGGTACTCGCTTCAGCTCGGGTGCATTCTCCGGAGCACCGTCTCGATCAACACCGAGAACCTTAGGCATAAGGACAGAGGGAATTTGCGCAACCTCCTCTTCACGAAGCAGCACGAACGATACAAGTTCCCCGCCGAATTTGAAAACACGCGCCTCTCAGGGAATAAAGTGAACAGTGCCGCGCTCACGAAGATGAGCACGTCCCTGTCTACTTGCAGAAGCGCGGTGAAGAGAATGATTGATAAAGGTGATAGTTATGACAAGATCAAGGCGAAATATCCTTTGATGAGCGAAGATGACTACAAGGAGTTCAAGATCAAGTGCGAGAGCCCCGCAACCTCCGAATCAAGTCAGTGGGGGAAAGAAATGCGGGAGTTGAACTTAGGGGAACACAAACTCGGTCCCGGCGGTTACAGAGTGGCGGAGCCTATATGGGACAAGGAGGACGCAGAGCATGCCGTGCAAGGCCTACCGCCCCGCTTCGAGAAATACAGTGGTGACAAGCAGACCAGGAACTATGTCAGGGCCCGGTACAAGGAGGACTCGATAACAAAGGAGCTTACCACGGATCCGAAGACCAGGGCGCTTGAGCTTCTTCTGGTAAGGAATACACCCCCGTGTAATTAGCTCCATATGGTGGCACTCTAATTAATCCCCAATATTTCTAAACGGTTCACGTTCCTTTCGCAGGACAATGAAAGCAGTAGCGCGGGGTCGTCTCAGAGCTCCCCTTTCGACACCCCTTTAAATAGGGCGTTGAACGTAATGAAAAACAAGGATAAGATCACTAAGCCAACGTCATCTGGTCGTGTGGCCGGCAAAGGCTTGTCCACAAAATGGGGGTCATACTATACCGCTGGTGTGCAGAAGGAGAAAAAGACCAGCTCGGAAAGCTAGACGCGCGAGGTTGAAGAACTCAAGGCACAAGTGGCGCGGATTCCGGAGCTTGTCCAAGAGCAAGTGCAACAACAACTTGGAATGACGCTCAACGCCATGGTGCCTACGTTGATTCATGGGCTGCGACGTGGATTGCGGGCGGCCAACAGGGGCCTCCCCCGGTTCCCAGCTTCACGGCCAGCAATTCGCACAGCGCGCAGGCGGCGCCATTGGTGTCTCCGGCGGAGGCGGTATTCGTGTCTCCGGCGCCGGCACGGGCATTGGAGCTTAATGCACCCGGGTGTACGCCGGCCGGCACCTCGCCAGCAAGCGCCCCCTCCGTCAGTTGCACGGTCGCCGTTGGCGGTGCCTCGACATTAGCCGAGCTCGACGGCATCACGGTAACTAAGCCTCTCGGCCGATGACTTCATCTCCTTGCCTTTGACTGGGCATCCCTGATGCCCTGTGCATGTTTTCGCAGGGCACCGCCAACGTTCCTTGCACTCTTCTACACTTCGTGGGCGCCGAGTTGGTCGGTGTCGCCAAGGGCAGAATCGTTCAACCGGGCAACCCCATGTTCCACGGTAATCCGATGCCACCCACAATGTATAGGGTTGAAGTGGTTCGGGTGATGCCAGGCTGCGACGAGCTGTTACCTCCGATTCGACCCACTGGGGCCGATGAAGAAGATGAGATGACCCTCAGCACCTGCGTAAACTGGCCCCTGCTTTGGCCGAAGAGCCAGATTCGTTTGGGGGCGGGGGACACCAGCCCACAGACAAGACCGCCAGTCGTGCCGGCGCCAAGCCATGGCAAGAACGCCGCAATGCTACCGGACCTGCCGGACATCCCTATGGCACAAGATCCGGACAGCCCTATGGCACAGGATCCGAACGGCGACGACAATGACGATGGTACATTTACCAAAGTTGATAAGTACTTTGCCGAACATGGGTACGCTGATGAGTTCTGCGGGCCTCTTTCTCAAGAACCCAACCAAGACGACCGCGATCTAGCTGGTACGGCGGAGAAATCCAATTGCAACAGGCGTCGTCTGGCGTTCAGTTCTCAGGACACGCCTCCAGCTCCCGCCTTCACCGAGCCTCAGATAGCTGAGGTACGAAATATTATCAGCCCCAACATGCTCAAGAAGGCGGTCTGTGAGCAGAACTCGGTCCCATTACAGGAGATCAAGAAGAAGGGATGGAAACGAAAGACTAACAAGGGCGCCGGTGCGAGCCAGTCGGCACCGAGTTCGATCCGTGCTCAGGACGGGCCACCTTCACCTAAGGATATCTCGAGGAGGGTGCATGTGGCGGGTAGGGCGATGCTACCGCCAAATATGCTGAATGCTGCAACCGGTGCTATGCGGAGTCTACACGACAGTGTTCTTTCTTTGGAGAAGCGGTGTCTCAGAGAGAAGGATGTGGCATACCCGGTTTTCGTGGCCAAGGTGCTAGAGGGCAAGGGCTTTGTGGATAGCGACATCGGGGGTACGATCGTCCTACGGTTTGATGACATATTTGCTATGTTTAACCTTCATCCGCTGCACTACACCTTCGTTCGGCTGTTTTCGCTGAGTATGCAGATGCGGATCATTAGAGACAAGACCCCGGACATCGTGATAGTCGACCCCTTCTACATGCGTGCCAAGCACTTGAGCAGCGCTGGGGACCGCCAAGTTGCGAGTTCACACCTCGAAGGCGTCATTCTGGCAAACACAGATAAAGATAACTTCCTTGTGGCTTACTTTCCCGAGTAAGTCATCCCTTAACCGCCCCGTAACATATGATTTCTTAGATTTCGATCGTTCTTTTTTTTCTAACATTCCGTGTTCTGTGCAGTGACACACATTGCACACTCATCCTCTTAAGCCCGAAATATTCCATGGCCGCGTATTTCGACCCGAACCGTAACTCCAAGATAGACTACACAAATGTCAAGAAAGTTCTTGATGATGTTCTCCCCGGCTACGCCAAATCTGGAGGCACCTTCACCAGGCCAGTTCGTAAGTACGGCAAGCACATGTTCTCACACAATACGAAGTTCTGCTGCGTCAAGCAGCCGCCTGGCGGTCAGAAGGATGCCTACTATGCCCTCCATCACATGCGGGCGATCGTAAGGGACCATCATCACCTTCTGCTATCAGATAATCTCAAAGATTGGGCCGCGAGCTTGTCGGCAATCCAGGACGCGGACCTCAGACAAGAATTCTTTCGCATCCAGTCAGAGTTTGCGGACATCATCCATCAAGATGTCCTTCATACCTCGGGGCAGTTCTTCCTCAGATATCAACCGTCCAACAGTGAGATAGAGGAAACGCTACAAATGCAGGGTGACAACGACTGCGATTTCATGACCATCACGACAGACGGCGGCTTCACCCACGCTCCTGTCCGATGAGTCGAGTCGAAAGTAGTGATGTGTAGTTCTGAAACATTGATTGGCTCATGTTGTAATTAAACTTTAATGAATTCGTATGTCTCTTTGGTTTGGACAGTTGTTCAACTTAGATGTAATCGATGCTATTTATTAGTAGGACCATGAATCGTGCTATTAATGTCTTGCTTTTCTCTTTCGATACTTTTGTTGCATACTTACATATTGCTTATGTATTGTCTGTTGTTTGGCTTGTGCATAGATATGCCGTCGTATGTCGTGTATAAGGGTAAGGTTCCCGGAGTCTACGATGAATGGGAGGAGTGTCGGAGACAGGTTCACCATTTCAGCGGTAACAGTTACAAAGGGTACACCACTAGGGCGGAGGCCGAATCTAGATACGCCCGCTATCTAGCGGGAGAGAGGAGGGAGCGTTGGAGGAACCGGATGAAGACCAATTTGATCGCGATGATGCTCATCGTGATGACCATAGCTCTCTTCTATGTGATGGTAGTTTAGATGATCGATATCGACTTGTAATGTGAAGACAAACTCGATACTCGCGGTCTTGAGACTTGTAATGTTTTATCTTTGTTCGGTCTTTTGAATTCGGAGACTAATATGATGAATTGTATTCGGAGACTAATCTTCTATTGTATTCGATGAATCTGATGTTGTTGTGTGCTGCTGTCTATATTCTGTCTAATAATATATTTTATATTCTGTCTAATAATATATTTTGTAACCTACGCAAAAATCAGAAAAGGAAAAAAATAAACCAAATATTCGTACTAATGGCGCATCACCACCAGGTGCGCCATTAGTATGCCAAAGGATACTAATGGCGCATCAACAGAGAATGCGCCATTAGTATGACAAAGCCATGCTTACGTATGGCCCCCCAGGAGGCACACTAATGGCGCATGCTATTACATACTAATGGCGCACTAGTTGGTGCGCCATTAGTATACCAGATACTATTGGCGCGCCTGTGGTGCGCCATTAGTAAGATATACTAGGGGCGTGCTACTAATGGCGCACTCGTAATGCGCCATTAGTAGGCAAAACCAGTGCGCCATTAGTAGGCCTTTTCCTAGTAGTGTGATGTCCTACCGAGTGGGCCCAGAGATACCTCTCCGTCACACGTAGTGACAAATCCCAGTCTTGATTCGTGCCAACCCAACAGACACTTTCGGAGATACCTGTAGTGCACCTTTATAGCCACCCAGTTACATTGTGACGTTTGGTACACCCAAAGCATTCCTACGGTATCCGAGAGTTGCACAATCTCATGGTCTAAGGAAATGATACTTGACATTAGAAAAGCTTTAGCATACGACCTACACGATCTTGTGCCAGGCTTAGGATTGGGTCTTGTCCGTCACATCATTCTCCTAATGATGTGATCCCATTATCAACGACATCCAATGTCCATGGTCAGGAAACTGTAACCATCTATTGATCAACGAGCTAGTCAACTAGAGGCTTACTAGGGACATGGTGTTGTCTATGTATCGACACATGTATCTGAGTTTCCTATCAATACAATTCTAGCATCGATAATAAACGATTATCATGAACAAGGAAATATAATAATAATGACTAATTTATTATTGCCTCTAGGGCATATTTCCAACAGTCTCCCACTTGCACTAGAGTCAATAATCTAGTTCACATTGCTATGTGATTAACACTCAAGGTCACATCACCATGTGACTAACACCCAAAGAGCTTACTAGAGTCAATAATCTAATTCACATTACCATCTGATTAACACTCAATGAGTTCTGGGTTTGATCATGTTATGCTTGTGAGAGATGTTATAGTCAACGGGTCTGCAACAATCAGATCTGCATGTACTTCGCAAAACTTTATGTCATATCATAGATGCTGCTACCACGTTCCACTTGGAGCTATTCCAAATGGTTGCTCCATTATACATATCCGGTTTTTCTACTCATAGTCATCCGGATAGGTGTTAAAGCTTGCACCGACGTAACTCTTAACGTTGAACTCTTTATCACCTCCATAACCGAGAGATATTTCCTTATTCCTCTAATGATAATTTTAACCACTGTCCAGTTATCCACTCCCGGATCACCTTTGTACCCTCTTGCCACACATGTGGTAAGGCACAAATCAGGTGCCGTACTCGGCATGACATACCGTATAGAGACTATGACAAAATCATAGGGGACGACCTTCGTCCTTCCTCTTTCTTCTGCCGTGGTCAAGCTTTGAGTCTTACTCAACTTCACACCTTACAACTCAGGTAAGAATCCCTTCATTGACTGATCTATTTTGAACTCCATCAAAATCATGTCAAGGTGTGCGTTCTTTGAAAGTATCATCAGGCGACTTGATCTATCTCTATAGATCTTGATGCCCAATACGTAAGCAGCTTTATCCAGGTCTTCCTTGAAAAATCACTCTTCAAACAACCGTTTATGCTTTCAGAAATTCTACATTATTTCAGATCAACAATATGTCATCCACATATACTTATCAGAAATGTTGTAGTGCTCCCACTCACTTTCTTGTAAATACAAGTTTCTAGCAAACATTGTATAAACCTAAAAGCTTTGATCACTCCATCAAAGCATATATTCCGACTCCGAGATGCTTGCTCTAGTCCATAGAAGGATTGCTGGAGCCAGCATACCTTTTTAGCATCCTTAGGATCGACAAAACCATTTATTGTATCACATACAACTTTTTCTTACGAAAACTGGTAAGAAAACTTGTTTTGACATCCATCTGTCAGATTTCATAATCGAAAAATACAGCTAATACTAACATGATTCCGACGGACTTAAACATCGCTACGGGAGAGAAAATCTCATCGTAGTCAACTCCTTGAACTTGTGAAAAAACTCTTTGCCACAAGTCGAGCTTCATAGACGATAACATTATCGTCCACGTCCGTCTTCTTCTTAAAGATCCATTTATCTCAATGGCTTGCCGATCATCGGGCAAGTCCACCAAAGTCCATGCTTTGTTCTGATACATGGATCCTATCTCGGAATTCATGGCTTCTAACCATTTGTCGGAATATGGGCCCACCATCGCTTCTCCATAGCTCGTAGGTTCATGTCGGTGTACTAAAGTAGGGGTACCTTAGTACCCCGAACTTGTGCACGGGCAGTAGTAGCGTCCCGCGGCAAGGCTTGCCCGGGGAGCGACAAGAGTCTCCACGGCCCTTTCTGGGCCGGACGAAGGCCAAGAGATCGAGCCTAGAAGACCAGGCCCCGGCAAGAGGAGCTTGTTGGGGCGAGAAGGCGAGGTCCGGCAAGAGGAGCTTGCCGGGCCAAGGCGACAAGGCCCCGGCAAGAGGAGCTTGCCGGGATGACTAAGTCGAAGCACCAAGGCCCCGGCGGGAGGAGCTCGCCGGGACGGCCGAACCAAGGCACACCAAGAGAAGCCCGCCGCGGCGCTCCGCGCGCCCCGGCAAGGCCTGACGAGCGGCAAGCTCTCAGGTGCGGCAAGACAACCACCGCGGCAAGCCACTTGCCGCGGCAAACCACCACCTCAGGCATGCGCTCCAGCTCACCTGCCCACGCGTCACTCTGGAGCTTCCCCGGAGACATGTGGCGGGGCGCCGCGCAACCTGGAGCGCGCGCATGGCATGCGACGTTGGTGGAGTCGCCCCCGTGGCAAGCGGAGGCGCCCCTAACGGTCCGCCTCGTCACTGTTCAGGCGATCCAGACGTGCATTTAATGCCTTTGGCCCCCGCCGTCAGAGTTAGGTGCGATAGCACTGTGCGGCCACTGTTCGCACAGTTCCATGCCATTTTTACCCTCTCCTGCGTCGCTACCTGTGGAAAACCCCTTAGCATATAAAAGGAGGCCCATGCGCACGTAGGGAGGGGGGAACCCTAGAGAGATCGAACCCAGAGGAGGGATCCAGACCCGAAGAAGGACACACAGTAGACCCTCGTCTACGTCCAGCTCCAACTTACTGTAGCTTCTTGCGCTCCAGAGCAAGAACTCGAATCAACCAGACATGCAGCAGTAGGGTTTTACGCATCCATGCGGCCCGAAGCTGGGTAAAATCGTGGTGTGTGTGTGTGTGTGTGTGTCGCCTCGATCTGCTCTTTGTGCAACCTCCGCCCCCCCCCCCCCCCCCCGCCGAACCGACAAGGGGCTCCGTCCCCATAGGTGCTCGTGGAGGCAGATATCCCCCGACATCTTTGGCGCGCCAGGTAGGGGGTGCATCGAGGTTGTGCGAACCAGATTTGGCGACCACAGGCAAGCTCAGGTATGGCCAGGTACCTTTCCGCTCCGACCCGCGGAGCGGAGGCACTCCTCCCCACGGACTCGTGCACGGCCCTCCTCGAGTACCCACTCATGCAGAGTCCGGGCAAGAGCAGCTGCTCCTTGAGGAGGACCGCCTTCCGGCCGCTGAGCGAGTTTCTTGCCTCCAGCAAACTCTGCGCCACTCCCGTAGCCGCAGAAGTTAGCGCCGGAAGTTGCGGGAAAGGCGACCTTGTTCTTCGGCGAGCCCAGGCCGCCAAGATCCAAACGAGTCGACGCCGACCGTGGGAGGAACCTTGCCAGCGCGGCCGTCGGAACCCGTTCCGTCGGCCACCCTCTCTCTGTCCAAGTCTTGCCGCAGTTGCATGTAATCCTTGGTTCAGAGACGGGCGCAGATCCCAAGCATAGATTATGTGCCCCGCACATCTTGTCGATTTCGCGCCTCTCCGCTTGGCGCATGCATTATTTGACATGATTGTGCAGCACTCGACTCCGGCAAGCGATGGCGGGCCGCGAAGCCCCGAGCCTTCGTTATTCCCTTACCTCGAGTAGGGGGGATGACAGGATAGGCTGGGCGTCGCCCGAGGAAGCTGCGCCTTGCCGGACGGCAAACAACAGAAAAGCTAAGTTGCCAAAGTTTGAGCAATTAAGCTCCTTTTTATCCTTAAGTTATCTTCCTCGAACGGCCGAGCTTCGTATGGGAAACTTGTGCGCGGAGGGGCCGGCTCGTGGCTGGTTGCGCCCTTATTTCGTTTCGAGTCCGCTCAACGACTTAAGTGTGCTACATCCCGAGTGGCGTCCTACTTTGTTTCGAGCTTGCTCGGCAGCTTGAGCGTGCCGCGACTGCAGTCGCCGCGCTTACCTCGCCCTGAGCCTGCTCAACATTGTAAGTGAGTTGCGCCAGCCGCGGCAAGGTTTCTTGCCGGTGGAGGCTCCGCCAGCGGGTTGCTGATGTCCCACACTCGGCACCCGTGGCAAGGCGGAGGCTTGCGCCAACAAGTTCCCAGGAGCGTAGGGCGTGAACGTACGAAGCACAAGGTCGAACGAGGGAGATAACAGCGCAATGAACTGCCTAAGATAAAAGTTATATTTCAAAATGACTTGCCGCTGCTCTAATCAGCTGTTTCTATGACATGCTCAGCAGCAACAAGGGAAGAAAAGAAAGGGATGGGCGGCCTAATCCGCGCGGTCGCCCTCGACCCGCCTGATCCCGGCCACCCTTTCCACAATGGGGGTGACGAGGGCCCTGATCTGCGCCAGGTCAGCGTCTTAAGGCAAGTGCCTGAGGACGTTGGTGAGCCTGATGGTGGGGTTGCGGAAGACGATCTTCACCACCACCCTCTCGAGGGCCCCGGAGACGGCTTCCCGCGTCTCCTCGGCCAGCTGCTCTGGGATCATTTCCCGGAGATGCTGGAGCACCCCCACCAAGCCCTTGAAGAAGGAGGTGAGCTTGACGCTCGACGGGACGTCCTCGCCGGAGGGGTACTCGTGGACCTCCATCCCCAGCAGCTTCAGCTCCTTGTCGATGGTGGTGGCGATGTCGATGAGGCCTTCGGTCAACCGCTCCACCGTCTCCTGGAAGGCGTTCTGGGTAACGGCGGCGCGCCTCAATAGCTCCTCGTTGCCAGCAACCTCCTTCCGCAAGGTCGCTTCCTGCCCCTTGGCGCTCTCCAGCGCCTTGGACAGGGTGTCTAGCTTCAGCTTGAGGTCAGCCTTGGAATCCTTGGCGGCGTCGAGCTCCTGGATCTTCTCGACGAAGCGGCCCTGCAGCTCGCCAAGGGTGTGAGCGCCCTTCTCGCGCTCTTGTTTGAGCGCGGCAAGCTCCTCGCCGCTCGCCTTGAGGTCGCTGACGAGCTGCGCCACCCTCGTCTCCAGCTCCCCCTTGGCGACCTCGGCGGCCGCGGCAGCGTCCTGCGCTTCCCGCAGGGCCCCGCCAAGCGCCTGCTCGCGCGCGGCAACCTCCTCCTCGTGGCTGGCGAGTCTGGCCTTCTGTTGCACCAGTTCGCTTTCCCGCACGGATAGCCCCGCAGCGGCAAGCCTCTGCTGCTCTTTGGCCTCTGCCTTCTCGAGGAGAAAGGCCGTCCGCGCCTCGTCGAGCAGCCTCCGCTCCTCCGCCAAGGACTGGAGAGCCTCCTGGTTGAGCTCCCGGAGCTCCCCGGCGCGCTTCTCCATGTCCGCGCCGGCCCTTGCGACGAGTGCCTCTTGGCGCTCCACCTTGGCCTGCCGGGCGCGGTAGAGCGACACCAGCTTCCGGAGCAGCCGCTCCTCCTCGGGCTCGCCGCTGCTGGTGCTCGGCGCATCGACCACTGTCAGCCCAACGGAGGCGAGCACTTCTCCGTCCAAGGCCTCCCCCTCGACCGGCGCCCTGGAGCTAGGCTCCCAGGGGAGCCTGATGAAGACGCCATCGCCGGCCTGCAGGTAGGCGCCTGCCGGGGGCTCCTCGGGGCCCGACGTCGTAGCAGCGGCGGGATCACCGGACGGCGGAGTGCTTGACGCCCCGGCCTCCCCGGGGCCGTCGGTGCGGTTGCCGGTCCCCTCGCCGCCTGCTGCCGCGGCGGCCTTGGCGGCTTCGGCCTCCCCGCCGCCTGCGGGGTCGTCGGTGCCTTCCGCCTCCCCGACGACGACCTCGGTCTCCATCGGGTCCGCGGTGGGCGGGTCTGATGGCCGGAAGAGGGGAGAAGAGTCAACCGAGCAGCCGACAAAAAGGCTCATAAGGGAAGATGACCAGGGAGAGTTTTCCGTGCAGGGGGGCTTACCGGTGGCAGGATCCGTGGCCGCGGCCTCCGCTGCTGGGGGATCGCTGGCCGCGTCCCTCGCCAGAGATCCCTCCCTTGCCGGAGAGGTCTTCCTTGCCGGGGGCTCCTCCCTTGCCGGGGAGGTCTCCCCTGCCGGGGGCTCCTCCCTTGCCGGGGATTTCTCCCTAGGCGGGGTGGTTGACGCAGACGGCGCGGCAGGAGTGCCCCCCGGGGTCGCCCGCTGGGGCTGCTCTGCTCCTACCCAACGACAACAACAACGGCCACATGTCAACCACGAAGTGAAGGGAAGCTCACGCGCGCGCCAAACGGCAAGAACTAGCCGTGCACTCACCCTGAGGGCTGCGCAGTGGGCTGCCCTGCGGACCCACTGTCAAGTCCGGCAAGGTCGCCTCCGGCACCTCCCCAGTTGCCGGGGGAGATTCGCCCTCGAAGACGACCAGCGGGACCTTGGCCCTCTTCGCCCTCCTCTGGGCCAGGCTCTTGAAAGGGAACGGTTTCGGGGGAGGATGAGTGGGCTGCGAAACAAGACGAAGCAACAGAAATCAAGAAGATACAAGCTCTACCAGGAACTTACTCTTTATCCTCCTCTTCGTCGTCGGAGCTAAGCGCGGAATAGTCAAAAACCGGCTTGCTCCAGGCGCGAGGAGACAGGGGAGTGGGTTCCCGGGACCGCTTGGCGGGGGCGGTGGACGACCCCGCCCCCGTTGTCGCCGCGGTACGGGGAGCGGCAGGAGCGGAAGCCGTGGCCCGTGAGGACCCCGCTCCCGCTGCTTCAGAGGCGCGCGTCACGCGGGGCTGCGGTTGCTGGTCGGCCTGCCGCACCACCTCCCCGGCCCTGCGGAGACGCCTCCTCGGCTGGGCAGGGGGCTCCGCCTGCGACGAGCTGCCCGGGAGCTGCGAGGAGGGCGCGTCAGCCTCCGGCAAGCCGCTCGCGTCCTGAGCGGGCTCGCCCGCGCCACCGTGCCTGGCTGGTTCCTCCGCGCCGGCGAGCTCCATTTGGTCGGCGAGGCTCTCCGCCTCCGCCGCGTCTGCTTCAGCCAGGGTGAAGCCAGACTCGCCCGCGGCAGCGGCGGCCGCCGCCTCCTCCATCCTGGAGGCGATGTAGGCCAGCTCCTCGGGGGTGGTGTCCCGCGTGAGGCTCCTCTTCTCGTCGGGGTCGACCGGCACCTCCTCCAAGTTGTCGAAGAAGGCCTGCACGACATCGTCCGCCGGCTCCTACCAGGTCGCGTCGATCCCGTGCGAGTCGCACAGCGGCATCATCGCGAGGATGCGGCTGAGCGCCGAGTTGTTGCACAGGGGGACGACGCCCGGCGGCAACCTGAACCATTCTGGGTGCTCGGAGTCGTGCCTAAACAGCTCCTTCAGCACTCCGACGAGCTCAAGAACGGTGAAGTTGTAGTTAAGGCCCGGGCCCAGCCTCATGATGTCCGCCGCGTTTTGGAATTCCCAAGCCGGCTTCCCCCTCTCCTGCAGGGGGGCGATACGCCGGCGAAGGAAATCCGTGCCGACGGCGCCGACGGTGAGCCCGGCAAACCTGAGGCGCAGGATTCGGGTGGCGGCAATCTTCAGCTTGGCATCGTCCGGGGCCAGGTCGCTCCAGTCGCGGCCGCGCACCACTGGAGTTCGGTGCACGGCGGTGAACGGCGGTGGATTCTCCTCGACGATCAGGCACCACTCGGCCCTCCACTCCTCCCATCTGCCATGGAGTTCCCCCTCCAAGTAGACCTCTTTCTTGCTGGTCCTGGAGACCCAGGCGACTCCGCCGGACAGCGGCTCTCCTTTCTCCACCCGAGGAGTAAAGAAGTGGCGGAAGAGGGCTACGTTGGGGCGGACTCCGACAAAGTTCTCGCAAAGGTGTGCGAAAACCGCCATTGTCAGAACGGCGTTGGGGGTGAAGTCAAGGAGGTGGAGGTTGTAGGTGTGCATGATGTCGCAGAAGAACTCGGAAAAAGGCAGGCAGAGCCCGCAATAGAAGAACACGGCGAAGAAAGGGTACCCGGTCGGGTACAGCTTCTGGGCGATGGCGGGAAGAACTCGCGTGCGCGGATGCGCACGCGTCGCCGTCGACCAGAAGAGGCGGTATTCGTTCTTCAGCCTCAGCGCATCAAGCTGAGGGGGGAACGTCGCCGTCTCCTTCCGAAGCACTTCCAGCCGCAGCGCCTCGGCCAACTTCACGGCCTTCCCCTTCGCCTTGTCGCTCTTCGGGGCCATGGCAGAAACGGGGAGGGGGAGTTGTCGGCGTGGGCGGCGCCGGGGGCTGCGAAGGCGAATCGCTGCTTTCTCTAGTGAGGAGGAAGTGGCGGAGATTTTCGAGGAACAGCAACCGGCGGAATGGCGAGCTGCCCCTATTCCCCTCCGCTTATAAAGGAGGGAAGGAGTGGGGGCGGACGCTCCGCCTTTCCAAATAAAAGAGGTCGTGCCCGACGTGACGCATGCCTGCGGGCCTCAAGCCCCGCGCACGCCACCCACGTCATGCACGTCTCGCACGCCTCGCCCCCCACGACGCCGCGATAAGCGCGCGCCACTCGGGGAGGGCGCAACGGACGCAGAGTTAAGGAGCAGCGCAACCCAGGCCACGCGTGCCCGTGCACTGTTAGGGCCTGGCCCAACAATGCTCGGCACCGTGTATGGCCCAGACCCGGGGGCTCCTGTCGGTGTACTAAAGTAGGGGTACCTTAGTACCCCGAACTTGTGCACGGGCAGTAGTAGCGTCCCGCGGCAAGGCTTGCCACGGGAGCGACAAGAGTCTCCACGGCCCTTTCTGGGCCGGACGAAGGCCAAGTGATCGAGCCTAGAAGACCAGGCCCCGGCAAGAGGAGCTTGCCGGGGCGAGAAGGCGAGGTCCGGCAAGAGGAGCTTGCCGGGCCAAGGCGACAAGGCCCCGGCAAGAGGAGCTTGCCGGGATGACTAAGTCGAAGCACCAAGGCCCCGGCGGGAGGAGCTCGCCGGGACGGCCGAACCAAGGCACACCAAGAGAAGCCCGCCGTGGCGCTCCGCGCGCCCCGGCAAGGCCTGACGAGCGGCAAGCTCTCAGGTGCGGCAAGACAACCACCGCGGCAAGCCACTTGCCGCGGCAAACCATCACCTCAGGCATGCGCTCCAGCTCACCTGCCCACGCGTCACTCTGGAGATTCCCCGGAGACACGTGGCGGGGCGCCGCGCAACCTGGAGCGCGCGCATGGCATGCGACGTTGGCGGAGTCGCCCCCGTGGCAAGCGGAGGCGCCCCTAACGGTCCGCCTCGGCACTGTTCAGGCGATCCAGACGGGCATTTAATGCCTTTGTCCCCCGCCGTCAGAGTTAGGTGCGATAGCACTATGCGGCCAATGTTCGCACAGTTCCTTGCCATTTTTACCCTCTCCTGCGTCGCTACCTGTGGAAAACCCCTTAGCATATAAAAGGAGGCCCATGCGCACGTAGGGAGGGGGGAACCCTAGAGAGATCGAACCCAGAGGAGGGATCCAGACCCGAAGAAGGACACACAATAGACCCTCGTCTACGTCCAGCTCCAACTTACTGTAGCTTCTTGCGCTCCAGAGCAAGAACTCGAATCAACCAGACATGCAGCAGTAGGGTTTTACGCATCCATGCGGCCCGAAGCGGGGTAAAATCGTGGTGTGTGTGTGTGTGTCGCCTCGATCTGCTCTTTGTGCAACCTCCGCCCCCCCCCCCCTGCCGAACCGACAAGGGGCTCCGTCCCCATAGGTGCTCGTGGAGGCAGATATCCCCTGACAGTTCATTGTTGTCCAACATGATATCTAAGACAGGATCACCGTACCACTCAGGAGTAGTACATATCCTTGTTGTCCAACGAGGTTCGATAGCAACTTGATCCGAAGATTCATGATCACTATCATTAACTTCCTCTTCAACCGACGTAGGTGCCACAGAAACATCTTTCTGTGTTGCACCACTTTCCGGTTGAAGTAGAGGTTCAACAACCTCATCAAGTTCTATCTTCCTCCCATACAATTCTTTCGAGAGAAACTCCTTCTCGAGAAAGGACCCATTCTTAGCGACAAACACTTTGCCCTCGGATCTGAGATAGAAGGTATACCCAACTATTACCTTTGGGTATCCTACGAAGTTGTATTTGTCCACTTTGGGTTCGAGCTTTTCCGGTTGAAGCCTTAAGCATCGCAGCACCAAATATTAAGAAACGACAACTTTGGTTTCTTGCCAAACCAATGTTCATACGACGTCGTCTCAACGGACTTAGATGGTGACCTATCTAAAGTGAATGCAGCTGTCTCTAACGCATAACCTCAAAATGATAGCGGTAGATCGGTAAGAGACATCATAGATCGCACCATATCTCATAAGGTTCGATTACAACGTCCGGACACGCCATTACGCAGTGGTGTTCCAGGTGGTGTCAACTGTGAAACAATTATACAATGTGTTAAGTGATTGCCAAACTAATAACTCAGAAATTCTCCATCGATCAGATCATAGGAATTTGATCTTCTTGTTATGATGGTTCTTAACTTCACTCTAAAATTGCTTGAACCTTTCAAACGTTTAAGACTTGTGCTTCATTAAGTAAATATACCCATATCCACTCAAATCGTCAGTGAAGATGAGAAAATAGCGATGTCCACCGCACGCCTCAATTTTTATTGGATCACACACATCACCATGTACGATTTCCAACAAGTCACTTGCCCGTTTCATTGTACCTGAAAACGGGGTCTTAGTCATCCTGCCCATGAGGCATGGCTCGCATGTCTCAAGCGATTCAAAATCAAGTGACTCCAAACATCCATCGACATGGAGTTTCTGCATGCATCTTACGCCAATATGACCTAAGCAGCAGTGCCACAAGAAAGTGGTACTATCATTATTAACTCTACATCTTTTGGCGTGAACATGTGTATTACCACGACCGAGATGGAGTGTGTGATACTAATCCCGAAGGCAGATGGAGTGTGTGATGGTTATCTCATCAACTTTGGAAATACTTCCAACACACATCGTCACCTCGCCTTTAGCCAGTCTCCGTTTAGTCTGTAGCTTTTGCTTCAAGTCACCAATAATAGCAACTGAACCGGTATCCAATACGTAGGTGCTACCAGGAGCACGAGTAAGGTACACATTAATAACCCGTATATACTTTGTTGAAGTTGCCAGCCTTCTTATCTACCATGCATTTGGGGTAGTTCCGCTACCAGTGACCGTTCCCCTTACAATAGAAGCACTTAGTCTCGGGTTTGGGTTCAATCTTGGGTTCCTTCACTGGAGCGGAAACTAGTTTGCCATTCATGAAGTTTCCCTTCTAGCCCTTGCCATTCTTGAAACCAGTGGTATTGTTAAACCATCAACACTTGATGCTCCTTCTTGATTTCTACTTTTTGCGGTCTTAAGCACCGCGAACAGCTCCGGGATCATCTCCATCCCTTGCATGTCATAGTTCATCACGAAGATCTAGTATCTTAGTGATAGTGAGTAGAGAACTCTATCAATCACTATCTTATCTGGAAGTTTAACTCCCACTTGATTTAAGTGATTGTAGCACCCAGACATTCTGAGCACATGCTCACTAGCTGAGCTATTCTCATCCATCTTGTAGGCAAAGAACTTGTCAGAGGTCTCATACCTCTCAACACGGGCATGAGCCTGAAATCCCAATTTTAGCTGTTGGAACATCTCATATGTTCTATGGCGTTCAAAACATCGTTGGAATCCTGATTCTAAGCCGTAAAGTATGATGCACTTAACTATCAAGTAGTCATCAGGACGTATCTGTCAGATGTTCATAACATCCACAGACGATGCTGGAGGCGTTGGCACACCGAGCGGTGCATCAAAGACATAAGCCTTCTGTGTAGCAGTGAGGACACTCCTCAGGCAACGGACCTAGTCCGCATCATTGCTTACAATATCTTTCAATTTAATCTTTCTCTAGGAACGTATTGAAACAGGGAGCTACAACGCGAGCTATTGATCTACAACCTTTTTGCAAAGACAACTTAGACTATTGTTCATGATAAATAAGTTCATCTAATCAAATTATATGTAATGTACACCCACTCAGAGAGACATCCCTCAAGTCATCTAAGTGATACATGATCCGAGTCAACTAGGTTGTGTCCGATCATCACGTGAGACGGACTAGTCATCATCGGTGAACATCTTCATGTTGATCGTATCTTCTATACGACTCATGTTCGACCTTTCGGTCTTCCATGTTCCGAGGCCATGTATGTACATGCTAGGCTCGTCAAGTCAACCTAAGTGTATTGCGTGTGTAAATCTGGCTTGCACACGTTGTATGCGAACGTTAGAACCTATCACACCCGATCATCACGTGGTGTTTCGGAACAACGGACCTTAGCAACGGTGCACAGTTAGGGGAAACACAATTCTTGAAATTATTGTGAGGGATCATCTTATTTAAGCTACCGTCGTTCTTAAGCAAATAAGATGTAAAAACATGATAAACATCACATGCAATCAAAAGTGACATGATATGGCCAATATCATTTTGCTCCTTTTGATTTCCATCTTTCGGGCGCCATGATCATCATCGTCACCGGCATGACACCATGATCTCCATCATCATGATCTCCATCATCGCGTCTTCGTGAAGTTGTCTCGCCAACTATTACTTCTACTACTATGGCTAACGGTTAGCAATAAAGTAAATTAATTACATGACGTTTATGTTGACACACAGATCATAAATAAATTAAGACAACTCCTATGGCTCCTGCCGGTTGTCATACTCATTGACATGCAAGTCGTGATTCCTATTACAAGAACATGATCAATCTCATACATCACATATATCATTCATCACATCCTTTTGGCCATATCACATCACATGGTATATGCTGCAAAAACAAGTTAGACGTCCTCTAATTGTTGTTGCAAATTTTACGTGGCTGCTATAGGTTTCTTAGCAAGAACATTTCTTACCTACGCCCAAACCACAGTGTGATATGCCAATTTCTATTTACCCTTCATAAGGACCCTTTTCATCGAATCCGATCCGACTAAAGTGGGAGAGACAGACACCCGCTGGCCACCTTATGCAACTAGTGCATGTCAGTCGGTGGAACCTGTCTCACGTAAGAGTATGTGTAAAGTCGGTCCGGGCCACCACGGTGCCGCCGAATCAAGATAAGACTAGTAACGGCAAGTAAATTGACAAAATCGACACCCACAACTGAAGGAAATATGCCCTAGAGGCAATAATAAAGTTATTATTTATTTCCTTATATATCATGATAAATGTTTATTATTCATGCTAGAATTGTATTAACCGGAAACATAATACATGTGTGGATACATAGACAAACAGAGTGTCACTAGTATGCCTCTACTTGACTAGCTTGTTAATCAAAGATGGTTAAGTTTCCTAACCATAGACAAAGGAGTTGTCATTTGATTAACAAGGTCACATCATTAGTTGAATGATCTGATTGACATGACCCATTCCATTAGCTTAGCACCCGATCGTTTAGTATGTTGCTATTGCTTTCTCCATGACTTATACATGTTCCTTTGACTATGAGATTATGCAACTCCCGTTTACCGTAGGAACACTTTGTGTGCTACCAAACGTCATAGCGTAACTGGGTGATTATAAAGGATCTCTACAGGTGTGTCCGGAAGTATTTGTTGGGTTGGCGTATTTCGAGATTAGGATTTGTCACTCCGAATGTCGGAGAGGTATCTCAGGGCCTTCTCGATAATGCACATCACATAAGCCTTGCAAGCATTGCAACCAATAAGATAGTTGTGGACGATATAAGTCATACTGCCTACCAGCATGTCATACTTTGGTTCGGCGGTATTGTTGGATGAAGCGGCCCGGACCGACATTACGCGTACGCTTACGCGAGACTGGTTCTACCGCCGTGCTTTGCACACAGGTGGCTGGCGGGTGTCAGTTTCTCCAACTTCAGTTGAACCGAGTATGGCTACGCTCGGTCCTTGAGAAGGTTAAAACGGAGTCTATTTGACAAACTATCGTTGTGGTTTTGATGCGTATGTGAGATTGGTTCTTGCTTAAGCCCGTAGCAGCCACGTAAAATTTGCAACAAACAAAGTAGAGGACGTCTAACTTGTTTTTGCAGGGCATGTTGTGATGTGATATGGTCAAGACATGATGCTAAATTTTATTGTATGAGATGATCATGTTTTGTAACCGAGTTATCGGCAACCGGCAGGAGCCGTATGGTTGTCACTTTATTGTATGCAATGCAATCGCCCTGTAATGCTTTACTTTATCACTAAGCAGTAGCGATAGTCGTAGAAGCATAAGATTGGCGAGACGACAATGATGCTATGATGGAGATCAAGGTGTCGCGCCGGTGACGATGGTGATCATGATGGTGCTGCGGAGATGGAGATCACAAGCACAAGATGATGATGGCCATATCATATCACTTATATTGATTGCATGTGATGTTTATCTTTTTATGCATCTTATCTTGCTTTGATTGACGGTAGCATTATAAGATGATCTCTCACTAAATTATCATAGTAATAGTGTTCTCCCTGAGTATGCACCGTTGCAAAAGTTCTTCGTGCTGAGACACCACGTGATGATCGGGTGTGATAGGCTCTACGTTCAAATACAACGGGTGCAAAACAGTTGCACACGCGGAATACTCAGGTTTAACTTGGCGAGCCTAGCATATAACAGATATGGCCTCGGAACACGGAGACCGAAAGGTCGAGCGTGAATCATATAGTAGATATGATTAACATAGTGATGTTCACCACTGAAACTACTCCATCTCACGTGATGATCGGACATGGTTTAGTTGATTTGGATCACGTGATCACTTAGAGGATTAGAGAGATGTCTATCTAAGTGGGAGTTCTTAAGTAATATGATTAATTGAACTTAAATTTATCATGAACTTAGTCCCTGATAGTATCTTGCTTGTTTATGTTGATTGTAGATAGATGGCTCGTGCTGTTGTTCCGTTGAATTTTAATGCGTTCCTTGAGAAAGCAAAGTTGAAAGATGATGGTAGCAATTACACGGACTGGGTCCGTAACTTGAGGATTATCCTCATTGCTGCACAGAAGAGTTACGTCCTGGAAGCACCGCTGGGTGCCAGGCCTGCTGCTGGAGCAGCGCCAGATGTTATGAATGTCTGGCAGAGCAAAGCTGATGACTACTCGATAGTTCAGTGTGCCATGCTTTACGGCTTAGAACCGGGACTTCAACGATGTTTTGAACATCATGGAGCATATGAGATGTTCCAGGAGTTGAAGTTAATATTCCAACAGAATGCCCGGATTGAGAGATATGAAGTCTCCAATAAGTTCTATAGCTGCAAGATGGAGGAGAATGGTTCTGTCAGTGAGCATATACTCAGAATGTCTGGGTATTATAATCACTTGAATCAACTGGGAGTCAATCTTCCGGATGATTGTGTCATTGACAGAATTCTCCAATCACTGCCACCAAGATACAAAGGCTTCGTGATGAACTATAATATGCAAGGGATAGATAAGACAATGCCCGAGCTCTTCGCAATGCTAAAAGCTGCGGAGGTAGAAATCAAGAAGGAGAATCAAGTGTTGATGGTCAATAAGACCACTAGTTTCAAGAAAAAGGGCAAAGGGAAGAAGAAGGGGAACTTCAAGAAGAACAGCAAACAAGTTGCTGCTCAAGAGAAGAAACCCAAGTCTGGACCTAAGCCTAAAACTGAGTGCTTCTACTGCGAGCAGACTGGTCACTGGAAGCGGAACGGCCCCAAGTATTTGGCGGATAAGAAGGATGGCAAGGTGAACAAAGGTATATGTGATACACATGTTATTGATGTGTACCTTACTAATGCTCGCAGTTGCACCTGGGTATTTGATACTGGTTCGGTTGCTAATATTTGCAACTCGAAACAGGGACTACGGATTAAGCGAAGATTGGTTAAGGACGAGGTGACGATGCGCGTGGGAAACGGTTCCAAAGTCGATGTGATCGCAGTCGGCACGCTACCTCTACATCTACCTTCGGGATTACTATTAGACCTGAATAATTGTTATTTGGTGCCAGCGTTAAGCATGAACATTATATCTGGATCTTGTTTGATGCGAGACGGTTATTCATTTAAATCAGAGAATAATGGTTGTTCTATTTATATGAGTAATATCTTTTATGGTCATGCACCCTTGAAGAGTGGTCTATTTTTGATGAATCTCGATAGTAGTGATACACATATTCATAGTGTTGAAGCCAAAAGATGCAGATTTGATAATGGTAGTGCAACTTATTTATGGCACTGTCGTTTAGGTCATATCGGTGTAAAACGCATGAAGAAACTCCATACTGATGGACTTTTGGAGCCACTTGATTATGAATCACTTGGCACTTGCGAATCGTGCCTCATGGGCAAGATGACCAAAACACCGTTCTCCGGTACTATGGAGAGAGCAACAGATTTATTGGAGATCATACATACAGATGTATGTGGTCCAATGAATGTTGAGGCTCGTGGCGGATATCGTTATTTTCTCACCTTCACAGATGATTTAAGCAGATATGGTTATGTCTACTTAATGAAACACAAGTCTGAAACATTTGAAAAGTTCAAAGAATTTCAGAGTGAAGTTGAAAATCATCGTAACAAGAAAAATAAAGTTTCTATGATCTGATCGTGGAGGAGAATATTTGAGTTATGAGTTTGGTCTACATTTGAAACAATGCGGAATAGTTTCGCAACTCACTCCACCCGGAACACCACAACGCAATGGTGTATCCGAACGTCATAATCGTACTTTACTAGATATGGTGCGATCTATGATGTCTCTTACAGATTTACCGCTATCGTTTTGGGGTTATGCTTTAGAGACGGCCGCATTCACGTTAAATAGGACACCGTCGAAATCCGTTGAGACGACGCCTTATGAACTATGGTTTAGCAAGAAACCAAAGTTGACGTTTCTTAAAGTTTGGGGCAGCGATGCTTATGTGAAAAAACTTCAACCTGATAAGCTCGAACCCAAATCGGAAAAATGTGTCTTCATAGGATATCCAAAAGAAACTGTTGCATACACCTTCTATCACAGATCCGAAGGCAAGACTTTTGTTGCTAAATTCGGAGTTTTTCTAGAAAAGGAGTTTCTCTCGAAAGAAGTGAGTGGGAGGAAAGTAGAACTTGATGAGGTAATTGTACCTGCTCCCTTATTGGAAAGTAGTACATCACAGAAATCTGTTTCTGTAGCACCTACACCAATTAGTGAGGAAGCTGATGATATTGATCATGAAACTTCAGATCAAGTTACTACAGAACCTCGTAGATCAACCAGAGTAAGATCCGCACCAGAGTGGTACGGCAATCCCGTTCTGGAAGTCATGCTACTAGATCATGACGAACCTACGAACTATGAAGAAGCGATGGTGAGCCCAGATTCCGCAAAGTGGCTAGAAGCCATGAAATCTGAGATGGGATCCATGTATGACAACAAAGTGTGGACTTTGGTTGACTTGCCCGAGGGTCGGCAAGCAATAGAGAATAAGTGGATCTTTAAGAAGAAGACTGACGCTGATGGTAATGTTACTATCTACAAAGCTCGACTTGTCGCGAAAGGTTTTCGACAAGTTCAAGGGATTGACTACGATGAGACCTTCTCACCCGTAGTGATGCTTAAGTCTGTCCGAATCATGTTAGCAATTGCCGCATTTTATGATTATGAAATTTGGCAAATGGATGTAAAGACTGCATTCCTGAATGGATTTCTGGAAGAAGAGTTGTATATGATGCAACCAGAAGGTTTTATCGATCCAAAGGGATCTAACAAAGTGTGCAAGCTCCAGCGATCCATTTATGGACTGGTGCAAGCATCTCGGAGTTGGAATAAACGCTTTGACAGTGTGATCAAAGCATTTGGGTTTATACAGACTTTTGGAGAAGCCTGTATTTACAAGAAAGTGAGTGGGAGCTCTGTAGCATTTCTGATATTATATGTAGATGACATATTACTGATTGGAAATGATATAGAATTTCTGGATAGCATAAAGGGATACTTGAATAAGAGTTTTTCAATGAAAGACCTCGGTGAAGCTGCTTACATATTGGGCATTAAGATCTATAGAGATAGATCAAGACGCTTAATTGGACTTTCACAAAGCACATACCTTGACAAAGTTTTGAAGAAGTTCAAAATGGATCAAGCAAAGAAAGGGTTCTTGCCTGTGTTACAAGGTGTGAAGTTGAGTAAGACTCAGTGCCCGACCACTGCAGAAGATAGAGAGAAGATGAAAGATGTACCATATGCTTTAGCCATAGGCTCTATCATGTATGCAATGCTATGTACCAGACCTGATGTGTGCCTTGCTATAAGTTTAGCAGGGAGGTACCAAAGTAATCCAGGAGTGGATCACTGGACAGCGGTCAAGAATATCCTGAAGTACCTGAAAAGGACTAAGGAAATGTTTCTCGTATATGGAGGTGACAAAGAGCTCGTCGTAAACAGTTACGTTGATGCAAGCTTTGACACTGATCCGGACGATTCTAAATCGCAAACCGGATACGTATTTACATTAAACGGTGGAGCTGTCAGTTGGTGCAGTTCTAAACAAAGCGTCGTGGCGGGATCTACATGTGAAGCAGAGTACATAGCTGCTTCGGAAGCAGCAAATGAAGGAGTCTGGATGAAGGAGTTCATATCCGATCTAGGTGTCATACCTAGTGCATCGGGTCCAATGAAAATCTTTTGTGACAATACTGGTGCAATTGCCTTGGCAAAGGAATCCAGATTTCACAAGAGAACCAAGAAAATCAAGAGACGCTTCAATTCCATCCGGGATTTGGTCCAGGTGGGAGACATAGATATTTGCAAGATACATACGGATCTGAATGTAGCAGACCCATTGACTAAGCCTCTTCCACGAGCAAAACATGATCAGCACCAAGACTCCATGGGTGTTAGAATCATTACTGTGTAATCTAGATTATTGACTCTAGTGCAAGTGGGAGATTGAAGGAAATATGCCCTAGAGGCAATAATAAAGTTATTATTTATTTCCTTATATATCATGATAAATGTTTATTATTCATGCTAGAATTGTATTAACCGGAAACATAATACATGTGTGGATACATAGACAAACAGAGTGTCACTAGTATGCCTCTACTTGACTAGCTTGTTAATCAAAGATGGTTAAGTTTCCTAACCATAGACAAAGGAGTTGTCATTTGATTAACAAGGTCACATCATTAGTTGAATGATCTGATTGACATGACCCATTCCATTAGCTTAGCACCCGATCGTTTAGTATGTTGCTATTGCTTTCTCCATGACTTATACATGTTCCTTTGACTATGAGATTATGCAACTCCCGTTTACCATAGGAACACTTTGTGTGCTACCAAACGTCACAACGTAACTGGGTGATTATAAAGGAGCTCTATAGGTGTCTCCGAAAGTATTTGTTGGGTTGGCGTATTTCGAGATTAGGATTTGTCACTCCAAATGTCGGAGAGGTATCTCAGGGCCTTCTCGGTAATGCACATCACATAAGCCTTGCAAGCATTGCAACCAATAAGATAGTTGCAAGATGATGTATTACGGAACGAGTAAAGAGACTTGCCAGTAACGAGATTGAACTAGGTATTGGATACCGACGATCGAATCTCGGGCAAGTAACATACCGATGACAAAGGGAACAACGTATGTTGTTATGCGGTCTGACCGATAAAGATCTTCATAGAATGTGTAGGAGCCAATATGGGCATCCAGGTCGCGCTATTGGTTATTGACCAGAGATTTGTCTCAGTCATGTCTACACTGTTCTCGAACCGTAGGGTCCGCACGCTTAAGGTTACGATGACAGTTATGATGAGTTTATGCATTTTGATGTACCGAAGTTATTTCAGAGTCCCGGATGAGATCACGGACATGACGAGGAGTCTCGGAATGGTCGAGACGTAAAGATTGATATATTGGACGACTATATTCGGACATCAGAATGGTTCCGAGTGGTTTCCGATAAAATCGGAGTGCCGGAGGGGTTACCGGAACCCCCCGGGGAAGTAATGGGCCTTATTGGGCCCGAGGGGAGAGAGAGAGGGCTGCGGCCAGGAGGTGGCGCCCCCCCCCCCTCCCATGGGGAGTCCGAATTGGACAAGGAGGGGGGGCGCGGCCCCCCTTTCCCTCTCCCTCTCCCTCTCTTTCCTTCCCTCCTCTCTTCCTAGTTGGACTAGGAAAGGGGAGTCCTACTCCCACTAGGAGGAGGACTCCCCCCTCCTTTTGGCGCGCCCCATAGGGTCGGCCGGCCTCCCCCCCTTGCTCCTTTATATACGGGGGCAGGAGGCACCCTAGAACACACAAGTTGATCTTCGTGATCGTTCCTCAGCCGTGTGCGATGCCCCCCTCCACCATATTCCACCTCGATCATATTGTCGCGGTGCTTAGGCGAAGCCCTGCGTCGGTAGTTCATCAAGATCGTCACCACGCCGTCGTGCTGACGAAACTCTTCCCCGAGAGCTTTGCTGGATCGGAGCCCGGAGAACGTCATCGAGTTGTACGTGTGTCAAGAACTCGGAGGCGCCGGAGTAACGGCGCTTGGATCGGTCGGATCGGGTGGAGGACGTACGACTACTTCCTCTATGTTGTGTCAACGCTTGCGCTTCGGTCTACGAGGGTACGTAGACAACACTCTCCCCTCTCGTTGCTATGCATCACCATGATCTTGCGTGTGCGTAGGATTTTTTTTGAAATTACTACGTTCCCCTACAACAACAATTTGTGTTCTACTCGTGCATAGAAACTACGCATAGACCTAGCTCTGATACCACTATTGGGGATCGTAGCAGAAATTTAAAATTTTCTACGCATCACCAAGATCAATCTATGGAGTAATCTAGCAACAAGGGGAAGGGGAGTGCATCTACATACCCTTATAGATCGCTAAGCGGAAGCGTTGCAATAACGCGGATGAGGTAGTCGTACTCGTGGCGATTCAGATCACGGTCGATTTCGATCTTAGCACCGAACAACGGCGCCTCCGCGTTCAACGCACGTGTAGCCTGGTGACGTCTCCCATGCCTAGATCCAGCAAGGAGAGAGGGAGAGGTTGGTGAAGACTCCGTCCAGCAGTAGCACGACGGCGTGGTGGTGGTGGAGGAGCGCGGTACTCTAGCAGGGCTTCGCCAAGCACTACGAGAGACGAGGAGGGAGAGAGGTAGGGCTGTGCCTTGGGAGAGAGAGACTCGTGTGTTAGGCAGCCCCAAAACCTCCACTATATATAGGGGCAAGGGGAGGGGAGGCGCCCTAGGGTTTCCCCTAGGGGGGGCGGCGGCCAGGGCAGATGGGATCTCCCCCTTGGGTGACTTGGCCCCCAAGCCAGGAGGTGGGAACCCTAGATGGGGCGCCCCAAACCCCCTGGTCGCGTGGGAATAGGTGAGGGGGGTGCATAGCCCCTTAGTGGGCTGGTTTGCCCCCTTCCCTTGGCCCATGAAGCCCCCAACACTTGCCGGGGCTCCCGAAACACCTTTCGGTCATGCTGGTCATCACCCGGTACCTCCAGGACACTTCCGGACTCCAAAACCCTTCGTCCAATATATCAATCTTCACCTCCGGACCATTCCGGAACTCCTCGTGACGTCCAGGATCTCATCCGGGACTCCGAACAACATTCGGTAACCGCGTACATACCTTGCCTATAACCCTAGCGTCATCGAACCTTAAGTGTGTAGACCCTACGGGCTCGGGAATCATGCAGACATGACCGAGACATCTCTCTGGTCAATAACCAACAGCGGGATATGGATACCCATGTTGGCTCCCACATGTTCCACGATGATCTCATCGGATGAACCACGATGTCAAGGATTCAATCAATCCCGTATACAATTCCCTTTGTCTACTGGTATGATACTTGCCCGAGATTCGATCGTCGATATCCCGATACCTTGTTCAATCTCGTTACCGGCAAGTCTCTTTACTCGTTCCGTAACACATCATCCCGTGATCAACTCCTTGGTCACATTGTGCACATTATGATGATGTCCTACCGAGTGGGCCCAGAGATACCTCTCCGTCACACGGAGTGACAAATCCCAGTCTTGATTCGTGCCAACCCAACAAACACTTTCGGAGATACCCGTAGTGCACCTTTATAGCCACCCAGTTACGTTGTGACGTTTGGTACACCCAAAGCATTCCTGCGGTATCCGGGAGTTGCACAATCTCATGGTCTAAGGAAATGATACTTGACATTAGAAAAAATTTAGCATATGAACTACACGATCTTGTGCTAGGCTTAGGATTGGGTCTTGTCCATCACATCATTCTCCTAATGATGTGATCCCGTTATCAACGACATCCAATGTTCATGGTCAGGAAACCGTAACCATCTATTGATCAATGAGCTAGTCAACTAGAGGCTTACTAGGGACATGGTGTTGTCTATGTATCCACACATGTATCTGAGTTTCCTATCAATACAATTCTAGCATGGATAATAAACGATTATCATGAACAAGGAAATGTAATAATAATAACTAATTTCTTATTGCCTCTAGGTCATATTTCCAACAAGTTAATGGTACAATTATAAAGAGAAGATGACTGTGTGGGTGTAAAACACTATGTGACGTCATAATCAATGTAAAGTAGAATTCAAATATTTGAATAAGAGATCATGATATTTGAAACCCATGCATGCATGAATATAACTGAGATATGTGTGGTGTGGTTTGGAAAAGAGCATGTTGTATTGTATACACATTGAACAAGGTCAGACTGATTTGTATTTGAGATATCGATGGCAGACATTGTTTGGCCACGTTGCATCTGTGCATGGACACACTATTCTAATTGGAGATTATGGGTGGCTTTCGCATCACATATCTATATCTATACCCCTATATATATTATATTTTATATTTTTTATATAGTGTGCGGATAACTTTAACTTTGAAAGACGGTCGTTGGATGAGGTCAATCCGATGGTGCAGAGATGGAAAATTTAAGCACAATTGGTCATTGGATATCATCTATATTCCACCAGATTTTGTCACATGTACAATCTAGAAGACTCCATGGTTGAACTTAAGCATAATGCACAAACCTCAAAACACAAGCACTTCTTCTTTGTTCTAGAATCTTCCGTATCAGAATTGCCCAAATATTTTTCTACATGATTTGCCATTATTTGTTATTACTTTATGCCTTACAACGCATAATTCCATGAATCTTAAAATAGATTAGCTTTCTTATAAAAACTAGATGATTTTGAATGAAATGAACTATAAGAATTAAACAAACATCTACATCGTGCATATATGACTCAAAGCTTACATGCTATAATGTGGTATTTATTCATAATTTGGTTGCCAAATCTCATGCGTGCAATGCACGTGTACCTTACTAGTCTAAATGGTGTTTGTGTGTGAGTTGTGCTTGTTAGACACATTGTATGTAGTATATCATACATGGTTTAGATTCCGAACATCTAGCTAGAGCATACATGTACTATGATTTGAATTCAACATAAAATCTATACATATAGTTGAATTTGAGATCGTATGTACATGTAGTTCGTATTTATATAGGAATTTACTTCTCCTATATTCATGCCATGTGTTGTGAAGATAATATTTAGATGGTTGTGTAACTAACCCGAGTACAATCCCATTCAAACAGGGAAAATGTACTCAAATTTAGTCCATATGCTAGACAACACACATTTTTTTATTGCTGAGGGAAGTGCAAATTGTTTTGGTACTGTACACGTTATGTTTGTTGTCCTGATTTGTTTTTGTTGTATTTGAATGCATTTCTAGTAATATAGTAAAACGGGACATAGCTCTCTCTAGTGATGAGGTGTGAATTGTCTTTTTTTGGTACACGTTAAGCTTCTTCTCCCGAAATTTCAAGCCGCGCCTTGTTATGCCGAAATTTCAAGCTAGCGTCTCTGTCTATCGTGCTACGGAACTCCCGCCTCTTCAACCCGCGCCTTGTTACACCGAAATATTTAAGATATATCTTTGTCTCGTTGTGCTCCGAAAACTCCCTCCATCTCAACCCGCGCCTTGCTATTCCAAAATGACAACGCGAGCGAAAACTCCCACCTCCCGTGAAATCCCGACACGTGAAATGCCCGTGAAACCCCTGAACCGAAAGAACTGCCTAGCTCAAATCGGTGAGGGTAATTTTGTAACTTACCCCACATTTCGGACAAGCGCGTCCCTAAGCCATGGTTCCCCACTCCCATCCCATCCACACACCCATTCGTACACCGAGGCCGTGAAAACCCGTGAAGCCCCACACCCTCCTCCGTCCGCCACCCAGCCGGAGCCTCTTCCCCGACGACGTCGTCCACAGCAACACCTCGACGTCCCTCATCCACCGTACCGGACGAGGATCCGTCGTCGATCTCGTCGTCCCGCCAATTCAGCCACCCCGTCCTCCACCTCCAAGGAGCTGCCCCGATGTTCCCCTCGTCTTTCACGCCACCTCCATTCCCACACCACCGTCTTCACCTGCACTACCGGAAGAGCATCATCATCACCGTTTCCTCGGATGAAGCTGAGGCCAAATCGGCGCCACCAAAGAGGTTGTACACTAATCGCCGCATTTTCTTCCTGATTCTATCTCACGGTGCTGCCGGCGCTCGGTCCCGAGCCGACACGGCGTGGCCCCATCCACGGCGGCGTCGCCGGCCACTTCCTCCACGGCATCGCTCCCTCGGTGGCGACGTCCACATCAATAGGAGTTGCTGCTGCTTTAGCTCTCGCTCGCGTTGCTGCTCTGCTCTTTCTCTCGGTCCCCTGCTTGGTCTACTCTTGCTCTTGCTCTTGCTCGCGCTGCTGCTCTCGCGCTTGCCCTTGCTTGCGATGCTGCTCCAATTTAGCTACACTTCAGTCGATTGAATTGACTTTCGGGTCAGTCGATTTTCAGGGGGGGGGGGCTCACCGGAGTTAAGGAAGAACCAACCGCAGCGGGGAGGGGGCTCGCCGGAGAGGTACACCAGTATCTATCTTAGGGTTCAGGGTGGGGCGGTGGTCGCCGGTGGTGGTGGGGCGGTGGCGTGGGGATCGCCCGAGAAAAAGCTCGGCACAGTGGGGCTTGGGGGATCGCGAGGGCGGCGGCAGACCGGCGGTGGGGAGTGGTTTCGGCGAGGGCGGGGCAGCGCACCGCCGGCCGCGAGCGGCGGGGGGTGGATGTTTGGCCGGTGGTGGCTGGCGGCTCAAGGTAGCCTCACCCGATGCTGCTACACGACCAGCTGCCCCGGCTCTCGCACGCGCCGCTACTGCTGCTGCTACTGCTTTTCTGCTACTAGTGCGTTCAGTTTTGACAGAAAAATTCAGTTTCAACAGTTAAGTTCAGTTTTGACAGTTAAGTTCAGAGATGAGCGGCTGATGTATTTTACATATAGCACTTTGTGGCTATGTATTTTACGTCATCTATTGGAGATGTTATTAGAATTCCACTCAGGTTAACGTTGTCTCTCTTGTCCTGCTTCAGCCTCGGCGTCGTACAACTCACCGGAGCTGCTCCAACGACGAAACCCTCCATCACAGCGGAGCAGTACCCCGGGCTCCATCTCCAGATGCCTAAGATCTTCTTCCCCTCCTCCGATAGCCAAGTCAGCCGGATCATCCTCACCGACCAACCCAATCACACTGAGATCGATATGGCTTCGCCAAAGAGGCAGTACACTTGTTGCATCTCTTTTTTAATCTACATGTTATATATATTGTCCACTGAGCACACGCAGTAACATGAAATACGATTAGTTTCTCCTACTATATGACAAGCAATGAGGTACCAGGCAACTTAGCTATCCGTGATGGACTCTCTTGAACACCATCATTATTAATCGTCTGCGTGTTTGAGCTGTGCATTTGTCGATGGGCCTGGGAGTTGAGCTAGTAGGGCAGTGGCCTGGGTCCAAAGTAATAGAAGTAGCACAAAACATTTTTTGAGTGTAGGCTTTTCCTTGCTCAAGCCTGCCTACTAGAATCGCCAGTGCTTGAAAGGAAAAGTGAAGGAAAAACATAGGAATCGGAAAGTTACCTATGGTACTACTATTCATGAATTTGGTTCAAAGGAATGGAGCAAAGGAAAACTATAGGATTTGTTCCTTTAGTGTCTCCTTGAAAGAAAAACTGTAGGAATTTTAATTTCCACTTGTCCTCCTTTTCAAAGTCCTATTCATGAAGCACAAGACTAAGAGATAGTAGCATAATAGCATTATAATCATACATTTTCTTGTAGTTTGACTTAATCTCACCTTGCTTCTTTGCATCCTGTGATCTTCCAACTCTTGTGAATCAAACATCCAGATTGGCATAAATCCTATAGTTTTAAATTCTCTGTTTTGCGCATGCATTCCTATCCTATTCATGTCTATTTCATATCCCTGGATTGTTAGAATCCTCAAATTCAAGCAAGCCCTTACGCAATTACTTCTGTTACAGATATGTGTCAAAGAAAACCTTGTGTGGTTTGTCCTGCTCCTGATACGATGTGTTCCACCCCAGCTTAGCTGCTCCAATGATGGAAGGGTTCACCACAGCAGGGATCCGCTATCCAGACTGTCTTTCATCGCCTCAGATCTTCTTCCCCGCCGCCGGCAGCCATGACAACTGCATTACCATCATCAAATGAGCAGATGACCTTGAGGACTACACGGGTCCGCAAGAGAGGCCGCACTCTTCCGTGTCTGCTTACGTTATGCATTGCTTAATATGATGACATGCTACTTTATCGTCGTGTTCACCTATTAGACTCCGAGTCAAGTCCAAACTAATGCTGAAACTTGAGTTTTTAAATGGTTGTGGGGTACATATTGGGGCAGCAATCAGTATTGTCTGTCTA
Organism: Aegilops umbellulata; assembly: GCA_032464435.1. Lineage (NCBI taxonomy): Eukaryota > Viridiplantae > Streptophyta > Magnoliopsida > Poales > Poaceae > Aegilops > Aegilops umbellulata. The sequence goes on from CP136058.1 coordinate 335,509,898, forward strand.
CTATCTGGTTAATCTCGGGTGTCTACTATGAGTTTCATGTTGGGTGCAAACAAACATTAAAGGAGCCATTATCTGTATTTTTGAACTGAAGCTATTATCTGCCTGCTATCATTGGTTTTGGGTCTACCCACAGCTTGCTACCATCACTCTGGATTTGTGCATGCACTCTTTACATAAGCTCACTATGTTTTATTCCTATGCATGTTAGTTATTGTACATAATGGAACTAAACATGTAGAGCAAAAGAGATGAGCCTTGCGTGGCAATAAAATTTCATGCAAACGTCACTCCATGGTGGGCACACAGGCAGCCCCCTCCACCCATTTCGGATCGTAATCAAGAGGAAGATAACCGTTCTAAGGGGGATTCAGAAGGAGAAGACCACTCCTATTTACCCCCTGAGGTCTTCGCTCTAACTTGGCATGCTGATATTGGTAATATCATTCATATGGTGCCTTGCATTTCTTACTGGATACATCAAATATGTCATCTGCTTAGTTTAGACATGCTTTGTGTCGATGCCATATGTTTAGTTTCTTTAACGTATATGTGAATCATGCAATGCCATCTTGTTTAGCCAGGCATCATATATGTGAATTTTGCAATGCCACCCTGGTTAGCCAGTCATCTTATATGTGAATTATAGCATGCCATCATTTTTTTATTACGTGTTAAATTTGTCAACAATTTTAGTACATTTAATAACTCTTCCTGTGCATCAGCCATTCGTCGCAGTCATGGAAAAATCTTAAGTGGAAACAAGGTCTTCAGAGCAGACAATGCTATCTGACGAAGAGCATGTCTTGCTGGTTATGGATAGCTCCTCGGAGGAGGATTCAGAGATAGATGACCAGTCCTATTTCCCCCCGAGGTGCATGCTCTAACTTGGCAGGGTTATGTTGCTTATATTGTGCGTATGATATCTTGCATTGCTATGTCGTTTGCTTAGTTTAGACATGCTTTGTGTGAATGCCACTTGTTTAGTGTCTAATTACCATATATGTGAATTATGCGATGGCATCTTGTTGCAAGACATTATATATGTAAATTATGCAATGTTATCTTGTTGCATGGCATTGCATATGTGAATTATGCAATGCCATGTTGTTTAGCGAAGCGTCATATATGTGAATTATATCATGCCGTCCTTTTTTTGTATTTCTCGTTGCATTTGTCAACAATATTTGTATATTCAACTACTCTTCCTATGCACCAGCCATTTGAATTGGTGATGGAGAAATCTAGAGTGAAAACAAGGTCTTTAGAGCAGACAATGCTACCTGCTGAAGCAGATATCTTGCTGGTTACAGATAGCTATTCAGAGGAGGATTCAGAGGTAGATGACCAGTCCTATTATCCCCCTGAGGTGTATGCTCAAACTTGGCAGGGTTATATTACTCATATCATGCATATGTTGTATTGCAATGCTTAGTTTTTACATCATATGCACAATATTGAATGCCATCTCCTTAGTTGACACATCATATATGCGATTGCCCTCTGCTCACTTGCTTAGTATATAAATCATATATTTGAATTATATCATGCCAAGATGTTTACATAGACAGCATGTATCTGAATTATGGCATGCCAACCCATTTTCTAAAGACATAATATAGTTATATCATCTCATCATGTTTACATAGTCATCATATTTTGAATTATGTCATTCTATCATGTTTAGTTAGCCATCATACATTTGAAATTGTGTCATGCTATCCTATTTAATTAGCCATCATATATGTGAAATTATGTCCTGCTATTCTGTTTGGTTAGACAACATAAATGTGAATTATTTCATGCCCTATTTTCTTCCCTACTATCCATTGCACATGTCTATCTTACAATGTCTATACATTCAATTACTTTTCTTGTTTATCGGCCATTTCAATTGGAGGGGGTGATGGCAGTATCTGTGGGAGTAAAAACACGGTCTTTAGAAAAGATTGTGCTACCTGTCGATGCAGATATAACCACGGTTGTAGTTGCCAAAGAACCAGCCCCACCACACATAACTCAGACTCACGCAGATTGTACCTCTACCCAGTTGGACAGAGAACCAGCTACACCACTTCTAACCCCAACCCCAGTAGATAGTAACCCAGTTCCAGTTGACTAAGCACCGTCTCCACCACAGAGCACCTAAACACGAGTAGTTAGTAAGGAAACTACAGTGCCCAAAGCACGAGGACCACCACTCTGAACCCCAATTCAACGCTTAAAGTAGAAGAAGAATTGTTCTCAGGTCAGGTTCGGTAGCTATGGTTCGTACTACTTTGCTCTTGCATCACTGTATTTACTCATACCAACTAATTTCAAATTGAAGGATGCAATTGAAACTCCAATGGCGCAACAGGTATGTTTTAAACCTATTTCTTTAACGTGTTTGCTGTTGTAACTTGCTCTATGTTGATTTCAGTTTCAATTGAATAAACAGTTATGTTCTCATGCCATGCACATTACAAGTGTTGTTATTGCTGTGTAGTTTCCCACACTTATATTCTGTCTATGCTGCTTTGTCTTAAATAGATATGATTCAAACTGTATCTATCTTGATTTGGCAACATAAACTAAAATGATATAGACCATACAGTGACCATACTACATAGATATATGTTTGTTTCATGTTGTTATCCTGTCCACCTTGCTACTGAACTGGTTTACCAAAATGAGTTTCGGATGCTACATTGTAAACCTGTGATGTGTTTGTTTGTTTCTCTTTTAGAACGCGGATAAAATATTGGAGAAGAGTACCCCGTTATGCAATGGTAAAGGAAGTAATGCAGATAAGGTTCAAGATAGTGAGACATCCCTGTTGGTCTCCAAGAAAGCTGATAAAAACTATATTGAAGACACTGAGACAACCCCAAAGTCTTGTCTTGATGTAGTGTTCGAGTTACTCGCTACTACTGCTGGCACCAGCTCTTCGAACTCGCTACCTGAATCTGTTCGGCTTCTTGAGTATCAACTTCAAGCTGAAAGACATCGATCAAATGTTATGCGACAGGAAGCCAAAGGACTGAGGAAGTCCCTGCAGAATTCAGATGCATACTTTCTGGTGCAACAGCAAGTGCTGGAGGATTTAAGCGCCAAACAAGAGAAAGTTAATAAGCTTGCTAAGCATCTTGCCAGCATTATGCGTACCTAGGATATTGTTTCTTGAGCTCTTCTAAATTGGTTTCAGTTCTGGACTTGTTTTGCTGCGACGTTTTTGCACTGGTCGCCAACTTTGGCATCCAGTGTATATGATATGCTGCTTTGTTCCCTATATTTGCACTGGTGGCGAACTTTGATGCCCAGTGGATGTAATATGTGTAATAGCCATGATAGCCTAGCATAAGTTGCTTGCTTATTTATTTCCTTGTTGTCTTGTTTATTTGTTTGCTTGTAGTCAGTGCAGTTCTTTTCCGCGGTTTGCTAGTGGCCGCAATAACCTATTTTTTAAAACTAGGCCACAATAACCATGGGCTGCATATTTACTGTAGTTACCATGGGCCTCCTACGGGCCGTAGAAACAATGGGCCTTCTTAGGGCTGTAGAAAGAATGGGCCTTCTACGGGTCGTAGCATCAATGGGCCTTCTACAGGTCGTAGCATCAATGGGCCTTGTACGTGTCGTATGATCGATAGGCCAAACATGGGCCAATAACAAACCGCATTATGGGTCATAAACGGGCTAGATTTGGAATCATCCGTTCATGTGCCGACAATAACAGGCCGTTGTTAATCGGCCGTATTTGATGACGATATGAAAATGGCCCAACGGAGTAACAGGCCGCAAACGGGCCGATTGTAACCGTGGGCTGAATTTGGCCCACAGGCAGAAAAGGCCAATGACGGGCCGTAAGTAACTGAATGCTAGAAATGAGCCCAAGAATAAATGGGCCCTGAGAAGGCCGAAAGATAACACGGGATGGAAATGGCCCAATGGAATAATGGTCCGATAATGGGTATAAAGGGGTACACTGTTCATTGCGGGCCAGATTCACCACGGGCCATTAATAGGCCAAGAGTTACAAATGGTCTCGTATGGGATGAAAGACATCATGGGCCATACATGGGCCGAAAGTTACAACGGGCTGGAATCATATTGGAAGGCCCAGATGAAGCTACTGAGCTTAATTCGGATAGGCCGTAACGGGCCGTGAGTTAGCGGGCCGTAAATGGGCTATATACGAACAGGTCGTTAACAGGCTTTCTGTGGGCGGGCCCGTTACCTTTTGACCAAGTCAACCGGGCCGGCCTTTTCACTGGAATGGGCCTCTGTTGGGTCGTGCCACGTGTCGACGTCTCATAGGCGCCTCCTGTCCAATGAATGGATGACATCTGTCCCAACGGTGAGCCAACACGTGTTTCCTCCGGCCAATGAGAATTTTACACGTGGAAAATCCTCATTGGTCCGGGCTATTAGCGGGCTATCGGATCCAAGATCGGACCCGATAGCTTAACGGCGTCCCATTATGGTGGATGCCACGTGTCGGTCACCCTTGATGAAAGCACTTCCATGACGCGCGATTTATCGTCATGGAAGTGGACACTTCCGTGATGATAATTTTGGTAATGTCATGGAACAATTCTACGACAGCACAGGTATGATTATCTTGATTCTGTCATAAATTTGTCATGGATGTACATGCATGACAGAAAACGTGGCCTACTGTGACAAACACGTATCATCACAAGTGTCTTTTTTTGTAGTGTTCATCCATCGAGACCGTTCCATCTGCAGCAGACGAATGGTAATTAAAAACAAAACAACAACATTAATACACGGATTAACTGTTGCCCAGAGATGCATGCATAAATCACAAGGTTTTATTTTAATAATTGAGGGCACTCCATGTTGTTATCTAGACGTGCAATGACAAAAATTAATGGCCAGTCAATTTACACGCAGAGTACTAGTACAACACTACAGTTAGGAATTGAATACCTTAATTAAGCGACTCACGAAAAGAATACCTTAATTAATTAGCCGCGAGGCGACCTCCACCCAGCAGACAGACAAGCGCGATGCGGCGGCACGCCGAGACAGCAGGGTCAAGGGGCAAAGCTTAGTGTCGTTGCCGCCTGAAGTTCGACCTCCACTATCCCGCCATCGACCGTGATGGATGTGCTCGAATCACGCCGCCGCCGACCTCGATGGTTGAGCTCCTCCTATCTCCCGCCGCAAACCGAGGATTGACCTCCTATGATGCCGCCACCGCCCACCGACCGAGGATTGACCTCTTCTCCGGTAGGCACTGCCTAGGCCGCCGCCATCTCTATATACATAGCGGATGTTTTTTTACGGATATCTGCGGAGCGGCTGTTGGCATGGTATCTCACCGTAACTCAATTATATGGACAGGGTAGTACATCACATTCGGTTATGTAAAGGCAATCGTGTCTAACCTACGTTGTCTTCTCACACGGTTTGGTGCGGAAATCGTGTGTGACGTTGTAATATCTAACACAAACGACATGTACAAACAGTGTGTCGTATACAACATATATATATAGTGCCATTAGTAGTTCCCGACCGTTAGCTTATCTCCACAGTTTCCCATTTCCCCCAAATCCCTACATAGTCTCCAAATTCCCTTGCGTGGCGCTGACATTGGGGGAATGCGGGCGAGTGGTGCTGATGGTTTCGGTGAAGCTGCTCCTGCTCGTATCACCGCCACGACGGCGGTCACCGCCGAGCACTTGCCTAAGGTCATCAAAAGGCAGGTGTACTATGGATTCGAATCTTCCTGTCAGGTTCCGATCCATCTCGATCTTTTTTAGCATGTCCAAAGTATAGATCCTTGCTGAATCCGTCCTGAATGACCCACCCCCTGCTACCTCTTGAGCACTGCTTTGGTTTTCCCAGAAGACGAGAGGATGATGCAGTAAAGTAGCGTAACTATTTCCCTCGGTTTTTGAGAACCAAGGTATCAATCCAGTAGGAGGCCATGCGCAAGTCCCTCGTACCTGCACAAAGCGATAGCTACTCGCAACCAACGCGATTAGGGGTTGTCAATCCCTTCACGATCACTTACGAGAGTGAGATCTGATAGAGATGATAGATAATATTTTTGGTATTTTTTTGGTATAGAGATGCAAAGTAAAAAGTAAAAGGCAAAGTAAAAAAGAAAAGCAAGATTAAAGTGATGGAGATTGATATGATGAGAATAGACCCGGGGGCCATAGGTTTCACTAGTGGCTTCTCTCAAGAGCATAAGTATTCTATGGTGGGTGAACAAATTACTGTTGAGCAATTGACAGAATTGAGCATAGTTATGAAAATATATCTAGGTATGATCATGTATATAGGCATCACGTCCGAGACAAGTAGACCGACTCCTGCCTGCATCTACTACTATTACTCCACTCATCGACCGCTATCCAGCATGCATCTAGAGTATTAAGTTAAAAACAGAGTAACGCCTTAAGCAAGATGACATGATGTAGAGGGATAGTTTCATGCAATATGATAAAAAAACCATCTTGTTATCCTCGATGGCAACGATGCAATACGTGCCTTGTTGCCCCTTCTGTCACTGGGAAAGGACACCGCAAGATCGAACCCAAAGCTAAGCACTTCTCCCATGGCAAGAAAAACCAATCTAGTAGGCCAAACCAAACTGATAATTCGAAGAGACTTGCAAAGATAACCAATCATACATAAAAGAATTCAGAGAAGATTCATATATTATTCATAGATAGACTTGATCATAAACCCACAATTCATCGGTCTCAACAAACACACCGCAAAAAGAAGATTACATTGAATAGATCTGCACGAGAGAGGGGGAGAACATTTTATTGAGATCCATAAAGAGAGAAGAATCCATCTAGCTAATAACTATGGACCCGAAGGTCTGAGGTAAACTACTCACACTTCATCGGAGGGGCTAGGATGATGTAGAAGCCCTCCGTGATGACGGCCCTCTCCGACGGAGCTCCGGAACAGGCCCCAAGATGGGATCTCGTGGATACAGAAAGTTGCGGCAGTGGAATTAGGTTTTTGGCTCCTGTTCTGATCGTTTGGGGGTACGTAGGTATATATAGGAGGAAGGAGTACGCCGGTGGAGCACCGAGGGGCCCACGAGGTAGGGGGCGCGCCCCCCACCCTCATGATCGCCTCTGTTACTTCTTGGAGTAGGGTCCAAGTCTCCTGGATCACGTTCGGTGAGAAAATCATGTTCCCGAAGATTTTATTCCGTTTGGACTCCGTTTGATATTCTGTTTCTCCGAAACTCTAAAATAGGCAAAAAACAGCAATTCTGGGCTGGGCCTCCGGTTAATAGGTTAGTCCCAAAAATAATATAAAAGTGGAAAATAAAGCCCAATATAGTACAAAACAGTAGATAATATAGCATGGAGCAATCAAAAATTATAGATACGTTGGAGACGTATCAGGCATCCCCAAGCTTAATTCCTGCTCGTCCTCGAGTAGGTAAATGATAAAAAGAGAATTTTTGATGTGGAGTGCTACTTGGCATAATTTCAATGCAAATCTTCTTAATTGTGGTATGAATATTCATATTCAAAAGATTCAAGACAAAAGTTTGTGTTGTCATAAAATTAATAATACTTCAAGCATACTAACAAAGCAATTATGTCTTCTCAAAATAACATGGCCAAAGAAAGTTATCCCTACAAAATCATATAGTCTGGCTATGCTCTATCTTCACCACACAAAGTATTTAAATCATGCACAACCCCGATGACAAGCCAAGCAATTGTTTCATACTTTAACATTTTCAAAACTTTTTCAATCTCCGCGCAATACATGAGCGTGAGCCATGGATATAGCATTATATGTGGAATAGAATGGTGGTTGTGGAGAAGACAAAAAGAGGGGAAGATAGTCTCACATCAACTAGGCGTATCAATGGGCTATGGAGATGTCCATTAATAGATATCAATGTGAGTGAGTAGGGATTGCCATGCAACGGATGCACTAGAGCTATAAGTATATGAAAGCTCAACAAAAGAAACTAAGTGGGTGTGCATCTGACTCGCTTGCTCACGAAGACCTAGGGCATTTTGAGGAAGCCCGTCATTGGAATATACAAGCCAAGTTCTATAATGAAAAATGCCCACTAGTATATGAAAGTGACAAAATGAGAGACTCTCTATCATGAAGATTATGGTGCTACTTTCAAGCACAAGTGTGGCAAAAGGGTAGTAACATTGTCCCTTCTCTCTTTTTCTCTCAGTTTTTTTGTTTGGGCCTTTTTTTATGGCCTCCTTTTTTATTTTTATTTTCGTCCGGAGTCTCATCCCGACTTGTGGGGGAATCATAGACTCCATCATCCTTTCCTCACTTGGGACAATGCTCTAAAAATGATGATCATCACACTTTTATTTTTCTTACAACTCAACAATTACAACTCGATACTTAGAACAAAATATGACTCTATATGAATGCCTCTGGCGGTGTATCGGGATATGCAAAGAATCAAGAGTGACATGTATGAAAGAATTATGAATGGTGGCTTTGCCACAAATACGATGTCAACTACATGATCATGCTAGCAATACGACAATGATGGAGCGTGTCATAATAAACGGAACGGTGGAAAGTTGCATGGCAATATATCTCGGAATGGCTATGGAAATGCCATGATAGGTAGGTATAGTGGCTGTTTTGAGGAAGGTATATGGTGGGTGTATAATACCGGCAAAAAATGCACGGTATTAGAGAGGCTAGCAATGGTGGAAGGATGGGAAATAGTGCATATAATCCATGGACTCAACATTAGTCATAAAGAACTCATATACTTATTGTAAAAAATTAGAAGTTATCAAAGCAAAGTATTACGCGCATGCTCCTAGGGGGATAGATTGGTAGGAAAAGACCACCGCTCGTCCCCGACCGCCACTCATAAGGAAGACAATCAATAAATAAATCATGCTCCGACTTCATCACATAACGGTTCACCATACGTGCATGCTACGGGAATCACAAACTTCAACGCAAGTATTCTTGAAATTCACAACTACTCAAGTAGCATGACTCTAATATCACCATCTTTCATATCTCAAAACAATCATCATGCTTCAATCTTTTCTTAGTATTCAATGCACTCAAAAGAAAGTTTCACATATCTTGAATACCAAGCATATTATTATTAAGCAATTTACCATGCTATTAAGACTCTCAAAATGATCTAAGTGAAGCATGAGAGATCAATAGTTTCTTTAAAACAAATACACCATCATGCTCTAAAAGATCTAAGTGAAGCACATAGAGCAAAACTACAACGCTCAAGAGATATAAGTGAAGCACATAGAGCAAAACTACAACGCTCAAAAGATATAAGTGAAGCACATAGAGTAATCTATCAAATTTTAATTCATATATGGCTCTCTCAAAAGGTGTGTACAGCAAGGATGATTGTGGCACACTAGCAAACAAATACAAATAATACAAGACGCTCCAAGCAGAACACATATCATGTGGGGAATAAAAATATAGCTCCAAGTAAATTACCGATGGAAGTAGACGAAAGAGGGGATGCCTTCCGGGGCATCCCCAAGCTTTGACTTTTTGGTGTACTTGGATTATATTGGGGGTTCCATGGGCATCCCCAAGCTTAGGCTCTTGCCACTCCTTGTTCCATAATCCATCAAAAGAATTTACCCAAAACTTAAAAACTTCACAACACAAAACTCAATAGAAATCTCGTGAGCTCCGTTAGAAAAAGAAAACAAAAGACCACTTCAAGGTACTAATGAACTCATTCTTTATTTATATTGGTGTTAAACCTACTTTATTCCAACTTCTCTATGGATTATAAACTATTTTACTAGCCATAGATTCATCAAAATAAGCAAACAACACACGAAAAACAGAATCTGTCAAAAACAGAACAGTCTGTAGTAATCTGTAACTAACGCAAACTTCTGGAACTCCAAAAAATCTACTGAAATAGTAAGACCTAGACAATTTTTTTATTGATCAAAATCAATTGGAATCAGTATTTTATCACGTTCTGGTGAATTGTAACAATTGTTTCCGTGAACCGAAAGTTTCTTGAAATTACAGCAAGATCAAATAACTACCATCCAAGAAGATCCTATAGGTCTAACTTGGCACAAACACTAATTAAAACACAAAACCACATATAAACAGAAGGTAGATGGCTTATTTATTCCTAAACAGAAGCAAAAACAAAAAAAACTAAAATAAAATTGGGTTGCCTCCCAACAAGCGCTATCGTTTAACGTCCCTAGCTAGGCATTGCGATTTCAATGATGCTCACATAAAAGACAACAATTGAAGCACAAAGAGAGCATCATAAAACATGTGACAAACACATATAAGTCTAACATACTTCCTATGCATAGGCATCTTATAGGCAAACAAATCAAGGCAAGCAACTAGCATATGCAAGGAAGCGGAAAGAAACAATAGCAATCTCAACATAACGAGAGGTAATTTAGTAACATGAAAATTTCCTCAACCATATTTTCCTGTCTCATAATAATTACATGTGGGATCATATTCAAATTCAACAATATAGCTATCACATAACATATTCTCAACACGACCCACATGCATGCAAAGTTGACACTCTTCCAAAATAGTGGGATTACCATTAACTAAAGTCATGACCTCTCCAAACCCACTTTTATCAAAAATTTCATAAGATTGAATATTCTCCAAATATGTGGGATCTAAAGTTGACACTCTTCCAAACCCACTTTCAATATTATTGCAAACACTATTATCAATCTCATATTCATCATGGGGCTTAAATAAATTTTCAGGATCAAAAGAAGAATCACCCCAATCATGATCATTGCAACAAGTAGTAGACATAGCAAAACTAGCATCCCCAAACTTAGGGTTTTGCATATTATTAGCATAATTGACATCAAGAGAATTTATAGCCAAATCATTGCAATCATGCTTTTTATTCAAAGATCTATCGTGAATCGCTTCATAAAGTACTTCATCACAATTTTTAGATTCACGAATTTCAGGCAAAACCTCATAAAGATAATTTAGTGCACGCAATTCAATAGCAATAGGTTCATCATAATTGGATCTCTTAAAGAGATTAGCAAGTGGATGAGGATCCATAAACTTTTATCAAGCAAAGATGCAAGCAAAAAGAAGGCACATGGTAACACAAGATTGAACGGAGGAAGGGCGAATAAAACGGCAAGGGTGAAGTGGGGGAGAGGAAAACAAGAGGCAAATGGAAACTAATGTAATGCGGGAGATAGGGATTGTGATGGGTACTTGGTATGTTGACTTTTGCGTAGACAACGGCACCAGAAGTGGCTTGTTGTTAGGAGTCCAAATCTTGACTTGCTCTTGCGTAAGACTCCCCAGCAACGGCGCCAGAAATTTTTCTTGCTACCTCTTGAGCACTGCGTTGGTTTTCCCCGAAGAGGAGAGGATGATGCAGTAAAGTAGCGTAAGTATTTCCCTCAGTTTTTGAGAACCAAGGTATCAATCCAGTAGGAGGCCACGCGCAAGTCCCTCGTACCTGCACAAAGCGATAGCTACTCGCAACCAACGCGATTAGGGTTTGTCAATCCCTTCACGATCACTTACGAGAGTGAGATCTGATAGAGATGATAGATAATATTTTTGGTATTTTTTTGGTATAGAGATGCAAAGTAAAAAGTAAAAGGCAAAGTAAAAAAGCAAAGCAAGATTAAAGTGATGGAGATTGATATGATGAGAATAGACCCGGGGGCCATAGGTTTCACTAGTGGCTTCTCTCAAGAGCATAAGTATTCTATGGTGGGTGAACAAATTACTGATGAGAAATTAACAGAATTGAGCATAGTTATGAGAATATCTAGGTATGATCATGTATATAGGCATCACGTCCGAGACAAGTAGACCGACTCCTGCCTGCATCTACTACTAGTACTCCACTCATCGACCGCTATCCAGCATGCATCTAGAGTATTAAGTTAAAAACAGAGTAACGCCTTAAGCAAGATGACATGATGTAGAGGGATAGTTTCATGCAATATGATAAAAAAAAACCATCTTGTTATCCTCGATGGCAACGATGCAATACGTGCCTTGCTGCCCCTTCTGTCACTGGGAAAGGACACCGCAAGATCGAAACCAAAGCTAAGCACTTCTCCCATGGCAAGAAAAACCAATCTAGTAGGCCAAACCAAACTGATAATTCGAAGAGACTTGCAAAGATAACCAATCATACATAAAAGAATTCAGAGAAGTTTCATATATTATTCATAGATAGACTTGATCATAAACCCACAATTCATCGGTCTCAACAAACACACCGCAAAAAGAAGATTACATCGAATAGATCTCCACGAGAGAGGGGGAGAACATTGTATTGAGATCCATAAAGAGAGAAGAAGCCATCTAGCTAATAACTATGGACCCGAAGGTCTGAGGTAAACTACTCACACTTCATCGGAAGGGCTAGGATGATGTAGAAGCCCTCCATGATGACGGCCCTCTCCGGCGGAGCTCCGGAACAGGCCCCAAGATGGGATCTCGTGGATACAGAAAGTTGCGGCGGTGGAATTAGGTTTTTGGCTCCTGTTCTGATCGTTTGGGGGTACGTAGGTATATATAGGAGGATTTGAGTACGCCGGTGGAGCACCGAGGGGCCCACAAGGCAGGGGTGCGCCCTAGAGGGGGGCGCGCCCCCCACCCTCGTGACCGCCTCTGTTACTTCTTGGAGTAGGGTCCAAGTCTCCTGGATCACGTTCGGTGAGAAAATCACGTTCCCGAAGATTTTATTCCGGTTGGACTCCATTTGATATTATGCTTCTCCAAAACTCTGAAATGGGCAAAAAACTGCAATTCTGGGCTGGGCCTCCGGTTAATAGGTTAGTCCCAAAAATAATATAGAAGTGGAAAATAAAGCCCAATATAGTCCAAAACAGTAGATAATATAGCATGGAGCAATCAAAAATTATAGATACGTTGGAGACGTATCACCCCCCAAGGAAAGCGATCTGCCGCCGGATTCGGAGCTTGACTCCAGACTCCCGCAACATGAGTTGGACTCCGAGTTTTGTGCCACCGAGAAGTACCAAAAGCTGAGTTGTGTGCACGGGCACACTCCCGCTTGACGTGTATGCACGGAGGGATTCGACATTGGCAGGTGGTTTCTCAGTTGCCCCTTAGAGGTTAGTGCTAATTAAGTTCATCATTTTACTTTAGTTAATGCCACCACTCATCCAGAATACTATTTAACATTGGCAGGGATATGAGGCTTGTGCCTTTGTTAAATGGCGACGTAAAGCTGAAGAAGAAACTAGCTGATCTGGAATTTACAATCAGTATGATGAAGCAAGAAAGAACCAATCACAGGCAACAGATGAAAGCAAGAGACAAGAAGGAACTGGCATGTGTAGTTGTGGTTGTCACATTAGCCATGTTCTATGCGTTGTTTGCAATGATGATTAGGGGTTTTGTTTGATAGTATTGCTAAAGCACATCTAGATGTGCTCTAAGTAATGCACATCTAGGTCGTATGCCATTGATGTTACGCGAAGATTCGTGCAGATATTTTTATTTGTCTTTTTTCTTTTCCTTTCTAGTTTGATTATTACTGGCTTTATCAGTAAGAAGAGCTCAATGTATTGATTGCCAACTGTCCTACTTCGTTCGTACTGGTACTGGTGCATAATCTCAAAACTCATTCCTTGTTTTTGTCCTGAAAAAGGAAACCAGTCAAAAAGCCAATAGGAGTCCTGCGCAACCTCGGGAATTTGGAGCGACTGGGTACAAATAATTGCGGTTGATTATATCAGCGGTTAGATAATACTTCAACCCCCGCTTCAATTGGAAGTTCCTCTTCTCTGCATACCCCGCATAAGTGTCCACCATCTTCATCGTACCCGCAAGGTCGCGCTACACACTGGCACACACTCTGCAGCCATGTCGAGCGATAGCGAGGAAGACAGTTCGGCCAGCAGTCTGGCGCCCGATGATAGGTCAACATCGGAGTCATCCCTCTCCTCTTCCATGAGTCATTGTCGAGCCCATACCTCGATTATATCCGGTTCATGGAAGGGATGCCGCCTCCGGAGTCGTCAGACGACAACCAGATGAACGAGGAGCCATCAGAGGACGAATAAGAGGACGACGATGATGAGGAGGAGGAATGGTCGAACGAGGAGGAGGACAACGACGACAGCAACGACGATGACGACGGCGGCAGCGATTAAAAGCCAACGATCAGCGGCAAGAAGCATCCTGGCCATGACGATGTCGCGGGGCCATCCAACAAGAACAACAAGAAGAAGAAGGACTAAATTAAGCAGACTGTATATATCTCTGTTTATCCTGTCAATCTCATCGTAGACGGTTAGTAATATGTATTCGACAGATATCTTCTACATTATCGCCAACAGATTGGTTTGTTGAACTGTGTGTCCTGAAGAGCACACAATTCACAAAAAACGACCGTATGGGCTATCTATAATGATCGCACACAATTCTGATTACCGATCTGTTTGCCGGGTATCACATGCATCTTGGTACGCCGAATCGTTTGTGTTCACCCCACTCATCGCCAACGGTTCATTGGAGTGAACTGTATGCCGTATATCGCACACACCTTGATCTGGCTGCCCGTTTCTGTTGTTTTGTCTCATCGCAAACAGTTCATACAGATCAACCGTATGCCCTTCATCGCACACGCAACTATAATCTGAACTGTGTTTGACGTATCATTCATCGTAAACATTTTGCATCATTTCTGACGGTTTTTTCATACAACACCGTTTGCGATTATTGCATCGCACACAGTTTCTCGAACGGTCTCTGATCGTAGTGACGCGTTAGCAGCATCCTGCAGTAGTGATACCTCCGGTGGCCGTCGGAGTGGCCAATGGGCAGCAATTGCAATGCACTGAACTAGTGCCACAGCTACAGTGGACGGTACAAGATCACAAGTTCGGTACGGACATGCATGTACTACGACTCAACGTCTATGATGCCATTCTAGGAGTTGATTGGCTGGCCCAACACAGCCTGATGTAGTGTGACTAGAAGCCGAAGAAAATGCAGTTTGTCAGCGAGGGGGTAGCAGCACATCTTACCAGCGTCTGCTCGAATGAAACACCAGCCATCGAAGCCTTGGATATGTCACAATTATGGTAGTTGCATGAAGCAAATGAGATTTGGGGAGCTGCTCTTTTGGACATGCAGGCTCTAGCTAGTATCGCATTGCCCCAAGGACCCCATCCCTCCTGTGGTTCAGCAAGTCCTGACAGAGTTCAAGGACATATTTGATGAACCCACAACACTGCCTCCTGATAATCCCCAAGTGCAAGGAATCATCGTAGCACTTTCCAAAGATGGAAGTGATAAGTATGGAGTGTTGAACCCACAAGGAGCTAAAGGTAAGATCTATATTCTCTCAAGCCCTATCTGCCACTGATACGACTCTACGTGCACCGAACGTTTACTTCCAACTAGAAATGAGAAATAAAACTACGTTGTGGGTATGAAGAGGATAACTTTGCATGGTAACGGAGAGCTAAAACATAAAAGTAGGTGTTTTTATCATAAATTTAGAATATGTTACTTAGTATTATAAATAGTGAGTGTGGAATAATGGTGGATCGGTGTGCGAAATTGTCCTAGGCAATTGTTAACAAAACCGATAATCACTATTGCACTTTTATATGAGGGAGAGGCATAAGCTAACATACTTTCTCTACTTGGATCATATGCACTTATGATTGGAACTCTAGCAAGCATCCGCAACTACTAAAGATCATTAAGGTAAAACCCAACCATAGCATTAAAGCATCAAGTCCTCTTTATTCCCATACACAACAATCCCTCTTACTCGGGTTTAAGCTTATGTCACTCTAGCAACCCACTATAAGCGAATCATGAACGTATTGCAACACCCTACAGCGGGTATCCCTCACGCTTGCGCGACATGGAGAGCACCATAAGACAACATCAAAGTAAAACACACAACTCATACCAATCTAGATCATCAATCAACCCAAAGACAAAAGATATCTACTCAAAACATCATAGGATGGCAACACATCATTGGATCATAATATGTGGCATAAAGAACCATGTTCAAGTAGGGATTACAGTGGTGTACGGGAGAGTGGACCGCGTAAAAGAGATGAGGATGGTGATGATGATGGTGATGTTGATGAAGACGATCACCGCGGCGATGATTCCCCTCCCGATGGCACTCCGGCGCCACCGGAAGAGAGGAGGAGAGGTTCTCCCCCTTGTGCTTCCTCCTCCATGGCCTCCACCTTCTGGTCCTTGGCCTTCATGGTGATGATGGCCCCTCCGGGATACTCCTCCATGTCCACCGGTGATAATGGCCTCCTCCGGCAGGGTGCCGGAGAGGGCCCCGATTGGTTTTTGGTGGCTACAGAGGCTTGCGGCGGCGGGACTTCTGAACCAATCTCCGTTTTGGAAGTTTTAGGGTACGAGAGTATATATTGGTGCAGGGAGTACGTCGGAGGAGCTACAAGGGCCCCACGAGGCAGGGAGGGCGCGCCCTAAGGGGGGGCGCCCCCCACTATCGTGAGCACCTCCCGTATCTCCTGACGTAGAGTCCAATTCTATCCAGTGGCTTTCCTTCCGAAAATAACTTCTTCGGTTGATTTCGTTCCTTTGCGACTCCGTTTGATATTCCTTTTCTTCGAAACACTGAAATAGGCAAAAAAAACAGCAAATCTGGGCTGGGCCTCCGGTTAATAGGTTAGTCCCAAAAATAAAATAAAAGTGGATAATAAAGCCCAATATTGCCCGAAACAGTAGATAATATAGCATGGAGCAATCAAAAATTATAGATACGTTGGAGACGTATCAGGCATCCCCAAGCTTAATTCCTGCTCGTCCTCGAGTAGGTAAATTATAAAAAAAAGATAATTTTTGATGTGGAATGCTAGTAAGTGCTTAAGTTTGATCAATGATAATTCCAATCACTTTTTCTAGCATCATTACATATCATAACAATAGCTCATCTCATAAAACTTTTCATGATCAAGTAACAAGCAATTCACAAGTTTAAAGTACGGATCATAAACTTTCTTGAAAACTAACAAACGATATTCTTAGTCATCAAATAATTGCAATTCATCCAATTTTCAGGAAGAGTCTATGTCAGAGCTTTGATTTAGCAAACTTCACATACTCAACTATCATGTAGTCTTTCACAATTGCTAACACTCACGCAATATTTGTGGTTATGGAGTTTTAATCGGACACAGAGAAAGATAGGGGCTTATAGCTTAGACCCACAACCTTTTACCTCAAGGGTAATGTCAACAATAATAACTCATGCTCCCCTACATCCAATTAGATATATATCATGTTCTTTCCAACATGCTGGGCTTGCCAAAGGATAAAATGAAAAAGGAAAGGTGAAGATCACCATAACTCTTGCATAAGGTAGAAGATAATAATAAAAGATAGGCCCTTCGCAGAGGGAAGCAGAGGTTGCCATGCGCTTTTATGGTTGGATGCACAAAATCTCAATGTGAAAGAACATCACTTTATATTGCCCCTTGTGATATGAACCTTTATTATGCAGTCTGTCGCTTTTATTCCTTCCACATCACAAGATCGTACAAAGCTTATTTCTCCCACACCAATCAATCATACATATTTAGAGTAATTTTTATTGCTTTACACCGATGACAACTTACTTGAAGGATCTTACTCAATCCATAGGTAGATATGGTGGACTCTCATGGCAAAACTGGTTTAAGGATTTTGGAAGCACAAGTAGTATCTCTACTTGGTGCTGAGAATTTTGGCTAGCATGAGGGGGAAAGGCAAGCTCAACATGTTAGAGGATCCATGACAACATACTTTATCTCAGATATAAGAAAACATAACTCATTACGTTGTCTTCCTTGTCCAACATCAACTCTTTAGCATGTCATATTTTAATGAGTGCTCCCAATCATAAAAGATGTCCAGGATAGTATATTTATATGTGAAACCTCTCTTCCTTCAATATTCTTTCATGAATTGTTAAAGTGACCAATTCTACGTTTGCTAACTTGCAATAAGTTTACTACCTATACTTATTATGTGTGAAGTCATTACTCCCCATGTTATAAGCATATGAAACATATATAAATTCAGGTTTATGACATTCAGTTTATTCAACCATTTACTCATAGGATATACATGAAGCACATAAGCAAATGACAAACTACTCCAAAAGATATGAGTGAAGAACACTGAGTAGTCAAATAATTAACTAGCCATGGGAGGATTCTTTTTCATTTAATATTCCAGATCCAATGATTTTATTCAAACAGCAAGTAAAATTGAAAATACGCTCCAAGCAAAACACATATCATGTGATGAATAAAAATATAGCTCCGAGTAAAGTATACCGATAGTTTTGAAGACGAAAGAGGGGATGCCTTCCGGGGTATCCCCAAGCTTAGGCGCTTGAGTCTTCCTTGAATATTACCTTGGGGTGCCTTGGGCATCCCCAAGCTTAGGGTATTTCCACTTCTTATTCTCCTCATATCGATATCTCACCCAAAACTTGACAACTTCAATCACACAAAACTTAACCAAACTTCATGAGATAGGTTAGTATGATAAAGAGTAAACCATTCACTTTGGTACTGTTAAAGACAAGTTTCATAATTGTTCTCACACAATTCCTACTGTACCAAATCATTTCTACAATTTATATTGAGGAATATAAGTCATAGAAACTAGAAAACAAGCAAACTATGCAATGAAAACAGAATCTGTCAGAAACAGAACAGTCTGTAATGATCTGAAAAATAACCATACTTCTACTACTCCAAAAATTATGAAATAAATTGGTGGAAGTGAGGAATTTGTCTATTAATATTCTTCAAAAAGAATCAACTCAAAATCACTCTTCTGTAAAAAAATGACATCTATTCTCGTGAGCGCAAAGTTTCTGTTTTTTTTACAGCAAGATCACATTAACTTTCGCCCAAGTCTTCCCAAAGGTCTTACTTGGCACTTTATTGTAACAAAAGCTATAAAACATGATTACTACAGTAGCTTAATCATGTAGACACACAAAAACAGTAAGGGTAAATATTGGGTTGTCTCCCAACAAGCGCTTTTCTTTAATGCCTTTCAACTAGGCATGATGATTTCAATGATGCTCACATAAAAGATAGGAATTGAAACACAAAGAGAGCATCTTGAAGAATATGACTAGCACATTCAAATCTAACACACTTCCTATGCCTAGGGATTTTGTGATTACACACTTATGGGAACAAGAATCAACTAGCATAGGAAGGCAAAACGAGTATAACTTCAAAACTTTAAGCACATAGGGAGGAAACTTGATATTGTTGCAACTCCTACAAGCATGTATTCCTCCCTCATAATAATTTTCAGTAGCATCATGGATAGCAACTTTGTTTTCATACTCAATTGGAACCTCTTCCAAAATAGTGGAATCATTACTAGCTAAAGTTGACACTCTTCCAAATCCATTTTCATAAATATCATACTAAGATTCAACATCTTCCAAAATAGTGGGATCACTAATTCCTAAAGTTGACACTCTTCCAAACCACTTTAAATTATAGTATTATTCATACTCCAAAAGATATAAGTGACGTTCTTGGAGCATTCTACAACTAACCAAATATCCAGGCTCAAAATGTATAAGTGAAGCACATGAAGCATTCTATAAAACCATACTCAAAAGATTTAAGTGAAGCACAAAGAGTAATTCTATAAGATCATATTTAAAAGATTTAAGTGAAGCACATGAAGTATTCTATAAATTGATGAAGGGACATCTCAAGCTAGCATGGTTCTTAAAATAAAAAGAAAAACACAAAGGACACAAATCATGTGAACAAAGCAAAAACCGAGGTATACTGATATTTTTTGAAGAAGAAAGGTGGGGTGCCAACCGGGGCATCCCCAAGCTTAAATGCTTGAGTATCCTTTCAAATATTTACTTGGTGTGCCTTGGGAATCCCCAATCTTGAACTCTTGCCTCTCTTTATTCTTCTCATATTGATAGATCCTCGACCTTCGGGCACTTCATCCACACAAAACTTCAACAAAAACTTGTGAGATCCGTTAGTGTAATAAAGCAAATCACTACCTTTAGGTACTGTAATGAACTCATTATTTATTTGTATTGGTGTTAAACCTACTGTATTCCAAGTTCTCTATGGTTCATACCTCCCAATACTAGCCATAGATTCATCAAAATAAGCAAACAACACACGCAAAACAGAATCTGTTAAAAACAGAACAGTCTGTAGTAATCTGGAAGTTTAGCAAACTTATGTAACTCCTAAAATTATGAACTAAATTTGAAATTTGAAAATTTTGTACAGAAGTAATGTGCAAAAAGAATCAGAACCATTTGACTTTCCAGTTAAAAATGTAAATTCATGCACTACAGCCAAAGTTTCTGTTTTTGTTCTGCACATAGCAAACAAGCAATCTAATCATCCTAAAACCAAGCTTGGCACATTTATTTTTATAATACAATGAATATATACAAGGGGAGGTAATTATTTAAAGAGAAACTTCCATGGAAAATTCTACATTGCTTCCGTGAGCATGAACAAAAGTGCTCAAGGTCGACCCTCACTTCTTCAATGCAAAACCTTCCAATCACTTCTCTTTTTGAAAAACTTTTTAGGCATGCAAGGCAAGTAATAATTTTTTGTATTTTCATTATTAAATTTTTTTATGTTTCACCCACAACTAAACAGAAACAAAAAGGAAAAACAAAATCTACTTAATGAAGAAAGCAAACAAGCACACACGAGAATATCAACCCCACGCCATTGCTCCCCGGCAACGGCGCCAGAAAAGAGCTTGATAATCCCCAAGTGCAAGGAATCATCGTAGCACTTTCCGAAGATGGAAGTGATAAGTATGGAGTGTCGAACCCACAAGGAGCTAAAGGTAAGATCAATATTCTCTCAAGCCCTATCTGCAACTGATACGACTCTACTGCACCGAACGTTTACTTCCAACTAGAAATGAGAAATAAAACTACGTTGTGGGTATGAAGAGGATAACTTTGCATGGTAACGGAGAGCTAAAACATAAAAGTAGGTGTTGTTATCATAAATTTAGAATATATTACTTAGTATTATAAATAGCGAGTGTGGAATAATGGTGGATCGGTGTGCGGAATTGTCCTAGGCAATTGTTAACAAAACTGGTAATCACTATTGCAGTTTTATATGAGGGAGAGGCATAAGCTAACATACTTTCTCTACTTGGATCATATGCACTTATGATTGGAACTCTAGCAAGCATCCGCAACTACTAAAGATCATTAAGGTAAAACCCAACCATAGCATTAAAGCATCAAGTCCTCTTTATTCCCATGCGCAACAATCCCTCTTACTCGGGTTTAAGCTTCTATCACTCTAGCAACCCACTATAAGTGAATCATGAACGTATTGCAACACCCTACAACGGGAATCCCTCACGCTTGCGCGACATGGAGAGCACCATTGGACAACATCAAAGTAAACCACACAACTCATACCAATATAGATCATCAATCAACCCAAAGACAAAAGATATCTACTCAAAACATCATAGGATGGCAACACATCATTGGATCATAATATGTGGCATAAAGCACCATGTTCAAGTAGGGATTACAACGGTGTGCGGGAGAGTGGACCGCGTAAAAGAGATGAGGATGGTGATGTTGATGAAGACGATCACCGCGGCGATGATTCCCCTCCCGATGGCACTCCGGCGCCACCGGAAGAGAGGAGGAGAGGTTCTCCCCCTTGTTCTTCCTCCTCCATGGCCTCCACCTTCTGGTCCTTGGCCTTCATGGTGATGATGGCCCCTCCGGGATACTCCTCCATGGCCACCGGTGATAATGGCCCCCTCGTCACCGAACACAAAAGCTTGTGTACCCTCGGCAAACAGCAGCTGGATACTGAGCTCTAGCGCAAGGCCATGTCCAAGCTCGTGGGCCTTCAGTTCTCCTTCAAGTACCGGCACGACATCGAGAATGGGGCCATCAATGCCTTATCAACATGCCAACCTCAGTGGCTACAGGAAGTAGCCAACTCCTACGAGACGGATGCTGATGCCCAAGATCTCCTTCAATGTTTGGCCATTTCCAGCCCCGGCGACCAAGGCTACGAGCTCCGGCAAGGCGTCGTCCACTTCCATGACAAGCTGTGGATCGGCTCCAACTCCGTCCTTCAAACCAAGATGATCCACGCCTTCCACGCAAGTGTAGTTGGGGGGCATTCCAGCGTGACAGCCACCTACCAGCGCCTCAAGAAACATTTTTCCTAGCGTGGGCTCAAGCAGGCGGTCGAGGAATTTGTACACCAATGCATCGTTTGTCAGCACGCCAACCACAAACACATCAAGATGTCGGGCCTTCTTCAACCCCTTCTCGTGCCCACCGAGCCTTGGCATGATCTCACGATGGACTTCATCGAGGGCTTGCCCGCGTCCTAAGGCTACGAGGTCATCATGGTCATCATCGATCGCTTCACCAAGTACGCACATTTCGTGCCCCTTCGTAATCCCTTCACGACTGTATCAGTGGCCCGTGCTTTCTGGGACAGCATCATCAAGCTACACGGCGTCCCCCATTCCATCATCTCCGACCGCGATCGCATCTTCACCAGCAACATGTGGCGTGCCATCCTCGACGAAGTTGGCACCAAGTTGAGCTACTCCACGGTGTATCATCCGCAGACGGACGGCCAGAGTGAGCGCGTGAACCAGCGCCTCGAGATGTATTTGTGTTGCACCGTCCACGACACACCCTCCAAGTGGCGCAAGTGGCTACCAACAGCAGAATTCTGGTACAACACCACTTACCACTCCTCACTCAACACGTCTCCCTTCCAAGCTTTGTATGGGAAGGAGCCCAATCTTGGGGGCCTGCCGACGTTCGCCGCTAATCTTCCACCAGCGGCCGGCGATGAGCTGGACTGGGCTCAATACACTAAGGCGCTTCGTGCCCAGCTGGCACGCGCCTAGAACGGGTTCAAGCAGAAGGCCGACAAGAATCGGACCGAGCAATTCTTCACAGAAGGTGATCAAGCCCTGCTCAAGCTTCAAGCTTATGCACAATCAATGGTGGCCAACCGCCCCTGCCCCAAGCTCGCCTACAAGTTCTTTGGCCCATTCAAGGTTGTTCAACACATTGGCACCATGGCCTACAAGCTCCAGCTTCCAAAGGATAGTCGTATCCACCCCGTCTTCCATGTGTCACAACTGAAGCCCTTCACGCCAGATTACTCGTTGGTATTCTTCGAGCTGCCTCGCACACCCGACCTCACAGCAGCTCCACTCCAACCTGTAGCCATCTTGGACAGACGCATGGTCAGAAAGGGCAATAATCCAGTGGTGCAGGTGCGTGTTCAGTGGTCATCACTCTCCATGGATTCAGCCACCTGGGAAGACTACAATCTGCTGCGTTATCGATACCCAACGGCATCATGCTGGGCGGAGGACACCACCACTCAAGGAGGGGCAACTGTCACACCTGATACAAGCGTATCGGTGGACAAATGAGAGGTAAGGAGAGTAGTCTGGATGTAAGTAAGATGGGCCGAGGCCCGTGGGTCATTTGGGTCGCCTGTGGCCTATGTGAGTGGGTACTTAACCTAGCATGTAACACTGGACTGGATATGGAATAAGATAACTCTGAAATCCCCTCTCGTCTCCCTTCGTCTATCTTCCTCTCTGCTCTCCTCACCTACCCAATTCCCCTTCCTGTGCGATCGATCCACCCCCTAGGATTCATCGGTCGTCACATCCTCCAC
This sequence comes from Aegilops umbellulata, assembly GCA_032464435.1. Lineage (NCBI taxonomy): Eukaryota > Viridiplantae > Streptophyta > Magnoliopsida > Poales > Poaceae > Aegilops > Aegilops umbellulata. Next base: position 335,533,630 of record CP136058.1, read on the forward strand.
CTAGCCCGTCGCTCGACTAGAGAACCCCCCTTCGCGACGAGGAACGCGGCGGCCGAGACGCCGCCTTTCGCTTGGCCGGCGAGCTCCCGGTGACGTTCCTGATTGCTTTTCCCAGAAACATTAGGGACCCGATTGCTTTTTTAGAAAACATCAGGGACCCGATTGCTTTTTGTAAAAAAATACAGGGACCTGATTGCTTTTAAAAAAACTTACATAGATACAGACATGTGGGCCCTACCTGTAAGGTAACAGTCAAACAAACGGTTCTCTTACGCGCGGGTCCCAACTGTCATAATCACGATCAATTTTAAAGCACTCCATGATTAGGGTTTTTTGAAACAACCAACCCCCGACTTGATAGTTATCAACGAGAAATTAAAAACCGATAGTTTTTTGTAACCCTAGCCTGTAAAGTAGTAGTTTTATGCTATTTACTCGCCCCTGCCAGAAATGGGCACACCCATTTTTCTTCTTGCACAAAGAGGGAGTACAACTCATAACATATTTTCCTTTGATCAGCCCCTGCCAGAAATGGGATACACCCCACTTTCTTCTTGCACGAAGAGACACTCCTAACATTGGCATTGAAAGTTAAATCGTATAGTCTACAGTAATTAACACCTAAACGGATTATTCCCAACGCCCTGTACTCAGCAAGGCTAAATTCATTACATGTAAGTCTACCACCCCTAAACCACAAAAATCTTGTTGACAAGTTAACTACTGCTAGTACATAAGTACTTGTTGGCACAATCATCCTCTTGCCACAACAGCCTTTTCCCAAAGAACATCTTTTAATTGCCAAAGCAGCTTTCGACTTTGTTTTCTTAATGTAACTGGTACAGGAAAAGAACGTCATTTACATCTATGTTCTGATGTGACTGCCGACTATATTGGTCAAACGAGTATAGTTAGTGTGTCGTTCTAGTCGTTTGACCAATACCATACCAACTGAGCAAGTTTATAAATAAGTCCCAGGAGTACAAAGACATACGTCCAAGTCCGTCCGCATCAATAATTTGAGGTTATATGCAACCGGTATTTGACGGCCATAATGTATAGTGCACTTAAATAACTCGTTGCAAGTTGCAAGAGCATGAAGCCAGTTAACTTACTGAATTTGCCTCCCATATTTCTCATACGGCAGAACCTTCATCATACATAAAAGTGTGTGTGTGTGTGTGTGTGTGTGTTGCCGAAGAAGCAGTTATACATGCGCGGATGAAGAAGCACGGCCTTGAATATGTACAAGAAAAATGGAACTCTGTTCTGTCATGTAAGGATACAAATCTCCTCAACATATGTAGATTACGCCCCGTTCCGAAATCCACTGCTCCTAGGATCTGCAGAGCGGCTGTTTGCTGGCTCCTAGATTTTGCACTACAGCTCCGTCCGCTCCTGGAGCGGAGCTGTGGAGCAGAGTGAAGCCGAACGGGGCCTACGTTTATGCTGTTACTTGTACGCTAGTAGGATCGTTGCGATAATCGGATGATTTCCCTCCATCTGCCTGGCGCAAGGCAGCTTGCTGTCTTCCCAATCTATTTGAATTTCAGAGAGGAGACACGCAGACGCAGGTCGCTTTTCTCCTAATCTATCTGAATTTCAGCGAGAAGACATGCAGCTCGCTGTCATCCGAATCTATCTGAATTTCAGAGAAAAGACAGGCAGTTAGCTGTCATCCGAATCTATCTGAATTTCAGAGAAAAGACAGGCGCCTAGAGCTAGCTAGGTTCAGCGCTACTCTTCCACCTTTTGACCTGCTCAAACATTCAGTACTACACACGTACCGCTTCAGCTGCCACTCCACCACTCGTAGGAGATGAAAGTCGAGCAAGAACGTGGAGGCCGGGACGGCAAGAACTGTGTCTGGGTGAAAAGGAACGTAGGCAGTACGCCTTGCGTGGTACGCTGTGGCCGTAACTCGCAGGGCCGTCCAGGTCACGACCGAGCCCCCACCCCACCCCTCTGGAAGCAGACACCCGCCTCCTGGGAAATTTACCGGTCATTCATACGCCGGAGCATCTCGCGACACCCGGACGGAAAACTCCCAAGGAAAAGAGCGAGCAACACACGGCGCGTATGTCTATATACGACGCATGTCCCCCATGTGCGCGGCAGCAGGGGCCGGTCAGGAGCAAGACCGCGTCGTGCCATACTACTGTACATCCATGGACTGTACTGGGAAGGAAGGGGATAGTTACGCCATCGGGGTCGAGTAAAGGCGACGATGCCTTATCTCTTCTTGCTGCTGGCCTTGCCCGCGCGCACTCTACCCACGCAGGCAGTGGCACAGATGCTGCGTCCATTGGCACGGCCCCACGCGGTGCCCGCCGCGTACTCCCGTCCCAGTCACAGTCCCGCCGGGGGAGATCGCATTCGCACGCGGCCAGCCACGCGGTACCCGCCCTCTTTCCTTGTCGCCTTGTCACTTGATTAATCCATGCGTAGTTAGTAGGAAACCTGGGGCCGGTTTTGAACGATCGGAAGAGAAAAAAGGCTTGTTTGTTGCATTCCATGGCTGCAGTTGACAAGGGAGTGAGGGACCAATGGTTTATGACCAAGTTGCACATCGCCACCACCACTTGGCACTCACCTCCCAAGTTGCAGGTACGTAGATACACAGCGGAGCCAACGGAGGGTGCGGACACCCAGGGCCGTCTCCAGGAATTTGGGGGCCCGGGACAAAATACAAAATTCAACCCTAATTTTTTTTAGAAACTAGAGCATACTTTGCGCAATTGCAGAATACATATTGAACAAAAACTCACTGCTTAACGATCGAACAAAACATGAAAAAATATTATATATATACGAGGATATAAAGGAGTGCCAAATCAATAGTATGCTTCATCTGTGCCAATATGCCTTCCATATGGCACTCCTGTTGTGTGCAGCGATTAAATAGTACATCATATATTTCTACAACATGAAATTAAACTGAAAGAATTTTTCATCAATTTAAGTTCAATAGATAGATGATTCATCTCAAATTAAATTATAGTTCAATGTTCAAATGCAAGAATCAACACATACTATATGCCAGTTCAAATACATGCATCGTCCAAAGTTGGCTGTGTCTCGGTTTAAGAAATTACCTAATCATCAGTGGCCGAGTCAGATGAGCAATGTTGGCCTTCCTCAACTTTGGAGACACGTACAGTCCCTGTGCGTAGCGGCAGCAGCAGGACGGCGGTTGGAGAGATTGGGCAGAGCCGGGGAGCACTACTAAGAACGGTCCGGTGGTGCTAGTACGAACCATGGAGCAGGTAGCAGGCGCGGCTGGATTAGGGAAGAACGACGACGTGTGGTGAATTGTAGTAGACATGCCATCCGCCGTTAGTTCGTCAGCTAAGCGCATGGGAGGATCGAGAAGCGAGAGGCGGCGTGAGCATGGCGGGGCACTCGCGACGGAGGCAGGGGACTAGGGAAGGCGCAGCCCTAGGGCTCACATCTATAGAAGGCGTGCACAGAGATTGGAGGAGCAGGAGACATCGTTAATTCGGGGCATCTTGCGGACGGACGTGCGGGGACTGAACCAAGGCAGGCTACCTCTTAGATCGGGGGCCCCAAGAATTTGGGGGCCCTGGGCGGTCGGCCACTTTGGCCGCCCTCATCGACGGGCCTGCGGACACCCTACAGGTGTTTAGGCTGGTCGTAATGATAGTATCATAGCTAGTATCATGCATGCCAACTAGACAATTTTAATGATGTGTCATAGCATTAAATGAAGTAAGAGAGGGTGTAGTATCATATCATGATACCGTATCATATTAAATGCTATGCTACTTTGTGTCATGCATGGCAATAAATAAAGTAGTACATGATACTAATATATGATACTATGCATTAGGGAGGTAGTATCATATACTAGTATCATATGCATGATACTAGTATATGATACTCCCCATTACAACCAGCCTTAGTGCCATGTGGGAAATAAGCTCGGGAGCTGCGAGCATCTACGACGCTCATCACTCTCTGCAGCCAGCCGCATGGGTACATGCACGGGCAAAATTTCGTGTTTTGACCCTTTTAACATACAATTTCAGGATCTGACCCCTGTTTGGAAGTTTTTTGAGATTTGACCCTTTTTCCTACCGCCAGGGCCCCTGACGGTAGGTTTACATAGCCTACCGTCACGGACCCTGGCGGTAGGAAACTTATCCACGTCAGCTCGCAGAGGCGGCGCCGTAGGCTGTGTAAACGTACCGCCGGAAACCCTGGCGGTAGGGTGCGGGGCAGTTATTTCGCCCGAGACCCCCGCGCCCCTTCCTTCCTTTCTCCCATTCCCCCTCCCCCGTCGGCAGTTCTTGCCCAAGTCGCCCCTCTCTCCCTCTCTCATCTCCTTCACTCCCTTCCTCGGATCTTCACCGTTTGTTGACCGTTTTTGCGGATCGAGATGGCCTCGGAAAGAGAAACGTAAGCTCCTCCAATCCCTCCAATTAGTTTTTGCAAACTTGATTCCGTTTTGACGCATTATTTGCTTCAAATCCCTCATGTTTTTGAATTTAGATTGGATTTTTTTTCACCTAAGATTGTTTTAGCTTGATTGTAGTTGTAGTTCTTAGTTCTTTAGTAAGTAGTGGTATTGAATATGAACTCTAATAAATAGTTCATCTGTTAGTGTGAAGATGAACCCTAGTTCATAGTATTTTTTTGTTAAAAAATTATGATGTAATGCATGTGGGAGCACTTGATAGTAGTTTTATGATGCATGTTGATATGATATGAAGATGTTGTTTTATGATGTTGTTTTTTACGATATGATGCATGTTGATATGATGCATATTGTACTAAACAAAAAAAAATATGATGCAAGTAGTGGATTTGGTTGGTCTGATATGGTATGATTTTGCATTTGACACATCGTCGATGATCCATATGTTCAGGTCTGCAACAGTGGCGCAACCATCGCCCATTCATCTCCAACACGACCCTTCTGCCTTGCCACTTCCGTACGTGTACGAGTCCTTCCCCGAGCTTCTGCTGCCGGTGACCGATTTTTCAGATGAGTTCCTACAGGAGACGAGGGCAGTGCGGTGGTACGAGAGGGCAGAACGGATCACCGACCATTTGAAAGTGTTGGTCGCAGAGTGTGAAGGAGTGGAAGAGAGTGACTACAGAGATGGAGGGAGATCCAACTATCTGCCGTGAATGCCGGGAAGGGACCATTGAAGTTGCCAAGCAGCACTCCAACTGGGAGCTGCGCAATTTGGGCCGGAGGATCTACTTCGAGAGCAATGCGGAGGAGAGAGCCAGGATGCCGCCCCCAAGTGCATCGGCGTTCGATATCATCAACTGGGGAAGGGCGGAGGCGAAAACTCCAGCTGGCAAGGCAAGGTGGGAGTGCTTGAACGGGCGGATGCCGACCAGCGTTTCGCCTCCGCCTGAACCGGTGGATCCGCTGATGTATCTGTCTCCACGGCTAAGCCTAGTATATGAGGGAGTGGGGGAGGTTTGTCCAACCTATAAACATGTCTATTGGATAAGCATCTATGTTTTAGTAGGGGTTGTCAAACTATGTGGACAAATTTGCTATTTGCTATTTCCTACTTATGAAGCTATGTGTAAACTGTTTGATATTTGCTATGTGAAACCTTTATTAATATGTGAGCTCATATATTGCTGTCATTTTTGTAAAACTTGCTGTGATATTGATGTCATATTTAAATTGAAAACAAGCAACCAAATCAACATGAAAAACAAAACAGAGGACCCTACCGCCAGGCACCCTGGCGGTAGGGTCAGACAACCTACCGCCACGGAACTCGCATATCTCGTTACAGAATGCCTGTACGGCAAAAAACCCCACACCCTACCGCCGGAGCCCCCGGCGGTAGTGTTAGAGAGCGTACCGCCAGGGTGTCTCGCGGTAAGGTACTTATACACGTCAGCGCACGGTGACGGCGCCGTCCCCCTCCGTCACAGCCTACCGCCAGAGCATCCGGCGGTAGGTTGTCTAACCCTACCGCTAGGCTTTCTGGCGGTAGCAGAAGGGTCAAATCCCGAAAATATTCCTAAGTGGGATTAGATCCCGATGTATGTCAAAAGGGTCAAAACACAAAAATTGCCACATGCATGCATGTATGTGGGGGTGGGCGGGGCCACCAACAAGTGGACGGGGAATCCCGCGGGAACTGATGTTGTGTCACGCTCACATGGCCTCTCTTGCCATTTCGAGGGTAAACTAATTAATCGGTTGTGTAGGCAAACTGGGCTACCAGAAGCAGTTTTCCTCGCTTCTAAATTAAATAAAGCCCTGATCACGTTTAGAATAGGCAGGGTTGATATATGACATTGTTGCTGAGTTTGTACGATTGTTGATGGTGATATTGTGCGCTTGGCTCACGGCCGTTCCATCGCATTCGAATTTCAAAATGTTTAGGGGGTGATACAAGAATGCTAGAAAACGAGCAAACAGTTTGCGAAAACCGCTGCATCTTTTGTTTGCGGAAACCAGTGCACCTTCCAGAGATATAAGTACGAACCACTTATTTAATCTATGTTTTGATTTGAAAAATGTCCCTGTCTTGGGTACTGTACTCCACTTGTACAGTATTGTTATGGCAGTGGCTCTCACCCACTTGGCAAAGGCTCTCCGTGTCATCTCCGTAGAGTAGAAAACGTGCATGCATGCATTCACACATAATAACTGTTGCCTTTGCTTATCTTTTCCTGCACGGTGGTGGGCCTGCCTATTTCTCCACGGATGCTTCCCCTGCCATGTCTGTTGCACACTGGCAGAGTGGCAGTGGCTCTATTTGTTGCTACAAATTTAGAGCATCTTCAACAGACGCGCCAAACTAGCGCCGCGCCGCAAACTCCCCCTTTTAGCATGCGCGCAATCGGAATAGTTGCTCCAGCGGGCGCGCGGAAACCGCGCGCGCGGCATACGTAGTCCAGCGCGCGGGCCGAAACGCAATCGCGCGCCGCTTATTTGCTGCGTCCGCTCCCGCGCGCTCGCTCGCACCTCCCATCCCCCATCCAGCCGCACCGCCGCCGCCGACCGCGCCACCCGGCGACCGTTCCGGCGCTTCCCCGTCCTATCCCCGCCCCGCGCGCGCTTTCTCCGGCCCCCCTCTAGTCCCGCCGCCCCGCGCGCGTGCTGGTCCGCCGACGAACAGCGCCCGCGCGCTCGCTGCCGCTCGGCGCCCGTAAGGTGTTCGACAAAACGCCTAGAAGGTATGTATTGCTCAAAAGCCATGAATTTCGTGCATGTTGATTGTAGTTTTTTATTTATAGCATAGTATTCAACATTGTAGATGAGTTCGTCGTATGATTCTTCCGAAGAAGAATTTGATATGGAAGAGGAGGAGGATCTTGCAATGATCCTAGCTATGCATATTAATAAAAAACCAAAGCACGGTGGTTCGGTTATGGGTCGGCAAAAAATTTGGAGGGATAGGATCGATGCCCACAACAGATTGATCAGCCATTATTTTGCGGAGAATCCCACATACCCCGAGTCGTATTTTCGTTGCCGGTTTAGGATAAGCACCGAGTTGTTCAGGCGCATTGCAGAGAAACTAGCGAGCCATGACCACTTTTTTCAGCAAAGGAGGAATGCCGCCGGAGAGCTCGGGCATAGCACCTTTCAGAAGGTGACAGTTGCTTTGCGTATTTTGGCATACGGTATACCGGCTAATCTAGTTGATGATCACTTGGCTATGGGTGAGAGCCAAGCCATCATGTGTGTCAAACGCTTCGCAGTCGGAATTGTGCAAGTGTTTGGCGAGGAGTATTTGAGATCTCCCGACGCTGAAGACGTCGCAAGGCTTTTAGCAATGAACAAAGCTCGCGGTTTTCCTGGCATGCTTGGCTCAGTAGATTGCATGCATTGGACTTGGAAGAATTGTCCAAAGACATGGCACGGGCAATTCCACGGCCAAAAAAGGGTTCCACTATAATCCTTGAAGCGGTGGCCGATCAAGAGACTTGGATTTGGCATGCATTCTTTGGAATGCCTGGATCTTTGAATGACATCAATGTTGTCAACCGGTCACCGCTGATGAGTAAGATTGCAAATGGGGAGTTGCCACCGGTGTAGTTTGTAGCAAATGGTCGTACATACAACTATGACTATTATCTAGCGGATGGCATCTATCCAAAGTGGCAAACCTTTGTCAAGCCGTTGAAAAAGCCAGAAGGTAAGAAAAATCTTGATTTTCACAATGCTCAGGCGATGGCTAGAAAAGATGTGGAGAGAGCTTTTGGGATTTTGCAAGCCCAATTTGCTATTATGAGAGGACCGGCTAGATTTTGGGATCAAAAGATGCTTTGGTACATAATGCACGCTTGTGTGATATGCACAACATGATCATCGAGAATGAGCATGGTCAAGATGTAGACTACTCTCAGTATGAGCTTTTGGGATATCCCGTGCGAGTGCGACGGAGGGCTGAAAGGGTGGCCCGTTTTGTTGTCTTCTATCATGCCATTCGACGTCATGCAACGCATAATGATCTTCAGAAGGATCTCATTGAGGAGTGATGGGCATGGAATGGACGACAAAGAGCATCATGATTTATGCGTTCGTTATTGTGTTTAATTGCACTATTTGTTGTATCGAACGATAAACTGATTGTTTGAATTGTAATAAACAAAATTGAACTATTTAGTTTTGTTTGTTTTTGATTTTTTTTTTGCTTCTGTTTTCGAATGCATATGTTGTTTGTGAGAGTCGCGCGCACTGCATTTTTACGCGCTGCTGGAGCGGCGCGCGTGCGCTGCATTTTAGCGCGGCTGCTGGAGCCAGCGCTGCGCGCCGCGCTAAACCAGGCGATGCGCGCGCGGCATATCTGTTTTATACGCGCAGTGCGACCGGCGCCTGTTGAAGATGCCTTTAGTACACGGCAGAAGGTGGACATTCAAGGAGAGTATAGGAACTACCACGAAGTTTTCAACCGTCAGATGTTTTCACACCATCGCCATGCGCCGTTAAAATAAATCCGACGCCATTTCAGTTTAATTACTAGCTACTAGCTAAGCTGTTCTGCTGCTGGACTTAGGGGGTGTTTGGTTCAGGGATTTTTTAGTCCCAGAGACTAGAAAAAGTCCCTAAAAAATCCTTAGAAACCAAACGAAAAAGAGACTTTTTCTATAGTGACTAGAAAAAAACTTTACTGAAAAGTTTTTTTTATTAGTTCCTGGAATTAGAAAAAGTCCTAACACTTTTAAACCAAACACCCCCTCGGAGAATCGCTTCGGGAAACAAATATAGCAGACTCATCAAAGCCGCGCATATACAGTAGAACCAGAGATTCTCAGAAATGTTACTCTTACCAGTACGGTACGTGCAGTGCGTGCGTTGGTACAGTACTGCACATCGTTTGGGTACGGAGAAGATACCCATCGATCGGTCACCACTTGCTTTCTCTCTCCGACGTCAGTGGCTCTCCCGGCGATGACGTACACGCGCAAGGATGCATGAACCTGGTCAGCTTCCACGTTGCTTCGCTCCGCCAACAGCCAATGGGGTGCGCCCTACCTCTGACTTCACCACACATCAGACCCCACTAGTACCACCTCTGAATTTTAACCCCTCTAGAAACGGGGGTCTCTTGCACCACGCAAAGCCGTTCCCTTTTCCAATTTCCACGCCCACACAGCGGCAAAGCGCGCACGGGTGGCTAAATATCATCTAAATAAAAATGTTTCATGTCATGCACTCCTGCACGGTAGAACTGAACTTTCAATGGGATCTCGTACTTAAGTAAAAATAGTTCTAAAAAGAATACTACTACTAAATTAACACAAACGAAAATGTACCTAAGGTATTCTTTTGCCGAAGACGGAAATTAACTGCGACGTTAATGATTATGATTATTCTAATGAATGATACTCCCTTTACTCATTTTTGTAAGTCGTTTAAAACAGCTGAAATTGAACTGTTTTAGGTGATGTTTTAAATGTCTAAAACGTCTTACAGAAATGAACGGAGGGAGTACATGGAAAGTCCACTGATCGATCGGACCTGAATAACGGCGGGAGAAATGCTTGGGCGCACATGCGCCAACTTTGGGATACAATGTTTGTTCTCTCAGGAACCCTTCGTAGATTAGAGTTTCATAGATAAATATCTCCGTTGGTTGGATCGAAGGCCAGCTGCTACTGTGGTTCCTGTTCAAGCATGCAAAGGGGCAACATTGAATTGGTCAGCATCATGATTTCTCAACAAAACAATAAAGTTAGAATTTGGTCAGCATCATGGGCAACTGAGCTTATAAATTCCACATCGATCTCTCATTTCTGGTCTAAGATTCCTGCAGCATTGGCAGGGAGTGCCAGCGGCTTAATGGGTCTTGCCAATTTTTGGTAGTGACCCGTTAGTAGTGACTCTGAAATTTTTTGCATGCTAATACAAAATAAAAATGACCAATGTGGATGGTCGGGTACGCGTCTATCTGTATCCCTAGCAAGAAGGGCCAGTGGAGCCGTGGAGGTGATGCATGCTCACTACCACAGTGCTGATGGGTGTATTTTACCCCATCGTGTTCTAAGTTTAATTTTAATATTCTAAAGTAAATCCTACGCATCTCTTTAAATTGCTTATTAATGACAAATTACTTACAAGATGTATAAATCTCGTTATTTTGATATTTTGTTGCAGATATGATGGATAAAACAGAAAACAGATACAATTTTGTAATTTCCTCCCAATTTGGAGTATTTTCGTATGTGGTGTGATGTTAACCGTCTCTCCAAACTGCAAGACGAGCACTGGTCCACCTGCAGTCGGTTTGGCCGTATAGTGGTTGTACCAACCGGGGACACCTCACTAACATCAAGTCGATGATTTTAGCCCTTTGTGACGAGAATAGGCAACATATATGCCACAATATTAACCAAAACTGATGACATGAGGTCACCTTGCCTAAATCCCTTCTAGGTTTGAAAATGATGACCGATGTCATCACTGATCTTAACCCCAATACTCCCGCCCTGAACGGAACGTAACGAGTCACTTGTTTACTCTGTTCAGCCACAAAACCTTCCATTTGATGAGCTTGTTGAAGAAAAGAAAAAACCACTTTACTTTGTCATAGGCCGTTTCAAAGTCCACCTTAAAGATAACCCCGTCAAGTTTCTTAGCGTGGAGCTCGTGGATCGTCTCATGAAGGACAACCACTCCCTCAGTAATATTGCGACCAGACATAAAGGCAGATTGCGTTGGGTGCACAACTGTATGAGCAACACTAGGCAATCTATTAGTGCCCACCTGTATCAAGACTTTTGACCGCGAAATATTTTTGTTACTACTCCTACATCGCTTGGTGATTAAACATTCCGGGGACACGACTTAAGTCAGATTTTACAATGCGGTAGGTGACCAAATTATTTTCCCAGGCTGCCCGAATGCTTCTGCTTAAATTTTGGGATGTAACGACGATGTTGGTTGAAACAACGGGAATATTTTTTGTAAGGAGGCAAAAGATTTGCCTCAAATATTGTTAGAATTATGTCGAATATTATTATACAAGGTAGGTTACAGTTGGACTTGGTTTGGACTGTGTGTAGACAGGGTAGGAGTTGTGTCCTAATAGGACACTTGTATCCTATGCCTCTCATATATATCAGGGGTAGACACAAGATGTAACCTATGCCAACATAATAGGGAGCCGGCGGCGTCTGCCGGCGCCCGGGCGGCCGGGGTGCGGCATTGTGACGGTGTCATGGGGAGGAGCGCCTGTAATCAGGCCCCGAGGATGTAGCCATATCGGTGAACCTCGTTAACAAATCTCGGTGTCGTGCTTGTGTGATTGCTTGGTCCTCGGTAGATCGACGAAGCGCCTCGGGTTAATTCTAACAAGTGGTATCATGAGCAAGGTTCGAACAGGCCGTGATGATGATCTAGAGGATGGATCTTCGGAAGTCGCGTTGAAGACGGTGTGCAGAATAATCGTATCGAGGCTATGCTAATCGATCGGAAGATTTTTCCTGCGGTATTCGACAGGAGCGACGTGGCGAGATCTGATCAAAAGCAATCGGAAGGAGCAGCAAGCGACCTGGCGTACGGCGACGGCGGGATCGTGCAAGTTCTCGAGGAGATCGGGATGACGTGCGGCAGCTGGACTCCACCGGGTCGGATCAATCGGTGCGGCGCGTGGGCTGTGGCGTGAGCCAGAGCTGGCTCCAAGGCGAGGCCCAAGCCGGCAATTCTGGCTGGTGGGCTGGAAGGCGCTGGGCGGTTGGAGACTTGGAGGCTTGTGGGTGTTCAGGCGTGTCACGCATGCATGCGTAGCGAGCGCAAGGAATCTGGCAGATCAATGCGGATCGAGGCCGGCCGGATGGCTGGTGCATGCAGGCAGACGCGGGCATCGAGCGCAGAGCATGTATCCCGAAATTGATGTGCATATGTGCAGGGCGGCGGCTCAGCGGATCGATAGGTTCCAGATCGATTTGACAGCGGGGCGGCCACCAGGGCATGCAACGCACGGATGACGGGACGAGGTAGCTAGACGCTTTGGTCAGATGCTGGTTCTGGAGGCCGAGCGGAAGCTAGCTAGGCGCGAGGCTGAGACAGCATGATGTAGCAGTCTGGAGACATGCGATGCCGTGCAAAGCCAAAAGAAGGCACGTGAGATTTGTTTGAAAAAAGGAACCTGCACTAAGGTTGGCGACATGTGTATAAGGCTTGGGGGAGTCTGGAACGTGTCGTGGCAGGATCATGCATACGCAGGGCGTTAATCAATGCACAGATGTGCGGGGTGGAGACGACGCAGGATGGAGCATGGTTGCAGTCGAACATACACGGCTGGGTCGGACTGGACTGTTTGACGGATCGACGGGAATGTCGGTCAAAGCAGAAGACGGCGGTGATTTCAGCGACGACGACATAGGAGCGTGATGCTGATGGTGGCCGACTTCTGGGGCGTGGAAACATGTGGTGCAGGCTTGAGGGCTTGTGCGGCTTCGACAGACTATTGCGTAGGGTTGACTCAAGACGGTGCACATGAGAGTTTGGAGTCGACATGGCGCGGGAGGGTGTCACGTACAACCACCATGGAGTAATGTTGAAGGTGGAGCTGGAGTCTGACGGATGACTACACTCTGTGCTGATGGAGGGGCTACGGCGTAAGTTAACGGAGAGTCGAAGCCTATTTGAGCGGGATAGCAAGAGACACGTGGTTTCAGATTGGGTACCAGTGGTCTGATGGAGGCGTGATACTCGGCATCGGTCGGTGATGATCGATGGTTCTCTGCAGTGGGAGTTGAGATAGTGGGGGCTAGCTACCCGGGAGACTCGACCAGGACAACAGAGGCTCGATGCGGTGATAGCGGCGAGGCGTGCGGTAAGCATGGGACACAGCGACATGCCAAGGCACTGGTGGTCAGACATGTGGTGAGACAAATTGTGCAGGGTTGCTGAAGCAGTGTTGACGAGTACCGGATTCAAGTTGGTGACTGGGTCTATCGGTGCCGGAAGATGGACAGGAGTTGACCATGGAGAATCTGTGAAAGTGACGGAAAGTCTGAAATTGTCAAAAGCGGAGAGAGTACATGGTTGTATATTCTGTGGTGTTCGGTGCACATGGCAAAGTGCGGGTGACAAGTACAGAAGGAGGTTGAGTGCTATAGCTGTGGGACATGTCAGAGACTATCCGGGGAAAAGGGTGAGACAACTGTGAATTTGACTCAAAGTGACACAGGGCGACGGTGAAATTCCTTCAAGTTTCAGACAGACGGTCATGAAAGAGCGGTGATGTTGAGTTCAGGTAACTCTTATATGTGACATCCAATATGTGAGTTGTTCATTTTCACGCAGATTAATGATCAGTGTGTGATGGCATTGAGCGGATACTCTGGAGGTTGGGAGCACAAAGTAGAGTATCGAGGAACTTAATTTTTTGCTCGAGTGTTGACTGTGATGAACACGAGAAGGGACTAAAGTTGCAGGTGGAGTCACATGGAGTCTGGGAGTAGCAGCGATGCTCATGGTGTATCTCAAGTCCAATGTACATGGAGGTTCGACGCACGGACGAATTCAAGGTGATGGAGAATATTCACCAAGGTGGAGTTTGTTAGAATTATGTCGAATATTATTATACAAGGTAGGTTACAGTTGGACTTTGTTTGGACTGTGTATAGACAGGGCAGGAGTTGTGTCCTAATAGGACACTTGTATCCCAGGCCTCTCATATATATCAGGGGTAGGCACACGATGTAACCTATGCCAACATAATAGCACGGGCACGCAGGGGAGCCGGCGGCGTGTGCCGGCGCCCGGGCGGCCGGGGTGCGGCATTGTGACGGTGTCATGGGGAGGAGCGCCCGTAGTCAGGCCCCGGGAATGTAGCCATATCGGCGAACCTCGTTAACAAATCTCGGTGTCGTGCTTGTGTGATTGCTTGGTCCTCGGTAGATCGACGAAGCGCCTCAGGTTAATTCTAACAAATATTAATTAAGAGGAGGAAAGAGTTTTGTTACAAGTCCCCAAACACAAAAGGAATTACACTCCCGGTACAAGTGTTCTCAGTTTTTTCGTGTCGGTGGTTATCATAGTTGGACCTCGTCCTTAATATTTTTTAGAAAAACCATCGGTTGCGTGCTCTTGTGGTGAAAGATTCGGTCGTTCCTTTCGTTCCAAATAGTCCAACCAATGAGCATTGTGAGAGATGCCACAACCTTCCTATTAGGGGTGCTTTGATCGGACCGATTGATCCACGACTCAGTGATGGATCTTTAAAGATGCCAAGTGGTAGTGTCAAATACTTTCATATAGAGTCAATCATTTATCAAGTTCCAAAGGCGAATGGTGTAGCGGGACTTGAAGGAGGGGTGCGCGCCCGATTCTTGCACTTGCTTGCATAAGGGGCAAAGACAACAATTTGGCCATCCGCGTTTGGCCAAAGTATCAGCGGTTTAATTCCTATCTTGAGTGGCCATCCATGCAAAGAAATTGACCTTGGAAGGGGCCTAAGTGTGTTCCATAGGAGAGTAGAACGTTGCCATAAATTGCACCGTGCACACGGTAGCCGTGGAGTAAACACCACTAGAAGTGTTCTGCCAAACAATATCATCTTCGCCATGGGCGTCCAAGTGGAGGTCGCAAAGGATGGTCCAAAGGGCTACAAATTGGCGGATGTGCTCTGTAGGAGGAGTTGACGTTGATCTTAATTTTTGAAATCCAGGCGTCCTCATTGAGAGCCTCCTTCACCTTCCTTTTTTTTCTTGTGGATGCCTCGAAGATGAGAGGCAATCACCTTTGGTTTCCGGTTATTGATCCAAAGTGCCTCCTAGAATGAAGTTTTAGCTCCATCGCTAATGGTGATGGTGGTGTAGGCATAGAAGAGGTCAAGGTCATGTTCATCACATAGGTTGCCCATGCAAACCTATTGTTTTGATTGCTCTTTGCTCTTTCCATTCAAACCATGGTCATCTAAGTCTCAAAGAATGCATGAACTTTGCAGTGTTGAGCACCCTGAGACCTCCATGCTCATAAGGCCGACACACCATATCTCAATTTACATTGCGTTTCGTCCCGGTGGTCTTGTCCGATTCAGCAATGGCGAAGCCACATGTAAGCTCGGTAGTCAAATGACTACCCAGATTTTTTTATAAAATCAATGTATATATGTATACATCTTGCAAAAAATAAATAGAAATGTATATATCTGACTACACAACTTCAAATTGACTAACAACATTGAATTTCTGGCACCGCCACTGTGATTCAGACAAAAAAAGAGGCCCGCTCAAGCTTGTTAGTGTTGGTAACCTTTTCATACTCCAGTTGTTTATATCACTTATGAGTCGACTCCTAAGTGATATGAACAACTGGAGTATAAAAAGTGTCATAAGCTGAAGGTTCCTGCATGTAAGATCGTTTGCTAACACTAAGAGATCCGTTAGCTGCAAGTTTGGAACCCGACCCGGCATGGGATTGGCCAATCAAATGACAGTCTCTACTAAGCCCACCGGTCAAAAATACTGTTCAGTTTGTTCACCTTAACCCAGACGCGGTTTGGTGCCCATTATATAAGACCGTCTCCTTTCGCTTCACTCACCATCTCACCTCAACTCTCCGATCACATCTCGATTTCTCCTCTTCTACACCAACACACACACACACACACTCGCTGCGGAATTCGTTTCTGGGACACGGAGCTCTGCAGCGGTACCGGCAAGAAAATTAGCAGCGCAGAGCGATGGAGAGCGTGGATGAAAATGGAGGAAGCCGCCTTGTGGTGACCGAGCTGGGCTACATCAAGGAGCTGGTGAGGCAGCTGGACGTCAACCTGGGAGGCTGCCCCGACCACTGCAAGCGCCTGGCCGCCCAGATCTTCGCCCTGACCGAGAGATCCATCGGCATGATCAGGTCCGGGCATTACGACTGCCGGAAGCGCTCCGCCGCCGGCCTCGACTCGCCGCCGTTCTCCGCGACGCCCAGCCCCCTGAGCGACGTTTCCGGCATGCCTTTCCATACCAACAACAAGAAGAGGTGCATACTTTATTTATGAAACTATTCGAGCTTGTCACGATTAGTTGACGAATCAATCGTATTAGGATCTTTTTTGGTATAGATTTTTGACAAATGCTTGGTTTGTTCTTGAATTTGCAGGAAGATAATGGAGAAACGGAAGCATCAGGTCAGGGTGAGCTCGGAGGGAGGAGGAGGAGCGGAGACCCCAGTCGACGACGGCCACAGCTGGAGGAAGTACGGCCAGAAGGACATTCTTGGAGCCAAGCACCCAAGGTTGGTAGTAGTAATTTTCTTTTGGTACATCCGCACATGCTTAAATTACACGAGTGGCAAGTGGCACCACAATCATCCGCTTTCGCTTTCTGTGAGGTCACGGGGATTTTTTCTTTTGGATTTGGGCACTGGTTCTTCTTCGAGGTGTTCTTTTCAGTTGGTGAATGTTGCAGCCTTTCCACTGTTGCCAATTATTCGGCATTCACTAGTCAGATAGTACACCTGTTGCATCCCACTGAGCCGTTCCAGAGGAATTGTTCTGATTTTGTTTGCCGTCCCTGACCTGAGCTTTGCAACGATGCAGGGGGTACTACCGCTGCACGCACCGCAAATCCCAGGGGTGCGCGGCGACCAAGCAGGTGCAGCGCGCCGACGACGACCCGGCGCTCTTCGACGTGATCTACCACGGCGAGCACACCTGCGTTCACAAGGCGGTGGCGGCGGCGGCGGCGGCGGCCATGGTGCAGCCGGCGGAGGAGAACCCGGACGCGCGTAGGCATCTGCAGAACCTGAGCACGAGCCTGACGGTGAACACCGAGGGGCTCACCGCGACGGCGGGTCATCAGGGCTGCAGCACCACCACGTCTTTCTGCTTCTCCTCGCAGGCGGCGGGCGTGCTGACGACGCCGCAAGAGCACTACCCGTTCTCCATGCCGTCGACGCCGGAGAACTGCTTTGGGCAAGGCGCGTCGCTGTCGACGTCCCTTGAACCCTCGCCGGTGACCTCGGACTCGAACCGCTTCTCCATGAACCCGTTCCAGGCGGAGTGGAGGGCGCGGTCTGAGTACGACGAGGTGGTGTCCGCGCTCGTGGCCGCGGGGACGATGCCGGCGCTCGCCATGGAGATGGAGGAGAACGCCTTCTCGCTGGACGGGTTTGAGTTCGACGTTTCTTGCTTCTTTGCATCAGACGATTGATGATGGTAAAAAAAAAAGAAAAAACCAAAAGAAAAGCAGGAAAAAAAGAGGGGAACCGTAGATATTAGAGATATCGCCCGCCGAGCTCTGATTTTTGGTCAGCGGCAGAGGAAGAATAACAACAAACAAGTTCTTCATGGGTCAGTGCGGGTGTTTGTGTAAGCTTTAGGAGATGAGAATAGTTCCTTTTCTTCATATTCTTTTAATTTATTTATATTTCAGAGATTTTTCTTCTAAATTCAACTAGTAGTTCCCAAGAAGGTAAAAAGTGTAGTGGCTAAAGCAAAATGTAAGCAATGCATATTTTTCCACCTGACTTTTTTTGCCACCCTTTATTTTAAACGAGGCAAAAGATTTACCATTTTCATTGATTAGAACAAGAGATAACCTAGAATACAAACCGCAGACACGGCACACACAATCTGAACACAAACAATATCACAACACAGTCAAAGACACAACCGTCAAGAGGGAGCACCAACCAACAAAGCAACATTAAACAGTCGACCACAGCGTCGAGAACATGGCAGCTCTGATTTTGCTCATGAATTTCAAAGAAGAAAGTTGCAAGCCTCACACCTATCTAGTCCAGCGCTACATCCGGAGAGCACCACCTGTTGAAGACCGCCTTCATGGAGTCATCATTGCCGCAGTGGCCCTGCCGCCCGCAACTCCAACCGTCACAACCAGAAACTTGCATAGGCATACCCATTGGCGCACCGTACTTTCGACATCAAAAGGACTAGTCGTGACCCGGCTCTACTCGCCACCATTGTCATTGCCACACGCGTCGCAAAGCCAGACCAACCTCACCGTCGAACGGGCACGTACCGACCACAATGATGTGCACGTCAGCCTACAAGAAGCACAAATGGGATCAAGATCTCCAAGACGGCGCCCCAAAGAGGGAATACAACGTTGAAGACGATGCCGCTGCCTGATTCAACCAGGATCTTGACTTTCGGCCAAAGATCTTAGCCTAGGAGTTGAGGGTGCACAAATCACCTCAATGATACCTCCAAGGAAGAACGTGGCACCCATGGGCGCCACTGCTGCCAGGCCAGCAAGCACCGGCTAAGCTTTCCACAGGATCAGCAACACCACCACTCCCACGTTGTCGACCAACACCAACCGGAACCTCCACAGACCCACGGATCCCTGCACAACAACTGTGCCATCCCCACGCAGAGACACGACCACACACCTTGTTGTCGATCAACCAGGCAAGCCACTAGCACGACGACTGGTGCACGTCCTGTGGGCAGGGAAGGGCAGGCTGCCTGTTGGGAAACGTAGCATGCAATTTCAAAAAAATTCATACGCTCACGCAAAATCTATCTAGGAGATGCATAGCAACGAGAGGGGGAGAGCATCTTCATACCCTTGAAGATCGCAAAGCGGAAGCGTTTATCAACGCGGTTGATCTAGTCGTACACCTTCACGATTCGTCCCGATCAAGTACCGAACGTACATCACCTCCGTGTTCAGCACACGTTCAGCTCGATGACGTCCTCGCCTTCTTGATCCAGCAAGACGGGCAAAGTAGTAGATGAGTTCCGGCAGCACGACGGCGTGGTGACGGTGTTGATGAAGAACAATCTCCGTAGGGCTTCGCCAAGCACAACGGAAACTATGACGGAGGATAAATTAGAGGGGACGGGGTTGCCGGCACACGGCTTGGTGATTCTTGATGTGTTCCAGGTGCTAGCCCTACCCCTCTACTTATATGTTGAGCCCTGGGGTCGAAACTTGGAGTAAAAGCCTCCTCAGAGTCGGTTTTGCCCGCAAGGAAAAGTCATTCCCGGACTTCAAGGACCAGATGCCACGGTCCTTGGCGTCTGGCCCACACGTCATGGGCCTCGGCGTAGGGCCAGACTCTAGGGTCTCCAGCATTTGGCTCCCTCGCCTCCGCAAAAGTCCTTTTGCACCGACCTAAAACCCCGTGGGCTTCACCCCTTGGTCGAACCATATCATCCTATATATCAATCTTTACCTCTGGACCATTCCGGAGCTCCTCGTCATGTCCGCGATCTCATCCGGGACTCCGAACAACATTCGGTCACCAACATACATAACTCATATAGTACTATATCGTCAACGAACATTAAGCGTGCGGACCTTACGGGTTCGAGACACCTCTCTGGTCAATAACCAATAGCGGAACCTGGATGCCCATATTTGCTCCTACATATTCTACGAACATCTTTATCGGTCGAACCTTATGAAAACATACATAATTCCCTTTGTCTATCGGTATGTTACTTGCCCGAGATTCGATCGTCGGTATCTTCATACCTAGTTCAATCTCTTTACCGGCAAGTCTCTTTACCCGTTCTGTAATGCATCATCCCGTAACTAACTCATTAGTCACATTGCTTGCAAGGCTTATTATGATGTGCATTACCGAGAGGGCCCAGAGATACCTCTTCGATACTCAGAGTGACAAATCCTAATCTCGATCTATGCCAACCCAACAAACACCTTCGGAGATACTTGTAGAGCATCTTTATAATTACCCAGTTACATTGTGAGGTTTGATAGCACACAAGGTATTCCTTCGGTATCCGGGAGTTGCATAGTCTCGTAGTCAAAGGAATATGTATATGACATGAAGAAAGCAATAGCAATAAAACCGAACGATCAATATGCTAAGCTAACAAATGGGTCTTGTCCATCACATCATTCTCCTAATGATGTGACCCCGTTCATCAAATGACAACACATGTCTATGCTTAGGAAAATTTAACCATCTTTGATTAACGAGCTAGTCTTACTAGGGACACGGTGTTTTGTCTATGTATCCACACATGTATCAAGTCTCCGGTTAATACAATTCGAGCATGAATAATAAACATTTATCATGATATAAGGAAGTATAAAATAACAAGTTTATTATTGCCTCTAGGGCATATTTCCTTCAGTCTCCCACTTGCACTAGAGTCAATAATCTAGTTCACATCGCCATGTGATTTAACAGCAATTCACATCGTCATGTGATTAACACCCATAGTTCACATCGCCATGTGACCAACACCCAAAGGGTTTACTAGAGTCAATGATGTAGTTCACATCGCCATGTGATTAACACCCAAAGAGTACATAAGGTGTGATCATGTATTTTGCAAATTTCTATGTCTATAATGCTCTACACGGAGCTACTCTAGCTAATTGCTCCCACTTTCAATATGTATCCAGATTGAGACTCAGAGTCATCCGGCTCAGTGTCAAAGCCTGCATCGACGTAACCCTTTACGACAAACTCTTTGTCACCTCCATAACCGAGAAACATTTCCTTAGTCCTCTTTAGGCACTTAAGGATAATTTTGACCGCTGTCCAGTAATCTACTCCTAGATCACTATTGTACCCCCTTGCCAAACTCATGGCAGGGTATACAATAGATCCGATACACAGCATGGCATACTTTCTAAAACCTGAGGCATAGGGAATGATCTTCATTCTCTCTCTATCTTCTGCCGTGGTCGGGTTTTGAGTCTTACTCAAATTCACACTTTGCAACACAGACAAGAACCCTTTCTTTAAATGATCTATTTTGAACTTTTTCAAAAAAATTGCCAAGGTATGTGCTTTGTGAAAGTCCTATTAAGCGTCTTGATCTATCTCTATAGATCTTGATGCCCAATAAGTAAGTAGCTTCACCGAGGTCTTTCATTGAAAAACTTTTATTCAAGTATCCTTTTATGCTATCCAGAAATTCTATATCATTTCTAATCAATAATATGTCTTCCACATATAATATCAGATATGCTATAGAGCTCCCACTCACTTTCTTCTAAATACATGCTTGACCATAAGTCTGTATAAAACCATATGCTTTGATCACCTTATCAAAGCGTATATTCCAACTCAGAGATGCTTGCACCAGTCCATAGATGGATCGCTTGAGTTTGCACACTTTGTTAGCACCTTTAGTATCGACAAAACCTTTTGGTTGCATCATATACAACTCTTCTTTAAGAAATCCCTTAAGGAATACAGTTTTGACATCCATTTGCCAGATTTCATAAAATGTGGCAATTGCTGACATGATTCAGACAGACTTAAGCATCGCTACGAGTGATAAAATCTCATCGTAGTCAACACCTTGAACTTGTCAAAAAACTTTTGCGACAAGTCGAGTTTTGTAGATAGTAACACTATCATCAGCGTCCGTCTTCCTCTTGAACACCCATTTATTCTCAATGGCTTGCCAATCATCAGGCAAGTCCAACAAAGTCCACACTTTATTCTCATCCATGGATCCTATCTCAGATTTCATGGCCTCAAGCCATTTATCGGAATCTGGGCTCATCATAGCTTCGTCATAGTTCGTAGGTTCGCCATGGTCTAGTAACATGACTTCCATAATAGGATTACTGTACCACTCTGGCGCGGATCGTGCTCTAGTTGACCTACGAGGTTCAGTAGTAACTTGATCTAAAGTTTCATGATCATCATCATTAGCTTCCTCTCTAGATGGTGTAGGCATCACTGAAACGGTTTTGTGTGATGAGCTACTTTCCAATTCGAGAGAAGGTACAATTACCTCATCAAGTTCTACTTTCCTTCCACTCACTTCTTTCAAGAGAAAACTCCTTCTCTAGAAAGGTTCCATTTTTAGCAACAAAGATCTTGCCTTCGGATTTGTGGTACAAGGTGTACCCAACAGTTTCTTTTGGGTATCCTATGAAGACGCACTTCTCCGATTTGGGTTCGAGCTTATCAGGCTGAAACTTTTCACATAAGCATCGCAACCCCAAACTTTAAGAAACGATAGCTTAGGTTTCTTGCCAAACCACAGTTCATGCGGTGTCATCCCAACGGATTTAGATGGTGCCCTATTTAATGTGAATGCAGCTGTCTCTAATGCATAACCCCAAAATGATAGTGGTAAATCGGTAAGAGACATCATACATCGGACCATATATAATAAAGTACGGTTACGACATTCAGACACACCATTATGTTGTGGTGTTCCAGGTGGCGTGAGTTGTGAAACTATTCCACATTGTTTTAAATGAAGGCCAAACTCGTAACTCAAATATTTAACTCCTCAATCAGATGGTAGAAACTTTTATTTTCTTGTTACGATGATTCCCCACTTTACTTTGAAATTATTTGAACTTTCCAAATGTTTCAGACTTGTGTTTCATCAAGTAGATATACCCATATCTGCTCAAATCATGTGTGAAGGTCAGAAAATAACGATACCCACCGTGAGCCTCAACACTCATCGAGCCGCACACATCGGTACGTATTATTTCCAATAAGTCAGCGGCTCGCTCCATTGTTCCGGAGAACGGAGTCTTAGTCATCTTGCCCATTAGGCATTGTTAAGCATCAAATGATTCATAATCAAGTGATTCCAAAAGTCCATCCGCATGGAGTTTGTTCATGCGCTTTACACCAATATGACCTAAATGGTGGTGCCACAAATATGTTGCACTGTCATTATCACTACGATCGAGATTCAATAAACCATTTATATTGAGTGTATGACCATAGAATGTTTTATTCATGTAAATAGAATAACAATTATTCTTTGACTTAAATGAATAACCGTATTGCAATAAACATGATCCAATCATATTCATGCTCAACACAAACACAAAATAACATTTATTTTAGGTTCAACACTAATCCCGAAGGTAAAGGGAGTGTGCGATGGTGATCTTATCAACCTTGGAATCACTTCCAACACACATCGTCACCTCGCCCTTAACTAGTATCTATTCATTTTGCAACTCCTGTATCGAGTTACAAATCTTAGCAACTGAACCGGTATAAAATACCTAGGGGCTACTATGAACACTAGTAAAGTATACATCAATAACATGTATATCAAATATACCTTTGTTCACTTTGCCATCCTTCTTATACGCCAAGTTTTGGGGCGGTTCCGCTTCCAGTGACCATTTCCTTTGCAGTAGAAGCACTCAGTTTCAGGCTTGGGTCCAGCTTTGGGCTTCTTCCCGAGAGTGACAACTTGCTTGCCATTATTCTTGAAGTTATCTTTCTTTCCCTTGCCCATTTTATTGAAACTAGTGGTCTTGTTAATCATCAACACTTGATGTTCTTTCTTGATTTCTACCTTTGCCAATTTCAGCATCGCGAGGAGCTTGGGAATCATTTTCATCATCCCTTGCATACTGTAGTTCATCAGAAAGTTCTAGTAACTTGGTGATAGTGACTAGAGAACTCTGTCAATCACTATCTTATCTGGAAGATTAACTCCCACTTGATTCAAGCGATTGTAGTACCCAGACTTTCTGAGCACATGCTCACTAGCTGAGCTATTCTCCTCCATTTTGTAGGCAAAGTACTTTGTCAGAGGTCGCATACCTCTTAACACGGGCATGAGTCTGAAATATCATTTTCAGCTCTTGGAACATGTCATATGCTCAATGGTGTTCAAAACATTTTTGAAGTCCCGGTTCTAAGCCGTAAAGCATGGTGCACTAAACTATCAAGTAGTCATCATACCGAGCTTGTCAAACGTTCATAAAGTTTGCATCTGCTCCTGCAATAGGTCTGTCACCTAGCGGTATATCAAGGACATAATTCTTCTATGCAACAATGAGGATAATCCTTAGATCATGGACCCAGTCCGCATCATTGCTACTATCATCTTTCAACTTAGTTTTCCCTAGGAACATATCAAAAATAAAACATGGGAGCTATACGCGAGCTATTGATCTACAACATAGATATGCAAATAGGACTAAGTTCATGATAAATTAAGTTCAATTAATCATATTACTTAAGAACTCCCACTTAGATAGACATCCCTCAAGTCATATAAATGATTACATGATCCAAATCTACTAAACCATGTCCGATCATCACGTGAGATGGAGTAGTCTTCAATGGTGAACATCTCTTATGTTGATCATATCTACTATATGATTCACGTTCGACCTTTCGGTCTCCAGTGTTTCGAGGCCATGTGTGTACATGCTAGGTCGTCAAGTTTAACCCGAGTATTCCGCATGTGCAAAACTGTCTTGCACCCGTTGTTTGTGAACGTAGACCTTATCACACCCGATCATCACGTGGTGTCTCAACACAATGAACTACCGCAACGGTGCATCACCGTGGGAGAACACTTATACCTTGAAATTTTAGTAAGGGATCATCTTATAATGCTACCGCCGTACTTAGCAAAATAAGATGCATAAAAGATAAACATCACATGCAATCAAAATATGTGACATGATATGACCATCATCATCTTGTGCCTTTGATCTCCATCTCCAAAGCACTGTCATGATCTCCATCGTCACCGGCTTGACACCTTGATCTCCATCGTAGCATCATGGTCGTCTCGCCAACTATTGCTTCTACAACTATCGGTAACACATAGTGATAAAGTAAAGAAATTACATGGCGTTTGCATTTCATACAATAAAGCGACAACCATAAGGCTCCTACCAGTTGCCGATATCTTTTACAAGACATGATCATCTCATAATATAACGTATATCACATCATGTCTTGACCATATCACATCATAACATGCCCTGCAAAAACAAGTTAGACGTCCTCTACTTTGTTGTTGCAAGTTTTACGTGGCTACTACGGGCATCTAGCAAGAACCTTTCTTACCTACACATCAAAACCACAACGGTGATTTATCAAGTTTGTTGTTTTAACTTTCAACAAGGACTGGCCGCAGTCAAATTCGATTCAACTGAAGTTGGAGAAACAGACACCCGCAGCCACCTTGATGCAAAACTAGTTGCATGTCTGTCGGTGGAACCAGTCTAATGAACATGGTCATGTAAGGTTGGTCTGGGCCGCTTCATCCAACAATACCGCCGAATCAAAATAAGACATTGGTGGTAAGCAGTATGATGATCACCGCTCACAACTCTTTGTGTTCTACTCGTGCATATCATCTACGCATATACATGGCTCGGATGCCACTGTTGGGAAACATAGCATGCAATTTCAAAAAAATTCCTACGCTCATGCAAGATCTATCTTGGAGATGCATAGCAATTAAAGGGGGAGAGCATCTTCATACCCTTGAAGATCGCAATGCGGAAGCGTTTATCAACGCGGTTGATGTAGTCGTACACCTTCACGATCTGTCCCGATCAAGTACCGACTGTACGACAACTTTGCGTTCAGCACACGTTCAGCTCGATGATGTCCTCGCCTTCTTGATCTTGCAAGATGCGCGAAGTAGTAGATGAGTTCCAGCAGCATGACGACGTGGTGACGGTGTTGGTGAAGAACAATCTCCGCACGGCTTCGCCAAGCACAACGGAAACTATGACGGAGGATAAACTAGAGGGGATGGGGTTGCCGGCACACGGCTTGGTGATTCTTGATGTGTTCCAGGTGCTAGCCCTGCCCCTCTATTTATATGTTGAGCCCTAGGCTCGAAACTTGGAGTAAAATCCTCCTGATGTCTACTACACAACATTATTCTTGTAGACGTTGTTGGGCCTCCAAGTGCAGAGGTTTGTAGGATAGTAGCAAATTTCCCTCAAGTGGATGACCTAAGGTTTATCAATCCGTGGGAGGCGTATGATGAAGATGGTCTCTCTCAAACAACCCTGCAACCAAATAGCAAAGAGTCTCTTGTGTCCCCAACACACCCAATAAATGGTAAATTGTATAGGTGCACTAGTTCGGCGAAGAGATGGTGATACAAGTGCAATATGGATGGTAGATATAGGTTTTTGTAATCTGAAAATATAAAAACTGCAAGGTAACTAATGATAAAAGTGAGCACAAACGGTATTGTAATACTTCGAAACAAGGCCAAGGGTTCATACTTTCACTAGTGCAAGTTCTCTCAACAAGGATAACATAATTAGATCATATAACCATCCCTAAACATGCAACAAAGAGTCACTCTAAAGTCACTAATAGCGGAGAACAAACGAAGAGATTATTGTAGGGTACGAAACCACCTCAAAGTTATTCTTTCTGATCAACCCATTGGGCTATTCCTATAAGTGTCACAAACAACCCTAGAGTTCGTAGTAAAATAACACCTTAAGACATAAATCAACCAAAACCCTAATGTAACCTAGATACTCCAATGTCACCTCAAGTATCCGTGGGTATGTGCGACCTCTTGAGCACTGCGTTGGATTTCTCCGAAGAGGAGAGGATGATGCAGCAAAGTTGCGTAAGTATTTCCCTCAGTTTTTGAGAACCAAGGTATCAATCCAGTAGGAGGCCACGCGCGAGTCCCTCGTACCTACACAAAACAAATAGCTCAACGCAACCAACGCGATTAGGGGTTGTCAATCCCTTCACGGTCACTTACGAGAGTGAGATCTGATAGATAATATTTTTGGTATTTTTGATATAAAGATGCAAAGTAAAATAAAAGGCAAAGTAAAAAAGCAAAGCAAAAATAAAGTGATTGGAGATTGATATGATGAGAATAGACCCGGGGCCATAGATTTCACTAGTGGCTTCTCTCAAGAGCATAAGTATTCTACGGTGGGTGAACAAATTACTGTTGAGCAATTGACATAATTGAGCATAGTTATGAGAATATCTAGGTATGATCATGTATATAGGCATCACGTCCGAGACAAGTAGACCGACTCCTGCCTGCATCTACTACTATTACTCCACTCATCGACCGCTATCCAGCATGCATCTAGAGTATTAAGTTAAAAATAGAGTAACGCCTTAAGCAAGATGACATGATGTAGAGGGGTAAACTCATGCAATATGATAAAAGCCCCATCTTGTTATCCTCGATGGCAACAATACAATACGTGCCTTGCTGCCCCTACTGTCACTGGGAAAGGACACCGCAAGATTGAACCCAAAGCTAAGCACTTCTCCCATTGCAAGAAGAACCAATCTAGTAGGCCAAACCAAAGTGATAATTCGAAGAGACTTGCAGAGATAACCAATCATACATAAAAGAATTCAGAGAAGATTCAAATATTGTTCATAGATAGACTTGATCATAAACCCACAATTCATCGGTCTCAACTAACACACCGCAAAAAGAAGATTACATCGAATAGGTCTCCACGAGAGAGGGGGAGAACATTGTATTGAGATCCAAAAAGAGAGAAGAAGCCATCTAGATACTAACTATGGACCCGAAGGTCTGATGTAAACTACTCACACTTCATCGGAGGGGCTATGATGATGTACAAGCCCTCCGTGATGATGGCCCCCTCCGGCGGAGCTCTGGAACAGGCCCCAAGATGGGATCTCGTGGGTACAGAAGGTTGCGGCGGTGGAATTAGGTTTTTGGCTCCGTATCTGATCGTTTGGGGGTACGTAGGTATATATAGGAGGAAGGAGTACGTCGGTGGAGCTTCGAGGGGCCCACAAGGCAGGGGGGCGCGCCCTCCATCCTCGTGACCGCCTCGTGGATTTCTTGACGGAGGGTCCAAGTCTCCTGGATCTTATTTGTTGAGAAAATCACGTTCCCGAAGGTTTCATTCCATTTGGACTCCGTTTGATATTCCGTTTCTCTGGAACTCTGAAATAGGCAAAAAACAGCAATTCTGGGCTGGGCCTTCGTGTTGGCGAACGTAGTAATTTCAAAAAATTCCTACGCACACGCAAGATCATGGTGATGCATAGCAACGAGAGGGGAGAGTGTTGTCCATGTACCCTCGTAGACCGAAAGCAGAAGCGTTAGCACAACGCGGTTGATGTAGTCGTACGTATTCACGATCCGACCGATCAAGTACCGAACGCACGACACCTCCGAGTTCAGCACACGTTCGGCCCGATGACGTCCCTCGAACTCTGATCCAGCCGAGTGTTGAGGGAGAGTTTCGTCAGCATGACGGCGTGGTGACGATGATGATGTTCTACCGACGCAGGGCTTCGCCTAAGCACCGCTACAGTATTATCAAGGTGGACTATGGTGGAGGGGGGCACCGCACACGGCTAAAAGATCAAACGATCAATTTTTGTCTCTATGGGGTGCCCCCTGCCCCCGTATATAAAGAAGTGGAGGAGGGGGAGGGCCGGCCCTCTCTATGGCGCGCCCTAGGTGAGTCCTACTCCCACCGGGAGTAGGATTCCCTCTTTCCTAGTAGAAATAGGAGCCCTTCCAAGTAGTAGGAGTAGGAGGAAGGAAAGGGAAGGGAAAAGGAGAAGGAAGGAAGGGGGCGCCCCCCACCCTAGTCCAATTCGGACCAGCCCATGGGGAGGGGTGCGGCCACCCTTTGAGGCCTTTCTCTCCTTTCACGTATCGCCCATTAAGGGCCAATACGAATTCCCGTAACTCCCCGGTACTCCCAAAATACCCGAATCACTCGGAACCTTTCCGATGTCCGAATATAGTCATCCAATATATCGATATTTACGTCCCGACCATTTCGAGACTCCTCATCATGTCCCCGGTCTCATCCGGGACTCCGAACTCCTTCGGTACATCAAAACACATAAACTCATAATATAACTGTCATCGAAACGTTAAGCGTGCGGACCCTACGGGTTCGAAAACTATGTAGACATGACCGAGACACGTCTCCAGCCAATAACCAATAGCGGAACCTGGATGCTCATATTGGCTCCCACATATTCTGCGAAGATCTTTATCGGTCAAACCGCATAACAACATACGTTGTTCCCTTTGTCATTGGTATGTTACTTGCCCGAGATTCGATCGTCGGTATCTCAATACCTAGTTCAATCTCGTTACCGACAAGTCTCTTTACTCGTTCCGTAATACATCATCCCGCAACTAACTCATTAGTTGCAATGCTTGCAAGGCTTATAGTGATGTGCATTACCGAGTGGGCCCAGAGATACCTCCCCGACAATCGGAGTGACAAATCCTAATCTCGAAATACGCCAACCCAATAAGTACCTTCGGAGACACCTGTAGAGCACCTTTATAATCACCCAGTTACGTTGTGACGTTTGGTAGCACACAAAGTGTTCCTCCGATAAACGGAAGTTGCATAATCTCATAGTCATAGGAACATGTATATGTCATGAAGAAAGCAATAGCAGCATACTAAACGATCGAGTGCTAAGCTAACGGAATGGGTCAAGTCAATCACATCATTCTCCTAATGATGTGATCCCATTAATCAAATGACAACTCATGTCTATGGTTAGGAAACTTAACCATCTTTGATTAACGAGCTAGTCAAGTAGAGGCATACTAGTGACACTATGTTTGTCTATGTATTCACACATGTATTATGTTTCTGGTTAATACAATTCTAGCATGAATAATAAACATTTATGATGATATAAGGAAATAAATAATAACTTTATTATTGCCTCTAGGGCATATTTCCTTCAGTCTCCCACTTGCACTAGAGTCAATAATCTAGTTGACATCGCCATGTGATTTAACACCAATAGTTCACATCACCATGTGATTAACACCCATAGTTCACATCATCATGTGACCAACACCCAAAGGGTTTACTAGAGTGAATAATCTAGTTCACATCGCTACGTGATTAACACCCAAAGAGTACTAAGGTGTGATCATGTTTTGCTTGTGAGATAATTTTAGTCAACGGGTCTGTCACATTCTGATCCGTAATGTATTTTGCAATTTTCTATGTTTACAATGCTCTGCATGGAGCTACTCTAGCTAATTGCTCCCACTTTCAATATGTATCTAGATCAAGACTTAGAGTCATCCAGATCGGTGTCAAAGCTTGCATCGACGTAACTCTTTACGACGAACCTTTTGACACCTCCATAATCAAGAAACATATCCTTATTCCACTAAGAATAATTTTGACCGTTGTCCAGTGATCTACTCCTAGATCACTATTGTACTTCCTTGCCAAAATCAGTGTAGGGTATACAATAGATCTGGTATATAGCATGGCATACTTTATAGAACCTATGGCTGAGGCAGATGGAATGACTTTCACTGTCTTTCTATCTTCTGTCATGGTCGGGCTTTGAGTCTTACTCAATTTCACACCTTGTTATACAGGCAATAACTCTTTCTTTGACTGTTCCATTTTGAACTACTTTAAAATCTTGTCAAGGTATGTCCTCATTGAAAAAACTTATCAAGCGTCTTGATCTACCTCTATAGATCTTGATGCTCAATATGTAAGTAGCTTCACCAAGGTCTTTCTTTGAAAAACTCCTTTCAAACACTCCTTTATGCTTTGCAGAATAACTCTACATTATTTCTGATCAACAATATGTTATTCACATATGCTTATCAGAAATGTTGTAGTGCTCCCACTCACTTTCTTGTAAATACAGGCTTCACCGTAAGTCTGTATAAAACTATATGCTTTGATCAACTCATCAAAGCGTATATTCCAACTCCGAGATGCTTGCACCAGTCCATAGATGGATCGTTGGAGCTTGCACATTTTGTTAGCACCTTTAGGATCGACAAAACCTTCTGGTTGCATCATATACAACTCCTCTTTAAGAAATCCATTAAGGAATGTAGTTTTGACATCCATTTGCCAGATTTCATAAAATGTGGCAATTTGCTAACATGATTCGGACAGACTTAAGCATCATTGTGAGTGAGAAAATCTCATCGTAGTCAACACCTTGAACTTTGTCAAAAACCTTTTTTCGACAAGTCTAGCTTTGTAGATAGTAACACTACTATCAGCGTCTGTCTTCCTCTTGAAGATCCATTTATTTTCTATGGCTTGCCGATCATCGGGAAAGTCAATCAAAGTCCATACTTTGTTCTCATACATGGATCCCATCTCAGATTTCATGGCCACAAGCCATTTTGCGGAATCTGGGCTCATCATCACTTCCTCATAGTTTGTAGGTTCGTCATGGTCAAGTAACATGACCTCCAGAACAGGATTACCATACCACTCTGGTGCGGATCTTACTCTGGTTGACCTACTAGGTTCGGTAGCAACTTGATGTGAAGTTATATGATCATCATCATTAGCTTCCTCACTAATTGGTGTAGGAATCACAGGAACAGTTTTCTGTGATGAACTACTTTCCAATAAGGGAGCAAGTACAGTTACCTCATCAAGTTCTACTTTCCTCCCACTCACTTCTTTCAAGAGAAACTCCTTCTCTAGAAAGGATCCATTCTTAACAACGAATTTGCCTTCGGATCTGTGATAGAAGATATACTCAATAGTCTCCTTTGGGTATCCTATGAAGACGTATTTCTCTGATTTGGGTTCAAGCTTATCATTTTGAAACTTTTTCACATAAGTATCGCAACCCCAAACTTTAAGAAACTACAACTTTGGTTTCTTGCCAAACCACAGTTCATAAGGTGTCATCTCAATGGATTTAGATGGTGCCCTTTTTTAACGTGAATGCAGCTGTCTCTAATGCATAACTCCAAAACGATAGTGCTAGATTGGTAAGAAACAACATAGATCACACCATATCTAATAAAGTACGGTTATGACTTCCAGACACACCATTACGCTGTGGTGTTCCAGGTGGCGTGAGTAGTGAAACTATTTCACATTGTTTTAACTGAAGTCCAAACTCGTTAACTCAAATATTTTATTTCTGCGATCATATAGTAGAAACTTTTATTTTCTTGTTACGATGATTCTCCACTTCACTCTGAAATTCTTTGAACTTTTCAAATGTTTCAGACTTGTATTTCATCAAGTAGATATACCCATATCTGCTCAAATCATCTGTGAAGGTCAGAAAATAACGATACCCGCCGCGAGCCTCAACGCTCATCGGACCGCATACAACAGTATGTATTATTTCCAATAAGTCAGTTGCTCGCTCCATTGTTCCGGAGAACGGAGTTTTATTCATCTTGCCCATAAGGCATGGTTCGCAAGCATCAAGTGATTCATAATCAAGTGATTCCAAAATCCCATCAGCATGGAGTTTCTTCATGCGCTTTACACCAATATGACCTAAACGACAGTGCCACAAATAAGTTGCACTATCATTATTAACTTTGCATCTTTTGGCTTCAATATTATGAATATGTGTATCACTACGATCGAGATCCAACAAACCATTTTCTTTGGTGTGTATGACCATAAAAGGTTTTATTCATGTAAACAGAATAACAATTATTCTCTAACTTAAATGAATAACTGTATTGCAATAAACATGATCAAATCATATTCTTGCTCAACGCAAACACCAAATAACATTTATTTAGGTTCAACACTAATCCCAAAAGTATAGGGAGTGTGCGATGATGATCATATAAATCTTGGAACTACTTCCAATACACATCGTCACTTCACCCTAAACTAGTTTCTGTTCATTTTGCAACTCCCGTTTCGAGTTACTACTCTTAGCAACTGAACTAGTATCAAATACCGCGGGGTTGCTATAAACACTAGTAAAGTACACATCAATAACATGTATATCAAATATACCTTTGTTCACTTTGCCATCCTTCTTATCCGCCAAATACTTGGGGTAGTTCCGCTTCCAGTGACCAGTCCCTTTGCAGTAGAAGCACTTAGTCTCAGGCTTAGGACCAGACTTGGGCTTCTTCACTTGAGCAGCAACTTGCTTGCCGTTCTTCTTGAAGTTCCCCTTCTTCCCTTTGCCCTTTTCTTGAAACTAGTGGTCTTGTCAACCATCAACACTTGATATTTTTCTTGATTTCTACCTTCGTCGATTTCAGCATCACGAAGAGCTTGGGAATCGTTTCCGTTATCTCTTGCATATTATAGTTCATCACGAAGTTCTACTAACTTGGTGATGGTGATTAGATAATTATGTCAATCACTATCTTATCTGGAAGATTAACTCCCACTTGATTCAAGCGATTGTAGTACCCAGACAATCTGAGCACATGCTCTCTGCTTGAGCTAGTCTCCTCCATCTTTTAGCTATAGAACTTGTTGGAGACTTCATATCTCTCAACTCGGGTATTTGCTTAAAATATTAACTTCAACTCCTGGAACATCTCATATGGTCCATGACGTTCAAAACGTCTTTGAAGTCCCGATTCTAAGCCGTTAAGCATGGTGCACTAAACTATCAAGTAGTCATCATATTGAGCTAGCCAAACGTTCATAACGTCTGCATATGCTCCTATAATATGTCCGTCACCTAGCGGTGCATCAAGGACATAATTTTTCTGTGCAACAATGAGGATAAACCTCAGATCACGGATCCAATCCGCATCATTGCTACTAACATCTTTCAACTTATTTTTCTCTAGGAACATATCAAAAATAAAACAGGGGAGCTAAACGCGAGCTATTGATCTATAACATAGATATGCTAATACTACCAGGACTAAGTTCATGATAAATTAAAGTTCAATTAATCATATTACTTAAGAACTCCCACTTAGATAGACATCCCTCTAACCATCTAAGTGATCACGTGATCCAAATCAACTAAACCATAACTGATCATCACGTGAAATGGAGCAGTTTTCAATGGTGAATATCATTATGTTGATCGTATCTACTATATGATTCACGCTCGACCTTTCGGTCTCAGTGTTCCGAGGCCATATCTGCATATGCTAGGCTCGTCAAGTTTAACCCGAGTATTCTGCGTGTGCGAAACTGGCTTGCACCCATTGTAGATGGACGTAGAGCTTATCACACCCGATCATCACGTGGTGTCTGGGCACGACGAACTTTGGCAACGGTGCATACTCAGGGAGAATACTTTTATCTTGAATTTTAGTGAGAGATCATCTTATAATTCTACCGTCAATCAAAGCAAGATAAGATGCATAAACGATAAACATCACATGCAATCAAAATATGTGACATGATATGGCCATGATCATCTTGCGCCTTTGATCTCCATCTCCAAAGTACCGTCATGATCTCTATCATCACCGGCATAACACCATGATCTCCATCATCTTGATCTATATCAATGTGTCGTCACGTGGCCGTCTCGCCAACTATTGCTCTTGCAACTATTGCTATCGCATAACGATAATGTAAAGCAATTATTTGGCGCTTGCATCTTATGCAATAGAGAGACAACCATAAGGCTTTTGCCAGTTGTCGAAAACTTCAACAAAACATGATCATCTCATACAACAACTTATATCTCATCACATCTTGACCATATCACATCACAACATGCCCTGCAAAAACAAGTTAGACGTCCTCTACTTTCTTGTTGCAAGTTTTACGTGGCTGCTATGGGCTGAGCTAGAACCCTTCTTACCTACGCATCAAAACCACAATGATAGTTAGTCAAGTTAGTGCTGTTTTAACCTTCTCAAGGACCGGGCGTAGCCACACTCGGTTCAACTAAAGTTGGAGAAACTGACACCCGCTAGTCACCTGTGTGCATAGCACGACGGTAAAACCAGTCTCGCGTAAGCGTACGCGTAATGTCGGTCCGGGCCGCTTCATCCAATAATACCGCCGAACCAAAGTATGACATGCTGGTAAGCAGTATGACTTGTATCGCCCACAACTCACTTGTGTTCTACTCGTGCATATAACATCAACGCATAAAACCAGGCTCTGACGCCACTGTTGGGGAACGTAGTAATTTCAAAAATATTCCTACGCACACGCAATATCATGGTGATGCATAGCAACAAAAGGGGAGAGTGTTGTCCATGTACCCTCATAGAATGAAAGCGGAATCGTTAGCACAACGCGGTTGATGTAGTCGTACGTATTCACGATCCGACCGATCAAGTACCGAACGCACGACACCTACGAGTTCAGCACACGTTCAGCCCGATGACGTCCCTCGAACTCCGATCCAGCCGAGTGTTGAGGGAGAGTTTCGTCAGCACGACGGCGTGGTGACGATGATGATGTTCTACCGACGTAGGGCTTCGCCTAAGCACCGCTACAGTATTATCGATCTGGACTATGGTGGAGGGGGGCACCGCACACGGCTAAAAGATCAAACGATCAATTGTTGTCTCTATGGGGTGCCCCCTGCCCCCGCATATAAAGGAGTGGAGGAGGGGGAGGGCCGGCCCTCTCTATGGCGCGCCCTAGGTGAGTCCTACTCCCACCGGGAGTAGGATTCCCTCTTTCCTAGTAGAACTAGGAGCCCTTCCAAGTAGTAGGAGTAGGAGGGAAGGAAAGGGAAGGGAAAAGGAGAAGGAAGGAAGGGGGCGCCCCCCCCTAGTCCAATTCGGACCAGCCCATGGGGAGGGGTGCGGCCACCTTTGAGGCCTTTCTTTCCTTTCGCGTATCGCCCATTAATTAAGGGCCAATACGAATTCCCGTAACTCCCCGGTACTCCCGAAAATACCCGAATCACTCGGAACCATTCCGATGTCCGAATATAGTCATCCAATATATCGACCTTTATGTCCCAACCATTTCGAGACTCCCCGTCATGTCCTCGATCTCATCCGGGACTCCGAACTCCTTCGGTACATCAAAACACATAAACTCACAATATAACTGTCATCGAAATGTTAAGCGTGCGGACCCTACGGGTTCGAGAACTATGTAGACATGACCGAGACACGTCTCTGGCCAATAACCAATAGCGGAACCTGGATGCTCATATTGGCTCCCACATGTACTATGAAGATCTTTAGCGGTCAAACCGCATAACAACATATGTTGTTCCCTTTGTCATCGGTATGTTACTTGCCCGAGATTCGATCGTCGGTATCTCAATACCTAGTTCAATCTCGTTACCGGCAAGTCTCTTTACTCGTTCCATAATACATCATCCCGCAACTAACTCATTAGTTGCAATGCTTGCAAGGCTTATAGTGATGTGCATTACCGAGTGGGCCCAGAGATACCTCCCTGACAATCGGAGTGACAAATCCTGATCTCGAAATACGCCAACCCAACATGTACCTTCGGAGACACCTGTAGTGCACCTTTATAATCACCCAGTTATGTTGTGACGTTTGGTAGCACACAAAGTGTTCCTCCGGTAAACGGGAGTTGCATAATCTCATAGTCATAGGAACATGTATAAGTCATGAAGAAAGCAATAACAGCATACTAAACGATCGAGTGCTAAGCTAACGGAATGGGTCAAGTCAATCACATCATTCTCCTAATGATGTGATCCCGTTAATCAAATGACAACTCATGTCTATGGTTAGGAAACTTAACCATCTTTGATTAATGAGCTAGTCAAGTAGAGGCATACTAGTGACACTATGTTTGTCTATGTATTCACACATGTATTATGTTTCTGGTTAATACAATTCTAGCATGAATAATAAACATTTATCATGATATAAGGAAATAAATAATAACTTTATTATTGCCTCTAGGGCATATTTTCTTCACTCCGGTTAATAGGTTAGTCCCAAAAGTAATATAAAAGTGGAAAATAAAGCCCAATATGGTCCAAAACAGTAGATAATATAGCATGGAGCAATCAAAAATTATAGATACGTCGGAGACGTATCAGTATGATTGTACGATATGCATCACACAATCTCAGGTTCATCTATTCAACCAACACAAAGAACTTCAAAGAGTGCCCCAAAGTTTCTATCGGAGAGTCAAGACAAAAACGTGTGCCAACCCCTATGCATAAGTTCACAAGGTCACATAACTCGTAAGTTGATCACCAAAACATACATCTAGTGGATCACGTGAATATCCCATTGTCACCATAGATAAGCACATGCAAGACATACATCAAGTATTCTCAAATCCTTAAAGACTCAATCCGATAAGATAACTTCAAAGGGAAAACTCAATTCATCACAAGGAGATAGAGGAGGAGAAACATCATAAGATCCAACTATAATAGCAAAGCTCGGGGTACATCAAGATCGTGCCATATCAAGAACACGAGAGAGAGAGAGAGAGAGAGAGAGAGAGAGAGATCAAACACATAGCTACTAGTACATACCCTCAGCCTCGAGGATGAACTACTACCTCCTCGTCATGGAGAGCACCGGGATGATGAAGATGGCCACCGGTGATGGATTCCCCCCTATGGCAGGGTGCCGGAACAAGGTCCCGATTGGTTTTTGGTGGCTACAGAGGCTTGCGGCGGCAGAACTCCCTTTCTAG
Source organism: Aegilops umbellulata (assembly GCA_032464435.1). Lineage (NCBI taxonomy): Eukaryota > Viridiplantae > Streptophyta > Magnoliopsida > Poales > Poaceae > Aegilops > Aegilops umbellulata. The sequence goes on from CP136058.1 coordinate 335,571,112, forward strand.
GTTATTTTCTGGAGGTTTGGGATTTATAGGAGAGGTTGGCGTCTAGAACAAGTCTGGGGGCCTGTCGGTGTCAAAATCGGTGGATCTCGGGTAGGGGGTCCCGAACTGTGCGTCAAGGTCGGATGGTAACAGGAGACAAGGGACACTTTATTTTACCCAGGTTCGGGCCCTCTCGGTGGAGGTAAAACCTTACTCCTGCTAGATTAATATTGATGATATGGGTAGTACAAGAGTGGATCTACCATGAGATCAAGGAGGCTAAACCCTAGAAGCTAGCCTATGGTATGATTGTGTATGATGATGGTTGTCCTACGGACTACAACCCTCCGGTTTATATAGACACCGGATAGGGTTAGGGTTACACAGAGTCAGTTACAATGGTAGGAGATCTCGAATATCCGCATGCCTAGCTTGCCTTCCACGCCAAGAAAAGATCCTTCCGGACACGGGACGAAGTCTTCAATCTTGTATCTTCATAGTCCTGGAGTCCGGCTGAAGGTATAGTCCGGCTATCCGAACACCCCCTAATCCAGGACTCCCTCAGTAGCCCCTGAACCAGGCTTCAATGACGACGAGTCCGGCGCGCAGATTGTCTTCGGCATTGCAAGGCGGGTTCCTCCTCCAAGTCCTTCAAGAAGATTATAAACACCAGAAATAGTGTCCGGCTCTGCAAAATAAGTTTGCACATATTGCCATATAGAGAATAATATTAACACAAATCAAATCTGCTGACGTATTCCGCAGTGCGTCATAACACCGTGACCAAGCCTTCTATATAAATTGCTTTCATTGTTCCACCTCAGCGCGTTTAGCGAGGCGGTTTCCTTGGCACGTCTTGTCAAAGCAGAGATCGTGTGCCCGCTCTAATGAGATTCTCATTAATACGGTCGTGGATAATCCAATCGTGCCTGTTTAGCACGTCTTGTTTTAATTAAAGGCTAGTCCAAGACGGTTACGGGGAGGGCGCTTGATATTCTGCCTCTTATAAAGAGACCAAGGCCCTGTTCCCCGCTTCTATTCTCAAAACGAGCTCGCCCGTCGCCTCGAGTTCCAACACCCTAGGCTTCCAGATTCCGAGCGCACCGGATCTTCGATAATGTCCGGCTCCGACCTCCAAGGCCGATGGATGCCCTCCTCTGTTACGGAGGAGGACGTATCAAGATTGAGGGAAGCTAGATTCCTGACCAGGGAGATTCCGCGCAGGCTGCCTGTTCAAGGATAGGTGATCCCTAGCCCTCAGCCTGGCGAGAGTGTGGTATTCATATCCCACTTCCTTCGGGGATTAGGCTTCCCCATGGATCCCTTTGTAAGGGGGCTGATGTTTTATTATGGGCTGGAATTCCACGACTTAGCTCCGGAGTCCATCCTCCATATCTCCTCGTCCATAGTTGTGTGCGAAGCGTTCCTCCGTGTTACCCCTCACTTCGGATTGTGGCTCAAGACCTTCAAAGTAGAACCGAAGATAATCGAAGGGCGCCACGCAGAGTGCGGAGGCGCTGCTATAAAAACAAATGCCGACGCTCCATGGCCCGAGGGCGCTTTTCAAGAGGAGCTTGGCTTATGGCAACAGGAGTGGTTCTACATCACTGCTCCTTGGGGCACCGCATGGGTGGCGCCTCCGGCCTTTCGCTCGGGTCCTCCACCACGGTTAGCATCGTGGATTAACACAGGGTCAGGTCGGGGCTTGCCCAAAGACGTTCCTCTGCTGCAGGGCCGCATTAAGGATCTCTTGAAGGGAGACCTCAACCTGGTCAAGGTGACACTGCCCGGCCAACGTCGCCCCCTTCGCTTGTGAGAATTCAATCCAGAGGGACCACGAGCTCTCCAGAATTTTATGGGCGTGACGCCTGTGGAGATGTATAAACTGTTCTTCGGATCACAAGAAGTGAGTCCGAATTTGACCGAGGATGCTGGTTTAAGCCGCAATCGCCCGGATACTCAAGTAGGTGACCTTGCGCCCGGACCTTCTATCCGCATAATTAACTTGCTTTTTAACAGCACCTTTCCTTTTAAGCAGGAGTGGATAGCGAAGGCGAAGCTGGTCCGCTGTCCGACTCCCCTTCCCGAAACCAGGCTGAATCCTGTGCTAGTCAGGATGCTAGAGGTAGTGCCTTTGGAGGGAAATATGGGAGCAGACAAGGAGACCGTGGCCTCTCCGAAAGAGACCATTCCAAAGGGGGGAATCGATAATTCTCCTCCTAAGGGAAAGAAAAGGGCCACCTCTGACCGCCTGGAAACCATAGCTTCGAAGCGGGGGAAAGAATCCTTGTCAGAGGGCCCGACGCCAGGGAGCCCCTCGGCCGAACTAAACCCTCAAAGGGAACAGCTCTCCAGCGAGCCGTAAGTAGAAGAAGAGTTATTCTTTTAAGAGAAATCCTTGATTTATATCTGAGAAGTTTTAACCGAAACTTTACTTTGTAGTTCGGACCTCAGCCCTTCTCAGCAGAACTCGTCTTCGGGGGATCTTCTTCCGGAGATGATGGAGAGTGGAACGCCTCCTCCTTCTGTATCGCCTAACAAGGCGGGCGACGCTGAAGTGTCGTCGCGGGGGATTTCTCCGGATCTGCTAGGGGTGGATGGTGCAGCCCCCCGAGGTTCTCCGTGTCCGGCCTTTGAGGAAGGCCATGGGACGAGTCCGGCACCATCTGGTGTTTGGTCGGAGGAGCTAAAGATTCTGCTGGGGTGAGCCTCTGTCTCAGAGGAGCTAAAGATTCTGCTGGGGTGAGCCTCTGTCTCAGAGGAGCATCGTGCGTTAATGAGCATGGTGATTGAAAAGATTTCATCCGCAGAAAGCGGACTGCACGAGGTCGTCAAGAGTTTAGTGGCAGGCCTTGAGGTACGTTTTAAATAACGTATATTTGTATTAATTGCGCATAAATAAAGTGCGCCCTGTGTAGATAGTAGCCCCTGAGACTCTGTGCGTCATAAAGATGTACGGCGCGCAGAGGATCTTAATCCCAGGTCCTTTAAGTGGCACCTTTATACATAGGTGGCTGATTGTCCGGAGTCGAGCCGGACTCTTGAATATGCCGAAATAAAGCGACAACTGGATGAGGCAGAAGCCGACATCGTGCTTGTTAACAAGCGGCTTGGTGGTGCTCAAGGTATTGAAATCATTAGGCGATTGTGAGTAAGAGGAGCTTTATGTCAATATCTTACCGTGTGTGTGCTTGACGCAGATGGTGCGGCCGCCGTGGAAGGTCGTAGGGCCAAACTCGCCCGAGCGAAGGAACAAGCCAGAAAAAGAGATGCGGCTGCCCTGAAAGCCCTTGAAGAGCTGAAAGCCGAACAGGCTGCCCATTGCCGAAGCAAGGAGGAGGTGGCTGATATGGCCGTAATGTTAAAAAGTGCTACTGACCGTTGCAAGCTTCTTGAAGAAGAAGATCGGGCGAGGCAAACGAGCTTAGAGAAAGCTGTTACCGATGCCAAGGACGCCCGCTCTGTAATGAGAGCGGCAAAGGAGGAGCTACGTCAAGCCGGACTAATTGCGGATGGAAAGCCCTTCTTGCTGCGAAGAAAATTTTGCGACCCGAGGTTTGCCCCGTTGGACCGAGCGTGGAGTGTAGAGGACACTTATCTGGATTTGGCGGCTAGTGCTGCTGATGCGACCAAACACTTTCAAGATAAGAAGGGTCATGAAGTGGAGAAGCTCTTCTGGTCGCAATTCATCAATCCAGAGCGTCCACTTGCAGTGGACGATCGCCTGGCCCAATGGGCCGAACTGAATAGGTTGTCCGGACTCGCCATGAAGTACGTCACGGATCATCTGTGTCCGGGGAGATCAAAGCCGAAGAGTTATTTCAGCTTGGCGCAGCAATTTCTCGACGTGGTGCCACGTATCGGTGCTATGAAGAGGTCAGCATGCACGGAGGGAGCTCGGTTGGCTCTTGCCCGTGTCAAGACATACTGGGCAGATATGGAGCCCACCGTTGTTGCGTCCCGGGATTCAGATAAAAGCCGAATACCTTCCGAGCAATATTTTGAGGAAGTCCTCGAAGGCGCTCGCATAATAGAGACGCAGTGCTCGAAGGATGCTATGTTATGATAGCATATGTAATCATGAAACAGTATTTTGATAAATTGTAGGGGCATATTTTTAGGCTTGTGCCTTCAAGTATTAGGAACACCTCCTGTGCGGCCGTTTAAATATATAAATTCTGAAAGATTGCAGTCGTTGGCTTCAGCCCCCACGCACATAGTGCGGGGGTGAGCGCAGAAGACGCATTTTCACACTTAACACAACGTCTTGGTCCTATAAAAGAGGTGATAGCGCATCGGGCTAGGCAACTGGACTATAATGCTTTAACACTTTCACTTAGCCATAGGAGCTTGACAGTGGGACTCTTTAGGTAGCCCTTTAGTGGCGACTGCGCTTTGCCCGAGTTTGGAGCGCGTACGTGCCTGACCGAGAAACGACCCTTCGTCAAAGCGGAGGAATTCGATAAATTCCTATGAGTCATCGAGTGGCGACCAGTCTCGCGCTACATCATGACAGTCGGTTTTCGGCTTTCTCTACTGAGGTGCTCACCCGGCCGAACCGGGGCACAATCGCAGTAGTTCTCCTGGTGCTACCTTAGCCGATAGAGCGGAACGTAAGGTAGCCGAACTCAGGAGCCGGGCAACCCAACATATGACCAAAATCATGATTCGGAGCTGACGCATATAGTGCCAAAACTCGCGACGCCGAACACTCCCTAAGGTGTTCGGTCTTTGTGAGTGCGTGTGAAACAACACCCTTAAACAAAAGAAAAAAGCCCTTAGTGTCTAGGTACGAGCAAGAATTCTGGCGTGGCCACATGCCAAAACGCCAGCCTCCTCCTTGGTTATATCAGAAAAGAAAAAACCAGGGGATGTATAGCAGCAAGAGACAGTAAAAAAGGTTTACGCAGGGTCTTAATCTAAAAAGAATCCTTTAGGACGGGTCCCTACTGCACGTCTGCGCGTGTGTCTCCGCTGTGCCGTGTCCTGGACGGGCGCCGCACGACGTTCATCTGTAAAAGAGAAGAACTAATTTGAAAAATGGGTCGTGCGGAACAAAATATAAAGTAAAGAATATATAAGGTTGAGTTTTATTGTCTCTGCGTACAGCCCCTGGTATGGGGGTATATGGCGTACTAAGCCTGTGTTGATGATGGACTTGTGCCGAACTCGTTGAGTCCGGGTCCGTGGCCTTTGATGACTTATAAAAAAGTCCTTTGGCTGGCGAGGCCACTTTATTGTGCGGCTGTTTAAGCGGCCGCGCAATCCTCCGTTTGGAGGAGGCGTATTTTAGTGCGCTCCCTTTAAAGAGATGATGCCTCGAGGACCGGGCATCTTAAGCGTGAGAGATGCGTAATGCGGTATTGCGTTAAAGCGAGCGAAAGCTCCGCGTCCCATTAGTGCTTGATAGCGACTTGAAAACGGGACTACATGGAAGGTCAGCTTTTTGCGACGAAAGTTATTGGGAGAGCCAAATATGACTACAAGCCGGAGAAAACCCATACAATGGGTGTCCGGGCCTGGTGCTACCCCTTGAAAGGAGGTTTTGCTGTGGCGGATTCTTGCTGGGTTTATGCCCATGCGGTGGATTGTATCCTGATATATCAGGTTTAGTCCACTGCCGCCGTCCCTAAGGACATTGGTAAACTGGAATCCATCGATTATTGGATCCAGTATTAGGGCAGTCCGGCCTGCGTTTTTGATATTTCTAGAATAATCTAGCTGATAAAAAATGATTGGCTTTAGTGACCAGTGGAGAGACTCCTGAGGGGTAGGTTTGATTGTGCGTACCTTTATGGGTGCCACACGTTTTGTTACGTGAAGTGAGTTCACTGTTTTGACTTCTTGCGGGAAGTTCTTTTGTTTCCTGGTATTCTGCCTTTGGGGTTCGTCCTCTTCTTCACTTGGTGTATCGAGCCCCTTGTGTTCGACGTTAAGATGTACGGATTGTTTAAAAACCCAACAATCCCTGTGGGTGTGATTGGCAGGCTTCCCAGGAGTACTGTGTATCTGACATATTCTGCCCAGGATTCTATTTAAGCTGGACGGATCATCCCTATTATCCTGAGGGGGAGGTTTTGTTTGATTTTGCCGTGAGCTTTTGAATCCGGCATTGACTGCCGTGCTCTTCGGACTTTTTCCTTTGATTCTGCGACGATCCTTATTTCGCCGCGGTTTTCCATTTCCATCCCTGATTTCTGATGTACTTGGGTCGCTGGGGCTGCATCGTGCCAACCAGCTGTCCTCTCCTGCGCAAAAGCGGGTCATGAGGCTTGTGAGTGCGGCCATTGTTCTTGGCTTTTCCTGGCCGAGGTGCCTGGCGAGCCATTCGTCTCGGACATTATGCCTGAAAGCTGCTAGGGCTTCGGTGTCTGGACAATCCATTATCTGATTCTTTTTAGTGAGGAATCTGTTACAGAACTGTCGAGCTGATTCTCCGGGCTATTGAGTTATGTGACTGAGATCGTCTGCGTCCGGGGGGCGGACATAGGTCCCTTGAAAGTTTGCTCGGAAAGCATTCTCGAGCTCTTCCCAGCTTCCAATTGTGTTTTCGGGAAGGCTTTTAAACCAGTGCCGTGTTGCCCTGTTCGGACGGCTGCTCTGAGGCATGCTCGTCGTCTACCGGCTCATCCTGCTCTATGGCTGGGTCTTGATCGAGGCGGGGCTTGGCTTGGCGTCTACGTCGCCGCTTTGACTGCTTTTCGGAGGGTTTACCCCTTTTTCCGCCCCCTTTTTCCTCGTTGTAGTTTCCTGTAGGGGTATCCACCATGAAGACATCGTTAGGTGGGGTGGCGGTCCAGTGCCCTATAGGTGCTGGTCCTAGTTCGTCTCCGTCCTCGTCGTCCATACCGTCGAAGTCTTCGGATCCGAAGTCAAGTATGTCGGTTAAATCATCAACAGTGGCTATTAAATGGGTGGTGGGTGGGCTTTGAATTTCTTCGTCGTCCAAATCCCAACCTCGCAGACCATAGTCCGGCCTGGGCTCTCCTGATAAAGAGAGAGACTTGAGAGAATTCAGGATATCACCGAAAGGTGAGCATTGAAAGATGTCCGCGGCGGTGAACTCCATTACAGGCGCCCAATCAGATTCGATCGGCGGGGGCACGGAAGGCCCGGAGTTCGGAGAAGAGTCCGGCTCCTCGGAGTCCTGGGCGATGCGGAGTACGGGGCTGGCGTTCGGCTCGATCGCCTTTGAGATCGCAGCCCCCGAGGTGACGTCCAACCGTTCATCCTCGGAGAACGCAACAGGCTCCGAGTCAAGGATCGGGGCTGGAGCGTGTGCGGCCTCCAGGTTACTATTCGGAGGCAGAGCTATATAATGCCCCTCGAAATAGTGCGACGCGCTTGGCTGTGGCTCGAACCCGTCGAAGATCAAGTCTCCGCGGATATCGGCCGTGTAGTTTAAGCTCCTAAACCTGACTTGATGGCCAGGGGCGTAGCTTTCGATCTGCTCCAGATGACCAAGCGAATTGGCCCGCAGAGCGAAGCCGCCGAAGGCGAAGATTTGTCCGGGGAGGAAAGTCTCACCCTGGACCTCATCGTTGTTGATGATCAAAGGAGCCATCAGGCCTAAAAGAGACGACACAGAGGAACTCTCAATGAAGGCACCAATGTCGGTGTCAAAACCGGCGTATCTCGGGTAGGGGGTCCCGAACTGTGCGTCAAGGTCGGATGGTAACAGGAGACAAGGGACACTTTATTTTACCCAGGTTCGGGCCCTCTCGGTGGAGGTAAAACCCTACTCCTGCTAGATTAATATTGATAATATGGGTAGTACAAGAGTGGATCTACCACGAGATCAAGGAGGCTAAACCCTAGAAGCTAGCCTATGGTATGATTGTGTATGATGATGGTTGTCCTATGGACTACAACCCTCCGGTTTATATAGACACCGGATAGGGTTAGGGTTACACAGAGTTGGTTACAATGGTAGGAGATCTCGAATATCCGCACGCCTAGCTTGCCTTCCACGCCAAGAAAAGATCCTTCCGGACACGGGACGAAGTCTTCAATCTTGTATCTTCATAGTCCTGGAGTCCGGCTGAAGGTATAGTCCGGCTATCCGAACACCCCCTAATCCAGGACTCCCTCAGGGCCCCACGGAGAGTCCACGAGGAACAGGGACGCGCCCTAGGGGGGTGGGCGCGCCCTCCACCCTCATGGGGCCCACGGGACTCCCCTCTGGTAACTCTTCATTCCAGTATTTTTTATATTTTCTAGAAAAAATCTTCGTTGATTTTCAGCGCATTCTGAGAAGTTTTATTTCTGCACAAAAACAACACCATGGTAGTTCTGCTGAAAACAGTGTCAGACTGGGTTAGTTCTACCCAAATCATACCAAAATCATGTAAAAATATTACAAACATGGCATGAATACATAAAAAATTATAGATACGTTGGAGACGTATCACCTCCTCAAAGTCGGTTTTGCCCGCAAGGAAGAGTCCTTGTCGGACTTCCAGGACCACACGCCATGGGCCTCGGCGTCTGGCCCAGGGCGAGATGCCAGGGTCTCCGACGTTTGGCCCCCTGGACTCCGCAAAACTCCTTTTGCACTGACCTAAAGCCCTGTGGGCTTCACCCCTTGGCCGAACCATATCATCCTATATACCAATCTTCACCTCCGGACCGTTCCAGAGCTCCTCGTCATGTCCGTGATCTCATTCGGGACTCTGAACAACATTCGGTAACCAACATACATAACTCATATAGTACTATATCATCAACGCACATTAAGCGTGCGGACCCTACGCGTTCGAGAACTATATAGACATGACCGAGACACCTCCCTGGTCAATAACCAACAGCGGAACCTGGATGCCCAAATTGGCTCCTACATATTCTACGAAGATCTTTATCGGTCGAACCTTATTACAACATACGTAATTCCCTTTGTCTATCGGTATGTTACTTGCCCGAGATTCGATCGTCGGTATCCTCATACCTAGTTCAATCTCGTTACCGGCAAGTCTCTTTACTCATTCCGTAATGCATCATCCCGTAACTAACTCATTATCACATTGCTTGCAAGGATTATTATGATGTGCATTACTGAGATGGCCCAGAGATACCTCTCCGATACTCGGAGTGACAAATCCTAATCTCGATCTATGCCAACCCAACAAACACCTTCGGAGATACCTGTAGAGCATCTTTATAATCACCCAGTTATGCCGTGACGTTGGATAGGACACAAGGTATTCCTTCGGTATCCGGGAGTTGCAAAATCTCATAGTCAAAGGAGTATGTATATGACATGAAGAAAGCAATAACAATAAAACTGAATGATCAATATGTTAAGCTAACGAATGGGTCTTGTCAATCACATCATTCTCCTAATGATGTGATCTCGTTCATCATATGACAACACATGTATATGGTTAGGAAACTTTAACCATCTTTGATTAACGAGCTAGTCTAGTAGAGGCTTACTAGGGACACAGTGTTTTGTCTATGTATCCACACATGTATCAAGTTTCCGGTTAATACAATTCTAGCCTGAATAATAAACATTTATCATGATATAAGGAAATATAAAATAACAACTTTATTATTTACTCTAGGGAATATTTCCTTCACAGCCACCCTGCACCACCTCGCTAGCCAGACCTGGTAGTTCAGAGCCTGCACAGAACGCTGTTGCTGCATCCCGAATTACAAAGCCACTGAAGCTACAACCTGCCGAAGAACCATCACCGCAGAGCTGGCCAGACAGAGGGACAAGCCCCCACCACCAAGTACACCTTGGCCGCCGCGTCGTCCATGTGAGATCCACAGCCGCTGTCACATCAAACACCTACCTAGAACCGCCGTCCCGGATTTGAAGCCGTGTTGTTCGCTGAAGCTCGCTGCTCACCATGGAGGCGCCAAGCACCACCATGCCGTCGCATGCTACACACTGCTGTGCAAAAAGAAGATCGCCGACGTCCACAACCTTACCATGGAGCTGCCAAGCAACAGGCAACGGGCAACGGTCGCTTAGCACGCCACACCACCGCGGTCATTGATGGTGGAGAAGCCAGATCCGACCACTCCTTGGAAGACGCCGCCCCACAGCCTTGCAACCTAACCACGCCACTAGGAATTGAAAGCACAAGTGCTCCCTGGGCGATTTCGGTAATTATTGTCAACATATCTCTTGTTGGACTAATACTTCTATCTAGTATATTTCAGATGAGTTCAACAATGGCGTGGCAAGGACAAGAGGATGTGGAACCCCTTCAAGATGCTAAGGACAAAGATTGGCAAAAGCTCAAGACTCTTCATTTCTATTTTAGTGATCCAAGATCACATTGAGTCCATAGTAAAGCCAATACTATTAAAAGGGGATGAGGTGTTGCATAATGGTCTACTTGCTCAAAGTGCTTAGTGATATTGCTCCAAAACCCTCAACCACTTTCTCTTTTCCACATTTGTCCAAAACTCAAAGTCAAACTCGACCCCACCGATTTGATCTATCCGGCGCCACCGAGTTCACTTGACCTAGCCACTGCCAGAAACCCTAGCAATTCGATTACACCGATACGGATCTCGGTCTCACCGAGATGGCCTTGCAAACTCTCTGTTGCCTGTTGTAATTATTTCGGTCTCAACGAAATGTGCAATCGGTCCCACCAGTTTGCTTGACGAACTCTCTGTTTGCTCTTTGCTGAAATCGGTCTCACCGAGTTCAAGCAATCGGTCTCACCGAAATGAGGATTTTCCCGGGCCCTAGCACATGGGTCCCGCCGAGTTGTTCCAGTCGGTCCCACCGATATTCCTAACGTTCACATTTTGAACTAAATCGGTCTCACCGAGTTCTTCTATTCGGTCTGACCGAGTTGGGTCAAATTTGTGTAACGGTTGGATTTTGTGTGGAGGCTATATATACCCCTCCACCCCCTTCTCCATTTGTGAGAGACCATCAGAACGTGCCTACACTTCCACTATTCATTTTCCGGGAGAGAACCACCTACTCATGCGTTGAGACCAAGACATTCCAACCCAACCACAAGAATCTTGATCTCTAGCCTTCCCCAAGTTGCTTTTCACTCAAATCATCTTTCCACCATAGCCAAATCTATGTGAGAGAGTGGAGTGTTGGAGATACTATCATTTGAAGCACAAGAGCAAGGAGTTCATCATCAACACACAGTCTATTACCTTTTAGAGAGTGGTGTCTCCTAGATTGGTTAGGTGTCGCTTGGGAGCATCAAACAAGATTGTGGAGTTGAACCATGAAGTTTCTAAGGGCAAGGAGATCGCCTACTTCGTGAAGGTCTACCCGAGTGAGGCAAGTCCTTCATGGGCGATGACCATGGTGGGATAGACAAGGTTGCTTCTTCGTGGACCCTTGGTGGGTGGAGCCCTCCGTGGACTCGCGCAACCTTACCCTTCGTGGGTTGAAGTCTCCATCAAGGTGCTATCTACGATAGCACCACCTATCGGAACCATGACAAAAATCTCCGTGTCTTCATTGCATTTGCACACTCCAATCCCATCCCTTTACTTTCTTGCAATTAGCACGCTTTACTCTTTCCGCTGCTTATCCTCTTGTCATGCTTGCTTGAAATGTATTGTGAATGCTTAAACTTGTGCTAAAACTCCACCTCAACTTGAAGAACTTAAAAATTGCCACTTTAAGTTGTTGACCATCTAATCACCCCCCTCTCGACACCTCCGCTCGATCATTACACGAAGACGGAGTCCCCGTACTCACCACTGCGGAAAGAGGAACCGCCCCGTGCCACCATCTGTGGGGCATACATAGGCTTCGTCGGCGGCCCCTCCGGCGACGGTGATTCGGGTGAGCAGGGAGGGGAGGGCCTTGTAGCGGTGGCGGCGCTAGAGTCCCTCGAGTCCCATGTGTTTCCTCTGTTGCACAAAATATGCTTAAACTTTATTTGCAAATCGTAAATGAACACCATGCTATAGAAAAGCAACTTTCCACAAAATTGCTGGCGGTGCGCGCTTTTTTCGTGGAACCATGCAGGAGAATTGCATATGTTTCGTTAAGAGAAAAGAGATTACACACAAAAGATAGCACGACCTATGCATCATCAAAAATGGTGCGACGAGAACAACATGACTATCCTTACATCGCTGAATATGGCACGACCATAAGTAAACCACGACCCGTCCAATAATTTGCAACATGAGGACACGACCAACTCCGACCAAACTACAATGAAAGGACCCAAGTGACCTAGACACATAGAAAATTGTTGGTGTTGGGGAATGCAGTATTTCAAAAAAGTTGCCTACGATCACACAAGATCTATCTAGGTGATGCATAGCAACGAGCGGGGGGAGTGTGTCCACGTACCCTCGTAGACCGAAAGTGGAAGCGTTTAGCAATGCGGTTCATGTAGTTGAACGTCTTCGCGATCCAAGCGATCCAAGTACCGAACGTATGGAAACTCCACGATCAGCACACGTTCAGCTCGGTGACGTCCCTCGAACTCTTGGTCGAGTTGAGGCCGAGGGAGAGTTCTGTCAGCACGACGGCGTGGCGACAGTGTTGATGAACTTACCGGCGTAGGGCTTCGCGTAAGCACTACGACGATATGACCGTGGTGTGTAACTGTGGAGGGTGGCACCGCACACGGCTAAGAGAAGACTTGGTGTGCCTTTACTTGGACTCCAAGTCCAAGTAGGATTCGCCCCCCTCCTTCCTTCCACCGGAGAGGGAAAAGGGGAAGGGAGAGAGAGGGAGAAGGAAAGGGGGGAGCGCCCCCTCCCTAGTCCAATTAGGACTCCCTAAAGGGAGGGGGTGCGGATGTCCCTTGTGGACTGCCTCCCCTCTTCCCTATGGCCCATGTAGGCCCAATCTTCCCCCGGCGGGTTCCGATAACCTCCCGGTACTCCGAATAAATGCCCGAACCACTCGGAACCATTCCGATGTCTGAATGCAACCTTCCAATATATGAATCTTTACCTCCAGACCATTTCGAGAATCCTCGTCATGTCTGTGATCTCATCCGGGACTCCGAACAAACTTCGGTTCATCAAAGCACAAAACTCAGAATACAAATTGTCATCAAACGTTAAGCGTGCGGACCCTACGGGTTCGAGAACTATGTAGACATGATCGAGACACATCTCCGGTCAATAAAAAATAGCGGAACTTGGATGCTCATATTGGCTCCTACATATTTCACGAAGATCTTTATTGGTCAAATCGCATAACAACATACGTTGTTCTCTTTGTCATCGGTATGTTACTTGCCCGAGATTCGATCATCGATATCATCATACCTAGTTCAATCTCGTTACCGGCAAGTCTCTTTACTCGTTTCCTAATACATCATCCCGTGACTAACTCATTATCACATTGCTTGCAAGGCTTATAGTGATGAGCATTACCGAGAGGGCCCAAAGATACCTCTCCGATGCACGGAGTGAAAAATCCTAATCTCGATCTATGCCAACTCAACAAACACCATCGAAGACACCTATAGAGCATCTTTATAATCACCTAGTTACATTGTGACGTTTGATAGCACACAAGGTGTTCCTCTGGTATTCGGGAGTTGCATAATCTCATACTCAGAGGAACATGTATAAGTCATGAAGAAAGCAATAGCAATAAAACTAAACGATCATTACGCTAAGCTAACGGATGGGTCTTGTCCATCACATCATTCTCCTAATGATGTGATCCCGTTCATCAAATCACAACACATGTCTATGGTCAGGAAACTTAACCATCTTTGACTAACGAGGTAGTCAAGTAGAGGCATACTAGGGACACTCTGTTTTGTCTCTGCGTTCACACATGTACTAAGTTTCCGGTTAATACAATTCTAGCATGAATAACAAACATTTATCATGATACAAGGAAATATGAATAACAACTTTATTATTGCCTCTAGGGCATATTTCCTTCAGTCTCCAACTTGCACTAGAGTCAATAATCTAGTTCACATCGTCATGTGATTTAGCACCAATAGTTCACATCTTTATGTGATTAGTTCACATCTCCATGCGACTAACACCCAAAGGGTTTACTGGAGTCAATAATCTAGTTCACGTCGCTATGTGATTAACACCCAAAGAGTACTAATTTGTGATCATGTTTTTCTTGTGAGAGAAGTTTACTCAACGGGTCTGCCACATTCAGATTCGTATGTATTTTGCAAATTTCTATGTCTACAATGCTCTGCATGGAGCTACTCTAGCTAATTGCTCCCACTTTCAATATGTATCTAGATTGAGACTCAGAGTCATCCAGATCGGTGTTAAAGCTTGCATCAACGTAATTCTTTACGATGAACTCTTTATCACCTCCATATCCGAGAAAAATTTCCTTATTCTACTAAGAATAATTTCGACCGCTATCCAGTGATCCACTCCTGGATCACTATTGTACCCTCTTGCCAAACTCATGGTGAGGTACACAATAGGTCTGGTACACAGGATAGCATACTTAATAGAACCTATGACTGAGGCATAGGGAATGACTTTCATTCTCTTTTTATTTTCTGCCGTGGTCGGTTTTGAGTCTTACTCAACTTCACACCTTGCAACATAGGCAATAACTCCTTCTTTAACTATTCCATTTTGAACTACTTCAAAATCTTGTCAAGGTATGTACTCATTGAAAAATCTTATCAAGCATCTTGATCTATCTCTATAGATCTTGATGCTCAATGTGTAAACAGCTTCACCGAGGTCTTTCTTTGAAAAAACTCCTTTCAAACACTCCTTTATGCTATCCAGAAAATTCTACATCACTTCTAATCAACAATATGTCACTCACATGTACTTATCAGAAAGGCTGTAGTGCTCCCACTCACTTTCTTGTAAGTACAGGCTTCACCGCAAGTATGTATAAAACTATATGCTTTGATCAACTCATCAAAGCATATATTCCAACTCCGAGATGCTTGCACCAGTCCATAGATGGATCGCTGGAGCTTGCACATTTTGTTAGCACCTTAGGATTGACAAAACCTTCTGGTTGCATTATATACAACTCTTGTTTAAGAAATCCATTAAGGAATGCAGTTTTTGACTTCCATTTCCCAGATTTCATAGAACGTGGCAATTGCTAACATGATTTGGACAGACTTAAGCATCGATACGAGCGAGAAAATCTCATCGTAGTCAACACCTTGAACTTGTCGAAAACCTTTTGCGACAATTCGAGCTTTGTAGATAGTAACACTACTGTCAGCATCCGTCTTCCTCTTGGAGATCCATTTATTCTGGCTTACTGATCATCGAGCAAGTCAACCAAAGTCCATACTTTGTTCTCATACATGGACCCCATCTTAGATTTCATGGCCTCAAGCCATTTTGCGGAATCTGGGCTCATCATTGCTTCCTCATAGTTCGTAGGTTCGTCATGGTCTAGTAACATGACTTCCAGAACAGGATTACCGTACCATTCTGGTGCGGTCCATACTCTGGTTGACCTACGAGGTTCAGCAGTAACTTGATCTGAAGTTTAATGGTCATCATCATTACCTTCCTTATTAATCGGTGTAGGAATCAGTGGAACTGATTTCTGTGATGAACTACTTTCCAATTCGGGAGTACAACTACCTCATCAAGTTCTACTTTCCTCCCACTCATTTCTTTCGAGAGAAACTCCTTCTCTAGAAAGGATCCATTCTTAGCAAAAAAAAGATCTTGCCTTTGGATCTGTGATAGAAGGTGTACCCAACAGTTTCTTTTGGGTGTCCTATGAAGACACACTTCTCTGATTTGGGTTCGAGCTTATCAGTTTGAAGCTTTTTTACATAAGCATCGCAGCCCCAAACTTTCAAGAGACGACAACTTAGGTTTGTTACTAAACCATAGTTCATATGGTGTCATCTCAACAGATTTAGATGGTGCCCTATTTAACGTTAATGCAGCTGTCTCTAATGCATAACCCCAAAATGATAGTGGTAAATTGGTAAGAGACATCATAGATCGCACCATATCCAATAAAGTACGGTTACGACGTTCAGACACACCATTACGCTGTGGTGTTCCCGGTGGCGTGAGTTGTGAAACTATTCCACATTGTTTCAAATGTAGACCAAACTCATAACTCAAATATTCACCTCCACGATGAGATCGTAGAAACTTTATTTTCCTGTTACGATGATTTTCTACTTCACATTGAAATTCTTTCAAATGTTTCACACTTATGTTTCATTAAGTAGATATACCCATATCAACTGAAATCATCTGTGAAGATCAGAAAATAACGATACCCACCGCGAGCCTCAACACTCATCGGAGCGCATACATCAGTATGTATTATTTCCAATAAGTTAGTTACTCGCTCCTTTGTTCCGGAGAACGGAGTCTTAGTCATCTTGCCCATGAGCCATGGTTCGCAAGCATCAAGTGATTCATAATCAAGTGATTCAAAAGTCCATCAGCATGGAGTTTCTTCATGCACTTTACACCAATATGACCTAAACGGCAGTGCCACAAATAAGTTGCACTATCATTATTAACTTTGCATCTTTTGGCTTCAATTTTTATGAATATGTGTATCACTATGATCGAGATCTGAATCAAACCATTCACCTTGGGTGTATGACCATATAAGGTTTTCTTTATGTAAACAGAATAACATTTATTCTTTGATTTAAATGAATAACCGTATTGCAATAAACATGATCCAATCATTTTATGCTCAACGCAAACACCAAATAACATTTATCTTAGGTTCAACATTAATACCGAAGATAAAGGGAGTGTGCAATGGTGATCTTATCAACCTTGGAATCACGTCCAACACATATCGTCACCTCGCCCTCAACTAGTATCTGTTCATTTTGTAACTCCTGTTTCAACTTACTAAACATAACAACTGAACCAGTATCAAATACCCAGGGGCTACTATGAACACTAGTAAAGTACACATCAATAACATGTATATCATATATACTTTTATTCACTTTGCCATCCTTCTTATTCGCCAAGTATTTGGGGTAGTTCCGCTTCCAGTGACCATTTAGAAGCACTTAGTTTCAGGCTTGGGTCTAGCTTTGTGCTTCTTCATGGGAGTGGCAACTTGTTTGCCATTATTCTTGAAGTTCCCTTTCTTTCCCTTGCCCTTTTACTTGAAACTAGTGGTCTTGTCATCCATCAACATTTGATGCTTTTCTTGATTTCTACCTTCGCCGATTTCAGCATCACGAAGAGCTCGAGAATCGTTTTCAAAATACATTGCATATTATAGTTCATCACAAAGTTCTAGTAACTTGGTGACAATGACTAGGGAATTCTGTCAATCGCTATCTTATCTGGAAGATTAAGTCCCACTTGATTCAAGCGATTGTAGTACTCAGACATTCTTAGCACATGCTCACTGGTTGAGCTATTCTCCTCCATGTTGTAGGCAAAATACTTGTCAGAGGTCTCATACCTCTTGACTCGGGCATGAGTCTGAAATACCAATTTCAGCTCTTGGAGCATCTTATATGCTCCGTGGCGTTCAAAACGTTTTTGAAGACCCAGTTCTAAGCCGTAAAGCATGGTGCGCTAAACTATCAAGTAGTCATCATATCGAGCTTGCCAAATGTTCATAACATCTACATTTGCTCCTGCATTGGTCTGTCACCTAGCGGCGCATCAAGGACATAATTGTTCTGTGCAGCAATGAGGATAATGTTGGGGAACGTAGTAATTTCAAAAAATTTCCTCTACGCACACGCAAGATCATGGTGATGCATAGCAACGAGAGGGGAGAGTGTTGTCTATGTACCCTCGTAGACCGAAGCGGAAGCGTTGACGCAACGCAGAGGAAGTAGTCGTACGTCTTCCCGATCCGACCGATCCAAGCACCGTTACTCCGGCACCTCCGAGTTCTTAGCACACGTTCAGCTCGATGACGCTCCCCGGGCTCCGATCCAGCAAAGCTTCGGGGATGAGTTCCGTCAGCACGACGGCGTGATGACGATGATGATGTTCTACCGACGCCGGGCTTCGCCTAAGCACTGCAACGATATGACCGAGGTGGAATATGGTGGAGGGGGGCACCGCACACGGCTAAGGAACGATCACGAAGATCAACTTGTGTGTCTATGGGGTGCCCCCTGCCCCCGTATATAAAGGAGTGGAGGAGGGGAGGGCCGGCCCTCTCTATGGCGCGCCCTAGGGGAGTCCTACTCCCACCGGGAGTACGATTCCCCTTTTCCTAGTCCAACTAGGACTCCTTCCAGGTATTAGGAGTAGGAGACAAGGAAGGGCAAGAGGGAAGAGAAGGAAGGAGGGGGCGCCGCCCCTCCCCCAAGTCCAATTCGGACTAGCCAATGGGGGGGCGCGCGGCCTGCCTCTCCCTCTCCCCAAAGCCCAATAAGGCCCATATACTTCTTCTCCCGTATTCCCGTAACTCCCCGGTACTTCCGAAAATACCCGAATCACTCAGAACCTTTCCGATGTCCGAATATAGTCGTCCAATATATCGATCTTTACGTCTCGACCATTTCGAGACTCCTCGTCATGTTCCCGATCCCATCCGGGACTCCGAACTCCTTCGGTACATCAAAAATCTGTTGGGGAACGTTGCAGAAAATTAAAATTTTTCCTACGGTTTCACCAAGATCCATCTATGAGTTCATCTAGCAACGAGTATTCAGATTAGATAGCATCTACATACCACTTTGTAGATCGCAACGGAAGCGTTCAAGTGAACGTGGATGAGGTAGTCGTACTCGCCGTGATCCAATTCACCGATGATCTAGTGCCGAACGGACGGCACCTCCGCGTTCAACACACGTACGGGAAGCGTGACGTCTCCTCCTTCTTGATCCAGCAAGGCAAAGGAGAGGTTGGGAAGAAGGCTCCAGCAGCAGCACGACGGCGTGGTGATGGTGGAACTGCAGTACTCCGGCAGGGCTTCGCCGTGCTCAATGGAGGAGGAGGAGGTGTTGGAGAGGGAGAGGGAGGCGCCAGGGCAATGGGTAGTCAGCCCCCTCTCCCCTCCCCCCTTTATATAACCCCCAGGGGGGGCGCCGGCCCTAGGAGATGAGATCTCCTAGGGGGGGCGGCGGCCAGGGAAGGGGGGCTTGCCCCCCAAGCAAGGGGGGCGCCCCCTTTAGGGTTTTCCCTCCCCCCAAACCCTAGGCGCATGGCCCATGGGGGGGGGAGGCGCACCAGCCCACTATGGGCTGGTTCCCTCTCTCATACAGCCCATGGGGCCCTCCGGGATAGGTGGCCCCACCCGGTGGACCCCCCGGGACCCTCCGGTGGTCCCGGTACAATACCGATAACCCCGAAACTTGTCCCGATGTCCGTATGATGACTTTCCATATATAAATCTTTACCTCCGGACCATTCCGAAACTCCTCGTGACGTCCGGGATCTCATCCGGGACCCCGAACAACATTCGGGTTACTGCACATACATATCCCTACAACCCTAGCGTAACCGAACCTTAAGTGTGTAGACCCTACGGGTTCGGGAGACATGCAGACATGACCGAGACGGCTCTCGGGCAATAACCAACAGCGGGATCTGGATACCCATGTTGGCTCCCACATGCTCCACGATGATCTCATCGGATGAACCACGATGTCAAGGATTCAATTAATCCTGTATACGATTCCCTTTGTCAATCGGTATTTTACTTGCCCAAGATTCGATCGTCGGTATCCCAGTACCTCGTTCAATCTCGTTACCGGCAAGTCACTTTTCTCGTTACCGTAATGTATGATCCCGTGATCAAACACTTTGATCACATTGAGCTCATTGTGATGGTGCATTACCGAGAGGGCCCGGTGATACCTCTCCGTCAAGCGGAGTGACAAATCCCAGTCTCGATCCATGTCAACCCAACAGACACTTTCAGAGATACCCGTAGTATACCTTTATAGTCACCCAGTTACGTTGTGACGTTTGGCATACCCAAAGCACTCCTACGGTATCCGGGAGTTACACGATCTCATGGTCTAAGGAAAGGATACTTGACATTGGAAAACTCTAGCAAACGAACTATGCGATCTTATGCTATGTTTAGGATTGGGTCTTGTCCATCACATCATTCTCCTAATGATGTGATCCCGTTATCGATGACATCCAATGTCCATAGTCAGGAAACCATGACTATCTGTCGATCAACGAGCTAGTCAACTAGAGGCTCACTAGGGACATGTTTGTTGTCTGTTATTCACACATGTATTACGATTTCCGGATAACACAATTATAGCACGAATAAAGACAATTATCATGAATAAGGAAATATAATAATAACACTTTTATTATTGCCTCTAGGGCATATTTCCAACAAAATCATAAACTCATAATATAACTGTCATCGAAACCTTAAGCGTGCGGACCCTACGGTTCGAGAACAATGTAGACATGACCGAGACATGTCTCCGGTCAATAACCAATAGCGGAACCTGGATGCTCATATTGGCTCCTACATATTCTACGAAGATCTTTATCGGTCAGACCGCATAACAACATACGTTGTTCCCTTTGTCATCGGTATGTTACTTGCCCGAGATTCGATCATCGGTATCTCAATACCTAGTTCAATATCGTTACCGGCAAGTCTCTTTACTTGTTCTGTAATACATCATCTCACAACTAACATATTAGTTGCAATGCTTGCAAGGCTTATGTGATGTGCATTACCGAGAGGGCCCAGAGATACCTCTCCGACATTCGGAGTGACAAATCCTAATCTCAAAATACGCCAACCCAACAAGTACCTTCGGAGACACTTGTAGAGCACCTTTATAATCACCCAGTTACGTTGTGACGTTTGGTAGCACACAAAGTGTTCCTCCGGTAAACGGGAGTTGCATAATCGCATAGTCATAGGAACATGTATAAGTCATGAAGAAAGCAATAGCAACATACTAAACGATCAAGTGCTAAGCTAACGGAATGGGTCAAGTCAATCACATCATTCTCCTAATGATGTGATCCCGTTAATCAAATGACAACTCATGTCTATGGCTAGGAAACATAACCATCTTTGATCAACGAGCTAGTCAAGTAGAGGCATACTAGTGACACTCTGTTTGTCTATGTATTCACACATGTATTATGTTTCTGGTTAATACAATTCTAGCATGAATAACAAACATTTATAATGAAATAAGGAAATAAATAATAACTTTATTATTGCCTCTAGGGCATATTTCCTTCAGTCTCCCACTTGCACTAGAGTCAATAATCTAGTTCACATCGCCATGTGATTTACCAGCAATAGTTCATATTACCATGTGATTAACACCCATTGTTCACATCGATATGTGATCAACACCCAAAGGGTTTACTAGAGTCAATAATCTAGTTCACATCGCTATGTGATTAACACCCAAAGAGTACTAAGGTGTGATCATGTTTTGCTTTGTGAGAGATGCTTAGTCAACGGGTCTGCCAAAATTCAGATCCGTATGTATTTTGCAAATTTCTATGTCTACAATGCTCTGCACGGAGCTACTTTAGCTAATTGCTCCCACTTTCAATATGTATCTTGATTGAGACTTAGAGTTATCTAGATTAGTGTCAAAACTTGCATCGACGTAACCTTTTACGACGAACCTTTTTGTCACCTCCATAATCGAGAAACATATCCTTATTTTACTAAGGATAATTTTGACCGATGTCCAGTGATCTACTTCCTAGATCACTATTGTACTCCCTTGCTTAACACAGTGTAGGGTATACAATAGATCTGGTACATAGCATGGCATACTTTATAGAATCTATGGCTGAGGCATAGGGAATGACTTTCATTCTCTTTCTATCATCTGCCGTGGTCGGGCTTTGAGTATTACTCAATTTCACACCTTGTAACACAGACAAGAACTCTTTCTTTGACTGTTCCATTTTGAACTACTTCAAAATCTTGTCAAGGTATGTACTCATTGAAAAAACTTATCATGCGTTTTGATCTATATCTATAGATCTTGATGCTCAATATGTAAGCAGCTTCACCGAGGTTCTTCTTCAAAAAACTCCTTTCAAATACTCCTTTATGCTTTGCAGAATAATTCTATATTATTTCCGATCAACAATATGTCATTTACATATACTTATCAGAAATGTTGTAGTGCTCCCACTCACTTTCTTGTAAATACAGGCTTCACCGCAAGTCTGTATAAAATTATATGCTTTGATCAACTTATCAAAGCGTATATTCCAACTCCAAGATGCTTGCACCAGTCCATAGATGGATCACTGGAGCTTGCCTATTTTGTTAACACTTTTAGGATTGACAAAACCTTCTAGTTGCATCATATACAACTCTTCTTTAATAAATCCATTAAGGATTGCAGTTTTGTTATCCATTTGCCAGATTTCATAAAATGCAGCAATTGCTAACATGATTCGAACAGACTTAAGCATAGATACGAGTGAGAAGCTCTCATCGTAGTCAACACCTTGAACTTGTCGAAAACCTTTTGCGACAATTCTAGCTTTGTAGATAGTAACACTACTATCAACGTCTGTCTTCCTCTTGAAGATCCATTTATTTTCTATGGCCTGCCGATCATCGGGCAAATCCATCAAAGTCCATACTTTGTTCTCATACATGGATCATATCTCAGATTTCATGGCCTCAAACCATTTCACGGAATCTGGGCTCATCATCGCTTCCTCATAGTTCGCAAGTTCGTCATGGTCTAGTAACATGACTACCAGAACAGGATTACCGTACCACTCTGGTGCGGATCTCACTCTGGTTTACCTACGAGATTCGGTAGTAACTTGATCTGAAGTTACATGATCATCATCATTAGCTTCCTCACTAATTGGTGTAGTAGTCACAGGAACAGATTTCTGTGATGAACCACTTTCCAACAAGGGAGAAGGTATAATTACCTTATCAAGTTCTACTTTCCTCCCACTCACTTCTTTCGAGAGAAACTCCTTCTCTAGAAAGTATCCATTCTCAGCAACGAATGTCTTGCCTTCGGATATGTGATAGAAGGTGTACCCAACTGTCTCCTTTGGGTATCCTATGAAGACATATTTCTCCGATTTGGGTTTGAGCTTATCAGGATGAAACTTTTTCACATAAGCATCATAACCCCAAACTTTAAGAAACGACAACTATGGTTTCTTGCTAAACCACTGTTCATATAGTGTCGTCTCAAAGGATTTAGATGGTGCCCTATTTAACGTGAATGCAACTGTCTCTAATGCATAACCCCAAAACGATAGTGGTAAATCGGTAAGAAACATCATAGATTGCACTATATCCAATAAAGTACGGTTATGACGTTCTGACACACCATTATGCTGTGGTGTTCCAGGTGGCATGAGTTTGTGAAACTATTCCACATTGTTTTAATTGAAGGCCAAACTCGTAACTCAAATACTTTACCTCTGCGATCATATCGTAGAAACTTTTATTTTTGTTACGATGATTCTCCACTTCACTCTGAAATTCTTTGAACTTTTCAAATGTTTCAGACTAGTGTTTCATCAAGTAGATATACCCATATCTGCTCAAATCATCTGTGAAGGTCAGAAAATAATGATACTTGTCGCGAGCCTTAACACTCATCGGATCGCATACCTCAGTATGTATTATTTCCAACAAGTCAGTTTCTCGCTCCATTGTTCCGGAGAACGGAGTTTTAGTCATCTTGCCCATAAGGCATGGTACACAAGTATCAAGTGATTCATAATCAAGTGATTCCAAAATCCCATCAGCATGGAGTTTCTTCATGCGCTTTACACCAATATGACCTAAACGGCAGTGCCACAAATAAGTTGCACTATCATTATTAACTTTGCATCTTTTGGCTTCAATATTATGAATATGTGTATCACTACGATCGAGATCCAACGAACTATTTTCATTGGGTGTATGACCATCGAAGGTTCTATTCATGTAAGCAGAACAACAATTGTTCTCTAACTTAAATGAATAACCGTATTGCAATAAACATGATCAAATCATATTTATGCTCAACGCAAACACCAAATAACACTTATTTAGGTTCAACACTAATCCCGAAAGTATAGTGAGTGTGCGATGATGATCATATCAATCTTGGAACTACTTCCAACACACATCGTCACTTCACCCTTAACTAGTCTCTGTTTATTCTGCAACTCCCGTTTCAAGTTACTAATCATAGCAACTGAACTAGTATCAAATACTTAGGGGTTGCTATAAACACTAGTGAAGTACACATCAATAACATGTATATCAAATATACCTTTGTTTACTTTGCCATCCTTTCTTATCCACCAAATACTTGGGGTAGTTCCGCTTCCAGTGACCAATCCCTTTGCAGTAGAAGCATTTAGTCTCAGCCTTAGGACCAGACTTGGGCTTCTTCACTTGAGCAGCAACTCGCTTGCCATTCTTCTTGAAGTTCCCCTTCTTCCCTTTGCCCTTTTCTTGAAACTAGTGGTTTTGTCTACCATCAACACTAGATGTTTTTCTTGATTTGCACCTTCGTCGATTTTAGTATCACGAAGAACTTGGGAATCGTTTTCGTTATCCCTTGCATATTATAGTTCATCACGAAATTCTACTAACTTGGTGATGGTGACTAGAGAATTCTGTCAATCACTATCTTATCTGGAAGATTAACTCCCACTTGATTCAAGCGATTGTAGTACCCAGACAATCTGAGAACATGCTCACAAATTGAGCGATTCTCCTCCATCTTTTAGCTATAGAACTTGTTGGAGACTTCATATCTCTCAACTCGGGTATTTGCTTGAAATATTAACTTCAACTCCTGGAACATCTCATATGGTCCATGACGTTCAAAACGTCTTTGAAGTCCCGATTCTAAGCCGTTAAGCATGGTGCACTAAACTATCAAGTAGTCATCATATGGAGCTAGCCGAACGTTCATAACGTCTGCATCTGCTCCTGCAATAGGTCTGTCACCTAGCGGTGCATCAAGGACATAATTCTTCTGTGCAGCAATGTGGATAAACCTCAGATCATGGATCCAATCCGCATCATTGCTACTAACATCTTTCAACACAATTTTCTCTAGGAACATATAAAAACATAGGGAAGCAACAACGCAAGCTATTGATCTACAACATAGATATGCTAATACTACCAGGACTAAGTTCATGATAAATTAAAGTTCAATTAATCATATTACTTAAGAACTCCCACTTAGATAGACATCCCTCTAATCTTCTAAGTGATCACGTGATCCACATCAACTAAACCATGTCCGATCATCACGTGAGATGGAGTAGTTTCAATGGTGAACATCACTATGTTGATCATATCTACTATATGATTCACGCTCGACCTTTCGGTCTCCGTGTTCCGAGGCCATATCTGTATATGCTTGGCTCGTCAAGTATAACCTGAGTATTCCGCGTGTGCAACTGTTTTGCACTCGTTGTATTTGAACGTAGAGCCTATCACACCCGATCATCACGTGGTGTCTCAGCACGAAGAACTTTCGCAACGGTGCATACTCAGGGAGAACACTTCTTGATAATTAAGTGAGAGATCATCTTATAATGCTACCGTCAATCAAAGCAATATAAGATGCATAAAAAGATAAACATCACATGCAATCAATATAAGTGATATGATATGGCCATCATCATCTTGTGCTTGTGATCTCCATCTTCTAAGCACCGTCATGATCACCATCGTCACTGGCGCGACACCTTGATCTCCATCGTAGCATCGTTGTCGTCTCGCCAATCTTATGCTTCTACGACTATCGCTACCGCTTAGTGATAAAGTAAAGCATTACAGGGCGATTGCATTGCATACAATAAAGCGACAACCATATGGCTCCTGCCAGTTGCCGATAACTCAGTTACAAAACATGATCATCTCATACAATAAAATTTAGCATCATGCCTTGACCATATCACATCACAACATGCCCTGCAAAAACAAGTTAGAAGTCCTCTAATTTGTTTGTTGCAAGTTTTACGTGGCTGCTACGGGCTTAAGCAAGAACCAGTCTCACCTACGCATCAAAACCACAATGATAGTTTGTCAAGTTGATGCCGTTTTAACCTTCGCAAGGACCGGGCGTACCCACACTCGGTTCAACTAAAGTTGGAGAAACTGACACCCGCCAGCCACCTGTGTGCAAAGCACGGTGGTAGAACCAGTCTCGCGTAAGCGTACGCGTAATGTCGGTCCGGGCCGCTTCATCCAACAATACCGCCGAACCAAAGTATGACATGCTGGTAGGCAGTATGACTTATATCGCCCACAACTCACTTGTGTTATACTCGTGCAAATAACATCAAACCATAAAACCTAGGCTCGGATGCCACTGTTGGGGAACGTAGTAATTTCAAAAAATTTCCTCTACGCACACGCAAGATCATGGTGATGCATAGCAACGAGAGGGGAGAGTGTTGTCTACGTACCCTCGTAGACTGAAGCGGAAGCGTTGACGCAACATAGAGGAAGTAGTCGTACGTCTTCCCGATCCGACCGATCCAAGCACCGTTACTCCGGCACCTCCGAGTTCTTAGCACACGTTCAGCTCGATGACGCTCCCCGGGCTCCGATCCAGCAAAGCTTCGGGGATGAGTTCCTTCAGCACGACGGTGTGATGACGATGATGATGTTCTACCGACGCTGGGCTTCGCCTAAGCACTGCAACGATATGACTGAGGTGGAATATGGTGGAGGGGGGCACCGCACACGGCTAAGGAACGATCACGAAGATCAACTTGTGTGTCTATGGGGTGCCCCCTGCCCCCGTATATAAAGGAGTGGAGGAGGGGAGGGCCGGCCCTCTCTATGGCACGCCCTAGGGGAGTCCTACTCCCACCGGGAGTAGGATTCCCCTTTTCCTAGTCCAACTAGGACTCCTTCCAAGTATTAGGAGTAGGAGACAAGGAAGGGGAAGAGGGAAGAGAAGGAAGGAGGGGGCGTCGCCCCTCCCCCAAGTCCAATTCGGACTAGCCAATGGGGGGGGGCGCGGCCTGCCTCTCCCTCTCCCCTAAAGCCCAATAAGGCCCATATACTTCTTCTCCCGTATTCCCGTAACTCCCCGGTACTCCCGAAAATACCCGAATCACTCAGAACCTTTCCGATGTCCGAATATAGTCATCCAATATATCGATCTTTACGTCTTGACCATTTCGAGACTCCTCGTCATGTATCCGATCCCATCCGGGACTCCGAACTCCTTCGGTACATCAAAACTCATAAACTCATAATATAACTGTCATCGAAACCTTAAGCGTGCGGACCCTACAGTTCGAGAACAATGTAGACATGACCGAGACATGTCTCCGGTCAATAACCAATAGCGGAACCTGGATGCTCATATTGGCTCCTACATATTCTACGAAGATCTTTATCGGTCAGACCGCATAACAACATACGTTGTTCCCTTTGTCATCGGTATGTTACTTGCCCGAGATTCGATCGTCGGTATGTCAATACCTAGTTCAATCTCGTTACCGGCAAGTCTCTTTACTCGTTCTGTAATACATCATCTCACAACTAACATATTAGTTGCGATGCTTGCAAGGCTTATGTGATGTGCATTACCGAGAGGGCCCAGAGATACCTCTCCGACATTCGGAGTGACAAATCCTAATCTCAAAATACGCCAACCCAACAAGTACCTTCGGGGACACCTGTAGAGCACCTTTATAATCACCCAGTTACGTTGTGACATTTGGTAGCACACAAAGTGTTCCTCCGGTAAACGGGAGTTGCATAATCTCATAGTCATAGGAACATGTATAAGTCATGTAGAAAGCAATAGCAACATACTAAACGATCAAGTGCTAAGCTAACGGAATGGGTCAAGCCAATCACATCATTCTCCTAATGATGTGATCCCGTTAATCAAATCACAACTCATGTCTATGGCTAGGAAACATAACCATCTTTGATCAACGAGCTAGTCAAGTAGAGGCATACTATTGACACTCTGTTTGTCTATGTATTCACACATGTATTATGTTTCCGGTTAATACAATTCTAGCATGAATAATAAACATCTATCATGAAATAAGGAAATAAATAATAACTTTATTATTGCCTCTAGGGCATATTTCCTTCAGATAATCCTCAGATCACGGACCAAGTCCGCATCATTGCTACTATCATCTTTCAACTTATTTTTCTCTAGGAACATATCAAAAATAAACGGGGAACTACATCACGAGCTATTGGTGTACAACATAATTTGCAAATACTATCAGTGTCGTGGAATTGTCACGGCAGATGTCCTAGTGTGAGGACTTAGTCGTGGAGCCATTGCACTAAGTTAGCTTAAAGGGGTTAAACGGGACAAAGGGCACAAGAGTTTATACTGGTTCGGCTCCTTGCGGTGAACGTAAAGGCCTAATCCAGTTTGAGGTGGTATTGCTTATGTCTCAATTACCAGGGAGCGATTACACTTGACCTAGCTTTCGATCTGTTCTCTCTCCCTAAACCGCCGCCGGGTCGTCCCTTTATATACACAGGTTGACGCCCTGCGGCTTACAGAGTCCAGGCCGGCTCATAAACGTGTCCGGCCTGATGACTAATTACACTTGCCTTATGATACAAGTCATGTATACATGGCGGTTTACACCTACGGGCCTTAAGCCGCCTTTGGGCCTTGGGCTCTTCATAAGTCATCCTCATTAACCACCATCTTCGTTTCCTTCATGGGCTTCGTGACAATGAACCGTTGTTGGTATAACCCGGCCCCTCCTGGGCGGATCATACCTAATAGTTATATCCCCAACAATCGGGACTAAGTTCATGATAAATTAAAGTTCAATTTAATCATATTACTTAAGAATTCCCACTTAGATAGACATCCCTCTAGTCTTCCAAATGATCACGTGATCCATATCAAGCTAACCATGTCCGATCATCACGTGAGATGTAGTAGTTTTCAATGGTGAACATCACTATGGTGATCATATCTACTATATGATTCACGTTCGACCTTTCGGTCTTTGTGTTCTGAGGCCATATCTGCATATGCTAGGCTCGTTAAGTTTAACCCGAGTATTCTGCGTGTGCAAAACTGGCTTGCACCCATTGTATGTGAACGAATAGCTTATCACTCCCGATCATCATGTGGTGTCTCGGCACGACGAACTGTAGCAACGGTGCATACTCAGGGAGAACACTTGTACCTTGAAATTTAGTGAGGGATCATCTTACAAAGCTATCGCCGTACTAAGCAAAATAAGATGCATAAAGGATAAACATCACATGCAATCAAAATAAGTGATATGATATGGCCATCATCATCTTGTGCCTTTGATCTCCATCTCCAAAGCACCGTTATGATCACCATCGTCACCAACTTGACACCTTGATCTCCAGCGTAGCATCGTTGTTGTCTCGCCAACTATTGCTTCTACGACTATCGCTACCACTTAGTGATAAAGTAAAGCAATTACATGGCGATTGCATTTCATACAATAAAGTAACAACCATATGGCTCCTGCCAGTTGTCGATAACTATTACAAAACATGATCATACCATACAACAACTTATATATCATCATGTCTTGACCATATCACATCACAACAAGCCCTGCAAAAACAAGTTAGACGTCATCTACTTTGTTGTTGCAAGTTTTACGTGGCTTCTACGGGCTTCTAGCAAGAACCGTTCTTACCTACGCATCAAAACCACAACGATTTTTTGTCAAGTGTGATGTTTTAACCTTCAACAAGGACCGGGCGTAGTCAAACTCGATTCAACTAAAGCTGGAGAAACAGACACCCGCTAGCCACCTGTGTGTGAAGCACGTCGGTAAAACCAGTCTCATGAACGCGATCATGTAATGTCCGTCCGGACCTCTTCATCCAACAATACCGACGAATCAAAGTAAGACGTTGCTGGTAAGCAGTATGACTATTATCGCCCACAAATCATTGTGTTCTACTCGTGCATATAACATCTACTCATAGACTTGGCTCGGATGCCATTGTTGGGGAATGCAGTATTTCAAATTTTTTGCCTATGATCATGCAAGATCTATCTAGGAGATGCATAGCAACGAGCGGGGAGAGTGTGTACACGTACCCTCGTAGACCAAAAGCGGAAGTGAGGGAGTCCTGGATTAGGGGGTGTTCGGATAGCCGAACTATATCTTCAGCCGGACTCCAGGACTATGAAGATACAAGATTGAAGACTTCGCCCCGTGTCCGGAAGGTTCTTTCCTTGGCGTGGAAGGCAAGCTAGGCGTGCGGATATTCAAGATCTCCTACCAATGTAACCGACTCTGTGTAACCCTAACCCTATCCGGTGCCTCTATAAACCGGAGGGTTGTAGTCCGTAGGACGAACACATCATAACCATCATCATACCCATAGGCTAGCTTCTAGGGTTTAGCCTCCTTGATCTCGTGGTAGATCTACTCTTGTACTACCCATATCATCAATATTAATCTAGCAGGAGTAGGATTTTACCTCCATCGAGAGGGCCCGAACCTGGGTAAAATAAAGTGTCCCTTGTCTCCTGTTACCATCCGACCTTGACGCACAGATCGGGACCCCCTACCCGAGATCCGCCGGTTTTGACACCGACATTGGTGCTTTCATTGAGAGTTCCTCTGTGTCGTCGCCTTTAGGCCCGATGGCTCCTTTGATCATCAACAACGATGAGGTCCAGGGTGAGACTTTTCTCCCCGGACAGATCTTCGTCTTCGGCGGCTTCGCTCTGCGGGCCAACTCGCTTGGTCATCTGGAGCAGATCGAGAGCTACGCCCCTGGCCATCAAGTCAGGTTTGGAAGCCTAAACTACACGGCAGATATCCGCGGAGACTTGATCTTCGACGGATTCGAGCCACAGCCAAGCACGCCGCACTATCTCGAGGGACAT
Organism: Aegilops umbellulata; assembly: GCA_032464435.1. NCBI lineage: Eukaryota > Viridiplantae > Streptophyta > Magnoliopsida > Poales > Poaceae > Aegilops > Aegilops umbellulata. Next base: position 335,601,801 of record CP136058.1, read on the forward strand.
GATTTAGCTCTGCCTCCGAACAGTGTCCTGGAGGCCGCGTACGCTCCGGCCCCGATCCTCGATTCGGAGCCCGCTGCGTTCTTTGAAGATGAACGGTTGGACGTCACCTCGGGGGCTGTGATCTTAAAGGTCATTGAGCCGAACGCGAGCCCCGCGCTCCGCATGGCCTGTGACTCCAAGGAGCCGGACGCTTCTCCGAACTTCGGGTCGTCCGTGCCCCCGCCGATCGAATCATATTGGGCGCCTGTAATGGAGTTCACCGCCGCGGACATCTTTCAGTATTCACCTTTTGGTGATATTCTGAATTCTCTCAAGTCTCTCTCTTTGTCAGGAGAGCCCAGGCGGAACTATGGCCTGCGAGGTTGGGATTCAGACGACGAAGAAATTCAAAGCCCACCCACCGCCCACTTAATAGCCACTGTCGACGATATATCCGACATGCTTGACTTCGGCTCCGAAGACTTCGACGGTATGGACGACGAAGGAGGAGACGAGCAAGAACCAGCACCTGTAGGGCGCTGGACCGCCACCTCGTCATACGACATATACATGGTGGATGCTCCAAAAGATGGAGATGGCGATGGAACAGCGGAGGATGGCACTTTGAAAAAGCCTCCAAAACGCCGACGTCAGCGGCGCCGCTCCAAATCCCGCCACAGCAGAAACGGTGATTCCGGCACGGGAGATAATACTACCCCGGACAGTGCCAAAGAACACCAAAACCAGCAGGATTCGGCACAGGAAGATGGAGAAGACCGCCCTCATGAGAGAGCGGCAGAGCGAGAGGTCGAGGACGATAACTACATGCCTCCCTCCGAAGACGAGGCAAGCCTCGGCGACGATGAATTCATCGTACCATCAGACCCCGCCGAACAAGAGCGCTTTCAACGCAGGCTTTTAGCCACGACGAATAGCCTAAAGAAAAAGCAGCAACAGCTTAGAGCTGATCAAGATTTGCTAGCTGACAGATGGACTGAAGTCCTTGCGGCCGAAGAGCACGAGCTCGGACGCCCCTCCAAAAACTATCCTAAGCGCAGGCCGCTACCCCAATCAGAGGAGGAAGCCCAAGACATGGCAGATCGGCCACCTCGTGGCCGCGACAGAGAAGCCTGTCGAACATCCAAACAAGCCATGCCCCACAACCGCTTTACCAAGGCATGGGAACACGAACCGGACCTGCGAGACATCTTGGAGGACAAAGCAAGGCAAACAAGGTCGATCTATGGATCGCGCGGACGCTCGACGGCACGTGATAGTTTTCACTCCGGACACAATAAATCCGGCCGGGCCGAACACAATAGGCACAGCTCCTCCGAACTGCGTCGAGACATAGCCCAGTACAGGGACGCCGCACACCCACTATGCTTCACAGACAAAGTAATGGATCATAGAATCCTAGAGGGTTTTAAACCAGTCAACATCGAGTCGTACGATGGTACGACAGATCCGGCAGTATGGATTGAGGACTATCTCCTCCACATCCACATGGCACGTGGCGATGATTTGCACACCATCAAATATTTACCCCTTAAGCTTAAGGGACCAGCCCGACACTGGCTTAACAACCTCCCCGCAGATTTGATCGACTCTTGGGAGGACCTGGAGGCCGCATTCCTCGACAACTTCCAGGGGACCTACGTACGACCACCGGACGCCGACGACCTAAGCCACATAATCCAACAGCCAGAAGAATCGGCCAGGCAATTCTGGACACGGTTCCGAACAAAGAAAAATCAGATAGTCGATTGTCCGGATGCAGAGGCCTTAGCAGCCTTCAAGCATAACATCCGTGACGAGTGGCTTGCCCGGCACCTGGGACAGGAAAAGCCGAAATCCATGGCAGCCCTCACGACACTCATGACCCGCTTTTGCACGGGCGAAGATAGCTGGCTAGCTCGCAGCAACAACTTATCGAAGAAGCAAGGTAATTCAGATCCCAAGGACAAAAGTGGGAGGTCGCGACGGAATAAACAGAAACGCCGTGTCAGCAGCGACAGCAATGAAGATACGGCAGTAAACACCGGATTCAGAGGCCATAAATCCGGTCAGCGGAAAAAGCCATTCAAAAAGAATACCCAGGGCCTGTCCAGTTTGGACCGAATACTCGACCGCTCGTGCCAGATTCACGGCACCCCCGAAAGGCCAGCCAATCACACCAACAGGGATTGTTGGGTGTTCAAGCAGGCAGGCAAGTTAAGGGCCGAAAACAAAAACAAGGGGCTAGACAACGATGACGAAGAGGATCCCAGGCCGCCGAACAACAACGGACAGAAGGGGTTTCCCCCACAAGTGCGGATGGTGAACATGATATATGCGACTCATATTCCCATGCGGGAGAGGAAGCGTGCGCTACGGGACGTATACGCGATGGAGCCAGTCGCCCCAAAGTTCAACCCATGGTCCTCTTGCCCGATCACCTTCGATCGAAGGGACCACCCCACTAGCATCCGTCACGGCGGTTTCGCCGCATTGGTTCGTGACCCAATCGTTGACGGATTTCACCTTACAAGAGTCCTCATGGACGGCGGCAGTAGCCTGAACCTGCTCTACCAGGATACAGTGCGGAAAATGGGCATAGATCCATCAAGGATCAAGCCCACAAGGACGAACTTTAAAGGCGTCATCCCAGGTGTAGAGGCCAATTGCATAGGCTCCATAACACTTGATGTGGTCTTCGGATCTCCGGACAACTTCCGAAGCGAAGAGTTAATCTTCGACATAGTTCCATTCCGCAATGGCTATCATGCTCTGCTTGGACGAACCGCATTCGCTAAATTCAATGCGGTGCCGCACTACGCATTTCTCAAGCTCAAGATGCCAGGCCCTCGAGGTGTAATCACGATCAGCGGAAACACCGAACGCTCCATCCGTACGGAGGAACACACGGCGGCCCTCGCAGCAGAGGTACAAAGCAGCCTGTTAAGGCAGCTCTCGAGTCCGGCCGCTACAAAGCAGGACAAAGCAAAACGCGCCCGGAGTAACCCACAACAAGACCGACTGGCGCGTTCAGAGCACGCGTAGCAATACGGCCCCAACCCCAGCCATCGCTACATAGCGGAGCTAGTACCTCGAGTACACAATTACGCCCTTACAATTCCATGGGCATAGGGGAAGGGGCAGATAAAACGGCATGCCAACAATACGGCGTCAAACGTACTAGGGGCTGCCGGTTCTTCTTTTCTTTCAGGACTCCATACTCTGGATACAGTGTTCGGCCTCGCTGCCGCACAGACGATACAGGACCCAGGAAAGCAGACAAAACAACGCCGCATCATGGGACTCTCAGGTGGTCTCTATTTCGAGCGATATATCTTTTTCTAAATTCCGCGGCCTGCGCCTGGTCAGGACATGTTAAATAGTCTAATTTTTTTTTGCACTACTTGTATCGTTCGGCTTGAATAAACAGCCTCCTCATAAATAATGCATAGCTTTTCGTCTATTTTTTGCATTATCTTCTTTTAATATACATATGTTTACTCAAATAACATGATCGCACCCGTACACCATGGTACGACAAACCACGCCAGGGGCTTTATTACCCTTCTATCTGGTGTGAGAAGTCCGTCCACTTTCACAAGTGCGGCACCCCGAACTTATAGCATTATATGCATCGGCTCCGAGTCATGATTTTGGTCATATGTTGGGTTTGCCCGGCTCCTATGTTTTGGTGCCTTACGTTCCGCTCTATCGGCTAAGGTAGCACTAGGAGAACCACTGCGATTGTGCCCCAGATCAGGTGGGTGAGCACCTCAGTGGAGAAAGCTAAAACAAACTGTCATGATAAGGCGCGAGACCGGTCGCTGTTCGAGAGGTTTTTCGAGTCCTTAAAGCCTTATGCCGCTTCGAGCGGAGAGCTGGTTAAGTCTGGCTAAAGGCGTGGATAGTGCCCCGAATTCGGCCTTCCGAACTAGGGGCTTCGCCGAAATTTAAAATTATAACGTTCTATGGCTAAGTGAGAGTGTTCAAGCATTATAGTCCGATTGCCTGGTTCGCTGTGCTGAGCGCCTCCCTCGAAGGACCCAACTATGGGAACAAGAGCCCTCAGGTTTATCCCGAACACCCTAGCACTAGTTGCATGGGGGCAGAAGCCGACGACTCGCCATCTCTCAGTTATTGATAAACGGACGCACAGAAAATAATATTTTAAATTCAGAAAGCATTGCTTAAGAGCATATGAACAAGTTTTCAGCGCACAGGATACAAACGAGCGAGTTCATTGAAATATTACATCTTTGGCACACTCATCCGCGACAAGGCGAGCTCCAGCGAGAACTTCCTTGTAGTAGTTCTCAGGCTTGCGATGCTCCTTCCCCTGCGGCGGCCCGTCCTTCACCAGCTTCTCTCCGTCCAGCTTGCCCCAGTGTACCCTTACACAGGCAAGGGCCCTCCGGGCACCTTCTATGCAGACGGAGCGCTTGATGACCTCAAGCCGTGGACAGGCCTCCACCAGTTGCCGCACCAGCCCGAAGTAGCTCCCAGGCAGGGCCTCTCCAGGCCACAGCCGAACTAGTAAGCCCTTCATGGCCTGTTCGGCCGCCTTGTGGAGCTCGGCCAGCTGCTTCAGCTGATCGCTTAAGGGCACAGGGTGTCCGGCCTCAGAATACTGAGACCAGAACACACTCTCCATCGAGCTGTCCTCTTCAGCTCGGTAGAATGCGGCGGCGGCGGATGCGCTGCGGGGAAGATCGAAGAACGCCCCTGGAGAACTCCGGATTCGGGTAAGTAATAGGTATTTCACCTTTATATTCCTACTTTGCATTAAGAATGCCTTACCCGCTGCTATCTTTTTCACATCCTCCAACTCTTGGAGGGCCTTTTGGGCTTCGGCCTTGGCACTCTTGGTGGTCTCAACAGCCGACGCGAGCTCGGATGCTTGCGTTTTTGCCTCAAGCTCCAAACCCTCATGTTTCTTCATGAGAGCTTGCAGCTCTTGCTGCACCTCGCCGACTTGGACCCCAAGCTTTTCTCGCTTGGCGCGCTCCTCGGCCGCTTTCTTCTCGGCCTCAGCCAGCGCCTGCTTCAGGGTTGCCACCTTGGTTGTGGCCCCTACAATAAGCATTACAATCCTGTTATTTCTTTTTGCAATGAAGCCTCTCTATAGGCACCTTTTTTTTTCTTCTAAGGGGTATTTCTTACCTTCCTTTTCCACGAGCTGCCTTTTGGCAAGGCCGAGCTCTTGCTCGGACCGCTCGAGGTCCTTTTTCAGGACTTCCACCTGCGCAGTCAGTGCTCTCTATAGGCACCTTTTTTTTCTTCTAAGGGGTATTTCTTACCTTCCTTTTCCACGAGCTGCCTTTTGGCAAGGCCGAGCTCTTGCTCGGACCGCTCGAGGTCCTTTTTCCGGACTTCCACCTGCGCAGTCAGTGCGGCGGTGGACAGCAGGGAAGCCTGCATACGCATATTAGACTTTTTATTAGACTCCTGCGAAATTTTTTGGATCCTCTATTCGACTTTTCTTTCCGAACACCGAATAGAGCATCAGGGGCTACTGTCTATGCGGTAATGAATTTAGCATATTTTTTGCTTAACTGGAAGCCTGTTAGAAGGCTAGCGCAAGCTTCATTCAGTCCGCTCTTGGCGGACTGAACCCTTTGGACCACCGCGCTCATAACAGTACGGTGCTCCTCGTCGATGGTGGCGCCTTCAAGCGCCTCCAACAGACTATCCGGTGCCTCTGGTTGGACAGAGGTCGCCGGCTCAGACGGCTTACTCCTCTTGGAAGGAGTTCGCCCACCGCGAGCCAGGACGGTTGAGTCCGGCGCGGTGTCCGGCACAAAGCCGGACTGGGAGCCCTGGGGGGTTTCATCCCCTTTACTCCTGGGGTCCTGAGGATTGCCTTGCGGCTCCTCCAATACCACCTCCTCCTGCCCTGTTCGGCGGGACGCCGCTTCGGCGTCGTCCGCCCCGCTGGGGGAGACTGCGGGCGGGACAGAGTTCATGTCCGACGAATCCAGGGAGCCGCTCGATGAATCATCGAGTGCGGCTCGGGGCGGGCTGCGCAAATAGCATTCGACATTAGGGTAAGCTGCGCACTTGAAGATACTATGAGTCATTCTGGTATGTGAATACTTACGATGTCGCCAGATGCTTGGTTCTGTCCGGCCACTCCTTTCCGCCCTCTTCGGCGTTGGGGGAGTAGTCCGGCGGAGGGGTCTTCCTTTTCCTCGACCCCTCGGCCTCCCCTGTTGGGGCGGCCTTCTTCTTTTTCGCTCCCCTCGCTGGAGGGGGAGATCTTCCTTGTTCCTCCTCCTCGTTTTCACGAGAGGAGGGCGTCGCAGACTCGCCAGATGACGAGATCGACACCACCACATTGCGGGCACTCTTTCGAGTCCCGGTGGTCTTCTTCTTCTTGACCTTCTTCTCCGGCACCACATAGGGCGCCGGAGCCAGCAGCTTCTCTAAGAGAGCTGGGGCTGGGTCTTCGGGCAGAGGAGCCGGACAGTTGATTGGTCCGGCTATCTTCAGCCACGCCTGTTAAAGGCAAAGGGAGTTTTTAGATCCCACATAGAGTTAATCTATGTAGAAAAGCTTAACGAACCTGTGAAAGGTATAAATAGCCTACCTTGCCAGCGTGGCGCTGCGAGCTGTATCCGCAGTCCTCGGAAGCGGATGTGGGGCACTCGGCGCCTTTGGTTAGCACCTTCCAGATGTCTTCATACGTCGTGTCGAAGAGCCTATTGAGGGTTTGGTGCTGCGCCGGGTCGAATTCCCACAAAGTGAACTCCCGTTCTTGGCACGGGAGGATCCGGCGAACGAACATGACCTGGATGATGTTGACATGCCGGATGGGCTTGTTCATCAGGGACCGGATGCAAGTTTGCAGCCCGGTCACTTCTTCTTCGTTGCCCCACGATAGGCCCGTCTCTTTCCAGGACATGAGCCGCGTGGGGGGTCCGGATCAGAACTCAGGGGCCGCGACCCATTTCGAGTCGCGTGGCTCGGTGATGTAAAACCACCCTGCCTGCCACCCCTTTAAGGACTCCACAAAGGAGCCATCGAACCAGAGTGCATTGGCCATTTTGCCGGCCATAGCACCTCCGCACTCCGCCTGGGTGCCGGACACCACCTTGGGCTTGACGTTGAAGGTCTGGAGCCAGAGGCCGAAGTGGGGGCGGATGCGGAGAAAGGCCTCACACACGATGATAAACGCCGAGATATTGAGGATAAAGTTCGGGGCCAGATCGTGGAAGTCTAGGCCGTAGTAGAACATGAGCCCCCGGACAAAAGGGTGAAGTGGAAAACCCAGTCCGCGGAGGAAATGGGGGAGAAAAACTACCCTCTCATGGGGCCTTGGGGTGGGAAGAAGCTGCCCCGCCTCGGGAAGCCGGTGCGGGATGTCCTTGGACAGATATCCGGCCTTCCTAAGCTTTTTAATTTGACCCTCTGTAACGGAGGAAGCCATCCACTTGCCACCTGCTCCGGACATCGCTGGAGCAGGTTGGGGAAGAAAGAGCGAACTTGGGCATTGGAGCTTGAGTGCGCAGGAGATGGATGGGCAAAGGAGGAAGAAGGCGTAGGTGAAAGAGGTGGATCTTTATCCCCTTATATAGGCTGATGCCGTTATGCGTCCCCACCTACCTAATAAAACTCGCTTGCCGCTCATACGCCGTGGTAAATGGCGCGGTTGGGTTACCCACGTCCGCATTAATGAGAATCCCGTTAAAAGGGGCACACGATCTCTGCTTCGACAAGACATGCCAAGGAAGCCGCCTCGTTGAACGTGCTGCGCTGGAACAACAAAAAATAATCCATACAGAAGGCTTGGTCGCAGTGTTATGACGCACTGCGGAATACGTCAGCAGATTTGATTTGTGTTTGTATTATTCTCTATATGGCAATACGTGGAAACTTGTTTTGCAGAGCCGGACACTATTTTTTGGTGTTTATTATCTTCTTGAAGAATTTGGAGGAGGAACCCGCCTTGCAATGCCGAAGACAATTTGCGCGCCGGACTCGTCGTCATTGAAGCCTGGTTCAGGGGCTACTGAGGGAGTCCTGGATTAGGGGGTGTTCGGATAGCCGAACTATATCTTCAGCCGGACTCCAGGACTATGAAGATACAAGATTGAAGACTTCGTCCCGTGTCCGGAAGGTTCTTTCCTTGGCGTGGAAGGCAAGCTAGGCGTGCGGATATTCAAGATCTCCTACCAATGTAACCGACTCTGTGTAACCCTAACCCTATCCGGTGCCTATATAAACCGGAGGGTTGTAGTCCGAAGGACGAACACATCATAACCATCATCATACCCATAGGCTAGCTTCTAGGGTTTAGCCTCCTTGATCTCGTGGTAGATCTACTCTTGTACTACCCATATCATCAATATTAATCTAGCAGGAGTAGGGTTTTACCTCCATCGAGAGGGCCCGAACCTGGGTAAAATAAAGTGTCCCTTGTCTCCTGTTACCATCCGACCTTGACGCACAGATCGGGACCCCCTACCCGAGATCCGCCGGTTTTGACACCGAGAGGAAGCGTTTAGTAAAGCGATTCATGTAGTCGAACGTCTTCGTGATCCAACCGATCCAAGTACCGAACGTACGACACCTCCGTGATCAGCACACATTCATCTCGATGACGTCCTTCAAACTCTTGATCCAGTTGAGGCCGAGGGAGAGTTCCATCAGCACGACAACATGGTGACGGTGTTGATGAAGTTACCGGCCAGGGCTTCGACTAAGCACTACGACGATATGACCGAGATGTGTAACTGTGGAGGAGGGCACCGCACATGGCTAAGAGAAGACTTGGTGTGCCTTTGGGGTGCCCCTCATACGTATATAAAGGGGGGAGGAGGAGGAGTGATGACCCACAAGTATAGGGGATCTATCGTAGTCCTTTCGAAAAGTAAGAGTGTCGAACCCAACGAGGAGCAGAAGGAAATGATAAGCAGTTTTCAGCAAGGTATTCTCTGCAAGCACTGAAATTATAGGTGACAGATAGTTTGTGATAAGATAATTTGTAACGAGCAACAAGTAAAAAAGTAAATAGAGAGCAGCAAGGTGGCCCAATCCTTTCTGTAGCAAAGGACAAGCCCGGACAAACTCTTATATAGAGAAAAGCGCTCCTGAGGACACATGGGAATTATCGTCAAGCTAGTTTTCATCACGTTCATATGGTTCGCGTCCGGTACTTTGATAATTTGATATGTGGGTGGACCGGTGCTTGGGTGATGTCCTTACTTGGACAAGCATCCCACTTATGATTAACCCCTATTGCAAGCATCCGCAACTACAAAAGAAGTATTAAGGTAAACCTAACCATAGCATGAAACATATGGATCCAAATCAGCCCCTTACGAAGCAACGCATAAACTAGGGTTTAAGCTTCTGTCACTCGAGCAACCCATCATCTACTTATTACTTCCAAATGCCTTCCTCTAGGCCCAAATAATGGTGAAGTGTCATGTAGTCGACGTTCACATAACACCACTAGAGGAGAGACAACATACATCTCATCAAAATATCGAACGAATACCAAATTTACATGACTACTAATAGCAAGACTTCTCCCATGTCCTCAGGAACAAACGTAACTACTCACAAAGCATATTCATGTTCATAACCAGAGGAGTATTAATATGCATATAGGATTTGAACATATGATCTTCCACCAAATAAACCAACTAGCATCAACTACAAGGAGTAATCAACACTACTAGCAACATATAGGTACCAATCTCAGACTTAGAGACAAGAATTGGATACAAGAGATGAACTAGGGTTTGAGAGGAGATGGTGCTGGTGAAGATGTTGATGGAGATTGGGCCCCTCCTGATGAGCGGAGCGTTGGTGATGACGATGGCGATGATTTCCCCCTCCCGGAGGGAAGTGTCCCCGGCAGAACAGCTCCGCTGGAGCCCTAGATTGGTTCCGCCAAGGTTCCGCCTCGTGGCGGCGGAGTCTCATCCCGAAAGCATGGTTATGATTTTTCTTCGGACGAAAGACTTCATATAGCAGAAGATGGCCACCAGAGGGCCACCAGGGGGCCCACGAGGCAGGGGAGCATGCCCAGGGGGTAGGGCGCGCCCCCCACCCTCGTGCCTGGTGGGTGGCCTCCCTCTGGTATTTCTTCCGCTCAATATTTTTTATTAATTCCCAAAATGACTTTCGTGGAGTTTTAGGACTTTTGGAGTTGCGCACACTAGGTCTCTAATATTTGCTCCTTTTCCAGCCCAGAATTCTAGCTGCCGGCATTCTCCCTCTTCATGTAAACCTTGTAAAATAAGAGAGAATAGGCATAAGTATTGTGACATAATTTGTGATAACAGCCCATAATGCAATAAATAACGATATAAAAGCATGATGCAAAATGGACGTATCAACTCCCCCAAGCTTAGACCTCGCTTGTCCTCAAGCGGAAGCCAATAACAATAAATATGTCCACATGTTTATAGGTAGAGGTGTCGATAAAATAAAATACAGACATGAGGGCATCATGATCATTCTTATAGCAGCAACATGTATGGATATTGTCATATGATTTCTTGCGCTCAAGTAATAATCTATTCACAATGCAAAGTATGAACCAAAAACTTTATTGAGAACTAACAAACAATAATCTCAGTCATTGAGGCAATTGCAATTTATCATAACATTGGAAAGAGTCTATGTCAGAGCTTTTCAGCAAGTCCACATACTCAACCATCATTTAGTCTTTCACAATTGCTAACACTCACGCAATACTTGTGGTTACGGAGTTTTAATCGGACACAGAGAAAGATAGGGGCTTATAGTTTCGCCTCCCAACCTTTTACCTCAAGGGTAATGTCAACAACAATAGTTCATGCTAACTTACATCCAATTATATATATATATATATATATATATATATATATATATATATATATATATATATATATATATCAGGATCTTTCCAACACACTGTGCTTGCCAAAGGATAAAATGTAAAAAGGAAAGGTGAAGATCACCATGACTCTTGCATAAGGTAGAAGATAATAATAAAAGATAGGCCCTTCGCAGAGGGAAGCAGAGGTTGCCATGCGCTTTTGTGGTTGGATGCACAAAATCTCAATGCGAAAGAACGTCACTTTATATTGCCACTTGTGATATGAACCTTTATTATGCTGTCGGGGAAACTGATCCGCGAGCACCTATGGGGACGGAGCCCCTTTCGGTTCGGCGGGGGGCGGAGGTCGCACGAAGAGCAGATCGAGGCGAGGCACACAAGCAGTTTACCCAGCTTCGGAGCTCTCCGGAGAGATAATACTCCTACTACTGCTTTGTGGTTTGTATTGAGTTCTTGCTCGGGAGCGCTGAGTGCTACAGTACGCACCAGCAGCTAACGAGACCGAGCGTGAGCGTTCTCCTCCCCTTCCCTACGTTGCGCATGGGCCTCCTTTTATGTGCTCAAGGGGTCACCGACAGGTGGCAACGTAGGCAAGGGCAAAAATGAAAAAGGTGTTGCGGTTGGTACAGCAACCTGCACAGTGTATCATACCTAACCCTGACGGTAGGGGACAAAGGCATTAAATGCCTATCTACGTCGCCCAAACAGTGCAGAAAAGGGACCGTCAGGGACGCCACCGCTCGCCACGATGGCGATCTTGTCAGCGCCGCTTGCCACAGTGTACCCCTGGCTGCACAGCCTCCCGCCACGTACTCCTGGAAGAGTCCCAAAGCGACACGTTGGTGGGTGTGCTGGAGCGCGGGTACAGAGTGGTTGCTAGCCTGCCGCGGCAAAGTGCCTTGCCGCGGTTATTGTCTTGTCGCGCCCGGAAGCTTGTCGCTCGCCGGGTCTTGCCGGGACGCGTGGCGCGTCGCGGCACGTACCTCGAGATGCCTTGGTTGGCCTTCCCGGCAAGCTCCTCTTGCCGGGGTCTTGTCTTCTTGGCTTGAATACTTTGTTCTTGAATGGCTCAAAAGGAGCCACAGAGGGCCTTGGCGGTCGCCCGGCAAGCCTTGCCGCGGGGTGCTGTGACTGCCCGTGCACAAGTTCGGGATACTAGGGTACCCCTACTCTAGTACACCGACAGGAGCCCCCGGGCCTGGGCCATACACGGTGCCAAGCGCTGTTGGGCCAGGCCCAAAACAGGGCACGGGCACACGCGGCCTGGGTCATGCCGTATCCTACTCCGTATCCACCGCGCCCTCCCCGAACGGCACGCGTCGATTGCGGCGTCGTGGGAGAGGTCGTGGGTGGTTTCTTTATTCAGAAAAGCGGAACGTCCGCTCCCTTCCTCCTTATAAGCAGGGGAAACAGGGGCAATTCGCCCATCTGCCCGTTGTTATTCCTTCCCCGAGAATCTTCGCCACTCCCCTTCTTCCCAAAGCCGAAAGAGAGCAGCGCTCCGCCCCCATCGCCACCAGCACCACCAACGCCGTCGTCCTCCCTCACCACTCCCGCCATGGCTCCGAAAGACGAGAAGGTGAAGTCGGCCGAGGCGCAGTGGCTCGCGGCGCTGCGAAAGGAGCGGGCAATCTTCCCTTCGAGGCTTGCCGCGGAAGAGCTGAAGGAGTACTACTACCTCTTCTGGTCGACGGGGACGTGGGCCCATCCGCGCACGAAGGTACTCCCAGCCGCCGCTTGGAAAAAGGCTCCCACTGGGTACCCTTTCTTCGCCTTGTTCTTCTACTGCGGGCTCTGCCCACCCTTTTCTAAATTTTTCTGTGACGTCATGAACACCTATGGGCTCCGCCTCCTTGACTTCACCCCCAATGCTGTCCTGACCATGGCAGTTTTCGCAGATCTCTGCGAAAACTTTGTCGGAATCCATCCAAACGTAGCCCTTTTCCGCCACTTCTTTTCGCCTCGAGTTGAGAAAGGAGAGCCCTTATCCGGCGGAATCACCTGGATCTCAAAAGCCGGCAAGAAGGATGCTTATCTGGATGGAGAGTTCCGCAGCATGTGGGAGGAGTGGAGGGCGGACTGGTGCCTGATTGTTGAGGAGAACCCGCAGCTGTTTACCGCCCTGCGCCAAACTCCAGTAGTGCGCGGCAGTGATTGGAGTAGCTTGGCCCCGGAAGACGACAGACTGAAGATTGCCGTCGCCCGGATCCTGCACCTCAGGCTTGCCGGGCTTACTGTAGGAGCGGTTGGCGCAGATTCCTTCGCCGCCGCATCGGCCCCCTGCAGGAGAGGAGGAGACCCGCCTGGGAGTTCCAGAACACGGCGGATATCATGAGGCTGCGGCCGGGCCTCAACTTCAACTTCACTGTCCTGGAGCTCAACGCGATGCTCCAGGAGCTGTTTAAGTATGACCCTCAGCATCCCGAAGTGTTCAGGTTGCCGAGGGGCGTCGTTCCGCTATGCAACAACTCCTCGCTCGACCGCATCCGTGCAATGATGCCGCTGTGCGACTCGCATGGAATTGACCCAGCCTGGATAGAGCCTGCAGATGATGTCGTGCGGGCATTCTTCGATGGCTTGGTAGAAGTGCCGATCGACGCCGATGAGCAGAGGGGCCTCACCTGGGACACCACCGACGAGGAGCTTAAGCGCATCGCCACCAGGCTGGAAGAGGCGGCGGCAGCCGCAGCTGCGGGCGAGTTTGGGTTCACCGTGGAGGAGGCAAAGGCAGCAGAGGCGGCAATCCTTGCCGAGCGAGAGGATCTTGCCGGCGAGGAGAGGTCCGCCGGGCATGACGTCGGGCCGAGCGGGCCCGCCGAGGATACGAGCGGCTCGTTGGAGATTGGCTCCTCTTCCTCTTCATCTTCGGGCAGCTTGCCGCAAGCAGAGCCCCCGGCTCCACAAGCAGAGCCCCCGGCCCCACCAAGAAGGCGTCTTCGCAAGGCCGGGGACGTAGCGGAGCGGCGGACGAGTCAACCCCCACCGCGCCGCACGACACGCTCCACTGCGGCAAGTTCTGTTGGCGCGGAAGCACCTCACGCTGCAGCGACAACTGGAGCGGGGTCCTCCCGGTCCGCCGCTCCAGCTCCCGCCAAGCGGCCAAGGGATCCTACTCCTCCGCCTCCTCGCGCCGGAGGTGGGCCAGGCTTTGACTTCTCCGCGCTCAGCTCCGACGAGGAAGAAGAAGAGTAAGATTCTTGTTGTACTTGTATGTCTTCAATACTTGCTGTCTTGTCTTGTATCTCATTTGCTTTACTCTGAACTTATTCCTTTTCAGGACTCTGGCCCAGAGAGCGGCAAAGAGAGGCAAGGTCCCGGTGATTGTCATCGAGGACGATCCCACCGTGTCAGCAGGGGGTGCGCCTGAGACAAACTTGCCGGACCCGGCAGCTATTCTTCAGAGCAGCCCCCAGCGTAAGCATATGGTTTGCTTCCCGCTGTTAGGCGCGCATGGATACTCTTTGTTTGCTGATATCTGACTGTTGGTTTGTGTAGGAGCAGAGCAGCCCCACCAGGAGCACCCGGAGACCGCCCCTGACTTGCCATCAGCTTCAACTACACCGCCAAGGGAGCGTTCTCCGGCAAGGGAGGATCCTCCGACAAGGGAGAGCTCTCCGGCAAGGGGGAGCTCTCCGGCAAGGGAGGAGACTCCGGCAAGGGACAGCGCCAGCGGTCCTCCGGTGGTGGAGACCACAACTGCCGAGCCTGGTACAGGTAAACCTCTTGCTTCGAAACTTCCCTTGGGTTCTTCTTCTTTTGATCTTCTTTTTGGATATTTGCTTGACTTTTCTTCCTTTTCCGGCCGTCAGATCCATCTACTGCGGAGCCGATGGAGACAGAGGTTGCTGTTGATGATGCAGCCGCCACCGAAGAAGTGGCCGGCGCTGATGATCCCGCTGGCGAAGAGGCCGCCAAGGCTGCCGCCGCAGCAGCTGACGAGGGGTCTGGCGATCGCACTGACGACCCTGAGGCCGCAGGAGCGACAGGCGCTACACCGACCGCCGATCCTCCCGCCGCTGCCGTAGCGTCAGGCTCCGAAGAGCCCCAGCCAGGTGTATACTTGAAGGCCGGCAATGGTGTCTTCGTCAAGCTTCCCTGAGAGTCAAGCTCCAGGGCGCCGGTCGAAGGAGAAATCTTGGATGGAGAGGTGCTCGCCTCCGCTGGGCTGACGTTGGTTGATGCGCCGAGCAGCAGCAGCGGCGAGTCTGAGGAGGAGCGGCTGCTCCGGAGGCTGGTGTCGCTCTACCGCACTCGACAAGCCAAACTGGAGTCCCGCGAAGCGCTTGTCGCGAAGGCAGGGGTGGACATGGAGAAGCACGCGGAGGAGCTCCGATGTCTCAACCAGGCAGCTCTCCGGTCGCTGGCGGCGGAGCGTGTGCAGCTCGATGAGGCGCAAAAGGCCTTCATCCTCGAGAAGGCAGAAGTTGCAGAGCAACAGCGGCTTGCCGTCGAGGAGCTATCTGCGCGGGAGGGCGAGTTGGCGCAGCTGAAGGTCAGCCTGGACAGCCACGAAGAGGAGCTTGCTGCGCGCGAGCAAACACTCAGCGGAGCTCTCAAGGAAGCAAAGGACGCCGCCGCAGCTGCCGAGGCCGCCAAAAAGGAGCTGGAGACGAAGGTGGCGCAGCTGGAGACCGATCTCAGGGCGAGCGGTGAAGAGCTTGCCGCGCTCAAGCATGAGCGCGAGAAGGACGCCTACACCTTTGGCGAGCTGCAGGGTCGTCTCGCAGAGAAGATCAAGGATCTTGACGCCACCAAGGACTCCAACGTCGATCTTGAGGTGAAGCTGGCTGCTTTGACCAAGACGCTAGACGGTGCCAGGGAGCAGGAGGCGGCCCTGAAGAAGGAGATCAAGGCCGACAAGGCGCTGCTGGAGAGCATTGCCGCCACCCAGAATGATTTTAAAGAAACTGTGGAGCAGTGGACGGAGGGTCTTGTGAATGCTGCCGCAGACATCGACAAGGAGCTGGCGCAGCTGGGGATGGAGGATCTCGGGTATCCCTCCGATGAGACCCTCCTATCCAGCGCCAAGCTCACTCTGTTCTTCAAAGGCGTGGCGACGGCCCTCCAGCGACTCCGGGAGAGGATCCCAAAGCAGCTGGCCGACGAGTCGCGCAAGATCTGTGCAGGAGCTCTTCAGAAGGTGTTGGTGAAGGTGGCCTACCGCAACCCGGGCCTCGTCCTCACCAACGTCCTCAAGTCCCCGCCGTCGAATGCTAATCTCGAGGCGCTCAAGGCCCTTGTCGCACCTATTGTGGACAAGGTGAGCGGGATCAAGAGGATTGAGGGCGACCGCGTGGACTAGGCCGCCTATTTTCTTCTTTTCTTGTCGCTGCTGGTCATGTTACGAAAACAGTCTATTAGAGCCGCGACAAGCTATCTTGTAATATATAACTTTATTTTGGGTAGTGATTGCAATGTTATTTCCTTTACTTGATTCCTTCCTTTGTATGCTTTTGCCCTACGCTTTTAGGGAACTTGCCGGCGCAGGCACCCTCGCCGCGAGCGCTGAGTGCGGGACGTCAGCAGCCTGCTGGTAGTGCCGTTGCCGACAAGAAACCTTGCCGTAACTAGCCGCAGCTCGCTTAAGTTGTTGAGCGAACTCGAAACAAAGTAAGGGCGCGACTCTAGTCGCATCACACTTAAACTGTTGAGCGAACTCGAAACAAAGTAAGGGCGCAACTAGCCACGAGCCGGTTCCTTCGCGCACAGGTTTTCCATACAAAGCATGGTCGTTCAAGGAAGATAACTTAAAAAAATTTAAAAACATCTGATTGCTCAAACTTTGGCAACTTAGCTTTTCTGTCGTTTGCTTCTCGGCAAGGCGAAACTTTCTTGAACGACGCCTGGTCCATACCATTATCTTCCCCCTCCCCCCGGCAAACTTGTGGGCGAAGGAACCTTCATTTCCTTGAGAAAAAAGGAAGTAGAGAAAATAATGATATGGAGCCTTATGGCTCGTTATTGCTTACCGGGGGTGTTCGCTGCACAAAGTGTCAGATAAATCATGCAAAAAATAAAAAGCATCAAATTGACAAGATGTGCGGAGCACATGAGCTTTATTTATGCACAGGGTCTGCGCCTGGCTTTGTACAAAGGATTACATGCAACGGCGGCAAGACTTGTTTAAAAGGTGGTTGCCGGAACAGGGTCCGGCAACCGTGCCTTACGGGTAAAACTTACGAAGATGCTCGATGTTCCAGGAGTTGCTCACCGGAATGCCATCTTCGGTCTCAAGGCGGACAGCGCCAGGCCTAGTGACTCGTTTCACCCGATAAGGGCCTTCCCACTTCGGCGTCAACTTGTTGGAATTCTTGGCGGACTGAACGTGCCGAAGAACAAGGTCGCCTTCCTCGAGACTTCTGGCGTTAACTTTGCGGCTATGGTAGCGGCGCAAAGCTTGCTGGTAGCGAGCAGCTCGTACAGCAGCCTGAAGACGGTCTTCCTCAAGGAGCAGCGTGTCATCTTGTCGCAGCTGCTCTTGCTCAAGCTCATCATAAGCGAGCACTCGAGGCGACCCGTATACGAGTTCTGTGGGGAGAACTGCCTCTGCTCCATAGACTAGAGCGAAAGGTGTCTGGCCAGTGGCTCGATTTGGCGTCGTCCTGAGCGACCAAAGAACGACCGGCAGCTCCTCAATCCAGTTTCTTCCGCACTTGTGCAGCCTGTCGAAAGTCCTGGTCTTGAGCCCACGCAGCACTTTAGCATTTGCCCTCTCCGCTTGACCGTTGCTCCTGGGGTGAGCAATAGAAGCGAAGCAGACCTTGGCGCCAAGATCTTGGACATACTGCATGAAGGTGCGGCTCGTGAATTGCGTGCCGTTGTCGGTGATGATCCTGTTAGGGATCCCAAAGCGGCAAACAATCGACCTAAAGAACTTGACTGTTGACTGTGCTGTCACCTTCCTCACTACTTCCACTTCCGGCCACTTTGTGAACTTGTCGATTGCGACATACAAGTACTGAAAGCCCCCGACTGCTCGGGGGAAGGGGCCGAGGATGTCGAGCCCCCAGACCGAAAATGGCCAGGATAAAGGGATCGTCTGGAGAGCTTGAGCTGGCTGGTGTATCTGCTTGGAATGAAACTGGCACGCTTCACACTTGGTTACTTGTGCAGTTGCATCCTGGAGGGCTGTCGGCCAAAAGAAACCTTGCCGGAATGCTTTGCCGGCAAGTGCTCTTGCGCCAATGTGGTGACCACAAATGCTGGATGTGCAGATGAAGATCACTCTCCTGGCCATGAGGTTTGTGGCCACCTGTAAAGGCGCCGACAAACTGATGGCATATGTCTGCCCAGGAAGATATGGAGTTGCCCGGCAAGTGCATGAGCCAGGACCTGACGTTGGGCTTGAGTACCAGTGGGAAGTAGTTGGCAAGGACCTTATCGTCCCGGTCCCCAGCAGCTTGCACCGCGATGGTGTAGATGCTGAGGAACTCCGACGGATGCAACTTGCCGTCGTACTTCTCGGGTACGTCTGGCTTGAAATTCTTCGTGCTGGGCCACTGGACTTGCCGCAGCTCACGAGTAAACGCAGGGGAACCTACCGCATACGGCAGGTCGCCTGGTTCCCCTGGCGCATGCATGTCGACAGTGGGCCCAGCGTGCCGGTCTGATTGACGTCGCGCTTCTCTTCAGCGCTCGATGCGAGTACGAGCGTCTTCTTGCTGTCGTTCGTGAAGAACTTGGCACTGATCGCGGCGAGCTCGCGGATCTGATGAAGCAGTGGAGTCGCTGTCGCAGTGGACCCGGCGAGTCGGCGATCTTGGCCTTCGGGCCGGAGAGTGCACGGTGGTTGCACCCCCACCGGTCTTGTCGCCATCGGGCCGCGCCTGGCTGGCTTGCCGCGGCTGCGACGTAGTCGGCTGCCGTGGAGTGTCGCCGTTGGCGAAGCCCATGAGACTCTGAATGGTGGCCCTCCAGTCGTCGATCTTGTCTGGCGTTTGAGGGAAGTCTAGGAGCAGTTGAGCTCGCGCCAAAGCTTCTGCTGGAGTGGCGGGTAGCGGTGGCGAATGGTGCGAGGAGCGGGATATGCTTGGACTTCTAACTGCGTTAGAAGGAGCAATATCCCGTCCAGGCGACCGTGCCTTGCTCGCGCCAGCACGTTGGCGCGCATGCTGGCCTGGAGCATCCCGAGATCCGCCGGCTCGATCTGGGTCCAGCGAGCATATGGTACCGTGAGTACCACGACGCTGCCGGTCCTGCGCCTCCTGAGATGGGCGCGGTGCATCTACGAACGCTCAGTCGTCGTGGGAGCCGGCTACGCCGCCGATGGGCAGCGCAGCCTTGTCCTTGGACCTGGCGGCACCGTGGGCTCCCTCGTCGACGCCCGTTCTTCCGCCGGCGTCTTCCCCACCAGCCGTTTGCTCCGGCGGCGGCGGGTCTGTCGCGGACGGAGCAGCCACCTCCGAAGCCTTCTTCTTCGGCGGCATGTCGATGAAGATGATGAAGATCTAGCTGGTGTAAACGCCGGATTAGGTTCACACAACCTCGACGCCCCCTACCTGGCGCGCCAAAGATGTCGGGGAAACTGATCCGCGAGCACCTATGGGGACGGAGCCCCTTTCGGTTCGGCGGGGGGCGGAGGTCGCCCGAAGAGCAGATCGAGGCGACGCACACGAGCAGTTTACCCAGCTTCGGAGCTCTCCGGAGAGATAATACTCCTACTGCTGCTTTGTGGTTTGTATTGAGTTCTTGCTCGGGAGCGCTGAGTGCTACAGTATGCACCAGTAGCTAACAAGACCGAGCGTGAGCGTTCTCCTCCCCTTCCCTACGTTGCGCATGGGCCTCCTTTTATATGCTCAAGGGGTCACCGACAGGTGGCAACGTAGGCAAGGGCAAAAATGGAAAAGGTGCTGCGGTTGGTACAGCTACCTGCACAGTGTATCATACCTAACCCTGATGGCAGGGGACAAAGGCATTAAATGCCTATCTACGTCGCCCAAACAGTGCAGAAAAGGGACCGTCAGGGACGCCACCGCTCGCCACGATGGCAATCTTGTCTGCGCCGCTTGCCACAGTGTACCCCTGGCTGCACAGCCTCCCGCCACGTACTCCTGGAAGAGTCCCAGAGCGACACATTGGTGGGTGTGCTGGAGCACGGGTACAGAGTGGTTGCTAGCCTGCCGCGGCAAAGTGCCTTGTCGCGGTCATTGTCTTGTCGCGCCCGGAAGCTTGTCACTCGCCGGGTCTTGCCGGGACGCGTGGCGCGTCGCGGCAAGTACCTCGAGATGCCTTGGTTGGCCTTCCCGGCAAGCTCCTCTTGCCGGGGTCTTGTCTTCTTGGCTTGAATACTTTGTTCTTGAATGGCTCAAAAGGAGCCACAGAGGGCCTTGGCGGTCGCCCGGCAAGCCTTGCCGCGGGGTGTTGCGACTGCCCGTGCACAAGTTCGGGATACTAGGGTACCCCTACTCTAGTACACCGACATATGCAGTCTGTCGCTTTTATTTCTTCCACATCACAAGATCGTATAAAGCTTATTTCCTCCACACTAATCAATCATACATATTTTGAGAGCAATTTTTATTGCTTGCACCGACGACAACTTACTTGAAGGATCTTACTCAATCCATAGGTAGATATGGTGGACTCTCATGGCAAAACTGGGTTTAAGGATATTTGGAAGCACAAGTAGCATCTCTACTCGGTGCAAAGAATTTGGCTAGCATGAGGGGGAAAGGCAAGATCAACATGTTGGATGATCCATGACAATATTCTTTATCTCAGATATAAGAAAACATAACCCATTATGTTGTCTTCCTTGTCCAACATCAACTCTTTAGCATGTCATATTTTAATGAGTGCTCCCAATCATAAAAGATGTCTAAGATAGTATATTTATATGTGAAACCTCTCTTTCTTTATTACTTCCTATTAATTGCAACGATGACCAAAGCTATGTTTGTCAACTCTCAACAACTTTTAATCATCATACTCTTTCTATGTGAAGTCATTACTTTCCATAAGATCAATATAATCTCTTTGTTTCTTTTTATTCTTTTTCTCTTTTCTATTATTCCCCCAAGATCATAGCAAAATAATCAAGCCCTTGACTCAACACTAATCTTTATTATATTGCTCACGGACTCGATTACATAGAGGGATCATAAAGCAGAACTCAAAACTAGATCATAGCAAAAACTTTATTCTACTAGATCAAGATATTACTAGAAGGATCGAACTAAGAAAAACGGTAAAGATAGGAGTGTGATGGTGATACGATACCGGGGCACCTCCCCCAAGCTTGGTAGTTGCCAAGGGGAGTGACCATACCCATGTAATTATGTCTCTTTTGTTGGTGAACAAGATGGAGGTGATGATGGGTAGTCGCACATCGAGCATAATAGGTCCTCCAGCTTGCGGATAATGCCCTTGAGTGCGATGTTATGCTCCTTCAACAAAATATTTTCACATGTGAGATACTTGTTTTGTATACGAGCTAACTCAATCATCTTGAAAGCTTCAATCTCAGTTGGGGTAAGAAGATTGTGATCAAGTTGAAGGATGTCTTCTGCTGCCGGAGCTGGGTCCTCCGTGGCCTTCTTGATTCCTTCATCCTTGTTGATCTCCATGGGTTCTTCCCTCCTAGGCTCTATCTTCATTATCCAAGCATCATTGTCACCATTGTTGGAGGAGGGGGACGACATGATGCTTGGCCTTGACAACCCTGACAGAAAACAGCTCGAAACAAGAACAAAGGACAATTGCGTGATACAGGAATCAAAACCTTTGGGAGATTATATAATGTATTTTTATCGAACAAAATACGTATCATGCAAGAAAACGGAGTCCGGAGAGCACACGAGCTGCCCACGAGGTGGGGGGGCGCCCAGGGGGGTAGGGCGCGCCTCCCACCCTCGTGGAGCCCTCGTGTCCTTCCCGGACTGCTTCTTATTTTTCTAAATATTCCAAAACGGAGAAAAAACTCCTTTAGAACTGTTTTGGAGTTGGTTTACTTACCGTACCACATACCTATTCCCTTTCGGAGTCTGAAACATTCTGGAAAGTGTCCCTTATGTATTCCTCCGGGGTCATGGTTTCAATAACATTGGTTTCAACATTTATAGGATTACCTGAGATATACTGTTTGATTCTTTGACCGTTCACTACCTTCGGATTTGTGCCTTTTAAGTTGTTGATTTTTATGGCACCGGAACGATAGACCTCCTCGATAACGTAAGGACCTTCCCATTTAGAGAGAGTTGTATAATAATACATAATCACGTACAATAAACTCACGCTTTTGTATTCTTTTGTCATGCCATCTTTTAACTTTTTCTTCAAACAACTTGGCATTCTCATAGGCTTGGGTTCTCCATTCATCAAGTGAACTAATGTCAAATAGCCTCTTCTCACCGGCAAGTTTGAAATCATAACTGAGCTCTTTAATAGCCCAATATGCCTTATGTTCTAGTTCGAGAGGTAAGTGACATGCTTTTCCATAAACCATTTTATACGGAGACATACCCATAGAATTTTTATATGCAATTCTGTAGGCCCATAATGCATCATCAACTTTCTTGGACCAATTCTTTCTAGATCTATTAACAGTCTTTTGCAAAATTAATTTGAGTTCTCTGTTACTCAATTCTACTTGACCACTAGACTGTGGGTGATAAGGAGATGCAATTCTATGATTAACATCATACTTAGCAAGCATTTTACGGAAAGCACCATGAATAAAATGTGAACCACCATCAGTCATTAAATATCTAGGGACTCCAAACCTCGGAAAAATAACTTCTTTAAGCATCTTAATAGAGGTGTTATGATCAACACTACTAGTTGGAATAGCTTCTACCCACTTAGTAACGTAATCAATAACAACTAAAATATGTGTATATCCATTAGAGGCAGGAAACAGTCCCATATAATCAAAGCCCCAAACATCAAATGGTTCAATAACAAGTGAATAATTCATAGGCATTTCCTGACTTCTACTAATATTACCAATTCTTTGACATTCATCACAAGATAAGACAAACTTACGGGCATCCTTGAAGAGAGTAGGCCAATAAAAACCGGATTGCAATACCTTATGTGTAGTTCTATCTCCAGCGTGGTGCCCTCCATAAGCCTCGGAGTGACACTTGCGTAGGATCTGTTCCTATTCATGCTCAGGTACACAACGTCTAATAACACCATCTACTCCTTTATAAAGATGTGGGTCATCCCAGAAGTAATGTGTCAAATCATAGAAAAACTTTTTCTTTTGTTGGTATGTGAAACTAGGTGGTATAAATTTAGCAACAATGTAATTAGCATAATTAGCATACCATGGAGCAGTACGAGAAGCATTTATGACATTTAATTGTTCATCAGGAAAGCTATCATCAATAGGTAGTGGGTCATCAAGAACATTTTCTAACCTAGACAAGTTGTCTGCAACGGGGTTCTCAGCTCCCTTTCTATCAATAATATGCAAATCAAATTCTTGTAGCAAGAGAACCCATCTAATAAGTCTAGGTTTAGCATCTTTATTTTCCATAAGGTATTTAATAGCAGCATGATCAGTGTGGATAGTTACTTTAGAATCAACAATATAAGATCTGAACTTATCACAAGCAAATACAACTGCTAAGAATTCTTTTTCAGTAGTAGCATAATTTCTCTAAGCATTGTCTAGAGTTTTACTAGCATATTGAATAACATTTAATTTCTTATCAACTCTTTGCCCTAGAACAGCACCTACATCATAATCACTAGCATCACACATAAATTCAAAAGGTAAATTCCAATCAGGTGGATGAACGATAGGTGCAGAGATTAATGATTTCTTAAGTATTTCAAATGCTTCTACACAATCATCATCAAACACAAATGGTATATCTTTTTGTAATAAATTAGTCAGAGGCCGAGAAATTTTTGATAAGTCCTTAATGAACCTCCTATAAAAGCCGACATGACCAAGGAAACTTCTTATACCTTTGATGTCCTTAGGACATGGCATCTTTTCAATAGCATAAACTTTAGCTTTATCAACTTCAATGCCCCTTTCAGAAATTTATGCCCCAATGTCGGTGTACTAAAGTAGGGGTACCTTAGTACCCCAGACTTGTGCACGGGCAGTCGTAGCACCCTGCGGCAAGGCCCGCCCCGGAAGCGCCAAGAGAAGACCAAGCATCCAAGACAAGGCCCCCGGCAAGAGGAGCTTGCCGGGCCAAGAAGACAAGGCCCCCGGCAAGAGGAGCTTGCCGGGCCAAGGAGACAAGACCCCGGCAAGAGGAGCTTGCCGGGACGACTGAGCCCATGTAAGGCCATCCAAGAACAAAGTATAACGAGACAGAAGATCAAGCCCCCGACAAGAGGAGCTTGTCGGGAAGGCCGAACCCAGGCACCACAAGAGAAGCCAGCCGTGGCGCGCCAAGCGCCCCGGCAAGGCCTGATAGCTGGCACGCTATCAGGCACAGGAAGACGACCCCCGCGGCAAGCCACTGGCCACGGCAAGATCGCCACCTCAAGACTGCGCTCCAGCTCGCCCGCCACGCGTCGCTCCGGGGCTTCCCCCGAGGGCACGTGGCGAGGCACCGCGCAGCCTGGGGCATGCGGTGGCATGCAGCCGCCATCGTGGCGAACGGTGGCGCACCTAACGGTCCGCCTCGGTGCTGTCCGGGCGACCGTGACGGGCATTTAATGCCCTTGTCCCCTACCGTCAGAAGTAGGTATGATAACACTGTGCCGCACTGTAGCACCACCGTTCCCGCACTATTACAGCTACCACCCCTTTTACACTTTTACCCCTTTCTCTTACGTTGACACCTGTCGGTGACCCCTTTGCGCTATAAAAGGAGGCCCGTGTGCAACGTAGAGGGGGTTCCGGGGGTTCGGAGACTCGGCATCCAGACGGCCATACGCTCGGTGCAGCTAGCTCCCCAAGCTCCCGAGCTCCCCAGTTCAATACAACTAAGCAGGAGTAGGGTTTTACGCGTCCATCGCGGCCCGAACCTGGGTAAACCGCCCGTGTGCCCGCTTCGATCTGCTCTCCGCGCTCCCTCCGCCCCCCTCGCCGGACAACGAAAGGGGCTCCGGCCCCATAGGTGCTCGCGGGGGGACGCCCGTCCGCCCCGACATCTTTGGCGCGCCAGGTAGGGGGCACGACGCCGAGGGACAGCCCGCTCCTGCGGATCCCAGGATCCGTCCAGTCGAAGCAGGTGTCCCCGGTGAGCCTTGCTCCGGCGAGCAGACCAGCAATCTGAACGCCGAGGAACAGTCCGCTCCTGCGGATCCGAGGATCTGTCCAGTTGAAGCGGGGGTTCCCGACGAGCTTTGGCATTCCTTCCCACGGGCTCGTTCGCGGCCCTCCTCGAGTATCCACTCGCGCAGAGCCTGGGCAAGAAGCAGCTGCTCCTTGAGGAGGCCCGCCTTCTGGCCGCTGGGCGAACGATTCGCCTCCAGCGAACTCTGCGCCGCTCTCGCGGCCGCAGAAGTTAGCGTCAGAAGTCGCGAGAAAGGCGACCTCGTTCCCCCGGCGCGCCTCGCCCACCGGGGTGCCGAACGAGTTGACGCCAACCGTGGGAAGAAGTCTTTCCAGCGCGGTAGCCGGAACCTGTTTCCGCCAACCATCCCCTCTGCCCAAGTCTTGCCGCAGTTGCATGTGATCCTTGGCGCAGAGAGGGGCGCGGATCCCCAAGCATAGCTACGCCTAGCTCCGGAGGGTCGTGAGGCCCTGCCCCCTCGCCTACCCCCAGGATGGGCTGGATGCTGCCCAAGGAGGTTTTACCCCACCGGGCGGCAAGCAATAAGAAAAGATAAGTTGCCGGAGCTCGAGAAATTGCTCCTTTAATTTTTAAGAGTTATCTCCCTCGAACAACCGAGCCTGGGTTGAGAGGCCTGAGCGCGGAAGGACCGGCACGAGACTGGTTGCGCCCTCGTTTCGTTTCGAGTCCGCTCAACGACTCGAGTGTGCTACACCCCGAGTAGCGTCCTCACTTTGTTTCGAGCTCGCCCGGCACCCTAAGCGTGCTGCGACCGCAGTCACATCGTTTACTTTGCCTCGAGCCTGCTCAACAATCTGAGTGAGCGGCAACCAGCCGCGGCGAGGTTTCTTGCCGGTGGCAGCCCCGCCAGCGGGTCGCCGACGTCCCGCACTCGGCACCCGTGGCAAGGTGGAGGCCTACGCCGGCAAGTCCCCGAAAGCGTAGGGCGGAAACAAACAAGGCGCCAGTCGAGTAGAGGGGATAACAGTGCGATGCATAGCCTAAGATGAAAAGTTATATTACAAAATGCCTTACTGCTGCCCTAACCAGCCGTTTCCGTGGCGTATTTAACAGCGGCAGGGAAAGGGAGATAAAAGAAAGGGGCAGGCGGCCTAATCTACGCGGTCACCCTCGATCCTCTTGACCCCGGCCGCCTTCTTGACGATAGGGGCGATGAGGGCCCGGATCCCCGTCAGGTCTGCGTTCTCCGGCAAGGGCCTGAGGACGTTGGTAAGCCTGATGTCGGGATTGCGGAAAACGATCTTCACCAGCACCCTCTCGAGGGCCCCGGAGATGGCCTCCCGCATCTCGTCGGCCCGCTCCTTCGGGAGCGACGTTCGGAGGTGCTGGAGCACCTGCACCACCCCCTGGAAGAAGGAAGTGAGCTTGGCGCTGGGCGCGACGTCCTCGTCGGTGAGGGACTGGTGCCCCTCGATCCCCAGCAGCGTCAGCTCCTTGTCGATGGTGGCGGCGATGTCGACGAGGCCCTCGGTCCACCGCTCCACTGTATCCCTGAAGGTGTTCTGGGAAACGGCGGCGCGCCTCAGCAGCTCCTCGTTGCCGTCGACCTCCTTCCGTAAAGCCGCCTCCCGCTCCTTAGCGCTGTCCAGCGCCTTGCCGAGCGCCTCCAATTTCAGTTCCAGAGTGGAGTTGGAGTTCTTGGCGGCGTCGAGCTCCCGGATCTTCTCGGCGAAGCGACCCTGAAGCTCGCCAAGGGTGAGCGCACCCTTCTCGCGCTCCTGCCGGACCGCGGCAAGCTCCTCGCCCTTCGCCTTGAGGTCGGAATCGAGCTGCGCCACCCTCGCCTCCAGCCCCTTCTTGGTGATCTCAGCGGCTGCGGCAGCATCCCGCGCCTTCTTCAGGTCTCCGCTGAGCGCCCGCTCGCGCGCGGCGGCCTCTTCCTCATGGTCGGCGAGGCTGGCCGTTTTCAGCACCAGCTCGCCTTCCCGCGCGGATAACTCCGCGGCGGCAAGCCTCTGCTGCTCCTCGGCCTCCCCGTCGCCCACAGGGATATCAACGCCGTCCGCCTCCTGAGCACCGGCAACGTCGTCGGCATCGCCACGCGCGCCCTCCTCGATGACGACCTCAGCCTTCGTCGGATCCGAGGCGGGCGCTGCGCTCGCCGCGGCAAGGGGATCGTCGGCCGCGTCCCCCGTCGGAAGGTCCTCCCTTGCCGGGGATCTCTCCCTTGGCGGGGTAGCAGACTCGGTCGGCACGGCGGAGGCGCCCTCTGGACGCGCCCGCCGGAGTTGCTCCGCTCCTGCCCAAAAGTAACAACTTCGCATCAACAACAAGAAGAGGGAGGGCTCGCGTACGCGCCAAGCAGCAAGAGCGAGTCATATGCTCACGCTGGGGGCTGCGTTGCGAGCTGCCCTGAGGGTCCCCTGCCGGGTCCGGTAAGGGAGCCTCCGACACGACCTCGCTTGCCGGGGGAGATTCGTCATCAAGGATGACCCACGGGATCCTCGATCTCTTCGCTCTCCTCTGGGCCAGGGTCCTGAAAAGGGGACCGGGTCAGGGGAAGGGCGAACGAGCTGTCGAACAGGACGAACCATCAGGGAAAAAGATATGAGCTCCATGGGGAACTTACTCTCCGTCCTCCTCGTCGTCGGAACTGAGCGCAGAATAGTCGAAAGCCGGCTCGGCCCTGACGCGGGGGGGGAGGGGAGTGGGCTCCCGAGGCCGCTTGGCGGGGGCAGTAGACGACTCCGCCCCCGTCGACGCCGCGGCAAGGGGCGCAGCGGCAACCGAAGCCCCATCACGCGAAGACCCCGCTCCCGCTGCCGACCCGGCCCTGCGGAGGCGCCTCCTCGGCTGGGCCGGGGGCTCCGCCTGCGACGAGCCGCCCGGAGGCCGCAGGAAGGCAACGCCGACCTCCGACAAGCCACTCGCGTCTTGGGCAGGCTCGTCCTCGCCGCCGTGCCCGGCTGGTTCCCCCTGGTCGACAAGTTCCATCGGGTCGGCGAGGCTCTCCGCCTCCGCCGCCTCCGCCTCGGCCACGGTGAACCCAGCTTCGCCCGCGGCCGCGGCGGCCGCCGCCTCCTCCATCCTGGAGGCAATGTAAGCCAGCTCCGCCGCGGTGGTGGCTCGGATGAGGCCATCCTTCTCGGCGGGATCGACTGGCTCCTCCTCCAGGCCGTCGAAGAAGGCCCGCACGACATCATCCGGCGGCTCCTGCCAGGTCGCGTTGACCCCGTGCGAGTCGCACAATGGCATCATCGCAAGGATATGGCTGAGCGACGAGTTGTTGCACAAGGGAACGACGCCCGGCGGCAGCCGGAACCACTCCGGGTGGTTAGGGTCGTGCTTGAACAACTCCTTCAACATTGCGTCGTGCTCCAGCACGGTGGAGTTGAAATTGAGGCCCGGACGCAGCCTCATGATGTCCGCCGCGTTCTGGAACTCCCAGGCCGGCTTCCCCCTCTCTTGCAGGGGGGCGATCCGGCGGCGAAGGAAATCCGCGCCGACGGCGCCGACGGTGAGACCGGCGAGCCTGAGACGCAGGATCCGGGTGATGGCTATCTTCAATCTGGCATCGTCCGGAGACACCTCGCTCCAGCCATCGCCGCGCACCACCGGAGTTCGGCGCACGGCGGTGAACGGCTGCGGATGGTCCTCGACAATCAAGCACCATTCCGCCCTCCACTCCTCCCACCTGCCGCGGAGGTCCCCGCCCAAGTAGGCCTCCTTCTTGCCGGACCGGGAAACCCAGGCGATCCCACCGGACAGCGGCTCTCCTTTCTCCACCCGAGGGACGAAGAAGTGCCGGAAGAGGGCCACGTTGGGACGAATTCCGACGAAGTTATCGCAGAGGTGCGTAAAGACCGCCATTGTGAGGACGGCATTGGGGGTAAAGTCGAGGAGATGGAGGCCATAGGTGCTCATGATTTCAGAGAAGAACTCCGAGTAAGGCGGGCAGAGCCCGCAGTAGAAGAAGACGACGAAGAAAGGATACCCGGTCGGGTACTGCTTCTGGGCTTCGGCGGGGAGCACCCGCGTGCGCGGATGCGCTCGCGTCTTCGTCGACCAGAAAAGGGAGTACTTGTCCCTCAGCTCCACCGCATCGAGCTGGGGGGGGGGGGGGAACGTCGCCGTCCCCTTCCGAAGCACTTCAAGCCGTAGCGCCTCGGCTGATTTCGCAGGCTTCCCCTTCGCCTTGTCGCTCTTCGGGGCCATGGCGGGGGTGGGGGAGGGGGACCGTCGAAGCTGACGACGACGGGCGCTCCAAGAACAGATCGCCGCTGCCTCTGGGAGAAGGAGGTGGCAGAGGTTTTAGAGAGATGGTAACCGAGAGAAAGGCGAACCGCCCCTACTTTCCTCCGCTATAAGAGGAAGAGGTGGGGGGGGGGGGACGTTCCGCCTCTCCAAATCAAGAGATCGTGCGCGACGTGACGCGCGCCTGTGCGGTTCGGCCCCGCGCACGCCACCCACGTCACGCTCACCCCGCACGCCCCGCCCCCACGACGCCGCGGTAAGCGCGCGCCGCCTGGGGAAGGCGCGGCGGATGCGGAGTTAAGGAGCAGCGCGACCAAGGCCATGCGTGCCCGTGCACCGTTAGGGCCTGGCCCAACAACGCTCGGCACCATGTGTGGCCCAGGCCCGGGGGCTCCTGTCGGTGTACTAAAGTAGGGGTACCTTAGTACCCCAGACTTGTGCACGGGCAGTCGTAGCACCCTGCGGCAAGGCCCGCCCCGGAAGCGCCAAGAGAAGACCAAGCATCCAAGACAAGGCCCCCGGCAAGAGGAGCTTGCCGGGCCAAGAAGACAAGGCCCCCGGCAAGAGGAGCTTGCCGGGCCAAGGAGACAAGACCCCGGCAAGAGGAGCTTGCCGGGACGACTGAGCCCATGTAAGGCCATCCAAGAACAAAGTATAATGAGACAGAAGATCGAGCCCCCGACAAGAGGAGCTTGTCGGGAAGGCCGAACCCAGGCACCACAAGAGAAGCCAGCCGTGGCGCGCCAAGCGCCCCGGCAAGGCCTGATAGCTGGCACGCTATCAGGCACAGGAAGACGACCCCCGCGGCAAGCCACTGGCCGCGGCAAGATCGCCACCTCAAGACTGCGCTCCAGCTCGCCCGCCACGCGTCGCTCCGGGGCTTCCCCCGAGGGCACGTGGCGAGGCACCGCGCAGCCTGGGGCATGCGGTGGCATGCAGCCGCCATCGTGGCGAACGGTGGCGCACCTAACGGTCCGCCTCGGTGCTGTCCGGGCGACCGTGACGGGCATTTAATGCCCTTGTCCCCTACCGTCAGAAGTAGGTATGATAACACTGTGCCGCACTGTAGCACCACCGTTCCCGCACTATTACAGCTACCACCCCTTTTACACTTTTACCCCTTTCTCTTACGTTGACACCTGTCGGTGACCCCTTTGCGCTATAAAAGGAGGCCCGTGTGCAACGTAGAGGGGGTTCCGGGGGTTCGGAGACTCGGCATCCAGACGGCCATACGCTCGGTGCAGCTAGCTCCCCAAGCTCCCGAGCTCCCCAGTTCAATACAACTAAGCAGGAGTAGGGTTTTACGCGTCCATCGCGGCCCGAACCTGGGTAAACCGCCCGTGTGCCCGCTTCGATCTGCTCTCCGCGCTCCCTCCGCCCCCCTCGCCGGACAACGAAAGGGGCTCCGGCCCCATAGGTGCTCGCGGGGGGACGCCCGTCCGCCCCGACACCCAAGACAATACCTTCATGAACCATAAAGTGGCACTTCTCCTAATTAAAGACAAGGTTAGTTTATTCACATCTCTACAAAACTCGATCAAGGTTGCTTAAGCAATCATCAAAAGAGGATCCATAAACGGAGAAATCGTTCATGAAAACCTCACAAATCTTTTCACGAAAGTCAGAGAATATAGCCATCATGCATCTTTGAAAGGTAGCAGGTGCATTATATAAAACCAAAAGGCATACTTCTATAACCAAAAGTACCGAAAGCACAAGTAAAAGTGGTCTTCGCTTGGTCATCAGCTGACACAGGTATTTGAGAGAAACTAGAATAACCATCTAGAAAGCAAAAATGTGTATGTTTGGATAATCTTTCTAGCATTTGATCAATAAAAGGTAAGGGGTTGTCGGGGGGAATCGGCTTCCTCGAACACCTATGGGGACCGAGCCCCTTTCTTGGTTCGGCGGGGGGCGGAGGTCGCGCGAAGAGCGGATCGAGGCGACACACACAAGGGATTTTACCCAGCTTCGGGCCGTAGAGATGCGTAAAACCCTACTGCTGCTTTGTGGATTGTATTGTGTTCTTGCTCGGGAGCGCGTGGTGCTACAGTACACACGAGCCGCTGGCGAGACCGAGCGTAGCGATGGGTGTCCCCCTCCTCTACGTGCGCATGGGGCCTCCTTTTATATGCTCAAGGGGTTACCCACAG
Source organism: Aegilops umbellulata (assembly GCA_032464435.1). Lineage (NCBI taxonomy): Eukaryota > Viridiplantae > Streptophyta > Magnoliopsida > Poales > Poaceae > Aegilops > Aegilops umbellulata. Next base: position 335,633,165 of record CP136058.1, read on the forward strand.
GTGGCAGCGTAGGTGGGGGCAAAAATGGGAGAATGCTGTAGTGGGTACAGCTGCCTGCACAGTGGCTGTACAGTGCTATCATACCTAACTCTGACGGCAGGGGACAAGGGCATTAAATGCCCGTCCGCATCACCCAGACGGTGCAGGAAAGGGGACCGTCAGGAGCGCCACCGTTTGCCACGATGGCTACTCTGTCAGCTTTGCTTCGCCACCGCATGCCCCTGGCTACACAGCCTCCCGCCACGTGCGCCTGGAATGCCCCCAGAGCGACACGTTGGTGGGTGAGCTGGAGCGCAGGCACGGGGTGGTAACTTGCCGCGGCAAGCGCCTTGCCGCGGTGGATGTCTTGTCGCGCCCGGGAGCTTGTCGCTCACCGGGCCTTGCCGGAGCGCGGGACGCGCCGTGGCAAGGTCCTTGTCATGCCGTGGTTGGCCTTCCCGGGAAGCTCCTCTTGCTAGGGTCTTGTGCTTCGAGCGGCGGTCCCGGCGAGCTCCTCTCGCCGGGGCCTCGCTCTCTTCGGGTGGCCTTCCCGGCAAGCTCCTCTTGCCGGGGCCTTGCCTCAAATACTTTGTTCTTGAATGGCCCAAAAGGGGACCATGGAGGGTCTTGGCGATCACCTAGCAAGCCTTGCCGCGGGTGCTACGACTGCCCGTGCACAAGTTCGGGGTACTAAGGTACCCCTACTTTAGTACACCGACAGGAGCCCCCGGGCCTGGGCCATACACGGTGCCGAACGCTGTTGGGCCAGGCCCAAAACAGTGCACGGGCACGCGCGGCCTGGGTCACGCTGCATCTTAACTCCGCATCCATCGCGCCTTCCCCAAATGGCACGCGTCGAACGCGGCGTCGTGGGGAGAGGCGTGCGTGACGTGGGTGGCGTGCGCGGGGCTGAGCCCCGCAGACATGCGCCACGTCGCAATAAATGGGGACGGTTCGCGCCATCTTCATAAGTGGAGGGAGGCGTGGAGGCGTGGCTCCTTCGCTGGACGGGGTCGAGGCACGGTCTCCGAGGCGTCCGCTCCCCACGATCACGGGGTGGGGGGAGGTCGCCTCACCCGTCGCCTCGGTCCTGCACGTCAGCCACGCGGCTTCCATGCACCTGGAGTTGCGGACGGTGGAGGCAGGAAACCAGGCCGTCGCGGGTCGAGGCAGCAGGCCGGTCCCGGTCGCCTGGCCTCCCTGCGCCTTGATTGGCTGAGCGGGGCGGTCGAGCCCCACCCTGCTCCTTTATAAAGAGCAAGAGGGGGTGACGGGAGCCCACACTCCTCCATCTCTTCCTCTTTTCATCTTCTGATCCCCTCTCTCCATTCGCCATGGAGAAAGGGAATCCTGGCCCTTCATCGGTGGCGGCGAGGTTTGCCGCCAGGCAACGCGCCCCTCCTCCCCTTGCACCCGCGGCGGCGGAGCCAGCCGCAAGGGGAAGGGGGAGGGGGCGAGGTCGTGGACGAGGTCGTGGACGAGGCCGAGGCGCTCAGGGAAGAGGCGGGCGGGGCGACGCGCCGGCCTCGCCTCCGCCAGCGGTCCTCTTCCCACGGCGGTCCACCTCGGGGATGATCCTTGCGAGTTCTTCGTCAGGCTGCGCCGGGCGCCTCGCCGCCGCCTCCGCCTCCTGGCTCCCTTTGCAAGCGTGATGGAGGTGGAGCAACCCGAGACGCTAAGGCTGCGCATGAAGGCCTGCGGGATCAGCGGCACGCGGGTCCACGTCGAGTCCCCAGCCCCCGGCGTGGTGTATCTTGGCCGAGGGTGGAAGACATTCGCCCGTATCCACAGCTTGACGGAGGGGTTCACCCTCCATTTTAAGTTGATGGAGGGCGATCTCCTCTCTGTCAAGGCCTTCGGGGACTTCGGGACCCGGGCCCGGTGCTGCGTGGATAGCTCCTCCGACAGCGAAAGCTCCTCCTCGAGCGAGAGTGACGAGGAGGGGAGCGACAGCGACGACGAGGGCAGCGGTCGTCGGGATGACGGGTCCGACTAGGCGTCGGTCGCAGCTCCGTGTGGCACCGGCGACCCCATCATCCGTGTCGTCGGCTCCTTGAGCTTCTCGGGGTCGTCTTCCCGGGCGGCTGGAGTGGCGGGGCTGCGGAAGAGGAGGAGGACTGGCGGCAAGGCCGTCAACTCGGAGTACGAGGGCTAGGTGCCCCCGACAGCGTGTTGACGTCCCGCTGCCTCATCTTCGAGCTCCATTTCCGGCGCCGCCGCCTCCATCCAGCCTCCGGAGCCCCCGGGCGGCCCTCTGGGCGCTCTGTTGGTGTCTTCTGCCACCCGTAGCTTGCCTAGGCGCCCCTTTTGCCCTTTTCGCCTCCTTGTCCTACCTCCTGAGGAGAGAGACAAGAAAGGGATTACGGGCATCTTATCTTTTTTTTAATCTGTAAGCCCTCGGGCCTTACCTGTGTTTAAAACTTGTAATCCCATCTCTCATGTTTTTCATTCTCTCTGAACTATACCTGAGCGGAATGTTTTTAATGAAAAGGGGATGTTTGCCGGGCCATTTGTCCCGTGGGTAAAACCCACGCCGAGGAGCGAATCCTTCATATCGTTAAGATAGACACTTCTTTGCCCGGCAACAGGCCCTGCCGTCTCCCCGCGCCACTCGACCTCTCTCACGCCTTTGGCGGAGGAAGGGGTGAAGCGGGTTCAGGCCCCTCGTTCCGCCCCTTTGCCGCCGCGACTACTACCAAAACGGGCCCCAGGAACGCGCTCTGGGGCCTGTCGTTAAGGGAGCACGGTAGCTTTTAGGAGGGAACAAGGCTTTTGTATTCCACAGTTCATAAGAGAATGCATGACAAGGGATGCAAAAACTTATCTGGGATCGCAGCCCCCGGCAACTTTGGCTTGCCGCGGGCGAATCTTCATACTTGCAGCCCCCGGCAACACTGGCTTGCCGGGGACCAGATGCTGGCCCGCCCTTCTTCTTTTCTTCGTCCTTTAGCGGTCCGGCCAGGATATGCAAAACCCTGCGAACCAAAGGAAACAGAAGGACAGGAAAAAGGGACGCAGACTCGACCTCTAAGCTAGGGGTTAGCGACTGTTAACCCTAACCAAGGACGAGACTTGACTCAGCATGCATGCTAAAACTTAGGGTGCCAGCGCTTCATTTACTGCTGCTCAGGGTCTGCGCCTGGCTTTGTACAAAGGATTACATGCAACTGCGGCAAGACTTGTACAAAAGGTTGGTTGCCGGGCGGGGCCCGACAACCGCGCCTTACGGGTAAAACTTACGAAGATGCTCAATATTCCAGGAGTTGCTCACCGGAGTGCCATCTTCGGTCTCGAGGCGGACAGCGCCGGGCCTCGTGACTCGTCTCACCCGGTAAGGGCCTTCCCACTTTGGCGTCAACTTGTTATGATTCTTGGCGGACGGGGCGCGCCGAAGAACAAGGTCGCCTTCCTCGAAGCTTCTGGCTTTAACTTTGCGGCTATGGTAGCGACGCAAAGCTTGCTGGTAGCGAGAGGCTCGCACAGCAGCCTGAAGACGATCTTCCTCAAGGAGCAGCGCGTCATCTTCACGCAGCCGATCTTGCTCAAGCTCATCATAAGCGAGCACTCGAGGTGACTCGTATACGAATTCCGTGGGGGAACTGCTTCTGCTCCATAGACTAGAGCAAATGGTGTCTGGCCAGTGGCTCAATTTGGCATCGTTCTGATCGACCAAAGAGCCACCGACAGCTCCTCGATCCAGTTTCTTCCGCACTTGTGCAGCCTGTCGAAAGTTCTGGTCTTGAGCCCGCGCAGTACCTCGACATTGGCCCTTTCCGCTTGACCGTTGCTCCTGGGGTGAGCAACAGAAGCGAAGCAGACCTTGGCACCGAGATCTTGGACGTATTGCGTGAAGGCGCGGCTCGTGAATTGCGTACCGTTGTCGGTGATGATCCTGTTGAGGATCTCGAAGCGGCAAACAATCGACCTGAAGAACTTGATGGCTGACTGTGCTGTCACCTTCCTCACTGGTTCCACTTCCGGCCACTTTGTGAACTTGTCGATTGCGACCTACAAGTACTCAAAGCCCCCGACAGCTCGGGGGAAGGGGCCGAGGATGTCGAGCCCCCAGACCAAAAATGGCCAGGACAAAGGGATCGTCTGGAGAGCTTGAGCTGGCTGGTGTATCTGCTTGGAATGGAACTGGCACGCTTCACACTTGGTTACTTGTGCAGTTGCATCCTGGAGGGCTGTCGGCCAGAAGAAACCTTGCCGGAACGCTTTGCCGGCAAGTGCTCTTGCGCCAATGTGGTGACCACATATGCCTCCATGTATCTCTGCCAACAGCTGCTGTCCGTCTTCCCGGGAAATACACTTCAATTTCACACCGTTGCGCCCTCTTCTGTACAGTGTGTTGTCGACGAACTGGTACATAATCGAGCGCCGGGCTACTCTTTCCGCTTCTTCTTGCTCATCGAGAAGTTCTCCTGTCTGGAGAAAATGGACCATCTGCTGTGCCCATGCCGGAGCCTGTGGCTCGACGACAAGGACTAAAGGCGCGTCTGCTGCTGCGGGAACACCTGCTTCCACGGCGAGGATCTGGGGCTCAGCCGGAGCTTGATGTTCCCCGGCAAGCTTGCTGGAGCGAAACTTGTCGGGAGCGCCTGCTTCTACGGAACAAACCCTGAGGGACGGCTCCTCAGCATTCTTGGCGTCGATCTTGGGGACCTTCTTGGCGGCGGCTCGGGGGAGCTCTGCCGGAAGATAGTCGCCGGAGACCAACCTCCTCTTCTTGCTCTGTCCGGTTGATGGTGTTACGGATGGCTGAGTCAGCTTGAGCACAAAAGTCCCTGGTTCCACGGGTAACTTAAGTGATGCGCACTTTGACAGGCCGTCGGCAATGTCGTTCTCAATTCTCGGAATGTGTTCCATTTGCAGGCCGTCAAAGCGCTCCTCTAGCTTCCTCACTTCATCAACGTAAGCTTCCATCAACGGACTCTGATAATCTTTGTTCACTTGGCGGACGACAAGCTACGAGTCTCCCCTGACAATGACCTTCTTGATCCCAAGTTCTGCCGCGATCCTGAGACCGGCAAGCAAACCTTCCTACTCTGTTGTATTGTTGGTTGCTTGCTCCTTGGGGCAGTGCATCTAGACCACGTACTTGAGGTGCTCTCCGGTGGGCGCGACAAGTAACGCGCCAGCACCGGCGCCATGCAGCGAGAAAGCACCATCAAAGTACATCAGCCACTCTTTGCTTGCTTCTTTGGCGGGGATGCTCGTCTCTGGGATATCTTCGTCTGGTGTCGGTGTCCACTCTGCTATGAACTCTACCAATGCTCTGCTTTGGATAGTCGAGGTGCTCTCGAACTGGAGACCGAAGCTCGACAGTTCTAGTGCCCACTCGACAATCCTGCCTGTTGCTTCTGGATTCTGCAGTATCCTCTTCAGCGGAAAGCGGGCGACAACTGTAATCTCATGTGCCTGGAAGTAATGGCGCAGCTTTCACGAGGCCATGAGGAGGCCGAAAAGCAATTTCTGCACACCAGAGTACCTTGACCTAGCCCCCTGCAAAAGGGAGCTGACAAAGTAAACTAGGCGCCGCACCATTTTCTTCTTCTGCACCTCCACTTGCCCCTGCGCAGATTCATCCTTGTCGGGGCCAGAGCTTGTCGGGGAAGCCCCCTGCTTGTCGTTGGACGTGCTTGCCGCGGTTGCTGGCTCATCATCTGCCTCCCTCTCCGCTACTAAAGCATCACTAACCACTTGATTGGTTGCCGCCAGGTATAGCAGCAACTTCTCTTGTGGTTTAGGCGCCACAAGTATTGGAGCGAAGGACAGGTATTTCTTCAAGTCCTGCAGCGCAGCCTCCGCTTCCGGAGTCCATTTTACTGGACCCGCCTTTTTCAAAATTTTGAAAAACGGCAGGGCGCGTTCTGCAGACTTGGAAATAAACATGCTGAGAGCCGCGACGCAGCTGGCAAGCCTTCGTACGTCCTTGACACGGGTTGGTGCTTCAATCTGCTCGATGGCTTTGATCTTGTCTGGGTTGGCTTCGATTCCTCGCTGAGACACGAAGAACCCGAGAAGCTTGCCGGAAGGGACTCCGAACACGCACTTCTCGGGGTTGAGCTTGAGGCTGATCCTGCGCAGGTTCGCAAAGGTCTCTTCTAAGTCTTGAATCAGGGTTGCCCTGTCTCTGCTCTTGACCACTATGTCATCCATGTAAGCCTCCACATTTCTGCGGATTTGTGGCTCAAAAGTGGTGTGGACAACCCTTGCAAATGTTGAACCAGCATTCTTCAGTCCGAAAGGCATCCGCACGAAGCAGTACGTGCCACATGGAGTGATGAACGCGGTCTTTTCTTCATCTTCTTCAGCCATGAAGATCTGATGATATCCTGAGTAGGCGTCAAGAAATGAAAGCAGGTCACATCCGGCCGTGGAGTCAACAATCTGGTCAATGCGCGGCAAGGGAAAGGGATCTTTGGGACAAGCTTTGTTAACATCAGTGAATTCGATGCAAAGCCTCCATTTCCCATTTGCTTTGCGCACGACAACAGGATTGGCCAACCACGTCGGATGGAGCACGCCTCTGACGAGGCCTGCCGCTTCCAACTTCTTGATCTCTTCTGCGATGAACTCTTGGCGCTCCACCGCTTGCTTCCTGACTCTCTGTTTGACGGGCCGCGCATGAGGACAGACGGCGAGGTGGTGCTCAATCACTTTCCTGGGAACGCCGGGGATGTCAGATGGTTGCCAGGCAAACACATCGACATTTGCCCGCAGGAAAGCAACGAGCGCGCTTTCCTATTTGGGGTCGAGCGTGGCACTGATGGTGAAGGTACCACCAGTGCCGTCCTCCTTGGCAAACACCTTCTTGGTCGTTGGCGGAGCTGCCATTGTCTTCTTACTCTTGCCGGTGGAGCTGGATGGCGCGTCCTCGACGGTAGCGCAGCATTCCGAAGAGGTGCGCTTGCCGGAGTGGGCGACAGAGCACTTGCCGGGCTTGGTCCACTTCTTCCCTCCGGGAGCTTCAGCGGCAAGCGGCTTGTGATCCGCTGCGGCTGCTGCTTCCCGGTAGATCTAGTCGGCACAGATAAGGGCATCCTTCCTGTCGCCGGGGACAGAGATGACGCTTATCGGGCCTGGCATCTTGAGCATGTTGTAGGCGTAGTGAGAGGCCGCCATGAACTTGGCGAGCGCTGGACGACCGAGAATTCCATTGTAGGGCAATGGGAAATCGGCAACGTCAAAAGTGATCCTCTCTGTCCTGAAGTTCAGCTCGCTGCCAAATGTCACTGGCAACGTTATCTTCCCCTTCGGCTTGCTCCTTCCCGGGTTGATTCCTTGGAACGTGACGGTCTCTTCGAGCTCGCTGTCGGGGACTTGGAGTTTCCGGAGCACAGCGGAGGAGATCAGGTTCAAGCCGGCCCCGCCGTCAACTAGCATCTTAGTGACCTTAAGGTTGCGGACTGTTGGTGAGACCAACATCGGCAAGCACCCGATCGCAGTTGTGCGATCAGGGTGGTCCTCAATATCAAAGATGATAGGCATGTTGGACCATTTCAGAGGCTTGCGCGACTCGACGGGTGGTTCCGCTGCATTAACTTCCCGCGCCCACTGCTTGAGCTGGCGGTGAGAAGTATGCAGGGAAGCACCGCCGTCTACGCACAAGACCTCCGTGGCTTTCTAAAACTCCTGCTCACTGGTCTCGACGTCATCCATGTCTTCGTCTTCGTCGTAGTCTTCGTTCTTGTTGCGGCCGCGGGGAGGTCGGTCCGCTTGCCGCTGCTTGTCCTTGTCGCGGCGTGCTCCCTGGCCGGGGCGCTTCGTGCCTGATCCTCCGCCACCTCCCCGGGCTCTCTCCTTGTCGCGCCGCTCGTACTCGGCCTTTTGCAGCTCGACGAGCCGCTCGACCTGCTTGCAGCTTTGGAGGTCATGGCCCTTGGTGCGATGGATCTTGCAGTACTGTTTGTTGGTGCCGTCCCGCTTGTCGGTGACCGCCACAGCCTGGCAGTGGGCGCATCCGGCAATCTCTTTTCCAGAGCTACCAGCTTGGGCCTTCTTGGCGGCGCCTTCATCGCCGGACTGCTCAACAACCAGTACTTCTTGGCTCTTCTTCTTCCTGTTGCTCCGCCGCCGGCCCTTCCTTGCCGGGGCGGTATCCTCACTGTCAGATTCTCCTGCTCCAGTGTTCTCTCCGGGGAGTTTCCTCCCTTCCTCGGCAAGGGCACACTTGTCGGCCAGGGCATATAGCTCGCTGACGTCTTTGATCTTGCACATCCTCCGGCATCCTGTGGTTACGCACGTTCTGATGGAACGCGCTGATGACCGCGGCGGGGTGGACGTCTGGGATGTTGTATTGTACACGGCTGAATCTCTGGATGAACTTGTGCAAGGGTTCCCCTTCCTTCTGGACGAGCAGATGAAGGTCGCTCGCTTGGCCATGGGGTTTGTGGCCGCCCGTAAAGGCGCCAACAAACTGATGGCACAAGTCTGTCCAGGAGGTTATGGAGTTGTCCGGCAAGTGCATGAGCCAGGATCTGACGTTAGATTTGAGTACCAGCACGAAGTAGTTGGCAAGGATCTTGTCGTCTCGCCCTCCAGCAGCCTGCACCGCGATGGTGTAGATGCTGAGGAACTCCAACGGATGCGACTTGCCCTCGTACTTCTCTGGTACGTCCGGCTTGAAATTCTTCGTGCTGGGCCACTGGACTTGCCGCAGCTCACGGGTGAACGCAGGGCAGCCTACCGCGTACGGCAGGTCGCCTGGTTCCCCCGGCGCATGCATGTCGACAGAGGGCCCAGCGCGCTGGTCTGATTGACGCCGCGCTTCTCTCCGATGCTCGATGCGAGTACGAGCGTCCTCTTGCTCTCGCTCGTGAAGAACTTGGCGTTGATCGCGATGAGTTCGCGGATTCGACGACGCGGTGGAGTCGTTGTCGTGATGGTTCCGGCGAGTCGGCGATCTTGGCCTTTGGGGCGGGGAGTGCATGGTGGTCGCACCCCCGCCGGTCTTGGCGCCATCGGTTCTCTCCTGGCCGTCCCGCCGCGGCTGCGACGCGCTGTGCTGCCGCGGGGTGTCGCCGTTAGCGAAACCGATGAGGCTCTGTATCGTGGCCCTCCAGCCATCGAGCTTGTCCGCCGTTGGAGGGTAGTCTAGGAGCAGTTGAGCTCGCGCCAGAGCTTCTGCTGGAGTGGCGGGCAGGGGTGGCGAACGGCGCGTGGAGCGGGATGTGCTCGAACTTCTAACTACGTTAGAAGGAGCAACACCCGAACCAGGCAGCCGCGCCACGCTCGCGCCAGCACGTTGGTGTGAGTGCTGGCCCTGAGCGCCCTGAGATCCGTCGGTTCGATCTGGGTTCAGCGAGCGTATGGTACCGTGGGCGCCAAGACGCTGCTGGTCCCGTGCCTCCTGAGAGGGGCACGGTGCATGTTCGGATGCCGTGGCGCCTTGAGCTGGCTCGACGACGCCCGTCCCACCGCCGGTGTCGTCCCCACCACCCGTTTGCTCCAGGGGCGGTGGGTTCGACGCGGATGGACCGGCCACCTCCGGAGCTTTCTTCTTCGGTGGCATGTCGACGAACATGATGGAGATCTAGCCTGTGCAGACGCTGGATCAGGTTCACACAACCTCGACGCCCCCTACCTGGCACGCCAAAGATGTCGGGGGGAATCGGCTTCCTCGAACACATATGGGGACCGAGCCCCTTTCTTGGTTCGGCGGGGGGGCGGAGGTCGCGCGAAGAGCGGATCAAGGCGACGCACACAAGGGATTTTACCCAGTTTCGGGCCGCAGAGATGCGTAAAACCCTACTGCTGCTTTGTGGATTGTATTGTGTTCTTGCTCGGGAGCACGTGGTGCTACAGTACACACGAGCTGCTGGCTAGACCGAGCGTAGCGATGGGTGTCCCCCTCCTCTACGTGCGCATGGGGCCTCCTTTTATATGCTCAAGGGGTTACCCACAGGTGGCAGCGTAGGTGGGGGCAAAACTGGGAGAATGCTGTAGTGGGTACAGCTGCCTGCACAGTGGCTGTACAGTGCTATCATACCTAACTCTGACGGCAGGGGACAAGGGCATTAAATGCCCGTCCGCATCGCCCAGATGGTGCAGGAAAGGGGACCGTCAGGAGCGCCACCGTTTGCCACGATGGCTACTCTGTCAGCTTTGCTTCGCCACCGCATGCCCCTGGCTACACAGCCTCGGGCCACGTGCGCCTGGAATGCCCCCAGAGCGACACGTTGGTGGGTGAGCTAGAGCGCAGGCACGGGGTGGTAACTTGCCGCGGCAAGCGCCTTGCCGCGGTGGATGTCTTGTCGCGCCCGGGAGCTTGTCGCTCACCGGGCCTTGCCGGAGCGCGGGACGCGCCGTGGAAAGGTCCTTGTCGTGCCGTGGTTGGCCTTCCCGGCAAGCTTGTCTTGCCAGGGTCTTGTGCTTCGAGCAACGGTCCCGGCGAGCTCCTCTCGCCGGGGCCTCGCTCTCTTCGGGTGGCCTTCCCGGCAAGCTCCTCTTGCCGGGGCCTTGGCTCAAATACTTTGTTCTTGAATGGCCCAAAAGGGGACCATGGAGGGTCTTGGCGATCACCTGGCAAGCCTTGCCGCGGGGTGCTACGACTGCCCGTGCACAAGTTCGGGGTACTAAGGTACCCCTACTTTAGTACACCGACAGGGGTAATGATCTTTTTTAGTAGCTTTATTTAATTTGCGGAAATCTATTACCATCCTATAACCTGTAATAATTCTTTGCGGAATCAATTCATCTTTATCACTAGGAACGATAGTAATACCTCCTTTCTTAGGGACACAATGGACAAGACTTACCCACTAACTATCAGCAACGGGATAAATTATACCTGCCTCAAGGAGCTTTAGTATTTCTTTTCTTACCACTTCTTTCATTTTAGGATTTAACCGTCGTTGATGATCAATAACTAGTTTGGCATCTTTCTCCAAATTTATTTGATGTTGGCATAGAGTGGGACTAATGCCCTTAAGATCATCAAGAGTATATCCAATAGCAGCACGGTGCTTCTTCAGAGTTTTCAATAATTTTTCTTCCTCCTTCTCTGAAAGGTTAACACTAATAATAACATGATATATCTTCTTTTCATCAAGATAAGCATATTTAAGAGTATCAGGCAATGATTTAAGCTCAAACACGAGATCACCCTTGGGTGGAGGAGGATCCCCTAGGATTTCAACAGGCAAGTTGTTTTTCAGAATAGGACCCTGTTTAAAGAACACTTCATGTATTTCCCTTCTTTCATTCATAAACATATCATTCTCATGGTCTAGCAAATATTGTTCTAAAGGATCACTAGGAGGTACGGCAATAGAAGCAAGACCAATAATTTCATCTTTACTAGGCAATTCCTCTTCACGGTGTTGTCTACGAAATTTATAGAAATTAAACTCACGAGACATATCACCTAGACCAATAGTAACAACATCCTTTTCACAGTCTATCTTAGCATTAATAGTGTTCAAGAAGGGTCTACCAAATATAATGGGACAAAAGCTATCTTGTGGGGAACCAAGAACGAGAAAATCAGCAGGATATTTAGTTGTCCCACACAAGACTTCAACATCTCTAACAATCTCCATTTGCAAAATAGTATCTCTATTAGCAAGTTTAATTGTAACATCAATTTCTTCTAACTCAGTAGGTGCAATATCATGCATAATTTCTTTGTATAAGTCAATAGGTATTGCACTAGCACTAGCACCCATATCACATAAGCCATGATAACAATGATCTCCTATTTTAATAGAAATAACAGGCATGCCTACCACAGGTCTATGTTTATCTTTAGCACAAGGTTTAGCAACTCTAGCAGTTTCATCACAGAAATAAATAACATGCCCATCAATATTTTCAGCCAAGAGATCTTTAAGAATAGCAATATTAGGTTCAACTTTAACTTGCTTAGGGGGTGTATAAGTTCTAATATTACTTTTACGAACCACATTTGAAGCTTTAGCATGATCTTTTATCCTAACAGGAAAAGGTGGTTTCACAACATAAGCAGTAGGAACAATAGGACCATTATAAGTGATAGTATTTTCTTCAACTTTAATAGGTGCAGCTACTTTTACTTCTATGGGAGGATGATATTTAAAGCACTTCTCCTTAGGGAGATCAACATGAGTAGCAAAAGATTCACAGAAAGAAGCTAGTATCTCAAAGTCAAGTCCATATTTAGTGCTAAATTTACGGAAAACATCGGTATCCATAAAAGATATAACACAATCAAACTTAGGTGTCATACCTGACTCCTTACCTTCGTCGAGGTCCCAATCTTCAGAGTTGCGTTTAATTCTTTCCAATAAATCCCATTTGAATTCAATAGTATTCATCTTAAAAGAGCCAGCACAAGAAGTATCGAGCATGGTGCAATTGTTGTCAGAAAGCTGAGCATAAAAAATTTGAATAATCATTTCTCTTGAGAGATCATGATTGAGGCATGAATATAACATTGATTTAAGCCTCCCCCAAGCTTGAGCGATGCTTTCTCCTTCACGAGGCCAAAAATTATATATATACTTACGATCACGATGAACAAGATGCATAGGATAAAACTTCTGATGAAATTCCAATTTCAATCGTTTGTAGTTCCATGATCCCATATCACCACATAGCCTATACCATGTCAATGCATCTCCCTTCAAATATAAAGGGAAGACCTTCTTCTTGATAACATCATCAGGCATACCTGCAAGCTTAAATAATCCATAAACCTCATCCACATAGATTAGGTGCTCATCAGGATGTAATGTTCCATCTCCTGCAAAAGGATTAGCTAGCAGTTTTTCTACCATACCTGAAGGAATTTCAAAGTAAACATTTTCATTTTCAGTAGGTTCAGTAGGTTGAGGATCAACTCTTTGCTCTACTGGTCAAGGTGAAGATACCCCGAACAAGCCCCTCAGAGGATTACTTTCCATAGTAACAATTGCCAGTAAATTTCAGCACACTATATAAAATTTTCCTTACCGAATTCCACCTACCAAAGGCGCTTCACTCCCCGGCAACGGTACCAGAAAAGAGTCTTGATGACCCACAAGTATAGGGGATCTATTGTAGTCCTTTCGATAAGTAAGAGTGTCGAACCCAACGAGGAGCAGAAGGAAATGATAAGCGGTTTTCAGCAAGGTATTCTCTGCAAGCACTGAAATTATAGGTAACAAATAGTTTTGTGATAAGATAATTTGTAACGAGCAACAAGTAAAAAAAGTAAATAAAGAGCAACAAGGTGGACCAATCCTTTTTGTAGCAAAGGACAAGCCTGGACAAACTCTTATATAGAGAAAAGCGCTCCCGAGGACACATGGGAATTATCGTCAAGCTAGTTTTCATCATGTTCATATGATTCGCGTTCGGTACTTTTACTAATTTGATATGTGGGTGGACCAGTGCTTGGGTGCTCTCCTTTCTTGGACAAGCATCCCACTTATGATTAACCCCTATTGCAAGCATCCGCAACTACAAAAGAAGTATTAAGGTAAACCTAACCATAGCATGAAACATATGGATCCAAATCAGCCCCTTACGAAGCAACGCATAAACTAGGGTTTAAGCTTCTGTCACTCTAGCAACCCATCATATACTTATTACTTCCCAATGCCTTCCTCTAGGCCCAAATAATGGTCAAGTGTCATGTAGTCGACGTTCACATAACATCACTAGAGGAGAGACAACATACATCTCATCAAAATATCGAACAAATAGCAAATTCACATGACTACTAATAGCAAAACTTCTCCCATGTCCTCAGGAACAAACGTAACTACTCACAAAGCATATTCATGTTAATAATAAGAGGAGTATTAGTATGCATATAGTATCTGAACATATGATCTTCCACCAAATAAACCAACTAGCATCAACTACAAGGAGTAATCAACACTAGTAGCAACCTACAAGTACCAATCTCAGACTTAGAGACAAGAATTGGATACAAGAGATGAACTAGGGTTTGAGAGGAGATGGTGCTGGTGAAGATGTTGATGGAGATTGGCCCCCTCCCAATGAGCGGAGCGTTGGTGATGACGATGGCAATGATTTCCCCCTCCTGGAGGGAAGTGTCCCCGGCAAAATAGCTCCGCCGGAGCCCTAGTTTGGTTCCGCCATGGTTCCGCCTCGTGGCGGCGGAGTCTCGTCCCAAAATCTTGCTTATGATTTTTCTTCGGACGAAAGACTTCATATAGCAGAAGATGGCCACCGGAGGGCCACCAGGGAGCCCACGAGGCAGGGGGCGCGCCCAGGGGGTAGGGTGTGCCCCCACCCTAGTGCCTGCTGGGTGGCCCCCCTCTTGTATTTCTTCCGCTCAATATTTTTTTTAATTCCCAAAATGACTTTCATGGAGTTTCAGGAATTTTGGAGTTGCGCAGAATAGGTCTCTAATATTTGCTCCTTTTCCACCCCAGAATTCCAGCTGCCGACATTCTCCCTCTTCATGTAAACCTTGTAAAATAAGAGTGAATAGGCATAAGTATTGTGACATAATGTGTGATAACAACCCATAATTCAATAAATATCGATATAAAAGCATTATGCAAAATGGACGTATCAAGGAGGCCGGCCCTAGAGGGGACGCGCCAATGGGGGAGTCCTACTTGGACTCCTAATCCAAGTAGGATTCGGCCTCCCTCCTTCCTTCCACCGGAGAGGGAAAAGGGGAAGGGAGAGAGATGGAGAAGGAAAGGGGGGCGCCCCCTCCCAAGTCCAATTCGGACTCCCTATAGGGAGGGGCGCGACTGCCCCTTATGGGCTTCCTCCCCTCTTCCTTATGGCCCATGTAGGACCAATCTTCCCCCGGGGGGTTCTGATAATCTCCCGGTACTCCGAATAAATGTTCGAATCACTCGGAACCATTCCGATGTCCGAATGCGACATTACAATATATGAGTCTTTACCTCTCGACCATTTCAAGACTCCTCGTCATGTCCAGGATCTCATCCAGGACTCCGAACGAATTTCGGTTCATCAAAACACGAAACCGATAATACAAATCGTTACCGAATGTTAAGCGTGCGAACCCTATGGGTTCGAGAACTATGTAGACATGACTGAGACACATCTATGGTCAATAACCAATAGATGAACCTAGATGCTCATATTGGCTCCTACAAATTCTACAAAGATCTTTACCAGTCAAACCCATGACAACATACGTTCTTCCCTTTGTCATTGGTATGTTACTTGCCCGAGATTTGATCGTCAGTATCATCATACCTAGTTCATTATCATTACTCGCAAGTCTCTTTACTCATTCTGTAATACATCATCCCATGACTAACTCATTAGTCACATTGCTTGCAAGGCTTATAGTGATGAGCACTACCGAGAGGGCCCAGAGATACCTCTCCGATACACGGAGTGACAAATGCTAATCTCGATCTATGCAAACTCAACAAACACCATCGGAGACACCTGTAGAGCATCTTTATAACCACCCAGTTACATTGTGACGTTTGATAGCACACAAGGTGTTCCTTCGGTATTCGGGAGTTGCATAATCTCATAGTCAGAGGGACATGTATAAGTCATGAAGAAAGCAAGAGCAATAAAACTAAACGATGATACCTAATAGTCATATCCCCAACATTAGGCCCGAGGTTGATTTGAACTTGTTAATGTCAATCTTCAATACTTAAGAAAAATCCTTCTTCACTTGTTCTCAGAAGGGATTGTAACCCGCCATGACGTGACGTCATCCCCTGGAATTACAAAAAACCATCATGACATCATCCGCCATTAATTTTACACAATACCCAACATATCCTTAACCGATCCTTATCTTTAATAACTATCCCGAAAATCGAGGCGTTGGAACAGCTAGATAATCTTTCTTTGGCCTCCTCGTTTCTCGCACTCGCTTATTGACCCTTTCCTTATAAATAGGGCCCGACAGCCTTTCCATTTTGCCCCTTCTTCTTCTCGTCTTCAACCTCTCCCTTTGCACCTCACCTGCACGCCTGAGCACCGCCGCCGCCAAACTCGTCAACTTCCTCGACTCCGGCCGCTGCATCGACCTGAACGAGATCAGAGAAAATGCGGCACCTCTCCCTTGCTCAGTGGATCCAGTAAGTGCCTCTCCTTTCTCCACTGTAGATCTCCATTAGGGTTTCTTGAAGTTCTTCATAGTTCATCCTTGTTCTTCGCTGTACTTTGCAACTTTGATCCAAACTTAGTACTTCTCCTACACGGCGGCAACCGTGGTACTTGTTTTTGTTATTATATTATCTCCTTCACGTAAGAAAAAACCAATCTGAACGTATGAACTACTCGAACACGGTAATTTAGGTTAATTTTTTTTTCATTATCCGAAGTGTGGCAGATCCAAAATCCTAGCATCAATCTGTGAAACATTGTTTGCTTCAACACTTAGTAGAATTCACTCTTGACAGATCTTAAATACCATTGTTGTCATGGCGGCTTACATCACCGGTTTATAAATATCCATATATCATTAGGCCCCATTTAAGCTACCATTCTGAATACATACTATAACGTTTTACTTCCGGCTTACCGAATCAACTTAAACCGGCAGAATATTTCTTTCTGTTTAGGCTTATTTGTTCACAATGCCGTCAAACACAGTCACCTCATGTAACTGGGTTCCCTCCATTGTTACTGAGAATATGCTCAAATACTTTGTCAAAATCGTCTATCTGCCAACAAAAAATATCATGCATTGGTGCGCCCCCAATCCAGACGAAGAAAAAACCTCAGCCAAAGGATGATCAGGTCATTGTTTTACTGATCACATGAATCGGGGCTTCTCACCGCCCGACTCTAAATTCTTCCGAGATGTTCTGCACTTCTTTCAACTTCATCCTCAAGACATCGGACCCAATTCCGTGTCAAACATCTGCAACTTTCAAGTTTTCTGCGAAGTATACCTTCAAGAGGAGCCCAGTGTTGAACTCTTTACGGAATATTTTTATTTGAACCACCAAAACGAGTTTACGGACGGACCTAGCTTGGAACTTGGCGGAATATCAATTCAACGAAGAAGAGATGCTACCTTCCCCTATGCTTGCTTGCCGAGTCACCCCAAAGATTGTAACCAGACATGGTTTTGCTGCAAAGATACTTCTTCGGCTGATGAAAATCCGTTGTCGGGTTATCGTGTCCAGCATCTTGACCCAAAATATCATCTTCCTGAAAAGCTTACCACCGCTGAACGTGCGAAGCTTGCTCCCACCATTGCAAAAGTCAAGGGTCTATTGGGAAATGGATTAACTGGCATTGACTTGGTTCGGTGCTTGGTTGCTTGGCCAATCATACCCTTGAGCCGCAGACCCGGCTTAATGTGTACTTACACATGCAGTATAAAGGATCCACTGCGTCATAGCTCTGTGCGTTTACCTGACGAGGCAACCAATGAAATGACAAAAACCCTTCTAAAAATATCCGGAAGACTGCAGGAAAGTGGGTCTTATCCCTTTCTGCAAACTTAACCCGCCACCGGGTGTGAGTCTTCAACTTACTTACTTTTACCTCATCATCCAAATGCTTTTATTAACTCAACTTTGATGACCTTCACATGCTGAATCTGATTTCTGGAAAAAAAATATGACCATGAAGCTGCCAAAAAGGCCAGGGCTGCCAAGAAAGCCGCCAAGAAAACCGCCAGGAAAACTAAGAAGAAATCAAGTGCTTCCGAGATGTTTGAGCTGAATGATAGCTCTGAGTCAGAGGTAGCTCTTCACTCCCTTGGCTTATTTTTCAATTATCTTATTGACCCTCGTTATTATCAGGATGACACAAGGGCCAGCCAAGCAGGTGAAGAAGAGGTTACTATTATTTCCTCCGGCTCAGCACCTTTGCCAAGACAGAAAATTCGACGAGTAACCCGGAAAGTAAGCTTTTCACACCTCTTAGCTCATTCGGATCCTCACTTTCTTTTGAAGCACCATTAGCACGATAACTGGCAACAGACTCGGACCAGCGGAGGTGAAGAATTATCCTCCGGCTTACCGAATACTCCAGCTCCACGGAAACGCCGAAATGAGGTCCTTCCAAACTTAAACTATTTTTACCCACTGGCGGGTCTCATTCGCCAGCCACTTAATCCTTCCAATTCAAACTACCAGGAGGCTTCTCGCTCTTCCTGCAGTGACTCATCACAGACCCAGCTACCGGCTTTCAAAATTGCCCCTGGGTAACAACAATTACTTTTATCCTCTACCTCCTTATGCTATTATATTTGTACTGACTTGTCGTAACCCGTGCAGTGGACAAGCAAAGCATAGTAAGAAGGCGAAGGTGACCAAGCCGGCTGAAGATCCTAAAGTCGTTGAGCCGGAGCATCAATCCCAGTATCATACGCTTCTGAAAAACAACCGAAAGAACCTACCCATGATGCTCCGCTGGAAATTCCTGATCTCTCGTATGACCACACAAATATCCATCCTTTGAATACCGAGTCATCAAGCCCACTTAAACCGTCAGAAGAACATAGTGAAGATGTTATGATCACTGGTACCGGCTTTAAAAAACCGGGAAATCCAACTGTCTTCGCTAAGCATTCCGCTAAACAGGACTTCATTGAAAAGAGAAAAGTGAGATTTGATGTTGCCCACTATTCTTAATTGAGAAATAGTGTTGTACTCTCTGGCTACCTCAACCAAGTACACACCAGCCGCGATCTTGAAATCGATATGGTGAACCAAATGCATCAAAAATATGAGGTATGAATTCCTGCTTAAATAAGTTATGTACATCCTGCCATCCCCCAAGTCTATTGGATATGATAGGATTGAATATGTTGTAGACTTAGAATAACCATGAGCATCTTTGGTAGAATCCTTCCAACGCCGTTTTTCACATTTAGAGTTAAACCGGATTTTAATGATCAGCATTGCATCCGTAGCCCCTAATAATCCCCAAGTGCAAGGAATCATCGTAGCACTCTCCAAAGGTGGAAGTGATAAGTATGGAGTGTCGAACCCACAAGGAGCTAAAGGTAAGATCAATATTCTCTCAAGCCCTATCTACCACTGATACGACTCTACGTGCACCAAACGTTTACTTCCAACTAGAAACGAGAAATAAAACTACGTTGTGGGTATGAAGAGGATAACTTTGCATGGTAACGGAGAGCTAAAACATAAAAGTAGGTGTTGTTATCATAAAGTTAGAATATATTACTTAGTACTATAAATAGAGAGTGTGGAATAATGGTGGATCGGTGTGCGGAATTGTCCTAGGCAATTGTTAACAAGAACGATAATCACTATTGCAGTTTCATATGAGGGAGAGGCATACGCTAACATACTTTCTCTACTTGGATAATATGCACTTATGATTGGAACTCTAGCAAGCATCCGCAACTACTGAAGATCATTAAGGTAAAACCCAACCATAGCATTAAAGCATCAAGTCCTCTTTATTCCCATACGCAACAATCCCTCTTACTCGGGTTTAAGCTTCTGTCACACTAGCAACCCACTATAAGCGAATCATGAACGTATTGCAACGCCCTACAGCGGGAATCCCTCACGCTTGCGAGACATGGAGGGCACCATAAGACAACACCAAAGTAAAACATACAACTCATACCAATCTAGATCATCAATCAACCCAAAGACAAAAGATATCTACTCAAAACATCATAGGATGGCAACACATCATTGGATCATAATATGTGGCATAAAGCACCATGTTCAAGTAGGGATTACAGCGGTGTGCGGGAGAGTGGACCGCGTAAAAGAGATGAGGATGGTGATGACGATGGTGATGTTGATGGAGACGATCACCATGGCGATGATTCCCCTCCCGATGGCACTCCGGCGCCACCAGAAGAGAGGAGGAGAGGTTCTCCCCCTTGTGCTTCGTCCTCCATGGCCTCCACCCTCTGTTCCTTGGCCATCATGGTGATGATGGCCCCTCCGGGATACTCCTCCATGGCCACCGGTGATGATGGCCCCCTCCGGCAGGGTGCCGGAGAGGGCGTAGATTGATTTCTCGTGGCTACAGAGGCTTGCGGCGGCGGAACTTCTGATCCAATCTTCGTTTTGGAAGTTTTAGGGTACGAGAGTATATATGGGTGGAGGGGGTACGTCGGAGGAGCTACGGGGGCCCCACGAGGCAGGGGGGCGCGCCCCCACCCTCGTGAGCACCTCCCGTATCTCCTGACGTAGAGTCCCAGTCTATCCGGTGGCTTTCCTTCTAAAAATAACTTCTCCAGTTGATTTCGTTCCATTTCGACTCCGTTTGATATTCCTTTTCTTCGAAACACTGAAATAGGCAAAAAAAACAACAAATCTGGGCTGGGCCTCTGGTTAATAGGTTAGTCCCAAAAATAATATAAAAGTGGATAATAAAGCCCAATATTGCCCAAAACAGTAGATAATATAGCATGGAGCAATCAAAAATTATAGATACGATGGAGACGTATCAGGCATCCCCAAGCTTAATTCCTGCTCGTCCTCGAGTAGGTAAATGATAAAAAAGATAATTTTTTATGTGGAATGCTAGTAAGTGCTTAAGTTTGATCAATGACAATTCCAATCACTTTTTCTAGCATCATGCATATCATAACAATAGATCATCTCATAAAACTTTTCATGATCATGTAACAAGCAAGTGACAAGTTTAAAGTATGGATCATAAACTTTCTTGAAAACTAACAAACAATATTCTCAGTTATCAAACAATTGCAATTCATCCTATTTTCAGGGAGAGTCTATGTCAGAGCTTTGATTTGGCAAACTTCACATACTCAACTATCATGTAGTCTTTCACAGTTGCTAGCACTCACGCAATACTTGTGGTTATGGAGTTTTAATCGGACACAGAGAAAGGTAGGGGCTTATAGTTTCGCCTCCCAACCTTTTACCTCAAGGGTAATGTCAACAATAATAACTCATGCTCCCCTACATCCAATTAGATATATATATATATATATATATATATATATATATATATATATATATATATCAAGTTCTTTCCAAGATGCTGGGCTTGCCAAAGGATAAAATGAAAAATTAAAGGTGAAGATCACCGTGACTCTTGCATAAGGTAGAAGATAATAATAAAAGATAGACCCTTCGCAGAGGGAAGCAGAGGTTGGTTGGATGCACAAAATCTCAATGCGAAAGAACGTCACTTTATATTGCCCCTTGTGATATGAACCTTTATTATGCAGTCTCTCGCTTTTATTAATTCCACATCACAAGATCGTATAAAGCTTATTTCTCCCACACCAATCAATCATACATATTTAGAGCAATTTTTATTGCTTTGCACCGATGACAACTTACTTGAAGGATCTTACACAATCCATAGGTAGATATGGTGGACTCTCATGGCAAAACTGGTTTAAGGATTTTGGAAGCACAAGTAGTACCTCTACTTTGTGCTGAGGATTTTGGCTAGCATGAGGGGGAAAGGCAAGCTCAACATGTTAGAGGATCCATGACAACATACTTTATCTCAGATATAAGAAAACATAACTCATTACGTTGTCTTTCTTGTCCAACATCAACTCTTTAGCATGTCATATTTTAATGAGTGCTCCCAATCATAAAACATGTCCAGGATAGTATATTTATATGTGAAACCTCTCTTCCTTCAATATTCTTTCATGAATTGTTCAAGTGACCAATTCTACGTTTGCTAACTTTCAATAAGTTTACTACCTATACTTATTATGTGTGAAGTCATTACTCCTCATGTTATAAGCATATGAAACATATATAAATTCAAGTTTATGACATTCAATTTTTTCAACCATTTACTCATAGGATATACATGAAGCACCTGAGCAAAATGACAAACTACTCGAAAAGATATGAGTGAAGAACACTAAGTAGTCAAATAATTAACTAGCCATGGGAGTTCATTCAATATTTCAGATCCAATGTTTTTATTCAAACAGCAAGTAAAATCGAAAACACGCTCCAAGCAAAACACATTAACTTTCACCCTAGTCTTCCCAAAGGTCTTACTTGGCACTTTAGTGTAACAAAAGCTATAAAATATGATTACTACAGTAGCTTAATCATGTAGACACACAAAAACAGTAAGGGCAAATATTGGGTTGTCTCCCAACAAGCGCTTTTCTTTAATGCCTTTTAGCTAGGCATGATGATTTCAATGATGCTCACATAAAAGATAGGAATTAAAGCACAATGAGAGCATCTAGAAGAATATGACTAGCACATTTAAATCTAACACACTTACTATGCCTAGGGATTTTGTGAGTACACACTTATGGGAACAAGAATCGACTAGCATAGGAAGGCAAAACAAGTATAACTTCAAAACTTTAAGCACATAGTGAGGAAACTTGATATTATTGCAACTCCTACAAGCATGTATTCCTCCCTCGTAATAATTTTCCGTAGCACCATGTATATCAACTTTGTTCCCATACTCAATTGGAACCTCTTCCGAAATAGTGGAATCATTACTAACTAAAGTTGACACTCTTCCAAATCCACTTTCATAAATATCACACTAAGATTCAACATCCTCCAAAATAGTGGGATCACTAATTCCTAAAGTTCACACTCTTCCAAACCCACTTTAAATTATATTGTTATTCATACTCCAAAAGATATAAGTGAAGTTCATGGAGCATTCTACAACTAACCAATATCCAAGCTCAAAATATATAAGTGAAGCACACAAAGCATTCTATAAAACCATACTCAAAAGATTTAAGTGAAGCACAAAGAGAAATTCTAAAAGATCATACTTAAAAGATATAAGTGAAGAACATGAAGTATTATATAAATTTATGAAGGGACATCTCATGCTAGCATGGTTCTTAAACAAAAACACAAAAGACACAAATCATGTGAGCAAAGCAAAAACCGAGGTATACCGATAAGCTTAGATGCTTGAGTATCCTTTGAAATATTTACTTGGGGTGCCTTGGGCATCCCCAAGCTTTAACTATTGCCTCTCTTTATTCTTCTCATATTGATAGCTCCTCGACCTTCGCACACTTTATCCACACAAAACTTCAACAAAAACTTGTGAGATCCGTTAGTGTAATAAAGCAAATCACTAACTTTAGGTACTGTAATGAACTCATTTATTTATATTTGTGTTAAACCTACTATATTACAACTTCTCTATGGTTCATACCCACCGATACTAGCCATACATTCATCGAAATAAGCAAACAACACACGCAAAACAGAATCTGTTAAAAACAGAACAATATGTAGCAATATGGAAGTTTGGTAAACTTATGTAACTCCTAAAATTATGAAATAAATTTTAAAATTTGAAAACTTTGTACATAAGTAATGTGCAAAAAGTTTCAGACCCATTTGACTTTCCAGTTAAAAATGTAAAATCATGCACTACAACCAAAGTTTCTGTTTTGGTTCTGCACATAGCAAACAAGCAATCTAATCATCCTAAAACCAAAGCTTGGCACAATTATTTTTATAATACAATGGATATATACAAGGGGATAATTATTTACAGAGAAACTTCCATGAAAAATTCTACATTGCTTCCGTGAGCATGAACACAAGTGCTCAAGGTCGACCCTCACTTCTTCAATGCAAAACCTTCCAATCACTTCTCTTTTTGAAAAACTTTTTAGGCATGCAAGGCAAGTAATAATTTTTTTGTATTTTCATTCTTTTAATTTTTTTTGTTTTCTGCCACAACTAAACAGAAACAAAAACGAAAAACAAAATCTACTTAGTGAAGAAAGCAAACAAGCACACACGAGAATATCAACCCCACGCCATTGCTCCCCGGCAACGGCGCCAGAAAAGAGCTTGATAATCCCCAAGTGCAAGGAATCATCGTAGCACTCTCCAAAGGTGGAAGTGATAAGTATGGAGTGTCGAACCCACAAGGAGCTAAAGGTAAGATCAATATTCTCTCAAGCCCTATCTGCCACTGATATGACTCTACGTGCACCAAACGTTTACTCCCAACAAGAAACGAGAAATAAAACTATGTTGTGGGTATGAAGAGGATAACTTTGCATGGTAACGGAGAGCTAAAACATAAAAGTAGGTGTTGTTATGATAAAGTTAGAATATATTACTTAGTATAATAAATAGCGAGTGTTGAATAATGGTGGATCGGTGTGCGGAATTGTCCTAGGCAATTGTTAACAAGAACGGTAATCACTATTGCAGTTTCATATGAGGGAGAGGCATACGATAACATACTTTCTCTACTTGGATCATATGCACTTATGATTGGAACTCTAGCAAGCATCCGCAACTACTAAAGATCATTAAGGTAAAACCCAACCATAGCATTAAAGCATCAAGTCCTCTTTATTCCCATACGCAACAATCCCTCTTACTCGGGTTTGAGCTTCTGTCACTCTAGCAACCCACTATAAGCGAATCATGAACGTATTGCAACACCCTACAGCGGGAATCCCTCACGCTTGCGTGACACGGAGGGCACCATAGGACAGCACCAAAGTAAAACATACAACTCATACCAATCTAGATCATCAATCAACCCAAAGACAAAAGATATCTACTCAAAATATCATAGGATGGCAACACATCATTGGATCATAATATGTGGCATAAAGCACCATGTTCAAGTAGGGATTACAGCGGTGTGCGGGACAGTGGACCGCATAAAAGAGATGAGGATGGTGATGATGATGGTGATGTTGATGAAGACGATCACCGTGGAGATTATTCCCCTCCCGATGGCACTCCGGCGCCACCGGAAGAGAGGAGGAGAGGTTCTCCCCCTTGTGCTTCCTCCTCCATGGCCTCCACCCTCTGGTCCTTGGCCTTCATGGTGATGATGGCCCCTCCGGGATACTCCTCCATGGCCACCGGTGATAATGGCCCCCTTCGGCAGGGTGCCGGAGAGGGCCTAGATTGATTTCTCGTGGCTACAGAGGCTTGCGGCGGCGGAACTTCTGATCCAATCTTCGTTTTGGAAGTTTTAGGGTACGAGAGTATATATGGGTGCAGGGGCTACGTCGGAGGAGCTATGGGGGCCCCACGAGGCAGGGGGCATGCCCCCACCCTCGTGAGCACCTACCGTATCTCCTGACGTAGAGTCCAAGTCTATCCAGTGGCTTTCCTTCCAAAAATAACTTCTCCAGTTGATTTCGTTCCGTTTCGACTCCGTTTGATATTCCTTTTCTTCGAAACACTGAAATAGGCAAAAAAAACAGCAAATCTGGGCTGGGCCTCCGGTTAATAGGTTAGTCCCAAAAATAATATAAAAGTGGATAATAAAGCCCAATATTGCCCAAAACAGTAGATAATATAGCATGGAGCAATCAAAAATTATAGATACGTTGGAGACGTATCAGCCCCCCAGGGCCGGTTTAATCAGCATGAATGAGCCGGTCCTGTTCACCATTGTTTATAAAGGAGAGCTTACCTATGTAGCCCCCATGAACTGGATGTGATTGTTTACGGCACAACCAGATCATCATAAAATAGCAAGGAGACGCGAGCAATACACATTAGCCCCCAAGTGCCAAGTACTCTTGCTTGCAAAGTGCTTGGGACTTATTCACATGAGCCTGTTGTATGAAGAATTGTTTCGGCAGGCATTAGCCCCCAAGTGCCAAGTACTCTTGCTTGTAAAGTGCTTGGGACTTATATTCCTGTAACTCGGATATGAATGTGTTTGCAACTTATGTGCTTGTACAGGACGCCACTTCTGAACTTCAATCGCAATTGGCTGATGCAAAGACCGAGCTCGAGAATCAAGAGTCTGAGACCCGGAAGGCTGATTCAGAATTCCAATTTAGCATGGCTGAATTGGAAAAGCTAAAGACCAGTTTTGAGGCTGAAAGAAACGCCTGGGCTAAAGAAAAGACTACTTAGACGCAGCGGGCTGAAAAAGCAGAGGCGGCTCTTCAAGAGGTGACCACTAAGCTTATCGGTTTAAAGCACCGTGCATCCCAGATGATTTCTGCCATCTTTGGTGAGTCGCCTTGTTAATATCAAAATTGAATCTATTCCTTGATGGTATAAATCGCCTATAACCAATCCATCATTATTATTACTCAGGTCCTAGGAGCCGCAATCTTAACCAAGAGATGCTTGTGAAGCTCAAGGCTGTTTATACACTTGTTGAACAGCTATATACTGGAGCTTAGCGCGCACTGGCCACAATTTATCTGACGAATCAAGCACCTACTCTTGTAAGTGATGTCTTGTAAAAGCTCTCTATTCTGCCTGCTAGGATTGACGAGATGAAGCGGTCATCTGCAAGAGCCGGTGTCGTGACAGCTCTAACCCGGGCCAAGGCATGGCTGACAGAGCTAGACCCGGCCGAGATAGCTACTGGTTACCCAAGTTTAAAGGAAGATGGCACTCCCTTTGAGAAGAAAGACTTTGCTGCCTGTGTAAAGGAGATACGTCCCCTGGCCAGTCTGATTGTAAATGAAACGGATCTGTCAAAATACCAACCGGCTTACAACAGGGAGAATCAAAAGATGCCCACGCCGGCTTATAAAGTGATGGATCTGATCCCCCCAATCCGAAGCATACTTTCGCCCCTGAAATTGAACCATCCAAACTTATAGATTATGAAGCTGAATTTCAAGCCTTGTGTGGCATCGATTGGTCATCACCAAATTTCTAGACGGCGGAGGAGGACGAAGAACCGGAGAAGGATGATTGATACGTCCATTTTGCATCATGCTTTTATATCGATATTTATTACATTATGGCCTGTTATTACACATTATGTCACAATACTTATGCCTATTCTCTCTTATTTTACAAGGTTTAGATGAAGAGGGAGAATGCCGGTAGCTGGAATTCTAGGCTGGAAAAGGAGCAAATATTCGAGACCTATTCTGCACAACTCCAAAAGTCCTGAAACTTCATGGAGGCACGTTTTGGAATATATATATATATATATATATATATATATATATATATATATATATATATATATATAATACTGATGAAAGAATCAACCAGAGGGGGCCCACACCCTGGCCACGAGGGTGCGGGCGCGCCCTACCCCCTGGGCGCGCCCCCTGTCTCGTGGGCCCCTTGGCAGGCCTCCGGTGCCCATCTTTGGCTATATGAAGTCTTTCGCCATGGAAAAATGAGAAGGAAGCTTTCGGGACGAAGCGCCACCGTCTCAAGGCAGAATCATGGTGGAACCAATCTAGGGCTCCGGCGGAGCTGTTCTGCTAGGGAAACATCCCTCCGAGAGGGGGAAATCATCACCATCGTCATCACCATCGATCCTCTCATCGGGAGGGGGTCAATCTTCATCAACGTCTTCACCAGCACCATCTCCTCTCAAACCCTAGTTCATATCTTGTATCCAATCTTTGTCTCAAAACCTCAGATTGGTACCTGTGGGTTGCTAGTAGTGATGATTACTCCTTGTAGTTGATGCCAGTTGGTTTATTTGGTGGAAGATCATATGTTCAGATCCTTTATGCATATTACTACCCCTTTGATTATGAACATGAATATGATTTGTGAGTAGTTACATTTGTTCCTAAGGACATGGGAGAAGTCTTGCTATAAGTACTCATGTGAATTTGGTATTCTTTCGATATTTTGATGAGATGTATGTTGTATTTCCTCTAGTGGTGTTATGTGGACGTCGACTACATGACACTTCACCATTATTTGGGCCTAGAGGAAGGCATTGTGAAGCAATAAGTAGATGATGGGTTGCTAGAGTGACAGAAGCTTAAACCCTAGTTTATGCGTTGCTTCGTAAGGGGCTGATTTGGATCCATATGTTTCATGCTATGGTTAGGTTTACCTTAATACTTCTTTTGTAGTTGCGGATGCTTGCAATAGGGGTTAATCATAAGTGGTATGCTTGTGCAAGGAAGGGCAGTACCCAATCACCTGTCCACCCACATATCAAATTATCAAAGTAACGAACGTGAATCATATGAGCGTGATGAAAACAAGCTTGACGATAATTCCAATGTGTCCTCGGGAGCGTTTTCCTCTGTATAAGAGTTTGTCCAGGCTTGTCCCATGTTTACTTTTGTTACTTGTTACCCATTACAAATTACCTTATCACAAAACTTTCTATTACCGATAATTTCAGTGCTTGCAGAGAATACCTTACTGAAAACCGCTTGTCATTTCCTTCTGCTCCTCGTTGGGTTCAACACTCTTACTTATCGAAAGGACTACGATAGATCCCCTATACATGTGGGTCATCAAGACTCTTTTCTAGCGCCGTTGCTGGGGAGTGAAGCGCCTTTGGTAAGTGGAAATTGGTAAGGAAAAATTTATACAGTGTGCTGAAATTTACTGTCACTTGTTACTATGGAAAGTAATCCTTTGAGGGGCGTGTTCGAGGTATCTTCACCCCAACCAGTAGAGCAAAGAGTTTCTCCTCAACCTACTGAACCTACTGAAAATGTTTACTTTGAAATTCCTTCGGGTATGATAGAGAAACTGCTAGCTAATCCTTTTACATGAGATGGAACATTGCATCCCGATTTGCACCTAATCTATGTGGATGAAGTTTGTGGATTATTTAAGCTTGCAGGTAAGCCCGAGGATGTTATCAAGAAGAATGTCTTCCCTTTATTTTTGAAAGGAAAGGCATTAACATGGTTTAGGCTATGTGATGATATGGGATCATGGAACTACAACCGATTGAAATTGGAATTTCATCAGAAGTTTTATCCTATGCATCTTGTTCATCGTGATCCTAATTATATATGCAAATTTTGGCCTCGCGAAGGAGAAAGCATCGCTCAAGCTTGGGTGAGGCCTAAGTCAATGTTATATTCATGCCCCAATCATGAGCTCTCAAGAAAAATTATTATTCAAAAAATTTATGCTCGGCTTTCTCTCAATAATCGCTCCATGCTTGATACTTCTTGTGCTGGTTCTTTTATGATGAAGACTATTGAATTCAAATGGGATTTATTGGGAAGAATTAAATGCAACTCTGAAGATTGGGATATCGACGAAGGTAAGGAGTCAGTTATAACACCTAAGTTTGTTTGTGTTAAATCTTTTATGGATACCAATGTCTTCCATGAATTTAGCACTAAATATGGACTTGACTCTGAGATAGTAGCTTCTTTCTGTGAATCATTTGCTACTCATGTTGATCTCCCTAAGGAGAAGTGGTTTAAATATCATCCTCCCATTGAAGTAAAAGTATTTGAATCTATTAAAGTTGAAAAAAAGGCTATCACTTATAATGTTGATCCTATTGTTCTTACCGCTTATATTGAGAAACCACCTTTCCCTGTTAGAATAAAGGATCATGCTAAAGCTTCAACTGTGGTTCGTAAGAGTAATACTAGAACACCTACACCCCCTGAGCAAATTGAACCTAGTATTGCTATGGTTAGAGATCTCTTGGCCGACAATATCGATGGGCATGTTATTTACTTCTGTGATGAAGCTGCTAGAATTGCTAGACCCGATACTAAGGGTAAACATAGACCTGTTGTTGGCTTGCCTGTTGTTTCTGTTAAAATAGGAGATCATTGTTATCATGGCTTGTGTGATATGGGTGCTAGTGCAAGTGCAATACCTCATTCTTATACAAAGAAATTATGCATGATATTGCACCTGCCGAGATAGAAGAAATTGATGTTATGATTAAGCTAGCCAATAGAGATACTATTTCACTAGTTGGGATTGTTAGAGATGTTGAAGTCTTGTGTGGGAAAGTTAAATATCCGACTGATTTTCATGTTCTTGGTTCCCCACAAGATGACTTTTGTCCCATTATATATGGTAGGCCCTTCTTGAATACTGTTAATGCTAAGATAGATTGTGAAAAGGATATTGTTACTGTTGGTTTAGGGGATATGTCTCATGATTTGAATTTTACTAAATTTCGTAGACAACCCCATGATAAAGAATTGCCTAGTAAAGATGAAATTATTGGTCTTGCTTCTATTGCCGTGCCTCCTAATGATCCTTTAGAACAATATTTTCTAGACCATGAAAATGATATGTTTATGAATGAAAGAAGGGAAATAGATGAAGTATTCTTTAAACAGGGACCTATTTTTAAACACAACTTGCCTGTTGAAATTCTAGGTGATCCTCCTCCACCCAAGGGTGATCCCTTGTTTGAGCTTAAACCACTACCTGATACTCTTAAATATGCTTATCTTGATGAAAAGAAGATATACCTATTATTGTGCTAACCTTTCAGAGCAAGAAGAAGAGAAATTATTGAAAACTCTGAAGAAGCACTGTGCTGCTATTGGATATACTCTTGATGATCTTCAGGGCATTAGTCCCACTCTATGCCAACACAAACTAAAATTGGAGAAAGACGCTAAACCAGCCGCTGATCACCAACGACGGTTAAATCCTAATATGAAAGAAGTGGTAAGAAAAGAAATACTAAAGCTTCTGGAGGCAGGTATAATTTATCCTGTTGCTGATAGTCAGTGGGAGGTATTACTATTGTTCCTAATGATAAAGATGAATTGATCCCACAAAGAATTGTTACAGGTTATATAATGGTAATTGATTTCCGCAAAGTAAATAAAGCTACTAAAAAGGATCATTGACCTTTACCTTTTATAGATCAAATGCTAGAAAGATTATCCAAACATACACATTTTTGCTTTCCAGACGGTTATTATGGTTTCTCTCAAATACCTGTGTCAAAAGAGGATCAAGAACAGACCACTTTTACTTGCCCTTTCGGTACCTTTGCTTATAGACGTATGCCTTTTGGTTTATGCAATGCATGTGCTACCTTTCAAAGATGTATGACTGCTATATTCTCTGACTTTTGTGAAAAGATTGTTGAGGTTTTCATGGATGATTTCTCCGTTTATGGAACTTCTTTTGATGATTGCTTGAGCAACCTTGATCGAGTTTTGCAGAGATGTGAAGAAACACATCTTTTCTTGAATTGGGAGAAGTGCCACTTTATGGTTAATGAAGGTGTTGTCTTGGGGCATAAAATTTCTAAAAGAGGTATTGAAGTTGATAAAGCTAAAGTTGATGCTATTGAAAAGATGCCGTGTCCTAAGGACATTAAAGGTATAAGAAGTTTCCTTGGTCATGCCAGTTTTTATAGGAGGTTCATTAAGGACTTCTCTAAAACTTCTAGGCCTCTGACTAATCTCTTACAAAAAGATGTTCCTTTTGTCTTTGATGATGATTGTGTAGAACCATTTGAAATACTTAAGAAAACCTTGATTTCTACACCTATTGTTCAGCCTCCTAATTGGAATTTACCCTTTGAAATTATGCGTGATGCTAGTGATTATGTTGTACGTGTTGTTCTAGGACAAAGATTTGATAAGAAATTAAATGCTAGTAAAACTGTAGACAGTGCCCAGAGAAATTATGCTACTACTGAAAAAGAATTTTTAGCGGTTGTATTTGCATGTGATAAGTTCAGACCTTATATTGTTGATTCTAAAGTAACTGTTCACACTGGTCTGCTATTAAATATCTTATGGAAAAGAAAGATGCTAAACCTAGGCTTATTAGATGGGTTCTCCTACTACAAGAATTTGGTTTGCATATTATTGATAGAAAGGGAGTTGAGAACTCCGTTGTAGACAACTTGTCTAGGTTAGAAAATGTTATTGATGACCCACTCCCTATTGATGATAGCTTTCCTGATGAACAATTAGTTGTCATAAATGCTTCTCGTACTGCTCCATGGTATGCTGATTATGCTAATTACATAGTTGCCAAATTTATACCACCTAGTTTCACATACCAGCAAAAGAAAAAGGTTTTCTATGATTTAAGACATTACTTTTGGGATGAGCCACACCTTTATGAAGAAGGAGTAGATGGTGTTATTAGACACTGTGTACCTGAGCATGAACAGGAAAAGATCATACGCAAGTGTCACTCTGAGGCTTATGGAGGACACTACGCTGGAGATAGAACTGCACATAAGGTATTGCAATCCGGTTTTTATTGGCCTACTCTCTTCAAAGATGCATGTAAGTTTGTCTTGTCTTGTGATGAATGTCAAAGAATTGGTAATATTAGTAGACGGCAAGAAATGCCTATGAACAATTCAATTGTTATTGAACCATTTGATGTTTGGGGCTTTGATTATATGGGACCGTTTACTTCCTCTAATGGGTATACACATATTTTAGTTGATGTTCATTACGTTACTAAGTGGGTAGAAGCTATTCCAACTAGTAGTGCTGATCATAACACCTCTATTAAGATGCTTAAAGAAGTTATTTTTTCAAGGTTTGGAGTCCCTAGATACTTAATGACTGATGGTGGTTCACATTTTATTCATGGTGCTTTTCGTAAAATGCTTGCTGATACGTCTCCGCCGTATCTACATTCCAAACACTTTTGCCCTTGTTTTGGACTCTAACTTGCATGATTTGACTGGAACTAACCCGGACTGACGCGGTTTTCAGCAGACTTTCCATGGTGTTATTTATGTGCAGAAACAAACATTCTCGGAATGACTTGAAACTCTACGGAAGTTATTTTTGGAAAATATAAAAAAATACTTGGAGAAGAATCCACGTCAGGGGGGCCACCACCTGTCCACGAGGGTGGAGGGCGCGCCTGCCCCCCTGGGCGCGCCCCCCGACCTCGTGGGCCCCCTGACGCTCCACCGACCTCAACTCCAACTCCATATATTCATGTTCGGGGAGAAAAAACAGAGAGAAGGATTCATCGCGCTTTACGATACAGAGCCGCCGCCAAGCCCTAAAACCTCTCGGGAGGGCTGATCTGGAGTCCGTTCGGGGCTCCGGAGAGGGGGATCCATCGCCATCGTCATCATCAACCATCCTCCATCACCAATTTCATGATGCTCACCGTCGTGCGTGAGTAATTCCATCGTAGGCTTGCTGGACGGTGATGGGTTGGATGAGATCTATCATGTAATCGAGTTAGTTTTGTTAGGGTTTGATCCCTAGTATCCACTATGTTCTGAGATTGATGTTGCTATGACTTTGTTATGCTTAATGCTTGTCACTAGGGCCCAAGTGCCATCATTTCAGATCTGAACCTATTATGTTTTCATGAATATATGTGAGTTCTTGATCCTACTTTGCAAGTCTATAGTCACCTACTATGTGTTATGATCCGGCAACCCCGAAGTGACAATAATCGAGACTACTCCCGGTGATGACCGTAGTTTGAGGAGTTCATGTATTCACTATGTGTTAATGCTTTGGTCCGATACTCTATTAAAAGGAGGCCTTAATATCCCTTACTTTCCATTTGGACCCCGCTGCCACGGGAGGGTAGGATAAAAGATGTCATGCAAGTTCTTTTCCATAAGCACGTACGACTATATTCGGAATACATGCCTACATTACATTGATGAATTGGAGGTAGTTCTGTGTCACCCTATGTTATGACTGTTACATGATGAACCGCATCCGGCATAGTTCTCCATCACCGATCCAATGCCTACCAGCTTTTCACATATTGTTCTCCGCTTATTTACTTTTCCGTTGCTACTGTTACAATCACTACAAAAACCAAAAATATTACTTTTGCTACCGTTAACGTTACTTCTATATTACTTTGCTACTAAATACTTTGCTGTAGATACTAAGTTATCCAGGTGTGGTTGAATTGACAACTCAACTGCTAATACTTGAGAATATTCTTTGGCTCCCCTTGTGTCGAATCAATAAATTTGGGTTGAATACTCTACCCTCGAAAACTGTTGCGATCCCCTATACTTGTGGGTTATCAAGACTATTTTCTGGCGCCGTTGCCGGGGAGCATAGCTCTATTCATTGAGTCACTTAGGATTTATATCTGCTGGTCACTATGAAGAACTTGAAAGACACGAATACAACAATTTATCCCTCAACTACGAGGGGAGGTAAGGAACTGCCATCTAGCTCTGCACTTGATTCACCTTCTGCTTTGAGTAAGCTTGTGACACCTAAACCTGCTTCTGCTATTCATTCTGATATGTCGCATGTTATTGATGATGCCACTTCTGCTATGCATGATACTTATGATGAAACTACTTCTATGCTTGATACTACTGTGCCACTTGGTGAATTTCTTGATGAACAACTTGCTAGGGCTAGAGAGAATGAAATTATTGATAATATTGAAGAAAGTGATGATGAAGACTCCCCACCTAATAAACATGAATTGCCTATTGCGCCTGAGGATTATGTTCTGGAAAAAGAAGCTGCTAGAGCTATTTTAGCCTGTAATGATAGATACGAGCTCAAGAGGTTATTAGCTAAATGGAAGCAGCGATCTCTTAATGCTAGAATGAAACCTGACCCTGCTTTTGATACTTCACATATATGTGTTACTGATAAGGATTATGAATTCTCTGTTGATCCTGATATAATTACTTTGGTTGAATCTGATCCTTCATATGGCTATGAATCTGAAACTATTGTGGCACATCTTACTAAATTAAATGATATAGCCACCCTGTTCACTAATGATGAGAAATCTCGCTATCTTTATATCCTTAAAATATTTCCGTTCTCATTAAAGAGCGATGCTAAGATATGGTTTAATTCTCTTGATCCTGGTTGTGTGCGTACTCCCCAGGATAGGATTTACTACTTCTCTGCTAAATATTTCCCTGCTCATAAGAAACAAGCTGCTTTAAGGGATATATATAATTCCATGCAAATTGAATAAGAGAGTCTCCGACAAGCTTGTGGGAGGCTTCTCAAGTTACTTAATGCTTTGCTTGATCATCCTCTTAAGAAAAATAAAATACTTGATATCTTTTATAATGGACTAACCGATGCTTCCAGAGATTACCTGGATAGTTGTGTTGGTTCTGTTTTCAGGGAAAGAACACCGGATGAAGCTGAAATTCTATTGAATAATATGTTGACAAATGAAAATAATTGGACACTTCCTGAGCCAATTCCTGAGCCAACTCTTGAGCTTATTCCTAAACCAACTCAGAAGAAGAGAGGTGTTCTATTTCTCAATCCTGAAGATATGCAAGAGGCAAAGAAATCTATGAAAGAGAAGGGTATTAAAGCTGAAGACGTTAAGAATTTACCTCCTATTGAAGAAATACATGGTCTTAATTTACCGCCTCTTGAAGAAACATATGATCTTAATCCATCACCTATCGAGGAAACTCATGGTCTTGATAACCCAACATAGGTAGTAAAGGTAAATTCTCTCTATAGATTTGATGAAGGTGATATTCCTCACTATAAGTCTGCTAGACAATGCTTAGAAGAGTTTGATAATTTTATTGTCAAGCAAGAAAACTTCAATGCTTATTTTGGTAGACAATTGAAATACAATTCTAATATGCTTGAACACTTGGGTGATTATATGTCTAGAGTTAAAGGTGAACTTAAACTCATAAATATGCTTCTATGGTTACCACTCAAGTAGAACAAGTACTTAAGGCTCATAATGATTTTCTCAATGAATTGAATAGTATGAAAAATGACTATGTTGTTAGAGTGGCTACTAGAACTGGTAGAATGACTCAGGAACCTTTGTATCCTGAAGGCCACCCTAAGAGAATTGAACAAGATTCTCAGAGAAATAATATTGATGCACCTAGTCCTTCTAAAAAAGAAAAAGAAAAATGATAGGACTTTGCATCCTTCTAGTGAACCTATTGTTGAACCACCTGAGAATCCAAATGACACTTCTATTTCTGATGCTGGAACACAATCTGGTAATGAACATGAACCTAGTGATAATGTTAATGATGATGCTCAACCTAGTAATGATAATTATGTAGAAATTGAACCTGCTGTTGATCTTGATAACCCACAATCAAAGAATCAACGTTATGATAAGAGAGACTTTGTTGCTAGGAAACACGATAAAGAAAGAGAACCTCTTGGGTTCAGAAACCCATGCCTTTTCCTCCAAAACTATCCAAGAAAAAGGATGATGAGGATTTCGAGCGCTTTGCTGAAATGATTAGACCTATCTTTTTGCGTATGCGATTAACTGATATGCTCAAAACGAATCCTTATGCTAAGTATATGAAGCATATTATTACAAATAAGAGAAAGATACTAGAAGCTAAAATTTCCACCATGCTTGCTAATTATACTTTTAAGGGTGGAATACGTAAGAAACTTGGAGATCCAGGAGTACCAACTATACCATGCTCCATTAAAAGAAATTATGTTAAAACTGATTTATGTGATCTTAGAGCCGGTGTTAGTGTTATGCCTCTCTCTTTATATCATAGACTTGATTTGAATAAGTTGACACCTACTGAAATATCTTTGCAAATGGCTGATAAATCAACTGCTATACCTGTCGGTATTTGTGAGGATGTGCCTGTTGTGGTTGCGAACGTTACTATTTTAACGGACTTTGTTATTCTTGATATCCCCGAGGACGATAGTATGTCTATTATTGTTGGAAGACCCTTTTTGAATATTGCAGGGGCTGTTATTGATTGCAACAAAGGCAATGCCACTTTTCATGTTAATGGAAATGAGCATACGGTACACTTTCCGAGGAAACAACCTCAAGTTGATAGTATCAATTCTATTGGAAAAGTTCCATCGATTATTTTTGGAGGTTTTGAATTTTCTCGTCCTACTGTTAAGAAGAAATATGATATTCTTATTATTGGGGATGTGCTTATCCCCGTTGAGGTAACATATTGTTGTTCGAAATTTCTCCAGTTCCATGTTAGTCGGAATGAGTTTGTTAACAAGACCTGGTCAACCTTGTTAGTGGATTCCTTTTGACGGGCATGAGACGGATGAAACTAGAAGGCACAACCTTCTGTACCCTCTCTCTACTTTCTGTTATTTAGTTGAAATAAAGTAAAAATAGTATTTTCTGTCTGTTTTCTGAATTATCAGTGCAATATAAAAATACCCCAAAAATAAAAGTTCTCCAAATGCCCTGAAATTAAAATATGATTTTTCTGGAATATTTGAGAATATCTGGAACTGAGAACACTGCAGGGGGAGCAAGCACCTGGCCACGAGGGTCCAGGGCGCGCCCCCGTGCCTCGTGGGCCCATGGTGGCTCCCCTCCACTTATTCCTGCACCCACACACTTCTTCTTCCTCCCAAAAAAACCACCATCCAGCTCAAGCACGAGTTCTAGCTCATTTTGCTGCGATTTTGATCTCCTTGCTCAAAGCACCTCTCACAAAACTGCTTGGGGGATTGTTCCTTGGTATGTGACTCCTCCATTGGTCCAATTAGTTTTGTTCTAGTGCTTTATTCATTACAAATTTGTGCTGCCTAGGTGACCATGTTCTTGAGCTTGCATGTCAAATTTATATGGTTCCAACTAGTTCTAATGCATGATATAGGCTCTAGGCACTTGTAGGAGTTGTTGCTATCAATTTTATTAAGCTTGGTTCACTTTTATTTGAAGTTACTAAAAATTTCAAAAAATATTCAGAGGAAGAAATATACTTAGGAAAATGTACCAAGGTGGTTCTTCGAGGAAACAAGGACCTAGGCTTGCAATGCGTGATGCTGACGATGAGCCACCAAGGGACGCTCCAGTGCGGCCTTGTGAATGGCCTTCAGAAAACTTTATGGAGCAAGCGGGAATCAAGGAAGAATTTAACGCATATTTGTGTAACGCTGATATTGTGAGCTTCGAGGAAGAAAAGTGCCGCCAATACCACTATCTCACTAGTTCCTTTGTGAGGAGGTTTGAATTTTCATCTTCACGTAATTCTCCAACTGTCACCACGCAAAAGTGCCGCCAATACCACTATCTCACTAGGCAAAAGGAATATATGTTATTACCAGAGAGGAGGCAGATGAGTACGAGAGGAGGGCGGAGGCAGCTCGCCACCACGCTGCAGCTCAGGAGGAGATAGCCGCTGCATCTCAGTACAACACCAACTACTACTATGGATATCCGCCAGGCCAGCCGTGGCCATAGACCAACTTAGGCCAAAATCCTAAGCTTGGGGGAGTACGTATTTCTCACCGACATTACATTTATGTTCACACACTCATTGCTAGATGTCGGTGCTCATACTTTTTCACTGTAATATCCATGCTAGTTTATTTTCCTTTTTATGCTTTCTTCTTGTGTGTTTGATTAACCTTAAGAAAAAAGAAAAAAATTAGTTGTAGCTTTTACTTAGTTTACTTTCTTGCTATAGTAGTAATAATTAAAAGAAAACCCAAAAAGATTTCCTGTTCTTCTTTTGCTTGTTGGGAGCGTTACTGTGTAAATAGTTTTATTTCTTTTCTTTTCTTTGGGGGTCGATAGGAGAAGACCATAATCAAATTGTTGAAGTGGCTCTTATATGCATTATTGTTGATTTACCCAAGAGCCCATATTGCCTTGTCTTCTCCTGTTTATTGAATGCTCGCAGATTCCAGCTTAGTCCAATGCACGTGCACTATTATTATTATTCACATCGTTCGGTCGAGCAAGTGAAAGGCAATTATGACGATATATGATGGACTGGTTGAGATGAGCGAAGCTGGTATGAACTCTGCCTCTCTTGTTTTTGTAAATATGATTAGTTCATCGTTCCTGATTCAGCCTATTATGAATAAACATGTTTGCAATGACAATTAGAGATTATAGTTGCTTATGTCATGCTTGATTAGCTATGAGTTATAATGGTTTACCTTGCGTGCCAACATGCTATTAAAATGGTTGTGATGTGGTATAGTGGGGTGGTATCCTCCTTTGAATGATTTAAGTGACTCGACTTGGCACATGTTCACACATGTAGTTGAAACAAAATCAACATAGCATTCACAATATTTATGTTCATGGTGGATTATATCCTACTCATGCTTGCACTCAATGTTCATTAATTTTAATGCATGTTCATGACTGTTGTCGCTCTCTGGTTGGTCGCTTCCCAGTATTTTGCTAGCCTTCACTCGTACTAAGCGGGAATACTGCTTGTGCATCCAATCCCTTAAAACCCCAAAGTTATTCCATATGAATTCACTATACCTTCCTAAATGCGGTATCTACCTGTCGTTCCAAGTAAATTTGTATGTGCCAAACTCAAATGAAATTCTATTTTGTATGCTCGAATAGATCAAGTATCAACTAGGGTTGTCTGTATCTTCCATGTTAGGCGGGTTATTCTCAAGAGGAGTGGACTCCGCTCCTCACTCACGAGAAAATGGCTGGTCACCGGGATGCCCAGTCCCATGCTTTATTCAAACTAAATAAAATTAATTGCAAACAAAACTCCCCCGGGGCTGTTGCTAGTTGGAGGCACTCGTTGTTTCGAGCAAGCCATAGATTGATGCTTGTTGGTGGAGGGGGAGTATAAACTTTACCATTCTGTTTGGGAACCGCCTATAATGTGTGTAGCATGGAAGATATCGCTATCTCTGGTTGTTATGTTGACAATGAAAGTATACCGCTCAAAATATTATTTATCTCTGCTTTAAAATCAAGCTCTAGCACCTCTACAAATCCCTGCTTCCCTCTGTGAAGGGCCTATCTATTTACTTTTATGTTGAGTCATCACCCTCTTATTAAAAACCACCAGCTGGAGAGCACCGCTGTCATTTGCATGCATTACTGTTAATCTATATTGGGTATGACTATGACTGGATCTCTTTTACCATGAATTACAATGTTTAGTCAGTCCTTGATCTTTAAAGGTGCTCTGCATTTATGTTTTGTGGTCTCAGAAAGGGCTAGCGAAATACCACCTTGTTATATCATATCATGATTGTTTTGAGAATGTGTTGTCATCCGAGATTTATTATTATTGCTCGCTAGTTGATTATGCCATTGACATGAGTAAACATGAGACCTAGATGTTATTGTGAATATGGTTAGTCATAATCTTTGCTGAAAACTTGAATGCTGGCTTTACATATTTACAACAACAAGAGCAAACAGAGTTTGTAAAAGTTTTTCTTTACCACTTTCAGTTTATCAACTGAATTGCTTGAGGACAAGCAAAGGTTTAAGCTTGGGGGAGTTGATACGTCTCCATCGTATCTAATTTTCCAAACACTTTTGCCCTTGTTTTGGACTCTAACTTGAATGATTTGAATGGAACTAACCCGGACTGACGCTGTTTTCAACAGAGTTTCCATGGTGTTATTTATGTGCAGAAACAAACGTTCTCAGAATGACCTGAAACTCCACGGAAGTTATTTTTGGAAAATATAAAAATACTTGGAGAAGAATCCACGTCAGGGGGACCACCACCTGTCCACGAGGGTCGAGGGCGCGCCTGCCCCCCTACCTCGTGGGCCCCCTGACGCTCCACCGACCTCAACTCCAACTCCATATATTCGTGTTCAGGGAGAAAAAAATCAGAGAGAAGGATTCATCGCGTTTTACGATACGGAGCCGCCGCCAAGCCCTAAAACCTCTCGAGAGGGCTGATCTGGAGTCCGTTCGGGGCTCCGGAGAGGGGGATCCATCGCCATCGTCATCATCAACCATCCTCCATCACCAATTTCATGATGCTCACCGCTGTGCGTGAGTAATTCCATCGTAGGCTTGCTGGACGGTGATGGGTTGGATGAGATCTATCATGTAATCGAGTTAGTTTTGTTAGGGTTTGATCCCTAGTATCCACTATGTTCTGAGATTGATGTTGCTATGACTTTGTTATGCTTAATGCTTGTCACTAGGGCCCAAGTGCCATCATTTCAGATCTGAACCTATTATGTTTTCATGAATATATGTGAGTTCTTGATCCTACTTTGCAAGTCTATAGTCACCTACTATGTGTTATGATCCGGCAACCCCGAAGTGACAACAATCGAGACTACTCCCGGTGATGACCGTAGTTTGAGGAGTTCATGTATTCACTATGTGTTAATGCTTTGGTCCGATACTCTATTAAAAGGAGGCCTTAATATCCCTTACTTTCCATTTGGACCCCGCTGCCACGGGAGGGTAGGATAAAAGATGTCATGCAAGTTCTTTTCCATAAGCACGTACGACTATATTCGGAATACATGCCTACATTACATTGATGAATTGGAGCTAATTCTGTGTCACCCTATGTTATGACTGTTACATGATGAACCGCATCCGGCATAATTCTCCATCACCGATCCAATGCCTACAAGCTTTTCACATATTGTTCTCCGCTTATTTACTTTTCCGTTGGTACTGTTACAATCACTACAAAACCCAAAAATATTACTTTTGCTACCGTTACCGTTACTTCTATATTACTTTGCTACTAAATACTTTGCTGCAGATACTAAGTTATCCAGGTGTGGTTGAATTGACAACTCAGCTGCTAATACTTGAGAATATTCTTTGGCTCCCCTTGTGTCGAATCAATAAATTTGGGTTGAATACTCTACCCTCAAAAACTGTTGTCCCCTATACTTGTGGGTTATCACTTGCTAAGTATGACGTTAATCATAGAATTGCATCTCCGTACCACCGACAGTCTAGTGGTCAAGTAGAATTGAGTTATAGAGAGATCAAATTAATTTTGCAAAAGACTGTTAATAGATCTAGAAAGAATTGGTCCAAAAAACTTGATGATGCATTATGGGCCTATAGAACTGCATAAAAATCCTATGGGTATGTCTTCATATAAAATGGTTTATGGAAAAGCATGTCACTTACCTCTCGAACTAGAGCATAAGGCATATTGGGCCATTAAAGAGCTAAATTATGATTTCAAACTTGCTGGTGAGAAGAGGATATTTGACATTAGCTCACTTGATGAGTGGAGAACCCAAGCCTATGAGAATGCTAAACTGTTTTAAAAAAAGTTAAAAGATGGCATGTCAAAAGGATACAAAAGCGTGAGTTTAATGTAGGTGAATATGTTTTGCTATACAACTCTCGTTTAAGATTTTTTGCAGGAAAACTCCGATCTAAATGGGAAGGCCCTTACGTTATCGAGGAGGTCTATTGTTCCGGTGCCATAAAAATCAACAACTCCGAAGGCACAAATCCGAAGGTGGTGAACGGTCAAAGAATCAAACATTATATCTTAGGTAATACCATAAATGTTGAAACCAATGTTATTGAAACCGTAACCCCGGAGGAATACATAAGGGACACTTTCCAGAACATTTCAGACTCCAAAAAGGAATATATATGTGGTACGGTAAGTAAACTGACTCCAAAACAGTTCTAATAGCTATTTTTCTCTGTTTTGGAATATTTAAGAAAATAGGAAATGAGAAGTAGTCCGGGAAGGACACGAGGCATCCACGAGGGTGGAGGGCGCGCCCTCCCCCCTCGTGGGCACCTCGTGTACTCTCCGGACTCCGTTTTCTTGCACAATACTTCTTTTAGTCAGTAAAAATTCACTATATAATCTCCCAAAGGTTTTGACCACCGTATCACGCAAATATCCTATGTATTTGTTTCGAGTTGTTTTTCTGACAGATCTAGATCACCATGACGTCTCCAAGTGCCCCCAAGGACAAGTTCTCCGAGAAGGTCATCAACCCCTACCTCGCGGAAGTGCTGCAACATCATCTAACCACTGAGATGCGTGAGGGGTTGCTGCACATCCGTGATGTTGAGGGACTAAGGAGGACCGGAAGCGCGGAGACAAGGCTCGAAGCAATGGAGCAACAAGTTTTCAAGTGCCAGGAGATGGTGGAACATGGACTCAACGCCAATCACATAATGATCATGGAGTTCACCAATAACCACAAGCTGGATGCCAAGAACATCGGGGAGGCTATCTTCAAGCTTCACGAGAAAATTTAGCGCCTCCAAGCCCAGATCTATGACCTGCAAAACCAAAACTGTGAGTATGTATATAGATTCAAGAGGATGAGTTTGGCTGCAGATTTGAGGATCTCGGAGACTCGATCATCCTTTTACGATGGTGAGCCTATGCCTTGGAAGATGGACGACAAGCCTACATCATCAACAACTCCATCATCACCACCCCCGAGGAAAGAGATATAATCACATGGGTATGGGCACTCCCCTTGGCAACTGCCAAGCTTGGGGGAGGTGCCCCGGTATCGTATCACCATCACACTCCTATCTTTACCATGTTTCCTAGTTCGATCCTTTTGGTAATATCTTGATCTAGTAGGATAAAGTTTTAGTATGATCTATTCTTGAGTTTTGCTTTATGATCCTTCTATTTAATTGAGTCTGTGAGCTATATATATAATAAAGATTAGTTTTGAGTCAAGGGCTTGGTTATCTTGATATGATCTTGAGGGAATAAAAGAAAAAGAAAGAACTAAAAGAATTAAAGAGACCGTATTGATCTTATGGAGAGTAATGACTTCACATATAAAGAGTATGACGAATAAAAGTTGTTGAGAGTTGACAAACATAGTTTTGGTCATCGTTGCAATTAATAGGAAGTAATAAAGAAAGAGAGGTTTTCACATATAAATATACTGTCTTGGACATCTTTTATGATTGTGAGCACTCATTAAAATATGACATGCTAAAAGTTGATGTTTGACAGGGAAGACAACGTAATGGGTCATGTTTTCTTATATCCGAAATAAACTTTATTGTCATGGATCATCCAACATGTTGAGCTTGCCTTTCCCCCTCGTGCTAGCCAAATTATTTGCACCAAGTAGAGATACTACTTGTGCTTCCAAATATCCTTAAACCCAGTTTTGCCATGACAGTCCACCATACCTACCTATGGATTGAGTAAGATCCTTCAAGTAAGTTGTCATTGTTGCATGCAATAAAAAGTGCTCTCCAAATATGCATGATTTATTAGTGTGGAGAAAATAAGCTTTATACGATCTTGTGATGTGGAAGAAATAAAAGCGATAGACTACATAATAAAGGTCCATATCACAAGTGGCAATATAAAGTGACGTTCTTTCGCATTAAGATTTTTTGCATTCAACTATAAAAGCACATGACAACCTCTACTTCCCTCTGCGAAGGTCCTATCTTTTATTTTTATGCCTTATGCAAGAGTCATGGTGATCTTCACCTTTCCTTTTTACATTTTATCCTTTGGCAAGCACATTGTGTTGGAAAGATCCTGATATATATATATATATATATATATATATATATATATATATATATATATATATATATATCCAATTGGATGTAAGTTATCATGAACTATTATTGTTGACATTACCCTTGAGGTAAAAGGTTGGGAGGCAACATTATAAGCCCCTATCTTTCTCTATGTTCGATTAAAACTCCATACCCATAAGTATTGCGTGAGTGTTAGCAATTGTGAAAGACTAAATGATAGTTGAGTATGTGGACTTGCTGAAAAGCTCTTATATTGACTCTTTCCTATGTTATGATAAATTGCAATTGCTTCAATGACTGAGATTATAGTTTGTTAGTTTTCAATTAAGTTTATAATTCATACTTGACATTGTGAATAGATTGTTACTTTATCATAAGAAATCATATGACAATATTATATATATATATATATATATATATATATATATATATATATATATATATATGTTGTTGTTTTAAGAATGATCATGATGCCCTCATGTCCGTATTTTATTTTATCGACACCTCTATCTCTAAATATGTGGACATATTTTTCGTTATCGGTTTCCGCTTGAGGACAAGCAAGGTCTAAGATTGGGGGAGTTGATACGTCCATTTTGCATCATGCTTTTATATCGATATTTATTACATTATGGGTTGTTATTACACATTATGTCACAATACTTATGCCTATTCTCTCTTATTTTACAAGGTTTACATGAAGAGGGAGAATGCCGACAGTTGGAATTCTGGGCTGGAAAAGGAGCAAATATTAGAGACATATTCTGCACAACTCCAGAAGTCCTGATACTTCACGAAGGCATGTTTTGGAATATATAAAAAATACTGGCGAAAGAATCAACCAAAGGGGGCCCACACCCTGGCCACGAGGGTGGGGGCGCACCCTAACCCCCTGGGCGCGCCCCCCTATTTCGTGGGCCCCCTAGC
This sequence comes from Aegilops umbellulata, assembly GCA_032464435.1. NCBI lineage: Eukaryota > Viridiplantae > Streptophyta > Magnoliopsida > Poales > Poaceae > Aegilops > Aegilops umbellulata. The sequence goes on from CP136058.1 coordinate 335,677,801, forward strand.
AGGCCTCCGGTGCCCATCTTTGGCTATATGAAGTCTTTCGCCCTGGAAAAAATCATAAGGAAGCTTTCGGGACGAAGCGCCGCCGTCTCGAGGCGGAACCTTGGCGGAACCAATCTGGGGCTCCGGCAGAGCTGTTCTGTCGGGGAAACATCCCTCCGAGAGGGGGAAATCATCACCATCGTCATCACCATCAATCCACTCATCGGGAGGGGGTCAATCTCCATCAACATCTTCACCAGCACCATCTCCTCTCAAACCCTAGTTCATCTCTTGTATCCAATCTTTGTCTCAAAACCTCAGATTGGTACCTGTGGGTTGCTAGTAGTGTTGATTACTCCTTGTAGTTGATGCTAGTTGGTTTATTTGGTGGAAGATCATTTGTTCAGATCCTTTATGCATATTAATACCCCTTTGATTATGAACATGAATATGATTTGTGAGTTGATACGTTTGTTCCTGAGGACATGGGAGAAGTCTTGCTATAAGTACTCATGTGAATTTGGTATTCTTTCGATATTTTGATGAGATGTATGTTGTCTTTCCTCTAGTGGTGTTATCTGGACGTCGACTACATGACACTTCGCCATTATTTGGGCCTAGAGGAAGGCATTGGGAAGTAATAAGTAGATGATGGGTTGCTAGAGTGACAGAAGCTTAAACCCTAGTTTATGCGTTGCTTCGCAAGGGGCTGCTTTGGATCCATATGTTTCGTGCTATGGTTAGGTTTACCCTAATACTTCTTTTGTAGTTGCGGATGCTTGCAATAGGGGTTAATCATAAGTGGTATGCTTGTCCAAGGAAGGGCAGTACCCAAGCACCGGTCCACCCACATATCAAATTATCAAAGTAACGAACGCGAATCATATGAGCATGATGAAAAATAGCTTGACGATAATTCCCATGTGTCCTCGGGAGCGTTTTCCTCTATATAAGAGTTTGTCTAGGCTTGTCCTTTGCTACAAAAAGGATTGGGGGCCACCTTGCTGCACCTTGTTTACTTTTTTTACTTGTTACCCGTTACAAATTACCTTATCACAAAACTATCTATTGCCGATAATTTCAGTGCTTGCAGAGAATACCTTACTGAAAACCGCTTGTCATTTCCTTCTGCTCCTCATTGGGTTCGACACTCTTACTTATCGAAAGGACTACCATAGATCCCCTATACTTGTGGGTCATCAATGATCCAGAAGCCTCAAGTCATCAAGGCCAGGAAGAGTGAACCGCCGGGCGGTTTATACATTTGATCCTTTGAAAACACTTGACCTTTATTGGCTCACTGAGTCATGTAATAGGATAGTGAAACTTTGATCTATCGTGCCATCGTGCCTATTTTTTGTTTTGCACAACACTGTTTGATCCGCCATTTGAAAAGCCACCATTTTGCACTTATGATGACGTCAATTTATAAAGATGAAATTAATCATTACCCTGCACATAAGTAAATTCACAAGTGCCCTAGCGGTTTACCGCAGGACGGGTCATAATACCCCATATAAAACCACTGGTGACTAAAACAGTGCATGACCAGGGTTGGTTCAATCATACTTAGATATAATAAAAAATATCATACATGTGGTGTGTAATTAAACTGTCGGCTTACCATACCAATGTAGTAAGGGTGATAACCCAAAACTTAGAAGACAATACTTCCCAGTATTTAATATCATAATATGCTGCCAGTTCATCATATACCTATGTTTGAGCTGTGATGTGCCACAGACTCTCTTTGGTCTTTTTAATCTAGTCCTTAAGCCTCCAAGTAGGCCAGAGCTATACTCATATGAAGCTATAATTCTAGCTTGATAGCGGGCTTACCATGGTAATCAGAGTTGTGCTCTTATGAAATTATCATATTGGCTTGATAGCCGAATTACCAAGGTAATCAGAGCTGTGCTCTTATGAATTTATCATATTGGCTTGATAGCCGAATTACCAAGGTAATCAGAGTTGTGCTCTTATGAAATTATCATATTGGCTTGATAGTTGAATTACCGAGGTAATCAGAGCTGTGCTCTTATGAAACTATCATATTGGCTTGATAGCCGGATCAAGAGGGTAGTAACGATATGTTCTCTTTGGTGAATACATCTATGTTTGAACAGGAAGCCCCCAAGTGATTTGTAAGAGAGGCGTTGCACCGGATCAAGAGGGATATTCACAGCTATGCTCCATGAGCAGGAAGCCCCCAAGTGACCTTTCTGTAATGAAAAAGACTCATTATTCTTGGAAATGAAACGCTAGAGGCCCTGCTTTATCAGGGATACTAGCTTTATTATAATCATAATATATACATTGTCAAAATATGTACATTGTAAGAGGTGGTGGCTCAAGTATAATAAGGCCGAAGATGAGCAATATTCCACGGTCGGTGGGGTCTCCTCCTCCGACTTACGTGAGTCCTTGTGGTCTCAAATGTCAATAAGGTAGTATGACCCATTGTTCAAATTCTTGCTGACCACAAAGGGTCCTTCCCAAGGCGGGGATAGCTTGTGCATATCAGTTTGATCCTGGATAAGCCGGAGCACCAAGTCACCTTCTTGAAGGTTCTGGTCTTAACCCGACGGCTGTGATAACGGCGCAGATCTTGTTGGTAAATCGCCAAGCGAGCCGCCGCGATGTCACGCTCCTCATCTAACAGGTCAAGTGCATCCTGACGTGCTTTTTCATTGTGAGCTTCAACATAAGCCGCCACGCGGGGTGAATCATGACGGATGTCACTGGGAAGAACTACCTCTGCTCTGTAGACCATGAAGAAAGGCATGTAACCCATAGATCTATTGGAGTTGGTATTAATGCTCCATGATACGAAAGGTAATTCCTCCACCCAACAACCTGGCGTCCTCTGTAAGAGAACCATAAGCCGGGGCTTGATGCCCCTTAAGATCTCTTGATTGGCTCTCTTGACTTGACCATTAGACTGGGGATGAGCCACTGACGATACATCAAGCCGGATATGCTCACGTTGGCAAAACTCTTTCATAGCACCCTTGGATAGATTAGTGCCATTATCGGTTATGATACTGTGGGGAAAGCCAAAACAGAAAATCACTTTTTTGATGAATTGAACCGCCGTTGTCGCGCCACATTTACTGACCGGTTCCGCCTCAACCCACTTCGTAAACTTGTCAACCACCACCAGGAGGTGTGTCTTTTTATCCTTGGACCTTTTGAAAGGCCTAACCATATCAAGCCCCCAGACTGCAAACGGCCAAGTAATTGGAATCATCCTCAACTCTTGAGCCGGTACATGAGCTTGTCGGGAGAATTTCTCGACAACCGTCACATTTACTAACTATATCCTCAGCATCAGCGTGAGCCGTCAGCCAATAAAACCCATGACGAAAATCCTTAGCCACGAGAGACTTAGAGCCGGCATGATGGCCAGAATCACCTTCATGAATTTCACACAGAATCTCACAGCCCTCCTCTGGAGAAACACAATGTCGAAACACCCCTGTGACTCTGCGATGATGCAACTCTGCATGAATGATAGTTATTGACTTGGACCGCCGGGTTATCTGCCTGGCCAAACTTTCATCCTCAGGTAACTCGCCCCGGGTCATATAAGCCAAATATGGAACTGTCCAATTAGGAATCATATGAAGAGCCGCCACCAACTGTGCTTCCGGGTCAGGAATAGCCAGATCTTCTTCTGTAGACAATTTGACAGAAGGGTTATGCAGAATATCCAAGAAAGTGTTGGGTGGCATCGGCTTACGCTGGGACCCTAATCAGCTTAAGGCATCAGCCGCCTCATTTTTCGCGCGATCAACATGTTCCACTTGATAACCCTTAAAGTGCCTAGCAATGGCATCAACCTCACGGCGATAAGCCGCCATGAGTGGATCCTTAGAATCCCATTTGCCTAAAACTTGCTGAGCCACTAAGTCTGAGTCGCTGAAACATCTCACCCGGCTTAAATTCATCTTCTTAGCCATCCGAAGACCATGGAGCAAGGCTTCATACTTAGCTGCATTGTTAGTACAAGGAAACATCAACCTTAAAACATAACAAAACTTGTCACCTCGAGGGGAAGCTAAAACAACTCCAGCCCCCGAGCCCTCCAATTGCCTGGACCCATCAAAGTTAATAGTCCAATATGTGTTATCTGGCTTCTCTTCAGGCATCTGCAGCTCTGCCCAGTCATTGATGAAATCCACAAGCGCTTGAGACGTGATGGCTGTTCGAGGCATATACTTCAAACCATGAGGTCCAAGCTCAATGGCCCACTTGGCTACCCGACTTGTGGCTTCTCTGTTTTGAATAATATCTCCTAAAGCAGCAGAACTAACCACAGTGATGGGATGACCCAAAAAATACTGGTTAAGCTTCCGACTGGCCATGAACATCCCATATACAAGCTTCTGCCAATGCGGATATCTCTGCTTGTGACTCAATAAGCACTTCACTGATGTAGTAAACCGGCCTCTGAACCGGATATTCCTTGCCTCCCTCCTTTCGTTCCACCACAATAGCTATGCTGACAGCCCGAGCATTAGGGACCACTTATAACAGCAATGGCTCCTTATCGATAGGAGCAGCAAGAACTGGCGGGCCAGCCAACTATTTCTTCAAATCCCCAAACGCTTGATTAGCATCATCACTCCAAACAAACTGATCCGTCTTCTTCATCATCTAATACAGAAGGATAGCCTTTTCTCCTAACCGGCTTATGAACGGGCTTAGAGCTGCAATACGACCCGCCAGACGTTGAACATCGTTGACACACACCGGCTTAGCCAAGGAAGTAATGGCCTTGATCTTCTTCGGGATAGCTTCAATGCCTCTGTTAGAAACCAGGAAACCCAAGAGCTTGTGTGCTAGCACACCAAAAACGCACTTGGTCGGGTTAAGCATCATCTTGTAGACCCAGAGATTGTCAAAGGTCTCCTTCAAATCATCTATAAAGGTTTCCTTCTTTCTGGATTTCACCACAATATCATCCACATAAGCATGAACATTGCGCCCCATCTGGTCATGAAGACAATTCTGTACACATTGCTGGTAAGTCATCTGGGCACTCTTGAGCCCAAAAGGCATAGAAACATAGCAGAAGGCTCCAAAAGGAGTGATAAAAGTTGTCTTCTCCTGGTCCTTAACTGCCATCTTGATCTGATGATAACCGGAATAAGCATCCAAAAAACTCAAACGCTCACAACCCGCCGTAGCATCAATAATTTGATCAATACGAGGGAGAGCGAAAGGATCAGTCGGACAAGCCTTGTTTAAGTCTGTATAATCCACACACATACGCCAAGTGCCATTATTCTTAAGTACCAGCACCGGGTTAGCCAACCACCCAGGATGAAAAACTTCAACAATAAACCCAGCCGCCAAGAGACGGACTACCTCTTCACCAATGGCCTTACGCCTCTCTTCATTAAAACAACGAAGGAATTGCTTGACAGGTTTAAACTTTGGATCAACATTAAGAGTGTGCTCAACGAGTTCCCTTAGTACACCTGGCATATCAGAAGGTTTCCATGCAAAGATGTCCCGGTTCTCACGGATGAACTCGATGAGCGCGCTTTCCTATTTTGGATACAAATTAGCACTGATGCTGAACTGCTTGGATGAATCGCCCGGAACGAAATCAACTAGCTTAATGTCATCTACCAATTTAAACTTCAGAACTGGATCATGTTCCGTAGTTGGATTTTTCAAAGACGTCATATCTGCTGGGTCAACATTGTCCTTATAAAACTTCAACTCCTCTGTTGCGCATACAGACTCAGCATAAGCAGCAACACCTTCTTCACACTCGAAAGCTATCTTCCGGCTTCCATGCACCGTGATGGTCCCCTTGTAACCCGGCATCTTGAGCTGTAAATAAACATATGATATGTCTCCAACGTATCTATAATTTTTTATTGTTCCATGCAATATTATATTCTATTTTGGATGTTTAATGGGATTTATTATAAACTTTTATATTATTTTTGAGACTAACCTATTAACCGGAGGCCCAGCCCAGAATTGCTGTTTTTTGCCAATTTCAGAGTTTCGTAGAAAAAGAATATCAAACAGAGTCCAAACGGAATGAAACCTTCGGGAACGTGATTTTTGGAACAAACATGATCCAGAGGACTTGGACCCTATGTCAAGAAAGCAACCAGGAGGGCACGAGGTAGGGGGGCGCGCCTACCCCCCTACCTCGGCGCGCCTTCCACCCTCATGGGGCCCATGTTGCTCCACCGACGTACTTCTTCCTCCTATATATACCTACGTACCTCCAAACTACCAGATACGGAGCCAAAAACCTAATTCCATCGCCGTAACCTTCTGTACCCGTGAAATCCCATCTTGGGGCCTTTTCCGGAGCTTCGTCGGAGGGGGCATTGATCACGGAGGGCTTCTACATCAACACCATAACCTCTCTGATGATGTGTGAGTAGTTTACCTCAGACCTTCGGGTCCATAGTTATTAGCTAGATGGCTTCTTCTCTCTCTTTGGATCTCAATACAAAGTTCTCCATGATTCTCATGGAGATCTATTCGATGTAATCTTCTTTTGCGGTGTGTTGGTTGAGATCGATGAATTGTGGGTTTATGATCAAGTATATCTATGAACAATATTTGAATCTTCTCTGAATTCTTTAATGTATGATTGGTTATCTTTGCAAGTCTCTACGAATTATTAGTTTGGTTTGGCCTACTAGATTGATCTTTCTTGCAATGGGAGAAGTGCTTAGCTTTGGGTTCAATCTTGTGGCGTCCTTTCCCAGTGACAGCAGGGGCAGCAAGGCACGTATTGTATTGTTGCCATCGAGGATAACAAGATGGGGTTTATATCATATTGCATGAGTTTATCCCTCTACATCATGTCATCTTGCTTAAAGCATTACTCTATTCTTATGAACTTAATACTCTAGATGCATGCTGGATAGCGGTCGATGTGTGGAGTAATAGTAGTAGATGCATGATCAAAATTTGCACAAATATTCCTAAATCAAAGGTTTTTAGGTTTGAGAACTACTGGTTAAAACACAGCTCCTTTAAGCAAGTGGTGCAATCAGCTTGGAATATTCCAGTAGGATTTACTGATCAAGCCAAAAAGATTAATGCCAAGTTTAAAAACCTCAGAAGAGCTTTGAAGTTGTGGGCTAGAAGTCTGTCCTGCATGAAACAACAAATTGAAGATCTCAATGCATGCATATTCTTTTGGGACTTGGTGGAAGAATTCAGGAACCTCTCTTTATTTGAGGCCAACTGCAGATCTATGCTCAAGGAGTACTTGCTGACTGTTCTTAATAACCAGAAGATTTACTGGAAACAGAGAGGCAAAATTAAAGGGGTTAAATTTGGAGATGAAAACACTAAATTTTTTCACACAAAGGCTTCCATTAATCATAGGCATAATAAAATTGCTATGTTGTTGAATACAGACCAAGTGGAAGTTACAGAGCATGAAGGAAAACCTGCTATTTTATGGGAAGCCTTCAAAAAAAGACTGGGACAATCTACTGGACACACCATGCATTTTGATCTCCATGATTTATATAACCAAGCAGTGGATCCTCAAATTTTTATTCAATTAGAGGAGCAGTTCACCAGGGAGGAAATTGAGGAGGTAGTCAATAACTTACCATCAGATAAATCACCAGGCCCAGATGGTTTCAACAATGAGTTCATTAAAGCATGTTGGGATATTATTAAAGAGGATGTCATTGACCTCATCATGGCCTTCCATGTTGGTACTGTGAATTTGGAGAGTATAAATACATCCCACATTACTCTGATTCCAAAAATTGAAGTTCCTCTCACACCCAATGATTTCAGGCCTATCTCTCTGTTAAATGGGGTACTTAAAATCATCACAAAATTGCTGGCTAACGGACTACAGAAAATTATTCTGAAATTGGTTCACATCAACCAATATGGATTCCTCAAGGACAGAGTAATTCAAGACTGTTTAGGATGGGCATATGAATATATACACCAATGCCATAAATCAAAAGAGGAACTGCTGGTAATTAAACTTGATTTTGAAAAGGCCTTTGATACTATTGAACATCAAGCAATCATTCAGATCTTCATAGCAAAAGGGTTTGGGGAGAGATGGATTACATGGATGCAGATGCTATTTACTACAGCCTCTTCTGCTGTCATGCTAAATGGAGTGCCAGGGAAGAAATTTTACATCAAGAGAGGAGTGAGACAGGGAGATCCTTACTCTCCACTAATCTTTGTTCTTGCTGCAGACCTACTTCAGAGTATTTTGAACAGGGCCATGCGACTAAATGTTATTACATCTCCACTTCAGGTCAACTCCTGCCCAGATTTTCCAATTGTTCAGTATGCTGATGATACTTTGGTCATCATGCAAGCAAATGCCAGACACCTGATTTGTCTCAAAGCTCTCTTAAATACTTTTGCTACTGCAACGGGTCTTAAGGTTAATTATGCAAAGTCTATAATGGTACCTCTAAACATTGGGGAAGACAGAGTGGAGATTTTCACCAACACACTGCAATGTGCTAGGGGACAATTCCCTTTTACATACTTGGGGCTACATTTGGGGATTCATAAACCAACTGTAGAGCAGTGTCTACCACTTGTTAACAGAATTGCAAAAAGGCCTGCAGGCCTTTCTACCTTCATGACCCAAGCAGGGAAAGTTCTTTTGATCAAATCAGTGCTTTCTTCTCTATCTATTTTCTTCATGAGCTGCCTGGACATTCCTGTAACAATTAAAAAGAAGATTATTAAATATCTGAGACACTGTCTGTGGAGGAGCTCTGACATGGACGATAGAAGGCCAGCTCTGGTAGCCTGGCACACAGTTTGCAGACCAAAAAATCAAGGAGGATTGGGCATTCTGGATATATACATTCATAATAAAACACTTTTAATGAAAAATCTGCACAAATTCTTCAATAGACATGATATACCTTGGGTCCAACTAATCTGGGAAAGTTATTACTCTGAAGGGCAACTACCAGGAAATAATATGATTGGCTCTTTCTGGTGGAAATCAAACTTGGCTCTCATAGATCAATACAAAGCTATGGCAAGGTGCAATGTGGGAGATGGAAGAACTGCTTTTTTCTGGGATGACTTATGGCATACTTCAATTTTCAAACATACTTTCCAACACCTACACTCCTTTGTCAGGAATCCTCATGCTACTGTACAAACAGTAATCAACACAGAGTACTTTCAGGACCTGTTTCACCTACCACTCACAATTGAAGCCTATGAGGAATTTTTGCAAATGGAGGACATTTGCATCCAAGCAAGACAATCTGAGCATATAGATGCCCTAGACACCTGGAGTTACATTTGGGGGAATGAATTCTATTCCTCAATCAAGGCCTACAAAGTACTGATTGGACACAAGCAAGTCCCACCACACTTCAATTGGATATGGAATTCATCCTGTCAGCCAAAGCATAAGGTATTTTTCTGGAAACTACTTCATGATAGAGTAAATACAAGGAACCTACTCAGGAGGAAAAGCTTTGTGTTGGAAGTTTACAATTGTGCTGTTAGAGACTGTCAATAAGAAGAAACTCTTCATCATCTGTTTTGGGGCTGCCCTTTGGCTCAACAATGCTGGAACTACATCTGTCCTACTAGAACTCCAAATTTATCAGTCCTCGAAGCCTTTCAAGACCTCAAGAATAAGCTGCACTTCCCTTTCTTTATGGTGATCATCATACTTGGATCCTGGGCCATTTGGATAACTAGAAACAACAAGATATTTGAGAATATTTCTCCAACTTTCCAAGGCTGGAAGTGCATCTATTTATAGGAGCTCAAACTTCTGAAATATAGAATGAATATTAAACATGAGAGAATGTTCTCTAATTGGCTGGAGTCTCTGTTGTAATTTCCTTTGTGTGCCCTATTTTCCTAGTTTCTCTTGTTTTCTTCTTTTCTTTTTTTCCTCTTTGCTTTTTCTAGGGCTTACCTCAAGCCCTTAAGACTACTTTGTTTCTTTTTATTATAATAAAAGTTGCAGTGGGGTGTTTACCCTACTGTTTATAGTTCAAAAAAAAGTAGTAGATGCAGGCAGGAGTCGGTCTACTTGTCACGGACGTGATGCCTATATACATGATCATACCTAGATATTCTCATAACTATGCTCAAGTCTATCAATAGCTCAACATTAATTTGTTTACCCACCGAAATACTTATGCTCTCGAGAGAAGCCACTAGTGAAACCTATGGCCCCCGGGTCTATTTTCCATCATATTAATCTCCTGTCAACAAGCTATTTCTGGTGCCGTTTATTTTTGCTTTATTTACTTTTTAGTCTTTATCATAAAAATACCAAAAATATTATCTTATCATATCTATCAAATCTCACTTTCGTAAGTGACCGTGAAGGGATTGACAACCCCTTTATTGCATTGGTTGCAAGGATCTTATTTGTTTGTGTAGGTGCGAGGGACTCGTGCGTGGCCTCCTACTGGATTGGTACCTTGGTTCTCAAAAACTGAGGGAAATACTTACGCTGCTTTGCTGCATCACCCTTTCCTCTTCAAGGGAAAACCAATGCAGTGATCAAGAGGTAGCAAGAAGGATTTCTGGCGCCGTTGCTGGGGAGTCTACGCAAAAGTCAACATACCAAGTACCCATCACAAACTCTTATCTCCCGCATTACATTATTTGCCATTTGCCTCTCGTTTTCCTCTCCCCCACTTCACCCTTGTCGTTTTATTCGCCCTCTCTTTTCCGTTTCCCTCTTTTTCGCTCGCTTCTTGTTTGCTCGTGTGTTGGATTGCTTGCTTGTCACGATGGCTCATGATAATACTAAATTGTGTGACTTCACCAATACCAACAACAATGATTTTCTTAGCACTCCGATTGCTCCTCTTACCGATATTGAATCTTGTGAAATTAATGCTGCTTTGTTGAATCTTGTCATGAAAGATCAATTCGTCGGCCTTCCTAGTGAAGATGTCGCTACCCATCTAAATAGCTTCATTGATTTGTGTGATATGCAAAAGAATAAATATGTGGACTATGATATTGTTAAATTGAAGCTATTCCCTTTTTTGCTTAGAGAACGTGCTAAAGCTTGGTTTTCGTCTTTGCCTAAAAATTGTATTGATTCATGGAATAAGTGCAAAGATGCTTTTATATCTAAGTATATTCCTCCCACTAAGATCATCTCTCTTAGAAACTATATTATGAATTTTAAGCAACTTGATCATGAACATGTTGCACAAGCTTGGGAGAGGATGAAATTAATGATACGTAATTTCCCTACACATGGTCTAAATCCTTGGATGATTATACAAAAAATTTATGCCGGATTGAATTTTGCTTCTAGAAATCTTTTAGATTCGGCCGCAGGAGGCACTTTTAAGGAAATCACTTTAGGAGAATCTACTAAACTCCTAGATAATGTTATGGTTAATTATTCTCAATGGCACACCAAAAGATCTACTAAAAAAAAGGTGTATGCGATAGAAGAAATTAATGTCTTGAGTGGAAAGATGGATGAACTTATGAAATTATTTGCTACTAAGAGAGTTTCTTCTGATCCTAATGATATGCCTTTGTCTACTTTGATTGTGAATAATAATGAATCTATGGATGTGAATTTTGTTGATAGGAATAATTTTGGTAACAACGCGTATAGAGGAAACTTTAATCCTAGGCCGTATCCTAGTACTTCCTCTAATAATTATGGTAATTCCTCCAACAATTCTGATGGAAATTTCAATAAGATGCCCTCTGATTTTGAGACTAGTGTTAAAGAATTTATAAATTCGCAAAAGACTTTCAATGCTTTGCTTGAAGAGAAGTTGCCTAAGATTAATGAGTTGGCTAGGAATGTTGATAGAATTTCTCTTGATGTCGATTCTTTGAAACTTAGATCTATTCCTCCTAAGCATGATATCAATGAGTCTCTCAAAGCTATGAGAATTTCCATTGATGAGTGCAAAGAAAGAACCACTAGGATGCGTGCTAAGAAAGATTGCTTTGTGAAAGCGTGTTCTTCTAGTTTTTGTGAAAATAAATATGAAGATCTAAAAGTTATTGATGTGTCTCCTATTAAATCTTTGTTTTGCAATATGAATCTTGATAATGATGGGACTGAATATGATCCACCTTTACCTAGAAGGCGTTCCAAAAATTCGGAGTTTTTAGATCTTGATGCTAAAATTGATAAAAGTGAGATTGAAGAAGTTAAAACTCTAGATATCAATGAACCCACTATTTTGGATTTTAAGGAATTTAATTATGATAATTGCTCTTTGATAGATTGTATTTCCTTGTTGAAATTCGTGCTAAATTCTCCACATGCTTATAGTCAAAATAAAGCCTTTACCAAACATATCGTTGATGCTTTGATGCAATCTTATGAAGAAAAACTTGAGTTGGAAGTTTCTATCCCTAGAAGACTTTATGATGAGTGGGAACCTACTATTAAAATTAAAATTAAAGATCATGAATGCTATGCTTTGTGTGATTTGGGTGCTAGTGTTTCCATGATTCCAAAAACTTTATGTGATTTGCTAGGTTTCCGTGAATTTGATGATTGCTCTTTAAACTTGCACCTTGCAGATTCCACTATTAAGAAACCTATGGGAAGAATTAATGATGTTCTTATTGTTGCAAATAGGAACTATGTGCCCATAGATTTTATTGTTCTTGATATATATTGCAATCCTTCATAGACCTTTCCTTAGAACGATTGGTGCAATTATTGAGATGAAGGAATGAAATATTAGATTCCAGTTTCCCTTAAGGAAAGGCATGTAACACTTTCCTAGAAAGAAAATTAAACTACCATATGAATCTATTATGAGAGCCACTTACGGATTGCCTACCAAAGATGGCAATACCTAGATCTATCCTTGCTATTATGCCTAGCTAGGGGCGTTAAATGATAGCGCTTGTTGGGAGGCAACCCAATTTTATTTTTAGTTTTTTGGTTTTTGCTTCTGTTTAGGAATAAATATTTGATCTAGCCTCTGGTTAGGTTTGTTTTTATGTTTTAGTTAGTTTTTGTGCCAAGTTAAACCTATAGGATCTTCTTAGATGATAGTTATTTGATCTTGCTGAAAATTCCAGAAACTTTATGTTCATTAAAACAATTGTTAAAAATCACCAGAACGTGATAAAATATTGATTCCAATTGCATCGTATCAATAAACAAATTTTCTAGGTTTTCCTATTTTGGTAGATTTGTTGGAGTTCCATAATTTGCGTTAGTTACACAATACTACAGACTGTTCTGTTTTTGACAGATTCTGTTTTTCGTGTGTTGTTTGCTTATTTTGATGAATCTATGGCTAGTAAAATAGTTTATAAACCATTGAGAAGTTGGAATAAAGTATATTTATCACCAATATAAATAAAGAATGAGTTCATTACAGTACCTTAAAGTGGTGTTTTGTTTTCTTTCGCTAACAGAGCTCACGAGATTTTCTGCTAAGTTTTGTGTTATGAAGTTTTCAAGTTTTGGGTGAAAGATTTGATGGATTATGGAACAAGGAGTGACAAGAGCCTAAGCTTGGGGGTGCCCATGGCACCCAATATAATCTAAGGACACCAAAAAGCCAAAGCTTGGGGATGCCCCGAAAGGCATCCCCTCTTTCGTCTACTTCCATCGGTAACTTTACTTGGAGCTATATTTTTATTCACCACATGATATGTGTTTTGCCTGGAGCGTCTTGTATGATTTGAGTCTTTGCTTTTTAGTTTACCGCAATCATCCTTGTTGTACACACCCTTTGAGAGAGTCACACGTAAATTGGAATTTATAAGAATATTCTATGTGCTTCACTTATATTTTTTGAGCTATATAGTTTTGCTCTAGTGCTTCACTTATATCTTTTAGAGCACGGCGGTGGATTTGTTTTATAGAAACTATTGATCTCTCATGCTTCACTTATATTATTTTGAGAGTCTTAAAATAGCATGGAAATTTGCTTTAATTATAATATCATGAGAAATTTGATGCTTGATAATTGTTTTGAGATATAAAGGTGGTAATATCATAGTTGCGCTAGTTGAGTAATTGTGAAATTGAGAAATACTTGTGTTGTAGTTTGTGATTCCCGTAGCATGCAGGTCTGGTGAACCGTTATGTAACGAAGTCGGTGTTGGGGAACGTTGCAGAAAATTAAAAAATTTCCTACGGTTTCACCAAGATCCATCTATGAGTTCATCTAGCAACGAGTCATGGGAGAGAGAGATTGCATCTACATACCACTTTGTAGATCGTGAGCGGAAGCGTTCAACGAACGGTGATGAAGTAGTCGTACACACCGTGATCCAAATCACCGGAGATCCTAGCACCGAAAGCATGGCACCTCCGCGTTCAACACACGTACGGTCAGCGTAACGTCTCCTTCTTCTTGATCCAGCAAGGCAAAGGAGAGGTTGGGGAAGAAGACTCCAGCAGCAGCACGACGGCGTGGTGATGGTGGAGCCGCAGTACTCCGACAGGGCTTCGCCGAGCTCTTACGGAGGAGGAGGTGTTGGAGAGGGAGAGGGAGGCGCCAGGGCATAGGTTGGTCAGCCCCCCTCCCCTCCCCCCTTTATATAACCCCTTGGGGGGGCGCCGGCCCTAGGAGATGGAATCTCCTAGGGGGGCGGCGGCCAGGGAGGGGGGCTTGCCCCCCAAGCAAGGGGGGCGCCCCCTTTAGGGTTTTCCCTCCCCCCCAAACCCTAGGCGCATGGGCTCATGGGGGGGAGACGCACCAGCCCACATTGGGCTGGTTCCCTTCCTCACTTTGGCCCATGGGGCCCTCCGGGATAGGTGGCCCCACCCGGTGGACCCCCCGGGACCCTCCGGTGGTCCCGGTACAATACCGATAACCCCGAAACTTGTCCCGATGTCCGTATGAGGACTTTCCATATATAAATCTTTACCTCCGGACCATTCCGAAACTCCTCGTGACGTACGGGATCTCATCCGGGACTCCGAACAACATTCGGGTTACTACATATACATATCTTCACAACCCTAGCGTCACCGAACCTTAAGTGTGTAGACCCTACGGGTTCGGGAGACATGCAGACATGACCGAGACGGCTCTCGGGCAATAACCAACAGCGGGATCTGGATACCCATGTTGGCTCCCACATGCTCCACGATGATCTCATCGGATGAACCACGATGTCGAGGATTCAATTAATCCCGTATACGATTCCCTTTGTCAATCGGTATTTTACTTGCCCGAGATTCGATCGTCGGTATCCCAATACCTCGTTCAATCTCGTGACCGGCAAGTCACTTTTCTCGTACCGTAAAGCATGATCCCGTGATCAAACACTTTGATCACATTGAGCTCATTATGATGATGCATTACCAAGAGGGCCCGGTGATACCTCTCCGTCAAGCGGAGTGACAAATCCCAGTCTCGATCCATGTCAACCCAACAGACACTTTCAGAGATACCCGTAGTATACCTTTATAGTCACCCAGTTACGTTGTGACGTTTGGCACACCCAAAGCACTCCTACGGTATCCGGGAGTTACATGATCTCATGGTCTAAGGAAAGGATACTTGACATTGGAAAACTCTAGCAAACGAACTATGCGATCTTAAGCTATGTTTAGGATTGGGTCTTGTCCATCACATCATTCTCCTAATGATGTGATCCCGTTATCGATGACATCCAATGTCCATAGTCAGGAAACCATGACTATCTGTCGATCAACGAGCTAGTCAACTAGAGGCTCACTAGGGACATATTGTTGTCTGTTATTCACACATGTATTACGATTTCCGGATAACACAACTATAGCACGAATAAAGACAATTATCATGAATAAGGAAATATAATAATAATGCTTTTATTATTGCCTCTAGGGCATATTTCCAACAGTCTCCCACTTGCACTAGAGTCAATAATCTAGTTACATTGTGATGAATCGAACACCCATAGAGTTCTGGTGCTGATCATGTTTTGCCTTAGGGAGAGGTTTAGTCAACGGATCTGCGACATTCAGATCTGTGTGCACTTTACAAATCTCTATGTCTCCATCTTGAACATTTTCACGAATGGAGTTGAAGCGACGCTTGATGTGCCTGGTCTTCTTGTGAAACCTGGGCTCCTTTGCAAGTGCAATAGCTCCAGTGTTGTCACAGAAGAGCTTGATTGGCCCCGACGCATTGGGTATGACTCCGAGGTCGGTGATGAACTCCTTCACCCAAATTGCTTCATGTGCTGCCTCCGAGGCTGCCATGTACTCCGCTTCACATGTAGATCCCGCCACGACGGTTTGCTTGCAACTGCACCAGCTTACTGCCCCACCATTCAAAATATACACGTATCCGGTTTGTGACTTAGAGTCATCCAGATCTGTGTCGAAGCTAGCGTCGACGTAACCTTTTACGACGAGCTCTTCGTCACCTCCATAAAAGAGAAACATTTCCTTAGTCCTTTTCAGGTACTTCAGGATATTCTTGACCGCTGTCCAGTGTGCCTTGCCGGGATTACTTTGGTACCTACCTACCAAACTTACGGCAAGGTTTACATCAGGTCTGGTACACAGCATGGCATACATAATAGAACCTATGGCTGAGGCATAGGGGATGACGCTCATCTCTTCTATATCTTCTGCCGTGGTCGGACATTGAGCTGAGCTCAATTTCACACCTTGTAACACAGGTAAGAACCCTTTCTTAGATTGATCCATATTGAATTTCTTCAATATCTTATCAAGGTATGTGCTTTGTGAAAGACCTATGAGGCGTCTCGATCTATCTCTATAGATCTTGATGCCTAATATATAAGCAGCTTCTCCAAGGTCCTTCATTGAAAAACTTTTATTCAAGTAGGCCTTAATGATGTCCAAGAGTTCTATATCATTTCCCATCAAAAGTATGTCGTCTACATATAATATGAGAAATGCTACAGCGCTCCCACTCACTTTCTTGTAAACACAGGCTTCTCCATAAGTCTGTGTAAACCCAAACGCTTTGATCATCTCATCAAAGCGAATGTTCCAACTCCGAGATGCTTGCACCAGCCCATAAATCGAGCGTTGGAGCTTGCACACCTTGTCAGCGTTCTTAGGATCGACAAAACCTTCCGGCTGCATCATACACAATTCTTTCTTAAGGAAGCCATTAAGGAATGTCGTTTTGACGTCCATTTGCCATATTTCATAATCGTAGAATGCGGCAATTGCTAACATGATTCGGACGGACTTCAGCTTCGCTACCGGTGAGAAAGTCTCATCGTAGTCAACCCCTTGAACTTGTCGATAACCCTTAGCGACAAGCCGAGCTTTATAGATGGTCACATTACCATCCGCGTCTGTCTTCTTCTTAAAAATCCATTTATTTTCTATGGCTCGCCGCTCAACGGGCAAGTCAGTCAAAGTCCATACTTCGTTTTCATACATGGATCCTATCTCGGATTTCATGGCTTCCAGCCATTTGTCGGAATCCGGGCCCGCCATTGCTTCCTCATAGTTCGAAGGTTCACCGTTGTCTAACAACATGATTTCCAAGACAGGGTTGCCGGACCACTCTGGTGCGGAACGTGTCCTTGTGGACCTTCGAATTTCTGTAGGAGCTTGATTAGAAGCATCTTGATCATCATTAATTTCCTCTCTAGTCGGTGCAGGCACCTCAGAAACGTTTTCTTGAGTTTCGCCATTTTCCGGTTCAAGAGGTAACACTTCATCAAGTTCTACTTTCCTCCCACTTACTTCTTTCGAGAGAAACTCTTTCTCTAGAAAGGATCCATTCTTGGCAACAAAGATCTTGCCCTCGGATCTGAGGTAGAAGGTATACCCAACAGTTTCTTTAGGGTATCCTATGAAGACGCATTTTTCCGATTTGGGTTCGAGCTTTTCAGGTTGAAGTTTCTTGACATAAGCATCGCATCCCCAAACTTTTAGAAACGACAGCTTAGGTTTCTTCCCAAACCATAATTCATA
This sequence comes from Aegilops umbellulata, assembly GCA_032464435.1. Lineage (NCBI taxonomy): Eukaryota > Viridiplantae > Streptophyta > Magnoliopsida > Poales > Poaceae > Aegilops > Aegilops umbellulata. Next base: position 335,695,667 of record CP136058.1, read on the forward strand.
CGGTGTCGTCTCAACGGATTTCGACGGAGCCCTATTTAAAGTGAATGCGGCAGTCTCTAAAGCATAGCCCCAAAAAGATAGCGGTAAGTCGGTAAGAGACATCATAGATCGCACCATATCTAATAGAGTGCGATTACGACGTTCGGACACACCATTACGCTGAGGTGTTCCAGGCGGCGTGAGTTGTGAAACTATTCCACATTTTCTTAAGTGTGTGCCAAATTCGTGACTCAAGTATTCTCCTCCACGATCTGATCGTAGAAACTTGATCTTTCTTTCACGTTGATTTTCAACCTCACTCTGAAATTCTTTGAACTTTTCAAAGGTCTCAGATTTGTGTTTCATTAAGTAGACATACCCATATCTACTCAAGTCATCAGTGAGGGTGAGAACATAACGATAGCCACCGCGAGCCTCAACACTCATTGGACCGCACACATCGGTATGTATGATTTCCAATAAGTTGGTTGCTCGCTCCATTGTTCCTGAGAACGGAGTCTTGGTCATTTTACCCATGAGGCATGGTTCGCACGTGTCAAATGATTCATAATCAAGAGACTCTAAAAGTCCATCTGCATGGAGCTTCTTCATACGTTTGACACCTATGTGACCAAGGCGGCAGTGCCACAAATATGTGGGACTATTGTTATCAACTTTAACTCTTTTGGTATTCACACTATGAATATGTGTATCATCACGTACGAGATTCATTAAGAATAAACCATTAACCATCGGAGCATGACCATAAAACATATCTCTCATATAAATAGAACAACCATTATTCTCGGATTTAAATGAGTAGCCATCTCGAATTAAGCGAGATCCAGACACAATGTTCATGCTCAAACTTGGCACTAAATAACAATTATTGAGGTTTAAAACTAATCCCGTAGGTAAATGTAGAGGTAGCGTGCCGACGGCGATCACATCGACCTTGGAACCATTCCCGACGCGCATCATCACCTCGTCCTTCGCCAGTCTCCGTTTATTCCGCAGCTCCTGCTTTGAGTTACAAATGTGAGCAACTGCACCGGTATCAAATACCCAAGAGCTACTACGAGTACTGGTAAGGTACACATCAATTAGATGTATATCACATATACCTTTGGTTTTGCCGGCCTTCTTGTCCGCTAAGTATTTGGGGCAGTTCCGCTTCCAGTGACCACTTCCCTTGCAATATAAACACTCAGTCTCGGGCTTGGGTCCATTCTTTGGCTTCTTCCCGGCAACTTGCTTACCGGGCGCGGCAACTTCCTTGCCGTCCTTCTTGAAGTTCTTTTTACCCTTGCCCTTCTTGAACTTAGTGGTTTTATTCACCATCAACACTTGATGCTCCTTCTTGATTTCTACCTCTGCTGATTTCAGCATAGCATATACCTCAGGAATGGTCTTTACCATCCCCTGCATATTGTAGTTCATAACAAAGCTCTTGTAGCTAGGTGGAAGCGACTGGAGGACTCTATCAATGACCGCTTCATCCGGGAGATTAACTGCCAGTTGAGTCAAGCGGTTGTGCAACCCAGACATTTTGAGTATGTGCTCACTGACAGAGCCATTTTCCTCCATCTTACAGCTAAAGAATTTATCGGAGACTTCATATCTCTCGACCCGGGCATGAGCTTGGAAAACCATTTTCAGCTCTTCGAACATCTCATATGCTCCATGTCTCTCAAAACGCTTTTGGAGCCCCGGCTCTAAGCTGTAAAGCATGCCGCACTGAACGAGGGAGTAATCATCGCAGCGTGACTGCCAAGCGTTCATAACGTCTTGTTCTGCAGGGAGAATAGGTGCGTCACCCAGCGGTGCTCGTAGGACATAATCTTTCTTGGCAGCTATGAGGATGATCCTCAGGTTCCGGACCCAGTCCGTATAGTTGCTACCATCGTCTTTCAGCTTGGTTTTCTCTAGGAACGCGTTGAAGTTGAGGACTACGATGGCCATTTGATCTACAAGACATATTGTAAATATTTAGACTAAGTTCATGATAATAAAGTTCATTTAATCAAATTATTTAATGAACTCCCACTTAGATAGACATCCCTCCTAGAGTCATCTAAGCATTACATGATCCGAGTCAACTAGGCCGTGTCCGATCATCACGTGAGACGGACTAGTCAACATCGGTGAACATCTTCATGTTGATCGTATCTTCTACACGACTCATGCTCGACCTTTCGGTCTTCTGTGTTCCGAGGCCATGTATGTACATGCTAGGCTCGTCAAGTCAACCTAAGTGTTTCGCGTGTGTAAATCTGTCTTACACCCGTTGTATGTGAACGTTAGAATCTATCACACCCGATCATCACGTGGTGCTTCGAAACAACGAACTGTTGCAACGGTCACAGTTAGGGGGAACACTTTCTTGAAATTATTATGAGGGATCATCTTATTTACTACCGTCGTTCTAAGTAAACAAGATGCAAAACATGATAAACATCACATGCAATCAAATAATAAACGTGACATGATATGGCCAATATCACATAGCTCCTTTGATCTCCATCTTGGGGCTCCATGATCATCTTGTCACCGGCTTGACACCATGATCTTCATCATCGTGTCTCCATGAAGTTGCTCGCCAACTACTACTTCTACTACTATGGCTAACGCGTTTAGCAATAAAGTAAAGTAATTTACATGGCGTTTCTCAATGACACGCAGGTCATACAAAAAATAAAGACAACTCCTATGGCTCCTGCCGGTTGTCATACTCATCGACATGCAAGTCGTGATTCCTATTACAATAGCATGAACATCTCATACATCACATATAGATCATTCATCATTCATCACAACTTTGGCCATATCATATCACAAAGCACTTGCTGCAAAAACAAGTTAGACGTCCTCTAATTGTTGTTGCAAGTTTTTACGTGGCTGAATTAGGGTTCTAGCAAGAACATTTTCTTACCTACGTTAAAACCACAACGTGATTTGTCAACTTCTATTTACCCTTCATAAGGACCCTTTTCATCGAATCCGCTCCAACTAAAGTGGGAGAGACAGACACCCGCCAGCCACCTTATGCAACTAGTGCATGTTAGTCGGTGGAACCGGTCTCACGTAAGCGTACGTGTAAGGTTGGTCCGGGCCGCTTCATCCCACAATACCGCTGAAGCAAGATAAGACTAGTAGCGGCAAGAAGAGTTCACAACATCTACGCCCACAACAAATTGTGTTCTACTCGTGCAATAGAGAACTACGCATAGACCTAGCTCATGATGCCACTGTTGGGGAACGTTGCAGAAAATTAAAATTTTTCCTACGGTTTCACCAAGATCCATCTATGAGTTCATCTAGCAATGAGTCATGGGAGAGAGAGACTGCATCTACATACCACTTTGTAGATCGCGAGCGGAAGCGTTCAAAGAACGGTGATGAAGTAGTCGTACACACCGTGATCCAAATCACCGGAGATCCTAGCACCGAAAGCACGGCACCTCCGCGTTCAGCACACGTACGGTCAGCGTAACGTCTCCTTCTTATTGATCCAGCAAGGCAAAGGAGAGGTTGGGGAAGAAGATTCTAGCAGCAGCACGACGGCGTGGTGATGGTGGAGCCGCAGTACTCCGACAGGGCTTCGCCGAGCTCTTACGGAGGAGGAGGAGGTGTTGGAGAGGGAGAGGGAGGCGCCAGGGCATAGGTTGGTCAGCCCCCCCTCCCCTCCCCCCTTTATATAACCCCTTGGGGGGGCTCCGGCCCTAGGAGATGGAATCTCCTAGGGGGCGGCGGCCAGGGAGGGGGGCTTGCCCCCCAAGCAAGGGGGGCGCCCCCTTTAGGGTTCCCCCCCCCCCCAACCCTAGGCGCATGGGCCTTTGGGGGGGAGGCGCACCAGCCCACATTGGGCTGGTTCCCTTCCTCACTTTGGCCCATGGGGCCCTCCGGGATAGGTGGCCCCACCCGGTGGACCCCCCGGGACCCTCCGGTGGTCCTGGTACAATACCGATAACCCCGAAACTTGTCCCGATGTCCGTATGAGGACTTTCCATATATAAATCTTTACCTCCGAACCATTCCGAAACTCCTCGTGACGTCCGGGATCTCATCTGGGACTCCGAACAACATTCGGGTTACTGCATATACATATCTTCACAACCCTAGCGTCACCGAACCTTAAGTGTGTAGACCCTACGGGTTCGGGAGACATGCAGACATGACCGAGACGGCTCTCGGGCAATAACCAACAGCGGGATCTGGATACCCATGTTGGCTCCCACATGCTCCACGATGATCTCATAGGATGAACCACGATGTCGAGGATTCAATTAATCCCGTATACGATTCCCTTTGTCAATCGGTATTTTACTTGCCCGAGATTCGATCGTCGGTATCCCAATACCTCGTTCAATCTCGTTACCGGCAAGTCACTTTTCTCGTACCGTAAAGCATGATCCCGTGATCAAACACTTTGATCACATTGAGATCATTATGATGATGCATTACCAAGAGGGCCCGGTGATAGCTCTCCGTCAAGCGGAGTGACAAATCCCAGTCTCGATCCATGTCAACCCAACAGACACTTTCAGAGATACCCGTAGTATACCTTTATAGTCACCCAGTTACGTTGTGATGTTTGGCACACCCAAAGCACTCCTACGGTATCCTGGAGTTACACGATCTCATGGTCTAAGGAAAGGATACTTGACATTGGAAAACTCTAGCAAACGAACTATGCGATCTTATGCTATGTTTAGGATTGGGTCTTGTCCATCACATCATTCTCCTAATGATGTGATCCCGTTATCGATGACATCCAGTGTCCATAGTCAGGAAACCATGACTATCTGTCGATCAACGAGCTAGTCAACTAGAGGCTCACTAGGGACATATTGTTGTCTGTTATTCACACATGTATTACGATTTCCGGATAACACAATTATAGCACGAATAAAGACAATTATCATGAATAAGGAAATATAATAATAATGCTTTTATTATTGCCTCTAGGGCATATTTCCAACAGTCGGAGCATGCGGTATTTATTGATTGTCATCCTTTGTGTGGCGGTCGGGGTCGCGCGATGGTTAGCTCCTACCAACCCTTCCCCTAGGAGCATGCGTAGTAGTACTTTGCTTCGAGGGCTAATAAATTTTTGCAATAAGTATATGAGTTCTTTATGACTAATGCGAGTCCATGGATTGTACACACACTTACCTTTCCGCAATTTTATAGCCTCTTCGGTACCGTGCATTGCCCTTTCTCACGTTGAGAGTTGGTGCAAACTTCGCCGGTGCATCCAAACTCCGTGATATGATACTCTCTATCACACATAAACCTCCTTATATCTTCCTCAAAACAGCCACAATACCTACCTATTATGGGATTTCCACAGCCATTCCGAGATATATTGCCATGCAACTTCCCACCGTTCCGTTTATCATGACACGCTCCATCATTGTCATATTGCTTTGCATGATCATGTAGTTGACATTGTATTTGTGGAAAATCCACCGTTCATAATTCTTTCATACATGTCGCTCTTGATTCATTGCATATCCTGGTACACCATCGAAGGCACCCACATTGAGTCATATTTTGTTCTAAGTATTGAGTTGTAATTCATGAGTTGTAAGTAAATAAAAGTGTGATGATCATCATTATTAGAGCATTGTCATAAGTGAGGAAAGGATGATGGAGACTATGATTCCCCCACAAGTCGGGATGAGACTCCGGACTAAAAAAAGGAGGCCAAAAAAAGAGAGAAAAGGCCCAAACAAAAAAATGAGAGAAAAAGGGAGAAGGGACAATGTTACTATCCTTTTACCACACTTATGCTTCAAAGTAGCACCGTGATCTTCATGATTGAGAGTCTCTCATTTTGTCACTTTCATATACTAGTGGGAAATTTCATTATAGAACTTGGCTTGTATATTCCAATGATGGGCTTCCTCAAATGCCCGAGGTCTTCGTGAGCAAGCAAGTTGGATGCACACCCACTTAGTTTCTTTTGTTTGATCTTTCATACACTTATAGCTCTAAGTGCATTCGTTGCATGGCAATCCCTACTCCTTGCATTAACATTAATTGATGGTCATCTCCATAGCCCGTTGATTAGCCTCATTGATGTGAGACTTTCTCCTTTTTTGTCTTCCCACATAACCCCTATCATTATACCTTATTCCACCATAGTGCTATATCCATGGCTTGCGCTCATGTATTGCATAAAAGTTTAAAAGGTTGAAGCGCGTTAAAAAGTATGAACCAATTGCTTGGCTAAAACCGGGGTTGTACATGATATGAATATTTTGTGTCGGGAAGATGGAGTATAGCCAGAGTATATGATTTTGTAGGGATAACTTGCTTTGGCTATGTTATTTTGATAAGACATAATTGCTTGGCTAGCATGCTTGAAGTATTATTGTTTTTATGTCAACATTAAACTTTTTTCTTGAATCATATCAAATTTGAACATTCGTGCCACAATAAGAAGAATTACATTGAAATTATGCTAAGTAGCATTCCACATCAAAAATTCTGTTTCTATCATTTACCTACTCGAGGACGAGCAGGAATTAAGCTTGGGGATGCTTGATACGTCTCCAACATATCTATAATTTTTTATTGTTCCATGCTATATAATATTCTGTTTTGGATGTTTAATGGGCTTTATTATACACTTTTATATTATTTTTGGGACTAACCTATTAGCCGGAGCCCAGCCCAGAATTGTTGTTTTTTTGCCTATTTTAGAGTTTCGCAGAAAAAGAATATCAAACGGAGTCCAAACGGAATGAAACCTTCAGGAATGTGATTTTTGGAACAAACGTGATCCAGAGGACATGGACCCTACGTCAAGAAAGCAACCAGGAGGGCACGAGGTAGGGGGCGCACCTACCCCCCCCCCCCCCCTCGATGCGCCCTCCACCCTTGTGGGGCCCACGTTGCTCCACCGACATACTTCTTCCTCCTATATATACCTACGTACCCCCAAACTACCAGATACATAGCCAAAAACCTAATTCCACCGCCGCAACCTTCTGTACCCGTGAGATCCCATCTTGGGGCCTTTTCCGGAGCTCCACCGGAGGGGGCATTGATCACGGAGGGCTTCTACATCAACACCATAGCCTCTCCGATGATGTGTGAGTAGTTTACCTCAGACCTTCGGGTCCATAGTTATTAGCTAGATGGCTTCTTCTCTCTCTTTGGATCTCAATACAAAGTTCTCCACAATTCTCGTGGAGATCTATTCGATGTAATCTTCTTTTGCGGTGTGTTTGTTGAGACCGATGATTGTGGGTTTATGATCAAGTTTATCTATGAACAATATTTGAATCTTCTCTGAATTCTTTTATGTACGATTGGTTATCTTTGCAAGTCTCTTCGAATTATCAGTTTGGTTTGGCCTACTAGATTGATCTTTCTTGCAATGGGAGAAGTGCTTAGCTTTGGGTTCAATCTTGCGGTGTCCTTTCTCAGTGACAGCAGGGGCAGCAAGACACGTATTGTATTGTTTCCATCGAGGATAACAAGATGGGGTTTATATCATATTGCATGAGTTTATCCCTCTACATCATGTCATCTTTCTTAAAGTGTTACTCTGTTCTTATGAACTTAATACTCTAGATGCATGCTGGATAGCGGTCGATGTGTGGAGTAATAGTAGTAGATGCAGGCATGAGTCGGTCTACTTGTCACGGACGTGATGCCTATATACATGATTATACCTAGATATTCTCATAACTATGCTCAATTCTGTCAAATGCTCAACAGTAATTTGTTTACCCACCGTAATACTTATGCTCTCGAGAGAAGCCACTAGTGAAACCTATGGCCCCCGGGTCTATTTTCCATCATATTAATCTCCTGTCAACAAGCTATTTCTGGCGCTGTTTATTTTTGCTTTATTTACTTTTTAGTCTTTATCATAAAAATACCAAAAATGTTATCTTATCATATCTATCAGATCTCACTTTCGTAAGTGACCGTGAAAGGATTGACAACCCATTTATTGCGTTGGTTGAGAGGATCTTATTTGTTTTTGTAGGTGCGAGGGACTCATGCTTGGCCCCCTACTGGATTGATACCTTGGTTCTCAAAAACTGAGGGAAATACTTATGCTACTTTGTTGCATCACCCTTTCCTCTTCAAGGGAAAACCAACGCAGTGCTCAAGAGGTAGCAACATAACAAGGTCGTGCCATAAACTTGGCATAAGCCGGCCGTCCAAACAGAGCATGATGCGGTCTTTGAATCTTGACCACTTTAAAGACTAACGTCTCGGCCGTGGAATCATACTCATCCCCAAAGGCTACTTCCAGAGCAATCTTGCCTACAGGATACGCTGACTTACCAGGTACTACTCCATGGAAAACAGTATTGGACGTCTTGAGATTTTTATCAGTCAACCCCATACGACGGAAAGTATCATAGTAAAGGATATTAATGCTGCTACCTCCATCCATGAGTACCTTAGTGAACTTGTACCCTCCAACCTGAGGTGCCACCACCAAAGCCAAGTGACCCGGGTTATCAACCCGGGGTGGGTGATCCTCTTGACTCCACACAATAGGTTGCTCTGACCATCACAAGTAACGGGGAATCGCCGGCTCAACGACGTTCACGGCCCTTTTATGGAGCTTCTGATCCCGTTTGCATAAACCTGTGGTGAAGACGTTGTACTGCCCACTATTTAGCGACCTTGGATTATTTTGATAACCAGATTGCTGCTGCTAATTCCCCTAACCAGACTGTTGATGAAAACCTCCCTGATTGCCTTGATTACCTTGATTGCCTTGGAAGCCGGAATTAGAACCGCCACCACCCTGACTCGGACCGTGAGAGCCGGAACCTGAGCCGCCGCCTGGCCCATGATTGTTTTGGAATAGATCGGAATTTTTGAACTCCTTCATAATATGGCAGTCCTTGCAAAGGTGAGTGGACGGCCTTTCCCGCGTACCATGCTTTCGGCAAGGCTGATTCAACATCTGCTCCAGATTTATACCTGACCCTCCTGCCGAGGAGGCGACTTTCCTTTATGATGCTGACCATTGTTCTGTGTGTTGGTATTGGCCACAAAATCTAAATTATTATCAGCCTTGCGTTTACCGTTGCCCCCCTGACTCGTCGGGTTATGATGCTGGCCCTTAGTCTTGCTACTCTTCTTTCCCTTTCCCGGCTTTTTATCATCAGACTCGGGGTCCTTGGTACAATAGGAGTCATCATATTTAATTAGAGCCGCCATCATCTCCCCCATGTCACTGCAGTGGCGCTTCGACTGCCCTAACTTCTGTTCAAGGGGCAAAAAACGGCAATTCTTCTCTAACATTAGGACTGCTGAGCTGGCATTAATGTTATCCGACGAGTGCAGGATAGCCTTGACCCGGTGCACCCAATGGGTCGTTGACTCGCCCTCTTGTTGGGCGCAAGCATCCAAATCCACAGTCGACATGGGCTGTTTGCACGTATCTTTAAAATTCTGGATAAAACGGGCTTTTAGCTCGGCCCACGACCCAACGGAATTGGCAGGCATCCCTTTTAACCAAGTACGGGCCGTCCCATCCAGCATCATGGTGAAGTACTTGGCACACGCAGCATCGCTGACCTCCAACAGTTCCAGGCCATGTCATAACTCTCAATCCACGCCTCAGGGGTAAGTCGACTGTGTAGTTAGGCACCTTACGAGGTCCTTTGAAATCCTTGGGCAGACGCTCATTATACGCAGAGCCAATCCCAATCAAACCTTCTCCCAGTGGAAGAACAAATAGCTTCTATAGCTACCGGAACGATAGGATATCTTGATTCGTTCGAAATTGGACAGGTCAAGCTATTTCCGGACTGGATGAGTTACGTAAACACCTCAAAGATACTCATTCCAAGAAATTCGATCTTCTAGCCAGCTTCTAGCCAGCTGGATAAGGATGGAATCTGGTATCCAAGAAGAGGATGTTGGACATTCTTCATCCCGGAGGGCCGGGGAGAGGAGAGATAGCATCACTCTGACTTTGCCGGAAGGAGGAAAATCCAGAGTTGGCTTTGGGAGAAGAGAAGGAAGCTCTCAGGTTTAGTGATTCATACATGTCCTGTCTTTTGTTTGCAGGGTTTTGATTTCCGGTCTAGAGCTAGCACTAAACATGGTACACCTGTGGTTCTAGAGGTCACGCCTGCCTCCACCGAAGTCGTCGGATAAGCCGGAAGAAGTTGATGAGCCGCCTGCTGAACTGCCAACTCAGCTTCTCGACCTGCCCTGTCCTGGTCAACCAAATCCCGAGCACCATCGCGCGCCAGGTCAAGTCCATGCGGCTGGTTACGGCGCATGTCACTGCTTGAAACAGCCAGCGAGTCCATGTGTCTACTATAGCTCCGGCTTGGGCGAGGAGTCGAGTGAACCCTCTCACGACTGTAAGAATATGCCTCCTCGTGCACCAGAGCTGTCTGAAGAAGCTCCCTCGGCCTCCGTGTTTCAACCACGGCTAGAGACTCGCCTTCAACTGGGAGAGCCGCCAATCGTGTTGCTGCAGCGATCATGTTATCCAACGGGTTAGAGTAATCACCCGGTGGCATCCGCACATACCGTGGCGGGGTATTATTCAGACGAGGCGGATCTGTTGTGCGCGGCTGAACCGGCGCTCCAGTCCTGGGCATGGTCTCCACCCGATTCATCTCTGGCGGGTAATTGGTCCCTGCTCCAGGCGTAGGGAAAAGGTTCCGCGGATCATAAAATGAGGGTAGACGACTCCGGTGCTTCCTCCTTAAAATCTTGTTCGAAGCGTTCTGATCCACTATGAGCCGGTACGAATCCGCTTGAATCCGTTGTGCCCGAGCATCCAACATAACTCACTTCGCAGTCATCCTGGCATCCTCAGCCGCCAGATCCTCCTTGGCTTGTGCTATCTCATCACGCAATTTCGCAACCTCCGCATTGTGTTGATCTTGATTCGCTGAGTTAACATTCGCTGCTAACAGTGTTGTCAGACTGTCCTGTAATCCGGACAAGACCTGAGCCAGCGGGCGCACAGGGCCTCCTGCCCCGGCTGCCGTTGTCGTTGCCGCTGCTGACCCAGAAATCATCGTTGCTGCAGTTGTAGAATTCTACGCTCGTTGTGTGCCGGCCATGAAAATTGCGACACCATTCTGCGGCTCATAGGGGTCCGGAATACTTTCGCCATCAAAATAACCCCTAAGCCGGCCGTTTTGCAGCTCATACATTGAATTAGTCTCGCATGTCGACGATTCACCATCAGAGTAGATGGCCGTCTCACCGCCGGATACGGATCCTTCCTCAAATTCCGCCCCATGGATGAATCCAACGAAGGCGTGCTTCACGGCAGGATGAACTCGGGCGGGTCATGCACGCTGAGCCGTCTCGATGATGTTGGTGTAGATGTCCGGCTTAGGGCCCGGTTCGCCGATCTTGCCGATGAAGACATGGATTCCGCCAAAGGGGACATAGTACCCGTACTCAATTGAGCCGGCCTCGGGGCCCCAGCCTGCATCGTCGATGTAGAGCTTGCCGCGATGACTCTTGGTCATCCGGCCCACAGTGTATCCCTTGATCCCTTCGAAGTTGCCCTTTAAGAACTCAAAACCACCGTGCGACAGCCCCATGGTGGGCGCCAACTATCATGGAATTGTCACGGCAGATGTCCTAGTGTGAGGACTTAGTTGTGGAGCCATCACACTAGGTTAGCTTAAAGGTGTAGCGACCAGACCTCAAACAGTCTGATCTCTATGCATAAGTGTCATCCCTGGATCGGTAATGCTGACACACACAGTACTCGGAGGATTTATAACAGAGTAGCAATCACACACTTATTACAGTGAATGTCTCAAAAGAGAACTTATTACAATAAATATGGCTTAAGGCCATCTAATACAATAACAGTGGAAGGCTTGGAAGATAAAATGAGTCCATCAACTCCAACGGCATCACTGAGTGAAAGACCACGACCTAAGGCTCCTTACTCGTCCTGTGAAAAGTCTGCAACATGATACGTTGCAGCCCGAAAATGGGTCAACACATGGAATATGCTGGCAATGTAACACCAAAAGGACAATGAACAGAATAATGCTATCACTACATGCATATATGGCTGGTGGAGGCTGTAGGGTCAATATGTTTTGCGTAAAGCCAATTTTTCCCTACTGCAAAGGAATAAATTTTATTTAACTACTAAGTTGTTGAAAAAATATTGAGAAGGTAAACCCCCTCTCTATCCCAATTAAAAGTAATCATTAACAACCCAACAATTTAATTAAGTAGTGATGAGATCAATATAATAATCCAAGAACCAGATACTCAAGATGTCCATATCCGAGGACACGGCTAACCATGATTAGTTTGTACACTCTGCAGAGGTTTGCGCACTTTTCCCCACAAGACTCGATCTCCTCCATTGGATTTCTCGCACTACATGGTGTTTGAGAAACAGATGACCGAGACACAGTCTTTCAGAAGCGTTAGCACCTTACGATGGGTAGACCGGTACACCTACATCCGCTACATCTGCTAGTCTACCACTGTAAGAGTTCACACAACTTAATCAACTATGCTAGAGCCCATAATATCTTGTGGCTGCACACGGAAGTTTCTAGCATGAATAATTTTACGATCCCTTTGAGTCTGGGTGGCGGTCCATAGGAGAATCACACGGTACCCCGGGTTTTCCAAAAATACAGGTAATGACTGGAATACCCAGGTGCCTCAATCCACCCAGATGTGTATTAAAGTTGCCACCTTAAGTTAACCATTAATTAAGAATCTCACATCTGTCATGAATACACTCAAACCCAATCCACGTCTACGAGCATAGCATAGAAATATAAGCATAACGTAGAAGTAACTCCCAGGGTTTGATAATAAACGGGTGAATAGGTACTACCTCAACTATTTCCCATCCCACAATTTTATTCAGATCCTAACCATGCAATTGTTTGAGGATTGATCTAATGCAATAAAACTGGGTAGTAAGAGGTATGATCAAAGTGTTACTTGCCTTGTTGATGATCCGCGAAACCTAGAGACTCGTAGAAGCACGCTTCGCACTCCGGGTACTCTATCGCAAACAAACAAGCATACAATAAGAAATCAAGCAAAAGCATGGGTAAAACTCAAATAAGAGATCTAACCAGAAAGTTCAACTTAAGAACTCCGGTTTGCAAAAAGAATCAAATAAAACGAAGCAACAAAACTCAAAAGGCGAAAGAAACAAGCTTCGTTTACTAATCTGGACTAAAGTCAAATTTTACAGTAGAAAAAACTTGTTTAAGTTGGTTGAACGAAAAGAGGGTTTCGAGACGAAACTCTTGGCGCTTGAATCGCCTGATTTCGATAAATGAGCGAGAAGTTATACTAGAACGAAAATCGGATCAGAAATCACGATCAAAAATAATCGCTAAAAATCCAAGAAAAATAAAAACTGACGAACAGGCTAACGAACGAACGTTCGCTGACTGCGGCTAAATGGTGAAAATCGTTCGTAAAAACGAACGTACGGACGAACGTCCGCTAAATAACTAAACCGATAAAAATAAACCGAACTGATCTGAAAAAACGAAAACTAGGTTTTACGAAATAAAACTGATCGGTTTTTTAAAAAAAACGGCGGCTACCTTGAACTTCGACGGGCGGCGGCGCGGCGGCTCCGATGACGGCGGTTGGCGGTGTGCGGCGGCGGGACAGCGCGGGGTGGCGGCGTGGGCGTGCGGCGGCGCGAAGGGCGGCGGCGGCGGCGGATTGTCGGCGGCGGCTAGGGTTAGGGTTTGGCGGGGCGAGGCGGGCTGTTGTGGGCTAGCGGTAGGGCGCGGCTTATAAGGCCGAGCGGCGGACGAGTCCGGGTCGCCCACGGCGACCCGAGTAGGTTCGTTTTTTTAATAATTCAGACGTGCAGAAAAAGAAAGAAAAGAAATACTAAACAGACTCCAAAAATCCCAAAATAGATTTTCCCCGTCCTCTAAAAATAAGCCGGACAAAATAAACATTTATTTGGGCCTAAAATGCAATTTTGAAAAACACATATTTTTCCTAATTCAAATAAAATAGCGACAAAACTCCGAATAAAAATCTTATTTGATTTTAATATTAAATCTCTGATATTTCTTTATTTTGAGGAACTCATTTTATCCTCTCTCTTTTATTTTTAATAAAAGAAATATTTCAGAGAAAAATAATTAAAATCAAACGATCCTCTTTTCAAAATTCAAGAAAAACTCAAATATGAAAATAACGAAATCCCCAACTCTCTCCCTGGGTCCTTGAGTTGCGTAGAATTTCTAGGATCAACCAAAATGCAATAAAATATTATATGCAATGATGATCTAATGCATAACATTCCAAGTTGAAAATTTGGGATGTTACAAACTTACCCCCCTTAAGATGAATCTCGCCCTCGAGATTCGGGCTGGCTAGAAAATAGGTGAGAGTGATCCTTCCGTAGGTCTCCCTCTCGTTCCCAAGTGGCTTCATCCTCGGTATGGTGACTCCACTGAACTTTGCAGAACTTGATTACTTTGTTGTGTGTAACTCGGCTGGCAAACTCGAGTATCTTGACCGGTTTCTCCTCGTAGGTCAAATCACTATCCAACTGTATCGCTTCAAGCGGCACTGTATCTCTCAGAGGAATATCAGCCATCTCCGTGTGGCACTTCTTCAACTGAGAAACGTGGAACACATCGTGAACTCTGGACAATCCTTCGGGCAATTCTAACTTGTAAGCAACTTCTCCCATATGTTCCAAAACTCTGTATGGTCCCACAAAACATGGTGCTAACTTTCCCTTAACTCCAAAGCGCTTCACTCCTCGAAGTGGTGATACTCGAAGATACACTCTGTCTCCGACTTCGTAAATTCTTTCCTTGTGTTTAGAATCCGCGTAACTCTTCTGTCTGGACTGGGCTACCTTGAGTCTATCGCGAATCAGCTTAACCTTCTCTTCGGACTCTTTAATCAAATCTGGTCCAAACAATTGTCGGTCTCCAACTTCGTCCCACAACAACGGTGTTCTGCACCTCCTTCCGTACAGTGCTTCGAAAGGGGCCACCTTCAAACTGGCTTGATAACTGTTGTTATAAGAGAACTCTGCATAAGGAAAATTCATCCCAACTAGATCCATAGTCTAGCCCACAAGCTCTCAACATGTCCTCTAGAATCTGATTGACTCTCTTTCAGTCTATCCATCCGTCTACGAGTGAAAAGATGTACTGAACTCTAGCCTGGTTCCTAAAGTTTCATGCAACTGATTCCAAAACTTTGAAGTAAACTGATTTCCTCTATCTGATACAATGGTCCTCGGAACTCCATGCAGACATACGATCCTGGTAATATATATCTTTGCCAACTTAGCACTGGTGTAAGTGGTCTTTGCTGGGATGAAATGAGCTACTTTCGTCAATCGATCGACTACAACCCATATTGACTCATAGCCTGAACGAGTCCTGGGTAATCCTGTGATAAAATCCATGCCTAACTTATCCCACTTCCATTCGGGTATCGGCAATGGTTGTAGCAATCCTGCTGGCTTCTGATGTTCTGCCTTCACTCTCTGACATACATCACAAACTGCTACATACTCCGCAATATCCTTCTTCATACCGGTCCACCAGAAACTATCTTTCAAATCCAGATACATCTTGGCATTTCCTGGGTGAATCGAATATGGCGAATCATGGGCCTCTTGCAGAATCAACTTCCTGGTCTCCTGATCATTGGGCACATATACGCGGTCCTCAAACCATAAGGTATCGTGCTCATCCTCACGAAATCCCTTGGATTTTCCTTTACTCATCCTTTCCTTTATCTCGGCAATCTCCTTGTCCGTCTTCTAAGCTTCTCTAATCTTATCCATCAAGGTAGACTGAATCTCCAAAGCTTCTACATAACCTCTTGGAACTATCTCCAAACATAGCTTGCAAAGGTCTTCTGCTAACTCCTTGGGCAACTCTCCGGTCATGAGGGTATTTACATGACTTTTGCGGTTCAACGCATCGGCTACTATGTTAGCCTTTCCTGGATGATAATGCAATCTCATATCATAATCCTTAATGAGCTCTAACCATCTCCTCTGTCTGAGATTCACCTCCTTTTGCATGAAGATATACTTCAAACTCTTGTGATCCGTGTATACCTCACAATGGTTTCCGACGAGAAAATGTCTCCATGTCTTCAACGCATGCACTACAGCTGCTAACTCCAAATCATGCATAGCATAGTTTAACTCATGGGGTTTAAGCTGTCATGAGGCATATGAAACAACTCTTCCCTCCTGCATACGTACGGCTCCAAGTCCTCGACGTGAAGCATCGCAGTATACTTCATAATCTTTGCGTTGATCTGGTAGAATCAACACTGGTGATGTAACCAAGCGTCTCTTCAAATCCTGAAAACTCATCTCACATTCCTCAGTCCAATTGAACTTGGAGTCCTTCTTTAACAACTCCGTCATGGGCTTTGCAATCTTTGAGAAATTCTCAATGAACCTCCGGTAGTATCCTGCGAGTCCAAGAAAACTCCGGATCTCTCCAAAGAGAGAAGAAGCCATCTAGCTAATAACTATGGACCTGAAGGTCTGAGGTGAACTACTCACACTTCATCGGAGAGGCTAGGATGATTTAGAAGCCCTCCGTGATGACGACCCGCTCCGGCATAGCTCCGGAATAGGCCCCAAGATGGGATCTCGTGGATACAGAAGGTTGCGGCGGTGGAATTAGGTTTTTGGCTCCGTATCTGATCGTTTGGGGGTACGTAGGTATATATAGGAGGAAGGAGTACGTCGATGGAGCACCGAGGGGCCCACGAGGCAGGGGGCGCTCGTGACCGCCTCTTTGCTTCCTTGGAGTAGGGTCCAAGTCTCCTGGATCACGTTCGGTGAGAAAATCACGTTCCCGAAGGTTTTTATTCCGTTTGGACTCCGTTTGATATTATGTTTCTCCGAAACTCTGAAGTAGGCAAAAAACAGCAATTCTGGGCTGGGCCTCCTGTTAATAGGTTAGTCCCAAAAATAATATAAAAGTGGAAAATAAAGCCCAATATAGTCCAAAATAGTAGATAATATAGCATGGAGCAATCAAAAATTATAGATACGTTGGAGACGTATCAGGCATCCCCAAGCTTAATTCCTGCTCGTCCTCGAGTAGGTAAATGATAAAAAGAGAATTTTTGATGCGCAGTGCTATTTGGCATAATTTCAATGCAAATCTTCTTAATTGTGGTATGAATATTCAGATTCGAAAGATTCAAGACAAAAGTTCATATTGACATCAAAAATAATAATACTTCAAGCATACTAACAAAGTAATTATGTCTTCTCAAAATAACCTGGCCAAAGAAAGTTATCCCTACAAAATCATATAGTCTGGCTATGCTCTATCTTCACCACACAAAGTATTTAAATCATGCACAACCCCGATGACAAGCCAAGCAATTGTTTCATACTTTAACATTTTCAAAACTTTTTCAATCTTCATGCAATACATGAGCGTGAGCCATGGATATAGCACTATATATGGAGTAGAATTGTGGTTTTGGAGAAGACAAAAAGAGGGGAAGATAGTCTCACATCAACTAGGCGTATCAACGGGCTATGGAGATGCCCATTAATAGATATCAATGTGAGTGAGTAGGGATTGCCATGCAACGGATGCACTAGAGCTATAAGTATATGAAAGCTCAACAAAAGAAACTAAGTGGGTGTGCATCCAACTCGCTTGCTCACGAAGACCTAGTGCATTTTGAGGAAGCTCATCATTGGAATATACAAGCCAAGTTCTATAATGAAAAATTCCCACTAGTATATGAAAGTGACAAAATGAGAGACTCTCTATCATGAAGATCATGGTGCTACTTTGAAGCACAAGTGTGGTAAAAGGATAGTAACATTGTCCCTTCTCTCTTTTTCTCTCTTTTTTTTATTTGGGCCTTTTCTCTTTTTTCATGGCCTCTTTTTTTTTTCGTCCGGAGTCTCATCCCGACTTGTGGGGGAATCATAGTCTCCATCATCCTTTCCTCACTTGGGACAATGCTCTAAAAAATGATGATCATCACACTTTTATTTTTCTTACAACTCAAGAATTACAACTCGATTCTTAGAACAAAGTATGACTCTATGTGAATGCCTCCGGCGGTGTACCGGGATGTGCAATGAATCAAGAGTGACATGTATGAAAGAATTATGAACAGTGGCTTTGCCACAAATACGATGTCAACTACATGATCATGCTAGCAATATGACAATTATGGAGTGTGTCATAATAAACGGAACGGTGGAAAGTTGCATGGCAATATATCTCGGAATGGCTATGGAAATGCCATGATAGGTAGGTATGGTGGCTGTATTGAGGAAAATATATGGTGGGTGTATGATACCTGCGAAAAGTGCGCGGTATTAGAGAGGCTATCAATGGTGGAAGGAAGGGAAAAGTGCGTATAATCCGTGGACTCAACATTAGTCATAAAGAACTCATATACTTATTGCAAAAATCTAGAAGTTATCAAAGCAAAGTATTATGCGCATGCTCCTAGGCGGATAGATTGGTAGGAAAAGACCATCGCTCGTCCCCGACCGCCACTCATAAGGAAGACAATCAATAAATAAATCATGCTCCAACTTCATCACATAACGGTTCACCATACGTCCATGCTACGGGAATCACAAACTTTAACGCAAGTATTCGTTAAATTCATAAATACTCAACTAGCATGACTCTAATATCACCATCTTCATATCTCAAAACAATTATCAAGCTCCAATCTTTTCTTAGTATTCAACGCACTCAAGAGAAAGTTTCACATATCTTGAATACCAAGTATATTAATATTAAGCAAATTACCATGCTATTAACGACTCTCAAAATGATCTAAGTGAAGCATGATAGATCAATAGTTTCTTTAAAACAAATCCACCACTGTGCTCTAAAAGATCTAAGTGAAGCACTAGAGCAAAAATTATAAGGCTCAAAAGATATAAGTGAAGCACATAGAGTATTCTATCAAATTTCAATTCATATATGGCTCTCTCAAAAGGTGTGTTCAGAAAGGATGATTTTGGCAAACTAACAAACAAAGACACAAATAAAACAAGATGCTCCAAGCAGAACACATATCATGTGGTGAATAAAAATATAGCTCCAAGTAAAATTACCGATGGAAGTAGACGAAAGAGGGGATGCCTTCCGGGGCATCCCCAAGCTTTAACTTTTTGGTGTCCTTGGATTATCTTGGGGGTGCCATGGGCATCCCCAAGCTTAGGCTCTTGCCACTCCTTGTCCCATAATCCATCAAAAGAATTTACCCAAAACTTGAAAACTTCACAACACAAAACTCAACAGAAATCTCGTGAGCTCTGTTAGAGAAAGAAAACAAAAGACCACTTCAAGGTACTGTAATGAAATCATTATTTATTTATATTGGTGTTAAACCTACTATATTCCAACTTCTCCATGGATTATAAACTATTTTACTAGCCATAGATTCATCAAAATAAGCAAACAACACACAAAAACAGAATCTATCAAAAACAGACCAGTCTGTAGTATTCTGTAACTAACGCAAACTTCTGGAATTCCAAAAAATATACCAAACTAGGAAGACCTAGAAAATTTGTTTAATGATCAGAAGAAATTGGAATCAGTATTTTATCACGTTCCGGTGATTTTTAACAATTGTTTTCGTGAACAGAAAGATTCTGGAAATTACAGCAAGATCAAATAACTATCATCCAAGAAGATTCTATAGGTCTAACTTGGCACAAAAAATAATTAAAAAACCACATCTAAACATAAGGTAGATGGATTATTTATTCCTAAACATAAGAAAAAACAAAAAAAACTAAAATAAAATTGGGTTGCCTCCCATCAAGCGCTATCGTTTAATGCCCCTAGCTAGGCATTAAGATTTCAATGATGCTCACGTGAAAGACAAGAATTGAAGCATAAAGAGAGCATCATAAAACACATGACAAACACATCTAAGTCTAACATACTTCCCATGCATAGGCATCTTATAGGCAAACAAATTATCAAGGCAAGCAAAAACTAGCATATGCAAGGGAGCGGAAAGAAACAATAGCAATCTCAACATAACGAGAGGTAATTTAGTAACTTGAAAATTTCTATAACCATATTTTCCTCTCTTATAATAATTACATGTAGGATCATAAGAAAATTCAACAATATAGCCATCACATAACATATTCTCAACATGATCCACATGCATGCGGAGTTGACACTCTTCCAAAATAGTGGGATTACCATTAACTAAAGTCATGATTTCTCCAAGCCCACTTTTATCAAAAAATTTCATAAGATTGAATGTTATCCAAATATGTGGGATCTAAAGTTGACACCCTTCCAAACCCACTTTCAATATTATTGCAAATAATATTATCAATCTTATATTCATCATGGGGCTTAAATAAATTTTCAAGATCATAAGAAGAATCTCCCCAGTCATGACTATTGGACATAGCAAAACTAGCATCCCCAAGCTTAGGATTTTGCATATTATTAGCATAATTTACATCAATAGAATTTATAATAAAATCATTGCAATCATGCTTTTTATTAAAAGATCTATCGTGAAGCACTTCATCATAATTTGCAGATTGACGGATTTCAGGCAAAACCTCATAAAGATAATCTAGTGCACTCAATTCACTAGCAATAGGTTCATAATAATTGGATCTCTTAAAGATATTAGCAAGTAGATGAGGATCCATAAAATTTTAGCAAGCGAAGATGCAAGCAAAAAGAAGGCACATGGTAACACAAGATTGAATGGAGGAAGGGCGAATAAAACGGCAAGGGTGAAGTGGGGGAGAGGAAAACGAGAGGCAAATGGCAACTAATGTAATGCGGGAGATAGGGATTGTGATGGGTACTTGGTATGTTGACTTTTGCGTAGACAACGGCGCCAGAAGTGGCTCGTTGTTAGGAGTCCAAATCTTGACTTGCTCTTGCGTAAGCCTCCCCGGCAACGGCGCCAGAAATTCTTCTTGCTACCTCTTGAGCACTGCATTGGATTTCTCCGAAGAGGAGAGGATGATGCAGCAAAGTAGCGTAAGGCTTCCCTCAGTTTGTGACAACCAAGGTATCAATCCAGTAGGAGGCTACGCGCAAGTCCCTCGTACCTGCACAAAACAATAGCTCCTCGCAACCAACGCGATTAGGGGTTGTCAATCCCTTCACGATCACTTACGAGAGTGAGATCCGATAGATAATATTTTTGGTATTTTTTGGTATAGAGATGCAAAGTGAAAAGTAAAAGGCAAAGTAAAGAAGCAAAGCAAGATTAAAGTGATGGAGATTGATATGATGAGAATAGACCCGGGGGCCATAGCTTTCACTAGTGGCTTCTCTCAAGAGCATAAATATTCTACGGTGGGTGAACAAATTACTATCGAGCAATTGACAGAATTGAGCATAGTTATGAGAATATCTAGGTATGATCATGTATATAGGCATCACGTCCGAGACAAGTAGACCGACTCCTGCCTGCATCTACTACTATTACTCCACTCATCGACCGCTATCCAGCATGCATCTAGAGTATTAAGTTAAAAACAGAGTAACGCCTTAAGCAAGATGACATGATGTAGAGGGATAGTTTCATGCAATATGATAAAAACCCCATCTTGTTATCCTCAATGGCAACAATACTATACGTGCCTTGCTGCCCCTTCTGTCACTGGGAAAGGACACCGCAAGATTGAACCCAAAGCTAAGCACTTCTCCCATGGCAAGAAAAACCAATCTAGTAGGACAAACCAAACTGATAGTTCGAAGAGACTTGCAAAGATAACAAATCACACATAAAAGAATTCAGAGAAGATTCAAATATTATTCATAGATAGACTTGATCATAAACCCACAATTCATCGGTCTCAACAAACACACCGCAAAAAGAAGATTACATCGAATAGATCTCCACGAGAGAGGGGGGAACATTGTATTGAGATCCAAAAAGAGAGAAGAAGCCATCTAGCTAATAACTATGGACCCGAAGGTCTGAGGTGAACTACTCACACTTCATCGGAGAGGCTAGGATGATGTAGAAGCCCTCCGTGATGATGGCCCTCTCTGGCGAAGCTCCGGAACAGGCCCCAAGATGGGATCTCGTGGATACAGAAGGTTGCGGCGGCGGAATTAGGTTTTTGGCTCCGTATCTGATCGTTTGGGGGGTACGTAGGTATATATAGGAGGAAGGAGTACGTCGGTGGAGCACCGAGGGGCCCACGAGGCAGGGGGCGCGCCCTAGGGTGGCGCGCCCCCACCCTCGTGACCACCTCTTTGCTTCCTTGGAGTAGGGTCCAAGTCTCCTGGATCACGTTCGGTGAGAAAATCACGTTCCCGAAGGTTTTATTACGTTTGGACTCCGTTTGATATTCTGTTTCTCCGAAACTCTATAATAGGCAAAAAAACAGCAATTCTGGGTTGGGCCTCTGGTTAATAGGTTAGTCCCAAAAATAATATAGAAGTGGAAAATAAATCCCAATTTAGTCCAAAAAAGTAGATAATATAGCATGGAGCAATAAAAAATTATAGAAACGTTGGAGACGTATCAGTTAGTCAGACCAAATGACATAACAGTATACTCATATAGCCCATACCTTGTGGTAAAAGCTGTCTTAGGTATGTCCTACTCTCGAATCTTCAACTGGTGATACCCTGATCACAAATTGATCTTGGAAAACACTTTTGCTCCTTGGAACTGGTCAAACAAATCATTGATCATCGGCAGTGGGTACTTGTTCTTGATCGTCACCTCATTCAATCCATGATAATCAACAACCATCCTTAACGATCCATCCTTATTCTCCACTAGAAGTACTGGTGATCCCCAAGGTGACGAACTTGGGCGAATATATCCCTTATCCAGTAACTCCTTAATCTGCTTCTTAATCTCCTCAAATCCTTTGCGGGCATCCTGTACGGTCTCTTAGATATTGGCCCTGTGACTGGCAAAAGCTCAATCAAAAACTCAATGTCTCTATCCGGTGGCATGCCTGGCAATTCTTCTGGAAATACATCCGGAAAATCCTTCACCACTGGTACTTCCTCCTGTATAACTCCTGATAAGGAATTTACTTGAGTCATTTTCGGCACATGCCGGGATACATACTTGATCCTTCTTCCCTCTGGGGTGGTGAGTAAAATCGTCTTACTGGCGCAATCGATGTTTCCTCCATACATCGATAGCCAATCCATACCCAGAATCACATCCAAACCTTGTGACTCCAATATTATCAGATCAGAGGGGAAAACATGCCTACCTATGGTCAATGGCATCTGAAAACATCCATGGCATGCCATATACTCTGCTCCGTGTGAGGTTACTAGCATGGGTGTCTTAAGAACTCTAGTGGGCAACTTATACTTATCCACAAATCCCCTTGATATGTATGAATGCGATGCACCAGTATCAAAAAGTACGACTGCAGTAAATGACTTAACCAGAAACTTACCTATTACTGCATCTGGCTGAGCTTCAACCTCCTCCACGTTAACGTGGTTCACTTGTCCCCTGTTGAAAGGGTTGGGCTTCTTCCCAGAGCTTCCATTGCCCTATCCATTCTTAGCTTCAGGACATTCACTGGCGTAATGTCCGGTCTTCTAGCACTTGTAGCAAGTAACGTGGCTTAGATCCTTCTTGGTGGGTGTTGCCGGCTTGGAACGGTTCTGTCCCTTGCTTCCTCCATTACCATTCCCATTCTTGGGGCCACTATGGTTGTGCGAACTTCCTCCATTATGAGTGTGGCCTCCATGGTTATGAATAAGTCCTCCCGAGTTCGGGGTGAAACGGGGTCTCTGCTGGGCTCCAGAATTATACTTCCTGTCGGTGTCAAAACCGGCGGATCTCGGGTAGGGGGTCCCGATCTGTGCGTTAAGGTCGGATGGTAACAGGAGACAAGGGACACTTTATTTTACCCAGGTTCGGGCCCTCTCGATGGAGGTAAAACCCTACTCCTACTAGATTGATATTGATGATATGGGTAGTACAAGAGTGGATCTACCACGAGATCAAGGAGGCTAAACCCTAGAAGCTAGCCTATGGATATGATGATGGTTATGATGTGTTCGTCCTACGGACTACAGCCCTTCGGTTTATATAGGCACCGGATAGGGTTAGGGTTACACAGAGTCGGTTAAATTGGTAGGAGATCTTGAACATCCGCACGCCTAGCTTGCCTTCCACGCCAAGGAAAGAACCTTCCGGACACGGGACGAAGTCTTCAATCTTGTATCTTCATAGTCCTAGAGTCCGGCTGAAGATATAGTTCGGCTATCCGAACACCCCCTAATCCAGGACTCCCTCAGTAGCCCCCGAACCAGGCTTCACTGACGTCGAGTCCTGCACGCAAATTTGTCTTCGGCATTGCAAGGCGGGTTCCTCCTCCGAATCTTGTGTACCTGTATGAATAATGTCCGTAGCGCTCCTCGGTCTCGGTGCCCAATAATTGCCGTCTTCCACGTGCTGAACGAAGGCGAAAAGCCCGGGGTGTTTTTATATTCACACCCTTGGTCATATAAACGAGCCGCCTATTTAACGGGATGGGGATCTAGATCAAAACCACATCTTCTTCTCCCCGCGAGTTATCATCAGAGCGTCTCCAGCAAAGGTCCATTCCAACATGGCCAGCCGTCGTAGCTCCTCCCCTCGCCCTTCCAGCCCCAAATCCGGAGACTGGGGGAGTTGCACCATCCCACACAGCGAGCTAGTGTCACTGCAGGCCAAAGGATTCCTTCCCCAAGCATATATGGTCCCGGTCCGAGCTGGACTCGCCACCTACAACGGCGGCAAGCAAGCGGAGAGCACCCCCAATCCTTCTAAAGGAGAGCGGGTGTGCCTCGTCCCTTATTTATTAAGGGGTCTGGGATTTCCAATTCATCCATTCCTCTGCGGGCTTCTGGAGTTCTACGGCCTCCAGCTGCACAACCTCACGCCTGGCTCCGTGCTACATATTGCAGGCTTCGTTGCCCTTTGCGAGCTGTTTTTAGGCGTCGAGGCTCATTTTGCGCTGTGGAAGAGGTTGTTCTGCTTGGTGCCCCGTTCTCAGAAGGGGTCTATATACCAAGTGGGCGGAGCCGAAATATGGCGCATCGCCGGGACCGGATACCTATCCGGAACCCCAGAGAAGGCGTCCGAGGACTGGCCTTCAGAATGGTTCTACATAGACGATGTCCCACTGCCGAACCCTGTCCGGGCCGGCCTCCCTGAGTTCAGCATGGCTCCCTTAAAGAAACTCTTAAGTTGGCATCCGCGGAGCTCTCAGAGAGAAAACAACAGAGACGTTCTTTACCTGATGGGCCGGATAAGACTGTTGGCTCATTCCGGACTAACCATGATTGGAGTCATGGCCGCATGTATTATGCGGGGGGTGCAGCCGCTTAAATATAGGAGCCACCCCATGTGGGATTTCAACGGGGAGGATGACGCCACCCATTATGGCCGCAAGGGGCCAGACACAGCCGCCGCTCTAGTAAAGATTCTAACATCTTTGTACAAGGGAGAAAAGGAGGACTTCCTCCGCGTCAACCCGCGGGCCGGATTCACTATGTATGAACCTCCAAGTTGGATAAGTGAACAATCGCACTTGCCCGCTTATTTAATGCTCCCATGACTAGATACGTAATCTGGTGATTTCAATGCAGGAGCTTCGACAGGAGGTAAAGGATATCAACAGCTGCTCTCCACAGCCTGAGGACCCAGAACGGTCCC
The DNA here is from genome assembly GCA_032464435.1 of Aegilops umbellulata. Classification (NCBI taxonomy): domain Eukaryota; kingdom Viridiplantae; phylum Streptophyta; class Magnoliopsida; order Poales; family Poaceae; genus Aegilops; species Aegilops umbellulata. Next base: position 335,721,314 of record CP136058.1, read on the forward strand.
TCGATCCGGACTTCGAAGAGGATCCGGACATATCGGTGGAGCTCATCGACGGGGTGTTCCACCAGTTAAGCAAAGATAATACCTTGGTAGCCATTACGGCTGATTATCCCGGGTTAATCCCGGCCTCCCAGGTGACAGAAACCGGAGTGTTTATTCCCTCAAGAGAGATTCTGTCCTTACATATTCCGGTGTTTCTGACGACAACCGTATTTTATAGGGGAGATTTCCGAGGAGGGAGGCCGAACCTGCGGCGGCTGGCCAACAAGGAGCTGCCGGGCCCCGTGGGGTAAAAAGGGATGAAGTCCGGACCGAGAGTTCGGCACAAAGGTATAACGCGCCCTCTGTCTTCCTGGCGTTATTCTTTCAGGGCATATTAACATCCGTACTGTTTCTAGGATGAAGAGGCCTCGCCGGACTATATCCGGAGGGGCCGCCAACCGCGCCTCTACTAGCCAGGCTCCAACGTCTGGTCCGGAGGCGGCGACGAACACCAGGCTTGCGCTGGACGCTCCTCCAACAGAGGATGCGGACCGGCTATCTGCCACAAATTCAGAAGTGGAGAGCGCCATGAACCATAGGCGTCGCCAGACAGTTCTACGCGACGCTTGTTTCTCCCGAGAGGCCTTAAACGCCTTCAATTCGGGAGATGCGTACCTTCGTGCTGCTCAAGATGGTTTAGCCAGGGCCACGGAGCAGTATGTGAAAGACATACGGGTAAGAAAATTTAAATATATATATATACCAGTAGCCCCCGAGACTTGAAACAGTTAAACTAACTGATTTAAGGATCATATAATATGTAGGTTCTTACTGAGAAGAACACCGTTGTGTCCCAGGAGCTGGAAAAGTGCAAGGCCCAACTAGAGGCCGCACTAGCCGCAACAGGGGAGCCAAAAGGGACCCCCTCAGGTACGATATACGTTGAGAGATTGGTATTGTGCGGCTTATGTGCGAATCTGACAATTAATGTTGCAGATGGTGCCGGACTAGATCCGGAGAGGCAACAACTCTTACGCCAGTTAAAGGCTGGCGAGAGTACGTTGACAAGGGTGAGGCGAGAGAAGAATGATCTTCAGGATGCCAACACCAAGCTGGATGTTGAACTGAAAGACGTTCGTGGCCAGCTATCTGACTCCATGAAGGAGAATCAGCGTCTTTGACGCGGCATATTTAGTAAGTGCTTGAGCGAACTCTTGAAAAAAAGGAGTTCGGCGAGGAAGACGAATAACAGAATTATGTCTGTAGGTATGCTCACAGGTCGTCCTGCAGAGGAGATGCCCGGTTCTACGGGTGACCTTCTCCCCGAACTCCTGCAACTGCACGAACGAATTCGGCAGGCAATGCAAGGGGTTGCCTGGGCCTTATGGCCTGCCCACTCCACGCCCGAGGGCCTTGGAGAGCTTGCGGAGAAGCTGACGGGAGCTCGGCGGTGCATCCGGTTGTGGAAGATATCAGCCTGCCGACAAGGCGCGAGGGAGGCCTGGGCCATGGTGAAGACGCGCTTTACGAAGTCTGACCCTAATCACATGGCCGAGGTCGGACCAGTGGGGCCTGTCGGGAAGGAGATCCCTGTGAGCTTGGTGTATGGCCAGGTAGAGCTGGCCGCAAAGTATTCCCAGCAGGACTATAATTAGACAGCCTGTTAGATGGTATAGAGGAGGAATACGATCAGTCAAGATGACTATGTAATTTATAATTGACATGTGTAATGCCTTCTAGCCGGATTGTAGATCGTTTGTCGTTGCCGACCTTTTCTCTTCGACCTCGGGACCTGACGGTCCGGAGTGTGTCCGAATACCATAACGGTTATAAAAAACCGGGGTATGCATGGAGACCAGGCGTAGGGGTCATTAGGGCTTTATCAGACAAGTGCCCAACTAGTTATGTTATATTACATGGTTAGTAAGAAACATCTTCCAGAGAGAATAGTTCTGTTAAGGGTTCCTTTCGCTGGGGTGGTGTGCCCTAAAGTGCACGTCCGGACTGCAAATGCAGAAGATCATCTGGGGGCATGTATAAAATAAAAAGGTTCATCTTTAGTTCACCGACCGAATATTCCCTTAAGAACGCTAGCTTTCGGCTTCACCCAGTCTGAGGTACACATCTGGCTTATCCGGCAGTAACAATCGCAGAGGTGCTCCCTTTACCGCCTAGCCGAACAATCGGGAACGTAGGGGTAAGCACAGGAGCCAGGCAACCCAGCTTGGCCAAAACTTAAGTCATATCGATGCATATAATGGCAAAGAAAAGGTGCATGCGGAAGTCTGACGCATGCGTTGGGTATGAAACCCATATAGACAAGCTTCTGTTAAAGAAGCCCCCAGGTTTAAGGAGTGCGGATAGCGCGTCACATAATGAGCCTTTTAAGGGTTAGAAAAGAAAAGAGTAGTAGACAAAGTAAAAAAAAGGTATAAATGTAAATAATGGACAGAGGAAGGAGACAAACACAGAGTCCGGCGCTAGGCATAGAATCTTCGGAGACGTGTGGCGTTCCATGGGTTCGTCTCGAGTCGGTTGTCCGACGCATCTCGCAGGCGTACGCTCCACCAGTTAGTACTTGGTCGATTATGAATGGACCTTCCCATTTGGGATTGAGTTTGTTCTTTTGCTTATCCGGCAGGCGTAGAACTAGTTCACCAACGTTGTAATTTTTGGCACGTACTTCTCTGCTTTGATATCTTCGAGCTTGCTGTTGATAGAATACGGAACGGGCCTTAGCCACATCACGCTCTTCCTCTAAGGCGTCCAGGTTGTCCTGCCGATCAAGCTCGGCTTCTCTTTCTTCATACATGCGCACTCGAGGTGAGTCATGAATTATGTCGCAGGGCAGAATCGCCTCAGCGCCGTACACCATAAAGAATGGCGTGAATCCGGTGGTACGATTTGGCGTGGTTCACAGCCCCCAGAGTACGGAGTCGAGCTCCTCTACCCAGTGCATATCAGATTCCTTGAGGGACCGCACTAGTCTGGGTTTGATGCCGCTCATGATGAGACCAGTTGCACGTTCGACCTGACCGTTAGTTTGTGGGTGATAGACAGAAGCGTAGTCGAGCTTAACGCCCATGTTTTTGCACCACAGCTTTACTTCATCAGAGGTGAAGTTTGTGTCGTTATCGGTGATAACGCTGTGGGGAACACCATAACGGTGTACGACCCCGGATACGAAGTCTATCACAGGTCCGGATTCAGCCGTCTTGACAGGCTTGGCTTCTATCCATTTGGTGAATTTATCCACCATGACCAATAAGTATGTTTTCTTGTGGGTTCCGCCTTTAAGGGGTCCCACCATATCGAGCCCCCAGACCGCGAAAGGCCAAGTGATGGGGATAGTTCGGAGGGCGTTGGGTGGCATATGGCTTTGGTTGGCAAAGAGCTGGCAACCGACGCACCGTTTGACTAGGTCCTGAGTGTCTGCTCTAGCCGTCGGCCAATAGAAGCCAGTATGGAAAGCCTTGCTTACAAGGGACCGAGCCGCGGCGTGATGGCCACCAAGTCCGGCATGAATTTCAGCTAACAGACTCCGCCCTTCCTCTTCGGAGATACACCTTTGAAGGACTCCTGTAGTGCTTTTCTTATATAGCTCTCCCTCGTGGACTTTATAGGCTTTAGATCGCCGCGCTATGTAGCGTGCCTCGTTTTGGTCCTCGGGGAGTTCCTGCCTAGTAAGGTAGGCTAGGAATGGTTCCGTCCACGGGGCGATGACCGCCATTATTGCGTGGGCTGAGGGTGTAATTTCGGTGGCGGGGCCGCCGATTATGTCTGATTGTTCGGCATTGGGTTGTGCGGTTATGCCCGGGCTATTATTCGAGGTTCCCCCTCCCATTTTACGGATGGTTTGAATAATCTTTCTAAGAAGATGTTGGGGGGGACTGCATCTCGTTTTGCTCCAATGCGTGCCAGGACGTCCGCTGCCTGATTATTTTCTCGGGCTATGTGATGGAACTCCAGTCCCTCGAACCGAGCTGACATTTTTAGTACGGTATTGCGATAAGCTGCCATTTTTGGGTCTTTGGCGTCGAAGTCGCCATTTATTTGGGATATCGCGAGGTTTGAGTCCCCGCGTACTTCCAGGCGTTGAATGCCCATGGATACCGCCATCCGGAGGCCATGTAGAAGGGCCTCGTATTCGGCTGCATTGTTGGAGTCCGTGTACATAATTTGGAGTACATATTGGACTGTATCTCCTGTAGGGGACGTCAAAACGACGCCAGCCCCCAGTCCGGCCAGCATTTTGGAGTCGTCGAAATGCATGATCCAGTTTGAGTACGTGCCGTACTCTTTAGGGAGTTCGGCCTCTGTCCATTCGGCGACGAAGTCGGCTAGGACTTGTAATTTAATTGCTCGTCGTGGCTTGTAGGTTATATCGAACGGGAGGAGCTCTATGGCCCATTTTGCTATCCAGCCTGTTGCATCGCGGTTGTTGATAATATCGTTGAGTGGTACTTCCGAGGCTACTGTAATAGAACACTCTTGAAAGTAGTGTCGTAGCTTCCGGGATGCCATGAATACCGCGTATGCGATTTTTTGATAATGCGGGTACCGTGATTTGCATGGTGTGAGGACAGTGGACACGTAGTAAACCGGCCTTTGAAGGGGTAATTTATGTCCGTCCGTTATCCGTTCGACGACGAGTACTGCGCTAACAACTTGATGGGTTGCGGCAATGTACAATAGCATGGGTTCGCCGGTATTCGGCGCGGCCAGGACGGGGTTTGTTGCCAAGATGGCCTTTATTTCCTCGAGTCCGGCCGTGGCAGCGTCCGTCCACTCGAAGTGTTCGGTGCGCCTAAGGAGGCGGTAAAGGGGTAGTGCCTTTTCTCCCAAGCGGGAGATGAAGCGGCTTAAGGCCGCCACGCATCCGGTGAGTTTCTGAATTTGCTTGAGATCTTTTGGGACATCCAATTGTGACAGAGCTCGGATTTTAGCTGGATTTGCATCAATTCCTCTGCCGGATACAATGAAGCCCAGGAGCTTTCCGGCTGGGACGCCGAAAACACATTTTTCCGGATTGAGCTTGATGTCGTATTTTCATAGGTTGTCGAATGTAAGTCTCAAGTCGTCTACTAGAGATTCGACGTGTCTTGATTTAACGACCACATCATCTACGTAAGCCTCCACTGTTTTGCCGATCTGGTTTGCCAAACATGTTTGAATCATGCGCTGATATGTCGCGCCGGCGTTTTTGAGCCCAAAGGGCATTGTGTTGAAGCAGAATGGGCCGTATGGCATGATGAATGCTGTTGCAGCTTGGTCGGATTCTGCCATCTTTATTTGATGGTAACCGGAGTATGCGTTGAGGAAACACAGGGAATCATGTCCTGCGGTGGCATCAATGATTTGATCAATTCGAGGGGGGGGAAGGGATCCTTTGGGCAGGCCTTATTAAGGTCTTTGAAGTCAACACACAGGCGCCAGGATTTGTCCTTCTTTGGTACCATTACCTGGTTTGCTAGCCAGTCCGGGTGTTTGATATCTCTAATGAATCCGGCCTCCCATAATTTGGCTAGCTCCTCTCCCATGGCCTGTCTCTTTGGTTCGGAGAAGCGCCGAAGGGTTTGTTTGACAGGTTTGAATCCTTTCTGGATATTTAAGCTGTGCTCGGCCAGCCTGCGTGGGATTCCTGGCATATCTGAGGGGTGCCAAGCGAAAATATCCCAGTTCTCTCATAGGAACTCACGCAGTGCGGCGTTTACATCAGGGCTCAATTGTGCCCCGATGGAGGCTGTTTTATTCGGGTCTGTTGGGTGGACCTGGAATTTGACTATTTCGTCCTCTGGTTTGAAGGATGTGGATTTGGATCTCTTATCGAGTATCACATCATCCCTGCTAACCATGGATCGCAGCGCCGTCAGCTCTTCGGCTGCTAAGGCTTCAGATAGTGCCTCGAGGGCTAATGCGGCTGTCTTGTTTTCGGCGCGGAGTGCTATGTCCGGATCACTAGCGAGAGTGATAATTCCGTTTGGCCCAGGCATCTTAAGCTTCATGTACCCGTAATGGGGTATGGCTTGGAAAACTGTGAATGCCTCTCGTCCTAATATAGCATGATATCCGCTTCTGAACGGGGCCACCTGGAACGTGATTTGTTCGGACCTGTAATTATCCGGCGTGTCGAATACCACATCTAGTGTGATCTTTCCGGTGCAGCGCGCTTCCTGACTGGGGATTATTCCTCTAAAGGTTGTGCTGCTTGGCTCAATGCGGTTCCAGTCTATTTCCATCTTTTGGAGGGTTTCCTCGTAGATGAGGTTCAATCTGCTGCATCCGTCCATAAGTACCTTTGCGAGGCGACAGCCGTCCACTATGGGACTGAGAACCAATGCGGCTGGCGCTTTGGCTGTTCGGAATTTAGGCTCGTCGCTCGCATTGAAGGTGATGGCAGTGTTGCTCCATGGATTTATGGTCGCTACTTGGTAGACTTCAGCGAGGCTGCGAAGTGTTCTTTTTCGCATATTATTTGATGCGAAAGTCTCGGAGATTGTGAGAACGGTACTGAAATTCCCGGGCTGGTTTCCCTCGACCACTGGATTTTGGAGGTCCTCGCCAATTTTGGCCACCTGCCGGAGTATCCAACATGCCCTGAGGCTGTGAGTTGGGGTGGCATCCTCTGCACTGTGAATTTTGCAGGGTCCATCGAGCCACCTTTCTAGCACGGTTCCGTGCCCCCTAGAGGGTTTTGATTTTTTATTTAATCCGGGCGCTTTGCTGTAGTGCGCCCTTTTGATTCGGACGGGATTGCTATTCAAGGCCGGATTATCCCAAAATTTAATTTCGGTTTTCCAAGCACTTTCCATCACGTAGTATTTTTGTACTATGGACGCCAAGTCAGCAAAGTGCATAATATTACGACGACTTATGGTGTTGAGTATCCCCTTGTCCATGCAGTTACTGCAGAAGATTGAAATTGCGTCTCCCTCGTGGCAGTCCTTTATCCTGTTCATAAGCAGGAGGAATCTGGCCCAGTAATGATGCACTGTTTCTTCGGGCATCTGCTTGATTTGGGAGAGATCGCTTAAGATCGGATGGGCGGAATTCATTAGATCTGATACTTCGCCCGGTTTGCTGTTCGGAGGCCGAACGACCTCCGGATTCCGAGATCCGGAGTCCTGTATGTTTTCCGGTTTGCCTGGTTCCAAGCCCAGGTCTTGGGTTGTATCCTCCCCTTCGTGGACATCCGGCATGGAGGGTTCCGGAATTCGGACGTAACTGGTCCTTAAGATTGATGAAGGGTCACCGCATTGTGTTTCCACCACAGCAACATGATGGGTGGCTTGGGGAGAGTTGATTTCCCTTAGATCGGGTTTAGGCCCAACCTGGTCGTAGTTTGTAGCGACCCCCAAGGCGGTGATGCGATCCAGGAGCTCGTTTATGGAGGAGAGCTCCACTGGATCTAGCTGCTCGGCCAATTCCGAGCTAACGCGGAGATTGTTTTCGATGACCCGAGAGGTCACCGTCGGCGTAATGGCCGAACGGGCGGTCATGAGAAAACCACCCAGCCGGAGGGTTTGGCCGATAGCCAAAGCTCCCTCAGTGACGGCGCCGTCTTTAAAGACGGGAAAAGGCATCCTTCCTGATCGCGATGGCACAGAGGAACTCTCAATGAAAGCACCAATGTCGGTGTCAAAACCGGCGGATCTCGGGTAGGGGGTCCCGATCTGTGCGTCAAGGTCGGATGGTAACAGGAGACAAGGGACACTTTATTTTACCCAGGTTCGGGCCCTCTTGATGGAGGTAAAACCCTACTCCTGCTAGATTAATATTGATGATATGGGTAGTACAAGAGTGGATCTACCACGAGATCAAGGAGGCTAAACCCTAGAAGCTAGCCTATGGGTATGATGATGGTTATGATGTGTTCGTCCTACGGACTACAGCCCTTCGGTTTATATAGGCACCGGATAGGGTTAGGGTTACACAGAGTCGGTTACATTGGTAGGAGATCTTGAACATCCGCACGCCTAGCTTGCCTTCCACGCCAAGGAAAGAACCTTCCGGACACGGGACGAAGTCTTCAATCTTGTATCTTCATAGTCCTAGAGTTCGGCTGAAGATATAGTTCGGCTATCCGAACACCCCCTAATCCAGGACTCCCTCACTTCCCTTGTCGATAATTCCTCTTGCGACTGTCAATCTGCTGTAACCAATTCCTGGTAGTTATTGAAATTTTCCACCATCAACTGCATGCTCATATCGTCATTCAGTCCTTCCAAAAACTTCTCCTTTTTAGTTGCATCTGTAGCGACGTCATCTGGGGCATAACGTGCTAATTTACTAAACTCATCCACATATTGACCAATAGTGCGCCCTCCTTGGCATAAGTTGCGAAACTCACACTTCTTCATGGCCATAGCTCCTGCTGAAACATGGGCAGTACGAAAAGCTTGTTGGAACTGGTCCCATGTCACAGTGTCAATAGGGTAAGTGACTATGAAATTCTCCCACCATGATGTTGCGGGTCCATCAAGCTGATGTGCGGCAAAACGCACTCTCTCCGCATCTGTGCATCCTGCTGTGGTGAACTCCCTTTCAATCTTGCGAAGCCAATCATCTACAACAATTGGCTCGGTGCTACTGGAGAACACCGGTGGATTCAGCCTAAGAAAACGGGCTAAGTGGTCAACTGGTGGGGGTGGTGGTTGGTTGGTTGGTTGTTGTTGTTCCCCTAGTTCTGATTGGACCAATATCTGCATCAATGCATTCTACTACTGGATTAAGTGAGTGAGCTCCGGTGGGAAAGCAAATCCATTGTCGCGTCTCGGAGGCATCTGCTGGATTTAGAAAAGATGAGAAAACAGAATAGAATGAGGTCTAGAGGGAAAACACTACCCATATGCACATGAGACAAACACAAACATATCACTCAATCAATCAAACAAGGCATACAATCGGTCTAGAACTATCGTTACAAAAGTGTTTGGACTATACTATATACATGGTGGAATACTACTACTGATTTGGTGGTCTACTAGAAAAATTGATCGGTCGAAGACTCCATGATATGTGCTCCAGCTTCATCAACATAGTCATCATCGCTATCGACGGGTTCCGAGTCGGTATCGTCGATGATGATGTAGTTCTCCGGGCAAGTGGAACTATCATCTTCTCCTCCTGGCGCAGGGTCTCCCATGAAAACTCCTAGCTTCCTGGTCAGGTCGTCATTCTTCTCCACTAGTACGACAATTTCCTCCTCATAATCTTCGCATGTAGCCTTGAGTTCTTCCTCCAAATCCATGATCCTTGTCATTGCCTTCTTCAAATCTGTCATGCCTGCGCACATCTGGTTCTCCTGGCGTCGAATGTGCTGGTTTAACTCCTGGATGAAAGAGGCAATCGATCTATCCTTCCTGGTGCTGATCGTCTCCCATTGCTCATCTCGGCGCCCACAAATCTGGTAGATAGTATCCTTGAGATCATTGTGGTAGACTTCTCCAATGTGTCCCATGGTGATGTGAGCTGCCATACTCTTTCCTAGACTCCAGGTTGGTGCATCAAAGGAAAACTCTATGGGCTCAGCGACTGGCGTGAATGTCCTTCCTGGAACTTGAACTTCTATAATCCAGCGCTCCTCTTCTGGTAAAGTGGCATTGTAGGTCCCGGTGAAGCTTGGTATTCCAATGTTCAGGTACCTAGTAACTTCCTTCAAGTGGCGTCCGAAAGTGGTGTCTTCATCCGGTTGCATAAACTTGATCCTTGCATCAGCCATCCTAAAGAGTAGAAAAAGGAGAGGAGTTAGAAATGAGAAGAGAGTAGTAATCTAGGGCTTTAACTTAGTGGTCGTGTCCTACAGTCAGCGTGTGCTCTGATACCATCTTTGTAGCGACCAGACCTCAAACAGTCTAATCTCTGTGCATAAGTGTCATCCCTGGATCGGTAATGCTGATACACACAGTACTCGAAGGATTTATAACAGAGTAGCAATCACACACTTATTACAGCGAATGTCTCAAAGGAGAACTTATTACAATAAATATGGCTTAAGGCTATCTAATACGATAACAGCGGAAGGCTTGGAAGATAAAGTGAGTCCACCAACTCCAGTGGCATCATTGAGTGAAAGACCATGACCTAAGGCTCCTTACTCGTCGTCTGAAAAGTATGCAACATGATACATTGCAGCCCGAAAACGGGTCAGCACATGGAATATGTTGGCAATGTAACACCAAAAGGACAATAAACAGAATAATGCTATCACTACATGCATATATGGCTGGCGGTGGCTGTAGGGTTAATATATTTTGCGAAAAGCCAATTTTTTCCTACTGCAAAGGAATTTTTTTTATTTAACTACTAAGTTGTTGAAAAAATATTGAGAAGGTAAACCCCCTCTCTATCCCAATTAAAAGTAATCATTAACAACCCAACAATTTAATTAAGTAGTGATGAGATCAATATGATAATCCAAGAACCAGATACTCAAGATGTCCATAACCGGGGACACGGCTAACCATGATTAGTTTGTACACTCTGCAGAGGTTTGCGCACTTTTCCCCACAAGACTAGATCTCCTCCGCTGGATTTCTCGCACTACATGGTGTTTGAGAAACGGATGACCGAGACACGGTCTTTCAGAAGCGTTAGCACCTTACGATGGGTAGACCGGTACACCTACATCCCCTACATCTGCTAGTCTACCACTGTAAGGGTTCACACAGCTTAATCAACTATGCTAGACCCCATAATAGCTTGTGGCTGCACACGGAAGTTTCTAGCATGAATAATCTTATGATCCCTTTGAGCCTGGGTGGCGGTCCATAGGAGAATCACACGGTACCCTGGGATTTCCAAAAATACAGGCAATGACTGGAATACCCAGGTGCCTCAATTCACCCAGATGTGTATTAAAGTTGCCACCTTAAGTTAACCATTAATTAACAATCTCACATCTATCATGAATACACTCAAACCCAATCCACGTCTACGAGCATAGCATAGCAATATAAGCATAACGTAGAAGTAACTCCCAGGGTTTGATAATAAATAGGTGAATAGGTACTACCTCAACTATTTCCCATCCCACAATTTTATTCAGATCCTAACCATGCAATTGTTTGAGGATTGATCTAATGCAATAAAACTGGGTAGTAAGAGGTATGATCAAAGTGTTACTTGCCTTGCTGATGATCCGCGAAACCTAGAGACTCGTAGAAGCACGCTTCGCACTTCGGGTACTCTATCACAAACAAACAAGCATACAATAAGCAATCAAGCAAAAGCACGGGTAAAACTCAAATAAGAGATCTAACCAGAAAGTTCAACTTAAGAACTCCGGTTTGCAAAAAGAATCAAATCAAACGAAGCAACAAAACTCAAATGGCGAAAGAAACAAGCTTCGTTTAATAATCTAGACTAAAGTCAAATTTTACAGTAGCAAAAACTTGTTTCGGTTGGTTAAACGGAAAGAGGGTTTTGAGACGAAACTCTAGGCGCTTGAATCGCCTGATTCCGATAAACGAGCGAGAAGTTATACTAGAACGAAAATCGGATCAGAAATCGCGATCGAAAATAATCGCGGAAAATCTGAGAAAAAGAAAAACTGACGAATAGGCTAAAGAACGAACGTTCGCTGTCTACGGCCAAATGGTGAAAACTGTTCGTAAAAACGAACGTACGGATGAACGTCCGCTAAATAACTAAACCGATAAAAATAAACTGAACTGATCTAAAAAACGAAAACTAGGTTTTACGAAATAAAACTGATCGGTTTTTTTTAAATCGGCGGCTACCTCGAACTCCGGCGGGCGGCGGCGCGGCGGCTCCCGCGATGGCGGTTGGCGGCGTGCGGCGGCCGGACGTCGCGGGGTGGCGGCGCGGGCGTGCGGCGTGCGGAAAGACGGCGGCGGATCGGCGGCGGCGACTAGGGGCGAGGCGGGCTGGGGTGGGCTGGCGGCGGGGTGCGGCTTATAAGTCCGAGCGGCGGACGAGTCCGGGTCGCCCATGGCGGCCCGAGTCGGTTCTTTTTTTTAAATAATTCAGACGTGCAGAAAAAAAAAAAGAAAATACTAAACGGATTCTAAAAATCCCGAAATAAATTTTGCCCGTCCTCTAAAAATAAGTCGGATAAGATGAACATTTATTTGGACCTAAAATGCAATTTTAAAAAACGCATATTTTTCGTAATTCAAATAAAATAGCGACAAAACTCCGAATAAAAATCTTATTTGATTTTAATATTAAATCTCTGATATTTCTTTATTTTGAGGAAGTCATTTTATCCTCTCTCTTTTATTTTTAATAAAAGAAATATTTAGAGAAAAATAATTAAAATCAAACGATCCTCTTTTCAAAATTCGAGAAAAACTCAAATATGAAAATAACGAAATCCCCAACTCTCTCCGTGGGTCCTTGAGTTGTGTAGAATTTCTAGGATCAACCAAAGTGCAATAAAATATGATATGCAATGATGATCTAATGCATAACATTCCAAATTGAAAATTTGGGATGTTACAAAAGGGGTTAAAGGGGACAAAGGACACACGATTTTATATTGGTTTGGCGCCTTGCGGTGAAGGTAAAGGCCTAATCCAGTTTGAGGTGGTATTGCGTATGTCTCGATTACCAGGGAGCGATTACGCTTTACGTAGCTTCCGATCTGTTCTCTCTCCCTAAACCGTCGTCGGGTCGTCCCTTTATATACACAGGTTGACGCCCTGCGGCTTACAGAGTCCAGGTCGGCTCATAACCGTGTCCGGCCTGATGACTAATTACACTTGCCTTTCGATACAAGTCATGTATATATGGTGGTTTACACCTACGGGCCTTAAGCCGCCTTTGGGCCTTGGGCTCTTCATAAGTCATCCTCATGAACCGCCATCTTCGTTTCCTTCATGGGCTTCATGACAATGAACCGCTGTTGGTATAACCCGGCCCCTCCTGGGCGGATCATACCTAATAGTTATATCCCCAACAATCAGGACTAAGTTCATGATAAATTAAAGTTCAATTTAATCATATTACTTAAGAACTCCCACTTAGATAGACATCCCTCTAGTCATCTAAATGATCACGTGATCCATATCAACTAAACCATGTCCGATCATCACGTGAGATGCAGTAGTTTTCAATGGTGAACATCACTATGTTGATCATATCTACTATATGATTCATGTTCGACCTTTCGGTCTCAGTGTTCCGAGGCCATATCTGCATATGCTAGGCTCGTTAAGTTTAACCCGAGTATACTCTGTGTGCAAAACTGGCTTGCACCCGTTGTATGTGCACGAAGAGCTTATCACTCCCGATCATCACATGGTGTCTCGGCACGACGAACTGTAGCAACGGTGCATACTCAGGGAGAACACTTGTGCCTTGAAATTTAGTGAGGGATCATCTTACAATGCTATCGTCGTACTCAGCAAAATAAGATGCATAAAGGATAAACATCACATGCAATCAAAATAAGTGATATGATATGGCCATCATCATCTTGTGCCTTTGATCTCCATCTCCAAAGCACCGTCATGATCACCATCGTCACCGTCTTGACACTTTGATCTCCATCATAGCATCGTTGTCGTCTCGCCAACTATTGCTTCTACGACTCGCTATCGCTTAGTGATAAAGTAAAGCAATTACATGGCGATTGCATTTCATACAATAAAGTGACAACCATATGGCTCCTCCCAGTTGCCGATAACTACTACAAAACATGATCATCTCATACAACAACTTATATAACATCACGTCTTGACCATATCACATCACAACAAGCCCTGCAAAAACAAGTTAGACGTCCTCTACTTTGTTGTTGCAAGTTTTACGTGGCTGCTACGGCCTTCTAGCAAGAACCGTTCTTACCTAGGCATCAAAACCACAATGGTGATTCAACTAAAGATGGAGAAACAGACACCCGCTAGCCACCTGTGTGTGAAGCACGTCGGTAGAACCAGTCTCATGAATGCGGTCATGTAATGTCCGTCCGGACCGCTTCATCCAACAATACCGCCGAACCAAAGTAAGAAGTTGCTGGTAAGCAGTACGACTATTATCGCCCACAACTCATTGTGTTCTACTTGTGCATATAACATCTGCGCATAGACTTGGCTCGGATGCCACTGTTGGGGAACGCAGTATTTCAAAAAATTGCCTAGGATCACGCAAGATCTATCTAGGAGATGCATAGCAACAAGCGGGGAGAGTGTGTCCACGTACCCTCGTAGACCGAAAGCGGAAGCGTTTAGTAACGCAGTTCATGTAGTCGAACGTCTTCGCGGTCCAAACGATCCAAGTACCGAACGTACGACACCTCCGCGATCAGCACACGTTCAGCTCGGTGACGTCCCTCGAACTCTTGATCCAGTTGAGGCTGAGGGAGAGTTCCTTCAGCACGACAGCGTGGTGACGGTGTTGATGAAGTTACCAGCGCAGGGCTTCGCCTAAGCACTACGACGATAGGACCGAGGTGTGTAACTGTGGATGGGGGCACCGCGCACGGCTAAGAGAAGACTTGGTGTGCCTTTGGGGTGCCCCCCTCCCACGTATATAAATGGGGGAGGAGGAGGAGGCCGGCCCTAGAGGGGATGCGCCAATGGGGGAGTCCTACTTGGACTCCTAGTCCAAGTAGTCCAAGTAGGATTCGGCCCCCCTCCTTACTTCCACCGGAGAGGGAAAAGGGGAAGGGAGAGAGGGAGAAGGAAAGGGGTGCCTCCCAAGTCCAATTCGGACTCCCTATAGGGAGGGGGCGCGGCTTCCCCTTGTGGGCTTCCTCCCCTCTTCCCTATGGCCCATGTAGGACCAATCTTCCCCCGGGGGGTTCCGATAACCTCCCGGTACTCCGAATAAATGCCCGAATCACTCGAAACCATTCTGATGTCCGAATGCAACCTTCCAATATATGAATCATTACCTCTCGACCATTTCAAGACTCTTCGTCATGTCCGTGATCTCATCCTGGACTCCGAACAAACTTCGGTTCATCAAAACACGAAACTCATAATACAAATCGTCATCAAACGTTAAGCGTGCGGACCCTACGGGTTCGAGAACTATGTAGACATGACCGATACACATCTCCGGTCAATAACCAATAGCGGAACCTGGATGCTCATATTGGCTCCTACATATTATATGAAGATCTTTATCGGTCAAACCGCATAACAACATACGTTCTTCCCTTTGTCATTGGTATGTTACTTGTCCGAGATTCGATCGTCGGTATCATCATACCTAGTTCAATATCATTACCGGCAAGTCTCTTTACTCATTCTGTAATATATCATCCTGTGACTACCTCATTAGTCACATTGCTTGCAAGGCTTATAGTGATGAGCATTACCGAGAGGGCCCAGAGATACCTCTCCGATACACAGAGTGACAAATCCTAATCTCGATCTATGCCAACTCAGCAAACACCATCGGAGACACCTGTAGAGCATCTTTATAATCACCCAGTTACGTTGTGATGTTTGATAGCACACAAGGTGTTCCTCCGGTATTCAGGAGTTGCATAATCTCATAGCCAGAGGAACATGTATAAGTCATGAAGAAAGCAATAGCAATAAAACTAAACGATCATTATGCTAAGCTAATGGATGGGTCTTGTCCATCACATCATTCTCCTAATGATGTGATGCCGTTCATCAAATGACAACACATGTCTATGGTCAGGAAACTTAACCATCTTTGATTTACGAGCTAGTCAAGTAGAGGCATACTAGGGACACTCTGTTTTGTCTATGTATTCACACATGTACTAAGTTTCCGGTTAATACAATTCTAGCATGAATAATAAAAAAAATTATCATGATATAAGGAAATATAAATAACAACTTTATTATTGCCTCTAGGGCATATTTCTTCAGTTGGACTACATCCAAGGGAAGGGCATCGTCGGCATCGCAAGCTTGCAACTGAAATCGCGGAGAACCAACCACGACCACGACAAAACGACTCAAATATCACAGGGACACCTGTTGGGGAACGTTGCAGAAAATTAAAAATTTTCCTACGGTTTCACCAAGATCCATCTATGAGTTCATCTAGCAATGAGTATTCAGATTAGATAGCATCTACATACCACTTTGTAGATCGCAACGGAAGCGTTCAAGTGAACGTGGATGAGGTAGTCGTACTCGCCGTGATCCAATTCACCGATGATCTAGTGCCGAACGGACGGCACCTCCGCGTTCAACACACGTACGGAAAGCATGACGTCTCCTCCTTCTTGATCCAGCAAGGCAAAGGAGAGGTTGGGGAAGAAGGCTCCAGCAGCAGCACGACGGCGTGGTGATGGTGGAACTGCAGTACTCCGGCAGGGCTTCGCCGTGCTCAATGGAGGAGGAGGAGGTGTTGGAGAGGGAGAGGGAGGCGCCAGGGCAATGGGTAGTCAGCCCCCTCTCCCCTCCCCCCTTTATATAATCCCCAGGGGGGGCGCCGGCCCTAGGAGATGAGATCTCCTAGGGGGGCGGCGGCCAGGGAAGGGGGGCTTGCCCCCCAAGCAAGGCGGGCGCCCCCTTTAGGGTTTTCCCTCCCCCCCAAACCCTAGGCGCATGGGCTCATGGGGGGGAGACGCACCAGCCCACTATGGGCTGGTTCCCTCCCTCATACAGCCCATGGGGCCCTCCGGGATAGGTGGCCCCACCCGGTGGACCCCCCAGGACCCTCCGGTGGTCCCGGTACAATATCGATAACCCCGAAACTTGTCCCGATGTCCGTATGATGACTTTCCATATATAAATCTTTACCTCCGGACCATTCCGAAACTCCTCGTGACGTCCGGGACTCCGAACAACATTCGGGTTACTGCACATACATATCCCTACAACCCTAGCATTACCGAACCTTAAGTGTGTAGACCCTACGGGTTCGGGAGACATGCAGACATGACCGAGACGGCTCTCGGGCAATAACCAACAGCGGGATCTGGATACCCATGTTGGCTCCCACATGCTCCACGATGATCTCATCGGATGAACCACGATGTCAAGGATTCAATTAATCCCGTATACGATTCCCTTTGTCAATCGGTATTTTACTTGCCTGAGATTCGATCGTCGGTATCCCAGTACCTCGTTCAATCTCGTTACCGGCAAGTCACTTTTCTCGTTACCGTAATGCATGATCCCGTGATCAAACACTTTGATCACATTGAGCTCATTGTGATGATGCATTACCGAGAGGGCCCGGTGATACCTCTCCGTCAAGCGGAGTGACAAATCCCAGTCTCGATCCATGTCAACCCAACAGACACTTTCAGAGATACCCGTAGTATACCTTTATAGTCACCCAGTTACGTTGTGACGTTTGGCACACCCAAAGCACTCCTACGGTATCCGGGAGTTACACGATCTCATGGTCTAAGGAAAGGATACTTGACATTGGAAAGCTCTAGCAAACGAACTATGCGATCTTATGCTATGTTTAGGATTGGGTCTTGTCCATCACATCATTCTCCTAATGATGTGATCCCGTTATCGATGACATCCAATGTCCATAGTCAGGAAACCATGACTATCTGTCGATCAACGAGCTAGTCAACTAGAGGCTCACTAGGGACATGTTTGTTGTCTGTTATTCACACATGTATTACGATTTCCGGATAACACAATTATAGCACGAATAAAGACAATTATCATGAATAAGGAAATATAATAATAATGCTTTTATTATTGCCTCTAGGGCATATTTCCAACAGTCTCCCACTTGCACTAGAGTCAATAATCTAGTTACATTGTGATGAATCGAACACCCATAGAGTTCTGGTGCTGATCATGTTTTGCCTTAGAGAGAAGTTTAGTCAACGGATCTGCGACATTCAGATCCGTGTGCACTTTACAAATTTCTATGTCTCCATCTTGAACATTTTCACGAATGGAGTTGAAGCGACGCTTGATGTGCCTAGTCTTCTTGTGAAACCTGGGCTCCTTTGCAAGTGCAATAGCTCCAGTGTTGTCACAGAAGAGCTTGATTGGCCCCGACGCATTGGGTATGACTCCGAGGTCGGTGATGAACTCCTTCACCCATATTGCTTCATGTGCCGCCTCCGAGGCTGCCATGTACTCCGCTTCACATGTAGATCCCGCCACGACGCTTTGCTTGCAACTGCACCAGCTTACTGCCCCACCATTCAAAATATACACGTATCCGGTTTGTGACTTAGAGTCATCCAGATCTGTGTCGAAGCTAGCGTCGACGTAGCCTTTTACGATGAGCTCTTCGTCACCTCCATAAACGAGAAACATTTCCTTGGTCCTTTTCAGGTACTTGAGGATATTCTTGACCGCTGTCCAGTGTTCCTTGCCGGGATTACTTTGGTACCTTCCTACCAAACTTACGGCAAGGTTTACATCAGGTCTGGTACACAGCATGGCATACATAATAGAACCTATGGCTGAGGCATAGGGGATGACGCTCATCTCTTCTATTTCTTCTGCCGTGGTCGGACATTGAGCTGAGCTCAATTTCACACCTTGTAACACAGGTAAGAACCCTTTCTTAGATTGATCCATATTGAACTTCTTCAATATTTTATCAAGGTATGTGCTTTGTGAAAGACCTATGAGGCGTCTCGATCTATCTCTATAGATCTTGATGCCTAATATATAAGCAGCTTCTCCAAAGTCCTTCATTGAAAAACTTTTATTCAAGTAGGCCTTAATGCTGTCCAAGAGTTCTATATCATTTCCCATCAAAAGTATGTCGTCTACATATAATATGAGAAATGCTACAGAGCTCCCACTCACTTTCTTGTAAACACAGGCTTCTCCATAAGTCTGTGTAAACCCAAACGCTTTGATCATCTCATCAAAGCGAATGTTCCAACTCTGAGATGCTTGCACCAGCCCATAAATCGAGCGTTGGAGCTTGCACACCTTGTCAGCATTCTTAGGATCGACAAAACCTTCCGGCTGCATCATATACAATTCTTCCTTAAGGAAACCATTAAGGAATGTTGTTTTGACGTCCATTTGCCATATCTCATAATCATAGTATGCGGCAATTGCTAACATGATTCGGACGGACTTCAGCTTCGCTACCGGTGAGAAAGTCTCATCGTAGTCAATTCCTTGAACTTTTCGATAACCCTTAGCGACAAGCCGAGCTTTATAGATGGTCACCCGCGTCTGTCTTCTTCTTAAAGATCCATTTATTTTCTATGGCTCGCCGTTCAACGGGCAAGTCAGTCAAAGTCCATACTTCGTTTTCATACATGGATCCTATCTCGGATTTCATGGCTTCCAGCCATTTGTCGGAATCCGGGCCCGCCATTGCTTCCTCATAGTTCGAAGGTTCACCGTTGTCTAACAACATGATTTCCAAGACAGGGTTCCCGTACCACTCTGGTGCGGAACGGTCCTTGTGGACCTTCGAATTTCAGTAGGAGCTTGATCTTGATCATCATCATTAATTTCCTCTCTAGTCGGTGCAGGCACCTCAGAAACGTTTTCTTGAGTTTCGCCATTTTCCGGTTCAAGAGGTAACACTTCATCAAGTTCTACTTTCCTCCCACTTACTTCTTTCGAGAGAAACTCTTTCTCTAGAAAGGATCCATTCTTGGCAACAAAGATCTTGCCCTCGGATCTGAGGTAGAAGGTATACCCAACAGTTTCTTTAGGGTATCCTATGAAGACGCATTTTTCCGACTTGGGTTCGAGCTTTTCAGGTTGAAGTTTCTTGACATAAGCATCGCATCCCCAAACTTTTAGAAACGACAGCTTAGGTTTCTTCCCAAACCATAATTCATACGGTGTCGTCTCAACGGATTTCGACGGAGCCCTATTTAAAGTGAATGCGGCAGTCTCTAAAGCATAGCCCCAAAAAGATAGCGGTAAGTCGGTAAGAGACATCATAGATCGCACCATATCTAATAGAGTGCGATTACGACGTTCGGACACACCATTACGCTGAGGTGTTCCAGGCGGCGTGAGTTGTGAAACTATTCCACATTTTCTCAAGTGTGTGCCAAATTCGTGACTCAAGTATTCTCCTCCATGATCTGATCGTAGAAACTTGATCTTTCTTTCACGTTGATTTTCAACCTCACTCTGAAATTCCTTGAACTTTTCAAAGGTCTCAGATTTGTGTTTCATTAAGTAGACATACCCATATCTACTCAAGTCATCAGTGAGGGTGAGAACATAACGATAGCCACCGCGAGCCTCAACACTCATTGGACCGCACACATCGGTATGTATGATTTCCAATAAGTTGGTTGCTCGCTCCATTGTTCCTGAGAACGGAGTCTTGGTCATTTTACCCATGAGGCATGGTTCGCACGTGTCAAATGATTCATAATCAAGAGACTCTAAAAGTCCATCTGCATGGAGCTTCTTCATACGTTTGACACCTATGTGACCAAGGCGGCAGTGCCACAAATATGTGGGACTATTGTTATCAACTTTAACTCTTTTGGTATTCACACTATGAATATGTGTATCATCACGTACGAGATTCATTAAGAATAAACCATTAACCATCGGAGCATGACCATAAAACATATCTCTCATATAAATAGAACAACCATTATTCTCGGATTTAAATGAGTAGCCATCTCGAATTAAGCGAGATCCAGATACAATGTTCATGCTCAAACTTGGCACTAAATAACAATTATTGAGGTTTAAAACTAATCCCGTAGGTAAATGTAGAGGCAGTGTGCCGACGGCGATCACATCGACCTTGGAACCATTCCCGACGCGCATCGTCACCTCGTCCTTCGCCAGTCTCTGTTTATTCCGCAGCTCCTGCTTTGAGTTACAAATGTGAGCAACTGCACCGGTATCAAATACCCAAGAGCTACTACGAGTACTGGTAAGGTATACATCAATTACATGTATATCACATATACCTTTGGTTTTGCCGGCCTTCTTGTCCGCTAAGTATTTGGGGAAGTTCCGCTTCCAGTGACCACTTCCCTTGCAATAAAAACACTCAGTCTCGGGCTTGGGTCCATTCTTTGGCTTCTTCCCGGCAACTTGCTTACCGGGCGCGGCAACTTCCTTGCCGTCCTTCTTGAAGTTCTTTTTACCCTTGCCCTTCTTGAACTTAGTGGTTTTATTCACCATCAACACTTGATGCTCCTTCTTGATTTCTACCTCTGCTGATTTCAGCATAGCATATACCTCAGGAATGGTCTTTACCATCCCCTGCATATTGTAGTTCATCACAAAGATCTTGTATCTAGGTGGAAGCGACTGGAGGATTCTGTCAATGACCGCTTCATCCGGGAGATTAACTTCCAGTTGAGTCAAGCGGTTGTGCAACCCAGACATTTTGAGTATGTGCTCACTGACAGAGCCATTTTCCTCCATCTTACAGCTAAAGAATTTGTCGGAGACTTCATATCTCTCGACCCGGGCATGAGCTTGGAAAACCATTTTCAGCTCTTCGAACATCTCATATGCTCCATGTCTCTCAAAACGCTTTTGGAGCCCCGGCTCTAAGCTGTAAAGCATGCCGCACTGAACGAGGGAGTAATCATCGCAGCGTGACTGCCAAGCGTTCATAACGTCTTGTTCTGCAGGGAGAATAGGTGCGTCACCCAGCGGTGCTCTTAGGACATAATCTTTCTTGGCAGCTATGAGGATGATCCTCAGGTTCCGGACCCAGTCCGTATAGTTGCTACCATCGTCTTTCAGCTTGGTTTTCTCTAGGAACGCGTTGAAGTTGAGGACTACGTTGGCCATTTGATCTACAAGACATATTGTAAATATTTAGACTAAGTTCATGATAATAAAGTTCATTTAATCAAATTATTTAATGAACTCCCACTTAGATAGACATCCCTCTACTAGTCATCTAAGTATTACATGATCCGAGTCAACTAGGCCGTGTCCGATCATCACGTGAGACGGACTAGTCAACATGGGTGAACATCTTCATGTTGATCGTATCTTCTATACAACTCAAGCTCGACCTTTCGGTCTTCTGTGTTCCGAGGCCATGTCTGTACATGCTAGGCTCGTCAAGCCAACCTAAGTGTTTTGCGTGTGTAAATCTGTCTTACACCCGTTGTATGCGAACGTAAGGACCTATCACACCCGATCATCACGTGGTGCTTCGGAACGACGAACCTTAGCAACGGTGCACAGTTAGGGTGAACACTTTCTTGAAATTATTATGAGGGATCATCTTATTTACTACCGTCGTTCTAAGTAAACAAGATGCAAAAACATGATAAACATCACATGCAATCAAATAATAAATGTGACATGATATGGCCAATATCACATAGCTCCTTCGATCTCCATCTTGGGGCTCCATGATCATCTTGTCACCGGCTTGACACCATGATCTTCATCATCATGATCTTCATCATCGTGTCTCCGTGAAGTTGCTCGCCAACTATTACTTCTACTACTATGGCTAACGTGTTTAGCAATAAAGTAAAGTAATTTACATGGCGATTCTCAATGACACGCAGGTCATACAAAAAATAAAGACAACTCCTATGGCTCCTGCCGGTTGTCATACTCATCGACATGCAAGTCGTGATTCCTATTACAATAGCATGAACATCTCATACATCACATATAGATCATTCATCATTCATCACAACTTTGGCCATATCATATCACAAAGCACTTGCTGCAAAAACAAGTTAGACGTCCTCTAATTGTTGTTGCAAGTTTTACGTGGCTGAATTAGGGTTCTAGCAAGAACGTTTTCTTACCTACGTTAAAACCACAACGTGATTTGTCAACTTCTATTTACCCTTCATAAGGACCCTTTTCATCGAATCCGCTCCAACTAAAGTAGGAGAGACAGACACCCGCCAGCCACCTTATGCAACTAGTGCATGTTAGTCAGTGGAACCGGTCTCACGTAAGCGTACGTGTAAGGTTGGTCCGGGACGCTTCATCCCACAATACCACTGAAGCAAGATAAGACTAGTAGCAGCAAGAAGAGTTGACAACATCTACGCCCACAACAAATTGTGTTCTACTCGCGCAAGAAGAACTACGCATAGACCTAGCTCATGATGCCACTGTTGGGGAACGTTGCAGAAAATTAAAATTTTTCCTACGGTTTCACCAAGATCCATCTATGAGTTCATCTAGCAACGAGTATTCAGATTAGATAGCATCTACATACCACTTTGTAGATCGCAACGGAAGCGTTCAAGTGAACGTGGATGAGGTAGTCGTACTCGCCGTGATCCAATTCACCGATGATCTAGTGCCGAACGGACGGCACCTCCGCGTTCAACACACGTACGGAAAGCGTGACGTCTCCTCCTTCTTGATCCATCAAGGCAAAGGAGAGGTTGGGGAAGAAGGCTCCAGCAGCAGCACGACGGCGTGGTGATGGTGGAACTGCAGTACTCCGGCAGGGCTTCGCCGTGCTCAATGGAGGAGGAGCAGGTGTTGGAGAGGGAGAGGGAGGCGCCAGGGCAATGGGTAGTCAGCCCCCTCTCCCCTCCCCCCTTTATATAATCCCCAGGGGGGGCGCCGGCCCTAGGAGATGAGATCTCCTAGGGGGGCGGCGGCCAGGGAAGGGGGGCTTGCCCCCCAAGCAAGGGGGCACCCCCTTTAGGGTTTTCCCTCCCCCCCAAAACCTAGGCGCATGGGCTCATGGGGGGGGAGACGCACCAGCCCACTATGGGCTGGTTCCCTCCCTCATACAGCCCATGGGGCCCTCCGGGATAGGTGGCCCCACCCGGTGGACCCCCCAGGACCCTCCGGTGGTCCCGGTACAATACCGATAACCCCAAAACTTGTCCCGATGTCCGTATGATGACTTTCCATATATAAATATTTACCTCCGGACCATTACGAAACTCCTCGTGACGTCCGGGATCTCATCCGGGACTCCGAACAACATTCGGGTTACTGCACATACATATCCCTACAACCCTAGCGTCACCGAACCTTAAGTGTGTAGACCCTACGGGTTCGGGAGACATGCAGACATGACCGAGACGGCTCTCGGGCAATAACCAACAGCGGGATCTGGATACCCATGTTGGCTCCCACATGCTCCATGATGATCTCATCGGATGAACCACGATGTCAAGGATTCAATTAATCCCGTATACGATTCCCTTTGTCAATCGGTATTTTACTTGCCCGAGATTCGATCGTCGGTATCCCAGTACCTCGTTCAATCTCGTTACCGGCAAGTCACTTTTCTCGTTACCGTAATGCATGATCCCGTGATCAAACACTTTGATCACATTGAGCTCATTGTGATGATGCATTACCGAGAGGGCCCGGTGATACCTCTCCGTCAAGCGGAGTGACAAATCCCAGTCTCGATCCATGTCAACCCAACAGACACTTTCAGAGATACCCGTAGTATACCTTTATAGTCACCCAGTTACGTTGTGACGTTTGGCACACCCAAAGCACTCCTACGGTATCCTGGAGTTACACGATCTCATGGTCTAAGGAAAGGATACTTGACATTGGAAAACTCTAGCAAACGAACTATGCGATCTTATGCTATGTTTAGGATTGGGTCTTGTCCATCACATCATTCTCCTAATGATGTGATCCCGTTATCGATGACATCCAATGTCCATAGTCAGGAAACCATGACTATCTGTCGATCAACGAGCTAGTCAACTAGAGGCTCACTAGGGACATGTTTGTTGTCTGTTATTCACACATGTATTACGATTTCCGGATAACACAATTATAGCACGAATAAAGACAATTATCATGAATAAGGAAATATAATAATAATGCTTTTATTATTGCCTCTAGGGCATATTTCCAACAACAACACCCAAGGACCAAGAGCACGACAAGCCTGACGAAGCCACCACTTCATGAGTAGGGGCAACAATAGGATCCAGAGCATAAGAACTTCGAGAAGGAGGACCACTAACGTACAAGGGTAGGATGGCACACCAACTGGCAAAACCCAAGCCAGCCAAAGTAGGGAATAGAGATCCAGGGAAGGGGATTTTCCTGAGGAGATGGATGTGACGAGCAGGGAACAATGAGTGATGGAGTCCTAGACCAGGGGGTTCACCATGTTGTCTGCCGACCAGGAGGGCCGGGCCAAAGGACCTCCTATGGCGGTTCACTAATGGCTCACTTCGCGCAGTGCATGACGCATATAAGGAGGACTCCACAAGACTTGCGCACAAGATGAGGACTCTTCTAAACCCTAAGCCTCAGGTGCATTATATAAACCGAGTTTAGGCTAGTCAATAGATCATCTCATATTCATTACAACTTAGATTGACAATTTGGTGGTAGATACCTAAACTCTGTACTATACCCCGTATCAATACAATCAAAAGCAGGGCGAAGGGTATTATCTCTTCGAGAGAGCCCGAACCTAGGTAAAATCTTGTGTCCATTTTACCATCATTCCAAGACGCCTACCCTAGGACCCCTACCTCGAGATATGTCGTATTTAGCACTGACAACGAGGACCGGCCACTCAAACAAACAATGACCGACGAGGAGATGCGCAAGCTTCGGTGGCGCAACCCCGTAACTGTTAGAGAGGCCCACAAATCCGACGGAGCGGCACCTAGATCTGACTGAAGGAGCACGGGAATCCCATGGGAAGGGGGAATAAGAGAATTCGGATGGCCGCAACCTTGGCTCTCGGAAGGAGCCGCCATGGCACGAGGATCCACCAAGCACACCTTCAAATGCCAGACGATAAAGGCAGCATACCACGTCCAAATAGCGACCGATTTTTTTGCCTATTAAGATTCTTTACCACAGAAACATGATTCTGCAGAGGTTCGCACACATCAATCAACACTCTTGCTCGATCGAGATTGCCAGAAAACTCATTTGACTACACATTAGCAGATTCTGGTTTGCCTACTTTGCCTGCAAAGGACTTGACCATCAAACTAAATCCGCCTGGTAGATCATGGATATGAATCCAAATTTTGAATTTACACGGTTCAATTGTTGATGGCTTTGTAAAACCATTGTAACGAGCCAATATCACGGGGCAACCGCGAAAGGTCCACGACCCTCCATCCATCACTTTATCCCAGTCCCCAAGACATGAAAATTGAGCAGCATAGAGATTTGAACAAGTGATCTAACTTAACCTCTTTAGCACAATGCCAAGCAGTTCTCATATTTTTGTAAAACCAGCACTCACTATATTTTTTTCTCCATGTGCAAACGCAGAACCACAAGCAAGCGAGTGGATTCTGTCGGCGAAGGTTCCTCCTCTTCAAGGCCGACATTGTCAAGGTCTTTCTCCCTGATCCCTAGTCTACTCATCATCTCGTCTACACCATGCTTCCCAGGTTCTCCTGATCCCGATGCAGAAGAACTCACCACACCAAAAACCCTAGCCCTCATCGTGGAGACAAGACCAGGGAGAGACACAACCGTCCACAACCCCTGCACGAGCCCTACCAAGGCCGGTCAGCGATGGTGGCGGCATAACGGAGACGGGGGAAGGAAGGCTCGGTGCCGCGAGGATAAAACCCCAACGAGAGGGGAATATGTCAGGACTATGCATGCATGCATGTAATTAAAAAGGAGGATGGAGGCGTTCGGTAATGTTACTAAAAACATAACGCTTGCCAGTTAGTGCAGTCCTATAAATAATGATAACTATATCTTGGGTACACTGATTATGTAAAATCTAATGATGCAATTTGGGTATTATTCTGCACTGAATGATACTACATTTTCTTTCTGTTCAGGGCAATGTTTAGCACTTTCTTAACTACTCCTTTCTGTCCATAACAAGTGCCGCAGTTTTGAATGAAGATTAAACTAACCTTAGTTCAGAAAACCTTGACACTTTTTTTATAGGAGGGAGTAGTAAATACCGTACCGGTAGACACGCGAGATGCAGTCGAACAAGTAGTTGAAACAACTGCATCATTGTCAAGCCGGCGTTGACAATAGTTATCGGGTTGAAAATATTTACCGCTTGAGCTTGGTTCGTTGTTAACACGAAGGCCGTCATACACTGCTCCCCCCGTCCTATAATGCAAGATTTCTATTGACACTACACTTGTGTCGAAAAACATTTTATATTATGGAACGGAGGGAGTACATTTTCTTGCGATGCTACACCCGAAGGGAAAACTCCAAGAAAAGAAGAGAAAGAAAGAGCGCGCGACACACGGCACGTGCATGTGATGTGCGCGAAAAGGCAGGCAAAGGCAACGCGGGGGAAGAAGAGGGCGTCGGGGTGGGGTGCCATTTTCCATCGTCTACCCTACCCTACGCGGTTCCCGCCGGGTACGTCCCTGCCCCCACTTGCACTTGGGGAAATTGAGGAGATCAGAATCGCACGCACGCGGCCGGGCGCCCGCGTCTGCCTGATGCATGCACCCGTACGCGGTAACTACAATACCTTTTGATTTGTTATTAATCAGCTTTTGAAACCTCCAACCGATAGCGCATCCAAAACCTGGGGGCTGGGGCCGGTTAGGTTAGGTGAGAGTCTCCTCGGAGGTGAATGTGATCGATCGGTCGAAAGGCTCTCTCGGTTTGCTCCATCATTGCAGTTGGCTCTATTCGTAGTAGCGTGACAGCAAGGTGGCACTTGCATGTTGCAGCCAATGGGAGAGAGTAGCAGTACAGTATATGTTTTAGCGCACATGTGATACATCTGCAGCTCGGTGCACCTAGCTACGAGTAGTATATGTACGTTAGTGTGGTCGATTTCAACCGCCGTGTGGAGTACATTGCTTACCTTTTTGTGTTAATTAGGGCCTACTGCTACCACCGCGTTGTTCAAAACAATACATGTGTTGATCGATGGTCCCGGCGGGTGAGATGCCGTGGAAACCGATGGTACTGGAGTAGAACCGTATATATACAACCAATGAATGAGTCGGAGGAGGAAGGTGTGCTATGACAAGTATTTCTGCGGTATTAAATAGTGCCCGCCATTTTTGTTATATATCACCGCTCACCAGTAGTATACTGAGAATCGCACATTGCCGCTATCATGTAAAGTGTGCAAGTGCTTACTAATTCGCGAGCTAGCACTTTTTGCTAGCACACGTTTTGGCCTCACTCAGGAAAGCAAGAGTAGTGAAACGCTTTAGAATGAAAATGCCTTTTCTGGCCTCCCGCTTTAGAAAATGCCGGTCTTGGAACCTCATCAGCAAATTAGACCTGTTCCGGCTGTCTCTTAAAGAAAAAGGATTAAAGGAGAGATCGAGCTATTTGATTCCTGAGCTACTAGTACTAGCAAAGACAAAGACAAGAGAAGAAACCCGCGTTGATGTAACCAGTGCACCTTCCAGTGACGGGGCTGTGCCGGGGAAATATAGGTAGTTAGGGCTTAGGGCAGGGCGGGCTACTTATTGTTTTTGGCAGCTTGCCCCACCCACTCATCTCATCAGCGACGCTCTGCCCTTGTCGTGCTGAGAAGCCATGGGTTCAAATTACTTTTGTTTTATGTGTCGCACATGTGGTTTCGGCTGAGCTTATCCTATCCCGTACGTACGTAGCCCCGCCTGATGTTCTACCTACTCCCATCATCATGTGTGTTAGGGTGTTTCTGTTATGAAGTTTGTGCTAGCTATAGGGGTGGAGGTACTAGCAAGTTCTGTAATTTAAGATATTGCACGCAATCACCTACTAGCATCCTTTCGATAGAATTTAATTATGTTCACCTCTCAAGCTACTACTAGAGTAACCAAATCATAGGTGAACTTCAATCAAAGCAATATTAGATTAGGCTTTTACTCCGGTTCCCAAGAAGTTTCTACATGGCAAAAAAAATCCAAGCTAGTACGTAGCATGAACTCTAGTTTTTTTTTCGAAAAGGGGGACTCCCCGGCCTCTGCATCAGAGTGATGCATACGGCCATTTTATTAACCACAAAAAAATGTCAACATGGTTCCAAGGTCTCCAAACAAAAAGAAAACAAAGGAAGCTCACTAAGAGCCAAAAAAGGCTGAAACATCGACTAGCCAAGATAAGAGGCCACAACCGGCTGGCTATAGATTGATAGACAAACTAGATGCCTATCCTATTACATGATCGCCATCCAAACCGGTTGAAGATATCCCAAGCTACCATCTCCCAGCGGACAGATCCAGTAACCAAATGCTCCCTGGCCTCCGTCTGAGTGAGTAGCGACCACGAACGGATCAGAGCCGTAGTGCGAAATATAACCTGCAAAAAATGAATACATGATATTCTGTTAAAAACCAAATCATTTCTGCAAGTCCAGATAGTCCACAGCAAAGCGCAAACCCCAACCCGAATGTGTTTCGCTAGGTCTGGCGGAATCCCATTCAGCCATGTCCCAAATAACGCGTTAACAGAATTCGGTGGTTTGATATTGAAAGCAATGTGAACCGTCCGCCAAAGGACTTTGGCCAACGGGCAATCAAAAAAGAGGTGCTTTATAGTCTCATCCCGGTCACAGAAACTACACCTAGTAGGGCCTGTCCAATTACGCTTTTTCAAATTGTCCTTGGTTAATATAACTTGTTTATGGACAAACCACATAAACACTTTTATTTTCAAGGGTACTTTGACATCCCAAACGTGCTTGGATGTAGGAATGGAGTTCGAGTTAATAACATTAATGTACATTGATTTAACTGTGAATACTCCAGACTTAGTCAACTTTCAGCGTAATTCATCGGGTTGTTGGGAAAGTTGGACCTCCATCAGTCTCCTAACTAGACGGAGCCACTCCTCCCAACGATTGCCCGCCAGCGTCCGTCGAAACTGAATATTATGGGGGATCGATTGGAATACCGTAGCTACGAACACCTCATGTCGTTGAACAATACGATACAAAGACGGATATTGGACGGCCAAGGGTGTCTCGCCAAGCCAAATATCCTCCCAGAAACACGTGCTGGTGCCGTTGCCAATAACAAACTTCGTCCTATTGAACAAAGATTGTTTGACTCTCATCAGTCCTTTTCAGAAAGGTGCATCAGTCGGCCTGACTGTAACCTGGGATAAGGTTTTAGACTGAAGGTACTTGCTGCGTAAGATCTGAGCCCACATGGCATCATTCTCCGAAGAGAGCTTCCACAGCCACTTGCTAAGAGGACATCTGTTTTTAACTTCGAGATTCTCTATACCAAGACCCCCTTGGTCTTTCGGTCTACAGATGATATCCCATTTAGCAAGTCAGTATTTTCTTTTAAGCTCATCACTCTGCCAAAAGAACCGCGATCGATCGAAGTCCAGTCTCTTCCGAACACCAACTGGGACCTTAAAGAACGATAGGAGAAACATAGGCATACTCGTAAGCACCGAGTTAATGAGGATTAATTGGCCTCCGTAAGACATGAGTTTACCCTTCCAGCTACTCAGTTTCTTCTCAAATCGGTCCTCGATGCACTTCCATTCTCGGTTTGTTAACCTACGATGGTGGATTGGAATACCTAGGTAGGAAACAGGTAATTCTCCCAACTCACACCCGAACAATTGCCTATATGCCTCTTGTTCGTCTTTCGCTCTACCAAAACAGAACAGCTCGCTCTTATTAAAGTTAATCTTTAACCCGGTCAATTGTTCAAATAGGCATAACACCAGCTTCATGTTTCTCACCTTGGCCAAGTCATGCTCCATAAATATGATAGTATCATCAGCGTACTGTAGTATGGACACACCTCCATCAACAAGATGAGGTACCAATCCATCTACTTGACCATTTTCCTTAGCCCGTCCTATCAGAATTGCTAACATATCCACCACAATGCTAAACAGGATGGGTGACATCGGATCTCCTTGTCGTAGGCCTTTATGTGTCTGGAAATAATGACCTATATCGTCATTCACTTTAATTCCCACACTACCTTTTTGCGTAAATGATTCGACCTGTCTGCGCCAGGCTTCATCAAAACTTTTCATACGCAATGACTGTTGGAGAAATGGCCATTTGATCTTATCGTACGCTTTCTCGAAATCCACTTTAAAAATTACTCCATCTAATTTTTTGGAATGGATTTCATGGAGCGTTTCATGCAGGACTACCACCCCTTCAAGGATGTTTTTGTCCGGCATGAAAGCAGTTTGGGACTTTTGCACCACAGAGTGCGCAATCTGTGTGAGCCTATTAGTCTCGACTTTGGTGAAGATCTTGAAACTAACATTGAGGAGGCATATTGGTCTGAATTGCTCAATCCTCACAGCATCCGTTTTCTTAGGAAGCAATGTGATAGTTCCAAAATTCAGGTGGAATAAGTGAAGCTGTCCCAAGAACAGATCATTAAACATAGGTAGCAAATCCCCCTTAATAATATGCCAGCACTTTTTATAGAACTCGGCCGGGAATCCATCCGGCCCGGGAGCCTTATTGTTTTTCATCTGTGCAATAGCATCAAACACCTCCTTCTCAGAGAACGACGCAACCAAAATATCATTTTCAGCAGTCGATAACTGAGGCACATCCTCAGTCCTAGACTTGTCGAGGGACACACAATTATCCTGCGGTGGTCCAAATAACTGCTTGTAATACTCAGTAATATATGTTTTTAGGTTATCCTGGCCTAAAATCGTGCCCTCATCTTGTTCAAGTTGAAAAATGCGTTTCTTTCTATGCTTGCCATTAGCTATTAAATGAAAGAATTAAGTGTTCGCGTCCCCTTGGACCACTTTGCGGATTTTAGCACGCAAAGCCCACTTCAATTCTTCTTCGCGGAGCAGTTCTTTGAACCTCGTCTCCGCCTCAGTTTTAACCTGTAACTCTGCTAGCAACAAGATCGAAGATTCGGCCTTGATGTCTAGGGCCTGTATAAGAGAAAGGAGTCTATCCTTTTCAATCTTATAGACACCACTGAGATGCTTAGCCCAACCCCGTAAAAAGCTTCTCAAGTGCCGAATCTTATTCTGCCAACACTCGATCGCAGTCTTACCTCCTGCGCCTCTACCCCATTCCCTGGCAATCAGGTCAAAAAACCCCTCCCGTTCAAACCAAGACATCTCGAAAGAGAAGGTGTTTTTGTTACCCACGTGGTTCGGCTCCCCAGAATCCACGAATAAGGGCGTGTGATCGGATATGCCCCTCGAGAGAGCTTGCACCGTAACCAGAGGGAACTTTTGTTCCCACTCCACGCTTGCGAGAACTCGATCAAGTTTTTCATAAGTTGGGTTTGGCAAAGCATTGGCCCAGGTAAACTTCCTACCAGAAAGCTTTATCTCCCTCAGATCCAAGCTTTCAATAATGGTATTGAACATAAACGACCATCTGCCGTCAAAGTTATTATTATTATTCTCCTCTCTCCTCCTAATGACATTGAAATCACCTCCAACTAGAAGTGGAAGCTATTCTGATCCACAAATTCGAACAAGGTCCGCCAAAAACTCTGGTTTAAGCTCAGGCTGTGCGGCACCATACACTGCCACCAGAGCCCAGTTGAAACCATCTACTTTACACCTGACTTGAAATTTGACCGCGAAGTCGCCCATCACCACACTTCGGACTTCAAGCGAATCGCATCTCACACCAAGTAAGATACCACCCGATCTTCCTCACGGGGGAAGGCAATGCCAATCGAAATCAATACCACTCACAAGAGCAGACAGGAACTGGGGCGCAAAATTTTCTCTATCAGTCTCCGATAGAGCAATAAAGTCCAGACACTGCTCTAAAGCTGCCTCAGCAAGAAACCTTCTTTTAGCCAAGTCCTTTAGACCTCTGCAATTCCAAAAGGTTCCTTTCATAACTCATCATGAAATTTTTTGGTAGTACGAATTCTAGCACTCCTACGGACTGCGGAATCGGGATATATCTTCCGTTTCCACTTGCGTTTTAGTTTACTGGGTTCTGACACCCGGTCCTCATAACAGGGTTCAACTGTACTACCAGCATCATTCTCTATGGGCATATCATCGTCCTCAGACTCATGAATGGGGGGTTCAAGATCCGCACACAGATTATGAAGCACTCGAACCCCTAACGCATCAATCTCTACATCATTCATCGGTTTAACCACTACGAGATTCCGAATAGTCTCTAGAACACGCTCCGCCTCCAAATCTAATAGATCATTGACCGAATTGGTAATATCACTATTAGTAGTTCCTAGAGACACTCCTAATTGGTTTGCATTATTTATAATCTCTTCATTAGAAAAATGCAATAAAGAATTAGATATGTTTACAGACATACCAGTAAAAGATGCAGCATCCTGAAGCTTGGCCGCCCTCATAGCGCACCGCTGCTGCATATCGTCAACCTCCGGGAGCTCGTGAAGGCGGGCACTCATCCGAGTCCCCGTCGAGGCGGGGTCGGGGATCCCGCCAAAAGCAACGACCTCCTCCCTAGTAAAGTCTCGCGTTGAATCCCTCAAAGGATCAACCGAGGTTATGGGAAGAGGTGGCTGCCGGCCCCCAAGCCCCTCAGAAACCAAGCCCACGTCGGGATCCGCGACCACAGGTGCGCACGGAATGGGGGAGACGGAGGCCGCCTGCCCGCGCCCTCCACCCGTCCCACCTGCCAGTGCAGGGGAAACCGTCGTTGTCGAAGGAGAAGCAGTCCGCCTGACTGCTGGAGAGGAGGGGAGAGCCACGGCCACCTGCCCCAGCTCTCCCCCCAGCGCAGCCGCCGGCGCGAGGGCCACCGCCCCAACCGGAGAAGCAGGAGCCGAGGCCTCCTGCCTCGGGCTCGCTACCCCGGCACTGGCCAAGCCGACCGGTATCGGCGTCGCAGTGGGAGAGGGGGCTAGGCTACCTCCCCCACTGCCGACCAACACCGGCCTCACCGGTGTGACCTGCGCCAGACCACGAGAGGGAGAGGCCGGGGCCACCTGCCCTAGACTCCCCTCCCCAAAGAGCACCTCCGAACCTGTCGTTATCTCCCTACTCGAAGCCACGGTAGGAGGAAGCGAACCCACCTGAGGCTCCACCTCCGTAACCATCACAAGACTAGCCACAACATCAAGCTCCAAAGGAGGGAGCATAAACTCAAAGCAATCATCAGACTCAACCCTGTCACTCCAAAGTCGAGGAGGAGCCGAAGCTGGCTCGAAGGACCCAAAACGCAACGTACTCATCGGTACCGTCGGGGCCGATGCAGGTTCTACTCCAGAACCATCACCGGGCAACTAAGCAGCTGTACTAGGCCCATTGGCCCTATCTCGTCCTGCCTCATCAGTCGGGTCCTCACGAGCACCGGCATCACCATCCCCCTCGTGCATGTCCATATCGGCCCCAGAACCCACATCGGCAAACAACTCGGCATCCTCAAACTCTATCTCAAGAGGAAACACCTCTCCCCAATAAAACCAGTTAACCACGTTCGGGATAAAATCAATGTCCAGAACGCCCACTAAGAGCCGGGCCACCCCATGTGCGCGGGTAAAAGCCATGTCCACTTCCTCAGTCTTACCCACCAGCATACCCAAACTCGCCACTACTCGAGCATCGGTTAAAGCCTCAGATGGGGCCCCTGAAAACCGCAGCCACACCTGTGTGAGCGGTTTGTCCTTAGGCTCCTCCTTTTTCCACTCGTGAAACTCCAGGATACACTTAGTACCAGGCACCCTACATAACCCGAAACTCAACAGCTTCTGCAAGTCGTCCACCGTTGGGAAATCAACCCTAAAGACATTGTCCTCGATCCGAACAAGCTCCCACTGAAAGTCACCGGGAGCCAGTTCCTGAAGTCTCCGCACAATTTGAGCCTCAGACACCACCTCTCGGGTGGCTTTCACAATGCCAGTAGTCATACTCTGAGCCACAACAGTAATGTCCCTCGCCGCCGGGGACTCAAAGAAAGTGAGTTCGGCACAATATACTCCATACATCATGAGCGCAGGAGCCTGATCACGCATAACCGGGCAGTCCCCCATAACATGAGCATTCTTGCCACACAAGCTACATAGTTCCGCCACACATTCTGCAATAAAGTGGCCTTTCTCACGACATCGATAGCACAACATCTTTTCTTTCTTACGTGCCCATTTAGACGCCCTCTCAGACTCAGCCATGTCCCCTACCTCGGCATCTCCACTAGTAATAGGGACCTCCACATTGGCCAAGGCCGTCACCACCTCCATCGCTTGGCTAGGCAACTCAGTCGACTGCACAGGATCAATAGCCATATCCGAAGAGGCCTGGTCAACCACGACCGGTGTTGGGGGCGGCTTGCGAAACCGACCACGACCACCACCTCATCCACCACCACAGCCACCACGATGGCCACGGAAACCACCTCTCTGCCGGCTGTTCGGGCCCGAAGTCCCCGCCCCATGACGGAGGTGACGGGAGGCCTCGGCGGAGGTGCACCACGGCCCGCGGTGGCCATCGAATTTGGGAGCACGGGCGGCCTCACCCCGGTCGGTGCGCCAATTCCTCGGCCCATCGTGGCCGCAGCCGCACCGCCCGGAGCTCCGGTGCCCCGACCCGACGGCACGGGCGGCACCCCCCAGGACCAGAGCCATTCACCGGCCGGGGCAGAGCGGCCCGGCCACCGGCCGCAACAGGCAGCGGTGCAGTTTCGCCACGGCCAGCCCCCCCACCAGTAGAAGCCCGACTAGCTCCAGGGAGCAAGGAACCACGGCCAGAGGCAGCAGCCGGCGGCGGCACAGCCGAGGGCAGCACACCACGGCCACCACCCGACACAGCCCCAGCGCGGCCCGCCCCAGGAGGCTCGGTCGGCTTCTTCCCGGCCGCACCCCGACCCGCCATGGACCCTAGCGGGGGGATGCGACGAGCACGACCGGCAGGAACCGCCCGCCGATGTGGAGAACGCCGCAGCAGAACCCTACGGCGCGAGCAGGAGGAGGATGAACCCGATCGATCAATGCATGCGTAATTCACGTCGACGATCGATGTATCCTCGATCCACCCTTTTCCAGAATTACTGGACCCGGCCCAACTGCAGCCCCCTCGCACTGGGCCACATACCCAGCCGAAGGAGGCCCAGTAGCCACCGATGGCCCACAGGCGCCAATCAGGGAGTTCAAACGCAGGGCCCTCGCCGCCGCGATCCCGATCGAAGCCGCCGGCGTCCCCTGCTGCCGGCCGGCCGCCACACGACCACCTTTCTTCCGTCTTACCACAACCGTCCACGCCTCCGGCGCAACCTAATCGAAAACCGTAAGTTTGGGTAGACGTACCTTGGGAATTGGACCCTTCCATGGCCGAGATGCGTTCGCCGCCGTCCTTCGATGGACGACACGCCGGAGCAGGTCCAGCTTCTCTCCGGGTCGCAAGCCGTTCCTCGCCGGATCCTCGGGAGGGACGACCGTCTCCACGATCTCGGCCACCTCATCCTCATCGTAGCCAAGAGAAAAAGCCTCACAGATTATATCGAAGGGAGTAGGCGAGTAGTCCGTCGAGCCGCCGGATCGCCCGCCGTCGTCCTCGTCATCTCCGCTGTCTTCGTCCGCTAGAGCCCAGAATCTCCCCCCCCCCCCCCTCTCCGGCGATCACCGGGGGCGTCAGCGCGGGCCGGCGTCGAAGACCCCGGCGCCATCATCGCCTTCGCCCCTAGTCGCCCCTAGTTCCAAACAACATCAAATGCCTTCCAAATCTAATCAAACCCAATGGCCAAGGTTAACACACACACACACACTGCAGACACACACGTACTGTATCTGTGAGGATCTAGCTAGGCATGCATAGCCACGAATGAACGATGCGACCGATCGGCACGGCCGGGTTTCTCTGCCCGACGTCACGTGCTGAGGCCAGCGTGACGCTAACGCGCCTGAGGCTTGAAGATTCCTCCATCCGGTCAGCTTCCAGGTTGCTTCGCCGATGGGGATTACGGGATGCTAACTCTGACTTCTCCCCTAATCATCAAACCCCAATTTCTTTTTTAGTCCCACTAGACTAGACTACAGACGGGCGCTTTACGACCAAGGACGTTAACCTTTTCTTTCTATTTCTAACATGTATGATCACAGCTTAAGCTGACAAAAGTTGTCGTGTCACGACGCAAAACGGAAACCTTCTCCGGCCAGTTGAGCATCTGCACCACGTACTCGCTCTGAATTGACACGATCATGATCCGTATGAGCTTTGTACGTACATGCTCCCAAGAACTCATCTTGTTAGTGACAGCGCCAATTTTCCATTCTGCTGGAACTAGAACACTTCTTCCACTGAAGAATATGCTGACAAAACTAACATAATGCAGATTAATGAATTCAAGCTGGACCTGAAAGAGCCCAAGGGATCGGACCTGAATAACGGCGGAAGAAATGCCTGAACGCACATGACCACCTGGCATAACATGGTTGAAGATTACGGTATCAACAGCAACATAAGAATATTGACGAAGAAACAACGCATTTTTTAGACGAAGATAAACAATAGTACTACACATAAACTAACCCCCCATGGCTAACGACAACTCTGGGGTTACGATATTAATCTGTGTTCCGGTAGTACTTTATGGTTTCCGTATCTATGAAGATATCATCCATTGGATCGATTTATGTTAGATGATTGCAATGCGGTTCCTGGTTCAGGCATGCAAAGGGGCAACATTGAACTGGTCAGCATCATCGGCAAGCGACCTTAATATTCCACATCTCCTTCTCGTGCCTGGCCTAAGATTGTTGCGGCGTTGGCAGGCCATGGGAGCGGGTTGATGGCTACCACTCACCAATTGTGTTCGTCGGACCCGTTAGGAGATGATGGATGGGATTGTTACATTCAAGCTCAGCCAGTGGCGAATGAACTGGGCAGGCTTTAATAGGCTTGAGCCTGCCCTCCAGCAATGAAAAAAGGAAATTAGTAGTTAATAGTACATGTTCCTAGTAGTATTATGGCAAATTCTAGCCTTCTTTGAACAAAAAAATTGAGACTTGGTGGATTTTTCTTCACGCCATTGACTTTGAGACTGCCCTTGATTTTCCTCCTAGATTCGCCACTGAGCTCAGCAGCACCATTTTACTGATTAACACTGTCGTAAGTAATGGAAATATAACAGATAATCACTAGAGTACATACTATTAATCAGTGTACCCGAAAGGTTGTGAAGAATCATATTACTGAATACTCCCTCCGTAAAGAAATATAAGAATGTTTGGACCACTACTTTACTGTAGTGATCTAAACACTCTTATATTTCTTTGTAGAGCAAGTAACTTTGTGTGAAGAAGTCATATGAAATCACTATATATAAGACCAATAATACAAGATTATGTGTACCAACATCACACTGATCGGAGTAGAGTGTAGTGCCCCGCAAAAAGGAAAAAAAAAGAGTGGAGTGTAGTGGAGTGCTGTCAAAGAGTCATGCGAAACAACTTAATTTAAGACCACGTCGATATTCCTTTCACAACGTAGGTAGATTTACCTGCCCTCAAATTCTCGACGTCCGAATATAATACAGCACCATTCATGAACGCAGCGCTGCCAGAGAAAACAGCAGGCGTAATGTAAAGGAGACAGGACATATAGAAGAGGCCCGACATTTGGCCCGATCGATCTTGAGATATCAGCCGCATCATGACGGCATTGCTGTCAGTGTGGAACTGAGTGAAAAAGCGGGCTCACGGTCTCGCCACAAGATCGCAACCAAAAGTATCGGCCGAGAAGCATCGCCGAACACGCGGGAAAGCGACGGTTGGAACCTTGCGTGCATGCGTCCATGCACCATTCGGCCCATCATTCCCGGTATGAACAAGACAACGCTAGCCACTACCACGTCACATGCCTGCCTTGAGCGTGCGCGGGTGCCTATCACGATTTACTTTGCATATATGTGGCCTCTAGGAGTGGCAAAGGGAGGACATGTGTGCGTACGCGTCCGTCCATGATCCATCCATGTACAGTCATGTAGTCGCCGTGGTTTACAACATGAAGTCGGGGCTTTTCACAAGGCGCGCCGCCTTGTTTCGAAAAGCCGGGCATCAACAACTTCTGCCGTTGCTATTAAGAAGAAGAATCCAAGCACGTATATATAGCCGATAGATCTCGATCGAATTGCCTGTCCAATTTTTTCTCTTCTGATGATGATGGTTTTGATTTCTCCAAACAGTTAAATGTCTCTTGATTTGGCACACTGATGCGGCGCCGATGCCGTGGCTTTGTGGTCTTGTGGATACTTGAGAACACTAAAACACATGAAAACATAAATATAGCACCTAGTATAAAAAACGTTTTTATATTATGGGACGGAAGGAGTACATGAGAATTTTACAGAAACTTTAAGAGAAAGGAAGTCCATGGGATGAAAGACGAAGAGAACATGTTGCATGCATGGGACCTCTTCTTGTTAGGAAGCCTTGGGGCAGTGCCAAGAAATTCGGGTGATTACTCTTCCATTATTATCTACAAGTAATTGGGTGGTCTCCCACTTTTGATCCAAAGTGTCTCCCCCAGGAAAGATACCATGCATGAATTAAATTTCCACGAAACAGTAGAAAATACCTGAATCTCTGAAAACAAGGCCAAAGGGAAATTTCTTTTGCTATTCAACATTTTTGCTGGTGTGGTGCAGTTGGCCCAAACTAATAAATCAGTGTCCAAGCTCCTGCAGGGCCCGGGCTTTGCTACAACTGTCTATCTAGGAATCCATTAACTCCGACCCGGTTGGGCATGGCACTGGCCAATCAGATCACTCCCTACTAAGCTCGCCGCGGTCACTGTCCTCTTGTTTCTGCTCCCGGACGCGGTTCCTCCCCCCATTAAATACAGCTCCTCCTCCCTTCTCCCCGATCACATCCCTCCCATTTTGCCTCTCCTCCGCTCTCCACACACACACACACACACACACTCGCTCACACCCCTCCGATCTTACATTTCTCACCTTGCTCTGAGAAATCGGAGAGGAATCCTACACCGGCGAGAAAGAAGTTCCGAGCAAAGGGAGATGGAGGCCGTGCATGAGGGCAATGGAGGAGGGAGCGGGCTGGTGGTGACGGAGCTGAGCCACATCAAGGAGCTGGTGAAGCAGCTGGACGTGCACCTGGGGGGCTCGCCCGACCTCTGCAAGCTGCTCGCCCAGCAGATCTTCGCCGTCACCGAGAGGTCCATCGGCATGATCAGGTCCGCCCACTTCCACGGCCCCAAGCGCTCGGCCGCCGGCGCCGGCCTCGACTCGCCGCCGCTCTCCGCCACGCCCAGCCCCCTCAGCGGCGTCTCCAACACGCCGTTCAAACCCAACAAGAAGAGGTGAGCCAAAACCCCTTGCAGTCGCAGAGTACTTCGGAATCTTTCAAATCTTTTTTGCTGGATTGTTGAGTGATTGGTTTGTTCTTGGATTCGCAGGAAGACGTCGGAGAAAGGGGGGCGTCAGATCAGGGTGAGCTCGGCCGGAGAAGGGGCGGACGCCCCGGTCGACGACGGCCGCAGCTGGAGGAAGTACGGCCAGAAGGACATCCTGGGAGCCCAGCACCCGAGGTTGGTCTCGGCGCATTTCGGCCAAAGTTCATCTCTCATTTCAAATAGTAATCCGCACCTGTTTTCCGAAGTGGCAACGCAATCATGGAGATCTCTCTTTTGGATTTGGAACACTGTTCCCGAATTCGTGGCGTCCACATGTCAGATAGGAATAGGGCAGAGAGCGCACAGCGTCCGATTGGGTATGTTCCGAAAGGAGCTGTTGTTATTGGATAGGTGATGATGATGGCGTGATACTGCTTTGCGCTAGTAGTGATTTTGTTCTGGCTTCAGAATCGCAAACTTTTCTGTAAAGAGGAAAAAAGTTCAGGGTTCAGAACTGGACGTGCCGCCATGGTGTTCTTCTTTTGCCGTGCCTGACCTGGATCGTGCACAATTTTGCAGGGCATACTACCGTTGCACGTACCAGAAGACCCAGGGGTGCGCGGCGACGAAGCAGGTGCAGCGCGCCGACGAGGACCCGGCGCTCTTCGACGTGATCTACCACGGCGAGCACACCTGCGTCCATAAGACGGCGGCGGCGGCGGCGGGCATGGTGCAGCCGGCCGGGCAGAACCCGGACGCGGAAAGCCTTCTGCAGAGCCTGAGCGCGAGCCTGACGGTGAAGACCGAGGGGCTCACGGCGGCGGGAACGCAGGGCTGGAGCGCCACCACGCCCTTCAGCTTCTCCTCGCCGGCGGTGAGCGGCATGACGCCGCCGGAGCAGCACCACCCGTTCTCCACGCCGTCGACGCCGGAGAACTGCTTCGTGTCGATGCCCACGTCGCTCGAACCCTCGCCGGCGACCTCGGGCTCGAACCACATGTGCATGACCCCGTTCCATGCGCAGTCCGAGCTCCAGACAATGGTGTCCGCGCTCGTGGAGGCGACGAGCATGCCGGCGGCCGACACGGAGGAGGCCGCCTTCTCCTACTGGGGCTTCGACGATTCTGCCTTGCACGTTAACATCCTCGACGAGGACGTTGACAACTTCGACATTTCTGCCTTCTTCGCATGAGATGTTTGCAAAGAGAGGACGCAAACAAAGAAACAGAGAAGATGAGCAGCAGTAGAAATTAGAGAAGCAGCTGGAGGTGACTGACCACCCTCTGAGGGACAGAGGAGGGAAGAACACGCCAGTTCTTCCTCAGTGCAGGTCTAAAATTTAGGACATAAGATTAGTGCTCCCCCTCCTTCACCCCAATTCTTTAGCCACCAAGGCGTTGCATTGTATTATATTGTTATGTCAAGGAAAATAAAAATCTGTCGTTGATGTTCTGCACGGTCAGTAACTGCAATATATACTCTTTTCTTGCACAATCTCACAGATAAACCAGCAAAATATTGAAAACACCTCTTGCTAATTACTACTGTGTCCATCAAGATGAATTCATGGAGGCATGGACACTATGAGCCGCATGAAAATTCATGCGTGCCCCCTTAAGCCCAACAGTGTGAAATTCTCTGACAGCTGAGGCAAGACCAGAGGAAAACTTGACTCAGCAAAGCTTTCTTTGAATGGAGGAAAGCCTCTCATTGTCATGCAAGCAAACAATAAGAAAAGTTGGCCCGGTTCCTTGTCTGCTCTGAGAAAGTTCCATAAATAAATCTAGGAAAACGTATCTTCTCAAATGAAGAGATAAATCTCGGAAAACATTCAGGACACAGAAATAGTCCATGGTCGGGTCACACACTGCTACTAGTATGAATAAGCAGGAGGTCAAACATGAAACCAGAACCACACAGCTGGGGGCCCGGGAGCAGTCCTCATCACGATTAGGAAACGGTTTCGTTCGTCGTCGTCATCTTCAGAAAATTGCAGACGAGCGCGTGGGTTCACACTTGGGAGCTTTTACGGCCTCTCCTCCTCATCATCAGTCTTCCAATTTGCCGATGCAGAAATCCTCGATGATGTCGAAGACTCGTGTGCCATGCTGCGGGCTGAAAGCGCGTCGGGTTAGCATATAGTTATGTGAAATACAGTTCTTAATACAATGATGTGCGAGCTTCACGCGCTCCTGAAAAGTAGTACAACGGAATAGAAATAGAAGTAGGAAAATCAGATGTAGCTCTCCTTGACAAAGCTAGCGAATAAGAAACATCCCCATCAGGATAACAAACATCCACATCAGTGTTGTTGTTTAAACTTAATTTTCTCCTTTGGACCATCCATCATCTAGATCTATTAATTTACTTGTGCAAATATCTTTTGTCTTGCTTTGGATAACAACATCCACATGTTCTCAGATATCATGGGTATGGACCAAGAAAGTTTTTTTAGAGGACTATAACACACACAGTTTCAGTGATAACAAAAGAAATACATGGGCACTATTCAACAGAACAAAATCATCGCACCATGACTTGGAATATGCGAGCAATAGCAAATCATGGAAGGGAACAATGAGAGCAAAATTGCCTTTGCATGCTGCTGCAACTGGGAAACCAGAAATACCCTTTATATGCATTTATTAAGTTGGGTCAATTAAGCAATTTAAAATGTGATATACATTCAAAAATTTAAATGGGGTAAAAAGATCCATAAGTGTAACCCTGTCACTTACTGAATTACCATCCAGAAAAAAAAAGATCACTAAATTACTAATGATCTTCAATAAGTTTAACCTCGAAAGGTGCAGTAAATGAACACCCGAGCAGTCAGGTGATACATCAGTAACGTCAACGCGAATCATCATTTAAGAACAATGTTGACAGGATATGATGTAAACAATATTTATGAGATGTTACAAACCCGAAAAATCCCTCTGTCGAATCGCCACCAGCATTGTTTAGAATGGCATCACCACCTGGATGTTCCTCCACGTATGGAGTTACATCGTAAACCTGGATCAATGGCAAATATGAGAACATAAATTTCCCAGTTTCAAACTAGATGGTAAAGCGAGATGATGGCAGTTGGTAAACTAGTAGAATGTTTTGTTCCAACCTTGTCCTTGATTATGATCCAACAATCCTTCCTTGTGTTGTGTGTTGACACCTCTTTCTTTGAATAGCTCGTAGATGTCTGAATATGAAATATCAGTAAGCAAATACAGAAAATGCCATGCATTTTGGATTAACCTAGAGCAATCTTGTCATTAGATTAGCAACCATAAGCAACACTCTAAAGCATAAAGGCATACGTTCAAGACAAAACTGCATGTTAAAGCAAGTGCATTTTGGATTAATCAACAACAATCTTGTCTGCAGATAAACAAACGTAACTGGCAATTCCAGGAAAAAGTTGCTTGTTAAACTACAGTATTCAAATGCGAAGGATGAAATTCACCGTTCCATTTCCGGCTGAACGTGCATCCTTTCCTTCACCTGCATTGCAACATTTACTCAGCGCCCATAAAGTGAAGTCGCCTTCGCTTAAGACTACGAGTCAGGCCCCCCTTTTACCTTTGTTTTTGGATCTTGGGATAACGAAGAGTGCTCCCAGTACAAGAAGCACAACAAGTGAGATGAGGATGATTATTTCCATGGTGCACCTCAGGAACTACTGAACAATGTATTACTGAAGAAGTGTTCTGCAGAGCAAAAAATCAGCCTCAGTCCCTGACCAAAGATTACAGCAAACATGGCAACACTGATAGGAAGTAATAATACCACGAACAGAATCTTTATCATCCGAATAGTAAAATGAAAGAGAGACAGTGTTACAAACTCACTTTTCTAGGTCTAGATTGTTCAGGGTTACTGACAGGGAGTAATACTGCTAGGCGCTAGCTGCGGCCTAGACTGCTTGCTGCCTTTGCTACTGCCATGACACAGTGTTACAGAAGAGCTCAAAAATGGCATCATTGCCCATGTCAGGATATACACAGATCTCGTGTCCTACCTCAGACGATCAGGCCCAGGCTTCCAAAGCCGGGCGCTTCCATCAACGAATCCAGTATTTCTTCTGCGCTAAATACTCAAAGTCGAAGCTTCCTCACTAGTATTTCCATTCCGAATAGGCGGATCTGACGAACTCGGGCTATTTGATAAAACGAAATGCCCCACTTTCCATTTGCCCTATAAGGCTCTTCTACTTTGACATAGATAAAATGCCCCACTTTACTTTGACTATTT
Organism: Aegilops umbellulata; assembly: GCA_032464435.1. NCBI lineage: Eukaryota > Viridiplantae > Streptophyta > Magnoliopsida > Poales > Poaceae > Aegilops > Aegilops umbellulata. The sequence continues at coordinate 335,765,533 of CP136058.1, forward strand.
GATAAAATGCGCAATTTCTATTTTAGCAGATTTCTCACAGTAATCTCCCCTTTGCCCCGTGCTCTCACGGCTGATGGAGAAGAGAGTGAAAAATCAGAGGAGAAGGTGGATTGATGGAGAACCAGGAGAAGAGATAACAAATCTGTGGAGAAGACTCACCTTGTGGCGCTGCTGCTGTCCTTGGTCGTCGCTGACGTCGCCTGAGATGCGGCGGACAGAGGGGTGCCTACGGGCCTAGATCGCGGAAGGAGAGAGGGGTGCAGCCGGGGACGGAGAGGAACACGGGCTAGGCGGGATAGGGGTGAGGAAAGGGGCGTGTCGGCTGCGCCTTGGCCGTATGTCGCGCCGGCCGCCGGCGTTGATGCTGGTTCTGCGCTGCTGGACTGCTAGTACCGGATAGGCTGGAGACGATCAGGCGAACAGAAAGATGTCTCTGTTGTTTCGATCTATCAACTCCACCGGCAAAAACGTAAAAGCAGTCCCAAAAACGTACTACCTCCGTTTCAGTTTACAAATCCCATGCGTATATCTAGATTGCCAATTTTGTCATTTTAATATAAACTATAGAACATAAAAATAAGGGAAACGTTTACAATCGGCGGACCGGCCGTAGCTTTGGGCCGGTCACGCCTCGCTCACTCAGGAAACTACCAGACTCAGACTGCTCGTGACACAAACGACAGGAAACTGGACACGTGCATCGCGGGACCCACCAACAATCTATCATCACCTTATCTCCTCCTCCTCTCTCCCTTCCTCCTCCCAATTTCCTCTTTCTGCTCATCCAGATCCTCCACCACCGCGCCGCTGTGCTCCTCCTGACGAGCTTTTCATCCATGGCAGGAGGAGGGCGAGAGGTTGTAGGGCAACGACAGGGGGTGCGCGGTGAGCAGATATGACAGAGGTGTTGCTGCATAGGCACTGGACGACGGTGCACGGTGAGCGCGAGCGACGCCATGGCCGACGAATGCAAGTGATGCGGCCGCCGACGGTGATGGGCGCGATGGTGCTGCAACCGCAGTTCGCCGGGGCTGCAATCGTGGCCGGGGAAACCTGGAATCATGGTCTAGCGAGCTGTGAGGCTCCTACATGCTGGAGAGGGGGTTGCTACAACCGCAGCCAATAAAGCTGGAAGCACTGTCCGGCTGTGCTGGAACCATCGCCCGGTGGAGCTGCAAGGTGATGCCCATCCTGGTTGGATGCTGCAACCGTATTTCGTCAGAGCTGGATCCATAGACTGGCGGAGCTGCAACCACAATCAGCAAAGCTATGAGGCGATGCCCGGTTGGCTGGAATGCTTCCATCGGTGTAAGAACAAGGGCGTGAGTTTTTTGCTACATTATTTTTGTGTTTTTTGCTGGAAGAACATTGATTTTGCTGGAATCAACCAACTGTTTTTGTTTCAACCCGCGAGATGGTGCTGGGCGGCGACGGCGGTGACCGCATGAATTTTTGCTGCAATCCTTTTGTGTTTTGCTGGAAATAGCATTTGATTTTGCTGGAACCGGCAAGGCGATTTGCTTCAACTAGCGAGACGTGCTGGGCGGCAATTTTGCTGGAACCGTAACTTTTGCTGCAATCTTTGTGTTTTTTGCTGGAAGTAGCTTGTGATTTTGCTGGAACCGGTGAAAGCAGAGATCTTGCTGCAACTGTCCAACGGGGTGACCGGCCACGACGAACTGTGCCTGCGAGCCGGCGAGCGGCCACGAGGCCTGCGGGCCGGGGGGGGGGGCGCGATGGTGTGCCAACGAGCGGCGCAGGAGGGTCAGCGCAACGATTAAAACACCGCTGGATCTGACGCGGGGAAGGAGGGGATGCGTGTGGGGATATCTCGCTAATCGGGCGGTAAAGGGTGCGCTAACCGTGTGGTTGTGCGTCGACCGGCCGAATTCGGGCCGGTCGACCGGCGCCTATGAGCCGCCTAAAAATAATACCTTTTGAAAATAGAAACTCCGAAGATTATGTTGGTATATTTTTTTATAATATATGACTTGTATTAGGTTAGTCAAATCGACGACCTAGGGGTACGCGCACGCCCTGTAAACTGAGAGAGAGGTAGTATCCCTGGAATGGATGTATTTAGCACTAAGAGCATTTCCACTAGGTCCCCCAACAGGCTCCTCGAGACCCCTTTTTTATCGCCGGCTTGAAAAAATCAGCCCAGTCGCGACCCCAGAAGCCTAAATTTCATCAGTTAGGGCCGAAATTAGCGCTGGCGGACCCAGGCCGAACCCGACGCGCTAGGGGGCGTTCGATGGCGCCTGGGGGAACGATTTTGGCACGAAAACTGGTGGACCCACCGAGTCGGGGACGCTGAGAACCCCGGCACCCCGACGCCGCTCGCCGCCGTCAAGGCCAAGCCCCAAGAGACGCCGGAGCGTCGGCGCAGCGGCAGCCTCGTCATAAACGAGGGCCACCGCCGCCAACCTTCTCCTCCTCCCCACTCCCATCTTTGCCTGGTCAAGCGGAAAGCGAATATTGAGCCTTCATTGATGTTGAAGGTCTTTGCAACTTTAGACCAGTGCCTGTGGATGATTGACTCCGTCCTTCGTCCTCTTCAGGAACATTTCAATATTGAACCCTGGGTGTTGTATGAAAACCTTCGTCGCCTTCTGACCATAGAGGTGGTTTGAGAGGTAATCATCAGTGAACTGCTTTGGAAAGGCCTGAAAACAAGGATGTGCATAAATATCTTCTCTATATTGGAAATGGGGCAAAGGAATAAAAAAGGGCAAGGTATAATAGTTAGTACCATCTTGTAGTGAAGTGATGTCGTCTTCATTGTGCAGACAAACATTTTGTTGTTTTTTGTCGTTAATTTCTTTATCCTAACAATCTTCCTGAGTTTCTTGACTTGATTGATGTTCACGGACAACTCATTTCCCCATATGCAAAAAGGGTCGAACAGTCGGTCAAAACATCTGACAGCAGGACCTACATGTTGCACAATATTGTGCTATTAGACAATGGACCATGCACGTGCTAAGCTCGATTGTAAATCTTAGTGCTTCCCATTGTTTCCCTGCAACACATATAAGGTAGTTAGTCATCAGGTTAAGTAAGGGTTCGCATGCTATTAGTAAAATATGTTGATGAAAAATAAGCACATTGCAGATTCATTAGATTAATTCAAGCCACATGGAAAACCCATTTATCCAAACCAAGCATGATTAAGAACTAGGAGATATAGCACTTGTGTATGTTTCTCATGTATTAATGTTGGGAAACACAGTAATTTCAGAAAAAATCCTACGCACACGCAAAGATCCATCTAGGTGATGCATAGCAACGAGAGGGGAGAGTGTTGTCCACGTACCCTCGTAGACCGAAAGCGAAAGCGTTATGACAACGCGGTTGATGTAGTTGTACGTCTTCATGATCCGACCGATCCTAGTACCGAAAATACGACACCCCCGCGATCTGCACACGTTCGGCTCGGTGACGTCCCACGAACTCTCGATTCAGCTGAGTGTCGAGGGAGAGATTCGTCAGCACGACGCGTGATGACCGTGATGATGAAGTTACCGATGCAGGTCTTTGCCTAAGCACTACAACGATATGACCGAGGTGGAATCTGTGGAGGGGGGCACCGCACACGGCTAAGACAACTGTCAACTTCTGTGTCTATGGAGTGCCCCCTCCCCGTATATAAAGGAGTGGAAGAGGGGAGGGTCGGCCCTCTCATGGCGCGCCCCAAGGGGAGTCCTACTCCCACCGGGAGTAGGATTCCCCCTTTTCCCTAGTTGGAGTAGGAGAGGAAGGATGGAGGAGAGAGGGAGAAGGAAAGGGGGGCGCCGCCCCCCTTCCCTAGTCCAATTCGGACCCAAGGGGAGGGGCACACGACCTGCTCTGGCCGCCCCTCTCTCTCCACTAAGGCCCATATGGCCCATTAGACTCCCCCCCGGGGGGGAGGGGTTCCGGTAACCCTCCCGGTACTCCGGTAATTGCCCGAACTCACCCGGAGCCATTCCGAAGTCCAAAGATAGTCGTCCAATATATCAATCTTTATGTCTCGACCATTTCGAGACTCCTCGTCATGTCCGTGATCACATACGAGACTCCGAACAACCTTAGGTACATCAAAACAAATAAACTCATAATACCGATCGTCACCGAACGTTAAGCGTGCGGACCCTACGGGTTCGAGAACTATGTAGACATGACCGAGACTCATCTCCGGTCAATAACCAATAGCGGAACTTGGATGCTCATATTGGTTCCTACATATTCTACGAAGATCTTTATCGGTCAAACCGCTCAACAACATACGTTGTTCCCTTTGTCATCGGTATGTTACTTGCCCGAGATTCGATCGTCGGTATCTCAATACCTAGTTCAATCTCGTTACTGGAAAGTCTCTTTACTCGTTTCGTAATGCATCATCTCACAACTAACTCATTAGTCACATTGCTTGCAAGGCTTATAGTAATGTGCATTACCGAGAGGGCCCAGAGATACCTCTCCGAAACACGGAGTGACAAATCCTAATCTCGATCTATGCCAACCCAACAAACACCATCATAGACACCTATAGAGCATCTTTATAATCTCCCAGTTATGTTGTGACGTTTGATAGCACACTAAGTGTTCCTCCGGTATTCGGGAGTTGCATAATCCCATAGTCATAGGAACATGTATAAGTCATGAAGAAAGCAATAGCAACAAACTAAACGATCAAGTTCTAAGCTAACGGAATGGGTCAAGTCAATCACATCATTCTTTAATGATGTGATCCCATTAATCAAATGACAACTCATGTCTATGGCTAGGAAATTTAACCATCTTTGATTCAACGAGCTAGTCAAGTAGAGGCATACTACTGACACTCTGTTTGTCTATGTATTCACACATATACTAAGTTTCCGGTTAATACAATTCTAGCATGAATAATAAACAGTTATCATGATATAAGGAAATATAAATAACAACTTTATTATTGCCTCTAGGGCATATTTCCTTCAATTAAGTGCAGCCAAATTCGATTTATTCCTCACATGCAATTGGACATCGCATTGGAGAATTGAACCAAGCAGTTAACGAAACACCACAACAAATGAACCAAACATTAACTGACCACCACATTGCAAAATATAACATACTCCTAATAGAAGGTCAGACAGTTAACCAAACCAAGCATGCTTAACAACTTGGAAATATAGCAATTGTATTTGTTCTCATGTATTTACTACAACCAAATTCAATTTATTCCTCACATGGTATTGAATAACAGAATGCACCCACAACAATTGAACATCGCATTGCAGAATTGAACCAAACAGTTAACTAAACACCACAACAAAGGAACCAAACGTTGACTGAGCACCAAATTGCACCACATTGCATGATATAACATACTCCTAATAGAAGATTAGACATTTAACCAAACCAAGCATGCTTAATAAGTTGGAAATATAGCAAATGTATTTGTTTCTCATGTATTTAGTACACCCAAATTCGATTTACTTCTCACATGGTATACAATAACAGAATGCACCCACAACTATTGAACATCGCATTGCAGAATTGAATCAAACATTTAACTAAACACCACAACACAAATGAATCAAACGTTAACTGTGCACCACATTGCGTAATGTATAACCAAACCAAGCATGCTTGACAACTTGGAAATATAGCAACTGTATTCATTTCTCATGTGTATTGTAAAGATAAACTCGATGTATTTCTCACATGGAAGACAATACGAAATTACAGCCTGAAGAATTGAACATCTCATTTGCAGAATTGAACCAAACAGTTCACTAAAGATGACAACTAATTAACCAAACAGTTAATAAGTGAGCACCACACTGCACGACATATAGAACATATACACTAGAGCAACAGATTGCATGGTAAAATTAGATAGCACAATTCACTACAATTTGTTAAGGAAAGGCAGGAGCAGCACACGCAATGGGTAAACTGAGCATGCTTAACCGGCGTAGCTAGCAAATGGCTAGGTGCTTCTCCAAGATCTGGGGGTCGATCAGCACGAATGGCGACCATCGCGACCTCATCTGCGCATGCGGCCGCGATTTGCTTCTCCGCTGCCAAATGCTCCTTGAGCTCCTGGCTATACTGCATGCACCATGGCTTAGGGCGGCGCTTATTTGGTGGAGGGGTTGGTGATTTGGGTGGAAGGTGTCGCGCCGGCGGTTAGGGCATGTGGGATGTGGAAGGAGGAGGAGGATGGGGATCGGGTATGGATTACCTGCCTGGATAGACGAGGCCGAGCAGCATGAAGGAGGGTTGCCGGCAAGGAGGCGGCGCTGCAAGCAAGGAGTGAAGTTTTCAACTTCAAAAGGAAGGCGGAAACAAGGGAAATGTGGCTTTTGGTAAGGGGATGGGGCGGGGAGGTAGATATTTCCGCGGAAGCCGAAAATTTTGAATCGGTTCAGCGAAAAAATTGGCGCGCAAAGTGTCATCAGACACGATCCCTTATTCAGAATTGTGTACGATATGTGAACATCACAAATGATTCAGATAGCTTAACCCGTGTGTGATGAGTTTGAACGTCATAAATTTTGGTTCCAATTTCCCTGGTTACAGTGGTCATCCACGTCATTGCATAATTTGGGTACACAACACACCCACACTTCATAATCGAGCAAGTTCAGCAATTAAACAGAGTTAGCTGGCCTAAACATTACTCTAACAAATTAAAGACCAGCGCTCTTAATTAAACAAAACAAAGAGTACTACTACGGCTGGTGCTCGTCGATCTCCACCGCCGCCTCCATGTCCAGCTCAAGCCCGACGGTCTCCTGTGGAAGGGGATCCATGGCATCCATCACACCATACTCGGCAAGCATCTCGACATCCGCATCCGCTATCTCTTTGAAAAAGGCGGCCATGAGTTGGGCGTGGGCGGCCACGATCTGGGCTTGGACGGGCTTCGTCGTCGCAAGGTATGCGGCGGAGGAACGGACGGCTGCTCGAACGCTCTCGGCGATTGCCAACTCTTTGGCCGTGGGTTGCCGACTGTTGACGGAGAAGCTTAATTTGATTTGTGCGGTGACCGCCACGATCTAGGAGTGGGCGGCCTCGACATGGTTGTGGGCGGCCTCCATTAGGGCTAAGGCCGCCGCTGTGGAACGGACAAGTGCTGTGCCGCTTCGCCAATTGCTATCCCCGAGGCAAATGTTGTTGTCGACACCTGAGAAGCAAGAGCAGCCGTTTGGGCTGCCTTGGCCGCCTGGTCGCAGATTGCGGCCGCGCTCATGCACCTTGTTAGCACGCGCATGGCGGCTACGACCGCGCTCTCGCCGGAGTGGGCCGCCGAAGTTTCCCTCACGACGCGGGTCCACGTCCTTGAAAGTGCAACCATCCCTGGGTGGTTTTGGTAATTCCTAACAACATATAGCTCATTGAGCTAATGCTATTCCAAAATAAATATTTCAGGAAAGCTCAATGATTGGCATGGCATGGATTAGAAAGTGGACCCTTCAAAATGATAAGGACAAAGGATTGGCTCAAGCTCAAAGCACAAGACTCTACATTTTCTATTTAAGTGATCCAAGATCACATTGAGTCTATAGGAAAAGCCAATACTATTAAGAAGGGATGAGGTGTTGCTTAATGAGGATCTTGCTCAAAATGCTTAGTGATATGCTCCAAAACCCTCCACTACTTTCTCATATCCACATATGTCCTAAACCAAAAAGTCCAACTCGGCCCCACCGAAATTTCATACCCGGAGCCACCGAGTTTAGTTGTCATAGCCACGGCCAGAAACCCTAATCAATTCGGTCTCACCGATAGGGATCTCGGTCCCACCGAGATGGGGTTGTAATATCTATGTTTCCTTTTCGCAATGTTTCGGTCAAACTGAGATGAGCGATGTAACGCCCTCGATGCGGCTATATCTCCCACGTGTCGAGGCACGACTTAGAGGCATAACCGCATTGAAAGCAATGTCGCAAGTGAGGTAATCTTCACACAAACCATGTAATACATAAGGGAAAGAGATACATAGTTGGCTTACAGTCGCCACTTCACACAATACTTAAATAAACATCCATCATGCAAATTACACTCAAGGTCCGACTACGGTACCAAAATGAAAGAAGACTACCCCAAATGCTACATAGATCCCCGGATCCCCCCAACTGGGCTCCACTACTGATCATCTAGAAAAGACACATAGTAACGTCCACGTTCCTCGTCGAACTCCCAAGTGAGCTCGGTCGCGTCATATGCACTGGCATCGTTGGTACCTGCAACTGTTGTTGTAGAATCTGTGAGTCACGGGGACTCAGCAATCTCACACCCGCGAGATCAAGACTATTTAAGCTTATAGGTAGGAAAGGATTGCGAGGTGGAGCTGCAGCAAGCGACTAGCATATATGGTGGCTACAACGCAAAAGAGAGCGAGAAGAGAAGCAAAGCACGGTCGTGAAGCTAGAAGTGATCAAGAAGTGATCCTAGAACAACCTACGTCAAACATAACTCCAACACCGTGTTCACTTCCCGGACCCCGCCGAGAAGAGACCATCACGGTTACACACACGGTTGATGTGTTTTAGTTAAGGTCAACTTTGGGTTTTCTACAACCGGACATCAACAAATTCCCATCTGCCACATAATCGCGGGCACGGCTTTCGAAAGATAATACCCTGCAGGGGTGTCCCAACTTAGCCCATTATAAGCTCTCACGGTCAACGAAGGATATTCCTTCTACCGGGAAGACCCGATCAGTCTCGGAATCCCGGACTACAAGACATCTCGACAGTAATAAAACAAGTCCAGCAAAGCCGCCCGATTGTGCCGACAAATCCTGATAGGAGCTGCACATATCTCGGTCTCAGGGCACATCCGGATGAGACAGGCTACGAGTAAAACCAGGCTTCGAGTTTCCTCGAGGTGGCCCCGCAGGCGGCTCGGTTCGGGCCAGCACTTAGAGAAGCACTGGTCCGGGGGGGGGCTAAAATAAAGATGACCCTCGGGCTCGCGAAAACCCGGGGGAAAAAGGAGTAGGTGGCGGCAAATGGTAAAACCAATGTTGGGCCTTGCTGGAAGAGTCTTATTCAAAGCGAACTGTCAAGGGGGTCCCATAAATCACCCAACCGTGTAAGGAACGCAAAATCCGGGAACATAACACCGGTATGACGGAAACTAGGGTGGCAAGAGTGGAACAAAACACCAGGCATAAGGCCGAGCCTTCCACCCTTTACCAAGTATATAGATGCATTAATTAAATAAGAGGTATTGTGATATCCCAACAAGTAAACATGTTCCAACAAGGAACAACGAGTCCATGTTCCAACAAGGAACAAACTTCATCTTCACCTGCAACTAGCAACGCTATAAGAGGGGCTGAGCAAAGCGGTAACATAGCCAATCAACGGTTTGCTAGGACATGGATGGTTAGGGGCTGACATGGCAATATGGGTGGCATGATATAGCAAGTGGTAGGTATCGCAGCATAGGCATAGCAAAAGAGCGAGCATCTAGCAAGCAAAGATAGAAGTGATTTCGAGGGTATGGTCATCTTGCCTGCAAGGTTCTCAGAGTTGTCGAAAGCTTGGTCCTCGAAAGCGTTCTCGACAGGTTCCTCGTTCACGTACTCGTCTCCCGGCTCTACCCACAACAAGAACACAAGCAAAGGGGACAAACATCAATCACGATGCAATGCACAAGCAACATGATGCAAAACATGGCATGATATGCGAGATGTGATATGCAATGCATATGCGTGCTTTGGAAGGAAAAGATGAACAAGGCATAATCTTGGCAAACCAAGTATGCCACTGGATAGGTGAGGGGATTCCGGTTGAAATCGATGTAAAGATCACCGGAATCGGATGCACGGTTTGCAAATGACAAGCAATACAAGAATGACAATAATCTGCCATTAACAGCATGATGCTACTTAGCAAGCAACAAGAAATTAAGCTACTTCACCCAAACATATCAACAAAGCATATGACAGTAATCCACTCAAGATGCTTGACAAAAGATGAACACTGAGCTACGGCTAAATCACAACACAACAGGTTTAAACAAGCATGGCAAAAGTGCAAAAGATAACAGGTTCACAGACTTGGTGAAAATAACTACATGCCAGAAACTAACATCAGGGTGACATGTTTATAGCAAGCAAACAACATGCTACAGGAACAGGAAATAGCAAAACAAGGCATGGCATGAATCTACTCAAAGCACTTAATAAAAGTCCCTTACTGACCATAAGCCAAAAAGGATCAGAAAATATGATAACACCCATGTCAATTAAGCAACTTTCGTTACAGGTTTCAGACTTAGCAGAAAACTAGACAAGTCAAAGACAGATAACAAGTAGGCATGTTCGTGAGCTCGATGCACTCACTACAGAGCATTACATGATAAACTAAGCATACATACATCAAGAAGACATGGCATGGAAACTATACATGGCAAGAATAACATCATAGCGTGCAAGGATCAACTATACCAAGCTTGGCAAAATCGAATAACATGTAAACAATCTGCCAGCAACATTTTATAGCAAAAGTAGAGCTCGATTGACTCAAGCTATGGCACTCCATAAATACAAACAAAGGCATGGATGGATAGAACAAATCCATATGCTCAAAACACTCTTACTGATCATGCCCAAAAGAGGCATTCTCTCGTAAACAACATGAACACATGGCATAAAAATAACAGCAGGCAGGGACTTGGTATTTCACTAAGTCTCTGAAATCAGCAACATTGAGTACCCTAGTTTGCATGCTTGTGCTAGTCACCACAAAGATCACAAAAATGCATGGCATAATTCTCTGGAAAGATGGCATGGCATATTACAAAACACATGTAGGACTCAACTTCATAGGATGCACACATCAATCATGGCAAAAATGACAAAAGTGCATGTTCTGATAAGAATCAGAAACTAACATCATATAGCCCTCTTCCAACAGCATTTTGGGCATCAAGATGACCTCAAATGCAAATGATGCAATGGAACGAAATGATGTACTCATCCAGGCGAACAATTTGACATATGATACGCCCAAAACGGAGCCACGAGTGCAAAGTTATGGCACGATGAACATGTGACAATAATGCAAAACTATTAGGACTTGGAATATTCGGAGGAGGGAAAAAGTCAACCGTCGGCGCGGTGGATCTGGATCCCGGGCGCGGAAGCCGAGGCGGGGACGACGTCGGAGTCGGCGACGGGTGCGGCGACGCGGGGTTGGGTGCGGGCGGCGACGCGGTGACATGGCGACGCGGGATCTGGGCCCGGCTGGCCGGATCTGGGCCCCGCGGGCCCGCGGCGGCGGGGGCGAGGCGCGGACAGGTGGCGGCGCGGTTGAAGAAGACTAGGGTTAGGGTGGTTTGGACCCGGGATTTCGGTGGGGGAGGTATATTTATAGATAGAGGGGGCTAGGAAGCTCCAAATGGAGTGCGGTTTTCGGCCACGCGATCGTGATCGAACGGCGATGGACATGGGAGTGTCTTAGATGGGTTGTTGGGCTGTTTTGAAGGGGTTTTGGGCTGCAACACACACGAGGCCTTTACGGTTACCCGGTTAACCGTTGGAGTACCAAACGACCTCCGATTGACCCGAAACTTGACAGGCGGTCTACCGGTGCTATACCGAGGCCGCTTGGCAAACCTCGGCCCATTCCGAGAAAGTTTAATACCCGCTCACGAAGAAATGTAAAAGGGGACGCCGGGGGACATAGGAGCGCCGGATTGCAAAACGGACAACGGGGAAAATGCTCGGATTCATGAGACGAACATGTATGCAAATGCGATGCGCATGATGACATGATATGAAATGCATGACATGAACAAAATGCAAAACGAAGGGAAACCCAACCACGGAGGAAATATTATATCACAATGCCGAAAATGGCAAGAGTTAGAGTTACAATTATGGCAAGTTACATCCGGGGTGTTACAACACTCCACCACTACGAGAGGATCTCGTCCCAAGATCTAGGACTGAAAGAACTCCGGATACTCGGAACGTAGGTGGTCCTCATGCTCCCAGGTGGCTTCTCGGTCTGAATGGTGTGACCATTTCACTTTCAGGAATTTGATTGACTTGTTGCGAGTCTTGCGCTCAGTTGCTTCAAGAATAGCAACGGGATGCTCATGATAGGACAAATCTTCTTGAAGATCAATCTCTTCGAAGTTGATGGTGCGCTCAGGCGTCTTGAAGCACTTGCGAAGCTGTGACACGTGGAAGACATCATGCACATTTGCAAAGTTGGAAGGAAGCTCAAGTTGATAGGCGAGATCGCCTCGTTTACCGATGATCTTGAAAGGGCCCACGTATCTAGGGGCAAGTTTCCCCTTGATACCGAAGCGACGAGTTCCTTTCATTGGAGAGACGTGGAGGTAGACATGGTCTCCGATCTCGAATGCCAAATCATGATGTTTGCTATCGTAATAGCTCTTCTGGCGCGACTGCGTGGCTTTGAGGTTCTCGCGAATGACCTTGCACATAGCCTCAGCCTCTGAGATCAAATCGTTGCCAAGCAATTGGCGTTCACCGGTTTCAGACCAGTTGAGAGGAGTACGGCACTTTCTGCCATAGAGAATCTCGAATGGGGCTTTGCCCGAGCTGGCTTGAAAACTGTTGTTGTAAGAGAACTCAGCGTAAGGAAGACAATCCTCCCACTTCATGCCGAAAGAGATAACACAAGCTCTGAGCATATCTTCAAGAATTTGGTTGACACGCTCGACTTGTCCACTAGTTTGAGGGTGGAAAGCTGTGCTGAAGCGAATGTTTGTGCCCATGGCCTTCTGAAAAGAATCCCAAAACTTGGAGGTAAAGATGCTGCCACGGTCTGAAGAGATCAATTGTGGAATGCCATGCAAGGAGACAATTCTGGATGTGTAGAGCTCTGCCAGCTGCGCTGCTGTGATAGACTCTTTGATAGGAAGAAAATGAGCCACTTTGGTGAGCTTGTCGATGACAACGAAGATAGCATCATTTCCATGCTTGGACTTAGGAAAACCAGTCACGAAGTCCATTTCGATATGATCAAACTTCCATTCTGGAATAGCAAGAGGTTGGAGAAGACCAGCTGGTCGTTGGTGTTCTGCTTTCACCCTTCTACAGACATCACATTCATTCACGAATTGAGCAATCTCTTGCTTCATTCGAGTCCACCAATACGACTGCTTGAGGTCATGGTACATCTTCGTACTTCCAGGATGAATTGACAGAAGAGAGTTGTGCGCTTCGTTCATAATGACTTTACGAAGATCACCCTTTGGGACCACGATCCGGTCCTCGAAGAAAAGAGTATCTCTGTCATCAACTCGATAGCACTTGTATTTGGAAATGCCCTTGTCAATACCACGTTTCACCTTCTTCACCATGGTATCCAACAGTTGAGCCTCACGAATCTGATCTTCCAAAGTAGGGGAGACGATGAGGTTGGCAAGAAAACCTTGAGGGACAACTTGGAGATTCAACTTGCGGAAAGCCTCACAGAGATCCGGTTGAAAGGGCTTGAGGATTAAGCTGTTGCAGTAAGCCTTCCTGCTCAAAGCGTCTGCAATCACATTAGCCTTGCCTGGAGTATACTCAATACTCGGATTATACTCTTGAATCATTTCGACCCATCGAGTTTGCCTGAGGTTGAGGTGAGGCTGAGTGAAGATGTACTTGAGACTCTTGTGATCAGTGAAAATGTCCACTTTCCCTCCCAACAGGAGATGTCTCCATGTTATTAGCGCATGGACAACTGCCGCCAACTCAAGATCGTGAGTGGGGTAGTTCCTTTCGTTGGGCTTCAACTGGCGAGAGGTATAGGCCACAACCTTCTTCTCTTGCATTAAGCCGGCACCGAGGCCCTGAAGAGAAGCATCACAGAATACTTCATAAGGCTTGGATTCGTCAGGAGGAGTCAGAACTGGAGCAGTGACGAGTTTCTCTTTGAGAGTGTTGAAAGCCACTTCACACTCAGGAGACCAGACATACTTCACATGCTTCTGGAGGAGGTTGGAAAGAGGCTTTGCAATCTTTGAGAAATTCTCAACGAATCTTCGGCAATAGCTTGCAAGTCCAAGAAAACTGCGAAGCTGCTTGACATTCTGAGGAGGTTCCCAATTCACAACTGCAGACACCTTCTCAGGATTAACAGCGATGCCCTTGGCAGAGATGATATGGCCAAGATAAAGAACTTCATCAAGCCAAAATTCACATTTGGAGAACTTCGCATATAATTTATACTCTCTGAGCTTGTCGAGCACCAATCGCAAATGTTTGGCATGATCCTCCTTATTCTTGGAGAAGACCAAAATATCATCGAGATAGACCAAGACAAATTCGTTGATGTAGGGGTTGAAGATGAAATTCATCAAGCGAGTGAATGCTGGAGGAGCATTGACAAGGCCGAATGACATGACATTATATTCATAAGAACCAAAGCTTGTTCTGAATGCTGTCTTGGGAATATCTTCTTCATGAATGCGAATCTGATGATAACCCATACGAAGGTCAAGCTTGGAGAACACTTTAGCACCTTTAAGTTGCTCAAATAGCTCATTGATGTTGGGAAGTGGGTACTTGTTCTTGATTGTCTTCTTGTTCAAAGGACGGTAAGACGCAAAGTCGGTCCGTGCCATCCTTCTTCCGGACAAAAAGAACACCACAACCCCAAGGAGAAGAACTCGGTCTGATCAGACCCAGACGCTCTTGTTTATCGAGTTGTTTCTTCAATTCCTTCAACTCATCTGGTCCAAGCTTGTAAGGACGCTTGCAAACGGGTTCCGTGCCAGGCTCAAGATCAATAACGAATTCAACTGGCCGGCGGGGAGGCATACCCGGAAGCTCTTCTGGAAAAACATCTTGGTACTCACAAACGACTGGAATCTGAGAGATAGCCTCCATTTCACCATTCTCATTGAGAGAAAACAACCGAATGGTATCATCACGAGAGGCATAGATGATCACATCGTTAGAAGAGTGAGTCAATTTGATTTCCCTGGCAGCACAATCAAGCTGAGCCTTGTGCTTAGAAAGCCAGTCCATTCCGAGAATAAGATCAATATCAGAGTCACCAAGAACAATTGGTTTAGCCAGAAATCTATAGTCACCCATCTTGATACCGACATTCGGAACGCACATGGTACATCTCAAACGTTTAGCCGGGGAAACCACTGGCAAAGCTTTAGGTAACGCCTCTGTGTCAAAATTGTGCTTCGATGCAAAAGGATATGACATGAAAGAATGCGATGCACCGGTATCGAATAAGACTTTTGCAGGAGTATCATTAACAGGAAGATTACCCATGATCACTTCAAAAGAATCCTCCGCTTGAGCTGCATTCATCATGTTCACCTTGGCATGCTTAGGATTATGCTTGACCACTGCATTGCTGGAAGATTTCACAGGAGGAGGAGGCGGAAGGCGCCTTTGGTTGAAGCACTTGTTCGCATAGTGACCCTTTTGCTGACATTTGTTACAAGTCACCTCTGAGAGCGGACGATGGTAAGGAGCACTTGGCCTTGGAGCTTGGTTCTGAGACTTGTTCTAATAGCCAGGGTTGGGTGGGTGGGAAGATCCACGACCACCTGAGTTCTTCTGCTGATAAGGCTGACGGAACGGAGGAGGAGGAGGCAACCAGAACTTCTGTTGCTTAGCTAAGTGAAGAAGAAGAAGACTGAACTGCGTCTCTGACTCTCTTCTTAGATGCCTCACACTTGAGCTGAGCAGCTTCTTGTTTCAGCGCCATGTTGTAGAATTCATCATACTTTAATGGCTCGAAAAGCACGAGAGCAAGTTGCAGATCTCTCTGAGACCACGCCTAAATTGGTAGATCATACTCTTCTCATCAGGGATGTCTTGCCTCGCAAAACGAGAGAGCTTCTGGAACTGAGTGTTGTATTGATAGACAAACATGGTGCCTTGCTTGAGATTGCGGAACTCCTCACGCTTACTCTCAACAACACTTTCTGGAATGTGGTGAGCTTTGAAGTCACGGCGGAAATCATCCCAGGTAATGACACGACCTCCTCTGGAATCTTTGTATTGCTGGAACCATTCAGCAGCTTGATCCTTGAGTTGAAAAGAGGCAAACTTGACGAAGTCCTTAGGTCTGACATTGCTGCACTCGAAATGCTTGCTGATGTCCACTAGCCAATCATCGGCGTCTGTGGCCTCGACACAGTAGCTAAAGGTCTTTGGCTGATTAGCAAGGAACTGAAGCGAAGTGCAGCTGATTGTTGCCTTGGCCTTGATTCTCTTGATTACCTTGCCCTTGGTTGCGATCTTGCAAGAGCTGAATCAGAATCTGAGCGTTGGCATTTGTGGCAGTCATCAGGGCTTGCCATGCCTCCGGAGGCGGAGGTGGTGGCGGAGGGTTAGCCTGACTTCCTTCATTGCGTTACGGATTCTGACGCGTTGGCGGAGCCATCCTGAAGAGGGTGACATCCATTAGCATCTTGACAGAAATATATTCAAGCTGAATCAAAGGAACAAAATTGCAACATAAAGTCTTCACAATAAACATCCGAACAAGAATGAACGAATGAATTCCAAAGTAAAGCATCACACTTCCATAAGTTGAGAAGCCACTTAGAAAAAGGTATGGAATAAAATCAACAAGGTACGGATGTGAACAAATACTTGGTAAGGATTACCCAATCACGAACCAAATATCTGCGGAAGAAATACTAGAGCTACGAGAATTCCCACTTATAAACTCCCGAAACTTTCTGGTTATGCAATCAGGTGTTGGGGATACAGGGGACACAAAATATATCACCCAAACTAACAATACCTAGATCCAGCTGTATCCATCCTTCAACACATAACCAAGAAATTCTCGGAAATCATCTACCTCAACCTTCGAAAAGCATCCGTTATACAAGTCATGGCAATACTCCCGCACTCGCCTCAGTACTGGGCTATCAGGGTTATCTCACCAACAACTGTACAAAAGAGATTTTCGATGTCGGCGTACTAAACTCAAGTATTCCAAAACCGCAACGATAAAATTATGACGACAACACCTCGGAGCTCAACTCCCCGGGACACCTCCTCTAAAACCCCTGCTGACGGGAGGCAACCAAGACAATGTTGTCATCATAAAACCATCGGAACGATTCTAAAATACCCGCGTGATCCTAATTTTTTTTAGTGAAATTTGAGAAGAGAAGAGTCAAAACTCTATGTCAGGATGCCTTACCAGAGCGATGAGGAGACTGGGAAGTAAAAAGAATTCCTAATCTCTCCGATATATAATTTCTAAATGACTCAAAACATTTTTTCTAGACACAACTCGGCCACTAAAAACGATCAATCAGTGGGGGCTCCTAAGGTCGGGGAAGGCTCTGATTACCAACTTGTAACGCCCTCGATGCGGCTATATCTCCCACGTGTCGAGGCACGACTTAGAGGCATAACCGCATTGAAAGCAATGTCGCAAGTGAGGTAATCTTCACACAACCCATGTAATACATAAGGGAAAGAGATACATAGTTGGCTTACAGTCGCCACTTCACACAATACTTAAATAAACATCCATCATGCAAATTACACTCAAGGTCCGACTACGGTACCAAAATGAAAGAAGACTACCCCAAATGCTACATAGATCCCCGGATCACCCCAACTGGGCTCCACTACTGATCATCTGGAAAAGACACATAGTAACGGCCACGTTCCTCGTCGAACTCCCAAGTGAGCTCGGTCGCGTCATCTGCACTGGCATCGTTGGTACCTGCAACTGTTGTTTTAGAATCTGTGAGTCACGGGGACTCAGCAATCTCACACCCGCGAGATCAAGACTATTTAAGCTTATAGGTAGGAAAGGATTGTGAGGTGGAGCTGCAGCAAGCGACTAGCATATATGGTGGCTACAACGCAAAAGAGAGCGAGAAGAGAAGCAAAGCACGGTCGTGAAGCTAGAAGTGATCAAGAAGTGATCCTAGAACAACCTACGTCAAACATAACTCCAACACCGTGTTCACTTCCTGGACCCCGCCGAGAAGAGACCATCACGGTTACACACGCGGTTGATGTGTTTTAGTTAATGTCAACTTCGGGTTTTCTACAACCGGACATCAACAAATTCCCATCTGCCACATAACCGCGGGCACGGCTTTCGAAAGATAATACCTTGCAGGGGTGTCCCAACTTAGCCCATTATAAGCTCTCACGGTCAACGAAGGATATTCCTTCTACCGGGAAGACCCGATCAGTCTCGGAATCTCGGACTACAAGACATCTCGACAGTAATAAAACAAGTCCAGCAAAGCCGCCCGATTGTGCCGACAAATCCTGATAGGAGCTGCACATATCTCGGTCTCAGGGCACATCCGGATGAGACAGGCTACGAGTAAAACCAGGCTTCGAGTTTCCCCGAGGTTGCCCCGCAGGCGGCTCGGTTCGGGCCAGCACTTAGAGAAGCACTGGTCCGGGGGGGACTAAAATAAAGATGACCCTCGGGCTCGCGAAAACCCGGGGGAAAAAGGAGTAGGTGGCGGCAAATGGTAAAACCAATGTTGGGCCTTGCTGGAAGAGTCTTATTCAAAGCGAACTGTCAAGGGGGTCCCATAAATCACCCAACCGTGTAAGGAACGCAAAATCCGGGAACATAACACCGGTATGACGGAAACTAGGGTGGCAAGAGTGGAACAAAACACCAGGCATAAGGCCGAGCCTTCCACCCTTTACCAAGTATATAGATGCATTAATTAAATAAGAGGTATTGTGATATCCCAACAAGTAAACATGTTCCAACAAGGAACAACGAGTCCATGTTCCAACAAGGAACAAACTTCATCTTCACCTGCAACTAGCAACGCTATAAGAGGGGCTGAGCAAAGCGGTAACATAGCCAATCAATGGTTTGCTAGGACATGGATGGTTAGGGGCTGACATGGCAATATGGGTGGCATGATATAGCAAGTGGTAGGTATCGCAACATAGGCATAGCAAAAGAGCGAGCATCTAGCAAGCAAAGATAGAAGTGATTTCGAGGGTATGGTCATCTTGCCTGCAAGGTTCTCAGAGTTGTCGAAAGCTTGGTCCTCGAAAGCGTTCTCGACAGGTTCCTCGTTCACGTACTCGTCTCCCGGCTCTACCCACAACAAGAACACAAGCAAAGGGGACAAACATCAATCACGATGCAATGCACAAGCAACATGATGCAAAACATGGCATGATATGCGAGATGTGATATGCAATGCATATGCGTGCTTTGGAAGGAAAAGATGAACAAGGCATAATCTTGGCAAACCAAGTATGCCACTGGATAGGTGAGGGGATTCCGGTTGAAATCGATGTAAAGATCACCGGAATCGGATGCATGGTTTGCAGATGACAAGCAATACAAGAATGACAATAATCTGCCATTAACAGCATGATGCTACTTAGCAAGCAAAAAGAAATTAAGCTACTGCACCGAAACATATCAACAAAGCATATGACAGTAATCCACTCAAGATGCTTTACAAAAGATGAACACTGAGCTACGGCTAAATCACATCATAACAGGTTCAAACAAGCATGGCAAAAGTGCAAAAGATAACAGGTTCACAGACTTAGTGAATATAACATGCCAAAAACTAACATCAGGATGACAAGTTTAGAGCAATGAAACAACATGCTACATGTATAGGACATAGCAAAATAAGGAATGACATTAATCTACTCAAAGCACTTAATAAAAGTCCCTTACTGACCATAAGCAGAAAAATATCAGAAAATATGGTAACGCCCATGTCAATTAAGCAACTTTCGTTACAGGTTTCAGACTTGGCAGAAAACTAGACAAGTCAAAGACAGATAACAAGTAGGCATGTTCGTGAGCTCGATGCACTCACTACAGAGCATTACATGATAAAATAAGCATACATATATCAAGAAGACATGGCATAGAAACTATACATGGCAAGAATAACATCATAGCATGCAAGGATCAACTATACCAAGCTTGGCAAAATCGAATAACATGTAAACAATCTGCCAGCAACATTTTATAGCAAAAGTAGAGCTCGATTGACTCAAGCTATGGCACTCCATAAATACAAACAAAGGCATGGATGGATAGAGAAAATCCATATGCTCAAAACACTCTTACTGATCATGCCCAAAAGAGGCATAGATCTCTCGGAAACAACATGAACACATGGCATAAAAATAACAGCAGGCAGGGACTTAGTATTTCACAAAGTCTCTGAAATCAGCAACATTGAGTACCCTAGTTTGCATGCTTGTGCTAGTCACCACAAAGATCACAAAAATGCATGGCATAATTCTCTTGAAAGATGGCATGGCATATTACAAAACACATGTAGGACTCAACTTCATAGGATGCACACATCAATCATGGCAAAAATGACAAAAGTGCATGTTCTGATAAGAATCAGAAACTAACATCACATAGCCCTCTTCCAACAGCATTTCGGGCATCAATATGACCTCAAATGCAAACGCTGCAATGGAACAAAATGATGTACTCATCGAGGCGAACAATTTGACATATTATATGCCCAAAACAGAGCCACGAGTGCAAAGTTATGGAACGATGAACATGTGACAATAATGCAAAACTATTAGGACTTAGAATATTCGGAGGGAAAAAGTCAACCGTCGGCGCGGTGGATCTGGATCCCGGGCGCGGAAGCCGAGGCGGGGACGACGGCGGAGTCGGCGACGGGTGCGGCGGCGCGGGGTTGGGTGCGGGCGGCGGCGCGGTGACGTGGCGACGCGGGATCCGGGCCCGGCTGGCCGGATCTGGGCCCCGCGGGCCCGCGGCGGCGGGGGCGAGGCGCGGACAGGTGGCGGCGCGGTTGAAGAAGACTAGGGTTAGGGTGGTTTGGACCCGGGATTTCGGAGGGGGAGGTATATTTATAGATAGAGGGGGCTAGGAAGCTCCAAATGGAGTGCGGTTTTCGGCCACGCGATCGTGATCGAACGGCGATGGACATGGGAGTGTCTTAGATGGGTTGTTGGGCTGTTTTAAAGGGGTTTTGGGCTGCAACACACACGAGGCCTTTACGGTTACCCGGTTAACCGTTGGAGTACCAAACAACCTCCGATTGACCCGAAACTTGACAGGCGGTCTACCGGTGCTATACCGAGGCCGCTTGGCAAACCTCGGCCCATTCCGAGAAAGTTTAATACCCGCTCACGAAGAAATGTAAAAGGGGACGCCGGGGGACATAGGAGCGCCGGATTGCAAAACGGACAACGGGGAAAATGCTCGGATTCATGAGACGAACACGTATGCAAATGCGATGCGCATGATGACATGATATGAAATGCATGACATGAACAAAATGCAAAACGAAGGGAAACCCAACCACAGAGGAAATATTATATCACAATGCCGAAAATGGCAAGAGTTAGAGTTACAATTATGGCAAGTTACATCCGGGGTGTTACAAGCGATCGGTCCCACCAAGATTGCAATGCAAACTCTCTGTTTCCCTTTCGTAACGTTTCGGTCCAACCGAGATGAGCGAATCGGTCCCACCGAGTTTGCCTCATCAACTCTCTGTTTGACTATCACCAAAATCGGTCTCACCGAGTTTGTGTAATTGGTCTCACCGAGATTACGTTATGCCCTAACCCTAATGACATTGGTCCCACCGAGTTGATCCAGTCGGTCCCACCGAGAATCCTAACGTTCACATTTTGAACTAAATCGGTCCGACCGAGTTTCATGATTCGGTCCCACCGAGTTAGGTGATTTGTGTGTAACGGTTAGATTTTGTGTGGAGGCTATAAATACCCCTCCACCCACTCTTCATTCATGGAGAGAGCCATCAGAAGATGCCTACACTTCCAATACATATTTCCTGAGAGAGAACCACCTACACTTGTGTTGAGGTCAAGATATAACATTCCAACCACATAAATCTTGATCTCTAGCCTTCCCCAAGTTGCTTTCCACTCAACTCTTCTTTCTACCAAATCCAATCCGTTGAGAGAGAGTTGAGTGTTGGGGAGACTATCATTTGAAGCACAAGAGCAAGGAGTTCATCATCAACACACCATTTGTTACTTCTTGGAGAGTGGTGTCTCCTAGATTGGCTAGGTGTCACTAGGGAGCCTCTGACAAGATTGTGGAGTTGAACCAAGGAGTTTGTAAGGGCAAGGAGATCGCCTACTTCATGAGGATCTACCCGAGTGAGGCAAGTCCTTCATGGGCGATGGCCATGGTGTGATAGACAAGGTTGCTTCTTCGTGGACCCTTCGTGGGTGGAGCCCTCCGTGGAATCACGCAACCGTTACGCTTCGTGGGTTGAAGTCTCCATCAACGTGGATGTACGATAGCACCAGCTATCGGAACCACGGATAAAAATCTCCGTGTCAACATTGTGTTTGCTCCTTCAAACTCATCCCTTTACCTTCATATGCAATTGTTTTACATTCCACTGCTATACTCTTAGAATTGCATGTGTAGGTTGATTGCTTGACTTGTGCTAAGTTGCTAAAATCTGCCAAGAACTAAAATTGGGAAAAGGCTAGATTTTTATTTGGTCAAGTAGTCTAATCACCCCCCTCTAGACATACTTCCGATCCTGGAGTCCCCATCTTTCACCGGCGACGATTGAACATTGAAATGATATTTGGGGAGCGAGCTAGTGTGCTTGACACGCCGACTGTGGACTGTAGCCGACGCACCTTCTCGCATAAGCCATAGGCGTATTATACACCGACGGTGCTCCAGGATATTTTGTACTGCATCTCACACGGTTGGTGATAATAAACTGTGTGGGATCTACTTGATTTTTCATCTTGATTTGAATTACATAATTGGGTCAGAACGGCAATGGATGGTGTTTGAATTACTAGACCTTTTATCTGCAGTGAACATGCAACTATATCTGTGTCGTAAAAAAATTGGAATTATTCAGGGTTCGTTTGGAAATTTTATACATTAAATTGGTTCTCTAGAAAATGCTGAGGTACTTGCTTTTGTAATTCTAGTAAATCCAAAACCCATTTGAAATTCGTGAACCTTGGCATGCTATCATGGAATGGAATCAACATGCTGGGGTAAAAAATATTGTCCCATTTGGGGCAGGTTGTGGTATAAGCTTTTCACAAACCAGAGGTTCTCACAAGAAGCCTCATGGTTCCGTTAGGGAAACATGTCACCTTTGTGGACAAGACGATATTCGTCGCCTCTTCTTCCTTTCAATTTTTTCGTGGTGTCAACATAGAACAACATGAGTGTTGTGTTATAATTTAGATTTTTTCAGGGATCATTTGGACATTTTTATATGTTAATTGAGTTTTCTAGGCATTTATGTGCATAATTCAAAATTGAACTACATGCACATGCTCCAGTCCATAAAAATGGGTTGCAAAATCAAATGTTTGTGCTTGGTTGCAAGATTTGGTCACATGCAAGAAATGAGAACGAATGTCAAACACCTTGACACTGTCACTCGGCTGCTAACATTGACATACATGGTTTTAAAATTCTAGTAGATCGAAAACTCGTCTGAAATTCATGAAACTTGACATGATATCATGGAACGGCAGCGACATGCCATGGTAAAAATATTGTCCCATTTGGGCAAGTGTGGGTATAAGCTTCTCGCAAACCAGAACTTCTCTCACAACAAGCCTGATGGTTTCGATAGGGTACGTGCCACCTTGGGGGACGAAGCGATATCTGTTGCCTCTTCTTACTTTCAAAATGTTTCTCGTGTCAACATAGAACAACATGAGTGTTGTGTCATTTTTTGTGATTTTTGGGGTTCGCTTGGACATTTTTATACATTAACTGAGTTTTCTATGCATTCATGTGCATAATTCAAATTTGAACTACACGCACATGCTCTAATGCATATAAATTGGTTGAAAATTCAAATATGTATCCTTGGTTGCATGCTTAGGTCCCATGCAAGAAATGGGAATGAATGTCAAACACCCTGCCACCGTTACTCGGCCGCAGACATTGAGATACCTGGTTTTTAAATTCTATTAAATCCAAAGCTCGTCTAAAATTCATGAAACTTGGCATGCTATCATGGAGTGGCATAAACATGTTGTGGTAAATTTTTTGTCCCATTTGGGGCAGGTTTGGGGATATGCTTCTCACAAACCAGAGCTTCTCACAACAAGCCTGATGGTTTCGGTAGGGGACGTACCACCTTTGGGGCCGAAACGATATCCATTGCCTCTTATTGCTTTCAAAAAATTTCTCGTGTCAACATAGAACAACATGAATGTTGTATCAATTTTGGGGATTTTTCGGGGTTCATTTGTACATTTTTATGCATTAATTGAGTTTTCAATGCATTTATGTGCACCATTCAAATTTTAACTACATGCACATGCTCTAATGCATATAAATTGGTTGAAAATTGAAATATGTATCCTTGGTTGCATGCTTAGGTCCCATGCAAGAAATGGGAATGAATGTCAAACACCCTGCCACCGTCACTCGGCTGCAAACATTGCGATACCTACTTTTTAAATTCTAGTAAATCCAAAACTCATATGAAATTCATGAAACTTGGTATGCTACCATGGAGCGACATCAACTTGCCGTGGTAATTTTTTTGTCCCATTTGGGGCAGGTTTGGGTATAAGTTTGTCACAAACCAGAGCTTCTCACAATAAGCCTGATGGTTTTGGTAGGGAACGTGCTACTTTTGGGGACGAGATGATATCGGCTGCCTCTTATTCCTTTCAAAAAAATTCTAGTGTCAACATAGAACAACACGAGTGTTGTGTTAAATTTTGGATTTTTTTGGGGTTTGTTTGGACATTTTTATACATTAACTAGGTTTTCTAGGCATTTTATGTGCATAATTCAAATTTGAACTACATGCACATGCTCCAGTGCATATAAATTGGTTGAAAAATCAAATCTTTGTCCTTGGGTGCATGCTTAGGTCCCATGCAAGAAATGGGACTGAAATTCAAACACTAGGGCACCGTTGATTGCCGGCAAAATGTTGAAATACTTTGTTTTCAAATTCTAGCAAATCCAAAACTCGTATGAAATTCAAACTTGGCATGCTATCATGGAATGGCACCCGACATGCCGCGGTATTTTTTGTGTCCATTTTGAGAGAAGGCACACTCGAGTAACAACCAACAAAGACATTTTGAAACAAATAGCCGCCACTCTAACATCAAAAACTGTCTATAATTCAAATCGTGTGTGTTATGTTAACCATTCATGTCACGCCACGTGTCTCCATTTTAATGGCTATAGGAGGTGTCGTGCGGATAGCTGCTTGACTGAACAGGAGGCGTGCGAGCGCAGTCCGGTGCGCAGGCTGAACGAGAGGCGTGCAAGCTGTCCTCCAATGCGCAGGCTCACCGGGAAGCGTGCGAGCTATACGCTGCGCAGGTTCACTCAGAAGCAAGCCCTTTGACTTCCATGGCCGCCCGCCTTCCTCTCCATTAATGGCGCCCGAGCCGCTGCTTAATACCGGCGGCCTTACTGTTCGCCTCACATTCCCCTCCCACCCGCAGACCTCCACCAACGCCATGGCACAGAAGGATCATCTGCCACTAGTCTTCAAGTTTGGTGAAGTCGACTCCGAGCCAGAGGAGATAGAAAATAAGGAGGAATGGGGCCTCATGGACATGGCCTAGAATGAGCTGGCTGCGGCGGTTGCTGCCCCCGCTCCCGTCCCAACTACCATCCGCGCGCCCGTGCCAGCGACCATCCCTGTAGCATTGATGGGCTGGTCGCCGAGCACTATTGCAGAGCTGGAAGCCATGGGCGTCAGCGAGGTCTCCGCAGACCCGCGCGAGCTCGTGTACATGCCAGCACCAGCGCCCGTGCCCGTGCGCGCCCCTCCGCCCACCGTGGCGCCGGTCCCCGTGCGTTTGGCTGCACCCACCGCGTCCGTGCCCGTGCGCGCGCCCCCCTTAACGGCATGGGAAGCCGCCGTCGACCGCTACCTCTCAGCGCCGCCAGCTACCGTCCTCCCGCGCCCCACCCGTCGATCGCACGACGATATGATGTTTGATTTACAAGTGAAGAACATTCTGTGCTGCATTGAAGACTTCAACAACGGCGTCCCGGAGGACGAAAATGCATATAAATTGGTTGAAAATTCAAATGTGTATCCTTGGTTGCATCCTTAGGGCCCATGCAAGAAATGGGAATGAATGTGAAACACCCTGCCACCGTCACTCGGCAGCAAAAATTGAGATACCTGGTTTTTAAATTCTAGTAAATCCAAAACTTGTTTGAAATTCATGAAACTTGGCATGCTATCATGGAGCGACATCAACATGCCGTGGTAATTTTTTTGTCCCATTTGGGGCATGTTTGGGTATATGCTTCTCACAAACCAGAGCTTCTCACAACAAGCATGATGGTTTCGGTAGGGAACATCCCACCTTTGGGGACGAAACGATATCCATTGCCTCTTATTGCTTTCAAAAAATTTCTTGTGTCAACATAGAACAATAGGAGTGTTGTGTCAATTTTTGGGATTTTTCGGGGTTCATTTGGACATTTTTATGAATTAATTGAGTCTTCAATGCATTTATGTGCACAATTCAAATTTGAACTAAATGCACATGCTCTAATGCATATAAATTGGTTGAAAATTCAAATATGTGTCCTTGGTTGCATGCTTAGGTCCCATCCAAGAAATGGGAATGAATGTCAGACACCCTGCCACCGTCACTCGGCCGCGAACATTGAGATACCTGGTTTTTAAATTCTAGTAAATCCAAACTCGTCTGAAATTCATGAAACTTGGTATGCTATCATGGAGCGGTGTCAACATGCCGTGTTAAATTTTTTGTCCCATTTGGGGCAGGTTTGGGTATAAGTTTCTCACAAACCAGAGCTTCTCACAACAAGCCTGTTGGTTTTGGTAGGGAACGTGGCACCTTTGGGGACGAAACAATATCCGCTGCCTCTTATTGCTTTCAAAAAATTTCTAGTGTCAACATAGAACAACAGGAGTGTTGTGTGAATTTTTGGAATTTTTTGGGGTTCGTTTGGACATTTTTATATATTAACTAGGTTTTCTAGGCATTTTATGTGCATAATTCAAATTTGAACTACATGCACATGCTCCAGTGCATATAAATTGGTTGAAAAATCATATCTTTGTCCTTGGGTGCATGCTTAGGTCCCATGAAAGAAATGTGAATGAATTTCAAACACCAGGGAACCGTTGATTGCCGGCAAAATGTTGAGATACTTTGTTTTTAAATTCTAGCAAATCCAAAACTCGTCTGAAATTCAAACTTGGCATGCTATCATGGAATGGCACCCGACATGGCGTGGTATTTTTTGTGTCCATTTTGAGAGAAGGCGCACTCGAATAACAGCCAACAAAGGCATTTTGAAAAAAATAGCTGCCACTCTAACATCGCAAACATTTGTATAATTCAAATCATGTGCGTTATGTTAACCATTCACGTGACGCCACGTGTCTTCGTTTTAATGGCTATAGGAGGTGCCGTGCGGACAGGTGCTTGACTGAACAGGAGGCGTGCGAGCGCAGTCTGGTGCGCAGGCTGACCAAGAGGCGTGCAAGCTGTCCTCCAATGCGCAAGCTCACCGGGAAGCGTGCGAGCTGTACGCTGGGCAGGCTCACTCGGAAGAGATCCCTTTGACTTCCATGGCCGCCCGCCTTCCTCTCCATTAATGGCTCCTGAGCCGCTTCTTAATACGGGCGGCTTTACAGTTGGCCTCACATTCCCCTCCCTCCTGCAGACCTCCACAAATACCATGGCGCAGAAGCATCATCTGCCACTAGTCTTCAAGTTTGCTGAAGTCGACTCCGAGCCAAAGGAGATAGAAAATAAAGAGGAATGGGGCCTCATGGACATGGCCCAGAACGAGCTGGCATCGGCGGTTGCTGGCCCCGCTCCCATCCCAGCTCCCATCCCCGCGCCCACGCCAGCGAACATCCCCGTAGCATTGACGGGGTGGTCGCCGAGCACTATCGTAGAGCTGGAAGCCGCACGTCAGCGAGGTCTCTACGGACCCGCCCGAGCTCATGTACATGCCAGCGCCAGCGCCCGTGCTCGTGCGTGCCCTTCCACCCACCTTGGAGCCGGTCCCTGTGCGTTTAGCTGCACCCGCCACACCCATGCCCGTGTGCGCCCCCCTGCTCAGCAGCATGGGACGCCGCTGTCGACCACTACCTCTCAGCGCCGCCAGCTGTTGTCCTCTCGCACCCCGCCCGTCGATCGCGCGACGACATGATGTTTGATTTACAAGTGAAGAACATTCTGTGTTGCATTGAAGATTTCAACAATGGCGTCCCGGAGGACGACAATGCATATAAATTGGTTGAAAATTCAAATCTATATCCTTGGTTGCATGCTTAGGTCCCATGCAAGAAATGGGAATGAATGTCAAAGACCCTGCCACAGTCACCCGGCCACAAACAGTGAGCTACCTGGTTTTTAAATTCTAGTAAATCCAAAACTCGTGTGAAATACATGAAACTTGGCATGCTATCATGGAGCGGCATCAACATGCCGTGGTAAACTTGTTGTCCCATTTGGGGTAGCTTTGGGTATATGCTTCTCACAAACCAGAGCTTCTCACAACAAGCCTGATGGTTTCGGTAGGGAACATCCGACCTTTGGGGACGAAACGATATCCATTGCCTCTTATTGCTTTCAAAAATTTCTCGTGTCAACATAGAACAACAGGAGTGTTGTGTTAATTTTTGGGATTTTTTGGGGTTCATTTGGACATTTTATGCATTAATTGAGTTTTCAATGCATTTATGTGCATAATTAAAATTTGAACTACATGCACAAGCTCTAATGCATATAAATTGGTTGAAAACTCAAATCTGTGTCCTTGCTTGCATGCTTAGGTCCAATGCAAGAAATGGGAATGAATGTCAAACACCCTGCCACCGTCACTTGGCCGCAAACATTGAGATACCTGGTTTTTAAATTCTAGTAAATCCAAAACTCGTATGAAATTCACGAAACTTGGTATGCTATCATGGAGCGGCATCAAAATGCCGTGGTAATTTTTTTGTCCCATTTGGGGCAGGTTTGCGTATAAGTTTCTCACAAACCCGAGCTTCTCACAACAAGTTTGATGGTTTTGGTAGGGAATGTGTCACCTTTGGGGACGAAACGATATCCGCTGCCTCTTATTGCTTTCAAAAAATTTCTAGTGTCAACATAGAACAACAGGAGTGTTGTGTTAAATTTTGGAATTTTTTGGGGTTCGTTTGAACATTTTTGTACATTAACTAGGTTTTCAAGCATTTTATGTGCATAATTCAAATTTGAACTACATGCACATGCTCCAGTGCATATAAATTGTTTGAAAAATCAAATCTTTGTCCTTGGGTGCATGCTTTGGTCCCATGCAAGAAATGAGAATGAATTTCAAACACCAGGGCACCATTGATTGCCGGCAAAACGTTGAGATACTTTGTTTTTAAAATCTAGCAAATCCAAACTCGACTTAAATTCAAACTTGGCATGCTATCATGGAATGTCACCCAACATGCCGCAGTACTTTTTGTGTCCATTTTGAGAGAAGGCGCGCTCGAAAAACAACCAACAAAGGCATTTTGAAATAAATAGCTGCCACTCTAACATCGCAAATGTTTGTATAATTCAAATTTGTGCGTTATATTAACCATTCATGTGACGCCACGTGTCTTCATTTTAATGGCTATAGGAGGTGCGGTGTGGACAGCTGCTTGACTGAATAGGAGGCGTGCGAGCGCAGTCCGGTGTGCAGGCTGACCGAGAGGCGTGCAAGCTGTCCTCCAATGTGCTGGCTCACCGGGAAGCGTGCGAGCTGTACGGTGCGCAGGCTCACTGGGAAGCGAGCCCTTTGACTTCCATGTCCGCCCGCCTTCCTCTCCAATAATGGCGCCTGAGCCGCTGCTTAATACGGGCGACCTTACTGTTCGCCTCACATTCCCCTCCCTCCCGCAGACCTCCACCAACGCCATGGCACAGAAGGATCATCTGCCACTAGTCTTCAAGTTTGGTGAAGTCGACTCCGAGCCAGAGGAGATAGAAAATAAGGAGGAATGGGGCCTCATGGACATGGCCCAGAACGAGCTGGCCGTGGCGGTTGCTGCCACCTATCCCGTCCCAGCTCCCATCCCCGCGTCTGCGCCAGCAACCATCCCCGTAGCATTGACGGGCTAGTCACCGAGCACTATCGTAGAGCTAGAGGCCGCGGGCGTCAGCGAGGTCTCCGCGGACCCGCGCGAGCTCGTGTACATGCCAGCACTAGCGCCCGTGCCTGTGCGCACCCCTCCACCCACCTCGGCGCCGGTCCCCGTGTGTTTGGCTGCACCCACTGCGCCCGTCCCGTGCGCGCCCCGCTCAGTGGCATGGGACGCCGCCATCGACCGCTACCTCTTAGCGCCTCCAGTTGCCGTCCTCCCGCGCCCCTCCCGTCGATCGGGCGACGACATGATGTTTGATTTACAAGTGAAGAACATTCTGTGCTGCATTGAAGACTTCAACGACGGCGTCTCGGAGGACGACAACGACAACGACGGCGCGGCATGCCGCCTCCGCTGCTTTTGGAAACAATTTTTTTCTTCCGTTTAATACTATATCTCGATCGTATGAATATAAATTCGTAGTATGACTGAATGAAAGATATGGTTTGATTGAACTTGTGTTTTTCTCTCTTAATGTACAGACTTATCAAACGATTTTCTTTTGAAAAAACGTCAATGGTTTTTAAATATAAAATACTCATCGCAAATGTTTTAGTTAGAACACCCGTATGCAAACCGATAGCTTCCCGAGGAAGCCAAGGGAAAATGTGCCAAGCAGGGTTTGTACAGCTCTTGATCGCAAACGTTTTAGATAGAATACCCGTATGCAAAGTGAGAGCAGGATTTGTGCATCTCTTCAACACAAACGGTTCTTTTGGATGACCCGTGTGCAACCACTTACAAACAATTTGGTAAGATTTGCATCTGTCATATTGGGTATGTTGCCATTTGTCAAACTGGAAAGATTGACATTTGTTGATCTAGTAACCTTGCCATTTGTCAACCTTGTAAGACTGCGATTCATCAAATTATGAAGCTAAAAATCACTAGCAGTATCTAAATTTTGCAACTAAAATTCAGTAATTAAGCATAGATTTCATTCATAGATTTAGCAGTCGTTCTTTATACAAATAGTTCAACTCGACAGCTGAACCAACCCAACTTTTCACCAACCACGTACTGAAATATCTAGCTCTACTTTATATACTAGCTAATTTTAAGTATGTTGTATAGTTCCATCACATCTATAATCAGATGAACTGAACAAAATAGCCCCTAAATACTACTACTATTATGTAGGGGCTTTGTGCAACTTCTGGCAGCCTCTCCTCTGCCGAGCACGCTCAGTAAGAGGCAAAGGAGGAGGAGCCTACTGACGAGTTGGACAACTGCAATACGGTGCCTGCCGCTGCTGCACCTTCAGCGACGCTCACCTCGAACGCCCTCTGCCGCTCCAGACGACCCCTCTCGAATCGGTGGTTCTCCTCGTAGATCTCCTGATTGAAGGAAATATGCCCTAGAGGCAATAATAAAGTTGTTATTCATATTTCCTTATATCATGATAAATGTTTATTATTCATGCTAGAATTGTATTAACCGGAAACTTAGTACATGTGTGAATACATAGACAAAAAGAGTGTCCCTAGTATGCCTATACTAGACTAGCTCGTTAATCAAAGATGGTTAAGTTTCCTAGCCATAGACTTGTGTTGTCATTTGATGAACGAGATCACATCATTAGAGAATGATGTGATGGACAAGACCCACCATTAGCTTAGCACTATGATTGTTTAGTTTATTGCTATTGCTTTCTTCATGACTTATACATGTTCCTATGACTATGAGATTATGCAACTCCCGAATACCGGAGGAACACTTAGTGTGCTATCAAATGTCACAACGTAACTGGGTGATTATAAAGATGCTCTACAGGTGTCTCCGATGGTGTTTGTTGAGTTGGCATAGATCGAGATTAGGATTTGTCACTCCGATTGTCGGAGAGGTATCTCTGGGCCCTCTCAGTAATGCACATCACTATAAGCCTTGCAAGCAATGTGACTAATGAGTTAGTTGCGGGATGATGCATTACAGAACGAGTAAAGAGACTTGCCGGTAACGAGATTGAACTAGATATGGTGATACCGACGATTGAATCTTGGGCAAGTAACATACCGATGACAAAGGGAACAACGTATGTTGTTACGCGGTTTGACCGATCTTCGTAGAATATGTAGGAGCCAATATGAGCATCCAGGTTCCTCTATTGGTTATTAACCGGAGATGTATCTCGGTCATGTGTACATAGTTCTCGAACCCGTAGGATCCGCACGCTTAAAGTTCGATGATGATTTGTATTATGAGTTTATGTGATTTGATGACCGATGATTGTTCGGAGTCCCGGATGAGATCACGGACATGACGAGGAGTCTCAAAATGGTCGAGACATAAAGATTGATATATTGGACCATGTTATTCGAACACCGGAAGTGTTCCGGATAGTTTCGGGTAAAACCGGACTGTCGGAGGGGTTACCGGAATCCCCCGGCGGAACTAATCGGCCACCATGGGCTCTATTGGAGAGAGAGGAGGGAAGCCAGGGCAGGCCGCATGCCCCCCATTGGAGTCCGAATTGGACAAGGGAAGGGGGGGGGGCGCCCCGCTTTCCTACTCCCTCTCCCTCTCCTTCCTTCCCCCCCTCTCTCCCTCTTGGTAGAATCCTACTAGGACCTGGAGTCCTAGTGGGACTACCCTCTTGGGAGCGCCCCCTAGGTCCGGCCGTCCTCCTCCCTCCCTCCTTTATATACGTGGGGAGGGGGGCACCCTAGAAGACACAAGTTGATCTTTTAGCCGTGTGCGGTGCCCCCTCCACACAAACACATCTTCGTCATATCGTCGTAGTGCTTAGGCGAAGCCCTACACTGGTAACTTCATCATCACCGTCACCACGTCGTCGTGCTGACGAAACTCTCCCTCGGCCTCAACTGGATCAAGAGTTCGAGGGACGTCACTGAGCTGAACGTGTGCAGATCGCGGAGGTGCCATGCGTTTGGTACTTGGATTGGTTGTTTTGCGACGATGTTCGACTACATCAACCGCGTTACTAAACGCTTCCACTTTCGGTCTACGAGGGTACGTGGACACACTCTCCTCGCTCGTTGCTATGCTTCTCCTAGATAGATCTTGCGTGATCGTAGGATTGTTTTTGAAATACTACGTTTCCCAACACTGATTCCTCGCCTCTGAGGCGGCGTGTGCCGCAGCCATGGCGGCGGTAAGGCTCTTTGCATGATCGACGAGGCGCTCCTCCTCCTCCTCCCATAGGAACTCGGTGTAGCTCGCAAGGTCGCTGACGCACGTGCGGGCAGCCACCTCTGCCTTGCGCCTTCGGGCGACTGTGGCGGAGCGGGTGATGACCCCGGCGGTCGATGGTGGACTGGCGGCCACGGAGGCCGACGATGGGGTGACGGCCACGACCACCACCTCCCGCCTTCGGGCCACGATGGCGGAGAGGGTTATGGCCACGGTGGCCGGAAGTGGGGTGGCGGCCACGACGGCCACCTCCCGCCTTCAAGCCGCGGCGGCGAAGTGGGCGATGGCCCCGACTTTTGATGGTGGTGTGGCGGCGACGGCGGCCGGCAACAGCTGTCGACGGGCAGCGGCGGCGGAGCGTGTGGTGGGTGTTCAGTGCACACCCAACATGGACTCCATGCGCACTACACTACGTCGGGGACTGCACCGCCACCGCGGTGTAGCCTCCCAGCTGGAGCTGTCCTCTGATGACGGCGGAGTGGCTGAGCGAGGATGACAGACCGGTGCCATTGGCGATTGTGGGAGAAGTAGACGAGATAAGCAACACGGAGGGAGGGGAAAATGCGACGTAGGACTTGCCGGCCGTAAGGGTTTATATAGCAGGCCGGTAAGCATTGGGATTTTGGGGGATTTCACCAATTCAGGCGGGAAGCTTGCACGGGAACTTGCGAGGTTGCGCGCGAACGGGCTCACTGACGATTCATTGGCGCCACCATTTGGCCAAAAGAATGCCCCCGCGCGCTGCGCAAGCTTGCGCTGTAAGCCGTCTGCGGCAGCAGGGTGACAAGACGTGCGAGAGGAGGACGAAAGAAAACGCACACATATAGTTAATAAAAAACATTTGCGATTTAATTACCTACTATACCCCTGTCCTGGTTTATAAGTAGGATTTAACTAGTAAAACACGAATGCATGTCGCCAAAGATTATATAGTTGGATTCGTATTTGAACATAGTTTCCAATTATATAATTTTTATAGCATGCATTAACATTTTGTTGGTTAAATTTGAGGGCAAAGTATGGCACAAAATATAAAGGGGACTATAGACCAAGACGGAGGGAGTAGCACACGGCTGCTCTCTATGCAGCGACGCATTTGTCGGACGGCTTGTAGGTGACCATTTCCTGCGTGTTCAACTGCTCTATGCGTGTGGTTGCTTGCGGTTGAGGAGGCCGAGGCGCGCTCTGCTCGCGTCCCGCCGCGCATG
This sequence comes from Aegilops umbellulata, assembly GCA_032464435.1. Classification (NCBI taxonomy): domain Eukaryota; kingdom Viridiplantae; phylum Streptophyta; class Magnoliopsida; order Poales; family Poaceae; genus Aegilops; species Aegilops umbellulata. Next base: position 335,799,966 of record CP136058.1, read on the forward strand.
CTCTGCTCTCGCATCCCTCTGGGTGATCTTCCCTCGTCCCTCCACGCGCGCTGCCAATGTTTGGGGCCGGCGCACGATCACACACGTTCGTGTGCATGCGGTTGCGCCGGGTGCAGCGCGACAATGCAGTTACCCGCTGCAAAATCTGCCATGCGGACGCACCGAGAATCTAGGCCGCCCGGCCCCCATTTATTCCTACGGCCATTTACCTTCATCTCTCGTGTCACATGACACAATAAGGACACCCACGATGACACATACAGAGAGGACATCCAACGGTTTCAATGGCGATCCCCGTGGCTCCAATGGCGCTCCCAGCGGCCGAAAACAACAATGGTGGGAAGTTCACCATGCCTCATGTAGTGGACACCCACGTGAGGGGAAGGCCCTCTCGGTGGTGTACACGAATGATCTGGTCTCGGTGGAGAGCTCCATCAAAACTATGGAGCGGTTCCTTGCCGAGGACAAGTACCAAGTGGTCGGCTTCGACCTCGAGTACACCATCGGTCGTGCCAGGCACGATCAAAAGGTTGCCGTCGCCCAGTTGTGCATGCGACATGACGTCCTCATCTACCACTACCACCTGGCCACAAGGCCTTGCGAGCGTTTCTCCAAGTTTATCAACAGCTTCGACTACAATTTCGCTACGGTGGACACCACCAACGATCTAAAAGCGCTCAAGGTTTCGGGCTTGAAATGCAGTCAACATCCAGGACCACTACGACCTTGCCTCGGCCATCATCGACCCCTACTACATGAAGATGAAGGTTGAGAGTAAGAAGGACGAGAATGCCTGGCACAGTGTCTGGCATGAGAGACTGGATGAACAACATGTCACGTACGTGGCCAAGGACGCGTACACAAGCTACGAGATGTACAAGCGGATCGTTGACATGAGGGAGTTTCTTCTTCCTGCCCCAGATGAGGGATCGAGCCACAAAGCAGTGGCGGGAGCATCACAAGAAGTAGATGACTAGATGATCATTTCTCTTAGTTTAGAATGCATACAATTATATATTGAGGTGTGTGTGAATTATCTGTACAGTCACTCATGTAATTCTTCTGTAGACAGAGCAAATCACATGGCTTATTAGTAGAAATCGTCTGTGTTATTATTTGTCTTCACACACATTTCTTATTACGGACCTGTCTGCCGCGTATCACACACATCTTGTTCAGTTGAACCGTTTTTGTGTTGCCTAATCACATACAGTTCATCCTAGTGAACTGTATGCCGTATATCACACACACCATCATCTCGCTGGCCCTTTCTGTTGTTCTGCATCATCACAAACAGTTCTTCTGAATTAACCGTTTGCCACTCATCGCACACGTAACTCCAATATGAACCGTGTTTGATGTCACCGCCATCGCAAACGTTTTGCATCTTTTTTGACGGTTTTATTACATCACCGTTTGTGATTGATGCACCACACACAGTTCGTCGAAGGGTCTGTTATTCGACTGTTGCATTCGAAGGCTCGGGGTGCCGGCGGCGGCGTAGTTTTTTTAGTGTTTTAATTATGTCTTTTAAATGTGTACAAATGAATGAAAACCACCAGAATTTGGTCCTAATTCGTGTCATTTTTGTCAAAATTTAGACGAATTTTAATTTCAAATAACGACATCTGGGGAGAACTTGGGGGGGGGGGGTCAGCTGGGAACTCGAGCCCCCCCATGGTGAATTTACCGCCGGTTGGCTCCCAGGCGGCGCTATTTCAAGCCCCTGGGGGCGAACGGATGGAGATTCTCTAGCTGTCGCTCAAATGGATGTATCTAGCACCAAGTTAGTGCTAGATATATTCATTTGAGGGGCAAGTTTGGGACAAGTCTTTTTACGGAGGGAGTATGAGTTTAATTTAACTACCCCTTCATCCCATAATATAAGAGCGTTTTTGTCAAAGACGCTCTTATATTATGGGATGGAGGGAGTAGATGATATCCATGTGTTGGACAGAGGTAGTACTACTACTTATAAAAGTTTACAGAGGTGCTAATCCATTATATCAAATATAAATATTTTATCAATAATTTGAAAACTATCAATAAAGGAAGATATTTTGTTCTCGAGAGCGAGGCCCAAGCTCACAATGCAGCAGTAGAGGCAGCACGGCAGGCCGAGGCATCCACACCTAGAGCCTCCGTAAGCTATCACGCCAACTACTATCCAGGCTACTGATCGACTACCAAGTTAGGACAAAATCCTAAGCTTGGGGGAGTACGTGTTCTCACCGACATCACATTTATGTCCACTTATTTTCATTTGTCGGTGTTCACACTTTTTCATTGTATCATCCATGTTTAGATTTTTTTCTTGCTTTCTTCTTATGTTTGAAAAACTTTAGAAAAACCAAAAAATTAGTTGTACTAGTTTACTTTCTATGCATGCTTAGTAGTAATATTAAAAAGAAAACCCAAAAAGATTTCCTTATTCTTCTTTTGCTTGTTGGGAGCTTCCCCGTGTAAATAGTTTTTCTCATTTTTGCTTTTCCCTTTTATTTGCTTGTTCAAGAAAACCAAAAAACTCCAAAAATATTTCAGTGTATTTCTCTGAATTTCTTTTCTTTTTATTTGAATTGCACCAAGGAGAAGACCACAATAAAAATGTTGAGTGGCTCTCATATGAATAATTGTTGAACTAATAAAGAGCCCATTTTACCTTGTCTTCTCCTTTTGAATAAAATGTTTGCAGATTCGAGCTTAGCCCGCAGCACTCTTACACAATTACTATTTTCATATCGTTCGGTCGCGCAAGTGAAAGGCAGTAATGACGATATTCGATGAACTGGCTGTGGTAGAGAGAAACTGGTATGAACTCGACTTGTTCTGTTTGTGTAAATATGTTTAACCTAGTATCCATGATTCAACATTAAACATGTTTGCAATGACAATTAGAGATTATAGTTTCTCATGCCATGCATAAGTATCTAGGAGTTGATAATGATGTAGTATGATGATACGGTATCCTCCTCTGAATGTTTGAGCGGCTTGACTTGGCACATGTTCATGCATGTAGATGAATCAAAACCAACATAGCCTCTATGATATTTATGTTCATGGTGTTCATATCCTACTCATGCTAGTGTCCAATGTTACTTACACATAATGCATGTTTATGACCGTTGTTCCTCTCTAGCTGGCCGCTTCTCAATCTAATTGCTAGCCTTCGCCTGTACTAAGTGGGAACTCTGCTTGTACATCAAAAACCTTGAACCCAAAGTTATTCCAGATGAGTCCATCATACCTACCCATATGCGGTATTACCCTGCCTTCCTAAGTAAATTTGTATGTGCCACCTCTAAAAACTTCAATAAATATCCTTTTTGTGTGCCTGGATCGTTCATGAAACGATAGGAGGTGGTCGGTACCTTCCATGATAAGCGGGTTATTCTCAGGTTGAGTGTTTATTCACTCACCGTCGCACGAGAAAAGGGCGGTAATAGGGATTCCAAGTCCCGAACCCAAAAATGCAAATAATTAAACAAAACTCCCCTAGGACTATTGTTGGTATGGACGGCACCCGTTGTTTCGGAGAAGCCGTGGAATGTGATTGTTGGTGGAGGGGGACTAAACCTTTACTTTTATCACTTGGGAACCGCCACTAGCGTGCTTAACATGGAAGATATTGATACTGATGGTCGTGAAGTACATGAGAAGGGTGCATGTCCCAAAATATCATTTACCTCTATTTCAAAACTTGAGCTCTGGCACCTCTGCAAATCACTGCTTCCCTCTGCGAAGGGACTATCTATTTACTTTTATGTTGTGTCATCACCTTCTAAAACAAGTGCCAGAACCTGAGAGCACAGCTGTCATGACTTATGCATTGTGTGTAGCTAATGTTGGGTGCATCCTGACTGGATCTTTTCTACCATGAATTACAATGTTTAGTCGTTGCTTGAACTTTGGAGGTGCTCTGCACTTATGTTTTGCGGTCTTAGAAAGGGCTAGCGAGATACCGTTATTGTCATATTATATCATGGTTGTTTTGAAAACGTGTTGCCGTTTGAGATATATTATTATTGCTCGCTAGCTAGCTGATTATGTCATTGATATGAGTCATTATAATCTTTAAGAGTTATTGTCGGCATGGTTAGTTATAATGTTGGCTAAAAACCTGGGTGCTGTTTAAGCTTATTTATGCAAACAAGAGCAAAAGAGTTCGTAAAAGTTTTTCTTTTTCACTTTCAGTTTATCAACTGAATTGCTTGAGGACAAGCAAAGGTTTAAGCTTGGGGGATTTGTTACGTCTCCAACGTATCTACTTTTCCTAACGTTTTGCCTCTTGTTTTGGACTCTAATTTGCATGATTTGAATGAAACTAACCCCGGACTGACGCTGTTTTTAACAGAACTACCATGGTGTTGTTTTTGTGCAGAAATAAAAGTTCTCGGAATGGAACGAAACTTTGCGAGGAATTTTTATATAATAAACAAGAATTTCTGGAGCCAAGACCTACCAGAGAGGGGCCCCTGGGTGGGCACAACCCACCAGGGTGCGCCCCCCTCTCCTGGCGCGCCCAGGTGGGTTGTCCCCACCTGGTGGCCCCGCAGACCCTGAAACCGACGCTATAAAATCCTATTTTTCAGAAAAAATCAGGGAGAAAGAATTATCGCAACTACTGCAGGATGGTCCAAACGCGACACTACGATGAGAGACCCTTCAATGAAACTGTGTGCGATGCCATAGTCGCAAACGGTGATGTAAAAAAACTGTCAAAAAGGTGCAAAACGTTTGGGATGACAGATGCATCAAACAGGGTCCAGATTTTAGTTGCGTGTGTGATGCAGGGCATACATGTCAGTTCAATTAACTGTTTGGGATGAGGAGGAACAAAAGAAACGAGCAGCCAGACAAAGGCGTGTGCGGTATATAGCATACGGTTCACTAGGATGAACTGTGTGTGATTAGGCAACACAATGGAAACGGTTCAACTGAACAAGATGTGTGTGATACGCGGCAAACAGGTCAGTAATCAGAAATGTGTTCGAAGACCAACAATAACACAGACGATTGCTGCTAATAAGCCGTGTGATTTGCTCTTTCTACAATAGAATAACATATATATATATAACTGAAATAAACATCCAATTACATAAGTGACTATATAGATCATTCGCACACACCTCAATAAACAATTGCATGCATTTTAAAGTAGGAGAAACGATAGTCTAGTCATCTACTTCTTGTGACGCTCCCGCCACTGCTATGTGGCTCGATCCCTCGTCTGGGTCAGGAAAAGACAGTTCCTCACGTCAACGATCCGCCTGTACATCTCGTAGCTTGTCTACGCATCCATGGCCGCGTACTTGACATGTTGTTCATCCAGTCTCTCATGGCACACATTGTGTCAGGCGTTCCTGTCCTTATTGCTCTCATTCTTCATCTTCATGTAGTAGGGGTCAATGATGGCCGAGGCGAGGTCAACCAGGGAGTTCAGTTTGTTTTTGTCGCTGCCCTAGACCTTGCAGTCGCGCTGGATGTTGACAAGATTCGGGCATTTCAAGACTGAAACCTTGAGCACTTTTAGATCGTTGGTGGTGTCCACCGCAGCAAAACTGTAGTCAGAGCTGTTGATAAACCTAGAGAAACGCTCGCAAGGCGTTGTGGCCAGGTGGCAGTGGTAGACAAGGACGTCATGTCGCACGCACAACTGGGCGACGACAACCTTCTGATCGTGCCCGACATGACCCATGGTGTACTCGAGGTCGAAGCCGACCACTTGGTACTTGTCCTCGTCAAGGAACTGCTCCATAGTTAGGATGGATCTCTCCATCGAGACCGGATCGTTCGTGTACACCACCGAGAGAGCCTTCCCCCTCACGTGGGTGTCCACGACGTGTTGCGTGGTGAACTGCGCGCCGTTGTCATCGTCGGCCGCTGGGAGCGCCATTGGAGCCACGGGGAGCGCCATTGGAACTGCTCGATTTCCTCTCTGTATGTGTCCTCGTGGGTGTGCTTATTGTGTCGTGTGAGACGATAGATGAAGGTAAATGGCTGCAGGAATAAAAGGGGGCTGGGAGGCATGCATTCTCGGCGCGTCCGCATGACAATTTTTGCAGCGGGTAGCTGCATCGTCGCGTCGGGCCCGGCGCAACCGCATGCACACGAACGTGCGTGATCGTGCGCCGTCCCCAAACACTGGCAGCGTGCGTGGAGGGACGAGGGTAGATCACCCGGAGGGACGCGAGAGCAGAGTGCGCGCGGTGGGACGCGAGCAGAGTGTGCCGCGGCCGCATGAAGCGCAAACAACCACACGCATAGAGCAGTTAAACACGCAGGAAATGGTCGCTTACAAGCCGGCCGATAGTTGCGTCGCTGCGTAGAGATCGACTGTGTGCTACCACATCCGTCTAGTCTATAGTCCCCTTTATATTCTGTGCCATACTTTGCCCTCAAATTTAACCAACAAAATGTTAATGCATGTTATAAAAATTATATAATTGGAAACTATGATCAAATACGAATCCAACTATATAATCTTTGGCGACATGCATTCATATTTTATTTGTTAAATCCTACTTATAAACCAGGACGGGGGTATAGTAGGTAATTAAATCGCAAAAGTTTTTTATTAACCGTATGTGTACGTGGCCTTTCGTCCTCCTCTCGCACGTCTTGTCACCCCGCTGCCGCAGACGGCTTACAGTGCAAGCTTGCGCAACGCGCGGGGTCATTCTTTTGGCCAAATGGTGGCGCCAATGAATCGTCAGTGAGCCCATTCCCGTGCAACCTCGCAAGTTCCCATGAAAGCTTCCTGCCTGACTCGGTGAAATCCCCAAAATCCCAATGCTTACAAGCCTGCTATATAAACCCTTATGGCCGACGAGTCCTGCATTGCATTTTCCCCTCCCCCTGTAGCATATCTCGTCTGCTTCTCCCACAATCGCCAATGACACCGGTCTGTCGTCCTCGCTCAGCCACTCTGCCATCATCAGAGGACAGCTCCAGCTGGGAGGCTACACCGCGGTGGCGGCGCAGTCCCCGACGTAGTGTAGGGTGCATGGCGTCCCTGTTGGGTGTGCACGGAACACCCGCCACACGCTCCGCCGCCACTGCCCATCGATAGCTGTTGCCGGCCGCCGTTGCCGCCACACCACCGTCAAAAGCCAGGGCCATCGCTCACTCCGCCGCCGTGGCTTGAAGGTGGGAGGTGGCTGTCGTGGCCGCCACCCGACAGCCGGCCACCGTTGCCATCACCCGCTCCGCCACCGCGGCCCGAAGGCGGGAGGTGGTGGTCGTGGCTGCCACCCTATCATCGGCCGCCAGCCCACTGTCGATCGCTGGGGTCATCACCCGCCCCGCCACCGCCGCCCGAAGGTGGTAGGCGGAGGTGGATGCCCGCACGTGCGTCAGCGACCTTGTGCACTACACCGAGTTCCTGTGGGAGGAGGAGGAGCGCCTCGTCGAGCACGCAAAGAACCTTACCTCCGCTGTGGCCGCGGCACACGCCGCCTCAGAGGCAAGGAATCAGGAGATCTACGAGGAGAACCACCGCTTCGAGGGGTCTTATGGAGCGGCAGAGGGCGTTCGAGGTGAGCGTCGCTGAAGCTGCAACAGCGACAGGCACCGTATTGCGGTTGCCCAGCTCGTCGGTAGGCTCCTCCTCCCCGCCCCTTACTGAGCGCGCTCGGCAGAGGAGAGGCAGCCGGAAGTAGTACACAGCCCCTCCGCAGTAGTAGTAGTATTTAGGGGCTATTTTGTTCAGTTCATCTAACTATAGATGTGGTGGAACTATACAACGTACTTAAAATTAGCTAGTATATATAGTTGAACTAGCTATTTCAGTACGTGGTTGGCAACAATTGGGGAAAAGTTTGGTCAGTTCAGCTATCGAGTTTAACTGTCTGTATAAATTAAGAATGACGGCTTAATCTATGAATGAAATCTATGCTTAATTACTGAATTTTAGTTGCAAAAATTAGATACTGCTAGTGATTTTTAGCTTTATATTTTGACAAATCGCAGTGTTACAAGGTTGACAAATGGCAATGTTACTATATCAACAAATGTCAATCTTTCCAGTTTGACAAAATGGTAACATACCCAATATGACAGATGCAAATTGCACCAAATTCTTTGTAAGTGGTTGCACACGGGTCATCCAAAAGAACCGTTTGCGTTGAAGAGATGCACAAATCCCGCTCTCACTTTGCATCATGTCGTCCCGAGGTCGACAGGCGGGGGGTGGGAGGACGGCAACCGACAGCGCTTAGAGGTAGAGTTCGATGGCGGCGTTCCATGCCGCTGAGGGGGCGCGCGCACGGAGAGGAAGGCGGGCGGCCATGGAAGTCGAAGGGCTCGCTTCCCAGTGAACCTGCGCAGCATACATTCGCACGCTTCCCGGTGAGCCTACGCATTCGAGGACAACTTGCACGCCTCTCGGTTAGCCCGCGCACCGGACTGTGATCGCAGGCCTCCCGTCCAATCAAGGTCAAGCAGCTGTCCGCACGACACCTCCTACAACCATTAAAACCAAGACACGTGGCGTCACGTGAATGGTTAATAGAACGCACACGATTTGAATTATACAAACGTTTGAGATATTAAAGTCGCAACTATTTTTTCAAAATGCCTTTGTTCGAGTGCGCCTTCTCTCAAAATGGACACAAAAATACCACATCATGTCGGGCGCCATTCCATGATAGCATGCCAAGTTTCATGAATTTCAGACGAGTTTTGGATTTACTAGAATTTAAAAACCAGGCATCTCAATGTTTTGTCGGCAATCAACGGTGCCCCGGTGTTTGAAATTCATTCCCATCCATTGCATGGGACCTAAGCATGCACCCATGGACATGGATTTGATTTTTCAACCAATTTATATGCACTTGAGCATGTGCACATAGTTCAAATTTGAATTATCCACATAAATGCATTGAAAACTCAGTTAATGCATAAAAATATCCAAACGAACCCCGAAAAATCACAAAAAATGACACAACACTCCTGTTGTTCTATGTTGACACGTGAAAAAATATGAAAGCAATAAGAGGCAATGGATATCGTTTCGTCCCCAAAGGTGGGATGTTCCCTACCGAAACCATCATGCTTGTTGTGAGAAGCTCTGGTTTGTGAGAAGCATATACCCAAACCTGCCCCAAATGGGACAAAAATTTTACCATGGCATGTTGATGCCGCTCCATGATAGCATGCCAAGTTTCATGAATTTCAGATGAGTTTTGGATTTACTAGAATTTAAAAACCTGACATCTCAATGTTTTGCCAGCAATCAATGGTGCCCTGGTGTTGGAAATTCATTCACATTTCTTGCATGGGACCTAAGCATGCACCCAAGGACATGGATTTGATTTTTCAACCAATTTATATGCACTTTAGCATGTGCATGTAGTTCAAATTTGAATTATGCACACAAATGCATCGAAAACTCAGTTAATGCATAAAAATGTCCAAACGAACCCTGAAAAATCACAAAAATTGACACAACACTCCTGTTGTTCTATGTTGACACGAGAATTTTTTTGGAAGCAATAAGAGGCAATGGATATCGTTTCATCCTCAAAGGTGGGACGTTCCCTACCGAAATCATCATGCTTGTTGTGAGAAGCTCTGGTTTGTGAGAAGCATATACCCAAACCTGCCCCAAATGGGACAAAAAATTTACCACGGCATGTTGATGCCGCTCCATGGTAGCATGCCAAGTTTCATGAATTTCAGACGAGTTTTGGATTTACTAGAATTTAAAAACCAGGCATCTCAATGTTTTGCCGGCAATCAACAGTGCCCTGGTGTTTGAAATTCATTCCCATTTCTTGCATGGGACCTAAGCATGTACCCAAGGACACATATTTGATTTTCAACCAATTTATATGCACTGGAGCATGTGCATGTAGTTCAAATTTGAATTATGTACATAAATGCATTAAAAACTCAGTTAATGCTTGAAAATGTCCAAACGAACCCCGAAAAATCACAAAAATTGACACAACACTCCTGTTGTTCTATGTTGACACGAGAAAACAATTGGAAGCGATAAGAGGCAATGGATATCGGTTCGTCCCCAAAGGTGGGACGTTCCCTACCGAAACTATCAGGACCCCGATCCTAAGCCACATTGATCTAGCATGTAACACATCATATCACTTTGCGGCCTCACGCACGATATCCCCACGGGTGCCACCTTACCTGGCCCGGAACTGTTTGCGTCTTTTGGCTCACGTATATGATAGTGTTATGACGGAGAACCCGGGCCGACATGACTAGTCGTGAACCCAAAGTGGCACTAACTAATAGGGACAGGCATACATGACCCAGCAACGAACGTGTCGGTCATCAGCGAGTGAATTCGGGCTGTAGCAACTGGGCTAGCAGGACTCCAGGAATCTAGGCTGTAGCAGGCTAACAGGACTCTGAAAGACACCGCGTGACATTTCCCCGAAGGGACAGACACATGATCGAAGAAGGACACATGCCGGCCAGTCTAAGTGTTCCGGAGTAGTAGCAACTGGGCTAACAGGACTCCGGTAAACCGGGCTGTAGCAGACTACCATGGATCAGTGGAAGCACTAGACTACATTTCCCCATAAGAGAGGCTACCAAGGATAGACAACTAGGTTGTCGGATCCCACACATACCAAGCATTTCAATCATACACACAATATACTCGATATGTGTAAATACAACATGGCATCACAACAAAACTCTACGACTCAAAGTATCTATTCATAAGACTCCGAAGAGTCAGATATTACAAACATGGGTCTCATGACCCAGCATTCAAGTCATACAAGCAATAGCACAAGCGGAAGCTTAAACATGTCTGAGTACATACAACTACAAATGAAAAAGGTTGAGAACTATGCCATCGCCATTGTCGAGCCAGCTCCTCTGCCTGAAGAAGTCCTCATCTTTCGAAACATGGTCAGTAACTTTGTTGTCAATGATCTGGGAAGAGCGGTTCTGGATGCCCAACCTTGGATACAAGGAGTTGGGCTTTTTCGTTTCCGTAGTGCTCTGGCTCGTCAAGATCTTGTGGATCATCCACCTTTCAGTCTGGGCAATGTTAGATTTGTTAGGTTCATCCCGCATGATGAGGGAGTAAATTACAGAGCAACACAGGGTTTTCGCCGTGGATGGGTTATGTTGCTTGGTGTTCCACTGGATTATAGGCGCACACAGTACCTTGCGGACGTGATTAGCACCTTTGGTAGATTTCATCATTGGCATCAAGATGTCCCCATGCTTGTCCGCTCGCTGGCTTATGTGTCTTTTCCAGCGCCGACTTTGGTTCCTCGCTCTGTGACTTACAGAGAATATGCAGACTTTGGTGGTGCTAGGATCTCTTGGTCTGCACCTGTGTACATCCTGTCAGTGGATTTTGCAGACATTCTACATGCAGATGAAGACCCCATGCCCTTCAATGGCAACCCGCACCCCCTCCCTGGCAATTTACACTTTGAGAACCACAATTGGGTTATGCCAGAATTTCCTGAATTGGGTTGGAATGATGTGCCACAACCAGTCAATGAGCAGCAAAACAATGATGTGCACCCGGTTCATGATGATGTGCACCATGAGGAAGTTCAGGAAATTCAGTCCCAGGAGTCCATTGTTCTGCAACCTTCAGATGATTCAGTTAACAATGTTGACAATGTCGCTGAGGGGGCTCTCTCCCAGCCCCCAATGGGACCACAGCAACCTCCTCTTATGATTGGGCAAGTTCTCACCATCTATGGACCAGTTTTGCCACCTGTGATGCAGTGGCAGCGTTCCTTCCAGAAGATGTTGCCGTTTATATGGTCTTCAAACATTCCTCAGTTTGTTTTCAAGTCTGACATAGGTGCTATGCTCAACAAGCATTCATGTGAAGCTCGTTGCAGTGGCCCAGTTTCCACTCTTAAGCTCCTGCCTGCACCTGACTCCTCGATCAGCATTGCTCCGGATGTGCCAAATGCTCCTGTTAAAAGGCTAGTTGCTCGAGCTCTCTGCTTTGATGATCTGGATGACCCAGTTTCTGAAACCTTTGAATTCTCTGCTGTGCCTATGGTATCTCTGAAGCGAGCAAGGAGGTCTCAAGCCTCAAAAATTATTGTTAATACTGAGGTTCGACGCAGTGCACGTCTAAGCGCTCTCCATGATGGCTACCGCAAAGTAACTAGTGGTATTTCTCCCAAGAAGTCTCATACTTTGAAGAAGCGCAAGACCAACAACTCCCAGTCTGAGAACAGTCCTTCTGTGCCACCACCAACCGCTATTGCAGATCTTCAACGCATTGGCGCCCGTCTTTGCATTGCACCTGAGAAGATCTCTATGGATAAGCTTGTTGCTAATCAAGCCAAGTCCAGCAGCAGCCAGGGTTCTGATGATTAGTTACTTCCTGCAGGGTTCTGGTCTATGGCGTAACGTAATCGCCATTTATCTTTCTTTTCTTGTTGAGAACTATGTGATGCTTGTCTGCTGTGTGGGTCGGTGTAGGTCATTGCGTGGCCTATTTACTATGCTTTTACTTTTGGTTTGTAATGAATCAGACAAGATTTAGGGAGTGGAAGGTGCTATGTTGGAATGTTCGTGGCCTCAATTCAGAAGCGCGTCAGCTTGCAGTTAGGCAGAAGATCGATGAAAGTGGTTGTTCTGTTGTCTGTCTTCAGGAAACTAAATGTATGCAAATGGATCAGCGATTCATTAGGAAGTTTTGCCTGAGGCATTTTGATAATTTTGTTTACGTACCGTCGGTTGGTGCGTCTGCTGGGATGCTGATTGTTTGGAATTCATCCTTTTTCATAGGTTCTTTAATCGAGTCCAAATCCTATGGGATAATTGTGGAGTTTAAATCCAAACATACCTCAGAAACTTGGTCTCTAGTCTCTGTTTATGGCCCGTGTCAAGGCCCTGCCCGTGATGAATTTGTTCAGTGGTTATATAACCTTGATATTCGGTTTGGTCAGAACTGGCTGCTTTTGGGTGATTTCAACTTCATGAGATCGTTGGAGAACCGCAATCTTCCGGGAGGTGATGTTAACGATATCTTCTTGTTTAATGAGATAATTGGTCATTTGGGTCTTGCTGAGTTGCCAATCAAGGGGCGTCAATATACTTGGTCAAATATGCAAACCTCACCGCTTCTAGAACAGATAGATTGATTTTTCACTTCGATTACTTGGACAACAGACCACCCCAACTGTCATGCCCAAGATGCGACCCTATCCTAAAGGAACTCGAAGGTCTCACCAAGGATAGAAGCACATCTTAAGGACGCTTTTGCAAGGTGGATATCATTACATCAGCATTACATAATAGTGGGGATACAACCAAGACATACAATGTCACATGAATACAACAATACATCATACATAAGAACAACATTCGACTACGGATGAAACATAAACAGAAGCTCAAACGACATCCACCCTGCTAATCCAAGCTGCCGACCAGGAACCTATCCCTCAATCGAAGAAGAAGGAGAAGAAGAACTCCAACACAGTTAAACATCGCTCTCACGTCACGATAATCGCATAGCCTGTACCTGCAACTGGTGGTGTAGTAATCTGTGAGCCACGAGGACTCAGCAATCCCATTACCATGGGTATCAAGACTAGCAAAGCTTAATGGGTGAGGAAGGGGTAAAGTGGTGTGAGGTTGCAGCAGCGACTAAGCATGTATGGTGGCTAACTTACGCAATAAGAGTGAGAAGAGAAGCAAAGCAAGCGGTCGTCAACTAGTAATGATCAAGAAGTGATCCTGAACTCCTACTTACATCAGGCATAACCCAGAAACCGTGTTCTCCTCTCGAACAACCCCGAAAAGAGACACTCACAGTTACGCACACGGTTGGTGTATTTTAGAAGAGTTTACTTCAAGTTTACTACAACCGGACATTAACAAATTCCCATCTGCCACATAACCGCCGGCACAGCTTTCGAAAGTTCAAATCCTGCAGGGGTGTCCCAACTTAGCCCATGATAAGCTCTCGCAATCAACGAAGGATATTCCTTCTCCTGGGAAGACCCGATCAAACTCGGAATCCCGATAACAAGACATTTCGACAATGGTAAAACAAAACCAGCAAGACCGCCCAATGCGCCGACAATCCCGATAGGAGCTGCAGATATCTCGTTCTCAGGGCAACACCGGATGAGACATGCTATGAGTAAAACCAAGCCTCGAGTTTCCCCGTGGTGGCCCCGCAGGCGGCTCGGTTCGAACCAGCACTTAGAGAAGCACTAGCCCGGGGGGGGGCTAAATAAAGATGACCCTCGAGAGAGCGACTCCCAAGGGAAAGTAGGTGGTGGTGAGGCAAATGTAAAACCAATGTTGGGCCTTGCTAGAAGAGCTTTATTCAAAGCGAACTGTCAAGGGGGTCCTATAAATCACCCAACCGCGTTAGGGACGCAAAATCCGGGAACATAATACCGATATGACGGAAACTAGGGCGGCAAGAGTGAAACAAAACACCAGGCATAAGGCCGAGCCTTCCACCCTTTACCAAGTATATAGATGCATTAATAATATATAAGAGATATTGTGATATCCCAACATAAACGTAATCCAACATGGAGCAATCTTCATCTTCACCTGCAACTAGCAACGCTATAAGAGGGGCTGAGCAAAGCGGTAACATAGCCAAACAACGGTTTGCTAGGAAGGGTGACAAAGGTTAGAGGTTCATGACAATTTGGGAGGCTTGAGGAGCAAGTGGTGGGTAACGCAGCATAGTGATAGAACGAAGCAACTAGCATAGCAATGATAGTAAAGAGATCCAAGGTGACGGTCATCTTGCCTGAAATCCCGCTAGGAAGAAGAACGAGTCCATGAAGAAGATGAAGCCACGAAGACGAACCAAGCGTAGACGAACGAATCCTCACGATCGCAACGAAACGGGAACTATCGAGAAGAAGCACACAACACGGTAAACACACCACACAAGAACAAGGCATGATGCTCAACCAAGTATGATGCATGACAAGGCTACATGAAGCTACGCATGGCAGGAGATGATGCATACAAGAGCAACACATCAAAGCAAGTTTAAATGAGGCCGGAAACAACATAGGACAATTCCGGTAAGTCCTCATATGCAAATTGCGAAATTGGTCCAGATCTGAATAAACCTTATGTTCAAGTTGTTAAACAACAAGTTAAGATGCACCATTGTTGAGGATATAACTACTAGGGGTAAACCGCCCAGGAGGGGCCGGTTCACCCTTAGTTACTTTTAAGCCCAAGGAAGCTCAGGAGACGGCGCTTTACTGATGAAGCTAAGAGGCCTCCGGCCCAAGGGAGGATTAGGGCCCATGTTAGTAAACCGACATGATTGTACAAACTTGTGTAATAAGATAGGGAAGGAGAGACCGAGGTGGACACTTGTATGAGCCGGCCTCGGGACTCTGTAAACCGGCCAGGGTCTTCCTATGTATATAAAGGGGTGACCCGGCGGCGGTTCAGGACAGACAAGGACAACTTGAGGCTCAGGCTAGCGTATTCGCTCCCTGCGCATTGAAACCCAATCAATACCATCACAACTAGACGTAGGCTTTTACCTTCATCTAAGGGTCCGAACTAGTATAAACTCCCGTGTCCCTTGTCCGGTTTAACCCCTTCAAGCTAACCCGTTGCAATGGCTCCACGACTAAGTCTTTCCAAGAAGACATCTGACGTGTTAATTACACGAGACGGTGCGGGCTCCTGTTTGGATCGGGGGCTCGGGGGCGAGACGAATTCGGGACGACGTGGTCCCGGCGGCGATTCCGGCAAACTCCGGCATCCGGGGTGGCGGAGCTTGGCCGGATCTGGCGAGCTTCGACGGGTGGCGGCGATGTGGGGCTCGGCCCAGGCGACGTGGCGGCTGGCGATTCGTCGAGGGGACGGCGGCGGACGTGTCCGGCGCCGAGCGGACGTGTCCGGCGCACGGAGGAAGAAGAAGGCTAGGGTTAGGGTGGAATTGATCAGAAATTTCGGGGGAGGGGGTGTTTTTATAGGTAGAAGGAGCTAGGAGGCTCCAAATGGAGTGCGGTTTTCGGCCACGCGATCATGATCGAACGACCCAGAGGATGGAGGGGGTTTGGATGGGTTTTTGGCCACTTTGGAGGGGTGTTGGGCTGCAACACAAAGAGGGCTTTACGGTTACCCGGTTAACCGTTGGAGTATCAAACGGACTCCAAATGGCACGAAACTTGACAGGCGGTCTGCCGGTGCTATATCAAGCCGCTTGGCGAACCTCGGTCCATTTCGAGATCGTTTAACTCCCGCACATGAAAAGAGGTAAAAGGGGGCGCCGGGGAACATAGG
Source organism: Aegilops umbellulata (assembly GCA_032464435.1). Taxonomy (NCBI): domain Eukaryota; kingdom Viridiplantae; phylum Streptophyta; class Magnoliopsida; order Poales; family Poaceae; genus Aegilops; species Aegilops umbellulata. Next base: position 335,816,211 of record CP136058.1, read on the forward strand.
AGTGCCGGATTGCGAAACGAACAACGGGGAAAATGCTCGGATGCATGAGACGAACACGTATACAAATGCGACGCACATGATGACATGACAAAATGCAACACGCAACAAATGACATGGCAACGGCTGCGAATAACTGGCAGACACCTGGCGCATCAAATCCGGGGCGTTACAACTCTCGTCTACTAATAAGAGATCTCGTCCCGAGATCTTAGGACCGAGATGGAAGGGAAAAGGGATGAGGTGAAATAGGAACAAAAGAGAGATGAAGAACAAAGACGAGAACACTCAAGTAGAAAAGAGGAATTACGATTATGACGAGAACCAAAATCTCGAGGAACGAGATAGACTCTGAAAGCACTCCGGTTAGAACAAGCTAGAAAAAGGAATAAGGATGACAAAATTTAGGCAGGACTCTGGCTGAACAAGGAGAGACTAGAACATGAACTTGAGAAGATGGAATGATGCTTGACTAGAGGAACAACACAATGCCTCGGGAAGACTTGAAAGAGTGGAAATAGAAGAACGGGGAAGAAGATTTACAACTTCTACCACGAATGAAATAGAAAGCATCCTTAGAAGGAAGCGTTGAACGGAGTTGTTGGAAATTCAACAACAAAAGAATTTCTTGTTGTGGACTTATAGATAACATCCCAGAATCATGAGGTGATCTCTGACCATAATCGGAAAGGATTAAATAGCTGAGAAGAACGAAGAAATGCAAAACTCCATTTCAACAGAATACGGAGAATTAATTGCACTTGGAGATGTAAGAAGAAGGATACTTGAGCTTCGCCTACAAGAATCTTGATGAACACTTGAAGAATGAATTTAATACTGACGAACCACCGTGAAGAACTCTGGTAACAAACGAATGACGAGATAAAGTTGAGGGATGAAAAGAATAAGATAAAAGTCTTTGTCGGCGTTCTGGGAACGGGGGTCCCCAGACTTGCCTGCCTGCGGCCCGCGGCGTGGCTCAAGGGGGCCCAGCACGACCCAGCTTCATCAACCCTCGCGAGGGGCCAAGCCTCGCGGGGCGGATGACAAGGCGCTCCCTCAGGCGCGGCCTCGTCAGGCTAGCTCACGAGGAGGCGGAGAGATCAAGGCGGGGTACCTCGCGAGGTGCCCATGACGCAATCCGTGACGACCAAGAACGCCAGCCGGGCGCCAACCCGCATAGTGTACTCCCTTTCCACTTTGGTGCAAAGGGGGCAAGCGTAGACGAGGGGATCAAGCAAAGGCATCCATTTCGGTGCAACGAGACCAAGACCAGTCCAACGGTGGGAAGGAGGTCATCGTGGAGCCCGGAACGGCGTCACCACAGGGCCTTTGGCAGGCAAGGACCAACTTTAGTCAGGATAAGTGTACCGGATGTTCCCCTTCGAATTGGCCAACTGTTGGCGCCCTTCCCGCTCAATATTTGGGAAGAGGCCCAGGGTCTTTGCCTATAAATAGGACTTGCCACCCCCAAGGTAGCGGCATCGAGCATCGAGCGATCAGGGCAGCTGAACCCAGAATCAGAGCAAGTGAAAAGAGAGAGAGAGAGAGAGAGAGAGAGAGAGAGAGAGAGAAAGAGAGAGAGAGAGAGAGAGAGAGAGAGAAGGGCGGCAGAACCCCTCCTAGTAGTTCGTCCCCCTAGGAAAGAACAGACCCTCGCAAGGCTGTTCTTCCCTGTATTGTTCTTCATCACCAGCCCAAGAGGCAATCCATCCACCACAAACTAGAGCAGGGTATTACACCACAACGGTGGCCCGAACTAGTATAAACTCTGTGTTCCTTGTGCTGTTCTTTCCGCAGTTAGATCCTTGCGAGACGGAGAGGTAGAGGGCGTAATCTCCGCGCACACCCCAGAGTTCAAACCTTAAGGGTCTGTCGGAACCTGAAATCCGACATTTGGCACGCCAGGTAGGGGTGTGCCGGAATTTGTCTTCCACCGCTCCGCTCTCCGCCGACCGTCGCATCCATGTCCGACGCTCATCGGGCCCGCGCCAAGCGCCGGGCCGCCATCGCTTCCCGCGCCGCCCAGACGGCCCCCGTCGGTGGGCGTCCTCGTCGTTCCCCGTCGCCCGCCGTCAACGCCGCCACCGGCCCGGCGGGGAACGAGCATCAATCATCATCCCAGCACCAGCCTGTGCAACGAGGTGACCGCGCTGCTACATCAACACTCCCAGTCGTCGCAGCCCTCCTGGGCGGCTCGCAGGCGCCGCCCACAAGTCGCCACGTCAAACCCTATGTCCGCCGGGTCGGCGCCGTTTCCGCGCGGCAGGGATCTTCCACGGACCAGGTGGCGTGCGAGGTCAGTCTGACCTTCAGCTCGGAGGACCACCCCGCCAACCTAGCTGGCTCGGGCGCGCTCCCCATGCTGTGCACCCCCACAATATGCCAGGTAGCCGTCACCAGAACCCTCGTCGACGGCGGCGCGGGCCTCAGCATGCTCTCGGTCGAGACCTTCAATCTCCTCCGCATCCCCCTTTAACGGTTGCAACCCAGTCGGTCTTTCTCGGGCGTTGGGGGCGAGTCATCCAGCTCCTTGGGACAGATCCGGCTCCCAGTAACCTTCGGTGCCTACGACAACTTCTGCACGGAGATGGTCGACTTCGACATCGCCCCCATCGGCCTCCCCTACAACGCCATCCTTGGGTACCCAGTGCTGGCCCAGTTCATGGCCGCCACGCACCCGGCGTATAACCTCATGAAGATGACCGGAAGCAGCGGTGTCCTCACCGTGCATGGGAACACTGGGGACGCCCTGCGGGTACTCAAGCTCGCCTTCAAGACAGCGGCATCGGCACAGCCCGTCGGCGCCGGGACCCCCGAGCCCAAGGGGGCTGCGCCGGCCAAGAAGAAGCAGTTATTCACCCAGGACAAGGCGGAAACCAAGCAAATACCTGTTGACGAGGACGGGTCCTCCAGTGCCACTTTCACCATAGGCGCCAACCTCGAGCCTGAGCAGGAGGAGGCCCTGATCAGGTTCCTGCGCACAAATAAGAAGGTATTCGCTTGGGAGCCTGATCAGTTGGCAGGGATCCCTCGGAGCGTCATCGAGCATCACCTCAACGTATGCCCAAACGTGCGCCCCGTGAAGCAGAAAGCCAGGCGGCAGTCCGCAGAGAAGCATGCCTTCATCGTCCAAGAAACCCGCAAGTTAGAGGCCGCAGGGGTCATTCGCGAGGTCCGATACCCGAACTGGTTGGCCAACCCTGTTGTTGTGCCAAAAAAGGGAGGAAAGGAGCGCATGTGTGTCGACTTCACCAACCTCAACAAGGCATGCCCGCAAGATCCGTTCCCACTCCCCCGCATTGACTAGATCGTCGATTCCACCGTGGAGTGCGATTTTCTCTGCTTCCTGGATGCCTTCTCAGGGTATCACCAGATCAAGATGGCAGTAGAAGACATCGAGAAGACCGCCTTCTTAACCCCATGCGGGGTGTACTGCTATACATGCATGCCATTTGGGCTGCGTAATGCAGGGGCGACCTTCCAGCGGCTGATGCACATCACCTTGGGTCCGCAGCTCGGGAAGAACGTCGAAGCTTACGTTGACGACATTGTGGTGAAGTCTCGGGAGGCCAAGACCCTGATACAAGACCTGGAGGAGACCTTTGCGAGCCTCGACACGGTGAGCCTGCGGCTCAACCCAGAGAAGTGTGTGTTCGGGGTCCCCTCAGGCAAGCTCTTGGGCTTTCTCGTGTCCCACCGAGGCATCGAGGCTAACTCGGAGAAGGTTAAGGCGGTCGAGGACATGAGCCCGCCGAAAACTCTCCGAGAAATGCAGAAGCTCACCGGGCGCGTGACCGCGCTAGGGCGCTTCATCTCCAAGCTGGGGGAGCGAGCACTGCCTTTCTTCCAGCTAATGAAGAAGAAGGGGCCTTTTGAATGGACTGAAGAGGCAGATAAAGCGTTCCAAGATCTCAAGAGGTACCTGACCAGCCCCCCAGTCATGGTGGCTCCGCGCCCTCGGGAGCCCCTGCTGCTCTACCTCGTTGCCACACCCTACTCCGCCAGCACAGCCCTGGTGGCGGTCAGGGAGGAGCGCCGAGCCAAAGCCACATCATCAGCTCGGGACAAGACGAAGCAGAAACGGGGAAGGACCACAGGAGATGTAACCGAGGCTGAGGGGGATCAGTCGCCGAAGAGCACACTAGAAGCAGGAGAGGCCACTCGCCTAGACGGGCTGCCTCCCGAGGTCACGTCACCTCGCGAGGCACCCTCGCCTCAGGAGGGTGCCAGGGACGCTGATGCTCTCGGCTTGGTTGAGCACCCAGTCTACTTTGTCAGCACGGTGTTATGGGACGCGAGGGCACGGTACCCTATGCCTCAAAAGCTCCTCCTCGCGCTACTGGTGGCTTCGCGCAAGCTGCGTCACTACTTCCAGGGTCACCCCATCAAGGTCGTCTTGTGATACCCTTTGGAGAGAGTGCTCAGGAGCCCCAACTTAGCCGGAAGGGTCGCCGAGTGGAACATAGAGCTGCAGGTGTTTCAACTCGAATTCAGCACGGCCCTTGTCGTCAAAGGAGCAGCGTTAGCGGATTTCGTGGCAAAATGGACGGAGGCGCTGGGCCTCAAGGACAATGAGTATCGATCCCTCTCCCCAGGGAGTGAGGCGCCAGAAGGCTGGGTCATGTACTTCGATGGAGCGTTTTCCAGGCACAGCGCTGGGGCTTTGTGCGGTGCTGATATCACCCACTCAGGACGAAGATACTTGAGTGAATCAAGATGCACGAGAACGAAGAGATCGCGAACTGATTGAAGAATACTTGAACGAAGCATCGGCAGAATATTGAGACGAACGAAGGGGCACTGATATAGAATAATTGGTTAACGAATTTGAAAAACTTAGAACGAAGTAATATTCCAAAAAGATGGCCTCCGGATGGTTGAGACGAAAAAAACAACTCCTAAAATACACCGGATGGATATGAAAAGAATTCTCTCTGAATCGAAAACAATTATGAGAGGATGGCATCAAGCTAGAACCATGAATCTTCAAGAGAATGGACATGGGAAACTCTTCTTCGGTCTTCAAAAGATGAGAATGACGACGAGAAACAACACCAAAATTTATTAAGACACTCCGGGGAAACGAAAAACGAAGAGGTTGAGCCCACAATGAAAATGGTTTGAACTCGATCTTGGAGAAAATATCTGACTGATGAAATTCATACTTACGTCATACTTCGAAAAGAATTTTGAGAATAACTCCGGAAAAATCAGTAGAGTCAGGTAAGATCCTAGGAAAAGACCTATGGGTTAGGGCCCACTGAAAAGAAACACCGTTGGAAAGGATTGTTTGAATGAGAAATGATGCACCGGAACGACTGAAAGACTCGAATGAGGAAACAACCTCGAAATAATTAAATGCAAACACGAATCTTCTGAGATGTCTTCATCACTCCGGAACGATTAAATGCCGAGAGGCGAACGAGCAAAGGGAAAACTTGAGTCGAGGAAAAGAATATGATCGACAACGAAAAACTAGAATTGGATCCACCGGAAAAGGAAATGAGACGAACAATGATGAACTAGATGAGACTTCACCGGTTGATACAATTGAGGAAAAACTGAAGATACTCCGCACGAATGAAATAGATTGCTCGAATAAAGACTCAGACTCTGGGAATAAAAGGTTGGGAGGGCGGGAAAATAACAAAGGCAACTTGGAACGGGGAATCGATGAGTAACTTGAAGAGAAAAAACACTGGTTGAAATGATTGAGGAGAGAATGCAAAGGCTTCGCACGAGTATGATGGATACTCGATTACGGACTCCGGTTATGAGAGGAAGAAGGGTGGGCGGGTGAAAAAAAACAAGGACAATTTCAGACAGGGAAATAACATCATGGAGGAAGAATTAGGGATTAATCTCACGAAAGGCAAAGAGGTTTGAGTCGACTTGACGAGAGATGCACCGGATAAAAGAGGATGGACAACGAACGAAAGAGCTAACCGCGTGATCCTAAAGTAAAATTTGAAGGGGAGGAGGAGTAGTTCAAAACACCTACGTCAAGATTTCTCACCAGAGCGACGAAGGGGCTGAGGAGTAAAAAGAATTCCTACTCTCCGATATAACTAGACTCCAAAAAAGTTTTCTTCTAGACTCGGCATCGGCCAAAACTACACGATCAATCAAGGGGGCTCCTAGGGTCGGTCGAGGCTCTGATACCAACTTGCCACGCCCAAGATGCGACCCTATCCTAAAGGAACTCGAAGGTCTCACCAAGGATAGAAGCGCATCTTAAGGACGCTTTTGCAAGGTGGACATCATTACATCAACATTACATAATAGTGGGGATACAACCAAGACATACAATGTCACATGAATACAACAATACATCATACATAAGAACAACATCCGACTACGGATGAAACATAAACAGAAGCTCAAACGACATCCACCCTGCTAATCCAGGCTGCCGACCAGGAACCTATCCCTCAATCAAAGTAGAAGCAGAAGAAGAACTCCAACACAGATAAACATCGCTCTCACTTCACGATCATCGCATAACCTGTACCTGCAACTGGTGGTGTAGTAATCTATGAGCCACGAGGACTCAGCAATCCCATTACCATGGGTATCAAGACTAGCAAAGCTTAATGGGTGAGGAAGGGGTAAAGTGGTGTGAGGTTGCAGCTGCGACTAAGCATGTATGGTGGCTAACTTACGCAATAAGAGCGAGAAGAGAAGCAAAGCAAGCGGTCGTCAACTAGTAATGATCAAGCAGTGATCCTGAACTCCTACTTACGTCAAGCATAACCCAGAAACCGTGTTCTCCTCTCGAACAACCCCGAAAAGAGACACTCACGGTTACACACACAGTTGGTGTATTTTAGAAGAGTTTACTTCAAGTTTACTACAACCGGACATCAACAAATTCCCATCTGCCACATAACCGCGGGCACGGCTTTCGAAAGTTCAAACCCTGCAGGGGTGTCCCAACTTAGCCCATGATAAGCTCTCGCAATCAACGAAGGATATTCCTTCTCCTGGGAAGACCCGATCAAACTCGGAATTCCGATAACAAGACATTTCGACAATGTAAAACAAAACCAGCAAGACCGCCCGATGCGCCGACAATCCCGATAGGAGTTGCACATATCTCGTTCTCAGGGCAACACCGGATGAGACAGGCTACGAGTAAAACCAAGCCTCGAGTTTCCCCGTGGTTGCCCCGCAGGCGGCTCGATTCGAACCAGCACTTAGAGAAGCACTAGCCCGGGGGGGGGCTAAATAAAGATGACCCTCGAGAGAGCAACTCCCAAGGGAAAAGTAGGTGGTTGTGAGGCAAATGTAAAACCAATGTTGGGCGTTGCTGGAAGAGCTTTATTCAAAGCAAACTGTCAAGGGGGTCCCATAAATCACCCAACCGCGTTAGGGACGCAAAATCCGGGAACATAATACCTATATGACGGAAACTAGGGCGGAAAGAGTGAAACAAAACACCAGGCATAAGGCCGAGCCTTCCACCCTTTACCAAGTATATAGATGCATTAATAATATATAAGAGATATTGTGATATCCCAGCATAAACATAATCCAACATGGAGCAATCTTCATCTTCACCTGCAACTAGCAACGCTATAAGAGGGTCTGAGCAAAGCGGTAACATAGCCAAACAACGGTTTGCTAGGAAGGGTGACAAAGGTTAGAGGTTCATGGAAATTTGGGAGGCTTGAGGAGCAAGTGGTGGGTAACGCAGCATAGCGATAGAACGAAGCAACTAACATAGCAATGATAGTAAAGAGATCCAAGGTGACGGTCATCTTGCCTGAAATCCTGCTAGGAAGAAGAACGAGTCCATGAAGAAGATGAAGCCACGAAGACGAACCAAGCGTAGACGAACGAATCCTCACGATCGCAACGAAAGGGGAACTATCGAGAAGAAGCACACAACACGGTAAATACACCACACAAGAACAAGGCATGATGCTCAACTAAGTATGATGCATGACAAGGCTACATGAAGCTACGCATGGCAGGAGATGATGCATACAAGAGCAACACATCAAAACAAGTTTAAATGAGGCCGGAAACAACATAGGACAATTCCGGTAAGTCCTCATATGCAAATTTCGAAATTGGTCCAGATCTAAATAAACCTTATGTTCAAGTTGTTAAACAGCAAGTTAAGATGCACCATTGTTGAGGATATAACTACTAGGGGTAAACCGCCCAGGAGGGGCCGGTTCACCCTTAGTTACTTTTAAGCCCAAGGAAGCTCAGGAGACGGCGCTTTACTGATGAAGCTAAGAGGCCTCCGGCCCAAGGGCGGATTAGGGCCCATGTTAGTAAACCGACATGATTGTACAAACTTGTGTAATAAGATAGGGAAGGAGAGACCGAGGCGGACACTTGTATTAGACTGCCTCGGGACTCTGTAAACCGGCCGGGGTCTTCCTATGTATATAAAGGGGTGACCCGGCGGCGGTTCAGGACAGACAACAACAACTCGAGGCTCAGGCTAGCGTATTCACTCCCTGCGCATCGAAACCCAATCAATCCCATCACAACTAGACGTAGGCTTTTACCTTCATCGAAGGGGCCGAACTAGTATAAACTCCCGAGTCCCTTGTCCGGTTTAACCCCTTCAAGCTAACCCGTTGCGATGGCTCCACGACTAAGTCTTTCCAAGAAGACATCTGACGTGTTAATTCCACGACAGTTGGCGCCCACCGTGGGTCTATCGCACGATGGTTTCGAGTTCTTAGGGCAGCTTCGAAGGACTCAAAGGGTACGCAGTTGGCCGGATGACCAAGAGTCGTCGCGGCAAGCTCTACATCGACAACGAAGGGTGGGGCCCCGAGACCGGTTCAATCGAGTACGGATACCGGGTCCCCTTTGGAGGAATCCATGTCTTCATTGGCAAGATCGGCGAACCGGGTCCTGAGCTGGACATCTGCACCGACCTCGTCGAAACAGCTCAGCGTGCAAGCCCTACCCAGGTTAAACCTGCCGTGAAGCGGGCGTTCGTAGGATGCGTCCATGGGGCTGGATCTGAACCGGTGTCTGAAGGCGAGACAACTGTTTATTCTGACAGCGAATCATCCACCGGTGAGACTGAGTCCCTGTACCAAGTCCATGACGATGGGTTCAAAGGATATTCCTATGGCGGCAGTATTTCGGATCTCCTTGAACCGCCAAGTCGGGTTACTGTTTACATGGCCGGAACACAGCCTACTTTGCAATCTTCAACAGCAGCCGCGGCTGGAGGCCCGGTGCGCCGGCCGGTTCAAGTTCTCTCTGATCTGATGGATGCTTGGGCGACCTTGCTAACTGCGGTGGTTACCCAGGAGACGCAGGACCAGCATAATGCTGACGTTGCTAAACTGAAAGACCAGATAGCGCAGGCCAAGGAGGACCTGGCGGTTGAGGATGCGAGGATGGCCGAGGAACGGGCCGCTTTGGATGCCCAGTCACAGTTGATACAGGCACAGAATTACCGGCTGGCGTTGGATCAAAATGCATCGAATGAGGTAATGCGGCGGAAATATCGACCGCGCCTGCCGCCGGTCTTTGAAGGTTTGAACCTCTTTAATACGCCAGGGGCGGGGACGAGCAATCCAGCAGCCGTAAAATGGACCGATGCGCCTAGAGCGGCGCCGGATCAGCCACGCCTGACAGAACCACCTCGACGAACGGACAACCCGCCGCCGTATGTGCCTGCGCCGCCGGATCACTTCCCGAGCCCTTTGGATAATATGATTGCAGCAGCATCCCGTCTGGCGGCTATTCCGATAGAGGGCGATTCACTGGCGGCGATCGAAACACAGCGAGCCAGGGATCTTCTTCAAACCGCCGTGGTACAGCAGCAGGCCTATTCTTATAGCAGGGATATAATTCATTCGACCCCCCGTCCAAGCAAAAGCTACAACAGGCACATGGATGAACCGGAAGTATCTAGCAGCGCCAGGCGCCGTAATGCGGTCCACGGTGAGATAAATGCTCAGGATGTGGTAGAGAATGGCAGGGCAAGCAGGGAGGCAGGCCGCCATCAAACCGCCCCGCTTCAACCAATGGCGTCGATATACCGAGGCACTGGGGCCGCTTTCAGTTCCTGGGGAGTGCCGTGTCTTATTCCGGCCCGCCATAACATAAGATTTTAAGGGTCCGCGGAAGGTACCCAATTACACTGCTGATCAGCCGCCTGAGGCATGGGTCGAGAGTTACGAGATGGCGATGGATATGCTGGAGGTGGATTAAGCGGCTTGTGCAAAATATTTCACGATGATGTTAGAGGGGACAACCCGTACCTGGTTGAAAAACTTACCAGCCAACTCCATTGAGTCATGGGGTTAGTTGAAGGCTCAATTCATAGCCAATTTCAAAGACACCTGCAAACATCCCATGTCCATTGTGGATCTGGATGCCTGTGTTCAAGGGGATAGCGAGTCAACAACTCACTGGGTGCGCCGGGTTTCAGAGATTTTGCATTCCTCAGACCGGATTAATGCTGGCCAAGCAATCTTAACACTGGAGCGCAATTGCCGGTTTAAGTCACTCAAGATGAAGTTGGGACGACTCAAGCGACATTGCAATGACATCGGAACACTTATGGCAGCCTTGGTAAAATATGCCGATTCTGATAATACCAAGGATCCCAAGTCTGATGAGGAGAAACCGGAGAAGGGAAAGAAGAACGGCGGTGCAAAAGGGCAGCACCACAACCAAGGAGGCCATGGGAACAACGGTAAGCGCAAAGCAGATAATTCAGATTTTGTGGCTAACACAAATATGCAGCGTCATAAAGGTAAACCGCCCCAGCGCGGTGGAGGGATGAATCTGGAGCGTTTGTTAAACCAGCCCTGCCCGAAGCATGGAGCCAAGGAGGCCCCGTCCACGCACCTTTGGAAAGATTGTCACATAATGAGGGAGTTCAAAAACTCTGATCTCTACCGGTATGATCAGGGCCCGCCGGGCGGTTCAGGTCCCGGTTTCCATGGGGACGGCGGTTCAAGCTCCAGGTTTCAAAATAACCAAGGCCATCAGAACAACCATGGCAATAACCAGCAGAACAACCAAGGGAATCAGCAGCAGACAGGCTACCAAAGTCATCCCAAGCAGTTGAACGACGGACAATATCACGTGTTCACAACTAGCCTGTGCAAGCGAGATCAGAAGCTTCACAAGAGGGCAGTCAATACTATTGAACCGACCGTGCCACGTTATCTACGATGGTCGGAGCAGCCCATTGTGTGGAGCAGAGAGGATCACCCACCCCGAGTTGACAATCCGGGTCAGTTAGCCTTGGTCGTAGCACCTCAGGTGGGGGGTTACAAATTTACCAAATTCTAATGGATGGAGGAAGCAGTATTAACATCCTGTACTACGAGACTTTCCGTCGCATGGGGTTGACGGATAAGAATCTTAAACCGTCAAATACAGTTTTTCATGGTGTGGTCCCAGGTAAATCGGCATACCCTGTGGGGAAGATTGCTTTTGAAGTTGTGTTTGGGGATGAGCATGATTCCAGGTATGAGACCTTGACCTTTGAGGTGGTGAAGATCCAGAGTCCATATCACGCGTTGTTCGGATGGCCGGCTTATGCGAAATTCATGGGGAGACCCTGTTATGTCTATCTACAGCTCAAAATGCCGGGTTATAATGGGACGATCACAGTACATGGGAGTCGCAAGATTGCTTTGGATTGCGAGGAAGGTGAAGCGGCCTATGCCGAATCGGTTTGTGCTACAGAGGAGTTGAAGTTTTATAAGGACAATGTTGATTCGGCAGACATGACCCCTTTGAAGAAGCCCACAACGGAACACGACCCGGCCCTCACATTCAAACCGGCTAATGAGACTAAACTCGTTGACTTTGTCCCTCGTGACTCATCAAAACAATTTAGTATCAGTGCCAATCTGGATCCGAAATAGGAAAGCGCGCTCATCGAGTTCATCCGTGAGAATCGGGACATTTTTGCATGGAAGCCTTCAGACATGCCAGGTGTACCGAGAGGACTCGCTGAGCACACTCTCAATATTGATCCCAGGTTCAAACCGGTCAAGCAGTTCCTTCGCCGCTTTAACGAAGAGAGACGCAAGGCCATTGGTGAAGAGGTAGCCCGGCTACTGGCAGCGGGGTTTATCGTTGAAGTATTTCATCCCGAGTGGTTGGCTAATCCGGTTCTCATTCTTAAGAAAAACGGCACTTGGCGTATGTGTGTGGACTACACGGATTTGAACAAGGCATGCCCGACCGATCCTTTTGCTCTCCCACGTATTGATCAGATCATTGATGCGACGACGGGTTGTGATCGCCTGAGTTTCCTGGATGCCTATTCAGGGTATCATCAGATTAAAATGGCAGTTAAGGACCAGGAGAAGACAGCCTTCCTCACCCCCTTTGGAGCCTTCTGCTACGTTTCAATGCCCTTTGGGCTCAAGAGTGCCCAAGCAACCTATCAGCGTTGTGTGCAAAATTGTCTTCACAAGCAGATCGAGCGCAATGTTCATGCTTATGTGGATGATATTGTGGTGAAATCAAGGAAGCAGGAAACCTTGATAGATGATGTCAAGGAGACATTTGACAATCTTTGGGTTTATAAAATGATGCTTAACCCGGAGAAGTGCGTTTTTGGTGTTCCGGCAGGCAAGCTTCTGGCGTTTCTCGTATCCAACCGAGGCATTGAAGCCAATCCGGAAAAAATCAAAGCGATCACATCTTTGGCTAAACCGGCGTGTATCAATGATGTTCAGCGTTTGGCGGGCCGGATTGCAGCCCTCAGCCGGTTTATCAGTCGTTTGGGAGAGAAGGCAATTCCCCTGTATCAGATGCTGAAGAAGACAGACAAATTCGTCTGGAGTGACGCCGCCAATACGACATTTGAGGATTTGAAGCGGCAGCTGGCTGAACCGCCCCTCCTTGCCGCTCCGGTTGATAAGGAGCCTTTATTGTTGTACGTGGCTGCCAATGCCCGTGCAGTCAGTGTGGTGATTGCGGTTGAACGTAAGGAGGATGGAAAAGAGTATCCGGTTCAGCGGCCAGTTTATTATATCAGTGAGGTACTGATCGAGTCCAAGCAAAGATATCCGCATTGGCAGAAGCTGGTGTGTGGAGTTTTTATGGCAAGTAGGAAGCTGAAGCAATACTTTCAAGGCCATCCCATCACAGTGGTTAGCTCTGCTCCCTTGGGCGATATAATCCAGAATAGAGAAGCAACTGGCCGGGTTGTGAAGTGGGCAATTGAGCTTGGTCCCCATGGTTTGAAGTATATGCCCCGAACAACCATCAAATCTCAGGCGCTGGTCGACTTCATTAATGATTGGACCGAGTTACAGGCACCAGAGGACAAACCGGACAACACATACTGGACGATTCATTTTGACGGGTCCAGGCAGTTGGAAGGCTCAGGGGCCGGGGTTGTCCTTACTTCCCCTCGAGGTGATAAAATTTGTTATGTCCTCCGCTTAATGTTTCCTTGTACTAACAATGCAGCAGAGTACGATGCCTTACTCCACGGCCTCCGTGCGGCTAAGGAAATGAACTTAAGCCAGGTCCAATGCTTGGGAGACTCTGATCTAGTGGCCCGGCAAGTTTCTGGTACTTGGGATTCAAAGGACCCACTCATGGCAGCATATAGGCGTGAGGTGGATATGGTAGCAGGCCACTTTAAGGGTTATCAGGTGGAGCATATCGACCGGTGCAAGAACGAGGCGGCTGATGCTCTAAGCCGGCTGGGATCTCAACGAAAACCGGTACCACCTAATACCTTTCTGGATATCTTGCATAACCCATCTGTGAAATTGCCTACACAGGAGGATTTGGCTGTTCCTAATCCAGAGGCCCAATTGGTAGCCGCTTTACATGCCACTCCGGAGTGGACTGTTCCATATTTGGCGTATTTAAACCGGGGCGAGTTACCGGATGACGAGCTTTTTGCCAGACAGATAATCCGGCGGTCCAAGTCTATGGTGGTGCATAATGGCGAGTTACACCGTTGCAGCATTTCAGGCGTATTCCAACATTGTGTGTCTCCTGAAGAAGGGCAGGAGATTTTACGTGAAATTCATGAAGGGGATTGTGGTCACCATGCCGGTTCAAAATCCTTAGTGGCTAAAGTGTAACGCCCCGGATCTGATGCGCCAGGTGTCCGCCAGTTATTCGCCGTCGTTGCCATGTCATGTGCTTGCGTGTCGCTCTTTGCCATGTCATCATCTGCATTTCATATCATGTCATCATGTGCATCACATTCGCATACGTGTTCGTCTTATGCATCCGAGCATTTTCCCCGTTGTCCGTTTTGCAATCCGGCGCTCCTATGTTCCCCGGCGTCCCTTTTTACCTTTTTCTGTGTGCGGGTATTAAACCTTCTCGGAATGGACCGAGGCTTGACATGTGGCCTTGGTATAGCACCGGTAGACCGCCTGTCAAGTTTCGGGTCAATCGGAGGTCGTTTGATACTCCAACGGTTAACCGGGTATGCGCAAAGGCCTCTTTTGGTGCAGCCCAACACCCCTACAAAGTGGCCCAAAACCCACCTAAGTCATCTCCATGTTATCGGGCGTTCGATCACGATCGCGTGGCCGAAAACCGCACTCCATTTGGAGCTTCCTAGCCCCCTCTACCTATAAATAAGTGCTTCCCCCGGATTCCTCGCGCAGATGAAACCCTAGCGAAAACTCCCCACTCGCAGCCGGACGTGTCCGTCCGCCGCCGGATGAAATCCGCCACCTCACTCCAGCCAATAGGCGCGTGCCACGTCCGCTCCGCCGCCGCCTCGTCCAATCTTGCTCCGCCACCTCAGCGCCCGCGCCACCTCACCGCGTCGCGGCCCGCGGAGCCCATCCGGGGCCCGCGCAGGCCCGGTCCCCCGCCGCCGTGGCTCGAGCCCGCCGCCGCCCTTCGCCGGCCGGCGCCGCCTCCTCCCGCCGGCGAACTCCGCCCCGCCGCCTGCCGCACCTCCGCTCCGCCGCTCCTCGCGCCGCCCGAGCGGGTGCCGCCCCGCGCCTCCTCGCGCGCACCTCCGCTCCGCCGCGCCGCGCCGCCCGCGCCTCCGTCGCCCCGCGCCTCCCGCGCCTCTGCGTCGCCTTCACCGCCCGCTGGTGTGCTCCTTGCGCCGTCGCCGTCCCCTTTCTTTTCCTCGCGTCGCGCCGGCGCTGACTTCTCCGCCTCGCCGTCGTTTTGCTACAGGAGCCGAGGCCGTTGCCTCCTCAGTTCGTCGTGCCGCCTCCAGTTCCGCCGGATCCGCCGCCTCCAGGCCCTTCCTGGCCGGATCCCGCCGCGGCGCTGCCGTCCCGCGCCTCTGCAACTCACGCTGCCGCCTGCTTCCTCTCATCAGAGACGAGCAAACGCTGCCGCCCCGGCCGACGCCGTTGACCCGCCGCGTGGGCCTCGCCTTCGGCCCAGCGCACCGCGCCCCAAGGCCCAGCCGCTCCCCTCGCCCGGCCTGCCTGCCCTCTCCACAAACGGGCCGAAGCCCATGGGTGAGCAGCCCAGATCCAGTGCCCCTTGGCCCAGTTCCAGCAGATTTAGCCCATGCGCGTTTTTTTCCCTGACCTGCGAATTTCCGAATTATCCTGAGAAAACAGAATTGCAGAAAAGACCCTCATCTTCATACATTTAATAACTCATCAACGGTGCATCATATTAAAATGTTTTATATATGAAACTTGCCCAGAATTTTGTGTAGGTTAATAATATGCCAATTTCACCTATGTTTAAAATGCTTAAAATGCTGTTTGATTAAATTTGCTCCTATGCCATGTTAAAATGATTTAATTCATAACTAAATAACCGTAACTCAGAATTTAATAATCTTTATATGTAAATGGGGTAGAAAAATGCCTAGTTTAACATGTTGCACTTTATTTTCCTGTTTAACAACTTTAAATATGGTTTTAGGCAGAACAGTACCAAATTCAATATATGCATATGAGGAGTTTCCGAAATTGTTGTTTGTTGTTCCGGCCTCATTTAAACTTGTCTAGATAGATAGTTTTGTTGTGCTTCACCCCTTGCCATGTTAATCAACATTTAATATTGTTGGGTACATAAACAAGAGTGAACTAAATAACTTGTCGTGGTGTTTCCTCAATATGCAACTCGTTGCATATTGAGCTCCACTTAACTTGTAGGATTGATTGTGCATTTTGCCATGCCATGCCTCTTTTAACCGGACATGCATCATACTTGATTGTGCATCATGCCATGTTTATGTGGTGGTTGTTTACTTTGTTGTGTGCTTCTTTCCGGTGTTGCTTCTTCGGGTTGATTCCGTTATCATCGCGTTTGTGAGGATCCGTTCGTCTTCGTCCGTTTGTCTTCTTCATGGACTCGTTCTTCTTCCTTGCGGGATTTCAGGCAAGATGACCATACCCTCGAAATCACTTCTATCTTTGCTCGCTAGATTGCTCGCTCTTTTGCTATGCCTATGCTGCGATACCTACCACTTGCTATATCATGCCACCCATATTGCCATGTCAGCCTCTAACCATCCATGTCCTAGCAAACCGTTGATTGGCTATGTTACCGCTTTGCTCAGCCCCTCTTATAGCGTTGTTAGTTGCAGGTGAAGATGAAGTTTGTTCCTTGTTGGAACATGGAGATGTTGTTCCTTGTTGGAACATGTTTACTTGTTGGGATATCACAATATATCTTATTTAATTAATGCATCTATATACTTGGTAAAGGGTGGAAGGCTCGGCCTTATGCCTGGTGTTTTGTTCCACTCTTGCCGCCCTAGTTTCCATCATATCGGTGTTATGTTCCCGGATTTTGCGTCCCTAACACGGTCGGGTGATTTATGGGACCCCCTTGACAGTTCGCTTTGAATAAGACTTTTCCAGCGAGGCCCAACCTTGGTTTTACCATTTGCCTCACCACCACCTATTTTCCCTTGGGAGTAATTAACCCAAGGGTCATCTTTATTTAGCCCCCCGGGCCAATGCTTGTCTAAGTGTTGGTCCAAACTAGAGCACCGTGCGGGACCGTCCCTTGGCAACTTGGGTTATGTTGGTACCTGTACGCTTAACTTATCCGGTGTTGCCCTGAGAACGAGATATGTGCAGCTCCTATCAGGATGTCGGCGCATCGGGCGGCTTTGCTGGACTTGTTTTATTGCTGTCGAAATGTCTTGTAGCCGGGATTCCGAGACTGATCGGGTCTTCCCGGGGAGAAGGAATATCCTTCGTTGATCGCGAGAGCTTATCATGGGCTAAGTTGGGACACCCCTGCAGGGTTTGAACTTTCGAAAGCCGTGCCCGCGGTTATGTGGCAGATGGGAATTTGTTAATGTACGGTTGTAGAAAACCCGAAGTTGATCTTAATTAAAATACACCAACCGCGTGTGTAACCGTGATGGTCTCTTCTCGGCGGAGTCCGGGAGGTGAACACGGTGTTGGAGTTATGTCTGACGTAAGTAGTTCAGGATCACTTAGTGATCATAGTTGTTCGACCATGCTTTTGCCTTCTCTTCTCGCTCTCATTTGCGTATGTTGGCCACCATATATGCTAGTCGCTTGCTGCAGCTCCACCTCACTACCCTGTCCTACCTTTAAGCTTAAATAGTCTTGATCTCGCGGGTGTGAGATTGCTGAGTCCTCGTGACTCACCAGATACTTCCAAACCAGTTTGTAGGTGCCGATGAAACCGTGCAGGTGACGCACCCGAGCTCAAGGAGGAGCTCGATGAAGATCTTGTTCATCGTGTTGTTTCGTTCTTATCGATCAGTAGTGGAGCCCAGTTGGGGTCGATCGGGGACCTTTGTCGCTTTTGGGGTTTCTTCTTTTATTTTGGCTCCGTAGTCGGGCCCTGATTGTACTTGGTTGATGTAATGCTTCACTCTTGTAATTGTGTGAAGTGGCGATTGTAAGCCAACTATGTATCTCTTTCCCTTATGTATTACATGAGTTGTGTGAAGATTACCTCACTTGCGACATTGCTTTCAATGCGGTTATGCCTCTAAGTCGTGCTTCGACACGTGGGAGATATAGCCGCATCGAGGGTGTGACATAAAGCCTTCCGTCATGGATTCTACTGGTTGACAGCTCATTCTGATGCGGAGGGTTTGGTAAAGCGGTGTGATGCTTGTCAGAAATTCTCATGTCGAGCTCATATTCCGGCTCAAGAGTTACGCATGATTCCCATCACTTGGTCGTTTGCTATTTGGGGGCTTGATATGGTTGGACTCTTTAAGCGCTCCAAGGACAAGAAGACCCACCTGTTGCTGGCGGTTGACAGGTTCACTAAATGGGTGGAAGCAGAGCCCATCAGTAAGTGTGATGCTGCTACGACGGTTCAATTTCTTAAAAAGATTATTTCCCGTTTCGGCTTTCACACAGTATCATCACAGATAATGGTACGAACCTTTCTAAAGGAGAGATGGAGGAATTTTGCCAACGAGAGCACATCCGGCTTGATGTAGCGTCCGTGGCTCACCCCCAGTCTAATGGTCAAGCGGAGAGGGCGAATCAAGAGATCCTGAAGGGTATCAAGCCTCGGCTTATGGTCCCTGTGAAGCGGACCCCGGGTTGTTGGGTGGAAGTTATGGAGTATAAATACCACCCCAAACCGATCTACGGGTTATACACCTTTTTTCATGGTTTATGGGGCAGAGGCTGTCCTTCCAAGTGATATTCGTCACGACTCGCCCCGGGTTGCGAATTATGTTGAAGCAGACAACGAGCAAGCACGCCAGGAGGCGCTGGACTTGTTGGATGAGAAACAGGACATGGCTTTGGCTCAGTTGGCGGTTTATCAACAAGACCTGAGGCGTTATCACATGCATCGGGTTAAGACAAGAACCTTTCAAGAAGGTGATCTGGTGCTCCATCTCATTCAAGACCAGACTGATATGCACAAGCTATCCCCGCCTTGGGAAGGGCCCTTTGTGGTCAGCAAGAATCTGCACAACGGGTCATACTACCTCATTGACGTTCGAGAAGACTCACGTACCTCTGAGGAGGAGACCCGACGGCCGTGGAACATAGCTCTCCTACGGCCTTATTATACTTAAAGGCACTGGCTTTTTCTTATGTACATATTTTGACAATGTATATATTATGATGAATAAAATAAACCGGCACTGTCGGGGATATACCCCGCGGTGTAAACCGGCCGGAAGTTAACCCGGCCGGACTTGGCGGTTTATCTGAAGACCCTGCTGACACTTGGCTATTCACTGGCGACCCGCCCTGACCTGGCGGTTTACAAGCAACCCACTAGACATTATGACTCACTGGTGATCCGACGTGCGGGACAGACGGATGACAAGGCCCAAGGCCTAGAAGGCCGGTTCACGTTATGGTGGGCCGGTTTACAAGGAAAGGCATAAGAAGTTTCTCTTAAGGGGGCAGATTAGGATTCCACTTGTAATAGACTAGTCCTAATCCTAATAGGACTCCACATGTAACCCGCCCCTTCAACTTATATAAGGAGGGACAGGGCTCCCCAAAGAGAGACAAGCAACAAGAAACAATATCTAGGGCTAGACACAAAGAGGAGAGCCGGTTTACGGCGTCTCCCTCGTGATGATAATGAGACCTGGCCTCAAACAACATGTAGGGTTCTTACCGGATGATGTTTCCTGGGGCCCGAAGCTGTCTAAATCCTTGTCTTGCGTGTTGATCCGTCCTGCGTCTCTCGTCCCACTCAACCCCTCTCAAGCTACCACATGGATGCGTTGGCCTCGCGACTAAGTCCTGACACTAAGGACATCTGCCGTGACAAAACCACAACAGTTGGCGCCCACCGTGGGGCCTGCGCATGGTGGTGATAAGTTTTTGGAGGGATCTCCCCAGAGATCGAGGAGTTTGCAATTTTCTATGAGATTGAAGTCCAAGAAAAAAATTAGGGTTGGGCGTTGTGTGTACCGCCAAAGCATATACAATCCGACGGAACTAAGGAGATCGATTTCTGCTGCTACCGCGTGTCGCTGAGACCAACAAGAATTCTGCTACAGCCGGGTCACGTCAAACACCCGTGTGGGTTCCACAAAAGGAGATTTCGAGGCGAATCTGTAAAGGAAATTATGAAAAAAGGGAAACAGCCCACGACCCGGAAGCGGTTTTCGCTGTCAAAACGCCGTCGCTCCACCGTTCTGCGCTCCCGTGGCTTCGAGCAGCCTCCCGGCCCTCTACTGTAACCCGCCTCGTCTCGCGGGCCCTCCTCCGCATGGCTGTGCTGGGCCGTGGCCGCCTGTGCCTCTGCCACTCTCTGCTATAGCGGACGCACTTCATCGACCAGCCGGAGTACCCTCGTTGCAAGCCCCCGAGTCGCCGCCGAAGAGCCGCCTAGTGACTTTGGGCCGCTGGAGAGCCGCCCTGCTCCTCCGGTTTGCGACGCGCCCGGTTTGCGACGCGCCCCTACGGCCAAGTCATTGCTCGCCCTGCCGCCTTGAGCCACCTCCGCCTCGCCGAGTTACCAAGTTGCGGGCCTTGTTTTGACACCGTCTACTTCGCACCCATCTCCGAGCCACCTCCACTTCTGTTGAGGTCCGGCGTAAGTCGCCTCCCTGGCCTTGAGCCATTGCCAAGTCATGCCTCGTCGCGTCGCTTCTGCCAGAACCCGCCTTGGGAGGCCTGCTGCGGCTCACCTTCAAATCGCCAGCCACCGTCAAATTGCGTGATCGTCCTGCTTCTGCCGCAAAGCTGCTACCTTGCTCGCCTGTGGCCTCGTCAAGCTTGTTGTGCTTGAGCTGCCCTCGCGGGTGTGTCAGGCCGCCGTCAACTTCTGCAGCAGTCTTCGCGAGCGGGTTTTAAGCCAGCTGCGAGCTGGCCAGGGCCATTGAACTGGCGTCCGCCTACAAGTAGTTTCAGCCCGCCTTACTCTGTGTCCATGACCATGCTTTATCCGTGCTAGTACAGCATTCAGCAAGAGCAAGTGAGCAACAAGTCAAAATTACAGCTGAAAGATGTGTGCGATCAGTCCAATCGGAGATTCTGCTGCCATGGATCGGCCCGCCTGACCGGTTCTCCCACGCCTTGAGTCGCCTCCGTGGAGCTGCAGTCCCAGTGTTGAACTGCCGCCGGTTTGCCACAACTTCAATGATTCCACCTCACCCGGCGCCCTGACCCGTGCCGCCCGGCCTTTCCTGTGATGTCTCGACAGCCTCGCATCACGGTCTTAAGCCGGGGCTCCACCGCGATTGAACCGCGACCACCGTTGCCCCGTGGGCAGCAGGGGCCTTGCCTGCGCCCCTCCGCGGTTACACTCCGCCTCGTCGGGGGCTTATTCAGGCGTGGACGCACCGGGCCGTCGCGGCCTCACTCGTTGCCCGTGCCTTGAGTGGCCAGACGACTTCACCACTATGAGCCGCTCCAGCAATCGAATATTCACGCCTCTGCGCCTGTACTCTGACGCCTCGCCCTGACCCGAGCAAGCCGCTGACGAGCCACCTCCTCTATGGCGAGTCAACGCCGAAGCACGGCTGGTCTCGCTCCAAACCGTCGCCGGGCCCCGCTACTGCGACCGCGGCTCCGCCTCCGCCGGTGAACCGGCTTTACCTCAGTTATGATCTGCCATCCGGTTCTCGAGGTGTTCAGAAGAGTTGGCGCGATCCAACCCGGCTCCGCTTCAAAGCTGCTGCCGCCGGTTCACCGTTCCACCCGCCTCCGAGTCTCCGCGAGCTGGTCAAACCGCCCGGATTTTTGCATCTCGCCTCCTCCGTGGCCACGCTGAACCGTCGCGGTCGGGTCACCTTCGCCCGAGCAAATCTTAATTCGCGAGCTGCCACCGCTGCCATGGTCAACATCTGCTGCCTCCACGAACGCCGGCGCCCACACTTCGAGTCACCGTGTTTGTTGCCACGGCGCGACCACGTCGCCGGTTTGTTTCGCCCCCTCCGCAACCTTGACACCATGCTTGGATGTGCTGCCTGCACGGTTCTGTCTCCTAATCCGCCCGCGCCTCTTCTGCCGGGTTGGCTTCCGGTTCACCTCGCCGAGCCACCTCTGGGCCGCTTCAAGCTACTGCATCACTTGGACCCGGACTCTGATTCGTTGCCAAGTCACCCGCAGTGCACAAACCACCGTCGAACCACATCTTCAACGGCGGGTCAAACACTGACCATGGTTCTCTGCTGTCTCAAGACCGCCCCATGCAAAAAAAGGGAAGGCAGAAACAGATAAGAGAGAAGAAGTGGAGAACCTGCTACGTGCATGGATTGCGCGGCCAGAGTGCTAATCACATGCATATAATATTCACTTTCCATTAACCCACAGTACCTTCACACACGGTTCAATCTGCAACTTGATATTATCCAGCGACATGGGTGCTCAGTGATACATTAGACGTGCATCTGTCCGGTTATTTTTGATCCAAGCACGTCCCGCATCCGTGATCATCCGACAAAAAATATCAGGTGCTATCTTGTCTATTTATTTTTAGTGCATATTTTTTTTGTCAAAGAACAATTACTTTGATCTGTGTATTTTTATATACAGGACAATCACTCACTACAAATATGGTTTATACCATGGGTATGGAGCACGGGCTGACAATATTCATCCCGGCGATAGTCCGTAACATATTACCCGATGAATGGACGCGCACAAGCTGCTGCCCGTACGGTCCGGTCTACATCAACTAGCCGGGACTGCGCCTGTGATTGACTCGCGCATCTGCACCAGCTCACAATGCCAAGGACGACTCACCCGTCCGCTCTCGCGGCCGGTTCACCCGTCCGCGCTGGTTTACAACGAGGAGGACAATTTGCTTGTCCGCACCGGCATACAATGCCGTGGCTGACTCATCTATGTTGCCTCTGATGCTGTGGTCATTTTTACTGTCCGTCTCTCGCGGCCTGGTCTACATCAACACACCGGGCCGCACCTGTCTGCATGAGCTGTCTATTGAGTATGAGCAAGTCACAGCTTGGGTAGCCCGACTTTCTTCCAATAACTCTAGAGCAAATTATCATATACTATCAACCGCCGTCTGCACTGGATGGCCCAATGGGCAGGCGCACAAGTTGCCGCCACTACAGTTTGGTCAACTTCAAATAGCCAGTTGGAAGGAGCCATTGGCCGAGTTGCTGACACGGCTCATACGGGACCATTTATAACCCACTGCAGTCACCTCAATCTTCTGTGGATTTTCATCGCGTTATTAACACCGATGATATATACCTTCTGCTATGGTCAAGTACGGAGAATCTCAAGACAACTCCTTGAGTCATCTTAAGACTCGGGGGCTACGATGATATGACACAGTAAGTCTTGCCAGTTTCAGCAAATTCAAGTGCCCCAGGATGTTGAAGGAAAACCCGTCCCGGAGGCTACTATTATATTGATAAAAAATTAAAGGCCGTCAGAAATATTCCGGCTCACAATGATGCTTCCGGTTTATAGTCCGGCTTAAGGGGAATCCCGTCTCCCACACAGCGCTGAAGCCCTTAGTATCTGGTTCAAATCCGGTTTAAGAGGAAACTATCTCTTGCAAAGCTCTGAAGCTCTCAAATCCGGTTTAAAAATGTCCGGTTCAAAAAGGAATTAACTTCTCGCAAGTTCGAGTTTAAAGGCCGTCAGAAAATTTCCGGCTGAAAATGAAGATTCCGGTTTAAAATCCGGTTCAAGGGAAAGATGTCTCCCACAAAGCTTTGAAGCTCTCAATATCCGGTTTAACATCTGGTTGAAGAAGGATTTATCTCTTGCAAAAAATTTAAAGGGTGCCAAAGAGGACCTGCTGCCATGATGCGCGGTTCAAACATGGGTATCATGCCATATTGGCTTATCATATTATTGATCACTTGGGGGCTTGGTCATGTCTGAACCATAGTCACACCTCTTGATCGGCTCAGTGCCACAATATCATTTGGGGGCTTTGGTCGTATCCGAACCATAGCAACACCTTTTGATAGGCGCAATGCCACATCATCACTTGGGGACTTGGTCAAGTCTGAACCATAGTCACGCCTCTTGATCGGCCTAGTGCCACAACATCACTTGGGGGATTTGGTCGAACCCGAACCGTCACTACACCTCTTGATCGGTGTAATGCCAACGCATCATTTGGGGACCTGTCTGACTCGAACCATAGCTACGCCTTTTGGGGGATTGGTCGTGTCCGACCATGGTAATGCCTCTTGATCGGCTCAAAGCCTCATTTACAAATGGTTTTATCTTTGCCTTTGCTTGAATTCTGTTCTTTTTGCTAAAGACCTTTTTCTTTTGTTGCGTTTTAAACCGACATTGTTAATCCGGTTCGACTGTCAATTACAAGTTGATGGTACACGATCAAATCATCATCCGGAGACTATCAGCCCGGTCTGGTTTTCAATCAAAGTCACCAGTATTGAATAAACTAGTGTTGGTTACAACCTGGTATAGTTTTATCATAAACCGGCACAGTATGAAAGAAGTTATCATTACTCAAGATTGGGGTTATCACCCTTACTACAAAAAGTTGGTAAAACCAACAATGTGATTCAATGTCACAGGTATGATATATTTCATATTTGATTATTCTTAAGTGCAGCCTTGGTTATAAACCCGAGTTATATGTTGGGCATTATGACCCGTCCGGCGGTAAACCGACAGGACACTTTAAACTTGTTGTATGCAGAAACAGGTTGAATAAAGCATGATTATAAATCACCGGCGTTTATTAAACCGGCCTGGCTTTCGACTATATGTCGCCAGTATGATGATAAATTATCCGGTGTTTATTAAACCGGCCTGGCTTTAAAACGATAAGTCGCCAGTATATGATGAGTAATTATCTGGTGTTTAATAAATCGGCCTGGCTTTGGACTATAAGTCGCCACTATATATTTGTATTGCGCCATTGGAATCATGCGCTTATAAATCATTAGGTTATATTATTCAAATAGCCAAACTTGGCTGAATTTTCATTATGATATTGAATGAATAAGGTTTTCATACCGGATTATATTATCTTGAATAGCCAACATGGCTCGATTTTATTATGGTTATTAATAACCGGTATTATTGAGGTTTTCAAAGTCTCTTTAGCGCAATGGCTATTATTTTATCAAAGGATATGATTTATTCTACAATGGAAGGAATAGTCCCGAGTCGCTGCAGGCTTACGACCCGGCACTTGGGGGCTACATTATTCAAATTGAGATTACATGCAAGTCTCATGTCACTGCAAGCATGCACCATGACACTTGGGGGCTAATGCAAAGTCATTTTTATTGGCCTTATTGAAGACCCGACTCATCACATCATAATGAGCCGGCCCTTGGGGGCTAAACATCGCTGCTCAAGTCTACATGATCATATTTACAAAGTCCCTACTCATTATTGCATAATGACCCAGCCCTTGGGGGCTACATTGGTTGAAGTTTTATGGGCATCAGTCAATTACAAGTCCCAGGTTGCTGCAATCATGAGAACCCGACACTTGGGGGCTACATAATATGGAGTATTCAGTTTTTACTAGTGACTGGGATGAACAACATGGATTTCTTCGAAAGTGGCAATATTTATATTGAAGCAAGTCTTAAGCCATCACTTTGTTCTGCTCAAGACTTGGGGGCTACAAGTATTATATTATTATCCAAGAAATATTTTCAAATTCTCTGTTTTGAGCAAACCAGATTAACCCGGCGTCACCAATTATTATGACCCTGTGTTTGCAACCCGGCATCATCAATAATCATAAACCGGCGTTGGCAACAATCATGAACCGGAGTTAGCAACAATCATGACCCGGAATTATCAGTCATATAACCCGGCAATTTTTGGCAATGATAAACCGACAAGTTCGGCATTTTCAAACCAGTTGAATATCAGATGAGTATTTCAAGACCCATATTTCTTAATCTGGCGCTTTGGAAGCCGACTCAAGTGGATTATTCTTCATAATATTTTTCTGTGAGAAACCAATGTCAGCAAATTGAGTATGAAGCTGGCTTATTGACTTGGATTTTCTAGAAGAAGGAAATGGCAAGGAATTAAGGATGATCAGATGCCGGTTTACAAGAATTCTTAACCTGGAGCATAATCTATCAAATCTGTTCTTATATTTGTTTTATAGGATCAGTTTAACATGGATAAATCCAAATTAAACTGGGGGCTAATGTCGGGGATATACCCCGTAGTGTAAAACGGCCGGAAGTTAACCCGGCCGGACTTGGCGGTTTATCTGAAGACCCCGCTGACACTTGGCTATTCACTGGCGACCCGCCCTGACCTGGCGGTTGTTGGGGAACGTTGCAGAAAACAAAAATTTTCCTACGGTTTCACCAAGATCCATCTATGAGTTCATCTAGCAACGAGTATTCAGATGCATCTACATACCTTTGTAGATCGAGAGCGGAAGCGTTCACTAGAACGTGGATGATGGAGTCGTACTCGCCGTGATCCAAATCACCGATGACCAAGCGCCGAACGGACGGCACCTCCGTGTTCAACACACGTACGGAGCGGATGACGTCTCCTCCTTCTTGATCCAGCAAGGGGGAAGGAGAGGTTGATGGAGATCCAGCAGCACGACGGCGTGGTGGTGGATGCAGTTGTCACGTGCAGCAGGGCTTCGCCTAGCGTCTGCGCGAGAGGGAGAGGTGTGACAGGGGAGAGGGAGGCGCCAGGGGTGAAGGGTGCCGCTGCCCCTCCCTCCCCCTTTATATAGGCCCCCTGGGGGCGGGCGCCGGCCCCTGGAGATCCAATCTCCCAGGGCGGGCGGCGGGCGGGGGGGGGGGGGGGTGGAGTACCCCCCCAAGGCAAGTGGGGCGCCTCCCCCACCCTAGGGTTCCAACCCTAGGCGCAGGGGGTGGGCCTTGGGGGGCGCACCAGCCCACTAAGGGCTGGTCCCCCGTCCCACTTCAGCCCATGGGGCCCTCCGGGATGGGTGGCCCCACCCGATGGACCCCCGGGACCCATCTGGTGGTCCCGGTACAATACTGGTGACCCCCGGATCACTCCCGATGGCCGAAACTGTACTTCCTATATATAATTCTTCACCTCCGGACCATTCCGGAACTCCTTGTGACGTCCGGGATCTCATCCGGGACTCCGAACAACTTTTGGATTATTGCATACTCATATCTCTACAACCCTAGCGTCACCGAACCTTAAGTGTGTAGACCCTACGGGTTCAGGAGACATGCAGACATGACCGAGACACCTCTCTGGTCAATAACCAACAGCGGGATCTGGATACCCATGTTGGCTCCCACATACTCCTCGATGATCTCATCGGATGAACCACGATGTCGAGGATTCAATCAATCCCGTATTCAATTCCCTTTGTCAAACGGTATTTTACTTGCCCGAGATTCGATCGTCGGTATCCCAATACCTCGTTCAATCTCGTTACCGGCAAGTCACTTTACTCGTACCGTAATGCATGATCCCGTGATCAAACACTTTGATTACATTGAGCTCATTATGATGATGCATTACCGAGTGGGCCCGGTGGTACCTCTCCGTCATATAGAGTGACAAATCCCAGTCTCGATCCGTCTCAGCCCAACAGACACTTTCGGAGATACCCGTAGTATACCTTTATAGTCACCCAGTTACGTTGTGACGTTTGGCACACCCAAAGCACTCCTACGGTATCCGGGAGTTACACGATCTCATGGTCTAAGGAAAAGATACTTAACATTGGAAAAGCTCTAGCAAACGAATTATACGATCTTGTGCTTATGCTTAGGATTGGGTCCTGTCCATCACATCATTCTCCTAATGATGTGATCTCGTTATCAATGACATCCAATGTCCATAGTCAGGAAACCTTGACTATCAGTTGATCAACGAGCTAGTCAACTAGAGGCTTACTAGGGACATGTTGGTGTCTATGTAATCACTCATGTATTACGATTTCCGGATAACACAATTATAGCATGAATAAAAGACAAATATCATGAACAAGGAAATATAATAATAATGCTTTTATTATTGCCTCTAGGGCATATTTCCAACAGTCTCCCACTTGCACTAGAGTCAATAATCTAGTTACATTGTGATGAATCGAACACCCATAGAGTTCTGGTGTTGATCATGTTTTGCTCTAGGGAGAGGTTTAGTCAACGGATCTGCGACATTCAGATCCGTATGCACTTTACAAATATCTATGTCTCCATCTTGAACATTTTCATGAATGGAGTTGAAGCGACGCTTGATGTGCCTGGTCTTCTTGTGAAACCTGGGCTCCTTGGCAAGTGCAATAGCTCTAGTGTTGTCATAGAAGAGTTTGATTGGTCCCGACGCATTGGGTATGACTCCTAGGTCGGTGATGAACTCCTTCATCCAAGTTGCTTCATGTGCTGCCTCCGAGGCTGCCATGTACTCCGCTTCACATGTAGATCCTGCCACGACGCTTTGCTTGCAGCTGCACCAGCTTACTGCTCCACCATTCAACATATACACGTATCCGGTTTGTGACTTAGAGTCATCCAGATCTGTGTCGAAGCTAGCGTCGACGTAACCCTTTACGACGAGCTCTTCGTCACCTCCATAAACGAGAAACATGTCCTTAGTCCTTTCAGGTACTTCAGGATATTCTTGACCGCTGTCCAGTGTTCCTTGCCGGGATTACTTTGGTACCTACCTACCAAACTTACGGCAAGGTTTACATCAGGTCTGGTACATAGCATGGCATACATAATAGACCCTATGGCCGAGGCATAGGGGATGACACTCATCTCTTCTATATCTTCTGCCGTGGTCGGGCATTGAGCTGAGCTCAATTTCACACCTTGTAATACAGGCAAGAACCCTTTCTTGGACTGATCCATATTGAACTTCTTCAATATCTTTTCAAGGTATGTGCTTTCTGAAAGACCTATGAGGCGTCTTGATCTATCTCTATAGATCTTGATGCCTAATATATAAGCAGCTTCTCCAAGGTCCTTCATTGAAAAACTCTTATTCAAATAGGCCTTTATGCTGTCCAAAAGTTCTATATCATTTCCCATCAAAAGTATGTCATCTACATATAATATGAGAAATGCTACAGAGCTCCCACTCACTTTCTTGTAAATGCAGGCTTCTCCATAAGTCTGTGTAAACCCAAACGCTTTGATCATCTCATCAAAGCGAATGTTCCAACTCCGAGATGCTTGCACCAGCCCATAAATGGATCGCTGGAGCTTGCATACCTTGTTAGCATTCTTAGGGTCGACAAAACCTTCCGGCTGCATCATATGCAGTTCTTCCTTAAGATAGCCGTTAAGGAATGCCGTTTTGACGTCCATTTGCCATATCTCATAATCATAGTATGCGGCAATTGCTAACATGATTCTGACGGACTTCAGCTTCGCTACGAGAGAGAAAGTCTCATAGTAGTCAACCCCTTGAACTTGCCGATAACCCTTAGCGACAAGTCGAGCTTTATAGATGGTCACATAACCATCCGCGTCCGTCTTCTTCTTAAAGATCCATTTGTTCTCTATCGCTCGCCGATCATCGGGCAAGTCTGCCAAAGTCCATACTTTGTTTTCATACATGGATCCTATCTCGGATTGCATGGCCTCTAGCCATTTGTTGGAATCTGGGCCCGCCATCGCTTCTTCATAGTTCGAAGGTTCACCGTTGTCTAACAACATGATTTCCAGGACAGGGTTGCTGTACCACTCTGGTGCGGAACGTGTCCTTGTGGACCTACGAAGTTCAACAGTAACTTGATCCGAAGTTTCATGATTATCATCATTAACCTCCTCTCTAATCGGTGGATGCACCACAGAAACATTTTCATGAGCTGCGCTACTGTCCGGTTCAAGAGGTAATACTTCATCAAGTTCCACTTTCCTCCCACTTACTTCTTTCGAGAGAAACTCTTTCTCCAGAAAGGACCCGTTCTTGGCAACAAAGATATTGCCTTCGGATCTTAGGTAGAAGGTATACCCAATGGTTTCCTTAGGGTATCCTATGAAGACGCATTTTTCCGACTTGGGTTCGAGCTTTTCAGGTTGAAGTTTCTTGACATAAGCATCGCATCCCCAAACTTTTAGAAACGACAGCTTAGGTTTCTTCCCAAACCATAATTCATACGGTGTCGTCTCAACAGATTTAGACGGTGCCCTATTTAAAGTGAATGTAGCTGTCTCTAGAGCGTATCCCCAAAATGATAGCGGTAAATCAGTAAGAGACATCATAGATCGCACCATATTCAATAGAGTGCGATTACGACGTTCGGACACACCGTTACGTTGAGGTGTTCCAGGCGGCGTGAGTTGTGAAACGATTCCACATTTTCTTAAGTGTGTGCCAAATTTGTGACTTAAATATTCTCCTCCACGATCTGATCATAAGAACTTTATTTTTCGGTCATGTTGATTCTCTACCTCATTCTGAAATTCCTTGAACTTTTCAAAGGTTTCAGACTTGTGTTTCATTAAGTAAACAATACCGCTGAACCAAAGTATGACATGCTGGTAGGCAGTATGACTTGTATCGTCCACAACTCACTTGTGTTCTACTCGTGCAAATAACATCAAACCATAAAAACCTAGGCTCGGATGCCACTGTTGGGGAACGTAGTAATTTCAAAAAATTTCCTACGCACACGCAAGATCATGGTGATGCATAGCAACGAGAGGGGAGAGTTTTGTCTACGTACCCTCGTAGACCGAAGCGGAAGCGTTGACACAACGTAGAGGAAGTAGTCGTACGTTCTCCTCGCGATCCAACCGATCACAGCACCGTTACTCCGGCACCTCCGAGTTCTTGGCACACGTTCAGCTCGAAGACGATCCCCGGGCTCCGATCCAGCAAAGCGTCGAGGAAGAGTTCCGTCAGCACGACGGCGTGGTGACGATCTTGATGTGTTACCGGCGCAGGGCTTCGCCTAAGCACTGCAACGATATGATCGAGGTGGAATTTGGTGGAAGGGGGCACCGCACACGGCTAAGGAACGATCCGTAGATCAACTTGTGTCTTTGGGGTGCCCCCTGCCCTCGTATATAAAGGAGCCAAGGGGGAGGGGCTGGCCGGCCAAGCCAGGCGCGCCAGGAGAGTCCTACTCCCTCTGGGAGTAGGATTCCCCCCCCCCCCAATCCTAGTTGGACTAGGATTCTCCAAGGGGGAGAGAGAGAGAGAGGGGGCGCCCACCTCTCGTCCTAATAGGACTAGGGAAAGGGGGGGGGGAGGCGCGCAGCCCATGAGGGCATCCCTCTCACCTCTCCTCCAAGGCCCATGTTGGCCCATTATGCTCCCGGGGGGTTCCGGTAACCCTCCCGGTATTCTGGTAAAATCTTGATTTCACCTGGAATGCATCCGATGTCCAAACATAGGCTTCCAATATATCATTCTTTACGTCTCGACCATTTCGAGACTCCTCGTCATGTCCGTGATCACATCCGGGACTCCGAACTCCTTCGGTACATCAAAATGCATAAACTCATAATAACTGTCATCGTAACGTTAAGCGTGCGGACCCTACGGTTCGAGAACAATGTAGACATGACCGAGACACGTCTCCGGTCAATAACCAATAGCGGGACCTGGATGCCCATATTGGCTCCTACATATTCTACGAAGATCTTTATCGGTCCGACCGCACAACAACATACGTTGTTCCCTTTGTCATCGGTATGTTACTTTCCCGAGATTCGATCGTCGGTATCCAATACCTAGTTCAATCTCGTTACCGGCAAGTCTCTTTACTCGTTCTGTAATACATCATCTCACAACTAACTCATTGGTTGCAATGCTTGCAAGGCTTTATGTGATGTGCATTACAGAGAAGGCCCTGAGATACCTCTCCGACAATCGGAGTGACAAATCCTAATCTCGAAATACGCCAACCCAATATGTACCTTCGGAGACACCTGTAGAGCACCTTCATAATCACCCAGTTACGTTGTGACGTTTGGTAGCACACAAAGTGTTCCTACGGTAAATGGGAGTTGCATAATCTCATAGTTAAAGGAACATGTATAAGTCATGGATAAAAGCAATAGCAACATACTAAACGATCGGGTGCTATGCTAATGGAATGGGTCATGTCAATCAGATCATTCAACTAATGATGTGATCTCGTTAATCAAATAACAACTCTTTGTTCATGGCTAGGAAACATAACCATCTTTTGATTAATGAGCTAGTCAAGTAGAGGCATACTAGTGACACTCTGTTTGTCTATGTATTCACACATGTATTATGTTTCCAGTTAATACAATTCTAGCATGAATAATAAACATTTATCATGATATAAGGAAATAAATAATAACTTTATTATTGCCTCTAGGGCATATTTCCTTCAGTCTCCCACTTGCACTAGAGTCAATAATCTAGATTACAAAGTAATGATTCTAACACCCATGGAGTCTTGGTGCTGATTATGTTTTGCTCGTGGAAGAGGCTTAGTCAACGGGTCTGCAACATTCAGATCCGTATGTATCTTGCATATCTCTATGTCTCCCATCTGGACCAAATCCCGGATGGAGTTGAAGCGTCTTTTGATGTGTTTGGTTCTTTTGTGAAATCTGGATTCCTTTGCCAAGGCAATTGCACCAGTATTGTCACAAAAGATTTTCATTGGACCCGATACGCTAGGTACAACACCTAGATCGGATATGAACTCCTTCATCCAGACTCCTTCATTAGCTGCTTCCGAAGCGGCTATGTACTCAGCTTCACATGTAGATCCCGCCACGACGCTTTGTTTAGAACTGCACCAACTGACAGCTCCACCGTTTAATGTAAATACGTATCCGGTTTGCGATTTGGAATCGTCCGGATCAGTGTCAAAGCTTGCATCGACGTAACCGTTTACGACGAGCTCTTTGTCACCTCCATAAATGAGAAACATATCCTTAGTCCTTCTCAAGTACTTAAGGATGTTCTTGACCGCTGTCCAGTGATCCACTCCTGGATTACTTTGGTACCTGCCTGCTAAACTTACAGCAAGGCACACATCAGGTCTGGTACACAGCATTGCATACATGATAGAGCCTATGGCTGAAGCATAGGGAACATTTTTCATTTTCTCTCTATCTTCTGCGGTGGTCGGGCATTGAGTCTTACTCAACTTCACACCTTGTGCCACAGGCAAGAACCCTTTCTTTGCCTGATCCATTTTGAACTTTTTCAAAACTTTGTCAAGGTATGTGCTTTGTGAAAGTCCTATTAAGCGTCTTGATCTATCTCTATAGATCTTAATGCCCAATATGTAAGCAGCTTCACCGAGGTCTTTCATTGAAAAACTCTTATTCAAGTATCCCTTTATGCTATCCAGAAATTCTATATTATTTCCGATCAGTAATATGTCATCCACATATAATATCAGAAATGCTACAGAGCTCCCACTCACTTTCTTGTAAATACAGGCTTCTCCAAAAGTCTGTATAAAACCAAATGCTTTGATCACACTATCAAAGCGTTTATTCCAACTCCGAGAGGCTTGCACCAGTCCATAAATGGATCGCTGGAGCTTGCACACTTTGTTAGCTCCCTTCGGATCGACAAAACCTTCTGGTTGCATCATATACAACTCTTCTTCCAAAAATCCATTCAGGAATGCAGTTTTGACATCCATTTGCCAAATTTCATAATCATAAAATGCGGCAACTGCTAACATGATTCGGACAGACTTAAGCATCGCTACGGGTGAGAAAGTCTCATCGTAGTCAATCCCTTGAACTTTGTCGAAAACCTTTTGCAACAAGTCGAGCTTTATAGACAGTAACATTACCATCAGCGTCAGTCTTCTTCTTAAAAATCCATTTATTCTCAATTGCTTGCTGATCATCGGGCAAGTCAACCAAAGTCCACACTTTGTTCTCATACATGGATCCCATCTCAGATTTCATGGCCTCAAGCCACTTTGCGGAATCTGGGCTCACCATCGCTTCTTCATAGTTCGTAGGTTCATCATGGTCTAGTAACATGACTTCCAAAATAGGATTACCGTACCACTCTGGTGCGGATCTTACTCTGGTTGATCTACGAAGTTCAGTAGAAACTTGATCTGAAGTTTCATGATCATTATCATTAGCTTCCTCCCTATTTGATGTAGGTGTCACAGAAACAGATTTCTGTGATGTACTACTTCTCAATAAGGGAGTAGATACTGTTATCTCATCAAGTTCTACTTTCCTCCCACTCACTTCTTTCGAGAGAAACTCCTTCTCTAGAAAGTTTCCGACTTTAGCAACAAAAATTTTGCCTTCGGATCTGTGATAGAAGGTATACCCAATAGTCTCCTTTGGGTATCCTATGAAGACACATTTTTCCGATTTGGGTTCGAGCTTATCAGGTTGAAGCTTTTTCACATAAGCATCGCAGCCCCAAACTTTAAGAAACGACAACTTTGGTTTCTTGCCAAACCACAGTTCATAAGGCGTCGTCTCAACGGATTTTGATGGTGCCCTATTTAACGTGAATGCGGCCGTCTCTAGAGCATAACCCCAAAAGGATAGCGGTAAATCGGTAAGAGACATCATAGATCGCACCATATCCAGTAAAGTACGATTACGACGTTCGGACACACCCTTACGTTGTGGTGTTCCGGGTGGCGTGAGTTGCGAAACTATTCCGCATTGTTTCAAATGTAGACCAAACTCGTAACTCAAATATTCTCCTCCACGATCATATCGTAGAAACTTTATTTTCTTGTTACGATGATTTTCCACTTCACTATGAAATTCTTTGAACTTTTCAAATGTTTCAGACTTGTGTTTCATTAAGTAGATATACCCATATCTGCTTAAATCATCAGTGAAGGTGAGAAAATAACGATATCCGCCACGAGCCTCAACATTCATTGGACCACATACATCAGTATGTATGATTTCCAATAAATCTGTTGCTCTCTCCACAGTACCGGAGAACGGTGTTTTAGTCATCTTGCCCATAAGGCACGGTTCGCAAGTGCCAAGTGATTCATAATCAAGTGACTCCAATAGTCCATCAGTATGGAGTTTCTTCATGCGTTTTACACCGATATGACCTAAACGGCAGTGCCACAAATAAGTTGCACTATCATTATCAACTCTGCATCTTTTGGCTTCAACATTATGAATATGTGTATTACTACTATCGAGATTAAGTAAGAACAAACCATTCTTTAATGGCGCATGACCATAAAAGATATTACTCATATAAATAGAACAACCATTATTCTCTGATTTAAATGAATAACCGTCTCGCATCAAACAAGATCCAGATATAATGTTCATGCTCAA
Organism: Aegilops umbellulata; assembly: GCA_032464435.1. Lineage (NCBI taxonomy): Eukaryota > Viridiplantae > Streptophyta > Magnoliopsida > Poales > Poaceae > Aegilops > Aegilops umbellulata. Next base: position 335,851,240 of record CP136058.1, read on the forward strand.
CGCTGGTACTAAATAACAATTATTTAGATCTAATATTAATCCCGAAGGTAGATGTAGAGGTAGCGTGCCGACCGCGATCACATCGACTTTGGAACCATTTCCCACGCGCATCGTCACCTCGTCCTTAGCCAATCTTCGCTTAATCCGTAGCCCCTGTTTTGAGTTGCAAATATTAGCAACAGAACCAGTATCAAATACCCAGGTGCTACTGCGAGAATTAGTAAGGTACACATCAATAACATGTATATCATATATACCTTTGTTAACCTTGCCATCCTTCTTATCCGCCAAATACTTGGGGCAGTTCCGCTTCCAGTGACCAGTCTGCTTGCAATAGAAGCACTCAGTTTCAGGCTTAGGTCCAGACTTGGGTTTCTTCTCTTGAGTAGCAACTTGCTTGCTGTTCTTTTTGAAGTTCCCCTTTTTCTTCCCTTTGCCCTTTTTCTTGAAACTAGTGGTTTTGTTAACCATCAACACTTGATGCTCCTTTTTGATTTCTACCTCCGCGGCTTTTAGCATCGCGAAGAGCTCGGGCATAGTTTTGGTCATCCCTTGCATATTATAGTTCATCACGAAGCTCTTGTAGCTTGGTGGCAGTGATTGGAGAATTCTGTCAATGACGCAATCATCCGGAAGATTAACTCCCAGTTGAATCAAGTGATTGTTATACCCAGACATTCTGAGTATATGCTCACTGACAGAACCGTTCTCCTCCATTTTACAGCTATAGAACTTATTGGAGACTTCATATCTCTCAATCCGGGCATTTGCTTGAAATATTAACTTCAACTCCTGGAACATCTCATATGCTCCATGGTGTTCAAAACGTCGTTGAAGTCCCGGTTCTAAGCCGTAAAGCATGGCACACTGAACTATAGAGTAGTCATCAGCTTTGCTTTGCCAGACGTTCACAACATCTGGCGTAGCTCTTGCACCAGGCCTGGCACCCAGCGGTGCTTCCAGGACGTAATTCTTCTGTGCAGCAATGAGGATAATCCTCAAGTTACGGACCCAGTCCGTGTAGTTGCTACCATCATCTTTCAACTTTGCTTTCTCAAGGAACGCATTAAAATTCAACGGAACAACAGCACGAGCCATCTATCTACACAACATAGACAAGCAAGATACTATCAGGTACTAAGTTCATGATAAATTTAAGTTCAATTAATCATATTACTTAAGAACTCCCACTTAGATAGACATCCCTCTAATCCTCTAAGTGATCACGTGATCCAAATCAACTAAACCATGTCCGATCATTACGTGAGATGGAGTAGTTTCAATGGTGAACATCACTATGTTGATCATATCTACTATATGATTCACGCTCGACCTTTCGGTCTCTGTGTTCCGAGGCCATATCTGTTATATGCTAGGCTCGTCAAGTTAAACCTGAGTATTCCGCGTGTGCAACTGTTTTGCACCCGTTGTATTTGAACGTAGAGCCTATCACACCCGATCATCACGTGGTGTCTCAGCACGAAGAACTTTCGCAACGGTGCATACTCAGGGAGAACACTTCTTGATAATTTAGTGAGAGATCATCTTATAATGCTACCGTCAATCAAAGCAAGATAAGATGCATAAAAGGATAAACATCACATGCAATCAATATAAGTGATATGATATGGCCATCATCATCTTGTGCTTGTGATCTCCATCTTCGAAGCACCGTCATGATCACCATCGTCACCGGCGCGACACCTTGATCTTCATCGCAGCATCGTTGTCGTCTCGCCAATCTTATGCTTCCACGACTATCACTACCGCTTAGTAATAAAGTAAAGCATTACATCGCGATTGCATTGCATACAATAAAGCGACAACCATATGGCTCCTGCCAGTTGCCGATAACTCGGTTACAAAACATGATCATCTCATACAATAAAATTTAGCATCATGTCTTGACCATATCACATCACAACATGCCCTGCAAAAACAAGTTAGACGTCCTCTACTTTGTTGTTGCAAGTTTTACGTGGCTGCTACGGGCTTTAAGCAAGAACTCATCTTACCTACGCATCAAAACCACAACGATAGTTTGTCAAATAGACTCCGTTTTAACCTTCTCAAGGACCGGGCGTAGCCACACTCGGTTCAACTAAAGTTGGAGAGACAGTCTTCCGCAAGCCATCTATGTGCAAAGCACGTCGAGGGAACCGGTCTCGCGTAAGCGTACGCGTAAGGTTGGTCCGGATCGTCTCGTCCAACAATACCGCTGAACCAAAGTATGACATGCTGGTAGGCAGTATGACTTGTATCGTCCACAACTCACTTGTGTTCTACTCGTGCAAATAACATCAAACCATAAAAACCTAGGCTCGGATGCCACTGTTGGGGAACGTAGTAATTTCAAAAAATTTCCTACGCACACGCAAGATCATGGTGATGCATAGCAACGAGAGGGGAGAGTTTTGTCTACGTACCCTCGTAGACCGAAGCGGAAGCGTTGACACAACGTAGAGGAAGTAGTCGTACGTTCTCCTCGCGATCCAACCGATCACAGCACCGTTACTCCGGCACCTCCGAGTTCTTGGCACACGTTCAGCTCGATGATGATCCCCAGGCTCCGATCCAGCAAAGCGTCGAGGAAGAGTTCCGTCAGCACGACGGCGTGGTGACGATCTTGATGTGTTACCGGCGCAGGGCTTCGCCTAAGCACTGCAACGATATGATCGAGGTGGAATTTGGTGGAAGGGGGCACCGCACACGGCTAAGGAACGATCCGTAGATCAACTTGTGTCTTTGGGGTGCCCCCTGCCCCCGTATATAAAGGAGCCAAGGGGGAGGGGCTGGCCGGCCAAGCCAGGCGCGCCAGGAGAGTCCTACTCCCTCTGGGAGTAGGATTCTCCCCCCCAATCCTAGTTGGACTAGGATTCTCCAAGGGGGAGAGAGAGAGAGAGGGGGCGCCCACCTCTCCTAGTCCTAATAGGACTAGGGAAAGGGGGGAGGCGCGCAGCCCATGAGGGCATCCCTCTCACCTCTCCTCCAAGGCCCATGTTGGCCCATTATGCTCCCGGGGGGTTCCGGTAACCCTCCCGGTATTCTGGTAAAATCCTGATTTCACCTGGAATGCATCCGATGTCCAAACATAGGCTTCCAATATATCATTCTTTACGTCTTGACCATTTCGAGACTCCTCGTCATGTACGTGATCACATCCGGGACTCCGAACTCCTTCGGTACATCAAAATGCATAAACTCATAATAACCGTCATCGTAACGTTAAGCGTGCGGACCCTACGGTTCGAGAACAATGTAGACATGACCGAGACACGTCTCCGGTCAATAACCAATAGCGGGACCTGGATGCCCATATTGGCTCCTACATATTCTACGAAGATCTTTATCGGTCAGACCGCATAACAACATACGTTGTTCCCTTTGTCATCGGTATGTTACTTGCCCGAGATTCGATCGTCGGTATCCAATACCTAGTTCAATCTCGTTACCGGCAAGTCTCTTTACTCGTTGTGTAATACATCATCTCGCAACTAACTCATTGGTTGCAATGCTTGCAAGGCTTTATGTGATGTGCATTACCGAGAAGGCCCTGAGATACCTCTCCAACAATCGGAGTGACAAATCCTAATCTCGAAATACGCCAACCCAATATGTACCTTCGGAGACACCTGTAGAGCACCTTTATAATCACCCAGTTACGTTGTGACGTTTGGTAGCACACAAAGTGTTCCTACGGTAAATGGGAGTTGCATAATCTCATAGTTAAAGGAACATGTATAAGTCATGGATAAAAGCAATAGCAACATACTAAACGATCGGGTGCTATGCTAATGGAATGGGTCATGTCAATCAGATCATTCAACTAATGATGTGATCTCGTTAATCAAATAACAACTCTTTGTTCATGGCTAGGAAACATAACCATCTTTTGATTAATGAGCTAGTCAAGTAGAGGCATACTAGTGACACTCTGTTTGTCTATGTATTCACACATGTATTATGTTTCCAGTTAATACAATTCTAGCATGAATAATAAACATTTATCATGATATAAGGAAATAAATAATAACTTTATTATTGCCTCTAGGGCATATTTCCCTCATTTCGGTCCTCCGTGTTCCGAGGCCATGTCTGTACATGCTAGGCTCGTCAAGACAACCTAAGTGTTTGCATGTGTAAATCTGTCTTACACCCGTTGTATGTGAACGTTGGAATCTATCACACCCGATCATCACGTGGTGCTTCGAAACAACGAACTGTCGCAACGGTGCATAGTTAGGGGGAACACTTTCTTGAAATTTATTATGAGGGATCATCTTATTTACTACCGTCGTTCTAAGTAAACAAGATGCAAAACATGATAAACATCACATGCAATCAAATAATAATAGTGACATGATATGGCCAATATCATATAGCTCCTTTGATCTCCATCTTGGGGCTCCATGATCATCTTGTCACCGGCATGACACCATGATCTCCATCATCATGATCTCCATCATCATGATCTCCATCATCGTGTCTCCATGAAGTTGCTCGCCAACTATTACTTCTACTACTATGGCTAACACGTTTAGCAATAAAGTAAAGTAATTTACATGGCGTTTCCATTGACACACATGTCATAAAAAATAATGACAACTCCTATGGCTCCTGCCGGTTGTCATACTCATCGACATGCAAGTCGTGATTCCTATTACATGAACATGATCTCATACATCACATATATATCATTCATCGTTCATCACAACTTTGTCCATATCATATCACAAAGCACTTGCTGCAAAAACAAGTTAGACGTCCTCTAATTGTTGTTGCAAGTTTTACGTGGCTGCATTAGGGTTCTAGCAAGAACGTTTTCTTACCTACGTAAAAGCCACAACGTGATTTGTCAACTTCTATTTACCCTTCATAAGGACCCTATTCGTCGAATCCGCTCCAACTAAAGTGGGAGAGACAGACACCCGCCAGCCACCTTATGCAACTAGTGCATGTTAGTCGGTGGAACCGGTCTCACGTAAGCGTACGCGTAAGGTTGGTCCGGGCCGCTTCATCCCAGAAGACCGCTGAAGCAAAATAAGACTAGTAGCGGCAAGAAAGTTGACAACATCTACGCCCACAACAAATTGTGTTCTACTCGTGCAAAAAGAACTACGCATAGACCTAGCTCATGATGCCACTGTTGGGGAACGTTGCAGAAAACAAAAATTTTCCTACGGTTTCACCAAGATCCATCTATGAGTTCATCTAGCAACGAGTATTCAGATGGATCTACATACCTTTGTAGATCGAGAGCGGAAGCGTTCACTAGAACGTGGATGATGGAGTCGTACTCGCCGTGATCCAAATCACCGATGACCAAGCGTCGAACGGACGGCACCTCCGCGTTCAACACACGTACGGAGCGGATGACGTCTCCTCCTTCTTGATCCAGCAAGGGGGAAGGAGAGGTTGATGGAGATCCAGCAGCACGACGGCGTGGTGGTGGATGCAGTTGTCACGTGCAGCAGGGCTTCGCCGAGCGTCTGCGCGAGAGGGAGAGGTGTGACAGGGGAGAGGGAGGCGCCAGGGGTGAAGGGTGCCGCTGCCCCTCCCTCCCCCCCTTTATATAGGCCCCCTGGGGGGGGCGCCGGCCCCTGGAGATCCAATCTCCCAGGGGGGGGCGGCGGCCAGGGGGGTGGAGTACCCCCCAAGGCAAGTGGGGCGCCCCCACCCTAGGGTTCCAACCCTAGGCGCAGGGGGTGGGCCTTGGGGGGTGCACCGGCCCACTAAGGGCTGGTCCCCCCTCCCACTTCAGCCCATGGGGCCCTCCGGGATGGGTGGCCCCACCCGGTGGACCCCCGGGACCCATCTGGTGGTCCCGGTACAATACCGGTGACCCCCGGATCACTCCCGATGGCCGAAACTGTACTTCCTATATATAATTCTTCACCTCTGGACCATTCCGGAACTCCTCGTGATGTCTGGGATCTCATCCGGGACTCCGAACAACTTTCGGATTATTGCATACTCATACTTCTACAACCCTAGCGTCACCGAACCTTAAGTGTGTAGACCCTACGGGTTCGGGAGACATGCAGACATGACCGAGACACCTCTCTGGTCAATAACCAACAGCGGGATCTGGATACCCATGTTGGCTCCCACATACTCCTCGATGATCTCATCGGATGAACCACGATGTCGAGGATTCAATCAATCCCGTATTCAATTCCCTTTGTCAAACGGTATTTTACTTGCCCGAGATTCGATCGTCGGTATCCCAATACCTCGTTCAATCTCGTTATCGGCAAGTCACTTTACTCGTACCGTAATGCATGATCACGTGATCAAACACTTTGATTACATTGAGCTCATTATGATGATGCATTACCAAGTGGGGCCGGTGATACCTCTCCGTCATACGGAGTGACAAATCCCAGTCTCGAGCCGTGTCAACCCAACAGACACTTTCGGAGATACCCGTAGTATACCTTTATAGTCACCCAGTTACTTGTGACGTTTGGCACACCCAAAGCACTCCTACGGTATCCGGGAGTTACACGATCTCATGGTCTAAGGAAAAGATACTTGACATTGGAAAAGCTCTAGCAAACGAATTATACGATCTTGTGATTATGCTTAGGATTGGGTCCCGTCCATCACATCATTCTCCTAATGATGTGATCTCGTTATCAATGACATCCAATGTCCATAGTCAAGAAACCTTGACTATCAGTTGATCAACGAGCTAGTCAACTAGAGGCTTACTAGGGACATGTTGGTGTCTATGTATTCACACATGTATTACGATTTCCGGATAACACAATTATAGCATGAATAAAAGACAAATATCATGAACAAGGAAATATAATAATAATGCTTTTATTATTGCCTCTAGGGCATATTTCCAACAGCGGTTTACAAGCAACCCACCTGGACATTATGACTCACTGGTGATCCGACGTGCGGGACAGACGGATGACAAGGCTGAAGGCCCAGAAGGCCGGTTCACGTTATGGTGGGCCAGTTTACAAGGAAAGGCATAAGGAGTTTCCCTTAAGGGGGCATATTAGGATTCCACTTGTAATAGACTAGTCCTAGTCCTAATAGGACTCCACATGTAACCCGCCCCTTCAACTTATATAAGGAGGGACAGGGCTCCCCAAAGAGGGACAAGCAACAAGAAACAATATCTAGGGCTAGACACAAAGAGGAGAGCCGGTTTACGGCGTCTCCCTCGTGATGATGGTGAGACCTAGCCTCAAACAACATGTAGGGTTCTTACCGGATGATGTTTCCCGGGGCCCGAAGCTGTCTAAATCCTTGTCTTGCGTGTTGATCCGCCCTGCGTCTCTCATCCCACTCAACCCCTCTCAAGCTACCACATGGATGCGTCGGCCTCGCGACTAAGTCCTGACACTAAGGACATCTGCCGTGACAAAACCACGACAGGCACCCTTGCTAAATCAAGCAGGGTCTCCGCCGTTTTTTCTTCCAATATCTATTAACTTGGGGGCTTCAGCTAGAGAAGCGAAGTACTACCTGTTAAACCGGCTATCATGCCACCACCTAGCTTGGGAGCTTCACACCCACGGGGCCAAAGAGAGTTTGATTGCTCATAGCACAACTCAAACATAGGCACCCATTGAGCACAGCTCACAGCGTTACTTGGGGGCTCTTTGTGTCAAATACCAAAGAGCTTGAAAGGACCCTTGTAGCCGGGTATCGACCCACGGCTTGGAAGCCTGGTGTATTCACCTAAAACCCCGGGTTAACCTGCCTTCATCAAGTAAGCCACTCCTATCCAGGTAATCCTGGCACGACCCGTCGAACATTTGACAGTTACTCTCTTTGAGACCCTGAACTCGTCAAAGTTAAAACGATGATTGGTTAGTTGGAGGCCCATCTTAAAAGGCTTTGCTAAAATGGTTCAACTCAGTGGCCTGGCAGCCCATGAAAAACCTCGATTTGGGCCTGGCAGCCCTTGAAAAGCCTTGCCATTGGTTTTTTGTTTTTGTCCATGCTAAGTTTTTATTCTCTCATCATGTTTATATTGAAACCGGTGTTTCTTAACCCGGTGTGGCTTACAGATATTCTATAAAAGCATACAATTCAAGGTAACCCAGCATCCTTCAAACCGGTCTGGCTTGACGATTTGTCTCCAGCAATCGTCCGGTGTTTATCACAACCCGGTTCGACATCATATATACCAGCACGGTATGGTGGAGGTTGAGCTTTCATCCTTCCTACTATCACAATTGGTAAAATAACAACAATGTTCATATAACAGGTATGATTCATTATTGCTACGTTTTGGCAACCATGGTTGCTTGCCTAATTGTGTGGGGTATTTTGACCCGTCCGGTGGTAAACCGTCCCGACAGATTTTTTCCTTATGCAGATTCAGGGATTGCATAAAATTGAAAGTACATTAGGCAGTACCAAAATCATCATGACAGATCAAGGCAAAGTATATCCCAGTACGTGATGGCAAACGGATCACAATAGTTTTCTAGCCTATTACAAGGCGCTTTTAAGGCCCAAAATATGGTGTTGTTTCCCTCTGAACAAAGTTTACGGAGCATCCATCAGCTGCCGGATTAAGTTTCGTTGCCACGATGATGCGAAGTTGACGGGTCACTTGGTGCCGGATCTTCCTCTTCCTCTTCGCCTTGAGGTTGGAAATCCATGGTTGTCCAGCCAATCCGGGTTAAAGTGTGAAAGACAGCTTCTTCACTGATAAGTTCTGACGGATCAACATCAGGGGCATAAGTGTGCTTACGGATTGGCGGAATAATATTTTGCACTTCCGGTATGTCAGCATTAATCCGTTTGTTATGTGCATCATAACGAGACCGGTGAACAGTCAAGTTAGCATCTTCTGCCAGCTGACTCGCTAGAGGACGCATTTCCCTTGTCACGTTCTTCAAGGCTTCGTCATCAAAGTCCGACCCATCCTCTTGTGTGCTGGGAAAGCCTTTTGCAAGGTCAGCCGGATCAAGGTCAGCTATCCACGCTTTGGCTCGGGTGAGGGCCAACAAAGCGCCTGCCCTGGCAGCAGATCGCTTCACCTCTTCTATCTGTGCTGGTATCATCGATAGTCTTGCTAGCGTCTCCTTGATCAGGGTTGGGGCCGGATTGTCATAGGATGCTGCGCAAATAACCCGTTGGGCACCAACATACAGTTGTTCAATCAAAGTATATGCTGCTTTCAGTTTCACGCGCGCATCTGAGCCCAGATGAGTGATATGGCTCCCTACAACGGTTTAAGGATTTTATATTATCAACTGTTGCCTTACAAAATGGAATATTTCATGTTTTAGTGGGAATACTCACCAAAAACTGCGGAGGTCATGGCATTCACTTGGCGTTTCAATCCAGAAAGCTCCTCTTCCACCGGTTTAAGAGCTGACTCGACATCTTCAGCCTGTTTCCGCAATGCATCCTTCTCAGTTTCCCACTTAGCACGTTCAGTCTTGAAGCCTTCTTTAAGTTGTTCCAGGGAAGTTAAAGCGGCTTTTAGTTCATCTTTGGACTTAGAAGATTCTTCTTGCTGGGATTTGATGCTTTCTTGAAGGTCAGCAATTTGAGCGCGCTGATTGTTTATCTCCTCCTGTGAGTCACAGATGCATATCAATATAATATCAAAGTCCCAAGCATACAACTAGTTATACACTTGGCACTTGGGGGCTAATGCGGATTGCTTCTATACTACTGCTGGTTCAAAGTCCCGAGGATCAATACAAGTTTCAATCCTGGCACTTGGGGGCTAATGTATATTCGCTCAAAGATCATCAATAAGGACAGAAGGATTCAAAGTCCCGGTTTAACTTTGCAAATTAAACCGGCCCTTGGGGGCTACAGGATACAAGGTAAGGAGGGCATAGGATAAAGATGAGAAGGAATACCTCATAGCGCTCTTTCATCAGATTTACCAAACCAGCTTCAGAATCCCGGCTCGCATAAAGCCGGTTCAAGAATCCAGAATGAAGATCCTAGGCAGAAAGATTAGCATATTTTGACAAATCAATCTCCAGTTTCCCTTTGCCCATAAAAACAAACTCATCCTTGGCTTTATGCTTTGCCAAAATGACCGGATTACCTAGGGCGGTATAACCAGTGCCGGTGACGACAACTTCATCATCCTTTTCTGGGTTTGAAGTGGTAGGAGGAGTTGGCGGATTGGCAGTTGAGCTCAGAGGGTTAACAACTGGACTTGCAGGTGTGGTGTGTGTACTTGAGGTGCCCTCGTGAGTGGCCGGGTCAGCTTCCGGCGGATCAACATTTACAATTGGTTCTGGCAGGACAAAATCATCCATGGGATTATCAAGGTTCTCACGGGCATCTTCAGGAATCTCGGCCGGTTCAACTTCGCTAGTAGGGGTACTGGTCTTAGCTTTCTTACTCAGACGAGCTTTGCCGCTAACATTAAAACAAGGATTAGCAGGTTCAATGGAATTACAAAGGAAAAGTGAAGGGCTGTATGCTTACCCAGGGATGGTTTTCAATGGAGGCAGCTGGGTAGTGGATGAACCGCCAGACGAGTTAGAACATACCTGATAATTTGAATCAGATGGATTGAGAGGGCATCGGAAAAAACCCTTCAAAGGATAATGTTTTTCAGGAGAACAAGCAACCTCGGGACGGTGTTTCCGGGGTGGTGTCTGAGGTAAACTGGAAGAAGTGACCTGTTGATCGCTGTGCCGGGTTGTGCGACGACCTTCGGTTTGCTGTGTCTTGAAAGAAAGTTTTTGACCCACATAAGCAAGTGGGTGAGAGCATTTCACTTTCCAAACTGCACGGCGAAACCTTTGAACCGACACAAGTTCTGAGTCAGAAAGGTAAATTACCTCAACATGATCTGCACGGCTGGCCTCCGCATCATCCTGGGAGCAATCATTGTCAGTAAGATGTATGAAATAAAGGCCAAGGGATTCAAATTCTACCTCTTCAGTTGATTCATGGACATCTTCTGGCGGTTCAGAAGACTCAGCGGTTTCTTCTTGCCAGCTCTCTTGGTGACCTTGCTCTTAACACGAGGAGCCTTGGCCGGTTTGTCTTGAAGCTTCTTTTTCCAGAAGGAGCTGTCTGCCTGGGAGGTTGTGCAAAGGATTATTATAATAGAGCTAAGGCGTAGCAGAGTCAGGAAAGTGCAAAGTTAAAGTGTTCACCGCTGGCAGTTTGTTTGAGGCATAGTAAGGACGCAGACCTATTGGAGTGCACACGGTGAGATTTTCATCAAGTATCTTCTTCACACTTTCAGTGACCTCATCCTCAGTCAAATCTATTTGGTTAAACCGTTGCGGATCATCTGTCTTGCCAGTATATTCACACATTAGCCCGGGGCGGCGTCTTAAGGGCAAAATACACCATGAAAGCCAGCAGCGGACAAGATCAATGCCAGTTAAACCGTTGGCCATGAAAGCCTGGAGTTTGACAAGTTGGGATGCATAAGCTTGACGTTCTTTTGCTGTCAGCCGTGGAGGTAAAGGATGGCTATTGCTAAGCCGGTATGGCCGGTAACCCGGCAGAGGATTTTCATCAGTAGGAGCAATGTTTTGACAGTAAAACCACGTTCGGTTCCAGTCCTTTGGGTGGCTATGAAGTTTGGCATGAGGAAATTCAACCTCTTTCCTTTTCTGAATTGACACACCGCCAAGTTCAGTATTGGGGCCGTCGGCAAATTCGGTCCGGTGGTTTAAGTGGAAGAGATCCCGGAATAACTCAACAGTTGGTTCTTCCTGCAGATAAACTTCACAGAAAACCTGGAAATCACATATATTGGACACTGAGTTGGTCCTATGTCTTGCGGATGGAGTTGGAAGCTGGCAAGTACATCCTGGAATTTTTTTGATCTGGGGGGACTGAAGCCCCGGCCCAGATGTTGTAGGAACACAATCACCTCTCCCTCTTGGGGTTCAGGAGGGCATTCAGGACCAGGAACTCGACACAAAAGAACATTCTGTGGAGCTAAAGCGCCTGTGATGACAAAGTTATTGATCTGTGTCTTGGTAATCCGGGATGGGACCCAGTTACAGGCAGCAAATTGCGGTACCATCATACAGAGTCTGTAAAAGGAAAATGGGTGGTTTACGATTGCTGATCCAAGTGAATTCATCAATATTAAGTTGGCATATAATGCTAAACCGGAAATTTAATCAAAGTGTGCATATGAGGAGAACCAAGCATTGCTATTCAAAATTATACGGCGGTTTAAGTGAGGGCTAATGGCATATGAGGAGTTATCAACTATCGCAGGTTAAACCGCCCTTCGGTGAAAGGGTCAAATCTGAAAATCCACTAAGTGTTGCAGAAACAAGTTTCACAAGATGGTGATATAATTTTGGATCTACCTCGGTCAATGAAGAAATTTTTCTGAGCCCTACAATGGCGTTAAGCGGAATAGAGAAGGTTCAGATAAGGATCTATCCAGGAACAACAAGATGCTGTAGTATGGTAGAGTAAAACTACAGATCCAGCCACAAAAAGAAACAATCAGGCATAGCGAGATCCAGTGGGATGCTAAAGGAAAAGCAGATGAACACCGATGAACACCAAAGAAACTACAAAACCCTAATGCAGATTTAATAAGTGAGAGAAAGGAGTGTTTACCAGGGCCACGCAGAGGTGGAGGAGTATCGCAGGAGCTCTGGTACGAACAGGGTGATGTAGCGGCCTGAGATGGGGCAGAGCGTTAGGGTCAACGACGACAGCGATACTTGAGTTCTTCGGGTCGCGAGAAGGAAGACGATGCGAAGAGGTAAGGGGGAAAATGGAAGGAGCCCCAGTCTTATTTATAAAGGAAAAAGGATAAAATGGCGGGCGCGAAAATCGAGGAGTCTGAAGCGGCAAAAGGGGATACAGTTGTCGCCTCGATCTTCGGGAATTAATTAAAGGGAAAGGAATCTTCATAAATCTTTTCATGCAGGGATGACATCACAATAATTTACTGCAATGACAGAAGATGACGTCACGACGGTTCACTAAAGTTCACAGGAGAAGGCAATATGGCGGTTTACGAGAGTTATCACCAATTTTTATAATTTTCCTAAGGATTGAAGATTGATATGAACAGGTCCAAATCAACCTGGGGCCTAATGTTGAGGATATAACTACTAGGGGTAAACCGTCCAGGAGGGGCCTGTTCACCCTTAGTTACTTTGAAGCCCAAGGAAGCTCAGGAGACGGCGCTTTACTGATGAAGCTAATAGGCCTCCGGCCCAATGCCGGATTAGGGCCCATGTTAGTAAACCGACATGATTGTACAAACTTGTGTAATAAGATAGGGAAGGAGAGACCGAGGCGGACACTTGTATTAGCCTGCCTTGGGACTCTGTAAATTGGCCAGGGTCTTCCTATGTATATAAAGGGGTGACCCGGCGGCGGTTCAGGACAGACAACAACAACTCGAGGCTCAGGCTAGCGTATTCGCTCCCTGCGCATCGAAACCCAATCAATCCCATCACAACTAGACGTAGGCTTTTACCTTCATCGAAGGGGCCGAACTAGTATAGACTCCCGTGTCCTTTGTCCAGTTTAACCCCTTCAAGCTAACCCGTTGCGATGGCTCCACGACTAAGTCTTTCCAAGAATACATTTGACGTGTTAATTCCACGACAACCATGATGACCTACACGAAATTCTAGACAAGTTACATATAAAGTTCATTAGATTCGGAGCTACGGCCTAGAAGATATGAGCAAAACAAGATGAACATGGCATTAATGCAAAATGCATTCAAACATCAAGCACACACTCCAAAACATGGATGCAACAAGGTAACATGAAACTACATGCAAAACTAAGCAAGTTTCATATAGAGCACACTCAAAACGGAGCAACGGTTCAACACATACACATGAATCAAGTTCAAAGGGCATGCTGTCCAAAACAGCAACTAGGCATATTGCAAGCATCAAAACAACAAGCTACAGGATCTCAACATGAAACTAAAAGGCATGGGAATGATTAACAGGTAAAGCATGACAAAACATGAACAATGAGCTATCTCCAGAAACTACTAGAACATACACAAAAGGACATGATAAGATTGCAAATAATAACAGGTTCACAGACTTGGCAGAATTCACTGGACATGGCAGAAATAATATCAGGTTGCAATGTTTAGAGCTATAAAACAACATGTTACAGCAAGCTATCATGTCAAACTAGAGCATGGCATGAATCCACTCAAAGCATATAACAATAGTCCCTTACTGACCATGAACCAAAAGGGCACATAAAATTTAATGGCAACCATGTAAACATAGCAAGTTTCGTTATAGATTCAGACTTGGTGAAAAACTGGAGCATGGCCAAAATAGATAACTAGTAGGCATGTTTACAAGCTCGATGCACTCACTACGAGGCATTTCATGACAAACCAAGCATACACCCAGCAACTAGACATGGCATAGAAGCTAGACATGGCAAGAAAAATAACATAGCATGCACGGATCAGCAACAACAAGCTAGTCAAACTTGCTAAACATGTTAACAATCTGCCAGGAACATTTTATAGCATAAGTAGAGCAAGATTAAGACATGCTTGAGTACTCTATAAATGCAACCAGGAGCATGCATGGATATAGCATAACCATATGTCCAAAACATCCTTACTGAACATACTCAAAAGAGGCATGGATCTCTCTCTAGCAACATGAATACATGGCATAAAAATATCAGCAGAACAAAGACTTGGTGAAAAACTAAGTCCCTGAAATCAGCAACATCATGGAGGCTACTTTGCAAGCTTGAAACAACCAATGCATGACATATCATGAAGAATTAATTGCACCCCAGCAAAGGTGGCATGTTTTATCTCATAAAACATATAGACATCATGCTCAAAAGAAAAACACACAAAAAGATGCAAAAATGACAAATGTGCAAGTTCTGTTAAGTTACAGCAGACAACATTATATAGCACTCTTGCAACGATGATTAGGGCATCAAGATGCACTCAAATGAACATGACCCAATGGAACAAAGTGTAGAGCATCTCATGATGAACATTTCGATATATCATACACGCAAAACTAAGACACATGTACATAGTTACGGTCCACACAAGATGCATGCATGAAGCTGTTTCAGAAAAGGACTTGGCTAAAAATACAACCTCGTGGGCAGGTGGATCTCGCGGTCCCGGGGACGAGACGGTGCGGGCTCCTGTTTGGATCGGGGGCTCGGGGGCGAGACGAATTCGGGACGACGGGGTCCCGGCGGCGATTCCGGCGAACTCCGGCGTCGGGGGTGGTGGAGCTTGGCCGGATCTGGATAACCTAGAGGAAATTAGGCCTTTGAGTTGGCCGGAGTTCAATTTTCGTAGAATTGTTAAATTGCATCTTGAGGATATCTTACATTGGCAATTTATCTATTGGAAGCAACGTTGCATGATCAGAAACACCAAAGTTGGAGAAGAGAATTCAAATTTTTTTTCATGCCATGGCTACGGAAAGATTCCGTAGGAACACTATCTCATTGATCAAGTCTGTGGAGGGGGATGTGGTCACGGATCATCAACAGTTGGCGGGAATGTTCTGGTCTGATTTTAATCAGCAAATGGGCCAATCAAAACGCATTCAGATGGGTTTTGATCTAGACACATTAATTACCCGAATTGATGGTCTAGAGGAGTTGTCTTTACCGTTCACTGATTCTGAGGTGGATGCGGTAATCAAGAATATGCCTACTGATCGTGCTCCGGGACCAGACGGATTAACTGGGCTTTTCTTAAAGAAATGTTGGCCTATTTTGAAGGAGGACTTTATGAAACTTGTGCAAGAATTTTATGAGGGAAAATGTAATTTGGAGTGTCTCAACACATCTCTTATCACCCTCATTCCGAAGAAGCTAGGCCCTGAATATGTTGGTGATTTTAGGCCCATATCTTTGATTATCTACAAGACCCTCCCGGGGGTACAAGATCGTAGCTGAGGTAACAAGCTAAACATCGAAGTCCACGTGGAACTACTAGCGAGACTGAAGTCTCTCTGCAAAAACATAAATTAAACAAACGTGAGTACAAATGTACCCAGCAAGACTTACATCAGAACTACCTACATATGCATCAGTATCAACAAAGGGGGTGGTGGAGTTTAACTACAGCAAGCCAACTTTGACTCGGTGGCTATCCTGAACTACGACTACAAGTAACTCCTTTGGGGTGGTGCACACGAGTCCACATATTCACCATATCAATACACCACTATGGATCCACTCCCGTCTCCCTACGAGAAGGCCATCCATAGCACTCACACTTATCTTGCGCATTTTAGAGTATCCACTTTCACTTGTCTATGAACTGCACATGCAACCTAGAAGTCCTTTATCGCGAACACAGCTATTCGAATAGATGATGTTAACCCTGCATGGGTGTACTTCTTCACACACGCTCTCGCCACTTACCACCATGTACACGTCATGTATCTCGGCAACCTTCAAGCGGAACCCTAGCGAGGGAGTCGGCCACGACCTGACTAACCACACAAGTCTCTAGTCCAGGTTTATCGCATATTCAGGTTCCATCCGCAAGGAGATCCGGCCGGGGTGTCGCTCACGGACCCAAACGATGTGTACAGGGTTCCAAGCCCACCAAACGGGCAATGCTTGGCATACCCGGCCACGGTGCCTAGTCTGGCCCAAGCCCACCTGTACCGGGTGCCACTTGGTAGACTACTAACAGTACCTACAAACACCAGAAACTAGTTGCAACTCCTGGACATAGATCGAGTTGATTAATAAGCCGAGAGGGGTCGAGTTACCAGAACCCAGTGTGTGGTAGTATTGTTCATGGATCACAAACACAGAACTCAGTTCCTGAGGACGGCGGCAATGAGACAACCCACCATGTACTCCTACATGGCCTCTCACCGCTACCTTTACCAAATTGTGTTCACACACTTAGCTCTCAAAAGTAGGACATGTTCCCCACATTCCAATTCATCCCCGACGAATCAGACCCGACTCAACTCTAAGCAGTAGTAGGCATGACAAACAAGCATGAATGAGTAGGCACATCAGGGCTCAAACAACTTCTACTCATGCTAGTGGGTTTCATCTATTTACTGTGGCAATGGCAGGTCATGCAGAGGAAAGGGGTTCAACTACCACATCATGTAACAGTTGAAACGTTGTTGTCCTAATGAAGTAAAAGAGAGCAGGAGCGAGAGAGTGGGATTGTATCCGAATGAACAAGGGGGTTTTGCTTGCCTGGCACTCCTGAAGAAGATATAGTTCTTCATCGGTGTCACCGATCTCATCGTCGGAACCACGTCTACTCAGAGGGGACAGATACTGGCAACAGAGAGGAAACACAATCAATGCAATGCAACAATATGATGCATGATCATGACATGGGAAAATGCTGTGGTTTGAGCTAATGCAGCTATCAACGGTTTAAATGAAGTTGGTTTGAACACGTGGTTCAAATTCAAACTCCACATGTGATTTATCAAATGCCATTTAGTTGAATTGTCCTAAACAGTAGCCAAAAGTTTTTCTAACATGCATGAAAATGGTATAGATGGAAAGATTGGATTTTTCTGATCATTTTTCATATATAAATTATTTCATTTGGAGTTATGGTTGAGTTTCTATGAATTTTTGAAGTTTATAACACTTTCTGAAATTTCCTAGATTATTTTAAAACCAGAAAATCAATACTGCATCAACATGACATCATGCTAACATTAGCACGTCAACGGCGACAACCCAGGTTAAACCTGACGGCTGGGACCCACACGTTAGTCTCACATCTAATTAACAGGGTTAATTAACACTTGTTAACACTAAACCTAATTTAGTTAGAGACTTGGGCCCACATGTCAGTGGCACGGGGCGTCATTAGCACTAGCATAATCGGGGTTAGGCCGGCGCTTAGCCGCCGTGACCTCTGGCCACAGCGGAGGCACGCAGAAATCGCTGCTCCGGCGACGGCTGGGCCTGCGGCTTGGTTCTACGGCGAGCTGGATGTGTGCCGCGTCCAATGGTGCAGGCGGTTGGGCGCGGGGAGGCCGGGAACGACGGCGACAACGACAACCGCGGCGGACGGAGTACGAGTTCACGGGGATGGCAGCTAGCGGACGAGAACGGAGGGGGCGAGCATATAGGGAGGAGTAGGAGCTCACAGTGCTTCGGACGGAGCCAGCAGCAAGGGCGGGGACGCACTGAAGCCCACGAATCCACAGCGGCGAGCAGCGGGCACATGCGATGAAGGCGAGCCCGATGGCGTCGCTTGAGGGCGTCCAAGGTCTTGATCTTTGACCTGGTGAAGTAGTGCTCGTTGGCGGAGCTTTGGAACACGCCGGGGCGGTGGTTCATCGACGGTGACTACACGTACGGCTGCGGCGTGCTCTTGGTGGTGCTCGGGCTGCGCGTGGAGTAGGGCTAGAGAGGGAGAGAGGCACCAGAGAGATGGGGAGTGAGGGAGTGAGCCAGGGTGCTGCGTGGCGTCTCTAAGGCGTCGGGGAGGCCAGCAAGGAGGCAGGAGGTGGCCATGGGTGGCTGTGCACGCAGCTGCTTCTCCTCCTGGCAGGAGGAAGAAGACATCGCTGCCCTTGGTGGGCTGGGCCTCCAGGTGGGCTGCTGCTACAGGTAGGTGGCCAGGTAGTCCTTCTCTCTCTCTCTCTCTCTTTTATTTTTTTTCTGTTTCCTATTTTGTTTAATTTGTTTTGATTTGATTTTTATACCAAATCATTTTTATTAGCTTCTGAAAAGATTTACGTGGCTTGATACAAATTATTCAAAGCCACTCACAAATTTTCAGAATTGTCGGACTTGTAATTCTTTTAAACAAGAATTAAATCCAACTCAATATTTATTGATTTAAATCCAAATGACTAAAATAATTCCTCATAAATGTTCCATATTTTTGGTTTGGACCAAAACCCTTGCCAAAAATATTAAACATCAATGAAGAGCATTTTGGAAACATTGGATGCATTTTCCGAGGTTATTTGCCCTTCTTTTAATTAAAAATTTGAGGCTTTCAACTTTCCTCAATTCAAGTTCCTTGAATTTAGACATGATGCATGAATGCTCTCTGATGCAACTATTGCAAACAAATTCTAGGGCTGTGACAACTCACCCCCACTAAACAAGAATCTCGTCTCGAGATTCAAGACACGAGGTAAGAAGACAGAGGGGACACGGAACTGACACAGTCTTCACGATCCATTGCATTTCTCGAAGATGTTGATTCATTGCTTCATCTTAGTCTTGACGTCTTGCTCTGGGGATTCCAACCAACATGTCAACAAGAGGAAAGGAAAAACTCTAGAAGGATCGATCTTCTCGAAGATCGAACAACTCAGGATCAACTCATGGAGTGAGACATTGAAACATCTCTCGAGCTGAGACACGAAATCCACATCGAGAGCAATGGCAAGAGGTATATGACAACGCTTCGATTGGGTAGGCAAAAATACCATGCTTAAGATGATGGTGCATGGTTTCAAGATAGCGAGGGAATAATTGCCATGATTCCATAATGGGGCACCTTAGGGAAGGTGACTCGTAGAACTATTCCCTTAAGTGGTTACTTTTGACATAGAGATCATTGAGACTCTTTATACCAGGCTAGGGCAATTCGCAACTGACCGTTTGAAGAAGTCGGAAAGGATGGCATACTCAGACTAGAATGGATGATGTGGATTACCTTGTTGAAGACAACGCAATGGATGTTTTTTCTTATCATCATAAATGGATGGGACCCATGGTAGGACCACTTTTGAGGATGATCCTGAACAAGAATTATCTAAGAAGGCAGCCCATAGTGAAATGGCACAAAGACGGGTGCAAGCTGGGGACAAATGCAAATGCTGGGAATGTTCCAACCATCATATCTGCCCGAGATTCAGATCTGGTTAGTAACAAGATACTTCAGACTCAACATGTCTGCAAAAGAAAGTTTGCAACACGATTCGTTGAAACGACGTTGCGAGAGTCTCGGGGATGAACTACGGAAGCAAGCTCCAAACATGAGTTGGTTTTGCTACACACCTGTGAACGCGCTGTCCAAGACAAGCATGACCACGTAGTAGTCTTACAACAAAACACTACCTAGTTCGGTAGGGAACCATCATCGAGGATATGGGAATCTTGTACATGAACTAGTATTCGCACAACAACTCCTTTTCCTCGAACAAATCAATCAGTGGCTTGGTGTGCTAGGGAATACATATGGAGTGAGGTAATTAATCTACCAAACCATAGTATACATTCGCACATGCATAACGGACTTGGGAAGATTCCATAGGAAACAAAACTAACTTTCTCGAATTCATGATGGCAACTTGCATCAGATGCACATGAATTAGAGGAAGTCACTTCTTACACCAAAACATATAACTCATGAGTGGAACACGAAGGCAATGCTTACAAAGTTTCCAACACTAGCTCAATGTTCAACATGAATCATGGAGGAGACAAGATGCTGCTGATGGGCTCAACAACAACTCAACAGAATTTCCATATCACTGGAATTCCACCATTATGTGAACAAGGTGATGGTATTGGTCAGACCAAAAGATGTAATGGTGTATGCCCGAGGGATCAACCACGAGTAAGACAACATTACGAATATCATTGGTTCTGATTTGATTTGAGGATGGCCCATACTCGAATCAAAGTTTGAATAAGACAATAGATCCAACAATTGATCACAGAGATCAAGTGATGAAGATATCATCTTCCTTCAACACACACAAGATATCCCTTTGGAATGAACTAAGTCTGGCTAGCGTTTATCTTCCAACTCTCCAAGTTGTTCTTTAGCTTGACTAACTAGCTCAGGGGTATTCAACATGGATTCTTGGAGAAGGGGTGGTTTACAAGAACCCAACTTGATCACGAACTAAACATAGCGGTCAGGTGACAACCTGGTAATACTTCCGAGAAGATATTTGGAAAATCACGAACCACCAATATGTTCCTAAGCTCGAGATCAATCTTGCTTTTCAGGGCAAGACGATGTGATGAAGAGAGTGATGGATTGACACAATCCTATCTAATTGACCGAGGAGTGCACCAGGGAAAATGGACTAGGTCGCACGATAAATCTTAGAATGATAATTCAATACCAACACGCTAAGAATGAGATTATTGTGCATTAACTACCGAGCAACGGGGTTGCTAGGAGTATTGATTTCACACATCATGGTTCACTTGTTGAAATTCTGGCTTCAACAACATGGAGACCAAGAAATGAACAATGACGGCGAGAGGTATCACTGTATCAAGAGTTCATAGGAGGTGGTGGAATTCCCATGACATTCTGATATAAAGGGGGTAATACTCCAGGTAGAACAGACTAGAAGCTGGATTGGCATTCTTAATCTGCTGAATACAATTGTTTTGACCCAATCCTAGATATGGATGAGGTACTGGAGTTTGTTTCTCCTAGTCATTCTGGAATAGAATGGCTTGACAGACCACAAGAATGATAGGCATTGACGAACGAATGCACACATACTCTAGACTGTCGATTGATAGACAATGGTCGGAATACAAGTGAAGAGTAACAACTCAAGGAACATATATCTTTCTGAGTTGTGGATGCATAGATTAGTATGTCGAGCAAAGCTCAACACTTCTTCCGGATAACCCATGCAGAAAGGTAGAACTAGCAGATTCACAATGTAGAATGGAGAACTCATTAAGAGTACTCTGGTTGTGATCTTTTGGTTCAAAGAACTTCTGCCATAACTAAAGCATTTCTAGACTCAACTTCACAATGTAGATTCACAATGTAAAGGAGTAAAAAGAGCCTTACGTTCCCTTCCTCAATCAATTCCCTTATATAACTAAAGCATTTCTAGACTCAACTTCGACCAGTTTGGCTTGGTAATCCTACAGTCAGTCAGGCTCTGATACCAATGCTGTCAGGACCCCGATCCTAAGCCACATTGATCTAGCATGTAACACATAATATCACTTTGCGGCCTCACGCACGGCATCCCCATGGGTGCCACCTTACCTGGCCCAGGACCGTTTGCGTCTTGTGGCTCACACATATGATAGTGTCGCTAGCATCCATATGACAGAGAACCCGGGCCGACATGACTAGTAGTGAACCCAAAATGGCACTAACTTACAGGGACATGCATATATGACCCAGCAATGAACGTGTTGGTCATCAGCGAGTGAATTCGGGCTCTAGCAACTGGGCTAGCAGGACTCCGGGAATCCAGGCTGTAGCAGGCTAACAGGACACCGAAAGACACCGCATGACATTTCCCCGAAGGGACAGACACAGGATCAAAGAAGGACACATGTCGGCCAGTCTAAGTGTACCGGAGTAGTAGCAACTGGGCTAACAGGACTTCGGTAAACCGGGCTGTAGCAGACTACCATGGCTCAGTGGAAGCACTAGACTACATTTCCCCATAATAGAGGCTACCAAGGATAGACAACTAGGTTGTCGGATCCCACACATACCAAGCATTTCAATCATACACACAATATGCTCGATATGTGTAAATACTACATGGCATCACAACAAAACTCTACGACTCAAAGTATATATTCATAAGACTCCGAATAGTCAAATATTACAAACATGGGTCTCATGACCCAGCATTCAAGTCATACAAGCAATAGCACAAGCGGAAGCTTAAACATGTCTGAGTACATACAACTACAAATGAAAAAGGCTGAGAAGCCTGACTATCTACAAGACCCTCCCGGGGGTACAAGATCGTAGCTAAGGTAACAAGCTAAACGTCGAAGTCCATGCGGAACTACTAGCGAGATTGAAGTCTCTCGGCAAAAACATAAATTAAGAAAACGTGAGTACAAATGTACCCAGCAAGACTTACATCAGAACTACCTACATATGCATCAGTATCAACAAAGGGGGTGGTGGAGTTTAACTGCAGCAAGCCAGCTTTGACTCGGTGGCTATCCTGAACTACGACTGCAAGTAACTCTTTTGGGGTGGCGCACACGAGTCCACATATTCACCATATCAATACATCACTATGGATTCGCTCCCGTCTCCCTACGAGAAGGCCATCCATAGCACTCACACTTATCTTGTGCATTCTAGAGTATCCACTTTCACTTGTCTATGAACTGCACAGGCAACCCAGAAGTCCTTTACCGCGGACACGGCTATTCGAATAGATGATGTTAACCCTGTAGGGGTGTACTTCTTCACACACGCTCTCGCCACTTACCACCATGTACACGTCGTGTATCTCGGCAACCTTCAAGCGAAGCCTGGCAAGGGAGTCGGCCACGACCTGACTAACCACACAAGTCTCTAGTCCAGGTTTATCGCCTATTCGGGTTCCATCCGCAAGGAGATCCGGCCGGGGTGTCGCTCATGGCCCCAAACGATGTGTACAGGGTTCCAAGCCCACCAAACGGGCAACGCTTGGCATACCCGGCCACGGTGCCTAGTCTGTCCGAAGCCCACCTGTACCGGGTGCCACTTGGTAGACTACTAACACTACCTACAAACACCCGAAACTAGTTGCAACTCCTGCACAGAGATCGAGTTGATTAATAAGCCGAGAGGGGTCGAGTTACCGGAACCCAATGTGTGGTAGTATTGTTCATGGATCACAAACACAGGACTCAGTTCCTGAGGACGGCTGCAATGAGACAACCCACCATGTACTCCTACATGGCCTCTCACCGCTACCTTTACCAAATCATGTTCACACACTTAGCTCTCAACAGTAGTGTTGAGGATATTACTACTGGGTGTAAACCGGCCTACCTGGGCCGGGTTAACTTCATCAGTAGTCCGAAGGTGTTAAAGCCCAGAAGCTAGATAAAGGCCCAAGGCCATAGTCGGTTCAACTAGTGTAGCCGTAAACCGATGTGTATATGAACTTGTATTGTAAGTTAGGAATAGGGAGAGACCAACCCGGATACGAGTATGAGCCAAAGATTGGGACTCTGTGAACCGACGGGCGTCACCCGTGTATATAAGGGGACGACCCGATAGCAGTTCAAGGACAGACAATCACAACTCGAGACCTAGGCGAAGTTTGTTTGCTCCCTAGTCATCGAAACCCCATCAATTCCATCACAAACTAGATGTAGGTTTTTACCTTCATCGAAGGGGCCGAACTAGTATAAACTCTCTCTGTCCCTGTGTCCGCTTTAACCCCTTCGAGTTAACCCGTTGCAATGGCTCCACGACTAAGTCCTTTCGCTAGGACATCTGCCGTGACAAACCCACGACAGTTGGCGCCCACCGTGGGGCTATCGCACGATGGTTTCAAGTTCTTGGAGGGCCACTTTGAAGGACTCGAGGGATACGCCGTCGGCCGGATGACCAAGAGTCGTCGCGGCAAGATCTACATCGATGACGTAGACTGGGGCCCCGAGGCCGGCTCAATTGAGTACGGGTACCAGGTCTCCTTTGGTGGCATACACGTCTTCATCGGCAAGATCGGTGAACCGGGCCCTGAGCTGGACACCTGCAACGACCTCGTTGATACAGCTCAGTGTGCGCGACCTGCCCGGGCTAAACCGGCCATGAAACGTGCCTTCGTGGGAGTCATCCATGGAGGAAGTTATGAGGACGGATCAGGATCTGGTGGTGAAACCGTCGTTTACTCTGGCGACGAGTCATCGACCGGAGAAACTGAATCATTGTATCAGCTACAAGATGGCCGGATTGGGGGCTGTTCCGATGGCGACAGTATTCCGGACCCCTCCGATCTGCCCAACCGAGTTGGAATATTCATGGCCGATACACAAGCAGCAATGGTTTCCGGTTCAGCAGTGGCAACGGCTGCCGGAGCAGGAGGCTCTGTGCGCCCGCCGGCTCAAGTGTTATCCGATCTATTCGACGCATTGGCTGCACTCATGGCGGAGGCTAATCCGGCGGATCAGGATGCTCATAACGCAGAGATCGCAAAGGTGAGAGAGCAGATTACCCAGGACAAAGCGGATCTGGCAGCTGAAGAGGTCAGGATGACTGCGGAGCGGGCCGCTTTGGACGCGCAAGCTTATAAAATCATGCTGGACCAGAGCGCCTCACAGGAAGTCATGAGGAGGAAGTACCGATCTTGTTTGCCCTCAGTTTTTGAAGGAAGGGACCTTTTCAACACCCCTGGAGCGGGAACCAATAATCCGCCGGTGGTAAACCGGGCGGAGGCACCTGTGACAGGCGTGCCGGTTTAGCCCCGTTTAATAGATCTGCCTCATCATAATACTGGTGTACCGCAAGCTGTGCCTACGTCGCCGGGTCACTACTCCAATCCGCTGGATAACCTCGTTGCGGCTGCGGCACGGCTGGAGGCTATTCCAGTTGAAGGTGATTCATTACAGGCGATAGAGACGCGTCGGGTCAAGGAGCTCCTTAGGACGGCTTTGGTCCAACAGGAAGCATATTCATACAGCCGCGACCGGATTCATTCTACCCCACGTCCGACCTAGAGTTATAGCAGGCATATGGAGGAACCATATGTGTCAAGTAACGCGCGGCGTGGAGCGCCCCGTGCCAACAATCCGCCCGGTGGTGCCGACAATGCCCAGGAGGTGGTGGACCGGGCCCGAGCACGCAGGGAGGCCGAGTTAGCAGCACAGCATCAGACTCGTCAGCTTACGCCAGTTCGTCCCACCACTTCGGTTGAACCGGGACTCACTTCTAGCGCTTTGGGAGTGCCTTGCCTTGTCCCCGCTTTACGCAATGTGCGCCTGCCCAAGGATTTTAAGGGCCCGCGCAAGGTGCCAAACTATACGGCGGATCAACCCCCAGAGACATGGGTGGAGAGTTATGAGATGGCCATGGAGATGCTTGATGTGGATGAGGCGGCATGTGCAAAACATTTCACCATGATGCTTGAAGGGACAACCCGTACTTGGTTAAAGAGCCTGCCGCCCAATTCTATCGGTTCATGGGCCCAGTTGCGAGCCCGGTTCATCAATAATTTCAAAGATACGTGTAAACAGCCCATGTCGATAGTGGATTTAGCTGCCTATGTCTAGGAGGAAGGAGAATCAACTACTCATTGGGTGCGCCGGGTTTCACGAGTCCTGCATTCATCAGACCGCATCAATGCTGACACCGCAGTTATAACCTTGGAAGGTAATTGCCGGTTTGGACCCCTGAAGCTGAAGTTAGGACGGATGAAGCGTCATTGTACTGACATAGGGACTCTCATGGGCGCTTTGGTAAAGTACGCTGATTCTGATAGTACCAAGGATCCCGAGTCTGACGATGAAAAGACAGGGAAGGGAAAGAAGAACAGCAACTTCAAAGGTCAGCAGCATCACTCAGCAGGAAACGGTGGTGGAGGCAAGCGTAAAGCGGATGGCAGCATGGATTTTGTGGCTAATACTAACGTGCAGGACAGGGGCCAGCGACGTAAGGGAAAAAACCGCAGTGGAGCGCCTAGTCCTAATCCGGAACGCTTAAACTATCTGTTGAACCAGCCCTGTCCAAAGCATGGGACAAGGGAGGAACCAGCAAACCACCTTTGGAAGGATTGCTATATTATGCAAGAGTTCAAGAGCTCCAGTGCCTTCCGGTATGACCCCAACTTTGGTGGTGGTTCTGGATCTGGGCTGGGTCACGGTGGAGGAAATTCCGGTTCAGGATTTAATGGTAATCCGGGCGGACATAACAACCAACATAATCAGAATAACCAGGGTGGTCACAATCAGCAACAGCAGTAGTCGGGTTACCAGAGCAATCCAAAGCAACTAAATAGTGGGCAATATCATGTATTCACCACTAGCTTGGACAAGCGGGACAGGAAGGTCCAGAAGCGGGCAGTTAATTCTGTTGAACCGGACGTGCCCCGGTATCTGCGCTGGTCAGAGTAGCCAATCATATGGAGTAGAGAGGATCACCCTCCCCGGGTTGACAATCCGGGTCAGTTGGCTTTAGTGGTGGCGCCTCAGGTGGGAGGTTATAGGTTCACCAAAGTGCTCATGGATGGAGGTAGCAGCATTAACATCTTATACTATGAGACTTTCCGTCGAATGGGGCTAACAGATAAAGATCTCCGACCTTCGAATACGGTTTTTCATGGTGTGGTACCTGGCAAGTCAGCATACCCCGTTGGGAAGATAGCGTTGGAAGTGGCCTTTGGAGATAATCACGATTCCCGATCAGAGACACTGACGTTCGAGGTGGTGAAAATCCAAAGCCCGTATCGCGCCCTGTTCGGTAGACCGGCCTATGCCAAATTCATGGCACGACCCTGCTATGTGTATCTGCAGCTCAAGATGCCAGGTCATAAGGGGACCATCATGGTTCACGGAAGCCGCAAGGTCGCTTTGGAATGTGAAGAAGGAGATGCGGCTTACGCAGAATCGGTTGGTACCACCGAAGAACTCAAGTATTATAAGGACAATGTTGATCCGGCCCTGAAGTTTACATCAGCCGCTGAGACTAAGCTTGTTGACTTCGTACCTGGCGATTCGTCCAAGCAATTCAGCATCAGTGCCAATCTGGATCCGAAATAGGAAAGCGTGCTCATCGAGTTCATCCGTGAGAATTGGGACATCTTTGCATGGATGCCTTCTGACATGCCAGGTGTACCGAGGCAACTCGCTGAGCACACTCTTAATGTGGATCCTAAATACAAACCGGTGAAACAGTTCCTCCGCCGGTTCAATGAAGAAAGGCGAAAAGCTATTGGAGAAGAGGTGGCCAGGCTCTTAGCAGCTGGTTTCATTGTTGAAGTTTTTCACCCTGAGTGGCTTGCTAATCTGGTGCTGGTCCTTATGAAAAACGGCACCTGGCGCATGTGTGTGGATTATACTGATCTTAATAAGGCCTGTCCTGCGGATCCTTTTGCCCTCCCCCGTATTGATCAGATTATTGATGCTACGGCGGGTTGCGAGCGTTTATGTTTCCTGGATGCATATTCCGGCTATCATCAGATCAAAATGGCAGTTAAGGACCAGGAGAAGACAGTGTTCATAACTCCCTTTGGAGCCTTCTGCTATGTATCTATGCCTTTTGGGCTCAAAAGTGCCCAGGCAACCTATCAACGATGTGTGCAAAATTGTCTCCACAAACAGATTGGCCGTAATGTGCATGCTTATGTGGATGATATTGTTGTTAAATCAAGGAAGAAGGAGACTTTGGTCGACGACTTGAAGGAAACCTTTGATAACCTGAGGACGTATAAGATGATGCTCAATCCGGCCAAATGTGTCTTCGGTGTACCGGCTAGCAACTTATTGGGTTTTCTGGTGTCCAACACGGGAATTGAGGCTAATCCGGAGAAGATCACGCCTATCACTTCTCTGCCTAAACCGAAGTGTATTAATGACGTTCAATGTTTGGCTGGCCGGATTGCTGCGTTGAGCCGATTTATCAGCCGCCTTGGTGAGAAAGCGATCCCGTTGTATCAGATGTTGAAAAAGACGGATCAGTTCGTCTGGGGTTCTGCCGCTGATCAGGCGTTGGAGGACTTAAAGCGGCAATTGGCCAATCCGCCCGTACTCGCCGCTCCCATTGACAAGGAACCATTGCTACTGTATGTTGCTGCTAATGCTCGCGCGGTCAGTGTAGCTATTGTGGTGGAGCGGAAGGAGGCGGGCAAAGAGTATCCGGTTCAGCGTCCGGTTTATTATATCAGCGAGGTGCTTATTGAATCCAAACAAAGGTATCCACATTGGCAGAAGCTGGTGTATGGAGTTTTTATGGCAAGCCGGAAGCTGGAGCAGTATTTCCAAGGGCATCCTATCACAGTGGTCAGCTCTGCCCCCTTGGGTGATATCATCCAGAACCGGGAAGCAACGGGCCGGATTGCCAAGTGGGCTATAGAGCTTGGGCCGCACGGTTTGAAATACGTACCTCGGATGGCGGTGAAGTCCCAAGCACTTGTCGATTTCATCAATGACTGGACGGAGCTGCAGGCCCCTGAAGAGAAGCCGGATCACACATATTAGACCATCCATTTTGACAGATCACGGCAATTGGAGGGCTCGGGGGCTGGAGTCGTATTAACTTCCCCACGAGGTGACAAGTTTTGTTATGTTCTCCGCTTAATGTTCCCTTGTACTAACAATGTAGCTGAGTACGAAGCCTTGCTCCATGGTCTCCGGATGGCTAAAGAGATGAACTTAAGCCGGGTTAAGTGCTTCGGTGACTCGGACCTGGTGGCTCAATAGGTGTCTGGTACTTGGGATTCTAAAGACCCACTCATGGCTGCATATCATCGTGAGGTTGATACTATTGCCGGTCACTTCAAGGGTTATCAGGTGGACCACATGGACCGTCGGAAGAACGAAGCGGCAGACGCTTTGAGCCGGCTAGGCTCACAGCGTAAACCGGTTCTGCCCAATGTTTTTCTCGATATACTACACAACCATCGGTTCAACTACCTGGGGAAGCAGATTTGGCTGTTCCTGATTCGGAGGCTCAGTTGGTGGCAGCACTCCACGTCATTCCGGATTGGACACTTCCCTACTTGGCGTACATGAACCGGGGCGAGTTACCAGAGGATGAGACTCTGGCCAGACAAATAATACGGCGGTCCAAGTCCATGACAATCGTCAATGGCGAGTTGCATCATTCCAGTGTATCAGGAGCATTTCAACGCTGTGTGTCTCCTGAGGAAGGCTGTGAAATTTTGCGTGAGATCCATGAAGGGGATTGTGGTCACCACGCCGGTTCAAAATCTCTGGTGGCTAAAGCGTTCCGCCATGGTTTCTATTGGTTAACTTCCCATGCTGATGCGGAAGATTTGGTCCGGCGATGTGATGGTTGCCAAAAGTTTTCAAGACGCGCTCACGTTCCGGCTCAAGAATTGAGGATGATTCCAATCACTTGGCCGTTTGCAACCTGGGGGCTGGATATGGTTGGGCCTTTCAAAAGGTCCAAGGACAAGAAGACCCTCCTCCTGGTGGCGGTTGATAAATTTACAAAGTGGGTGGAGGCAGAACCTGTTAGTAAGTGTGACGCAGCCACCGCGGTTCAGTTCATCAAAAAGGTGATTTTCCGGTTTGGCTTTCCACACAGTATCATCACAGACAATGGTACCAATTTGTCCAAGGGTGCCATGAAAGAGTTCTACGAACGAGAGCACATCCGCCTTGACGTGTCATCAGTGGCGCACCCACAGTCCAATGGTCAAGCAGAAAGAGCTAATCAGGAGATCTTGAGAGGCATCAAGCCCCGGCTTATGGTTCCTTTGCAGCGGACGCCGGGTTGTTGGGTTGAAGAGTTACCATCTGTGTTATGGAGTATTAATACTACACCCAACAGATCGACAGGATACATGCCATTCTTCATGGTTTATGGAGTGGAGGCGGTTCTCCCTAGTGATATCCGCCACGATTCACCTCGTGTTGCGGCTTATGTTGAAGCGGACAACGAGACGGTTCGACAAGACGCTTTGGACCGGTTGGATGAAGAGCGAGACATAGCAGCTGCCCGCTCAGGATTTACCAACAAGATCTTCGTCGCTATCACAGTCGTCGGGTCAGGACCAGAACCTTCAAGAAGGAGATTTGGTGCTTCGACTCATTCAAGATCAAACCGATATGCATAAGTTATCTCCGCCTTGGGAGGGACCATTCGTGGTCAGCAAGAATCTGCACAACGGGTCATACTATCTGATTGATATTCAAGAGCATAAAGACTCACGTAAGTCAGAGGAGGAGACCAACAGGCCGTGGAACATAGCTCATCTTTGGCCTTACTATACTTGAGCCATTGGCTCTGCTTATGTACATATTATAAATACAATAAACCGGATCCTCAGCTAAAGCGGGGTATCTGTTCATTTTCATCATGTGTGGTTACATGGAGTTGTTCTGTTTTAAAGCGACCTCCGGTTTACCCCTTGCAAAAATTATAAATATCACCTGGGGGCTCGGTCATGTCTGAACCGATGCAATACCTTTTGATAGGCGAAAGCCACCAGATCACTTGGGGGCTCGGTCGTGTCCGAACCGATGCAACGCCTTTTGATCGGCGAAAGCCACCAGATCACTTGGGGACACGGTCAAGTCTGAACCGGTCACGCCTCTTGATCGGCCTAAAGGCCTTAGAGTCACTTGGGGGCTTGGTCGAACCCGAACCATTGCCATGCCACTTGATCGGCGTAATGCCATGGTTTCATTTGGGGACCTGGCTGTCTTGAACCACAGCTACGCCTATTAGGAGCTTGGGCGTGTCCGACCACGGTAACACCATCTGATCGGCTTAGTAAAGCCTCTTTTTTTGCAAACGGTTCTATCATTGCCTTTTGCTTCACATATCTTTTCTTGATAAAATTACTATTTTGTTTTGGTTGCGTTCTTAAACCGACAGCGTTTTACACCTGTTCAAGTAGCCAAATTGGCGGAACACGGTCCATTTTTACACCGGAGATTATTTACCCGGTTTGGTTTTTTCTGTTAACATCCTTTTTTGGAGTAACAAAATGTTTATTATGACAAAAGCACGGTTTACACAGTAAACCGGCGTTATATATACATGAGCTGTTTTCTCCCATGACGGTTTAGGGTTATTAAACCTCCGTTTCAAGATTGGCTAACGCCTACTTCATGCCCAATAATGGCAGGTATTTCGTATCACAAATTTTGATCATATCTGCAAGTCTCCTTGCGTATATATATATAAAGATTCATAAACCGGCTGGCGGTACAAACGCCCTGGTAGTTTAAGATTTTATGATTGCAGGAGATATAAATTGGCAATGATCTTCCAAATAAAAGTATCAGCACAGATGCACGAAGGCATCTCAAGAAGCAAAAGTATTATCTATCCTATTACAAGGCAGCATGGTACCCGAATAAGATCATTGTTCTCTTGGCGGAATATAATAAGATAGCTAATTAATCCTGCTTCCGGTTCACGCCTGCTCGCCGTCCCGGTTTGACTGTTGTGGGTCATCCTGCGCCGCTTCAGCTTCCTCATCCCTACCCAGTGGCTGGAAGTCAACAGTGGTCCAGT
This sequence comes from Aegilops umbellulata, assembly GCA_032464435.1. Classification (NCBI taxonomy): domain Eukaryota; kingdom Viridiplantae; phylum Streptophyta; class Magnoliopsida; order Poales; family Poaceae; genus Aegilops; species Aegilops umbellulata. The sequence continues at coordinate 335,883,074 of CP136058.1, forward strand.
CGATTCCCATTAATGCTTGAAAGACAGCCTCCTCATGGATCAGTGAAGATGGTTCAATATCAGGAGCGTAAGTATGCTTACGGATTGGAGGAATCAGGTTCTCCGCTTCGGGGATTGGTGCAGCCACTCGTTTATTCTGATCATTATACTGAGCCTGATAATGCGACAAATCAGCTTCTTCTGCCAATTGGCAGGCCAGAGGGCGCACCGCCCGGTTTATCGCACTTAGATCTTCTTCGTTGAATTCTGAACCATCTTCTTTCAAGCTGGGATAGCCTTGAGCTGCCTCAATAGGATCAAAATCAGGCACCCATGCTTTGGCCCGGATTAAGGCATTGATGGCTCCGGTTCGAGCAGCAGACTTTTTTAGCTCTTCAATCCGAGCAGGAAGCATTGACAATCTTTTCAGCGTATCTTGGATCAAGGTGGGTGCTGGATTATTATGTGACGCAGTTGAGATAATCCGCTGCGCTCCAGTGTACAGCTGCTCGATTAAAGTGTAGGCAGCTTTCAGCTTCATTCGCACATCCGACCCCAAGTGGCTAATGCGGGTGCCTGCAACATGGTAGAGAGGTTCACAAACCGGACCTATTATAAGAGGATCAAGATTATCATAAAGGTCACAGGATGCTTACCGAAGATGGCGGCAGTCATTGCATGCACTTGTCGTTTCACGCTGGTCAATTCATATGTTACCGGTTTAAGGGCAGCCTCAGCATCTCCAATCTTCTTGGTTAAAGCGGCCTTTTCTGTGGCCCAATCAGACCGTTCCTTCTTGAAGCCCTCCTTCAGCCGTTCCATGGTGCTTAAGCGCTGGTTAATTCCTCTTTTGCCTTGGAGGTTTCAGCTTGTTGGGATTTCAAGTTCTCTTGAAAGTCGGCGACTTGGTTTTCTTTGGCCTTTAGTTCAGCCTGCATTCAGAAAGTTATATGGTTTAACAAATGAGGCAGAAAATGAAGTACCAACCACATAACAAGTTATGCGCTTTGTACTTGGGGGCTAATGCCTATTTGATCTACAGTTGTCAATTAATTGTCAAGTCCCAAACTCAATACAAGTATTCAACTTGGCACTTGGGGGCTAATGGCTATTTGCTCTGATATTATTTCTGATGCTACTGTATGAAGATTAAAGTCTCGGTTTAACTACGTTAAGTTGAACCGGCCCTTGGGGGCTACATCAGTGAGCTTCGAAGTATTCAAGCCTATGTTAATAAGTCTCGGTTTCACTACATCAAGTTGAACCGACCCTTGGGGGCTACATCAGTGAGCTTTGGAGCATTGAGTCTTATGTCAAGATCCGATTCAACTATAATAAGTTGGACCGGCCCTTGGGGGCTACATTGGCGATAAACACGAGCAGGCTCATGGAAGTTACCTCAAGTTTTTCCTTCATCATCTTTACCAGACCAGCTTCATAATCACGGCTAGTATATAGCCGGTTCAAATAACCAGAGTGAAGGTCTTGGGCGTTCAGAGCAGCGTACGTTGCCAGATCAACATCCCATTTGCCTTTGCTCATGGCAGAAAATTCTTCTTTGGCTGTATGTTTCGCTAAAACGACGGGATTCCCTGGCTCGGAATGACCAATACCGGTGATTATGACTTCATCATCCTTAGCCTCGCCGGTTTGCACGGGCGCAGTCGATTTATAGGCAGAACTAGTGGATTTCTCAATCCGGATGGGACTGGCAGGCTGGTCAGCAAGACCGGAGGCGTTAACAAAACCTTCTTCAGCAGTAACAATTTCATCCTGCACTAGCGGGTCATTGGCCACATCTTCGTGGATGACCGCTTCAACATTTGGGGTGGCACTCGGTTCAGGAGCAGTTTCTTCTCCATCCACTTTATCCGGGCGGGCTTTCTTGCTCGGCCTCGGTTTAGCCCTGAAAGGATATGCAAAGTTAAAAACGGTCTATGTTGCAAGATAAAATACCAGGAACATTATGATAAGTGCAAATTTACCCAAGCACGGTTTTTGGTGGAGGCAGCTGGGTGCCAGTTGACTCGCCAGAGGATGAGTGGGAGGTGACCTGATAATCGGAGTCAGATGGATTAAGCGGTTGACGAAAACAGCCCGCTTTTGGACGAATACTGACAAGCAAATTAGAGACCTCTGAACGACGTCTCCGAACCGGATTGTTCGTTAAACCGGCGGAGGTAACTACCTGGCCGCTGTGTCGAGTTGTGCGGCGCACCTCATGCTGTTGGGTCTTCAAAAGAAAGTTGGGATCCAAGTAAGCAAGAGGATGAGAAAATTTAACTTTTCGGTTTGCCTGACGGATTTTATGTGAGGGCGGAAGGCTTGAATCAGAAGAAAGAGTAATTACCTCTGCATTGTCAGCATGGCTAGCTTCGGCATCATCCTGACAAATACCATCATCAATAAGGTGTATAAAAAGTAAACCAAGGGAATCAAGTTCTGCCTCAAGGTCCGGATTACCCACATCGTCATCAGCGGGCGGATCAGAGGAGGCGGTGGTTTTCCTTTTGTGAGCAGACTTCTTAACGACCTTTGTCTTAGGCCGGGTTGGTTTGTCCGGTTTATCTGCCTTCTCTTGCGGGAGTTTCTTGCTCCAAAACGGATCATTGCCCTGCATCAAACAGATATTGGTATCAGTAATAAGCAAGTACAATAGTATCAGAGCTAATGAAAGGGAAAATTCAGATTTACGGCTGGCGGTTTGTTGATGGCGCAGAAAGGAAGCAGGCCGGTACGGGCGCAGATGTAGTCCGGTTCGTTCAAAAATTTCTTCATAGCTTATGTGACTTCATCATCAGCAAGCTGGATGTTCACATGCCGCAGCGGATCGTCAACACTGCCCGTGTATTCACACATCAAACCGGAGCGTTGGCTGAGGGGTAATATGCTCCAGGATATCCAGCAACGGGCAAGATCAATTCCTGTTAAACCGTTGGCCATGAAGGCTCTGAGCTTGGACAGTTGGGGAGCATACTTACTCCTCTCTTTGCCAGTCAACCTCTGAGGAAAGGGGTGAGTGTTGCTAAGCCGTTCCGGACGAAAACCAGGCAAGGGATTCTCATCAGCAGGTGAGGTGTCTTTGCAATAGAACCAGGTGTTATTCCACTCCTGGGGATGACTGTGCAGTTTCGCATGAGGATAAGTGACCTCTTTCCGTTTTTGAATCGCCAGGACACCCAGCTCCATATTGGAACCATCAGGAAATTCTGTGCGGCGGTTTAGGTGGAAACAATCTCGGAATAGCTCAACCGTAGGTTCTTCTTGGAAGAACACCTCACAGAAACTTGGAAATGGCATATGTTGGTAACAGAGTTTGGACCAATATCTTGTGGATGAAGTTGGAAGTCGGCCAAGACATCCCGTAAAATTTTGAACCGGGCGGATCCAAACCTCTGGCTAGGTGATCCGCGAACACTACAACCTCTCCTTCTCGAGGTGTGGGAGGACACTCTTTTCCTGGGACCCTCCAGTGGATGGTATTTTTATTGCTTAAAGCGCCGGTCAAGACCAAGTTGTTCAGCTACGTTTCTGTAACCCGAGAAGGAGCCCAGTTGCACTCGTACACTTGTTTAGCCATGATGGAGTCTACAGAACAAAGCGATTCCAGTTCAAGGTTGTGTTGAGTACAGGTTATATGTTGATATGATTAATGATAAACCGGAGGAAGCTAATTATAAATCGGAGTTTGCAAACCGGCATAATTGGTTAAGGAATTCTGGCGGTTCAACAAGGGGACTAATGGTGTATATCGGTTTGGTATTTCTATTCTACAAAGTTAAACCGCTGGATCTAATTGATGAAACAGTTGGGATTGCGGATGAACAAGTGTGCAGAAACAGATTTCACAAAATTCTATTATAGCATTGGATCTGGAGCGTGTTCATAAAAGGGATAAATATTCAAGACCTAGAAGGAGTTGTGCAGTCATGGATCAGATCTACGGTCCAAAAATATTACAGTAAAAGCAGATGCTAAAAACAACCGCTGTACGGAGCAAAAGTTCATAGATTCATCTGAAGTTCTATCTCATTTGAGCTCGAAGCAGACGAAGAACACTAGAAGAACATGGAAACCCTAATAACAGATCTGAGCTGAAAAGAGCAGAAGACTTACCGGAGCTATGGGAATGCGGGAGATCGCCGCGGTGCCCTGGTACGTTCAGGAGGATGGAGCGGCCTAGGTCGATGCAGAAGTTGACGACGGCGGCGGAGCTCCGAAGTAGGATGGCTTGAGGAAGACGAAGCAGAAGGGCACACAAGGGAAAAAGGAAATGACCCCTCGGTCCTATTTATAAGGAAAAGGGATATGTGTCAGGCCGAAAATCAAGGAGCCACGAAGCGGAGCTGACGCCTCGATTGTCGCAGATCTATTAAATAAGAAAGTATCACTTCATAATGGCAGATGACGTCATTCCGGTTTACAGCGACCAGAGAAGATGACGACACGACGGTTCAACAATTACGAGAAGATGTTGAAGGTGAAGATTTCTGCTAAGGATTGACATGAACCCATTCATATCAATCTGGGGCCTAATGTTGAGGATATTACTACTGGGTGTAAACCGGCCTACCTGGGCTGGGTTAACTTCATCAGTAGTCCAAAGGTGTTAAAGCCCAGAAGCTAGATAAAGGCCCAAGGCCATAGTCGATTCAGCTGGTGTAGCCGTAAACCGATGTGTATATGAACTTGTATTGTAAGTTAGGAATAGGGAGAGACCAACCCGGATACGAGTATGAGCCGGAGAATGGGACTCTGTGAACCGAGGGGCGTCGCCTGTGTATATAAGGGGACGACCCGATAGCGGTTCAAGGACAGACAATCACAACTCGAGACCTAGGCAAAGCTTGTTTGCTCCCTAGTCATCGAAACCCCATCAATTCCATCACAAACTAGACGTAGGCTTTTACCTTCATCGAAGGGGCCGAACTAGTATAAACTCTTTGTGTCCCTGTGTCCGCTTTAACCCCTTCGAGTTAACCCGTTGCGATGGCTCCACGACTAATTCCTTTCGCTAGGACATCTGCCGTGACAAACCCACGACAAGTAGGACATATTCACCACATTCCAATTCATCCCCGACGAATTAGACCTGACTCAACTCTAAGCAGTAGCAGGCATGACAAACAAGCATGAATGAGTAGGCACATCAGGGCTCAAACAACTCCTACTCATGCTAGTGGGTTTCATCTATTTACTGTGGCAATGACAGGTCATGCAGAGGAAAGGGGTTCAACTACCGCAGCATGTAACCGCTGAAACATTGTTGTCCTAACACAGTAAAAGAGAGCAGGAGCGAGAGAGTGGGATTGTATCAAAATGAACAAGGGGGTTTTGCTTGCCTGGCACTCTTGAAGAAGATATAGTTCTTCATCGGTGTCACCGATCTCATCATCGGTACCACGTCTACTCAGAGGGGACAGATACCGGTAGCAGAGAGGAAACACAATCAATGCAATGCAACAATATGATGCATGATCATGACATGGCAAAATGATGTGGTTTGAGCTAATGCAGCTATCAATGGTTTAAATGAAGTTGGTTTGAACCCGTGTTTCAAATTCAAACTCCACATGTGATTTATTAAATGCCATTTAGTTGAATTCTCCTAAACAGGAGCCGAAAGTTGTTCTAACATGCACTAAAATGGTCTACATGGAAAGATTGGATTTTTCTTATCATTTTTCATATATAAATTATTTCATTTGGAGTTATGGTTGAATTTCTATGAATTTTTGAAGTTTATAACACTTTCTGAAATTTCCTGGATTATTTTAAAACCGGAAAATCAATACTGCCTCAACATGACATCATGCTGACGTCAGCAGGTCAACGGCGACAGCCCAGGTCAAACCAGACGGCTGGGACCCGCACGTTAGTCTCACATCTAATTAACGGGGTTCATTAGCACTTGTTAACACTAAACCTAATTTAGTTAGAGACTTGGGCCCACATGTCAGTGGCACGGGGCGTCATTAGCACTAGCATAATCGGGGTTAAGCCGGCTCTTAACCGCCGGTGACCTCTGGCCACAGCGGAGACACGCCGGAATTGCTGATGAAGCTATGTACCTAGGGTAGGGGCATGGACCTGTTCTAAGTATCCTACCCAAGGACATCCCTACAATAAGTCACCTTTCAATCGACTTGGAGGTATCCCACTCGACGGTTTCAAGACACTCGACCATGATGCTATCACTCGACCACGAAGAAAGCACTCGACCGCTAGGAGTTCTACAGTCACTCCGCACACAAACGGTCGGTTATTAAGTAGCTCTTATGGTCATTATAGCACTTTATTAGGGGCGTTACCAGTAACGCCCAACCTTAATGTACTTTAAACCCTGCATTACTGAGGGCTGGAGGGGCCTGGCGAACTCTATATAAGCCACCCTCTCCTCAGTATCAAGGGTTTGCACCCCTGTTATCCTTACACACATAATCCAATCGACCGCCTCCGGGCACCGAGACGTAAGGCTATTACTTCCTCCGAGAAGGGCCTGAACTCGTAAACCCTGTGTTCTTACAACTCCTGCATAGCTAAGATCTAGCCTCTCCATAATTACCCCCTACACTACTGTCAGACTTAGAACCACGACAGTTGGCGCCCACCGTGGGGCAGGAATCTTAGCGCTTGATTGTAGGAGTTGTGATTTTTTCGATCTCCTTGATCATGGTTTCGTGCGGAGTTTTGGTAGAGGGCCGCGAGATCCGTCTCGGCGCGCTCACGTTCATCGCCGATGACTCCGCTTGGCTTCAGGAGGCTCCACTCGACATCGACGCGCTCCTCGTCCGCGGGGCGACGCACTTCCGCGCATGTGTTCGTGGCGTCCTCCTGCGGCAGCCGTCGACCCAGTATCGGTTGGCTCCCGTTTCATCTCCCCACCTTGTCTCTCGCCGACGCAAGCGCTCCGGTCGATCGAGACTTCAGAGGTGGGTGAGACATGCGGTGGATCGCCAGTCGGCCATCCCTCAAGTCGCGGCAATCGAGCCCGACGAATCTCTCTACGGCCTGTTCGACTGGCTCCGCAGAGACCGCATCCGAATGCGACAGCAGTGACCCTGCGGCGGAGGTTCTGGTAATTGACGGGACGCGCAGCCCTCCCGGTTTTCCCCGTACCAACGGAGGCGCGGGTGGGGGCGACTCGGCGCATCCCCACGAAGAATATCTCCCCGAGCCTCTCACGTCGCTGCAGCGAGAGGAGCTTCGCCGCCGGAACATCGATGCACTCCACACTCCTATCGTTGGAGAAACCCCCGAGGCCCGAGCCTTGGAGGACGCGCGCTTGGCTAACTTGGCCGAGCGCACTCGACTGGAGAATCTCCAGCGAGCACTCGACGAGAGAGCGCGTCAGCGGGCTCCCGAGTCCAGTCGACGTCAGCTCTTCCCGCCTACGCAGGTATATCGAACTCCCGTTCAGAATTTGGCAGCCGTGGCCCGAATAGCAGAATCAATTCAGCCCTCCCAGTCAGAGGCTGGCAGGGGCTTGTTGCAGATCAGAGCATTGCTCCGGGCAGTGGGAAACCAGAATTCCGCTGTTTCTTAGTCGCGGAATAGGATCCACAGTCGGTCTGTTGCAGCGGATACAGTGCAGTCGGCTCACAGCCCAAGATCGCCCCCGAGGCATGAGGGACGTGGAGACCGACACGATCAGTACAGAAGAAATGAGCAGTATGATCACGGACTCAATCGCGATGATCGGCGTCGAGTGCTAACCCCTCCCCCGAGGAGTGGGTCATATGCGCCTCGACAGCAGGATGACAAACGCCCTCACAGTGTTGGGCGGAGGATTCCAGTCGACTCCAGGGAACCAGGCTTTGATGCGAGATCCATCCTCGTTCAAAGTTTGGTCGATAGGAACAGGGCTCACCGAGAAGGCCACGACAGAGATGCGCCTACCAGCACCAGAGTACATGTCTCAGGGCAGGAGTGTTTCAGTCGCGCCATCAGAGCCGCAGTGATTCCTCCCAATTTCAGGTTGGCGACTGGAGTCAGCAAGTTCACCGGTGAGTCTAAGCCTGATACTTGGCTCGAAGATTACTGAGTGGTTGTCCAGATTGGCGGTGGGAATGATGAGGTGGCTATGAAGCATTTGCCTCTCCTGTTAGAGGGCTCAGCCAAAGCGTGGCTGAATCAGTTAGCACCCAGCAGCATCTACACTTGGGAGGACCTCTCCCGAGTGTTTGTCACAACCTTTGAAGGGACATGCAAGCGACCAGCAGGCCTCATAGAATTACGGTCTTGCATGCAAAAACCGAATGAAACTCTGAGGGATTACATCCAGAGGTGGATCACTTTGCATCACACAGTTGAGAATGTACCAGATCACCAAGCAGTTTGTGCCTTTAAAGAAGGCGTCAAGAACAGAGAGTTGAATCTGAAGTTCGGCCGGACCGGAGAAATGTCTCTGAATCGGATGATGGAAATCGCCACCAAATACGCTAATGGTGAAGATGAAGACCGACTCCGAAGCGGCAAGCAGAAGGCAGTTGCCCAGGAAACCGGAGGCAACTCCAGTCGGAAACAGAAGCGGAAGGTTGAGCCAGCCGCTCCTGGGGAGGCCCTGGCCGTAACCCAGGGAAAATTCAAGGGAAAACCCAAGGGGCCTTGGAACCCCAAGAAAGTGAAAGATCAAGATGGAAATGATGTTTTGGATCTACCGTGTCACATTCACACCAAGAAAGATGAGGAGGGTAAACTCATTTACCCAAAGCATACCACTCGACAGTGTCGGCTCCTGATCCAGCATTTTCAAGGCAAACAGTCTAAAGACAAGGAAAAAGAGTCGGACAAAGTTGAGGACAAGGAAGATAGTGACGATGGATACCCCCAAGTCAATTCCACCTTGATGATTTTTGCTGATGTTGAAAGCAAAAGTCGACTGAAAGTCATTAACCGTGAGGTGAACATGGTTGCCCCGGCAACACCCAGTTACCTAAAGTGGTCTCAGACTGCCATCACATTCGACCAGTCCGATCACCCCACGCACATTGCCACCCCTGGGAGGCAAGCTTTGGTGGTCGACCCAGTTGTCGAAGGCACTCGACAGACCAAAGTCCTGATGGATGGTGGCAGCGGCCTGAACATTCTGTATGCAGAAACGTTGAAAGGGATGGGCATTTCGATGTCCAGGCTCAGTACCAGTAACATGAGCTTCCATGGAGTCATTCCCGGGAAGAAAGCCGAGTCACTCGGCCAGATTGCTCTTGATGTGGTTTTCGGTGATTCGAAGAATTACCGCAAGGAGAAGTTGACATTCGAGGTTGTGGACTTCCAAAGTGCTTATCATGCTATTTTGGGCAGACCAGCTTATGCACGCTTCATGGCTCGACCATGTTACGTGTATCTCAAATTAAAGATGCCTGGCCCTAGAGGTGTGATCACTTTTACGGGCAACCGGAAGAAAGCAGAAGAGTGTTTTCAGAAGGGTTCAAAGATTGCTGACGCCCAGATGGCAGTGGTCGAGTTGCAGGAGTACCAGAAGACTGCAGATCCGAGTGAACTGCTACGAGCCAAGAAGCCTGCTTCAGAGTCAGCATTTCAGTCGTCCGGTGAGACGAAGCCAGTTCACATTCACCCGTCCGATCCCAGTGCAGCTCTGACTCACATCTCAATGACGCTCGATTCCAAATAGGAAGAAGCGCTCATCCAGTTCCTCTGTGAGAACTGGGACATCTTCGCATGGAAGCCTTCTGACATGCCTGGAGTTCCCAGGGGACTGGCTGAGCACCGTCTGCGAGTCGACCCGAAATTTAAGCCCGTAAAAGAACATCTTCGATGGTCCGCCGTACAGAAGAGGAAAGTCATTGGCGAGGAGGTGGCTCGGCTACTAGCAGCAGAATTCATCAGAGAGATTTACCACTCCGACTGGCTCGCCAATGTTGTCATGGTCCCCAAGAAGGACAAGTCGCTTCGCATGTGCATCGACTTTAAGCATATCAATCGTGCCTGCCCAAAAGAACATTTCCCTCTCCCCCGCATCGACCAGATAGTCGACTCGACCGCGGGGTGTGAGCGTTTGTCTTTTCTAGACGCCTATTCAGGGTACCATCAGATCCGTCTGTATGGATCCAACGAGATCAAAACAGCTTTCATCACTCCGTTTGGGTGCTTCTGTTATGTCACCATGCCCTTCGGTCTCAAGAATGCTGGAGCCACGTTCATGAGGATGATTCAGTCGGAACGTGGAAGCGTACATGGATGAAATTATGGTCAAGTCACGGAAAGGTTCCGACCTACTAACTGACCTTGCTGAAACCTTTGCCAACCTCAGGAGGTATGATATCAAGCTCAATCCATCAAAGTGCACATTCGGAGTTCCAGGTGGAAAGTTACTCGGTTTTCTCGTTTCCGAACGAGGAATCGATGCCAATCCTGAAAAAGTTGGCACCATACTCCAGATGAAGCGTCCGGTGGGTGTGCATGATGTCCAGAAGCTTACAGGTTGCTTGGCCGCTCTATGTCGATTCATTTCTCGTCTCGGTGAAAAGGTGTTGCCTCTTTACCGACTGATGAAGAAGTCTGACAAGTTCAAGTGGACTCCAGAAGCTGATGCAGCGTTTGCAGACCTCAAAGCTCTGCTCTCCACCCAGTCGGTGCTTGCTGCCCCAATCAGTAAAGAGCCTTTGCTGCTTTACATTGTAGCCACGGGACAAGTTGTCAGTACGGTACTTACGGTCGAGCAAGAAGAAGAAGGAAAGGCCTTCAGAGTTCAGCGCCCAATATATTATGTGTCCGAAGTGTTGACTCCTTCGAAGCAAAGATATCCCCATTACCATAAGCTTGTATATGGGATTTACATGACCACGAAGAAGGTTGCACACTACTTCTCTGATCATTCCATTACAGTCGTCAGCGACGCCCCACTGTCAGAGATTCTGCACAACAGAGATGCAACTGGTCGAGTGGCAAAGTGGGCGATTGAACTCCTTCCTTTAGATATCAAGTTTGAGGCAAAGAAGGCTATCAAGTCCCAAGCAATGGCAGATTTCGTCGCCGAGTGGATTGAACAGCAACTTCCGACTCAAGTTCACTCGGAGCACTGGACCATGTTCTTCGATGGATCTAACATGTTGAATGGTTCCGGTGCTGGGGTAGTATTGGTCTCCCCCCGAGCAGATAAGCTCAGATACGTTCTCCAGATTCACTTCGATTCCTCCAATAATGAAGCAGAATATGAAGCACTTTTGTATGGGTTGCGCATGGCCATTTCACTCGGCGTCCGTCGCCTCATGGTCTATGGCGACTCAGATTTGGTGGTTAATCAGGTGATGAAGGAGTGGGACGTCAGAAGCCCAGCTATGACTAGTTATTGCAGTGCAGTAAGAAAGTTGGAAAAGAAGTTCGAGGGGTTAGAGCTTCATCACATCCCCCGACTGAAAAATCAAGCAGCTGATGATTTGGCAAAGATAGGCTCCAAGAGAGAAGCCATTCCCAGCAATGTATTTTTGGAGCACATCCACTCGCCGTCAGTCAAGGAGGATCCTTTTACAGAAGAAGCCCCGTAGCCGAAAAGTGCCACAGATCCGACTAAAGTCGAAATTCCTGCTGTGGTCGACTTAATCATGGAAGTTTTGGTAATCACTCCCGATTGGACGATACCATACATCGCGTATATCTTGAGGAAAGAACTCCCAGAGGACGAGGAAGAGGCTCGACAGATCGTCCGTCGATCCAAAGCCTTCACAGTCATAAAAGGACAGTTGTATAGAGAAAGCGCGACTGGAATCGGTCAGAAGTGTATAACGCCAGAAGAAGGTCAGATAATCCTTGATGATATCCACTCGGGGAACTGTGGTCACCATGCGTCCTCTCGGACCATTGTGGCTAAAGCATACCGAGCGGGTTTTTACTGGCCCAGGGCAAATGAAATGGCGAAAGAGATAGTCGACAAGTGTGAAGGCTGCCAGTTTTACTCCAACATGTCGCACAAGCCAACATCAGCCCTGAAGACCATTCCACTCGTCTGGCCCTTCGCTGTTTGGGGACTGGACATGGTTGGACCACTGAGAACAGGCAGGAGCGGATTCACACATGTGCTCATAGCAGTCGACAAGTTTACCAAGTGGATTGAAGCTAAGCCTATCAAGAATCTGGATGCTAGCACCGCTATCAGTTTCATCAGGGAGTTAACATTCAGATATGGAGTCCCACACAGCATCATCACGGACAATGGGTCAAACTTCGATTCAGACAGGTTCAGGGCTTTTTGCGCCTCTCGAGGCACACGAGTCGACTACGCGTCGGTCGCACATCCCCAGTCGAATGGACAAGCTAAAAGGGCAAACGGTCTGATTCTCAAAGGACTAAAGCCTCGACTGATGCGTGATCTCAAGCACGCAGCAGGTGCTTGGGTCGACGAACTTTCGTCAGTTCTGTGGGGATTGAGGACCACCCCGAACCGGTCGACTGGAAGAACTCCGTTCTTTCTGGTTTACGGAGCCGAAGCAGTCCTGCCGAGTGATCTACTTCACAATGCGCCCCGAGTTGAGCTTTATACCGAAAATGAAGCAGAGCAAGCCTGGCAAGACGCAGTCGACCTCCTAGAGGAGGAGAGGGAAATGGCTATGATCAGATCGACCATTTATCAGCAAGACTTGCGTCGATTCCATGCCAGAAATGTGAAGAGTCGAGCCTTCCAAGAAGGAGATTTGGTCCTCCGAGTGGATCAACAGAAACCACACAAACTCGCTCCTACTTGGGAAGGCCCCTTCATCGTCACCAGAGTCCTCCACAATGGAGCATATCACCTCTACAATGTTGATCATCGGATCGACGAGCCACGAGCTTGGAATGCGGAGCTACTCCACCCATTTTACACTTGAATTCTCACTCGGATGAGATGTAATAAGAAAAACCTCTCTAGTTTACTTTTATCAAAGACAAGAGTGTTCCAGTTTTTCCTGTAATTGCTGTCACTTTTGTTTACGTATGAAATCCCCCAGTGGGTGACTTAGCCGCGAATCCGTTTCGCCTAAGTTTGCAAAAAAAATCCCACCAAGTGGTGAGCCAGACTCGCACTCGGGGGCTTAGCTGCAGCCGAGTGCTAACCTAAGTGTTTAAAAATCCTACCGAGTGGAGAGCCAGACTCCCACTCGGGGGCTTAGCTGCAGTCCAAGTACTCGCCTAAGTATTTAAAAATCCTACCGAGTGGAGAGCCAGACTCCCACTCGGGGGCTTAGCTGCAGCCCAGTGCTCGCCTAAGTGTTTAAAAATCCTACCGAGTGGAGAGCCAGACTCCCACTCGGGGGCTTAGCTGCAGCCCAGTGCTCGCCTAAGTGTTTAAAAATCCTACCAAGTGGAGAGCCAGACTCCCACTCGGGGGCTTAGCTGCAGCCCAGTGCTCGCCTAAGTGTTTAAAAATCCTACCGAGTGGAGAGCCAGACCCCCACTCGGGGGCTTAGCTGCAGCCCAGTGCTCGCCTAAGTGTTTAAAAATCCTACCGAGTGGAGAGCCAGACTCCTACTCGGGGGCTTAGCTGCAGTCCAAGTACTCGCCTAAGTATTTAAAAATCCTACCGAGTGGAGAGCCAGACTCCCACTCGGGGGCTTAGCTGCAGTCCAAGTACTCGCCTAAGTATTTAAAAATCCTACCGAGTGGAGAGCCAGACTCCCACTCGGGGGCTTAGCTGCAGTCCAAGTACTCGCCTAAGTATTTAAAAATCCTACCGAGGGGAGAGCAAACCTCCCACTCGGAGGCTTAGCTGCAGTCCAAGTACTCGCCTAAGTATTTAAAAATCCTACCGAGTGGAGAGCCAGACTCCCACTCGGGGGCTTAGCTGCAGTCCAAGTACTCGCCTAAGTATTTAAAAATCCTACCGAGTGGAGAGCCAGACTCCCACTCAGGGGCTTAGCTGCAGTCCAAGTACTCGCCTAAGTATTTAAAAATCCTACCGAGTGGAGAGCAAACCTCCCACTCGGAGGCTTAGCTGCAGTCCAAGTACTCGCCTAAGTGTTTAAAAATCCTACTGAGTGGAGAGCAAATCTCCCACTCGGAGGCTTAGCTGTAGCCCAGTGCTCGCCTAAGTGTTTAAAAATCCTACCGAGTGGAGAGCAAACTCCCACTCGGAGGCTTAGCTGCAGCCCAGTGCTCGCCTAAGTGTTTAAAAATCCTACCGAGTGGAGAGCAAACCTCCCACTTGGAGGCTTAGCTGTAGCCCAGTGATCGCCTAAGTGTGTAAAAACTCTACCGAGTGGAGAGCAAACCTCCCACTCGGGGACTTAGCTGCAGCCCAGTGCTCGCCTAAGTGACTGTTACCTTCTCCTTCGGAGTTGCACCACAAATACGAGGTTATTTAGAGTGAAGATCAAGTTCCACTCGACAGATAATTCATAAAGATATTCGACGATACATCAAGTTCAAATAAGATCCAAAGGTCCCGGACCTCAGATCAAAGTACTCGAGCCCTCGGCTCGACGGAGTTTATCGATTACAAAATCTACTCGGCATTCCGAGGCAAATTCAAAGTGAAGCATTAAAGTTTTTCATTCCTCAGGCGGAGGGCTGGAAGGGGCGACGAACTCATCCAAATCAATCCCATCTGCGATACAGGTGGCAGCAGCAATGAAAGTCTCCATGAAATCTTGAAAGCTGAGCTTCCTAGTATTGGCAACCTGAATGGCAGCCAACTTCTCCTCTCCCACCTCCTTGCAGTGGACGCGAACCAGAGACAGAGCAACATCAGCACCACACCTTGCAGAGGACTTCTTCCATTTCGTCACTCGACCAGGGACGTCATTCAGTCGAGTCATCAGGGACTCGAGATCATTCGAAAGCGTCGCCCTGGGCCAGAGAGACGTGTCGATCCGCGACACTGTAACCTTCAGTCGGGCCAGGTACTCAACCACGCTGGCAATACGAGACTCCAGTCGGAGCACGTTCATAGCAGCCTCGTCCTTTACGAGAGAATTGGCGGGATCCAAGCCTGGCTCCACTCGACTGGTCTCCTCTTCATAGTTCTGGCAGAATTCTGCAAATACAATTCAGGAATAAGACAATGGCTCTACACGAGTTTAGTTACTGCAAGCCAGTCAGGTGAAGATTGTTACCCTCAAGCATGATGAACAACTTCTTGGCGAGCCCCCCAAGATAAACCTCAAGATCGTTCTTCTTCCCCGCCAGCTCGCTTGCTTTGTCATTCAGAGCGATCTTGTCGTTCTTCAGTCGGCTGACCTCCTTATTAGCTGCGTCAAGAGCAACCTTCAGTCTGGAGTTCTCCTTTTCAAGAGTATCGACTGAGGCCAGCTTTTCTTCGGCAAGCTTCGTTTTGCTCAAGGCCTCCTTCTGCGCTTCAGCAAGATCTTGATCCTTCTTCTTCAGAGCTTCTTCCAGTTTATCTGTGGCATGTCGAGTAGGATCAACATCAGGAACGGATAAGAAAGAAAAGTCACTCGTCAAGAATGAAGGACCTCACCAGCCATACCTTTCGCTTCTTCTCGCGCCTTCTGCATGTTCTCTTGAGCAAGTTTCAAGTCAAGGTTAAGCTGGATATGTTGGTTCTACAACTCAGTGAAGCGAGCCACAAGTTCACAGGATTTCTGCGAAGAACCAGTCGACAAACGTCAAAGATAGGTTACTTCCGAGTAACCAAGAGACAATGGTGGCGTTTCTAAGACTGCAGCCGAATCAAAACATTCGACAGCAGTCTCGGGGACTACACCCAGTGGGTGCACTCAGCGTGCCCCCACTGGTTCGACCAAAAAAAGTCGATTGCCCGCAGTCGACTGGATACAGTTCCTTTCGACATGACCTGACCAGACCGAGTGAAGAAGTACAACTACAGCAACGCAATATAAAGACTACAGTCGACTACCAGCAGTCCATCGTAGTCTCGGGGACTACACCCAGTGGGTGCACTTAGCGTGCCCCCACTCGTCCAAAAGTTGACAGACACACCCAGTGGGTGTACAGATATAAAGATCTTCGGAAAAGAGATTCTTCAAACAGCATGTTATAACAGGTCAAGTGTTGAGTCGTCTGACCTAGACGTTGCTCTGAAGAGCCGAACTCGCGTCATACGCTGCTTGGCTGGCATCCCAAACAACTTTCACTTGCTCCGTCATGATTCCCGCCTGGCGTATAGCCTCTTTTGCGGCACCCACTTGGTCCTCTGGGACAGGGTATGTAGCAAAAAGCGAAGGCGGATTTGCAGTCGACGTCGAAGGCCGCACGCTCGTCAGAGGTTCAGCGAAAGTCACGGAAGTTCGAGTGGCATCACCACCGTCCCGAGCTACAGCCTCAGACGCTGGAGCAGATTGGGAGGCCTTGCCAGTCGACGCCCTCCGGTTCCTTCTCACTCTCAACGGCACGTCGTCTTCCTCATCCGGTAAGTTGATAACATGAGGAGGAGCTGCAAGAAAAGTCAATCGACCAGAGTTACAAGAAATATCTAGTCGACTCAAGGCAGAACAGCAGTGATCATACCTGGGTTGGAAGTAACATCATCTTCCATCTCTTGATCTTCGTCCTTGGCGGAGATCTCAGAAGTAGCAGCACTGCAGATTTCGTAAGTCAGTCAGTTGGCTCAACGAATCGACCAAGGACCTGTTCACGGTCGACAAAGGAAAACAAGTCTTATTATTACCCAGAAATGGTGGGGACAGTCATCTTCATCTTGGGCAGAGCCTTGGACAGCTTGGACGGCGTCGCTCGTGGGTGCTTGGGAGCCTTTTCAGTCGGCATAGGAGAAGAGGTCCGAGGGCATTTCGATGACTGTCCAACAGGAGCAGTCGCCTTACCACGTTCCCGCGCAGGGTCGTGTGTAAGCTTGGATCGCCTCTCCGAGCGGGGGGGGGGGGGGGTTCAACTTCCTCCTCCTCCTCTTCGCTGGAGTCGACATCGTCGTCTCCCTCTCCTTCGCCATCAGATTCCCACTCGCCATGTTCATCTCCACTTTCGCCTCCGCTCGCCTCCCCTTCCTCAGCCTGCTCCTGTGCTCCGTTGGGTGTCGAGTACATCTCGGTAGTTTCCTGGGGAACAACAGACAAGACAAAAGTCAATCGAACGATTCGAAAAAGACCGATAAATAAAGCAAGATCTCATTCAGGAACACAAGGTCAGACCTGGTCCACTTCGTATGTGTTGTCGAGTGGATGGACCCTCCTGGCTCCTCGGGGGTTGTCTTTGTTCCCTGTGATACTCGACAACCACCCTTCCAACATCTCGTCAGTGACCTCCTCCGGGTGAATCCGAGTGGTGTCTTCAAGACCCGCGTACAGCCACATCGGGTGGTCACAAGCCTGAAGCGGTTGGATGTGCCTCCGAAGGAAGACCTCCAGCAAGTCCATGCCGGTCACACCCTCGCGGACAAGCTGAACCACTCGACCCACCAGCACTTTGACTTGCGCCTTTTCTTCCCGCGCCACTTTCAGAGAAGCAAGTTTTTGGGCGCGGTCCAGAGAGAAAGGGGGAAGCCCAGTTTACTGTCCTGGGGTCACCTGGTCTTTACAGTAAAACCAGGTCGACTGCCAACCACGGACCGACTCAGGGAAAGTGATAGATGGAAAAGAACTTTTTCCCCTCGTCTGAATCGCCAGGCCCCCGCACAGCTGGATCACCTGCGTCCTTTCATCACTCGACTTAGGCTTCTTGACCGATTGGGAGCGGCAAGTGAAGATGTGCTTAAAGAGCCCCCAATGGTGGCGACAACCCAAGAAACCCTCACACAAGGAAACGAAAGCAGCAAGATACACAATGGAGTTGGGAGTGAAGTGATGGAGCTGCACTCCGAAGAAGTTCAGAAAGCTCCGGAAAAAAGGATGAGGAGGCAGAGAAAACCCGCGATCGATATGGGTGGCGAGGAGGACGCACTCACCGTCCAGAGGCTGAGATTCAACTTCTCCCCCCGGGAGACGCGCGGCTTCGTGAGGAATGACTCCCCCCTCGACCATATCGTCAAGATCCTCCTGCCGAATCACCGACGGCATCCAGTCGCCCTGGATCCAACCCTTGGGCAGGGCAGTCCTCGAGGAAGATCCGCCCCGAGCGGACTTCTTCCCTTTCCCCTGCACCGCCGCCTTCTTCGCGTGCTCCAGAGTGGACGTCTTGTCCTTCACCATCGTCGCCGGCGAAGCTCGAACGGGCCTACGGCGCTAGGGTGAGAGCGGAGGTGGCGGAAGGCTTTGCGAAGGGAGAAGGAAAAGAGAGAGCACACTGTTTGGGAGCCCGAGCCTGCGGCTTATAAGAGGCCACTTCCGAGTGGCTGATGGGTAGGCCCAGGCTATCCCATCAAATCCCGCAGCAGACGCGTGCGCAGTACGTGGTGAAAAAAGTGGCGCGGAAATCAAGGAGCTTCTGCCTTATCACATCCGATTACTGCGGCCACCCCCGTCCCGCGCGCTTCCCAAAGTTCAAATCCCGCAAAATCCGCGGGTTGCTGAACAATTCATCAGACAGAAGATCCTTTTCGCGCTATCACTCGGAATATCACAATCAAGGAAATTCACTCGACGAAAGGCCTAGAATGGATCAAGGCGACTGATAGAGGTTGATGACGTCATCCGTGACGGTTAATCCAAAACAAGGCACTCATGTAACACAGAGAACCAGTCGGAAGGGTCTCCAACTTCTTCCCACTCAAACCTCGATCCATTCGGGGGCTAATGATGAAGCTATGTACCTAGGGTAGGGGCATGGACCTGTTCTAAGTATACTACCCAAGGACATCCCTACAAGAAGTCACCTTTCAATCGACTTGGAGGTATCCCACTCGACGGATTCAAGACACTCGACCATGACGCTATCACTCGACCACGAAGAAAGCACTCGACCGCTAGGAGTTCTACAGTCACTCCGCACACAAACGGTCGGTTATTAAGTAGCTCTTATGGTCATTATAGCACTTTATTAGGGGCATTACCAGTAACGCCCAACCTTAATGTACTTTAAACCCTGCATTACTGAGGGCTGGAGGGGCCTGGCGAACTCTATATAAGCCACCCCCTCCACAGTATCAAGGGTTCGCACCTCTGTTATCCTTACACACATAATCCAATCGACCGCCTCCGGGCACCGAGACGTAAGGCTATTACTTCCTCCGAGAAGGGCCAGAACTCGTAAACCCTGTGTTCTTACAACTCCTGCATAGCTAAGATCTAGCCTCTCCATACTTACCCCCCTACACTACTGTCAGACTTAGAACCACGACAATCGCTGCTCCTGTGACGGCTGGGCCTGCGGCTCGGTTCTACGGCGAGCTGGATGTGTGCCACGTCCAATGGTGCAGGAGGTTTGGCGCGAGAAGGCCGGGAACGACGGCGACAACGACAACCGCGGCGGCCGGAGTAAGGGTTCGCGGGGACGGCAGCTAGCGGATGAGAATGGATGGGGCGAGCATATAGGGAGGAGCAGGAGCTCACATCACTTCGGACGGAGCCAGCGGCAAGGGCGGGGACGCACTGGAGCCCGCGAATCCACGGCGGTGAGCAGCGGGCAGAGGCGATGAAGGCGAGCCTGATGGCGTCGCTTGAGGGCGTCTGAGGTCTTGATCTTTGACCTGGTGAAGTTGTGCTCATTGGCGGAGCTTTGGAACATGCCGGGGCGGTGGTTCATCGATGGTGACTACGCATACGGCTGCGGCGTGCTCTCGGTGGTGCTCGGGCTGCACGTGGAGCAAGGCTAGAGAGGGAGAGGGGCACCAAAGAGA
Source organism: Aegilops umbellulata (assembly GCA_032464435.1). Taxonomy (NCBI): domain Eukaryota; kingdom Viridiplantae; phylum Streptophyta; class Magnoliopsida; order Poales; family Poaceae; genus Aegilops; species Aegilops umbellulata. The sequence goes on from CP136058.1 coordinate 335,902,695, forward strand.
TGGGGGAGTGAGGGAGCGAGCCAGAGTGTTGCGTGTCATCTCTGAGGCGCCGGGGAGGCCAGCAGGGAGGCAGGAGGTGGCCACGGGTGGCTGTGGGCACCGCACGCAGCTGCTTCTCCTCCTGGCAGGAGGAAGAAGACATCGTTGTCCTTGGTGGGCTGCTGCTACAAGTAGGTGGCCAGGTAGTCCTTCTCTCTCTCTCTCTCTCTCTCTCTCTCTTACTTTTGTTTTTGTTTCCTATTTTGTTTAATTTGTTTTGATTTGATTTTTATACCAAATCATTTGTATTAGCTTCTGAAAAGATTTGCGTGGCTTGATACTAATTATTCAAAGCCACTCACAAATTTTCAGAACTGTTGGACTTGTAATTCTTTTATAGAAGAATTAAATCCAACTCAATATTTATTGATTTAAATCCAAATCCAAATGACTAAAATAATTCCTCATAAATGTTCCATATTTTTGGTTTGGACCAAAACCCTTGCCAAAAATATTAAACATCAATGAAGAGCATTTTGGAAACATTGGATGCATTTTCCAAGGTTATTTGCCCTTCTTTTAATTAAAATTTTGAGGCTTTCAACTTTCCTCAGTTCAAGTTTCTTGAATTTAGACATGATGCATGGATGCTCTCTGATGCAACTATTGCAAACAAATTCTAGGGCTGTGACAGAAACCATCATGCTTATTGTGAGAAGCTCTGGTTTGTGAGAACCACATACCCAAACCTGCCCCAAATGGGACAAAAATTTTACCATGACATGTTGATGCCGCTCCATGATACCATGCCAAGTTTCATGAATTTCGGACGAGTTTTGGATTTACTAGAATTTAAAAACCAGGTATCTCAATGTTTGCGGCCGAGTGACGGTGGCAGGGTGTTTGACATTCATTACCATTTCTTGCATGGGGCCTAAGCAGGCAACCAAGGACACAAATTTGAATTTTCAACTGTCGGTGTTCTGGGAACGGGGGTCCCTAGACTTGCCTGCCTGCGGCCTACGGCGTGACTCCACCAGCGGCCCTGTGCAGCCCATCTTCACCAGCAAACACTCAAGACCCTCGCGAGGGGCCGAGCCTCGCGAGGCGGACGACACAAGACCTCATCAGGGGCGGACTCACTAGGCTGGCTCGCGAGGAGCGGAGAGATCAAGGCGAGGGGCACCTCGTGAGGTTCCCGTGACGTGAGCCATGACGACCAAGGCCAGGCGGGCACCAGGCGAGCGCCAGCGGGTGCAGAGTACTGGTTCCCTAACGCCGCGAGAAGGGTTGCCGAGTGGAACATCAAACTTCAAGCATTTTAGCTAGAGTTCAGCACAACAAGGGTCGTCAAGGGAGCCGCCCTAGCCGACTTCGTGGCCGAGTGGACCGACGTCCCGGAACCTGAAGTTGGCGAGAGCCTATCTCTCTCGCCAGGAAGTGAAGCACCGGATGGTTGGGTCAGGTACTTCGACGGCGCCTTCGCACGCCAAGGCGCGGGGGCTGGAGCCGTGCTCATCTCGCCCACCCAAGACAAGCTCTACTATGCCATGCAGCTCTGCTTCCAGCGGGGCGAGAAGGTCTCCAACAACATTGCGGAGTACGAGGGGTTGATCGCCGGCCTCAAGGCCGCCGTGGCCCTGGGGGTAAAACGCCTCACCATCAAGGGCGATTGACAGCTTCTCGTCAACTTCTCCAACAAGGTGTATGAGCCGAAGGACGAGCACATGGAGGCGTACCTCGCGGAGGTGCGCAAGATGGAGAAGCAGTTCTTGGGCCTGGAGCTACAACACGTGCCTCGAGGCACGAACAAGGAAGCTGACGACATCGCCAAGAGAGCGTCTAGGCGCCTACCCCAGGAACCCAGCGTCTTCGAGGAGTGGATCTTCAATCCTTCAGCAGCCCTTCCTGCTATGGAGCCAACACTGCCTCAGGAGGAGCTCCCCCCGGCACCAACCTTGGGAGCTCCAGCCTGTGGCCCGACCTCAGGAGCGCGTCTGCTCCTCGCGCTCGAGCCTCAGGAGGGGTGCTGGACCGAGGAGTTCAAGGCATACCTGAGACGAGGGACACTGCCGGAGAAAGAGGACGACACGGAGCGCGTGGCCCGTCTGTCACTGCCTCAGAGTTGTTTGTAATTAGTTGCATCTGCATCCATGCATCATGTTTAAATTCAAAGGAAATTTGAATTGGGGATGACCAAGCCCTAGCACTAAATCAAGTCATTTAGGTTCAACTAATTTTTTTAGTTGAACCAAAATGACTTGATTTAGTTTTTTAGTTGAACCAAAATGACTTGATTTAGTGCTAGGGCTTGGTCATCCCCAATTAAAATTTCTTTTGAATTTAAAAATGATGCATGGATTTAGATGTGAAAGTGCAACTATCCCTAGGTGGTTTTGGTAATTCATAACAACATATAGCTCATTGAGCTAATGCTATTCCAAGATGATTATTTCAGGAAAGCTCAATGATTGGCATGGCATGGATGATGAAAGTGGATCCCTCAAAATGCTAAGGACAAAGGATTGGCTCAAGCTCAAACGCTCAAGACTCTTCATTTTATATTTTAGTGATCCAATATCACATTGAGTCTTTAGGAAAAGCCAATACTATCAAGGAGGGATGAGGTGTTGCTTAATGAGCCTCTTGCTTCATGTGCTTAGTGATATGCTCCAAAACCCTCAGCTACTTTCCCATATCCACACTTGACCAAAACCCAAAACCAAACTCGGCCCTACCGATTCTTTCAACCCGGCGCCACCGAGTTTCACATGTCATAGCCACTGCCAAACCCTAAGCAAATCGGTTCTACCGATAGGGATCTCGGTCTCACCAAGATGGGATTGCAATTTCTCTGTTTCCTTTTCGTAACTTTTCGGTCTCACCGAAAGAGCCGATTGGTCCCATCGAGTTTGCAATGTAAACTCCCTGTTTCCTTTTTGTAACATTTCGGTCTCACCGAAAGAGCAAATCGGTCCCACCGAGTTTACCTGACCAACTCTCTGGTTAGATTATTACCAAATCGGTCTCACCGAGTTTGTGTAATCGGTCTCACCAAGATTACGTTATGCCCTAACCCTAACCATATCGGTCCTACCGAGTTGCATGTCAGTCCCACCGAAAATCACTAACGGTCACTAGGTTTAATAAATCGGTCCGACCGAGTTTGTTGATTCGGTCCCACCGAGATTGGTAAATTGTGTGTAACGGTTAGATTTTGTGTGGAGGCTATATATACCCCTCCACCTCCTCTTCATTCGTGGAGAGAGCCATCAGAACACATCTACACTTCCAACTCATATGTTCTGAGAGAGAACCACCTACCCTCGTCTTGAGTTCAAGATATTCCATTCCTACCATATGAATCTTGATCTCTAGCCTTCCCCAGGTTGCTTTCCACTCAAACCTTCTTTCCACCAGATCCAAATCCTATGAGAGAGAGTTGAGTGTTGGGGAGACTATCATTTGAAGCACAAGAGCAAGGAGTTCATCATCAACACACCATTTGTTACTTCTTGGAGAGTGGTGTCTCCTAGATTGGCTAGGTGTCACTTGGGAGCCTCCGACAAGATTGTGGAGTTGAACCAAGGAGTTTGTAAGGGCAAGGAGATCGCCTACTTCGTGAAGATCTACCGCTAGTGAGGCAAGTCCTTCATGGGTGATGGCCATGGTGGGATAGACAAGGTTGCTTCTTCGTGGACCCTTCGTGGGTGGAGCCCTCCGTGGACTCGTGCAACCGTTACCCTTCGTGGGTTGAAGTCTCCATCAACGTGGATGTTGGATAGCACCACCTATCCGAACCACGCCAAAAACATCCGTGTCTCCAATTGCGTTTGAATTCTCCAAACCCTTCCCTTTACATTCTTGTAAGTTGCATGCTTTACTTTCCGTTGCCTATATACTCTTTGCGTGCTTGCTTGAATTGTGTGATGATTGCTTGACTTGTCCTAAAGTACCTAAAATCTGCCAAACTATAAAATTGGGAAAAGGTTAAGTTTTTATTGGTCAAGTAGTCTAATCACCCCCCCTCTAGACATACTTCAAGGTCCTACAAGTGGTATCAGAGCTTTGGTCTCCACTTGCTTTGATTTCATAGCTTTTGGTGGTCATAGCCTTGGTTTCACAACCTAGGAGAGTATGGCGTCTAGCGAGGGAAATTATCACCGTAGAGGTCCTTACTTGGATGGTACTAATTTTGCTAATTGGAAGCATAAGATGAAAATGCATATTCTCGGACATAACCCCGCCTTTTGGGCTATTGTGTGTGTTGGTTTGCCAGGTGACTTCTTTGATGGGAAAGAACCAAACCGTGAAGCTACCGCGGAAGAGTTGAAGATGCTGCAATACGACGCTCAAGCTTGTGATATTCTCTTCAACGGATTGTGCCCCGAAGAATTCAACAAAATCAGCCGTCTTGAGAATGCAAAGGAAATTTGGGATACTTTGATTGATATGCACGAAGGTACCGACTCCGTCAAGGAATCCAAATTGGATGTGATTCAAAGTCAACTTGACAAGTTCAAAATGAAGGATGGTGAAGGTGTCGCTGAAATGTACTCTAGGCTTGCTCTCATCACAAATGAGATTGCCGGCTTAGGGAGTGAAGAGATGACCGATAGATTCATCATGAAGAAGATCCTAAGAGCCTTGGATGGAAAATATGATACCGTGTGCACATTGATTCAAATGATGCCCAATTACAAAGATCTCAAGCCAATAGAGGTCATTGGAAGAATTGTTGCTCATGAGATGTCACTCAAGGATAAAGAGGAACTTCACAACAAATCAAGTGGAGCTTACAAAGCCTCATGTGAAGCCCCCACATCATCAAGTGAGAAACAAACCTTCAATGAAGAATTGAGCTTAATGGTGAAGAACTTCAACAAGTTCTACAAGAGTAGAAGCAAAGATAGAAGCTCCATGTCAAGGTCCTACAATGACAAAAGATCTTGTAGTCGAGAGCAAAACTGCTACAATTGTGGAAGACCCGGACACTACTCCAATGAGTGTACGACACCCTACAAAAGAAGAGAAGATTCTCCAAAAAGAAGAAGCAAAAGAGAAGAATCACCATCTAGAGAAAGAAGGAGTAGAGATGATCGTTATGAACGAAGATACTCACGGAGAAGCAAGGATTCAGAAAGAAAGGAAAAGTCATCAGGGAGCTACACAAAACAAAGACATCAAGCTCATGTTGGTGAATGGGTATCCGGCTCCGACTCCGACAACCACTCCGAGAGAAGTTATCACTCCGATTCCGAATATACTCAAGATGAAGGTGTTGCCGGTCTAGCACTTGTGTCAGCCGACTCCTACGACATATTTGAATCACCAAATGAAGGAGTTGGAAGATGCTTTATGGCTAAAGGTCCTAAGGTAACACACCCCGAGTATGTTGATTTCAATAGTGATGAAGATGACTTGTTAGGTGATGATGATTTACTTGTTGACAACTCTAATGATGAATACTATGATGAAACGTCAATTAATCATGCGAATCAAGATAAAACGAATGAAAATGATAAGGAGAAGATTGAGGCTCTAACTAAAGAACTAAACACTCTTAAGTTAGCTCATGAAACTATCTTCGAAGATCATCGAGAACTTTTAAGAGCTCATGAGAAGTTACGCTTTGAAAAGTTCAATCTTGAGCAAGAGCATGAATTTTTAAAAGCAATCAATGATGATCTCCGCAAGAAAAGTTCTTCTTACATTGCCAAGCGTTTACTCTTATCCACTTACATGCCTCAAGTCAAATCTAGTAACAATAACAAGAAAGATTCTTCCTCTAGTAGTAACAATGATCATACTAAATCCAATATTGTTGCTTCTAGTAGTTCTCTTGATTCCACTAATGATTCTCTTAGCCAAGTTACACTTGAGCAAGAAAATAGCTTATTGAAGGGAATTATAGAGAAAGGATTCTACAAGAGCCTTACCGGAAGTAAGCAATTCGAGAAAATTGTACGCAAGCAAGGAAGGCACCAGAAGAATCAAGGTGTTGGTTTTGAACGAAAGTTCAACGCCAATGGAGTTGAGTGGGAAGAAGATCAATACCCCAAGACGAAGTTTGTTCCTCAACAAGAGAAGTATGATCCTACTTCCTTCAAGGGGACACAAGCTCAAGATGATCTTCCACCACAAGACTACAAGCAAAAAGGCAAGGACAAGCTTCAAGAGGAAATTGATGCATTTGAAGAAGCTCCTAAGACCTTAGTCAAGTGGATTCCCAAGACTACTTCAAGTTCCACTTCATCAAGTACGACTACAACTCCAAGGATTCCCATCAAGATGGTGTGGATCCAAAAGAAGAAGAACTAGAGAGTTCTTGAGGGTGACTCCGCCAACATACTTCACTATTAACATTTTGGCAAGAACAAGGGCAATAAACTTCCACATCTTGCACTAGTTCAAGGAGTCACAAACCCTCTTGTTGGTAAGTCAAGGGACAAGGTAACCTAAAAGCTTTCATGGACATCATCTTGTGTGTGAATCACTCTATGTCTATGGATATTCTTGTTTGTTCCTTGTGGGACTAACCCATGTAGGTATTGAAAGTGCAATTCACTCCAATGGATAGCTCCAATTGTTCTACATCAACATTGAGCATTCACATCTTCAACATCTACATGAAGTCATCATCGACAAAACCCAAGGTTAGTTCATCCCTCTTAGGGGGGATATCACATCTAGGGGGAGCTTTACTCTAAGACTTGAGCTAAAGCAACTCTAATGATGTGAACACAACAATGCTTTATGTAAAAGTGGTAACCCCACTTGTGCTTAAACGATGAGTATGACCTATGATCAAATGTTCTCATTTGACTCCTATGTCAATATACTCATACATAGATGACCTAGTCATCACCAATTGCTTGATAGATGCTAGAATTGGTTGTGCATGCTTTGCCACATATTTCAATTGCCATTTTATTGTGTGAGCATGTTGGTTGCATATTTTACTCATTCGAGGACATCCACTTGTTGCTTTGATTGATTGGGTTTCTTTTCTCTTGCCAAGTGGATGGACAAGAATGCCTAAGAACCTTCTCTAGCTATCTATGATTTTCTCGTCTCAAACTCTATTCATGCTACATCACAAAATTTGATCAAGTCAGATTCGAACCACTCTGTGTGAGGAGCACTCGGAGTCCCTGATTCGTCATAGACTTAAACTTCCAAAACTTCTTTGTGATTCTCGATCTGACCGATATCTTATTTTCGGTCCTATCGAGATCATCAAGTCGATCTATGTTTTCGATCTCGGTGCAACCGATTTGAACCATTTGGTCACACCGAGTTGCAATAACTGTATACAGTTTTGCATCTGGGTGCCACCGAGTTGTTCCACTCGGTCACACCGACAGGGTCGGGATATATATAGACACGGGCAAAAATTTGGAAATTTCTCCAAACCCCTTCGCCCGCGCAATAGCTCGCTTTGCCTACGTGGTCTCCGGATCGTCTCCTCGCCGCCAGCAACCTCCAGTCGCTGGTCTCCATCACCGTCAACGGAATTCAACCCCGCCGTTGCCGCCGTAGCGAGTCTCCGCCGAACTAGGGTATGGACTTGATCTTTGTGCTATTCCCCATCTGATTCCTAGCACATTGTGATCTTATTGATTCTAGCCACGATTGAAACACTCCTATCCAGTCAATGCAATTTGTAGAATAGCTTTGATTTGAAAATTTTAGGGTTAGGTTTCCGCCGAAACCATCTCGGACCCACCGAGTTGAAAAACTCGGTCCCACCGATTTGGCTCATGCCATTGCACAAGTGAGACTCGGTCTGACCGAGAATTACTAATCGGTGTGACCGATTTTGGAACTTTGTGAAACCCTAGCAGTCTCGGTGCCACCGAACTATGACTTGGTCTGACCGAGTTCACTAGTTTAGGTTCCAAAACTGCTTTGGTATCACCGAGTTTAAAAATCGGTAGATCCGAAATGATTTCTGTGGGAAACTAAAACTAAGATTTTGAATCATTCTTTTGCAAAAATCTCTGCATTTTATGATGCTCATCTACTCTACCTCATCTATAAACTCTTCACAGGGTCAGCAGTCAGCTTTTACATCATGTCTGATCAGAGTGACAGCCAGAACATGTCAGAAGAGCAAGTGCACATGAGTGAGGGCACTAGTCCCTCCAGTTCTTCAGATGAAGGAAGCAGGAGCACCCCTAGAAATTTGCCAAAAGCTGCCACCAGACAAAGGAAGAAGAGAACCTCAGACTCAGAGGATGAGAATTATGTGGCAGAGGAAGAGGAAGCTACTTCAAAGAGAGTAGTGCTCAAGAAGGAGTATGGCTCAGCACAGAGCACAAAGCCAGGCTTGAAAGTCAAAAGGCCAGCAGGTAGACAGCCTATGCCAAAGGCCAGAGCTTCAACTCAGATCCCTGAAAAGCCTGCACCCAAAGGGCCAGTTGCTGCTTAAGGAAAGAAGGAAAGGAAAAGGGGCAGATGGTGCAAGAAAGTTGATCCAATGACTGAGTTTGAAAAGCATTCTTCTGAAGAAGAAGAAGAAGAAGAAGAAGAAGAAGAAGAAGAAGAAGAAGAAGAAGAAGAGGTTGCTGCACCAGCACCTAAGGCACCAAAGCTTATGGGTGATGCTATAAAAATCAGGGGCTACTGCATCCAAGCCCAAAGAAGCACCCAAAGCTGCCTCCAAGGCCAAGTTAGCTCTAAAGAGAAATACAAGGAGCATCCCAGCTGCTAAGAAGAACAAGGCCCCAGTGCCTGAAGCTGTTGGAGAAGATGAAGAAGGACAAGTTCTGAGGAAACTCAAGCCCAAGATTCTAGACCACAATGATGCTCATCCTGTGGCTGAGAACATGAAAATCAGGAGAGACTCAGGGTTAAGAAAGTGGAGAGAAGCAGATCCATATGATACAAGGAGAAGAACTGCTGTTGACTACAGGTTCCACACAAAGGAATAGCAGGACTTCTATGAGACAGTTTTGTTGGATAAGAAGCCTATCGTTTGTGACATGAGGTGGGTCGACTGGACCTACATCAAGGAGAATGAGCAGCACTATCCTGGAGTGCAAGACAGCTTCAGTGCTTGTGGAGTTGCTGACTTTGTTGGGCAGAAGCTCACAAAGTGGAACAAGGAGCTCATTATGCAATTCTACTCCACATCACACTTCTATCCAGATGGAAGGATAACATGGATGTCTGAAGGTACAAGGTACCGATCCACTGTTGAGGAATGGGCAAAGTTGATCAATGCCCCAGAGGAAAATGAAGATGACTTGGATGTCTATGCCAAGAAAAAGATGGATCATAACTCAATGGCAAATATGTACAAGGAGATTCCAGTAGATGATCTTGACACTCACCAGCTTGGGTCCGTAAAACACTTGTTGTCAGGACTGCCTACGATCAACTGGATCCTTAGGCATACACTCTTGCCCAAGTCTGGAGATCACAGAATGATCAGAGGTCATGCCCTAAACTTGCTACATATATTTGATGTGCCTCAGAAATTCAAGGTCATGAGCCTCATAGTAGAGACTATCAAGAGGACTGCAGCAGATCAGAAGAGGAGCTGTGGATATGCCCCTCAGATTCAGGAGTTAATTAACTCAAAGATGGGCGCAGACACTTACTTGTTGGACAAGGAACACTTGCCTATTCATCCAGATTTTGAGGACAATCAAGTTGTGATGAATGAGAATGAACCATCATCAGCTCAAGCTCAAGCAAAGAAGGAGAAGGCAAGGAAGGAGAAAGCTGCCAGGATGCCAACTCAAGAGGAGGCATCTGAGTATTTCTTGAAAACCAAGCAGGAGCAACTTAGTTACTTGATTGCATCTACACTGAGGATTGAGAAAGGACTGGCCACCCTCACTCAGAATCAGGAGAGCTTAGAGAGAATCGTGGAACAAAAGTTCTATGACTTGGATGTAAAAGTAACAGAGATTCAGACTGTAGTGGAGCAACTTCAAGATGATATGCAGGAGAGGAAGGGGAAGACTACAACTGATGCATTTGCCAGAGTCCCGAGAGCTCAGAGATCAACTGCAGTGCCAATTCCTGACACCAGAGCCACCTCCTCAGCTCCAGCTTTAGCTTCAGTTCCACCAGCTCCAGCTCCTACCCCAGCAGCTCCATCCACTTCAACAGAAGCCTTTGTCCTTGGAGTGATCCAGACTCCAGCACCACCAGAAGATCAAGCCTGAGAGTCGATCTAGGACTATGCATTTTCTAGGAACTTTTTGGTAACTTGTTGCCAAAGCGGGAGAAAAATGTATAGATCATAGGCTTCGAGAGAGAGAGAGAGTGTTGCCTTTATTCTCTCTTGCTTTATTTGGTGGTTTTTCAAACTTTGTTTGCTTTTGGTTGAGATACTATGATATGCTTGTGAGACATTGATGATCATGTGTTTGATCATAAGCTACACTTATGCATGCTTGATATTATCCTATCTATCTTATGTGATCATTCACTTTTCTTGGTGATGAGTGCATGTATTCAATTCTTATCATTTTGAGCGCTCCACCACGATGTATGTGACATGGAAGAGTAACCTATGATTCTAACTCTTTGTGCATTTGCAGTCCAAAGCAAATTTTAAAATCTGCACAAATTTAGGGGGAGCTCTTGCTCTTCACATACTTCTCAAAACGACGATGTTCTAAATCTTATTATCATTTATCGAAGCTTTGATCTATATGTTGTCATCAATTACCAAAAAGGGGGAGATTGAAAGTGCAACTATCCCTAGGTGGTTTTGGTAATTCATAACAACATATAGCTCATTGAGCTAATGCTATTCCAAGATGATTATTTCAGGAAAGCTCAATGATTGGCATGGCATGGATGATGAAAGTGGATCCCTCAAAATGCTAAGGACAAAGGATTGGCTCAAACTCAAACACTCAAGACTCTTCATTTTATATTTTAGTGATCCAAGATCACATTGAGTCTTTAGGAAAAGCCAATACTATCAAGGAGGGATGAGGTGTTGCTTAATGAGCCTCTTGCTTCCTGTGCTTAGTGATATGCTCCAAAACACTCAGCTACTTTCCCATATCCACACTTGACCTAAACCCAAAGCCAAACTCGGCCCTACCGATTCTTTCAACCCGCCGCCACCGAGTTTCACATGTCATAGCCACTGCCAAACCCTAAGCAAATCGGTTCTACCGATAGGGATCTCGGTCTCACCAAGATGGGATTGCAATTTCTCTGTTTCCTTTTCGTAACTTTTCGGTCTCACCAAAAGAGCCGATTGGTCCCACCGAGTTTGCAATGTAAACTCCCTGTTTCCTTTTTGTAACATTTCGGTCTCACCGAAAGAGCAAATCGGTCCCACCGAGTTTACCTGACCAACTCTCTGGTTAGCTTATTACCAAATCGGTCTCACCGAGTTTGTGTAATCGGTCTCACCGAGATTACGTTATGACCTAACCCTAACCATATCGGTCCTACCGAGTTGCATGTCAGTCCCACCGAAAATCACTAACGGTCACTAGGTTTACTAAATCGGTCCGACCGAGTTTGTTGATTCGGTCCCACCGAGATTGGTAAATTGTGTGTAACGGTTAGATTTTGTGTGGAGGCTATATATACCCCTCCACCTCCTCTTCATTCGTGGAGAGAGCCATCAGAACACATCTACACTTCCAACTCATATGTTCTGAGAGAGAACCACCTACCCTTGTGTTGAGTTCAAGATATTCCATTCCTACCATATGAATCTTGATCTCTAGCCTTCCCCAAGTTGCTTTCCACTCAAACCTTCTTTCCACCAGATCCAAATCCTATGAGAGAGAGTTGAGTGTTGGGGAGACTATCATTTGAAGCACAAGAGCAAGGAGTTCATCATCAACACACCATTTGTTACTTCTTGGAGAGTGGTGTCTCCTAGATTGGCTAGGTGTCCCTTGGGAGCCTCCGACAAGATTGTGGAGTTGAACCAAGGAGTTTGTAAGGGCAAGGAAATCGCCTACTTCGTGAAGATCTACCGCTAGTGAGGCAAGTCCTTCGTGGGCGATGGCCATGGTGGGATAGACAAGGTTGCTTCTTCGTGGACCCTTCGTGGGTGGAGCCCTCCGTGGACTCGCACAACCATTACCCTTCATGGGTTGAAGTCACCATCAACTCGGATGTAGGATAGCTCCACCTATCCGAACCACGCCAAAAACATCCGTGTCTCCAATTGCGTTTGAGTTCTCCAAACCCTTCCCTTTACATTCTTGCAAGTTGCATGCTTTACTTTCCGCTGCCTATATACTCTTTGCATGCTTACTTGAATTGTGTGATGATTGCTTGACTTGTCCTAAAGTAGCTAAAATCTGCCAAACTATAAAATTGGGAAAAGGTTAAGTTTTTATTGGTCAAGTAATATAATCACCCCCCCTCTAGACATACTTCAAGGTCCTACAAGATGCAACTAATTACAAACAACTCTGAGGCTGTGACACCGGCAGGCTACGACATACTGCATCGAGGATGGTGAGCTATATAGAAAGCGGCCAAATGATGTTTCTTTACGATGCATCTCCAGGGAGCACGGGAACGAGTTGCTAGCTGACATACACGATGGATATTGCGGGCACCACTCATCATCGCGCAGCCTAGTTGGTGAGGCATTCTGCAGCGGGTTCTACTGGCCCACGACACTCAACGACGCAACTGAGCTGGTGAAATCCTGTGAGCCCTGCTAATTCCACGCCAAGCAGATTCACCAGCCAGCTCAGGGCCTCCAAACTATCCCGCTCTCATGGCCGTTCGCGGTCTGGGGGCTGGATATCCTAGGCTCGTTCCCTAGAGCGCCTGGGGGCTACCGCTACCTCTACGTCGCCATCGACAAGTTCACCAAATGGGCGGAGGTGGAAGCCGTCCGCACCATCCCAGCCGGGTCGACAGTTAAGTTCATCAAGGGCCTCGTGATCCGGTTCAGGGTCCCTAACCGCATCATCACCGACAACAGCTCGCAGTTCACTAGCAATCTCTTCAAGACATATTGTGGTAACCTTGGAACGCAGATCTACTATGCTTCGGTGGCACACCCCATGAGCAATGGACAACCCGAACGCGCCAACGCGGAGGTCCTGAGGGGCCTCAAGAACAGGACCTTCAAGAAGAAGCTCGAGGCCTGCGGCAGGGGCTGGAAGGACGAGCTCCAGTCCGCGCTGTGGTCCATCCGCAGCACCGCCACCAAGCCAACATGCAAGACCCCGTTCTTCCTCGTCTACGGAGCAGAAGCGGTTCTCCCTCACGAGGTCAGGCATCGCTCCACGCGGGTCCTGGCGTTCGACGAGACGTAGTAGGACTCCATGCGGGGGATGGACCTTGTGCTGGGGGAGGAATGCCGCCATGAAGCCTCGCTCCGAGCGGCAAGATACCAGGAGGCACTACGACGGTACCACTATTGCAGCGTCCACTCCAGGACGCTCGAGGTGGGAGATCTCGTCCTGAGGCAGGTGCTCTCCAGGGAAGGGCTGCACAAGCTCTTGCCCATGTGGGAGGGCCCGTTTAGGATTGCCCGCGTCTCCAGGCTTGGTGCCGCGTGCCTGGAGACGCAGGATGGGATCCCCATCCAGAACGCCTGGAACATCCGACACCTCCGGAAGTTCTACCCATGAAGCAAGGTCCAGTGCCTGTGAAGGTCTCCGCTCGTGACACTCTCACGTAATATTGAGTGGGGCTATACACGCCCGGGAGTCTCCGAAGTGCCGCCCTCGGGCCTCGGGGGCTCCCTCCCATGTCCTAGTGGCAGCACTTAGCTCCGTGCTGGTGAGAAGACTAGACTAGGTGCAGGACGCGGCTGTTCATTTGCTTTCCGTAGTTGGCTTGCCCCTCTTTAATGGAAATTTGAATTCTGGCGTTTCTCGTTGGCTTGGTTCGGTTCCCTTTTTCTCTCGGCTTCTTCCCTCAGTTCTCTGTTTTGACCGGCACTCTCCCTCGCATGCCTCGCGAGGGGGTTGGATAGGTGCGCGCGTAAGCGCTTCCCTTGGTCCTCATGAGGCACCCTCGTTTGAGCTCTCGACCGGTGCACCCCCTCTTTTTTAAGTCTGTGCCCCACGGGTACCGCGACGTGGTGTGCTAGGCCCTGAGCAAGGAAGGGATAAGGATTTCTTAATGAATTTTTGCAGCTTCGCAGTATCGCCTGAGTCGGCAGCAGGGAAGCCCCACCAGGTGCCCAGAGGCGCACCCCTTCACGAGGTCAAAGCTACCCGGGGTACATCAAGCTAAGCTACTCCTCTACACCTGTGCAAGGCGCATATCTTGTGACACAACTCGGAAACGATAAACACACCACAAAAGTAGCATAAGCACCATGCTTCATTAGACGCCCACGTAGGGCCCCATACTCGTTTCTGGTAATGCAGGAGGAAATGAAAGGACAATCAAAACCGGCTCCTACGGCACGGCTACTCACGAGGGTTGGCTCCCTGGACTCAGATGGAGCCCTCCTCACGTTTCACTGAGGCGCGACGATGGGACGACCCGCCACCATCCTCGAAGTGAGCCCGACGTTGAGGCGGCTGGTCCTAGCCGCCGCTGCTGGAGCTTTCGCTGGAGGAGGAGCTGTCGTAACTTGACGAACCGCGGCCGCCTCCGAGGGCGAGTCCCTCTTCACCCTCGTCACGACCGTTGCCAAGGCCAAGCACTTCGTCGCCATTGTTGTCTTCAGGGAAGCACCCGCCGCGGTGACCATCTTCCCCGAATACCATCACAAAGAGGGTCGCGGCACTGTCGTACTTGAAGTGGAGGATGCACCGCCTGCCCAGGCCGCACGCGCGGGCAAACGTCTGCCAGCTGCGAGCCAGGGATACATTGCCCGTGACGGAGATCTCCACCGCGACCCACGAGGCCTTGCTGCAGTAGCCGTCCGCCTGCAGCCAGAGGCTGCCGGGACCCATGGTTGCCAGCTCACCAGCAAGGAAGCGCGAAAGCTGGAGCCAGGTGCCGGTGGATGCGTGGCCGGGGAGGCCTAGCGACTATGGCGCGCCTCCCCTCGTCGACGGGACCGCCACATCCCAAGCGGCTTCCACCAGGCAGAGAAGCATCGCCTCGGCCGACCGGAGCGGCATCGGACCCTGAAGAGATCCGTCCTTGACCACGAGGAGCTGCAGCGGGGGTCGCTGCGTGCTTGTGAGGGTGACCTCGCCCCCTCTTGGGCGAAGGAGAGCCGGGCCCCTCTTAGCGAGCCTTCCCCTTCTCTACGGCCAAGAACCTCTTTGTTGGCGCCATGGGTGTCGCTGCAAGATGGTAGAGCGAGGAAGAAGAAGCAAGCGGAACGGAGGAAGAGATGGGCAGGGCTCCGCCGCCCTCCCCATTTATAGCAAGAGGAGGCCAATCGCCGGCCTCCACAATCGTAGGTAATGATGGCTTTTCTGCATGCACCAGGGACTCGTCAAGACAGGCAGTTTCCAAGGCAGCGTGGGGAAGCGGAGACGCCCACGACCCGTCAGTCGCCACGCGTCAATCAAGGCCGCAGGCGGTTGGGGCCCGCAGCGCTTCGCACTTGCCCCTTGGCTTCGCCTCGTAGCCAAGTCCGAGCGCGCCTTGGGCCCGGGGGCTACTGTCGGTGTTCTGGGAACGGGGGTCCCCAGACTTGCACTACAAAAAAGACACATCCGTGACATTTTGGGCTGAACGAGTTTTTTTGTCATACTTATGACACTTCTATGACGATAATTGTGACAAAACCCAGTATCATCATAGATGTGGTGGGCTCCTACTTCTATGACAAAAAATCATGACAGAAAATGGGCTTTTCGTCCTGGGCGGGCCGGAGACACAGCTGCATGACATTCTTTGGGCCGTCCATGACGGAGAAAACCGTGGTAGAAGCGAGGGCGAGGAAAATATCGGGGGAGTTCCTAGTTACGGTGGGTGGTCAGGGGCCGAGCGATGCGCGCTTCTCTCGTACGCACGCGCGTGTGTGTGAGGCGTTGCGCTCTAACTGAACCCGAGCGAGGGATTGGGCTCTAACTGAACCCGAGCGATTGCACTGCAGGCTACGCATTACTGAACCCGAGCGATCGATCGATCCCTTGCTGTTAACTGAACCCGAGTGATTCCTTCGCTACTGCTGCTAACTGAAGCCGATCAAACACTGATGCCTCCTTCCCTTGACGAACAGTGAGCGTTGTTGGGGGGTTTGGATGAACAGTTCACGGTGGGGGTTGGATGAACAGGAACCCGTGGTAGTAGAGGTCATTGCCGCTGGATGAACAGTACCCCGATCGATCCAGCCGGTGGATGAACAGGACCCCGTGGAGGGCCGGATTAATAGGACCCCGTGGAGAGCAGCTTGAACAGTAGCTGGGGGAGGGCTGGTTGAACAGTAGCCGGTGGAGGGCTGGATGAACAATAGCCCGTGGAGGGGTGGTTGAACAGGACCCCCGTGGAGAGGGTTGTGTCGGTGTCAAAACCAGAAGATCACGGGTAGGGGGTGTCGGTGTCAAAACCGGCGGATCTTGGGTAGGGGGTCCCGAACTGTGCGTCAAGGTCGGATGGTAACAGGAGACAAGGGACACTTTATTTTACCCAGGTTCAGGCCCTCTCGATGGAGGTAAAACCCTACTCCTGCTAGATTAATATTGATGATATGGGTAGTACAAGAGTAGATCTACCACGAGATCAAGGAGGCTAAACCCTAGAAGCTAGCCTATGGTATGATTGTGTATGATGATGGTTGTCCTACGGACTACAACCCTCCGGTTTATATAGACACCGGATAGGGTTAGGGTTACACAGAGTCAGTTACAATGGTAGGAGATCTTGAATATCCGCACGCCTAGCTTGCCTTCCACGCCAAGAAAAGATCCTTCCGGACACGGAAAGAGGTCTTCAATCTTGTATCTTCATAGTCCTGGAGTCCGGCTGAAGGTATAGTCCGGCTATCCGAACACCCCCCAATCCAGGACTCCCTCAGGGGGTCTCAAGTTGTGCATCATGGATCGATGGGTAACAGGAGACAGGGGACATGATGTTTTACCCAGGTTCGGGCCCTCTCTATAGAGGTAATACCCTACTTCCTACTTGATTGATCTTCATGAATATAGGGTTACAAGAGTTGATCTACCTCGAGATCATATGTTGTGGTCTAAGACCTAAGGGTATGATGAGTAATGTCATAATGATCTATCGACTAGCCTAGCCTCGGCTTATATAACATACCGGAGGCCTAGGATAACAAGAGTCCTAGTCGAATACACCGGTGGAGAGGAGTCCTTGTCTTGATCAACAAGTCTTGTGGAATCTTCCTCGTGTATACATCGGCTGTCCGAACTGGCCCATGAGCAAACGGCCATGGGGGTCCTCGGCCCAATCCAACCGATCGGGAGATGACGTGGTGAGTACCCCCTAGTCCAGGACACCGTCAGTAGCCCCCTGAACTAGTCTTCAAGTTGGAGACGCTCCTCGATTCTTCCAAAATATTCTTCATCTTTGGTCATCGGTCTTGAAAACTGGTTCAACAAATCATCTCCTCTTCGATCTTGAGGATCGCCAAAGTGAATCTGAATAGTTTAAACGTCAGGTATCCGAGGAGCCCCTTTAAGTTCTCGGCCTTTATCAATGCCTTGTTATTATTTTTTACACCACACCTCGGGTTTGAAGTTGTTCCCGTGCGGTGGTGTCCTCTTGCATCCGAGCTCCAACACCGGACTGCATTCGAGATATCTTTTGCAGCCGGGCACCAACGCCGGATTATATCTGAGCTCCAACGCCGGACTATATCTGAGCTCCAACGCCGGACTATATCCGAGGTGTCATAGATCACCTTGGCTTGAAAAAGTTTGAAGGAGGTTATCCGAGTTTAACGCTGAAAAGTTCTCTATGGAACGAGCCATTTGAATCCGAGCCTTATGCCGGACCACTTCCGAGCTCCAACGATGGTCAGCGTCTGAGGTGTCGTAAACTACCTCGGTCTTTTAAAAGATTGAACGAATTCAGCCGAGCTTAATGCCGGAAATGCCCTCTATGGAGCCAGCCACTAGCGCCCGAGCTTTATGCCAGACTGCTTCTGAGGTGGTGCACCACCCCGACCGTGGGCTGACTTTTGTGAATATTTTTATTGGTGCAATTTACTCTCTGCCATGATATATAGCCAGTATACGTATATCCAGTAGCCCTCAAGGTGTGTGTCTGTCTAAACCTGTGATGCACCTGAAGGAAAACATAAAATTGCTGATCCTGGTAGCCCCTGAGACTCAGGTCGATTTGCAAAATCAGCCTGAGGATCAACTCCTAGCTCGGCAGCATACGTAGGAATAGAAACGCAGTTCAATATATTAGAAACAATGATCGGCGGACAAGTCCCTGAGAGAGGGTTGTGAGAAGTCGCCGTGATATATTAGCTTGATGCCAGATAAGTCCCAGATGGTACTTACTGTTGTCCGAAGATGCGCTTGCCCATAGTTCGGTCATGCCGAACACTGATCACTTTGAATTCTCTGCATTGAACAAGCAATGCAGTAGCCCCGAGACACTGGTCGGGTGGCAACACCAGATCAGGGGATCGATGTGCCCCTTTAATATTAGTAAATGATAAGCCTGAAGCCCAGTAGCCCCCGAGCCTTAATGCAGGCCCAGGTGGCCGAACTAAGGATCGATATCTAGAGTAAAATCACAAATTATGTGTAATGATTCTATGTATCCAAGTACTTTACATCATTAATGCTCAGATCCGCATTGTACAAAACTTTGTTGACCGACCATCGGCTTCCACCTCCTCGGCAAGTAGCCGAGGAGTGTTTGTCCTACTTTATAAAGCTTTTATGAGGGCGAAGATTTACGACAAACAAGGCAATCTGGCCATACGGTTTTATAAACAAAGGTACGCAGAGAGATATGTTATATTACTGTTTAACATAAGAAATGTCTTCCAAATAAAATAGTCCCGCTATCGGTTCCTTTCTTTGGGTTGTCATGCTAAGCATGTTCATGAAACCCTAGCTCCGATCAATGTGGGAGCAAAATATTGAGGATTTAGTTTGGGGAAAGTTCCCGAACTATGTGGTCTTTAGCGAACCTAAATTTTCACTTCCGTCGTTGGCGACCAATTATATCCTTTAAGATGGCTAGCTTTCGGCTTCACCCAGTCTGAGGTACTAACCCGGATGACCCGGTAGTAACAATCATAGAGGTGCTCTCTTTACCGCCTAGCCGAATAATTGGGAACATAGGGGTAAGCACAGGAGCCACACAACCCAGCTTGGCCAAAATATTAAGTCAAATTTATGCATATGTATGGCTTTATAACGATAATTACGGAAGGCAGTGCTCGTATAATGAATACAAACACTGATGATATATGTTTATTGTGACTCTGTTGCGACCGCTTATCATTTAAAAGTGGCCCATCGTCGGCTTCTACCCCTTTATAGATGCTACATAGCGTTCTTCCGCAATAACAAGCCAACCCTTAGCCGACGTCTCGGTGCCCGAAGGTGGTTGTGTTAGCGGAAACAAGGCAATCGGATATGTGGGCTTTATAACTTTCACTTAGTCATAGGAGCTTAAAGTTGGGAGGCCAGCTGCTTGCCCCTGGTTAGTGTTCGGCGACAACCAAGGTCAAGCCGTAAACACTTCGGCCAATGTTATGAACGGCCCATCATTTAACACCATCATCGGATCACTGACCAGTTTACGCTTATTGTGACAGTCAGTTTTTGGCTTTCTCCACTGAGGTGCTTAACCATGCGAGCTGGAAGCACAATCGGAGTGGTTCTCCCTTTGCACACCTAGCCAAACAAAGCGGAACGTAGGAGGCAAGCACAGGAGCCGGGCGACCCAACTATTGACCGAAGACACAATTCTAAACCAATGCATATATAGCAATATCCGAGAATGTTTTTGCCGAATCTCTAAAGGTGTCTGGCGTTGCACTGCGAGACTTATGTTGGAAACACACAAATAGTTTAAAAGTGCCATAGGCTTGGAAAGCCAAAAACTTCAGTAAAAACTTGACGTCCGAACTATATCAATTGTTCGGTGCCAATCCGAAAATTGAAGAAAAAAGAAAAAAATGTGCTTCTGTCGTGCTTTAACATGACACATCCGATCTCAAGACTTTCAAGCGGGCCAGCCTACGGCTTCAAGCTCCTTATCCTGAAGGGGGAGTACTTCTCCGAGGCCAGTTTAGCGAACTAAACTTGAGCGGCTTTTAGGGAGAATACATGCTATCTCGCTCTTGACCATACACTCGAGTCGAAAAAGGAGCGGTAGAAAAAGACTTTGCAACGACCAAGAAGAAAACACATTTACTATAAAATGGCTCATGCTAATTTAAGAGCCCCCAAGTGACATGGGTAAAAGAATTTAATGTATAATGATTTTATGTACCAAAGTACTTATATCGTTTCTGTGTTCACCCGAACTTTAAACGCGTCTTAACCGACCATCGGCTTCTCCCTCTTCGGTCAAGAGCTGAAAAGTGTTATGTATTCCACCTGTCGAGAATATCGACGGTGTTTCCGATAACCAGGCAATCAGGTCATAATGCTGTAACAGACAAAGCGCGCTGAGGGAACTTATGCTATATTACTGACGGAGTGTAAGAAGCATCTTCGAAGAAAATAGTACCCCCACCAATACCTTTCTTCAGTTGCTCATTGTTACTATGAGGCTTGTGCAATAGATTTTTTGTACTCATGAGTTCCGTTATGTGCCGACCATAATTGAAAACAATAAGAGCGCTAGCTTTCGGCTTCACCCAGTCTGAGGTCCGAGCTCGGATGACCCGATCGTGACGATCGAAGTGGTGCTCCCTTTACTCCCTAGCCGAACAATCGGGAACATAGGGCTAAACACAGGAGCAAGGCAACCCAGCTTGCGGAACACTTAAGTCAACATGGTGCATATTATGGTGTAATACACGAACAAGGAACGAAGCCATACAAGTGTAATCATATGCAAGAGGAAAGGCTTCATAAAGGGAGCGTCAGTGCTCCGCTTTGCGCATTAGGCGCAGAACAGGTGGTTTTTGTGCCCTGGTTCAAATGTGGTACAATACCATGTTGTTACCCTAGCCCCAAGTGTGGTGGTTGTGGGTACGGTGCCACCCTTTTCCTTTTCAAGTAGTGAAGCATAACACTTGATTAAGTAGCCGGATGGTGTGCTAAATGTAGGTGTCCGACTGTTTGAAAGAATAATTGAGGTGTGCCTGGTCCGTGCCCGCATTTAGGGGTCCAACTTACCATGTTCCGGCAGTAGTAACTATACTAGTCCCTGCGTACTCCCTCTATTTTTATTTACTCGACATTTTAGCTTTGCTCAAAGTCAAACTTTGTAAACTTTGACAAAGTTCATGGACAGAAATAATAACATATACAATAACAAATCAATACCATTATATTCATTATTGAATACACTTTCACATCATATATATCTTCTATTGTAAATGTTCATATTTCTACTCTTATGAGCAAGATGCCTGTGCGTTGCACGTAACATCAAGATGCATTTGTATGGCTAGTTTATCTTGTAAGAGAAAAGGATGAACGAGGGAAGGCCTTATTTGCAATTGTGGAGAGGTGTGTGGGTACCTTTTTGCAAAATTGCCATACTTTCCATCCTATCCGTTAGATATAGATCGGACAGCGTATATTGCAGGATGGCAGGGACACCATCATCACCAACTCTGTTTTTATAAGAGTCCGTCCGATTTATATCTGACGGATAGGAAGCAAACTATGGCAATTTTGCAAAAAGATACCCACACCCCTCTCCACATTTGGAAATAAGGCCTTCCCTCCTTCATCCTTTTCTCCCACAAGATAAACTACTCATACAAATGCATCCTGATGTTCCGTGCAACGCACGAGCATCTTGCTGGTGTACATAAAAAGCAGAGTTGGTGATGATGGTGTGCCTGCCATCCAGCAATATAGGTCGTCGATCTATATCTAACGGATAGGATGGAAACTATGACAATTTACCCGCACTCCTCTCCACATTTGTAGATAAGGCCTTCCCTCGTTCATCCTTTTCTCCCACAAGATCTTGATGTTCCGTGCAAGGCACGGGCATCTTGCTAGTTTTCTATAAACTTGGTCAAATTTTATGAAGTTTGACTTCTGTCAAACCTAATATGCAGAGTAAATTAAAACAGAGGGAGTATCTTACTCTGTGACCAGGACGGAAGGGAAAATGAGACAACTTATTGTTTATTTGAGCCGTTCAAGTATAATCATGCGGCGTTGCTTATTTCTCATTCCTCTCCAACCCTCTTCTCCATCGATCATGCCACCCTCCGGTCGAGTCCATCCTCCCGCATGCGTCATTTGAACATTCTGCCGAGTATCATTCGCTTGTATTTCCAATGTTGTAATTTGTACGACATGTATACAAACAAATTGTTCGTTTAAAGTTTCACTTTTTCTCCACTACGTGTCGCTTCCCATCTTAGTTTTGACATCCCATTCGGTTCATTCCCCTTGACAAGATTGATTGATGTTTAGGGGGTGTGTGGATCAGAGGGAGTATATTGTACGTTCATAAGCAAAACGAACATATTGTACCCACCCTAGTCCTCTTTCAATCAATCTCCGGACCTCGAGATGAAATTGAGAGAAAACGAGTGGGTGCATGTGTGATACCTAAGGCGGATTCAAAATTTTGAACCGGTGATCATAGCATCCGCAAATCATATACAAAGGGTATTCAATGTTAGTTTCGCTTTTGAACGTACAATATACTCCCTCCGATCCTTTCTAGTTTATATATAAGTTTTATGTGTAGTCAAAGTATCTCTATTTGATCAAACTTACAGAAAAAAGTATCAACATTCAACAACGCCCAATCAATATTGTTAGATTCGTACGTACTCCTAGATTTGTATTCAAACAGAGATGGTTTCCAATTTGTTTTCAACCACGTGAATGTGCTTGTTCTCGCGCATGCTCTTCCTACTAGGATTTCGCCATGTATAGCCACTCCAATAGTAAAAAAATTTAAGCTCCCTGTCCAATAGTACTAGTGGAGTACTGACAACATCTGTAGTAGAGTATGCAGTGCTCATAGTACTCCCTCCTTCCATTTATATAGGGCCTAAGAACAAGTCTAATAATAAGGCCTAGTCAGCAGGCTATAAGACTTGTCATGTCATTAAAATCCTACTTGGCGGAGTGAGAAGAGAGGAGAGAGAGTGAAGCGGGCTCTTATATTCTATAGCTCGGCCACAACACATGTATCAAGAAAAAAAGTATGCATGCAACTCTCTTCCAATCATATACCTTGCTCATGCAAATATTAAATGCTTAGAGACAACCTAGTAGCCATTAAGAGCCAACTTACATGGCACTTTTGCCGATGTGAAGGAGAGAGATGTGAAAAAAGTAAGGGGAGTGAGCTCTCATGCAAGAGCCTAGCTATATACGCATTCCTAGGTAAATACAATAAATATGAAGAAAGAGATAGTAGAGAGGAGATGGGAAAAAGTACTAATACAATAGCTAACCTTTCATATTTTTTTGCGGGAAATAGACAACCTTATAGCCCACAATATTGTATGAGTGCATATAATGATGGCTATAGATGACATGGCAGTTCCTTATAGCCATCGGCTGGCTATATTATTAACCATGCTCTAATGCGTTTTTCAAAACCGCCTTTGACTATTGACAAGATTAATAGTACATGAGATGTATAATGTGAAATGTATATCATTGGAAGCTCCTTTCACATACGAATTTGACTGTATGCTTTGTGTAAGTTGCATGTCATATATTATTACTCTAACATTTGGTCAAAGTTAGCCTCGAAAAACGCATTAGGCCCTGTAGATGGAAGGAGGGAGTAGTAGTGGAAGTGAATCCTCTGATGTAGGATCCCTGCCTTACCCTTCCTTTCGTTCACTTACTGGCGGACCCACGCTTGCTAGGCCCCGCATGTCAATTACTCAATGGGTTCGGCCACGTCAGGGGATCCTCATCCGTAGTATACTCCCTCTGTTTTTATTTACTCCGCATAAATGACACGGGCGGGGGAGGGGGAGGGATGTCGGTTTGCTCTCAACTGCGGTCCCACAAGCGAGCGAAAACGCAAGACGAAGCGCGTTTCATTCGGTGAACGACGTGGAGTGTCCAGCGTGCCGGGGTGCAACGGGAACGCGACAAGAGCGATGTACAGTCAAAACCAATTGACCTTCGCTGCTCGGTCGGAACCACTATTCACACCAGAACCTTCGCTGCTCGGCCTACGCCAGTTACTACCCCAAAACCACACCTCCTCTCTAGCCCATTCCCCCACCTTTCGATCCCCTAGCCCGCATCAAGCGTCCCCTAGTTCGTCGGAAAGCCATGGTGCGCCGCAAGATCATACTAGAAGATGCTGACACTGGAGCGCCGCGCAGCAATCGCGGCGGCCATCGGTGCCACGGACCTCCATTCCCAAGCTCGCTTTGCGGCGGGCCAATCCCAGAGTTCTCTAGAGCCAAGTTACGAGGAGGAGGAAGCTAATCCAATGTTCATAGCGGAGGTCGCGGTGCAGAAGGCCCTCGATGGTTATTAGACGATGGACGTCGACTTCGTGCCGGCGTCCGGGTCCCCCACGGTGCAGGCGGACCAGCGGTTCAACCTGGCGATACTAAAGGAGGACCAGGAGGCGGAGGCTCAACTCGACACGGAGCACGCGCATGTCGATGCCATCGAGGCTCTCCTGCAGGCGGAACCGGATGTCGTGGATGTGAACTGGGTGGCGGAAGCTCAACTTGACGTGGAGCGCGCGGATGCCGCTGCCATCGAGGCCCTCCTACAGGCGGAACCGGACATCCTGGACTTAAACCGGGCGGCGGAGGCTCAACTCTACGCGGAGCGCGCGGATGCCGCTGCCATCGAGGCCCTCCTGCAGGCGTAACCGGACGTCCTCGACTTGAACCGGGCGGTGCTCTCGTCCATGCAGAGCGCCCGCATGCTCTGCATGAACGAGTAGCTAGAGGCCGAGGACAACCATGGTGTGGAGACACATGTCGGCAACTACGGCTGGTTCGCGCCAGCAGCCAAAGACGATGAGGCTGTCTCGTTCCGCGAGTAGTGATAGTTTGTCTTTATGTTGTTGTTTTTAGGGCTCTTTTGCTGTGTAAAAACATATATTGTTATGCAAGTTGCCTGACTTCCATCATTTGGGTCAGTCTACCATTTCAGGCGGTTGGATGAATATCCTATGTTTCCTAACCCTTCTTCCTCACCTCTTCTTCTTCCCCAACAGACCACCGCACGGGCCGTACGGATCCACACCAACATGCGGTTGGATAAACATAATGTATGAACAAAAATTATCTGTCAGTGGTAGCACGTGTCAGTGAGGGTGCGTTCCCTTGGTTGGGTTTGCGGCATGCAGGAGCGACTATGTGAGGGTGCGGTGCGACCGCGGCGTGCAGGAGCGACCGTGTGAGGGTGCGGTTCGATACAAATCATAGTTTGACGTGAAAATTAATGCGTATTTTTTTCTCCAAAGCCCAAAGAGCTAACCATCTCACTCCTCGTCGCTTGATTAATGCAGCGCCATGCAAACAAACCTTCTCACTTCCGCATGCATGCAAGGGTATATTAGTGCCCTTGGTTGCTAGTATGAGGCAAACCCCATCAATTTTGCCTTGATTATTGTTAGTGGCCTTTTGCAAATTGTAATTTTGATATACTGGCCTGGTGTACAAAGTGCGTTCGACGGAGAACACCATTGAGGGAGACCATGGTAAGTCGTTCGCAAGTGCCACCTGCAAGTCGAGACAACCGCCTTATTTGCATCCAGGAAGTCCGTTGAACCAAAGTACGCAAAAATATACTAGTACACAATAGCGTCGTCCATCCAGCTTAGTGCGGTGAGGTGGTTTCTCGAAGAAGACGATGGAGAAGCAGAGTCAGCGAAGAGTGAAATGATGGTTGCTCCGTCCGTGCTTTGTGATTTGACGCCTCACTGCTTTGTGATTTTTGATAGAAGGGACAGGGGAGTAGACTCTGTTCTCTATACTGTACATGCATCCAAGAATGGGAGAAAGAGGAGAGATGTTGCATTTTCTATTCCTTCAATCAATCAATCAGGGAGCTTCGGTTCCATCTTTTTGGCTTTGGCAGCATCGTCCACAAATGGTTCCCATCGATGACAAAAGCTATTTTCAAATTTGGCTACACATTGTGGATGCCCTTAACCGTACCACTTGGTTTTGCTCCTGTGTGCTATCTATACAAATCTCAATTATATTGATCTAAAAAATTATAGAATCAAGATTAGTAAAAAGGAGGTGATTTTGCCGCGCGGATGGCGGGGGAGGTTTCTTATTTTTAGAGGACGTTGGCCTGGCGGTTTGCTAACATGCGGTCCCACGTGTCAGTGCTTTACCAAGCCGATCCGCGTCCCACATGAGGCAGAACAACGGCAGGAGCAACACGTGGTTAACTTGAAGAAGATGAGGGAGAAGCGGATTCAGCAACAAGTGAAATGATGGTTGCTTCGCCCCTCCAACTTCTTTTTTTCCTAGCATTATTATTACTTCGTCCCTCCAACTTAACTGCGGGAAAGGTGCAGCTTTTTGATTTGATGCCTCATTGCTCATTACTACGTCGGCGCCATGGCTGGGGTGCTTCACCCCTGCTGCTCTGCACTGTATTTCGGTATGGCACGTGGACCCGATAGCTTGATGTCCCACATGTTGGAAAAAGGGACTAGAACATTTATGAAAGCGAGCGCTCCACTCTTACGACAGAGGAGTACACAACACGACGGTCCAGTGAACTGTCACTTGTACTGTATACTAGTACTATAGTTTTGCTGTTTCGCACGATCCATCGATACAAACCCGATTAAACAGGAAAGGGCGGGATTTTTCCCGCGCGGTAGATGATACTGGCCATACATTTCAAAGGCAATTTTAATGTATGCAAACTGAATAATTAAGTAACAATATGATATCTTGTAAAACTAAAAACACATATGATTTATTGTGTTAGAGTGTAGTAGTAGTGCTCTATTGCATAGTTGTTAGATGTAACATGCGAGAACGTGTATAGATGTAGTTTTGGAGGGCCTACAGAGAGAAAGCATAATACGGTCACCGAGCTTTAGAATATGCTCATTACGGTCACTATATATGTTTTACGGTGATTATACGGTCACTTGCTCACCGTTCAGCATCGGATTGCACTCTATTCACCGGCCAAATAGTCTGCGTGGCACCGTGTTGACTAGTTAAATTGACCATGTTCCTTGTGGGTCCCACCTATCAGTTCGCATAGGAAAAAGGTCAGATAAACACAAATTTGCGCAGGCGCGACAAGACTCCAACCCGTGCGCGGGAATCACCTGGTTGTGTATGTGTCTGACAGGGCCTGATGTGTGTGCATGCACGTGTAGGTTGAGCACTTGAGCGTAAGAGTGTGTGTTGGTTGTGTGGTGTGTGCATGCATGCGTGCGTGTGTGCGTGTGAGTGTTGCGTGCGTGCGTGGCTGTGTGTGTACGTGTGAGTGTTGCATGCGTGCGTGGCTGCATGTGTCCGTGTGAGTGTTGCGTGCATGCAGTTCGTGTGCAAGCGTGCATGTGTGTATAATCACCACACCGGCTCATGTGTGTTAAAACATATGGCTCAGTATACCAATACAAGACCACCTTGTCCGCTGTGCCCGCGGTCATGACTTCGAACCACCGTCCAATATTTTTTTGTCGTTTGTTTTCATTCTTACTAGCAAGATGCCCGTGCGTTGCATGTAACATCAAGATGCATTTGTATGAGTAGTTTATCTTTGTGAGAGAAAAGGATGAACGAGGGAAGGCCTTATTTGCAAATGTGGAGAGGTTTGTGGGTACCTTTTTGGAAAATTGCCGTAGTTTCCTTCCTATCCGTCAGATATAAATCGGACAGACTATATTGCAGGATGGCAGGCACACCATCATCACCAACTCTGTTTTTTATAATAGTGTAGAAGAGTATATACAAGCCGACAGGTGGGCCCAATGGTAGTGAGATAATGTGATGCAACACTAGAGGTGCCACGTGGAGCGTTTAACTGGTCAACTAGTCGTGTCTTGAGCAAATACAAAGCTGTACGGTGAGCCCGTGACTGTATAATAACCACAAAACGTAAATGGTGACCGTAATGAGTGGATTCTGAAGTCCAAAGTACGTATCATGCTTTCGCTCCAAATACGATGATTGTCACTGTATATATCGTGAGAGAAAGATGAAACATGTGTGAATGTGCTGGGGGCTTAATTTTAGAGGACCTGGAGATAGTTTGTGTATGTACATGAAAGGGGCGTAGAGGGGGTCTATGCGATGGGGAGAGAGATGCTCTTCGTTTCTCTTTATTATGACTAACTTTATATATAGTATAAAAATATAAAAATTCACAGTGTGGAATAAATATTATTGTGGGCACCATGCAACAAATTAACGTTCATACTCCATATAACTTTGTAATGTTGTATATATGTAGAAATTCTAAAATAATTTTTTGGCCACACTTTATTCAAAAGGAATGTTGTATGCGAAATAAACATGAAGAGAGGGCTTTTTAGATCAACGGGGTACGTGATGTAACATGTGTGAATGTGTAGTTGAGGTATTTGGCAGGGCCTAGAGGAGGTATGTGTGTGTATTACGTATTCGAGAGAGGCATGGGAGAGATAGCACGAGAAATGAGAGAGGTCTAGAGAGAGAGAGACTAATATGATGTCACGGCGAGAGATTCCCTTGAGTGTGTATATGCAAGGGGGGAGGGGATAGAGGCACGAGGAGATTTTTTTTGTGTGGTGTCTGTGTTGGTATGTGTGGGAGTGAAAAGATAACTAGACCTGGGGGCAGAGGGTGTGTCACCGCGTGAGGTCCGGTGGGTCGAGGTGAGGCCCTTGGTTTGGTTCCTGCACCACATTGGTCGGCCCGTGATGCATTTAGGGAGACCCATGGATGACTTGTCGTACAAGACAACATAGTAGAATTTTGAAGGACTCTGTGTCCACTGACAAAGCCGGCTAGGATTTGTAACCCTGGGTTCTCGGACTAAGGTAGCCCCTTATCTCTGATATTACTATTCATCCAACCTAACTTTAAGGGGCATCCTACAGAATGCTCTGCTCAAATCATACTCGTCGATTAGGAAGAGAGGTGTGAGACAATGTGTGAGAGATAGACCTAAAGATAATGTGCGTACAGGAGACACGTAGGCAGGTCTATGTATATAGAAAGGGTCGATGGGGATTATGCGTGTGTATGCTTGTGAGAGGAAGAGTGCTTGTGATAAAAGTTAGTGAAAACAGTCATAAATGGTTACGAGAGGGAGGGAGGGTTATATCGAAAGCATGTATGCGAGAAAGACACCTCGGGAGAGAGTGTGTGAGCATGTGTGAGAGACCACCGATGGAGAGTGAAACTACACGTAAAAGACTGATGTACACATTGATTAAAGATATAAATTGTATCCAAATATTAGGATGGGATCATGATATTTGCAATTCGCGTAAGGAACGGTCATTGATCCATCAGACATCTAGATTCTATCAAATTTGAGCATGTCTATGTTATTATTCGACATAATTGATCCACATAGTTAGTATTTTGAACTCCAGACAATGCATCGCCTTAGCAATCGAATATAAATGTGAGTATAGTTTATGTTGTGTGTGTAAAGCACATTATACATACGAAAGTTACACAATGAACATTATAAATAGCTAGCTATGAACTAGTATACATTTTAATTCAACTTAAGGTGGTTTAAAAAAATCAAATTCAACATGAAGTCCATTCAATTATTTGAATTCGATATCATGGCAGTTGTAAATCATACCTAAATTATGGGGGCACCAATCTTTGCTCTGATTTTGTACATAATAGCATATATAGTCGTGTACAAAATAGATTCAAATTTAGCTCCTCCATTCCAAAATAATCATAGTTATAAGATTTTCAAGTGTCAAAATTTCAAAAACAAGCGGATAATTTAATGAGGTTTTCAAACATACAAGGTCAAATTTAACGTTGTCTATTTAGGTCAATCTTCAAAGTTCAAATGTACTCTAAACGGGAATGCTTCTGTTTCAAAATTTCGAACGAAGCGGCAAAAGAGCCTCTACTCACCCGAAACCGCGTGAGACCAATGTTTGGTAGTAGAAGGAAATTACTTTTCTAACTCCGTCCCATGAAACCTACCGGCCCGACGTCCAAAGGTCTAAACCGGGGTAGGTTTGTAGCTTCATCTAGACGCCACACAACCGCCTCCCAAAACATTCATACACGATGCCCGCCTAACCACACATGCGCGCGGCCGAAATTGCTCGCGCCCACTATTTGGGACACCTGGGATTACCATCCTACCCCCGACCTGCAGTAGCTCTGAAATTTAAGAGGGGGCAAAGTTTGTACTTTCCCCAAATTTCAAACAAGCGCGTCCCATCTGTTCAAAAAATCCAAAAACAAGCGCGTCCTAGACCGAAACATGGTTCTCCCTTAGCCCTCCTGCCCGATTCCCCATTCATACTCCGTGGGCGCCAAAACTACTTCCCCACCAGCCGCGAAACCCCGACGTCCTCCGTCCGCCACCCCATCCCACCCATCAACCGCCGCCCTCCTCCATCACACCGGAGCCTATACCCCGACGTCGTCGTCCACTGCAACCTCAACCACAATGCCCTCCAAGGCTAGTAGTTGAAGCCGAGGCCGAGCCGTCCGTACCCGAGCCAGTTCAACCATGCCGTCCTGCGCCTCATCGTTGCCGCTCCAACTTCGCCACTGTCCACCGCACCGGAGCTGTTCCTGCTACGCCGTCCTTCGCCGCCTCGAATCTGCTTCCCCTTCGCCGACATACGGCCATGGCAACATAGTCAACAATTTGGCCATGGGTTCGTCCAAACCTGCACCCTCCTCCAAAACATCAGTTTCCCCGGTAAAAATAAGAAGATCAGCGCGACATGTGGAGGTGACCACACTAGCAACTGGAAATGGTACTCCTCTTCCCTTATTCGTGCAAATCTTACGTGTCTGCTTGCATGGTATTCATCCCACAGAAGACACTAATTGACCGCTTCTTCTTGATACTAGATGTTCCTAGTTACTCGCGATGCACAAGGTTTCTCCTCATATACTATTTCACCTTAGCTAGAGGTCTGCCGCCCCCTGGATTTCAATTCCTGGTCCGTTGATTCCCAATTAACGGAAGCATTCCCTGGCGTAACAGGCACTAGTCCGCCTATTATGCCGGGGAAGCAGTGCCTCAGTGTTTATCTTAGGGGCGTGTGGGGCCTAGAGCTGCTAGCGCCCGATCTAGAGGTCGGCCGGGATTAAAGGGATAGCCTGGGGGCGCTGCCAAGCACGGCGGTGGTGTGAGGTCGAGGGGAGGGTGGGGCGGCAGAGGCAGGGGTCTGGGCTGGTGGTCGCTGGCGGTTCGAGAAAGATCGTCAACAGTGATTGGCGGGAGGTAGACGAAGGCCATCTGCCCGTTCCTTATAGATCAGACGGTTCATAAAAAAAATCGACTGACCTATTTATTTTCAGTTGACAGTTATCTTGATAGGACCACATGTGGTGGTGTCCTAGAGGAGTACCTGCATTTCCTGTGCTCATATATTGCGAAATCATACGGAGTAGAATCTAATTTTGTTTGCCATGCAATGTTGTAGAGCTATCATTTGTCTCCAGTCATTTATTTTTCAGCCACCTGCTATCTGCTACTTTTACAGTGCACTAGTTTTGCACACACTTCACCCATACTCTCACTATTGTGTTTTTATGCAAGGGTATTTCAGACTCTGCTGCCTTCACAGAAGCAGAAAATAAAAGAGAGAAGTTGCTCCAGCGTGGTACGCGGCTAAGCCAGACACATTTCAGCCATTTAAAGGTGATAACCCACAAGTATAGGGGATCAATTGTAGGCTTTCGATAACTAAGAGTGTCGAACCCAACGAGGAGCTAAAGGTAGAACTAATATTCCCTCAAGTTCTATCGACCACCGATACAACTCTACGCACGCTTGACATTCACTTTACCTAGAACAAGTATGAAACTAGAAGTACTTTGTAGATGTTTTTGGATAGGTTTGCAAGAAAGTAAAGAGCGAGTAAATAAAAGCTAGGGGCTGCATAGATAAAGACACAACTAAATTAGTTTTAGTAGAGAGCTTTTTGTCACGAGAAAGTTATTTGTCCCTAGGCAATCGATAACTAGACCGGTAATCATTATTGCAATTTTATTTTGAGGGAGAGGCATAAGCTAACATACTTTCTCTACTTGGATGATATGCACTTATGACTGGAACTCTAGCAAGCATCCGCAACTACTAAAGAACATTAAGGTAAAACCCAACCATAGAATTAAAGTATCAAGTCCCCTTTATCCCATACGCAAACAACCTACTTACTCGGGTCTGTGCTTCTGTCACTCACGCCACCCACCATAAGCAAATCATGAACATATTGCAAACCCTACAGCGGGAATCCCTCACTCTTGCGCGACACGGAGAGCACCATAGGACAACACCAATAATAAAACATGCAACTCAAACCAATCTTGATCATCAAATAACCCATAGGACAAAACGGATCTAATCAAACATCATAGGATAGCCATACATCATTGGGAAATAATATATAGCATTGTGTCGGTGTACAAAAAGAGGGGTACACTTTTTGTACCCCTATAACTGTGCACGGGCAGTCTGAGCCACGGGCACCGCCACACTGGGCATGGTAAGGGAGGTGAGCCAAGGTAAGACCGAAGCTCGAGAGAAGCAGAACGACGCCAAGACTAAGACCACAAAGAGCAAAGGGGACGAAGCGAATTCCCCCGGCAAGATCATTTCCGGGAGGCGATTTTAGCAAACCCGGCAAGACCCTTGCCATGGCACCTCGCCCCACACCTACGGAGCGAGTCACCCTTGAGTCCACTGCCCCCATGGGGCAAGGATTCGGGAGACATCCCCGTGGTGGCATGCAGATCTTTGTGTAGACATTTAAGATCAGATACACACCTTAGAAGATGATGATCCTCGGCGGGATCCCAGCCAAGGAGGACCACAAGGCCCCCGGCAAGAGCCTTGCCGGGGATGACAGAGGGCGCCACGGCAAGACCCTTGTCGGGGCCCCGGCAAGACCCTTGCCCCCGGCAAGGCCCTTGCCATTAACACCCGTAGGGCCACCATCAGGCCCACGCCAATCAAACCTCCACCGCCGCTCGCATGCAGCTGCCGACCCAACCAGCTGGGCAGGCACCTGCGTGGTGACAAGCGGATCTTCATGGAGACCCACCACTGCACCACCTCAGCTGCCTGCCTGCCTACATGGCACCACGGGCACCGCTGGCCAGGGCGCGTGTCGACGCAAGAGGGAGCGGCGACGGACGAGACAGGGCTCTCCCCCGCCCCCGATAAAGCAAGGACACCTAAGCAAGAGGCATTTAATGCGCCTTGTCATGTAATGCGAGGGATAACCTCGCACCACTGTACCCTTTCCACCTCTTGTGTGCCACTGTGGCAACCCCTTTCCCTAGAAAAGGAGGCCTAAGGCGACCAGGAGGAGGATTCGGCCTTTTGGAGCTCCTCACGCCCCATTGCTAGTTCAAGAACACAGATAAACAATCCACCAAAGCAGGAGTAGGGTTTTACGCGTCCTCGCGGCCCGAACCTGGGTAAAGGAACCATGTGCTATCTGTTTGATCTGCTCTTCTCACGACCCCGCGCCCCGCAACCGTAGTAGGGATTCTTGTGATCCCATAGGTGTCGTTCCACACCGACATCTTTGGCACGCCAGGTAGGGGGCGCAGTTGCGAGAATCGGCTTTAGCAGTTAGTTCGGCGCTTCTTCATCGTCATGGCGCCCAAGAAGAAGACGACGGTGGCGGTTGGCCCGTCGGAAGCCGGACATCCCATCCCGACGCGGGCGAGCAGCGGACCGGTCGCAAAAAGGACCCGGGGCGCCGTTCGCGAACACCAACACTGTCCCAGCAGCCGGAGTTCGGGAGGCGGGGATGTTAGTGCGCCTGGTAACGGGCCGCACGCCGCCAAATCCAAAGATGGAGCCAGGCCCTCCGCGGGTGGCGCGGGGCCTTCCAAGATCGCTGCCACCCCGCCCGAAGGCGACACGAGGGCTTCCAAGACTCCCACGCCGGCGCTGACGGCACACTCCTCTCAAGCGGCGCGCGACGAACGGTGTGACCACGCCGAAGACCCCGGGCGTCGCCGCGGGAAGAGTCCCGAGCGCTAGTCCCGGGATGTAGAAGACCTGCCCGCTCACCGAGGCGCTGGTGATGATGGCATGCGACCGCGGGGTCGTGATAGATCTCCTTCTGACATGGTCAGAAGTCGAAGCGCATCGCGATCCGTGCAGGTTTCGCTACCACCAACGCCAGCAGAAGCCCTGCCGCGCGCGCAGTTGCTCCTCGATTTTCCTCCCACTACGGGGAAACTCGACGAATGGAGAGCCACTATCCGAAGACTTGTTGCGGTGGCCAACAAAGACGAACCAAGTTCGGTGGAGCCCCTGGGTCGATGCTTCGACGGAGTCCCACGCACCAGTGGCAGGAAAGCCGGCGGCGCCGCCACCACGGTGCACTCGCCTCCCCCTCGCCCGGTACCGCGGACGCCAGCCCATCGCGATGTTACGGGCGACCAAATCACCATAGCGTCGTCCGACCCGCGGACCCACTGTGACCAGCGCCAAGTTTTTCGGGAACGAGAACATGAAGACGCTCGAACCACTATCGAGCGCCGGCGCGGAGCGCTCCACCAATCAGACAGGCAAGCAGGGCCTGCTGTGAACCACCCGGCACTGGAGAGCCCTGGAGGCTTGCCTTATGAGGTAGGTTGTCCGGCTTTTACCCGTGAGCTGCGGCAGTTCCAGTGGCCCACTCACCGCACCTTCAAACCTGACGTGGGCGAGAAGTACAGCGGCAAGACCCACCCGTCCGAGTTCCTCAACATCTACACCATCGCGATACAAGCTGCCGGAGCCCGCGACGATAAGGTGCTTGCAAATTACTTTCCGTTGGCTCTTAAACCCAACGCCATGTCATGGTTGATGCACTTGCCGGTAGACTCTATTTCCTCCTGGTCGGATTTGTGCCATGAGTTCGGGGGCACCATTACTGGAGGCCACCAAGCCCATGGCCAAGCAAGCGACCTGCACGTCATTCCCCAGAAGGGAGGCGAGAGTCTCCGCAAGTATATACAGAGGTTCAGCCGGATGCAGTACAATATCCCTGATGTTCACCCTGCCGCCATCATCAGCGCGTTCCATCAGAACGTGCGTAACCGCTAGATGCGCGAAGAGCTGGCAATGAACAAGGTGAAAGATGTGGCATAACTCTATGTTCTTGCTGACAGATGTGCCCGAGATGAAGAGGGAAGGAAGTACCCCGGTGAAGAAGCCGGCGTGGAAGGGCCGGCGTAGCAACAGGAAGTGCAAAGGTAAAGCCGTGCTTGCCGTCGAGGGATCTGATGACACCGGCTCCACCAAGAAAACCAAGGCAGATGACCCCAGCAAGGAAATTGCCGGATGTGTCACCTGTCGGGCCTTGGCGGCTGCCGAGAAGCCAGGAAACTCCGACAAGCGATATTGCAAGATCCATCGCACCAAAGGCCATGCTCTCCAAGACTGCCGACAGGTTGAGCTCCTCGCTGAGAAGCAGACGGCTGAGTATGAAAGGCGGGACAAGGAGAAGGGCCAAGACGGTGCTGAGGGGTCTGGCAAGAAGCGTGACGGCCATGCGGGCCGTCGCAGCAAGGATAAACAACAGGAGAGGCCCGCCCGGGGCCGTGAAAGAAAGCCAGAAGACGACGATCACGAAGAGGACGACGAATCCGGCGACCAAGAGTTTAAGAAAGCTACAGAGGCCATGTGCGTCGACGGCGGCGCCTCGCTGCATATTTCTCACCGTCGGCTTAAACAGTGGGCGCGAGAGATTACAGCGGTAGAGCCGTTGTTTGATGCCCAAAGGCCGCTGAAGTGGTCCAGCACACCTATCATTTTTGACACTGAGGATCACCCTGATCGCACTACTGCGGTCGGGTGCTTTCCGTTGTTGGTTTCACCAACAATACACAACCTCAAGGTGACGAAGATGCTAGTCGATGGCGGGGCCGGTCTGAACTTGATCTCGCCTGGCGTGATCGAGAAACTGCAGATTCCTGATGGAGACCTCGAAGAGACGGGCACGTTTCAGGGGGTCAACCCGGGAAGATGCCAACCCAAGGGAAAGGTCACGCTGCCCGTGACTTTTGGAAGCAACCTGAACTACAGGACGGAGAGGATTGTGTTTGATGTTGCCAAGATCCCCTTGCCCTACAACGGGATCCTTGGCCGCCCAGCGCTGGCCAAGTTCATGGCGGCGTCACACTATGCCTACAACACACTGAAGATGCCAGGACCTGTGACGATCATCACCATCCCCTCCGATAAGAAAGATGCGCTGATTTGCGTTGACCAACTATACTAGCAAGCAGTTGCAGCAGCTGCCGCCACTAGGGCACTTGCTCCTGCCGCTGGGACCCCGGGAGGGAAGAAGAAGAAGAAGGCCGGTGAGACCTCGGACACCCACTCCGGCAAGTGCACCTCTTCGGAGTGTAGCGCTGCCGTCGAGGACGTGCCAGAGAGCTCCACCAGCGGAAACAAGAAGCCCAGGGCCATACCGCCGGGAACCAAGAAGGTTTCTGTCAATGAGGACGGCGCGGGAGGAGCTTTCACCATAAGCTCCTCCCTTGACGACAAATAGGAAGACGCGCTCGTCACCTTCCTGCGGGCGAATGTCGATGTATTTGCATGGCAAGCTTCCGACATCCCCGGCGTTCCTAGGGAGGTGACTGAGCACCACCTTGCTGTCTGTCCTCATGCGCGGACCGTCAAGCAGAAAGTCAGAAAGCAAGCTTTGGAACGACAAAAGTTCATCATAGAAGAGATCCGGAAACTGGAAGCAGCGGGTTTGGTAAGAGGAGTGCTCCATCCAATGTGGTTGGCCAATCCGGTCGTAGTGCGCAAGGCAAATGGGAAGTGGAGGCTGTGTATTGATTACACAGATATCAATAAGGCTTGTCCTAAAGACCCCTTCCCGTTGCCGCGCATCGACCAGATTGTTGACTCCACGGCTGGGTGTGATCTGTTGTCATTCCTCGACGCCTACTCCGGCTACCACCAGATCTTCATGACAAGAGAAGACGAAGAGAAAATAGCATTCATCATCCCATGTGGTATGTATTGTTTCATGCGGATGCCTTTCGGGTTGAAGAGTGCTGGTTCGACATTTGCAAGGGCGGTCCAGATTGGTTTTGAACCCCAGCTCCATAGAAATATGGAAGCTTATATGGATGACATAGTGGTCAAAACCAAGGACAAGGCAACCCTCATACCAGATTTGCGAGAAACATTTGCAAACCTGCGCAAGAACAATCTCAAGCTGAACCCTAAGAAGTGCGTCTTTGGCGTCCCGTCCGGCAAGCTTCTCGGGTTCTTTGTGTCACAGCGTGGGATAGAGGCCAATCCGAACAAGATCAAAGCCATAGAGCAGACTGAAGCACCCAAGCGAATCAAGGATGTGCGTCAGCTTGCTGGTTGCGTCGCCGCCATGGGCAGGTTCATTTCCAAGTCTGTCGAGCGCGCCCTTCCCTTTTTCAAGATCCTAAAAAAGGCAGGCCCGATGGAGTGGACGCCAGAAGCCGAAGCAGCATTGCAAGATTTGAAGAAGTACCTCTCCTCCATGCCGATACTAGTTGCGCCTAGGCCACATGAGCCGTTGCTGCTATACCTGGCGGCAACGAACCAGGTGGTCAACGCCGCACTAGTGGCGCAGAGAGAGGTTGACGACGAGGTAATGGCAGCGACAGAGCCCGACACCACCAATGCGGAGACGACACAGCCAGTTGAAGTGCCGCCGAAGAAGAAAATGATGCAGCACCCTGTCTACTTTGTTAGTTCCCTCCTGCAGGGGGCTAGATCAAGGTACTCCGGCGTGCAGAAACTGCTCTTCGGCCTTCTTATGGCCTCAAGGAAGCTGCGTCACTACTTCCAGGCACACGAGATCACTGTCGTCACTCGCCTCCCTCTGCAACGGATATTGCACAATCCAGATGCAATGGGAAGAATTGTGGAATGGGCACTGGAGCTGTCCAGCTTTGGCCTCAAGTTTGAAAGTACTTCGACGATTCAGAGCCGAGTCTTGGCGGAGTTCATTGCAGAATGGACCGCAACGCCCGACGAAGAAGCCCAAGAGACTGCTCTCCCCGGCAAGGAGGCAAGTTGCGATTGGATCGTGTACTTTGATGGAGCTTTCTCCTTATGGGGCGCCGGGGCTGGCGTACTACTTGTCGCGCCCACCGGAGAGCACCTCAAGTACGTGATCCAGATGAACTTCCCCAGGGAGGCGTCAACCAACAATAGGGCTAAGTACGAAGGGCTGCTTGCCGGTCTTAGGATCGCGGCGGACCTCAGAATCAAGAAACTCATCGTCAGGGGTGACTCGCAGCTTGTCGTCAAGCAAGTCAACAAGGATTACCAGAGCCCGTTGATGAAGGCCTACGTCGATGAAGTGAGAAAGCTGGAAGAATGTTTCGACGGTATACAGGCTGAACACGTTCCCCGAGTGGAGAATGATATCGCTGATTACCTGTCAAAACGCGCCGCCCTCAAGCTACCTGTGGAACCAGGTACCTTTATGCTTCAGCTAAATCAGCCATCCGTTGATCCATCAACAAAGCAGAACAAGAGGAGGAAATCAGGGCCCGGCAAGTACCTTCCCGCCGAGCTCCCCAGGGCCGCCGGCAAGGATGTTGCCGGGGACACTGAGCCCGCCACGGGACGGCTAGCTCCGGCGGAGTGTCAAGCTCTTGCCGTCGAGACAGCCGCTCCTATGGCGGAGGAAATGCCTTTAGTCCTCGCCGTCGAGCTATAGGCTCCAGCGTGGGCACATCATACCGTCCGATTCCTCCAAACAGGGGAACTTCCTGAGGAGCAGGAAGAAGAGGAAAAAGTAGCCCGTCGCTCTACCATGTACCAGTTCGTCGATGATGTCATGTACAGGAAGAGGCTGAACGGTGTGAAATTGAAGTGTATCCCTTGAGAGGAAGGACTGGAGCTGTTGGCGGAGATACACGGAGGCATATGTGGATCCCACATCGGGTCAAGGGCCCTTGCCGGCAAGGCATTTCGGCAAGGTTTCTTCTGGCCCACCGCCCTCCAGGATGCGACGACACTAGTCACCGGATGTGAAGCGTGCCAGTTCCATTCAAAGAAGCTTCATCAGCCAGCTCAAGCCCTTCAAACCATTCCTCTCTCCTGGCCCTTCTCAGTCTGGGGGCTCGACATACTGGGCCCTTTCCCCCGCGTTGTCGGGGGCATTGAGTACTTGTACGTTGCAATCGACAAGTTCACAAAGTGGCCGGAGGTGGAGGCAGTGAGGAAGGTCACAACTTAGTCAGCCGTCAAGTTCTTCAAGAGACTAGTGTGCCGTTTTGGCGTACCCAACAGGGTTATCACCGACAACAGCACACAGTTCACAAGCCGCACCTTCATGCAATATACCCAAGACCTCGGCAGCAAAGTCTGTTTCGCTTCCGTTGCTCACCCGCGAAGCAATGGTCAAGCTGAGAGGGCAAATGCTGAAGTACTGCGAGGCTTAAGGACCAAGACCTTTGACAGGCTGCACAAGAGTGGAAGGCGCTGGATTGATGAGTTGCCGACGATTCTTTGGTCGATCAGGACGACGCCAAATCGAGCCACCGACCAGACACCCTTTGCCCTAGTATACGGGGCAGAAGCAGTTCTCCCCACTGAACTCATATACGGGTCACCTCGAGTGCTCGCTTATGATGAGCTTGAGCAAGAACAACTGCGGCAAGATGACGTAGTGCTCCTTGAGGAAGATCGTCTTCGGGCGGCTGTGAGAGCAGCACGCTACCAGCAAGCCTTGCGACGCTACCATAGCCGCAAGGTTCATGCCCAAAGCCTTGAGGAAGGTGACCTTGTCCTTCGGCGCGTTCAATCGGCCAAGAATTCCAACAAGTTGACGCCAAAGTGGGAAGGCCCTTATCGGGTAATACGAGTCACCAGGCCCGGCGCAGTCCGCCTGGAGACCGAAGATGCCGTTCCGGTGAGTAACTCCTGGAACATTGAGCATCTTCGCAAGTTTTACCCATGAGGCGCGGCTTGCCGCCCCCCCCCCCCGGCAAGCCACCTTTTGTACAAGCATTGCCGATGATGCATGTAACCCTTTGTACAAAGCCAGGCGCAGACCCTGAGCATAAATAAATGAAGCGCTGGCGCCCTAAGTTATAGCATGCATGCTAGGTCGAGTCTCGTCCTTGGTTAGGGTTGATAGTGCTTAGCGGCGACTAACCCCTAGCTTAGAGGTCGAGTGTGCATCTCTTTGCCGTTCTTTTGTCTTCTTTGGTTCGCAGGACTCACAGATATCCTTGCCGGATCACTTGAGGACGAAAAAGAAAAGAGGGGCAGACCAACATCTAGACCCCGGCAAGCCAGTATTGCCGGGGGCTGCAAGTGCAAGGATTCACCCACTGCAAACCAGAGTTGCCGGGGGCTACAACTTCAGATAAGTTCTTCATCCCTTATCATGCATTCCCTTATGGACTGAGGTATGTGAAAGCTCGTTCCTTCCTAAAGCTACCGTGCTCCCCTAAACTCTAGGCCCTAGGGCTCGTTCCTGGGGCCAGGTTTGGTCGTAGTCGCGGCAGCGAAAGGATGAATCAAGGAGCCTGAACCCACCTCATCCCTGCCTCCGCCAAAGGCATGAGAAAGGTCGAGCAATGTGGGAAGACGGCAAGGCCTGCTGCCGGGCAAGGAAATGTTTATCTTAGAGATATCAAGGATTTAATCCTTGACGTGGGTTCTACCCGCAAACAAATGACCCGGCAAGCATCCCTTTTTCATTAAAAACATTCCACTCAGGTACAGTCCATAGGGAATGAAAAACATGAATGATGGGATTACAAGTTTTAAATTCAGCTAAGGCCCGAAGGCTTACAAACTAAAAAGAGATAAGGTGCCCGTAATCCCTTTCTTGTCTCTCTCCTCAGGAGGCAGGTCAAGGAGGCGAAAAGGGCAAAAGGGGCGCCTAGGCGAGCTACGGGTGGCAGAAGACACCAAGAGAACATCTCGGTGGCCGTCCGAAGGCTGGATGGTGATGGCAGCGCTGGAAGCAGAGCTCAAAGACGAGGCGGCAGGACGTCAGCACGCGTCGAAGGCGTCGGTGCCCGCGTACTCCGAGTTGACGGCCTTGTCACCCGCCCTCTTCCTCTTCCATAGCCTCCCAACGCCAGCCGCCCAAGGAGACGACCCCGAGAAGTTCAGGGAGCCGGCGACACGGATGATGGGGTCGCCGGTGCCGCACGGGGTGGCACCCGACACCTAGTCGGACCCGTCATCCTGCCGCCTGCTACCCTCGCCTTCGCTGCCGCTGTCCTCCTTGTCACTCCCGCCCAAGGAGGAGTCTTCGCTATTAGAAGAGCTCTCCACGCTGTACCTTGCACGGGTCCCGAAGAGCCCAAAGACCTTGATGGAGAGGAGGCCACCCTCCATCAGCTTGAAATGGAGAGTGAGGCCTACGTCAAGCGGTGGATATGAGCGAACGTCTTCCATCCCCGACGAAGATACATCACGTGAGGGGCTGGGAAGTCTATGCGAACCCGCGTACCACTGATCCCACAACCCCTCTTGTGCAGCCGCAGTGACTCCGGCGGATCCAGCTCCATCTCCCGCGCGAATGGGGTCGGGAGACGAAGGTGACGGCGAGGCGGCCGACGCAGCCTGACGAAGAACTCGCAAGGGTCATCCCCAACGTGGCCCTCCATGGGGAGAGGAACTGCTGGCGGAGGCGAGGCCGGCGCGCCGCCCCGTCCTCCTCTTCCCATAGCGCCTCGGCCTCGCCCACGGCCTCGTCCCCTCCCCCTTCCCCTTGCGGCTGGCTTTGCCACCGCGGGTGCAGGAGAAGGAGGGACGCGTTGTCGAGCGGCGACCCGCGCCGACACCGTTGAAGGACCAGGGTTCCCTCTCTCCATGGCGGATGGAAGGGGGGAGCAGAAGATGAAGGAAGAAGGAGATGAAGGAATGTGGGATGCCATCCCCCCCTCCCGCTCCTTATAATGGAACGGGGTGGGGGCTCGGCCGCCCCGCTCCGCCAATCAAGACGCGGAAGGCGCAGGGAACTAGGACCGACCCGCTGCCCCAGCCCGCGGTGGCCCAGTTTCCCGCCTCCACCGATCGCCACCCCGAGCGCATGGGAGCCACGTGGCAGGCATGCAGGACCGAGGCGATGGGTGAGGCGACCTCTCCCCACCCCGTGATCGTGGGGAGTGGATGCCTTGAAGACCACGCCTCGGCCCCGTTCAGTAAATGGGCCGCGTTTCCACGCCTCCCTCCATTTATGGGGAAGGCGCGAACCGCCCCCTTTACTACGACGTGACGCATGCGTGCAGAGCTCAGCTCCACGCATGCCGCCCACGCCACACACGCCTCATGACGCCCCACCACGCGCGGGAAGCGTGGGGAGGGCAACGCGCGAAGAAACTTACCACGGTAAAAACCGCCCCGCCTGCCCGCGCACCGTTTTTGGGCCTAGCCCAACGACGCGATTGCGCTTACGTGTGGCCCAGGCCCGGGGGCTCCTGTCAGTGTACAAAAAGAGGGGTGCACTTTTTGTACCCCTATAACTGTGCACGGGCAGTCTGAGCCACAGGCACCGCCACACTGGGCAAGTCAAGGGAGGTGAGCCAAGGTAAGACCGAAGCCCGAGAGAAGCAAAACGACGCCAAGACCAAGATCACAAAGAGCAAAGGGGACGAAGTGAACTCCCCCGGCAAGACCCTTGCCGGGAGGCGATTTTAGCAAACCCGGCAAGACCCTTGTCGTGGAAGCTCGCCCCACACCTATGGAGTGAGTCACCCTTGTGTCCACTGCCCCCATGGGGCAAGGATTCGGGAGACATCCCCGTGGTGGCATGCAGATCTTTGTGAAGACATTCAAGATCAGATACACACCTTAGAAGATGATGATCCTCGGCGGGATCCCAGCCAAGGAGGACCACAAGGCCCCCGGCAAGAGCCTTGCCGGGGATGACAGCGGGCGCCACGGCAAGACCCTTGCCGGGGCCCCGGCAAGATCCTTGCCATTAACACCCGTAGGGCCACCATCAGGCCCACGCCAATCAAACCTCCACCGCCGCTCGCATGCAGCTGCTGACCCAACCAGCTGGGCAGGCACCTGCGTGGCGGGAAACGGATCTTTGTGGAGACCCACCACTGCGCCACCTCAGCTGCCTGCCTGCCTACATGGCACCACGGGCACCGCTGGCCAGGGCGCGTGTCGACGTAAGAGGGAGCGGCCACGGACGAGACAGGGCTCTCCCCCGTCCCTGATAAAGCAAAGGCACCTAAGGAAGACGCATTTAATGCGCCTTGTCATGTAATGCGAGGGATAACCTCGCATCACTTTACCCTTTCCACCTCCTGCGTGCCACTGTGGCAACCCCTTTCCCTATAAATGGAGGCCCAAGGCGACCAGGAGGAGGATTCGGCTTTTTGGAGCTCCTCACGCCCCATTGCTAGTTCAAGAACACAGATAAACAATCCACCAAAGCAGGAGTAGGGTTTTACGCGTCCTCGCGGCCCGAACCTGGGTAAAGGAACCGTGTGCTATTTGTTTGATCCGCTCTTCTCACGACCCCGCGCCCCGCAACCGTAGTAGGGATTCTTGTGATCCCATAGGTGTCGTTCCACACCGACACGTTGAGCACCATGTTTAAGTAGAGATTACAGCGGGTAAGAGAGAGGTTACACCGCTTCATAGAGGGGGGGCAGAGTTGGTGATGATGGTGGTGAAGTTGTTGGTGAAGATGATGGTGATGATGATGGCCCCCGGTGGCACTCCGGCGCCACCGGAAGCAAGGGGGAGAGAGCCCCCCTCCTTCTTCTTCTTCCTTGACCTCCTCCCTAGATGGGAGAATGGTTTCCCCTCTGGTCCTTGGCCTCCATGGCGTTGGAGGGGCGAGAGCCCCTCCGAGATTGGATCTATCTCTCTGTTTCTCTCTGTTTCTGCGTTATGTTCTGCTTCCTTTTCACCGTTTCTTTTATATCCGGAGATCCGTAACTCCGATTGGACTGAAACCTTCGCCGTGATTTTTTTCTCCAAAAATTAGCTTTCTTGCGGCTGAAGAAGGGCATCAACCTCCTTACGGGTGGCCCACGAGGGTGGGGGGCGCACCCTCCTGGTATGGGCGTGGGCCCCTGCCTCGTGGCCACCTCGGACACTGTTTCGCGTTGATCTTTCTCCCAGATTTTCCAAATATTGCAAAAATAAGCTCCATCCGTTTTTACCCCGTTTGGACTCCGTTTGATATGGATATTCTGCGAAAGCAAAAACATGCAACAAACAGGAACAGGCACCGGGCATTGGATCAATATGTTAGTCCCAAAAATAGTGTAAAAGTTGCCAAAAAGTATATGGAAGTTGTAGAATATTGGCATGGAACAATCAAAAATTATAGATACGATGGATACGTATCAGCATCCCCAAGCTTAATTCCTGCTTGTCCTCGAGTAGGTAAATGATAAAAAAATTGATGTGGAATACTACCTAACATAATCTTGATCATATATCTAATCATGGCATGAATATTAGGACACGAGTGATTCAAAGCAATCTATTCTTTGACATAAAAACAATAATACTTCAAGCATACCAACCAAGCAATTATGTCTTATTGAAATAATATAGCCAAAGAAAGCTCATCCCTACAAAATCATATACTCTGGCTATGCTCCATCTTCACCACACAAAATATTCACATCATGCACAACCCCGATGACAAGCCAAGCAATAGTTTCATACTTTTGACATTTCTCAAACCTTTTCAACTTTCACGCAATACGTGAGCGTGAGCCATGGACATAGCA
This sequence comes from Aegilops umbellulata, assembly GCA_032464435.1. Taxonomy (NCBI): domain Eukaryota; kingdom Viridiplantae; phylum Streptophyta; class Magnoliopsida; order Poales; family Poaceae; genus Aegilops; species Aegilops umbellulata. The sequence continues at coordinate 335,947,507 of CP136058.1, forward strand.
CTATAGGTGGAATAGAATATGATGATGGGGGTTATGTGGAGAAGACACAAAAGGAGAAAGTCTCACATCGACGTGGCTAATCAATGGGCTATGGAGATGCCCATCAATTGATGTCAATGTGAGGAGTAGGTATTGCCATGCAACGGATGCACTAGAGCTATAAGTGTATGAAAGCTCAAACTTAAACTAAGTGGGTGTGCATCCAACTTGCTTGCTCATGAAGACCTAGGGCATTTGAGGAAGCCCATCGTTGGAATATACAAGCCAAGTTCTATAATGAAAATTCCCACTAGTATGTGAAAGTGATAACTCAAGAGACTCTCTATATCAAGAACATGGCGCTACTTTGAAGCAGAAGTGTGGTAAAAGGATAGTAACATTGCCCCTTCTCTCTTTTTCTCTCATTTTTTTTCTTTTTTTGGGCCTTCTTTTTTTCTTTTTTTTGCCTTTCTCTCTTTTTTTATTTTTTTCGTCCGGAGTCTCATCCCGACTTGTGGGGGAATCATAGTCTCCATCATCCTTTCCTCACTGGGGCAATGCTCTAATAATGATGATCATCACACTTTTATTTACTTAGAACTCAATATTACAACTCGATACTAGAACAAAGATATGACTCTATATGAATGCCTCTGGCGGTGTACTGGGATGTGCAATGATCTAGTGTAGCAATGACATCAAAAAACGGACAAGCCATGAAAACATCATGCTAGCTATCTTACGATCATGCAAAGCAATATGACAATAAATGCTCAAGTCATGTATATGATGATGATGGAAGTTTCATGGCAATATATCTCAGAATGGCTACGGAAATGCCATGATAGGTAGGTATGGTGGCTGTTTTGAGGAAGATATAAGGAGGTTTATGTGTGACAGAGTGTATCGTATCACGGGGTTTGGATGCACCGGCGAAGTTTGCACCAACTCTCGAGGTGAGAAAGGGCAATGCACGATACCGAAGAGGCTAGCAATGATGGAAGGGTAAGAGTGCGTATAATCCATGGACTCAACATTAGTAATAAAGAAATCACATACTTATTGCAAAAATCTATTAGTCATCAGAACAAAGTACTACGCGCATGCTCTTAGGGGGATAGATTGGTAAGAAAAGACCATCGCTCGTCCCCGACCGCAACTCATAAGGAGGACACTCAATAAACACCTCATGCTCCAACTTCGTTACATAACGGTTCACCATACGTGCATGCTACAGGACTTGCAAACCTCAACACAACTATTTCTCAGTTTCACAATTACTCAACTAGCAGGACTGTAATATCACCACCTTTATATCGCAAAACTATTGCAAGGAATCAAACATATCATATTCAGTGATCTACAAGTTTTATGTAGGGTTTTATGACTAACCATGTGAATGACCAGTTCCTGTCATCTCTCTAAATAGATATAAGTGAAGCACGAGAGTTTAGGTATTTCTACAAAAGATATGACCATGCTCTAACAAATATAAGTGAAGCAAAAGATCATTCTACAAATGGCGGTTGTCTATGTGAAGAGAAACAAGCAATCCAAACTTCAAATGATATAAGTGAAGCACATGAAGCATTCTATAAAGCCATACTCAAAAGATATAAGTGAAGTGCAATGAGCATTCTATAAATCAACCAAGGACTATCTCATACCAGCATGGTGCATAAAAGAAAAATGAAAACTAAATGCAAAAGACGCTCCAAGATTGCACATATCACATGAATGAAACGAATCCGAAAACATACCGATACTTGTTGAAGAAAGAGGGGATGCCTTCCGGGGCATCCCCAAGCTTAGACGCTTGAGTCTCCTTGAATATTTACTTGGGGTGCCTCGGGCATCCCCAAGCTTGAGCTCTTGCCTCTCTTCCTTCTTCTCACATAGAGACCTTCTCGATCATCGAATAGTTCATCCACACAAAAACTTCAACAGAAAACTCGGTAAGATCCGTTAGTATAATAAAGTAAATCACTACTCTAAGTAATGTTGCAAACCAATTCATATTTTGTTTTTGCATTGTGTCTACTGTAATATAACTTTTTCATGGCTTAATCCACTGATATAAATAGATAGTTTCATCAAAACAAGCAAAGATGCATCAAAAACAGAATCTGTCTAAAACAGAACAGTCTGTAATAATCTGAACATTCACCATACTTTTGATACTTTAAAAATTCTGCTAAAATTAGGAAACATAAAAAATTTGTACGGCAAGACAGTGCAAAAAGAATCAGAACCATTTGACATTCCAGTAAAATACTAAAATTCGCGCACTACAGCCAAAGTTTCTGTCCTACACCGCACAAACCAACAAGTATTGTAAACATCCTAAAGGCAAACCTTGGCACATTATTTTTATAATACAATGGAATTGTACAAGGGGATAATTATTTTTGTTGAAAAGTTTCTGTAATCAACATTCACAAAGTTTCTGTGAGCATGAACAAAGTTCAAGGACGTCCTCACTTTCACAATGCTCGTCTCTGTCACTTTCACTTTTCGTTTTGAAAAGTTTTGGGTTCCCCTATTTATTTTTTTTATTTTAAACTATATGAAAGCACTCAACAGAAATAAATGACTCTCTAAAACTTCCGGGTTGTCTCCCTGGCAACGCTTTCTTTAAAGCCATTAAGCTAGGCATGTAGTGCTCAAGTAGTGAATCCACCCGGATCCCAAGGTATATCAAAGCCAATTTTAATTAACAATGATTTGTGATTTAGTAGTGAGCATGAAGCAACATATATCAACTGATGACGAAGTCTAACTCTCTTACTATGCATCGGCATGTCATAAAAGAACAATTCATGCACACAAAGTAAAGGCCAATGCAAAGTATAAACAGTTTCTTGCAATTTTATCATGTTGGAAACATAGAGAGGTGGAGATATAGTTCCTCTCTCATAATAATTGCAAGTAGGAGCAGCAAGCACATGCATATTATATCTATCAAAATCATCATGTGTAATAGTAAAACGCAACCCATCAATATAATCCTTAATAAGTGCAAACTTCTCCGATATAATGTAGTTGGGAGGATTCAAAAAGATAATAGGACTATCATGAGTGGGTGCAATAGCAACAATTTCATGTTTAACATAAGGAACTATAGCAAGTTCATCTCCATAAGCATCATTCATATTGGCATCTTGGCCACAAGCATAGCAAGCATCATCAAAAAGGGATATTTCAAGAGAATCACTGGGATCATAACAATCATCATAGCAATGATCCTTCAGTAAGCACGAAGGGAAATTAAACAATGTATGAGTCGAAGAGTTACTCTCATTAGAAAAGGGCACGGGTAGCTAATCCGCTCTTCCTCCTTTTGTTCTTCGCCCTCCTCATCATCTTTTTCATCCAATGAGCTCACAGTTTCATCAATTTCTTCTTCCATAGACTCCTGCAAAATATTAGTCTCTTCTTGGACAACGGGGTAATCCTCAAGATATGGTTCAACATAGGGATTAGAAGCATAATTATCATAGCAATATTTAAGTATGGCAAAATTTTCAGATTTGTGAAAAGTAGCATCATACGTTTCAATCAAAGAAGCAATTTCATAAGCACCCTTAAAAGCAACAAATTCTTCAATTTGTTGAATATCATAGTAACTATAAACACCTTTAGCATACGAAGATACGATTCCATTATCACTAAACTCACATTGATAGGGAAGGTGTTTCTTAGGGTTTTCAAAACAACAAGTAAAATCATATATTTCACATAAATTCCAAGCATAGTATTGCAAACGATGAATTTTACCCAATAGAATTTCCCCTTTTTCAGATATACGGTGTCGCACATAACAAGCATGCTCATCTAAAGATTTTCCCTCGACTAAGCTAGTTGGGGTTTCAGCACGAGCACATATGGATCGAAGATGATCCAAGTAATAAGCTTCAGCAGTGTGATAGATTTTGAGAGGTTCTTCAACCATTGGTTCAGTAGGTACAACTATTTTTTTTGGTATTTTGAGCTTCCTACCCATAACTAAAGATATAAAACAACTAAGAACAGCAAATAAAAATTACTTAGTGATAAAGCAAACAAGCACACACGAGAATATTCACCCCACACTATAACTCCCCGACAACGGCGCCAGAAAAAGGTCTTCATAACCCACAAGTATAGGGGATCAATTGTATACTCTTTCGATGAGTAAGAGTGTCGAACCCAACGAGGAGCTAAAGTTAGAACAAATATTCCCTCAAGTTCTATCTACCACCGATACAACTCTACGCACGCTTGACGTTCGCTTTACCTAGAACAAGTATGAAACTATATGTACTTTGTAGGTGTTTTTGGATAGGTTTGCAAGAAAGTAAACAGCGAGTAAATAAAAGCTAGGGGCTGCTTAGATAAAGACACAACTAAATAGTTTTAATAGAGAGCTTTTTGTCACGAGAAAGTTATTTGTCCCTAGGCAATCGATAACTAGACCGGTAATCATTATTGCAATTTTATTTGAGGGAGAGCCATAAGCTAACATACTTTATCTATTTGGATCATATGCACTTATGATTGGAACTCTAGCAAGCATCCGCAACTACTAAAGATCATTAAGGTAAAACCCAGCCATAGCATTAAAGTATCAAGTCCCCTTTATCCCATACGCAAACAACCTCCTTACTCGGGTCTGTGCTTCTGTCATTCACGCCACCCACCATAAGCAAATCATGAACATATTGCAAACCCTCCCTCACGCTTGCGCGACACGGAGAACACCATAGGACAACACCAATAATAAAACATGCAAATCAAACCAATCTTGATCATCAAATAACCCATAGGACAAAACGGATCTACTCAAACATCATAGGATAGCCATACATCATTGGGAAATAATATATAGAGTTGAGCACCATGTTTAAGTAGAGATTACAGCGGGTAAGAGAGAGGTTACACCGCTTCATAGAGAGGGGAAGAGTTGGTGATGATGGTGGTGAAGTTGTTGGTGAAGATGATGGTGATGATGATGGCCCCCGGTGGCACTCCGGCGCCACCGGGAGCAAGGGGGAGAGAGCCCCCTCCTTCTTCTTCTTACTTGACCTCCTCCCCAGATGGGAGAAGGGTTTCCCCTCTGGTCCTTGGACTCCATGGCGTGGGAGGGGCGAGAGCCCGTCCGATATTGGATCTATCTCTCTGTTTCTCTCTGTTTCTGCATTCTGTTCTGCTGCCTTTTCACTGTTTCTTTTATATCCGGAGATCCGTAACTCCGATTGGACTAAAACCTTCGCCGTCATTTTTTTTCTCTCCAAAAATTAGCTTTCTTGCGGCTAAAGAAGGGCATCAACCGCCTTACGGGTGGCCCACGAGGGTGGGGGGCGTGCCCTCCTGGTATGGGCATGGGCCCCTGCCTCATGGCCACCTCGGACACCATTTCGCGTTGATCTTTCTCCCAGATTTTCCAAATATTCCAAAAATAAGCTCCGTCCATTTTTATCCCGTTTGGACTCCGTTTGATATGGATATTCTGCGAAACCAAAAACATGCAACAAACAGGAACTGGCACTGGGCATTGGATCAATATGTTAGTCCCAAAAATAGTGTAAAAGTTGCCAAAAAGTATATGGAAGTTGTAGAATATTGGCATGGAACAATCAAAAATTATAGATACGACGGAGACGTATCAGCATCCCCAAGCTTAATTCCTGCTCGTCCTCGAGTAGGTAAATGATAAAAAAATATTTTTTGATGTGGAATGCTACCTAACATAATCTTGATCATATATCTAATCATGGCATGAATATTAAGACACGAGTGATTCAAAGCAATCTATCCTTTGACATAAAAACAATAATACTTCAAGCATACCAACCAAGCAATTATGTCTTATTGAAATAATATAGCCAAAGAAAGCTCATCCCTACAACATACTCTGGCTATGCTCCATCTTCACCACACAAAATATTCACATCATGCACAACCCCGATGACAAGCCAAGCAATAGTTTCATACTTTTGACATTTCTCAAACCTTTTCAACTTTCACACAATACGTGAGCATGAGCCATGGACATAGCACTATAGGTGGAATAGAATATGATGATGGGGGTTATGTGGAGAAGACAAAAAAGGAGAAAGTCTCACATCGACGTGGCTAATCAATGGGCTATGGAGATGCCCATCAATTGATGTCAATGTGAGGAGTAGGTATTGCCATGCAACGGATGCACTAGAGCTATAAGTGTATGAAAGCTCAAACTTAAACTAAGTGGGTGTGCATCCAACTTGCTTGCTCATGAAGACCTAGGGCATTTGAGGAAGCCCATCGTTGGAATATACAAGCCAAGTTTTATACTGAAAATTCCCACTAGTATATGAAAGTGATAACTCAAGAGACTCTCTATATGAAGAACATGGTGCTACTTTGAAGCACAAGTGTGGTAAAAGTATAGTAACATTGCCCCTTCTCTCTTTTTCTCTCATTTTTTTCTTTTTTTTGGGCCTTCTTTTTTTCTTTTTTTTGCCTTTCTCTCTTTTTTTATTTTTTTTCGTCCGGAGTCTCATCCCGACTTGTGGGGGAATCATAGTCTCCATCATCCTTTCCTCACTGGGGTAATGCTCTAATAATGATGATCATCACACTTTTATTTACTTAGAACTCAATATTACAACTCGATACTAGAACAAAGATATGACTCTATATGAATGCCTCTGGCGGTGTACTGGGATGTGCAATGATCTAGTGTAGCAATGACATCAAAAAACGGACAAGCCATGAAAACATCATGCTCTCTATTTTACAATCATGCAAAGCAATATGACAATGAATGCTCAAGTCATGTATATGATGATGATGGAAGTTGCATGGCAATATATCTTGGAATGGCTATGGAAATGCCATGATAGGTAGGTATGGTGGCTGTTTTGAGGAAGATATAAGGAGGTTTATGTGTGACAGAGCGTATCGTATCACGGGGTTTGGATGCACCGGCGAAGTTTGCACCAACTCTCGAGGTGAGAAAGGGCAATGCACGGTACCGAAGAGGCTAGCAATGATGGAAGGGTGAGAGTGCGTATAATCCATGGACTCAACATTAGTCATAAAGAACTCACATACTTATTGCAAAAGTCTATTAGTCATCGGAACAAAGTACTACGCGCATGCTCCTAGGGGGATAGATTGGTAGGAAAAGACCATCGCTCGTCCCCGACCGCCACTCATAAGGAAGACAATCAATAAACACCTCATGCTCCAACTTCGTTACATAACGGTTCACCATACGTGCATGCTACAGGACTTGCAAACCTCAACACAAGTATTTCTCAATTTCACAATTACTCAACTAGCAGGACTCTAATATCACCACCTTTATATCGCAAAACTATTGCAAGGAATCAAACATATCATATTCAGTGATCTACAAGTTTTATGTAGGGTTTTATGACTAACCATGTGAATGACCAGTTCCTGTCATCTCTCTAAATAGATATAAGTGAAGCACGTGCGTTTAACTCTTTCTACAAAAGATATGCCCATGCTCTAACAAATATAAGTGAAGCAAAAGAGCATTCTACAAATGGCGGTTGTCTATGTGAAGAGAAACAAGCAATCCAAACTTCAAATGATATAAGTGAAGCACATGAAGCATTCTATAAAGCCATACTCAAAAGATATAAGTGAAGTGCATTGAGCATTCTATAAATCAACCAAGGACTATCTCATACCAGCATGGTGCATAAAAGAAAAATGAAAACTAAATGCAAAAGACGCTCCAAGATTGCACATATCACATGAATGAAACGAATCCGAAAACATACCGATACTTGTTGAAGAAAGAGGGGATGCCTTCCGAGGCATCCCCAAGCTTAGACGCTTGAGTCTCCTTGAATATTTACTTGGGGTGCCTCGGGCATCCCCAAGCTTGAGCTCTTGCCTCTCTTCCTTCTTCTCACATCGAGACCTTCTCGATCATCGAATAGTTCATCCACACAAAAACTTCAACAGAAAACTCGGTAAGATCTGTTAGTATAATAAAGTAAATCACTACTCTAAGTACTGTTGCAAACCAATTCATATTTTGTTTTTGCATTGTGTCTACTGTAATATAACTTTTTCATGGCTTAATCCACTGATATAAATAGATAGTTTCATCAAAACAAGCAAAGATGCATCAAAAACAGAATCTGTCTAAAACAGAACAGTCTGTAATAATCTGAACATTCACCATACTTTTGATACTTTAAAAATTCTGCTAAAATTAGGAAACATAAAAAATTTGTACGGCAAGATAGTGCAAAAAGAATCAGAACCATTTAACATTCCAGTAAAATACTAAAATTCGCGCACTACAGCCAAAGTTTCTGTCCTGCACCGCACAAACCAACAAGCATTGTAAACATCCTAAAGGCAAACCTTGGCACATTATTTTTATAATACAATGGAATTGTACAAGGCGATAATTATTTTTGTTGAAAAGTTTCTGTAATCAAGATTCACAAAGTTTCTGTGAGCATGAACTATATGAAAGCACTCAACAGAAATAAATGACTCTCTAAAACTTCCGGGTTGTCTCCCTGGCAGCGCTTTCTTTAAAACCATTAAGCTAGGCATGTAGTGCTCAAGTAGTGAATCCACCCGGATCCCAAGGTATATCAAAGCCAATTTTAATTAACAATGATTTGTGATTTAGTAGTGAGCACAAAGCAACATATATCAAGCGATGACCAAGTCTAACTCTCTTCCTATGCATCGGCATGTCATAAAAGAACAATTCATGCACACAAATTAAAGGCCAATGCAAAGTATAAACAGTTTCTTGCAATTTTATCATGTTGGAAACGTAGAGAGGTGGAGATATAGTTCCTCTCTCATAATAATTGCAGGTAGGAGCAGCAACCACATGCATATTTTATCTATCAAAATTATCATGTGTAATAGTAAAACGCAACCCATCAATATAATCCTTGATAAGTGCAAACTTCTCCGATATAGTGTAGTTGGGAGAATTCAAAAAGATAATAGGACTATCATGAGTGGGTGCAATAGCAACAATTTCATGTTTAACATAAGGAACTATAGCAAGTTCATCTCCATAAGCATCATTCATATTGGCATCTTGGCCACAAGCATAGCAAGCATCATCAAAAAGGGATATTTCAAGAGAATCACTGGGATCATAACAATCATCATAGCAATCATCCTTCGGTAAGCACGAAGGGAAATTAAACAATGTATGAGTTGAAGAGTTACTCTCATTAGAAGGAGGGCACGGGTAACTAATCCGCTCTTCTTCCTTTTGTTCTTCGCCCTCCTCATCATCTTTTTCATCCAATGAGCTCATAGTTTCATCAATTTCTTCTTCCATAGACTCCTACAAAATATTAGTCCCTTCTTGGACAACGGGGTAATCTTCAAGATATGGTTCAACATAGGGATTAGAAGCATAATTATCATAGCAATATTTAAGTATGGCAAAATTTTCAGATTTGTGAAAGGTAGCATCATACGTTTCAATCAAAGAAGCAATTTCATAAGCACCCTTAAAAGCAACAAATTCTTCAATTTGTTGAATATCATAGTAACTATAAACACCTTTAGCATACGAAGATACGATTCCATTATCACTAAACTCACATTGATAGGGAAGGTGTTTCTTAGGGTTTTCAGAACAACAAGTAAAATCATATATTTCACATAAATTCCAGGCATAGCATTGCAAACGATGAATTTTACCCAATAGAATTTCCCCTTTTTCAGATATACGGTGTCGCACATAACAAGCATGCTCATCTAAAGATTTGCCCTCGACTAAGCTAGTTCGGGTTTCATCACGAGCACATATGGATCGAAGATGATCCAAGTAATAAGCTTCAGCAGTGTGATAGATTTTGAGAGGTTCTTCAACCATTGGTTCAGTAGGTACAACTATTTTTTTTGGTATTTTGAGCTTCCTACCCATAACTAAAGATATAAAACAACTAAGAACAGCAAATAAAAATTACTTAGTGATAAAGCAAACAAGCACACACGAGAATATTCACCCCACACTATAACTCCCCGACAACGGCGCCAGAAAAAGGTCTTCATAACCCACAAGTATAGGGGATCAATTGTATCCTCTTTCGATGAGTAAGAGTGTCGAACCCAACGAGGAGCTAAAGTTAGAACAAATATTCCCTCAAGTTCTATCTACCACCGATACAACTCTACGCACGCTTGACGTTCGCTTTACCTAGAACAAGTATGAAACTATATGTACTTTGTAGGTGTTTTTGGATAGGTTTGCAAGAAAGTAAAGAGCAAGTAAATAAAAGCTAGGGGCTTCTTAGATAAAGACACAACTAAATTAGTTTTAGTAGAGAGCTTTTTGTCACGAGAAAGTTATTTGTCCCTAGGCAATCGATAACTAGACCGGTAATCATTATTGCAATTTTATTTGAGGGAGAGGCATAAGCTAACATACTTTCTCTATTTGGATCATATGCACTTATGATTGGAACTCTAGCAAGCATCCGCAACTACTAAAGATCATTAAGGTAAAACCTAACCATAGCATTAAAGTATCAAGTCCCCTCTATCCCATACGCAAACAACCTACTTACTCGGGTCTGTGCTTCTGTCACTCATGCCACCTACCATAAGCAAATCATGAACATATTGCAAACCCTACAGCGGGAATCCCTCACGCTTGCGCGACACGGAGAGCACCATAGGACAACACCAATAATAAAACATGCAACTCAAACCAATCTTGATCATCAAATAACCCATAGGACAAAACAGATCTACTCAAACATCATAGGATAGCCATACATCATTGGGAAATAATATATAGCGTTGAGCACCATGTTTAAGTAGAGATTACAGTGGGTAAGAGAGAGGTTACACCGCTGCATAGAGGGGGGAAGATTTGGTGATGATGGCGGTGAAGTTGTTGGTGAAGATGACGGTGATGTTGATGGTCCCCGGTGGCACTCCGGCGCCACCGGAAGCAATGGGGAGAGAGCCCCCCTCCTTCTTCTTCTTCTTCCTTGACCTCCTCCCTAGATGGGAGAAGGGTTTCCCCTCTGGTCCTTGGCCTCCATGGTGTGGGAGGGGCGAGAGCCCCTCCGAGATTGGATCTTTCTCTCTGTTTCTCTCTGTTCTGCTGCCTTTTCACCGTTTCTTTTATATCCGGAGATCCGTAACTCCGATTGGACTGAAACCTTCGCCATGATTTTTTTCCAAAAATTAGCTTTCTTGCGGCCGAAGAAGGGCATCAACCACCTTATTTAAAGATTGCAGTCAGGAAAGTGGACTAATGTGAGAAAATATCCTCATTTAAAGATTGCAGCGTCAGCCTCCCCACATGATTCTCAAGTAACAGTAGGGCTAGATGAAGATAGTGAACGTAGCTCTATATATAGTTGATTACCGCATTTCCCCTACACTAGCATCGCAGGTGCTTGCTCTAACTTGGTAGCGTGATATGTGGTTGCATGTTGCATATGGTGTCTAGATTGTAATTCTTCCAATCTGGTTAAATTGCATGTGCTCTTCTGCTTAGTTTATACATTATACCTGTTAATGTGACATGCCTTCCTGTTTTTAGTCCATAGTACATCTGTCTATTAAGCATGTCCTTACATAAAACTATTGTTTTTTTGTATCCCACATAAATCAATATGACGAGACACCTTTAGTATATGCAGTGTGATATTAGTTTCATCTTTCATATGATTTATAGCATGCGCTGCTTCTAATTTGTTGAAATGTCATTTATGATCGGACGCTTTTATCTTGGCAGAGTCATATTGGTTGCATCTTTCATGTGGTGTCGCTTGCATTGCTTTTTATTTGTTGAAATGGTTTCTGCTCAGTTTACACAAACAGTTGTGAGTATGCCATGACGTCCTGTTTTTCGTATTATTCCATCCTGGAATCATGTGTTTGCCTTACATCAAAGTAGTGATTGTCAGTATCATGCACGAATGAGTTCTGAAGAGTGAATTTTATTGATTTTTCTTGTCGGTTTTACTTGACAATTCAAAATCAATAAAGCGGAAGGAAGTTAGCAAGGCAGAGGATGATGGTGCTCCTTCCAAACGGAGGGCCTCTACAGATTCTACTCCTCCATCCCCCCAAGATGATTTCCAAGACAACACATGCATAGACACTCAACGTAGTTGTGTTGATGATGAGCACGTCTCCCCTAGTGCACCATCATAGATGCTCCCTCTAACTTGGCACTGTTATATGTGGTTGCATGTTATGTATGATGTCTAGCTTGTATTGCTTCTAATTTTGTTGAATTTCATCTGCTTACTTTACACATTATACTTGTGAATAAGACACGTGTTCCTTTTTCTAGAACATACAATATCTGTCTATCACACCATGTTCTTACATCAAAGTACTACTGTTGTGTAACCTGCAACAATCACTTACCATAAGACACGCTTGACTTGGGAGTGTGATATAGGTTACATCTCGCATTCTTTTCTAGCTTGTACTACTTCTAATTTTTTGAAATGGCACTTATGATGAGACAGTTTTAACTTGGTAGAGTGATATTCGTTGCATCTTTCATATGGTGTCTAGCTTTCATTGCTTCTAATTTGTTGAAATGCCTTCTCCTTAGTTTACACATCATAAGCTGTGAATATGCGATGCTGTGAATATGCAATGGCACTAATGACGAGAGACCTTTAACTTGGTAGTGTGATGTTGTTTGCATCTTGCATATGATTTATTTCTTGTACTGCTTCACATTTGTTTAAACGGCATTTATGATGAGAAACTGTTAACTTTGGCAGAGCGATATTTGTAGCATCTTTCATATGGTGTCTAGCTTCCATTGCATTGCTTCTAATTTAGTGAAATGTCTTCTGCTTAGTTTACACATCATAGTTCTGTTTATCTCATGTCATCCTGTTTTTCATACATATTACATCCTCCTATCATGTGGTTGTCTAACATCAAAGTTCAGTTTGTCTGTATCACGCATCAATTTGTTCTGAAGAACTAAATTGTTATTCGTTTTTCTTGTCGGCTTGACTTAACATGGCACAGAGAAAGAGGAAGCAAGACAAAACGACATGGAGAGGGAAGCAGAAGAATCCTGCAGATTCTGCTGGTACTGATGGTGCAATAGAAGGTCAAAGTCCAGCGGAAAATTGTACCGACAAGGTATCCCGTGCTACACGAGCTGTAGAACAAGCCAAACAGAAACAAATAACTGCCACCAAACAAGCAGAGACAACCCTAGTTGTTGCAACACCTTCCATAGTGCCACCAGCTGCACGATTTACTCGTTGGTCAACTCGGCTAGCAGCATGTTCCCAAGCTCCCTTGCTACCTAACACTACTTCCGAAGCACTCTTGACACAAGATGAGTTGGCAAGATCAGAAGAACTTTGTGAGCTTCAACAACAAGAAGGTAGTTGTTGGAGTCAAGTTACAGTTGCATGCTTCTTTATATGTAGTCTTGTAGTTTGATGTACACTAACACTTCCTATGTTTGTTGTTTGACTAGCACCTAGGTGCAAGAGGAAACAAACATCAGGGATAATGCTCGATAGATTAACTAAATCTAGAGGAGGAAGAATGGAGATCCGTTTTGAGGCAGGTTTAAAAAGGCCACGTGATACTATAGAGTCAGCCAAGTTAGTATCAGAGGCAACAGTTGTCCTTAGGTGTCATGTACGTATCCTCCCAACATGGATTCAGTACAGGAATGACAAAGACGAAACCCAGTTCAACACCTTCCTCGACAATTTATCTGTAAGTATGGTTATGTATGGAAACCAGTAATATCGTCTTGCTCTGTCCCACACTTTCTAGGTTGCTGATAATGAGACTCCCATAATTTTCAACAGATGAGGTTCAAGTTGGATAGCCAAGATGATGCAACCAGACAAGCTTGCACCCATGTTTTCAAGTCTGCTCTGCAACAGTATCGGTATCACTTGAGGAAAACTACTCTGAAGGCAAGGCTAACAGTGAACTTGCCCAAACATCTCAAATGGAAAGTATATCGGATGAAGACTTGAGAGGCCTCGTCAAACACTGGTCCGATCCAAAGTATCAAGTACATTATATATATGTGATCTGATCACATGTTGAAGTCATATTTACGCATGTGCCACACAAATATATCTTCTTGTAGGTGAACTGTTCAAAGAACAAGGCCAACCGTACGAAAGTGAAATTCCAATAGACGACATGATCTCGTAGCTATATTGCAAACTGCGAGGCTCTTGTAATTAGCTGTTGTTTCACTCTTTTCGCTATACCATATTATCAGATCTATATTGACTTGTTCCAAATGCAGAGGAAAGCCCGCAAGGACCAAAAAGTACCTGAACCAAATGTTGCGGAAATCTTCAAGGACTGTCACACCAGCAAGATGAAGGGCATGACTACACCAGTCAAAGCCGCTGTTGTAAGTCCTTAATCCTCATGCCTTTTAACCACTACTTACTCCGACTCGTGCCTTGAACTTCATGGTTTGCAGCCAATGTGTATTACTCTTTTCAATTTTATACACAATTGCCTTAGCGTATCATTGCACCTTACAAGGTTTAAAAGAGAGGAGTGATGTTCCTTTGATCTTGACCTATAATCTAGTTCCGTGCTGGACTTGCCCACACAATGTTACAATTGCATGTTTGTCTGTTCTCAGTTGTTTTGTGATATGAATGATGTCATATTATGCTTACCGTATTATAAACTTTGTCTCTTTATCCTTAGCTGTTAATACAATGTGAAGAAATAGACAATACATTAGCCATGGTACATGGTCATATGTTTGGAACCTGGTTTTATTATGTACTTTGCAGTAAAATACAACTAATATTTTACATGGGTTCACCGGAATAAGTTCTGTATATAGACCAAAGCTATTTTGTTTGGTTTTGCTGCCTCCTTAATATCTTCTGTTCCGGTACTAATGTAAAAACTCAACTTTTCATCAAGCTATGGAAAAAATGGTGGAACCGCCACCTTCCGAAGGTGGCGAGGCAACTATAACCGCAATGTTAGCTCTTGCTGCAGTGGGTCAGTACATGTCCACTAACAGTGCCAAAAGCACGTTCCTGCGTAATACTGGGTTGGTCGTTAAGGCAATCTCGTCCAAACTGCCTCATGATCAAGATATGCAAGCTCAAAACAATGTTATATCTGCGCTCCAGACACAAGTTCGTTCCCTAACAGAGACCCTTTGTGAAACAAGGACATGCATTATTCGATGTCGTCAAGATATGCATGGTTTTGAAACCAGACTATCAAACATTTGCTATGTTGTTCAGGAGCCTATGAGAAATGAAGGCGATGGTTATGGTGCTCCATCGAACAATACAACATGAAAACGTAACATTCAGGTCAAATGAACTGAGCTTATGAACTTCTGGTGGTGCATTTATCTGCAAGACCATTAACTTTTATGCCAACCTTCCTTTTGTTTTATAGTTGTAATTTTTTTGTTGTGATACAAAATTTGTTCTTAACGTGCAGCCACCGGCTGAAGAAAACAACAAACCTTTTTTGTATAGTGTAGGGTGTTCCCTATATTTGCACTGGTGGCGATCTTTGATGCCCAGTGGATGTAATCTGTGCAATCGCCTTAATAGCCTAGCATTAGTTTCGGGCTTATTTATTTCCTAGTATTCTTTTTCCCTAGTTTGCTAGTGGCCGCAACAACCATGGGCCATATACGGACCGTGGTAACCATGACCCTGCTACGGGCCGTAGGATCCATGGGCCTCCTATGGGTCATCTTTAAATGGGCCTCCAACACGGCCGTAGAATCGGTGGCCTCAGGCCGTCGGATAAATGGGTCTACATGGGCCGTAAACGGGCGTAACTGGTATCGGCCTAGCACGGTAACGGGTTGCTAACAGGCCGGAGGACAGCAAAGGCTTAATTCTATCACAGCATAACGGGTCGTTAATGGGCCAAAATATAGGACGGGCTGGAAACGGCACAACGGGTTAACAAGCCAGGAACGGGCCGACTCTTGCCACGGGCCAAATTTGGCCCATTTGGGGAACATGCCAGTAACAGGCCAGAAGTAATCGACGACCGGAAAGGAGCCCAAGAACGTATGGGCCGTCAGTAGGCCGAAATCTAACACGGGCTGGAAACGGCCCATGTGAATCATGGGCCGTTAATGGGTACAAAGAAATTTACTGTTCATTCTGGGCTAGAGTCACTGTGGGCCTTTAAAGGGCCTAAAGATACGAAGGCCTCATATGGGCCGAAAGACGTCATGGGCCATACATGGGCCCAAAGTGAAACGGGCTGGTGTTATATTCGACGGCCAACATGACGTTGTTGGGCTGATTTCGAGTAGGCCTTAACGGGTCGTGAGTAACCGGGCCGTAAAATGGGCTATTTGTGAAGAGACCGTTAACAGGCTTTTCATGGGCCAGCCCGCTAACTTTTGACCAAGTCAAACGGGCCGACCTTTGTAAGCGAAATGGGCTGGTGGTGGGTGGTTGCACGTGTTGACATATCATAGGCGCCTATCTGACCCACTAACGAGCTGGCATGTGTTTCCTCCGACCAATCAGAATTTTACACATGGAAATTTACCATTGGTCCAGGCTGTTAACGAGTTATCGGATCCAAAACCGGACCCGATAGCTTAATGGCGACCCATTATGGTGGATGCCACGAGTCGGTCACCCTTGACAAAAGCACTTCTGTGACGCTCGATTCATCGTCATGGAAGTGGACACTTCCGTGATGACAATTTTGGTAATGTCAAGGAACACTTCTACGACAACACGGGTATCACTATCTTGATTCTTTCATAAAATTGTCATGGATGTACATGCATGATAGAAAACGTGACCTACTGTGACAAACACGCATCATCACAGAAGTGTATTTTTTTGTAGTGTTACCTGCATCCGACATCAACTAATTTATATGCATTAGAGCATGTGCCTGTAGTTCAAATTTGAATTATGCACATGAATGCACAGAAAACTCAATTAATGTATAAAGATGTCGAAGCGAACCTCGAAAAATCCCAAAAAATGACACAACACTCCTGTTGTTATATGTTGACACTAGGAAAAAAATTGAAATCGAGAAGAGGCAACGGATATCGTTTCGTCCAGAAAGGTGAAACGTTCCCTACCGAAACCATCACACTTGTTGTGAGAAGCACTGGTTTATGAGAAGCTTATACCCAAACCTGCCCCAAATGGGACAATTTTTTTACCACGGCATGTTGATGCTGCTCCATGATAGCATGCCAAGTTTCATGAATTTCGGACGAATTTTGGATTTACTAGAATTACAAAAGCAAGTACGTCGACGTTTGCCGGAGAGCCACAGTGTCGTGGTGTTCGAATTTCATCCTCATTTCTTGCATGGGAGATAAGCATAAACTCATGGACACATATATAATTTTACAACCCATGTTGGTGCACCGGAGCATCTGCATTTTGTTTAATTTTGAATTGTGCACCTGAAATGGCTAGAAAACCAATTTAATGTATAAAATGTTCAAACGAACCCTGAATAATTCCAATTCTTTTACGACACACATATAGTTGCATGTTCACTCCAGATAAAAGGTCTAGCAATTCAAACACCGTCCATTGCCGCTGTGACCCAATTATGTAATTCAAATCAAGATGAAAAATCAAGTAGATCGCACACAGTTTATTATCACCAACCGTGTGAGATGCAGCATAAAATATCCTGGAGCACCGTCAGCGTATAGTACGCCTATGGCTTACACGAGAAGGTGCGTCGGCTACAGTCCACAACCGGCGTCTCAAGCACACTAGCTCACTCCCCAAATATCATTTCACTGTTCAATCGTCGTCGGTGAAAGATGGGCACATGGACCCGCGTT
Source organism: Aegilops umbellulata (assembly GCA_032464435.1). Lineage (NCBI taxonomy): Eukaryota > Viridiplantae > Streptophyta > Magnoliopsida > Poales > Poaceae > Aegilops > Aegilops umbellulata. The sequence continues at coordinate 335,965,298 of CP136058.1, forward strand.
GTGAGGGCAACTACGGTGGCCCACTCCGGGGAGAGCGCGGCCGCAGCCGCCATGCACGTGCTAACAAGGTGCATGAGTGCGGCCGCAATCTGCGACCGGGCGGCCATGGCAGACCAAACGGCCGCTGTTGCTTCTCAAGTGGCGGCAGCAACATCTGGCTCGGGGATAACAACTGGCGAGAGCGGCACAGAAGCTGTCCGTTCCGCAGCGGCGACCTTAGCCCTGATGGAGGCCGCCCACGACCATGTCGAGGCCGCCCACGCCTAGCTCCTGGCGGTCACCGTACAAATCGAACGAAGCTTCTCTGACAACGGTCGGCAACCCACAGCCGAAGAGCTGGCAATCGCCGAGCGCATTCGAGCATCCATCCGTTCCTCCGCCGCATACCTTGCGACGACGGAGCCCGTCCAAGCCTAGATCGTGTGTGCCCACGCCCAGCTCGTGGCGGCCTTTTCCAAAGAGATGGTGAGATGCTTGCCGAGTATGGTGCGATGGATGCCATGGAGCCCCTTCCCCAGGAGACCGTCGGGCGCGAGCTGGACATGGAGGCGGCAGCGGTGATCGACAAGCACCAGCTGTAGTAGTACTCTTTGTTTTGTTTAATTAAGAGCGCCAGTCTTTAATTTGTTAGAGTAATGTTTAGGTTAGCTAGCTCTGTTTTATAGCTGAACTTGCTCGATTAAGAAGTGCGGGTGTGCTGTAGTCTCCTTTGTGTACCCAAATTATGTGATGACATGGATGACCACTATAACCATGGAAATTCGAGCCAAAATTTTTGACGTTCAAACTCATCACACACGGGTTAAGCTACCTGGATCATTTGTGATGTTCACATATCGTACACAGTTCTGAATAAGGGACCGTGTCTGATGACACTTTGCGCGCCAGTTTTTTCGCTGAAGTGATTCCAAATTTTCGGCTTCCGCGGAAATATCTACCTCCCCTCCCCCTTACCAAAAGCCACATTTCCCCTGTTTCCACCTTCCTTTCCAAGTTAAAACCTTCACTCCTTGCTTGCAGCGCCATCTCCTCGCCGGCGACCCTCCTTCACGCTGCTCGGCCTCGTCTATCCAGGCAGGTAATCCACACCCGACCCCCATCCTCCTCCTCCTTCCACATCCCACATGCCCCGACCGCCGGCGCGAGCGCGACACCTTCCACCCAAATCACCGACCCCTCCACCAAATAAGCGTGGCCCTAAGCCATGGTGCACGCAGTATAGCCAGGATCTCAAGGAGCATTTGGCAGCGGAGAAGCAAATCCCGGCCGCACGCGCGGATGAGGACGCGATGGCTGCCATTCGTGCCGACCCCCAGATCTTGGAGTAGCACCTTTCCATTTGCTAGATACGCCAATTAAGCGTGCTCGGTTTACCCATTGCATGTGATTCTCCTGCCTTTCCTTCACAAATTCTAGTGAATTGTGCTATCTAATTTTACCATGCAATCTGTTGCTCTAGTGTATATGTTCTATATGTCGTGGAGTGTGGTGCTCACTTATTAACTGTTTTGCTAATTAGTTTTCGTCTTCAGGTAACTATTTGGTTCAATTCTGCAAATGTGATGTTCAATTCTTCAGGCTGCAATTTTGTATTGTCTTCCATGTGAGAAATAAATCGAATTTATCTTTACAAAATACATGAGAAACGAATACAATTGCTATATTTCCAAGTTGTCAAGCATGCTTGGATTGGTTATACATTGTGCAATGTGATGCTCAGTTAACTTTTGGTTCATTTCTGTTGTGGTGTTTAGTTAACTGTTTGGTTCAATTCTGCAATGCGATGTTCAATAGTTGTGGGTGCATTCTGTTATTGTATACCATGTGAGGAGTAAATTGAATTTGGCTGTAGTAAATACATGAGAAACAAATACAATTGCTACCATTGGCTGTAGTTAACTGTTTGGTTAACTGTCTGATCTTCTATTAGGAGTATGTTATATGCAATGTGGTGCTCAGTTAATGTTGGTTCATTTTTTGTGGGGTTGAGTTAACTGCTTGGTTCAATTCTGCAATGCGGTGTCCAATTGTCGTGGGTAGAATTTTGTATTGTTGTGCATGTGAGGAATATATCGAATCTGGCTGCACTTAATACATGAGAAACATATACAAGTGCTATATTTCCTAGTTCTTAATCACGCTTGGTTTGGATAAATGGGTTTTCCATGTGGCTTGAATTAATTTGATGAATCTGCAATGTGCTTATTTTTCATCAACATATTTTGCTGATAGCATGCAAACCCTTACTTAACCTGATGACTAACTACCTTATATGTGTTGCAGGGAAACAATGGGAAGCACCGAGGTTTACAATCGAGGTTAGCATGTGCATGGTCTGTTGTCTAATAGCACCTTATTGTGCAATTGCAGGAACCATTCTAATATTTTGGTTTTTAACAATTTGGTCTGGCACATGTAGGTCCTGCTGTCAGAGGTTTTGACCCACTATTCGACTCTTTTTGCATATGGGGAAATCAGTTGTCCATGAGTATCAATCAAATCAAGAAACTCAGAAAGATTGTTAGGATAAAGAAATTAGCGACAAAAAACAACAAGATCTTTGTCTGCACAATGAAGAAGACATCAGTTCACTACAAGATGGCACTAACTGTTCACTACAAAAAAAAGACACATCCCTGACATTTTGGGCTGAACGAATTTTTTCTGTCATACTTATGACACTTCTATCACAATAATTGTGACAAAACCCGGTATCATCATAGATATGGTGGGCTCCTACTTCTATGACAAAAAATCATGATAGAAAATGGGCTTTTCATCCTAGGCGGGCCGGAGACGCAGCTGCATGACATTCTTTGGGCCGTCCATGACGGAAAAAAACGTGGTAGAAGCGAGGGCTAGGAAAATATCGGGGTGTTCCCGGTTATGGTGGTTGGTCGGGGCCGAGCGATGCACAGAGGTTTCGACGTTTCTCTCATACATGCACGCGCGTGGGTGCGAGGCGTTGGGCTCTAACTGAACCCGAGCGAGGCGTTCGCCTACTGAACCCGAGCGATTGCACTGTAGACTATGCGTTACTGAACCTGAGCGATCGATCGATGGCTGTTAACTGAACCCGATCGAGCGATTCCTTCACTACTGCTGCTAACTGAAGCCGATCGATGATGCCTCTAGATGAACAGTGAGCATTGTTGGGGGGTTTGGATGAACAGTTCCCGGTGGGGGTGGATGAACAGGACCCTGTGGTGTTGCCTCTGGATGAACAGGACCCCGATCGATCGAGCCGGTTGGGGCTGGATGAACATGACCCCGTGGAGGCATGGATGAACAGGATCACCCCGTGGAGGGCTGGATGAACAGTAGATGGTGGAGGGCGGGATGAACAGTAGCCCGTGGAGAGGGCTGGTTGAACATTAGCTGGTGGAGTGGCGCGCGATGGAGGCTGGATGAACAGGAGCCCATGGATGAACAGTCGCGAGTGGAGGCAGGAGGAGGTCGACGGTGGATGAACAGTAGCCCGTGGAGGCTGGAGGGGGTCGACGGTTGTCGGTGTCAAAACCGGCGGATCTCGGGTAGGGGGTCCCGAACTGTGCGTCAAGGCCGGATGGTAACAGGAGACAAGGGACACGATGTTTTTACCCAGGTTCGGGCCCTCTAGATGGAGGTAATACCCTACTCCCGCTTGATTAATATTGATGATATGGGTAGTACAAGAGTAGATCTACCACAAGATTAAGGAGGCTAAACCCTAGAAGCCAGCCTATGGTATGATTGTTGTGTATGGAGTTGATTGTCCTACGGACTACAACCCTCCGGTTTATATAGACACCGGATAGGGTTAGGGTTACACAGAGTCGGTTACAATGGTAGGAGATCTTGAATATCCGCATCGCCAAGCTTGCCTTCCACGCCAAGGAAATTTCCATCCGGACACGGGATGAAGTCTTCAATCTTGTATCTTCATAGTCCAGGAGTCCGGCGAAGGTTCCGGCTACCCGAACACCCCCTAATCTAGGACTCCCTCAGTAGCCCCTGAACCAGGCTTCAATGACGACGAGTCCGGCGCGCAGATTGTCTTCGGCATTGCAAGGCGGGTTCTTCCTCCAAGTCCTTCATAGAAGATTGTAAATACCAAGAATAGTGTCCAGCTCTGCAAAATAAATTTCCACATATTGCCATAGAGAGAATAATATTAACACAAATCAAATCTGCCGACGCATTCCGTAGTGCGTCATCACACTACAGCCAAGTCCTTTACGAATCGTTTTTACTTTTTCACCTCAGCACGTTTTGTGAGGTGGTTTCCTTGGCACGTCTTGTCAAAGCAGAGATCGTGTGCCCTTTTTACGGGATTCTCATCAATACGGACGTGGGTAACCCAACCGCGCCATTTACCATGGCGTTTGGTAGGCAAGTGAGTTCTATTAGGCAGGTGGGGACGCATAACCGCATCCGCCCATATAAGGGGATAATGATCCACTTTTCTTACCTACGCCTTCTTCCTCCTTTGCCAATCCATCTCCTGCGCACTCGAGCTCTAGCGCCCAAGCCTGCACTTCCCACCTCAACCTTCTCCAGCCATGTCCGGAGCGGGAGGCAAGTGGATGGTCTCGTCCGTCACGGAGGTCCAAGTGAAAAAGCTGAGGAAGGTCGGATACCTGTCCAAGGACATCCCGCACCGGCTTCCCTAAAAGGGGCAGCTTCTCCCCACCCCAAGGCCCCATGAGAGGGTAGTGTTCCTTCCCCACTTCCTCCGCGGACTGGGTTTTCCACTCCACCCATTCGTCCGGGGACTCATGTTCTACTACGGCCTGGATTTCCACGATCTGGCCCCGAACATCATCCTCAACATCTCGGGGTTTATCGTCGTGTGTGAGGCTTTCCTCCGCGTCCGCCCCCATTTTGGCCTTTGGCTCAAGACTTTCAACATCAAGCCCAAGGTGGTGCGCGACAGCCAGGCGGAGTGCGGAGGCGCCATGGCGGGCAAGATGGCCAACGCCTTATGGCTCGAGGGCTCCTTCGTGGAGACCATAAAGGGGTGGCAGTCCGGGTGGTTTTACATCACCGAGCCACGCGTTCCGAAATGGGTCGCAGCCCCTGAGTTCTGATCCGGACCCCCCACGCGGCTTATGTCCTGGAAAGAGACGGGCCTGTCGTGGGGCGACGAGAAAGAGGTGACCGGACTGCAAACATGCATCTAGTCCCTTGTGAACAAACCGATCAGGCTTGTCAATGTGGTCCAGGTTATGCTCGTCCGCCGGATCCTCTCGTGTCAATAATGGGACTTTACTCTGTGGGAGTTCAACCCGACGCAGCACCAAACCCTCAACAGGCTCTTCGACACGACGTATGAAGACGTCTGGAAGGTGCTAACCAAAGGCGCCGAGGCTCCCACATCCGCCTCTGAAGACCGCGGATACAACTCGCAGTCTCACGCTAGCGAGGTAAGCTATTTCTACCCTTCACAGGACGTTTAAGCTCTTTTTCATAGTTTGACTCTATGCGGGATCTAAACTCCCTTACCTTTAACAGGCTTGGCAGGTGATATCCGGACCGATTAACTGTTCGGCTCCCTTGCCCGAAGACCCAGCCCCTGCTCTCTTCGTGAAGCTGATGGCTCCGGCGCCTTATGTGGTGCCGGAGAAGAAGGCCAAGAAGAAGAAGGCCACGAGGACTCGAAAGAGTGCCCGCAACGTGGCGGTGTCGGACTCGTCATCTGACGAGTCCGACACGCTCTCCCCCGGTGAGAATGAGGAGGAGGAAGAAGAAACCTCTCCCCCTCCAGCGGGGGGAGGAGAAAAAGGGAAGGCCACCCCAACGGGGGAGGCCGGAGGGTCTAGAAAGAGGAAGACCCCTCCGCCGGACTACTCCCCCGACGGCGACGAGGACGACGAGGGGTGGTCGAACAGGGCCAAGCGTCCGGCGAAATCGTAAGTATTCGGATACCAGAGTGACTCATGGTATTCCTAGGTCGTTCAGCTTTCCATAATGCCGAACATAATTGTGCAGCCCGCCCCGGGCCGAAATCGACGATTCGTCGAGCGACTCCCTGGATTCGTCGGAGGTGAACTCAGTTCCGCCCGCTGTCTCCCCCCGCACTGCAGACGACGCCGAAGTGGCGTCACAACGAGCTCCGGGGCAGGAGGAGGTGGTCCTGGAGGAGCCGAAAGGCGACCTCCTGGATCCCAGGAATAAAGGGGACAAGACCCCCTAGGGCTCCGAGTCCGGTTTTGAGACGGACACCGTGCCGTAATCTTCAACGGTTCCGGACCGCGGTAGGTGAACTCCTTCCAAGAGGAGCAAGCCTTCTAAGCCGGCGGCCTCCGTCCAACTGGAGGCGCCGGACAATCCGCTGGAGGTGCTTGACGGCGCCTCCATCGACGAGGAGCATCGTACTATTATGAGTACGGTGAACCGGAAGGTTCAGTCTGCCAAGAGCGGACTGAACGAAGCTTGCGCTAGCCTTCTAACAGGCTTCTAGGTAAGCAAAAAATATGCAAGAATATAACCGCATAGACAGTAGCCCCTGATGCTCTTTTTGGCGTTCGGAAAGAAAAGCCGAATAGAGGATCTATTAAATTTTGCGGGAGTCTAACAAAAAAAGTCAATATGCGTATGCAGGCTTCGCTGCTATCTACCGCCGCACTGACTGCGGAGGTGGGTGTCCTGAAACAGGACCTCGGGCGGACTGAGCAAGAGCTCGGCCTTGCCAAGCGGCAGCTCGAGGAAAAACAAGGTAAGAAATGCCTTACAGAAAAGTGCCTATAAAAAGGCGTGATTGCAAAAAATAACAGGATTGTACTGCTTATTGTAGGGGCCATGACTGAGGTGGCGACCCTCAAGCAGGCGCTGTCTGAGGCCGAAAAGAAAACGGCCGCGGAGCACACTGAGCGAGAGAGACTTGGGGCTCAGGTCGGCGAGGTGCAGCAAGAGCTTCAGGCTCTCATGAAAAAACATGAGAGTTTGGAGCTTGAGTCAAAGGCGCAAGCATCCGAGCTCGCGTCGGCCCTTGAGACTGCCAAGTCTGCCAAGGCCGAAGCCCAAAAGGCCCTCCAAGAGTTGGAGGAGATGAGGAAGATAGCAGCGGGTAAGGCATTCTTTATCCAAAGCAGAAATATAAAAGTAAACTACTTGTTACTTACCCGAATCCGGAGCTCTCCAGGGGCATTCGCAGATCTTCCCCACAGCATATCCGATGTCGCCGCATTCTACCGAGCTGAAGAGGGCAGCTCAACGGAGAAGGTGTTCTGGTCTCAGTATTCTGAGGCCGGACACCCTGTGCCCTTGAGCGACCAGCTGAAACAGCTGGTCGAGCTCCACAAGGCGGCTGAACAGGCCATGAAGGGCTTCATAGTTCGGCTGTGGCCTGGAAAGGCCCTACCTGGGAGCTATTTCGGGCTGGTGCGGCGGATGGTGGAGGCCTGTCCAAGGCTCGAGGTCATCAAGCGCTCCGTCTGCATTGAAGGTGCCCGGAGGGCCCTTGCCCGTGCAAAGGTGCACTGGGGTAAGCTGGACGGTGAGAAGCTTGTGAAGGACGGGCCGCCGCCGGGGAAGGAGCATCACAAGCCCCTAGTTTTCGGCGGATGCACAAGTTGGACGGTGAGAAGCTTGTGAAGAACAAGTTTTCGAAGGACTTAGCCATAGAACTTTATAATTTTAAATTTCGGCGAAGCCCCTAGTTCGGAAGACCGAGTTCGGGGCGCTATCCACGCCTTGGCCGGACAAAGCCAGCTCCTCGCTCGAAGCGGCATAAGCCTTTAGGGACTCGAAAAACCTCTCGAATAGCGACCTGTCTCTCGCCTCATCATGATAGTCAGTTTTAGCTTTCTCCACTGAGGTGCTTAACCCAGCTGAACCGGGGCACAATCGCAGTGGTTCTCCTAGTGCTACCTTAGCCGATATAGCGGAGCGTAAGGCACCAAAACATAGGAGCTGGGCAAACCCAACTATTTATCCAAATCATGATTCGGAGCCGATGCATATAGTGCTATAAGTTCGGGGTGCCGGACTTGTGAAAGTTGTTCGCACACGAACACGTCACCGTGTACCTCCAACGCCGAGGGTGATGCACCGCAGCTCACGTCGAAGGAGGCCCACCGGAAGCGCGGTACGCAAGACAATCCGGCGGGCGCTTTTGTAGACCCGAAACCCCACACGCCCGGGAGGGACCCCGTCAGGGCGCGCGGCGGCTATGGGCTGCCCTAGGTCGATTCGCTCACCCCTAGAGCCTCGAGGATTGCTGCCCTTCAACACGAAGAACGAACGAAGAATGAGAGAGAAAGAACAAGGGAGAGATGTAAAAACTAGGGTAAAAAGTAGTATATTGATTTGTCGATTGTGTGTTGTTCAATCGGCCGTCACCTCTCATCTATTTATGAGGCGGTTGGACTTTCCATACAAGAAAAGGACTAAAAATTCCGTCCAAAACATCAAAAACCCTAACCTAACTCGGACATGAATCTTTGGCAATTTCCGGATCAATCTCGGTCTCACCGATTGGGTTTTTTCGGTCCCACCAAGTGAATGTTGCAAACTTTCTGTAACTTTCTGTAATTTTTCGGATCAACTCGGTCTCACCGAGTCAATCAACTCGGTTGGTCCGAAATGACTCTGCAGCTTCTGTTTCTGACCTGGTTTTGTCTCCACAGGTTGCATACGAACTCGGATTAAGATGATTTTTATATCAAAATCTATTGTTTCGACGAGACGCACAACTTTCATGTTGAAACAGTTTACATCAGAGGCCATATTGATTGAGTTTTATGCATTTCTTTACTCTGGTGTCAACATAAGCATCTCTGAACTTGTCATAACTTTTGAGTGCGAGCTCTGTTTTGGACCATCTTCATATCCATCTTGATCTTCTCGAAGAGAGACATTCCAAGGTGACTTCCAATCATAAGTTTGAAATGGTCTTTATATAACCTATGCTAATTTTATGAATGTGCCAATTTTGAGCGTCAACACACGCCCCCCTGTTTTTCGGCATAGCTAGCGTGCCGAAAAATAACTTGCACCATGTTGGTTCTAAGGACGATGTCAACACTCCATCGGCCATTATGCATCTTCTTAGAATCATAAGTATATATCGGCCATTGCTTGTAAACTTCATTCAAAGCACATATAGCCGAAACAAATGAAACGACAAATCAAGTATTTCGGCCCTTTGGATCAGCAACAAACTTGTAGCTAATCAAATGTATAGTGACTTGGTAATACTCTTTCATGACGTAAGAAATTATATTGCATCCATGGATTAAAATAAGCCCATTGAGGGTTACCAATCATACCTGATGACGAATTCCATGGCGTAGGAGCCTACGGCATAGTTGAAGAATATGGATAATGTGTAGATCAAAGATGTTGAAACCTTCGGCTTGGTCCTTCATAGTTTTTACTCTTTTCCTTCTTCACTTTTGCTGCACTTCTTGTAATGGAGGCATGCACATAATTCTTATTTTGAGTACATCCTTTGGGAACCCATGCCATGTTCCTTTCTTCAAGTTCTTGTGCACTAAGTTTGTGTAACTCCCTCTTTTGCCAATACGATAAGCCGAGTGGGCGCCTCGGCTGTGATTCTGTTTTGACCAATGGCAATTCCTTTTTGGCCTTGTGCACTCTCAACTTCTTTTCTTCAGATTTGGCACTTTGACTCTCAATAATTGGTTGCTTCGTCTCATTGCCTTTTGTAGCCAATGTCAACACTTTAATTGGCTCTTTATTATTTGAGATCAAATCTGAAGTAGCACACTTACGACCATCTCTTTTCACGCGGTAGACTTGCTTGACCACCTCTTTTTTCATCCATGGTGTCCGGACCGATTCCTTATGATTGAAACGGTCTTTAACATGTGATTGTTCAGATATTGATCTTCTCGGAGCTGCATAATATTGGTGAAGTGGTCTAAAATAAGATGGAGAATGTGCCCTTGTATCATACCTGTCCCATGATGGATATGGATCTATATGAGCAGAGGGAGGCATCCACGGCATTGGCATTGGCGGCCCAAAATAAGGATATGAATATGTTGCATTAAAATTCTCACTTTGCCAATACCGATCTTCATATTTACGCCTTGGAGGTGATCTCGGTTTCTTTGCATGATTGGGCCGATAAGCATCCTTCTCTTCACTCTTCTTTTGATATTTATCCAATAGTTCAGAGAAGGTGATTTTTGATCTCTTACACTTGCGCTTATTTCGGCCTTTGTTTCCTTTTAGTTTGCTTTCATCAATCATTGGATTTGCTTGCTGCCCCCCAGTCCTTGGCGTCTCCATTGTAGCTTCGATGGAATTCTCACCCTCCAGATTAGGTTCAGTATGCTCTTCAACAACTTCTTTACTTGAAAGCTTAATCCCATCACCTGCGGTTTTTACCTTCTCTTTGGATGGATCGGCTTGAAGTAGCCGATGCAAAAACTTTTTGCCATCAGGACCGATCGGAATAGACTGGCCATCTCTTGGTGTTTCAACAAACTTCAATCGTCCTTTTTCAATGGCCGATTTAACTATTTGACGAAACATGTTGCAATCCTCAAAATTATGCTTGGACGAATCATGCAACTTACAATACATTCGTCCTTGGATTGATGGCTTAACATGGTGATCAAGAATTGTAATGTAATTATTTTTCAGCAACAAATCAAATATTTGATCACACATGCTTGAATTGAAGGTATACTTCTTGTTTTCTAGCCGATCTTGCTGTGAGAACGGCTTTGGAGGTAAGCAAACGAATGGTTCAGATTTAGAATCTTCCCATTCGGCTATACATTGTGTTTTGCACTCTATCTCCGATGTCTTTGGATAAGATATAACATTAGCATCGGATTTCTCAAAATAATTTAACCTTGGCTTTATATTTCTGAAACAAAAATAGTTAAAACACACATGTCTCAATTGAGACCATGCGTAAGCCAAGTATGAAGCAAGCAAAGCTACCCAATTAGATATGAACTCTAAATAAAGCAATGGGATAAGCTTTGGCTTCAATAATAAGTCACTATCGGTCTCTTCGAATGGTACAATGTATTGACCGATATGCTTTGTAACAATTTTATTGCTAACAAGTAAATTACCCTTCATCATTGGTCTTTCAAAATTACTTACGAGATTTTTTCTAATAGATGCCTCAACAATAAAGCTGTGACCAAATCTGAAAATAGGCAAATCACTTGCTAGACATACCTCTTCATACACGCTGGGAGAGCATGATGGTTGTGATACTTGAATAATACTTTGCTCCACTTTTAAATGACTCTCCAATGCCTTGGCGTCCTTTTTTCTTCAATAAATTCGGTACACATACTATTTGATTCGGCTTTTTTAACAACCGAATTAACTTTGTTATCCGAATCACCACTCTTTCTTTCTTTAATTCGCAAGGTTGCTTGTTCTTGTCTAAATTCAGCAGCTATCTTTAAGCTTTTTTCGACCAATTTCTGCCCAATCTTCATCGGATTGCCCCCCAATACTTTGAGACGCTTTCGACAATGGTGTGTTGCCGAAATTCTTTGTAGATTGCAAACCCTAGATGACGATCTCTTCGTAGCAAGAACGGGCCGGAGACCGTTCAAAGCTTCGGTCCCCAGCGGAGTCGCCAAAAAGTGTGTTCGCACACGAACACGTCACCGTGTACCTCCAACGCCGAGGGTGATGCACCGCAGCTCACGTCGAAGGAGGCCCAGCGAAAGAGCGGTACGCAAGACAATCCGGCGGGCGATTTTGTAGACCTGAAACCCCACACGCCTGGGAGGGACCCCGTCAGGGCGCGCGGCGGCTATGGGCTGCCCTAGGTCGATTCGCTCACCCCTAGAGCCTCGAGGATCGCTGCCCTTCAACACGAAGAACGAGAGAGAAAGAACAAGGGACAGATGTAAAAACTAGGGTAAAAAGTAGTATATTGATTTGTCAATTGTGTGTTGTTCAATCGGCCGTCACCTCTCATCTATTTATGAGGCGGTTGGACTTTCCGTACAAGAAAAGGACTAAAAATTCCATCCAAAACATCAAAAACCCTAACCTAACTCGGACAGGAATCTTTGGCAATTTCCGGATCAATCTCGGTCTCACCGATTGGGTTTTTTCGGTCCCACCGAGTGAATGTTGCAAACTTTCTATAACTTTCTGTAATTTTTCGGATCAACTCGGTCTCACCGAGTCAATCAACTCGGTTGGTCCGAAATGACTCTGCAGCTTCTGTTTCTGACCTGGTTTTGTCTCCACAGGTTGCATACAAACTCGGATTAAGATGATTTTTATATCAAAATCTATCATTTCGACGAGACGCACAACTTTCATCTTGAAACAGTTTCCATCAGAGGCCATATTGATTGAGTTTTATGCATTTCTTTACTCTTGTGTCAACATAAGCATCTCTGAACTTGTCATAACTTTTGAGTCCGAGCTCCGTTTTGGACCATCTTCATATCCATCTTGATCTTCTCGAAGAGAGACATTCCAAGGTGACTTCCAATCATAAGTTTGAATTTGTCTTGATATAACCTATGCTAATTTTATGACTGTGCCAATTTTGAGCGTCAACAAAAGTCTACGGACTTCTCACACCATAATGAGGGGTACTGAAGCCCCTGGCGTGTTTGCCGTACCATGGTGTACGGGTGCAATCATGTTTTTTAATAAACAGATATATGAAAATAGGATAATGCAAAAAATAGACAAAAAGCTATGCATTGTTTATAGAGCGGCTGTTTATCAAAGCCGGACGATACAAGTAGTGCGATAAACAAAAAGATATTGGACTATTTAACATGTACTGACCAGGGGCAGGCCGCGGAATTGTATTTAAAACAGGTATACTGCTCGTAACAGAGACCACCTGGGAGTTCCATAATGCGGCATGGCTTGTCTACCTCCCTGGATCTTGCATCATTTGTGCGACGATCGAATTGCCGAACAGGTCGTCCGAAGTGTGGAGTCCTGAAAGTAAGAAGAAAAAAAGAATCCGGCAGCCCCTAGTACGTTTTAAGCCGTATTTTGGGTGTGCCGTTATTGTGCCCCTTCCCCTGTGCCCATGGTATTTCAAGGGCGTAGTTATGTACGCGAGGTACTGGTTTCGCTATGTCGGGAGGGCTGGGGTTGGGGCCGCATTGCTACGCTTGCTCAGAACGTGCCAGGCGATCTTGTTGTAGGTTACTCCAGGCGCGCTTGCCAGTGTCCGGCTTTTTAACGGCCGTACTGGAGAGTTGCCTAAGAAGGCTGCTTTGTACTTCCGCTGCGAGAGCCGCCGTGTGCTCCTCCGTACGGAGGGAGCGTTCGGTGTTTCCGGTGACCGTGATTACTCCTCGAGGGCCTGGCATCTTGAGCTTGAGATATGCGTAGTGCGGCACCGCATTGAACTTTGCGAATGCGGTTCGTCCGAGCAGGGCGTGATAGCCACTGCGAAACGGGACTATATCGAAGATTAACTCTTCGCTTCAGAAATTGTCCGGGGATCCGAAGACCACGTCAAGTGTTACTGAGCCTGTACAGTTGGCTTCTACACCTGGTATAACGCCTTTAAAGGTCGTTTTTGTGGGCTTAATCCTTGAGGGATCTATGCCCATTTTTCGCACTGTATCCTGGTAAAGCAGGTTCAGGCTACTGCCGCCGTCCATGAGGACTCTTGTGAGATGAAATCCGTCGATGATTGGGTCGAGAACCAATGCGGCAAAGCCCCCATGACGGATGCTAGTGGGATGGTCCCTTCGATCAAAGGTGATCGGGCAGGAGGACCATGGGTTGAACTTTGGGGCGACTGGCTCCATCGCATATATGTCCCGTAGCGCACGCTTCCGCTCCCTCTTGGGAATGTGGGTTGCGTATATCATGTTCACCGTCCGCACTTGTGGGGGAAAGCCCTTCTGTCCATTGTTGTTCGGCGGCCTGGGATCCTCCTCGTCGTCGCTATGCAGCCTCTTGTCTTTGTTTTTGGCTCTTAATTTGCCTGCCTGCTTGAACACCCAACAATCCATGTTGGTGTGATTGGCTGGCCTTTCGGGGGTGCCATGTATCTAGCACAAGCGGTCGAGTATTCGGTCCAAACTGGACGGGCCCTGAGTATTCTTTTTGAATGGCTTTTTCGGCTGACCGGATTTATAGCCTCTGAATCCGGCATTAACTGTCGTATCTTCATTATTGTTGCTGCTAACGCGGAGTTTTTGCTTATTTCGACGTGTCCTACCACTTTTGTCCTTGGTATCCGAATTACCAGAGTTTTTAGCTAAGTTATTACTGCGAGCTAGCCAGCTGTCTTCTCCCGCACAAAAGCGGGTCATGAGTGTCGTGAGGGCTGCCATAGATTTCGGCTTTTCCTGTCCCACGTGTCGGGCAAGCCACTCGTCGCAGATGTTATGTTTGAAGGCTGCTAGGGCCTCTGCGTCCGGACAGTCGACTATCTGGTTTTTCTTTGTTAGGAACTGTGTCCAGAATTGCCTGGCCGATTCCTCTGGCTGCTGAATTATGTGGCTTAAGTCGTCGGCATCCGGTGGTCACACGTAAGTGCCCTGGAAGTTGTCGAGGAATGCGGCCTCCAGGTCCTCCCAAGAGCCGATTGAGTCTGCTGGCAAGCTGTTAAGCCAATGCCGGGCCAGTCCTTTAAGTTTGAGCAGGAGGTATTTGATGGCGTGTAGATCATCGCCGCGTGCCATGTGGATGTGAAGGAGATAATCCTCGATCCATACCGCTGGATCTGTTGTGCCATCGTATGATTCGATGTTAACGGGTTTGAAACCCTCCAGGATTTTATGATCCATTACTTCATCCGTGAAGCATAGTGGGTGTGCGGCGCCCCTGTACTGGGCTATATCACGACGCAGCTCGGAAGAGCTATGTCTGTTGTGTTCGGCCCGGCCGGATTTCTTGTATCCGGAGTGAAGATCATCGTCACGTGTCGTAGGGCGCCTGCGCGATCCGTACATCGATCTTGTTTGTCTTGCCTTATCCTCCAGTACGTCTCGCAGGTCTGGCGCGTTTTCCCGTGCCTTAGTTGAGCAGCGTCGGGGCATGGCTTGGGTGGAGGGCCGAGATGCCTCTCTGTCGCGGCCGCGAGGTGGCCGGTCTGCCATGTCGTGCGCTAGTGATGTAGGCGCTTCCTCCTCTGATCGGGGTAATGGCCTGCGCTTTGGGTAACTCTTGGAGGGGTGTTCGAGTTCATACTCTTCGGCCGCAAGGACTTCAGTCCATCTATCAGCTAGCAAATCTTGGTCAGCTCTAAGTTGTTGCTGCTTTTTCTTGAGGCTGTTTGCCGTGGCTAAAAGCCTGCGTTTGAAATGCTCTTGTTCGGCGGGGTCTGATGGTACGACGAATTCGTCGTCATCGAGGCTTGCCTCGTCTTCGGAGGGAGGCATATAGTTATCATCCTCAACCTCTCGGTCTGCCGCTCTCTCATGAGGGCTGGCTTCTCCATCTTCCTGCGCCAAATCTTGATGGGGTGGGTGTTCTTCGGCACTATCCGGGGTAGTATTATCTCCCGTGCCGGAATCATCGTTTTTGCGTTGGCGGGATTTAGAGCGGCGCGGCTGACGCTGGCGCTTTGGCTGTTTCTTGGAGGGGTCATCCCCCGCTGTTCCATCGCCATCTCCATCTTTTGGAGTGTCCACCATATATATGTCATATAACGAGGTGGCCTTCCAGCACCCTACAGGTGCTGGTTCCTGTTCGTCTCTGTAACGCCCCCGATGCGGCTATAGCTCCCACGTGTCGAGGCACGACTTAGAGGCATAACCGCATTGAAAGCAATGTCGCAAGTGAGGTAATCTTCACACAACCCATGTAATACATAAGGGAAAGAGATACATAGTTGGCTTACAGTCGCCACTTCACACAATACATAAATAGACATTCATCATCCAGATTACACTCAAGGTCAGACTACGGTACCAAAATGAAAGAAGACTACCCCAAATGCAACACAGATCCCCGAATCACCCCAACTGGGCGCCACTACTGATCATCAGGAAAAGACACATAGTAACGGCCACGTTCCTCGTCGAACTCCCACGTGAGCTCTGTTGCGTCATCTGCACTGGCATCGTTGGCACCTGCAACTGTATTGGTAGAATCTGTGAGTCACGGGGACTCAGCAATCTCACACCCGCGAGATCAAGACTATTTAAGCTTAAAGGTAGGATAAAGTGGTGAGGTGGAGCTGCAGCAAGCGACTAGCATATATGGTGGCTAACAACGCAAAAGAGAGCGAGAAGAGAAGCAAAGCACGGTCATGAAGCTATAAGTGATCAAGAAGTGATCCTAGAACAACCTACGTCAAACATAACTCCAACACCGTGTTCACTTCCCGGACTCCGCCGAGAAGAGACCATCACGGTTACACACGCGGTTGATGTGTTTTAATTAAGGTCAACTTCGGGTTTTCTACAACCGGACATTAACAAATTCCCATCTGCCTCATAACTGCGGGCACGGCTTTCGAAAGATATTACCCTGCAGGGGTGTCCCAACTTAGCCCATTATAAGCTCTCACGGTCAACGAAGGATATTCCTTCTACCGGGAAGACCCGATCAGTCTCGGAATCCCGGACTGCAAGACATTTCGACAGTAATAAAACAAATCCAGCAAAGCCGCCCGATTGTGCCGACAAATCCTGATAGGAGCTGCACATATCTCGGTCTCAGGGCACATCCGGATGAACACTCCGTACAACTAAAACCAGACCTCAAGTTGCCTCAAGGTGGCGCTGCAAAGGGCTCTAGTTTGGACCAGCAATCAAAGGAGAACTGCCCCGGGGGGTTTAAAATAAAGATGACCCCTGAGTCTGCAGAACCCAAGGGAAAAAGGCTTAGGTGGCAAATGGTAAAACCAATGTTGGGCCTTGCTGGAGGAGTCTTATTCAAAGCGAACTGTCAAGGGGGTCCCATAAATCACCCAACCGTGTAAGGAACGCAAAATCCGGGAACATAATACCGATATGACGGAAACTAGGGCGGCAAGAGTGGAACAAAACACCAGGCATAAGGCCGAGTCTTCCACCCTTTACCAAGTATATAGATGCATTAATAATATAAGAGATATTGTGATATCCCAACAAGTAAACATGTTCCAACAAGGAACAACATCTCCATGTTCCAACAAGGAACAAACTTCATCTTCACCTGCAACTAACAACGCTATAAGAGGGGCTGAGCAAAGCGGTAACATAGCCAATCAACGGTTTGCTAGGACATGGATGGTTAGAGGCTGACATGGCAATATGGGAGGCATGATGTAGCAAGTGGTAGGTATCGCAGCATAGGCATAGCAAAAGAGCGAGCATCTAGCAAGCAAAGATAGAAGTGATTTCGAGGGTATGGTCATCTTGCCCGAGATCCCGCAAGGAAGAAGAACGAGTCCATGAAGAAGACAAACGGACGTAGTCGAACGAATCCTCACAACTCCGGAACGAAACCGAAGCTAACGAGAAAAGCAACCCGGAAAGAAACAAACATCATAGTAAACAACCATCACATAAACATGGCATGATGCACAATCAAGTATGATGCATGTCCGGTTAAATAAGCATGGCATGGCAAAGTGCACAAACAACACTACAAATTAAGTGGAGCTCAATATGCAACGAGTTGCATATTGACGAAACACCACATACGATTATTTAGTTCTCTCTCGTCTATGTACTCATCAAAATTAAATGTTGTTAAACATGGCAAGAGGTGAAGCATAATTAAACTAATTATTTAGGCAAGTTTAAATGAGGCCGGAACAACAAAATAACAAGTCCGGAAACTCCTCATATGCATATATTAGGTTTGGTACTGTTCTGTCCTAAAGCATATTTTAGATTTGTTAAACATGCAAGGTAATGCTACCATGTTAATCTATGCATTTTTCCACCCCATTTACATATCAAGTTTATTAAATTCCGGGTTACAGTTATTTAGTTATGAAATAAAGCATTTTAGCATGGCAATTAAGCAAATTAAAACAAACAGCAAGTTTAAGTATTTTAACATGGATGAAAGTTGGATATTATGAAACTAGATGAAAATCTAAGAATTTTACATATTAAAATCATTTTAATCCGATGCACGGTTCATGAGTTATTATATGCATGAAGTGCAAGGGGTTTCCTGTAAAACTGTAAATCCTGGGATAATTAGGAAATTTGCAGATCTGAAAAAAAAACATGAACGGGCCGAATTAGAGGCTGCTGGGCGCTCACCATGGGCCAGGCCTAGTTCGGCGCAGAGGCTGGAGGAGGCCGGAAGGGGGGGCGCTGGGCCTTGCCAGCAGCAGGCCGGTCAACGCTGGGATGAGGCGAGAGAGCTGCTGCTGCTCGTTCTCTGCTCGGAGGAGGACGAGGCAGAAGGCAGGGGCGATGCAGGGGAAGCAGAGGCGCGGCGGTCTCGAGCGGCAATGGGCTCCAGGGAAGGCCGGCGAGGTGCAGACGGGGCGGATCCGTCTGGCCGGCGCCGGATCCGGGCAACGACGGCGCCGGTGGAGCTCAGGGGTGGCGTCAGTTCCTTGTGTAAGAAAGACAGGGAGGGAGCATTCAGAGAGAGAGAGAGAAGGAGAAGGAAGCAAGGTGAGGGCAGGCGCGGCTTCGGTCGACCTGCTGGACTTCGGTCGACGGTGGCGCTGCTCCCGCGAGGCACAAGGAGGAGAAGCAGAGGCGCGCTGGCTCCTGGAGGTCTTGGGCGCTGGC
Organism: Aegilops umbellulata; assembly: GCA_032464435.1. Lineage (NCBI taxonomy): Eukaryota > Viridiplantae > Streptophyta > Magnoliopsida > Poales > Poaceae > Aegilops > Aegilops umbellulata. The sequence continues at coordinate 335,983,915 of CP136058.1, forward strand.
TTGGCGACTCCTTCCTCGAGCCGCTGCCTGGGCACGGGCGGCTACAGGCTCGAGCACGAGGAAGCAGGGAGGCGGTGGCGATTGGCTTGGGCGTGAATGACGCCGGGGATGGGGACGGCGCCGAGATGGCGGCAGACGACCGGATCCATGGGCGCGTCCAGAGTCGACGAGGGAGGTGGCCGGACGAGACGACATCGATCGATGGAGGTCCGAACGGTGGCGCCATGGCGTTCCTGTACAGAGAAGGAGAGAAAGAGAGATTTGAGAGACCAAGAGAAGAAAATGGGAGGAACCCAAGAGAAGCAACAGAGCACGTAGGGGAGCGGGACAGCCTGTTGGAGGTGGCTCCTGCTCGCCGGAGATGCGGGAACTGCTGCTGCTTGCAGGGCACGAGGAGCTCGGGGCTCGGGCGCGCGAGGCTGCAGACGTGGTGGCTCAGTAGGAGGAGAAAGAGGCTGCGGCGAGGGGATCAAGGAGGGACATGGGGAAGCGCTGGTTGGTGGATTGGATTGGGATGAGATCCCAAGGAAGACAGTGGCGGCGGCCGACGGGACAAGGGGAGGATTTTTAGGGTTTGCCAAAATGGACTAGGGGTGGATGAATATATACATCACGGATTAAATTAGGGGTTACCTCGTCCCTCCGATCGCAATCGGACGGACGCAAATAAATAGGCTAGGGAGTCCAAATAAGAAAACGATGATGTTTTATAGATGTTAGGGGATGATCCGGATCCAATGGTGACGACTGAGCGGGACGGGTTTGGGGCAGGTTTCGGACGCACACGAGAGGGGGTTTTGTGAATTGTGCAGAGAGGCTCAAACGGTCGGACAACAAAAGAACGATTGGTCTCGAAAGGGACAACGAAGGCAACAGGGAGAAGCGGGAACTATGAACGGATGCAAGCTTTATGAAAACAATGACGGCAACGAGTGCCGATGCAATGCAGATGATGCGATGATGAATGCAACAAAGAAATAAAACACACGATGGTCACGCAAAACATGGAAGGCTTCTGAAGCATCGGTCTTGGGGCGTTACAACACTCCACCACTACAAGAGGATCTCGTCCCGAGATCTAAGAATGGCACCGGAGAGAAACGGAAGAACAGAGGTAAAACAATGTTGCTTCTTTGACAAACGAGTGAAACCAAAGAACCTTGAGAGGTTGAACAAAATGAAAGAACGAAAACAACGAAGATGAACAAAGTTGACAACACTCTGTTAGAAAAGAGGAACATGGGATATGACGAGAACCCAGCGGTTTATTGATAAGATAGATATTGAAACCACTCCGGTTAAAACTAGATAGAGAAGGAACAAGAATGACATAATTTGGGCAACACTCCGACTGAAAATGGAAGGAATTGAACATGAACTTGACAAGATGAGAGGATACTTGATAAAATCAACAACACACTGCCTTCGGAACTATTGAAAGAATGGCACAAGGGGTAAGAAAGATTTCAGACAGCACTCCGGTTGAGAAGGGGGGCAAAACTTGATAAGATGAAAGAACTTGAATGAGAGGACAACACTCCGGTTAAATGGATAAGCAAGGAAAAGAACATGATCTCCAAAATGAGATGATGGGTTGAAGAAAACATCACAATGCCTCCGGAAGAAAGAATAGAAAATAGCTCATTGGAATAAAGGAATGGAGAAGAAAATGACAACTTCTACCACAAATGAGTTTGGAAAGCACCCTTAAAAAGAAGGATAGAACGGAGTTGTTGGAAAAAAACTAGCAACGAAAAAGAATAAGTTTGTAGTGGGCTTATGGAAACATCTCAAAATTATGAGGTGAGCTTCTGCCACCAACGGAAACAAATGATTGGATTGATATCAACAAGGAGACGACAAACTTATCTCACCAGGAGGACAAATGAAGAACTTGGGTCATTTATGAGCACCATAAATAGCAACAATCCTTAGGGAAGGCTTTAGGTGAAATATAACCCAAGATAACTCCAATGAAGAGATTGATGGATTTAAATATCTCATTCTTGACAACAAGTGAATCATGAAACATGAATGAAACTGTCAAAATGACATAACACCACATCAAAAGATAAGGTAGAAAGAATTGCAATTCGGAATGCAAAATGAAGAAATGCTTGAACTCCTCCAAACAAAATATGTGTTGAACACCATGTTTATTTTAGAGTATAGCTTGGCGGATCTTAACTTCGAGAGAGATCTTGAAGAACAATTGAAGAATGAAAAGAATGCATGACGAGCCACCATGAAGAAACTCTCGAAGAACTCCAGATAGATAAAAAGAACGTCGCAAGGAAAAGAAACTTGAAAAGAATAAGATGAATCCTTGCATTGATTTAGATGAAGCTTTGAAATGATATAATTGAAATAACTTGGAGCTCCGGAAAGAAAAATGAACAAATGAGATCAAGAATTTTGATGAATCTCCGGAATAAGGAATTAATCACTTGGATGAAACAAGAACAAGAATTATGTTATGCGTGTCCTTCACCAATTTAAATTGATGACAAGCAACGAATTTGGCATACCACTTATTCTCGTAGAAAGGATTAAGATAGAATGGCGCAAACTTGAGAAAAGTCTTCAATGAACCACCGGTAGGATTGGAAAGAACGAATGAATTGATATGATAACCAAGAAAAGAGAACTCTTGAATGAACCACCGTAAGAATTGAAAATAAACGAAAAAAGATAAAGAAACACCGGGAAGAATTAGAAAATGAACAAAGATACTTGAGAGAATTTAGATACATGAGAACGAAGAGATCATGAACTGATTAGAGGATATTTGAATGATGCACCGATAAGATCTGGAGAGCGAGACCTGAAATTTGGAATTGAATAATTCTGAGATGATGGGCTCGGAAGAATCGAACTGAAAAGACTCCTGAAATGCTCCGGATGGGTGAAAAGAATTCTCACAGTTGAAAACAATTATGAGAGGATGGCATGAAGCTAGAACTATGAATCTTCAAGAGAATGGAGCAAGATTTAAGAGAAACTCTTCTTCGGTCTTCCAAAGCTGAGAACGATGATGGGAAACACCACCATGAATTGTTGATGCACTCCGGAATAATGAAGAATGGAAAGGTTGATCCAAAGATGAAAAGAATATGAAAGATCTTGGAGAAAGACATTTGGCTGATGATAATTCATTCTTACGTCAAACTTTGAAAAGAATTTGGGAATAGCTTCGGGAAAATTAGAAGAGTCAGGTAAGATCCTGGGAAAAGACCTGTGGGTTAGGGCCCACTCAAAAGAAACACTGTTGAAGTTATTTTTAAAAGAGAGATTGCACCAGTTAATTTAAATGGCTTGAATGAGATAGCAACCTCAAAAGAACTTGAGTGAATTGAGAATGGAAACTTTAATCTTCTGAGATATCTTCATCACTCCAGATGACATGAATAGCAAGAGGTGAATGATTAATTGGTGCACAGGAATTGGAAAGAATTGTGAAAAGAGGAAAAAGGGATAAGATCAACACCGAAATCTTGACTTAAATCCACCGGAGAAGAAAAATTAGAATGGAACAATGATAAAGTTGAAGCTTCCTTAGCATATTCATGAGAAATCATCGGATAAAACATTAAAGGAAAAGAATGAAGAAACTTCACTCAATAAAATGGATACTTGGTTAAGAAATCTGAGTCCTTGAAGAAAGAGGGTGGGAGGGCGGGAAAACAAAGGCCACTTGGGTCGGATGAAATGAACACCGTAGAGAAAACCAGGAATTGATCTTGCGAATGTTGGAATGATTGGATGCACTTTGAAGAGGAGCACACCGGTGAGAAGAAATTGAGATGAAAACTCGATGATCAAGATGGATTAGTATTCCCATAGAAATATGAGAACACCACTTGGAAAAGGTATGGAATCAACACTTGACTTCGAAGCAACTCGAGTACCACAACTGAAAAAACAACAAAGGATTGGCTTGCAGAATAAGCCGGGAACAAACATATGATAGATCCCATATCGTATCATGTGTCTGTTGGAAAGAATTCCTACGTGATACTTGAATTCCCACTTATAAACTCCCGAAACTTTCTGGTTATGCAATCAGGTGTTGGGGATACAGGGGACACAAAATATATCACCCAAACTAACAATACCTAGATCCAGCTGTATCCATCCTTCAACACATAACCAAGAAACCTTCGGAAGTCGTCTACCTCAACCTTCGAAAAGCATCCGTTATATGAGTTATGGCAATACTCCCGCACTCGCCTCAGTACTGGGCTATCAGGGTTATCTCACCAACAACTGTACAAAAGAGATTTTCGATGTCGGCGTACTAAACTCAGGTATTCCAAAACCGCAACGATAAAATTATGACGACAACACCTCGGAGCTCAACTCCCCGGGACACCTCCACTAAACCCCTGCTGACGGGAGGCACCAAGACAATGTTGTCATCATAAAACCATCGGAACGATTCTAAGATACCCGAGTGATCCTAATTTTTTTTAGTGAAATTTGAGAAGAGAAGAGTCAAACTCTACGTCAGGATGCCTTACCAGAGCGATGAGGAGACTGGGAAGTAAAAAGAATTCCTAAACTCTCCGATACATAATTCCTAAATGACTCAAAACATTTTTCTAGACACAACTCGGCCGCTAAAAACGATCAATCAGTGGGGGCTCCTAAGGTCGGGGAAGGCTCTGATACCAACTTGTAACGCCCTCGATGCGGCTATAGCTCCCACGTGTCGAGGCACGACTTAGAGGCATAACCGCATTGAAAGCAATGTCGCAAGTGAGGTAATCTTCACACAACCCATGTAATACATAAGGGAAAGAGATACATAGTTGGCTTACAGTCTCCACTTCACACAATACATAAATAGACATTCATCATCCAGATTACACTCAAGGTCCGACTACGGTACCAAAATGAAAGTAGACTACCCCAAATGCAACACAGATCCCCGAATCACCCCAACTGGGCTCCACTACTGATCATCAGGAAAAGACACATAGTAACGGCCACGTTCCTCGTCGAACTCCCACGTGAGCTCGGTTGCGTCATCTGCACTGGTATCGTTGGCACCTGCAACTGTATTGGTAGAATCTGTGAGTCATGGGGACTCAGCAATCTCACACCCGCGAGATCAAGACTATTTAAGTTTAAAGGTAGGATAAAGTGGTGAGGTGGAGCTGCAGCAAGCGACTAGCATATATGGTGGCTAACAACGCAAAAGAGAGCGAGAAGAGAAGCAAAGCACGGTCGTGAAGCTATAAGTGATCAAGAAGTGATCCTAGAACAACCTACGTCAAACATAACTCCAACACCGTGTTCACTTCCCGGACTCCGCCGAGAAGAGACCATCACGGTTACACACGCGGTTGATGTGTTTTAATTAAGGTCAACTTCAGGTTTTCTACAACCAGACATTAACAAATTCCCATCTACCTCATAACCGCGGGCACGGCTTTCGAAAGATATTACCCTGCAGGGGTGTCCCAACTTAGCCCATTATAAGCTCTCACGGTCAACGAAGGATATTCCTTCTACCGGGAAGACCCGATCAGTCTCGGAATCCCGGACTACAAGACATTTCGACAGTAATAAAACAAATCCAGCAAAGCCGCCCGATTGTGCCGACAAATCCTGATAAGAGTTGCACATATCTCGGTCTCAGGGCACATCCGGATGAACACTCCGTACAACTAAAACCAGACCTCAAGTTGCCCCGAGGTAGCGCCGCAAAGGGCTCTAGTTTGGACCAGCAATGGAAGGAGAACTGGCCCGGGGGGGTTAAAATAAAGATGACCCTTGAGTCTGCAGAACCCAAGTGAAAAAGGCTTAGGTGGCAAATGGTAGAACCAATGTTGGGCCTTGCTGGAGGAGTCTTATTAAAAGCGAACTGTCAAGGGGGTCCCATAAATCACCCAACCGTGTAAGGAACGCAAAATCCGAGAACATAATACCGATATGATGGAAACTAGGGCGGCAAGAGTGGAACAAAACACCAGGCATAAGGCCGAGTCTTCCACCCTTTACCAAGTATATACATGCATTAATAATATAAGAGATATTGTGATATCCCAACAAGTAAACATGTTCCAACAAGGAACAACATCTCCATGTTCCAACAAGGAACAAACTTCATCTTCACCTGCAACTAACAACGCTATAAGAGGGGCTGAGCAAAGCGGTAACATAGCCAATCAACGGTTTGCTAGGACATGGATGGTTAGAGGCTGACATGGCCATATGGGAGGCATGATGTAGCAAGTGGTAGGTATCGCAGCATAGGCATAGCAAAAGAGCGAGCATCTAGCAAGCAAAGATAGAAGTGATTTTGAGGGTATGGTCATCTTGCCTGAGATCCCGCAAGGAAGAAGAACGAGTCCATGAAGAAGACAAACGGACGTAGTCGAACGAATCCTCACAACTCCGGAACGAAACCGAAGCTAACGAGAAAAGCAACCCGGAAAGAAACAAACATCATAGTAAACAACCATCACATAAACATGGCATGATGCACAATCAAGTATGATGCATGTCCGGTTAAATAAGCATGGCATGGCAAAGTGCACAAACAATACTACAAATTAAGTGGAGCTCAATATGCAACGAGTTGCATATTGACGAAACACCACATATGATTATTTAGTTCTCTCTCGTCTATGTACTCATCAAAATTAAATGTTGTTAAACATGGCAAGAGGTGAAGCATAATTAAACTAATTATTTAGGCAAGTTTAAATGAGGCCGGAACAACAAAATAACAAGTCCGGAAACTCCTCATATGCATATATTAGGTTTCGTACTGTTCTGTCCTAAAGCATATTTTAGAGTTGTTAAACATGCAAGGTAATGCTACCATGTTAATCTATGCATTTTTCCACCCCATTTACATATCAAGTTTATTAAATTCCGGGTTACGGTTATTTAGTTATGAAATAAAGCATTTTAGCATGGCATTTAAGCAAATTAAAACAAACAGCAAGTTTAAGCATTTTAACATGGATGAAAGTTGGATATTATGAAACTAGATGAAAATCTAAGCATTTTACATATTAAAATCATTTTAATCCGATGCACAATTCATGAGTTATTATATGCATGAAGTGCAAGGAGTTTCCTGTAAAACTGTAAATCCTGGGATAATTAGGAAATTTGCAGATCTGGAAAAAAAACATGAACGGGCCGAATCAGAGGCTGCTGGGCGCTCACCATGGGCCAGGCCCAGTTCGGCGCAGAGGCTGGAGGAGGCCGGAAGGGGGGGGGGGGCTGGGCCTTGCCAGCAGCAGGCCGGTCAACGCTGGGATGAGGCGAGCGAGCTGCTGCTGCTCGTTCTCTGCTCGGAGGAGGACGAGGCAGAAGGCAGGGCGATGCAGGGGAAGCAGAGGCGCAGCGGTCTCGAGCGGCAACGGGCTCCAGGGAAGGCCAGCGAGGTGCAGACGGGGCGGATCCGTCTGGCCGGCGCCGGATCCGGGCAACGACGGCGCCGGTGGAGCTCAGGGGCGGCGTCAGTTCCTTGTGTAAGAAAGACAGGGAGGGAGCATTCAGAGAGAGAGAAGGAGAAGGAAGCAAGGTGAGGGCAGGAGCGGCTTTGTTCGACCTGCTGGACTTCGGCCGACGGTGGCGCTGCTCCCGCGAGGCACAAGGAGGAGAAGCAGAGGCGCGCTGGCTCCTGGAGGTCTTGGGCACTGGCTTGGCGACTCCTTCCTCGAGCCGCTGCCTGGGCACGGGCGGCTACAGGCTCGAGCACGAGGAAGCAGGGAGGCGGTGGCGATTGGCTTGGGCGTGAATGACGCCAGGGATGGGGACGGCGCCGAGATGGCGGCAGACGACCGGATCCATGGGCGCGTCCAGAGTCGACGAGGGAGGTGGCCGGACGAGACGACATCGATCGATGGAGGTCTGAACGGTGGCGCCATGGCGTTCCTGTACAGAGAAGGAGAGAAAGAGAGATTTGAGAGACCAAGAGAAGAAAATGGGAGGAACCCAAGAGAAGCAACAGAGCACGCAGGGGAGCGGGACAACCTGTTGGAGGTGGCTCCTGCTCGCCGGAGATGCGGGGACTGCTGCTGCTTGCGGGGCACGAGGAGCTCGGGGTTCGGGCGCGCGAGGCTGCAGACATGGTTGCTCGGTAGGAGGAGAAAGAGGCTGCGGCGAGGGGATCGAGGAGGGACATGGGGAAGCGCTGGTTGGTGGATTGGATTGGGATGAGATCCCAAGGAAGACAGTGGCGGCGGCCGACGGGACAAGGGAAGGATTTTTAGGGTTTGCCAAAATGGACTAGGGGTGGATGAATATATACATCACGGATTAAATTAGGGGTTACCTCGTCCCTCCGATCGCAATCGGACGGACGCAAATAAATAGGCTAGGGAGTCCAAATAAGAAAACGATGATGTTTTATAGATGTTAGGGGATGATCCGGATCCAATGGTGACGACTGAGCGGGACGGGTTTGGGGCAGGTTTCGGACGCACACGAGAGGGGGTTTTGTGAATTGTGCAGAGAGGCTCAAACGGTCGGACAACAAAAGAACGGTTGGTCTCGAAAGGGACAACAAAGGCAACAGGGAGAAGCGGGAACTATGAACAGATGCAAGCTTTATGAAAACAATGACGGCAACGAGTGCCGATGCAATGCAGATGATGCGATGATGAATGCAATAAACAAATAAAACACACGACGGTCACGCAAAACATGGAAGGCTTCTGAAGCATCGGTCTTGGGGCGTTACAGTCTCCTACATCGTCATCCATACCGTCGATGTCTTCGGAGCCGAAGTCGAGCATGTCGGTTAAATCAGCGACAGTGGCTACAAAGTGAGTGGTGGGTGGGCTTTGAAGTTCTTCAGCATCCGTATCCCATCCTCGCTGACCGTAGTCCGGCCAGGACTCTCCTGATAAGGAGAGAGACTTGAGAGAATTCAGGATGTCACCAAAAGGCGAGTGCTGAAAGATGTCCGCGGCGGTGAACTCCATTATCGGCGCCCAATCGGATTCGATTGGCAGGGGCGCGGGGGGTTCGGAGTCCGGGGAGGAGTCCGGACCCTCGGAGTCATGGGTCATGCAGAGTGCGGGGCTGGCATTCGGCTCTATCACCTTTGAGATCGCAGCCCCCGAGGTGACGTCCAAACGCTCATCCTCGATCGACGCAATAGGCTCCGAGTTAAGGGTCGGAACCGGTGCGTGTGCGGCCTCCAGGACACTGTTCGGAGGAGAGCTAGATAATGCCCCTCGAGATAGTGCGGCGCGCTTGGCCGTGGCTCGAACCTGTCGAAGATCAAGTCTCCGCAGATATCAGCCATGTAGTTTAAGCTTCCAAACCTGACTTGATGGCTAGGGGCGTAGCTTTCGATCTGCTCCAGGTGGCCAAGCGAATTGGCCCGCAGAGCGAAGCCGCCGAAGACGAAGATCTGTCCGGGGAGAAAAGTCTCACCCTGGACCTCATCGTTGTTGATGATCAAAGGAGCCATCGGGCCTAAAGGCGACGACACAGAGGAACTCTCAATGAAGGCACCAATGTCGGTGTCAAAACCGGCGGATCTCGGGTAGGGGGTCCCGAACTGTGCGTCAAGGCCGGATGGTAACAGGAGACAAGGGACACGATGTTTTTACCCAGGTTCAGGCCCTCTCGATGGAGGTAATACCCTACTCCTGCTTGATTAATATTGTTGATATGGGTAGTACAAGAGTAGATCTACCACGAGATCAAGGAGGCTAAACCCTAGAAGCCAGCCTATGGTATGATTGTTGTGTATGGAGTTGATTGTCCTACGGACTACAACCCTCCGGTTTATATAGACATCGGATAGAGTTAGGGTTACACAGAGTCGGTTACAATGGTAGGAGATCTTGAATATCCGCATCGCCAAGCTTGCCTTCCACGCCAAGGAAAGTTCCATCCGGACACGAGACGAAGTGTTCAATCTTGTATCTTCATAGTCCAGGAGTCCGGCGAAGGTATAGTCCGGCTACCCGAACACCCCCTAATCTAGGACTCCCTCAACGATGGAGATGAACAGTATCCCGCGGAGTCCCGTTTTTTACTATGCCACACTCCTACCGATGAACAGGACCCCCGTTTCGACCGTAGCACTCCAACACAAGTCTGTTTCCGTTTTGCGATACACCACACCCCTCCCGATCAACAGGACCCCGTTTCGACTGTAGGAGGTCCAACACAAGTCCGTTTCCACCATTTTGCGCTACGCCAGACCCCTCCTGATGAACAGGATCCCGTTTCGAATGTGGCCGGTCGAACACAAGGCCGTTTCCTCCATTGTGCGGTTCACCAGGCCTCGTTTCCATCGGCTGTTCCGTCCAAGCCAGTTGGCTCCCACGCATTCCGTTGCCTCCCGATGAACATGACACATTCCGTTGCCTCCCCATGAACACGACGACGACGACACAGTTTCTCCGTTCTGACCCAGCCATGTACACGAGCCCTGGCCGTACGTACGTGCCAGTAGGCGTTCGAGACCCCGCCAGTATGTACCCTGGCCGCTGTACGTACGTGTACATGCTATGTGCATGCCTCTACTACGACACGTGTGTGCCTCTACATCGACCATTATGTATGTATACGTTCGCGACCAGAATGACAACACTACGTACGCTTCGACCAGGTGGGTCCTGACTGTTAGGCACTTCCTTGTGGGCGAAGATGTAGCTGGTGGGTCCCAGTAGTCAGGGGTGCGAATCAGTTTTTTTTTGCCCGGACGCACTTCCTTGCGTGCGAAGATGTAGCTAGTGGGTCCCAGCAGTCAAGGGGGAAACTTTTTTTTTGTGAAATACGGTTGCCTGTCCGGTGGGTCCCTACTGTCAGGTGGAGGAATCATTATTTTGTGCGTAAAAAGGAGGCACTTCCTTGCGGCCGCCATGGACCCAGCTATCAGCCTCTCCACGTACAGTACTCTTCCGATGGAAGTCGTTCGTTCACCACATTGACCACGCCGCGCCGAGAGCACCAGGGCGGTGGGCGACGGTGAGGCCTAGGAAGGGGACGACGCGGACCCGGGGAAGACGCGGAAGTGGAAGCCCGCGGAGAGGAGTACGAGGGTTCACTGGTTCGGCTGCGGTGTGAGGCTGTCGTCGCCGCAGGGTCTGGCCGGCAGTGGGAATAGTAGGGGCGGTGAGGCCTCCGCGGCAGCACAGCCGGCCACGGGAGGCAGGAGCATGTGGCACGACTGGCGCTGCTTTGGCGGCTGGAGCAAGAAGACCAGAGGTTGAAGAAGCACTACGGCCGTTGGATGGACATCGTACGATCACTGGAGCTAGAATCGTTCATATTGACTAAGTTGACAAAGCACTCCGTCCCCGTCAACTTAGTAGGCCAACAAGTCAGCCTGCCACCAAGGTGGGTCCCAACTAGCAGGGGGAGTATTCATTTTTTTGTGCGTAATAAGGAGGCACTTCCGGTGGGTCCGAGCTGACAGCAGGGGGAACGTTTTTTCACGAAATACGGTAGCCCGTCCGGTGGGTCCCAGCAGTAAGGGGCGAAACATTTTTTCGCCAAATACGGTGGCCCGTATGGTGGGTCCCTGCTGTCAGGTGGAGGAATAATTATTTTCCATGTAATAAGGAGGCACTTCCTTGCGGCTGCCGTGGACCCAGCTGTCAGCCTCTCCACGTACATTACTCTTCCGATGGAAGTCGGTGGTTGACCACTTTGACCACGCCGCACCGAGAGCACCACGGGGGTTGACGACGACGAGGCCTAGGAAGGGGACGATGCGGAGACGGGGAAGACGCGGCAGTGGATGCCCACACGGAGAGGAGTACGAGGGTTCACTGGTTCGGCTGCGGTGTGAGGCTGCCGTCGCCGCAGAATAAGAGGGGGTGTGGGTGAGTGGAGGGATGGCTTGGCCAGCGGTGGGAGTAGTATGGGGGCGGTGAGGCCTCCGAGACATCACAGCCGGCCATGGGAGGCAGGAGCAGGCGACACGACCGGCGCTGCCTTGGGCGGCTGGAGCAAGAAGACCAGAGGTTGAAGAAGCACTATGGCCGTTGGATGGACATCGTACGGTCACTGGAGCTAGAATCGTTCATATGGACTAAGTTGACAAAGCCCTCCGTCCCTGTCAACTTAGTAGGCCCACAAGTCTGCACCCACTATGGTGGGTCCCAGCTAGCGGGGGGTATTCATTTTTTTGTGCGTAATAAGGAGGCACTTCCTTGCGTGCGAAGATATAGGTGGTGGGTCCGACCTGTCAGCGGGGGAACGTTTTTTTTGTGAAATACAGAAGCCCTTCCCATGGGTCCTAGCTGTCAGGTGGAGGAATCATTATTTTGCGCGTAATAAGGAGGCATTTCCTTGCATGCGGCCGTGGACCCATCTGTCTGCCTCTCCACGTACAATCCACTTCCGATGGATGTCGTTCATTGACCATGTTGACCAGGCCGGGCCGAGAGCACCAGGGCGGTGGACGACGGTGAGGCCTAGGAAGGGAACGACACAGAGCTAGGGAAGACTCGGCAGTTGTTTCCCATGCGGAGGAGTACGAGGGTTTACTGGTTTGTCTGCCGTCCTTGGAGAATAACAGCAGGTGTGGGTGAGTAGAGGGATGGCTAGGCTAGCGATGGGAGTACGATGGGGCGGTGAGGCATGCGCGGCAGCATAGCTGGCCGCAGGAGGAGGGAGCAGGTAGTCCCACCGGCGCTTGTTTGAGCGGCTGGAGCAGGAAGAGCAGAGATTGAAGAAGCACGACAGTTGTTGGATGGACATCCAACATTCACTACTCTCGCGTGTGCGTCAACCTTTTTTTAGGAAAGCATACGCGTCAACCTGTAGTAGGCGCACAAGTTAGCCTCAAATCTGTGGAAAATAGCATACAACCCATCTACCATTATTTATAATAATGTACATCCCATTTGCTAATTCTTAAGATTTTTTTGGAGCCCATCTTCTTTTTGTTAGCATTACACCCCATATTGTGTCCACGGTTAAAAAGTATACAAAACTTTGCATATCTCGGTGCGGTCAACTAGTTTTAATCCCGAAATATCAATTCACATTCAAACTTTTTTGAAAAATAATTTATATAAATATAAAATCCAAATAATTGTCCATGCATAAAAATCAATGGAATTTAAAATCTTGTAATGAAAAAAATTGAAACTAATTCCTGGGTTGATGTGTTTTAAAAATGTACAGCCCATTTCTGGGCAAACTGAATGAAAATCTCCTCGGCTTGAATGATTTGCAGCCCAGCAGGGCTGATGAAGCAAGTAGGCCTCGTTTGGGTATTTCTTTTAAAAAAAATAGAACTCGGCTAGCCATTTTCATTAAGAAAAAAACACAACTAGGCTCATGATGTGGTAAACATAAATAAAACCCTGGCTAGACGGGCCACAGCCCCCGCACAGCCCCGTTGTTACCCTGATCCATCGCTAAAACTAGTATAAATAACAACTGCTTGTCCCTTAAAAAAACTGCGCGACCTGTTGGGTCCTTAGTGTCAGCTGCTCGTAGTGTAATTCTCTCGTTTATTGTAAGTTGACAATGGCGTGAGCCCCAGATGTCCAACCATTAGGAGGAACCATATTTTTGGGCTTGTAATATAGAGGCACTTGCTTGCGTACTTCCATGACGCTGGCGGGTCCCTACTGTCATCCTCTCCACGTACAGTCATCTCCTTGTTCCTCTCGGTTGTTGACGGCGTTGACAACGCAAGAGGGCGGGGCACCAGCACGGCGAGCGAACCAAGGCCGCAAGGCGGAGGACGATGGCGAGGCCTCGGATGGAACGAACAGGAGCCGTGGAAGATGCGTCGGTCCAGTCGCAGGCGGAGGGGAGTACGAGGGTTGACTGGTTTGGGTGCGGGTGCGTGTTGGGGCTGATGTCACCGGAGAATAACAGGACGTGTGGGGAAATTTCCTCGCGGGTCCCAAATGTCAGAATCCAAATTTGTCACGGTCATGCAGCGTTTCCTATGAAAATTTATAGCCCATTTGATGTGCTAGTTCGAAATAAGTTTGTGGGTGCTGGTGGGGGCTAATCACTTGGCTTCTGTAATGCACGGTGAGCTCAAGCAGCCGGCGAGAGTGATGTTATTTCCCTTGGTTGGGATTTGTTAGTTGTTACAATATTTCACTCTACATGAAACGACTGGCAAGCCATTTGCCTTTTTTCAAAGAAAATATGACAGTCACAGCCGAGTTGAAAAGGGAAAGAACATCTAACTCCAGCTTACAAACTGTACAAAAGCACGAGGGTTAATTTTTCGTCAGGTTTACAAAAAAAACCAGGTTGAAAAGGGCAACAACATCTAACTCCAGCACTGTTTTCGGCAGTCACAGTTAAATGGGTTGATCAGGTCCATAGAATGAACATCCCGGGTGGTAAAATTTACTGGATTATGGCCACAATATGTTCTAAATAGAAGCCCGACAAGTTCAGAAGCTCTTTTGCCCACCTGAAACTCCTTTTTTTGCTCTTCCACATACCCATCCGTCAAAACCATGCTGCTGATAAACTTAAGCCTCATGGACAATAGTAACCTCGCATTCAGCAGGAATAATGTGACAAATCTAGTGTTTGCACGGTTGGCTACATATCGTTCTAGCGTTATTGTCTTCAGTCGAATCTCATGAGAAGTGAGAAAATCCCGATGCTTACGAATCCACCGATTGGTTATAACTTTCTTACCCCGTCCTATTGCCTAAATAGACATGAAGATTGAAAACAGTTAAGGTCTAAAAAAAGAGTGTCGAAAGAGCAAAAGCTGGACGGTTAATTGTAGTACACTATGTGCGGGCTTCCAATGTGCGTGAAATTATCACCTTTATATACAACTTCTCCAGACATGGAAAGCATTACAGCAAGCCAATAATCTTGTTCAGATCAAAACTATTCATTTGGATATATAAGACCTTGACAGAATCCAGCACCATTGATAGGCCATCCATGGAGAAACTCTTCATTGAGCATAGTGTAGATGATATATAACTTATGCGCAGAAATTTAAAATGCAGCTTATGGTTACAAGTGTAGATGATAATATAAAGTACCTGAAGAACTATGTAGCCAAACACCATATTGAAATGAGCACAGAGATCATGTATTACACCCAAGGTCTCCAGTTTAGGCACAGAGAGGGCGGTTATTTGCAACGGTGAATAACTAGAATCAAGGATCAACCTTTGAAGTGAAGGGGCATCTTTAATGATGAGCTGCCTTCCGTCGAAAGAAATTCCAATTCTTACAAGGTTAGGCGACTTTATTTGGAGACAACCGATTCTAACTGTGAAAACAAGCACCAAGCACTTCAGGGCAGGGCAACTGGAGTGGATGATGCTGTGCAATGAGGCCTCCGATATACGAACCCGCACAAGTGAAAGTTTCTTGGGAAATGGGAGTCGAAGGTTTAGTACCAGATTGTATGGTAGGTAGCACAGCGCAAAGGTGGTGGTGTGGAGAGAGGAGGAAAACCACGAGATGGACACCGGTGCTGAGGGCACAAGTACATGGCGTTCGGTATGTGGCATGTGATTTCCAGGGGAATAGTAGAACTCAAGCAGCTGTAGCTCTGTAAATTCAGGGGATTTCAGCCAGGCGTCCACCATGCAAGGAATGGTATGCTTGCTCAGGTAGCATGACGGGATGTAGAGGCTTTGAAAGGAGCCCTGGTGGGAAGAGATGATGGCTCTGGGGATTTCAAAATCATTAAAGAGAGATAGCTGACAATAGTCGAGATTAAGGGGCACAGCGCGCCATAGAGGGCGCCACCGAATTGAGAGGACTTGGGTGCGGCAGCAATCCTTGGTGGGGAGAAGAAAGATGATCTCCCCAAGGACAGTGTCCGGGAGATCGCTGATGCGGTCCACCCGAGATTCTACAGGTTCCTGGGATCCGGTGGGGGCAGGGTCGCCGCTTCTCCCCGCGCTACCGGGTGCGGGATCTACAACAGGCGTCGCTGCTGGCGGGAGCCTCATCTTCTTGGCGTTGGGGTTAGCCGACTCCATTTTCCTCGAGGGCGTCGCGTCACGCTCATGGATTTGAAGGGGAGCTGGGGTTTACTGTAGGAGTGAGGTGAGGAATTTGGGGGTACGAGTGGAGCGAGCTGACGTGAGGTGGGTGGGAGTGAGGAGGAAGAAGAGCACACAAGTTTTTTTTGGGGGGGGGGGCGGTGTGCTGGGTGTGGGAAGCGCCTCTCATTAAGTAAATATATGGGCTTTTGAATTGATTTTACTATTTACTAGGGTGGATGGGCTGTTTTCTCTTGGGCCCAGAGAAACAATTACTACTAGTACAGTGGAGACACTCTAGAGCTACCCAGAAAAACAATTACTACTAGTATAGTGGATACAATACCGCTTCTGGTTCCTCCTAGGTCATCGAAATGTCTCCCTCTACTGAATGCCATTATACTTTTGTTCACTGACATGCGGGCCATGCAGCGCGCGGGCCCAAATGCGAATTAGAAGGCGGTATGCAGGAGGAGAGTCACCCCGGTCGTAGCGCGGCAGTAACGAGCCGTCATATCACAAAACCCCACCTCCCCGCAGTCTAAGTTTGACGGATGAAGCAACCATGATTTCACTCTTCGCTGAATCCCCTTCTCCCTCACCGTCTTCAAGAAAGGAACCACTCGCATCTGCCACTGTTCTTCTCTCCCAACGAAGGGAAGGTAAGCGGATCCGTGATGTTGGTATATTTTCGTTCAGAGAAAAAAAAAGAACTTTTGCAAAGTAGTAGCCGATCCTCACTCTCTATTTTGTTTCATTGTCATTGTGATTGTGTTTTCCTTTCAGTGGTCTCCTAGTATTCGTCAGGTTCATGATGAACCAAGGAGAACCAGGCAAAGATCTGCCGATATTGGAGCAGATGCGGGAGGCTGATCCTCACGAGACAGAGAGCTCCAAGAAGATGGAGGCAGCCACCGAGCCGACCCCAGATACGCTCACGGCCACTACTGAGATGATCAACGCCCCGTTTGAGGTTACAACCCCCGTGGCACTGCAGGAGCAGTTTTCCCCCTTCGAGGATGTGTCCCCCCGCTGAGTTGCCCAAGGTGTTTTTCTTCTTTGCCGATCCCGATTGTGGTTTTTCATCTAAGTATGTGGTGATGAATAATGCAAAAATTTATTAGCTTCAATGACATGCTATACACAGTGGTTCAAACAACTTGTGTTTCTTATACTGGAAAGTAATTCAAAATTTGTTTCTGTTTCAATTAGAGCCATGATGCAGACAAGGATTGTGTGGTTGTACATGTCACTCGCTATGAGGCGGATGACCTGAATATACGCACTGGGAAAACAGAGTTTTTAGGCTCTTGGATCCTGGAAGCCATTTGCGCTTATACCAATGAAGAGTTGTATTCCAGCCTCACTGTTGTACAGGGTGTACTGAAGCACAAGAAGTTCAAAGCTACTCCTTCGTTTGTGAGGCATACTGTTCTTGTCAAACTTACGCAGGAAGATGATGTGGCATGCCTCCATAAACAAGTTTATGAGTGGCAAGGCCACAAGGTTGTCTTCATGAAGGTACATAGGATTCAGCTGCTGCCGGACGTCCTCGATGATGTTCATGGCAAGGTCCATCTTGTGTCCAGCCCAAATTATATTGAGGCATGAAATAGTTGCCCCAGCTAGTGTTTAATAGTAGTTTGGATTGTGTCTAATTATTCGAACCTTGCCTGTTATCGAGCCCTCTGGGGCTATTACTCTGTTTGAATCCATCTATGAGAACTGCTGCTACTTTTGTGTGACCGTGAATCATGTGAGAACCATCGTAATTGTTGCCGAAACAGATGCGTCCTCACTAGTTTTTTCATGAATATGGCATGGTAAGACATAAGTTGTCACGGTTTATCATACAAGCACTATGTGTTTTGATGAAATAGAGTACTCGTTCGAGAACTGTGCGCCGACGTATACATAAGTAATTGTAAACACTGTTGGTGCTACCCCACTTGTAAGCAGTTGTGCAAAACACGACACATTGGCTCAGCTCGCTTCAACACTAGGCTATCGACCAGCTAACAATCAACAATCTGCTGTCTGACATATAAGCAACTATGTATCCTGTTACAGTGGTTCATGCAGTTAACTGAGGCCACAATGTAAATTCCAAATGTTCACACGCTAGTCCAGCATTCATGTGGAACACTCACATTAAACTCGGCTTCATAAAAAACTTGAAAAGCATAAGTTAAGCAATTTTATACATCTCAATGATTCATAGAACATAACAAACATATACTAGTTCACAGCAAAAGACAAAGTTGTGAGAAGGTTTACAAATCAGGAAAAAACAAGCAAGGCTTCTCTGAGCAAAGGGCCTCCCGGCAGGCTTAAATTTCCTGTAGTTCACTCTGGTTTTTTCTTGTTGCCACCATCCAGGGTTAGGTTCTCTCATTCCAGAATAACCAATTATAACTGTGTTCTCAGCTGGAATGCTAAACTGAACCATGAAGTGTACTGACCAGCTGAAAGTCTTGTGCATTCCACTAAATTTAAGCGCCGCTATTTGCAGAAATAAGCAGACCACAATGCCTCTTGTCCGTGCACCTGTCCCAAAAACCTCCATGCAGCCGTGCCAGCTAATCCTTGGTCCATGGATGAACTGGAAGAAGGTGCATTCCGGACTAGGATGCAGATGTTTTTGCTCGTCCCTGCACTGCAATTAGGAAGTAAAACGTATGAATCAACTTCTTTTAGATTGCATTGGTCATTCTACCTAGTAACTACCAATGTAGGAATACCTGGAAGACGGGTGGTTAGACGATGGCAGCGAGGGATAGCCATCTCATTTCGCGCAGTTCTACTAAAACTGAGGTGTGTGCATTTGATTGCGCGGATAGAAACGATACGGAGACAGACATCCCGAAACGATATGGAGACCGACATCCCTATTTGCGCAAATACGAAATACTGTATTTAAACAGTGACAGATATTTCCAGTGGCGTATGATTAACAGCAGCATCTATTGTGTTATAATTGGCACTAGATTGACAGTATGAAAGTGTCCTTAAGTAAGTAGCATCACATCACATCAATACTGCCACTAGATTAACATGCAGAACAATAGCATTAGTATTACTGTCATGAGAGTACCACATGGTCAGTTAATGTGCAATCAAATTTGTGCAGTTCCACTGGGATGAGGCAATGTTAGCGGTGTGAGATTTAAGTGTAACTTCAAAAACACAATTCATGGGAAATAAAGCAAGACGGAAGCACTTCATAAAATGGTGGTGGCATTGCTTCAATTTATCAACGGCACTAGACCATTACTTATAGTGACATTAGGTGGCATTGCTTAATGCTTCGTGTGATTTTACATTAACGGTAGCGATATGGGCGTAGAGACAGCAGGGGCATAAAGTGGTGAGGCAGATGTGGTTGCCAAGAGCGGCCAACACTCAGGCAGCATGTTTGCATTTGTCCCATTTTTTATCTCCTCGGTGACATTTTCCTATGTGAGCACAGGAAATCTAGACCTGCTCATTCTCATTTGAGTTGTCCCCCAACACCCGTCACTTTCTTTCCTTTTTGCAGTTCCCCTCACCCTTCGCCATCCACCATGCTTTCTTTGTCTTTTCAACCGAGAGACCGGTTGGGTAGCCAATATCTACTACTTTCCCCCGTTTCCTCTTAGAACCAAGTCCTAGATTCATGCTACAGCTTCCCCACTTTCTTCCCTGTTTGAACCAACTCTTAGAGTCAACTGTATGAACTAGCTTTACCTCTAATAATAGTAAAAGTCTAGGTGGCTTTGGAACAGCGGACGGAAGTAGAAAAAGATCCACACGAAGCCAAGTGGGGAGCTAGGGCAGTAGAGCAAGGCAGGTTTCGAAGGAATATATACCTGAGGGTCGTCGGCATGTGGCAAAGACGGCGTCGGGAGGCCGCATCTTGGCCACAATACCGCAGGAGGAATAAGGAGTTGGAGGCCCTCCCGAGCCAGTGCTCTCTCGGAGAGAACGGCACGGCTGCCGATCGGGACGCGCGGGCAGCCGTTGGTCTCCTCCCTCACCGCCAACGACAGCGTGAACGATGCACCTACACCCCTGCCCCGGTCGAGGTTGTCCAGCTGTATTTCTGACCAGCCGCGAGCTAAGAGAGGGTGTGGCCACCTATGTCTTGCTTAGATCTGGAGAGCATGAGAGGGTAAACGAGAGGAACCCTAGTAAAGCAAGCGCTAAGACTCCTGCTTATATATATAGTGGAGTGATTTTGTTGTACCAGCTTCAAAACAATGCGCTCCTACGTGTTCCCGCGAGTGGGTGTGAGAGAACTAGTGCGTGCGTGCACCACTTCTCTTCATGAGAGTACAATATACTATGCCCAAACAACGTTCGCCACAAGAGTAATAGTATAAGTGTGTGAAGTGTGAGCTAAAATAAAATGTGCGCGACGTCTTTTGTTTTTTAGAAGTTCTGAGGGTAGGGTGTGAATGTAACATCCCAAATTTTCAATTTGGAATGTTATACATTAGATCATCATGCATATCATATTTTCTTGCCTTTTGTCGATCCTAGAAATTTCATGCAACTCAAGGACCCTCGGAGAGAGTTGGAGATTTCATTATTTTCATATTTGATATTTCTCAAAATTTTGAAAACAGGATCAATGGATTTTTCCAGAGTTTATTTGCATTTTATTTGAATTAGGGAAAAATGCGTGTTTTCAAAAATTGCATTTTTGGCCCGGAGAAAAGTTCATTTTGTTCGACTCATTTTTAGGAGTCGGGGAAAATTTACTTTATTAGTTTTGGAGTCCGGTAGATTTGTTTTTCTGTGTTTTTCCGCGCGCGAAACCAATTTAAAAAAAAGTCCCGCGCACCCCTGGGCCAAAGGCCCAGCCGGCCGGCCAGGAGGCCAGCGCCGCGCGCGCGTGCCCTAGGCGCAGGAGGCCGCCGCCGCCGCCCTCTTTTGGAAGTCCTAGTAGGACTTTTGTCCTACTTCCGTTATTCCGTTTTTGTTTCTAGATCTTTCCTACTCCTATTCTTATTCTTTGATCCCTCCTCCAAGTAAACCCCCCCTCACCAATATAAATACCCCCACACCCCCCCTCTAAATCATCAAACCCAAAGCCCCAAGCCTCCACCGCACCTTGCCACCGCCGCCGCCTTTGCCCCGCGCCACCGCCGCACCTTGCCACCGCCGCCGCCTTTGCCCCACGCCGCCGCTGCACCTTGCCACCGCCGCCGCCGCACCTCGCCGACGCCGCCCAACGCTGCCGTTCGCCGGAGGTAGCCCCGCGCCGCGTCTCTTTCTCTTTTCATCGGATCGTTTTCTTCTAATCGTTCCGATTCTTCTCTTCCGATTCGTTTTTCTTTCCGGTTCTTTGCTAAACCGTTCCGGATTTCTAGATCAGTTTTTCGTTCGGTTTTCTTTTCCGAAACCCTAGATCAGATTCGTTTTCTTCTCCGATTTAGTTGCCTCAAAACCGTTCGCCGGACCATTCGTTCTAACGAATGTGATCACCAGATTCCTCTAGGTTAACGAACATCCGTTCGTTCAACTGTTCTTCTTTTTCTTCTCATCGGATTTATTCCGCGATCGCGATCTCAGATCCGATATTCGTTCTAGTTTATCATCTCGCTCGTTTGTCGGAATCAGGTGATTCAAGCGCCTGGAGTTTCGTTTCGAAACCGCCGTTCCAACTAATCAACTTAAACAAGTTTTTTCCACGGTAAAATTTGACCTAGTTTCATCTTGCTAGAACCGAGTTGTTTTCTTCCGCCGCTTGTTTTCCGTTTCTTGATCGGTTCGTTTTCTTTTGCAACCGGAGTTCTTAAGTTGAACTTTCTGGTTCGATCTCTTATTCGAGTTTTACCTGTGCATTAGATGAGTACTTATTGTGTGCTTGTTGTTTGCCTGCGATAGATCACCCGGAGTGCGCCGCTTGTTACTTCGAATCTCTAGGTTTCGCGGATCATCAGCAAGGCAAGTAACACTTTGATCATACCTTTTCTACTACCCAGTTTTGTTGCATTAGATCAATCCTCAAACACATTGCATGATTTAGTATCTAATTAAATTGTGGGTTGGGAAGTAGATGAGGTAGTACCTATTACCTATTTTTCTTATGAAACCTTTGGGAGTTACTTCTACGTTTGCTTATTATGCCATGCTATGCTAGTAGACATGGATTGGGTGAATGATATCCATGACAGATGTGAGTATTGTTAATTAATGGTTTATCTAAGGTGGCAACTTAAAACACACATCTGGGTGGATTGAGGCACCTGGTTTCTATCAGGACTTGCCTCTTTTTCTTCGGACCGCCACCCAGGCTCAAAGGGATCATAAGATTATTCATGCTAGTAACTTCCGTGTGCATCCACAAGCCATTATGGGCTCTGGCATAGTTGACTAAGTCGTGCGAACTCTTATACTGGTAGACTAGCAGATGTAGGGGAAAGTAGGTGTACAAGTCTACCCATCGTAAGGTGCTAGCGCTTCTGAAAGACTATGTCTCGGTCACCCGTTCCTCAAACACCATGTAGTGCGAGAAACCAAACGAAGTCGATCGAGTCTTGTGGGGAAAAGTGCGCAAACCTCTGCATAGTGTACAAACTAATCATGATTAACTGTGTCCCCGGTTATGGACATATTGAGTATCTAGTACTTGAATATCATGTGAATCTCATCATGTTACTTCTAATAAATATTGTTGGGATGATTAATGATTACTTTTAATTGGGATCGGAATGCTGTCAACCATTCTCGATGTTTAACAACCACCATGATAGTTAAATAAATTTATTACTTTGCAGTACGAAAAAAACTGGCTTTACGCAAAACTGTAACCATAGAGCTTTTCCACCAGCCAAATATGCATGTAGTATAGGCTTACCATTCATTACTCTCTATGTGTTACATTGCCAGCATATTCCATGTGCTGGCCCGTTTTCGGGCTGCAACTTTCATGTTGCAGACTTTTCAGACGACGACTAAGGTGTTTTTAGGTCGTGGTTCTATACTCAGTGATGCCGTTGGAGTTGATGGACTCGCTTACCTTCCAAGTCTTCCGCTATTATCATTATTAGATGGCCTTTAGCCATATTTATTGTAATAAGTTCTCGTTGAGACAACGATGTAATAAGTGTGTGATTGCTACTCTGCTATAAATCCTTCGAAGTACTGTGTGGTGTCAGCATTACTGATCCAGGGATGACACCGGAGCACAGAGACTTGACCATCTGAGGTCGGGTCGCTACAGAGATGGTATCAGAGCACACGCTGACTGTAGGACACGACCACTAAGTTAAAGCCATAGATCATTATTCTCCTCTCATTTTCTAACTCCTCATCTCTTCTACTCTTTTAGGATGACGGACGCAAAGATCAATTACGCTCAACCAGATGAAGGCACACCTTTTGGATTTCACTTGAAGGAAGTCACCAAGTACCTGAACATTGGACTACCAAGCTTCAACGGGACTTTCAACGCCACTCTGCCTGAGGAGGAGCGCTGGAAGATTCAAGCTCACGTTTCGGGAAGGACATTCGCGCCAATCACGAAGCCCATAGATAGTGTTTTCAGTGCACCAACCTGGAGTCTGGGAAAGAGCATGGCAGCTCATATCACCATGGGACGCATTGGAGAAGTTTATCAAGAAGACCTCAAGGACACTATCTACTAGATATGTGGACGCCGAGATGAACAATGGGAGATAGTCAGCACCAAGAAGGATAGATCCATTGCAGCTTTCATCCAGGAGTTAAACCAGCACATTCGACGCCAAGAGAACCAGATGTGCAATGATATGATAGAGTTGAAGAATGCCAAGGCAAGGATCATCGAGCTGGAAGGAGAACTGAAGTCTACACGCAAGGACTACATGGACGAGATCGTAGCTCTGGCAAGGCACAATGGCGATCTTAAGCGAGAGATTGAAGAGCTCAAGGGGAAATTAGCATTCAAGAATGAAGACAAGTACGTCGCATGTCCGAGCAACTACATCATCATCGACGACACCGATTCGGATCCAAGTGAACCCGACTTTGAAGACGAAGCTGGAGCAGACATCATGGAGTCTTCCATCGATTCAAATTAATAGATGACCACCATATATTAGTAGTATTTCCCTCCATGTAAACATTATAGTTCACACACTTTTGCGATAGCTTTAGACCGTTGTATACCTTTTGTTTGAATTGAATGAAGTGTTTTTGTGTGAAATTCTGCTCATGTGCATTTGGGGTAGTGTTTTCTCTTTAGACCCTACTCTATGCTTAACTCTCATCTTTTCTAAACCCCTCAGATGCCTCCGAGACGTGAGAATGAATTCGTTTTCCCGCCAGAGATCACTCAGTTGATTCAGCAGTAGAATACCCTGATCCAAACATTGGTGCAGAACTACAACAACAACAACAACAACCCACCACCACCACCACCTGCTGATCATTTGACTCGTTTCCTTAGGCTGAATCCGCTAGTGTATTCCAGTAGCATCGAGCCAATTGTAGCAGATGATTGGCTCCGCAAGATAGGAAGGGAGTTGACCACTGCAGGATGCACAGATATTGAGAAAGTGAAGTTTGCCGCACATCAGCTTGACGGACCCGCGGCAACATGGTGGGAGAATTTCATAGCCAATTACCCTGTAGACACTGTCACATGGGATCAGTTTCAGCAAGCTTTCCACACTGTCCATGTTTCAGCAGGAGCTATGGCCATGAAGAAGCGTGTGTTTCGCAACTTACGCCAAGGAGGAAGGACAGTTGGCCAGTATGTGGATGATTTTAGTAAGTTAGCACGTTATGCCCCAGATGACGTTGCTACAGACGCAGCCAAGCAGGAGAAGTTTCTGGAAGGACTGAATGATGAGCTAAGCATGAAATTGATGGTAGCAAGATTCAATAACTACCAGGAGTTAGTAGATCGTGCCATCATGATTGAAGGGAAGCAGCAGCAGATTGAGAACCGCAAGAGGAAGTATGGACAGGGGAAGTATAACTCTATAGCCCAGCAGAAGCCCCGCTATACCCCTAAACCGGGAGTTCAGTTTCAGCATACCCATGGAGGAGGTAGCTCACACAACCATAATGGCCACAAGAATGGTAATGGGAGTGGAGGAAGCAACGGCCAGAACCGGACCACCCCATCAACCCCAGCCAAGAGAGACCTGAGCCAAGTCACCTGTTTCAAGTGTTCCAAGACCGGACATTATGCAAATGAATGTCCCGAAGGACAAGGTGGAAATGGAAACTCTGGAAAGAAGCCAAACCCTTTCAACAGGGGACAGGTGAACCACATTGATGTGGAGGAGGTTGAAGCTCAGCCTGATGCATTAATCGGTAAGTTTTTGGTTAAGTCTTTTACTGCACTCGTTCTTTTTGATACTGGTGCATCGCATTCATACATATCAAGGGGATTCGTAGAAAAGTATAGCCTGCCCACTAAGGTTCTTAACACACCCATGCTAGTAAGCTCGCCAGGAGCAGAGTACATGGCCAGACAAGGATGTTTTCAAGTGCCATTGAGTATAGGAAGGCATGTTTTTCCAACGGATTTTATCATTCTGGAATCCCAAGGTCTGGATGTAATTCTAGGCATGGATTGGTTGTCAAAGTATGAAGAGAACATAGAATGTGCTAGTAAGACAATTTTTCTCACGGCGCTAGAAGGAAGAAGGATCAAGTATGTATCACGACATGGATCAAAAAGGAATCAAGTGAATTCTTTATCGGGAGTTGTACAGGAAGAGGTACCAGTGGTGAAGGATTACCCTGATGTGTTTCCTGAGGAATTGCCAGGAATGCCACCGGATAGAGATATCGAGTTCTTAATTGAGCTTTTGCCAGGCACTGGACCAATATCAAAGAGACCATACAGGATGCCCGCACAGGATTTGGCGGAAATCAAGAAGCAGATTAAGGAGCTATTGGATAAAGGTTATATACGCCCAAGTTCTTCGCCTTGGGGATCACCCGTACTTCTAGTGGAAAAGAAGGATGGATCGTTAAGAATGGTTGTTGATTACCGTGGATTGAATGAAGTAACCATCAAGAACAAGTATCCACTGCCAATGATTAATGATCTATTCAATCGTTTGCAAGGAGCTAAAGTGTTTTCCAAGATCGATTTGCGATCATGGTACCATCAGTTGAAGATTCGAGAACAGGACATACCTAAGACATCTTTTACTATGAGATACAGATTGTATGAGTATACCGTTATGTCATTTGGACTGACTAACGCACCTGCCTATTTTATGAACCTGATGAACAAAGTGTTTATGGAGTTTTTGGATAAGTTCGTCGTGGTGTTCATTGATGACATCTTGATTTTCTCAAAGAATGAAGAAGAGCATAAGGAACATTTGCGTTTGGTTTTGGAGAAACTAAGGGAACATCAGTTATATGCCAAGTTCAGTAAATGTGAGTTTTGGTTGAAGGAAGTTGGATTTCTTGGACATGTTATATCCGGAGAAGGTAGAGCAGTTGACCCTAAAAAGGTTGAGACCGTAACCGAATGGGAAGCACCAACAACAGTTGGAGAAATCCGGAGTTTTCTTGGACTCGGAGGATACTACCGGATATTCATTGAGAATTTCTCAAAGATTGCAAAGCCTATGACTGAATTGTTGAAGAAGGATACTAAGTTCATATGGACTGAGGAATGCGGGGCTAGTTTTCAGGAGTTGAAGAAACGATTGGTTTCTTCACCAGTATTGATTCTGCCAGATCAGAACAAGGATTACGAGGTGTATTGCGACGCTTCACGTCGAGGACTTGGAGCAGTGCTTATGCAGGAAGGAAGAGTTGTTTCGTATGCCTCACGACAACTGAAGCCTCATGAATTAAATTATGCTATGCATGATTTGGAGTTAGCAGCCGTAGTGCATGCATTGGAGACATGGAGACATTTCCTCATTGGAAATCATTGTGAGGTGTACACGGATCACAAGAGTTTGAAGTATATTTTCACACAGAAGGAGTTGAACCTCAGACAAAGGATATGGTTGGACCTCATCAAGGATTATGATATGAGATTGCATTACCATCCCGGAAAAGCTAATGCAGTAGCTGACGCATTGAGCCGTAAGAGCCATGTCAATACACTAATGACGGGAGAAATACCCAAGGAGTTGGCGAAGACATTCGTGAATTATGTTTGGAAATATTTCCGAGAGGCTATGTAGCAGCATTGGAGATTCAGTCAACATTGATGGATAAAATCAGAGAGGCTCAGAAATCTGACAAGGAGATTGCAGAGATAAAGAAGAAAATGAGCGAAGGAAAAGCAAAGGGATTTCGTGAGGATGAGCATGATACCCTATGGTTTGAGGACCGTGTTTATGTGCCCAATGACCCGAAGATCAGGAAGTTGATTCTGCAAGAGGCACATGATTCACCCTATTCGATTCACCCAGGAAATACCAAGATGTATTTGGATTTGAAGGAAACATTCTGGTGGACCGGAATGAAGAAGGATATTGCAGCATATGTAGCAGTTTGTGATGTGTGTCATAGAGTGAAGGCAGAACATCAGAAGCCAGGCGGATTATTACAACCATTGCCGATAGCCGAATGGAAGTGGGATAAGATAGGCATGGACTTTATCATAGGACTACCCAGGACGAAGGCCGGATATGACTCGATATGGGTAGTAGTTGATCGTTTGACGAAGGTAGCACATTTCATCCCAGTTAAGACCACTTACAACAGTGCTAAGTTGGCAAAGATATACATGACCAGGATCATTTGCTTGCATGGAGTTCCGAGGAGTATCGTATCAGATAGAGGAACCCAATTTACCTCAAAGTTTTGGAATCAGTTGCATGAAACTTTGGGAACCGGGCTAGAATTCAGTACAACTTTTCATCCGCAAACAGATGGACAAACTGAGAGAGTCAACCAGATTTTGGAAGGTATGCTGAGAGCATGTGCACTAGATTATGGATCTAGTTGGGACGATAACTTGCCGTATGCGGAGTTTTCTTATAACAACAGTTATCAAACTAGTTTGAAGATGGCACCTTTCGAAGCTTTATACGGAATGAGGTGCAGGACACCGTTGTCATGGGACGAAGTTGGAGCCCGTCAGTTGTTTGGACCAGATTTGATTAAGGAGTCTGAACAGAAAGTTAAGTTGATTCGCGATAGGCTCAAGGTAGCCCAATCAAGGCAGAAGAGTTACGCGGACTCTAAACGCAAGGAGACAGTCTACGAAACAGGAGACACGGTTTATCTTCGAGTATCCCCACTTCGAGGAGTTAAGCGTTTCGGAGTTAAGGGAAAATTAGCACCACATTTCGTTGGACCATATAAGATCTTGCAACGCATGGGAGAAGTCGCTTATAAGTTGGAATTGCCAGAGGGACTGTCAGGAGTTCATGATGTATTCCATGTCTCTCAGTTGAAGAAGTGTCACGCCGAGATGGCGGAGGTACTGCTCAGAGATACCGTACCGCTAGAAGCGATTCAGTTGAAGGATGACTTAACATATGAAGAGAAACCAGTCAAGATTCTCGAATATGCCAGCAGAGTTACCCGCAACAAGGTTATCAAGTTTTGCAAAGTTCAGTGGAACCACCACTCAGAGGATGAAGCCACCTGGGAGCAAGAAGAAGATTTGCTCAAGGACCACCCTCACCTATTTTCTAGCCAACCCGAATCTCGAGGGCGAGATTCATCTTAAGGGGGGTAGGTTTGTAACATCCCAAATTTTCAATTTGGAATGTTATACATTAGATCATCATGCATATCATATTTTCTTGCCTTTTGTCGATCCTAGAAATTTCACGCAACTTAAGGAACCTCGGAGAGAGTTGGAGATTTCATTATTTTCATATTTGAGATTTCTCAAAATTTTGAAAAGAGGATCAATGGATTTTTCCGGAGTTTATTTGCATTTTATTTGAATTAGGGAAAAATGCGCGTTTTCAAAAATTGCATTTTTGGCCCGGAGAAAAGTTCATTTTGTTCGACTCATTTTTAGGAGTCGGGGAAAATTTACTTTATTAGTTTTGGAGTCCGGTAGATTTGCTTTTCTGTGTTTTTCCGCGCGCGAAACCAATTTAAAAAAAAGTCCCGCGCGCCCCTGGGTCAAAGGCCCAGCTGGCCGGCCAGGAGGCCAGCGCCGCGCGCGCGCGCGCCCCAGGCGCAGGAGGCTGCCGCCGCCGCCCTCTTTTGGAAGTCCTAGTAGGACTTTTGTCCTACTTCCGTTATTCCGTTTTTGTTTCTAGATCTTTCCTACTCCTATTCTTATTCCTTGAACCCTCCTCCAAGTAAACTCCCCCCCCCTCACCAATATAAATACCCCCACCCCCCCTCTAAATCATCAAACCCAAAGCCCCAAGCCTCCACCGCACCTTGCCACCGCCGCCGCCTTTGCCCCGCGTCACCGCCGCACCTTGCCGCCGCCGCCTTTGCCCCACGCCGCCGCCGCACCTTGCCACCGCCGCCGCCGCACCTCGCCGCCGCCGCCCAACGCCGCCGTTCGCCGGAGGTAGCCCCGCGCCGCGTCTCTTTCTCTTTTCATCAGATCGTTTTCTTCTAATCGTTCCGATTCTTCTCTTCCGATTCGTTTTTCTTTCCGGTTCTTCGCTAAACCGTTCCGGATTTCTAGATCGGTTTTTCGTTCGGTTTTCTTTTCCAAAACCCTAGATCAGATTCGTTTTCTTCTCCGATTTAGTTGCCTCAAAACTGTTCGCTGGACCGTTCGTTCTAACGAACGTGATCACCGGATTCTTCTAGGTTAACGAACGCCCGTTCGTTCAACCGTTCTTCTTTTTCTTCTCATCGTATTTTTTCCGCGATCGCGATCTCAGATCCGATCTTCGTTCTAGTTTATCTTCTCGCTCGTTTATCGGAATCAGGTGATTCAAGCGCCTGGAGTTTCGTTTCGAAACCGCCGTTCTGACTAATCAACTTAAACAAGTTTTTGCCACTGTAAAATTTGACCTAGTTTCATCTTGCTAGAACCGAGTTGTTTTCTTCCGCCGCTTGTTTTTCGTTTCTTGATCGGTTCGTTTTCTTTTGCAACCGGAGTTCTTAAGTTGAACTTTCTGGTTCGATCTTTTATTCGAGTTTTACCTGTGCATTAGATGAGTACTTATTGTGTGCTTGTTGTTTGTCTGCGATAGATCACCCGGAGTGTGCCACTTGTTACTTCGAATCTCTAGGTTTCGCGGATCATCAGCAAGGCAAGTAACACTTTGATCATACCTTTTCTACTACCCAGTTTTGTTGCATTAGATCAATCCTCAAACACATTGCATGATTTAGGATCTAATTAAATTGTGGGTTGGGAAGTAGATGAGGTAGTACCTATTACCTGTTTTTCTTATGAAACCTTTGGGAGTTACTTCTACGTTTGCTTATTATGCCATGCTATGCTAGTAGACGTGGATTGGGTGAATGATATCCATGACAGATGTGAGTATTGTTAATTAATGGTTTATCTAAGGTGGCAACTTAAAACACACATCTGGGTGGATTGAGGCACCTGGTTTCTATCAGGACTTGCCTGTTTTTCTTCGGACCGCCACCCAGGCTCAAAGGGATCATAAGATTATTCATGCTAGTAACTTCCGTGTGCAGCCACAAGCCATTATGGGCTCTGGCATAGTTGACTAAGTCGTGCGAACTCTTATAGTGGTAGACTAGGAGATGTAGGGGAAAGTAGGTGTACAAGTCTACCCATCGTAAGGTGCTAGCGCTTCTGAAAGACTATGTCTCGGTCATCCGTTCCTCAAACACCATGTAGTGCGAGAAACCAAACGGAGGCGATCGAGTCTTGTGGGGAAAAGTGCGCAAACCTCTGCAGAGTGTACAAACTAATCATGTTTAGCTGTGTCCCCGGTTATGGACATCTTGAGTATCTAGTACTTGAATATCATGTGAATCTCATCATGTTACTTCTAATTAATATTGTTGGGATGATTAATGATTACTTTTAATTGGGATCGGAATGCTGTCAACCATTCTCGATGTTTAACAACCACCATGATAGTTAAATAAATTTATTCCTTTGCAGTAGGAAAAAAACTGGCTTTACGCAAAACTGTAACCATAGAGCTTTTCCACCAGCCAAATATGCATGTAGTATAGGCTTACCATTCATTACTCTATATGTGTTACATTGCCAGCATATTCCATGTGCTGACCCGTTTTTGGGCTGCAACTTTCATGTTGCAGACTTTTCAGACGACGAGTAAGGTGTTTTTAGGTCGTGGTTCTATACTCAGTGATGCCGTTGGAGTTGATGGACTCGCTTACCTTCCAAGTCTTCCGTTGTTATCATTATTAGATGGCCTTTAGGC
Source organism: Aegilops umbellulata (assembly GCA_032464435.1). Classification (NCBI taxonomy): domain Eukaryota; kingdom Viridiplantae; phylum Streptophyta; class Magnoliopsida; order Poales; family Poaceae; genus Aegilops; species Aegilops umbellulata. Next base: position 336,015,116 of record CP136058.1, read on the forward strand.
ATATTTATTGTAATAAGTTCTCGTTGAGACAACGATGTAATAAGTGTGTGATTGCTACTCTGTTATAAATCCTTCGAAGTACTGTGTGGTGTCAGCATTACTGATCCAGGGATGACACTGGAGCACAGAGACTTGACCATCTGAGGTCGGGTCGCTACAGTGAAGAGCACATATGTGTGTGACGTCTACCTGCAGATAGACGGTGGGTGCGAGAGGACTTGGGAGAGTCGTGAATCGTGAGGGTGTGTGTGCGTGAGAGAGAGGGGGGCACGTACCAATGCAATGCATTTGTCTGTAAATCATTATCCGACAAACGTTTGCCACAATCCTTTTCCTGACGAACGTCGTAAGAACCGTTAGATCGGCATCCGACAGTGTCAGTTTTGCCATGTCATTTAACAGAACAGCCACTCCTCCACACAAATCTTCCACGTGAGTGTTAGCAACTGTTGTATGCTCCCTCCGTTCCAAAATGCAGTGCATATAGCTTTATTGAAAATTAGAACCTCGCAAACTTTTACCGAGTTTTCGTGTACCAAATTGCACTTGTAGAATACCCTGTATATATCATTTCATTCATCTTCGAGAGGTAACTATAAAGATGGGGGAGGAGTCTACAAAGAAAGACCATCATATCACTTGCAGCAATTTCAACCATCCTTTGGTGTGGAGGAATATCATAGGAACTCTATATGATATGATTTTTATAGGATTTTTTCCTTTAGAGCCAATTGGTTCATAGGAATAGATTCATATACTCCACATTTCAAAGGAAATAAACATGATATCATTTCTATAGCTTTAGAGCCACTTGGTTCATATGAATGCATTCCTATACTCCCATAATTTCAAAGGAAAATAAACATTAGTGTATATTCAATAGAAAAGTTCCTATGATATGAACCAAATTACATCTCTTTTCTAATCCCTCCTCATAGGAATTGAGATACATGTTATCTCTAGATTCAATAGAAAAGTTCCTATGATGTGAACAAAATGACATTTCTTTTCCAATCCCTACTCATAGGAATTGAGATACTCCATGTCATCTTTTTCCCAACAACTTCCATGTATACATCTTCTATTCCTAAATAGCTAGTACAACACACTAGTAGCTTTTTTCCAAGACATGCAACTATGGCACAAGAACTATATAGTGTGCGAATAGCTTTGTAAGATGGTCACTGGATGAAGCTAATCCGACAGTGCAGAGATGGCAAATCCGAGCACTACTGGTTGTTGGATATCATCAACATTCCACCAGATCTGACACATGTACAATTTAGAAGACTCCATGGTTGAACTTAAGCATAATGCACAAACCTCAAAACACAAGCACTTCTCCTTTGTTCTAGAATCTTCCGTATCATGATTGATTTTTTTTCTAAATGAATTGCCATTATTTGTTTTTTAATTTATGCTTTACAATGCACAACCCCGTGAATCTTATCATTTTTATAAAACTATTTGATTTTGAATGAGATGAACTATAAGAACTAAATGAACATCTACATCATGCATATATGACTCAAAGCTTTACATGCTATAGTGTGTATTTATTCATAATTTGGTTTCGAAATCTCATGCGTTCAATGCATGTGTACCTTACTAGTTTTGAGTAGAGTAGAAAATTTCACGCGGCCCCGGGTATATCAAAATGCAGGGCCCATGCATCATTGCCTTTCGGTCGAACCTACGTCCACAATTTTTTGTACGTACTATATCTCCACTGGTCCCCGAACCCAAAATGCTGCCTCGTTCCCCTAAAACCAAGCGGCCCACACATATTTAAGGGGTCGACTCGAACTCAATCCCTCTCCCGTGTACTACGACGTGGCCCTGCATGCCGTAGTACTCCGACAAACCCTACCACCGCACACATCATCGGTTTTCTTCAAGAGGACGAGGGAGAAGCCGATTTGTAGTGGAGGTGCTTTAAAAAAAAGGATCTGTAGTGGAGTCCCCTACCCTATGGTGCCCTAGGTAGCTGTCGTACGCATCATTGGTTTTCTCTTTTCTTTATGCTCTTGCACCCTAGAGTGAAATGATGGTTGCTTCGTCCGTCCAGCTTAATGCGGGAAAGGCGGGGCTTTGTGATTTGACCCCTCATCGCTCATTTTCTACAACTGCGGCGCTACTACCGGGGTGCCTCCAATTCCAACTTCTGCTCCAAACTGTAATTTGGTGCATCACACGTGGAACAATACGGTGGATGAGCCACATGTTGGCCAAAGGGGTCCTGTTAAGTGTGTCGCCATTTCGTGTGCGGACTGACCCTGCTTGAGTTGCTACGCCAACACGACAGGAGCAGCCTACCGCTTGGTTTTGCTCCTTGGTGAATCCCGACTATATTGATCTAAAAAGATACATACTGAACTACCCTCTCCGTCTCGTTTTTTAGGCGTCTCGGTTTATAGGGTGTGCACGTAGTTCTAGGTCATCCATTTGACTAACTAAATATGAGTAACTATGTCGCAAAAGGTATATCATTGGATTCTTAAGCGGATGTAGTTTCTAAACATGTATTGTTCATCACATATATAGCCAGTTAATTCTCAACCTAGAACGACGTGCATGCCATGTAAACCGATATGGAGGAAGTATAGTAAAAATGAGGTGATTTTACCGAGCGATCGGCGGGGGAGCATGGCCTGTCATGCGGTACCATGTGTCATGATGTACCAAGGCGATGCGCGTGTCCCTCTTGAGGCAGAAGCAATACTACATGGTTTGAGATGATGATGAACCAAAGTGTGAAATAATGGTTGCTTCATCCATCTGGGAAGGTGCGGCATTGTGATTTGACATCTCATTGCTCATTACTACTACTGGGGCGGTGTTGGGGATATTACTACTGAGTATAATCCGGCCAGGAGGGGCCAGGTTATACCCATAACAAGTTATTCATATTGAAGCCCATGAAGACAAAGGGGTATGGAGCTTTATAGATGAGATCTAAAGGCCCAGGGCCCAACGGCGGATTAGGGCCCGTAGACATAAACCGCCATATGATATGTAACTTGTGTTGTAAGGTAGGAAAGGGTAGAAACCGAGCCGTACACGTTTATGAGCCGGCTCGGGATTCTGTGAACCTTCAGGCATCAACCTATGTATATAAAGGGATGACCCAACGGTGGTTTAGGGACAAGAAACAACACCTAGAGAGCCAGGCATAGCGGATTCGCTCCATGGTCATCAAAACCCTAGCAATTCCACATCAACTGGATTAGGCCTTTACCTTCACCGCAAGGGGCCGAACTAGTATAAACTCCTTGTGTCCTTTGTCCCGCTTTAACCCCTTTAAGCTAACCCGTCGCGATGGCTCCACGACTAAGTCCTTTCACTAGGACATCTTCCGTGACAAAACCACGACAGTTGGCGCCCACCGTGGGGCTATCGCACGATGGTTTTGAGTTCTTAGACGGCAGCTTCGAAGGGCTCAAGGGATACGCTGTGGGCCGGATGACCAAGAGTCGTCGCGGCAAGCTCTACATCGACAACGTAGGCTGGGGCCCCGAGGCCGACTTAATTGAGTACGGGTACCGGGTCCCCTTCGACGGCATTCATGTTTTCATTGGAAAGATCGGCGAACCGGGCCCTAAGCCGGACATCTACACCGACATCGTCGAAACGGCTCAGCGTGCGAGACCCGCCCGGGTTCAGCCTTCCATAAAGCATGCCTTCGTGGGAGTCATCCACGGAGCGGAATCTGAGGTTAGATCGGCATCTGGTGGTGAAACCTTCATTTACTCTGATGACGAGTCATCTACTGGAGATACCGAGTCATTGTAACACCTGCCAGATGGCCGATTTGGGGGTTGTTCCGATGGCGACAGTATTCCGGACCCCTTCGATCTGTCGAGCCGGGTTGCGATCTTCATGGTCGGTACACAGCCTGCGCAACACTCTTCGACCACATCAGCAATGATTTTCGGATCAGTAGCGGCGATAGCAGCCGGGGCACGAGGCCCTGCGCGATCGCCGGCTCAGGTTTTGTCCGACTTATTTGACACTTTAGCAACGCTACTAGTGGCAGAAGTTAAACCGGCGAATCAGGATGAGCATAACGCAAAAGTTGCGAAAGTGAAGGATGAGATAGCTCAGGCCAAAGCAGACCTGGCAGCTGAGGACACCAGGATGGCTGCAGAGTGGGCTGAGTTGGAGGCATAAGCTTACCGGCTTATGCTGGATCAGAGCGCATCAAATGATGTCATGAGGAGAAGGTACCGGTCTCACCTGCCTCTAGTTTATGAGGTGAGGAATCTCTTTAACATGCTAGGGGCAGGAACCAGTAACTAGCCAGTGGTAAAAACCGGGTGGAGGCACCTGGAACAGGGGCGTCGATTCAGCCGCGCACGATGGATCCGCATCGTTAGAACAATGTCCTGTCGCAGCACATTTCAATGCCTCCGGGTCATTACTCTAACCCGTTGGATAACATCGCTGTCGCCGCTTCACGATTGGCAGCTCTCCCGATCGAGGGCGAGTCTCCAGTAGCAGTTGAAACACGACGGGCTAGAGAGCTCCTTCAGACAGCTTTGACTCAGCAGCAGGCCTATTCATATAGCTGCGAGAGGATTCATTCCACCCCTCGCCCAAGACGGAGTTACAGCAGGCATATGGATGAACCGGCCGTGTCGAGCAGTGTGCGGAATCGTAATCCGCCTCGTGGCCATAACCCAGCGGGTGGCGGTGTTGATGCTCAGAACATGGTGGATCAAGGAAGAGCGCGTTGAGAAGCCGAGTTAGCGGTGCAGTATGCGGCCCGTCAGCTTACTCCGGTTCGTCCGACAACTTCGGTGGAGCCAGGAGTTACCTCCAGTTCTTTGGGGGACCGTGTCTCACCCCGGCTTTACGTAATGTACGGCTGCGCAAGGATTTCAAGGGTCCACGTAAGGTGCCCAATTACACTGCTAACTTATCCCCTGAGTCGTGGGTCGAAAGCTATGAGATGGCGATGGAGATGCTGGATGTGGATGATGCGGCATGTGCTAAATAGTTCACCATGATGTTGGAGGGAGCGGCTCGCACTTGGTTGAAAAACTTGCCAGCTAACTCCATTGGGTCATGGGCCGAGTTAAGGGCCCGGTTTATCCAGAATTTCAAGGACACGTGCAAGAAGCCCATGCCAGTTGTGGACATAGCTATCTGTGTCCAAGAGGAAGGAGAATCGGCAACCCATTGGGTGCGACGGGTTTCAGAAATCTTGCATTCATCGGACCGCATCAATGCTGATACAACAGTTTTAACGTTGGAAGCCAATTATCGGTTCGTGCCTCTGAAGCTGAAGTTGGGACGGCTCAAGCATCATTGCAATGACATGGGGACGCTTATGGCAGCTTTGGTTAAGTATGCCGACTCTGATAGTACCAAGGACCCTAAGTCTGATGATGAAAAGCCAGGAAAGGGAAAGAAGAGTGGTAGCACCAAAGGGCAGCACCATAACCCGGCGGGTCATGGAAACAGCGGTAAGCGTAAAGCGGATAACAGTTTAGATTTTGTGGCTAACACCAACACGCAGGATAATGGTCAGCGTCGTAAGGGTAAACCGCCCCCGCGGAGTGGAGGATCAGGTCCCAATCTTGAGCGCCTGTTAAACCAGCCTTGCCCAAAGCACAGGTCGCTAGAAAGGCCAGCCACGCACCTCTGGAAGGATTGCTTTATTATGCGGGAGTTCAAAAATTCGGATCTTTTCCGGTATGATCATGGAACGTCCCGCAGTTCAGGACCCGGCTCTCATGGGCCGGGTTATGGTGGAGGCAGTTCTGGCTCAGGATTTCAAGGTAATCAAAGCGGACATGGCAATCAAGGCAGTCAGGGCAACTAGGGTGGTTATAATCATCAGGGGAGTCAGCAGCAGCATCAGCAGTCGGGTTACCAAAGCAACCCGAAGCAGTTGAATAGTGGGCAGTATCATGTCTTCATCACTAGCCCGCGCAAGCACGATTAGAAGCTTCATAAAAGGGCAGTGAACTCCGTTGAACTGGCGGTGCCCCGTTACTTGCGCTGGTCTAAACAACCCATTGTGTGGAGTCGAGAGGATCATCTGCCCCGGGTTCATAATCCGGGTCATCTGGCATTGGTGGTGGCGCCTCAGGTTGGAGGATATAATTTCACCAAGGTGCCCATGGATGGAGGGAGTAGTATCAATATTCTTTATTACAAAACCTTCCGTCGCATGGGGTTGACAGATAAAAATCTTAAACCGTCAAACACCGTTTTTCATGGTGTGGTGCCTGGTAGATCGGCGTATCCAGTTGGTAAGATAGCTCTGGAGGTTGCTTTTGGGGATGATCATGATTCAAGATCAGAGACATTGACCTTTGAAGTGGTAAAAACCAAGAGCCCGTATCATGTCTTGTTTGGACGGCCGACTTATGCTAAGTTCATCGCAAGGCCCTGTTATGTTTATCTGCAGCTTAAGATGCCGGGTCATAAGGGGACCATCACGGTACATGGGAGCCGTAAGATTGCTTTGGAATGTGAAGAAGGTTATGCGGCTTATGCTGAGTCGGTTTGTGCAACAGAGGAGTTGAAGTTCTACAAGGACAATGTTGATCCGGCGGATATGACTTCTTTGAAAAAGCCAACTACAGAGCATGATCCGGCCTTGAAGTTTAAATCGGTTGATGAGACTAAGCTGGTTGATTTTGTGCCTGGCAATTCATCCAAGCAGTTTAGCATCAGCGCTAACCTGGATCCGAAATAGGAAAGCGCGCTCATCGAGTTCATCTGTGAGAACCGGGACATCTTTGCATGGAAACCTTCTGACATGCCAGGTGTACCGAGGGAACTCGCTGAGCACACTCTTAATATCGATCCCAAATTTAAACCGGTAAAACAGTTTCTCCGCCGCTTCAATGAAGAAAGACGCAAGGCTATTGGTGAGGAGGTAGCCCGGCTCTTGGCGGCTGGATTTATCATTGAAGTATTTCATCCTGAGTGGTTGGCTAATCCGGTGTTAGTACTTAAGAAGAAGAATGACACTTGGCGTATGTGCGTGGACTACACAAATTTGAACAAAGCTTGTCCAGCGGATCCTTTTGCTCTCCCTCGTATTGATCAGATCATTGATGCTACAGCGGGTTGTGAGCGTTTGATCTTTCTGGATGCTTATTCTGGTTATCATCAGATTAAAATGGCAGTTAAGGACCAGGAGAAGACAACTTTTATAACTCCCTTTGGAGCCTTCTGCTATGTATCTATGCCTTTTGGGCTCAAGAGTGCCCAGGCGACTTATCAGCGTTGTGTGCAGAATTGTCTTCATAATCAGATCGGGCGCAATGTTCATGCTTATGTGGATGATATTGTGGTGAAGTCCAGAAAGGAGGAGACGTTGATAGATGATCTGAAGGAAACTTTTGATAATCTCCGAGTTTATACGATGATGCTTAATCCGGCTAAGTGTATCTTTGGTGTACCGGTGAGCAAGCTCTTGGGTTTTCTGGTGTCTAACAGGGGCATTGAAGCTAATCCGGAGAAGATCAAGGCTATTACTTCTCTGGCTAAACTGAAGTGTGTCAATGACGTTCAACGCTTGGCAGGCCGGATTGCAGCTTTAAGCCGGTTTATCAGTCGCCTTGGGGAGAAGACCATCCCTTTGTATCAGATGCTGAAGAAGACGGATGACTTCGTCTGGAGTGATGCCGCCAATGAAGCATTTGAGGATTTAAAGCGGCAGCTAGCTGAGCCACCTGTCCTTGCTGCTCCTTTTGATAAAGAGCCCTTGTTGTTATATGTCGCTGCTAATGCCCGGGCTGTTAGTTTGGCCATTGTGGTGGAGCGCAAGGAGGCTGGAAAGGAATATCTGGTTCAACGACCGGTTTATTATATCAGTGAGGTGCTTATTGAGTCCAAGCAAAGGTACCCACGGCAGAAGCTGGTGTATGGCGTGTTCATGGCGAGCCAGAAGCTTAATCAATATTTGCAGGGTCATCCTATCACTGTGGTCAGTTCTGCCCCTTTGGGAGATATAATCCAAAACAAGGAAGTAACCGGCCGGGTTGCCAAGTGGGGCATTGAGCTTGGACCTCATGGGTTAAAATATATGCCTCGGACGACAATCAAGTCCCAAGCGCTTGTGGATTTCATCAATGACTGGACAGAGTTGCAGGCACCGGAAGAGAAGCCGGATCACACTTATTGGACCATTCATTTTGATGGATCCAGGCAATTGGAGGGCTCGTGGGCTGGAGTCGTGTTAACTTCCCCAAGAGGTTATAAGTTTTGTTATGTTCTCCGTTTAATGTCCCCTTGCACTAACAATGCAACTGAATATGAGGCTTTACTCCATGGTCTTCGAATGGCTAAGGAGATGAATTTAAGCCGGGTTAAGTGCTTTGGTGATTCGGACCTGGTAGATCAACAAGTGTCTGGTACTTGGGACTCCAAGGACCCGCTCATGGCGGCGTATCGACGAGAGGTGGATATTGTGGCTGGTAACTTCAAGGGTTATCAGGTTGATCATGTGGACCGGCGCAAGAATGAAGCGGCGAACGCTTTAAGCCGTTTGGGTTCCCAATGTTTTCCAGGACGTTTTGCATAACCCGTCGGTCAAGCTACCTACAGAGGAGGACTTGGTTGTTCCTGATCCAGAGGCTCAGTTGGTGGCGGCTCTTCATGTTATCCCAGACTGGACGGTCCCATATTTGGTGTATATGAACCGGGGCGAGTTACCGGAGGATGAAACTTTGGCAAGGCAGATAATTCGGCAATCCAAGTCAATGACCATTGTCAATGGAGAGCTGCATCATTACAGTGTAATAGGGGCGTTTTAGCGTTGTGTATCTCCTGAAGAAGGTCGTGAGATCTTGCGTGAGATCCACGAAGGAGATAGTGGTCACCACGCTGGTTCAAAATCCTTGGTAGCAAAAGCTTTTTGTCACGGTTTCTATTGGCTGACGGCTCATGCTGATGCTGAGGACTTGGTGAAAAAGTGCGATGGTTGTCAGACAATTTCACGCCGAGCTCATGTTCCGGCTCAAGAATTGAGGATGATTCCAATCACTTGGCCGTTTGCAACTTGGGGGCTGGATATGGTTGGGCCCTTTAAGAGATCCAAGGATAAGAAGACCCACCTTCTGGTGGCGATTGATAAGTTCACTAAATGGGTGGAGTAGAGCCAGTCAGTAAGTGTGATGCAGCCACGGCGGCTCAATTTATCAAGAAGGTGATTTTCCGGTTTGGTTTTCCACACAACATCATAACTGACAATGGCACTAATCTGTCCAAGGGTGCTATGAAAGAATTTTGTCAACGTGAGCACATCCGGCTTGCCGTGTCATTAGTGGCTCATCCTCAATCTAATGGTCAGGCTGAGAGAGCCAATCAAGAGATCCTGAGAGGCATCAAGCCCCGGCTTATGGTTCCCCTGCAGAGGAGGCCGGGATGTTGGGTGGAAGAGTTACCTTATGTGTTATGGAGCATCAATACCACGCCCAGCAGATCTATGGGTTACACACCCTTTTTCATGGTTTACAGAGAAGAGGTGGTTCTCCCTAGTGACATCCGTCATGACTCGCCTCGTGTGGGGGCTTATGTCGAAGCTGACAATGAGAAGGCATGACAGGAAGCGCTTGACCTATTGGATGAGGAGCGTGACATTGCAGCAGCTCATTCGGCGATTTACATGTAAGATCTGCGTAGTTATCATAGCCGTCGGGTTAGAACCAGAACTTTTCAAGAAGGCGATCTGGTGCTCCGACTCATCCAGGATCAGACTGATACGCATAAGTTATCCCCGCCTTGGGAAGGACCCTTTGTGGTCAGCAAGAATCTACATAACGGGTCATACTACCTTACCGATGTTCGAGAGCACAAAGACTCACGTAAATCGGAGGAGGAGACCCACCGGTCGTGGAATATCGCTCATCTTCGGCCTTACTATACTTGAGCCACATGCTCTTCTTATGTACATAGTTATGACAATGTATATATTATGATCAATATAATAAACCAGAGCCTCAGCTAAAGCGGGGTCTCTGTTGTTTTTCTTACATCATGTGTGGTTACTACTGAGTATAATCCGGCCAGGAGGGGCCGGGTTATACCCATAACAAGTTGTTCATATTGAAGCCCATGAAGACAAAGGGGTATGGCGCTTTATGGAGGAGATCTAAAGGCCCAGGGCCCAACGGCGGATTAGGGCTCGTAGACATAAAATGCAATATGATATGTAACTTGTGTTGTAAGGTAGGAAAGGGTAGAAACCGAGCCGGACACGTTTATGAGCCGGCTTGGGATTCTGTGAACCGCCAGGCGTCAACCTATGTATATAAAGGGATGACCTGGCGGCGGTTTAGGGACAAGAAACAACAACTCGAGAGCCAGGCATAGCGGATTCGCTCCCTGGTCATCGAAACCCTAGCAATTCCACATCAACTGGATTAGGCCTTTAGCTTCACCGCAAGGGGACGAACCAGTATAAACTCCTTGTGTCCTTTGTCCCGCTTTAACCCATTTAAGCTAACCCATCGCGATGGCTCCACGACTAAGTCCTTTCACTAGGAGATCTGCCATGACAAAACCATGACAGGCTGTACGACTAGGGTGCGTCCCCCCTGCTATTCTGCACTGTTATTTGGTGCTTGACACGTCGACCCGGTTGCTATATGTCCCACATGTCGGCGACAAGAAGTACAGAATTCATGAAAGCGAGCGTCGACGGAGGAGTACAAGACATGGCTTGGGTTTTTGCTGCTTCGCGCGATCCATCAATACAAACCCAGACTAAAAAAGGCGAGGGCGGGTCTTTTCCCACGCGACAAGCAGGGGAGTTTGGCATAGTATGTTTGAGGCAAGGAGGCAGGAAGGGAAACAAGCAAATAAAGGTTGAGCGACTTAGTTTTGGGAAAATCTGATTTAACGGAGTACGTACCCACTAGGGTTTATAGGGCTCATCTAAAAACATTTGTTTTTCCGTTTTATAAGTCTCAATTCTACTACTAGTAGTAGTACCATCACATGTTGGATTTCGAGGTGCGTTAGATCACCCGATGCAAGCAGTGTCAAGAGAAAACTCACCAATGCATGTAGAAGTTCATGGAAATTTGGTGGTCATTCATGCATTCATTCTAATTAATGCCTCGGTAAACATAACTTCTTGAGAAAAACGAGCGTACTAATTACTTGTGCAAACTAGGAGTATGAAATTAATTCGACCACTCACTGTCTACCTTGGTTGGAGAGATTTTGAAATTGAGCCATAAACTGGAAAGGAGGGAGTAATAACTTTTGTCTCGGTTACTATTTGTGGCCTTGTATAGATGCAAAATGTATTTTTTTATAGTGGCCTTGTATAAGTAAATGGAGGGAGTACTAAAGGACATATATATTCCAAACAATTTGATAATCTCTCTAACCAAGGTAGTAGGGACGAGGAGTAAACGGAGGGAGTAGTAAAATTTTCTCCTCGTCCTGCGAGCCACCGCGCGCGTGGGCGAGGGAGCGGGCGTAAGGCGTACAGTACTACTACTAGTAAGCAAGCTTCACCTCATCCTGCGAGACACCACGCCCGTGGGCGGGGGAGATGGCGTACTAAGCAAGCTTCTCCTTGTTCTGTGAGTTGACGGGACACATCAAAAGTTCTCCAGTATATAGAGCCTTGCCTCTAAGGTAGGGCCCACAAGGTTTGCCTCTTTTTTAACATAACGCGCCAAGTCACAATTTGTTTGTTCACCCATTGTAGACGATCCTCCCTCCACCAAGTGGACAACTTGTACACGTGTCAAATTACCACGTGGGCTGCCTTTTCGTACAGAAATGAGCTCCACCATGTACCCGCGCGGGTGTGGTTGCGAAAGAGACGGGAGTACATGTGCCGTGCGTGCACCTATTCTCTTCATGCATGTCCCCCACCTATGTACTGGCGACTCACGGGTCTGGCGGCTCACTGGTCAGACGACTCACGGATGACCCCGATGGCAGGTCACATAGAAGACTAGGCCCAAGGCCCAGTAGGCCGGCTCATATTATGGTGGGCCGGCTTAAGACAGAAGGCATGAGGAATATTTCCTTTACGAGGAAGCAAGACCCGTACTTGTATCCGACTTGTAATAGAGAATAAGTGAGTTCTAATCCTACTAGGACTCTACATGTAAGCCGCCCCTTCAACTTATATAATGAGGGGCAGGGCTCCCGAAAGAGGGGGGAGAAAAAAGAAGAAACAATCTCCAGGGCTAGACAGAAAGAGCCGGTTTGCCGGCGACTCCCTCATGATCATAATGAGACCTAGCCACAAACAACATGTAGGGTTATTACCAGATGATGTTTCCCGGGGCCCGAAGCTGTCTAAATCCTTGTCTTACGTTGCGTCTCTCGATTCCGCCCAACCCCTCTCAAGCTACCACATAGGTGCGTTGGCCTCGCGACTAAGTCCTCACACTAAGGACATCTGCCGTGACAATTCCACGACAGTTGGCGCCCACCGTGGGGCTGGCGCACGGTGGTGTTGAGTTCTTTAAGGGATCTTTCACAAGGATCGAGAAGTTTGCAATGAAAAATAGCATGTTTGGAAGGATCTGTGTAAGTTTTTGCGTCCATTGTTTCTAGATCTTTCCGATCGCAAAACAACCGAAGGAAATCCACAGTTATTGGAAGCGATCCACTGTTATGTTCGCACAAACGATGTATACTAGCACATTGACTAGTACACTTCACGTCAAGAGAGAAAAGTAATAATTGGTGGAAATCAGGAAAGTGAATCGGATAGCCATCACGTCAAGGCGTGTACTAATCCCAACACAGAGATCAAGGACTACTACAGATACAGGATCAGATCAACTGTTGGGGAACGTAGTAATTTCAAAAAAATTCCTACGCACACGCAAGATCATGGTGATGCATAGCAACGAGAGGGGAGAGTGTTGTCTACGTACCCTCGTAGACCGAAGCGGAAGCGTTGCCACAACGTAGAGGAAGTAGTCGTATGTCTTCCCGATCCGACCGATCCAAGCACCGTTACTCCGGCACCTCCGAGTTCTTGGCATACGTTCAGCTCGATGACGCTCCCCGGGCTCCGATCTAGCAAAGCTTCGGGGATGAGTTCCGTCAGCACGACAGCGTGGTGACGATCTTGATGTACTACCGACGCAGGGCTTTGCCTAAGCACTGCAACGATATGACCGAGGTGGAATATGGTGGAGGGGGGCACCGCACACGGCTAAGGAACGATCACGAAGATCAACTTGTGTGTCTTCTAGGGTGCCCCCCTTCCCCCGTATATAAAGGAGGGGAGGGGGAGGCGTTGCCGGCCCCCAAGGGGTGCGCCAGGAGGAGTCCTACTCCCACCGGGAGTAGGACTCCTCTCCCTTGCCTTGTAGGAGAAGGAAGGAGAGAGGGGGAAAGGAAAAAAGGGGGCGCCGCCCCCCCTTCCTTGTCCTATTCGGACTAGGGGGAGGGGGCGCGCGGCCTGCCCTGGCCGCCCCTCCTCTTTTCCCTTAAGGCCCATATGGGCCCATTAACCCCCGGGGGGTTCCGATAACCCCCCGGTACTCCAGTAAAATGCCGATTTCACTCGGAACCATTCCGATGTCCAAATATAGGCTTCCAATATATCAATCTTTATGTCTCGACCATTTCGAGACACCTCGTCATGTCCGTGATCACATCCGGGACTCCGAACTGACTTCGGTACATCAAAATGCATAAACTCATAATAACTGTCATCGTAACGTTAAGCGTGCGGACCCTATGGTTCGAGAACAATGTATACATGACCGAGACACGTCTCCGGTCAATAACCAATAGCGGGACCTAGATGCCCATACTGGTTCCTACATATTCTATGAAGATCTTTATCGGTCAGACCGCATAACAACATACGTTGTTCCCTTTGTCATCGGTATGTTACTTGCCCGAGATTCGATCGCCGGTATCCAATACCTAGTTCAATATCATTACCGGCAAGTCTCTTTACTCGTTCTATAATATATCATCTCGCAACTAACTCATTAGTTGCAATGCTTGCAAGGCTTATGTGATGTGCATTACCGAGAGGGCCCAGAGATACCTCTCCGACAGTCGGAGTGACAAATCCTAATCTCGAAATACGCCAACCCAACATGTACCTTTGGAGACACCTGTAGAGCACCTTTATAATCACCCAGTTAAGTTGTGACGTTTGGTAGCACACAAAGTGTTCCTCCGGCAAACGGGAGTTGCATAATCTCATAGTCATAGGAACATGTATAAGTCATGAAGAAAGCAATAGCAACATACTAAACGATCGGGTGCTAAGCTAATGGAATGGGTCATGTCAATCAGATCATTCAACTAATGATGTGATCCCGTTCATCAAATAACAACTCTTTGTCCATGGTTAGGAAACATAACCATCTTTGATTAACAAGCTAGTCAAGTAGAGGCATACTAGTGACACTCTGTTTGTCTATGTATTCACACATGTATCATGTTTCCGGTTGATACAATTCTAGCATGAATAATAAACATTTATCATAAAATAAGGAAATAAATAATAACTTTATTATTGCCTCTAGGGCATATTTCCTTCAGTCTCCCACTTGCACTAGAGTCAATAATCTAGTTCAGTGATTTAACAGCAATAGTTCACATCACCATGTGATTAATACCCATAGTTCACATCATCATGTGACCAACACCCAAAGGGTTTACTAGAGTCAATAATCTAGTTCACATCATTATGGGATTAACACCCAAAGAGTACTAAGGTGTGATCATGTTTTGCTTGTGAGAGAATCTTAGTCAACGGGTCTGCCACATTTAGATCCGTATGTATTTTGCAAATTTCTATGTCAACAATGCTCTGCATGGAGCTACTCTAGCTAATTTCTCCCACTTTCAATATGTATCCAGATTGAGACTTAGAGTCATCTGGATCAGTGTCAAAAACTTGCATCGACGTAACCCTTTACGACGAACCTTTTGTCACCTCCGTAATCGAGAAACATGTCCTTATTCCAGTAAGGATAATTTTGACCGCCGTCCATTGATCTACTCCTAGATCACTATTGTACTCCCTCGTTTAACACAATGTAGGGTATACAATAGATCTGGTACACAACATGGCATACTTTATAGAACCTATGGCCAAGGCATAGGGAATGACTTTCATTCTCTTTGTATCTTCTGCTGTGGTCGGGTTTTGAGTCTTACTCAATTTCACACCTTGTAACACAGGCAAGAACTCTTTCTTTGACTGTTCCATTTTGAACTACTTCAAAATCTTGTCAAGGTATGTACTCATTGAAAACTTATCAAGCGTCTTGATCTATCTCTATAGATCTTGATGCTTAATATGTAAGCAGCTTCACCGAGGTCCTTCTTCGAAAAACTCCTTTCAAATAGTCCTTTATGCTTCGCAGAATAATTCTACATTATTTCCGATCAACAATATGTCATTTACATATACTTATCAGAAATGTTGTAGTGCTCCCACTCACTTTCTTGTAAATACAGGCTTCACCGCAAGTCTGTATAAAACTATATGCTTTGATCATCTTATCAAAGCGTATATTCCAACTCTGAGATGCTTGCACCAGTCCATAGATGGATCGCTGGAGCTTGCATTTTTTTTAACACCTTTAGGATCGACAAAACCTTCTAGTTGCATCATATACAACTCTTCTTTAATGAATCCATTAAGGATTGCAGTTTTGTTATCCATTTGCCAGATTTCATAAAATGCGGCAATTGCTAACATGATTCGGACAGACTTAAGCATCGCTACGGGTGAGAAGGTCTCATCGTAGTCAATCCCTTGAACTTGTCGAAAACCTTTTGCGACAAGTCAAGCTTTGTAGACAGTAATATTACCATCAGCGCCAGTCTTCTTCTTGAAGATCCATTTATTCTCTATTGCTTGCCGACCATCGGGCAAGTCAACCAAAGTCCATACTTTGTTGTCATACATGGATCCCATCTCAGATTTCATGGCTTCTAGCCATTTTGCGGAATCTGGGCTCACCATCGCTTCTTCATAGTTCGTAGGTTCATCATGATCTAGTAGCATGACTTCCAGAACAGGATTGCCGTACCACTCTAGTGCGGATCTTACTCTGGTTGATCTACGAGGTTCTGTAGTAACTTGATCTGAAGTTTCATGATCATTATCATTAGTTTCCTCACTAATTGGTGTAGGTGTCATAGAAACAGATTTCTGTGATGCACTACTTTCTAATAAGGGAGCAGGTACAGTTACCTCATCAAGTTCTACTTTCCTCCCACTCACTTCTTTCGAGAGAAACTCCTTCTCTAGAAAGGATCCATTCTTAGCAACAAATATCTTGCCTTCGGATCTGTGATAGAAGGTGTACCCAACTGTCTCTTTTGGGTATCCTATGAAGACACATTTCTCCGATTTGGGTTCGAGCTTATCAGGTTGAAGCTTTTTCACATAAGCATCGTAGCCCCAAACTTTAAGAAACGACAACTTTGGTTTCTTACCAAACCATAGTTCATAAGGCGTCGTCTCAACGGATTTTGATGGTGCTCTATTTAACGTGAATGCGGCCGTCTCTAAAGCATAACCCCAAAACGATAGCGGTAAATCTGTAAGAGACATCATAGATCGCACCATATCAAGTAAAGTACGATTACGACGTTCAGACACACCATTACGTTGTGGTGTTCCGGGTGGCGTGAGTTGCAAAACTATTCCGCATTGTTTCAAATGTAGACCAAACTCGTAACTCGAATATTCTCCTACACGATCAGATCGTAGAAACTTTATTTTCTTGTTACGATGATTTTCAACTTCACTCTGAAATTCTTTGAACTTTTCAAATGTTTCAGACTTGTGTTTCATTAAGTAGATATACCCATATCTGCTTAAATCATCTGTGAAGGTGAGAAAATAACGATATCCGCCACGAGCTTCAATATTCATCGGACCACATACATCTATATGTATGATTTCCAACAAATCTGTTGCTCTCTCCATAGTACCGGAGAACGGCGTTTTAGTCATCTTGCCCATGAGGCACGGTTCGCAAGTACCAAGTGATTCATAATCAAGTGGTTCCAAAAGTCCATCAGTATGGAGTTTCTTCATGCGCTTTACACCGATATGACCTAAACGGCAGTGCCACAAATAAGTTGCACTATGATTATCAACTCTGCATCTTTTGGCTTCAACATTATGAATATGTGTATCACTACTATCGAGATTCATCAAAAATAGACCACTCCTCAAGGGTTCATGACCATAAAAGATATTACTCATATAAATAGAACAACCATTATTCTCTGATTTAAATGAATAACCGTCTCGCATCAAACAAGATCCGGATATAATGTTCATGCTCAACGCTGGCACCAAATAACAATTATTTAGGTCTAATACTAATCCGGAAGGTAGATGTAGAGGTAGCGTGCCAACCGCGATCACATCGACTTTGGAACCATTTCCCACGCGCATCGTCACCTCGTCCTTTGCCAGTGTTTGCTTAATCCATAGTCCCTGTTTCTAGTTGCAAATATTAGCAACAGAACCAGTATCAAATACCCAGGTGCTACTGCGAGCTCTAGTAAGGTACACATCAATAACATGTATATCACATATACCTTTGTTCACCTTGCCATCCTTCTTATCCGCCAAATACTTGGGGCAGTTCCGCTTCCAGTGACCAGTCTGCTTGTAGTAGAAGCACTCAGTTTCAGGCTTTGGTCCAGACTTGGGTTTCTTCTCCTGAGCAGCAACTTGCTTGCTGTTCTTCTTGAAGTTCCCCTTCTTCTTCCCTTTGCCCTTTTTCTTGAAACTAGTGGTCTTGTTGACCATCAACACTTGATGCTCCTTCTTGATTTCTACCTCCGCAGCCTTTAGCATTGCGAAGAGCTCGGGGATCGTCTTATCCATCCCTTGCATATTATAGTTCATCACAAAGCCTTTGTAGTTTGGTGGAAGTGATGGGAGAATTCTGTCAATGATGCAATCATCCGGAAGATTAACTCCCAGTTGAATCAAGTGATTATAATACCCAGACATTTTGAGTATATGCTCACTGACAGAACTATTCTCCTCCATCTTGCAGCTATAGAACTTATTGGAGACTTCATATCTCTCAATTCGGGCATTCTGCTGGAATATTAACTTCAACTCTTGGAACATCTCATATGCCCCATGATGTTCAAAACGTCGTTGAAGTCCCGGTTCTAAGCCGTAAAGCATGGCACATTGAACTATCGAGTAGTCATCAGCTTTGCTCTGCCAGACGTTCTTAACATCGTCAGTTGCATCAGCAGCAGGCCAGGCACCCAGCGGTGCTTCTAGGACGTAACTCTTCTGTGCAGCAATGAGGATAATCCTCAAGTTACAGACCCAGTCCGTGTAATTGCTACTAACATTTTTCAACACAATTTTCTCTAGGAACATATCAAAATAAAAATAGGGAAGCAACAACGCGAGCTATTGATCTACAACATAGATATGCTAATACTACCAGGACTAAGTTCATGATAAATTAAAGTTCAATTAATCATATTACTTAAGAACTCCCACTTAGATAGACATCCCTCTAATCCTCTAAGTGATCACGTGATCTAAATCGACTAAACCATAACCGATCATCACGTGAAATGGATTAGTCTTCAATGGTGAACATCATTATGTTGATCATATCTACTATATGATTCACGCTCGACCTTTCGGTCTCCGTGTTCCGAGGCCATATCTGCATATGCTAGGCTCGTCAAGTATAACCAGAGTATTCTGCGTGTGCAAAACTGGCTTGCACCCGTTGTAGATGGACGTAGAGCTTATCACACCCGATCATCACGTGGTGTCTGGGCACGACGAACTTTGGCAACGGTGCATACTCAGGGAGAACACTTCTTGATAATTTTAGTGAGAGATCATCTTATAATGCTACCGTCAATCAAAGCAAGATAAGATGCATAAAAAGATAAACATCACATGCAATCAATATAAGTGATATGATATGGCCATCATCATCTTGTGCTTGTGATCTCCATCTTCGCAGCACCGTCATGATCACCATCGTCACCGGCGCGACACCTTGATCTCCATCGTAGCATCGTTGTCGTCTCGCCAATCTTATGCTTCTACTACTATCGCTACCGCTTAGTGATAAAGTAAAGCATTACAGGGCGATTGCATTGCATACAATAAAGCGACAACCATATGGCTCCTGCCAGTTGCCGATAACTCAGTTACAAAACATGATCATCTCATACAATAAAATTTAGCATCATGCCTTGACCATATCACATCACAACATGCCCTGCAAAAACAAGTTAGACGTCCTCTACTTTGTTTGTTGCAAGTTTTACGTGGCTGCTACGGGCTTAAGCAAGAACCAATCTCACCTACGCATTAAAACCACAACGATAGTTTGTCAAGTTGATGCCGTTTTAACCTTCGCAAGGACCGGGCGTAGCCACACTCGGTTCAACTAGAGTTGGAGAAACTGACACCCACCATCCACCTCTGTGCAAAGCACGGCGGTAGAACCAGTCTCGCGTAAGCGTACGCGTAATGTCGGTCCGGGCCGCTTCATCCAACAATACCGCCGAACCAAAGTATGACATGCTGGTAGGCAGTATGACTTATATCGCCCACAACTCACTTGTGTTCTACTCGTGCATAACATCAAACCATAAAAACCTAGGCTCGGATGCCACTGTTGGGGAACGTAGTAATTTCAAAAAAAATCCTACGCACACGCAAGATCATGGTGATGCATAGCAACGAGAGGGGAGAGTGTTGTCTATGTACCCTCGTAGACCGAAGCGGAAGCGTTGACACAACATAGAGGAAGTAGTCGTACGTCTTCCCGATCAGACCGATCCAAGCACCGTTACTCCGGCATCTCCGAGTTCTTGGCACACGTTCAGCTCGATGACGCTCCCCGGGCTCCAATCCAGCAAAGCTTCGGGGAGGAGTTCCGTCAGCACGAAGGCGTGGTGACGATCTTGATGTACTACCGACGCAGGGCTTCGCCTAAGCGCTGCAACGATATGACCGAGGTGGAATATGGTGGAGGGGGGCACCGCACACGGCTAAGGAACGATCACGAAGATCAACTTGTGTGTTTTCTAGGGTGCCCCCCTGCCCCTGTATATAAAGGAGGGGAGGGGAGGCGCGGCCGGCCCCCAAGGGGTGCGCCAGGAGGAGTCCTACTCCCACCGGGAGTAGGACTCCTCTCCCTTGCCTTGTAGGAGAAGGAAGGAGAGAGGGGGAAAGGAAAAAAGGGGGGCGCCGCCCCCCCTTCCTTGTCCTATTCGGACTAGGGGGGAGGGGCGCGCGGCCTGCCCTGGCCGCCCCTCCTCTTTTCCCTTAAGGCCCATATGGGCCCATTAACCCCCGGGGGGTTCCGGTAACCCCCCGGTACTCCACTAAAATGCCGATTTCACTCGGAACCATTCCGATGTCCAAATGTAGGCTTCCAATATATCAATCTTTATGTCTCGACCATTTCGAGACTCCTCGTCATGTCCGTGATCACATCCGGGACTCCGAACTGACTTCGGTACATCAAAATGCATAAACTCATAATAACTATCATCGTAACGTTAAGCGTGCGGACCCTACGGTTCGAGAACAATGTAGACATGACCGAGACACGTCTCCGGTCAATAACCAATAGCGGGACCTGGATGCCCATACTGGTTCCTACATATTCTACGAAGATCTTTATCGGTGAGACCGCATAACAACATACATTGTTCCCTTTGTCATCGGTATGTTACTTGCCCGAGATTCGATCGTCGGTATCCAATACCTAGTTCAATCTCGTTACCGGCAAGTCTCTTTACTCGTTCTATAATACATCATCTCGCAACTAACTCATTAGTTGCAATGCTTGCAAGGCTTATGTGATGTGCATTACCGAGAGGGCCCAAAGATACCTCTCCGACAGTCGGAGTGACAAATCCTAATCTCAAAATACGCCAACCCAACATATATCTTTGGAGACACCTGTAGAGCACCTTTATAATCACCCAGTTACGTTGTGACGTTTGGTAGCACACAAAGTGTTCCTCCGGCAAACGGGAGTTGCATAATCTCATAGTCATAGGAACATGTATAAGTCATGAAGAAAGCAATAGCAACATACTAAACGATCGGGTGCTAAGCTAATGGAATGGGTCATGTCAATCAGATCATTCAACTAATGATGTGATCCCGTTAATCAAATAACAACTCTTTGTCCATGGTTAGGAAACATAACCATCTTTGATTAACAAGCTAGTCAAGTAGAAACATACTAGTGACACTCTGTTTGTCTATGTACTCACACATGTATCATGTTTCCGGTTGATACAATTCTAGCATGAATAATAAACATTTATCATAAAATAAGGAAATAAATAATAACTTTATTATTGCCTCTAGGGCATATTTCCTTCATCAACGTGGGTCTCTAGACCAGCGACGACCTGGACACGGATTGATCAAACCAACCACGATGTGGAGGAAGACCCTGATTGGACTCGGATTCTGACATCTCCATGGTCTCCATCTCTGCTATGGCTGTAGCTGCGCCTCGACCTGCTCGGCACCCGCGACTTTTGCTCTGCCCTCGGCTCTGCTTCGGATGGCCGCGAGTCGCCACAGTTTCGGAGTGCCTTGGCCTCGCCTGACGGCCTCAATCACAGCTGGGCCCCTTCCTTCTCTGAGCCGCCGGCGCGCGCCGTTCCGACCACGAGCCGGCCCCGAGTCACCGTCGATAAAGGTTGCCACTGCGCCCTCACCTTTAGGAGTTCTCCGACCCGCCGGCTCTCCGCCGTCGGAGGGCTGCCTCTAAGCCACCGACAAGTTTACTCCCCTGCCGCTCGCCTCGGGACGCCTTGTCCATGGTCCGCCGCGAGCCACTGGTTTCGAGCCGTCCGTGCTTCCATTGAGCCGCCGTTCCTGGCAGTCGCCGCCTCGCCTGAGTCGCCGACCAGCCCTCCGTTCCTCTACTGGCCGTGGATTACGCGCCCGCCTGCCCAAGCCGCCTTCACCTCGCCGTGATGTTGCGGACCAATCCTGCCTCTGCCACTGTCGCCTCCGCGGTTCGCGGTGAGCCACCACACCAGGCTCCCGTGTGCCGTCGCGTCACGCCTTCGGCACTTGTATATTGCTTGATGCTGGAAAGACTGGTTTATCAATCTGCATGGATATCCTGATGATGAGGAAAACGAATAGAAGTCTGCTACACATGAACGTGAGGATAAAAGCAACAGTGGGGCAGAAGCAAAGTTCCATCAGTCAATCCTGCCACTGTTCACGCGGAAGATTTCACGATCAAGTAAGTCCCGGTCAAAAGAAGCTATATACAGGGACCTCAATCATCATGGGCACTTGAAGACAGGAGAATCAGTATTATTGCTCCTCTCAACATGGCACGATTTCCAAGGGAACCAAATGAGACGTGTTGGCAGATTTCAATCTCCAATAACTGTCTTTACACACATCAGAGCAATTCTTCTGTCAAAAGCCAAAGCGGTGTTATGCGTTATCCAGCATGGTCATACAACAAAAAAATACCAGGTGCTATTTTTCTTATGAATTTCATCAATACATGTTTTATTCTTTTAAGAGAAATTACTTTGGGTTCGTGGTATTTCTCTTGCAGGACCACTATTCATTACAAAGGTGTCGCAAAGGGGTGTGTGCCAAACATTATCTTTGCACTAAGCATTTATCCATGCCGTGTTGCTCGATGAATATGTGTGCAAATCGCCGCCCCTACTAGATCAACATGACGTGGTTGAGTCGCCCGTCGGCGCTGGCGATTGACTCGCCCGTCCGCACTGGCTCACACTGCCGCGGATGGCTCACCCGTGATTGATTTCAGCTTCACTATGGTGATCATCAACTCTGCGGTGGATAATCACTAGCCTGGCATATCAGGTGAAATCCATCCAAGTTTATTTTATTAAACATATTGTTTTCATCAAAGAACAATTACTTTGGTCTATATACTTTTATGTGCAGCAAAGGTGGTGCCATGTTGTGCCTATGAAGTGTATGTCAGCACCATCACGCACCGGCGTCTGTGCCCGCTTACTGATGGAACATGTGTGCGCAAGTCGCCGCCTGTGTAGCTTAATCTACATCAACCCGCTGGAGCCGCGTTGAGCCGCCCTTGCCGCTTTGAGCCGCCGGGGTTATATTAAGTCGCCAGTCTGCCTGAGCCGCAGGAACTATATTGAGTTGCTCGTCTGCCTGAGCCACCTCTGTCGCGATAAACGGATCATCCGTAGTCCAAACAAATCAGGTGATTTCCATCCAAGTTTGTTTTATTAGCACATGTTGTTTTTGACAAAGAACAAGTTTATCTTTGCCTTGGTCTGCAATATTGTTTATGCAGGGCAGTTATTTATGACAAAAAGTGATATTATACCGCGGAGATGGAGGCACGCCAACATCTTTTGGCACAGGTGGTTGTCGTTACTCAACGGACTCCCGCACCGGCTTACAACGCCACGGCCGGTTCATTTGTTTATGCCGCCTCTGATGTTACGGTCGTCTTCACTGTCCGTCTCTCGCGGCCTGGTCTACATCGACACACCGAGCCGCACTTGTCTGGATGAGCTGTTTATTGAGTATGAGTAAGTCACTACTTGGGAAGCCCGGTTTTCTTCCAACAAATTAGAGGCAAATTATCATATATTATCAGCCGTCGTCTACACTGGATGGTTCAATGGACAGGTGCACAAGTCGCCGCCACTACAGTTTGGTTAACTTCAAACAGCTAGTTGGAAGGAACCATTGGCCGAGTTGCTGACATGGCTCATACGGGATCATTTATAACCCGCCGCAGTCACCTCAACCTTCTGTGGATTCACATCGCGCTATCAACGCCTATGATGTATACCTTCTGCTATGGTCAAATATGGAGAATCTCAAGCCAACTCCTCGAGTCGTCTTGAGACTCGGGGGCTACAATGGTATGACTTGGCAAAATTAGCCGGTTTCAATGAATTCAAGAACTCCGGGTCATTGAAGGGAAAAATAACCCGGGCCCCGGAGATTACTGCTAGATCGATGAAAATTTAAAAGCCGTCAGAAGATTTCCGGCTCAAAATAAGGACTCTGGTTTAAAATCTGGTTCAAGAAACATCTTTCTCCCACAAAGCACTGAAGCTCTCAAATCCGGTTCAAAAGCCGGCCCAGGGTAAATTTGTCCCTCACAAATTTTTGAAGCTCTCAAATCCGGTTCAAAATCCGGCTCAAGGTAAATTTGTCCCTCACAAATTTTTGAAGCTTTCAAATCCGGTTTAAAGTTCTGGCTCAAAAGAATTAACCTCTGGCAAGTTCGAGTTATAAGAAAAATTAAAGGTTGCCAAAAAGAACTTGCTGCCATGATGCGCGGTTAAAACATGAGTATCCTGGCTTACGGCTTATCTTATTATGGTCACTTGGGGGCTTCCTGCTCATCGAGCATAGCTGTACCCTCTTGATCGGCGTAATACTAAATTTATGTTCATTTGGGGGCTTCCTTTTCAAACATAGGTCGTATTCGAACCAAAGAGAACATAGTTGTCGATACCCTCTTGATCGGCATACTGCCAAACCCACTTGGGGGCTTCTTGATCATATTTGAATCATAGCTTCACCCCTTTGGGTCTGACGTGGATCGTATTCGGATCAGCGTCATTAAACAACTCTTATGGTCACTTGGGGGCTTCCTGTTCAAACATAGGTCGTATTCGAACCAAAGAGAACATAGTTGTCGATACCCACTTGATCGACATCGCCAAAGCCACTGGGGGCTATATGATCGTATTCGAATCTTAGCTTAACCTCTTTGGAATGGTTTACTGATCGTATCCAAATCAGAAGCCTCAAAAAGTTTTATTCTGTCTGTGGTGAAGTTTATTGCAGCCACAATTACTTAACTTGAGACCTTTTTGGGATTATATCTCAAATATATATAAGTGTTTTACGCTTAACCCGGCTTGACTTTCAACTATAAGTCGCGAGTTTATGACAATCATCATCTATATGGAAGCACTGGCTTCTAAGGATTGGGTTATCACCCTTACTGCACAGGTCATGTAAGCCGGCACTACAAATTCAATATCACAGTGGTTATATGTGAGATATTATGACCCGACCTGGTTTTGACGCTAAGTCGCCAGGGCATATGTTGTTTAAACTCTCTGCGGGATTTGTAGAAATATGACATATAAATGATTAAGTTCAAGCTCATTACCAAAGTTGATGCTTCAAAATGATTATCCGTTCTTGACTTTTCTCAAAAGGCTATAAGCCGCCGGGTCATGAAAAATCCGGCTTACAATGGAGGCGTGTTAAATCGCCATCGGCCAAGAGCCGTCGGGCATTTAAACTCCGGATTTATTTATCAACAGATGAGGTATTCAAAGTCGCTTTGGCGCAATGGCTATTATTTTATTAATGGATATGATTTATTCTACAATGGAAGGAATAGTCCCAAGTCGCTGCAGGCTTACGACCCGGCACTTGGGGGCTACATTATTCAAATTGAGATTACATCAAATATGCAAGTCCCATGTCACTACCAGCATGCACCATGGCACTTGGGGGCTAATGCAAAGTCATTTTTTGCTCACCTCATTGAAGACCCGACTCATCACATCATAATGAGCCGGCCCTTGGGGGCTACCAATTGCTCCTGTCAATAGTTCAAGGTACACAAATCTTAATCCATTATATTGAAGGATCCATTGCTCAGTTGGTAAAGCACAAAGCTCTTAACCTTGTGGACGTGGGTTCAAGCCCCATGGTGGAGATTATATCATATGATGTTATTATCAATGAATTATATACAAAGTCCCTGCTCATTATTGCATAATGACCCGGCCCTTGGGGGCTACACTAGTTGAAGTTTTATGAGCATAAGGAAATTACAAGTCCCATGTTGCTGCAAGCATGACAACCTGGCACTTGGGAGCTACAGGTGATATACATATAAGGGGGGAAAATCTTCAAATTCTCAGTTTTGAGCAGGTCAGATTGACCCGGTGTTTGCAACAATCATGATCTGGTGTCACCAATAATTATGACCCGACATCGGCAACAGTTATGACCCCGTGCTATCAATATTTACAAGCCGGCAATCTTGGCAGTTATAACTAGCCAACCTCAACATCTTTAAACCGGCGGATCACCAGATGAATCTTGAGTCCAATATGTTTATTAAGCCGGAGCTTTTTGAAACCGACTCAAACGGATTATTTCTTATAATATTTCTCAAACAAGAGACCAATGTCAGCAAATTGACTCTGAAGCTGGCATGTTGACCCGAATTTCTCAAAGGAAGTATCTGGATTTTTTGCATTGGTAAAATTGGGACATATCTATTAGGGAGATTTGCTATGAGATCATGGATACATATCAAGGAAGAAATGTCAAGGAGTTAAGGATGATCAGGTGCCGGCTTACAAGAATATTTAACCCGGAGTACAACCTATCAAAATTTGTTCTTGTGTTTATGTTGCAGATCAGTTTAACATGGATAAAATCCAAATTAAACTGGGGGCTAATGTCGGGGATATACCCCGCGGTATGACCCAGCCGGAAGTATGACCCGGCCGGACTTGGCGCTTCATCGATGACCTGCCGGAGGACTGGCGACTCACGGGTCTGGCGGCTCACTGGTCAGACGACTCACGGATGACCCCGACGGCGGGTCACATAGAATACTAGGCCCAAGGCCCAGTAGGCCGGCTCATATTATGGTGGGCCGGCTTAAGACAGAAGGCATGAGGAATATTTCCTTTACGAGGAAGCAAGACCCGTACTTGTATCTGACTTGTAATAGAGAATAAGTTAGTTCTAATCCAAATAGAACTCTACATGTAAGCCGCCCCTTCAACTTATATAAGGAGGGGCAGGTCTCCCGAAAGAGGGGGGAGAAAAAAGAAGAAACAATCTCTAGGGCTAGACACAAAGAGCCGGCTTACCGGCGACTCCCTCGTGATCATAATGAGACCTAGCCACAAACAACATGTAGGGTTATTACCGGATGATGTTTCCTGGGGCCCGAAGCTGTCTAAATCCTTGTCTTACGTTGCGTCTCTCGATTCCACCCAACCCCTCTCAAGCAACCACATAGATGTGTTGGCCTCGCGACTAAGTCCTCACACTAAGTACATCTGCCGTGACAATTCCACGACATAGACATAATGCGCCGTCCATCCCCATGCCTCCGCCCAGTCCGACCACCAGTCACCACCATGCCCCACTCCTCCTCACCTTATCTCTCATCTTTCTCCCTCCATTTTTATATACAAGGTCACTATCAAAATTACAATTTGTAGATATACAAGGCCACTAACACTAACCGATGTAATATTAATGGTGTTTGCCTCGTAGTACCAGCAAAGGAGGACATTAATTATCCCTTGCATGCATGCGGAGGTGTGAGCATTGGCTTGATGTGCATGAAAGAGAAGAATACACATTAATTTACACGGAAAACAAGGAAACAAGGTGGCTTGCAACATTGACTTAGAAGACATTATTTTTTGCCTTGGTACCTGTAATATGGGTTTGTGGCCTTGTATACAAAAATGGAGTCCGATAAAATTCTCGAGATATCATTAGTTTTTACAAAATGGGATTACTCCTGCATGGGTCAATCACAACAGGTGTTTTGTAAAAAAATGCATCTTGATGTTCCGTGCAATGCACGGGTGTAACGCCCTCGATGCGGCTATATCTCCCACGTGTCGAGGCACAACTTAGAGGCATAACCGCATAGAAAGCAATGTCGCAAGTGAGGTAATCTTCACACAACCCATGTAATAAATAAGGGGAAAGATACATAGTTGGCTTACAGTCGCCACTTCACACAATACATAAATAAACATACATCATACAGATTACACTCAAGGTCCGACTACGGTACCAAAATGAAAGAAGACTACCCCAATTGCTACACAGATCCCCGGATCACCCCAACTGGGCTCCACTACTGATCATCTGGAAAAGAAACATAGTAACGGCCACGTTCCTCGTCGAACTCCCAAGTGCGCTTGGTCGCGTCATCTGCACTGGCATCGTTGGTACCTGCAACTGTTGTGGTAGAATCTGTGAGTCACGGGGACTCAGCAATCTCACACCCGCGAGATCAAGACTATTTAAGCTTATAGGTAGGAAAGGATTGTGAGGTGGAGCTGCAGCAAGCGACTAGCATATCTGGTGGCTACAACGCAAAAGAGAGCGAGAAGAGAAGGCAAAGCACGGTCGTGAAGCTAGAAGTGATCAAGAAGTGATCCTAGAACAACCTACGTCAAACATAACTCCAACACCGTGTTCACTTCCCGGACCCCGCCGAGAAGAGACCATCACGGTTACACACGCGGTTGATGTGTTTGAGTTAAGGTCAACTTCGGGTTTTCTACAACCGGACATCAACAAATTCCCATCTGCCTCATAACCGCGGGCACGGCTTTCGAAAGATAATACCCTGCAGGGGTGTCCCAACTTAGCCCATTATAAGCTCTCACGGTCAACGAAGGATATTCCTTCTACCGGGAAGACCCGATCAGCCTCGGAATCTCGGACTACAAGACATCTCGACAGTAATAAAACAAGTCCAGCAAAGCCGCCCGATTGTGCCGACAAATCCTGATAGGAGCTGCACATATCTCGGTCTCAGGGCACATCCGGATGAGACATCCTACGAGTAGAACCAAGCCTCGAGTTTCCCCGAGGGGGCCCCGCAGTCTGCTCGTTTCGGGCCAGCACTTAGAGAAGCACTAGCCCGGGGGGGCTAAATAAAGATGACCCTCGGGCTCGCGAAAACCCAAGGGAAAAGTGGTAGGTGGTAGGCAAATGGTAAAACCAAAGTTGGGCCTTGCTGGAAGAGTCTTATTCAAAGCGAACTGTCAAGGGGGTCCCATAAATCACCCAACCGTGTAAGGAACGCAAAATCCGGGAACATAACACCGGTATGACGGAAACTAGGGTGGCAAGAGTGGAACAAAACACCAGGCATAAGGCCGAGCCTTCCACCCTTTACTAAGTATATAGATGCATTAATTAAATAAGAGGTATTGTGATATCCCAACAAGTAAACATGTTCCAACAAGGAACAACAAGTCCATGTTCCAACAAGGAACAAACTTCATCTTCACCTGCAACTAGCAACGCTATAAGAGGGGTTGAGCAAAGCGGTAACATAGCCAAACAACGGTTTGCTAGGACATGGATGGTTAGAGGCTGACATGGCAATATGGGTGGCATGATATAGCAAGTGGTAGGTATTGCAGCATAGGCATAGCAAAAGAGCGAGCATCTAGCAAGCAAAGATAGAAGTGATTTCGAGGGTATGGTCATCTTGCCTGCAAGGTTCTCAGAGTTGTCGAAAGCTTGGTCCTCGAAAGCGTTCTCAACAGGTTCCTCGTTCACGTACTCGTCTCCCGGCTCTACCCACAACAAGAACACAAACAAAGGGGACAAACATCAATCACGATGCAATGCACAACCAACATGATGCAAAACATGGCATGATATGCGAGATGTGATATGCAATGCTTATGCGTGCTCCGGAAGGAATAGATGGACAAGGCATAATATTGGCAAACCAAGTATGACACTGGATAGGTGAGGTGATTTCGGTTGAAATCGATATAAAGATCACCGGAATCGGATGCACGGTTTGCAAATGACGAGCAATACAAGAATGACAATAATCTGCCATTAACAGCAAGATGCTACTTAGCAAGCAACAAGAAATTAAGCTACTGCACCCAAACATAGCAACAAGGCATATGACAGTAATCTACTCAAGATGCTTGACAAAAGATGAACACTGAGCTATGGCTAAATCACACCACAACAGGTTCAAACAAGCATGGCAAAAGTGCAAAAGATAACAGGTTCACAAACTTAGTGAAAAATAACAACATAGCAGAAATTAACATCAGGATGACATGTTTAGAGCAATGAAACAACATGCTACAGGAACAGGACATAGCAAAGTAAGGCATGGCATGAATCTACTCAAAGCACTTAACAAAAGTCCCTTACTGACCATAAGCCAAAAGGGATCAGAAAATATGATAACACCCATGTCAATTAAGCAAGTTTACCTAAGTCCAAGCGTGGGAATGACGCTATCTTCGTCGTCATCGACAAGCTCACCAAAGTGGCTCATTTTCTTCCTATCAAAGAGTCTATCACAGCAGCGCAGCTGGCAGAGCTCTACACATCCAGAATTGTCTCCTTGCACGGCATTCCACAATTGATCTCTTCAGACCGTGGTAGCATCTTCACCTCCAAGTTTTGGGATTCTTTTCAGAAGGCCATGGGCACCAACATTCGCTTCAGCACAGCTTTCCACCCTCAAACTAGTGGACAAGTCGAGCGTGTCAACCAAATTCTTGAAGATATGCTCAGAGCTTGTGTCATCTCTTTCGGCATGAAGTGGGAGGATTGTCTTCCTTACGCTGAGTTCTCTTACAACAACAGCTTTCAAGCTAGCTCGGGCAAAGCCCCATTCGAGATCCTCTATGGCAGAAAGTGCCGTACTCCTCTCAACTGGTCTGAAACCGGTGAACGCCAATTGCTTGGCAAAGATTTGATCTCAGAGGCTGAGGCTATGTGCAAGGTGATTCGTGAGAACCTCAAAGCCGCGCAGTCGCGCCAGAAGAGCTATTACGATAGCAAACACCAAGATGTGGCATTAGAGATCGGAGACCATGTCTACCTCCGCGTCTCTCCAATGAAAGGAACTCGTCGCTTCGGTATCAAGGGGAAACTTGCCCCTAGATGCGTGGGCCCTTTCAAGATCATCGGAAAACGAGGCGATCTCGCCTATCAACTTGAGCTTCCCTCCAACTTTGCAAATGTGCATGATGTCTTCCACGTGTCACAGCTTCGCAAGTGCTTCAAGACGCCTGAGCGCACCATCAACTTCGAAGAGATTGATCTTCAAGAAGATTTGTCCTATCATGAGCATCCCGTTGCTATTCTTGAAGCAACTGAGCGCAAGACTCGCAACAAGTCAATCAAATTCCTGAAAGTGAAATGGTCACACCATTCAAACCGAGAAGCCACCTGGGAGCGTGAGGACCACCTACGTTCCGAGTATCCGGAGTTCTTTCAGTCCTAGATCTCGGGACGAGATCCTCTCGTAGTGGTGGAGTGTTGTAACGCCCCGGATGTAACTTGCCATATTTGTATTCCAACTCTTGCCATTTTCAGCATTGTGATATGATATTCCCTCCGTGGTTGGGTTTCCCGTCGCTGTGCATTTTTTTCATGTCATGCATTTCATATCATGTCATCATGTGCATCGCATTCGCATACGTGTTCGTCTCATAAATCCGAGCATTTTCCCCATTGTCCGTTTTCCAATCCGGCGCTCCTATGTTCCCCGGCGACCCCTTTTACATTTCTTCGTGAGCGGGTATTAAACTTTCTCAGAATGGACCGAGGTTTGTCAAGCGGCCTCGGTATAGCACCGGTAGACCACCTGTCAAGTTTCGGGTCAATCGAAGGTCGTTTGATACTCCAACGGTTAACCGGGTAACCGTGAAGGCCTCGTGTGTGTTGCAGCCCAAAACCCCTCCAAAACAGCCCAACAACCCATCTAAGTCACTCCCATGTCCACCGCCGTTCGATCACGATCGCGTGGCCGAAAACCGTGCTCAATTTGGAGCTCCCTAGCTCCTTCTACCTATAAATATACCTCCCCCTCCGAAATCCCGGGTCAAAAACCACCCTAACCCTAGCTCCCCGCTCATCTCCGCCGCCGGACGTGTCCGGGCCGCGCCGGACGCGTCCGCCACCGCGCCCGCGCCAACCGCAGCCCGCCACGTGTCCACCTCCACCGCGCGTCGCCCGCGGCCCGCTGAGCCCGGGGAAGGCCCCCGCGGCCCGCTGCCGCCGCCCGCCCCACGGAGGCGCCCGCCCCCGCGCCCGTCCGACCTTGCGCCCCGCCCGCGCCGCGCCGCCCACACCGCGCCAGCTCCGCCCGCCGGCCCCGGAGCTCGCCGCCCCTCGCGCCGGAGCTCGCCGCCAACGCCGGAGTTCGCCGGATCCCAGATCCAGATCCGCGGTTGACTTCTTCCCCCCTCAAAAATCTACTAAGTCCCGTGATTTTCACATTATTGTCACATGTTCATCATGCCATATCTTTGCATCCGTAGCTCCGTTTCATGTGTATAATATGTCAAATTGTTCGCCTCGAAGAGTACATCATTCCATTCCATTGCGTCATTTTGATTCGAGGTCATATTGATGCCCTAAATGCTGTTAGAAGAGCGCTATGTGATGTTAGTTTCTGATTGTTATCAGAACATGCACTTTTGTCATTTTTGCCATGATTGATGTGTGCATCCTATGAAGTTGAGTCCTACATGAGTTTTGTTAAATGCCATGTTTCCTTTCCAGAGAATTATGCCGTGTATTTTTTTTGATCTTTGTGGTGACTAGCACAAGTATGCAAACTAGGGTACTTAATGTTGCTGATTTCAGAGACTTAGTAATTTCACTAAGTCCCTGCCTGCTGTTATTTTTATGCCATGTGTTCATGTTGTTTCAGAGAGATCTATGCCTCTTTTGAGCATTATCAGTAAGAGTGTTTTGAGCATATGTATTTTCTCTATCCATCCATGCCTTTGTTTGTAATTATGGAGTGCCATAGCTTGAGTCAATCGAGCTCTACTTTTGCTATAAAACGTTGCTGGCAGATTGTTTACATGTTATTCGATTTTGCCAAGCTTGGTGTAGTTGATCCTTGCATTCTATGATGTTGTTCTTGCCATGTATAGCTTCTATACCATGTCTTCTTGATGTATGTATGCTGACGTTATCATGCAATGCTCTGTAGTGAGTGCATCGAGCTCGCGAACATGCCTACTTGTTATCTGTTTTTGACATGTCCAGTTTTCTGCTAAGTCTGAAACCTGTAACGAAACTTGCTTAATTGACATGGGTGTTATCATATTTTATGGTCCCTTTTGTCTTATGGTCAGTAAGGGACCTTTTTTAAGTGCTTTGAGTAGATTCATTCCGTGCCTTACTTTGCTATGTCCTGTTCCTGTAGCATGTTGTTTCATTGCTCTAAACATGTCATCCTGATGTTAATTTCTGCTATGTTGTTATTTTCACTAAGTTTGTGAACCTGTTATCTTTTGCACTTTTGCCATGCTTGTTTGAACCTGTTGTGGTGTGATTTAGCCGTAGCTCAGTGTTCATCTTTTGTCAAGCAACTTGAGTAGATTACTGTCATATGCCTTGTTGCTATGTTGGGGTGCAGTAGCTTAATTTCTTGTTGCTTGCTAAGTAGCATCTTGCTGTTAATGGCATATTATTGTCATTCTTGTATTGCTCGTCATTTGCAAACCGTGCATCCGATTCCGGTGATCTTTATATCGATTTTAACCGAAATCACCTCACCTATCCAGTGGCATACTTGGTTTGCCAATATTATGCCTTGTCCATCTTTTCCTTCCGGAGCACGCATAAGCATTGCATATCACATCTCGCATATCATGCCATGTTTTGCATCATGTTGGTTGTGCATTGCATCGTGATTGATGTTTGTCCCCTTTGTTTGTGTTCTTGTTGTGGGTAGAGCCAGGAGATGAGTACGTGAATGAGGAACCTGTTGAGAACGCTTTCGAGGATCGAGCTTTCGACAACTCCGAGAACCTTGCAGGCAAGATGACCATACCCTCGAAATCACTTCTATCTTTGCTTGCTAGATGCTCGCTCTTTTGCTATGCCTATGCTGCGATACTTACCACTTGCTATATCATGCCACCCATATTGCCATGTCGGCCTCTAACCATCCATGTCCTAGCAAACCGTTGTTTGGCTATGTTACCGCTTTGCTCAGCCCCTCTTATAGCGTTGCTAGTTGCAGGTGAAGATGAAGTTTGTTCCTTGTTGGAACATGGACTTGTTGTTCCTTGTTGGAACATGTTTACTTGTTGGGATATCACAATACCTCTTATTTAATTAATGCATCTATATACTTGGTAAAGGGTGGAAGGCTCGGCCTTATGCCTGGTGTTTTGTTCCACTCTTGCCACCCTAGTTTCCGTCATACCGGTGTTATGTTCCCGGATTTTGCGTTCCTTACACGGTTGGGTGATATATGGGACCCCCTTGACAGTTCGCTTTGAATAAGACTCTTCCGGCAAGGCACAACTTTGGTTTTACCATTTGCATACCACCTACCACTTTTCCCTTGGGTTTTCGCGAGCCCGAGGGTCATCTTTATTTAGCCCCCCCCCCCCCGGTTCAGTGCTTCTCTAAGTGCTGGCCCAAAACGAGCAGACTGCGGGGCCCCCTCGGGGAAACTCGAGGCTTGGTTCTACTTGTAGGATGTCTCATCCGGATGTGCCCTGAGACCGAGATATGTGCAGCTCCTATCAGGATTTGTCGGCACAATCGGGCGACTTTGCTGGACTTGTTTTATTACTGTCGAGATGTCTTGTAGTCCGGGATTCCGAGGCTGATCGGGTCTTCCCGGTAGAAGGAATATCCTTCGTTGACCGTGAGAGCTTATAATGGGCTAAGTTGGGACACCCCTGCAGGGTATTATCTTTCGAAAGCCGTGCCCGCGGTTATGAGGCAGATGGGAATTTGTTGATGTCCGGTTGTAGAAAACCCGAAGTTGACCTTAACTAAAACACATCAACCGCGTGTGTAACCGTGATGGTCTCTTCTCGGCGGGGTCCGGGAAGTGAACACGGTGTTGGAGTTATGTTTGACGTAGGTTGTTCTAGGATCACTTCTTGATCACTTCTAGCTTCACGACCGTGCTTTGCCTTCTCTTCTCGCTCTCTTTTGCGTTGTAGCCACCAGATATGCTAGTCGCTTGCTGCATCTCCACCTCACAATCCTTTCCTACCTATAAGCTTAAATAGTCTTGATCTCGTGGGTGTGAGATTGTTGAGTCCCCGTGACTCACAGATTCTACCACAACAGTTGCAGGTACCAACGATGCCAGTGCAGATGACGCGACCGAGCTCACTTGGGAGTTCGACGAGGAACGTGGCCGTTACTATGTTTCTTTTCCAGATGATCAGTAGTGGAGCCCAGTTGGGGTGATCCGGGGATCTGTGTAGCATTTTGGGTAGTCTTCTTTCATTTTGGTACCATAGTCGGACCTTGAGTGTAATCTGTATGATGTATGTTTATTTATGTATTGTGTGAAGTGGCGACTATAAGCCAACTATGTATCTTTCCCCTTATTTATTACATGGGTTGTGTGAAGATTACCTCACTTGCGACATTGCTTTCTATGCGGTTATGCCTCTAAGTCGTGCCTCGACACGTGGGAGATACAGCCGCATCGAGGGCGTTACAACGGGCATCCTGCTAGTCCATGAAAACAACACATGGAAAAATTCCACGGCGAACGAGGGATTTGAATCTGTTGGGAGGGGTTGTTTGGATCTTGCCCAGGGTAGCCAAAATATTGACGACCCTTTTGTCCACTGGTGCCTTTGCCATCGATGAACGAGGAATGGCTCGGGTGCTCATGCATCCTCCAGCGCGCACGTTGGAGATGAGCTCGCACGAGCTGTGTTCTTTTTGTCCCACCACGCCGCCCGAGCCGCCCGTAGATCGACCGGCGACCCGCATATTACGCCATCCAACCGTAGCCACACACATTATGACAGCAACTCAACCAACCGGACGAACACGGCGATATTTCATATAAACAACGACGAAAATCATATAATATACCGGATTTTCATACAAACATGACGATTTCATTACATGCAAATGAACTACGTGGTGCTAGTTCTGGACAGCACAGGTATATAATACCTGGCCTAAGTGGTCGCCCGCCGATCAATTTGTGTTCCTCATGTCCGGCAGCACGATCACCGGACTGCCGGGAGCCCCGAAGGTATATACTTCAGCGCAAAGGACGGCTCGCTTCCCCACTGTCCAACTGATATCATTGGCTGATGCCGAAGATGATGGTGGAAGGGGGCTTCCCCGCTTCCGTGGAGCCCATGCGGGGTCGACGAAGGTCCTCGCAACAAAAGGATCCGGCAAGACACCTGCTGTGTACGCCGGCGTCGCCTCCGCGGTGACCTTCATGGAACCCAAGCGGCGGCGGCCTCCCGTGTTCTACTTCTCCTCGATGATGGCGGCGGACGCGGAGGCGCTGGCCACCGACTCGTCGCTCTCTGCGCACCCGGCTTCTGTCGCTGCTTGCATGGCGCGGCCGCCGGCATGGGAGTCTCGGCCACAGAAATGGGAGACGCGGTACGAGGTGGCGGCGTGGATAGCAGCAACGATGCCAGTGCGCCGCTCCTCGTCGAGCTGGCCTGGAGCGGCGAGTTGCTGAACAGCGCGCCATCTTGGAGTGGCAACTGGCTCCGTCGGGCAAGGGGAGGGAGGTGGATCAGCGAGCTGCATAGCTCGTATCCGGCGGGCTCGGCTGACCACCCAGCCGGCTTGGATGGGGAATAACTACTCTTCATAAGCCATTGTAAGAGTGGAAAAAATGGTGAAGGAGGAGATAGGGGAGCGGCGGAGGTGTGCGATTCTTGGCCGGCGTTTGGCCTCGTTTAAATAGGAGATTAAATAGACGGTGTACGGGAGGAGCTCGGTCGGCGTTGCGTTTAATGCCGGCCCGGTCATGAACGGACGTGTGTCCAGAGTGGGTTACTCAGCTTCCACACGGGCGGGTTTCATGGAGGCGTTTGAATGTGGCAAGGAGGCGTGTTCAGCCGGGCATGCAGCGAGTGGCGCCCTCGACTCTGACGTAGGACACCGTGCCGTTCTTCCACTGACATGTGGGCTCTTTGGGTACATGGCCTGCATGTCAGTGACCTAACGCAGGCAGCGCACAACAGAGGAACCTTTGGTGGGCTAGGGCGGTCAGAAGTGGGCATTTCATAAACCGATGACTGTTCATTAAGTGTGACGTCATCTTTTTCATGTAGATAATCCTACTATGTTGATAGCCCATTCGATACATTGTGATTCATAAAGACCGCTGCAAACATCAATGTTCTGCTTATCACAGATAAGATTGATTAATACCCGTAACAATCCATATCCTTAACAAAGGGTGCATGCACGTATAGGTTGAGCGTGTGTTGTGTGCATGCAGGCGTGCGAGTGTTGCGTGCGTGGAAGGGTAAGTTTCAGTGTTACATGCATGTGTGCGTACGTGCATGTGTTCGTGAGTGCATGTGTACGTGTCAGTGTTGCATGCCTACATGCGTGCGTGTGTTTGTTATGTGTACGTGTCAGTGCTGCACGCCTGCATGCGTGCATGTCTTGCGTGCGTGCATGTGTACATGCAGGGTGAGGCTACATGTCAGTCGAATGACTTTTTCATCTCTGGTCATTAGATTTTCCAGCCGTTGGATACGAAATCAAGGGCCTGCAGTTTATCATCAAACTCCACCCCCTGAGCCGCCAGCCGCCACCGGCCGAACCACCGGCCCCCGCCGCTCCCGCCCTGAAACCACTCCCCACCACCGGTCCGCCGCCGCACCGGCCATCCCTCTAGCGCCCCCCCCCCCCCCCGCCCCCGCGCCGAGCTTTTTCTCCGGCGATCCCCACCGCCCAATCAACGCCCCCACCCCACCGCTGGCGACTGCCAACCAGAGGTCTCACGACTTCGAGTACCCACCGACCACTAATTTATTACCATTTCTGTCCTTCATATACGCGCTGACGGGTGGGCCCTATGGTAATGTGCGCTGCTGAATGTGGACCGTTTGACTGGTCAATTAATCATGTCATCAACAAATTACGGAGCTGTATGGTGAGCCAGTGACCATATGATCACCATAAAATGTATTTTATTAACACAGTACAGACTCATACTACCATTTCTTTCTTTCATATACGGGCTGACAGGTGGGCCGCATGGTTACGCGCCCCGATGGTGCAACACTAGTTGTTCCACGTGGAACGTTTGACTGGTCAATTGATGTGTCATCAACAAAATACGGAGTTGTACGGGTGAGCCAGTGACCGTATAATCATGACATGTATTTTTTTAACACAGTACAGATGCAAGGGCTCATATATACGCGCAAGCACTCACCGCTATAAGCGCACACACACAGACCCTACCCCTATGAGCACCTTTGGGAGAGTGAGCCAGCATATGATCTTGAGATTTTATGAAGTCACCATAGGTGCCTCGTAGTCGAGTGGAACATCTCCTCCCACTGAACATACATCGCCGGAAAATACTGAAATTAACCCAGGATAAATGCGAGCACCAGGACTTTAATTCTGGTGGGCTCGAGAAACCACTGTCCTCCTAACCATCCAACCACATGTTGGTTAGCACGACAAAATGTATGTGGTGACCGTGATGAGCTTATTCTGAAGTCCAGTGACCATATCGTGTTTTCACTTCAAATACAATGACCGTAAGTGTCGCCAACAAAATACGGAGCACGCATCAAATGCAAAGTCCGTCAGTGTCATCAAGAAAATACGGAGATGTATCATGAGCTAGATATCGTATGATCACCACGAGAATGTATACGGTGACCGTAATGAGCATATTCTGAAGTCCAGTGACTGTATAGTGCTTTAGCTTGAAATACAGTGACCGTCACGCGTGAATGTGTCGTGGGCATGCGTACTTTTAGAGGGCCGAGAGATAGTTTGTGTGCGTACGTGAAAGTGGTGTAGAAAGAGGGGGTGTACGGTGGAGACAAGGAGAGATATGCCCTTCGTTTCTCTTTCCCGTGACTAATATTTTAGGAGAATATATAAACATTCACAATGCAGAAAAAATATTTTTGGATGCACCATGCAATTAACTTTCATGTATAACATTGTACTATTGTATATGCTTATTTTCTTAGTGGCCAATTGCGTGTGTGGCATGGTGGGCACATGATTTCTAGTTGTGGTGGGTCAACATGAGGACTCATGGGTCGGTTCCATCCTGCGCCACATAGGTTGGACCGAGACGCGTTATACGAAGACCCATGTGGAGGACACGGCATACAACACGAAGCTAGCTACCAGAGTCGCAGAGGACTCTATCCCCACTGGTGATAAGATGCCTATATATGATTTCTAACCCTAGGCCCCCACTATGTTATAGAAGCTTGGGGCTAGTTCGTTGATAGTATACACACACGCACAATGCCTGGTATCACGTGTACTTTGTACACATCCCTATCACTAATATACAGTACCAGGAGTAGGCTTTTTCCTCAACTGCAAGGGTCCGAACTAGGGTAAAACTTTGCCTCGTATTACCATCCAGCCTAACAGTCAGGGATATCCTACCGAATGATATGATAGAATCATATCTGCCAACTACTAAGAGAGAGGTGTGTCTGGGGGGCAATGTGTGCGAGAGAGGCCTAAAGATAATGTGCCTGCGGGAGACACGTAGGCACATATATGTGCATATAGAGGGCTAGTAGAGACCGTGCGTGTGTATATATGCATGTGAGAGAAATAGTGTTTTCCAACTGAGATTAGTGAAAAGAGTGGTACATAGTAGTCAGAAAGAGAGAGAGAGAGAGAGGGAGAGAGATACAAAGAGAGCATGTGCATGAGACACCCCAAGAGAGATTGTGAGCATGTGTGAAAGAGAAATGGTGATGCATATAAAGTGTGTGCACTTATGCGTTAGATAGAGAGATATATAGCGCATTTGTGAGAACGGGCCGAGGCATAGTGCATCTACGTGTAAAAGGTGGTTCTACGCATTAAATTAAAATATAAATGGCATTATTATTTTTGGATGAGATCATGAATTTTGCAAATTGCGTATGGACGAAAATCGGGTTATCAGACACCCATACTCTACTGAATTCTAGCATGTGCATGTGTTTGAAATACAGGCAATGGATGCTTTTGCAATTCATATATAAACATTAATTAGTGCACTCCATGTTGTTAGTGTGAAGCACTTTATACATTTTTCACTTGCATGGATACATTCCAAATTGCTAGCTACGAAATAGAATACATGTCGAATTCAACATAAAGGGGGTTTCGAAGATTCGAATTCATAGGAAGTGCATTTATCTATTTGAACCCGAGATAATGGCATTTGTAAATCAGATGTAAAAGGGGGCATCAATCTTTGTTGTGCGTTTGAACATGCTATATATATATATATATATATATATATATATATATATATA
This sequence comes from Aegilops umbellulata, assembly GCA_032464435.1. Lineage (NCBI taxonomy): Eukaryota > Viridiplantae > Streptophyta > Magnoliopsida > Poales > Poaceae > Aegilops > Aegilops umbellulata. The sequence continues at coordinate 336,055,154 of CP136058.1, forward strand.
TATATATATATATATATATATATATATTCATACGCATGTCTAATTTTTTTTGCAACCAAGGAGATTATATCTGGAACCATGCATGGACTGAGGTCAGTTGCATATTTTTTTTAATATATACTCGTGTACAATGTATATTCAAATGTACCCCCTCCATTCCAAAATAATCGTAGCTTTAGGATTTTCAAGAGTAAAGATTTGTGAAGTTTGACAAATCCTGAAAGTTCAATTCAAGAGAACCGAAAACGCTAATGCTTCTGCTCCCAAATATTGAATGAAGCGCCAAATCGGCCTCTGGTCACCCGAAACCGTGCGAGACTAATGTTTGGTGGTAGGAAATTACTGTCCTGACTCTGGACCATGTAGCCTATCGGCCCGATGTCCAAAGGTCTAAACCGGGGTAGGTTTGTAACTTCACCAAGACGCCAGTCTCAACTGCCTCCGAGAAGCATGCATACGCCGTGGGCGCCTAAACACCCATGCGCTCGGCCGAAATCTATCCCGCCCACATTTGGGACACCTGAGATTACTGTCCAACCCCCAACCCGCAATATGTCTGAAATTTTAGATGGGGGAAAAGTTTGTAACTTTCCCCAAATTTCAAACAAGCGCGTCCCAAACCGAAACATTGTTCCCCCTTAGTTCCCCGCCTCCCTCCATTTCCCCATTCATACTCTGTGGGTGCCAAAACGCCCTCTCCACCATCCGCGAAACCCCAGCCTCCTCCGTCCTCCACCCCATAGCGCCCAATCCACCACCGCCTTCCTCCATCACGCCGGAGCCGGTACCCCGACGTCGTCATCCAACGCAACCGCAACCGCAATGCCCTCAAGGACTTAGCAGCTGAAGCCGAGGCAAAGCTGCCTCCACGACGCCGACGCCGACGTGCGCCGTACCAGAACCAATCTGACCATGCCGTCCTGCGCCTCACTGCTGTCGCTCCACTATCGCACTCGTCCACCGCACCGGAGTTGTTCCCGCTACGCCGTCGTTCGCCGCCTCCGATCTGGTTCCCCGCTGCCGACAGACAGCCACCGCACCACACTCCACAAGTTGGCCATGGGTTCTTCCAAGGCTCCACCGTCCTCCACAACTTCTCGTTTCCAGCGAACCACAAGAAGATCATTGGAAAAACAGAAGGAGGACACATCACTGCCAGCAGAAAGAGGTACTCCTCTTCCCTTATTTGTGCAAACCTTACGTCTCTGCTCACACCGTATTCATCCCATGAAAGAAACTAGTTGAGCGCTTCTTACTGCATCTTCTTCGTGATACTAAATGCACAAGGTTTCCTCCCTTTACTATTTCACCTTTGCTAGAGGTCAATAGCCCACGTGGATTTCAATTCATGGTCAGTCAAACCGCAATTAAAAGAAGCAGCACCCGCTTAGGCGCCCGGAGCACCTAGTCCGCTTGTTTGTGGGGGAAGCGCATCGGTGTCTACCATGGGTGTGTGGGGCGCAGGAGCTACTTGCGCCCGATATGGAGGTCGGCGGGGCTTGAATGGATGGCCGGGGGTGGTGCCAAGCACGGCGGTGCGGTGAGGTCAAGGGGAGGGCGTAGGCAGGGGACTGGGCCGGTGGTCGCTGGTGTTTCGAGGAAGATCGTCAACACTGACTGGCTGGAGGTAGATGAAGGCGATCTACCCGTTCTTTGTACATCAGACGGTGCAGAAAAAATGGACTGAACTATTTGTTTTTAGTCGACTGTTATTTTCATAGAATCTTGTATTAATTTAGTGTGCCATGCATGTTGTAGAGCTATCATATGTCTCCCGTCATTTATTTCTCACCGACCTTCTATCTGCTACCTTTACACTGTACTAATTGTGCACACACTTCACCCATACTCACACTATTCTTTTTTATGCACGGGTATTTCAGACTCTAACGCAGTGTTGATGAATGAAGACAAGAAAAGACAGAAGTCGCTCCAGTGTAATTCGAAGATAAGCACTAAGCATTTCAGTGATGTAAAGGGTGCAGTATCAGCAGTTGGAGATAGTAAACGTAGCTCTGCAGTTGATGAACTCAATTGCCACACACAACCATCCCAGGTGCTTGCTTTAACTTCGCGCTGTCAAATGTGGTTGCATGTTGCATATGGTGTCTAGCTTTTATTGCTTCCAATTTGGTTAAATTGCATCTGCTTATTTTACACATTATACCTTTGATAATGACATGCCTTCCTGTTTTTGATACATACTACATATGTCTATTAGCCATGTTCGTACATCAAACTAATGCTCTTTTGTATCCCTCGACAATCACTTATGATGAGACAGTCACCCCAGTGGGTTACTGTGAGACGCCCTACTCGTTTAAAGAGTGCAATGTCATCTTCCCCACATGATTCTCAAGAAACAACAAGGCTAAATGAAGATTGTCAATGTAGCTCTCTAGTTGATGACCGCAATTCCCCCACACCACCATCGCAGGTGCTTGCTCTTACTTGGCAGTGTGATATGTGTTTGCATGTTGCATATGGTGTCTACCTTGTAATGCTTCTAATTAGGGTAAATTGCATCTGCTTAGTTAACACATTATACCTATGAATATGACATGCCTTCCTGTTTTTGGTACATACTACGTCTTTCTATTAACCATGTTCTTACATCAAACTACTTTTCTTGTGTATCCCTCATCAATCACTTCTGACGATACACCTTGAAGTTGACAGTGTAATTTGGTTGCATCTTGCATATCATTTCAAACATGTATTGCCTCTAATTTGTTGAAGTGCCACTTGTAATGAGACACATCTAACTTGGTAGAGTGATTTTGGTTGGATCTTTCATATGGTGTCTAGATTGCATTGCTTCCAATTTGTTGAAATGCCTTCTCCTTAGAGTTTTTCATACATATTCCATCCTCCTACAATGTGGTTGCCATACATAAAAGTTGTGTTCGTTAGTATCATGCATCAACGAATTTGGAAGTGCGAATTTCATTCCTTTTTCTTGCGTGCTTACTTGACAAGGCAAAATCTGAAAGGACGAAGGCACGGAATGATGGTGGTCCTCTGGAGCAACCAAAACAGATGATCTCTGCAGATTCTCCTGCTACTCATACTGCAGTGCTAGTTCCAAATCTCATCTCCCCTACTCCACAACCCAAGGTGCTTGCTCTAACATGGCAGTGTGATATGGTGCCTAGCTTGTATTGCTCCTAATTTGTTAAATGCATCTCCCTAGCTTACACATTATACATGTGAATATGACACGCCTTCTTGTTTTTTGTACATACTACATCTGCCTATCACACCATGTTCTTATATCAAACTAATGTTCTTGTGTATCCTGCATCTATCGCTTATGATGAGACAGTCACGCCCATGGGTTAATATGAGACGCGCTACTCGTATAAAGAATGCAATTTCATCCTCTCCACATGATTATCAAGAAACAGCAAGCCTAAATGAAGATATTGAACGTAGCTCTATACTTGAAGACCGCACTTCCCCTACACCACCATCAAAGGTGCTTGCTCTAACTTCGCAGTGTGATATGTGGTTGCATGTTGCATACGGTGTCTAGCTTGTAATGCTTCTAATTAGGGTAAATTGCATCTGCTTAGTTTACACATTATACCTTTGAGTATGGCATGCCTTCCTATTTTTGCTACACACTAAATCTATGTGTTAACCTTGTTCTTACATGAAACTACCTCTCTTATGTATCCTGCATCAATCACTTACGATGAGTCACCTTTATTCGTTGCATATTGCATATTATTTCCAGCCTGTTGCCATGTATTGCTTCTAATTTGGTCAAATACATTTGTTAGGGCACCCTTTTAATTTAGTAGAGTGATATTGGTTTCATATTTCATATGGTTTGTATCTTGCATTGATTCTAACAAGTTCAAGCACCTTGTGCTTAGTTTACACTTTATACATCATACATGTCAATATGTCACGCCGTCCTGTTTTTCATACATATTCCATCCTCCTATCATGCGGCTGCCTTACATGAAAGTAGTGTTCGTCAGTATCATGCATCAATGAGTTCTGAAGAGGCAAATTTTATTCCTTTTTCTTGTGGGTTTGACTTGACAAGGCAAAATCAAGAAAGAGGAAGGGAAAGAGTAAGGAAGGCGATGATGGTGGTCCTCTGGAGCAACGTAAACGGAGCATCTGTACCGATTCTCCTTGTACCGATAGTGCATTACAAGGTCCAAGTCTCCGCTCCCCTACTCCACCATCCAAGGTGCTTGCTCTAACTTGGCAGTGTGATATCTGGTTGCATGTTGCATATGGTGTCTAGCTTGTATTGCTCCTAATTAGTGTAAGCTGCATCTGCTTAGCTTACACATGATACATGTGAATATGACATGCTTTCCTGTTTTTGGTACATACTATATCTGTCTATCACACCATGTTCTTACATGAACCTACTCTTCTTGTGTATCCTGCATCAGTCACTTATGATGGGACACCTTCAAGTTGGCAATGTGATATTGGTTTGCGTCTTGAATATGATTTCTAGCATGTATTGCTTCTAGTTTGATGAACGCCACCTATGACGAGACAACTTTAACTTGGCAGAGTGATATTGATTGCACCTTTCATATGGTGTCTAGTTTGCAGTGCTTCTAATTTGTTGAAGTGCCTTCTGCTTAGTGACCACATCATAGGTGTGAATATGTCAAGCCGTCCATTTTTTCGTACATATTCCATCCTCGTATCATGACTTTTCCTTTCATCAGAGTAGTGTTCGTCAGTATCATGCATGAATGAGTTCTGAAGAGCGAATTATATTCCTTTTTGTTGTCGGTTTGACCTCACAATGCAAAATCAATAAAGTTGAATGAAATTGGCAAGGCATTGGATGATGGTGGTCCTTCCGAGCAACTGAAACGGAGTTTCTCTACAGATTCTACTCCGCCATCCTCCCAACAAGATTCGCAAGACAACGCAAGGCTAGACAGTCAACGTAGTTGTGTAGACGATGAGCACATCTCCCCTACTCCACCATCATAGGTGCTTGCTCTAACTTGGCACTATTATATGTGGTTGCATGTTGTGTATGATGTCTAGCTCGTATTGCTTCTAACTTTGTTGAATTGCAGCTGCTTATTTTACACATAATGCCTGTGAATATGACATATGTTCCTGTTTCTAGAACATACTATATCTGATCACACGATGTTCTTACATCAGACTACTGTTCTTGCATATCCCGCATCAGTTACTTATGATAAGGCACCTTTAAGTCGCCACTATGATATTGGTTGTGTCTTGCATATGGTTTCTAGCATGTACTACTTCTAATTTGTTGAAACGCCATACAGTTTGAACTTGGCAGAGTGATATTGGTTGCATGTTTCATATGCTGTCTAGCTTGCAGTGCTTCTAATTTGTTGAAATGCCTTCTGCTTAGTTACCACATCATAGGTGTGAATATGTCACGCCATCCTATTTTTCATACATATTCCATCCTCGCATCATGTGTTTGCCTTTCATCCGAGTAGTGTTCGTCAGTATCATGCATGGATAAGTTTTGGAGAGCAAATTTTATTCCTTTTTCTTATCGGTTTGACTTTACAATGCAAAATCATTATGGCTGAAGGAAATTAGTCCGGAAGTGGATGATGGTGGTCCTTCAGAGCAACTCAAACAGGGGGTCTCTACAGATTCTACTCCGCCATCCTCCCAACAAGATTCGCAAGACAAAACAAGGCTGGACAGTCAACGTAGCTGTGTAGATGATGAGCACATCTCCCCTACTCCACCATCACAGGTGCTTGCTCTAACTTGGCACTATTATATGTGGTTGCATGTTGCGTATGATGTCTAGCTTGTATTGCTTCTAACTTTGTTGAATTGCATCTGCTTACTTTACACATAATGCCTGTGAATATGACACGTGTCCCTGTTTCTAGAACATACGTGTACATGATGAGCACATCTCCCCTACTCCACCATCACATGTGCTTGCTCTAACTTCGAACTTTTATATGTGGTTGCGTTTTCCGTATGATGTCTAGTTTGTATTGCTTCTGATTATGTTGAATTGCATCTGCGTAGCTTACAACTTATACCTGTAACGATCACTTACCCATAAGACACATTTAACTTGGGACTGTGATGTAGGTTGCATCTTGCATTGTCTTCTAGCTTGTACTGCTTCTAATTTCTTGAAATGGCACTTACGACGAGACACTTTTTACCTGATAGAGTGATATTGGTTGCATGTTCATATGGTGCCTAGCTTTCATTTCTTCTAATTTTGTTGAAATGCCTTCCGCTTACTATTTTTTCATACATATTCCATCCTCCTATCGTACGTGTGAATATGAAATGTTGTCTTTTTTTGTATATATTCCATCCTCCTATCCTGCGCTTGCCTTACATCAAAGTAGTGTTCATCTGTATCATGCATCAACCAGTTATGCAGAGCTAATTTATTCATCTTCTTGTGGTTTTGACTTCATAAGGCAATATCAGAAAATAGGAAGGAAAAGAGTAAGTTAGGGGATGTTGGCGGTCCTCCGCACCGACACAAACAGAGACTCTCTAGATTTGCCACTGCTACTGCTAATGAAGTTGAAGTCCCAAGTCTACATGATGTTGTCTAGCCTGTATTTCTTCTATTTTGATTAAATTGCACCTACTGAGTTTATATGTTATACATGTGCATATGACATGGCTTTCTGTGTCTAGAATACACTGCATCTATCTATCATACCATGTTCTTACATCAAAGTACAGTTGTTGTGTATCCCGCATCAGTCACTCATGATTGGATGCTTTTAACATGGCAGTTTGATAGTGGTTGCATCTTGCATTGATTTCTACATTGTACTGCTTCTAATTTTTCGAATTGCCACTTATGACAAGACACTTTTAACTTGGCAGAGTAATATTGGTTGCATCTTTCATATGGTGTCTAGCTTTTATTACTTCTATTTTCTTGAAAACCCTTCTGCTTAGCTTACACATCGTAGCTGTGAATATGTCATGTCGTCCTGTTTTTCTTACATATTCCATCCTCATACGGTTGTCTTACATCAAAGTATTCCTTGTCTGTATCATGCATCAATGAGTTCTGAAGAGCAATTTTATTCTTTTGTGTTGTGGGTACGGCTTGACATGGCAAAGTCAAAAAATAGCAAGGAAAATAATATAGTAGGGAGTGGTGTTACTCGTCGGGTGGAATGGAAAAGGATTTGCCATCGAGATTCTGCTCGTACTTATAGTGCAGTAGAAGGTCCAAGTCCACCGGCTAAATCTACAAACACAGTATCACCTGCTCCACCAGCTGCAGCATCCGCTTCAACTTTACTAGCATCTCAATGAGTTACTCGTCCGTTTGCTCCGGAACTGGCCAGTTCCCAAGCTGCCTTCACACCTAACACTACTTCCGAAGCACTGCTGACACAACAGGGCTTGGCAAGATCAGATGAACCTCATGAGCATCAACACCAAGATGGTACCTGACCGAGTAAAGTTGCAGTTGCATGCTCCTTTATATGTACTCTCACAGTTTGATGTACACTAACACTTTCCATATTCGTTGTTAAACTAGCACGACGGCGCAAGCGGAAATAGACATCAGGGATAATGCTTGACAGATTAACTAAATCTAAAGGAGGAATAATGGAGATCCATTTTGAGGCAGGTTTAAAAAGGCCACGTGATACTACAGAGTCAGCCAAGTTAGTATCAGAGGCAGCCATTGCCGTTAGGTGTCATTCACGTATCCTCCCAACGTGGATCCAGTACAGGAATGAGAAAGATAATAACCAGTTTAACACCTTCCTTGACCATTTATCCGTAAATAATCTTATTCATCGCAATTAGTAATATTGTCTTGCTCTGTCCCATACTTTCTAGCTTCCTCCTAATAAGACTCACATTCTTTTTTCAAAAGATGAGGTTCAAGTTGGATCCGAAAGATGATGCAACTAAACAAGCATGCACTCATGTTTTTCAGTCTGCTCTACGACAGTATCGGTACCACCTTAGAAAATCTCACTTTGAAGGCAAGGCTAACAATGAAATCACCCAAACATCTCGAGTGGAATATATTACAGATGAAGACTGGACAGCCCTCATTAAACACTAGTCTGATCCAAAGTATCAGGTAGGCTATATGTATTTGATCAGACCACATATTGAACTTGTATTTATGTATGTGCCTTACAAGTGTATCTTCTTCTAGGCTAACTGTTTGAAGAACAAGACCAACCGTTCTAAAGTGAAATTCCAACAGACAACAGGATCTCGTAGCTATATTGCACACTGCGAGGCTCTTGTAAATAGCTGCTACTTCCTTCTTTTTTATGTGCCATATTATCGTATCTATATTGACTTGTTCCAAATACAGAGGAAAACCCGTGCAGACCAAAAGAACCTGAATCGAATGCAGTGCAAATCTTCAAGGATTGCCACACCAGCAAAATGAAGGGCATGAGCACACCAGTTCAAGCCGCTGCTGTAAGTCCTTACTCCTCCTGCCTTTGAACTGATTGGTACTTGATGTGTTCATTTAACTACTTGGTTTGCAGCCAATGTCAGTTACCATGTTCACTTTTATACACAGTTGTCTTAACGTATCATTTCACCTTACATGGTTTAAAAGAGATGAAGGATATTATTTTGGTCTTGATCTGTAATCTAGTTGTTATGTTCACGTGCGCACACAATGATAAAATAGCCTGTTTGTTTTATATTTTTTTGCCCATGATATGAATGATGTCATACTATGTTCATCCTACTTTAAACCATGTCTCTTTATCCTTAGATGTCAACAAATGTGAGGAAATAGACAATACAGTAGGCATGCTACATGGACATATGTTTTGAAAGTGATTTTATTATGTAGTTGGCACTACAATACATGCTAATGTATTACAGTAGTTCACCAAAATAAGTTGTGTATAAACGTGTAACCTACTTTGTTTGTTTTTGTCTCATTAGTAACTTATCTGGTACACTAATCAACAAGTTCAAACTTTCAGGAAGCTATGGAACAAATGATTGAACAGCCACAACCACTTGAAGGTGACGAGGCTACCACAGGCACAATGTCACCTCTTGCTGAAGTGCGTCAGTATCTCTCCACAAACAATGAAAAAGCACTTTCATGTGTACTTCTGGGTTGGTTGTCAAGGTAACCTCGTCCAAATCGCCTACTGAACAAAATCTTCCTGCTAGACAGAGTGATATATTTGTGCTCCAGACACAAGTCCAATCCCTAATGGACGTCGTTTCGGAAACAAGAATAGTGGTTGACAAATGTCGTCAAGATATGAATGGTTTTGAAACCAGACTATCAGACATTCGCTTGGTTGTTCAAGAGCAATGGAGAAAAAAGGTGAAGATCATGCTGCTCCATCAGATTCTATAGCCTGAAACATTAACACTCAGGTCAAATGATATGTGCTTCTATACATCTAATGGTGCTTTTATCTGCAAGGTCTGTAAACTTTATGCCAACAGGCCTTTTGTTGTATGGTTGGAATTTATTTTGTTGTGATAGCCTTTATGATGCTGCCAAAGGCTGCAGTAATTACGACACTATTTTTGTATAGTGTAGGTTTATCTTAGTAATGTATTTGGTCGAAAGCTTCGTAGGAGCCCAACATGCCAACATTCGTGGGGGCCATTCCAATTGGGCTAAAAACGATTATGGGCCAAAATTTGCATGTAGCCCACTAAAAATATTTGGGCCTAAATCAGCATAAGCTTTCATATTTTTGTGGTAAGCCTGTGCCCATAGTGGGCCTTTAACAGGCCTAAACATAATTTGGGCCCTCGGTAACAATAGGCCGTTTACAAGTGTAAATATCTCGAGCCCATAAAAAACATGGTCTTAGCAGGCCGAAATGGTGGCCCATTTACGATGCGGATCTTTCACAGGCCAAAATTTGGAAGGGCCGTAAATGCGCCGACCTAATACACGAGCCTTTAACAGGCCGGAATTTCGGTCGGGCTAGATTATCGTCATTTTGATATGGGCCATTAATGGGCCCGATGTGACGTTGGGCCACATATGGCCCATGGATTTCGTCTGACGTTAACAGGCCGAAAATCACAACAGGCCGAACATGGCCCAAATCTATACTGGGCCTCTAACAGGCCGAATGTCGGACATGGCTGAATATGACCCAAATCCTTCACGGTGGTTTATGGGCCAAAAGTTTCAATGGCCTGTAAATGGGCCCAAATGAAGCAGGACCTTTAACAGGCCGGAAATACACCGGGCCGTAATTCGGCCCATATACTTAGCGGACTGTTAACAGGCCAAAAGTGACCATGGGTCACGATGATGACAAGTTTAGGACAGGCCGTTGACGGGCCGATTTGACATTAGCCGTAAGGGCCTTAACTAAGAATGTTGGGCCTTTAGCTGGGCCGGCCCATTATGGTCTACAAAATCTTGTGCGCCTTTAACAGGGCTGGCCCATTGTGGTATGCTAAATCTTGTGGGCCTTTTGCTGGGCTGGCCCATTATGGTCTGCAAAATCTTGTGGGCCTTTAGCTGGGCCGGCCCATTATTGTCCGCTAAATCTTGTGGGCCTTTAGTTGGGCCAACCCATTTAAACTTTATGGGCCACTTTTGGGCCCGTCCATGTGTCAACATATCATAGGCCCATCTCGACCGTTGGATGAGTGACACATGTGCCAATGCAGAGCTGACGCGCGGTTCCGTCGGCTAATGAGAATTTTACACATGGAAAATCGGCATTGGTCGTGGCTGTTAGAGGGTTATCGGATCCAAAATCGGACCCGATAGCTTAACGGCGTCTCGTTACGGTAGATGCCACATGTCGGTCACCCTTGACCAAAGCACTTCTATGATGGGCGATTTATCGTCATGGAAGTGGACACTTCCGTGAGGATAATTTTGGTAATGTCATGGAACACTTCTACGACAGCACAGATATGACTATCTTGATTCTGTCATAAAATCGTCATGGATGTACATGCATGACAAAAAACGCGACCTACTGTGACAAACACGTATCATCACAGAAGTGTATTTTTTCGTAGTTATTATACCTTGCCTTTTTTTATCCCTTTGCCCCATTTCCAATATAGAGAAGATATTTATGCACATCCTTGTTTTCAGGCCTTTCCAAAGCAGTTCACTGATGATTACCTCTCAAACCACCTCTATGGTCAGGAGGCGAGGAAGGTTTCCATACAACACCCATGGTTCAATATTGAAGTGTTCCTGAAGAGGATGAAGGACGGACGGTCAATCATCCACAGGAACTGGCCTAAAGTTGCAAAGACCTTCAACATGAATGAAGGCTCAATATTCGCCTTCCGCTTCAGCAGTTTTCCAGATGAGATGCATTTGTCTATATATCGTCTATGATGCTAATTTTGAAAGGTTCTACATGTTGCATGTGAAACTTGGTGTTGGTGTAGTTGTGTAATGGGGTAGCTGAGTGCTGAAGCTATATCATGTTGTACTCTGATGTATTTCAATTATGAAATTCTACTTCCTTAATATGGAAATGAAATATATTATGTGCTTAATATGAATGTCAATTAGATTAATAAATGGATTATTAATAATAGGGCAATTAGCCTGCTAATGGCGAATTAGCCTGCTAATTGGGTTTTGCTATTGCAAACGGTTGTTGAAAAAATACCGTGGGCGATGACCTCAGGCAATGCACACAGTTTCTAGGAATAAACCGTGTTGGATCAATGAACAATCACACACGACTTTCTCTTGAAAACTGTTTGCGTTAGGCCACCTTGCGCAAACGTTTACCACATAAAAACTGTGTGTGATGGACAACCTTTGCCAAACAGTTTCTTCTATGGACCGTGTGTGATACATTCAATAACACAAACGATTTAATAGGAAAAATTGTGTATAATGTACCTGTGAACGGAAACATTTTCCTTGGAGTGATTGTGTGGGATGTACATACGAACGGAAACGTTTAGCGGGGACTGACTGTGTGGGATGTACTTGCGACAGGAAACAATTTCACCGTATAATTGTATTTTTTAGCTCTACTATATGTATTTCCATATTTGAGCGCTCGCGGGTCGCACACGACCTCATTTTGGTGAGCGTGTGTGCCAGGAGGGCATATCCCCGACGGTTTCTGGGTCATGTGGGAAGGACCCCCCTATCGCCCACACTCACTAGGCGACAGTTCCAAATGTCATCACGGAAAGGGGTTAAAAACCGTTTGTATAGGACCGACACGTACTAGTGCGCGATCCACGAGACAGAGCCGTCGTCACCTCCTGTTCTTCATCGAGAGGCCAGATCTGGAGTCCGTTTGCGGCTCCGGGGAGGGGGATCTTCGTTCTTCGTCATCACCAACCCTTTTCCATCGCCAATTCCATGATGCTCCCCACCGGGAGTGAGTAATTCCTTCGTAGGCTCGTTGGTCAGTGAGGAGTTGGATGAGATTCATCTTGTAATCGAGTTAGTTTTGTGAGGGCTTGATCCCTAGTATCCACTATGTTCTAAGATTGATGTTGCTATGACTTTGCCATGCTTAATGCTTGTCACTTTAGGCCCGGGTGCCATGAACTCAGATATGAACCGTTTATGTTATCATCATTATATCCATGTTTTAGATCCGATCTTGCAAATTATAGTCACCTACTACGTGTTATGATCCGGCAACCCCGGAGTGACAATAGTCGGGACTACTCCCGGTGATGACCGTAGTTTGAGGAGTTCATGTATTCACTATGTGTTAATGCTTTGTTTCGGTTCTCTATTAAAAGGAGGCCTTAATATCCCTTAGTTTCCAATATGGACCCCACTGCCACGGGAGGGTAGGACAAAAGAGGTCAACCGCCGGGACCCCCCGCCCCGTCCCGCCCCTCCCCGGATGCCATCCGCCAGGAGGATGAGCTCCGCCGGGAGCTTCACGACCGCGACGGCCACCGCTCTCAGGGCCATGACGACCGTTGTGATGAGAGGCGTTCCCCGGGGTGCTCCGAGTGGCGGGGGCGATCCCGCTCCCCCCTCCAGCGGCTGGTGACTAGTGCTCGGCTCGCCGGCGCTCCCCCTCCCCGGCCCGGCGTCGCGAGTGGAGCCTGTCTCCCCCCTCCGTGCTCGCCCTCCCTCCCCGCGCGCCCCACCCTAGCAGACCGCGGCCCCGACCAGGAAGTACGTTCCGCCCCATGCTGCCAACCCCCCTGCCCCCCTACTCCCGGTGGTGGTGGGGGCGGCCAGAACCATGATCGCCAGGGCCAGAATAAGAAGAAGGAGAGAAGGGGACAGGCCCGGGCCAACTAGTCGGCCCCTACTGCAGCGGGGGGCGGCCAGAACCATGATTGCCAAGGCCAGAATAATAAGAAGGAGAGAAGGGGATAGGCCCGGGCCAACTATTCGGCCCCTACTTTAGCGGCCGCGGGTCTTGCTGACGCCCCCAGCCTGTCTCCGGCATGCCCCGCCCCCCATGCCTCAATTATGGGGTAGCTGGTGATACATCCATTTTGCATCATGTTTTCTTACTGTTATTTATAATGTTTTTATCCATAATAATGCTTTTTGGAGTAATTATAATTCCTTTTCTCTCATAATTTGCAAGGTATACACCAAGGGGGAGAATTTCGGCAGCTGGAAATTTGGACCTGGAAAAGCTACATCAGGCCACCTATTTTGCACAACTCCAAACAAGTTGAAACTTCAAGGAGATTTTTTTATGGAATACTTAAGAATTATTGGAGCAAATAACTACTAGAGGGGGCCCACCAGGTGGGCACAACCCACCTGGGCGCGCTAGGGAGCCCAGCCGCACCCTGGTGGGTTGTGCCCTCCTCGGCCCACCTCCGGTGCCCATCTTCTGGTATATAAGTCATTTTGACCTAGAAAAAATAAGGGAGAGGACTTTCGAGACGGAGCGCCGTCGTCCTGAGGCGGAACTTAGGCAGGAGCACTTTTGCCCTCCGGCGGAGCGATTCCGCCGGGGGAACTTCCCTCCCGGATGGGGAAATCATCGTCATCATCATCACCAACAACTCTCCCATATTGGGGAGGGCAATATCCATCCACATCTTCAACAGCACCATCTCATCTCAAACCCAAGTTCATCTCTTGTGTTCAATCTTTTTACCAGAACTATAGATTGGTACTTGTGGGTGACTAGTAGTGTTGATTACATCTTGTAGTTGATTACTATATGGTTTATTTGGTGGAAGATTATATGTTCAGATCCATTATGCTATTTAATACCCCTCTGATCATGAGCATGTTTATCATTTTTGAGTAATTACTTTTGTTCTTGAGGTCACGGGAGAAATCATGTTGCATGTAATCATGTGAACTTGATATGTGTTCGATATTTTGATAGTATGCATGTTGTGATTCCCTTAGTGGTGTCATGTGAATGTCGACTACATGACACTTCACCATATTTGGGCCTAAGGGAATGCATTGTGGAGTAGCAATTAGATGATGGGTTGCGAGAGTGACAGAATCTTAAACCCCAGTTTATGCGCTATTCTGTAAGGGACCGATTGGATCCAAAAGTTTAATGCTATGGTTAGAATTTATTCTTAATACTTTTCTCATAGTTGTGGATGCTTGCGGGAGGGTTAATCATAAGTAGGAGGTTTTTTCAAGTAAGAACAGCACCTAATCACCGGTCCACCCACATATCAAATTATCAAAGTAGCGAACACAAATCGAACCAACATGATGAAAGTGACTAGATGAAATTCCCGTGTACCCTCAAGAACACTTTGCTTATCATAAGAGACCGTTTTGGCCTGTCCTTTGCCTCAAAAGGATTGGGCTACCTTGGTGCACTTTTGCTACTACTATCGGTACTTTCTCGTTACAAATTATCTTGCTATCAAACTACTCCACCACTTACAATTTCAGCACTTGCAGACATTACCTTACTGAAAACTAGTCATTTCCTTCTGCTCCTCGTTGGGTTCGACACTCTTACTTATCAAAAAGATCTACAATTGATCCCCTTTATCTTTGAAGGGAAAAGCATTGGCATGGTATAGGCTATGCGATGATATTGGATCATGGACTTGGTATCGTTTGAAATTGGAGTTTCATCAAAAAAAAATATCCTATGCATCTAGTTCATCGTGAGCGAAATTATATATATATATATATATATATAGTTTTGCCTCGTGAAGGAGAAAGTATCGCTCTAGCTTGGGGGAGGCCTAAGTCAATGTTATATTCATGCCCCAATCATGAGCTCTCAAGAGAAATTATTATCCAGAATTTTTATGCTCGGCTTTCTCGTAATGATCAAACCATGCTTGATACTTCTTGTGTTGGTTCTTTTATGAAGAAGACTATTGAATTCTGGTGGGATCTTTTGGAAATAATTAAATGTAACTCTGAATATTGGGAACTCAACGAAGGTAAAGTGTCAGGTATTAAACTTAAGTATGATTGTGTTAAATCTTTTATGGATACCGATGCTTTTCAAAAGTTTAGCACTAAATATGGACTTGACTCTGAGATAGTAGCCTCCTTTTGTGAATCATTTGCTACTCATGTTGAACTCCCTAAACAGAAGTGGTTTAAATATCACCCACCTATTAAAAAAGAAATTAAGGAACCGGTACCAATTAAAGAAGAAACTATACTTTATAATGTTGATCCAGATGTCCCTTCTTCATATATTGAGAAACCACCTTTTCTTGCTAGGATAAAGGAACATGCTAAAGTTTCAACTGTGGTTAACAAAAGCTATATTAGAACACCTAAACCTAATGAACAAATCAAAGTAGAACCTAGCATAGCTATGGTTAAAGATTTCTTAGAAGAAGACATGGGTGGGAATTTTATTTATTTCTGTGAAGAAGCTGCTAGAATTGCTAAACCTGATTAAGTGATCACTGTTATCATGGCTTATGTGACATGGATGCTAGTGTGAGTGCTATTCCTTACACCTTATATCAAGAAATTATGAAAGACATAGCACCTGCAGAGTTAGAAGAAATAGATGTTACTATTAAACTTACTAATAGAGACACCATATCACCATTTGGGATTATTAGAGATGTTGAAGTCTTGTGTGGGAAAGTAAAATACCCTACTGATTTTCTTGTTCTTGGCTCCCCACAAGATGACTTCTGTCCCATTATCTTTGGTAGACCTTTCTTGAACACAGTTAATGCTAAAATAGATTGTAAGAAACAAATTGTCGATGTTAGCTTTGGTGATGAGTCTCATGAATTTAATTTTTCCAAGTTTAGTAGAAATCTTCATGAAAAAGAATTGCCTAGTAAGGATGAAATAATTGGTCTTGCCTCTATTGTTGTGCCACCTACTGATCCTTTAGAACAAAATTTGCTAGACCATGAAAATGATTTACATATGCATGAAAGAAATGAAATAGATAAGATTTTCTTTGAACAATGTCCTCTACTTAAACACAATTTACCTATTCAAACTCTGGGAGGTCCTCCTCCACCTAAAGGTGATCCTGTGTTTGAATTTAAACAATTGCCAAACACTTTGAAATATGCTTATCTTGATGAAAAGTAAATATATCATGTTATTATTAGTGCTAATCTTTCAGAACACGAAGAAGAAAGATTGTTGAAAGTTCTAAGGAAGCACCGAGCTGCTATTGGATATACTCTTGATGATTTAAAGGGCATTAGTCCCACTCTATGTCAGCATAAAATTAATATGGAACCTGATGCTAAACCCGTTGTTGATCACCAACATCGGTTAAATCTGAAGATTAAAGAGGTGGTAAGAACGGAAATATTAGAACTGCTGGAAGCATGTATAATCTATCCTATACCTGATAATAGATGGGTAAGTCATGTTCATTGTGTCCCTAAGAAAGGAGGTATAACTGTTGTTCCTAATGAAAAGAATGAACTAATTCCACAAAGAATTGTTACAGGCTATAGGATGGTAATTGATTTTAGAAAATTAAATAAAGCAACTAGAAAAGATCATTACCCTTTGCCTTTTATTGATCAAATGCTTGAAAGGTTATCTAAGCACACACACTTTTGCTTCCTTGATGGATATTCTGGTTTTTCACAAATACCTGTTTCTCAACCTGATCAAGAAAAGACCACTTTTACTTGTCCTTTTGGAACCTATTCTTATAGACGTATGCCTTTTGGTTTATGTAATGCACCTGCTACCTTTCAAAGATGTATTAATGTTATATTCTCTAACTTTTGTGAAAAGATTGTTGAGGTTTTCATGGATGACTTTTTTGTTTATGGGAAGTCTTTTGATGATTGTTTAAGCAATCTTGAGCGAGTTTTGCAGAGATGTGAACAAACAAATCTTGCCTTGAATTGGGAGAAGTGCCACTTTATGGTAAATGAAGGCATTGTCTTGGGTCATAAAATTTCTGAAAGAGGTATTGAAGTGGACAAAGCTAAGGTTGATGCAATTGAGAAAATGCCATGTCCTAAAGATATAGAAGGTATTTGGAGTTTCCTATGTCATGCTAGTTTCTATAGGAGATTTATCAAGGACTTCTCTAAAATTTCTAGGCCTCTCACTAATCTTTTGCAGAAGGATATTCCTTTTGTTTTTTATGATGATTGTTTAGAAGCCTTTGAAACACTCAAGAAAGCCTTAATTTCTGCACCTATTGTTCAACCACCTGATTGGAACTTGCCTTTTGAAATTATGTGTGATGCTAGTGATTATGCTGTTGGTGCTGTTCTAGGATAAAGAGTTGATAAAAAATTGAAAGTTATTCATTATTCTAGTAAAACTCTAGGCAATGCTCAAAGAAATTATGCTACTACTGAAAAAGAACACTTAGCAGTGGTGTTTGCTTGTGATAAATTTAGACCTTATATTGTTGATTCCAAAGTAACTGTTCACACAGACCATGCTGCTATTAAATATCTTATGGAAAAGAAAGATGCTAAACCTAGACTTATTTGTTGGGTTCTTTTGCTACAAGAATTTGATTTACATATCATTGATAGAAAAGGAGGTGAGAACCCCGTAGTTGATAACTTGTCTAAGCTTGAAAATGTGCTTGATGGCCCACTTCCTATTGATGATAGTTTTCCTGATGAGCAGTTAGCTGCAATAAATGTTTCTCATAGTACTCCTTGGTATGCTAACTATGCTAATTACATTGTTGCTAAATATTTACCACCTAGCTCTACTTGCCAACAAAAGAAAAAATTCTTCTATGATTTAAGACATTACTTTTGGGATGACCCACATCTTTATAAGGAAGGAGTAGATGGTATTATTAGACGTTGTGTACCTGAGCATGAATAGGGACAAATCCAACGAAAATGTCACACCGAAGCTTATGGAGGGCATCATGCTGGAGATATAACTGCTCATAAGGTACTGCAGTCTGGATTTTATTGGCCTACTCTCTTTAAGGATGCCCGTAAGTTTGTCTCATCTTGTGATGAATGCCAATGAATGGGTAATATCGGTAAGCATCAAGAAATGCCTATGAATTATTCACTTGCTGTTGAACCATTTGATGTTTGGGGATTTGATTACATGGGACATTTTCCTTCCTCTAATGGGTATACACATATTTTGGTTGCTGTTGATTATGTTACTAAGTGGGTAGAAGCTATTCCAACTAGTAGTGCTGATCACAACACCTTTATTAAAATGCTTAAGGAAGTTATTTTCCCAAGGTTTGGAGTCCCTAGATATTTAATGACTGATGGTGGTTCACACTTTATCCGTGGTGCTTTTCGTAAAATGCTTGCCAAGTATGATGTTAACCATAGAATTGCATCACTCTATCATCCTCAGTCTAGTGGTCAAGTTGAACTTAGCAATAGAGAAATAAAATTAATTTTGCAAAAGACTGTCAATAGGTCCAGGAAGAATTGGTCTAAGAAATTAGATGATGCACTTTGGGCTTATAGAACAACATATAAAAATCCTATGGGTATGTCTCCTTATAAAATGGTTTATGGAAAAGCTTGTCATTTGCCTCTTGGGTTAGATCATAAAGCTTATTGGGCAGTTAAAGAACTCAATTATGATTTCAAACTTGCTAGTGAAAAGGGGTTATTTAACATAAGCTCATTAGATGAATGGAGAACCCAAGCTTATGAAAATGCAAAATTATTCAAAGCAAAGGTTAAAATATTGCATGACAAAAGAATTCAAAAGCGTGAGTTTAAAGTCAGAGAATATGTTCTTTTGTACAACTCTCATTTCAAATTCTTTGCAGGAAAACTCCTCTCAAACTGGAAAGGCTCATATGTCATCGAGGAGGTTTACCAGTTTGGAGCCATCAAAATAAATAATTTCGAAGGTACTAACCCGAAGGTTGTCAATGGACAACAAATAAAGCATTATATCTCAGGTATGTCCATTAATGTTGAAAGTAATATTATCCAAACTTTGACACCGGAAGAGCACGTAAAAGAGTCCTTCCGAAACACTCCAGAATCGTGAAAATAACGAGGTACGTGATACGGTAAGTAAAGGACTCCGAAAAATCCGCAAAAATATTTTTTATAAGTTTTGGAATATTTAAGAATTTTGGAAATAAATAAACTTCTAGGAAGCGTCCCCTGGTGGGCACAAGACACCAGGGCGTGCTAGGCTTGCCTGGCGTGCCCAGGTGGGTTATGCCCACCTGGGACACCTTCCGTACTTCATTTTTCTCCTGTATACTAGTCCTCAAAGATAAAAAAATCTATATATACTTCCCGAACCTGTTAACCACCGTATCATGGAGAAATCATCTGTTCTCTTTTCTTGCTGTGTTTGGTCAAATTTATCAAGCCATACATCATGTCTTCCTGCTCCTCCAACCACATGGAGGAAGATGCTTGGCTGATGAAGACCGAGACAAAGAGGGAGGAGCCTACGGACACTATCAAGGGAGACAAGGGTAAGGAAGCTACCGTAGATCCATCCCTAGTGGCAACACAAGCACTGCTGGCCGAGGAGGAGGAGGAGGAGGAGGAGGAAGATATCCTTAAACCCTACCTTACTCACCTTACACCTGCTGAGATAAGTATACAAAATAAGTATCTCACTCGCGAAAATATTTTGCATCAAGAGCATATCACCTATCTCCGGAGCGTCATCTATCGTTTGGAGAATCTCTTGATCCTTAAGGATAGGATTGCTTATTCACCACCATCATCTTCTTCAGCAACAAAAGATAACTAAGTATCGGGTATGGGCACTCCCCTTGGCTTCCGCCAAGCTTGGGGGAGGTGCCCCGGTATCGTATCATCCCACTATTTTTTTGAAGGAAATATGCCCTAGAGGCAATAATAAAGTTGTTATTTATATTTCCTTATATCATGATAAATGTTTATTATTCATGCTAGAATTGTATTAACCAGAAACTTAGTATATGTGTGAATACATAGACAAACAGTGTCACTAGTTTGCCTCTACTTGACTAGCTCGTTGAATCAAAGATGGTTATGTTTCCTAGCCATAGACATGAGTTGTCATTTGATTAACGGGATCACAACATTAGAGAATGATGCGATTGACTTGACTGATTCAGTTAGCTTAGCACTTGATCGTTTAGTATGTTGCTATTGCTTTCTTCATGACTTATACATGTTCTGACTATTGAGGTTATGCAACTCCCGAATACAAGAGGAACACTTTATGTGCTACCAAACATCACAACGTAACTGGGTGATCATAAAGGTGCTCTACAGGTGTCTCCGATGGTACTTGTTGAGTTGGCATAGATCGAGATTAGGATTTGTCACTCCGATTATCGGAGAGGTATCTCTGGGCCCTCTCGATAATGCACATCACTATAAGCCTTGCAAGCAATGTGACTAATGATTTAATTGCGGGATGATGCATTACGGAACGAGTAAAGAGACTTGCCGGTAACGAGACTGAACTAGGTATTGAGATACCGACGATCGAATCTCGGGCAAGTAACATACCGATGACAAAGGGAACAACGTATGTTGTTATGCGGTTTGACCGATAAAGATCTTCGTAGAATATGTAGGAACTAATATGAGCATCCAGGTTCCGCTATTGGTTATTGACCGGAGATGAATCTCGGTCATGTCTACATAGTTCTCGAACCCGTAGGGTCTGCATGCTTAGCGTTAGGTGACGATCGGTATTATGAGTTTATGTGTTGTGATGTACTGAAGGTAGTTCAGAGTCCCGGATATGATCGCGGACATGACGAGGAGTCTCGGAATGGTCGAGACATAAAGATCGATATATTGGATGACTATATTTGGACATCGGAATGGTTCCTGGAGAGATCGGGCATACATCACAGTACCAGAAGGTTACGGGAACCCCCGGGAGGTATATGGGCCTTATTGGGCCATAGTGGGAGAAAGGAGAAGGGAGAAAAGGAGCCCCCCCCCCAAGCCCAATCAGAATTGGGAAGCCCCCCCCTTGCTTCCTCCTTCCTCCTCCTTCCTTCTCTCCTATATCCAACTAGGGAAGGGGGGATCCTACTCCCGGTGGGAGTAGGACTTCCCTTGGGGCGTGCCTAGGAGGTCGGCCTCCTCCCCCTCCTCCACTCCTTTATATACGGAGGAGGGGTGAGGGAGTCCTGGATTAGGGGGTGTTCGGATAGCCGGACTATACCTTCAGCCGGATTCCAGGACTATGAAGATACAAGATTGAAGACTTCGTCCCGTGTCCGGAAGGTTCTTTCCTTGGCGTGGAAGGCAAGCTAGGCGTGCGGATATTCAAGATCTCCTACCAATGTAACCGACTCTGTGTAACCCTAACCCTATCCGGTGTCTATATAAACCGGAGGGTTGTAGTCCGTAGGACGAACACATCATAACCATCGTCATACTCATAGGCTAGCTTCTAGGGTTTAGCCTCCGCGATCTCGTGGTAGATCTACTCTTGTACTACCCATATCATCAATATTAATCTAGCAGGAGTAGGGTTTTACCTCCATCGAGAGGGCCCGAACCTGGGTAAAATAAAGTGTCCCTTGTCTCCTGTTACCATCCGACCTTGCCGCACAGTTCGGGACCCCCTACCCGAGATCCGCCGGTTTTGACACCGACATTGGTGCTTTCATTGAGAGTTCCTCTGTGCCATCGCCATCAGGAAGGATGCCTTTTCCTGTCTTTAAGGACGGCGCCATCACTAAGGGAGCTTTGGCTATCGGCCAGACCCTCCGGCTGGGTGGTTTTCTCATGACCGCCTGTTCGGCCGCTGCGCCGACGGTGACCTCTCGGGTCATCAAAAGCAATCTTCACGTAAGTTCGGAATTTGCCGAGCAGCTAGATCCGGTGGAGCTCTCCTCCGTGAACGAGCTCTTGGATCGTATCGCCGCCCTGGGGTCGCCACAAATTATGACCAGGTTGGGCTTAAACCCGATCTAAGGGAAATCAACTCCCCCCAAGCCACCCACCATGTTGCTGTGGTGGAGACACAATGCGGTGACCCTTCATCAATCTTAAGGACCAGTTACGTCCGAATTCCGGAACCCTCCATGCCAGATATCCACGGAGGGGAGGATACAATCCAAGACCTGGGCTTGGAACCAGGCAAACGGGAAAACATACAAGACTCCGGATCTCAGAATCCGGAGGTCGTTCGGCTTCCGAACAGCAAACCGGGCGAAGTATCAGATCTAATGAATTCCGCCCGCCCGATCTTAAGCGATCTCTCCCAAATCAAGCAGATGCCCGAAGAAACAGTACATCATTACTGGGCCAGATTCCTCCTGCTTATGAACATGATAAAGGACTGCCACGAGGGAGACGCGATTTCAATCTTCTGCAGTAATTGCACGGACAAGGGGATACTCAACGCCGTAATTCGTCGTAATATTACGCGCTTTGCTGACTTGGCGTCCATAGTACAAAAATACTGTGCCATGGAAAGTGCTTGGAAAACCGAAATTAAATTTTGGGATAATTCGGCCTTGAATAGCAATCCCGTCCGAATCAAAAGGGCACACTACAGCAAGGCGCCCAGATTAAATAAAAAATCAAAACCCTCTAGGGGGCATGGAACCGTGCTAGAAAAGTGGCTCGATGGACCCTGCAAGATTCATAGTGCAGAGGATGCCACCCCAACTCACAGCCTCAGAGCATGTTGGATACTCCGGCAGGTGGCCAAAATTGGCGAGGACCTCCTAAATCCAGAGGTCGAAGGAACCCAGCCCGAGAATTTCAGCACCGTTCTCACAATCTCCGAGACTTTCGCATCAAATAACATGCAAAAAAGAACACTTCACAGCCTCGCCAAAGTCTACCAAGTAGCGACAATAAATCCATGGAGCAATACTGCTATTACCTTCAACGCGAGCGACGAACCCAAATTTCAAACAGCCAGAGCACCAGACGCATTGGTTCTCAGTCCCATAGTGGACGGCTGTCGCCTCGCAAAGGTACTTATGGACGGAGGTAGCGGATTGAACCTCATCTACGAGGAAACCCTCCAAAAGATGGAAATAGACTGGAACCGCATTGAGCGAAGCAGCACAACCTTTAGAGGAATAATCCCCAATCAGGAAGCGCGCTGCACCGGAAAGATCACACTAGATGTGGTATTCGGCACGCCGGATAATTACAGGTCCGAAGAAATCACGTTCCAGGTGGCCCCGTTCAAAAGCGGATATCACGCTATATTAGGACCAGAGGCATTCACAGTTTTCCAAGCCATACCCCATTACGGGTACATGAAGCTTAAGATGCCTGGGCCAAACGGAATTATCACTCTCGCTAGTGATCCGGACATAGCACTCCGCGCCGAAAACAAGACAACCGCATTGGCCCTCGAGGCACTATCTGAAGCCTTAGTGGCCGAAGAGCTGACGGCGCTGCGATCCACGGTTAACAGGGATGATGTGATACTCGATAAGAGATCCAAATCCACATCCTTTAAACCAGCGGACGAAATAGTCAAATTCCAGGTCCACCCAACGGACCCCACTAAAACAGCCTCCATCGGGGCACAACTGAACCCTGATGTAGACGCCGCACTGCGCGAGTTCCTACGAGAGAACTGGGACATTTTCGCCTGGCACCCTTCAGATATGCCAGGAATCCCATGCAGGCTGGCCGAGCACAGCTTAAATATCCAGAAAGGATTCAAACCTGTCAAACAAGCCCTTCGGCGTTTCTCCAAGCCAAAGAGACAGGCTATGGGAGAGGAGCTAGCCAAACTATTGGAAGCCGGATTCATTAGAGATATAAAACACCCGGATTGGCTAGCAAACATGGTAATGGTACCAAAGAAGGACAAATCCTGGCGCATGTGTGTCGACTTCAAAGACCTTAATAAGGCCTGCCCAAAGGATCCCTTTCCCCTCCCTCGAATTGATCAAATCATCGATGCCACTGCAGGACACGATTCCCTGTGTTTCCTCGACGCATACTCCGGTTACCATCAAATAAAGATGGCAGAATCCGACCAAGCGGCAACAGCATTCATCACGCCATACGGCCCATTCTGCTTCAACACAATGCCCTTTGGGCTCAAAAACGCCGGCGCGACATATCAGCGCATGATTCAAACATGTCTGGCAAACCAGATCGGCAAAACAGTGGAGGCGTACGTAGATGATGTGGTCGTTAAATCAAGACACGTCGAATCTCTAGTAGACGACTTGAGACTTACATTCGACAACCTGCGAAAATACGACATCAAGCTCAATCCGGAAAAATGTGTTTTCGGCGTCCCAGCCGGAAAGCTCCTGGGCTTCATTGTATCCGGCAGAGGAATTGAAGCAAATCCAGCTAAAATCCGAGCTCTGTCACAATTGGATGTCCCAAAAGATCTCAAGCAAATTCAGAAACTCACCGGATGCGTGGCGGCCTTAAGCCGCTTCATCTCCCGCTTGGGAGAAAAGGCACTACCCCTTTACCGCCTCCTAAGGCGCACCGAACACTTCGAGTGGACGGACGCAGCCACGGCCGGACTCGAGGAAATAAAGGCCATCTTGGCAACAAACCCCGTCCTGGCCGCGCCGAATACCGACGAACCCATGCTGTTATACATTGCCGCAATCCATCAAGTTGTAAGCGCCGTACTCGTCGTCGAACGGGTATCGGCCGGACACAAACTACCCCTTCAAAGGCCGGTTTACTACATGTCCACTGTCCTCACACCATGCAAATCACGGTACCCGCATTACCAAAAGATCGCATACGCGGTGTTTATGGCATCCCGGAAGCTACGACACTACTTTCAAGAGTGTTCCATAACAGTAACCTCGGAAGTACCACTCAATGATATTATCAACAACCGCGATGCAACGGGCCGGATAGCAAAATGGGCCATAGAGCTCCTCCCATTCGATATAACCTACAAACCACGGCGAGCCATTAAATCACAAGTCCTAGCCGACTTCATCGCCGAATGGACAGAGGCTGAACTCCCTAAAGAGTACGGCACATACTCAAACTGGATCATGCATTTCGACGGCTCCAAAATGTTGGCCGGACTGGGGGCTGGCGTTGTTCTGACGTCCCCTACAGGAGATACAGTCCAATATGTACTCCAAATCATGTACACGGACTCCAACAATGCAGCCGAATACGAGGCCCTTCTACATGGTCTCCGGATGGCAGTATCCATGGGCATTCAACGCCTGTAAGTACGCGGGGATTCAAATCTCGCGATATCCCAAATAAATGGCGACTTCGACGCCAAAGACCCAAAGATGGCAGCTTATCGCAACACCGTACTAAAAATGTCAGCTCGGTTCGAGGAACTGGAGTTCCACCACATAGCCCGAGAAAATAATCAGGCAGTGGACGCCTTTGCACGCATCGGAGCAAAACGAGACGCAGTCCCCCCCCCAACATCTTCTTAGAAAGATTATTCAAACCATCCGTAACATGGGAGGGGGAACCCTCGGATAATACCCCGGGCATAACCGCACAACCCAATGCCGAACAATCAGACATAATCGGTGGCCCCGCCACCGAAATTACACCATCAGCCCACGTAATAATGGCGGTCATCGCCCCGTGGACGGAACCATTCCTAGCCTACCTTACCAGGCAGGAACTCCCTGAGGACCAAAATGAGGCACGCTGCATAGTGCGGCGATCCAAAGCTTATAAAGTCCACGAGGGAGAGCTATATAAGAAAAGCACTACAGGAGTCCTTCAAAGGTGTATCCACGCCGCAGCTCGGTCCCTTGTAAGCAAGGCTTTCCGTACGGGCTTCTATTGGCCGACGGCCCGAGCAGACGCTCAGGACCTAGTCAAACGATGCGTCGGTTGCCAGCTCTTTGCCAACCAAAGCCATATGCCACCCAACGGCCTCCGAACTATCCCCATCACTTGGCCTTTTGCGGTCTGGGGGCTCGACATGGTGGGACCCCTTAAAGGCGGAACCCACAAGAAAAAATACTTATTGGTCATGGTGGATAAATTCACCAAATGGATAGAAGCCAAGCCTGTCAAGACGGCCGAATCCGGACCTGTGATAGACTTCATATCCGGGGTCGTACACCGTTACGGTGTCCCCCACAGCATTATCACCGATAACGGCACAAACTTCACCTCTGACGAAATAAAGTTGTGGTGCAAAAACATGGGCATTAAGCTCGATTATGCTTCTGTCTATCACCCACAAACTAACGGTCAGGTCGAATGAGCAAATGGTCTCATCATGAGCGGCATCAAACCCAGACTAGTGCGGTCCCTCAAGGAATCTGATATGCACTGGGTAGAGGAGCTCGACTCCGTACTCTGGCGGATGCGAACCACGCCAAATCGTACCACCGGATTCACACCATTCTTTATGGTGTACGGCGCTGAGGCGGTTCTGCCCTGCGACATAATTCATGACTCACCTCGAGTGCGCATGTACGAAGAAAGAGAAGCCGAGCTTGATCGGCAGGACAACCTGGACGCCTTAGAGGAAGAGCGTGACGTGGCTAAAGCCTGTTCCGCATTCTATCAACAGCAAGCTCGAAGATATCAAAGCAAAGAAGTACGGGCCAAAAATTACAACGTTGGTGAACTAGTTCTGCGCCTGCCGGATAAGCAAAAGAACAAACTCAAGCCCAAATGGGAAGGTCCATTCATAATCGACCAAGTCCTAACTGGTGGAGCGTACCGCCTGCGAGATGCGTCGGACAACCGACTCGAGCCGAACCCATGGAACGCCACACGTCTCCGAAGATTCTACGCCTAGCGCCGGACTCTGTGTTTGTCTCCTTCCTCTGTCCATTTTTTACATTTATACTTTTTCTTGCTTTGTCTCCTACTCTCTTCTTTTCTAGCCCTTAAAGGCTCATTATGTAGCGCGCTATCCGCGCTCTTTAAACCTGGGGGCTTCTTTAACAGAAGCTTGCTTATATGGGTTTCACACCCAACGCATGCGTCAGACTTCCGCATGCACCTTTTCTTCGCCATTATATGCATCGATATGACTTAAGTTTTGGCCAAGCTGGGTTGCCTGGCTCCTGTGCTTACCCCTACGTTCCTGATTGTTTGGCTAGGCGGTAAAGGGAGCACCTCTGCGATTACTACTGCCGGATAAGCCGGATGTGTACCTCAGACTGGGTGAAGCCGAAAGCTAGAGTTCTTAAGGGAATATTCGGTCGGTGAACTAAAGATGAACCTTTTTATTTTATACATGCCCCCAGATGATCTTCTGCATTTGCAGTCCGGACGTGCACTTTAGGGCACGCCACCCCAGCGAAAGGAACCCTTAACGGAACTATTCTCTCTAGAAGATGTTTCTTACTAACCATGTAATATAACATAACTAGTTGGGCACTTGTCTGATAAAGCACTAATGACCCCTGCGCCTGGTCTCCATGCATACCCCGGCTTTTATATAGCCGTTATGGTATTCGTACACACTCCGGACGGTCAGGTCCCGAGGTCGAAGCGAAAAGGTCGGCAACGACAAACGATCTACAATCCGGCTAGAAGGCATTACACATGTCAATTATAAATTACATAGTCATCTTGACTGATCGTATTCCTCCTCTATACCATCTAATAGGCTGTCTAATTTACAGTCCTGCTGCGAATACTTTGCGGCCAGCTCTACCTGGCCATACACCAAGCTCACAGGGATCTCCTTCCCGTCCGGCCCCACTGGTCCGACCTCGGCCATATGATTGGGGTCAGACTTCGTAAAGCGGGTCTTCACCATGGCCCAGGCCTCCCTCGCGCCTTGTCGGCAGGCTGATATCTTCCACAATCGGACGCGCCGCCGAGCTCCCGTCAGCTTCTCCGCAAGCTCTCCAAGGCCCTCGGGCATGGAGTGGGCAGGCCATAAGGCTTGGGCAACCCCTTGCATTGCCTGCCGAATTCGTTCGTGCAGTTGCAAGAGTTCGGGGAGAAGGTCACCCAGGACGACCTGTGAGCATACCTACAGACAATACTCTGTTATTCGACTTCCTCGCCGAACTCATTTTCTTTCAAAGGGTTCGTTCAAGCACTTACTAAATATGCCGCGTCGAAGTCGCTGGTTCTCCTTTGTGGAGTTCGACAGCTGGCCACGAACGTCTTTCAGTTCAACATCCAGCTTGGTGTTGGCATCCTGAAGATCATTCTTCTCTTGCCTCACCCTTGTCAACATACTCTCGCCAGCCTTTAACTGGCGTAAGAGTTGTTGCTTCTCCGGATCAAGTCCGGCAACATCTGCAACATTAATTGTCAGATTCACACACAAGCCGCACAATACTAATCTCTCAAAGTATATCGTACCTGAGGGGGTCCCTTTGGGCTCCCCTGTTGCGGCTAGTGCGGCCTCTAGTTGGGCCTTGCACTTTTCCAGCTCCTGGGACAGCACGGTGTTCTTCTCAGTAAGAACCTACATATTATATGATCCTTAAATCAGTTAGTTTAACTGTTTCAAGTCTCGGGGGCTACTGGTATATATATATTTAAATTTTCTTACCCGTATGTCTTTCACATACTGCTCCGTGGCTCTGGCTAAACCATCTTGAGCAGCACGAAGGTATGCATCTCCCGATTTGAAGGCGTCTAAGGCCTCTTGGGAGAAACAAGCGTCGCGTAGAACTGTCCGGCGACGCCTATGGTTCATGGCGCTCTCCACTTCTGAATTTTTGGCAGATAGCCGGTCCGCGTCCTCTGTTGGAGGAGCGTCCGGCGCAAGCCTGGGGTTCGTCCCCGCCTCTGGACCAGACGTTGGAGCCTGGCTGGTAGAGGCGCGGTTGGCGGCCCCTCCGGATATAGTCCGGCGAGGCCTCTTCGTCCTGGAAACAGTACGGATGTTAACATGCCTTGACAGAATAACGCCAGGGAGACAGAGGGCGCGTTATACCTTTGTGCCGAACTCTCAGTCCGGACTTCATCCCTTTTTACCCCACGGAGCCCGGCG
The DNA here is from genome assembly GCA_032464435.1 of Aegilops umbellulata. Lineage (NCBI taxonomy): Eukaryota > Viridiplantae > Streptophyta > Magnoliopsida > Poales > Poaceae > Aegilops > Aegilops umbellulata. The sequence continues at coordinate 336,084,345 of CP136058.1, forward strand.
GCTCCTCGTTGGCTAGCCGCCGCAGGTTCGGCCTCCCTCCTCGGAAATCTCCCCTGTAAAATACGGTTGTCATCAGAAACGCCAGAATATGTGAGGACGGAATCTCTCTTGCTGGAATAAACACTCCGGTTTCTGTCACCTGGGAGGCCGGGATTAACCCAGGGTAATCAGCCATAATGGCTACCAAGGTATTATCCTTGCTCAATTGATGGAACACCCCGTCGATAAGCTCCACTGCTATGTCCAGATCCTCTTCGGAGTCCGGATTGTGGGACCTCTCTGGGTCCTCGGGCTGTGGAGGGCGGCTGTCGATGTCCTTCACTTCCTGTCGCAGTTCCTGCGCTAAAGGTTGTCAGACTGCACGTCTAAACATGGGAATATTAAAGCAAACGGGCAGGTGTAATTATTCACTTACCCAACTTGGAGGTTCGTACATAGAGAATCCGGCCCGCGGGTCGACGCGGAGGAAATCCTCCGTTTCTCCCTTGTACAAAGATGTTAATATCTCTACCAAAGCGGCAGCTGAAGTTGGTCCTTTACGGCCATAACGGGTAGCGTCATCCTCCCCGTTGAAATCCCACATGGGGTGGCTTCTATATTGAAGCGGCTGCACCCCCCGCATAATACATGCGGCCATGACTCCAATCATGGTTAGTCCGGAATGAGCCAACAGTCTTATCCGGCCCATCAGGTAAAGAACATCTCTGTTGCTTTCTCTCTGAGAGCTCCGCGGACGCCAACTTAAGCGTTTCTTTAAGGGAGCCATGCTGAACTCAGGGAGGCCAACCCGAACAGGGTCCGGCAGCGGGACGTCGTCTATGTAGAACCATTCTGAAGGCCAGTCCTCGGATGCCTTCTTTGGGGTTCCGGATAGGTATCCAGTCCCGCCGATGCGCCATATTTCGGCTCCGCCCACTTGGTATATAGACCCCTTCTGAGAATTGGGGGTGCTCTCCGCTTGCTTTCCGCCGTTGTAGGTGGCGAGTCCGGCTCGGACCGGGACCATATATGCCTGGGGAAGGAATCCCTTGGCCTGCAGTGACACTAGCTCGCTGTGTGGGATGGTGCAACTCTCCCAGTCTCCGTATTTGGGGCTGGAGGGGCGAGGGGAGGAGCTACGACGGTTGGCCATGTTGGAATGGACCTCTGCTGGAGACGCTCTGATGATAACTCGCGGAGAGGAGAAGATGTGGTTTGGATCTAGATCCCCATCCCGTTAAATAGGCGGCTCGTTTATATGACTAAGGGTGTGAATATAAAAACACCCCCAGGCTTTTCACATTCGTTCAACACGTGGAAGACGGCAATTATTGGGCACTGAGACCGAGGAGCGCTACGTTACAAAAATCGGACATTATTCATACAGGTACACAAGATTCGGAGGAGGAACCCGCCTTGCAATGCCGAAGACAAATTTGCACGCTGGACTCGACATCATTGAAGCCTGGTTCGGGGGCTACTGAGGGAGTCCTGGATTAGGGGGTGTTCGGATAGCCGGACTATACCTTCAGCCGGACTCCAGGACTATGAAGGTACAAGATTGAAGACTTCGTCCCGTGTCCAGAAGGTTCTTTCCTTGGCGTGGAAGGCAAGCTAGGTGTGCGGATATTCAAGATCTCCTACTAATGTAACCGACTCTGTGTAACCCTAACCCTATCCGGTGTCTATATAAACCGGAGGGTTGTAGTCCGTAGGACGAACACATCATAACCATCGTCATACTCATAGGCTAGCTTCTAGGGTCTAGCCTCCTCGATCTCGTGGTAGATCTACTCTTGTACTACCCATATCATCAATATTAATCTAGCAGGAGTAGGGTTTTACCTCCATCGAGAGGGCCCGAACCTGGGTAAAATAAAGTGTCCCTTGTCTCTTGTTACCATCCGACCTTGACGCACAGTTCGGGACCCCCTACCCGAGATCCGCCGGTTTTGACACCGACAAGGGGGCACTCCATAGACAAACAAGTTGATCATTGATCTCTTAGCCGTGTGCGGTGCCCCCCTCCATCATAATCCACCTCGGTCATATCGTCATAGTTCTTAGGCGAAGCCCTGCGCCGGTAGCTTCATCATCACCGCCATCACGTCGTCGTGCTGACGAAGCTCTTCCCCGATACTCTACTGGATCGTGAGTTCGTGGGACGTCACCGAGCCGAACTTGTGCAGGTCACGAAGGTGTCGTACCTTCGGCGCTAGGGTCGGTCGATCGTGAAGACGTACGACTACATCAACCGCGTTGTCATAACGCTTCCGCTTACGGTCTACAAGGGTACGTAGACAACACTCTCCCCTCTCGTTGATATGCATCACCATGATCTTGCATGTACGTAGGAATTTTTTTTAAATTACTACGTTCCCCAACAGTGGCATCCGAGCCAGGTTTATGCGTAGATGTTATATGCACGAGGAGAACACAAGTGAGTTGTGGGCGATAATAGTCATACTGCTTACCAGCATGTCATACTTTGATTTGGCGGTATTGTTGGATGAAGTGTCTCGGACCACCATTACGCATACGCTTATGCGAGACTGGTTCTACCGACATGCTTCGCACACAGGTGGCTGGCGGGTGTTAGTTTCTCCAACTTTAGTTGAATCAAGTGTGGCTACGCCCGGTCCTTGTGAAGGTTAAAACAGCACATACTTGACAAAAAATCGTTGTGGTTTTGATGCGTAGGTAAGAACGGTTCTTGCTCAGCCCGTAGCAGCCACGTAAAACTTGCAAAAACAAAGTAGAGGACATCTAACTTGTTTTTGCAGGGCATGTTGTGATGTGATATGGTCAAGACATGATGCTAAATATTTTTGTATGATATGATCATGCTTTGTAACGGAGTTATCGGCAACTGGCAGGAGCCATATGGTTGTCGCTTTATTGTATGAAATGCTGTCGGCGTTCTGGGAACGGGGGTCCCCAGACTTGCCTGCCTGCGGCGTGGCTCGAAAGGGGGCCCAGCACGGCCCATCTTCATCAACACGAGACCCAAGACCCTCGCGAGGGGCCAAGCCTTGCGGGGCGGGCAACACGGCGCTTCCTCAGGCACGACCTCTTCAGGCTGGCTCACGAGGAGGCGGAGAGATCAAGGCGGGGTACCTCACGAGGTGCCCATGATGCAAGCCATGATGACCAAGGGTGCCAGGCGGGCGCCAGCCCGGGCAGTGTCTCCCTTTCCTCTTTGGTGCAAAGGGGGCAAGCGCAGGCGAGAGGATCAAGCAAAGGCATCCATTTCGGTGCAACAAGACCAAGACCAGTCCAACGGTGGGAAGGAGGTCATCGTGGAGCCAGAACGGCGTCACCACAGGGCCTTTGGTAGGCGAGGACCAACTTTAGTCAAGATAAGTGTACCAGATATTCCCCTTCAAATTGGCCAATTGTTGGCCCCCTTCCCGCTCAATATTTGGGAAGAGGCCCAGGGCCTTTGCCTATAAATAGGACTAGCCACCCCCAGGGTAGAGGCATCTAGCATCTAGTGATCAAGCATCTAGCGTCTAGCAATCAGATCATCGAGAAACCAGTTAGAAAGACTCAGGCAGCAGAGAGAGAGAGAGAAGGGCGGCTGAACTCCCCCTAGCAGTTCATCGTCCTAGCTAAGAGCAGACCCTCGCGAGGCTGTTCTTCCTTGTATTGTTCATCATCATCAGTCCAAGAGGCAATCCACCCACCACAAACTAGAGTAGGGTATTACACCACAATGGTGGCCCGAACTAGTATAAACCCTATGTCTCTTGTGTTGTTCTTTCAGTAGTTAGATCCTTGTGAGACGGAGAGGTAGAGGGCATAATCTCCGCGTCTATGGAAGCCTTCATCCTTGGAGTGATCCAGACTCCACCACCACCTGAAGATCAAGCCTGAGTGTCGATCTAGCACTATGCATTTTCTAGGAACTTTTTGGTAACTTGTTGCCAAAGGGGGAGAAAAATGTATAGATCATAGGCTTCGAGAGAGAGAGTGTTGCTTTTCTCTCTTGCTTTTATTTGGTGGTCTTTAAAACATTGTTTGCTTTTGGTTGAGATACTTTGATATGCTTGTGAGACATTGATGATCATGTGTTTGATCATAAGCTACACTTATGCATGTTTGATATATCTTATCTATCTTATGTGATCATTCACTTTGCCTTGGTGATGAGTGCATGTATTTCATTATTAATCATTTTGAGCGCTCCACCAAGATGTATGTGACATGGAAGAGTAACCCATAATTCTAACTACTTGTGCATTTGCAGTCCAAAGCAAATTTTATATATGCACAAATTTAGGGGGAGCTCTTACTTATCACATACTTCTCAAAGCGATGATGTAATTCATTCTTATTATCTTTTGTTGAATCTTTGATCTATATGTTGTCATCAATTACCAAAAAGGGGGAGATTGAAAGTGCAACTATCCCTAGGTGGTTTTGGTAATTCATAACAACATATAGCTCATTGAGCTAATGATATTCCAAGATAACTATTTCAGGAAAGCTCAATGATTGGCATGGCATGAATGGTGAAAGTGGAACCCTCAAAATACTAAGGACAAAGGATTGGCTCAAACTCAAAAGCTCAAGACTCTTCATTTTACATTTTAGTGATCCAAGATCACATTGAGTCCATAGGAAAAGCCAATACTATCAAGGAGGGATGAGGTGTTGCTTAATGAGCTCTTTGCCTTATGTGCTTAATGATATGCTCCAAAATCCTCAACTACTTTCCCATATCCACAAATGACCTAAACCCTAAGCCAAACTCGGTCATACCGATTATTTCTATCCGGCGCCACCGAGTTCTTCATATGTCATAAGCCACTGCCAAAACCCTAGCAAATCGGTTTCACCGATAGGGATGTCGGTCTCACCAAGATGGGATTGCAACCTCTCTGTTTCCCTTTCGTAACTTTTCGGTCTCACCGAAAGAGCGGATCGGTCCCATCGAGATTGCAATGCAAACTCTCTGTTTCCCTTTTGTAACTTTTCGGTCTCACTGAAAGAGCAAATCGGTCCCACCGAGTTCGCTTGACCAACTCTCTGGTTAGCTAATTACCAAATCGGTCTCACCGAGTTTGTGTAATCGGTCTCATCGAGATTACATTATGCCCAAACCCTAACCATATCGGTCCTACCGAGATGCATGTCAGTCCCACCGAAAAACTCTAACGGTCACTAGGTTTACCGTTTCGGTCCGACCGAGTTTGTTGATTCGGTCCCACCGAGATTGGTAAATTGTGTGTAATGGTTGGATTTTAAGTGGAGGCTATATATACCCCTCCACCTCCTCTTCATTCAAAAAGAGAGCCATCAGAACACATCTACACTTCCAACTCATATGTTCTGAGAGAGAACCACCTACTCATGTGTTGAGACCAAGATATTCCATTCCTACCATATGAATCTTGATCTCTAGCCTTCCCCAAGTTGCTTTCCACTCAAATCTTCTTTCCACCAAATCCAAATCCTGTGAGAGAGAGTTGAGTGTTGGGGAGACTATCATTTGAAGCACAAGAGCAAGGAGTTCATCATCAACACACCATTTGTTACTTCTTGGAGAGTGGTGTCTCCTAGATTGGCTAGGTGTCACTTGGGAGCCTCCGACAAGATTGTGGAGTTGAACCAAGGAGTTTGTAAGGGCAAGGAGATCGCCTACTTCGTGAAGATCTACCGCTAGTGAGGCAAGTCCTTCGTGGGCGATGGCCATGGTGGGATAGACAAGGTTGCTACTTCGTGGACCCTTCGTGGGTGGAGCCCTCCATGGACTCGCGCAACCGTTACCCTTCGTGGGTTGAAGTCTCCACTAACGTGGATGTAGGATAGCACCACCTATACGAACCACGGGAAAAACATCCGTGTCTCCAATAGCGTTTGAATTCTCCAAACCCTTCCCTTTACATTCTTGCAAGTTGCATGCTTTATTTTCCGCTGCCTATATACTCTTTGCATGCTTGCTTGAATTGTGTGATGATTGCTTGACTTGTCCTAAAGTTACTAAAATCTGCCAAGAACTAAAATTGGGAAAAGGTTAAGTTTTTATTTGGTCAAGTAGTCTAATCACCCCCCCTCTAGACATACTTCCGATCCTACAAGTGGTATCAGAGCTTTGGTCTCCATTTGCTTTGATTTCCATAGCTTTTGGTGGTCATAGCCTTGGTTTCACAACCTAGGAGAGTATGGCGTCTAGCGTGGGAAATTATCACCGTAGAGGTCCTTACTTTGATGGTACTAACTTTGCTAGTTGGAAGCATAAAATGAAAATGCATATTCTTGGACATAACCCTGCTGTTTGGGCTATTGTGTGTGTTGGCTTGCAAGGTGACTTCTTTGATGGCAAAGAACCAAACCGTGAAGCTACCGCGGATGAGTTGAAGATGCTACAATACAACGCTCAAGCTTGTGATATTCTCTTCAACGGATTGTGCCCCGAAGAATTCAACAAAATCAGCCGTCTTGAGAATGCAAAGGAAATTTGGGATACTTTGATTGATATGCACGAAGGTACCGACTCCGTCAAGGAATCCAAATTGGATTTGCTTCAAAGTCAACTTGACAAGTTCAAAATGAAGGATGGTGAAGGTGTCGCTGAAATGTACTCTACGCTTGCTCTCATCACAAACGAGATTGCCGGCTTAGGGAGTGAAGAGATGACCGACAGATTCATCATCAAGAAGATCCTAAGAGCCTTGGATGGAAAATATGATATCGTGTGCACATTGATCCAAATGATGCCCAATTACAAAGATCTCAAGCCAACGGAAGTCATTGGAAGAATTATTGCTCATGAGATGTCACTCAAGGATAAAGAGGAACTTCACAACAAATCAAGTGGTGCTTACAAAGCCTCATGTGAAGCCCCCACCTCATCAAGTGAGAAACAAAACTTCAATGAAGAACTGAGCTTAATGGTGAAGAACTTCAACAAGTTCTACAAGAGTAGAAGCAAAGATAGAAGCTCCAAGTCAAGGTCCTACAATGACAAAAGATCTTCTAGTCGAGAGCGAAACTGCTACAATTGTGGAAGACCCGGACACTATTCCAATGAGTGTACGGCTCCCTACAAAAGAAGAGAAGATTCTCCAAAAATAAGAAGCAAAGGAGAGGAATCACCATCACGAGAGAGAAGGAGTAGAGATGATCGTTATGAACGAAGATACTCATGGAGAAGCAAGGATTCGGAAAGGAAGGAAAGATCATCAAGGAGCTACACAAAACGAAAACATCAAGCTCATGTTGGTGAATGGGTATCCGGCTCCGACTCCGACAACCACTCCGAGAGAAGTTATCACTCCGACTCCGAATATACTCAAGATGAAGGTGTTGCCAGACTAGCACTTGTGTCAACCAACTCCTATGACATATTTGATTCACCCAATGAAGGAATTGGAAGATGCTTCGTGGCCAAAGGTCCTAAGGTAACTCATCCTGAGTATGTTGATTTTAATAGTGATGAAGATGACTTGTTAGGCGATGATGATTTACTTGTTGACAACTCTAGTGATGAATCCTATGATGAAACGTCAATTAATCATGCTAAAACGAATGACAATGATAAGGAGAAAATTGAGGCTCTAACTAAAGAACTAAACACTCTTAAGTTAGCTCATGAAACTATCTTCTAAGATCATAGAGAACTTTTAAGGGCTCATGAGAAGTTACGCTTTGAAAAGCTCAATCTCGAGCAAGAGCATGAGCTTTTAAAGGCAATCAATGATGATCTCCGCAAGAAAAGTTCTTCTCACATTGCCAAACGTTTACTCTTATCAACTTACATGCCTCAAGTCAAGTCTAGTAACAAGAACAAGAAAGATTCTTCTTCTAGTAGTAACAATGATCATGTTAAATCCAATATTGTTGCTTCTACTAGTTCTCTTGATTCCACTAATGATTCTCTTAGCCAAGTTACACTTGAGCAAGAAAATAGCATATTGAAGGAAATCATAGAGAAAGGAGTGTACAAAAGCCTTACCGGAAGTAAGCAATTCGAGGAGATTGTACGCAAGCAAGGAAGGCACCGGAAGAATCAAGGTGTTGGTTTTGAACGAAAGTTCAATGCCAATGGAGTTGAGTGGGAAGAAGATCAATACCCCAATACAAATTTTGTTCCTCAACAAGAGAAGTATGATCCAACGTCTTTCAAGGGGACACAAACTCAAGATGATCTTCCACCACAAGACCACAAGCAAAAAGGCAAGGACAAGCTTCAAGAGGAAATAGATGCATTTGAAGAAGCCCCTAAGACCTTAGTCAAGTGGATTCCCAAGACTACTTCAAGTTGCACTTCATCAAGTACGACTACAACTCCAAGGATTCCCATCAAGATGGTGTGGATCCAAAAGAAGAAGAACTAGAGAGTTCTTGAGGGTGAATCCGCCAACAAACTTCACTCTTATCATTTTGGCAAGAACAAGTGCAATCAACCTCCACATCTTGCACTAGTTCAAGGAGTCACAAACCCTCTTGTTGGTAAGTCAAGGGACAAGGTAACCTAAAAGCTTTCATAGACATCATCTTGTATGTGCATCACTCTATGTCTATGGATATACTTGCTTGTTCCTTGTGGGACTAACCCATGTAGGTATTGAAAGTGCAATTCACTCAAAAGAATAGCTCCAAGTGATCTACATCAACATTGAGCATCCACATCTTCTACATCTACATGAAGTCATCATCGACAAAACCCAAGGTTAGTTCATCCCTCTTCGGGGGGATATCACATCTAAGGGGAGCTTTACTCTAAGACTTGAGCTAAATTAACTCTAATGATGTGAACACAACAATGCTTTATGTAAAAGTGGTAACCCCACTTGAGCTTAAACGATGAGTATGACCTATGATCAAATGTTCTCATTTGACTCCTAAGTCAATATACTCATATATAGATGACCTAGTCATCGCCAATTGCTTGATAGATGCTAGAATTGGTTGTGCATGCTTTGTCACATATTTCAATTGCCATTTTATTGTGTGAGCATGTTGGTTGCATATTTTACTCATTCGCGGACATCCACTTGTTGTTTTGATTGTTTGGTTTTATTGTTCTCCTGCCAAGTGGATGGACAAGAATGCCTAAGAACCCCCTCTAGCTATCTATGCTTTTCCCGTCTCAAACTCTATTCATGCTACATCACAAAATTGATCAAGTCAAATTCGAACCACTCTGTGTGAGGAGCACTCGGAGTGCCCGATTCTTCATAGACTTAAACTTCCAAAACCTCTTTGTGATTCTTGGTCTGACCGATATCCCACTTTTGGCCCTACCGAGATCATCAAGTTGATCTAAGTTTTCAATCTCGGTGCAACCGATTTGAACTATTCGGTCACACCGAGTTGCAATAACTGTACATAGTTTTGCATCTCGGTGCCACCGAGTTGTTCCACTCGGTCACACCGACAGGGTCGGGCTATATATAGACACAGGCAAAATTTTGGAAATTTTTCCAAACCCCTTCGCCCGCGCGATAGCTTGCTCTGCCGACGTGGTCTCCGGATCGTCTCCTCACCGCCAGCAGCCTCCAGTCGCTGGTCTCCGTCGCCGTCAACGGGAATCAACCCCGCCGTTGCCGCCGTAGCGAGTCTCCGCCGAACTAGGGTACGGACTCGGTCTTTGTGCTATTCCCCAATCCGATTCCTAGCACATTGTGATCATAATGATTCTTGCCACGTTTGATAAACTTCTATCCAGTCAAAGAACTCATAGATTAGGTTTGATTCGAAAATTTTAGGGTTAGGTTTCTGCCGAAACCATCTCGGACCCACCGAGTTGAAAAACTCGGTCCCACCGATTTGGCCTATGCCATTGCACAAGTGAAACTCAGTCTGACCGAGTGTAACTAATCGGTGTGACCGATTTTTGAACTTTGTGAAACCCTAGCAGTCTCGGTGCCACCGAACTGTGACTCGGTCTGACCGAGATCACTAGTTTAGGTTCCAAATGCTGCTTCGGTATCACTGAGTTTAGAAATCGGTGGATCCGAGATGCTTTCTGTGGGAAACTAAAACTAAGTTTTTGAATCATTCTTTTGCAAAAATCTCTGCATTTTGTGATGCTCATCCACTCTACCTCATCTATAAACTATTCACAGGGTCAGCAGTCAGCAGTCAGCTTGTTCATCATGTCAGACCAAAGTGATAGTCAGAATCAGTCAGAGCAGCTTGTGCACATGAGTGAGGGCACTATTCCCTCCAGTTACTCAGATGATGGAAGCAGGAGCACCCCTAGCAATCTGCCAAAAGCTGCCACAAGACAGAGAAAGAAGAGAACTTCAGACTCAGAGGATGAAGATTATGTGGCAGAGGAAGAAGCAACTTCAAAGAAAGTTGTACTCAAGAAAGAGCATGGTTCAAGGCAGAGCACCAAGCCAGGCTTAAAGGTCAAAAGGCCAGCTGGCAGGCAACCAATGCCAAAGGCCAGAGCCTCAACCAAGATTCCTGAGAAGCCCACTCCCAAAGAACCAATTGTTGTTGTAGAGAAGAAAGAAAGAAAAAGAGGCAGATGGTGCAAGAAAGTAGATCCTATGGCTGAATTTGAACAACATTCTTCTGATGAAGAAGAAGAAGAAGAGGAAGAGGAAGGTGTTGCACCAGCACCCAAGGCACCCAAGCTGATGGGTGATGCCATTAGATCAGGGGCAGCTGCATCCAAGCCCAAGGAAGCCCCCAAGCCAGCTCCAAAGCAAAAAGCAAAGAGGAATACAAGAAACATCCCAGCATCTGAGAAAAACAAGGCCCAGTGCCTAAACCTGCTGAAGAAGAGGAAGGCCAAGTGTTGAGAAAATTGAAGCCCAAGATCCCAGACCATAATGATGCTCATCCTGTGGCTGAGGATATGAACATCAGGAGAGACTCTGAATTGAGAAAATGGAGAGTAGAGGATCCCTATGCTACCAGGAGAAGGACTGTTGTAGACTACAGGTTCCATACTAAGGAACAGCAGGACTTCTATGAGACAGTCTTGTTAGACAAGAAGCCCATTGTATGTGACATGAGATGGGTTGATTGGCAATACATCAAGGACAACGAAGAGCACTACCCTGGAGTGCAGGACAGCTTCAAGGCGTGTGGAGTAGCAGACTTTGTTGGGCAAAAGCTCACAAAGTGGAATGAGGAACTTATCATGCAGTTCTACTCCACAGCACATTTTTACCCAGATGGGAGGATTGTCTGGATGTCTGAAGGTACGAGGTACCAATCAACTGTTGCTGAATGGGCACAACTGATCAATGCCCCAGAGGAAAATGAAGATGACTTGGATGTCTATTCCAAGAAGAAGATGGACCACAACTCCATGATCAACATGTACAAAGAGATCCCTGACAAGGCACTTGAAACTTTCAAGTATGGATCTGTACACTATCTTCTGTCAGGATTGCCAACCATCAATTGGATCTTAAGGCACACTCTGTTGCCCAAGTCAGGTGATCACAAGATGATCAGAGGCCATGCAATCAATTTGCTTCATATCTTTGACGTGCCTCAGAAGTTCAAAGTCATGAGCCTTATGATTGAAACAATCAAGAGGACTGCAGCAGACCAAAAGAGGAGCTGTGGATATGCCCCTCAGATCCAGGAACTGATCAACTCCAAGATGGGCACTGGCATATATCTTTTGGATAAGGAACATCTGCCTATTCATCCTGATTTTGAAGACAATGAGGTTGTGATGAACAGAGATGAACCATCTTCAGCCCATGCACAAGCACAAAAGGAGAAGGCAAGGAAGGAGAAAGCTGCAAGGATTCCAACTCAAGAGGAGGCATCTGAATACTTCTTGAAAACCAAACAAGAGCAGCTTAGTTACCTGATTGCATCCACCCTGCGGATTGAGAAAGGTTTGGCCAACCTAACTCAGAACCAGGCAAGCTTAGAGAGAATCGTAGAACAGAAGTTCTATGACTTGGACATCAAGGTGACAGAAATTCAGACTGCGGTGGAGCAACTCCAAGATGACATGCAGGAGAGGAGAGGGAAGACAACCACAGATGCATTTGCCAGAGTGCCACGAGGTCCGAGGTCGTCTGCAGTGCCAGTTCCAGACACAAGAGCAACCGCCTCAGCTCCAGCCGCAGCACCAACCCAACCTACTCCAGCATCCACTTCAGCTCCAACTCCAACAGCGTCTACGGAAGCCTTCATCCTTGGAGTGATCCAGACTCCACCACCACCTGAAGATCAAGCTTGAGTGTCGATCTAGCACTATGCATTTTCTAGGAACTTTTTGGTAACTTGTTGCCAAAGGGGGAGAAAAATGTATAGATCATAGGCTTCGAGAGAGAGAGAGTGTTGCTTTTCTCTCTTGCTTTTACTTGGTGGTCTTTAAAACATTGTTTGCTTTTGGTTGAGATACTTTGATATGCTTGTGAGACATTGATGATCATGTGTTTGATCATAAGCTACACTTATGCATGTTTGATATATCTTATCTATCTTATGTGATCATTCACTTTGCCTTGGTGATGAGTGCATGTATTTCATTATTAATCATTTTGAGCGCTCCACCAAGATGTATGTGACATGGAAGAGTAACCCATAATTCTAACTACTTGTGCATTTGCAGTCCAAAGCAAATTTTATATATGCACAAATTTAGGGGGAACTCTTACTTATCACATACTTCTCAAAGCGACGATGTAATTCATTCTTATTATCTTTTGTTGAATCTTTGATCTATATGTTGTCATCAATTACCAAAAAGGGGGAGATTGAAAGTGCAACTAACCCTAGGTGGTTTTGGTAATTCATAACAACATATAGCTCATTGAGCTAATTATATTCCAAGATAACTATTTCAGGAAAGCTCAATGATTGGCATGGCATGAATGGTGAAAGTGGAACCCTCAAAATACTAAGGAAAAAGGATTGGCTCAAACTCAAAAGCTCAAGACTCTTCATTTTACATTTTAGTGATCCAAGATCACATTGAGTCCATAGGAAAAGCCAATACTATAAAGGAGGGATGAGGTGTTGCTTAATGAGCTCTTTGCCTTATGTGCTTAATGATATGCTCCAAAATCTTCAACTACTTTCCCATATCCACAAATGACCTAAACCCTAAGCCAAACTCGGTCATACCGATTCTTTCTATCCGGCGCCACCGAGTTCTTCATATGTCATAAGCCACTGCCAAAACCCTAGCAAATCGGTTTCACCGATAGGGATCTCGGTCTCACCGAGATGGGATTGCAACCTCTCTGTTTCCCTTTCGTAACTTTTCGGTCTCACCGAAAGAGCGGATCGGTCCCACCGAGATTGCAATGCAAACTCTCTGTTTCCCTTTTTTAACTTTTCGGTCTCATCGAAAGAGCAAATCGGTCCCGCCGAGTTCGCCTGACCAACTCTCTGGTTAGCTAATTACCAAATCGGTCTCACCGAGTTTGTGTAATCGGTCTCACCGAGATTACGTTATGCCCAAACCCTAACCATATCGGTCCTACCGAGATGCATGTCAGTCCCACCGAAAAACTCTAACGGTCACTAGGTTTACCGTTTCGGTCCGACCGAGTTTGTTGATTCGGTCCCACCGAGATTGGTAAATTGTGTGTAGCGGTTGGATTTTAAGTGGAGGCTATATATACCCCTCCACCTCCTCTTCATTCAAAAAGAGAGCCATCAGAACACATCTACACTTCCAACTCATATGTTCTGAGAGAGAACCACCTACTCATGTGTTGAGACCAAGATATTCCATTCCTACCATATGAATCTTGATCTCTAGCCTTCCCCAAGTTGCTTTCCACTCAAATCTTCTTTCCACCAAATCCAAATCCTGTGAGAGAGAGTTGAGTGTTGGGGAGACTATCATTTGAAGCACAAGAGCAAGGAGTTCATCATCAACACACCATTTGTTACTTCTTGGAGAGTGGTGTCTCCTAGATTGGCTAGGTGTCACTTGGGAGCCTCCGACAAGATTGTGGAGTTGAACCAAGGAGTTTGTAAGGGCAAGGAGATCGCCTACTTCGTGAAGATCTACCGCTAGTGAGGCAAGTCCTTCGTGGGCGATGGCCATGGTGGGATAGACAAGGTTGCTACTTCGTGGACCCTTCGTGGGTGGAGCCCTCCGTGGACTCGCGCAACCGTTACCCTTCGTGGGTTGAAGTCTCCACTAACGTGGATGTAGGATAGCACCACCTATCCGAACCACGGGAAAAACATGCATGTCTCCAATAGCGTTTGAATTCTCCAAACCCTTCCCTTTACATTCTCGCAAGTTGCATGCTTTATTTTCCGCTACCTATATACTCTTTGCATGCTTGCTTGAATTGTGTGATGATTTCTTGACTTGTCCTAAAGTTACTAAAATCTGCCAAGAACTAAAATTGGGAAAAGGTTAAGTTTTTATTTGGTCAAGTAGTCTAATCACCCCCCCCCCCTCTAGACATACTTCCGATCCTACACAGGCACGATCTCTTCCTGGGACCAGATGCGCACCCGCTTCATCGCCAACTTCCAAGGTACTCGCGACTGGCCACCTGCCGTGAGCGACATGCGCCGCATCAAGCAACAACCCGGAGAGACCCTGCAAAAGTACATCCAACGCTTCAACAGTGCGCGCCTCAAGATCCCCAAGGTGTCCGAGGAAGCCATCATCTCAGCCTTCTCCGATGGTGTGCGCGACGTCAAGATGAAGGAGGAGCTGGCGATGCATGAAGACCTGTGCACCTCCCTGGAGCTATTCAACTTGGCGACCAAGTGCGCCAGGGATGAGGAAGGGCGCTCTCCCTCCTCGAGCTGCCCGCCGTAGACCCAGAAGAGAAGAAGCCCAAGGCCAAGGACGTGAAGCGCAAGGGGGCTGCCGTGCTCGCGGCGAAACCGGACACCAAGCGGGGCAAGGATCTGCCCGAGTCCTCCAGGGGCAGCCGGTACTGTGTGTACCACGACCTCCACACCCACAACACCAGTGAATGCCAAGAGCTCCGCGTCGTGCGAGAAGGAAGGATCGGCCGTCGTCCTGACCGCACTGACCGGGGCTACGACCGAGGAGGAGGAAGAAACGCAGGACGCTGGGAAGACCGCGGCCCGCGCCAAGGGTGGCGCGGTCAACCTCGCGAGGACCGCTGGCGAGACCTGCCTCACGAGGGGGACTGGAGGGATCAGCCTCGTGAGGATCGCCCGCAGGGCAACGTAGGCCTCCCCCACTGCCGCCTCAGCCGAGGAGGAACGAGGACCGCCATCAAGACGAGAGGGCTGGGGGCTTCCAGGAGCCGTGCGCAATTGCCTGCATCCTGGGCGGAGCTCAAGCCCCAGCCTCCCAACGCATCTTCAAGCAGTTTGCCCGCGAAGTGAATGCAGTCCTCCCCAGGCTCGAAGCAACGCGCCCTCTCAGGTGGTCGGCGTG
This sequence comes from Aegilops umbellulata, assembly GCA_032464435.1. Classification (NCBI taxonomy): domain Eukaryota; kingdom Viridiplantae; phylum Streptophyta; class Magnoliopsida; order Poales; family Poaceae; genus Aegilops; species Aegilops umbellulata. The sequence continues at coordinate 336,099,649 of CP136058.1, forward strand.
CGCCATCATGTTCAGCTCAGCGGATCATCTCAAGTGCGCGGCCACAGCCGGAGTCCTCCCGATGCTTTGCTCCCCAGTCATCAGCAACGTACTGGTCACCAGGACCCTCATCGATGGTGGAGCAGGGCTCAACGTCCTGTCCGTGGAAACATTAAACAATCTCCAAGTGCCCTATGACCAGCTTCAGCCAACCAAGCCTTTCTCCGGAGTCACCGACGGTTCCACGGTCCCGATCGGGCAGGTCCGCCTCCCTGTCACCTTTGGGGCCCGCAGCAACTACCGCACCGAGCTCATCGACTTCGACGTCGCCCACATCCGCCTGCCGTACAACGCCATCCTCGGGTACCCAGTGCTGGCCAAGTTCATGGCCGTAACTCATCAAGTCTACAACGTCCTCAAGATGCCAGGAAGTGGCGGAGTCATCACGGTGCCATGTGAAGAGAAGGATGCAGTGTGTTCCTTGGAGCGAGCCTTTCAGGCCGCGTCACTAGAAGACCCAGATCGCGGAAGCAGGAGGCTTCCCGAGACCACCCCCAAGAAGAAGAAGGCGTCGTCCGGACCGGCCCCTCAGGAGGCGGGCCCCCCAGGGCCAACGTCTGCCCAAGGGGATCCTCCTTCCATCGCATAGGAAAGCGCGCTCGGCGCCCTCCTCAGGCAGGGCTCGGGGGCTCTCACCTGGAGGGCCACCGACCTGGCCAAGGTCATGAGGGAGGCGCTTGGGCACCACGTGGAGGCATGCTTCGAAGCACGTTTCCCTCAAGAAGGAGCGAGGCAAGGAAGGTCAGACTAGCAGGAGTTCGTTAACAAGGCCGTTCAAGAACTACAGGAGTCAAGAATCATGAGAGGTTGCCGCCGTTCACCGGCTGTGGCTCCCCATCCAGGCGAGGATGGTGGGCTGCGTGTCTGCATCGACGTACCAGGGCTCAATCAGGTCGCCACAACGGAACGCCTCTGGCCCTCGCAAGTGGGGCGTTGTGGAGGACCACCCCACAGCTACGTTCGCATGCCTTACGGCTTGCCGAGCGTGGCTGGTGCGTACCAGCGCCTCATGAGGGGCATCATGGAGACTCAGGAAGACAGGCGTTCCGCAGTCCTGGCGGAGATGAAGATGATTCGCGAGGAGCCACCAGCGCCTCCGGAGCCTCCTGAGGCCCCTGGGCCTGGGGGCTCGTGAGGATCGGCTTCCGCAGCCTACCGAGTCGGCTGCACCAACACCACTTTGTCCTCGACATCTTCAGGTGACATCTTTCCAGCTTCATTTCCGGCTGGGAACGCCCTCCCAGGGCTGCATCATTCCCAGGCCGCGTGGGTCCGTCCCTGCGGCATGTATCCCTTTTTTATTTTTCGGTCATTAGCTTGCTTTGTTGGGGGCGCCCCTTGGGCTGCATCATCCCCAGGCCGCTCGTGCCAGGCCCAGTGGCGTGTATCTCCCTTGCGTTTATTTCCAGCTATGCATTCGCCGATCATGCTTGATTACTTGATGCTGGTCCACGGCACCTCTTCTTCTCCATGTCGACCACTTGCACGTTAAAGGGGGGGTACCTGAGCATCGCGACTCAGGGCTCTTACTGGCTCTCCAGCCCTCACCCTCTGGCCTTGTCCACGGCATTGCGACCTGGCATACCAGCGACGGCTGAGACAAGCTCGAGGGCCGGGATCCGGGGACGTAGATTGCCGGCATCTAACCAATTTTGCAGGAACACATCACAAGATACGGCCCAGTGCCAGGCGCAACCCGCCTAGAGGTAGGGCCCCGTGAGTCCCGCGCTGGCTCACGGGTGCCCAGATACACCTCACCTAGCCCTACCGTGCCGGCCACGTATCAGGGCGGGGCTGTACACGCCCCGGGGGCTCCTCCCGGAGGGGAGCCCCCTCCCACGTACCAGTGGAAGCACCATGCTCCGCGCTGGCTGACGACACTGCCGAGGAGCGGCTATGCCCGTACACATACGGAAGCGCTATGATCCGTGCTGGTGATAAACAACTGAGGGTGGCCTCCAGGCCGCATCAACCTCAGGGAGCCCAGAGGTCAACGTCTAGCCTCATCGCAACGCCTCCCCTCAGGAGCGCCGCGCGAGGGGGCTAGGCACGGGGGCTACGCCTGGGTCACGCCCAGACGTACGCCACCCAGCCAGGCCCCTCGGGCCTGGTTCATCGCGCGTCTCTCCCCGAGCGGAGCCAAGGTATGAAGGCCGTTTGAGCGTCAAGGGGGACTCCTGAGCATCGCGACTCAGGAGCCTAACTGGCTCCGTAGCCCCTCACTCCTTAGTTCCGAAAGGCTATGCTGGGTGAGGTACGCGCGGAGTTGGGCTGTGCAGACGTAGAACGGAAGATACACCTACATCACACTTCCTTACTTGTTGTTCGTGCGCCAAGGGGGACTCCTGAGCATCGCGACTCAAGAGCCTAACTTGTCACGTAGCCCCTCACTCCTTTGGTCCCGTCCTGGTTTCCGGTCGGGGCTAATGCTGGGTGAGGTACGCGCGGGGCCGGGCTCTGCCGGCGTAGAACACAAGCAAGTAGGGAGGAAAAGCATAAAACTCAAGGAATTTAAAAGCAAATATTACAGTCCATATTGTCATCTCAGTACCAAACGCAAGTTTAAATGCCTCCCCGAGGCGTGATGCATGTGCAGGAATTAAAAGCAGAACAGGAGCGGTAGCGGAGTCACTTGTCGGCGGTGGAGCAGCGCGGAGTGGCTTCGCCTCATGGAGCAGAAGGGCCGGCAGCGCCTTGCTTCGTCTTGGTGCTGAAGGCCCGGAACTTCCCCAGCAGCGCCTCTGCGCGCCCCTTCACGGCTTCGACGGCGGCGGCAGCACCCTCGCCACTCACCGGCTCCAACAGACTATCGAGGTCGGCGCTGGGATCGCGAAGGTAGATGTGGGCGAAGACCCGCGTCAGCGCAGCAGAAGACAGGACACGCGCCTCGGCCTCGGCTGTGGGGCCAAGGCCAAGGGCGACATCCCCAAGGGCACGAACCAGGAAGGGAAGCAGCTTGGCGGGGTCGTCCTCGGTGCCGGCCAGCGGGCTCTCCAGGCCACTCTCGTAAAGCGTTTTCAGCGAAGCACGAGCCTCCTTCTCCATGTCCGCGAAGGCCACGCGATCCTCGGCAAGGACCTGGGCTTTGTCGTCTAGCTCAGCCTTCGTCACCTCCAGCTCCTTCTTCAGCGTGCCTAGACGGTCGCGGCGCTTCTTTAGCTTGGCCTCCCGGCCCTCGATGGCCGCCTCGCGAGCCTTCATGCCTTCTTCCTGCTCCTGGCGAAGGTGGACCTCCTTTGCGAGCTGGTCCCGCAGGCCTTGCAGCTCGTCCTCCAGCTCCTTGCAGCGACCACGGACTTCAACCACCTCCCCCAGGGCCGCGTCTCGAGCAGCCTTTGCCTCGAGGGTAGCTTCCCTCTCTCCATCGCAGGCCGTCGAGGCCTGAACTAGCGCCGCCCGAATTGAGGCATCGGAGCGAATCCATCCCGAAGCCAGCTCCAGGCGCCCGGCCACCAGGCGAGGGTCGGCGCCAAGAAGATCCTGCCGCGGCTGGTCCAGTTCAGCAACGGCACGCTCCAGAACGGTGGGAGGGGACGGAGAAACAGCAGTCGGAGGAGCAGGAGGAGAAAGCAGCGGAGGCACAACCACAGCATCCCGAGGCGGAGTCTGCTGCGCCCCGACGGTCGTGGTGGCGGCAGCAGACAAGGGCACCTCGGGAGTCACTTGGGCCATGGGGGCTGAGCTTGCCCCAGCCAGCTCAGCCAGGCCTTGCGAAGGCGACCCGGCAGGAGAGGCCCGTGCGTCACGATCACCATCCCCAACGGGCACAGGCGCCGCCGTGATCGAAACCTCAGGAGCCCCCTTTGGCTTCTTCGCAGCGGGCGCCAGCCTGTTCAAAAGGGCGGACGTCAAGCCTCAGCAGCAGAACAAGAAATAAAGACGAGGATCGAGCACTTACGGGTCGTCGCTAGTGAGCTCAAGCAGCCTTCGGCCATACTTGAAGCCAGAAAGCTGGCTGGAAGGATCGCCCTCAGGGAGCCCAGAAGCAGGAGGCGTGTCTGCACTGCGCCTTAGGGCAGGGACAGAACCGCAGGAGAGCAGCCCGGTCCTGACCTTCTTCGAGATCAGGGGCAAGCTCCTGCCGACCTGCTCGTCATCCTCGTCATCGTCACTCGAAGAGAGGCGGAGAGAACGGGGTCTGCACCGGGGAAGGGGAGCCCTCGACTCTCTGTCGGTTGCCTCGGAGTCAGGACCCTTCTCCCGCTCCTCTTCGTCCTCCTCTTCGCCGGAGTCGCCAGAGGACACGTCCACCAGTCCCTCGGGAGCCGCCATGGGCACGGGCCCGTCCCCGTTGAAGACGGGCATGGACTCCACCACCTGCTCCCAGTTGTCGCGAAGGAACAAGGGCGCGGGCCCGCCCTCCAACCTTGCTACCTCGCCCCCGACCAGATATTGGAGAACCGCGGTCAAATCCTCGTCGTCCAAGGCTGCGGGGCTCGGATGAGGCCTCCACATCGGAGGTGAGTACTGCCGAAGCGGAGCCAATTGATGCTCCAGGAATTCCCTCAGCAGCGACGCGCCGGTTAGCTTCCCCACCGCCATGCTGGCCGGCTTCAGGTCCGCATCCATCTTCTCCAGTACCGGCTTCTCGCGGGGGTCCGTGAGCTCCGCTCGGCACCAGTCGCGGGGTGCTCCGCGGGCAGGATCAGCCGAGGGTGGATGCGCTCGGCGTCTACCAAGACCCACTTGCTCCCGAAGCCCTCAATCCTCTTCCCGGGATTCGAAATGGCAATGGCGCCGCCGTACGCGACGAAGCTCGCGCATGCGGAAGGAGAACCGCGGGTGATCCGGAGGGAGAAGTAGTGGCGCAACAAGGCCGCTGAGGGCTGCACCCCCACATGAGCCTCGCAGTAGTAGGCGAAGATCGCCAGAAGAAGGATGGAGTTGGGGTGGAGATGCAGAGCTTGTAAGTTGTAATGGCGGAGGACAAAGAGGAAGAACTCGGATAAAGGAGGCACCAGGCCCGCAGTAATGGAGCTTACAAAGAGAGGGTAGAAGGTGCTCCCTCGGCCCTCAGGGGTGGCGGAGCCGACCTTGAACACCTGCGCCCTGTCGATGCCCTGCGCCGCCGCCATCCGGCGCAGCCGGGCAAGGCTCGCCTCCGACACATTCGGCAAGTCCAGAGCAAGCGAGAACCAAGCTTCGGCCGGAGGCTGACAAGGCGCCATGTCTTCCTAGGTCACATGGGTGGAGCAGATCTAGGAATTTGGAGGAAGGAAGGAGAGGCGCAAGAAAGGGGATCTGAGCAGCGACCGGAGAAAGAGAAGAGCAAAGCCTGGGCAGACGCCGCACCTTTAATAACCTGCCCAGTTGCGGAGGCACTCACGTCCAATCAACCGCCACGCGGCGCCCAAGGCCGCAGGCTGTTAGGGCCCGCGGCGCTTCGCCCTTGCCCTTTCGCCTCTCAGCAAGGTCAAGTCCGGGCGCGCCTTGGGCCCGGGGGCTACTGTCGGCGTTTTGGGAACGGGGGTCCCCAGACTTTCCTGCCTGCGGCGTGGCTCGAAAGGGGGCCCAGCACGGCCCATCTTCATCAACACGAGACCCAAGACCCTCGCGAGGGGCCAAGCCTCGTGGGGCGGGCGACACGGCGCTTCCTCAGGCACGGCCTCGTCAGGCTGGCTCGCGAGGAGGCGGAGAGATCAAGGCGGGGTACCTCACGAGGTGCCCATGACGCAAGCCATGACGACCAAGGGTGCCAGGCGGGCGCCAGCCCGCGCAGTGTCTCCCTTTCCTCTTTGGTGCAAAGGGGGCAAGCGCACGCAAGAGGATCAAACAAAGGCATCCATTTCGGTGCAACAAGACCAAGACCAGTCCAACGGTGGGAAGGAGGTCATCGTGGAGCCCAGAACGGCGTCACCACAGGGCCTTTGGCAGGCGACGACAAACTTTAGTCAGGATAAGTGTACCAGATGTTCCCCTTCAAATTGGCCAATTGTTGGCGCCCTTCCCGCTCAATATTTGGGAAGAGGACCAGGGCCTTTGCCTATAAATAGGACTAGCCACCCCCAGGGTAGAGGCATCTAGCATCTAGTGATCAAGCATCTGGCGTCTAGCAATCAGATCATTGAGAAACCAGTTACAAAGACTCAGGCAGCAGAGAGAGAGAGAGAAGGGCGGCTGAACTCCCCCTTGCAGTTCATCGTCCTAGCTAAGAGCAGACCCTCGCGAGGCTGTTCTTCCTTGTATTGTTCATCATCATCAGCCCAAGAGGCAATCCACCCACCACAAACTAGAGTAGGGTATTACACCACAATGGTGGCCCGAACTAGTATAAACCATGTGTCTCTTGTGTTGTTCTTTTAGTAGTTAGATCCTTGCGAGACGGAGAGGTAGAGGGCATAATCTCCGCGCGCACCCCAGAGTTCGAACCTTAAGGGTCTGCCGGAACCCGAAATCCGACAAATGCAATCGCCATGCAATTGCTTTACTTTATCACGGTAGTGATAGTCGTAGAAGCAATAGTTGGCGAGACGACAACGATGCTACGATGGAGATCAAGGTGTCGCGTCGGTGACGATGGTGATCATGACGGTGCTTTGGAGATGGAGATCAAAGGCACAAGATGATGATGGCCATATCATATCACTTATATTGATTGCATGTGATGTTTATCCTTTATGCATCTTATTTTGCTTAGTTCGGCGGTAGCATTATAAGATGATCTCTCACTAAATTTCAAGGTACAAGTGTTCTCCCTGAGTATGCACCGTTGCGAAAGTTCGTTGTGCCGCGACACCACGTGATGATCGGGGGTGATAAGCTCTACGTCCACATACAACGGGTGCAAGCCAGTTTTGCACATGCTGAATACTCGGGTTAAACTTGACGAGCCTAGCATATGCAGATATGGCCTCGGAACACTGAGACCGAAAGGTCGAGTGTGAATCATATAGTAGATATGATCAACATAGTGATGTTCACCATTGAAAACTACTCCATCTCACATGATGATCGAACATGGTTTAGTTGATATGGATCACGTGATCACTTAGATGATTAGAGGGATGTCTATCTAAGTGGGAGTTCTTAAGTAATTTGATTAATTTAACTTTAATTTATCATGAACTTAGTACCTGATAGTATTTTGCATGTCTATGTTGTTGTAGATAGATGGCCCGTGCTGTTGTTCCATTGAATTTTAATGCGTTCCTAGAGAAATCTAAGTTGAAAGATGATGGTAGCAACTACATGGACTGGGTCCGTAACTTGAGGATTATCCTCATTGTTGCACGGAAGAATTACGTCCTGGAAGCACCGCTAGGTGCTAAACCCGCTGCAGGAGCAACGCCAGATGTTATGAATGTCTGGCAGAGCAAAGCTGATGACTACTCGATAGTTCAGTGTGCCATGCTTTACGGCTTAGAACTGGTACTTCAACGACGTTTTGAACATCATGGAGCATATGAGATGTTCCAAGAGTTGAAGTTAATATTTCAAGAAAATGCCCGGATTGAGAGATATGAAGTCTCCAATAAGTCCTACAGCTGGAAGATGGAGGAGAATAGTTCTGTCAGTGAGCATATACTCAAAATTTCTGAGTATAACAATCACTTGATTGAACTGGGAGTTAATCTTCCTGATGATAGTGTCATTGACAGAATTCTTCAATCACTGCCACCAAGCTACAAGAGCTTCGTGATGAACTATAACATGCAAGGGATGGATAAGACAATTCCCGAGCTCTTCGCAATGCTAAAGGCTGCGGAGGTAGAAATCAAGAAGGAGCATCAAGTGTTGATGGTCAACAAGACCACCAGTTTCAAGAAAAAGGGTAAAGGGAAGAAGGGGAACTTCAAGAAGAACGGCAAGCAAGTTGCTGCTCAAGTGAAGAAGCCCAAGTCTGGACCTAAACCTGAGACTAGGTGCTTCTACTACAAAGGGACTGGTCACTGGAAGCGGAACTGCCCCAAGTCTTTGGCGGATAAGAAGGATGGCAAGGTGAACAAAGGTATATGAGATATACATGTTATTGATGTGTACCCTACTAATGCTCGCAGTAGTGCCTGGGTATTTGATACTAGTTCTATTGCTAATATTTGCAACTCGAAACAGGGACTACGGATTAAGCGAAGATTGGCTAAGGGCGAGGTGACGATGCGCGCGGGAAATGGTTCCAAAGTCGATGTGATCGTGGTCGGCACGCTACCTCTACATCTACCTTCGAGATTAGATTTAGACCTGAATAATTGTTATTTGGTGCCAGCGTTGAGCATGAACATTATATCTGGATCTTGTTTGATGCGATATGGTTATTCATTTAAATCAGAGAATAATGCTTGTTCTATTTATATGAGTAATATCTTTTATGGTCTTGCACCCTTGAAGAGTGGTTTATTTAAATTGAATCTCGATAGTAGTAATACACATATTCATAATATTGAAGCCAAAAGATGCAGAGTTGATAATGATAGTGCAACTTATTTGTGGCACTGCCGTTTAGCTCATATTGGTGTAAAGCGCATGAAGAAACTCCATTCTGATGGACTTTTGGAATCACTTGATTATGAATCACTTGGTACTTGCGAACCATGCCTCATGGGCAAGATGACTAAAACGCCATTCTCCGGAACAATGGAGCAAGCAACAGATTTGTTGGAAATCATGCATACTTATGTATGTGGTCCGATGAATGTTGAGGCTCGCGGCGGGTGAACAAAGGTATATGAGATATACATGTTATTGATGTGTACCCTACTAATGCTCGCAGTAGTGCCTGGGTATTTGATACTAGTTCTATTGCTAATATTTGCAACTCGAAACAGGGACTACGGATTAAGCGAAGATTGGCTAAGGACGAGGTGACGATGCGCGCGGGAAATGGTCCCAAAGTCGATGTGATCGTGGTCAGCACGCTACCTCTACATCTACCTTCGAGATTAGATTTAGACCTGAATAATTGTTATTTGGTGCCAGCGTTGAGCATGAACATTATATCTGGATCTTGTTTGATGCGAGATGGTTATTCATTTAAATCAGAGAATAATGGTTGTTCTATTTATATGAGTAATATCCTTTATGGTCTTGCACCCTTGAAGAGTGGTTTATTTATATTGAATCTCGATAGTAGTAATACACATATTCATAATATTGAAGCCAAAAGATGCAGAGTTGATAATGATAGTGCAACTTATTTGTGGCACTGCCGTTTAGCTCATATTGGTGTAAAGCGCATGAAGAAACTCCATTCTGATGGACTTTTAGAATCACTTGATTATGAATCACTTGGTACTTGCGAACCATGCCTCATGGGCAAGATGACTAAAACGCCATTCTCTGGAACAACGGAGCGAGCAACAGATTTGTTGGAAATCATACATACTTATGTATGTGGTCCGATGAATGTTGAGGCTCGCGGCGGGTATCGTTATTTTCTCACCTTCACAGATGATTTGAGCAGATATGAGTATATCTACTTGATGAAACATAAGTCTGAAACATTTGAGAAGTTCAAAGAATTTCAGAGTGAAGTGGAAAATCATCTTAACAAGAAAATAAAGTTTCTACGATTTGATCGTGGAGGAGAATATTTGAGTTACGAGCTTGGTCTTCATTTGAAACAATGCGGAATAGTTTTGCAACTCACGCCACCCGGAACACCACATTGTAATGGTGTGTCCGAACGTCGTAATCGTACTTTACTAGATATGGTGTGATCTATGATGAATCTTACTGATTTACCGCTATCGTTTTGGGGTTATGCTTTAGAGACGGCTGCATTCACGTTAAATAGGGAACCATCTAAATCCGTTGAGATGTCACCTTATGAACTGTGGTTTGGCAAGAAACCAAAGTTGTCGTTTCTTAAAGTTTGGGGTTGCGATGCTTATGTGAAAAAGCTTCAGCCTGATAAGCTCGAACCCAAATCGGAGAAATCTGTCTTCATAGGATACCCAAAGGAGACTGTTGGGTACACCTTCTATCACAAATCCGAAGGCAAGACATTCGTTGCTAAGAATGGATCCTTTCTAGAGAAGGAGTTTCTCTCGAAAGAAGTGAGTGGGAGGAAAGTATAACTTGCTGAGGTAATTGTACCTGCTCCCTTATTGGAAAGTAGTTCGTCACAGAAATCTATTCCTGTGACTCCTACACCAATTAGTGAGGAAGCTAATGATGATGATCATGTAACTTCAGATCAAGTTACTACTGAACCTCGTAGGTCAACCAGAGTAAGATCCGCACCAGAGTGGTACGGTAATCCTATTCTGGAGGTCATGTTACTTGACCATGACGAACCTACAAACTATGAGGAAGCGATGATGAGCCCAGATTCCGCAAAATGGCTTGAGGCCATGAAATCTGAGATGGGATCCATGTATAAGAACAAAGTGTGGATTTTGGTTGACTTGCCCGATGATCGGCAAGCCATCGAGAATAAATGGATCTTCAAGAAGAAGACAGACGTTGACGGTAATGTTATTGTCTACAAAGCTCTACTTGTTGCGAAAGGTTTTCGAAGAGTTCAAGGAGTTGACTACGATGGGACCTTCTCACCCGTAGCGATGCTTAAGTCCGTCCGAATCATGTTAGCAATTGCCGCATTTTATGATTATGAAATTTGGCAAATGGATGTAAAGACTGCATTCCTGAATGGATTTGTGGAAGAAGAGTTTTATATGATGCAACCTGAAGGTTTTATCGATCCAAAGAATACTAACAAAGTGTGCAAGCTCCAGCTATCCATTTATGGACTGGTGCAAGCATCTCGGAGTTGGAATAAACGTTTTGATAGTGTGATCAAAGCATATGGTTTTATACAGACTTTTGGAGAAGCCTTCATTTACAAGAAAGTGAGTGGGAGCTCTGTAGCATTTCTAATATTATATGTGGATGACATATTGTTGATTGGAAATGATATAGAATTTCTGGATAGCATAAAAGGATACTTGAATAAGAGTTTTTCAATGAATGACCTCGGTGAAGCTGCTTATATATTGGGCATCAAGATCTATAGAGATAGATCAAGACGCTTAATTGGACTTTCACAAAGCACATACCTTTATAAAGTTTTGAAGAAGTTCAAAATGGATCATGCAAAGAAAGGGTTCTTGCATGTGTTACAAGGTGTGAAGTTGAGTCAGACTCAATGCCCGATCACTGCCGAAAATAGAGAGAAAATCAAAGGTGTTCCCTATGCTTCAGCCATAGGCTCTATCATGTATGCAATGTTGTGTACCAGACCTGATGTGTGCCTTGCTATTAGTTTAGCAAGGAGGTACCAAAGTAATCCAGGAGTGGATCACTTGACAGTGGTCAAGAACATCCTGAAATACCTGAAAAGGACTAAGGATATGCTTCTCGTTTATGGAGGTGACAAAGAGCTCGTCGTAAATGGTTACGTCGACGCAAGCTTTGACACTGATCCGGATGACTCTAAGTCACAAACCGGATACATGTTTATATTGAACGGTGGAGTTGTCAGTTGGTGTAGTTCTAAGCAAAGCGTCGTGGAGGGATCTACGTTTGAAGCAGAGTACATAGCTCCTTCGGAAGCAGCAAATGAAGGAGTTCATATCCGATCTAGGTGTCATACCTAGTGCATCAGGTCCAATGAAAATCTTTTGTGATAATACTGGTGCAATTGCCTTGGCAAAGGAATCCAGATTTCACAAGAGAGCCAAGCACATCAAGAGACGCTTCAATTCCATCCGCGATCAAGTCAAGGAGGGAGACATAGAGATTTGCAAGATACATACGGATCTAAATGTTGCAGACCCATTGACTAAGCCTCTCTCATGAGCAAAACATGATCAGCACCAAGACTCCATGGGTGTTAGAATCATTACTATGTAATCTAGATTATTGACTCTAGTGCAAGTGGGAGACTAAAGGAAATATGCCCTAGAGGCAATAATAAAGTTGTTATTTATATTTCCTTATATCATGATAAATGTTTATTATACATGCTAGAATTGTATTAACCAGAAATTTAGTACATGTGTGAATACATAGACAAACAGAGTGTCACTAGTTTGCCTCTACTTGACTAGCTCGTTGAATCAAAGATGGTTATGTTTCCTAGCCATAGACATGAGTTGTCATTTGATTATGGGGATCACAACATTAGGGAATGATGTGATTGACTTGACCCATTCAGTTAGCTTAGCACTTGATCGTTTAGTCTGTTGCTATTGCTTTCTTCATGACTTATACATGTTCTGACTATTGAGGTTATGCAACTCCCGAATACCGGAGGAACACTTTATGTGCTACCAAACATCACAATGTAACTGGGTGATCATAAAGGTGCTCTACAGGTGTCTCTGATGGTACTTGTTGAGTTGGCATAGATCGAGATTAGGATTTGTCACTTCGATTATCGGAGAGGTATCTCTGGGCCCTCTCGATAATGCACATCACTAAAAGCCTTGCAAGCAATGTGACTAATGAGTTAATTGCGGGATGATGCATTACGGAACGAGTAAAGAGACTTGCCGGAAACGAGATTGAACTAGGTATTGAGATACCGACGATCGAATCTCGGGCAAGTAACATACCGATGACAAAGGGAACAACGTATGTTGTTATGCGGTTTGACCGATAAAGATCTTCGTAGAATATGTAGGAACCAATATGAGCATCCAGGTTCTGCTATTGGTTATTGACCGGAGATGAATCTTGGTCATGTCTACATAGTTCTCGAACCCGTAGGGTTCACACGCTTAACGTTAGGTGACGATCGGTATTACGAGTTTATGTGTTTTGATGTATCTAAGGTAGTTCGGAGTCCCGGATATGATCGCGGACATGATGAGGAGTCTTGAAATGGTCGAGACATAAAGATCGATATATTGGACGACTATATTTGGACATCGGAATGGTTCCGGGTGAGATCGGGCATATACCGGAGTACCGGAAGGTTACCGGAACCCCCGGGAGGTATATGGGCCTTATTGGGCCATAGTGGGTGTCGGTGTCAAAACCGGCGGATCTTGGGTAGGGGGTCCCGAACTGTGCGTCAAGGTCAGATGGTAACAGGAGACAAGGGACACTTTATTTTACCCAGGTTCGGGCCCTCTCGATGGAGGTAAAACCCTACTCCTGCTAGATTAATATTGATGATATGGGTAGTACAAGAGTAGATCTACCACGAGATCAAGGAGGCTAAACCCTAGAATCTAGCCTATGGTATGATTGTGTATGACGATGGTTGTCCTACGGACTACAACCCTCCGGTTTATATAGACACCGGATAGGGTTAGGATTACACAGAGCCGGTTACAATGGTAGGAGATCTTGAATATCCGCACGCCTAGCTTGCCTTCCACGGCAAGAAAAGATCCTTCCGGACACGGGACGAAGTCTTCAATCTTGTATCTTCATAGTCCTGGAGTCCGGCTGAAGGTATAGTCCGGCTATCCGAACACCCCCTAATCCAAGACTCCCTCAGTAGCCCCTGAACCAGGCTTCAATGACGACGAGTCCGGCGCGTAGATTGTCTTCGGCATTGCAAGGCGGGTTCCTCCTCCAAATTCTTCAAGAAGATTACAAACACCAAAAAATAGTGTCCGGCTCTGCAAAATAAGTTCCCACATATTGCCATATAGAGAATAATATTAGCACAAATCAAATCTGCTGACGTATTCCGCAGTGCATCATAACACTGCGGCCAAGCTCTTTGTATAAATTGTTTTCATTGTTCCACCTCAGCGTGTTTTAGCGAGGCGGTTTCCTTGGCACGTCTTGTCAAAGCAGAGATCGTGTGCCCCTTTTAACGGGATTCTCATCAATACGGACGTGGATAACCCAATTGCGCCATTTACCACGGCGCTTGGGAGGCAAGTGAGTTTTATTAGGTAGGTGGGGACGCCTAACCGCACCCGCTTGTATAAAGGGATAAGGATTCACCTTTTTAACCTACGCCTTCTTCCTCCTTTGCCAATCCATCTCTCGTGCACTCAAGCTCCAGCGCCCAAGTCCGCTCTTCCTTCCTCAACCTTCTCCAACAATGTCCGGAGCGGGAGGCAAGTGGATGGCCTCCTCTGTTACGGAGGCCCAAGTAAAAAAGCTAAGGAAAGCCAGATACTTGTCCAAGGACATCCCGCATCAGCTTCCTGAGAAGGGGCAGCTTCTTCCTACCCCAGGGCCCCATGAGAGGGTAGTTTTTCTTCCCCACTTCCTCCGCGGACTAGGCTTTCCACTTCACCCATTTGTCCGAGGGCTCATGTTCTACTACGGCCTGGATTTCCACGATCTGGCCCCGAACTTTGTCCTCAACATCTCGGCATTTATCTTCGTGTGTGAGGCCTTTCTCCGCGTCCGCCCCCACTTCGGCCTCTGGCTCAAGACCTTCAATGTCAAGCCCAAGGTGGTGTCCGGCACCCAGGCGGAGTGCGCAGGCGCTATGGTCGGCAAGATGGCCAACGTCCTCTGGTTCGATGGCTCCTGTGTGGAGTCCCTAAAGGGGTGGCAGGCCGGGTGGTTTTACATCACCGAGCCACGCGATCCGAAATGGGTCGCAGCCCCCGAGTTCAGATCCGGACCCCCCACGCGGCTCATGTCCTGGAAAGAGACGGGCCTGTCATGGGGCAACGAGGAAGAAGTGACTGGGTTGCAAACGTGCATCCAGTCCCTGGTGAACAAGCCAATCCGGCTGATCAATGTGATCCAGGTCATGCTCGTTCGCCGGATCCTCACGTGCCAAAAACAGGATTTTACTTTGTGGGAATTCGACCCGGCGCAGCACCAAACCCTCAGTAGGCTCTTCGACACGACGTATGAAGATGTCTGGAAGGTGCTGACCAAAGGCACCGAGTCCCCCACATCCGCTTCCGAGGACCGCGGATACAGCTCGCAGCATCATGCCAGTGAGGTGAGCTATCTATACCTTTGACAGGTTTGTTAAGCTCTTCTTCATAGATTAACTCTATGCGGGATCTAAACTCCCTTTACCTTTGACAGGCTTGGCAGGCTGTATCTGGACCAATTAACTGTCCGGCTCCCCTGCCCGAAGACCCAGCCCCAGCTCTCTTGGTGAAGCTGATGGCTCCGGCACCTTATGTGGTGCCGGAGAAGAAGGCCAAGAAGAAGAAAACCATCGGGACATGGTGGTGTCGGACTCGTCATCTAACGAGTCCGCGTCGCTCTCCTCTCGTGAAAACGAGGAGGAGGAACAAGAAAACTCTCCCCCCCCCAGCAAGGGGAGCAAAGAAGAAGAAGGCCACCCCAACGGGGGAGGCCGAGGGGTCGAGGAAAAGGAAGACCCCTCCGCCGGACTACTCCCACGACGCCGAAGAGGGCGGAGAGGAGTGGACGGACAGAACCAAGCGTCCGGCGAAATCGTAAGTATTCATATACCAGAGTGACTCATGATATTCTTTTAATGCACGGCTTTCCCTAATATCGCTCGTAATTTATGCAGCCCGCCCTGGGCCGATCCCGACGATTCGTCGAGCGGCTCCCTGGATTCGTCGGACGTGAACTCTGTTCCGCCCGCTGTCTCCCCCCGTAGGGCGAACGACGCTGAAGTGGCGTCCCGCCAAGAAGGGCAGGAGGAAATAGTCCTGGAGGAGCCGCAAGGCAATCCTCTGGACCCCAGGAGTAAAGGGGATGAAACCCCCCAGGGCTCCAAGTCCGGCTTTGTGCCGGACACCGCGCCAGACTCGACAGTCCTGGTCCGCGGGGGGCGAACTCCTTCCAAGAGGAGTAAGCCGTCTGAGCCGGCGGCCTCCGTCCAACCGGAGGCGCCGAACAATCTGCTGGAGGTGCTTAAGGGCGCCGCCATCGATGAGGAGCACCGTACTGTTATGAGTACGGTGATCCAAAGGGTTCAGTCCGCCAAAAGCGGACTGACTGAAGCTTGCGCTAGCCTTCTAACAGGCTTCGAGGTAAGTAAAAATATGTCAAATTATTTACCGCATAGACAGTAGCCCCTGATGCTCTGTTAGGTGTTTGGAAAGAAAAGCCGAATAGAGGATCTAGTAATATTCGCATGAGTCTAACAACAAAAGGTCACATATGCGTATGCAGGCTTCGCTGCTGTCCACCGCCACACTGACTGCGCAGGTGGATGTCCTTAAAAAGGACCTCGGGCGGACCGAGCAAGAGCTCGGCCTTGCCAAACGGCAGCTCAAGGAGAAAGAAGGTAAGAAATACCCTAAAAAAAGAAGAAAAAATGTGCCTATAGAGAGGCTTGATTGCAGAAAGAAATAACAGGATTGTACTGCTTATTGTAGGGGCCACAACCGAGATGACAACCCTGAAGCAGGCGCTGGATGAGGCCGGAAAGAAAACGGCCGAGGAGCGCGCCAAGTGAGAAAGGCTTGGGGTTCAGGTCGGCGAGGTGCAGCAAGAGCTGCAAGCTCTCATGAAAAAACATGAGAGTTTGGAGCTTGAGTCAAGAGCGCAAGTATCCGAGCTCGCGTCGGCCCTTGAGACCACCAAGAGTGCCAAGGCCGAAGCCCAAAAGGCCCTCCAAGAGATGGAGGAGGTGAAAAAGATAGCAACGGGTAAGGCATTCTTAATGCAAAGTAGGAATATAAAAGTAAACTACCTATTACTTACCCGAATCCGGAGTTCTCCAGGGGCGTTCGTCGATCTTCCCCGCAGCGTATCCGACGCCACCGCGTTCTACCGAGCTGAAGAGGGCAGCTCGACGGATAGTGTGTTCTGGTCTCAGTATTCTGAGGCCGGACACCCTGTGCCTTTGAGCGATCAGCTGAAACAGCTGGTCGAGCTCCACAAGGCGGCCGAACAGGCCACGAAGGGCTTACTAGTTCAGCTGTGGCCTGGAGAGGCCCTGCCTGGGAGCTATTTCGGGCTAGTGCAGCGGCTGGTGGAGGCATGTCCACGGCTTGAGGTCATCAAGCACTCCGCCTGCATTGAAGGTGCCCGGAGGGCCCTTGCCCGTGTAAGGGTACACTGGGGTAAGCTGGATGGAGAGAAGCTGGTGAAGGACGGGCCGCCGCCGGGGAAGGAGCATCGCAAGCCCGAGAACTACTACAAGGAAGTTCTTGCCGGAGCCCGCCTTGTCGCGGATGAATGTACTAAAGATGTAGTATTTGAATGAACTCGCTCGTTTGTATCCTGTGCGCTGAGAACTTGTTCATATGTGCTAAGCAATGCTTATTGAATTTAAAATATTATTTTCTGTGCGGCCGCTTACCAAAAATTGAGAGATGGCCAGTCGTCGGCTTCTGCCCCCATGCCACTAGTGCTGGGGTGTTCGGGATAAACCTGAGGGCTCTTTTTCCCATAGTTGGGTCCTTCGAGGGAGGCGCTCAGCACAACGAACCAGGCAATCGGACTATAATGCTTGAACACTCTCACTTAGCCATAGAACGTTATGATTTTAAATTTCGGCGAAGCCCCTAGTTCGGAAGGCCGAATTCGGGGCGCTATCCACGCCTTTGGCCGGACATAGCCAGCTCCTCGCTCGAAGCAGCATAAGTCTTTAAGGACTCGAAAAACCTCTCGAACAGCGACCGGTCTCACGCCTTATCATGACAGTCTGTTTTAGCTTTCTCCACTGAGGTGCTTAACCCACCTGAACTGGGGCACAATCGCAGTGGTTCTCCTAGTGCTACCTTAGCCTATATAGCGGAACGTAAGACACCAAAACATAGGAGCCGGGCAAACCCAACATGTGACCAAAATCATGATTTAGAGCCGATGCATATAGTGCTATAAGTTCGGGGTGCCGCACTTGTGAAAGTGTACGGACTTCTCACACCAGATAGAAGGGTAATGAAGCCCCTGGCGTGTTTTGCCGTACCATGTTGTACGGTTGCGATCATGTTTTTTTTAATGAACATATATATTAAAAGAGGGCAACGCAAAAAATAAGCGAAAAGCTATGCATTGTTTATAGAAAGGCTATTTATCAAAGCCGAACGATACAAGTAGTGCAATAAGCAGAAAAGATATTAGACTATTTAACATGTCCTGACCAGGCGCAGGCCGGGGAATTTAGAAACAGATATATCGCTCGAAATAGAGACCACCTGAGAGTTCCGTAATGCGGCGTAGCTTTGTCTGCTGCCCTGGGTCTTGTATCGTCTGTGCGGCAGCAAAGCCGAACAAGTTATCCAGAGTGTGGAGTCCTGAAAGTAAAGAAAAAATCCGGCAGCCCCTAGTATGTTTGACGTCGTATTGTAAGCATGCCGTTAATGTGCCCCTCCCCCTGTGCCCATGGAATTTCGAGGGCGTAATTGTGTACTCGAGGTACTAGCTCCGCTATGTTGCGATGGCTGGGGTTGGGGCCGTATTGCTACGCTTGCTCCGAACATGCCAGGCGGTCTTGTTGCAGGTTACTCCGGGCGCGCTTTGCATTGTCCGGCTTTTTAACGGCCGGACTGGAGAGTTGCCTTGAAAGGCTGCTTTGTACTTCCGCTGCGAGGGCCGCCGTGTGCTCCTCCGTACGGATGGAGCGTTCTGTGTTTCCGTTGACCGTAATTACTCCTCGAGGGCCTGGCATCTTGAGCTTGAGATATGCGTAGTACGGCACCGCATTGAATTTAGCGAATGCAGTTCGTCCGAGCAGGGCGTGATAGCCACTGCGGAACGGGACTATATCGAAGATTAACTCTTCGCTTCGGAAGTTATCCGGAGATCCGAAGACCACATCAAGTATTACTGAGCCTGTGCAATTGGCCTCTACACCTGGTATGACGCCTTTAAAGGTCGTCCTTGTGGGCTTGATCCTTGATGGATCTATGCCCATTTTCCGCACTGTATCATGATAAACCAGGTTCAGGCTACTGCCGCTGTCCATGAGGACTCTTGTGAGATGAAATCCGTCAATGATTGGGTCAAGAACCAATGCGGCAAAACCGCCGTGACGGATGCTAGTGGGGTGGTCTCTTCGATCAAAAGTGATCGGGCAGGAGGACCATGGGTTGAACTTTGGGGCAACTGGCTCCATCGCGTATACGTCCCGTAGCGCGCGCTTCTGCTCCCTCTTGGGAATGTGGGTCGCATATATCATGTCCACCGTCCGCACTTGTGGGGGAAACCCCTTCTGTCCATTGTTGTTCGGCGGCCTGGGCTCCTCCTCGTCGTCGCTATGTAGCCCCTTGTCTTTGTGTTCGGCTCTTAACTTGCCTGCCTGCTTGAATACCCAACAGTCCCTCTTGGTGTGATTGGCTGGCCTTTCGGGGGTGCCATGAATCTGGCACGAGCGGTCGAGTATCCGGTCCAAACTGGACGGGCCCTGGGTATTCTTTTTAAATGGCTTTTTCCGCTGACCGGATTTATAGCCTCTGAATCCGGCATTTACTGTCGTATCCTCATTGCTGTCACTGCTAACGCGGCGCTTTTGCTTATTTCGACGTGTCCTGCCACTTTTGTCCTTGGTATCCGAATTACCATGGTTCTTCGATAAGTTGTTGCTGCGAGCTAGCCAGCTATCTTCGCCCGCGCAAAAGCGGGTCATGAGTGTCGTGAGGGCAGCCATAGATTTTGGCTTTTCCTGTCCCAGATGCCGGGCAAGCCACTCGTCGCGGATGTTATGTTTGAAGGCTGCTAGGGCCTCTGCGTCCGGACAATCGACTATCTGATTTTTCTTTGATAGGAACCGTGTCCAAAATTGCCTGGCCGATTCTTCTGGCTGCTGAATTATCTGTATTAGGTCGTCGGCATCCGGTGGTCGCACATAAGTGCCCTGGAAGTTGTCGAGGAATGCGGCTTCCAGGTCCTCCCAAGAATCGATTGAGTCCGCTGGCAGGCTGTTAAGCCAGTGTCGGCCCGGTCCTTTGAGTTTGAGCGGGAGGTATTTGATGGCGTGTAGATCGTCGCCACGTGCCATGTGGATGTGAAGGAGATAATCCTCAATCCATACTGCCAGATCTGTCGTACCATCGTACGACTCGATGTTGACGGGTTTGAAACCCTCTGGGATTTTATGATCCATTACTTCATCTGTGAAGCATAGTGGGTGTGCGGCGCCCCTGTACTGGGCTATGTCACGACGCAGATCGGAAGAGCTATGCCTGTTGTGTTCGGCCCGGCCGGATTTATTGTGTCCGGAGTGAAGATCATCACGTGTCGTCAGGCGTCTGCGCGATCCATAGATCGATCTTGTTTGCCTTGCTTTATCCTCCAGTACGTCTCGCAGGTCTGGCTCATTTTCCCGTGCCTTAGTTGAGCGGCACTGGGGTATGGCTTGTTTAGAGGTTTGACAGGCCTCTCTGTCGCGGCCGCGAGGTGGCCGGTCTGCCGTGTCATGCATTGGTGATGTAGGTATTTCCCCCTCTGATTGGGGTAGCGGCCTGCGCTTAGGATAATTTTTGGAGGGGCGCTCGAGTTCATACTCTTCGGCCGCAAGGACTTCAGTCCATCTGTCAGCTGGCAAATCTTGATCAGCTCTAAGCTGTTGCTACTTTTTCTTTAGGCTATTCGCCGTGGCTAGAAGCCTGTGTTTAAAACGCTCTTGTTCGGCGGGGTCTGATGGTACGACGAATTCGTCGTCATCGAGGCTTGCCTCGTCTTCGGAGGGAGGCATGTAGTTATCATCCTCAACCTCTCGCTCTACCGCTCTCTCATGAGGGCTGGCTTCTCCATCTTCCTGCGCCGAATCTTGCTGGATTTGGTGTTCTTCGGCGCTATCCGGGGTAGTATTATCTCCCGTGCCGGAATCACCGTTTCTGCTGTGGCGGGATTTAGAGCGGCGCCGTTGACGCCGGCGTTTTGGCTGTTTTTTCGAGGTGTCATCCTCCACTATTCCATCACCATCTCCATCCTTTGGAGCGTCCACCATATATATGTCATATGACGAGGTGGCGGTCCAGCGCCCTACAGGTGCTGGTTCTTGTTCGTCTCCTCCTTCGTCGTCCATACCGTCGAAGTCTTCGGAGCCGAAGTCAAGTATGTCGGTTAAATCATCGACAGTGGCTATTAAGTGGGTGGTGGGTGGGCTTTGAATTTCTTCGTCGTCCGAATCCCAACCTCGCAGACCATAGTCCGGCCTGGGCTCTCCTGATAGAGAGAGAGACTTGAGAGAATTCAGGATATCACCGAAAGGTGAGTGCTGAAAGATGTCCGCGGCGGTGAACTCCATTATAGGCGCCCAATCGGATTCGATCGGCAGGGGCACGGGAGGCCCGGAGTTCGGAGAAGAATCCGACTCCTTGGAGTCATGGGCCGTGCGGAGTACAGGGCTAGAGTTCGGCTCGCTCGCCTTCAAGATCGCAGCCCCCGAGGTGACGTCCAACCGTTCATCCTCAAAGAACGCAGCGGGCTCCGAGTCGAGGATCGGGGTCGGTGCGTGTGCGGCCTCCAGGGCACTATTCGGAGGCAGAGCTATATCGTGCCCCTCGAGGTAGTGCGGCGCACTTGGTTGTGGCTCAAACCCGTCGAAGATCAAGTCTCCACGGATATCTGTCGTGTAGTTTAGGCTTCCAAACCTGACTTGATGGCCAGGGGCGTAGCTTTCGATCTGCTCCAGGCGACCAAGCGAATTGGCCCGCAGAGCGAAGCCGCCGAAGACGAAGATTTGTCTGGGGAGGAAAGTCTCACCCTGGACCTCATCGTTGTTGATGATCAAAGGAGCCATCGAGCCTAAAAGCGACGACACAGAGGAACTCTCAATGAAAGCACCAATGTCGGTGTCAAAACCGGCGGATCTCGGGTAGGGGGTCCCGAACTGTGCGTCAAGGTCAGATGGTAACAGGAGACAAGGGACACTTTATTTTACCCAGGTTCGGGCCCTCTCGATGGAGGTAAAACCCTACTCCTGCTAGATTAATATTGATGATATGGGTAGTACAAGAGTAGATCTACCACGAGATCAAGGAGGCTAAACCCTAGAAGCTATCCTATGGTATGATTGTGTATGATGATGGTTGTCCTACGGACTACAACCCTCCGGTTTATATAGACACCGGATAGGGTTAGGGTTACACAGAGTCGGTTACAATGGTAGGAGATCTTGAATATCCGCACGCCTAGCTTGCCTTCCACGCCAAGAAAAGATCCTTCCGGACACGGGACAAAGTCTTCAATCTTGTATCTTCATAGTCCTGGAGTCCGGCTGAAGGTATAGTCCGGCTATCCGAACACCCCCTAATCCAGGACTCCCTCAGTGGGAGAAAGGAGAAGGGAGCAAAGGAGGGGGCACCCCCCCAAGCCCAATCCGAATTGGGAAGGGGGATGGCCCCCCTTTCCTTCCTCCTTCCTCCTCCTTCCTTCTCTCCTAATCCAACTAGGAAGGGGGGAATCCTACTCCCGGTGGGAGTAGGACTCCCCTTGGGGCGCGCCTAGGAGGCCGGCCTCCTCCCCCTCCTCCACTCCTTTATATACGGGGGCGGGGGGCACCCCATAGACACACAAGTTGATCATTGATCTCTTAGCCGTGTGCGATGCCCCCTCCACCATAATCCACCTCGGTCATATTGTCATAGTGCTTAGGCGAAGCCCTGCGCCGGTAGCTTCATCATCGTCGTCATCACGCCATCGTGCTGACGAAGCTCTTCCCCGATAATCTACTGGATCGTGAGTTCGTGGGACATCACCGAGCCGAACGTGTGCAGATCGCGGAGGTGCCGTACCTTCGGTGCTAGGATCGGTCGATCGTGAAGACGTACGACTACATCAACCGCGTTGTCATAACGCTTCCGCTTACGGTCCACGAGGGTACGTAGACAACACTCTCCTCTCTCATTGCTATGCATCACCATGATCTTGCGTGTGTGTAGGATTTTTTTTGAAATTACTATGTTCCCCAACACTTTTTGCTTTGACTTATTTTAGTTTGATCTTTTTGCTTTAGATGAATAAAATTTTAGTTCGATCCTTTCCTCTTTAAGAGTTTGCTTAGTGATATATCATTGTAATCGTGTGCTAGTTATATAATAAAGTTTAGTTTGGGTTTTTGCTTTTTCTACTTGAATGTTGCAATTAAAGAAAAGAAATAAGAAAGAAAGAAAAAGAGAAAGGAAATAAATAAAAGAAAGGAAATAAATCAATAAGATCATATACTAATCCTATGGTAGGTGATGGCACCACATAAGGAAAAGTATAAGTAGGAAATTTTATTAGAGATTGACAAACATAGCATTAGTCAATGATGCAACTCATGAAAGAATTAATAAGGGAAGAGAAGGTTCACATATAAATATACTATCCTAGAAACCTTTTGTGATTGTGATCCCTCATCAAAATATTATATGCCAAAATTGTTGACGTTGGACAAGGAAGACAACTTAATAGTTTATGCTTGTTTATATTCACATAGAAGTCATATTGTCATAGATCCTTTAACATGTGGTGCTTGTCCCCTATCTTTTCTATCCAAAAATTCCGCACTAAGTAGAGATACTACTTGTGCATCCAAAAACCCTTAAACCCAAATCTTATTTTCAAGGTCCACCATACCTACCTAGGGATTGAGCAAGATCCCTCAAGTAAGTTGTCATCGGTGCAAAAAGACAATAAAAATTGCTGCTAAAAATGTGAGATCATTTAGTGTAAGTGAAAATTGAGCGTTGTACGAACTTGGATGACAAAGAAGAAAAGCGACAGACTGCATAATAAAGGTTGTTATCATAAGGGGCAATACAACGTGACGTTCTTTTGCACTAAAGGATTAGGCATACAAACAAATAAGCGCAAGGCAACCTCTGCTTCCCTCTGCGAAGGGCCTATCTTTTACTTTTTATGTATTTATGATAACCCACAAGTATAGGGGATCATTTGTAGCCCTTTTTGATAAATAAGAGTGTCGAACCCAACGAGGAGCTAAAGGTAGAACGAATATTCCCTCAAGTTCTATCGACCACCGATAAAACTCTACGCACGCTTGATGTCTGCTTTACCGGAAACGAGTATGAAACTATTTTTTAGGTGTGATGCTAGAACTACTTTGCAAGAATAAAACTACGAATAAATTGCAAGGTAATAAAAGCGGATAGCTTTTGTGAACAAGGAAGTTATTTGTCCCTAGGCAATCGATAACAAGTACCGGTAATCATTCTTGCAATTTTATATGAGGGAGAGGCATGAGCTAACATACTTTATCTACTTGGATCATATGCACTTATGATTGGAACTCTAGCAAGCATACGCAACTACTAAATATCATCAAGGTCGTGAAACCCAACCATAGCATTAAGTATCAAGTCATCTTTACTCCCATACGCCATAACCCACCTATCCGCGTTTAAGTTTATGTCACTCTCGCAACACTGACATAAGCAAATCATGAACATATTGCAACACCCTACAGCGGGGGGGGGGGGGGGCTCATGTTTGCGCGAGCCGGAGGGCACTGTAGGACAGCACCATAAATAAAATATACAACCATACCAACCAAGATCACGATTAACCCATAGGACAAAACAGATCTACTCAAACATCATAGGATAACCATAGATCATTGGGAAATAATATATGGAGTTGAGCACCATGTTTAAGTAGAGATTACAGCGGGGGGGGGGGGAAGAGGTGTTACACCTCTGCATAGAGGGGGAGAAAGTTGGTGTTGACGGTAGCAAGATTGTTGATGTAGATCGCCGTCCCGATCGTTGCCCCCGGTGGCACTCCGACGCCAGCGAAAGCGAGGGGGAGAGAGCCCCCCTACTACTTCTTCATCCTTGGCCTCCCCCTAGATGGGGAGGAGAGTTCCCCCTCTGGTCCTTGGTCTCCACGGCGGCGGAGGGGCAGGAGCCCTTCTGAGATTGGATCTCCCTCTCTGTTCTCTTCTGTTTCGCGTTCCCCAGATCTGGCCGAAAACCGTTTCTTATATTGCCGGAGATCCGTAACTCCGATTGCGCTGAGATTTTAACATGATTTTTTTCCAGATATAAGCTTCCTTGCGCCCGAAGTACAGCTCCAACCGGCGTACGAGGTGGGTACAACCCACCACCACGCGCCAGGCTCCTGGCCCATGCGCTGGTATATCGTGCCCTGTGTGGGCCTCCGTTTGCGGTGATTCCAACTCACAAAAATCACAAATATTCCAAAATAAATCTCCGTATTTTTCTTATTGCATTTGGACTTCGTTTGATATGGATACTCTGCGATACAAAAAACATGCAGAAAACAGGAACTAGCACTGGGCTCTGGATCAATAGGTTAGTCCAATAAATCATATAAAAAGTTGCCAAAAGTATGTGAAAGTGGTATAATATTGGCATGAAACAATCAAAAATTATAGATTCGACGGAGATGTATCAGCATCCCCAAGCTTAATTCCTGCTCGTCCTCGAGCGGGTAAATGATAAAAAAGATAATTTTTGATGTGGAATGCTACCTAGCATAAACTTGATCATATATCTAATCATGGCATGAATATTAAGACATAAGTGATTCAAAGCAATAGTCTATAATTTGACATAAAGACATCGATACTCAGGCATCCCAACAAACAATCATGTCTTTCAAAATATCAATGCTAAAGAAAGCTATCCCTACAAAATCATATAGCCTTGTCACGCTCTGTCTTCTTAACACAAAGTGTTTATCATGCACAACCCCGATGACAAGCCGAGCAATTGGTTCATACTTTTTAACGCGCTTCAGCTTTTTCAACTCTCGCGCAATACATGAGCGCAAGCCATGGATATAGCACTACGGGTGGAATAGAGTATAATGATAGGGGTAAATATAGCAAAGACAAAAAGTAGAAAGTCTCACATCGACGCGACTAACCAATGGGCTATGGAGATGCCCATCAATTGATATCAACGTGAGGAGTAGGGATTGTCATGCAACGAATGCACTAAGAGCTATAAGTGTATGAAAGCTCAATATGAAAACTAAGTGGGTGTGCATCTAATCCTATAATGAAAAATTCCCACTAGTATATGAAAGTGACAACATAGGAGACTCTCCATATGAAAAACATGGTGCTACTGAAGCACAAATGTGGTAAAGGATACTAACAATGCCCCTTCTCTCTTTGTTTTTTTTTTCTTTTTTTCCTTTTTTTTTCTTTTTATATTTTTTTCTCTCATTGTCCGGAGCCTCATCCCGACTTGTGGGGGAATCACAGTCTCCATCATCCTTTCCTCACTGGGGCACTGCTCTAAAAATGAATAATGATGATCATCACACTTCTATTTACTTATAACTCAAAAGAAATAAAAATTACAACTCGATACCTATGATAAAATATGACTCTATATGAATGCCTCTGGCAATGATCTAGCGTAACATATATGAAAAATGATGAACAGTGGCTGAGCCACAACTACTATGTCAGCTATATGATCATGCAAAGTAATATGACACTGAATGCTCAAGTCATCAAACGGAAGCGGTGGAAGTTGCATGGCAATATATCTCGGAATGGCCATGGAAAAGCCATAATAGGTAGGTATGGTGGTTGTTTTGAGGAAGATATAATAAGCTTATGTGTGATAGAGTGTATCATATCACGGGGTTTGGATGCACCTGCGAAGTTTGCACCACGTCTCGAGGTGAGAAAGGGCAATGCACGGTACCGTAGAGGCTACCAAATTGCGGAAAGGTAAGAGTGCGTATAATCCATGGAAACACATTAGTCATAAAGAACTCATATACTTATTGCAAAAGTATATTAGCCCTTGAAGCAAAGTACTACTACGCATTCCCCTAGGGGGATAGATTGGTAGGAAAAGTCCATCGCTCGTCCCCGACCGCCACTCATAAGGAAGTAAATCTATAATAAATCATGCTCCAACATCATAGCATAACGAGAGACTATACGTGCATGCTTCGGGAATCACAAACCTTAACACCAATATTCTTACTAACCACAACCGTTTACTAGTACCTCCCACATATTATCATCTCTATATCGCAAAACTATTGCAAGGAATCAAGCATATAATATTCAGTGATCCATAAGTTTTATGTAGGATTTTATGACTAACCATGCAGTTGACCAATTCCTGTTGACTCTCTAAATAGATACAAGTGAAGCATGAAAGTTTAATTCTTTCTATAAAATATCATGCTCTAATAAATATAAGTGAAGCAAAAGAGCATTCTACAAATAACAGCTTTCTATGTGAAGAGAAACAGGCAATCCAAACTTCAAATGATATAAGTGAAGCACATGAAGCATTCTATAAAGCCATGCTCAAAAGATATAAGTGAAGTGCAATGAGCATTCTATAAATCAACCATGGAATATCTCATACCAGCATGGTGCATAAAAGAAAAATGAAAACTAAAAGCAAAAGATGCTCCAAGATTTGCACATATCACATGAACGAAACGAAACCGAAAACATACCGATACTTGTTGAAGAAGGATGGGATGCCTTCCGGGGCATCCCCAAGCTTAGACGCTTGAGTCTCCTTGAATATTTACTTGGGGTGCCTTGGGAATCCCCAATATTGAGCTCTTGCCTCTCCTCCTTCTCCTCACATCGAGACCTCATCGATCTTTGATCACTTCATCCACACAAAACTCAACAGAACGTTCAGTAAGATCCGTTAGTATAATAAAGAAAATCACTACTCTAAGTACTGTTGCAAACCAATTCATATTTTGTTTTTGCATTGTATATACTGTAATATAACTTTTTCATGGCTTAATCCACTTATAGAAATCAATAGTTTCATCAAAACAAGCTAAACAATGCATCAAAAACAGAATCTGTCTTAAACAGGACAGTCTGTAGTAATCTAAACATTAACCATACTTATGGTACTCCAAAAATTCTGAAACAATTAGGAAAAATAAAATATTTGTATAGAAAGACAGTGCAAAAATTTTCAGAACCATTCGATGTTCCAGTAAGAAATGTAAAATCGCGCACTACAACCAAAGTTTCTGTTTTGCACCGCACAAACCAACAAGCAATGTAAACATCCTAAAGGCAAATCTTGGCACATTATTTTTATAATACAATGGAATTGTACAAGGGGATAATTATTTTTGTTGAAAAGTTTCTGTAATTAATATTCACAAAGTTTACATGGGCATGAACAAAGTTCAAGGACGTACCGCACTTTCACAATGCTCGTCCATCTCACTTTCACTTTTCTTTTTGTGAAGTTTTGAGTTCCCCTCTACATTTTTTTGTTTTTAAACTATATAAAAGCACTCAACAGAAATAAATGACTCTCTAAAACTTCCGGGTTGTCTCCCTGGCAGCGCTTTCTTTAAAGCCATTAAGCTAGGCATAAAGTGCTCAAGTAATGAATCCACCCGGATCCCAAGGTATATCAAAGCCAATTTGAATTAACAATGATTTGGAATTTAGTAGTGAGCACAAAGCAACATATATCATGCAATGAAAAATTCTAAATCTCTTCCTATGCATTGGCATGTCATACAAGAACAATTCATGCACATCAAGTAAAGGCCAATACATAGCATAAGCAGTTTGTAGCAATTTTTTCGTGTTGGAAACATAAAGAGGCGGAGATGTAGTTCCTCTCTCATAATAATTGCAAGTAGGAGCAGCAAGCACATGCATATTATATTCATCAAAATCATCATGTGCAACGGTAAAAGGCAACCCATCAATATAATCCTTAACAAGAGCAAACTTCTCTGATATAGTGTAGTTGGGAGAATTCAAAAAGATAATAGGACTATCATGTGTTGGTGCAATAGCAACAATTTCATTCTTAATATAAGGAACCATAGCAAGTTCATCTCCATAAGCATAATTCATATTGGCATCTTGGCCACAAGCATAGCAAGCATCAAGTTCATCAAAAAGGGATATTTCAAATGAATCAACGGGATCATAGCAATTATCATAGCATTCATCCTTCAATAAGAACGAAGGGAAATTAAACAATGTATGAGTTGAAGATTTACTCTCATTAGAAGGTGAGCACGAGTGATCAATCTGTTCTTCCTCCTTTTGTTCTTCGCTCTCCTCATCATCTTTTTCATCCAATGAGCTCACAGTTTTATCAATTCCTTCTTCCATAGACTCCTCAAAATATTAGTCTCTTCTTGTACAGCGGAGACTTTCTCAATAAATGCATCAATATCAAAATTGTATTTATAATTATCATAGCAATATTTAAGGATGGCAAAATTTTCAGGTCTATAAACATCATCATCAAAAGCTTCAACTTTTTAAACAAGGATTCAATTTCATAAGCACCCTTAAAAGCAACAAATTCTTCTATTCATTCCACATCATAGTAATCATATATACCATTAGCATAAGAAGCCAAGGTTTCATTATCACTAAATTCACATGAAAAGGGAAGATGTGGAGCATTCATCCTAGAGCAACAAGTATAATCATATCTCCGACATAAATCCCAAGCATACCAATGCAACATATGAATTTGATCCCATAAAAGTTTTCCCTTTTGAGTCAAGCGATAATCCCTAAAGTATTCACGTTGATCCAATGTTACTCCCATTATCAAGTTGAATGGGGTTTGCTCAGGATTATCAAAGTAGTGCATACTATCTTTCACATATCAAGCATCGAGGGTTTAGGAGGTTCCCCATCTCCATGAGTAGCAAGTACCACTAATTTTTTGTGTGTTTGGTGTTCCATATCCATAACTAAAGATAGAGAACAACTTAGAACAGAAAATAAGAATTACTTAGTGATAAAGCAAACAAGCACACACGAGAATATTCACCCCACGCTATTGCTCCCCGGCAACGGCGCCAGAAAAATGTCTTGATAACCCACAAGCATAGGGGATCATTTGTAGCCTTTTTTGAGAAATAAGAGTGTCGAACCCAACGAGGATCTAAAGGTAGAACAAATATTCCCTCAAGTTCTATCGACCACCGATACAACTCTACGCACGCTTGACGTCTGCTTTACCGGAAACAAGTATGAAACTATTTTGTAGGTGTGATGCTATAACTACTTTGCAAGAATAAAAGTACGAATAAATTGTAAGGTAATAAAAGTGGATAGCTTTTGTGAACAAGAAAGTTATTTGTCCCTAGGCAATCGATAACAAGTACCGGTAATCATTCTTGCAATTTCATATGAGGGAGAGGCATGAGCTAACATACTTTATCTACTTGGATCATATGCACTTATGATTGGAACTCTAGCAAGCATCCGCAACTACTAAAGATCATTAAGGTCGTGAAACCCAACCATAGCATTAAGTATCAAGTCCTCTTTACTCCCATATGCCATAACCCACCTATCCGCGTTTAAGTTTCTGTCACTCTCGCAACACTGACAATAAGCAAATCATGAACATATTGCAACACCCTACAGTGGGGGCCCCTCACGTTTGCTCGAGACGGAGGGCACCATAGGACAGCACCATAAAAAAAATATACAATCATACCAACCAAGATCACGATTAACCCATAGGACAAAACGGAACTACTCAAACATCATAGGATAACCATAGATCATTGGGAAATAATATACGGAGTTGAGCACCATGTTTAAGTAGAGATTACAGCGGGGGGGAGAGGTGTTACACCGCTGCATAAAGGGGGAGAAAGTTGGTGTTGACGGTAGCAAGATTGTTGATGTAGATTGTCATCCCGATCGTTGCCCCCGGTGGCACTCCGGCGCCACCGGAAGTGAGGGGGAGAGAGCCCCCCTACTTCTTCATCCTTGGCCTCCCGCTAGATGGGGAAGAGAGTTCCCCCTCTGGTCCTTTGTCTCCATGGCGGCGGAGGGGCGGTATCCCCTCCGAGATTGATCTCCCTCTCTATTCTCTTCTGTTTCGCGTTCCCTGGATCTGGCCGAAAACCGTTTCTTATATTCCCAAAGATCCGTAACTCCGATTGCGCTGAGATTTTAACATGAGTTTTTTCCGGATATAAGCTTCCTTGCGCCCGAAGTACAACGTACAAGGTGGGTACAACCCACCACCGTGCGCCAGGCTCCTAGCCCGTGCACTGGTGTATCGTGCCCTGTGTGGGCCTCCATTTGCGGTGATTCCAACTCCCAAAAATCACAAATATTCCAGAATAAATCTCCGTATTTTTTATTGCATTTGGACTTCGTTTGTTATGGATACTCTACGATACAAAAAACATGCAGAAAACAGGAACTGGCACTAGGCTCTGGATCAATAGGTTAGTCCAATAAATCATATAAAAAGTTGCCAAAAGTATGTAAAAGTGGTATAATATTGGCATGAAACAATCAAAAATTATAGAGAAGATGGAGACATATCAATTTACTTTCATGCAAAGAGTCAAAGTTTTTCTCCTATTCCCTTTTATTTTTCTCCTTTGGCAAGCATCATGTGGTGAGGAAAGATCTAGGCACATATGTCCAGTTGAATATAGATAGCATAAGTTATTATTGTTAACATCACCCTTGAGGTGAATATGTTTGGAGGCGAAACTATAAGCCCCTATCTTTCTATGTGTCCGGTTGAAACGTTCTACTCATGTGTACGTGGTGAGTGTTAGCAATCCATACTATATGATGGTTGAGTATGTGGACTTGTCTAAAGGCTTTGACACGTGACCCTTCCCGAAAAGATGACGAATTGTAGTTGCAAAGTTGACTGAGAACATAGTTTGTTGGTTTCTAATAGAGTTTTTGCTTTGTACTTCGATTGTGTGATGAACTATTACTTATTCATGAGAAGTATATGATAAAAGTACTAAGTTTAAATTTGTTGTTGTTATAATAATCAACATGATGCTTCTATGTCCGTATTTTTTTTTGTCGACACCTCTCTCTCAAAGCATGTGGACATGTTTTTCGATTTCGGTTTTCGCTTGAGGACAAGCGAGGTCTAAGCTTGGGGGAGTTGATACGTCCATTTTGCATCATGTTTTCTTAATGTTATTTATAATGTTTTTATCCATAATAATGCTTTTTGGAGTAATTCTAATGCCTTTTCTCTCATAATTTGCAAGGTATACACCAAGGGGGAGAATTTCGGTAGCTGGAAATGTCGACCTGGAAAAGCTACGTCAGGCCACCTATTCTGCACAACTCCAAACAAGCTAAAACTTCATGAATATTATTTATGGAATATTTAAGAATTATTGGAGCAAATAACTACCAGAGGGGGCCCACCAGGTGGGCACAACCCACCTGGGCGCGCGAGGGAGCCCAGGCGCGCCCTGGTGGGCTATGCCCTCCTCGTCCTAGGCCCACCTCCGGTGCCCATCTTCTGGTATATAAGTCATTTTGACCAAGAAAAAATAAGGGAGAGGACTTTCGGGACGGAGCGCCGCCGTCTCGAGGCGGAACTTTGGCAGGAGCACTTTTGCCCTCCGGCGGAGCGATTCCGCCGGGGGAACTTCCCTCCCGGAGGGGGAAATCATCGTCATCATCATCACCAACAACTCTCCCATCTTGGGGAGGGCAATCTCCATCAACATCTTCAACATCACCATCTCATCTCAAACCCTATTCTTGGGGAGGGCAATCTCCCTTGGTTCTTTGTAGAGAGGGCCCTTATTGACTTAGGGCCTTGCCTTCCGGAGGCCATTTGGGCCTCCGGATTCTGCCGCCTGGCATGAGTTGCTCGACTGCATTGCCCTCCACGAGCCTGTGGTGGACGCTGGCCCGGATCTGGTCCGGTGGCGCCTAGAGCCGTCAGGCCAATTCTCCGCCAAGACCCTCTACCGGGCCATTGCCCCTTCCTCTACCCCCGTCCCCTTACGGCGGTTTGGTCCATCCGTCTGCCTCTGAAGATTCAGATCTTCATGTGGCAATGGATTCGCGGGCGGACCCCGTCTGGGGTGGAGGTTCGCAAGCGCAATGGCTCCGGTAGTGGCCTTTACCCGCTCTATGGTGTCCCCGAAGACTCGAATCACATCTTCTTCTTTTGTGTGTCCGCTCAATTTATTTGGAGCTGCTTCAGAGAGGTGGTTGGTGGCAGTTGGTGCCACACCAATTTCCCCGGCCTGTTCGCCGAACTCCAGAACTCCCCCCTGCATTCTCGCCACATTAGGTGGTTGGAGATTGGGGCCGTCGCTTGGACTCTCTGGACGATTCGCAATAGACTTGTGATTCAGTGCATTCTGCTTCGACGTGCTACTGACGCCCTCTTCAAGCTGTCTGGTTACTTGCAGCTTTGGCGGCCGCTTAGCCGCCCCCAGGACCGGGGCGCCATCTCTGCCTTCATTGCCGACCTCCGCTCGATGGTTGTTCGTCTGTCGCCGCCGCCTCCTCCACCCCCCCCCCCCCCCCAGCCGGATTAGGGGCCGGGCGCTTTCTCCGGCCTCCCCTGGCCGTTCTTTTTCTTTTGTTTGGGCTTGTTGAGCTGTGTTCTCAACAGAACCTTTTGTACTTATTGTCGTGAGACGTGGGTGTGTGAGTTGTGGACTAGTCCTTATATGGTTGCTTTGTGGCGGTTTGCTTTATTTATAAAGCGAGGCGAAAACTTTTTTCGGTAAGGAGAGGCCGCGGAGGAGTGAGGGTTTGCACCTGGAAAGGTCCACGGGCTCAGGGATGGAGAGGGACGGTAGCACCACCCGTCTCCGTGGTTTCACCTATTTCCATGGCAATGGTGAGAGGTACAAAACAACTGATTTGTGGGCTCCGTTGGTCAGTGAGAGAGAAAGAGAGGGAAGGGCGAAAGGGTATGTGTCATATCTGACCATCGCCGTGAGATGTACATCACACAACCGAAACGATTCTCTCACTTATAATAAAGATGGTGTTGATGCTAAGCGTAAGATCTGGATCGAACAGATCTGAGAGTTATCATTTTCGCAGGGACTACTTAGAAATAGTTTTTCTTTTACAAAAATAATTCTAGAAATGATTTTATATCATTTAAAAATGCTAAACCACTTCTAACAATTCTCAGAAAAAACCTAAAATTCAAGCATATGAAATTGGGCTTAATAAGATTATTTCAACCCTAACTTGACTCTGGGAAATGATGAAATCTTCTAAAAACCCTTTTCTAGGTGATTAATCAAGATCTCCATCCTGCAGTCTGAAACGGAAAACATTCTAGTCACAGATTACATATGAAACCATGAGAAACTAAGTGTAATAATACTATTGGGAAGCTATGTGAATTCAATCACTCCTAGACAAAGAGAGCAGATTTTCCAACTGGGCGTGATTGTTTAAATGTTACACATTGATTCTGTTTCGTGTCTACCTAGAAAGCATCAACTTCACAATGAGAACCAGTCTGGCGGTAGCATCAGTTACTCTGTTCTGCATCAGAACCAACTGCAGTGCAGCCACTGGAGGACGTCCACACCGACAGATCGGTGTAACCATGTTCCAACATGGCAAGAACAGGCTCAGCCCTGTACATCTGCGGCCGAAGCTCCGGCAGCTTGGCATCCTCGGACTGCAGGACATGCATCGCCTGTGCCATAGACGGTCGCTCGCTCCGGTCGGGGTGAGCGCACCAGAGCCCGACGACCAACACGCGCTCCATCTGCCGCTCGTCCATCTCATCACCACCCCTCAGTCTCTTGTCCACCACTTCAAGTATAGTGTTCTTGATGTGCAGGTCCCAGACCCATCTCAGCAGCACAAAGAACTTGTCCTCTGACTCCGCCACAGGGTGTCGGCCAGACACCACCTCCAGGAGGACGATGCCGAAGCTGTAGACATCCGACCCAGTGCTCGGCCTTCTTGTGTTGACGAGCTCAGGATCGATGTATCCGGCGGTTCCCATCACGACTTTGGTTGTCTCGGACTTGGCTCCATGGTCCACGAGCCTTGCCAAGCCAAAGTCCCCCAGCTTGGTGTTGTATGATGTGTCGAGCATGATGTTGCTTGGCTTGATGTCACCATGCACGATGCTCTGCTCCCACTCTGAATGGAGATAGCGCAGAGCAGAGCCGAGGCCAATGATGATATTGTACCTGTCAATGGAAGGTTATCGTTAACCAAGTGAAGTACTTAATTTCAGTTGGTTCGACTTTACAATGTTGACCTGAAGATAAGCCAATATACCCCTTCATAATAAAAAGGTCAGTCAAGTGTAACATCAGGGAAGACATAGTGGCAGAGAGTAATTGTTGGTAATGGACTAATGGGTCCTTACCGTCGTAGCTTAGTGCTCTGATGAATACTATTGAAATAATCTTAATACCAATTTACTGTCCTCTTGGTACCGAGGTTAAAGTTGTTGGTTCCTTCTTCTTCTTTCTTTCTTTTTTTTTTTTTGCAAATGGTTCACTTTCTCTTTTGGGTTCTCACATGTTTCTGTTGGTTTTCATCTAGCCTAACCTAACTAGCTTGGGATGAAAATTGTTGTTGGCAAATGGTTCCCTTCTCAAGATGCCAATAGGTAGAGGCGTAGAGTGCTATCTGTTATGTAAGCCCTATACAGAATAATCTGATGCTGAGGCCTACAGCAAAACAACTATGTGCTAAATTAGATAGCATATTCAAAGTTTAACTTGACAGTAGCATTGATATGGATGGAAACATTGATCTGCAGACTAATAAGCAGGATTTATGTGCATTTTCATCACTGGACTCCAATTATCATTTTGAAAAGAATTTATGGTCTTAGACTTCAATTAGTTCTTCAACGAACTGATCAATTAATCTTAAGTACAATTATGCTTATAAATGTAAGAAATTCCGCAAGAAACCAGATAATTCATCGTACCTTTCAGGCCATTTTAGCAGCCCGCCTATATTATATATATGCTTGTCAAGACTTCCTTCAGATACCAGCTCATAGACAATCAAGAGCCCCTTGCAACTATCACACCACCCAATTAACTGGACAAGGTTCCGATGCCTGAGCCGACTTATGATCTTGATCTCAGCCTCAAACTCCTTCCTCCCTTGAACAGATGATTCAGACGAGAGCTTCTTTATCGCAACATGGCGATCCTTGTCATCAATCTTCAGGCAGCCCTGGTAAACATGGCCGAATCCACCTCTCCCTAGCTTCTTTTCTTCTGCAAAGTTGCCTGTCGCAGCAGCAAGCTCACTATAATGGTACCTCCTAGGGCCAACCCCTTTCTCGAATTCAGCCTTATCATTTTCATCTTCAAATTGACCATTGGAGGTTTGATTTGCTTTCTTCCATACTCGGTGCTTCCGTAGAAGAAAACCCATGAAAGAACACACCAACACAGAAAATATTGCAACTGAAAATGCTATTGTAGCCTGTACTTTTCCTTGCGATTTGGAGCTCACAGTTTCAGGAGCTCCTGGTAGCAATGTCGACGAACTCTTACCTGCTAGGGTTGAGTTGAATGACCATGATAGAACCCGGTGTACCTCGATGGAGCTACCAGTAGCCGCTGAGAAGCCAATTGCCACCTCCTCTGGCAAGCATAGTTTCATGTCAATACTTGTGTTGATTCGGTATGAGTTTTCATTGATCCAGAGAATAACTGACAATTTCCCTGTGCTATTCTTGTAGCTGATCTCCGCGGTCATTGTGGTACCTAGTGTAAGTTTCTTATCAGGTGAGGTTGACACAACCGAAACAATGGAGTTGACATCGATACCGACATGGTTGTCATCGTCGTCCACTTGCAGGTTCCTGAAGGTGTCAAACTCGACCGCCACAATACGGTCACTACCGGTTGCATTCTTGTTGTTGCTGCCATTGAAAAGTCCGAGATTCCCACCATAGCTCCCCAGAGGGATGCCCGACGGGTAGTGCCCAAGGAAGAAGGCCATCCCATCGGCGCTGTAATCCGCATTGACCGGCCTAATTTGGAAGGAGAAAGAAGTGTTAAAGCTGGCCACCTCGCCGGTGGCCTTGTCCCAGAGCGGCACCGGCTGCGCGTACCATACGCGACCGATGCTGTGGTTGTTGCCTTCACTGATATCGTTCATGGTCAGCTCCATGAAAGGGGCGTGGAAGAAGGCATCGCCAGCGCAGGCAATATCCGCATCCGGGGCGCAGTAGGAGCCGGGATCGGAGAAGTTGAAGTTGAAGGAGAGTGAGGTAGCAAAAGGGACATGGATGGAAAACAACAAGGAGCAGAAGCAAAACACCATGATTACAAAGTGGTGAGAACTCATTGCTGCTGCCGCTGTTGGTGTTTGGGAGGGCAGCTACATTTGGTAGGAGAATTAAACAGAACGAAACCAAAGCTTTTGCAATGGAGCCGGCCAGCCAAGGCCTTGTTTTCTACATGGTAGCATGGACCTTTTCAAACCACCCAAAGCTTGCAACAATGTTCCAGCTGGTCCATTTGGCAGGTTTAGAAACTGCGAAGACGTAAACTAATATCCCGATTGTGCAATGCAGCTGAGCACCCAAGTAAGCCATAGACAAACTACAAACAAACAAATAAAAAATACATGGGTAGTGCAGTGTAGAGGTGGGAGAAAGTTTGCCATTTGGTAGTACTTCTTGCATTAGTGCTTAACCCCGTTTTCCCATTGACAACCAACTTTTGTTACAACCTGATGAATGAACAGAATTTTCTGACGCCTTATAAAGACACTGAACATAGTGCTCTCAGAATAAAAAACTAAACATCTGCTAGGATTTTTTATTTCTTCAGACTACATTTACACCCAAATTTTATTCCCCCCTTAACATGAAACAATTTCTCGATGCAGGTCCGGCCATGTTGAGCAAGGTCCCTTTCATATACTAGTATAGTACCGCAATATATGTTCCACCATACCGCGTCCTTGATGTGTTTATTGTACTATATAATCCCTTTCTGTCTATCAAGTGAATCAGCAAAAAAAAGGCTAATTGTGGACATAGATAACGCACTTGTTTAGAACGAAAATAAATCCAGAAATCCCCCAGCACTTGGTACGAAATCCAGAAATCCAGCAATAAATCTGAAGTTTATGGTTTGGCCTGTGGTTGACCTTAGCGCACCTGGCAATGAGCGACGGGAGGCGTCCGCAGGCGCTGGTTGCGGGCGTCCATGAGACCATAACCAGGCCGGGCCCGCGCCGGAGTAGAGGTCATCCCTCTC
Organism: Aegilops umbellulata; assembly: GCA_032464435.1. Classification (NCBI taxonomy): domain Eukaryota; kingdom Viridiplantae; phylum Streptophyta; class Magnoliopsida; order Poales; family Poaceae; genus Aegilops; species Aegilops umbellulata. The sequence continues at coordinate 336,137,374 of CP136058.1, forward strand.
CAGCCGCCACCCGGCCCGCGCTTGCTTCTTGCTGGCGTAGTGGCATGCGCCGCCGCCGCCGCGGCCTCACCGGTAAACCATCCCACGCCGCCGCTCCTCCATGACCATCGGTGCTACTGCAGCACTGTGGTGACACCGCCTATGGGCCCTTGCACACAGTTGGACTGAGATTTTGTATCGAGTTCGTTTGGGCTCAGATTAATAGATGGGTTGGCCGAGAATCATATCCGAAAATTGGTTGGCCGCCTTTGTAATATTTTCTTGAGAAAAGGCCTCGTGCCAGGATCCCTGTGCATGGGCAGCCCGACCGGATGACCCAGGCTCGGGCCTTCATTTGCAGCCCCAGACAGAATTCGGGTTTCGATATTTAGCCCAAAATAAGCTCGGCCCGACCTGAACAACATTCGTTGTGAGATCTGAAGCACGCTCGACCCCGAGCAGAAAAAACTCCCGTGAACTACCGCCGTATAGACAACCGTTCGAATCATTCCCACCCTACCTCCTTACTCTAGCCGCACTGCCTCTAAGCCTGCCTCTTCTTCATCTGTGACCCTTTCACTCCACGCCTCCAGCACCTTCTCACCCCAGACAAATGGTCACCATGCACGACAGTGCTCACCATGGCATCAACCACGAGTCGACGAAGTCCTCCTACATGAGATCCAGGCAAGGAGGAGGTGCACTCCCGCACCAGATCCGGCGAGGATGTGCTCCCGCATTCAGCTTCCCCACTATGACGCTCCTGCAACCTCCTTCCTCGTGACGGCGACCTCATAATAGCATGTGTTAGGCGCTGCCCTGACCCCCATGGTGCTCCATGCACAATCCGACTTCGCGTGACACGTGCTCCTACAACACTCGGCCTCTCCTTGCGGTGCTCCATCGACAACGCTCACCTTGGCCGACCGCATAAAGAAGGTCACCTTCGCTACCCATCACCAACATCATTCGGCCTGGTAGTTTTGCCCGCACATCATTGAGGTCTCCTAGAAAACAACAACGCAAGACCTGTTCATGTGTCTTCAGCGCAAGATCTGTTCATGCATCTTCAGCGCATTCAACATACGCATGTGCAATTCTTAGTTTTCGCTGAATCTGATGTGTATATGCCAAATCGGTTTTTTATTGTAGATAAATTCCCCAAACTTGAATTCGTCAAAATTGCTACTTTTTTTAATTTAGATGACAGAAAATGTGTCTCGTGTTTGTATTGAGACAATTTTGACTTCTGAGTTCATTGTTAATTGTTGAATGTGCATTGTATCTTACGCTTTCTCGTCGGGCTCGATCTCCGGGGTTTTCACCAGGCCAGGTTTGGGCTTAAGGGATGAGTTGCTTTCATGCTTCAGGCCAGGCTCGTGCTTGTATTTTGACTTTTGAAGGTTCAGGCTTTTTGCAAGCCACAACCAACCCGACAAATGCCCACGTTTACCCCTTTTTACCTAGGCGCCTTTATTTCTCGCATGGTGTGAGTGGAGCTTGCCTACAACACGAGGCAACAACTAGTGTTAAAAAACGTCTTACATTATGGAATAGGGGAAGTATTGTTGAGCGTAACGTTTGTTGATTTCGCTGGTTCGCTTCATTTTTTCTCTTGTTGTTTTTTACTTCTTTTATTTAAATGTTTAAATATAAATATATTTCATGAATTTCTTTGTTTTCCTAAATATACTCCACGCACTAAAATTATTCGTAAAATGCAAAAAATTGTCCGTGCAGTTTTAGAAACTTTATACCATTCAAAAATATGTTCACTTCATTTAATAAATATTCATGAAATGTAAAAAATTGTTTGTGTAATTCTACTAAAATGCTCACAAGTTTATAAATATGTTTGCTGTGAGAAGTTTAAAAATATGTTCATGAACTTACTGTAAAAAAAATATGAAATACAAAATTTAGTTTACTTAATTGTTAAAAAGCTTCATACCATTTGAGAAAGTGTTCATGACATCTATAAAATGTTTACACGTTTAAATATAGGCTCGTCCGTCGTGGCGTCGAATATGGCATCAGACTAGGTCGAGGATCGATCCAGGACCATAGCATAGACGTTCGCCCACCGTCGGTGTCGAATCAACGACCAACTCTACAAGATTGAGCTGGCCAAGTCCAACTGCACCACTTGTTCCCTCGCCGACAAGGGAAAAAGGGAGGGGCAGCGTGGGTCGGAGTCCACGCCCGACCGTTACTGCTAGCTGGACGCAATCGGTCTTCTACAAAAGGGGAGCGGTTGTCACACAAGCGCACAACGACGGCCGATCCGGGCTACCACAACCACTGGATGGACTTTAATGCTTGAAGGACAGCAACAACATCGGCGGCGACGGCGAGACCAAACAACGACGAAGGTGCCAACGACCTTGGAGGTCATGCCTACGAGGTCACCGTTGCTGAAATTTGAGATGGGCTTTAGGCCCATATAGCAATTTCTGAAAAATCTCTAAGGGCCCATGTGGGTTTATTGGCACTAGGTGGAGGTGGGAAGTTTAGTCCCACCCAGAAGTGGAAGAGGAGTTGGACCTCTTTATAAGGGATGTTCTTTCACATGCTATTGGAGCTTGAAAATAGAAGAGGCCCTCGCGCACTCCTCCGCCGTCCGCCTCGCCACGCCACGCCTCGACGCGCCGCGGGTTGCGGGATTGAACCGAGCCGAGCTCACACATACACGCTTATTTTTGCCAGTCACTAACGGAGAGTTCTCTGACAGCTGGGCCATGATTTGAGACGTCGGATCATGGGCTGTCACGGACTCAGACGTGGGTCGAGCCCACGCGGCTGCGCCTATATAAGTGTGCAGTGTCCCCTAACCCTAGCGGCCACAAACAGATCACATCTGCTCACGCGCACGCCCACCGTCGTTCCTTTGCTGCTACTGCCGCCGGTGACTCCATCCCGTCCGCCGCGTACACGATCGATGTAAGTGCATCTAGTGCCCCTTAGTGATTTTGGTGTATTGAAGACTTATAGGTTAAGGGACTAATGCGTTTGTGAGTGTACACAGGTCTATAAGTCTATGAGGAGTTTGATATTTACAGAGAAAGTCGACCCTTAAAAATGAAGTTCTTCGACTGAAGACTTTGGATTTCTGAAGACTTTGAAAGTGAAGAAATTCGTGTGACCTTGAAGACTTAGTATTCATTCGAGGAACATGAAGCGTGAAGAGTTTTGTTTTTGTAGTTTCATTTTCTCTTTCTTGAGTCATAGGAAACACCGTACTGTTAAAGGGGGTCAAGGAAATACTAAGGAAAAATTTCCATGTGATGCTCAACTCAAAATCCTACACCTATCAATCCCTTCGAGTGAAGCCATTAAAAATCTCATAGAGTTCAGTCATATTCTTCAGTGAAAGAGACAAAGTTCTTCTGGTCTCTGAGGAATTTGTTCTAACTGAGGAGTTAGGAATTCGCCAGTGTGAGTTGCCTACACAGTGAGGAACATGATAGCCCTGAGGAATTTGATACTCAAATTTCCGACCGTTGTTGTGCTATGCACCAGCTGTCCCAAAATATCTACCCACCTAACGGTCATATCATTGAAGGGTATTTATGTCTTATCATGTCGGGCTGCTCCCTAGGCTATAAATAGCCGCCCCTACAACCACTAGCTAGTTGGCTGCTCCGAGAGAAACTGACACTTGTCATTTGAGAGCATCCCATCCTCCGAGGACTTTGAGCGAAAATCATCGAGTGAGGAAAACCCAAACCCAAACACCTACAAACCCAAAGTGATTAAGCATCACTAAAGAGATTAATCCTGTGTGGATCCGACGCTTGATACTTTTGAAGACTGTGCTTCTTCCAGATGGTTAGGCGTCATGGTCAAGAGCGTCCAAGAGGAATTGTGGATCGCCGAGTGACCGAGTTTGTGAAGGTTTGGAAGTCACCTGAAGACTTACCACGAGTGATTGGGCGAGGTCTGTGTGACCTTAGCTCAAGGAGAATACGGTGAGGACTAAGTGTCCTGGACTGCGTGTTCAGGACTGGGTGTCCGGGACTGTGTGTCCTCAGGTTTAAATACCTAGCCGCTCCAACTAGATGTACAACTGAGATAGCAATTGGAACTGGTCTACCAAATCATTGTCTTCACCAAGCCAACTGGTTCTATTTCCTCAACTCTTTCATTTCCTCATAACTGTGTTGTGTGTTTGTCATATCTGTGTTTGAAGACTTTGACTGAAGACTTTCTCAATTTCCTCAGTTCAATTTCTTCAGTCTGTTTGTCTTCATCCTGTGTTATCATGTGATTATGCTTTCTGTACTATGTGCTTGTCTTCATTTCATCATGATGATTATGCTTGTATTCTATTGTGTTTACTTTTGAGTACTTATTCCGCTGCAAGTAGTTCTTCGCTAAGAAATTTCCTCACCGACAAATTCCTCAGTGAAGAATTCATAAAAATTGCCTATTCACCCCCTCTAGTCGATATAACGCACTTTCAATTGGTATCAGAGCAAGGTACTCCCTTGTTCTGTGTGATTTTGGTTTAACCGCCTGGAGTTTTAGTTATGTCGACCACAGGTATGATCAAGGTCTCTGTTGGGTGTCCTACCTTCGATGGGACGGACTGCCCCTACTGGAAGAATAAGATGCGAATGCATCTTGAGGCAATTGATAACGATCTCTGGTATGTTGTGGAAAATGGTGTTCCCTCTGTCTCACCCTCACTGAACGCTACCGTTGTGAAGAGATTCAAGCAACTCAATTCTCAAGCGAAGAATATCATATGTGGCCATCTGAGCAAAGGACAGTATGGAAGAGTGAGTGCTTTGGAAACTGCTAAGCTTATCTGGGATAGGCTGTCCAAAGTAAATGAAGGAGTTTCAACTCAGCGTGACTCTCGAGTTGATGTTCTTCGCAATCTCTTCAACCGCTTCAAAAGACTCGACAATGAAAATGTTCAACAAACATTCGATTGCCTCACTGACATCTCAAATGAGCTTCAAGCGCTTGGTGCCACTGACATCACCGACCATGAGGTGGTGAAGAAATTGTTGAGATCGCTTGATTCCTCATTTGATACTCTGGCATTGATGATACAAGAGCGTGCTGATTACAAGTCACTTGATCTCGTTGATATCCTCGAGAGGCTAAATACTCATGAGTTCCAGCTTGCTGAAAAGAGAGATCTCTATGGTTCGAGCTATGGCAGATCACATGCACTGAAGGGCAAGGCAGTATCTGAGTCCGAAGATGAAGACTCTGGTAGCAGCCTTGGTGACCCTGAAGAACTGAGCCATGAGCTAGCACTGCTCGTGAAGAAATTCTAGAAGTTCTCAAGACGTGGTCGCTTTGGAAGACCCTCAAGGAGCAATGATTCCTCATCCAGTGACTACAAGAAGAGGCTTTGTCACAAATGCAAGAAACCTAGACACTACATTCAAGATTGTCCTCACTGGGAAAAGGAATCAAAGAAGAAGAAATACAAGGATTACAGTTCTGATGATGCGAAGAAAAAGAAGAAATCCTCAAAATCTTCATCATCAAAATCCTCAAGGTCTTCATCTCACAAGAAGAGAAGCCCCAAGAAGGCTCGGGCATTCATTGGCAAGGAAATGGACTCTGAGGCTGAATCTGAAGAAAATGAGGAAGAGGAGGCATCTGAGGAGTCCGAGTCTGGTGTGGCGAGCCTAGCCCTCGCTACTGCATTCGTCAGCAAGTCTATCTTCAACTCTGAAGAAAATGACCTCACCAACAAGGCTGATGAAGGCAATGATGACTATGCTCCCACCTATTGCTTCATGGCAAAGGGTGCCAAGGTACTCAAATATACCTCCTCTGAATCAAGTGAGAATGAATCTGATGAAAATATTAAGCCCAGCTATTCTAAACTTGCTAAGATTGTTGTGAAACAACAAAGGGCTTTTGAAAAGGTTCAAAACATGCTAGACAAAAGTGATGATATGTTGGGTGAAGAAATGGATCGCACCAAAACCTTGACTGAAAATCTTGAGAGACTTCAGACCAGGTTTGACAACCTTCAAGGTCATCATAACACTCTCTTATCTGATCATGAGAAGCTTTCTTATGAATTTCTTCGAAGAAAGCAAGATCTTGAGAAGCTAAGACTGAGTTATGAAGATCTTCAGAAGGAGCGTGATTCATTACTTGCTCAACAAATCAGCGCTGCTCAGGAAGAATTTGTTCCTCCATGTTTGAAATGCATTGAACGTGAATCTGCTAATTCTTCACATGAATGTTCAAATGCTTCTAATGTTACAAATTCTTCACCTGCCTCTGCTATCACTAATTCCTCATATGAGGACATTGCTAGTATCACTGACGATGCAGGGCTAAAGGAATTGTACATGACAGGCATGTACAAAAGCCTCAAAGTGCATCAGACTCTTTGTGATGTGCTTAAAAAGCAGATCCTCAACAGGAACCCTAGGAAACATGGTATTGTATTTGAGAGGAAAATCAATGCTGATGGTACATATTGGAAGCCTGAGCAGTACCCCAAAACCTCATGGGTTGCTGCAAAGGGACCTCCAGTTGATCCATCTAATCTATCGCTTTACATGTGAATCTTCTCATTCTTCTGATGAGTCATTTGACTCCAACTATGAACTGTTCAAAAATCAGAATGGTGAAGTATTTGCTAGATATGTTGGTACTAACTGCAGGAACGGTTCCTATCGTGGTTTTGTCACGGCAGATGTCCTAGTGAAAGGACTTAGTCGTGGAGCCATCGCCACGGGTTAGCTTGAAGGGGTTAAAGCGGACACAGGGACGCAGAGAGTTTTTATACTAGTTCGGCCCCTTCGATGAAGGTAAAAGCCTACGTCTAGTTGTGATGGAATTGATGGGGACTCGATGACTAGGGAGCAAACAAGCTTCGCCTTAAGTCTCGAATTGTTGTTGTCTGTCTTTGAACCGCCGCCGGGTCGTCCCCTTATATACACGGGTGACTCCCGTCGGTTCACAGAGTCCCAATCACCGGTTCATACTCGTATCCGGGTTGGTCTCTCCTTATTCCTAACTTACAATACAAGTTTACATATAAAGCCGGTTTACGGCTACAGGTCTTAAACCGACTACAGGCCTTGGGCCCTTATCTACTTCTTTGGGCTTTAATACCTTTGAACTATTGATGAAGTTAACCCGGACCGGGTAGGCCTGTTTACGCCCAGTAGTAATATCCCCAACATTAGGCCCCAGATTGATTTGAACGGGTTCATGTCAATCATTAGCAAAAAATCTTCATCTTCAACATCTTCTTGTAGTTGTTGAACCGCCGTGATGTCACTTTCCCTGGTTGCTGTAAACCGGGATGACGTCATCATAAAGATAACATTTATGATATCCTATTTGTTTAATGGATCCGCAATAACCGAGGCGACAGCTCCATCTCCAAGTTTTGTGGTTCCTTAATTCACGCGCCTGACACGTGCCTCTTGCCTTATAAATAAGACCGAAGGGTCATTTCTTTTCTCCCCTTCGTCCCCTTTATCTTCATCTTCCTCGCGTCGCCAGCCTCGGAGCTCCGCCGCCGCCGCTGACCTCCACACCATCTTGGGCCACTACATCAACCTGAACGTACCAGAGCACTGCGGTAGCTTTCCGCATCTTCCTCGATTCTGGTAAACCTTCTGTTCCTCTTAGCATAGATTTGTTCTTAGGGTTTCGTGTTCTTCCCGTGTTCATCGCTTGTTCATGCTCGTACCTAGACTCCTGGATAGATCTGTGAAAACTTGCTCTGATTAGCACTCGCTTTTAGCATCCGCCTTTAGTTTCATGCTCGAGTCAGTAGATCTCATCTATATATCTGCCCATTGATTCACTTCCGCTGTGCTTTAAGTCTTCGAATATTTTGTCTTCTTTTTTTTAACTTGTTTCAGATCCATTGTTGTAATAAGACCTTGTGGAACCTGTTTCTGCATACTTAGCCATCCGCACCCTCAATTGCTTCAATGCTTAGATCAGGCGGTTTAACTTAGTATAGAAAAAATTCATAAACCGGTATATACCATTAGTCCCCTTGTTGAACCGCCAGAACTCGTTAGTCATACGATGCCGCTTCCTAGAACTCCGGTTTAGATATAGTTACCTCCGATTTAACATTGTTCATACCGGTGTATACTTTTACCCAACACAATCTTGAACCGGAATCACTTATTTTGTAGACTCCACCATGGCCAAACAAGTATATGAGTGCAACTGGGCTCCTTCTCGTGCCACAGAAACTCAACTGAACAACTTAGTCTTGACTGGCGCTTTAAGCAGCAAAAACACCATCCATTGGAGGGTCCCTGGCAAAGAATGTCCTCCCACACCTCAAGAGGGAGAGGTTGTCGTTTTCGCAGACCACTTAGCCCGAGGTTTTAACCCGCCCGGTTCAAAATTCTACCGGGATGTCTTGGCCAATTTCCAACTCCGTCCGCAGGATACTGGCCCCAATTCTGTCACTAACATATGCCATTTCCAAGTACTCTGTGAGGTGTTCTTTCAAGAGGAACCCACAGTCGAGTTATTCAGAGATTGTTTTCATCTAAACCGCCGCACAGAATTCACTGATGGTTCCAATATGGAATTGGGTGGTATGGCGATTCAGAAGAGGAAAGAAGTCACTTATCCTCACGCAAAACTGCACAGCCATCCCCAAGAATGGAATCAATCATGGTTTTATTGCAAAGACACCTCCCCTGCTGATGAAAATCCCTTGCCTGGCTTTCGTCCGGAGCGTCTTAGCAATACACACCCTTTTCCACAAAGGTTAACCGCCAAGGAAAGGAGTAAATACGCTCCTCAACTGTCCAAGCTCAGAGCCTTTATGGCCAACGGTTTAACATGAGTTGATCTCGCTCGCTGCTGGATATCATGGAGCATACTGCCCCTTAGTCAACGCTCCGGTTTGATGTGCGAATATACGGGCAGTGTTGACGACCCATTGCGACACATGAACATCCAGCTCACCGACGAAGAAGTCACAGAAGCTGTGAAGAAAATTTTGAACGAACCGGAACACAGCTGTGCCCGAACCGGCCTGCTTCCTTTCTGCGCCACCAACAAACCGCCAGCTGTAAGTTTTTAATTTCACCTGTCATTGACCCTGACATTGTTATATCTACTTACTATTTGACACCAATATCTGTTGAAACAGGGCAATGATCCGTTTTGGAGCAAGAAACTTCCGCAGGAGAAAGCAGACAAACCGGAAAGACCAACCCGGCCAAAAACCAAAGTCATTAATAGGCCTGCTCATAAGAGGAAAACCACTCCATCCTCTGATCCGCCCGCTGATGACGATGTGGGTAATCCGGACCTTGAGGTAGAACTTGATTCACTCGGTTTACTTTTCACACGCCTTATTGATGATAATATTTGTCAGGATGATGCCGAAGCTAGTAATGCTGATGCTGCAGAGGTAATTATTCTCTCTTCTGATTCAGAACTTTTGCCTTCACTAAAAACACGTCAGGCAAATCGGAAAGTTAAATTTTCTCATCCTCTTGCTTACTTGGATCCCAAATTTCTTATGAAGACCCAACAGCACGAAGCTCACCGCACAACCCGGCACAACGGTCAGGTAGTTACCTCCGCCGGTTTACCGAACAGTCCGGTTCGGAAACGCCGTTCAGAGGTCTCTAATTTGCTTGTCAGTGCTTGTCCTAAAGCGGGCTGTTATCGTCAACCTCTTAATCCGTCTGACTCCAATTATCAGGTTACTTCCCACTCATCCTCTGGCGAGTCATCAGCTACTCAGCTGCCACCACTCAAGACGGTGCTTGGGTAAGCAATATTTATCATAATATTTCTGATACATCATATTAGAACATGTGCTGTATTTGATTGTAATTACTCCTTGTAGGGCCAAGCCTAGGCCAAGCAAGAAGGCCCGCCTAGATAAAGCAGCCGAGGAAGATGCCATTCCCGAACCGGACAAAACACCGGATCCTGAAGCGGTTGTTCGTGAAAATATACCCAACGACCCCCCACTGCAAGGTGATGATGTTATTGCTGAAGAAAGGCCTGCTGACCAGCCTGGAAGCCCCATCCGAGTTGAGAAATCCACCAGTCCAATCCGTCCTGTTAGCAAACCAACTACCCCTGGTCAAACCAGCGATGCCAAGGATGATGATGTTGTGATTACTGGCATTGGCCGTACTGAACCTAGTAATCCGGTCGCCTTATCTAGTCATACCGCCAAAGAAGAATTCGCTACTATGAGCAAGGGCAAGTGGAATGTTGATCTGGCGACTTACGCAGCTTTGAATACTCAAGATCTCCATTCCGGCTACTTGAACCGGCTGTACACCAGCCGTGACTATGAAGCCGGCCTGGTGAATATGATGAAGGAAAATTTTGAGGTAACTTCCATGTGCTGTTTCCTGCTTGGATACTTCAATTTTGTTAACTCTCCTAGCCCCCAAGGGCCGGTTTTGCAATCCTCTTTCAAACCAGGACTTACTAATATAAATCTGAATGCCTCAAAATTCACTGATATAGCCCCCAAGGGCCGGTTCAACGTAATGTAGTTAAACCGGGCACTTAAGTAGTTTAATATGGCAGCATCAGAACTTATTTGATCAAATATGCATTAGCCCCCAAGTGCCAAATTGAATACTTGTATTGAGCTTGGGACTTTGCAATCAATTGATAGATGAAGATCAAATATGCATTAGCCCCCAAGTACCAAGTGCATAACTTGTTATGTGGTTGGTACTTCAATTCTTGTACCGTTTGTTAAATCATATGACTGTCTGTATGCAGGCTGAACTGAAAACCAAAGGAAGCCAACTCGCCGATCTTCAAGAAAATTTGAAATCCCAACAAGCTGAAACCTCCAAGGCGAAAGAGGAGTTGACCAGCGCTTTAAGCGTCATGGAACAGCTGAAGGAGGGCTTCAACAAAGAACGGGCGGATTGGGCCACTGAGAAGACCGCTTTGACCAAGAAAATTGAGACTGTTGAAGCTGCCCTTAAACCGGTGGTAGATGAGCTAACCAGCATAAAGCGGCAAGTGCATGCCATGACTGCCGCCATCTTTGGTAAGCTTCCTTTGACTTCTGTAATAATTTGACCTTCCTATGATAGGTCCGGTTTGTGAACTCTTTTTAATGTTGTAGGTACACGCATTGGTCACTTGGGGTCAGATGTTCGGATGAAATTGAAGGCCGCATATACCTTAATCGAACAGTTGTATACTGGAGCGCAGCGGATCATCTCTACTGCATCACATAACAATCCGGCGCCCTCTTTAATTCAAGATACACTTAAGAGGTTGCCAATGCTTCCCACCCGTATTGTAGAGCTGAAGAAATCTGCTGCTCGAACCGGTGCCATTAATGCCTTAATCCGGGCCAAAGCTTGGGTACCGGATTTCGATCCTGTTGAGGCAGCTCAGGGCTATCCCAGTTTGAAGGAAGATGGTTCGGAGTTCAATGAGGATGACCTGAGAGCGATAAACCGGGCAATGCACCCTCTAGCTTGCCAATTGGCGGAGGAGGCAGACTTGTCGCATTATCAAGCTCAATATAACAACCAGAATAAACGAGTGGCTGCACCGATCCCTGAAGCGGAGAATCTCATCCCTCCAATCCGTAAGCATACTTACGCTCCTGATATTGAACCGTCGTCCCTGATCCATGAGGAAGCTGTCTTTCAAGCCCTAATGGGAATCGACTGGACCACTGTTGATTTCCAGCCACTGGGTAGGGAAGAAGAAGCTGAAGCGGCGCAGGAAGACCCACAACCATCAGATCAGGGCGGTGACCAAGCGTGAACCGGAGGCCGATTTAAATGACTGCTTTGCTATATTCTGCCAAGAAAACAATGATCTTATTTGGGCACCATGTTGCCTTGTAATAGGATAGCCAATACCCCTGCTTCTGAGATTCCTTCGTGCATAGGCACTGATACTTTTGTTTGAATGGGCGATACCTTCAATCTACATTTCCTGCAATCATAAAATCTTAAACTGCCGCGGCGGCTGTACCGCCAGCCGGTTTTATAACCTTTATATATATGCAATGAAATTGAGGTACATGATCAAATTTTGTGATACAAAATACCTGCCATCGATGGGCATGAAGTTGGCTTTAGCCAATCTTGAAATGGAGGTTTATAAACCTAAACCGTCAATGGAGAAAACAGATCCTGTGTAAAAAATGCCGGTTTACCATGTAAACCGTGCCGGGTGATAAAAAACACCCTGTTACTCCATAATGGGATGTTAACAGAAAAAGTCAAACCGGGCAAATAATCTCCGGATTAAAAATGAACCGTGTTCCGTCAATTGATAGTTTGAACCGGTTTAAAACGTTGCCGGTTTAAAAAACGCAAAGCAACAGTAAGAAAAATGTTGAAAGAAAAGGTAATGATAAAAACCTTTGCAAAAAGAGGCTTCACTGAGCCGATCAGATGGTGTTACCATGGTCGGACACAACCAAGCTCCTGATAGGCGTAGCTATGGTTCAAGTCAGCCAGGTCCCCAAATGAAACCGTGGCATTATGCCGATCAAAAGGCGTGGCAATGGTTCGGGTTCGACCAAGCCCCCAAGTGATTCTATGGCCTTAGGCCGATCAAGAGGCGTGGCTGGTTCAGACTTGACCATGTCCCCAAGTGATCTGGTGGCTTTCGCCTATCAAAAGGTGTTGCATTGGTTTGGACACGACCAAGCCCCCAAGTTATGTTTATAAAACTTTCAAGGGGTAAACCGGAGGCCGCTTTAAGACAGAACAGCTCCATGTAACCATGCATGATGTAAAAGAACAGATACCCCGCTTTAGCTGAGGCTCCGGTTTATTATATTAATCATAATATATACACTTGTCATAATATAGTAAGGCCGAAGATGAGCTATGTTCCACGGCCTGTTGGTCTCCTCCTCTGATGTACGTGAGTCTTTATGCTCTCGAATATCGATCAGATAGTATGACCCGTTGCGCAGATTCTTGCTGACCACGAAAGGTCCCTCCCAAGGTGGGGATAACTTATGCATATCAGTCTGATCCTGAATGAGCCGAAGCACCAAATCTCCTTCTTGAAAGGTTCTGGTTCTGACTCGGCGACTGTGATAACGACGAAGATCCTGTTGGTAAATCGCCGAGCGAGCCGCTGCTATGTCACGCTTCTCATCCAACAGGTCCAAAGCATCTTGTCGTGCCGTCTCGTTGTCCGCTTCAACATAAGCCGCCACACGAGGTGAGTCATGACGGATATCACTGGGAAGAACCGCCTCTACTCCGTAGACCATGAAGAACGGTGTGTATCCTGTGGATCTGTTAGGCGTAGTATTGATACTCCATAACACAGATGGTAGCTCTTCTACCCAACAACCCGGTGTCCTCTACAAAGGAACCATAAGCCGTGGTTTGATGCCTCTCAAGATCTCTTGATTGGCTCTTTCTGCTTGACCATTGGACTGTGGGTGGGCTACTAATGAAACGTCAAGCCGGATGTGCTCACGTTCGCAGAACTCCTTCATGGCCCCCTTGGAAAAATTGGTACCATTATCTGTGATGATACTATGTGGAAAGCCAAACCGGAAAATCACCTTTTTGATGAACTGAACCGCCGTGGCCGCATCACACTTGCTAACAGGTTCTGCCTCCACCCACTTTGTAAACTTGTCCACCGCCACCAGGAGGTGGGTCTTCTTATCCTTGGACCTTTTGAAAGGCCCAACCATATCCAGCCCCCAAGTTGCAAACGGCCAAGTAATCGGAATCATCCTCAATTCTTGAGCCGGCACATGAGCGCGTCTTGAAAACTTTTGGCAACCGTCACATCGTCTGACCAGATCCTCTGCATCAGCATGAGCAGTTAACCAATAAAAACCATGGCGGAACGCTTTAGCCACCAAAGACTTTGAACCGGTGTGATGACCACAATCTCCTTCATGGATCTCACGGAAAATTTCACAGCCTTCCTCAGGAGACACGCAACGTTGAAACGCCCCTGACACACTGCAATGATGCAATTCGCCATTAACAATAGTCATAGACTTGGATCGCCGGATTATCTGCCGGGCCAAGGTTTCGTCCTCTGGTAGCTCACCCTGGTTCATGTACACAAGATAAGGAAGCGTCCAATCCGGAATGACGTGTAGAGCTGCCACCAATTGAGCCTCCGGATCAGGAATAGCCAAATCCGCTTCACTAGGGAGCTTGACCGACGGGTTGTATAGCACATCAAGAAAAACATTAGGCGGGACCGGTTTACGTTGAGAGCCTAACCGGCTTAAGGCGTCCGCCGCTTCATTCTTCCGACGGTCCACGTGGTCCACCTGATACCCCTTGAAGTGACCTGAAACAATATCCACCTCACGACGATATGCAGCCATGAGTGGGTCCTTGGAATCCCAAGTGCCGGACACCTGTTGAGCCACTAGGTCTGAGTCACCGAAGCACTTAACCCGGCTTAGATTCATCTCCTTAGCCATCCGGAGACCATGGAGCAAGGCTTCATACTCAGCTGCATTGTTAGTACAAGGGAACAATAAGCGGAGGACGTAACAGAACTTGTCACCTCGTGGGGAAGTTAATACGACTCCAGCCCCCGAGCCCTCCAATTGCCTGGATCCGTCAAAATGGATGGTCCAATATGTGTGATCTGGCTTCTCTTCAGGTGCTTGCAACTCTGTCCAATCATTGATGAAATCAACAAGTGCTTGAGACTTCACCGTCGTTCGGGGCACGTACTTTAACCCGTGCGGCCCAAGCTCTATAGCCCACTTGGCAATCCGGCCAGTCGCTTCCCGGTTCTGGATGATATCACCTAAGGGAGCAGAACTGACCACTGTGATGGGGTGCCCTTGAAAATATTGCTTCAGCTTCCGGCTTGCCATGAAAACTCCATATACCAGCTTCTGCCAATGCGGATACCTTTGCTTGGATTCAATAAGTACCTCACTAATATAGTAAACCGGACGCTGAACCGGATGCTCCTTGCCTGCCTCCTTCCGCTCCACCACAATAGCCACACTGACTGCGCGAGCGTTAGCAGCAACATATAGCAGTAGCGGCTCCTTGTCAACGGGAGCGGCAAGCACAGGCGGGTTGGCCAATTGCCGCTTTAAGTCCTCAAATGCCTGATCAGCAGCAGAACTCCAGACAAACTGATCTGTCTTCTTCAACATCTGATACAAAGGAATTGCCTTCTCACCAAGGCGGGTGATAAACCGGCTCAACGCGGCAATCCGACCAGCCAAACGTTGAATGTCATTGATACACTTCGGTTTAGCCAGGGAGGTGATGGCTGTGATCTTTTCCGGATTAGCCTCAATTCCCTTGTTGGACACCAGAAAACCCAATAACTTGCCTGCCGGTACACCAAAAACACATTTGGCCGGATTGATCATCATCTTGTACGTCCTCAGGTTATCAAAGGTTTCCTTCAAATCTTCAACCAGAGTCTCCTTCTTCCTTGACTTAACCGCAATATCATCCACATAAGCATGTACATTACGGCCAATCTGTTTATGAAGGCAATTTTGTACACACCGTTGATAGGTTGCCTGGGCACTCTTGAGCCCAAAGGGCATAGACACATAGCAGAAGGCTCCAAAGGGAGTGATGAACGCCGTCTTCTCCTGGTCCTTAACTACCATTTTGATCTGATGATAACCAGAATATGCATCCAGAAAACTCAAACGCTCGCAACCCGTCGTAGCATCAATGATTTGATCAATACGGGGGAGGGCAAAAGGATCTGCTGGACAAGCTTTATTAAGGTCTGTGTAATCCACACACATACGCCAGGTGCCATTTTTCTTAAGGACTAGCACCGGATTAGCAAGCCACTCAGGGTGAAAAACTTCAACAATAAATCCAGCTGCCAAAAGCCTGGCTACCTCTTCTCCAATAGCTTTGCGTCTTTCTTCGTTAAACCGGCGGAGGAACTATTTCACCGGTTTGTATTTAGGATCCACATTAAGAGTGTGCTCAGCGAGTTGCCTCGGTACACCTGGCATGTCAAAAGGCTTCCATGCAAAAATGTCCCGATTCTCACGGATGAACTCGATGAGCGCGCTTTCCTATTTCGGATCCAAATTGGCACTGATGCTAAATTGCTTATACGAATCGCCAGGCACGAAGTCAACAAGCTTAGTCTCAGCTGCCAATTTGAACTTCAAGGCCGGATCATGCTCCGTAGTTGGCTTCTTCAACGGAGTCATATCTGCTGGATCAACATTGTCTTTATAAAATTTCAGCTCCTCGGTGGCACAAACCGACTCTGCGTAGGCCACATCTCCTTCCTCGCACTCCAAAGCGACTCGATGGCTTCCATGAACCGTAATTGTCCCCTTGTGACCCGGCATCTTGAGCTGCAAGTACACATAACAAGGTCGTGCCATGAACTTGGCGTAGGCCGGTCGCCCAAACAGGGCGTGATACGGACTTTGGATCTTTACCACTTCAAACGTTAATGTCTCCGTCCTGGAATCATGATCATCTCCAAAGGCCACTTCTAGAGCTATCTTACCAATAGGATATGCTGATTTGCCAGGTACCACACCATGGAACACCGTATTGGACGGTTTGATATTTTTATCTGTCAATCTCATACGACGGAAGGTCTCGTAGTACAAGATATTAATGTTGCTCCCTCCATCCATGAGTACCTTGGTGAACTTATAACCTCCCACCTGAGGTGCCACCACTAACGCTAGCTGACCCGGGTTATCAACCCGGGGTGGGTGATCCTCTCTGCTCCATATGATTGGCTGCTCAGACCAGCATAAGTAACGGGGCACAGCCGGTTCAACAGAGTTGATTGCCCGCTTCTGAACCTTCCGGTCTCGCTTGTCCAAGCTAGTGGTGAAGACATGGTACTGCCCACTATTCAACTGCTTCGGGTTGCTCTGGTAACCTGACTGTTGCTGCTGCTGGTTGTAACCACCCTGGATACTCTAATTATTCTGATTACTATGTCCGCCCGGATTACCATTGAATCCTGAACCGGAATTTCCTCCACCGTAACCCGTCCCGAATCCTGAGCCACCACCAGAGTCGTGATCATACTGGAAAGCATTAGTATTTTTGAACTCCTGCATAATGTAACAATCCTTCCAAAGGTGGTTTGCTGGCACCTCCTTCGTCCCATGCTTCGGGCAAGGCTGGTTCAATAGATAATTTAGGCGGTCCGGGTTAGGATTAGGCGCTCCACTGCGATTCTGCGGTTTACCCTTACGCCGCTGGCCCTTGTCCTGCGTGTTGGTATTAGCCACGAAGTCCATGTTGCCATCCGCTTTGCGCTTGCCTCCGCCACCGTTACCTGTCGGGTGATGTTGCTGACCTTTGGAGTTGTTGTTCTTCTTTCCCTTCCCTGTCTTCTCATCATCAGACTCGGGATCCTTGGTACTATCAGAATCAGCATACTTTACCAAAGCGCCCATGAGAGTCCCTATGTCAGTGCAGTGGCACTTCATCCGCCCTAATTTCAGCTTTAGGGGCCCAAACCGGCAATTGCCTTCCAGGGTTATAACTGCGATGTCCGCGTTGATGCGGTCTGATGAATGCAGAACTTGTGAGACCCGGCGCACCCAATGCGTCATTGATTCTCCTTCCTCCTGGACACAGGCAGCTAGATCCACTATCGACATTGGTTTTTTACATGTGTCTTTGAAATTACTGATAAACCGGGCTCGTAACTGGGCCCATGAACTGATAGAATTGGCCGGTAAGCTTTTTAACCACGTACGGGCCGTTCCTTCAAGCATCATGGTGAAATACTTTGCACACGCCGCATCATCCACATCAAGCATCTCCATGGCCATCTCACAGCTCTCCGCCCATGTCTCCGGAGGTTGATCCGCCGTATAATTCGGCACCTTGCGTGGGCCTTTAAAATCCTTGGGCAGGCGCACATTGTGTAAAGCGGGAACAAGGCATGGCACCCCCAAAGCACTAGAAGTACTTCCAGGCTCGACCATGGTGGTCGGACGAACCGGCGTAAGCTGACGATCTTGATACTGTGCCGCTAACTCGGCCTCCCTGCACGCTCGGGCTCGGTCCACCACCTCCTGAGCGTTCTCGACACCACCTGCCGGGTTGTTACCACGGGGCGCTCCTCGCCGTGCATTACTTGACATGGCCGGTTCATCCATATGCCTGCTATAGCTCCAGCTCGGGCGAGGGGTTGAGTGGATCCGATCACGGCTGTACGAATATGCTTCCTGTTGGACCAAAGCTGTCCTAAGGAGCTCCTTGACCCGGCGCGTCTCTACCGCCTGCGGCGAATCACCTTCAATTGGAATGGCCTCCAGCCGTGCAGCAGCCGCAACAAGGTTGCCCATCGGGTTGGAGTAGTGACCCGGAGGTGTTGGCACAGCCTGAGGTACACCAGTATTATGACGGGGCAGATCTATTAAACGGGGCTGGACCGGCGCGCCCGTCCCAGGTGCTTTCGCCCGGTTTACCACTGGCGGATTACTGGCTCCTGCTCCGGGGGTGTTGAAGAGGTCTCTGGCTTCAAAGACCGAAGGCGGACGAGATCGGTACTTCCTCCTCATGACTTCCTGCGACGCGTTCTGGTCCAACATGAGCCTGTAGGCCTGTGCATCTAAAGCGGCCCGCTCTGCAGTCATCCTGGCATCTTCAGTTGCTAGGTCCGCTTTAGCCCGAGTGATTTGCTCCCTCACTTTTGCAATCTCCGCGTTGTGAGCGTCCTGATCCGCCGGGTTAGCCTCTGCCATGAGTGCAGCCAATGCATCGAACAGATCCGATAAAACTTCAGCCGGTGGGCGCACGGAGCCTCCTGCCACGGCAGCCGTCGCCGCTACTGAAACGGAGATCATTGCCGCAGCGGTCGAAGAGTGAAGCGCAGCCTGTGTACCGGCCATGAATATTCCAACCTGGTTGGGCGGATCAGAGGGGTCCGGAATACTGTCGCCATGGGAACAGCCCCCAATCCGGCCATCTTGTAGTTGATATAGAGATTCAGTTTCTCTGGTTGATGACTCGTCGCCGGAGTAAACGACGGTCTCGCCACGAGATTCTGATCCGTCCTCATAACTTCCTCCATGGATGACTCCTACGAAGGCACGCTTCACGGCCGGTTTAACCTGGGCAGATCGCGCACGCTGAGCCGTCTCGACGAGGTCGGTGCAGATGTCCGGCTCAGGGCCCGGTTCACCGATCTTGCCGATGAAGACGTGTATGCCACCAGAGGGGACCCGGTACCCGTACTCAATTGAGCCGGCCTCGGGGCCCCAGCCTGCATCGTCGATGTAGAGCCTGCCGCGATGACTCTTAGTCATCCGGCCCACAGCGTAGCCCTCGAGTCCTTCAAAGCGGCCCTCCAAGAACTTGAAACCATCGTGCGATAGCCCCACGGTGGGCGCCAACTGTCGTGGTTTTGTCACGGCAGATGTCCTAGTAAAATGACTTAGTCGTGGAGCCATCGCCACGGGTTAGCTTGAAGGGGTTAAAGCGGACACAGGGACGCAGAGAGTTTTTATACTAGTTCGGCCCCTTCGATGAAGGTAAAAGCCCACATCTAGTTGTGATGGAATTGATGGGGATTCGATGACTAGGGAGCAAACAAGCTTCGCCTTAAGTCTCGAATTGTTGTTGTCTGTCTTTGAACCGCCGCCGGGTCGTCCCCTTATATACACGGGTGACTCCCGTCGGTTCACAGAGTCCCAATCACCGGTTCTGTAACGCCCCAAGACCGACGCTTCAGATGCCTTCCATGTTTTGCGTGTTAGTGGTGTTATTTATTTGTTTGTTGCATTCATCATCGCATCATTCGCATTGCATCGGCACTCTGTTGCCGTCATCGTTTTTAAAACTTGCATCCGCCCGTAGTTGCCGCGCCCCCTTCCTTTTGTTGACCGTTCCGAGCCCAACCGGTTTTTTTTCGATTCCCTCTCGCCTAACCTTTTGACCCTCTCTGCACAGTGCTCACATCCTCTCGCGCGTGTCCGGAAGTTGTCCCGAACCTGACCCGGACAGTCTTAACCGTTGAGTCCGGATCATCCCCTAACATCTATAAAATATCTCCGTTTTCTTAATTGGACTCTCTTTCCTAATCATCTCGACCGTTCGATTTTAATCGGAGGGACCAAATTAGTCCCTAACCAAAATCCTTGCTATATATACAGTCTAACCCTAGTCCAATCCATCCATCCGTCGCCGCCGCCAGCCAACCACTCACTCGCCTCCCACCTCGGGATCCTCCCAGATCCAAAGCCGCAGCCGACCACTTTCCTGGTTTTCAGCGCCGAGCCAACCCCAGGCCCCCTCGATCCACTCCTCGCCCAAGCCCCGAGCTCCTCCTCGTCCCCGTGTTCGCCCCGGACCCCAGCAGGACGGCCGCCGCCGACCTCCTCCGTCCCGTCCCGAACCTGCAGCTCCTCGTCCCCGTGCCCGCAGTAGCCGAGCAGGAGACCTCGCGCCCGAGCCTTCCCCTTGTCCAGGAGGTAAGAGCCCGAGCTCCTCGATCCCTCCTCGCCGGCCAAGTCCCTCGCCGGAGCACGCCACCGCTAGCATCCTCGACCACCAGGCTGTGCCCCTACTCCCTTCCCCGTTCCCTTCTTTGTTGAAGCCCCTCTCTTCCATTGCCTCACATCTCTCTCTGTTCTCTCTTTCTCTGTCCACAGGAGCACCCCCGTGCCATGGCCTTGCAGCTCCTGCCGCCGCCCTGCTCCGTTCGTCGCCGTCTCCGCCAGATCCGGCGAGGCCTTCCATCCCCACCTTCAGATCTCCGAGCCGCCCCACCGGAGACCGCCAGCACCATCGCCGCCCTTGCTGTCCACCCGCGCTGCCTCCCCTGCTTCTGCGCTCGTTCAAGCAAGGAGACGAGTGCCTCGCCCGCGTTGACCCCGTCCTCGACCGCGCCAGCGTGCCCAGCCTCCTGGGTCGCAAGCGCGGATCAGGCCCAGCCGCTGCCGCCTCCCCACAGCCGCGCCCAGTCTGCTCAGCTTCTGGCCCAAGGCCCGTGGTGAGCAGTCCAGCCGCGCCCAGCGGATCCAGCCCGCATATGTTTTTTTTTCGTCTGCGAATTTTGCCAATTATCCAGAGATTACAGATTTGCAGAAAAACCCCTCATGTTCATGCATCTATAATTCACAAACCATGCATCAGGATTAAATAAACTATATATGTAAAATGCTTAGAATTTCCTCTAGTTTCATAATATGCTATTTTCATCCATGTTTAAAATGTTTAAATGTGATGTTTGAATTAATTTCCATTAATGCCATGTTAAAATGATTTATTTCATAACTAAATAACCGTAGCTCGGTTTTAAATAATTTTTATATGTAAATGGGGTAGAAAAATGCCTAGTTTAACATGTTGCACTTTATTTTCCTGTTTAACAACAATAAAATATGGTTTTAAGCAGAACAGTACCAAATCTAATATATGCTCATGAGGTTCTTCTGGAATTGTTGTTCGTTGTTTCCGGCCTCATTTAAATTGCCTAGATAGGTAGTTTTGTTGTGCTTCACCCCTTGCCATGTTAATCAACATTTAATATTGTTGGGTACATAAACGAGATTGAACTAAATAACCAAATGTGGTGTTTCGTCAATATGCAACGAAGTTGCTTAATGAGCTCCACTTAATTTGTAGGATTGTTTGTGCACTTTTCCATGCCATGCTTCATTAAACCGGACATGCATCATACTTGGTTGTGCATCATGCCATGCTTATGTGGTGGTTGTTTACCATGTTGTTTGCTCTTTTCCGGTGTTGCTTCTTCGGGTTGGTTCCGATAATGTTGCGATTGTGAGGATCCGTTCGTCTACGTCCGTTTGTCTTCTTCATGGACTCGTTCTTCTTCCTTGCGGGATTTCAGGCAAGATGACCATACCCTCGAAATCACTTCTATCTTTGCTCGCTAGTTGCTCGCTCTTTTGCTATGCCTATGCTGCGATACCTACCACTTGCTTGTCATGCCTCCCATATTGTTAAACCAAGCCTCTAACCATCCTTTCCTAGCAAACCGTTGTTTGGCTATGTTACCGCTTTGCTCAGCCCCTCTTATAGCGTTGTTAGTTGCAGGTGAAGATGAAGTTTGTTCCTTGTTGGAACATGGAGATGTTGTTCCTTGTTGGAACATGTTTACTTGTTGGGATATCACAATATATCTTATTTAATTAATGCATCTATATACTTGGTAAAGGGTGGAAGGCTCGGCCTAATGCCTGGTGTTTTGTTCCACTCTTGCCGCCCTAGTTTTCATCATATCGGTATTATGTTCCCGGATTTTGCGTCCCTAACGCGGTTGGGTGATTTATGGGACCCCCTTGACAGTTCGCTTTGAATAAAGCTTTTCCAGCAAGGCCCAACATTGGTTTTACCATTTGCCTCACCACAACCTACTTTTCCCTTGGGAGTCGATCTCTCGAGGGTCATCTTATTTTAGCCCCCCCGGGCCAATGCTTGTCTAAGTGTTGGCCCGAACCGAGAAGCCTGCGGGGCCCCCTCGTGGAAACTCGAGGCCTGGTTTTACTCGTAGCTTGACTTATCCGGTGTTGCCCTGAGAACGAGATATGTGCAGCTCCTATCAGGATGTCGGCGCATCGGGCGGCTTTGCTGGACTTGTTTTATTACTGTCAAAATGTCTTGTAGCCGGGATTCCGAGACTGATCAGGTCTTCCCGGGGAGAAGGAATATCCTTCGTTGATCGCGAGAGCTTATCATGGGCTAAGTTGGGACACCCCTGCAGGGTTTGAACTTTCGAAAGCCGTGCCCGCGGTTATGTGGCAGATGGGAATTTGTTGATGTCCGGTTGTAGAAAACCCGAAGTTGATCTCAATTAAAATACACCAACCGCGTGTGTAACCGTGATGGTCTCTTCTCGGCGGAGTCCGGGAAGTGAACACGGTGTTGGAGTTATGCTTGACGTAAGTAGTTTCAGGATCACTTCTTGGTCATAGTTCATCGACCATGCTTTGCCTTCTCTTCTCGCTCTCATTTGCGTATGTTAGCCACCAGATATGCTAGTCGCTTGCTGCAGCTCCACCTCATACCTTTTACCCTACCTATAAGCTTAAATAGTCTTGATCTCGCGGGTGTGAGATTGCTGAGTCCCCGTGACTCACAGATACTTCCAAAACCAGTTTGCAGGTGCCGATGAAACCGTGTAGGTGACGCATCCGAGCTCAAGGAGGAGTTCGATGAAGATCTTGTTCATTTTGTTGTTTCATTTCAGTTGATCAGTAGTGGAGCCCAGTCGGGTCGATCGGGGATCTGTGTAGCATTTGGGGTAGTCTTCTTTTATTTTGGCTCCGTAGTCGGACCTTGATTGTATCTGTATGATGTAATGCTCTACTCATGTATTGTGTGAAGTGGCGATTGTAAGCCAACTATGTATCTCTTTCCCTTATGTATTACATGGGTTGTGTGAAGATTACCTCACTTGCGACATTGCTTTCAATGCGGTTATGCCTCTAAGTCGTGCTTCGACACGTGGGAGATATAGCCGCATCGAGGGCGTTACAGGTTCAAACTCGTATCCGGGTTGGTCTCTCCTTATTCCTAACTTACAATACAAGTTTACATATAAAGCCGGTTTACAGCTACAGGTCTTAAACTGACTACATGCCTTGGGCCCTTATCTGCTTCTTTGGGCTTTAATAACTTTGAACTACTGATGAAGTTAACCCGGCCCGGGTAGGCCAGTTTACGCCCAGTAGTAATATCCCCAACGGGTGCCTTGAAAGTCTTCAGGTGAATGTCCTCACGACACCACCTGTGAAGAATAGGAATCCCAGATCAAATTCTTCATATGGACCAAATTCTTCATATGGATCCAAGTCCTCATACGGACCAAATTCCTCACGTGGATCAAATTCTTCAGAAGGATCAAAGTCCTCACATGAATATCATCGTGCTAACAACTATGTTTCGCAGGGAAGAGCTAAGGGCTATGAATATGACCATTATTCTTCTAACCATTATGTTCATAAGTCCTCAAAGAATTTCTCTGCTTATTCATATGCTTACCCTAACTCCTCTTATGTGAAACGAAATGGATTGGCTTTTATGCCACCTTTCTCATATGGAGCTCGCAGAGTGATGAACTCTTTGCCACCCCTTCAGATGTGGTGGTGAAGAAAAATAACTAATTTTTTTTGCAGGGTCAGGTCTCCAGACGTGCATGAACGTCTGGAGAATTTGTTGGAGACATGAAAAGTGCCTGAAAGGACGCAGGCTAATCATGAAGAAATGAACTTTCATTTCTCACATCCTCATACTGTTTTATCTGTTTTATTGGTTGATGAAATTGACCTGATGAATTGATGTCATATTCTTCATTGATGAAGTACATGAGTTCGTAAGTTGCACTAATTCATCTGCAGGATGATCAACCCAAAGCCACTGAGTGGGTCCTCGATAGTGGATGTACAAATCACATGACTGGTGACAAGAACCTATTGATGGATGCTCCTTTATAACCATCACATCTGAAGCATATCATCTTCGCTGACAAAGGCAAAAGTCAGGTATTGGGTCTAGGTAGGGTTGCGATCACAAAGGATCGACACATGGACAAAGTCATGCTTGTCGAGTCTTTAGGATACAACCTCATGTCTGTCTCAATGCTTTGCGATCTTGATATGGTTGTTGTCTTTGGCAAGTATCGTTGTGTTGTGGTTATGGAAGCTGACAATTCCAAAGTCTTCGAAGGCTTTAGGAGAGGAGACTTGTATATTGTTGATTTCTCTATAGGACCACAACCAGCCGTGTGCTTACTTGCAAAAGCTTCAGAAGGCTGGCTCTGGCATGGACGACTTGGTCATGCAGGCATGAGGAATTTGCACACGCTTGCGAAGAAGAAGCATGTCATTGGCATTGAAAATGTCAAATTCCTCAACGATCACTTATGCGGAGCCTGTGAAGCTGGGAAGATGACAAAGGCTAAGCATCCAGCGAAGACTATCATCACCACTACTCGACCATTTGAATTGCTTCACATGGATCTCTTCAGTCCTAACCATTATTCTGCCGTTTCAAATGAAGCATCTCAATATGGCTTTGTTATTGTTGATGATTACTCCCATTACACATGGGTACACCTTGTTACTTACAAACATGTCGTGCAGGAAGTCTTCAAACGGTTTTCCTCGAGGGCTTCAAACAACTTTGGTGTGAAGATCAAGCACATCAGAAGTGACAATGGAACTGAGTTCAAGAATTCTGGTCTCGATGACTATCTTGATGAACTTGGTATTACTCATGAGTTATCTGCTCCTTATACTCCTCAGCAGAATGGCGTCGTGGAGCGCAAGAACAGGACTCTTGCTGAGATGGCTTGCACTATGCTTGATGAATACAAAATGCCTCGTCGTTTCTGGATTGATGCAATTGATACTGCGTGCCATATCATCAACAGAGTATATCTTCACAAATTCTTCAAGAAGACTGCCTATGAACTCCTCACTGACAAGAAACCAAATGTGAGTTATTTCAAAGTCTTCGGTGCTAAATGCTGGATTAGAGATCCTCATCACAACTCTAAATTTGCACCGAAAGCACATGAAGGTTTTATGCTTGGTTACGGAAAGGACTCGCACACCTACAGAGTCTTCAACAACGTTCTTCACAAGGTTGTTGAAACTGTAGATGTGCGGTTCGATGAAACTAATGGATCGCAAAGAGAGCACCTACCTTCTGTGATAGATGAACCAACACCTGAGGAAACTATCAAGTTCAAGGCTACTGAGGATGTCATCCCTACCGAAGAATCTATTGAAGAATTCATTCCAGAACGTGAAGAACGTCAAGCCAATGCACCTGAAGAAAATGGTGCTGAAGAAAATGGTGGTGAAGAAAATGCTGATCAAATTCCTCGATGACAACCAGCTCATCCTCGCGTTGCAAAAGAAGTGCAAGTTGAAAAGATCATCAATGACATTGAAGCACCAGGTCCTCTCACACGCTCAAAAGCTTCGCATTTATCTAACTTTTGTGGGCACTATGCTTTTGTCTCTATCACAGAGCCCACTAAGGTAGATGAAGCATTTCTGGAGCCTGAATGGATTCAGGCCATGCAAGAAGAATTACATCATTTCGAGCTCAACAACGTCTAGGAACTGGTCAAACGTCTAGATCCTCGCAAGCACAATATCATTGGCACAAAGTGGATCTACCGCAACAAGCAAGATGAAAATGGCCTTGTGGTGAGGAATAAGGCACGGCTTGTAGCTCAAGGCTACACACAGGTTGAAGGAATTGAGTTCGACGAAACTTTTGCACCTGTTGCTAGACTTGAGGCTATTCGCATATTACTTGCTTATGCTAACCATCATGATGTCACTCTACATCGAATGGATGTGAAAAGTGCATTCCTCAATGGTAAGCTTGAGGAAGAAGTATATGTTGTTCAACCCCTAGGTTTTGAAGATCCAAAGCATCTTGACAAAGTCTTCAGACTCAATAAGGCCCTCTATGGTCTCAAGCAGGCCCCTCGGGCGTGGTATGATCACTACAAAAAGATACACTTTCGTGATGATACGTGTTTGTCACACTAGGTCGCTTTTTTGTCATGCATGTACATCCATGACAAATTTATGACAGAATCAAGATAGTCATACATGTGCTGTCGTAGAAGTGTTCCATGACATTACCAAAATTATCATCACGGAAGTGTCCACTTCCATGACGATAAATCGCGCGTCACAGAAGTGCTTTCGTCAAGGGTGACCAACACGTGGCATCCACCGTAACGGAAAGCCGTTAAGCTATCGGGTCGGGTTTTGGATCCGATAACCCGTTAACAGCCCCGACCAATGAGAAATTTCCACGTGTAAAATTCTTATTTGCCGGACGAAACCCGTGTCAGCTCGTCAGTGGGTCAGATAGTCGCCTATGATACGTCGACATGTGGCACGGCCCAATAGAGGCCCATTCTTATGAAAAGGCCGGCCCGTTTGACTTGGTCAAAAGGTGGCGGGCCGGCCCATTTAACTTGGTCAAAAGGTGGCAGGCCGACCCATGGAAAGCCTGTTAACGGCCTGTTCACATATAGCCCATTTACAGCCCGCTAAGCCAAGGCCCGTTACGCCCTATTCGAATTAGGCCCAGTAGCGTCATCTGGGCCGTCCAATATGATTCCAGCCCGTTTTCACTTTTGGCGCATGTATAGCCCATGACGTCTTTCGGTCCATATGAGGCCCTTTGTAACTCTTGGCCCATTAGCGGCCCGTGCTGAAACTGGCCCGTAATGAACAGTGTATTACTTTACACCCATTAACGGCACGTGGTGAAACTGACCCGTAATGAATAGTGTATCACTTTATACCCATTAACGGCCCGTTATTCCGTTGGGTCGTTTCCAGCCCAAGTTAACTTTCGGCCTTCCGAGGGCCCATTTATTCTTGGGCTCATTTGCAGCATTCGGTTACTTACGGCCCGTTACTATTATTTTCTGCTTGTGGGCCAAATTCAGCCCGTCGTTACAGTCGGCCCATTTGTGGACCGTTAGTCTGTTGGGCCAATTTAATAGCATCACCAAATACGGCCTATTAACGGCCCATTATTGCCAACCCATACAATGTCCGATTTCCATTAAAACCCGCCTACGGCCCATTAAAGGGTCGTACAAGACCCATAAATGAGTCGGCGGCCCATGGATCCTAAGAGACGTACAAGGCCCATGGATCCTACGAGACGTAGAAGGCCCATGGATCCTACGAGACGTAGAAGGCCCATGGATCCTACAAGACGTAGAAGGCCCATGGGTCCGACGGCCCGTGAAGGGCCATGGTCGGGCGAATTGGCCCCCGTTTGAACGATATAACATATTCAAAGAATTATCCTACTCAATACTATCGCATCTAAAAAGCCTACACTATTAAAACAAAGAGATCAAGGCATAGAAAGGCAGAATAATCCTACACTATACAATAAAGAAACTACAGCCGATTCTACCCACTGGGCATTATGGTTTGGCACAGGTGATAATAAAGCATACACAAACAACAAATTACATACACTGGGCAAATACAGCTCATACATCATGGACGCGCATCAACTTAACTCCATTTGAACTATAATCTCTTCAGAAAATAGGATTGGCCGGATTCAGATAGCACAAATTTTAGTCTGCAAAATCTCCAATTCCTTCATGGTTACCTCAGTGTCTTGTTTCATTTTTTGACTCCTGCATCTAATACCTGCATGTCCAGTCTCAACTTGTTGATTATACGTTGACAATCATGTACACATTGTCTTGCCACCTCTAGTTGATGCTCGAGAACATCAGCACGTTCCAATTCCAATCCATAATCATTCGGTAACGGCCATGCCGCACTGCTCGCAGATCTTTGTGTTGATGTCACTTCATCCTGAAATGTTTCTGTAAGTGCACATGACTAGGGCAAAAATATAGTTACAACAATGAAGCGAACAAGACACTATTTTGTACTACATGGCAAAACAGGACTAACAATAATGTTACATGTCACTTTAAAAAAATGTTACACGTCATGAAGCATAAGTAGGTGATATTTTAAAAATTATAAAAAAGATAGTCTGTGCAGCCTGCATACAGAAATCCCTCTTAGCTCACCAGAGGAGCATGATGTTGGGGCCCAATCGAAAACACAGACAAGTTACAAATTTAGACAGCACGTTGTGTATAAGTAAGCAAGCAGTTGGCCATTTTGTGCCTCAATTAAAGTCTTAGGGAGCATAATGAACAGCAGTGGGTTTCATACAAACATACTACAACAGGCAAAACTATGCAATCATCAGCGTAGTATAAACTAGATTGTGAGCCTCATGCAATAATAGTTGGTTAATAGACTTCAAAGCTTCAGGCACACTTCGGCAGAGTAATTAAATGGTAAGGCCTTTAATTATGTCAACTAATAGTGATACAAGTACCAAACATCAGGCATGATTATTTGGGCATCTCATTAACTGAGGACAAATAAAGCAATTGAAAAAAGAAAATTAACTATGCCTAAAACAAACAAGGAATTGAACTGTTGAGTTGCATACAGTGACTTACCTTAGCAGGTTGAAGAGGCTCAGCGTAGCTCCTACTTCTCTTGCAAGGCTCCTTCCTAACATCTTGTACTTGGAAATCCTCAATCTTATCTTCATTGCACCCCCTCTGCAAGGTGACACAAACTAATTACTCGTCTCCTTGGAAGATAAATATGCATACTTTCCAGTCTGTGAACAGAAAATGATGAGATTATAACAAAACAACACCACATAATGAAACATGTCGCATCTCTTGCACTTGCACACAATGAAATGAGCATTTACTATGTCTGCACTATGTAAAAACTAGGCATACCTTCGAACTGGATCTCCAGGTACTCTTGGAGAGCCTAATGTAGTGTACAGCCAAACCTTTATGTCACCTATGAGTTAGACAAGGCCCCACTACAGCAGCCCTTAGTGTTTAAATCGTTGACAAGCTCTGTTAGAGTGTTAGGTCAAGAACAGCAAGTAATGAAAGCAAACAGTCCTAGTATGGCTGGCTGATGCAAACAAGCAATTGAACAGAAGTGTGAGCAAATCTTACATATGAAGAAAAGAAGCAAAGAAGGAGGCTTAAAGACCATCACTTGACTGACCAGATTTAAGGGGCATTTAAACATCATGTGCAACATATGAACTAACATAAACATTGCATATTCCAGATTCTACAATGGAATGCACATGTATTAGGTTATGCCATGTATGATGATGCCTAAATGTACAGATAGTAGGCAGGAGTGATTCATCATTGCACGCACAATTGAATTGCAGGTTAAGGGCCAGTTTGATTCTGCCTTTTCAGGGCATATTGTCAAAATAAGCCATAAAAGATGTAAAGAAGTCATTTTTGAGTTATGGGCTTGGCCTTAACTAATTTCGCTTTGGAGGGGGGTGTTTTGGGTAGAACCTCACTAAAAATTGAAGGGAAGGGGAATAATGAAATGACTTTGTTGTCTGCCTATATTACACTCAAAATGCAACTGCTGACGCCTGTGTCACACTTGACCCTCAAGTAAAAACAAACACGCAAGCATTCATTGCCCTGCCCGCTTGCATCTCCTCTCCCCTTTCCCTCTACCTCGATCCCCTGCCTGCAGCACTAGGATTCCTCCAGCGAGCCGTCGCCACTGGTCCCATCTGGCCTTGTCCTCGACGATGCTATGTCCAGCTAGGCTACATGGCCGGTGGGTAGGGGCAAATCTCCCTGGCTTCTCCTCCCTCTGGCGCCGCCCCTCATTCTCATGGTCTCCAGCGGCTGCTCCACTGTGGTTCGTCCAACGCACTACTCCAGCGGGCGCTGCACAACTACGGCTGATGCCACACTGCGGCAGAAGGCACCTTATTCCCCCTCCCCTCCTCCCAGGCCATGGCCTTGAGGTGCTGTTGAAGGATGAGCTCATCCAATAAGGTGAGGATCTCCTCTGATTTTTTGCCAAATTTTCATTCTGATCCACTATATGATGAATTGCTATGAGCTGCTTCTGCTGCTGCTATATGATGCATTGCTATGAGCTGCTCCTGCTGCTGCTATATGATGAATTGCTATGAGCTGCTGCTGCTGTATGATGAGTTGCTATGAGCTGCTGCTATATGATGAATTGCTATGAGCTGCTGCTGCTGCTATATGATGAGTTGCTACAAGCTGCTCCTGCTGCTGCTATATGATGAGTTGCTACAAGCTGCTCCTGCTGCTGCTATGTGATAATTGCTATGAGCTGCTCCTGCTGCTGCTATATGATGAGTTGCTATGAGTTGCTCCTGCTGCTGCTATATGATGAATTGCTATGAGCTGCTGCTGGTATATGATGAATTGCAGACTGCTGCTGCTGTATGATGAGTTGCTATGAGCTGCTGCTGCTATATGATGCTTTCAGGTGGTGCTGCTATACGATAATAACCAACCACTTGGACCATCGAATTTCAATAAATAATTGTTCTTCATTTAAATGTGGGTCATGCGTTCTTTGTTTAAATTAGGCAATGGGATCTCTATGGAAAACATTGACCAAAGTAGATTGTGCCAAGTAGATGGTATCTTTGTATTTGCATTTTGAGCAAATAGTGATGGTCTGTTTTCCTATCATATTAATTACTGCAGTGGGTTCAATTTGTGACGTTTGCAAGTCAATTAATTTCCATATGGGCAGCAAAATGAAAAAATATAATGCAATCTAGACTTTCCACTGATCATACCAAAGATAAGCTGAAAACGCAGTGAAAAGAACTGGTTGGCTTATTACATGGAACTTATATTCACAGGTGCTTATTTTCTTAGGATAACTCATAATAACTGTCCCTAAGAAACTTGGCTAATAGAACTGGCATACAAATAACATGTCACGATGATTGCAATGGAGGAGTGACGTACCATAGCACACTGTATAGGCTCACCGCTGCCTCTCCTTTTTTTGCGATGTTCCATGAAATTGCCACATACATCTTGTACTTTTTCATTGTGTAACCCTATCTGCAAGTTGACACGGCTAATTTCAGACATCTCTACATGATACTACATTGCATATCCCTTGCGCATATTTAAACCACCAATTAACGATTGTGTGCGTATCATAAAATAGCCATGACTCTGTATGCTGGACTAGCAGGCACTCTAAGGGAGCCTAATGTAGTGCACTGGAATTCCTACATGCCACCTATGATTTTGTGTAATGTACTGCCCCTATTCCTAAATATATGTCTTTGTAAATATTCCAGTATGGACCACATACATATGTATATAGATGCATTTTCGAGTGTAGATTCACTCATTTTGCTCCGTATGTAGCCTATAGTGGAATCTCTAGAAAGACTTATATTTAGGAACAGAGGTACGAGGTAATATCATGTATGACATCTACATATGTAATTTAGCAGCCAGTAGTAGAAATCATTGTCTGCACAAAGGGATTACTGGTCGAAAATCCTAGCAAAGCACACTGGCAGGCACAGAACAATACAAGAGAGAGAGAGAGAGAGAGAGAGAGAGAGAGAGAGAGACGCTTACAAGATCATAACAATGCCTCAGTCCAGGATCTTGGTTGGCCAAGCTGTTAGATCTAGAAGAAACATCGTCCTTGTAGTTTTTGCCACCTGCATAACAGGTAACAGCGACCGGTTAGTATATTTGAAGTACATCGGGCAGGTGATGCTGGACGGGTTTAAAGGTGACAAGTATCTAGGCCGTGGCGGGTGCTTGGCATCTCTCCAGACTGTGGGAATCAGGTTAGAAACGTCAAGGGTGATGACATTGCGCTGGCTGTCGGGGTCCGGTAAGGAGATCTAGAACCGTCGAGTAGGGTGTTTGTGGAGCGGCTCCGGTAGGGTGGACTACGGTGTGGGCGAAGCGGATCTATGGCCATGGACGAGGGCGTAGGTGAAGCTGTTCCGGTGGTTGGGTTAAGGATGGTGTCGACGATGCGGATCTGCGACCGTGGATGGGGCGTCAGAAGCTGCTCCGATAGGTTGGATGAGGGTGCGAGGAAGCGGATCTGAGGCCGTGGACTTGTGAGTTGGCAAAGCGGCCCTGGTAGGGTTGAGAATGGTATAGGCGAAGCTACTCCGGTAGGGTTGAGGAAGGTGTCGGCGAAGCGGCTCCGGTAGGGTTGAAGAAGGTGTCGGCGAAGAGGATCAGAGGCCGTCGACAGGGGCGTCGGTGGGGCGGCTCCGGGGGTGTGGACGAAGCGTCTCCGGTGGGGAGTACGAATGAGCCACTGCAGATACGCGGCGGTTGACGAGAGTACCGGCGAAGCAGAACCGGCGCCGGGGACAAGGCCGGCACTGAATGGGCTGTGGTATAGTGGTGGATGAGTAGTCTACTTGTTTCTAGGGGAGGTGGGAGGGGTAGATGCGGCCGCAGAAGCAGATCCGGCGAGGTGGACGCCGCTGGCAGTGAATGGGCTATGGTACACCGGTGGATGAGCAGTCTAGGGTTTCGGGATGGGAGGAGAGAAAGGGCGATGAAGTACGAACGGCGTGCCGTGTAGTTAGTCGTTTTTGCGGGAGGGGGAGAGGAAATGGGGGTGCCGTGTAGTGGGGGAACCGGAAGTTACGAAAGCAGCCCCGACCTATCATGTAGATGAGGGCGGTATTGTAACTGTTGGTTTCCGTGCACCAAGGAAAAAAGGGGGATTTCGCATGCTAAAGACTAAGGTGGCGGAAATTTTAGAAGGAGGCGGGAGATTTTGCCGCCCGCGGGATCGTTCGTATACAGTTTCAACTAATTTTGGACCGTGCTAGCGGGAAGGTCATGCTAGACTGTGTACACGGGGCACGCGTCAGCAGTTAATAACTGGTGTGAAGTCCACCCCAGAAAAAAGACAATAACTCGGGATGATGCGCCGATAACTTGGACGTTCACACGGGGGCGGCCAATCGTACGGGTGTAGTGGCGCGTTCACAAAAGAAGGGATCAAACGCTCAGCCTATGTATTTCTCGTGTAAATAGATAATTTAGTGCCATTGGTTATTTACTTTAAACATAATGCATTGACGTGTTAGTGTAGAGGCGCACAAAAAGAAATGGATATTGTAGTCAGCTACTTAAAAGTGTTACCTCATATAATTACATAGCCTCCATTTCATAAACTGTGTACCCGTTGAATTCATATATGAATATTACATATATTACTTCAAAATAGAAACTTAAATCATCCAAGACTAATGAATTTGAATGCAAGAGTAACAATAGTGCATGTTCATGATAGCTACATTGGTTGTTTGAAGAAACATCACTGTAACTTTGGCATGCACAACTAAAAAGGCTTATTTCTCTGCTCGTATAAAAAAACCGAGTTGGTGATGATGGTGTGCCTGCCATCTTGCAATATAGACCGTCCGATCTATATCTGACGGATAGAAAGCAAACTATGGCAATTTTGCAAAAAGATACCCGCACCTCTCTCCACATTTGCAGATAAGGCCTTCCCTTGTTCATCCTTATCTCCCACAACTTCATTGTTGAGCAATTAAAAAAGTAAGCATCTGGAACAATCTGGCATGGTGGCCGCTGTCTGCGTCGTCCATCCCATACCTCCGCTCAGTCCGACCACCAATCACCACCACACCCCACACTCCTCCTCAACTTATCTCTCCTCTTTCTCGAGATATCATTAGTTTTTACACATGGGATTACTCCTGCATGGGTCGATCACTACAGGTGTTTTGTAAGAAAAAAATGCATCTTGATGTTCCGTGCAATGCACGGGCATGTTGCTAGTAAATAGAAAAAAATGTGATATGTGAGTGTCCAATCTTTATAGCGTTGAATCGGTACTGTACCTTTGGCCACGATACGAAGTAGATATTAACTTATGTTCAAGCGATGCACGTCCACGATCGCTAGATAGTGATACGTCAATGAATTGTGCAATCTCTCTCACACGCATACATATCTCATTTCCCTGTGGGCATCGGAATCACACACGTGCACTTCGTGTATTTCTCTCCCTCCGTCAGGGTTTAATTCGTCTTTCTACCCCGTCCTACAAGTCTCTCACACAGAAACACACACGCTCTCTATGTCTAACACGCCCACCCCTTTAATTCCGCCCACCCACAGCCACTAATGTCTCTCACAGATATGCTATCTACCTATCCCTTAATATAGCTAGATATGTGTCACACAAACTCCTTCTCCCTACTAGCAAGATGCCCATGCGTTGCACGGAACATCAAGATGCATTTGTATGAGAAGTTTATCTTGTGGTAGAAAAGGATGAACGAGGGAATGCCTTATTTGCAAATGCGGAGAGGGGTGTGGGTATCTATTTGCAAAATTGCCATATTCCTTCATGTCCGTCGGATATAAATCGGATGGCCTATATTGTAGGATGGCAGGAACACCATCATCACCAACTCTGTTTTCTATAAGAGTAGAGATATGTGAGTGTCACTGCCCCCCCCCCCACACACCCACACTTCCCAACACCGAAGGAGTAGGGTGACACCTCAATCTTGATACTAATCTATCGACTGGCTTCCCTCTCAAACATACACACACACTACCCGGCACCGAAGGAGTAGGGTGGCACATCGATCTTGATAATAATCTATCTACTCCTCTTCCAAACACACACACACACACACACTCGCTAGTTGTGCCTCTGTGTCTACCGCACACACTCTCAATACGTCTTTCTCTCCCTCCCCCCCCAACAATGACAGTAGAAGGGTGACAACTCGATCTGATCATAATTTGTCAATTGGTTTCTCTCTCAAACATTGTGTCTCGGTGCCTCGCTCGGTAGCCCCCTCGATATGTAGACTTCTCGCGCGCGCACAGCTGTAGTGACGATGATGCTGAACCCAGTGTGCCTTGTTTTTACCGGCCTCATGTGATAGTTTTCACCCTGTTTTCTGTTAATTAACAAGGCAACCTTTTCTTTGTTACTACTAGTGAATCTGAAGTCATTCGGGGCAGACATAAAATATATCACTTCAACCCAATTATCGCAGCAACTATTTTAAAAGAAATTAGCTAGCTGCCCATGCGTTGCACAGAACATCAAGATGCATTTGTATGAGTAGTTTATCTTGTGAGAGAAAAGGTTGAACGAGGGAAGGCCTTATTTGCGAACGTGGGGAGACGTGTGGGTATATTTTTGCAAAATTTCCATAGTTTCTTTCATATCCGTTAGATATAAATCCGACGGCCTATATTGCAGGATGGCACGCACACCATCATCATCAACTCTTTTTCTACTCCCTTCGTCCAAAAATACTAGTCATCAAAATGGATAAAAAGAGATGTATCTAAAACTAAAATACGTCTAGATACATTTCCTTTTATCCATTTTGATGACAAGTATTTCTGGACGGAGGGAGTATTTGTCTTTTTAGAGATTTCAACAAGTGACTATGACCGGACCTTACCAACATACTCAAAAAAATAGTCCATAATTTTGATGTTACCCTCTTTTCTTGGCGGTGCAGTGCCATCTGGACACCTCATAAATAAATCAAGGACAAATCTGACTCCTTCCTGAAAAGACATACGGAGCAAAATGAGTGAATCTACACTCTAAAATATGTCTACATACACATCCGTATGTGGTAGTCCATTTGAAATCTGAAAAAGACAAATATTTAGGAACGAATTGAGTATATATAAGAGTAGACATGAAGATATATCTCCAGCATGGTCTACAACAAAAATGTGCTGGGCTGGTTAGCGTCGGATGCTCACAACGCGATGACATGAGTTCGTAT
Source organism: Aegilops umbellulata (assembly GCA_032464435.1). Classification (NCBI taxonomy): domain Eukaryota; kingdom Viridiplantae; phylum Streptophyta; class Magnoliopsida; order Poales; family Poaceae; genus Aegilops; species Aegilops umbellulata. The sequence goes on from CP136058.1 coordinate 336,173,472, forward strand.
TCTGTCTTTTAACTTTATATTTTTATATTATATATTACTCTACTTATTTGATATATACTTCTTTTGCCACTGTACTGACAGTGGAACCCACAGAGTACTTAGAATACAAGATTAAGGATGCACTTGTTTCTTTTTAACTTTCTGTACGAAGCTGTAGCAACCCTGCAAGTCACGTGTACACTGTGCATGCAATTAACTTTTTATAGAGGGACAATCATACAGGCAATTAGCTCAAATGGATTGGATGTCACTCTATTATTTCCAGTATAAAGAGCATCTCCAACGGCAGCCGGCAAATTTCCTCCCGCTTCCTTAAATGGAGGACGACATCAAACGCCAGCGACATACATTTTTACAACTCGAACCAACCAGATGAAATTCGTGCAAACACGGACTGATTTCATATAAGCATGAAGGATTTCGTATAAAAAAGCCGGATCTTCATATAAACATCATGGATTTCATTACATTTACATGAACTAAGAGGTGCCAATCCGGCTCTCTTGTATAATTAATACTCCCTCCGCCCGGAAATACTTGTCCTAGAAATGGATGTATCTAGACTTATTTTAGTTATAGATGCATACAATTTATCCATTCTTAGAACAAAAATTCCCCGCTAGCTAGAGAGGGAGTACATAATCTAAATGGCCGCCCGCAGATCCCTTTGTCTCCCTCATGTCCGTCAGACACTTGCGGGGTCGACGAGGGTCCTCGGAAGAGACGAAGCAGCAAAGAAACCACCTGAATCCGCGGTCGTCACCTCGGCAGTGGCCTTGATGGGTCCCAAGTGGCGGCGGCCTCCCGTGTTCTACTTCTCCTCGATGATGGTGGCGGACACGGAGAAGCTGGCCACCGAATCGTCGCTCTCCACGCACCCGGCTTCTGTCTCTGCCTGCATGGCGCTGCAGCAGGCACGGGAGGCGCGGCCACCGCAGACACTGGTGGCGTGGTACGACGCGGCAGCGACGGCGCCCGTACCGGCGTGCTCGCCGCCGTGCCGGCGTGGAGCAACTCGCCACTCCTCATCGAGCTGAACTGGAGCGGCGAGTTGTTGAACCACGCGCCTGCTTGGGGCGGCAACTGGCTCCGTCGGGCCAAGCGAGGTTGGTGAAGCACCGAGCGGCCTCGCCCGTATCCGGAGGGCTCGGCGGGCCACCCAGTCGGGTAATATGCCGGAGAACGGCTCATCGGAAGCCATCGGAGGAGTGGAGAAAATGGTGAAGGACGAGATGGGGGAGCGGCGGAGGGGTGCAATTCTTGCCCGCTGTCTGTTTGGCCTCGTGTAAATAGAGGGCGGACGGTAGGAGCTTGGCCGGCTTCTGGCCTCGTTTAAACTGAGGGCGGACGGGAGGAGCTCGGCCGGTGTTGCATTTAATTTCGTCCCGCTCATTAACGGACGTGTGGCCGGAGTAGGATTCTCGGTTTGCATGCGGGTTTAACGGAGGGGTTTAATGGAGGCGCCGGGCGTGCAGCGGGTGGTGCAGTACTATTCGATTTGACAACAGTAATGAGCCGTCAAATCACAAAGGCCCTCGCCTCTCGTGAAACCGACCGAGCTAGACTGCCCCGCCCTCTAGCCTTTTAAAAAATGTATATACTCCACTTTTGTACAGTAGTAGTATCGATGGATTGCGCCATGGAGCAAAACTTGAAATTAAAAAAAGGTGGTACATATAGAGAGCGCTCGTCGGCAAATTATGCATATAGTACTATTAAAAAGGCTTGTCACAATAATGGTGTCTAGCACAAGTGCACAACCCATCCCTCAAATAAAACTAAGCACCCTAGAATTCTTTGACAAAACTAAGCACCCTGAAATTCTTTGACAACTAAACTGTTGGCTATATGATGTTGGCCATATATATTGTACGTATATAATGTGAAGAAACGAGTGGTAGTACTGTACCAACAAAAAGATGAAATGTAAGAAATACTTGTATGTATGTACTGAAGAGTTAAAGTAACAAGAAGAAACATAACATAGTTCTGCTGGGGGCTCAGCACAACACACCCCTCAAATTAAATTAAGCACACCTGAAATTAAACTTTACAATTATTTCGGTAGACACTGCAGTAGAACCACCATGAGCAACGACACTGCCACCTTACTCGGAGTCCTCGTCCACGTCCTCGACTTCGTCCTTGTCCCTCTTCCTCTTGGCCGATACTTCTTTGCTTGAACCACACACTTGGTTGTTGCTCTTCATCCAACCCTTGTAGATATTGAAGCAAAGGTAGCCATCCATTGCAGCGTACTGGATGTGGTCTATATCTAGTACATTCCGCTGCCATCCATGACGATGAAACGTGTATGGAGGTTTCACCAGTTTACCGTACGAAGGATGAACCATGGCTCCTGCCAGGGTCAGCATTGAAGGCTGATGAGAGGGCACCAGCCGATTCTTCTGGAGGTCAAAGGGGTTGCCTGCAACGAGGCCTATCCGACCCAGGATTTCTTTGTCGTTACCAAAGTCTACAGTAACGAATTTGACTAGGTTGCTCCCGAGGAAGTCCTTAAAATCCTGGCACTCAACATCGGCATGGCATATGTGGTAGACCAAGCATAAGTCATGCATGCAAACCTGGATCATGGCGGGCTTCTTCCTCTCTTCGTCCTTTAGATCCTTCTCTCGTCCCAGGACTGTGGTGTACTCAACATCTAGCCCAGCGACCCACTCATCATCTGAGTTTTCGAACATGCGTCTGAAGCGAGAAAGGCATCCTTTCACCGTCGCGGAAGAACAGGTGTAGATGACGTCGAACTCATCACCGGTGATGGTTCTAACCTTGTACTCACCGCCGATCCTGGAGATTTGGACCGCCATGGATTTGGGAGGAGGGTTAGGATTAGTGGAACTGCGATAATGTGAATGGATAGGACGACTAGGAGCGAACCGCCATAGTATTGAAGGACGTGCGGGGACGAGTAGGAGCGAACTGCCAGCGTGCGAACGGCAGGGTAGTGGCTTTCCATTCTCCCATGATACGGGCTTCCGAGAGCCCTTGGACCTGAGATCGAACGGTTGCATGGCGTGATTCTAGACCTATGGGTGAATATCCTATCCTGGAGGGTTATTCTGCAAATTTTCAGCAACTTAGCATGCAACCGTTTGATCTCAGATCCAAGGGCTGCTAGCAGCCCGTATCGTGGTCGCGCCTACCATGACCGTTGCGTCGCTCGTGCGGTCGCGCCCTTGGAGATTTAACACGGTGCGGTAGGCTATCTGATGTTTGGCATGTTATACATAGTCATCACTTAGTCACTCATACTACAACAAGGTTGGCTATAAGTGTATTTTTTTTGTTACTCCTCTCTATCTCTTTCTTCGTACTCAAGGAAGAAACGGTGCTAGTAAGCGCGTGTATTTATTGCATTTGCCAAGGAGTGACCTCTTCCAATGAAATGGTGTTGCTAAGTTTGCTTCATTTAATTAGCTATAGACTCAAAATTGTCTTTTCACCTAGGTTCACGCGCTTAGCACCGTTTCTTCCTTGGGTCACCAAACTAGTCTCTCTCTTCTTGATTAACTTGCCACATCAGACTTTATGCCTATGTGGCAAGCTTAAGCATCTGTAGGAGCAAGTAAAAGTAAGTACAATAGTGCGCTTTACATGGCATTTTTGCATATGTGGAGGAAATAGAGGCAAGGAAAAAGTGGATAAGTGGGCTCTCATGCAAGAGCCAGCCTCTACTACATGGTGGAGCATTGGGAGAGGCACTTGTATGGAGGTGGTCAGGAATCTGGGGGACTCACACCGGTCGTAGCACCGCAGTTAAAATGATAATGGCAAGTCAAATCACGGGGCCCCACCTGTCCAGCGGTAACTCGCTGTCAAATCACACAGGCCTACGTTTGCAGCAGCCTACTCCCTCATCTTCTCGCGTCTCTGTCGAAGCGACTAAAGCGCTATGTTACAGTAACATATTATGTTACCACAAGCACCTCATTCCTCATTAAATAGTTCCCACATAAGCAAAATTGTCTTGGGATGTGTTAAGTTACTACCTAAGTTACTCCCACTATGGCTAGCCTAAGAAACAACGTGAGAGTTAATGCACCACGCCTATGTGTTTACTATTTGGTTTTCGTAAGATGACTTAATACTCCCTCCGTTTCTTTTTAGTCCGCATATAAGGTTTGGTCAAAGTCAAGCTTTGTAGAGTTTGACTAACTTTATATTAAAAAATATAAACATTCACAACATGAAATCAATATTATCAGATGCACCATGAAACGTATTTTCATACTATATAGTTTTAGTATTGTAGATGTTTATATTTTTTATATAAATTTGGTCAAACTTTGTGTAGTTTGACTTTGACCAAATCTTATATGCGGAGTAAAAAGAAATGGAGGGAGTACTCACCTAGACGGAGGGAGTATTCGATTTGAAAGCGGGCGGCGCAGTTCCCGATACGGCTTTAATGCAGACGAGGGAGGGAGTAGCGGTTCCCGATATGTTGAACGGCCAATGCATCCTCCCCAATTAATGCATGAGGGAAGTAATGGGAGGAGGTCCGGGAAAAGAGGCTGCACGATGTGAATGCAACGCAGTTTGCCCTCATTGCCCTCATATAAAGGCGCCCCTCCATTCCAATGCATCTACCACATCGTACGCACCTAAGCATTTGCCTAAGCACCTACACTAAGCGCAAAAGAGCTCACTCCAGACCCATGGCGGTGATGCGCGTGAGCGACCAGCGGCTGCGCCAGATGGTCCACGACGCCGGCCCGCGGCATGGCGCCGAGGATCGTCTCCAGACGGTGTTGGAGACCGGCAGGTGGATGGCCGCCGTCAACGCCAACTACGACTCTCAGTTGGACCAGATGATCGTTGACACCAGTAACAAGTTCACCGTCATCAAGAAGCTCGCGGACGACATCGCCGTACTCCTCCAGCCCGCGCGCCCGGGCTCCTCATTTCCTGCCACCCTAATCGGCCTCCATGGCTGGAACCTCTTTCAAGCACTGGTGGCCCTGCGACTGCCCGCCGATGCCACGAAGAATGTCCACCTGGAGGTCGCGCTCGCCGCGAGGCGCCTCGCCCTGCAAGAATTCGTCGACCTACACATCCACGTGTACGAGCAAATCGTGTACATAGGTATCTACAATGCTAGTCAGGACTCTACGAGGTTGGCCTTCCTCAACCGGCTGGAAGTCTTGGATGCCTTTGCTGAGAAGCACCTCGACCTCGCCACAAAAGCCGCCGCTCCTTAGCCGCCGGTCGGTGGCCCGGCGCACTAAGTTGAGGAGGAGGAGGTCGTACGTTCGGGGATCCATCTTTATTCTTGCCTTCTGTAACCACCACTGCGATCGCATCATCGTGGCCTTAATTCTTATTGTGTTGTTGCATTCTCGTTCCAGTCAATACCGACATGTGCTTTGCTTAATTATATGCATCACTGTAACTAGTACTCGATCCGTCATTTTATAAGTTGTGCTTACCTTTTCCATCAACTTCATGCAACGCGCGGGCATCTTGCTAGAAACACTAGAATATGTCTATATAATACGTATGTGATAGTCCATTTGAAATCTCAAAAAAGACAAATATTTAGGTACGGAGGGAGTAATATATTAGGGGTATATCATGCACACAAAGGCAGAGGAGCGGTGGGGCCGAGAGGGATGAGGGGCACGTCGGAGGGATGAGGATCCCCTGACGCGAACAATCCTACCATTCTTTCACTGACATGTGGGACCCATAAGCGTGCGTCCCACCTGTCAGCGAAGGAAAGGCAGGGCAAGGCAGTGATAGCCACGTCAGAGGATCCATGTCCACGTCGAGGGACGTCGTGTCGTGGGTTGGAGCGGAGTCGTGGGAATCGCGTGTGGGTGTGGCAGTGGTAGAAACAAGAAACGTGATGGTCGTCGTGGTTCAACTTCCATGGACAAGCTGTCATGTCTGCTGACACATGTATATCAAAACTAGAGTGTTTATATTTCAAGCATGTGAACAAGTATTATTCTACTACTTTGGATCCATTGCAACGCACGGGCCAGCACATTGGTAGTAGTAGTGTCCATCTCTATCTGTAGAGGCCTTCCCTCATTCATCCTTTTCTCTCACAAGATAAACTACTCATACAAATGCGTCTTGATGTTCCGTGGAACGCACGAGGATGTTTCCTTGGGGGTCTCTCCAGCGCGGCGTGGCCGTAGTTGCAAGTTGACGCCCCTTGAGATGCCGACGTTGAGGGGCACTCGGATTTCCTCCGATGAGCAGGTAAGATGAGTTTGATCACGTAGTAAATGCATTCTAAAGACTACTTCCGTGTCCATTTCCTAATTCTCCCCCTGCCCACGGTTTCACAGGTTAGGCTCGGTGCGCGTGGAGATTGGCTTGCATATGTACGGGAGGGTACCAACATCAATTTGCACAACATTTACAACGGTGACACCGTTCCCGTAGAACCTTTGTCCAACATTGGGATCAGCCATGCAACGGGCCACCACATGAATTGGTACGATGGAACCACGGTGAGATTGAATAAGAAAGCACGAACCTTGCACATGGCGGTCAAAGGCGGACCATGCTGTCTGCGGCCGATTTGTTGCCGTACGAGTAGGAAGACGCTGTGCTCCTTTCTAACCGCATCTTCGCGGTGACAAACTAGGGGGCTTATTTTGTATGGGACACATCCTACGATATACTCCCTCTCTCCCAATTTATTTGCTTTGAATATTTTCGTTTTATAAGTTTCAAATTCAAATTTAGAGCTCCCCATCACATGTTGAGATTACAATGTCCGTTAAATCGTTGCGTGCATGTATAGTAAAGAAACAAATCTCGAGTTTGGCACGAGTTCGTGTTGCGGGAGCACCACAAGCCCTGGCGCAGGAGTTACATTTCCCTCTCAACGCCGTCGGGACTGAGCTTCAGCGCCTTACTACACCTACCTTTGAGTCAATAACATGTGGACCCGATAGGTGACTGGTCCACATGTAATGCTCCCATAGGCAGAGGGGCCGTGGGGCCAAGAGGGGTGAGCCGCAGGTCGGGGGACGTGTGGTTTCATGGGTTCGAGCGGCGTCATGGGAATCGCGGGTGGCTGTGGTAGAAACTTGATGCTCGCCGCATTTTAGGTGGCCCACATGTCATGCACACAAAGGCAGAGGGGCGGTGCGGCCGAGAGGGGTGAGGCGCACGTCGGGGGGCGTGGTGCCGTGGGTTGGAGAGGCGTCGTGGGAATAGCGAGATGAAACGTGATGGTCGTCGTAGTTGAACTTCCATGGACAAGCTGTCATGTCTATGGACAGATGCACTGCATACCGTTCACTGGAAGGAGTAGCAGAGAAAGCTATATATGCGGATAAATAGTTCCTTATAGTCAAGCGGACCCACGCTACTACTCTGTTCCAAAGACATGCACACCATCAAAATAGTCCATATATATCAATATACACCGAGAGGGAATAATTTTTTTACAAGAGAGGAAATAGTTCATCCATCCATAATGCCCTCCTGCTGGTGCAGCCTTTTCTTCTCCTTCTCCTTCTGCTTCTCCTTCTGCTTCTCCTTCTGCTTCTCCTTCTGAAGCTCACCTAGTATGGAGGGCGAGTGTATGATGTGGTACACCAAAACATCATCTTCGAGGCACAACTGAAGGACGGCGGCGCGCTGGATCTTCCCAGGGGCATGCTCCGTGTACTCTGCGTTGAGACCGATGATCCTCATCTCTACCTTTTTGAGGGAGTTGGATACATTGTTGATCCACTGCCGAACAACCCTTGGGTGGACAGTGACGGTGGCAACAATGCGCATCGAGCCTTCGACGAGGACATGTTGGATGCTAAAACCCTGCATCTCGATCTCTTTCGCCATTTGGAACCGCTGGAATGGAGGGCTATGGTTTGGAGAATTAGGATTAGATGGAACCGCTGCATGCCGTCCTTGACGCACCAGAACGACCACTGCATGCATCATGGCAGAGCGTTGATTGGGCATGCACGAGAATTTGGCTCTGCTCGCAATATGGATGATACCTGAACGATGAAGTGAATAGGCATGCTAGCACGGGAGACCTATTTACGCTATACAATACTGGGGTACTCATGTACTCCCTCCTTTCCGGTTTATAGGGCTTATCTCAAAATATTAGTTTTTCCATTTTATAAGGCTCAATTTTGTTGTTTCCCATCACATGTTCAGATTCTAGGGTAAATTAAATCATTGCATCACTCACCATCACTCACTCATTACATGCAATTATTAAGAGAAAATTGACCAATGCATGTAATTTATGCATGCATGCATTGCAATTAATGCATTGGTAAACATATTTTTTTGAGAAAAACAAGAGCATTAATTGGGTGCTTTTGCAAACTACAAAAAGTATTCCACCACTCACCATCTACCTTGGTTGGTGAGATTTATGAATTGAGCCTTATAAACCGGAAAGGAGGGAGTACCTACTACTAGTAGTACAACTATGGTACACTTGATGGTCAAAATACTATTCATTCGGTCCTCACAGTGAAGTGACAACACCCTGCGCCTGACACTAGTCCAGGCGGCATGTTCGGGTTACCAAAGTCAGCCTCACCCTGTGCACAGTGCAGTCTGTCACCGCTGCTGTACAGTACATTGGCGCCTCGCCTCGTCTCCCTCTCCGCTCCCATAGCACCACTCCATCTCCATCTCCTTCTCCATCTCCATCTCACTGTGCCCCCATGTACCGTCGCCTCACTCGCCTCCCCAATACCACTATTCCCTCGCTAGCCGCTCCAGCACCGACATCCTTCTCCCCCGTAAATCAAGCCCCCTTCCAAACTCCACCATGGCCGAACGCGAACCGCGCAGCATCCATATGAGCCGCGATTGGAGCAATCTCCCCAGTGACATCCTCGACCTCTGTTGTTCGTGTATGGATATGTTAAGCGCCCTGCGGCTGGCTGCATGCTCGAGGGACATGCACACGGCCATCGTCGAAGCGAGGCCTAAGCTTTTCAAGACACCCTGCTTGCTGCTATCTGGTCTTGCGAGATTCGCTCACCATGATACGGAGGCGTGCATGATGCCCCTCGACTTCAATCCGATCTCCATTAGCCGAAACTTCTTTGCAGGTATGTAGTGGGTCGCCGTATATCATTTCCCTCGACATCGATCCGATCACCATCGCCCGAAACTTCTTGGCAGGTATGTACTGGGTCGGCATGAACTCCCACTGGATGGCTGCCTTCACAGAAGACGGTAAAAAGTTCGTGCTCGTGAACTTCCAGACCTCCCATGAGATTATCCTTGTCGGCGTTCTAGGAACGGGGGTCCCCAGACTTGCCTGCCTGCGACCTGCGGCGTGGCTCAAGTGGGGGCCCAGCGCGGCCCATCTTCATCAACACAAGCTCAAGACCCTCGCGAGGGGACAAGCCTCGCGGGGTGGACGACAGAGAGCTTCCTCAAGTACGTCCTCATCAGGCAGGGTTCGCGAGGAGGCGGAGAGATCAATGCAAGGGTACCTCGCGAGGATCCAGTGACGCAAGCCATGACGATCAAGGCCAGGCGGGCGTCAGGCGGGCGTCGGCCTGTGCAGAGTCCTTGTTTCCCCTTTGGTGCAAAGGGGGCAAGCACAGGCCAAGGCATCAGGCAAAGGTTACCATTCTAGTGCAACGAGACCAAGACCGGCCGGACGGCCGGACAAAGGTCATCGTGGAGCCCAATACGGCGTCACCACCAGTGCTTTTGGCAGCCGAAGACCACCTTTAGTCAGGATAACTTGTACTAGATGTTCCCCTTCAAAATGACCAATTGTTGGCGCCCTTCCCGCTCAATTATTTCGCGGAGAGGCCCAGGGCCTCTATAAATAGAGCTAGCCACCACAGAGAAGAGGGGGGCGCCCTAGTAGGAAGATAGAGAGAGAGAGGCGACTAAACTGACCCAAGCAGTTCATCGCACCAGCCCAAGAACACCTCTCGCGAGGCTGTTCTTCCTTTGTACTGTTCATCATCAGCCCCAGAGGCAATCCACCACACCACACACTGGAGTAGGGTATTACACCACAACGGTGGCCCGAACCAGTATAAATCTCGTGTCCCTTGTGTTTCTCATCGTTTTCACCCTAGTTCGCACGAGTGGATCGGACGTAGAACGGTAGGGGAGAGATCTCCACCTTGACCCCAGTGTTCGAACCTCAAGGGTCTGCCGGTACCCGAAATCCAACATTTGGCGCGCCAGGTAGGGGTGTGCCGGAATCTTTCCTCCTCCGCGTCGCGTTCCGCCGCTTTACCACCTAGATGTCAAGCAACCCGGCTGCCGACGCCGACCGCTGGGCGGCGTGGCCCGCCCACGCCGTGTCGCTGTCTCAGGGCGACCTCAACCCTGCGCCTCAGGCAGCTCGCGCTCCGCAGGGCGCTGCGGGGTGCGGGCGGCGTGGCCAGACGCCTCCTGCCCTCACGCCGCGGCAGGTGCAGGCCGCAGCAAGGGCCTTGAACCACGCCGCGGCCACAAGGCCGTACACCCGACGGGAGTAGGCGAACTCCAGGGCCGCGCTCACGGTGGCCCGAGAACTACTATGGTGTCGTTTGCTAGAAGGCGGCCGCGACGTGTTGCTGGAGCGGGTAGCCGAGCTCCTGGATGCCGCCGCCTCAGGGGCACCCCCTTTCTGCATCCAGCTGCCGCCCCAGGCCCAGGACGGGTCGCACGGTGGCGTTGTGCATGCTCATGCCAATCCAAGCGGACTCCTGGGCCCGTCCAGCGCCAACACCACCATCAGCATCGGGCGGCAGGTCGCGCCGGCCCTTCCTCAGGCTGGCGAAGGGATGCGTGTTGCAGCCTTCGTCTTCAGCGGACCACCGCGCCATCACCCCCAAGGCGACGCCCCCAACCAGACTGCGTGGCAAGCGGGGCGCTACGGCGGGGTCCACGAGGTGGTGGCCCCGGAAGCTTATGTCCCCCGCATGGTGGATCAGGGACGCACGCTGGAAGAGGATCACGGCTCGTTCCTCGGGCCTGGCTGGGACGAGGAGGTGCAGGAAGCCGAGCTCTTTTAGGGACCCCAGGAGAGCCTCGAGAACCGCGCTAGTAGCAGCAACTATCGGGTACCACTCATCCCTCAGGAGCAAGCTTATGCTAACCATGGGTCACAGGAGGTACAGGTCGCCGCAGTAGATGGCTGCCCTAATGCTGTGGCCTCCTACCCCTTATGAGGAGGGCGCAGGGGGCTGCAGGAGAGGGGCCGAGATCAAGGCTCGCCCTCGCGGCGTTCGGAGCAAGGTGTTCTCAGGTGGTAGGCCCTCTGCCGGGGAGGTGCCCGTGGCCTGCACCCAGCAGAGGACCCGTGGTCGTCGGGGGAACCGCTGGCGACCGCTCTACCCCATTGGCGTCGTCCTTGGTTTCCGGTCGCCGCCAATGGTGGCAGAGTGTGGCGCAAGGCGGGGCCCTTGTCTGGCGATATGAAGCAAGGCCGGTACCTATGAAGAAGGCCCAGTGCCTGTGAAGCTCGCCGCCATGTGACACTCTCACATAATAATGAGTGGGGATGTACATGCCCCGGAGTCTCAGGGGTGCCGGCCTCAGGCCCTGGGGCTCCCGCCCACGCCCAGTGGCAGTAGTTAGCTCCGCGCTGGTGAGAAGACGTCGAAGACTAGACTAGGTGTCGGACGTGGCCTTTTGCTTTTTTGCTTCTTCCTTGTTGACAAGTTTCTTCGGTTTGGATTTAAGTTGGATTTGCGTTCGAAACTTGCATGCGTTTGGGGAAGGGGTGTTTAGTCTCGTTCGAGCAATCTCTCGTGTTCTGATTTCGGCTTTATGCCCCAAGCTAGCATCGGCTGCCTCCCCCCCCCCCCCTCACGAGCCCCTCGTGAGCTAGGCCGGGCTAGGCACGCCTACGACCAGGACCACTGTCCCCGCTCCCTCTCCGGAGGTTCTCATCGCAGGACCGGCGGGTTAATAGAAAGGCACCCAAGGCGCGGCGCCCCTTCGCAGGCCCGTTCAGGGCTCGCCAAGGCTGAAAGGTAAGCAAATCAGCGGAACCATCACCAGGCTAAGCGACTAAACTTACGTGCAACTTTGTGCTCACCAGAGTACCGATTACAAATCTTTACATGAGGGGGCTCCCCTCCCAAAATACTCTTACACTCTTCAGGGCCAAGCCCGAGTCTTCTCTGTGTAGGATAAACCGCGGAGACATGCAATCAGTCGGACATATCACTCACTGTGCCCTCCGGGGCATCCTCAGAGGCATCACTAGCATCACTGACGTCGTCGCCCCCGCCGCTCGCGTTTCTGTCAGCACCAGGCGCGCCTTCAACGCCGCCTGCATCAGCCCCCATGACTACACTGTCATCGTCAGACGTGAAGGCCCGGACGAGGGCATCCACGTTATTCTCCACCCATTGCGCCAGGTCACCCCAGACAGCTATGGGCACGGGTGCGATGGCGGCATCAAAGTCGAAGTGGGGGTCCCTTTCCTGAAGATAGCTGAAGACACGGGAGAAGGCACGCTTAAGCAAGTCTCGGCTCCTCTCTTCAACGAGCCAACGGGCCCTCTCGGAGCGGTTCTCCAGAAGCCTCGCCACGTCGGTAAAGAACTGAAGGTTGCCGACGTACTTGGTCTCATGCGGTTCCTTAGCGGAAGCCTCGCAAATCTCGCCTAAGGCTGAGTTGGCCTTTTCCCTGAGCGTCTCGAGCATGGGAGCGTGCTCATGCTCCAGGAGCCTCCGCTGGCGGATGTCGTCCTCGTTCTGCCATGCGATGGCTTCAGCATCATCAACCCTCTGCTGAAGAAGAAGCAGCTCAGCCCGGGAAGAGGACAGCTCCGCCTGTGCTGCTTCAAGGGCGACTGCGGAGGAATCCGTGTGCCGCGTCTCTTCAACCAACTTGGCCTTGATGGCCGTTGTCCTTCCCTCGGCCTCGGCCTTGATCAGCATCAACTTCACCTCGTACTCACACTCGAGGGCCGAGTGAGCACCCGCCGCGCGGCGGTCGACCTCTTCCTGGATCCAGGCCTCGCGCGCCGCCACGTCGTCCTCCGCCTGGGCCGCCAGGCGCTCCCTCGTCTCCAACCGCTCCAAGTCAAGGCTGCGCTCGGCGGCCTCGAGCGTCAGCGCCTCCTCGCGCCTCTAGAGCTCCACACGGTCGACGGCGGCCTCCTGCATCGACCCAAGGGCCGCGTGGCGCAGCTCCACTTGCTGCTCCAGAGAGTTCCTCCGGGCTTGAAGCTCCCATACGCGCTCCTCCGCGTCCCTGTGCCGCCGGTCTGCCTCCCGAGCCTCCTCGACGGCCAGGGAGCAGGCCTCCCACGACGCCGCTAGCAACACTTCGGCCTCCACGTTGTCACGGTCGTGTTGGTGGCGCGCGAGGGCAATGGCAACCTTCAACTTGTGCCTCTCCTCAGCGAGGCGCAGGCCTTCAGCCTCAAGGCGCGCATCTTCGGCGGCAAGCTCTGCCCCGACCCGGTTCATCGCATCCGCTGCCCCCTGGAGGAACCCCTCGCGAAGGACACGGTGCTCTCGAGCGCGCGTGAGCACATCTTCCGCGTCACCCTCCTCCGCAGCATGCGGAGGGCCCCGAGGCGGCAGGCCCCCGCCAGGCGTGAGGTTGGGGGCTGCCGCCCCATCCATCGCCGAACAAACCCCTTCGAGAGTCCGGCCAGGCGTCAGTTCACTCACGGAGGAGGAGCCAAGGGCAAACTTTAGCCATTCACCTTCTATGATCAGAGGGAAGGCGCGGGGCAAGCCTGGCGCACCCCAAGAAGACTCGTGAAGAGAGGGCACCGGGTGAACGGGCTCGAGGCGCCCCGTGGAGCAGGTCACTCCGCCAACCGGTCGCTACAAGAGTGCCATCTGAGCTCGGCGGGCCCGGAGCCAGCAAAGGGGGCGAAGCTGAAGGGGCTGGCTCCCGGGTCGACCCGGCGGATTCAGCGGGATGGGACCTGAAGAGCCACAATTAGCAACAAGGGCAATAGAGCAAATGAGCAAGGAAAGAAGAAGGCTTACTCATCCATGGCGACGTACTTCTTGCGCTTCAGCAAGCGACAAGGGCGGTCACTACCACCTGAGGCCTCCTTCCTCTTGCGAAGGGCCTCGAAGTCTATGCAAAACTGACCCAAGCGCCTGGGACGGGGGTCGGCCCGGGACAAAGGAGAAGCCTCAGGATTGTCGGTGTCAGAGGATTCGGCTTTATGGGCATCTCGGGGCATCGCCTCGTGAAGAACGGCTGGGGGCTCGGAATCCCCAGCCTCGGGAGCCAAAGACTTGGACCCTGCATCAACCACCGCCTCGGGGCGCGCCTTGGGAGGCGTCGTCTCCAAAGCTTCACGCGGCGCCACCACCCCGGCAGCGGCCACCTCGGCTCCAGTTGGCTCTTCCCCCGCCCGATCGCCTGAGGAGGAACCGCTGCGGGGGACGGGGGGGACTATCATAGCAACCGGGTTCTCGCGTGGCCCTGTGAGGCCAGCTGGGCGCAACCCCCACTCGTCAAAGCTGGGCATCTGCCTCACAAAATTAGCCCTGCCGGAACAAATGTACGGAAGGGCGCCACCGCTCCGTAGGCTACCCGGAGAAGGATCACCAGTCAAGACCCGAAGCACCGTCCGCAGCACTTCGGGCGCCAAATCTTCCTCCTGAAGCCGCATGCGGTCTCCGCGTCCCGCAAAGTCCCACATCCGGCGAGAGTGACGATGGAGAGGAGCGACACAACATAGAAGGAACTCCCTCACCACCTTGGGAGCTGTCATATTGAGCGCCCTCAAACCTTCGAAGCGGCGCCAAACAAAAGCAAGCCGGGGGCTCGCGAGCGGTTCATGACCCCAGCCTGGGTTGGGGATAGCATGCAAGGTTGGGTGCGAGAGCAGGGGGCTGGGCACCCCGACGTCCACATACAACCACCGCTCTCTGAACCCGGCCTGAGGAGGAGGAAGGCTGAAGTCGATCCCTGAAGCAGCCGTCCCTGGCACGGCGAAGAAGCTCACACACCCCGAGCATTGAGTAGGGTCGCTCAGGCGCAAGGAAAAGAAGTGGTGCAGCAAGGCAATAGAAGGAGGGATTCCTATCATCGCCTCACACACGAAAGCAAAGACAGCTAAAATGGTAATGGACTCCGGCCCAAGGTGCATCATGTGGATCTGATAATGGGAGAGCACAGCATTGGAGAAAGCAGAAAAGGGGGGAACCAGACCCACCCATAGGGCGTCGGCGAAGAATCGGACCTCCGTGACGGTCCTAGCAAGAAAGGTGCGAGATGCGGGCCAAACTGTGGTCCGGCCACACTCGTTGAAGACGGAAGCAAGGGCAGATTGGACCTTGTCCAAGGCTTCCAGGCTAAGTATGATTGATCGATCGACGGCGAGAGCCGCCGCCGAGGGAGCACAGGACGAAGACACGGGTTTCTTTCCCTTTCCCTTCTTCGCCGGCGCCATGGCATTGGGGAGGGGGAGGAGCTCGAGCCGGATTGGCAGCGGAGGTTGGAGCTTGGAGAAGAAGGAGAGGTAGGAGGCGAGCGGGCAGCCAAAGGAGGAACAACTGTGTACAACTTCGGGTCCGCTTAGCCGGGCGCGTAACAAGGTGTCGTGGGAAGCGCAGACGCCCAAGTCCAATCAACCGCCACGCGGCGCCCAAGGCCGCAGGCTGTTAGGGCCCGCGGCGCTTCGCACTTGCCCCTTCGCTTCTTTACTAAGCCAAGCCCGCGCGCGCCTTGGGCCTGGGGGCTACTGTCGGTGTTCTGGGAACGGGGGTCCCCAGACTTGCCTGCATGCGGCTTGCGGCGTGGCTCAAGTGGGGGCCCAGCGTGGCCCATCTTCATCAACACAAGCTCAAGACCCTCGCGAGCGGCCAAGCCTCGCGGGGCGGACGATAGAGAGCTTCCTCAAGTACGTCCTCATCAGGCAGGGCTCGCGAGGAGGCGGAGAGATCAATGCAAGGGTACCTCGCGAGGATCCAGTGACGCAAGCCATGACGATCAAGGCGAGGCGGGTGCCAGGCGGGCGCCGGCCTGTGCAGATTCCTTCTTTCCCCTTTGGTGCAAAGGGGGCAAGCACATGCCAAGGCATCACGCAAATGTTACCATTCCAGTGCAACGAGACCAAGACCAGCCAGACAGCCGGACGGAGGTCACCGTGGAGCCCAAGACGGCGTCACCACCAGAGCTTTTGGCAGCCAAAGACCACCTTTGGTCAGGATAACTTGTACTAGATGTTCCCCTTCCAAATGGCCAATTGTTGGCGCCCTTCCTGCTCAATTATTTCGGGGAGAGGCCCAGGGACTCTATAAATAGAGCTATCCACCACAGAGAAGAGGGGGCGCCCTAGTAGGAAGATAGAGAGAGAGAGGCGACTGAACTGACCCAAGCAGTTCATCGCACCAGCCCAAGAACACCTCTCGCGAGGCTGTTCTTCCTTTGTACTGTTCATCATCAGCCCAGAGGCAATCCACCACACCACACACTAGAGTAGGGTATTACACCACAACGGTGGCCCGAACCAGTATAAATCTCGTGTCCCTTGTGTTGCTCATCGTTTTCACCCTAGTTCGCACGAGTGGATCAGACGTAGAACGGTAGGGGAGAGATCTCCGCGCGCACCCCAGTGTTTGAACCTCAAGGGTCTGCCGGAACCCGAAATCCGACAATCCTTCCTCCGTTGGATTATATAGAGTATTACCATCGCAGTCCAAGTCATCTAGATCACTACGTCAGTTGGGCGGACCTTGTTTTGTAGAAGATTGTAATCTGCCAAGTGCCCACACGACATGCGAATTACGCAGACTTCAAGCTAATTGCCTTGTTCGACCGCGGACTCGCCTATATTTACGCTGGTGCCTTCTTTAGCTGGAGACAACCCGGCTCGCAGTGGATCATCGTCAAAGCTGATACACACTTCTGTGATGCTATTGAACACAATGGCATCATCTACGCGATCGACAAAGCAGATGGCACCACGTATTGCTGGGACGGCGCGTGTAAGTTGTTTCTTGTCATGTTAGTTTCCTCATTTTTATGATGTAGAAACATGCACCACACTGTTGGTTTCATCTAACCATACATTAAGGAAGTAATTGTGCATATGGAGAACTCTATATTTGGAAGTAGTGAAATCCTGCAATGCTTACCATGTGTACATACCTATATTCGCCCTTCAGCAATCAATGGCTAGAATAATATCCTCACAAAATTTTTGCCCACAGAACACGAGTATATAACAATGCATGGTCTGTTAGTTACCTTGAAGAATTTGTTTGTGAGGACAGAACATGATTATATAACATGCATGACATGGTAGTTTCCTGTGAAGAATCGATTGCGAGATAACATGAGTATAACCATGCATGGCACTTCTATATTTTCGAACCCAGTATACATTTCCCTGTATTTTCCTCCCAGTTCCAACAGGGACATATCAATGATGTTTCTTGCATTATCCTACTCATACTCTAAACAATGATGATCTTACATTAACAATGCATGTCCTTTTTGATATGATGCAGTGTCCCTACAGTTACTGTCCTTTGTAATCACACCACCTTTGCCAAAAACAGGGAAGCACAACTGGTTCCTCGCTCGATCAGACGACGGCAAAAGACTGATGATCATTCAGACACATGAGCCGGAAAAGTTATATTGCAAAACCCCCACTGTATACAAGCACCGTGTAATACGTGAGTATCCGGATAGTGGCTGTTACGTCTATGAGCAGGATACCAGCTTGTTGGGGCCTTTAGGATATTTTAGTTGGAGGCGGGTAAACAGCCTTGGTTCACACTCTCTGTTTCTCGGACTCAATTATCCGATTAACCAGGAGATCACCGTTGGCAAGGACCCTGATGGCAGAGAGGCTCTGTTTTCTATGGAAAACTGTGTCTACATGGCGAGCCCTAGGAGTTCGGGAGCAAACTCCCCTGATTGTCAACGATACAGCCTGCAGCCAAAAGAAGGTGAGAATGACAAAGGCATCTGAATTAACTTTGATCCTTGGATGTCTCAATTACGACAGGCAGTGATGTGGTTCGAGCCTTCAGGTTGATAGGTAATTGGGCTGTTGCATCGAAAGGGTGGAGTACTGGTGTCTCCGGATCACTGGTCGCTGAAGCGGGGCTGCAAATTATGATGGTGTTGGATCATCTCTTCGAATGACTTTGTTGTCTTTGCTGCTGGTTCTGGATGGGTAGTTCTTTCTTTTGTTATGCATATTCCTTGTCATTTGGTCATCCTCGTCTATGTCACTCTTACTATGTAATAGTTGCTTCTGTTTAGAATATCATTCTCGTCTGGATCACGAGAGTCTGAGCGCTGCAGATGGGTGCGTTTTGGTGGTGTAGCAAGACTTCTTATGAATTATCATGTCTTGCTGTTTACGTCAGTAGTAGTCACTAGTCAGTGTTTGAATGTTGTATATATCGTTGTTTCAAACTGTTTATTGTCTCGAACTACTGGTGGGCTAAATGAGGGCATCACCATTCTCCAGTGTTCAGAGTATATCTCCTTTTTTCAAGTTATATAATTTGAGCACAGTGTCTTTTCGATGATGTACACTTGTTTGGGCCAGTGAGGTGTCGTTGAATATGGGCCGAGTAGTAACGCAATGCCAAACAGGTCAATTATGACTCTCAGGCCGGGCTCTCAAAAGATCCTGAAAAAAAAGGTCGGGCTCTCCAAAAAAGAAAGAATAAGGACTCTTAGGCCGACATGTGGGCACCACCGGTGTTTTCATGCGCTTGCGCGCCGAGAGCATATTGGCGCGTGCTCGAAATTCATGCTACCTTTTCATCCCCAGTCTCCCGCCCCTCCCCCACCTCTGGAATCTCGATTCCTACTCTAGTTCCCCCAAATCCCCCTCATGTACTCCCTGTACTCAAGCGCACTATCATGTCGCCGGTCAACGCGGATCTCCGAGCCGGAGATCTTGAGGTCCGTCCTGCCTTCGGTCGCTGCGTGTTGTCACTCAACAGTGGCATGGCGGCGCTTGACGACCAGTTTGCCGGCAAAGTGCTGATGGTAACCATCAACGGCGACCGGCCTCCCGTCTCGTCGGATGACCTTGTCAAAGCTCTTGGCATTGCGCACGGCATCCAAATAAGTGGCTTGCTCGTCGAAGTCTGTCCGCCACCGGCTGATTTCTTCGTCAGGTTCCGGACAACTTTCGACTGCAGTCGTGTGTTCGAATTTTCCCGGCTTTTGTTCTGCGATGGGCTGGTGAGCTTTGATCGGTGGCACCCAGGATGGGGCTCGGTGCCCTCTGAGCTTGAGTTTTTAACAAAGCTTACCTTCCACGGCATGCCTCGACGTGCTTGGAACAGCGAGTCCATGAACGAGCTTATCAACGACCTTGGAGGTGAGCTCGTAAGTATGTTTGTTCCTCCAGACAGCTGGGCTCTGACGGTTATGGCATGGATGAAGAAGCCATCCACCATACCGAAGGTGATTGGTGTTGAGATACCGGTGCAGGAACCGGGGTTGTACTATCTGTTGCCACCAAGGCCGCCGCGGACCACGTTAGGGATGTACCTGTATCGAGTGTTCGTGCATGTCGAGGAAGTGGTCAATCCATCAATCGAAGTCCTGCCGCCGCCGCTGGTGCCAGGGTCCGTCGACGACGTCCATTACAGGAGTCAACGTCAGACTTTCCCCATGTTTCTCGGAACGATGGATGGCACAGGGCCTACTCCATCGCGCGGTGGAGGCCACTGCTTCTTTGGGAGAAGAGGCAGGGCTGGCTGCCTGGATGTGCTCTAATTTGAGGTAACAACTGAATCTTGTCAGATACTAGCTAAATCCGAGCTATGGGTGTGAAGCACTGATATGCCAATACATTTGATTGCGACTTGTTCTAATTTTGTACCTGAACTTTTTTAGAAAGGGCTGTACGTCAACTTAATGTGCTAGCAGAACTTATTGTGTTGTCTGTCTGTTTTCTTTGCACAACATTCAAGATATTTCCCCGTCATTGATAAAGACGATGAACCGTTATGTACGACTTCGTTGGTTTCAACATAGCCCTTCCCGTAGCGATCCACTGCTTCCATCCTGATTGTGCCGCCTGCGTGAAACTTTTGTATGCAAGTTCAGTTGCTATGATGTTCTATATGATTGTGTCAACTATATAAGTTTTTACTGAGCATCGGCAATGCATATGGCTGAAAGATGTATTTACGAGCATCGGCCGATGGGTCTCTCTCTCTCTATCTCTCTCTCACACACACACACACGCACACGCACAAGAGGGACCCGTTGAATTATTTATTTGCTCGTGACAGCTTTTAATTAGGTTCCACTGTAATCTAACTTTTTTCTTAAGTTATTAATTGAGCTCAGTGACTTCAAAAAGTTGTACAGAAGCCTTGTTTGGGCCTTTCCGGCGTCGCTGAATGTGGGTTGAGTAACCATGTTAGGTTGTACTGTACTACACAGGCCTTTTTCGCTATTTTTTTTAAATAATACATTTTTATTATTTTTCATAAATATTACGCTGGGTAAATTTTTTTCAAAAATAATACACCGTCGGCCCGCTGCAGGCCGACTGGGCCTAGTCGGCCTACAGCTGGCCGACTGGCCCTTGTCGGCCCACTGTGGGCTGATTGGGTCCTGTGGGCCCACTGTGGGCTGATTGGGTCCTGTCGGCCCACTGTGGGCCAACTAGAGCTAATTGGCTCGCTG
The DNA here is from genome assembly GCA_032464435.1 of Aegilops umbellulata. NCBI lineage: Eukaryota > Viridiplantae > Streptophyta > Magnoliopsida > Poales > Poaceae > Aegilops > Aegilops umbellulata. Next base: position 336,194,058 of record CP136058.1, read on the forward strand.
TGGGCTAATTGATTTTGCAAAAGTGTTAATCATGTATTTAAAAAATATGTGTATTGTGACCTTCTCCGCTCGCTGTGGGCCCACTGTTGACTAAAAAAATATGTTTTAAAAAGTGTTAATCATGTATTTAAAAAATATGTGTATTGTGACCTCCTCCGCTCGCTGTGGGGCCATTGTTGACTAAAAAATATGTTTTAAAAAGTGGTGATCATGTATTTAAAAATTGTTAAATGTGTGTATAAAAAATGTTCCTTATCTATACAATTTTTTAAATGTGTGTATAAAAAATAGTTTTTTTTAACATCAGCAATGCAACTGGGCCGACAGTTGTACACAATATCCGGGTCAACTTGTTATTCTCCGCCCCGGTGGGCTGCAAACTTTCCTAGGAGGTATGCATTAGGCTTAACAAGAAAATAGACTTTTAGAAATAATAAATGGGATGTAATTATAATAACTGCACAATTACTATGCATCAAACACGTAATTAGTTTGAAAAATATATTATTTTTGGAATTTGAAAATTTTGATTTAATTACTCGTTGCGCGCGCAATATTTCGTTGGATTTTAACGTAATACAACTTTATTTTGAAATTATATTTAACCTGACTAGAAATTTCGGATAAAAATATTTTGGATCCCATCAAAATGTGGGAATTTTTTTTGAATTCTATTTTGAGCGGTTGTTTGAAATTATTAATCGTTGTCCTAGCTAGAAGTTCGGCTGTACTTTTAACAAACTGTAAATGGGTTGTAGTAAATTCCATTAGAATTAAAAAAATGGGTTGTACATTCTTACAAATCGAAAATGGGCTATATGTTCTCTACCAAATCCGAGTTGTGGGCCTACTAAGTTGACGCGTACCAAGGGCTTTGTCAACTTAGTCAATATAAACGATTCTAGCTGCAGTGATCGTACGATGTCCATCCAACGGCCGTAGTGCTTCTTCAACCTCTGGTCTTCTTGCTCCATCCGCCCAAAGCAGCGCCGGTCGTGTCGCGTGCTCCTGCCTCCCGTGGCCGGCGGTGATGCCGCGGAGGCCTCACCGCCCCGTACTACTCCCACCACTGGGCAGGCCATCCTACTACTCACCCACACCCCCTGTTATTCTGCGGCGACGACAGCCTCACACCGCAGCCGAACCAGTGAACCCTCGTACTCCTCTCCGCGCGGGCTTCCACTGCTGCGTCTTCCCCGGCTCCGCATCGTCCCTTTCCTAGGCCTCGCCGTCGTCCACTGCCCTGGTGCTCTCGGCGCGGCGTGGTCAACGTGGTCAAGAAACGACTTCCATCGGACGTGGACTGTACGTGGAGAGGCTGACAGCTGGGTCCACGGCCGCAGCAAGGAAGTGCCTCCTTATTACGCGGAAAATAATGTTTCCTCCACCTGACAGCAGGGACCCACCGGACGGGCCACCGTATTTCACGAAAAAAATGTTTCCCCCTGACTGCTGGGACCCACCAGCTACACCTTCGCACGCAAGGAAGTGCGTCCAAGCAAAAAAATGATTCACCCCCCTGACTGATGGGACCCACCAGCTACATCTTCGCACGCAAGGAAGTGCGTCCGGGCAAAATAAAACAAAACGATTTGCCCCCCTGACTGCTGGGACCCACCAGCCCCCCGACTGCTGGGACCCACCAGCTACATCTTCGCACGCAAGGAAGTGCGTCGGGCAAAAAAAAATGATTCGCCCCCTGACTGCTGGGACCCACCAACTACATCTTCGCAGGCAAGGAAGTGCCTGACAGTCGGGACCCACCTGGTCGAAGCGTACGTAGCATTGTCATTCTGGTCGCGAACGTGTACGTACATATTGAAGGAAATATGCCCTAGAGGCAATAATAAAGTTATTATTTATTTCCTTATATCATGATAAAGGTTTATTATTCATGCTAGAATTGTATTAACCGGAAACATAATGCATGTGTGAATACATAGACAAACAGAGTGTCACTAGTATGCCTCTACTAGACTAGCTCGTTAATCAAAGATGGTTATGTTTCCTAACCATGAACAAAGAGTTGTTATTTGATTAACGAGGTCACATCATTGGTTGAATGATCTGATTGACATGACCCATTATATTAGCTTAGCACCCGATCGTTTAGTATGCTGCTATTGCTTTATTCATGACTTATACATGTTCCTATGACTATGAGATTATGCAACTCCCGTTTGCCAGAGGAACACTTTGGGTACTACCAAACGTCACAACGTAACTGGGTGATTATAAAGGAGTATTACAGGTGTCTCCAATGGTAGATGTTGGGTTGGCGTATTTCGAGATTAGGATTTGTCACTCCGATTGTCGGAGAGGTATCTCTGGGCCCTCTCAATAATGCACATCACTTAAGCCTTGCAAGCATTGCAACTAATGAGTTAGTTGCGGGATGATGTATTACGGAACGAGTAAATAGACTTGCCGGTAACGAGATTGAACTAAGTATTGGATACTGACGATCGAATCTCGGACAAGTAACATACCGATGACAAAGGGAACAACATATGTTGTTATGCGGTCTGACCGATAAAGATCTTCGTAGAATATGTAGGAGCCAATATGGGCATCCAGGTCCCGCTATTGGTTATTGACCGGAGACATGTCTCGGTCATGTCTACATTGTTCTCGAACCATAGGGTCCGCACGCTTAACGTTACGATGACAGTTATTATGAGTTTATGCATTTTGATGTACCGAAGGTTGTTCGGAGTCCCGGATGTGATCACGGACATGACGAGGAGTCTCGAAATGGTCGAGACATAAAGATTGATATATTGGAAGCCTATGTTTGGACATCGGAAGTGTTCCAGGTGAAATCATGATTTTACCGGAATACCGGGTGGGTTACCGGAACCTCCCGGGAGCCATATGGGCCTTAATGGGCCTTAGTGGAAAGGATAAAGGGGCAGCCCTAGTGGCCGCGCTCCTCCCCCCTTCCCTAGTCCTATTAGGACTAGGAGAAGGTGGCCGGCCCCCTCTCTCTCTTTCCCCCCTTGAGGAATCCTATTCCAACTAGGATTGGGGGGGGAATCCTACTCCCGGAGGGAGTAGGACTCCCTGGCGCGCCACCCCTTGGCCGGCCAGCCCCTCCCCCTTGGCTCCTTTATATACGGGGGCAGGGGAGCACCCTAGGATACACAAGTTGATCTACGGATCGTTCCTTAGCCGTGTGCGGTGCCCCCTTCCACCAAATTCCACCTCGGTCATATCGTTGCAGTGCTTAGGCGAAGCCCTGCGCCGGTAACACATCAAGATCGTCACCACGCCGTCGTGCTGACGGAAATCTTCCCTGACGCTTTGGTGGATCGGAGCCCGGGGATCGTCATCGAGCTGAACGTGTGCTAAGAACTCGGAGGTGCCGGAGTAACGGTGCTGTGATCGGTCGGATCGCGAGGAGAACGTACGACTACTTCCTCTACGTTGAGTCAACGCTTCCGCTTCAGTCTACGAGGGTACGTAGACAACACTCTCCCCTCTCGTTGCTATGCATCACCATGATCTTGCGTGTGCGTAGGAATTTTTTTCAAATTACTACGTTCCCCAACAGTGGTATCAGAGCCTAGGTTTTTATGGTTTGATATTATTTGCACGAGTAGAACACAAGTAAGTTGTGGACGATACAAGTCATACTGCCTACCAGCATGTCATACTTTGGTTTAGCGGTATTGTTGGACGAGACGATCCGGACCAACCTTACGCGTACGCTTACACGAGACCGGTTCCCTCGACGTGCTTTGCACATAGATGGCTTGCGGAAGACTGTCTCTCCAACTTTAGTTGAACCGAGTGTGGCTACGCCCGGTCCTTGAGAAGGTTAAAACGGAGTCTATTTGACAAACTATTGTTGTGGTTTTGATGCGTAGGTAAGATGAGTTCTTGCTTAAGCCCGTAGCAGCCACGTAAAACTTGCAACAACAAAGTAGAGGACGTCTAACTTGTTTTTGCAGGGCATGTTGTGATGTGATATGGTCAAGACATGATGCTAAATTTTATTGTATGAGATGATCATGTTTTGTAACCGAGTTATCGGCAACTGGCAGGAGCCATATGGTTGTCGCTTTATTGTATGCAATGCAATCGTGATGTAATGCTTTACTTTATTACTAAGCGGTAGTGATAGTCGTGGAAGCATAAGATTGGCGAGACGACAACGATGCTATGATGGAGATCAAGGTGTCGCGCCGGTGACGATGGTGATCATGACGGTGCTTCAGAGATGGAGATCACAAGCACAAGATGATGATGACCATATCATAATCACTTATATTGATTGCATGTGATGTTTATCTTTTTATGCATCTTATCTTGCTTTGATTGACGGTAGCATTATAAGATGATCTCTCACTAAATTATCAAGAAGTGTTCTCCCTGAGTATGCACCATTGCAAAAGTTCTTCATGCTGAGACACCACGTGATGATCGGGTGTGATAGGCTCTACGTTCAAATACAACGGGTGCAAAACAGTTGCACACACGGAATACTCAGGTTATACTTGACGAGCTATGCATATAAGATATGACCTCGGAACACAGAGACCGAAAGGTCGAGCGTGAATCATATAGTAGATATGATCAACATAACGATGTTCACCATTGAAAACTACTCCATATCACGTGATGATCGGTTATGGTTTAGTTGATTTGGATCACGTGATCACTTAGAGGATTAGAGGGATGTCTATCTAAGTGGGAGTTCTTAATTAATTAACTGAACTTAAACTTATCATGAACTTAGTATCTGATAGTATCTTGCTTGTTTTGATTGTAGATAGATGGCTCGTGCTGTTGTTCCGTTAAATTTTAATGCGTTCCTTGAGAAAGCAAAGTTGAAAGATGATGGTAGCAATTACACGGACTGGGTCCGTAACTTGAGGATTATCCTCATTGCTGCACAGAAGAATTACGTCCTGGAAGCACCGCTAGGTGCCAGGCCTGCTGCTAGAGCAACACCAGAAGTTATGAACGTCTGACAGAGCAAAGCTGATGAGTACTCGATAGTTCAGTGTGCCATGCTTTACGGCTTAGAACCGGGACTTCAACGACGTTTTGAATGTCATGGAGCATATGAGATGTTCCAGGAGTTGAAGTTAATATTTCAAGCAAATGCCCGGATTGAGAGATATGAAGTCTCCAATAAGTTCTATAGCTGCAAAATGGAGGAGAACAGTTCTGTCAGTGAGCATATACTCAAAATGTCTGGGTATAATAATCACTTGATTCAATTGGGAGTTACTCTTCCAGATGATTGCGTCATTGACAGAATTCTCCAATCACTGCCACCAAGCTACAAGAGCTTCGTGATGAACTATAATATGCAAGGGATGACCAAGACTATTCCCGAGCTCTTCGCAATGCTAAAAGCTGCGGAGGTAGAAATCAAGAAGGAGCATCAAGTGTTGATGGTTAACAAAACCACTAGTTTCAAGAAAAAGGGCAAAGGGAAGAAAAAGGGGAACTTCAAGAAGAACGGCAAGCGAGTTGCTGCTCAAGAGAAGAAACCCAAGTCTGGACCTAAGCCTGAAACTGAGTGCTTCTACTGCAAGCAGACTAGTCACTGGAAGCGGAACTGCCCCAAGTATTTGGCGGATAAGAAGGATGGCAAGGTGAACAAAGGTATATGTGATATACATGTTATTGATGTGTACCTTACTAATGTTCGCAGTAGCACCTGGGTATTTGATACTGGTTCTGTTGCTAATATTTGCAACTCAAAACAGGGACTACAGAATAAGCGGACACTAGCAAAGGACGAGGTGACGATGCGCGTGGGAAATGGTTCCAAAGTCGATGTGATCGCAGTTGGCACGCTACCTCTACATCTACCTTCGGGATTAGTATTAGACCTAAATAATTGTTATTTGGTGCCAGCGTTGAGCATGAACATTATATCTGGATCTTGTTTGATGCGAGACGGTTATTCATTTAAATCAGAGAATAATGGTTGTTCTATTTATATGAGTAATATCTTTTATGGTCATGCACCCTTGAAGAGTGGTCTATTTTTGATGAATCTCGATAGTAGTAATACACATATTCATAATGTTGAAGCCAAAAGATGCAGAGTTGATAATGATAGTGCAACTTATTTGTGGCACTGCCGTTTAGGTCATATCGGTATAAAGCGCATGAAGAAACTCCATACCGATGGACTTTTGGAGTCACTTGATTATGAATCACTTGGCACTTGCGAACCGTGCCTCATGGGCAAGATGACTAAAACACCGTTCTCCGGAACTATGGAGAGAGCAACAGATTTATTGGAAATCATACATACGGATGTATGTGGTCCTATGAATGTTGAGGCTCGTGGCGGATATCGTTATTTTCTCACCTTCACAGATGATTTGAGCAGATATGGGTATATCTACTTAATGAAACACAAGTCTGAAACATTTGAAAAGTTCAAAGAATTTCAGAGTGAAGTTGAAAATCATCGTAACAAGAAAATAAAGTTTCTACGATCAGATCGTGGAGGAGAATATTTGAGTTACGAGTTTGGTGTACATTTGAGAAATTGTGGAATAGTTTCGCAACTTACGCCACCCGGAACACCACAGCGTAATGGTGTGTCCGAACGTCGTAATCGTACTTTACTAGATATGGTGCGATCTATGATGTCTCTTACTGATTTACCGCTATCATTCTGGGGATACGCTCTAGAGATGGCCGCATTCACATTAAATAGGGCACCATCTAAATCCGTTGAGACGACGCCTTATGAACTATGGTTTGGCAAGAAACCAAAGTTGTCGTTTCTTAAAGTTTGGGGCTGCGATGCTTATGTGAAAAAGCTTCAACCAGATAAGCTCGAACCCAAATCGGAGAAATGTGTCTTCATAGGATATCCAAAGGAAACTGTTGGATACACCTTCTATCACAGATCCGAAGGCAAGACTTTTGTTGCTAAGTTCGGAAACTTTCTAGAGAAAGAGTTTCTTTCGAAAGAAGTGAGTGGGAGGAAAGTAGAACTTGACGAGGTAACTGTACCTACTCCTTTATTGAGAAGTAGTACATCACAGAAAACTGTTTCTGCGACACCTACACCAATAAATGAGGAAGCTAATGATGATGATCATGAAACTTTAGATCAAGATACTACTGAACCTCGTAGATCAACCAGAGTGAGATCCGCACCAGAGTGGTACGGTAATCATGTTCTGGAGGTCATGATATTAAATCATGATGAACCTACGAACTATGAAGAAGCGATGGTGAGCCCAGATTCCGCAAAATGGCTTGAAGCCATGAAATCTGAGATGGGATCCACGTATGAGAACAAAGTATGGACTTTGGTTGACTTGCCCGATGGTCGGCAAGCAATTGAGAACAAATGGATCTTCAAGAAGAAGACTGACGCTGATGGTAATGTTACTGTCTACAAAGCTCGACTTGTCGCAAAAGGTTTTCGACAAGTTCAAGGGATTGACTACGATGAGACCTTCTCACCCGTAGCGATGCTTAAGTCTGTCCGAATCATGTTAGCAATTGCCGCATTTTATGATTATGAAATTTGGCAGATGGATGTAAAAACTGCATTCCTGAATGGATTTCCGGAAGAAGAATTGTATATGATGCAACCAGAAGGTTTTGTCGATCCAAAGGGAGCTAATAAAGTGTGCAAGCTCCAGCGATCCATTTATGGACTGGTGCAAGCCTCTCGGAGTTGGAATAAATGCTTTGATAGTGTGATCAAAGCATTTGGGTTTGTACAGACTTTCGGAGAAGCCTGTATTTACAAGAAAGTGAGTGGGAGCTTTGTAGCATTTCTGATATTATATGTGGATGACATATTACTGATTGGAAATGATATAGAATTTCTGGTAGCATAAAGGGATACTTGAATAAGAATTTTTCAATGAAAGACCTCGATGCAGCTGCTTACATATTGGGCATCAAGATCTATAGAGATAGATCAAGACGCTTAATTGGACTTTCACAAAGCACATACCTTGACAAAGTTTTGAAGAAGTTCAAAATGGATCAAGCAAAGAAAGGATTCTTGCCTGTACTACAAGGTGTGAGACTGAGTAAGACTCAAAGCCCGACCACTGCAGAAGATAGAGAGAAAATGAAAGATGTTCCCTATGCTTCAGCCATAGGCTCTATCATGTATGCAATGCTGTGTACCAGACCTGATGTGTGCCTTGCTATAAGTTTAGCAGGGAGGTACCAAAGTAATCCAGGAGTGGATCACTGGACAGCGGTCAAGAACATCCTGAAATACCTGAAAAGGACTAAGGATATGTTTCTCATATATGGAGGTGACAAAGAGCTCACCGTAAGAGGTTACGTTGATGCAAGCTTTGACACTGATCCGGACGATTCTAAATCGCAAACCGGATGCGTGTTTACATTAAACGGTGGAGCTGTCAGTTGGTGCAGTTCTAAACAAAGCGTCGTAGCGGGATCTACATGTGAAGCGGAGTACATAGCTGCTTCGGAAGCAGCAAATGAAGGAGTCTGGATGAAGGAGTTCATATCCGATCTAGGTGTCATACCTAGTACATCGGGTCCAATGAAAATCTTTTGTGACAATACTGGTGCAATTGCCTTAGCAAAGGAATCCAGATTTCACAAAAGGACCAAACACATCAAGAGACGCTTCAACTCCATCCGGGATCTAGTCCAGGTGGGAGACATAGAGATTTGCAAGATACATACGGATCTGAATGTTGCAGACCCGTTGACTAAGCCTCTTCCACGAGCAAAACATGATCAGCACCAAGACTCCATGGGTGTTAGGATCATTACAGTGTAATCTAGATTATTGACTCTAGTGCAAGTGGGAGACTGAAGGAAATATGCCCTAGAGGCAATAATAAAGTTATTATTTATTTCCTTATATCATGATAAAGGTTTATTATTCATGCTAGAATTGTATTAACCGGAAACATAATGCATGTGTGAATACATAGACAAACAGAGTGTCACTAGTATGCCTCTACTAGACTAGCTCGTTAATCAAAGATGGTTATGTTTCCTAACCATGAACAAAGAGTTGTTATTTGATTAACGAGGTCACATCATTGGTTGAATGATCTGATTGACATGACCCATTATATTAGCTTAGCACCCGATCGTTTAGTATGTTGCTATTGCTTTATTCATGACTTATACATGTTCCTATGACTATGAGATTATGCAACTCCCGTTTGCCAGAGGAACACTTTGGGTACTACCAAACGTCACAACGTAACTGGGTGATTATAAAGGAGTATTACAGGTGTCTCCAATGGTAGATGTTGGGTTGGCGTATTTCGAGATTAGGATTTGTCACTCCGATTGTCGGAGAGGTATCTCTGGGCCCTCTCAGTAATGCACATCACTTAAGCCTTGCAAGCATTGCAACTAATGAGTTAGTTGCGGGATGATGTATTACGGAACGAGTAAAGAGACTTGCCGGTAACGAGACTGAACTAAGTATTGGATACTGACGATCGAATCTCGGACAAGTAACATACCGATGACAAAGGGAACAACATATGTTGTTATGCGGTCTGACCGATAAAGATCTTCGTAGAATATGTAGGAGCCAATATGGGCATCCAGGTCCCACTATTGGTTATTGACCGGAGACGTGTATCGGTCATGTCTACATTGTTCTCGAACCGTAGGGTCCGCACGCTTAACGTTACGATGACAGTTATTATGAGTTTATGCATTTTGATGTACCGAAGGTTGTTCGGAGTCCCGGATGTGATCACGGACATGACGAGGAGTCTCGAAATGGTCGAGACATAAATATTGATATATTGGAAGCCTATGTTTGGACATCGGAAGTGTTCCAGGTGAAATCAGGATTTTACCGGAATACCGGGTGGGTTACCGGAACCCCCCGGGAGCCATATGGGCCTTAATGGGCCTTAGTGGAAAGGAGAAAGGTGCAGCCCTAGTGGCCGCGCGCCTCCCCCCTTCCCTAGTCCTATTAGGACTAGGAGAAGGTGGCCGGCCCCCTCTCTCTCTCTCTCTTTCCCCCCCCCCCCTTGAGGAATCCTATTCCAACTAGGATTGGGGGGGAATCCTACTCCCGGAGGGAGTAGGACTCCCTGGCGCGCCACCCCTTGGCCGGCCAGCCCCTCCCCCTTGGCTCCTTTATATACGGGGGCAGGGGAGCACCCTAGGATACACAAGTTGATCTACGGATCGTTCCTTAGCCGTGTGCGGTGCCCCCTTCCACCAAATTCCACCTCGGTCATATCGTTGCAGTGCTTAGGCGAAGCCCTGCGCCGGTAACACATCAAGATCGTCACCACGCCGTCGTGCTGACGGAACTCTTCCCCGATGCTTTGCTGGATCGGAGCCCGGGGATCGTCATCGAGCTGAACGTGTGCTAAGAACTCGAAGGTGCCGGAGTAACGGTGTTGTGATCGGTCGGATCGCGAGGAGAACGTACGATTACTTCCTCTACGTTGAGTCAACGCTTCCGCTTCGGTCTACGAGGGTACGTAGACAACACTCTCCCCTCTCGTTGCTATGCATCACCATGATCTTGCGTGTGCGTAGGAATTTTTTTGAAATTACTACGTTCCCCAACACATATATACTGGTCGATGTAGAGGCGCGCACGTAGCATGTACACGTACGTACAATGACCAGGGTGCAATAAAGAAAATACGGCCACGTATGTATACATACGGGCGGGGTCTCGAACGCCTACTCGCGCATACGTATGGCGAGGGCTCGTGTACATGGCTGGGTCGGAACGGAGAAACAGTGTCGTCGTCGTGTTCATGGGAAGGTAACGGAATGCGTCGTGTTCATGGGGAGGCAACGGAATGCGTCGTGTTCATCAGGAGGCAACACGGCTGGGTCGGAGCGGAATGCGTGGTCGTGTTCATCGGGAGGGCTTGGACGGAAGAGGCGATGGAAACGAGGCCTGACGTACCGCACAACGGAGGAAATGGACCTCCTACGGTCGAAACGGGGGTCCTGTTGATCGGGAGGGGTGTGGCGTACCGCAAAACGGAGAAAACGGAGCTCCTACGGTCGAAACGGGGGTCCTGGTGATCGGGAGGGGTGTGGCGTACCGCAAAACGGAGGAAACGGACTTGTGTTGGAGCGCTATGGTCGAAACGGGGGTCCTGTTCATCGGGAGGGGTGTGGCGTACCGCAAAACGGGACCATGGGATACTGTTCATCTCCACCGTCGACCCCCTCCAGCCTCCACGAGCTACTGTTCATCCACCGTCGACCTCCTCCAGCCTCCACGGGCTCCTGTTCATCCAGCCTCCACCGTGCGCTACTCCACCGGCTACTGTTCAACCACCCCTCCACCGTCTACTGTTCATCCAGCCCTGCACACCACGGGGTCCTGTTCAACCACCCCTGCATGGGCACCCCTCCACCGTCTACTGTTCATCCTGCGCTCCACACCACGGGGTCTTGTTCATCCACCCCTCCACGGGCACCCCTCCACCGTCTACTGTTCATCCAGCCCTCCACCACACCGCGGGGTCCTGTTCATCCAAAGGCAACGCCACCGCTCACTGTTCATCCACCCCCCCAACGCTCACTGTTCATCCAGAGGCAACATCGATCGGCTTTAGTTAGCAGCAGTAGCCAAGGAATCGCTCGATCGGGTTCAGTTAACAGCCATCGATCGATCGCTCGGGTTCAGTAACGCGTAGCCTGTAGTGCAATCGCTCGGGTTCAGTTAGAGTCCAACGCCTCGCTCGGGTTCAGTTAGAGCCAACGCCTCGCACACACGCGCGTACGTGTACGAGAGAAACGCGCATCGCTCGGCCCCCGACCTCCCACCGTAACCGGGAACTCCCCAAAATTTTCCTCCCCCTCGCTTCTACCACGGTTTTTTCCGTCATGGACGGCCCAAAGAATGTCATGCAGCTGCGTCTCCGGCCCGCCCAGGACGAAAAGCCCATTTTCTGTCATGACTTTTTGTCATAGAAGTAGGAGCCCACCACATATATGATGATACCGGGTTTTGTCACAATTATCATCATAGAAGTGTCATATGTATGACAAAAAAAAAATTCATTCGGCCCAAAATGTCACGGATGTGTCTTTTTTTTTGTAGTGGATACTTTGAAGGAATTCCTCATGAAGAAAGGCTTCAAACCCGGTTCACTCGACCCTACTCTTTTCACTAAATCTTATGATGGTGAACTGTTTGTGTGCCAAATATATGTTGATGATATTATCTTTGGTTGTACTGACCAACGTTATAGTGATGAATTTGCCTATATGATGAGTGAAGAATATCAAATGTCTATGATGGGAGAACTGAAATTCTTCTTAGGTCTTCAAATTCGTCAACGGCGCAATGGCATATTCATATCTCAGGAGAAATACCTCAAGGATGTACTGAGGAAATTCGGCATGCAAGATTGCAAATGCGTCAAAATTCCTATGCCCACAAATGGCCATCTGTGCACTGATGAAGATGGTATTGACTTCGATCATAAGGTATACCGCTCCATGATTGGTTCTTTATTGTACTTATGTGCATCTAGGCCAGATATAATGCTTAGTGTTTGCATGTGTGCCCAATTTCAAGCTACACCGAAGGAATCACATCATAAGGCTGTGAAGCATATTCTTCGATATCTAGCTCACACACCAACATTTGGATTATGGTACCCCAAGGGCTCGGCTTCTAATCTCATTGGATATTCTGACTCTGACTATGCTGGTGATCATGTGGACCGCAAGTCAACATCTGGTACATGTCATTTCCTCGGACGATCTTTGGTCTGTTGGTCCTCGAAGAAACATAACTGCGTATCACTGTCTACTGTTGAAGCTAAGTATATTGCTACTGGTTCTTGCTGTGCTCAACTGCTATGGATGAAGCAAACTCTCAAGGACTACGGCGTCAACGTGAAGAATGTGCCTCTCCTCTGTGACAATGAGAGTGCAATAGAGATTGCTCACAACCCAGTTCAGCACTCGAAGAGAAAGCACATTCAGATTCGTCATCATTTTCTTCGTGATCATGTGTTGAAGGGCGACATTTCTATTGAGCATGTGAAGACTGAAGAATAGCTAGCCGATATCTTCACAAAGCCCTTGGATGAGAAGAGATTTAGCAAGTTGTGGTGTGAGCTAAATATCTTAGAGTCTTCGAATGTTCTTTAAAAAGGACACTCATCCTAACACTTATGCAAAATTGATGACTTAGATGTGCAACACATGAAGAAACATTTTTCTTCAATCAATGAAGAACAACACTCTAAGTGTGAAGAAATTAACGAAGAATTTGATTCTCAGAACCCTACGACAATTGTACGCGGTGTCTGAAATCATCATTCTTATATGGTGGGTCACGCCACCACCAAAGTTGAAATTCTTCAATTTGAGTTTTTCCTCAGTTTTGAAATTCCTCAGTTGTTCATATACTTCAACTTTGCAAAATCTTCACTGTTTCCGTCGTTTTTCCTCATTGACTATATATATATATATATATATATATATATATATATATATATATATATATATATATATATATATATATATATATATCTATGTGTGTGTGTGTGTGTGTGTGTGTGTGTGTGTGTGAGTTTGTGTCCTCTACAACATTCACTTATGGCTAATTCTTCAAGTTGGTTTTTCTGCTAAGTGAATCTGATCGGACCCTTGCCCCTCTATGCTATACTCAACCCAATCTATTCACAAATTCTTCATGTGCGTTCTATTTGAAACTCGTTCAAAATCTTCACTGTGTCCTTGTCAGCTGAAGAATTTGCGAACGGAACGTTAAAACTTATCTTATCCAAATTTTCGGTTTTGCCGCTCAAACCGTTCCGGATCCCCCGATAGACTTATCTATTCACCCACGATCTAACACGATCTCCACTTCTTAGTACGTGGGTGACACATGTCATGCGAATGAGAAGGGTTAGGGGCACGTTCGTCCAAAATCTTCGGGCGAACAGTTTTTCACCGTGGCTATAAATACCCCCTCTCCCCTTCCTCACTTCCTTTACTCCGCTCGACCTCCTTCTCCAGCTCGAGCTTCTCAAACCCTAGCGCCGCCGCTACTCCATCATCGCCGGTGAGGAAGAGCTTCACTGCCTCGACCTCATCGCCGTCGTACTCGCGCCGGCCGCGGAAATCTTCACTCCGCCGCCGTCGTAGCCGTCTTCCTCCGCCGAGTTAGGGCGTGTGAAGGAAATATGCCCTAGAGGCAATAATAAAGTTATTATTTATTTCCTCATATATCATGATAAATGTTTATTATTCATGCTAGAATTGTATTAGCCGGAAACATAATACATGTGTGAATATATAAACAAACAGAGTGTCACTAGTATGCCTCTACTTGACTAGCTCGCTAATCAAAGATGGTTATGTTTCCTAACCATGAACAAAGAGTTGTTATTTGATTAACGAGGTCACATCATTAGTTGAATGATCTGATTGACATGACCCATTCCATTAGCTTAGCACCCGATCGTTTAGTATGTTGCTATTGCTTTATTCATGACTTATACATGTTCCTATGACTATGACATTATGCAACTCCCGTTTACCGGAGGAACACTTTGTGTGCTACCAAACGTCACAACGTAACTGGGTGATTATAAAGGTGCTCTACAGGTGTCTCCAAAGGTACTTGATGCGTTGGCGTATTTCGAGATTAGGATTTGTCACTCCGATAGTCGGAGAGGTATCTTTGGGCCCTCTCGGTAATGCACATCACAAAAGCCTTGCAAGCATTACAACTAATATGTTAGTTGTGAGATGATGTATTACGGAACGAGTAAAGAGACTTGCCGGCAACGAGATTGAACTAGGTATTGGATACCGACGATCGAATCTCGGGCAAGTAACATACCGATGACAAAGGGAACAACGTATGTTGTTATGCGGTCTGATCGATAAAGATCTTCGTAGAATATGTAGGTGCCAATATGGGCATCCAGGTCCCGCTATTGGTTATTGACCAGAGACGTGTCTCGGTCATGTCTACATTGTTCTCGAACCGTAGGGTCCGCACGCTTAACGTTACGATGACAGTTATTATGAGTTTATACATTTTGATGTACTGAAGGTAGTTCGGAGTCCCGGATGTGATCACGGACATGACGAGGAGTCTCGAAATGGTCGAGACATAAAGATTGATATATTGGAAGCCTATATTTGGACATCGGAATCGATCCGGGTGAAATCGGCATTTTACTGGAGTACCGAGGGGTTACCGGAACCCCCCGGGGGGTTAATGGGCCTTCATGGGCCATAAGGGAGAAGAGAGGGGCCGGCCAGGGCAGGCCGCGCGCCCCCTCCCCCCTAGTCCGAATAGGACAAGGAAGGGGGGCGGCGCCCCCCTTCCTCTTCTCCCTCCCCCTTTCCTTCTCCAACAAGGCAAGAGAAGGGGGAGTCCTACTCCCGGTGGGAGTAGGACTCCTCCAGGCGCACCCCTTGGGGGCCGGCCGCACCTCCCCCTCCCTCCTTTATATACGGGCGCAGGGGGCACCCTACAACACACAAGTTGATCTTCGTGATCGTTCCTTAGCCGTGTGCGGTGCCCCCCTCCCCCGTATTCCACCTCGGTCATATCGTTGCAGTGCTTAGGCGAAGCCCTGCGTCGGTAGAACATCATCATCGTCATCACGCCGTCGTGCTGACGGAACTCATCCCCGAAGCTTTGCTGGATCGGATCCCGAGGAGCGTCATCGAGCTGGACGTGTGCTAAGAACTCGGAGGTGCCGGAGTAACGGTGCTTGGATCGGTCAGACCGGGAAGACGTACGACTACTTCCTCTATGTTGCGTCAACGCTTCCGCTTCGGTCTACGAGGGTACATAGGCAACACTCTCCCCTCTCGTTGCTATGCATCACCATGATCTTGCGTGTGCGTAGGAATTTTTTTGAAATTACTACATTCCCCAACAGTGGCATCCGAGCCTAGGTTTTTATGGTTTCATGTTATATGCACAAGTAGAACACAAATGAGTTGTGGGCGATATAAGTCATACTGCCTACCAGCATGTCATACTTTGGTTCGGCGGTATTGTTGGATGAGGCGGCCCGGACCGACATTACGCGTACGCTTACGCGAGACTGGTTCTACCGCCGTGCTTTGCACACAGGTGGCTGGCGGGTGTCAGTTTTTGCAACTTTAGTTGAACCGAGTGTGGCTACGCCCGGTCCTTGCGAAGGTTAAAACGGCATCAACTTGACAAACTATCGTTGTGGTTTTGATGCGTAGGTGAGACTGGTTCTTGCTTAAGCCCGTAGCAGCCACGTAAAACTTGCAACAAACAAAGTAGAGGACGTCTAACTTGTTTTTGCAAGGCATGTTGTGATGTGATATGGTCAAGGCATGATGCTAAATTTTATTGTATGAGATGATCATGTTTTGTAACTGAGTTATCGGCAACTGGCAGGAGCCATATGGTTGTTGCTTTATTGTATGCAATGCAATCGCCCTGTAATGCTTTACTTTATCACTAAGCGGTAGCGATAGTCGTAGAAGCATAAGATTGGTGAGACGACAACGATGCTACGATGGAGATCAAGGTGTCACGCCGGTGACGATGGTGATCATGACGGTGCTTCGAAGATGGAGATCACAAGCACAAGTTGATGATGGCCATATCATATCACTTATATTGATTGCATGTGATGTTTATCTTTTATGCATCTTATCTTGCTTTGATTGACGGTAGCATTTTAAGATGATCTCTCACTAATTATCAAGAAGTGTTCTCCCTGAGTATGCACCGTTGCGAAAGTTCTTCGTGCTGAGACACCACGTGATGATCGGGTGTGATAGGCTCTACGTTCAAATACAACGGGTGCAAAACAGTTGCACACGCGGAATACTCAGGTTATACTTGACGAGCCAAGCATATACAGATATGGCCTCGGAACACGGAGACCGAAAGGTCGAGCGTGAATCATATAGTAGATATGATCAACATAGTGATGTTCACCATTGAAACTACTCCATCTCACGTGATGATCGGACATGGTTTAGTTGATGTGGATCACGTGATCACTTAGAGGATTAGAGGGATGTCTATCTAAGTGGGAGTTCTTAAGTAATATGATTAATTGAACTTAAATTTATCATGAACTTAGTCCCTGATAGTATCTTGCTTGTTTATGTTGATTGTAGATAGATGGCCCGTGTTGTTGTTCCGTTGAATTTTAATGCGTTCCTTGAGAAAGCAAAATTGAAAGATGATGGTAGCAATTACACGGACTGGGTCCGTAAGTTGAGGATTATCCTCATTGCTGCACAGAAGAGTTACGTCCTAGAAGCACCGCTGGGTGCCAGGCCTGCTGCAGGAGCAACACCAGATGTTATGAACGTCTGGCAGAGCAAAGCTGATGACTACTCGATAGTTCAGTGTGCCATGCTTTACGGCTTAGAACCGGGACTTCAATGACGTTTTGAACGTCATGGAGCATATGAGATGTTCCAGGAGTTGAAGTTAATATTCCAACAGAATGCCCGGATTGAGAGATATGAGGTCTCCAATAAGTTCTATAGATGCAAGATGGAGGAGAATAGTTCTGTCAGTGAGCATATACTCAAAATGTTTGGGTATTGTAATCACTTGATTCAACTGGGAGTTAATCTTCCGGATGATTGCGTCATTGACAGAATTCTCCAATCACTTCCACCAAGCTACAAAGGCTTCATGATGAACTATAATATGCAAGGGATGGATAAGACGATTCCCGAGCTCTTCGCAATGCTAAAGGTTGCGGAGGTAGAAATCAAGAAGGAACATCAAGTGTTGATGGTCAACAAGACCACTAGTTTCAAGAAAAAGGGCAAAGGGAAAAAGAAGGGGAACTTCAAGAAGAACAGCAAGCAAGTTGCTGCTCAAGAGAACAAACCCAAGTCTGGACCTAAGCCTGAAACTGAGTGCTTCTACTGCAAGCAGACTGGTCACTGGAAGCGGAACTGCCCCAAGTATTTGGCGGATAAGAAGGATGGCAAGGTGAACAAAGGTATATATGATATACATGTTATTGATGTGTACCTTACTAATACTCGCAGTAGTACCTGGGTATTTGATACTGGTTCTGTTGCTAATATTTGCAACTCGAAACAAGGACTACGGATTAAGCGAAGATTGGCTAAGGGCGAGGTGACGATGCGCGTGGGAAATGGTTCCAAAGTCGATGTGATCACGGTCGGCACGCTACCTCTACATCTACCTTCGGGATTAGTTTTAGACCTAAATAATTGTTATTTGGTGCCAGCGTTGAGCATTAAAATTATATCTGGATCTTGTTTAATGCGAGACGGTTATGCATTTAAATCCGAGAATAATGGTTGTTCTATTTATATGAGTAATATCTTTTTTCGTCATTCACCCTTAAAGAATGGTCTATTCTTATTGAATCTCGATAGTAGTGACACACATATTCATAATATTGAAGCCAAAAGATGCAGAGTTGATAATGATAGTGCAACTTATTTGTGGCACTGCCGTTTAGGTCATATCGGTGTAAAGCGCATGAAGAAACTCCATACTGATGGACTTTTGGAACCACTTGATTATGAATCACTTGGTACTTGCGAACCGTGCCTCATGGGCAATATGACTAAAACACCGTTCTCCGGTACTATGGAGAGAGCAACAGATTTGTTGGAAATCATACATACAGATGTATGTGGTCCAATGAATATTGAAGCTCGTGGCGGATATCGTTATTTTCTCACCTTCACAGATGATTTAAGCAGATATGGGTATATCTACTTAATGAAACATAAGTCTGAAACATTTGAAAAGTTCAAAGAATTTCAGAGTGAAGTTGAAAATCATCATAACAAGAAAATAAAGTTTCTACGATCTGATCGTGGAGGAGAATATTTGAGTTACGAGTTTGGTCTACATTTGAAACAATGCGGAATAGTTTCGCAACTCACGCCACCCGGAACACCACAACGTAATGGTGCGTTCGAACGTCTAATCGTACTTTACTTGATATGGTGCGATCTATGATGTCTCTTACAGATTTGCCGCTATCATTTTGGGGTTATGCTTTAGAGACGGCTGCATTCACGTTAAATAGGGCACCGTCGAAATCCGTTGAGACGACGCCTTATGAACTATGGTTTGGCAAGAAACCAAAGTTGTCATTTCTAAAAGTTTGGGGCTGCGATGCTTATGTCAAAAAGCTTCAACCTGATAAACTTGAACCCAAATCGGAGAAATGTGTCTTCATAGGATATCCAAAGGAAACTATTGGATACACCTTCTATCACAAATCCGAAGGCAAGAATTTTGTTGCTAAATTCGGAAACTTTCTAGAGAAGGAGTTTCTCTTGAAAGAAGTGAGTGGGAGGGAAGTAGAACTTGATGAGGTAACTGTACCTGCTCCCTTATTGGGAAATAGCACATCACAGGAACCGGTTTCTGTGACGTCTAAACCAATTGGTGAGGAAGTTAATGATGATGATCATGCAACTTCAAGATCAAGTTACTACAGAACCTCGTAGATCAACCAGAGTAAGATCCGCACCAGAGTGGTACGGCAATCCTGTTCTGGAAATCATGCTACTAGATCATGGTGAACCTACGAACTATGAAGAAGCGATGGTGAGCCCAGATTCCGCAAAATGGCTTGAAGCCATGAAATCTGAGATGGGATCCATGTATGAGAACAAAGTGTGGACTTTGGTTGACTTGCCTGATGGTCGGCAAGCAATTGAGAATAAATGGATCTTCAAGAAGAAGACTGATGCTGACGGTAATGTTACTGTCTACAAAGCTCGACTTGTCGCAAAAGGTTTTCGACAAGTTCAAGGGATTGACTACGATGAGACCTTCTCACCCGTAGCGATGCTTAAGTCTGTCCGAATCATGTTAGCAATTGCCGCATTTTATGATTATGAAATTTGGCAGATGGATGTAAAAACTGCATTCCTGAATGGATTTCCGGAAGAAGAATTGTATATGATGCAACCAGAAGGTTTTATTGATCCAAAGGGAGCTAACAAAGTGTGCAAGCTCCAGCGATCCATTTATGGACTGGTGCAAGCCTCTCGGATTTGGAATAAACGCTTTGATAGTGTGATCAAAGCATTTGGGTTTGTACAGACTTTTGGAGAAGCCTGTATTTACAAGAAAGTGAGTGGGAGCTTTGTAGCATTTCTGATATTATATGTGGATGACATATTACTAATCGGAAATGATATAGAATTTCTGGTAGCATAAAGGGATACTTGAATAAGAATTTTTCAATGAAAGACCTCGATGCAGCTGCTTACATATTGGGCATCAAGATCTATAGAGATAGATCAAGACGCTTAATTGGACTTTCACAAAGCACATACCTTGACAAAGTTTTGAAGAAGTTCAAAATGGATCAAGCAAAGAAAGGATTCTTGCCTGTACTACAAGGTGTGAAGTTGAGTAAGACTCAATGCCCGACCACTGCAGAAGATAGAGAGAAAATGAAAGATGTTCCCTATGCTTCAGCCATAGGCTCTATCATGTATGCAATGCTGTGTACCAGACCTGATGTGTGCCTTGCTATAAGTTTAGCAGGGAGGTACCAAAGTAATCCAGGAGTGGATCACTGGACAGCGGTCAAGAACATCCTGAAATACCTGAAAAGGACTAAGGATATGTTTCTCATATATGGAGGTGACAAAGAGCTCACCGTAAGAGGTTACGTTGATGCAAGCTTTGACACTGATCCGGACGATTCTAAATCGCAAACCGGATGCGTGTTTACATTAAACGGTGGAGCTGTCAGTTGGTGCAGTTCTAAACAAAGCGTCGTAGCGGGATCTACATGTGAAGCGGAGTACATAGCTGCTTCGGAAGCAGCAAATGAAGGAGTCTGGATGAAGGAGTTCATATCCGATCTAGGTGTCATACCTAGTGCATCGGGTCCAATGAAAATCTTTTGTGACAATACTGGTGCAATTGCCTTAGCAAAGGAATCCAGATTTCACAAAAGGACCAAACACATCAAGAGACGCTTCAACTCCATCCGGGATCTAGTCCAGGTGGGAGACATAGAGATTTGCAAGATACATACGGATCTGAATGTTGCAGACCCGTTGACTAAGCCTCTTCCACGAGCAAAACATGATCAGCACCAAGACTCCATGGGTGTTAGGATCATTACAGTGTAATCTAGATTATTGACTCTAGTGCAAGTGGGAGACTGAAGGAAATATGCCCTAGAGGCAATAATAAAGTTATTATTTATTTCCTTATATCATGATAAAGGTTTATTATTCATGCTAGAATTGTATTAACCGGAAACATAATGCATGTGTGAATACATAGACAAACAGAGTGTCACTAGTATGCCTCTACTAGACTAGCTCGTTAATCAAAGATGGTTATGTTTCCTAACCATGAACAAAGAGTTGTTATTTGATTAACGAGGTCACATCATTGGTTGAATGATCTGATTGACATGACCCATTATATTAGCTTAGCACCCGATCGTTTAGTATGTTGCTATTGCTTTATTCATGACTTATACATGTTCCTATGACTATGAGATTATGCAACTCCCGTTTGCCAGAGGAACACTTTGGGTACTACCAAACGTCACAACGTAACTGGGTGATTATAAAGGAGTATTACAGGTGTCTCCAATGGTAGATGTTGGGTTGGCGTATTTCGAGATTAGGATTTGTCACTCCGATTGTCGGAGAGGTATCTCTGGGCCCTCTCAGTAATGCACATCACTTAAGCCTTGCAAGCATTGCAACTAATGAGTTAGTTGCGGGATGATGTATTACGGAACGAGTAAAGAGACTTGCCGGTAACGAGACTGAACTAAGTATTGGATACTGACGATCGAATCTCGGACAAGTAACATACCGATGACAAAGGGAACAACATATGTTGTTATGCAGTCTGACCGATAAAGATCTTCGTAGAATATGTAGGAGCCAATATGGGCATCCAGGTCCCACTATTGTTTATTGACCGGAGACGTGTATCGGTCATGTCTACATTGTTCTCGAACCGTAGGGTCCGCACGCTTAACGTTACGATGACAGTTATTATGAGTTTATGCATTTTGATGTACCGAAGGTTGTTTGGAGTCCCGGATGTGATCACGGACATGACGAGGAGTCTCGAAATGGTCGAGACATAAAGATTGATATATTGGAAGCCTATGTTTGGACATCGGAAGTGTTCCAGGTGAAATCGGCATTTTACCGGAGTACCGAGGGGTTACCGGAACCCCCCGGGGGGTTAATGGGCCTTCATGGGCCATAAGGGAGAAGAGAGGGGCCGGCCAGGGCAGGCCGCGCGCCCCCTCCTCCCCTAGTCCGAATAGGACAAGGAAGGGGGGGCGGCGCCCCCCTTTCCTCTGCTCCCTCCCCCTTTCCTTCTCCAACAAGGCAAGAGAAGAGGGAGTCCTACTCCCGGTGGGAGTAGGACTCCTCCAGGCGCACCCCTTGGGGGCCGGCCGCACCTCCCCCTCCCTCCTTTATATACGGGGGCAGGGGGCACCTTAGAACACACAAGTTGATCTTCGTAATCGTTCCTTAGCCGTGTGCGGTGCCCCCCTCCACCATATTCCACCTCGGTCATATCGTTGCAGTGCTTAGGCGAAGCCCTGCGTCGGTAGAACATCATCATCATCATCACGCCGTCGTGCTGACGGAACTCATCCCCGAAGCTTTGCTGGATTAGTGCCCGGGGAGCGTCATCGAGCTGGACGTGTGCTAAGAACTCGGAGGTGCCGGAGTAACGGTGCTTGGATCGGTCAGACCGGGAAGACGTACGACTACTTCCTCTACGTTGCGTCAACGCTTCCGCTTCGGTCTACGAGGGTACGTAGACAACACTCTCCCTCTCGTTGCTATGCATCACCATGATCTTGCGTGTGCGTAGGAATTTTTTTGAAATTACTACGTTCCCCAACAGCGTGGAAGATCTGCACTGACGAACTTCACTTCTCAACCTCACAGTTCGTCGTGTTCTTCGTCCAGGCGTTCCTCAAATAAAAGTTGCGTACTTCTTCAGAGAATTCGATTGTTCAAATTCCTCAACTGGAGAAAATGGCAGACGGAAAGAAGCCACAGAAAGGAGGAAAGAGGCCTGAAATCGACACTGCCTTTGAAATCCCTGATGACATATACAAAGACTATTGCACTCCTGATGAGGCCAAGTTTGGTAAGGAGAATAAAAATCAGCGCAAGGTGCGCATCCAGAGGATAGAAAGGAGATGGGCAAGAGAGTGGAGAGAGTACAGGTATGTAACTCCAAAGTACATGAAGAAATTCGCACTCAATCCTCCATGCCCAAGACCTCCACTGGCACCTGGCCAAGAAGCAGATCCCACCATCCTCAAGCACGGTGAGGATTATCCTGAAGAATGGGCCAAATGCCAGGCCAAGTTGGCCAAACAAGCAAAAGAAGCAGTGAGGAAATTCAATGAAGACTCTGCTGCTGTTGCTGCCACTGAGGTCTCTGTCAAGCCGAAGAAATCTATGGCAAAGAAGCCTGCACGTAAGACAAGTGCTTCACCTACATTGCCCTCAAGGCCAAGTTCCTCAGCGATGCCCTCACGGCCAGAATCTTCAAAGCCCTCAAGGCCAATTCCTCAAGCTGCTCCTGCTCCTCCAAAGTCCTCAGCTGCTCCGACAAAGTCCTCAGCACCTGTGCATCTTGCCACGTGCCAAAGGACTACAGGCATCTCCATTGCCTCAGGAGTCTCAGCTAGTTCCTTAGCTGCACCCAATTCTTCAACGGGGCCCTCTCTGCTGAAGACAAAGGCCACTACTGGACGAGGTCCTCTCCCTAGTCCTCAGAAGAAGCAGGTTGCCTTCCAAGTGCCGTCTGAAGAAGACGGAGCTGATGATGAAGAACTTGTTGAGATCATCAGAGATAGGCAAGTCAGGGCCGCTAGAGCCAAAGGCACAAATGTGCCACTGCTGTTGGATCCAAGGTTGATCCTCGATTATATTGATCTCTGGCACAAGGACCCAAACACCCCTATGCCTGATTTCAAGTTGACACCTGGCCAAAGTCACATGCTGACCCATTTCATCCAAGAAGAAAAACGGAAATATGAGAAGGCCAGGCAGATCAAGAAGGTGCAGTACAGGAAGGAGAAATTTCTGAAGAACAGCGTTGTCTCTATGACAACTGATGAACTTATAAAAATCCAGTCTGAAATCAAAACCCTCAGCGATGATTTCAATGCTTACTATGCTGATTGGCAAGGAGCCAAAGTTAGGTTTGTTAAACTGACTGAGAAGTTCACCACCAATGTTGCAGCCCCATCGCAACAAGAAATTCCTCAGGCTGAAGCATCTGCTCAGCCAAATGAAGAACATGCCAGTGATAACCCACAAGTATAGGGGATCGCAACAGTTTTCGAGGGTAGAGTATTCAACCCAAATTTGTTGATTCGACACAAGGGGAGCCAAAGAATATTCTCAAGTATTAGTAGCTGAGTTGTCAATTCAACCACACCTGGAAACTTAGTATCTGCAGCAAAGTGTTTAGTAGCAAAGTAATATGATAGTGGTGGTAGCGGCAACAAAAGTAAAGACATCAAAAAGTAATGTTTTTGGTATTTTGTAGTGATTGTAATAGTAGCAACGGGAAAGTAAATAAGCATAAACCAGTATATGGAAAACTCGTAGGCACCAGATCAGTGATGGATAATTATGCCGGATGCGGTTCATCATGTGACAGTCATAACATAGGGTGACACACAACTAGCTCCAATTCATCAATGTAATGTAGGCATGTATTCCGTATATAGTCATACGTGCTTATGGAAAAGAACTTGCATGACATCTTTTGTCCTACCCTCCCGTGGCAGCGGGGTCCTATTGGAAACTAAGGGATATTAAGGCCTCCTTTTAATAGAGAACCAGAATAAAGCATTAGCACATAGTGAATACATGAACTCCTCAAACTATGGTCATCACCGGGAGTGGTCCCAATTATTGTCACTTCGGGGTTGCCGGATCATAACACATAGTAGGTGACTATAGACTTGCAAGATAGGATCAAGAACTCACATATATTCATGAAAACATAATAGGTTCAGATCTGAAATCATGGCACTCGGGCCCTAGTGACAAGCATTAAGCATAGCAAAGTCATAGCAACATCAATCTCAGAACATAGTGGATACTAGGGATCAAACCCTAACAAAACTAACTCGATTACATGATAAATCTCATCCAACCCATCACCGTCCAGCAATCCTACAATGGAATTACTCACGCACGGCGGTGAGCATCATGAAATTGGTGATGGAGGATGGTTGATGATGACGACGACGACAAATCCCCCCTCTCCGGAGCCCCGAACGGACTCCAGATCAGCCCTCCCGAGAGGTTTTAGGGCTTGGCGGCGGCTCCGTATCGTAAAACGTGATGATTTCTTCTCTCTGATTTTCTCTCTCCAAAAACAGATATATAGAGTTGGAGTTGGCGTCGGAGGGCATCCAGGGGGCCCACGAGGTAGGGGGCGCGCCCTAGAGGTGGGGGCGTGCCCCCCACCCTCGTGGACAGGGTGTGGGCCCCTGGTCTTCATCTTTGGCAAGGATTTATTATTATTATTTCTAAGATGTTCCGTGGAGTTTCAGGTCATTCCGAGAATATTTGTTTTCTGCACATAAAACAACACCATGGCAATTCTACTGAAAACAGCGTCAGTCCGGGTTAGTTCCATTCAAATCATACAAGTTAGAGTCCAAAACAAGGGCAAAAGTGTTTGGAAAAGTAGATACGACGGAGATGTATCAACTCCCCCAAGCTTAAACCCTTGCTTGTCCTCAAGCAATTCAGTTGACAAACTGAAAGAAAGAAAGAAAAACTTTTACAAACTCTGTTTGCTCTTGTTGTTGTAACTATGTCAAGCCAGCATTCAAGTTTTCAGCTAAGATCATAACTAACCACATTTGCAATAACTCTCAGGTCTCATAATTACTCCTATCAATAGCATAATCAACTAGCAAGCCATAATAATAAATCTCCGATGACAACACTTTCTCAAAACAATCATAATATAATATAACAAGATGGTATCTCGCTGGCCCTTTCTGAGACCGCAAAACATAAATGTAGAGCACCTTTAAAGATCAATGACTGACTAGACATTGTAATTCATGGTAAAAGAGATCCAATCATAGTCATACCCAATATAGATTAATAGTGATGAATGCAAATGACAGTTGTGCTCTCCAGCTAGTGCTTTTTAATAAGAGGGTGATGACTCAACATAAAAGTAAATGGATAGGCCCTTCGTAGAGGGAAGCAGGGATTTGTAGAGGTGTCGGAGCTCGGTTTTGAAATAGAGATAAATTGTATTTTGAGCGGTATACTTTCATTGTCAACGTAACAACTAAGAGATGGCGATATCTTCCATGCTAAACACATTATAGGCGGTTCCCAAACAGAATAGTAAATTTTATACTACCCCTCCACCAACAAGCATCAATCCATGACTTGCTCGAAACAACGAGTGTCTCCAACATACAACAGGTCCCAGGGGGAGTTTTGTTCGCAATTAATTTTGATTTAGTTTGCATAAAGCATGGGACTGGGCATCCCGGTGACCAGCCATTTTCTCGTGAGTGAGGAGCGGAGTCCACTCCTCTTGAGAATAACCCGCCTAACACAGAAGATAAGGACAGCCTTGGTTGATACATGAGCTATTCGAGCATACAAAACAGAATATTTATTTGAAGGTTTAGAGTTTGGCACATACAAATTTACTTGGAACGGAAGGTAGATACCGCATATAGGTAGGTATAGTGGACTCATCTGGAATAACTTTGGGGTTTAAGGGATTTGATGCACAAGCAGTATTCCCGCTTAGTACAAGTGGAGGCTAGCAAAAGACTGGGAAGCAACCAACTAGAGAGCGACAACGGCCATGTACATGCATTAAAATTAATAAACATTGGATGCAAGCATGAGTAGGATATAATCCACCATGAACATAAATATCGTGAAGGCTATGTTGATTTTGTTTCAACTACATGCGTGAACATGTGCCAAGTCAGGTCACTTAATTCATTTAAAGGAGGATACCACCCTATCATGCCACATCATAATCATCTCAATAGCATGTTGGCACACAAGGTAAACCATTATAACTCATAGCTAATCAAGCATGGCACAAGCAACTATGATCTCTAATTGTCATTGCAAACATGTTTACTCATAATAAGCTGAATCAAGAACGGCGGGCTCATCATATTTACAAAAACAAAACAGGTCGAGTTCATACCAGCTTTTCTCATCTCAGTCAGTCCATCATATATCATCATAATTGCCTTTCACTTGCACGACCGAACGGTGTGAATAATAATAAGAGTGCACGTGCATTGGACTAAGCTGGAATCTGCGAGCATTCAAGAAACAGGAGAAGACAAGGCAATATGGGCTCTGGGTTAAATCAACAATAAATCATATAAGAGCCACTACAACAATTTAATTATGGTCTTCTCCTACTGACCCCCAAAGAAAAGAAAAGAAAATAAAACTATTTACACGGGAAAGCTCCCAACAAGCAAAAGAAGAACGGGAAATATTTTTGGGTTTTCTTTTTAGTTACTACTACAGCAGGAAAGTAAATTACTACTAATTTTTTTGGTTTTCTTAAGGTTTATCAAACACACAAGAAGAAAGCAGGACAAAGAAAATAAACTAGCATGGATATTACAATGAAAGAGTATGAGCACCGACATCTAGCAATGAGTGTGTGTGAGCATAAATGTAATGTCGGTGAGAAATACGTACTCCCCCAAGCTTAGGCTTTTGGCCTAAGTTGGTCTATTGCCAGGGATAGCCTGGCGGATACCCGTAGGTGTAGCTGGGGTCGAACTACAATGACGAAGAGGACTCTGACTGCCACTGGCTGACAGTCGTCTCTGGATCCCAAGAATAAACAGATTGTCGTGGAGGCTCATCTTGTGGTTCCGGTTCTGTGGCTGGTGCAGGGTTCTTGTAAGCTTGGACGGCAGCCCACGTAACGAGATAGGGTCCTACAAAATTAAACAAAGAAGGAGCAGGCAACGTAATAGTTTCAGGATAATGTTTATCAAAGTATAACTTGTATTTGAGCTCTCCATTCCTGTCCTTAACAAGAAAATCATGGGCTATCATGCTCTTAAAATCCAAATAAGCATCAGGCAGCAATTTTTCTTCTTCCTCATAATGCCTAATAGCTATGTTAAAATGTGCAGCAAGGCGGGAAGCATAAATGCCTCCAAAGATGGGGCCTTTAGTACGGTTCAGACTCAACCGCCTAGCAATAATTCCGCCCATGCTGACAGTGTTGTCGCGGTATAAACCATGGAACAGAATAATAATATCAAGAACACTAAAGTTCCCACAGTTCCCACGACCAATCAAGCATCGACTAGCAAATAAGGCAAAATAGCGTAACACAGGAAAATGTATGCTAGTGATCCTCGCATCAGAAACCTTCCTGGTTTCTCCCGCAGAGATAAGTTTAATAAATGGTTCCAACTCCTTACGGGGTGGTTCCTCTAAGATACCCTTAGAGGGTATGTTGCAGACTGCACAAAATTCAGACAATGGCATTTTCTTCACAACGTCATATAAATGAAACTCTACTGAAGAAGGTGGTTCCTTAGGGTAAAAGTAGAAGTTTTGCACAAAAGTATTTGTGAGTAAGAGATACTGTGGACGTTGGTCGCGGACGAAGTCGGTGAGGCCAGCATTTTCAATCAATGAATAGAAATCCTCATAAATCCCGGCCTCTCTCAAGAAATTATCAAAAGGCCATTCACACGGCCGGATTTCCGCGGTACGAGGCAAATTATATTTGGGCCTCTGAACTTCTTCATTTTGTTTATCCTTTGAGCTTCGGCTCGATGAACATCTCAAAAGTCTCCTCATTATTTCTGAAATAATCTGAAGTTTTTAGTAACTTCGAACAAAAGTGAACCAACTTCAATAAAACTGATAGCAACTACTCCTACAAGTGCCTAGAGCCTATATCAAGCATTAGAACTACTTGGAACCATATAAATTTGACATGCAAGCTCAAGAACATGGTCACCTATGCATCACAAATTTGCAAAGAATAAAGCACTAGAACAAAAACTAATTGGACCAATGGAGGAGTCACATACCAAGGAACAATCTCCCCAAATAGTTTTGCGAGAGGTGCTTTGAGCAAGGAGATCGAAAATCACAGCAAAAGTGGCTGGAACTCGTGCTTGAGTTGGTTTTTCGGGTTTGTGTGAGACAGAGGAAGAAGATGGGTGCTGGGATAAGTGGAGGATGGCCACCGTGGGCCCACGAGGCAGGGGGCACGCTCGAGAGGGGGGGGCGCCCACCACCCTCGTGGCCAGGTGGCAGCTCTTCCCGTGGTAATTTTTGCATAGTAAATCCTCAAATATTCCCGAAAAAATCATATTAAATTGGCATGGCATTCTGAGGACTTTTATTTTCAGGATATTTTTATATTGCACGGATAAGTCAGGAAACAGATAGAAAAATACTATTTTTACTTTATTTCTACTAATTAACAGAAAATATAGAGAGGGTACAAAAGTTTGTGCTTCTAGTTTCATCCATCTCATGCTCATAAAAAAGAATCCACTAACAAGGTTGATCAAGTCTTGTTAACAAACTCATTCCGATAATCATGAAACCGGAGAAATTTCGAATAACACTAAGTTACCTCAACGGGGATATGCACATCCCCTATAATAGGTATATCATATTTCTTTTTGACAATAGGAAGAGGAAATTCAAAACCTCCAATTATAATCGATGGAATTTTTCCAATGGAGTTGATACTATGAACTTGAGGTTGTTTTCTCGGAAAGTGTACCGTATGCTCATTACCATTAACATGAAAAGTGACATTGCCTTTGTTGCAATCAATAACAGCCCCTGCAGTATTAAGAAAAGGTCTTCCAAGAATAATAGACATACTATCATCCTCGGGGATATCAAGAATAATAAAGTCCGTTAAAATAGTAACGTTTGCAACCACAACAAGCACATCCTCACAAATACCGACAGGTATAGCAGTTGATTTATCAGCCATTTGCAAAGATATTTCAGTAGGTGTCAACTTATTCAAGTCAAGTCTACAATATAAAGAGAGAGGCATAACACTAACACCGGCTCCAAGATCACATAAAGCAGTTTTAATATAATTTCTTTTAATGGAGCAAGGTATAGTAGGTACTCCGGGATCTCCAAGTTTCTTTGGTATTCCACCCTTAAAAGTATAATTAGCAAGCATGGTGGAAATTTCAGCTTCCGGTATCTTTCTTTTATTAGTAATGATATCCTTCATATATTTAGCATAAGGATTTGTTTTGAGCACATCAGTTAATCGCATACGTAAAAAGATAGGCCTAATCATTTCAGCAAAGCGCTCAAAATCCTCATCATCCTTTTTCTTGGATGGTTTGGGAGGAAAGGGCATGGGTTTCTGAACCCATGGTTCTCTTTCTTTACCATGTTTCCTAGCAACAAAGTCTCTTTTATCATAACTTTGATTCTTTGATTGTGGGTTATCAAGATCAACAGCAGGTTCAATTCCTACATCATTATCATTACTAGGTTGAGCATCATCATGAACATCATCATTAGTATTTTCATTAGGTTCATGTTCATTACCAGATTGTGTTTCAGCATCAGACATAGATATATCATTTGGATTATCATGTGGTTTAGCAATAGGTTCACTAGAAGTTTGCACAGTTCTATCATTTTTCTTTTTCTTCTTTTTAGAAGAACTAGGAACATCAATATTATTTCCTTGAGAATCTTGCTCGATTCTCTTGGGGTGGCCTTCAGGATACAAAGGTTCCTGAGTCATTCTACCAGTTCTAGTAGCCACTCTAACAGCATAATCATTTTTCTTACTATTCATTTCATCAAGCGCTTCTTTTTGATCTTTAAGCACTTGTTCTACTTGAGTGGTAACCATAGGAACATGTTTGCTAACAAGTTTAAGTTCAACTTTAATATTAGCCATATAATCACCCAAGCGTCTAATCATATAAGAATTTTCTTTTAATTGTCTACCAAAATAAGCATTGAAGTCGTCTTGCTTAAACATAAAGTTATCAAACTCATCCAAGCACTGACTAGCAATTTTAGTAGGAGGGACTTCAGCTTTATCATATCTATAGAGAGAATTTACCTTTACTACCTATGTTGGGATATCTGGATCAGGAAGTTCTTCCATGAATAAAGAATTAAGATCATATGCTTCTTTGACAGGCGGTAGATTAAGACCATGTATTTCTTCAATAGGGGGTAAATTCTTAACATCTTCAGCTTTAATACCTTTTTCTTTCATAGATTTCTTTGCCTCTTGCATATCTTCGGGACTGAGAAATAGAACATCTCTCTTCTTCGGAGTTGGTTTAGGAGTAGGCTCAGTAATTGGAGCAGGAGCTGGCTAAGGAGGTGCCCAATTATTTTCATTTGTCAACATATTGTTCAATAGAATTTCAGCTTCATCCGGTGTTCTTTCCCTGAAAAGAGAACCAACACAACTGTCCAGGTAATCTCTGGAAGCATCGGTTAGTCCATTATAAAAGATATCAAGTATTTCAGGTTTCTTAAGAGGATGATCAGGCAAAGCATTAAGTAACTTGAGAAGCCTCCCCCAAGCTTGTGGGAGACTCTCTTCTTTAATTTGCACAAAGTTGTATATTTCCCTCAAAGCATCTTGTTTCTTATGAGCAGGGAAATATTTAGCAGAGAAGTAATAAATCATATCATGGGGACTACACACACAACCAGGATCAAGAGAATTAAACCATATCTTAACATCACCCTTTAATGAGAACAGAAATATTTTCAGTATATAGAAGTAACACTATCTCTCATCATTAGTGAACAGGCCAGCTATATCATTTAACTTAGTAAGATGTGCCACAACAGTTTCGGATTCATAGCCATAAAAAGGATCAGATTCAACCAAAGTAATTATATCTGGATCAATAGAGAATTCATAATCCTTATCAGGAACACAAATAGGTGAAGTTGCAAAAGCAGGATCAGGTTTCATTTTATCTCTAAGTGATTCTTTGTTCCATTTAATCAATAACCTCTTAAGCTCATATCTATCTTTGCAGGCTAAAATAGCTAAAGAAGAATCTTTATCAAAAAGATAACCCTGAGGAATAACAGGCATATTTTCATCATCACTTTCATCATCGTATTCAGATTCATCAATTTCTCTTTCTCTAGCCCTACCAATTTGTTCTTCAAGAAATTCACTAAGGGGCACAGTAGTATCAGGCATAGAAGCAGTTTCATCATAAGTATCATGCATCAACCTGGCAATGGTTAACCGTTCCCCATGTCCCCGCGGGTAATTAATCTATCAGGGGACAGGGATATACCAATATTAATATCCACGGGGAAGCATTTGGGTGAAATACCTTACCCAGTGGGTAAATGGGGATGGGGACGGCATGACATTACCCATACCCGATACCCGGCTTACCCGTAACCTATTAACACTACCGCCCATTGGAGTGGCTGGACAGCCCAACTGGCCCAAAAGCCCAATAATTTCTAACCTAAACCTAGCCACACGCCCACACCTCTCCCTCGGTTCTTTCCCTCCTCCACTCCCTAACCTAGCCCGCAACCGCCTCTCTGCTCCCGACCCCAACCCCGAGCCCCGATCCAGAAATCACCACCGCAATCTCCGGCGCCGCCCTGCTCCACCACAACCGCCGGTCGGCTCCTCGCTTCTGCCACCCGGACCCGGCCCACCCCTCCATCTTCTCCTCGTTCCTCCCCAGCAGCATACAACAGCGCCCACACGAGCCTCCGTTTGCCCGTCTCCTCCCACAGCCGGACCTGTGCGGGGTGGAGGACAGGATGGTCGTGGGACGGGGAGTGGGAGAGCAGGAGGACGCCCCCCAAACCGAAGCCTCCATCCAGCACGTCCCTGTCCTTTTTTTTGACTATTTACTATGGGGTAAGACCCCATAGCCCATTTTATTCGAAAAACATAAAGTCGAGCAAATTACAAGGCACTGAGAAAGTGCCAAAGCAAAAATGAGTCTTATCTAAAACTTACCTAGAGTTAGAAGGTATAAGTTAAGAAGAAGCTATCCTAGGAAATTACAGAAGGGCATTAACCCAGGCTAACAGTTGAGCTCTAAGAGAACTGCTAAGTCTGTGGGAGAGGAGTAGGATATCATGTACAAAGTTGCGTCGCCAGGCAGCAAAACGAGCCTGCTCTCCCCTGAAGATCCTCCCATTCCTGAGAATCCAAATATTCCATGCTGAAGTGAGCATCACCTCGAAAAAAAAGGGTTGACGGAAATTTGATCTGGCACTGGCAACACACTCCTGGACATTAGTACCCTGGGACCAGTCAATCTGAAGGTAGTTCCACACTCTCAAGCTGAAATTGCACTTGAAGAACAAATGGGTTCTGTCCTCATGTACATAAGCATTACATATAACACAAAGATTATCCTCAGCTTGAGACCTCCAATGTCTTCTGACCAGCATGTCCTTGGTGTTGAGTCTATCAAAGAATAATAACCAACCAAAGACTTTAATCTTCATGGTGCATCTGCTCTTCCATAACCATTTGCATGGCATAATAGTGGGCATATGGGAATGCATAATGGTATAGAAACCTTTGGCCGAATAGGACCCAGCTTTGGAAGGCCAGACCCACTGGTCAGGAAGCAGTGGATCTCTTTGTAAGTTTAGTAGCCAACCTTCTAGAATTGTTAACTCATCAGCAGCCTCTTGTGAAATGGGCAGGTAGAACATGGAAAAGAGGTCATGGGTCTGGAGCACATCCCTGACTGAGACCTTATCATCGATCACAAAAGAGAACAATCGAGGTAGTCTCCTTACTAAGGGCAAGGACGAACCAGCCACATGCCATGCATCATGCCAGAATAATGCAGTGCCCCCCATGTTAATATGAACCGAAGCAATGGCCCTGTAAGAATCATTCAGTTTGAATACATCCCTCCACCAGAAAGAACCAGTCAAAATAGTTGCCTGAGGGACAATGTTATCATAATAGGAGTCCCATATTAAAGATACCCAAGGAACATCATGTTTATTGAAGAATTTATGCAGATGTTTCATAAGCAGTCCCTGATTCTGAATATTAAGATTGAGGATACCCAGACCACCCTTCTGTTTGGGCCTGCAAACTAGATCCCAAGCTGCCAGAGATTGTTTAGGTGTATCTGTATTTCCTCTCCAAAGACACTGCCTGAAGATCCTATCCAGCTGTTTAATGATACCAATAGGTATATGTAAGGTGCAGAGGAAATAGATTGGCATGGAAGTTAAGACTGAATCCAATAGCTGCAACCTAGAACCCCGATTAAGCATGGCAGAACTAGCAGATAGCCTTCTTTCAATATTATCCACAAGGGGGAGGAGATCCACAATTCTGGGTCTGATGGTGCCAAGAGGTAGACCAAGATAAGTAAAGGGGAGTTCCCCTAACTTACAACCCAGGAGGGTAGCCAACCTGAGAGCCTCCTCATTAGATATGTTCAAAGGTATCATAGAGGACTTGGAAAAATTCACCTTGAGACCAGTCGACTGGTGAAAAACAGCCAACATATTCTTAAGGGCCAGCAGTTGCTCATCCACAGCTGGCAAAATGATGATGGTGTCATCAGCATACTAGATAATTGGGTAGTTAGGATCATGAGATGGGATTGGGAGTGACAGGGTCCCTTGAGCCCTCATTTGGTTGACCACCGACTGCAACAGATCAGCAGCAATAACAAAGAGAAGGGGTGACAAAGGATCACCCTGTCTGACCCCACACTTACATCTGAATTGCTTCCCTGGAATACCATTAAGCAAAATAGAAGATGTCCCAGATGACAGTATCTCTCTAATCCAAGCAATCCACTTACTATCAAAACCTTTTTGATGAAGGATTTGCAAGATTACCTTATGCTCCACTGTGTCAAAGGCCTTGGCAAAATCCAGCTTCAGAATTATGATTGGTCTCTTTGACTGTTTGCATTGATGAATATACTCAAATGCCCATGCCAGGCAATCCTGAATGGACCTGTTTTTCAAAAAACCATACTGATTCTTATGTATACATTGCAAAATTACTTTCTGTAATCTGTTTGCCAACAGCTTGGTGAGAAACTTCAGACAGCTGTTTGTAAGGGAAATGGGTCTGAAATCCTCCGGCCCTTGAGGAGAAATCATCTTAGGGATAAGGGTGATGAGAGAACCATTGATGTTCTCCAAAGATATCTGTCCATCATAAAAATCCTGTATGAGGTGCAAAAAATCCTGTTCAATGATAGGCCAGCATTTCTTGATAAACATGCTGTTAAAGCCATCCGGTCCAGGTGCTCTGTCAGTGGGTAGCTCCGCTAGAACCTTGTTTATTTCCTCCTGTGTGAATGGAGCAGAGAGTACTTCAAGCCCCTCCACTGATTGTATCAACTGTGGGAGGTCAAATCCCATGTTAATACCCTGAGCCTGGCCCATCCTGTTCTTAAAGGAGGACCACAAAATTCCAGCCATTTGTGCATGATCAGAGACCGGATCATTCCCATCCACTCTAAGACTAGCAATTGTATTTTTCCTCAATCTTTCTGAAGCCATTGCATGAAAGAATTTAGAGTTCTCCTCCCCCACCTTGATATATCTAATTGTACACCTCTGCTTCCAATAAATGTAATGGATACGCAGCAAGTTCTCATGGTGTAACTTGACTATCTTCCTGAAGTTAAACTCCGGAGTTGTGAGTGGCCTCCATTCCTCAAGTCCATCAAAATGTAGAATGACCTTAGCACAGTTTAAGGTCAACCTTTTAATGTGTGATATGTTTTTGCTCCACATTTTGAGGTCCATTCGCAAGCTTTTGAACTTTCGAGAGATGATTGCAGCCGCGGACAGATCACTAAAAACCGGCACCTCCCAAGACTTCTTAACGCAATCCATAAAACCTGGCATGTCAACCCAATAATTCTCAAAACGAAAAACCCTTGCTTTTGGAATATTGGTGTCAATGGAAACCACGCATGGCACATGATCAGACGAAGTCTTCGCTAAAGGAAGAACTACAGTATTTGGGTAAATGGAAATCCAATTGAGGTTGTGAAGAACCAATCCAATTGCTCGAGCAGAGGGTTTTCCTGCATATTTGACCACGTGTAACTTCTCCCTTTCAAGGGCAACTCCAAGAGACCCAAATGGCCAATTATCTCATTAAAAAGAAAGATGTCATTAACATTTCCCCCCGGTAGGTTCCTGTTATCCATAGATCTTATAAAATTGAAGTCCCCTAGCAGAAGCCAATGTTCACTGGGAGGGATCGTCAGATGGTAAAGCCAATGCACAAAATCATCACGAAGAGGCCCCTCACAAGGACCATAAACGGACACTAGGGTCCAGGACTCGGCATTGTGCACCGAGGTAAATGAGACCACAACACCAAATCTCTGAATCTCAATTAGTGTGCCAGTGAAGATCCTAGAATTCCAGATGACAAGAATACCACCAGATGCACCAACTGAGGGAGCAAACGCAAAACGATCAAACCGTCGCGGGCAGAAAGTTCTAATCGTCCTAGTGTCAAACTCCTCGCATTTGGTTTCCTGGAGGCACACAATTGAGCACGTACTCTCTTCGATTTTCGACCGAACATCTCTCTGTCTATCCGCAGAATTGAGTCCACGTACATTCCAGCACAAAACACGCCAGTTACGAAATGATGTACTAGCCATTAATAACTATATAGCGGAGATAATCCAGCCCACTGCTTAACAGTGCGGCTCCAATAACCACAAGGTTCAAATCATGCATACACGGTAAACCCAAAAACTGCCGGCAGTACTTAGATATAAAAAAACCTAAAAGAGATAACTGTGGGCCATAAAATGCAAGTTCAAATAAGCCCACAAAACATCCCCACCACATCATAGGGAAGTGCTGACGATCACTCATCATTGGAAACTGCATCTTCATCAGACTTCTTCGAGGGCGCCATAAGCTTCTCCTCTGTCAGATCGTCAACTGGGATGCCCAAAGCCTGGCCAACCGCCTGCATAACCGGAATTGGGGTTTCCGGTGGCATCCTGGCCTGCTCCGTGGACTCCTCTTCAGACATCTTCAGCTTCTTTCCTCGTGGCCTCCTCTTGGGTGATGGTTTGACCAGGATTGCGGAGGTAGGTTTGTGCCCTGAATATTTAGCGTAGCTCCTCGTCATTCTCCTCGTGGAGAAGTCTGCAGTAGCAGCAATATGTGCGACGCAACGAGCACGCTTTCCCCCATGTTGCCTCTTCCCAAGCACAGATGCTGCAGGAGGTTTAGTGGCTGAGAACAGAACATCAGAGTCTGGGATACTGTTACCTTCGGATGAAACTGTGTCAGAGAGCAATGATGAATCAGCATCTGCAATTTCCTCAATAATGACCGAAGAATTAGTCACCGGTCTAGGTGGCCCCTGGAGGAGGGTGGTCAACCGTATCTCTTGATCTGTCATTAACGGACCCAGAGAAATAACCGATGGCGGTAGGAAAAAACTAGGTAGAGCAGATGGCACCTTCTGTATGAGGAAATTCGGCAAAAGTGACGAAAACGATCTTGCCCAGATCATCTCAGGTGGCAGGACCGGGCCATACACAATTATGACGATTCCTAAGTGAATGGGATCCATTGGCATAACTGGGTGAGGCTTCTGCACTTCCTCCATATCCACTGCATCATCATCAGAACCCAAAGATGGGATGAGGACCATAGAGTTTTGATCCTCGGCCTGCACGTTCACCTGCGGCTGCTGCTGCGGCTCCTCAGGCTGTTCCCAGGCCCCCCAGCCATCTGCCTGCTGCTCTGCATGTCCTCCGTTTATATTTCCATCAACAGGATGCAGATGATTGTGGGGCACTGCGTTCCAGCCCAAAGTAGGGTAAGGTGGCATCGCCCAGAACGGCTGCGGTGGATTTACCCCTGGCATGGGATGAGGATTTCCATCCAATGGCATTGGGTCCTCATCAGCCGGTATGACTGCCTCTGCAAACTCTCCAGTTAAGATATAACAGCCTGCTGTCCAAGAAACTACAGCCCCTCCCCAAGTTGCAAAATCTCTGAAAACAACCGAGCGTGGAACAAGGGCATTGTCAGGAAAAGAGCATCTGACTACAGACCGGACCTTGCGACGATCAGTGTCATTCCAGTAATGAAACTGTCCGAACGTGCCAACAATCTCCGCTAGGTTGGTGGAATTCCTATAATCCAATGGCACTCCAATGAATATCAACCAGCCAGTCCTATGACCCTGGATAGCTCGAAAACCTTCCCCCTGATTATGTGGAATAAATCTGACAAAAAACTCATTGCCCTCGGCATCCAGACCCAGCGGGAAAGGTGGATGTTGCGTGAAGGAGGCACGCACCACCGGATCTTCCATCTCAAATAAACCCACCCCCTGGAACCAAGTCTGCGCAGATATGACAGGCACTTGCATGTTTTGAGTCAGAAAATTCAGAACCTGCTCACGCCGGATTGACACCAAATGAGCCGGAGGGAGGGGCTCAACGATCGCCACCATGAACTGCTCATGTCTCCGTGTAGGCGGGACCGCAGGCGAGTAGTATGTGCGTGGTAGCCTGTCCTCCCCACCATCTACCACATCAAAGCCCGCCGGGAGGAAGCGATGAGGGTCAATGGCATACACCGCCATTGGGGATGTTGGAAGCGGCGAGGTGGTGGGAGGCGATGAGGGCGACGGAGCGTCAGATTGGGTCGGCAAAGCAGGGGAGCTGGGTTTCGGAGAGGGGCAGGGAGACGATTGGGGTTTTTGCTGCGGTGTTGCAGTTGTGTTGGAAACCGAAGAGGCAAGCAAGTCTTCCCTGTTGGCACGAGCTCCAAAGCCTCTCGATGGGATTTTGGGCACCCAGATGGATGTGTCAGGCGGCTGACCGGAACAATTCTTTTTAACGTGACCAGAGCGAAAACATAACCTGCACCTCACCTTATTTTTGCAAGTCTCTGACTTGTGGCCCATGCCCAAACAGTTCTGACAGTCCCAGTAGCTTGCAGCCATATCTTCAATCATCTCATCAAAACTTTGCAATCCTTTGGTAATATCTTGTGGAGAGGGAGACTCAAAGAAATCCAGCGGAGATGCGTCGGTCTCATCATCAGAAAGCACAATGGGCCGTAAAATGGAGCCCATTTGTCGAGGCGGTGTGATGGGGCTGGCTTGGGCCGGAGGGGTCGATTCCCCAAAGTCTGGTCCAACAAATTTGAAGATTCCTGAGGATCCGGAGTTACCGCCAACAGAAGTGATCCTATCCGGAGATGACGGGATTGACCCAAACTGAATTAGAGGACTCGCCGTCGCCGCCGATGAAGATTCCGGCGAGGTGGCGGGTACCAACGGGGGGCTAAGCGAACCAGCCTCATGTGACCCAACAACATAACCAGCTTCACGGATCGTCTGGACCTCGATGCGTGTAGGATTATAATTATAACCTTTGCGAGCTGGATAATTAATGAAAGTCGCAAAACGCAACCTCTTCTTGGGATCACTGGGTGGGTGGCCAGATCGAAGTGAAGATTTAATAGGACGATGATGCATAGCTTTCATACCCATGGCAACCGTACGCTTGGAAGGGCTCACTAAGATCCATTCCTGCTGACACTCAGATTGCTAGGATCTAAACTCTTTCTCCCAATCCGGACCCCCATGGCCCCAAAGGTGAAAATAGCATTTGAATTGAGAGCAAACAAAGCTTCGTTGATGCAGAATAAAAAATCCCACCTCTTTGCATGACACATTGAAGGAGAAAACACCATTGCAAAGGGAAGATACCTTGAGCTGAGAACAGTAACCTCCAAGAGCAGATTCCAGAGCCAAGACAACATTCTCCTCATCCAGACGAAAAGAATGCCTGGCAAAGGAGACCACCATTGTGAAGTGTCCCGTATCCTTGGATGGATGAACGGATCTGCCGAAGGTGCACTGGATCTCTTGTGACAACTTCATACCCGGGGTGAAGTCCAAGCCCATGGAGATCGCCGCATGGACCGCCATGAGGAAGAGAATAACCCTCGTAGGGAAGAGAGGACGCCGGAGTGAATGGCCCGATCAGATGGCAACACCCACGGGAGAACATGGAGATCGCCGGCGGTGGTGGTGGGTGGCTAGGGTTAGGGGGGCGGCGGGTGGGTGGGAGGACCCATCTTCCTCGCCTGATGAGGTCGTGCTTGAGGAAGCTCCGTGTCGTCCGCCCCGCGAGGCTTGGCCCCTCGCGAGGGTCTTGGGTCTGTGTTACGTCCCCGTCCTTCACCGGCAGCGGCAAGCCTCCACCGAGTCCGTCATCATCCATCACCGGCAAGCATCTTGCAAGTCCATCCTCATCACCATCCGTCGTCGGCCGGAACACAAAGATTGGGTGAGAATCACTACTAAGCTTGCACTAGTTCATTACCTAGGTTTTTCTCTAGGAATATAGGCGGACGTATTAGTTTCTAATTCATAATCTGGTTAATTGTAGCATGTCCAGTGGTAGCATGTCCACACCACCAACAGATAGTGGTGGCCAAGATGTAGTTGCATATTCAGGGACAGGAAGTGTACCTCAAATGGATGCAATGGAGGAGGAGGAGGATGACTTCGACGAGTCCGTTGATTACCATGAGTTTGCAGATCCTATTTTTATTTCAGATGAAGAGGAAGATGGTGCTGGAGGGGATGAAGAGGAAGATGATGCTGAAGAGGAGGAAAATGTGGAAGTTGCATCCAAAAGAAAACTCACTTCGGTTGTGTGGGCTGAGTTCAAGAGAGTGAAGGTTGCAGGAAAATGGAAGGCTAAGTGTGTTTATTGCAATAAGGAGCTTGGAGGAGCACCAAAGAATGGGACCAAACATCTTCATTACCACTTAGGCATTTGTGTTTTGAGAAAGATCAAGACCAAGGGAAATAAAACCCTTAGTCAATCTTCTCTGAGGTTTGGTTCTGCTAGCCAAGGAAAAGCACCCGTGGAGAATTACACATTTGATCATGCTTGTGCTAGAAAGGAGTTGGCATCCATGATAGTGTTGCATGAGTATCCCTTGTCTATAGTCGATCATGCAGGTTTCCAAGATTCGTTAGTTCCCTTCAACCATTATTTAAAATGGTGACAAGAAACACTATTAGGTAGTTTTTTTGCATTGTTTATTTGGTATGCATTGCAATATTGTATTCCTTCACTATCTGACTAGTATATAATTCATTCACAGGAAGGATATTGTGGATGCATACAAAGTTGAAAGGAAGAAGGCTATTGAGTATATGGCTAGAAATAAATCAAGAGTGGCTATTACTACTGATATGTGGACGGCTGACAACCAAAAGAAAGGTTACATGGCAATCACAGGCCATTTCATTGATGATTCTTGGAAGCTTAGGAGTGTTATCATGAGGTATATGTTGCTACTTGTTTTCATATGCTGCTGTCTTGTTCACATATGGTGCTCTTTTATTACTATAGTGCATTTTCTTGTGAGTATAAGATGTTGTTTTTCAATATATGTTCTGTATGGTGCTCTTTTATTACTATAGTGCATTTTCTTGTGAATATAAGATGTTGTTACTCAATATATACTGCTGGTTATGTAGGTTTATTTATGTTCCTGCTCCTCACACTGGAGAGGTTATAGCTGAAGAACTGCATGAAACTTTGATATCTTGGAATCTTGATGAGAAGCTAGCAGCTGTGACGGTTGACAATTGCTCCACTAATGACAAGACAGTTGATCTGCTGGTGTCCAAGATAGGAACAAGTAAGCTCATGCTGAAAGGTACCTTGCTTCACATGCGTTGTTGTGCACATATTTTGAATCTGATTGTCAAAGATGGGTTAGATGCTATGAAACCAGCCATAGAAAAGATTAGAGATAGTGTGGCCTTTTGGACTGCTTCACCAAAAAGAGTAGAAAAGTTTGAAGAAATTGCAAAGTATCAAAAGGTCAAAATTACAAGAAGCTTAACACTTGATTGCAAAACTAGGTGGAATTCAACTTTCACAATGCTTAGTATTGCTCTCCCGTATAGATCTGTTTTCATGAGATTAAAGAAAGTTGAAAAACAATATGACAGTCTCCCTAGTGAGGAACAATGGGATTTTGCCATTCATGTTGTGGACAGGCTCCGGTTGTTCTTTGACATCATCGAACTCTTTTCTGGAACTAATTATGTAACAGCCAACATATATTTTCCCAAGATTTGTGAGATCAAAATGAACATGAGACAATGGTCAACATGTGGCAATGCTGTGATAGAAGCCATGTCTGCTAGCATGACAGAGAAGTTTAACAAGTATTGGACCGATATTCAAAGTCTAATGGGCATGGCTACAATTCTTGATCCTCGGTACAAAGGTGAAATGTTGCTTGTTTGCTTTGCAATGTTGCATGGTGTCAACCCTTCTTCCGTAGAATGTGAGGGGTATGTGGCAGATTTAGTTACCAAGTTATGCCAAGTGTTAGAGGAATACAATCTTGAGGAGGAGGAGGCGGATGAGTTAGTTCCACTTTCCAAAGAAAATTTTAGTGTTTTAGATTGGTGGAAAGTGGCTGGAACACGCTATCCCACTTTGCGGATGCTAGCACATGACATATTTGCAATTCCGGTCAGCACCGTTGCTTCAGAATCAGCATTCAGCACAAGTGGTAGAGTTATAAGCGACCATCGTTGTAGTCTTACTCCAGAGACGTTAGAAGCTCTAATGTGCTCACAAGATTGGATAAGAAACAAATATAAAGGTGTGTGTTCTTAACACTTTGGTTCTTATTACAATCATGGTTTTCCTACATTCGTCTTGCCTTCTTTATTTATATGTTCACTCATACATGCATACTAAATGTTTTCTTGTAGATGGCAACAATGGTAGTGCAACCAGCTTCTGGACTTGTCTCCAAGACAGTCAAGAGGTAGTAACTCCTTAATTCTGTGTGCTCTCTTGTCATGTAGGTGCTGCCCCCACCTGATCTGGAAAGTTGTGCTTGAGTATTCATGAAGAATCAAGATGAAGCTGCCATGTGCCCATGTTAAAGTGTTAAACCATTTGGCTTGCTGCACTTCTTTTGCTCGCAAAGACATTTGTTTAAATTCATGTGTGAACTTTGAATTGTAATGTTCTTCTCCTAAGTTTATGAACTACTATGTACCTTGAGTTTTAAAACTTATCATGTGGCTGAACCTTGAGACCTTGAGGTTTGAGACTTTATTATGTGGCTGAAACTTGACATTTGAGACTTGTTAAGGTGCTGAAATGTTGTTGTTTTAGATGAATACTATTGTTATGTTGAATTGTTGTGTAATTATACTGAAATGTAGCTGTTTCTACTGAAATGATGCCTGTTTTACTGAAATGCAGCTATTTCTACTGAAATGTTGCCCGTTTTTTGGGCAGAATCATGCTATAATTTTTGTGAAATGCATGTCACTTTACGTTGTGGGTTTCCCCGTGGGGACGAAAAGCCCGATGGGGATGGGGATGGGAAAGTTTCTCTCCCCGCGCACGGGGATGGTGATGGGGACGGCCATGAAGTTGGTGTCACGGGCA
The DNA here is from genome assembly GCA_032464435.1 of Aegilops umbellulata. NCBI lineage: Eukaryota > Viridiplantae > Streptophyta > Magnoliopsida > Poales > Poaceae > Aegilops > Aegilops umbellulata. The sequence goes on from CP136058.1 coordinate 336,237,533, forward strand.
CGGGTATGGGGGGGCAATACTCGCATGGGTATTCCCCATTGCCAGGATGAATCATGCATAGCAGAAGTGGCATCATCAATAACATGCGACATATCGGAACGAATAGGAGAAGCAGGTTTAGGTGTCGCTAGCTTACTCATAACAGAAGGTGAATCAAGTGCAGGGCTAGATGGCAGTTCCTTACCTCCCCTCGTAGTTGAGGGATAAATTGTTGTCTTAGCGTATTTCAAGTTCTTCATAGTGTCCAGCAGATATAAATCCCAAGTGACTCAAAGAATAGAGCTATGCTCCCCGGCAACGGCGCCACAAAAAGGTCTTGATAACCCACAAGTATAGGGGATCGCAACAGTTTTTGTGGGTAGAGTATTCAACCCAAATTTGTTGATTCGACACAAGGGGAGCCAAAGAATATTCTTAAGTATTAGCAGCTGAGTTGTCAATTCAACCACACCTGGAAACTTAGAATCTGCAGCAAAGTGTTTAGTAGCAAAGTAATATGATAGTGGTGGTAGCGGCAACAAAAGTAAAGACAACAAAAGTAATGTTTTTGGTATTTTGTAGTGATTGTAACAGTAGCAACGGGAAAGTAAATAAGCGTAAACCAGTATATGGAAAACTCGTAGGCACCGGATCAGTGATGGATAATTATGCCAGATGCGGTTCATCATGTGACAGTCATAACATAGGGTGACAGAGAACTAGCTCCAATTCATCAATGTAATGTAGGCATGTATTCCGTATATAGTCATACGTGCTTATGGAAAAGGACTTGCATGCCATCTTTTGTCCTACCCTCCCGTGGCAGCGGGGTCCTATTGGAAACTAAGGGATATTAAGGCCTCCTTTTAATAGAGAACCGGAACAAAGCATTAGCACATAGTGAATACATGAACTCCTCAAACTATGATCATCATCGGGAGTGGTCCCAATTATTGTCACTTTGGGGTTGGAAAATCATAACACATAGTAGGTGACTATAGACTTGCAAGATAGGATCAAGAACTCACATATATTCATGGAAACATAATAGGTTCAGATCTGAAATCATGGCACTCGGGCCCTAGTGACAAGCATTAAGCATAGCAAAGTCATAGCAACATCAATCTCAGAACATAGTGGATACTAGGGATCAAACCCTAACAAAACTAACTCGACTACATGATAAATCTCATCCAACCCATCACCGTCCAGCAAGCCTATGATGGAATTACTCACGCACGGCGGTGAGCATCATGAAATTGGTGATGGAGGATGGTTGATGATGACGACGGTGATGAATCCCCCTCTCCGGAGCCCCGAACGGACTCCAGATCTGCCCTCCCGAGAGGTTTTAGGGCTTGGCGGCGGCTCCGTATCGTAAAACGCGATGATTTCTTCTCTCTGATTTTTCTCTCTCCGAAAGCAGATATATAGAGTTGGAGTTGGCGTCGGAGGGCATCCAGGGGGCCCACGAGGTAGGGGGCACGCCCTAGAGGGGTGGCGCGCCCCCACCCTCGTGGACAGGGTGTGGGCCCCCTGGTCTTCATCTTTGGCGAGGATTTTTTTATTATTTTTTCTAAGATGTTCCGTGGAGTTTCAGGTCATTCCGAGAATATTTGTTTTCTGCACATAAAACAACACCATGGCAATTCTGCTGAAAACAGCGTCAGTCTGGGTTAGTTCCATTCAAATCATACAAGTTAGAGTCCAAAACTGTCGGATTTCGGGTTCCGGCAGACCCTTGAGGTTCGAACTCTGGGGTGCGCGCGGAGATTACGCCCTCAACCTCTCTGTCTCGCAAAGATCTAAACTACTAAAAGAACAACACAAGAGACACAGAGTTTATACAGGTTCAGGCCACCGAGGTGGTGTAATACCCTACTCCAGTGTGGTGTGGTGGATTGCCTCTTGGGCTGATGGTGATGAACACTACAAGGTAGAACAACCTCGCGAGGGTCTGTTCTTGGCCTGGGGGATGAACTTCTAGGAGGAGTTCAGCTGCCCTTCTCTCTCTCTCTCTCTTACTGATTCAATTGCTAGATGTCTTCATCCCTCTCTCTCCAATTGCCTCTACCTTGGGGGTGGATAGTCCTATTTATAGGCAAAGGCCCTGGGCCTCTTCCAAAATATTGAGCGGGAAGGGCGCCAACAATTGGCCATTTTCAAGGGGAACATCTGGTACACTTATCCTGACTAAAGTTGGTCCTCGCCTGCCAAAGGCTCTGGTGATGACGCTGGCTTGGGCTCCACAGTGACTTCCTCCTTGTCGCGGAGCTAGTCTTGGTCTCGTTGCACCGAGATGGGTGCCTTTGCTTGATCCTCCCGCCTGCGCTTGCTCCCTTTGCACCAAAGAGGAAAGGGAGGACACTGCGCGGCTGGCGCCCGCCTAGCGCCCTTGGTCGTCATGGCTTGCGTCATGGGCACCTCGTGAGGTACCCCGCCTTGATCTCTCCGCCTCCTCGTGAGCCAGCCTGACGAGGATGTGCCTGAGGAAGCTCGGCGTCATCCGCCCCGCGAGGCTTGGCCCCTCGCGAGGGTCTTGGGTCTTGTGTTGATGAAGATGGGCCATGCTGGGCCCCCTTTGAGCCACGCCGCAGGCCGCAGGTAGGCAAGTCTGGGGACCCCCGTTCCCAGAACGCCGACAGTAGCCCCCGGGCCCAAGGCACGCCCGGACTTGGCCGTGCTAAGAGGCGAAAGGGCAAGGGCGAAGCATCGCGGGCCCTAACAGCCTGCGGCCTTGGGCGCCACATGGCGGTTGATTGGACTGGTGTGCTTCAGCAACCGCGCAGTTTGATAAACGGGCGGAATCTGCCTAGGCTTTGCCTTTTGCTTTCTCCGGTTGCTGCTCAGATCCCCTTTCTTGCGCCTCTCCTTCCTTCCTCCAAATCTCCAGATCTACTTCGACCGCGTGACCTAGAAGCCATGGCGCCTCGTCAGTCCCCAGCCGAAGCTTTGCACTCGTCTGCCCTGGACTCGCCAAACGTGTCTAAGGTGGGCTTTGCCCGGCTGCTCCGGATGGCGGCGGCGCAGGGCATCGACGGGGCACAGGTGTTCAAGGCCGGCTCCGCCACCCCCGAGGGCCGAGGGAGCACCTTTTATCCTCTCTTTGTAAGCTCCATTGCCGCTAGTCTGGTGCCTCCCTTCTCCGAGTTCTTCTTCTCTGTCCTCCGCCATTACAACTTGCAGGCTCTGCATCTCCACCCCAACTCCGTCCTTCTCCTGGCGATCTTTGCCTATTACTGCGAGGCTCACGTAGGGGTGCAGCCCTCAGTGGCCTTGCTGCGCCACTACTTCTCCCTCCGGGTCTCTCGCGGTTCTCCTTCCGCGTGCGTGAGCTTCATCGCATACAATGGCACCATTGCCATTTCGAAGCCCGGGAAGAGGATTGAGGGCTTCAGGAGCAAATGGGTCTTGACAGACGCCGGGCGAATCCACCCGCGGCTGATCTTGCCCAAGGAGCCGCCAACGAGCTCCGATGATTGGGCCCATGCAGAACTCACGGACCCCCGTGCGAAGCCGGTGCTGGGGAGGATGGGCGCGGATCTGAGGCCGGCCAGCATGGCGGCGGCAAAGCTGACCGGCGCGTCGCTGCTGAGGGAATTCCTGGAGCACCAGCTGGCTCCGCTTCGGCAGTACTCACCTCCGATGTGGAGGCCTCATCCGAGCCCCGCGGCCTTGGGCGACGAAGATCTGGCCGCGGTGCTTCAATCTCTGGTTGGGGGCGATGTGGCGAGGTTGGAGGGCGCTCCTACGCCCTTGTTCCTCCGCGACGATTGGAAGCAGGTGGTGGAGTCCATGCCTGCCTTCAACGGGGACGGGCCCATGCCCGCGGAGGCTCCCGAGGGACTGGTAGACGTGTCCTCCGGCGACTCCGGCGAAGAGGAGGACGAAGAGGAGCGGGAGAAGGGGCCTGACTCCGAGGCGACCGACGGAGAATCGAGGGCTCCCCTCCCCCGGCGCAGGCCCCGCACTCTCCGTCTTTCTTCAAGTGATGATGACGAGGATGGTGATGAGCAGGTCGGCGGGAGCTTCCCCCGGTCCTGAAGAAGGACAGGACAGGGCTGATCTCCCGTGGGTCTGCCCCCGCCCCGAGGCGGTGTGCAGACGCGCCTTCTGCCTCCTAGGTTGACCCTTCCAGCTGGCTGTCAGGCTTCAAATTTGGCCGGAGGCTGCCCGAGCTCACCGGCGACGACCCGTAAGTGCTTGACTCTTGTCTTTATTTGTTGTTCCGCTGCTGAGGCTTGATGTTCGCATCTCTTGAGTAGGCTGGCGCCCGCGGCGAAAAAGCGGAAGGGGGCTCCCGAGGCTCCATCCGCGGCAGTGCCTCCGCCTGCGGGGGAAGGTGACCGCGACGCACGGGCTTCTCCTGCCCGGTCATCCTCGCGAGGTCTGGCTGAGCTGGCTGAGGCGAGCTCAGCCCCCATGGCCCAAGTGACTCCCAAGGTGCCCTCGCCTGCTGCCGCCACCACAGTCGTTGGGGCGCAGCAGGCTCCGCCTCAGGATGTTGTGGTCTCGCCGCCGCTACCTTCTCCTCCCGTTCCACCGACTGCTGTCTCTCCAACTCCTCCCGCCGTCTTGGAGCGTGCTGTTGCTAGACTGGACCGGCTGCGACAGGATCTTCTTGGCGCCGACCCTTGCCTGGTGGCCGGGCGCTTGGATCTGGCTTCAGGATGGATTCGCTCCGATGCCTCAATTCGGGCAGCGCTGGTTCAAGCCTCGACGGCCTACGACGAGGAGAGGCAGGCCATCCTTGAGACGAAGTCTGCTCGGGACGCGGCCCTGGGGGAGGTGGTTGAAGTCCGCGGTCGCTGCAAGGCGCTAGAGGACGAGCTGCAAGGCCTGCGGGACTAGCTCACGAAAGAGGCCCGCCTTCGCCAAGAGCGAGAAGAGGGCGTGAAGTCTCGCGAGGCGGCCGTCGAGGTCCACGAGGCCAAGCTCGAGAAACGCCGCGACCGCCTACGCGCGCTGAAGAAGGAGTTGGGGACGATGAAGGTCGAGCTGGACATCAAGGCCCAGGTTCTTGCCGAGGATCGTGTGGCCTTCGCGGACATGGAGAAGAAGGCGCGTTCCTTGCTGAAGACACTTTACGAGAGCGGCCTGGAGAGCCCGCTGGCTGGCTCCAAGGACGGCCCCGCCAAGCTGCTTCCCTTCCTGGTGCGTGCTCTTGAGGATGTCACCCTTGGCCTTGGCCCCACGGCCGAGGCCGAGGCGCGTGTCCTATCTTCTGCTGCGATGACGCGGGTCTTCACCCACATCTACCTTCGCGACCCCAGTGTCGACCTCGACAGCCTGTTGGAGCCGGTAAGCGGCGAGGGTGCTGCTGCCGCCGCCGAGGCCGTGAAGGGTCACGCAGAGGCTTTGCTGGGGAAGTTCCGGGCTTCAGCGCCAAGCCGAAGCAAGGCACTGCCGGTCCTGCTGCTCCATGAGGCGAAGCCACCCGCGCTGCTCCTCTGCCGACAAGTGACTCCGCTACTGCTCCTGTCCTGCTTTTAATCTCTGCACATGCATCATGCCTCAGGGAGGCATTTAAACTTGCGTTTGGCATTGAGACAACAGTATGGACTGTAATATTTGCTTTAAAATTCCTTGAATTTGATGTATTTCCTCCCTACTTGCTTGTGTTCTACACCGGCAGAGCCCGGCCCCGCGCGTACCTCACCCAGCATTAGCCCCGACCGGAAACCAGGATGGAACCAAAGGAGAGAGGGGCTACAGGACAAGTTAGGCTCCTGAGTCGCGATGCTCAGGAGCCCCCTTGGCGCACGAACAACAAGTAGGGAGGTGTGATGTAGGCGGATCTTCCGTTCTACGCCTACACAGCCCGGCCCCGCGCGTACCTCACCCAGCTCTAGCCTTTCGGAACTAGGGAGTGAGGGGCTATGGGACCAGTTAGGCCCCTGAGTCGCGATGCTCAGGAGTCCCCCTTGACGCGCGAACAACAAATTGTGATGTGAGATGCAAGTGGGTCTACCGTTCTATGTCTGCAGAGCCCGGCCCCGCGCGTACCTCACCCAGCGCTAGCCTTTCGGAACTAGGGAGTGAGGGGCTACGGGACCAGTTAGGCCCCTGAGTCGCGATGCTCAGGAGTCCCCCTTGACGCTCAAACAGCCTTCGTACCTTGGCTCCACTCGGGGAGAGACGCGCGATGAACCAGGCCCGAGGGGCCTGGCTGGATGGCGTACGTCTGGGCGTGACCTAGGCGCAGCCCCCGTTCCTAGCCCCCTCGCGCGGCACTCCCGGGGGGAGGCGTTGCGATGAGGCCAGACACTGAGCTCTGGGCTCCCTGAGGTTGATGCGGCCCGGGGGCCACCCTCAGTTGTTTATCACCAGCGCGGAGCATAGCGCTTCAGCATGTGTACGGGCATGGCCGCTCCTCGGCAGTGTCGTCAGCCAGCACGGAGCATGGTGCTTTCACTGGTACGTGGGAGGGGGCTCCCCTCCGGGAGGAGCCCCCGGGGCGTGTACAGCCCTGCCCTGACACGTGGCCGGCACGGTAGGGCTAGGTGAGGTGTATCTGGGCACCCGTGAGCCAGCGCGGGACTCACGGGGCCCTACCTCTGGGCGGGTTGCGCCTGGCACTGGGCCTTATCTTGTGATGTGTTCCTGCAAGTTGGGTTAGATGCCTACACTCTACGTCCTCGGGTCCCGGCCCTCGAGCTGGTCTCAGCCGTCGCTGGTATGCCAGGTCGCGATGCCATGGACAAGGCCAGAGGGTGAGTGCTGGAGTGCCGGTAAGAGCCCTGAGTCGCGATGCTCAGGCACCCCCCTTTAACGTGCAAGTGGTCGACATGGAGAAGAAAAGGTGTCGTGGACCGGCGACGAATAATCAAGCATGGTGGACCAAATGCATAACCATAGATAAACGTAAAAGGGATACATGCCGCTGGGTCTGGCCCGAGCGGCTTGGGGATGATGCAGCCCGAGGGGCGCCCCCAGCTGGAAATGAAACTTGAAAGATGTCACCTGATGATGTTGAGGGCGGACGAGTGTTGGTGCAGCATACTCGGTGGGCTGCGGAAGCCGATCCTCACGAGCCCCCAGGCCCTGGGGCCTCGGGAGGCTCCGGAGGCACTGGTGGCTCCTCGCGAATCATCTCCATCTCCGCCAAGGCCGCGGAACGCCTTTCTTCTTGAGCCTCCATGATGCCCCTCATGAGGCGCTGGTACGTAGCAGCCGCGCTCGGCAAGCCGTAGGGCATGCGAGCATAGCTGTGGGGCGGACCTCCGCAGTGCCCCACCTACGAGGGCCAGAGACGCTCCAGCGAGGCGACTCGGTTGAGCCCTGGTACGTCGATGCAGACGCGCAGCCCACCATCCTCGCCTGGATGGGGAGCCACAGCCGGTAGACGGCGGCAGCCTCTCATGACCCTTGATTCATGTAGTTCTTGAACGGCCTTGCTGACGAACTCCTGAGGGTCTTGCTCTCCTTGCCTTACTCCTTCTTGAGGGAAACGTGCATCGAAACACGCCTCCACGTGGTGCCCAAGCTCCTCCCTCGTGACCTTGGCCAGGTCGGTGGCCCTCCAGGGGAGAGCCCCCGAGCCCTGCCTGAAGAGGGCGCCGAGCGCGCGTTCCTATGCGATGGAAGGTGGTTCCCCTTGGGCAGACACGGGCCCTGAGGTGCCCGCCTCCTCAGGGGCCGGTCCGGACGATGTCTTCTTCTTCTTGGGGCGGTCTCGGGAAGCCTCCTGCTTCCGTGATCCGGGTCTTCCAGTGACGCGACCTGAAAGGCTCACTCCAGGGAACAAACCGCATCCTTTTCTTCACAGGGCACGGTGATGACTCCGCCACTTCCTGGCATCTTGAGGATGTTGTAGCCATGGTGAGTTACGGCCATGAACTTGGCCATCGTTGGGTACCCGAGGATGGCATTGTACGACAGGCGGATGTGGGCGACGTCGAAGTCGATGAGCTCGGTGCGGTAGTTGTTGCGTGCCCCGAAGGTGACAGGGAGGCAGACCTGCCCAATCGGGATCGTGGAACCGTCGGTGACTCCGGAGAAAGGCTTGGTTGGCTGAAGCTGGTCATAGGGCACTTGGAGATTGTTGAATGTTTCCACGGACAGGACGTTGAGCCCTGCCCCACCATCGATGAGGGTCCTGGTGACCAGTACGTTGCTGATGACTGGGGAGCAAAGCATCGGGAGGACTCCGGCTGTGGCCGCACACTTGAGCTGATCCGCTGAGCTGAACGTGATGGCGCACGCCGACCGCCTGAGAGGGCGCGTTGCTTCGAGCTTGGGGAGGACTGCATTCACCTCGCGGGCAAACTGCTTGAAGATGCGTTGGGAGGCTGGGGCTTGAGCTCCGCCCAGGATGCAGGTGATCGCGCGTGGCTCCTGGAAGCCCCCAGCCCCCTCGTCTTGATGGCGGTCCTCGTTCCTCCTTGGTGGCAGTGGAGGGAGGCCTGTGTTGCCTTGTGGGCGGTCCTCACGAGACTGATCCCTCTAGTCAAGTGGTCATCGTGAGATTGATCGCGCCATCCTTGGCGCGGGCCGCGGTCTTCCCAGCGTCCTGCGTTTCTTCCTCCTCCTCGGCCGTAGCCCCGGTCAGCACGGTCGGGACGTCGGCCGATCCTTCCTTCTCGCACGGCGCGGAGTTCTTGGCATTCGTTGGTGTTGTGGGTGTGGAGGTCGTGGTACACACAGTACCGGCTGCCCCTGGAGGGTTCGGGCAGATCTTTGCCCCGCTTGGTGTCTGGTTCTGCCGCGAGCACGGCAGCCCCCTTGCGCTTCACGTCCTTGGCCTTGGGCTTCTTCTCTTCTGGGTCTGTGGCAGGCAGCTCGAGGAGGGAGAGACGCCCTTCCTCAACCCTGGCGCACTTGGTCGCCAAGTTGAACAGCTCCAGGGAGGTGCACAGGTCTTCATGCATCGCCAGTTCCTCCTTCATCTTGACGTCACGCACTCCATCGGAGAAGGCTGAGATGATGGCCTCCTCGGACACCTTGGGGATCTTGAGGCGCGCACTGTTGAAGCGCTGGATGTACTTTTGCAGGGTCTCTCCGTGTTGTTGCTTGATGCGGCGCATGTCGCTCACGGCGGGTGGCCGGTCGCGAGTACCTTGGAAGTTGGCGATGAAGCGGGTGCGCATCTGGTCCCAGGAAGAGATCGTGCCTGGAGCCAGATTCAGGAGCCAGGTGCGAGCTCCTTCCTTCAGTGCCATGGGGAACCAGTTCGCCATGACCTTCTCGTGCCCAGCTCATAGAGCTGGAGGAACTCTGCGGGGTCGGTCGTGCCGTCGTAGCAGGGAGGCAGGTCTGGCTTGAACTTGCCGGGCCACGTGACGCTACGCAGCTCGGTAGTGTAGGCACGGCAGCCTGCGGTGGCCACGGGGGGCCTTAGCTGGTGGAGAGCTTGGTCTTGCGGGTCCCCATGCGCTGCGGCTGGGAGCAGTGCGGGGTCTTGACGCGCGGGAGCAGGAGCAGGGTCGCGACGTGCCGGAGCAGGGAGCGCCCGGGCAGCTTCTTGCGGGCAAGGGACTTCTTGGCAGCTCTGCTCTTGTCGCGCCGGCGCCTGACGGAGCGGGTTCCGGCCAGGGGCCGCGTGCCTTGGAGCCATGGCATCTTCTTGAAGAGGAGGGGGCTGGTACACCCCCGGAGCTTCGTTGCCCGCACGGGGCGGGGTACGGCGCAGCGGAAAGGATGGCGCGGGAGAGCCCCCTGCGGCGCGGACGAGCTCGGCGACACGGTCGAGTCACTCTTCGTAGACGTCGTCGACGGGACGGTAGCGCAGGAGATCGTTCGCCGCGATGAGCGCAGCCCGGGCCTCCAAGGGTGCGCGGAGCGCGCGGGACGAAGAACCAGCTGGTGTGAGCGATGGAGTAGCGGTGCGGCCGTCTTGCCACACGGACGGGTGCTGAGACAACGCTTGCTGCTCGTTCCCCGCCGGGCCAGTGGCGGCGTTGACGGCGGGCGACGGGGAACGACGAGGACGCCCGCTGACGGGAGCCGTCTGGGCGACGCGGGAAGCGATGGCGGCCCGGCGCTCGGTGCGGGCTCGACGAGCGTCGAACATGGACGCGACGGTCGGAGGAGAGCGGAGCGGTGGAAGACAAATTCCGGCGCACCCCTACCTGGCGCGCCAAATGTCGGATTTCGGGTTCCGGCAGACCCTTGAGGTTCGAACTCTGGGGTGCGCGCGGAGATTAGGCCCTCAACCTCTCCATCTCGCAAAGATCTAAACTACTAAAAGAACAACACAAGAGACACAGAGTTTATACTGGTTCGGGCCACCGAGGTGGTGTAATACCCTACTCCAGTGTGGTGTGGTGGATTGCCTCTTGGGCTGATGGTGATGAACACTACAAGGTAGAACAGCCTCGCGAGGGTCTGTTCTTGGCCTGGGGGATGAACTGCTAGGAGGAGTTCAGCCGCCCTTCTCTCTCTCTCTCTCTCTCTCTCTCTCTCTCTCTCTCTCTCTCTCTCTCTTACTGATTCAATTGCTAGATGTCTCCATCCCTCTCTCTCCAATTGCCTCTACCTTGGGGGTGGCTAGTCCTATTTATAGGCAAAGGCCCTGGGCCTCTTCCCAAATATTGAGCGGGAAGGGCGCCAACAATTGGCCATTTTCAAGGGGAACATCTGGTACACTTATCCTGACTAAAGTTGGTCCTCGCCTGCCAAAGGCTCTGGTGATGACGCTGGCTTGGGCTCCACAGTGACTTCCTCCTTGTCGCGGAGCTGGTCTTGGTCTCGTTGCACCAAAATGGGTGCCTTTGCTTGATCCTCCCGCCCGCGCTTGCTCCCTTTGCACCAAAGAGGAAAGGGAGGACACTGCGCGGCTGGCGCCCGCCTGGCGCCCTTGGTCGTCATGGCTTGCGTCATGGGCACCTCGTGAGGTACCCCGCCTTGATCTCTCCGCCTCCTCGTGAGCCGGCCTGACGAGGCTGTGCCTGAGGAAGCTCCGCGTCGTCCGCCCCGCGAGGCTTGGCCCCTCACGAGGGTCTTGGGTCTTGTGTTGATGAAGATGGGCCGTGCTGGGCCCCCTTTGAGCCACGCCGCAGGCCGCAGGCAGGCAAGTCTGGGGACCCCCGTTCCCAGAACACCGACAAAAACAAGGGCAAAAGTGTTTGGAAAAGTAGATACGACGGAGACGTATCAGCCAGAACCACTGATGACTTTCAGGCTGCTGAAGAAAATGTGAGTTCCAGGGCTGATGACTGCATTCCAGCAGCTGAAGAAATTGCCAGGGCATCCAGTAGTGGTGCGCCTGAAGAAAATGAAGAGGTCAGGGCAACTGCATCAGTTGTGCCTGAAGGAAATCAACCAGATTCCTCTGCTCCTCCTGCGCCTACCCCAACTCTGATCCTTCCATCTGCATCAGATGTGAAGAAGACCAAGGCTGCAGAGCGTGCAACTGTGAAGAAGATGAAAGCATCAACTTCATCAGATTCTTCAGCCCCGAAGAAGATGAAGCCTTTGACCAGTTCATTTGCAAATCCCATTGATGTTGTTCCTCTCTCAACCATGCCATCAAAGGAAATCGTCCCTTTCGATGAAGAATATGTGATCCCTAGCGGATCTGATGAAGAAAATCCTTCTGCTGCTTCGTCAGAGCAGATGGATGAAGAAATTGAAGCGGATCAAATCCCTTCAACACCAGTTGTTTCCTCGCCTATGCCTCAGTTCACAGCTGAAGAGGCTGGCGTTGAAGAAATGGAAGATGAAGATGTGTACATTGGCTGCACCACACCAGTGATGAATGATGACTTTTGGGAAAGTCAGCTGCAGCAAATACCTCAGTCCCGTGCACAAACTGTTCAAATGGGCTCTGAAGAAACTCACCCTACTTCGTCTGTACGTGAAGAAATTCCAGCCACTAGTGCTGAAGAAACTGCTGTTGCTGAACATCCGAAGACGCAGACTGCCACTGAAGAGGAACCAGAAATTCCTCAGCCTGAAGAACCTGAGATTGCGATTCCTGAGGTTGTGATGCAAATCACTGACACTCCTCTGCCCAAGCCAAAGGATCCATTCTCAAGGAAGCAAAAATTCAAGGTTGAAGATTTCTTCGGTGAGCATGTATTCTTCATAGACTACAACCCCTATGACTCTGCTCGCATTAGGAAGAGGCGCTTCTAGACTGCCAGCCAGGCTAATTTCTATTCCCCAGTGCTGTTCAACAAAGACAAAGTCTTCGATCATGCGCACATTCCTCATGTGGATATGGAATCTCTGTCGTGCTTCGAGCCAGTCCTCAGTGTTCTTCACGATGCTGGATTGTTAAATTTCTGCACTGACATATGTGATTGGAATGAAGAACTCATTCTTCAATTTTATGCGACACTGCACATCACAGGAGATTCTGAAGATGTGAATTCATGGGTGCTGGACTGGATGTCTGAAAATACTCACTACAAGGCACCAGCTACTGAATTGCTTCGTGCCTTACCACTCAGTCCTTCCCTTGAAGCTGCTCGTTGCGTCTACAGTGAACATGAGCTTACAAATCATTACATGCAAGTGCTGATGAAGCCATTGAAGCCAGGGCAGGCCCCTCGAACCAAATTCCTCATAAAGGAATTACTATATGTGCCTCGGACTGTCTATCGCATTTTGACGAAGACATTGAGTCCAATCAGGCCACGAGACGAATGAAGAAGAAGTCGTTGGCATCATGAAGAATCTGCTTTTCAATATCATTCATGGCGTTCCTGTCAACTTCCATGATTTCTTCAAGAGGACTCTGGCCAATATCACTATGTCACCATTTGAGCTGAAGCCTTATGCTCCTTGGGTTATGTGATTCATCAGAACAAGGTCTTCACTCAACTACAAAGCTGATACACTAAACCACTGTAGCTACTTGCCTCCGATTGAAGTCCTCAAATGGACATTTTCCTCAGCTGAAGACAAGGGCAAGGTCGCTGCTGTTATAGATGAAGGCATTCGTCCATTGGATGGTCAATTTTGCAAGGCTGCATCCTACTCAACCAATGACGACTCTGCCACCCATGACTCTGCCATCAACACAACCAAGCAAAATCCTCAAGGCACATCACCTAGGGTGATGAATGATCGTGAGCTTCTCCTCAATCTTCATCAGAAGGTTGATCGTAATCATAAATGGGTCAAGCGTCAGTTTGGTTCAATTCTTCACAATATGACCTCAACCCACAATGCAGTGAAGAAAAACCAATACTACCTCCATGAAACCTTCAACCGTACCTGGGCTGTTTTGTCTTATGTCTATAGCAAAGAAGATCTGAAGAAAATGGGTCTCAAGGAAGACTTTGACTGGTCTGCACCTCCACCGAAGAAATACAAGAAGGTCAAGGTTCCTTCCTTGGTGGCCAACTCCTATTCTTCATCGCGCGACACCGATGAGCATGAAGACTTGGACGACACTGCAGCAGGCCCTACTACGACAAACGACCCCAACAACGCTGGCGCTCCTTCATCAACTTGATATTCTTCAGGGGCATTAGTCCTCATTTTCGAACCTTTTGGTCATTCGATGACAAAGGGGGAGAAAATTGAGTTAGTCTTCAAGCGGGTCTATAATATGGGCGTTTTTTTCTAAGTTGCAACTCTCGTTCTTTTGAAGACTTTGTTGGATCGAGTTGTAAACTTAAACTCTATGGTGGCCCGGTACTTTTGTTGTGATTTTCTGCATGCTTATTCCTCATTAATGTTATTGCAGCATGCTGAATTACATCAGTCACCATATTTCATCATGCATTTCAAATTCTTCATATTATATGTCAAATGCGTGTATGAATTACAAGATATAGGGGGAGATCTCCATGATTCTACTCTTCAAGTGTGCATTGCCTCAAAAGCAAATTCCTCACAATGCACATCTTCAGGGGGAGTTCTTCTATATCTTGCAATCAAATTCCTCAATATCAGTATTTACACTTCATATGTTTATCCCCGTTGAAAACTTAACCTATATTGTCATCAATCACCAAAAAGGGGGAGATTGTAGGTGCATCTAGTGCCCCTTAGTGATTTTGGTGTATTGAAGACTTATAGGTTAAGGGACTAATGCTTTTGTGAGTGTACACGGGTCTATAAGTCTATGAGGAGTTTGATATTTACAGAGAAAGTCGACCCCTAAAAATGAAGTTCTTCGACTGAAGACTTTGGATTTCTGAAGACTTTGAAAGTGAAGAAATTGGTGTGACCTTGAAGACTTAGTATTCATTCGAGGAACATGAAGCGTGAAGAGTTTTATTTTCATAGTTTCATTTTCTCTTTCTTGAGTCATAGGAAACACCGTACTGTTAAAGGGGGTCGAGGAAATACTAAGGAAAAACTTCCATGTGATGCTCAACTCAAAATCCTACACCTACCAATCCCTTAGAGTGAAGCCATTGGAAATCTCATACAGTTCAGTCATATTCTTCAGTGACAGAGACGAAGTTCTTCTGGTCTCTGAGGAATTTGTTCTAACTGAGGAGTTAGGAATTCGCCAGTGCGAATTGCCTACACAGTGAGGAACATGATAGCCCTGAGGAATTTGATACTCAACTTTCCGACCGTTTTTGTGCTATGCGCCAGCTGTCCCAAAATATCTACCCACCTAACGGTCATATCATTGAAGGGCATTTATGTCTTATCATGTCAGGCTGCTCCCTAGGCTATAAATAGTCGCCCCCTACAACCACTAGCTGGTTGGCTGCTCCGAAAGAAATTGACACTTGTCATTTGAGAGCATCCCATTCTCCGAGGACTTTGAGCGAAAATCATCGAGTGAGGAAAACCCAAACCCAAACACCTACAAACCCAAAGTGATTGAGCATCACTGAAGAGATTGATCCTGTGTGGATCCGACGCTTGTTACCTTTGAAGATTGTGCTTCTTCCAGACGGTTAGGCGTCATGGTCTAGAGCATCCAAGAGGAATTGTGGATCGCCGAGTGACTGAGTTTGTGAAGGTTCGGAAGTCGATGGAAGACTTACCACAGGTGATTGGGTGAGGTCTGTGTGACCTTAGCTCAAGGAGAATACGGTGAGGACTAAGTGTCCTAGACTGTGTGTTCAGGACTGGGTGTCCGGGACCGTGTGTCCTCAGGTTTAAATAGCTAGCCGCTCCAACCAGATGTACAACTAAGACAACAGTTGGAACTGGTCTACCAAATCATTGTCTTCACCAAGCCAACTGGTTCTATTTCCTCAACTCTTTCATTTCCTCATAACTGTGTTGTGTGCTTGTCATATCTGTGTTTGAAGACTTTGACTGAAGACTTTCTCAATTTCCTCAGTTCAATTTCTTCAGTCTGTTTGTCTTCATCCTGTGTTATCCTGTGATTACGCTTTATGTACTCTGTGCTTGTCTTCATTTCATCATGATGACTATGCTTGTATTCTGTTGTGTTTACTTTTGAGTACTTATTCCGCTGCAAGTAGTTCTTCGCTAAGGAATTTCCTCACCGGCAAATTCCTCGGTGAAGGATTCATAAAAATCGTCTATTCACCCCCACCCTCTAGTCAATATAACACACTTTCAGTCGACAGGAGAGCAGGTCTCCGAAACCCCGTCTCTCCGGTTCCTATACGGGAGAGAGGCGAATAGGTTTTTGGGAAGCGACTACGCGACTGCTCGTTGTTCGTCTACTTCCTCTACATCCGTGTCGCCCTCATAATCATCATGTCCACCGACGCCGAACGTGCCGCCGCCGAGAAAGCTAAAGCCGACAAGAAGGCCGTCGAGGACGCCGCTGCTGCCACCAAAGTCGTGGCCTCCGCATGGCCTACTGAAGGGTGTAACTCGTTTATCCCGCTCCTACTGTTGTCTGTTTTAGCCATGCTAGCGTTATATGTAGATCTTTCTGCAATTAGCGTAGTATGTGCTTGCGTGACTGAATATCAGTATGCGTTTATTTGTGTCAATGCCATGCTAGTGATTTACTCGTGGATTAATTTAATCGAGAAATTGCCTATTTACTCAAGAATCCAAAAACCTATTATGTGTAGGAATTTTTCGGCAAGTAGCTTTGCCGCTGCACTGAAACCAGATAAGTTTACCGGTACGTATTTTAAGCGTTGGCAGACTAAGACCACTTTATGGCTCACGACTATGAACGTGTTTTGGGTCACCGGTGTCTCCACGGGAACGATTCCTCCTGAACAGGAGAAGGTGTTCAAGGAGGCCACCGTTATGTTTCTCGGAGCAGTTCTTAGCGTGATCGGAGATAAACTGGTCGACGCATATTTACATGTGCATGTCGCCAAGGACTTGTGGGAGGCGCTCGAATCTAAGTTCGGGGCCGCCGATGCCGGGAGCGAGATGTATATTATAGAGCAGTTCCACGATTACAAGATGGTTGAAAACCGTCCTGTATTGGAGCAGGCTCATGAGATAATATGCATTGTTAAGGAGCTTGAGCTTCTTAAGTGCAAGTTACTGGGCAAGTTTGTCGCGGGCTGCATAATCGCTAAGCTCCCTAATTCTTGGAGGAACTTTGCCACCACTCTGAAACATCAGAGGCGTGAATTCTCTGTGGAGGATGTCATTGGCCATCTAAGTGTTGAGTAGAATTCAAGGGCAAAGGACTCGCACGGAAAAGGGGTCGAAGGAACTTCTGTTGCCAACATGGTGAACCAGAGGAACCATAACTCCCACAAGCCCAAGGGAAAAACGGTGTCCAACACAATACCGACTTTAAGAAGAAGGGTAAGAAGACCTTCAAGAAGAACAAGAAGGACGAGGGCTGCTTTACTTGTGGTTCAGTTGAACATTGGGCTAACAAGTGCCAAACAAGTACAAGAAGCCAGGACAGGACTCCAAGTCTGTCAACATGATTGTGGGCAACAATGAGAATGGTGCATCTGGGTACGGTAATTTATTTACTGTTTTTCAATGTTTCAGTCTACCGATTGGTGGGTGGACACAGGTGCAGGTGTTCATGCATGTGCTGACATTTCATTGTTCACTTCTTACCAGGTCACAGGTCACGGGTCCGTATTTATGGGGAATGGCGCGAGTGCTTCTGTTCATGGTGTTGGCACGGTCGATCTGAAGTTTACTTCGGGAAGGATCGTGCAGCTAAAGAACGTGCAACATGTCCCCGCCATCAAGAAGAACCTCGTTAGTGGCTCCCTTCTATGTGGAGAAGGGTTTAAGTTGGTTTTCGAGTCTAATAAATTAGTTGTTACGAAATATGGACTTTTTTTTGGAAAAGGTTATGAGAGCAGAGGGATGTTCCACCTTTCCCTCGCAGATTTCTGCAATAAAGTCGTGAACCATATTCATTCGAATGTTAATGAATCTGAAGTTTGGCATTCACGTCTTTGTCACATTAGTTTTGGTGTTATGACGCGGCTAGCTAAGTTGGATTTAATCCCGAGTTTCACTTTAGCCAAAGGTTCTAAGTGCCTTTCATGTGTGCAAGCTAAGCAACCTCGCAAGCCTCACAAGGTCGCGGAGGAGAGACATTTGGCACCAGTAGAACTCATACATTCTGATCTTTGTGAGATGAACGGTGTGTTGACTAAAGGTGGAAAGAAATATTTCATGACATTGATAGATGATTCCACTAGATATTGCTATGTGTATCTGTTAAATACTAAAGATGAGGCTCTACACTACTTTAAAATATATAAGGCAGAAGTTGAGAATCAACTTGAAAAGAAAATTAAACTAGTCCGATCAGATCGTGGTGGAGAGTACTTCTCGAGTGAGTTTGATTCTTTTTGTGCGGAACACGACATTATTCATGAGAGGACGCCTCCCTATTCACCCCAGTCAAACGGGGTTGCCGAGCGGAAAAACCATACTCTAACTGATTTGGTTAACGCCATGTTAGATACATCGGGTTTATCCAAGGCATGGTGGGGGAGGCTATATTGACGGCATGTCATGTTGGACTGCGTTAATTTGGGCTACGCTAAGAACAATGTTGGCTATAGATTTCTAGTAGTGAAATCTGAGGTACCTGACCAGAAGGTCGGTACAATTATGGAGTCTAAGGATTCTACATTCTTTGTGGATATTTGTCCTATGAGAGATATGCAAAGCACTTCTAGACAGGAATCTGAGGAGACTCCTGAACCTGCCATTCCTATGGAATATTACGAACAAACACATGATGAAAATCCTGAGGAGGATGACGAGGAAACCCTTGGTAGGGGCAAGAGACAAAGGACTACAAAGACCTTTGTTGATGATTTCTTCGTGTACCTCGTGGATGATACTCCCACTTCTATTTTAGAAGTGTATGCCTCTCCAGAAGCTGATTACTGGAAGGATGCGGTCCGTAGCGAGATGGACTCCATCATGGCTAACGGGACATGGGAGATCACTGACCGTCCCTATGGTTTCAAACCATTAGGATGCAAGTGGGTGTTCAAGAAGAAGCTTAGGCCCGATGGTACGATTGAAAAGTACAAGGCTAGTGTCGGTGTCAAAACCGGCGGATCTCGGGTAGGGGGTCCCGAACTGTGCGTCAAGGTCGGATGGTAATAGGAGACAAGGGACACTTTATTTTACCCAGGTTCGGGCCCTCTCGGTGGAGGTAAAACCCTACTCCTGCTAGATTAATATTGATGATATGGGTAGTACAAGAGTAGATCTACCACGAGATCAAGGAGGCTAAACCCTAGAAGCTAGCCTATGGGTATGATGATGGTTATGATGTGTTCGTCCTACGGACTACAACCCTCCGGTTTATATAGACACCAGATAGGGTTAGGGTTACACAGAGTCGGTTACATTGGTAGGAGATCTTGAATATCCGCACACCTAGCTTGCCTTCCACGCCAAGGAAAGAACCTTCCGGACACGGGACGAAGTCTTCAATCTTGTATCTTCATAGTCCTGGAGTCCGGCTGAAGGTATAGTTCGGCTATCCGAACACCCCCTAATCCAGGACTCCCTCAGTAGCCCCTGAACCACGCTTCAATGATGACGAGTCCGGCGCACAAATTGTCTTCGGCATTGCAAGGCGGGTTCCTCCTCCAAATTCTTCAAGAAGATAATAAACACCAAAAAATAGTGTCCGGCTCTGCAAAACAAGTTTCCACGTATTGCCATATAGAGAATAATGCAAACACAAATCAAATCTGCTGACGTATTCTGCAGTGCGTCATAACACTGCGACCAAGCCTTCTGTATGGATTATTTTTTGTTGTTCCATCGTGGCACGTTCAACGAGGCGGTTTCCTTGGCACGTCTTGTCGAAACAGAGATCGTGTGCCCCTTTTAACGGGATTCTCATTAATACGGACGCGGGTAACCCAACCGTGCCATTTACTGTTGGAAATATGCCCTAGAGGCAATAATAAAAGCATTATTATTATATTTACTTATTCATGATAATTGTCTTTATTCGTGCTATAATTGTGTTATCCGGAAATCGTAATACATGTGTGAATAACAGACAACAATATGTCCCTAGTGAGCCTCTAGTTGACTAGCTCGTTGATCGACAGATAGTCATGGTTTCCTGACTATGGACATTGGATGCCATCGATAACGGGATCACATCATTAGGAGAATGATGTGATGGACAAGACCCAATCCTAAACATAGCATAAGATCGCATAGTTCGTTTGCTAGAGTTATCCAATGTCAAGTATCCTTTCCTTAGACCATGAGATCGTGTAACTCCCGGATACCGTAGGAGTGCTTTGGGTGTGCCAAACGTCACAACGTAACTGGGTGACTATAAAGGTATGCTACGGGTATCTCTGAAAGTGTCTGTTGGGTTGACATGGATCGAGACTGGGATTTGTCACTCCGCTTGACGGAGAGGTATCACCGGGCCCTCTCGGTAATGCATCATCATAATGAGCTCAATGTGATCAAAGTGTTTGATCACGGGATCATGCATTACGATACGAGAAAAGTGACTTGCCGGTAACGAGATTGAACGAGGTATTGGTATACCGACGATCGAATCTCGGGCAAGTAAAATACCGATTGACAAAGGGAATCGTATACGGGATTAATTGAATCCTTGACATCGTGGTTCATCCGATGAGATCATCGTGGAGCATGTGGGAGCCAACATGGGTATCCAGATCCTGCTGTTGGTTATTGCCCGAGAGCCGTCTCGGTCATGTCTGCATGTCTCCCGAACCCGTAGGGTCTACACACTTAAGGTTCGGTGACGCTAGGGTTGTGAAGATATGTATGTGCAGTAACCCGAATGTTGTTCGGAGTCCCGGATGAGATCCCGGACGTCACGAGGAGTTCCGGAATGGTCCGGAGGTAAAGAATTATATATAGGAAGTGCTATTTTGGCCATCGGGACAAGTTTCGGTGTTATCGGTATTGTACCGGGACCACCGGAGGGGTCCCGGGGGTCCACCTGCCCCGGGGGGCCACATGGGCTATAGGGGGTGCGCCCTGGCCTATATGGGCCAAGGGCACCAGCCCCAAGGGCCCATGCGCCAAGGAGACTTGGAGAGGGAAGAGTCCAAAGAGGGGAAGGCACCTCCGAGGTGCCTTGGGGAGGATGGACTCCTCCCCCCCTTTGGCCGCACCCCTTCCTTGGAGGAAGGGGCAAGGCTGCACCCTCCCCCCTATCATGCGCCTATATAAAGGGTGGGGAGGGAGGGGTGGCCACACCCTTATGCCCTGGCTCCTCCCTCCTCCCTGCAACACCTCCTCCTCCTCCCGTAGTTGCTTAGCGAAGCCCTGCCGGAGTTCTGCTGCATCCACCACCACACCGTCGTGCTGGATCTTCCTCAACCTCTCCTTCCCCCTTGCTGGATCAAGAAGGAGGAGACGTCTCCCGTCCCGTACGTGTGTTGAACGCGGAGGTGCCGTCCGTTCGGTACTAGATCATCGGTGAATTGGATCACGGCAAGTACGACTACCTCATCCACGTTCACTCGAACGCTTCCGTTGTGATCTACAAAGTGGTATGTAGATGCTATCTAATCTGAATACTCGTTGCTAGATGAACTCATAGATGGATCTTGGTGAAACCGTAGGAAAAATTTTAATTTTCTGCAACGTTCCCCAACAGTGGCATCATGAGCTAGGTCTATGCGTAGTTCTTCTTGCGCGAGTAGAACACAATTTGTTGTGGGCGTAGATGTTGTCAACTTTTCTTGCCGCTACTAGTCTTATCTTGCTTCAGCGGTATTGTGGGATGAAGCGGCCCGGACCAACCTTACACGTACGCTTACGTGAGACCGGTTCCACCGACTAACATGCACTAGTTGCATAAGGTGGCTGGCGGGTGTCTGTCTCTCCCACTTTAGTTGGAGCGGATTCGATGAAAAGGGTCCTTATGAAGGGTAAATAGAAGTTGACAAATCACGTTGTGGTTTTAACGTAGGTAAGAAAACGTTCTTGCTAGAACCCTAATTCAGCCACGTAAAACTTGCAACAACAATTAGAGGACGTCTAACTTGTTTTTGCAGCAAGTGCTTTGTGATATGATATGGCCAAAGTTGTGATGTATGATGAATGATCTATATGTGATGTATGAGATGTTCATGCTATTGTAATAGGAATCATGACTTGCATGTCGATGAGTATGACAACCGGCAGGAGCCATAGGAGTTGTCTTTATTTTTTGTATGACCTGCGTGTCATTGAGAATCGCCATGTAAGTTACTTTACTTTATTGCTAAACGCGTTAGCCATAGTAGTAGAAGTAATAGTTGGCGAGCAACTTCATGGAGACACGATGATGAAGATCATGATGATGAAGATCATGGTGTCAAGCCGGTGACAAGATGATCATGGAGCCCCAAGATGGAGATCGAAGGAGCTATGTGATATTGGCCATATCATGTCACGTTTATTATTTGATTGCATGTGATGTTTATCATGTTTTGCATCTTGTTTACTTAGATCGACGGTAGTAAATAAGATGATCCCTCATAATAATTTCAAGAAAGTGTTCTCCCTAACTGTGCATCGTTGCTAAGGTTCGTCGTTCCGAAGCACCACGTGATGATCGGGTGTGATAGGTCCTTACGTTCGCATACAACGGGTGTAAGACAGATTTACACACGCAAAACACTTAGGTTGGCTTGACGAGCCTAGCATGTACAGACATGGCCTCGGAACACAGAAGACCGAAAGGTCGAGCATGAGTCGTATAGAAGATACGATCAACATGAAGATGTTCACCGATGTTGAGTAGTCTGTCTCACGTGATGATCGGACACGGCCTAGTTGACTCGGATCATGTAATACTTAGATGACTAGTAGAGGGATGTCTATCTAAGTGGGAGTTCATTAAATAATTTGATTAAATGAACTTTATTATCATGAACTTAGTCTAAATATTTACAATATGTCTTGTAGATCAAATGGCCAACGTAGTCCTCAACTTCAACGCGTTCCTAGAGAAAACCAAGCTGAAAGACGATGGTAGCAACTATACGGACTGGGTCCGGAACCTGAGGATCATCCTCATAGCTGCCAAGAAAGATTATGTCCTACGAGCACCGCTGGGTGACGCACCTATTCTCCCTGCAGAACAAGACGTTATGAACGCTTGGCAGTCACGCTGCGATGATTACTCCCTCGTTCAGTGCGGCATGCTTTACAGCTTAGAGCCGGGGCTCCAAAAGCGTTTTGAGAGACATGGAGCATATGAGATGTTTGAAGAGCTGAAAATGGTTTTCCAATCTCATGCCCGGGTCGAGAGATATGAAGTCTCCGACAAATTCTTTAGCTGTAAGATGGAGGAAAATAGTTCTGTCAGTGAACACATACTCAAAATGTCTGGGTTGCACAACCGCATGACTCAACTGGAAGTTAATCTCCCGGAAGAAGCGGTCATTGACAGAATCCTCCAGTCGCTTCCACCTAGCTACAAGAGCTTTGTGATGAACTACAATATGCAGGGGATGGTAAAGACCATTCCTGAAGTATATGCTATGCTGAAATCAGCAGAGGTAGAAATCAAGAAGGAGCATCAAGTGTTGATGGTGAATAAAACCACTAAGTTCAAGAAGGGCAAGGGTAAAAAGAACTTCAAGAAGGACGGCAAGGAAGTTGTCGCGCCCGGTAAGCAAGTTGCCGGGAAGAAGCCAAAGAATGGACCCAAGCCCGAAACTGAGTGCTTTTATTGCAAGGGAAGTGGTCACTGGAAGCGGAACTGCCCCAAATACTTAGCGGACAAGAAGGCCGGCAAAACCAAAGGTATATGTGATATACATGTAATTGATGTGTACCTTACCAGTACTCGTAGTAGCTCTTGGGTATTTGATACCGGTGCAGTTGCTCACATTTGCAACTCAAAGCAGGAGCTGCGGAATAAACGGAGACTGGCGAAGGACGAGGTGACGATGCGCGTCGGGAATGGTTCCAAGGTCGATGTGATCGCCGTCGGCACGCTACCTCTACATTTACCTACGGGATTAGTTTTAAACCTCAATAATTGTTATTTAGTGCCAAGTTTGAGCATGAACATTGTATCTGGATCTCGTTTAATTCGAGATGGCTACTCATTTAAATCCGAGAATAATGGTTGTTCTATTTATATGAGAGATATGTTTTATGGTCATGCTCCGATGGTTAATGGTTTATTCTTGATGAATCTCGTACGTGATGATACACATATTCATAGTGTGAGTACCAAAAGAGTTAAAGTTGATAACAATAGTCCCACATATTTGTGGCACTGCCGCCTTGGTCACATAGGTGTCAAACGCATGAAGAAGCTCCATGCAGATGGACTTTTAGAGTCTCTTGATTATGAATCATTTGACACGTGCGAACCATGCCTCATGGGTAAAATGACCAAGACTCCGTTCTCAGGAACAATGGAGCGAGCAACCAACTTATTGGAAATCATACATACCGATGTATGCGGTCCAATGAGTGTTGAGGCTCGCGGTGGCTATCGTTATGTTCTCACCCTCACTGATGACTTGAGTAGATATGGGTATATCTACTTAATGAAACACAAATCTGAGACCTTTGAAAAGTTCAAGGAATTTCAGAGTGAGGTTGAAAATCAACGTGATAGAAAGATCAAGTTTCTACGATCAGATCGTGGAGGAGAATACTTGAGTCACGAATTTGGCACACACTTAAGAAAATGTGGAATAGTTTCACAACTCACGCCGCCTGGAACACCTCAGCGTAATGGTGTGTCCGAACGTCGTAATCGCACTCTATTAGATATGGTGCGATCTATGATGTCTCTTACCGACTTACCGCTATCTTTTTGGGGCTATGCTTAAGAGACTGCCGCATTCACTTTAAATAGGGCTCCGTCGAAATCCGTTGAGACGACACCGTATGAATTATGGTTTGGGAAGAAGCCTAAGCTGTCGTTTCTAAAAGTTTGGGGATGCGATGCTTATGTCAAGAAACTTCAACCTGAAAAGCTCGAACCCAAGTCGGAAAAATGCGTCTTCATAGGATACCCAAAAGAAACTGTTGGGTATACCTTCTACCACAGATCCGAAGGCAAGATCTTTGTTGCCAAGAATGGATCCTTTCTAGAGAAAGAGTTTCTCTCGAAAGAAGTAAGTGGGAGGAAAGTAGAACTTGATGAAGTGTTACCTCTTGAACCGGAAAATGACGAAACTCAAGAAATCGTTCGTGAGGTGCCTGCACCGACTAGAGAGGAAATTAATGATTATGATCAAGATACTTCTGATCAAGCTCCTACTGAAATTCGAAGGTCCACAAGGACACGTTCCGCACTAGAGTGGTACGGCAACCCTGTCTTGGAAATCATGTTGTTAGACAACGGTGAACCTTCGAACTATGAGGAAGCAATGGCGGGCCCGGATTCCGACAAATGGCTGGAAGCCATGAAATCCGAGATAGGATCCATGTATGAAAACGAAGTATGGACTTTGACTGACTTGCCCGTTGAACGGCGAGCCATAGAAAATAAATGGATCTTTAAGAAGAAGACAGACGCGGATGGTAATGTGACCATCTATAAAGCTCGGCTTGTCGCTAAGGGTTATCGACAAGTTCAAGTAATTGACTACGATGAGACTTTCTCACCGGTAGCAAAGCTGAAGTCCGTCCGAATCATGTTAGCAATTGCCGCATACTATGATTATGAGATATGGCAAATGGACGTCAAAACGGCATTCCTTAATGGTTTCCTTAAGGAAGAATTGTATATGATGCAGCCGGAAGGTTTTGTCGATCCTAAGAATGTTGACAAGGTGTGCAAGCTCCAACGCTCGATTTATGGGCTGGTGCAAGCATCTCGGAGTTGGAACATTCGCTTTGATGAGATGATCAAAGCGTTTGGGTTTACACAGACTTATGGAGAAGCCTGTGTTTACAAGAAAGTGAGTGGGAGCTCTGTAGCATTTCTCATATTATATGTAGACGACATACTTTTGATGGGAAATGATATAGAACTCTTGGACAGCATCAAGGCCTACTTGAATAAGAGTTTTTCAATGAAGGACCTTGGAGAAGCTGCTTATATATTAGGCATCAAGATCTATAGAGATAGATCGAGACGCCTCATAGGTCTTTCACAAAGCACATACCTTGATAAGATATTGAAGAAGTTCAATATGGATCAATCTAAGAAGGGGTTCTTACCTGTGTTACAAGGTGTGAAATTGAGCTCAGCTCAATGTCCGACCACGGCAGAAGATATAGAAGAGATGAGCGTCATCCCCTATGCCTCGGCCATAGGTTCTATTATGTATGCCATGCTGTGTACCAGACCTGATGTAAACCTTGCCGTAAGTTTGGTAGGAAGGTACCAAAGTAATCCCGGCAAGGAACACTGGACAGCGGTCAAGAATATCCTGAAGTACCTGAAAAGGACCAAGGAAATGTTTCTCGTTTATGGAGGTGACGAAGAGCTCGTCGTAAAAGGTTACGTCGATGCTAGCTTCGACACAGATCTGGATGACTCTAAGTCACAAACCGGATACGTGTATATTTTGAATGGTGGGGCAGTAAGCTGGTGCAGTTGCAAGCAAAGCGTCGTGGCGGGATCTACATGTGAAGCGGAGTACATGGCAGCCTTGGAGGCAGCACATGAAGCAATTTGGATGAAGGAGTTCATCACCGACCTCGGAGTCATACCCAATGCGTCGGGGCCAATCAAGCTCTTCTGTGACAACACTGGAGCTATTGCACTTGCAAAGGAGCCCAGGTTTCACAAGAAGACCAGGCACATCAAGCGTCACTTCAACTCCATTCGTGAAAATGTTCAAGATGGAGACATAGAGATTTGTAAAGTACACACGGATCTGAATGTCGCAGATCCGTTGACTAAACCTCTCCCTAAGGCAAAACATGATCAGCACCAGAACTCTATGGGTGTTCGATTCATCACAATGTAACTAGATTATTGACTCTAGTGCAACTGGGAGACTGTTGGAAATATGCCCTAGAGGCAATAATAAAAGCATTATTATTATATTTCCTTATTCATGATAATTGTCTTTATTCGTGCTATAATTGTGTTATCCGGAAATCGTAATACATGTGTGAATAACAGACAACAATATGTGCCTAGTGAGCCTCTAGTTGACTAGCTCGTTGATCGACAGATAGTCATGGTTTCCTGACTATGGACATTGGATGCCATCGATAACGGGATCACATCATTAGGAGAATGATGTGATGGACAGGACCCAATCCTAAACATAGCATAAGATCGCATAGTTCGTTTGCTAGAGTTATCCAATGTCAAGTATCCTTTCCTTAGACCATGAGATCGTGTAACTCCCGGATACCGTAGGAGTGCTTTGGGTGTGCCAAACGTCACAACGTAACTGGGTGACTATAAAGGTATGCTACGGGTATCTCTGAAAGTGTCTGTTGGGTTGACATGGATCGAGACTGGGATTTGTCACTCCGCTTGACGGAGAGGTATCACCGGGCCCTCTCGGTAATGCATCATCATAATGAGCTCAATGTGATCAAAGTGTTTGATCACGGGATCATGCATTACGGTACGAGAAAAGTGACTTGCCGGTAACGAGATTGAACGAGGTATTGGTATATCGACGATCGAATCTCGGGCAAGTAAAATACCGATTGACAAAGGGAATCGTATACGGGATTAATTGAATCCTTGACATCGTGGTTCATCCGATGAGATCATCGTGGAGCATGTGGGAGCCAACATGGGTATCCAGATCCCGCTGTTGGTTATTGCCCGAGAGCCGTCTCGGTCATGTCTGCATGTCTCCCGAACCCGTAGGGTCTACACACTTAAGGTTTGGTGACGCTAGGGTTGTGAAGATATGTATGTGCAGTAACCCGAATGTTGTTCGGAGTCCCGGATGAGATCCCGGACGTCACGAGGAGTTCCGGAATGGTCCGGAGGTAAAGAATTATATATAGGAAGTGCTATTTTGGCCATCGGGACAAGTTTCGGTGTTATCGGTATTGTACCGGGACCACCGGAGGGGTCCCGGGGGTCCACCGGGGGGGTCCACCTGCCCCGGGGGGGCACATGGGCTATAGGGGGTGCGCCCTGGCCTATATGGGCCAAGGGCACCAGCCCCAAGGGCCCATGCGCCAAGGAGACTTGGAGAGGGAAGAGTCCAAAGAGGGGAAGGCACCTCCGAGGTGCCTTGGGGAGGATGGACTCCTCCCCCCCTTTGGCCGCACCCCTTCCTTGGAGGAAGGGGCAAGGCTGCGCCCTCCCCCCCTATCATGCGCCTATATAAAGGGAGGGGAGGGAGGGGTGGCCGCACCCTTATGCCCTGGCTCCTCCCTCCTCCCTGCAACACCTCCTCCTCCTCCCGTAGTTGCTTAGCGAAGCCCTGCCGGAGTTCTGCTGCATCCACCACCACACCGTCGTGCTGGATCTTCCTCAACCTCTCCTTCCCCCTTGCTGGATCAAGAAGGAGGAGACGTCTCCCATCCCGTACGTGTGTTGAACGCGGAGGTGCCGTCCGTTCGGTACTAGATCATCGGTGAATTGGATCACGGCAAGTACGACTACCTCATCCACGTTCACTCGAACGCTTCCGTTGCGATCTACAAAGTGGTATGTAGATGCTATCTAATCTGAATACTCGTTGCTAGATGAACTCATAGATGGATCTTGGTGAAACCGTAGGAAAAATTTTAATTTTCTGCAACGTTCCCCAACATTTACCACGGCGTGTGAGCGGCAAGCGAGTTTTATTAGGTAGGTGGGGACGCATAACGGCATCAGCCTATATAAGGGGATAAAGATCCACCTCTTTCACCTACGCCTTCTTCCTCCTTTGCCCATCCATCTCCTGCGCACTCAAGCTCTAACGCCCAAATCCGCTCTTTCTTCCTCAACCTGCTCCAGCGATGTCCGGAGCGGGAGGCAAGTGGATGGATTCCTCCGTTACGGAGGGCCAAATTAAAAAGCTTAGGAAGGCCGGATATCTGTCCAAGGACATCCCGCACCGGCTTCCTGCGGAGGGGCAGCTTCTTCCCACCCCAAGGCCCCATGAGAGGGTAGTTTTTCTCCCCCATTTCCTCCGCAGACTGGGTTTTCCACTTCACCCTTTTGTCCGGGGGCTCGTGTTCTACTACGGCCTGGACTTCCACGATCTGGCCCCGAACTTTATCCTCAATATCTTGGCGTTTATCGTCGTGTGTGAGGCCTTTCTCCGCATCCGCCCCCACTTCGGCCTCTGGCTCCAGACCTTCAACGTCAAGCCCAAGGTGGTGTCCGGCACCCAGGCGGAGTGCGGAGGTGCTATGGCCGGCAAAATGGCCAACGCACTCTGGTTCGATGGCTCCTTTGTGGAGTCCCTAAAGGGGTGGCAGGCAGGGTGGTTTTACATCACCGAGCCACGCGACTCGAAATGGGTCGCGGCCCCTGAGTTCCGATCCGGACCCCCCACGCGGCTCATGTCCTGGAAAGAGACGGGCCTATCGTGGGGCAACGAAGAAGAAGTGACCGGATTGCAAACTAGCATCCAGTCCCTGATGAACAAGCCAATCCGGCATGTTAATATTATCCAGGTCATGCTCGTCCGCCGGATCCTCCCGTGCCAAGAACGGGATTTCACTTTGTGGGAATTCGACCCGGCGCAGCACCAAACCCTCAATAGGCTCTTCGACACGACGTATGAAGACGTCTGGAAGGTGCTAACCAAAGGCGCCGAGTGCACCACATCCGCGTCCGAGGATCGCGGATACAGCTCGCAGCGCAACGCTGGCGAGGTAAGCTATTTATACCTTTCACAGGTTCGTTAAGCTTTTCTACATAGATTAACTCTATGTGGGATCTAAAAACTCCCTTTGCCTTTGACAGGCGTGGCTGAAGATAGCCGTACCCATCAACTGTCCGGCTCCTCTACCCGAAGACCCAGCCCCAGCTCTCTTAGAGAAGCTGCTGGCTCCGGCGCCTTATGTGGTGCCGGAGAAGAAGGCCAAGAAGAAGAAGACCACCGGGACTCGAAAGAGTGCCCGCAATGTGGTGGTGTCGAGCTCGTCATCTGGCGAGTCTGCGACGCCCTCCTCTCGTAAAAACAAGGAGGAGGAACAAGGAAGCTCTCCCCCTCCAGCGAGGGGAGCGAAAAAGAAGAAGGCCGCCCCAACGGGGGAGGCCGAGGGGTCGAGGAAAAGGAAGACCCCTTCGCCGGACTACTCCCCCAACGCCGAAGAGGGCGGAAAGGAGTGGTCGGACAGAACCAAGCGTCCGGCGATATCGTAAGTATTCACATACCAGAATGACTCATAGTATCTTCAAGTGCGCAGCTTACCCTAATGTCGAATGTTATTTGCGCAGCCCGCCCCGAGCCGCACTCGATGATTCGTCGAGCGGCTCCCTGGATTCATCGGACATGGACTCTGTCCCGCCCGCGGTCTCCCCCAGCAAGGTGGGCGGTGCCGAAGCGGCATCCCGCCGAACAGGGCAGGAGGAGGTGGTCCTGGAGGAGCCGCAAGGCAATCCTCAGGACCCCAGGAGTAAAGGGGATGAAACCCCCCAGGGCTCCAAGTCCGGCTTTATGCCGGACACCGCGCCGGACTCAACCGTCCTGGCTCGCGGTGGGCGAACTCCTTCCAAGAGGAGTAAGCCGTCTGAGCCGGCGACCTCTGTCCAGCCAGAGGCGCCGGATAGTCTGTTGGAGGCGCTTGAAGGCGCCACCATCGACGAGGAGCATCGTACTGTTATGAGTACGGTGGTCCAAAGGGTTCAGTCCGCCAAGAGCGGACTGAATGAAGCTTGCGCTAGCCTTCTAACAGGCTTCCAGGTAAGCAAAAAATATGCTAAATTCATTACCGCATAGACAGTAGCCCCTGATGCTCTGTTCGGTGTTCGGAAAGAAAAGCCGAATAGAGGATCTAATAATTTTCGCAGGAGTCTAATAATAAAAAGTCGAATATGCGTATGCAGGCTTCCCTGCTGTCCACCGCCGCACTGACTGCGCAGGTGGAAGTCCTGAAAAAGGACCTCGAGCGGTCCGAGCGAGAGCTCGGCCTTGCCAAAAGGCAGCTCGTGGAAAAGGAAGGTAAGAAATACCCCTTAAAAAAAGGTGCCTATAGAGAGGCTTGATTGCAAAAAGAAATAACAGGATTGTACTGCTTATTGTAGGGGCCACAACCAAGGTGGCAACCCTGAAGCAAGCGCTGGCTGAGGCCGAAAAGAAAACGCCCGAGGAGCGCGCCGAGCGAGAGAGGCTTGGGGTTCAATGCGGTGAGGTGCAGCAGGAGCTGCAAGCTCTCATGAAAAATCATGAGGGTTTGGAGCTTGAGGCGAAAGCGCAAGCGACCGAACTTGCCTCTGCCCTTGAGACCGCCAAGAGTTCCAAGGCCGAAGCCCAGAAGGCCCTCCAAGAGTTGGAGGATGTGAAAAAGATAGCAGCGGGTAAGGCATTCTTAATGCAAAGTAGGAATATAAAGGTGAAATACCTATTACTTACCCGAATCCGGAGTTCTCCAAGGGCGTTCTTCGATCTTCCCCGCAGCGCATCCGCCGCCGCCGCATTCTACCGAGCTGAAGAGGACAGCTCGACGGAGAGTGTGTTCTGGTCTCAGTATTCTGAGGCCGGACACCCTGTGCCCTTGAGCGATCAGCTGAAGCAGCTGGCCGAGCTCCACAAGGCGGCCGAACAGGCCATGAAGGGCTTACTAGTTCGGCTGTGGCCTGGAGAGGCCCTGCCTGGGAGCTACTTCGGGCTGGTGCGGCGGCTAGTGGAGGCCTGTCCACGGCTTGAGGTCATCAAGCGCTC
This sequence comes from Aegilops umbellulata, assembly GCA_032464435.1. NCBI lineage: Eukaryota > Viridiplantae > Streptophyta > Magnoliopsida > Poales > Poaceae > Aegilops > Aegilops umbellulata. The sequence goes on from CP136058.1 coordinate 336,268,540, forward strand.
CGTCTGCATTGAAGGTGCCCGGAGGGCCCTTGCCCGTGTAAGGGTACACTGGGGCAAGCTGGACGGAGAGAAGCTGGTGAAGGACGGGCCGCCGCAGGGGAAGGAGCATCGCAAGCCCGAAGAACTACTATAAGGAAGTTCTTGCTGGAGCTCGCCTTGTCGCGGATGAGTGTGCCAAAGATGTAATATTTCAATGAACTCGCTCGTTTGTATCCTGTGCGCTGAAAACTTGTTCATATGCGCTTAAGCAATGCTTTCTGAATTTAAAATATTATTTTCTGTGCGGCCGTTTATCAATAACTGAGAGATGGCGAGTCGTCGGCTTCTGCCCCCATGCAACTAGTGCTGGGGTGTTCGGGATAAACCTAAGGGCTCTTGTTCCCATAGTTGGGTCCTTCGAGGGAGGCGCTCAGCACAGCGAACCAGGCAATCGGACTATAATGCTTGAACACTCTCACTTAGCCATAGAACGTCATAATTTTAAATTTCGGCGAAGCCCCTAGTTCGGAAGGCCGAATTCGGGGCACTATCCACGCCTTTAGCCGGACTTAACCAGCTCTCCGCTCGAAGCGGCATAAGCCTTTAGGGACTCGAAAAACCTCTCGAACAGCGACCGGTCTCGCGCCTTATCATGACAGTCTGTTTTAGTTTTCTCCACTGAGGTGCTCACCCACCTGATCTGGGGCACAATCGCAGTGGTTCTCCTAGTGCTACCTTAGCCGATAGAGCGGAACGTAAGGTACCAAAACATAGGAGCCGGGCAAACCCAACATATGACCAAAATCATGACTCGGAGCCGATGCATATAGTGCTATAAGTTCGGGGTGCCGCACTTGTGAAAGTGTACGGACTTCTCACACCAGATAAAAGGGTAATAAAGCCCCTGGCGTGGTTTGCCGTACCATGGTGTACGGGTGCGATCATGTTATTTGAATAAACATATGTATATTAAAAGAAGATAATGCAAAAAATAGACAAAAAAGCTATGCATTATTTATGAGGAGGCTGTTTATTCAAGCCGAACGATACAAGTAGTGTGATAAACAAGAAATATTTTAGATTATTTGACATGTCCTGACCAGGCGCAGGCCATGGAATGTAGAAACAGATATATTGCTCGAAAGAGAGACCACCTGAGAGTTCCATAATGCGGCGTTGTTTTGTCTGCTTTCCTGGGTCCTGTATCGTCTGTACGGCAGCGAGGCCGAACACTTTATCCAGAGTATGGAGTCCTGAAAGAAAACAAGAATCCGGCAGCCCCTAGTACGTTTGACGCCGTATTGTTGGCATGCCGTTTGATGTGCCCCTTCCCCTATGCCCATGGAATTTTAAGGGCGTAATTGTGTACTCGAGGTACTAGCTCCGCTATGTAGCGATGGCTGGGGTTGGGGCCGTATTGCTACGCGTGCTCCGAACGCGCCAGTTGGTCTTGCTGCGGGTTACTCCGGGCGCGTTTTGCTTTGTCCGGTTTTTTAGCGGCCGGACTCGAGAGTTGCCTTAACAGGATGCTTTGTACCTCTGCTGCGAGGGCCGCCGTGTGCTCCTCCGTACGGATGGAGCGTTCGGTGTTTCCGCTGACCGTGATTACACCTCGAGGGCCTGGCATCTTGAGCTTGAGATATGCGTAGTGCGGCACCGCATTGAATTTAGCGAATGCGGTTCGTCCAAGCAGAGCATGATAGCCACTGCGGAACGAAACTATGTCGAAGATTAACTCTTCGCTTCGGAAGTTGTCCGGAGATCCGAAGACCACATCAAGTGTTATGGAGCCTATGCAATTGGCCTCTACACCTGGGATGATGCCTTTAAAGGTCGTCCTTGTGGGCTTGATCCTTGATGGATCTATGCCCATTTTACGCACTGTATCCTAGTAAAGCAGGTTCAGGCTACTGCCGCCATCCATGAGGACTCTTGTAAGGTGAAATCCGTCAACGATTGGGTCAAGAACCAATGCGACGAAACCGCCCTGACGGATGCTAGTGGGGTGGTCCCTTCGATCGAAGGTGATCGGGCAAGAGGACCATGGGTTGAACTTTGGGGCGACTGGCTCCATCGCGTATACGTCCCGTAGCGCACGCTTCCTCTCCCGCTTGGGAATGTGAGTCGCGTATATCATGTTCACCATCCGCACTTGTGGGGAAAACCCCTTCTGTCCTTTGTTGTTCGGCGGCCTGGGCTCCTCCTCGTCATCGCTGTCTAGCCCCTTGTCTTTGTGTTCGGCTCTTAACTTGCCTGCCTGCTTGAACACCCAACAATCCCTGTTGGTGTGATTGGCTGGCCTTTCGGGGGTGCCGTGAATCTGGCACGAGCGGTCGAGTATTCGGTCCAAACTGGACGGGCCCTGGGTATTCTTTTTGAATGGCTTTTTCCGCTGACCGGATTTATGGCCTCTGAATCCGGCGTTTACTGCCGTATCTTCATTGCTGTCGCTGCTGACGTGGCGTTTCTGTTTATTCCGTCGTGACCTGCCACCTTTGTCCTTGGTATCTGAATTACCTTGCTTCTTCGATAAGTTGTTGCTGCGAGCTAGCCAACTATCTTCGCCCGCGCAAAAGCGGGTCATGAGTGTCGTGAGGGCTGCCATGGATTTCGGCTTTTCCTGTCCCAGGTGCCGGGCAAGCCACTCGTCACGGATGTTATGCTTGAAGGCTGCTAGGGCCTCTGCATCCGGACAATCGACTATCTGATTTTTCTTTGTTAGGAACCGTGTCCAGAATTGCCTGGCCGATTCTTCTGGCTGCTGGATTATGTGGCTTAGGTCGTCGGCGTCCGGTGGCCGTGCGTAGGTCCCCTGGAAGTTGTCGAGGAATGCGGCCTCCAGGTCATCCCAAGAGCCGATCGAATCTGCGGGGAGGCTGTTAAGCCAGTGCCGGGCTGGTCCCTTAAGCTTAAGAGGTAAATATTTGATGGCGTGCAAATCATCGCCACGTGCCATGTGGATGTGGAGGAGATAGTCCTCAATCCATACTGCCGGATCTGTCGTACCATCGTACGACTCGATGTTGACGGGTTTGAAACCCTCTGGGATTCTATGTTCCATCACTTCATCTGTGAAGCATAGTGGGTGTGCGGCGCCCCTGTATTGGGCTATGTCACGACGCAGTTCGGAGGAGCTGTGCCTGTTGTGTTCGGCCCGGCCGGATTTATTGTGTCCGGAGTGAAAACTATCACGTGCCGTCGAGCGTCCGCGCGATCCATAGATCGATCTTGTTTGCCTTGCTTTGTCCTCCAAGACGTCTCGCAGGTCTGGTTCGTGTTCCCGTGCCTTGGTGAAGCGGCTGCGGGGCATGGCTTGTTTGGATGTTCGACAGGCTTCTCTGTCGCGGCCGCGAGGTGGCCGATCTGCCATGTCTTGAGCTTCCTCCTCTGATTGGGGTAGCGGCCTGCGCTTAGGATATTTTTTGGAGGGGCGTCCGAGTTCGTGCTCTTCGGCCGCAAGGACTTCAGTCCATCTGTCAGCTAGCAAATCTTGACCAGCTATAAGCTGCTGCTGCTTTTTCTTTAGGCTGTTTGTCGTGGCTAAAAGCCTGCGTTGAAAGCGCTCTTGTTCGGCGGGGTCTGATGGTACGATGAATTCATCGTCGCCGAGGCTTGCCTCGTCTTCGGAGGGAGGCATGTAGTTATCGTCCTCGACCTCTCGCTCTGCCGCTCTCTCATGAGGGCGGTCTTCTCCATCTTCCTGTGCCGAATCTTGCTGGTTTTGGTGTTCTTCGGTGCTGTCCGAGGTAGTGTTATCTCCCGTGCCGGAATCACCGTTTCTGCTGTGGCGGGATTTGGAGCGGCGCCGCTGACGTCGGCGTTTTGGAGGCTTTTTTGAAGTGCCATCCTCCGCTGTTCCATCGCCATCTCCATCTTTTGGAGCATCCACCATGTATATGTCGTATGACGAGGTGGCGGTCCAATGCCCTACAGGTGCTGGTTCTTGCTCGTCTCCTTCTTCGTCGTCCATACCGTCGAAGTCTTCGGAGCCGAAGTCGAGCATGTCGGATATATCGTCGACAGTGGCTATTAAGTGGGCGGTGGGTGGGCTTTGAATTTCTTCGTCGTCCGAATCCCAACTCGCAGGCCATAGTTCGGCCTGGGCTCTCCTGACAAAGAGAGAGACTTGAGAGAATTCAGAATATCACCGAAAGGTGAATACTGAAAGATGTCCGCGGCGGTGAACTCCATTACAGGCGCCCAATCTGATTCGATCGGCGGGGGCACGGACGACCCGAAGTTCGGAGAAGAGTTCGGCTCCTTGGAGTCACGGGCCATGCGGAGCGCGGGGCTTGCGTTCGGCTCAATGGCTTTTAAGATCACAGCCCCCGAGGTGACGTCCAACCGTTCATCTTCAAAGAACGCATCGGGCTCCGAACCGAGGATCGGGGCCGGAGCGTATGCGGCCTCCAGGACACTGTTCGGAGGCAGAGCTATATCATGCCCCTCGAGATAGTGCCGCGCGCTTGGCTGTGGCTCGAATCCGTCGAAGATCAAGTCTCTGCGGATATCCGCCGTGTAGTTTAGGCTTCCAAACCTGACTTGATGGCCAGGGGCGTAGCTCTCGATCTGCTCCAGATGGCCAAGCGAGTTGGCCCGCAGGGTGAAGCCGCCGAAGACGAAGATCTGTCCGGGGAGAAAAGTCTCACCCTGGACCTCATCGTTATTGATGATCAAAGGAGCCATCGGGCCTAAAGGCGACGACACAGAGGAACTCTCAATGAAAGCACCGATGTCGGTGTCAAAACCGGCGGATCTCGGGTAGGGGGTCCCGAACTGTGCGTCAAGGTCGGATGGTAACAGGAGACAAGGGACACTTTATTTTACCCAGGTTCGGGCCCTCTCGATGAAGGTAAAACCCTACTCCTGCTAGATTAATATTGATGATATGGGTAGTACAAGAGTAGATCTACCACGAGATCAAGGAGGCTAAACCCTAGAAGCTAGCCTATGGGTATGATGATGGTTATGATGTGTTCGTCCTACGGACTACAACCCTCCGGTTTATATAGATACCGGATAGGGTTAGGGTTACACAGAGTCGGTTACATTGGTAGGAGATCTTGAATATCCGCATGCCTAGCTTGCCTTCCACGCCAAGGAAAGAACCTTCCGGACACGGGACGAAGTCTTCAATCTTGTATCTTCATAGTCCTGGAGTCCGGCTGAAGGTATAGTTCGGCTATCCGAACACCCCCTAATCCAGGACTCCCTCAGCTAGGCTTGTGGCCAAGGACTATGACCAGAAAGAAGAGGAAGATTTCTTCGATACTTATTCACCTGTGGCTAGACTGACCACCATTCGAGTATTACTCTCATTGGCGGCCTCGCATAGTCTTCTCGTCCATCAGATGGATGTTAAGACGGCTTTTCTGAATGGAGAGCTAAACGAGGAAATCTACATGCAACAGTCAGATGACTTTGTGATAGATGGTCAGGAAAGAAAGGTGTGTAGGTTGCTGAAATCTTTATATGGCCTGAAGCAAGCACCTAAGCAATGGCATGATAAGTTTAATACAACTCTGACATCTGTTGGCTTCGTTGTTAATGAAGCTGAAAAATGTGTATACTATCGCCATGGTGGGGGCGAAGGAGTTATACTGTGCTTGTATGTTGATGACATACTGATATTCGGAACCAACCTCAAATTTATTGAGGAGGTCAAGTCGTTTCTATCTCAGAACTTTGAGATGAAAGACCTTGGTGTGGCTGATGTTATATTGAACATCAAGCTACTGAGAGATAATGAGGGTGGGATTACACTTCTGCAATCCCACTATGTTGAGAAGGTGTTGAGTCATTTTGGATATTCGGACTGCACACCATCTCAAACACCATATGATCCTAGCGTGTTGATTCGAAAGTCTCAAGGCATGGCTAAAGATCAATTGAGATACTCTCAAATCATTGGTTCACTGATGTACCTAGCGAGCGCAACGAGGCCTGACATCGCGTTTGCTGTGAGCAAACTGAGCCGGTTTGTTTCCAAACCGGGTGATGTACATTGGCATGCCGTTGATAGAGTTATGCGCTATCTGAAAGGTACTATGAACTATGGACTTCACTATACCAGATACCCTTTGGTACTTGAAGGGTATAGTGATGCGAATTGGATCTTTGATGCTGATGAGATGAAGGCCACAACTGGGTATATGTTTACTCTTGGAGGTGTTGCTGTTTCCTGGAAGTCTTGCGAGCAAACGATCTTAACGAGATCGAAAATGGAAGCAGAATTAACAACATTAGACACATCTGGTGTTGAAGCGGGATGGCTTCGAGATCTTTTGATGGATTTGCCATTGGTTGATAAACCGGTTCCGGCTATCCTTATGAACTATGACAATCAGACTGTCATCACCAAGGTGAAGAGTTCAAAGGACAACATGAAGTCCAACAAACACATAAGAATGAGATTAAAAGCAGTCGGAAAATTAAGAAACTCCGGAGTGATAGCGTTGGAGTATGTCCATACGGCTAAGAATCTGGCAGATCCCTTTACAAAAGGGCTATCACGTGTTGTGATAGATAGTGCATCAAGGAAGATGGGTATGAGACCCATATGAGTTGCCATGGTAGTAACCCAACCTACGTGATCGGAGATCCCGTGAATTAGAACCTGGGAAAACAAGCCAGTGGTGAACTGAGGAGAGTAACTATACTAACCCACTCCGTTGGAGATGCAATACTCTCAATACTGTATGGTAGGGTGACTACTGTCTTAATGTGTTCCGAAGCTTATATAAGCAAGATGCTATCCCACAGAGCGATCTTTGGAGGAACACACCTACGTGAGACCGACTGCTGGTCACACAGTCTATGAGATTGGGGTGATTTCTAGTAAGCTCGTGAATAGGCTAGGAGTGTGACTTATATGCTCCACCCGAGGGGTCAGCCTTCGGCAGCCTAGTACTAGTAATACATGTGGTGAAACTTCTTTACGCCAAACTGACAATTCAAGGCATAGTCCATTGTTTAGTTGTGAAGAAGTGTAGCTACTTGCTCTAGGTGAAGTTCAACCTTAACAGGTCTTCACTGAAACACTGGTATATCGAAACAACAATTGGAACAGAGGACACGATGGGCCCTCGAGATCTGGTGGGGGATTGCTGAAATTTGAGATGGGCTTTAGGCCCATATAGCAATTTCTTAAAATCTCTAAGGGCCCATGTGGGTTTATTGGCACTAGGTGGAGGTGGGAAGTTTAGTCCCACCCCGAAAGTGGAGGAGGAGTTGAACCTTTTTACAAGGGATGTTCTTTCACATGCTATTGGAGCTTGAGAATAGAAGAGGCCCTCGCGCACTCCTCCGCCGCCGCCCGCCTCGCCATGCCACGCCACGCCACGCCTCGTCACGACGCGCCGCGCCGCGAGTTGCGGGATTGAGCCGAGCCGAGCTCACACCTACACACTTATTTTTGCCAGTCACTAACGGAGAGTTCTCTGCCAGCTGGGCCACGATTTGAGGCGTCGGATCGTGGGATGTCACGGACTCAGACGTGGGTCGAGCCCACGCGGCCGCGCCTATATAAGTGTGCGGTGTCCCCTAACCCTAGCGGTCACGAACAGATCACATCTGCTCACGCGCTCGCCCACCGTCGTTCCTTTGCTGCTGCCGCCGCCGGTGACTCCATCCCGTCCGCCATGTACACGGTCGACGGGAGAGCAGGTCTCTGAAACCCGTCTCTCTGGTTCCTGTACGGGAGAGAGGCGAATAGGTTTTTGGTAAGCGACTACGCGACTGCTCGCTGTTCGTCTACTTCCTCTACGTCCGCGTCGCCCTCATCATCACCATGTCCACCGACGCCGAACGTTCCGCCGCCGAGAAAGCTGAAGCCGGCGAGAAGGCCGCCGAGGACGCCGCTGCTGCCACCAAAGCCGCGACCTCTGCATGGCCTACTGGAGGGTATAACTCGTTTATCCTGCTCCTACTGTTTTCTGTTTTAGCCATACTAGCGTTATACGTAGATCTTTCTGCAATTAGCGTAGTATGTGCTTGCGTGACTGAATATCAGTATGCGTTTACTTGTGTCAATGCCATGCTAGTGATTTACTCATGGATTAATTTAATCGAGAAATTGTCTATTTACTCAACAACCGTCCGGTAGCTCACTTAGTTTAGTTTAGGTTTAAATTTCATTCTTTGGTTGTAAATACTCCCTCTATTTTTATATACAAGGCCACAAACTCATTTTACAGGTACTAGTGTAAAATGTAATGTCTTGCTTTGTAAACCATCTTTTCTTTTCTTTTAGTGTGATCATTAATACATCGAATGCATGCAAGGAAGGATAGAAAGCTGATTGGAGTGTCATTATGACTGCATGCATAGAAGTATTAAATAAGTTGCTAGTTCGATGAAATGTCATTAACTTTTTTCTCGATTACTGTTGATGGCCTTGTATAGATGCAAAGTGTATTTTTCATAGCGTGCCTTTTATAAGTAAATGGAAGGAGTACACTAAAATTTACAGTCTAGACACAAGCATATCATCTTGAAATTTTATGAAGTCACCGTAGGCACCTTTTAGTCGACGGGGACGTGCGAGCACCAGGACTTGAATCCTAATTGGTTGAAAATACCACTGTTTTTTTAACCATCCAACCACATACCGGTTCGCGTGTTTTTTCTTGTTTGAAAGGTTCATGCACAGTGAAGATGCCCTAGAGTTTTCTTATTTTCTTTGAGGCAAGATGCCCTGGATATGGTTTGCCGGGAACACGCCCACCGCAACGAAAACCTGGGCCGGACCGACAGCGAAGGGCTCATCAGGATGTGATTCGTCGGCTCGTTGCGTGCCCAATTTCCCTTAGCCCAGACTCCACCGCCTATCCACCACCACGTCGACGCTCCCCCAACCCCAAGGCCGCAAACCCTCCCCGTCTCGTCTCCGCATAGCCATTCTCCCCAAATCGCCCCTCCGCAGAAACGGGAGCAGCGCGGCGGCACCCCTGAACCCTACCTCTCCCCACCCATGGCCCTCCCCCGCCGCCTCCTCCCCCTCTTCCTCCGCCGCGGCGGCCGCCTCCCCTCCTCCCCCGCCCCCACCCCCGCCCGCGCCCTCTCCACGGCCGCCCTGCCGGCCGACGCCCTCGCCGCGGAGGAGGAGGACGACGCCATCACCATCAAGGGCGTGCGCATCTCCGGCCGCCCGCTCTACCTGGACATGCAGGCGACCACGCCCGTGGACCCGCGGGTGCTCGACGCCATGCTCCCCTTCTACCTCTCCCGCTACGGCAACCCGCACTCCCGCACCCACCTCTACGGCTGGGAGTCGGACGCCGCCGTCGAGGAGGCCCGCGCGCGCGTCGCGCGGCTCATCGGCGCCGACCCCAGGGAGATCTTCTTCACCTCGGGCGCCACCGAGTGCAACAACATCGCCGTCAAGGGCGTCATGCACTTCTACCGCGACCGCCGCCGCCACGTCATCACCACCCAGACCGAGCACAAGTGCGTCCTCGACTCCTGCAGGTACCTCCAGCAAGAGGGCTTCGAGGTCACCTACCTCCCCGTTCGCCCCGACGGCCTCATTGACGTCGCGCAGCTCGCCGATGCCATCCGCCCCGACACTGGCCTCGTCTCCGTCATGGCCGTCAACAACGAGATCGGCGTTGTCCAGCCGCTCGAGGAGATTGGCCGCATCTGTCGCGAGAAGGGCGTGCCCTTCCACACAGACGCGGCGCAGGCTCTCGGGAAGATCCCAATTGATGTCAACCAGATGGGGATTGGACTCATGTCACTGTCCGCGCACAAGATTTATGGACCCAAGGGTGTCGGTGCGCTCTACCTGCGCCGCCGCCCTCGCATTCGTGTGGAGCCACAGATGAGTGGAGGTGGCCAGGAACGGGGCATCCGCAGTGGCACGGTGCCCACTCCCATTGTTGTTGGATTTGGTGCTGCCTGCGAAATTGCAGCCAAAGAGATGGACTACGATGAGAGGCGAGTTAGTGCTCTGCAGCAGCGTCTGCTTGATGGCATCCGTTCCAAGGTTGATGATGTTGTCATCAATGGTAGCATGGAGCACCGGTATGCGGGCAACCTGAACTTGTCATTTGCATATGTCGAGGGTGAGAGCTTGCTGATGGGGCTGAAGGAGGTGGCTGTGTCAAGTGGCAGCGCATGCACCAGTGCTAGTTTGGAGCCTTCCTATGTGCTCCGGGCGCTTGGTGTGGATGAGGACATGGCACACACCTCCATTCGCTTTGGCATTGGCCGCTTCACCACCGAGGAAGAGGTGGACAGAGCAACTGAGCTCACTGTCCATCAGGTGCTTAAGCTCCGTGAGATGAGTCCACTCTATGAGATGGCTAAGGCAGGCATCGACATCAAGAGCATCCAGTGGTCGCAGCACTGAGACTCTTTTCACAATGCTGTTCGCTGGACTGCTTTAGATGTGCTCGGATGGACACATACATAGGTATATGGCCTTTAGCTGTTCTTATATCTTGTTTTTTTTTCATAAGGGAATATCCGAATATGTACTATACCTGCTAGTGGAAGTGCGTGACCTTGAATACTCCTTAAATCTGGTAGGCCACCGCTGGCTAAGTTTTGAGAATGTTACCGTGTGTGCAATGTTTTCTCAGTAATAAGCTACAATCATTTGTTTGTGGCAGTTTGCTTTCTATGTAAAATTACCGCAGATTACTTTTGAGAACCTGATTAATAGAACATAATATGCAATGATGGTTAAAATGCAAGGTTAAGTGCAGCAGAACATGAAATCGTTGGTTGTTGATCCCTTCATTACCATGTTATTTCTACAACGGGATGTTGCAAATTTTGTGCTAATATAGAAATGGACAGTACAATGTCTTGCTTGAAGGATATCTTCAAATGAAAAAAATTATCTCCAAGCTGAACGTCTGAAATATGTTGTTCACTTGACAATGTTCAAAAAAGCGTAAAGCGTAAGCGAAGCGGAAGGCCACAGCTTAGAGCAATGGGCGCTTTAGCGTTTTTTGAAATTGGCTAGACTTTGACAGATTTTGAATAATATACACAGGAAAATAGGAAACATGGCACATGGGTAATTAAATAGCATCTAAAATACAGTTCACACCATAGTGAATACACACATCAGGTTCACATGGCAAGCAAAATAATAACTAAAATGCAGTTCAGTTCAAATAGTCATAACTAATAGAGATCATGTGGCCAGAATTTTGCCAGAATATGAAGGAAGTAGTTCCCAAACAGAGCCTAACAAGAAGATAAATGGCATATTGTCATTATTGTGCAAGCAGACAAGCAAACGTAGTTATAATATAACCAAATTTTGGCCAATATTTTTATAAAATCGCTTAATCTACCGCTTAGGGCAAAAGCTAAGCAGTTTGCCATCGCTCAGCGCTTAAGCGTCGCTTAAAAACGCTTCCTTGAACACTGTGACTTGATGTCTACTTTGTTTGCTTCGCAACAGGTCATCATGAAATTCAAAGGGCATGCTTACTTTGCAGCCTGATTTTGTAGAGCACCTTACACCAAAGTGACCTGATCATATGACATTGTAACTGAATTGCATTTTGCCAATAACTCAAATGTCACATGATTTTCTGTTTTTATAGGTAGTCTGTTTATTTGTTCCATGCAGCCTTTGTTCTGTATGTTGTTTATGATTCTATCTGATCTTTGCATATCCACTTTAGTTCTTTGACTTCTCAACTCCTGTTTATTTTAGTTCATATTGTGTTTTAGATAGATAAGTTTATAACTATCAATCTCAGTCTTACATTCTATGTTCCTTCCAGTCTGGTGTTTTGTTTCTCACATACTTCCGTTATTTGCATCAAAGAATCTAATCTTAATAATACTATAAGAGCATGGCTTCATACTAATTTACCATATGAATTCATCTAGACAAAATTCTGTGTGTATATGTTGTTCTCCTGTTCCTTCGGTTGTATATGTATTGTCCAATTTTAATCATACTCTTGGTTGTGTTCTTCACCAATGTTTTGGTGCATTCAGTATCCTTATCTCTGTCTGCATCAGCGTTTCTCTACCTTTGGTACATTTTTAGTGCTGTTTTGTTGTAGAAAATAATAGGCTTAGCAAGGTACTTAATTCTCATGTTCACACACTGTAACAGTTCTTACAATGATCTACATCAAAATGGTATGTTCAGAGTATATAATCTTTGCTTGGACCGTTGGTCTCGTAACTGGGTCAGTGCTGCAGGTATTTCTGCAATACTAAGATCATTTTTCCGTAGCTATGGTTATATGGAAGGCACTCTTAAAAAGAAAACTCATGCTTCAGTAATTTCTACAGTTTAGTACTGGGAAGAACTACAGTTGCCATATACTCTGACTCGGTACAACTGTCTAATACAGTACATGGTTGAATTATTTCAGGCACGTTTGGTAGTTGAAGATAGTGTTTGCATCCTAATCATAATGATAGATCTGCGAAGATGATCGATGAGTATTATGTAAGGAGGCATGTTTGGCGGCGCTCAAACAATCTGGCGAGAGTTAGATTTGTTCTCTAGCTGGAATGTATCAAAACACGAAATAATGATGCTTGCTGTTGTATCTGTTGAAGGACAGTTTGAACTAGTTACTTTGCTGTGTATGTATTATTGCTGCAGATATGGTTTTGGTATTCTTTCAGTTTGTTATGACAAGAGATATGTACTCTTTGGTTCTGATTTATTGTTATTCTGGCAACATCTCAATAATCTAGTCGGGGCAATGTTCAACTTGTGTTGTGGGTGGCTTCGAGCTTGAGTTGCCATATCATCGGATCTGATCCATTCCACTCACTGCATCTATTGTGAATACTATTCCCTCGGTTCGTAAATATAAGTCCTTCCAATATGGACTACATATGAAGCAAAATGAATGAATCTACATTCTAAACATACGTCTATATACATCTGTATGTGTATGTAGTTTATATTAAAATCTCTAGAAAGACTTATATGTAGGAACGGAGGGAGTAGAAGCCGGTAGTTTTCATATACTACGCCCATCCAAAAGAAACTATGTAGACCGAATGAAGTAATGTACTGGTGATGCATGGTGTGGTCGGTGTCTGGAGTATGTAGAGAAATTCAGAAATAGTTCAGTTGTGTGGGAATTTCAGAGTAAACCACCTACCCAGGCCACTTATAATGCTATTGCTCTGTTTTATGGTTCGTATACAGCACACAGGAATTGTGTAACATGAATAATTTAGCAAACACCAAGCAGGACTCGTCTGAAGTGCGCTCTAGGGCGTGCGGATTGCATCAGCGTTCACATATTTGGTATCTCTCTCTTCGGGACCTCTGTCTCACAGTTCATTCCGCAGCTTCTGAAACCCATAGACAACCAGCGTTCATTCCTCTCCGCCGACGAAGCTGTGCTGCAGTCCGCTACATCAAGCTTGGCAGCAAGATTGTCGCACCTTTGTCCTAACCAAGGATTGGATATGCTGGCAACTACTCCCTCCGTTCCTAGATATTTGTCTTTCTAGAGATCTCAAATGGTCACCACATACGGATGTATATAGACATATTTTAGAGTGTAGATTCATTTATTTTGCTCCGGATGTAGTCACCATTTGAAACCTCTAGAAAGACAAATATTTAGGAACGGAGGGAGTAAATGTCATTGCTCGGCTTGCTCTATACACTGTCAAGGCAGGCCAACAGGGCATTTGACTTTCCTCAAAAGTATTATTGAACATTTTCATAGAGAAGCTAATACTAATAGGGTAGCTCGTGAACTTGCAAGAGTGGCCAGATGCCCTGTATTGCTTGAGGATGTAACTGTAGTTATAATCTGATAAAGAGGTCACGATCGCACATCTTTAAAATATCAGTCATTTGCAGTGGTAAGAGACACAAGAGAAGTGAGAATATTGGAGGAAGGACACTGGTATATGAATATGTGTTTCTCCCAAGCACACAATAGCTTGCTGCCAGTTGCATCAACAACCAAACTAACTTCTATCAAAAAACTGAAAGAAAGTACAGCCAAAGTTAACTGCTGCCAACTATAAATAAGAGAACTATAAGTTGTCCCATTCACTGGAATCATTGTAAACTGTTCCCACTTGCCCCCAATAATATAGTGGTGCAAGGCGCCCGGTGATTTCTTTACGACGACACTAGTTAGCCACCATGGATCAAATTGCTAGTTCAAAAATGAGACACAGGATCGCAATGAGGTTGGACGTAAAAGGTCGTGTCCAGAAAAATTCCGCCAATAATATGACAAATGTAGCATAAATTTTCATTTCAACTTGCAACTGTTGCTTAAACTAAAAGGCTAGATATAAACAGGCACAGAAGAACAACATACAACTGCGATACAATTGTTGGCATGTCTTCTCTAGAAATCGAACGGTAACCTGAAGCCATGATAGCTACGTTAGGAGCACTCTAGTGCAAAATAGTACTAAGCACAAAGGATAGTCGACGAAGGGAATGCTAATATATCTGGCTTGGAATAACCAAACATTTCTTTATCACCATCCCATTATCATGCCTAATATACTCTAGTTTAATCTAGCTTTCTTATGTGAACTAGGTTCCACGATTGTCGGTTTTCCATGCGCTATCTTGAACCTATTCCACGCTTCAACCAAGAGAGTCGGAAAGTTCTGCATCAAATGGAGGTACTCGCTTGACGTCGCGACCATCTTGAAATTGTCACCATCGGTGAGGAAATCAAAGCACCTAGCTTTGAGTTCGGGGCAGACATGGGCCTCCGCAAGTTCCAACATTGAAACCACAGTGTCCGTCGTGATACCATTGCAACATAGCTTGTCCTCACAGATCTTCTTTAGCCCCTCCACCCCATACCTATCAGCAGCTACAAGCAGATGCTGGTACTGTGCCATGGGGGAAGAAATATCTGCCTTGCCAGCATTAGGCAGCGAACCATGATATATGTAATGGAGCATAAATCTGAAGGTGGAGGCTTTCATGTCATGGATGGTGATAGATGCCATCTTGCTTTCAGCCATCAGACCATAAAGCTCTGCTCTGAAGACTGGCGAACGGGTAGCGAGCACGAGGCGATGTGCGCTGAAGGTCTCCCCGCCAACATGGAAGGAAACATCGGTGAGATCTTGTTTATCCCACATCATGGCAAGATCATGACCCAAACTCGGGAGCTCCTGCTTCAGCGATGAAGTTGGAGATGTCAAGTTGATGTCCACAGAGCACAACACCACAAAGTAGTTGTTGACCACACAGTTCGCCTTAACCTTATCTCTCCTTGCTATCAGATTGTAACCTCCCATCAACCCACGGGTAGAGCTGTGCATGTTCGTCGCCGTCCCCATCCCCATGGAAGGCGCTGGTGAGCCGGTCTTGTCGAGTAAAACCATGCGTGTAGACACCTTGGGATCGCCCTCCAGATCTGGGTTACGCCGCACTGTGATGGCGACTATGATTTCTGGGCTCGGCTGTAGAGGCAGGTAAAGAGCATTGCATTTGCATCCAGCAACGACGGTGCTCGCGTGTGCATGACTAGGATCCTCGGGCGACGAGAGTCTTACCCGGAAATGGAAGATGCGACTGTCTCTTGTTGGGAGTATTACGCAATCTGATGGGGCCATGATGAACCCTCGAGGATTTGACCTCGATCGATTCTAACGGGGGAACCGGCAGCGGTAGGCGGCAGCGATATGCAGATCCGGGGAGCGGCGGCGCCGGTGTCGGCGATTTACATGGATATTCGCAGGCTGCTGCCGGCGGGGATGGTGGGTGGCGGCAGGAAGAGGGGTGCGATGGGGACCGGGGAGAGGAACTGAGAGTGTGGAGTGCGGCTAGGGTTGGGACTGTTTTTTTTATTTAGGGGTTAGGGTTAGGAATGGTGCTACTAACTCGAGCGTTGCGTGGGCGTGGCTGCGTGTTGAGCAGACCTGCCCATATGGGCCGGCCCGGCACCACATGGCCCGGCCGTAAAAGGGCCTGGCACGGGACGGGCTGTGTCGACCGAGAGCAACTAGTTAACGAGCGCTCCTGTTGCTAAAAAAAAAAGTTAATGAGCACTCTTTCGGGAGCCTCGCAGCGATCAACGTCACTAGGCACGCTCTCAGTCATTCGTCATGTGTCATGTTCTGGAAGCTTCCTACGGATTTTATTTATTTTTTATTTTTTGCACGCGTTTTCGGTTTTTTAAATGGTTTTTTCTGGGTTTTTTCGACGTTTGGTTTTCCCCGTTCTTCCTTAGCTTTTTGATATAAAAAATTCAAATTTTTTTAAGTGAAAAACGCGTTTTCTTTTCTTTTTTTCATTTCGTGAGAGTCACGATTTTTCTTTCGCAAGAGGCACGGTTGTGCTTTTAGCGAGAGTCATGGTTGTGCCTTTCGGAAACGAAAAGAACGCATTTTTTGTTGTTTTTTTTTTCGCGAGAGTCACGATTATGCTTCCGCGAGAGGCACGGTTGTGTTTTCGCGAGAGTCACGGCCGTGCCTCTCAAAAACGGAAAAACAAAACACGTTTTCTGTTTTTTTCTTTCGCGAGAGTCACGGTTTTGCTTCCGCGAGAGGCACGGTTGTGCTTTCACGAGAGTCACGGCCGTGCCTCTCGGAAAGGGAAAAAAATACGCGTCTTTTGTTTTTTTCTTTCGCGAGAGTCACGGTTTTGCTTCCGCGAGAGGCACGGTTATGCGTTCGCGAAAGTCACGACAATGCCTCTCGGAAAACGAAAAAAACGCGTTTTTTTCCTTCCACGAGAGTCAAGGGTTTGCTTTCACAAGAGGCATGGTTGTGATTTCGTGAGAGGCACGGGCGTGCCTCTTTCGAAAAGGGAAAAAACCCGTGCTCCCGGTTCGGTTTTTTCGTTCGGTTTTTTTCATTCGGTTTTTTCGTGAAAAAAAAGTTCTTCAGAACCTATCAACAAGGGATCTAGTTTTAAAGATCTCGACGCGAGGAATCCAACGATGAAAACGGTTCGAGATTTGGACGCACAATTTAAGAGATAAAACATTTTGAATAAACGGATCTACGAAAAAAAGGGAACCTCACAGGTTGCGACAAGTGGCGCGCTGCATGTGCGCCACTTATCGCGACCTAGCAAGGTGGAGTGTTCTTTGCAACGAGTGCTCCTTAATTAGTGATTTCGGTGTCGACCCTTTTATAAAAGGGTAAGGATTCTATAGAAAAAAAAAGGGAACCCCTAGTCGGCGCCTTCAGCGCCCATTAGGCTAGTTGGCGCTTGCACGTTCTTTGGTTGGGCCATTTTGGAAGCAGGCCCATTCCCGAACCATTCGTGCGACTGTTTCGGGAAAGATATGGTATAAAAATGCGCGAAAAGAAAAAAAAAGCATTATGCTTCCTCGGCGTATCAAACTCGCTACCTACACAACCTGCTGGTAGTCGGCCAACCATTAGGGCGTTTGGTCGCAAGTGGCAAAATTCAGTGCTAGCAGTTTAAAAACTATCATGGCCGCTCATACAGCACAGATTTCGTAAAAAGTACGTGAACATGCAGAAAAACGTTGCCCTACTAAACACAAGGTCAATGATTTTGAAAAAAATTCATCAATGTAAAAAAACAGTTCACAAAAAACAAAAAAAAATCTCATCATTTTTCTAAAAAATCACCATTTTGGAAACAGTTCACAAAACCGAAAAAAGTTGATCAATTTTTTAAAAAAATCACCATTTTGAAAACAGTTCACAAAACTAAAAAAAGTTCATCCAATTTAAAAATAAGTTCATCTAATTTGAAAAAAAAGTTCATTGAGTTTGAAAAAAGTTATTTAATTTTAAAAAAATTCATCAAATTTGAAGAAAGTTCATCGAATTTGAAAAAAAATCACTGAATTTTAAAATAAGTTCATCGAATTTGAAAAAAGTTCATCAATTTTAAAAAAAGTTCATCAAATTTGAAGAATGTTCATCGATTTTTAAAATAAGTTCATCAAAATGTTAAAGAGTTCATTCATTTTCAAAAAAAGTTAATCGTGTTCGAAAAAGTTCATTGAAATTGACAAAAAGTTCATTGATTTAACGAAAAAGTTCACAAATTAGAAAAGAAATATCGTCTATTTGTAAACATCTCACACATTTAATAAAAAGAAAACAGGAAACACAAAAAGAAGGGAAAAAACACAAAAAACATAAAGGGCATTTCCTGTACGTATAAAAAGAAGGAAAGGAGGTTTGTATTCATGAGTCAGGGTGGTGGTGTAGTGGTTTGTGGAGTTGGCTATCGACGGAGAGGTCACTGGTTCAATTCTTGGCTGCGCACAATTTTCCTGCCTTTTTGAGTTTCAAAATGGGGGGGGGGGGGGGGAGAATGGTAGTTGGGGCTGTAAGCGTCCGGAGCGAGCTGTCCGGATGCAGTCAACATCCAACTGCGTCCTGCATCGATCCATGGACCTGGACGTCCGTTTTCCTGCAAACCAAAAGCAAGCTAGGGGGCTTTGCGGGACATCATCCATGTAGTACTCCGACACCCTCGGCCCACCAAAAAAACCCACCCAAAACCCTGCTTCGCCATCCTTCCCTCTTTCTCTGCATCCGTTTTCTCTCTAGTCGACGCTGACGCTCTACCATCCTGGCCACCCGCCAAGCCGTCGGTCCACACCTCTCGTCCATCCGCCGCATAGGTACCTTCCGCCCCTACGGTAGTCAGCATGCCCGCCAAGTGTTTGGTGAAATGTCCGTGCTAATTTTTTTGTCATTTATTTGAAGTAATGGATTCGGACATGGAGTACATATATGAGCACTATGTTGAGTCTCCGATGACTCGTCCAACAAGGAGGACTACACGGATGAAACAACGATGATGCAGGCGGTCCTTGCAGATGCGAAACGTGCGGGAGAGCATGTTCTTAATTAACTTGAAGGGATCGATCAAGGGTTATCGAGTGCTCAATTGATATAGGGCTCGGGGCCATTTGACGTTGATGGACTAATACTTTGCCCCCGTGCCCCGTTTGCTAACATGTTGAGTCCAAATTACATGTTAATTTTTGTGGTCATTTTGTGCCTACATGATAGTCTTTGTGGAGATTTACCACGTGCGCGCACCCCTTTTTGTCATAATTTCTTAGGAAATACTTTTGGAACAAGTAAATGCATATGGAAGGGGTCATAGGGGATTATGGTGGAACCACGTTATTTAATGTGATAATCATTTACCATAAAAGAATAAAGCAAGGGGACCAGAGGAGAGGCGTCGGCGGCGTCTCCAGAGCAAAAGATGGCCAACCATAGGAGTGTGCTCACTCGTATGGGCAGTCGTATGAGGCGCATGGGGAACCGCGTCGTCGACTATTTCCACCCCGTGGAATCGGATTGGAGATCAAACACGAGGAGACATAAAAAACTCGTCCAGAAGGAGGAACCCTAGCCTTCGGAGTGATCCAGAGGGGGAACCGACAGAGGGGGAGATCGTCGTCTTCACCACCAAGCACAAGGGGCGCTACAACATCATCACCACTATCATCGTCATCATCCACACCCACCTCGTTGTAACCTCAGGAACTCTAGTGGATCAACTTGTTTTACGTGTTTAATCCATTCATGCTTGCCATCACCGACTCTATGATGTTTGTCAGCTCCATGTGTGAGTAATTCCCCTAAGTTCTCGGGGATACAGATGAACCCTAGCATGTACTAGATCGTTTGATATTAGCATTTAATATCCTCCTTGCATGTTTGTGTCAATAGTCTTCTTGATATTGGGTGAAATCGATCATCCAACATATGCCAACTTTAGATGGAAGGTTATTACTGTTGGTGGACCGATCGATTGTGGAAGCAGGTGTGTGATAGGCCCTATATCCCTTCGTCCCGGACCATTGCAGTAGGGGGTAAAACAAAGACCACCTATAGGTTGTGCCCACCCCTAAAAAAGGGAAAAGGCTATCGCTCAAACGTCGGATCTAGCGCGGGTGTACGCCGCCTCCTTTGATCGACACGTGGCCTACTGGACCACGCATGTCTCTCTACCTCCGACGGGCTTGGCGAACGACGGTGATGTTTTTGTTTTGCAACATCTACTCTGTTGCAAGAAAGATTTCTGCGATATCAGTTATGTTGCATAAGTTTCTTCCGTAACATCATATAGAGGTGAAGACAAAGAAAAAAAATATCTGCAACATCACCTCTGTTGCAAAGTTTTTCTGCAACAATACTTTTGCTGCAAACAAAGTGAAGACAGGAAAAAAAATCCGCAACACGACCTATGTTACAAAAATTAAATTCTGCAACACGGCCGATGATGTAAAAAAAATCACAACACAATTGTGTTACAAGAATTTCCGCAAAAAGATCATTGTTGCAAAGACGAGAAAGACATCCAAGCGCTTGATTTTATCGTATCTAAGGCTCGCAAGGCGGCGGATCTTTAAAAAGATCCACCGGCCGAAGCGTAGCAGCCCCTAGAAAAACCTATAGGTTGTGTCCATGAGACCTTTTTTCTTCTTTCTTAATCACCGTTTGGGAATCGGAGTGGGAAAGAACGGTGGTGGCATATGTGATGCGGGGCTGCCGCATGTATGCGCGTATTTGTACTGGGGTTCTACCCATAAATAGAAAATTGCAAAGTGGATGAGGAATCCGAGGTAGCATTGTGTTTAGGCACTGCTTTAGAAGCACACGCTAGTGGCCAATCCAGACTCCCTGGGAACACTTTAATTGATGCATTTAAAATAATGTTCGTCAAAACATTTTTTCTGTAAATTTTAAAAATTGTATCCAAATTACAAACATGTTTGCTAATCCAAAAAAAAATCTCATGAGTTTGCAAAAAAAATCACAATTTTAAAAAATATGCACGAATTCATAAAAAATACAAAATGAATTCAAGAAATTTTCACGATTTCAGAAAAAGTTCACGCATTTGTAAAGTTATTCCTATTTCAGAAGATTGTTCAAGAATTTGAAAGATGTTCACAAAATGACTAACAAAAAGAAAAAAGAAACATGAATAAAAGAAAAAACAAAAAAGGAAAAAAGAAATTAAAAGAAAAACGGAAAAGGAAAAGAAAAAATTAAATTAAATAAATAACCATACAAAAAACAAAAGAAAAAAAGACCGGATTAGGGAAGGTTATAGAACCATCCCAAAACCCATGAAAAAACTCAAAATGGGCCGGCCCATACAATGGAGAGGCGCTTGGGCCATACGTGTTAGGTCGCTACACAACAACCTATGCGCCTAGGAGGCTAGGAGGCGTGATTCTAAACGACCTAGATCATTAAAAAGTTCCAATACGAAAACTATTGGGTTTGGCCGCCTAGGACTAGGAGTGTGTTAATGGGATTGATGGGTGACGAAGAGAGATGAGGGGAGAGGATAGACTTCTTCCATAGGAAGGACAAGCCACCACGTCAAATTTACCAAAAAAGTTTGCCTTTTATGGCCAAGTTGAATAAGTGCAAAGAAAAACCAAACAACCAACATTTTCTAAAAATAATAGTCTAGGAGCAGAGGAGGGGCCAGATGAGGCAGCGGCTGGCTGGCGCGTGCAATAGAGGATGACCGGGAGGCGCTCGGCTGGTGAGGATCAGCAATAGAGGAGTGGCAATGGCGCTATGGGCGAGTGGCGCACGACAAAGAGGAGGAGGCAAAAGGCACAACCCGTCAAGAGCAGCCAGAGAAAGAGAGAGAGAGACGCGGGGGAGCTCGATGTTGAGAGGAAAACAGGGGGACGACGTGGGGCAGCAACCTGTTTGGTGGTCGCCGGCGGCAGCAGGTGGCGAGGGGCTGTCAGAGCGGTGCAAGGAGGCGCTAGATCGGGCGAGGGCGCTCCTCCTGGTGGCGGCGCTACGACGAACGAGAGGAAGACGAGGGGGATAGATGGGCGAGGAAGAGAGATGTCGGACGAGGATAGGCTTCTTCCAGAGGAAGAGGAAGCCACCACCTGAAATTTACCAGAAAAATTTGCCTTTTTATGGCCAAGTTCAATAGTGCAAAAGAAAAAGCAAACAACCAACATTTTCTAAAAATAATAATCAACATAGTAAATACATGTTTGCTTTCAAATATTAACAAAAAAACTTTATATAAACAATCCCACTTCAATGCACCACTACTCTTCCCTCCAAAACAAATTTGCTTGCATTCAAATCTTTTTTAAAATTCTAAGATAGACTTTTGGATTAGTTATTAAACTCTCGAATAGTATAAAACAATTCAACGTCTGTATATCCCGCTAAAAACACTTACACCATTCCTCTTCCATCCGATGATAGTGCTAAGATGAAGGCGCAGCCATCAAAGGACATCCCGATGACTTTCTCAACTTTGTACTACATGGTCTTGACATGAACAATTCTTTTTTTAATTGCGGATACCGAGCGTGTGTTTTTTAAATAAAGAGTGTTTCAAATTCTTATTTTATAAAAAAATCATGCTTTTATATATGTTCATGCTTTTTAAAAAATGCATAAAAGAGCAAAAATGTTCCATTTTTAAAACTAAAACATTTAAAATTGATCACAATTTTTTCAAAATTCATATTTAAAAAACATGTGTTAAAAAATTGTTGATATCCAAAACATGTTTCGATTCTAATAAAGATTTCAAAATTCTTTAGTTACTTTAAAATAAAGAAATATTTGTTTTTTCAAGATAGTAAAAAATAAAACCGAGTAGTAGATTATTTCGTGGACCACTACTCTTCCATTAGATGAAAGATGTTAGGGTGGCTTCTTTCCGTCCACGTGTCATACTCCGAAGTGATAACATTATGAACTTTGACCATATCTGCAACAATCATCTCATGACACCACATGAATGACGATATTCTTCAACAAGTCTTCAGGAAGGGAGCGACGCTTAAGCGCCGTCGTCACCGGATCCAACCACCCAAGGCCATAATCTGGATTTTCGACCGTGAATAGTCAGTCCAAGTATATCCGAGCAATGCCTTTAATAAAATAATGACGTAAAAACACCGCCATTGGTAGGTATAACCAACTCGGCAGTGGCGGAGCTTCTTGGGGGCCAACCTGGGCCATGCCCGCCCCCCCAAGCTCACAACAAAAACATGCATATACTCCTTTGTATTAGGCCTATTTTTCATAAAAAATGTGCTATAATAATTATGTTTGCCCCCCCCCTCAAGCCCATGCCCCCCCCCCCCCCCCCCCCAATAATTTCAGCTCAAGCTCCACCACTGCAACTCGGGTAAGACCTAAGTTTTCACCCCGGAGCTCGAGACCGGGTGCCCGAGTAGCACCACCAACGACATCAGTCATGTGGTGGCGCCACCACTTTTCCGCAATCCCAACAGTTATATGCAACGTGCAAAGACCTTCCGGTGGCCACCGTAATCCGCAACGAAGTCAGCCACAACGTTTGGTAGTTTTATATCACTAGAAATTTAAAATGTTATATATCCTAAATTGTAACTTCTTTGCAGGGACAATTGTTGTACTAACTTTTTTTATGACATGTAATTTGTATTATATTGATCGAATTATCGATCTAAGGATTCACGTGAGCCCTTTAATCCAGAATAAATAAATAAAGGAGTAGCAGAGAACCTAATTCTTTCTGATGGCCACTCATTGTGAAATGTGAAGCACATCAGTCCAGCAAGGCGCTGAGGGATGGTGATAGGCAGATCACGCGAGGATCGGGGACCACTTATGGGAAAATTGTTGCCGGAGATGGAGGATAAAGGCATCAGCTTCCCTAGCCACAAACGGATGCCACTCAAGTGCTGGTGCCCGATATTTTGGGCAGCAAAGATCGTGCCTAACATTGTTCTTTGCAACATTTTGGAAATTTCTCCTAGGATGTGTACATGTAACGATTAGATGCAGGGCATGTTTTAATCCATGTTCTTTGTGATCGAAGTTCTGAACCTTGCTCTCAAGTTTAAATCTCGAAAGTAATTCGTGAAAGAAAAAATTTCGTCGGGCACGTAGTGGTTGCTGACGACGGGGTTGGAGAGAAGGTGGGAGGCGGGCGTTTGCTTGAACCAAACCAACGGCCGCCTACAAAAGTAGAAGTGCCTGGGAAGCCATTTCAGGCATAAGCTGATGTGACAGACCTTGGTTTGGATTTTCTTTTAAGGATCAGTGAAACGCTACGCAAAATACCGCTTAAAAAACTTGCTGGATAAAAAGAGCTAAAGCTGGCAATTGAATAAGACACACTACTTTCATAGGATACCTCAGCAAGCATTCTTTATAGATAAGAGCTTTGTCGTAGAAAGCTATTCCCGGAATTCGCATCAGCAACTATCGATAAATCCAACGTCGGGAAGTAATAAAGTGGTATAAGGATCACGAAATCGCCTCAAAATGTTCGAATCCAACGGTCGAGACGTTCGTTACCACCCAAAAATGGTCCTGACCGATCCGGATGTTTGAAATCTCATAAATCGAAACCAAGCTACGGGAGGTTTAGGATAATCCGGATGTCCGCCACGTCTGACTCCGCCGCTCCGTGCCCACATAAACCCCATCTCCCGCCTCTTCCGCGGCGTCCGTTCATTCCCCACGCCACATTCATGCCGGTCACATAGCTGTGACCCGACAAGACGACATCCTACCTGCATTCATGTCGGCCGATGGGCCGTTCGCCTACTTGACATTCACACTGGCGTGGCGAATGAGCATGCTACTCCGGCCCCACATTCATCCCAACGCTCTGCATGCCTGGGCTATTTAAAGTCGTCCGACAACGCCCCAAAACCCTACACCTCCGAGCACCTACTCCCTCTGCCCTAGTCTCTAGCCGACCACCACACCATCATGTCTGTCATCCGTCGTTGCATTGTCCGGGACCTCTAATGGCTAGAGTAACTCATTGTCGTTGCAGCTCTACAATGCGGAGGCCCGACGCCAGGCTCGTATTGCACCGTGCCAACCTCCGAGCTCTTCGGAGCAGAGCTCAAACGTGTCAGAGATGGAGGAGGAGGGCGACCCCATGGCAATAGTGGAGATCACCATGGACGAGGAGAAGAAGGAGGGTTAGGTGCCTGCATCAATGTAGGTGTCACACTACAACAGTGTGTTGGCGGAAGCGGAGCAGGAGCAGCTGGCACCGCCGGTGTCTGTGTTTGGTTTGTTGTAGAAGGAGCGGCGGTACAACTTGGCACTCCTTGAGGAGCACTGACTAGTGTAGGACCAACTCTCGGCAGAGCAGGCATCTGAAGATGTCGTCACGACCATGGTCGTGGTAGACACTAACATCATCGACGAGCACGGTGCTAGATTCTGTACACAGTGCACATACCATCCGCCGCGAGCGCTGGCAGCTCTGCATCAACGAGGCGGAGCGCAACCACCTCTTCAGCGCACTAGATGCAGAGACCGGCGACGCGCCGGACTAGTACATCGACCTGGCAACCAGGCCACGTCGGCAACTTCGCCTCATTCGCGCCGACCAGCAATAGTGACGAGGCCAGACTGTCTGGCGTGGGGATTGTCGACGTCACCTCCATCAACGACGACGACGGCCAGACGGACGTTGACGAGGAATAGATTTTTGGCTGTTTTAGATGTTTTATGTATGGCCCACTGCTGTGTAAACTTTTCTTAAAAAATATATGCAAAATTCGGTCTCCCGAATATTTGATGCATGTTGGATGGGCTTCGCCCCTATCTGTGTCCATGAACACGTCCATACGTGCCTGTGACCATTTGGTGCCTTCCGTTTTGGTGATAACTTTGGAGTTGCCCTAAACTAAGAAAATGAGATGAAGTGAGCACCCATGTCTACTGAAAATTAGTAGACTTTCCCGTATGGTATAGTCAAAGTTTTTAAATTTCACTATACATATAGTGTTGTTGATTACATTGCCTGTCATGGAGATCGTTCAAGCACTCATGTGCTGCCAAAATACCCCCTAAAATTTAAGTTTGGTTGTGGTTAATCTGCAACAATGCTATTTCTAGTAAAGATAATATAATCATGCGTATGTATGTTGATAGTGGTACCTATAGATTATGTACTAAAGATGAGATTATTCACCATCTTGTGTTTGAGTGTCCCATTGTAATATATGTGTGGATCATGGTGGGCCTGGCCATTGGAGCTAGGACCCGCCTAGGTGCTTCTCACAATTCTTATGGTGGTCCCCAAGCATAAGTGTGCAAATCACGGGCCTCACTGAGATATGCTACGTAATTTTGTCTAACATGTTAGGTTTGAGGGGAAACTAATCCGTTCCCAGTGGAGCTAATATGTTATGCTTGTGTGTTCATTAAATATATTGGACATGGCTTCACTATGAAGGGGGCAAGGATGCACGGGTGGCAGCTATTGAAACCTTACAAAGCATTGCTTTGGATGCTAATGTTGTGGTCGGATGAGCTTTGGATGGCATGATGAGGATTGAAGCAATGCGGGATGATGATGAAGGTGATGCTAATGTTTTGTTTGAACCTCAAACCATAGAGCAATAGTTCTACGGTAATTTCAATAATATTGATAAGGAGATGTACAACAAAGAGAGAGAAAAGGAAAATACAAATGAAGGAAAATATCTATCCAACTAACCAATGCTAGGTTTGGGTATCATCATCTGATTAGAATTTATTTTTCTTTCATCAACATCAAAGATATGAATCCACCAATTTATTTAGAGGTCCCAAATATTTCTCCTTGATTCCGTGTTCAGGAAGTGCAAGATCTTGCCTGAGCATCTATTTCCAAGTGTTCCTGAAGTAGTGATAAAGAGTCTCCTTGTCTCACCTCCTCACCCCCTTTGCATTGACATTGCTTTCCAAGGACACCATTTAACAACACACTGAAAAAAATTCAGAGCTAAAAATTATTTTGATCCAATTAATCCATCAGCCACCAAAACCTCTAGCATGTAGGATTTGGAAGATTATTTCACGATCAATCATGTTAAAGGCCTTTTAAAAATCTAGCTGTAGAACCATAATTTCTTTATTTTTGATTGGTGATCGATGAATGTGCTCAAATGCCCATGCCAAGCAATCCTAGATTGTTGACATCGATGAATGTACTCAAATGCCCATGCCAATCAAGAACTCATACTGATTTGTATGGACCAAATGAGGATAACTTTCTGATGTCTACAAACCAGGAGGTTAGTGATGATCTTAATTATACAGTTAAGTAGTGAGATGGGTCTAAAGTCAATGCGTTTTGAGGGTTATCCCTTTTGGGAATCAAGGTGATGAATAAGCCATTGATAGGATGTAAATTAATCACTCCATGGTAGAAATCATCAATGAGCTCATAGAAATATTTTTGCAATGATGCCTCAACAGGCTTCGGTAAGATCCATTAAATCTATCACGGCCATGTGCCTTATCAGCAGGAATTTTTTGAATAATATCATCAATTTTTGTGTTTAGGATGGTTCCTTTAGCTCTAGTAAATGTTCATTAGCTTGAAACAAGATGGGCAGGTGAAAGCAACTTGATGTAGTGATAATGGTGCCAAGTCTGGCTTTCAAATATCTCCAGAGAACAACAACTTTAGCTTCATGGTCATGGTGCTCTTTTTCGTTCCCATCCTATAGCATAGAGATTTGGTTCTTTCTATATTTTATAGTAGCTTTGGCTCGGATGTTTTTATATTTCCATCCCCAAACTTAACCCATCTGATTGTAGCTCTTCCCTTCCAGTAAATACTTTGGTAATCAAGAAGATTTCCTAAATGTTTCTTGACAATATTCCTTTCATTCCACTCTTCCATGTTAATGGGTCTGTACTTCCAAAGTGTCCAGAAGGAAGATCAACTCATTAGGAATTTTAATTTATTGAGATAAATTAGATATGCCCCTGGACCAAAATTTTAATTCCTTCCTCAACCTCTTAAGTGTTGATGAGATCCTATTAATACTATTGTCGGCTTGCACATCTTGATTCCAAATATTTTTAACCACATCTTTGGATTATGGTATTTGCACCCAAAAAATTTCAAATCTGAAAATGTTTGCTTTTAAACTGTTAGTGCCCATTTGAATGATGCATGGAACATGGCCAAAGATTGGTTTTGCAAGAGAAGTGGCATTGGTGTTAGGATAATTTAACGTCCCGCATTCGGAAGAGAAACACCAACCAAGTTTTTTCATGCCAATGAGCCTCTTGCATGTTACTCCATGTATAATTTCTGCCTTTTAGTGGTATTTAAATCAACCCTAGTGCAGTGTTAGAGGCATTGAAGTTCATCATATCGTACAAATTTTCCCCATGTCTATTCCTATTTTTAGGGCATTTGATATAGTTGAAATCACCCACTAAGCAATCTATGTCATTAGGCATTTGAATGTTTTGAAACCAATCAATAAATTAAGCTCTTCCATTAGATTGACAAACTTCGTAACATTTGTTAGAATCCAAGAGCTTCCATTCAAACATGATGTGAATTGTATGAAGATGGCATAATTAATTTCAAAAAAATGACCACCTAAAAACGGTTTTCATTCCAGGCCCCCAAGGGCCCTCCATAAGCACCAACAGAGGGAACAAATTCAAATTTATTTGTTCTCCTTGGGCAGAAACTTTTAAGCGGAGTAGAATCAATGTTTTCTCTTTCAGTTTCTTGTAAACAAATGATATCACAACAAAGTTCCTTGATTTTGTTGAAAAAATCTAGCCACTTTGCTTTGTCATTCAAACCCCTAATGTTCCAATTAAGTATTTTCAATTATCTGTCCATTACAAATGTGATATAAAGTAAGAGAACACACTGCCAGTTCCCAAGAGATTGTCCATCATAAGAGCCACCGCATACAAAGAAATCCATCACATGGTAATACAATCCATTCACTCAAAAATAAGACAAAGGTATTGTATATGATCCTTCCAAGTACTAGAGGTTTTAAACAAGTGCACCACTTGACAATAGATTATTACAAGTTTCCAAAATGACAATATATTTAGTTTTGTTAGAATCTTTAACTTTTTATGATAGCCCAATTCCTTCATTTATCTGAATATTGGCATTTCCCCCTATTATTATTCCTTTTTGCCTTAGTTTTGAGAATTTCTTCACAGGAGTTCTTTGGGGGTAACTTGCAAAAGGTAGCCTTAAGATTCTTTACAATGTTCCCATTAAGATTATGGGGTTAGCATGACATACCATACATTTCCTACTTCATCACTCTTCTATTTTGAAACCCTTATTCAAATCATGTAATCTAGTACTTCTTCTTACTAGGGTTCAATCAGTCGAGCCTTTTCCTTCCTTTTCCTTTTCATCTGCGCCACTTCTTGGCCATGTTCAACAAAGGAAGAAGATTTACTTTGAGGAGTGCAAAGCACAGTAATTATCCTTAGATGAGATGATTTGATATTAGCAAGAGGGAGTATGTGTTGGAATTCAAGATTCAAGTATAGCAAATGGAATCGTCATTTTTCTTCCAGAACCTTGTAAAATTATGCTCCACATTTGAGGGGAAATGAACCCTTTTACCCATGCAAAATTTTCACGAGACAACAAAGCCATAATAAGGACATTAACCTAGTTAATTGGGACGTGAATTACCTTGGAGCTTTCATTAATTGGAACAAAGTGAAGCTTCCACAAAGAAGCGCTCTCCTATCCCAGGTTTTGGAGGTCCAAGGTATCAAGATTGAGATTCTCCCCCTTTTATAGCTTTTGTTGGGCATATCAAATTTTCCCACACCACCATTATTTTAAAAAAAGTAGTGGTGACGTGGATTGAAAATGGCATGCCACCTGTCGGGGTTATGATCCTGACAATGAGTACTAGGGGTATGAATAAGGGGAAGAGACTAGCTACAGCGTAGGTGTAACACTCGATGTTTAACGAGTTCAGCCCCCTCACTCGGTGGAGGCAAAAGCCCTACGTCTCGTGCCCAAAGGTTTGCTTTGATTTGATGGGTATAGTTACAGAGGTTGAACGTGCCCGACTATGGAAGGGGAGCGGCTTATATAGAGTGCGCTGCTGCCCCATGTCTCCCACGCCGCCGGGGCAATTAATGTCGTTGAATGGACAATTGCTGGTGTAATGAGCCTATACTACAATAGTTACAGGTAACGGTAGCTATAAATCTATTCAGTGGATGACTTAGGATTCTTTGACCGTTGCAGCTCCCTCGGTATCCTTCTGCTCTCTACATCCAAGTGGTAATCTGTCTGCCGATTGACGTGTGATCGTCCGAGTGCTGCAGAGCCGTTCGACTGAACCTCCAGATGTATGCATCCGAATGCTGCGTTGTCCAGGGACCTACCTATGATGGTGATGGGCCCGTGGGTCCCAAATGATGGGTCCTTGACCCTACCTGTAATAGGTGACCGCATCATTAGCCCCCGAATCAGTTGGGATTTCGTAGGACAAACAAACCGACCCTTCGGTTGAGTCCGAGTGCTGCAGGGACACTCGAAATATGTTTCCGAACCATCATTTGTTGTTCCTTGGACGAAAACACAGCGGATTCTGGACTTTTAGGTTTACCCATATGACTGAGTGTTGTTGATCATCGAGAAAAATCCGATGGCATTCATTTTGTCTCTCGGAGGAGATAGACTAGGGGACCGAGTGAGGGCATGCCATTACAACTCGAGTGGCGACGCCGGCGTGTGGTCTCACTCTCGAGGGAGATGCCACTCCTTATCCCAAGGGAACGCCAGCACATGCCTCCTACGAGTCTAGGTTTACGAGTCATGCGCCTTGGAGCCTACCGAGAGGGCCAAGTGGACCCGCAGAGGGGCATCAAGCTCGTCACATAACGATCTTGAAGAGGACTTTAGTAGGGTGTTTAACGTGGTCGAGTGCACGGATCCCCATAGAGGGTGGTCAGTCGGACTGACGTGTGTCCTTTAGGAAAGGAATCACCAACAATGAATCCAATTGATTTGTCCCAAAAATCTCGGGATTTGAATTCATGCGTTCGCGCGCTGAAGCGGTAACGTCGTGAGTTAGTGGGAAAGTGGGGGCATGGCTCCTCAATTTGTGTGCACGATCCCCGCCACATGTCGCGCCTTTCGTGTACAAAGTGGGGGGGCGTGGCTCCTCGATTTGTGGGATAGTGGGGGGCGTGGCTCCTCGATTTGTGCGCACGATCCCCGCCACATGTTGCACCTGTAATGTACAAAGCCGCACCGCGCGGGCTGTCAATCCGGGGACTCGCGGTGAGGGATTTGGCTGAAGATTTTGTCTAGAGGTATAAAAGATTCGGGGGCAGAGCTCTAGGCCTCAGATCCCCTTTTCTACTCCCGACTCCTCCACTTCTCTCCTCCATCCAAGTGCGCAGCGATGACGAGGGACTCCACGGCCAAGGCAGAGACGGCGAAGAAGGCGGGGAAGGCTTCCTCCTTTGGCTCCGGTGCGGCGGGAGACTGGATCCCGTTGTGTGTCTCGGTCCGGTGACTAGAGGAGCTTGCAGAGGAGGGTCTAATCCTGCATGAAGGGTGGCGTCGCCCGACACGGGGGAGGTCGAATCTGCGCCCCAGGAGGACGAGCGCGTCCTGCTCGTCACCCATATCGAGCGGGGGTTTTCCATGCCTCCCACCCTTTCTTTCGGGCGTTTCTCGATTATTTTGGTGCACAACTTCATCATCTTCCACCCAATGCCATTAGCTACCTTTTGGCCTTTGTTCCTCTCTATGAGAACTTCTTGGGTTGCCCGCCTCATTGGGGTCTCTTCTAGTATATCTTCACGTGTCAATCGATGGCCGTGAAGAAAGATTCGTCTGGTGGAGAGAAAACCCATGTCACCCAGCTGTGGGGGCCTGGGCATCCAGGTCCATGGAGGAGATATTTCCCCAAGATGAGCTTCCCCGACTCTGTCAAGGGGTGGCAGGGCACCTGGTTCTACTGCAGGGATGTCCCCAGTGCCAGCACTCGGTCAGGCCTCCCACCATACTCTTTGGCGAGAGTGAGGGCTCCCCCATCGCTCTTTGTGGCGAAGGAGGAGAAGGCGGAAGTCGACATCTTGTCCACTGCCCTCATTAGCGCCGTGAAATACGGTGTCAACGGGATGGACCTGCTGGAGGTGTTTCTCACTCGGCGAATCCAGCTGCTGCAGGCCAGGTCCTACCCACTGTGGATGTATGAGAGGCCGAGTGATCCCACCCGAGTGCATCCTGAGGAGCTCGCCGGGACGGCTGTGGGGGCCAAAATCAAGGCCATCACCTGCACCCAAGACAACCCTAGGGGGGACTAGAAGGATGCGTCCGTATTCCAAGGACCTGAAGCCCCTAGAGGTGAGTACATGATATTCAGTCGGCCCATGTGTGCGTCATCTCATATGTATCTAACTTTACTGGTTGTGATGAATTTTCCCTTCAGGATTTCCGAAGATGATCTCCAAGATCCCAATGGTGGACCGTTCGCCTGAAGATGTGATGACTGACACCGAGCAACGGTACTCGGAGGAACCCGACGACGACAAGAGTGATGAAGTGGAGAGCTCTGAAGAGGGAGAGGAGGCGGAGTCCTCTCCGTCCTATGAGGCTCCCAAGGAACCTCGTTCCAAGGCGCTGCATGACCGCGAGGGGAAGGTGAGTGCAGCTCAGCAGTCGACCATTTCTGGTCGGATGACTCGGAACTCGAAGCGTGCTTGTGCCGAGGCTGAGAACTTGGTGGAGAGGCAGTCCAAGCAGATTTCCTCCAAGCCCCGAAAGGTCGCGGTGCCTCGGATCAAGGTGGCGGTGCCCGTGGCTTCAACTTGAGTGTTCTAGACAATCTTTTGTTTATTTTTGTGCCGCTTTGGTTGCTGGCCGAATGTTGTTTGGTTCTTGCAGTAATGACACTTCGACACCTTCAGCGGACCCGCACGCCCGCAAGCCTGGCCTGAGTGATGCCGACGCGGCGGATGCCGCTACCTCCAAGGGTAACTCTATGTCGACTGCTTGTGGTTCTTGATTATCTTTCGAATGATCTTTGTTGATTCTTCTAATTTGTGTATTTGTGTAGCTCCACCAGAAATCATTCAGCTGGATGATGACGAAAGGAGTGCTCTGCCCAACCTGGATGCTGCCAAGGAAACGATGCCGAGTGCGGATGTACCAATGCTGGACGCTTCCCCTCGCCAAGTGATCAAGTTTCCCCGGCAAAGAGCATCGCAAGAACTACGGGGTTGAGTCCTCTTGCTCTGAGTGGCTCGGCTTACGTGACTGCGGTGATCCTGGCTACAAGGGGCTCGCTGGTTCCTCTGAGTGGATCAGCAACAGTAGGGATGGCAATGGGTAGGGTATGGGTGGGTACAGCCTTCTTCTGCCCAAACCCATACCCACAGAAACTTTCTATACCCACCCATTTCAATACCCATGGGCACAAATTGACACCCTTGCCCATACCCATCGGGTATCCTATACCCAATGGGTATCCAGTGGATACAACATATAGCATTTAAATTTTAAATAAGTCGAGAAATGAGTGTAAAATTCATGTGATTATGGATCTGTCTAGTACCAACGTGACCTCCTCTGATGAGTGGCCAACTACAGGCGACAATGGAGTACGATAGGTGGTTGGTGGAAGGCTGACACAGTGGGAGGCGGTAGTGGGAACAGGGGATCGCTGGTTTAAGAGTTGGACAAGAGTGTGTTGGTGATGAGCCGAGATTTCATCATTTCAAGGAGTCATGTAGGACATAGGAGGAGTGCGAGTTGGTTGTTGCGAGCCTATGAACTATGGTTGGTTTAGGAAAAAATGGACTGAGAGTTGGGCCATAGGAGTTGGATGTTGACCCCGCATGTCATAGGAGTTATTTTCACTTATTAATTTTCCTGGGTATCCATTGGGTTACCCATGGGCGCAATCTTATACCCATGCCCTACCCATATATTTTGCGGGTATGGATACCCATTACCCATGGGTACAAAATCTTGCTAAGTCTTACCCATGCCCGCTGTTTTCGGGTAGGGTACCCGCGGATACCCATACCCATGGGCAAAACTGTCATCTCTAAGCAACAGTCTCGGCTCCGGGGCCTGCCTATGCGTCTCTATCAACCCCAGTCACTTCTTTCCCCCTGTATCGAGTCCCTGAAGACCAAGTGGGGGCAAGCAAGGAAGCCCTGATCCAAGTGGCATTGATGTGCAGTCGATTGAAGGAGGCCCATGATGCCAGCATGGCGCTGGAGACCAATGTCTGAGTAAGTACCATTGTGATTATGATGTCCAGTCGAAGTTTCTTCTTTTCTTGTAATAGAGCAAAGTTTCTTATTTTCTTGTAATAGGTTTTCTGTCAGTGGGTTTGCGCAGGGCACACCCACTGGGTGTACATGATCCAGTGGGGGCACGCTGAGTGCACCCACTGGGTGTAGTCCCCGAGGCTACCACTGACTGGAACAGTTGTCGGTAGTCTTACAACTTGTGTTTGTTTGTTTTTTAGCTCCATCAACGAATCAATTTCTAGTGGGGGAACGCTGAGTGCACCCACTGGGTGTCTCCCCCAGAGACTGCCGTCGATTGCGGCCAATCAACGGTAGTCTTTAGAACTGTCATTAGGCGTTCAGGACGTCCGGCGTCACCCATTTAATTGGTGACTCGATAGGTAAGGCCTTCTTCATTGCTGACTCGGAAGTTAGCCGAATGAAGTAGATCATCTTGTGTTGTTGTCCTCAATCTTCTTCATCGCCGACTCAATGGCTTAATTGAGTGAGGATGGGCCAGAGGGTACTTCAAGATCTGGTACTAGTCGTGCTCGTACCACTCGGTAGTGTGCGATCAACTCGGTAGTCAATAGGTACTTGAGGGTTTGGTACTAGTCAAGCTTGTTCCACTTAGTGCCCAGGGTACCTTAGGTTTAGTACTGGTCAAGCTTGTTCCATCCTGTGCCTGTTCTCTGATTCTTCCTTCGGGGAGGCGACTGATTACTTCTTGTATGTTGAAGAGAACCTGTGAGCTGGGAACCCATTATGCCGTGATGGAGAAGGAGGTGACATCCCTTCGACTTGATCTTGAGGCTGAAAAGCTCAAGAGCGCCCGACTGGAACAAGATAAGAAAGCCCTAGTAGCTAAATTGTTTCCTCCGACTGAGTGAAGCACTAGAGCAATTCCATAGAAAAGAGCTTCGTTGACGGGATGTGAGTGCCGCTTACTTAGCCTCCCTGGCAACTATTTGAGGACTCTATTCTATTTTAAAAAATAGATCTAAGTATTTTATTAAAACAGCAAGCAAAAACAAAACAAAATGCAATTCCAAGAATAGCACACATCATGTGAAGAAGCAAAAACTTAGGCTCAACCGATACTAACCGATAATTGTTGAAGAAGAAAGGTGGGATGCCTACCGGGGCAACCCCAAGCTTAGATACTTGTGACTTCTTGAAATATTAACTTGGGATGCCTCGGGCATCCCCAAGCTTGAGCTTTTGCGTCTCATTAATTCCTTTCATATCACGGTTTCCCTAATCTTAAAAACTTCATCCACACAAAACTCAACAAGAAGTCGTGAGATAAGTTAGTATACACCAATGCAAAAACCTTATCACTCTCTACTGTAGCAAATTACTAAAATTATTATTCAACATTGCATACTAAATGCCTCTGCATATTTAATACTCCTATCCTCAAATATAATCATTAACAAGCAAACATAACATCAATCTGCCAACACGGTATAGTCTGTAAAGAATGCAAGAGTATCAACACTTATTAAACTCCAAAGATTATGATAATTTACCACCCTGTAGAAAATTTATCAGAGCTTATTTTGCAAAAAAATTCAATATTTTATCACATTCCGACTTTTCTAGGGAATTTTTGCAACAACGGTAAACTTTCTGTTTTCAAATAGCAACATGTATACTTGCAAAATAAGCATGGTAAGGGCTGTCCTTGACATTTTTATTGAAATAAAAGATGCAAATCATTATTCTAAATACCAGCAAGCAAATCCTAACAAAATAAAATGACACTCCAAGCAAAACACATATCATGTGATGAATGCAAATATAGCCTCAAGTAAGATTACCGATAATGTTGGAGACGAAAGAGGGGATGCCTTCCGGGGCATCCCCAAGCTTATGGCTTTGCATATTGTTAGCATCATGGATATTCAAAGAGTTCATACCAACAATATTACAATCATGCTCATCATTCAAATATTTTGTGCCAAACATTTTATTGACTTCTTCTTCTAACAATTGAGCACAATTTTCCGATCCATCATTTTCAAGAAAGATATTATAAAGATGATCAATAATATGATGCAACCTCAATTCCATTTTTATGCAGTTTTCTTTTATAAACCAAACTAGTGATAAAAAAAGAAACTAAAAGATTTAATTGCAAGATCTAAAGATATACCTTCATGCACTCACATCCCCGGCAACGGCGCCAGAAAAGAGCTTGATTTCTACTATGCAACTTTATTCTTGTAGAAACGTATTGGGCCTCCAAGCGCAGAGTTTTGTAGGACAGTAGCAATTTTCCCTCAAGTGGATGACCTAAGGTTTATCAATCCGTGGGAGGTGTAGGATGAAGATGGTCTCTCTCAAACGACCCTGCAATCAAATACAAGAAATCTCTTGTGTCCCCAACACACCCAATACAATGGCAATTTGTATAGGTGCACTAGTTCGGCGAAGAGATGGTGATACAAGTGTAATATGGATGGTAGAAATATATTTTTATAATCTGAATAAATAAAAATATAAAGGTAGCAAATAGTAAATGGGCACAAAAACGGTATTGCAATGCTTGAAAACGAGGCCTACGGTTTGTACTTTCGCTAGTGCAATATCTCAACAATTCTAATATAATTGGATCATATAACTATCCCTCAAAGTACAATGAAGAATCACTTCAAAGTTCCTATCTAGCGGAGAACATAAGAATAAATTGTTTCTAGTGTACGAAACCACCTCAAAGCTATTCTTTCCGTTTGATCTATTCAAGAGTTCGTACTAAAATAACACAAAGCTATTCTTTCCGTTCGATCTATCCTAGAGTTCGTACTAAAATAACACGAAAGAAAATTCATATTCATAATACTCAATCCAACACAAAGAACTTCAAAGAGTGCCCTAAGATTTCTACTGGAGAAACAAAGACAAGAACGTGCATCAACCCCTATGCATAGATTACCCCAATGTCACCTCGGGAATCCGCAAGTTGAGTGCCAAAACATATATCAAGTGAATCAATACGATACCCCATTGTCACCATGAGTATTCAATTGAAAGATGTATATCAAGTGTTCTCAAATCCATAAAAGTATTCAATCTGATAATAACGAAATCTCAAAGGGAAAAACTCAATTCATCACAACAAGATAGAGAGGGGAAAACACCATATGATCTGACTATATTAACAAAGCCCGCGATACATCAAGATCATGACATCTCAAGAACATGAGAGAGAGAGATTAAACACATAGCTACTGGTACAAACCCTCAGCCTCGAGGGTGGACTACTCCCTCCTCATCGTGGTGGCCGCCGGGATGATGAAGATGGACACCGATGATGATTCCCCCTCCGGCAGGGTGCCGAAACGGGGTCTAGATTGGTTTTCAGTGGCTACAGAGCCTTGTGGCGGAGGAACTTCTGATCTAGGTTAACCCCGGGGTTTTTTGGAATATTTGTGAATTTATAGGGTAAAGAGAGGGTGCGGGAGGCCACCAAGGTGGGCACAACCCGCCTGGGCGCACTTGGGCCTCCAGGCGCGCCCTGGTGTGTTGTGCCCCCCTCGGGGCACCCCCAGGTGCTGCTCTGGCCCATCCTGAGTGTTCTGGTCCATAAAAAATGTCCGAACAGTTTTGCGGTGTTTGGACTCCGTTTGATATTGATTTCCTGCGACATAAAAAACTGCAACTGGCACTGGGCACTGGGTCAATAGGTTAGTCCCAAAAAATGATATAAAGTTGCTATAAAATGATTGTAAAACATACAAGAATGATAAAATAACAGCATGAATACTTCATAAATTATAGATACGTTGGAGACGTATCACTGGTTTGCAACTAAGCCCCCGAGTGTGGAGCAGATCCCCACTCGGATTGTTTTTGAACTTAGGCGAAAGCTGGTGTCACACCCTGATTTTCATGCCACAACACTTAAGCTAATAACTCATGATAAAATGTGGTTTGACAAAAACTTTTGAGTGTTTTGGACTTTGCTTGATTTGATTTTTGTCTACTGTTTGCAAGTGCTCTAAAAATCAAATAAATCCTCCAACTCCTATACTTCATCTACTTGCTCCAAACTCTTGAACCAATGATCATACCATGTGTATAGAACAATATAGTGTTTTCTTCCAAAAATAATTTGGCCAAATAGTATTTTCAAAAATTAGTTTTTCAAAAACCCCTGGATTGAGGTTTGCACTGCAAGTACTTAACTAAGGGCAGTAAAAATCTTTCCAAAAATGTATTTGACTCCTATTAGATATAGGATAACCAGAAACCACAAAAATATAATTTTAAAAGTTATTTTCCTATTTTATTTAAAGGTTTTTTCTTAAGGCCAGAAATTGTCTTAAATAGGTTAAAATTATTTTAAAGCTTTAGAAATATTTGAGAAACATTAGGTAGACTCAATGGACATATATTTTCCATATATATGAGTTTCAACATATGGTCATGATCAAAATATTGGACAAAACCTCCCAAAACCATTTCTGCTCATTTCAAGGATTTGAAATATTTCTACAGGAAATATTTTCATAAAAATCCAAGAAATTTCTAACATGTCACATATGACATTTTTGATGATCTTGCCAAGTACCATGTCATGGAGAATAGTATAACCCCATGAAACCCTCTCAAAACCACTTCTGTCCTTTTTCAAGTTTGAACAGCTTTGCACTGTCAAACATGTCCGAATGCTCTCAAACTTGGTGCACATTCTCAAATGGTGTAATAATGCATCTAGACCAAATGGCACAAGTTGGAGAGAATTTTATCTTGATCAAAGTACCCCAAAACCCTCTCTGACCAGACTCAAATTTGAACAAGTTTGTACTGCCAACTTTTTCTCCTTGACCCCAACTTTTGTGAGCATGTTCACATGACCAAATGAGGCCACTACACCAAGTGGTGCATCAAGGAGAAATGATTTTCTCAACTAGATCTACACAAGTCCATTTTTGCTAATTTCTAGGGTT
Organism: Aegilops umbellulata; assembly: GCA_032464435.1. Lineage (NCBI taxonomy): Eukaryota > Viridiplantae > Streptophyta > Magnoliopsida > Poales > Poaceae > Aegilops > Aegilops umbellulata. The sequence goes on from CP136058.1 coordinate 336,307,434, forward strand.
TACAAAAGTTGCATTGGCAACTTTGCCCAAATGATCTCAAAATAGGTGGAAGGACCTAATTATACGTGCCATTTCATCCTGTGGAGTCTCATGCCAAATGAAGTTCATTTGCTTGCCCAAACCTACATCAAACACCTTCTGGCAGAAACTTAAAATGCATGTTTTGGCCATTTCCACTAATCTCCATGAGCTGAACTTCTTCCCACCGCCTCAACTGCTCCTCCTCTACCTCCTGCATGCCTAGCTGCCCAAGGGGTAATGATTACGGGGGGCAGAGACCCATTTTTCTTCTCTGGACAGCCACTTTTCCCTCCCTTTCTCATCTCTCTCTCACTCCTGGCAAGTTCCAGAGTATCCAAAGCCTCCCTCCCCATTTTTTAGTCCCACCTGCAGCCACTAGACACAAGTGAACATGCGAGTGCGCGCGGAAAAGCCGCGGATGCCGGCCAAAGGCGCGCTCTGGAGCGCCTGGCAGGGCGTTCGACCGTTGATGCCGTGTCCTCCGGCCACCTAGGGCCTCCCCCTCGTGTCCCCCGAGGTCACCTCGACGTCGGCAACACGCCACCGCGCTGGCCCTCTCCTTTCCCTCTCTGTCATGCCCGTGCCGCGCGTGCCCAGAACCGCGTGAGCCCGCCAATGCGTGTGCAAGCTCGTGGCTCCACCCGGAGCTCGCCCCGCTCCCTCTCTCTCTTCCTGGCGCCCTACTCCACCCCCATGAACGCCGTAGACAACCCCACTCCCTCCCTCCTGGCTGCCCGAGCCGTTGCCGCGGCCACCTGTGCGCCACGTCCACGGCGAGCCATGGGCTGGCTACCAAAGGCCGTCCCAGGCCCTCCTCTCTGCTCCATTTGCTCTCCCTTCCCCCGAACACCCCCTGGACCAACCTGCACCTCCTCCTCGTGCCTTCCTTGCCGTGCCGAACCCTGCCATTGCCTGGTCCCGCCGCGACCGAGGCCTCGCTTGCTCTGGCACTCCCCGGCAGAAACTGGGTCCCCAGGTGGACGCGAGCCATCCTCCCGAGCTCGCCGGAGTCCGGGTGGTCGCCGGAGGTGGCCGGAGCCACCGGAACGGGCGCCGACAAGCGCTCGGCCCCGCCTCCTCTGCCTCCTCTATCGCGGGCGGGAGGAGGGCGACGACCCTGCGGGTGGACCCCGCAGGTCAGTGACCCGCCAGCGGGCCCCTCCCGTTTAAGTGGAAGCGTACCAACCTGAGCGCCGCTTCCCCGCGGCGAAGACGCCCTGGCGCGAGTATGCCTCCGACGTGGCCCCTGCGCGCGTGCCGCCGAGCCACTGGGCCGCCCAATGGCGCCCTGCCACTAAACCTCGCCCAGTGCGCGCTGCCTCCCCCCAGATCCGGCCCATTTCGGTAAAACCTTTGTCTTTTTCTTTTTCAGGGAACTCCAAAAATTCATAGACGATTCAAATTAACTCCAAATTTGATAATTCAAATTTCTAGTAGTTTCTAAATTCATTCCCTATCACATGGTGCTACTTGACCATTTTTACAGAAATATTTCTTTCACAAATAATTAGCAAATCCTATTTTTCCATTTCTTTGATAAACTTCAGAAATCACAGAGAGCCCATTTTTGATCCAAATTCCATGATTCAAAATCCTAGGTGTCTATAAGTTCAAAACTTAGTTTTTGAACATTTTTACTAATACTTTCTGTATCACCTCAAATAATGGTCTATTTCTTCATATATAGCCAACTTTGCAAATTCATAGGAAATCCATTTGAACTCCAAATCTAGTGAAACCAATTCCTAGATGCTTCTAAAATCATCCTTTGTTAAATGGGTGCCTTTGCTCATTTTTCAAAATAATTCTTCTGTACACTTCTTGCAATTCCATAAACCCCTTGATTCCATCATATCGAAATGTTTAGAAATATCCATAGATCCACTTCCAATGAAATCACTTTGGTCATTCCTCATATGACCAGAGGTATCCAAGTAAAGTCAACTTCATATTTTTAGAGCACATTTATTCTTGCCTTGTTGTGTTGCTTATTGTGATTGTTTCCGACGTTAGTTGCCGAAGTAGACGGAGTACTTGGAGGAGGACTAGAAGATCTCAAGACTCCGATGAACCAGGCAAGCAGCCCTTTGACCATGTCTATGAAACCCTTTTTATGCATGTCACATAGCACCATATTGTTGTTGCAACGGAATCATGATGAGATGGTATCCACCTTGGTGGGTTGCCTTCATTTCCTCCTTGTTGATACTTGCATTGTGCATGACCCTACCTTCTTATGAGGGTTATGCCGGTGGGAGTAGATAGGATGCTAAAGTAGTGCTACGCAAAAAGGGACGGGAATATGCATGGTGATGGAGACAAAGTATTTTGAAAGGACTTTCGAAAACCCCATCGGGTGCCACTTATGCCCGGGGGAGATGATGAGTTGGGTAGCCACTTGATGACCAAGTGGTGTACCGGGGCAAGTGTGTGTGTTGTTTTCAAAACGGATTGGTTTAAGTTGCGACCGTTATTCCAACCTTACATGCGCAACCGCTCTACCCTTGTACGGGAAAGGGCATTATTGATTACCTAGGCCGATACTAGCTTGGAGCCCGCATTACTAGTGACGGGGGAGAGTTGGTGCTCTCTCTCAGGACGGGGTCGTGCCAGGTAGGGCGGCCATGACTGTTTTTACAGGGCACCGGATACACCGTTGTGTCCCCTCTCGGATGTTATGATCTCGAGCAAGTGTCGTATGATGTACATCATGAGGATACGGAACAACGAGTGGACTCTTTGTTAGTGTCGTCTAGGGAAAGATAGTGATCGGGTGCTTACCCCGGGTACTTGAGGTACCGCGGGTCGTGGATGACACGAAAGTTCCCCGGATCTTGTGGGTAAAGTGTGCAACCTCTGCAGAGTGTAAAACTATTCGAATAGCCGTGTCCACGGTCAAGGACAGTTGGGTAACCGCTCTTGGGCCACGTCCACATGTTTACAAACCAGTGTGTGTGTTTGGATAAGTGGGAAGAACTACTTGGGTCAAGTCAAAGGACTTGACATAGATGAGTTGGGTTGGAGCCCACTCCCTTTATGTTGATATATCTGTTACCTGTCCTCTTGGTTACTTGAATTCTCCTGATGCATGCCTTACAAGTTGTTGAACATGTCATTGCACTCAAAACTAGCTTTCCGCAAAAATTTACCTATATCATGCATTGTTGTATCTTGAACCAAAACATGGGTTGCTTGCGATTACATTCAAAGTACTCATTGGCTTGCCACTGGTTATTTTATTGGCCAGGCATGAAAGAACATGATATGATGAAGAATACTTCAGTGACGAACATGCGAGCTAGGACGCTTCCCAGTCAGAATGCCTGTAGGGTTAAGGCAGATGGCATGGATCCAAGTTATCGACGAAGATTTCCGCTGCGATGTTATACTCAAGACTCGACCATAATGGTCCTACTTGTGTAATAAGGTATGTATGGATGTAAGACTCTTGTTATTCAGCTTCTGTGTGTTCAGTGAGCATTGATCTCTGGGATCACTGTACACGTGCATTCGGTGATCACGACTTATGAGTCGGGGTCCCCACAGAGCTGGTATCAGAGCCATCCTGACTGTTGGAAGCCTTAGTTAGCATGGTCGTTAGTTAGGGCAAAACTATTTCCAAAACTATTACTAGTTTTCAAAACTATCTATACTTCTCTTCCCCTGTGAGTTTATGTGAAAAACTAAGGTATATTTTCCTTATTGATCTCTTCCCCTTCAAAACTTATGGACGCTAGTACCTTTAAGCCCCTGACTAGAGGATTCCCTGTAACCCTCGTGGGTAACCTAGAAGGAAGATGCCTTGTCGAATACTCACCCACCTCTTTTGAACCCAAGATTCTCGACACCACAACAAGACGATGCCAACAAAAGATACGCCTTAGAAGACAAAGAGGGATCGTCATGATTAAGAAGACAACAGAAGACCGAGTCAATGCCTACTGCAAGAAGCCACCTTCACCCCATCACTCCAACAAGCGAGAAGTTGTTGAAGAATCTTCAGGCTCAACCTGGATCGTTTCATCGAACAACTACAAGAGACGTAGCAACACCTGAGGAAAACTCAGAAGACTGCACGAGGCTCAAGGCATGATTACTGAGTCCGAGAACCCCTAGGGTAGGATGAGTCGTGTACCCCCTATGCGCAGTCAAGTCCGTATGATGGTTCGAATAGAACCATGATTGTGTGTTGCTTGTTTTTATTTGTTTGTGTTTTGATATAAGTCGCACTTTTGCCCTAGGCAACAAGTACGCGACTATATCACCTTCCTTACCTTGCTTCTTTTGTTTGACCCTTTCGGCACTTGTTTGTTTGCACTTGCACTATAGAACCCCCTTTAGGCATTCCCCTCCTCTATGCTACTTTTCCCTCTCATCTCTCTTTCCTCAACTGAAGACCGGCAAGACAAGCTACACCAAGGATTCTGCCTCGGCAACCAACTAGCAATGAAGACTTCTGCTACAATCTCCATGACCAAGTGCAACCCCGCAGAATTATGTTTAACCCTCCAAACTAGAAACCCATTCCTAGATCCTTCGAGACTTCACGAGATACCCCAGCTCGAGTCCTTAACCATGTGCTTAGCCCACAGAATTGCAAGAGAACCAGTTAAGCCTCTGTAAACCTCGCACAACACCGGGTTCATTATGGAACTAGTGGACATAGTGAACAAGCACATTATCATCCTAATATAGCACCAGGACTGACGATGCCATAAGGAAGACCAGTTTGAGGATATAGGAATAGAGGACAAATGACTTGATGAGTTTATATCAATGACTTTGGGGAAGCATGTAGGAATTCTCGTTAGATAGGAGATTTGGATTTAAATAGGTGATCCTAGTTGAGTATAGGTGGTGAGTAAGTCTACATGGTTCGGACTAAATTGGATTTAGACCGATGATCTCGAATTATGATACCATGTTTCTTGGAGGACAATAAACTAGGAGATTGGATTAATTGTCGGAGTTTATCTAGGGATATGTATGAGCTTGATCTTGGAGTTTACTTGACCATGATAATGGGAATTGATGGACTTGATATAGTAGAGACAGCCCTTTCAAGTATTTGGGGATTATAGGAACTTTAGGAGATCATGTGGAAAACCATAAACATTGGATTTGTAGAATTAATGGATTATGTAGCGATTAATGGAAGTTAATGGGCTATTGGAGTTGATTCATAGGAAGGAAACAAGATCTTGGAGTGGCTTACGACGTGTTTCCTTAGGATAGAGATGCTTTATCATGGACCTTGGATCAATAGACTGAGCACTTGGATTGTGCTGATTAAATTCAAGCTTAGCAGCTTATATGCTCTACCCATGGATTTTTAGGGGTAGCCATACATATGAGTTTGGGGATCGTAGACATATATGATTTTGTTAGACCTCCTCTCGAGAGTCATGAGGATATGAATCACATGAGTGATGATTGGAGTTGACCCATACGAAATGATGCTATCGGTGATATGATGTGATTTGTTTAAAGGACTAGATAGCACAATTGGCATCTCATAAACCGTGCTTAAGGATAAGATGATAAATGCTCACTAGCACACTAGAATCCTTGAAACCCTTAAGCCCTACCAAGCCACAACATGGTTGGATCATGACCATGGGCTTTGGACCTAGGACGAGAAGAATTTGGCCAATACTCAACCATGACCACCACCGATACCCCAACCTATACCCTATGTACCCGTGGGCAAGTCTTCAAGGAGTACTCGGACAAGTTAGTCGCCATCTTTCCTTGATGACATACTTGCCTACCCGAAGACGGGAGAAGAATCGTTGAGCTGGTCAAGGAACATATGACGATTGTCATGTCTAGGAGGAAGAACTACAACAACCACCATCGTCAAGAAGGAAACCTCCGCGTTGAAGACCAGGTGTATCTGCAAGCCATTTCTCTCAATGGAACAAAGCATTTCCATGCCAAAGGGAAACTCACACCAAGATTTATCGGCCTTCCCCAAGATCACTGCAAGACGAAGAATAGACGGCTACCAGCTAGAGTCACCACCTGAGTTACCCATTGTGCACAGCGTTTTCTACGCGACACACCTCCGGAAACGTTTCCAACTTCCTAACTAGCCCGGTCTCTACAAGGACATCGACCACGAGCCATCGACCTCCAGCCCTATATGACCTACGCGAGAAACCCCAATTACAATCTGGATCAAGCAGGACGACAAACACGAAGCCACGCCATCGAGTACTTCAAGGTTCAATGGAGCACCAAACGGAAGCAGAAGCAGTATAAGGACGTGAAGACTACCCCAAATCCAAGTTTCCGTATTCCTTTCCGCGCCTAATCTGGGAATCTCGGGGACGAGATTCTTGTAAGGGGGGTAGGTCTGTCACACCCTGATTTTCATGCCACAACACTTAAGCTAATAAATCATGATAAAATGTGGTTTGACAATTTTTTTTGAGTGTTTTGGACTTTGCTTGATTTGATTTTTGTCTACTGTTTGCAAGTGCTCTAAAAATCAAATAAATCCTCCAACTCCTATACTTCATCTCCTTGCTCCAAACTCTTGAACCAATGATCATACCATGTGTATAGAACAATATAGTATTTTCTTACAAAAATAATTTGGCCAAATAGTATTTTCAAAAATTAGTTTTTCAAAAACCCCTGGATTGAGGTTTGCACTGCAAGTACTTAACTAAGGGCAGTAAAAATCTTTCCAAAAATGTATTTGACTCCTATTAGATATAGGATAACCAGAAACCACAAAAATATAATTTTAAAAGTTATTTTCCTATTTTATTTAAAGGTTTTTTCTTAAGGCCAGAAATGGTCTTAAATAGGTTAAAATTATTTTAAAGCTTTAGAAATATTTGAGAAACATTAGGGAGACTCAATGGACATATATTTTCCATATATATGAGTTTCAACATATGGTCATGATCAAAATATTGGACAAAACCTCCCAAAACTATTTCTGCTCATTTCAAGGATTTGAAATATTTCTACCGGAAATATTTTCATAAAAATCCAAGAAAATTCTAACATGTCACATATGACATTTTTGATGATCTTGCAAAGTATCATGTCATGGAGAATAGTATAACCCCATGAAACCCTCTCAAAACCACTTCTGTCCTTTTTCAAGTTTGAACAGCTTTGCACTGTCAAACATGTCCAAATGCTCTCAAACTTGGTGCACATTCTCAAATGGTGTAATAATGCATCTAGACCAAATGGCACAAGTTGGAGAGAATTTTATCTTGATCAAAGTACCCCAAAACCCTCTCTAACCAAAATCAAATTTGAACAAGTTTGTACTGCCAAATTTTTCTCCTTGACCCCAACTTTTGTGAGCATGTTCACATGACCAAATGAGGCCACTACACCAAGTGGTGCATCAAGGAGAAATGATTTTCTCAACTAGATCTACACAAGTCCATTTCTGCTAATTTATAGGGTTTTTACAAAAGTTGCATTAGCAACTTTGCTCAAATGATCTCAAAATAGGTGGAAGGACCTAATTATATATGCCATTTCATCCTGTGGAGTCTCATGCCAAATGAAGTTCATTTGCTTGCCCAAACCTACATCAAACACCTTCTGGCAGAAACTTAAAATGCATGTTTTGGCCATTTCCACTAATCTCCATGAGCTGAACTTCTTCCCACAGCCTCAACTGCTCCTCCTCTACCTCCTGCATGCCTTGCTGCCCAAGGGGCAATGATTAAGGGGGGCAGAGACCCATTTTTCTTCTCTGGACAGCCACTTTTCCCTCCCTTTCTCATCTCTCTCTCACTCCTGGCAAGTTCCAGAGTATCCAAAGCCTCCCTCCCCATTTTTTACTCCCACCTGCAGCCACTAGACACAAGTGGACACGCGAGTGCGCGCGGAAAAGCCGTGGATGCCGACCAAAGGCGCGCTCTGGAGCGCCTGGCAGGGCGTTCGACCGTTGACGCCGCGTCCTCCGGCCACCTAGGGCCTCCCCCTCGTGTCCCCCGAGGTCACCTCGACGTCCGCAACACGCCACCGCGCTGGCCCCCTCCGTTCCCTCTCTGTCCAGCCCGTGCCGCGCGTGCCCAGAACCGCCCGAGCCCGCCAGTGCGCGTGCAAGCTCGTGGCTCCACCCGGAGCTCGCCCCGCTCCCTCTCTCTCTTCCTGGCGCCCTACTCCACCCTCATGAACGCTGTAGACAACCCCACTCCCTCCCTCTGGCCGCCCGAGCCGTTGCCGCGGCCACCCGTGTGTCACGTCCATGGCGAGCCACGAGCTGGCTACTAAAGGCCGTCCCAGGCCCTCCTCTCTGCTCCATTTGCTCTCCCTCTCCCCCGAACACCCCCTGGACCAACCTGCACCTCCTCCTCATGCCTTCCTCGCCGTGCCGAACCCCGCCATTGCCTGTTCCCGCCGCGACCGAGGCCTCGCTTGCTCTGGCACTCCCGGCGGAAACTGGGTCCCCAGGTGGACACGGGCCATCCTCCCGAGCTCGCCGGAGTCCGGGCGGTCGCCGGAGGTGGCCGGAGCCACCGGAACGGGCGCCGACAAGCGCTTGGCCCCGCCTCCTCTGCCTCCTTTGTCGCGGGCGGGAGGAGGGCGACGACCCTGTGGGTGGACCCTGCAGGTTAGTGACCCGCCAGCGGGCCCCTCCTGTTTAAGTGGAAGCGTACCAACCTGAGCGCCGCTTCCCCGCGGCGAAGACGCCCTGGCGCGAGTACGCCTCTGACGTGGCCCCTGCGCGTGTGCCGCCGAGCCACTGGGCCGCCCAATGGCGCCCTGCCACTAAACCTCGCCCAGTGCGCGCTGCCGCCGCCCAGATACGGCCCATTTCGGTAAAACTTTTGTCTTTTTCTTTTTCAGGGAACTCCAAAAATTCATAGACGATTCAAATTAACTCCAAATTTGATAATTCAAATTTCTAGTAGTTTCTAAATTCATTCCCTATCACATGGTGCTACTTGCACATTTTTACAGAAATATTTCTTTCACAAATAATTAGCAAATCCTATTTTCCATTTCTTTGATAAACTTCAGAAATCACAGAGAGCCCATTTCTGATCCAAATTCCATGATTCAAAATCCAGGGTGTCTATAAGTTCAAAACTTAGTTTTTGAACATTTTTACTAATACTTTCTGTATCACCTCAAATAATGGTCTATTTCTTCATATATAGCCAACTTTGCAAATTCATAGGAAATCCATTTGAACTCCAAATGCAGTGAAACCAATTCCTAGATGCTTCTAAAATCATCCTTTGTTAAATGGGTGCCTTTTCTCATTTTTCAAAATAATTCTTCTGTACACTTCTTGCAATTCCATAAACCCCTTGATTCCATCATATCGAAATGTTTAGAAATATCCATAGATCCACTTCCAATGAAATCACTTTGGTCATTCCTCATATGACCAGAGGTATCCAAGAAAAGTCAACTTCATATTTTTAGAGCACATTTATTCTTGCCTTGTTGTGTTGCTTATTGTGATTGTTTCCGACGTTAGTTGCCGAAGTAGACGGAGTACTTGGAGGAGGACTAGAAGATCTCAAGACTGATGAACCAGGCAAGCAGCCCTTTGACCATGTCTATGAAACCCTTTTTATGCATGTCACATAGCACCATATTGTTGTTGCAACGGAATCATGATGAGATCGTATCCACCTTGGTGGGTTGCCTTCATTTCCTCCTTGTTGATACTTGCATTGTGCACGACCCTACCTTCTTATGAGGGTTATGACGGTGGGAGTAGATAGGATGCTAAAGTAGTGCTACGCAAAAAGGGACGGGAATATGCATGGTGATGGAGACAAAGTATTTTGAAAGGACTTTTCGAAAACCCCATCGGGTGCCACTTATGCCCGGGGGAGATGATGAGTTGGGTAGCCACTTGATGACGAAGTGGTGTACCGGGGCAAGTGTGTGTGTTGTTTTCAAAACGGATTGGTTTAAGTTGCGACCGTTATTCCAACCTTACATGCGCAACCACTCTACCCTTGTATGGGAAAGGGCATTATTGATTACCTAGGCTGATACTAGCTTGGAGCCCGCATTACTAGTGACGGGGGAGAGTTGGTGCTCTCTCTCGGGACGGGGTCGTGCCAGGTAGGGCGGCCATGACTGTTTTTACAGGGCACCGGATACACCGTTGTGTCCCCTCTCGGATGTTACGATCTCGAGCAAGTCTCGTATGATGTACATCGTGAGGATATGGAACAACGAGTGGACTCTTTGTTAGTGTCGTCTAGGGAAAGATAGTGATCGGGTGCTTACCCCGGGTACTTGAGGTACCGCGGGTCGTGGATGACACAAAAGTTCCCCGGATCTTGTGGGTAAAGTGTGCAACCTCTGCAGAGTGTAAAACTATTCGAATAGCCGTGTCCACGGTCAAGGACAGTTGGGTAACCGCTCTTGGGCTACGTCCACATGTTTACAAACCAGTGTGTGTGTTTGGATAAGTGGGAAGAACTACTTGGGTCAAGTCAAAGGACTTGACATAGATGAGTTGGGTTGGATCCCACTCCCTTTATGTTGATATATCTGTTACCTGTCATCTTGGTTACTTGAATTCTCCTGATGCATGCCTTACAAGTTGTTGAACATGTCATTGCACTCAAAACTAGCTTTCCGCAAAAATTTACCTATATCATGCATTGTTGTATCTTGAACCAAAACATGGGTTGCTTGCGATTACATTCAAAGTACTCATTGGCTTGCCACTGGTTATTTTATTGGCCAGGCATGAAAGAACATGATATGATGAAGAATGCTTCAGTGACGAACATGCGAGCTAGGACGCTTCCCAGTCAGAATGCTTGTAGGGTTAAGGCAGATGGCATGGGTCCAAGTTATCGACGAAGATTTCCGCTGTGATGTTATACTCAAGACTCGACCATAATGGTCCTACTTGTGTAATACGGTATGTATGGATGTAAGACTCTTGTTATTCAGATTCTGTGTGTTCAGTGAGCATTGATCTCTGGGATCACTTTACACGTGCATTCGGTGATCACGACTTATGAGTCGGGGTCCCCACAGCTGGCCCACAGCTAAGCCCCCGAGTGTGGAGCAGATCCTCACTCGGATTGTTTTTTAACTTAGGCAAATGCTGGTTCGCAGCTAAGCCCCCGAGTGTAGAGCAGATCCTCACTCGGGTTGTTTTTTAACTTAGGCAAAAACTGGTTCGCAGCTAAGCCCCCGACTGTGGACCAGATCCTCACTCGGATTGTTTTTTAACTTAGGCAAAATCTGGTTCGCAGCTAAGCCCCCGAGTGTGGACCAGATCCTCACTCAGATTTTTTTAACTTAGGTGAAAGCTGGTTCGCAACTAAGCCCCCGAGCATGGAGCAGATCCTCACTCGGATTGTTTTTAAACTTAGGCGAAAGCTAGTTCATAGCTAAATTTCCCACCTCTTCACCCACGCGAGGTGTGTTAGCTTCTGAATACAGTTAGTGTTGGGGATATTACTACTGGGTGTAAACCGGCCTATTTGGGCCGGGTTAACTTCATCAGTAGTTCAAGAGTGTTAAAGCCCAAGAAGATAGATGAGGGCCTGAGGCCCGTAGTCGGTTTAAGACTTGTAGCCGTAAACCGGCATCTGTATGTAGACTTGTATTGTAAGATAGGAATAAGGAGAGACCAACCCAAATACGAATATGAACTGGAGCTGGGACTTTGTGAACCGACGGGCGTCACCCGTGTATATAAGGGGACGACCTGGCGGCGGTTCAGGACAAGAAACAACAACTCGAGACTTAGGCGAAGCTTGTTTGCTCCCTAGTCATCGAAACCCCATCAATTCCATCACAACTAGACGTAGGCTTTTACCTTCATCGAAGGGGCCGAACTAGTATAAACTCTGCGTCCTTGTGTCCGCTTTAACCCCTTCAAGCTAACCCGTCGCGATGGCTCCACGACTAAGTCCTTTCTCTAGGACATCTGCCATGACAAAACCACGACAGTTGGCGCCCACCGTGGGGCTATCGCACGATGGTTTCAAGTTCTTGGAGGGCCGCTTTGAAGGACTCGAGGGCTACGCTGTGGGCCGGATGACTAAGAGTCGTCGCGACAAGCTCTACATCGACGATGCAGGCTGGGGCCCCGAGGCCGGCTCAATTGAGTACAGGTACCGGGTCCCCTTTGGTGGCATACACGTTTTCATCGGCAAGATCGGTGAACCGGGCCCTGAGCCGGACATCTGCACCGACCTCGTAGAGACGGCTCAGCATGCGCGATCTGCCCAGGTTAAACCGGCCGTGAAGCGTGCCTTCATGGGAGTCATCCATGGAGGAAGTTATGAGGACGGATCGGAATCTGGTGGCGAGACCGTCGTTTACTCTGGCGACGAGTCATCAACCGGAGAAACCGAATCTCTGTATCAACTACAAGATGGCCGGATTGGGGGTTGTTCCGAGGGCGACAGTATTCTGTACCCCTCTGATCTGCCCAACCGGGTTGGAATATTCATGGCCGGTACACAAGCTGCGCTTCATTCTTCGACCGCTGCGGCAATGACCTCCGGTTCAGTAGCGGCGACGGCTGCCGGGGCAGGAGGCTCTATGCGCCCGCCGGCTCAAGTTTTATCGGATCTGTTTGATGCGTTAGCCGCACTTATGGCGGAGGCTAACCCGGCGGATCAGGACGTCCACAACGCGGAGATCGCAAAGGTGAGGGAACAGATCACTCAGGCCAAGGCAGACCTAGCAGCTGAAAATACCAGGATGGCTGCGGAACGGGCCGCTTTAGATGCACAAGCTTACAGGCTCATGTTGGACCAGAATGCATCACAAGAAGTCATGAAGAGGAAGTACCGATCCCGTTTGCCTTCGGTTTTCGAGGCCAGAGACCTTTTCAACACCCCAGGAGCAGGAACCAGTAATCCGCCGGCGGTAAACCGGGCGGAAGCTCCTGGGACCGGCGCGCCGGTTCAGCCCCGTTTGATGGATCTGCCTCGTCATAACATTGTTGTACCTCAGGCTGCTCCAACACCTCCGGGTCACTAATCCAATCCAATGGACAATCTTGTTGCAGCTGGTGCACGGCTGGAGGCTATTCCAATTGAAGGTGACTCGCCATAGGCGGTAGAGACGCGTCGGGTCAAGGAGCTTCTTAGAACAGCTTTGGTCCAACAGGAAGCATACTCGTACAGCCGTGACCGGATCCACTCGACCCCTCGCCCAAGCCGGAGCTATAGCAGACATATGGATGAACTGGCCGTATCAAGTAATGAACGACGTGGAGCACCCCGCGGCAACAACCCGGCGGGCGGTGCGGATAATGCTCAGGAAGTGGTGGACCGGGCCCGAGCGCGCAGGGAGGCCGAGTTAGCCGCACAGTATCAGGCTCGGCAGCTTACGCCGGTTCGTCCCACTATCTCGGTCGAGCCCGGTGTTACTTCTAGTTCTTTGGGAGTGCCCTGCCTTGTCCCCGCTTTACACAATGTGCGCCTGCCCAAGGATTTCAAGGGCCCGCGCAAGGTACCAAATTATACGGCGGATCAACCTCTGAAGACATGGGTGGAGAGCTATGAGATGGCCATGGAGATGCTTGATGTGGATGATGCGGCATGTGCTAAGTATTTCACAATGATGCTCGAAGGAACGGCCCGTACTTGGTTAAAAAGCTTACCAGCCAATTCTATCAGTTCATGGGCCCAGTTATGAGCCCGGTTCATCAGTAATTTCAAGGATACATCTAAACAGCCTATGTCGATAGTGGACTTAGCTGCCTGTGTCCAGGAGGAAGGAGAATCAACGACTCATTGGGTGCGCCGGGTCTCGCAAGTTCTGCATTCGTCAGACCGCATCAACGCTGACACCGCAGTTATAACCCTAGAAGGCAACTGCCAGTTTGGGCCCCTAAAGCTGAAGTTGGGACGGATGAAGCGCCATTGCACTGACATGGGGACCCTCATGGCCGCTTTGGTAAAGTATGTTGATTCTGATAGTACCAAGGATCCCGAGTCTGATGATGACAAGGTAGGGAAGGGAAAGAAGAACAACAACTCCAAGGGTCAGCAGCAGCACGCGACAGGTAATGGTGGCGAAGGTAAGCGTAAAGTGGATGGCAACATGGACTTTGTGGCTAATACCAATGTGCAGGACAAGGGCCAGCGACGGAAGGGTAAACCGCCGAATCGCAGTGGGGCACCCAACCCTAACCCGGACCGCCTAAATTATCTATTAAACCAGCCCTGTCTAAAGCACGAGACGAAGGAGGTGCCAGCAAACCATCTTTGGAAGGATTGCTATATTATGCAGGAGTTCAAGAATTCTAATGCTTTCCGGTATGATCACGGCTCTGGCGGTGGCTCAGGATCCGGGCCGGGTTACGGTGGAGGAAATTCCGGTTCAGGATTTAATGGTAATCCGGGAGGACATAACAATCAAAACAATCAGAATAACCAGGGTGGTTACAACCAGCAGCAGCAACAATCGGGTTACCAGAGCAACCCAAAGCAGTTGAATAGTGGGCAGTACCATGTCTTCACCACTAGCTTGGACAAGCGAGACCGGAAGGTTCAGAAGCGAGCAGTCAACTCTGTTGAACCGGCTGTGCCCCAATATCTACGCTGGTCTGAACAGCCGGTCGTGTGGAGCAGAGAGGATCACCCTCCCCGGGTTGATAATCCGGGTTAGCTAGCACTGGTGGTGGCGCCTCAGGTGGGAGGTTAAAAGTTCACCAAGGTACTCATGGATGGAGGGAGCAACATGAATATCTTGTACTATGAGACCTTCCGTCGTATGGGACTAACAGATAAAAATCTCAAACCGTCCAATACGGTGTTCCATGGTGTGGTACCTGGCAAATCGGCATATCCCGTTGGCAAGATAGCTCTGGAAGTGGCCTTTGGAGATGATCATGATTCCAGGTCGGAGACATTGACGTTTGAGGTGGTAAAAATCCAAAGCCCATATCACGCCCTGTTTGGACGACCGGCCTATGCCAAGTTCATGGCACGACCCTGTTATGTGTATTTACAGCTCAAGCTGCCGGGTCACAAGGGGACAATAATGGTTCACGGAAGCCGTAGAGTCGCTTTGGAGTGCGAGGAAGGAGATGCGGCCTACGCAGAATCGGTTTGTGCCATCGAGGAGCTGAAATTTTATAAGGACAATGTTGATCCGGCAGACATGACTCCGTTGAAGAAGCCAACTACGGAGCATGATCCGGCCCTGAAGTTCAAATCGGCAGCTGAAACTAAGCTTGTTGACTTCATACCTGGCGATTCGTCCAAGCAGTTCAGCATCAGTGCCAACTTGGATCCGAAATAGGAAAGCACGCTCATCGAGTTCATCCATGAGAATCAGGACATTTTTGCATGGAAACCTTCTGACATGCCAAGTGTACCGAGGCATCTCGCTGAGCACACTCTTAATGTGGATCCTAAGTACAAACCAGTGAAACAGTTCCTCCGCCGGTTTAAGGAAGAGAGACGCAAAGCTATTGGAGAGGAGGTAGCCAGGCTCTTGGCAGCTGGCTTTATCATTGAAGTTTTCCACCCTGAAAGGCTTGCTAATCCGGTGCTGGTCCTTATGAAAAACGGCACCTGGCGCATGTGTGTGGATTACACAGATCTTAATAAGGCTTGTCCAGCAGATCCTTTTTCCCTCCCCCGCATTGATCAAATTATTGATGCTACGGCGGGTTGTGAGCGTTTGAGTTTTTTGGATGCATATTCTGGCTATCATCAGATCAAAATGGCAGTTAAGGACCAGGAGAAGACGGCGTTCATAACTCCCTTTGGAGCCTTCTACTATGCATCTATGCCCTTTGGGCTCAAGAGTGCCCAGGCAACTTATCAACGGTGTGTACAAAATTGCCTTGACAAGCAGTTTGGCCGTAATGTACATGCTTATGTGGATGATATCGTGGTGAAGTCAAAGGAGAAGGAGACTCTGGTTGACGATTTGAAGGAAACCTTTGATAACCTAAGGACGTACAAGATGATGCTCAATCCGGCCAAGTGTGTCTTTGGTGTACCTGCAGGCAAGTTATTGGGTTTTCTGGTGTCCAATAGGGAAATCGAGGCTAATCCGGAGAAAATCACAGCCATCACCTCCCTGGCTAAACCGAAGTGTATCAATGATGTTCAACGTCTGGCAGGCCGGATTGCCACGTTAAGCCGGTTCATCAGCCGCCTTGGTGAGAAGGCAATCCCTTTGTATCAAATGTTGAAGAAGACGGATCAATTTGTCTGGAGTTCTACTCCTGATAAGGCGTTTCAGGACTTAAAGTGGCAATTGGCCAATCCGCCTGTGCTTGCCGATCCCATTGACAAGGAGCCGTTGCTGCTATATGTTGCTGCTAATTCTCGTGCGGTCAGTGTGGCTATTGTGGTGGAGCGAAAAGAGGAAGGCAAGGAGCATCCGGTTCAACGACCAATCTATTATATCAGCGAGGTACTTATTGAGTCCAAACAACGGTATCCGCATTGGCAGAAGCTGGTATATGGTTTTTTATGGCAAGCCGGAAGCTTAAGCAATACTTTCAAGGGCACCCCATTACAGTGGTCAGTTTAGCTCCCTTGGGCGATATCATCCAGAACCAGGAAGCGACTGACCGGATTGCCAAGTGGGCTATAGAGCTTGGGCCGCACGGATTGAAGTACGTGCCCCAGACGGCGGTTAAGTCTCAAGCACTTGTCGATTTCATCAATGATTGGACGGAATTGCAAGCACCTGAAGAATAGCCAGATCACACATATTGGACCATCCATTTTGACGGATCCAGGCATTTGGAAGGCTCGGGGGCTGGAGTCATATTAACTTCCCCACGAGGTGATAAGTTTTGTTACGTTCTCCGCTTAATGTTCCCTTGTACTAACAATGCAGCTGAGTATGAAGCCTTGCTCCATGGTCTCCGGATGGCTAAAGAGATGAATCGAAGTCGAGTTAAGTGCTTCGGTGACTCAGACCTCGTGGCTCAACAAGTGTCTTGCACTTGGGATTCCAAGGACCCACTCATGGCAGCATATCATCGTGAGGTGGATATCATTGCAGGTCACTTTAAAGGCTATCAGGTGGACCACGTGGACCGACGGAAGAATGAAGCGGCAGACGCTTTAAGCCGGTTGGGCTCTCAGCGCAAACCGGTCCCGCCCAATGTTTTTCTGGATGTGCTGCACAACCCGTCGGTCAAGCTCCCTGGTGAAGCGGATTTGGCTATTCCTGATCCGGAGGCTCAATTGGTGGCAGCTCTTCATGTAATTCCGGATTGGACGCTTCCTTACCTTGCGTACATGAACCGAGGCGAGTTACCAGAGGATGAGACTCTGGCCCGACAGATAATCCGGCGATCCAAGTCCATGACTATTGTCAATGGCGAGTTGCATCATTGCAGTGTGTCAGGGGCGTTTCAACGCTGTGTATCTCCTGAAGAAGGATGTGAAATTTTGCGTGAGATCCACCAAGGAGATTGTGGTCACCACGCCGGTTCAAAATCATTGGTGGCTAAAGCGTTCCGCCATGGCTTCTATTGGTTAACTGCTCATGCTGATGCGGAGGATCTGGTCAGACGATGTGACGGTTGCCAAAAGTTTTCAAGACGTGCTCATGTGCCGGCTCAAGAATTGCGGATGATTCCAATCACTTGGCCGTTTGCGACTTGGGGGCTAGATATGGTTGGGCCTTTTAAAAGGTCCAAGGACAAGAAGACCCACCTCTTGGTGGCGGTTGACAAGTTTACAAAGTGGGTAGAGGCAGAACCTGTTAGCAAGTGTGATGCGGCCACGACGGTTCAGTTCATCAAAAAAGTGATTTTCCGGTTTGGCTTTCCACACAGTATCATTACAGATAATGGTACCAATTTATCCAAGGGGGCTATGAAGGAATTCTGCGAACGTGAGCACATCCGACTTGACGTTTCATCAGTGGCGCACCCACAGTCCAATGGTCAATCAGAAAGAGCTAATCAGGAGATCTTGAGAGGCATCAAGCCCCGGGTTATGGTTCCTTTGCAGAGAACACTGGGTTGTTGGGTAGAAGAGTTACCATCTATGCTATGGAGCATCAATACCACACCCAACAGATCAACAGGATACACACCGTTCTTCATGGTCTATGGAGCGGAGGCGGTTCTCCCTAGTGATATCCGTCATGATTCACCTCGTGTGGCGGCTTATGTTGAAGCGGACAACGAGACAACACGACAAGACGCTTTGGACCGGTTGGATGAAGAGCGTGACATAGCAGCTGCTCGCTCGGCGATTTACCAACAGGATATTCGTCGTTATCACAGCCGCCAAGTTAGAACCAGAACCTTTCAAGAAGGAGATTTGGTGCTTCAGCTCATCCAAGATCAGACTGATATGCATAAGTTATCCCCACCTTGGGAGGGACCTTTCGTGGTCAGCAAGAATCTGCACAACGGGTCATACTATCTGATCGATATTCGAGAGCATAAAGACTCACGTACATCAGAGGAGGAGACTAACAGGCCGTGGAACATAGCTCATCTTCGGCCTTACTATACCTGAGCCATTGGCTCTACTTATGTACATATTATGACAATGTATATCTTATGATTGATATAATAAACCGGAACCTCAGCTAAAGCAAGGTATCTATTCTTTCACATCATGCATGGTTACACGGAGTTGTTCTGTATTAAAGCGGCCTTCGGTTTACCCCTTGAATTTGTTTTTTTTAAATATCACTTGGGGGCTTGGTCGTATCCGAACCAGTGCAACACCTTTTGATAGGCGAAAGCCACCAGATCACTTGGGGACATGGTCAAGTCTGAACCAGTCATGCTTCTTGATCGGCCTAAGGCCACAAAATCACTTGGGGGCTTGGTCGAACCCGAACCATTGCCACGCCTCTTGATCAACATAAATGCCACGGTTTCATTTGGGGACCTGGATGACTTGAACCGTAGCTACACCTATCGGGAGCTTGGTCGTGTCCGACCATGGTAACGCCATCTGACCGGCTCAAATAAGCCTCTTTTTTGCAAACGGTTTTATCATTGCCTTTGCCGCAATATTTTCTTTCATGCATATTTCTTTACAATTGTTGCGTTTTTAAACCGACAAAGTTTTAAACTGGGTCAAACTGTCAATGGACAGAACACAGTCTATTTTAATCCAGAGTTTATTTGCCCGGTTTGATTTTCTTTGTTAAACATCCTGTTAAGAAGTAACATAATGTTTATTATAAAGCCCGGCACGGTTTACAAGGTAAACCGGCATTATATGCACAGGAGCAACTTTCTCCTTCAACAGTTTAGGTTTATACACCTCCGTTTCAAGATTGGCCAAGCCAACTTAATGCCCAACGATGGCAGGTATTTTGTATCACAAAGATTTGATCATGTACCTAAATTTCATTGCATAAATATACAAAGATCACCATCTGACCGGCGGTATAACCGCCTTGGCAATTTAAGATTTTGTCATTGCAGGAAAAAGAGATTGAAGGTTTTGATCATTCCAAAGAAGTGTAAATACCAGTACCTATGCACGAAGGCATCTCAAAAGTAAGGATACTGGCTATCCTATTACAAGGCAACATGGTGCCCAGATAAGATCATTGTTTTCTTGGCGGAATATAACAAAGCAGCCATTTAAACCGGCCTCCGGTTCAAGCTTGGTCACCGCCCTGGTCTGATGGTTGTGGGTCGTCCTACGCCGCTTCAGCTTCTTCTTCCCTACCCAGTGGCTGGAAGTCAACAGTGGTCCAGTCGGTTCCCATTAAGGCTTGAAAGACAGCTTCGTCATGGATCAGTGACGACGGTTCAATATCAGGAGCGTAAGTATGCTTACGGATTGGAGGGATCAGATTCTCCGCTTCAGGAATTGGTGCAGCCACTCATTTGTTCTGGTTGTTATATTGGGCTTGATAATGCGACAAGTCTGCCTCTTCCACCAATTGGCAAGCTCGTTTGTTCCTGCAATTCTCCACTCGTTTGTTCTGGTTGTTATAAGGGCGCACCACCCCGTTTATCGCTCTCAGGTCCTCCTCATTGAACTCTGAACCATCTTCTTTCAAGCTGGGATAACCCTGAGCTGCCTCAACAGGATCGAAATTCGGCACCCATGCTTTTGCCCGGATTAAGGCATTGATGGCACCGGTTCGAGCAGCAGATTTCTTCAGCTCTTCAACCCGGGCGGGAAGCATTGACAACATCTTAAGAGTATCTTGAATTAAAGTGGGCGCTCAATTGTTATGTGATGCAGTAGAGATGATCCGCTGCGCTCTAGTATACAGTTGTTCGATCAATGTGTAGGCGGCCTTCAATTTCATTCGAACATCTGACCTCAAATGACCAATGCGTGTTCTTGAAGGGTTACAAAGAGTCAGTAAACCGGAAGCAACATAAGGAGATTGAGTAATTCCAGATGTTAAATCGACTTACCAAAGATAGCAGCAGTCATGGAGTGCACTTGACGTTTTATACCGGTCAGTTCATCCACCACAGGTTTGAGCGCGACCTCGGCATCTTCTGCTCGCTTGATTAAAGCGGACTTTTCGGTGGCCCAGTCTGCCCGCTCCTTCTGGAAACCCTCCTTCAGCTGTTCCATGGCGCCTAAAGCGCTGGTTAATTCATCTTTTGCTTTGGAGGTTTCAGCTTGTTGAGACTTAAGATTTTCCTGCAAATCAGCGATTTGGTGTTCTCTTTTGTTCGACTCAGCCTACATAAAGACCATGAGAGGATACAGATAAGGGTACAGTGGTAAAGTACCAATCGCACAACAATTTATGCCCTTGGTACTTGGGGGCTAATGCATATTTGATCTTCATCTTTCAATTCATTATAAAAGTCCCACGATCAATACAAGTATTCAACTTGGCACTTGGGGGCTAATGGCTATTTGTTCAATTAAATATTGAGGCTACAATCTTCATTACCTAAAGTCCCGGTTCAACTATACTAAGTTGAACCGGCCCTTGGGGGCTACGTCAGGAAAATTCAGACATATTGCAATCTAAATAACAAGTCCCGGTTTAAAATGACATCTTAAACCGACACTTGGGGGCTATTGGAGTTGACGAATTACAAGCAGAGGAGTATATGGAAATTATCTCATATTTATCCTTCATCATGTTAACCAGACCGGCTTCATAATCACGGCTGGTATATAACCGGTTTAGATAACCAGAATGGAGATCTTGAGGAGACAAAGCAGCATAAGTTGACAAATCGACATTCCACTTGCCCTTGCCAATTGCAGCAAATTCTTCCTTGGAAGTATGTTTAGACAAGGCGACAGGATTGCTTGGCTCTGTATGGCCAACACCAGTAATAACAACTTCATCATCCTGGGCGTCACCGGTTTGCACTGGGGCCGTTGGTTTATCAGTAGGCTTGGATGGACTGGTGGATTTCTCAATCCAGATGGGACTTCTGGGCTGGTCAGCAGGACCGGAAGCATCAACATGTCTCTCTTCAGCAATAAAGTCATCATCTCGTGGTGGCGGGTCGTTTGGCGTATCTTCACGAATAGCTGTTTCAGAACCAGGTACTCTATCCGGTTCAGGAATAGCATCTTCTTCAGCCGCTTTATCTAAGCGAGCCTTTTTGCTTGGTCTAGGCTTGGCCCTGAAAGGAATAACCAAGGTCAATACAATACATATTACAAAGTAATACATCAGAAACGTTATGATAAGAATAGCTTATGTAAGTGCATCTAGTGACCCTTAGTGATTTTGGTGTATTGAAGACTTATAGGTTAAGTATCTAATGTGTTTATGAGTGTACACAGGTCTATAAGTCTATGAGGAGTTTGATATTTACAGTGAAAGTCGACCCCTAAAAATGAAGTTCTTCATTTGAAGACTTTGATATTTTGAAGACTTTCTGAAGACTTTGAAAGTGAAGAAATTGGTGTGACCTTGAAGACTTTGTATTCATTCGAGGAACATGAAGCGTGAAGACTTTTGTTTTCGTAGTTTCATTTTCTCTTTCTTGAGTCATAGGAAACACCGTACTGTTAAAGGGGGTCGAGGAAATACTAAGGAGAAAATTTCCAAGTGATGCTCATCTCAAATCCTACACCTACCAATCCCTTCGAGTGAAGCCATTGGAAATCTCATACAGTTCAGTCAATTTCTTCAGTGACAGAGACGCAGTTCTTCTGGTCACTGAGGACTTTGCTCTGACTGAGGAGCTAGGAATTCGCCAGTGCGAATTGCCTACACTGTGAGGAACATGATAGCCCTGAGGAATTTGAACCTCAAATTTCCGACCGTTGTTGTGCTACGCGCCAGCTGTCCTAAAATATCTTGTCCACCTAACGGTCATATCATTGAAGGGCATTTATGTCTTATCATGTCGGGCTGCTCCCTAGGCTATAAATAGCCGCCCCCTACAACCACTAGCTGGTTGGCTGCTCCGCGAGAACTTGACACTTGTCATTTGAGAGCAACCCATCCTCCGAGGACTTTGAGCGAAAATCATCAAGTGAGGAAAATCCAAACCCAAACCCAAAACACCTACAACCCAAAGTGATTGAGCATCACTGAAGAAATTGATCCTGCGTGGATCCGACGCTTGTTACCTTTGAAGACTGTGCTTCTTCCAGACGGTTAGGCGTCAAGGTCTAGAGCATCTAAGAGGAATTGTGGATCACCAAGTGACCAAGTCTGTGAAGGTTTGGAAGTCACCTGAAGGCTTACCACGAGTGATTGGGCGAGGACTGTGTGTCCTTAGCTCAAGGAGAATACGGTGAGGACTGTGTGTCCGGGACTAGGTGTCCTCGAGTTTAAATACTCAGCCGCTCCAACCAGATGTACAACAGAGACAGCAGTTGGAACTGGTCTACCAAATCATTGTCTTCACCAAGCTTACTGGTTCCATTTCCTCAACACTTTCATTTCCTCATTACTGTGCTGTGTAATTGTTCATATCTGTGTTTGAAGACTTTGACTGAAGACTTTCTCAATTTCCTCAGTTCAATTTCTTCAGTCTATTTGTCTTCATATTGTGCTATCCTGTGTTTACGCTTTCTGTACTCTGTGTTTGTCTTCATTTCATCATGATGACTATGCATGTAATCTGCTATGTTTACTTTTGAGTACTTATTCCGCTGCTAGTAGTTCTTTGCTAAGGAATTTCCTCACAAGCAAATTCCTCAGTGAAGAATTTCATAAACATTGCCTATTCACCCCCCTCTAGTCGATATAACGCACTTTCAATTGGTATCAGAGCAAGGTACTCCCTTGTTCTGTGTGATTTTGGTTTAACCGCCTGGAGTTTTAGTTATAGAGACCGCAGGTATGAAGAAAGTGACATGTCCTATCTTTGACGGTCACGAGTATCCCAAGTGGAAGGCCATGATGAAGAAGCGCCTCATGGCGATGAACAGCGAACTATGGACCGTCACTGAGATTGGCCTTACCGATCTATGCAAGACGGCGGGAGCTGATGACATTCGCAAGTACACTCTTCTCAATCTCACGGCGAAGGACGTCATCTGCTCCTGCCTGTCTCGTAATCAGTTCAGGAACGTCATGCATCTTGACCATGCAAAGCTTATCTGGGACCAGCTCTCTGAGGTCTATGAAGGTCATCGAACCCGTCATGACCCTTGGTTTGAGGATTTCAAGGAATCGCTCAAGTCGATGACATTCGAACCAGAATCATCATCCTCCACTCCATGCCTTATGTCAAAAAGTGCTGAGGTAACTGAATGCTACCTATCTGAGTCTAGTGATGAAGAATCTGGTGATGAATTTGAACCCAGTTATGTCAAACTTGCTTCCCTTGCCACAAAACAACAAAGAGCTTTGCAAAAAGCTAATGATATGCTTAGTAAGAGCAATGAGATGTTGGGTGAAGAAATGGATCAGTCACAAGCCTTGGCTGAAAGTCTTCAAAGACTTCATTCCAAGCATGACTCTCTTCAAGATCAGCATAACTCTCTCCTGTCTGATTTTGAGAAGATGAGAGTGAGTTATGAAGATCTTCAGAAGGAGCGCGATTCATTACTCGCTCAACAAATCAGCGCTGCTCAGGAAGAATTCATTCCTCCATGCCTAAAATGCATTGAACGAGAATCTGCTAATTCTTCACCTGAATGTTCAATTGCTTCAAATGTTACAAATTCCTCACCTGTCTCTGCTATCACTAATTCCTCATCTGAGGACATTGCTAGTATTACTAACGATGCAGGACTGAAGGAATTGTACATGACAGGCATGTACAAAAGCCTCAAAGGGCATCAGACTCTCTGTGATGTGCTTAAAAAGCAGATCCTCAACAGGAACCCTAGGAAAGAGGGTATTGCCTTTGAGAGGAAACTCAATGCTGATGGTACATATTGGAAGCCTGAGCAGTACCCCAAAACCTCATGGGTTGCTGCAAAGGGACCTCCAGTTGATCCATCTAATTTATCTGGCTATACATGTGAATCTTCTCATTCTTCTGATGAATCATTTGACTCCAACTATAAATTGTTCAAAAATCAGAATGGTGAAGTATTTGCTAGATATGTTGGCTCTAACTGCAGGAACGGTTCCCCTATGAAGAAAATCTGGGTTCCCAAAAGTTACCTTGAAAGTCTTCAGGTGAATGTCCTCATGACACCACCTGTGAAGAAAAGGAACCCCAGATCAAATTCCTCATATGGACCAAATTCTTCATATGGATCCAAGTCCTCATACAGACCAAGTTCCTCAAGAGGATCAAATTCCTCACATGGATCAAAGTCCTCATATGAACATCATCGTG
Organism: Aegilops umbellulata; assembly: GCA_032464435.1. Classification (NCBI taxonomy): domain Eukaryota; kingdom Viridiplantae; phylum Streptophyta; class Magnoliopsida; order Poales; family Poaceae; genus Aegilops; species Aegilops umbellulata. The sequence goes on from CP136058.1 coordinate 336,332,092, forward strand.
CTAACAACTCTGTTTCGCAGGGAAGAGCCAAGGGCTATGAATATGAGCATTATTCTTCAAATTATTATGTTCATAAGTCCTCGAAGAATTTCTCTGCTTATTCATATGCTTATCCTAACCCCTCTTATGTGAAACGAAATGGTTTGGCTGCTTTGCCACCATTCTCATATGGAGCTCGCAGAGTGATGAACTCTTTGCCACCCCTTCAGATGTGGGTGGTGAAGAAAAAGAACTAATCTCTTTTGCAGGGTCAGGTCTCCAGATGTACTGTAACGTCTGAAGAATTTGCTGGGGACCTCACAAAATGCCTGAAAGGACGCAGGCTAATCATGATGAAATGAACTTTCATTTCACACGTCCTCCCTCTGTTTTATCTGTCTTACTGTTTGATGAAATTGATCTGATGAATTGTGATATCATATTCTTCACTGCTGAAGTATATGAGGTCGTAAGTTGCACTAATTCATCTGCAGGATGATCAACCCAAAGCCACTGAATGGGTACTTGATAGTGGATGTACAAATCACATGACCGGTGACAGGAATCTATTGATGGATGCTCCCTTATCAGCGTCACACAAGAAGCATATAATCTTCGCTGATAAAAGCAAAAGTCAGGTATTGGGTCTAGGTAAGGTTGCTATCACAAAGGATCGACACATGGACAAAGTCATGCTTGTTGAATCCTTAGGATACAATCTTATGTCTGTCTCAATGCTTTGTGATCTTGATATGGTTGTTGTCTTTGGCAAGTATCGTTGTGTTGTGATTATGGAAGCTGACAATTCCAAAGTCTTCGAAGGCTTTAGGAGAGGAGACTTGTATATTGTTGGCTTCTCTGCAGATTCACAACCAGCCGTGTGCCTACTTGGAAAAGCTTCAGAAGGATGGATATGGCATCGATGACTTGGTCATGCAGGCATGAGGAATTTGCACACGCTTGCGCAGAAGAAGCGTGTCATTGGCATTGAAAATGTCAAATTCCTCAAGGATCACTTATGCGGTGCCTGTGAAGCTGGAAAGATGACCAAGGCCAAGCATCCAGCGAAGACTATCATGACCGCTACTCGTCCATTCGAATTGCTTCACATGGATCTCTTCGGTCCTAATCATTATTCCTCTGTTTCAAATGAAGCATCTAAATATGGCTTTGTTATTGTTGATGATTACTCTCGTTACACATGGGTACACCTTGTCTCTTACAAAACTGAAGTGCAGGAAGTCTTCAAACGATTTTCCTCGAGGGCTTCAACCAACTTTGGTGTGAAGATTAAGCACATCAGAAGTGACAATGGCACTGAGTTCAAGAATTCGGGTCTCGATGACTATCTTGATGAACTTGGTATTACTCATGAGTTATCTGCTCCTTATACTCCTCAACAGAATGGCGTCGTGGAGTGCAAGAACAGGACTCTTGCTGAGATGGCTCGCACTATGCTAGATGAGTACAAAACCCCTCGTCGTTTCTAGGTTGATGCAATTGATACCGCGTGCCATATCATCAACAGAGTATATCTTCACAAATTCTTCAAGAAGACTTCTTATGAACTCCTCATTGACAAGAAACCCAATGTGAGTTATTTCAAAGTCTTCAGTGCTAAATGCTGGATTAGAGATCCTCATCACAACTCTAAATTTGCACCGAAAGCACATGAAGGTTTCATGCTTGGTTACGGAAAGGACTCGCACACCTACAGAGTCTTCAACAATGTTCTTCACAAGATTGTTGAAACTGTAGATGTGCGGTTCGATGAAACTAATGGCTCGCAAAGAGAGCACCTACCTTCTATGTTAGATGAACCAGCACCTGAGGATTCTATCAAGCACAAGGCTACTGAAGATGTCATTCCTACTGAAGAATCTGCTGAAGAATTCATTCCAGAACGTGAAGAACGTCGAGCTGATGCACCTGAAGATAATGCTGAGGAAATTGATGCTGAAGAAAATGCTGATCAAATTCCTCAACGACAACCAGCTCACCCTCGCGTTGCAAAGGAAGTGCAAGTGGAGAAGATCATCGATGACATTAGAGCACCAGGTCCTCTCACGCGCTCAAAAGCTTCACATCTATCTAACTTTTGTGGGCACTTTGCTTTTGTCTCTATCACAGAGCCCGCTAAGGTAGATGAAGCATTTCTGGAGCCTGAGTGGATTCAGGCCATGCAAGAAGAATTACATCAGTTCAAGCTCAATAACGTATGGGAACTAGTCAATCGTCCCGATCCTCGCAAGCATAACATCATTGGTACGAAGTGGATCTACCGCAACAAGCAAGATGAAAATGGTGTTGTGGTGAGGAATAAGGCACGACTAGTAGCTCAAGGCTACACACAGGTTGAAGGAATTGATTTCGATGAAACTTTTGCACCTGTTGCTAGACTTGAGGCTATTCGCATATTACTTGCTTATGCTAACCATCATGATATCATCTTATATCAAATGGATGTGAAAAGTGCATTCCTCAATGGTAAGCTTGAGGAAGAAGTATATGTTGCTCAACCCCCAGGTTTTGAAGATCCAAAACATCCTGACAAAGTCTTCAGACTTAACAAGGCCCTCTATGGTCTCAAGCAGGCCCCACGGGCATGGTATGATACATTGAAGGAATTCTTCATGAAGAAAGGCTTCACACCCGGTTCACTCGATCCCACTCTCTTTACTAAATCTTATGATGGTGAACTGTTTGTGTGCCAAATATATGTTGATGATATCATCTTTGGCTGTACTGACCAACGTTATAGTGATGAATTTGCCTATATGATGAGTGAAGAATATCAAATGTCTATGATGGGAGAGTTGAAATTCTTCTTAGGTCTTCAAATTCGTCAACAACGCAATGGTATATTCATATCTCAGGAGAAATACCTCAAGGATGTCCTGAAGAAATTCGGCATGCAAGACTGCAAAGGCATCAAAATTCCTATGCCCACAAATGGTCATTTATGCACTGATGAAAATGGTACTGACTTCGATCATAAGGTATACCGCTCCATGATTGGTTCTTTATTGTACTTATGTGCATCTAGTCCAGATATAATGCTTAGTGTTTGCATGTGTGCACGATTTCAAGCTGCACCGAAGGAATCACACCATAAGGCTGTGAAGCATATTCTTCGATATCTAGCTCACACTCCAACACTAGGATTATGGTATCCCAAGGGCTCGGATTTTGATCTCATTGGATATTCAGACTCTGACTATGCTGGTGACCGTGTGGACCGCAAGTCAAAATCTGGTACTTGTCATTTCCTCGGACGATCCTTGGTCTGTTGGTCCTCGAAGAAACAGAACTGCGTATCACTGTCTACTGCTGAAGCTGAGTACATTACTGCTGGTTCTTGCTGTGCTCAATTACTATGGATGAAGCAAACGCTCAAGGACTATTGAATCAACGTGAAGAATGTGCCTCTCCTCTGTGACAATGAGAGTGCCATCAAGATTGCTCACAACCCAGTTCAGCACTCGAACACAAAGCACATTCAGATTCGTCATCATTTTCTTCGTGATCATGTGTTGAAGGGCGACATTTCTATTAAGCATGTGAAGACTGAAGAACAGCTAGCCGATATCTTCACTAAGCTCTTGGATGAGAAGAGATTTAGCAAGTTGCGGTGTGAGCTAAATATCTTAGAATCTTCGAATGTACTTTGAAAATGCACTCATCCTAACACTTATATATAATTGATGACTTAGATGTGCAACACATGAAGAAACGTTTTTCTTCAATCAATGAAGAATAACACTCTAAGTGTGAAGAAATTAATGAAGAATTTGATTCTCAGAACCCTACGACAATTGTACGTGGTGTATGAAATCATCATTCTTATACGGTGGGTCACGCCACCACAAAAAGTTGAAAATCTTCAATTTGAGTTTTTCCTCAAATTTTTGAAATTCCTCAGTTTTTCAAATTCTTCAACTTTGCAAAATCTTCACTTGTACCGTCGTTTTTCTTCATTGGCTATATATATATATACATATGAGTTTATGTCCTCTACATCATTCACTTATAGCTATTTCTTCAAGTTGGAACTTTTCTGCTAAGTGAATGTGATCGGACCCTTCCCCTCTATGATATACTCAATCCAATCCATTCACAAATTCTTCATGTGCGTTCTATTTGAAACTCGTTCAAATTCTTCACTGTGTCCTTGTCAGCTGAAGAAATTGCGAACGGAACGTTAAAACTAATCTTATCCAAACTTTCGGTGTTGCCGCTCAAACCGTTCCACATCCCATGATGGATTATTTTATCCACCCACGATCTTACACGATCTCCACTACACAGTACGTGGGTGACACATGTCGCGAGAAGGAGAATAACCAGGGGCACGTTCGTCCTAAATCTTCGGACAAGCAGTTTTTCACTGCAGCTATAAATACCCCTGTCGCCGTCCTCACTTCTTTTACCCCGCTCGATCTCACTTCCCCCGCTCGAGCTTCCAAACCCTAGCGCCGTCGCTACTCCATCGTCGCCGGTGAGGAAGAGCTTCACTGCCTCGACCTCGTCACCGTCGTACTCGCGTCGACCGCGGAAATCTTCACCTCCGCCGCCGCCGTAGACGTCTTCCTCAGCCAAGTTAGGGCGTGGAAGATCAGCATCGACGAACCTCACTGTTCCAACTCCCAGTTCATCGTGTTCTTCGTTCAGGGTAATTAAATGCTAATTTTACTGCCCTCTTTGATTCGACACTTTCCTACAAAATCTTTAAAGGTGTTTTTATTCCTCAAATCCTCACACACAAAACACCTCTCATGTTATCTGTTCTTGATTCATTTCTCTAAGCCTAAATTTCTTCAAGATTCCTCAGTTGTGTGGATCTTCGATCTATACAACTCTGGAACCTAAGATATAGCGCGCTTAGTGAAATTCCTCTAGACGAATCTGGTCAAATTCCTGAAACTTGTTCTTTATGAAAAACCCTGTGAGAACGCATATGACCTCTCCAAATTCCTCGCAACTATACTCTGTTCACAGGTACACATGTCCACTGCTGAATCATTAGGTTCTCATCAACTTAACTCATTTGCAGCATTCCTCGAAGAAAAGTTGCATACTTCTTCAGAGAATTCAATTGTTCAAATTCCTCAACTGAAGAAAATGGCTGACGGTAAAAGGCCACAGAAAGGAGGAAAGAGGTCTGAGGTCATGACTGCTTTTGAAATACCTGAGGACATCTATGCTGGATATTGCACACCTCCTGAGGAAGATAAAAATCAGCGCAAGGTGCGCATACAGAAGATTGAAAGGAGATGGGCACGTGAATGGAGGGAGTACAGATACGTCACTCCCAAGTATATGAAGAAATTCGCAGTAAACCCTCCATGCCAAAGACCTCCATTGGCACCTGGCCAAGTGGATGATCCCACTAGCACCAGACACGGTGAGGAATTTCCTAAGGAATGGGCCAAGCGCCAAGCTAAACTGCAAAGGCAAGCCAGAGAAGCAGTGAAGAAATTCAATGAAGACTCTGCTGCTGCTGCTGCTGCCACTGAGGCCTCGGTCAAGCCGAAGAAAGTGATGCTAAAGAAGCCCGCTCGCAAGCCAAGTGCTTCAACATCAATGCCCTCACGGCCAAGTTCCTCAGCTGCGCCCTCACGGCCAGAAGCTTCAAAATCTTCAAAGCAAATTCCTCATGCTGCTCCTGCTCCACCAAAGTCCTCAGCTATCCCGACAAAGTCCTCAGCACCTGTGCATCCGGCCTCGTGTCAAAGGACGACTGGCATCTCTATTGCCTCTGGTGTCTCAGCCAGTTCTTCAGCTGCACCAAATTCCTCAGCTGGACCTTCTTTGCTGAAGAAAAAGGCTACTGTTGGACGCGGCACTCGTCCAAGTCCTCAGAAGAAGCAGGTAGTCTTCACTGTGCCATCTGATGATGATGAAGCTGATGAAGAAGAACTCGCTGAAATCATCAGAGACCGCCAAGAAAGGGCTGCTAAAGCCAAAGGCACACCTGTGCCCCTGCTATTGGATCCAAGGGCGATCCTAGACTATATTGATCTCTGGCATCAGGATCCCAACACACCTAAGCCTGATTTCAAGCTGACACCTGGCCAAAGTCACATGTTGACTCACTTCATCCAAGAGGAGAAGTGGAAATATGACAGGGCCAGAGAGATCAAGAAGTCGCAGTACCGAAAAGAGAAGCTGCTGAAGAAAAATGTTGTCAAGATGACGCCTGATGAACTTGTAAAAATGTAGGCTGAGATCAAAGCCCTCAGCGACAACTTTGACTCGTACTATGCTGATTGGCAAGGAGCCAAGGTGAGATTTGTGAGGCTGACTGATACCTTCACCAAGGGTACTGCCTCAAAGCAACAAATTCCTCAAGCTGAAGCATCTGCTCAGCAAACTAAAGAACATGCTAGCACCGCTGATGAAGTTCAGGCTGCTGAAGAAAATGCCAGTTCCAGGGCTGATGACTCTGCTCCAGCTGCTGATGAAATTGCCAGGGCATCCACTAGTGGTGCGCCTGAAGAAAATGAAGAAACCAGGGCAACTGCATCAGTTGCGCCTGAAGAAAATCAACCAGATTCCTCAGCTCCACCTGCGCCTACGCCAACTCCAATTCTTCCATCTGCATCAGATGTGAAGAAAACCAAGGCTGCAGAGCGAGCTGCAGTGAAGAAAAGGAAAGCATCAAGTGCTTCAGAATCTTCAGTCCCAAAGAAGATGAAGCCCATGACCAGCTCATTTGCCAATCCAATTGATGCTGTTCCTATCTCCTCCAAGGCATCAAAGGACCTTGTTCCTTTTGGTGAAGATTATGAGATCCCAAGTGGATCAGATGAAGAAACTCAATCTGCTGCTTCGTCAGAGCAGATTGATGAAGAAATTGAAGTGGATGCAATCCCTTCAACCCCAATGGTCTCATCACCAATGCCTCAGTTTGATGCTGAAGAGGCTGGTGTTGAAGAAATTGATGATGAAGATGTGGATATTGGCAGCACAACTCCGTTGATGAATGATGACTTTTGGGAAAGTCAGCACCTCAATTCTCCACTCTTCACACCACTGCACCAAATTCCTCACTCCCCTGCACCAACTGTTCCGATGGGCTCTGAAGAAACTCATCCCACTGCACCTGTGAATGAAGGAATTCTAGCCACTAGTGCTGAAGAAACTGCTGCTGAAGCTGAAAAGGTGACTGCACCTGAGGAGGAACCAGAAATTCCTCAGCCTGAAGAAACTGAGATCGTGATTCCTGAGGTTGTGATGCAACTCACTGACACTCCTCTGCCAAGGCCAAAGGATCCGTTCTCACGCAAACAGAAATTCAAGGCTGAAGACTTCTATGGCGAGCACGTGTTCTTCACTAAATACAATCCATATGACTCTGCTCGCATAAGGAAGAGGCGTTTCTGGACAGCCAGCCAAGCAAATTTCTATTCCTCTGTGTTGTACAACAAAGACAAAGTCTTCGATCATGCTCATATTCCTCACGTGGATATGGAGTCTTTGCCATGCTTCACGCCAGTCCTCAGTGTTCTTCACGACACTAGGCTGCTCAATTTCTGCACAGATATATGCGATTGGAATGAAGAGCTTATTCTTGAATTCTATGCAACGTTGCACATCACTGGCAACTCTGAAGATGTCAACTCATGGGTTTTGGACTGGATGACTGAGAACACTCATTATAAGGCCCCAGCATCTGAATTGCTTCGTCTCCTTCCCCTGAGTCCACCCACTGAAGATGCGCGCTGTGTGTACAACGAACCTGAGCTTTCAAATCACTATATGCAAGTGCTGATGAAGCCTTTGAAGCCAGGGCAAGCTCCTAGAACCAAATTCCTCGTCAAGGAATTGCTGTATGTGCCAAGGACTGTCTATCGCATTCTGACGAAGACAATGAGTCCCATCAAAGGCCACGACTCGTCTGATGAAGAAGTCGTTGGCATCATGAAGAATCTGCTTTTCAACATCATTCATGGCGTTCCCGCCAATTTCCATGATTTCTTCATGAGGACTCTAGCCAACATTGCTATGTCACTATTTGAGCTGAAGCCTTATGCACCTTGGATAATGAAATTCATCAGGACAAGGTCTTCACTCAACTACAAGGCTGAAACTCTCAACCACTGCAGCTACTTGCCTCCCATTGAAGTCCTCAAACGGACGTTTTCCTCAGCTGATGAAAAGGGCAAGGCCACTGCTGTGATAGATGAAGGCATTCGTCCATTGGATGGTCAATTTCGCAAGGCTGCTTCTTATTCCACCAATGATGACTCTGCCACACATGACTCTGCTGCCAACACTGCCAAGCCAAATCCTCAAGCCACAACACCCAGGGTGATGACTGACCGTGAGTTACTCCTCAGTCTTCATCAAAAGGTTGATCGCAATCACAAATGGGTCAAGCGTCAGTTTGGTTCAATTCTTCACAACATGACTGCGACACATAATGCAGTGAAGAAAAACCACTACTACCTTCATGAAACCCTCAACCGCACCTGGGCTGTCCTGTCGCAAGTTTACAGTGCTGATGATTTAGAGCAAATGGGTTTCAAAGAAGAATTTGACTGGGCTGCACCGCCTCCGAAGAAATTCAAGAAAGTCAAAGTTCCTTCTCCGGTGGCCAGTTCATATTCTTCATCGCGTGCGACTGATGAACATGAAGATTTGGACGACACTGCAGCAGGCCCTACTTCAACGACCGACCCCAACAACGCTGGCGCTCCTTCATCAACTTGATTATCTTCAGGGGCGTTAGTCCTCAGTTTCGATCCTTTTGGTCATTTGATGCCAAAGGGGGAGAAATCTGAGTTAGTCTTCAAGCGGGTCTATAATAAGGGCGTTTTTTTAAGTTACAACTCTCGTTCTCCCGAAACTTTTATTGGATCGAGTTGTAATCTTAAGTCCGATGGTGCGCTGATACTTTTGTTGCACTATGCTTCGATACCTTGATGCGCTATTCTGCATGATTATTCCTCGTTAAATATTATCGCACGCATGCTGAATTACATCAGGCACCATATTTCATCATGCATTTCAAATTCTTCATATTATATATCAAATGCGTGTATGAGTTACAAGATATAGGGGGAGATCTCCATGATTCAACTCTTCAAGTGTGCATTGCTTCAAAAGCAAATTCCTCACTATGCACATCTTCAGGGGGAGTTCTTCTATATCTTGCAATCAAATTCCACAATATCAGTATTTACACTTCATATATTTATCCCCGTTGAAAACTTAACCTATGTTGTCATCAATCACCAAAAAGGGGGAGATTGTAAGTGCATCTAGTGCCCCTTAGCGATTTTGGTGTATTGAAGACTTATAGGTTAAGTATCTAATGTGTTTATGAGTGTACACATGTCTATAAGTCTATGAGGAGTTTGATATTTACAGTGAAAGTCGACCCCTAAAAATGAAGTTCTTCATTTGAAGACTTTGATATTTGGAAGACTTTCTGAAGACTTTGAAAGTGAAGAAATTGGTGTGACCTTGAAGACTTTGTATTCATTCGAGGAACATGAAGCGTGAAGACTTTTGTTTTCGTAGTTTCATTTTCTCTTTCTTGAGTCATAGGAAACACCGTACTGTTAAAGGGGGTCGAGGAAATACTAAGGAGAAAATTTCCAAGTGATGCTCATCTCAAATCCTACACCTACCAATCCCTTCGAGTGAAGCCATTGGAAATCTCATACAGTTCAGTCAATTTCTTCAGTGACAGAGACGCAGTTCTTCTGGTCACTGAGGACTTTGCTCTGACTGAGGAGCTAGGAATTCGCCAGTGCGAATTGCCTACACTGTGAGGAACATGATAGCCCTGAGGAATTTGAACCTCAAATTTCCGACCGTTGTTGTGCTACGCGCCAGCTGTCCTAAAATATCTTGTCCACCTAACGGTCATATCATTAAAGGGCATTTATGTCTTATCATGTCGGGCTGCTCCCTAGGCTATAAATAGCCGCCCCCTACAACCACTAGCTGGTTGGCTGCTCCGCGAGAACTTGACACTTGTCATTTGAGAGCAACCCATCCTCCGAGGACTTTGAGCGAAAATCATCAAGTGAGGAAAATCCAAACCCAAACCCAAAACACCTACAACCCAAAGTGATTGAGCATCACTGAAGAAATTGATCCTGCGTGGATCCGACGCTTGTTACCTTTGAAGACTGTGCTTCTTCCAGACGGTTAGGCGTCAAGGTCTAGAGCATCCAAGAGGAATTGTGGATCGCCGAGTGACCAAGTCTGTGAAGGTTTGGAAGTCACCTGAAGACTTACCACGAGTGATTGGGCGAGGACTGTGTGTCCTTAGCTCAAGGAGAATACGGTGAGGACTGTGTGTCCGGGACTAGGTGTCCTCGAGTTTAGGTACTCAGCCGCTCCAACCAGATGTACAACTGAGACAGCAGTTGGAACTGGTCTACGAAATCATTGTCTTCACCAAGCTTACTGGTTCCATTTCCTCAACACTTTCATTTCCTCATTACTGTGTTGTGTAATTGTTCATATCTGTGTTTGAAGACTTTGACTGAAGACTTTCTCAATTTCCTCAGTTCAATTTCTTCAGTATGTTTGTCTTCATATTGTGCTATCCTGTGTTTACACTTTCTGTACTCTGTGTTTGTCTTCATTTCATCATGATGACTATGCATGTAATCTGCTATGTTTACTTCTGAGTACTTATTCCGCTGCTAGTAGTTCTTCGCTAAGGAATTTCCTCACAAGCAAATTCCTCAGTGAAGAATTTCATAAAAATCGCCTATTCACCCCCCTCTAGTCGATATAACGCACTTTCAGCTTACCCAAGCACCATTTTGAGCGGTGGCAGTTGGGTAGCTGATGACTCGCCAGATGATGAATGGGAAGTGACCTGATAATCAGAGTCAGACGGATTAAGATGTTGACGAAAACAGCCCGCTTTAGGACAAGCACTGACAAGCAAATTAGAGACCTCTGAACGGCGTTTCTGAACCGGACTGTTCGGTAAACCGACGGAGGTAACTACCTGGCCGCTGTGCCGGGTTGTGCGGCGAGCTTCGTGCTGTTGGGTCTTCATAAGAAATTTGGGATCCAAGTAAGCAAGAGGATGAGAAAATTTAACCTTCCGGTTTGCTTGACGGATTTTTATCGAAAGCAAAGGGTTTGAATCGAAAGAGAGAGTAATTACCTCTGTAGCATCAGCATGGCTGGCTTCGGCGTCATCCTGACAAATATCATCATCAATAAGGCGTATGAAAAATAAGCCAAGTGAATCAAGCTCTACTTCAAGGTCCGGATTGCCCACATCATCATCAGCGGCCGGATCTGAAGAGGCAGTGGTTTTCTTTCTGTGGGTAGTTTTCTTTACGACTCTAGTCTTTGGCCGGTTTGGCCTTTCCGGTTTGTCTGGTTCTTCTGGTTTCTCCTGCGGAAGCTTCTTGCTCCAAAATGGATCATTGCCCTGTTTCAACAGATATTGGTGTTAAATAATGGACAGATATAGCAATGTCAGGATCAGTGAGAGGTGAAATTAAAAGCTTACAGCTGGCGGTTTGTTGGTGGCGCAGAAGGGAAGCAGGCCGGTTCGGGCACAAATGTGTTTCGGTTCGTTCAACATTTTCTTCACAGCTTCCGTGACTTCTTCATTGGTGAGCTGGATGTTCATGCGTCGCAGTGGGTCATCGACACTGCCAGTATACTCGCACATCAAACCAGAGCGCTGACTAAGGGGCAGTATGCTCCACGATATCCAACGGCGAGCGAGATCAACTCCTGTTAAACCGTTGGCCATGAAGGCTCTGAGCTTGGACAGTTGAGGAGCGTACTTACTTCTTTCCTTGGCAGTCAACCTTTGTGGAAAGGGGTGTGTATTGCTAAGCCGCTCCGGACGAAAGCCAGGCAAGGGATTTTCATGAGCAGAGGAGGTGTCTTTGCAATAGAACCATGATTGATTCCATTCTTGGGGATGGCTGTGTAGTTTTGCGTGAGGGTAAGTGACCTCTTTTCTTTTCTGAATCGCCACACCACCCAATTCCATATTGGAACCATCAGTAAACTCTGTGCGGCGGTTTAGATGAAAACAATCTCTGAATAACTCAATTGTGGGTTCCTCTTGAAAGAACACCTCACAGAGTACTTGAAAATGGCATATGTTGGTAATAGTATTGGGGCCAGTATCTTGCGGACGGAGTTGGAAATTGGCCAAGACATCCCGGTAGAATTTTGAACCGGGCAGATTAAAACCTCGGGCTAAGTGGTCTGCGAAAACGACAACCTCTCCTTCTTGAGGTGTGGGAGGGCATTCTTTGCCAGGGACCCTCCAATGGATGGTGTTTTTGCTGCTTAAAACGCCGGTCAGGACTAAGTTGTTCAGTTGAGTTTCTGTAACGCGAGAAGGAGCCCAGTTGCACTCATATACTTGTTTGGCCATGGTGAAATCTACAAAATAATGATCCGGTTCAAGAACGTATTGGAAAATGAACGCTGATATGTGCAATGTTAATCCGGAACGGCTATACCTAAACCGGAGTTTTATGAAGCGACAACGTCTGGCTAAAGAGTTCTGGCGGTTCAACAAGGGGACTAATGGTATGTACCGGTTGGTTAATTTTTTACACCAAGTTAAACCGCCTGATCTAAGTATTGAGGCAGTTGAGATTGCGTATGGATAAGTACGCAGAAACAGATTTCACAAGATTTATCTACAGCGTTGGATCTGAATCAAGTTCAGAAAATAAGGAAAATATTCAAAACAAAAAAAAGCTCAAAGCAGAACGGTACTGAATCAATGGGCAGAAATATATGTGAGATCCATGGTTTCGGGCATTAAACTAGAGGCGGATAATCGAAGCTGCCGCTACACAGAGCAGGGGTTCATAGATGCATCCAGGAGCTGGTATACGGATACGAGCAGGTGATGAACATTGCAAGAACACGAAACCCTAAAAACAGATCTATGTTGAGAAGAACAGAAGACCGACCAGAGCTGAGGAAGACGCGGAAGGGCGCCGTGGTTTTCTGGTGCGCTCAGGTTGATGCAGCGGCCAAGGTCGATGCAGGAGACGACGGCGGCGGCGGAGCTCTGGACTGGCGACGCGAGGAAGACGAAGAGGAAGGGCACGAAGTGGAGAAAAGAAATGACCCTTTAGTCCTATTTATAAGGCAACAGGACATGTGTCAGGCGTGTCAATCCAGGAACCGCAAATTTCGGAAGTGGAGTTGTCGCCTCGGTTGTTGTGAGTCTATTAAACAAAGAGATATCATGGATGTTTTCTTTATAACAGATGATGTCACCCCGGTTTACAGCAACTGGAGAGGATGACATCACGGCGGTTCAACAATTACAAGAAGATATAGAAGAAGAAGATTTTTGATAAGGATGGACATGAACCCGTTCAAATCAATCTGGGGCCTAATGTTGGGGATATTACTACTGGGTGTAAACCGGCCTATTTGGGCCGGGTTAACTTCATCGGTAGTTCAAGAGTGTTAAAGCCCAAGAAGATAGATGAGGGCCTGAGGCCCGTAGTCGGTTTAAGACTTGTAGCCGTAAACCGGCATCTGTATGTAGACTTGTATTATAAGATAGGAATAAGGAGAGACCAACCCGGATACGAATATGAACCAGAGCTGGGACTCTGTGAACCGACGGGCGTCACCCGTGTATATAAGGGGACGACCCGACGGCGGTTCAGGACAAGAAACAACAACTCGAGACTTAGGCGAAGCTTGTTTGCTCCCTAGTCATCGAAACCCCATAAGTTCCATCACAACTAGACGTAGGCTTTTACCTTCATCGAAGGGGCCGAACTAGTATAAACTCTGCGTCCTTGTGTCCGCTTTAACCCCTTCAAGCTAACCCGTCGCGATGGCTCCATGACTAAGTCCTTTCTCTAGGACATCTGCCGTGACAAAACCACGACAATTAATCACTTGAGTGATACGTGGTCGTAGGTCGAACTAGACAATATATGGGAAAAAGTGAGACTTTTATTCATGTAAGTTCATTCAGACTAGCTATTACAAGGGAGAAATTTTATTTTAAGTATAAAATTTGAGGAGCAAATATGCGTTTCAAGCTCTGGGCTCTTCTATTCCTTTGGTGAAGTTGTATAGTTTGTATGCTCCATTGTGTAAGGCCTTGGATATGGCGAATGGTCCCTCCCAGGGGGGTGCCAGCTTGTGAGGCTTCTTGATCCACTCAGAGGACCAGGTCTCCTTCCTGAAAAGCACATCCTCTGACGTGTCGATCGTGGTAGCGACGCACGTCTTGTCGATACAACGTCGATCTTATAAGCGCTTGCTCACATTCTTCCTCCAGAAGGTCTAGGCCATCCTGCCTTGCTTCCTTGGCTTCGGCTTCCGAGTAAAGGTCCACTTGGGGAGAGTTGTGAAGCAGATCACTCGGCAAGACCGCTTTAGACCCGTACACCATAAAGACCGGGGTGCGGTTCGTGGATCGATTTGGGGTCGTGCGCAAGCCCCAGAGGACCGATGGCAGCTCGGTCACCCAGGCTCCTGGCGCGTGGGTCAGATCACGCATGAGTCGAGGCTTCAATCCTTGAAGTATGAGTCTGTTTGCTCTCTCGGCTTAGCCATTCGACTCTGGGTGCGCCACGGAGGCGTAATCGACCCGAGTGCCCTGGGTGTAACAAAACCGACGGACCTCATCTGAGTCAAAGTTAGATTCGTTGTCGGTGATGATGTTGTGCGGGACTCCGAATCGGAAGATGATCTCCTTGATGAATTGAATCGCAGTGGTCGAGTCCAACTTCTTTATGGGTTTAGCCTCGATCCACTTGGTGAACTTATCCACTACCACCAACAGGTGCGTGAAGCCACTCGCTCCGGTCCGAAGAGGGCCGTCCATGTTGAGTCCCCAGACGGGGAATGGCCAAGTGAGGGGGATAGTCTTCAGGGTAGATGCTGACTTGTGCAACTGGTTCGCGTAGAACTGGCACCCAAGCCAGCGATCCACTATGTCTCGAACGGCCTCATTGGCTCAGGGCCAATAGAATCCGGCTCTGAATGCTTTGGCGACCAAGGTCCGAGAAGATGCATGATGCCCACATGTTCTGAGTGAATCTCTTGCAATATTTGTTGCCCTTCTTCCAGGGATATGCATTGCTGAGTGACTCAAGTCATACTTTTCTTGTACAGCTGGCCCCCCATGACGGTGAAGGCCTTGGATCGGTGGACGATTTGGCAGGCTTCATCTTCATCTCTGGGAGCTCCTGCCGGAGCAAGTATGCCAGGTATGGCTCGGTCCACTTGGGAGTGATGATAAGTATCTCTTGGACCAGATCAATTATTGCAGGAATGTCTACTTCAGTCGGATTGGAAGGACCGACTGGTTGCAGGGGCTCTTCCACAAAAGGATCTTCCTTGATTGCGGGTGAGTGTAAGTGTTCAAGAAACACGTTCTTGGGCACCATTTTTTGAGTGGAACCCATCTTGGCCAGATCGTCAGTTGCTTGGTTCTTGAGTCACGGCACATGATGGAGCTCCAACCCTTCAAAGTGATTTTAGTTTTCTAATGGTGTTGCAGTAGCCAGTCATTGCAAGGCTACGGATATCCCATTCCTTCGTGACTTGATTCACCACTAGGTCCGAATCACCATAGACCATCATTCGGTGAATTCCCAGAGAAATTGCCATCTGCAAGCCATACAAGAGCGCCTCGTACTCAGCTTCATTGTTGGAGGAGTCGAAGTGGATCTGAAGTACGTAGCTAAGCCAATCGCCTTTAGGAGACACCAATACTACTCCGGCTCCGGAGCCATGGAGCATTTTGGATCCGTCGAAGAACATTGTCCAGTGTTCGGGAACACTCGGGACAAGCTGCTCTTTCTCAATCCATTTGGCCAGGAAATCTACCAGGGCTTGCGACTTGATAACCTTCTTGGCTTCAAACCTGATGTCCAGCGGGAGGAGCTCAATGGCCCACTTGGCCACTCGGCCAGTGGCATCTCTATTGTTCATGATCTCAGATAGAGGAGTGTCACTTATCACTGTGATCAAGTGTTCTTGAAAATAATGCGCCACCTTCTTTATAGTTAGGTAGATTCCGTATACTAGCTTCTGATAATGCATATACCTTTGCTTGGAAGGCGTAAGGACTTTAGAGATGTAGTATAGTAGTCATTGGAGCTTGAAGGCTTTTCCTTGTTCTTCCCGTTCCATAGTGAGGACTGCGCTAACAACTTGGCTCGTGGTCGTGATGTATAAGAGCAAGGGCTCCTTGGTGCTTGGAGCAGCTAGCAGCGGTTGGGTGGAAAGCAAGGCTTCGAGCTCCTAGAACGCAACCTACGCTTCGAGAGTCCACTTGAACCTGTCAGACTTCTTCATCAATCGGTAAAGCGGCAGGGCCTTTTCACCGAGTCGTGAGATGAACCTACTCAGGGCCGCTAAGCAGCCTATGAGGCATTGTACGTCGTGTAGACGTTCTGGTTGCTTCATTCAGACGATAGCCCCTATCTTCTCGGGATTGGCATCGATCCCTCGTTCGGAAACGAGGAAGCCGAGTAACTTGCCTGCTGGTACGCCGAATGTACACTTGGTTGGGTTAATCTTGATGCTGAAAGCGCGTAAGTTCACAAAAGTCTCAGCGAGGTCAGCCAGGAGGTCGGAACCTTTCCTGGACTTAACCACGATGTCGTCCATATAAGCTTCTAATTTCAACTGATCTGCTTCCGTAAGCACTTCTGGATCATGCGCTGGAATGTTGCCCCAACATTTTTCAACCCAAATGGCATCGTGATATAACAAAAACACCCGAATGGGGTGATGAACGTTGTTTTTATTTCATCAGGTCCATACAGTCGGATCCGGTGGTACCTGGAGTACGCATCTAGAAATGACAACTGCTCACATCTGGTAGTAGAATCTACTATTTGATCTATGCGAGGGAGAGGGAAATGATCCTTCGGGCAGGCCCGATTGATGTGCCTAAAATCTACACACATCCAAAGAGACTTGTCTTTCTTCGGCACCAGGACGATGTTGGCGAGCCACTCGGAGTGGTATACCTCTTGGATGAACTTGGCGGCTAGGAGCCGCGCTATCTCCTCGCCAATCGCCTTGTGCTTCTCGGTGGAAGATCTTGGAAGATGTTCCTTGACAGGCTTCATCGTTGAATCAACATGGAGTCTGTGCTCGGCCAGTTCCGTGGGAACACCTGGCATGTCAGAAGGCTTCCATGCAAAGATGTCCCAGTTCTCAAGGAGGAACTAGATGAGCTCGACTTCCTATTTGCTATCGAGGGTGGTGAAAATGTTGGTCGGGGCAGCGTTTGGGTCTTTGGGATGGATGTACACCAGCTTCATTTCCCCGACCGACTGGAAAGCAGATTCCACAATCCACTTCTTGGACTTCAACAACTCGCTTACGTCCATCGCCTTCTTATATTCATCTAGCTCGGCCATCGCCATCTGCTCATCAGCAATCTGGGAGCCCTTCTAGAGGCACTCTTCAGCCAACTTCTGATTGCCTGTGATAGCGATCACACCTTTCGGCCCTGGCATCTTAATCTTAAGATACACGTAACATGGATGGGCCATGAAAGGTGCGCAGGCAGGCCTACCCAAGATGGCATGGTAAGCACTCCGGAAGTCCACCACCTCGAAAGTCAGCCATTCCTTTCGGAAGTTCTTCTCCTCGCCGAATATGATGTCGAGGATGATCTGACCGAGTGATTTGGCCTTCTTCCCAAGGATTACCCCATGGAACTGCATGTTTGCTCTTGCTAAGCCGAGTCATCGGGATGCCCATTGCCTCCAATGTGTCGGTGTAAATGATATTAAGCCCGTTTTTTTTTGATAGAAAGACTGTAAGGGAACCCCTTACAGTATAATTGATGCAACAAACCCAAATTGCAAGTACCGTGCCTTGAACCTGGGTGGGTGGGAAGGCATCAACCCCTTCCCACCACTAGGCTATGCCTTAGTCTGCGATATTAAGCCCGTTGCCGCCATCCATTAGGACTTTGCGCAGTCGGACCCCTCCCATGACTGGAACTACCACCAAGGCCTGCCACCCGGGGTCGGAATATGAGCCGGGTGATCTGATTGATAAAAGGTTACTGGCGTCTTGGCCGGTGACATCCGAAACTGCCATGTTGACCTCTCGGTTTATGACTTTGAGGCAACTCTTGCTCTCCACTTCAGCGAAAATCATGAGGACATTCTCGACGTTGGGGTACCCGGAAGAACCCTTGTCTCCTTCGACGTCATCCTCATCCTTGTCTCCAGAGGAATCTTGACACATTTCTTGCTTCAGGAGTCGACACTCCCGAGTGGTGAGTTTGGGCAAAATCAAGTTCCCCTCTTCATCTTTGTTTGTATGGATCTAGCAGGGCTGATCGAGGATGTCGCTCTTCCGGGTAACTTGCTTGTTCCACTTCCAGTCCTTCTTCTGCTTTTGGAAGCCTTTGTTCTTGCCTTGGCCAGCCAGAGCCGCAGCCTCGGCGCTCCCTCCAGCATTGGCCTTGCGCTTGTGCTTCTTGCTCTTGTTTTCCGACTGCTGGGTGTCGCCTGTCCGGCTTTTGTCGCTTCTCAATCGGTCTTCTTCCTCTCCATTGGCATACTGATTGGCTATTTCCATAGCCCGACTGAGGTTCAGGGTCTCAGTCCTACCAAAATTCATGTTCAACTCACGATATCTTACTCCGACCTTGAAGGCACAAATCGCCTGGTGCTCAGTGACATTTTCCACCGTATTGTGCAGAGTGGTCCACCGCTGAATATACTCATGGAGAGTCTCATTCTGTTTCTGCACACAGTGCTGCAATTCAGCCAAACCACCCGCTCTCTTGTATGTGCCTTGAAAGGTCTTGACAAACACTCTCGCCAGATCATCCCAGCAAAATATGCTAACTGGCGGGAGCCCTCTAGCATCAACGACAAATGCTTCATGGCCACATTATCGTTACCGTCGCCGATCTAGACTACCACTCGGTAGTCTTCTAGCCAAATCTCCGATTTGGACTCGCCGGCTAACTTGTTGATCCCCGTAGCCAATCTGAAGTTATTGGGAATTTCTGCTGCTCGTATGTAACGACTGAAACACTCGAGACTCGAGGGTGCGGAACCACTCGGGGTCTCATGATCTTGGCCTTCTCGCAAGGCACGACCCCTGTCGACCAAGCCCTGAGAGAGAACAAATCTTGCATTGAACAGAGGGTCTCGAGTGTCCCTCGTGTGATGAGTTGGACTTGGCTGTTGATCACCGCCGTGTGTGCGCCTATCATCCTAGAGCGGACGCCCGTATGTGTCGTATCTTGGTGGAGGCATCGGGGCACGGTCGTGGTCGTCCTGATGCCGAGGCAATTGCTACCTCTTGAGCATGCGTCGGTTTTCCCTTGAAGAGGAAAGGGTGATGCAACAAAGTAGCGTAAGTATTTCCCTCAGTTTTTGAGAACCAAGGTATCAATCCAGTAGGAGACTACACGCAAATCCCAAGTACCTGCACAAACAATTAAGAACCTTGCAACCAACGCGATAAAGGGGTTGTCAATCCCTTCACGGCCACTTGCAAAAGTGAGATCTGATAAAGATAATAAGATAAATATTTTTGGTATTTTTGTTGTATAGATTGAAAAGTAAAGATTGCAAAAATAAACGGCGACAGAAATAGCTAGTTGACGAGAGATTAATATGATGGAAAATAGACCCGAGGGCCATAGGTTTCACTAGTGGCTTCTCTCAAGATAGCATATTCTACGGTGGGCGAACAAATTACTGTCAAGCAATTGAGAAAAGCGCATAGTTATGAGAATATCTAGGCATGATCATGTATATAGGCATCATGTCTGTGACAAGTAGACCGAAACGATTCTGCATCTACTACTATTACTCCACACATCGACCGCTATCCAGCATGCATCTAGAGTATTAAGTTCATAAGAACAGAGTAATGCATTAGGCAAGATGACATGATGTAGAGGGATAAACTCAAGCAATATGATATAAACCCCATCTTTTTATCCTCGATGGCAACAATACAATACATGCCTTGCTGCCCCTGCTGTCACTGGGAAAGGACACCGCAAGATTGAACCCAAAGCCAAGCACTTCTCCCATTGCAAGAAAGATCAATCTAGTAGGCCAAACTAAACCGATAATTTGAAGAGACTTGCAAAGATATAAAATCATGCATATAAGAATTCAGAGAAGAATCAAATATTGTTCATAGATAATCTTGATCATAAACCCACAATTCATCGGATCTCGACAAACACACCGCAAAAAGTATTACATCGAATAGATCTCCAAGAGAATCGAGGAGAACTTTGTATTGAGATCCAAAGAGAGAGAAGAAGCCATCTAGCTAATAACTATGGACCCGAAGGTCTGTGGTAAACTACTCACACATCATCGGAGAGGCCATGGTGTTGATGTAGAGGCCCTCCGTGACCGATTCCCCCTCCAGCGGAGTGCCAGAAAAGGCCCCAAGATGGAATCTCACGGGTACAGAAGGTTGCGGCGGTGGAAAAAGTGTTTCGTGGATCTCCTAGATGTTTTCAGGGTATAAGAGTATATATAGGCGAAGGAAGTAGGTCGGTGGAGCTACGAGGGGCCCACGAGGGTGGGGCGTGCCTCCCTGCCTCGTGGCCGCCTCGTTGCTTCCTTGACGTCCACTCCAAGTTTCCTGGATTGTGTTTGTTCCAAAAACGATCCTTGCAAAGGTTTCATTCCGTTTGGATTCCGTTTGATATTCCTTTTCTGCGAAACACTGAAATAGGCAAAAAAAATAGCAATTTGTACTGGGCCTTCGGTTAATAGGTTAGTCCCAAAAATAATATAAAAAGGTATATTAAAGCTGATTAAACATCCAAAACAGATAATATAATAGCATAGAACAATAAAAAAATTATAGATACGTTGGAGACGTATCAGCGACTCGACTCGATCCCGCCTCTGATCTTCATGATGGTCTCTTGAGGAGGAAGTGACTCAGCACTTGCTGGAGCCGAGTGGGCTGTGTGCCGACTAGACGGTTTTCGCGCGCATTGATGCGCTATGGATCTGATCTATAGATTGGGATACTGCCGCGTTTTGTGACAATGTCGTCTTCAGGAGTGCATGGATCTGCCGAATCCCCTCTCCAGCTATGGAGCCGGAGGGTTGGAGGGAATCCACGATCCGAGTGGTAGCTGCCAGATTTTGCAGCGGAGTACTAAGGACTTGATACTTACGAGGTTGACGGCGCTCGCGCTTGTCCAGCTCCCTCTGAAGCCGCTCGAGGTGATCACGCTCGGCCAGAGTGGCCAGGCGATTCGACTCCATGGCCAATGCCTCGGGAGTTGTCCCGGTGATGGGAGTGTTCAAGAGCTGGTCATCCCTATGACGGAGCTCGTCCCGCTGCTCCCGAGTGAGAGCCTGAGGTACATATGGTTCGTGGCCCGGGAAGCCACCGTCGGTGTTGGCGTGAGACATACCCGCATGGGCATCTTTGGGCTCCGTGTAACCCGGGGATACGTGGTGCTCAGAGTTATCCGCCATGAGAATCTCGGCGGTTGACTCGACGCTCTCGGACTCAGACTCCTCTAAGGAATTGCGAGTGACCTGTTTGAGAGGTCAAGGGCAGGCTCGTCGAATTCGATAGCCGCCACTTGTTGCGTCGCTGCTGGGTGGCAACATCGTGTTTGATCCAGCGATGCAGTCGCGAGCATCCGGAGCGCTTGCGACGGCATGCAACGGTGGTGCGGGCAACCACTGGGTAAGGAGCCAAAGGTTGTTGGAGAAGGACTCCGTATGGGGAAGCACGGAAGTGCGTCGCGCCATGAACGGGCAACGCCTCCACGTCCAGTGGGGCCTCACACAGCCATGTTGAGTCGTCAGCAATGAAGGAGATCGTCCTGAAATGGATTTCACCGCCGACTGACATGATGATGAAGAAATCCACCTACTCCGTGAAATTTTGCTAGACGTCTAGCTCCACAGTGGGCGCCAACTATTGGGGTTATGATCCTAACAATGAGTACTAGGGGTATGAATAAGGGGCAGAGACTAGCTACGGCGTTGGTGTAACACTCGGCGTTTAATGAGTTCAGGCCCCTCACTCGATGGAGGTAAAAGCCCTGCGTCTCGTGCCCTGAGGCTTGCTTTGATTTGATGAGTATAGTTATAGAGGTTGAACGTGCCTGGCTATGGAGAGGGGAGCAGCTTATATAGAGTGCGCTGCTGCCCCATGCCTCCCATGCCGCCGGGGCAACTAATGTCATTGAATGGATAGTTACTAGTGTAATGAGCCTATACTACAACAGTTACAGGTAACAGTAGCTATAACTCTATTTAGCGGATGAGTTAGGATTCTTCAACCGTTGCAGCTCCCTCGGCGTCCTCCTGCTCTCTATGTTCGAGTGGTAATCTGTCTGCCAATTGATGTGTGATCATCCGAGTGTTGCAGAGTCGTCCGAGTGAACCTCCTGATGTATGCATCTAAATGCTGGCGTGGTCCAGGGACCTACCTATGATGGTGATGGGCCCCATGTGGGTCCCAAATGATGGGTCCTTGACCCTACCTGTAATAGGTGACCGTATCACCACCAATTTAGATTGTGTGTAAGCATTTCTTCACTATTGGCTATACCCCGCAATGGCTATATTGTTGCTCCGTTACCTTATTGAAGGCATTGCTCGAATATGCTCAAACTTGTTCTTCATGGGTGAAAACCTAGATTATGTCCCCTAGTGGTAGAATCTGGGGATGACGTTGTGGTGTTAAGAGATGGATAGTGTGGATATAGTCGTTGTTATACGTTGTTGATTGTTGTCATGGCTTAGGTTACTTTTTCTTTTTCTTCGCATAGGCATAACTTTTATATTTTATGACTTCGCTCTTTGTCGGGGGATGTTTTTCGTGTGTGTGTGTCGGTGTTGCTTGTCTGCATCTAACTATGGAAAGGCTGGACCGTGTGACCAATGTGTTTTTATCAACTTGATGTTTCATTTTGAGTTAAATAAATTCACCCTTTATCGAGAATAATGTGTTTGCACTTTATGTCGAATCCAACTTTGGTGCGCCTCAGAGTAACTTCAATAGCTCGCGTATACTAAGGAAATACCGTTTACGGGAAGTTGAGGCAAAAATAGTCCTCCAACGTTATTTTTTTATGGCATATCATATAATTAACCCCACCTCTCCTCACATTCACGGGACGATGACCTTCCCGTACAATTTTGGCGGGCTGTAGCGACCTGAACTTTCACTCTCAGACACCCTCTGATGAGGACACCACAACCATCGACAAGTCTCCAACAATTATAGGTCCGAGCACAAGAAGTCGCGCCAAACAAATAAGTGACAAGGTGAGCGCTAACTTAAATTTACCTTCTAACCTTGATGACACAACTATGCTTTCATCCCCATTATTGTTGGTTGAACTTAGGTATAACATGGAAGCAATCCAACAACCAATGAGCTCTTGAAGCAACCGCTTTGGAGGAACAAGTTTGGAGAAAACAAGTTTCAAGTGAAGCTGATTCTGTCAGTTTTTACCTCTTATGTTTTGGTGTGCCACACCCATGTGATGGATAGATGAGGCCATAGGGGTACATCAACAGAAGCTACATCAAATTATCTTTCCAATGCAAAAAAACTCACATCATTTGGAGTTGTGAGTCAAAAGTACTAGTCATTCTCGTGGAAGGTGTCCAGGTTGTCAAGACTTTGTGAATTTTCGAGGAGCTCTCCAACAACTCCAAAAGTTGACTTCTTATTCACCCAAGGAAGCCATGCAAATCCGCTTACTTTTGAAACCATTTTCACACCTAGCTAAGGGGGGTTGTCCCTGTTATAAAACCCCATCTCCCCCATCCTCTAGAAAACCTTTTTGTAAAACCATTCAGCTACAAGCTTATGCAGCAAGACTGCTAGAGAGATCCGAGAGATCTTGCTACCTTTGCTCTTGTGAGTTCATTCGGATTCGCGAGAAGGAGCCTCTGATTCCCCCTAGTTCGTGCTCTACGGTTCGGCCGTTTTGTGTGGATTAGTCCCGGTTTGTGGTTCTGCGATTGTTCGGACAGCGGGTTGGAGTTCTTGTAGCTTCGGTCAGCCATCCCCAACGTACGGGTTGCATACGACCTTTGGCAGGTATAAAGCTAGTTATCCTGGCTGCTTGTAGCTAGTTATCCCTTCCGATTCGATCCTACGAAGTGAAGATCGGGCCACCCTCGGGCGTGAACTTGTTCATCGGGTTCCCACCTATCATCTGGCATCAGAGCCTTCGTTGACACAGTAGGATCTGTTATCCAAGTTTATCTTGCTATCATCCCTTTAGATCGAGTGTTTTTCATGCTATATTTTCTGTCCTAGAAGTCCAAAGCCCCACCAAAAGTAAATCCAAGCCTTGTTGGTGTTGAGATCTTGTTGTTGCATACCTTGCATGTTCTTCATCTTTTAGATCTACACCAAGTTCATCTTAGTAATTGCTTTCAGATTTGGTTGTTGTGCTTTGCAAAAAGAGAGAAAAAGTGGCAAAAAATCAAAGAGAGAAAGAAAAGAGTGG
This sequence comes from Aegilops umbellulata, assembly GCA_032464435.1. Classification (NCBI taxonomy): domain Eukaryota; kingdom Viridiplantae; phylum Streptophyta; class Magnoliopsida; order Poales; family Poaceae; genus Aegilops; species Aegilops umbellulata. The sequence goes on from CP136058.1 coordinate 336,356,534, forward strand.
CAGAAAAAAAGTCAAGAGAGAAAAAGAAAGTGTTGTGTAAGATCCAAAAGTTTCAACTTGATAGAAACATTTCAGAAGCTTGTGTGTTGTGTTTTTCAATCTTGGTGCAAAGGTGCAGCAGATCCATCCACATATTTTTCTTGGTTTGCATCAACTTGATTTCAGCACAAGCCCCCTTTTTTGATCCCTGTCTTTCAATCGCTTTAACACATCCGGGAGAAGCACAATCTGATGTGAACTCATAAGAACTTTGGTGAGTAAGAGATGAGGTTGTGTGATTCCACAAAATTATCCTATTCCACTTTTGGCCTTACTAACATGGCAGGATCTAGATCGAGTGTTCATGGAGAAAACCATGGGGAAGAAGATTCCCCGGTCACACGTGTTGATTTTCAGGAATCACGGAACATGGTTCGAGACCTTGGAAGGATGTTTCACGAGCGACCTCCAACGGGTGGCGATAGGGTTCGACACCGACAACACCGTATTGACCCACTTGAGGAAGTTGGGGATGAGAATTTCGTGTCTGCTGCTGTGGATGGTGACTTGGAGGATGATAACAACAACCATGGTGGACATGTGGCTGCTACTCGTGGGTGTGGTGCTGCTGCTCATTGAGGGCAGCGAGGAGGACAACTTCGAGGGCGAGGCCATGGTCCTCATGGGCACTACTATGATCCTCATGAGCGCGCTGCTTGTGGTCATGGAGATGATTTTATGATTATGATGGTGTCCCATACCGTTGTGCTACTGAAGATGGGCGTCGTGCAGAACATCATGATCGAGATGGTCGAGATGACATGGCAAGAATCAAGTTGCACGTCCCCAAGTTCACAGGAAAGGAAGACCCCGATGCATATTTTGATTGGGAAGAGCAGTGTGATCAAATTTTTCATATCCATAACCTTGCTGATCTGAAGAGAGTAAACCTTGCTTGTGTTGAGTTTTCTGGTTATGCACTCACTTGGTGGAATCAACTACAAGAGAATCAGCTGCTGCTAGGCCGTGACCACATTGACACTTGGGAAGAGATGAAACAAGCCATGAGGCGAAGGTTTGTTCCTTCACAATATCAAAGAGATCTCCGAAACAGATTGCAACGCGTCAGCCAAGGTACGCGCATGGTGGATGAGTACTATAAAGAGATGGAATTACTGCTCGTTTGTGCTCGTATTCATGAAGATGAGGAGTCAAAGATGGCAAGATTTCTGCATGGTCTGAACACTGAAATTTCTGATTTTGTGGAGATGCTTCCTATAACACTCTACAAGATATTCTGGAGCAAGCAAAGCGCACGAAGAGGAAGGTGCAGCGGAGTGGTCATGGATGGATATCTCATAGCCACACCACCACACCATGGCAAAGGTCGCAGCCAAGTGCCTTTCATGGTGGTTCTCAGTTTCAGCATACTTCATACCCTACCGTCACCTGATGAACAACGGCTTCATCGGCATCATCCCCGGCTCTTAGGAATGTTGACAAGTGTGCACCTTCTGCTGCTGGAACTACTTCTAACCCCACAGCTGTACCATCATCTTGAAGCCAAAATATGGAGTGTTGGAAGTGCAAAGGGCTTGGTCACATTTCTTCTGAATGTCGAAACAAGAGAGTTCTCTTTGCGAATGAACAAGGTGAATGGGAATCTGAGAGTGAGCATGAAGATAATGGAGCATCGGCTGATCATGAGGATGAAGAGGGCAAGAAGAGTGGTTGTGATATTCAGGCCGACATGGGAGATTGCTTTGTTTCCCGTTATGTTCTTAGTGTTAATGCAGCTAGAGAAGATAAAGGGCGCCGACATAATATTTTTCACACCCGTGGCACCATCAAGGACAAGGTTTGCAGAATTATTGTTGACAATGGCAGCTACAACAACATTGCAAGTTCAGATTTGATAGAGAAATTGGGACTCAAACAAAGAAGGCACCCAAGTCCATATAAGATGCAATGGCTCAATGATTGTGGTACACTTCGAGTAAGCAACATAGTCACCGTTCAGTTTTCCATTGGGAAGTATCGAGATCAAGTGGAATGTGACGTGGTGCCAATGCAAGCATGCCAATTGTTGTAAGGAAGACCTTGGTTGTATGATCATGGTGTGCAAATCAATGGCCATACTAATCGTCTCTCATTCCAATACGAGGGAGAGCGCACATCTTTGCTCCCTTTGACACCCGAAGAAATATTGATGGATGATCTGAAAAAGAAAGAGAGTGTGAGCGAGAAACACTTGAGTGACATCCAACAACACAGTGAGCGAGAGAATCCAAAGCCAAATAAAACCCCACAGCTTAAATTGACCAAGACATGGGAAAAACAGGGATTAGTTATGATGGCCAGGAAAAGGGACATGAGAGAGTTGAGAGAACCCAATTCCGTGTTCTTTGTAATTTTGTACAAGGACAACTATCTTTCTACTAACAAATTACCCTCTACCACTCTTAGTGTTGTTGCTGAAATTTTGCAGGGCTATGAAGATGTGTTCCCGAGGAGATACCACCAGGGGTGCCACCACAAAGAGGCATTGAACACCAAATTGATTTGGTTCCAGGAGCCCCATTGCCGAAGCGACCACCATACCGCACAAATCCGGAGGAAACCAAGGAGATTCAGCGACAAGTTGAAGGCCTACTAAAAAAAGGTTATGTAAGGGAAAGTCTCTCTCCTTGTGTTGTACCCGTTCTTTTAGTTCCAAAAAAATGCATCTTCCCGAACATGTTGTGATTGTAGGCAGAAAGTGCAACCATCCCTGGGTGGTTTTGGTAATTCCTAACAACATATAGCTCATTGAGCTAACATTATTCCAGGATTAATATTTCAGGAAAATCTCAATGGATGGCATGGCATAGATGAGGAAAGTGGATCCCTCAAAATTATAAGGGCAAAGGATTGGCTCAAACTTCAAGATCAAGACTCTACATTTTATATTTTAGTGATCCAAGATCACATTGAGTCTATAGGAAAAGCCAATACTATCAAGGAGGGATGAGGTGTTGCTTAATGAGCCTCTTGCTTCATGTGCTTAGTGATATGCTCCGAAACCCTCAACTATTTTCCCACATCCACATTTGACCTAAGCCAAAAGTCAAACTCGGCCCCACCGATTCCTTCTATCCGGCGCCACCGAGTTTCATTTGTCGTAGCCACTGCCACAAACCCTAGCAATTCGGTTTCACCGATAGGGATCTCGGTCTCACCGAGATGGGATTGCAATTTCTCTGTTTCCCTTCGTAACGTTTCGGTCTAACCGAAGTGAGCGATCGGTCCCACCGAGATTGCAATGTAAACTCACTGTCTCCTTTTCGTAACATTTCGGTCTAACTGAAAATAGCGAATCGGTCCCACCGAGTTTACCTGACCAACCCTCTGGTTACCTTATTACCAAAATCGGTCCCACCGAGTTTGTGTAATCGGTCACACCGAGATTACGTTATGCCCTAACCCTAACCATATCAGTCCTACCGAGTTGCATCTCAGTCCCATTGAAAATCCTAACGGTCACTAGGTTTGCTAAATCGGTCCGACCGAGTTTAACGATTCGGTCCCACCGAGTTTGGCAGATTGTGTGTAACGGTTAGATTTTGTGTGGAGGATATATATACCCCTCCACCCACTCTTCATTCCTGGAGAAAGCCATCAGAACATACCTACACTTCCAATACACATTTTCTGAGAGAGAACTACCTACTCATGTGTTGAGCTTAAGATATTCCATTCCAACCATATGAATCTTGATCTCTAGCCTTCCCCAAGTTGCTTTCCACTCAAATCTTCTTTCCACCAAATCCAAATCCTGTGAGAGAGAGTTGAGTGTTGGGGAGACTATCATTTGAAGCACAAGAGCAAGGAGTTCATCATCAACACATCATTTGTTACTTCTTGGAGAGTGGTGTCTCCTAGATTGGCTAGGTGTCACTTGGGAGCCTCCGACAAGATTGTGGAGTTGAACCAAGGAGTTTGTAAGGGCAAGGAGATTGCCTACTTCGTGAAGATCTACCGCTAGTGAGGCAAGTCCTTCGTGGGCGACGGCCGTGATGGAATAGACAAGGTTGCTTCTTCGTGGACCCTTCGTGGGTGGAGCCCTCCGTGGACTCGCGCAACCGTTACCCTCCATGGGTTGAAGTCTCCATCAACGTGGATGTACGATAGCACCACCTATCGGAACCACGCCAAAAACATCCGTGTCTCCAATTGCGTTTGAATCCTCCAAACCCTTCCCTTTACATTCTTGCAAGTTGCATGCTTTACTTTCCGCTGCTCATATACTCTTTTGCATGCTTGCTTGAATTATGTGGAGATTGCTTGACTTATGCTAAGATAGCTAAAATCTACCAAGAACTAAATTTGGGAAAAGGCTAGATTTTTATTTGGTCAAGTAGTCTAATCACCCCCTCCCTCTAGACATACTTCCGATCCTACAAGTGGTATCAGAGCTTTGGTCTCCATTTGCTTTGATTTCCATAGCTTTTGGTGGTCATAGCCTTGGTTTCACAACCTAGGAGAGTATGGCGTCTAGCGAGGGAAATTATCACCGTAGAGGTCCTTACTTTGATGGTACTAATTTTGCTAGTTGGAAGCATAAGATGAAAATGCATATTCTTGGACATAACCCCGCCGTTTGGGCTATTGTGTGTGTTGGCTTCAAAGGTGCCTTCTTTGATGGAAAAGAACCAAACCGTGAAGCTACCGCGGAAGAGTTGAAGATGCTGCAATACAACGCTCAAGCTTGTGATATTCTCTTCAACGGATTGTGCCCCGAAGAATTCAACAAAATCAGCCGTCTTGAGAATGCAAAGGAAATTTGGGATACTTTGATTGATATGCACGAAGGTACCGACTCCATCAAGGAATCCAAATTGGATGTGCTTCAAAGTCAACTCGACAAGTTCAAAATGAAGGATGGTGAAGGTGTCGCTGAAATGTACTCTAGGCTTGCTCTTATCACAAATGAGATTGCCGGCTTAGGGAGTGAAGAGATGACTGATAGATTCATCATCAAGAAGATTCTTAGAGCCTTGGATGGAAAATATGATACCGTGTGCACATTGATCCAAATGATGCCCAATTACAAAGATCTCAAGCCAACGGAAGTCATTGGAAGAATTGTTGCTCATGAGATGTCACTCAAGGATAAAGAGGAACTTCACAACAAATCGAGTGGTGCTTACAAAGCCTCATGTGAAGCCCCCACATCATCAAGTGAGAAGCAAACCCTAAATGAAGAATTGAGCTTAGGCTGTGTTTGATAGCAAGGTATTGCAAAAACTGAAGTATTGAAAAACCACAGTATTTTAGTCCGTAGGTGCAAGATACCACAGTTTTGACATATCAAAATATTTTGCTGTATTGGGAATACTGTGACCTGTTTGGCTGGTGCTTTATGCAACAATGTAAATTAGCTAACTAGCTAGGCAGTTGATAGCAGCTACAAACACGCATGTTCCTGGCTAGTTGCAATCAGTCAATAGTTTGCTTGATCAGAGTGGATTATATAGTTGGATATGGACATTCGTGTGTTGTGGCCAGCACGGGTAGACAAAAATCGCATGATCAAGAAGAGCAGCAAATCAGCTTTGCATCCATACGCCTGAGTAGCAAGCTCGAGTCCAGCAGGATTTGCTTGCCTATTTCCTCTAGGCTAGCGTGGCGGGGCTAGAGGGGCTTCGCTGAGGCAGGGACCAGCAGCCAGCGTAGAGAGGCGGTGTACAACGATCCGATGATCGAGCAGCCAACATACAGGGCACCGCAGCAGAGGCAAAGGTCAGCACCGCTTCCGGCTAGCAGCTTGCATGTGGACCACACTGAACGAGATCCGGCAGAACAAGCTCGCTGAGCAAAAGCAACGGGAGAACGAAGGAGGGGGCAGCAGCGGCTTGGAGCAAGGAAGAAGATAATGATGAGGCCTTTCTTTCACGAGCTCTGTTTTAAAAAAAGAGGTCTTGGGTTCTTTTTTTTATACAGAGATAATACCATGGTTTTGCAAATAATTCAGTATTAAAAACATAGTTTTTAGTGGCAACGAAACACCTCATGGTAATTAAAACTGTGGTAATCTTAAAAACTGCAGTATTCTTAGAATACTTTAAAAAAGCTGAGCTATCAAGCGGGGCCTTAATGGTGAAGAACTTCAACAAGTTCTACAAGAGTAGAAGCAAAGATAGAAGCTCCAAGTCAAGGTCCTACAATGACAAAAGATCTTCTAGTCGAGAGCGAAACTGCTACAATTGTGGGAGGCCCGGACACTATTCCAATGAGTGTACGGCTCCCTACAAGAGAAGAGAAGACTCTCCCAAAAGAAGAAGTAGAAGAGAAGAATCACCATCTAGAGAAAGAAGGAGTAGAGATGATCGTTATGAACGAAGACACTCACGGAGAAGCAAGGATTCGGAAAGAAAAGAAAAGTCATCAAGGAGCTACACAAAACGAAGACATCAAGCTCATGTTGGTGAATGGGTATCTGGCTCCGACTCCGACAACCACTCTGAGAGAAGCTATCACTCCGATTCCGAATATAATCAAGATGAAGGTGTTGCCGGTCTAGCACTTGTGTCAACCAACTCCTACGACATATTTGACTCACCAAATGAAGGAGTTGGAACATGCTTCATGGCTAAAGGCCCAAAGGTATCACATCCCGAGTATGTTGATTTCAATAGTGATGAAGATGACTTGTTAGGTGATGATGATTTACTTGTTGACAACTCTAGTGATGAATACGATGATGAAACGTCAATTAATCATGCTAATCAAGATAAAACGAATGACAATGATAAGGAGAAGATTGAGTCTCTAACTAAAGAACTAAACACTCTTAAGTTAGCTCATGAAACTATCTTAGGAGATCATCGAGAACTTTTAAGGACACATGAGAAATTACGCTTTGAAAAGCTCAACCTTGAGCAGGAGCATGAGTTCTTAAAAGCAATCAATGATGATCTTCGTAAGAAAAGTTCGTCTTACATTGCCAAGCATTTACTCTTATCCACTTACATGCCTCAAGTCAAGTCTAGTAACAAGAACAAGAAAGATTCTTCCTCTAGTAGTAACAACGATCATGTTAAATCCAATATTGTTGCCTCTAGTATTTCTCTTGATTCCACTAATGATTCTCTTAGCCAAGTTACACCTGAGCAAGAAAATAGCCTATTGAAGGGAATTATAGAGAAAGGAGTTTACAAGAGCCTTGCCGGAAGTAAGCAATTCGAGGAGATTGTACGCAAGCAAGGAAGGCACCGGAAGAATCAAGGTGTTGGTTTTGAATGAAAGTTCAATGCCAATGGAGTTGAGTGGGAAGAAGATCAATACCCCAAGACAAAGTTTGTTCCTCAACAAGAGAAGTATGATCCCACTTCTTTCAAAGGGACACAAGCTCAAGATGATCTTCCACCACAAGACTACAAGCAAAAAGGCAAGGACAAGCTTCAAGAGGAAATTGATGCATTTGAAGAAGCTCCTAAGACCTTAGTCAAGTGGATTCCCAAGACTACTTCAAGTTCCACTTCATCAAGTACAACTACAACTCCAAGGATTCCCATCAAGATGGTGTGGATCCAAAAGAAGAAGAACTTGAGAGTTCTTGAGGGTGACTCCGCCAACATACTTCACTCTTATCATTTTGGCAAGAACAAGTGTAATCAACTTCCACATCTTGCACTAGTTTAAGTAGTCACAAACCCTCTTGTTGGTAAGACAAGGGACAAGGTAACCTAAAAGCTCTCATAGACATCATCTTATGTGTGCATCACTCTATGTCTATGGATATCCTTGCTTGTTCCTTGTGGGACTAACCCATGTAGGTATTGAAAGTGCAATTCACTCCAATGGATAGCTCCAATTGATCTACATCAACATTGAGCATCCACATCTTCAACATCTACATGAAGTCATCATCGACAAAACCCAAGGTTAGTTCATCCCTCTTAGGGGGGATATCACATCTAGGGGGAGCTTTACTCTAAGACTTGAGCTAAAGCAACTCTAATGATGTGAACACAATAATGCTTTATGTAAAAGTGGTAACCCCACTTGTGCTTAAACGATGAGTATGACCTATGATCAAATGTTTCTCATTTGACTCCTAAGTCAATATACTCATATATAGATGACCTAGTCATCGCCAATTGCTTGATAGATGCTAAAATTGGTTGTGCATGCTTTGCCACATATTTCAATTGCCCTTTTATTGTGTGAGCATGTTGAGTGCATATTTTACTCATTCGAGGACATCCACTTGTTGTTTTGATTGATTGGTTTTCTTTTCTCTTGCCAAGTGGATGGACTAGAATGCCTAAGAACCTTCTCTAGCTATCTATGCTTTTCTCGTTTCAAACTCTATTCATGCTACATCACAAAATTTGATCAAGTCAGATTCAAACCACTCTGTGTGAGGAGCACTCAGAGTCCCCGATTTGTCATAGACTTAAACTTCCAAAACTTCTTTGTGTTTTTCGGTCTGACCGATTCCTCCATTTCGGTCATACCGAGATCACTAAGTCGATCTAGGTTTTCACCTCGGTGCAACCGATTTGAACTTTTCGGTCACACGGAGTTGCTATAACTATCAACAGTTATGCATCTCGGTGCCACCGAGTTGTTCCACTCGGTCACACCGGCAGGGTCGGGCTATATATACTCACAGGAAAAACTTTGGAAATTTCTCCGAAACCTCTTTGCCCGCGCATAGCTCGCTCTGCCTCCTGGGTCTCCGGATCATCCTCCTCGTCGCCAGCCGCCTCCTGTCGCTGGTCTCCGCCGCCATCAACGGATTTCGTCTCCGCCGTTGCCGCCGTAGCGAGTCCACCGCCGAACTAGGGTATGGACTCGATCACAGTGCTATCCCCGTCTAATTCCTAACACATTGTGTTCATTATGATTCTTGCTACAATTTAAACACTCCTATCCAGTCAAATCAATCGGTAGAATAGTTGCGATTCAAAAATTTAGGTTTAGGTTTCCGTCGAAACCATCTCGGACCCACCGGGTTGCGGAATTCGGTTCCACCGATTCAGCCACGGCCATTGCACATGTGGTTCTCGGTCTGACGGAGAATTACAAATCGGTGAGACCGAGTTCAGGACTTTGTGAAACCCTAGCAGTCTCGGTGCCACCGAACTATGACTCGGTCTAACCGAGTTCACTAGTTTAGGTTCCAAAAGCTGCTTTGGTATCACCGAGTTTGCAAATCGGTTGATCCGAAATGCTTTCTGTGGAAAACTAAAACTAAGTTTTGACTCATTATTTTGCAAAAATCTCTGCATTTTGTGATGCTCATCCACTCTATCTCATCTATAATCTATTCACAGGGTCAGCAGTCAGAGTTTGCAACATGTTTGATCAGAGTGACAGCCAGAACAAATCTGAGGAGCAGGTTCATATGAGTGAGGGCACTAGTCCCTCTAGCAGCTCTGATGAGGGTAGCAGGAGCACCCCAAGCAACTTGCCTAAGGCTGCCACTAGAGCTAGCAAGAAGAGAACTTCTGAATCAGAGGATGAGGACTATGTGGCAGAGGAGGAAGCCACATCTAAGAAGAAGGTGCTCAAGAAAGAATATGGCTGAGCTGCAGCCATCAAGCCTGGAATGCAGAAAAAGGCACCTGCAATGAGAGTTCCCACTTCTAAGCCTAGGAAGGCTGCAACTAAAGAAACCATGAAATTTACCATGGAATCTGAAGAGGAAGCAGGTGGACAAGATAAGAAGAAGAAGAGAGCCAGAACTACTACTGCCAGAGTTCTTGGCAAACCCTCCATGAGGAGAGACTCTAAGGGAGAAGAAGAAGAAGAAGAAGAGGTTGTTGCACCAGCACCCAAGGCACAGAAGCTTATGGGTGATGCCATAGGGTTAGGGGCTACTTCATCCAAGCCCAAGGAAGCACCCAAAGCTGCCTCCAAGCCCAAGAGAGCACCTAAGAGGAACACCAGGAACATTTCTGCTGCTGAAAAGAACAAGGCCCCAGTGCCTGATATTGCTGAAGAAGAAGAAGAAGGACAAGTTCTCAGGAAGCTCAAGCCCAAGATCCCAGACCACAATGATGCTCGTCCTGTGGCTGAGGACATGAAATTCAGGAGTTGATTAACCCAAAGATGGGCACAGGCACATACCTGCTGGATAAGGAACACCTGCCCATCCATCCAGATTTTGAGGACAATCAAGTTGTGATGAATGAGAATGAACCATCACTTGCACATGCACAATTAAAGAAGGAGAAGGCAAAGATGGAGAAAGCTGCCAAGATGCCAACTCAAGAGAAGGCATCTGAGTACTTCTTGAAGAACAAGCAGGAGCAGCTCAGTTACTTGATAGCATCCACTTTGAGAATTGAGAAAGGACTGGCCACCCTGACTCGAAACCAAGAGAGCCTGGAAAGAATCATGGAACAAAAGTTCTATGACCTAGATGTAAAAGTAACTAAGATTCAGTCTGCCGTGGAGCAACTACAGGATGATATGCAGGAGAGGAAGGGCAAGACCACAACTGATGCATTTGCCAGAGTGCCCAGAGCTCAGAGATCATCTGCAGTGCCAATTCCTGACACCAGAGCCACCACTTCTGCACCAGCTACAGCTTCAGTTCCACCAGCTCCAGCTCCTACCCCGGCAGCTCCAACCACTTCTACTGAAGCCTTCATCTTTGGCGTCATCCGGACTCCACCAACTGAAGACCAAGCCTGAGAGTCATTTAGTGCTATGCATTTTCTATGAACTTTTTGGTAACTTGTTGCCAAAGGGGGAGAAGAATGTATAGATCATAGGCTTCAAGAGAGAGAGTTTGCATTTGTTCTCTATTGTCTTCTTGGTTGAAACTTTATTTGCTTTTGAGTTCTTGAGATACTATGCCCAAATCTGTGAGACATTGATGATCATGTGGTTGATCATAAGCTACACTTAATGCTTGTTAGATGTTATTATCAGTTTATCTTTATCATTCACTTTTCTTGGTGATGAGTGCATATATTTAATTCTTATCATTTTGAGTGCTCCACCAAGATGTATGTGACATGGAAGAGTAACCCATGATCCTAACTCATTGTGCATTTGCAGTCCAAAGCAAATCTTAAAATATGCACAAATTTAGGGGGAGCTCTTCCTTATCACATACTTCTCAAAGAGATGATATATTTCTCTCTTATTATCATTTGTCGAAGCTTTGATCTATATGTTGTCATCAATTACCAAAAGGGGGGAGATTGAAAGTGCAACCATCCCTGGGTGGTTTTGGTAATTCCTAACAACATATAGCTCATTGAGCTAACATTATTCCAAGATTAATATTTCAGGAAAAGCTCAATGGATGGCATGCCATGGATGAGGAAAGTGGATCCCTCAAAATTATAAGGACAAAGGATTGGCTCAAACTTCAAGATCAAGACTCTACATTTTATATTTTAGTGATCCAAGATCACATCGAGTCTATAGGAAAAGCCAATACTATCAAGGAGGGATGAGGTGTTGCTTAATGAGCCTCTTGCTTCATGTGCTTAGTGATATGCTCCAATACCCTCAACTATTTTTCCACATCCACATTTGACCTAAGCCAAAAGTCAAACTCGGCCCCACCGATTCCTTCTATCCGGCGCCACTGAGTTTCATTTGTCATAGCCACTGCCACAAACCCTAGCAATTCGGTTTCACCGATAGGGATCTCGGTCTCACCGAGATGGGATTGCAATTTCTCTGTTTCCCTTCGTAATGTTTCGGTCTAACCAAAGTGAGCAATCGGTCCCACCAAGATTGCAATGTAAACTCACTGTCTCCTTTTCGTAACATTTCGGTCTCACCGAAAATAGCGAATCAGTCCCGCCGAGTTTACCTGACCAACCCTCTGGTTACCTTATTACCAAAATCGGTCCCACCGAGTTTGTGTAATCGGTCACACCGAGATTACGTTATGCCCTAACCCTAACCATATTGGTCCTACCGAGTTGCATCTCAGTCCCACCGAAAATCCTAACGGTCACTAGGTTTGCTAAATCAGTCCGACCGAGTTTAACGATTCGGTCCCGCCAAGTTTGGCAGATTGTGTGTAACGGTTAGATTTTGTGTGGAGGCTATATATACCCCTCCACCCACTCTTCATTCGTGGAGAAAGCCATCAGAACATACCTACACTTCCAATACACATTTTCTGAGAGAACTACCTACTCATGTGTTGAGCTCAAGATATTCCATTCCAACCATATGAATCTTGATCTCTAGCCTTCCCCAAGTTGCTTTCCACTCAAATCTTCTTTCCACCAAATCCAAATCCTGTGAGAGAGAGTTGAGTGTTGGGGAGACTATCATTTGAAGCACAAGAGCAAGGAGTTCATCATCAACACACCATTTGTTACTTCTTGGAGAGTGGTGTCTCCTAGATTGGCTAGGTGTCACTTGGCAGCCTCCGACAAGACTGTGGAGTTGAACCAAGGAGTTTGTAAGGGCAAGGAGATCGCCTACTTCGTGAAGATCTACTGCTAGTGAGGCAAGTCCTTCGTGGGCGACGACCGTGATGGAATAGACAAGGTTGCTTCTTCGTGGACCCTTCGTGGGTGGAGCCCTCCGTGGACTCGCGCAACCGTTACCCTCCGTGGGTTGAAGTCTCCATCAACGTGGATGTACGATAGCACCACCTATCGGAACCACGCCAAAAACATCCGTGTCTCCAATTGCGTTTGAATCCTCCAAACCCTTCCCTTTACATTCTTGCAAGTTGCATGCTTTACTTTCCGCTGCTCATATACTCTTTTGCATGCTTGCTTGAATTATGTGGAGATTGCTTGACTTATGCTAAGATAGCTCAAATCTGCCAAGAACTAAATTTGGGAAAAGGCTAGATTTTTATTTGGTCAAGTAGTCTAATCACCCCCCCTCTAGACATACTTCCGATCCTACATAGGCCTATTAAAACATCACCATGAGGTATAGGCACCCAATACCTAGGCTTGATGATATGCTTGATGAACTTAGTGGTGCTACCATCTTTTCTAAAATTGACTTGCGAAGTGGTTACCACCAAATTAGAATGAGAGAGGGTGATGAGTGGAAAACTGCTTTCAAAACAAAATCTGGTTTGTATGAGTTGTTAGTTATTCCATTTGGATTGACAAATGCACCTAGTACCTTCATGAGATTAATGAATCATGTGCTTAGAATGTTCACTGGCAAGTTTGTGGTTGTTTACTTTGATGACATCCTGATTTATAGCAAAACTTTGGATGAACATGTTGAACACATCCGGTGTGTGCTTGCTGTCCTAAGAGAGGAGAGATTATATGCTAACAAGGAAAAATGCGTATTTTGCACAGAAAAAGTTGTGTTTCTTGGCTTTGTTGTTTCAGGTAAAGGTGTGGAGGTGGATGAGGAGAAGGTCACAGCCATCCGTGAGTGGATGCCTTCACAAAATGTAAGCCAAGTACGAAGCTTTCTCGGCCTTGTTGGTTTCTACCGTCGGTTTGTGAAGGACTTCAACACCATTGCTGCTCCAATGAATGAGCTAACCAAGAAATATGTTCCCTTCAAATGGGCAAATGCACAAGAGAAGGCCTTCCAACAGTTGAAAGAAAAATTGACATCTACACCATTACTTGCACTGCCCAACTTTGTTAAGGCTTTGAAATTGAATGTGATGCAAGTGGTGTGGGTATTAGAGGCGTACTAATGCAAGAAGGTAGGCCTATTGCATATTTTAGTGAGAAGCTAAGTGATCCAACTCTAAATTATTCAGTTTATGACAAAGAATTATATGCACTTGTGAGATCTTTGGAAACATGGCAACATTATTTGTGGCCTAAAGAATTTGTGATACATTCTGACCATGAATCTTTAAAGCACCTTAGGACAAAAACTGAACTGTAGACATGCAAAATGGAGTGAATTCATAGAATCTTTTTCCCTATATTGTCAAGTACAAGAAAGGAAAAGATAATGTTGCTGTCGATGCTTTGTCTAGACGCCATATTTTACTCTCACAACTTGATACTAAAAGTCTTGGCTTGCAAAGTATCAAAGAATTGTATGCCAATGACCCATATTTTGTTGAACCACACTCAAGGTGTAGTGAGGGGAAAGGTTGGGAAAAGTTTCATGTGCATGATGGATTCTTGTTTCGAGCTAACAAATTGTGCATCCCAGATTGCTCTGTTCGTTTGCTGCTTTTGCATGAGGCTCATGCTGGTGGTCTCATGGGACATTTTGGAGCTAAGAAAACTGAGAGTGTGCTGATTGACCATTTCTTTTGGCCAAGGATGAGGCGTGATGTTGAGCGCTACATGCTATGTTGTGAGATCTGCCGCAAAGCTAAGTCATGTTTAAACTCCCCATGGACTTTATACACATTTATCAATTCCTAGTACACCTTGGGAAGATATTTCCATGGATTTTTTTCTTGGATTACCACGCACTAAGAGGGGGAGTGATTCAGCTTTTGTGGTGGTTGATAGGTTTAGCAAAATGGCTCATTTTATCCCATGTCATAAGAGCGATGATGCTTCACACATTGCTGATTTGTTTTTCAGGGAAGTTGTGCGACTACATGGAGTACCGCACACTATTGTTTCAGATCGTGACACCAAGTTTCTGAGCTATTTTTGGAAAACGTTGTGGGAAAAGCTAGGAACAAAGCTTCTCTTTTCCACTACATGCCACCCACAAACGGATGGACAAACTGAAGTTGTCAACCGCACACTATTCATGATTCTGAGAGCAGTTTTAAAGAAAATTTTGAAGATGTAGGAAGAGTGTCTCCCCCATGCATGTGGAGTTTGCATACAACAGGGCAGTATATTTGACCACTAAATTTTGTCCTTTTGAAATTGTTTATGGTTTCAAACCTGCTGCTCCCATAGATCTTTTGCCTTTACCATTGCAGGAGCGAACCAATCTTGATGCAAGTAAGCGTGCTGACTTCGTGAAGAAAAATCATGAGACGACCAAGGAAAATATTGAGAAGATGACTGAACAATATGCAAAACGAGCAAAGAAGGGAAGAAAGAAGGTGTTGTTTGAAGAAGGTGATCTTGTGTGGGTACACCTGCGAAAGGATCGTTTCTCGGATCAACGCAAATGCAAGTTGTAGCCACGTGGAGATGGTCCATTCAAAGTGCTTGCAAAGATCAATGACAATGCCTACAAGATTGACCTTCCGATGGATTATTGTGTTAGTCCTACTTTCAATGTATCCGACCTCTCTCCATACTTTGGACCATCAGAGTCGAGGACGACTCCTTTTCAAGAGAGGGAGGATGATGAGGACACCACAACCATCGACAAGTCTCCAAAAATTATAGGTCCAATCACAAGAAGTCGCGCCAAACAAATAAGTGACCAGGTGAACGCTAACTTAAATTTACCTTGTAACCTTGATAACACAACTATGATTTCATCCCCATTATTGTTGGTTGAACTTAGGTATAACATGGAAGCAATCCAACAACCAATGAGCTCTTGAAGCAACCGCTTTGGAGGAACAAGTTTGGAGAAAACAAGTTTCAAGTGAAGCTGATTCTGTCAGTTTTTACCTCTTATGTTTTGGTGTGCCACACCCATGTGATGGATAGATGAGGCCATAGGGGTACATCAACAGAAGCTACATCAAATTATCTTTCCAATGCAAAAAAACTCACATCATTTGGAGTTGTGAGTCAAAAGTACTAGTCATTCTCGTGGAAGGTGTCCAGGTTGTCAAGACTTTGTGAATTTTCGAGGAGCTCTCCAACAACTCCAAAAGTTGACTTCTTATTCACCCAAGGAAGCCATGCAAATCCGCTTACTTTTGAAACCATTTTCACACCTAGCTAAGGGGGTTGTCCCTGTTATTAAACCCCATCTCCCCCATCCTCTAGAAAACCTTTTTGTAAAACCATTCAGCTACAAGCTTATGCAGCAAGACTGCTAGAGAGATCCGAGAGATCTTGCTACCTTTGCTCTTGTGAGTTCATTCGGATTCGCGAGAAGGAGCCTCTGATTCCCCCTAGTTCGTGCTCTACGGTTCTGGGCGTTTTGTGTGGATTAGTCCCGGTTTGTGGTTCTGCGATTGTTCGGACAGCGGGTTGGAGTTCTTGTAGCTTCGGTCAGCCATCCCCAACGTACGGGTTGCATCCAACCTTGGCGGGTATAAAGCTAGTTATCCCGGCTGCTTGCAGCTAGTTATCCCTCCCGATTTGATCCTATGACGTGAAGATCGGGCCACCCTCGGGCATGAACTCGTTCATTGGGTTCCCACCTATCACCCTCACGCCACCACCACGTCGGACTGCCGCCGCACCTCATCGGCTATCATCACATGTGTTGCTGACTTGCAGGCCCTAAGCCATTAGTTATGCTAGTTTAATGAAAATAATATAATTTTGGAAAAGCCTTCTCTTCATCCGGCTGAAAACTTACAGGCATCCGCTGCCTTTCCTGCTTGCCACGCGTCCCACGTGGGGTTCATCAACCCCCCACCTATGTATTCTCATCCCAACAACCACACATTTCTCCTGTTGACCTCCGTCCTCTACCTCTATCTGTCCATGCCCTCCTCTTTCCATGGATCTCATCCCCACCTCTCTTCTCCAACAAGCACACTGTTGCAACCCCATCACATCCGCAGTGGCCACTAGCACCCTTTCTCTGCTGCAAAAATTTCGGTACTGCAGAGATCAAGGGGTGCTCTCTCCGTCACAATCATCAGTGTTCGTGCAAGTTTTCGCAACAATAGTCTTGTTGCAGGAATACATAGAAGAGGCTAGAGATGTTGGATTCTGCTGCAATGGAGGTTTCGCAACAAGGATCTTGTTGCAGAAAAATAGAGAAGAAGTTTTGCAGGAAGGGTCTTGTTGCAGAAAAATAAAGATTTTTTTTCAACAGGGGTCTTGTTGCAGAAAAATAGAGAAGAGAAAATTTTGCAACAAAGACCTTGTTGCCGAAAATCACAGAAGAAAAGATTTTGTAACATGGATCTTGTTGTAGAAAATTAAAGAAGCAAAGATTTTGCAACAAGAGCATTGTTCCAGAAAATTAAAGAAGAAAAAAGAAGAAGCTCGCCTCATATAATCGGACGGCTCGTGAGGCGATGGATCTTTTAAAAAGATCCGTCGGCCGACGCGTAGGCAAAGATGTTTACGGCAATTGAAAACTTGTCATCAGAAAATTCCCCCTGGATATACACACATCCCGTAAACTGATTTTTACGGGATTTCTTTAAGAGGGCTATTAGAGTTTCTCTCACATGCATGGTCGGTTGCTGAGGATAAGACCTGTCAAATGGACCTGCAGGAAAAAAAACAAATTTTTTATCGAATAGTCTGAAGAATATTTATTTTCTTAGCATCGGTTCACCCCAATCCTCAGGAAAGCAACTCAATCGATCGCTGTCGATCTAGGTCGACAGGTCATTCGCACCACCATCCATCATTTTCGAATATGTACACCAAATCACATGAGTGCAGTGATTCGGTGCGTGAGTGCATCCGCACATCAATATGAATAGAGAAATCAAATAAAATATAAAAAATGTTTAAACTTTTTTATTTTGTTTCTGACACCCAAGACACTCGAATACGTGATGTTCGCGAAAACTTCATGGTGTTTGGACATTCGAGAAGGTCGTGATGAAGGAAAATTGGCTGTGCAAAAACTTTGAAAAAGAACACTATTTGGGTCTAATTTTTTTTAGGTTCTCGAATGTCCAGACACCCCGAAAATTCACACGTTCGTTGCAGACTTGCATCTTTCATGCCAAAAAAGCATAGTTTCTTGAATTTGTTACTTTTTCTTAATTTACTGTTCATCATATTCAGATTAGCCCGAGTTCAGATACGAATTACCGGAATTGAGCGCACTATTATGCAGAGGCAAAGAAGTTGGAATATGCAGATGATCAATGTTTCTTCATCATGGCTGTCAAAACTCTAAAGAAGTTACTAAAAGATGGAAATGCTAGCTAGCGTACATCAGCCAGGAGCTAGGTTCCAGTGAACCTTCTTTCCGTCGTCAGATTTCATTGCACGAATCTTGGCACAAAAGTGAAGACACGTCAGACTTCCGAAAGTGTTCGTTGTGGCACAAAAGCTAGCGAACCATGCCTTTTTCGAAACCCCACCACCAAACCAATAGGTTATGTTAGCCTACATCAGGGGGAGTTGGGATTGAATCTCGGTCGCCCCCTTTTTCAAATTAAGATGACAGTTTTTATTCTTTTGTTAAGAGGATGTTTTTCAATTAGGTACACGGCAATTTTACTAAAAAAGTTAACATGGCAGTTTTTATATATTTTTTGTACATGGCAGTTTTTGTTGTAAGAGTATGACATTTTTATTATTAATAACATGACATTCCCGTGGCGGCGATGGCGGCGCTGAATAAAGTTTCTTTAGATCCTACTCCGATGAGGCGATCGGTCCTATGGTTGGGAATGTATCTGGAAATCAGTCTGTTCAAATAAGGATGGTGCGGCGGTGGCATTCGCGCGGTGGATATGTGTCCTCGGGCTCCACCATTGCGATGGCGTTGGCTCCAGCGTCGGCTCCCAGTTTGGAAGGTAGTCCTGGAGCAGATGCAAATTGTGGTCTGCATCGGCGACATCTGAAAGATGGTGGATCGTGTGCTGGGTTTGTGGTTTGTGGATGGTAGATATGATTTCCTCCTTTGGATGTCTTAATCATGTGAGGGTGCCAGATGTGGAGTTCAATAGCGTGTCCGGGGTGTTGCTTCGGTCTGATTCGTACAACGACAATGGTTTCGCCTTTGGCGAACCACCTTGAAGGCTCGCAAAGCTGCATATCAACGATGGAGCCGCGTTGAGCTCATGTATGGAGGTGACCTGATATTTTTTCTTTCGGTGGCTACTATGGTAATGCCAAAGGCAGGTGCCGGGCATCAGTGTCAAGCTTGTCGGATTTCGGGTTCCGGCAGACCCTTGTGGTTCGAACACTGGGGTGCGCGCGGAGATTTCGCCTTCTACCTACCTGCGCCCCACCGCCTCGCTAAGATCTAAGCTATGGGAAGAACAGCACAAGAGACATAGATTTTATACTGGTTCGGGCCACCGTTGTGGTGTAATACCCTACTCCAGTGTGTGGTGTGGTGGATTGCCTCTTGGGCTGATGATGATGAGTAACACAAGGAAGAACAACCTTGCGAGGGTCTGTTATTGGTTGGGGCGATGAACTGCTAGGAGGAGTTCAGTCACCCTTCTCTCTCTCTCTCTCTCTCTCTCTCTCTCTCTCTCTCTCTCTCTCTCTGCTTGGGCTCTACCCGGTTTCTCGATGCCCCTACTCTGTGGGTGGCTGGTCCTATTTATAGGCAAAGGCCCTGGGCCTCTTCCCAAATATTGAGCGGGAAGGGCGCCAACAATTGGCCATTTTGAAGGGGAACATCTGGTACACTTATCCTGACTAAAGTTGGTCTTCGCCTGCCAAAGGCTCTGGTGGTGACGCTGGCTTGGGCTCCACAATGACTTCCTTCCTGCCGTTGGGCTGGTCTTGGTCTCGTTGCACCGAAACGGGTGCCTTTGCTTGATGCTCTCGCCTGCGCTTGCTCCCTTTGCACTAAAGAGGAAAGGATGACACTGCGCTGGCTGGCGCCCGCCTGGCGCCCTTGGTCGTCATGGCTTGCGTCACGGGCACCTCGTGAGGTACCCCGCCTTGATCTCTCTGCCTCCTCGCGAGCCAGCCTGATGAGGCCGCGCCTGAGGAAGCTCTGTGTCGTCCGCCCCGCGAGGCTTGGCCCCTCGCGAGGGTCTTGGGTCTGTGTTAATGAAGATGGGCCGTGCTGGGCCCCCTTTGAGCCACGCCGCAGGCAGGCACGTCTGGGGACCCCCGTTCCCAGAACGCCGACAGTAGCCCCCGGGCCCAAGGCGCGCCCGGGCTTGGTCGGGCAGGGAGGCGAAAGGGCAAGGGCGAAGCGCCGCGGGCCCTAACAGCCTGCAGCCTCGGGCATCGCGTGGCGGTTGATACGTGGGCGGCACTGTTCCCCCACGCCCCCTTATTTTGCGCTATGCTAGGCGGACTCGTAGTCTTACACAGCCGCTCCCCTTTCTGTTGCTCGAGCGCCCTCTATCCTTCCTCCTCTTGAACTCCAGCTTCTGTTTCCAACCCAATCTACCTCGCCCCCTTCCCATCACCATGGCTCCGACGAAGAAGGGAAGAGGGAAGAAAACCATGCCTCCGCCTTGCTCGCCGCCGTTAGCGGCTCCCACTGAGGGCTTGGGCAAGGTCAGCTCGGCTCTGGCCACTATCTTCAACGAGTGCGGGAGGATGACGGCCTGGCCCGCGTCTCACTTCTCCATCGACAGGATAGTTACTGAGGTCCAGTATTTCGCCGACGCCCTGTGGGCGGGTCTGGTTCCCCCCTTTTTTGATTTCTTCAATGCCGTGCTTTCCCACTATCAGATCCACATGATGCATCTGGGTCCTGAATCCATCACCCTTCTTTTGGTCTTCGCCTTTGTTTGTGAGGCAATGATGGGCATCCTTCCTTCAGTTGCCTTGCTGCGCCACTTCTTCTCTCTGCGCCTTGTCGACCCCACCCAATGCTTGGCGTGCGTGAGCTTCGTTGCCGTGTCTGAGACAGCGGCCTCAGGGATTGACTTCAAGCTCCCTCCGCCCGCGGCTGAGTTCCGTGAGCGGTGGCTGTATGTGGATGTAGGGGTGCCCAGCCCCCTGCTATCGGAGCCAACTTCGCCTGCTGTCCCCAATTCGGGCTGGGGCCAGGAAACGCTTGAGAGCCCCCGGCTCGTCTTTTTCTGGCATCGCTTCGCGTTCTTGAGGTCGCTTGGCGTGACAACGCCCAAGGTGGTGAAGGAGTTCCTGCTACGCCGCATTGCTCATCTCCAACGCCACTCCCGCCGGATGTGGGCCTTCAGCGGGCGTGATGACAGTATGAGGTTCCAGGAAGAGGACCTGACGCCTGAAGTGCTGAGGACAGTGCTCTTGACCCTGACTGGGGACCCCAACCCTGGCAGCATCCAGCAGGGAGGGGCCTTGCTGTACCTCTGCCAGAACAGGGGCGATTTTGTGAATCAGATGCCTATCTTTGATGAGTGGGGGTCGCGCCCCGCCGGCCTCCAGGGGCCTCGCGAGAACCCAGTGGTGGTGACTGCCCTTCCAGTCGGCCAAGGCGACTCTTCCTCAAGTGGCGGAGCAGGGAGGCATGAGGCGCCAGGGGTCGAGGGGGCTCCCAGCGGGGTGACAGCGCCGGGAGACGCTCATGAGGGAGCAGCTCTTGGGGGCCGTGCCGCTGAGGCTGAGGGTGGCAAGCAGTAGCCCTCAGCGCCTGCGGCTGAGGCCCCTGAGGCTCCGGCTGCTTCTCTTGGCGAGGCGATTGGCATCGCGCATCAGGCAGGCGCCCCTGACACGGATCGCCTTGACGCTCCATCTTCATCGCAGGTTGATCCCTGCGCTCAACTCTTGGGCCGCTTCCGCGTGGACTTTGAGGCCCTCCGGAGGAGAAGGGAGGCCCTGGGCGACGATTACCCTTGTCGCCTGCTGAAGCGTAGGAAGTACTTCGCCACTGATGAGTAAGCCTTCTCCTTTTCCAGCTCCTGATCCTTCTGTTTCTTTTACTGATCCTTGCTCCGCAGGCCCCTTCCAGCCGAGCTCGTGAAGATGGCTGAGGAGCCTTCCCCCTTGGCTTCGCTCCCTCTACCGTCCTTAAGCGCTCCGAGCAGCAGAGCCCTTGTGGTGAGGGCGATCGGAGAGGCGAACCGTCCCGAGGCGCATCGGGGCCCTGCGCACCCCGCGATCCTCCTTTGCGGGCCTTCTCGTGGCATAGCCAGCCTGCCGTGGGCTTCTCGCCTGGTCGTGCACTGCGATTGGCTGAGGCGCTCCCTGCGCTCTTCACTTGGGGACGGGCTGGCTCCAGGCCGGGCTTCTGGCGTGGCGTGCCCGGCCGTCGCGAGGGTGCCAGCCCCCATCCCCCTGCCCGGAGGGGGAGTGCTGATTCGTGGCCCCGGCGCTTGCTTGGGGCAGATGATGGTGTGGAAGACATGCTCGAGCGCGTCCGGGAGTGTCGCGCTTCTCGCCAAGGATTTCTTCGAAGGGCGGCTGATGCGGTGAACCTGCTTGGCGAGGAGCTTGCTGATGAAGACGCATGCCTTGAGGCCGAGGGCCTGCGCCTGGCTGCAGAGAGGCGCGAGCTGGAGGGCGCCATCGCCCTTGCGCGCCATCAGCGCGATCTTGACGACGAAAAGGCCAAGGCGTCGCTGGTGGCCTCTTGGGAGGCCCGATCTCGGGCTGCTGAGGAGGCCCGGGAAGCTAACCGGCGGCGAGAGGCGGCGGAGGAGCGAGCTCGGGAGCTCCTGGCCCGGTGCCACTCACTGGAGGAGCAAGTGGAGCTGCGTGAGGCAGCCCTCGCGTCGATGAAGGTGGCCTCTGGCGACCCAACAGAGCTCCAGAAGCGTGAGGAGGCGCTGACGCTAGAAGCCGTCGAACGTGCACGCGAGTACGAGCGTATGGAGACGAGGGAGCGCTTGGTCACGCAGGCGGAGGATGATGTCGCTGCACGGGAAGCCCGTGTCCTGGAGTAGGTCGGATGTCGGGTGGCAATGGCGCGCTTGAACCTCGAGCGCGAGTTCGAGGAGAGGCTGGAGTTGATCCGGGTCGAGGCTGAAGGTAGGACTGCTGCCTTGAGGGCCAAGCTGGAGGAAGCGACGCGGCGGGCCGATGCTCTTCGGGCCGCCCTTGAGGAAGCGCAAGGGGAGTCAACCACCTCCCAGGCCGAGGTGCTCCTGCTTCGCCATCGGGTGGAGGAGGCTGAGGCCGTCGCGCGCCAGAATGAGGACGAGATATGCCAGCGGCGGATCCTGGAGCATGAGCATGGCCCCATGCTCACCACGCTCCGGGAGAGAGCCAACACAGCCTTGGGCAACATCTGCGAGGCGGCCGTTGGCGAGCCACACGCAGTCAACTACGCCGGCAACCTTCAGTTCTTCACCGACGTGGTGACGCAGCTGGAGGCGCGGTCGGTCAGGGCCGACAGGTTGGTGGAGGAGAGGAGCCGCGCCCTTCTCGGGCGCGCCTTTTCTCGCGTCTTCAGCCATCTCCGGAACATGGATCCCCACTTCGACTTCGACGCTGCCATCGCCCCAGTCCCCCAGGCCGTCCGAGACGACCTGGCGCACTGGGTGGAAGACAATGTGGATGCTCTTGTCAGGGCCTTCGCTTCAGACAACGACGGCGTGATCGTGGCTGCCGACGAGGGCGGCGTGGTGAACGGCCCTGACGCCGCTGGCGGCAACGCAGACAGCGATGGCGAGCCCAGCGACGCCAGCAACGGTTCGGGAGGTGCTCCTGAGGACGCATTGGGGGATTTATCCGACTGATTATGCATCGTTCCTGTTTCCTTATCCTGCATGAATAGAACTTAGGTTTTGGCCTGATGGCTGTGAGAGCATTTTGGGAGGGGGAGCCCCTCATGTAAAACTTGTGTTCATCGTATTAGTAGATGTTACATTGCTCATGCGCCCGCGCCAAGTGGTTGGCTAAGCGACGCGCTGGTCGGCTAGTTTACCTTCGTTCCGTGCGAGCCCTGAGGTAGCCTGTGGGAGGCTGTGGTGTCCCGAGTGTTCTCTAATCGAATCCGTAGGATGTGAGAGTGTCGCGGGTGGCGAGCTTCATAGGCGTTGGCCTTCTTCACAGCCTCCAGGCCTTTCTTGGGGGAAGCAAGCTTCACGGGCATTTGCCCTCTTCATAGGCTCTGGGCCTTTTCCCAAACGCGACAGCTTCACAGGCATTCGCCTTCTTCACAGGCTCTGGGCCTTTTCCAAAAAGGATAATCTTCACAGGCATTCGCCTTCTTCACAGGCTCTGAGCCTTTTCCAAAAAGGATAATCTTCACAGGCATTCGCCTTCTTCACAGGCTTTAGGCCTTTTCCAAAAAGGATAATCTTCACAGGCCTTCGCCTTCTTCACATGCTCTGGGCCTTTTCCAAAAAGGATAATCTTCACAGGCATTCGCCTTCTTCACAGGCTCTGGGCCTTTTCCAAAAAGGATAATCTTCACAGCAAAAGAAACCCTCCTGAGAGGACGCGGCGGCGGCAGTCTGGGCTGCGCGCGAGCTAGGCCTGACCCGGCTCGCGAGGGGCTCACGAGGGGAGGCAGCTGAGGCGAAGTCGTAATGAAAACGCGAGAAATTGCTCGAACAAGACTAAGCACCCCTTCCCCGAACACACGCAAATCTCAAATTCGAATCCAACTTAAATCCAGCGGGGGAAAGTGACAGCCAAAAGGAAAAGCAATGAAGGCAGACAAAAGGCCGCGTCCGGCACCTAATCTAGTCTTGGACGTCTTCTCAGTAGCGCGGAGCTAAGTGATGCCACTGGGCGTGGGAGGGAGCCCCAGGGCCTGAGGCCGGCACCCCTGAGACTCCGGGGCGTGTACAGCCCCACTCATTATTATGTGAGAGTGTCACGGGGCGGCGAGCTTCACAGGCACTGGGCCTTCTTCACAGGTACCGACCTTGCTTCATATCGCCAGACGAGGGCCCCGCCTTGCACCACACTCTAGTGCCATCAACGACGATCGGAAACCAGGACGCCGCCGATGGGGTAGAGCGGTCGCCAGCGGTTCCCCCGACGACCACGGGTCCTCCGCCAGGGGCAAGCCCTGAGGCACCTCCCCAGCGGAGGGCCTACCTCCTGAGAACGCCTTGCTCCGAACGTCGTGGTGGTGATGTCGGATCTCGGCCCATCTCCTGCAGCCCCCCTGCGCCCTCCTCCCGAGGGGTAGGAGACTGTGGGAGCGGGGCAGCTGCTCGCTGTGGCGACCTGCACCTCCTGTGATCCATGATTAGTGTATGCCTGCTCCTGAGGAATTAGCAGTACCCGATAATCGTTGCCTCCAGCGTGGCCAGTGGGACCGTCCCGGGGCTCCTGGAAGAGCTCAGCTTATGGCGCCTCGTCCCCCCAGCTTGGGCTGAGGAGCGAGCCTTGTTCACCCTCGTGAGGGTGCCCTTGGTCCATCATGTGGGGCACGTACTCTTCTGGCGCCATCATCCCGAAGGCCACGTCGTAGTGCTCCGCGTGCCATGCAGCTCTGCTTGACGCGCCCACCATGGGGTGGTAGCGCGGCTGTCCACTGGGGCCGTGGGTCGCATCGAGTCCTTCTTCTTCGCGGACCGGGAACGGGGGCAGCGCCGCCGCCGGTCCGGTGCCGACAGCTTCGCTGGCGTTGGAGTAGCCTTGGAGCCCGTGGGCGCGCGCGGAGCCCCCGCGCGGGCCGCCCTGGGCTTGAGATGGGAGCTGGGTGCAGAAGCGGTGAGCCCCCGAGGCGGCAAAGCCTAGGAGCTCTACCACCCGCTCCAGCAGCACGTCGCGGCCGCCCTCCAGCAGCCTGCACTGCAGCAGCTCTCGGGCCACCCTGAGCGCGGCCCTCGAGTTCGCCTGCTCCCGTCGGGTGTATAGTGTCGTGGTCGCGACGTGATTGGAGGCCCTTGCTGCCGACCGCGCCTGCCGCGGTGTGAGAGCTGTCGAAGCATGTCCGCGTCGCCCGCGGCCCACAGCGCCCTACGGACCGCGAGCTGCCTGGGGCATGGGGTCGCCCGAGGCGAGCGGCTCTGCGTTGGCGGGCCACGCCGCCTGGTCGCCGGACATGGTGATTGACGACGCGACGGGACACGAAGTGGTAGAAGCTGGATTCCGGCGCACCCCTACCTGGCGCGCCAAATGTAGGATTTCGGGTTCCGGCAGACCCTTGTGGTTCGAACACTGGGGTGCGCGCGGAGATTTCTCCTTCTACCTACCTGCGCCCCACCGCCTCGCTAAGATCTAAGCTATGGGGAGAACAGCACAAGAGACACAGAGTTTATACTGGTTCGGGCCACCGTTGTGGTGTAATACCCTACTCCAGTGTGTGGTGTGGTGGATTGCCTCTTGGGCTGATGATGATGAGTAATACAAGGAAGAACAGCCTCGCGAGGGTCTGTTCTTGGTTGGGGCGATGAACTGCTAGGAGGAGTTCAGTCACCCTTCTCTCTCTCTCTCTGCTTGGGCTCTACCCGATTTCTCGATGCCCCTACTCTGTGGGTGGCTGGTCCTATTTATAGGCAAAGGCCCTGGGCCTCTTCCCAAATATTGAGCGGGAAGGGCGCCAACAATTGGCCATTTTGAAGGAGAACATCTGGTACATTTATCCTGACTAAAGTTGGTCTTCGCCTGCCAAAGGCTCTGGTGGTGACGCTGGCTTGGGCTCCACAATGACTTCCTTCCTGCCGTTGGGCTGGTCTTGGTTTCGTTGCACCGAAACGGGTGCCTTTGCTTGATGATCTCGCCTGCGCTTGCTCCCTTTGCACCAAAGAGGAAAGGAGGACACTGCGCTGGCTGGCGCCCGCCTAGCGCCCTTGGTCGTCATGGCTTGCGTCACGGGCACCTCGTGAGGTACCCCGCCTTGATCTCTCCGCCTCCTCGCGAGCCAGCCTGATGAGGCCGTGCCTGAGGAAGCTCCGTGTCGTCCGCCCCGCGAGGCTTGGCCCCTCGCAAGGGTCTTGGGTCTGTGTTAATGAAGATGGGCCGTGTTGGGCCCCCCTTTGAGCCACGCCGCAGGCCGCAGGCAGGCAAGTCTGGGGACCCCCGTTCCCAGAACGCCGACAAAGCTCACAGGATTCTTCGATCTTGTTTGTACTTTTACTTCTTAGTTGGTGTTTCTTTGTGTAAAGGCTAGCGCTCGGTTATCTTTTCAATTTTGTCAGGTCGGTTTGTACGTGGCTTGTACTACGATTCTTATGATGTATAAATGAGACACATATTACGATTCAAAAAAATGCAAAATAGATAAATAGCACAACACAACATAGATGCTCACATATATGCACATACACTCATCTTATGAACGCACGCATATCCTACCCCAATGAGCACCTTCAAAATACTGAGCCGACACAATATTTTAAGATTGACAAAGTCATCAGAGATGTCTTCGTAGGCGACGGAAATGTCGTCTCACCGAACAAACATCACCCAAAAGCCTAAATAAGTCCAATGCAAGCAACA
Organism: Aegilops umbellulata; assembly: GCA_032464435.1. Lineage (NCBI taxonomy): Eukaryota > Viridiplantae > Streptophyta > Magnoliopsida > Poales > Poaceae > Aegilops > Aegilops umbellulata. Next base: position 336,383,473 of record CP136058.1, read on the forward strand.
GTGTGAAGTCTAAGACCTGAACTATGATGAGTGGTTGCACCACAATGAACCTAATCATGTGAGCAACTGTACCTAAAAGTACAATTGGAAAAAAATAAAAAAATATCATTGGGCCATGCGGGTCCCCCTTTGCATAATAGATGCTATTCTAGAAAATGCGAGAACTAGTGTAAATTCTAGGACTTGAATCTGGGGTTGGTTCCATCACAAGTGATATATACATCTGATCTACACTCAGTTCGCATCATAGATGCAACTTAACAGAACACCTATGTATTTTGGCATTGCTTACTTAGATGACATGAATGGATTTAAAACAGCTCTGGTTGCCTGGTCTTTCTTTTCTTTTTGAGAACTAGTTTGCCTTATTATATCGTTATTTTCATTTTCTTTTGAGAAAATGGTTAGGAATAGTTAGTAATGACCGAGCCTTGATGATGTAATAAACATGTTGCACTGCTACTGGCCTACTGTGCGCGTGTGCTCTATTCCTCTCACCTGCAGGCCTTGGTTGATGTATGATTTTTGAATTTTTGGTCGTTGTATGTTGGCTAACCTAATTCTATCTTTAAGATCCCCAAAATATTTAAGAAATGTAATGTCACTAGAAAACACAACTCTTGTTGTATACCGTCAAAAAAGTAGAACAAGAAAAACCTGATTCAGTTGCGTAGAGGTTTTGCAAGTCTGATCAGGCACCTCTCTAATTTTTTCTTCCGATTACGGTGGGAAATATGAGCAATGTGTGACGGAAACTGGTTGTTGTGTTTAACGTGAGTTCACATTGCGTGCAAACGTGCAAAGTGTAATTAAATTGCCGTGAATGGGGGGGTTACCTGATGTATTCATGTGTGGTGAAAATTGGAAGCAGCGAAAACACGTGATTGTCTGTCTGTGCGATAGGTAATTGCATATGTCCTGGCACACCTCCTTCGCCTGCAATATTATTTTCATTAAATTATTAGCTGTTCAAATCTAAAATTAGATGTCTAGATCAAAGTTATATTTATTTCGTTTGTTTATTCATCCATACTACAATAGAATTTCTAGATTTATTTCAGGTCTTTTGCCTGGTTCACGAATTCGTCTAATTAATGAATTAACTTGCCGATTAATCCCTACTTGTATGGTCACCGAGTAGCCTATAAACTGATAAGTTATCTTATTAATTGATTAAATGATCGATTAACTTGCCGATTTGCCTATTGATCTCTTACTCGTCAGTCAACCGATTAGCTACTAGTTAATGATTTCCTTAACAATGCTTTATGCGATGTGCGTTCAATGGGAGGAGACATTTCCGTCAACTTTGAATATGTCTGTGGCGGCTTCGTCAATCTCAAAATAATGTGTCGACTTAGTTCTCAAAAATGCTTATAGTGGTAGAGTGTGCATATGTGCATTTATAGGGGTGAGTGTATGTGCAAGTACGAGCGTCTCCGTCTATACTGTGTTAGCAAACTTAAAATGGGGGGAGTATAACGTTGGATTTATGTGATTTGTAATTTTAGTTGACTAAGAGCATCTCCAACAGCCGCGCTAAACAAGCACTGCGCCGCAAATTTGGCCATTTTAGCGCGCGCAACCCGGCGGGTGGCTCCAGCGGCGCGCAATAACCGCGCGCGCGGTATAAGGAGTTGGCCGCTCGGTCGGATTCGCTATCTCGCGCGGTGTATTTGGGGCACCCGCTTCCGCGCGAGGCACACTCGAGCGCTCGCGCCGCACTCTCTCCTCTCCGCCTCCTACGCCCCGCGCGCGCCGGCGCCGACGAACTGCACCCATGGACGCACGCTCGACACCCCGCTCACCCCATCCTATAGCCGCGACTGTCGGATTTCGGGTTCCGGCAGACCCTTGAGGCTCGAACTCTGGGGTGCGCGCGGAGATTACGTCTTCTACCTACCTGCACCCCTCCGCCTCGCAAAGATCTAAGCTACAAAAAGAACAGCACAAGAGACACAGGGTTTATACTGGTTCGGGTCACCGATCTGGTGTAATACCCTAATCCAGTGTGGTGTGGTGGATTGCCTCTTGGGCTGATGATGATGAACAATACAAGGAAGAACAACCTCGCGAGGGTCCGTTCGTGGCTGGGGCGATGAACTGCTTGGAGGAGTTCAGTCGCCCTTCTCTCTCTGTGTGTGTGTAATGCTCAACTACCAGGTTTTTCGATGCCTCTACCCTCTGGGTGGCTAGTCCTATTTATAGACAAAGGCCCTGGGCCTCTTCCCAAATATTGAGCGGGAAGGGCGCCAACAATTGGTCATTTTGAAGGGCAACATCTGGTACACTTATCCTGACTAAAGTTGGTCCTCGCCTGCCAAAGACTCTGGTGGTGACGCCGGTCTGGGCTCCACAATGACTTCCTCCCCACCGTTGGACCGGTCTTGGTCTTGTTGCACCGAAACGGGTGCCTTTGCTTGATGCTCTCGCCTGCGCTTGCCCCCTTTGCACCAAAGAGGAAAGGAGGACACTGCGCGGGCTGGCGCCCGCCTGGCGCCCTCGGTTGTCATGGCTTGCGTCATGGGCACCTTGTGAGGTACCCCGCCTTGATCTCTCCGCCTCCTCGTGAGCCAGCTTGATGAGGCCGCGCCTGAGGAAGCTCCGCGCCGTCCGCCCCGCGAGGCTTGGCCCCTCGCGAGGTTCTTGGGTCTTGTGTTGATGTAGATGGGCCGTGCTGGGCCCCCTTTGAGCCACGCCGCAGGCCGCAGGCTGGCAAGTCTGGGGACCCTTGTTCCCAGAACGCCGACAGTAGCCTCCGGGCCCAAGGCGCGCCCGGGCTTGGCCGCGCAGAGAGGCGAAAGGGCAAGGGCGAAGCGCCGCGGGCCCTAACAGCCTGCGGCCTTGGGCGCCGCGTGGCGGTTGATTGGACGTGGGCGTCTTCACTTCCCCATGACGCCTCGGCATCTGCACGGATTGGACAAGTCCCTGCATGCAAAACTGGTCATGATTACCTACGATCATGGAGGCCGACGGTTGGCCTTCGCCGGCTATAAGTACGGAACGGTGCGCGCCCTTCCAGTCCATGTCTTCTTGCTTCTCCTTCTTCCCGGTTCTTGCTCCGTCTTGCTGCAATGGCTCCGTCGAGGAGGTTTTCGGCCGCAGAAAAAGGGAAGGCTCGCTAGGTTGAGCCTGCTTCCTCCCCGCCCAAGCGCGGCTGAGGGCGCCCTCGCAAACATGCTGTGGCCACCACGGTAGCTCCCCGCGGCCGTGGAGATGATTTCTAGCATGGTGACCATCGGACAGCTGCGGCCGGGGGGCGCGCTTCGGTCGCGCGTCCCCCTAGGCCGCGCTTCCGCGCTGCGGAGGTGCTGCCGGAGTTCGTCGTGTGGTCGGCGGAGCCGACTAGCAGCCGGCTTCATCTTCCTCGCTTCCTCCTCGGCGAGCTCCCGGCCGGTGCCCCGGGCGGCCTCTAGCTTCAAGTAGACGGTTGCTGCAGCCGGGCCTCATGGGCTTCACTGGAGGTCTCCGCAGTTGGGAGCCTGGCCTTGACCCGCGGCTAGCAGATGTTTGCCCGCGCGCGTGGCCTGAGCCGTCGGTGCATCCTGCACTTCAGATTTGACGGCGATGCCACACTCTACGTGAGGGTGTTTGGGGAAGATGGTTGCCGCGTAGGGTGCTGCCCAGAGGACGACGATCGCGGCCGGGGACCCAGCCCCGGCGATGATGGAGAGGACAGCGCTCGCGTGGTTGGCGGCGCCCAGGGTTCCCCAAGCTTCACCGGTTCTTCTTCAGGCGGCGACTCTTCTAGCGGTGGCCGCAGTCAGCCTCCACGCCGTTGTACCTGCTTGGGAGGTGGTAGCGCGTCTGCTCGTCGTCGCGCCTCAGCGAAGCGCGAGAGGGAGTCTGCCTGAGTCTTCCCTGCTGGCCGGCGTGAGGCGAGCTGCTCCCGATTTGCTCTCTTTTTTTTCTTTCTTTGTCCTGCATAAAAAGACAGTAGCGTGGAGCCCCGCGGGGGCGTGTTTGGGTTATTGTTGTCAATCATCGCTTTGCTTCCGTTATCGTGCCTTCCGGCTTTGTGTCCGCGTGTAGATAGTTCCCGGCCCCAGCCGTGGGGGGGCGACCGACCCAGGCCCTGTGTTCGTGTCGCGGTGCCCGTGGGGCACGGACTGGAGGGGTGCTCCTGTAATGGACCCGGGTCGCGAAACCTTTGAACGACTAGGACAGGAACACTCGCGAGGGCGCTCGGCTGCCCTCCCTCGCGAGGCATTGCATAAGAGAAATCGAGGCAGGAGAGCGAAAAGTCGAAGAACCACAAGTCAAAGGCGGCAATGGCTTCAATAAAACTTCGAATGAGAATGAACAAACCAAGTGCGGAAAGCAAATGAAAAAGCCGCGTCCGGAACCTAATCTAATCTTCGACGTCTTCTCACCAACGCGGAGCTAAGTGCTGCCACTGGGCGTGGGAGGGAGCCCCAGGGCCTGAGGCTGGCGCTCCTGAGACTCCGGGGCGTGTACAGCCCCAACTCATTATTACGTGAGAGTGTCACGGGCGGCGAGCTTCACAGGCGTTGGTCTTCTTCACAGGCTCCGGGCCTTTCTTGGGGGAAACGAGCTTCACGGGCATTTGCCCTCTTCACAGGCTCCGGGCCTTTTCCAAAAAGGATGATCTTCACAGGCGTTCGCCTTCTTCACAGGCTCTGGGCCTTTTCCAAAAAGGATAATCTTCACACGTGTTCGCCTTCTTCACAGGCTCTGGGCCTTTTCCGAAAAGGATACCTTCACAGGCTCTGGGCCTTCTCCAAAAAGGATAATCTTCACAGGCGTTCGCCTTCTTCACAGGCTCTGGGCCTTTTCCCAAAAGGATAATCTTCACAGGCGTTCGCCTTCTTCACAGGCTCTGGGCCTTTTCCAAAAAGGATAATCTTCACAGGCGTTCGCCTTCTTCACAGGCTCTGGGCCTTTTTAGGGGTAGAACCTCCGGAGGTGCTGGATGTTCCATGCGTTCTGGACCGGCTCCCCCTCCTGAGTCTCCAAGCGTGCGGAGCCAGGCCTGGAAACATGAACAACCTTGAACGGGCCCTCCCACATGGGAGAGAGCTTGTGCAGTCCCTCCCTGGAGAGAACCCGTCTGAGTACGAGGTCCCCTACCTCGAGAGTTCTGGGGCGGATGTTGCGGCAGTGGTACCGTCGCAATGCTTGTTGGTACCTCGCTGCTTGCAGCGCGGCTTCCCGGCGACGTTCCTCAACCAGCACGAGGTCCATCCCCCGCATGGCGTCCTGCTGCGCCTCGTCGAACGCCAGGACCCGCGCGGAGCGACGTCTGACCTCGTGAGGGAGGACCGCTTCGGCTCAGTAAACTAGGAAGAACGGGGTCTCCCCAGTCGGCTTGGTCGCGGTGGTGTGGATGGACCACAACACGGACTGAAGCTCATCGTACCAGCCTCTGCCGCAGGCCTCCAACTTCTTCTTAAACGTCCTGGTCTTGAGGCCCCTCAGGACCTCTGCGTTGGCCCGCTCGGCCTGGCCGTTGCTTCGTGGGTGCGCCACCGAAGTGTAGCGTATCTGCGTTCCAAGGTTAGCACAGTATGTTTTGAAGAGGTTGCTGGTGAACTGCGAACTGTTGTCCGTGATGATGCGGTTCGGCACCCCAAACCGGCTCACGATGCCCCTGATGAACTTGACCGCGGAACCCGCGGGGATGGTGCGGACGGCCTCTACTTTTGCCCACTTGGTGAACTTGTCCACGGCGATGTAGAGGTAGCGGTAGCCCCCTGGCGCCTGAGGAAACGGTCCCAGGATGTCCAGCACCCAGACTGCGAATGGCCACGAAAGGGGTATAGTCTGCAGGCCTCCTGCCGGCTGATGTATCTGCTTAGCGTGGAACTGGTAGGCCTCACAAGCCTTCACCAGCTCGACGGCGTCATTGAGTGCGGTGGGCCAATAAAACCCACTACGGAACGCCTTGCCGACGAGGGTCCGTGATGATGAATGATGCCCACAATCTCCGCCGTGTATATCTTCCAGCAGTTCCTTCCCTTGCTCCTTGGAGATGCAGCGCGGGGATACGCCGTTTGGTCGCTTCCGGTAGAGCTCTCCATCCTTGATGCAGTATGCCGTGGCCTGCCGTGCCACACGCTCAGCTTCCTCTTCCTTCTCCGGCAGGATCCCCTGCGTTAAGTAACTCCGGAGCTCCGTGATCCAGCACCCCTCCTGAGGTTCCATCGTCAGGAGCAGGCGTGCCCCGAGGCCGGACCGCAGACCGGGGCTCCTGAGGCAGGGGCTGGGGGAGCTCCTCCCGGGGCTGAGCCGTGTTTGACAATGATGGCAGAGCTGAGGGCTTGAAGAGCCGCTCCTCGAAGACACCAGGTTCCTGCGGTAATCGCCTGGACGCCCGTCTGGCGATGTTGTCAGCCTCCTGATTGGTGCCGCAGGGCACGTGCTTCAACTCCAACCCCCAGCATTGCTTCTCCATCCTGCGGACCTCCGCAAGGTAGGCTTCCATGTGTTCATCTCTCGGCTCGTACACCTTGTTGGAGAAATTGACAAGGAGCTGCGAATCGCCCTTGATGGTGAGGCATTTCACCCCCAGGGCAGTTGCGGCCTTCAAGCCCGCTATTAGACCTTCATACTCCGCTATGTTGTTGGAGACCTTCTCACCTTGCTGGAAAAAGAGCCGTACTGCGTAGTAGAGCTTGTCCTGAGTGGGCGATATAAGCACCGCCCCAGCCCCAGCGCCATGCCTGGAGAACGCCCCATCGAAGTACATGACCCAGCCTTCTGGCGCCTCGCTTCCCGGGGAGAGGGACCGATCCTCGTCGGCCTTGAGGCCTAGTGCCTCTGTCCATTCTGCCACAAAATCCGCTAAAGCTGCTCCCTTGATGACTCTGGTCGTGCTGAACTCGAGCTGAAACGCTTGCAGCTCTATGTTCCACTCAGCGACCCTTCCGACCGAGTTGGGGCTCCTGAGCACTCTCTCCAAGGGGTATGACGAGACGACCTTGATGGGGTGACCGTGAAAATAGTGTCGCAGCTTGCGCGAGGCCACCAGTAGTGCGAGGAGGAGCTTCTGAGGCATGGGGTACCGTGCCCTTGCGTCCCGCAACACCGTGCTGACAAACTACACTGGGTGCTCAACGAGGCTGGGTGCGTCAGTGCTTGTGGCGCCCTCCGGAGGCAATGGCGCCTCTCGAGGCGATGGGGCCTCCGGAGGTTGACCATCTGGGTGAGGGGCCTCTCCCGCCTCCGGTGCACTCCTCGGCGGCTGATCCTCATCAGCCGTGGTAGCGGTTCCTGTAGGCCTCCCTTGTTCCTGTTTTGCCTTGTCCCGGGCTGCTGCTGTGGTTCTGATTCGTCGCTCCTCCCTAACCGCCACCAGGGCTGCGCTGGCGGAGTAGGGAGTGGCGGCGAGGTAAAGCACCAGGGGCTCTCGAGGATGCGGAGCCACCATGACCGGAGGACTGGTCAGGTATCTCTTGAGATCTTGGAACGCCTTGTCAGCCTCTTCAGTCCATTCAAAGGGCCCCTTTTTCTTCATTAGCTGGAAGAAAGGCAGCGGTCGCTCCCCCAGCCTGGAGATGAAGCGCCCTAGCGTGGTCACGCGTCCAGTGAGCTTCTGCATTTCTCCGAGGGTCTTTGGCGGGCTCATGTCCTCGACCGCCTTGACCTTCTCCGGGTTAGCCTCAATGCCTCGATGGGACACGAGGAAACCCAAGAGCTTGCCTGAGGGGACCCCGAACACACACTTCTCTGGGTTGAGCCGCAGGTTCACCGCGTCGAGGCTCGCGAAGGTTTCCTCCAGGTCTTGTATCAGGGTCTTGGCCTCCCGAGACTTCACCACAATGTCATCGACGTAAGCCTCGACATTCTTCCCGAGCTGCGGGCCCAAGGTGATGTGCATCAGCCGCTGAAAGGTCGCCCCTGCGTTTCGCAGCCCGAATGGCATGCATGTGTAGCAGTACACCCCACATGGGGTCAGGAAGGTTGTCTTCTCGACGTCTTCTACCGCCATCTTGATCTGGTGATACCCAGAGAAGGCATCCAGGAAGCATAGCAGGTCGCATTCCGCGATGGAATCGACGATCTGATCGATGCGGGGGAGCGGAAACGGATCTTGCGGACATGCCTTGTTGAGGTTGGTGAAGTCGACACACATGTGCTCCTTACCTACCTTCTTTGGCACAACGACAGGGTTGGCCAACCAATCCGGGTATTGGACCTCGCGAATGACCCCAGCGGCTTCTAGTTTGCGGGTCTCTTGGACGATGAAGGCCTACTTTTCTGTGGACTGATGCCTGGCCTTCTGCTTCACGGGGCGCACGTTTGGGAACACGTTGAGGTGATGCTCGATTACGCTCCTAGGGATCCCCGCCAACTGGTCAGGCTCCCAAGCGAATACCTTCTTGTTTGCGCGCAGGAACCTGACCAGGGCTTCCTCCTGCTTGGGCTCGAGGTTGGCGCCTATGGTGAAAGTGGCACTGGTGGACCCATCCTCATCGACGGGTATCTGCTTGGTTTCTGCCTTTTCTTGGGTGAACAACTGCTTCTTCTTGGCGGGTGCAGCCCCCTTGGGCTCGGGGGTCTCCGAGTCGGCGGGCTGTGCTGACGCAACCGTCTTGAAGGCGAGCTTGAGCACTCGCAACGCGTCTCCGGTGTCCCCGTGCACGGTGAGGACACCGCTGCTCCCGGGCATCTTCATGAGGTTGTACGTCGGGTGCGTCGCGGCCATGAACTGGGCCAGCGCTGGGTAACCGAGGATGGCGTTGTAGGAGAGGCAGATGGGGGCAATGTCGAAGTCGACCATCTCCGTGCGGAAGTTGTCGTAGGTGCCAAAGGTTACTGGGAGCCGGATCTGTCCCAAGGAGCTGGACGATCCGCCCCCAACGCCTGAGAAGGGCCGGCTGGGTTGCAGTCGTTCCAGGGGTATGCGGAGGAGGTTGAAGGCCTCAACCGAGAGCACGCTGAGGCCCGCACCGCCATCGATGAGAGTTCTGGTGACGGCCACCTGGCAGATGGTGGGGGTGCACAGCGTGGGGAGCGCGCCCGAGCGGGCTGAGTTGGAGGGGTGGTCCTCCGAGCTGAAGGTCAGGCCGGCCTTGGGCGCCGCCCGGCCCGGGAGAGCCCCCTGCCGCGCGGAAGCGGCGCTGATCCGGCGGACGAACGGCTTGACGTGGTGACTTGTAGGCGGAGCCTGCGAGCCGCCCAGGAGGGCCGCAATGACCAGGGGTGTTGGTGTAGCGGTGCGGCCGCCTTGCCTCACGGACAGATGCTGAGACGAAATTTGCTGCTCGTTCCCCGCCGGGCCGGTGGCGGTGTTGACGGCAGGTGCCGGGGAACGGCGAGGACGCCCGCCGACGAGAGCCGTCTGGGCGACGCGGGAAGCAAGGGCGGCCCGGCGCTCGGCGCGAGCCCGACGGGCGTCAGACATGGACGCGATGGTCGGAGGAGAACGGAGCGGTGGAAGGCGAATTCCGGCGCACCCCTACCTGGCGCGCCAAATGTCGGATTTCGGGTTCCGGCAGACCCTTGAGGTTCGAACTCTGGGGTGCGCGCAGAGATTACGCCTTCTACCTACCTGCACCCCTCCGCCTCGCAAAGATCTAAGCTACCAAAAGAATAGCACAAGAGACACAGGGTTTATACTGGTTCGGGCCACCGATGTGGTGTAATACCCTAATCCAGTGTGGTGTGGTGGATTGCCTCTTGGGCTGATGATGATGAACAATACAAGGAAGAACAACCTCGCGAGGGTCCGTTCGTGGCTGGGGCGATGAACTGCTTGGAAGAGTTCAGTCGCCCTTCTCTCTCTGTGTGTGTGTAATGCTCAACTACCAGGTTTTTCGATGCCTCTACCCTGTGGGTGGCTAGTCCTATTTATAGGCAAAGGCCCTGGGCCTCTTCCCAAATATTGAGTGGGAAGGGCGCCAACAATTGGCCATTTTGAAGGGAAACATCTGGTACACTTATCCTGACTAAAGTTGGTCCTCGCCTGCCAAAGGCTCCGGTGGTGACGCCGGCCTGGGCTCCATAATGACTTCCTCCCCACCGTTGGACTCGTCTTGGTCTCGTTGCACCGAAACGGGTGCCTTTGCTTGATGCTCTCGCCTGCGCTTGCCCCCTTTGCACCAAAGAGGAAAGGAGGACACTGCGCGGGCTGGCGCCCGCCTGGCGCCCTCGGTCGTCATGGCTTGCGTCATGGGCACCTCGTGAGGTACCCCGCCTTGATCTCTCCGCCTCCTCGTGAGCCAGCTTGATAAGGCCGCGCCTAAGGAAGCTCCGCGCCGTCCGCCCCACGAGGGTCTTGGGTCTTGTGTTGATGAAGATGGGCCGTGCTGGGCCCCCTTTGAGCCACGCCGCAGGCCGCAGGCAGGCAAGTCTGGGGACCCCCGTTCCCAGAATGCCGACAGCGACCCCTCCACCACCGCCGTTGCCGCCGCAAACCCTAGCGCGGGGGCGTTGGCCTCGCCTCCGCCGGAGCTCCTCCGACCATCGGCCTCACGCACGGCCTCTTCATGCCGCCGCGGATGAACTCGGCGGTGGGTGGCGGCGCGCCGGTGCCGGCCCGAGCCACCGGTCCCTCCTCAAAGCTCCCCAATGCGGCGCGGCCAAAGAAGGGCAAGTCATCGGCGAAGAAGAATAAGGCGGCAGATGGCTCCGGCACCTCGAAGGCGTGGAGGAAGAAGCTTGCAGGGCGTTCGATGGGTGGCGGTGGCCTTGGCGCTATGGGTGGTGGTGGCCTCGGCGCCATGGGTGGCGGTGGCCTTGGCGCTATGGGTGGTGGTGGCCTCGGCGCCATGGTTGGCGGTGGCCTTGGCGCCATGGGTGGCATGGGTGGCTTCGAAGGTACGGTGGGCGGTTTAGGTGCCATGGGAGGCATGGTTGGCTTTGGAGCACCCCCCGACGCTATGGCCGCCATGGGAAGCATGAGTTTTGCTTCTCTCATGGGAGGCATGGGTGCACTTCCGGCCGCCATGGGCGGAATGTCTTTCAATGTGCCTCCTCACACACATTCCCATGGAGATGCCGTTGAAGATCTTGCCAACACCGTCGGAGCTTCACGTGATGCGGTGCGCGATGAGGAGAGGGAGGAAAATTCATCTTCAGAGCCGGAAGAATCGTCTTCCAAAGATGAGGATGAAGACGAGGACGAGGATTGATGTGCCTTTCGTTTGTGTCTTGAACTTGGTTTGCATTTTGAACTTGGTTGGATGAACTTGTGGGCATGAACTTTTATTCATCAACTTGTTTGTGTGAAATTTTATATGTCATGTTCATTGCATTTTGAATGTTTCAGATTCATTTGGTGTCCAAAATGCCATATATGCAATGCCCCGGCGAATCGCGCGCAGGCTGCTGGAGCGGCGCGCGCGCTGCTTTTTAGCGCGGCTGTTGGAGCCAGCATTGGCGGCCACGCAAAACCAGGCGAACGGCGCACAGAAAACTAGTATTTAGCGCGCGACGCGAAGTGCGACTATTGGAGATGCTCTAAGGCCAAGTCCTACTGTCGACCCCAAAAGTAAGAGCTGGTTGGTCGCCATGCTCTCGCCGACGCCGGTGGTGCTCGACCTGCTGCCCGCCCCGCTCGTGCAGCTCGCCCATGTTGTGCCTGCCCCGCTCGCCGCAGCACCGCCCAGCTCACCCCGCTCTGTAGGGAGGTCCCGGAGTAGGAGCTGCCTCTGGCTGCCCCCTCAGCGGCGCCTACGGGTGCCGCGTCTGTGGTTGCGACGAGGCCGACCCCGCCCCGTGCTGGCGCGCGCCTGGGACGGGGACGGCGAGGCGGAGGTGGTTGCGTACGGGAAGGAGCAACGCGTCCCAGCAGCACCCCGGTGCTTCTCGTGGAAGGAGGGCCCTGCGGCGGCCGAGCACGCGACATTCCTGCTCTGGCTCGTCGTGGCGGGCGGCGGCGGCCAGAGCGCAGATTGCGGCAGGTGGCGGGTGGAGCGCAGCTCAGGGTGGGCGGGTGTAGAGAATGGTTTGGTGCATTGATAATAATTGATCGTGCACTAGGCACATATATATAGGTACAAGGGGTGCGACCGGTGTCTTGTCTCCCAAGATACAAGTACATACAGGGGGAGAGAGATACTATAGGTGCGGCATACAAAACCCAGATGTACGTACAGCGTGCGGATATTTAAGATCTCCTACCAATGTAACCGACTCTGTGTAACCCTAACCCTATCCGGTGTCTATATAAACCGGAGGGTTGTAGTCCGTAGGACAATCAGATCACAATCATCATAACCATCATCATACCTATAGGCTAGCTTCTAGGGTTTAGCCTACTTGATCTCGTGGTAGATCTACTCTTGTACTACCCATATCATCAATATTAATCTAGCAGGAGTAGGGTTTTACCTCCATCGAGAGGGCCCGAACCTGGGTAAAATAAAGTGTCCCTTGTCTCCTGTTATCATCCGACCTTGACGCACAGTTCGGGACCCCCTACCCGAGATCCGCCGGTTTTGACACCGACATTGGTGCTTTCATTGAGAGTTCCTCTGTGTTGTCGCCTTTAGGCCCGATGGCTCCTTCGATCATCAGCAACGATGAGGTCCAGGGTGAGACTTTTCTCCCCAGACAGATCTTCGTCTTCGGCGGCTTCGCTCTGCGCGCCAACTCTCTTGGCCATCTAGAGCAGATCGAAAGCTACGCCCCTGGCCATCAAGTCAGGTTTGGAAGCTTAAACTACACGACAGATATCCGCGGAGACTTGATCTTCGACGGATTTGAGCCACAGCCAAGCGCGCCGCACTATCCCGAGGGGCATGAGATAGCTCTGCCTCCGAACAGTGTCCTGGAGGCCGCATACGCTTCGGCCCCGATCCTCGACTCGGAGCCCGCTGCGTCCTTTAAGGGTGAACGGTTGGACGTCACCTCGGAGGCTGCGATCTTAAAAGCCATTAAGCCAAACGCAAGCCCCGCACTCCGCATGGCCCATGACTCCGAGGAGCCAGATTCTTCTCCGAACTCCGAGGCTCCCGCGCCCCCGCCAATCGAATCAGATTGGGCGCCTATAATGGAGTTCACCGCCGTGGACATCTTTCAGTGCTCACCTTTCGGTGATATCCTGGATTCTCTCAAGTCTCTCTCTTTGTCAGGAGAGCCCAGGCCGAACTATGGCCTGCGAGGTTGGGATTTGGACGACGAAGAAATTCAAAGCCCACCCACCACCCACTTAATAGCCACTGTCGATGATTTAACCGACATACTTGACTTCGGATCCGAAGACTTCGACGGTATGGACGACGAAGAAGGAGACGACCTGGAACCAGTACCCGTAGGGCACTGGACCTCCACCCCACCTAATGACATATTCATGGTGATACACCTAAAAAAACTAACAATGAGGAAAAAGGAGGCGAAAAGAGGGGTAAACCCTCCGAAAAGCATTCAAAGCGGCGACGTAAACGCCGAGCTAAGCCCCGCCCCGATCAAGACCCAGCCATAGAGCAGGACGAGCCGGTAGAGGACGAGCTTGTCTCAGAACAGCCGTCCGAACAGGGCAGCACGGATAGAGAGGACGGACATCCCTCCCCCGGCCATAACAGAACTCCGGACGATACCACGCCGGACAAAATCACGGAGCAGAAGAATCTCTAAGAAAGGCTCGTCGCAACAGCACGTAGCCTGAAAAAGCAGAAGCAGAAGCTAAAGACGGCGGAAGATGCACTCAGAACAAGATGGAGCAAAGTAATCAAGACCGCAGACAAATACGGCGGCAGCCGCCGCACCAAAAGCTACCCGAAGAGAAAGATACTGCCCGAATTCGATCAAGAGGCCTTAGAGCCACCACACTTGAAAAATAAAAAAGCCACACGGTCGGATAGACGACCCCACGGCCACCACGAAACGGCAAGCGGCGCCGCACTTAATGCGGCATGCGACCCAATCAGGGATTCGCATCATGGCCCAGCCAGGTCCATTTACGGGACAAGAAAGCAAGCTCTCACAAGCAATGCAAAAAATCCACCATCAGAATCCAGCACACCCAAATACAGGGGCGCTGCACACCCCCTATGCTTCACCGATAAGGTCCTGGAATATGAATTTCCAGGGGGATTTAAACCCATCAACATAGAGGCGTACGATGGAACAACAGACCCTGGAGTCTGGATCGAGGAGTATATCCTCCGCATACATATGGCTAGAGGAGATGATCTCCACGCCATAAAATATTTACCTCTTAAGCTTAAAGGGCCAGCCCGGCACTGGCTTAAAAGCTTTCCCGAAAACACAATTGGAAGTTGGGAAGAGCTCGAGGATGCTTTCCGAGCAAATTTTCAAGGGACCTATGTCCGACCCCCGGATGCAGACGATCTCAGTCACATAACTCAGCAACCCGGAGAATCAGCTCGGCAGTTCTGGAACAGATTCCTCACTAAAAAGAATCAAATAGTGGATTGTCCGGACGCCGAAGCCCTAGCGGCTTTCAGGCACAATGTCCGAGACGAATGGCTCGCCAGACACCTCGGCCAGGAAAAGCCAAGAACGATGGTCGCACTCACAAGCCTCATGACCCGCTTTTGCGCAGGAGAGGACAGCTGGTTGGCACGATGCAGCCCCAGCGACCCAAGTACATCAGAAATCAGGGATGGAGACGGGAAACCATGACGAAACAAGGACCATCGCCGAATCAAAAGAAAAAGTCCGAAGAGCACGGCAGTCGATGCCGGATTCAAAGGCTCACGGCAAAATCAGACAAAGCCACCCCCTCAGGATAATAGGGAAGATCCGTCCAGCCTAAAGAGAATCCTGGACAGGATATGTCAGATACACAGCACTCCTGGGAAGCCTGCTAATCATACCCACAGAGACTGTTGGGTTTTCAAACAATCCGGAAAGCTTAACGCCGAACACAAGGGGCTCGACACACCAAGTGAAGAAGAAGACGAACCCCAAAAGCAGAACAGCAGGAGGCAAAAGAACTTCCCGCAAGAAGTCAAAACGGTGAACTTACTTCACATAACAAGGCGTGGGACACCCATAAAGGTCCGCACATTCAAGCCTATCCCTCAGGAGTCCCGCCACTGGTCACTAAAGCCAACCATCTTTGATCAGCTAGATTATTCTCGAAATATCAAACATGCAGGCCGGACTGCCCTGATACTTAATCCAATAATAGACGGATTCCAGTTTACCAATGTCCTTATGGACGGTGGCAGTGGACTAAACCTGATATATCAGGATACAATTCACCGCATGGGCATAAACCCAGCAAGAATCCGTCACAGTAAAACCTCCTTTCAAGGGGTAGCTCCAGGCCCGGACACCCATTGTATGGGTTCTCTCCGGCTCGTAGTCATATTTGGCTCCGCCAATAACTTTCGTCGCGAAAAGCTGACCTTCCACGTAGTCCCGTTTTCAAGTAGCTATCAAGCACTAATGGGACGCGGAGCTTTCGCTCGCTTTAACGCAATACCACATTATGCATCCCTCACGCTAAAGATGCCCGGTCCTCGTGGCATCATCTCTTTAAAGGGAGTGTACTAAAATACGTCTCCTCCAAACGGAGGATTGCGCGGCCGCCTAAACAGTCGCACAATAAAATGGCCTCGCCAGCCAGAGGACTTTTTCGATATAAGTCATTAACGGCCACGGACCCGAACTCAACGAGTTCGGCACAAGCCCATTATCAATATAGGCTTAGTACGCCATACCAGGGGTTGTACGCAGAGACAATAAAGCTCCACTTCATTTATTTTTTCATCTTATATTTTGTTATCCTTTTTGATCCGCACGACCCTTTTTCAATTTAGTTCCTCTCTTTTACAGATGAACGTCGTACGGCGCCCGTCTAGGACACGGCACAACGGAGACACAGGCGCAGACGTGCAGTAGGGACCCGCCCCAAAGGATTCTTTTTAGATTAAGACCCTGCGTAAACCTTTTTACTGTCTCTTGCTGCTATACATCCCCTGGTTTATTTCACTATAACCAAGGAGGAGGCTAGCGTTTTGGCATGTGGCCACGCCAGAATTCTTGCTCATACCTGGACACGAGGGGCTTTTTTCTTTCTTAAGGGTGTTGTTCCACACACATCCACAAAGACCGAACACCTTAGGGAGTGTTCGGCGTCGCGAGTTTTGGCACTATATGCATCAGCTCCGAGTCATGATTTTGGTCACATTTTTGGTTGCCCGGCTCCTGAGTTCGGCCACCTTACGTTCCGTTCTGTCGGCTAAGGTAGCACCAGGAGAACTACTGCAATTGTGCCCCGGTTCGGCCGGGCGAGCACCTCAGTAGAGAAAGCCAAAAACCGACTGTCATGATAGCGTGAGACTGGTCGCCACTCGATGACTTATAGGGGTTTATCGAATTCCTCCGTTTTGACGAAGGGCCGCTTCTCGGTCAGGCTCACATGCGCCCCGAATTCGGGTAAACGCAGTCGCCACTAAAGGGCTACCTAAAGAGTCCCACTGTCAAGCTCCTATGGCTAAGTGAAAGTGTTAAAGCATTATAGTCCGGTTGCCTAGCCCGCTGCGCTATCACCTCCTTTGTAGGACCAAGACGTTGGGTTAAGTGTGAAAATGCGTCTTCTGCGCACACCCCCGCACTATGTGCGTGGGGGCTGAAGCAAACGACTGCAATCTTTCAGAATTTATATATTTAACGGCCGCACAAGAGGTGTTCTCAATACTTGAAGGCACAAGTCTAAAATATGCCACTACATTTTATTAAAATACTGTTTTATAATTACATATGTTGTCATAACATAGCATCCTTTGAGCACTGCGTCTCTATTATGCGAGCGCCTTCGAGGACTTCCTCGAAATAGTGCTCGGAAGGTATTCGGCCTTTCTCCGAATCTTGGGACACAACAACGATGGGCTCCATGTCTGCCCAGTATGTCTTGACATGGGCAAGAGCCAACCGAGCGCCCTCTATGCACGCTGACCTCTTCAGAGCATCGACGCGGGGCACCACATCAAGAAATTGCTGCACCAAGCTGAAATAGCTTTTCGGCTTCGATTTCCCCGGACACAGGCGATCCATGGCGTACTTCATGGCGAGTCCGGACAACCTATTCAGCTCGGCCCATTGGGCCAGGCGATCGTCCACAGCCAGTGGACGCTCTGGATTGGTGAACTGCGACCAGAAGAGCTTCTCCACTTCATGACCTTCCTTATCTTGAAAGTACCTGATCGCATCAGTTGCACTAGCCGCCAAATCCAGATAGGTGTCCTTCACGCTCCACGCTCGGTCCAACGGGGCGAACTTCGGATCACAGAATTTTCTCCGCAGCAGGAAGGGCTTTCCATCCGCAATTAGCCCGGCTTGACATAGCTCTTCCCTTGCTGCTCTCATTCCAGAGCAGGCGTCCTTGGCATCAGCAACGGCCTTCTCCAAGTCTGTCTGCCTTGTTCGACCTTCCTCTTCAAGAAGCTTGCAACGCCGCATCGCTTTTTCTGGCTTGTTCCTTTGCTTTGGCGAGTTCGGCCCTAAGACCTTCTACGGCAGCCGCACCATCTGCATCCAGCATACACACGGTAAGATATTGACATGAAGCTCCTCTTACTAACAATCGCCAAATAAATTCAATACCTTGAGCATCATCAAGCCGCTTGTTAACAAGCACGATGTCGGCTTCTGCCTCATCAAGTTGCCGCTTCATTTCGGCAAACTCTCGAGTCCGGCTTGACTCCGGACAATCTGCCACCTACATACAAAGGTGCCACTTAAAGGACATGGGATATAGATCCTCTGCACGCCGCACACCTCTGCGACGCATAGAGTCTCAGGGGCTACTATCTACACAGGGCACACGTTATTTCGCGCAACTAACACTAATATTCGTTATTTAAAACGTACCTCAAGGCCCGCCAGTAAACTCTTGACGGCCTCGTTCAGTCCGCTTTCCGCGGACAAAATCTTTTCAATCACCGTGTTCATCAACACACGATGCTCCTCTGAAACAGAGGCTCGCCCCAGCAGAACCTTTAGCTCCTCCGACCGAACACCAAATGGTGCCGGACTCGTCCCATGGCCTTCTTCAAAGGCCGGACGCGGAGAACCTCGGGGGGCCGCACGGTCACCTTCTGCCTCTGGCAGATTCGGAGAAATCCTCTGCGACGACACTTCGGCGTCGCCCGCCTTGCTAGGCGATATAGAAGAAGGAGGCATTCCGCTCTCCATCATCTCCGGAAGAAGGTCCCCCGACGACGAGCTCTGCTGAGAAGGGCTGAGGTCCGAACTGCAATGTAAAGTTTCGGTTAAAACTTATCAGATATAGATCAAGGATTTCTCTTTAAAGAATAACTCCTCTCCTACTTACGGCTCGCTGGAGAGCTGTTCCCTTTGAGGATTTAGTTCGGCCGAGGGGCTCCCCGGCGTTGGGCCCTCTGATATGGATTCTTTCCCCTGCTTTGGAGCTATAATCTTCGGGTCGTCAGAGGCGCCCCTTTTCTTCCCCTTTTAGGAGAGGAATTATCGGTTCCCTCCTTCGGAATGGCCTCTTTCGAAGAGGCCATGGTTCCCTCGTCTACCCCCTTATTTCCCTCCAAAGGCACTACTTCTAGCATCCTGACTAGCACGGGATCCAGCCTGGTTTCGGGAAGGGGAGCCGGACACCGGATCAGCTTTGCCTGCGCTATCCACTCCTGCTTAAAAGGAGAAGTGCTATTAAAAAGCAAATTAATTATACGGATAGAAGGTCCGGGTACAAGGGCACCTACTTGAGTGTCCGGGCGATTGCGGCTTAAACCAGTGTCCTCGGTCAAATCCGGACTCACTTCTTGTGATCCGAAGAACAGCTTATACATCTCCATAGGCGTCACGCCCATGAAATTCCGGAGAACTCGAGGTCCCTCGGGGTTGAACTCCCACAGGCGAAGGGGGCGACGTTGGCCGGGCAGTGTCCGGCGAATCAACATGACTTGTGTCACCTTGACCAGATTAAGATCTCCTTTCAAGAGATCCTTAATGCGGCCCTGTAGCAGAGGGACGTCTTTCGGCAAGCCCCGATCTAACCCTATGTTGATCCATGATGCTAAGCATGGTGGGGGACCCGAGCGGAAGGCTGGAGGCGCCACCCAAGTGGTGCCCCGAGGAGAGGTGATGTAGAACCACTCCTGTTGCCATGAACCGAGCTCCTCTTGAAAAGCGCCCTCGGGCCATGGAGCATCGGTATTTCTTTTTATAACAGCACCTCCGCACTCTGCGTGACGCCCCTCGATTATCCTCGGTTCTACCTTGAAGGTCTTGAGCCATAATCCGAAGTGAGGGGTGATATGGAGGAACGCTTGGCACACAACAATGAACGAGGAGATATGGAGGATGGACTCCGGAGCTAGGTCATGGAATTCCAGCCCATAATAAAACAGCAGCCCCCTTACTAAAGGATCCGTTGGGAAGCCTAATCCCCGAAGGAAGTGAGAGATGAATACTACGCTCTCACCGGGCTGAGGGCTTGGGATCGCCTGTCCTTGAGCAGGCAACCTGTGCGGAATCTCGCTGGTCAGGTACCTAGCTTCCCTCAACCTTGATATGTCCTCCTCCGTAACAGAGGAGGGCATCCATTGGCCTTGACGATTGGAACCGGACATTGTCTAAGGTCCGGTGCGCCTGAAATCTGGAAGCCTGGAGTGTTGGAACTCGAGGCGATGGGTGAACTTGTTTTGAGAGCACAAGAAGGGAGCAGGGCCTCGGTCTCTTTATAAGAGGCAGAATACCAGGAGCCCTCCCCGTAACCGTCTTGGACTAGCCTTTAATTAAGGCAGGACGTGCCAACGGGCACGGTTGGGTTACCCACGTCCGTATTAATGAGAATCCCGTTAAAAGGGGCACATGATCTCTGCTTCGACAAGACGTGCCAATGAAACCGCCTCGGTGAACGTGCCGCGGTGGAACAACAAAAAATAATCCATACAGAAGGCTTGGTCGCAGTGTTATGACGCACTGCGGAGTACGTCAGCAGATTTGATTTGTGTTTGTATTATTCTCTATATGGCAATACGTGGAAACTTGTTTTGCAGATCCGGACACTATTTTGGGTGTTTATTATCTTCTTGAAGAACTTGGAGGAGGAACCCGCCTTGCAATGCCGAAGACAATTTGCGCGCCGGACTCGTCGTCATTGAAGCCTGGTTCAGGGGCTACTGAGGGAGTCCTGGATTAGGGGGTGTTCGGATAGCCGGACTATACCTTCATCCGGACTCCAGGACTATGAAGATACAAGATTGAAGACTTCGTCCCATGTCCGGAAGGTTCTTTCCTTGGCGTGGAAGGCAAGCTAGGCGTGCGGATATTCAAGATCTCCTACCAATGTAACCGACTCTGTGTAACCCTAACCCTATCCGGTGTCTATATAAACCGGAGGGTTGTAGTCCGTAGGACAATCAGATCACAATCATCATAACCATCATCATACCTATAGGCTAGCTTCTAGGGTTTAGCCTCCTTGATCTCATGGTAGATCTACTCTTGTACTACCCATATCATCAATATTAATCTAGCAGGAGTGGGGTTTTACCTCCATCGAGAGGGCCCGAACCTGGGTAAAATAAAGTGTCCCTTGTCTCCTGTTACCATCCGACCTTGACGCACAGTTCGGGACCCCCTACCCGAGATCCGCCGGTTTTGACACCGACACCCCCCCCCCCCCGCGCAGTCGAAGTGTCACTAGCGACGCAGAGACTGGACCGAAAGCTCTCGAATGTCGAGGTGGGTAGTCCCTTCGTCATGACATCGGCGAACTGCTGATCGGTGGGCACATGGAGAACTCGAACACGACCAAGTGCGACGTGCTCCCTGACGAAGTGAATGTCGAGCTCAATATGTTTCGTCCGTCAGTGATGGACAGGGTTGGCGGCGAGGTACACTGCGGAGACGTTGTCACAGTAAACAAGTGTCGCCTTGGTAACCTCGCAGAGCAACTCCTGAAGTACCTGTCTTAGCCAAGAGCACTCTGCGACGGCGTTGGCCACAACCCTGTACTCGGCCTCGGCGCTCGATCATGAGACTGTGGGTTGTCGTTTAGACGACCACGAAATCAGAGAGGGCCCGAGGTAGACGCAGTAGCCGTAAGTGGAGCGGCGAGTGTCGGGACACCCAGCCCAGTCGGCGTCGGAGTAGGCAACAAGGCTGGTGTCAGGTGATGTCGTCAGTGTGAGACCCATAGCTGTGGTGCCACGTATGTACCGAAGAATATGTTTCACCAGAGCCCAACGTGTGTCTCGAGGAGCATGCATATGAAGGCACACCTGCGGGACAGCGTACTGAATGTCCGGACACGTCAGTGTGAGGTACTGAAGCGCACCGATGATGGAGCGGTAGAACAGAGCGTCGGACCCCGGAGAACCCTCGACGGCGGACACCTTAGAGCATCTCCAGCCGTTGGCCCCCCAGGAGGCGCTAAAAGTCGCCCGCTGGGGGCGCACCGGCGCAAACCGCGTGCTGGGGGCGTGATGCCCCCAGTCGCGGCGCCCACGTTTTTTTGAAAATTAAATTCCGGCACAAACACGACGCAAATTCAACCAAACTTCGACGAGTTCATACATATTTAAAATATTTTTTTTAAAAAATAAACCTACTAGGCCCGCCGTCTCCCTCGCCGCTCCTCGCCGCCCGCCGCCCTTGCAGCTCTACATGTCAAGGAGGCTGTAGAACAGCGTGTAGTCGTTGTCATCGTCGCCTCCTCCGCGGCCGCCATCCTTGCTGCAACCCTCCCCAGGTTGGCGCGGTGAGTTGGACGGTCCGGGGCGTCTTCGTCCTCGTCGCCGTCGAGGATCACCACGCCGTGCTCGTCCTCGCGCCCACGCTTGCGGGCGGCTATCTCCTCCAGGGCCCGGCGCTGCCGAACCATCTCGTCGTGGAGGTAGTCATCCCGCGCCCACTGTAGGGCGTCCTCGTCGGAGAAGCCGCACCGGGCTATCTCCTCGTACTCCGCGGGGAGGTCGGGCTCCGGCTTGGGCCTGACAAGGACGAGGCTGCCAGAGGCGGGGCTGGAGTCGTCGATGCGGACACCGGAGCTGCGGGTGCGCGCGCTGACAGGCGTGTCCTGGGGCTCCGGCTTGACAGGGCGGAGGCAGGGAGAACCGGACGACCGGCCGGACGAGGAGGAGGATGCCCCCGAGTCCATGCGCCTCGGTGTCCACGAGCTCCCAGGCCGGCGAGAGAAGGACGGGGAGCGGGGTACTCCAGCCTCGGCGTGTTGCCGTCCGCGATGTACTCGAGGACGGCCTCCAGCGTGCGGCCAGGCATGCCCCACCATCGGCGCCGGCCTTCGGAGTTGAGCCTTCCGGAGGGCACGACGCCGTTGGTGGCCTCGAGCTGCTCGGCGTGGCGGCGGTGGAAGTACGGCTCCCACAGCGGGCTGTCGGGGACGTACCGTGGACCTTCCCTCGCCGCTCGCGGTAGAGAGGCGTGGATACGCGCGATCTCCGCATGCCGTGCTGCCCCGGTGGGCGGTGGTGGCACAGGGACCCACCGGTGCTGATCCTCCACGACTCGGGCACCCGCATGTCCGGCGGGACCGGGTACTCGGCCTCGTAGAGGAGCCGAGCTTCGTCCTCGTGAAGGTGGTGGCGGCCGAATCCGTTCGCCGTCACCTGGGAAGCGCTCGGCCATGGTGAACTAGATACGGCGAGAGGAGAGGGAGGAACGGGGGAGAAATGGCTCATCGGCGGTGGAGAGTCTGTGCGTCACGGGCGCGCCGGGGGGCGGCTTATATAGGCGGGTGATACGTCTCCGTCGTATCTATAATTTTTTATTGTTCCATGCCAATATTCTACAACTTCCATATACTTTTTGGCAACATTTTATACTATTTTTGGGACAAACACATTGATCCACTGCCTAGTGCCCAGTGCCAGTTCCTGTCTGTTGCATGTTTTTGGTTTCGCAGAATATCCATATCAAACGGAGTCCAAACGGAATAAAAATGGACGGAGCTTATTTTTGGAATATTTGGAAAATCTGGGAGAAAGATCAACGCGAAACGGTGTCCGAGGTGGCCATGAGGCAGGGGCCCACGCCCGTACCAGGAGGGCGCGCCCCCACCCTCGTGGGCCACCCGTAAGGCGGTTGATGCCCTTCTTCGGCCGCAAGAAAGCTAATTTTTGGTAAAAAATCACGGCGAAGGTTTCAGTCCAATCGGAGTTACGGATCTCCATATATATATACGAAACGGTGAAAGGGCAGCAGAACAGAACGCAGAAACAAAGAGAGACAGAGAGACAGATCCAATCTCGGAGGGGCTCTCGCCCCTCCCAAGCCATGGAGGCCAAGGACCAGAGGGGAAACCCTTCTCCCATCTAGGGAGGAGGTCAAGGAAGAAGAAGACGAAGGGGCCCCCTCTCCCCTTCTCTTCCGGTGGCGCCGGAACGCTGTCGTGGCCATCATCATGATCACCGCGATCTACACCAACACCTCTGCCATCTTCACCAACATATCCATCACCTTACCCCCTCTATCTACAGCGGTCCACTCTCTCGCAACCCGTTGTACCCTCTACTTGAACATGGTGCTTTATGCTTCATATTATTATCCAATGATGTGTTGCCATCCAATGATGTCTGAGTAGATATTCGTTGTCCTATCGGTGGTTGATGTATTGCTATGATTGATTTAATTTGCTTGTGGTTATGTTGCTGTCCTTTGGTTCCCATCATATGAGCGCGCGTGTGGATCACACCATAGGGTTAGTTGTATGTTGATAGGACTATGTACTGGAGAGCAAGAGTGACAGAAGCTTCAACCTAGCATAGAAATTGATGCATACGGGATTGAAGGGGGACCAATATATCTTAATGCTATGGTTGGGTTGTACCTTAATGAACGTTAGTAGTTGCGGATGCTTGCTGATAGTTCCAATCATAAGTGCATAGAATTCCAAGTAAGGGATGACATGCTAGCAGTGGCCTCTCCCACATAATACTTGCTATCGGTCTAGTAAAGTAGTCAATTGTTTAAGGGACAATTTCGCAACTCCTACCACCACTTTTCCACACTCGCTATATTTACTTTATTGCTTCTTTACTTACAATAGCCCCTAGCTTTTATTTTCTTGTTCTTTATTTTCTTGCAAACCTATCCGAAAACACCTACAAAGTACTTCTAGTTTTATACTTGTTCTAGGTGAAGTAAACGTCTAGCGTGCGTAGAGTGTATCGGTGGTCGATAGAACTTGAGGGAATATTTGTTCTACCTTTAGCTCCTCGTTGGGTTCGACACTCTTACTTATCTAAAACTGTTGAGATCCCCTATACTTGTGGGTTATCAAGACCTTTTTCTGGCGCCGTTGCCGGTGAGTCATAGCGTGGGGTGAATATTCTCGTGTGTGCTTGTTTGCTTTATCACTAAGTAATTTTTATTTGCTGTTCTTAGTTGTTCTCTATCTTTAGTTATGGATATGGAACACGAAATACCAAAAAAATTAGGTGTACTTGCTACTCATGGAGATGAGGAACCTCATAAAACCCTCGATGCTCAATATGTGCAAAATATTATGTACCACTTTGATAATCCTGAGAAACCCTCATTCAATTTGGTAATGGGAGTAACGCTGGATCAATGTGAATACTTTAGGGATTATCGCTTGACACAAAAAGGGAAACTATTATGGGACCAAATTTATATATTGAAGTGGTATGGTCGGCAAGTATGCTTGAATTATGATTATAATTGTTGCTCTAGGATGAATGCTCCACACCTTCCCTTTTCATGCAAATTTAATGATAATGAAACCTTAGCTTCTTATGCTAATGGTATATATGATTACTATGATGTGGAACAAATAGAAGAATTTGTTGCTTTTAAAGGTGCTTATGAAATTGAATCTATGTTTGAAAAGTATGAAGCTTTTGATGATGATGTTTATAGGCCTGAAAATTTAGCTATCCTAAAATATTGCTATGATAATTATGAATATAAGTCCTATATTAATGCACTTATTAAGAAAGTCTCCGCTGTCCAAGAAGAGACTAATATTTTGCAGGAATCTATGGAAGAAGAAATTGATGAAACTGTGAGCTCATTGGATGAAAAAGATGAGGAGGAGAGCGAAGAACAAAAGGAGGAAGAGCGGATTAGCTACCCGTGCCCTCCTTCTAATGAGAATAACCCTCCAACTCATACATTGTTTAATTTCCCTTCATGCTTACCGAAGGATGATTGCTTGATCCCATTGATTCTTTTGAAATATCCCTTTTTGATGATGCTTGCTATGCTTGTGGCTAAGATGCCAATATGAATTATGCTTATGGAGATGAACTTGCTATAGTTCCTTATGTTAAACATGAAATTGTTGCTATTGCACCCACGCATGATAGTCCTATTATCTTTTTGAATTCTCCCAATTATACTATATCGGAGAAGTTTGCACTTATTAAGGATTATATTGATGGGTTGCCTTTTACCATTGCACATGATGATTTTGATAGATATAATATGCATGTCCTTGCTGCTCCTACTTGCAATTATTATGAGATAGGAACTATATCTCCACCTCTCTATGTTTCCAACACGATAAAATTGCAAGAAATTGTTTATACTATGCATTGGCCTTTACTTTGTGTGCATAAATTGTTCTTTTATAACATGCCGATGCATAGGAAGAGAGTTAGACTTCATTGTTGCATGATATATGTTGCTTTGTGCTCACTACTAAATTACAAATCGTTGCTAATTAAAATTGGCTTTGATATACCTTGGGATCCGGGTGGATTCACTACTTGAGCACTATATGCCTAGCTTAATGGCTTTAAAGAAAGCGCTGCCAGGGAGACAACCCGGAAGTTTTAGAGAGTCATTTATTTCTGTTGAGTGCTTTCATATAGTTTAAAAACAACAAAAATAAAGAGGGGAACCCAAAACTTTTCAAAAAGAAAGGTGAAAGTGAGAGAGACGAGCATTGTGAAAGTGGGGGACGTCCTTAAACTTGTTCAGGCCCTTGGGAACTTTGTAAATCTTAATTACAGAAACTTTTCAATAAAAATAATTATCCCCTTGTACAATTCCATTGTATTATAAAAATAATGTGCCAAGGTTTGCCTTTAGGATGTTTACAATGCTTGTTGGTTTGTGCGGTGCAGGACAGAAACTTTGGCTGTAGTGCGCGATTTTTAATTTTTTGCTGGAACGTCAAATGGTTCTGATTCTTTTTGCACTGTCTTTCTGTAAAAATTGTTTATTTTTCTTAATTTTGGCAGAATGTTTCAAGTAGCAGAAGTATGGTGAATGTTCATATATTACAGATTGTTCTGTTTTTGACAGATTCTGTTTTTGATGCATAGTTTGCTTGTTTTGATGAAACTATCAACTTATATCAGTGGATTAAGCCATGGAAAAGCTATATTACAGTAGATACAATGCAAAAAAAAATATGAATTGGTTTGCAACAGTACTTAGAGTAGTGATTTGCTTTATTATACTAACGGATCTTACCGAGTTTTCTGTTGAAGTTTTGTGTGGATGAAGTGTTCGATGATCGAGAAGGTTTCGATGTGAGAAGAAGGAAGAGAGGCAAGAGTTCAAGATTGGGGATGCCCGAGGCACCCCAAGTAAATATTCAAGGATACTCAAGCGTCTAAGCTTGGGGATGCCCCGGAAGGCATCCCCTCTTTCTTCAACAAATATCAGTATGTTTTCAGATTCGTTTCATTCATGTGATATGTGCAATCTTGGAGCATCTTTTGCATTTAGTTTTCATTTTTCTTTTATGCACCATGCTGGTATGAGATAGTCCTTGGTTGATTTATAGAATGCTCTTTGCACTTCACTTATATCTTTTGAGTATGGCTTTATAGAATGCTTCATGTGCTTCACTTATATCATTTGAAGTTTGGATTGCCTGTTTCTCTTCACTTAGACAACCGCCATTTGTAGAATGCTCTTTTGCTTCACTTATAATTGTTAGAGCGTGGGCATATCTTTTGTCGAAATAATTAAACTCTCTTGCTCAGGATCTGGTCATTCACATGGTTAGTCATAAAACCCTACATAAAACTTGTAGATCAATGAATATGATATGTTTGATTCCTTGCAATAGTTTTGCGATATAAAGGTGGTGATATTAGAGTCATGCTAGTCGAGTAATTGTGAAATTGAGAAATACTTGTGTTGAGGTTTGCAAGTCCCGTAGCATGCATGTATGGTGAACCGTTATGTAACGAAGTCGGAGCATGAGGTGTTTATTGATTGCCTTCCTTATGAGTGGCGGTCGGGGACGAGCGATGGTCTTTTCCTACCAATCTATCCCCCTAGGAGCATGCGCGTAGTAGTTTGTTTCGATGACTAATAGATTTTTGCAATAAGTATGTGAGTTCTTTATGACTAATGTTGAGTCCATGGATTATACGCACTCTCACCCTTCCATCATTGCTAGCCTCTTCGGCACCGTGCATTGCCCTTTCTCACCTCGAGAGTTGGTGCAAACTTCGCCGGTGCATCCAAACCCCGTGATATGATATGCTCTATCACACATAAACCTCCTTATATCTTCCTCAAAACAGCCACCATACCTACCTATCATGGCATTTCCATAGCCATTCTGAGATATATTGCCATGCAACTTCCATCATCATCATATACATGACTTGAGCATTTATTGTCATATTGCTTTGCATGATCGTAAGATAGCTAGCATGATGTTTTCATGGCTTGTCCGTTTTTTGATGTCATTGCTACGCTAGATCCTTGCACATCCTGGTACACCGCCGGAGGCATCCATATGGAGTCATATCTTTGTTCTAGATATCAAGTTGTAATATTGAGTTGTAAGTAAATAAAAGTGTGATGATCATCATTATTAGAGCATTGCCCCAGTGAGGAAAGGATGATGGAGACTATGATTCCCCCACAAGTCGGGATGAGACGCCGGACGAAATAAAAAAATATATAAAAAGAGAGAAAGGCCAAAAAAAGAAGGCCCAAAAAAAGGAAAAAAAAGAAAAAAATGAGAGAAAAAGAGAGAAGGGGAAATGTTACTATCCTTTTACCACACTTGAGAGCCCCCAAGTCCTTGAGGGCGAACTCGGTGCCGAGGCGAGCTATGATCTGCTGAAGGAGCGCTGGCGAGGAGGCAGTTAGGATGATGTCGTTGACGTACAGGAGGAGGTACGCGGTAGCAAGACCCTCGTGATAAACAAATAGGGAGGCATCAGACCGTGTGGACCGGAACCCTTGCTGCTGAAGGAAGGCCGCGATCTGCTGGTACCAGGCTCGAGGCGCCTACTTTAACCCGTGGAGAGAACGGGAGAGCAAGCACACGTGGTCCGGAAAGTCGGGGTCGACGAAACCAGTAGGCTGCTGACAGAACACCTGCTCATCGAGATGGCCATGCAAGAAAGCATTAGACACATCGAGCTAGTGGACTGGCCAGGCGCGAGAAACAGCAAGCTGGAGGACAGCGCGAATCGTGCCCGGTTTGACAAACCGGGCCAAAGGTGTCGGTGAAGTCCACGCCGGCACACTGGCGGAAGCCGCGCACCACCCAACGCGCCTTGTAGCGCTCAAGAGAGCCGTCGGGCGAGTCTTGTGGCGGAAAACCCACTTGCCAGTGATGACATTGGCACGGGGAGGCCGCGGGACAAGCTGCCACGTACGGTTGCACTGCAGGGCGTCAAACTCCTCACACATCGCAGCTAGCCAGTTCGGATCCTGAAGGGCTGCGCGAGCAGAGGTGGGGAGCGGAGATGGAGCCGAGGTGGACGCGGCACACGCGTACTCATCAGACGGTAGTGCGTGCTAGGACGAAGTGTCACAGTCCGAGCCCGATGACCACACTGGTGAGGGGTGCAGCTGCGGCGACAGGGGCGGCCGAGGGGGCCGCGGAGACGGGGCCGCCGAGGGGGCTGCGGCGTCGGGAACGGCCAAGGAGGCCGTGACGGGGGCCGCCGAGGGGGCTGCAGCAAGAGCCGCGGTGATAGGGGCGGCCGCGGGGGCCGCGGCGACAGGGGCCGCCGGCGCGGGGAGCGCGAGCAGGGCCAAGCCCAGTGCGCGGCTGGGCGGTTCGCTAGAGGAGGAGGCAGGGGCGAACCGCGCCGTGGGAGACGCCGAGGGTGAAGGTACCTGCTGAAACGGGAACACTAGCTCATCAAAGTACACATGCCGCGAAGTGAAAACACGGTGGGACACTGGATCATAGCACCGGTAACCTTTGGTGTTGGGAGGATAACCAAGGAAGATACACGGAAGCGACTGGGGAGCGAGTTTGTGAGGAGCAGTGGACGCGGTGCTAGGATAACATAGACACCCGAAGATGCAAAGGCCATCATAAGATGGAACCGCACCGAAGAGGAGCTGGTGAGGAGTGTAGTTCCAGCGCGAAT
Source organism: Aegilops umbellulata (assembly GCA_032464435.1). NCBI lineage: Eukaryota > Viridiplantae > Streptophyta > Magnoliopsida > Poales > Poaceae > Aegilops > Aegilops umbellulata. Next base: position 336,412,680 of record CP136058.1, read on the forward strand.
GACACGGGCGAATGTTAATAAGGAGACTGGCGATCGCGAGCGCGTCCGGCCAGAACCGAGGAGGCACGTAGGAGTGAAAGAGTAACGTGTGGACACAGTCATTAAGAGTACGAATGACGCGCTCGGCGCGGCCATTCTGCTGTGACGTGTAGGGACAAGTGAGACGAAAGATGGTGCCGTGGGACGCAAGTAGATTGCGGACGGCGACGTTGTCAAACTCCTTGCCATTGTCAGTTTGCAAGGCGAGAATAGGACAACCGAACAGTCTGGTGACATATGAATAAAAAGCAGTGAGTGTGGCAAGAACGTCGGACTTGCGACAGAGAGGAAAGGTCCACACATTATGGGTAAAATCATCCAATATCACCAAATAGTATAAGTAGCCCGTGTTTCTCGCAACCGGGGACGTCCAAACATCACTATGCAATAACTGAAACAGAAAGGTGGAAATGTTTATAGACTCGCTAAAGGGAAGACGAACGTGCTTGCCAAGACGGCAAGCCTCACAAGTGTGGTCATCAACCTTATTACACGAGAAAGAAAAACTCTGAAGAATCTGATGCATAACGGTGTTGTTGGGATGGCCGAGCCGGGCGTGCCAAAGATCGACACTAGCAGCGAAGGCGGTGGGACGACAGGTGGTGGTGGCGCCGGAGGGATGCACCGGGTAAAGCTCGTCCGGGCTGTCACATCCTTCACAGAAAAGCCGATATCGTCAAATTCAACAGTGATAGGGTGCTCATGAGCAAGGCGACGAACAGAAACAAGATTGGTAACTAAGTTAGGAGACACAAGAACATTAGACATGTTAACGGGAGTAGAAGTAGAAGGAAAAGACATATGACCGACATGTGTAATGGGAATGGAGGAACCGTTACCAAGGGTGATGCGAGTGGGGGTATGAACAAGAGTGGCAGATGTGAGGTTACCGGGATGAGCAGTCATGTGAGCGGTGGTGCCCGAGTCCATGTACCAGTCACCGCCGCCGCTGTAGGAGCTTGGTGACGGGGCGAAGTGCAGAGCAGCGAGAAGGGCCGGGTGCCACGGTAGCGGCACCTGGGGAGGGAGAAACCCTTCATAGGCGGTCGCGGGAGCGGCGCCGTAGGTGCCGTAGGCAGGCGCGGGCACGACGCCGTAGCCGCTGTAGGGGGCGGCGTCCTGCACGGTGAAGAGCGCTTGGTGGCTCGCCGACCGAGGCCCAAGGATGCCGGGAGCGGGAGGCCGAGGAACCGGCATGGAGTACGTGTGTATGACGCCCATCCACGAGTTGGTGCCGTAAGTCCAGGGCGGAGTGGCCTGCTGCTGCTGACGAGGGCCCCCCTTGCGCCTGTTTGTGACCGCCCCCGCGGTGGTTGCCGTGGCGCCCGCCACCCTGCTCCGGCTGCTGGGGGCAGCTAGTGGGGCGGGGGGCGCGGGCGGGAGGGGGTAAAACCCCAGAGGCGCGGGGGGTGCCGGCTGGTGACGGGGCGCAGGCGCGGGCGGGGCGGCCGGTGGAGGGGCACCACACGAGGTGCCGGCGGCGAGGGCGTGGTGCTGCACGCGCTTCTTGACCCCCTTCATCCGGCGCTCCTCCAACCACAAGTATGCCACGAACTTGGAGAAGGAGGGCTCCGGTATGAGGGAGAGATTGGAGGCAGCGTTACCGAAGTCCTTGTTGAGGCCGGCGATGAGCGTGATGAGGAGGAGGTCGGCATCAACCTTGGCGCCAATGTCACGGAGCTCATCCGCCAACATCTTCAGGCTGCGGCAGTAGTCATCGATAGATGGATCATCCTGATGACAGTCAAAAAATTCCTGCTACAAAAAAATGCGGCGCTGAAGCTTATTGTCGGTGAAGAGGCCGTTGAGCTTGACCCACACGGCGCGGGCGTCATCACCATCGTGCACGACCGTGTGAAATAGGTCCTTCGAGATGGTGGTGAAGAACCATCGGATGAGCGTGGCATCGATGGCGGTCGACTCGGAGTCGCCCACCATGGCGCGAGAGTCGATGGTGCCGTCAACATGATCCACGAGATTGTTCTCGCGGAAGAGCAGCGAGAAGTACGTCTTCCACGCGAAGTACGTGGTGTCAGTGGCGTCGAGGCCAACGGGGACGCGGTCGTGGATGTTGATGTCGCGGATGTCAGCGGGGTCCGATCCGGCAAAGGGGTTGGAGTAGGAGGAGGTGGAGGAAGACATGGCGGCTCGGCGGTGATGCGGCACAGTGGAGGCATGGTGCGGCGATGCAAGCGAGCAGCGGCGTGAGCGATGCTATCGGGGTCGGCTGGCTGGCGCACGACGCAGTTAGCGAGCGAAGCGAGCGGTGCGGCGCGGGGCAGGATGCAAGCGCGGGCGCACGACGCGGATTGCTTAGCTGGAGTGGCGGGCTGCTGCGCAGGAAGCGAGGCGGGATGAGGTGACAAGGCGGGCGGGCGCACAACACGGTATCGGACGGGTGGGAAGCGGGCGTATGGCGCGGTTTAGTGAGGCAGGATCGAGCTCAGGCAGGCGGCGAGCGGGAGCGGACGGGTGTGGCGCGGGAAGGATGCGCGGCGCGGGGAGGCGGTGGCGGCTAGGGTTAGGCAGAAGTGGGAGAGGATCGACTTGCGATAGATACTATGTAGAGAATGGTTTTTTTTGAAAACATTAAGCTTTATTGATTAGAAATAACAGTTACATCATCAATAAGAAGAGATACAATATCAACCATGGGCTCCTCAAACCAATCCCTAGTTGCTGAAAATTTCGCTAGCCTAGCAATTTCATGAGCAACTTTATTTGCTTCCCTATTATAATGTTCAAATCTAGTAATAGTAAAATCGCAAGCCATAAAATAGCAATCATCGAACACTGCCGTCGCCGCTCCCGCCGATTGTCCTCCATTCTTCATCGTGTAAATCACTTCCGTATTATCAGAGTTAATAATAAGGCGGTTGCACCCCGCCTTCTGTGTTAGGGTAAGGCCAAACCTCGGTGCCAATGCTTCTGCCGTTAGAACATCCGCACACCAGTCAAGTCGCCAACTTCCGCCAACAATGAACCTTCCTTTGTCATCTCTCAGGACTGCCCCCGCCGTGCCTCTAAGAAGATCATGGTCAAAAGAAGCATCAACATTTAGCTTCACAAAACCCATAGGAGGTCTAAGCCATCCCCCTTTCTTACTGATCGCCTTAGGGGAGTTTGCTTTAACATAATTTGCCGCTATAGCACGGGCCCCCATCGCAGATTGATATGCATCTTGAGACTTTCCTTCATGAACCAGTTTACGTCTATCCCACCATAAATACCAAGATGTTATAACGATCAATTCACGTGCATTCTGGAGTCCCAAAACAGATATTTCTTCCATGTAGAGAATGGTTTGGTGCATCGATAATGATTGATCATGCACTAGGCACATATATATAGGTACAAGGAGTGCGACCGGTGTCTTGTCTCCCAAGATACAAGTACATACAGGGGAGAAAGACACTACAAGTGCGGCATACAAAACCCAGACCTACGTACATGTACACATGTTCAACGGCGAGTACGCGACGTTTCTGCTTTGGCTCGTTGTGGCGGGCGGTGGAGGGCGGAGCATGTCACGGCTGCCACGGGGAACGACCATTGCGACGAGGTCGCCGGGGCTGTGTGTAGGTCGCTGATTTGGGGGTCAGGGGCGGACACGAGCAGACGAAGAGAGCAACCAGAGCGTCCGCTTTTGTCTGCTTCAGACGCATGGCTCAAATTTGCTTCAGATTTAGAGTTGGGTCGGACAAAAACGGACATCTCTAGGCCACTTTGTCCATTTGGATATTCCCATTGGGCCAATTATCGCTCCAAATGGACATCCACAGACGATTTGTGGTTTAATTTTGGAGTTGGCCTAAAATCTATGAAAATCTCGAGTTATTATCAATTAAGAAAAAGAACTAAATAAGTAATGCCTTAGAGAAACTTTAGCCGACCTTGACTTCACGACTCTTTCTTTTCCATTTCCCAATGAGACTAGTTGGGGAAAAACCTTTCTCCCTCGATCTCCGCCCGCAAGCTCGTGGATTGCCTTCCCTCTACCTCTCTGGTGATTGATGTCATGGGGGGCAATCTGGGTGCATCGCTTAGACTAGTACATATGTTAGGGTTTTGGTATTCACATGGACGAGCTCGAGCAGATGGTGGTGTTTCATCTAAGAGTCGGTCTTCTGGGTTCTGATCCTCCTCGAGTTCATCCATCAGACAAGATTCGACAGATCTCTGGCCAAGATAACTGCCAGTTCCTTGGAGCGACGAAGTTATGGGTTTCTCATCATGCATATTGGATAGCAAGATTTGATATCAGGTTCTTCAGATCAATTCAAGGGTTCAACGACGACACCGGTGGCTCTGGAGCGCTGATCCTTAGGGCACTTGCGTGCGGACTTCTCCGTTGTTATCGACAAGGTCAGGCCAGTCTCTGGTATGGCAGTGACGACATCGGTGCATCGGCAACTCGTTCTGGTGGCGAAAATGGTCATTCAATGGTTCACAGATCTTGATGTAATGTTTATTACTCTTGCGGTGCTTTGTATTTCTAGTGAACCATTACAAATAGATCTAGATACTTTTCACGAAAAAAAGAAAGCTCCCCGCCCCCCCCCCCCCCAAAAAAATCCTTTACCATACCCTCTAAAAAACTGCTAAATAGATATAAAACCACTCTATTCATAATTATTTTTGTGAGTCCTCTAAAGACATCTACCTAGAATCAATATAGAGACCATGGTATACATATAGTTTTGGGGGAGAGGAAAATTCTTGGTCCCGTGGTCACACTACCACGGCCCAACCTCGCCGCACCGCCGCTCTTCGGCCAAGCGTTGTTGGTGTGTCACCTTCATCCATCTCTATAGCCCGCCACTTCCGTCGACCACCTTCTGGTACACGTCTCCTCACTTCTATAACATTCATAGCATGGACACCCCTCATATGTGGGGAGGGGAGAGGCATGAGCACCTAGAGGAGGGTTGCTAGGAGCCCTGGATTGTTGGGAGAGAGGTGCTGGCGGACGGAGGAGGGTGAGGGTGTTCGATGATATGTCTCCAACATATCTAATTTTCCAAACACTTGAGTTATTGTTTTAGCCTCAAATTTGCATGAATTGAATGAAACTAACCTGAATTTGACGTTGTTTTCAGCATAACTACCATGATGTTGTTCTTGTGCAGAAATAAAAGTGCTCAAAATTGGACGTGATTTTTTTGGAGCAAGGAAGTACCGGAGAGGGGCACTAGGACGCCACACGGCCAGGTAGCGCGACCAACTCCCAGGGCGTGACACCTACTCGTGTGGGGCCCCTGGCCACCGCCTTGACCTGATTTCAGCGCTATAAATTCACATATCCTCCAGAAAAATTCAAAGAAAATTTTGATCGCATTTGATATGGAGCCACCGTCACCTCCTGTTCTTCGTCGGGAGCCCTAATCTGGAGTCCGTTTCTGGCTCCGAAGAGAGGTATTCATCGTCATCACCAACCCTTCTCCATCAATAATTTCATGATCCACACATCCATGTGTGTAATATTCTATAGGCATATGGAGGTAGATGGGATTTGGATGAGATTTCTTATGTAATCGTTGTCAGATTTGTTAGGGCTTGATCCCTAGTATCCACTATGTTCTGAGATTGATGCTGCTATGACTTCGCTATGCTTAATGCTTGTCACTAGGGCCCGAGTGCCATGATTTCAGATCTGAACCTATTATGCTTTCATGAATATATTTGTGTGCTTGATCATATCTGCAAGCTGTATGCACCTATTATTGTTCTAAACCCTAGACCCCAAAGTGACGATGATCGTCCTCAAGCAACATAAAAAGAATTCCGAATCATAAGGAACTCAGTCGTCTAAACCAAAATAACAAGAAGGTTTTTGTTCACTTACAATCGGTACGCCTGGATAGCCCTCCACTTCTTAACCTGAAAACTTAGTATTGTTGTAGCGATGGCATGGTTATTATGCAAGTGTTAGTGAAGCAAAGATGGTCAATATAAAGTCATTGCTCAGCTAGATAAAATAACATGGTAGCACTTAATTCTATTTCCTCTAGTTAACACTTGCTTGTCGGGAATGCATGGAATAGGTTTTATTTCTTTGAGCGATGAAAACATAAATTATGTAAATACAACATGATTCTAGAGTAACTCACTGACACACCCACGAGTGACTCATCATCAAGGGTCTCAAGCACTTTGTTTCAATCATTGTTTGCTGAAAATTTTGTTGTCACGTGACAGGATTATGCCAAATAAGTGATCATGCATAAGGTTTCGCAATGGCTTAACTTTGGGTACTATGGACCAATATGTTATCTCTTTCGAGTTCTTGCGGTCAGTGACCATTATTTACCACATACACACACATTCAAGAGAAAGCTGAATAATGTTTGATGTAGTTTTGCCACTACGTATGGTAACAAACTCGTAGCCGAAACTCTGGTGGTCGTTTACTGGCTTGCAGAGTTCTCAACATAACATCAGGAAAGGTGTCGAAGCCACATTTACACATGTATATGTGCATAAAGTAGCAAGGCCATAGCACCGGCGAGAAGCTGAAGCACCATGTAAGAAATACAAAAGGAGATTTTTGGCATAATCTCGTTCACCTTTCGAATAAGTTCATGTAGACAACTTAATCCACAAGTGCTATTCAGTATATTAAAATTAATAGTATGGGGTTGAGTATCTCTAACAGCATGTTGTCTACAAAATTTCTCAACACCCAAGTCTTTGAAGACTTTCTCTTGTGCATGGTTGTTCCTTCTTAACATCACTTTATTTTCAAAAACAATCCCACGACAAGTCTTGATTATCTAGATTAAACATAATAAAGGCTACAAAATTATTTTAGCTACTAGAATAAAACCTTTCTTTTAACTATCAAGACTCGCTCCCACTTGAACACATCTAAGTAATTCAAGCGCAAAAGATAGGAGTCATAGGACATACCCTCACGACCATGAATGTACACACTTCTCTTCCTTAAGATTGCATTCCTTGTTATTAGGCATAGATCAACTCCTCTGAACTATAAGCAAGAATGCAAACAAAATCCAAAGGCAAAACAAAATAACAAAGCAAAACTTATTGTATTTTTTTTGGATTTTTGAAAGCTAACTTTGAGTACAAAAAATCACAAATGGCAAAAAGAAAAATGAAAGCTAATAAAAAGCAAAGTATTGGAACAAACCAACACGAGTGTTTGAAGCTCGACGAGCTGAAGTTCAACCTCATTACATCTTATCAAAAATAACACCGCAACATCTTAATGTAGACATGGTAGTGACCTTCCCCAAGTTTAAGCTTTTGCAAGCCCAAACTAGTGAGATCATTGTGGCGGCAGAATGGTCAGGAGCCCATCCTTGGCTCCAGTTGGAGAACTTGGTGTTCATGTAGACAAACATGCTTTGAAGGGACTCAGCGAGGGTGCTCATATCATTGATGGAGCCCTGAGGACTATAGATATTCGTGTAGGAGGTGTATGCTTCTTGTGGTTGCTCATCCTGGGGATGCTCCTCTTCTTCGTCGGTGGCGAGTTATGCTTTCATCAACTTGTTCCGGTTCAGGGGCCACTTGGTCGAAAGCTGCATCTCCTTCCTGTGTCACATAATGCAAATTCCATCCTCGATGGAGAAACGACTAACTAACTTCGGGAATTCAAATATAATGACAACCACAGCGAATCACTACCATTGTAGCACTAGAAAGAGCAGCAATTTAACAAGGTTGTTTGGAATTGGTCCTTTGTTTGGAACCATGGTGACTCATCGGATAGAAGGATTGCCTCGGGTGTGGTCAAGAAAGTCATAAACATGAAAGATGTCATCATGGTTGTTGGTAAAGCCAGACTAATTACAATACTCATCTAGAGTGATGTTGAAGTCTTGGTCCATGAGGCAGAAAGTTATTCATTCTTCCTCGTCAACGTTTGAAAAATCCCAACATTATGTGAGAGAGTACTAGGAAACTCAAGCGACAATCGTTCATATGTATCACATTCTTGGTATCCAAAATGATGCAACCTGACATTATCACATAATAAATTAAAATCATTACCAATGCCCAACTTGTCTATTATGGACTCGCAAGCTCACTTGGTAGTCTTCACTTTCCTTGTGTGAAGCTTCTTGTACTTCTTCATGGCCTCACGGTCGGTGAAGATGATCCCCTACGTGAAAACGAGTTGCCTTTGTGTGGCACTCGCAAATGAGCCCGGTGCATCACCGCAATCTACACATGTGGAGCTCCTTGTAAACAACTCTATAAAATAAATATTCCCAATACTGTATGCCTTTCCACCTCCTGTATGCTACTGTGGCAGCCCCTTTCGACAATAAAAGGAGGCCCATGGCGTACTGGAGGAGGATTCGGCTCTTTGGGACCACGCACCCCACCATAGCTAGTTCGAGAGCTCAAGAACTCTCTGAAATACACCCACCAAAGCAGGACTGGGGTTTTAGGCATCCTCGCGGCCCGAACCTGGGTAAACGATCCTTGTGCTGATTACTAATCCTACTCTTCTCGCAACCCTGCGCCCCGGCAACCGTAGTAGGGATTCCTGTGATCCCATAGGTGTCGTTCCACACCGACAGCGGTAGCAGCATTTAGCTGCGCCCGACACTGCTCCAGCTCTTGGGCTAGCAGGCCATTCGGTAAGCGCCTGGTTATACAACGATCCTTAAATCAGTTGTACCAACTGCTTTGAGTCTCGAGGGCTACGGGCATATGGTCATCCTCTTTTGCACAAAAAATACTTACCTGCACATCTGTTAAATATTGCTTCGTGGCTTCTCTAAGTCCATCTCGAGCAGCTTGGATGTATGCGTCACCCGAGCTGAAGGCATTGAATGCCTCTTCCGAGAACTTGGGGTCTCGCAAGACAGCCCTGCAGCGCCGATTATTCATGGCGCTCTCTACTTCCGAGTTGGTGACGGACATGTCTTCCGAACCCTCGGTTGAAGGACAATCCGGCGTTGTTCTCATACCGGCCCCCGTCTCTCCGGCAGGACCTGAATCCCGATCGTCAGGAGCACGGCCGGCCGGTCCCCCGAACATAGTCCGACAGACCCTTTTCTTGAAACTAGACAAACGCACAAAGTCACGGTCGGGTGAGGCCGCTGGAAAACATATTTATGGATCCGTACCTCTTCGATGAAAGCCTGGCTGTGTCTTCACCGGCCTTCCTCTTCGAAGGCTGGCCCGATGTGGGAGTCGATCTCCTCGGAATCGCCGAACGCCTCCTCTTTGGGGCACAAGACAGTACGGTGGGTAAGGTAGAATAAGAGCACTCTTTTAGAGGAGGTGTCTCTTGATTACTTACGCGCGAAACGGGAAGAAGGCCAGGGTAGTCGGCGGTGATGGCCACTTCTGTGCCATCATAGCTCGTCTGGTAAAACACTCCCTCCGCGAGCACCACGAATATATCCGGATCCTCCTCAAACCCAAGATCAAGCTCCCGGTTGTGGTTCTCCGGCTGTGGGGCGGGACTATGAAGTCCTTCGGTGACCTTTCGCCAGTGCTGTCATAACAAATGGATTTGAAATTTATCAAAAGTAATCTGCAAGTGGAATGAGTGAAACAGAGGGGTTGAGGCTTACCCAACTGGGAGGATCATACATAGAATACCCATATCTGCACTTAATGCAAAGAAATTCCTCTTCCTCCCCTTTAAACAGCTCGGCCAATATCTTGGCCAGAGCGGCGGGGGTATCCGGACCTTTCCGGCCACAGCGGGAGGCGTCGTCCTCTCCATTATAGTGTCACATTGGCAGCCCTCTATATTGTAGTGGTTGAACCCCTCGCACTATGGAGGTCGCCATTACCTTGATTATTGTGAGTCCGGACTAAGCGAGCGTCTTTATCTTGCTTATGAGCTGACGAACCTCTGCGCTGTCATCCTCTTCAAGACTCCGGGGACGCCAACTGTGGCGTTTCTTCAGCGAAACACTCGCAAATTCAGGAAGACCCTTTCGAGCTGGGTCAGGAAGCGTGTCGTCCTCAATGTAGAACTATTTGGAAGGCCATTCTTCAGATGCCTTCCCTGGTGTGCTGGACACATATCCGGTATCGGCGATACACCATACTTCGACTCCGCCCACTTCAAATATTGACCCCTCATGATTGCGCGGGACAAGACAGAACAACTTCCTCCACAGCTCAAAATGGGCCTCAATGCCCAGAAATAACTCGAATAAGGCAACATAGCCTGCGATGTGTAGAATGGAGGCAGGGGTGAAGTTGTGCGGCTGGGGGCCATAATATTCCATAAGCCCTCAAAGGAACGGATGGATTGGAAATCCGACGCCGCTTAGCAGGTAGGGGACGAAACACACCCGCTCTCCCCCGGATGGATTAGGAAAGCCCTCTGCCTAAGTCTCACCATTGAAGGAAGCTAGCCCCGCTCGAACAGGGACTAGATCTGCAGGGGAAGAAGTCCCTACGTCTGCAGCTTCGCCAATTAACTGTGAGACACAGAACACCTCTCCCACCCGCCTTTCTCTGGGCCGGAATGGGAGGAGGAGCTGGGAATGCTAGCCATGCTGGAATGGTTTCACCTAGCAGTCTCCGGGGATTTTCTCTGCGTGGTGTTGAATGGATCTAAGATCTATTCTCTTTAAATAGGCGCTCTTCCCTGCATGGATGGGGTGTTATTCGCAAAAGTGTCCTAACCTTCCACATTCGCCCGACACGTGGAAACCGAAGTTATTTAATGCGCAAAAGCCGAGGGGAGCGACATTGGATCAATGGTCGAATACATTACTTGGAGATCATTAAAGGAGGAACCCGCCTTGCAATGCCAAAGACAATTTGTGTGCCGAACACCTCGCTATTGAAGACTGGTTCGGGGGCTACCGAGGGATTCCTGGACTAAGGGGTCCTCGAGCGTCCGGCCTGTTATCCATGGGTCGGACTGATGGGCTATGAAGACATGAAGGCCGAAGATTGTACCCGTGTCCGGATTGGACTCTCCTTGGCGTGGAAGGCAAGCTAGGCGACCAACTGTGAAGATTCCTTCTTATGTAACCGACTCTATGTAACCCTAGATCCCTCCAGTGTCTATATAAACCGGAGGGCGTAGTCCGGAAAGGATATACTCATTACCATAGTCATACAGGCTAGGCTTCTAGGGTTTAGCAATTACGATCTCGTGGTAGATCAACTCTTATAATACTCATATTCATCAAGATCAATCAAGCAGGAAGTAGGGTATTACCTCCATAGAGAGGGCCCGAACCTGGGTAAACATCGTGTCCCCCGTCTCTTGTTACCATCGACCTTAGACGCACAGTTCGGGACCCCCTACCCGAGATCCGCCGGTTTTGACACCAACATCTACCCACATGCTCGGCCCATCAAGCAGAAAGTTTGAAAGCAGGCCTTGGAGAGACAGCAGTTCATTGCCGAAGAGATCAAGAAGCTTGAGGCAGCTGGTCTGGTCAGAAGTGTGCTGCATCCGACATGGTTGGCAAACCCAGTGGTCGTGCGCAAGGCTAACGGGAAATGGAGGCTTTGCATAGATTTCACACACCTCAACAAGGCTTGTCCCGAAGGACCCATTTCCTTTGCCGCGCATCGATCAGATTGTGGACTCCACTTCAGGTTGTGATTTGCTCTCCTTTTTGGATGCATACTCTGGGTGTCATCAGATCTTCACGTCCAAGGAAGATGAAGAGAAGACCTCGTTCATCACCCCATGTGGTACGTATTGCTTTGTGCGCATGCCTTTTGGGTTAAAGAGTGTCGGGTCCACTTTTGCAAGAGCAGTCCAGATTGGTTTTGAGCCACAGTTGCACAGAAACATTAAGGCCTATATCTATGATATTGTGGTCAAGACCAAGGACAGATCAACCCTCATCCAGGATTTGGAGGAGACATTTGCTAATCTGCACAAGATCAACTTGAAGGTAAATCCGGAGAAGTGTGTGTTTGGCGTTCCCTCCGGCAAGCTACTTGGGTTCTTCGTATCCCATTGAGGGATTGAAGCCAACCCCGACAAGATCAAAGCTATCTAGCAGATACAGGCACCCAGGACAGTTAAGGATGTGAGGCGTCTGACAGGATGTGTTGCCGCGCTTAGTAGATTCATCTCCAAGTCTACCGAGCGCGCCCTGCCATTCTTCAAAAAATTTAAGAAGGCAGGGCGCATGAAGTGGACCCCGGAAGCAGACGCAGCTTTACAAGAATTGAAGGCCTACTTGTCCTCTGTGTCCACTTTGGTTGCCCCTAAACCACAAGAGCCGTTGCTGTTGTACTTGGCGGCAACTAATCAAGTGGTTAGTGCAGCCCTAGTGCCACAGCGGGAAGTAGAGGAAGCAGAGAGTGAGCAAAGCCTGGCAAGGCCAGATGAGAATCAGGACGGAGAAGAGCATGACAGCGGGGACAACCCCAAGGACACGGCAAGGAAGAAAGTGGTGCAGCGCCCAGTGCACTTCGTCAGTTCCCTGCTGTAGGGGGCTAGATCGAGGTCTCTGGTGTGCAAAGGTTGATTTTTAGCCTTATCATGGCCTCAAGGAAACAGCGCCACTACTTCCAAACCCATGAGATCATGGTTGTCACCCGCTTCCCGTTGCAAAGCATACTCCGAAACCCTGAGGCTACCAGCAGAATAGTGGAGTGGGCTTTGGAGTTATCCAGCTTTGGCTTGAAGTTTGAGAGCACGTAAAAAATTCTGAGCAGGGCATCGGCAGAGTTTATTGCAGAATGGACGCCAACCCCTGATGAAGAAGTGCTGGAAATAGTTATCCCCAGCAAGGAAGCACCCCAAGGATGGATCATGTATTTCGATGGTGCCTTCTCCCTGCAAGGTGCAGGGGCTGGCGTGCTTCTCATTCTCCTTGTCGGATTCAGGATTGCAACAAAATTAGGAATCAAGAAGCTAATCATTCGAGGAGATTCACAGCTTGTGGTGAGACAAGTCAACAAGGATTACCAAAGTCCATTGATGGAGGCATACGTTGAGGAAGTGAGAAGATTGGAGGAGCACTTTGACGAATTGCAAACAGAGCACATACCTCATGCGGAAAATAACATAGCTGATCATCTATCAAAGCGTGTTGCGCAAAAACTTCTTGTGGAACCAGGAACTTCTGTTCTCCATCTTACTCAGCCCTTCGTATCCCCAGCAACAATGGCCAGAAATAGGAGGATGTTGGACTCTAGTAAGCCTCTGCCGATAGAGCCTCCCGGGGCTCCGGGTAGGGACCCTGCCGGAAACAACGCCCCATCGCTTGCCGGGCTGCGCTCTCCTGTCAGGCCACCGGCCCCTGTGGACGAGAAATGCACCCCCGCAGATGAGGAGGTGCCGCTAGTCCTTGTTGCCGAGCCTCAGGCTCCAACTTGGGCAAGGCACATAGTCCATTTCCTCCAAACTGGAGAACTTCCCGATAAGCAAGATGAAGCTAAAAGAGTAGCCCGAAGGGCCGATATGTATCTGTTTGTCGATGACACTCTATACAGAAGGAGGCCCAACGGTGTGAAATTGAAGTGCATCTGCCGGGAAGAAGGAAAGGAATTGTTGGCTGAAATACACAAAGGCATGTGCGGCTCCCACATTGGATCAAGGGCATTAGTTGGGAAAGCATTTCGGCAAGGATTCTATTGGCCCACAACCCTCCAAGATGCGGTCGAGCTAGTCACCAACTATGAAGCCTGCCAGTTCCATTCCAAGAACATCCATCTGCCTGCACAAGCTCTTCAGACAATCCCTTTGTCATGGCCGTTTTCGGTCTGGGGGCTCGATATCCTCGGCCCTTTACCCCGAGCTGCCGGGGGCTTTGAATTCTTGCTCGTTGCTATTGACAAGTTTACAAAGTGGCTGGATGTAGCTGCCGTGAGAAAGGTGACTAATCAGTCAGCTACCAAGTTCTTGAAAGAATTAGTGTGCCGCTTCGAGGTCCCTTCCTGGATCATCACCGACAACGGCACCCAATTCATGAGCCGCGCCTTCATGCAATATGTTCATGCCCTCGGAAGCAAGATCTCATTTGCCTCTGTTGCACATCCCAGAAGCAATGGACAAGCTGAGAGGGCGAACGCTAAAGTGCTGCGAGGACTCAAGACTAGAACTTTTGATACGCTGCAGAAGTGCGGCAGGCGATGGATCGGCGAGCTACCCGTAGTCCTCTGGTCCCTCAGAACGACACCATATAGGGCTACCGGGCAGACTCCCTTCTCCCTAGTCTATGGGGCAGAAGCAGTTATCCCCACGGAACTCATTTATGGGTCACCTCGAGTACTTGCCTACGATGAAGTAGCGCAGGATCAGCACCAGCGTGACGACGTTGTGCTTCTTGAGGAGAACCGTCTCCGGGATGCTACGCATGCTGCACGCTATCAGCAAGCCCTGCGTCGCTGTCACAGCCGCAGGGTTCATGACCGGTGTTTTGAGGAAGGCGACATTGTCCTTAGGCGCGTTCAGTCCGCCAGGGGTACAAACAAGTTGACACCAAAGTGGGAAGGCCCTTACCCGGTAGTTCGAGTCATCAGACCTGGCACAGTCCATTTGGAGACTGGAGATGGCATTCAATTGCAAAACTCATAGAATATTGAGCATCTCCGCAAGTTCTACCCGTAAGGCGCGGCTGTTGGGCATTGCCCGACAGCCACTCTTTTGTTCAGGCCTTGCCTTAGCTGCATGTAACCCCTTGTATAAAGCCAGGCGCAGACCCTGAGCAACAGAGAAGTAAATGAAGCACTGGGGGCCCTCGAAAAGTTGCATGCATGCATAAGCATTTCATGAGCATTGCATATGCATAGAGATAAGATCGCATCTTGCATCATTTCCATCTGCATAAAACTGCAGGTTCCTGCCGTGAGCTTGGCTTCTACGGGAAGCTGGAAAGATGAGCCAATACTGCGATCTCTGGCAAGCCAAACAGATAAGTTCTATCTCTTGTCCATAAGTGTTCTGTAAGCAAATACTTGTGCATAAGAAAACCTCGCCACTTTTTGAAACTTAGGTACTAACATCCCTTGACAGGAACGTTGCTTCGGTCAGGATGGTCGCAGTGGCCTTTGGTGAAAAAAGATTGGCGGGGGGCTGGTCCCTCATCACAATTTTCGTCCAGTAGGCTTAGTCCCCAGCAGCAAAATAGGGGTACTGGCAGGATAACCTGCCGGGAAAAACTCGTTTATTTAAAATATAGAGGCATTCCAGCTCTGCATGGACATATACATGCACGAATCCACGACAAGGTCCATCTTTTTCATTAATATGCTGATCAAAACAAGTACATACCTTACAGAACACAAACATGGACTCGAGAGATTACATTATTTAAACTAAGATTTGGCAAGTGCCTACATATTTAAGATTGAAAAAAGATAAGTGCCCCGTAATGCCCTTTCTTGTCCCTCTCCTCCTAGGCACGGTGGTAGAAGGCGAAGGGGGAAAAAGGAGCACCTGGGCAGAAGCCCAGCCAACCCTGTCGGGCTCCAAGAGAGGTAGCCTGGTGGGGACGGGAGGACACCGGCGAACGCGTCGATGGAGAGCATGGCAGAGACGGCCCGTCAACCGCCACCACCAGGGCCAGCAAGACGCGACAGGGCTAACGGAGCTGCGGCCCGCAAGGAAGCCTACCGGAGTCCAGCTGGAAGGCTGCTGGAGGAAGCCGGGAGGCATCATCCCCACCTCTGCATCCAACTCCCCGGCAAATCACCTTGCCGGGAAGGAGATGCAGGTGCATATGATGGTGTTGCCCGTTGATGAAGATGGTGCGGGTGACACTCAGCCGGAGTCAGAGTCGTCGCCCTCCCGGTCGCCGCCGTCGTCATCACCGTCACTGTCCTCCTCGTCACTTTCGCTCGAGGAGGAGCTTTCATCGTTGGTCGAGCTCTCCGCGCAGCACCATCAGCAAGCTCCCGAGCGCCCAAAAATCTTGACAGAAAGTAGGCCGCTCTCCATTAATTTAAACTGGAGAACGTGCCCCTCCGACAAGCTATGGGATCGAGCAAAAGTCTTCCAACCACGGCAGAGGTACATAACATGAGGAGCAGGGAAGTCAACATCCACCCACATGCCGCCATTCTGACGAACCCTCATGTGAATCCTCAGTGCGCGCGGCAGTTCGAGCTCCATTACCCATGCAAATGGAGTAGGGAGGCGGAGATGGTCGCACGGAGGCTTGTACAGCCTGATGACGAATTCCTGGGGCTGGTCTCCGACGTGGCCTTCCATCGGAGGAGGAGCCTCCGGTGGGGGCGCAGCCAGAGCACCACCCCGTCCTCCTCCTCCTCGAGCGTCGTGGCGGCCACGACCTCGCCCCCTCCCTCCTCCTCTCATGGCGGGTTCCACCACCCCGTGGTCTAGAGGAGGAGGGATGCGATGTCGAGCAGAAGCCCTCGTCGCCGCCACTGGAGTATGGCCACACCCTCGTCCCCTCACCATGGCAAGCGAAGAAAGATTGAGGAGAGGGAGGAAGAAGTGCGTGTAAACAAATGCACTACTCCTGCCCCCTTTTATAAAAGGACGGGGCAGGGGACTGGCCTTGAGCTCAGGGAGCAGCCGCCCCGGTCCTCCAATACGGCCTCCCTACACCTTCAGTGGCTCGGGGAATCAGGGCTGACCCTCTGCTCCAACCAACGATGCCTGGTTTTCTGCCATGGCACTCGCCTCGTGCTCTCCGCATCCACCACCTACCCTACCCAATGCATGAGGTACACGTGGCGGGTGCGCATGAAGCAGGCAGCAAGTGGGATGGCGGTTTTCGCCCCGTGAGCGTGGGGTGTGGGCAATCCGCAGGCCACGATATGAGTTTTTTCGTAACGTTGCACACGACATGCAGGAAAACCGGAAACTAGCCCCGACTCAAGATTAATGAAGAAGCAAAGAAGATCTCAAGGGGCGAGCCGCTTCTACGCCCCTGCCTATGCACTTATTAGGGCCTACCCCGACGACGCTCGGCAGCGCGTTCGGGACAGGCCCGGGGGCTTCTGTCGGTGCAACAAACCCTGGGTCAGTTGCCCAGACTGTGCACACGCACGAGAACAAGATTACAGCACCAAGATCAGAGTGGAGCACAAGGCATCAGTTCTTCGAAGGACCAACGTGCAGCACAAGGAGACCAAGACCAGCTAGAGAGCAGGATACTGCTGAGGGAAAAACCTCCCTTACCGGACAGGCAAGCCCGGCAAGGATGGGGTCTCCCCCGGAAGCAAGCCTCCAGGCCGTCCCAGCAGGGCCTGCCAGGACTCGCGAAAGCAGAACCACCTCACCACGACGCACGTTGTCGATCGGTGCGGTGTCAAGCTCCAAAGTGATTAAGTGGCCGCTATTCGCCACATGGCAGCCACTTCCTACAGCAAATACCTCCAGGCGACACATGTCTTGTGACGTGTCAAGCAAGCAGGCGCGAAGCTGGCAAAACAGCCCGGCAAGGCCTACCGGGCAAGCTACGATGTGACGTTGAGCGACGCATTTAATGCGCTCCGTCAGCCTGCAGAGTTAGGTATGATAGCACTATTTGCTATCTAACTAGTGCATAATGACTAATTTGCCACTGTGGTAACCCCTTTTGTCTATAAAAGGAGGCCCGATGCAACCGTAGAAAGGGTTAGTGAGCCCACCCCTTCATACATTCGTACGCGCATAGCCGTTTCGCCCTGAGGCAGCCCTACCGGGCAAAGCGAGTTGCGCTCACCACCATTTCTCCACCATTAATCCACCAAAGGAGGAGTAGGGTTTTACGCCTCACGGTGGCCCGAACCTGGGTAAAGACTGCCCCTGTGATCTCTGCCGTGCTGCTCGACGCCCCTCTGCTCTTTGTGCAACGTGCCATCCCCCCACTGAACCAGCAAGGGATTCTTGGTCCCATAGGTGGCCGTGGTTTCCCGCGACACTATGTTTCACCGAACCTACACGGTCACAAGCTTAAGGTAATCACGATATGTTGAGTGTTATTAGGACATGAATATTGAGAATATATTTGTGTAATTGTTCAATTAATATACTGAATAGTTTCTAGAGGAACCGAAAGCGTTCTGGGGTGACCGAAAGGGTTTTGGAGTTTATCGGACAATGCCAAATATTTCTGATAAATAGTATATAGTTGGAAAATGTTTTCGGTGATGTTAAATTGATAATAAAAGGCTCTAGTAATTGATAGGAGGTTTTTATATTTTATTTAATATCAACGGGCCTTAAAAGGCCATGAGGTGGAAGGAGAATTGGGCCACATAGCCCCAATTTGGGTGGCGCCCCCTTTTTCCCTTAGTGGGAGGACGAACTGGGGAAGGGAAAGGACACCTCCTTCCCCCTTGGCCGGCGCAAGGGGAGGGGAGTCCTTCCTCTCCTCTTGGCAGCCCCCCCCCCCAAACCTATATATACTAGAGGATTTTGTCCACTGAACAACACAAGTTTTTGGAGCCTCCTCTTGTTCTCTAGTTCTAGTTCTAGTTAGTCCTAGTTGATCAATTAGAGATAGACCTAGATCCTCTATTCCTCATAATTAGAATCCTAGTGTGGCTCTAATATCCTCCCTCTAATTCTCTGGTGATGATTAGCTCGGACCGCGAAGCGCTGCGGATCGCGAAGATTGTATGCTTGCAACTCGTAGAGAGGCCATGCTTTTGGTCTTCCATTCGAGGGACTGTTCGTGGGTGTTTCACGAGATCGTTCATCTACGATTAGATGGACTTCAAGTACGATCTACATCGACTTGTCTACTTTTGCTGCAACTCAAAGTCGGCAATGATCTGATCCAAACCGTTCATCGCATCTTCATAGTGTTCCGGTTGATCGTAGAAAGATTTTTTTTGTTTACTACTACGTTACCCAATAGTCTCGCGGCTATTCGGTGCGTACGCTCATCTTTCCACATGGACAACAAGCTTGTCCACCCTTCGCAGGTCCAGGCAATTGGAACGAGAAGGAAAGCGGCTGCACCCAAGGAGAGCCTCTCCCGAAGATGTGGCTCTGAGGTGCTTAAGGTTGTATCATGGACGAACATGGTTTAAATAGTGGACCACGCTGGGTATGGCAAGAAGCGGAAGTTTGATTGCGAGCATCAGAGTGGGTTTCTCCGCCACCACGCCTGTTAAATGTCGGGCAGGCAGACGGACGGGCAGTTGGCTTCAATGCAGTAGGAAGCCTTCTCATCGCCCAGTCCGGTCACGTCATTTTTCTCCAGCATTGAATAGGCATGAAGAGCAAGCGAATGCGATGCGGGCGGCGCTCTCGGCCGCCGCACCGCTTTAATGTCGCACCTTGTTTAATAATTGATATACCATTTTTCTCACTGTTTGCTACTTGCTACCTTGCTATTTTTGTTATTTTAGATTACAAAAAACATATATCTATTATCCGTACTACACTTGTATCACGATCCCTTTGCTGAACTAGTGCACCTATGCAATTTACTATTGTATTGGGTGTGTTGGGGACACAAAAGATTTTTTTTATTTGATTGTACGGTTGTTTGAGAGGAACCATCTTCACCCTACACCTCTCACACATTGATAAACCTTAGGTCATTCACTTGAGAAAAATTTACTGTTGTCCTAAAAAACTTTGCGCTTGGAGGCTCAACAGAGTCTACAAGAATAAAGTTGTGTAGTAGACATCACCATGCAAGCGTCCGAGAAACCTAGCTCACCCAAACTCTCTCCCCCCCCCTCTCTCTCTCTCTCTCTCTCTCTCTCTCTCTCTCTCTCTCTCCCGCGCCCTTTCCAGCGCGAAGCGGTCAGCGCCGCTCTAGAGCACCAGTGTCTCATGCCGCCGCAGAGCGACACGACCTCTCACGTCGCTCCGACATTGAAGTGGCGCACCGGCCGAGAGTGCTACCCGCGCCGCTCCCTGGTGCATGCGACTTCTCCGCATTCAAACGACAGCCCGTCTGTCCACCTACCCACATTAAACATGGGCGGATGCCGAAGAACCTGCTTTGGCGCCACCCGTCCGTCCGTTTGCTGCCCACCATTAACCACCTCGTTGGTTGCCCTGTCAGCCGCCCACTATTTAAACCCCAGGCCCGACCATATCCGCACACAACACCCTGCTCTCTACACTAGCCCACCATGGCCTCCTCGAGCTCCAAAGCCGTCTGGGATAACCTCTCGCCCGAGCTGAAGCATGAGATCGCCACCATTGCAGCCAGCTGGCAGGCCGACAGGCAGACACATGCTAGTGCTGCGATCGCCCAAATGGAAGAGGAGGTTGACGACGAGCCGACGCCCCCGCCTGCCAATGCCGGCATTGCCATGGGCGAGGCCGTGCTCACTACACCGAGATGGTGTTGGAAGAGCCGCGGACCTCGTTCCAGCAGGCATAGGCCGACCATGAGTACAACGTCCGCCTCCCCGACAAGCACCGATGCGCGAAGGAGCAACTCGCCACCGTTCCAACCATCACGTCGATGTGGACGTGCGCGAGCAGGAGGCGTTGATCCAATCCTTCCACACCGCCCATGAAAATCCGCCGCATTAGAAGCCGCCTTCAAGGAGATCGATGAGGCGCCGGATGAAGTCTACGACAAGGATGAGGACGAGGACGATGTCGCTTGCTCCTCCGCGCTCCGTCGGCATGACAACGATGCCAGCATGTTCACGGGCGTCGTTGACAGTGGGGAAGAGTAGAGCATGGGAGGTAGCTGGGTGGGCTGATCATCGTCAGCCGATTAGCCGCAGGCAGACTATGGAGGCGGTGCTTCATTTTTGGGGCTCATGGCCAGCCCAATATGGGAGACAGGCGCCGACGGTTATTTTAGGCTGGGTTTAGAGCCACTCTAGTTCAAATATGTCAAAAACCGTGCGGTTTTATGTAAAATTATTCAAATATGAATGAATATCGTCCGAGTTGTGTAATATACAACAAATTTGTTTGATTTCTTTAAATTTCTTTTTTTAATTTTAACTTCATTAAATTTTGACCGAATACAATCAGACATGTGTGGCTAGCTTTAAATGGCCAGCTCCCATATCATGGTTCGCGGACGGATGCGACGTCCGATTTCCGGGTCCGCCTTACATATCCGTGGCAAAGGGGGACATCGCTCAGCCAATTTCAGATTATCTTTTACCGTGGAGCGAAGAGGGCGTATTATAAAACAGAAAACGTAACAGCACATCGAGGGGCGGCGTGGAGAAGCGCGTCTTTCCCCACCCTCCCTAACAAACCTCCGTTGCTGTTTTAAGATCCGATCTCCCCTTCCCCCCTCCCCTCCCCCCTCCCTTCCTCCTGACCACCCCTCTTCGCGCTCCAGCTAAATCCACGCCACCGATGGCCCGCACGGGCCTCGCGGACGCAACGGCGCCGGAAGCCGACGCAATGCCGGCCGCCAGCAAGGACGCCGCCGACGTCCGCATGATCTCCACCAAGGAGCTGCAGGCGCACGCCGCCGCGGACGACCTCTGGATCTCCATCTCCGGGGACGTCTACGACGTCACGCCCTGGCTGCGCCACCACCCGGGCGGCGAGGTCCCGCTCATCACCCTCGCCGGCCAGGACGCCACCGACGCCTTCATGGCCTACCACCCGCCCTCCGTGCGCCCGCTCCTCCGCCGCTTCTTCGTCGGCCGCCTCTCCGACTACACCGTCCCCCCCGCCTCCGCCGACTTCCGCCGCCTCCTCGCGCAGCTCTCCTCCGCGGGCCTCTTCGAGCGCGTCGGCCACACCCCCAAGTTCCTGCTCGTCGCAATGTCGGTGCTCTTCTGCATCGCCCTCTACTGCGTCCTCGCCTGCTCCAGCACCGGGGCCCACATGTTCGCCGGCGGCCTCATTGGCTTCATCTGGATCCAGTCGGGCTGGATTGGCCATGACTCCGGCCACCACCAGATCACCAGGCACCCCGCGCTCAACCGCCTCCTGCAGGTGGTCTCTGGGAACTGCCTCACCGGCCTCGGCATCGCCTGGTGGAAGTTCAACCACAACACACACCACATCTCCTGCAACAGCCTCGACCATGACCCTGACCTCCAGCACTTGCCGCTCTTCGCGGTTTCCACCAAGCTCTTCAACAACCTTTGGTCAGTCTGCTACGAGCGCACCTTGGCGTTTGATGCCATATCCAAGTTCTTCGTCAGCTACCAGCACTGGACATTCTACCCGGTGATGGGATTTGCAAGGATAAATCTTCTTGTGCAGTCAATCGTGTTCCTGATCACACAGAAGAAGGTGCGGCAGCGTTGGCTGGAGATCGCCGGAGTTGCTGCGTTCTGGGTTTGGTACCCCTTGTTGATCTCTTGCCTGCCGAATTGGTGGGAGAGGGTGGCTTTTGTGCTTGCAAGCTTTGTGATCACGGGGATTCAGCATGTTCAGTTCTGCCTGAACCACTTCTCATCTGCTGTCTATGTTGGGCCACCAAAGGGGAACGACTGGTTTGAGAGGCAAACCGCGGGCACACTTGATATCAAGTGCCCCCCGTGGATGGATTGGTTCCATGGTGGTCTGCAGTTCCAGGTTGAACACCATTTGTTTCCTCGCCTGCCTCGGTGCCACTATAGGATGGTCGCGCCGATTGTGCGCGACCTTTGCAAGAAGCATGGGCTGTCTTATGGTGCTGCCACATTCTGGGAGGCAAATGTAATGACATGGAAGACGCTACGGGCTGCAGCATTGCAGGCCAGGGAAGCCACTACTGGAGCTGCTCCGAAGAATCTGGTCTGGGAAGCTTTGAACACTCATGGATGACTGGGATCAGGACTGGAGTATGAGACAATTGTAAGCGTCGAGCCTTGCAGGCATGCAATTATCTGATTGCTTCTCGATTGCATAGAGAGATTGATCCTTTTAGCCGTTGGAGTCGTGTTGGATTTTTCGTGTTGCCATGACTATCTTTGCAGTTCAATCGTGGGTTCATGCTTCAGTTGTGTACTTGTACACCATATTTAGATTGTTGGGCTCTCCCTATCACGGTAACTATATCAATAGTACTTGATTTATATCATAAATCCGTGGCTTATCTTTACATCCATTTCATTTTGCTTGTAAGTTCATGAAACTGTAAACTCAATTGATGGTTGGTAGCCTGTATATCGTGCTGCTACGGCAGCTTGAACTGCATTTGGGGAACATGAGGATTCCAATAATAAACGTTTAGCCATTTTGTCTACCGCATCTGTATGTCCTCCATGGTTTGATATATATTTTCCATTCACTTAAGTGTCAATTTCTTTGTATTTTCGTAAAATGGCTGGATAGAATAGCTGACAGGGCATACAAACACTATTCTTGATTCTGCTATTTCTGAAGAGTTGTTGAATAGTTCAAGCTTTCAGATTTACCAGCAGTGTGTTATATGCTGCCTAGAGACTGTCTAGCTGGATTTGCCTAACAATTCAAGAAAAGATACTATCCATTGGTCTTGTGTGTGCATCTGCATACCATAAGTTCACAATCCGTAGCATCATTTGTCTCATCGCAAAACCGGAGACTACAGTTCCATGCTACTGTCCTTGCATAACTGATGTTGTATAAAACTAGGGCAAATTTGTCAAGTCATAGACAATTCATGGATGTGATCTACAGATCCACCATGGCCAAACAACTGGCATCGTGTTTCTTGGCCACTAATCGTGAGTCCTGATCAGCATGCGTTGCTGTACAAAATACAGCCATTTCTTTGGTGTCTTTGTCCGATTGCTTTAAAGATACTCTTGGACCATTTCGATTCGTCACTGGTGGTTAGTAGCGTGCAGCGCATGTGAGATGCCCTCGCGTACCCACGGCACGGCACCCCGTCTGTTTGCTTAACAGAAATAGTACTAGTTGTTGTCTGACATGTACACAGGGCTCCCTGCCTAGTTGTGTAAGTATAGTTGCTTGTCAGAATGCATAGCCCTGCTTGATCTCTCCAGAATATTCGCTTGAACTTGGCACGGAGTGTGTTTTCAGATGCAACATGTTTTCCGGTAACGGGAAGATGTGATCTAGAGCATGGCCGCGCCATTTTGCTAATAATTGCCATGAACAATCTCATTGGCTAACAGTTCTTGTGGTGTTTGGCAGCAGCCAGTGCCCTGTGCTGTTGCGATTTTCAGAGTTAATCCGCCCTTATCGCCAAAGTGGATGCTAAGAGCAACTCCAATGGGGCGACCCATTTTGTCTGCCCGCGTCTGTTTGGGTCGGCGTGGACAAAAGCGGCGGCCCGACGCGCCGACCCAAACGGACGCGCGTCCGTTTTTCGTCCGCGGGCGACCTATTCCAGGCCCATTTTTGAGCCGGATTTGCGTCGACGCGGACACGAGACGCGCGCGCGCCTACTTCTCTCCCCGGGCCCGCCTGTCGGTGGCAGCCACAACCATTTCCTTCCTTTTTCCCCAAAAACGCTCCCGCCAGCGCGCGCCCCCGCCCCCAACCAGCGATGGAGGACGCCATCGACCTCGACGCCGCCGCCGGCCTCGCCTCCCTCGCCTCGTCCGGCGCCGTCGCCCCCTCCGGGAAAGGCAAGCCTCGTGCGGCGCGCAAGACCGCCGCGGCGACCAAGCCGAAGAAGGCACTGACGCCCGAACAACGGGCAAGGGAGTCGGCCAAGAGGAAGGGCCGGAGGCACGCCGCGGACGTGAGGGATGAGGCCGTTGCGCAGGCCGCCGCCGCCGCCGCGCAGCAGGAATTCACCAACGCCCGCGTCGCCGCTGCAACGAGGGAGGTGCTCTACATGCTTGGGGTAAACCCTAGCCAGCACAACCTCGTCCAAGCCGCCGTCGTTGCGGCCAGCACCGGCTCGTCGGCATTTCCTCGGATGGTGATGCCTGACTCACCCCGTGCATCAGCTTGCAACCCGGTCCCCGGCTTCCACGTCTACCCGCAGGCCTCCCGCCTCTCCGGGGAGTGCTCACCCAACGTGAGCGTGGTCGCGCCTTTCACGCCCGCGCCCGCGCCCATCGACCTCAACGCCACCCCGGTGGTCGGTGGCTCGTCGTCCGGCGGCACGAGGAAACGCGTGCGACAGACGCCGACTAGCGGTCTCCCGGACGCCCGCAACCTGTTCGAGGAAATGCCGTCCGCCGTCGACGAGGACTACATGCAACACCTCATCTTCGAGGGTGGTGCGTCGGGCGCTGGCTATGATCCCGAGGAGACGCAAAGCCAGGACGGCCGCGGGGCGTTCACGCCGGCCGCTGGCTATGATCCCGACCAGGCGGCCTTCATGCGTGATCAGGTCGGCGTCGACCTGGACGGCTTCCCCCTCGACCACGAGTTCCCGGACGACTATGGGCTAGAGGAAGAGGACGAGTGCGACATCGAAGTGGAGCCTTTGTTCGAGGACGAGCTCGCCAACCAAACCGCCGGTCCTAAGCCGAAGCGCAAGAGCAAGCGCACGAAGGCGTACACAGCTGCCAAGGACAAGCTTCTATGCGAGTGTTGACGAGACATTGGACAAGACCCAAAGAAGGGCGCCGAGCAAAAGCATTCAACCTTTTGGACTCGTGTGCACTGCGAGTTTCATGAGCGCAAGAAGTTTCCACCCTACCAATTTGTGAGCACGCGCGGGTGGGTCTCCATTTCCAAGCGGTGAAGGGTGATCCAACAAGAGTGCAACAAGTTTTGTGCCACCCTTGAGAGCGTCAAGGCCCGCCCCGTGAGCGGCATCGTCATGCAAGACATGGTATGATAGCAAGCAAGTCGGCCTCTTTTGTGCCATCAAGATCATTTTTTTACGTCTTCATTTGCTATCACTTGCCCATATGCTTGCATGAAAACATTTTGTAGGCATTTCAAGCTTTGGAGGCATTCAAGGTTCAACACAATGGCAAGTGCTTCAACCTCTCCCATTGCTATCGGGTCATCAAGGACGAAGAGAAGTTCAAGGCACAATATGCCGCGCTCAAGGCACGTGGGGGGAAGGGCGCCGTGGAGGATGTTGGGAAGGGCGAGCCGGCATGACCGCGGGGGAAGACCAACTCGAAAAAGGAGGACAAGCGAGATGCGGCCACCAACGCCTTGATCGCAAGCGTGGACGGCATGATGAATAAGAAGGACTCAAGGGAGGAGGAGCGCCGGCGTTTCAAAGAAGAGCAAATGAGTGTTTTCATGGAGATCCAAAGGAGGAGGCTTGATCTTGACACCGAGAAGCAAGCCAAGATGTTCGAGCTTGAGGCCGAGAAGCAAGCCAAGATGCTAGAGATCGAGGCCGCCAACGCCAAGACAAAGGCGAAAGAAGTGGCTCTTGCAAGCATGATGACCGGGGTGGAGATCATGAAGGTGGATCTCAACGCCTTGTCGCCAAGGAAGAGGCCGTGGTTCGAGAAGATGCAGGCCAACATGCTCAAGTTTCAGGACGACTGATCTATGGCGTCGAGGGCCATCTTTTTTGTATGTCGTCAGGTGTGCCGGCATGAGCACGGGAGCCGCGATGGCGTGGTCGAACTCCAAGTCCCACCATTTTTTATGTGCTGGCATGTGTGCCGGCCGGCTGGCGAGTGCGCCAGCATGAACTGTGGTATTTTCTGAAGCCGACATTGTATGTCGGTGCTCGCATGGTGCCGGCATGAGACATGGCCGCTGGCATGATCGGCCGCGGGCCTTTTTAAATTTAAAAGTTGAATGCAGACATGAAATGGGTCGGCGCGCTGGGCGAATTACCGACCCAAATGCAAAACTAGGCGGACGCCGGACGGGCAGCCGACCTAAATGGACAAAAAGCGGACAAATGCGCCGTTGTTTGGATCGCCCCATTGGAGTTGCTCTAACCATGTTTGAAATCATCCTCCTCCCTCCATGTACGACATCGAGAAATACTCCCTCCGTTTCTTTTTAGTCTGCATATAAGGTTTGGTCAAAGTCAAGCTTTGTAAAGTTTGACTAACTTTTTATTAAAAAATATAAACATTGACAATATGAAATCAACATTATCAGATGCACCACGAAATGTATTTTCATACTATATAGTTTTAATATTGTAGATGTTCATATTTTTTTATATAAATTTGGTCAAACTTTATGTATTTTGATTTTGACCAAATCTTATATGCGGAGTAAAAAGAAACGGAGGGAGTACAAGTTTTCTGGCATATGGAGTATTTTACAAATTGAAATTACTGTATACCAATGACAACATGTGACATAAGCTTTGCACGTCTGCTGTACCTGACCCCACGGCTCTACCTAACTTTGTTTCCTTTTTTCTTTTTGAGAGCGCGTTGTACAGCTACGTACTTGTTGGAAGTTGGAACGTACGCATCTACGATCTAGGGTGCAGCTTTCCGGTCACCCTCCTCATCCACTCCTAAAACAGGACAGCTGCAACGGTGACAGAAGATAGATCAAATGATCGTTTCAAAATTCAAATGTTAAATAAAACTACTCCTACTTGTGCCCAAAAAAATGATCTAGTTTAACACGAATCCGCAAGAGTCGTTGCCTCTTGGGCAAGGGCCAAGGAATATCTCGATCCCCGGAACGTGCTCGCACCGCTAGTCCCAAGTCGTCCATTTGATAACGTGCTCCGCGGAGCATCCCTCGGCCTGATATTCCTTTTGTGGCCGCGTTAAGTTAAGTTTATTTGCGGCCGGTCGGCAAAAATATCTTCGGCCTTCGACGTCAATCTTTGGGGGTAATGATCGACCGCGGCCCACATGTGTGGCAGTGCTGGAGTAGAGTATTTGTTTACGTGTACTTGGGGGCAGAGGCACGTCCAATGGGAGGGAGGCAACGACTGGGCAGGATCGCGTGTTCCGAGGTGACTCGGCTCGTGACGATGTACTTGCCTGTTTTTGGTTTACAGTCGTGTGATCTGAGCCACTTTATGTGCTACTACTGTCATGGTGCCTCTTTTTTCTCCCAGGAACCGTCATGCTGTCGTTTTCCATACGAAACCAACTTTTCTATTTTGCGCGTCGTCGGCACGATCTTTATATTTTGGTAAACAAATAGCTGGGTTTTTGCCTTAATTGGGTGTTCCTATGTTAACCACAATTGCCTCTTTAGTGTTGTCTAAATATTACTACTCCCTCCGTTCAAAAATACGTCTTCGACAAGTATTTTCGAACGGAGAGAGTATTTTATTCACGAAAACAAACATAGGTTACTATTTTTTTGGATTGAGAACTCTTTCTTTTCCCCTGTCGCAAGGTGACTAGGAAAAGCCTCCTCCTTAGATCTCTGTGGGCGAGCCTACTTTTTCTCAAATACTCACGAGTGTGTGTATCATTCATTAGAAAAGGAGGGGAGAGACTCCCAAAGTTTATAGACATATTTACATGCCGGCTGAAGCCGGCACCGCCATTGTATCCGCTAGCCTACTACGTTACCCCATGCTGCCCTGTCGGATTCAGGGCTCCGCAGACCGAAGAAATGTTCGAACACTGGCGCGTGTGCGAAGAAGTCAACCTCTCCAGCCAACTGATCCGCCTTCCCAAGACCTAACTCGATGAACAAGGGAGAAGATAGACACGACAGTTTACCCAGGTTTGGGCCACCTTGCGGTGTAAGACCCTACTCCTGCTTTGGGGTGGATTTGCCTCACGAGGGGCTGAGGATGAACTAGTACAAGGGAAGAACAACCTCGCGAGGTCTGCTCTGCTGGGGGGTGAGCTAAGGGGATTCGATGGGATCGTCCCCCTCTACGGTGGTGGCTAACCTATATTTATAGTGGCCTCGGTCCTCTTCGCTCAAAATGTAGGCGGGAAGGTGTAACGCCCCGAGACCGATGTGCCAGTTGTCCTCCCGCTATTCGTTGTTGTTGCTTTGTCTTTTGCTTGCGTGTCGCATCTTGCCATGTCATCATCTGCATTTCATATCATGTCATCATGTGCATCGCATTTGCATACGTGTTCGTCTCCAAAAACCGTGTCGGGCTGCATCTCTCCCCTCTTCTCTCAGACCAACCCGCTCTTCACAATCCGCCAGACCCAACCTAACCTCTCTCGTCAGCCCGCGCCCCCCTCGCGTGAGCGTCCAAAACTGCCCCGAACCCGAATCGCTCAGTCATCACCGTTGCATTCAGATCATCTACTAACATCTACAAAACGTCTCCGTTTTCTTATTTGGACTTCCTAGCTATTTAATTTGCGATCGTTCGTTTGCGATCGGAGGGACGATATACCCTAAGTCAACCCACTTGCTATATATATTAGCCTAACCTAGACCAAATCCCTAATTCCTAGGGATCCTCCCAGCCGCCGCCGCCGCACTCATTCCCCACCTTGGGATCCTCTCATTCCCCCTGCACCAACCAGCTCGTTTTTCCCCGTTCCAATCCAATCCATCCCCTCCTCTCGTTCCAACCTCCTCGACCTCGCCGGAGCCACCGCCCGCTGCATCAGGCCGGCCCCCTCACCCTGCGCCTGTGTCTCTTCTCCCTTCCCTTCCCTTTCTCTCTCTCCCTCTCATTTCCTTGCTCCCTCTCTCTCTCTCGCAGGGAACACAGGAACCAGGAGCTCCACGCCATGGCTGATTCCCTCGCCGAACTTCTCAAGTCCGTCCCGCCGGAGTTCCTCGCCGCCGGGAATCGTCTCCCTGACCCTCGGACTGGCCGGATCCACCGTGCTCGCGTGGACCTTGCCCCTCGCCCGGACCCGCCGCCTGCAGGCCTTATCTCGGCCGGGTCCGCTGATGCCGCTGTTTCCCCGTCGATCGAGCAAGCACGACCCCGCGCCCAGATCCGGCCATCCCCGGCGAGCTCCGCCTCCCGTTCCCGTCGCGCCGCCGTCGCCAGGACTCCTGCCGCGTCGCTGCTGCCTTCGTTGACCGCGTCAGCTCCCCTGCTTCAGGAACGAGACGACCAGCGCCAAGTCCCGCATCGCCGTTGGCCGCGTCCCTGTTCGCCTGGAGCCAGCGCGAGAGCGCCCCAAGGCCCAGCCCAGCTTCCTCCGCGGCCTGTTCGCACAACCTGGTCCAGCCGCTGGCCAGATCCGGCCCAGCGAGGTGAGGACGCGCCCAGCCTCGCCTGTGCACTGTTGGGCCAGCCAGCAGATTCGGCCCAGTGTGGTTTTTTTTTCCAGATATGTGTATTTGTCTATTATCCAGTGCTTGCATATTTTCAGAATTGCCATTGTTTTGCATTGCTCATATTTAAATATGCATGCATCCAAATTAAACAAACTATGCATGTGAAATGATTAGAGTTTTATCTAGTTTCACAATTTGCCACTTTCATCCCATGTTAAAATGTTTAAACTTGTTGTTTGATTAAATTTATATAAATGCCATGTTAAAATGATTTAATTCATAACTAATTAACCGTAACTCGGTTTTAAATAAACTATATATGTAAATGGGGTGGAAAAATGCATAGATTAACATGGTAGCATTACCTTCCATGTTTAACAATTCTAAAATATACTTTAGGACAGAACAGTACCAAACCTAATATATGCATATGAGGAGTTTCCGGACTTGTTATTTTGTTGTTCCGGCCTCATTTAAACTTGCCTAAATAGTTAGTTTAATTATGCTTCACCTCTTGCCATGTTTAACAACATTTAATATTGTTGGGTACATAAACAAGAGAGAACTAAATAATTGATGTGGTGTTTCGTCAACATGCAACTCGTTGCATATTGAGCTCCACTTAATTTGTAGAATTGTCTGTTGCACTTTGCCATGCCATGAGTCTTTAAAACGGACATGCATCATTCTTGTTTGTGCATCATGCCATGTGAATGTGGTGGTTGTTTACTTTGTTGTTTGCTTCTTTCCGGTGTTGCTTCTTTGGGTTAGTTCCGATAACGTTGCGATTGTGAGGATCCGTTCGTCTACGTCCGTTTGTCTTCTTCATGGACTCGTTCTTCTTCCTTGCGGGATTTCAGGCAAGATGACCATACCCTCGAAATCACTTCTATCTTTGCTTGCTAGATGCTCGCTCTTTTGCTATGCCTATGCTGCGATGCCTATCACTTGCTTATCATGCCTCCCATATTGTCAAACCAAGCCTCTAACCCACCTTGTCCTAGCAAACCGTTGTTTGGCTATGTTACCGCTTTGCTCAGCCCCTCTTATAGCGTTGTTGGTTGTAGGTGAAGATGAAGTTTGTTCCTTGTTGGAACATGGAGATGTTGTTCCTTGTTGGAACATGGTTACTTGTTGGGATATCACAATATATCTTATTTAATTAATGCATCTATATACTTGGTAAAGGGTGGAAGGCTCGGCCTTATGCCTGGTGTTTTGTTCCACTCTTGCCGCCCTAGTTTCCGTCATATCGGTGTTATGTTCCTGGATTTTGCGTCCCTAACATGGTCGGGTGATTTATGGGACCCCCTTGACAGTTCGCTTTGAATAAGACTTTTCCAGCGAGGCCGAACCTTGGTTTTACCATTTGCCTCACCACCACCTACTTTTCCCTTGGGAGTCGCTCTCTCGAGGGTCATCTTATTTTAGCCCCCCCGGGCCAATGCTTGTCTAAGTGTTGGCCCGAAACGAGTAGACTGCGGGGCCACCTTGGGGAAACATGAGGCCTGGTTTTACTCGTAGGATGTCTCATCCGGTGTTGCCCTGAGACCGAGATATGTGCAGCTCCTATCAGGATTGTCGGCGCATCGGGCGGCTTTGCTGGACTTGTTTTATTACTGTCGAAATGTCTTGTAGCCGGGATTCCGAGACTGATCGGGTCTTCCCGGGGAGAAGGAATATCCTTCGTTGATCGCGAGAGCTTATCATGGGCTAAGTTGGGACACCCCTGTAGGGTTTGAACTTTCGAAAGCCGTGTCCGCGGTTATGTGGCAGATGGGAATTTGTTAATGTCCGGTTGTAGAAAACCCGAAGTTGACCTTAATTAAAACACATCAACCGCGTGTGTAACCGTGATGGTCTCTTCTCAGCGGAGTCCGGGAAGTGAACACGGTGTTGGAGTTATGCTTGACGTAAGTAGCTTCAGGATCACTTCTTGATCATAGTTGTTCGACCGTGCTTTTGCCTTCTCTTCTCGCTCTCATTTGCGTATGTTAGCCACCATATATGCTAGTCGCTTGCTGCAGTTCCACCTCACTACCCTGTCCTACCTTTAAGCTTAAATAGTCTTGATCTCGCGGGTGTGGGATTGCTGAGTCCCCGTGACTCACAGTTACTTCCAAAACCAGTTTGCAGGTGCCGATGAAACCGTGCAGGTGACGCACCCGAGCTCAAGGAGGAGCTCGATGAAGATCTTGTTCATTGTGTTGTTTCATTTCAGTTGATCAGTAGTGGAGCCCAGTCGGGACGATCGGGGATCTGTGTAGCATTTGGGGTAGTCTTCTTTTATTTTGGTTCCGTAGTCGGACCTTGATTGTATCTGTATGATGTATTGCTTTACTCATGTATTGTGTGAAGTGGCGATTGTAAGCCAGCTATGTATCTTTTTCCCTTATGTATTACATGGGTTGTGTGAAGATTACCTCACTTGCGACATTGCTTTCAATGCGGTTATGCCTCTAAGTCGTGCTTCGACACATGGGAGATATAGCCGCATCGAGGGCGTTACAGAAGGGATCCCACAATGGCCAATTTGAAAGGGGACAAGTAGTACATCTTATCCTTACGAAAGGTGGTCTTTGCCTGCAAATTTTCTGGTCGTGACGCTGCGGTGGGCTCAGCGATGACATCCATTCTGCCGTCCTGTCGGTCTTGGTCTCGTTGCATGGGAATGGAAACCTTTGCTTGATTCATCGGGACCCCGCGTCTGCACTTGCCTCCTTAGCACCAAAGAGGAAACTGTCTTCTCTGCGCCCGCTGGCGCCCGCCTGGCCTTGGTCGTCATGGCTTGCGTCACCGCAACCTCACGAGGTTGGGCACCTGCATAGAAATCTTCACTCCTCAGGAGCAGCCTGTGAAGGCCGCTCCCTCCGGAGGTCTTGGCGTCGACCGCCTCGCGAGGCTTGGCCCCTCGCGAGGGTCTTGTCTTGTTGGTGTTGTAGATGGGCTGGACCAGGCCGTCGATGGAGCCACGCCACGGGCCGCAGGCAGGCAAGTGTGGGTACCCTGGTTCCTAGAATGCCGACAGTAGCCCCCGGGCCCAAGGCACGCTCGGACTTGGCTTCGAGGCGAAGTGTCGCGGGCCCCAATCGCCTATGGACCGAGCCGACGCATGGCGCTTGATGGGACGTGAGAAGTCGGCGATTAGCCTTCCTCCGGCTATAAATGGGGGAGGGGGCGGAGCCCCCAACCCAGCTTCATCTTCTCGCCTCTTGCTTCACCTTCTTCGTTCCGCCATCTTGCTAGAGCATCCATGGCGCCAGCGAGGAGGTTCTCCTCCGCGGAGAAGGGAAAGGCTCCCAAGGACGGACCGGACTCGCCGCCGCCCAAGAGAGGCCGCGGCCGCCCCCATAAGTACGCTGCGACGCCAGCGATGGCCCCCCAAGGGTGTGGGCGCGCTTCCTTGAAGGTTGGCGCCGCCTCCGGCAGCCGTGGGGGTGCTCCATCCTGCGGCGGAAGCTGCCGCGGCCGGGGTTGCCGCGGTGACAGGGGGAGGCACGCGGCGGCCGTTCGGCCACCGCGTCCACGATCCCACTCGGCCGACGCGTCTTCCGAGTTCGTGGTGTGGGCAGAGAGGCCCGCAGGCGTCTGGTTCCAGCTCCCGCGCTTCTTTGCGGGCGTGCTGCCGGCCGGGGGGGCTGGTGGCCTCTGGCTGCAGGCCGATGGTTGCTGCAGCAAGGCCTCGTGGGTGGAGGCCGATGTCAGCCCCGCCAGCAACGTGTTCCTGAACCGCGGGTGGCAGCCTTTTGCTCGCGCACGCGCCCTGCAGGGGAGGTGCACCCTCCACTTCAGGTATGACGCGCGCTGCGACCCTCTACGTCAGGGTCTTCAGGGAAGATGGCAGGCGCCTGGGGTGCTGCCCGGAGAGCGACGACGATGACGGCGTTCACCCCTCCGATGACGATGGCGAGAGGGGCGGTAGCATCTCCGGCGGCGAGCTTTCCCTTGGCGACGGTCGCGACGCCTCTAGGCGGCGATGGCTCTTCCTCTAGGAAGAGCACGAGCGACAGTGACTACGACAAGCCGCCACGTCGCCGAGCTCAGACCAGGGAGGGTGATTAGCCGCCACGCCACGACGCCTCGGTGAAGCAGGGGGAGAACTCCGACTGAGCACGGACGCTGCTGGAGCCGGGTCTCGGGAGCCACTGTAGTTTCGCGGCCGCTTTTGCTTCTTTCTTTCTCCTGCATCAGAAAAGTGTAAAGCCCCATTGGGGCGTGTAATGGACCACGGCGCTCGCGCCATTATGTTATCGTTTTATTATTGCGTCCTGATATTCGTGTTGCCGCTGATTGGGATTGGGATGACTTAGCTTAGTGTGCTTGCAGTAGACTCCCGTGTCGTGAGAGCGAGCTTCTATGGAGCTTGGACTTCCTGCATGCCCCTCGTCCCGGAGAGGTCCTGCCAGGAGATTTCTTCTTGAGGATTCGAAAGTCCTCGGGCCTCGGGAGGCACCTGGTGGCCGAGGGGTTAGGGGACCTACGGAGGCACCGTGCCTTGCGTGAGCCCCTGAGCATGAGCCAGTCACCACCGGTACGCTGTGTCGCGATGCCCGGAGGCACGGACTCAGGAGGGTGTGCGTGCCCGTTGGCTTGTTTAAGGGCGTCGCGCGAGGATTAAGATGCCAAAGACTAGGGCACCAAGGCTTTGGCGAGGTATGTTCGCGGGCGGGGCCCAAGCGCACACACCGTGCCCAGCCCCCACGCGCGTGACGCGCGAGGAAGAGCAACGGGCAACTGTCACTCTCCCTAAGGCAAGACCTGAAAGAGCGAATGCCGCGAGGAGAAAAATTTCCCAACCCTTTCAAATAAAGACGCGCAAACTTCAAATTTAATTCCAAGAAGTTGCAAACCATCTACAGAAAGTAAGCAAAAGAACAACCGCGTCCGGCACCTATACTAGTCTTCTGGTGTTCCCGCCAGCGCGGAGCATAAGGCCTCCACTATGACGTGGGTGGGAGCCCCCGTGAGGCCCAGGGGCGGCGCTCAGGAGACTCCGGGGCGTGTACAGCCCCACTCATTATTACGTGAGAGTCTCACGGGCGGAGACTTAAGAGGCGCATGGCCTTGGTCACAGATAGAACTTCCGGAGGTGCTAGATGTTCCAGGCATTCTGGATGGGGACCCCGTCCTGCGTCTCCAGGCGCGCGGCGCTAGGCCTGGAGACACAGACGATCCTGAACGGGCCCTCCCACATGGGCGAGAGCTTGTGAAGCCCCTTCATGGAGAGCACCCGTCTCAGGACGACGTCACCCACCTCGAGGGTCCTGAAACGAATGCTACAACAGTGATACAGCTGTAGCGCCTGCTGGTACCTCTCGGCACGGATCAAAGCTTGGCGGCGGCCCTCCTCCCCGAGCAGGAGGTCCATCCCCAGCGAGGCGTCCTGGTGTGCCTCATCAAATGCCAAGACCTGCCGGGAGTGATGTTTGACCTCATGAAGGAGGACCGCCTCAGCCCCGTAGACGAGGAAGAACGGGGTCTCGCCGGTGGGCTTAGTCGCGGTGGTGCGGATGGACCACAACACCGACTGAAGCTCACCGAGCCAACCCCTGCTGCAGGCCTTGAGTTTCTTCTTGAAGCTCCTCGCCTTGAGGCCCCTTAGGACCCCCGCATTGGCGCGCTTGGCTTGGTCCTTGCTCCGTGGGTGTTCCAATGAAGCGTAGCATATCTGCGTTTCAAGGTTAGCACAATATGTTTTGAAGAGGTTGCTTGTGAACTGAGATCCATTGTTAGTGATGATATGGTTGGGTGCCCCAAAGCGGCTCACGAGGCCCTTGACAACTTGACGGTCGAGCCATCTGGGATGGCATGCATGGGCTCTACCTCCGCCCACTTGGTGAACTTGTCGATGGCGACGTAGAGGTAGCGGTAGCCCCTGGCTGCTCGAGGGAACGGACCCAGGATATCCAGCCCCCAAACCACGAACGACCATGAGAGCGGGATGGTTTGGAGGCCCTGAGCAGGCTGGTGGATCTGTTTGGCATGGAATTGGCATGCCTCGCAGGATCTCACCAGCTGAGTGGCGCCGTTGAGCGTCGTGGGCCAGTAGAAACCATTGCGAAACACCTTGCCCACGAGGGTGCGCGACGAAGAGTGATGCCCACAGTCCCCGCTGTGGATGTCAGCCAGCAGCTCACGCCCCTGCTCCTTGGAGATGCACCGCAGAGAGACATCGTTTGGGCGCCTTCGGTAGACCTCCCCGTCCTGGATGCAGTAAGAGGTGGCCTGGCGGGCCACGCGTTCTGCATCTTCTTCCTTCTCAGGCTGTTGGGGAACGTAGCATGCAATTTCAAAATTTTCCTACGCTCACGCAAGATCTATCTAGGAGATGCATAGCAACGAGAGGGGGAGAGTGTGTCCACATACCCTCCTAGACCGAAAGCGGAAGCGTTATGTTAATGTGGTTGATGTATTCGAATGTCTTCACGATCCAACCGATCAAAGTACCAAACGTACGACACCTCTGTATTCAGCACACGTTCAGCTCGATGACGTCCCTCAAACTCTTGATCCAGTAGAGGGTCGAGGGAGAGTTCGTCAGCACGACGGCGTGGCGACAGTGTTGGTGATGTGATTTGTGCAGGGCTTCGCCTAAGCACTACGACGCTATGACCGGAGGAGTAAACTGTGGAGAGGGGCACTGCACACGGCTAAGAAACAACTGGTGTACCTTAGAGGTGCCCCCTTGCCCCCATATATAAAGGAGGGAGAGGGGAGGAGGCCGGCCTAGGGGGCACGCCAAGGAGAAGGGAGTCCTACTAGGACTCCAGTCCTAGTAGGATTCGCCCCCCTTTTTTTCTTCTACCGGAGGGGGAAAAGGGGAAGGAAAGAGGGGTGGCGCCCCGTTCCCTAGTCCAATTCGGCCTCCTCCCTTGTGGGGGGCGCACCAGCCCCTTGTGGGCTGGTTAGCCTCCCTCCTATGACCCATATGGCCCATATCTTTCCCCGGGGGGTTCATGTAACCCCTCCGGTACTCCGGTATGTACCCGATACACTCTGG
Organism: Aegilops umbellulata; assembly: GCA_032464435.1. Lineage (NCBI taxonomy): Eukaryota > Viridiplantae > Streptophyta > Magnoliopsida > Poales > Poaceae > Aegilops > Aegilops umbellulata. The sequence continues at coordinate 336,449,501 of CP136058.1, forward strand.
AACCCTTCCGGTGTCCGAATACTACCATCCAATAAATCAATATTTACCTCTCGACCATTTTGAGACTCCTCGTCATGTCTGTGATCTCATCCGGGACTCCGAACAAACTTCGGTCACCAAAACACATAACTCATAAATACAAATCGTCATCGAACGTTAAGCGTGCGAACCCTCCGGGTTCGAAACTATGTAGCATGACCGAGACACATCTCCGGTCAATAACCAATAGCGGAACCTGGATGCTCATATTGGCTCCTACATATTCTACGAAGATCTTTATCGGTCAAACCGCATAACAACATACGTTATTCCCTTTGTCATAGGTATGTTACTTGCCCGAGATTCGATCATCGGTATCATCATACCTAGTTCAATCTAGTTACCGGCAAGTCTCTTTACTCATTCCGTAATACATCATCCCGCATGTCGGTGTCAAAACCGGCGGATCTCGGGTAGGGGGTCCCAAACTGTGCGTCTAGGCGGATGGTAATAGGAGACAAGCGATGCGATGTTTTTACCTAGGTTCGAGCCCTCTCGATGGAGGTAAAACCCTACTCCTGCTTGATTAATATTGATGATATTGGTAATACAAGAGTTGATCTACCACGAGATCAGAGAGGCTAAACCCTAGAAGCTAGCCTATGGTATGATTGTTGTTGTTGTGTCCTACGGACTAAACCCTCCGGTTTATATAGACACCGGAGGGGGCTAGGGTTACACAGAGTCGGTTACAAGGAAGGAGATCTACATATCCGTATTGCCAAGCTTGCCTTCCACGCCAAGGAGAGTCCCATCCGGACACGGGACGAAGTCTTCAATCTTGTATCTTCATAGTCTAGTCCGGCCAAAGGTTATAGTCCGGCTGTCCGGATACCCCCTAATCCAGGACTCCCTCAGTAGCCCCTGAACCAGGCTTCAATGACGATGAGTCTGGCGCGCAGATTGTCTTCGACATTGCAAGGCGGGTTCCTCCTCCGAATACTTCATAGAAGATTTTGAACACGAGGATCGTGTCCGGCTCTGCAAAACAAGTTCCACATACCACCGTAGAGAGAATAATATTTTCACAAATCTAATCTGCTGACGTATTCCGTAGCATGACATCACACCACAACCAAGCCTTTATTCGAATCGTTTTTCACACCCCACCTACGCGCATTTTGCGAGGCGGTTTCCTTGGCACGTCTTGTCGAAGCAGAGATCATGTCCCCTTATCACGGGATTCTCATCAATACGGACGTGGGTAACCCAACCGCGCCATTGATTACGGCGCTTGGGGGATAAGCGAGTTTTACCAGGCTGGTGGGGGCGCATAGTTTTGTCCACCCATATAAAGGGATAAGGATTCACCTTTTTCTACCCACTCCTTCTTCCTCCTTGCTCATCCATTCTCGCGCACTCAAGCTCCAACGCCCAAGTCCACATTCCCATCCTCAACCTTCTCCAACAATGTCCGGAGCGGGAGGCAAGTGGATGGTCTCCTGCGTCACGGAGGGGCACATCAAGAAGCTGAGGGGGCCGGATACCTGTCCGAAGACATCGCACACCGGCTCCCAGATGATGGGCAACTCATCCCCACCCCCAGGCCCCATGAGAGGGTAGTGTTTCTTACCCATTTCCTCTGCGGACTGGGATTTCTCCTTCACCCATTTGTCCCGGGGATCATGTTCTACTACGGCCTGGATTTCCATGATCTGGCCCCGAACTTCATCCTCAACACATCGGCGTTCATCGTCGTGTGTGAGGCCTTCCTCCGCATCAAACCCCACTTCGGCTTATGGCTGAAGACCTTCAATGTCAAACCAAAGGTGGTGAGCGGCCAGCAGGCGGAGTGTGGAGGCGCCATGGTGGGCAAAATGCCCAATGTCACATGGATCGAGGGCTCCTACGTGGAGACCATAAAGGGGTGGCAATCGGGGTGGTTCTACATCACCGAGCCGCGTGACCCCAAATGGGCGGCGGCCCCCCGAGTTCCGATCTGGAATCCCCAGGCGGCTCACCTCCTAGAAAGAGAAGGGCCTGCCCTGGGGTAGTCCGGGAGAGCTGACCGAACTCCAAACCTGTATCCAAAACATGGTGAACAAGAAGCTCAAGCTTGTCAACGTAGTCCAGGTTATGCTCATCTGCCGGATCCTCCCGTGTCAACAACGGGCATTCAACTTGTGGGAGTTCGACCCAGCCCAGCACCAAGCTCTGAGCGAGCTCTTCGACACAACACACGAGGATGCTTGGAAGGTGCTATTCAAGGGCGCCGAGGTTTCCCCTCCCCTTACCGAGGATCGCGGATTCAGCGCGAAGCGCCAAGCCAGCGCGGTAAGCCATTTTATCTCTTATAGGGTATTCATTTTTCACAGTTTAACTATGTGCGGGATCTGAGCTTCCATGCCTTCGACATGAATGGGTGGAGACATCAGGACAGATTGATTGTCCAGCCCCCCTGCCCGAAGACCCCGCCGACGCTCTCCTGACGAAAATGCTGACTCCGACGCCTTACTAGGTGCTAGAGAAGAAGATCAAGAAGAAGGCCATGGGAACCCGAAAGAGTTCCCGGCGCCAGGTGTTATCGGACTCATCGTCCGATAAATCCAAGACGCACTCCTCCCGTGGAAACGACGAAGAGGCAGATAGAGGTTCTTCCCCTCCAGCCGGGGAAGATAAGAAGAGGAAGGCCGCCCCAACTGGGGAGGCCGGAGGGTCCAAGAAGGGAAGGACTCTCCCTCCGGACTACTCCGCCACTGCGCCGACAGCGAAGACGAGTGGCCACCCAGGGCCAAGCCCCTGGCGAGATCGTAAGTATTCGGACACCAGAGTAACTCGTGGCACCGTTTAGTTGCACAACTTCTTCTAATACCGGACACGGTTATGCAGTCCGTCCCGAGCCCGTATCGACGTATCCTCGTCGAGTGGTTCTTTGGACCCGTCGGCCATGAGCAGCGGAGGATCACTTCCGACCGCCTCCACCCCTCGCCCTACGGGCAACGCCGAGGTGTTGTCTCAAAGGGCACCAAACTGAGGGGAGGTAGTCCTGGAGGTGCCACAAGGCGACCTTCCGGACTACAGGCGCAAAGGGAGCAAGGCTCCCAAGGGCTCCAAGTTCGGCCCTAGGCCGGATACCGCACCGGAACCTCCAGTGGTTCTGGACTCCGGCAGGCGCCCCCCCACTAAGAGGGGCAAGCCTACCGCGCCAGTGACCTCCGTCCAACCGGAGGCACCAGATAATTTGCTGGAGGTGCTTAACGACGCCTCCATCGACGAGGAGCACCACACTATTATGAGTGCGGTGATCCAGAAGGTTCAGTCCGCCAAGAGAGGACTAACTGAAGCCTGTGCCAGCCTTCTAACAGGCTTTGAGGTACGTGAATATATGAAAATATTACCGCATAGACAGTAGCCCATGATGCTCTGTTCGGTGTTCACAAAGAAAAGCCGAAGAGAGGATCCAAGAATATCCGCAGGAGTCTAACATAAGTATGTCGATATGCGTATGCAGGCTTCGCTGCTGACCTCTGCCGCACTGACTGCGGAGGTCGATGCGCTGAAGCAGAACCTCGAGCGATCCGAGAAAGAGCTCGGCCTTGCCAAGAAGCAGCTCGAGGAGAACAAAGGTAAGTAATACCTTGTGTACGGATATAAAAAAGATGCAGTTGCAAAAAATGACAAGATCATTGTGGATATACCAGGGGCCACGACCGAGGTGGCGACCCTGAGGCAAGCGTTGTCTGAGGCCGAAAACAAAACGGCCACGGAGCGCACCGAGTGGGGGAGACAAGAGGCGCGGGTTGCGGAGGTGCAGCAAGAGCTCTAGGCTCTCATGAAAAACACGAGAGTTTGGAGCTTGACTCGAAGACGCGAGAGTCTGAGCTTGCCTCAGCCCTCGAAAGCGCCAAGCATGCCATGGCCGAATCCCAAAAGGCCCTCCAGGAAATTGAGGCGAGGAAGAAGATAGCAGCGGGTTAGGCATTCATTATGCAAAGCAAGCACGTGAAAGTGAATTACTTGTTACTTACCCGAGTCCGGAGCTCTCCAGGAGCATTCACAGATTTGCCCCGCAGTGTGTCGGATGCCGCAAAGCACTACCGAGCCGAGGAGGGGAGCTCAACGGAGAAGGTGTTCTGGTCTCTGTATACTGAGGCCGAACATCCGGTGCCCTTAAGCGACCAGCTGAAGCAATTGGTCGAGCTCCATAAGGTGGCCGAACAGGCCATGAAGGGTTTGATAGTCCGGCTGTGGCCTGGAGAGGCCATACTAGGGAGCTACTTTGGGCTGGTGAAGTGGCTTGTGGATGCCTGTCCTTGGCTTGAGGTCATCAAGCACTCCGTCTGCATCGAGGGTGCCCGCAGGGCGCTTGCCCGTGTTAAAGTACACTGGGGCAAGATGGACGCTGAGAAGCTGGTGAAGGATGGGCCACCGCAGGGCAAGGAGCATCGCCACCCTGAAATGTACTATGAGGGCGTCCTGAAGGGTGCCCGCCTTGTGGCGGATGAATGTTCCAAAGATGTAGTATTTGAGTAAACTTGCTCGTGTGATCCTGTACGCTGAAAACTTATTCATATGCGCTATGCAACGCTTGTTTGAATTTAAAATATTACCTTCTATGCGGCCGTTTATTAAATCTAAGAGATGGCGAGTCGTCGGCTTCTGCCCCCAAGCCACGAGTGCTGGGGTGTTCGGGATAAACCTGAGCACTCTTTTTCCCATTCTTGGGTCCTTCGAGGGAGGTGCTCAGCACAACGAACAAGGCAATCGGACTATAATGCTTTATCACTCTCACTTAGCCAGAGAATTCTATAATTTTAAATTTTGGCGAAGTCCCTAGTATTCGGAAGACCGAGTTCGGGGCGCTATCCACACCTAAGCCGGACAAAGCCGACTCCTCGCCCTAGGCGGCGTAAGTCTTTAGGGACTCGAAACCTTTTGAATAGCGACCAGCTCTTGCCTTATCATGACAGCCAGTTTTAGCTTTCTCTACTGAGGTGCTTAGCCCAGTTGAACCGAGGCACAATCGCAGTAGTTCTCCCAGTGCTACCTTACCCGATATAGCGGAACGTAAGGCACCAAAACATGGGAGCCGGGCAAACCCAACTAATGACCCAAGACATGATTCGGAGCTGATGCATATAATGCTATAAGTTCGGGGTGCCGCACTTGTGAAAGTGTTCGAACTTCTCACGTCGTATTATGGGGTACTTAAGCCCCTGGCGTATTGGCCGTACCAAAGTGTACGGGTGCAAAATGTCATTAATGAACATATATATAAAAAGGGAAGGAATAGAGAATGCAATAATAGACTGAAGCTATGCATTGTTTTATTCGAAAAGGTGCATTAAAGCAGAACGATACAAGTAGTGCGATAAGAAAACAATGGGACTATTTGACATGTCCCCTCTGGGGGCAAGCTACGGAATGGTATTTAAAGCAGGTATTTTGCTCGTTATAGAGACCACCTGGGAGTTCTATGATGCGATGCAGCTTTCGGCCTTCCTGGTCCTTGTATCGTGTGTTCGGCAATTATACTGCCGGACAGGGCTTCGAGAGAGTAAAGTCCTGAAAGAGAGAAAAATAGCAAAGTAGGAAGCCCCTAGGGCGGTTGAGCCGCGTTTTGGGGCGTGCCGTAGTCGTGCCCCTCCCCCTGTGCCCACGGTATTTTTAATGTGTAATTATGTACGCGTGGCACGTATCTCGCCGTTTGGCTGGGGCTGGGGTAGGGGCTGCATCGTTATGCAAGCTCGGAACATGCCAGACGGTCTTGTTGTAGATTACTCCGGGCGCGCTTGAAGGCGTTCGGGCGTTTGTTCACCGGACTGGAGAGTTGCCTTGAGAGGCTGCTTTGTACTTCTGCTGCGAGGGCCGCAATGTGCTCCTCCGTTCGGAGAGAGTGCTCTGTGTTTCCTTTAACTATGATGACCCCCCGAGGTCCTGGCATCTTGAGCTTGAGGTATGCATAGTGCAGCACCGCATTGAATTTTTCAAATGCGGTTCATCCGAGAAGTGCATGATAGCCACTACGGAACGGGACTATATCGAAGATTAACTCCCCGCTTCGGAAATTATCCGGGGATCCGAAGACCACTTCCAGTGTGACTGAGCCTGTGCAATGGGCCTCTACACCTGGTATGACGCCTTTAAAGGTCGTTTTTGTGGGTTTAATCCTTGAGGGATCTATACCCATTTTTTGCATTGTGTCCTGATAAAGCAGGTTCAGGCTGCTGCCGCCATCCATAGGGACTCGAGTGAGGTGAAATCCGTCAATGATTGGGCCTAGGACCAATGCGGAGAATCCGCCATGGCGGATACTAGTGGGGTGGTCCCTGCGATCGAAAGTGATCGGGCAGGAGGACCATGGGTTGAACTTTGGGGCGACTGGCTCCAACGCGTATACGTCCACGCTTCCGCTCCCTCTTGGGGATGTGGGTTGCATATATCATGTTCACCGTACGCACTTGTGGGGGAAACCCCTTCTTTCCTCCGGTGTTCGGTGGTCGGGGCTCCTCGTTGTCGTCGCTATGTAGCCCCTTGTCTTTGTTTTCGGCATTTAACTTGCCGGCTTGCTTGAACACCCAACAATCCCTGTTGGTGTGGTTGGCTGGCTTGTCGGGGGTGCCATGTATCTGACACGAGCGATCGAGTATACGGTCCAAACTGGACGGGCCCGGAGTACTTCGTTTGAATGGCTTTTTCCGCTGACCGGGCTTGGAGCCCCTGAATCCGGCATTGACTGCCGTATGCTCTGTACTGTTGCTGTTGATGCGGCGCTTGTGTTTGTTGCGACGTGACCTACCATTGCCGTCCTTGGTATCCGAAGTACCAGGGTTCTTTGATATGTTATTGCTGCGAGCCAGCCAGTTGTCTTCTCCCGCACAAAAGCGGGTCATGAGCGTCGTAAGGGCTGCCATAGATTTCGGATTTTCCTGGCCAAGGTGCCGGGCAAGCCATTCGTCGCGGATGTTATGCTTGAAAGCTGCTAGGGCCTCTGCATCCGGACAGTCGACGATTTGATTTTTCTTGGTTAGGAACTGTGTCCAGAATTGCCTGGCCGATTCCTCTGGCTGTTGAATTATGTGGCTCAAGACATCGGCATCTGGTGGTCGCACATAAGTGCCCTGGAAGTTGTCGAGGAATGCGGCTTCCAGATCTTCCCAACAGCCAATGGATTCTTCTGGCAAGCTGTTGAGCCAATGCCGAGCTGGTCCTTTAAGCTTGAGTGGGAGGTATTTGATGGCGTGTAGATCATCACCACGGGCCATGTGGATATGCAGGAGGTAGTCCTCAATCCATATGGCAGGATCTGTTGTACCATCGTATGATTCAATATTTACCGGTTTAAAACCCTCTGGGATTTGATGATCCATTACTTCATCTGTGAAGCATAGGGGGTGTGCGGCGCCTCTGTAGTGGGCTATATCACAACGCAGCTCGAATGAGTCTTGTCTGCTATGTTTGGCCCGACCGGCTTTACTTTTACTGTATCTAGCGTGACGGTTATCGTCTCTCGTAGTGGGGCGCCCTCGCGATCCGTAGATCGATCTTGCTTGCTTTGCTTTATCCTCCAATATGTATCGTAGGTCTAGCGTATTTCCCTGTGCCTTGACATTTTTCTTTGAATGGCGACGGGGTGCGGCTTGAGCTTTTGGCTGAAATATCTCTCTATCGCGGCCGCGAGGTGGCCGATCAGCCGCGTCATACGTTGGGGATGTAGGTTTTAATGCTTCCTCCTCTAATCGGAGTAGCAACCTGCGTTTTGGGTAGCTCTTGTAGGGGCGTTCGAGTTCATATTCCTCGGCCGCAAGGACTTCAGTCCATTTGTCAGCTAGCAGGTCTTGATCAGCTCTAAGTTGCTGTTGCTTTTTCTTAAGGCTATTCGCTGTGGCCATAAGCCGGCGCTTGAAGCGCTCTTGCTCGACGGGATCCTCAGGCATGACAAATTCATCGTCGTCGAGGCTTGCCTCGTCTTTGGAGGGAGGCATGTAATTATCATCTTCTACCTCTCTATCTGCCGCTCTCTCAGGATGGCTGGCTTCTCCATCCTCCTGCGCCGAATCCTGCTGGAGGGAATTGTCTTCGGCACTGTCCGGAGTGTTATTATCTCCTGTGCCGGTATCATCGTATTTGCTTTGGCGGGACTTAGAGCGGCGCCGCTGACGCCGACGCTTAGGTTGCTTCTTGGAGGGGTCATCCCCCGTTGTCCTGTCGCCATTGCATTCTTTGGGTGTATCCACCATGTATATATCATATGATGAAGTGGCTGTCCAGGGCCCTGTGGGCGGTGGTTCCTGTTCGTCTCCTGCATTGTCGTCCATACCGTTGATGTCTTCGGAGTCGAAGTCGAGCATGTCGGTCAAATCATCGACAGTGGCTACAAAGTGGGTGGTGGGTGGGCGTCGAATTTCTTCGTCATCCGCATCCCAATCTTCCCGGTCATAATCCGGCCAGGACTCTCCTGACAAGGAGAGAGACCTTAGTGAATTCAGTATATCGCCGAAGGGCGAGTGCTAGAAGATATCCGCGACGGTGTACTCCATGATTGGAGCCCAATCATATTCGATTGGTAGGGGCGCGGGTGGCTCGGAGCCCAGAGGAGAGTCCGGCAATTTGGAGTCATGGGACTCACGAAGGGTAAGGCTGGTATTCGGCTCGATCGTCGTTGAGGCTGCGGCCTCCATGGTGGGGTCTAACCACCCGTCCACGGACGGCGCAGTTGGCTCCGAATTGAAGGTCGGAGCGGTTGCAGGTGCGATCTCCTAAACACTGCCCGGCGGCAGAGCTAAATCATGCCCATCGTGACAGTGCGGCACACTCGGCAGGGGCTCGAATCCGGTGAAGATTAAGTCTCCGCGGATGTCGGCCGTGTAGTTTAAGCTTCCAAACCAGACCTGATGGCCAGGGGCGTAACTTTCAATCTGCTCTAGATGGCCAAGCGAATTGGCCCGCAGTGCAAAGCCGCCGAATACAAAAATCTGTCCGGGGAGAAAAGTCTCACCCTGGACTGCATCACTAACGATGATTGAAGGAGCCATCAAGCCTAATGATGACGACACAGAGGAACTCTCAGTGAAAGCACCAATGTCGGTGTCAAAACCGGCGGATCTCGGGTAGGGGGTCCCGAATTGTGCGTCTAGGCGGATGGTAACAGGAGACAAGGGACACGATGTTTTTACCCAGGTTCGGGCCCTCTCGATGGAGTTAAAACCCTACTCCTACTTGATTAATATTGATGATATGGGTAATACAAGAGTTGATCTACCACGAGATCAGAGAGGCTAAACCCTAGAAGCTAGCCTATGGTATGATTGTTGTTGTTGTGTCCTACGGACTAAACCCTCTGGTTTATATAGACACCGGAGGGGGCTAGGGTTACACAGAGTCGGTTACAAGGAAGGATATCTACATATCCGTATTGCCAAGCTTGCCTTCCACGCCAAGGAGAGTCCCATCCGGACACGGGACGAAGTCTTCAATCTTGTATCTTCATAGTCCAACAGTCCGGCCAAAGGTTATAGTCCGGCTGTCCGGATACCCCCTAATCCAGGACTCCCTCACCGCAACTCACTCTTTAGTCACATTGCTTGCAAGGCTTATAGTGATGAGCATTACCGAGAGAGCCCAAAGATACCTATCTGATACACGGAGTGACAAATCGTAATCTTGATCTATGCCAACTCAAGAAAGACCTTCGGAGGCACCTGTAGAGCATATTTATAATCACCCAGTTACGTTGTGACGATTGATAGCACACAAAGTGTTCCTCGGGTATTTGGGAGTTGCATAATCTCATAGTTAGAGGAATATGTATGAGTCATGAAGAAAGCAATAGCAATAAAACTAAATGATCAATATGCTAAGCTAAAGGATGGGTCTTGTCCATCACATCATTCTCTAATGATGTGATATCGTTCATCAAATGACAACACATGACTATGGTTAGGAAGCTTAACCATCTTTGATTAACGAGCTAGCGAAGTAGAGGCATACTAGGGACACTCTGTTTTGTCTATGTATTCACACATGTACTAAGTTTCCGTTTAATACAATTCTAGCATGAATAATAAACATTTATCATGATATAAGGAAATATAAATAACAACTTTATTATTGCCTCTAGGGCATATTTCCTTCAGTCTCCCACTTGCACTAGAGTCAATAATCTAGTTAACATCGCCATGTGATTTAACACCAATAGTTCACATCACCATGTGATTAACACCCATAGTTCACATCGCCATGTGACCAACACCCAAAGGGTTTACTAGAGTCAGTAATCTAGTTCACATCGCCATGTGATTAACACCCAAAGAGTACTAAAGTGTGATCATGTTTTGCTTGTGAGAGAGGTTTAGTCAACGTGTTTGCCATATTTAGATCCGTATGTATTTTGCAAGTTTTCTATGTCTACAATGCTCTGCATGGAGCCACTCTAGCTAATTGCTCCCACTCCAGATTGAGACTTAGGGCGTGTCCGGTAGTCCACCAGCTCCTGACTCCTCGAACTCCAGGTCGGGAGCTGGGACGAACGGTTCAACTCCAGGAGTTGGGCAAGAGAAGCTGGAGTTTTTATCAGTGCAAAATTTGAGGAGTTGAGGAGCTGGGAAACATGGACTCCTCTAAATTCACGAAGCAAGAGTTGCCTCAAATTACCTTCCTCTGCCACCGCGAAGTCACCTGCGCGTACCGGTTCGAGGCCATCTCCTCGTTCGAGCGAATCACCCTGGAGGGGCTCGTCCACTCGTCTCTTCCATTCCCCTCCAACCCTAGCCACCAGAGGTGGCCGCCCCACCGCTGACCACCTTGTCCGCCGTGAGTCGCCGTTGTCGTGGAATTGTCACGACAGATGTCCTTAGTGTGAGGACTTAGTCGTGAGGCCAACGCATCTATGTGGTAGCTTGAGAGGGGTTGAGCGGAATCGAGAGACGCGACACAAGACAGGGATTTAGACAGCTTCGGGCCCCGGGAAACATCATCCGGTAACAACCCTACAAGCTGTTTGAGGCTAGATCTCATTACGCTCATGGGGAGTCGCCGTAAACCGGCTCTCCTCTTTGTGTCTAGCCCTAAGATTGCTTCTTCTTGCTTGTAGCTTGTCCCTCTTGGGGAGCCCTGCCCCTCCTTATATAAGTTAGAGGGGCGGGTTACATGTGGAGTCCAACTCGGACTTTAACTTAAACTATTTTGACTTCCCTTCCTGAGCTTCTTAACACCTGCCGGTTTAACATTGTCCGCCGGTTTAACATTGGTCTGCCGGTTTAACATTGGTCTGCCAGTTTAACATTGTCGGCCGGTTTAGCATCTGTCGGGTTATCATCTGACTTGACTCCTGCCGGTTTACCACCAGCCGGTTTACCGTCTGTCTCAGCCATCTGTCTTGACTTTGTTTTAACTGTCCGCTGGTTTACCATCCGCCGGTTTACCAAGTCCCAGACGGGTAACGACTCCGGCCGGGTCATACCACGGGGTATATCCCCGACATTAGCCCCCAGTTTAATTTGGATTTATCCATGTTAAACTGACTCTGATCATCCTTAAGTCGTGTCACTTCCTTCTTCTAGAAAATCCGGTTTAATAGGCCAGCTTCATAATCACCTTGCTGACATTGGTTTGTCACAGAGAAATATTGTGAAGAATAACTTCTTTGACTCAGCTCCCAATGACTTAACAAAAATATTGGTCCTTGAAATCCTCATCTGATCTTCAGCCGGTTTAAGAATGTAAAACTTGCCGGTTTATCATTGCCAAGATCACCGGTTTATAAATATTGATAGCACCGGGCCATACTTGTAGTTAACATCCAGCTTGAAAATATATCTCTTATATGCCTATCACTTGTAGCCCCCAAGTCTTAAGAAGGTAACATAGTAACAGCTTAAGACTTGCTTCAATATGAATGTCACAACCTTGAAGAAATCCGATTTGTTCATCTCAATCCTTAGTCATAAACTGAGTATTCCACATATGTAGCCCCCAAGTGCCGGGTTGTCATGCTTGCAGCAACCTGAGACTTGTAATTTCCTAATGCTCATAAAAACTTCAACCAGTGTAGCCCCCAAGGGCCGGGTCATTATGCAAATAATGAGCAGGGACTTTGTAAATATAATCATGTAAACCTTGAACAGCAACGGTGTAGCCCCCAAGGGCCGGCTCAGTAAAATAATATTGAGTTGGGACTTTGATATATACTTCAATGAAAATAACATCATATGATGTAACCCCCATCATGGGGCTTGAATCCATGTCCACAAAGTTAAGAGCCTTGTGTACCAACTGAGCAGTGGACCCTTCAATGTAATGGAGAAAAAGCTTTGTACCCTGAATTGTTGACAGGAGCAATTGGTAGCCCCCAAGGGCCAGCTCATTATGATGTGATGAGTTGGGTCTTCAATAAGGTGAGCAAAAATGACTTTGCATTAGCCCCCAAGTGTCATGGTGCATGCTTGAAGCGACATGAGACTTGCATATTTGATATAATCTCAACTTTGAATAATGTAGCCCCCAAGTGCCGGGCCGTAAGCCTGCAGCGACTCGGGACTATTCCTTCAATTGTAGAATAAGTCATATCAATTGATAAAATAATAACCATTGCGATAAAGCGACTTTGAAAACCTCAATCATAATACTGGTTATTGATAACCATAATAAAATCCAGCCATGTTGGCTATTTGAAGATTTAAATAATATAATCCAATGATTTATGAGCGCATGATTCCAATGGCGCAATCCAAATATATACTGGCGACTTACAGTCCAAAGCCAGGCCGGGTCAATAAACACCGGATTATAAGTGATGATGCACAGACAACTTGTAGTTGAAAACCGAGCCAGATTGATAAACACCGGTTTACTCCATAATAGGATGGTAATAGAAAATCAAACCGGGCAGATAGCCTCCGGATTAAGATTTGACCGTGTTCAGTCAATTTGTAATTTGATAGTCGAACCGGTTTAAGAATTGTCGGTTTAAAAACGCAACAAAAGAAATATTTATCAAAACAAAATTTCAAGCAAAGGCAATGATAAAACCATTTGCAAAAAGAGGCTATTGAGCTGATCAAATGGCGTTACCATGGTCGGACACGACCAAGCCCCCGATAGGCGTAGCTATGGTTCAAGTCAGCCAGGTCCCCAACTGAAACAGTGGCATTATGCCTATCAAAAGGCGTGGCAATGGTTCGGGTTCGACCAAGCCCCCAAGTGATTCTGTGGCCTTAGGCCGATCAAGAGGCGTGACTATGGTTCAGACGTGACCACAAGTCCCCAAGTGATGCATTGGCATTACGCCGATCAAGAGGTGCAGCGATGGTTCGGGTTCGACCAAAGGCCCCAAGTGATGCTGTGGCACTAGGACGATCAAGAGGCGTGACTATGGTTCAGACGTGACCACAAGTCCCCAAGTGATGTTGTGGCTTTACGCCTACCAAAAGGTGTTGCTATGGTTCGGATACGACCAAGCCCCCAAGTGATCAATAATATGATAAGCCAATAAGGCAGGATACCCATGTTTGAACCGCGCATCATGGCAGCAGGTCCCCTTTGGCACCCTTTAACTTTTTGCAAGAGATAAATCCTTCTTGAACCGGGATTTCGAATCGGATATTGAGAGCTTCAAAGCTTTGTGGGAGATATATTTCCCTTGAACCGGATTGTAAACCGGAATCTTCATTTTCAGCCGGAAACTTTCTGACGGCCTTTCAATTTGTACCAATATGGCGGTTTAGGGTCCTGCATTAGATAACTTTTGCAAGCCGGAGTAATTTCTTCTTTTTTAAGGAAAGCCATATATAATATAAAAACATATTGGACGGATTTCACCTGATATGTTAGGCCAGCAATTATCCACCGTAGAGCTGATGATCACGGTGAAGCTGAAATCAACCACGGCCGAATCAGCCGTGAGAGGAGACAGATGAATCGGCTGTGGCATTGTAAGCCAGTGCAGACGGGCTTAACCCTATCGTGTTGATGTAGACTGGGCCGTAAAAACGGCGGTTTACACATATATTCGTCGAGCATCATGTCACGGACAGATGGTAGCGCATGATAATTATGACGCAAACTATACATCCATGACATGATCATCGCCCTTGCAGTGAACAATTGTCCTGCATTTAAAAAATATCACAGCAAGAGTGATTGCTTTCAATGAGTTAATTCATATTGAAAAATAGATAGGGTAAATAGCACCTGGTAGTAACGTGTAGTGGATGTAGCAATTCGCAGTCCAACTAGCACTAACACTTCTGTAGCAACAGCAGCAATGAGGCCTCTCGTGAATATTGTCCGCAGTATTAGACGCAGCGGGCCAACTTAGTGGCTCAGAACAACATCAGTGACCCAGCACCTATCTGGAACAGGGCGAGACGGCTGGCGGGTCAGCCAGTACGGGCGTCGCAATAGTGACCCGTCACCGGCCGGAGCGGGACGAGCCGGCCAGCGGGTCAGCCATCACGGGCGTGGAATAGCTCAGAGGGGACGCTCCAAGGCCCGTGAAGTGAGGCGAGGCCGGAGCCGCGACGGGTCAAAGCGGAGGTAGAACGGGCCCAGTCACCACCAGTGGGCGGCTCAGGAGACGGGCACACAGGCGTAGCAGGTCAGCGGCGATTCAGAATCCACGGGCAAGCAGGGGAGCAGAGCAGGCAACATCCCAGCGGAGTGAGGCGGGCGGCCGCTCATAGCAGCACTTTTGACTGCGGTAAGGCAGGCGGTCGACGGCTGGAAAGGGAGGCCGTGTGGTGAACCGGTGGAAACGGAGTCGCAATCGCAGCAGCAAGGCCCGACGGCGGTTTGGAGCAAGGCCAGGCGAGTTAACACCCGGTTTGGGGCGGAGATGAACCGGCAACAGCGACTTGGTGGAGGCGGATGGCTTGAAACTTGAAGTCAAGGGAACCCGCGGCAGCTTGTGGTGACTTGAAGACGAGGCCACAGAGGAGCAGCGAAGGCAGATGCACTCCGCGGCGAGGCGAGTCGCGGCCACGATCCGGACTCCTCGACATGTGAGTCCGACTTTCATGACGAGGCTGCGCAGGGTCAGAATAGGAGCGATTTAATGCAAGGCAAGGCCACGGGGGAAACTCGGAACGGAGGCGAGGTGAAACGGCAGCGGAGGGTGGCTGGATCAACAGTCGATGGAGAAGGGCGTCAAAGCGGCGATTTGGACGGCAGCAGCGGCGAGGATGCCTTCGAAGCGAACGACTCAGCGGCGAATTGCAAGTGATACTCCGGCGATTCGGCAGTTCGAAGAGCTCGGGAAGCCGGGCGGCCCGAGGCCACGGCAATCCTGCAGTAATGAGGGCATCTCACAACGCGGCCGGCTCGGCACGACTCAGGGCAGTGGCAATTTCAGCAGATAGCTGGGATGATGCACCAGGCGGCTCAGTGCAAGAACAATGCAAAGTCATGGCAGCGGCAGACCCGGCGAGCCGGTTTAATGAAGTTGGGCGCGCGGTCAATCTGGCAAGGCCGAGTGCGCGGGGAGGAAACCCGAGGTGCGGTCGGTGGCTCAGAGCTGAAACGAGGTAGTGGTCGTGTCCGCCGGGCGGCGCCGGTGCCGGTCGTATGTGAAGGCGACCCGACGATTTAAAATGGCCGCATCGACTCAAGGTAGCGCACGAAGTAGAGCACGGTGGCTCAGAGCACAGCAACAACGGGGCCATGGCGTCAGTGAAGTCGGCAGGGAGAGGCACAACTGCGTCCGAGCAGAAGGGCGGTCGTCCGCGGCGGCCTAGGTGCAGTAAAGGCACAGAATGGTGGCCCAGAGTCGGCCTGATGCAGACGCCGGGTTGGTGTCGACAACAATGAAGAGCGGCAACAGCGAGTCAGAGTAGCAGCGGCTCGGAGTGGCGTGTGGCACAGCGGGCACAAGACGGTCCCAAGCAAGTCGAGGCGAAGCCGGTTTGAGGCGCGGCTGCGGCCACGCAGCGGCGGTTCGTAGGTGTCGCCGGCGAGGTGATACGACTCGACGAGGCTACGGAGGCCTGATGGCTGTTTGAGGAGGTCGAGGCCGAGGAAACCGATCCGGCTGTGGCAGCTTGTAGCAGAGGTAAAGGTCAGGCGCGGCCATGGCGGAGTCAACTCGGCGACTTGCAACAACGGCGTAAAGCGGAGGTGGGGCGGCGGTTTGAGCAGGGCATATCTGCATGAGCGAAGTCAAACCGACCATGGCTCGGGAGCGGGCGATGTAAGGACCTACCCTCGACTCAATCCTCCTCCGGGTCGTGGCCGCTCTTCTAATATATTTTTTTCAATTACCTTGATCATTGATCCGGCAACCCTTCTTGGAATCTTCTGATTTGGACGGATGTAGTCATCTGACCTCGGAAAAAAGGTGGCAATAGACAGTTGATTTCCATGGCCTGGAACTTTGTGGACGTGGAGGAGCAGTGGAAACTCGGCGGATTAAGCGGTAGTATCGGATCAACCTCCAGTACTGCATACAGGACACGAAGGCAGCGGCCAGCCGATCGATCGGCTCTAAACTTTTGTTTTCTCGATTACCTGCAACACCGTAGGTAAATCACCTGTACTGCAGTCTGATAGAATCCCTTCTGCCTTTGGCTTCTCACAACGGTGCAACAGAAAGTGATCCGGCCATGACGAATCGCCTGGTGGCATGTCACGATGCACATAGACGCAATCCGGCTCTGCTTCATCTAAAAACCACGAACTTCCCGAAACCCTAGGAAGAATCCCTCCAAGAACTCAACGCCATCGTGAGCGGGCCCCACGGTGGGCGCCAACTGTCGTGGAATTGTCACGGCAGATGTCCTTAGTGTGAGGACTTAGTCGTGAGGCCAACGCATCTATGTGGTAGCTTGAGAGGGGTTGAGCGGAATCGAGAGACGCGACACAAGACAGGGATTTAGACAGCTTCGGACCCCGGGAAACATCATCCGGTAACAACCCTACATGCTGTTTGAGGCTAGATCTCATTACGCTCATGGGGAGTCGCCGTAAACCGGCTCTCCTCTTTGTGTCTAGCCCTAAGATTGTTTCTTATTGCTTGTAGCTTGTCCCTCTTGGGGAGCCCTGCCCCTCCTTATATAAGTTAGAGGGGCGGGTTACATGTGGAGTCCAACTCGGACTTTAACTTAAACTATTTTGACTTCCCTTCCCGAGCTTCTTAATGCCTGCCGGTTTAACATTGTCTGCCGGTTTAACATTGGTCTGCCTGTTTAACATTGATCTGCCGGTTTAACATTGGTCTGCCGGTTTAACATTGTCGGCCGGTTTAGCATCTGTCGGGTTATCATCTGACTTGACTCCTGCCGGTTTACCGTTTGTCTCAGCCATCTGTCTTGACTTTGTCTTAACTGTCCGCCGGTTTACCATCCGCCGGTTTACCAAGTCCCAGCCGGGTTACGACTCCGGCCGGGTCATACCGCGGGGTATATCCCCGACAGCCATCGTCCACCGCCATCTCCGACCAGCTCGTTGATGTCTACTACACAACCTTCTTCTTGTAGACGTTGTTGGGCCTGCAAGTGCACAGGTTTGTAGGACAGTAGCAAATTTCCCTCAAATGGATGACCTAAGGTTTATCAATCCGCGAGAGGCGTAGGAGGAAGATGGTCTGTCTCAAACAACCCTGCAACCAAATAATAAAAAGTCTCTTGTGTCCCCAACACACCCAATACAATGGCAAATTGTATAGGTGCACTAGTTCGGCGAAGAAATGGTGATACAAGTGCAATATGGATGGTAGATATAGGTTTTTGTAAACTGAAAATATAAAAACAGCAAGGTAACAAGTGGTAAAAGTGAGCGTAAACGGTATTGCAATGGTAGGAAACAAGGCCTAGGGTACATACTTTCACTAGTGTAAGTTCTCTCAACAATAATAACATAGATAGATCATATAACAATCCCTCAACATGCAACAAAGAGTCACTCCAAAGTCACTAATAGCGGAGAACAAACGTAGAGATTATGGTCGGGTATGAAACCACCACAAAGCTATTCTTTCAGATCAATCTATAAAAGAGTTCGTACTAGAATAACACCTTAAGATACAAATCAACCAAAACCCAAATGTCACCTAGATACTCCATTGTCACCTCAAGTATCCATGGGCATGATTATACGATATGCATCACACAATCTCAGGTTTATCCAACCAACATAAAAGTACTTCAAAGAATGCCCCAAAGTTTCTACCGGAGAATCAAGAACGTGTGCCAACCCCTATGCATAGGTTCCCAATGTCACGAAACCCGCAAGTTGATCACCAAGACATACATCAAGTGTTCATAAAAGACTCAATTCGATAAGATAACTTCAAAGGGGAAACTCAATTCATCACAAGAAAGTAAAGGGGGAGAAACATCATAAGATCCAACTACAATAGCAAAGCTCGGGATACATCAAGATCGTGCCATAGAGGGAACACGATAGAGAGAGATCAAACACATAGCTACTGGTACATACCCTCAGCCCCGAGGGTGAACTACTCCTTCCTCGTCATGGATAGCGCCGGGATGATGAAGATGGCCACCGGAGATGGATCCCCCCTCCGGCAGGGTACCGGAAAGGGGTCCCGATTGGTTTTTTGTGGATCTGGAGGCTTGCGGCGGCGGAACTCCCGATCTATCTTCTGTTCTGGAAGTTTTAGGGTACGATGGTATATATGGGTGAAAGGAGAACGTCGGTGGAGCTACGGGGGCCCCACAAGGCAGGGGGGCGCACCTAGGGGGGAGGGCGCTCCCCCACCCTCGTGAGCACCTCCCGTATCTTCTGACGCGGGGTCCAAGTCCATTAGGTGGGTTTCCTTCCAAAAATAACTTCTCCAGTTGATTTCGTTCCATTTTGACTCCGTCTGATATTCCTTTTCCTCGAAATACTGAAATAGGCATAAAACAACAAATCTGGACTGGGCCTCCGGTTAATAGGTTAGTCCCAAAAATAATATAAAAGTGGAAAATAAAGCCCAATATTGCCTAAAACAGTAGATAATATAGCATGGAGCAATCAAAAATTATAGATACGTTGGAGACGTATCAAGCATCCCCAAGCTTAATTCCTGCTCGTCCTCGAGTAGGTAAATGATAAAAAAGATAATTTTTGATGCGGAGTGCTACTTGGCATAATTTCAATGTAATTCTTCTTACTTGTGATATGAATATTCAGATCCGAAAGATTCAAGACAAAAGTTCATATTGACATAAAAATAATAATACTTCAAGCATACTAATCAAAGTAATCATATCTTCTCAAAATAGCATGGCAAAAGAAAGTTCATCCCTACAAAATCATATAGTTAGGCTATGCTTCATTTTCGTCACACAAAGATGTTCCCAACTTCTATACCCCCGATGACAAGCCAAGAAATTGTTTCATACTTAAATAATCTCAAACTTTTTCAACCTTCACGCAATACATGAGCGTGAGCCATGGATATAGCACTATGGGTGGAATAGAATATGATGATGGGGATTGTGTGGAGAAGACAAAAAAGGAGAAAGTCTCACATTGACAAGGATAATCAACGGGCTATGGAGATGCCCATCAATTGATGTCAACATGAGGAGTAGGGATTGCCATGCAACGGATGCACTAGAGCTATGAATGCTCAACAAAAGAAAACTAGTGGGTGTGCATCCAACTTGCTTGCTCATGAAGACCTAGGGCATTTTGAGGAAGCCCATCGTAGGAATATACAAGCCAAGTTGTATAATGAAAAATTCCCACTAGTATGAACAAGACAACTCACTATATGAAAAACATGGTGCTACTTTGAAGCACAATATATGAGACTCACTACATGAAGAACAAGGTGCTACTTTGAAGCACAAGTGTGGAATAAAGGATAGTAGCATTGCCCCCTTTTTTTGGGCCTTCTTTTTTTTTTCTTTGGCCTTTCACTTTTTTTGGGGGAACAATGCTCTATTGAATGATGATCATCACACTTCTATTTATTTACAACTCAATGGTTACAACTCGATACTAGAACATAGTATGACTCTATATGAATGCCTCCGGTGGTGTACCGGGATGGTGCAATGAATCAAGAGTGACATGTATGAAAAATAATGCATGATGGCTTTGCCACAAATACGATGTCAACTACATGATCATGCAATGGCAATATGACAAAAGTAATGTATGTCATGATGATGATGAACGGAACGATGGAAAGTTGCATGGCAATATATCTCGGAATGGCTATGGAAATGCCATAAATAGGTAGGTATGGTGGCTGTTTTGAGGAAGATATAGGAAGGTTTATGTGTGATAGAGCGTATCGTATCACGGGGTTTGGATGCACCGGCGAAGTTTGCACCAACTCTCAAGGTGAGAAAGGGCAATGCACGGTACCGAAGAGGCTAGCAAAGGTGGAAATGTAAAAGTGCGTATAATCCATGGACTCAACATTAGTCAAAAAACTCATATACTTATTGCAAAAATTTAGAAGTCATCAAAAACCAAGTACTACGCGCATGCTCCTAGGGGAATAGATTGGTAGGAAAAGACTATCGCTCGTCCCCGACCGCCACTCATAAGGATGCACAAGCCAGGTACACTTCATGTTTCAAATTTGTTACACAACTTTAACCATACGTGCATGCTACGGGACTTGCTAACTTCAACACAAGTATTTCTCAAATTCACAACTACTCAACTAGCAGAGCTTTAATATCACTACCTCCATATCTCAAAACAATCATCAAGCATCAAACTTCTCGTAGTATTCAACACACTCATAAGAATTCTTACAAATCTTGTATGCCTAGCATATTAAGATTTTAAGCAAATTACCATGCTACTTAAGACTCTCAAAATAGTATAAGTGAAGCATGAGAGTTCATCTATTTCTACAAAATAAAACCACCGCCATGCTCTAGAAGATATAAGTGTAGTACTAGAGCAAATGACAAACTACTCCGAAAGATATAAGTGAAGATCAATGAGTAGTCGAATAATTATGCAACCAAGTGAAGACTCTCCAATTTAATAATTTAGATCTTGATACTTTATTCAAACAGCAAGCAAAGCTAAAGAAAATAAAATAACGCTCCAAGCAAAACACATATCATGTGGTGAATAAA
The DNA here is from genome assembly GCA_032464435.1 of Aegilops umbellulata. NCBI lineage: Eukaryota > Viridiplantae > Streptophyta > Magnoliopsida > Poales > Poaceae > Aegilops > Aegilops umbellulata. The sequence continues at coordinate 336,470,527 of CP136058.1, forward strand.
AATATAGCTCCAAGTAAAGTTACCGATGAATGAAGACGAAAGAGGGGATGCCTTCCGGGGCATCCCCAAGATTAGGCTCTTGGTTGTCCTTGAATATTACCTTGGGGTGCCTTGGGCATCCCCAAGCTTAGGCTCTTTCCACTCCTTATTCCATAGTCCATCGAATCTTTACCCAAAACTTGAAAACTTCACAACACAAAACTTAACAGAAAACTCGTGAGCTCCGTTAGCGAAAGAAAACACACATAAACTCATAATACCGATCATCACCGAACGTTAAGCGTGCGGACCCTATGGGTCCGAGAACTATGTAGACATGACCAAGACTCATCTCCGGTCAATAACCAATAGCGGAACCTGGATGCTCATATTGGTTCATACATATTCTACGAAGATCTTTATCGGTCAAACCGCATAACAATATACGTTGTTCCCTTTGTCATCAGTATGTTACTTGCCCGATATTTGATTGTCGGTATCTCAATACCTAGTTCAATCTCGTTACCGGAAAGTCTCTTTTCTCATTCCGTAATGTATCATCCCGCAACTAACTCATTAGTCACATTGCTTGCAAGGCTTATAGTGACGTGCATTACCGAGAGGGCCCAGAGATACCTCTCCGACAATTGGAGTGACAAATCCTAATCTCGATCTATGCCAACAAGTACCATCGGAGACACCTGTAGAGCACCTTTATAATCACCCAGTTACATTGTGATGTTTGGTAGCACACAAAGTGCTCCTCCGGTATTCGGGAGTTACATAATCTCATAGTCATAGGAACATGTATAAGTCATGAAGAAAGCAATACAATATACTAAACGATCAAATGCTAAGCTAACGGAATGGGTCAAGTCAGTCACATCATTCTCTAATGACGTGATCCCGTTAATCAAGTGACAACTCATGTCTATGGTTAGGAAACTTAACCATCTTTGATTCAACGAGCTAGTCAAGTAGAGGCATACTAGTGACACTTTGATTGTTTATATATTCACACATGTACTAAGTTTTCGGTTAATACAATTCTAGCATGAATAATAAACATCTATCATGATAGAAGGAAATATAAATAGCCACTTTATTATTGCCTCTACGGCATATTTCCGTCAGCTATGTCTTCATATTTGAATTTTTCTTGATCTGAGTGAATGTGATCGGACCCTACCCCCCCTCTGTGCTTCTACCTCAAATTCTATCTATCCAAATCATATGCATTCTATTGAGACCTGTCGATTGTCTTCTTTGAATCCTTGTCAGCAGAAGACAAAGTGACAAAAGTTTGAATCTGTTTTTAATGCCATATCCTTATTTCTTGAATACCGGAGAAGCCGGAACAACCACCCGACAATCCAGAGATGCGTGGGAACGTGGAACAACTTCCAATAAGTTGCATGCATGCCACGTGTCCTTCAGATGTGAACCGCCAGGGGCACCTGCATAATTATGTTGTGCCGTCCCTTTCCTTATAAGTACACAACTCACGGCGGTCATTATCTCTTATTCCACCTCGCACAAACCCTAGCGCCTCCGCTAGCTCGCGCCGACGCCGGAGACGAAGCGCTTTGCTGCCGCGACTTCTTCGACGCCGTCCTCACGCCAGCCGCGGACCTCGTCCTCTCCGCCGCCACCGTAGGTGTCTTCCGCCACCGAGTTAGGGCGTGGGAGATTGAACTGCTCGGCCTCTCTCTCGACCTCATCTAGCAGTTCATCAGCGGTAAATAAAACTTAGTTTTTTACTGCCTTTTTGATCCGTCAAATCCATCCACTTCAACCAAAAGTGGTTTCTTAACTTCCAAATCTGGATATGTCTCCTTCTGCATCTCATATCATGCCAAGAATATTCACCTATGCTTCATAACTAGTTAGATTCCTCACTTGTACTTATTCATGGATTCTTACAAATCTGGAACCAACTCTCATCAAATAAGTGAATGTCTTCGCACTATAAGGTCAATGTCTTCAAACTAATTTATCCTCAAAATCTTCTGAGAATGCATATGACCTCTTCCCCTTCCCTCGCACCTCTAATGCTGTCAAAGGTACATGTCCATGGGAGAATCCCTTGGTTCTCATAGTCTGCATTCATTTACAGAGTTCTTACAGCGTCACATCAACTCTCCTGAAGCTAGTTCCTGTCTGACCAGCAAAAGGAAGCTATTCACTATCTTGAAGCCATTCAGTTTGAATATAATGGCAATAGAGAAGTCAGCAAGAAAGGGCGGCAGGCAGCGCCGTGGGGATACAACTAAGGATTTGCCTCCAGATCTATTTGAAATGTACAAGACAGATCCTGAAGAAAGCTATGGCCAGTGGAAGACTCGAATCCAATGGACTCGAAGATATTGGGCAGAGGAATGGTTCAAATACAGATTTGTGACCCCTGAATATGCAGAGAAGAATGCAACCAAGCGCCCATGGGGAGATATTCTGTACATAAATCTGCAGCCCATGTCCAAGTCTGAAGCCATTGCTCAAGGCTTCTACCCATGCATGGTCCTAGGACCGAAGCCAGAGAATGCCGGCCCATCATCCATGTTATGATGTCATGAAGACAATCTTTTCAAGCGCAACTATCAGTTTGCAAAAGATTCTGTTGTGAAGTACAAGAATGATCTGGGCCTCAACTTCAACCCTGGTCCATCTGCTCCTAGGGCTGATGGCACACGCGATGCCAATCCCAATGTCATCGGCCCCTTCAACAATTTCGATGGCCTCCTCTCTCATATAGATGCTCAGAGGGCCACTGTGGAGCAATCAGGTGATGACACAGATTCTGAAGATGCGCCTGCTCCACAAAAGCCAAAGAAGAAGCAGACAAAGGCTTCGAAGCCCTCTGTCACACCAAAAGCTTCGGTTGTGAAGCCATTGACCACTGCACCTCCTGAACCCAGTGTGCAATCTAAAGACTTATCTCGTGTCTCTAAGAATACTGAGAAGTCCAAGAAGAATAAGAAGCCCATGAAGATTTCTGGGCATAAATTTACTCCAGCTGCCGTTCTGAGGAACGAGAATGAAACCATTGATCTGTCCAGCGATGAAGATCTTGGTGATGATGCCCTTGAGCAACTGATCAAGTGCAATCAAGAGGCGGAGATCTTCAACGATCTGCCACTCTTTGATGTTGATATACTAAACAACTTCATTGATGAGTGGTTCGACGACCAGAGCATAAGCATCGATGATCTTCAGCTTCTTGTGGATATCAGCGTCACCTTCCATGGAGTCATTGCTAATGAGTTGGCCTTGGCTCAGAAGATTGTTGAGCTCAAGAACAAAATTGATTATGAGAAGGCTCACTTCAAAAAGAACATGGCCAAGCTCGGCGTGGCAGATGTTCAGATCTTCAAGAAGATGTTGCATGAGCTCAAGGAACAATTTCACAAGAAGCGTGAGGAAGCAAAAGGTTCAAGAGAGCGCATGAAGTTCGTTGCACAGAAATGTGTTCAAGCATACAATGAGCTGAGAAGCGCAAGGCTCTTGGGCGTCCTGGCATCGACCCCAAGATGGCTGCCAAGCAAAAGAAGTCTGTTCTGGCCCAAACTGAAGTACCAGGGCAGGAAGCCCCTCGCATTGTCTTTTGTGCCAACATGACATTCTCGAAGCCTAAGGTCCCCTCAGCAGCTTCAGAACTGAAGAAGACAAGGGCAGATGAAGCCGAAGCCAAGAAGCGCAAGCACAAGAATGCTTCTGATGATGCACCATCAAAGAAGAAATTGAAGAAGTCTTCAAAGAAAGAGCGTGCTGCGGCCTCTGAGCCCCTTATTGTTGAGCCCATTTCTGTTGCCCGTCCAGCCTCCACCAACCAAGAACGTTGCCTTGTGATCCACGAGCTTGCTTTCACAGAGGCTCCTGCAAATGAAGAAGTTCCAGCTGTTGACCCCATCACAGCTGAAGACATTGGTCGTGAAGACAATGTAGAAGATGATGAAGTCCTTCCTCAACTTGAGCACCAAATGGTATCATCGCCTGTTCTTACGAACAACGAACACATCAACATTGGTCGTCCATTGAAACCAATTGCTCAGGATGATTTGTGGGCCGATCGCCCTCAACAAGACACCCCCATTCATGATGAGACACCCAGAACTCCACCACCTCAAGTCACCACTCCGGTGCTTGACGACGACAACTACATGGTGTAGACCACTCCATCACCACAGGCGTCGCCTGCATTCCGCAGGCTTCGCAAAGGACCTAGGCCACAGGTCACCATGTCGAGCATTCCGGAAGGGGAAGCGTGTGACGCCCCCGATTCAATCGCACACTAATCATACATGCAAATGGGTACAATCAAGATCAACGACTCATGGGAAGATATCACAACACAACTCTAGACACAAATTAAAGTAATACAAGCTTTATATTACAAGCCAGGGGCCTCGAGGGCTCAAATACATAAGCTCGAATATACAAGAGTCAGCGGAAGCAACAATATCTGAGTACAGGCATAGGTTAAACAAGTATGCCTTAAGAAGGCTAGCACAAAAGCAACATCGATCGAAAAGGAAAGGCCTCCTGCCTGGGAGCCTCCTAGCTACTCCTAGTCGTCGGCGGTCTCCACATAGTAGTAGGCATCGACGGTGGCATCTGGCTCCTAGGATCCAACATCTGGTTGCATCAACCGGAAAGAAGAAGAGAGGGGGAAAAGGGGGAGCAAAGCAACCGTGAGTACTCATCCAAAGTACTCGCAAGCAAGGATCTACACTACATATGCATCGGTATCAATGAAATGGGCTGTATCTGTGGACTGAACTGCGGAATGCCAGAAGAGAAGGGGAAAGCCTAGCCTATCGAAGACTAGCATCTTCAAGCAGCTCCAAGCATCTTGCAACATTCAGAAGAGTACAGAAAAGCATAAAGTAAAGTAGTAGTAGTGTTATCAACCTCGGCCAGAGATCCCTTCTCGACTCCCTATGAGAAAGCAATCCCAGAGCCATACTATCCAGTTCTCATCTCCATTTCTCATATCCATTTCTCATCTCAGGTATCCAGTTCTAGTTGTATCGATCGGGATACAACTCCAAGTGTCCGTTACCGTAGGACAAGCTATCGATAGATGTTTTCTTCCCTGCAGGGGTGCACCAACTTACCCACCACGCTCGATTAACTCCAGCCGGACACACTTTCCTGGGACATGCCCGGCCTCGGCCAAACAATACGCTGCAACCTGACCTAGGCTTAATAGAGAGGTCAAGCACGCCGTACTAAACCTATGCCCCCAGGGGTCATGGGCCATCGCCCCGGGAACTCCTGCACGTTGTGAACGCGGCAGGTGAGCAGACCTAGCAACCTCCTTCAGAAAGGCAGGTGCTTACGCAGTCCAACCCGACGCGCGCCGCTCAGTCGCTGACGTCTATTAAGCTTCGACTGATGTATACGACACAGAACGCCCATACTATGCCCATGTGATGGTTAGTGCTATCAGGCTAGAGGCCCCTTGGATCAAATATCCAAATCATAGTGGATTAGGAACGCGCGGTAACCAGTAGAGACCCACGAAAGATGTGACCCCGTTGCTTGTCTCAAGGACTTGCGGCAAGGGTTAAGAATGCCCGGCCATGCCTCGTAATTATCTCGCAGGCACCCTCCAGGTCAACCCGACTCCTCATCACTCGCAAATATGCTCGTGCGGGTACCCCGCAGGGCCAACCCGTCTTTAGTAACGTGGTTCAGTGTAAAGTCACAGTAACCATAGTAACCGTGTGTCTAACACCAAGGGGTAAACCTGAGGAATCACCCTTGATGGATTCCACTCGATGTAATCATCAAGGTGAACGTAAGAGGATCCACCCTCGAGGTTCACACTTGAGGGGTTGTGCGACAGAGTCGTATCGGAAGTGGTTAAGGCGGACGTCAATGACCACAACCGAATAACTACACTACAGGGTTAACATCAGAAGTGCTGATGAAGTCTCACCCTTGGCACTCGATAGTAATCCAGTAGTGTCGAGCAACTAGGGGGAAAGTGATGTGCGGTGTCGGGGCCTGGTCTCCTATCCCGTTGATCAGGTCTTCGATGATGAAGCAGGGGCAACAAGGACAAGGTGGGGGTCACTGATGGATCACTAACCAACCTATACTAAGCAGTTTAGGATAAGCAGGTAGGTAACAATAAGGAGGTTACAAAAGCAGGCTATGCATCAGAATGGGAGCAAACAATTACAGTAGCAAAATCTTATGCAAGCATGAGAGAAAGGAAAAGGGCGATATCGGGATGATCAAAGGGGGGGGGGGGGCTTGCCTGGAAGCTCTGTTGAAAGGGAAGAAGGGGGTAGTCGACGTTGTAGTCGATCACAACAACATCAGCAGCGGTCTCGGGTCTACCGGAGAGAAGAGGGGGAAGAAGTAGTAAATATAGAGCAAACAAGTGTAATACTATGCATGACAAGACAAGAAGCAGCGCTAGGGGTGAACTAACGCAAGGCTACACGATATAGGTGAAGGAGGAATTTAACCGGGAAGGTATTCTCGGTTCCGGAGCTATGTCAGACAGATGACTGGATGTGGAATGTTCCATGTTCAGCATGCTAGGAGCATGTGACAGATGAACGGACCGCGTATTCGGGTTCGTTGAATTTTTCTGAGCAACTTTCATGAATAAAGTTTTTCCATCCGAGCCATGGTTTATTTTATATTAATTTTCAAAGATTAAAGCATTTTCAAAAACTATTTAAAATAAGAGAAATGGAATTATGACATCAGCAGAGTGTCGGCATGACATCAGCAGGTCAACATACCCGCTGACTGGTCATACTGACCAGCAGGTCCGAGCTGTCATAGATAGTAGGGTTAACAAAGGTTAACCGAAACTAACTAAGTTAGTTATTTAGAAGGGGCCCACATGTTAGTGTCTTACTAGGTTAATTAAATTAGCTTAATTAACTTCATTAATTAGGGGTGTGGGCCCCATCTGTCAGTTGCATGGGCCGGTCCAGTCAGCAAGGTGAACCAGGTCAACAGGCCGGCCGGGCCCCTGGGGCCCATGGGTCAGTGACCTAGGTGGTGGCCCCGGGCCGACCACGTCAGCGCGGGCGACGTCGTTTAACCGCAGGTGGCCATAGCCACGGCGGAGGGTCGGGCGCGCGCCAGAATCCATCTAGGGGCAGTCTTTTCGTGAGCGGTTCACACTGTTCGAACATGTGCACGACGCCGAGTCGGGTGGTGGTGGCTCGCCCGGGGACGGCCGGAGACAGCGCCGGCGTGGAGCACGGGCGGCGGTGGCCTTCGGGCACTCGACGGCGATGGTGCTTCGGGACACGATCGTCGTGCGGAGCGGCTCTACGGGCGGCTGGTGCTCGCGCGCATCCATTGCCGCAGTCGGTAGTAGGCGGGAGGCGACGAGCTCACCGGAGACGAGCTCGCGGTGGCGGCCGAAGCACTGGCCCATCAAGGACGGCGCCAGGGGGAGCGGGAGGAGTAGCGAGCGCGTGCAGTGGGTGCAGGCAGAGGTGCTGAGCATGACGGGGTGGTCGGCCGCGAGCTCTGCGAGCCATGGCCATGGCGGCGAGCACCACCGCGGTGACGAGCTCGTGCACGACGAGGGGAAGCAGCTACGGGGGGAGAAGAGATGCACGAGGTGAGGGGAAAGGAGCCGGAGCTCACCGGGAAGGCACAAGGAGGCCCGGCGACAACTTAGTAGCAGCAGGGGGTGGCTGGAGTGGACGGCGACGGCGATGACCGAAGCGGAGGAAGGTGGCGATCCGGCGAGGTAGAGGGGCTCTGAGGTCCGTGGCATGGTCGCGGTCATCGTGGTCGAGGACGAGGGGGGTCTCCTGGACGCAGGCGAACGGAGGACGACCGCCAGTGGCCACGCCCACGCGCATGGTGAGGCTGCGGCGATGGCTACGCCTGGGCCGGTGCAGCGCGACAGATCTGGGGGAGGGGTGAGAGAGGAGTGGGAAGCCAGGAGGGTGAGTGGGTGGACGACAGCGGGGGGGGGGGGGGGAGCTTGAGGGGGCGCGGCTGTCGCCCTTATCTCCTCGGGACGGCGCCAACAATGTGGTGTGGCGTGGACGCGCGGGAGGAGCCCCGGTCGGATGAACAAGGGAGGAAGAGAGCAATCGGGGAAGGTGGGCCGCCTAGGTTGGGCCAGCTGGTTCGGATGGGCCAAGGCCCAGGGAGGCAGGGGCTTCCTTTCCTTTTTATTTTTTTGTTTTTCTTTTACAGAGAGGGTTTTATAATATTTGGGGCGCTGAAATGATTTTTGTAAAATATTGGGAATTGTCCACATAATTACAATGCAATGTTTGACACAACCACAAAAAGGTTGGAAGAAGTTTGAATTAGATGGAATTTGCAAAAACATGGAAAAGCAATTAATTTGCTGAGTTGGCACGATTTTAATTTGCTATAGTCCATCTTAGCTTGGAGGTGATGTTGTTTTCCTTAACAATCATTTGTTATGGAATTTTTACTAAATGATGGACTATTTTGCAGCAACTTTTGTGCAACTTCAAAACTCACTTGCAAATTGAACTTGATTCCAAAGTGGAATTTCAAATGAGATTTGAATCAAGGGTGATTAAGCACTCTTTGGAAAAATGATTAGCTTAATCACAGAGGGTTACTGTAACATGACATTGGGGGTGTTACAAATCTCCTCCACTACTAGAAGTCTCGTCCTGAGATTTAAGAGGTGGAGTAGGGGAAAGACTCGGGAAGGACGGAGCTCAACACAAGATAGGTACGTGGGGACTATGTCAGTGAACATGGCATAGAGGCATCTCTCGAGTTGAAATTCAAGAATGTCATCGAGAGCAAGGTGAGGTGCAATAAGAAGCTTCAACCAGGTAGACAATCGTTTGTTGCCTGAAAGAAGGGGATGAAAGGGGTTCAGAGCAATGGGAATAAGTATTGCGTCTGGTACCAAAATAGATCGCCTCTCAGAAAGCGGCTCGGGATTTTCATATGAAGCCAAGCGTGAGAAATAACCTTAGAAACAAGGGTGTACAGGAGAGTCAGGTTTCGATCTTGTGGAACTGTTGGTTATGGGCCCACCATGTGGGGTAAAGGCAGGAAGGCGCTAACATCTTGAACGGTCATGATAGCAAGGCAGGTCAGAGGATAGCCTGTCAATTACGTTGGCAACAACGTTGGTACCAAGGGCGAGGGACAAATAGAACCATTTCCATGCTCGTTAACACGAGGCGGACCAATAGGCAAAGTTCTCATCTATCGGTGGCTACCGGAATGTCAACAGCAATAATACAAGGTCTTACTGACAAATTGTACACCTAGGTGTTTACATAGGCAGGGAACTATTACTTCTTAGATCATATAGATCACAAGAAAGGTTAAACAAAACAATGGAAAGGAAAAAATGATTAATTGATTATTCAAATTAATGAATGGGAAGGAAAATGTGTTTACACACAAAAATTGGGAGTATATCTGTCGGTGTCAAAACCGGCGGATCTCGGGTAGGGGGTCCCGAACTGTGCGTCAAGCTCGGATGGTAACAGGAGACAAGGGACACTATATTTTACCCAGGTTCGGGCCCTCTCGATGGAGGTAAAACCCTACTCCTGCTAGATTAATATTGATGATATGGGTAGTACAAGAGTAGATCTACCACGAGATCAAGGAGGCTAAACCCTAGAAGCTAGCCTATAGGTATGATGATGGTTATGATGATTGTGATGATCGTCCTACGGTGTCGGTGTACTAAAGTAGGGGTACCTTAGTACCCCGAACTTGTGCACGGGCAGTCGCAGCCCCCCCCCCCCCGCGGCAAGGCTTGCCAGGTGATCGCCAAGACCCTCCATGGCCCCCTTTTGGGCCATTCAAGAACAAAGTGTTTGAGCCAAGGCCCCGGCAAGAGGAGCTTGCCGGGAAGGCCACCCGAAGAGAGCGAGGCCCTGGCAAGAGGAGCTTGCCGGGACTGCCGCTCGAAGCACAAGACCCCGGCAAGAGGAGCTTGTCGGGAAGGCCAATCATGGCACGACAAGGACCTCGCCACGGCGCGTCCCGCGCTCCGGCAAGGCCCGGTGAGCGACAAGCTCCCGGGCGCGACAAGACATCCATCGCGGCAAGGCGCTTGCCGCGGCAAGTTACCACCCCGTGCCCGCGCTCCAGCTCACCCACCAATGTGTCGCTCTGGGGGCATCCCAGGCGCACGTGGCGGGTGGCTGTGCAGCCAGGGGCATGCGGTGGCGAAGCGAAGCTGACAGAGTCGCCATCGTGGCAAACGGTGGCGCTCCTGACGGTCCTGTTCCTGCACCGTCTGGGCGACGCGGACGGGCATTTAATGCCCTTGTCCCCCGCCGTCAGAGTTAGGTATGATAGCACTGTACAGCCACTGTGCAGGCAGCTGTACCCACTACAGCATTCTACCATTTTTGCCCTCACCTACGCTGCCACCTGTGGGTAAGCCCTTGAGCATATAAAAGGAGGCCCCATGCGCATGCAGAGGGGGGAGGACACCCACTTTTACGCTCGGTCTCGCCAGCGGCTCGTGTGTACTGTAGCACCACGCACCTCCGAGCAAGAACACAATACAAACCATAAAGCAGCAGTAGGGTTTTACGCATCCGTGCGGCCCGAAGCTGGGTAAACCCCTCGTGTGCATCGCCTCGATCTGCTCTTCGTGCAACCTCCGCCCCGCGCCGAACCTGTAAAGGGGCTCGGTCCCCATAGGTGTTCGAGGAAGCTGATTTCCCCCGACATCTTTGGCACGCCAGGTAGGGGGCGTCGAGGTTGTGTGAACCTGATCCGACGTCCGCACAAGCTAGATTTCCGTCGTCTTCATCGACATGCCGCCGAAGAAGTAAGCTCCGGAGGTGGCTGGTCCGTCCGCGTCGAACCCACCGCCCCTGGAGCAAACGGGTGCTGGGGACGGCGCCGGCGGCTGGACAGGCGTCGTCGAGCCAGCTCGAGATGCTACGGCGTCCAAACCTGCGCCGACGCCCCTCGGTGCAGGCAAGCCCTGGTCATGCCAGGCAACCTTTCGCTCCACTCCATGGAGCGGAGGCAGTTAGCCCCACGGATCTCGCGTACGGGCCACCTCGAGTGCTCGCTCACGCTGAGCTCGAGCGAGAGCAGCTGCGTCAAGATGACGCGCTGCTCCTCGAGGAGGACCGTCTTCAGGCCGCTGTGCGAGCTGCTTGCTACCAGCAAGCTTTGCGCCGCTTTTATAGCCGCAAAGTTAGTGCCAGAAGTTCCGAGGAAGTGGGAAGGCCCTTGCCGGGTGAAACGAGTCGCTAGGCCTGGCGCTGTCCGCCTTGAGACCGAAGATACCACTCCGGTGAGCAACTCCTGGAACGTTGGGCATCTTCATAAGTTTTGCCCGCAAGGCGCGGTTGTCGGACCTCGTCCGGCAACCACCCTTCTGTACAAAGTCTTACCGCTGTTGCATGTGATCCTTTGTACAGAGCCAGGCGCAGACCCTGTTCGCAGATTGGGTTCATGTGCTCCGCGCACCTTGTCGATCTCATGCTCTTCATTCTTCGAATGCATTATGTGACACTCTGTGTAGCACTGACCCCCGGTAAGCGACGACGAGCCCCATGTTTCGCCTTGCCGGGAAGCGACCTTGCCGGGCAGCGAGCCGCAGAAAAGCTAAGTTGCTAAAGCTTGAGCAATCGAGTTTTTAAATTTTTTAAGGTTATCTTCCTTGAACGACCACGCTTTGTATGGAAAACCTGTGCGCGGAGGGACCGGCTCGTGGCTAGTTGCGCCCTTACTTCGTTTCGAGTCCACTCAACGTCTTAAGTGTGCTACAACCAGAGTGGCGTCCTTACTCTGTTTCGAGCTCGCGCAACAGCTTAAGTGTGCTGCGACTGCAGTCGCAACATTTACTTTGCTTTGAGCCTGCTCAACAGTTTAAGTGAGCTGCAGCTAGCCGCGACTAGGTTTCTTGCCGGTAGTGGCGCCGCTGGCGGGCTGCTGACATCCTGCACTCAGAGCCCGCGGTAAGGCGGAGGCCTACGCCGACAAGTCCCCAAAAGCGTAGGGCAAAAACATACAAAGCACGGAGTCAAGTAGAGGAAATAACAGTGCAGTCACTACCTAAGATAGAGTTATATTACAAAGGCAAGCTTGTCGCAACCCTAATGAATCGCTCTCATGACTTGGCCAGCAACGACAAGAAAAGGAAAGGGGCGGCAGCCTAATCCACACGGTCGCCCTCGATCCTCTTGATCCCGGCCACCTTCTCCACAATGGGTGCGACGAGGGCCCTGGTCTCCTCGAGGTCAGCGTCCGCCGGCAGGGATTTGAGGACGTTGGTGAGCCTGATGCCGGGGTTGCGGAAGGCGACCTTCACCAACACCTTCTCGAGGGATCCAGCGACGGCTTCGCGTGTCTCACCGGCCAGCTGCTCTGGGATCGCATTCAGGAGATGCTTGAGGGCCTCCACCACGCCTTTGAAGAACGAAGTGAGCTTGGCGCTGGGCGAGACATTTTCGCCAGTGGGATACTCGTGTCCCTCCATCCCCAACAGCATCAGCTCCTTGTCGATGGCGGCGGCGATGTCCACGAGACCCTCAATCCACTGCTCCACCGTCGTCCTGAGGTTGTTCTGGGTAACGGCGGCGCTCTTCAGCAGTGCCTCGTTATCCGCGATCTCCTTCCACAAGGTCGCCTCCTGCTCCTTGGCGCTCCCCAGTGCCTTGGTCAAGGTGTCCAGCTTCAGCTCGAGATCAGTGTTGGAGTCCTTGGCGGCATCAAGCTCCTTGATCTTCTCGGCGAAGCGACCCTGCAGCTCGCCGAGGGTGTGGGCGCCCTTCTCGCGCTCCTGTTTGAGCGCGGCAAGTTCCTCACCGCCAGCCTTGAGATCGGTGTCGAGCTGCGCCACCTTCGCCTCCAACGCCTCCTTGGCGGCCTCGGCGGCCGCGGCGGCATCTTGCGCTTCCTTGAAGGCTCCGCCAAGTGCTTGCTCGGGCGCGGCGACCTCCTCCTCGTGGCTGGCGAGGCTGGCTTTCTGCTGCACCAGCTCGCCCTCCCGCGTGGCCAGCCCCGCGGCGGCAAGTCTGTGCTGCTCTTCGGCTTCTGCCTTCTCGAGGATGAAGGCCGTCCGCGCCTCGTCGAGCTGCTTTCGCTCCTCCGCCAAGGATCGGAGGGCCTCCTGGTTGAGCTCCCAGAGCTCCCCGGCGCGCTTATCCATGTCCGCTCCCGCCTTCGCGACAAGCGCTTCCCGGCGTTCCACCTGGGCTTGTCGGGCGCGGTAGAGCGACACCAGCTTCCGGAGCAGCCGCTCCTCCTCAGGATCGCCGCCGCCGCTGCTTGGCGCGTCAACCAGCGTCAGCCCGGCGGAGGCGAGAACCTCTCTATCCAAGGCCTCCCCTTCGACCGGCGCCCTGGAGGTCGACTCCCAGGGGAGCTTGGTGAAGATATCGTCGCCGGCCTTCAGGTAGGCGCCTGACTGGGGCTCCTCGGGGCCCGACGCCGCTGCGGAGGCGGGATTGGCGGTCGGCGCAGCGCCTGGCGCTCCTGCGGCCTCAGGGCCGTCGGTACGATCGCCGGCCCCCTCGCCCGCGGCTGCCGCGGCGGCCTTGGCGGCCTCTTCGCCAACCATATCTTCAGCACCATCCGCCTCTCCGGTGGTGGCCACGTCGTCGGCATGGCCGCACGCGTCCTCCTCGACGATGACCTCGGTCTCCATCGGGTCTGTGACGGGCGGGTCTGAAGGCCGAAGGAGGGGGAGAAGTCAAGCAACTATCCAAAGAAGAAGAACCCCAGGGGAGTTTCGAGGCAAGAAGGTTACCTGGGCCAGGATCTGCAGTCGCGGTCTCCGTCGCCAAGGGGCCGCCGGCGTCGTCCCTCGCCGGAGACTGCTCCCTTGCCGGGGACTGCTCCCTTGCTAGGGACAGCTCCCTCGCCGGGGACTCCTTCGTGGCCGGGGAACTCCCCCTTGGCGGTGTAGTTGTAGCGGGTGGCTCATCGGGAGCGGTCTCCGGACGCTCCTGGTGGGGCTGCTCTGCTCCTACACAAATCGTCAACCAGATGTCAGAAAAAACGAAGGGTACCCGGGCGCGCCCAACGGCAGGAAGCAAGCCCTATGCTTACGCTGGGGGCTGCGCTGGGGGCTGCTCTGAGGATTAGTTGGTGGATCCGGCAAGGTCATCTCAGGCGCACCCCCCGCCACCACGGAGGGCTCATCGTCGAGGATGACCACCGGGACCTTGGCTCTCTTTGCCACCCTCTGAGCCAGAGTCTTGAAAAGGACCAAATTCGGAGGAAAGCAAATGAGATGCGAGGCGCAACCACAAGAATTGAAGAGACACAAGAACAGCGGGGATCTTACTCCTCTCCCTCTTCCTCGTCGGAGCTGAGCGCGGAGAAGTCGAAGACCGGCTTGCTCCTGGCGCGAGGAGGCGGGGGAGTAGGCTCCCGTGGCCGCTTGGCGGGAGCAGTAGACGACCCCGCTCTAGCTGCCGCCGCGGCACGAGCAGAAGCCGCGACCCGCGAAGACCCCGTTCCTGCTGCCTCACAGGAGCGTGTCACGCGGCGCTGCGGTTGTTGGCTCGTCTGCCGCACCACCTCCCCAGCCTTGCGGAGACGCCTCCGTGGCTGGGCAGGGGGCTCTGCTTGCGACGAGCTGCCCGAGCGACGGGAGGAAGAGGCGCCGACCTCCGGCAAGCCGCTCGTATCCTGGGCAGGCTCGCCCTCGACGCCATGCTCGGCAAGCTCTTCCTCGCCGGCAAACTCCGCTCGATCGGCAAGGCTTTCCGCCTCCGCTGCGTCCGCCTCCGCCAATGTGAAGCCGAATTCGCCCGCGGTCACGGCTGCCGCGGCCTCCTCCATCCTGGAGGCGATGTACGCCAGCTCTTCGGGGGTGGTGTCCCGGGTGAGACCTTTCTTCTCGTCGGCGTCGACTGGCCTCTCCACCAGGTCATCGAAGAACGCCCGCACGACGTCGTCGGCGGGCTCCTGCCAAGTGGAGTCGACCCCGTGCGAGTCGCACAGCGGCATCATCGTGATGATGCGGCTGAGCGACGAATTGTTGCACAGCGGGACGACGCCTCGCGGCAGCCTGAACCACTCGGGGTGATCGGGGTCGTGCTTGAATAGCTCCCTGAGCGTCCCGTCAAGCTCCAAGACGGTGAAATTGAAGTTGAGGCCAGGGCGCAGCCTCATGATGTCCGCCGCGTTCTGGAACTCCCAGGCGGGTCTCCCCTTCTCCTGCAGGGGAGCGATGCGGCGGTGGAGGAAATCTGCGCCTACGGCGCCAACAGTGAGCCCGGCACGCCTGAGCCGCAGGATCCGGGTGACGGCAATCCGCAGCTTGCCGTCGTCCGGAGCCACGGCGCTCCAATCCCTGCCGCGCACCACAGGGGTTTGGCGCACGGCGGTGAACGGCTGCGGGTTCTCCTTGACGATCAGGCACCAGTCCGCTCTCCATTCCTCCCATCTGCTGCGAAGCTCCCCCTCCAGATAAGCCTCCTTCTTGCCTGTCTTGGAGATCCAGGCGACCCCGCCGGACAAAGGCTCTCCTTTCTCCACCCGAGGAGAAAAGAAATGGCGGAAGAGGGCTACGTTGGGGTGGACTCTGACAAAGTTCTCGCAGAGGTGTGTGAAAACCGCCATTGTCAGAACGGCGTTGGGGGTGAAGTCAAGGAGATGGAAGCCATAGGTGTTCATGATGTCGAAGAAGAATTCAAAGAAGGGCAGGCAGAGCCCGCAATAGAAGAATACAGCAAAGAAGGGATACCCGGTTGGATACTCCTTCTGGGTGGCGGCGGGAAGAACCCTCGTGCGCGGATGCGCTCGCGTCCTAGCCGACCAGAAGAGGTAGTATTCCTCCCTCAGGACCAACGCGTCGAGCTCAGGGGGGAAGACCGCCTGCTCCTTTCGCTGCGCCTCAAGCCGCTGCGCCTCGGCCGACTTCACGGCCTTCCCCTTCCCCTTGTCGCCCTTTGGGGCCATGGCGGAAGGAGGGAGGGAGGTCGACGGCGTCGGTAGCACTGGTGGCGGCGGAAGGAGGGGCGGAACGCTGCTTCTCTTGGGAAGTGGCGAAGGTTTTCGAAGAATCGCAACTGGCGGGTGGGCGGATTGCCCCTGTCTCCCCTGCTTATTAGGGGAGGAGGGGGGCGTTTCGCCTTTCCGAATAAACAAATCACCCGCGACGTGACGCACGCCTGCAGGGCTCGGCCCCGCGCACGCCACCCACGTCACGCACGCCTCTCCCCACGACGCCGCGTTCGACGCGTGCCATTTGGGGAGGGCGCGATGGATGCGGAGTTAAGATGTAGCGTGACCCAGGCCGCGCGTGCCCGTGCACTGTTTTGGGCCTGGCCCAACAGCTCGACACCGTGTATGGCCCAGGCCCGGGGGCTCCTGTCGGTGTACTAAAGTAGGGGTACCTTAGTACCCCGAACTTGTGCATGGGCAGTCGCAGCCCCCCCCCCCCGCGGCAAGGCTTGCCAGGTGATCGCCAAGACCCTCCATGGCCCCCTTTTGGGCCATTCAAGAACAAAGTGTTTGAGCCAAGGCCCCGGCAAGAGGAGCTTGCCGGGAAGGCCACCCGAAGAGAGCGAGGCCCTGGCAAGAGGAGCTTGCCGGGACTGCCGCTCGAAGCACAAGACCCCGGCAAGAGGAGCTTGCCGGGAAGGCCAATCACGGCACGACAAGGACCTCGCCACGGCGCGTCCCGCGCTCTGGCAAGGCCCGGTGAGCGACAAGCTCCCGGGCGCGACAAGACATCCACCGCGGCAAGGCGCTTGCCGCGGCAAGTTACCACCCCGTGCCTGCGCTCCAGCTCACCCACCAACGTGTCGCTCTGGGGGCATCCCAGGCGCACGTGGCGGGTGGCTGTGCAGCCAGGGGCATGCGGTGGCGAAGCAAAGCTGACAGAGTCGCCATCGTGGCAAACGGTGGTGCTCCTGACGGTCCTGTTCCTGCAACGTCTGGGCGTCGCGGACGGGCGTTTAATGCCCTTGTCCCCCGCCGTCAGAGTTAGGTATGATAGCACTGTACAGCCACTGTGCAGGCAGGTGTACCCACTACAGCATTCTACCATTTTTGCCCTCACCTACGCTGCCACCTATGGGTAACCCCTTGAGCATATAAAAGGAGGCCCCATGCGCACGCAGAGGGGGGAGGACACCCACTTTTACGCTCGGTCTCGCCAGCGGCTCGTGTGTACTGTAGCACCACGCGCCTCCGAGCAAGAACACAATACAAACCATAAAGCAGCAGTAGGGTTTTACGCATCCGTGCGGCCCGAAGCTGGGTAAACCCCTCGTGTGCATCGCCTCGATCTGCTCTTCATGCAACCTCCGCCCCCCGCCGAACCAGTAAAGGGGCTCGGTCCCCATAGGTGTTCGAGGAAGCCGATTTCCCCCGACATACGGACTACAACCCTCCGGTTTATATAGACACCGGATAGGGTTAGGGTTACACAGAGTCGGTTACAATGGTAGGAGATCTTGAATATCCGCACGCCTCGAAAGAGGTCATCCCGAAGGGGGGAATCGATGATTCTTCTCCCAAGGGGAAGAAAAGGGCCGCCTCTGACGACCCGGGAGCCATAGCTCCAAAGCGGGGGAAAGAATCCATGTCAGAGGGCCCGACGCCGGGGAGCCCCTTGGCCGAACTAAACCCTCAAAGGGAGCAGGCCTCCAACGAGCCGTAAGTAGAAGGAGAGTTGTTCTTTTAAGAGAAATCCTTGATTTGTATCTGAGAAGTTTTAACCGAAACCTTACCTTGTAGTTCGGACCTCGACCCTTCTCAGCAGAGCTCGTCATCGGGGGATCTTCTTCCGGAGATGATGGAGAGCGGAACGCCTCCTCCTTGTATATCGCCTAGCAAGGCGGGCGACGCTGAAGTGTCGTCGCAGAGGATTTCTCTGAATCTTCCAGAGGCAGAAGGTGACCGTGCGCCCCCCCGAGGTTCTTTGCGTCCGGCCTTCAAAGAAGGCCATGGGACGAGTCCGGCACCATCTGGTGTTCGGTCGGAGGAGCTAAAGGTTCTGCTGGGGCGAGCCTCTGTTTCAGAGGAGCATCGTGTGTTGATGAACACAGTGATTGAAAAGATTTCGTCCGCGGAAAGCAGACTGAACGAGGCCGTCAAGAGTTTACTGGCGGGCCTTGAGGTACGTTTTAAATAACGAATATTAGTGTTAGTTGCGCATAATAACGCGCGCCTTGTGTAGATAGTAGCCCCTGAGACTCTGTGCGCGCAGAGGTGTGCGGCGTGCAGAGGATCTAAATCCCAAGTCCTTTAAGTGGCACCTTTGTATGTAGGTGGCAGATTGTCCGGAGTCAAGCCGGACTTGAGAGTTTGCCGAAATGAAGCGGCAACTTGATGAGGCAGAAGCCGACATCGTGCTTGTTAACAAGCGGCTTGATGATGCTCATGGTATTGAATTTATTTGGCGATTGTTAGTAAGAGGAGCTTCATGTCAATATCTTACCGTGTGTATGCTTGATGCAGATGGTGCGGCTGCCGTGGAAGGTCTAAGGGACGAACTCGCCAAAGCAAAGGAACAAGCCAGAAAAAGCGATGCGGCTGCCGGAAAAGCCCGAGAAGAGCTGAAAGCCGAACAGGCTTCCCATTGCCGAAGCAAGGAGGAGATGGCTGATATTGCCGTAAGGTTAAAAAGTGCTACTGACCATTGCAAGCTTCTTGAAGAGGAAGGTCGAGCAAGGCAGACGGACTTGGAGAAGGCTGTTGCTGACGCCAAGGACGCTCGCTCTGCAATGAGAGCGACGAGGGAAGAGCTACGTCAAGCCGGACTAATTTCGGATGGAAAGCCCTTCCTGCTGCGGAGAAAATTCTGTGATCCAAAGTTCGCCCCGTTGGACCGAGCGTGGAGCGTGAAGGACACCTATCTGGATTTGGCGGCTAGTGCACCTGATGCGACCAGGTACTTTCAAGATAAGGAAGGTCATGAAGTGGAGAAGCTCTTCTGGTCGCAATTCACCAATCCGGAGCGTCCATTGGCTGTGGACGATCGCCTGGCCCAATGGGCCGAGCTGAATAGGTTGTCCGGACTCGCCATGAAGTACGCCATGGATCGCCTGTGTCCGGGGAAATCGAAGCCAAAAAGCTATTTCAGCTTGGTGCAGCAATTTCTTGACGTGGTGCCCCGTGTCGATGCTCTGAAGAGGTCAGCGTGCACAGAGGGCGCTCGGCTGGCTCTTGCCCGTGTCAAGACATACTGGGCAGATATGGAGCCCACCGTTGTTGCGTCCCGAGATTCGGTGAAAGGCCGAATACCTTCCGAGCAGTATTTTGAGGCAGTCCTCGAAGGCGCTCGCATAATAGAGATGCAGTGCTGAAAGGATGCTATGTTATGACAACATATGTAATTATAAAACAGTATTTTGATAAAATGTAGTGGCATATTTTGGACTTGTGCCTTAAAGTATTGAGAACACCTCCTGTGCGGCCGTTAAATATATAAATTATGAAAGATTGCAGTCGTTGGCTTCAGCCCCCACGCACATAGTGCGGGGGATGCGCGTAGAAGATGCATTTTCACACTTAACCCAACGTCTTGGTCCTACAAAGGAGGTGATAGCGCAGCGGGCTAGGCAACCGGACTATAATGCTTTAACACTTTCACTTAGCCATAGGAGCTTGATAGTGGGACTCTTTAGGTAGCCCTTTAGTGGCGACTGCGTTTACCCGAATTCGAGGCGCATGTGAGCCTGACCGGGAAGCGGCCCTTCGTCAAAACGGAGGAATTCGATAAACCCCTATAAGTCATCGAGTGGCGACCAGTCTCACGCTACATCATGACAGTCGGTTTTCGGCTTTCTCTACTGAGGTGCTCGCCCGGCTGAACCGGGGCACAATCGCAGTAGTTCTCCTGGTGCTACCTGAGCCGACAGAACGGAAGGTAAGGTGGCCGAACTCAGGAGCCGGGCAACCCAACATGTGACCAAAATCATGACTCGGAGCTGATGCATATAGTGCCAAAACTCGCGATGCCGAACACTCCCTAAGGTGTTCGGTCTTTGTGGATGTGTGTGGAACAACACCCTTAAGAAAGAAAAAAGCACCTCGTGTCCAGGTACGAGCAATATTTCTGGCGTGGCTACATGCCAAAACGCCAGCCTCCTCCTTGGTTATAGTGAAATAAACTAGGGGATGTATAGCAGCAAGAGACAGTAAAAAAGGTTTACGCAGGGTCTTAATCTAAAAAGAATCCTTTGGGGCGGGTCCCTACTGCACGTCTGTGCCTGTGTCTCCGCTGTGCCGTGTCCTGTACAGGCGCCGTACGACGTTCATCTGTAAAAGAGAGGAACTAAATTGAAAAAGGGTCATGCGGATCAAAAAGGATAACAAAATATAAGAGTAAAAAATAAATGAAGTGGAGCTTTATTGTCTCTGCGTACAGCCCCTGGTATGGCGTACTAAGCTTATATTGATAATGGGCTTGTGCCGAACTCGTTGAGTCCGGGTCCGTGGCCTTTAATGACTTACATCGAAAAAGTCCTCTGGCTGGCGAGGCCATTTTATTGTGCGGCTGTTTAGGCGGCCGCGCAATCCTCCGTTTGGAGGAGACGTATTTTAGTATGCTCCCTTTAAAGAGATGATGCCACGAGGACCGGGCATCTTTAGCGTGAGGGTTGCATAATGTGGTATTGCGTTAAAGCGAGCGAAAGCTCCGCGTCCCATTAGTGTTTGATAGCGACTTGAAAACGGGACTACATGGAAGGTCAGCTTTTCGTGACGAAAGTTATTGGCGGAGCCAAATATGACTACGAGCTAGAGAGAACCCATACAATGGGTGTCCGGGCCTGGAGCTACCCCTTGAAAGGAGGTTTTACTGTGACGGATTCTTGCTGGGTTTATGCCCATGCGGTGAATTGTATCCTGATATATCAGGTTTAGTCCACTGCCACCGTCCATAAGGACATTGGTAAACTGGAATCCGTCTATTATTGGATTAAGTATCAGGGCAGTCCGGCCTGCGTGTTTGATATTTCGAGAATAATCTAGCTGATCAAAAATGATTGGCTTTAGTGACCAGTGGCGGGACTCCTGAGGGATAGGCTTGAATGTGCGGACCTTTATGGGTGTCCCACGCCTTGTTATGTGAAGTAAGTTCACTGTTTTGACTTCTTGCGGGAAGTTCTTTTGCTTCCTGGTGTTCTGCTTTTGGGGTTCGTCTTCTTCTTCACTTGGTGTGTCGAGCCCCTTGTGTTCGGCGTTAAGCTTTCCGGATTGTTTGAAAACCCAACAGTCTCTGTGGGTATGATTAGCAGGCTTCCCAGGAGTACTGTGTATCTGACATATCCTGTCCAGGATTCTCTTTAGGCTGGACGTAATCCTGAGGGGGTGGTTTTGTCTGATTTTGCCGTGAGCCTTTGAATCCGGCATTGACTGCCGTGCTCTTCGGACTTTTTCTTTTGATTCGGCGATGGTCCTTATTTCGTCGCGGTTTCCCGTTTCCATCCCTGATTTCTGATGTACTTGGGTCGCTGGGGCTGCATCGTGCCAACCAGCTGTCCTCTCCTGCGCAAAAGCGGGTCATGAGGCTTGTGAGTGCGGCCATTGTTCTTGGCTTTTCCTGGCCGAGGTGTCTGGCGAGCCATTCCTCTCGGACATTGTGCCTGAAAGCCGCTAGGGCTTCGGCGTCCGGACAATCCACTATTTGATTCTTTTTAGTGAGTAATCTGTTCCAGAACTACCGAGCTGATTCTCCGGGCTGCTAAGTTATGTGACTGAGATCGTATGCATCCGAGGGTCGGACATAGGTCCCTTGAAAATTTGCTCGGAAAGCATCCTCGAGCTCTTCCCAACTTCCGATTGTGTTTTCGGGAAGGCTTTTAAGCCAGTGCCGGGCTGGCCCTTTAAGCTTAAGAGGTAAATATTTTATGGCCTGGAGATCATCTCCTCTAGCCATGTGTATGTGGAGGATATAATCCTCGATCCAGACTCCAGGGTCTGTTGTTCCATCGTACGCCTCTATGTTGACGGGTTTAAATCCCTCTGGAAATTCATATTCCAGGACCTCATCGGTGAAGCATAGGGGGTGTGCGGCGCCCCTGTATTTGGGTGTGCCGGATTCTGATGGTGGATTTTTTGCATTTCTTGTGAGAGCTTGCTTTCTTGTCCCGTAAATGGACCTGGCTGGGCCATGATGCGAATCCTTGATTGGGTCGCATGCCGCATGAAGTGCGGCGCCGCTTGCCGTTTCGTGGTGGCCGTGGGGTCGTCTATCCGACCGTGTGGCTTTTTTGTTTTTCAAGTGTGGTGGCTCTAAGGCCTCTTGGTCGAATTCGGGCAGTAGCTTTCTCTTCGGGTAGCTTTTGGTGCGGCGGCTGCCGCCGTATTTGTCTGCGGTCTTGATTACTTTGCTCCATCTTGTTCTGAGTGCATCTTCCGCCGTTTTTAGCTTCTGCTTCTGCTTTTTCAGGCTACGTGCTGTTGCGACGAGCCTTTCTTGGAGATTCTTCTGCTCCGTGATTTTGTCCGGCGTGGTATCGTCCGGAGTTCTGTTATGGCCGGGGGAGGGCTGTCTGTCCTCTCTATCCGTGTTGCCCTGTTCGGACGGCTGTTCTGAGACAAGCTCGTCGTCTACCGGCTCGTCCTGCTCTATGGCTGGGTCTTGATCGAGGCGGGGCTTAGCTCGGCGTTTACGTCGCCGCTTTGAGTGCTTTTCGGAGGGTTTACCCCTCTTTTCGCCTCCTTTTTCCTCATTGTCAGTTTTTTCAGGTGTATCCACCATGAATATGTCATTAGGTGGGGTGGAGGTCCAGTGCCCTACGGGTACTGGTTCCAGTTCGTCTTCGTCTTCGTCGTCTATACCGTCGAAGTCTTCGGATCCGAAGTCGAGTATTCGGATAGCCGGACTATACCTTCAGCCGGACACTGGACCTCACGAAGTCTTCGGTGGAGGCCTATCTTTGAATTTCTTCGTCGTCCGAATCCCAACCTCGCAGGCCATAGTTCGGCCTGGGCTCTCCTGACAAAGAGAGAGACTTGAGAGAATTCAGGATATCATCGAAAGGTGTACACTGGAAGATGTCCGCGGCGGTAAACTCCATTACAGGTGCCCAATCTGATTCGATTGGCAGGGGCGTGGGAGGCCCTAAGTTCGGAAAAGAGGCCGGCTCCTTGGAGTCATGGGCCATGCGGAGTGCGGGGCTTGCGTTCGGCTCAATGGCTTTTAAGATCGCAGCCCCCGAGGTGACGTCTAACCGTTCATCCTCAAAGGACGCAACGGGCTCCGAGTCGAGGATCGGGGCCGGGGCGTATGCGGCCTCCAGGACACTGTTCGGAGGCAGAGCTATATCATGCCCCTCGGGATAGTGCGGCGCGCTTGGCTGTGGCTCGAATCCGTCGAAGATCAAGTCTCCGCGGATATCTGCCGTGTAGTTTAAGCTTCCAAACCTGACTTGATGGCCAGGGGCGTAGCTTTCGATCTGCTCTAGATGGCCAAGCGAGTTGGCCCGCAGAGCGAAGCCGCCGAAGATGAAGATCTGTCCGGGGAGAAAAGTCTCACCCTGGACCTCATCGTTGCTGATGATCAAAGGAGCCATCGGGCCTAAAGGCGACGACACAGAGGAACTCTCAATGAAAGCACCAATGTCGGTGTCAAAACCGGCGGATCTCGGGTAGGGGGTCCCGAACTGTGCGTCAAGGTCGGATGGTAACAGGAGACAAGGGACACTTTATTTTACCCAGGTTCGGGCCCTCTCGATGGAGGTAAAACCCTACTCCTGCTAGATTAATATTGATGATATGGGTAGTACAAGAGTAGATCTTCCACGAGATCAAGGAGGCTAAACCCTAGAAGCTAGCCTATAGGTATGTTGATGGTTATGATGATTGTGATGATCGTCCTACGGACTACAACCCTCCGGTTTATATAGACACCGGATAGGGTTAGGGTTACACAGAGTCGGTTACATTGGTAGGAGATCTTGAATATCCGCATGCCTAGCTTTCCTTCCACGCCAAGGAAAGAACCTTCCAGACACGGGACGAAGTCTTCAATCTTGTATCTTCATAGTCCTGGAGTCCGACTGAAGGTATAGTCCGGCTATCCGAACACCCCCTAATCCAGGACTCCCTCAATATCCTTCCCAGGGAAAAAGGCGGAGCAGGAAATACATGACAGGACAACAAGTTGAAAAGCATTTAGATAATGGGGCGAGGGAAGAATCATGATATTACCCATACAACGGTGTGAGGGTAATTGAACGAGAAACATTTTGTATTATGCTTCCGATGTTCTTGCAGATATTCGGAATACCACAGTCATGCTTCGATGCAGCAACGATATGGTGTCAAGTAAATATTGGGTTCGAAGATCTCAAGAGATACCGAGAAACAATTCCAAGATTATCTCAGAACGTAAGGAATAACCAAGCACAACCAGGTCTGTGTTGGCAGAAAATCAAGATGTCATCGATGATATCACAAATCATCAAGGGGTAGGGATGCTATTTCTAGCCATGAATTCAATTGACGTCTCTGAAAAAGCCAAAGTGTTGACGGTGATCACGACAAATTTTGTCGGGAGATTCTAGGAAGATGTCATCGAGCAGCGACGACAACAAACAAAAAGGGTAGATGAAGTGGAAGGCCATGAGAACCACGGATTTGACACAAGCTCGAAATAAAACTTGTTGTTCTAGATGAAATGGTAGGATGCAGAATATCGACGCAAGCTTTGCTCGTCATCGGAAGTTGCTCCAGGCATAAGGACCAGGTAGCACAGTTAAAACTCTCACGATAGTGATATGGCCAAACAGGCCAGGAATGACGTGAGGTGGTATCTAACTCCCCAGCAACAAAGTACTAGGAGTGTTGTATCACCGAGCGGAATCGATTCATTGTTCGGTGGTCTCGGTTGACGACAACCCAGATCACGTGGAGTTACTATGACAGGGGAAAATACCACTCCATCAAAAAGTTCATAGGGCGTACTACAATAGGATGATATCCTTGAGACAGTCGGGACCACGATTTGCCCACGGGACATAGGGGGTAATACTCGAGATAGTTCAGTATAGGGGTTGGACAAGCATATTGATTTGCAGAACAAGTGCTTTAATTTGCCCGCGGCATGGGATCAAAGAAGAACAATCACGGTCGGGACCACAATTGCAAAGAATCAATTTACAGATGCAAGATGAGCTTATACCAAGGGACCATTTGATTATAAGAGAAGCTTCCATGATAAGATCTACATCGCGTCTATGGGCATGAACACAAAGTTCAAGGTCGACTCCCACTTCTTCAATGCATAACCTCTCATTTACTTCTTTCTTTTGACAAAGTTGTAGTGTAGAAATTTTTATCCCGCGTAACACCAGTAGAGTATGACCCATAGGAATTTCTGGGTTCACACAAATTAGGGAAAGCATTACTTCAACCCGTCAGGGCATTTTAGCAACATTTGCAAAAACTTTAGAGGTAATTAACTCAAGCTCGAAAGCAGAGCATGGTTGAGGGAGTCCTGGATTAGGGGGTGTCCGGATGGCCGGACTATACCTTCAACCGGACTCCTGGACTATGAAGATACAAGATTGAAGACTTCGTCCCGTGTTCGGAAGGGACTTTCCTTGGCGTGGAAGGCAAGCTGGGCGATACGGATACATAGATCTCCTACCATTGTAACCGACTCTGTGTAACCCTAACCCTCTCCGGTGTCTATATAAACTAGAGGGTTTTAATCCATAGGACAACACACAACAATCATACCATAGGCTAGCTTCTAGGGTTTAGCCTCCTTGATCTCATGGTAGATCTACTCTTGTACTACCCATATCATCAATATTAATCAAGCAGGACGTAGGGTTTTACCTACATCAAGAGGGCACGAACCTGGGTAAAACTTCGTGTCCCTTGTCTCCTGTTACCATCCGCCTAGACGCACAGTTCGGGACCCCCTACCCGAGATCCGCCGGTTTTGACACCGACATTGGTGCTTTCATTGAGAGTTCCTCTGTGTCGTCGCTTTTAGGCCCGATGGCTCCTCCGATCATCAATAGCGATGCAGTCCAGGGTGAAACTTTTCTTCCCAGACAGATCTTCGTCTTCGGTCACTTTGCACTGCGGGCCAATTCGCTTGGCCATCTGGTGCAGATCGAAAGCTACACCCCTAGCCATCAGGTCAGATTTGGAAGTTTAAACTACACGGCTGACGTCCGCGGGGACTTGATCTTCGACGGATTCGAGCCATAGCTGAGCGCGCCGCACTGTCACGATGGGCATGATCTAGCTCAGTCACCGAACAATGCCCTGGAGGCCGCACACGCATCGGTTCCGACCCTTAATTCGGAACCAACTGCGCCGATCGAGGATGAGTGGTTGGACGCCGCCTCGGGGGCTTTGATCCCATCGGCGATCGAGCCGAACACCAGCCCCGCACTCCGCAAGGCCCATGACTTCGAGGAACCAGACTCCTTTCCGGACTCCGAGCCCTCCGAACCCTTGCCGATCGAATCCGATTGGGCGCCGATCATGGAGTTCACCGCCACGGACATCTTTCAGCACTCGCCCTTTGGCGATATCCTGAAGTCACTAAAGTCTCTCTCTCTAACAGGAGAGCCCTGGCCGTACTACGGTCAGCAAGGTTGGGATACGGACAATGAAGAAATTCAAACCCCACCCACCACCCATTTGGTAGCCACTGTCGATAATTTAAACGACGTGCTCAATTTCGACTCCGAAGACATCGACGGTATGGACGACGATGCAGGAGACGCACGTGAACCAACGCCTATAGGGCATTGGACAGCCACCTCATCTCATGATGTGTACATGGTGGATACACCTAAAGGAAGCGACGACGAGGAACACAGGGATGCAACGAGGGATCGTTCTCTCGAAAAGCAATCAAAGCGGCGGCGTAAACGTCGCTCCAAGCCCCGCCTCGATAAAGGCAGTGGCCATACAGACCCAGCCATAGAGCAGGGTGAGCCGGTGGACGACGAGCATGCCTTAGAGCAACTGTCCGAACAGGGCAACTCAGATAAACAAAACGAACAACCCGTCCCCGGCATAAACGGCATTCCGGACGACCTTACACCGGATAATCTCATAGAGCAGAAGAACCTCCACAAAAGGCTTGTTGCTACTGCACGTAGCCTGAAAAAGTAGAAGAGGAAGCTCAAAACTACGGAAGACGCACTCAGAATCAGATGGAGCAAAGTACTCAACACCGCAGACAAATACGGCGGCAGTCGCCGCACAAAAAGCTATCTGAAGCGAAAGCTACTGCCAAAATTCGACGAGGAGGCCTTAGAGCCCCCGCAGTCAAAAAATAAGAAAGCCACCCGGTCGGATAGATGACCCCATGGCCAGCACGGAGCGGCAAGCGGCACCGCACACAAGCCGACACGCGATCCACTCAAGGATTCGCATAAAAAAGATGGCCCAGCCAGATCTATTTATGGGCCAAGAAAGCAAGCTCTCGTAAGCAATGCAACAAAACCAGTATCCGAACATCACGGCACATCCAAATACAGGGGTGCCGCACACCCCCTATGTTTCACCGACGAGGTCCTGGATTATGAATTTCCAGCGGGATTCAAGCTAGTAAACATAGAGGCGTACGACGGAACAACAGACACTGGAGTCTGGGTCGAGGATTATATCCTCCACATACATATGGCCAGAGGAGATGACCTCCACGCCATAAAATACTTACCCCTCAAGCTTAAAGGGCCCGGCCGGCATTGGCTCAAAAGCCTTCCCGAAAACACAATTGGAAGTTGGGAAGAGCTCGAGGACACTTTCCAAGCAAATTTTCAAGGGACCTATGTCCGCCCTCCGGATGCATACGATCTCAGTCACATAACTCAACAGCCCGGAGAGTCAGCTCGGCAATTCTGGAATAGATTTCTTACTAAAAAGAATCAGATAGTCGATTGTCCGGATGCCGAAGCCTTAGCAGCTTTTAAGCATAGCGTCCGAGACGAATGGCTCGCCAGACACCTCGGCCAAGAAAAGCCAAGAACAATGGCCGCATTAACAAGCCTCATGACCCGCTTTTGCGCAGGAGAGGACAGCTGGTTGGCAAGATGTAGCACCAACGACCCAAGTACATCCGAAACTAGGGATGGAAACGGAAAACCGCGACGCAACAAGGACCGGCGCCGGACTAAGGAAAACAGTCCGAAGAGCACAGCAGTCAATGCCGGATTCAAAAGCTCGCGGCAGAATCAGAAAAAGCCGCCCCTCAAAGATAATAGGGATGAGCTATCCAACTTAAACAAAATCTTGGATAAGATATGTCAGATACACAGTACTCCCGGGAAGCCTGCAAACCATACCCACAGAGATTGATGGGTTTTTAAGCAATCCGGCAGACTCAACGCCGAACACAAGGGGCTCGACACACCAAGCAAAGACGATGACGAACCCCAAAAGCAGAGCACCAGGAAACAAAAGGATTTTTCCACAAGAAGTAAAAACAGTAAACTTACTTCACATAACAAAACGAGTGGCGCCCATAAAGGTACGCGCCATACGGCCTATCCCAAGGGAGTCTCGCCACTGGTTGTCAAAACCAATCATCTTCGATCATCTGGATTACTCTAGAAGTATCAGGAACACAGGCTGGACTGCCTTAGTACTTGATCCAATAATCGGTGGACTCCAGTTTACAAATGTCCTGATGGACGGCGGAAGCGGTCTAAACCTGATATATCAGGACATAATCCGCCACATGGAGATAGACCCAACAAAAATTCGCCACAGCAAAACCTCCTTTCAAGGTGTAACGCCAGGTCCGGATACCCATTGCATGGGCTTCTCCGGCTTGAAGTTATGTTCGGCTCCCCCGATAACTTCCGTTGCGAAAAGCTAACTTTTCACATTGTCCCATTCTCAAGTAGCTATCAAGCACTGCTGGGATGCAAAGTTTTCGCCCGCTTTAACGCGATACCGCATTAGGCATCTCTTACGCTTAAGATGCCCGGTCCACGAGGCATCATCTCACTAAAGGGAAACATGGAACGCGCCCCCCACGCGGAAGATCGTGCGGCTGCCTTAACAGCCCCACAATAAAACGGCTTCACCAGCCAAAACATCCAAATAGGTCGTTAAGACCACGGACACGGCTAGACGAGTCCGGCATAAACATATAATTAATAAAGGCTTAAATAGCTGTATACCCCTGTGCTAGGGGCTCCGCGCATATAAAATACGAGACAATCAAGCTCAATTTTACCCATTTCAATTTATACTTTGTTTATTTAGTATAACTTCTGTTCGGCACGACCTTTTTTCAACTAAGTTCCTCTCTTTTACAAATGAACACCGTGCTGCGCCCGTCCAGGATACGGCACAACGGAGACACAGGCGCAGACGTGCAGCAGGGACCCGTTCCAAGGATTCTTTTCAGGTTAAGACCCTGTGTAAATCTTTACTGTCTCTTGTTGATACACATCCTCCGGTTTTTCAGTATAATCAAGGAGGAGGCTGGCGTCTTGGCACGTGGCCACGTCAGAATTTTGCGCGTGCCTGGACACTAGGGGCTTATAACTAAGGGCGTTGTCCCGCCCGCACTCATAAAGACCGAATACCTTAGGGAGTGTTCGGCGTCGCGAGTTTGGCCTTATATGCATCAGCTCCGAATCATGTCTTTGGTCAAATGTTGGGTTGCCCGGCTCCTGTGTTTTGCTGCCTTACGTTCCGCTCTATCGGCTAAGGCGGCACCAGGAGAACTACTGCGATTGTGCCCCGGTTCGGCCAGGCGAGCACCTCAGTAGAGAAAGCCAAAAACTGACTGTCATGATATAGCATGAGACTGGTCAACCACTCGATGACTCACCGGAATCTATAGGATTCCTCCGCATTAAGGAAGGGCCGTTTCCCGGCCAGCCACATATGCGCCCTGAATTCAGGCGAGCGCGGGCGCCACCAGGGGCTATCTAAGTAGCCTCACTGTCCAGCTCCTATGGCTAAGTGAAAGTGATAAAGCATTATAGTCCGATTGCCTAGCTCGCTGCGCTATCACCTCCTTTGTAGGACCAAAACGTTGGATCAAGTGTGAAAATGCGCCTTCGGCGAGCACCCCCGCACTATTTGCGTGGGGGCTGAAGCCGACGACTGGCATCTTTCAGATTATATATATATCTTCAAACGGCCGCACAGGAGGTGTTACAAATACTTGAAGGCACAAGTATAAAAGGCTTCTACAATTTATCATAATATTTTTTTACAATAAAATATGCTATTCGAACATAGCATCCTTCAAGCACTGCGTCAGTATTACACGAGCGCCTTGAAGGACTTCCTAAAAATAGTGCTCCGCAGGTACTCGGCTTTCGTCCGAATCTCGGGATGCAACAATGGTGGTCTCCATCTCCGCCTAGTATGTCTTGACACGGGCAAGAGCCATCCGTGTGCCCTCTATGCATGCTGACCTCTTCATTGCATTAATACGCGGAACCGCACCAAGGAACTGCTGCACCAAGATGAAATAACTTTTCGGCTCCGATCTCTCCGGCCACAGATGACTCATGACGCACTTCATGGCGAGTCCGGACAACCTATTCAGCTCGGCCCATTCGGCCAGACGATCGGCCACCGAAAGTGGACGCTCTGGATTGTGGAATTGTGACCAGAAGAGTTTTTCCACTTCGCGATCTTCTTGATCTCGAAAGTGTTCGGTCGCATCAGCAGCACTCACCGCCAAATCCAGATAGGTGTCCGCCGTACTCCACAACCGGTCCAACGGAGCATGCTTAGGATCACAAAACTTCCTCTGCAGCATAAAGGGCTTTCCAGCCGCGATCTCTCAGGCCTTACGCAGCTCCTCCTTCGCAGCTCTCATCGCAGAGCGGGCGTCCTTGGCATCGGCAACGGCCTTCTCCATGTCCGTCTGTTCCGCACGGTCTTCTTTTTCAAGAAGCCTGCAACGGTCAGCAGCGCTCTTCAGCTTCACGACCATCTCTTTCTTGCTTCGGCAGTGAGCAGCCTGTTCGGCACTCAGCTCTTCAAGGGCCTTCCCGTCAGCCGCATCACTTTTGGCTTGCTCCTTGGCTCGGGCAAGTTCCGCTCGAAGACTTTCCATGGCAGCCGCACCATCTGCATTAAGCACAAGCATAGTAAGATACTGGCATAAGCTCCTCTTACCAAGTGCCACCAGAGAAATTACATACCTTGTGCCTCGTCAAGCCGCTTGTTAACAAGCACGATGTCGGCCTCTGCCATGTCAAGTTGCCACTTTAGCTCGGCAAATTCATCAGTCCGGCTGGACGCCGGACACTTCATCATCTACATACAAACACGGCATTTTAGACCTGGGGTTATGATCCTCTGTTTGCTGTCAATTTTGACAACGCACAGAGTCTCAGGGGCTACTATGTGCACAGGGCGCATCTTATTTGTGCGCCACTGTTAAAAAAGGGTGCGCTATTCCGCGTACCTCAAAACCCGTCAGTAGACTTCTGACGGCCTCGTGTAATCCACTTTCTGTGGACGAAACCCTTTCAATCATCGTGCCCATCAATGTACGGTGCTCCTCTGAGATAGATGCTCGCCCTAGCAGATCCTTCAGCTCCTCCGATCGCGCACCAGACGGTGCCGGACTCGTCCTATGGCCTTTTTTGAAGGACGGACACGGAGAGCCTTGGGGGCCATATGGCTGCCTTCCGGCCCTGCTGGATTTGGAGAAACCCTCCGTGACGATACCTCAGGGTAGCCCGCCTCTCTAGGCGGTTCGTCAGGGGGAGGCGTTCCGCTCTCCATCATCTCCGGAAGAAGATCCCCCGAAGACGAGCTCTGCTGAGAAGGGCTGAGGTCCGAACTACAAGGTAAATTTTTGGTTACTCTTCTCAGATATAAAACAAGGATTCTTCTCAAAGAAAAAACTTCTCTCTACTTACGGCTCGGTGGAGGGTTGGCCCCCTTGAGGGCATAGTTCGGCCGAGGTATCCCCCGGCGCAGGACCCACTGTCGAAGATTTCTTCCCCCGTTTTGAGGCCACGGTCTCCGGGTCTTCATAGGCGGTCCTCTTCTTTCCCTGGGGAAAGGAATTTTCTATTCCTTCCCTTCGAACAGCCTCCTTCGAGGAGGCCGTAGTTTCCTTGTCCCCCCTCGCTTTCCTTCAAAGGCACAATCTTCAACATCCTGACCAGCACGGGATCCGGCGTGGTCTCGGGGAGAGGAGCCGGACACCTGATAAGCTTTGCTTTCGCTATCCACTCCTGTTTAAAGAACAACTCTTCAGAGGCAACTTTTATGACAAATATACGGATGGCAAGTCCTGACACAAGGCTACTTACTTTAGTATCCGGGCGATTGCAGCTCAGACCTGCGTCCTCGGTCAAGTCCAGACACGTTGCTTGTGGTCCGAAGAACAATTTATACATCTCCACGGGCGTTGCGCCCATGAAATGCTGGAGAGCTTGCAGTCCCTCCGGATTAAACTCCCACAGGCGGAGGGGGCGACGTTTGCCGGGCAGGGTTCAGCGGATCAGCACGACCTGCGTCACTTTGACCAGGTTGAGGTCTCTTTCTAATAGATCCCTGATGCGGCCCTGCAACAAGGGCACGTCCTTGGATGACCCCCAGTCAAGTCCTTTATTGACCCATGACACTAGCTGTGGGGGGGGACCCGAGCGAAAGGCGGGTGGCACCACCCACTTGGTGCCCCTGGGAGCGGTGATATAGAACCACTCTCATTGCCATAAGCTGAACTCCTCTTGAAAAGAGCCCTCGAGCCATGGAGCATTAGCATTCTTGCTTATAACAGCGCCTCCGCACTCAGTGTGCCGCCCCTCGATCATCTTCGGCATTACTTTAAAGGTCTTGAGCCATAGTCCAAAGTGGGGATTAACACGGAGGAAGGCTTCACACACGACGATGAAAGAGGAAATGTGGAGGATGGACTCCGGAGCTAAGTCGTGAAATTCCAACCCGTAATAAAACATGAGCCCCCTCACGAAGGGATCCATTGGGAAGCCTAGCCCCCGAAGGAAGTGAGACATGAACACTACACTCTCACCAGGCCTGGGAGTGGGAATGACCTGCCCTTGAGCAGGCAACCTATGCGAGATTTCGCCGGTCAAGAACCTGGCCTCCCTCAGCTTTAGCACGTCCTCCTCCGTAACGGAAGAGGGCACCCATCGGCCTCGAAGGTCGGAACCGGACATTGCCGAAGAACCAAAGCGCCCGAAATTTAGAGCCTTGGGTGTTGGAACTCGAGGCGAGGGGCGAAATCATTTGAGATTGAAAGAAAGGAGTAAGGCCTTGGTCTATTTATAAGAGGTTGAATACCAAGGGCCCTCCCCGTAACCGTTTGGGACTCGCCTTTAATCGAGAAGACGTGCCAACGGGCACGATTGGGTTACCCACGTTCGTATTGATGAGGATCCCGTAAATAAAGGGGACACGATCTCTGCTTTGACAAGACGTGCCAAGGAAACCGCCTCGCAAAACGCGCTGAGGTGGGGGAGTAAAAACGATTCGAATAAAGCCGTAAAGCAGAAGGCACAAAGGATTCTCGAAACAATGGAGAGTACATCTTGTAATAATAGGAGCAACTGGGTATGAAGGTACAAGCGGCAAGGACGTTATTCACAGGGATTATCTGTGGTCAGGAACTGCAAGGCAGTGGGCACAGGGTCTCGAGAAACATCAAGGAGTATCTGCAGAATCTTCTAGCGATGCAAGCGATCATCGGTAATGTCGGGGCTCTCCGGGAGGACGTGGGTACGAGAACCTAATGTCAGAGTTAGTAAAATGTTTAACCCGAATAGAAGAGAGATCAGAATACCAGAGTATAGACGAGGAACAAAAGATCCTAATACCACCCAATGGCAACGTGGGCCTGTAAGCCACACAGCCATGTTAGTAAGAGTTTTTGTAGTGACTAGACTCGACTTCGGCCAAGGAGTTGGAAAGGGGGCTACCTACAGGCAGTCGGCTCTGATACCAACTTGTGACGCCCCCGATTCAATCGTACACTAATCATACACGCAAATGTGTACGATCAAGATCAACGACTCATGGGAAGATATCACAACACAACTCTAGACACAAATTAAAATAATACAAGCTTTATATTACAATCCAGGGGCCTCGAGGGCTCGAATACATAAGCTCGAATATACAAGAGTCAGCAGAAGCAACAATATCTGAGTACAGACATAGGTTAGAAAAGTATGCCTTAAGAAGGCTAGCACAAAAGCAACATCGATTGAAAAGGCAAGGCCTCCTGCCTGGGAGCCTCCTAGCTACTCCTGGTCGTCGGCGGTCTCCACGTAGTAGTAGGCATCGACGGTGGCATCTGGCTCCTGGCTCCGACATCTGTTTGCATCAACCGGAAAGAAGAAGAGAGGGGGAAAAGGGGGAGCAAAGCAACCGTGAGTACTCATCCAAAGTACTCGCAAGCAAGGATCTACACTACATATGCATCAATATCAATGAAATGGGCTGTATCTATGGACTGAACTGCAGAATGCCAGAAGAGAAGGGGAAAGCCTAGCCTATCAAAGACTAGCATCTTCAAGCAGCTCCAAGCATTTTGCAGCATTCAGGATAGTACAGAAAAGCATAAAGTAAAGTAGTAGTAGTGTTATCAACCTCGGCTAGAGATCCTTTCTCGACTCCCAGTGAGAAAGCAATCCCAGAGCCATACTATCCAGTTCTCATCTCCATTTCTCATATCCATTTCTCATCTCAGGTATCCAGTTCTAGTTGTATCGATCGGGATACAACTCTAAGTGTCCGTTACCGTAGAACAGGCTATCGATAGATGTTTTCTTCCCTGCAGGGGTGCACCAACTTACCCACCACGCTCGATTGACTCCGGCCGGACACACTTTCCTGGGTCATGCTCGGCCTCGGCCAAACAATACGCTGCAACCCGACCTAGGCTTAATAGAGAGGTCAAGCACGCCGTACTAAACCTATGCCCCCAGGGGTCATGGGCCATCGCCCCGGGAACTCCTGCACGTTGCGAACGCGGCCGGTGAGCAGACCTAGCAACCTCCTTCAAAAAGGCAGGTGCTTACGCAGTCTAACCCGGCGCGCGCCGCTCAGTCGCTGATGTCTATTAAGCTTCGGCTAATGTATACGACGTAGAACACCCATACTATGCCCATGTGATGGTTAGTGCTATCAGGCTAGAGGCCCCTCGGATCAAATATCCAAATCGTAGTGGATTAGGAACGCGCAGTAACAAGTAGAGACTCACGAAAGATGTGACCCCGTGGCCCCGTCTCGAGGACATGCGGCAAGGGCTAAGAATGCCCGGCCACACCTCGTAATTATCTCACGGGCACCCTCCAGGTCAACCCGACTCCTGATCACTCGCAAATATGCTTGCGCGGGTACCCCTCAGGGCTGACCCGTCTTTAGTAACAGGGTTCATTGTAAAGTCACAGTAACCATAGTAACCATGTGTCTAACACCAAGGGGAAAACCTGAGGAATCACCCTTGACGGATTCCACTCGATGTAATCATCAAGGTGAACGTAAGAGGATCCACCCTCGAGGTTCACACTTGAGGGGTTGTGCGACAGAGTCGTATCAGAAGTGGTTAAGGCGGAATCACCCTCGATGACCACGATCGAATAGGTACACTACATGGTTAACATCAAAAGTGCTGATGAGGTCTCACCCTCGGCACTCGATAGTAACCCAGTAGTGTCGAGCAACTAGGGGGAAAGTGATGTGCTGTGACGGGGCCTGGTCTTCGATCCCGTTGATCGGGTCTTCGATGATGAAGCAGGGGCAACAAGGACAAGGTGGGGGTCACTGATGGATCACTAACCAACCTATACTAAGCAGTTTAGGATAAGCAGGTAGGTAACAATAAGCAGGTTACAAAAGCAGGGTATGCATCAGAATAGGAGCAAACAATTACAGTAGCAAAATCTAATGCAAGCATGCGAGAAAGGAAAAGGGCGATATCGGGATGATCAAAGGGGGGGCTTGCCTGGAAGCTCCGTTGAAAAGGAAGAAGGGGGTAGTCGATGATGTAGTCAATCACAACGGCATCAATAGCGGCCTCGGGGTCTACCGGAGAGAAGAGGGGGAAGACATAGTAAATACAGAGCAAACAAGTGTAATACTATGCATGACAAGACAACAAGCAGCGCTAGGGGTGAACTAACGCAAGGCTACACGATATAGGTGAAGGGGGAATTCAACCAGGAAGGTATTCCCGGTTTCGGACCTGTGTCAGACAGATGACTGGATGTGGAATGTTCCATGTTCAGCATGCTAGGAGCATGTGACAGATGCACGGACCGCGAATTCGGATTCGTTAGATTTTTCTGAGCAACTTTCATGTATAAATTTTTTCCATCCGAGGCACGGTTTATTTAATATTAATTTTCAAAGATTAAAGCATTTTCAGAAACTATTTAAAATAACAGAAATGGAATTATGACGTCAGCAGAGTGTCGGCATGACATCAGCAGGTCAACAGACCCGCTGACTGGTCAAACTGACCAGCGGGTCCCACCTGTCATAGACAGTAGGGCTAACAAAGGTTAACCCAAACTAACTAAGTTAGTTATTTAGAAGGGGCCCACCTATTAGTGTCTTATTAGGTTAATTAAATTAGCTTAATTAACTTCGTTAATTAGGGGTGTGTGCCCCATCTGTCAGTTGCATGGGCCGGTCCAGTCAGCAAGGTGAACCGGGTCAACAGGCCGGCCGGGCCCCTGGGGCCCACGGGTCAGTGACCCAGGTGGTGGCCCCGGGCGGACCACGTCAGCGCGGGCGTCAGGGTTTAACCGCCGATGGCCATAGCCACGACGGAGGGTCGGGCGCGCGTCGGAATCCATCTAGGGGCGGCCTTTTCACGAGCGGTTCGCACCGTTCGAACGCGTGGACGACGCTGAGTCGGGTGGTGGTGGTGGCTCGCCCGGGGACGGCCGGAGACGACGCCGACATGGAGCACGGGCGGCGGTGGCCTTCGGGCGCTCGACGGCGATGGTGCTTCGGGACACGGCTCGTCGTGCGGAGCGGCTCTACAGGCGGCTGGTGCTCGCGCGCATCCATTGCCGCAGTCGGTAGTAGGCGGGAGGCGACGAGCTCACCGGAGATGAGCTCACGGCGGCGGCTGAAGCACTGGCCCGTCGAGGACGGCGCCAGGGGGAGCGGGAGGAGTAGCGGGCGCGTGTAGTGGGTGCAGGCGGAGGTGCTGAGCACGACGTGGTGGTCATCCGCGAGCTCCGCGAGCTGTGGCCATGGCGGCGAGCACCACCGCGGTGACGAGCTCGCGCACGACGGGGGGAAGCTGCTACAGGGGGAGAAGAGATGCGCGAGGAGAGGGGAAAGGAGCCGGAGCTCACCGGGAAGGCACAAGGAGTCCCGACGGCAACTTAGTAGCAGCAGGAGGGTGGCCGGAGTGGACGGCGATGGCGACGACCGAAGCGGAGGAAGGTGGATCCGGCGAGGCAGAGGGGCTCTGAGGTCCGTGGCATGGTCGCGGTCATCGTGGTCGAGGACGAGGGGGTCTCCTGGACGCAGGCGGATGGAGGACGGCCACCGGTGGCCACGCGCACGGTGAGGCCGCGGCGACGGCGCAGCCTGGCAGATCTGGGGGGGGGGGAGAGAGGAGTGGGAAGCCAGGAGGGCGAGTGGGTGGAGGAGAGCGGGGGGGGGGGGGGGGGTGAAGCTCGAGGGGGTGCGGTTGTCGCCCTTATCCCCTCGGGACGGCGCCGACAAGGTGGTGTGGCGGGGACGCGCGGGAGGATCCCTGGTCGGATGAACAGGGGATGAAGAGAGCGACCGGGGGAGGTGGGCCACCTAGGTTGGGCCGACTGGTCCGGATGGGCCAAGGCCCAGGGAGGTAGGGGCTTGCTTTCCTTTTATTTTTTTGTCTTTCTTTTATAGAGAGGGTTTTTATATTATTTGGGGCGCTGAAATGATTTTTGTAAAATATTGGGAATTGTCCACATAATTACAATGCAATGTTTGACACAGCCACAAAAAGTTTGGAAGAAGTTTGAATTAGATGGTATTTGCAAAAACATGGAAAAGCAATTAATTTGCTGAGTTGGCACGGTTTTAATTTGATATAGTCCATCTTAGCTTGGAGGTGATGTTGTTTTCCTTAACAATCATTTGTTATGGAATTTTTTCTAAATGATGGACTATTTTGCAGCAACTTTTTTGCAACTTCAAAACTCACTTGCAAATTGAATTTGATTCCAAAGTGGAATTTCAAATGAGATTTGAATCAAGGGTGATTAAGCACTGTTTGGAAAAATGATTAGCTTAATCACAGAGGGTTACTCTAACATGACATTGGGAGTGTTGCAAAGCGCAAGAAAGCTCAATAGCACGTCAAGTGTTTCTTGTAGCCACCCCTACTGCAAATGTCTCTGAGTCTGAAGCAAAAGCTGTTGAAGACATTCCGGCTACATTAGCCGATGAAAATTAAGAAACAAGAGAAGAAGAAAGAGTTGCCACACCCCCTATCACTGAAGAAGTCATTCTCTAGGAGAATGTGAATATGCCCGACCCTCCTGTCATTGAAGAAACGGAGGTTGAAAACACTGAGGCTGCCACAACCAACACGACTGAAGCCAATGACGTTGTCATGGCTGACGACAATGTGGAGCCTGAGGCCAATGTTGTGCCTCAAGCTCATGTTCAACCTGAAGCCACAGTTCCACCCCTAAGGCCTCACACCATTGAACATGCCTATGATCGCGGCCAGCTTGTCACTTTACGATGGCCCGTTTTGGTTCCTCCCAAAGCTCCCGGACCATAGTATGATTACCATGTGGAGCAAAGGCCTCAGG
Organism: Aegilops umbellulata; assembly: GCA_032464435.1. Classification (NCBI taxonomy): domain Eukaryota; kingdom Viridiplantae; phylum Streptophyta; class Magnoliopsida; order Poales; family Poaceae; genus Aegilops; species Aegilops umbellulata. The sequence goes on from CP136058.1 coordinate 336,509,154, forward strand.
TTCAGAAGCCAAAGCCCAGGCTGCCAAGGCTTCCAGGTGCTGCTACATCGCCCGGACCTTTCAGCGTGAACAACTTCAGGGCACACAACACATTCTTTGACAGTGCCAAGAATCCATACCCGAAGCCAAGTATCTTTTCTGATCGCTTCTGGAGCTATCAACATCGCAGCTATTACTCATGTATTCTATACAATCAAGAGCAAATCTTTCCTCACATGCGTCTTGATTGCGAAGCTATTGCTGGGGTGCCCTTCCTTGAAGAAGCTCTGGGCAGTTTTAGAGATGCTGGCCTTCTGCAATTCATAACTGATAAATAGCATTGGAATGAAGAGCTTCTACTGCAGTTCTATGCCAGACTTCACATTCGTGGCTACAACAGGGATCCGAAGACTTGGATCCTTGAGTGGATGACATGTGATGTGCATCATGAAGCCAAAGCTCAATATATCATCGAGCTTACTTCCCTGCCCACTCCAGGTGAGCTCTATGAACCTGGTTGTCAGCTACACAGGAATGAGCTGCAGAGTATCTTTTAGAAGCTAGAGCCAAATATGAGTCAGATGCTCAGCATGATGAAGCCATTGCCACAAGATGCTGAATATCCCTAGGAATTCTTCGTCAAGGACCTCAAGTACTTGTCCCGCACAGTTTATCACATTCTGAGGCATACTCTATGACTAGTCAAGGGATCTTCTTCTGAAGCCAAACTTGAAGGAACCATGAAGACATTGGTATTCTATATTGTCAATGGTACCAGATTCAATACCCAGGATTTCTTCATCTGACAGCTTGCTGCATCTGGGATTGATCTATTTGGCTTGAAGTTCTATGCTCCATGGGTGATGTGCCTGATCAAACTCCATTCATCTATTGACTATCAGCCCTCAGCACGCAACCATCTTGTTTTTCTGCCTGAGGTTGATCTATCAGTTGAAGCCATCTACCCTGAGCCTGCCAAAGAACCCCTATATCTTCATAATGTTGATCATCAAAGCTTCACGAATCAAATAGACAGAATTCATGTTCCAAATGCTGCTACTCCTGCTTACCCTCTGGCTGGCAATATGCATGAGCCACATCATGCCAACACTGAAAACCACTGCCAGTACAATCGCTTAAAGGCCTCGGAAGCGTTCTTGCGTTCTCAATGACCGAGAGCTTCTTGTTACCTTACATCAGAAGGAGGACAAGCACCATGACTGGCTAAAGCATCATATGTAGAGTATCTGGGTGGACGTCAATCACATCCGAAACCTAGCCACCAAGAACTCATTCGTAGCTCATGAAGCCTGCCAGTGGTCTTGGAAGAGTCTCACATTGCTATGCCCTGAAGAAGATCTTCGCGAAGATGGCTTCACGGAAGGCTTTAAATTTGACTCCAGACCTCCACGCAATGCAAGCTGGCGCCGCACTCCATCAATAGAAGATTCTGAGTATTCATCTTCGGCTGCAACTATTGTTGGGAGTCATCGACGAAGAAGACGACGCCACTTCACCAACCATGGCTGCACTGCATCTCGACACTGCACCAGGCCCTTCTGCACCACCGAACTCAAGCGTCGACCCTGCACCTTCATCTACTTCTGACGAGAATGAGTAGATGCTCTATGTCTTCAAACCTTTTTGGTCCTTACTGACAAAAGGGGGAGAAGCATATGAGTTGATAGTCTTCAAGCGGGTCCTTATGGGTGGTTGCTATATTTCGCCAAGTGTTTACAACTCTCGTCTTTTGATACATTTGGTTCTTTGGGTTGTAACACTTAAACTTGATGGTCGTCTGCTACGTTTTCTGTCAGTCTGTGATGCGATGATAATTCCGCATGAAGTCATTCCGCAGACGTCCATTTTTCATTATGCATGTCATTATCTTTGTTATATATTCATATGCATGATGAATTGTCTTCATAAGTTGAAGAGGATCTCCACGAAGTAAAACCTGCCATGTGCATTTGCATTCAAAAGCAAACTACTTATATGCACATCTTCAGGCAGAGCCTTTTGCCACTTATGAAGACAATGCTTTAATCCTTAAACTTTCACATACTTTTATCCCCGTTGAAAACTTCAACCAGTTTGTCATCAATCACCAAAATGGGGGAGATTGTAAGTGCATCTAGTGCCACCCCTAGTTGGTTTTGGAGTATTGACGACAAACTTGGTTGAGGGACTAATGTGTTTGTGAGAACTATAGGAGAACACAGGTAGTAGTCCCACATTGATTCGGTTTACCTACCAGAGATGACCCCTAAAAAGGTGTGAAGACATTGAAGACAATGGTGGTTTGTGAAGATATTCACAACGAAGATTATGACTTGAGAAGACATTCACGTGAAGACTATGGAGTGCGAAGACATAGTTGTTTCGTAGTTTCCTCTTCTTCTTTGTTGAGTCATAGGAACCACCGCACTGTTAAGTGCGGTCCAAGTGAAACAAAGTCAGAGTGACTGAAGTGATGCTCAACCAAATCCTATGTCTTCGAGCGAAGACAATGAGAGCAAATCTTATCCTGAACTGGATAAGTCAGCTTTACTTGTAGCCCAAGTCAAGCTATCGCGTGTGTTTGAAATCTGAACGTTGGACACGTGTCAGTTCCTTAGTGACTAGGGTCATTTCGGACAAATCAGGTCGGGTTGCCTCCTGGCTATAAATAGCCCACCCCTACACCATAAATTGGTGGCTGCTCAGAGTTAGTACACGACTTTTATTGTTTGAGAGCAACCCACCTCCGAAGCATTTGAGAGAGAGATCCTTGCGAGGACAAAGCCCAAACACCCAGAGCCAAAGAGTGTTAGGCATCACTGAAGTCTTTCTGTCTGCGCGATCTGAAGACTTGTTACACTTGAGGACTGTGAATCCTCCAGCCGGTTAGGCATCGCGTTCTGAGCATCCAAGAGTCATTGTGGATTGCCGGTGAACGAAGTCTGTGAAGGTTTGGAAGTCTACCTTGAAGACTTACCAGAGTGATTGGGCGAGGACTAAGTGTTCTTAGCTCAAGGGGAATAAGGTGAATACGCGGTCTTTGAAGTTGAATCTCAGCCTCCCTAACCAGACGTACAGTTGTCACAGCAACTGGAATTGGTCCAACAAATCCTTGTCCTCATCAAGCAACTGGTTCTATCTCTTACCTCTCTTTACTTACAGTTTGTCTTCGTGAAGTCATTGCCTACTTGCATGATATGATTGACTTCACTGTGTGAAGACTGTGGTTGTTTGGCTTCATACTATCTTCCATCCTAATCCATACTACCTGCTAGCTGCTAATAGTCTTCGTGTTTTCACTTCATTGCTTACTTGACTATGGCTTGTCTAGTGTAGTCTACCTTCCGCTGCATATCAATAGGTTTATTTCTACTATTTCTCTTCAAAGCCCCCGTGTTTTGAAGACTTCCATAAAAATCGCCTATTCACCCCCTCTAGTCGATATCTAGCACTTTCAATTGGTATCAAAGCAAGGTGCTCCCTTGTTCTGTGTGATTTGGTTTTTGAAGACTTCCATAAAAATCGCCTATTCACCCCCCTCTAGTCGATAACTAGCACTTTCAATTGATATCAAAGCAAGGTGCTCCCTTGTTCTATGTGATTCGATTTTTGAAGACTTCCATAAAAATCGCCTATTCACCCCCCTCTAGTCGATAACTAGCACTTTCACGCACCCGTTACGGGGGATGGTGAAAACCCACCTCCCGCCGCTCCCGAGGCACTTGGTGCCCCGGTCGTTTCTCCTGCCGCTCCTACTAACCCGGGTGCCTGTTTGACCGCGGCCGATATTCTTTCAATGTTTGCGGACCTCAAAGCCTCTATGTTGAAAGAAGTTCGGTCCTCGGTCAAGGAGGAAATTGATGCTCGCTTGAAGCCATCAACATCCGCGTCAAACTTATTTGATCCAAATGTCGTTCATGATGCGGATGACTCGAGAGAATCTCTTGCATCTCTGGTTGTACTCAAGTTCCCATGTACAATGTCGTGGAACATTTTTACTCACCTCAACCTTTGCAACATCCTCGCATTAATCCTGTTGGGCCTCCGCCCCCTTTGAAAGCTAATATGTTTGCTAAGTGGAAGCTAGATATGGAGTCTTACATGCGCAGTGCTTCAACTCAACTATGGTGGCTTGTGGTCAATTGATTCAACCTCAAGGAACCAATGAATCTCACTCCGAGGGAAGCGGTTGATGACCAACTCAGTGCAACCGCTCACAACATGTTGCGCACCACTGTGACCGAAGACTATAGTGAATCCATTGCTCTTCTTAAAACCACAAAGGAAGTTTGGGATTGCCTTGAGGAGGCTCTAGAAGGAGATGTAGCAATTAGAAGATCTCGATTGGCTTTGCTCAAGCAAGAAGACAATCTCTTTGTGAGGAATGAGGGTGAGTCCACGGAAGAGGTTTACCGAAGGTTGAAATCCCTTGTGCTCAACTTGAGAACCTTTGGGTGCACTTGGGCAAATGATGACTTCATCAAGGACAAGTTCATAGATGCTATGGTCCTCACGGAACATACCATGGTCATGATGATACATCAACATCCGGATTATCACAAGTTGACCGCGGCCCAAGTTGTTTCCACTTTCTCAACTCATGTTCTTTTGGAAACCAAGTCCAAGAAGACCTTTGCAATAGCTCAAGCGACCAAGAACTCCAACCTTTCTTTGAAGTTCAATAAAGTGATAAGCCAACCCTCAAGGGATGAAGAAGTGAGTGAAGAGATATCTGAGGAGGATATTGACACCTCGTGCCCGGCAAATGATTTTGTGGAAGACTTGGCCCTCTTAGTCAAGAAGTACTCTGGGACCATGGCAAACAAAGGAAAGAATCTTCAAGGAAGATCCTTTGGACAAAGGAAATGCTACAATTGTGATATCCCAATACACTTTGTACATGATTGTCCATATGAGAGACGTCAACACAAGTCCGAGAAGCTTGTGCTCACGAAGAAGAAGTTCACCAAGTTTGCAAAGAGAAAGGATGACAAGGCTCTTGTTCATGAAGGATACATGTACGGAGATGAAGATGGGAGTGATGATGATCAAGTGGGCACGGCCGCCATTTCCATGCATTCCACTACCTCCTCCTCCACCACCGGCCTCTTCGATTCTCCAAACAAGGACAAGCCTGTCACTCATTGGTGCCTCATGGCCAAAGAGGTAAAAACAAAGTCCAAGTCTAAGAAACCTGAGATCTACACTCCCAATGTCTCATGTGAGATAGTGGAGGATGAGTGTGATGAGGGCGTGGATAATGATGAGGAATCCTAAATGGCTTTCATGAAAACTCTTCATGGTGAAGCTCGTGCTCGTTTTGGCGATCTCCTTAAGTCACTTTCCGAACACGATGACTTTATTGAGAATGTTGAAAACCTCCTTATAGAGGAAAAAGAGACAGTTGATCTCCTCGAGCACGAACTAAATGAAGAGAGTGTCATGAGAGCATCGCTTGAGGAAGCCTTGTCAGCTCATCAAATTGACTTTGTTAAAACCAATGATGCTTTGCAACTTGCTCTTGAGAACAAATATGCTCTTAACATTAGAGTTGAAAAGCTTCTAGTTGATCACACGAGACTTGTTGAGGAACATGAGTTCCTTGTGACTAGTTCCAAGGTTGTCAAAGGTGACCTCATTGCCCTCACTGAGTCTTATGCTCAACTTAAAGCTACAACCATTAAGGCTCTCACTTCTGTACCTCATATAGATTTAAATGATGATGCTTGTACGGCTAAGTTTGTTCATGAGTGCATCTCCCTCCAAGAGGAGAATAAGAAGTTGAAGGACCAAATTGAGAAAAGGCTTGTATCATGCATCCAAGGGGAGAAAAACCTTAATGACCTCTTGAGCAAGCAAAAGGAGTGTGTTGCCAAGGAGGGAGTTGGGTTTGATCCCGCATCTAAGAATGGTAAGAAAAGGAAGAAGAAGAACAAGAAGAAGATCGGTCTGACTCATTCCCCTCCCCAAAAGGTAGTGTTTGTGCAAGAAGGGCACAAGGAGAAGGAGAAGGAAAAGGAGGGTGTTGGGAGTGGCAAGGTCATTAGGGACAAGGCCATTCCCAAGAATTTTGCCGGCAAGAATAATCCATCTTATGTCCTCATGAGAGGAGATGATAGCTATACCTTTGCAAAATTTGTTGGCACTAACTATGATGATTATGCTTGGACTATTTGGGTCCCCAAGACCCTTGTTGCTAACTCTCAAGGACCCATTGCAAAATGGGTACCTATAACCAAAGCTTGATTCTTGTAGGATTATGTCTCCGGTGGAAAACAATGGGTGATCGATAGTGGATGCACCAATCATATGATCGGACAAAGGGAGGTGCTTATGGAGTTTGTTGATTCGCTCAAGGCCTATTCGAACATATCTTTTGGTGACAATAGAAGGGGCAAGGTATTGGGTTTGGGCAAGGTGGTGATCTCTAATGATTCATCACTTTCAAATGTCATGCTTGTCCAATCCCTTCACTACAATTTACTTTCAACTATTCAATTGGCTCGTGATGGATATGATTCACATTCCGGTGAATTCCATGTGACCGTCTTTAAGAGAAGAAATCTCAAAGTGGTCTTTGATGGGCATGTTGAATAAAACCTTTACGTGATTGATTTCTCAAAAGATAAAACTCATCTTGCAACATGCCTAATGGCCAAGGCCGACATGGGGTGGCTATGGCACCGTAGGCTAGCCCACGTGGGTATGAAAAATTTACAAGCTCTCTTAAAGGGGGAGCACATACTTGGACCAACCAATGTGTCTTTTTCCAAAGATCGTTCTTGTAGTGCTTGCATTGCCGGAAAGCTTCATGAAAAAACTCATAAAGTGAAGACTATGATCACCACCTTGAGGCCCCTTGAGCTTATCCATTTGGATCTTTTTGGGCCTCCAACATATGATAGTTTGGGAGGGAGGAGGTATTGCTTTTCATTGTTGATGACTTCACAAGATATACTTGGGTGTTCTTTCTCAAGACCAAAGCTGAAACTCAAGAAACCTTCATCAACTCTGCCAAAGAAGCTCAATGTCAACATAATTGTGAGATCAAGGCAATTTGAAGTGACAATGGCACCGAGTTCAAGAACTATAAAAATGGATGAATTCCTGAGTGAAGGGGGGATAAAGCACCAATATGCCGCACCATATACTCCCCAACAAAATGGTATTGCGGAGAGGAAGAATCGGACTCTTATTGAGATGGATAGGACCATGCTTGATGACTACAATTCTCCATACAAGCTTTGAGCCGAAGCGATCAACACCGCATGCCATGCTTCAAACCGGCTTTATCTTCGCAAGCTCAAGAACAGACCTCTTATGAGCTCCTAATCGGGAGAAAGCCTAACATCAAACACTTTCGGGTATTCAGTTGTAAGTGTTTCATTTTAAACAAGAAATCCCGATTAGATAAGTTTGGGTCTAGATATGAGGGCATATTTGTTGGATATGCATCAAACTCTCATGCCTACCGAGTTCTCAATAAATCCACCGGGTGCATTGAAGAAATGGTAAATGTGGATTTTGATGAAGATAACGGCTCCTGTGTGGAGCAAATTGTTCCTAGTGTTGTACATGATGAGGCTCCTTCGCAAGCTATAAGGACAATGGGGATAGGCCACATTCTTCCACAAGAAACACCCCAAATCCAAGTAGAAGAAGAAGGAGTAAGAGCCCCTCTTGTGGAGTCTCCACAAGAGTAATCATCAGCGACACCTCTTGTACAAGATGCCATGGGAGATCATGAACCTAGTCAAGAACAAGATCAAGTCCCTCATATTCCCGAGCAAGATCAAGAGCAAGCTCCTTCAAATAATAAAGTGAGGCTCAAGATCAAGCTCAAGTTCATGATCAAGATCAAGATCAACCCCAACCATAAGTGTCTTCATCTTCGTCACTTCCCAATGAGCAAGAACCTATGGTTGCGAAGAGAAGGGTGTCTCCGAGGCTAAAACAATCTCAAGGGAAAGATTCTTCATGAAGTCCAAAACCAAGTGAAGAAGAGCTTGACCTCAAAGAGCAAAAAGTGGCCGCCAAGCTAAAGCATCTTCAACATCTCACCGAGAACATCTATGGAAGCATCAAAAAGGGGGTAACTACTCTTAGACGTTTGGCAAACTTTTGTGAGCATCACTCGTTTGTCTCTTGTGTTGAGCCCCTTAAGGTGGAAGATGCACTTGACGATCCGGATTAGATAAATGCCATGCATGAAAAACTCAAGAACTTCACCCGCAACAAAGTTTGGACCCTTGTGGAAAGACTCAAGGAATATCATAATGTCATGGGAACAAAGTGGATCTTCAAGAAGAAACAATATGAACATGGACAAGTAATAAGGAACAAGGCAAGGTGTGGCACAAGGTTTCTCCCAAGTTGAAGGTTTGTACTTTGGTGAAACTTTTACCCCTTTCCCGTCTCAAATCCATTCGCATCTTGCTTGCCTATGACTCTCATCATGATTTTAAATTATATCAAATGGATGTGAAGAGTGCATTTCTTAATGGTCCTCTTAAGGAGTTGGTGTATGTCAAACAACCTCCCAGTTTCAAAGACCCCGATCATCCCTCTCACATTTATGAACTCCATAAGGCATTGTATGGACTCAAACAAGCACATTGTGCTTGGTATGATCACCTTACGGCGTTCCTAAGCGAGAATGGGTTCCATATTTGGGTAATATATTCCACTCTCTTCACAAAGATGGTAAAAGGAGAGTTGTTTGTTTGCCAAATATATGTTGATGATATTATCTTTGGGTCCACTAACCATGCTATTAACATTGAGTTAGAGAATCTTATGACTAAGGAATTTGCTATGAGCAAGATGGGAGAGTTGAAGTTCTTCCTCGGTTTTGAAGTGAAGCAATTGAGAGGAGGAACCTTCATCAGCCAATCTCATTATATTGAAGACATGCTCAAGAGGTTCAAAATGCAAGATGTCAAGCCAATGAAGACAACCATGCCCACAAATGGTCAACTTCTTCTTGATCCCAATGGTAAAGAAGTGGATTAGAAGGTATATCGCTCTATGGTCAGTTCCTTGCTTTACCTTTGTGCATCTAGGCCAGATATTATGTTGAGTGTGTGTATGTGTGCAATATTTCAATCCGCTCTTAAGGAGAGCCACTATTCGGCAGTGAAAAGAATCCTTAGATATTTGGTTCATACCACAAACTTGGGCCTTTGGTATCCCAAAGGATCATCATTTGAGTTAATGGGATACTCGGATTCGGATTGCGCCGGAGACAAGGTTGACCGCAAGTCCACTTCAGGTTCATGTAAATTCCTAGGGAGATCGTTGGTAAGTTGGGTATTCAAAGAAGCAAAATTGTATATCTCTCTCAAAGACCGAAGCCGAGTACATTGCCGCCGGAAGTTGTTGTGCTCAATTATTATGGATGAGGCAAATTTTGATGGATTATGGTGTCAAATGTGACAAAGTGCCTCTTTGGTGTGACAATGAAAGTGCAATCAAGCTTGCCGAGAATCCGGTTCAACATAGCAAGACCAAGCATATTGAGATTCACAAATCATTTCATCAGATCATGTGGCAAAGGGAAACATTGAGTTACTCCATGTCAACACCGAGAATCAACTTGCCCACATCTTCACCAAGCCCCTTGAAGAAGCAAGATTCCGCGAGTTAAGGAATGAGCTAAATATCATGGATATAAGTAACTTGTGATGAAATCCTTGCTCATACACACGTACTCTTGTAATACCTTGCTTAGATGTAGGCACATGTCTAGGGGGAGCTAGCTCAACTCATGAGCTACCTTATCCTAGAAGTGCAGATAATCAAACAAAATCTTTCACATTAGCCACTTTAGGTGGCACTTGTGCTTCAAAGATGAGTACTGGTCTTGGGCCCAAGGTTCATATCTTCGCGGTGCCGTACCAAATAAACTCAAACATGGTGGCTTCGGCCACCGCCCTATCTTGAGGGTTCTGTCCGTGTTTGCTTCGTGTGTGTGGTGTGTTGGTTTTTTTGTCTTTTCTCTAGTTTTTTGGGGGTTTGTGTTTCTCGTTTCTCTTCTGGTACAAGGGCTACACATATACCCTTCTCGTAGTGATAGGATTTCTCTTGTGGCATATTCAGAAATATAGACCGAGTGCTTTGCAAAGGTGTGGTAAGAGTTTCCACTCAGCCATACCTTCAAAAGGGCCCCTCTTGTCAAAATTCCTGAATACCCCGTGCCCACGGGCCTGTACCGTGCGCACGGGGACCCCATCCCCATGGGCTCTGTACCGTGCGCACGGGACCCTCGTGCGCGCGAGGTATGCGGTTCCTTGCCTGAAGAGGCCGGGCATGGGGGGCTTGGATTCATTCCCACCCAGTCGCCCCCTCCACTCCCAGGAAGCCTCCAGCGCCGCCGCCGTCGCCTCCGCTCGCCAGAGCTCCTCCGGGCTGCATCGGGCTTCTTGCTCCGCGGATCTTCATCGTGATGGGGTCCTCCTCCAGTTGGTCTTGTCTCCTGTTCTCTCTCCATGGATGCCTATCAAGTTTTCTAGTTCTAGGGTTTCTTTGTTCCTTAGATTAGTTTGGCCACTCCTGCTCTCTAGGAAGTAATCAAGTGCTTAGATCCTCTGGATTCCCTGCCGCACCCACTCCCAGATCTCGATCTGGAAGTGGCTGCCACTGGGAGACCCCGTGTCCACTGTCTTGTACTGTGCGCACGGGACCCTCGTGCCCATGGGGTCTAAACCCCCGTGCGCACAGGATATCCAGGAGCTTTTTTTACGTGCTTATCTATCTATCTATCTCTTTGCCATCTATCATGCACTTGTACTCATTTGTGTTTCGTGCTTTGTGTTGTTGGGTGTTCGTGTATGTTTTAGACTCCACTGACAAGAGGGCCGAGATTCGTCGCAAGCGCCCAAAAGGAGGATCCAAGGAGTTCATAGTTGCTCGTCGTCAGCCGTCTGAAGGCATGGGACAGGGGTCTGGGTCTGGGAAGGGCCGTGTTCACTGTGTTGCCTCCAACCGGCCTGTTGTTGAGGCCTTCGATGATTCTGAGGAAGAGTATGACTCACAAGATGATGCTCACTATGTCAACCCCAATGGTGATGAAGAGATAGAAGAAGAGGATGATCGTGTTTATGAGGATGAAGAGGAGGAAGAGGAGTCTAGTCCCGAGCAAGCCATTCCAGGCGAGCGTGACCTCTGAAATATGCCTCTAGCCAAGTGGACCAAGCCAGAGCTTTGGGCTGAGAGACAGAGCCATCCTTATGCGGCTACCACTGGTTTGGGTGTGGATCCCCGTTTCAAGAACGAGTTTCAACAAAGAGTTTATAATGAGCTCCTCATGACCAAGTCAAAGAAGTTTGCACCGCACAAGCAAGTGAACACTGAGTCTGCGCGACAATTATCATTTATATCCCAGTGTATATTCATCTCTTGGGAGGTTGGGACTCATTCCGTTCGTCACATTCAATGATCCATACAATGAAGATTTGGTGATGCAGTTCTTTGCCACTTTGTTTTTCTCCAATGACTCTGCTTGCACCCTCACTTGGATGTCAGGGATTCATCGGTGCTCTGCTCCTATGGCTAAGTTTTCAGAGATCATTCCTTATGCTGTCATTGATGAAGAGGCTGCATCTGATGAGTTTGGCAGAGTTCGTGAAAGTGGGCAGCGCACAAAGGATGAGATTGCATTCGCTTACAAGCAGGAGAAGTCGTTTGTCACTGGGTCCATCAAAGACCTTGTGCCCCTATATGACACCATGCGCCATATCTTGAGGTATACACTCTCACTCCTAAGGCCAATGATTCCCACAACATTGGAAGCTCCATGTTGGATGTGTTTGTGTACTTGCATTAGAAGAAGAGGGGATGTTCTGGATTTCTTGTTCTATGAGCTCCGTCAGTGTGTTCAAGAGAACAAGTCGTTGATCTATGCTCCATTCATTGAGGCTTTGATTGAGACCGTCTGCCCAGCCAAGTACATTGCTTCATACAAGACTTCTGTTCCCAAGCGCAACTCCAACTGAACCCCAGCTGCTCATGCTCCATATGTGCCTATCAAGAAGGGGCGCAACCCTAGGCCTGAGGATCGTGCTACTAACACTCCGGGCATGTCCTCCACTGCTCGGATCCCTTGTGGTAAGGCCAACTCCGTTGGTTCTGAGGCCGTCTTTGCCAAGGGAGAAAAGAAGTAACTGTTCTAGACCTTGAGCAACATGTTCCAGATGTGCCAGTCTATCCAGCACCATCAAATTAAAGAGATCAAGCGGGAGAAGCTAGTAAGGCGTGAGCAAAAGGCAGCGAGGGCTGCAGCTGGCGAGGTGGTCAGCCCAGGGTCAGAGCACCAAGACAGTGAGGCTACAGCTCGACCCTTTCCGATGGCAGGATGGCGCTTTGATGATGATGCCTCGAGTGCTCCTCCCCTTGTCTAGTGGGTCTATGTGTCGCCATTTGTCTCCTTTTTGTTGTCTTGATGACAAAGGGGCAGAAGTGGTGGGTGTTTGTGTTCGTGGGTGTGTTCTAAATGTGTGTTGAGATCTCAAGCCTCGTGTTTCTCGTTGTTGGTTGGTTTTAGCTGGCTTGAGATACTCTGATTTACTTTCCGCTTGTGTGGTTGTGAGAGCTACTCAGTTATGCTTGTGAGAATCTAGCTTTATTATTGAACTTATTGCTATGATCATATCTTGCTTATTATGTGTCTCGCAATATTTGCTCACCACACCATTCCATGAGATCTAGGCAGCGTTATAGGTTTATTATGTTGATCTCATGTCTTGGCAATAATGATCTTGGAGGAGCCTCCTATGTGTGTACTTGATGCATTCTCAAGCATTCATTTTATCTGGGCACACATATAGGGGGAGCTACCATGATCATTATTTGTCCCATGGCTATTCAATCTTTTTATCCTCTATGCCATGCTCTAACCACGTTGTCATCAATGCACCAAAAAGGGGGAGATTGAAAGTGCAAGTGGCACTTATACTATATTTTGGTGTGATGACAATGTGGTTAGTTGAACTAATATTGGTTACTAAAGTTTTTCTCAGGATATTGGTTCCAAGTGCTCCGTGATGGAGATGTGCGACCCCCCAATTCAAAAACGTCAAAGGCGTGGTCTTCCGGTGAATCGAAGGTTTAGTTTTTGGTTTGCTTCGAGTCATAGGAAAGAGCGCACTATTAAGAGGGGTTTGTGTGGATGAAAGTTGTGTGGGAATGCCAGTGCCGAACCAGATACACTTAGCCTACCCACTCCTACCACCTAAAATCCTAGTGTGTGTGTGTGTGCTTGTGGCACTCAGAAAGTTTGTGACAAAAAATTACTTGGTACCCTGTGCGCACGGGGTCTTTGGACCCCCGTGCGCATGGGGTACGGCGTAACTCTTTGAGTACCCCATACGCACGGGGTATTTTGACCCCTGTGCGCACGGGGTACGACGTAAACTCTCTGGGTACCCCGTGCGCACGGGGTCTATTGACCCCCGTGCGCACAGGGTGGTGTGAAACTCTCTGAGTACCCCGTGCGCACGGGGCTGACTTAGCCCGTGCGCACGGGGTCCAATGGGCAAATTTCCCCACATGGCCAAGAACACTATATAAAGCCCCTTCTTCCAGCTCCAACCACTAACCCTAATGTCTTGTTGAGCTCCACCATTGCCACACCTCATTTTTCTCAATACTCTCAATCCCTCCACCCAAACTTGTTGAAACTTTGGGGATTGGGAGAGCGAGACCCGATCTACATCTTAACCAAACCAAATTGCGTTCCCCGCAACATTTCTTCCCCATTGACTTGTTACTCTTGGAGGCACCTAGGCGGTTAGAGGTTCCTCTGGAAGCTTTCTTGCTTGTGGTGTGCTTCGGAGAAGTTTGTAAAGGTGTGGTGGTCGCCTTCGAGACCAACCCCGAGTGATTCGAGGCTCATCCGTTGGGGGTAACTCAAAGGAGATTTCGGTGAGCCTTTGGTGGCGTTCCGCAAGCTTTGGCTCTGGCAGCGCTCCAAACGGAGAGTAGCTCTTCCCCAAGGAAGAGTGAACTTCGGGATAAAATCCGCGTCCTCGTCTCACTTGTGGTTAATCCTTTCCCGCACCTTACTTTGCTTTGTATGCTTGTTGGCTTTCTACTTACTTTGTTGCCTAGCATATTTAACTTGGAGCTTGCTTGTCATATAGGTTGCATTCACCTAGTTGCATATCTAGTTAACCCTATTTACCCGCTAAGCCTTAAAATTGCCAAGAAAGGTTAAAAATTGTAGTCTCCTATTCACCCCCCTCTAGTCAAACGTATCGATCCTTTCACCAAGGATGCACTCCTATCCCTCGGGCTCGCTTTCAAGGCCGCGGCGGCCGCGTCTCCAGACACGAAGGGCGCTCCAAAGATCCCGGAGGCCGCACCCGTGAAGAAGAAGCAGTTGTTGTCCTAGGACAGGGTCGAGACGAAGCAGGTGCCAGTAGACGACGGGGTCTCAGGCCCCACCTTCACCATAGGCGCCGGCCTCCTCCGAGACCTGGTCGGCGTCCTGTGAGATGTGATCGAGCACCACTTGATGGTGTGCCCAGGGGCGCACCCAGTGAAGTAGAAGGCGTGACGGCAAGCCTCGAAGAAGCAGTCGTTCATCATCCAGGAGGTCCACAAGCTGCAAGAGGCTGGCGTCATCCGGGAAGTGCGGTATCAAGATTGGCTGGCCAACCTGGTCATCATCCCCAAGAAGGGTGGGAAGGAGCGCATGTGCGTGGACTTCACGAGCCTCAACAAGGCTTGCCCTCAGGACCCTTTCCCCCTTCCGTGCATCGACCAGATCATCGACTCCACCGTCGAGTGCGATTTGCTGTGCTTCCTGGACGCCTTCTGGGGCTACCATCAAATCAAGATGGCGGTGCAGGACGTCAAGAAGACAACCTTCCTAACCCCGTGCGGGGTGTATTGCTACACCTGCATGTCATTCGTGCTGCGCAATGCTGGCGCAACCTTCCAGCGATTGATGCACGTAGCTCTGGGCCGGAAGCTCGGGAGAAATGCTAAGGCATACGTCGATGGCATAGTGGTCAAGTCATGGGAAGCAAGGACCCTCGTCGGAGACTTGGAAGAGACGTTTGCCAACTTGCGCAAGGTAAACCTGCGCCTCAATCCGGAGAAGTGCGTGTTCGGCGTCCCTCCGGCAAGCTGCTGGGTTTCCTGGTGTCGCACAGAGGGATCGAGGCTAACCCGGAGAATATCAAGGCAATAGAAAGGATGAGCCTGTCGCAGAACCTCAAGGAGATGCTGAAGCTCGTGGGCTGCGTAACTTCATTGGGGTGCTTCATCTCCAAGCTAGGCAAGCGCGCCCTCCTGTTCTTCAAACTGATGAAGAAGAAGGGCCCGTTTGAATGGACTCTGGAGGCCGAGGCGACCTTCCAAGACCTCAAGAGGTACCTCACCAGCCTGCTAGTGATGGTGTCACCTCGCCCTCTTGATCCCCAGGTGCTTAACCTGGCCGCCACACCCCACCCGGCCAGCGCGGCACTCGTGGCGGTCCGGGAAGAGCGAGCGGATGCGGGTGTGCAGCGTAGTGCCCCGCGCCCAACTGTGCCATAACTACCTCAGGACGACGCTCCTGAGGCCCCGACTACCCCACCGAACGGTAAGGCTCCCGAGGCTCCCTCGTCTCAAGAAGGGTTGGACGCTGTCGACGCCTCTTCCCTCATCGAGCACCCCGTGTACTTCATCAGCACGTTGCTATGTGACATGCGTGCACGCTACCCCATGCCGCAGAAGCTCCTGCTCACGCTCCTCATCGCTTCAAGGAAGCTGCGCCACCACTTCCAAGGCCACCCCATCAAAGTCGTCTCGGCATACCCCCTAGAGAAGGTGCTCTGCAGCCCCAACGCAGTAGACAGGGTTGCTGAGTGGAACATCGAGTTGCAGGTGTTCCAGTTGGAGTTTAGCACCAAAAGGGTCATCAAGGGCGCGACCCTCAATGACTTTGTGGCAGAATGGACTGACGCCCCTAACCGAGGGGCGGGCGAAGACGGTTCCCTCGCGCCCGGAGACGAGGCACCGGTTGGCTGGGTCATGTGATGGCGCGTTCTCGCACCAGGGCACGGGGGCTGGAGTCGTGCTCATCTCACCTACTCAAGACGAGCTCTACTACCCGTTCAACTCTGCTTCTAGCATGGCGAGAAGGTCTCCAATAACATCACTGAATACGAGGGCCTGATCACCGGCCTCAAGGCCGCGGCAGCTATGCGGGTCAGGCATCTCACCATCAAGGGTGACTCTCAGCTCCTCGTCAACTTCTCCAACAAGGAGTACAAGCCAAAATATAAGCACATGGAGGCATATCTAGAGGAGGTACGCAAAATTAAAAAAATATTCTTGGGCTTGGAATTGCAGCACATACCACGTGGCACGAACATGGAAGTAGACGACATCGCCAAGAGGGCGTCCCAGCGTGAACTCCAAAAGTCTGGCGTCTTCGAAGAGCGGCTCTTCAAGCCATCGACGGCTCCCCCCACTGTAGGCCCGGCGCTGCTTCGGGAGGAACCGCCCATGGCACCCGCCTCGGGTGCCCCAACCTGCGGTCTGACCTCTGGAGCTCGCGTGCTGCTCGCGCTCGAACCCCAGGAGGGGTGCTGGACCGAGGAGTTCAAGGCGTACCTGCTCCGAGGCACCTTGCCGGTGAAGGAAATATGCCCTAGAGGCAATAATAAAGTTGTTATTTATATTTCCTTATATCATGATGAATGCTTATTATTCATGCTAGAATTTTATTAACCGAAAACTTAGTACATGTGCGAATACATAGACAAAACAGAGTGTCCCTAGTATGCCTCTACTTGGCTAGCTCCTCAATCAAA
The DNA here is from genome assembly GCA_032464435.1 of Aegilops umbellulata. NCBI lineage: Eukaryota > Viridiplantae > Streptophyta > Magnoliopsida > Poales > Poaceae > Aegilops > Aegilops umbellulata. The sequence continues at coordinate 336,525,935 of CP136058.1, forward strand.
GATGGTTAAGCTTCCTAACCATAGTCATGTGTTGTCATTTGATGAACAAGATCACATCATTAGAGAATGATGTGATGGACAAGACCCATCCTTTAGCTTAGCATATTGATCATTTAGTTTTATTGCTATTGCTTTCTTCATGACTCATACATATTCCTCTAACTATGCGATTATGCAAATCCCGAATACCGGAGGAACACTTTGTGTGCTATCAAACATCACAACGTAACTGGGTGATTATAAAGATGCTCTACAGGTGTCTCTGAAGGTGTTTGTTGAGTTGGCATAGATCAAGATTTGGATTTGTCACTCCGTGTATCGGAGAGGTATCTCTGGGCCCTCTCGGTAATGCTCATCACTATAAGCCTTGCAAGCAATGTGACTAATGAGTTAGTTGCGGGATGATGTATTACAGAACGAGTAAAGAGACTTGCCGGTAACTAGATTGAACTAGGTATGATGATACCGACGATCGAATCTCGAGCAAGTAATATATCGATGACAAAGGGAATAACGTATGTTGTTATGCGGTTTGACCGATAAAGATCTTCGTAGAATATGTACTAGCCAATATGAGCATCCAGGTTTCGCTATTGGTTATTGACCAGAGATGTGTCTCGGTCATGTCTACATAGTTCTCGAACCCGTAGGGTACGCACGCTTAACGTTCGATGACGATTTGTATTTATGAGTTATGTGTTTTGGTGACCGAAGTTTGTTCGGAGTCCCGGATGAGATCAAGGACATGACGAGGAGTCTCGAAATGGTCGAGAGGTAAATATTGATATATTGGAAGGTAGTATTCGGACACCGGAAGGGTTCCAGAGTGTATCGGGTACATACCGGAGTACCGGAGGGGTTATCGGAACCCCCTAGGGAAAGATATGGGCCATATGAGCCATAGGAGGGAGGCTAACCAACCCACAAGGGCTGGTGCGCCCCCCATAAGGGAGGAGGCCGAATTGGACTAGGGAAGGGGGCGCCACCCCCTTTCCTTCTCCTACTCCCTCTCCTTCCCCTTTTCCCCCTCCGGTAGAAGGAAAAAAAGGGGGGCCGAATCCTACTAGGACTGGAGTCCTAGTAGGACTCCCTTCTCCTTAGCGCGCCCCGTAGGCCGGCCTCCTCCCCTCTCCATCCTTTATATACGGGGGAAGGGGGCACCTCTAAGTTACAACAGTTGTTTCTTAGCCGTGTGCAGTGCCCCTCTCCACCATCTACTCCTTCGGTCATAGCGTTGTAGTGCTTAGGCAAAGCCCTGCACAGATCACATCACCAACACCGTCGCCACACTGTTATGCTAACGGAACTCTCCCTCGACCCTCTACTGGATCAAGAGTTCGAGGGATGTTATCGAGATGAACGTGTGCTGAACACGGAGGTGTCATACGTTTGATAATTGGATCGGTTGGATCGCGAAGACATTCGACTACATCAACCGCATTAACATTAATCTCTTAGCCGTGTGCGGTTCCCCGCTCCATCATAATCCACCTCGGTCATATCGTCGTAGTGCTTAGGCGAAGCCCTGCGCCGTTAGCTTCATCATCACCGTCATCACGCCGTCGTGCTGGCGAAGCTCTCCCTCAACACTCTACTGGATCGTGAGTTCGTGGGACGTCACCGAGCTGAACGTGTGCAGATCGCAGAGGTGTCGTACGTTCAGTACTAGGATCAGTCGATCGTGAAGACGTACGACTACATCAACCGCGTTGTCATAACGCTTCCGCTTTCGGTCTACGAGGGTACGTGGACAACACTCTCCCCTCTCGTTGCTATGCATCACCAAGATCTTGTGTGTGCGTAGGATTTTTTTTTTGAAATTACTACGTTCCCCAATAGTGGCATCCGAGCTAGGTTTATGCGTAGATGTTATATGCACGAGTAGAACACAAGTGAGTTGTGGGCGACACTAGTCAAACTGCTTACCAGCATGTCATACTTTGATTTGGTGGTATTGTTGGATGAAGCTGCCCGGACCGACATTACACGTACGCTTACGCGAGACTGGTTCTACCGACGTGATTCGCACACAGGTGGCTGGCGGGTGTCAGTTTCTCCAACTTTAGTTGAATCGAGTGTGGCTACGCCCGGTCCTTGTTGAAGGTTAAAACAGCACATACTTGACGAAATATCATTGTGGTTTTGATGCGTAGGTAAGAACGGTTCTTGCTCAGCCCGTAGCAGCCATGTAAAACTTGCAACAACAAAGTAGAGGACGTCTAACTTGTTTTTGCATGGCATGTTGTGATGTGATATGGTCAAGACATGATGCTAAATTTTGTTGTATGAGATGCTCATGTTTTGTAACGGAGTTATCGGCAACTGGCAGGAGCTATATGGTTGTCGCTTTATTGTATGAAATGCAATCACCATGTAATTGCTTTACTTTATCACTAAGTGGTAGCGATAGTCGTAGAAGCAATAGTTGGCGAGACAACTGAGGGAGTCCTGGACTAAGGGGTCCTCGGGCGTCCGGCCTGTTAGCCATGGGCCGGACTGATGGGTTGTGAAGATACAAAGACCGAAGACTTTACCCGTGTCCGGGTGTGAAAGTGCATTATATCGACTAGAGGGGGGGGGGGTGAATAGGCGATTTTTATGAAATTCTTCACTGAGGAATTTGCTCGTGAGGAAATTCCTTAGCGAAGAACTACTAGCAGCGGAATAAGTACTCAGAAGTAAACATAGCAGATTACATGCATGGTCATCATGATGAGATGAAGACAAACACAGAGTACAGAAAGCGTAAACACATGATAGTACAAGATGAAGACAAACAGACTGAAGAAATTGAACTGAGGAAATTGAGAAAGTCTTCAGTCAAAGTCTTCAAATACAGATATGAACAAACACACAACACAGTAATGAGGAAATGAAAGTGTTGAGGAAATAGAACCAGTAAGCTTGGTGAAGACAATGATTTGGTAGACCAGTTCCAACTGCTGTCTCAGTTGTACATCTGGTTGGAGCGGCTGAGTATTTAAACTCGAGGACACCTAGTCCCGGACACACAGTCCTCACCGTATTCTCCTTGAGCTAAGGACACACAGTCCTCACCCAATCACTCGTGGTAAGTCTTCAGGTGACTTCCAAACCTTCACAGACTTGGTCACTCGGCGATCCACAATTCCTCTTGGATGCTCTAGACCTTGATGCCTAACCGTCTGGAAGAAGCACAGTCTTCAAAGGTAACAAGCGTCGGATCCACGCAGGATCAATCTCTTCAGTGATGCTCAATCATTTTGGGTTTGTAGGTGTTTGGGTTTGGGTTTTGGATTTTTCTCACTTGATGATTTTCGCTCAAAGTCCTCGGAGGATGGGTTGCTCTCAAATGACAAGTGTCAAGTTCACGCGGAGCAGCCAACCAGCTAGTGGTTATAGGGGGCGGCTATTTATAGCCTAGGGAGCAGCCCGACATGATAAGATATAAATGCCCTTCAATGATATGACCGTTATGTGGACAAGATATTTTGGGACAGCTGGCGCGCAGCAGAGCAACGGTCGGAAATTTGAGGTACAAATTCCTCAGGGCTATCATGTTCCTCACTGTGTAGGCAATTCGCACTTGCGAATTCCTAACTCCTCAGTTAGAGCAAAGTCCTCAGTTACCAGAAGAACTGCGTCTCTGTCACTGAAGAAATTGACTGATCTGTATGAGATTTCCAATGGCTTCACTCGAAGGGATTGGTAGGTGTAGGATTTCAGTTGAGCATCACTTGGAAATTTTCTCCTTAGTATTTCCTCGACCCCCTTTAACAGTACGGTGTTTCCTATAACTCAAGAAAGAGAAAATCAAACTACGAAAACAAAAGTCTTCACGCTTCATGTTCCTCGAATGATAACCAAGTCTTCAAGGTCACACCAATTTCTTCACTTTCAAAGTCTTCAAAAAGTCTTCAAAATATCAAAGTCTTCACTCGAAGAACCTCATTTTTAGGGGCCGACTTTCTCTGTAAATATCAAACTCCTCATAGACTTATAGACCTGTGTACACTCATAAACACATTAGATACTTAACCTATAAGTCTTCAATACACCAAAATCACTAAGGGGCACTAGATGCACTTACAGGGTGGGACTCTTCTTGGCGTGGAAGGCAAGCTTGGCGATAAAACATGTAGATTCCCTTCTTTGTAACCAACCCTGTGTAACCCTAGAACCTCCCGGTGTCTATATAAACCGGAGGACTTAGTCCGAAGGAGAGAGATTCATTACCATAGTCACACAGGCTAGGCTTTTAGGGTTTAGCCGTTACGATCTTCTGGTAGATCAACTCTTGTAATACTCACATTCATTAAGATCAATCAAGCAGGAAATAGGGTATTACCTCCATAGAGAGGGCCCGTACCTGGGTAAACATTGTGTCCCCTTTCTCCTGTTACCATCGACCTTAGACGCACAGCTCGGGACCCCCTACCCGAGATCCGCCGGTTTTGACCCCGACATTGGTGCTTTCATTCAAAGTTCCCCTATGCTGTCCTAAAAGGGTTTGATGGCCCCTTCAATCATCAACAATGACGCTGTCCAAGGAGAAACTTTCCTCCCCGGACAAATCTTTGTGTTCGGCGGCTTCGCACTGTGGGCCAACTCGTTTGGCCATCTGGAGCAGATCGATAGCTACGCCCCTGTCCATCAGGTCAGATTTGGGAGCTTGAACTACGTCGCGGACATCCCTGGAGATTTGATCTTCGTCGGATTCGAGACCGCGGCGACCGCTCCTGGTCACCTCGATGAACATGACCTAAATCTGTCATCGGACCGCATTCAGGAGATAGCTCCTGTAATTGCTCCGGCCTTAGATCCGGAGCATACGGCGCCACCCAAGGACCGGAGGCTCAACCCCACCACGGAGGCCACAGATTCCCCCGCGTTGGAGCCGCACGTGGACTTAACCTCACACGATATCTTTGTCACCGGAACTCCGGACTCATCTCTGGCTATAAGTTTCGAACCATGTGAGTCCGCGGACGCCGAACTTGATTGCTTATCGATCTTTGAGTTTAGCACCGCAGACATCTTCCAGCACTCGCCCTTGGGCAATGTGCTAAACTCATTAAAGAACCTGTCCTTGGCGGGGGACCCACAGCCGAACTATGTCCGGTTCGAACTAGGGGCTGACGATGGAGAATTTTGATTCCCACCCGCCACCCACTTCATAGCCACGGTCGAGGATTTAACCGACACGCGGGATTACGGCTCCGAAGACATTGACGGTATGGACGACGATGCTGATGAGGAGCAAAACCAAAATCCGCCATTTACTGGACGCTGGACGGCCACTTCTTCATACGATGTGTACATGGTGGATACACCCAAAACAACCAACAACGATGACAAAGAAAATCCAGTCGAGAATAAACCACTTGAGACACAACAAAAACGTCGGCGTCCTTGGTGCCGCTCTAAGTCACATCGTTCAAAAGATAGCAATGCTGGCACCGGAGAAAATAATACTCCGGACGATGCCGAAAACAATGAAGACCTTGCTATGGTAACATCTGAACAGGAGGAGCAAGAAAACGGGCAAGCTAGCCCCGACGAACAGGCCAGACCCAATGACTCGGAGGACGGTAGTTATCGTCCGCTCTCTGAGGATGAGGAAAGCCTTGGCAACGAAGATTTCATCGTGCCTGAGGAACCTCTCGAGCAGGAGCGCTTCAAGCGCCAGCTAATAGCCATCGCAAGGAGCCTGAAAAAGAAGCAGCAGCAGCTTCAAGCTGACCAAGATCTGCTCATCGACAGGTGGACTGATGTTCTAGCAGCCGAATAATATGGCCTCAGACGCCCAGCCAAGAGTTACCCGAAGCGAAGGTTGCTACCCCAGTTCGATGAAGAGGCGCCGGAGCCCATACCTCCCTCGCGTAATGCGGCCGATCAACCACTACGCGGTCAGGACAGTGCGGCGGATCGACCACCACGTGGTCGGGATAGAGTGGCAACTCAGGCCGAACAGCAGCCTGCCCCACCGACACGTAAAAATAGAGACAAAACAGTTCGGGGTCATACATACGACCTCCGGCAGACCCTAGATAGTAGAGCAGGATATACCCGATCGATTTATGGATCGCGAGCATGTTCCTCGACACGTGATGATGGCTACCTATTCGGATGTGAGAAACCTAGTAACACCCGAGCCGACAACCGCAGACAGCCTCCACCAGAGCTACGTCACGATGCGGCCAGGTATAGAGGCATCGCACACCCTGTTTGCTTCACTGATGAAGTAATGGATCACGAATTCCCCGAAGGGTTCAAACCCGTGAATATCGAATCATACGACGGGACAACTTATCCCACGGTTTGGATCGACGACTTTATCCTCCACATCCACATGGCCCGCGGAGATGACCTCCACGCTATCAAATACCTCCCACTAAAGCTTAAAGGACCAGCTCGACACTGGTTAAACAGCCTTCCTGAAAATTCTATCGGCAGCTGGGAGGACTTGGAAGAAGCCTTCCTCGACCACTTCCAAGGTACATATGTCCGGCCACCAGACGCCGATGACTTAAGACACATAGTCCAACAACTTGGAGAGTCAGCCAGGAAATTCTGGACTAGGTTGCTAACCAAAAAGAACTAGATCGTCGACTGTCCGGATGCCGAAGCCCTAGCGGCCTTTAAACATAGCATCCGTGACGAATGGCTCGCCTGCCACCTCGGCCAAGAAAAGCCAAAATCTATGGCAGCCCTTACGGGACTCATGACCCGCTTTTGCGCGGGTGAGGATAGTTGGCTGGCTCATAGCAAAAACACAGCCAGCGAGGCAGGCCCCTCCGAGGTCAAAAACAGCAACGGCAAGCTCCGACATAACAGACACAAACGCCGAAGCAATGGTGATAATACTGACGACACTACAGTCAACGCCAGATTCAGCGGCTCCAAGTCCAGCCAGCGGAAGAAACCATACAAAAGAAACAACTAGGGACCATCCAGCCTGGACCGCATACTCAATCGCCCGTGCCAGATATATGGCACCCCAGACAAACAAGCCAATCATACCAACAGAGATTGTTGGGTTTTTAAACAGGCCGGCAAATTAAATGCCGAGAACAGGGAAAATGGATCAGAAAGCGAGGACGACGACGAGGAGCCCCGGCAACCGAACACAGGGGGACAGAAGAAGTTTCCCCCTCAAGTCAAAACAGTGAACATGATATATGCTACACACATCCCCAAAAGGGAGCGCAAGTGCGCACTAAGGGACGTCTACGCGATAGAGCCAGTCGCCCCAAAATTCAACCCATGATCGTCATTCCCAATCACCTTTGATCGTCAGGATCATCCGACTAGTATCCGTCATGGCGGTTCAGCCGCACTAGTCCTCGACCCAATTATTGATGGACTTCACCTGACGCGCGTCCTTATGGATGGAGGTAGCAGCCTCAACCCGCTCTATCAGGATACAGTGCGAAAAATGGGCATTAATCCATCACGGATCAAGCCCACAAAGACTACCTTCAAAGGAGTCATACCAGGTGTAGAGGCCCATTGTACGGGCTCAATCACGCTAGAGTTTGTCTTCGGATCTCCAGACAATTTCCAAAGCGAGGAGTTAATCTTCGACATCGTCCCCTTTCGCAGCGGCTATCACACACTGCTCGGACGAACCGCATTCGCTCGATTCAATGTAGTGCCACACTATGCTTATCTCAAGCTCAAGATGCCCGGTCCACGCGGCGTCATAACGGCCAATGGAAATACAGAACGCTCCCTCCATACAGAAGAGCACACAGCTGCCTTAGCAGCAGAACTACAGAGCGGCCTTCTCAAGCAGAACCTTAATTCGGCTGCCGAGCCCAAGGACACCGTTAAGAGGGTCCGAACTACCCTGCAGCATGACAGCTCGGCTCGTCAGGAGGTCGACTAGCAATCCGACCTCCGTCTCAGTCCCAATAAAGTGGTGGCATTCGTGCCGCGCGTACATAACTACGCACGCAAAATTCCATGGGCATCGACGAAGGCATAGCTAGCTTCTGATCCACAGTACCGTTCAACCGGCACCGGATACACACATACTTTCACTTTTTCTTTTTCCCCTTTTTCAGGTCTCAATCCCGCAGGCCCCATCTGATGGCCTGATCATCGATCCTCTTGAAGGACAAACACACCAAGACAGCAAGAAACACAGACATATGGGGTACTTCCTAGGTGGTTTCGTTAACGATCACTCTACTGTTTTTCAGGACCCACATGCAGCTCTCCCTTGGTTTTGGCATGTTCAATAGCCTGTTGCTCATCGCACTACTTGTATCAAATGCGCCTTGACGTATTAATCAAATTACAATGGAAACAGTCCGCGGCCCGAGCTTTAGGGCCCTAGCTTATTATCTTTGCACCCTATCTGTTATCCTTCCTTTTTTTCTTTCTCTTTGCCTCCCGTGGGTAACCTTATCAGATAGCACCCGTACACTTTGGTACGTTCCATATTTGCCAGGGGCTTCATAGCACCCCGCACTACGGCAACAAAAGTCCGGACACTTTTTATAGTATAGTTCGGCACCCCCAATTTAGCACTATATGCATTGGCTCCGAATCATGTCTTTGGTCAATAGTTGGGTTGCCCGGCTCTTGTGCTTGCTACCATACGTTCCGCTATATCGGCTAAGGTAGTAAAGGGAGAACTACGTAATGTGATTGTGCCTTGGTTTATCCAAAGGAGCACCTCAGTAGAGAAAGCCGAAAACTGAGTGTCATGATGCGGCGAGAGCCGGTGTGCTCTTTGGAGGTTGCAAATCATTGGAGATTTCTTCCGCATTACGCAAAGGATCGGTACTTCCCAATCAGGCGCTTATAGCACTCTAGTTCGGATACTAGGGGCTGCGCCAACATTTTTATTGTCAAACTCCTATGGCTAAGTGAGGGCGTTAAAGCTGCATAGTCTGATTGCCAGGTTCGTTGCGCTAAACAACTCCTTCAAGGACCATATAATTGGATCAAGAGTGTTTAGATTCCATCCCGAACACCCCCGTACTACCTTCGTGGGGGCAGAAGCCGACGACAGGCCAACCCTAAGATTTCATACAACACGGCCGCACAAGAGGTAAATTTTTTAACATAACAAACATTATATCACAAACTCACTTTGTTTTATCATACAAGGTAGAGGCAACTTGAATGCATTCATTCAGAGATAATGTGCTGCGAACACTGCGTCGCTACAATACGAGACCCCTCCAGGACGTCTCCAAAATACCGCTCGGGTGTGCGGTGCTCCTTGCTCTTGGGAGGCCCCTCGGTGACAATCTTGATGGTGTCCATCTTCGCCCACCAGACCTTGACGCGGGCAAAGGCCATACACGCGCCCTCGATGCAGACCGACCGCTTGACGGCGTCCAGCTGAGGACAGGCATCCACCAACCGCTTTACGAGGCCAAAGTAACTGCTGGGTATAGCTTCGGCTAGCCACACCAGGATTATTAAATCCTTCACGGACAGTTCGGCCAACCTGTGCAGCTCAACCAGCTATTTTAGCTGATCGCTGAAGGGCATCGGCTGTTCAGGCACAAGATATTGCGACCAGAACAGCTTCTCCGTGGAGCTCCCTTCTTCGTCTTGGAAGAACTCCGCGGCGTCGGACACACTACGTGGCAGATCAGCAAAAGCCCCTAGAGAACTCCGAATCCGTGTTAGTAAAAGATACTTCCTCTTCACATATTTGTTTTGCATACTGAATGCCTTACCCGCCACGATCTTCTTAGCCTCCTGGATCTCCTGGAGGGTGCCCTGGGCTTCATTCCGGGCCATCTTTGCACTCTGACGAGCCTTGGCGAGTTCGATCTCTTCAGCCGACGCATCGCACTCCAAGGTCTCGCACTTCCTCATCATGTCCAGGAGCTCTTGCTGGACCTCGTTGACCCGGGCCTTGAGCTTCTTACGGGCGGCCTGCTCCTTGACATCCTTCCCCCCGGCTTCGGCCAGGGCCTTTTTCAGCGCCTCGACCTCGGTCGTGGCTTATACATATCATGACACTTCGGTCAATGCATATCATTTTACTTTTTTCGAATATGTAACGATTATCACATACCTTGTTTTTCTTGGAGCTGCCTCCTCACCTGGTCGAGCTCCTCCTCGGCCTGCTGCAGTCTCTGCTTCAGTCCGGAGACCTCGGCAGTATGCGAGGCTGCGGCCAACAGCGACGCCTGCGTATTCATTTCAGACAAATTTAGTTAGTTTCCTACAGTAAAGGATTGTTCCTCTGTCTGCCTTTTTCTTTCCGAACACCGGATAGTGTCTCAGGGGCTACTGTCTACATTGGGATTTTCTCTTTTTGTGTCGCTTACCTCAAAACCTGTCAGCAGGCTGCTGCAGGCTTCGGTTAGTCCGCTCTTGGAAGACTGAACCCTTTCAATTACCGTTCCCATAAGAGCACTGTGCTCATCCACAATGGAAGCGCCTCGCAGCGCTTCCAGCAGATTATCCGGTGCCCCTGGTTGGACAGGGGTCACCAGAGTAATAGGCGTACCCCCTTCTTTTGAAGGAGGTTGCACGCCGGATTCCGGAGCCGTATCAGTCTCCGGAATCGAGTCCGGCTGAGGGCCGAACTAAATACGGACCTCATCACCAGTCTCCATGGGGATGGGCTCCCCCTGGTGTCTGGCGACGGGGGTTTCGCCTTCCGGCGCCTCCTGAACCTCTCCCCGGCCTGGGAAAGTCCTTCAGGACTGAACTCGGCGTCGCCCTTGGTCTTGGGGGAGTGAGCGGTCGGCGGCGACTCGCTGGCCATTGCCTTTGAATCCAACAAACCTCCTGATGAGGATCGCTAGGATCTATCATCGGCCGTACTGCAATAGCATAATTAACCATGTCAATACAATGAAGAGGAGAGGCTAGATTTATGGGCATGTATGAGTCTTAGCACTTACGATGCAGCCTGAGGCTTAGTGCGGGGGCGTCGCTCCGGACTGCTGTCGACATCCCACGCAGAGTTATCCGCGAGGGAGCCCTTGTCACATCCTAGTTAGACCATGCATTAGAGTGTGCATCATGTTTAGTTTTAACAGAAACTTGAAATGGGGAAGGCAGAACCCCCAGCACCCCTTCTGAAATCAACTAGGGTTTACTAAAAATAATTTCAATGAACCTGAAATGCCCTTCTAAAATGTTCACCCTCTTTGTCTTGGGTTAGAACCTCTGGCAAAATAGGTGCACAATTTTCTAGGTCAACAAAAGGTCACTGAACTAAATCATATGTATGTTGCCTTTGGACATTTAAATGCTAATAAATATTTTAAATGTTCAAATAATTCTGGAAAAAAGTCAGGGCTGTTAGGAATAATCCCAACAGAGCCCACAATTATTTTCAGGATTTTAGGAAGTCTCTAAGTATTTTTAATAATGCCACAAAGTTATAGAAAAATAGAAAAATGAAACAAACTAAAGAGAGGAAACTAACCTGGCCGCAGCCCAGCAGCCGGCCCACCTGGCGGCCCAGCACTGTGTTGGCCCATGCCAGCCAGCTGCTTCATCGTCGCCAGGCAGGCAGCCAGGTGCTCGACGGCGAGCACCGCATGCGCACCACGCAGCTGTCGCCGCCTCGCCTCTCCCCTCGTCGCGCTGTCGACGCGGGACGAACCCTCTCTCTCTCCCCGACCTCGCAGACACCCGCACGCCCCTCTGGCTCCTCTCCTTCGCTCTCCCTCCGCCATGGCCGACGCTGCCGTGCTCGCGCCACCATGAAACCGCGTCCACCGTCGCCCCTGTACGAAGCCACCGTGTCCAACAACTCCGCCGTCGTCGACTCCGTCGAGCAACCGAGCCCCGAGCGCTCACACGCTCTGCAACGTCTTCTTCAACGTCATCTTCACCGAGCACCGCCGGAGATCCCTTTCGACGTCGCCGCCGCATCAGCTCGTCCCCGACCGCGCCGTCTAGCTCTACGTGACCACCGTGATCTCAGCTACCTCCCCATCCTCCCCGTTTGCTTCCTCGTGCACCGCAGCAACTGCACGAAGCTCACCCGCACGCACCGCCGCGGAGCTCGTCGCCGACGTGGCTCCGGCCAAACTCCGGCCACGCCACCGTGTCCGAACACCTCACCGCATCACCAGGAACTCAACACACCACTCCACGCACCTCGCCGTGCCCCGTAGCCTCGGGCTCACTTTCACCCGACTCCAGCGACCGCAAAGCTCGTCGCCGGCAATGTTTCCGGCCACCCCGAGCCCAGCCACTGCCACCAAACGCTGCGGCTTGCTCCCAGCTGCACGTAGATGCCCTCCGCCGCTCGTTTGTTCGCCGGAACGTGCAAATGCACTTCCTCCGCCGCGTCTGGCCTCGCCGGCGGCTAGACGCCGGCGAGTTTGACTTATTGACTTTGACCAGGTGGGCCCAAGTTGACTCCTCTGAGTCAATGACAAGTGGGGCCCCCCTCTGCTAACTAACTGGATTAGTTTTAATTAAAATTAATTAGTTTAACTAATTACTGACATGCGGGGCCCACTGGTCAGTTTGACCTGGACGACCCCGTTGACCTCTGACGTCATCCTGACGTAGTGCTGACGCAGTAATTTAATTACTGGAATTATCTTTATACAGGGAATTCCAGAAAATAGTTCAAACTTCAAAAAATCATAGAAATTAATCTGTAACTCCAAATGCAAAGATTTATATATGAAATTTGATCAGAAAAATCCAATTTATCCATTGGTGCTGGTTTCATGCATGTCAGAACAAGTTAAACCTGCTGTTTATACAATACAAGGTGATGCACTATTATAGCTATGTTAAATGATCTAACACTTGAACCTTTGGTTCAAATAAGCACATTCCTTCCTGTTTTAGTTTGCATTAGGCCAAGACACATTCATATTGCCATGTCATAGCATGCATCATAATGTTGCATATCGTCATGTGTTGATTGTGTTCCGATGTGTTCTTCGTGGTAGGTTCTGCCTCCGAGGATATTTTCGAGTATCCAACTGAAGGGCAGTATCCCACTACCACTCCATCAGGCAAGCAACCCATTGATCATTCCGATACAAACCCATGTTCTCGCTTCTGCTCTTGTTTTACTGCATTAAGACAACGCGATTCAAACTGCTGTGTGTTGCGGTAGTTGAACCCACTTCCTTTGCATGACCTGTCATTGCCACAGTAACTAGATGAAACCCACTAGCATGTGTAGGAGTTGAATGAGCCATATGTGTGTGTGTTCCTACCATGCTATGCTTGCTATGCTTAGAGTTGTGTCAGGTTTGGCTCATCGGGATGATGAACTAGAGTGAAAGGTTGTGTCGGTAACAAGAGTGAAGTGTTGAATACGATTTGGTAAAGGAATCGATGAGAGGCCATGTAGGAGTACATGGTGGGTTGTTTCATTGAGGCCGTCCTTAAGAACTGAGATCTGTGTGTGTGATTTAAGACTCAGCTACTACCACACATTGGGCCCTGAAATATGACCCCGCTCGACTTACCGACCCTCTCGTCCTCTGTCCAGGAGTTGCAAGTAGTTTCTGGTATTTGTAGTTGCTGGGGGCCGCACGCAGCGCTGACCATAGGGGTGTGCTGTGTTGCGGTAGGCACGTGGCCCGGTGTACCGATTCGCCCGTTTGGTGTCTCGGGAACCCTGCACACATCGTTTGGGGCCGTTGAGGACACCCCGGCCGGATCTCCTTGCGGATGGAACCCGAATAGGCGATAAACCTGGACTAGAGACTTGTGTGGTTGGTTAGGTCGTGGTCTACACCCACGTCGGCTTTCGCTTGAAGTCTGCCGAGCACATGACGTGTGCAGACGCTAAGTGGTGGAAACATGTGTGAAGAAGTACACCCCTGCAGGGTATAAAACTATTCGAATAGCCGCGTCCGCGGTAAAGGACTACTTGGTCACCTATGCAGTTCATAGACAAGTAAATGGATACTTCTAAAAATCTCAAGATAAGTGTGAGTACCGCGGATGGCCCTCTCGTAGGATGACGAGAGAGGATCCACGGTGGAGTATTGTGTTGGTGATAGTGGACTCGTGTGCGACAAATGCTTTACAAGTTGTGTCTGTCGTAGGATAGCTTAGCCAAGAGTCAAAGCTGGCTTGCTGCAATAACTCCACTACCTTCTTAGGAATGTGCATGTATAGTAGGATCCTGTTGTAAGACTTGCTGAGTACCTCCATACTCATGTTGCTTTAATCAATGTTTTTCAGACGACAACACCAACCCCTCTGATGGGTTCTACGTAGACCTCGATGTTGACGAGTGACTTATCACCCAGGTGGTGATCCAAGACTTGTGAAAGGTCGATGTAGATAGACAGGCTTCGTCAAGCCTTCTTTCTTTCTAGTGTCTGTACTCAGACTACTTTGCTTCTGCATGTGCTTGTATGTTTGTATGACTTGAGTGTCGGGTCATGTGACCCCTACCTGTATGAATGTTATGTATGGCTCTCCGGAGCCTTTTAAATAAAGTACTTGAGTTGTAGAGTTTTGTTGTGATGCCATGTTGTATTTACTCATATCGGGCATATTGTGTGTATGATTGAAATGCTTGGTATGAGTGGGATCCGACTATCTAGTTGTTTATCCTTGGCAGCCTATCATATGGGGAAATGTAGTCTCGTGCTTCTGAGCGATAGTAGTCTGCTACAGCCCGGTTCACCGGAGTCCTGCTAGCCCAGCACTACTGCTCGGAACACTTGACTGGCCGACATGTGGTTCACGTCGTTCCTGTGTCTGTCCCTTCGGGGAAATTTCATGCGGTGTTATCCGGAGTCCTGCCTAGCCTGCTACAGCCCGGGATACCGGAGTGCTGTTAGCCCAGTGCTACAGCCCGGATTTATACGTTGTTGACCGACATGCTCGATGTGATTCATGTATGCCTGTCCTCATAGGTTAGCGCCGCTTTGGGTTCACGACTAGCCATGTCGGCCCGGGTTCTTTGTCATATGGATGCTAGTGACACTATCATATACGTGAGCCAAAAGGCGCAAACGGTCCCGGGCCAGGTAAGGTGGCACCCGTGGGAGTACCGTGCGTGAGGCCGCAAAGTGATATGATGTGCTACATGCTAGATCGATGTGGCTTAGAATCGGGGTCCTGACAGCCCTTCCCTTTCTTGGACGTATCCGCCTCCAGGTTCATGGAGGCCGCCCTCTTCGTCTTTACCTCATTAGGGGGAGGGTTGTTATCCTCCTCCTCCTTGTCGTCGTCCTCGGCGGCAGAGGAAAGGGTCACTTCATCTTCGGAGGTATCGTCCAAAGCACCCTTGCGACAGGGGCCACCTTTGGACCCCTTGGCCTTCTTCTTGGCCTTCTTTTCCGGCGGGCAATAGGGCGCCGGAACCAGCATCTTCGCCAGGAGCGGGATGACTGGCTCTTCGGGCATCGGAGCCGGACTATGGATCCGCTCCGCCCTCTCCGTCCACACCTAAAAAAATATGGCAAAGGTTAGGCATCCTTCTTGAATAAGCAAGTAGAAGGTATGACTTAAGAAAAGGAGAGCTTACCTCATTGGCGGGATGGTGTGATCATGCCCATGGTCTGAATCTATGACCGGCGCTTCTCGTTGCCCTTGAAGAGAAACTTCCAGGCATCTTCGTGAGTAGTTCCGAAGAGCCCTTCCAGTGTCTGGTGCTTCTCTGCATCGAATTCCCATAAAGGGAAGCTTCGGCTTTGGTAGGGGAGGATCCGGCGAACCAGCATCACCTGGATCACGTCGACAAGCTTGACGTTTTTATCCACCATACTCTGAATTCACGTTTGCAGCGCTACCAGCTCGTCTGGCGCCGACCAGTTGGGGACTTTCTCCTTCCAGGAGGTGAGCCGCATTGGGGCTCCGACCTTGAACTCGGGAGCCGCCGCCCAAGTAGCGCCGTGCGGCTCTGTGATGTAGAACTACTGCTTCTACCACTCCTTGACAGTCTCCACAAAAGTGAGTGTGGGCCAAGTGACGTTGGGCATCTTGCTCACCATGACACCTCCACATTCCGCGTGCTGACCATCCACCACCTTCGGCTTCACATTGAGAACCTTGAGCCATAGGCCGAAGTGGGGGTGGATGCGAAGGAAGGCCTCGCACACGACAATAAATGCCGAGATGTTGAGGAAGGAGTTCGGGGCTAGATCATGGAAATCTAGCCCGTAATAGTACATCAGTCCGCGGACGAAGGGGTGAAGTGGAAACCCCAATCCGCGGACGAAGTGAGGGAGGAAAACTACCCTCTCAGTAGGCTTCGGGGTGGGGATGACTTGCCCCTTAGAGAACAGACGGTGGGCGATGCCTTTCGCCAGGTACCCAGCCGCCCGAAGCTGGGTGATGTCCTTCTCCTTGACGAAGGAGACCATCCAGTTGCCTTGGCCTCCGGATCCGGACATGATTGAGTGCTTCCTTGAGACGGAGAAGATGGGAACTTGGGCGCTGGAGCTCGAGAATGGAAGGACAGAGAGGAAGAGAAGGCGTGGGTGAAGAAAGGGGATTCTTATCTCCTTATAAAGGCAGTGAATATTTAACGCCTCCCCACTCGCCTTAGAACTCGCATGTTCCCAATGGCTGTGTAAATGACACGGTTGGGTTACCCACGCCCGTATTGATGAGAATCCCGCAATAAGGGGACATGATCTCTGCTTCGGCAAGACGTGCCAATGGCAACCGTGTCTCGAAACACAGAGCGGCAGATGAAAAACGGTTTGAAATTATGACCGGGCAGATGTGATGTCATGTTGCAAAACGTTGTCAGCGGATTGGACTCGTGGAATATTATATTCTCTATGTGGTTGTGTGTGGTGTGTGTGTTACAGGTCCGGACAAGACAATTACGTCCGAAGACCATCTTGGAGTTCGGAAGGAGGAACCCGCTTGCTATGCCGAAGACAGATCTACGCGCCGGATACCTTGTCATTGAAGCTAGGTTCAGGGGCTACTGAGCGAGTCCTGGACTAAGGGGTCCTCGGGCGTCCGCCTGTTAGCCATGGGCCGGACTGATGGGCTGTGAAGATACAAAGACCAAAGACTTTACCCGTGTCCGGATGGGACTCTTCTTGGCGTGGAAGGCAAGCTTGGCGATTAAACATGTAGATTCCCTTCTTGGTAACCGACCCTGTGTAGCCCTAGATCCTCCCAGTGTCTATATAAACGAGAGGACATAGTCCGGAGGAGAGAGATTCATTACCATAGTCACACAGGCTAGGCTTTTAGGGTTTAGCTATTATGATCTCGTGGTAGATCAACTCTTGTAATACTCATATTCATCAAGAACAATCAAGCAGGAAGTAGGGTATTATCTCGATAGAGAGGGCCCGAACCTGGGTAAACATTGTGTCCCCTGTCTCCTGTTACCATCGACCTTTGACGCACAGTTCGGGACCCCCTACCCGAGATCCGCCGGTTTTGACCGATAGCGACAACGATGCTACGATGGAGATCAAGGTGTCGCGCCGGTGACGATGGTGACCATGACGGTGCTTTGGATATGGAGATCAAAGGCACAAGATGATGATGGCCATATCATATCACTTATATTGATTGCATGTGATGTTTATCTTTTATGCATCTTATTTTTCTTAGTTCGGTGGTAGCATCATAAGATGATCTCTCACTAAATTCAAGGTACAAGAGTTCTCCCTGAGTATGCACCATTGCGAAAGTTCATCGTGTCGAGACACCAAGTGATGATCGGGTGTGATAAGCTCTATGTTCACATACAACGGGTGCAAGCCAATTTTGCACACGCAGAATACTCGGGTTAAACTTGACGAGCCTAGCAAATGCAGATATGGCCTCGGAGCACTAAGACCAAAAGGTCGAGCGTGAATCATATAGTAGATATGATCAACATAGTGATGTTCACCATTGAAAACTATTCCATCTCACGTGATGATCGGACATGGTTTAGTTGATATGGATCACATGATCACTTAGATGATTAGAGGGATGTCTATCTAAGTGGGAGTTCTTAAGTAATTTGATTAATTGAACTTTAATTTATCAAGAACTTAGTACGTGATAGTATTTTGCATGTCTATGTTGTTGTAGATAGATAGCCCTGCTGATGTTCCGTTGAATTTTAATGCATTCCTAGAGAAAGCTAAGTTGAAAGATGATGGTAGCAACTACACGGACTGGGTCCGTAACTTGATGATTATCCTCATTGCTGCATAGAAGAATTATGTCCTGGAAGCACCGCTAGGTGCCAAACCCTCTGCAAGAGCAACACCAGATGTTATGAACGTCTGGCAGAGCAAAGCTGATGACTACTCGATAGTTCAGTGTGCCATGCTTTACGGCTTAGAACCGGGACTTCAACGACGTTTTGAACGTCATGGAGCATATGAGATGTCCCATGAGTTGAAGTTAATATTTCAAGCAAATGCCCGGATTGAGAGATATGAAGTCTCCAATAAGTTCTACAGCTGCAAGATGGAGGGGAATTGTTCTGTCAGTGAACCTATACTCAAAATGTCTGGTTTTAATAAAACTATTCGAATAGCCGCGTCCGCGGTAAAGGACTACTTGGTCACCTATGTAGTTCATAGACAAGTAAATGGATACTACTAAAAATCTCAAGATAAGTGTGAGTACCGCGGATGGCCCTCTCGTAGGATGACGAGAGAGGATCCACGGTGGAGTATTGTGTTGGTGATAGTGGACTCGTGTGCGACAAATGCTTTACAAGTTGTGTCTGTCATAGGATAGCTTAGCCAAGAGTCAAAGCTGGCTTGCTGCAATAACTCCACTACCTTCTTGAGAATGTGCATGTATAGTAGGATCCTGTTGTAAGACTTGCTGAGTACCTCCGTACTCATGTTGCTTTAATCAATGTTTTTCAGACGACAACACCAACCCCTCTGATGGGTTCTATGTAGACCTCGACGTTGACAAGTGACTTATCACCCAGGTGGTGATCCAAGACTTGTGAAGGGTTGATGTAGATAGACAGGCTTCGTCAAGCCTTCTTTCTTTCTAGTGTCTGTACTCAGACTACTTTGCTTCCGCATGTGCTTGTATGTTTGTATGACTTGAGTGTCGGGTCATGTGACCCCTACCTGTATGAATGTTATGTATGGCTCTCCGGAGCCTTTTAAATAAAGTACTTGAGTTGTAGAGTTTTGTTGTGATGCCATGTTGTATTTACTCATATCGGGCATATTGTGTGTATGATTGAAATGCTTGGTATGAGTGGGATCCGACTATCTAGTTGTTTATCCTTGGCAGCCTATCATATGGGGAAATGTAGTCTCGTGCTTCTGAGCGATAGTAGTCTGCTACAGCCCGGTTCACCGGAGTCCTGCTAGCCCAGCACTACTGCTCAGAACACTTGACTGGCCGGCATGTGGTTCACGTCGTTCTTGTGTCTGTCCCTTCGGGGAAATGTCATGCGGTGTTATCCGGAGTCCTGCCTAGCCTGCTACAGCCCGGGATACCGGAGTCCTGTTAGCCTAGTGCTACAGCCTGGATTTATACGTTGTTGACCGACATGCTCGATGTGATTCATGTATGCCTATCCTCATAGGTTAGCGCCGCTTTGGGTTCACGACTAGCCATGTCGGCCTGGGTTCTTTGTCATATGGATGCTAGCGACACTATCATATACGTGAGCCAAAAGGCGCAAACGGTCTCGGGCCAGGTAAGGTGGCACCCGTGGGAGTACCGTGCGTGAGGCCGCAAAGTGATATGATGTGCTACATGCTAGATCGATGTGGCTTAGAATCGGGGTCCTGACAGCGTTGGCATCAGAGCCGGACTGCCTGTAGGTTCGCTAAGCCAAACTGGTCGATATCGAGTCTAGAAATGCTTTAGTTATATGTAGGGGAATTGATTGTGGGAGGGAACGTAAGACTCTTTTACTCCTTTACCTTGTGCCCTCTATTCTGAGTCATTCTCTTCTCATTCTACGTGGGTTAAGGACTAGGCTCTCTTCTCTCTATCAGGTTCACGTGTTACTAATCCGTAGTAACTTATAGGAATGGTAGTTACAACCCAGTTCAGTTCTACTAAATTTTAGTATGTTGCCAGTTGAACCAGAACCTTGATATGATGTTGTTGAGTGGTTTTGCAAACTGTTGTGGATGTCTCATCTCCTTTTCTGAGCATTTACAGCCGTTATGCTGTCCAATTTCTCCTAGAAAAATTCTAATGCCTTTGCGTTATTTTTGTGCTTCCAGATGGCCACCCGTTCCCAGAACCAAGTGGTTCGTCTGACCCGTTGCATTGATGTATGTGGTCACACAGCTATGTTGGTTCGAGTGATGGTCGAGACAGGTTACCGATGGTATCCCGAATATACCGTCGAGGAGCAATTTAGAGACTTTAATCAAAGCCAATATCTATGCACGGTCAGGATATATCCATCTTATCCCGGAGCTACTGAACCGCTGCACTGTTCTTATGGACTTGGGATCACTATTGGGATGTCCGTGCAGGATGCAGCCTACTCAATGATGACTGTCATTCGAACCAGAACTGCCTTTCTGAGCAACACCGATTTCCGCTACATGCCATCATCCCTCCCTGGGGTGCATGGTTACCTTCAGGGTATGTACAGTGACGCATCCCATGAGGACTCACTCCTCCGCACCACTACTGAGATGCTGGAAGACAAGGACCGTGAAAATCGGGCCTTGCGTATGGAGCTCTTTAATGCTCGTTCTGATCACTGGGCTACTTTGACTCGATTTGCCCCTGCAGTGCAAGCCGGATACATGGACATGAGGGACTTGTACTCTGTGCGGGCTAGTCTGCAAGATTTCATGGAGTGGCGTGAGGTGGGAGGCATCACCCCTCCTCGTGGATCTCGTCTGCCGCCGTCTGTTGGACCAAGGCCACACCCAAGTCTCTATGGTCCGCAAGCTCCACAGGCCCGTCTGTTCCCAGATGATCATGTTCCGCTTCCAGGCTTTGGTGGTGACTTCTATGAGGACTACTACGGAACTGTCTGAGCTAGTAGTAGTCTCGCTAGTATTGTAACAGTTGTATGTCCACCGTCCTGCGTGACTTGTGGAATATGACTTAGTGTGTATCCAATTCCGGAGGTGTAGAAAAATATTGTATAGGAGCTTGGAATGCCTCCGATGAGATGTAACGTCTTTCATCATAGTTGTACTTTAGCTTGGGCTTGTACTATGCTATGTATGGTGTGTATGACTGTTGGTAGATATATGGCAGTTTCTATATTACCATGTCATACGGATGAACATCTCTGCATTCCGTGTTGTCCATTACATTTCGCACTTCCTTGGCCAGTTTTTGCCATCCTTGTCTAAATCGTTGTCTTGTTTTCCTAGGATGGTCAACACCCGCAGCAACCCTGCTGCTTCGGAGCAGGGTGAAGCTAGCGCAGCTAGGGATGAAAATCTGCCTCAACCGCCTTCTCTGGCCGAAGTGATGCTGGAGGCAGAACGAAACAAGCGTGAGACTAACCGCTTGCTGGAGCGGATTGAGCAGAATACTGCACGCCAGCAGAGAAACAATACAGTGTCAATCAATGACTTTGTCAAGCTGTATCCACCAAAGTTTAACCATTCCGTCGAACCTCTCGATGCGGATGACTGGCTTCATAGCATCGCCCACAAGCTACGTTCTGCCAACGTAGCCTAAGATGATAAAGTCACCTTTGCTTCTTATCACCTCGAAGGCCCTGCTAGCCTTTGGTGGGAAAATTATGAGGCTATGCGCCCGGTCGGCCAAGTCACTACTTGGGCTGATTTCAGTGCGGCTTTTCGTGAACATCACATTCCGGAAGGCCTCATGGATCGCAAGAGGGAGGAGTTCTGTAACTTCACCCAGGGTAGACTGACTGTGGATGCATACAATCGCGAGTTTGGAAAGCTAGCACGTTATGCTCCCGAAGAGGTATCCAACGACGCCAAGAAACATGCAAGGTTCCGCAAGGGACTTAGCCCCGAGCTTCGCCGTGACATTCAACTGCACGATTGCACCTCTTTTCCGAAGCTAGTCAACAAGGCCATCAGTGCCGAGACAGGGCAGACTGACTTTGAAGCTAGTCAACTGGAGCATCTCATTCATTTATTTCTGAGAGTTATGCCCGTTTGCACAACACCACATTTAGTGACATGCCCACCTCCATGGAAATTCAAACTCCTGGTTCTAGATGGCAAACCTCTAGAATCAGCCATGGAAATGAAATTCTTGTCGACCGATTGGTCTTCCTTGCCTCCCTAATAGCTCTCAAGTCCTCGGACATAAACATCATCTTGGGTATGGACTGGATGTCAGCTCATTACGCCAAGATTGATTGCTCATCTGGAACTGTTCAACTCACCCATCCATCGGGCAAGATAGTCAATGTTTTGACCCGGGTGTCTGAGCGTCAACTTTACTCCTTAAATGCCAACCCCCTTCCAGACCTTGAAGATATTCCGGTAGTTCGTGACTTCCCAGATGTCTTTCCAGAGGAACTGCCAGGTGTTCCACCTGACAGAGATGTCGAGTTCGTGATAGACCTTGTTCCAGGAACCGTCCCAATCTCTAGAAGACCTTATAAGATGGCACCCCTAGAACTAGCCGAGCTTAAGAAACAACTCGATGAGTCCCTGGAAACGGGTTTCATCCGTCCTAGTTCTTCTCCATGGGCTTGCCCCATCCTCTTCGTCAAGAAGAAGGATGGAACGGATCAGATGGTTGTATATTACCGACCTGTCAATTTGGTCACTATCAAGAACAAGTATCCGCTCCCCAGGATCAACGACCTGTATGACCAGCTCGCGGGATCCTCAGTCTTTTCCAAGATGGATTTGAGGTTGGGCAACCATCAAATCAAAATCAAGAACGGGGACATTCCCAAAACGGCTTTCGTTACTCGTTATGGCCAATACGAGTACACCGTCATGTCCTTCGGTTTAACCAATGCTCCAGCCACTTTCTCTCGGTTAATGAACTCGATCTTCATGGAGTATTTGGATAAATTCGTCGTGGTATACCTCGATGATATACTCATCTACTCCAAGAATGAGGAAGAACATGCCGAACATCCAAGGCTAGTATTGATGAAACTTCGAGAGCATCGCCTTTATGCCAAATTCTCTAAGTGCGAATTCTGGTTGCCAGAAGTAACCTATCTAGGCCATGTAATCTCTGGTAAGGGCATTGCTGTCAATCCCGAGCGAGTTCAAGCCGTCCTTGACTGGACTCCACCTGAAACGGTCAAGCAAGTTAGGAGTTTTCTTGGGTTAGCGAGCTATTGCCGCCGCTTTGTCGAGAATTTCTCCAAAGTTGCTAAACCTCTAACTGAACTCCTCAAGAAAGATAAAAAGTTTGAGTGGACCCCACAGTGCGAGTTCAGCTTTCAGGAACTGAAACGACGCCTGACATCTGCTCCCGTACTGGTACCACCAGATTTTCCTAAGGACTTTGTTATCTATTGCGACGCCTCGCGACAAGGACTGGGTTGCATACTCATGCAAGATCGTCATGTGATTGCTTACGCTTCTCGACAGTTGCGTCCACATGAGGATAACTATCCCACACATGATCTAGAGCTTGCAGCTGTAGTCCATGCACTCAAAACCTGGCGACATTACCTTCTTGGTAATCGTTGCGAAATCTACACTGATCATCAAAGTTTGAAATACATCTTCACCCAACCGGATTTGAATCTCAGGCAAGGACGTTGGGTCGAGTTGATCTCGGATTACGACTTAGGAATAACCTACACCCCAGGCAAAGCCAATGTCATGGCTGATGCGCTAAGTCGTAAATCTTATTGTGACAATCTGATGTTACAACAAAGTCAACCACTTCTCCACGAGGAATTTCGTAAGCTTAACCTTCACATTGTTCCTCGAGGATTCCTTTCCACCCTGGTGGCGAAACCTAACCTTACGGATCAAATCATAGCTGCCCAGAAGCGCGATAAGGGCATATCCCGTATCAAGGAAAACATTGCTAGCGGAGTTGCTAAATGTTTTTTCATGGATGAGCAAGGTGTTGTCTTCTTCGAGAACCGTTTGGTGGTCCCCAAGAAACAACATCTACGGCAACTGATCCTTAAGGAAGCTCATGAATCCCCTCTCACCATTCATCCTGGTAGTACCAAAATGTATCAAGACCTACGCCAGAGTTTTTGGTGGACTAGGATGAAGAGAGAAATCGCTCAATACATTGCTAATTGCAACGTCTGTCGTCGCGTTAAAGCAGAGCATCAACGGCCTGCTGGCACCCTTCAACCATTGGAAATTCCTGAATGGAAATGGGATAAAATCGGTATGGACTTCATTACCGGGTTTCCCAGAACCAAAAGAGGGAATAATGCTATCTTCATTGTTGTCGATCGTCTTTCCAAAGTAGCCCACTTCTTACTTGTTCGCGAGAGTATAACCGCTAGCCAGCTAGCTGATTTGTACATCTCCCGAATAGTGTCTCTTCATGGTGTTCCATTGGAAATTAATTCAGACCGTGGAAGTCTTTTCACCTCTCGATTTTGGGAAAGTTTCCAAAATGCTATGGGGACTCGTCTCTCCTTTAGCACCGCCTTCCATCCTCAATCAAGTGGTCAAGTAGAACGAGTCAATCAAATTCTTGAGGCTATGCTCCGAGCTTCTGTCATCTCTTTCGGTATGAATTGGGAGAAGTGTCTTCCATTCGCCGAGTTCGCTTATAACAATAGTTATCAAGCTAGCTTAGGCAAGGCTCCCTTCGAAGTTGTCTATGGACGAAAATGTCGAACGCCTCTTAACTGGTCAGAAACCGGCGAGAGACAACTCTTTGGCCCGGATATGATCCAGGAAGCAGAAGAGCAGGTTCGCATTATTCGTGAGAAATTGAAAACAGCCCAATCTCGACAAAAGAGTCAATATGACCGCAAGCATAAGCTTATGGCTTATGAAGTTGGCGAGATGGCTTACCTTCGGGTTACACCTTTAAAGGGAACCCATCGATTCGGTATCAAAGGAAAATTGGCTCCTCGTTACATTGGACCCTTTCGCATTCTTGCCAAACGAGGGGAGGTTGCCTACCAACTGGAACTACCTCTGCATCTCTCCAGAGTTCATGATGTCTTCCATGTTTCTCAACTCAGGCGTTGCTTCTCGGATCCTATCCGTGGAGTGGACCACGAAACGCTTGATCTCCAAGATAACCTCACCTATCGAGAACACCCCGTTCGTATTCTTGATCAAGCCGAGCGTACCACTCGACGCCAGAATATCAAGTTTCTCAAAGTTCAGTGGTCACACCATTCCGAGCAAGAAGCTACGGGGGAAAGGGAGGATCGTCTTCGACTCGAGTACCCCACCTTCTTTTCGACGGATCCTAAATCTCGGGACGAGATTCTTTCAAGTGGGGGTGAGTTGTCACATCCTAGTTAGACCATGCATTAGAGTGTGCATCATGTTTACTTTTAACAGAAACTTGAAATGGGGAAGGTAGAACCCCAACACCCCTTCTGAAATCAACTAGGGTTTACTAAAAATAATTTCAATGAACCTGAAATGCCCTTCTAAAATGTTCACCCTCTTTGTCTTGGGTTAGAACCTCTGGCAAAATAGGTGCACAATTTTCTAGGTCAACAAAAGGTCACTGAATTAAATCATATGTATGTTGCCTTTGGACATTTAAATGCTAATAAATATTTTAAATGTTCAAATAATTCTGGAAATAAGTCAGGACTGTTAGGAATAATCCCAACAGAGCCCACAATTATTTTCAGGATTTTAGGAAGTTTCTAAGTATTTTTAATAATGCCACAAAGTTACAGAAAAATAGAAAAAGGAAACAGAAACTAAAGAGAGGAAACTAACCTGGCCGCAGCCCCGCAGCCGGCCCACCTGGCGGCCCAGCACTGTGCTGGCCCATGCCAGCCAGCTGCTTCGTCCTCGCCAGGCAGGCAGCCAGGTGCTCGACGGCGAGCACCGCATGCGCGCCACGCAGCTGCCGCCGCCTCGCCGCTCCCCTCGTCGCACTGTCGACGCGGGACGAATCCTCTCTCTCTCCCCGACCTCGAAGACACCCGCACACCCCTCTGGCTCCTCTCCTTCGCTCTCCCTCCGCCATGGCCGACGCTGCCGTGCTCGCGCCACCGTGAAACCGCGTCCACCGTCGCCCCTGTACCAAGCCACCATGTCCAACAACTCCGCCGTCGTCGACTCCGTCGAGCAACCGAGCCCCGAGCGCTCACACGCTCTGCAACGTCTTCTTCAACGTCATCTTCACCGAGCACCGCCGGAGATCCCTTTCAACGTCGCCGCCGCATCAGCTCGTCCCCGACCGCGCCGTCTAGCTCTACGTGACCGCCGTGAGCTCAGCTACCTCCCCATCCTCCCCGTTTGCTTCCTCGTGCACCGCAGCAACTGCATGAAGCTCACCCACACACACCGCCGCGGAGCTCGTCGCCGACGTGGCTCCGGCCCAACTCCGGCCACGCCACCGTGTCCGAACACCTCACCGCATCACCAGGAACTCAACACACCACTCCACGCACCTCGCCGTGTCCCGTAGCCTCGGGCTCACTTAAACCCGACTCCGGCGACCGCAAAGCTCGTCGCCGGCAACGTTTACGGCCACCCCGAGCCCAACCACTGCCACCAAACGCTGCGGCTTGCTCCCAGCTGCATGTAGATGCCCTCCGCCACTCATTTGGTCGCCAGAACGTGCAAATGCACTTCCTCCGCCGCGTCTGGCCTCGCCGGCGGCTAGACGCCGGCGAGTTTGACTTATTGACTTTGACCAGGTGGGCCCAAGTTGACTCCTCTGAGTCAATGACAAGTGGGGCCCCCCTCTGCTAACTAACTGGATTAGTTTTAATTAAAATTAATTAGTTTAACTAATTACTGACATGCGGGGCCCACTGGTCAGTTTGACCTGGACGACCCCGTTGACCTCTGACGTCATCCTGACGTAGTGCTGACGCAGTAATTTAATTACTGGAATTATCTTTATACAGGGAATTCCAGAAAATAGTTCAAACTTCAAAAAATCATAGAAATTAATCTGTAACTCCAAATGCAAAGATTTATATATGAAATTTGATCAGAAAAATCCAATTTATCCATTGGTGCTGGTTTGATGCATGTCAGAACAAGTTAAACCTGCTGTTTATACAATACAAGGTGATGCACTATTATAGCTATGTTAAATGATCTAACACTTGAACCTTTGGTTCAAATAAGCACATTCCTTCCTGTTTTAGTTTGCATTAGGCCAAGACACATTCATATTGCCATGTCATAGCATGCATCATAATGTTGCATATCGTCATGTGTTGATTGTGTTCCGATGTGTTCTTCGTGGTAGGTTCTGCCTCCGAGGATATTTTCGAGTATCCAACTGAAGGGCAGTATCCCACTACCACTCCATCAGGCAAGCAACCCATTGATCATTCCGATACAAACCCATGTTCTCGCTTCTGCTTTTGTTTTACTGCATTAAGACAACGCAATTCAAACTGCTGTGTGTTGCGGTAGTTGAACCCACTTCCTTTGCATGACCTGTCATTGCCACAGTAACTAGATGAAACCCACTAGCATGTGTAGGAGTTGAATGAGCCATATGTGTGTGTGTTCCTACCATGCTATGCTTGCTATGCTTAGAGTTGTGTCAGGTCTGGCTCATCGGGATGATGAACTAGAGTGAAAGGTTGTGTCGGTAACAAGAGTGAAGTGTTGAATACGATTTGGTAAAGGAATCGATGAGAGGCCATGTAGGAGTACATGGTGGGTTGTTTCATTGAGGTCGTCCTTAAGAACTGAGATCTGTGTGTGTGATTTAAGACTCAGCTATTACCACACATTGGGCCCTGAAATATGACCCCGCTTGACTTACCGACCCTCTCGTCCTCTGTCCAGGAGTTGCAAGTAGTTTCTGGTGTTTGTAGTTGTTGGGGGCCGCACGCAGCGCTGACCATAGGGGTGTGCTGTGTTGCGGTAGGCACGTGGCCCGGTGTACCGATTCGCCCGTTTGGTGTCTCGGGAACCCTGCACACATCGTTTGGGGCCGTTGAGGACATCCCGGCCGGATCTCCTTGCGGATGGAACCCGAATAGGTGATAAACCTGGACTAGAGACTTGTGTGGTTGGTTAGGTCGTGGTCTACACCCACGTCGGCTTTCGCTTGAAGTCTGCCGAGCACATGACGTGTGCAGACGCTAAGTGGTGGAAACATGTGTGAAGAAGTACACCCCTGCAGGGTATAAAACTATTCGAATAGCCGCGTCCGCGGTAAAGGACTACTTGGTCACCTATGCAGTTCATAGACAAGTAAATGGATACTTCTAAAAATCTCAAGATAAGTGTGAGTACCGCGGATGGCCCTCTCGTAGGATGACGAGAGAGGATCCACGGTGGAGTATTGTGTTGGTGATAGTGGACTCGTGTGCGACAAATGCTTTACAAGTTGTGTCTGTCGTAGGATAGCTTAGCCAAGAGTCAAAGCTGGCTTGCTGCAATAACTCCACTACCTTCTTGAGAATGTGCATGTATAGTAGGATCCTGTTGTAAGACTTGCTGAGTACCTCCGTACTCATGTTGCTTTAATCAATGTTTTTCAGACGACAACACCAACCCCTCTAATGGGTTCTACATAGACCTCGACGTTGACGAGTGACTTATCACCCAGGTGGTGATCCAAGACTTGTGAAGGGTCGATGTAGATAGACAGGCTTCGTCAAGCCTTCTTTCTTTCTAGTGTCTATACTCAGACTACTTTGCTTCTGCATGTGCTTGTATGTTTGTATGACTTGAGTGTCGGGTCATGTGACCCCTACCTGTATGAATGTTATGTATGGCTCTCCAGAGCCTTTTAAATAAAGTACTTGAGTTGTAGAGTTTTGTTGTGATGCCATGTTGTATTTACTCATATCGGGCATATTGTGTGTATGATTGAAATGCTTGGTATGAGTGGGATCCGACTATCTAGTTGTTTATCCTTGGCAGCCTATCATATGGGGAAATGTAGTCTCGTGCTTCTGAGCGATAGTAGTCTGCTACAGCCCGGTTCACCGGAGTCCTGCTAGCCCAGCACTACTGCTCGGAACACTTGACTGGCCGACATGTGGTTCACGTCGTTCCTATGTCTGTCCCTTCGGGGAAATGTCATGCGGTGTTATCCGGAGTCCTGCCTAGCCTGCTACAGCCCGGGATACCGGAGTCCTGTTAGCCCAGTGCTACAGCCCGGATTTATACGTTGTTGACCGACATGCTCGATGTGATTCATGTATGCCTGTCCTCATAGGTTAGCGCCGCTTTGGGTTCACGACTAGCCATGTCGGCCCGGGTTCTTTGTCATATGGATGCTAGTGAAACTATCATATACGTGAGCCAAAAGGCGCAAACGGTCCCGGGCCAGGTAAGGTGGCACCCGTGGGAGTACCGTGCGTGAGGCCGCAAAGTGATATGATGTGCTACATGCTAGATCGATGTGGCTTAGAATCGGGGTCCTGACAGCCCTTCCCTTTCTTGGACGTATCCGCCTCCAGGTTCATGGAGGCCGCCCTCTTCATCTTTACCTCATTAGGGGGAGGGTTGTTATCCTCCTCCTCCTCGTCGTCGTCCTCGGCGGGAGAGGAAAGGGTCACTTCATCTTCGGAGGTATCATCCAAAGCACCCTTGCGACAGGGGCCACCTTTGGACCCCTTGGCCTTCTTCTTGGCCTTCTTTTCCGGCGGGCAACAGGGTGCCGGAACCAGCATCTTCGCCAGGAGCGGGATGACTGGCTCTTCGAGCAGCGGAGCCGGACTATGGATCCGCTCCGCCCTCTCCATCCACACCTAAAAAAATATGGCAAAGGTTAGGCATCCTTCTTGAATAAGCAAGTAGAAGGTATGACTTAAGAAAAGGAGAGCTTATCTCATTGGCGGGATGGTGTGATCATGCCCATGGTCTGAATCTATGACCGGCGGCTTCTCGTTGCCCTTGAAGAGCAACTTCCAGGCATCTTCGTGAGTAGTTCCGAAGATCCCTCCCAGTGTCTGGTGCTTCTCTGCATCGAATTCCCATAAAGGGAAGCTTCGGCTTTGGTAGGGGAGGATCCGGCAAACTAGCATCACCTGGATCACGTCAACGAGCTTGATGTTTTTATCCACCATACTCTGAATTCACGTTTGCAGCGCTACCAGCTCGTCTGGCGCCGACCAGTTGGGGACTTTCTCCTTCCAGGAGGTGAGCCGCATTGGGGCTCCGGCCTTGAACTCGGGAGCCGCCGCCCAAGTAGCGCCGCGCGGCTCTGTGTTGTAGAACCACTTCTTCTACCACTCCTCGTCAGTCTCCACAAAAGTGCGTGTGGGCCAAGTGACGTTGGGCATCTTGCTCACCATGGCACCTCCGCACTCCGCGTGCTGACCATCCACCACCTTCGGCTTCACATTGAGAACCTTCAGCCAAAGGCCGAAGTGGGGGTGGATGCGAAGGAAGGCCTCGCACACGACAATAAATGCCGAGATGTTGAGGAAGGAGTTTGGGGCTAGATCATGGAAATCTAGCCCGTAATAGTACATCAGTCCGCGGACGAAGGGGTGTAGTGGAAACCCCAATCCACGGAAGAAGTGAGGGAGGAAAACTACCCTCTCAGTAGGCTTCGGGGTGGGGATGACTTGCCCCTTAGAGAGCAGACGGTGGGCGATGCCTTTCGCCAGGTACCCAGCTGCCCAAAGCTGGGTGATGTCCTTCTCCTTGACGGAGGAGACCATCCATTTGCCTTGGCCTCCGGATCCGGACATGATTGAGTGCTTCCTTGAGACGGAGAAGATGGGAACTTGGGCGCTGGATCTCGAGAATGGAAGGACAGAGAGGAAGAGAAGGCGTGGGTGAAGAAAGGGGATTCTTATCTCCTTATAAAGGCAGTGAATATTGAACGCCTCCCCACTCGCCTTAGAACTTGCATGTTCCCAATGGCTGTGTAAATGACACGGTTGGGTTACCCACGCCCGTATTGATGAGAATCCCGCAATAAGGGGACATGATCTCTGCTTCGACAAGACGTGCCAATAACAACCGTGTCTCGAAACGCGGAGCGGCAGACGAAAAACAGTTTGAAATTATGACCGGGCAGACGTGATGTCATGTTGCAAAACGTTGTCAGCGGATTGGACTCGTGGAATATTATATTCTCTCTGTGGTTGTGTGTGGTGTGTGTGTTACAGGTCCAGACACGACCATTACGTCCGAAGACCATCTTGGAGTTCGGAAGGAGGAACCCGCTTGCAATGCCGAAGACAGATCTACGCGCCGGATACCTTGTCATTGAAGCTAGGTTCAGGGGCTACTAAGCGAGTCCTGGACTAAGGGGTCCTCGGGCATCCGCCTGTTAGCCATGGGCCGGACTGATGGGCTGTGAAGATACAAAGACCAAAGACTTTACCCGTGTCCGGATGGGACTCTTCTTGGCGTGGAAGGCAAGCTTGGCGATTAAACATGTAGATTCCCTTCTTGGTAACCGACCCTGTGTAGCCCTAGATCCTCCCAGTGTCTATATAAACGAGAGGACATAGTCCGGAGGAGAGAGATTCATTACCATAGCCGCACAGGCTAGGCTTTTAGGGTTTAGCTATTATGATCTCGTGGTAGATCAACTCTTGTAATACTCATATTCATCAAGAACAATCAAGCAGGAAGTAGGGTATTATCTCGATAGAGAGGGCCCGAACCTGGGTAAACATTGTGTCCCCTGTCTCCTGTTACCATCGACCTTTGACGCACAGTTCGGGACCCCCTACCCGAGATCCGCCGGTTTTGACCGATAGCGACAACGATGCTACGATGGAGATCAAGGTGTCGCGCCGGTGACGATGGTGACCATGACGGTGCTTTGGATATGGAGATCAAAGGCACAAGATGATGATGGCCATATCATATCACTTATATTGATTGCATGTGATGTTTATCTTTTATGCATCTTATTTTTCTTAGTTCGGTGGTAGCATCATAAGATGATCTCTCACTAAATTCAAGGTACAAGAGTTCTCCCTGAGTATGCACCATTGCGAAAGTTCATCGTGTCGAGACACCAAGTGATGATCGGGTGTGATAAGCTCTATGTTCACATACAACGGGTGCAAGCCAATTTTGCACACGCAGAATACTCGGGTTAAACTTGACGAGCCTAGCATATGCAGATATGGCCTCGGAACACTGAGACCAAAAGGTCGAGCGTGAATCATATAGTAGATATGATCAACATAGTGATGTTCACCATTGAAAACTATTCCATCTCACGTGATGATCGGACATGGTTTAGTTGATATGGATCACGTGATCACTTAGATGATTAGAGGGATGTCTATCTAAGTGGGAGTTCTTAAGTAATTTGATTAATTGAACTTTAATTTATCATGAACTTAGTACCTGATAGTATTTTGCATGTCTATGTTGTTGTAGATAGATAGCCGTGCTGATGTTCCGTTGAATTTTAATGCATTCCTAGAGAAAGCTAAGTTGAAAGATGATGGTAGCAACTACACGGACTGGGTCCGGAACTTGATGATTATCCTCATTGCTGCATAGAAGAATTATGTCCTGGAAGCACCGCTAGGTGCCAAACCCTCTGCAAGAGCAACACCAGATGTTATGAACGTCTGGCAGAGCAAAGCTGATGACTACTCGATAGTTCAGTGTGCCATGCTTTACGGCTTAGAACCGGGACTTCAATGACGTTTTGAACGTCATGGAGCATATGAGATGTTCCATGAGTTGAAGTTAATATTTCAAGCAAATGCCCGGATTGAGAGATATGAAGTCTCCAATAAGTTCTACAGCTGCAAGATGGAGGAGAATTGTTCTGTTAGTGAACCTATACTCAAAATATCTGGTTATAATAATCTCTTAATTCAACTAGGAGTTAATCTTCTTGATGATAGTGTCATTGATAGAATTCTTCAATCACTGCCACCAAGCTACAAGAGCTTCGTGATGAACTATAATATGCAAGGAATGGATAAGACAATTCCCGAGCTCTTCGCAATGCTAAAGGTTGCGGAGGTAGAAATCAAGAAGGAGCATGAAGTGTTTATGGTCAACAAGACCACTAGTTTCAAGAAAAAGGGTAAAGGGAAGAAGGGGAACTTCAAGAAGAACGACAAGCAAGTTGCTGCTGAAGTGAAGAAGCCCAAGTCTGGACCTAAGCTGAGAATGAGTGCTTCTAGTGCAAAGGGACTGGTCACTGGAAGCGGAATTGCCCCAAGTATTTGGCGGATAAGAAGGATGGCAAGGTGAACAAAGGTATATGTGATATACATGTTATTGATGTGTACCTTACTAGTGCTCGCAGTAGCACTTGGGTATTTGATACTAGTTCTGTTGCTAATATTTGCAACTTGAAACAGGGAATACATATTAAGCGAAGATTGGCTAAGGACGAGGTGACGATGCGTGTGGGAAATGGTTCCAAAGTCGATGTAATCGCAGTCGGCACGCTACCTCTACATCTACCTTCCGGATTAGTTTTAGACATCAATAATTGTTATTTGGTGCGAGTGTTGAGCATGAACATTATATTTGGATCTTGTTTGATGCGAGACGGTTATTCATTTAAATCTGAGAATAATTGTTGTTCTATTTATATGAGTAATATCTGTTATGGTCATGCACCCTTGAAGAGTGGTCTATTTTTATTGAATCTCGATAGTAGTGATACACATATTTATAATATTGAAGCCAAAAGATGCAGAGTTGATAATGATAGTGCAACTTATTTGTAGCACTGCCGTTTGGGTCATATTGGTGTAAAGCGCATGAAGAAACTCAATTCTGATGGACTTTTGGAATCACTTCATTATGAATCACTTGGTACTTGCGAACCATGCCTCATGGGCAAGATGAATAAAACTCCATTCTCTGGAACAATGGAGCGAGCAACAGATTTGTTGGAAATCATACATACTGATGTATGTGGTACAATGAATATTGAGGCTCGCAGCAGGTATCATTATTTTCTCACCTTCACAGATGATTTGAGCAGATATGGGTATATCTACTTGATGAAACATAAGTCTGAAACATTTGAAAAGTTCAAAGAATTTCAGAGTGAAGTAGAAAATCATCGTAACAAGAAAAGAAAGTTTCTATGATTTGATCGTGGAGGAGAATATTTGATTTACGAGTTTGGTCTTCATTTGAAACAATGCGGAATAGTTTCGCAACTCACGCCACCAAGAACACCACAACATAATGGTGTGTGTGAACATCATAATCATACTTTACTGGATATGGTGCGATCTATGATGTCTCTTACTGATTTACCGTTATCGTTTTGGGGTTATGCTTTACATACGGCTGCATTCACATTTAATAGGGCACCATCTAAATCCGTTGAGCCGACACCTTATGAACTGTGGTTTGGCAAGAAACCAAAGTTGCCATTTCTTAAAGTTTGGGGCTGTGATGCTTATGTGAAAAAGCTTCAACCTGATAAGCTGGAACCCAAATCGGAGAAATGTGTCTTCATAGGATACCCAAATGAGACTATTGGGTGCACCTTCTATCACAGATCCGAAGGCAAGACATTTGCTGCTAAGAATGGATCCTTTCTAGAGAAGGAGTTTCTCTCGAAAGAAGTGAGTGGGAGGAAAGTAGAACTTGATGAGGTAACTGTACCTGCTCCCTTATTGGAAAGTAGTTCATCACAGAAATCTGTTCCTATGACTCCTACACCAATTAGTGAGGAAGCTAATGATGATGATCATGTAACTTCAGATCAAGTTACTACCGAACCTCGTAGGTCAACCAGAGTAAGATACGCACCAGAGTGGTACGGTAATCCTGTTCTGGAGGTCATGTTGCTTGACCATGACGAACCTACGAACTATGAGGAAGCGATGATGAGCCCAGATTCCGCGAAATGGCTTGAGGCCATGAAATCTGAGATGGGATCCATGTATGAGAACAAAGTGTGGACTTTGGTTGACTTGCCCGATGATCGGCAAGCCATTGAGAATAAATGGATCTTCAAGAAGAAGACTGACGCTGACGGTAATGTTACTGTCTACAAAGCTCGACTTGTTGCGAAAGGTTTTCGACAAGTTCAAGGAGTTGGCTAGAGTTAATTGCACAGAAGTACCACAATTGGGGCATTACATGCAGATTGGGACCACTTTTCGTATTTTTTACATGTTAGTACCAAGTTTGGGGCTAGCGGTTACAAAAAGGTCTAAATCACGTATAAATACGTATTGATAGTGTATCTGACTGACGGGGCCCGCCTGTCGCATGCCTATGTGGCAGATTTTGTGCAGAAAACCCCCTAGCTTTGTATGTAATCACATAAATGCCCATTATTTCACGGTAAAAAGGCTGCTGAGAGGGTTTTTTTTCGTTCGCAAGTTTTTCACGGACTAGTTTGAAAGTTCCTGGCGTATTGAACAAATAAAGTATAAACCGAAAAATCATGCGCCAGCAGGATTCAAACCCGCGATCAGCGGTTCTACAGCTACGCGCGCTAGCCAAGACGCCAGGGCTTCCCCCACGATGGTACACAGGCGATATCTCTTTTATAACGGTTCGAAACTTTTGGCGGCAGTTGGGCTTAGCGAGGCCTTAAACAGACGAGCTTTCGCGCGGGGCACTTTCTTAATGGGCCAGCCCACTCGTTGCGTCGTACTGAGTCGGTACTAAAATTCCACAAAAAATACGATGGATCGAGGAATCGAACACGAGACCAGATGATCGAAAGGAACAGTTCTTTCCCAGTCGATCTAATGAGTGTAAATGTTATTTTTGGCCGCGCGAACATTTAAGAACTAAATGCAACGCTAGACAAAAGAAGTAGAAATTTAGACCATTGTACATTTTTTAATATAATTTGAACATTTTTGTAATGTACAATGAACAAATTTTAATTACACATTAAACTTTTTGTGAAATATACTGAACAATAATTAAATACACATTGAACATTTTCTGTGATATACGCTGAACCATTTTTACATATACATTGAACATTTTTTAATGTATGTTGAACAACTTTTTGCTACACCTTGAACATTTTTGTGATATACACGGAACTATATTTATATACACATTGAACATTTTTGTGATATACACGGAACTATATTTATATACACATTGAACATTTTTGTGATCTATACTGATTTTTTTTAATTATTAGCACATTTTTCAAAATGTGAACAAAATTTGAAAACCATGAACAGTTTCGAAATCATGATCAAACTTTGGGATTTCAAAACATTTTCTTGAAAATAAAGTACAAAAATAAAATCGAAAAAGGATAAAATAAAATAAACAAAAACAAAAACAGCAAAACAAAACAAGGGAAAAATAAAAAAGAAAGAAACAGGAAAACCCGTTAAAAGAAAAAAAACAGAAAGAAATTTGGTTGAGGGACACTAGTGGGCCGGCCCGTACGCGATAGTGGCTTGTGCGTCTTTAGTGTAATAAGTATTCCGCCTGGGTCTCATCTACAGCGTCGCTGTGGCGTTGTGGCTAGCGGGCGCAGCGCTTCGATGACAGGTCGCAGGTTCGAATCCTAGCACGCGTTATTTTTCGTTTCTGTTATTTGTTTGTTCAATTTGCCAGAAACTTTCAAACTAGTCTGTGGAAAACTTGCGAACCAAAAAAACCCCTCTCAGAAGCCTTTTTCCTGCGAAATAGTGGGTATTGATGTGATTACATATAAAGCTAGGGGGTTTTCTGCAAAAAAACCTACCACATAGGCACCTGACAGGCGGGACCCGTTGGTCGAATACACTGTCAATACGTGTTTATACGCGATTTAGACCTTGTTGTAATGGCTCGCCCCAAACTTGGTACTGACACGTAAAAATTATGAAAAGTGGTACCAATCTGCATGTAATGCCTCAATTGTGGTACTTTTTTACAATTAACTCAGTTGACTACGATGAGACCTTCTTACCCGTAGCGATGCTTAAGTCCGTCCGAATCATGTTAGCAATTGCTGCATTTTATGATTATGATATTTGGCAAATGGATGTAAATGAAAGGTGTTCCCTATGCTTTAGCCATAGGCTCTATCATGTATGCAATGCTCTGTACCACACCTGATGTGTGCCTTGCTAGAAGTTTAGCAGTGAGGTACCAAAGTAATCCAGGAGCGAATCACTGGACAGCGGTCAAGAACATCCTGAAATACCTGAAAAGGACTAAGGATATGTTTATCGTTTATGCAAGTGACAAAGAACTCGTCGTAAATGGTTACGTTGATGCAAGCTTTGACACTAATCCAGATGACTCTAAGTCACAAACCGGATACGCGTTTATATTGAATGGTGGAGTTGTCAGTTGGTGCAGTTCTAAGCAAAGTGGGGCGGGATCTATGTGTGAACCGGAGTACATAGCTGCTTCGGAAGCAGCAAATGAAGGAGTCTGGATGAAGGAGTTCATATCCGATCTAGGTGTCATACCTAGTGCATCGGGTCCAATGAAAATATTTTGTGACAATACTGGTGCAATTACCTTGGCAAAGGAATCCAGATTTCACAAGAGAACCAAGCACATCAAGAGACGCTTCAATTCCACCCGCGATCAAGTCAAGGAGGGAGACATAGAGATTTGCAAGATACATACGGATCTGAATGTTGCAGACCCGTTGACTAAGCCTCTCTCACGAGCAAAACATGATCAACACCAAGACTCCAGTGTTAGAATCATTACTGTGTAATCTAGATTATTGACTCTAGTGCAAGTGGGAGACTAAAGGAAATATGCCCTAGAGGCAATAATAAAGTTGTTATTTATATTTCCTTATATCATGATAAATGTTTATTACTCATGCTAGAATTGTATTGACCGGAAACTTAGTGCATGTGTGAATATATAAACAAACAAAAGTGTCACTAGTATGCCTCTACTTGACTAGCTCGTTGAATCAAAGATGGTTAAGTTTCCTAACCATAGACATGACTTGTCATTTGATTAACAGGATCACATCATTAGAGAATGATGTGATTGACTTGACCCATTTCGTTAGCTTAGCTTTTGATCGTTTAGTATATTTCTATTGCTTTCTTCATGACTTATACATGTTCCTATGACTATGAGATTATGCAACTCCCGAATACCGGAGGAACACTTTGTGTGCTACCAAACGTCACAACGTAACTGGGTGATTATAAAGGTGCTCTAAAGGTGTCTCCGATGGTACTTGTTGAGTTGGCATAGATCGAGATTAGGATTTGTCACTCCGATTGTCAGAGAGGTATCTCAGGGCCCTCTCGGTAATGCATGTCACTATAAGCCTTGCAAGAAATGTGACTAATGAGTTAGTTGCAGGATGATGCATTACGGAACGAGTAAAGAGACTTGCCGGTAGTGAGATTGAACTAGGTATTGAGATACCGACGATCAAATCTCGGGCAAGTAGCATACCGATGACAAAGGGAACAATGTATATTGTTATGCGGTTTGACCGATAAAGATCTTCGTAGAATATGTAGGAACCAATATGAGCATCCAGGTTCCGCTATTGGTTATTGACTGGAGATGAGTCTCGTTCATGTCTACATAGTTCTTGAACCCGTAGGGTCCGCACGCTTAACGTTCAATGACGATCGGTATTATGAGTTTATGTGTTTTGATGTACCGAAGGTAGTTTGGAGTCCCGGATATGATCACAGACATTCCGAGGAGTCTCGAAATGGTCGAGACATAAAGATCGATATATTGGATGACTATGTTTGGACATCGGAAGGGGTCCGAGTGAGTTTGGACATATACCAGAGTACCGAGGGGTTACCGGAACCCCCTGGGGAGTGTAATGGGCCTTATGGGCCTTAGTGGAGAGACAGAGGGGTGGCCAGGGCAGGCCGCATGCCCTCTCCCCCTCTAGTCCGAGTTGGACTTGGAAGGGGGGCGCGCCCCCCTTTTTCCTTCTCCCTCTCTCCTCCTTCCTTCTCTCCTACTCCTACTACATGGAAGGGGGGAATCCTACTCCCGGTGGGAGTAGGACTCTCCAGGGCGCGCCATAGTAGAGGGTCGGCCCTCCCCCTCCTCCACTCCTTTATATACGGGGGAGGGGGGCACCCCATAGACACACACATTGATCATTGATCTCTTAGCCGTGTGCGGTGCCCCCCTCCACCATAATCCACCTCGGTCATATCATCATAGTGTTTGGCGAAGCCCTGCGCCGGTAGCTTCGTCATCACCGTCATCATGCCATCGTGCTGACGAAGGTCTCCCTCCACACTCTACTGGATCGTGAGTTCGTGGCACGTCACCGAGCTGAACGTGTGCAGATCGTTGAGGTGTCGTACGTTCGGTACTAGGATCGGTCGATTGTGAAGACGTACGACTACATCAACCGCGTTGTCACAATGCTTCCGCTTTCGGTCTACGAGGGTACGTGGACAAAACTCCCCCCTCTCGTTGATATGCATCACCATGATCTTGTGTGTGCGTAGGATTTTTTTGAAATTACTACGTTCCCCAACAATAGCTATCAGCGAATGCTGTAGAGGACAGAACACGAATATATATATATATATATATATATATATATATATATATATATATATATATATATATATATATATTCAGCATAAGACCAACTTAACATTGTGAAGATAAACGTGAAGTAAAATCAATGTTGAAGACAAACCAAATGTGAAGACTTTGCAATTGTCATGCCAATTGAAACACTACAAACAAGAATTTGGTGGTGGCGTTACCCACCGTATAGGAAGTATTAGACCCAGACACGGCGCACAATTATCGTGGCGCTCCGAAGTCAAATTCCGGTTAATGTATTCACACTTAGAGTGTATGTCCTCATTGATTGAAGATATACGTTACTTTGTGTGTTGCACATCTAAGTCATCAACATGCATAAGCGTTAGGATGTGTGTCCAATCACAGGACATTTGAGGGTTCTAAGATATTTAGCTCACACCGCAACTTGCAAAACCTTTTCTCATCCAAGGGCTTTGTGAAGATATCTGTCAATTACTCTTCAGTGTTGACGTGAATGATATCAATATCTTCCTTCATGACATGATCTCTGAGAAAGTGATGACGGATCTGAATGTGCTTTGTCTTCGAGTGCTAGACTGGGTTGTTGGCAATCTTGATGGCACTTTCATTGTCACAGTAAAGTGGCACTTGCTTCAGATGGATGCCATAGTCCTTGAGAGTTTGCTTCATCCATATAAGCTGAGCGCAGCAAGATCCAGCAGCAATGTATTCTGATTCAGAAGTGGAGAGAGATACACAATTCTGCTTCTTTGAAGACCAATAGATAAAAGATCGTCCAAGAAAGTAGCATGTGCCTGATGTGGACTTGTGATCAACCTTGTCACCAGCATAATCAGCATCTGAGAATCCAACTAGATCAAACTCTGAGCCCTTTGGATACCATAATCCTAGTGTTCGGGTGTAAGCCAAATATCGAAGAATTCGCTTCACAGCTAAGTGATGCGATTCCTTTGGTGCCGCTTGGAATCGGGCACACATGCAAACGCTAAGCATTATATCTAGCCTAGATGCACATAAATAGAGTAAAGAACCAATCATGGAGCGGTATACCTTTTGATCGAACTCTTTACCATTGTCGTCGGGACCCAATTGACCTTTGGTTGGCATTGGCGTCATGTACCCTTTGCAGTCTTGCATTCCAAACTTCTTCAGGCAATCTTTGGGGTATTTCTCTTGAGATATGAAGATTCCGCTGCTCTGCTGATGGATTTGAAGACCGAGGAATAATTTCAGCTCATCCATCATGGACATCTGATATTGCTCTTGCATCATGTGCCCAAACTCATCACTGTATCTCTTGTCAGTGCAGCCGAAGATAATATCATCCACATAAATCTACCATACAAACAGTTCACCATCGTATATCTTCGTAAAGAGAGTGGGATCCAGGGAACCAGGTTTGAAGCCTTTGCTCTTAAGGAAGTCTTTGAGTGTGTCGTACCAAGCGCGAGGGGCTTGTTTGAGGCCATACAGTGCCTTGTTGAGCTTGTATACCATGTCAGGATGTTTTGGGTCTTCAAAGCCAGGTGGCTGTGCAATATACACTTCTTCTTCAATCTTGCCATTGAGAAAAGCACTCTTCACATCCATTTGGTACAGGAGGATGTTGTGATGGTTGGCATAGGCTAGCAGTATGCGAATGGCTTCATGCCTAGCCACCGGAGCAAATGTTTCATCGAAGTCAATCCCTTCAACTTGAGTGTTTCCTTGAGCAACGAGATGAGCCTTGTTTCTGACAACTTGACCATGCTCATCTTGTTTGTTGCCATAGATCCATTTGGTGCCTATGATATTGTGCTTGCGAGGATCAGGACGCTCAACCAATTCCCACACATTGTTCAGCTCGAACTGTTGAAGCTCTTCTTGCATAGCTTGAATCCATTCAGGTTCCATGAAGGCTTCAGCGACTTTCTTGGGTTCAGATATAGAGACAAATGCAAAGTGCCCACAAAAATTTGCTAGTTGTGTTGCTCTTGAATGAGTGAGTGGACCAGGTGCATTGATGCTACCAATTATCTTCTCAATCTGTACTTCATTTGCAACACGACGATGAACTGGACGAAGATTTTGCCCTTGCTGATCATTGTCTTCGTCTTCAGCATTGACGTCAGGCTGAGCAGTGTCTTCAGGTTGATTAGGTGCAGAAATGATGATTTCTTCTTCAGCATGTGCCTCTGAAGGTATGATTTCTCCAGTACCCATAATCTTGATTGATTCACTAGGTGAGACTTCATATAGCACATTTGGCAGGTGCTCTCTTTGCGAGCCGTTAGTCTCATCGAACCGCACATCCACAGTTTCAACCACTTTATAATGAAAGAGGTTGATGACTCTGTAGGTGTGCGAATCCTTTCCGTAGGCAAGCATAAAGTCTTCATGTGCTTTTGGTGCAAATTTTGAAGTGTGATGTGGATCCTTGATCCAGCACCTAGCACCAAATATTCTGAAGTAACTGACATTTGGCTTCTTACCAGTTAGGAGCTCATAGGATGTCTTCTTTAGAAGCTTGTGAAGATAAACACGGTTGATGACGTGGCATGCAATATCAATGGCTTTAGGCCGGAACTTCCTTGGAGTCTTGTACTCATCAAGCATCGTCCGAGCCATCTCAATGAGGGTTCTGTTCTTGCGCTCCTCGATGTCATTCTGCTGAGGTGTGTATGAAGCTGAGAACTCATGAGTGATGCCCAATGTATCAAGATAAGTGTTGAGGCCGGTGTTCTTGAACTCTGTGCCATTTTCACTTCTCATGTGCTTGATCTTGATGCCATAGTTCGTCATGGCACGATTGGCGAATCGTCTGAAGACATCCTGCACTTCATTCTTGTAGAGGATTATACGCACCCTTGTATATCTTGAATTATCATCAATAATGACGAAGCCATAGAGGCAAGCAGTGGTAGTAATAGTAGAGTAGTGAGTAGGGCCAAATAACTCCATGTGAATCAACTCGAAGGGACGAGACGTCGTCATGATTGTCTTCGAGGGATGCTTGGCCCTTGTCATCTTTCTAGCTTTGCAGGCACCACACAGAAGATGCTTCTTGAAATTGACGCCTTTGATACCTACGACAGGCTTCTTCTTCGTGAGAGTGTAGAAGTTCCTCATGCCACCATGCCCTAGCCTTCGATGCTAGAGCCAGCACTCTGAAGCTTTTGCTAGAAGACATACTGCCAACTATGGTCCTGCTGAGAAATCTACCATGTACTAATCGTCTTTTCGATATCCTTCAAAGACTAGAGATTTGTCAGATTCCATAAGCACAAGGCAACGATATTTTCCAAATATCACAATCATGTTCAGATCACAAAGCATTGAGACATAAATTAAGTTGAAACCAAGGGATTCAACAAGCATCACTTTGTCCATGTGCTGATCCTTTGAGATTGCAACTCTACCTACACCCAATACCTTTCTTTTACCAGTGTCAGCAAATGTGATGTGACTCTTATCAGATGGACGTAAGGTTGAGTCCATGAGAAGACTTCGATCACCAGTCATGTGGTTAGTGCATCCACTGTCCATAATCCACTCAGAAGCCTTTGGTATCGTACCCTACAGTGTAGTTAGGGGGATAGGCTTCACCAAGGGAAATGTGAAGCATAAACATTTGACAAACAGGCATATTATCAAAGTTCAGATCCTGGTTAGGGCAGATAGGATGACTGTCAAGGAATCCATGAACAAAATACATAGTAAGACCATTTGGGCATTTTATCTTGCGCCCCACAAGATGTTTTAGGTCCCCAGCATAAGCATCAGACGCCTTTGATTTCCGACTGGAGACCTTTCCCTGCAAAAGAGAGTTAAGTTTTCTTAACCACCCACATTTTCAGGGGTGGCTTCGAAGCAATGAGTCTAGGTGCAGCATCTGAGAACTTCGGCTTTGGAGCCCTAGCAAATAGCTTTGAAGGAGGTGAGTAATACTCACAAGAATAAGCAGAATAGTTCTTGGTCTCATGAACATAGCGGTTTGATGAAACACGCTCATATTCATAAGTCCGAGTATGGTTTCCCTGCAAAACATTGGCGTTAGGGTGACTCTGGCGAGTCCTCTGTCTGTATGAAGCCTTTGGACCATATGAAGCCTTTGGTCTGGGGTTTGTCTTCTTCCCAGGTGGTGTCATGATGACATTCACCTGAAGATTCTCAAGACAACTCTTGGGCACCCAGATCTTCTTCAAAGGGGGTCCATTCTTGTAGTTAGTACCAATATACCTGGCAAACACTTCACCATTCTGATTGTTAAACAATTTATAGTTTGCATCAAAGGATTCATCAATGATAATCGGGTTAGCACAAGTGAAGCCAGATTGGGTAGATGGATCCACTGGAGGTCCCTTTGCAGCAACCCATGTGGTTTGGGGTACTGCTCAGGCTTACAGTAAGAGCCATCAACATCCATTTTCCTCTCGAACCCAACACCCTCTTTCCTAGGGTTTCGGT
The DNA here is from genome assembly GCA_032464435.1 of Aegilops umbellulata. NCBI lineage: Eukaryota > Viridiplantae > Streptophyta > Magnoliopsida > Poales > Poaceae > Aegilops > Aegilops umbellulata. The sequence continues at coordinate 336,569,695 of CP136058.1, forward strand.
TCAGAATCTGCTTTTTGAGGACATCACATAGTGCCTGATGCCCTTTGAGACTTTTGTACATTCCTGTCTCAAGCAATGTCTTCAACCTGGCATTCTCATCAGCAATAGTAGTGGTATCCTCAGTAGAGGGGTTAGTTACCACATCAGCAGTTGAAGATATTGCAACAGTAGCAGCAGTAGTACATTCAGCAACAGAGACAACATTATCACGCTCAAGACATTTTAGATATAGTGGTTCAAATCCTTCCTGAGCGGAGCTGATCTGTTGAGCGCGAAGTGACTCGTTCTCCTTTTGAAGATCTTCATGAGCCGATCTCAAGTTCTCAAGCTCTTGCTTCCTTTGAAGATAATCACAGGAGAGCTTTTCATGAGTAATTGAGAGCGTTTCATGACGACTTTCGAGTTCCTTGTACTTAACATGAAGATTTTTAATGTCTTCAATTAAGGACTGAGTTCTGGTCATTTCCGCGTCCAACAGGTCATCGCTTTTGTCTAGCAATTTTTGAATATGTTCCATAGCATTCTGTTGTTCAGTTGCAATTTTTAGCAAGTGTTTTGTAGCTAGGTTTAGATTCGCATTCAGAGTCATCTTCACTTGATGTTTGAAAGTAAGCATCGCAAGAGTTTGCCTTGGCACCACGTGCCACGAAGCAGTTGGTGGGAGCAGGGTCATCCTCATCATTAGCATCAGCGTTGGTGATGAGACCATTGTCTTCAGTGTTGAAGATGGACTTGGCGACATATGCTGAAGCTAGATCCAGGCTTGCCACGCCTGAATCAGATTCCTCTTCAGACTCCACCTCCGCCTCCTCAGGTGCAGACTCCTCCTCTGAATCCATCTCCTTGCCAACAAATGCACGAGCCTTGCTGGATGAGCTCTTCTTGTGTGATGAAGACTTCGACGAAGACTTGGAAGAAGACTTTGAGGATTTCTTCTTCTTCTACTTGTCATCAGAATCATATTCCTTGCTCTTGTTCTTCTTCTTGGTCTCATTGTCCCACTGTGGACACTCAGAGATGTAGTGACCAGGTTTCTTGCACTTGTGTCATGTTCTCTTCTTGTGATCACGAGTGGAAGCTTCATCATTTCTTGAGATGGATCTTGAAGACTTTCCGAAGCCTTTCTTCTTGGTGAACTTCTGGAACTTCTTCACAAGCATAGCAAGCTCCTTTCCAATGTCTTCAGGATCCTCAGAACTGCAGTCAGATTCTTCTTATATGAGGAAACAACCTTTGCCTTCAAAGCGCGAGTTCGGCCATAGTTATGACCATAAATGTCTCTTTTCTCAGATTGTTGGAACTCATGTGTGTTGAGCCTCTCAAGTATGTCAGACGGATCGAGAGTCTTGAAGTCAGGGCGTTCTTGACTCATCAGGGCCAGGGTGTTGAATGAGCTGTCAAGTGATCTCAGAAGCGTCTTGATGATTTCGTGCTTGGTGATCTCAGTGGCGCCGAGTGCGTGAAGCTCATTAGTGATATCAGTGAGGCGATCAAATGTGAGCTGGACATTATCATTGTCATTTCTCTTGAAGTGGTTTAAGAGGTTACGAAGAACACTGATCCTTGAGTCTCTCTGGGTTGAGACGCCTTCGTTGACCTTGGAGAGCCAGTCCCAGACTAGCTTCACAGTTTCCACAGCACTCACACGACCATACTGTCCTTTGGTCAGATGACCACATATGATGTTCTTGGCAGTCGAGTCCAGTTGAATGAACCTCTTGACATCAGCAGCAGTGACACCTTCACCGACCTTGGGAACGCCGTTCTTGACGACATACCAGAGGTCGACGTCAATGGCTTCAAGATGCATACGCATCTTATTTTTAAAGTAGGGGTAAACAGTGCCATCGAAGACGGGGCACACAGCGGAGACTTTGATTATCTCGGCAGTCGACATAGCTAAAACTTCAGGTGGTTAAACCGAATCACACCGAACAAGGGAGCACCTTGCTCTGATAGCAATTGAAAGTGCTTGTTATCGACTAGAGGGGGGTGAATAGGCGATTTTTATGAAACTCTTGAAAACACGGGGGCTTTGAAGAGAAACAGTAGAAATAAACCTATTGATATGCAGCAGAAGGTAGACTACACTAGAAAAGCCATAGTCATGTAAGCAATGAAGTGAAAGCATGAAGACTATTAGCAGCTAGGTAGTATGGATCAGGATGGAAAATAGTATGAAGCCAAACAACCACAGTCTTCACACAGTGAAGTTAATCATATCATGAAAGTAGGCAATGACTTCATGAAGACAAACTGTAAGTAAAGAGAGGTAAGAGATAGAACCAGTTGCTTGGTGAGGACAAGGATTTCTTGGACCAGTTCCAGTTGCTGTGTGATGTCTACTACACAACCTTCTTCTTGTAGATGTTGTTGGGCCTCCAAGTGCAGAGGTTTGTAGGACAGTAGCAAATTTCTCTCAAGTGGATGACCTAAGGTTTATCAATCCGTGGGAGGCGTAGGATGAAGATGGTCTCTCTCAAGAAACCCTGCAACCAAATAGCAAAGAGTCTCTTGTGTCCCCAACACACCCAATACAATGGTAGATTGTATAGGTGCACTAGTTCGGCGAAGAGATGGTGATACAAGTTCAATATGGATGGTACATATAGGTTTTTGTAATATGAAAATATAAAAACAGCAAGGTAACAAGCGGTAAAAGTGAGCGTAAATGGTATTGCAATGCTAGGAAACAAGGCCTAGGGTTCATACTTTCACTAGTGCAAGTTCTCTCAACAATAATAACATAATTGGATCATATAACTATCCCTCAACATGCAACAAAGAGTCACTCCAAAGTCACTAATAGCAGAGAACAAACAAAGAGATTATGGTAGGGTACGAAACCACCTCAAAGTTATTCTTTCCAATCAATCCGTTGGGCTATTCCTATAAGTGTCACAAACAGCCCTAGAGTTCGTACTAGAATAACACCTTAAGACACAAATCAACCAAAACCCTAATGTCACCTAGATACTCCAATGTCACCTCAAGTATCCGTGGGCATGATTATACGATATGCATCACACAATCTCAATTCATCTATTCAAACCAACACATAGAACCTCAAAGAGTGCCCCAAAGTTTCTACCGGAGAATCACGACGAAAACGTGTGCCAACCCCTATGCATAGGTTCATGGGCGGAACCCGCAAGTTGATCACCAAAACATACATCAAGATGAATCACGTGATATCCCATTGTCACCACAGATACGCACGGCAAGACATACCTCAAGTGTTCTCAAATCTTTAAAGGCTCAATCCGATAAGATAACTTCAAAGGGAAAACTCAATCCATTACAAGAGAGAAGAGGGGGAGAAGAAACATAAGATCCAACTATAATAGCAAAGCTCGCGATACATCAAGATCGTGCCAAATCAAGAACACGAGAGAGAGAGAGAGATCAAACACATAGCTACTGGTACATACCCTCAGCCCCGAGGGTGAACTACTCCCTCCTCGTCATGGAGAGCACCGGGATGATGAAGATGGCCACCGGTGAGGGTTCCCCCCTCCGGCAGGGTGCCGGAACAGGGTCCCGATTGACTTTTGGTGGCTACAGAGGCTTGCGGCGGCGGAACTCCAGATCTAATCTCTGTTCTGGAAGTTTTAGGGTACATAGGTATATATGGGTGAAAAAAGTACGTCGGTGGAGCTTCGGGGGGGGGGGGGGGGGCACGAGGCAGGGGGGCGCGCCCCCCACCCTCGTGGGCACCTCCCTTCTTTCCTAATGTGCACTCCAAGCTTTTCCGGTAGCTTTCCTTCCAAAAATAAATTCTCTAGTTTATTTCGTTCCGTTTCGACTCCGTTTGATATTCCTTTTCTTCGAAACACTGAAATAGGCAAAAAACAGCAAATCTGGGATGGGCCTCCGGTTAATAGGTTAGTCCAAATAATAGTATAAAAGTGGATAATAAAGCCCAATATTGTCCAAAACAGTAGATAATATAGCATGGAGGAATAAAAAAATTATAGATACGTTGGAGACGTATCAAGCATCCCCAAGCTTAATTCCTGCTCGTCCTCGAGTTGGTAAATGATAAAAAAGATATTTTTTGATGTGGAATGCTAGTTGGCATAATTTCAATGTAGTTCTTCTTAATTGTGATATGAATATTCAGATCCGAAAGATTCAAGAAAAAATTCCATATTGACATAAAAATAATAATACTTCAAGCATACTAAGTAAGCAATTATGTCTTCTCAAAATAACATGGCCAAAGAAAGTTCATCCCTACAAAACCATATAGTTTAGTCATGCTCCATTTTCGTCACACAATAATGCTCTCATCATGCACAACCCCGATGACAAGCCAAGCAATTGTTTCATACTTTTAGTAATCTCAAACTCATAAACCTTCACGCAATACATGAGCGTGAGCCATGGATATAGCACTATGGGTGGAATAGAATATGATGATGGGGGTTATGGGGAGAAGACAAAAAAGGAGAAAGTCTCACACCAACGAGGCTAATCAATGAGCTATGGATATGCCCATCGATTGATGTTGATGCAAGGTGTAGGGATTGCCATGCAACGGATGCACTAAAGCTATAAATGTATGAAAGCTCAATAAAAGAAACTAAGTGGGTGTGCATCCAACTTGCTTGCTCACGAAGACCTAGGGCAATTGAGGAGGCCCATCGTTGGAATATACAAGCCAAGTTTTATAATGAAAAGTTCCCACTAGTAAATGAAAGTGACAAAACAAGAGACTCTCTATCATGAATATTGGTGCTACTTTGAAGCACAAGTGTGGAAGAAAGGATAGTAGCATTGCCCCTTTTTATTTTTTCTCTATTTTTTATTTTTTTGGGCCTTCTTTTTTTTTTCTTTTTTGGCCTTTCTCTTTTTTTGGGACAATGCTCTATTGAATGATGATCATCACACTTCTATTTATTTACAACTCAATGATTATAACTCGATACTAGAACAAAGTATGACTCTATATGAATGCCTCCGGCGGTGTACCGGGATATGCAATAAACCAAGAGTGACATGTATGAAAGAATTATGAACGGTGGCTTTTCCACAAATACTATGTCAACTACATGATCATGCTTAAGCAATATGACAATGATAGATGTGTCATGAAGAACGGAATGGTGGAAAGTTGGATGGCAATATATCACGGAATGGCTATGGAAATGCCATAATAGGTAGGTATGGTGGCTGTTTTGAGGAAGATATAGGGAGGTTTATGTGTGAAAGAGCGTACCATATCACGGGGTTTGGATGCACCGGCAAAGTTTGCACCAACTCTCAATGTGAGAAAGGGCAATGCACGGTACCGAAGAGGCTAGCAATGATGGAAGGGTGAGAGTGCGTATAATACATGGACTCAACATTAGTCATAAAGAACTCATATACTTATTGCAAAAAATCTACAAGCCATCAAAAACCAAAGTACTACGTGCATGCTCCCAGGGGGATAGATTGGTAGGAAAAGACCAACGCTCGTCCCTGACCGCCACTCGTAAGGAGGACAATCAAATAACACCTCATGTTTCAAATTTGTTACATAATGTTTACCATACGTGCATGCTATGGGACTTGCAAACTTCAACACAAGCATTTCTCAAATTCACAACTACTCAACTAGCACGACTTTGATATTATCACCTCCATATCTCAAAACAATCATCAAGGATCAAACTTCTCATAGTATTCAACACACTCATAAGAAAGTTTTTACTATTCTTGAATACCTAGCATATTAGGATTAAGCACATTACCATGCTAGTTACGACTCTCAAAATAATATAAGTGAAGCATGAGAGTTCATATATTTCTTCAAAATAAATCGACCACCATGCTCTAAAAGATATAAGTGAAGCACTAGAGCAAACAACAAACTACTCCGAAAGATATAAGTGAAGATCAATAAGTAGTCGGATAATTATGCAACTATGTGAAGACTCTCCTATTTAAGTATTTCAGATCTTGGTATTTTATTCAAACAGCAAGCAAAACAAAATAAAATGACATGACTCTCCAAGCAAAACACATATCATGTGGTGTATAAAAATATAGCTCCAAGTAAAGTTACCGATGAACGAAGACGATAGAGGGGATGCCTTCCGGCGCATCCCCAAGCTTAGACGCTTGGTTATCCTTGAAATTTACCTTGGGGTGCCTTGGTCCCCAAGCTTAGGCTCTTGCCACTCCTTATTCCATAGTCCATCGAATGTTTACCCAAAACTTGAAAACTTCACAACACAAACTTAACAGAAAACTCGTGAGCTCCGTTAGTGAAAGAAAACAAAACACCACTTCAAGGTACTGCAATGAACTCATTATTTATTTGTATTGGTGTTAAACCTACTGTATTCCAACTTCTCTATGGTTTATAAACTATTTTACTAGCCATAGAGTCGTCAAAATAAGCAAACAACACAATGAAAACAGAATCCGTCAAAAACATAACAGTCTGTAGTAATCTGTATCAAACGTAAACTTCTGGAACTCCAAAAATTCTAAAATAAATTGTTGGACCTGAGTAATTTGTCTAGTAATCATCTTCAAAAAGAATCAACTAAATATCACTATACAGTAAAAAGTTCTAGCTAATCTCGTGAGCGCTAAAGTTTCTGTTTTTTAGAGCATGATCATAAAGACTTCACCCAAGTCTTCCCAAAGGTTCTACTTGGCACAAACACTAATTAAAACACAAATCAAAGTCTAAACAGAAGCTATATGGATTATTTATTCCTAAACATAACCAAAAAGTAAGAAACTAAAATAAAATTGGGTTGCCTCCCAACAAGCTCTAACGTTTAAAGCCCCTAGCTAGGCATGACGATTTCAATGATGCTCGCAAAAAGATAAGAATTGAAACATAAAGAGAGCATCATGAAGAATATGACTAGCACATTTAAGTCTAACCCAATTCCTATGCATATGATTTTGTGAGCAAACAACTTATGGGAACAAGAATCATCTTGCATAGGAAGGTAAGACAAGCATAACTTTAAAACTTTAAGCACATAGAGAGGAAACTTGATATTATTGCAATTCCTACAAGCATATATTCCTCCCTCATAATAATTTTCAGTAGCATCATGAATGAATTCAAAAATATAACCAGCACCTAAAGCATTCTTTACATGATCTACTTGCATAGAAATTTTATTACTCTCCACATAATCAAAATTCTTCTCATTCGGAATAGTGGGAGTATCATAAGAGACTTGAATACTATAAATTGTTTCCACATTAAAAGAGTAATGTTCAGAGAAAGGGTAATCATAATCATGAAAAGTTTTATAAATATAATCATAACTACTCTTTATAGCATAAGTTTTATCACAATAATCATCATAAGTAGCAACTTTTTTCTCATCATAATCGATTGAAACCTCTTCCGAAATAGTGGATACATCACTAAATAAAGTCATGACCTCTCCAAATCCACTTTCATAAATATTATAAGATTCAACATCCTCCAATATTGTGGGATCACTACTTCCTAAAGTTGACACACTTCCAAACCCACTTTCATAAATATTATCATCATAGGTAGAAGGCATGCTATCATCATAACAACTTTGCATATCAAAACTTGAGAGGCTAAAAATATCATCATTATTAAACATAGCATCCCCAAGCTTGGGACAAACATTAATTTCAGCAAATATATTCTCAAATATGTCATTCTCATCAAACATAGCTTCCCCAAGCTTGGGCCTTTTCATATCATAAGCATAATCACTCTCATCATTAATAGTATGGATAGCACCAATAGTACAGCAATTATTATATTCTTCCAAGCAAGTGCCAAAAAGATTTTCAAGATCATAAAAAGTATCATTATCTTCCCAATCATAATCATCACAACAAGCAATAGGCATAACGAGATCATCATCAAGTGTATCATCTTCATTTTCATTAGGCACAACAATAATAGGAGCAACATTATTTGGGAGAGATACCTTTTTACCTCTCTTCCTTTTCCTTTTATTCTTCTTCACCACATCATGTGTGTGTTCAATCCTCTTTTTAGAGCTCCTTATTAATGAGATTGGTTGAATGGAAGGCTCCTCCTCGTTACCTGATTCATCATAAAAAATAATAGGAGGATATTGGGAAGTCTCTTCCCTTTCATTAGTATTCTCTTCATCCTCCATTTGTTGTCTTTTCTTTATGTAATTGGCAATATAAGGATTTTCAATGCAATTCACCGCACAATACATATAAATCTCTTCTAGATCAAAATGAAGAACTCTATCAAGGGAAAATTCTGGAATAACCTTAGTTATACGTTTTATTTCTTCATAACCCAAGAGCAAACTAAGTTCATTATGATGTGCAAGGGAAATCAAGTCATCGCAATTTTTGGACACGATACGGTCATGAAACAATTTGCATTGGGTACTAAAATGATCACGTTCATTGCAAAGTTCACAAGTATGGCTAAGAAAAAAATAAATTTTCAGCACATGCATCTAGCCTTTCTTGCAACCATTTGGTTTCTAAGTACTTATGCCTCTTGCAATATCTATCTTCCCTATTTGGTGTGTACTTACAAACCCAATGCACTCCACAAAAATTGACATGTTTATAGGAGGCATTTTCATCATAACTAGTGCAATCATCATTAGTACTATGGATATTCAAGGAGTTCATACTAACAACATTGCAATCATGCTCACCATTCAAAGATTTAGTGCCAAACAATTTAATGCATTCTTGTTCTAACACTTTGGCACAATTTTCCTTTCCATCATACTCACGAAAGATATTAAAAAGATGAAGCGTATGAGACAAACTCAATTCCATTTTTTTGTATTTTTCTTTTATAAACTAACTAGTGCTAAAACAAGAAACAAACAGATTCGATTGCAAGATCTAAAGATATACCTTTAAGCACTAACCTCCCCGGCAACGGCGCCAAAAAAGAGCTTGATGTCTACTACACAACCTTCTCCTTGTAGACCTTGCTGGGCCTCCAAGTGCAGAGGTTTGTAGGACAGTAGCAAATTTCCCTCAAGTGGATGACCTAAGGTTCATCAATCCGTGGGAGGCGTAGGATGAAGATGGTCTCTCTCAAGCAACCCTGCAACCAAATAGCAAAGAGTCTCTTGTGTCCCCAACACACCCAATACAATGGTAGATTGTATAGGTGCACTAGTTCGGCGAAGAGATGGTGATACAAGTGCAATATGGATGGTAGATATAGGTTTTTGTAATCTGAAAATATAAAAACAGCAAGGTAACAAGCGGTAAAAGTGAGCGTAAATGGTATTGCAATGCTAGGAAACAAGGCCTAGGGTTCATACTTTCACTGGTGCAAGTTCTCTCAACAATAATAACATAATTGGATCATATAACTATCCCTCAACATGCAACAAAGAGTCACTCCAAAGTCACTAATAGCGGAGAACAAACGAAGAGATTATGGTAGGGTACGAAACCACCTCAAAGTTATTCTTTCCAATCAATCCGTTGGGCTATTCCTATAAGTGTCACAAACAGCCCTAGAGTTCGTACTAGAATAACACCTTAAGACACAAATCAACCAAAACCCTAATGTCACCTAGATACTCCAATGTCACCTCAAGTATCCGTGGGCATGATTATACGATATGCATCACACAATCTCAATTCATCTATTCAAACCAACACATAGAACCTCAAAGAGTGCCCCAAAGTTTCTACTGGAGAATCACGACGAAAACGTGTGCCAACCCCTATGCATAGGTTCATGGGCGGAACCCACAAGTTGATCACCAAAACATACATCAAGATGAATCACGTGATATCCCATTGTCACCACAGATATGCACGACAAGACACACCTCAAGTGTTCTCAAATCTTTAAAGGCTCAATCCGATAAGATAACTTCAAAGGGAAAACTCAATCCATTACAAGAGAGAAGAGGGGGAGAAGAAACATAAGATCCAACTATAATAGCAAAGCTCGCGATACATCAAGATCGTGCCAAATCAAGAACACGAGAGAGAGAGAGAGAGAGAGAGAGGGAGAGAGAGAGGGAGAGAGAGAGAGAGATCAAACACATAGCTATTGGTACAAACCCTCAGCCCCGAGGGTGAACTACTCCCTCCTCGTCATGGATAGCGCCGGGATGATGAAGATGGCCACCGGTGAGGGTTCCCCCCTCCGGCAGGGTGTCGGAACAGGGTCCCGATTGACTTTTGGTGGCTACAGAGGCTTGCGGCGGCGGAACTCCAGATCTAATCTCTGTTCTGGAAGTTTTAGGGTACATAGGTATATATGGGTGAAACAAGTACGTCGGTGGAGCTTCGGGGGGGGGGGGGGCACGAGGCAGGGGGCGCGCCCTAGGGGGGTGGGCGCGCCCCCACCCTCGTGGGCACCTCCCTTCTTTCCTGATGTGCACTCCAAGCTTTTCCGGTAGCTTTCCTTCCAAAAATAACTTCTCCAGTTGATTTCGTTCCGTTTCGACTCCGTTTGATATTCCTTTTCTTTGAAACACTGAAATAGGCAAAAAAACAGCAAATCTGGGCTGGGCCTCCGGTTAATAGGTTAGTCCCAAAAATAATATAAAAGTGGATAATAAAGCCCAATATTGCCCAAAACAATAGATAATATAGCATGGAGCAATCAAAAATTATAGATTCGTTGGAGACGTCTCACTGTGACAACTGTACGTCTAGTTAGGGAGGCTGGGATTCAACTCAGAAGACCGCATCTTCACCTTATTCCCCTTGAGCTAAGAACACTTAGTCCTCGGCCAATCACTCTGGTAAGTCTTCAAGGTAGACTTCCAAACCTTCACAGACTTCGTTCACCGGCAATCCACAATGACTCTTGGATGCTCAGAACGTGACGCCTAACCGGCTGGAGGATTCACAGTCCTCAAGTGTAACAAGTCTTCAGATCACGCAGACAAAAAGACTTTAGTGATGCCTAACACTCTTTGGCTCTGGGTGTTTGGGCTTTGTCCTCGCAAGGATCTCTCTCTCAAATGCTTTGGAGGTGGGTTACTCTCAAAGGACAAAAGTCGTGTACTAACTCTGAGCAGCCACCAATTTATGGTGTAGGGGGTGGGCTATTTATAGCCAGGAGGCAACCCGACCTGATTTTTCCGAAATGACCCAGGGTCACTAAGGAACCGACACGTGTCCAGCAGTCAAATTTCATACACATGCGACAACTTGACTTGGGCTACAAGTAAAGCTAACTTATCCAGCTTAGGATAAGATTTGCTCTCATTGTCTTCGCTTGAAGAGATAGGATTTGGTTGAGTATCACTTCAGTCACTCTGACTTTGTTCACTTGGACCCCACTTAACAGTGCGGTGGTTCCTATGACTCAACAAAGAAGAAAAGGAAACTAGGAAATAGCTATGTCTTCGCACTCCATAGTCTTCACGTGAATGTCTTCTCAAGTCATAATCTTCATTGTGAATATCTTCACAAACCACCATTTTCTTCAATGTTTGTCACACCTTTTTGGGGGTCATCTCTGGTAGGTAAACCGAATCAATGTGGGACTACTACCTGTGTTATCCTGCAATTCTCACAAACACATTAGTCCCTCAACCAAGTTTGTCGTCAATACTCCAAAACCAACTAGGGGTGGCACTAGATGCACTTACAGTGCGCCACCTCCCACATTCCCTAGATCAACCATATCCTCTAAGGTTGTGAAACCTTATATTAGAGCACAAGGTTCCGATACCAATTGAAAGGATCGATACGTTCGAATAGAGGGGGGGGGTGAATAGGAGACTACAAATTTTAATCTTTCTTGTCAATTTTAAGGCTTAGCGGATAAATAGAGTTCACTAGATATGCAACTAGGTGAATGCAACATATATGACAAGATAGATCCAAGTTAAATATTCTAGGCAACAAACTAAGTAGCAAGCCAACAAGCATACTAAGCAAAGTAAGGTGCGGGAAAGGATTAACCACAAGTGAGACGAGGACACGGATTTTATCCCGAAGTTCACTCTTCCTTGGGGAAGAGTTACTCTCCGTTTGGAGCGATTCTAGAGCCAAAGCTTGCGGAACGCCACCGAAGGCTCACTGTAATCTCCTTCGAGTCACCCCCAACGGATGAGCCTGAATCACTCGGGGGTTGGTCTTGAAGGCGACCACCACACCTTTACAAACTTCTCCAGAGCACACCACAAGCAAGGAAGCTTCCGGAAGAACCTCTAACCGCCTAGGTGCCTCCAAGAGTAACAAGTCAATGCGGAAGAAATGTTGCGGGGAACGCGATCTGGTTTGGTCAAGATGTAGATCGGGTCTTGCTCTCCCAATCCCCAAAGTTTCAACTAGTTTGGGTGGAGGGATTGAGAGTATTGAGCAAAATGAGGTCTAGCAATGGTGGAGCTCAACAAGACATTAGGGTTTGTGGTTTGAGGTGGAAGAAGGGGCTTTATATAGTGTTCTTGGTCGGGTGGGGTAATCTGCCCGTCGGACCCCGTGCGCACGGGCTAAGTCAGCCTTGTGCGCACGGGGTAATCACAGAGTTTCACACCACCCCGTGCGCATGGGGGTCAAAAGACCCCGTGCGCACGGGGTACCTAGAGAGTTTACACAGTACCCCGTGCACATGGGGTACTCAGAGAGTTACGCAGTACCCCGTGTGCACGGGGGTCCAAAGATCCCGTGCGCATGGGGTACCCAGTAACTTTTTGTCACAAACTTTCTGAGTACCACGAGCACACATACTAGGATTTTAGGTGGTAGGAGTGGGTAGGCTAAGTGTATATGGTTCGGCACTGGCATTCCCACACAACTTTCATCCACACAAACCCCTCTTAATAGTGCGGTCTTTCCTATGACTCGAAGCAAACCAAAAATTAAACCTTGGATTCACTGGAAGACCATGCCTTTGACCTTTTTGAATTGGGTGGTCACACATCTCCATCACGGAGCACTTGGAATCAATATCCCGAGATAAATTCTAGTAACCGATATTAGTTGAACTAACCACATTGTCATCACACCAAAATATAGTATAAGTGCCACTTGCACTTTCACTTGGTGTCTCCCACCATGGAGAGAACGCTGAGGGAGTCCTGGATTATGGGGTCCTTGGGTGTCCGAGCTGTGTAGCATGGGCCGGATTGATGGGCCATGAAGATACAAGATAGAAGACCTTCCCCCGTGTCTAGGTGGGGCTCTCCTTTGCGTGGATGGCAAGCTTAATGCCCAGATGTGTAGTTTCCTTCCTCTGTAAACCAACTCTATACAACCCTAGGCCCCTCTGGTGTCTATATAAACTGGAGGGTTTAGTCCGTAGAGGCTAACACAAATCATATAGGCTAGACATCTAGGGTTTAGCTATTATGATCTCGAGGTAGATCAACTCTTGTAACCCCTATACTTATCAAATATGATCAAGCAGGACGTGGTTTTTTACCTCCATCAAGAGGGCCCGAACCTAGGTAAGCATCGTGTCCCCCTTGTCTCATGTTACCTTCGATCCCCAGACGCATAGTTCGGGACCCCCTACCCGAAATTGGCCGATTTTGACACCGACATTGGTGCTTTCATTGAGAGTTCCACTATGCCATTGACGGTGGGATCGATGGCTCGCCTTGTCATCAATGACAACATTACCTCTGGAAAGACCCTAGCTCCGAGACAGCTCCTCCAGCTCGGTGGTTTCACCGTGGGCGCCCGTGCGGCCTTTAAGCCTAGGGCAGCCCTCGAGATCGCTTAACATCGTCTTCGCATCGGCCTTGAACACCTCGAAAAGATGGATCCAGCAGATGTCTCGTCCTTAAATGAGCTACTTGATCGCATCGCCGCCATGGGAGTAGCAATAGACTATGATCAGATTGGGCTTAAACCCGATCTGAGGGAAATCAGGTCCCCGCCAATCACCCATCTGGTAGCGGTCATGGAGGAACAAGCCGATGATACTTCTCTGTCGGATTTCGGGTTCTGGCAAAACCCTCAAGGTTCGAACACCGGGGTGCACACGAAGATCTCTCCCTCCCCTAGCTCACACGCGCACCACGACCTCAAAGCTCAGCTCATCGAACTCGCAGAACAAAGTACACAAGGTTTATACTAGTTCGGGCCACCGATGTGGTGTAATACCCTACTCTAGTGTGGTGCGGTGGATTGCCTCTTGGGCTGAGGAAGAACTAGTACAAGGGAAGAACAGCCTCCTGAAGAGAGGTGTTCTTGAGCTCGGTGAGCTTGTGTGGTTGTGCATGGTCTGAATGATCCAAGATCAGTTGCCTCCTACTGTGGTGGCTAGTCCTATTTATAGAGGCCCTGGTCCTGTCCCCAAATGTAGGCGGGAAGGGATCCAACAACGGCCAAAATCGAAGGGTGACAACCAGTACAAGTTATCATGACTAAAGGTGGTCTTCGCCTGCCAAAGGCTCTGGTGGTGACGCCATCCTAGGCTCCACGGTGACCTCCGTCCTGCCGTCCTGCTGGTCTTGGTCTTGTTGCACTGATATGGGAACCTTTACCTGATGCCTCAGGACTCCTCGCCTGTGCTTGCCTCTTTAGCACCAAAGAGAAAACGATTACACTGCACACTGGCGTCCGCCTGGCCTCAGTCATCATGGCTTGCATAGCAGGGACCTCGCGAGGTGCCCCTTACCTTGATCTCTATACCCCTCGCGAGCCAGCCTAGTGAGGCTGCCCCCGAGGAGGTCTTGTGTCGTCCACCTCGCGAGGCTTGGCCCCTCGCGAGGGTCTTGAGTGTTTGCTGATGAAGATGGGCCGTACAGGGCTTCTAGCGGTGCCACGCCGTGGGCCGCAGGCAGGCAAGTCTAGGGATCCCCATTCCCAGGACGCCGACAGTAGCCCCCGGGCCCAAGGCGCGCTCGTACTTGGCTTCGAGGCAAAGCCAAGGGCCAAGTGCGGAGCGCCGTGGGCCCCAACAGCCTGCAGCCTTGGTTGACACGTGATGATTGACGGGACGTGGGCGTCCTCGCTTCCCCATGCAGCCTTGATATCCGCCTGGCTAGGCAGCCACTGTGACCTACATAGTTATTCCCTCCTTGTTGGCGACACACTTCCCCAACTCTTCCGCCTTCCGAAAACAACGAACTCCTCTCCCAATCCGACCTGAGCTCGCCCCCTCCGCTGCCATGGCGCCGAGCCGAACGGAGAAGGGGAAGAAGAAGTCTCAGTTGTCAGCCAAGCCAGCTTCGACCATTGAACCTGCTGTTGGTCAGTCGCTGGTGCTCAACCAGGAGGCCATGGACAAGGTCCGCCCAATGCTCGCCGCCGGCTTCAACGAATGGGGGAAGACGGTGGCCTAGCCTGCATCTTGAGCTTCTATTGATAGGACGACAACCGAGGTCCAAATCTTCATTGACGCCCTGTGGGCCGACCTGGTTCCTCCTTTCTCCGCCTTCTTCAACGCCGTGCTTTCCCACTATCAGATTCACATGTTGCACCTAGATCCCCAATTTGTCGCCCTTCTCGCTGTTTTCGCCTTCGTCTGTGAGGCCATGGTGGGCATCGCTCCTTCTGTGGCTCTGCTACGCCATTTCTTCGCGCTGCACCTGACCAATCCTCGGCAATGCTTGGGATGCCTGAGCTTCCAGGCCATGGCCGCGACGGCCGGCTCAGGGATCGACTTTGAGCTCCCACCGTCTGCGATTGGGTTCCGGATGCGGTGGGTGTTTGTGGACATCGGCGTGCTCAACCCCCTCCTCTCACTTCCTTCAGTGCCTGCTGTTCCTAGTTCCGGCTGGGGCCACGAGAGGCTCACTGACCCATGCCTTGCCTTCATATGGCTCCGATTGGAAAGGATGAAAGATCTTGGCATGACTGCACCCATGGTGATAAAGGAGTTCATCTGACGCTGCATTGCTCCGCTCCAGCGCCATTCTCGACAGATGTGGGCTTGGTCTGGCAGCAAGGACCGTATGAGGCTCCAAGAGTCTGGGCTTCCCCTCGGGGCGCGGCAAACGGTGCTTGAGGTCCTGACAGGCGACCCTCGCCAGCCAACATGAGGAGGAGGGTTGTCTCTTGTACTGCTGCTCAAACAGGGTGGAGTTCGCAAAGCAGATGCCTCCTTTCGATGAGTGGGGGCTGCGTCCTGTCGGTCTTGAAGGACCTCGCGAGAACCCTGTATCCGTGGTTCCGGTGCTTGCCGCCAGTGTGGTGCTCACCCCAAGAGTGGGTGCAGGGGGCGAGCGCTCTCGAGAGCTGTAGATGTGACTGTTGCGGTGCCGACGCCACTCGAGGCTCCTGAGGCACCGTCTCCTGGGGCTCGTGACCTCCGTTCTGAGGAACCGGTAGGGGAGGCGGCACATTTTGCTGCTCTTGAGGCCGAAGCCCCCGAGGTTGCTCCTTCAGGAGCTTCACCAGCCGCGCCCAGCGTTGGGGACCGCATCCGAAGCTTCGGCCGGCTTCGACTGAACTTCGATGCGCTCCGTAAGAGGAAGGGGTCCCCAAGCTGCAGCAGTGATACCTTCCGGCCATTGAAGCAGAGGAAATATATCGCCATGGACGAGTCAGTACCTTATCTCTCTAATTTCTCGAGTGCTGCTTCCCCTCCTGACTATGGCTCCCCAGTGTCCCTTCTGCTGATGCGGCGAAATCTCGTGAGGAGCGACCTCCTCCCGCCTTGGGTCCCCCGCTGGCCTTGAACTCTCCAAGCCGGTGATGACCCACAAGTATAGGGGATCTATCGTAGTCCTTTTGATAAGTAAGAGTGTCGAACCCAACGAGGAGCAGAAGGAAATGATAAGCGGTTTTCAGCAAGGTATTCTCTGCAAGTACTGAAATAAGTGGTAACAGATGGTTTTGTGATAGGATAAACTGTAACGAGCAACAAGTAACAAAAGTAATAAAGTGCAGCAAGGTGTCCCAATCATTTTTGTAGCAAAGTACAAGCCTGGACAAACTCTTATATAAGGAAAAGCGCTCCCGAGGACACATGGGAATATCGTCAAGCTAGTTTTCATCACGTTCATATGATTCGCGTTCGGTACTTTGATAATTTGATATGTGGGTGGACCGGTGCTTGGGTGTTGTTCTTTCTTGAATAAGCTTCTCACTTATGATTAACCTCTATTGCAAGCATCCACAACTACAACAAAAGTATTAAGGTAAACCTAACGATAGTATGAAACATATGGATCCAAATCAGCCCCTTACGAAGCAACGCAGAAACTAAGGTTTAAGCTTCTATCACTCTAGCAACCCATCATCTACTTATTTCTTCCCAATGCCTTCCTCTAGGCCCAAATAATGGTGAAGTGTTATGTAGTCGATGTTCACATAACACCACTAGAGGCTAGACAACATACATCTCATCAAAATATCGAATGAATACCAAATTCACACGACTACTAATAGCAAGACTTCTCCCTTGTCTAATAACACAACGTCTGATAACACCATCTACTCCTTCTTTATAAAGATGTGGGTCATCCCAAAAGTAATGTCTCAAATCATAGAAGAACTTTTTATTTTGTTTGTATGTGAAGCTAGGTGGTATGAATTTAGCAACAATGTAATTTGCATAATCAGCATACCATGGAGTACTACGAGAAGTACTTATAATATTTAATTGTTCATCAGGAAAGCAATCATCAATAGGTAGTGGGTCATCAGGAACATTTTCTAACCTAGACAAGTTGTCTGCAACGGGGTTCTCAGCTCCCCTTCTATCAACAATATGCAAATCAAATTCTTGTAGCAAGAGAACCCATCTAATAAGTCTAGGTTTAGCATCTTTCTTCTCCATAAGATATTTTATAGAAGCATAATCAGTGTGAATAGTTACTTTAGAATCAACAATATAAGGTCTGAACTTATCACAAGCAAAGACAACTGCTAAGAGTTCTTTTTCAGTAGTAGCATAATTTCTTTGAGCATTGTCTAGAGTCTTACTAGCATAATGGATAACATTTAATTTCTTATCAACTCTTTGCCCTAGAACAGCACCTACAACATAATCACTAGCATCACACATAATTTCAAAGGGTAAATTCTAATCAGGTGGCTGGACAATAGGTGCAGAGACTAATGCTTTCTTAAGTATTTCAAATGCTTCTACACAATCATCATCAAAGACAAATGGTATATCTTTTTGTAATAAATTAGTCAGAGGCCGAGAAATTTTTGAGAAGTCCTTAATGAACCTCCTATAAAATCCGGTGTGACAAAGGAAACTTCTTATACCTTTGATGTCCTTGGGACATGGCATCTTTTCAATAGCATCAACCTTGGCTTTATCAACTTCAATACCTCTTTCAGAAACTTTATGCCCCAAGACAATACCTTCATTAACCATAAAGTGGCACTTTTCCTAATTCAAGACAAGATTAGTTTCTTCACATCTCTGCAAAACTTGACCAAGATTGCTCAAGCAATCATTAAAAGAAGATCCATAGACGGAAAAATCGTCCATGAAAACCTCACAAATCTTTTCACAAAAGTCAGAGAATATAGCCATCATGCATCTTTGCAAGGTAGCAGGTGCATTACATAAACCAAAAGGCATGCTTCTATAAGCAAAAGTACCAAAAGGGCATGTAAAAGTAGTCTTTGATTGATCTTTAGCCGACACAGGTATTTGAGAGAAACCAGAATAACCATCTAGAAAGCAGTAGTGTGTATGTTTGCATAATCTTTCTAGCATTTGATCAATAAATGGTAAGGGGTAATGATCTTTCTTACTAGCCTTATTTAATTTGCGAAAATCAATTACTATCCTATAACCTGTAATAATTCTTTGTGGAATTAATTCATCTTTATCATTAGGAACAACAGTAATACCTCCCTTCTTAGGGACACAATGGACATGACTTACTCATTGACTATCAGCAACGGGATAAATTTTACCTGCCTCCAGAAGCTTTAATATTTCTTTTCTCACCACTTCTTTCATTTTAGGATTCGGACGTCTTTGAGGATCACAAAGTAGTTTGGCGTCTGCCTCCAAATTTATTTTATGTTGACACAGAGTGGGACTAATGCCCTTAAGATCATCAAGAGTATATCCAATAGCAGCACGGTGCTTCTTCAGAGTTTTCAATAATCTTTCTTCTTCATGCTCTGAAAGGTTAGCACTAATAATAACAGGATATATCTTCTTTTCATCAAGATAAGCATATTTAAGATTATCAGGCAACGATTTAAGCTCAAACACGGGATCACCCTTAGGTGGAGGGGGATCCCCTAGGATTTCAATAGGCAAATTGTGTTTCAGAATAGGTTCCTGTTTAAAGAATTATCATTCTCGTGGTCTAGCAAATATTGTTCTAAAGGATCGCTAGGAGGTACGACAATAGAAGCAAGACCAATAATTTCATCCTTACTAGGCAATTCTTCTTCATGATGTTGTTTACTAAATTTAGAGAAATTAAACTCATGAATCATATCATCCAAGCCAACAGTAACAACATTCTTTTCGGAGTCTATCTTAGCATTAATAGTGTTCAAGAAGGGTCTACCAAATATAATGGGACAAAAGCTATCTTGTGGGGAACTGAGAACAAGAAAATCAGCAGGATATTTAGTTTTCCCACACAAGACTTCAACATCTCTAACAATTCCCATTGCTGAAATAGTATCTCTATTGGCAAGTTTAATTGTGACATCAATATCTTCTAACTCAGCGGGTGCAATTTCATGCTTAATTTCTTTATACAAGTCATAAGGTATAACACTAGCACTGTCACCCATATCACATAAGCCATGATAACAATGATCTCCTATTTTAACAGAGATAACAGGCACGCCTACCACAGGTCTATGTTTATCTTTAGCACAAGGTTTAGGAATTCTAGCAGTTTCACCGCAGAACTGAATGACATGCCCATCAATATTATCAGACAAGAGATCTTTGACAATAGCAATATTAGATTCTACTTTAACTTGCTCAGGAGGTGTATAAGTTCTAATATTACTTTTACGAACAACAGTTGAAGCTTTAGCATGATCCTTTATTCTAACAGGGAAAGGTGGTTTCTCAACATAAGAAGTAGGAACAATAGGATCCTTATAAGTGACAATATTTTCTTCAACTTTAATAGGTGAAGCTACTTTTACTTCTATGGGAGGATGATATTTAAACCACTTCTCCTTGGGGAGATCAACATAAGTAGCAAAAGATACACAGAAAGAAGCTACTATCTCGGAGTCAAGTCCATATTTAGTGATAAACTTACGGAAAATATCGGTATCCATAAAAGATTTAACACAATCAAACTTAGGTGTCGTACTTGACTCCTTACCTTCGTCAAGATTCCAATCTTCAGAGTTGCGTTTAATTCTATCCAATAAATCCCATTTAAATCCAATAGTCTTCATCATAAAAGAGCCAACACAAGAAGTATCGATCATGGTGCGATTATTTTCAGAAAGCCAAGCATAAATTTTTTGAATAATTGTTTCTCTTGGGAGCTCATGATTGGGGCATGAATATAACATTGATTTAAGCCTCCCCCAAGCTTGAGCGATGCTTTCTCCTTCACGAGGCCAAAAATTATATATATAATTGCGATCACGATGAACAAGATGCATAGGGTAATACTTTTGATGAAATTCCAATTTCAATCTTCTATAGTTCCATGATCTCGTATCATCACATAGCCTATACCATGTCAATGCGTCTCCCTTCAAAGATAAAGGGAAGACCTTCTTCTTAGCAACATCATCGGGTATACCTGCAAGCTTAAATAATCCACAAACTTCATCCACATATATTAAGTGCTCATCAGGATGCTTTGTTCCATCTCCTCTAAAAGGATTAGCTAGCAGGTTTTCTATCATACCCGAAGGAAATTCGAAAGGAATTTCATTTTCAATAGGATAAGTAGGTTGAGGAGCAACTCTTTGCTCTACTGGTCGTGGTGAAGATACCCCGAACAAGCCCCTCAGAGGATTACTTTCCATAGTAACAAGTGACAGTAAATTTTTTGATAGAAAGACTGTAAGGGAACCCCCTACAGTATAATTGGTGCAAAAACCCCAAATTGCAAGTACCTTGCCTTGAACCTGGGTGGGTGGGAAGGCATCAGCCCCTTCCCACCACTAGGCTATGCCTTAGTCTGCAAGTGACAGTAAATTTCAGCAGACTATATAAACTTTTCCTTACCAAATTCCACCTACCAAACGCGCTTCACTCCCCACAACGGCGCCAGCAAAGAGTCTTGATGACCCACAAGTATAGGGGATCTATCATAGTCCTTTCAATAAGTAAGAGTGTCGAACCCAACGAGGAGCAGAAGGAAATGATAAGCGGTTTTCAGCAAGGTATTCTCTGCAAGTACTGAAATAAGTGGTAACAGATAGTTTTGTGATAGGATTGATTGTAACGAGCAACAAGTAACAAAAGTAAATAGAGTGCAGCAAGGTGGCCCAATCCTTTTTGTAGCAAAGGACAAGCCTGGACAAACTCTTATATAAGGAAAAGCGCTCCCGAGGACACATGGGAATATCGTCAAGCTAGTTTTCATCACGTTCATATGATTCGCGTTCGGTACTTTGATAATTTGATATGTGGGTGGACCGGTGCTTGGGTGCTGTTCTTACTTGAACAAGCATCCCACTTATGATTAACCTCTATTGCAAGCATCCGCAACTACAACAAAAGTATTAAAGTAAACCTAACCATAGCATGAAACACATTGATCCAAATCAGCCCCTTATGAAGCAATGCATAAACTAGGGTTTAAGCTTCTGTCACTCTAGAAACCCATCATCTACTTATTTCTTCCCAATGCCTTCCTCTAGGCCCAAATAATGGTGAAGTGTTATGTAGTCGACGTTCACATAACACCACTAGAGGCTAGACAACATACATCTCATCAAAATATCGAACGAATACCAAATTCACATGACTACTAATAGCAAGACTTCTCCCTTGTCCTCAGGAACAAACGTAACTACTCACAAAGCATATTCATGTTCATAATCAGAGGGGTAATAATATGCATAAAGGATCTGAACATATGATCTTCCACCAAATAAACCAACTAGCATCAACTACAAGGAGTAATCAACACTACTAGCAACCTACTAGCACCAATCCCGGACTTGGAGAAAAGAATTGGATACAAGAGATGAACTAGGGTTTTGAGATAAGATGGTGCTGGTGAAGATGTTGATGGAGATTGCCCTCTCCCAAAGAGAGGAGCGTTGGTGATGATGATGGCGATGATTTCCCCCTCCCGGAGGGAAGTATCCCCGGCAGAACAGCTCTGCCGGAGCCCTAGATTGGTTCCGCCCAGGTTCCGCCTCGTGGCGGCGGAGTCTCGTCCCGAAAGGTTGCTTCTTGTTTTTTCCTCGAAGAAAGACTTCATATATCAGAAGATGGGCATCGGAGAGCCACCAGGGGGCCCACGAGGTAGGGGGCGCGCCCTAGGGGGGCGCCCCCCATCCTCGTGGACAGGGTGTGGGCCCCCTGGTCTTCATCTTTGGCAAGGATTTTTTATTATTTATTATAAGATATTCCATGGAGTTTCAGGAGTTTTGGAGTTGTGCAGAATAGGTCTCTAATATTTGCTCCTTTTCCAGCCCAGAATTCCAGCTGTCGGCATTCTCCCTCCTTATGTAAACCTTGTAAAATAAGAGAGAATAGCCATAAGTATTGTGAGATAATGTGAAGCAACAGCCCATAATGCAATAAATATCGATATAAAAGCATGATGCAAAATGGACGTATCAGCCGGCCTGCCGCGCTCATCGCGAGGTCGGCCGAGGAGGGAAGCACGTCAGCTTGGCGCCTCGACCATGTGCTCCTGTCGCTCCTCCTTCGTGGCCTTACCCGGGGTGCGACCGGCGTGCCAAGGGCTCCTCCTTTGGTCGTCGACCGTAGCTGGGTGGCCTCAGCCCTGGCCTCTCCTTCAGGTGACGAGCCGCTCTTCCCCGGGGCTCTCGAGAGGGCCCGAGGGGCGCCCGACAAGGCACCAGCCCCTAGCCCCCTGCTGGGGTGTGTCGGGCCCCCTCAGACATCTTCAATGACTTCCGGTGCAAGGGACGGGCCTGGCCGCGCATTCGAGCTCGCGCGCAAGCGGGGTGCCTTCCGCCACGATCTCTTCCGGGAGGCGATGGGTGCGCTGAGCTGGCTTGGGGACGAACTTGTGGACGTCGACGCCCGTCTTAAAGATGAGGGTCGCCGGCCTATGGATGAGTGGCACCAACTGAAGGCCGCCATCAACCTCGGGCGCCTCCAGCGTGAGCACGCCAACGAAGAAGCCGAGGCAACCCTGGCTACCTCGCGCGAGGCCAGAGCCCGGGCCCTGGAGGAGGCCAGGGAGGCAGACCACCGGCGCGAGATTGCCGAGTAGCGCTGGCAGGAGCTCTAGGCCATGAGGTCCTCCCTAGAGCAGCAAGTGGAGGTGCGCAGAGCTGCCTTGGCGTCGATGAAGGGGGCGCCGTCCGACGCGAGGGAGGTCCTAAGGCATGAGGAAGCACTGACACTGGAAGCCACGGAGCGCAGTCTTGAACTTGAGCGGTTGGAGACGAGGGAACGCCAGGCTTGCCTAAGCGGAGGACGCAGTCAGCGCGCGCGAGGCCATGGCCCAGGAGGAGATTGACCGCAAGGTTGCTGAGGCTCGGGCCGATCTTGCCAATAGGTAAAATCTGAAGCTGAAGCTCGTGGAGGCCGAATCTGAGGGTAGGACTGTCGCCCTCAGGTCAGGATTGGCCAAGGCGGAGCAGCGCGAGAAGGCCGCAGCAACTGCCTTGATCTCCGTCCAAGCTGAGCTGGCCTCTGCCCGCGCCGAGCTATTCCCGCTTCGGCAGCGGGTTACCAGCGCCAAGTCCTTCATGCAGTAGAGCAGGGAAGAGGCGCTTTGCCAGCAGACGCTACTACGCGAGCATCTTCCCATGATTCGGAACCTCAGGACGAGGGCCAATCAGGCGCTCGGTACCATCTGCGATGAGCATGCTCCCCACCCACACGCCGACGACTATGTCGGCCATCTTCGCTTCTTCACCGACGTCGTGACGCGCCTGGAGAACCAGGATGAGTGGGCTCGCGAGCTTGTGGATGAAAAGAGCCGAGGCCTCCTCGGGCGCGCATTCTCTCACGTCTTCAGCCATCTCCTGAGCACCAACCCTGACTTTGATTTTGACGCAGCCATTGCCCCAGTGCCTGAGGTCATCCGGGACAACCTAGCACGCTGGGTGGACGACAATGTGGATGCTCTGGTTAGGACCTTCACTTCTGATGACGACGCGGTGGTGGTCGCGGTGGATGAGGGAGGCGTGGTTGATGATGGTGACGATTGCACCAGCGGCGATGCCAGCAGCCTGTCCGGGAGCGACTCGGGAGACGTGCGAGCGACATGTCTGACTGAGCCCGCGCTCCTTTACTTTGAACCTGCACACAAAGGCTTGGGTACGGCCCCTCACAATGTAAGAGCATTTTGGGGAGGGGGAGCCCCTCCGGAAAATAGACTACCATTTTACTTCTTAGGCTAGGTTAAAAATGCGCTCTTGTGTGCTTACTAGCCCCTTGTGGGTCTGCTGCCTAACTTACTTTGGTCTAGTCAGGCTTCAAACTGATTTGGTAGTTGCGGATGTGGATTTCTTCAGAGGGGAGCTCCTTGCGAGCTCGTGAGGTTTTGGTTTCCTGAGGGGTCCGCTAGCCCACCTGAGAGGGCCTCGCGAGAAGCAAACGCCAGTGGTGGTGAGACGCGTGCGTGGTGCGCGTACGCCGCTGCCAGCCCCCGCTCGCGAGGGGCTCAGAGGGGGGGGGGGGAAGACAGCGGACGCAAATCCCAAAATAAAGCGCAAATCCAAAAACACACGAAATCGATACGAATGAGAAAGGATGCCGCCCATGATTGCCAATGAAAATACAACTTCATATTCAAGATCAAAAGGTTGCAAATTTGAGCTACAGTAAAAGAGGTCAAAAGCAAATAGCCGCATCCGGCACCTAGCTAGTCTTCTTGTCTTCCCACCAACGCGGAGCTAAGTGCTTTCACTAGCTGTGAGCATAGTCATTGGGGGACAGTGTCGACGGCCAGCGCGGAGCATGGTGCTTCCACTAGGACGTGGGCGGGAGCCCCCTAGGCTCGAGGGCGACACTCTGGAGACTCCGGGGCGTGTACAACCCCACTCATTATTACGTGAGAGTGTCACGAGCGGAGACCTTCACAGGCGCGAGCCTGGATTCATATCGCCAGACGAGGGCCCCGCCTTGCGCCACCCTCGACCACTGTGGAGCGTCCGGAAACCAGGACAATGCCAAGGGGTAAAGGGGACGCCAGAGGCGCCCTCGGCGACCACGGGCCCTCTGCCGGGGGGAAGGCTCGCCAGTGCCTCCCCGATAGAGGGCCTACCTCCGGGTGACGCCTTGCTCCGCGCGAGCGGGAAGGGGCCTTGCTCCCGGATCCTCCCACGCAGCCCCAAGTGCGCTTCCCCTGGTGGAAGGGGGGCTGCCGTGCCTGGGCCATCGTCCACCGCCGTGACCTGATCGACTTGCGACCCTGATACGTCTCCGACGTATCTACTTTTCCAAACACTTTTGCCCTTGTTTTGGACTCTAACTTGCATGATTTGAATGGAACTAACCCGGACTGACGTTGCTTTCAGCAGAATTGCCATGGTGTTATTTATGTGCAGAAACAAAAGTTCTTGGAATGACCTGAAACTCCACGGAACGTCTTTTCAGAAATAATAAAAATCCTTGCAAAAGATGAAGACCAAGGGGCCCACATCCTGTCCACGAGGGTGGGGGCGCGCCCTCCCCCCTAGGGCGTGCCCCCTACCTCGTGGCCCCCCGGAGCTCCTCCGACGCCAACTCCAACTCTATATATTTGCTTTCGGGGAGAAAAAAATCAATGAGAAGAAATATTCGCGTTTTACGATACGGAGCCGTCGCCAACCCCTAAAACCTCTCGGGAGGGCTGATCTGGAGTCCGTTCGGGGCTCCGGAGATGGGGATTCATCGTCGTCGTCATCATCAACCATCCTCCATCACCAATTTCATGATGCTCACCGCCGTGCATGAGTAATTCCACCGTACGCTTGCTGGACGGTGATGGGTTGGATGAGATTTATCATGTAATCGAGTTAGTTTTGTTAGGGTTTGATCCCTAGTATCCACTATGTTCTGAGATTGATGTTGCTACGACTTTGCTATGCTTAATGCTTGTCACTAGGGCCCGAGTGCCATGATTTCAGATCTGAACCTATTATGTTTTCATGAATATATGTGAGTTCTTGATCCTATCTTGCAAGTCTATAGTCACCTACTATGTGTTATGATCCGGCAACCCTGAAGTGACAATAATCGGGACCACTGCCGGTGATGACCATAGTTTGAGGAGTTCATGTATTCACTATGTGCTAATGCTTTGTTTCGGTTCTCTATTAAAAGGAGGCCTTAATATCCCTTAGTTTCCATTAGGACCCCGCTGCCACGGGAGGGTAGGACAAAAGATGTCATGCAAGTTCTTTTCCATAAGCACGTATGACTATATTCGGAATACATGCCTACATTACATTGATGAGTTGGACCTAGTTCTGTGTCACTCGATGTTATGATTGTTACATGATGAACCGCATCCGGCATAATTATCCATCACCGATCAAATGCCTACGAGTTTTTCATATATTGGTTCCCGCTTATTTACTTTCCCGTTGCTACTATTACAATCACTACAAAACACCCAAAATATTACTTTTGCTTCTGTTACTTTTGTTACCATTACCACTACTATCATATTACTTTACTACTAAAAACTTTGCTGCAGATATTAAGTTATCCAGGTGTGGTTGAATTGACAACTGAACTGCTAATACTTGAGAATATTCTTTGGCTCCCCTTGTGTCAAATCAATAAATTTGGGTTGAATACTCTACCCTCGAAAACTGTTGCGATCCCCTATACTTGTGGGTCATCAAGACTATTTTCTGGCGCCGTTGCCGGGGAGCATAGCTCTATTCTTTGAGTTACTTGGGATTTATATCTGCTGATCACTATGAAGAACTTGAAAGACGCTAAGACAATAATTTATCCCTCAACTACGAGGGGAGGTAAGGAACTGCCATCTAGCTTTGCACTTGATTCACCTTCTGTTATGAGTAAGCTTGCGACACCTAAACCTACTTCTGCTATTCGTTCGGATATGTCGCATGTTATTGATGATGCCACTTCTGCTATGCAAGATACTTATGATGAAACTACTTCTATGCTTGATACTACTGTGCCCCTTAGTGAATTTCTTGATGAACAAATTGCTAGGGCTAGAGAGAAAGAAATTATTGAAACTGATTATATTGATGAAAGTGATGATGAAGATATGCCTATTATTCCTGAGGGTTATGTTTTTGATTTAGAAGCTTCTACAGCTATTTTAGCCTGCAAAGATAGATCTGAGCGCAAGAGGCTATTAGTTAAATGGAATAAGGAATCTCTTAAAGATAGAATGAAACCTGACCCTGCTTTTGCTAGTTCACCTATCTGTGTTGCCGATAAGGATTATGAATTTTCTGTTGATCCTAATATAATTACTTAGGTTGAATCTGATCCTTTTCATGGCTATGAATCTGAAACTATTGTGGCACATCTTACTAAATTAAATGATATAGCTACCCTATGCACTAATGATGAGAGATCTCGCTACTTTTATATCCTTAAAATATTTCCGTTCTCATTAAAGGGTGATGCTAAGATATGGTTTAGTTCTCTTGATCCTGGTTGTGTGCGTAGTCCCCAGGATATCATTTATTACTTCTCTGCTAAATATTTCCCTCCTCATAAGAAACAAGCAGCTTTAAAGGAAATATACAACTTTGTGCAAATTGAAGAAGAGAGTCTCCCACAAGCTTGGGGGAGGCTTCTCAATGTCGGATCACGGGTTCCGGCAGACCCTTAAGGTTCGAACTCTGGGGTGCGCGCGGAGATCGTGCCCTCTACCTCTCCGTCTCGTAAGGATCTAACTACTGCAAGAACAACACAAGAGACACAGAGTTTATACTAGTGCGGGCCACCATTGTGGTGTAATACCCTACTCTAGTTTGTGGTGGGTGGATTGCCTCTTGGGCTGATGAGGAAGAACAGTACAAGGAAGAACAGCCTCGCGAAGGTCTGTTCTTGGCTAGGGGATGAACTGCTATGGGGAGTCCAGTCGCCCTTCTCTCTCTCTCTCTCTACTTGCTCTACTGGTTTCTTGGTACTCGATCAGATTCGATCCTCTACCCTGGGGGTGGCTAGTCCTATTTATAGGCAAAGGCCCTGGGCCTCTTCCCAAATATTGAGCGGGAAGGGCGCCAACAATTGGCCAATTTGAAGGGGAACATCTGGTACACATATCCTGACTAAAGTTGGTCTTCGCCTGCCAAAGGTCCTGTGGTGACGCCGTCCTGGGCTCCATGGTGACCTCCTTCCCACCGTTGGACCGGTCTTGGTCTTGTTGCACCGAAATGGGTGCCTTTCCTTGATCCTCTCGCCTGCGCTTGCCCCCTTTGCACCAAAGAGGAAAGGGAGACGCTGCGCGGGCTGGCGCCCACCCGGCACCCTTGGTCGTCATGGCTTGTGTCATGGGCACCTCGTGAGGTACCCCACCTTGATCTCTCCGCCTCCTCGCGAGCCAGCCAAAGAGGCCGTGCTTGAGGAAGCGCCGTGTCGTCCGCCTTGCGAGTCTTGGCCCCTCGCGAGGGTCTTGAGCCTTGTGTTGATGAAGATGGGTCATGTTGGGCTCCCATTTGAGCCACGCCGCAGGCCGCAGGCAGGCAAGTCTGGGGACCCCCGTTCCCAGAACGCCGACAGTAGCCCCCGGGCCCAAGGCGCGCATGGACTTGGCTGTGCCGAGAGGCGAAAGGGCAAGGGCAAAGCGCCGCGGGCTCTAACAGCCTGCGGCCTTGGGCGCCGCGTGGCGGTTGATTGGACGTGGGTGCTTTTGCGACTGCGCAGGATACCAAAGGCGTGGCATCTGCTCGGGCTCCGCTCTTCTCCTTCTCCATCCGCCGCTCAGATCCCCTTTCTTGTGCTTCTCCTCCCTTCCTCCAAGCTTCCAGATCTGCTCCACCTGCTCGACCCAGGTAGCCATGGCGCCTCGCCGGGCCCCGGCCGAAGCTTGGTTCTCGCCTGCTTTGGACTCGCCCAACGTGTCGGAGGCGAGCCTCACCCTACTGCACCGGATGGCGGTGGCGCAGGGCATTGACGGGGCGCAGATGTTCAAGGTCGGCTCCGATGCCCCTGAAGGCCAAGGGAGCACCTTCTATCCTTTCTTCGTGAGCTCCATTACAGCGGGCATGGTGCCTCCTTTCTCTGAGTTCTTCCTCGCCGTCCTCCGCCATTACAACTTGCAAGCTTTGCATCTCCACCCCAACTCCGTCCTTCTCCTGGCGATCTTCGCCTACTACTACGAGGCGCATGTGGGGGTGCAGCCTTCAGTGGCCTTGCTGCGCCACTACTTCTACCTCCGGACCTCCAAAGGTTCCCCTTCTGCGTGCGCGGGCTTCGTCGCGTGCGGCAGCTCCATGGCCATCTCGAATCCGGGGAAGAGGATCGAGGGCTTCCGGAGCAAGTGGGTATTGGTTGACGCCGGGCGCGTCCATCCTCGGTTGGCCCTTCCCACGGAGCCGCCCATGAGCTCGGGCGACTGGTGTCGAGCGGAGCTCACGGATCCCCGTGCGAAGTCGATGTTGGCGAAGATGGACGCTGACTTGAAGCCGGCCAACATGGCAACGGCGAAGCTGACCGGGGCGTCGCTGTTGAGGAAGTTCCTGGAGCGCCAACTGGGTCCGCTTCGGCAATACTCTCCCCGGATGTGGAGGCCTCATCCGAGCCTCGCGGCTGTGGATGAGGAGGATGTGACCGCGGTTCTCCAATCCTTGGTTGGGGGCGAGGTGGCAAGGCTGGAGGGCGCGCCTTCGCCCCTGTTCCTCCGCGTCGATTGGGAGCAAGTGGTGAAGTCCATGCCCGTCTTCAACGGGGACAGGCTCGTGCCCATGGTGGCTCCCGAGGAGATGGTGGATGTGTCTTCCGGCGACTCCAGCGGAGGAGCGGGCGAGGAGGAGCGGGAGGGAGGTCCCGACTCCGAGGCGACTGACGGAGAGTCTAGGGCTCCCCCGCTCCAACGCAAGCCCCGCGCTCTCCGCCTTTCGCTGAGCGATGATGACGATGATGACGACGTGCTGGGCAGCGGGAGCTCACCCCCGGTGCCGAAGAAGGGCAGGACCGGGTTGATTCCCCGCGGGTCCGCCCTAACTCCCGGGCGAACCGCTGACGCGCCTTCTGCTTCCGAGGTCGACCCTTCCAGCCGGCTCTCCGGCTTCAAGTTTGGCAGGAGACCGCTGGAGCTTTCTGGCGACGACCTGTAAGTGCTTGATCCTTGATCCCTGGTTTCTTGTTCCGCCGACGAAGCTTGACTATTATTTCTCCTGAGCAGGCTGGCGCCCGCGGCGAAGGAGCTGAAGGGAGCTCCTGAGGCCCTAGCTGTGGCGACACCTTCGCCTGCAGGGGAGGGTGACCGCGACGCACGGGCTTCTCCTGCCCACTCGTCCTTGCGGGGCTTGGCCGAGCTGGCCGGGGCGTCAGCCCCCATGGCTCAAGTGACCCCAGAGGTGCCCTTGCCTGGTGCTGCTGCTACGGCTGGGGAGCCGCGGCAGACTTCGCCTCGGGATACTGTGGCCTCGCCGCCGCTACCTTCTCCTTCCGTTCCACTTGCCGCTGCTTCCACGACCCCTCCTGCTGCCTTGAAGCGCACTGATGCTTCTTCGCCTTCTTCTTCCATCCTGGAGCGGGCTGCTGCTGAACTGGACCGGCTGCTGCAGGATCTTCTAGGCGCCGACCCTCGCCTGGTGGCCGGGCGTCTGGAGCTGGCTTCGGGGTGGATTCGCTCTGATGCCTCGATCCGGGCGGCGCTGGTTCAGGCCTCAACGGCCTGTGACGGAGAGAGGGAGGCCACCCTCGAGGCGAAGGCTGCCCGAGTTGCGGCCCTGGGGGAGGTTGTTGGAGTCCGCGGCCGCTGCAAGGAGCTGGAGGACGAGTTGCAAGGCCTGCGGGATCAGCTTGCAGAGGAGACCCGCCTTTGCCAAGAGAAGGAGAAGGGGGTGAAAGCTTGCGAGGCGGCGCTCGAGGAGCGGGAGGCCAAGCTCAAGAAGCGCCGCGCCCACTTGAGCGCGCTGAAGAAGGAG
Organism: Aegilops umbellulata; assembly: GCA_032464435.1. Classification (NCBI taxonomy): domain Eukaryota; kingdom Viridiplantae; phylum Streptophyta; class Magnoliopsida; order Poales; family Poaceae; genus Aegilops; species Aegilops umbellulata. Next base: position 336,600,727 of record CP136058.1, read on the forward strand.
CTGGCGGAGACGAAGACCGAGCTGGACGCCAAGGCTCGGGTCCTCGCCGAGGACCGCGTGGCCTTCACGGACATGGAGAAAGATGCTCGTGCTTCACTGAAGACGCTTTACGAGAGTGGCCTGGATAGCCCGCTGGCTGGTGACGGGGACGGCCCCGCCAAACTGCTTCCCTTCTTGGTGAAGGCTCTTGGGGATGTCGCCCTTGGCCTCGCCCCCACGGCTGAGGCCGAGGCGCGTGTCCTGTCTTCTACCGCGCTGACGCGGGTCTACGCTCATGTCTACCTTCGCGATCCCAGCGCCGACCTCGACAGCCTGCTGGAGCCGGTGAGCAGCGAGGGCGCCGCTGCCGCTGTCGAGGCCGTGAAGGGGCGCGCAGAGGCGCTGCTAGGGAAGTTCCGGGCCTTCAACACCAAGCCAAAGCGAGGCGCTGGCGGCCACACTACCCCACAAGGCGAAGCCACTCCACGCGACTCCGCTGCCGACAAGTGACTCCGCTATCGTTCCTGTTCTTCTTTCGATTCCTGCACATGCACGACGCCTCGGGGAGGCATTTAAGTTTGCGTTTGGTACCAAGGCGACAGTATGGGTTGTAATATTTACTTTTAAGTTCCTTGAATTTTTATGTTCCCCTTCCCTACTTGCTTATGTTCTACGCCGGTAGAGCCCGGCCCCGCGCATGCCTCACCCAGCATCAACCCCGACCGGAAACCAGGACGGAACCAAAGGAATGAGGGGCCACATGACAAGTTAGGCTCCTGAGTCGCGATGCTCAGGAGTCCCCCTTGGCGCACGAACAACAAGTAGGGAAGCGCGATGTAGGTGCGTTTTCCGTTCTACGTCTGCAGAGCCCGACCCCGCGCGTACCTCACCCAGCATAGCCTTTCGGAACTAAGGAGTGAGGGGCTACGGAGCCAGTTAGACTCCTGAGTCGTGATGCTCAGGAGTCCCCCTTGACGCACAAACAGCATGAGATGGAATGTAGGCGGGGCTACCGTTCTACGTCTGCAGAGCCCGACCCCGCGCGTACCTCACCCAGCATAGCCTTTCGGAACTAAGGAGTGTGGGGCTACGGAGCCAGTTAGGCTCCTGAGTCGCGATGCTCAGGAGTCCCCCTTGACGAGCAAACGGCCTTCGTACCTTGGCTCCGCTCGGGGAGAGACGCACGATGAAACCAGGCTAGAGGGGCCTGGCTGGGGCGTACGACTGAGTGTGACCCAGCCGTAGCCCCCGTGCCCAGCCCCCTCGCGCGGCGCTCCCGGGGGGAGGCGTTGCGATGAGGCCGGCCACTGAGCTCGGGGCTCCCTGAGGTTAACGCGGCCCGGAGGCCACCCTCAGTTGTTTATCACCATTGCGGAGCATAGCGCTTCCGTATGTGTACGGGCATAGCCGCTCCTCGGCAGTGTCGTCAGCCAGCGCGGAGCATGGTGCTTCCACTGGTACGTGGGAGGGGGCTCCCCTCCGGGAGGAGCCCCTGGGGCGTGTATAGCCCCACCCTGACACGTGGCTGGCACGGTAGAGCTAGGTGAGGTGTATCTGGGCACCCGTGAGCCAGCGCGGGACTCACGAGGCCCTACCTCTAGGCGGGTTGCACCTGGCACTGGGTCGTATCTTGAGATGTGTTCCTGTAAAATCTGGTTAGATGCCGGCACTCTACGTCCTCGGGTCCCGGCCCTCGAGCTTGTCTTAGTCGTCACTGGTATGCCAGGTCGCGATGCCGTGGACAAGGCCAGAGGGTGAGGGCTGGAGAGCCAGTAAGAGCCCTGAGTCGCGATGCTCAGGCATCCCCCCTTTAACGTGCAAGTGGTCGACATGAAGAAGAAAAGGTGCCGTGGACGGCATCAAGTAATCAAGCATGATGGGCGAATGCATAATTGGAAATAAACACGGAAGGGATACATGCCGCTGGGCCTAGCCCGAGTGGCCTGGGGATGATGCAGCCCGAGGGGCGACCCAGCAAAGCAAGCTAACGACTGAAAAGATAAAAAGGGATACATGCCACAGGGACGGACCCACGCGGCCTGGGAATGACGCAACCCTGGGAGGGCGCTCCCAGCTGGGAATGAAACTTGAAAGGTGTCACCTGAAGATGTCGTCGGCCCAGTGGCGTTGGTGCAGCAGACTCGGTGGGCTGCAGAAGCCGATCCTCACGAGCCCCCAGGCCCAGGGGCCTAGGGAGGCTCCGGAGGCGCTGGTGGCTCCTCGTGAGCAGCCTCCATCTCCGCCAGGGCTGTGGAACGCCTGTCTTCTCGCGCCTCCAAGATGCTCCTCATGAGGCGCTGGTACGCCGCAGCCACGCTCGGCAGGCCATAAGGCATGCGAACAGAGCTGTGGGGTGGTCCTCCGCAGCGCCCCACTTGTGAGGGCCAGAGGCGCTCCGCCGTGGCGATCTGATTGAGCCTTGGTACGTCGACGCAGACGCGCAGCCCACCATCCTCGCCTGGATGGGGAGCCACAACTGGTGGGCGACGACAACATCTTATGCTCCTTGACTCCTGTAGTTCTTGAATGGCCTTGCTAACAAACTCCTGCTGGTCTGACCTTCTTTCCGTGGCTTCCTTTCGAGGGAAGCGTGCCTCGAAGCACGCCTCCACATGGTGCCCAAGCGCCTCCCTCGTGACCTTGGCGAGGTCGGTGGCCCTCCAGGTGAGAGCCCCCGAGCCCTGCCTGAGGAGGGCGCCGGGCGCGCTTTCCTATGCGATTGAAGGAGGATCCCCCTGGGCAGACGCGGGCCCTGAAGGACCTGCCTCCTGAGGGGCTGAGCCTGACGTCGTCTTCTTCTTCTTGGGGGTGGTCTCAGGAAGCCTCCTGCTTCCGCGATCTGGGTCTTCTAGTGACGCGGCCTGAAAGGCTCGCTCCAGGGAACACACTGCATCCTTCTCTTCACAGGGCACCGTGATGACGCCGCCGCTTCCTGGCATCTTGAGGACGTTGTAGCCGTGGTGAGTCACGGCCATGAACTTGGCCAGCGCCGGGTACCCGAGGATGGCGTTGTACGGCAGGCGGATGTGGGCGACGTCAAAGTCGATGAGCTCGGTGCGGTAGTTGTTGCAGGCCCCGAAGGTGACTGGGAGTCGGACCTGCCCGATCGGGACTGTGGAACCGTCGGTGACTCCGGAGAAGGGCTTGGTTGGCTGAAGCTGGTCATAGGGCACTTGGAGGTTGTTGAATGTTTCCACGGACAAGACATTGATCCCTGCCCCTCCGTCGATGAGGGTCCTGGTGACCAAAACGTTGCTGATGACTGGGGAACAAAGAATTGGGAGGACTCCGGTTGTGGCCGCGCACTTGAGCTGGTCTGCTGAGCTGAACGTGATGGCGCAGGCTGACCACCTAAGGGGACGCGTTGCTTCAAGCTTGGGGAGAACTGCATTCACTTCGCAAGCAAACTTCTTGAAGATACGCTGAGAGGCTGGGGCTTGAGCTCCGCCCAGGATGCAGGCGATTGTGCGAGGCTCTTGGAAGCCCCCAGCCCCCTCGTCTTGGTGACGGTCTTCATTCCTTCTTGGCTGAGGCGGCAACGGCGGCAGGCCTGGGTTGCCATGAGGGCGATCCTCACGAGGCTGATCCCTCCAGTCCCCCTCGTGAGGCTGGTCACGCCAGCAGTCCTCGCGAGGTTGGTCGCGCCAGCCTTGGCGTAGGCCACGATCTTCCCAGCGTCCCGGGTTCCTTCCTCCTCCTCGGCCGTAGCCCCGGTCAGCACAGTCAGGGCGTCGGCCGACTCTTCCTTCTCGCACGGCGCGGAGTTCTTGGCATTCATTGGTGTTGTGGGTGTGGAGGTCGTGGTACACACAGTACCGGCTGCCCCTGGAGGATTCGGGCAGATCCTTGCCCCGCTTGGTGTCCGGCTCTGCCGCGAGCACGGCAGCCCCCTTGCGCTTCCCGTCCTTGGCCTTGGGTTTCTTCTCTTCTGGGTCTGCGGCAGGCAGCTCGAGGAGGGAGAGGCGTCCCTCCTCAGCCCTGGCGCACTTGGTCGCCAGGTTGAACAGCTCTAGGGAGGTGCAGAGGTCTTCATGCATCGCCAACTCCTCCTTCATCTTGACGTTGCGCACGCCATCGGAGAAGTCCGAAATGATGGCTTCCTCGGACACCCCGGGGATCTTGAGGCGCGCAATGTTGAAGCGCTGGATGTACTTTTGCAGGGTCTCTCCAGGTTGCTGCTTGATGCGGCGCATGTCGCTCACGGTGGGAGGCCGGTCGCGGGTACCTTGGAAGTTGGCGATGAAGCGAGTACGCATCTGGTCCCAGGAGGAGATCGTGCCTGGAGCCAGGTTCAGGAGCCAAGTGCGAGCACCTTCCTTCAGCGCCATGGGGAACCAGTTCGCCATGACCTTTTCGTCCCCGCTGGCAGCTTCGATTCCCAGCTCGTAGAGCTGGAGGAACTCCGTGGGATCTGTCGTGCCATCGTAGCGAGGGGGCAGGTCCGGGTTGAACTTGCCGGGCCATGCGACTCCGCGCAGCTCGGCGGTGTAGGCGCGGCAGCCAGCGGTGGCCGCGGGAGGTTTTGGTTGAGGGAGAGCTTGCCCTTGCGGGTCCCCTTGCGCCGCAGCTGGGAGTAGCGCGGGGTCTTGACGTGTCGGAGCTGGAGCGGGGTCTCGGCGAGCCGGGGCTGGGAGCGCCCGGGCGGCCTCTTGCGGTCGCGGGACTTCTTGGCAGCTCCGTTCCTGCTGGGCCGGCGCATGACGGAGCGGGTTCCGCCCAGGAGCTGCGCGCCTTGGGGCCATGGCATCTTCTTGGAAAGGAGGCGGCTGGAATGCCCCCGGGGCTTCATTGCCCACGTGGGGCGGAAGGCGCGGGAGAGCCCCCTGCGGCGCGGACGAGCTCGGCGACGCGGTCGAGCCACTCCTCGTAGACGTCGTCAACGGGGCGGTAGCGCAGGAGCTCGTTCGCCGCGATGAGTGCAGCTCGAGCCTCCAAGGGCGCGCGAAGCGTGTGTGACGAAGAACCGACCAGGGTGAGCGACGGAGTGGCGGTGCGGCCATCTCGCCGCATGAATGGGTGCTGAGAGGATGCTTGCTGCTCGTTCCCCGCCGGGCCGGTGGCGGCGTTGACGGCGGGCGACGGGGAACGACGAGGACGCCCACCGACGGGGCCCGTCTAGACGACGCGGGAAGCGATGGCGGCCCGGCGCTCGGCGCGGGACCGACGAGCGTCAGACATGGATGCGACGGTCGGAGGAGAGCGGAGCGGTGGGAGACAGATTCCGGTGCACCCGTACCAGGCGCGCCAAATGTCGGATCACGGGTTCCGGCAGACCCTTAAGGTTCGAACTCTGGGGTGCGCGCGGAGATCGTGCCCTCTACCTCTCCGTCTCGTAAGGATCTAACTACTGCAAGAACAACACAAGAGACACAGAGTTTATACTAGTTAGGGCCACCATTGTGGTGTAATACCCTACTCTAGTTTATGGTGGGTGGATTGCCTCTTGGGCTGATGAGGAAGAACAGTACAAGGAAGAACAGCCTCGCGAGCGTCTGTTCTTGGCTAGGGGATGAACTGCTATGGGGAGTCCAGTCGCCCTTCTCTCTCTCTCTCTACTTGCTCTACTGGTTTCTTGGTACTCGATCAGATTCGATCCTCTACCCTGGGGGTGGCTAGTCCTATTTATAGGCAAAGGCCCTGGGCCTCTTCCCAAATATTGAGCGGGAAGGGCGCCAACAATTGGCCAATTTGAAGGGGAACATCTGGTACACTTATCCTGACTAAAGTTGGTCTTCGCCTGCCAAAGGTCCTGTGGTGACGCCGTCCTGGGCTCCATGGTGACCTCCTTCCCACCGTTGGACCGGTCTTGGTCTTGTTGCACCGAAATGGGTGCCTTTGCTTGATCCTCTCGCCTGCGCTTGCCCCCTTTGCACCAAAGAGGAAAGGGAGACGTTGCGCGGGCTGGCGCCCGCCCGGCACCCTTGGTCGTCATGGCTTGCGTCATGGGCACCTCGTGAGGTACCCAACCTTGATCTCTCCGCCTCCTCGCAAGCCAGCCTAAGGAGGCCGTGCTTGAGGAAGCGCCGTGTCGTCCGCCTCGCGAGTCTTGGCCCCTCGCGAGGGTCTTGAGCCTTGTGTTGATGAAGATGGGCCATGCGGGGCTCCCATTTGAGCCACGCCGCAGGCAGGCAAGTCTGGGGACCCCCGTTCCCAGAACGCCGACACTCAAGTTACTTAATGCTTTGCCTGATGATCCTCTTAAGAAAAATGAAATACTTGATATCTTTTATAATGGACTAACCGATGCTTCCAGAGATTACTTGGATAGTTGTGCTGGTTCTGTTTTCAGGGAAAGAACACCAGATGAAGCTGAAATTCTATTGAATAATATGTTGACAAATGAAAATAATTGGACACTTCCTGAGCCAGCTCCAGAGCCAATTTCTGAGCCAATTCCTAAACCAACTCCGAAGAAGAGAGGTGTTCTATTTCTCAACCCTGAAGATATGCAATAGGCAAAGAAATCTATGAAAGAAAAAGGTATTTAAGCTGAAGATGTTAAGAATTTACCCCCTATTGAAGAAATACACGGTCTTAATTTACCGCCTGTTGAAGAAACACATGATCTTAATCCATTACCTATTGAAGAAACTCATGGTCTTGATAACCCGACACAGGTAGTAAAGGTAAATTCTCTCTAAAGATATGATAGAGCTGAAATCCCTCCTGCTAAAATTGCTAGCCGATGCTTGGATGAGTTTGATAATTTTATGGTTAAGCAAGAAGATTTCAATGCTTATTTTGGTAGACAATTAAAACAAAGTGCTTATATGATTAAACACTTGGGTGTTTATATGGCTGATGTTAGAGGTGAACTTAAACTTGTTACTAAACATGCTTCTATGGTTACTACTCAAGTAGAGCAAGTACTTAAAGCTCAAAATGATTTGCTCAATGAAATGAATAGTAAGAAAAATGATTATGCTGTTAGAGTGGCTACTAGAACTGGTAGAATGACTCAGGAACCTTTGTATCCTAAAGGCCACTCTAAGAGAATTGAGCAAGATTCTCAGAGAAATAATATTGATGTACCTAGTTCTTCTAAAAGGAAGAAAAAAAGAAATGATAGGACTTTGCAAACTTCTAGTGAACCTATTGCTGAACCACCTGAGAATCCCAATGATATCTCTATGTTTGATGCTGAAACAGAATCTGGTAGTGAACATGAACCTAATGAAAATGTTAATGACGATGTTCATGATGATGCTCAACCTAGTAATGACAATGACGTAGAAATTGAACCTGCTGTTGATCTTGATAACCCACAATCAAAGAATCAGCGTTATGATATGAGAGACTTTGTTGCTAGGAAACATGGTAAGGAAAGAGAACCATGGGTTCAGAAACCCATGCCTTTTCCTTCGAAACCATCCAAGAAAAAGGATGATGAGGATTTTGAGCGCTTTGCTGAAATGATTAGACCTATCTTTTTGCGTATGCGATTGACCGATATGATCAAAATGAATCCTTATGCTAAGTATATGAAAGATATTGTCACTAACAAGAGAAAGATACCGAAAACTGAGATTTCCACCATGCTTGCTAATTATACTTTTAAAGGTGGAATACCAAAGAAACTTGGAGATCCAGGAGTACCCACTATACCATGCTCCATTAAAAGAAACTATGTTAAAACTGCTTTATGTGATCTTGGAGCCGGTGTTAGTGTTACGCCTCTCTCTTTATACCGTAGACTTGATTTGAATAAGTTGACACCTACTGAAATATCTTTGCAAATGGCTAATAAATCAACTGCTATACCTGTCGGTATTTGTGAGGATGTGCCTGTTGTGGTTGCAAACATTACTATTTTAATGGACTTTGTTATTCTTGATATTCCTGAGGACGATAGTATGTCTATTATTCTTGGAAGACCTTTTTTGAATACTTCAGGGGCTGTTATTGCTTGCAACAAAGGCAATGTCACTTTTCATGTAAATGGTAATGAGCATACGGTACATTTTTCGAGGAAACAACCTCAAGTTCATAGTATCAACTCTATTCTAAAAATTCCATCGATTATAATTGGAGGTTTTGAATTTCCTCTTCCTACTGTCAAGAAGAAATATGATATTCTTATTATTGGGGATGTGCATATCCCCGTTGAGGTAACATAGTGTTATCCGAAATTTGTCCGGTTCCATGTTATTCGGAATGAGTTTGTTAACAAGACTTGATCAACCTTGTTAGTGGATTCCTTTTGATGAGCATGAGATGGATGAAACTAGAAGGCACAGCCTTCTGTACCCTCTTTCTAATTTCTATTATTTAGTTGAAATAAAGTAAAAATAGTATTTTTCTGTCTGTTTTCTGATTTATCTGTGCAATATAAAAATACCCCGAAAATAAAAGTTCTCCAAATGCCCTGAAAATGGAGTATGATTTTTTCTAGAATATTTGAGGATTTATGGAACTGAAAACACAGCAAGGGGTCAACCACCTGGGGATGAGGGTGGAGGGCGTGCCCTACCCCCCAGGGCGCGCCCCCTACCTCGTGGGCCCATGGTGGCCCTCCTCCACTTATGCCTGCACCCATACAGTTCTTCTTCCTCCCACAAACACGAATATCTAGCTCAAGCACGAGTTCTAGCTCGCTTTGCTGTGATTTTTTATCTCCTTTCTCAAAGCACCTCTCACAAAACTGCTTGGGGAGATTGTTCCTTGGTATGTGACTCCTCCATTGGTCCAATTAGTTTTTGTTCTAGTGCTTTATTCATTACAAATTTGTGCTGCCTAGGTGACCATGTTCTTGAGCTTGTATGTCAAATTTATATGGTTCCAAGTAGTTCTAATGCATGATATATCCTCTAGGCACTTGTAGGAGTAGTTGCTATCAATTTTATTGAGCTTGGTTCACTTTTGTTTGAAGTTACTCAAAATTTCAGAATATTTCAGAAAATAATGAAGTGATTTTTGAGGGGTTCATCGAGCCGAAGCTCGAACGAAAAGCAAAATGAAGAAGCACAGAGGCCCAAATTTAATTTGCCTCGTACCGCGGAGGTCCGGCCGTGTGAATGGCCTTCCGATGATTTCTTGAGAAAAGCCGGGATTTATGATGATTTCTATTCATTGGTTGAGAATGCTGGCCTCACTGACTTCCTCCGCGACCAACGTCATCAGTATCTCTTACTCACTAATACTTTCATGCAAAACTTCTACTATTTTCCTAAGGAATCACCTCCTTCAGTAGAGTCTCATTTATATGATGTTGTTAAGAAGATGCCATTAGATGAATTTTGCAAGGTTTGCAAAATACCCTTTGAGGGTACCTTAGATGAACCACACCGTAAAGACGTGGAAGAATTTATTGACACCGTCACTGTAGGAGAAACCTGGAAGGTTTTCGATGCAAGAATCGCTAGCATACATTTTCCTGTTTTACGCTACTTTGCCATATTTGCTAGTCGTTGCTTGATTGGTCACGGAAACTGTGGAAACCTTAGTGTTCCTGATATTATCATTTTGTTCCATGGTTTATTCCGCGGTAACACTGTTAGTATGGGCGGAATTATTGCTAAATGGTTAAGTTTGAACCGCACAAATGGCCCCATCTTTGGAGGTATTTATGCTTCACGCCTGGTTGCACATTTTAATATACCTATTAGGCTCTATGAGAAAGAAGAAAACTTGCTGCCTAGTGCTTATTTAGATTACAAGACTATGTTAGCGCATGATTTTATTGTTAAGAATAGGGAAGGGGAGCTTAAATATAAATTGTACTTTAATAAACATCACCCTGAGACTATTACCTTGCCTGCTCCTTCCTTGTTTAATTTATCTGAAGGTCCGTATCTCGTTCCGTGGGCGGCCGTTCAAGCCTACCGGAATCCTACACCAGCCCCGGAACCGGAACCACAGTATGAGCCTCCATGACAGTCTGATTATTCTTGGGACTCGGAGATGGCTGCCAGCCAATGGCAGTCAGAGTCTTCTTCATCTCAGTACGACCCCATCTACACCTACGGGTATCCGCCAGGCCATTCCTGGCAATGAACCAACTTAGGCCAAAAGCCTAAGCTTGGGGAGTACGTAGTTCCCACCGATGTTACATTTATGTTTACACACACTCATTGCTAGATGTCGGTGCTCATACTCTTTCACTGTAATATCCATGCTAGTTTATTTTATTTTTCTTGCTTTCATTGTACGTAGTAACTTTTCGTAAGTTTACCTTTCTTGCTGTAGTAGTAATAATTAAAAGAAAACCCAAAAATATTTCCCGTTCTTCTTTTGCTTGTTGGGAGCTTTTCCGTGTAAATAGTTTTTATTTCTTTTCTTTTCTTTGGGGGTCGATAGGAGAAGACCATGATTAAATTGTTGAAGTGGCTCTTATATGCATTATTGTTGAGTTAACCAAGAGCCCATATTGCCTTGTTTTCTCCTGTTTATAGAATGCTCGCAGATTCCTGCTTAGTCCAATGCACGTACACTCTTATTATTATTCACATCGTTCGGTCGTGCAAGTGAAAGGCAATTATGATGATATATGATGGACTGACTGAGATGAGAAAAGCTGGTATGAACTCGACCTCTCTTGTTTTTGTAAATATGATGAGTTCATCGTTCTTTATTCAGCTTATTATGAATAAACATGTTTGCAATGACAATTAGAGATCATAGTTGCTCGTGCCATGCTTGATTAGCTATGAGTTATAATGGTTTACCTTGCGTGCCAACATGCTGCTAAAATGGTTGTGATGTGGTATAGTGGGGTGGTATCCTCCTTTGAATGATTTAAGTGACTCGACTTGGCACATGTACACGCATGTAGTTGAAACAAATCAACATAGCCTTCACGATATTTATGTTCATGGTGGATTATGTCCTACTCATGTTTGCATCCAATGTTTATTAATTCTAACGCATGTTCATGACTGTTGTCGCTCTCTAGTTGGTCGCTTCCCAGTTTTTTGCTAGCCTTCACTTGTACTAAGCGGGAATACTGCTTGTGCATCCAATCCCTTAAACCCCAAAGTTATTCCATATGAGTCCACTATACCTTCCTATATGCGGTATCTACCTGCCGTTCCAAGTAAATTTGTATGTGCCAAACTCTAAACCTTCAAATAAACATTCTGTTTTGTATGCTCGAATAGCTCATGTATCAACTAGGGCTGCCCTTATCTTCCATGTTAGGCGGGTTATTCTCAAGAGGAGTGGACTCCGTTCCTCATTCACGAGGAAATGGCTGGTCTCCGGGATGCCCAGTCCCATGCTTTATGCAAACTAAATCCAAATAATTGCAAACAAAACTCCCCCTGGGACTGTTGCTAGTTGGAGACACTCGTTGTTTCGAGCAAGTCATGGATTGATGCTTGTTGGTGGAGGGGGAGTATAAACTTTCCCATTCTGTTTGGGAACCGCCTATAATGTGTGTAGCATGGAAGATATCGCCATCTCTTAGTTGTTATGTTGACAATGAAAGTATACCGCTCAAAATATTATTTATCTCTATTTCAAAACCGAGCTCTGGCACCTCTACAAATCTCTGCTTCCCTCTGCGAAGGTCCTATCTATTTACTTTTATGTTGAGTCAACACCCTCTTATTAAAAAGCACTAGCTGGAGAGCACAACTGTCATTTGCATCCATTACTATTAATTTATATTGGGTATGACTATGATTGGATCTCTTTTACCATGAATTACAATGTCTAGTTAGTCCTTGATCTTTAAAGGTGCTCTGCATTTATGTTTTGCAGTCTCAGAAAGGGCTAGCGAGATACCATCTTGTTATATTATATCATGATTGTTTTGAGAAAGTGTTGTAATCCGAGATTTATTATTATGGCTCGCTAGTTGATTACGCTATTGATGTGAGTAAACATGAGACCTGAGAGTTATTGCAAATGTGGTTAGTCATGATCTTGGGGGAGTTGATACGTCTCCGACGTATCTACTTTTCCAAAAGCTTTTGCCCTTGTTTTGGACTCTAACTTGCATGATTTGAATGGAACTAACCCGGACTGACGTTGTTTTCAGCAGAATTGCCATCGTGTTATTTATGTGCAGAAACAAAAGTTCTCGGAATGACCTGAAACTCCACGGAACGTCTTTTCAGAAATAATGAAAATCCTTGCCAAAGATGAAGACTAGGGGGCCCACACCCTGTCCACGAGGGTGGGGCGCGCCCTCCCCCCTAGGGCACGCCCCCTACCTCATGGGCCCCCTGGAGCTCCTCCGACGCCAACTCCAACTCTATATATTTGCTTTCGGGGAGAAAAAATCAAGGAGAAGAAATATTCCGCCGAATTCCGCCAAAACCGGAGGATCTCGGGTAGGGGGTCCCGAACTGTGCGTCAAGGTCGGATGGTAACAGGAGACAAGGGACACTTTATTTTACCCAGGTTCGGGCCCTCTCGTTGGAGGTAAAACCCTACTCCTGCTAGATTAATATTGATGATATGGGTAGTACAAGAGTGGATCTACCACGAGATCAAGGAGGCTAAACCCTAGAAGCTAGCCTATGGTATGATTGTGTATGATGATTTTTGTCCTACGGACTACAACCCTCCGGTTTATATAGACACCGGATAGGGTTAGGGTTACACAGAGTCGGTTACAATGGTAGGAGATCTTGAATATCCGCACGCCTAGCTTGTCTTCCACACCAAGAAAAGATCCTTCCGGACACGGGGCGAAGTCTTCAATCTTGTATCTTCATAGTCCTGGAGTCCGGCTGAAGGTATAGTCCGGCTATCCGAACACCCCCTAATCCAGGACTCCCTCAGTAGCCCTTGAACCAGGCTTCAATGACGACGAGTCCGGCGCGCAAATTGTCTTCGGCATTGCAAGGCGGGTTCCTCCTCCAAGTTCTTCAAGAAGATTACAAACACCAAAAATAGTGTCCCGCTCTGCAAAACAAGTTACCACATATTGCCATATAGAGAATAACATTAACACAAATCAAATCTGCTGACGTATTCCGCAGTGCGTCATAACACTGCGACCAAGCCTTGTATATAAATTGCTTTCATCGTTCCACCTTAGCACGTTTAGCGAGGCGGTTTCCTTGGCACGTCTTGTCAAAGCAGAGATCATGTGCCCCCCTTTAACGGGATTCTCATTAATACGGACGTGGGTAACCCAACCGCGCCATTTACCACGGCGCTTGGGAGGCAAGTGAGTTTGATTAGGTAGGTGGGGACGCACAACCGCACCCGCTTATAAAAGGGATAAGGATTCACCTTTTTTAACCTACGCCTTCTTCCTCCTCTGCCGATCCATCTCTCGCGCACTCAAGCTCCAGCGCCCAAGTCCGCTCTTCCTTCCTCAACCTTCTCCAACAATGTTCGGAGCGGGAGGCAGGTGGATGGTTTCCTCCGTTACGGAGGCTCAAGTAAAAAGGTTGAGGAAAGCCGGATACTTGTCCAAGGACATCCCGCACCGGCTTCCTGAGAAGGGGCAGCTTCTTCCTACCCCAAGGCCCCATGAGAGGGTAGTTTTTCTTCCCCACTTCCTCCGCGGACTGGGCTTTCCACTTCACCCATTTGTCCGGGGGCTCATGTTCTACTACGGCCTGGACTTCCACGATCTGGCCCCGAACTTTGTTCTCAACATCTCGGCGTTTATCGTCGTGTGTGAGGCCTTTCTCCGCGTCCGCCCCCACTTCGGCCTCTGGCTCAAGACCTTCAACGTCAAGCCCAAGGTGGTGTCCGGCACCCAGGCGGAGTGCGGAGGCGCTATGGTCGGCAAGATAGCCAATGTCCTCTGGTTCGATGGCTCCTTTGTGGAGTCCCTAAAGGGGTGGCAGTCCGGGTGGTTTTACATCACCGAGCCACGCGATCCGAACTGGGTCGCAGCCCCCGAGTTCAGATCCGGACCCCCCACGCGGCTCATGTCCTGGAAAGAGATGGGCCTGTCGTGGGGCAACGAGGAGGAAGTGACTGGGTTGCAAACGTACATCCAGGCCCTGGTGAACAAGCCAATCCGGCTTGTTAATATAGTCCAGGTTATGCTCGTTCGCCGGATCGTCCCGTGCCAACAACGGGATTATACTTTGTGGGAATTCGACCCGGTGCAGCACCAAACCCTTAGCAGGCTCTTCGACATGACGTATGCAGACGTCTGGAAGGTGCTGACCAAAGGCGCCGAGTCCCCCGCATCCGCCTCCGAGGATCGCGGATACAGCTCGCAGCGCAACGCTAGCGAGGTAAGCTATCTATACCTTTGACAGGTTCGTTAAGCTCTTTGTTCATAGATTAACTCTATGCAGGATCTGAACTCCCTTTACCTTTGACAGGCTTGGCAGAAGGTATCCGGACCAATTAACTGTCCGGCACCTCTGCCCGAAGACCCGGCCCCAGCTCTCTTGGTGAAGCTGATGGCTCCGGCACCTTATGTGATGCCGGAGATGAAGGCCAAGAAGAAGAAAACCACCGGGACTCGAAAAAGTTCCCGCAATATGGTGGTGTCGGACTCGTCATCTGACGAGTCCGCGATGCTCTCCTCTCGTGAAAACGAGGAGGAGGAACAAGAAAGCTCTCCCCCCACCGAAGGGAGCAAAGAAGAAGAAGGCCACCCCGACGGGGGAGGCCGAGGGGTCGAGGAAAAGGAAGACCCCTCCGCCGGACTACTCCCAGGACGCCGAAGAGGGCGGAGAGGAGTGGACGGACAGGACCAAGCGTCCGGCGAAATCGTAAGTATTTATATACCAGAGTGACTCATGATATTCTTTTAATGCGCGGTTTCCCTAATATCGCTCGTGCTTTATGCATCCCGCCCCGGGCCGAACTCGATGATTCGTCGAGCGGCTCCCTGGATACGTCGGACGTGAACTCAATTCCGCCCGCTGTCTCCCCCCGCACTGCAGACGACGCCGAAGTGGCGTCGCGACAAGCTCCGGGGCAGGAGGAGGTGGTCCTGGAGGAGCCGAAAGGCGACCTCCCAGACCCCAGGAATGAAGGGGATGAAACCCCCCAGGGCTCCAAGTCCGGCTTTGTGCCGGACACCGCGCCGGACTCGACAGTCCTGGTCCGCGGTGGGTGAACTCCTTCCAAGAGGAGTAAGCCGTCTGAGCCGGCGGCCTCCGTCCAACCGTAGGCGCCGGACAATCTGCTGGAGGTGCTTGAAGGCGCCGCCATCGATGAGGAGCACCGTACTGTTATGAGTACGGTGATCCAAAGGGTTCAGTCCGCCAAAAGCGGACTGACTAAAGCTTGCGCTAGCCTTCTAACAGGCTTCGAGGTAAACAGAAATATGTCAAATTATTTACCGCATAGACAGTAGCACCTGATGCTGTGTTCGGTGTTCGCAAAGAAAAGCCGGATAGAGGATCTAGTAATTTTCGCAGGAGTCTAACAAAAAAAGTCAAATATGCGTATGCAGGCTTCGCTGCTGTCCACCGCCGCACTGACTGCGCAGGTGGATGTCCTTAAAAAGGACCTCGGGCGGACCGAGCAAGAGCTCGGCCTTGCCAGACGGCAGCTCGAGGACAAAGAAGGTAAGAAATACCCTAAAAAAAGGTGCCTATAGAGAGGCTTGATTGCAGAAAGAAATAACAGGATTGTGCTGCTTATTGTAGGGGCCACAACCGATGTGGCAACCCTGAAGCAGGCGCTAGGTGAGGCCCAAAAGAAAACGGCCGAGGAGCGCGCCGAGCGAGAAAGGCTTGGGGTTCGGGTCGGCGAGGTGCAGCAAGAGCTGCAAGCTCTCATGAAAAAACATGAGAGTTTGGAGCTTGAGTCAAAAGCGCAAGCATCCGAGCTCGCGTCGGCCCTTGAGACCGCCAAGAGTGCCAAGGCCGAAGCCCAAAAGGCCCTCCAAGAGTTGGAGGAGGTGAAAAAGATAGCAACAGGTAAGGCATTCTCAATGCAAAGTAGGAATATAAAAGTAAATTACCTGTTACTTACCCGAATCCGGAGTTCTCCAGGGGCGTTCGCCGATCTTCCCCGCAGCGTATCCGACGCCGTCGCGTTCTACCGAGCTGAAGAGGGCAGCTCGGCGGAGAGTGTGTTCTGGTCTCAGTATTCTGAGGCCGGACACCCTGTGCCTTTGAGCGATCAGCTGAAACAGCTGGTCGAGCTCCACAAGGCGGCCGAACAGGCCATGAAGGGCTTACTAGTTCGGCTGTGGCCTGGAGAGGCCCTGCCTGGGAGCTATTTCGGGCTAGTGCGGCGGCTGGTGGAGGCCTGTCCACGGCTTGAGGTCATCAAGCGCTCCGTCTGCATTGAAGGTGCCCGGAGGGCCCTTGCCCGTGTAAGGGTACACTGGGGTAAGCTGGACGGAGAGAAGCTGGTGAAGGACGGGCCACCGCAGGGGAAGGAGCATCACAAGCCCGAGAACTACTACAAGGAAGTTCTTGCCGGAGCCCGCCTTGTCGCGGATGAATGTACTAAAGATGTAATATTTGAATGAACTCGCTCGTTTGTATCCTGTGCGCTGAAAACTTGTTCATATGCGCTAAGCAATGCTTATTGAATTTAAAATATTATTTTCTGTGCGGCCGTTTATCAAAAATTGAGAGATGGCCAGTCGTCGGCTTCTGCCCCCATGCCACTAGTGCTGGGGTGTTCGGGATAAACCTGAGGGCTCTTGTTCCCATAGTTGGGTCCTTCGAGGGAGGCGCTCAGCACAACGAACTAGGCAATCGGACTATAATGCTTGAACACTCTCACTTAGCCATAAAACGTTATAATTTTAAATTTCGGCGAAGCCCCTAGTTCGGAAGGCCGAATTCGGGGCGCTATCCACGCCTTTGGCCGAACATTGCCAGCTCCTCGCTCGAAGCAGCATAAGCCTTTAAGGACTCGAAAAACCTCTCGAACAGCGACCGGTCTCACGCCTTATCATGACAGTCTGTTTTAGCTTTCTCCACTGAGGTGCTCAACCCACCTGAACTGGGGCATAATCGCAGTGGTTCTCCTAGTGCTACCTTAGCCGATATAGCCGAACATAAGGCACCAAAACATAGGAGCCGGGCAAACCCAACATGTGAACAAAATCATGACTCGGAGCCGATGCATATAGTGCTATAAGTTCAGGGTGTCGCACTTGTGAAAGTGTACGGACTTCTCACACCAGATAAAAGGTTAATGAAGCCCCTGGTGTGGTTAGCCGTACCATGGTGTACGGGTGCGATCATGTTATGTAATAAACATATATATATTCAAAGAGGATAATGCAAAAAATAGACAAAAAGCTATGCGTTGTTTATAAAGAGGCTATTTGTCAAAGCCGAACGATACAAGTAGTGCGATGAGCAAAAAAGATATTAGACTATTTAACATGTCCTGACCAGGGGCAGGCCGCGGAATTTAAAAATAGATATATCGCTCGAAATAGAGACCACCTGAGAGTTCCATAATGCTGCGTAGCTTTGTCTGCTTTCCTGGGTCTTGCGTCGTTTGTGCGGCAACAAGGTCGAACAGGTTATCCAGAGTATGGAGTCCTGAAAAAAGAAAAATCCGGCAGCCCCTAGTACGTTTGACGTCGTATTGTAGGCATGCCGTTAATGTGCCCTTCCCCCTGTGCCCATGGAATTTTAAGGGCGTAATTGTGTACTCGAGGTACTTGGTCCGCTATGTTGTGATGGCTGGGGTCGGGGCCGTATTGCTACGCTTGCTCTGATCGTGCCAGGTGGTCTTGTTGCAGGTTACTCCGGGCGCGCTTTGCATTGTCCGGCTTTTTAACGGCCGAACTGGAGAGTTGCCTTGAAAGGCTGCTTCGTACTTCCGCTGCGAGGGCCGCCGTGTGCTCCTCCGTACGGATGGAGCGTTCTGTGTTTCCGCTGACCGTAATTACTCCTCGAGGGCCTGACATCTTGAGCTTGAGATATGCGTAGTGTGGCACCGCATTGAATTTAGCGAATGCGGTTTGTCCTAGCAGGGCATGATAGCCACTGCTGAACGGGACTATATCGAAGATTAACTCTTCGCTTTGGAAGTTATCCGGAGATCCGAAGACCACATCAAGTGTTATCGAGCCTGTGCAATTGGCCTCTACACCTGGTATGACGCCTTTAAAGTTCGTCCTTGTGGGCTTGATCCTTGATGGATCTATGCCCATTTTCCGCGTTGTATCCTGATAAAGCAGGTTCAGGCTACTGCCGCCGTCCATGAGGACTCTTGTGAGATGAAATCCGTCCATGATTGGGTCAAAGACCAGCGTGGCAAAACCGGCGTGACGGATGCTAGTGTGGTGGTCCCTTCGATTGAAAGTGATCGGGCAGGAGGACCATGGGTTGAACTTTGAGGCGATTGGCTCCATCGCGTATACGTCCCGTAGCGCACGCTTCCTCTCCCGCTTGGGAATATGGGTCGCGTATATCATGTTCACCGTCCGCACTTGTGGGGGAAACCCCTTCTGTCCATTGTTGTTCGGCGGCCTGGGCTCCTCCTCGTCATCGCTATTCAGCCCCTTGTCTTTGTGTTCGGCTCTTAACTTGCCTGCCTGCTTGAACACCCAACAATCCCTGTTGGTGTGATTGGCTGGCCTTTCAGGGGTGCCATGAATCTGGCACACGCGATCGAGTATCTAGTCCAAACTGGACGGGCCCTGGGTATTCTTTTTAAATTGCTTTTTCCGCTGACCGGATTTATAGCCTCTGAATCCGGCATTAACAGCTGCATCCTCATTGTTGTCGCTGCTAATGCGACGCTTTTGATTATTTCGACGTGACCTGCCACTTTTGTCCTTGGTATTCGAATTACCAGGCTTCTTCGATAAGTTGTTGCTGCGAGCTAGCCAGCTATCTTCGCCCGCGCAAAAGCGGGTCATGAGTGTCGTGAGGGCTGCCATGGTTTTCGGCTTTTCCTGTCCCAGGTGCCGGGCAAGCCACTCGTCGCGGATGTTATGTTTGAAGGCTGCTAGGGCCTCTGCGTCCGGACAATCGACTATCTGATTTATCTTTGTTAGGAACCGTGTCCAGAATTGCCTGGCCGATTCTTCTGGCTGCTGAATTATGTGGCTTAGGTCGTCGGCGTCCGGTGGCCGCACATAGGTCCCCTGGAAGTTGTCGAGGAATGCGGCTTCCAGGTCCTCCCAAGAACCGATTGAGTCTGCTGGTAGGCTGTTAAGCCAGTGCCGGGCTGGTCCTTTAAGCTTAAGGGGTAGGTATTTGATGGCGTGTAGATCATCGCCACATGCCATGTGGATGTGAAGGAGATAATCCTCAATCCATACTGCCGGATCTCTCGTACCATCGTACGATTCGATATTGATGGGTTTGAAACCCTCTGGGATTTTATGATCCATTACTTCGTCTGTGAAGCATAGTGGGTGTGCGGCGCCCCTGTACTGGGCTATGTCACGACGCAGTTCGGAAGAGCTGTGCCTGTTGTGTTCGGCTTGGCCGGATTTACTGTGTCCGGAGTGAAGGTCATCACGTTTCGTCGAGCGTCCGCGTGATCCATAGATCGATCTTGTTTGCCTTGCTTTATCCTCCAGTGCGTCTCGCAGGTCTGGCTCGTTTTTCCGTGCCTTAGTTGAACGGCACCGAGGCATGGCTTGTTTAAGGGTTCGACAGGCTTCTCTATCGCGGCCGCGGGGTGGCCGGTCTGCCATGTCATATGTTTCCCCCTCTGATTGGGGTAGCGGCCTGCGCTTAGGATAATTTTTGGAGGGGCGCCCGAGTTCATGCTCTTCGGCGGCGAGGACCTCACTCCATCTGTTAGCTACCAAATCTTGATCAGCTCTAAGCTGTTGCTGCTTCTTCTTTAGGCTGTTCGCCGTGGCTAGAAGCCTGCGTTGAAAATGCTCTTGTTCGGCGGGGTCTGATGGTACGACGAATTCATCGTCGTCGACGCTTGCCTCGTCTTCGGAGGGAGGCATTTAGTTATCATCCTCAACCTCTCGCTCTGCCGCTCTCTCATGAGGGATGGCTTTTCCATCTTCCTGCGCCGAATCTTGCTTGTTCTGGTGTTCTTCAGCGCTGTCCGGGGTAGTATTACCTCTCGTGCCGGAATCACCGTTTCTGCTGTGGCGGGATTTAGAGCGGCGCCGTTGGCGCCGGCGTTTTGGCGGTTTTTTCGAGTTGTCGTCCTCCGCTGTTCCATCGCCATCTGCATCCTTTGGAGCATCCACCATATATATGTCATATGACGAGGTGCCGGTCCAGCGCCCTACAGGTGCTAGTTCTTGTTCGTCTCCTCCTTCGTCGTCCATACCGTCGAAGTATTCGGAGCTGAAGTCAAGCATGTCGGTTAAATCGTCGACAGTGGCTATTAAGTGGGTGGTGGGTGGGCTTTGAATTTCTTCGTTGTCCGAATCCCAACCTCGCAGACCATAGTCCGGCCTGGGCTCTCCTGATAAAGAGAGAGACTTGAGAGAATTCAGGATATCACCGAAAGGTGAGCACTGAAAGATGTCCGCGGCGGTGAACTCCATTACAGGCGCCCAATCAGATTCGATCGGCGGGGGCACGGAAGGCCCGGAGTTCGGAGAAGAATCCGACTCCTTAGAGTCATGGGCCATGCGGAGTACGGGGCTGGCGTTCGGCTCGATCGCCTTTGAGATTGCAGCCCCCGAGGTGACGTCCAACCGTTCATCCTCAGAGAAAGCAGCGGGCTCCGAGTCAAGGATCGGGGCCGGAGCATGTGCGGCCTCCAGGGTACTATTCGGAGGCAGAGCTATATCATGCCCCTCGGAATAGTGCGGCGCGCTTGGTTGTGTCTCGAACCCGTCGAAGATCAAGTCTCCGCGGATATCTGCCGTGTAGTTTAGGCTTCCAAACCTGACTTGATGGCCAGGGGCGTAGCTTTCGATCTGCTCCAGATGGCCAAGCGAATTAGCCCGCAGAGCGAAGCCGCCGACGACGAAGATTTGTCTGAGGAGGAAAGTCTCACCATGGACCTCATCGTTGTTGATGATCAAAGGAGCCATCGGGCCTAAAAGCGACGACACAGAGGAACTCTCAACGAAAGCACCAATGTCGGTGTCAAAACCGGCGGATCTCGGGTAGGGGGTCCCGAACTATGCGTCAAGGTCGGATGGTAACAGGAGACAAGGGACACTTTATTTTACCCAGGTTCGAGCCCTCTCGATGGAGGTAAAACCCTACTCCTGCTAGATTAATATTGATGATATGGGTAGTACAAGAGTGGATCTACCACGAGATCAAGGAGGCTAAACCCTAGAAGCTAGCCTATGGTATGATTGTGTATGATGATGGTTGTCCTACGGACTACAACCCTCCGGTTTATATAGACACCGAATAGGGTTAGGGTTACACAGAGTCGGTTACAATGGTAGGAGATCTTGAATATCTGCACGCCTAGCTTGCCTTCCACGCCAAGAAAAGATCCTTCCGGACACGGGACGAAGTCTTCAATCTTGTATCTTCATAGTCCTGGAGTCCGGCTGAAGGTATAGTCCGGCTATCCAACACCGCCTAATCCAGGACTCCCTCAATCGCATTTTACAATACGGAGCCGCCGCCAAGCCCTAAAACCTCTCGGGAGGGCTGATCTGGAGTCCGTTCGGGGCTCCGGAGAGGGGGATTCGTCGCCGTCGTCATCATCAACCATCCTCCATCACCAATTTCATGATGCTCACCGCCGTGCGTGAGTAATTCCATTGTAGGCTTGCTGGACGGTGATGGGTTTTATCCCAAGTATCCACTATGTTCTGAGATTGATGTTGCTAGGACTTTGCTATGCTTAATGCTTGTCACTAGGGCCCGAGTGCCATGATTTCAGATCTGAACCTATTATGTTTTCATGAATATATGTGAGTTCTTGATCCTATCTTGCAAGTCTATAGTCACCTACTATGTGTTATGATCCGGCAACCCCGAAGTGACAATAATCGGGACCACTCACGGTGATGACCATAGTTTGAGGAGTTCATGTATTCACTATGTGATAATCCTTTGTTCCGGTTCTCTATTAAAAGGAGGCCTTGATATCCCTTAGTTTCCATTAGGACCCCACTTCCACGGGAGGTTAGGACAAAAGATGCCATGCAAGTTCTTTTCCATAAGCACGTATGACTATATTCGAAATACATGCCTACATTACATCGATGAATTGGAGCTAGTTCTTTGTCACCCTATGTTATGATTGTTACATGATGAACCACATCCGGCATAATATCCATCACCGATCTGCCTACGAGTTTTTCCTATATTGGTTCTCGCTTATTTACTTTCCCGTTGCTACTGTTACAATCACTACAAAACACCAAAAATATTACTTTTGCTTCTGTTACTTTTGTTATCGTTACCACTACTATCATATTACTTTTCTACGAAACACTTTGCTACAGATATGAATTTATCCAGGTGTGGTTGAATTGACAACTCAACTGCTAATACTTGAGAATATTCTTTGGCTCCCCTTGTGTCGAATCAATAAATTTGGGTTGAATACTCTACCCTCGAAAACTGTTGCGATCCCCTATACTTGTGGGTTATGAGACCCATGGTTAGCGTAAGCCTGCTCCTGAGAGACTAGTGGTACCCTGTAGCTGTTTTCGCCGGCGTGGTCGGCGAGGCTCCCGGGCGGCTCCTGGAAGGCCTCGACTTCCAGCATTTCCTCTTCCCAACCCGGCTCGAGGAACGAACCAAGGTCATCCTCCGGCGTGTACTCCTGGTCCTTCATGCGGGGAACATAGGCCTTCGGAGCCGCTGCCACGGAAAACTCGCTGAAGTGCCCCGCGCTCCACGTCGCCCGGCCTGGCACGCTACTTTGAGGATGAAAGGGCGGCATCCTGCCGGAGCCGTGGGTGGCAATATTCACGCCTGCGCCCATCGAAGGAGGCACAGGTGCGGTTGGGTGTCCGGCGCCGCTGGCTGTGCCTATGCTGATGAAACCTCCTGGTGTGCCTGGGGGTATGCGGGCGTGGCGAGGCCCACCGTGCGATCTGGCGACAACCTGAGGCGTAAGCGAGGAGAAGAAAGGTGGCGTACCCCTGGCAGCGGAGTCCAATAGCTCGGTGACGCGCTCCACCAATGCATCTCGACCGCTCTCCACCAGTCGGCACCGCAGCAGCTCTCGCGCCACTTTGAGCGCGGCCCTCATGTTCGCTTGTGCCCGTCGGGTGTTGGGTGCCGTTGCTGCAGCGTAGCTTGAGGCCCTTGCGGCGGCCCGCGCGCGCCACGGGGTAAGGGTGGATGGCGTCGGACCGCGCCGCTGAAAGTGCAACTATCCCTGGGTGGTTTTGGTAATTCCTAACAACATATAGCTCATTGAGCTAACATCATTCCAAGATGAATATTTCAGAAAAGCTCAATGGATGGCATGGCATGGATGAGGAAAGTGGATCCCTCAAAATTACATGGACAAAGGATTGGCTCAAGCTTCAAGAACAAGACTCTACATTTTACATTTTTAGTGATCCAAGATCACATTGAGTCCATAGGAAAAGCCAATACTGTTAAGGAGGGATGAGGTGTTGCTTAATGAGCCTCTTGGTTCATGTGCTTAGTGATATGCTCCAAAATCCTCAACTACCTTTCCATATCCTCATATGACCCAATCCTAAAGTCAAACTCGGCCCCACCGATTCTTTCTATCCGGAGCCACCGAGTTTCACATGTCTTAGCCACTGCTACAAACCCGAGCCAATCGGTTTCACCGATAGGGATCTCGGTCTAACCGAGATGGGATTGCAATTTCTCTGTTTCCCTTTGTAACGTTTCGGTCCAACCGAAGTGAGCGATCGGTCCCACCGAGATTGCAACGTAAACTCACTGTTTCCCTTTCGTAACATTTTGGTCTCACCGAAAAGAGCGAATCGGTCCTACCGAGTTTACGTGACCAACTCTCTGGTTAGCTTATTACCAAAATCGGTCCCACCGATTTTGTGTAATCGGTCACACCAAGATTACGTTATGCCCTAACCCTAACCATATCGGTCCTATCGAGTTGCATCTCAGTCCCATCGAAAATCCTAACGGTCACTAGGTTTGCTAAATTAGTCCGACCGAGTTTAACGATTCGGTCCCACCGAGTTTGGCAGATTGAGTGTAACGGTTAGATTTTGTGTGAAGGCTATATATACCCCTCCACCCACTCTTCATTCATGGAGAAAGCCATCAGAACAGATCTTCACTTCCAATACACATTTTCTGAGAGAGAACCACCTACACTTGTGTTGAGCTCAAGATATTCCATTCCTACCATATGAATCTTGATCTCTAGCCTTCCCCAAGTTGCTTTCCACTCAAATATTCTTTCCACCAAATCCAAATCCTGTGAGAGAGAGTTGAGTGTTGGGGAGACTATTATTTGAAGCATAAGAGTAAGGAGTTCATCATCAACACACCATTTGTTACTTCTTGGAGAGTGGTGTCTCCTAGATTGGCTAGGTGTCACTTGGGAGCCTCCGACAAGATTGTGGAGTTGAACCAAGGAGTTTGTAAGGGCAAGGAGATCGCCTACTTCGTGAAGATCTACCGCTAGTGAGTCAAGTCCTTCGTGGGCGATGGCCGTGATGGAATAGACAAGGTTGCTTCTTCGTGGACCCTTCGTGGGTGGAGCCCTCCGTGGACTCGCGCGACTGTTACCCTCTGTGGGTTGAAGTCTCCATCAACGTGGATGTACGATAGCACCACCTATCGGAACCATGACAAAAACATCCGTGTCTCCAATTGCGTTTGAATCCTCCAAACCCTTCCCTTTACATTTTTGCAAGTTGCATGCTTTACTTTCCGCTGCTCATATACTCTTTGCATGCTTGCTTGAATTGTGTGAAGATTGCTTGACTTGTGCTAAGGTAGCCAAAATCTGCCAAGAACTAAAATTGGGAAAAGGATAGATTTTTATCTGGTCAAGTAGTCTAATCACCCCCCCCCTCTAGACATACTTCCGATCCTAAGAGCCTTGGATGGAAAATATGATACCGTGTGCACATTGATCCAAATGATGCCCAATTACAAAGATCTCAAGCCAACGGAAGTCATTGGAAGAATTGTTGCTCATGAGATGTCACTCGAGGATAAAGAGGAACTTCACAACAAATCAAGTGGGGCTTACAAAGCCTCATGTGAAGCTCCCACATCATCAAGTGAGAAGCAAATCTTCAATGAAGAATTGAGCTTAATGGTGAAGAACTTCAACAAGTTCTACAAAAATAGAAGCAAAGATAGAAGCTCCAAGTCAAGGTCCTACAATGACAAAAGATCTTCTAGTCGAGAGCGAGACTGCTACAATTGTGGAAGACCCGGACACTATTCCAATGAGTGTACGGCTCCCTACAAGAAAAGAGAAGACTCTCCCAAAAGAAGAAGCCGAAGAGAGGAATCACCATCTAGAGAAAGAAGGAGTAGATATGATCGTTATGAACGAAGATACTCACGGTGAAGCAAGGATTCAGAAAGAAAGGACAAGTCATCAAGGAGCTACACAAAACGAAGACATCAAGCTCATGTTGGTGAATGGGTATCCGGCTCCGACTCCGACAACCACTCCGAGAGAAGTTATCACTCCGATTCCGAATATACTCAAGATGAAGGTGTTGCCGGTCTAGCACTTGTGTCAACCAACTCCTACGACATATTTGACTCACCAAATGAAGGAGTTGGAACATCCTTCATGGCTAAAGGACCAAAGGTATCACACCCCGAGTATGTTGATTTCAATAGTGATGAAGATGACTTGTTAGGTGATGATGATTTACTTGTTGACAACTCTAGTGATGAATACTATGATGAAACATAAATTAATCATGCTAATAAAGATAAAACGAATGACAATGATAAGGAGAAAATTGAGTATCTAACTAAAGAACTAAACACTCTTAAGTTAGCTCATGAAACTATCTTAGGAGATCATCGAGAACTTTTAAGGTCACATGAGAAATTACGCTTTGAAAAGCTCAACCTTGAGCAAGAGCATGAGTTCTTAAAAGCAATCAATGATGACCTTCGTAAGAAAAGTTCTTCTTACATTGCCAAGCGTTTACTCTTATCCACTTACATGCCTCAAGTCAAATCTGGTAACAAGAACAAGAAAGATTCTTCCTCTAGTAGTAACAATAATCATGTTATATCCAATATTGTTGCTTCTAGTAGTTCTCTTGATTCCACTAATGATTCTCTTAGCCAAGTTACACTTGAGCAAGAAAATAGCCTATTTAAGGGAATTATAGAGAAAGGAGTGTACAAGAGCCTTGCCGGGAGTAAGCAATTCGAGGAAATTGTACGCAAGCAAGGAAGGCACCGGAAGAATCAAGGTGTTGGTTTTGAACGAAAGTTCAATGCCAATGGAGTTGAGTGGGAAGAAGATCAATACCCCAAGACAAAGTTTTTTCCTCAACAAGAGAAGTATGATCCTACTTCTTTCAAAGGGACACAAGCTCAAGATGATCTTCCACCAAAAGACTACAAGCAAAGAGGCAAGGACAAGCTTCAAGAGGAAGTTGATGCATTTTAAGAAGCTCCTAAGACCTTAGTCAAGTGGATTCCCAAGACTACTTCAAGTTCCACTTCATCAAGTACGACTACAACTCCAAGGATTCCCATCAAGATTGTGTGGATCCAAAAGAAGAAGAACTAGAGAGTTCTTGAGGGTGACTCCGCCAACATACTTCACTCCTATCATTTTGGCAAGAACAAGTGTAATCAACTTCCACATCTTGCAGTAGTTCAAGAAGTCAGAAACCCTCTTGTTGGTAAGTCAAGGAACAAGGTAACCTAAAAGCTTTCACAGACATCATCTTGTGTGTGCATCACTCTATGTCTATGGATATCCTTGTTTGTTCCTTGTGGGACTAACCCATGTAGGTATTGAAAGTGCAATTCACTCCAATGGATAGCTCCAAGTGATCTACATCAACATTGAGCATCCACATCTTCAACATCTACATGAAGTCATCATCGACAAAACCCAAGGTTAGTTCATCCCTCTTAAGGGGAATATCACATCTAGGGGGAGCTTTACTCTAAGAATTTAGCTAAAGCAACTCTAATGATGTGAACACAACAATGTTGTATGTAAAAGTGGAAACCCCACTTGTGCTTAAACGATGAGTATGACCTATGATCAAATGTTCTCATTTGACTCCTAAGTCAATATACTCATATATAGATGACCTAGTCATCGCCAATTGCTTGATAGATGCTAGAATTGGTTGTGCATGCTTTGCCACATATTTCAATTGCCATTTTATTGTGTGAGCATGTTGAGAGCATATTTTACTCATTCAAGGACATCCACTTGTTGTTTTGATTGATTGTTTTTTCTTTTTCTTGCCAAGTGGATGGACAAGAATGCCTAATAACCTTCTCTATCTATCTATGCTTTTCTCGTCTCAAACTCTATTCATGCTACATCACAAAATTTGATCAAGTCAGATTCAAATCACTCTGTGTGAGGAGCACTCAGAGTACCCGATTTGTCATAGACTTAAACTTCCAAAACTTCCTTGTGCTTTTTGGTCTGACCGATTCCTCCATTTCGGTCATACCGAGATCACTAAGTCGATCTAGGTTTTCATCTCGGTGCAACAGATTTGTACTTTTCGGTCACACCGAGTTGCAATAACTGTTCACAGTTATGCATCTCGGTGCCACTGAGTTGTACCACTCGGTCACACCGCGAGGGTCGGGCTATATATATCGCATGGGCAAAATTTGGAAAATTTTCTCTGAATCCTCTCGCCCGCGCATAGCTCGCTCTGCCAACTTGGTCTCCGGATCGTCCTCCTCGTCGCCAGCCGCCTCCAGTCGCTGGTCTCCGGATCGTCCTCCTCGTCGCCAGCCGCCTCCAGTCGCTGGTCTCCGCCACCGTCAACAGAATTCGTCTCCGCCGTTGCCGCCGTAGCGAGTCCGCCACCGAACTAGGGTTTGGAATCGATCACAGTGCTATTCCCCGTCCAAATCCTAGCACATTGTGTTCTTAATGAATCTTGCTACGATTGAAACACTCCTATCCAGTCAAAACAATCCTTAGAATAGTTGAGTTTCGAAAATTTAGGTTTAGGTTTCCGCCGAAATCATCTCGGACCCACCGGGTTGCGGAACTCGGTTCCACCGATTCGGCCACGGCCATTGCACATGTGGTTCTCGGTCTGACCGAGAATTACAAATCGATGAGACCGAGTTCAGGACTTTGTGAAACCCTAGCAGTCTCGGTGCCACCGAACTGTGACTCGGTCTGACCGAGTTCACTAGTTTTGGTTCCAAAAGCTGCTTCGGTATCACCGAGTTTGCAGATCGGTCGATCCGAAATGCTTTCTGTGAAAAACTAAAACTAACTTTTTGACTCATTCTTTTGCAAAAACCTCTGCATTTTGTGATGCTCATCCACTCTATCTCATCTATAAACTATTCACAGGGTCAGCAGTCTGAACTTCAACATGTCTGATCAGAGTGATAGCCAGAACAGATCTGAGGAGCAGGCTCATTTGAGTGAGGGCACTAGTCCCTCTAGAAGTTCTGATGAGGGTAGCAGGAGCACCGCAAGCAATCTGCCCAAAGCTACCACTAGAGCAAGCAAGAAGAGAACCTCTGAGTCAGAGGATGAGGACTATGTGGCAGAAGAGGAAGCCACATCCAAGAAGAAGGTACTCAAGAAAGAGTATGGCTCAGCTGCAGCCACAAAGCCAGGACTGCAAATCAAAAGGACAGCAGGGAGACAGCCAATGTCCAAAGCCAGGGCATCCTCTCAGAAATCTTCCAAGTCAACTACAGAAGATGAGGCTGTGAAAGAAAAGAAGGAAAGAAAAAGGGGCAGATGGTGCAAGAAGGTTGATCCAATGGCTGAGTTTGAAAAACATTCATCAGATGAAGAAGAGGAAGAAGAGGTTGTTGCACCAGCACCTAAGGCACAGAAACTCATGGGAGATGCCATAACGTCAGGGGCTACTGCATCCAAGCCCAAGGAAGCACCCAAAGCTGCATCTAAGCCCAAGAGTGCACCAAAGAGAAACACCAGAAACATATCTGCTGCTGAAAAGAACAAGGCCCCAGTGCCTGACATTGCTGAAGAAGAAGAAGGTCAAGTGCTCAGGAAGCTTAAGCCCAAGATCCCAGACCACAATGATGCTCATCTTGTGGCTGAGGACATGAAGATTAGAAGAGATTCAGGGCTGAAGAAGTGCAGAGAAGCAGATCCATATGCTTCAAGGAGAAGAACTGCTGTGGATTACAGGTTTCATACCAACGAACAGCAGGATTTCTATGAGACAGTGCTGCTTGATAAGAAGCCCATAGTTTGTGACATGAGATGGGTTGATTGGGAGTACATCAAGGAGAATGAAGAGCACTATCCTAGAGTATATGACAACTTCAAGGGTTGTGGAGTTGCAGACTTTGTTGGGCAGAAGCTCACAAAGTGGAATGAAGAGTTGATCATGCAATTCTACTCCACAGCACACTTCTATCCAGATGGCAGGATTGTGTGGATGTCAGAAGGAACCAGATATCAGTGAACAGTTGCTGAATGGGCACAACTCATTAATGCCCCAGAAGAGCAGAAAGATGACTTGGACATATATGCCAAGAAGAAGATGGATCACAATTCCATGTCCAACATGTACAAGGAGATCCCAAACAAGGCACTTGATACTTTCAAGTTTGGCTCAGTGCATTATCTTCTGTCAGGGCTGCCCACCATTAATTGGATTCTGAGGCACACTCTATTGCCCAAGTCAGGTGATCACAAGATGATCCGAGGCCATGCAATAAACATGCTCCATGTATTTGATGTGCCACAGAAGTTCAAGGGGATGAGCCTCATGGTAGAGACCATTAAGAGAATAGCAGCTGGTCAGAAGAGGAGCTGTGGATATGCCCCACAAATTCAAGAGCTGATAAACTCAAAGATGGGCATAGGCACATACCTGCTGGACAAGGAACACCTGCCCATCCATCCAGACTTTGAAGACAATCAGGTTGTCATGAACAAGGATGAACCATCATCTGCACATGCTCAAGCAAAGAAAGAGAAGGCAAAGTTGGAGAAAGATGCCAGGATGCCAACTCAAGAGGAGGCATCTGAGTATTTCTTGAAAAACAAGCAGGAGCAGCTAAGTTACCTGATAGCATCCACTCTGAGGATTGAGAAAGGACTGGCCACCCTAACTCAAAACCAAGAGAGTTTGGAAAGAATCATGGAACAAAAGTTCTATGACCTAGATGTGAAGGTGACAGAGGACCAGTCTGTTGTGGAACAACTACAAGAAGATATGCAGGAGAGGAAGGGCAAGACCACAACTGATGCATTTTCCAGGGTGCCCAGAGCTCAGAGATCATCTGCAGTACCAGTTCCTGACACCAGAGCCACCACTTCTGCACCAGCTACAGCTTCTGTTCCACCAGCTCCAGCTCCTGCCCCAGCAGCTCCAACTACTTCAACCGAAGCCTTCGTCCTTGGCATCATCCGGACTCCACCACCTGAAGACCAAGCCTGAGAGTCGTTTAGTGCTATGCATTCTCTATGAACTTTTTGGTAACTTGTTGCCAAAGGGGAGAAAAATGTACAAATCATAGGCTTCGAGAGAGAGAGAGAGTTTTCATTTGTTCTCTCTTGTCTTCTTGGTTGAACTTTTTGTTGCTTTTGAGTGCTTGAGATACTATGCTTTTATCTGTGAGACATTGATGATCATGTGTTTGATCATAAGCTACACTTAATGCTTGTTGGATGTTACTATCAATTTACCCTTATGTTGATCATTCACTTTGCTTGGTGATGAGTGCATGCATTTAACTCTTATCATTTTGAGCGCTCCACCAAGATGTATGTGACATGGAAGAGTAACCCATGATCCTAACTCATTGTGCATTTGCAGTCCAAAGCAAATCTTAAATATGCACAAATTTAGGGGAAGCTCTTACTTATCACATACTTCTCAAAGCGACGATATATTCCATTCTTATTATCATTTGTCGAAGCTTTGATCTATATGTTGTCATCAATTACCAAAAAGGGGGAGACTGAAAGTGCAACTATCCCTGGGTGGTTTTGGTAATTCCTAACAACATATAGCTCATTGAGCTAACATCATTCCAAGATGAATATTTCAGAAAAGCTCAATGGATGGCATGGCATGGATGAGGAAAGTGGATCCCTCAAAATTACAAGTACAAAGGATTGGCTCAAGCTTCAAGAACAAGACTCTACATTTTACATTTTTAGTGATCCAAGATCACATTGAGTCCATAGGAAAAGCCAATACTATTGAGGAGGGATGAGGTGTTGCTTAATGAGCCTCTTGCTTCATGTGCTTAGTGATATGCTCCAAAATCCTCAACTACCTTTCCATATCCTCATATGACCCAAACCTAAAGTCAAACTCGGCCCCACCGATTCTTTCTATCCGGAGCCACCGAGTTTCACATGTCTTAGCCACTGCCACAAACCCTAGCAAATCTGTTTCACCGATAGGGATCTCGGTCTCACCTAGATGGGATTGCAATTTCTCTGTTTCCCTTCGTAACGTTTCGGTCCAACCGAAGTGAGTGATCGGTCCCACCGAGATTGCAATGTAAACTCACTGTTTCCCTTTCGTAACATTTCGGTCTCACCGAAAAGAGCGAATCGGTCCCACCGAGTTTACCTGACCAACTCTCTGGTTAGCTTATTACCAAAATCGGTCCCACCGAGTTTGTGTAATCGGTCACACCGAGATTACGTTATGCCCTAACCCTAACCATATCGGTCCTACCGAGTTGCTCTCAGTCCCACCGAAAATCCTAATGGTCACTAGGTTTGCTAAATCGGTCCGACCGAGTTTAACGATTCGGTCCCATCGAGTTTGGCAGATTGAGTGTAACGGTTAGATTTTCTGTGGAGGCTATATATACCCCTCCACCCACTCTTCATTCGTGGAGAAAGCCATCAGAACAGATCTTCACTTCCAATACACATTTTCTGAGAGAGAACCACCTACACTTGTGTTAAGCTCAAGATATTCCATTCCTACCATATGAATCTTGATCTCTAGCCTTCCCCAAGTTGCTTTCCACTCAACTCTTCTTTCCACCAAATCCAAATCCTGTGAGAGAGAGTTGAGTGTTGGGGAGACTATCATTTGAAGCACAAGAGTAAGGAGTTCATCATCAACACACCATTTGTTACTTTTTGGAGAGTGGTGTCTCCTAGATTGGCTAGGTGTCACTTGGGAGCCTCTGACAAGATTGTGGAGTTGAACCAAGGAGTTTGTAAGGGCAAGGAGATCGCCTACTTCGTGAAGATCTACCGCTAGTGAGGCAAGTCCTTCGTGGGCGATGGCCGTGATGGTATAGACAAGGTTGCTTCTTTGTGGACCCTTCGTGGGTGGAGCCCTCCGTGGACTCGCTCGACCGTTACCCTCCGTGGGTTGAAGTCTCCATCAACGTGGATGTATGATAGCACCACCTATCAGAACCATGACAAAAACATCCGTGTCTCCAATTGCGTTTGGATCCTCCAAACCCTTCCCTTTACATTCTTGCAAGTTGCATGCTTTACTTTCCGCTGCTCATATACTCTTTGCATGCTTGCTTGAATTGTGTGAAGATTGCTTGACTTGTGCTAAGATAGCCAAAATCTGCCAAGAACTAAAATTGGGAAAAGGATAGATTTTTATTTGGTCAAGTAGTCTAATCACCCCCCCTCTAGACATACTTCCGATCCTACAGCCGCCAGCGCCCCGTGGCGTTTGGTGGTGCGCGTGCCGCCTGGGGCATGGAGTTGATGTCTTCTTGGGCGGATGACGCCGCCCGGGCTGGCCAAGCAGCCCAGTGGTCGGTGTTGGCCCTCAGGTCGCCGGACATCGGCATTGCAGAGTGCTGGCGGGCCTGCTGATGAAGAGAGGCTTCGGCGCACCCCTACCTAGCGCGCTAAATGTTGGATTTTGGGTTCCGGCAAAACCCTCAAGGTTCGAACACTGGGGTGCGCACGAAGATCTCTCCCTCCCCTAGCTCACACGCTTACTGCGACCTCAAAGCTCACCACATCGAACTCGCAGAACAAAGGACACAAGGTTTATACTGGTTCGGGCTACCGATGTGGTGTAATACCCTACTCTAGTGTGGTGCGGTGGATTGCCTCTTGGGCTGAGGAAGAACTAGTACAAGGGAAGAACAACCTCTTGAAGAGAGGTGTTCTTGAGCTCGGTGAGCTTGTGTGGTTGAGGATGATCTGAATGATCCAGGATCAGTTGCCTCCTACTGTGGTGGCTAGTCCTATTTATAGAGGCCCTGGTCCTCTCCCCAAATGTAGGCGGGAAGGGATCCAACAACAGCCAAATTTGAAGGGAGACAACTAGTACAAGTTATCCTGACTAAAGGTGGTCTTCACGTGCCAAAGGCTCTGGTGGTGACTCTGTCCTGGGCTCTACGGTGGCCTCCGTCCTGTCGTCCTGCTGGTCTTGGTCTTGTTGCACCGATATGGGAACCTTTGCCTGATGCCTCGGGACTCCTCGCCTGCGCTTACCTCTTTAGCACCAAAGAGGAAACGAGTACAATGCGCGCGCTGGCGTCCGCCTGGCGCCCTCCTGACCTCGGTCGTCATGGCTTGCGTCATAGGGACCTCGCGAGGTGCCCCTTGCCTTGATCTCTGCGCCCCTCGCGAGCCAGCCTAGTGAGGCTGCTCCCGAGGTCTTGTGTCGTCCGCCTCGCGAGGCTTGGCCCCTCGCGAGGGTCTTGAGTGTGTGCTGATGAAGATGGGCCGTACAGGGCCTCTAGCGGTGCCACGCCATGGGCTGCGGGCAGGCAAGTCTGGGGACCCCCGTTCCTAGGACGCCGACATTCTCCCCCTAAGTTAAGAACAAGCTATGTTTGGATTTCCGAGTCCTACAAGCCGGATACCCATCTTCAGAAGAGACCTCATGTCCTCCGAACATAGAACAAGACATTGAGCCCGAAGACCGCCAGGACGCTCCGGACCCTAAGTCGGTGACTTCGCAAATTCTTCAAACTCCGGATGCTATAATGGGTCAGGATTCATATTTTAGCCCGCCCACCCACCACAAGCAATACTCCCCAAACAATTCAGGTCCTCTAGACGTATGCGACCTAATGTATGTACGGCAGCATCCTGAGGAAATAGTCCACCACTTTCGGGCCAGGTTCGTCCTTGTCAAAAACGAGATCAAGGACTGCCATGACGACGACGCGGTTTCAATATTTTGCCGCAATTGTACGGATGAGGGAATCCTCAACGCCCTCAACTGCCGCCGCATACTGCACTTTGTAGATCTGGCACACATCGTACAAAAGTACAGTGCAATGGAAAGCACCTGGAGGGCACAAACAACACGGTGGGAACCTCCTGCCTTCATGCAGCCCACCGAATGGACAAAAAGGATGCACCCTTACAGGGCACCTGATCATCATCCCATGGACAAAAAAGTGAATCCCTTACGGGACACAGAACTAGCCTTGATAACCTGCTCGATAAACCTTGTCAGATACACACAACACCGAATACTGAACCAACACATAGCCTTCGGGCATGTTGGGTACTCCGGCAGGTGGCTAAGAGCGGTGAGGCCATCCTCGCCGGCATTCCCTCGAAGAGGCACTGTTCAGAAGATGCCGATCTCAACGTTTTGACGGTCTTTGAGACCTTTTCTTCCAACAA
Organism: Aegilops umbellulata; assembly: GCA_032464435.1. Taxonomy (NCBI): domain Eukaryota; kingdom Viridiplantae; phylum Streptophyta; class Magnoliopsida; order Poales; family Poaceae; genus Aegilops; species Aegilops umbellulata. The sequence continues at coordinate 336,635,149 of CP136058.1, forward strand.
CCGGTGCAAAAGGGCATTGCGCGACCTTACCGAAGTCAACCGGGTAGCCGTAGTAAATCCTTGGAATGACATGGCGATAACCTTCACCGCCGCCGACGAGCCAAGGGGCAGATCAGTCCAAGCACCAGCCGCTTTGGTCTTAAACCCAATAGTAGATGGCTTTCAGCTCACCAAAGTACTCATGGATGGCAGCAGCGGATTAAACCTCATCGACGAAGATACGCTCCAAAAAATGGAGATGTACAAAAGTCGCATTGAGCAAAGCGGCACCACTTTCCGAGGCATCATCCCCAGTCGAGAAGCAATAAGCTTGGGGAGGATCAAAGTCGACGTCGTATTCGGCACACCGGAGAACTATAGGTCCGAAGAGTTACTCTTCCACGTGGCACCTTTCTATAGCGGATATCATGCCCTGTTAGGGCGAGATGCATTCATACGCTTTCAAGCCATACCCCATTACAGGTACATGAAGCTCAAAATTCCAGGGCCCAACGGAGTTATCACTATCACTAGTGATCCGGATATAGCACTCCACGCCGAAAACAAAACCGCATCCCTATTCCTCGAGGCGCTATCCGAGGCCCTTGCGGCCGAGGAACTGACTACTCTACGCTCTACAGTGGCCAAGGACGATGTAATCCTCAACAAGAGGCCCAAATCCACTTCCTTTAAACCAGAAGATGAAATAGTCAAATTTCAAGTACATCCAACGGATCCAAACAAAACTGCAACCATTGGAGCACAGCTGGATCCAACTATCAGCGCCGCTTTAAGAGCGTTTTTGCGCGAAAATTGGGACATCTTTGCCTGGCGTCCTTCGGATATGCCAGGAATCCTACGCAGACTGGCCGAACACAGCCTCAATATAATAAAAGGCTTCCAACCAGTCAAGCAAACGCTGCGACGATTTTCCGAACCCAAGCGATAAGCCATGGGGGAGGAGTTAGCCAAACTACTTGAAGTCGGGTTCATCAGAGAGATCAAACACCCGGATTGGCTAGCAAACCTGGCACATTTGTGTCGATTTCAAAGACCTAAACAAGGCCTGCCCTAAGGACCCCTTCCCACTGCCCCGCATTGACCAAATCATTGATGCAGGGTTAGGACACGATTCACTGTGCTCCCTTGATGCATACTCCGGATACCATCAAATAAAAATGAGGGAATCTGATCAAGCCGCAACGGCATTCATCACTCCGTATGGGCCTTTCTGCTTCAACACTATGCCTTTCAGACTCAAAAACGCCGACGCCAGCTACAACCGCATGATTCAAACATGCCTAGAAAAATAGATTGGCAAGACGGTGGAGGCATATGTAGATGATGTAGTTATTAAAACTAAACATGTCGAATCATTGGTGGACGACTTGCGCCTCACATTCGACAAGCTCCGAACATATGACATACGGCTCAATCTGGAAAAATGCGTTTTCGGCGTCCCGGCCAGAAAGCTGCTCGGGTTCATTGTTTCCAATTGAGGAATCGAAGCAAATCCAGCCAAAATCTGAGCCTTGTCGCAATTGGCAACACCAATAGACCTAAAGCAGGTCCAAAAACTAGCTGGGTGCGTGGGAGCCTTGAGCTGCTTTATCTCCAGATTGGGAGAAAAGGCACTACCACTTTATCACCTGCTCTGATGTACCGATCAATTTGGGTGGACGGATGCGGCGACGGACGGGTTGGTAGAAATAAAAACTTTGTTAGCAAACAACCCAATCCTTGCTGCACCAAACGTCTGCGAACCTATGCTACTGTACATATCAGCAACTCACCAAGTAGTGAGCGTTGTGCTCGTTGTCGAACGAGAGGAAGAGGAAGAGGGACACAAATTCCCACTCCAAAAACTAGTATACTACGTATTGGCGGTCCTTACACCATGCAAATCCCGATTCCCGCATTATCAAAAGATAGCCTATGCAGTCTTCATGTCATCTCGAAAACTGCGGCACTACTTTCAAGAGTGCTCGATCACGGTGGCCTCCGAAGTGCCACTCAATGACATCATAAACAATTGAGATGCCACCGGCCGCATTGCCAAATGGGCTATCGAGCTCTTACCATTTGAAATAACATACAAGCCACACCGAGCTATTAAATCTCAGGTGTTGGATGACTTTGTCGCCAAATGGACAGAAGCCGAAATCCCTAAAGAGTACAACACATACTCCAACTTGGTGATGTACTTCGACGACTCCAAAATGTTAGCCGGATTGGGGGTTGGTGTCATCCTAAAAACCCCTACAGGGGACACAGTCCGTTATGTACTACAAATCATGTATACGGATTCCAATAATGCGGCCGAATATGAAGCACTCCTGCATGGACACCGGATGGCCGTTTCTATGGGAATACAACGCCTTGAGGTGCGTGGGGATTCAAACCTCGCGATCTCTAATATATGGATAATTCGATGCAAAAGATCCAAAGATGGCGGCCTACTGCAACGCCGTACTCAGAATATCAGCTCGATTTGAGGGGCTCGAGTTTCATCATGTGGCTCGAGATAGTAATCAAGCAGCAGACATCCTTGCTCGAATGGGCGCTAAATGTGACCCCGTCCCGTCTAACACCTTTTTGGAGAGGCTTTTCAAGCCATCTGTGGTATGGCAAGACGAGAGAAGAAATAACAGTCCGACGCCGATCACACCCCCGGACATCGAACACGATTCGGATATCATCGGGGGATTGGGCACTGAGCCAACACCTTCCGCTCATGTAATCATGGCGGTTATTGCTCCATGGACCGAACCCTTCTTGTCCTACCTTAATAGGAAGGATCTCCCGAATGATCAGAACGAGGCCTGTCGCATAGTCCGACGCTCTAAGGCCTACAAAGTTCACGAAGGAGAACTCTACAAGAAAAGCACTACTGGAGTTCTTCTAAGATGTATCTCCGAAGAGGAGGGGTAGACGCTCTTGGCTGAAATACATGCTGGCCTTGACGGACATCATGCTGTAGCTCGGGCCCTTGTAAGCAAAGCCTTCCATACAGGCTTCTTCTGTCCCACGTCCCGAGCAGATGCACATGCCCTTGTACAGTGCTGTGTAGGTTGCCAGCTCTTCGCCAATCAAAGCTATATGCCTCCTAATGCCCTAGGAACTATCCCCGTTACCTGGCCTTTTGTGGTCTGGAGGCTAGACATGGTCAGACCCCTTAAAGGGGGAAGCCATGAGAAGAAATATTTACTGGTCATGGTGGATAAATTCACTAAGTGGATTGAGGCCAAACCAATAAAAACGGCTGAGGTGACAAGTGTTTTCTCTGTGATGAACTCAGTTTCACCGAATTGTAATTTTCGGTCCAACCGAATCCCTTCGGTACCACCGAAACATGCCACTCGGTGTCACCGATTTCGCAACAGGAAAAACAGTTTGCCACATATTCTATAATTCTTCTGATCCAGCTCCACTCAATGAATCTTGTCCTCTACAAGCATCACAGTTCTATCCATTGCTTTGTGCTGAATCTCAAGGACCAACCCTATTCGACGGATTCCAGAAAAACCTTCTTGGAAATTGATGTCAAAGGGGGAGAGAGAGATCACATCAAAGCTTATCACCAGGGAGAAAGAGAGAAAAAGTATTAAGGGGGAGAAAGAGATCTCCAGGGGAGAGAATACTCAAGGATCCCAGATGCTTGATGTTCAAGAGGAGAGATGCCACATGTCTTTTTGGGGGAAAGACATGTTCATATGTGCTCATTTGCATTATGTTCTATTCATTCATATCTTTCAGCTCTGATTTTCTGTTCCCTATCTTCTCCCAATATCCCATGTCAGATTCAGGGGGAGCAAGACACCTAAGGGGAAGAAATCATTCAAATTCATTGCATATCTTTACTCTTGGGGACATGTCTAATCCAATGTGGTACCTTGTACTCACTCTCTACATGTCATCCCAGTCTTGGTATTCTTGTGGTTTTCTTTGGTTTGCTCTGGCTAGTGGATGTACCTGTGTTATCTAACCTTGTTTATGCAGGTTCATTCCATCCTAAGCCAACTCAAGACTACAAGGTAAGTATATGCATCAGAATCATGAGTATGAGGAATTCTTGCTTTTGTACATACTGTTTGCAAGAAGGACTCATAAGCATGAAGGTATTTCTCTTAATAATCTTTTTCTCTGATGCATACGGCCAAGATACATGTAACACATTGCTTACTCTATCATGATTATGCTCTCACATACTTCTATATTTCATATTCATATGATTGCATACATATAGGGGGAGCCTATGGTTATTACATGTTCTTCCAAAGCTTTACTTGCTATTCTTTGTATCTTTATCTAAAGCTTTGATGTATGTTGCCATCAATTACCAAAAAGGGGAAGATTGAAAGCACAAGTGCTCCGCAGGTGGTTTTGGTAATTAATGTCAACATATCTCTTGTTGGACTAACACTTTTATCTAGTATGTTTCAGATAAGTTCAACAATGGAGTGGCATGGACTAAAGGTTGTGGGAACTCCTTCAAGATGCTAAGGACAAAGGATTGGCTAAAGCTTCAAGCTCAAGACTCTTCATTTTACACTTTTAGTGATCCAAGATCACATTGAGTCCATAGGAAAAGCCAATACTACCAAGGAGGGATGAGGTGTTGCTTAATGAGCCTTTTGCTCCATGTGCTTGATGATATGCTCCAAAACCCTCAGCTACTTTCCCACTTCCACATATGACCTAAACCCAAAGTCAAACTCGGACCTACCGATTCTTTCTATCCGGCGCCACCGAGTTTCACATGTCATAAGCCACTACCAAACCCTAGCAAATCGGTTCTACCGATAGGGATCTCGGTCTCACCGAGATGGGATTGCAGTCTCACTGTGTATGTCCATTGTCAAAATCGGTCTCACCGAGTTTTGGCAATCGGTACTACCGAGATTACAATGCAAACTCTCTGGTTAACTCATTACCAAAATCGGTCCAACCGAGTTTAGTAATCGGTCCCATCGAGTTTGCCTGACCAACTCTCTGGTTAGCCTATTACCAAAATCGGTCTCACCGAGTTTGTGTAATCGGTCTCATCGAGATTACGTTATGCCCTAACCCTAACCATATCGGTCCTACCGAGTTGCATGTCAGTCCCACCGAAAATCTCTAACGGTCGCTAGGTTTACTATTTCGGTCCGACCGAGTTTGTTGATTCGGTCCCACCAAGATTGGTAAATTGTTTGTAACGGTTGGATTTTGTGTGGAGGCTATATATACCCCTCCACCTCCTCTTCATTCATGGAGAGAGCCATCAAAACACATCTACACTTCCAACTCATATGTTCTGAGAGAGAACCACCTACCCTTGTGTTGAGGCCAAGATATTCCATTCCTACCATATGAATCTTGATCTCTAGCCTTCCCCAAGTTGCTTTCCACTCAAATCTTCTTTCCACCAAATCCAAATCCTGTGAGAGAGAGTTGAGTGTTGGGGAGACTATCATTTGAAGCACAAGAGCAAGGAGTTCATCATCAACACACCATTTGTTACTTCTTGGAGAGTGGTGTCTCCTAGATTGGCTAGGTGTCACTTGGGAGCCTCCGACAAGATTGTGGAGTTGAACCTAGGAGTTTGTAAGGGCAAGGAGATCGCCTACTTCGTGAAGATCTACCGCTAGTGAGGCAAGTCCTTCGTGGGCGATGGCCATGGTGGGATAGACAAGGTTGCTTCTTCGTGGACCCTTCATGGGTGGAGCCCTCCGCGGACTCGTGCAACTGTTACCCTTCATGGGTTGAAGTCTTCATCAACGTGGATGTAGGATAGCACCACCTATCCGAACCACGGGAAAAACATCCGTGTCTCCAATTGCGTTTGAATTCTCCAAACTCTTCCCTTTACATTCTTGCAAGTTGCATGCTTTACATTCCGCTGCTCATATACTCTTTGCATGCTTGCTTGATATGTATTGTGTATGTTGAAATATTGCCTAAAACTCCACTCAAACCGAAAAGCTTAAAAATTGCAACTTTAGCACTAAGTGTCTAATCACCCCCCTCTAGACACACCTACTTCTAGATCCTACACATGGACACTTTCCTTGATGCCGCCACTTGTATTGCAGACATCATAGACCGCGACCCAGCGAGTCCTTCTCCTGATGCGTGACCGAAAAACATTAAGCTCCACCTTTATTTGCCTCGGAATGCCGAGTGATTGTGTAACCGTTAAACTTCTTTGGGCTTGATGCTCGAATACTTTTGATCCATCGTCCGGAACTTTAGGATTTGTCCGAACTTGGTTTATTTCAGAATATGCTTGCGTTGGCCTTCGAGTGGAATTTGTTCTTCACTCAGAATAATCTTTGTGCTTGAGATGCAGCTCTGAGGTGGAGACTCCAGTCGACCTGCACTTCATCGTCCTTGCGGATAGGGATGAAGCACGTATTGCAGTCGACCTGCACCTCATCGTCCTTGCGGATAGAGGTGTAGCGCACATTGTATTTGTGGCGCGGCTCCGAAGGAGAAGGTTGCAGTCGACCTGCTCCTCGTCGTCCTTGCGGATAGGGATGGAGCGCACATTGTACTTATGGCGTAGCTCCGAAGGATAAGGTTGCAGTCGACCTGCACCTCGTCGTCCTTGTGGATAGGGATGGAGCGCACATTGTACTTGTGGCGTAGCTCCAAAGGAGAAGGTTGCAGTCGACCTGTACCTCATTGTCCTTGCGGATAGGGATGGAGCAGACATTGTATTTGTGGCGTAGCTCCGAAGGAGAAGGTTGCAGTCGACCTGCACCTCATCATCCTTGCAGATAGGGATGGAGTGCACATTGCACTTGCGGCGTAGCTCCGAAGGAGAAGGTTGCAGTCGACCTGCACCTCGTCGTCCTTGCGGATAGGTACGTGCTTCAAACTTAGGTGAGTACTGGACTGCAGCTAAGCCTCCGAGTGGGAGGGTTGCTCTCCACTCGGTAGGATTTTTCAAACTTAGGTGAGTACTCGACTGCAGCTAAGCCCCCGAGTGGGAGGGTTGCTCTCCACTCGGTAGGATTTTTCAAACTTAGGCGAGTACTGGACTGCAGCTAAGCCCCCGAGTGGGAGGGTTGCTCTCCACTCAGTAGGATTTTTCAAACTTAGGCGAGTAGTGGACTGAAGCTAAGCCCCGGAGTGGGAGGGTTGCTCTCCACTCGGTAGGATTTTTTAAACTTAGGCGAGTACTGGACTGCAGCTAAGCCCCCGAGTGGGAGGGTTGCTCTCCACTCGGTAGGATTTTTTAAAATTAAGCGAGTATTGGACTGCAGCTAAGCCCCCGAGTGAGAGGCTTGTTCACCACTCGGTAGGATTTTTTCAAACTTAGGCGAGTACTGGACTGCAGCTAAGCCCCCGAGTGGGAGGGTTGCTCTCCACTCGGTAGGATTTTTTAAACTTAGGCGAGTACTGGACTGCAGCTAAGCCCCCGAGTGAGAGGCTTGCTCACCACTCGGTAGGATTTTTCCAAACTTAGGCGAGTACTGGACTGCAGCTAAGCCCCCGAGTGAGAGGCTTGCTCACCACTCGGTAGGATTTTTTCAAACTTAGGCGAGTACTGGACTACAGCTAAGCCCCCGAGTGAGAGGCTTGCTCACCACTCGGTAGGATTTTTTCAAACTTAGGCGAAACGGATTCGCAGCTAAGCCCCCGAGTGAGAGGCTTGCTCACCACTCGGTAGGATTTTTCGAACTTAGGCGAAACGGATTCGCAGCTAAGCCCCCGAGTGAGAGGCTTGCTCACCACTAGGTAGGATTTTTCAGACTTGGGCGAAACAGATTCGCAGCAAAGTCACCCACTGGGGGATTTCAAACGTAAACAAAAGCAACAACAATCGTTTAGGAAGATTATAAAGCTCTTGTATTTGATAAATAAATTACAAAGGTTTTTCTTATTACATCTCATCTAAGTGAGTATTAAGTGTAAAAGGGGCGGAGCAGCTCCGCGTTCCAAGCTCGTGGCTCGTCTTTCTGATGCTCGACATTGTAAAGATGGTATGCTCCATTGTGGAGAACTCTGGTGATAATGAAGGGGCCTTCCCAAGCAGGGGCGAGCTTGTGTGGCTTCTGTTGATCCACTCGAAGAACCAAGTCTCCCTCTTGAAAGGATCGACCTCTCACATTTCTGGCGTGGAATCGACGCAAGTCTTGCTGATAAATGGTCGACCGGATCAAAGCCATCTCTCTTTCCTCCTCTAAGAGGTCGACTGCATCCTGCCGGGCCTATTCTGCTTCCTCTTTAGAGAAAAGTTCGACCCGGGGTGCATTGTGGAGCAGGTCACTTGGCAGAACAGGTTCAGCTCCATAAACCAAAAAGAACGGAGTTCGGCCAGTCGACCGATTGGGAGTTGTCCTCAAACCCCAAAGAACTGATGGAAGTTCATCGACCTAGGCACCTGCTGTGTGCTTGAGATCACGCATCAGTCGGGGTTTCAGTCCCTTGAGAATTAAGCCATTTGCTCTTTCTGCTTGCCCATTCGACTGAGGGTGTGCGACTGAAGCATAGTCGACTCGCGTGCCTTGAGAAATGCAGTAGGCTCTAAACTCATCTCTGCTTTGATGGAGTCAGAACTTCAGAAACATAATAAACCGGGCGCTGAACTTTATAGGCTTTTCCCTCTTCTTCCCGCTCGACCATAAGTATTGTACTGACGACTTGTCCAGTGGCTGCAATATAAAGCAGTAAAGGCTCTTTGCTGATTGGGGCAGCAAGCTCCGGCTGGGTGGAAAGCAGGGCTTTTAGCTCTGCAAATGCTGCATCAGCTTCAGGAGTCCACTCGAACTTACCTGACTTCTTCATCAGTCGGTAGAGAGGCAGTGCCTTCTCACCGAGTCGAGAAATGAATCGACTTAGGGCGGCCAAACAACGGGTAAGCTTCTGGACATCATGCACACGCACATGGCGTTTCATCCGGAGTATGGCACCCACTTTCTCAGGGTTAGCATCGATCCCTCGTTCGGAAACAAGAAAACCGAGTAATTTTCCTCCTGGAACTCTGAATCTGCACTTCGATGGATTAAGCTTGATATCATACCTTCTGAGGTTGGCGAAGGTTTCAGCAAGGTCAGCTAGTAGGTCGGAACCTTTACGTGACTTGACCACAATGTCATCCATGTACGCTTCCACATTCCGACTGATTTGAGTGGGTAAACACTTCTGAATCATCCGCATGAATGTGGCTCCAGCGTTCTTCAGGCCGAATGGCATAGTGACATAACAGAAGCACCCGAATGGGGTGATGAAAGCTGTTTTAATCTCATTGGGTCCATACAGACGGATCTGATGATACCCGGAATAAGCGTCCAAAAAGGACAAACGCTCGCACCCCGCAGTCGAGTCGACTATTTGATCGATGCGAGGGAGAGGAAAGTGATCCTTCGGGCAGGCCCGATTGATATGCTTGAAGTCAATGCACATGCGAAATGAGTCATCCTTCTTAGGGACCATGACAACATTAGCTAACCACTCGGAGTGGTAAATCTCTCGAATAAGCTCAGCTGCCAGAAGCCGAGCCACTTCTTCACCGATTGCCTTTCTCTTCTGTACGGCGGACCGTCGAAGATGTTCTTTAACCGGTTTCACTTTTGGGTCGACTCGCAAACGACGCTCAACCAGTCCCCTAGGAACACCTGGCATGTTAGAGGGTTTCCATGCAAAGATGTCCCAGTTCTCACAGAGAAACTGGGTGAGCGCTTCTTCCTATTTGGAGTCGAGTGTTGTTGAAATGTGAGTCGGAGCAGCATTGGGATCGGGCGGGTGAATATGAATCGGTTTCGTTTCACCGGACGACTGAAATGCTGAGTCCGTGGCAGGCTTTTTAGCTCGCAACAAATCACTTGGATCTGCATTTTTCTGATACTCCTGCAATTCCACTACTGCCATTTGCGCATCGGCGATCTTCGAGCCCTTATGGAAGCACTCTTCTACCTTCTTTCTATTGCCAGTGATAGTGATCACACCTTTAGGACCAGGCATCTTCAATTTGAGGTACACATAGCATGGTCAAGCCATAAAACGTGCATAAGCTGGCCTGCCCAGAATAGCGTGATAAGAACTCTGGAAATCCACAACTTCAAATGTCAACTTTTATTTGCGGTAATTCTTGGAATCACCGAAAACCACATCAAGAGCAATCTGGCCGAGTGATTCAACCTTCTTGCCTGGAATGACTCCATGGAAACTCATGTTGCTTTCACTGAGTGTGGACATCAGAATGCCCATCCCTTTCAACGTCTCTGCATACAGAATATTCAGGCCACTGCCACCATCCATCAGAACTTTAGTCAGTCGAGTGCCTTCGACAACTGGATCGACCACCAATGCTTGCCTCCCAGGGGTGGCTATCTGTGTTGGGTGATCGGACTGGTCGAATGTGATAGCAGTCTGAGACCATTTCAAATAACTGGGTGTCGCCGGAGCGACCATGTTCACTTCTCTGTTGATGACTTTCAGTCGACTTTTCCTCTCAACATCAGCAAAAATCATCAGAGTGGAATTGACGTGAGGTTAACCATCATCACTTTCCTCTTTGTCTTCAACTTTGTCCGACTCCTTTTCCTTCTCTTTGGGTTGTTTCTCTCGGAACTGCTGGATTAGGAGCCGACACTGTCGAGTGGTATGCTTCGGGTAAATGATTTTACCCTCTTCATCTTTCTTTGTGTGGATGTGGCATGGCAAATCCAGCACATCATTTTCATCTTGGTCTTTTATTTTCTTAGGGTTCCATGGCCCTTTGGGATTCCCTTTGGATTTTCCCTGGGTCATGGCTAAGGTTTCTCCAGGAGCAACTGGCTTGGCTTTGCGCTTCTGCTTCCGACTGGAGTTTCGTCCTCCGGTATCATGGGCGACTGTTTTGTGCTTGCCACTCTGGAGTCGATCCTCCTCCTCACCATTGGCATACTTGGTGGCAATCTCCATCATCCGACTCAAAGACATATCTCCGGTCCGACCGAACTTCAGATTCAACTCTCGATATTTGACGCCTTCCTTGAAGGCACAAACTGCTTAGTGATCAGACACATTCTCCACCGTGTGATGCAATGTGATCCATCTCTGGATATAATCCCTCAAAATTTCATTTGTCTTCTGCACACAAGACTGCAGCTCTGTCAACCCTGCTGGCCGTTTGCATGTTCCTTCAAACGTTCTGACAAACACTCGGGCAAGATCTTCCCAAGTGTAAATGCTGCTGGGTGCTAATTGATTCAGCCATGCTCTGGCCGATCCCTCCAACATCAGAGGCAGGTGTTTCATGGCCACTTCATCATTGCCGCCGCCAATCTGAACAGCCACTCGGTAGTCCTCAAGTCAATTGTCAGGCTTGGACTCACCAGTGAACTTACTGACTCCAGTCGCCAACCTGAAGTTGGGAGGAATCACCGCAGCCCTGATGGCTCTGCTGAAGGACTCTGGACCTGAGACATGCACTCTGCTACTGGTTGGTAAATCCCTATCATGACCTTCCCGGTGAGCTCTGTTTCTATCGACCAAACCCTGAACGAGAATAGATCTCGCATCAAAGCCCGGCTCCCTGGGGTCGATCGGAACCCTTCGCCCAACACTATGAGGGCATCTGTCATCATGCTGTCGAGGCATGTATGACCCACTCCTTGAGGGAGGCATGGGTACTCGACAATGATCATCATGATCGAGTCGGTGATCATACTGCTCACGGTTTCTGTACTGATCACGCCGGTCTCCACGTCCCTCACGCCTCGGGGGCGATCTTGGGCTGTGAGCCGACTGGACTGTATCTGCCATAACGGACCTGCTATGGATCCTATTCCGCGACTGTGACACAACTGTATTCTATTCTCCCGCTGCCCGGAGTAAAGCTCTGATCTGCATTAGACCTCTGCCAGCTTCTGACTGGGAGGGCTGAATTGACTCTGCTATTTGAGCTGCAGCTGTAAGATTCTGGATCGGAGTTCGATATACCTGAGTCGGAGGTGGAAAGAGTTGACGTCGACTGGATTATGGAACCCGCTGACGCGCATGCTCTTCGAGTACGCGCTGGAGGTTCTCCAAGCGAGTGCGCTCAGCCAAGTTGGCTAGGCGCGCGTCCTCCAAGGCCCGGGCCTCGGGGGTTTCTCCAATGATAGGAGTGTGAAGCGCATCCATGTTCCGGCGGCGAAGTTCTTCCCTCTGCTGCGAAGAGAGGGTCTTGGGGAGGTACTCCTCATGGACACGTGATGGATCTCCCCCGCCGTCGCCACCGTCGGCGCGGGGGAAGCCGAGAGGACTGCAAGGTCCATCGACCATCAGGACCTCCGCCGCGGGATCACTGCTGCCGCACTCGGATGCAGTCTCTGCGGAGCCAGTCGATAGATCAAACAGGCCGTAGAGAGTTTTGTCGGGCTCGAGTGTCGCGACTTGGGGGGTGGCCGACTGGCGAGCCACCGCATGCCTCACCCACCGCTGAAGCCTTGATCGACCGGAACGCTTGCGCTGGCGGGCGACAGGGAGGGAGGACGCCACAGGAGTCGACGGATACTGGGTCGACGGCTTTCGCAGGAGGAGGATGCGGACGCACGCGCGAAAGTGCGTTGCCCCGCGGACGGGGAGTGCGTCGACGTCGAGTGGAGCCTCCTGAAGCCAAGCGGAGTCATCGGCGACAAACACGAGCGTGGCGAGATGGATCTCGCGGCCCTCAGCCAAACCTCCACCTGAAACCATGATGAAGGGGATCGGAAAAATATTAACTTCTCCAACAAGTCGCAAAGACACCTGCCCCACGGTGGGCGCCAACTGTCGTGGTTCTAAGTCTGACAGTAGAATGGGGGTAGGAATGTAGAGGCAATATCCTAGCTATGGAGGAGTTGTACACGCAAGTTTTACGAGTTCAGGCCCTTCTCGGAGGAAGTAATAGCCCTACGTCTCGGAGCCCAGAGGCGGTCGACTGGATTATAAGCGTGTGAGTTACAGGGGGTGCGAACCCTTGTCCCAGAGGAGGGGGTGGCTTATATAGAGTGCGCCAGGACCCCAGCTCCCCTCCGTTACATAGGATTCAATGTACATAAAGAGGTGGCATTACAGGTAATGCCTGTATTGAAGTGCTACAAATGATCATTAAATATATGAGTAATTGCCCGACCGTTGCTGCGTAGAGCGGCTTTAGGTCTTCTTATATGTCGAGTGGTTTTATGGTCGAGTGACCTGGATAAAGAGGGGTCTCCGAGTGAATGGTAGGTCGAGTGGACTTCACTCGACACCTTTGCTGGATCCCTTCTTCTGATTCTTGAACTTCTTTGTTCTTAGGACAAGGACCTTAGGTAGGACGTATAGGTCATGCCTATTACCCTACCCCAGGTTTGTGTCCTCATCATGCGCCGAAGGTGACGGGGAGGCGGATCTGTCTCAGAGGAACGGTGGAGCCGCCGACCACCCTTGGGAAGAGTTAGGTGGGGTGAGGAAATCGTAAGGCACATGAAGCTGATCGAAAGCTTCCACAGAGAGGACGTTGAGGCCAGCACCACCGACAATGAGGGTTCTGGTGACTCCAACATTGCTGATGGTGGGTGTGCAGAGCATACGGAGCGCACCGGCGCCGACCATAGTCTTGGGGTGGTCCATGGAGTCAAATACGATGTCGGTCTCGGGCGCCGTCTGGCCGGGAGGAGCCCCTTGCCGCGGCTGGGCAGCCCCCACTTGTCGGAAGAGCTGCTTGATGTGGTGGCTCGATGCCGGTGCCTGCTACCCGCCAAGAATGGAGCAACGGCGTGGGGCTCTGGTGCCGCGAAGCGCGCGGCGAACAGATCACGCAGCTCCTCCCAGGAGGCTAGTGAAGACTCCGGCAGGCTAAGCAGCCACGAGCACGGCACCCCCGTGAGAGACATAGGGAGCCAGTTCGCCACGACTTTGACTTCGGCGCTCGCCGTCCAGATGGCCTCCGCGTACGCACGGAGGAACTCCATGGGGTCCGCCGTGCCGTCGTACCATGGGGGCAGCTCCGGCTGGAACTTTGGCGACCACTGCACCTGTCGCAAGGTGGTGGAGAAATCTCGAAGGCCCGCGATGCCTTCGAACGCGCCCGGCGGCCCGGCGGGCAGGGCGGCGCTGGCCATGGGAACAATGCAGCATAGGTGGAGCGCAGCTGATGAAGAGGTGGACCTTCGATATGCCCCTACCTGGCGTGCCAAATGTCGGATTCAGGGCTCCGCGGACCCAGGAAAGGTTCGATCTCTGGGGCGTGTTCGAAGAACTCAACCACTACAACCAACTGATCCGTCGCCCCATGACCTAGCTCGATGAACAAGGGAGAAGATAGACATGGCAGTTTACCCAGGTTCGGGCCACCTTGCGGTGTAAGACCCTACTCCTGCTTTGGGGTGGATTTGCCTCACGAGGGGCTGAGGATGAACTAGTACAAGGGAAGAACAACCTCGCGAGGTCTGCTCTGGTGAGGGGGTGAGCTAAGGGAATTCGGTGGGATCGTCCCCCTCTACGGTGGTGGCTAACCTATATTTATAGTGGCCTTGGTCCTCTTCCCCCACAACATAGGCAGGAAGGGATCCCATAGTGGCCAATTTGAAAGGGGACAAGTAGTACATCTTATCCTGACGAAAGGTGGTCTTAGCCTGCAAAGCTTCTGGTCGTGACGCTTCGGTGGGCTCGGCGATGACATCCGTCCTACCGTCCTGGCGGTCTTGGTCTCGTTGCACGGGAATGGAAACCTTTGCTTGATTCCTCGAGACCCCGCGCCAACGCTTGCCTCCTTAGCACCAAAGTGGAAACTGTCTTCTCCGTGCCCATTGGCGCCTGCCTGGCCTTGGTCATTATGGCTTGCATCACCGCAACCACACGAGGTTGGGCACCTGCATAGAAATCTCCGCTCCTCGGGTGTAGCCTGTGGAGGCCGCTCCCTCTAGAGGTCTTGGCGTCGACTGCCTCGCGAGGCTTGGCCCATCGCGAGGGTCTTGTCTTGTTGGTGTTGTATATGCGTGATATGTATCCAACGTATCTATAATTTTTGATTGATCCATGCTATTATGTTATCGTTTTCGATGTTTAATGGGCTTTAAAATGCTCTTTTATATTATTTTTGGGACTAACCTATTAACCGAAGACCAAGTGCCAGTTTCTGTTTTTTTTGCCTATTTTAGAGTTTCGCAGAAAAGGAATACCAAACAGAGTCCGATCTTTCTTGGACCGAAAGCAATCCAGAAGACTTGGAGTTGAAGTCTGGGACTCTACGAGGCGGCCACGAGGCAGGAGGGGGCGCCCAGGGGGGTAGGTGCGCCCCCACCCTCGTGGGCCCCTCGTAGCTCCACCGACATACTTCTTCCGCCTATATATACTCTTATACCCTAGATCGATCAGGGAGAGCCACGAAACCACTTTTCCACTGCCGCAACCTTCTGTACCCGTGAGAACCCATCTTGGGGCCTTTTCCGGCGATTTGTCGGAGGGGGAATCGATCACGGAGGGCTTCTACATCAACACCATTGCCTCTCCGATGAAGCGTGAGTAGTTTACCACAGACCTTCGGGTCCATAGTTATTAGCTAGATGGCTTCTTCTCTCTCTTTGATTCTCAATACAAAGTTCTCCTCGGTGTTCTTGGAGATCTATTTGATGTAATACCCTTTTGCGGTGTGTTTGCCGAGATCCAATGAATTGTGGATTTATGAACAAGATTATCTATGAATATTATTTGGTTCTTATCTGAATTCTTATATGCATGATTTGATATCTTTGCAAGTCTCTTAGAATTATCGGTTTATTTTGGCCTACTAGATTGATCTTTCTTGCAATGGGATAAGTGCTTAGCTTTGGGCTCAATCTTGTCCTTTCCCAGTGATAGTAGGGGCAGCAAGGCACGTATTGTATTGTTTCCGCCGAGGATAAAAAGATGAAGTTTATATCATATTGCTTGAGTTTATCCCTCTACATCATGTCATCTTGCTTAATGCGTTACTCTTTTCTTATGAACTTAATACTCTAGATGTATGCTGGACAGCGGTCGATGTATGGAGTAATAGTAGTAGATGTAGAATCGTTTTGATCTACTTGACACGGACGTGATGCCTATATTCATGATCATTGCCTTAGATATCTTCATAACTATGCGCTTTTCTATCAATTGCTCGGCAGTAATTTGTTCACCTACCGTAATACATGCTATCTTGAGAGAAGCCACTAGTGAAACCTATGGCCCCCGGGTATCTTTCTTATCATATTTGCATCTCTTTTATTTACACCATATCTCGTTTATTATTTTGCAATCTTTACTTTCCAATCTATACAACAGAAATACCAAAAATATTTACCTTATTATCTTTATTAGATCTCACTTTTGCGAGTGACCATGAAGGGATTGACAACCCCTTTATCGCGTTGGTTGCAATGTTCTTTATTGTTTTTGAAGGTACTAGGTGATTTGTGCGTTGTCTCCTACTGGATTGATACCTTGGTTCTCAAAACTGAGGGAAATACTTACGCTACTTTCCTGCATCACCCTTTCCTCTTCAAGGGAAAACCAACGCATGCTCAAGAGGTAGCAAGAAGGATTTCTGGCGCTGTTGCCGGGGAGATCTACACCAAGTCAAGACATACCAAGTACCCATCATAAACTCTTCTCCCTTGCATTACATTATTTGCCATTCGCCTCTCGTTTTCCTCTCCCCCATTTATAAAATGATTTTCGGGAACCTTTGCCTTTTTCTTGGCCCGTCTTCTGTTTGTCTCTTTTCGCTCGCTTCTTGTACATCCATGTGTTAGTTCGTTTGTTTTGCCTTCATGGCTAGTCCTCCTATCATTGTTAACACTCCCGATAATGAAGTTCTTAATTTTAAACAAAGGGAGGGAGAAAACCTAAAATATGCTTGGTATAAAATTTGCAATGCTCAAAATAGATCTACTAGAAAGCAATCTACTTCCGTCCTTCTTCGCAATTTTTAAGCATCACTCCTTGGAATAGATATGTTCTTGACACCATTACCGGAGGGAATTTCTTGGGAAGCCATAATTTTTATTCTTATAATGCTATGATAGATTTCTTAGGCCCACCACCTCTTTTGGTCAATGGAACTATTTTAACTTTGGAACATGTGATGCAAAGGCTTGATATTATTAAAGATAAAATTGCCACTATGGAGTTAATCAAATATTTGGATAAAAAGATCCACAACCAATTTACCCAATATGGATCTAAGGTAGGAGTTACTCTGAAAAATCTTAGGGAAAAGGAACCCATAGTTAATGAGAAGATAGATCAAGATTCCACTAGAATTGATAAACTCAAAGATTTTATTACCAACCTGGGGTCCGCTTTTTCTGCCATTAAAAATACCTCAAATCCTCCTCCTACCAAAGTTGCCAAGTTTATCTATGTTCCTAAAAATAAGGGTGAATCTTCTAGTAAGGAAAATGAAGACCTCAAATCAATAAGTGTTCACCCCAACTTTTTCGATATCACTAAGGAACCTTTTGCTACAAATGAATTTCTTGATATCTTGCCTAGGAGTTTGATCATTAACAAAAAAAATAACCTCCTAAGGGTTATGGGTGTTCAATTGAAGAATTGCATACCAAAGATGACAATACCTAGATCTATTCTTGCTCTTATGCCTAGCTAGGGGCATTAAACGATAGCGCTTGTTGGGAGGCAACCCAATTTTATTTTTGTTCTTTACTTTTTGTTCCTGTTTAGTAATAAATAATTCATTTAGCTTCTGTTTAGATGTTATTTTAAGTTTTAATTAGTGTTTGTACCAAGTAGAACTTTGGGAAGAGTTGGGTGAAGTCTTTGTGATCTTGCTGTAAAAAACAGAAACTTTTGCGCTCACGAGATTAGCCGCCATTTTTTACTAGAGAGTGATTTTAGGTTGATTATTTTTACAGATGATTAATAGACAAATTTCTCACGTCCACCATGTGATTTAAGAATTTTTAGAGTTCCAGAAGTATTCGAACAAGTCAGATTACTACTGACTGTTCTGTTTTTGACAGATTCTGTTTTTCATGTGTTGTTTGCTTATTTTGATGAATCTATGAGTAGTATCGGGGGGTATGAACCATAGAAAAGTTGGAATACAGTAGGTTTAACACCAATATAAATAAAGAATGAGTTCATTACAGTAACTTAAAGTAGTGGTTTATTTTCTTATATAGGGAGCTCATGAGATTTTCTGTTGAAGTTTTGTGTTGTGAAGTTTTCAATTTTTTGGGTAAAGATTTGATGGATTTTGGAATAAGGAGTGGCAACAGCCTAAGCTTGGGGATGCCCAAGGCACCCGAAGGTAAAATTCAAGGACAACCAAAAGCCTAAGCTTGGGGATGCCCCGGAAGGCATCCCCTCTTTCGTCTTCGTCTATCGGTAACTTTACTTGAGACTATATTTTTATTCACCACATGATATATGTTTTGCTTGGAGCGTCTTGTATGATTTGAGTCTTTGATTTTTAGTTTACCACAATCATCCTTTCTGTACACACCTTTTGGGAGAGACACGCATGAATCGGAATTTATTAGAATACTCTATGTGCTTCACTTATATCTTTTGAGCTAGATAATTTTGCTCTAGTACTTCACTTATATCTTTTTAGAGCATGGTGGTGGTTTTATTTTATAGAAATTATTGATCTCTCATGCTTCACTTTTATTATTTTGAGAGTCCTTTATAACAGCATGGTAATTTTCTTTGTCTATAAAACTAGTCCTAATATGATGGGCATCCAAGATGGGTCTAATAAGAACTTTCATATAAAGTGCATTGAATACTATGAGAAGTTTGATGCTTGATGATTGTTTTGAGACATGAGGATGGTTATATTAGAGTCATGCTAGTAGATTAATTGTGAATTTGAGAAATACTTGTGTTGAGGTTTGCAAGTCCCGTAGCATGCACGTATGGTAACCGTTGTGTAACAAATTTGAAGCATGAGGTGTTTCTTTGATTGTCTTCCTTATGAGTGGCGGTCGGGGACGAGCGATGGTCTTTTCCTACCAATCTATCCCCCTAGGAGCATGAGCGTAGTGCTTGGTTTTGATGACTTGTAGATTTTTGCAATAAGTATGTGAGTTCTTTATGACTAATGTTGAGTCCATGGATTATACACACTCTCACCCTTCCACCATTGCTAGCCTCTCTAGTACCGCACAACTTTCGCCGGTACCATAAACCCACCATTTACCTTCCTCAAAACAGCCACCATACCTACCTATTATGGCATTTCCATAGCCATTCTGAGATATATTGCCATGCAACTTTCCACCGTTCCGTTTATTATGACACGCTTCATCATTGTCATGTTGCCTTGCATGATCATATAGTTGACATCGTATTTGTGGCAAAGATACCATTCATAATTTTTCATACATGTCACTCTTGATTCATTGCACATCCTGGTACACCGCCGGAGGCACTCATATAGAGTCATATTTTGTTCTAAGTATCGAGTTGTAATCCTTTAGTTGTAAATATATAGAAGTGTGATGATCATCATTATTAGAGCATTGTCCCATGTGAGGAAAAAAGGGAGGCCAAAGAAGCCAATGAAAAAAAGAGGCCAAAGAAGCCAAACAAAAAAAGAGAGAAAAAGAGAGAAGGGACAATGCTACTATCCTTTTTCCACACTTGTGCTTCAAAGTAGCACCATGATCTTCATGATAGAGAGTCTCTTATTTTGTCACTTTCATATACTAGTGGGAATTTTCGTTATAGAACTTGGCTTGCCTATTCCAACAATGGGCTTCCTCAAAATGCCCTAGGACTTTGTGAGCAAGCAAGTTGGATGCACACCCACTTAGTTTCTTTTGTTGAGCTTTCATACATTTATAGCTCTAGTGCATCCGTTGCATGTCAATCCCTACTCACTCACATTGATATCTATTGATGGGCATCTCCATAACCCATTAATACTCCTAGTTGATGTGAGACCATCTTCCTCTTTTTTGTCTTCTCCACAACCACCATTCTATTCCACCTATAGTGCTATGTCCATGGCTCACGCTCATGTATTGCGTGAAAGTTGAAAAAGTTTGAGAATACTAAAGTATGAAACAATTGCTTGGCTTGTCATCGGGGTTGTGCATGATTTGAATATTTTGTGTGACGAAGATGGAGCATAGCCAAACTATATGATTTTGTAGGGATGAACTTTCTTTAGCCATGTTATTTTGAGAAGACATGATTACTTTTTAAGTATGCTTGAAGTATTATTATTTTTATGTCAATATTAAAATTTTGTCTTGAATCTTTCGGATCTACAACATTCATGCCACAATGAAGAAAATTACATTGATAATTATGTTAGGTAGCATTCCACATCAAAAATTATGTTTTTATCATTTACCTACTCGAGGATGAGCAGGAATTAAGCTTGGGGATGATTGATACGTCTCGAACGTATCTACAATTTTTTATTGTTCCATGCTATATTATTATATATTTTAGATGTTTAATAGGCTTTAATATGCTCTTTCATATTATTTTTGGGACTGACCTATTAACCGGAGGCCCAGTGCCAGTTTCTGTTTTTTTCCTATTTTAGAGTTTCGCAGAAAAAGAATACCAAACGGAGTCCAAACGGAATGAAACCTCCGCGATGGTCTTTCTTGGACCGAAAGCAATCCATAAGACTTGGAGTTGAAGTCTGGAACTCTATGAGGCGTCCACGAGGCAGGAGGGCGCCCCCAGGGGGGTAGGCGCGCCCCCACCCTCCTGAGCCCCTCGTAGCTCCACCGACGTACTTCTTCCGCCTATATATACTCTTATACCCTAGATTGATCAGGGAGAGCCACGAAACCACTTTTCCACCACCGCAACCTTCTGTACCTGTGAGATCCTATCTTGGGGCCTTTTCCGGCGATCTGCCGGAGGGGGAATCGATCACGGAGGGCTTCTACATCAACACTATTGCCTCTCCGATGAAGTGTGAATAGTTTCCACAGACCTTCGGGTCCATAGTTATTAGCTATATGGCTTCTTCTCTCTCTTTGATTTTCAATACAAAGTTCTCCTTGATGTTCTTGGAGATCTATTTGATGTAATACTCTTTTTCGGTGTGTTTGCTGAGATCCGATGAATTGTGGATTTATGAGCAAGATTATCTATGAATATTATTTGGTTCTTCTCTGAATTCTTATATGCATGACTTGATATCTTTGCAAGTCTCTTCGAATTATCGGTTTATTTTGGCCTACTAGATTGATCTTTCTTGGAATGGGAGAAGTGCTTAGCTTTGGGCTCAATCTTGTGGTGTCCTTTCCCAGTGACAGTAGGGGCGGCAAGGCACGTAATGTATTGTTGCCATCAAGGATAAAAAGATGGGGTTTATATCATATTGCTTGACTTTATCCCTCTATATCATGCGATCTTGCTTAATGCATTACTCTGTTCTTATGAATTTAATACTCTAGATGCATGTTGGATAGCGGTCAATGTGTGGAGTAATAGTAGTAGATGCAGAATCGTTTCAATCTACTTGACACGAACGTGATGCATATATTCATGATCATTGCCGTAGATATCTTCATAATTATGCGCTTTCCTATCAATTGCTCAGCAGTAATTTGTTCACCCACCATAATACATGCTATCTCGAGAGAAGCCACTAGTGAAACCTATGGCCCCCGGGTCTCTTTCTCATTATATTTGCATCTCTTTTGTTTACATTGCATCTTGTTTATTATTTTGCAACCTTTACTTTCGAATCTATACAAAAACAATACCAAAAATATTTACCTTATGATCTTTATTAGATCTCACTTTTGCGAGTGACCGTGAAGGGATTGACAACCCCTTTATCGCGTTGGTTGCAAAGTTCTTGATTGTTTGTGCAGGTACCGGGTGACTTGTGCGTTGTCTCCTAGTGGATTGATACCTTGGTTCTCAAAACTGAGGGAAATACTTACGCTACTTTGCTGCATCACCCTTTCCTCTTCAAGGGAAAACCAACGCATGCTCAAGAGGAAGCAATGGGCCGTATCAGGCCGACGATGGAGCCATGTCACGGGTCGCAGGAAGACAATTCTGGGTACCCTGGTTCCTAGAATGTCGACACACCCTTCTACCTCTACCTCAAAGCCTCTATTGTTTCCTTCAAAAAGTCCAGCCTTGGACCAAAACCTACATTCATCCGCAATTCATAGGATTGTCCGAGGCATGGAGGGGGATGCGTTATTGAAAACAATGTCGTTCCTATGTTTCCAGATGAGTCACATGGTGAGGAGACATTTACCCCTTGTGGTTTTCCGATCTGGGGCATTCGTATCCTATATGGTACACCACACCTTGAGGTCCTCGCCAATCCACGGCTCGAACTCCACCCTACAAGTGATCCACCCCTACAGTTGTCTAGAGAACATGAAGTTGAGTAGTAGGTGTTAGATAGTTTCCTCACTCTGGTTGCATAATGGGCATGTATCCTTATGCGGGAGTCCACGCCTGGCGAAACGATCTGATGTCTAGCAACGATTTTCAAGACAAGCCAAGCAAAAAAGTGGCATCATAGGGGTGCCCTATAACTCCATGTGAAATCTGCTGTTAGAGATACCTCAAGCCCCATAAATCCCGCGGCGTACGTGGACCTCCCTGAGTATTGTCCGTCTTTCTCCCAGCTCCACTTTACCACATCTATCACATTTTATGTGATTGGTACATCCGTGACCCTCTACCATAAGTCAAGAAATTGCAGGAGCACCTCGGGCGCGAGGTTCAGGCCATCCCGCCCTACCCAGTTATTGTTGATGACGGAATCCGATACGAGCATAGATCGTCTGATCCTAGGCGGGGTCCTATCACATACCAAGGGTGCTATCTCGCATACCGTATACCCGTCCAGCCACCCGTCTTCTCAAAACAGAGTTGATTTGCCATTGCCCACTGTCGTGCTCGCCACCGCCTGTACCAAGGCAAGTGCTTCAGCTGGTACACTCGTCTGAAACTCAGCCCATGACCTGTCCTTGTCATACTTCTGTAGTTGTTGGGGATATAACCCCACGGTATGACCCACTCGTTCATGGTTGGGCTGTTTTATGGCGACTTAGGAAGTATGGTCTAACAATGGGCTCAGGCAACCGCAGGTTCAAGGTCCAGGAGATGAGTCGCCAGGTGGGTCGACTCGTGACCCAGAAGCACAAGCCACCAATTTCACGCATAGCACCAAAGGAAGTTTCTTACTTAGGAAACAAGACAAATATGAGACATACTAGGACATGGATCGTAGTACGAATCATACCCTATCGTAAGACCAGGGCCTCCACTTGTATATAAAGGGAAGTCCCTGAGGCAGAAAGACTAAGTTTACAATATCTCGAGTACTAGGTTAGCCAAGTCGCTCCCTTGTAATCGAGATCACAATCATCAATAGCATCAAGCAGGAGTAGGCTTTTACCTCCACTGTGAGGGGCCGAATCTGGGTAACTCTTGTCTCTCGATTCCGATCAACCCCGTTCAAGCTTCCACTTAGCGGCGATGGCCTCAGGACTAAGTCCTTTCATGAGGACATCTGCCGTGACAAATCCACGTCAGTTGGTGCCCACCGTGGGGCGATCGCTCGATGGTGTTGAGTTCTTGGAGGGAGCTCTCCCAGGGATCGAGGGATATGTGATCGGCCGCATGACAAAGAGTTGCTGCGGCAAGCTCTATGTCGACGACATAGGCTGTGGCCTTGAGGCCGACTCAATCGAGTACGGGTACGGGGTCCCCTTCGGCAAGATCCACGTCTTCATCGGCAAGATCGGCGAATCCAGACTCGAGCCGGACATCTGCACCGACATCATCGAGCCGGCTCTGTGCATGCAACCCGCCTGGGCTCAAGCTACCCGAGGCCATGTTTTCGTCGGCTTCACCCAAGGGGTTGACTCGCGGACAACTCTGCGTCTAGTGGGGACACCCTTGTTTACTTTGACAGCAAGTCATCAGCTGGGGAGACGGAGTCGATTCGCCCCTGTATGATGGCAAGCTTGGGGGCTGCTCCGACGATGAGTCGGCCTGGACGACCATGAGTCGCCTATTGGACGACCATCTATATGGCGGGCACCGCTCCGGCTCGTGACTCCACCACGGCAGGCGCCGTGGGAGGGGCCGTCGCCTCAACGACTGATCTGAACGCGGCTGGCCCGGTCAAACTGCTGGCTCAAGTTCTCTCAGAGCTGGTCGCCTCTTTGATGACTCTCCTCGAGTCACCCTTAATAGCAGAAAATTAGGAAGAGTGCAATGTGGAGGTGGCTAAAATCCGTGAGCACATGACTAAAGCACTGGAGGATATCACCGCTGAAAGTGCTCGCACGGTACAGTTACAAACCCAGATCCATAATGAAATGGAGGACCTGAGGATAGAGTCATGGCGCCTGGGTCTCCGTCAACACACTTCTAAGGCGGTCCACAGGAGACGACATGAGACACGCTTGCCCCCTGGCTTTGAGGGAACATATCTGTTCAACACGCCTGTGCCCGGCGTCGGGACGAGAACCCCCGCGATGCCAGTTATACCCCAATTGAACCGGGGCATGCCACAAAATGACAATGGTGGACCATCTCCGGCTCAGCCTCACCAGCCTACCCCAAACCCGCCGCCGGTTCGGATGACTCCAGATCGCTTTGTTACACCATCGGGTCAGTTTCCAACCCTGTTGATAACATTGTGGCAGCAGCTACCAACCTCGCCGTACTCCCGATCATGGGCAATACCCCTATGGAGAGAGAGGCCTTGCATGCCATTGATTTGTTAAAGATTGTGGTCGCTCAACAGGCGAACTATTCTTATAGGCAGCACCTACTCCACTCTATCCCGTACCCGAGCCACAGTCGAAGTTGCCACGCTGAGTCGCCAGCGGTTTCTAGTAATGCCCGGTGGCTAGGAGCAACAACGTGACCCGCTCCTACAGGGGGCTTTGGATGCCCAAGAGATCGTCGACACGGCTCAGGCACAACGGGAGGCAGAGGTGGCCCATGCGATGGCTCATCTTTTGCCTCCTATGATCCCCTTAGCTTCACAAGGTGGTGGGTCGAGCACGCAAATCATCATGATACCGTGCCTGGTACCAGCTCTGCATAACCAGCGCATGCCTAAGGATTTCAAGGGCCCTCAGAAGGTTTCCAACTACACGAATGACCTTGAGCCGGCAGCTTGGATTGAGAGTTACGAAATTGCTATGGGCATGCTGGATGTCAACGGCGCAGTGTGCGCCGAGTATTTGACTATGATGCTGGAAGGGCTTGCTCGTACCTGGCTGAAGAACTTGCCCCTAACTCCATCAACACTTGGGCAGAGTTGAAGGCGCGCTTCATCAAATATTTCCAGGGTACCTGCAAGCGTCCTATGACCATTGTTGATCTACAGCATTGTGTTCAACGTGAGGGTGAATCGGCTCATCATTGGGCTCGCCGGGTCGCTGATATAATTCACTCCTCAGATGGCATATTAGCCGCTCAAGCCATCTTGATCTTGGAGACAAACTGTCATTTTGATCCTTTCGTTTAGAAGCTCAGGTGACTCAAGCGGATAGTTCAGGACATGGGTGAACTCATGGATGTCCTTACCAGATACGTTGAGTCAGACACCAGGAACTATCCTAACCCGTATGACGATCAGACTAGCAAGGGAAAGAAGAATGGTGGCAATAAAGGTCAACAACAGGGTAACTTAGGGTACAACGACAACCATGGTGGTTAGGGCAATGGTGGCAAGCGCAAAAACCCAGAGGGCGGCTCAGATTTTGTTGCTAACACCAACACTGGTTTCAAGGGCCAGAGGCGGAATAATCCTGGGAGGCCGTTCAATGCCAATAAAGCCCACAATTTTGAGGAAGCCCTAAAAGGGCCTTGTCCCAAGCATAGTACTCCTGAGAAGGCGGGAGCCACTCTTGGGAGCATTGCTATATCATGCAGCAGTTTAAAAATCAATCTCATCAAAATCACCAAGGTGGCAGTGGTGGAAACCTAGGACAACCCGGAGCTGGCGGCTCAGGGCCCGGCTTCCCTGGGGCTGGCTCATCTGGTGGGTGTAACAATCATGGCGGGTGTGGATCTGGATATCAAGGGTCAGGCAATCGCGGGGGTGGAAATCAGCATTCATTCCAAGGTACTCAACATTAGGGTAATCAGACTGGTTTTCAGAGCAATCCTAACCAGTTAAATACTGGGCAGTATCACGTCTTTACCACTAGTACTTGCAAGCGAGCCAGCGGTCCATCCATATTTGACTTGGTCAGAGCGACCAATCACTTAGAGTAGGGATGATAATCCACCCCGGGTTAAGAATCCCGGTGGCCTGGCTTTGGTGGTAGCACCTCAAGTTCATGAATATAAGCTCATAAAGGTACTGATGGATGGAGGAAGCAACATCAACATCTTGTACTATGATACATTCAGGCGTATGAATTTGTTAGACAAACAGTTCTCACCTTCTTCAACTGTTTTCATGGGATCATCCCCGGAAAATATGCATATCCAGTCGAGCGAATCAAATTGGACACTACTGCAGGATGCTGCTAACGCGACACTATGATCAGAGACCCTTCGATGAAACTATGTGCGATGCAATAATCACAAACGATGGTCTAAAAACCTTCAAAAAAGGTGTACAATGTTTGCGATGATGGATGCATCAAACACGGTTCAGATTTTAGTTGCGTGTGCGATGCAGGGCATACAGTCCACTTCAATTAACTATTTGCGATGGGGAGGAACAAAAGAATCGGGCAGCCAGATGAAGGTGTGTGCGATATACAGCATACGGTTCACTCGGATGAACTGTTTGTGATTAGGCAACACAAAAGAAACGGTCAGCCAGATCAAGGTGTATGCGATATGCAGCATGCGGTTCACTCGGATGAACTGTTTGTGTTGAGACAAGAGAACAGAAACGGTTCAATATAACAAGATGTGTGTGATACGCGACAAACAGGTCTGTAATCAGAAATGTGTGCGAAGACCGATAATAACACAGACGATTGCTGCTAATACGATACGTGTTGTGTTGTGCGATGGGATTGCATACAGAACAAACAAACACACACACACACACACACACACACACACACACACACACACACACACACACACACATATATATATATATATAGAGAGAGAGAGAGACACACACACACATTTATAAGGACATGGTTGCATAACCAAATTAAACATCCACACATAGGTGGCTACTACAACCATGACATTTGCACACACCAAAGTAAACTATTACATCCATAATTACATAGGTGGCTACTACACACATGGCATTTCCACACACCAAAGTAAACTATATATTACATGCATGATTAACTAGGATAAACGATCATCTGATCATCATCTACTTCTTGTGACGCTTGCTCTGGTTGTGGCTTGATACGGCCTTGTCGATCTCCGTAACAAGGCACTTCCTCATGTCAACGATCCGCCTGTGCATCTCGTAGCATGTGTACACGCTCTTGGCCGCGAACCTGAGGTGAGGTTCATCCAGTTGACGCATCGAGGCCCGTGCCAGGATACGAGACGTGTTTTGTTGGCATCCTGCTTCATCTCTTTGCAGTATGGGTCGATGATGGCCAAGGCGAGTTCAACCAGGGAGTCCTTCTTCGTGCTGCCCCAGACCCTGTAGTTCTCACTGGTTTCGACAATGTTCTAGCAGGCCAAGCCCGTAACCCTGAGCACTATTACATCGTTGGTGGTTTCCACCATGGCGAACTTGTAGTCGGTGCTGTTGACAAACCTGGTGAAATGGTCGCAAGGCTCTCTGGCCATGCAGTAGTGGTAGATGAGGACATGATGGCGCACGCACAACTAGGTGACGACAACCTTCTGATCTATGTCGGGATGCATTGTACTGGAGGTCGATGCCGACCACCTTGTACTTGTCTCGAGCAAGCAACTGCTCAACGGTGTTGATGTAGTCATCCACCACAGTCGGGTCGATGGTGTACACCACCGAGAGATCCATCTCCCTCGCCTGGGTCTCCGCTTTATGGTCGCCGAACTCCATTGGAGCGCCGCTAGACATACCCTCTCTATGTGTCGTCGTGGGTGTCCTGGTTGTGTTGTGGGGCGCGATCGAAAGGTTGAAGAGAGTAAGGCTATAATGGCCGCGGGAATTAAAGGGGAAGCCGGACGACCTGGAATAGCGGCAGGCCCTGATGGCAGTTCTAATTTGCAGCACGTAACTCCATCGTGCCGCACGTAACTGCATCGCGTGGCAACGCGCGCGGCGCTACCGCATGCATATGGGGCCCCCAATGTGATCGTGCGCATGCCCAACCGCTGGCAGAGCGCGTGCGGAGGGACACGAACAGAGCGCTCCGCGGTCACCTCAACGGCGAGAAACCATATATATATATATATATATATATATATATATATATATATATATATATATATATATATATATATATATATATATGCATATATATAGCAGTTGAACACGCAAAGAAAAGCTGTCCACAAGTCGAGCGCGCTGACAGACGCGAGCAGAGCGTGCCGACAGACGCGAGTAGAGCGCGCCGTGGCGCCGAACGGCGAGCACAGCATGCTGCGGCGCCTAACGGCGCGCAGAGCTTGCCGAGGGACGCGAGCAGAGGCCGGCACAGTGATACGTGGCAAATAAGATGAACTGTGCGAGCGATGTCGGAGACATCAAGCATGAATCAGATTAGAGTTGCTTGTGCGATACGTGGCATACACTTGATCCACCCGACCTGTTTGTGATGGAATAAGCCGTGTGTGTTGCGGGCAAACTCCTGCTTGTATATAACCTTAAATTTAACCAACAAAATGTTAATGCATGTTACAAAAATTGTATAGCTAGAAACTATGTTCAAATATGAATCCAACGATATAATCTTTGGCGACATGCATTTGTATTTTAATAGTTAAATGCTACTTATAAACCAGGACGGGGTATAGTAGGTAATTAAATCACAAACGTTTTTTTTGTATTAAGCGTATGTGTCTGTGTCCTTTCGTCCTCCTCTCGCACGTCTTGTCATCCTGCTGCCGCACAAGGCTTACGGCGCAAGCTTGCGCAGCGTGCGGGGGCGTTCTTTTGGCCAAATGGTGGCTCGAAGTGGCGCCAATGAATCGTCGGTGAGCCCGTTCCCGCGCAAGCTTCCCACCCGACTCAGTGAAATCTACCAAAATCCCAATGCTTACCGGCCTGTTATATTAACCCTCACGGCCGGCGAGTCTTGCGTCACATTTTCCCCTCCCTCCCTTTAGCTTATCTCGTCTGCTTCTCCCACAATCGCCAATTGCACCGGTCCGTCGTCGTCACTCAGCCACTCCGCCGTCATCATAAGATAGCTCCAGCTGGGAGGCTACACCACGGCGGCGGCTCAGTCCCCGACGTAGTGTAGTCCGCGTGGCATCCCTGTTGGGTGTGCGCGGAACACCCACCACACGCTCCGCCGCCGCCGCCCGTCGACAGCTGTTGCTGCCGCCGTTGCCGCCACACCACCGTCGAAAGCCAGGGCCATCGCCCGCTCTGCCGCCGCGGCCCAAAGGCAGGAGGTGGTGGTCGTGGCCGCCAGCCCATCGTCGGCCACCATGGCCGCCAGCCCACCGCCGACCGCTGGGATCATCACCCGCTCCACCACCACCGCCCGAAGGAGGGAGGTGGAGGTGGAGGCCCGCACGTGCGTCAACGACCTTGCGCGCTACATGGAGTTCCTACGGGAGTAGGAGGAGTGCCTCATCGAGCACGCAAAGAGCCTTACCGCAGCCGTGGCAGCAACACACGCCAACGTAGAGGCGAGGAATCAGGAGATCTACGAGCAGTTCGTCCGCTTCGAGAGGGGTTGTCTGGAGCGGCAAAGGGCGTTCGAGCTGGTGAGCGGCACTGAACGTGCAGCAGCGGCAGGCACCGTATTGCAGTTGTCCAACTCGGCGGTAGACTCCTCCTCCTCCTTTGCCTCTTACTGAGCCCGCTCGGCAGAGGAGAGGTTGCCCGAAGTCATACAAAGCCCCTCCGTAGTAGTAGTATTTAGGGGCTATTTTGTTTAGTTCATCTAACTATAGATGTGGTGGAACTGTACAACGTACTTAAAATTAGCTAGTATATATAGTTGAACTAGCTATTTCAGTACGTGGCTGGCAACAATTAGGGAAAAGTTAGGCCGGTTTAGCTGTCGAGTTGAACTGTTTGTATAAATTTAGAATGATTGCTTAATCTTTGAATGAAATCTATGCTTAATTACCGAATTTTAGTTGCAAAAATTAGATAATGCTAGTAATTGTTAGCTGCATATTTTGACAAATCGCAGTGTTACAAGGATTGTCAAATGGCAATGTTACTAGGTCAACAAATGTCAATCTTTCCAGTTTGACAAATGGTAAAATACCCAATATGACAGATAAAAATCTTACCAAATTGTTTGTGCATGGTTGCACACGGGTCATCCAAAACAACCGTTTGCATTGAAGGGATGCACAGATCCTGCGCTGCGAATTTTCCCTCGACTTAAGGGGGAAGACCATAGCTCTCACTTTGCATATGGGCGTTCTATCTAAAACGTTTGTGATCAAGAGCTGCAGAAATCCTGCTCGGCACATTTTCTCTTGGCTTCCCGGGGAAGCTGTCGGTTTGCATACGGGTGTTCTAACTAAAACATTCGCGATCAAGAGCTGCACAAATCCTGCTTGTCACATTTTCCCATGGCTTCTTGGGGAAGTTGTCGGTTTGCATACGGGTGTTCTAACTAAAACATTTGCGATGAGTGTTTTATATTTAAAAACCGTATTAAATCGTGGCTTGGGCGCCATTAATGGAGAGGATGCAAGCAAGGCGGGCGGCCATGGAAGTCAAAGGGATTGCTTCCCGGTGAGCCTGCGCGGTGTACAGCTCGCATGCTTCCCGGTGAGCCTCCGCATTGGAGTACAGCTTGCTCGCCTCCCGTTTAGTCAGGCACTCAATCACCTGTTCGCACGGCACCTCAATAGCCATTAAAAGAGTGAGGCGTGGCGTCACGTGAGTGGTTAACAGAATGCACACAATTTAAATTACACAAAACGTTTGAGATGTTACAGTGGTAGCTATTTGTTTCAAAATGCCTTTGTTGGCTGTTATTTGAGTGTGCCTTCTCTCAAAATGGACACAAAAAATACCACAGCATGTCGAGTGCCATTCCATGATAGCATGCCAAGTTTCAGACGAGTTTTGGATTTACAAGAATTTAAAAACAAAGTATCTCAATGTTTTGCCGGCAATCAATAGTGCCCTGGTGTTTGAAATTCATAACCATTTCTTGTATGGGACCTAAGCATGCACCCAAGGACATAGATTTGATTTTTCAACCAATTTATACGCATTAGAGCATGTGCATGTAGTTCAAATTTGAATTATGCACATAAATGCCTAGAAAACCCAGTTAATGTGTAAAAATGTCCAAACGAATCCCGAAAATTTCCAAAATTTAACATAACACTCCTGTTGTTCTATGTTGACACTAGAAAAAATTTGAAAGCAATCAGAGGCAATGGATATCATTTCGTCCCCAAAGGTGGCACGTTCCCTACCGAAACCATCACGCTTGTTGTGAGAAGCTCTGGTTTGTGAGAAGCTTATACCCAAACCTGCCCCAAATGGGACAAAAATTTTACCACGACATGTTGATGCCGCTCTATGATAGCATGCCAAATTTCAAGAATTTCGGACGAGTTTTGGATTTACTAGAATTTAAAAACCAGGTATCTCAATGTTCGCGGCCGAGTGAAGGTGACAGGGTGTTTGATATTCATCCCCATTTCTTGCATGGGACCTAAGCATGCAACCAAGGGCACGGATTTGATTTTTCAACCAATTTATATGCATTGGAGCATGTGCATGTAGTTCAAATTTATATTATGCACATAAAATGCCTAGAAAACAAAGTTAATGTATAAAAATGTCCAAACAAACCCCAAAAAATACCAAAATTTAACACAACACTCCTCTTGTTCTATGTTGACATTGTAACCAGGTGTGTTGTAGTCTCCTTTGTGTACCCAAATTGTGCAATGACGTGGATGACCACTGTAACCAGGGAAATTCGAACCAAAAATTTTGACGTTCAAACTCATCACACACGGGTTAAGCTATCCGAATCGTTTGTGATGTTCACATATCGTACACAGTTCTGAATATTTTTACCATGCAATCTGTTGCTCTAGTGTATATGTTCTATATGTCGTGCAATGTGGTGTTCACTTATTAACATTCGTTTAGTTACTTGTCGTGTTCAGTTAACTGTTTGGTTCAATTCTGCAAAAGTGATGTTCAATTCTTCAGGGTGCAATTTTCTATTGTCTTCCATATGATAATAAATTGATTTTTTCTTTACAAAATACACGAGAAAGAAATACAATTGCTATATTTCCAAGTTGTCAATGTGGTGCTCAGTTAACATTTGGTTCATTTGTTGTGGTGTTTAGTTAACTACTTGGTTCAATTTTGCAATACGATGTTCAATTTTTGTGGGTGCATTCTGTTATTGTATACCATGTGAGGAATAAATCGAATTTGGTTGTACTAAATACATGAGAAACAAATACAATTGCTATATTTCCGAGTTGTTAAGGATGCTTAGTTTGGTTAACCGTCTGATCTTTTATTAGGAGTATGTCATATTGTGCAATGTGGTGCTCAGTTAATGTTTGGTTCATTTGTTGTGGTGTTTAGTTAACTGCTCGGTTCAGTTCTGCAAAGCGATGTCCAATTGTCGTGGGTATAATTTTGTATTGTTGTGCGTGTGAGGAATAAACCGAATTTGGCTGCACATAATATGTGAGAAACATACACAAGTGCTATATTTCCTAGTTCTTAATCATGCTTAGTTTGGATAAATGGTTTTTCCATGTGGCTTGAATTAATCTGATGAATCTGCAATGTGCTTATTTTTCATCAACATATTTTACTGATAGCATGCGAACCCTTACTTAACCTGAAGACTAACTACCTGATATGTGTTGCAGGGAAACAATGGGAAACACTAAGGTTTACAATCGCGGTTAGCACATGCATGGTCCATTGTCTAATAGCACATTATTGTGCAATTGCAAGAACCATTCTAATATTTAGGTTTTTAACAATTTGGTCTTGCACATGTAGGTCCTGTTGTCAGAGGTTTTGACCCACTGTTCGACCCTTTTTGCACATGGGGAAATGAGTTGTCCATGAATATCAGTCAAGTTAAGAAACTTAGAAAGATTGTTAGGATAGAGAAATTAGCGACCAAAAACAACAAGATCTTTGTCTGCACAATGAAGAAGACACCAGTTCACTACAGGATGGTACTAACTATTATACCTTGCCTTTTTTATTCCTGTGCCCCATTTCCAATATAGAGAAGATATTTATGCACATCCTTGTTTTCAGGCCTTTCCAAAGCAGTTCACTGATGATTACCTCTCAAACCACCTGTATGGTCAGGAGGTGAGGAAGGTATTCATACAACACCCACGGTTCATTATTGAAGTGTCCCTAAAGAGGACGAAGGATGGACGGTCAATCATCCACAGGCACAGGCCTAATGTTGCAAAGACCTTCAACATTAATGAAGGCTCAATATTCGCATTCTGCTTCAGCAGTTTTCCAGATGAGATACATCTGTCTATGTACCGTGTATGATGCTAATTTCGAAAGGTTATAGATGTTGCATGTGAAAAATGGTGCTGGTGCAGTTGTGTAATGGGGTAGTTGAGTGCTGAAGCTATATGATGTTGTACTCTGATGTATTTCAATTATGAAAATGAAATATATTGTGTGCTTAATATGAAATGTCAATTAGATTAATAAATGGATTATTAATAATAGGATAATTAGCCTGCTAATTGGGGTTTACTATTACAAACGGTTATTGGGAAAACACCGTGGGCGATGACCTCAAGCAACGCACATAGTTTCTAGGAAGAAACTGTGTTGGATTAATGAACAATCACACATGACATCCTTTTGAAAACTGTTTATGATGGATAGCCTTTGCCACACAGTTTCTTCTATGCACCGTGTGTGATGCACTCAATAAGCAAATGATAAAATTGTTAATACCGTCTGCAATGGAAACTCTATCACAAATGATTTAACGGGGAAAATTGTGTGTGATGTACCTGCGAACAGAAACGTTTTCCTTGGAGCGACTGTGTGGGATGTATATACGAACGAAAACGTTTAGTGGGGACTGACTGTGTGGTATGTACTTACAAAGGAAATGATTTTGCATGTATAATTGTATTTTTTAGCACTACTGTACGGATAACCGTATTTGATAGCTCGCCGGTCGCACACGACCTCATTTTGCCGAGCGTGTGTCCCAGGAGGGCATATCCCCAACAGTTTCTGGGTCGTGTGGGAAGGACCCCCTTATCGCCCACACTCACTAGGCGACGGTTCCAAATGCCGTCGCGTAAAGGGGTTAAAACCGTTTGTATAGCACCTTGTTATACTAGTGGGAAGTGGCGTTTGGTGATGAGTACAATTACAGAACAAAGTTTCTGACGTTTGAGGTGGTCAAGATCAAGAGCCCATATCATGCCTTGTTTGGGCGGCCGAATTATGATCGTTTTATGGCACGCCCCTGTTATGTGTATCTCAAGCTCAAGATGCCTAGGCCAAGGGGCACTATCACAGTCAATGGTGACAGGAAAATTGCTCGTGAGTGTGAAGTAGGGGACCGGCTTATGCTAAGTCGGCCTGTGCAGTGGAGGGTTTGATATTCTATACATCCAATGTTGTCCCAGCTGACATGACATCTTTGAACAAGGGATGTAAGTGCATCTAGTGCCCCTTAGTGATTTTGGTGTATTGAAGACTTATAGGTTAAGGGACTAATGTGTTTATGAGTGTACACAAGTCTATAAGTCTATGAGGAGTTTGATATTTACAGAGAAATTCGACCCCTACAAATGAAGTTCTTCGACTGAAGACTTTGGATTTCTGAAGACTTTCTGAAGACTTTGAAAGTGAAGAAATTGGTGTGACATTGAAGACTAGGTATCCATTCAAGGAACATGAAGCGTGAATACTTTTGTTTTCGTAGTTTCATTTTCTCTTTATTGAGTCATAGGAAACACCGTACTATTAAAGGGGGTCGAGGAAATACTAAGGAAAAATTTCCATGTGATGCTCAACTCAAAATCCTACACCTACCGATCCCTTCGAGTGAAGCCATTGGAAATCTCATACTATTCAGTCATATTCTTCAGTGATAGAGACGAAGTTCTTCTGGTCTCTGACGAATTTTTTCTGAATGAGGAGTTAGGAATTCGCCAGTGCGGATTGCCTACACAGTGAGGAACATGATAGCCCTGAGGAATTTGATACTCAAATTTCCGATCATTGTTGTACCTTGTGCCAGTTGTCCCATAATATCTACCCACCAAATGGTCATATCATTGAAGGGCATTTATGTCTTATCATGTCGGACTACTTCCTAGGCTATAAATAGCCGCCCCCTACAAGCACTAGCTAGTTGGCTGCTCTGAGAGAAACTGACACTTGTCATTTGAGAGCATCCCATCCTCCGAGGACTTTGAGCGAAAATCATCTACAAACCCAAAGTGATTGAGCATCACTGAAGAGATTGATCCTGCGTGGATCCGACACTTGTTACCTTTGAAGACTGCGCTTCTTCCAGACGGTTAGGCGTCATGGTCTAGAGCATCCAAGAGGAATTGTGGATCGCCGAGTGACCGAGTTTGTGAAGGTTTGGAAGTCACCTGAAGAATTACCACGAGTGATTGGGCGAGGCCTGTGTGACCTTAGCTCAAGGAGAATACGGTGAGGACTGTGTGTCCTCGGGTTAAATACCTAGCCGCTCCAACCAGACGTACAACTGATACAGCAGTTGGAACTGGTCTACCAAATCATTGTCTTCACCAAGCTTATTGGTTCTATTTCCTCAACTCTTTCATCTCCTCATAACTGTGTTGTGCACTTGTTCATATCTGCGTTTGAAGACTTTGACTGAAGACTTTCTCAATTTCCTCAGTTCAGTTTCTTTAGTCTGTTTGTCTTCATCCTGTGTTATCCTGTGTTTACGCTTTCTATACTCTGTGCTTGTCTTTATTTCATCATGATGACCATGCTTGTGTTCTATTATGTTTACTTTTGAGTACTTATTCCGCTGCAAGTATTTCTTTGCTAAGGAATTTCCTCACTCGCAAATTCCTCAGTGAAGAATTCATAAAAATCGCCTATTCACCCCCCCTCTAGTCGATATAATGCACTTTCAATTGGTATTAGAGCAAGGTACTCCCTTGTTCTGTGTGATTTTGGTTTAACCGCCTAGAGTTTTAATTATGTCAACTGCAGGAATGATCAAGGTCTCTGCTGGGTGTCCTACCTTCGATGGGACGGACTACCCCTACTAGAAGAATAAGATGCGAATGCATCTTGAGGCAATTGATAACGATCTCTGGTATGTTGTGGAAAATGGTGTTCCCTCAGTCACACCTTCTCTGAATGCTGCTGATGTGAAGAGATTCAAGCAAATCGATTCTCAAGCGAAGAATATCATATGTGGCTATCTGAGCAAAGGACAGTATGGTAGAGTGAGTGCTTTGGAAACTGCTAAGCTTATCTGGGATAGGTTGTCCAAAGTCAATGAAGGAGTCACAACACAGCGTGACTCTCGAGCTGACGTTCTTCGCAATCTCTTCAACCGCTTCAAAAGACTCGACAATGAAAATGTTCAACAAACCTTTGATAGCCTCACTGACATCTCAAATGAGCTTCAAGCACTTGGTGCCACTGACATCACCGACCATGAGGTGGTGAAGAAATTGCTGAGATCGCTTGATTCCTCATTTGATACTCTGGCACTGATGATACAAGAACATGGAGATTACAAGTCACTTGGTCCCGCTGATATCCTCGAGAGGCTAAACACTCATGAGTTCCAACTTGCTGAGAAGAGAGATCTCTATGGCTCGAGCTATGGCAGATCACGTGCCCTGAAGGCCAAGGTAGTTTCTGAGTCTGAAGATGAAGATGCTGGCAGCAGCCTTGGTGATCTTGAAGAACTGAGCCATGAACTAGCACTGCTCATGAAGAAATTTCAAAAGTTATCAAGACGTGGTCGCTTTGGAAAACCCTCAAGGAGCAATGATTCCTCATCCAGTGACTACAAGCAGAGGCTATGACACAAATGCAAGAAACCTAGACACTACATTCAAGATTGTCCTCACTGGGAAAAGGAATCAAAGAAGAAGAAATACAAGGATTACAGTTCTGATGATGCGAAGAAAAAGAAGAAATCCTCAAAATCTTCATCATCAAAATCCTCAAGGTCTTCATCTCACAAGAAGAGAAGCTCCAAGAAGGCTCGGGCATTCATTGGCAAGGAAATGGACTCTGAGGCTAAATCTAAAGAAAATGAGGAAGAGGAGGCATCTGAGGAGTCCGAGTCTGGTGTGGCGAGCCTAGCCCTCGCTACTGCATTCGTCAGCAAGTCTATCTTCAACTCTGAAGAAAATGGCTTCACCAACAAGGCTGATGAAGGCAATGATGACTACGCTCCCACCTATTGCTTCATGGCAAAGGGTGCCAAGGTACTCAAATATACCTCCTCTGAATCAAGTGAGGATGAATCTGATGAAAACCTCAAGCCCAGCTACTCTAAACTTGCTAATATTGCTATGAAACCACAAAAGGCTTTTGAAAAGGTTCAAAACATGCTAGACAAAAGTGATGATATGTTGGGTGAAGAAATGGATCGCACTAAAACCTTGACTGAAAATCTTCACAGACTTCATTCTAGGTTTGACAACCTTCGAGGTCATCATAACACTCTCTTATCTGATCATGAGAAGCTTT
The DNA here is from genome assembly GCA_032464435.1 of Aegilops umbellulata. Lineage (NCBI taxonomy): Eukaryota > Viridiplantae > Streptophyta > Magnoliopsida > Poales > Poaceae > Aegilops > Aegilops umbellulata. The sequence goes on from CP136058.1 coordinate 336,672,827, forward strand.
CTTATGAATTTCTTCAAAGAAAGCAATATCTTGAAAAGCTAAGAGTTAGTTATGAAGATCTTCAGAAGGAGCGTGATTCATTGCTTGCTCAACAAATCAGCGCTGCTCAGGAAGAATTTGTTCCTCCATGTTTGCAGTGCATTGAACGTGAATCTGCTAATTCTTCACCTGAATGTTCAAATGCTTCTAATGCTACAAATTCTTCAATTGTCTCTGCTATCACTAATTCCTCATCTGAGGACATTGCTAGTATCACTGACGATGCAGGGCTGAAGGAATTGTACATGGCAGGCATGTACAAAAGCCTCAAAGGGCATCAGACTCTTTGTGATGTGCTTAAAAAGCAGATCCTCAACAGGAACCCTAGGAAAGAGGGTATTGCCTTTGAGAGGAAAATCAATGCTGATGGAACATATTGGAAGCCTGAGCAGTACCCCAAAACCTCATGGGTTGCTGCAAAGGGACCTCCAGTAGATCCATCTAATCTATCTGGCTTTACATGTGATTCTCCTCATTCTGCTGATGAGTCATTTGACTCCAACTATAAACTATTCAAAAATCAGAATGGTGAAGTATTTGCTAGATATGTTGGCACTGACTGCAGGAACGGTTCCCCTATGAAGAAAATCTGGGTTCCCAAAAGATGCCTTGAAAATCTTCACGTGAATGTTATCATGACACCACCAGTGAAGAATAGGAACCCCAGATCAAATTTTTCATATGGACCAAATTCTTCATATGGATCCAAGTCCTCATACGGATCAAATTCCTCAAAAGGATCAAAGTCCTCATATGATCATCATCATGCTAACACTACAAAAAAAAGACACATCCGTGACATTTTGGGCTGAACAAAATTTTTTTCTCTCATACATATGACACTTCTATGACGATAATTGTGACAAAACCCGGTATCATCATAGATGTGGTGGGCTCCTACTTCTATGACAAAAAAATCATGACAGAAAATGGGTTTTTTGGTCCTGGGCGGGCCGGAGACGCAGTTGCATGACATTCTTTGGGCCGTCCATGACGGAAAAAACCATGGTAGAAGCAAGGGGGAGGAAAATTTCGGGGAGTTTCCGGTTACGGTGGGAGGTCGGGGGCCGAGCGATGCGCGTTTCTCTCGTACACGTACGCACGTGTGTGCGAGGCGTTGGCTCTAACTGAACCCGAGCGAGACGTTGGGCTCTAACTGAACCCGAGCGATTGCACTGCAGGCTACGCGTTACTGAACCCGAGCGATCGATCGATGGCTGTTAAGTGAACCCAATCGAGCGATTCCTTCGCTACTGCTACTAACTGAAGCCGATAGATGCTGCCTCTAGGATGAACAGTGAGCATTGCGGGGGGGGGGGGTTGGATGAACAGTGAGCGATGGCGTTGCCTCTGGATGAACAGGACCCCGTGGTGTGGTGGAGGGCTGGATGAACAGTAGATGGTGGGGGGGTGCCCGTGGAGGGGTGGTTGAACAGGCCCCCGTCGTGTGGAGGGCTGGATGAACAGTAGACGGTGGAGGGGTGGTTGAATAGTAGCCGGTGGAGTAGCGCGCGGTGGAGGCTGGATGAACAGGAGCCCGTGGAGGCTGGAGGAGGTCGACGGTAGCCCGTGGAGGCTGGAGGAGGTCGACGGTGGAGATGAACAGTAACCCGTGGAGTCCTGTTTTGCGGTACGCCACACCCCCCCCCGATGAACAGGACCCCCTTTTCGACCGTAGGAGGTTCGTTTCGTCCATTTTGCGGTACGCCACACCCCTCCCGATGAACAGGACCCCTGTTTCGACCATAGGAGGTCCGTTTCGTCCGTTTTGCGGTACGCCACACCCCTCCCGATCAACAGGACCCCCGTTTCGACCGTAGGAGGTCCGTTTCCTCCGTTTTGCGGTACGCCACACCCCTCTCGGTCAATAGGACCCCGTTCCGAACGTAGGAGGTCCGTTTCCTCCGTTGTGCGGTACGCCAGGCCTCATTTCCATCGCCTGTTCCGTCCAAGCCCTCCCGATGAACACGACCACGCATTCCGTTCCGACCCAGCCGGTTGGCTCCCACGCGTTCTGTTGCCTCCCGATGAACATGAGGCATTACGTTGCCTCCCCATGAACACGACGCATTCCGTTGCCTCCCCAAGAACACGACGACGACGCTGTTTCTCCGTTCCGACCCAGCCATGTACACGAGCCCTGGCCGTACGTATGGGGAGTAGGCGTTCGAGACCCCGCCCGTATATACACATACGTGGTCGTATTTTCTTTTTTTGCACCCTGGCCGCTGTACGTACGTGTACATGCTACGTGCGCGCCTCTACTATGACACATGCGCGCCTCTACATCCACCAGTATATATGTACGTACACGTTCGCGACCAGAATGACAACACTACATACGCTTCGACCAGGTGGGTCCCGACTGTCAGGCACTTCCTTGCCTGCGAAGATCTAGCTGGTGGGTCCCAGCAGTCAGGAGGGCGAATCGTTTTGTTTTTTTGCCCGAAGGTGTAGCTGCTGGGTCCCAGTAGTCAGGGGGGCGAATCGTTTTTTTTGCCCGGACACACTTCCTTGCGTGCGAAGGTGTAGCTGGTGGGTCCCAGCAGTTGGGGGGCGAATCGTTTTTTTCGGACGCACTTCCTTGCGTGCGAAGATGTAGCTAGTGGGTCCCAGCAGTCAGGGGGCGAATCGTTTTTTTTCTCGGACGCACTTCCTTGCGTGCGAAGATGTAGCTCGTGGGTCCCAGTAGTCAGGGGAGAATCATTTTTTCATGAAATACGGTGGCCCGTCCGGTGGGTCCCCGCTGTCAGGTGGAGGAATAATTATTTTCCGCGTAATAAGGAGGCACTTCCTTGCGGCTGCCGTGGACCCAGCTGTCAGCCTCTCCACGTACAGTCCATGTCCGATGGAAGTCGTTGCTTGACCACGTTGACCACGCCGCGCCGAGAGCACCAGGGCGGTGGACGACGGCGAGGCCTAGGAAGGGGACTACGCGGAGCCGGGGAAGACGCGGCAGTGGATGCACACGCGGAGAGGAGTATGAGGGTTCACTGGTTCGGCTGCGCTGCCGTCGCCGCAGAATGACAGGGGGTGTGGGTGAGTGGAGGGATGGCCTGGCCAGCGGTGGGAGTAGTAGGGGGCGGTGAGGCCTCCACGGCAGCACAGCCGGCCACAGGAGACAGGAGCAGGCGACACGACCAGCGCTGCTTTGGGCGGCTAGAGAAAGAAGACCATAGGTTAAAGAAGCACGACGGCCGTTGGATGGACATCGTATGGTCACTGCAGCTAGAATCGGTTATATTGACTAAGTTGACAAAGCCCTTGGTACGTCAACTTAGTAGGCCCACAGGTTAGCTTCCGAAACGGTGCGCCCCAGATGTCAGGGGAAGGAATCATTTTTTGGGCGGGTGAAGCTAGAATATCCAAGATTGAAGAAGAAGCATGGCATCCGTTGGATGGACATCCAACGGCCACTGCTGCTAGAACCGTGTGTTGACTATAAGTTGACAAAGCCTTGCATACGCGTCAACTCTATTTTTTTACGGGACGCGTCAACTTAGTAAGACCAGAAGTGTGTGGCAGAGAACTTATAGCCCATTTGATATTTGTAAGAACTTGTAGCCCATTTTTGAATTCTAATGGAATTTACCACAGCCCATTTACAGTTTGTTAAAAGTACAGCCCATTTCAACCAACCGTTCAAAATAGTATTCAATAAAATTTCCCACATTTTGATGGGATCCGAAATATTTTTATCCCAAAATTTCTAGTCAGGTTAACTACAATTTCAATATAAATTTATATTATTTAAAAATCCAACAAAACATTGCGCTCGCAACAATTAATGAAATTAATATTTTCAATATCCAAAAATAATATTTTATAAAGTAATCACGTGTTTGGTGCATTTTTTTATAGTTACTGCACAATTTTTATAATTACATCCCATTTATTATTTCTTAAAGCCCATTTTCTTGTTAAGCCTAATGCATCCCTCCTAGGAAAGATTTGCAACCCAGCGGGGCGGAGAATAACAACTTGACCTTGCCTGAGTATTCCTAAAAAAAATTATAGCTGGGCTAGCCATTTTCAGCTTGAAAAAAATTAATATCTGGGTTGGTTATCTGGCCTGGGCTAGACGGGCCACAACCCGCCCAGTTAATACCTGCAGCGATGTTTTCATTGTTGGTCAGAGGATAAAAATTAATATCTGGGCTAAACATCGAAAAACTCTGCAGTGCTCACACCTCAAAAACACAAATATTGCTCAAGCTGCTTGGTCCCAGCTGTCGGCCGCTTCTTGTGCAATTCTCTCGTTTATTGACTACTACATAGGTTGACAATGGTGTGGGACCGTGATGTCAGGAAACAAGAGGAAGCAAAATAAATTATAGTGTTGTGTTTAGAAGAGAGAAATATTCTTCTTTTCCACCAATCTGCTTGCACCTAGGTCGTGATGCACCTTCTAATACGACTTATTCACCTAGACGGAGGGAGTATTGTTTTATACATATATATAATAAGGAGGCACTTGCATACGTGAGGCTATGGACCTGGTGGGTCCCCATTGTCATCCTCTCCAAGTAAAGTCATCTCCTCGCCCGCGCGCGCTTTCCGCCTGAAACAGTCAGCGTCCCCCGCCCCGCTTCCCTGTGCAGTGGATTGCTCGGCCTTCAAATGACACAAGTGCCATCCGTCCGTCCATCTGCCGCCCACATTAATGATACGCGGTTGCCGAGGCGGCTACTCCGGCGCCACACGTCCATCCTCCGCCCGCCCACCATTGCTATATAAACTGCTGCGCCGGCCATAGCCGTAGTCATCCGCATCCGTTCCCTTTCTCCTGTCCACACCACTACTTCCCACCATGGCTTTCTCGCGCTCCAGCGCTCTTCGGGACGGGCGGACGATGGACCACAAGGAGATGGCAGCCATTGCTGCCGACCGGCTGGCCGGCAGGCAGTCGGAGGATGACGACGTCTCAATGGAGAACATGGTAGTCGATGATCCGGCGCCAACCCCCTCCTCCGCGCCATCCTCGGCCGTGCATTGCACCATGACCATCGGCGAGGCCCGTGCCCAATATATGGATAGGGTGAGGCAGATGCATGAGGAGCAGTTTCGGGAGGCGCAGGCCGACGCCGCCAACAACCACCATCTCCTCCAGGAGCACTTGCAGGCGGAGGAGCAGATCGCCGCGGAGCGGGCGGAGCAGGAGGCGCTGCTCGACTCGTACCGCTCCTCCCACAAGAGCCGCCTCGAGCGCTGGCGGTACCGCATGCGGGTGGCGGAGGCTGCGGCCGCCTATAAAGAGGCTAGCAAAGAGGGCGATGAAGCGGGCGAGGCGTTGTTTGGCGAGACCGAGGACGAGACAAAGGACAATGCCGGCTCCGACGAGTCCCCGCTCCGCTTGCGTCGACGAGGCCTTGCTCCGCCGAGGCCCCGCGGTGCCAACAACGAGGCAGAGGACACCGCCGGCTCCGCCGAGGCCCCGCCCCGCCAACAACAAGGCAGAGGGCATCGCCGGCTCAGCCGAGGCCCCACCCTGCCGGCAACATGGGGGAGGATTTCCACCGCTCCGCTGAGGCACCGTCCGCCGGCAACGAGACAGAGGACATCGCCGGCTCCGCCGAGGCCCAGCCCCGCTGCCAACGAGGCCGCGCCACACAGAAAACAAGGAAGAGTAGAACACGGTAGGTCGCCGCCGCTCGGGTCTAAGTAAGGCCACCGCTGCTACCCTCCGGTTGAAGCCAAGCTAGGCGGGTTGACCATTGACGGCCGGTTAGCTTCTTGGCGGCGACGTGGAGTCGAAGAGCTGCGCTGGAGAAGAACGCTGCTTCTACTTAACTGCTGGTGCAGTTGGCTGACTGACACGTGGGCCCAACAGGCCACATGTCAGTTACGCAACTGCACCTGCAGTTAAGTCACTGAAGCTTCTGTTTGGCTCAGCGGGACATAGGTGGGTAGCTTCGGTTAATTAATTATACCTCCAACGCACCCCTTTTAGTTGAAGAATGTATGAAATGTAATGAAATCCGGCATGTTTATATGAAATCCGACCGTGTATGAATGAATTTATTTCGATTAGTTCGAATTCCTGTATCACTGGCATTGTATGAACATGCAAAACAATACGTACTAGCATTATTCCCAGGGTGATCACCTCGTTTGCAACAGTTTCACATGTACTCCCTTCGGTCCTTTCTAGTCTGCATACACGTTTTGTCTGCAGTCAAAGTATCTCTACTTTGACCAATCTTATACGAAAAAGTATGCACTTTCACAATGTGTGAAGTAAAAAGGAACAGAAGAAGTACAAAGATGTTGAGCAGCTTTTTAGCGTTTCTGTACATTGCAATCAAACACACAGGCCTGGCAATTCATAGAGAATATTCAAAACAATCGATGATTATGCATCTCAGCGACTCACATGTCAGAGGCAATATTTACTTCACAACTAAAGAATAAAGAAAAAATTGATCGACGCTGCTGACAGCAAAGGGCGTCCCATTCGAAAATACCAAACGCATGTCTTGCTAAAATCAATGAGAAAAGTTTGACAAGGTTGTCCCATTCCAAAATATCAAATGCCTACGATTGTGGAATGGGCAGGGTTTGCCATCAGTTCGGACATTGACATGGCACCTCGTGCTAAATAAACTAGCTGTTCTTTTTGTGCAGTTCCACCAAAATCAACCAAATTCGCGCGTAGCTTGTATGATTTCGCCCTTATATGTTGCAACGCCTTGAACTTATCGGCACCTCCTTTCTTGTGGTGGAAATGAATGATTCGATGTATTCATGAACATTTTGTGCAGTTCCCATTGAAATCAAGCTGAGCACCCCTGTTTGCACAAATACAAAAAAGTGATTAGTATAAAGCAAACTGTACTATGAGTTGACAGTTTCAACAGGCACATACATGGTCCATGTAGAGCACATTTTTAGAAAAATGGAACTCACCAGAAAGAATCCTAGAACAACATTGTACTCGCGCATCACAGCAAAAAAATGGAGATTTGTCAGTCCTTCTGAGCTGAAGTTAGTTTGGTCTTGTGGGGAGTAATGTAACCATCCTTCAACTGCTCCTTCTGATGAGAAGATAGACAGGGCTTCTTCATCCTGGCATAATCGGAACTAGTCACTTCACGTACTCCATATTCTTCTTCAGAGGAAGATGATCCTGTTGTGCAAAGACAAGAGGACTACTAAATGCTAGCATCCCTGTTTGCTCAAAAAAAAGGAAAGGAAATATTTAAAACATCATAGATGAAGCACTTCTCAAGGACAATACCACTTTTTCATGACATTATCTAAACAGTAGCACAACACCAATAGAGATGACAAAGCTCAATCATATGGATCAAATCAGTGGGCGAGTACCAACCTTTGTCAGGAGGCTTATTGTGTAGAGCATACAGATGAAGCACTTCTCCGGAACCATCTGTTGCTATCTACGGTGGTGGCCATGCTTACTATATACTCCTCGATTAGTTTAATGTTTCCAACATCTTCTTGTGCAGTTCCACTAAAATATATGGTATCTTCAAAGAAGATCCCTGTTTGCACAAGTAGAGATAATTACATATTACATTAAGAGTGGCATCAAATGAGTGGCAAAACAATTGCTCGTTCCAGCCATAGCAATAAATTAAGACGCAAAACTTTATCATTACTTGTGTCATCACAGTTCCAGTGCTTCATTACAGCACCGGGAGTTGATTTTTGTTTTTCTTCCGCTTGTTCTTCCCCTTCATCACTTGGTTCAATAACAGACAAGCTTCGCCTTCAATGTAAGATTTGGCATGTCAATTAGCGAGCACTAAACTTAATTTTCTGATGAAAGTGGCAAAATACAGGCCAGCAGTTGTGAAATATCCTTATCTTACCTCAATGGGATATTACGGTGCACATACAGATTGGAAGTATTGTCTCCATTTGTGCAGTTCACTAAAATCAAGCAACATTATTGTACAAGTAGCACAACATATGAAAAGCACACTGAAGAATCATGTGAAAGAAGGCTAGTACTGACCTCTCATGATGCGGAATTCAAACAACTCACAAGAAGAATATCTGAACCAAATTCGCCTTAACGGATAGGAAGGAAGATCTCCTCTTGTGGAGTTCCACTAAGATCAAGCAATCAAGCAACGTTGTCGGTGTGACATTTTGGTTGAACTGCACAAAACACTCTTAAAACAAAAGTGTTTTGTTCAGTGCAACAAAAAGTCACAATGGCAACGAGGTGAAGTCGATAACCCTGTTTACACAGAGGTGCAAAGGAAACAATTAATGGTCTATAACGGTGGATGACACAGAAGCCAACAAAAAGAAGCATCTACCTTATCTAAATGGGAAAGGAAGCAAGACAGTAGCATTTCTCAAACGGTGGCATTGATTAATATTAATAAAATTTGTTAAACATGTATTTTGCTTTTAACCGTGGCATTGCATCAATTTTCCAGCGGCATTATTAGAGGGTGTTTGTTTACAGGAACATTTTGGTGTAGGGACTAAAAAACTCCGTGTCTGTCCCATCTAAACCAAAGAGGAGGGACTTTTAGGGACTAAAAGTGGGCATTTGGGACTAAAGAAAGAAGACCCCGAGGGAGTCTTTTTGTGACTTTTTCCAACAGTTGCCCCTGCCATGCATCGCACCTTGTCTCTATTAGTTCATTACTAGGGGTAACATGGTCTTTTAGCATGTCATTTAATAACCTCTAGTCCATGTTTAGTCCCTGGAACCAAGCAGGTAGGGACTAGGGAGTTTTTAACCAAAAAGGGCCTTAGATTAACAACAGCTAATGAGTTGCACGGGACAATGGACGCACCAGCACCATGTGCATCAACCAATGTACTGTGGTCATGCACAGTCTGTTGCAACAAAGAACAAACATCCAAGGAGCATATTTGGGTTGGTCCCAGTTTTGTTATCTTTAGACACCTTTCCCTATGTGAGCGTAGCAAATCTAGTCCTGCTCAAACTCTACAGCCTTGTCCCTTCCTTTCCTTTTCACTAGTAGAAAACCGGCCTTTTGTCCCGGTTCATAAGGGCCTTTAGTTCCGGTTCCTGAACCGGGACTAAAGGGTCGTTACTAATACCCTCACCCTTTAGTCCCGGTTCAAACCAGAACCGAGACAGATGGGCCTCCACGTGGCCTGTGCGCCGAGCCCAAGCAGGAGGGCCTTTGGTCCCGGTTGGTGGCACCAACCGGGACCAATAGACCTCCACGCGTCAGCATTTCTGAGGCGGGGGTTTTTGGTTTTTTTTAAAGGGGGGGGGGGGTGGGGGTTTTGGGGGGTTAATAGGTATTTCATATATTGTGTTAGATAGCTAATTAATAGAGAGAAGTGTCCTCTCTTATGTCCATGCTTGGTTGACGCTACGTACTATACATACGTATAGAGAGGACTAGGCACGCTAACTAGCTAGTAAGCAAACGAAGGAAACAGAAGATCGTCATGAACATATATGCATACAGAGAGAAGTGATATCGACCACCTCTCCTTCTCCGAGAGATTGATCGAACAACAAGTTCTCGTATATCTATCGTCCGACACTACTGGCTACATATATACAATAATTATCTTTTACAAATATAATCTCCTAAATTATGGACGCATGGTCCACATAGTATTCTCCGTCTTCAGCGATCACATGGTCAAGAAAGAATTCCGCCAATTCCTCTTGAATTGCTCGCATGCGATCTGGTGCTAGGAGTTCATTCCGCATCCGAAACATCTAATTTGAAGAAGGGGGTCAATACATATATATATATATATATATATATATATATATATAAATGAAACTCAACACAAATGATGGTAATAAATTAAAATTCTGAATATTGTTATTTACGCACTTCATATTGTTCGTCAGTGTACCCGCCCCGCTCACAGGTCATGTGGCGGACGGACTCACAGAGTAGTATCCACAGAAATCATTCCCTTGTTCCTGCCACAACCACTTTACAAGAAATAGAGGTCAATCAAACAGATAAGCAAGAATGCTAAATGATATTGATGAAACTAGTGCTTGAATCAATTGCTAGGAGACGCGCGGAACATGGTACTATAGTACTTACTTTCGGGTATCTAAATTCCAGCTCGTTCGGGAGTCCCGGGGATTTTGTGCTGAATTTTCTCCAAACCCTGCCAGACAAAAGAAAATAATTACTTGATATCAGGAAATGAACAAATTTGCTGATATGGTGGATAATGATCGATTTAACTTACTTCTTAAGGATTTCAGTCATGTCCACATACTCCTGGGGATCTTTTCGTCTCGAGTCCAAGACAGTTACTACTCCCTGCTCAAGCCTAATCTCCAGGAGAATATAGTGGAAACTGCGCATGCATGCATAACTCATCAATTGCATTACTATAACCTGGACTAATATATAAGGGAAACCGAATATGCACAAGACAACACTCACTTGAAGTTGTAAGAAAGAGTATTATATCTTTGTGTTCATTTATTTTGAATGATCGTAGCAAGTTGGCCTCGGTTTCTGCGGCATGATCTTTAACCTGAACTGCATCTATGAGATTTGTGTTAATGAACCCAATATCACCGATTTGTCTTTTCTTCAATTCGGCGATCTTCAATCTGCATAATATAGTGAGGATAATTATAAATACATGCAATGAAAGAGCTGAGCTATATAGAGAGACTTAATGACAGAAGTAGTAGTACTTACAGACAGTAGCAGGTGACCGTTGCTTTATCGAGGGCCAATTGATTGAAAAACTGAAAGAACTCCTCAAATGGAACATGCAACAGTTCAATTCCAACGAGGTCATGCTCCTTTTTAACTCTCATATACAAAGTATTCCTCCCCCCAGACTCTCTGCAGGTTTTCATGTACCAATCACACAATCTTCGCATCATCGTTGATAGAGATCTTTCATCTTTGACGAGAGGCTTCCCGTACTCGTATCTGTGTATCTGCACGTCCATGAAATCATAATGTACACCGTCGGGCAGGTAATCATCAAGATTGTTATAACCGGACACCATCCTTGGATCGACGCTAGGCACCTTGAGCGGGGGCACGATTGCTTTGCTTGTTTGCCAAGCTGGCAATTTGTTTCCCAGCTTCTCGTCGTTCTTTCAGCCTCTGATCACTGACTGTACTTCCCGACCGCTCCGCTTAGGCCCATGTCTTTGCAATAATGCGCTCATAGTTGCCTTTCGGCGGAGACTTGGGTGGTTTTGCCAGGCCAGCCAGAGTGCGCTTCACTTTCACCGGATCTACCTTCTCCTTCAGAGGTGGATGTCTCCGTGCTTTCAACCCTTGAAACCAGTCATCCTTCTCGGTTCACGCGATCCTCGCGTTCTCCTCTGGGGTCCTCTCGTATGGTAACTTCTCTGGAGTCTTCAGAGAAGGACCGAATCTGTATTTTCTCCCGCCTCTGGCTGTACTGCTAGACGCCGGCAGAGCAGACGGAGCGGCAGTCTTCTTGACTTGCTTACGAGGCGGAGGAGAAGGACTACGACGCGCCGGAGCAGCTGCCGGAGCGGCAGCGGGTCTCTTCCGACCTTGCTGATGAGGCGGAGAAGGAGTAGGCTGGCTGTTCGGGCGCGCCGGCGCAGGCGGAGAAGGAGGCGGAGTGCCGCCACGCGCCGGAGAAGGAGCCGGCCGAGGGCCCTGATCGTCACTCGCCGGAGGAGGAGGCGGTGGAGGAGGCGGAGTGCCCTGACTCGCCGGAGGAGGAGGAGGAGGCGGAGGCGTCCAGTTTGGAAGGTTGATGAGCTCCTTCCGCCATAGGCATGGAGTCTTCAGAGCAGAACCCAACCGAGTCTCCCCTTCTCCGGTAGGGTGGTCAAGCGGGAGGTCCTCAAATCCCTCCGTTATTTCATCCACCATCACCTTAGCATATCCTTCTGGAATCGGCTGGCAGTGAAAAGTTGCGTCGGGTTCATTAGAAAAAACAGAGCCAACAGCCGCCTTGACCTTCATATTCATCCATTGCGTCATAAGGTGGCAAATTTGAGCCTCCGTGATAGCATCCACGGGATAGCTGGCAGGAGCCGTCAAGATAAGCTCCGGCTGAAGCAGCTCAGTGGAAGCCACGCTGCTTCTCCGCTGGGATGGCGAGGTAGCTTCAGGGGAAGCTTCAGCAGTTCGTTTGCTGCGATTTGCTTCTCGTTCCTCTATCCCGAGTACCTTTGCTTTAAGTGCCTGCAGTTCGGACTACTGCACTTTCTTCCTCCTCTCCTGGCTTTTGTAACCGCCTGCGCCCGGAAACCAAGCCCTCCACGGAATGGAGCCTGGCGTGCCTCATGTCCATCCAGGGTGCTCAGGATTCCCGAGGGCCGATGTGAGCTCGTCGTTCTCTTTGTCTGGAAGGAACGTCCCTTTCTGCGCTGCAGCGATATAGTACCGAAGCTTCTTCAAGGGTATGTCAAGTTGCTCGTCCGTCCAAATGCACTTCCCTGTTACAGGGTCCAAGGTTCCGCCAGCCCCGAAGAACCAAGTCCAGCAACGGTCTGGCCAGCTCATTGTCTATGGCTCGATCCCTTTTGCAACCAGACCATTCTTAGCCTTGACCAACTTAGGCCGGGCTACGAGGTAGCCACCTGACCCCGTGCGATGGTGAATCTTCTTCTTCGCAGCATTTTTGTTGTTTGTCGCCGACATCTTCTGACTCTTTTCCGATGTCTTGTGGGCCACAAATGCAGGCCAGTCATCTCTGATCTTCTCATATATGCCCTTGAATTCTGGTGTCTCTTTTTTCTCGACAAACCTATTCAGGTCTTTCTTCCACCTCCTGAATAGGTCTGCCATCCTCTTAAGAGAAAAGACTTGATTAATTGCTCTTTAACTGGCTTCTCCGGATCATCCTCTGGCGGTAGGGTGAAATTTGTCTTCAGCTCATTCCAAAGATCATTTTTCTGCATATCATTGATGTAAGACACCTCAGGGTCTTCAATAGCTGGCTTCAACCATTGCTGGATGTTGATCGGGATCTTGTCCCTAACCAGAACCCCGCACTGAGCAACAAATGTCGTCTTTGTTCGGATGGGTTCAATAGGTTGTCCGTCGGGCGCGACTGCTATGATCTCAAACCTTTCATCCGAGCTCAACTTTTTCTTCGGGCCTCGTCTCTTTACCTCAGTTGTGCTCGATCCGGAGGGCTAGAAAAAAGAACAAAGACTTAATTAATATGTGTACATACCAAAACAATCAATGCATCAATTAGCTAGTCAGCACAGGCTTAACTAATATATATACCTGGCCGGACTCGGTTCGGTCACCGGAGTCGTCATCACGGTCTCCTTCTTGCACCGACATTGGGTCACCGGAGCCGTCCTCATGTTCTTCTTCTTGCACCAACATTAGGTCACCGGAGCCAGCTTCTTCACCCTCTCCTTCCAGACCATCGGTGTCGTTGAGATACAACGAGGCGGCATCACTTCCTTCTGCGATTATGTCCCTCAACAACGCCTCTTTTGCTTCGTTGTCTTGGGCGGTGTCCATAGTTTCTACAAATATTTACAACATGGCAATTATTATTCAAACATGACAGATGGATATCTTCTCCTCTTTTTTTCTTCTTTCTTCTCCTCTTTTTTTCTTCTTCCTCTTCTTTTTTATCCTGTTCGTCCTCTCATGTTCGAGAGGATCGCCGAGGGGTCAGGAGGTTGCCTAGTGCCGAGCGATCCTCGACCCCTCGAACCCTCGACCCTAGTTCCCGACCCTCGACCCCTCAGCGATCCTCAACACCCTCGTTCCCGATAAAAATTAAGAAAAAAAGAAGAAAAAAAAGAAGAAGAAAAAAGAGGAGAAGATCGAAGAAAAAAGAAGAAAAAAAAGAGGAGAAGAAGAAAGGAATAGTGGAGAGGAAGAGAAAATAGAATATTCTATTTTCTCTTCCTCTCCACTATTCCTTTCTTCTTCTCCTCTTCTTTTTCTTCTTTTTTCTTCTTCTTATTTATTTCTCCTCTTCTTCCTCTCCTCCTCTTCTCCTTTCGTCCTCTTCTTATTTCCTTTTTCCTCTCATTCTTTTTCTTCTTCTTCCTTTCCTAGGTAGATATGTAAAACTTTTCTAAAAATGTAACTTTTGCATATATACATGGAAAAAATGTTATCGGGGAGGGGGTATATCGACCCCCCCCCTCGACCCTCTCTTCCTTCTTCTTCCTTCTTCCTTTCTTCCTCTTTTCTTCTCCAACACAAAACACATCTCATTTCATCCAAAAATAATTCTTTGCATATGAACATTTTTTCAAATATTAATGAGCATATGAACATACATATCACCAAAAATAGACCTTTTTCTTGGTAACAAAAAAAATGCAAAAACGAGCATTATACAGCATATACAGAGCATTATACAGTGAACATACATACATACATACATACATACATACATACAGTGAGCATATACAGAGCATTATACGGCGACGGCGACGATGGTTGGCGGTGGCGCGCGCTTACGGATGACGTGCGGGGACGGCAATGAGAAGGAAAGGGGAGGAGGCAGGGGCTCACAGCGCGGGGAGCGGTCGACGTCGCCAGCCGGAATCGGTGCGGCGGCGGACGAACGGCCTCGGGGACGGGTCGCGGGAGCCGGCGTGGTGCAAAGGGCCCCCCTTTAGTCCCGGTTTGTGCCACCAACCGGGACCAAAGGTCCCTTTTCAGCAGCCCAAAGGGCGGGAAGCGGCGGCCTTTGGTCCCGGTTGGTGGCACCAACCGGGACTAAAGGTGGGCATTAGTCCCGGCTCATGGCACCAACCGGGACGAATGCCCCCCTTTAGTCCCGGTTGGTGCCACCAACCGGGACCAAAGGCCTGTGCTGCCCCGAACTCAAATATTTAGTCCCACCTCGCTAGTTGAGAGGGAGGCGCACCTGTTTATAAGGTGCGGTGCGCCATCCCTCTCGAGCTCCTCTCTAAAGCAGGCTTTCGGGCCTAACACTGCAATCTGTGCCTGTGGGCATACCGGGGCTCCCGCGGGCCTGAATCCTGGCCCATGGTAGGGTTTCTAGTCGTATTCAGGCCGTGGGGGCCCAGTAGGTGGCACTTGTTTTGTTTTTTTGTTTTTTTGTTTCTACTTAGAACTAAATACTTATTGTTGCTATATTTATTTTTTTTCTAGTTTTTTGTTTTGTTTTCTGCATTATTTATTTTCTTTTGTTTCTTGCTTTATTTTTTAATTCTTTTAGCTTTTAGTTTTAGAAAAATTATAAACTTTCTGTTAGTGCCATTAGTTTTCAAATTTGAAAACACTTTTTTAGTTTTTTTGTTTTCTTTGTTGCTTTATTTATTTTATTTTGTTTATTGCTTTATTTTTTAATTCTTTTTGCTTTTAGGTCAGCAAAATTATAAACTTTCTGTTAGTGCCATTAGTTTTAGAAAAAAATATAAACTTTCTGTTAGTGCCATTAGTTTTAGAAAAAATATAAACTTTCTGTTAGTGCCATTAGTTTTCAAATTTGAATAGTTAAAATTTGAACATAGATGCACCTATAGAGAAAATTCGACCTAAATTCATAGTTTTCAAATGAACTCTGAAAAAGTTGGCATAGCATACTCGTCTGTTACAAATTTGGCATGGTATCATCATAATAGTTGTGGGAGAAAGTCTTCACTTTTTCTTCGCTTGTGTCATTTCCTTATTGCGCCATAACCATGGATAATCTTCATCGTTTATCAGGATGCTTGGTTCAGCCTTGACATTGAAGGGAGGAATTTCATGAAACCTTTCATAATCTTCAGACATGTCTGTCTTGCCCTCCACTCCCAGGATGTCCCTTTTTCCTGAAAGAACTATGTGGCGCTTTGGCTCATCGTATGATGTATTCGTTTCCTTATCTTTTCTTTTTCTAGGTCTGGTAGACATGTCCTTCACATAGATAACTTGTGCCACATCATTGGCTAGGACGAACGGTTCGTTAGTGTACCCAAGATTTTTCAGATCGACTGTTGTCATTCCGTACTGTGGGTCTACATGTACCCCGCCTCCTGACAGATTGACCCATTTGCACTTAAACAAAGGGACCTTAAAATCTTGTCCGTAGTCAAGTTCCCATACGTCCACTATGTGACCATAATATGTGTCCTTTCCCTTCTCGGTTGTTGCATCAAAGCGGACACCGCTGTTTTGGTTGGTGCTCTTTTGATCTTGGTCAATCGTGTAAAATGTATTCCCATTTATCTCGTATCCTTTGTAAATCAATACAGTCAAAGATGGTCCCCTGGACAACAAGTACAACTCATCACAAACAGTGTTGTCACCTCTGAGACGTGCTTCCAACCAACTGCTGAAAGTCCTAATGTGTTCACATGTAATCCAGTCGTCGCACTGCTCCAGGTGTTTGGAGCGCAGACTGTTCTTGTGTTCATCGACATACGGGGTCACCAAGGTAGAGTTCTGTAGAACTGTGTAGTGTGCTTGAGACCAAGAATGTCCGTCCCTCCATATTATTGAGTCCGCTCCTAGCGTGCCTTTTCCAGTCAGTCTCCCCTCATACCGCGATTTAGGGAGACCTATCTTCTTAAGGCCAGGAATGAAGTCAACACAAAACCCGATGACATCCTCTGTTTGATGGCCCATGGAGATGCTTCCTTCTGGCCTAGCGCGGTTACGGACATATTTCTTTAGGACTCCAACGAACCTCTCAAAGGGGAACATATTGTGTAGAAATACGGGCCCCAGAACGATAATCTCGTCGACTAGATGAACTAGGACATGCGTCATGATATTGAAGAAGGATGGTGGGAACACCAGCTCGAAACTAACAAGACATTGCGCCACATCACTCCTTAGCCTTGGTACCATTTCTGGATCGATCACCTTCTGAGAGATTGCATTGAGAAATGCACATAGCTTCACAATGGCTAATCGGACGTTTTCCGGTAGAAGCCCCCTCAATGCAACCGGAAGCAGTTGCGTCATAATCACGTGGCAGTCATGAGACTTTAGGTTCTGGAACTTTTTCTCTCGGATATTTATTATTCCCTTTATATTCGACGAGAAGCCAGTCGGGACCTTCGTACTGAGCAGGCATTCAAAGAAGATTTCTTTCTCATCTTTCGTAAGAGCGTAGCTGGCAGGACCTTCATACTGCTTCTGAGGCATGCCGTCTTTTTCATGCAAACGTTGCAGGTCCTCCCATGCCTCAGGTGTATCTTTTGTCTTTCCATACACGCCCAAGAAGCCTAGCAGGTTCACGCAAAGGTTCTTCATCACGTGCATCACGTCGATTGAAGAGCGGACCTCTAGGTCTTTCCAGTAGGGTAGGTCCCAAAATATAGATTTCTTCTTCCACATGGGTGCGTGTCCCTCAGCGTCATTCGGAACAGCTACTGTGCCGGGACCCTTTCCAAAGATTACGTGTAAATCATTGACCATAGCAAGTACGTGATCACCGGTACGCATGGCGGGCTTCTTCCGGTGATCTGCCTCGCCTTTGAAATGCTTGCCTTTCTTTCGACATTGATGGTTGGTCGGAAGAAATCGACGATGGCCCAGGTACACATTCTTCCTGCATTTGTCCAGGTATATACTTTCAGTGTCATCTAAACAGTGTGTGCATGCGTGGTATCCTTTGTTTGTCTGTCCTGAAAGGTTACTGAGAGCGGGCCAATCGTTGATGGTTACGAACAGCAACGCCTTTAGGTTAAATTCCTCCTGTCCGTGCTCATCCCACGTACGTACACCGTTTCCATTCCACAGCTGTAAAAGTTCTTCAACTAATGGCCTTAGGTACACATCAATGTTGTTGCTGGGTTGCTTAGGGCCTTGGATGAGAATTGGCATCATAATGAACTTCCGCTTCATGCACATCCAAGGAGGAAGGTTATACATACATAGAGTGACCGGCCAGGTGCTGTGATTGCTGCTCTGCTCCCCGAAAGGATTAATGCCATCCGCGCTTAAAGCAAAGCATACGTTCCTTGGGTCATTTGCAAACTCATCCCAGTACTTTCTCACGATTTTTCTCCACTGCGACCCGTCAGCGGGTGCTCTGAACTTCCCGTCTTTCTTACGGTCCTCACTGTGCCATCGCATCGACTTGGCATGCTTTCCATTTCTAAACAGACGTTTCAACCGTGGTATTATAGGAGCATACCACATCACCTTCGCAGGAACCCTCTTACTGTGGGGCTCGCCGTGAACATCACCAGGGTCATCTCGTCTGATCTTATACCGCAATGCACCACATACGGGGCATGCGTTCAGATCCTTGTATGCACCGCGGTATAGGATGCAGTCATTAGGGCATGCATGTATCTTCTCCACCTCCAATCCTAGAGGGCATACGACCTTCTTTGTTGCGTATGTACTGTCGGGCAATTCGTTATCCTTTGGAAGCTTCTTCTTCAATATTTTCAGTAGCTTATCAAATCCTTTGTCAGGCACAGCATTCTCTGCCTTCCACTGCAGCAATTCCAGTACGGTACCGAGCTTTGTGTTGCCATCTTCGCAATTGGGGTACAACCCTTTTTTGTGATCCTCTAACATGCGATCGAACTTCAGCTTCTCCTTTTGACTTTTGCATTGCGTCCTTGCATCGAAAA
Source organism: Aegilops umbellulata (assembly GCA_032464435.1). NCBI lineage: Eukaryota > Viridiplantae > Streptophyta > Magnoliopsida > Poales > Poaceae > Aegilops > Aegilops umbellulata. The sequence continues at coordinate 336,691,341 of CP136058.1, forward strand.
TGACCCGGCGGAGATCATCATCATCGGGCACATCGTCTGGTTCCTCTTGATCTTCAACACCTTCACCCGTTGCAGCAACATTGGGCACATCGTCTGGTTCCTCTTGATCTTCACCAGCTCCCCCCGTTGCAGCATCACGGTATTCAAGGGACACGTAGTTGTCATCGTACTCTTCTTCTTCGTCGTCTTCCATCATAACCCCTATTTCTCCGTGCCTCATCCAAACATTATAGTGTGGCATAAAACCCTTGTAAAGAAGGTGGGTGTGAAGGATTTTCCGGTCAGAGTAAGACTTCGTATTCCCACAATTAGGGCATGGACAACACATAAAACCATTCTGCTTGTTTGCCTCAGCCGCATCGAGAAACTCATGCACGCACTTAATGTACTCGGAGGTGTGTCTGTCACCGTACATCCATTGTCGGTTCATCTGCGTGCATTATATATAATTAAGTGTCCAAATTAATAGAAGTTCATCATCACATTAAAACCAAAGTACATACATAGTTCTCATCTAACAACATATAGCTCTCCAGAGCATCTAATTAATTAAACCATACATTGAATCTATGTAAAACATTTTAATGCGAAAACAAAGGCGATCATAATCGCAACCAAGGTAACAATTGATCCAACAGCATAATGATACCAAGCCTCGGTATGAGTGGCATATTTTCTAATCTTTCTAATCTTCAAGCGCATTGCATCCATCTTCATCTTGTGATCATCGACGACATTCGCAACATGCTACTCCAATATCATCTTCTCCTCCTCAATTTTTTTTATTTTTTCCTTCAAGAATTTTTTTCTTCTTCAACTAAATTTAACCTCTCGACAATAGGGTCGGTTGGAATTTCCGGTTCACATACATCCTAGATAAATAAAATCTATGTCACGTTGGTCCGCATAATTTTCATAAACAATAAATGAACCAATAGTTATAAAGATTAATATATATACCACATCCGAATCATAGACAGGACGAGGGCCGACGGGGGTGGATACCAAAACCATCGCACTATATAAGATGCAATAATAAAAGTAAGAAAATGATACAAGTATCTATCTAAACATACAAGTAACAATATTTTTCCTTTCAGAAAGAAGATAAGAACAAGAGGCTCACCACGGTGGTGTCGGTGATGAGATCGGCGCGGGTAATCGACGGCGGTGAAGACGGGGGTGGGGCGTGACGGACCGCTAAATCTAGACAAATCTCGAGGAAAATGAAGCTTTGAGGTCAAGCTTCGAGAGGAGAAAGCTTAACTAGTGTGGCTCGGGCATTTCATCGAACACCTCATGTGCATAGGAGGTGAGCTAGAGCACCACAAACCCCTCCCCTCGCCGGTCCAGAAAAACAGAGCACTGGAGTGCTCTGCTCGCGGGCGAGGGTATATATAGGCAGCACTATTGGTCCCGGTTCGTGGCATGAACCGGGACTAAAGGGGAGCCTTTGGTCCCGGTTCAGGCCACCAACCGGGACCAATGGTGGTGGGCCAGGAGCCAGGCCCATTGGTCCCGGTTCATCCCACCAACCGGGACCAAAAGGTCCTGATGAACCGGGACCAATGGCCCTCGTGGCCCGGCCGGCCCCCTTGGCTCACGAACCGGGTCCAATGCCCCCATTGGTCCCGGTTCTAGATTGAACCAGGACTAATGGGCTGACCCGGCCTGGACCATTGCCCCATTTTCTACTAGTGTTTTGAACTAGTACTTTCGCCCCTTCCTTTCCTCTTTGAACCACGTCCTAGATTTATGCGATACAACTTTCCCCACTACTTTTCCCATTCCTTTCCTCTTTGAACCACGTCCTAGATTCATGCTATACAACTTTCCCCCTTCATTTACTCTTTGAACCACGTCCTAGATTCATGCTATATACAACTTTTCCCACTACTTTCCCCCACTCCTTTCCTCTTTGAACCACATCCTAGATTCATGGTCTACATGCAGCTAGAGAAATGCATGTGGACTAAGTAAATTATACCTTAAGGTTCTTGGGGCGTTGTTCGGTGGGCGACGGGACAACGACGAAGAAGAAGGGGTCGCAGGCCCTGCCACGCAGCCACTGGGTGGAAAGTGAACAGCTGCGCCGGTAGTCCCTCGCCGATGGCGACAGCGTTAAGCCTCCTTCCCTTCCTGGCGGACGGATCCTACCGGCTCTTTGAGCAGCAGTGAGGGGAGAGAGAGGCCAACGAAGTCTTGTTTAGATCTGGAGAGGGCGAGAGAGTGTGAAGAGAGAAACTACAAGCGCTGAGGCTCCAGCGGGAGAGGGCGAGAGAGTGTGAAGAGAGCAACTACAAGCACTGAGGCTCCAGCGTGTATATATATACTAGAGAGAGAGTGTGAGAAGCGTGCAAACCCTAGAAAACATTTTGACTAGTCAAAGAATCCTCCTGGCACAAATTATGCTCAAGTGTAGTTATCGAACCCGAGACCTCCAGTTTGATGAGCGAACAGGCTAACCAGCTACACAACCCTCCCGTTATGTTCAACGAGAGGGAAATAACCTTTTATACATTCCTGCATTCGTGTGACAAGCATGCCGTGTTTTGTGTGTGTGTGTGTGGGAGACATTGGGATTTCAATCATAATCGTGTCATGTGGCTTTGGTGGTAAGACTATCCACAGTGGTGCAGAAATAATGCAGCCTTAGTCACCTTACCTCTCTCCATGTAGTACGTTGGGTCCCACCAGTCAGAGGATGAAATAAACAAATTAATAAAAAAAATTAAAAGCGCCGGCGGTGTATCTTACCTTACACATCTCGCTACTGCTCGGGAACACTGTCCAATTGATCACATGCACACAAATTTTGTGCACTTATATTCGACTTAAGTCAGTCTGCCACCGTATCTCGTATACTTACTACTCCCTCCGCCTAGGTGTAATAAGTCAAGTTAGAAGGTGCAACGGGACCAAGGTGCGTGTGTGTGCGTGCGTGTGTGTGTGTGTGTGTGTGTGTGTGTGTTTAACAGCTTGTGTGTGTGTTAGAGAGAGCGACAGATCTTCCTACTCCTAATGAGAGATGTTGTGTAGTGTATGATTTTAGCCGCGAGTGTCGGTGCATCCTCTCGTTTCCGGGCGTGTCCGTTAGGGACATGCGGACAGCTGCCACACCCGCTCCTGACCATCTTGGCCCACCCAAAGCCCATCCATCGCCCGCTCGCGCTTCCCGCCCGAAACGGTCAGCGCCACTCCTAAGAATCGGTGCCGCACTCATGCCCGGGCAGAGCGGAAGCGACCTCTCACTGGCGCAAGAGTGATGGTTGCTTCGTCCTTCCAACTAACTGCTGGGTCTATGTGATTTGACGGCTCATTGGTCTTTATTACTGAGGTGGTAGGACTGCTGGATGTCCCACGCTTTCGGCGAAAGGAGGTACTACTACTAGATTACAATTTTCTCCATTCTTACAGCGGAGGCATGCAAGAGCAGTGAAAACACGCAGGCTCAGTGATTACATGGCCCACCTCACACTATCGCTGTGCGACACCTAACTCTTTACATAGTACTCCCTCCGTTCCTAAATATTACTTGATGAGTCCCCGCGCGTTGCCGCGGAACAGCGGTATATCTCTCTGTGCAAAATTATCGATTTCATAGAACTAGAAAAAACTCTATAACCGCATGACAAATGTGGTAGCCAAACTAAATAAACTCCCATCATCATTTAGATCATCCCACGTAAGGAAAAAAGATCAGCCAACTCCTACTACATAATGGGATTATATTTTTCTTTTTGACATGTTAATGGGACTTAAAAGCTCACTTACATGCATGCTACCAGTGCATGCTTGCATGCAGACATGTTGATGTGATTAAAACCCACTCACATGCATGTGCCACAGTATTTTTCTGGATGCTTGCATGTGGCTTAGTGCGGAGCCTCTCAACGTCTAGATCAGACGGCTATTATGGACTGATTTACTTCATCTAACGGCTACATCAATTTTGATGATGTGGCTCAAGGAGAGGATAGAGAATTCCTAGTAGTGGGGGCTAGCTATTACTAGTAGATAAGTCTTTGTAGATATTCCACTACATACGGAACAAAATGAATGAATCTACACTTAAAATGCATCTATATACATCCGCATGTGGTTCATGGTGAAATCTCTACAAAGACTTATATTTAGGAACGAAGGAAGTACTAGTATAGTACGTACTGTAATTTATCAGCGAGATAAATTTGTACAATGCTATGAAGCTTCTAGCTTCTGTTACATGTATCTTGCGTCCAAGGTTGCCCGTTGCAACATTTCATCAAATACAAAGGAGACTAACATGCATGCTATTGCATCTCAATGATTGACAGTTCATAGCAAATATGTACTCCCTCCGTTCCAAAATAAGTGTCTCAACTTTGTGCAAACTTTAGTACAAAGTTGTACTACTACTAAAGTTGACATTTATTTTGGAACAGAGGCAGCTAAAGAAAAAAACGATCCATGCAGTCCCTAGCCCTTGAACCGTGAACCCTGACCAGGCTTTAATTTGCTGGCAATGTTCGAGCTTCCTAATAAATGAAGTTTGCAACCTTTTGACCATTGGATCATTTTGTGCAGTTTCACCAAAATCGAGATGAGCATCCCTGTGGCAAAGAAATTGAACAAGCGTGATTAGAATAAGATTACTGGGACTAGTTGATGAGACATAAAGTCATCACAAATACAGTACGTAGAAGCCAGTAGAGGTATATGCGGGGCAAAGACGTAGAGAAATATCCACAGGGAGTGATGTGGGAAGCTGGAGTAGTGGTGCAAGCCGGCTGTAAAGGGAGTTGTACCTGAGGGACGTAGCTCAACCTTGAGGAGGGCGGCGGGAGGCGGCAACTGCCCACGTTGCGCCAGTGAGCAAGGGACGAAGGCAACCTCACCGACTTTGTGAGAGAGAACGGCGGGGACCCCTGAACGAGACGTGCCGACAGTGGGTTTTCGTCGTCGGCGACGGCCACCACATCTACACTAAGCATCCACCCCTTCCCCAAACGGACGTGATCCGCCGGGATGTTAGAGATGTGGCCATAGTCATTTTGTGCGAGAGAGTGTGAAGAGAGCAACCCCAGCAAGCAACCGTGTAGGCTGGCCCGTCCTGACTATGTATATAGTGGAGCGGTTTCCTTTTCTCTCCATATGAACCTATCATATTGCGTACGTGCCACTGAAGATAAAAAAACTTTATTTATAAATGACGCGGCACCTACTACTCGTTCTCCTATAACGTTGCGCTTGGCATCTCCAAAATATTAACCTTGCGATTGGCTCTTCGCCTCTTCGGGAAGTTGAGCAATAATGGTAGTGCAGTATATATCGTTCTGGCTATATGAGACCGAATGAATTGTTGCACGTCCACCACGTGGGAGAGGGTCGAGGGGCGAGGGAGAGTGCTACATACGGAGCAAAATGAGTGAATCTACACTGTAAAATACGTCTATATACATCAGTGTTTGGAGTATGTACTAGTAGTTCATATTGAAATATACTAAAGGACATATATATTCCAAACAATATGATATAATCTCTATAACCAAGGTAGTAGGGACGAGGAGTAAGCAGAGGGAGTAGTAAATTTTTCTCCTCGTCCTGCGAGCCACCGCGCGCATGGGCGAGGGAGCGGGCGTAAGGCGGAGCAACCTTCACCTCATCCTGCGAGCCGCCGTGCCTGTGGGCGGGGGAGACGGCATCCTAAGCAAGCTTCTTCTCGTTCTGTGAGTTGACGGGACACATCAAAAGTACTCCAGTGTATAGAGCCTTGCCTCTAAGGTAGGCCCCACATAGTTTGCCTCTTTTTTAACATAACACGTCAAGTCGCAATTTGTTTGTTCACCCGTGGTAGACGATCCTCCCTCCACCAAGTGGACAACCAGTACACGTGCCAAATTACCATGTGGGCTGCCTTTTTCGTACAGAAATGAGCTCCACCGTGTACCCGCGCGGGTGTGGTTAGCAAAGAGACGGGAGTACGTGCGCCGTGCATGCACCTCTTCTCTTCGTGCACGTCCACCACCTACGTGGGTATGTGTGAGAGATACAAACCGCGTTCGTGAGTGTTTTATGTTTTGGGGTGGGGGTGGGGTGGGGGGTTGATTTCGTTAATTATTTGTGGGAATATGTGTCGATGACATCTCAAACATAGAGGGTCGGGGCAATCCATGAGAAGAGAGGGAGGGGTCATAGCTATTGATAGAATCGAAGAGAGCATCAAGTGGGTGGGTGCGAGATCGATGAAGAGAGCCATAGAAATTGTGTGTGTGTGTGCAAGTCAAAGATATAGGGCGACTGGCCTACCAGAACGTTAGAGGGCACATGTCAAGTTTGTGTGTAGCAGGGAGACATGACTAGAGCGCTCGATGTATCGGTGTGTGTGGGGGGAGGGGGTGGGGGGAGGGGTAGGCAGAGGCCTAACTGTAGAGGTAGAACGACTTGTATATGTGTTGAGAAGGAGAGACCCAGCTATGTCTTGAGGGAGATCGGTCGATATCCATACATAACTTAAGGACGGGAAATATGATGGGACAGAGAGAGAGAGAGAGAGAGGAGAGAGAGAGAGGGAGGGAGGGAGAGGGGTAGAGTACTGGATGGGTGATGGAGTTGCTTCTTGAAGATGGTGGGAGAGGCCTACTGGACAAACTAAGGGTGGAACTGCAATGTTATCAATAAGAGTGGGGATGCGTTTCTGTGTGTGCCTGTGCGTGATAGATCTATCGGGACGCATCCATGGATGATGAAGGGGATTCATGTGTTTGGTAAGCAAACCTAACTAGATCGGTAGATCAATTGTTGTTTATCGGAGGATGGGAGAGACACAACTAATGAGGTAGGTCAATTGACGTGTGGGTAAAAACGAGTTATAAGGACCTAGCTAGCTATATGTATAGCGAGAGATCGGTCGGCGTATGTCCATTTGTTAGAGGAAAATAAGGCCCAGCAAGACTGATAGACAGAGAGAATGGAGGTAGGAGGTGGTGCGAGAGGCCCAACTACTAGCTAGATAGGGGGAGGAGTGTGCGGTTGTGAGATCGATGAAAAGAGGGGCGAGAGTTTACACGTGTGTCTGACCGTAAGAGAGACACGAGGCAAGGACACATAAAGGAGGAGATTGAAGGTGTGTGTGTATGTTGTAGGCAGGCATCGCTGGAGAGGTATATCGATCGGTGTGTGTCGTAAAGGAGTTGTGGAGACTCTGGGAGAACGACCTAAAGAAAAAAAAATGAATGTGCCCGGTGGATAGAATGCCGAGGGAGGGGGAGGGCGAGGAGGACGTGTGCATGCACGAGAGAAAGTTAGTGGTAGCTACAAAGGTTAGAGGATTGTGTGGGTGTAAGAGACTAACAAAGATCATAATTTGATATGAAAGCGGATTCATATATTTGAATAGGAGATCATAGTGTTTTAAAAATTGCATGCATGAATATAGCGGTGATACACGTGTTGTGCACATGTTATACCATAATGTGATAATGCATGGCGTTTGCAACCCACAGCTAAATGCCGAACAATCTAAACCATGCTATACATCAAACAATCTCACATTTTATTTGAATTTGTGATAATGTGTGGCATTTGCAGCTTACAACTAAATATCGAACAATCTAAACAATACTATATATCAAACATTCTCACAGTTTATTTGAATTTGTGGTAATGTGTGGTGTTTGCAACTCACATCTAAATACTTGTAGGCGTAGGGGGTGGGGCACCATACATAATGTGATAAACACATTATACATATGAGACATGGTTTAGATTATGAAGATCTAGCTAGAGCTAGAAATGTAATGTGATTTGAAATCAAAATAAAGTGGATTCAAAAAATCTAGTTCGAGTTCATATAGTACACATAGTTCATATGTAACTCGAGACTAATCATGTGGTGTGCTGTGAAGATAATACACAAACGATGGTTTAACTTGACAATAATGATGATTCTAGAACTTATTAAAACAGAGAAACGAATTCAAATGCTTTGACTTCACAACAATCATTACTGTAGATCTTATTCAAATAGAGAAACGAATTCAAATTTAGTTCATATTGAAGCGGTAGTATATACGTTTGGAATGCACTAAAACATTCATTTGAGTAGTAGGTTTCATGCATTATACACGTAGCAAAATATTTTAATTGAACATAACATGAATTCAAAGTTTTGGATGACATTTGTAGTGCGCATTGATTTGGTACAGTACACGTTAGGCTTGTCCGGAAATTTCAACCCGCGCCTTGTTAGCCCGAAATATTTAAGATATATCTTTATCTCGTTGTGCTCCGACAACTCCCCCCATCTCAACCCGCGCCTTGCTATTCTGAAATTACAATGCGCGCGAAAACTCCCACCTCCTGTGAAATCCCGACACGTGAAATGCCCGTGGTACCCCTGAACCGAAAGAACCGCCCTAAATCGGTGGGGGTACTTTCGTAACTTACCCCACATTTTGGACAAGCGCGTCTCTAAGCCATGGTTCCTCACTGCCATCCCATCTGCCCACCCATTCGTACACCGAGGCCGCGAAAACCTGCGACGAAACCCCATACCCTGCTCCGTCCGCCACCCAGCCGGAGCCTCTTCCCCGACGACGTCGTCCACAGCAACACCTCGACGTCCCTCATCCACCGTACCGGATGAGGATCCGTCGTCGATCTCATCGTCCCGCCGGTTCAGCCACCCCGTCCTCCACCTCCAAGGAGCTGCCCAGACGTTCCCCTCGTCTTTCGCGCCAACTCCATTCCCACACCGCCGTCTTCACCTGCACCATCGGAAGAGCATCATCATCACCGTTTCCTCGAATGAAGCTGCGGCCTAATCGGCGCCACCAAAGAGGTTGTAAACTAATCGCCGCATTTTCTTCTTGATTCGATCTCACGGTGCTGCCGGCGCTCAGTCCCGAGCCGACACGGCGCGGCTCCATCCACGACGGCGTCGCCGGCCACTTCCTCCACGACATCGCTCCCTCGGCGGCGACGTCCACATCAGTAGGAGCTGCTGCTGCTTTAGCTCTCGCTAGCGCTGCTGCTCTGCTCTTGCTCTCGGTCCCCTACCTGGTCTGCTCTTGCTATTGCTCTTGCTCGCGCTGCTGCACTCGCTCTTGCTCTTGTTTGCGATGCTGCTCCGATTTAGCTACACTTCAGTCAACTAAATCGACTTTTGGGTCAGTCGATTTTCAGGGGGTGGGGGGGGGGGGCTCGCCGGGGTGAAGGAAGAACCAGCCGCAGCGGGGAGGGGGGCTCGCCGGAGAGGTACCCCACTGTCTATCTTAGGGTTCAGGATGGGGGCGGTGGTCGCCGGCGGTGGCGGGGCATTGGCGGGGCGGTGGCGTGGGGATCGCAGGAGAAAAAGCTCGGCACGGGGAGGAGGGCTAGAGGGATGGCCGGGGCGGCGGCGGACCGGCGGTGGGGAGTGTTTCCAGGGCGGGCGGGGCGGCGCACCGCCGGCCGCGGGCGACGGGGGGCTGCTGTTTGGCCGGTGGTGGCTGGCGGCTCAGGGGGGTGGAGGTTGAAGATGAACCACATGCCCTTGATTTCGTATCCAACGGCTGCAAAATCGACTGACCAGAGATGAAAAAGTCAGTCGACCGACGTGTAGCCTCACCTTGCTAGTGCGTTCAGTTTCGACAGCAAAGTTCAGTTTCGACAGTTAAGTTCAGTTTCGACAGTTAAGTTCAGAGATGAGCGGCTAAAGTATTTTACATCTAGCACTTTGTGGTTATGTATTTTACGTCATGTATTGGAGCTGCTCCAACCTCGACGTCGTAGAACTCACTAGAGCTGCTCCAACGACGAAACCCTCCATCACAGCGGAGCAGTACCTCAGGCTCCATCTCCAGACGCCTAAGATCTTCTTCCCCTCCTCCGACAGCAAAGTCAGCCGGAGCATCCTCCAACCCAATCACGCGGAGATCAACATGGCTTCGCCAAAGAGGTTGTACACTTGTTGCATCTCTTTTTTACTCTACATGTTATCTATATTGTCCACTGAGCACACGGATTTGTTCCTTTAGTGTCTCCTTGAAAGTAAAAACGTAGGAATTTTAATTTTCACTTGTCCTCCTTTTCAAATTCCTATTCATGAAGCATAAGACTAAGAGATAGTAGCATAATAGCATTATAACCGTACATTTTCTTGTGGTTTGACTTAATCTCACCATGCTTCTTTGCATCCTGTGATCTTCCAATTGTTGTGAATCAAACACCCAGATTGGCAGAAATCCTGTGTTTTTAAATTCTCTGTTTCGCACGTGCATTCCTATCCTATTCCTGTCTATTTCCTATCCCTGCATTGTTGGAATCCTCCAATTCAAACGAGCCCTTATAGAATTACTTCTCTTACAGATAGTTGTCAAAGAAAACCTTGCATGGTTTGTCCCGCTCCTGCTGCGCCGTCGTCCACCCCAGCTCAGCTGCTCCAACAACAGAAGGGTCTAACACAGTAGGGATCCGGCCTCCAGACTGTCTTTCGCCGCCTCATATCTTCTTCCCCGCCGCTGGCAGCCATGAAAACTGCATTACCATCATCAACTGAGCAGATGACCTCGAGGACTACACGGGTCCGCAAGAGAGGTCGCACTCTTTCGTGTCTGCTTACGTTATGCATCGCTTAATATTACATGCTACTTTATCGTCCTGTTCACCGATTAGACTCTGAGTCAGCTACAAACTAATGGTCAAACTTGAGTTTTTAAATGGTTGTGGGGTACATATCGGGGCCGCTATCAATAGTGTCTATCTACTATCTGGTTAATCTCCGGTGTCTACTATGAGTTTCATGTTGGGAGGGAAACAAACAGTAAAGAAGCAATTATCTCTATTTTTTAACTGAAGCCATTATCTTCCTACTATTATTTGTTTTGGATTTATCCATAGGTTGCTATCTGATACGTCTCCAACGTATCTATAATTTTTGACTGCTCCATACTATATTATCTACTGTTTTGGAGTATATTGGGCTTTATTTTCCACTTTTATATTATTTTTGGGACTAACCTATTAACCAGAGGCCCAACCCAGAATTGTTGTTTTTTGCCTGTTTCAGTGTTTCGAAGAAACGGAATATCAAACGGCGTCCAAATGGAATGAAACCTATGCCCCCCCGGGTCTATTCTCATCATATCAATCTCCATCACTTTATTATTGCTTTTCATTTTACTTTGCCTTTTACTTTTGTCACTTTGCATTTCTATACCAAAAATATTATTTATCATCTCTATCACTTCTCACTCCGTAAGTGACCGTAAAGGGATTGACAACCCCTAATCATGTTGGTTGCGTTGAGCTATTGTTTTGTGTAGGTACGAGGGACTTGCGTGTAGCCTCCTACTGGATTGATACCTTGGTTCTCAAAAACTAAGGGAAATACTTACGCTACTTTGCTGCATCATCCTCTCCTCTTCGGGGAAATCCAACGCAGTGCTCAAGAGGTAGCAAGAAGAATTTCTGGCGCCGTTGCTGGGGAGTCTACGCAAAAGTCAACATACCAAGTACCATCACAATCCCTATCTCTCGCATTACATGAGTTGCCATTTGCCTCTCGTTTTCCTCTCCCCCACTTCACCCTTGCCGTTTTATTCGCCCTCTCTTTTCAGTTTGCCTTTTTCTCGCTTGCTTGTCGCTATGTCTAAAATTGGGGAAGTTATCGCCGATATGGGCGATAATAATATCATACAAAATTCTGATGCTCCTGCTAAAGAACCCTCTACCTATCATACAAAAAGATTTCGAATCGGTAGTGCTAATATTATTGGAAACGGAGTTATTCAAGATTTCTTTACTTGTGCTGGTGCTTTGCCCTCTATGGGCGGTTCTATTCTCCATAGAACTAGTAGTCTTGTGGACGCTATTGCCATGCTTATCGTTGAACTTGAAAGGCAATTTATGCATATGCACCCATCTATACAAAGAATTTTCCTAGAATTTTCTAATATCGAGCATTCTTCTCTTAAGCGTGCCGCTACTATCTTTTTGGCTCATGAATTCAGATTTATAATAAAAGAGTCTAAAGAAATCTTTGCACGTCATAGGGTGGACGCCGGCCGTCCTCCTATAGAATCTATCCTCTTTGATCAAGAAGAAATAATGCGTTTTCAATCTCTTGACTATGTTGCTTTCAATGAAAACCTTAGAAAAAAGGTGCCTACCAATATTTTAATTAATAGAATCTCTGAACTTAATGATGAATTGGCTATTCGAAATAATGAGCTAGGATGCTCTCTTGAGTTTAGGCTCACAAGGTTCTGTTAAAAGAATGCTTATAATGATGAATTGGTTGTGCAATACGAAGGGCCAAAAGAGGAACCTATACCTCCCAAAATTGATCTTGGGGACTTTTGTCCTATTAAATTTAGCCCTTTTGATTACTTTTGCTTGCCTCAAAGGAAACATGCTGCCGAACGTAGACAATATGAAATGAGTTTCACCAATCTATCTTATTACTACGGCACTACCTAGATCTATCCTCGCTTTTATGCCTAGCTAGGGGCGTTAAACGATAGCGCTTGTTGGGAGGCAACCCAATTTTATTTTTAGTTTTTTGTTTTTTCTTCTGTTTAGGAATAAATAATCCATCTACCTTATGTTTATATGTGGTTTTATGTTTTAATTAGTGTTTGTGCCAAGTTAGACCTATAGGATCTTCTTGGATGATAGTTATTTGATCTTGCTGTAATTTCCAGAAACTTTGCGCTCAGTGCCCGAATTGTTAAAAATCACTAGAACCAGATAAAATACTGATTCCAATTGCTGCTGATCAATAAACAAATTGTCTAGGTCGTCCTATTTTGGTAGATTTTGTGGAGTTCCATAAGTTTGCTTCAGTTACATATTACTACACACTGTTCTGTTTTTGACAGATTCTGTTTTTCGTGTGTTGTTTGCTTATTTTGATGAATCTATGGCTAGTAAAATAGTTTATAATCCATAGAGAAGTTGGAATATAGTAGGTTTAACACCAATATAAATAAATAATGAGTTCATTAAAGTGCCTTGAAGTGTTCTTTTGTTTTCTTTCGCTAACGGAGCTCACGAGATTTTATTGAGTTTTGTGTTGTGAAGTTTTCAAGTTTTGGGTGAATTCTTTTGATGGATTATGGAACAAGGAGTGGCAAGAGCCTAATCTTGGGGATGCCCATGGCACCCCCAAGATAATCTAAGGACACCAAAAAGTCAAAGGTTGGGGATGCCTCGGAAGGCATCCCCTCTTTCGTCTACTTCCATCGGTAATTTTACTTGGAGCTATATTTTTATTCACCACATGATATGTGTTTTGCTTGGAGCGTCTTGTATGATTTGAGTCTTTGTTTGTTAGTTTGACACAATAATAATTGCTGTACACACATTTTGAGAGAGCCATACATGAATTGGAATTTGATAGAATACTCTATGTGCTTCACTTATATCTTTTGAGCTTTATAGTTTGCTCTAGTGCTTCACTTACATCTTTTAGAGCACGGTGGTGGATTTGTTTTAAAGAAACTATTGATCTCTCATGCTTTACTTAGATTATTTTGAGAGTCTTTAATAGCATGTTAATTTGCTTAATAATAATATGCTTGGTATTCAAGATTTGTAAAACTTTTTTTGAGTGCGTTGAATACTAAGAAAAGATTGATGCTTGATAATTGTTTTGAGATATGAGGATGGTGATATTAGAGTCATGCTAGTTGATTAGTTGCGAATTTGAGAAATACTTGTGTTAAAGTTTGTGATTCCCGTAGCATGCACGTATGGTGAACCGTTATGTGATGAAGTCGGAGCATGATTTATTTATTGATTGTCTTCCTTATGAGTGGCGGTCGGGGACGAGCGATGGTCTTTTCCTACCAATCTATCCCCCTAGGAGCATGCGCGTAATACTTTGCTTTGATAACTTCTAGATTTTTGCAATAAGTATATGAGTTCTTTATGACTAATGTTGAATCCATGGATTATACGCACTTTTTCCCATCCTTCCACCATTGCTAGCCTCTCTAATACCGCGCACCTTTCGCCGGTATCATACACCCACCATATACGTTCCTCAAAACAGCCACCATACCTACCTATCATGGCATTTCCATAGCCATTCCGAGATATATTGCCATGTAACTTTCCACCGTTCCGTTTATTATGACACGCTCCATCATTGTCATATTGCTAGCATGATCATGTAGTTGTGAAAGTGCAACTATCCCTAGGTGGTTTTGGTAATTCCTAACAACATATAGCTCATTGAGCTAACATTATTCCAAGATGAATATTTCAGGAAAAGCTCAATGGATGGCATGGCATGGATGAGGAAAGTGGATCCCTCAAAATTATAAGGACAAAGGATTGGCTCAAGCTTCATAATCAAGACTCTACATGTTATATTTTAGTGATCCAATATCACATTGAGTCTATAGGAAAAGCCAACACTATCAAGTAGGGATGAGGTGTTGCTTAATGAGCCTCTTGCTTCATGTGCTTAGTGATATGCTCCAAAACCCTCAACTATTTTCCCACATCCACATTTGACCTAAGCCAAAAGTCAAACTCGGCCCCAGCGATTCTTTCTATCCGGCGCCACCGAGTTTCATTTGTCATAGCCACTGCCACAAACCCTAGCAATTCGGTTTCACCGATAGGGATGTCGGTCTCACCGAGATGGGATTGCAATTTCTCGGTTTCCCTTCGTAACATTTCGGTCTCACCAAAAAGAGCGACCGGTCCCACCGAGATTGCAATGTAAACTCACTGTTTCCCTTTCGTAACATTTCGGTCTCACCGAAAAGAGCGAATCGGTCCCACCGTGTTTACCTGACCAACTCTCTGGTTAGCTTATACCAAAATCGGTCCCACCGAGTTTGTGTAATCGGTCACATCGAGATTACGTTATGCCCAAACCCTAACCATATTGGTCCTACCGAGTTGCATCTCAGTCCCACCAAAAATCCTAACGGTCACTAGGTTTGCTGATTCGGTCCGACCGAGTTTAACAATTCGGTCCCACCGAGTTTGGCACATTGTGTGTAACGGTTAGATTTTGTGTGGAGGCTATATATACCCTTCCACCCACTCTTCATTCATGAAGAAAGCCATCAGAACAGATCTTCACTTCCAATACACATTTTCTGAGAGAGAACCACCTACACTTGTGTTGAGCTCAAGATATTCCATTCCTACCATATGAATCTTGATCTCTAGCCTTCCCCGAGTTGTTTTCCACTCAAATTTTCTTTCTACCAAATCCAAATCCTGTGAGAGAGAGTTGAGTGTTGGGGAGACTATCATTTGAAGCACAAGAGCAAGGAGTTCATCATCAACACACCATTTGTTACTTCTTGGAGAGTGGTGTCTCCTAGATTGGCTAGGTGTTTGTTAGGGCAAGGAGATCGCCTACTTCGTGAAGATCTACCGCTAGTGAGGCAAGTCCTTCGTGGGCGACGGCCGTGATGGACTAGACAAGGTTGCTTCTTCATGGACCCTTCGTGGGTGGAGCCCTCCGTGGACTCGCGCAACCATTACCCCCCATGGGTTGAAGTCTCCATCAACGTGGATGTACGATAGCACCACCTATCGGAACCACGCCAAAAACATCTATGTCTCCAATTGCGTTTGAATCCTCCAAACCCTTCCCTTTACATTCTTGCAAGTTGCATGCTTTACTTTCCGCTGCTCATATACTCTTTGCATGCTTGCTTGAATTGTGTAGAGATTGCTTGACTTGTGCTAAGTGCTAAAATCTGCCAAGAACTAAAATTGGGAAAAGGATAGATTTTTATTTGGTCAAGTAGTCTAATCACCCCCCCTCTAGACATACTTCCGATCCTACAAGTTGACATCATATTTGTGGCAAAGCCACCGTTCATAATTCTTTCATACATGTCACGCTTAATTCATTGCATATCCCGGTACACCGCCGGAGGCATTCATATAGAGTCATATTTTGTTCTAAGTATCGAGTTGTAATTGTTGAGTTGTAAGAAAAAATAAAAGTGTGATGATCATCATTTTTAGAGCATTGTCCCAAGTGAGGAAAGGATGATGGAGACTATGATTCCCCCATAAGTCGGGATGAGACTCCAGACGAAAAAGAAGAGGCCACAAAAAGAAAAGAAAAGGCCCAAATAAAAAAATGAGAGAAAAAGAGAGAAGGGAAAATGTTACTACCCTTTTTACCACAATTGTGCTTCAAAGTAGCAGCATGATCTTCATGATAGAGAGTCTCTCATTTTGTCACTTTCATATACTAGTGGTAATTTTTCATTATAGAACTTGGCTTGTATATTCCAATGACGGGCTTCCTCAAAATGCCCTGGGTCTTCGTGAGCAAGCGAGTTGGATGCACACCCACTTAGTTTCATTTGTTGAGCTTTCGTATACTTATAGCTCTAGTGCATCCGTTGCATGGAAATCCCTACTCACTCACATTGATATCTATTGATGGGCATCTCCATAGCCCGTTGATACGCCTAGTTGATGTGAGACTATCTTCCCCTCTTTTTGTCTTCTCCACAACCACCATTCTATTCCACAATTAGTGCTATGTCCATGGCTCATGCTCATGTATTGCGTGAAGATCGAAAAAGTTTTGAAAATGTCAAAAGTATGAAACAATTGCTTGGCTTATCATCAGGGTTGTGCATGATTTAAATACTTTGTGTGGTGAAGATAGAGCGTAGCCAGACTATATGATTTTGTAGGGATAACTTTCTTTGGCCATGTTATTTTGAGAAGACACAATTGCTTTGTTAGTATGCTTGAAGTATTATTATTTTTATGTCAATATGAACTTTTGTCTTGAATCTCTTGGATCTGAATATTCATACCACAATTAAGAAGATTTACATTGAAATTATGCCAAGTAGCACTCCGCATCACAAATTCTCTTTTTATCATTTACCTACTCGAGGACGAGAAGGAATTAAGCTTGGGGATGCCTGATACGTCTCCAACGTATCTAAACTTTTGATTTCTCCATGGTATATTATCTACTGTTTTGGACTATATTGGGCTTTATTTTCCACTTTTATATTATTTTTGGGACTAACCTATTAACCGGAGGCCCAGCCTAGAATTGCTGTTTTTTTGCCTATTTCAGTGTTTCGAAGAAACAAAATATCAAATGGAGTCCAAACGGAATGAAGCCTATGGCCCCCGGGTCTATTCTCATCATATCAATCTCCATCACTTTATTATTGCTTTGCTTTTTTACTTTGCCTTTTACTTTTCACTTTGCATCTCTATACCAAAAATACCAAAAATATTTATCATCTCTATCAGATCTCACTCCCATAAGTGACCGTGATGGGATTGACAACCCCTAATCGCGTTGGTTGCGTTGAGCTATTGTCTTGTGTAGGTACGAGGGACTTGCGTGTAGCCTCCTACTGGATTGATACCTTGGTTCTCAAAAACTGAGGGAAATACTTACGCTACTTTGCTGCATCATCCTCTCCTCTTCGGGGAAATCCAACGCAGTGCTCAAGAGGTAGCACTACCATCACTCTGGATTTCTGCATGCCCTCCTTACATAATCTCACTATGTTTTATTCCTATGCATGACAGTTATTGTAAACAATGGAAATGAACATGTAGAGCAAAAGAGACAAGCCTTGTGTGGCAATAAAATTTCATGCAGACGTCGCTCCATGGTAGGCGCAAAGGCCGCCCCCCTCCACGCATTTCGGATTGTAATCGAGAGGAAGATATCTGTTCTAAGGGGGATTCAGAAGGAGAAGACAACTCCTATTTACCCCCTGTGGTCTTCGCTCTAACTTGGCATGCTGATGTTGGTTATATCATGCATATGGTGTCTTGCATTGCTTACTTTATACATCAAATATGTCATCTGCTTAGTTTAGACATCCTTTGTGCGAATGCCATTTGTTTAGTTTATTCATCGTTTATGTGAATTATGCAATGCCATCTTGTTTAGCCAGGCATCATATATGTGAATTTTGCAATGCCATCCTGCTTAGCCAGTCATCTTATATGTAAATTATATCAGGCCATCCTTTTTTTGTTACATATTACATTTGTCAACAATGTTAGTACATTCAACTGCTCTTCGTGTGCATCAGCCATTTGACACGGTGATGGCAAATTCTGGAGTGAAAACAAGGTCTTCTGAGCAGACTATGCTATCTGAAGAAGCGCATATCTCGCTAGTTACGGATAGCTCCTTAGAGGAGGATTCAGAGACAGATGACCAGTCCTATTCCCCCCCCCCCCCCCCGCGAGGTGTATGCTCTAACTTGGCAGGGTTATGTTGCTCATATCGTGCGTATGGTGTCTCGCATTGCTATGTCATTTGATTAGTTTAGACATGCTTTGTGTGAATGCCACCTGTTCAGTGTCTAATTACCATATATGTGAATTATGCATTGCCATCTTGTTGCAAGACATTATATATGTGAATTATACAATGCTATCTTGTTGCAAAGGCATTATATATGTGAATTATGCAATGCCATGATGTTTAGCCAATCATCATGTATCTGAATTATATCATGCTATCATTTTTTTGTATTACGTGTTCCATTTGTCGACAACGTTTGTATATTCAACTACTCTTCATGTGCATCAGCCATTTGAAGCGGTGATGGAAGTATCTGGAGTGAAAACAAGGTATTCAGAGCAGACAATGCTACCTGCTGAAGTAGACATCTTGCTGGTTACAGAGAGCTCCTCAGAGGAGGATCCAAAGACTGATGACCAGTCCTATTTCCCCCCTGAGGTCTATGCTCAAACTTGGCAGGTTTATATTACCCATGTCATGCATGTTGTCTTGCATTGCTTAGTTTTTACATCATATATGGATTGCCATCTGCTTACTTGCTTACTATATAAATCATATATTTGAATTATATCATGCCATCATGTTTACATACACAGCATCTATCTGAATTATGGCATGGCAACCCATTTAATAAAGACATCATATAGTTATATCATCTCATCTTGTTTAGTGTTTACAATCATCGTATTTTGAATTATGGCATTCTATCCGTGAATGTATGTGAATTATGGCATGCCAACCTATTTAATAAGCACATTATATAGTTATGTCATGTCATCCTATTTACATAGTCTCATATTTTGAACTATATCTTTCCATCTTTTTTAGTTAACCATCATAATGTGAAATTGTGTCATGCTATCCTGTTTAGTTAGCCATCATATATGTGAAATTGTGTCATGCTATCTTGTTTGGTTAGACAACATAAATATGAATTATTTCATGCCCTCTTTTATTCCCCACTATCCATTGCACCTGTCTATCATATAATGTCTATACTTTCAATTAATTTTCTTGTTTATCAGCCATTTGAATTGGAGAGCGTGATGGCAGTATCTAAGGGAGTAACAACACGGTCTTCAGAAAAGATAGTGCTACCAGTTCATGCAGATAGAACCACGGTTGTACTTGCCCAAGGACCAGATCCACCACACATAACCCAGACTCTCGCAGATTGTACCCCTACCCAGTTGGACAGAGAACCAGCTACACCCCTTCTAACCCCAACCCCGACAGATAGTAACCCAGTTCCAGTTGACACAACACCATCTCCACCACAAAGCACCCAAACACGAGCAGTTAGTAAGGGAACTGCAGTGCCCAAAGCACGAGGACCACCACTCCGAATCCCAACTCAATGCTTAAAGGAGAAGAAGATTTGTTCTCAGGTTAGGTTCTGTAGCTATGGTTCATACTCCGTTGTTCTTGCATTACTGTATTTACTCATACCAACTATTTTCAAATTTGAAGGAAGGAATTGAAACTCCAATGGCACAACAGGTATGTTTTAAACCTGTTTCTTTAACTGGTTTGCTGTTGTAACCTGCTCTATGTTGATTTCAGTTTCAATTGAATAAACAGTTATGTTCTCATGTCATACACATTACAAGTGTTGTTATTGCTCTATAGTTACCCACACTTATATTCTGTCTATTCTGCTTTGTCTTGAACAAATATTATTTGAACTGTGTCTCTATCTTGATTTGGCAACAAAAACTAGAATGATATAGACCATAAAGTGACCATGGTACATAGATATATGTTTGTTTCATGCTGTTATCCTGTCCACTTTACTACTGAACTCATTTACCAAAATGAGTTTCATATACACCATGGTAAACATGTGATGTGTCTGCTTGTTTCTCTTTTAGAATGCGGACAAAATATTGGAGAATAGTACCACGTTATCCAATGGTAAAGGAAGTAATGCAGACAAGGTTCAAGATAGTGGGACATCCCTATTGGTCTCCAAGAAAGCTCATGCAGATAAGGTTCAAGATAGTGAGACATCCCTATTGGTCTCCAAGAAAGCTCATAAAAACTATCTTGACGACAGTGAGGGAACCCAAAAGTCCTGTCTTGATGTAGTGTTCGAGTTACTGGCCACTACTGCTGGCACAAGCTCTTCAAACTCGCTGCCTGAATACGTTCGTCCTCTTGAGTCTCAACTTCAAGTTGAAAGACATCGATCAGATGTGCTGCGACAGGAAGCTGAAGGACTGAGGAAGTCCCTGCAGAATTCAGATGCATATTTTCTGGTGCAACAGCAAGCGCTGGAGGATTTAAGCAAGAAACAATAGAAAGTTAATAAGCTTGCTAAGTGAGGGAGTCCTGGATTAGGGGGTGTCCGGATGGCCGGACTATACCTTCAGCCGGACTCCTGGACTATGAAGATACAAGATTGAAGACTTCGTCCCGTGTCCGGAAGGGACTTTCCTTGGCGTGGAAGGCAAGCTTGGCGATACGGATACATAGATCTCCTACCATTGTAATTGACTCTGTGTAACCCTAACCCTCTCCGGTGTCTATATAAACCGGAGGGTTTTAGTCCGTAGGACAACATACAACAATCATACCATAGGATAGCTTTTAGGGTTTAGCCTCCTTGATCTCGTGGTAGATATACTCTTGTACTACCCATATCATCAATATTAATCAAGCAGGACGTAGGGTTTTACCTCCATCAAGAGGGCCCGAGCCTGGGTAAAACTTTGTGTCCCTTGTCTCCTGTTACCATCCGCCTAGACGCACAGTTCGGGACCCCCTACCCGAGATCCGTCGGTTTTGACACCGACATTGGTGCTTTCATTGAGAGTTCCTCTGTGTCATCGCTTTTAGGCCCAATGGATCCTCCGATCATCAATAGCGATGCAGTCCAGGGTGAGACTTTTCTCCCCGGACTGATCTTCGTCTTCGGCGGCTTCGCACTGCGGGCCAATTCGCTTGGCCATCTAGAGCAGATCGAAAGCTACGCCCCTGGCCATCAGGTCAGATTTGGAAGTTTAAACTACACGGCTGACGTCCGTGGGGACTTGATCTTCGATGGATTCGAGCCACGGCCGAGCGCGCCACACTGTCACGATGGGCATGATCTAGCTCTGCCGCCGAACAGTGCCCTGGAGGCCGCACACGCATCGGTTCCGACCCTCGGAACCAACTGCACCGATCGAGCATGAGTGGTTGGACGCCGTCTCGGGGGCTGCGATCCCAATGGCGATCGAGCCGAACACCAGCCTCGCACTCCGCAAGGCCCATGACTCCGAGGGGCCGGACTCCTTTCCGGACTCCGAGCCCTCCGCACCCCTGCCGATCGATTCCAACTGGGCGCCGATCATGGAGTTTACCACCGCGGACATCTTTCAGCACTCGCCCTTTGGCAATATTCTGAAGTCATTAAAGTCTCTCTCTTTATCAGGAGAGCCCTGGCCGGACTACGGTCAGCAAGGTTGGGACACGGACGATGAAGAAATTTAAAGCCCACCCACCACCCACTTTGTAGCCACTATCGATGACTTAACCGACATGCTCGACTTCGACTCCGAAGACATCGACGGTATGGACGCCGATGCAGGAGACGACCAAGAAGCAGCACCTATAGGGCACTGGAAAGCCACCTCATCGTATGACATATACATGGTGGATACCCCAAAAGAAGGACATGGCAATGGAACAACGGGGGATGAGCCCTCCAAGAAACAGCCTAAGCGCCGGCGTCAGCGGCGCCGCTCTAACTCCCGCCAAAGAAAGAATGGTGATTCCAGCACAGGAGATAATAACACTCCGTATAAGCGCCGAAGAACACCCCTCCAGCAAGATTCAGCACAGGAGGACGGAGAAGCCAACCCTCATGAGAGAGCGGCAGACAGAGAGGTCGAGGATGACAATTATATGCCTCCCCCCGAAGACGAGGCAAGCCTCGACGACGACGAATTCGTCGTGCCAGAGGATCCCGTCGAACAAGAGCGTTTCAAACACAGGCTTATGGCCACGGCAAGCAGCCTCAAGAAAAAACAGCAACAGCTTAGAGCTGATCAAGATTTGCTAGCCGACAGATGGACTGAAGTCCTTGCGGCTGAAGAGTATGAACTCGAACGCCCCTCCAAGAGCTACCCAAAGTGCAGGTTGCTACCCCGATTAGAGGAGGAAGCACCTAAACCTAGATCACCAGCGCATGATACAGCCGATCGGCCACCTCGTGGCCGCGACAGAGAGGCCTCTCGGCCCTCCACTCAAGTCTTGCCCCGGTGCCACTCAAAACATACTCAGACACAGGACAATGCGCCTGACCTACGAGATATATTGAAGGACAAGGCAAGGCAAACAAGATCGATCTACAGACCGCGTGGGTGCCCCACGGCACGTGACGCTGATCGTCACTCCGGATATAATAAATACGGCCGGGCCTAACACAATAGACAAAGCTCGTTTGAGTTGCGTCGTGATATAGCCCAATACAGAGGCATCGCACACCCACTATGCTTCACAGATGAAGTAATGGATCATCAAATCCCTGAGGGTTTCAAACCCGTGAACATTGAATCATATGATGGCACAACAGATCCTGCGGTATGGATCGAGGATTATCTCCTTCACATCCACATGGCCCGCGGAGATGATCTACACGCCATCAAATACCTCCCACTCAAACTTAAAGGACCAGCTCGGCATTGGATTAATAGCTTGCCAGCAGAATCAATCGGTTGTTGGGAGGACCTGGAAGTCGCATTCCTCGACAATTTCCAGGGCACTTATGTGCGACCACCAGACGCCGATGACCTAAGCCACATAATTCAGCAGCCAGAGGAATCGGCCAGGCAATTCTGGACACGGTTCCTAACAAAGAAAAATCAAATTGTCGACTATCCGGATGCAGAGGCCCTAGCAGCCTTCAAGCATAACATCCGTGACGAGTGGCTTGCCCGGCACCTTGGACAGGAAAAGCCGAAATCCATGGCAACACTCACGACGCTCATGACCCGCTTTTGCGCGGGAGAAGACAGTTGGCTAGCTCGTAGCAATAACTTGACCAAGAACCTTGGTAATTCAGATACCAAGGACAACAGTGGCAGGTCGCATCAGAACAAGCAAAAGTGCTGCATTAACAGCGACAACACCGAGGATACGGCAGTCAATGCCGGATTCAGAGGCTATAAATCCGGTCAGCGGAAAAAGCCATTCAAAAGAAACACTCAGGGTCCGTCCAGTTTGGACCGAATACTCGACCGCTTGTGCCAGATACATGGCACCCCCGCAAAGCCAGCCAATCACACCAACAAGGATTGTTGGGTGTTCAAGCAGGCAGGCAAGTTACATGCCGAAAATAAAGACAAGGGGCTGCATAGCGACGACTATGAGGAGCCCCGGCCGCCGAACAACAGTGGACAGAAGGGTTTTCCCCCACAAGTGCGGACGGTGAACATGATATACGCAACCCACATCCCCAAGAGGGAGCGAAAGCGTGCGTTAAGAGACGTACATGCGATGGAGCCAGTCGCCCCGAAGTTCAACCCATGGTCCTCCTGCACGATCACTTTTGATCGAAGGGACCACCCCACTAGCATCCGTCATGGCGGATTTGCCGCAT
Organism: Aegilops umbellulata; assembly: GCA_032464435.1. Classification (NCBI taxonomy): domain Eukaryota; kingdom Viridiplantae; phylum Streptophyta; class Magnoliopsida; order Poales; family Poaceae; genus Aegilops; species Aegilops umbellulata. The sequence continues at coordinate 336,715,175 of CP136058.1, forward strand.
TGGTTCTAGACCCAATTATTGACGGATTTCATCTCACAAGAGTCCTTATGGACGGCGGCAGCAGCCTGAACCTGCTTTATCAGGATATAGTGCGGAAAATGGGCATAGATCCCTCGAGGATTAAGCCCACCAAAACGACCTTTAGAGGCGTCATACCAGGTGTAGAGGCCAACTGTACAGGCTCAGTTACACTTGAAGTGGTCTTCGAATCTCCGGATAATTTCCGAAGCGAGGAGTTAATCCTCGACATAGTCCCGTTCCGCAGTGGCTATCACGCACTGCTCGGGCGAACCGCATTTGCAAAGTTCAATGCGGTACCGCACTACGCATACCTTAAGCTCAATATGCCAGGCCCTCGAGGAGTAATCACGGTCAATGGAAACATCGAACGCTCCCTCCGAACTGAGGAGCGCACGGCGGCCCTCACAGCGGAAGTACAAAGCAGCCTCTCAAGGCAGTTCTCCAGTCCGGCCGTTAAACGTCCGGACACTGTCAAGCGCGCCCGGAGTAACCTACAACAAGACCGCCTGGCATGTTCCGAGCAGGCGTAGCAATGCGGCCCCAACCCCAGCCCTCGCGAAATAGCTAAACCAGTGCTTCGCGTACATAACTACGCCCTTGAAATACCATGGGCACAGGGGGAGGGGCACCATCACGGCACACCCAAAACACGGCTTAAACCGTACTAGGGGCTGCCAATTCCTTTTTTTAATTTCCTCTCACTTTCAGGACTCCATTCGTCGGAAGGCCTGTCCGGCAGTACAATTGCCGCACAAACGATACAAGAACCAGGGAAGCAGACAAGCCATGCCGCATTATGGAACTCCCAGGTGGTCTCTATCACGAGCAGTATACTTGTTTTGCATACAATTCCGCGGCCTGCCCCTGGACCGGACATGTTACATAGTCCAACCTTTTGCTTATCGCACTATTTGTATCATTATGCTTTGATCGCAGCCTTTTTAATAAACAATGCATAGCTTTTGTCTATTTTTGCATTACTCTTTTTACAAATATATGTTCATTAACGACATGTTGCAACCGTACACCTTGGTACGGCAAATACGCCAGGGGCTTTAGTACCCCTCAATATGGCGTGAAAAGTCCGAATACTTTCACAAGTGCGGCACCCCGAACTTATATCATTATATGCATCGGCTCCGAATCATGTCTTGGATCAATAGTTGGGTTTGCCCGGCTCCTATGTTTTGGTGCCTTACATTCCGCTATATCGGCTAAGGTAGCACTAGGAGAACTACTGCGATTGTGCCCCAGTTGAGCTGGGCTGAGCACCTCAGTAGAGAAAGCTAAAACTGACTGTCATGATGAAGCGCGAGATCGGTCGCTGTTCGAGAGGTTTTTCGAGTCCCTAAAGATTTATGCCGCTTCGAGCGAGGAGTCGGCTTTGTCCGGCCAAAGGCGTGGATAGCGCCCCAAACTCGGTCTTCCTAATACTAGGAGCTTCACCGAAATTTAAAATTATAGAATTCTATGGCTAAGTGAGATTGTTCAAGCATTATAGTCGGATTGCCTTGTTCGTTGTGTTGAGCACCTCCCTCGAAGGACCCAAACATGGGGAAAAGAGCGCTCAGGTTTATCCCGAACACCCCAGCACTAGTGGCATGGGGGCCGAAGCCGACGACTGGCCATCTCTCAATTTTGATAAACAGCCGCACAGAAGGTAATATTTTAAATTCAAACAGCATTGCTTAGCGCATATGAACAAGTTTTCAGCGCACAGGACAAATCGAGTGGGTTTACTCAGAAATTACATCCCTGGCACATTCATCCGCCACAAGGCGGGCACCCTTCAGAACATCCTTATAATAATTCTCGAGCTTGCGATGCTCTTTCCCCGGCGGTGGCCCATCCTTCGCAAGCTTCTCAGCATCCAGCTTGCCCCAGTGCACCTTAGCACGGGCAAGGGCCCTACGGGCACCTTCGATGTAGACGGAGCGCTTGATGACCTCGAGCCTTGGACAAGCCTCCACCAGCCGCCGCACCAGCCCGAAGTAGCTCCCAGGTAGAGCCTCTCCAGGCCACAACCGAACCATGAGGCCCTTCATGGCCTGTTCGGCCGCCTTGTGGAGCTCGACCAGTTGCTTTAGCTGGTCGCTCAAGGGCACAGGGTGTCCGGCCTCAGCATACTGAGACCAGAACACCTTCTCCATCGAGCTTGTGATAGCCTGGCTTATTAGGGATGATAGACTACTCATATCAATAAGGAATTCCTTCTTTTCCGGGAGCCCATTCGGACAGAACTCCAAAGTTAAGCGTGCTCAGCTTAGAGTAGTGTCAGGATGGGTGACCGACCGGGAAGTTGCTCCCGGGTGCGCACGAGTGAGGACAAAGTGCGCAGAAAAGACTAGTATTGATCTGTGGGGCCAGTCTAGATCCCGCCAGGAGTAACGACCACCGGCGGGTGTGTCCGGGGCGTTACAAGTTGGTATCAGAGCCGACCCTCGCGGTTACACGGATGGTTGCGGACAGGTGCGTGGTCATGTTGTTCATGACGTTTGTGACCCGTCGTGGCACCCGGCATGGCACATGTACCGGACTGGAAGCACAGACGTTTGTGCCAAGAGGGAACGTTCCTGTGGCCCGACGAGGACGTCGGTTCCTCTGAGTGGGGGTGTATGTGATAGCCTGGCTTATTAGGGATGATAGACTACTCATATCAATAAGGAATTCCTTCTTTTCCGGGAGCCCATTCGGACAGAACTCCAAAGTTAAGCGTGCTCAGCTTGGAGTAGTGTCAGGATGGGTGACCGACCGAGAAGTTGCTCCCGGGTGCGCACAAGTGAGGACAAAGTGCGCAGAAAAGACTAGTATTGATCTGTGGGGCCAGTCTAGATCCCGCCAGGAGTAACGACCACCGGCGGGTGTGTCCGGGGCGTTACAGAGCTGCCCTCCTCGGCTCGGTAGAATGCGGTGGCATCGGAGACACTGTGGGGCAAATCTGCGAACGCTCCTGGAGAGCTCCGGATTCGGGTAAGTAACAAGTAATTCACTTTCACATGCTTGCTTTGCATAAAGAAAGCCTTACCCACCGCTATTTTCTTCACCGCATCCACCTCCTGAAGGGCCTTCTGGGCTTCGGCCTTGGCAGACTTGGCATTTTCTATAGCCGCCGCGAGCTCGGACGCTCGCGTCCTTGAGTCAAGCTCCAAACTCTCATGTTTTTCCACGAGAGCCTGGAGCTCTTGCCATACCTCGCCAACTTGCGCCTCATATTTCTCCCGCTCGGTGCGCTCCATGGCCGCTCTCTTCTCGGCCTCGGCCAGTGCTTGCTTGAGGGTTGCCACCTCAGTTGTGGCCCCTACAATAGCCACGTTAATCATGTCATCTTTTTGCAATTGCACTTTTTATATATTTTTTCTATAAGGTATCTCTTACCTTCTTTTTCCTCGAGCTGCCGCTTGGCAAGGCCGAGCTCTTGCTCAGACCGCTCGAGGCCCTGCTTCATTGTGCCCACCTCCGCAGTCAGTGCGGCAGTCGCCAGCAGCAAAGCCTGCATACGCATATTGACTCATTTTTAGGTAGACCCCTGCGAATTTTATTAGATCCTCTATTCGGTTTTTCTTTCCGAACGCCAAACAGAGCATCAGGGGCTACTGTCTAAGCAGTAATATTTTTTACTTACATCGAAGCCTGTTAGAAGGCTGGCACAAGCTTCAGTCAGTCCGCTCTTGGCGGACTGAACCTTCTGGATCACCGCACACATAATAGTGCGGTGCTCCTCGTCGAGGGAGGCGCCGTTAAGCACCTCCAGCAGATTGTCCGGCGCCCTCGGCTGGACGGGGGCCGCCGGCTCAGTAGGCTTGCTCCTCTTGGAAGGAGTTTGCCTACCGCAGTCCGGAACCGTTAAAATTCCGGCGCGGTGTCTGGCTCGAAGCCGGACTTGGAGCCCTGGGGGGTTCCATCCCCTTTACTCCTGGAGTCCGGGAAGTCGCCTTGTGGCGCCTCCAGGACCACCTCCTCCTGGCTTGGAACCTGCTAGGACAACACTTCTGCGTCGTCCGTAGGACGGGGGGAGGTAGCTGTTGGAAGTGAATTCACATCCGACGAATCCAGGGGGCGGGCTGCATAGTTGTATTCGACATAAGGAAAATCACTGCCATAAAGGAGTACTACGAATCACTCTGGTATCCGAATACTTACGATCTCGTCGGGCGCTTGGCCCTGTGTGGACACTCCTCTTCGCCGTCGTCGGCGTCGGCGGAGTAGTCCGGAGGAGGGGTCCTCCCCTCCCTGGACCCCTCGGCCTCCCCTGTTGGGGCGGCCTTTTCTTCTTTCCTCCCCCCGCTGGAGGGGGAGAGGGTTCTTCTTCCTCCTCCTCGTTTTCACGGGAGGAGCGCGTCTCGGTTTCGTCGGATGATGAATCCGACACCTCCAGGCGCCGGGAACACTTTCGAGTCCATGTGGCCTTCTTCTTAGCCTTCTTCTCCGGCACCACGTAAGGTGCCGGAGCCAGCAACCTCGCTAAGTGAGCATCGGCTGGGTCTTCGGGCAAAGGGGCCGGACAGTCGATCTGTCCGGACTTCGCCTGCCAATCCTGTCAAGGGAAAGGGAGTTTAGATCCCGCATAGAGTCAAACTATGGAAAACTAACATCCTGTAAAAGGTTAAAATAGCTTACCGCACTAGCGTGACGTTGCGTGCTGAATCCGCGGTCCTTGGAAGCAGATGCGGGAGCCTCGGCGCCTTTGAATAGCACCTTCCAGGCGTCTTCGTACGTCGTGTCGAAGAGCCTGCTCAGGGTTTGGTGCTGCGCCGGGTCTAACTCCCACAGATTGAAATCCCGTTGTTGACACGGGAGGATCCGGCGGACGAGCATAACCTGGACTACATTGACAAGCTTGAGCTGCTTGTTCACCAGGGTTTGGATGCATTTTTGTAGTCCGGTTACCTCTCCTTTGTTGCCCCACGACAGGCCCGTCTCTTTCCAAGACGTGAGCCGCGTAGGGGGTCCGGACCGGAACTCGGGGGTTGCGACCCACTCAGGGTCGCGCGGCTCGGTGATGTAAAACCACCCCGATTGCCACCCCTTCAGGGTCTCCACAAAGGAGCCCTCGAGCCATAGGATGTTGGCCATCTTGCCCGCCAGGGCACCTCCGCACTCCGCCTGGTTGCCGCGCACCACCTTTGGCTTGACGTTGAAGGTCTTGAGCCATAGGCCGAAATGGGGGCGGATGCAGAGGAAAGCCTCGCACACGACGATAAGCACCGAGATGTTGAGGACGAAGTTTGGGGCCAGATCGTGGAAATCCAGGCCGTAGTAGAACATGAGCCCCCGGACCAATGGGTGGAGAGGAAAGCCCAGTCTGCAGAGGAAATGGGGAAGGAATACTACCCTCTCATGGGGCCTTGGGGTGGGGAGGAGCTGCCCCTCTTCAGGAAGCCAGTGCGCGATGTCGTTAGACAAGTATCCGGCCTTCCTCAGTTTTTTGATGTGCCCCTCCGTGACGGAGGAGACCATCCACTTGCCTCCCGCTCCGGACATGGCTGGAGTAGGTCGAGGTGGGAAGTACGGACTTGGGTGCTGGAGCTCGAGTGCGCGGAGAATGGATAAGCAAAGGAGGAAGAAGGCGTAGGTGAAAAAGGTGGATCCTTATCCCCTTATATGGGCGGATGCGGCTGTGCGGCCCCACCAGCCTGATAAAACTCGCTTATCTCCCAAGCGCCGCAATCAATGGCGCGGTTGGGTTACCCACGTCCGTATTGATGAGAATCTCGTGAATAAAGGGGACACGACCTCTACTTTGACAAGACGTGCCAAGGAAACCGCCTCGCAAAACGCGCTGAGGTGGGACAGTAAAACGATTCGAATAAAGGCTTGGCCGTGGTGTGATGTCACGCTACGGAATGCGTCAGCAGATTAGATTTGTGTAAATATTATTCTCTCTATGGCAAGATGTGGAAATTTATTTTGCAGAGCCGGACACTGTTTTTTGTGTTCAAGATCTCCTATGAAGTACTTGGAGGAGGAACCCGCCTTGCAATGCCGAAGACAATCTGCGCGCCGGACTCGTCGTCATTGAAGCCTGGTTCAGGGGCTACTAAGGGAGTCCTAGATTAGGGGGTGTCCGGATGGCCGGACTATACCTTCAGCCGGACTCTTGGACTATGAAGATACAAGATTGAAGACTTCGTCCCGTGTCCGAAAGGGACTTTCCTTGGCGTGGAAGGCAAGCTTGGCGATACGGATACATAGATCTCCTACCATTGTAACCGACCTTGTGTAACCCTAACCCTCTCCGGTGTCTATATAAACCGGAGGGTTTTAGTCCGTAGGACAACATACAACAATCATACCATAGGCTAGCTTTTAGGGTTTAGCCTCCTTGATCTCGTGGTAGATCTACTCTTGTACTACCCATATCATCAATATTAATCAAGCAGGACATAGGGTTTTACCTCCATCAAGAGGGCCCGAACCTGGGTAAAACTTTGTGTCCCTTGTCTCCTGTTACCATCTGCCTAGATGCACAGTTTGGGACCCCCTATCCGAGATCCGCCGCTTTTGACACCGACACTAAGCATCTTGCCAGCATTATGGGTACCCAAGATATTGTTTCTTGAGATCTTCTGAAGTAGTTTCAGTTCTGGATTTGTTTTGCTGCGGCGTTTATTTGTGCTGGTCGCAAACTTTGACAACCAGTGTATATGATATGCTGCTTTGTTCCCTATATTTGCACTGGTGGCGAACTTTGATGCCCAATGGATGTAATATGTGTAATAGCCGTGATAGCCTAGCGTTAGTTGCTTGCTTATGTATTTCCTTGTTGTCTTGTTTATTTGTTTGCTTGTAGTCATTGCACTTCTTTTTCCGCGGTTAGCTAGTGGCTGCAATAACCTATTTTTTAAAACTAGGCCACAATAACCATGGGCTAATATTTACTGCAGTGACACTGGGCCTCCTACTGGTCATAGAAACAGTGGGCCTTCTACGGGCCGTACAAACAATGGGCCTTCTACGGGCCGTAGAAACAACGGGCCTTCTGCGGGCCGTATCATCAATGGGCCTTATACGGGCCGTATGATCAATTGGCCAAACATGGGCCAAACAGACCGCATTATGGCCATAAACGGGCTAGAGTTGGAATCGTCCGTTCATGGGCCGACCATAACGGGCCATCGTTAATAGGCCGTATTTGATGACGCTATGAAAAAGGCCCAACGTATTAACGGACCACAAACGGGCCGACTGTAACCACGGGCTGAATTTGGCCCACAAGCAGAAAATGACAGTAACGGGCCGTAAGTAAACGAATGCTAGAAATGAGCCCAAGAATAAATGGGCTCTGAGAAGGCCGAAAGATAACATGGGCTGGAAACGGCCCAATGGTATAACGGGTTGTTAATGGTATGAAGTGATACACTGTTCCTTACGGGCCAGTTTCACCACGGGCCGTTAATGGGTGTAAAGTGATACACTGTTCATTACGGGCAAGTTTCACCATGGGCCATTAATAGGCCAAGAGTTACATAGGGCCTCATATGGGCTGAAAGACATCATGGGCCATACATGCGCCAGAAGTGAAAACGGGCTGGAATCATATTGGATGGCCTAGATGACGCTACTGGGCCTAATTCGGATAGGGAAAACGGGCCTTGGGTTAGCGGGCTGTAAATGGGCTATATGCGAACAGGCCGTTAACAGGCTTTCCATGGGCCGGCCCACCACCTTTTGACAAAGTCAAACGGGTCGGCCTTTTCATAGGAATGGGCCTCTGTTGGGCCGTGCCATGTGTCGACGTATCATAGGCGCCTTCCGTCCAATGAGTGGATGACATCTGTCCCAACGATGAGCCGACACGTGTTTCCTCCAGCCAATGATGATTTTAGACGTGGAAAATCCCCATTGGTCGGGGCTGTTAATGGGTTATCGGATCCAAAACCTGACCCGATAGCTTAACGATGTTCCGCTACGGTGGATGCCATGTGTCGGTCACCCTTGACGAAAGCACTTCTGTGACGCGCGATTTATCGTCATGGAAGTGGACACTTCCGTGATGATAATTTTGGTAATGTCATGGAACACTTCTATGACAGCACAGGTCTGACTATCTTGATTCTGTCATAAAATCGTCATGGATGTACATGCATGACAAAAAACGCGACCTACTTTGACAAACACGTATCATCACGGAAGTGTATTTTTTTTGTAGTGTAACACCTCTGTTTCACAGGTAAGAGTTAAGGGCTATGAATATGTGTATTATTCTTCAAACCATTATGTTCATAAGTCCTCGAAGAATTTATCTGCTTATTCATATGCTTATCCTAACTCCTCTTATGTGAAACAAAATAAACTGGCTTCTATGCCACCTTTCTCGTATGGAGCTCGCAAAGTGATGAACTCTTTGCCACCCCTTCAGATGTGGGTGGTGAAGAAAAAGAACTAATTTCTTCTGCAGAGTTAGGTCTCCAGACGTGCGTAAACGTCTGAAGAATTTGCCGGAGACCTGAGATTGCCTAAAAGGATGCAGGCTAATCATGAAGAAATGAACCCTCATTTCTCCCGTCCTCATTCTGTTTTATATGTTCTATTGGTTGATGGAATTGATCTGATGAATTGATGTCATATTCTTCACTGATGAAGTATATGATTTCATAAGTTGCACTAATTCATTTGCACGATGATCAACCCAAAGCCAATGAGTGGGTCCTCAATAGTGGATGTAGAAATCACATGACTGGTGAAAAGAATCTATTGATGGATGTTCCCCTATCTCCATCACATCTGAAGCATATCATCTTCGCTGACAAAGGCAAAAGTCAGGTATTGAGTCTAGGTAAGGTTGCGATCTCAAAGGATTGACACATGGACAAAGTCATGCTTGTCGAGTCCTTAGGATACAACCTCATGTCTGTCTCAATGCTTTGTGATCTTGATATGGTTGTTGTCTTTGGCAAGTATCATTGTGTTGTCATCATGGAAGATGACAATTCCAAAGTCTTCGAGGCTTTAGGAGAGGAGACTTGTATATTGTTGATTTCTCTACAGGACCTCAACCAGTTGTATGCCTACTTGCAAAAGCTTCAGAAGGCTGGCTATGGCATCGACGACTTGGTCATGCTGGCATGAGGAATCTGAACACACTCGCGAAGAAGAAGCAAGTCATTGGCATTGAGAATGTCAAATTCCTCAAAGATCACTTATGTGGAGCCTGTGAAGCTGGAAAGATGACCAAGGCCAAGAATCCAGCAAAGATAATCATGACTACCACTCGACCATTTGAATTGCTTCACATGGATCTTTTTGGTCCTAATCATTATTCTACAGTTTCAAATGATGCATCTCTATAAGGCTTCGTTATAGTTGATGATTAATCTCGTTACACATGGGTGCATATTGTCACTTACAAACATGAGGTGCAGGAAGTCTTCAAACGATTTTCTTCGAGGGCTTCAACCAACTTTGGTGTGAAGATCAAGCAAATCAGAAGTGACAATGGAACTGAGTTCAAGAATTCTGTTCTTAATGACTATCTTGATGAACTCGGTATCACTCATGAGTTATCTACTCCTTATACACCCAGTCAATCTACTTACATGATGGCTGTGACTTCTAGGAGAGATTTCAACAAGCCTTTCTTTTCTGAGGTGGTCTTTACTGCCACTTGGAACATTTGGACGCAGAGAAATGGCAAGATCTTCATAAATGAGACTCTAAGTTTTAGAGCTTGGAGGAGGAATTTTGTGCATGATATCTCCTTACTAGCTCATAGAATCAAATGTAAATATAGAGACAATTTAATAGCTTGGATAGCCTCCCTCCCCTAACTCTCTTTGTAAGTATGATAGCTCTCCTTAGTTTTTTCCTTTGCTCTTTTATTGTACAGAGAACCTCTTGTTTTTGTTTTGAATAAAGGGTTGTGAGGCTGTTGCCTTGCAGTATATAGTAAAAAAAATGGCGTCGTGGAGCGAAAGAATAGGACTCTTGCTGAGATGGCTCGCACTATGCTTGATGAATACAAGACTCCTCATCATTTGTGGATTGATGCAATTGATACTGCGTGCCACATCATCAATAGGGTATATCTTCAAAAATTCTTCAAGAAGACTACTTATGAACTCCTCACTGATAAGAACCCCAATGTGAGTTATTTCAAAGTCTTCGGTGCTAAATGTTGGCTTAGAGATCCTCATCACAAATCAAAATTTGCACCGAAAGCACATGAAGGTTTTATGCTTGGTTACGAAAAGGACTCGCACACCTACAGAGTCTTCAACAATGGTCTTCACAAAGTTGTTGAGACTGTAGATGTGCGGTTCGATGAAACTAATGGCTCGCAAAGAGAGCACCTACCTTTTGTGTTAGATGAACAATCACCTGAGGAAACTATCAAGTTCAAGGCTACTGAGGATGTCATTCCTACCGAAGAATCTGTTGAAGAAATCATCCAAAAACGTGAAGAACATCATACTGATGCACCTGAAGAAAATGGTGCTGAAGAAAATGCTGATCAAATTCCTCGACGACAACCCGCTCATCCTCGTGTTGCAAATGAAGTGCAAATTGAGAAAATCATCAGCGACATCAACATTCCAGGTCCTCTCACACGCTCAAAAGCTTCACATTTGTCTAACTTTTGTGGGCACTTTGCTTTCGTCTCCATCATAGAGCCTACTAAGGTAGATGAAGCATTTCTGGAGCCTGAGTGGATTCAAGCTATGCAAGAAGAATTATATCAGTTCAAGCTGAACAACTTCTGGGAACTGGTTAATCGTCCAGATCCTCGCAACCACAATATCATTGGCACAAAGTGGATCTACCGCAACAAGCAAGATGAAAATGGCCTTGTGGTGAGGAATAAGGCACGGCTTGTAGCTCAAGGCTACACACAGGTTGAAGCAATTGATTTCGATGAAACTTTTGCACCTATTGCTAGACTTGAGGCTATTCGCATACTACTCGCTTATGCTAACCATCAGGATATCACTTTATATCAAATGGATGTGAAAAGTGCATTCCTCAATGGTAAGCTTGAGGAAGAAGTATATGTTGCTAAACCCCTAGGTTTTGAAGATCCAAAGCATCCTGGCAAAGTCTTCAGACTCAATAAGGCCCTCTATGGCCTCAAGCAGGCCCCTCGGGCGTGGTATGATACTTTGAAGGAATTCCTCATGAAGAAAGGCTTCAAACCCGGTTCACTTGACCCTACTCTTTTCACTAAATCTTATGATGGTCAATTGTTTGTGTGCCAAATTTATGTTGATGATATTATCTTTGGCTGTACTGACCAACGTTACAGTGATGAATTTTCCTATATGATGAGTGAAGAATATCAAATGTCTACGATGGGAGAATTGAAATTCTTCTTAGGTCTTCAAATTCGTCAACAGCGCAATGGCATATTCATATCTCAGGAGAAATACTTCAAGGATGTACTGAGGAAATTCGGCATCCAAGATTGCAAAGGGGTCAAAATTCCAATGCCCACAAATGGCCATCTATGCATTGATGAAAATGGTATTGACTTCGATCAAAAGGTATGCCGCTCCATGATTGGTTCTCTGTTGTATCTATGTGCATCTGGGCCAGATATTATGCTTAGTGTTTGCATGTGTGCCCGATTTCAAGCTACACCGAAGGAATCACACCATAAGGTTGTGAAGCATATTCTTCGATATCTAGCTCACACACCAACACTTGGATTATGGTACCCCAATGGCTCGGCTTTTGATCTCATTGGATATTCTGACTCTGACTATGCTGGTGATCGTGTGGACCGCAAGTCAACATCTGGTACATGTCATTTCCTCGAAAGATCTTTGGTCTGTTGGTCCTCGAAGAAACAGAACTGCGTATCACTGTTTACTGCTGAAGCTGAGTACATTGCTGATGTTTCTTGCTGTGCTCAATTGCTATGGATGAAGCAAACTCTCAAGGACTTGTCAACGTGAAGAATCTGCCTCTCTTCTATGACAATGAGAGTGCCATCAAGATTTCTCACAACCCAGTTCAGCACTCAAAGACTAAGCACATTCAAATTCGTCATCATTTTCTTCATGATCATGTGTGGAAGGGCGACATCTCTATTGAGCATGTATGGACTGAAGACCAGCTAGCCGATATCTTCACTAATCCCTTGGATGAGAAGAGATTTAGCAAGTTGAGGTGTGAGCTAAATATCCTAGAATCTTCGAATGTTCTTTGAAAAGGACACTCATCCTAACACTTATGCAAAATTGATGACTTAGATGTGCAACACATGAAGAAACATTTTTCTTCAATCAATGACGACTAAGACTCTAGGTGTGAAGAAATTAATGAAGAATTTGATTCTCAGAGCCCTACGACAATTGTACGCGATGTCTAAAATCATCATTCTTATACGGTGGGTCACGCCACCACCAAAAGTTGAAAATCTTCAATTTGAGTTTTTTCCTCAGGTTTGAAATTCCTCAGTTGTTCAATTTCTTCAACTTTGCATTGTCTTCACTTTCTCCGTCGTTTTTCTTCATTGGCTATATTTATATATATGAGTTTATGTCCTCTACAACATTCACTTATTGCTATTTATGCTAAGTGAATGTGATCGGACCCTTCTCCCTCTAAGCTATACTCAACCCAATCTATTCACAAATTCTTCATGTGCATTCTATTTGAAACTCGTTCAAAATCTTCATTGTGTCCTTGTTAGCTGAAGAATTTGCGAACGGAACATTTAACTTATCTTATCTAAATTTTTGGCTTTGCCGCTCAAACCGTTCCACATTCCACGATAACACTTATCTATTCACCCACGATTTCACATGATCGCCACCTCTCAGTACGTGTGTGACACATGTCAAGCGAATGAAAGAAGGTCAGGGGAACGTTCGTCCAATTTCTTTGGGTGAACAGTTTTTCACCGTGGCTATAAATACCCCTCCCCTTCCTCACTTCTCTTTTACTCCACTCGACCTCACTCCAGCTCGAGCTTCTCAAACCCTAGCACCGCCGCTAATTCATTGTCTCTGGTGAGGAAGAGCTTCATTCCCTCGACCTCGTTGCCGTCGTACTCGCGCCGGCTGCGGATTTCTTCACTCCGCCGCTGCTGTAGCTGTCTTCCTCAGCGGAGTTAGGGTGTGGAAAATCTGAACTGATGAACTTCACATCTACACTTCCCAGTTCGTCGTGTTCTTCGTCCAGGTTAATTAAAAGTTACTTTTACTGCCCTCTTTGATTCACATGATTTCTAGAAAATCTTCAAAGGTGTTTTTCTTCAAACCCTCACACACTAAAACACCTCACATGTCATCTGTTCTTGATTCGTTTCTCTAAGCAATATTGTTCTTCATGATTCCTCAATTGTGTGGATTTTTTTCTTTGTACAACTCTGGAACCTAAGACAAAGAACACTTAGTGAAATTCTTCAAGACTCATCTGGTCAAATTCCTCAAACTTGTTCCTTTTTGCAAAACCTTCTGAGAACGCATATGACCTCTCCAAATTCCTCGCAACTATACTCTGTTCACAGGTACTCATGTCCGCTGCTGAATCACTAGGTTCTCATCAACTTAACTCATTTGCAGCGTTACTCGAAAAAAAGTTGCACACATCTTCAGAAAATTCAGTTGCTCATATTCCTCAGCTGAAGAAAATGACTGATGGAAAGAAGCCACAGAAAGGAGGAAAGAAGCTTGAGGTCAATACTGCCTTTGAGATCCCTGATGACATATACAAGGAGTATTGCACTCCTGATGAGGCCAAGTTTGGCAAGGAGGACAAAAATCAGCGCAAGGTGCGCATCCAAAGAATAGAGAGGAGATGGGCAAGGGAGTGGAGGGAGTACAAGTATGTTACTCCCAAGTATATGAAGAAATTCGCTCTAAATCCTCCATGCCCAAGACCTCCGTTGACACCTGGCCAAGTAGCAGATCCCACCAGCCTCAAGTGCGGTGAGGACTATCCTGACAAATGGGCCAAGCGCCAGGCCAAACAGGCAAGAGAAGCAGTGAGGGAATTTAATGAAGACTCTGCTGCTGCTGCCACTGCTGAGGCCTCTACAAGCAAGCCGAAGAAGGCCATGGCAAAGAAGCCTGCTCATAAGTCGAGTGCTTCACCCTCAATGCCCTCACGGCCAAGTTCCTCAGCAATGCCCTCACGGCCAGATTCTTCAAAGCCCTCACAGCCAACTCCTCAAACTGCTCTCGCTCCTCCGCCAAAGTCCTCAGCTGCTCCGTCCAAATCCTCAGCACCTGTGCATCTCGCCACGTGCCAAAGGACAACATGCATCTCTATTGCCTCAAGAGCTTCTGCTAGTTCCTCAGCTCCACCAAATTCTTCAATTGGACCCTCTCTGCTGAAGATAAAGGCCACTGCTGGACGAGGCTCTCGCCCAAGTCCTCACAAGAAGCAGGTCGCTTTCCAAGTGTCGTTTGATGAAGACAAAGCTGATGATGAGGAACTTGCCGAAATCATCAGAGACAGGCAACTCAAGGCCGCTAGATGCAAAGGCACAAATGTGCCTCTTCTTTTGGATCCCAAGTTGATCCTTGATTACATTAATCTCTGGCACGAGGATCCAAATACTCCTATGCCTGATTTCAATCTGACTCCTGGTCAAAGTCATATGCTGACTGCCTTCATCCAACAAGAAAAATGGAAATTTGAAAAGGCCAGGCAGATCAAGAAAGTGCAGTACAGGAAGGAGTGCTTCCTGAAGAAAAACATTGTCTCTATGACAACTGAAGAACTTGTCACTATTAAATCTGAGATCAAGAAACTCGATGATGAATTTGACGTATGCCGTGCTGACTGGCTTGGAGCCAAAATCAGGTTTGTGAATTTGACTGAAAAGTTCACTTCCAATGTTGCAGCCCCAACGCAACAAGAAAATCCTCAGGCTGAAGCATCTTCTCAGCCGACTGAAGAAAATGCCAGCACCCCTGATGATATTCAGGCTGCTAAAGAAACTCAAAGTACCAAGGCTGATGACTGCATTCCAACGGCTGAAGAAATTTCCAGGGCAACCACTAGTGTTGCGCCTGAAGAAACTGAAGAACTCAGGGCAACTGCATCAGTTGTGCCAGAAGAATTTGAACCAAATTCCTCTGCTCCTCCTGCGCCTACACCAACTTCGATCCTTCCATCTGCAACAGATGTGAAGAAGACCAAGGCTGTAGAGCGTGCAGCAGTGAAGAAAAGGAAGGCATCAACTTCATCAGATTCTTCAGCTCCGAAGAAGATGAAGCCATTGACCAGCTATTTTGCAAATCCAATTGATGTTGTTCCAGTCTCCTCCATGCCATCAAAGGACCTTGTTACTTTTGATGAAGAATATGTGATTCCAAGTGAATCTGATGATGACATTCCCTCTGCTGCTTCGTCAGAGCAGTTGGATGAAGAAATTGAAGCGGATGCAATCCCTTCAACCCCACAAGTCTCATCGCCCATGCCTCAGTTCACTGCTGAAGAGGTCGGCGTTGAAGAAGAATATGAAGATGTGGACATTGGGTGTACAACACCAGTGCTGAATGATGATTTTTGGGAAGTCGGCACCCCAACTCTCCTCTGTTCACACCACTTCAACAAATTCCTCAGTTCCCTGTCAACACTGAAGTACAAATGGGATCTGCAGAACCTCGTGCAACTCCTTCTGTACATGAAGATATTCCAGCCACTAGTGCTGAACAAAATGTGAATGAAGAATTGAAGACCCAGGCTGCCACTGAAGAAGAAACTGAAATTCCTCGGCCTGTGGAACCTGAGATTGCAATTCCTGAGGTAGTAATGCAATTGAGTGATACTCCTCAGCCCAAGCCAAAGGATCCATTCTCGAAGAAGCAGAAATTCAAGGCTGGTGACTTCTTCGGCGAGCACGTGTTCTTCATTGACTATAATCCTTATGACTCTGCTCGTTTTAGAAGGAAGCGCTTCTGGACTGCCAGCCTGGCCAACTTCTATTCTTCACTGCTCTTCAACAAGGATAAAGTCTTGGACCATGAGCACATTCCTAATGTGGACATGGAATCCCTGCCGTGCTTCTCTCCTGTCCTTAGTGTGCTTCATGACGCATGCCTCCTCAACTTTTGCTCTGACTTTGTAGATTGGAATGAAGAGCTTATTCTTTAGTTCTACGCAACACTGCATGTCACAAGTGACGCTGACGATATCAATACTTGGGTGTTGGACTGGATGACTGAAATACTCAGTATAAAGCAACGGCCTCTGAATTGCTTCATGCCCTGCCAATCAGTCCTCCACCTGAAGGAGCTTGTTGCCTGTACCAAGAGCCTGAACTCACTGCCCATTATATGCAAGTTCTTATGAAGCCTCTGAAGCCTGGTCAAGCCCCAAGGACCAAATTCCTCGTGAGAGAATTTCTCTATGTGCCAAGAACTGTCTATCGCATTCTGACGAAGACAATGAGTCCGATCAAAGGCCATGACTCGTCTGATGATGAAATTGTTGGCATCATGAAGAATCTGCTATTCAACATCATGCATGGCATTCCTGTCAACTATCACGATTTCTTCATGAGGACTCTGGCAAATGTTGCACTCTCTCCGTTTGAGTTGAAGCCTCATGTTCCTTGGATTATGAGATTCCTCAGAACAAGGTCTTCACTCAACTACAAGGCTGATTTTCAGAATCACCTCAGCTACTTGCCCCCAATCGAAGTCCTCAAGCGCACATATTCCTCAGCTGATGAGAAGGGCAAGGCACCAGCTATTATTGATGAAGGCATTCGTCCATTGGATGGTCAGTTTCGCAAAGCTGCATCTTATTCCACCAAGGATGACTCTGCCACTCATGACTCTGCTGCCAATGCATCCAAGCCTACTCCTCAAGCCACAACTCCAAGGGTGATGACTGACCGTGAGCTGCTTCTTAGTCTTCACCAGAAGGTGGATCGAAACCATAAATGGGTTAAGAGTCAGTTTGGTTCCATTCTTCACAACATGACTGCTACACATAATGCAGTGAAGAACAACCATTACTACCTCCATGAAATCTTCGGTCGCACCTGGGCTGTTCTGTCACATCTATATGGTGAAGAAGATCTGAAGCAAATGGGTCTCAAGGAGGATTTTGAGTGATCTGCACCTCCACTGAAGAAATACAAGAAGGTCAAGGTTCCTTTCTTATTGGCCAGCTCATGTTCCTCATCATGCGACACTGACGAGTATGAAGACTTGGACGACACTGCAACAGGCCCTACAACAACAAACGACCCCAACAACGCTGGCGCTCCTTCATCAACTTGATATTCTTCAGGGGCGTTAGTCCTCATTTTTCGACCCTTTTGGTCATTTGATGACAAATGAGGAGAAATTTGAGTTAGTCTTCAAGTGGGTCTACCTATATGGGCGCTTTTTCTTAAGTTACAACTCTCGTTCTTTTGAAGACTTTGCTGGATCAAGTTGTAAAATTAAACTCTATGGTGGCCTGATACTTTTGCTAAGCTTTTCTGCATGCTTATTCCTCACTAATGTTTATGCACGCATGTTGAATTACCTCAGTCACCATATTTCATCATGCATTTCAAATTCTTCATATTATATGTCACATGCGTGTATGAATTACAAGATATAGGGGGAGATCTCCATGATTCTACTCTTCAAGTGTGCATTGCTTCAAAAGCAAATTCCTTACTATGCACATCTTCAAGGGGAGTTCTTCTATATCTTGCAATCAAATTCCTCAATTTCAGTACTTACACTTCATATGTTTATCCCCGTTGAAAACTTAACCAATATTGTCATCAGTCACCAAAAAGGGGGAGATTATAAGTGCATCTAATGCCCCTTAGTGATTTTGGTGTATTGAAGACTTATAGGTTAAGGGACTAATGTGTTTATGAGTGTACACAGGTCTATAAGTCTATGAGGAGTTTGATATTTACAGAGAAAGTCGACCCCTAAAAATGAAGTTCTTCGACTGAAGACTTTGGATTTCTGAAGACTTTCTGAAGACTTTGAAAGTGAAGAAATTGGTGTGACCTTGAAGACTAGGTATCCATTCGAGGAACATGAAGCGTGAAGTCTTTTGTTTTCGTAGTTTCATTTTCTCTTTCTTGAGTCATAGGAAACACCGTACTATTAAAGGGGGTCGAGAAAATACTAAGGAAAAATTTCCAAGTGATGCTCAACTCAAAATCCTACACCTACCAATCCCTTAGAGTGAATCCATTAGAAATCTCATACAGTTCGGTCATATTCTTCACTGATAGAGACAAAGTACTTCTGGTCTCTGAGGAATTTGTTCTGACTGAGGAGTTAGGAATTCGCCTGTGCGGATTGCCTACACAGTGAGGAACATGATAGCCCTGAGGAATTTGATACTCAAATTTCCGACCGTTTATGTGCCTTATGCCAGCTGTCCCAAAATATCTACCCGCCTAACGGTCATATCATTGAAGGGCATTTATGTCTTATCATGTCGGGCTACTCCCTAGGCTATAAATAGCCGCCCCTACAACCACTAGCTGGTTGGCTGCTTCGAGAGAAATTGACACTTGTCATTTGAGAGCATCCCATCCTCCGAGGACTTTGAGCGAAAATCATCAAGTGAGGAAAACCCAAACCCACACACCTACAAACCCAAAGTGATTGAGCATCACTGAAGAGATTGATCCTGCGTGGATCCGATGCTTGTTCCCTTTGAAGACTGTGCTTCTTCCAGACGGTTAGGCGTCGTGGTCTAGAGCATCCAAGAGGAATTGTGGATCGCCGAGTGACCGAGTTTGTGAACGTTTGGAAGTCACCTAAAGACTTACCATGAGTGATTGGGCGAGGTCTGTGGGACCTTAGCTCAAGGAGAATACGGTGAGGACTGTGTGTAATCAGGTTTAAATACCTAGCCGCTCCAACCAGACATACAACTGAGACAGCAGTTGGAACTGGTCTACCAAATCATTGTCTTCACCAACCTTACTGGTTCTATTTCCTCAACTTTTTCATTTCCTCATAACTGTGTTGTGCACTTGTTCATATCTGTGTTTGAAGACTTTGATTGAAGACTTTCTCAATTTCCTCAGTTCAATTTCTTCAGTCCGTTTGTCTTCATCCTGTCTTATCCTGTGTTTATGCTTTTTGTACTCTGTGCTTGTCTTCATTTCATCATGATGACCATGCTTGTGTTCTGTTATGTTTACTTTTGAGTACTTATTCCGCTGCAAGTAGTTCTTCACTAAGGAATTTCCTCACTCGCAAATTCCTCAGTGAAGAATTCATAAACACCGCCTATTCACCCCCCCCTCTAGTCGATATAACGCACTTTGAAGGGGAAAACTTTGTTTTTGCCACTCTAGTTTCCGCCCACTTTGCTTATGCCACTCTAGAATTTGACATCTCACTTTTGCCACTCTTAGCTTTTGACAATACATCACAAATGCCATTTCATGGCAAAAGCGATAATTTTTCATTTCACTTTTGCCACTCTTAGCTTTTGACATGTATCAAAATTGCCACTCTGAAAATTTTGCTTTTGCCATGGAATGGCAAAAGTGATATATTGTCAAAAGCTAAGAGTGGCAAAAGTGAAATGTCAAATTCTAGAGTGGCATAAGCAATGTGGGCAAAAGGTAGAGTGGCAAAAACAAAGTTTCCCTTTGAAGAAACCCACCATAGAGTTTGACCCTCGCTCAAGTTTCTATCGGCTAGAGACACAAAACTGGTTGACTTTACTCCAGCCGACTCATCTCAGCAGTTCACTATTAGGACTGGCATGGATCCCAAATAGGAAAGCGCGCTCATCGAGTTCATCCGTGAGAATCGGGACCGAGAGAATTCGCTGAGCACCACCTTAATGTTGATCCTAATATGAAACCAGTCCGGAAATACCTCCGTCGTTTTAATGAGGAGAGACGCAAGGCTATTGGGCAAGAAGGGGCCAGACTCCTAGCTGACGGGTTCCTCCTGGAAGTATTTCATCCTGAGTGGTTGGCCAATCCAGTACTTGTCCTGAAGAAGAACGCTACTTGGCGTATGTGTGTTGATTACACGAATCTCAATAAGGCCTGCCCCAAAGACCTGTTTGCCCTCCCTCGCATCCATCAGAGCATCAATTCCACCGCTGGGGTGTGAGAGTCTCTGCTTTTTGGATGCTTACTCCGGCTATCATCAGATAATGATGGTTGTTGAGGATCGGGAAAAGATAGCCTTCATCATACCGTTTGGAGCTTTCTACCATGTGTTCCTTTTGCCAAGATTGCTTATAACAATAGCTACCAATCTAGTCTTAAGAAAGCCCCCTTCGAGATTCTTTATGGACAAAGATGTTGAACACCTTTGAACTGGTCAGAAACCGGTGAAACACAATTCTTTGGACCAGATATGATCGAGGAGGCAGAAGAGCAAGTTTGGATCATTCGTGAGAATTTGAAAACAACCCAGTCTCGTCAAAAGAGCCAGTATGACCATCGTCATAAGGAAGTGGCTTATGAAGTTCACTACAAGGCTTACCTTCGGGTTACTCCTTTAAAGGGTACCCATCGTTTCATTATCAAGGGCAAGTTGGCTCCTCATTACATTGGTCTGTTTCGCATTCTCGCTAAACAAGGAGAGGTTACCTGCCAGTTGGAACTAACCCCACATCTTTATTGAGTCCATGATGTCTTCCACGTATCTCAACTCAGGCGTCGCTTCTCGGAACCCATCCGCGGAGTGGACCATGAAACGCTTGATCTCCAAGATAACCTCACATATCGGGAGTACCCTATTATTATTCTTGATCAAGTAGAGCGTGTCACTCGACGTCAGAACATCAAGTTTCTCAAGGTTCAGTGGTCTCGTCATTTAAAGAGAGAAGCTACTTGGGAGCGAGAAGATTGTCTTCGACTAGAGTACCCCCACCCTTTTCTCGCTGACTCCTGAATCTTGGGACGAGATTCTTTTGAGTGGGGGCGAGTTGTCACATCCCTAGTTCTGGTATGATCTTGGCTAGCTACTGGTGTGAGCATCATGTTTAAATTTTCAAATGAACTTGAAATAGGGGATGTTCAAACCCTAGCATCAAAAGTAATTCAAATAGGTTCAACTAAAATATTTTCAGTGAACCCAAAATGGCTTTAAAAAATGTTCATCATTTTCGGAAAATGCTGGAAACAACAACCGTAGGTGATGCACATTTTTCCTAGCTATGTTGTATTTTGAATTAATTCGTATGCTATTTTGAATTGGAGCAAATAAATGCTATAAATATTTTTATTGCTTCAATAATTCTAATATTTTGTGGGGCTCTGGAATAATCCACCTAGTCCCTACAAAAAGCATCAGAAGCAACAAAAATGATTTAGTGTCTAGAACTAAATCAAAACTGTTGGGGAACGTTGCATGGAAAACAAAAAAAATCTACGCACAGGCAAGATCTATCGATGGAGATCTATAACTACGAGAGGGGGAGAGCATCTACATACCCTTGTAGATCGCTAAGCGGAAGTGTTTATCAACGCAGTTGATGTAGTTGTACACCTTCATGATCCGTCCCTATCAAGTACCGAACATACGACACCTCTACGTTCAGCACACATTCAGCTCGATGACGTCCTCGCCTTCTTGATCCAGCAAGAGATGCAAAGTAGTAGATGAGTTCCAGCAGCAGGACGGCATGGTGACGGTGATGGTGAAGAGCAATCTCCACAGGGCTTCGCCAAGCACAACGGAAACTATGACGCAGGATAAACTAGAGGGGCGGGGTTGCTAGCACACGGCTTGGTGAATCTTGATGTGTTTCGGGTGCTAGCCCTGCCCCTCTATTTATATGTTGAGCCCCGGGGTCATTTCTTGTAGAATGAGCCTCCTGAAAGTCGGTTTGGCACGCAACGCAAGAGTCCTTCCCGGACTCCAGGACCACACGCCAGTGTCCCTAGCGTCTGGCCGCTGGCCTCTGCAAAACTTCCTTTTGCACCTTCCTAAATCCCCGTGGGCTTTACCCCTTGGTCCAAATAAAGTGTTCTCGCACCAAAACATTTCGGGAAACATCCGAAACCGCTTACGGCGAATTCTGGAAACCTTCCGGAGACCAAACACTATTATCCCATATATCAATCTTTACCTCCAGACCATTCCAGAGCTCCTCATCATGTCTGTGATCTCATCCGGGACACCGAACACATTAGATCACCAACATACATAACTCATATGATACTACAACGTCAACGAACGTTAAGCATATGGACCCTACGGGTTCGAGAATGATGTAGACATGACTGAGATGCTTATGCGGTCAATAACCAATAGTGGGACCTGGATGCCCATATTGGTTCCTACATATTCTATGAAGATCTTTGTCGGTGGAACCTTTATGACAACATACATAGTTCCCTTTGTCTGTCGGTATGTTACTTGCCCGAGATTCGATCGTCGGCATCTCCATACCTAGTTAAATCTCGTCACCGGCAAGTCTCTTTACTCGTTTCATAATACATCATCTCGTAACTAACTTCTTAGTAACTTTGCTTGCAAGCTTCTTGTGATGCTGTATTACTGAGAGGGCCTAGAGATATCTGTCCATCACACGGAATGACAAATCCCAATCTCGATCCATGTCAACTCAATAGACACCTTCAAAGATACCTGTAGAGCATCTTTATGATCACCCAACTATGTTGTGACGTTTGATAGCACACAAGATATTCCTCCGGTATCTGGGAGTTGCATGATCTCATGGTCGAAGGAATATGTATTTGACATTAAGAAAGCAGTAGCAATAAACTGAACGGTCATATGCTAAGCTAACAGATGGGTCTTGTCCATCGCGTCATTCTCCTAATGATGTGATCATGTTATCAAGTGACAACTCATGTCTATGGTTAGGAAACCTCAATGATCTTTTGATGAACGAGCTAGTCTAGTAGAGGCATACTAGGGACACGGTATTTGTTTATGTATCCACACGTGTATTTAAGTTTTCGATCAATACAATTCTAGCATGAATAATAAACCTTTATCATGATTATGGAAATATAATAATAACCATTTTATTATTGCCTCTAGGGCATATCTCCATCAGTCTCCCACTTGCACTAGAGTCAACAATCTAGTTCACATCACCATGCGATTAACATCCAAAGAGTTCACTAGAGTCAATAATCTAGTTCACATCGCAATGTGATTAACACCCAAAGAGTTCTAAGGTGTGATCATGTTTTTCTTGTGAGAGAGGTTTTGTCAACGGGTCTGCCATATTCAGATATGTATGTATTTTGCAATTTTCTATGTCTACAATGCTCTGCATGGAGCTACTCTAGCTAATTGCTTCCACATTCAATAAATATCCAGGTTGAGACTCAGAATCATCCGGGTCAGTGTCAAAGCTTGTATCGACGTAACCCTTTACGATGAACTCTTTATAACCTCCATAACCAAGAAACATTTCCTTAGTCCTCTTAGGTACCTAAGGATAATTTTGACCACTGTATAGTGATCCTCTCTTGGATCACTATTGTACCCCCTCGTCAGACTCATGGCAAGCCACACAATAAGTCTGGTACACAACATGGCATACTTTATAAAACCTACGGCTGAGGCATAGGGAATGACTTTCATTCTCTCTCTATCTTCTGCCGTGGTCGAGCTTTGAGACTTACTCAACTTCACACCTTGGAACACAGGCAAGAACCCTTTCTTTGACTGGTCCATTTTGAACTTCTTCAAAATTTTGTCAAGGTATTTGCTTTGTGAAAGTCTTATTAAGCGTCTCGATCTATCCCTATAGATCTTGATGCTCAATATATGTAAGCAGCTTCACCGAGGTCTTTCATTGAAAAATTATTATTCAAGTATTCCTTTATGCTATCCATAATTCTATATCATTTCCAATCAGCAATATGTCATCCACATATAATATCAGAAATGCTACAGAGCTCCCACTCACTTTCTTGTAAATGCAGGCTTCTCCGTAAGTTTGTATAAAACCATATGCTTTGATCACATCATCAAAGTGTGTATTCCAACTCCGAGATGCTTGCACCAATCCATAAACGGATTGCTGGAGCTTGAATACTTTGTTACCACCTTTAGGATTGACAAAACCTTCTGGTTGCATCATATACAACTCTTCTTTTAAGAAATCCATTAAGGAATGCAGTTTTGACGTCCATTTGACAGATTTCATAATCATAAAATGTGGCAATTCCTAACATGATTCGGACAGACTTAAGCATCGCTATGGGTGAGAAAGTTTCATCGAAGTAAACTCCTTGAACTTGTCGACAACCTTTTGCGACAAATCGAGCTTTGAAGACTATGATATTACTATCAGCGTTTGTCTTCTTCTTGAAGATCCATTTATTCTCAATGGCTTGCCGATCTTCGGGCAAGTCCACCAAAGTCCATACTTTGTTCTCATACATGGATCCTATCACAGATTTCATGGCCTCAAGCCATATGTCAGAATCTGGGCTCATCATAGCTTCTTCACAGTTTGTAGGTTCACTGTTGTCTAACAACATGACTTCCAGGACAGGATTACCATACCACTCTGGTACGGTACATGTTCTGGTCAACCTACGAGGCTCAGTAGTGACTTGATCTGAAGTTTCATGATCATCATCATTAGCTTCCTCTCTAGTTGGTGTAGACATCATGGGAACTTGTTGCTCTGATGTACTACTTTCCAATTCAAGTGAAGTTACAACTACCTCACCGAGTTCTACTTTCCTCCCACTCACTTCTTTCGAGAGAATCTCCTTCGCTAGAAATGACCCATTCTTAGCAACAAAGATCTTGCCTTCGGATCTATGGTAGAAGGTGTACCCGATAGTTTCTTTAGGGTATCCTATGAAGACGCACTTCTCCAATTTGGGTTCAAGCTTATCAGGTTGTGGCCTTTTGACATAATCGTCACATCCCCAAACTTTAAGAAACGATAGCTTAGGTTTCTTGCCAAACCATAGTTCATACAATGTCATCTCAACGGATTTAGATGGTGCCCTATTTAACGTGAATGCGACTACCTCTAACACATAACCCCAAAATGATACAGGAAAATTGGTAAGAGACATCATAGAATGCACCATATCTAATAAAGTACGGTTACGACGTTCGGACACACCATTACACTGTGGTGTTCCAGGTGGCGTGAGTTGTGAACCAATTCCACATTATTTTAAATGAAGGCCAAACTCGTAACTCAAACATTCGCCTCCGCAATGCAGAAACATTATTTTTCTTGTTACGATGATTCTCCACTTCACTATGAAATTCTTTGAACTTTTCAAATGTTTCAGACTTGTGTTTCATTAAGTAGATATACCCATACTGATGACCCACAAGTATAGGGGATTGCAACAGTTTTCAAAGGTAGAGTATTCAACCCAATTTTATTGGTTCGACACAAGTGGAGCCAAAGAATATTCACAAGTATTAGCAGCTGGGTTGTCAATTCAACCACACCTGAAAGACTTAATATGTGCAGCAAAGTTTTTAGTAGCAAAGTAGTATGGAAGTAACGGTAACGGTGACAAAAGTAACAGTAGCAGTTTTGTAGTGATTGTAACAGCAGTAGCTACAAAAGTAACTTAACAAAGATCAATATGTGAAAAGCTCGTTGGAAATGGATCGGCAATGATAATTGTGTCGGATGATATTCATCATGTAGCAGTCATAACCTAGGGAGACACAAAACTAGCTCCAATTCATTAATATAATATAGGCATGTATTCCATATATAGTCATACGTGCTTATTGAAAAGAACTTGCATGACATCTTTTATCCTACCCTCCCGTGGCAGCGGGGTCCTCTTGGAAACTAAGGGATATTAAGGCCTCCTTTTAATAGAGAACCGGACCAAAGCATTAGCACTTAGTGAATACATGAACTCCTCAAACTACGGTAATCACCGGAAAAAATCCCCATTATTGTCACCTTCGGGTATGCGGATCATAACTCATAATAGGTGTCTACAACTTGCAAGATAGGATCAAGAACACAAATATATTCATGAAAACATAATAGGTTCAGATATGAAATCATGGCACTCGGGCCCTAGTGACTAGCATTAAGCATACCAAAGTCATAGCAACATCAATCTCAAAACATAGCGGATACTAGGGATCAAACCCTAACAAGGCTAAGTCGATTACATGATAAATCGCATCCAACCCATCACTGTCCAACAAGCCTACGATGGAGTTACTCACGCCCGGCGGTGAGCATCATGAAATTGGTGATGGAGGAAGGTTGGTGATGATGATGGCGACGAATCCCCCTCTCTGGAGCCCCGAACAGACTCCAGATCAACCCTCCCGATGAAGAACAGGAGGCAGCAGTGGCTCGGTATCGTAAAACGTGATGAATCCTTCTCTCTTATTTTTTTTCTCCATGAGTAGGTACTTATAGAGTTGGAATTAGGGTTGGAGGAGCTTCAAGGGGCCCACAAGCCTGCAGGGCGCGCCCCTAGGGCTTGTGGCCTCTAGGTGGCCCCTCTGGTTGATTCCTACGCCAATATTATTTATATATTCCAAACATATTTTCTGTAAATTTATAGTTCAATCCGAGAACTTTTATTTCTGCACAAAAATAACAACGTGGCAATTCAGCTGAAAAAATCATCAGTCCAGGTTAGTTCCATTCAAATCATGGCAAGTAAGAGTCCAAAACAAGGTCAAAAGAGTTTTGAAAAGTATATACGATGAAGACGTATCAACTCCCCCAAGCTTAATCCATTGCTTGTCCTAAAGCAATTCAGTTGATAAACTAAAAGTGACAGAAAAAAATTTACAAACTCTGTTTGATCTTGTTGTTGCAAATATGTATAGCCAGTATTCAGGTTTTCAGCAAAGATTATGAACTAACCATATTCACAATAACATTTAGGTCTCACATTTACTCATATCAATGGCATAATCAACTAGCGAGCTATAACAATAAATCTCGGATGACAACACTTTTTAAAATGATCATGATATGATATGACAAAATGGTGTCTCCCTAGACCTTTATGAGACCGCAAAACATAAATGTAGAGCACCCCTGAAGATCAAGGACTGACTAGACATTATAATTCATGGAAAAAGAGATCCAATCACACTCATACTCAATATCAATTAATAACAAAACATACAAATGACAGTGGTGCTCCCTAACTCGTGCTTTTTATAAGAGGACGATGACTCAACAATAAAAGTAAATAGATAGGCCCTTCGCATAGGGAAGCAGGAATTTGCAAAGGTGCCAGAGCTCGAGCTTTTAAAACAGAGGTGTATATAATTTTGAGTGGTATTCTTTCATTGTCAACATAAAAACCAAGAGATCTCACTATTTTTCATGTTAGATACATTATAGGTGGTTCCCAAATAGAATGGTAAAGTTTTTACTCCACCTACACCAACAATCACACTCCATGGCTAACCAAATCCATGGGTACCGTCCATACCAACAACAGTCCTGGGGAGTTTTGTTTGATATTTATTTTGATTTGATTTAGAGCATGGAACTGGGCATCCCGAATACTAGCCACTTTCTCATGAATGACAAGTGAATAAACACTCATCGTGAGAATAACCCACCTAGCATGGAAGATACTGACAGCCCCCGGTCGCTACATGAGCGATTCGGGCATACAAAACAGATTATTATTTGAAGGTTTAGAGTTTGGCACATGCAAATTTACTTTGGAACGGCAGGTAAATACCGCATAAGCAGTATTCCCGCTTAGTACAAGTGAAGGCTAGCAGAAGATTGAGGAGCGACCAACTAGAGAGCGACAACGGTCATAAACAAGCATTGAGATTAACCAACATTGAGTGCAAGCATGAGTAGGATATAAATCACCATGACCATAAATATCATTGAGGCTATGTTGTTTTTGTTACAACTACATGTGTGAACATGTGCCAAGTCAAGCTATTTGAATCATTCAAAGCAGGATACGATCCTATCATACTACATCACAACCATTTTAAAAGTATGTTGGCATGCAAGGTAAATCGTTATCAATTCTTAGCTAATTAAGCATGGCACGAGTAACTATAATCTATAATTGTCATTGCAAACATGTTTCTTTCATAAAGGGCTGAATCACGAATGATGAGCTAATCATATTTACAAAAATGAAATAGGTCGAGTCCATACCAGCTTTTCTTCATCACTATCATTTCATCAAATATCGTCATTATTGCCTTTCACTTGCATGACCGAATGGTGTGATTAATAATAAGAGTGCACATGCATTGGACTAAGCTAGAATCCGCAAACATTTATTCAAAGGAGAAGACAAGGTAATATGGGCTCTCTGTTAGATTAACAATAATGCATATGAGAGCCACTCAAAATTTTCATCATGGTTTTATCCTTACGAACCAAAGAAAAGAAAAATAATTTCAAAGAAACACACTGAAATATTTTGGAGGTTTTGTTTTTATGAAGAAAGCAAAAACAAGAATGAGAAAAACTATTTACACGGGAAAGCTCCCAACAAGCAAAAGAAGAACGAGAAATCTTTTTGGGTTTTCTTTTAATACTACAACTAAATGAACTAGAAAGAAAAACTAAAAAGGGAGAACTAGTTTTTTCTAGATTTTCTCAGAGTTTTCAAACACACAAGAAGAAAGCAAGAAAAATAAACTAGAATGGATAATACAGTGAAAAAGTATGGACACCAACAACTGAAATGAGTGTGTGAACATGAATGTAATATCGGTGAGAGATATGTACTCCCCCAAGCTTAGGCTTTTGGCCTAAGTTGGTCTAGGTCCACGGCTGGCCTGGATAGAATCCAAAATCATAGTTGGGGTTGTACTGAGCTGCAGCCGCCACTGCTTGAAGGGCTACAGCATGGAGGCAAGCGGCCTCCTCCTCTCTCTCTCTCATACTCGTCTGCTTCGTCTCTGGTTATGAAGTATCTGCGTTTTACCTGAAAGTTAAAGAAGGCAGGAGCAGGAAGCGTAATATAGAACACGCGCTCCCCGTCAAAGATTAGTCGGTACAAGAGGGCTTGTTCGCTCCTCTCAAGAAACTGGCAACGAACCATAGCATCATTATCAAGGTAAGTGATACGTCCATTTTGCATCATGCTTTTATATCGATATTTATTGCATAATGGGTTGTTATTACAGGTTATGTCACAATACTTATGCCTTTTCTCTCTTATTTTACAAGGTTTACATGAAGAGGGAGAATGTCGGCAGATGGAATTCTAGGCTGGAAAAGGAGCAAATATTAGAGACCTATTCTGCACAACTCCAAAAGTCCTGAAACTTCACGGAGGCACATTTTGGAATATATAAAAAATACTGGAGAAAGAATCAACCAGAGGGGGCCCACACCCTGGCCATGAGGGTGGGGGCGCGCCCTACCCCCCTGGGCGCGCCCCCTGCCTCGTGGGCTCCCTGGCAGGCCTCCGGTGCCCATCTTCTGCTATATGAAGTCTTTTACCCTGGAAAAAAAATAATAAGCAAGCTTTCGGGAAGAAACACCGCCACCACGAGGTGGAACCAATCTAGGGCTTCGGCAGAGCTGTTCTGCCTGGGAAACATCCCTCCGGGTGGGGGAAATCATCGCCATCGTAATCACCAACGATCATGTAAGTGCATTTAGTGCCCCTTAGTGATTTTGGTGTATTGAAGACTTATAGGTTAAGGGACTAATGTGTTTATGAGTGTACACGGGTCTATAAGTCTATGAGGAGTTTGATATTTACAGAGAAAGTCAACCCCTAAAAATGAAGTTCTTCGACTGAAGGCTTTGGATTTCTGAAGACTTTCTGAAGGCTTTGAAAGTGAAGAAACTAGTGTGACCTTGAAGACTAGGTATCCATTCGAGCAACATGAAGCGTGAAGACTTTTGTTTTTGTAATTTCATTTTCACTTTCTTGAGTCATAGGAAACACCGTACTGTTAAAGGGGATCGAGGAAATTCTAAGGATAAATTTCCAAGTGATGCTCAACTCAAATCCTGCACCTACCAATCCCCTCGAGTGAAGCCATTGGAAATCTCATACAGTTCAGTCACATTTCTTCAGTGACAGAGACGAAGTATTTCTGGTCTCTGAGGAATTTGTTCTGACTGAGGAGTTAGGAATTCGCTAGTGCAGATTTCCTATACAGTGAGGAACATGATTGCACTAAGGAATTTGAGCCTCAAATATTTGACCATTGATGTGCTATGCGCCAGCTGTCCCAAAATATCTACCCACCTAACGGTCACATTATTGAAGGGCATTTATGTCTTATCATGTCGGGTTGCTCCCTAGGCTATAAATAGCCGCCCCCTACAACCACTAGCTGGTTGGCTGCTCCGAGAGAAACTGACACTTGTCATTTGAGAGCATCCCATCCTCCGAGGACTTTGAGCGAAAATCATCATGTGAGGAAAACCCAAACCCAAACACCTACAAACCCAAAGTGATTGAGCATCACTGAAGAAATTGATCCTGCGTTGATCCGACGCTTGTTACCTTTGAAGACTGTGCTTCTTCCAGACAGTTAGGCGTAGTGGTCTAGAGCATCCAACAGGAATTGTGGATCGCCGAGTGACCGAGTTTGTGAAGGTTTGGAAGTCACCTGAAACTTACCACGAGTGAGTGGACGAGGTCTGTGTGACCTTAGCTCAAGGAGAATACGGTGAGGACTGTGTGTCCGGGACTGTGTGTCCTCAGGTTTAAATACCTAGCCGCTCTAACCAGACGTACAACTGAGATAACAGTTGGAACTGGTCTACCAAATCATTGTCTTCACCAAGCTTACTAGTTCTATTTCCTCAACTCTTCCATTTCCTCATTACTGTGTTGTGCATTTTTTCATATCTGTTTGAAGACTTTGACTGAAGAATTTCTCAATCTCCTCAGTTTAATTTCTTCAGTCTGTTTGTCTTCATCCCGTGTTATCCTGTGTTTACGCTTTCTGTACTCTGTGTTTGTCTTCATCTCATCATGACGACCATGCTAGTGTTCTGTTATGTTTACTTCTGAGTACTTTTTTCCGCTGCAAGTAGTTCTTCGCTTAGGAATTTCCTTACCCGCAAATTCCTCAGTGAAGAATTCATAAAAATCGCCTATTCACCCCCCTCTAGTGGATATAACGCACTTTCAATTGGTATCAGAGCAAGGTACTCCCTTGTTCTGTGTGATTTTGGGTTAACCGCCTGGAGTTTTAGTTATGTCGACCGCAGGTATGATCAAGGTCTCTGCTGGGTGTCCTACCTTCGATGGGACGGACTACCCCTACTGGAAGAATAAGATGCGAATGCATCTTGAGGCAATTGATAATGATCTCTGGTATGTTGTGGAAAATGGTGTTCCCTCAGTCACACCTTGTCTGAATGCTGCTGATGTGAAGAGATTCAAGCAACTCGATTCTCAAGCGAAGAGCATCATATGTGGACATCTGAGCAAAGGGCAGTATGGAAGAGTGAGTGCTTTGGAAACTGCTAAGCTTATCTGGGATAGGCTGTCCAAAGGGAATGAAGGAGTCTCAACACAGTGTGACTCTCGAGTTGACGTTCTTCACAATCTCTTCAACCGCTTCAAAAGACTCGATAATGAAAATGTTAAACAAACCTTCAATCGCCTCACTAACATCTCAAATGAACTTCAAGCACTTGGTGCCACTGACATCACCGACCATGAGGTGGTGAAGAAATTGCTGAGATCGCTTGATTCCTCATTTGATACTCTGGCACTGATGATACAAGAGCGTGCTGACTACAAGTCACTTGATCCCGCTGATATCCTCGAGAGGCTAAATACTCATGAGTTCCAGCTTGCTGAAAAGAAAGATCTCTATGGTTCGAGCTATGGCAGATCACGTGCCCTGAAGGCCAAGGCAGTTTCTGAGTCTGAAGATGAAGATTCTGGCAGTAGCCTTGGTGATCCTGAAGAACTGAGCCATGAACTAGCACTGCTCGTGAAGAAATTCCAGAAGTTCTCAAGACGTGGTCACTTTGGAAAACCCTCAATGAGCAATGATTCCTCATCAAGTGACTACAAGAAGAGGCTTTGCGACAAATGCAAGAAACCTCGTCACTACATTCAAGATTGTCCTCAGTGGGAAAAGGAATCAAAGAAGAAGAAATACAAGGATTACAGTTCTGATGATGCGAAGAAGAAGAAGAAATCCTCAAAGTCTTCATCATCAAAATCCTCAAAGTTTTCAGCTCACAAGAAGAGCAGCTCCAAGAAGGCTCGGGCATTCATTGGCAAGATAATGGACTCTGAGGCTGAATTTGAAGAGAATGAGGAAGAGTATGCATCTGAGGAGTCCGAGTCCGGTGTGGCGAGCCTAGCCCTCGCTACTACATTCGTTAGCAAGTCTATCTTCAACTCTGAAGAAAATGACCTCACCAACAAGGCTGATGAAGTCAGTGATGACTACGCTCCCACCAATTGCTTCATGGCAAAGGGTGCCAAGGCACTCAAATATACCTCCTCTGAATCAAGTGAGAATGAATCTAATGAAAACCTCAAGCCCAGCTACTCTAAACTTGCTAAGATTGCTGTGAAACAACAAAAGGCTTTTGAAAAGGTTTAAAACATGCTAGACAAAAGTGATGATATGTTGGGTGAAGAAATGAATCGCACTAAAACCTTGACTGGAAATCTTCAAAGACTTCAGACTAGGTTTGACAACCTTTAAGGTCATCATAACACTCTCTTATCTGATCATGAGAAGCTTTCTTATGAATTTCTTCAAAGAAAGCAGGATCTTGAAAAGCTAAGAGTGAGTTATGAAGATCTTCAGAAGGAGCGCGATTCATTACTTGCTCAACAAATCAGCACTGCACAGGAAGAATTTTTTCCTCCATGTTTGAAGTGCATTGAACGTGAATCTGCTAATTCTTCACCTGAATGTTCAAATGCTTCTAATGCTACAAATTCTTCACCTGTCTCTGCTATCACTAATTCCTCATCTGAGGACATTGCTAGTATCACTAATGATGCAGGGCTGAAGGAATTGTACATAACAGGCATCTACAAAAAGCCTCAAAGGGCATTAGACCCTTTGTGATGTGCTTAAAAAGCAGATCGTCAACAGGAACCCTAGGAAAGAGGGTATTGCCTTTGAGAGGAAAATCAATGCTGATGGAACTTATTGGAAGCCTGAGCAGTACCCCAAAACCTCATGGGTTGCTGCAAAGGGACCTCCCAATTGATCCATCTAATTTATCTCGCTTTACATGTGATTCTCCTCATTCTGCTGATGAGTCATTTGACTCCAACTATAAACTGTTCAAAAACCAGAATGGTGAAGTATTTGCTAGATATGTTGGCATTGACTGCATGAATGGTTCCCCTATGAAGAAAATCTGGGTTTCCAAAAGATGCCCTGAAAGTCTTTAGGTGAATGTTCTCATGACACCACCTGTGAAGAATAGAAACCCCAGATCAAATTCTTCATATGGACCAAATTCTACATATGGATCCAAGTCCTCATATGGACCAAATTCCTGACATGGATAAAATTCCTCAAAAGGATCAAAGTACTCATATGAACATCATCGTGCTAACACCACTGTTTCGCAGGGAAGATCTAAGGGCTATGAATATGTGCATTATTCTTCAAACCATTATGTTTATAAGTCCTCGAAGAATTTCTCTGCTTATTCATATGCTTATCCTAACTCCTCTTATGTGAAATGAAATGGACTGGCTTCTATGCCACCTTTCTCGTATGGAGCTCGCAGAGTGATGAACTCTTTGCCACCCCTTCATATGTGGGTGGTGAAGAAAAAGAACTAATCTCTTCTGCAGGGTCAGGTCTCTAGACGAGCGTAAACGTCTGAAGAATTTGCTGGAAACCTGAAATTGCCTGAAAGGACGCAGGCTAATCAATGAAGAAATAAACTTTCATTTCTCACGTCCTCATATTGTTTTACCTGTTCTATTACTTGATGAAATTGATCTGATGAATTGATGTCATATTCTTCACTGATGAAGTGTATGAGTTCGTAAGCTGCACTAATTCATCTACAGGATGATCAACCCAAAGCCAATGAGTGGGTCCTCGATAGTGGATGTACAAATCACATGACTGGTGACAAGAATCTATTGATGGATGCCCCCTTATCTCCATCGCATCTGAAACATATCATCTTCGCTGACAAAGGCAAAAGTCAGGTATTGGGTCTAGGTAAGGTTGCGATCTCAAAGGATCGACACATGGACAAAGTCATGCTTGTCGAGTCCTTAGGATACAACCTCATGTCTGTCTCAATGCTTTGCGATCTTGATATGGTTGTTGTCTTTGGCAAGTATCGTTGTGTTGTGATTATGGAAGCTGACAATTCCAAAGTCTTCGAAGGCTTTAGGAGAGTAGACTTGTATATTGTTGATTTCTCTACAGGACCACAACCAGCCGTATG
Organism: Aegilops umbellulata; assembly: GCA_032464435.1. Lineage (NCBI taxonomy): Eukaryota > Viridiplantae > Streptophyta > Magnoliopsida > Poales > Poaceae > Aegilops > Aegilops umbellulata. The sequence continues at coordinate 336,749,414 of CP136058.1, forward strand.
CCTGCTTGCAAAAGCTTCAGAAGGCTGGCTATGGCATCGACGACTTGGTCATGCAGGCATGAGGAATTTGCACACGCTTGCGAAGAAGAAGCATGTCATTGGCATTGCGAATGTAAAATTCCTCAAGGATCACTTATGCGGAGCCTTTGAAGCTGGAAAGATGACCAAGGACAAACATCCAGCGAAGACAATCATGACTACCACTCGACCATTTGAATTGCTTCATATGGATCTCTTTGGTCCTAACCATTATTCTGCAGTTACAAATGATGCATCTCTATATGGCTTTGTTATTGTTGATGATTACTCTCGTTACACATGGGTACATATTGTCACTTACAAACATGAGGTGCAAGAAGTCTTCAAACGATTTTCCTCGAGGGCTCCAACCAACTTTGGTGTGAAGATCAAGCACATCAGAAGTAACAATGGAACTGAGTTCAAGAATTCTAGTCTTGATGACTATCTTGATGAACTTGGTATTACTCATGAGTTATCTGCTCCTTATACTCCTCAACAGAATGGCATCATGGAGCGCAAGAACAGGACTCTTGTTGAGATGGCTCACACTATGCTTGATGAATACAAGACGCCTCGTTGTTTCTGGATTGAGGCAATTGACACTGCTTGCCACATCATCAACAGGGTATATCTTCACAAATTCTTCAAGAAGACTGCTTATGAACTCCTCACTGACAAGAAACCCAATGTGAGTTATTTCAAAGTCTTCGGTGCTAAATGTTGGATTAGAGATCCTCATCACAACTCAAAATTTGCACCGAAAGCACATGAAGGTTTTATGTGGTTACGGAAAGGACTCGCACACCTACAGAGTCTTCAACAATGTTCACCACAAAGTTGTTGAAATTGTAGATGTGTGGTTGGATGAAACTAATGGCTCGCAATGAGAGCACCTACCTTCTATGATAGATGAACCAGCACCTGAGGAAACTATCAAGTTCAAGGCTACTGAGGATGTCATTCCTACCGAAGAAACTGCTGAAGAATTCATTCCAGAACATGAAGAACGTCGAGCTAATGCACCTGAAGAAAATGCTAAAGAAAATGGTGCTGAAGAAAATGGTGCTGAAGAAAATGCTGGTCAAATTCCTCAATGACAACCCACTCATCCTCGCGTGGCCAATGAGGCGCAGATTGAGAAAATCATCGATGACATTGAAGCACCAGGTCCTCTCACATGCTCAAGAGTTTCACATCTATCTAACTTTGTGGGCACTTAGCTTTTGTCTCTATCACAGAGCCCGCTAAGGTAGATGAAGCATTTCTGGAGCCTGAGTGGATTCAAGCTATGTAAGAAGAATTACATCAGTTCGAGCTCAACAACGTTTGGGAACTGGTCAAACATCCAGATCCTTGCAAGCACAATATCATTGGCACAAAGTGGATCTACCGCAACAAGCAAGATGAAGATGGCCTTGTGGTGAGGAATAAGGCACGGCTTGTAGCTCAAGGCTACACACAGGTTGAAGGAATTGACTTCAATGAAACTTTTGCACCTGTTGCTAGACTTGAGGCTACTCGAATATTACTTGCTTATGCTAACCATCATGATATCACTTTATATCAAATGGATGTGAAAAGTGCCTTCCTCAATGGTAAGCTTGAGGAAGAAGTATATGTTGCTCAACCCCCGGGTTTTGAAGATCCAAAGCATCCTGACAAAGTCTTCAGACTCAATAAGGCCCTCTATGGCCTCAAGCAGGCCCCTCAGGCGTGGTATGATACTTTGAAGGAATTCCTCATGAAGAAAGGCTTCAAACCCGGTTAACTCGACCCTACCCTTTTCACTAAATCCTATGATGGTGAATTGTTTGTGTGCCAAATATATGTTGATGACATTATCTTTGGTTGTACTGACCAACGTTACACTAACGAATTTTGTTATATGATGAGAGAGGAATATGAAATGACTATGATGGGAGAATTGAAATTCTTCTTAGGTCTTCAAATTCGTCAACAGCGCAATGGCATATTCATATCTCAGGGGAAATACCTCAACGATGTATTGAGGAAATTCGGCATGCAAGATTGCAAAGGTGTCAAAATTCCAATGTCCACAAATGCCCATCTATGCATTGATGAAAATGGTATTGACTTCGATCAAAAGGTATACCGTTCCATGATTGGTTCTTTATTGTACCTATGTGCATCTAGGCCAGACATTATGCTTAGTGTTTGCATGTGTGCCTAATTTCAAGCTACACCGAAGGAATCACACCATAAGGCTATGAAGCATATTCTTCGATATCTAGCTCACACACCGACACTTGGATTATGGTACCCCAAGGGCTCAGTTTTTGATCTCACTGGATATTCAGACTCTGACTATGCTGGTGATCGTGTGGACCGCAAGTCAACATCTGGCACATGTCATTTCCTCGGAAGATCTTTGGTCTGTTGGTCCTTGAAGAGACAGAACTGCGTAATACTGTCTACTGCTGAAGCTGAGTACATTGCTGCTGGTTCTTGCTGTGATCAATTGCTATGGATGAAGCAAACTCTCAAGGACTACGGCGTCAATGTGAAGAATGTTCCTCCCTTCTATGACAATGAGAGTGCCATCAAGATTGCTCACAACCCAGTTCAGCACTCGAAGACAAAGCACATTTAGATTCGTCATCATTTTCTTCATGATCATGTGTTGAAGGGCGACATTTCTATTGAGCATGTGAAGACTAAAGAACAACTAGCCGATATCTTCACAAAGCCCTTGGATGAGAAGAGATTTAGCAAGTTACGGTGTGAGCTAAATATCTTAGAATATTTGAATGTTCTTTGAAAAGGACACGCATCCTAACAATTATGCAAAATTGATGACTTAGATGTGCAACACAAGAAGAAACGTTTTTCTTCAATCAATGAAGACTAACACTCTAAGTGTGAAGAAATTAATGAAGAATTTGATTCTCAGAGCCCTACGACAATTGTACACGGTGTCTGAAATCATCATTCTTATACGGTGGCTCACGCCACCACCAAAAGTTGAAAATCTTCAATTTGGGTTTCTCCTCAGTTTGTGAAATTCCTCAGTTGTTCATTTTCTTCAACTTTGCATTGTCTTCACTATTTCCATCTTTTTCTTCATTGGCTATATATATATATATATATATATATATATATATATATATATATATATGAGTTTATGTCCTCTACAGCATTCACTTATTGCTATTTCTTCAAGCTGCTTTTTCTGCTTAGTGAATGTGATCAGACCCTTCCCCGTCTATGCTAAACACAATCCAATCTATTCACAAATTCTTCATGTGCGTTCTATTTGAAACTCGTTCAAAATCTTCACTGTGTCCTTGTCAGCTGAAGAATTTGCGAACGGAACTTTTAACTTATCTTATCTAAATTTTCGGCTTTGCCGCTCGAACCGTTCCGCATTCCACGAAAACACTTATCTATTCACCCACGATCTCACACGATCGCCACCTCTCAGTACGTGTGTGACACATGTTAAGCGAATGAAAGAAGGTCAGGGGCACGTTCGTCCAATTTCTTTGGGTGAACAGTTTTTCACCGTGGCTATAAATACCCCTCCCCTTCCTCACTTCTCTTTTACTCCGCTCGACCTCACTCCAGCTCGAGCTTCTCAAACCCTAGCGCCACCGCTACTCCATCATCACCAGTGAGGAAGAGCTTCACTGCCTCGACCTCGTCGCCGTCGTACTCACGTCGGCTGCGGATTTCTTCACTCCACCACTGCCGCAACTGTCTTCCTCAGCCGAGTTAGGGCATGGAAGATCTGAATTGACGAACTTCACATCTACACTTCCCAGTTCGTCGTGTTCTTCGTCCAGGGTAATTAAAAGTTACTTTTACTGCCCTCGTTGATTCAAATGATTTTTGCAAAATCTTCAAAGGTGTTTTTCTTCATATCCTCACACACTAAAACACCTCACATGTCATCTAATCTTGATTCGTTTCTCTAAGCAATATTTTTCTTCATGATTCCTCAATTGTGTGGATTTTTGATCTGTACAACTCTGGAACCTAAGACAAAGAACGCTTAGTGAAATTCTTCAAGACTCATCTGGTCAAATTCCTCAAACTTGTTCCTTTTTGCAAAACCTTCTGAGAACGCATATGACCTCTCCAAATTCCTCGCAACTATACTCTGTTCACAGGTACACATGTCCGCTACTGAATCACTAGGTTCTCATCAACTTAACTCATTTGCAGCGTTCCTCGAAGAAAAGTTGCACACCTCTTCAGAAAATTCAGTTGTTCATATTCCTCAGCTGAAGAAAATGGCTGATGGAAAGAAGCCACAGAAAGGAGGAAAGAGGCCTGAGGTCAATACTGCCTTTGAGATCCCTGATGACATATACAAGGATTATTGCACTCCTGATGAGGCCAAGTTTGGCAGAGGACAAAAATCAGCGCAAGGTGCGCATTCAAAGAATAGAGAGGAGATGGGCAAGGGAGTGGAGGGAGTACAGGTATGTCACTCCCAAGTACATGAAGAAATTCGCTTTAAATCCTCCATGCCCAAGACCTCCGTTGGCACCTGGCCAAGTGGCAGATCCCACCAGCCTCAAGTGCGGTGAGGACTATCCTGACGAATGGGTCAAGCGCCAGGCCAAGTTAGCCAAACAGGCAAGAGAAGCAGTGAGGAAATTCAATGAAGACTCTGCTGCTGCTGCTGCCACTGCTGAGGCCTCTGCAAGCAAGCCAAAGAAGGCCATGGCAAAGAAGCCTGCTCATAAGCCAAGTGCTTCATCCTTAATGCCCTCACGGCCAGATTCTTCAAAACCCTCACGACCAACTTCTCAAGCTGCTCCAGCTCCTCCTCCAAAGTCCTCAGCTGCTCCATCCAAATCCTCAGTACCTATGCATCTCGCCACGTGCCAAAGGACAACAGGCATCTCTATGCCTCAGGAGCTTCTGCTAGTTCCTCAGCTACACCAAATTCTTCAACTGGACCGTCTCTGCTGAAGACAAAGCCCACTGCTGGACGAGGCTCTCGCCCAAGTCCTCACAAGAAGCAGGTCGCTTTCCATGTGTCGTCTGATGAAGACGAAGCTGATGATGAGGAACTTGCCGAAATCATCAGAGACAGGAAACTCAAGGCCGCTAGAGCCAAAGGCACAAATGTGCCTCTTCTTTTGGATCCCAAGTTGATCCTCAATTACATTGATCTCTGGCACAAGGACCCCAACACTCCTATGCCTGATTTCAAGCTGACTCCTGGCCAAAGTCATATGCTGACTGCCTTCATCCAAGAGGAAAAATGGAAATTTGAGAAGGCCAGGCAGCTCAAGAAAGCGCAGTACAAGGAGCGCTTCCTGAAGAAAACGTTGTCTCTATGACAACTGAAGAACTTGTCACTATTAAACCTGAGATCAAGAAACTCAGTGATGAATTTGACGTATATCATGCTGACTGGCTTGGAGCCAAAGTCAGGTTTGTGAAATTGACTGATAAGTTCACTTCCAATGTTGCAGCCTCAACGCAACAAGAAAATCCTCAGGCTGAAGCATCTGCTCAGCCGACTGAACAAAATGCCAGCACCGCTGATGACATTCAGGCTGCTGAAGAAACTCAAAGTACCAGGGCTGATGACTGCATTCCAGCCGCTGAAGAAATCGCCAAGGCAACCTCTAGTATTGCGCCTGAAGAAATTGCCAGGACAGCTAAAGCTTCAACCGCTGTGCGTGAAGAAAATGAAGAAATCAGGGCAACAACATCAGTTTTGCCTGAAGAAATTCAACCAATTTCCTCTGCTCCTCCTGCGCCTACACCAACTCCGATTCTTCCATCTGCATCAGATGTGAAGAAGAACAAGGCTGCAGAGCGTGCAGGTGTGAAGAAAAGGAAGGCATCAACTTCATCAGATTCTTCAGCTCCGAAGAAGATGAAGCCTTTGACCAGCTCTTTTGCAAATCCAATTGATGCCATTCCAGTCTAATCCATGCCATCAAAGGACCTTGTTCCTATTGATGAAGAATATATGATTCCAAATGAATCAGATGAAGAGATTCCTTCTGCTACTTCATCAGAGAAGTTGGATGAAGAAATTGAAGCGGATGCAATCCCTTCAACCCCAACAGTTTCATCGCCTATGCCTTAGTTCACTGCTAAAGAGGCCGGCGTTGAATAAAAGAGTGAAGATGAACACGTGGACATCGCGTGTACAACACCAGTGCTGAATGATGACTTTTGGGAAAGTCAGCACCCCAACTCTCCTCTGTTCACACCACTTCAACAAATTCCTCAGTCCCCCATCAACACTGAAGGACAAATGGGATCTGATGAACCTCGTGCAACCCTGTCTGTCCATGAAGATATTCCAGCCACTAGTGCTGAAGAAAATGTAAATGAAGAATTGAATACCAGGCTGCCACTAAAGAAGAAGCTGAAATTCCTCAGCCTGTGGAACCCGAGATTGCGATTCCAGAGGTGGTGATGCAATTGACTGATACTCCTCATCCCAAGCCAAAGGATCCATTCTCGAAGAAACAAAAATTGAAGGCTGAAGACTTCTTCGGCGAGCACGTGTTCTTCACTGATTATAATCCTTATGACTCTGCTCATCTTAGAAGGAAGCGCTTCTGGACTGCCAGCCAAGCAAACTTTTATTCTTCACTGCTCTTCAACAAGGACAAATTCTTCGACCACGAGCATATTCCTCACGTCGACATGGAGTCCATGCCTTGTTTTACTCCAGTTCTTAGTGTGCTTCATGACGCAGGCTTCCTCAACTTTTGCACAGATATTTGCAATTGGAATGAAGAACTCATTGTTCAATTCTATGCAACCTTGCACATCACAGGCGATGTTGATGATATAAACTCTTGGGTGTTGGACTGGATGACTGAAAACACTCACTATAAGGCACCAGCCTCTGAATTACTTCACGCCCTGCCCATAAGTCCACCCATTGGAGGAGCTTGCTGCCTGTACCAGGATCCTGAACTCACTGCTCATTACATGCAAGTGCTTATGAAGACTCTGAAGCCCGGTCAAGACCCAAGGACCAAATTCCTCGTGAAGGAATTGCTATATGTGCCAAGAACAGTCTATTGCATTCTGACGAAGACTATGAGTCCAATCAAAGGCCACGACTCGTCTGATGAGGAAGTTGTTGGCATCATGAAGAATCTGCTATTCAACATCATTCATGACATTCCTGTCAATTATCATGATTTCTTCATGAGGACTCTGGAAAATGTTGCACTCTCTCCATTTGAGTTGAAGCCTTATGCACCTTAGATTATGAGTTTCATCAGAACAAGGTCTTCAGTCAACTACAAGGCTGACACTCTCAACCATTGCAGCTACTTGCCCCCCATTGAAGTCCTCAAAAGGACATTTTCCTCAGCTGATGACAAGGGCAAGGCTGCTGCTGTTATAGATGAAGGCATTCGTCCATTGGATGGTTAGTTTTGCAAAGCTGCATCTTATTCCACCAATGATGACTCTGCCACTCATGGCTCTGCTGCTAATGCATCCAAGCCAAATCCTCAAGCCACAGCTCCAAGAGTGATGTCTGGCCATGAGCTGCTTCTTAGTCTTCACCAGAAGGTGGATCGAAACCATAAATGGGTTAAGCGTTAGTTTGGTTCTATTCTTCACAACAGGACTGCTACACATAAAGCAGTGAAGAAAACCATTACTACCTCCATGAAATCTTCGGTCGCACATGGGCTATTCTGTCACATGTATATGGTGAAGAAGATTTGAAGAACATGGGTCTCAAGGAGGATTTTGACTGGTCTGCACCCCCACCGAAGAAATACAAGAAGTTCAAGGTTCCTTCCTTGGTGGCCAGCTCCTATTCTTCATCGCGCGACACCGATGAGCATGAAGACTTGGACGACACTGTGGCAGGCCCTACAACAACAATCGACCCCAACAACGCTGGCGCTCCTTCATCAACTTGATATTCTTTAGGGGCGTTGGTCCTCATTTTCGATCCTTTTGGTCATTCGATGACAAAGGGGGAGAAATTCGATTTAGTCTTCAAGCAGGTCTATCTATATGGGCGTTTTTTTGCTAAGTTACAACTCTCGTTCTTTTGAAGACTTTGCTGGATCGAGTTGTAAACTTAAACTCTATGGTGGCCTGATACTTTTAATGTGTTCTTCTGCATGCTTATTCCTTGTTAATGTTAATGCACGCATGCTGAATTACATCAGTCACCAAATTTCATCATGCATTTCAAATTCTTCATATTATATGTCATATGGTGTCGGTGAGAAACGTCACCTATGGGATCACAAGAATCCCTACTACGGTTGCGGGGCGCGGGGTTGAGAGAAGAGTGGATCTAACAGAGAGCACGCGGTTCGTTTACCCAGGTTCAGGCCGCGAGGATGCGTAAAACCCTAGTCCTGCTTTGGTGGATGTATTCTGAGTTCTTGAACTAGCTACGGAGTGTAACGAGCTCCAAAAAGCCCGAATCCTCCTCCTCGTCGCCTTGGGCCTCCTTTTATAGGAAAAAGGGGTTGCCACAGTGGCACATAGGAGGTGGAAAGGAAACAGTGTTGCGAGGTTATCCTTCATATTACAGGACAAGACGCATTTAATGCATCGCGCAGGTGTCCCTTTGCTTTATCGGGGACGGGGGCGAAGCCCGTCCCGTCCGTCGCCGCTCTTCCTTGCTTCGACACGCGCCCTGGCCAGTGATGCGTGCAGCGCCATGTAGGCAGGCTGGCAACTGAGGTGGTGTGGTGGTGGAGCCATCGCGAGGATCTGCATGCTGCCACACAGGCGCTTGATGGGTTGGCCTGGAAGCTGCATGTCGCCACACGGGTGCCTACCTAGCTGGTTGGGCTGGCAGCTGTATGCGAACGGCGGTGGAAACTTGGTCGCCGGCGGGCCTAGTGGTAGCCCTGCTAGCACCCTTGGTAATGGCCTTGTCGGGTGGCCCGACAAGGGTCTTGTCGTGGCATGCCATCGTCCCCGGCAAGGGTCTTGCCGTGGTCAGCCGTTGTCCCCGGCAAGGGTCTTGCTAGGGGTCGTCGTCTTCTAATCCTCGTCTATTCTTGGATATGTCTTCACAAAGATCTGCATGCCACCTTGGAGGTGCCTTCCCGAGCCCTGACTCCACGCAGATGATGGAGTCGAGGATCGTGGGCTCAACCTTCCAGGCGCGTCGAGCACCAGGACGCCTGTTGAAGGAGAGGTGTTCAATGACGAGGTGCTTGCCGCCACCGAGCTCGAAGTCGTTGACGAGCCAATCATTGGCGGCAGTGGTTCGCAAGAAGAGAGGCTCCTCCATGCCATGGGCACCAGCTTCCGGAAGCTCCAGGCGCTCCACCGCGCCCACCTGGACAAGGTTAAGTCCAGGACGGCGATGGTGGAGAAGGCGGAGGCGGACCTCCAGGCGCGCGTCGCCGAAGCGTGGGACTAGTTCCGCAAGGCCCACAAGGAGCTCAAGGCAGCCCAGGATGAGCAGGCCAAGTGCGACGTGGAGCTTACCATGAAGCTTGCCGACATCGAGAAAGCTCAAGAGGCGGCGAAGAACTCGGCCGAGGCCGCCGAGGCCGTTCGGACCCAGCGCGAGGCCGCGCTGAACTCCCAGGAGGAGGACCTTGCTGCACGTGAGGAGAAGCTCGCCGCCACACTTCGTGGCAAACATGCCGAGGTGGAGAAACTTGTCCTGCAGCGGACCAATGAGCTGGAGCAGAGGCACTCAATGCCCGGGCCCAGGTTCACGCCGGCAAGGTGAAGGAGCTGGAGGAGCAGGCGTTAAACCTGTCCGGGAGAAGGACACGCTTAACGGTGCTCTAACGGAGGCACAGGGTGCGGTCATCAGCAAGGCTGGGGAGCTTGCCGAGGCCAACAACTCCATGAGGGATCTCAAGCTGAAGCTGAAGGGTCTCGAGGAGGCGCTGGAGGAGGCCAAGACTCAAGAAGAAACCCTGGCCAAGGCGCTGGAGGGCGAGATGCAGTTGCGGGAGAACGAAGGCCTCAACTTCGCCGATCATGTGGCGGGCGAGAACCGTTGGCTAGAACGCCTTGCCGCCGTCGCCAACCAGGCCGCCGCACAGCTTGCCACCATGGGGATGCCAGACGTGAGGTATGTCCCGGAGTGGAGCGTGAGCGCCAATTGCAGACTGACCTTGTTCTTCGAGAAGGTCGTCCGTGCTCTGGAGCGGCTCCACGCCAACCGGGCGGCCTCACTGGCCGAGGAGTCCCGGATGCTTTGTCAGGGCGCCATGACCAAGGTTCTCACCAAGGTGGCGCACTGGTACCCCGACCTCGACTTCGACGCCGCGCTGGAGAGCTTGCTGGAGGGTGTCGACCTCGCGCCGCTCAGGGAGCGCATCAAGCCCATCATCAGCCGTGTCGGCGGAATTCTGAGGATGGAGGGCCAGCGCCGGGATTTGGCATCCCGTTCCTTATTGCCGCTGCGGGTTCACAACCAAGACAATTGCTACCTTTAGTTAGAACCACGGCAACAATTTGATGTAACATAACTCTGCAGCACTTTCAGTACTATGCATGTTATTTCCATGTTTGATTTCCCTTTGTATACGCACCCTACGCCAACTGGGCAGGCTCGCCGGTGCGGAAGCCCAAGGCGGCGTCTTGGGGACGGATCCCCATTGGCCTACCGGGTATGCGTGCTGCCGGGCGAGCCACCTTACCGTTCTTAACACGGCCGCTCGAACTGTCGAGCTTGACTCGAGTCAGAATCGAGAGCGTTGTCGATCGCGGAAGGCTACCATGCCGCACTCGACGCAGCCGCTTGAGCTGTTGAGCGGACTCGAAACAGGGCAAGGGCGTTGCCGACAGTGGGAGAGCCCCCTGGCGTGCAGGTTTTCCATAAAAAGGCACGACATCTCCGAGGGAAATGACCTCATATAAAAAGGAAAGAAAGTAGTCAGGGTTTGGTGTGACTTAGCTTCTGCTTGTAGTCGCGTCGGCGTCGATCCTTCGACCCCCCTCCTGCTTCTCTTAGAGCCATCGCAATGAAGAAACGCTCACTTTACTGCTAAAACCGATTCTCAAAGTTGCGCCCCTACCTGGCGCGCCAAAGATGTCGGTGGAAAATGACACCTATGCGATCACAAGAATCCCTACTGTGGTTGCGGTGCGCGGGGTTGAGAGAAGAGCAGATCTAACAGAGAGCACGCGGTTTGTTTACCCAGGTTCGGGCCGCGAGGATGCGTAAAACCCTAGTCCTGCTTTGGTGGATGTATTCTGAGTTCTTGAACTAGCTACGGAGTGCAACGAGCTACAAAAAGCCCGAATCCTCCTCCTCGTTGCCTTGGGCCTCCTTTTATAGAATAAAGGGGTTGCCACAGTGGCACACAGGAGGTGGAAAGGCAACAGTGTTGCAAGGTTATCCTTCGTATTACAGGACAAGACACATTTAATGCATCACGCAGGTGTCCCTTTGCTTTATCGGGGACGGGGGCGAAGCCCGTCCCGTCCGTCGCCGCTCTTCCTTGCTTCGATATGCGCCGTGGCCAGTGATGCGTGCGGCGCCATGGAGGTAGGCTGGCAGCTGAGGTGGTGTGGTGGTGGAGCCATCGCGAGGATCTGCATGCCGCCATGCAGGCGCTTGATGGGTTGGCCTGGAAGCTGCATGTCACCACGCAGGTGCCTACCCAGCTGGTTGGGCTGGCAGCTGTATGCGAACGGTGGTGAAAACTTGGTCGCCGACGGGCCTAGTGGTTGCCCTGCTAGCACCCTTGGAAATGGCCTTGCCGGGTGGCCCGACAAGGGTATTGTCGTGGCACGCTGTCGTCCCCGGCAAGTGTCTTGCCGTGGTACGCCGTTGTCCCCGGCAAGGGTCTTGCCGGGGGTCGTCGTCTTCTAATCCTCGTCTATTCTTGGATATGTCTTCACAAAGATCTGCATGCCACCTTGGAGGTGCCTTCCCGAGCCCTAGCTCCACGCGGATGATGGCGTCGGGGATCGTGGGCTCAAGGGTGGCCCGCTCCGTTGGTGTGGGGCGAGCTGCCCCGGCAAGGGTCTTGCCGGGGCTGCCGAGGCTGCCCCTGGCAAGGGTCTCCTGCCGGGGGAACCTGCTTCGTCCCTTTGCTCTTTGTGGCCTTGGCCTTGGCGTTGCTCTGGCCATCTTGGGCTTCGGTCTTACCTTGGCTCACCTCCCTCGCTCTGCTTGGTGTGGTCGCGGGCGCGACTCTGACTGCCCGTGCACAGGTAAAGGGGTACAAAAATGTGCCCCTAGGTTTGTACACCGACAAATGTGTGTATGAATTACAAGATATAGGGGGAGATCTCCATGGTTCTACTCTTCAAATGTGCATTGCTTCAAAAGCAAATTCCTCACTATGCACATCTTCAGGGGGAGTTCTTCTATAACTTGCAATCAAATTCCTCAATTTCAGTATTTACACTTCATATGTTTATCCCCGTTGAAAACTTAACCTATATTGTCATCAATCACCAAAAAGGGGGATATTGTAAGTGCATCTTGTGCCCCTTAGTGATTTTGGTGTATTGAAGACTTATAGGTTAAGGGACTAATGTGTTTATGAGTGTACACAGGTATATAAGTCTATGAGGAGTTTGATATTTACAGATAAAGTCGACCCCTAAAAATGAAGTACTTCGAATGAAGACTTTGGATTTCTGAAGACTTTCTAAAGACTTTTAAAGTGAACAAATTGGTGTGACCTTAAAGACTAGGTATCCATTCGAGGAACATGAAGCGTGAAGACTTTTGTTTTTGTAGTTTCATTTTCTCTTTCTTGAGTCATAGGAAACACCGTACTGTTAAAGGGGGTCGAGGAAATACTAAGGATAAATTTCCAAGTGATTCTCAACTCAAATCCTACACCTACCAATCCCTTCGAGTGAAGCCATTGGAAATCTCAGACAGGTCAGTCACATTTCTTCAGTGATAGAGACGAAGTTCTTCTGGTCTCTGAGGAATTTGTTCTGACTGAGGAGATAGGAATTCGCCAGTGCGGATTGCCTATACAATGAGGAACATGATTGCCCTGAGGAATTTGAGCCTCAAATATCCGACCGTTGCTGTGCTATGCGCCAGCTGTCCCAAAATATCTACCCACCTAACGGTCATATTATTGAAGGGCATTTATGTCTTATCATGTCGGGCTGCTCCCTAGGCTATAAATAGCCGCCCCCTACAACCACTAGCTGGTTGGCTGCTCCGAGAGAAACTGACACTTGTCATTTGAGAGCATCCCATCCTCCAAGGACTTTGAGCGAAAATCATCAAGTGAGGAAAACCCAAACCCAAACACCTACAAACCCAATGTGATTGAGCATCATTGAAGAAATTGATCCTGCGTGGATCCGACGCTTGTTACCTTTGAAGACTGTGCTTCTTCCAGACGGTTAGGTGTCATGGTCTAGAGCATCCAAGAGGAATTGTGGATCGCCGAGTGACCGAGTTTGTGAAGGTTTGGAAGTCGCCTGAAGACTTACCACGAGTGAGTGGGCGAGGTCTGTGTGACCTTAGTTCAAGGAGAATACGCTAAGGACTGTGTATCCGGGACTGTGTGTCCTCAGGTTTAAATACCTAGCCGCTCCAACCAGACGTACAACTGAGACATCAGTTGGAACTGGTCTACCAAATCATTGTCTTCACCAAGCTTACTGGTTCTATTTCCTCAACTCTTCCATTTCCTCATTACTGTGTTGTGAATTTGTTCATATCTGTTTGAAGACTTTGACTGAAGATTTTCTCAATTTCTTCAGTCTATTTGTCTTCATCCTGTGTTATCCTGTGTTTACGCTTTCTGTACTCTGTGTTTGTCTTCATCTCATCATGATGACCATGCTTGTGTTCTGTTATGTTTACGTCTGAGTACTTTTTTCCGCTGCAAGTAGTTCTTCACTAAGGAATTTCCTCACCCGCAAATTCCTCAGTGAAGAATTCATAAAAATCGCCTATTCACCCCTCTCTAGTCAATATAATGCACTTTGAGATCCTCCCATCGGGAGGGGGTCAATATCCATCAACATCTTCACCAGCACCATCTTCCCCAAAACCCTAGTTCATCTCTTGTATCCAATCTTTGTCCCAAAGCCTCAGATTGGTACCTGTGGGTTGCTAGTAGTGTTGATTACTCCTTGTAGTTGATGCTAGTTGGTTTATTTGGTGGAAGATCATATGTTCAGATCCTTAATGCATATTAATACCCCTCTGATTATGAACATGAATATGATTTTTGAGTAGTTGCATTTGTTCCTGAGGACATGGGAGAAGTCTTGCTATAAGTAGTCATGTGAATTTGGTATTCATTCGATATTTTGATGAGATGTATGTTGTCTCTCCTCTAGTGGTGTTATGTGAGCGTTGACTACATGAAACTTCACCATTGTTTGGGCCTAGAGGAAGGCATTGGGAAGTAATAAGTAGATGATGTGTTGCTAGAGTGACAGAAGCTTAAACCCTAGTTTATGAGTTGCTTCGTAAGGGGCTGATTTGGATCCATATGTTTCATGCTATGGTTAGGTTTACCTTAATACTTCTTTTGTAGTTGCGGATGCTTGCAATAGGGGTTAATCATAAGTGGGATACTTGTCCAAGGAAGGGAAGCACCCAAGCACCGGTCCACCCACATACCAAATTATCAAAGTAACGAACGTGAATCATATGAGCGTGATGAAAACTAGCTTGACGATAATTCCCATGTGTCCTCGGGAGCGTTTTCCTTCATATAAGAATTTGTTCAGGCTTGTCCTTTGCTACTGTCGGCGTTCTGGGAATAGGGGTCCCCAGACTTGCCTGCCTGCGGCCTATAGCGTGGCCAAGCAGCAGGCCGTATGGCCCATCTTCATCAAAAAGGCATCCAAGACCCTCGCGAGGCGGACGATGCAAGACCTCCTCTGGAGTGGCCTAGCCAGGCAGGCTCACGAGGAGCGGAGATATCAAGGCGAGGCAAACCTCACGAGGCTCTCGTGACGTGAGCCATGACGAACGGTACCAGGCGGGCGCCAGCGCGCGCAGCTTCCCTATTTCCTCTTTGGTGCTAAGGAGGCCAGCGTAGGCGAAGAGTACCGAGGCATCAGGCAAAGGTTGCCATATTGGTGCAACGAGACCAAGACCAGGAGGACGGCAAGGCGGAGGTCATCATGGAGCCCAAGACGGCGTCACCCCAGAGCTTTTCGCAGGTGAAGACCGCTTTTGTCAGGATAGCTTGTACTAGTTGTCCCCCTTCAAATTTGCCCGCCGTTGTTGGCTCCCTTCCCGCTCGATATTTGGGAAGAGGACCAGGGCCTCTATAAATAGGACTAGCCACCACAGTAGGAGGCAGCTGATCTCAAACTGGCTCAGATCATCCTCAACTACTCAAGCACAAGAACACCTCAACCTCAGGAGGCTGTTCTTCCCTTGTACTATTCATCATAAGCCCAAGAGGCAATCCACCACCACCACACTGGAGTAGGGTATTACACCACAACAGTGGCCCAAACCAGTATAAACCTCGCGTCTTTCTGTGTTGCGAGTTCGTCCGCGAGATCTTAGCGAGCTAGAGCGTAGATTGGTAGGAGGGAAAGACTTCGTGCGCACCCCAGTGTTCAAACCTTAAGGGTTTGCCAGAACCCCACATCCGACATTTGGCGCGCCAGGTAGGGGTGCGCCGGAGCTTCTTCTCCGCCAGCTGGCTCTTCGACGCTCCCCGGCCACGATGTCTGGCGACTCAAGGGCCGGCTCCGACCGCTGGGCAGCCTGGCCAGCCCGAGCAGCACCGCCTGCCCATGAAGGTCTCGACCCCGCACCCCAAGCGGAACGAACGCCGCCAAACTCCGCCGGGCGCGCACAGCGCGGCCAGGCGTCATCCACCCTCACCCCGCGGCAAGTATGAGCCGCGACAAGAGCGGTGAGTCATGCCGCAGCATTGGCGCCACATTCACGGCGGGAGCAAGCAAACATGCGGGCGGCACTCACGGTGGCAAGGGAGCTGCTGCGATGCAGGCTGATGGAGAGCGGCCGAGATACGTTGCTTGAGCGTGTTGTCGAGCTGCTGGACGCGGCGGCGTCGGGAGCACCACCCTTCTACTACCGACTTCCTCCCCAGGCCACTACAGGGCCGCGCGGCGAACCTCACCACATCCGTGCTCCGTCAACGACGCTCGGGGGCTTCATCAACATCAGCACGGCCGGCGGCGTAGGGGGCTCCGACTCCCCCATGCCGCCCTCGACGAGCACGAGCGCAAGCGTCGCCTCCCATGGTCCCAGCAGGATGTCGTATTGTCATCCCCAGGACGCCATCATGGGCGGGGCAACATGGAGCGTGGGGCACCACGGCGAGGTGTTCGGGGTGACGGCCCCGGAAGCCTACGTGCCCCACGTGATGGACCAAGGGTACGCACCAGAGGACGACCTCGACTCATTCATTCGAGAAGATTGGAGAGAGGGGGCGCTAGGAGCCGAAGCCTTCCAAGAACCAACAGAGAACCACAACGATCGCGCTCGCAGCAGCAACTACAGGGTACCACTAGTTTCTCAGGAACAGGCTTATGCTAACCATGGACTACAGATGAATCAGGTTGCAGTGTCGATCGATGACCCAGGCACGGCGGCACCCGTTCCAACAAGGGAGACACGCTGGGGTCCACCGAGAGGGAGCCAGGAGCAGGGCCCTGATGTCTACTACGCAACCTTCTTCTTGTAGATGTTGTTGGGCCTCCAAGTGCAGAGGTTTGTAGGACAGTAGCAAATTTCCCTCAAGTGGATGAACTAACGTTTATCAATCCGTGGGAGGCGTAGGATGAAGATGGTCTCTCTCAAACAACCCTGCAACCAAATAACAAAGAGTCTCTTGTGTCCCCCAACACACCCAATACAATGGTAAATTGTATAGGTGCACTAGTTCGGCGAAGAGATGGTGATACAAGTGCAATATGGATGGTAGATATAGGTTTTTTAATCTGAAAATACAAAAACAGCAAGGTAACTAATGATAAAAGTGAGCGTAAATGGTATTGCAATGATAGGAAACAAGGCCTAGGGTTCATACTTTTACTAGTGCAAGTTCTCTCAACAATAATTACATAGTTGGATCATATAACTATCCCTTAACATGCAACAAAGAGTCACTCCAAAGTCACTAAAAGCGGAGAAAAAACAAAGAGATTATGGTACGGTACAAAACCACCTCAAAGTTATTCTTTCCAATCAATCCGTTGGACTATTCCTATAAGTGTCACAAACAGCCCTAGAGTTCGTACTAGAATAACACCTTAACACACAAATCAACCAAAACCCTAATGTCACCTAGATACTCCAATGTCACCTCAAGTATCCGTGGGTATGATTATACGATAAGCATCACACAATCTCAGATTCATCTATTCAACAAACACATAGAACCTCAAAGAGTGCCCCAAAGTTTCTACCCGAGAATCACGACGAAAACGTGTGCCAACCCCTATGCATAGGTTCATGGGCGGAACCCGCAAGTTGATCACCAAAACATACATCAAGTGAATCATGTGATATCCCATTGTCACCACAGATACGCACAGCAAGACATACATCAAGTGTTCTCAAATCTCTAAAGACTCAATCCGATAAGATAACTTCAAAGGGGAAACTCAATCCATTACAAGAGAGTAGAGGGAGAGAAGAAACATAAGATCCAACTATAATAGCAGAGCTCGCGATACATCAAGATCGTGCCAAATCAAGAACACGAGAGAGAGAGAGAGAGAGGTCAAACACATAGCTACTGGTACATACCCTCAGCCCCGAGGGTGAACTACTCCCTCCTCGTCATGGAGAGCACCGAGATGATGAAGATGGCCACCGGTGAGGGTTCCCCCTCTGGCAGGGTGCCGGAACAGGGTCCCGATTGACTTTTGGTGGCTACAGAGGCTTGCGGCAGCGGAACTCCCATTCTAATCTCCATTCTGGAAGTTTTAGGGTACGTAGGTATATATGGGTGCAAGAAGTACGTCGGTGGAGCTTCGGGGGCCCCACGAGGCAGGGGGCGTGCCCTAGGGTGTGGGCGCGCCCCCACCCTCATGAGCAGCTCCCTTATCTCCTGACATGGGGTCCAAGTCCATCTGGTAGTTTTCCTTCCAAAAATAATTTCTCCAGTTGATTTCGTTCCGTTTCGACTCCGTTTGATATTCCTTTTTACGAAATACTGAAATAGGCAGAAAATAGCAAATCTGGGTTGGGCCTCCGGTTAATTGGTTAGTCCCAAAAATAATATAAAATTGGATAATAAAGCCCAATATTGCCCAAAACTGTAGATAATATAGCATGGAGCAATCAAAAATTATAGATACATTGGAGACGTATCAAGCATCCCCAAGCTTAATTCCTGCTCGTCCTCGAGTAGGTAAATGATAAAAAGAGAATTTTTGATGCGGAGTGCTACTTGGCATTATTTCATTGTAATTCTTCTTAATTGTGATATGAATATTCAGATCCAAAAGATTCAAGACAAAAGTTCATATTGACATAAAAATAATAGTATTTCAAGCATACTAACAAAGCAATTATGTCTTCTCAAAATAACATGGCCAAAGAAAGTTATCCCTACAAAATCATATAGTCTGGCTATGCTCTATCTTCACGACACAATGTATTTAAATCATGCACAACCCCGATGACAAGCCAAGCAATTGTTTCATACTTTTGACATTCTCAAACTTTTTCAATCTTCACGCAATACATGAGCGTGAGCCATGGATATAGCACTATATGTGGAACAGAATGGTGGTTGTGGAGAAGACAAAAAGAGGGGAAGATAGTCTCACATCAACTAGGCGTATCAATGGGCTATGGAGATGCCCATCAATAGATATCAATGTGAGTGAGTAGGGATTGCCATGCAACGGATGAGCTAGAGCTATAAGTATATGAAAGCTCAACAAAAGGAACTAAGTGGGTGTGCATCCAACTCGCTTGCTCATGAAGACCTAGGGCAATTTGAGGAAGCCCATCATTGGAATATACAAGCCAAGTTCTATAATGAAAAATTCCCACTAGTATATGAAAGTGACAAAATGATAGACTCTCTATCATGAAAATCATGGAGCTACTTTGAAGCACAAGTGTGGTAAAAGGATAGTAACATTGTCCCTTCTCTCTTTTCTCTCATTTTTTTATTTGGGCCTTTTCTCTTTTTTTTATGGCCTCTTTTTTTTTGTCCGGAGTCTCATCCCGACTTGTGGGGGAATCATAGTCTCCATCATCCTTTCCTCACTTGGGACAATGCTCTAAAAATGATGATCATCACACTTTTATTTTTCTTACAACTCAATACTTAGAACAACAATATGACTCTATAAGAATGCCTCCGGCGGTGTACCGGGATATGCAATGAATCAAGAGTGCCATGTATGAAAGAATTATGAACGGTGGCTTTGCCACAAATACGATGTCAACTACATGATCATGCTAGCAATATGACAATGATGGAGCGTGTCATAGTAAACAGAACGGTGGAAAGTTGCATGGCAATATATCTCGGAATGGCTATGGAAATGCCATGATAGGTAGGTATGGTGGATGTTTTGAGGAAGGTATATGGTGGGTGTATGATACCAGCGAAAGGTGCGTGGTATTAGAGAGGCTAGCAATGGTGGAAGGAGGAGAAAAGTGCGTATAATCCATGGACTCAACATTAGTCGTAAAGAACTCATATACTTATTGCAAAAATCTAGAAGTTATCAAAGCAAAGTATTACGCGCATGCTCCTAGGGGGATAGATTGGTAGGAAAAGACCATCGCTCGTCCCCGACCGCCACTCATAAGGAAGACAATCAATAAATAAATCATGCTCCGACTTCATCAAATAACGGTTCACCATACGTGCATGCTACGGGAATCACAAACTTTAACACAAGTATTTCTCAAATTCACAACTACTCAACTAGCATGACTCTAATATCACCATCTTCATATCTCAAAACAATTATCAAGCATCAAACTTTTCTTAGTATTCAACACACTCATAAGAATTCTTACAAATCTTGTATGCTTAGCATATTATGATTATTTAAGCAAATTACCATGCTATTTAAGACTCTCAAAATAATATAAGTGAAGCATGAGAGTTCAATAGTTTCTATAAAACAAATCCACCACCATGCTCTAAAAGGTACAAGTGAAGCACTAGAGCAAATGACAAACTACTCTGAAAGATATAAGTGAAGATCAATGAGTAGTCGAATAATTATGCAACTTATGTGAAGACTCTCCCATTTAAGAATGTCAGATATTGATACTTTATTCAAACAGCAAGCAAAGCTAAATAAAACGAGAATTCAAGGATAGCACACATCATGTGAAGAAGCAAAAACTTAGGTTCAACCGAGCTTAGATGCTTGAGACTTCTTGAAATATTATCTTGGGGTGCCTTGGGCATCCCCAAGCTTGAGCTTTTGTGTCTCCTTAATTCCTTTTATATCTCGTTTTCCTAAATCTCGAAAGCTTCATCCACACCAAACTCAACAAGAACTCGTGAGATAAGTTAGTGTCGGCGTTCTGGGAACGGGGGTCCCCAGACTTGCCTGCCAGCGGCCCGCGGCGTGGCTCAAAGGGGGGCCCAGCACGGACCATCCTCATCAACACAAGACCCAATACCCTCGCGAGGGGCCAAGCCTCGCGGGGCGGACGATGCGGAGCATCCTCGGGCACAGCCTCATCAGGCTGGCTCATGAGGAGGCGGAGAGATCAAGGCGGGGTACCTCACGAGGTGCCCATGACGCAAGCCATGACGACCAAGGGCGCCAGGCGGGCGCCAGCCCGCGCAATGTCCTCCTTTCCTCTTTGGTGCAAAGGGAGCAAGCGCAGGCGAGAGGATCAAGCAAAGGCATCCATTTCGGTGCAACGAGACCAAGACCAGTCCAAAGGTAGGGAAGAGGTCATTGTGGAGCCCAAGCAGGCGTCACCACCGGAGCCTTTGGCAGGCGACGACCAACTTTAGTCAGGATAAGTGTACCAGATGTTCCCCTTCAAAATGGCCAATTGTTGGCACCCTTCCCGCTCAGTATTTGGGAAGAGGCCCACGGCCTTTGCCTATAAATAGGACTAGCCACCCCCAGGGTAGAGGCATCGAGAAGAGATCCAGAATCTGGGCAAGCAGAGAACCAGAGAAAGAGAGAGAAGGGCGACTAAACTCCTCCTAGCAGTTCATCGCCCCAGCCAAGAGCAGACCCTTGTGAGGCTATTCTTCCTTGTATTGTTCATTCTCATCAGCCCAAGAGGCAATCCACCACACCACAAACTAGAGTAGGGTATTACACCACAACGGTGGCCCGAACTAGTATAAACCATGTGTCTCTTGTGCTGTTCTTCCGAGAGCTTAGATCTTTGCGAGGCGGAGAGGTAGAGGGTGTAATCTCCGCGCGCACCCCAGAGTTCGAGCCTCAAGGGTCTGCCGGAACCCGAAATCCGACATTTGGCGCGCCAGGTAGGGGTGCGCCGGAATCCACCCTTCTACCGCTTTGTGCCCCGTCGCATCGTCATCACCATGTCCGGCGACCAGGCGGGCAACCCAGATCCATGGGCGGCGTGGCCTGCCCGTGCAGAGCCGCTCGCCCCGGGCGGCCCCGCGCCCCAGGCAGCTCGTGGTCCGCAGGGCGTTGCGGGCCGCGGGCGACACGGACAGGCTTCAACAACCCTCACACCACGGCAAGCGCGGTCGGCAGCAAGGGCCTCCAATCACGCCGCGACCACGTCACCGTACACCCGCCGGGAGCAGGCGAACTCGAGGGCCGCGCTCACGGTGGCCCGAGAGCTGCTGTAGTGCAGGCTGCTGGAAGGCGAC
The DNA here is from genome assembly GCA_032464435.1 of Aegilops umbellulata. Taxonomy (NCBI): domain Eukaryota; kingdom Viridiplantae; phylum Streptophyta; class Magnoliopsida; order Poales; family Poaceae; genus Aegilops; species Aegilops umbellulata. Next base: position 336,771,121 of record CP136058.1, read on the forward strand.
CGCGACGTGCTGCTGGAGCGGTTCGCCGAGCTCCTGGGCTTTGCCGCCTCGGGGGCTCACCCCTTCTGCACCCAGCTCCCGTCTCAAACCCAGGGCGGCACGCGCGGGGGCTCCGCGCGCGCCCACGGGCTCCAAGGCTACACCAACGCCAGTGAAGCTGGCGGCACCGGACTGGCGGCGGCGCTACCCCCGCCGCCGGTCCGCAAAGAGGAGGGACTCGGCGCGGCCCACGGCCCCGGCGGACAACCGCGCTATCATCCCGCGGTGGGCGCGTCAAGCGGAGCTGCATGGCACGCGGAACACTACGGCGTAGCCTTCGGGATGACGGCGCCAGAAGAATACGTGCCCCACATGATGGACCAAGGGCACCCTCACGAGGGCGAACAAGGTTCGCTCCTCAGCCCGAGCTGGGGGGGACGAGGCACCAGAAGCTGAACTCTTCCAGGAACCCCGGGACGGCCCCACTAGCCACACTGGAGGCAACGATTATCGGGTACCACTAATCCCTCAGGAGAAGGCTTATGCTAATCATGGATCGCATGAGGTGCAGGTCGCCACGGCGAGCAGCTGCCCCGCTCCCACAGTCTCCTACCCCTTGGGAGGAGGGCGCAGGGGGCTGCAGGAGAGGGGCAGAGATCCGACATCACCACCGCGGCGTTCGGAGCAAGGCATTCTCAGGAGGTAGGCCCTCCGCTGGGGAGGTGCCCCAGGGCCTGCCCCTGGCGGAGGACCCGTGGTCGTCGGGGGAACCGCTGGCGACCGCTGTACCCCATCGGCGGCGTCCTGGTTTCCAGTCGTCGTTGATGGCACTAGAGTGTGGCGCAAGGCGGGGCCCTCGTCTAGTGATATGAAGCAAGGCCGATACCTGTGAAGAAGGCCCAGTGCCTGTGAAGCTCGCCGCCCCGTGACACTCTCATGTAATAATGAGTGGGGTTGTACACGCCCCGGAGTCTCAGGGGTGCCGGCCTCAGGCCTTGGGGCTCCCTCCCACGCCCAGTGGACAGCACTTAGCTCCGCGCTGGTGAGAAGATGTCCAAGACTAGATTGGGTGCCGGACGCGGCCTTTTATATGCTTTCATTGCTTTTCCCTTTGGTTGTAACTTTCCCCTGCTGGATTTAAGTTGGATTTGAATTTGAAATTTGCGTGTGTTCGGGGAAGGGGTGCTTAGTCTCGTTCGAGCCATTTCTCGTGTTCTGGTTACCGCTTCACCACAGCTGCCTCCCCTCATGAGCTCCTCGCGAGTCGGGTTAGGCCTAACTTGCGCGCAGCCCAGACTGCCGCCGCCGCGTCCTCTCGGGAGGGTTTTCTAATGCCTGTGAAGATCATCCCTTTTGGAAAAGGCACACAGCCTGTGAAGAAGGCGACTGCCTGTGAAGCCGTCGCGTTTAGGAAAAGGCCCAGAGCCTGTGAAGAAGGCGACTGCCTGTGAAGCCGTCGCGTTTAGGAAAAGGCCCAGAGCCTGTGAAGAAGGCGACTGCGTGTGAAGTCGTCGTGTTTAGGAAATGGCCCAGAGCCTGTGAAGAAGGCGGCTGCCTGTGAAGCCGTCGCGTTTAGGAAAAGGCCCAGAGCCTGTGAAGAAGGCGACTGACTGTGAAGCCGTCGCGTTTAGGAAAAGGCCCCGAGCCTGTGAAGAAGGCGACTGCCTGTGAAGCCATCACATTTAGAAAAAGGCCCAGAGCCTGTGAAGAGGGCAAATGCTCGTGAAGCTTGCTCCCCCCCCCCCCAAGAAAGGCCCGGAGCCTGTGAAGAAGGCCAATGCCTGTGAAGCTCGCCGCTCGCGACACTCTCACATCCTACGGATTCAATTAGAGAACACCCAAGACACCACAGCCTCCCACAGGCTGCCTCGGGGCCTGCGCGAAACAAAGGTAAACTAGCCAACCACCAGGCGCGGGCGCACGTGCAATGTAACACCTACTAATACGATGAACACAGGTTTTACATGAGGGGCTCCCGCTCCCAAAATGCTCTCACAGTCATCAGGCCAAAAACCTGAGTTCTATTCATGCAGGGTAAAGAAACAGGAGCGATACATACTCAGTCGGACAAATCCCCCAATGCGTCCTCAGGAGCACCTCCCGAGCCGTTGCTGGCGTTGCTGAACTCGCCATCGCTGTCTGCATCGCCACCAGCGGTGTTAGGGCCGTTCACTACACCGCCCTCGTCAGCAGCCACGATCACGTCGTCGTCGTCCGAAGCGAAGGCCCTGACGAGAGCGTCCACTTTGTCTTCAACCCAGTGCGCCAGGTCGTCTCGGACGGCCTGGGGGACTGGGGCGATGGCGGCATCAAAATCAAAGTGGGGGTCCATGTTCCGGAGATGGCTGAAGACACGAGAAAAGGCGCGCCCGAGCAGGGCGCGGCTCCTCTCCTCCACCAACCTGTCGGCCCTGACCGACCGTACCTCCAGCTGCGCCACCACGGCGGTGAAGAACTGAAGGTTGCCAGCATAGTTGATTGTGTGCGGCTCGCCAATAGTCGCCTCACAGATGTTGCCCAAGGTTGTGTTGGCCCTCTCCCGGAGCATGGTGAGCATGGGGTCGTGCACGTGCTCCAGGACCTGCCGCTGACGTATCTCATCCGCGCTCTGGCGCGCGACGGCCTCGGCCTCCTCCACCCGCTGGCGAAGACGGAGCACCTCAGCCTGGGAGGTGGTTAACTCCCCTTGCGCTACCTCAAGGGCGTCCCGAGAAGCATCGGCCCGCCGCGTCGCTTCCTCCAGCTTGGCCCTCAGGGCAGTAGTTCTGCCTTCAGCCTCGGCCCGGATCAACCCCAGCTTCCCCTGGAGCCCGCGCTCGAGGTCCGAGCGCGCCATCGCCACCCTGCGTCCAACCTCCTCCAGGACGCGGGCTTCCTGCGCGGCGACATCGTCCTCCGTCTGCGTCACCAAATGCTCCCTCATCTCCAGCCTCTCATACTCACGGGTGCGTTCGGCGGCTTCCAGCGTCAACGCCTCCTCACGCTTCTGGAGCCCTGCTGGGTCGCCGGAGGCCACCTTCATCGACGCGAGGGCTGCCTCGCGCAACTCCACTTGCTCCTCCAGTGGGTGGCACCAGGCCAGGAGCTCCCGAGCCCGCTCCTCCGCCGCCTCTCGCCGTCGGTCGGCTACCCGGGCCTCCTCAGCAGCCTGGGATCGGGCCTCCTGGGAGGCCTCTAGCGACGCCTTCGCCTCTTCATCGTCAAGACCACACTGATGGTGCGCGAGGGCAATGGCTCCCTCCAGCTCGCGCCTCTCTGCAGCCAGGCGCAGGCCCTCAGCCTCGAGGCGCGCCTCTTCATCAGCAAGCTCCTCCCCAAGCAGGTTCACCGCATCAGCCGCCCTTCGAAGAAATCCTTGGCGGCGAGAGCGTCGCTCCCGGGCGCGCTCGAGCTCGTCCTCACACCATCATCTGCCCCAAGCAAGCGCCGGGTGTCGTAGATCATCGCTCCCCCTCCGGGCAGGGGGCTGGGGGCTGGCACCCTCGCGACGGCTGGGTGTGCCGCGCCAGAAGCCCGGCCTAGAGCCAGCCCGTCTCCAGATGAAGGGCGCAGGGGGCGCCTCAACCAGTCGCAGTCCATGACCAGGCGAGAAGCCCACGGCAGGCTTGCTATGCCACGAGAAGGCCCGTGAAGGAAGATCGCGGGAAGTGAAGGGCCGCAGTGCACCTCGGGACGGTTCGCCCCTTCGATCGCCCTCGCCACAAGGGCAGCTCTGCTCAGAGCACTTGAGGACGGTGGAGGGGGCGAAGCCAAAAGGGGGGGCACCTCGGCCACTTCCGCGAGCTCGGCCGGAAGGGGCCTGCGAATCAAGGATCAGTAACAACGACAAGAGGATCAAGAGCTAGAAAAGGAGAAGACTTACTCATCAGTGGCGAAGTACTTCCTGCGCTTCAGCAAGCGACAAGGGTAGTCGTCGCCCAGGGCCTCCCTTTTCCTCTGGAGGGCCTCGAAGTCCACGCGGAAGCGGCCCAAGATAAGAGCGCAAGGATCAACCTGCGACGAAGACGGAGCGTCGAGGCGATCCACGTCAGGGGTGCCTGCCTGACGCGTGCTGGCAATCGCCTCGCCGGGAGGCGCGGCTGGGGCCTCAGGGGCCTCAGCCCCAGGCGTTGGGGGCGGCTGCTTGCCACCCTCAGCCTCGGCAGCATGAACCCCAGGAGCTGCTCCTTCGTGAGCATCACCCGGCGTTGTCACCCCACCGGGAGCCCCCTCGGCCTCTGGCGCCTCATGCCTCCCTGCTTCGCCACTTGAGGAAGATTCGCCTTGGCCGACTGAAAGGGCAGTCACCACCACTGGGTTCTCGCGAGGCCCCTGGAGGCCAGCGGGGCGCAGCCCCCATTCATCAAAGATAGGCATCTGCTTCACAAAATCGTCCCTGTTCTGGCAGAGGTACAGCAGGGGCCCTCCCCGCTCGATGCTACCCGGGTTGGGGTCACCAGTCAGGATCAAGAGCACTGTCCTCAGCACCTCAGGCGTCAGGTCCTCTTCCTGGAGCCTCATACGATCGCCCCGCCCACTGAAGGCCCACATCCGGCGGGAGTGGCGTTGGAGAGGGGCAATGCGGCGTAACAGGAACTCCTTCACCACCTTCGGCGCTGTCATGTCGATCGATTTCAAGAACGCGAAGCGGTGCCAGACGAAGGCGGGCCGAGGGCTCTCGAGCGTCTCCTGGCCCTAGCCCGAATTAGGGACAGCAGGCGAGGTTGGCTTCGACAGCAGGGGGCTGGGCACCCCGACATCAACATACAACCACCGCTCGCGGAACCCAGCCGAAGGCGAAGGAAGCCCGAAGTCCATCCCTGAGGTCGCAGTCTCAGGCGCGGCGATGAAGCTCACACACGCCGAGCATTGGGTAGGGTCGACAAGGCGCAGAGAGAAGAAGTGGCGCAGCAAGGCAACCGAAGGAAGGATTCCCATCATTGCCTCGCAAACAAAAGCGAAGACCGAAAGAAGGGTGATGGATTCAGGACCCAGATGCATCATATGGATCTGGTAGTGGGAAAGTACGTCCTTGAAGAAATCAGAAAAGGGGGAACCAGACCCGCCCACAGGGCATTAGCAAAATAATGGACCTCAGTGATTATCCTGTCAGTTGGGAAGTGAGACGTAGGCTAGGCCGTCGTCCTCCCGCACTCGTTGAAGATAGTAGCCAGAGCCGAGCTGACCTTGCCCAGGCACTCTCGATTGAGTATGATTGACCGGCCGACGGCGGGGGCCACCAATGGCGGTGAGCGAGACGGAGGCATGGGTTTCTTCCCTCTCTCCTTCTTCGTCGGAGCCATGGCGATGGGAAGGAGGGGGAAGATTCGAGATTGGATTGGAAGCAGGAGCTGGAGTTCGAGGGGAGGAAGAACAGAGGACGCTCGAGCAGCAGGAAGGGGAGCGGTTGTGTACAACTACGAGTCCACCTAGCAGGGTGCAAAATAAGGGGGCGTGGGGGAACAGTGCCGCCCACGTCCAATCAACCGCCACACGGCGCCCGAGGACGCAGGCTGTTAGGGCCCGCGGCGCTTCGCCCTTGCCCTTTCGCCTCTCTGCACGGCCAAGTCCGGGCGCGCCTTGGGCCCGGGGGCTACTGTCGGTGATCTGGGAACGGGGTTCCCCAGACTTGCCTGCCAGTGGCCCGCGGCGTGGCTCAAAGGGGAGCCCAGCACAGACCATCTTCATCAACACAAGACCCAAGACCCTCGCGAGGGGCCAAGCCTCGCGGGGCGGACGATGCGGAGCTTCCTCGGGCACAGCCTCATCAGGCTGGCTCACGAGGAGGCGGAGAGATCAAGGCGGGGTACCTCACGAGGTGCCCATGACGACCAAGGGCGCCAGGCGGGCGCCAGCCCGCGCAGTGTCCTCCTTTCCTCTTTGGTGCAAAGGGAGCAAGCGCAAGTGAGAGGATCAAGCAAAGGCATCCATTTGGGTGCAACAAGACCAATACTAGTCCAAAGGCAGGGAAGAGGTCATTGTGGAGCCCAAGCAGGCGTCACCACCGGAGCCTTTGGCAGGCGAGGACCAACTTTAGTCAGGATAAGTGTACCAGATGTTCCCCTTCAAAATGGCAAATTGTTGGCACCCTTCCCGCTCAATATTTGGGAAGAGGCCCAGGGCCTTTGCCTATAAATAGGACTAGCCACCCCCAGGGTAGAGGCATCGAGAAGAGATCCAGAATCTGGGCAAGCAGAGAACCAGAGAAAGAGAGAGAAGGGCGACTGAACTCCTCCTAGCAGTTCATCGCCCCAGCCAAGAGCAGACCCTCGCGAGGCTGTTCTTCCTTGTATTGTTCATTCTCATCAGCCCAAGAGGCAATCCACCACACCACAAACTAGAGTAGGGTATTACACCACAACGGTGGCCCGAACTAGTATAAACCCTGTGTCTCTTGTGTTGTTCTTCCGATAGCTTAGATCTTTGCGAGGCGGAGAGGTAGAGGGCGTAATCTCCGCGCGCACCCCAGAGTTCGAACCTCAAGGGTCTGCCGGAACCCGAAATCCGACAGTTAGTATAAACCAATGCAAAACCTTATCATTTTCTACTGTAACAAATCACTAAAATTATTATTCAACATTGCATATTAAATGGCTCTGCATATTTAACACTCCTATCATCAAATAGAATCATTAAACAAGCAAACATATGCAAACAATGCAAACATAACAGCAATCTGCCAAAACAGTACAGTCTATAAAGAATGCAAGAATCATCATACTTCCCTAAATCCAAAAATTATAAAAGAAAATTCCCACTGTATTAAATTTATCAGAGCTTATTATGCAAAAGGTTTCAACATTTTATCACATTCTGAATTTTCTAGGAAATTTTTGCAACAGCAGTAAACTTTCTGTTTTCAAACAGCAACATGCATACTTGCAAAATAAGCATGACAAAAGCTATCCTTGACACTTTCATTGAAACTAGAGATGCAAAACACTATTCTAAATAACATCAAGCAAATACTAACAAAATAAAATGACGCTCCAAGCAAAACACATACCATGTGGTGAATAAAAATATAGCTCCAAGTAAAGTTACCGATGAACGAAGACGAAAGAGGGGATGCCTTCCGGGGCATCCCCAAGCTTAGACGCTTGGTTATCCTTGAATATTACCTTGGGGTGCCTTGGGCATCCCCAAGATTAGGCTCTTGCCACTCCTTATTCCATAGTCCATCGAATCTTTACCCAAAACTTGAAAACTTTACAACACAAAATTTAACAGAAAACTCGTAAGCTCCGTTAGCGAAAGAAAACAAAACACCACTTCAAGGTACTGTAATGAACTCATTCTTTATATATATTGGTGTTAAACCTACTGTATTACAACTTATCTATTGTTTGTAAACTATTTTACTAGCCATAGAGTCATCGAAATAAGCAAACAACACAATGAAAACAGAATCTGTCAAAAACAGAACAGTCTGTAGTAATTTGTATCAAACGTAAACTTCTGGAACTACAAAAATTCAAAAATAAATTGGTGGACCTGAGGTATTTGTCTAGTAATCATCTTAAAAAAGAATCAACTAAATATCACTCTCCAGTAAAAAGTTCTAGCTAATCTCGTGAGCGCTAAAGTTTCTGTTTTTTACAGTATGATCATAAAGACTTCACCCATGTCTTCCCAAAGGTTCTACTTGGCACAAACACTAATTAAAACATGAAAACACATCTAACCAGAGGCTAAATGGATTATTTATTACTAAACAGAACCAAAAATCAATAAACTAAAATAAAAATTGGGTTGCCTCCCAACAAGCGCTATCGTTTAACGCCCCTAGCTAGGCATGATGATTTCAATGATGCTCACATAAAAGATAAGGATTGAAACATAAAGAGAGCATCATGAAGAATATGACTAGCACATTTAAGTAAAACCCACTTCCTATGCATAGGGATTTTGTGAGCAAACAACTTATGGGAACAAGAATCAACTTGCATAGGAAGGCAAAACAAGCATAACTTCAAAACTTTAAGCACATAGAGAGGAAACTTGATATTATTGCAATTCCTACAAGCATATATTCCTCCCTCATAATAATTTTCAGTAGTATCATGAATGAATTAAACAATATAACCAGCACCTAAAACATTCTTTTCATGATCTACAAGCATAGAATTTTTACTACTCTTCACATAAGCAAAATTCTTCTCTTGAATAGTAGTGGGAGCAAACTCAACAAAATAACTATCATGTGATTGAAAATTAAGATCAAAATGACAAGTTTCATGGTTATCATTATTCTTTAAAGCATACGTGTCATCACAATAATCATCATAGATAGGAAGCATGCTTTCATCATAGTAAATTTGCTCATCAAAGCTTGGGGGACAAAAAATATCATCTTCATCAACCATAGCTTCCCCAAGCTTGTGGCTTTGCATATCATTAGCATCATGGATATTCAAGGAATTCATACTAACAACATTGCAATCATGCTCATCATTCAAAGCTTTAGTGCCAAACATTTTAATACATTCTTCTTCTAACACCTTGCCACAATTTTCCTTTCCACCATACTCACGAAAGATATTAAAAAGATGAAGCGTATGAGACAAAATCAATTCCATTTTTTGGTAGTTTTCTTTTATAAACTAAACTAGTGCTAAAACAAGAAACAAAAAGATTCGATTGCAAGATCTAAAGATATACCTTCAAGCACTAACCTCCCTGGCAACAGCGCCAGAAAAGAGCTTGATGTCTACTACGCAACCTTCTTCTTGTAGACGTTGTTGGGCCTCCAAGTGCAGAGGTTTGTAGGACAGTAGCAAATTTCCCTCAAGTGGATGACCTAAGGTTTATCAATCCGTGGGAGGCGTAGGATGAAGATGGTCTCTCTCAAACAACCCTGCAACCAAATAACAAAGAGTCTCTTGTGTCCCCAACACACCCAATACAATGGTAAATTGTATAGGTGCACTAGTTCGGCGAAGAGATGGTGATACAAGAGCAATATGGATGGTAGATATAGGTTTTTGTAATCTGAAAATATAAAAACAGCAAGGTAACTAATGATAAAAGTGAGCGTAAATGGTATTTCAATGGTAGGAAACAAGGCCTAGGGTTCATACTTTCACTAGTGCAAGTTCTCTCAACAATAATAACATAGTTGGATCATATAACTATCCCTCAACATGCAACAAAGAGTCACTCCAAAGTCACTAAAAGAGGAGAACAAACGAAGAGATTATGGTAGGGTACGAAACCACCTCAAAGTTATTCTTTCCAATCAATCCGTTGGGCTATTCCTATAAGTGTCACAAACAGCCCTAGAGTTCGTACTAGAATAACACCTTAAGACACAAATCAACAAAAACCCTAATGTCACCTAGATACTCCAATGTCACCTCAAGTATCCGTGGGTATGATTATACGATAAGCATCACACAATCTCAGATCATCTATTCAACCAACACATAGAACCTCAAAGAGTGCCCCAAAGTTTCTACCGGAGAATCACGACGAAAACGTGTGCCAACCCCTATGCATAGGTTCATGGGAGGAACCCGCAAGTTGATCACCAAAACATACATCAAGTGAATCACGTGATATCCCATTGTCATCACAGATACGCACGGCAAGACATACATCAAGTGTTCATAAATCTTTAAAGACTCAATCCGATAAGACAACTTAAAAGGGGAAACTCAATCCATTAGAAGAGAGTAGAGGTGGAGAAGAAACATAAGATCCAACTATAATAGCAGAGCTCGCGATACATCAAGATCGTGCCAAATCAAGAACACGAGAGAGAGAGAGAGAGAGAGAGAGAGAGAGAGATCAAACACATAGCTACTGGTACATACCCTCAGCCCCGAGGGTGAACTACTCCCTCCTCGTCATGGATAGCGCCGGGATGATGAAGATGGCCACCGGTGAGGGTTCCCCCCTCTGGCAGGGTGCCGGAACAGGGTCTCGATTGACTTTTGGTGGCTATAGAGGCTTGCAGCGGCGGAACTCCCGATCTAATCTCCGTTCTGGAAGTTTTAGGGTACGTAGGTATATATGGGTGCAGGAAGTATGTCGGTGGAGCTTCGGGGGCCCCACGAGGTAGGGGGCGCGCCCCCCACCCTCATGAGCACCTCCCTTATCTCCTGACATGGGGTCCAAGTCCATCTGGTAGCTTTCCTTCCAAAAATAATTTCTCTAGTTGATTTCGTTCCGTTTCGACTCCGTTTGATATTCCTTTTCTTCGAAATACTGAAATAGGCATAAAACAGCAAATCTGGGCTGGGCCTCCAGTTAATAGGTTAGTCCCAAAAATAATATAAAAGTGGATAATAAAGCCCAATATTGCCCAAAACAGTAGATAATATAACGTGGAGCAATCAAAAATTATAGATACGTTGGAGACGTATCTGGCCCCTCCCCGCGGCGCACGACGCCTGACGACACCCGGAGGTAGGCCCTCTGTCGGGGAGGCCTCGACAACCCTTCCCCGGCATAGGACCTGTGGTCGCGGAGGGAACCGCTGGCGTCCCCTTTCCCTCCTCTGTGTCGTCCTGGTGACCAGTCGGCTCAGAGGAGGTCAAGGGTGGCGCAAGGCGGTGCCCTCGTCTGGCGATATGAAGCAAGGTCGGTACCTGTGAAGAAGGCCCAGTGCCTGTGAAGCTCGCCGCCCGTGACACTCTCACGTAATAATGAGTTGGTGTTGTACACGCCCCGGAGTCTCAGGGGTGCCGGACTCAGGCCCTGGGGCTCCCTCCCACGCCTAGTGGCAGCACTTAGCTCCGCTCTGGTGAGAAGACTTGAAGACCAGAAGACTAGACTAGGTGTCGGACGCAGCCTTTTGCTTTCGATCTCTCTCTTTCAGTAGCTTTGCTTTCTGGATCTGGATTTGAGTTGAAGCTGAGTTTTATTGATGCGCGCGGGGGGAGCCTTTTCTCGTCTGAGCAATTTCTTGCCTTCTGGATCTCATTTTGTCTGGGACTCATGTCCGTCGCCTTTCCCTCACGAGCTCCTCGCGAGTGGGACTGCACGAAGCACGTGCATGCCAAGCGCGTGCTAACACTACAACTGGTGCTCACCTCTCGTGGGGCCCCTTTCGACGGGGCGACGAGCCCTGCAAGGTTCTCAGGAACTCGACACAATGCAGCCCAGCTCAAAGCTGGCGCTGACTAAGGTAAACCAAGGCAGAAAACTCGCATCAGGATTTACAAGTTCACGAGGACACAAACTCACATCGCATGGGAAAGTAAAAGCTGCAATCTGCTTTCATGAGGGGCTCCCCTCTCAAAATGCTCTTACAAGTTTCCAAGGGCCACGCCCAAGTTTGTGCGCAGGAAGAAATGACAGGAGAACAAGGGATCAGCCAGAAATGTCGCTCGCTGCCTCACCCGCAGACGCGTCATTCGCGTCATCGTCGTCTTCATCGGCATCATCGCCGCCATCGGCGACGCCCCCGTCGCCATCGTCGACCATGTCGCCTTCATCTGCGAAGACCACCACTGCGTCATCCTCTGAAGCAAAGGCCCTGACCAACGCGTCCACATTTTCCTCAACCCAGCGCGCTAGGTCGCCCCGGACAGCCGTGGGTACGGGGGCGATGGCGGCGTCAAAGTCGAAGTTGGGGTCGGCATTCAGGAGGTGGCTAAAGACGCGTGAGAAAGCGCGCTCGAGCAGGCCACACCCCCTTTCCTCCACAAGCTAGCGAGCTCTGGCAGATCGAGTCTCCAGGCGCGTCACCACCTCAGTGAACAAGGTCAGGTGGCTGGCATAATCATTTGAGTGAGGAGTCGGCGCCTCCACGTCGCAGATATGGCCTAGGGCAATATTGGCCCTATTCTGGAGATCCTGAAGCATAGGGGCATGCTCGCGCTCCAGCGTTCGACGTTGGAGCACCTCCTCCATGTTTTGCCTCGCGACGGCTTTTACGTCATCAACCCGCCTCCGGAGGGAACGCAACTCGGCGCGGGCGGAGGCCAAGTCTGACTGCACCGTGACCAGGGCGGCAGCCGTGGCTTCCGCACGCCTCTCAGCCTCGTCCAACCTGGGCCTGAGGGCAGCGGCCCTGCCCTCATCTTCCACGCCCGCAAGCTTCATCTTCAGGTCGTACCTACCCTCCAGGTCCGCACGAACCTCGGCCACCCGGCGGTTCACCTCCTCCTCAACTCCAGCCTCGCGAGCCCAGACGGCGTCTTCTGCTTGGGAAACTTGGCGCCCCCTCATCTCCAGTTGCTCGAGCTCGCGGCTACGCTCCATGGCCTCCAGGGCCAGCGCCTCCTCACGCTTCCAGACCTCCTCTTCCTCCGCGGGCGTCCCCCTCAGCGACGCAAGAGCGGCCCTGCGCGCCTCCGCCTGCTGCTCAAGAGATGCGCTCCAGACCTGGAGCTCCCACGCGTGCTTCTCCGTAGCCTCGCGGCGGCGATCAGCCTCGCGAGCCTCTTCCAAGGCTCGTGAGCGGGCTTCGTGGGAAACCTTGAGAGACACCTCGGCCTTCGTGTTCTCATGGTCACGCTGATAGCGGCCGAGGTTGATGGCCACCTTCCGCTTGCACCGCTCCTCCGCCAACCGAAGACCTTCAGCCTCAAGACGCGAATCAACACTCGCGAGCTCTTCACCAAGTCGTCTCATCACGTTCATCGCCTCCTGGAAGAGCTCATGGCGAACCACGCTCTGCCCACGCTCAAGCTCGAACGCCCGGCACTCTTCGTCCTCCACCTCGGGGGCTGCGGGCGGGGCGCCAAGCGGCACGCCACCCCTCGGCAGGGGGCTGGGGGCTGAAGCCTCACCCGACACCAGCCCGTCCTCGCGAGAAGCCCAAGCCGGCTAGGACTCGCTGCTTGAAGAGGAGCCGAGGATCGAAGCCAACAAGTTGCAGTCAAAGATCAGCGGAGGAGTCTTGGGCACGCCTACCAAGCTCCACGCCAGACCAAGGGGGAGGGGCGACGAGGTTGCAGGTTCAGCGTGCCAGGAAGGCAGGAGTGCCCCTTCGACCAGCCCTGCTCCAGGGGCAACCAGCGGAATCGGAGCGCTCGTGGCCGGCGAAAGAGTTAAGGAAGAAGGAGGTCTTTTCTCAGGAGGCGCGGCCGCCTCGATGAAAGGAGCCCTGAAGAACTGACGTCAGGAGACGAAAAACAGCACACAAGGAGCCACAGCGGTACGATACTTACATGTCAACGGTGATGTACTTCCTCTGCTTCAGCGGTCCAAAGATATTGCTGCCACTGGGAGATCCTTTCCTCTTGCAGAGCTCCTCGAAGTCCACACAAAGACGACCGAAACGCTGGATGTGACAGCCGGTGCGCAGCGGGGCCAAAGAAGAGCTCGGAAGAATATCTTCAGGGGTGCCCGGTTGCGGCAAACAGCTGGGCACCGTTTCACCACGGCCTCTCAAGGCTCCTGGAGCCTTAGCCTCGGGAGTTGCATGCAGCGTCTCCTCACTAGCCGACGCCTCAGGAGGGGAGTGGTAGGCTCCTGAGGATGATGCCCCAGGATCACCACTCAACACGTGCCCCTCAGCACTCGAGCCACCGGCCTCCGCCAGAGCTCGCCCACCTGCACTGTCACTTGGGGGAGCTCAGCATCAGGGGCAAGGAAGGGAACCACGACGACGGGGTTCTCGCCAGGCCCCTCCAGGCCGTTCGGCCGCGGCCCCCATTCATCAAAGACAGGCATGTTCTTTACAAATTCATCCTTGTTCTTGCAGCGATAGAGCAAACAGTTCTTCCCAGGTAGTTCGGCCGGCAGAAAGACACCCGTCAGGACCTTGAGCACTGTTCGCCGCGTCCCGAGGAGGAGCCCGGACTCCTGAAACCTCATGCGGTCCTGGCTGCTGAGCAAGGTCCACATTGGGCGAGAATGGCGATGAAGCGGAGCGACCCGGTGTTGGACGAATTCCTTCACCACCATCGGTGCAGTTACGCCGCGATCTTTCAGCAACCTCAACCTGAGCCAGACGTGGGCAAGGCCGGGGCTCGCGAGCCGCTGATGGCTCCAGCCAGAGTTAGGAACAGCAGGCCCCGACGGAGCCTGAAGCAGAGGACTGAGCACACCGGCATCGACGAACACCCATCGTATCCGGAATTCGCTCGTGGATGGAGGAAGCTCGAAGTCGATCCCCTCGCCCACCGTCGCAGCAACGGCCTGGAAGCTCACGCACCCCGAGCATTGCTCAGGGTCGGCCAGGTGCAATGAGAAGAAATGATGAAGGAGGGCCATCGAAGGAGCGATGCCCACCATGGCTTCGCACACAAAGGCGAAGACAGCAAGAAGAGTCACAGACTGAGGGTCGGGATGCAGCATGTGGATCTGATAATGCTCAAGCACCGCATTGAAGAAGGCGGAGAAGGGAGGAATCAGGCCCACCCAGAGGGCATCTATGAAGATTGGTACCTCGATGGCCGTCTGAGCCGTGCGAGTGCGAGACGCGGGCCAAGCCACCGTCTCTCCCCACTCATTGAAGCTGGAAGCAAGCATCAGGCGCACCTTGTCCATGGCCTCGTCGTTGAGCACCCGAGACCGGATGAGCGCCGGCGCAAAGGACGGAGGCGTAGCTGGCAGAGACAAAGGTCTCTTCCCCTTCTCAGCTTGTTTCAGAACCATGGCGATGGAGCAGGCGGAGCGCAAGTTAGATTGGAGAAGAGAAGCAGAGCCACAAGGAAGCAAGGGAATTGGGGACGTAAGGCGCAGGAGGCGAAGGAATAACTGTGTAGGCCGCAGGGGCCGCAAAGCCAGGAGGATTCAAAGGCAGCGTGGGGAAGAGGAGACGCCCACGTCCAATCAACCGCCACGTGTCGACCGAGGCCACAGGCTTTTGTGGCCCGCGGTGCTCTAAACTTGACCATTGGCTTCGCCGTGAAGCCAAGCCCGAGCACACCTTGGGCCCGGGGGCTACTGTCGGCGTTCTGGGAATGGGGGTCCCCAGACTTGCCTGCCTGCGGCCCACAGCATGGCCAAGCAGCAGGTCATACGGCCCATCTTCATCAACAAGGCATCCAAGACCCTCGCGATGGTCCAAGCCTCGCGAGGCGGACGACGCAAGACCTCCTCTGGAGTGGCCTAGCCAGGCAGTCTCACGAGGAGCGGAGATATCAAGGCGAGGCAAACCTCACGAGGCTCTCGTGACGTGAGCCATGACGAACGTTACCAGGCGGGCGCCAGCGGGCGCAGCGTCCCTATTTCCTCTTTGGTGCTAAGGGGGCTAGTGCAGGCGAAGAGTACCGAGGCATCAGGCAAAGGTTGCCATATTGGTGCAACGAGACCAAGACCAGGAGGACGGCAAGGCGGAGGTCATCGTGGAGCCCAAGACGGCGTCACCCCAGAGCTTTTCGCAGGCGAAGACCGCTTTTGTCAGGATAGCTTGTACTAGCTGTCCCCCTTCAAATTTGACCGCCGTTGTTGGCTCCCTTCCCGCTCGATATTTGGGAAGAGGACCAGGGCCTCTATAAATAGGACTAGCCACCACAGTAGGAGGCAGCTGATCTCGAACTGGCTCAGATCATCCTCAACTACTCAAGCACAAGAATACCTCAACCTCAGGAGGTTGTTCTTCCCTTGTATTGTTCATCATCAGCCCAAGAGGCAATCCACCACCACCACACTGGAGTAGGGTATTACACCACAACGGTGGCCCGAACCAGTATAAACCTCGCGTCTTTCTGTGTTGTGAGTTAGCCGAGTTCGTCCGCGAGATCTTAGCGAGCTAGAGTGTAGATCGGTAGGAGGGAAAGACTTCACACGCACCCCAGTGTTCGAACCTTAAGGGTTTGCCAGAACCACACATCCGACAGCTACAAAAAGGATTGGGCCATCTTGCTGCACCTTATTTACTTTCATTACTCGTTGCCCATTACAAATTACCTCAATACAAAACTATCTGTTACCGATAATTTCAGTGCTTGCAGAGAATACCTTACTGAAAACCGCTTGTCATTTCCGTATGCTCCTCATTGGGTTTGACACTCTTACTTATCGAAAGGACTATGATAGATCCCCTATACTTGTGGCTCATCAATAAGCGGGTGGTAACTCAACATCATTTTCTCTTATGGGTACCCCGAGATAATTAGCTAACCGGGTGGCATAAATCCCACCAAAGAAATCTCCATCTTTAGCATTATTATATAACCGCTGTCGGTGTCAAAACCGGCGAATCTCGGGTAGGGGGTCCCGAACTGTGCGTCTAAGGTCGATGGTAATAGGAGATGGGGGACATGATGTTTACCCAGGTTCGGTCCCTCTTGATGGAGGTAATACCCTACTTCCTGCTTGATTGATCTTGATGAATATGAGGATTACAAGAGTTGATCTACCACGAGATCGTAATGTCTAAACCCTAGATGTCTATCCTGTATGATTGTGATTGCCTCTATGGACCAAACCCTCCGGTTTATATAGACACCGGAGGGGCCTAGGGTTGTACAGAGTCGGTTACGAAGGAAGGAATCTACATATCCGAACGCCAAGCTTGCCATCCATGCAAAGGAGAGTCCCATCCGGACACGAGAAGAAGTCTTCTGTCTTGTATCTTCATAGCCCATTAGTCCGGTCCATGTTACATAGTCCGGACGCCTGAGGACCCCTTAATCCAGGACTCCCTCAGTAGCCCCTGAACCAGGCTTCAATGACGATGTGTCCGGCGCACAGATTGTCTTCGGCATTGCAAGCCGGGTTAAACAGCCTTCGAACATAGAAAATGTGTCCGGCTCTGCAAAACAAGTACCACACACACACACACACACACACACACACACACACACACACACACGCAGAGAGTATAATATTTCACGAGTCCAATCTACTGAAAACTTCTGTAGTGTGACATCACGTCGCTGCCCGGTCATTATTTCGAACCGTTTTTTAGCCTCCTGAAAGCACAAGTGCTCCCCAGGTGGTTTTGGTAATTAATGTCAACATATCTCTTGTTGGACTAACACTTTTATCTAGTATGTTTCAGATTAGTTCAACAATGGAGTGGCGTGGACTAAAGGTTGTGGGAACTCCTTCAAGATGCTAATGACAAAGGATTGGCTAAAGCTTCAAGCTCAAGACTCTTCATTTTACATTTTAGTGACCCAAGATCACATTGAGTCTATAGGAAAAGCCAATACTATCAAGGAGGATGAGGTGTTGCTTAATGAGCCTCTTGCTTCATGTGCTTAATGATATGCTCCAAAAACCCTCAGCTACTTTCCCACTTCCACATATGAGCTAAACCCAAAGCCAAACTCGGACCTACCGATTCTTTCTACCCGGCGCCACCGAGTTTCACTTGTCATAGCCACTGCCAAACCCTAGCAAATCGGTTTCACCGATAGGGATCTCGGTTTCACCGAGATGGGATTGTAATCTCACTTTGTATGTCCATTACCAAAATTGGTCTCACCAAGTTTAGGCAATCGGTACTACCGAGATTACAATGCAAACTCTCTGGTTAACTTATTACCAAAATCAGTCCGACCGAGTTTAGTAATCAGTCCCACCGAGTTTGCCTGACCAACTCTCTGGTTAGCTAATTACCAAATCGGTCTCACCGAGTTTGTGTAATCGGTCTCACCGAGATTACGTTATGCCCTAACCCTAACCATATTGGTCCTACCGAGTTGCATGTCAGTCCCACCGAAAATCTCTAACGGTCACTAGGTTTACTATTTCGGTCCGACCGAGTTTGTTGATTCGGTCCCACCGAGATTGGTAAATTGTGTGTAACGGTTGGATTTTGTGTGGAGGCTATATATACCCTCCACCTCCTCTTCACTCGTGGAGATAGCCATCAGAACACATCTACACTTCCAACTCATATGTTCTGAGAGAGAACCACCTACTCATGTGTTGAGACCAAGATATTCCATTCCTACCATATGAATCTTGATCTCTAGCCTTCCCCAAGTTGCTTTCCACTCAAATCTTCTTTCCACCAAATCCAAATCCTGTGAGAGAGAGTTGAGTGTTGGGGATACTATCATTTGAGCACAAGAGCAAGGAGTTCATCATCAACACACCGTTTGTTACTTCTTGGAGAGTGGTGTCTCCTAGATTGGCTAGGTGTCACTTGGGAGCCTCCGACAAGATTGTGGAGTTGAACCAAGGAGTTTGTAAGGGCAAGGAGATCGCCTACTTCGTGAAGATCTACCGCTAGTGAGGCAAGTCTTTCATGGGCGATGGCCATGGTGGGATAGACAAGGTTGCTTCTTCGTGGACCCTTCGTGGGTGGAGCCCTCCGTGGACTCGCGCAACAGTTACCCTTCGTGGGTTGAAGTCTCCATCAACGTGGATGTAGGATAGCACCACCTATCCGAACCACGGGAAAAACATCCGTGTCTCCAATTGCGTTTGAATTCTCCTAACCCTTCCCTTTACATTCTTGCAAGTTGCATGCTTTACTTCCGCTGCTCATATACTCTTTGCATGCTTGCTTGATATGTATTGTGTATTTTGAAATTGTGCTTAAAACTCCACTCAAACCGAAAAATTTTAAAAATTGCAACTTTAGCACTAAGTGTCTAATCACCCCCCTCTAGACACACCTACTTCTAGATCCTACACCTCCCGCTCCATGTTTCAAGATGCGGTTTTAGTGGCACGTCTTGTCGAAGCAGAGATCATGTCCCCTTATTGCGGGATTCTCATCAATACGGGCGTGGGTAATCCAACCGTGCCATCTGCACGGCCCTTGGGTAATAGGCGAGTTTTAAGCCGAGTGGGGAGGCGCTTGATTTTCGCTGCCTTTATAAGGAGATAAGGATTCGCCCTTTCACCCATGCCTTCTTTCTCTCTGCCCACCCATTCTCGAGCCCCAGCGCGCAAGCTCTCATCCTCTTCGCCTCAAAAAAGCACTCCGACCATGTCCGGATCTGGAGCACAGGGCAAGTGGATGGTTTCCTCCGTCAAGTAGAAGGACATCACCAAGCTCCGGGAGGCTGGGTACTTAGCCCAGGAAATCGCCCACCGGCTTCCAGCAAAGGGGCAGATCATCCCCACCCCGGAGCCCCATGAGAGGGTGGTATTCATCCCCCACTTCATCCGCGGATTGGGATTCCCTCTCCACCCATTCGTCTGCGGACTCATGCTCTACTACGGGCTGGATTTCCATGATCTGGCCCCCAACTCCTTCCTCAACATCTCGGCATTCATTGTCGTGTGCAAGGCCTTCCTCCGCATCCCACCCCACTTCGGATTGTGGTTAAAGATCTTCAATGTGAAGCCGAAGGTGGTGGGCGGTCAACACGCGGAGTGCGGAGGCGCCATGGTGAGCAATATGCCCAATGTCTCATGGCCCAAAGGTACATTCGTGGAGACCGTCAAAGGGTGGCAACAGTAGTGGTTCTACGTCACAGAGCCTCGCGATGCCACCTGGTCCGCGGCTCCCGAATTCCAGTCTGGAGCCCCGATGCGGCTCACCTCCTGGCTAGAGAAGGGCCTGGACTGGTCTTCGTTAGGCGAGTTGTCAGCGCTTCAGACACGCATCAAGAGCATGGTAGACAAGAACATTAAGCTTGTCAATGTGATCCAGGTGATGCTTTATCGCCGGATCCTTCCGTGCCAAAGCCGGACTTTCCATTTGTGGGAGTTCGATCCAGCCGAGCACCAGACCTTGCAACAGTTCTTCGGAACTACACACGAAGACATCTGGAAGGTGTTTTTCAAGGCCAATGAGACATGGCCGAAGACAACGGAGGATCATGGGTACAACCTGACCCATCCTGCAAATCCGGTAAGTTTTTTGTATTTCAAGGTGTATCCTTTAGTTGTATACTCAAGGAAGATGTCTAATATTCCCTATTTGTTTTTTTAGGGCTGGACAAAGAAGGCAGAGCGGATTCAGTGTCCGGCTCCGCTGCCCGAAAACCCAGCAATCCCACTTCTGACGAAGATGCTGGTTCCGGTGCCCTACCAAGCGCCGGAGAAGAAGGCCAAGAAGAAGGCCAAGGAGACCAGGAGTGGCCTCCACTATAAGGGCACTTGGCACGTGACGTCTGAATACGCTGAGACCCACTCCTCCCCCACCGAGGACTACGAGGAGGAGGAAAGCATCTCTCCCCCGGAGGGGAGAAGGAAGAAAAGGGCGGCCTCCACGCCTCTGGAGGCAGAGGCGTCCAAGAAGGGGAAGGTCTCCCTCGCAGATAACTCCGCGTGGGACATCGATAGCAGCTCCGAGTGGCACCCCAGGGATAAGCCCCTGGCCGAATCGTAAGTACTCAAAGACGCACACATATCTCCAGCCCCTTTGATCCATGGTTTTAACATGTTGAATCATGCGCTGCAGTCCGGCTCGTTCCGACCTCCAGTGATCCTCATCTTCAGGGAATTCGCTGGATCCGAAGGTGATGGACAGCGGGTCCCTTCCGGCGGCCTCTTCTCCCAAGGCCATGGATGACACCGAGGTGTTGTCCTGAAGGACCTCCCCAGGCCAGGGAGAGACGCAGGAGGCCGTCAGGGTGGTGCCAGAGGGTGATACCTCGAGCGCCGGACACATGGGGGAGCGAATCCCCCTGGATACTGGCGATGGGGGCCATATTCAATTCGGCCCCCACCCAAATACAATTCCGGAGACCTATACGGTTCCGGAATCTGGCAAGCAGCCTCCTACGAAAGAAGAGGTGCACCGATTCCATCGATGACCTCTGTCCATCAAGAGGCACCGGATACTCTACTGGAAGCTCTGCAAAGCGCTTCCATTGTTGAGGAACACCGTATCCTTATGGGTACGGTGGTTCAGAGGGTTCAGTCCATTAAGAGTGGACTGACCAAAGCCTGCACCAGCCTTCTAACAGGCTTTGAGGTATGCGACGTAATTATGCAAAAAGAATGTCATAGTATAGACAGTAGCCCCTGAGATTCAGTCTGGTGTTCTGAAAGAAAAGCCGGACAGAGGATCAAATAATTTTCGCAGGAGACTAACCATACATGTCTATGTGAATAAGCAGGCATCGTTGCTAGCTGTGACCTCCCATTCTGCCGAAGCGTCCGGACTGAAGCAGAGTCTAGAGCGGACCGAGGAAGAGCTCGGCCGTGTGAAAAAACAGCTGGAGGACAATCAAGGTATGCAATGACCTTGTGTAGATTCAGAAAGGATGAATGATTTGTGTTGATCATAGTGCCATGATATTTTGTAGGAGCGGCGACCGAGGTGTAGACCCTCAAGAAGGCGTTGGCCGAAGCCCAGGAGAGAGTGGCAAAGGAACAAGCTGCTCGCGAAAAACACGAGGCCAGGGTCGGTGAGGTCCAGCAAGAGCTCCCGGACGCCGTGAAGAAATGCGAGTCCTTGGAGCGCAATATTGCGGATCAAGAGTCCGAACTTGCCAAGGCCCGCCAAAGCACACAAGATGCCCGGGCTGAAGCCCAGGGCGCCCTCCAGGAAATCCACGAGGCCAGGAAAATCGCGGCGGGTAAGGCCTTTATTATGCAGAGCAAATTTGTGAAGAAAAGGTACCTCTTACTGACCCGGATTTGGAGTTCTCCAGGAGTGTTTGCGGACCTGTCGCGCAGTGTTGCTGATGAAGCAGAGTTCTTCCGAGCCGAAGAGGGGACTCAACGGAGAAGCTGTTCTAGTCGCAATACCTTGTGCCAGAGCATCCGGTGCCCTTTAGCGATCAGCTGAAACAGCTGACCGAACTTCATAGGGTGGCCGAACTGGCCATGAGGGATTTGATAATCCGTTTATGTCCTGCCGAAGCCATACCCAGCAGCTACTTCGGGCTCGTGAAGCGGCTGGTCAATGCCTGCCCTCGGCTTGTTGCCATCAAGCAGTCGGTCTACATCGAAGGTGCGCAGATGGCCTTCGCCCGTGTCAAGGTGCAATGGGCGAAGATGGACGCCGTCAAGCTCGCGACCGAGGGACCGCCCGCGGGCAAGGAGCACCGCACGCCCGAGCGGTATTTTGATGATGTCCTGAAGGGATCCCGCTTTGTAGAGGACCAGTGTTAAAAAGACATTATCTTTGAATGAAGTCATTCATGTTATCCCTTCCTGTATTATGAAACAAACTCGTTATGTAATATAATATTTGTTGTTCAAAAAATTTACCTCCTGTGCGGCCATTTTGCTAAATCTGAGAGTTGGCCACTCGTCGGCTCCAGCCCCACGTAGGTAGTACGGGGGTGTTCGGGATGGACTCTAAACACTGTTGATCCAAGAGGTTGGTCCTTGAAGGAGGTGTTTAGCGCAACGTACCAGGCAATCCGACTATGTGGCTTTATCACCCTCACTTAGCCATATGAGTTTGACAATAGAAATGTAGGTGCAGCCCCTAGTTAGTATTTAATCCGGACTATGGTCGCATAATGCGGAAAAATCGCAAAAGATTTTTAACCTCCGAATAGCTGGCCAGCTCTCGCCGCATCATGACAGTCAGCTTTCGGCTTTCTCTACTAAGGTGTTTGCTCGGATAAACCAGAAACACAATCGCAGTAGTTCTCCCTTTACTACCTTAGCCGATAGAACGGAATGTAAGGTAGCAAGCACAGGAGCCAGGCAACCCAACTATTAACCAAAGACATGATTCGGAGCCGATGCATATAATGCTAATATCGGGGTGCCAAACTATACTGTAAAAAGTGTTCAGACTTTGTTGCCGTAGTATGGAGCACAATGAAGCCCCTGGCGAATTAAAGCGTACCAAAGTGTATGGGTGCAATCGATAAGAATAGCGAAATAAAATGAAGTAGTAAGCTAGTGCCACATAAGTTGGACCACAAACTGTTTCCATTATAATTTGATTAATATGTCAAAGCGTATTTGTACAAATAGTGCGATAAGCAACAGGGCTATTTAACATGCCAAGACCAGGGACGCGTGCGGGTCCTGAAAACAGGTAGAATGATCATCAAGAAGAACATCTAGAGATTCCCCCACATGTCTGTGCTGCTTGCCACCTTGGTATATCCATCCTTCGAAAGGATCGATGATCAGGCCATCGGGAGGGGCCTGTAGAGAAGAAGCCTGAAAAGGGAAAAAAGAAAAAGGAAGGCGTGTGTGCCCAGGTTAGGTTAAGCCGTGTTATGGGCCACCATCTAGTTATGCCTCCGTCTCTGCCCATTGTATTTTCAGTGCATATGTATGCACGGTACGTACGCCACCATTTGGTCGGGACTGAGACAGAGGCCGAATTGCTAGTCCAACTCCGGACGAGCTTGACTGTCATGCTGCGGAGTAGTCCGGACTCGTTTGACAGTGTCCGGGAGCTTGGCTGCTGAATTAAAGTTCTGCTTGATAAGGCCGCTCTGTACTTCCGCTACCAGGGCCGCGGTGTGCTACTCGGTACGGAGGGAGCGCTCCGTGTTTCCATTGACTGTTATGACACTGCGTGGTCCGGGCATCTTGAGTTTGAGATAAGCATAGTGTGGCACCACATTGAATCGAGCAAATACAGTTCGTCCGAGCAGTGCGTGATAGCCAGTGCGGAAGGGGACGATGTCAAAGATCAAGTCTTTGCTTCGGAAGTTGTCCGGGGATCCGAAGACAACTTCCAATGTGATTGAACCCGTGTAGCAGGCCTCTACACCTGGTATTACTCCTTTAAAGGTAGTGTTTGTGGGCTTGATCCTTGATGGATCGATGCTCATTTTGCGGACTGTATCCTGTTAGAGCAGGTTGAGGTTGCTGCCACCGTCCATGAGGGCTCGCGTGAAGTGGATCCATCAATGATTGGGTCAAGGACCAGTGCGGCTGAACCGCCATGACGGATACTGGTCCGATGGTCCCTGCGATCAAAGGTGATCGGGCAGGACGACCATGGGTTGAATTTTGGGGCGACTGGCTCTATCGCATAGACGTCCCTGAACGCACGTTTACGCTCCCTCTTGGGGATATGGCTAACGTATATCATGTTCACTGTTTTAACCTGGGGGGAAACTTCTTCTATCCCCCTGTGTTCGGTGGACGGGGCTCTTCGTCGTTGTCCTCACTCTGTGATCCCTTCTCCTTGTTCTCGGCATTTAACTTGCCGGCCTGTTTAAAGACCCAACAGCTTCTGTTGGTATGATTGGCTGGTTTATCGGGGTGTCGTGGATCTAACATGGACGATCGAGTATGCGGTCCAAGCTGGATGAGCCCGGATTGTTCCTTTTGAATGGCTTCTTCCGTTGGCCGGATTTGGAGCCACTGAATCCAGCGTTGATCGTCATGTCATCGGTATTGTCACGGTTGTTTCGACGCTTGTGCCTGTTGCGTCGGGGCTTGCCGTTGCTATTTCTGGCTTCAAAGGTGCCAGGTTTGCTTGCATTATTATTGCTATGGGCTAGCCAACTATCTTCGCCCGCGCAAAAGCGGGTCATAAGTGCCATGAGGGCTGCCATGGACTTCGGCTTTTCCTAGCCGAGGTGTCGGGCGAGCCATTCGTCGCACATGCTATGCTTAAAGGCCGCTAGGGCTTCGGCGTCCGGACAGTCGATGATCTGGTTCTTTTTAGTTAGGAACCTAGTCCAGAATTTCCTGGCTGACTCTCCGGGCTGTTGAACTATGTGACTTAAGTCATCAGCATCCGGAGGTCGGACGTATGTACCTTGGAAGTTGTCGCGGAAGGCATCTTCCAAGTCCTCCCAGCTGCCAATTGAGTTTTCAGGCAGGCTATTCAACAAGTGTCGAGCTAGTCCCTTGAGTTTTAGCGGGAGGTATTTGATGGCATGAAGATCACCACCGCGGGCCATATGAATATGGAGAAGAAAATCCTCAATCCATATCGCGGGATCTGTTGTTCCATCATATGATTCTATATTCATGGGTTTAAACCCTTCTGGGAATTTGTGCTCCATTACTTCATCAGTGAAGCAGAGGGGGTCTGCGGCACCTCTATATCGGGCCAAGTCATGACGTAGCTCGGATGGAGTCCGTCTGCGGTTTTCGGCCTGGGCGTGATTATGCTTGTCACGTCCAGCTAGATAGCCATCATCGCGCGTTGGGGCACGCCCTTGCGATCTGTAGATCGATCTGGTATGACATGCTCTATTGTCCAGGTCTTGCCGCAGGTCATATGTATATCCCCGAGCTGTTATATCTCTACCTTTATGGCGAGGTAGTATGGGCTGGTGTTCGGCTTGAGTTGCCATTTTGTCCCGGCCATGAGGTGGTCGGTCAGCCACATTACATGCTGATGGTGCGGGCTCGAGGGCCTCATCATCAAATTGGGGTAGCAGTTTATGCTTCGGGTAAATTTTGGTTGGGCGCCCGAGGCCATATTCCTCGGCTGCCAGGACATTAGTCCACCTATCGTTGAGCAGATTTTGATCAGGTTAAAGCTGCTGCTGCTTCTTTTTCAGGCTCCTTGTAGTGGCAATTAACCGGCGCTTAAAGAGCTCCTGCTCGAGAGGTTCCTCAGGTACGATAAAGTCTTCGTCACCGAGGCTCACCTCATCCTCGGAGAGTGGGAGATAATTACTGTCCTCCGAGTCTTCATTTACGACCTGTTCGTCAGGGCTAACTTGCCCATCTTCCCGATCGTCCTATTCGAAAGTTGGCTCGACGGGGTCTTCTTTGTCTTCGGCATCGTCTGGATTGTTGTTGTCTCTTGTGCCGGTATTGCTGTCTTTTCCGCGGCATGATTTAGAGCGGTGCCGCTAACATCGGCGCTTTGGCTGTGTCTCAGGAGGTTTATCCTCGACTGTATCTTCTTTATCATCGCCTTTACCCTCTTTGGGTGTGTACACCATGTACACGTCATACGAAGAGGTGCTCGTCCAGCATCCGGTAAACGGCGGGTTTTCGGCCTGCTCCTCTTCGGCATCGTCGTCCATACCATCAATGTCTTCGGAGCCGTAGTCGAGCATATCAGTTAAGTCTTTGACAGTGGCTATGAAGTGGGTGGTGGGTGGGATGTAAAATTCCCCGCTCTCAGCCCCTAGTCCGGGCCGGGCCTAGTTCAGACATTGCTCCTCTGTAATGACGAGGGATCGCATCAAGTCCAGAGCCTTGCTTAAAGGCAAGGTTTGGCCAGGGAGAAGAAAATCTGTGGAGTACGGCGGGAAGAAAACTCCTTGGCCGAGCTCACACAATGCTGACTACGAGGGTTCGGAGCTAGTGTCCGGAGAAGAGTCCGGCTTCATGACGGTTGCCAGCTGTCGGTGTCAAAACCGGCGGATCTCGGGTAGGGGATCCCGAACTGTGCGTCTAGGCGGATGGTAAGAGGAGACAAGGGACACGATGTTTTTACCCAGGTTCGGGCCCTCTCGATGGAGGTAAAACCCTACTTGTCGGTGTCAAAACCGGCGGATCTCGGGTAGGGGGTCCCGAACTATGCGTCAAGGTCGGATGGTAACAGGAGACAAGGGACACTTTATTTTACCCAGGTTCGGTCCCTCTCGATGGAGGTAAAACCCTACTCCTCCTAGATTAATATTGATGATATGGGTAGTACAAGAGTAGATCTACCACGAGATCAAGGTGGATAAACCCTAGAAGCTAGCCTATGGTATGATTGTGTATGATGATGGTTGTCCTACGGACTACAACCCTCCGGTTTATATAGACACCGGATAGGGTTAGGGTTACACAGAGTCGGTTACAATGGTAGGAGATCTTGAATATCCGCACGCCTAGCTTGCCTTCCACGCCAAGAAAAGATCCTTCCAGACACGGGACGAAGTCTTCAATCTTGTATCTTCATAGTCCTGGAGTCCGGCTGAATTTATAGTCCGGCTATCCGAACACCCCCTAATCCAGGACTCCCTCAGTAGCCCCTAAACCAGGCTTCAATGACGACGAGTCTGGCGCGCAGATTGTCTTCGGCATTGCAAGGCGGGTTCCTCCTCCAATTTCTTCAAGAAGATTGTAAACACCAAAAATAGTGTCCGGCTCTGCAAAATAAGTTTCCACATATTGCCATATAGAGAATAATATTAACACAAATCAAATCTGCTGACGTATTCCGCAGTGCGTCATAACACTGCGGCCAAGCTCTTTATATAAATTGTTTTCATTGTTCCACCTCAGCATGTTTTAGCGAGGCGGTTTCCTTGGCACGTCTTGTCAAAGCAGAGATCGTGTGCCCCTTTTAACGGGATTCTCATCAATACGGACGTGGGTAACCCAACCGCGCCATTTACCACGGCGCTTGGGAGGCAAGTGAGTTTTATTAGGTAGGTGGGGATGCCTAACCGCGCCCGCTTGTATAAAGGGATAAGGATTCGCCTTTTTAACCTACGCCTTCTTCCTCCTTTGCCAATCCATCTCTCGCGCACTCAAGCTCCAGCGCCCAAGTCCGCTCTTACTTCCTCAACCTTCTCCAACAATGTCCGGAGCGGGAGGCAAGTGGATGGCCTCCTACGTTACGGAGGCCCAAGTAAAAAAGCTAAGGAAAGCCAGATACTTGTCCAAGGACATCCCGCATCGGCTTCCTAAGAAGGGGCAGCTTCTTCCTACCCCAGGGCCCCATGAGAGGGTAGTTTTTCTTCCCCACTTCCTCCCTGGACTGGGCTTTCCACTTCACCCATTTGTCCGGGGGCTCATGTTCTACTACGGCCTGGATTTCCACGATTTGGCCCCGAACTTTGTCCTCAACATCTCGGCGTTTATCGTCGTGTGTGAGGCCTTTCTCGGCGTCCGCCCCCACTTCGGCCTCTGGCTCAAGACTTTCAACGTCAAGCCCAAGGTGGTGTCCGGCACCCAGGCGGAGTGCGGAGGCGCTATGGCCGGCAAGATGGCCAACGTCCTCTGGTTCGATGGCTCCTATGTGGAATCCCTAAAGGGGTGGCAGGCCGGGTGGTTTTACATCACCGAGCCACGCGATACGAAATGGGTCGCAGCCCCCGAGTTCAGATCCGGACCCCCCACGCGGCTCATGTCCTGGAAAGAGATGGGCCTGTCGTGGGGCAACGAGGAAGAAGTGACTGGGTTGCAATGTCGAATGTGATTTATGCAGCCCGCCCCGGGCCGAACTCGACGATGCGTCGAGCGGCTCCCTGGATACGTCGGACGTGAACTCAATTCCGCCCGCTGTCTCCCCCCGCACTGCAGACGACGCTGAAGTGGCGTCGCGACAAGCTCCGGGGCAGGAGGAGGTGTTCCAGGAGGAGCCGAAAGGCGACCTCTCGGACCCCAGGAATAAAGGGCACAAGACCCCCCAGGGCTCCGAGTCCGGCTTTGTGCCGGACGCCGCGCCGGACTCTTCAACAGTTCCGGTTTGCGGTAGGCGAACTCCTTCCAAGAGGAGCAAGCCTTCTAAGCCGGCAGCCTCCGTCCAACCGGAGGTGCCAGACAATCTGCTGGAGGTACTTGACGGCGCCTCCATCGACGAGGAACACCGTACTATTATGAGTACGGTGATTCGAAGGGTTCAGTCCGCCAAGAGCGGACTGACTGAGGCTTGCGCTAGCCTTCTAACAGGCTTCGAGGTAAGTAAAAATATGTCAAATTATTTACCGCATAGACAGTAGCCCCTGATGCTCTGTTCGGTGTTCGGAAAGAAAAGCCGAATAGAGGATCTAGTAATTTTCGCAGGAGTCTAACAACAAAAAGTCAAATATGCTTATGCAGGCTTCGCTGCTGTCCACCGCCGCACTGACTACGCAGGTGGATGTCCATAAAAAGGACCTCGGGCGGACCGAGCAAGAGCTCGACCTTGCCAAACAGCAGCTCGAGGAGAAAGAAGGTAAGAAATACCCTAAAAAAAGAAAAAAGGTGCCTATAGAGAGGCTTGATTGCAGAAAGAAATAACAGGATTGTACTGCTTATTGTAGGGGCCACAACCGAGGTGGCAACCCTGAAGCAGGCGCTGGCTGAGGCCGGAAAGAAAACGGCCGAGGAGCGCGCCGAGCGAGAAAGGCTTGGGGTTCAAGTCGGCGAGGTGCAGCAAGAGCGGCAAGCTCTCATGAAAAAACATGAGAGTTTGGAGCTTGAGTCAAAAGCGCAAGCATCTGAGCTCGCGTCGGCCCTTGAGACCGCCAAGAGTGCCAAGGCTGAAGCCCAAAAGGCCCTCCAAGAGTTGGAGGAGGTGAAAAAGATAGCAACGGGTAAGGCATTCTTAATGCAAAGTAGGAATATAAAAGTAAACTACCTGTTACTTACCCGAATCCGGAGTTCTCCAGGGGCGTTCGCCGATCTTCCCCGCAGCGTATCCGACGCCGCCGCGTTCTACCGAGCTGAAGAGGGCAGCTCGACGGAGAGTGTGTTCTGGTCTCAGTATTATGAGGCCGGACACCCTGTGCCTTTGAGCGATCAGCTGGAACAGCTGGTCGAGCTCCACAAGGCGGCCGAACAGGCCATGAAGGGCTTACTAGTTCAGCTGTGGCCTGGAGAGGCCCTGCCTGGGAGCTATTTCGGGCTGGTGTGGCGGCTGGTGGAGGCATGTCCACGGTTTGAGGTCATCAAGCGCTACGCCTGCATTGAAGGTGCCCGGAGGGCCCTTGCCCGTGTAAGGGTACACTGGGGTAAGCTGGACGGAGAGAAGCTGGTGAAGGACGGGCCGCCGTAGGGGAAGGAGCATCGCAAGCCCAAGAACTACTACAAGGAAGTTCTTGCCGGAGCCCGCCTTGTCGCGGATGAATGTACTAAAGATGTAGTATTTGAATGAACTCGCTCGTTTGTATCATGTGCGCTGAAAACTTGTTCATATGCGCTAAGCAATGCTTATTGAATTTAAAATATTATTTTCTGTGCGGCCGTTTATCAAAAATTGAGAGATGGCCAGTCGTCGGCTTCTGCCCCCATGCCACTAGTGCTGGGGTGTTCGGGATAAACCTGAGGGATCTTTCTCCCATAGTTGGGTCCTCGAGGGAGGCGCTCAGCACAATGAACCAGGCAATCGGACTATAATGCTTGAACACTCTCACTTAGCCATAGAACGTTATAATTTTAAATTTCGGCAAAGCCCCTAGTTCGGAAGGCCGAATTCGGGGCGCTATCCACGCCTTTGGCCGGACATAGCCAGCTCCTCGCTCGAAGCGGCATAAGTCCTTAAGGACTCGAAAAACCTCTCGAACAGCGACCGGTCTCACGCCTTATCATGACAGTCTGTTTTAGCTTTCTCCACTAAGGTGCTTAACCCACCTGAACTGGGGCACAATCGCAGTGGTTCTCCTAGTGCTACCTTAGCCGATATAGCGGAACGTAAGGCACCAAAACATAAGAGCCGGGCAAACCCAACATGTGACCAAAATCATGATTCGGAGCCGATGCATATAGTGCTATAAGTTCGGGGTGCCGCACTTGTGAAAGTGTACGGACTTCTCACACCAGATAAAAGGGTAATGAAGCCCCTGGCGTGTTTTGTATGGTTGCGATCATGTTTTTTTAATGAACATATATATTAAAAGAGGACAGCGCAAAAAATAGGCGAAAAGCTATGCATTGTTTATAGAGAGGCTATTTATCAAAGTCGAACAATACAAGTAGTGCGATAAGCAAAAAGTATATTAGACTATTTAACATGTCCTGACCAGGCGCAGGCTGCGGAATTTAGAAACAGATATATCGCTCGAAATAGAGACCACCTGAGAGTTCCGTAATGCGGCGTAGGTTTGTCTGCTTTCCTGGGTCTTGCATCGTCTGTGCGGCAGCAAAGCCGAACAGGTTACCCAGAGTGTGGAGTCCTGAAAGTAAAAAAGAATCCGGCAGCCCCTAGTATGCTTGACGCCGTATTGTAGGCATGCCGTTAATGTGCCCTTCCCCCTGTGCCCATGGAATTTTAAGGGCGTAATTGTGTACTCAAGGTACTTGCTCCGCTATGTTGCGATGGCTGGGGTCGGGGCCGTATTGCTACGCTTGCTCTGATCGTGCCAGGTGGTCTTGTTGCAGGTTACTCTGGGCGCGCTTTGCATTGTCCGGCTTTTTAACGGCCGAACTGGAGAGTTGCCTTGAAAGGCTGCTTTGTACTTCCGCTGCGAGGGCCGCCGTGTGCTCCTCCGTACGGATGGAGCGTTCTGTGTTTCCACTGACCGTAATTACTCCTCGAGGGCCTGGCATCTTGAGCTTGAGATATGCGTAGTGTGGCACCGCATTGAATTTAGCGAATGCGGTTCGTCCTAGCAGGGCATGATAGCCACTGCGGAACGGGACTATATCAAAGATTAACTCTTCGCTTCAGAAGTTATCCAGGGATCCGAAGACCACATCAAGTGTTACCGAGCCTGTGCAATTGGCCTCTACACCTGGTATGACGCCTTTAAAGGTCGTCCTTGTGGGCTTGATCCTTGATGGATCTATGCCCATTTTCCGCACTGTATCCTGATAAAGCAGGTTCAGGCTACTGCCGCCGTCCATGAGGACTCTTGTGAGATGAAATCCGTCAATGATTGGGTCAAGAACCAATGCGGCAAAACCGCCGTGACGGATGCTAGTGGGGTGGTCCCTTCAATCAAAAGTGATCGGGCAGGAGAACCATGGGTTGAACTTTGGGGCGACTGGCTCCATCGCGTATACGTCCCGTAGCACACGCTTCCGCTCCCTCTTGGGAATGTGGGTCGCGTATATCATGTTCATCGTCCGCACTTGTGGGGGAAACCCCTTCTGTCCATTGTTGTTCGGCGGCCTGGGCTCCTCCTCGTCGTCGCTATGCATCCCCTTGTCTTTGTGTTCGGCTCTTAACTTGCCTGCCTGCTTGAACACCCAACAATCCCTGTTAGTGTGATTGGCTGGCCTTTCGGGGGTGCCATGAATCTGGCACGAGCGGTCAAGTATCCGGTCCAAACTGGACGGCCCTGGGTATTGTTTTTAAATGGCTTTTTCCGCTGACCGGATTTATAGCCTCTGAATCCGGCATTTACTGCCGTATCCTCATTGCTGTCGCTGCTAACGCGGCGCTTTTGCTTATTTCGACATGCCCTGCCACTTTTTTCCTTGGTATCCAAATTACCAGGGTTCTTCGATAAGTTGTTGCTGCGAGCTAGCCAGCTATCTTCGCCCGTGCAAAAGCGGGTCATGAGTGTCGTGAGGGCTGCCATAGACTTCGGCTTTTCCTGTCCCAGGTGCCGGGCAAGCCACTCATCGCGGATGTTATGTTTGAAGGCTGCTAGGGCCTCTGCGTCCGGACAATCGACTATCTGATTTTTCTTTGTTAGGAACCGTGTCCAGAATTGCCTGGCCGATTCTTCTGGCTGCTGAATTATGTGGCTTAGGTCGTCGGCGTCCGGTGGCCGCAGATAGGTCCCCTGGAAGTTGTCGAGAAATGCGGCTTCCAGGTCTTCCCAAGAACAGATTGAGTCCGCTTGTAGGCTGTTAAGCCAGTGCCGGGCTGGTCCCTTGAGCTTAAGGGGGAGATATTTGATGGCGTGTAGATCGTCGCCACGTGTCATGTGGATGTGAAGGAGATAATCCTCAATCCATACTGCCGGATCTGTCGTACCATCGTACGACTCGATGTTGACGGGTTTGAAACCCTCTGGGATTTTATGATCCATTACTTCATCTGTGAAGCATAGTGGGTGTGCGGCGCCCCTGTACTGGGCTATGTCACGACGCAGCTCGGAAGAGCTATGCCTGTTGTGTTCGGCCCGGCCGGATTTATTGTGTCCAGAGTGAAGATCATCACGTGTCGTCGAGCGTCCGTACGATCCATAGATCGATCTTGTTTGCCTTGCTTTATCCTCTAGTACGTCTCGCAGGTCTGGCTCATTTTCCCGTGCCTTAGTTGAGCGGCACCGGGGCATGGCTTGTTTAGAGGTTCGACAGGCCTCTCTGTCACGGCCGCGAGGTGGCCGGTCTGCCATGTCATGCGTTGGTAATGTAGGTGTTTCCCCCTCTGATTGGGGTAGCGGCCTGCGCTTAGGATAATTTTTGGAGGGGCGCTCGAGTTCATACTCTTCGGCCGCAAGGACTTCAGTCCATCTGTCAGCTAGCAAATCTTGATCAGCTCTAAGCTGTTGCTGCTTTTTCTTTAGGCTATTCGCCGTGGCTAGAAGCCTGCGTTTAAAACGCTCTTGTTCGGCGGGGTCTGATGGTACGACGAATTCGTCGTCGTCGAGGCTTGCCTCGTCTTCGGAGGGAGGCATGTAGTTATCATCCTCAACCTCTCGCTCTGCCGCTCTCTCATGAGGGCTGGCTTCTCCATCTTCCTGCGCCGAATCTTGCTAGATTTGGTGTTCTTCGGTGCTATCCGGGGTAGTATTATCTCCCATGCCGGAATCACCGTTTCTGCTGTGGCGGGATTTAGAGCGGCGTCATTGACGCCGGTGTTTTGGCTGTTTTTTCAAGGTGTCATCCTCCGCTGTTCCATCGCCATCTCCATCCTTTGGAGCGTCCACCATATATATGTCATATGACGAGGTGGCGGTCCAGCGCCGTACAGGTGCTGGTTCTTGTTCGTCTCCTTCTTCGTCGTCCATACCGTCGAAGTCTTCGGAGCCGAAGTCAAGTATGTCAGTTAAATCATCGATAGTGGCTATTAAGTGGGTGGTGGGTGGGGTTTGAATTTCTTCGTTGTCCGAATCCCAACCTCGCAGACCATAGTCCGGCCTGGGCTCTCCTGATAGAGAGAGAGACTTGAGAGAATTCAGGATATCACCGAAAGGTGAGTGCTGAAAGATGTCCGTGGCGGTGAACTCCATTATAGGCGCCCAATCGGATTCGATCGGCAGGGGCACGGGAGGCCCGGAGTTCGGAGAAGAATCCGACTCCTTGGAGTCATGGGCCGTGCAGAGTACGGGGCTGGCGTTCGGCTCGATCGCCTTCAAGATCGCAGCCCCCGAGGTGACGTCCAACCGTTCATCCTCAAAGAACGCAACGGGCTCCGAGTCGAGGATCGGGGCTGGTGCGTGTGCGGCCTCCAGGGCACTATTCGGAGGCAGAGCTATATCATGCCCCTCGAGGTAGTGCGGCGCGCTTGGTTGTGGCTCGAACCCGTCGAAGATCAAGTCTCCACGGATATCTGCAGTGTAGTTTAAGCTTCCAAACCTGACTTGATGGCCAGGGGCATAGCTTTCGATCTGCTCCAGACGACCAAGCGACTTGGCCCGCAGAGCGAAGCCGCCGAAGACGAAGATTTGTCCGGGGAGGAAAGTCTCACCCTAGACCTCATCGTTGTCGATGATCAAAGGAGCCATCGGGCCTAAAAGCGACGACACAGAGGAACTCTCAATGAAAGAACCAATGTCGGTGTCAAAACCGGCGGATCTCGGGTAGGGGGTCCCGAACTGTGCGTCAAGGTCGGATGGTAACAGGAGACAAGGGACACTTTATTTTACCCAGGTTCGGGCCCTCTCGATGGAGGTAAAACCCTACTCCTACTAGATTAATATTGATGATATGGGTAGAGCCCTCTCATCCCTCTCATCCACTGAAGGCTAGCAAGACAAGATGCACCAGCGATTTGCCGATTTAGGAGATCCTGTAGACCGTAGGTCTTGACATCACAAGCAAGCCCCTCCCGCTAGCCCCTCCCGCCGGTGGCCACTCCGGCCCCGGCGGCCACACACCTTACTGCTGGTGGCCACTCCGGCCCCGGCAGCCACCCTACTTCCTGTCGGTGGCCACTCCGGCCCCGACAGCCACCCACCTTCCTGCCGACGGCGCAGCCACCATCAGATCCGCGATGGCTCCTTTTTCCCTCAATTTTGAGCGTGGGAAGAAATTCCAGGCAGATATGAGATCCAAGTTTGGTCATCCGGTGGTTTTCTCTCCGGGCTTTCGTCAAAAGGAGTTCACCATGGTGGTTTCTTTCTCGCGAGCATCGTTCAAGCTTGATGTTTACACGGTTAGTGTCTCTCTCCTTGCTATGTTTGGAGGCTATACGCAAGGATTTAGAGTCCGTTTCTTACGAAATAGATCTTACAAATTTTCGGTGGCCTCAAAGTCAGTGGGGTTCGAGATCTACAATGCGGGCAAAATTGTGGAAAAAGACTTTGAGATGGTTTTTAGTCTTTGGAATTTTGGTGGTCCTAATTGGATTAGAGAAGAGCGTGCTTATTATGCTGAACTTGACAACGAATGGACTCTAGTGGGTAAAAATGGGTGTGCCGTCGTCCCTAACCCCGGTGATCACCGGAGCTACAGCTCGGTGGTCCAACATGGCCGGTCAGTTTTCGAGCGTTTATCAGGGCCTATTCATGACAGTATTAATTCAGCAAATTCCGCTTCTTCATCACAGCCTAATCATGGTGTTAAAGAGCCTCCAATTGAACCTCATTACTCTGCGCGTATGCATGGGAGAACGTATGTTACGTGCCATGCATGCGGCGACTCGGGGCATTTTGCACGTAATTGTACCACCCCAAACCTTCCTGGGTTGTGGCCCTTCATTCATTTTGATTCTTTCCCTAGCCCACCGGACGAAGCCTGGGCCGAGGGTGCCGTTGAGGCCTGGTTCCATTGCATTGGGCCAGAAGCACCAATAAGGCAAGTATCGTCATTTAAGGAGCTGGTCAAGGACCATTTTCCAAATTTCCAACCGAGACCGACGCTTGCCTCCTCGCATTCCACTACACCTACCAACTCTGCTTCTTCCTCTGCTACCACCTTGACAAACCCGCCTGGTTCGTCCTTGTCGCCGGCGAGGGCTGTAGTTGCCACTTCAGCGGTGAGCAATCTGATGGCCAACATTCCGATAGACCCTCTCCCATTTGTGCCAGAAGGGTTTCAGATACAAGAAATCGAGGGAAGAACAGGGGTTTCTCGAGCCATTCTTCCGCACCGACCACGACGACATGAAGATTGGGCGATAGCCTCCATCCATCCGCATCCTAATGAGGTATTCTTCCCTAATGTCCGTGATGTCCTAGAGGAATTCTTTCAAGAGGAAGCGCATGTTGGGTTTAGAGAGATCCAACCCTGTCCCTTCGGAGAAGCATACGTGCAGTTCTTGCATGTCAGAGATAGAGACAGACTCATTAGACAAAGTCCGCATGCATTCGGAGATGTCTTTATTTCCTTTACAAAACACAACGAGGGAAGAAACTGGCGTAGGCTCAATTTCAATAGGACTTGTTGGCTCCTGTTTGTGGGTGTTCCGTTTGATTTCTGCAATACTGATGACATAGCTGCTGCAATTTCCAAATGGGGAAGAATCATAAGCTGGGAAAGAGAGGATGCTTTAAGAGGGAAGATTCTGGTTAAGGCTCGAGTGACTGATCTTATTGAAATACCCAAAAGTATAAGGTGGTCTGAGGGTGAGAGATTTGAGGAGGAATCATGGACTAGTTCAGTTGAAGTGCTCTTGGAGGAGATGCTAGGAGGGGGGCCAGCAGATGAGGATCCTATTCCTCCAGAGGGTGTGGACCCTCACCCTGTGCCACAACATGCTAATGACTTCCCAGGTTTCCAACCTTTGCCAGTGCACAATATTAACATTCCAAATGAGGGTTGGGGGGCTTGGGAGGATCCGATCGAACAAGATGAGCAGGAGCAGCATTGGGCTTTCCCACAACAAGACCTGGTGGTTCCAATGCAGCAACAAATGGAAATTCCTATGCAGCATGATGATGGACACCCAAATAGCAGTATCACTACGACTGTATCTCTGTCTGATGGATTACTGTCTCTCACTCATTCAGCAAGTGAGGAGGTAAATCGGGCAGTGCAAGTGCAACCTATGGCTTTGGGTCTGCTTAACATTGCTCTTGCCTACCAGGCAGATGATGAAGAAGAAGATCCTCAGTTAAATAACAACTTGCAAGCTCAGGATGGGCAACAGAATCCTTCAGCAGAGCCACAGGTTGACTCTGAAGCTCCTATCCAGCCTCTTATCGTACAAAGGGGTGAACCATCTCCTACTGTGCAACATAATCAGCTGGAGCAGCCACTGACAGTTGAGAAGATGGATGTTGTTCCCACAGAACAAGTTTCTGCTACTGCTGCCCACATTTCTGCTCAAGCACCTATTTCTCAGCCACTGGTTTTGTCTGCTTCAGACAAAGGGAAAGAGGATGTGCCAGCCCGTCAGGGAGGATCATCATCCAATTTCAGTACTAGAGGTATTGCAGAGAGGACTTTTCCTTCTACTCCCTCCCATATGTTTGATTTTCACTCAATTGCTAAGCAACATGCTTTGGATATTATTGATGGTTCTCACTTAATTTATGAAGAAGGTCTGGACCTTTGGATACAAAACTTTGCCCCTGCTACTCAAGGAAACAAAAGTACTTTCAAGATTGAAATACCTGTAAGTTGGTTCAATTTCATAATACACCTGTTACTGACACCAGATCAGTTTGGATGGACAATACACCTGCTTAAGTCTAATTTGTGGAATTTGCTTGCTGAAAACTGTCATAATGAAGAGACATTCCTATTCCATATTCCTGATGGCTGCTTAACCTCACAGGCCATAACATGTAAGGAGATATTCCAGTATGTGGGTAAGGAAAATGAAGGGAGTAGTCCAGCTGCCCATTCTTCCAGTGGAGCTGGCAGCCCCCTACTGCAGGTGTCCCCCAACAAAGTCATCCTATTGCCTCCTGGAGAAGCCACTTCCAAAAAAAGGAGAGAGAAAGAGCCATTGGTAGAAACTCAGGTAAGAAGAAGTGACAGAATTAAGAAAGATAATAATGGCTATAGGAGGAAAACATGTGATGCTAAATCTTGCTTGCCCTGTAATGCCATTCCTCCTATTATTCCCAATAAAGTGGTTAAGAACTTGACAAAAACTTTCTTTAAGGTGTCTGAGGATGAGCTCCAGGAAAAGTTATCCAAGAGACCCAAAAACAAGGGGCTAGAGGAGGTGGCCAAGGTGTCCAAAGCCACTGGAGCTGAAGCACAACCAAGATTTGATTAATGATAGAGTGCTGCAATAGTTATAGTCCCTGCTGTTGCATTTTGTTCTGTTATCCTAAGACTGCATGTGTTATGTGTGCTGGATGTAGTAGCTTTTGTAATGTGAGAAATTCTGGACCTGTGAGACATCTTTTGCTGCAAACTGAATCCTGTCACTACAGTAAATCTTCTGAGACTAAGTTACTTGTCAGAATGGTTCCATTCAAATGGCTGTATGTGATTCATCCATTATGGATGTTACATGGAAAAGTTCTATGCACTCCTGCTTCACAATTATGCTTACTATCACAATGCATGGCTCATGTGGATATCACGAGAT
Organism: Aegilops umbellulata; assembly: GCA_032464435.1. NCBI lineage: Eukaryota > Viridiplantae > Streptophyta > Magnoliopsida > Poales > Poaceae > Aegilops > Aegilops umbellulata. The sequence goes on from CP136058.1 coordinate 336,808,979, forward strand.
GGATCTTGATAAAGGAATATAACCCCCTCTTGGTTAAACATGAATAACAACAGATCTTGGAACATTCTTAACTGGAACATTAGAGGCATTAATGCCCAAGACAAATGGCTGGCAATTAGACAGAAATTGGAGGAAAGTGCTGCTGGTGTAGTCTGTATTCAAGAAACAAAAAGGGAAAATTTTGACCTTGCATACCTTCACAACTTTTGTCCACAGAGATTCACCAAATTTGAATTCCTCCCTTCCATTGGAGCATCTGGTGGCATTCTCACTGCCTGGAATGGTGCTTTGTTCACAGGAGAGCTACTCTTTCAAAACAAGTTATCTATTTCCATTCAATTCACATGTAATATTTCTTCAAACAGGTGGATCCTCTCAAACATATATGGGCCTTGCAGACATGAGGAAAAGATTGAATTTATTGACTGGTTTAGCAACATTCAAATGCCCAATGATGTGGATTGGATAATCATGGGTGACTTTAATTTTATCAGAACACCAGAGAATAGAAACAAACCAGGTGGAGATGTCAATGAGATGCTATTATTTAATGAAGCCATCAGTAGCTTGGGACTGATTGAGCTACCTTTGAAAGGAAGACAATATAGCTGGAGCAACATGCAGGAATCCCCTCTCCTTGAAAAATTGGACTGGTTCTTTACCTCTGCTTCCTGGATGACAAGCTACCCTAACTCCATGGCCCTTCCTTTGGCAAAGCCAATTTCTGATCACCTGCCTTGCATGATAAAAATTTACACAAATATTCCTAAATCAAAGGTGTTTAGGTTTGAAAACTACTGGTTAAAGCACAGCTCCTTCAAACAAGTTGTGCAATCAGCTTGGAACATTCCAGTAGGTTATACTGATCAAGCCAAAAAGATTAATGCTAAGTTCAAAAATTTAAGAAGAGCTCTGAAGTTATGGGCTAGAAGTCTGTCCTGCATGAAAAAATAGATTGAGGATCTCAATGCATGCATATTCTTTTGGGACTGGGTTGAAGAATTCAGAAACCTCTCCTTATTTGAGGCCAACTGCAGATCTATGCTCAAGGAATACTTGTTGACTGTTCTGAATAATCAGAAGATTTACTGGAAACAGAGAGGCAAAATAAAAGGGGTTAAATTTGGAGATGAAAATACCAAATTTTTCCACACAAAGGCTTCCATTAATCATAGGCATAACAAAATTGCAATGTTGCTAAATTCAGATCAAGTGGAAGTTACTGAGCATGAAGGAAAAGCTGCTATCCTATGGGATACTTTCAAAAGAAGACTGGGACAATCTAATGGACACACTATGCATTTTGATCTCCATGATTTATATAACCAAGCAGTGGATCCTGCCATTTTTATTCAATTAGAGGAACAGTTCACCAGGGAGGAAATTGAGGAGGTTGTCAAAAACCTACCATCAGATAAATCACCAGGACCTGATGGTTTCAACAATGAGTTCATTAAAGCTTGCTGGGATATTATTAAGGAAGATGTTATTGACCTCATCATGGCCTTCCATGCTGGTACTGTGAACTTGGAGAGTATAAACACATCTTACATTACTCTGATTCCAAAAATTGAAGTTCCTCTAACACCCAATGACTTCAGGCCAATCTCTCTGCTAAATGGGGTTCTTAAAATCATTACAAAATTGCTGGCTAATAGATTACAAAAAATTATCCTGAAATTGGTTCACATCAACCAATATGGATTCCTTAAGGACAGAGTAATTCAAGACTGCCTAGGATGGGCATATGAATATATACACCAATGCCATAAATCAAAAGAGGAACTGTTGGTTATTAAACTAGATTTTGAAAAGGCATTTGACACAATTGAACATCAAGCAATCATTGAGATTTTTAGAGCAAAAGGATTTGGAGAAAGATGGATCACATGGATGCAGATGCTATTTACTACAGCATCCTCTGCTGTCATGCTCAATGGAGTTCCTGGGAAGAAATTTTATATCAAGAGAGGAGTGAGACAGGGAGATCCTTACTCCCCCTTGATCTTTGTTCTTGCTGCGGATCTACTTCAGAGTATTTTGAACAGGGCCATGAGATTGAATGTTATTACATCTCCACTACAGGTCAATTCCTGCCCAGATTTCCCAATTGTTCAGTATGCAGATGATACTCTGGTCATCATGCAAGCTAATGCCAGGCACCTAGTGTGTCTCAAAGCACTTTTAAATACTTTTGCTACAGCTACTGGACTCAAGGTTAATTATGCAAAGTCTATAATGGTACCTCTCAACATTAGAGAAGACAGAGTGGAGATTTTCACTAACACACTGCAATGTGCTAGGGGATAGTTCCCTTTTACATACCTAGGGCTACCTTTGGGCATTCATAAACCAACTGTAGAGCAGTGTCTACCTCTTGTTTATAGAATTGCAAAAAGGCTTGCAGGCCTCTCTACTTTCATGACCCAAGCAGGCAAAGTTCTCTTGGTCAAATCAGTCCTCTCATCATTATCCATCTTCTTCATGAGCTGCCTAGACATTCCTGTAACCATTAAGAAACAGATTATTAAGTACTTGAGACACTGCCTTTGGAGAAGCTCTGACATGGAGGATAGAAGACCAGCTTTGGTAGCCTGGCACACAGTTTGCAGGCCAAAAAATCAGGGAGGTCTGGGCATTCTAGACATTTACACTCACAATAAAACACTTTTGATGAAGAATCTGCACAAATTCTTCAATAGACATGATATACCTTGGGTAAAACTTATATGGGAAAGTTATTACTCTGAAGGACAATTACCAGGAAATAATATGATTGGCTCTTTCTGGTGGAAAGCAAACTTGGCTCTTATGGACCAATACAAAGCCCTGGCAAGATGCAATGTGGGAGATGGAAGAACTGCTTTCTTCTGGGATGACTTGTGGCATACTTCAATTCTCAAACATTCTCTACAACACTTACACTCCTTTGTCAGAAACCCACATACAACTGTCCAAACAGTTATCAACACAGAATACCTCCAGGACCTGTTTCATCTACCACTCACAACTGAAGCCTATGAGGAATTCTTGCAAATGGAAGACATATGCATCCAAGCAAGACAATCTGAACATATAGATGCCCTGGACACCTGGAGTTACATTTGGGGGAATGAATTCTACTCCTCAATCGAGGCCTACAAAGTACTGATTGGACACAAGCAAGTCCCACCACACTTCAATTGGATCTAGAACTCATCCTGTCAACCAAAACATAAGGTATTCTTCTGGAAGCTACTTCATGATAGAGTAAATACAAGGAATCTGCTAAGGAGGAAAAACTTTGTGTTGGAAGTTTACAACTGTGCTGTTAGAGATTGTCAACAGGAAGAAACTCTGCATCATCTGTTTTGGGATTGCCCCTTTGCTCAACAATGCTGGAACTACATCTGCCCTACTAGGACTCTAAATTTATCAGTCCTCGAAGCCTTCCAAGACCTTAAGAATAAGCTGCACTTCCCTTTCTTCATGGAGATCATAATTCTTGGATCATGGGCCATCTGGTATCTAGAAACAACAAGATATTTGAGAATATTACTCCAACTTTCCAAGGCTGGAAGTGCATATATTTAGAGGAACTCAAACTTCTGAAATATAGAATGAAGACTAAGCACGAGAGAATGTTCTCTAACTGGCTGGATTCTCTGTTGTAATCTCTTTTACTTCTTCTTTTGTCTGTAGTTTTTTTTCCTAGTTTCTTTTATTTTTCTTTTCTTTTCTTTTCTGTTTTTTGTTTTCTTAGGCTTACCTCAAGCCCATAAGACTACTCTGTTTCATCTACCTTAATAAAAGTTGCAGTGGGGTGTTTACCCTACTGTTTATAGTCAAAAAAAATGATATGGGTAGTACAAGAGTAGATCTACCACGAGATCAAGGAGGCTAAACCCTAGAAGATAGCCTATGGTATGATTGTGTATGATGATGGTTGTCCTACGGACTACAACCCTCCGGTTTATATAGACACCGGATAGGGTTAGGGTTACACAGAGTCGGTTACAATGGTAGGAGATCTTGAATATCCGCACGCCTAGCTTGCCTTCCACGCCAAGAAAATATCCTTTCGGACATGGGACGAAGTATTCAATCTTGTATCTTAATAGTCCTGGAGTCCGGCTATCCGAACACCCCCAAATCCAGGACTCCCTCACTACTCCTGCTTGATTAATATTGATGATATGGGTAGTACAAGAGTAGATCTACCACGAGATCAGAGAGGCTAAACCCTAGAAGCTAGCCTATGGTATGATTGTTGTTCTACGGACTAAAACCCTCCGGTTTATATAGACACCGGAGAGGGCTAGGTTTACACAGAGTCGGTTACAATGGGAGGAGATCTACATATCCGTATTGCCAAGCTTGCCTTCCACGCCAAGGAAAGTCCCATTCGGACACGGGACGAAGTCTTCAATCTTGTATATTCATAGTCCAAGAGTCCGGCCAAAGGTTATAGTCCGGCTATCCGGACACCCCCTAATCTAGGACTCCCTCAGTAGCCCCTGAACCAGGCTTCAATGACGATGAGTCCGGCGCGCAAATTGTCTTCGGCATTGCAAGGCGAGTTCCTCCTTCGAATACTTCATAGAATATTTTGAACACAAGGATAGTGTCCGGCTCTGCAAAATAAGTTCCACATATTGCCTTAGAGAGAATAATATTTACACAAATCTAATCTGCTGACGTATTCTGTTGCATGACATCACACCATAGCCAAGCCTTTATTCAAATTGTTTTTACTGTCCCACCTCAGCGCGTTTTGCGAGACGGTTTCCTTGGTGCATCTTGTCAAAGCAGAGATCGTGTCCCCTTTATTTACGGGATTCTCATCAATACGGACATGGGTAACCCAGTTGTGCCTGTTGGTATGTCTCCTCGATCAAAGGTAAGTCCCAAACGGTCACGGGGAGGGCTTTTGGTATTCAACCTCTTATAAAGAGACCAAGGCTTTACTCCTTTCGATCTCAATCGAATCCGCCTCTCGCCTAGAGTTCCAACACCCATGGCTCCAGATTCAGGCGCTTCGGACCTTCAATGATGTCCGGCTCCGACCTTCAAGGCCGATGGACACCTTCTTCCGTCACGGAGGAAGACGTGCTAAAGCTGAGAGAGGCCAGGTACTTGCCGGCGAAATATCACATAGGCTGCCTGCTCAAGGGTAGGTCATTCCCACTCCCAAGCCCGGTGAGAGTGTGGTGTTCGTATCTCACTTCCTCCGAGGGCTAGGCTTCGCGACGGATCCCTTCGTGAGGGGGCTCATGTTCTATTATGGGCTGGAATTTCACGATTTAGCTCCGGAGTCCATCCTCCACATCTCATCGTTCATCGCCGTGTGTGAAGCCTTCCTCCGTATTACTCCTCCCTTCGGACTATGGCTCAAGACCTTTAAAGTAGAACCGAAGATGATCGAGGGACGGCACGCGGAGTGCGGAGGCGCTGTTATAAGCAAGAATGCCGACGCTCCATGGCCCGAGGGCTCTTTTCAAGAGGAGTCCAGCTTATGGCAACAAGAGTGGTTTTATATCACAGCTCCCAGGGGCACCAAGTGGGTGGCGCCGCCTATGTTTCGCTTGGGTCCCCCGCCCCGACTAGCGTCATGGGTCAATAAGGGGCTGGACCGGGGGCCGGTAAAGGACGTGCCCCTGTTGCAGGGCCGCATCCGAGATCTCCTGGGAAGAGACATCAGTCTGGTCGTGGTGACGCAGGTCATGTTGATTCGCCGAGCCCTGCACTGCAAACGTCGCCCTCTCTGTCTGTGGGAGTTCAATCCGGAGGGACCGCGAGCTCTCCAAAATTTTATGGGCGTGACGCCCGCGGAGATGTACAAATTGTTCTTCGGACCACACGCAGTGTGTCCGGATTGTACCGAGGACGCAGGTCTGAGCTACAATCGTCTGGATACTCAAGTAAGTAGCCCTGTGCCCAGACACATCATCTGTTCATTTATCACGACATCGCCCTTAAAAGAGTTGTTCTTGAAACAGGAGTGGATCGCGAAGGCGAAGTTAATCAGGTGTCCGGCCCCCTTCCTGAAACCTCGCCGGATCCCGTGTTAACCAGGATGCTGGACATCGTGCCTTCGGAACAAAACGAAGGGGGGGACCAGGAAGCTACTGCCTCCATGAGGGAGGCTATCCGGAAAGGAGGAATCGAAAATTCCTCTCCTCAGGGGAAGAATAGGACCACCTCTGAAGACCCGGAGACCGTGATCTCAAAGCAGGGGAAGAAGTCTTCGCCAGAGGGTCCTGTGCTGGGGGATACCTCGGTCGCACTATGCCCTCAAGGGGATCAGCCCTCCACCGAGCCGTAAGTAGAAAGGAGGTTTAAAATGAGGGAAATCCTTGCTTTATTTCTGAGGAAAATAACCGAAAATTTACCTTGTAGTTCGGATCTCAGCCCTTCTCAGCAGAGCTCGTCTTCGGGGGATCTTCTTCCGGAAATGATGGAGAGCGGAACGCCTCCCCCTGCCGTACCGCCTTATGAGGCGGGCGACCCCGAGGTATCGTTGCGGAGGGTTTCTCCTAATCTGGCAGGGCCGGAAGGCAGTCATATGGCCCCCCAAAGTCCTTCGTGTCCGGCCTTTGAAAAAAGCCGTCGAACGAGTCCGGCACCGCCTGGTGCACGGTCGGAGGAACTGAAAGATCTGTTAGGGCGAGTGTCCATCTCCGAGGAGCACCGTACGTTGATGGGTACGGTAATTGAAAGGATTTCATCCGCGGAGAGCGGGTTGCACGAGGCTGTCAGGAGCTTACTGGCAGGTTTTGAGGTACGCGAACTGATGTACCTTTTGACAGTTCTGCATATTTAAGATGCGCCCTGTGTAGATAGTAGCCCCTGAGACTCTGTGTGCTGTCGAAAGAGACGGCGCGCAGAGGATCATAATCCCAGGTATAATTTTCCGCCCTCCTATGTAGGTGGCGAAGTGTCCGGTGGCCGGCCGGACTGACGAATTTGCCGAGCTAAAGCGGCAACTTGACGTGGCATACGCCAACATCGCGCTTGTCCACAAGCGGCTTGACGAGGCACAAGGTATTTAATTTCTCCCAAGACACCTGGTAAGAGGAGCTTGATGCCAGTATCTTACCATGTGTGCGCTTAATGCAGATGGAGCTGCTGCCGTGGAGGACCTTCGGGCGGAACTTGCCCGAGCCAAGGAGCAAGCCAGGAAAAGTGATGCGGCTTCCTTAAAGGCGATTGAAGAGCTAAAAGCCGAACAGGCTGCTCACTACCGAAGCAAGAAGGAAATGGCCGAGATGGCTGTGAAGTTGAAGAGCGCTGCTGACCATTGCAAGCTTCTTGAAAAAGAAGATCGGGCGGAACGGACGGACCTGGAGAAGGCCACAACAGCGACCAAAGATGCTCGTTCTGCGATGAGAGCAATGAAGGAGGAGTTGCGTCAGGCCGGAGATATCGTGGCTGGAAAGCCCTTTATGCTGCGGATGAAGTTCGGAGATCCTAAATATGCTCCGTTGGACCAGATGTGGAGTTCAGCGGACGCATATCTGGACTTAGCGGCGAGTGCCGCCGATGCGGCCGAACACTTCCGAGATCAGAAAGATCGCGAAGTGGAAAAGCTATTCTGGTCATAGTTCAACAATCCAGAGCGTCCGCTTCCATTGACCGACCGTTTGGCCGAATGGACCGAGCTGAATAGGTTATCCGGACTCACCATGAAGTATGTCGTGGATCATCTATGGCCGGAGAGGCCAAAGCCGAACAGTTATTTTAGCTTGGTGCAGCAGCTCCTTGGTGCAGTGCCGTATATTAACGCGATGAAGAGGTCAGCATGCATAGAGGGTGCGCGGATGGCCCTTGCCCGTGTCAAGACATACTGGGCGGAGATGAAGGCCACCGCCGTTGCATCCCGAGATTCGGACGAAAGCCGAGTACCTGCCGAACACTACTTTCAAGAAGTTCTGGAGGGCGCTCGTTTAATAGAGACGCAGTGCTTGAAGGATATTATGTTCATAACATGTATTCTTGTTTAAAACAATATTTGGATGAGATGTAGAAGCTTTTTATACTTGTGCCTGCAAGAATTATAATACCTCCTGTGCGGCCGTTAATGTATATATGTATATAACCTGTGTCACGTCCCTAGTTCTGGTATGACCTAGGCTAGCCTTCATGTGTGCATCATGTTAAATTTCATTTTAAATTTGAATTGGGGATTTGTGAAACCCTCAGAATCATTTCTGGAAATGACCCAGATAAAAATTGCTCCAAAGAGGTCCAAGAAAATGTTCATGTTACTCTCTGAAAATATTGGTCAGAGGTAAAAATCAAACAAATATTTTTAGGAGCTCATAAATATTTATTTTGGCCATTTGGAATTAATCCAGTAATTATTTGCGTTGGATAAATATTTATATATATATATATATAATATTGTCCAATATTTCTGAATTTTGGTGAGGGGCTTTGGAGTGGTCCAACTAGTCCCTACAAAAATTTATAGAATAAAATAAAATGGTTTAGTATTTTTATTAAACCAAACAAATGTCAGAAAAATAGAAAACAGAAACAAAATAGAAAAAAAGGGAAACCCTTACCTGGACCTACCAAGGCCACTTGCTGGCCTGGCCTGCTGCCGCTCTAGCCCAGCCCAGCTGGCCACCGCACCGTCCCCCATCTCGCGCCAGTAGGCGAGGCGCGTGCCCGGCGCGCGCGCGCGCTCCGCGCGCCACGCGAGCTGCCTGCCTGCCCTCCCCTGCCAGCGCGACGAGCTGGCCGACGTCGCCACTACCGTCTGGATCGAGCGCTCCCTCTCATTCGCTCTCTCTCCCTCTCCCTCGTTCTCTCCCGAAACCGAACGTCGTCGTCGCCGCAGCTCACCGCCGGTGTGCTCCCCGCCGTCCCCTCGCCCCTCCGTCGTGTCTGCAAGCTCCGCCACGTCTCCGTCCACCTCTCCATCGAGCCACGCGGCGCGGGAAGCCCTATGGAGTCGCCATCGCCGTCGTCTTCAAGCTTCGGCCGACGAGATCGCCATCGTTGCTCCGGCTGCGCCAAGCCTTCCCCGAGCTCGCCGACCCCGCCGTTGGATTCGCTGTGAGCCCCGCCATCGAAACCCTCTCTCCCCTGCTCTTCCGGCGCCCTCTAGCCCTCCGCCGCTCGAAGCCGTGCCCCGGCCGCTGCCGCGAGCCTCGCTCCGGCGAGCTCCGGCCCCCCCTCGTCCTCCTACCTACCCCACTAGATGCGGGAGAGCACGGGCTACGCCCCGGTGCTCCCAGCCGCCGCCCCCGTGGCCTGAAACACGGACGCCGCCACGTCCAGAGGTCGCCGACGACGACTCTTGCCGGCCTGACATGCGGGCCCGACCAGCCAGGTGATTAGCTTAAGGCTAATCACCATTTTGCTAACCACCCTTGACACTAACAGTGGGCCCAGCGCCCTCTAATCCTAATTAGACCAAATAAACCCCCTGTTAACTAACTGAGTCACTGACGTGTGGCCCCCACACGTCAGGTTTGACCTGGTCAGCGTCGTTGACTCGCTGACGTAGTGATGACGTCATGCTGACGTAGTTATTCTTTTTCTGGAATTATTTTAAAACAGGAAATTCCAAAAAATGTTCAAAACTTCAAAAATTCATATAAATTCAACCGTAGCTCAGATTGAAATAATTTATATATGAAAAATTATCAAAAAAATGCAACCTATCCATCTGTACCAGTCTCATGCATGAAAAACCAAGTTATACCTGCTGTATAAGTGAAACACTAAAATGGCTTATATAAAGAGCTTATTTTGGAGATGCATTTGAATCTTTGGTTCAAATGGACTTCATGCAAATGAATGCTAGTTGAATTAGCTCAATAACATCACATCTTCATGCCATCTTCATGCATCATATTGTTGCATATGATTGTGTATTGATTGCCGACACCGTTCCTTCTCGATAGGTCCTGCTCCGGAGACCGATCCAGAGTACCTGTCAGAGGAGCAGTGCCCCCCTGTTGATCTACCAGGCAAGCAAACCCCCCTTGTTCATTCCGATACATCCCACTCTCTCGCTCCTGCTCTCTTTTATTGCATTAGGACAACAAAGATTCAATTGCTACTTTATGCTGCGGTAGTTGAACCCATTCCTCTGCATGACCTGTCATTGCCACAGTAAATAGTTGAAACCCACTAGCATGTGTAGGAGTTGAATGAGCCATGTTGTGTTCCTACCATGCCATGCCTGCTATTGCTTAGAGTTGTGTCAGGTCTAATTCATTGGGAATGGATTGGAGTGTTATGCTATGTTCTGATGCTGAGAGTTAAGCGTGTGAACACGGTTTGGTAAAGGTAGCGGTGAGAGGCCATGTAGGAGTACATGGTGGGTTGTCTCACTGGAACCGTCCTTAAGCACTGAGTTCTGTGTATGTTGTCCAATGACTAGCTACTACCACGCATTGGAATGCTTAAGTGCCCCTCTCGACTTATTAATCACCTCGATCTCTGTCCAGGAGTTGCAACTAGTTTCTGGTGTTTATAGGTAGTGCTATTTTTCTACCGAGTGGCACCCGACAGGGTGGGCTTGGGACAGACTAGGCACACGTGGCCCAGTGTACCGAGTGGCACCCGGATGGTGGGCTCGGGAACCCTGCACACATCGTTTGGGGCCGTGAGCGACACCCCGGCCGGATCTCCTTGCGGATGGAACCCGAATAGGCGATAAACCTGGACTAGAGTCTTGTGTGGTTAGTCAGGTCGTGGCCGACACCCTCGCCAGGCTTCCGCTTGAAGGTTGCCGAGATACATGACGTGTACATGGTGCTAAGTGGTGAGAGCGTGTGTGAAGAAGTACACCCCTGTAGGGTTATCATGATCTATTCGAATAGCCATGTCCTCGGTTATGGACTTCTTGGATGCTTACGTGGTACATAGACAACTTAAAGTGGATACTCTAAAATGCTTAAGATAAGTGTGAGTGCTATGGATGGCCTTCTCGTGGTGAGACGGGGATGAATCCATAGCGGTGTATTGATGTGGTGATTAGTGGACTCGTGTGCGCTGCCTCACCTCAAAGAAGTTACTCGTAGTCGTAGAATAGGTTAGCCACTGAGTCAAAGCTGGCTTGCTTCAACTAAATCCCACAATATCTTCTTGATACAAATACATGTATGTTAGGATCTGATGTAAGTCTTGTTGAGTACCTTTGTACTCACATTGCTTTATTTATGTTTTTTCAGCGGAGACTTCGGTCTTACTAGTAGTTCCACTTGGACTTCGACGAGTAGCTTGCTACCTCAGCTACGATCTTGCACCCTTGGGAGGGTCTTGTAGATAGTCAGGCTTCTCAGCCTTTTTCTTTTGTAGTTGTCTATACTCAGACATGTAATGCTTCCGTTGCTTGTATGCTCTGAATGATGGGTCATGTGACCACTGTTTGTATTTAGTGCTATGTGGCTCTTCTGGGCCCTTATCTATATGAGTTTGCGTTATCTTGTGATGCCATGTTGTACAACACATACTTGCATGTTATGCGTACGCGTAACGTGTATTGCTATGTGTGGGTTCCGACAATCTAGTTGTTTATCCTTGTCAGCCTCTCTTATGGGGAAATGTAGTCTAGTGCCTCCTTGAGCCATAGGAGTCCGCTACAGCCCGGTTCACCGAAGTCCTGCTAGCCCAGCACTACTGTTCAGGACACTTGACTGGCCGGCATGTGTTTCACTTCGTTCTTGTGTCTGTCCCTTCGGGGAAATGTCACGCGGTGATGTCTGGAGTCTTGCCTAGCCTGCTACAGCCCGGGTTACCGGAGTCCTGTTAGCCCAGTGCTACAGCCCGGATTCACACGCTGCTGACCGACATACTCGAAGTTGATTCATGTATGCCTGTCCCCATGGGTTAGTGCCGCTTTGGGTTCACGACTAGTCATGTCGGCCCGGGTTCTCTATCATATGGATGCTAGCGATACTATCATATACGTGAGCCAAAAGGCGCAAACAGTCCCGGGCCATGGTAAGGCGACACCCGTGGGAATACCGTGCGTGAGGCCACAAAGTGATATGAGGTGTTACATGCTAGATCGGTGTGACTTAGAATCGGGGTACCGACAACCTGAAAGATGGCAGTCGTCGGCTTCAGCCCCCACGCATATAATGCGGGGGTGTTAGCAGAAGGCACATTTTCACACTTGATCCAACGTCTTGGTCCATGAAGGAGGTGATAGCGCAGCGAACTAGGCAATCAGACTATAATGCTTTATCACTTTCACTTAGCCATAGGAGTTTGACATTGGGGCTACTATATAGCCCCTGGTGGCGCCGCGCTCGCCTGAATCCGGGGCGCGTGTGTGCCTGACCAGGAAACGACCCTTCGTTAATGCGGAGGAATCCCGAAGATTCCGATAGGTCATCGAGTGGTTGACCAGTCTCACGCTATATCATGACAGTCAGTTTTCGGCTTTCTCTACTGAGGTGCTCGCCTGGCTGAACCGGGGCACAATCGCAGTAGTTCTCCTGGTGCCGCCTTAGCCGATAGAGCAAAACATAAGGCGGCAAAACACAGGAGCTGGGCAAACCCAACATTTGACCAAAGACATGATTCGGAGCTGATGCATATAAGGCCAAACTCGCGACGCCGAACACTCCCTAAGGTATTCGGTCTTTATGAAAACGGGCTGAGTAGTGCCCAACATAATAAGCCCCTGTTGTCCAGGTACGTGCAAAATTCTGACATGGCCACATGCCAAGACACCAGCCTCCTCCTCGGTTATACTGAGAATCCGGGGGATGTGTATCAACAAGAGACAGTAAAAAAGGTTTACACAGGGTCTTAATCTAAAAAGAATCCTTGGAACGGGTCCCTGCTGCACGTCTGCGCCTGTGTCTCCGTTGTGCCGTGTCCTGGACGGGTGTAGCACGGTGTTCATCTATAAAAGAGAGGAACTTAGTTGAAAAAATAGTCGTGCGAAATGTATGTTATAATAAACAAAGTATAATTTAAGATGGGTAAAATTGAGCCTTATTGTCGCTTATTTTACATACGCGGAGCCCCTTGTATAGGGGTGTACGGCTATTTAAACCTTTATCAACTATATGTTTGCTCCGGAATCGTCTAGCCGTGTCTGTGGTCTTGACGACCTGTTAGATGCTTTGGTTGGTGAAGCTGCTTTAATGTGTGGCTGCCAAGGCAGCCGCACAGTCTTCCGCGTGCGAGGAGGGCTCAATATTTCCCTTTAATGACATGATGACTCGTGGACCGGGCATTTTAAGCGTGAGAAACGCATAATGCAGTATTGCGTCAAAGCGGGCGAAAGCTTCACTGTCCCAGTAGTGCTTGATAGCTGCTTTGAAACGGAGCGATGTGGAAGGTCAGCCTTTCGCTACGGAAGTTGTTAGGGGAGCCGAACACAACTTCTAGTAGGAGGGAGCCCGTGCAATGGGCTTCTGGGCTTGGCACTACTCCTTTAAAGGAAGTATTGCTATGGCTAATTTTTGTTGGGTCCATCCCCATTTTGCGGACTGTGTCCTGATATAGCAGGTTTACACAACTGCCGCCGTCCATCAGGACTCGTGTAAAGTGGAATCCGTCAATTATCGGATCTAACACCAAGGCAGCCCAGCCTGCGTGCCGGATGCTTCCGGAGTAATCCTGATGGTCGAAGGTGATTGGTTTAACAACCAGTGGCGAGACTCCTTTGTGATAGGCCGCATGGCGCGTATCTCTATAGGCGCCACTTCGTTTCTCCCTTTTGTCACGTGTAGTACGTTTACTGTCTTGACTTCTTGTGGGAATTTCTTTTGTTCCCCAGTGCTTTGTTTGTGGGGTTCATCATCGTCCTCACTTGGTGTATCTAGCCCCTTGTGTTCGGCATTGAGTTTGCCGGATTGCTTGAAGACCCAACATTCTCTGTGGGAATGATTTGCAGGCTTCCCGGGGGTGCTGTGGATTTGACATATCTTGTCCAGGATTTTGTTTAAATTAGACAGTTCGTCCCTATTATCTTTAAGGGGCAGCTTTTGCCGACCCTGGCGAGAGCTTTTGAGTCTGGCGTTGACTGTCGTGCTCTTCGGGCTATTTCCCTTATTCCGGCGCTGGTCTTTGCTGCGTCATGGCTTTCCGTTTCCATCCCTGACTTCGGATGTACTTGGGTCGCTGGTGTTGCGTCTTGCCAACCAGCTGTCCTCTCCCGTGCAAAAGCGGGTCATGAGGCTTGTTAATGTGGCCATTGTTCTTGGCTTTTCTTGGCCGAGGTGTCTGGCGAGCCATTCGTCTCGAACGCTGTGTTTGAAAGCTGCTAAGGCTTCAGCGTCTAGACAGTCGACTATCTGGTTCTTTTTAGTAAGAAATCTGTTCCAGAGCTTCCGGGCTGACTCTCCGGGTTGTTGAGTTATATGACTTAAATCGTCTGCGTCCGATGGTCGGACATAGGTCCCTTGAAAATTTGCCCGAAAAGGGTCCTCGAGCTCTTCCCAACTTCCAATGGTGTTTTCGGGGAGGCCTTTAAGCCAATGCCGGGCTGGCGCTTTGAGCTTGAGGGGTAGGTATTTTATGGCGTGGAGGTCGTCTCCTCTGGCCATGTGGATATGGAGGATATAGTCCTCAATCCAGACTCCAGGGTCTGTCGTTCCATCGTATGCCTCTATGTTTAGGGTTTGAATCCCGCTGGAAATTCATGGTCCAGCACCTCATCGATGAAACATAGGGGGTGTGCGGCACCCCTGTATTTGGGTGTGCCGTGGTGTTCGGATATTTGTTGCGTTGCATTGCTTACTAGAGCTTGCTTTCTTGGCCCGTAGATAGATCTGGCTGGGCCATCTTTTTGATGCGAATCCTCGTGTGGATCGCGTGTTGGCTTGTGTGCGGCGCCGTTTGCCGTTCTATGTTGGCCATGAGTTCGTCTACCCGACCGCGTGGCTTCTTTGTTTTTTGATTGCGGGGGCTCTAAGGCCTCCTCGTCAAATTCAGGCAGTAGCTTTCGCTTCGGGTAGCTCTTTGTGTGGCGACTGCCGCCGTATTTGTCTGCGGTGTTGAGTACTTTGCTCCATCTGATTCTGAGTGCATCTTCCGCTGTTTTGAGCTTCCGCTTCTGCTTTTTCAGGCTACGCGCAGTGGCGGCAAGCCTTTTCTGGAGGTTCTTCTGCTTCAGGAACTTATCTGGCGTGAGGTCGTCTGGACTGTTATCTTTGCCGGGGATGGGTTGTTCGGTTTGTTTATCCAAGTAGCCTTGTTCGGACGGTTGGTCTATGCCATGTTCATCGTCCGCTGGCTCGCCCTACTCTGTGGCTGGGTCCGTATGACCGCTGTCTCTGTCGAGGCGGGGTTTGGAGCGGCGTTTACGCCGCCGTTTTGACTGCTTTTCGAAGGAACGGTCCTTCGTTGCGTCCTCTCGTTCTTCGTCGTCGTTTCCTTTGGGTGTGCCCACCATGTATACATCGTAGGATGGGGTGGCTATCCAGTGCCCTATAGGTGCTGGTTCTTGTTCGTCTCCTACATCGTCGTCCATACCGTCGATGTCTTCGGAGTCGAAGTCTAGCATGTCGGTTAAATCATTGACAGTGGCTATGAAGTGGGTGGTGGGTGGGCGTCGAATTTCTTTGCCGTCCGCATCCCAATCCTGCCGGTCATAATCCGGCCGGGACTCTCCTGACAAAGAGAGAGACCTTAGTGAATTCAGAATGTCGCCGAAGGGCGAGTGATGAAAGATATCCGCGGCGGTGAATTCCATGATCGGCGCCCAATCGGATTCGATTGGCAGGGGCGCAGAGGGTTCGGAGTCCGGAGAAGAGTCCGGCACCTTGGAGTCATGGGCTTCGTAGAGGATAAAGCTAGTGTTCGGCTCGATCTCCGTAGAGACCGCGGCCCCTGAGGTGGGGTCTAGCCACCCGTCCTTGATCAGCGCAGTCGGCTCCGACCTAGGGGTCAGAGCGGATGCGGGTGCGGCCTCCAGGGCACTGTTCAGCGGCAGAGCTAAATCATGCCCGTCGTGACAGTGCGGCGCGCCCGGCTGTGGCTCGAATCCGTCGAAGATCAAGTCTCCGCGGATGTCAGTCGTGTAGTTCAAACTTCCAAATCTGACCTGATGGCCAGGGGCGTAGCTTTCAATCTGCTCCAGATGGCCAAGCAAATTAGCCCGCAGTGCAAAGCCGCCGAATACGAAGATCTGTTCAGGGAGAAAAGTCTCACCCTGGACCGCATCGCTGTTGATGATCGGAGGAGCCATCGGGCCTAAAGATGACGACATAGAGGAACTCTCAATGAAAGCACCAATGTCGGTGTCAAAACCGGCGGATCTTGGGTAGGGGGTCCCGAACTGTGCGTCTAGGCGGATGGTAACAGGAGACAAGGGACACGATGTTTTTACCCAGGTTCGGGCCCTCTCGATGGAGGTAAAACCCTACTCCTGCTTGATTAATATTGATGATATGGGTAGTACAAGAGTAGATCTACCACGAGATCAGAGAGGCTAAACCCTAGAAGCTAGCCTATGGTATGATTGTTGTTCTACAGACTAAAACCCTCCGGTTTATATAGACACTGGAGAGGGCTAGGGTTACACAGAGTCGGTTACAATGGGAGGAGATCTACATATCCGTATTGCCAAGCTTGCCTTCCACACTAAGGAAAGTCCCATCCGGACACGGGACGAAGTCTTCAATCTTGTATCTTCATAGTCCAAGAGTCCGGCCAAAGGTTATAGTCCGGCTATCCGGACACCCCCTAATCCAGGACTCCCTCACCAGCGACACTACTTCCTTCGGCTCTCCCATACTGGGCTTAGTGGCCGCAGATAGTCCGGTGGGCTCAAAAATCCCGTCTTCGAACCTCGCGATGCGCTTCGGATCTAAGGCCAGAGCGGAGGTTGGGATCGTGAACCCTTGGAAGATCAAGTCCCCTCGGATATCAGTGACATAGTACAGATTTCCAGAACTAATCTGGTGACCTAGGGCGTAGCTATCGATCTGCTCTATATGGCCAAGCGAGTTGGCGCGCAATGCGAAGCCGCCGAATGCAAAGATCTGGCCGGGGAGGAAAACCTCCCCCAGGGCAGCATTGTTGTAGATGATTGATGGAGCCATCAAACGTTCTGTTGACGAAGGAGTGGAACTCTCAATGAAAGCACCAATGTCGGTGTCAAAACCGGCGGATCTCGGGTAGGGGTCCCAAACTGTGCGTCTAAGGTCGATGGTAACAGGAGATGGGGGACACGATGTTTACCCAGGTTCGGGCCCTCTTGATGGAGGTAATACCCTACTTACTGCTTGATTGATCTTGATGAATATGAGGATTACAAGAGTAGATCTACCACGAGATCGTAATGGCTAAACCCTAGATGTCTAGCATGTATGATCGTGATTGCCTCTACGGACCAAACCCTCCGGTTTATATAGACACCGGAGGGGCCTAGGGTTATACAGAGTCGGTTTACAAAGGAAGGAATCTACATATCCGAACGCCACGCTTGCCATCCACGCAAAGGACAGTCCCATCCGGACACGGGAAGAAGTCTTCTGCCTTGTATCTTCATAGCCCATTAGTCTGGCCCATGTTACATAGTACGGACGCCCTAGGACCCCTTAATCCAGGACTCCCTCAACAGCCTTGCAACAATGGCCCCCAAATTAAATCGTTTATCACCAACTGCTGCACTCTTGATGACATTAAGGTCTGGTGCACAAAGGTGGCTATGATCATGTTTACCATTAATGCATCTACCTATAAAGAGAGCAAAATAATCACAGGTATGCGTCGGTCCTAAACAAACGGTTTTTAACCCCTTTCCGCAATGGCATTTGGAACCGTCGCCAAGTGAGTGTGGGCGACATGGGGGTCCTTCCCACACGACCCAGAAACCGTCGGGGATATGCCCTCCTGGCACACACGTTCGGCAAAATAAGGTCGTGTGCGACTGGCGAGCGCTCAAATACAGAAATACATACAGTAGAGTTAAAAAATACAATTATACGGCGAAATTATTTCCGGTCGCAAGTACATCCCACATAGTCAGTCCCCGCTAAATGTTTTGGTTCGTATGTACGTCCCACACATTCGCTCCAAGGAAAACGTTTCCATTCACAGGTACATCACACACAATTTTTCCCGTTAAATCATTTGCGTTATTGAATGTATCACACACGATCCATGGAAGAAATTGTGTGGCAAAGGTTGTCCATCACACATAGTTTTTATGTGGTAAATGTTTGCGCAAGGTGGCCTAACGCAAACAGTTTTCAAGAGAAAGTCATGTGTGATTGTTCATTGATCCAACACGGTTTATTCCTAGAAACTGTGTGCATTGCCTGAGATCATCGCCCACGGTATTTTTTCAACAACCCTTTGCAATAGCAAAACCCAATTAGCAGGCTAATTATCCAATTATTCATAATCCATTTATTAATCTAATTGACATTTCATATTAAGCACACAATATATTTCATTTCCATATTAAGGAAGCAGAATTTCATAATTGAAATACATCACAGTACAACATGATATAGCTTCAGCACTCAGCTACCCCATTACACAACTGCACTAGCAGCAAGTTCCACATGCAACATGTAGAACCTTTTGAAATTAGCATCATAGATGGTATATAGACAGATGCATCTCATATGGAAAACTGCTGAAGCGGAAGACGAATATTGAGCCTTCATTCATGTTGAAGGTCTTTGCAACTTTAGGCCAGTGTGTGTGGATGATTGACCGTCCATCCTTCGTCCTCTTCAGGAACACTTCAATATTGAGCCATGGGTGTTGTATGAAAACCTTCCTCGCCTCCTGACCATAGAGGTGGTTTGAGAGGTAATCATCAGTGAACAGCTTTGGAAAGGCCTGAGAACAAGGATGTGCATAAATATCTTCTCTATATTGGAAATGGGGCAAAGGAATAAAAAAAGGCAAGGTATAATAGTTAGTACCATCTTGTAGTGAATTGTGTCTTCTTTATTGTGCAAACAAAGATCTTGTTGTTTTTTGTCGCTAATTTCTTTATCCTAACAATCTTTCTAAGTTTCTTGATTTGATTGATATTCATGAACAACTCATTTCCCCATATGCAAAAGGGGTCGAACAGTGGGTCAAAATCTCTGACAGCAGGACCTACATGTGCAAGACCAAATTGTTAAAAACCAAAATATTAAAATGGCTCCTGCAATTGCACAATAATGTGCTATTAGAGAATGGACCGTGCACGTGCTAACCTCGATTGCAAACCTCAGTGCTTCCCATTGTTTCCCTGCAACACATATAAGGTAGTTAGTCATCAGGTTAAGTAAGGGTTCGCGTGCTATCAGTAAATTACGTTGATGACAAATAAGCACATTGCAGGTTCATCAGATTAATTCAAGCCACACGGAAAACCCATTTACCCAAACCAAACATGATTAAGAACTAGGAAATATAGCACTTTTATATGTTTCTCATGTATTAAGTGCAGCCAAATTTGATTTATTCCTCACATGCACAACAATACAAAATTCTACCCACGACAATTGGACATCACATTGCAGAATTGAACCAAGCAGTTAACTAAACACCATAGCAAATGAACCAAACATTAACTGAGCACCACATTGCACAATATAACATACTCCTAATAGAAGATCAGACAGTTAACCAAACAGTTAACTACAGCCAATTGTAGCAATTGTATTTGTTTCTCGTGTATTTACTACAACCAAATTCAGTTTATTCCTCACATGGTATACAATAACAGAATGCACCCACAACTATTGAACATCGCATTGCAGAATTGAACCAAACAGTTAACTAAACTCCACAACACAAATGAACCAAACGTTAACTGAGCACCACATTGCACAATGTATAACCAAACCAAGCATGCTTGACAACTTGGAAATATAGCAATTGTATTTGTTTCTCATGTATTTTGTAAAGATAAATTCAATTTATTTCTCACATGGAAGACGATACAAAATTTCAGCCTGAAGAATTGAACATCACATTTGCAGAATTGAACCAAACAGTTAAATGAAGACGACAACTAATTAACAAAACAGTTAATAAGTGAGCACCACACTGCACGACATATAGAATATATACACTAGGGCAACAGATTGCATGGTAAAATTAGATAGCACAATTCACTAGAATTTGTGAAGGAAAGGCAGGAGCAGCACATGCAACGGGTAAACCGAGCATGCTTAACCGGCATAACTAGCAAATGGCAAGGTGCTCGTCCAAGATCTGGGGGTCGGCACGAATGGCAGCCATCGCGACCTTATCCACGCGTACGGCCGCAATTTGCTTCTCCGCTGCCAAATGATCCTTAAGATCCTGGCTATACTGCGTGCACCATGGCTTAGGGCGGCGCTTATTTGGTGGAGGGGTCGGTGATTTGGGTGGAAGGTGTCGCGCTCGCGCCGACGGTCGGGGCATGTGGGATGTGGAAGGAGGAGGAGGATGGGGTCGGGTGTGGATTACCTGCCTGGATAGATGAGGCCGAGCAGCGTGAAGGAGGGTCGCCGACAAGGAGGCGGTGCTGCAAGCAAGGAGTGAAGGTTTCAACTTGGAAAGGAAGGCGGAAAGAGGGGAAATGTGGCTTTTGGTAAGGGGGAGGGGCGGGAAGGTAGATATTTCCGCACAAGCCAAAAATTTGGAATCGCTTCAGCCAAAAAACTGGCGCGCAAAGTGTCATCAGACACGGTCCCTTATTCAGAACTGTGTAGGATATGTGGACATCACAAACGATTCATATAGCTTAACCCGTGTTTGATGAGTTTGAACGTCAAAAGTTTTGGTTCGAATTTCCATGGTTACACTGGTCATCCACGACATTGCATAATTTGGGTACACAAAGGAGACTACAGCACACCCACACTTCTTAATCAAGCAAGTTCAGCAATTAAACAGAGCTAGCTGACCTAAACATTACTCTAACAAATTAAAGACCTGCGCTCTTAATTAAACAAAACAAAGAGTACTACTACGGCTGGTGCTCGTCGATCTCCGTCATTGCCTCCATGTCCAGCTCGCGCCCGACGGTCTCCTGGGGAAGGGGCTCCATGGCATCCATCGCACCATCCTCGGGAAGCATCTCGCCACCCATGTCTGCCATCTCTTTGGAAAAGGCCGCCACCAGCTCGGCGTGGGCGAACGCGATCTGGGCTTGGACGGGCTCCGTCGTTGCAAGGTATGCGGCGGAGGAACAGACGGCTGCTTGAACACTCTCGGCGATTGCTAGCTCTTCGGCCGTGGGTTGCCGACTGTTGTCGGAGAAGCTTCGTTCGATTTGTGCGGTGACCGCCAGGAGCTGGGTGTGGGCGGCCTCACCGTTGCGGAATGGGCAGATGTTGTACCGCTCTCACCAGTTGCTATCCCTGAGGCAGATGTTGCTGCCGCCACCTGAGAAGCAACAGCGGCCGTTTGGGCTGCCTTTGCCGTCCGGTCGCAGATTGCGGCCGCGCTCAACCACCTTGTTAGCACGCGCATGGCGGCTGCGACCGCGCTCTCGTCGGAGTGGGCCATCGAAGTTGCCCTCACGACGCGGGTCCACGTGCCCATCTTTCACCAGCAATGATTGAACAGTGAAATGATATTTGGGGAGCGAGCTAGTGTGCTTGAGACGTCGGCTATGGACTATAACCGACGCACCTTCTCGCGTAAGCCATAGGCGTACTGTACACCGAAGGTGCTCTAGGATATTTTGTGTTGCATCTCACACGGTTGCTGATAATAAACTGTGTGCGATCTACTTGATTTTTCATCTTGATTTGAATTACATAATAGGGTCACGGCGGCAATGGACGATGTTTGAATTTCTAGAACTTTTATCTGGAGTGAACATGCAACTATATGTGTGTCGTAAAAGAATTGGAATTATTCAGGGTTAGTTTGAACATTTTATACATTAAATTGGTTTTCTAGCCATTTCAGGTGCACAATTCAAAATTAAACTACATGCACATGCTCCAGTGCATATAAATTGGTTGAAAAATCAAATTTGTGTCCTTGGGTGCATGCTTAGGTCCCATGCAAGAAATGGGAATGAATTTCAAACACCAGGGCACCGTTGATTGCGGGCAAAACATTGAGATGCCTGGTTTTTAAATTCTAGTAAAGCCAAAACTCGTCTGAAATTCATGAAACTTGGCATGCTATCATGGAGCAGCATCAACATGCCGTGGTAAATGTTTTGTCCCATTTGGGGCAGGTTTGGGTATATGCTTCTCACAAACCGGAGCTTCTCACAA
This sequence comes from Aegilops umbellulata, assembly GCA_032464435.1. Taxonomy (NCBI): domain Eukaryota; kingdom Viridiplantae; phylum Streptophyta; class Magnoliopsida; order Poales; family Poaceae; genus Aegilops; species Aegilops umbellulata. The sequence continues at coordinate 336,831,118 of CP136058.1, forward strand.
CAAGCATGATGGTTTTCGGTAGGGAACGTCCCACCTTTGGGGACGAAATGATATCCATTGCCTCTTATTGCTTTCAAATTTTTTTTCTAGTGTCAACATAGAACAACAGGAGTGTTGTGTGAATTTTTGTGATTTTTCGGGGTTCGTTTGGACATTTTTATGCATTAACTGAGTTTTCAATGCATTTATGTGCACAATTCAAATTTGAACTACATGCACATGCTCCAGTGCATATAAATTGGTTGAAAAGTCAAATATGTGTCCTTGGGTGCATGCTTAGGTCCCATGCAAGAAATGGGAATGAACTTCAAACACCAGGGCACTGTTGATTGCCGGCAAAGCATTGAGATGCCTAGTTCTTAAATTCTAGTAAATCCAAAACTCGTCTGAAATTCATGGAACTTGGCATGCTATCATGGAGCGGCATCAACATGTCGTGGTAAAAAAAATTTGTCTCATTTGGGGCAGGTTTGGGTATATGCTTCTCACAAACCGGAGCTTCTCACAACAAGCATGATGATTTTTGGTAGGGAACGTCCCACCTTTGGGGACGAAACGATATCCATTGCCTCTTATTGCTTTCAAATTTTTTTCTCGTGTCAACATAGAACAACAGGAGTGTTGTATGAATTTTTGTGATTTTTCGTGGTTTGTTTGGACATTTTTATGCATTAACTGAGTTTTCAATACATTTATGTGCATAATACAAATTTGAACTACATGCACATGATCCAGTGCATATAAATTGGTTGAAAAATCAAATCTGTGTCCTTGGGTGCATGCTTAGGTCCCATGCAAGAAATGGGAATGAATTTCAAACACCAGGGCATCGTAGATTGCCGGCAAAACATTAAGATGCCTGGTTTTTAAATTCTAGTAAATCCAAAACTCGTCTGAAATTCATGAAACTTGGCATTCTATCATGGAATGGCACCCGACATGCTCTGGTATTTTTCATGTCCATTTTGAGAGAAGGCGCACTCGAATAATGATAGCCAACAAAGGCATTTTGAAAAAATAGCTGCCACTTTAATATCTCAAACGTTTGTGTAATTCAAACCGTGTGCATTCTGTTAACCATTCACGTGACGCCACGTGTCTTGGTTTTAATAGCTGTAGGAGGTGCCGTGCGGACAGCTGCTTGACCTTGACTGAACGGGAGGAGTGCGAACGCCGTCAGGTGCGTAGGCTGACCGAGAGGCGTGCAAGCTGTCCTCGAATGCGCAGGCTCACCAGGAACCGTGCGAGTTGTACACTGCGCAGGCGCACTGGGAAGCGAGCCCTTTGACTTCCATGACCACCCGCCTTGCTCGCATCCTCTCCATTAATGGCGCCCAAGCCGCAGTTTAATTTGCTTTTTAAATATAAAACACTCATTGCAAACGTTTTAGTTAGAACACCCGTATGCGAACCGACAGCTTCCCCAGGAAGGTGAGAGAAAATGTGCCAAGCAGGATTTCTGCAGCTCTTAATCGCAAACATTTTAGATAGAATACCCGTACACAAAGTGAGAGTAGCGCAGGATTTGTGCATCCCTTCAACGCAAATGGCTGTTTTGGATGACCTATGTGCAACCACGTACAAACAATTTGGTAAGATTTGTCAATCCTTGTAACACTGCGGTTTGTCAAAATATGAAGCTAAAAATCACTAGCAGTATCTAATTTTTGCAACTAGAATTCAGTAATTAAGCATAGATGTCATTCATAGATTAAGCAGTCGTTCTTAATTTATACAAACAGTTCAACTCGACAACTGAACTAACCAAACTTTTCCCCAATTGTTGCCAACCACGTACTGAAATAGCTAGTTCAACTATATATACTAGCTAATTTTAAGTACGTTGTACAGTTCCACCACATCTATAGTCAGATGAACTGAACAAAATAGCCCCTAAATACTACTACTACTGTGGAGGGGCTTTGTACTACTTCCGGCTGCCTCTCCTCTGTCGAGCACGCTCAGTAAGAGGAGGAGGAGGACGAGCCTACCGACGAGCTAGGCAACCGCAATACGGTGCCTACCGCTGTTGCAGCTTCAGCGACGCTCACCTCAAACGCCCTCTGCCGCTCCAGACGACCCCTCTCGAAGCGGTGGTTCTCCTTGTAGATCTCCTGATTTCTCGCCTCTGAGGCGGCGTGTGCCGCAGCCACAGCGGTGGTAAGGCTCTTTACATGCTTGACGAGGCGCTCCTCCTCCTCCCGCAGGAACTCGGTGTAGCGCGCAAGGTCACTGACGCACGTGCGGGCATCCACCTCCGCCTCCCACCTTCGGGCGGCGGTGGCGGAGCGGGCGATAACCCCAGCGGTCGACGGTGGGCTGGCGGCCACGGAGGCTGACGACGAGGTGGAGGCCGACGACGGGATGGCGGCCACGACCACCACGTCCCGCCTTCGGGCCGCGGTGGCGGAGCGGGTGATGGCCACAGTGGCCGGCAGTGGGGTGGCGGCCATGACGGCCACCTTCCTCCTTCGGGCTGCGGCGGCGGAGCGGGCGATGGCCCTGGCTTTCGATGGTGGTGTGGTGGCAACAGCAGCCAGCAACAGCTGCCGACGGGCACCGGCGGCGGAGCGTGTGGTGGGTGTTCCGCGCACACCCAACAGGGACGCCACGTGCACTACACTATGGCGGGGACTGCGCCGCCGCTGCGGTGTAGCCTCCCAGCTAGAGTTGTCCTCTGATGACGGCGGAGTGGCTGAGCGACGACAACGGACCGGTGCCATTGGCGATTGTGGGAGAAGCAGACAAGATAAGCTACAGGGAGGGAGGGGAAAATGCAACGCAGGACTCGCCGGCCGTGAGGGTTTTTATAGCAGGCAGGTAAGCATTGGGATTTTGGGGGATTTCACTGAATCAGGCGGGAAGCTTGCACGGGAACCTGCGAGGTTGCGCGGGAACGGGCTCACCGATGATTCATTGGCGCCACCGTTTGGCCAAAAGAACGCCCCCGCGCGCTGCGCAAGCTTGCGCTGTAAGCCATCTGCGGCAGCGGGGTGACAAGACGTGCGAGAGGAGGACGAAAGGCCACGTACACGTACAGTTAATAAAAAAACATTCGCGATTTAATTACCTACTATACCACCGTCCTGGTTTATAAGTATGATTTAACTAATAAAATACGAATGCATGTCGCCAAAGATTATATAGTTGGATTTGTATTTGAACATAGTTTCCAATTATATAATTTTTTAAATATGCATTAACATTTTGTTGGTTAAATTTGAGGGCAAAGTATGGCACAAAATATAAAGGAGACTATAGACTAGACGGAGGTGGTAGCACGCGGCCGCTCTCTACGCAGCAACGCAACTGTCGGCCGGCTTGTAGGCGACCATTTATTGCGTGTTCAATTACTCTATGCATGTGGTTGCTTGCGGTTCAGGCGGCCGCGGCGCGCTCTGCTCGCGTCCCACCATGCGCGCTCTGCTCTCGTGTCCCTCCGGGTGCTCTGCCCTCGTCCCTCCATGCGCGCTGCCAGTGTTTGGGGCCGGCACACAATCACGCACGTTCGTGTGCAAGCGGTTGCGCCGGGCGCGACGCGACGATGCAGTTACCCGCTGCAAAAACTGCCATGCGGACGCACCGAGAATCCACACCGTCCGACCCCCTTTTATTCCTGCGGCCATTTACCTTCATCTCTCGTCTCACACGACACAATAAGCACACCCACAAGGACAAATACAGAGAGGACATCCAGCGGTTCCAATGGCGCTCCCCGTGGCTCCAATGGCGCTCCCAGCGGCCGACGACGACAATGGCGGGCAGTTCACCACGCATCACATAGTGGACACCCACGTGAGGGGAAAGGCCCTCTCAATGGTGTACATGAACAATCCGGTCTCGGTGGAGAGCTCCATCCAAACTATGGAGCAGTTCCTTGCCGAGGACAAGTGCCGAGTGGTCGGCTTCGACCTCGAGTACACCATCGGTCATGCCGGGCATGATCAGAAGGTTGTCGTCGCCCAGTTGTGCTCGCGACATGACGTCCTTGTCTACCACTACCACCTTGCCACAAGGCCTTCCGATCATTTCTCCAGGTTTATCAACAGCTCCGACTACAGTTTCGCTACGGTGGACACCACCAATGATCTAAAAGCGCTCAAGGTTTCGGACTTGAAATTCCCGAATCTTGTCAACATCCAGCACCACTACAAGGTCTGGGGCAGTGACAAAAACGAACTGAACTCCCTGGTTGACCTCGCCTCGTCCATCATCGACCCCTACTACATGAAGATAAAGGATGAGAGCAAGAAGGACAAGAACGCCTGGCACAGTGTGTGGTCTGAGAGACTGGATGAACAGCATGTCAAGTATGCGGCCATGGATGCGTACACAAGCTACGAGATGTACAGGAGGATCGTTGACATGAGGAACTGTCTTCTTCCTGACCCAGATGAGGGATCGAGCCACATAACAGTGGCGGGAGCGTCACAAGAAGTAGATGACTAGACGATCGTTTCTCCTACTTTAGAATGCATGCAATTGTTTATTGAGGTGTGTGTGAATGATCTGTATAGTCACTTATGTAATTGGATGTTTATTTCAGTTCTATATATATACATGTTATTCTACTATAGACAGAGCAATTCACACGGCTTATTAGCAGCAATCGTCTGTGTTATTATTGGTCTTCGCACAGATTTCTGATTACAGGCCTGTTTGTCGCGTATCACACACATCTTGTTCAGTTGAACCGTTTCCATTGTGTTGCCTAATCACAGACAGTTCATCCCAGTGAATCGTATGTTGTATATCGCACGCGCCTTCATCTAGCTGCCCATTTCTTTTGTTCCTCCTCATCCCAAATAGTTAATTGAGCTGAACCGTATGCCCTGCATCGCACACGCAACTAAATTCTGAACTGTGTTTGATGCATCTATCATCGCAAATGTTTTGCACCTTTTTTGACGGTTTTTTTACACCACCGTTTGCGATTATGGCATCGCACACAGTTTTGTCGAAGGGTCTCTAATCGTAGTGTCGCGTTTGGACCATCCTGCAGTAGTGACTGTATAGCAGGAAAGTGAATGCTCCCTGTAGTAGCTTGTGTTACGTTTCTAGTTTCTCCCCTGGTGATGCTAGCAAGGAACTCAGAACAATCGATTTTACAAGGCTCACTATGAATGCCCCATTGTGGAATTTTGCATGCATCATTAAAATCTTCTAGGTCCATGGTAAATGATTTATCATAAAGATCAAATAGAATAGAATGAGTATTGCGCTGGGATGTAAACTTAAATCTTCGCACAAATGAATCAGTGAGGTGATAGTACTGCCGACACTTATCTGACATGAAGTCTTCAAGGCCATCATTTTGCACGTATGCGTCAAATTCCTCCTTAAAAAGCAGCATGAACCATGAAATGATCCGATGGCCATTCACAAGGATGCACTAGAGCTTCCCTCGGTGGTTCAAGGTCTGGCTCACATATTGCGAGCCTTGGGGCCTTCTTCATCGAGGAACCCCCTTGGTATATCTTCATAAACATTTTTTCTTCCTCTGAAAAATTTCTGAAATTTTTAGTGACTCAAAATAAAAGTGAATCAAAACTCAATAAGATTGACAGAACTACTCCCACAAGTGCCTAGAGGCTATATCATGCATGAAAACTACTTTGGACCATATAAATTTGACATGCAAGCTCAAGAAGAAGGTCACCACAATAGCAAAAAATTGCAATATATAAAGAACAAAAACTAATTGGACCATTGGAGGAGTCACATGCCGAAGAACAATCTCCCAAAACAGTTTTGTGAATGGAGCTTTGAGCTAGGAGATTGAAAATGGCAGCAAAGTGAGCTAGAACACGAGTTTGAGCAATGGTGGGAATTTTTCTGGAGGAAGAAAAAGTGGATGGGTGCTGGAATAAGTGAGGGGGACCCACAAGCCCTGTAGGCGTGCCCAGGGGGTGGGCGCGCCCTGTGGGCTTATGGCCCACTGGTGCACCCCCTGATGTGTTTTCAGTGCCAAAAATTCTCAAATATTCTAGAAAAAATCATACTAAATTTTCAGGGAATTTGGAGAACTTTTATTTTCTAGTCATTTTTTTATTTGACGGATAATTCAGAAAATAGGGAAATAATAGTATTTTTGCTTTAATTACCCTAAATAACAGAAAGTAAAAAGTGGGTACAGAAAGTTTGTGTTTACTAAATTTACCCATCTCATTCCCATCAAAAGGAATCCATTAACAAGGTTGATCAAGTCTTATTAACAAACTTCTTCCGAATGACATGAAACCAGAGAATTTTCGTATAATACTAGGTTACCTCAATGGGGATATGCATGTCCCCAACAATAAGAACATCATATTTCTTTTTGACAGTAGGAATAGGGAATTCAAAACCTCCAATAGCAATAGTTGAAAATTTTCCAATAGAATTGATGCTATTAACTTGAGGTTGTTTCTTCGGAAAGTGTACCATATGCTCATTACCATTAACATGAAGACTGACATTGCCCTTGTTGCAATGAATAACATCCCCTGCAGTATTCAAAAAGGGTCTACAAAGGATGATCGACATACTGTCATCCTCGGGTATATCAAGAATAACAAAGTCTGTTAAAATAGTAATGTTTGCAACCACAACAGGCACATCCTCACAAATACTGATGGGTATAGGAGTTGATTTATCATATCTCTTATCCTTAGGTTGTGGGTTATCAAGATCAACAGCAGGTTCAATCTCCACATTGTTATCATTACTAGGTTGAGCATCAACATGAACATCATCATTAACATTATCACTAGGTTCATGTTCATCACCAGATTATGTTTCAGCATCAAAAATAGAAATATCATTTGGATTCTCATGTGTGTCTATAACAGGTTCACTAGAAGCATGCAAAGTCCTATCGGTTTCTTTTTCCTCTTTGAAGGACTAGGTGCATCAGTATTAATTCTTTGAGAATCTTGTTCTACTCTCTTAGGATGACCCTCAGGATACAAAGGTTCCTAAGTCACTTTACCTCCTCTAGTTATAACTCTGACAACAGGATCATTCATCTTATTATTCATCTCATTGAGCAAATCATTTTGTGCTTTGAGAACTTGTTCTACTTTAGTTTTTACCATGGAAGCATGTTTAATAATAATTTTGAGATCATTAACAGCTCTACACATGTAGTCACCCAAGCAGTCAAGCATATAAGCATTACGTTTCCATTGTCTACTGACATATGCATTGAAATTTTCTTGTTTAACAATAAATTTATCAAATTCATCCAAGCATTGACTAGCAGGCTTATTATGAGGAATATCACCTTCATCAAATATATAGAGAGAATTTACCTCTACTACCTTTGTCGGGTTATCAAGACCATATATTTCTTAAATAGGTGGTAAATTATATTATTAACATCTTCAGCTTTTATACCTTTCTCTTTCATAGATTTCTTTGCCTCTTGCATATCTTCAGGACTGAGAAATAGAATACCTCTTCTCTTCGGAGTTGGCTTAGGAGGTGGTTCAGGAAGAGTCCAATCATTATTATTACTCAATATATTATTCAATAGCAATTCAGCTTGCTCAACAGTTCGTTTCCTTGAAAACACAGCCAACACAAGTAGGTGGTCCCTAGAAGCATCGGTTAGTCCATTATAAAAGATATCAAGTATTTCATTTTTTGAGAGGATGATCGAGCAAAGCATTAAGTAATTGGAGAAGCCTCCCCCAATCTTGTGGGAGACTCTCTTCTTCAATTTGCACAAAGTTAAATATTTCCTGTAAGGCAGCTTGTTCCTTATGAGCACGAAAATATTTTTCAAAGAAGTAGTAAATCGTATCCTGGGGACTACGCACACAACCAGGCGCAAGAGAATTAAACCATATCTTAGCATCACCCTTTAATGAGAAAGGAGACAACTTAAGAATATAGTAATAGCGATTTTTTCCTCATGAGCAAATAGGGTGGCTATATCATTCGGTTTAGTAAGATGTGCCACAACAGTTTCAGATTCATAAAAATGGAAAGGATCAGATTCAACCAAAGTGATTAACTAAGGATTGACAGAGAATTCATAATCCTTATCAGTAACAAAGATAGGTGAAGTAGCAAAATTAGTATCATATTGCATTCTAGCATTCAAAGATTTTTCTTTCCACTTGCATAATAATTTCTTAAGATCATTTCTATCTTTATAAGCAAGAAAATCCCTAGCTACCTCTCCATCCATAACATAACCCTCAGGTATAACAGGAAGTTCATATCTAGAAGAGCTAGTCTTATCAGGTGTTTCAAAGTTTTCAATTAAAATAATTTCATCGGTTTCAGAAATATCATCACTTTCAGCATTCTCAATATCATTAACTCAAACAATTTGTTGATCAAGCAATTCACCCAGTGGAACAACATTATCAAGCAAAGCAGTAGTATCATCATAAGCATCATGCATAGAAGAAGTAGCATCATCAATTACTTGCGACATATCAAAAATCAATAGCACATGTAGGTGTCGCAAGCTTACTCAAAACAGAAGGTGAATCAAGTGCAGAGCTAGATGGCAGTTCCTTACCTCCCCTCGTTCTAGAGGAAAAAATCTTGGTTTTGGTATCTTTCAAATTCTTTATAGTGATCAACGGATATAAATCCCAAGTGGCTCAGAGAATAGAGCTATGCTCCCTGGCAACGGCGCCAGAAAAAGGTCTTGATAACCCACAAGTGTGGGGGATCGCAAAGGTTTTTGAGGGTAGAGTATTCAACCCAGATTTATTGATTCGACACAAGGGAAGCCAAAGAATATTCATGAGTATTAGCAGCTGAGTTGTCAATTCAACCACACCTGAAAGACTTAATATCTATAGCAAAGTTTTTAGTTGCAAAATAGTATGGAAGTAATGGTAACGGTGACAAAAGTAATAGTAGCAGTTTTGTAGTGATTGTAACAGCAGTAGCAACGAAATTAACTTAGCAAAGATCAATATGTGAAAAGCTCGTAGGCAATGGATCGGAAATGATAATTGTGTCGGATGATATTCATCATGTAGCAGTCATAACCTAGGGTGACACAGAACTAGCTTCAATTCATCAATATAATGTAGGCATGTATTTCGTATATAGTCATCCGCGTTTATGGAAAAGAACTTGCATGACATCTTTTGTCCTACCCTGCCATGATAGTAGAGTCCTAGTGGAAACTAAGGGATATTAATGCCTCCTTTTAATATAGAACCAGACCAAAGCATTAACACTTAGTGAATACATGAACTCCTCAAACTACGGTAATCACCGGAAAGAATCCCAATTATTGTCACCTTGGGGTATGCGGATCATAACTCGTAATAGGTGTCTACAACTTGCAACATAGGATCAAGAACACAAATATATTCATGAAAACATAATAGGTTCAGATCTAAAATCATGGCACTCGGGCCATAGTGACAAGCACTAAGCATAGAAAAGTCCTAGCAACATCAATCTCAGAACATAGTGGATAGTAGGGATTAAACCCTAACAAAACTAACTCGATTACATGATAAATCTCATCCAACCCATCACCATCCAGCAAGCCTACGATGGAATTACTCACGCACGGCGGTGAGCATCATGAAATTGGTGATGGAGGAAGGTTGGTGATGATGATGGCGATGAATCCCCCTCTCCGGATCCCCGAACGGACTCCATATCAGCCCTCTCGATGAAGAACAAGAGGCGGTGGCGGCTCCGTATCGTAAAACGCGATGAATCCTTCTCTCTGATTTTTTTCCTCCGTGAATAGGTACTTATAGAGTTGGAATTAGGGTCGGAGGTGCTTCAGGGGGGGCACAAGCCTGCAGGGCATGCCCCCGGGGCTTGTGGCCTCTGGGTGGCCCCCTCTGGTTGATTCTTGCGCCAATATTTTTTATATATTCCAAAAATATTCTCCATAAATTTCCAGGTCAATCCGAGAACTTTTATTTCTGCACAAAAAAATCACCATGGCAATTCTGCTGAATACAACGTCAGTCCGGGTTAGTTCCATTCAAATCATGCAAGTTAGAGTCCAAAACAAGGGCAAAAGAGTTTGGAATAGTAGATACGATGGAGACGTGTCACATACCTACTTAAATCATCTATGAAGGTTATAAAATAGCGATACCCGCCGCGTGCTTCAACACTCATCGGACCACATACATCAGTATGTATTATTTCCAATAAGTCGTTACCTCACTCCATTGTTCCGGAGAATGGAGTTTTAATCATCTTACCCATGAGGCATGGTTCGCAAGTATCAAATGATTCATAATCAAGTGGTTCCAAAAGTCCATCCGCATGGAGTTTCTTCATGTGATTTACACCAATATGACCTAAACGGCAGTGGCACAAGTATGTTGCACTATCATTATCAACTTTGCATCTTTTGGCATCAATATTATGAATATGTGTGTCACTACGATCAAGATTCAACAAGAATAGACCATTCATCAAAGGTGCATGACCATAAAAGATATGACTCATATAAATAGAACAACCATTATTCTCTGGTTTAAATGAATAATTGTCTCGCATTAAACAAGATCCAGATATAATGTTCATGCTCAACGCTGGCACCAAATAACAATTATTCAGGTCTAAAACTAATCATGAAGGTAGATGTAGAGGTAGCATGCCGACGGCGATCACATCAACCTTGGAACCATCCCGAACGCGCATCATCACCTCGTCCTTAGCTAATCTTCGTTTATTCCGTAGCTCCTATTTCGAGTTGCAAATATGAGCAAGCGAACCAATATCAAATACCCAGGCGCTACTACGAGCATTAGTAAGGTACACATCAATAACATGTATATCAAATATACCTTTGTTCACATTGCCATCCTTCTTATCTGCCAAGTACTTGGGCAGTTCCGCTTCCAATGAACATTTCCTTTGCAGTAGAAGCACTCAGTTTCAGGCTTGGGTCTAGCTTTGGGATTCTTCACAGGAGCGGTAACTTGCTTCACATTCTTGTTGAAGTTCCCTTTCTATCTCTTGCCCCTTTTCTTGAAACTAGTGGTCTTGTTAACCATCAACACTTGATGCTCCTTCTTGATTTCTACCTCCGTCGATTTCAGCATCACGAAGAGATCGGGAATCTTTTTCGTCATACCTTGCATATTATAGTTCATCATGAAGCCTTTGTAGCTTGGTGGCAGTGACTGAAGACTCTGTCAATAACACTCTCAATTGGAAGATCAATTCCCAACTGAGTCAAGTGGTTATGATACCCAGACATTTTGAGTATGTGTTCACTGATAGAACTATTCTCCTCCATCTTACAGCTATAGAACTTGTTGGAGACTTCATATCTCTCAACCCGGGCATTTTCTTGAAATATCAACTTTTTATTTCTTGGAACATCTCATATGCTCTGTGGCATTCAAAACGTCTTTGAAGTCTCGGTTCCATGTCGTAAAGCATAACACACTGAACTATTGAGTAGTCATCAAATCGAGCCTGCCAAACGTTCATAACATCTGCAGCAGCTCCTGCAGCAGGTTTGTCACCTAGCGGTGCATCAAGGACATAATTCTTCTGTGCAGCAATGAGGATAATCCTCAAGTTACGGACCCGGTCCGTGTAATTGCTACCATCATCTTTCAACTTAGCTTTCTCTCGGAACGCATTAAAATTCAAGGTAACGGTAGCACGGGCCATTGATCTACAACATAGATATGCAAAAACTATTAAGACTAAGTTAAGGATAAATTTTAGTTCAAATAATCAAATTACTAATGAGATCCTACTTAAATCAACATCCCTCAAGTTGTATAAGTGATACATGATCCAAATCAACTAACCCATGCCCGATCATCACGTGAGATGGGGTAGTTTCTACTTCTTGAGCTTGCGTTGGTTTTTTCCTTGAATAGGAAAGGGTGACGCGGCAAAGTAGAGATAAGTATTTCCCTCAGTTAAGAACCAAGGTATCAATCCAGTAGGAGATACAAGCAAGTATCCAATATATGCACCTACACAAACAATCAAACATTTGCACCCAACGCGATAAAGGGGTTGTCAATCCCTTCACGGTCACTTGCAAATGTAAGATTCGATAGAGATAGATATAAAAGATTACTAAAATGTAAAATAAAATAAAACTAAATAAATTGCAACAAGATATTTTTGGTATTTTTGATTTATAGATCTGAACATATATGATGGAAAATAGACCCGGGGGCCATAGGTTTCACTAGCGGCTTCTCTCTTGAAGGCAAATAATACGGTGGGTGAACAAATTATTGTTGAGCAATTGATAGAAAAGCGCAAAGTTATGACGATATCCAAGGCAATGATTATGCATATAAGCATCACGTCTGTGTCAAGTAGACCGAAATGATTCTGCATCTACTACTATTACTCCACACATCGACCACTATCGAGCATGCATCTAGAGTATTAAGTTCATAAGAACGGAGTAACGCCTTAAGTAAGATGACATGATGTAAAGGGATAAACTCAAGCAATGTGATGAAAACCTCATCCTTTTACCCTTGATGGCAACAATACAAATACGTGCCTCACTACCCCTGTTTTGTCACTGGGTGAGGACACCGCAAGATTGAACCCAAAACTAAGCACATCTCCCATTGCAAGAAGAATCAATGTAGTTGGCCAAACCAAACCGATAATTCGAAAAGAAATACAAAGATATCAAATCATGCATATAAGAATTCAGAGAAGATTCAAATAATATTCATAGATAATCTGATCATAAATACATAATTCATCGGATCTCGACAAACACACCGCAAAAGAAGATTACATTGGATAGATCTCCAAGAACATCGAGGAGAACATGGTATTGAGGATCAAAGAGAGAGAAGAAGGCTTCTAGCTACTTGGCATGGACCCTTAGGTCTGTGGTAAACTACTCACGCTTCATCAGAAGGGCAATAGAGTTGATGTAGAAGCCCTCTATGATCGAATCCCCCTTCGGCAGGGTGCCGGAAAAGGTCCCAAGATGGGATCTCATGGGTACAGAAGGTTACGGTGGCGGAAAAGTATTTTTGTGGACGCTTCGGGTCGTTTGGGAATATTTTTGAATTTATAGGCCAAGAATTAGGGTTGGAGGACACCCGGGGGGGGGCACAAGCCAGCCCCCCCTAGGGCGCGCCCTTAGGGCTTGTGGAGTCCTCAGGACTCTTCTGACTTCCTCATCAAGTCCTACGGGTGTCTTCTGGTCCAAGAAAAATCATCGTAAAGTTTTATTCCGTTTGGACTCCATTTGATATTCCTTTTTTGTAAAACTCAAAAAACAAGGAAAAAACAGAAACTGGCACTGGGCTCTGGGTTAATAAGTTAGTCCCAAAAATAATATACAATAGCATATTAATGCATATAAAACATCCAAAATAGATAATATAATAGCATGGAACAATCAAAAATGTATAGATACGTTTGAGACGTATCAGTAGTCTTCTATGGTGAACATATCTATGTTGAGCATATCTACTATATGACTCACGTTCGACCTTTTGGTCTCCAGTGTTCTAAGATCATGTCTGTACATGCTAGGATCGTCATGTTAAACCCAAGTATTCTTCATGTGCAAAACTGGCTTACACCCATTGTATGTGAACGTAGAATATATCACACCCGATCATCATGAGGTCCTTCGAAACGACAAACTTTGGCAACGGTGCATACTCAGGGAGAATACTTTTATCTTGAAATTAAGTGAAGGGATCATCTTATAATGCTACCGTCGTTCTAAGCAAAATAAGATGCATAAAGGATAAAACATCACATGCAATCAAAAATATGTGACATGATATGGCCATCATCATCTTGTGCTTTTGATCTCCATCTCCAAAGCATCGGCATGCTCTCGATCATCACCGGCATGACACCCTGATCTCCATTGTAGCGTCGGGGTCGTCTCACCAACTATTACTTCTACAACTATTGCTAACGCATAGCGATAAACTAAAGCAATTACATGGTGCTTAAATGATTGGCACACAGGTCATACAATAGTTAAAGACAACCCTAAGGCTCCTGCCGGTTGTCGTACTCATCGACATGCAAGTCGTGAACTTATTAGAAAACATGAACATCTCATACATCAACATATATCACATCATATCTTGACCATATCACATCACAGCATGCCCTGCAAAAACAAGTTAGACGTCCTCTACTTTGTTGTTGCAAGTTTTACACGGTTTCTACGGGCAACTAGCAAGAACCGTTCTTACCTATGCAAAATCATAATGGTGATTATCAATTTTTCTGTTTTAACCTTCTACAAGGACCGGCCGTAGTCAAATTCGTTTCAACTAAAGTAGGAGAAACAGACACCCGCCAACCACCTTTATGCAAAACAAGTTGCATGTCAGTCAGTGGAACCGGTCTCATGTACGTGGACATGTAAGGTTGGTCCAGGCCGCCTCATCCCACAGCCGAATCAAAAAAAGACGTTGGTGGTAAGTAGTATGAACATCACCGCCCACAACTCCTTTTTTCTATTCATGCATATCAATCTATGCATAGACCTGGCTCATGATGCCACTGTTAGTAACGTTGCTTGGAAAACAAAAAAAATCTACGCACACGCAAGATCTATCCATGGAGATGTATAGCTACGAGAGGGGGAGAGCATCTACATACCCTTGTAGATCGCTATCAACGCGGTTGATGTAGTCGTACACCTTCACGATCCGTCCCGATCAAGTACCGAACATACGACACACCTTCATGTTCAGCACATGTTCAGCTCGATGACGTCCTCACCTTTTTGATCCAACAAGAGAGGCGAAGTAGTAGATGAGTTCCGGCAGCACGACGGCATGGTGACGGTGGTGATGAAGAACAATCTCCGCAGTGCTTCGCCAAGCACAACGGAAACTATGACGGAGGATAAACTAGAGGGGGCGGACTTGTCGGCACATGGCTTGGTGAATCTTGACGTGTTCCGGGGGCTAGCCCTACCCCTCTATTTATATGTTGAGCCCTGTGGTCATTTCTTGGATAAAGAGCCTCCTCAAAGTCGGTTTGGCACGCAAGGCAAGAGTCCTTCTTGGACTCCAGGACCAGACGCCAAAGTCCTCAGCGTCTGGCCCCCGACGCCAGGGTCCCTGGCGTCTGGCCCCTGGCCTCCACAAAACTTCCTTTTGCACCTTCCTAAAGCCCCGTGGTCTTTACCCCTTGGCCCAAATAAAGTGTTTCTCGCACCAGAAAATTTCAGGAAACATCTGAAACCCCTTCCGGTGAATTCCGGAACCCTTCTAGAGAACAAACACTATTATCCCATATATCAATCTTTACATCCGGACCATTCCAGAGCTCCTGATCATGTCCGTGATCTCATCCGGGATACCGAACAACATTAGGTCACCAACATACATAACTCATATAATACTATATCATCAACGAACGTTAAGCGTGCGGACCCTACGGGTTCGAGAATGATGTAGACATTACTGAGACGCTTCTCCGGTCAATAACCAATAGCGAGACTTGGATTCCCATATTGGTTCCTACATATTCTACGAAGAAATTTATCAATGGAACCTTTATGACAACATACGTAGTTCCCTTTGTCTGTCGGTATGTTACTTGCCGGAGATTCGATCATCGGCATCTCCATACCTAGTTCAATATCATTACCGGCAAGTCTCTTTACTCATTCCGTAATACATCATCTCGTAAGTAACTTCTTAGTCACTTTGCTTGCTAGCTTCTTGTGATGTTGTATTACTGAGAGGGCCCATAGACACATGTCTGTCACACGGAGTGACAAATCCCAATCTTAATCCATGCCAACTCAACAGACACATTCGGAGATACCTGTAGAGCATCTTTATGATCACCCAGTTACGTTGTGGTGTTTGATAGCACAAAAGGTATTCCTCTGGTATCCAGGAGTTGCATTATCTCATGGTTGAAGGAATATGTATTTGACATTAAGATCATATGCTAAGCTAACGGATGGGTCTTGTCCATCACATCATTCTCCTAATGATGTGATCATGTTATCAAGTTACAACTCATGTGTATGGCTATGAAACCTTAACCATCTTTTGATGAATGAGCTAGTCTATTAGAGGCATACTAGGGACACGGTATTTGTTTTATGTATCCACACATGTATTTAAGTTTCCGATCAATACAATTCTAGCATGAATAATAAACCTTTATCATGATTAAGGAAATGTAATAATAACCATTTTATTATTGCCTCAAGAGCATATTTTCATCAAAAACAAATGTCAGAAAAAGAAAAAAAGAAAACAAAATGAGAAAAGAGATCTCACCTAGCAGCCTGGCACTGTGCAACCTAGCCGGCCCACTGGCCCAACTGTTAGTCATGCCCAACCTCCCGCCAGGAGGATCGGGGCACGCGCTCGCCACGCGCTGGCACACGCGGGGCCACGTCCTGCTTGTCGCCTTCTCCCCGACGCGCATAGGTGGCAGCACGCACCTTCCTGCCTCTCACTCTCACTCTCCCTCGCTCTCACCCCTCCCCTGGATCTCTCTCTCTCTCTCTCTCTCTCTCTCTCACTCTCGCACTCTCTTACGACCGAGCGAGCCCGTCGCCGCCGTCCAAAGCCACCGCGGCCACAACCACCGCCTTGCCCTTCCATCATGTCTAAAAGGTCCTCTGCGACACCCTCTTCCTCATCACCGAGCCACACGACGCGGGAAAGCCTGCTCTGTCGCCAATGAGTTCGTCTTCCTCCTCGACTGCCACCAATCGCCCTCGCCGATTCGTCGTCCACAACACACCTCCGAGCTCGCCAACTGCACCAACAAAACCCCTGTGAGCTCTGTCGTCTTCTCCCCTGCTCCCCGAGCTCGTTCCCATCCTGTAGACCCGCTCGTTGTCGGAGCCGAGAACTCCTCACCTCCGGCAATGTCACCACCGTCGCGCTAGTCACTAGAGCTCGTGTCCGAGCACTCCTTCGTGCTCAGCATGCCCGTGGTCGCCGGCGACGACCTCGCCGGCGTGTGCTACCCCATGTGGGTCCGACTTGTCTGGTGTTTAGTTTAGCTGTTAATTACCCCCCCCCCCCCCCACAAACACACACACAACCACTGACAGTGGGCCCTGACACCACCTAATCTTTTAGTTAGGCTACTATAACCCCATTGTTAACCATGTGTCACTCGCATGTGGACCCCAGACATCAGGTTTGAATCTCGTCAGCTCTGCTGACTTGCTGACGCAGGCATGATGCAGTAAATGATTTTTTGGATTTAAAATAATTTAGCAAATTCCAGAAAATTGTTTAAACTTCAAAAAATCACAGAAGATCAACCGTAGCTCAGATCAAAATAATTTATATATGAAAAAATTATCAGAAAAATTCAATCTATCCATTTGTACCATTTTCATGCATGAAAAACCAAGTTATACCTACTGAATATGTGAAAACACATAAATGGCATTTTTAAATGCTTAATTTGGAGTTGCATTTGAACCCTTGGTTAAATTGAACTTCATCCAAATCAAATGCTAGATGCATTAGCTCAAACCACATCATATCTACATGTCATGATCATGCATTATATTGTTGCATTTGCTTGTGTATTTATTGCCGGCACCGTCCTTCTCGATATGTTCTGCTTCGGAGAGTGTTCCAGAGTTCCTGTCTGAGGAGCAGTGCTCCACTGTTGATCTACCAGGCAAGCAAACCCCCTTGGTCATTCCGATACAATCCCATTCTCTTGCTCCTGCTCTCTTTTATTGCATTAGGACAACGGCGACTCAACTGCTACTTTATGTTGCGGTAGTTGAACCCATTCCTTTGCATGACCTGTCATTGCCATAGTAAATAGTTGAAACCCACTAGCATGTGTAGGAGTTGATTGAGCCATGTTGTGTTCCTACCATGCCATGCCTGCTATTGCTTAGAGTTGTTTCAGGTCTGATTCATTGGGAATGGATTGAAGTGCTATGATATGTCTGATGTTGAGAGTTAAGTGTGTGAACACGATTTGGTAAAAGTAGTGGTGAGAGGCCATGTAGGAGTACATGGTGGGTTGTTTCATTGGGACCATCCTTAAGAACTGAGTTCTGTGTATGTTGTCCAAGACTAGCTACTACCACACATTGGGTTCTAGTAACTCGGCCCCTCTCGGCTTATTAATCGCCTCGGTCTCTATCCAGGAGTTGCAACTAGTTTCTGGTGTTTGTAGGCAGTGCTATTTTTCTACCAAGTGGCACCCGACAGGGTGGACTTGGGACAGACTAGGCATCGTGGCTTGGTGTACCGAGTGGCAGCCGGATGGTGGGCTCGGGAACCCTGCACACATCGTTTGAGGTTGTGATGAAAACTTCGGCCGGACTTCCCTTGCGGGTTCAACCTCAGATAGGCGATAAACCTAGACTAGAGTCTTGTGTGGTTAGTCAGGTCATGGCCGACACCCTCGCCAGGCTTCCGCTTGAAGGTTGCCAAGATACATGGCGTGTATATGGTGATAAGTGGTGAGAGCATGTGTGAAGAAGTATACCCCTACAGGGTAATGATCTATTCGAATAGCCGCGTCCTTGAATATGGACTACTTGAAAACTTATGTGGTACATAGACAAATTGAAGTGGATACCCTAAAATGCTCAAGACAAGTGTGAGTGTTATGGATGGCCTTCTCGTAGGGAGACGGGATAGAATCCATAGTAGTGTGTTGTTGTGGTGTTTAGTGGACTCGTGTGCGCTTTCTCACCTCAAAGAAGTTACTCATAGTCGTAGAACAAGATAGCCACCGAGTCAAAGCTGGCTTGCTGCAGCTAAACCCCACTTTGCCTTCTTGATACTAATGCATGTATGATAGGATCTGATGTAAGTCTCGCTGAGTACCTTTGTACTCACGTTTGCTTAATTTATGTTTTGCAGAGGAGGCTTCTGTCTCACTAGTAGTTCCGCATGGACTTCGACGAGTAGCTTGATATCTCAGCTACGATCTTGTACCCTTGGGAGGGTCTTGTAGAGAGTCAGGCTTCTCAGCCTTTCTCATTTGTAGTTGTCTGTACTCAGACATGTTATGCTTCCGTTGCTTGTATGCTTTGTAAGATGGGTCGTGTGACCCCTGTTTGTAATATATTGTTACATTGGCTCTTCTGGGCGTTTATCTATATGAGTTGTTCAGTTATGTTGTGATGCGATGTTGTATAGCACATACTTGCATGTTATGCGTACGTGTAACGTTTATTGCTATGTGTGGGGTTCAATACTTAGTTGTTTTCCTTTGGTAGCCCTTCTTATGGGGAAATGCTCCCTAGTGCTTCCACTGAGTCATAGTAGTACGCTACTGCTCCAGAACACTGGGATTGGCCGGCATGTATCCTTCTTTGATCCTGTTTCTGTCCATTCGGGGAAATGCCACGCGTTGTTCCTTTAAGTCCTTGTAGCTTGCTACAACTTGGGTTCAAACGTTGATGACCGACACGTTCATTGTTGGGTTACATATGCCTGTCCCTATACGACTGTGTCACCTTGGCTCACGACTAACCATGTCGACCCGGATTCTCTGTCATATGGATGCTAGCGACACAATCATATACGTGAGCCAAAAGACACAAACAGTCCCGGCTAAGGTAAGGCTGCAGCCATGAAAATACCGTGCGTGGGGCCGCAAAGTGATATGATGTGTTACATGCTAAATCGGTGTGACTTAGGATCAGGATGCCGACATCTGGTTTGACATATAAACATGTTATAGTATTTTCGTGAATTGTGCTCTACTACACCTTTGCACTTCTAGAACATCCTTGGCCCTGGTCTCTTGTGTGATAGAGTCGTCAACTTGGCTTATATGTGGTTTTGTGTTGTATGACGGAGCGGCGGCTTTGAATTGTGTTGTGGGGTGTCGACTTCAGTCCTTTGGGTAATATAGTTGTTGACTCGTTGGGTTCACAGTTTCAAGGATTATGTGTGTTGATGTTGTTTTTTTGGCTAGTTTTCATCGTTAAACGATCAATTCTCGTCTAGATGAAAAGGCCAAGTTCCTGCGGGTTGGTCGGAAGAGAAATAGTGGCTGGATGTGCCTGGTAAACCCATGTAAGCTTTTTTTTATGGGAACGGCTCATGGCAATTTATTTAAATTGGGGTAAAGTAACATCATGGAGTACAAGAGGTGAAGAAAAGCAGGCGTTACATCTACCCAATCCTCACAAATTTTAGAATCATAACATCTCCTAGCAAGAAAATGGCCTACTCCATTGACTTGGGCGGTGTTTAAAGTTGATCCCTGAAATGTTATGTGTTAGCAGAAAGCAATCAGCTAGTATCGCCGAGTGAGGGCTCTAGATTTCAGTATCTCCATTGCATGCTTGCACTAACTCAAGGCAATCAGACTCTACCAGTACATTAAGGCAGCCCAATATGTCCATCAATTTTGCTCCACTTCTCAGTGCAATTGCTTCGGCCGCTTGCGGCCTAATTTTGTTGTCGATCAGTTTTGAAATCCCGGCCACAGCTTCTCCCCTGGAATTACGAAGAATCGCCGCTGCCGCACCACTGCCATCCTCGAAAAATAGATGCATCTGTGTTAAGTTGATATGTACCTGGTGCTAGTCTCTGCCAACGCTCAATAGCAGTATGTTTCGCCGCTCGGATAGCATGATTCAAAGAGATCGCCTGAGTGGCAAAAGTTGTACTTGGTGCTGATTTAATTATTTCTCCTTTCACTACCTCACGATGCTCCCACCAGATATACCAGGCTGCCATCACAATCGTTTCCTGCAGCCCCAAGTGACCGAGAACGGGTAATTTCTTCACTGGGTATCTCAAAAGTTCCTCCAGCGCCACTGAACCCGAATGGTCAGTGTTAAGAGCCCTCGATATTATGTTATTTAATCCCAAGGCTTTCCAAACTTGCTTTGCACGCTCACATGTAAAGGCTAGATGTCGAATATCTTCTGCCCCTTGTGGCAAATAGGACATGCAGCCGAGACCTTGAAATGTCTATTTCTCAGAATTCCCACTCCTGGAATTATGCCGTGTAAAGCTCACCATACAAATTTTTTGATCTTACTCGGAATGTGCAGCTTTCATAGTATATCCTAAACCGGATTCTCACTTGACGTTTCACTCGGATTTTTCCTAGGCCTAGTTCCAAACTGGTGCTCCCATTCTATGTAGTATGCCGGCCTCATAGTGAAACTGTAGCATTTTGTAGCATGCCGCGCCACAAAGTCCTGCGGTAGCTGTCCTCGCAGTGGAATTCTCAAGATTCGTTCTGCATCCACTTCAAAGAAGAAAATTGATCTTATTAGTTATTCTCAAGCTGGTCTAAAACGATTGAACCGTGCGCTTTATTTTAATATATAAAACGGAGCGGGGCGCGAGCTTTTTGATAAGAAAAAAAACTGTATTCTGCAGTGCAAATCAGGGCGGGCTTTTGATTAGTACCGGTTTCAAGGTGTTATTCCCGCCCGAGCAGAGCGTGGTATCCACTACTGAACGGGGCCACATAGAACGTGACCTCTTCGGACCTATAATTATCCGGCGTGCCGAACACCACATCTAGTGTGATTTTTCCTGTATAGCTCTCTTCCCGACTAGGAATTATTCCTTTAAAGGCTGTGCTGCTTCGCTGAAGCTTACGAGAATGCCAAATTGTTTAAAGAAAAAGTTAAAAGATGGCATGACAAAAGAAGACAAAAGTGTGAGTTTAATGTAGGTGATTATGTATTGCTATACAACTCTCGTTTAAGATTTTTTGCAGGAAAGCTTCTCTCTAAATGGGAAGGCCCTTACGTTATTGAGGAGGTCTATCGTTTTGGTGCCATAAAAATAAACAACTTCGAAGGCACAAATCCGAAGGTCGTGAACGATGTTGGCTAGTACTGTTTAAACCAGCTGTAGACAGGGATGAAATATGTGTTCAAAATGATAGGACAAAAATCGCACCCGGAGTTCCAGGTTTTGTAGATGGGCGGGCAGGCTGGCAGCACGATGCATGTAGCTGTGCAGGGGTGCAAAGATCATCACATGGTGGACCAATGGCTGTTACTTGATTTGACGGCAATCAGCACCAAACATGTAGTACATACAAATCGGTGATGCTTGAGGGGCACACGTTATACGAGGCGTTGCCGATCCATATCGATGTGCTCCCGATTGTGTGCGACCATATATCGTGCTGGCGCGTCAAGATAGATGGAATCAAAAACTTATATAAGTTAGAAAATTAAATCAAACATCGGGGTTGTTGTAGTATAGATGCTGATCTGACCGACCATCTCCGCTTTTTTTTCGTAACTCGGCCCATGAGAATCTTGATTTTTTAGAAAAGAATAATAGAGTTGCTCGATTAATTAGCGAAAACCCGAGTGAAAACCGTTACAACACGCCCATAAAAGAGGGCACTTCGACCGACATGGCACCCACAGGACCTAAACACACCGCCGAGGAAAAGACACCGTCGAGACTCCCCACAATGTCATCATCATCACCTCTCCTCAAGCAAGCCACTCCGACTTTGACACCGACGACCCTTCAAGACCCTTCCGAACGAACGTGGCACGGAACCCTGTCGGCCAAAGCCAAACAGTCGGCGGGCGACATCAAGGACCACGCAGCTCTGACTTTGATGATGAGCCTCACAGGAGAAAAGGAGCACGCGTGGCACCAACAGAGTCTGGACTGCAATCGCCTGGCATCGTTGTCGCCGCGTAGCCCCGTAACACCACAACTCCGACTTCACGTTCATGAACCAGCCGACTGTTGACGACGAAGGCACGCCACGATCCTGCACATCTCGCCATCATCATCACTACCACACAATTCGCAATGCCAACCTCCCACACCGCCGATCGGACACCTGCCGTCTGCGACGCCGTGCACGTCCAGCTTACAAGCAGCATCAATAGGACCATGATCTTCAAGGCGGCGCCCCAAAGAGCGATCTAGACTTTCTCCTGAAGATCTTGCCCAGGAGTTGAGGAAACGTTGGGCTCCCAGACAACGCCTCCAAGAAGTATAGCGATGCCCACTGGCACCGTCGCTGCCGAACGTCACCGGCCAGGCCTTCGCCCTGAGCAGGGCGACCACCAAATCCACATAGGCGCCGCCACTGGCCCGCACACCCCCAACGCAGCAAGCACACCAACCACGCCGGGCCATCTCCATCCTCGTCGCCTGCAAAGGCGAGCCAAAGCTAATCAACCGGCCAGATCTGGAGCCTGCCCTGCCGCACTGCCATGGAGCCGCTGCACATCATCGCCACAGGGCTCCGCGCAGCACCCTCGTCGAAGAACAGGGGGATACAATTCTAAGCCTACCATCTCCGCCTCTCGCTATCGACCGCCTGTACACAGCACCAAAATGATCAATCTTGCCATCTACTGGTCAACTTCGTTGCTGTGCAAGACTAGGATTAGGCCGTGCAACACAATTGCATTGATTGGTGCATTGGGCATGTATATATGATGTACAAGATGGGGGCCTGAAAGTGCAACTATCCCTAGGTGGTTTTGGTAATTCATAACAACATATAACTCATTGATCTAATGCTATTCCAAGACAATTATTTCAGGAAAGCTCAATAATTGGCATGGCATGGATGGTGAAAGTGGAACCCTCAAAATGCTAAGGACAAAGGATTGGCTCAAGCTCAAAAGCTCAAGACTCTTCATTTTACATTTTAGTGATTCAAGATCACATTGAGTCCATAGGAAAAGCCAATACTATGAAGGAGGGATGAGGTGTTGCTTAATGAGCCTTTTGCTTCATGTGCTTAATGATATGCTCCAAAAACCATCAGCTACTTTCCCACTTCCATATATGACCTAAACCCAAAGCCAAACTCGGTCCTACCGATTCTTTCCATCCGGCGCCACCGAGTTTCACTTGTCATAAGCCACTGCCAAACCCTAGCAAATCGGTTCTACCGATAGGGATCTCGGTCTCACCGAGATGGGGTTGCAATCTCCCTGTTTCCCTTTTGTAACTTTTCGGTCTCACCAAAAGAGCAAATCGGTCCCACCGAGATTGCAATGTAAACTCTCTGTTTCCCTTTTGTAACTTTTCGGTCTCACCGAAAGAGCAAATCGGTCACACCGAGTTTACCTGACCAACTCTCTGGTTAGCTAATTACCAAATCGGTCTCACCGAGTTTGTGTAATCGGTCTCACCGAGATTACGTTATGCCCTAACCCTAACCATATCAGTCCTACCGATTTGCATGTCAGTCCCACCGAAAATCTCTAACGGTCAGTAGGTTTACTATTTCGGTCCGACCGAGTTTGTTAATTCGGTCCCACCGAGATTGGTAAATTGTGTGTAACGGTTGGATTTTGTGTGGAGGCTATATATACCCCTCCACCTCCTCTTCATTCGTGGAGAGAGCCATCAGAACACATCTATACTTCCAACTCATATGTTCTGAGAGAGAACCACCTACCCTTGTGTTGAGGCCAAGATATTCCATTCCTACCATATGAATCTTGATCTCTAGCCTTCCCCAAGTTGCTTTCCACTCAAATCTTCTTTCCACCAAATCCAAATCCTGTGAGAGAGAGTTGAGTGTTGGGGAGACTATCATTTGAAGCACAAGAGCAAGGAGTTCATCATCAACACACCATTTGTTACTTCTTGGAGAGTGGTGTCTCCTAGATTGGCTAGGTGTCACTTGGGAGCCTCCGACAAGATTGTGGAGTTGAACCAAGGAGTTTGTAAGGGCAAGGAGATCGCCTACTTCGTGAAGATCTACCGCTAGTGAGGCAAGTCCTTCGTGGGCAATGGCCATGGTGGGATAGACAAGGTTGCTTCTTCGTGGACCCTTCGTGGGTGGAGCCCTCCGTGGACTCACGCAACCGTTACCCTTCGTGGGTTGAAGTCTCCATCAACGTGGATGTAGGATAGCACCACCTATCCGAACCACGGGAAAAACAACCGTGTCTCCAATTGCGTTTGAATTCTCCAAACCCTTCTCTTTACATTCTTGCAAGTTGCATGCTTTACTTTCTGCTGCTATATACTCTTTGCATGCTTGCTTGAATTGTGTGATGATTGCTTGTCCTAAAGTTGCTAAAATCTGCCAAGAACTAAAATTGGGAAAAGGTTAAGTTTTTATTTGGTCAAGTAGTCTAATCACCCCCCCCCCCCTCTAGACATACTTCCGATCCTACAAGTGGTATCAGAGCTTTGGTCTCCATTTGCTTTGATTTCCATAGCTTTTGGTGGTCATAGCCTTGGTTTCACAACCTAGGAGAGTATGGCGTCTAGCGAGGGAAATTATCACCGTAGAGGTCCTTACTTTGATGGTACTAATTTTGCTAGTTGGAAGCATAAAATGAAAATGCATATTCTTGGACATAACCCCTCCGTTTGGGCTATCGTGTGTGTTGGTTTGCAAGGTGACTTCTTCGATGGGAAAGAACCAAACCGTGAAGCTACCGCGGATGAGTTGAAGATGCTACAATACAACGCTCAAGCTTATGATATTCTCTTCAATGGATTGTGCCCCGAAGAATTCAACAAAATCAGCCGTCTTGAAAATGCAAAGGAAATTTGGGATACTTTGATTGATATGCACGAAGGTACCGACTCCGTCAAGGAATCCAAATTGGATGTGCTTCAAAGTCAACTTGACAAGTTCAAAATGAAGCCATTGCACAAGTAAGACTCGGTCTGACCGAGTATTGCTAATCGGTGTGACCGATTTTGGAACTTTGTGAAAGCCTAGCAGTCTCGGTGCCACCGAACTGTGACTCGGTCTGACCGAGTTCACTAGTTTAGGTTCCAAAAACTGCTTCGGTATCACCGAGTTTAAAAATCGGTAGATCCAAAATGCTTTCTGTGGGAAACTAAAACTAAGTTTTTGAATCATTCTTTTGCAAAAATCTCTGCATTTTGTGATGCTCATCCACTCTACCTCATCTATAAACTATTCACAGGGTCAGCAGTCAGCTTGTTCATCATGTCAGACCAGAGTGATAGCCAGAACTTGTCAGAGCAGCCAGTGCAGATGAGTGAGGGCACTAGTCCCTCCAGCTCTTCAGATGAAGGCAGCAGGAGCACCCCCAGCAACCTGCCAAAAGCTGCCACAAGACAAAGGAAAAAGAGAACCTCAGAATCAGAGGATGAGGACTATGTGGCAGAGGAGGAAGCAACTTCCAAGAGAGTTGAACTCAAGAAAGAGCATGGCTGAAGACAGAGCACCAAGCCAGGCTTAAAGATCAAAAGGCCAGCAGGCAGGCAGCCCATGCCAAAGGCCAGAGCCTCAACAAAGATTCCTGAGAAGCCTGCACCCAAAGAGCCAGTTGTTGCTGAAGGGAAGAAGGAAAGGAAAAGAGGCAGATGGTGCAAGAAAGTTGATCCCATGGCTGAATTTGAACAGCATTCTTCTGATGAAGAAGAAGAAGAAGAGGTTGCTGCACCAGCACCTAAGGCACCCAAACTGATGGGTGATGCCATAAGATCAGGGGCAACTTCATCTAAGCCCAAGGAAGCCCCCAAGGCTGCTTCCAAGGCCAAGCCAGCTCCAAAGCCAAAACCAAAGAGGAATACAAGAAGCATCCCAACTGCTGAGAAGAACAAGGCCCCAGTGCCTGACACTGCAGAAGAAGAGGAAGGCCAAGTGCTGAGAAAGTTGAAGCCCAAGATCCCAGACCACAATGATGCTCATCCTGTGGCTGAGGATATGAAGATCAGAAGAGACTCTGGGCTGAGAAAATGGAGAGCAGAGGATCCATATGCTACCAGGAGGAGGACAGCTGTTGACTATAGGTTCCACACTAAGGAACAGCAGGACTTCTATGAGACAGTCTTGTTGGACAAGAAGCCTGTTGTGTGTGATATGAGATGGGTAGACTGGGAATACATCAAGGACAATGAAGAGCACTATCCTGGAGTGCAGGACAGCTTCAAGGCATGTGGAGTAGCTGACTTTGTTGGGCAGAAGCTCACAAAGTGGAATGAAGAGCTGATCATGCACTTCTACTCCACAGCACACCTCTATCCAGATGGAAGGATCACATGGATGTCTGAAGGTACAAGGTACCACTCAACTGTTGAGGAATGGGCAAAGTTGATCAATGCCCCAGAGGAAAATGAAGATGACTTGGATGTCTGTTCCAAGAAAAAGATGGATCATAACACTATGGCAAATATGTACAAGGAGATTCCAGCAGATGATCTTGACACTCCCCAGTTTGGGTCTGTAAAACACTTGTTGTCAGGTCTGCCTATGATCAACTGGATCCTTAGGCACACACTTTTGCCCAAGTCTGGAGATCACAGGATGATCAGAGGTCATGCCATTAACTTGCTACATATCTTTGATGTGCCTCAGAAATTTAAGGTTATGAGCCTCATAGTAGAGACTATCAAGAGGACTGCAGCAGATCAGAAGAGGAGCTGTGGTTATGCCCGTCAGATCCAGATGTTGATTAACTCAAGAATGGGCACAGACACATACCTGTTGGACAAGGAACATTTGCCAAGCACAAGCCAAGAAGGAGAAGGCAAGGAAGGAGAAAGCTGCCAAGATGCCAACTCAAGAGGAGGCATCTGAGTACTTCTTGAAGAACAAGCAAGAGCAGCTCAGTTACTTGATTGCATCCACCCTGCGGATTGAGAAAGGACTGGCCACCCTAACTCAGAACCAGGCAAGCTTAGAGAGAATCGTAGAACAAAAGTTCTATGACTTGGATATCAAGGTGACAGAGATTCAGACTGCAGTGGAGCAACTCCAAGATGACATGCAGGAGAGGAAAGGGAAGACTACCACTGATGCATTTGCCAGAGTGCCACGAGCTCAGAGGTCCAGTGCAGTGCCAGTTCCTGACACAAGAGCCACCGCCTCAGCTCCAGCCACAGCACCAGCTCCAGCTCCAGCATCCACTTCAGCTCCAACTCCAACCACTTCAACGGAAGCCCTTCGTCCTTGGAGTGATCAGGACTCCACCACCACCAGGAGATCAAGCCTGAGAGTCGATCTAGCACTATGCATTTTCTAGGAACTTTTTGGTAACTTGTTTCCAAAGGGGGAGAAAAATGTATAGATCATAGGCTTCGAGAGAGAGAGAGTGTTGCTTTTTTCTCTCTTGCTTTATTTGGTGGTTTTTCAAACATTATTTGCTTTAAGTAGAGATACTTTGATATGCTTGTGAGACATTGATGATCATGTGTTTGATCATAAGCTACACTTATGCATGCTTGATATATATTATCTATCTTATGTGGTCATTCACTTTTTCCTTGGTGATGATATCATTTTGAGCGCTCCACCAAGATGTATGTGACATGGAAGAGTAACCCATAATTCTAACTCTTTGTGCATTTGCAGTCCAAAGCAAATTTTAAATATGCGCAAATTTAGGGGGAGCTCTTACTTATCACATGCTTATCAAAGCGACGATATAATTCATTCTTATTATCATTTGTCGAAGCTTTGATCTATATGTTGTCATCAATTACCAAAAAGGGGGAGACTGAAAGTGTAACTATCCCTAGGTGGTTTTGGTAATTCATAACAACATATAGCTCATTGAGCTAATGCTATTCCAAGGCAATTATTTCAGGAAAGCTCAATGATTGGCATGGCATGGATGGTGAAAGTGGAACCCTCAAAATGCTAAGGACAAAGGATTGGCTCAAGCTCAAAAGCTCAAGACTCTTCATTTTACATTTTAGTGATCCAAGATCACATTGAGTCCATAGGAAAAGCCAATACTATCAAGGAGGGATGAGGTGTTGCTTAATGAGCCTTTTGCTTCATGTGCTTAATGATATGCTCCAAAAACCCTCAGCTACTTTCCCACTTCCACATATGACCTAAACCCAAAGCCAAACTCGGTCCTATCGATTCTTTCCATCCGGCGCCACCGAGTTTCACTTGTCATAAGCCACTGCCAAACCCTAGCAAATCGGTTCTACCGATAGGGATCTCGGTCTCACCGAGATGGGGTTGCAATCTCTCTGTTTCCCTTTTGTAACTTTTCGGTCTCACCGAAAGAGCAAATCGGTCCCATCGAGATTGCAATGTAAACTCTCTGTTTCCCTTTTGTAACTTTTCGGTCTCATCGAAAGAGCAAATGGTCCCACCGAGTTTACCTGACCAACTCTTTGGTTAGCTAATTACCAAATCGGTCTCACCGAGTTTGTGTAATCGGTCTCACCGAGATTACGTTATGCCCTAACCCTAACCATATCGGTCCTACCGAGTTGCATGTCAGTCCCACCGAAAATCTCTAACGGTCAGTAGGTTTACTATTTCGGTCCGACCGAGTTTGTTAATTCGGTCCCACCGAGATTGGTAAATTGTGTGTAACGGTTGGATTTTGTGTGGAGGCTATATATACCCCTCCACCTCCTCTTCATTCGTGGAGAGAGCCATCAGAACACATCTACACTTCCAACTCATATATTCTGAGAGAGAACCACCTACCCTTGTGTTGAGGCCAAGATATTCCATTCCTACCATATGAATCTTGATCTCTAGCCTTCCCCAAGTTGCTTTCCACTCAAATCTTCTTTCCACCAAATCCAAATCCTGTGAGAGAGAGTTGAGTGTTGGGGAGACTATCATTTGAAGCACAAGAGCAAGGAGTTCATCATCAACACACCATTTGTTACTTCTTGGAGAGTGGTGTCTCCTAGATTGGCTAGGTGTCACTTGGGAGCCTCCGACAAGATTGTGGAGTTGAACCAAGGAGTTTGTAAGGGCAAGAAGATCGCCTACTTCGTGAAGATCTACCGCTAGTGAGGCAAGTCCTTCGTGGGCGATGGCCATGGTGGGATAGACAAGGCTGCTTCTTCGTGGACCCTTCGTGGGTGGAGCCCTCCGTGGACTCGCGCAACCGTTACCCTTTGTGGGTTGAAGTCTCCATCAACGTGGATGTAGGATAGCACCACCTATCCGAACCACGGGAAAAACATCCGTGTCTCCAATTGCGTTTGAATTCTCCAAACCCTTCTCTTTACATTCTTGCAAGTTGCATGCTTTACTTTCCGCTGCTATATACTCTTTGCATGCTTGCTTGAATTGTGTGATGATTGCTTGACTTGTCCTAAAGTTGCTAAAATCTGCTTCCGATCCTACAGGGCCACAACCTCAACTATACCACAAAACTAGGAGGTGGGCCCTAGACACAATATACATGCACAACATATTCAACACCCCCCCCCCCCCGTGCAGTCGAAGCGTCACCAGAGACACACAAACTGGAACGAAACTCCTCGAAGGTGGTGTGCGGTCAGAACATGGAGAACCTGAATGTGTCCAAGGGCTACCTGTCGCGCACAAAGTGAATGTCCAGCTCTGTGTGCTTGGTCTGGCGATGATGAACGGGGTTGGCAGAAAGATACACCGTAGAGACGTTGTCACAGTAACAACCGTGGCCTGGGAGACATCATAATGCAACTCCTGGAGTAGCTGTCATAGCCAAGTGCACTCGGCAACTGCGTTAGCCAGTTCTCGGTACTCGGCCTCCGCGTTGAAGCACAAAACTATGGGTTGTCGCTTGGACGATGTAACGCCCCGGACACACCCGCCGGTGGTCGTTACTCCTGGCGGGATCTAGACTGGCCCCACAGATCAACACTAGTCTTTTCTGCGCACTTTGTCCTCACTCGTGCGCACCCGGGAGCAACTTCCCGGTCGGTCACCCATCCTGACACTACTCCAAGCTGAGCACGCTTAACTTTGGAGTTCTGTCCGAATGGGCTCCCGGAAAAGAAGGAATTCCTTATTGATATGAGTAGTCTATCATCCCTAATAAGCCAGGCTATCACATACACCCCCACTCAGAGGAACCGACGTCCTCGTCGGGCCACAGGAACGTTCCCTCTTGGCACAAACGTCTGTGCTTCCAGTCCGGTACATGTGCCATGCCAGGTGCCACGACGGGTCACAAACGTCATGAACAACATGACCACGCACCTGTCCGCAACCATCCGTGTAACCGCGAGGGTCGGCTCTGATACCAACTTGTAACGCCCCGGACACACCCGCCGGTGGTCGTTACTCCTGGCGGGATCTAGACTGGCCCCACAGATCAACACTAGTCTTTTCTGCACACTTTGTCCTCACTCGTGCGCACCCGGGAGCAACTTCCCGGTCGGTCACCCATCCTGACACTACTCCAAGCTGAGCACGCTTAACTTTGGAGTTCTGTCCGAATGGGCTCCCGAAAAAGAAGGAATTCCTTATTGATATGAGTAGTCTATCATCCCTAATAAGCCAGGCTATCACAGACGACCACGAGACGAGGGAGGGACCGAGATAGACGTAGTAGCTAGAAGTGGAGCGAGATGTGTCAGGGCAGCCAGCCCAATCAGCATCGGAATAGGCCACCATATCCAGAGAGGTGGACACCGTGAGAGTGATTCCAAGAGACATCGTGCCACGGATGTATCAAAGAATCCATTTCATGAGTGTCCAATGGGAGTCACGAGGGGCGTGCATATGGAGACACACCAGCTGAACCGCATACTGCAGATCTGCTCAGGTGAGCATCAGATACTAGAGAGCACCAACGATGGACCGGTAGAATGGAGCATCCGACCGCAAGCGAGCCCTCAAGAGTAGAAACCTTGACCTTCATGTCAACAGGAGTAGCGACAGGATGACAGTTGAGCATGCCGGCATGCTCAAGTAGCTCATGCGCATACTTCTGCTGATGAAGAAAGAAGCCGTCGGGTCGCCGAACCTCAATGCCAAGGAAATAATGGAGAGCGCCCAAATCCTTGATGGCAAACTCGTCACACAGCCGGAGAGTGATCTGCTGAATAAGGGCTACGGAGGAGGCCGTCAGGATGATGTCGTCGACGTAGAGCAGCAAATAAGCAGTCATGTCATCGTGGTGATAGACAAACAATAAGGCATCCGAGCGGGTGATGCGGAAACTCGGTGTCTGAAGAAACCAGCGATACGCCGGTACTAGGCGCGAGGTGCTTGCTTGAGGTCGTAGAGAGACCGGGACAGCAAGCACACATGGCCAGGATGAGAGGCGTCGACAAAACCGGTGGGCTGCTCATAGTAAACCTGCTCCTCGAGATGTCCATGAAGAAAGGCGTTGGAGACATCCATCTGATGAACTAGCCAGCCACGGGAGACCGCCAGCTGAAGGACGGTGTGGATCGTGCCCGGTTTGACAACCGGTGCAAACGTCTTAGTGAAGTCAACTCCAGCACGCTGCCGAAACCCATGGACCACCTAGCGAGCCTTGTAGCGCTCAAGCGTGCCATCCGAGCGGGTCTTATGACGAAACACCCACTTGTCGCTGATGACGCTGGCGCGAGGAGGCCGGGGAACCAGTGTCCAGGTACGGTTCCGCTGAAGAGCGTCGAACTCTTCCTGCATCGCAGCAAGCCAGTGAGGATCACGCAGGGCTGCTCTAGCGGACGCATGAATCAGTGACGACTCGATGGTGAAGGCAGCGAGGAGATACTCGTCGCTGGAGTACCGCAGGCTCGAGCGGTGGACACTGCCCCTGGCCCGAGTGAGAGGGCGAGATGGCAACTCCAGGACCGCAGCGGGCGTGGGTGGTGAAGCGCCAGCCACGTTCGAGGCCAAGGCGGACCCTCCCGAGGAGGACTCGGCGCCCGAAGGGGCAGCCGAGACCGCGCCCAAGGTGGCCGACGAAGGCGCCAGCAATAGGGTCGTGCCCAAGGCAGCCGGGGAAGGAGCCGGCAATGATGAGGCGGTCGGCGAGGGCGAAGACGCCGGTGACGAAGCGGCCTGCGAGGTCGGCGTGGGGGCACGAGGCGCAGCTCATCCGACGGTGCGAGGACCGCCGAAGCCCGGAGGCAGTCCAAGAACCTAGCGGGGCCGTCCACCTGACGGGGTCACCGGAGGGCCGGTGGCGAGGGGGCGACAGGAAGTACCTGCTGATGAAAGGGAAACACCTTCTCATCAAAGTAAACGTGTCGGGAGGTGAATACACAATGTGAGACAAGGTCGTAGCAGCGGTAGCCTTTAGTGTTAGGTGGGTAGCCGAGGAAGATGCAAGCGACGGAGCGAGGTGCAAGCTTATGAGGCGCAGTGGCGGCGATGCTAGGATAGCAGAGACAGCCAAAGATGTGAAGCTCATCATAAGAGGGTGGTGCACCGAAGAGAAGATGATGGGGTGCAAGTTCTCTCGATTACGACAAGGACGGATGTTAATGAGGAGTGATGTGGTGGTGAGAGCGTCGGGCCAAAAGCACGGAGGCACATTGGCATGAAAGGGAAGCGTACAAACATAGTCATTAA
Source organism: Aegilops umbellulata (assembly GCA_032464435.1). Classification (NCBI taxonomy): domain Eukaryota; kingdom Viridiplantae; phylum Streptophyta; class Magnoliopsida; order Poales; family Poaceae; genus Aegilops; species Aegilops umbellulata. The sequence goes on from CP136058.1 coordinate 336,864,223, forward strand.
GAGTGCGAAGAATGCACTCAGCACGACCATTTTGTTGCGAAGTGTACGGGTCGTGCCATGTGTGGTGAGGAGAGTGCAAATAGCTAAGTTGTCGAACTCCTTCCCGATATCTGTTTGAAATGCAAGGATGGGACGACCAAACTGCGTGAAAATGTAGGAGTAGAATGCAGCGAGAGTGGAGATAACATCGGACTTACGCCGCAACGGGAAGGTCCACACATAGTGCGAAAAATCATCACGAATAACAAGATAATAAAGATAGCCCGTATTACTCGCAACTAGAGAGGTCCAAACATCACTATGAATTAACTCAAACGGGTATGATGCAACATGAGAAGACGCCCTAAAAGGAAGACAAGCATGTTAGCCGAGGCGACAAGCATGTTAGCCGAGGCGACAAGCATGACAAGAGTGATCGTCGATCTTATTACACGTGAATGAAAAACTCCAAAGTATATGACGAAGGGTGGCGGGGTTGGGATGACCCAAGCGAGCATGCCAAAGATGCACACCGGTGGCGAGGGCAACAGGAATGGCGGAGGTGGTGGAGGTGGTGGAGGTGGTAGAGTGGACAGAACAGAGCTCGTCGGGGCTGTCACATCGGTGGAGTACCATCCGGGTACGAGTGTCCTTAACAGAAAAACCACACTCGTCAAACTCAACGGTAACATGATTTTCACGTGTAAAAGAACGAACAGAGACAGGATTTTTAATAAGATCAGGAGAAACTAAGATGTTAGATAACGACAGTGGAGTGGATGTAGACGGAAAAGATGCATGTCCTATGTGAGTAATGAAGCGAGGAACCATCACCGACGGTGATGCGAGCGAAAGTGTGGACGGGATAGAAGGTATGGAGGTTGCCGGGATGAGCAGCCATATGCGCGGTAGCTCCAGTATCCATATACCAGTCGCCACCACCGGTATTGGTGGACGGAGAGGGAGCGGAGTGCAGGGCCGCCAAGAGCGCCGGGTCCCAAGGCGCAGGTGGGAGCGCCGGGACCGACGACTGGGGTGGGGCCGTCAGGGGCAGCATCGGCAGCCTTCCTAGCTACGGCGGCTGGACGTAGGAGAGAGACCCGTAGGGCGCCGCGTAGGGCTGTGGCGCGACATAGAACGCCTGATGCGAGGGAGGCCTCGCGCTGAGGATGCCTGGTGCAGGAGTGCGGGGAACCGGCATGGAATAAGCATGCACAACACATGTCCACTAGTTCTGGCCGGCGTACCATGGAGCCGACTGGAACTGCTGCTGGGGACGGGCGGCTCCTCCCTGAGCCCAGTTGCCCTGCTGCTGCTTGCGGCCACCTCGGCAGCCCCCGCGGCGACCCCCGTTAGCGGCCGGCGAGGGCGGCGGGAAGGAGGCGACCGACACCTGTGGGAAGGCCAGCGGGGTGGGAGGGCCAGCGCGGCGCGCGGCAGTGGCGGGGCCGAAGCCCCGCAGTGCCGGCGGTTAGAGCGGTGTGGGTCGCCCGGGTCCGGGCCATCTTCATCCGCCTCTCCTCCAGCTTAAGATACGCCATCACCTTGGCAAATGTAGGCTGCGGGATGAGGGTAAGGTTGGAGGTGGCGTTCCAAAGTCCTCGTTGAGACCGGCGGTGAGGGTGCTGATGAGGAGCTCGTCGCCCACCGTCTCGCTGAGATCACGGAGCTCATGGGCGAGCTTCTTGAGGCGCATGCAAAAATCGTCAATGGACGAGTCAAGCTGCTGGCACCCATAAAACTTGCCGCGGAGGAGGGCCTTGCGTTGAAGCTTGTTGTCGGTGAAGAGACCGTTGAGCTTGGTCCAGATGGCGTAAGCGTCGTCGTCATCGTCCACCACCGTGTGGAAGAGGTCCTTGAAGATGGTGAGGTAGAACCAGCGGATGATGGCGGAGTTGAGGATCATTCACTCCTCGTCGTTCACCATGAGGCCGGAGTCCACGATGTCATCAACGTGGCCATGGAGCAGGTACTCGTGAAACACCAAGGAAAAACACCGCTTCCAAGCGGAGTAGGAGGCGGTGGATTGATTAAGGATCACCGGGACACACTCACGGATGTTCAGATCGTGAATGAGAGTCACGTCCGTGTAGGGGAACGTTGCAGAAAATAAAAATTTTCTACGCTTCACCAAGATCAATCTATGGAGTCATCTAGCAACGAGAGAGATGAGTGCATCTACATACCCTTGTAGATCGCGAGCGGAAGCGTTCAAGAGAACGGGGTTGAGGGAGTCGTACTCGTCGTGATCCAAATCACCGATGACCAAGCGCCGAATGGACGGCACCTCCGCGTTCAACACACGTACGGTTGGGGAAGACGTCTCCTCCTTCTTGATCCAGCAAGGGGGAAGGAGAGGTTGATGGGGATCCAGTAGCACGACGGCGTGGTGGTGGAAGCAGCGGGGATCTCGGCAGGGCTTCGCCAAGCTCAACGAGAGGGAGAGGTGTCATGGGAGGGAGAGGGAGGCGCCAGGGGCTAGGGTGCGCAGCCCTCCCTCCCCCGTCTTTATATAGGGGTCCAGGGGGGCGCCGGCTCCCTAGAGATCCATCTCAAGGGGGGGGCGGCGGCCAAGGGGGTGGCTTGCCCCCAAAGCCAAGTGGGGCGCCCCCCACCCCTAGGGTTTCCAACCCTAGGCGCAGGGGGAGGCCCAAGGGGGGCGCACCAGCCCACCAGGGGCTGGTTCCCCTCCCACTTAAGCCCATGGGGCCCTTCAGGATAGGTGGCACCACCTGGTGGACTCCCGGGACCCTTCCGGTGGTCCCGGTACAATACCGATTACCCCCGAAACTTTCCCGATGGCCGAAACTGGACTTCCTATATATAGATCTTTACTTCCGGACCATTTCGGAACTCCTCATGACGTCCGAGATCTCATCCGGGACTCCGAACAACTTTCGGGTTACCGCATACTAATATTTATACAACCCTAGCGTCACCGAACCTTAAGTGTGTAGACCCTACGGGTTCGGGAGACACGCAGACATGACCGAGACGACTCTCCGGTCAATAACCAACAGTGGGATCTGGATACCCATGTTGGCTCCCACATGCTCCTCGATGATCTCAGCGGATGAACCACGATGTCGAGGATTCAAGTAATCCCGTATACAATTCCCTTTGTCAATCGGTACGTTACTTTCCCGAGATTCGATCGTCGGTATCCCGATACCTCGTTCAATCTCGTTACCGGCAAGTCACTTTACTCGTACTGTAAAGCATGATCCCGTGATCAACCACTTGGTCACATTGAGCTCATTATGATGATGCATTATCGAGTGGGCCCAGAGATACCTCTCCGTCATACGGAGTGACAAATCCCAGTCTCGATTCGTGCCAACCCAACAGACACTTTCGGAGATACCCGTAGTGCACCTTTATAGCCACCCAGTTAAGTTGTGACGTTTGGCACACCCAAAGCACTCATACAGTATCCGGGAGTTGCACAATCTCATGGTCTAAGGAAATGATACTTGACATTGGAAAAGCTCTAGCAAACGAACTACACGGTCTTGTGCTATGCTTAGGATTGGGTCTTGTCCATCACGTCATTCTCCTAATGATGTGATCCCGTTATCAATGACATCTAATGTCCATAGTCAGGAAACCATGACTATCTGTTGTGGTCTATGTATTCACACATGTATTATGATTTCCGGATAACACAATTATAGCATGAACAATAGACAATTATCATGAACAAGGAAATATAATAATAACCATTTTATTATTGCCTCTAGGGCATATTTCCAACAGTCTCCTACTTGCACTAGAGTCAATAATCTAGTTACATTGTGATGAATCGAACACCCATAGAGTTCTGGTGTTGATCATGTTTTGCTCGCGGAAGAGGTTTAGTCAACGGATCTGCGACATTCAGATCTGTGTGCAATTTACAAATATCTATGTCCCCATCTTGAACATTTTCACGAATGGAGTTGAAGCGACGCTTGATGTGCCCGGTCTTCTTGTGAAACCTGGGCTCCTTTGCAAGGGCAATGGCTCCAGTGTTGTCACAGAAGAGAGTTATCGGCCCCGACGCATTGGGTATGACTCCTAGGTCGGTGATGAACTCCTTCATCCAGATCGCTTCATGCTCTGCCTCCGAGGCTGCCATGTACTCCGCTTCACATGTAGATCCCGCCACGACGCTTTGCTTGCAACTGCACCAGCTTACTGCCCCATCATTCAAAATAAACACGTATCCGGTTTGTGACTTGGAGTCATCGAGATCTGTGTCGAAGCTAGCGTCGACGTAACCGTTTATGACGAGCTCTTCGTCACCTCCATATACGAGAAACATGTCCTTAGTCCTTTTCAGGTACTTCAGGATATTCTTGACCGCTGTCCAGTGTTCCATGCCAGGATTACTTTGGTACCTTCCTACCAAACTTACGGCAAGGTTTACATCAGGTCTGGTACACAGCATGGCATACATGATAGACCCTATGGCTGAGGCATAGGGGACGACACTCGTATTTTCTCTATCTTTTGCCGTGGTCGGACATTGAGCTGAGCTCAATTTCACACCTTGCAACACAGGCAAGAACCCCTTCTTGGACTGATCCATATTGAACTTCTTCAATATCTTATCAAGGTATGTGCTTTGTGAAAGACCTATGAGGCGTCTCGATCTATCTCTATATATCTTGATGCCTAATATGTAAGCAGCTTCTCCAAGGTCCTTCATTGAAAAACACTTATTCAAGTAGGCCTTAATACTGTCCAAAAGTTCTATATCATTTCCCATCAAAAGTATGTCATCCACATATAATATGAGAAATGCTACAGAGCTCCCACTCACTTTCTTGTAAACGCAGGCTTCTCCATAAGTCTACATAAACCCAAACGCTTTGATCATTTCATTAAAGCGAATGTTCCAACTCCGAGATGCTTGCACCAGTCCATAGATGGAGCGCTGGAGCTTGCATACCTTGTCAGCATTCTTAGGATCGACAAAACCTTCCGGCTGCATCATATACAATTCTTCCTTAAGAAAGCCGTTAAGGAATGCCGTTATGACGTCCATTTGCCATATCTCATAATCATAGTATGCGGCAATTGCTAACATAATTCGGACGGACTTCAGCTTCACTACGGGTGAGAAGGTCTCATCGTAGTCAACCGCTTGAACTTGTCGATAACCCTTAGCGACAAGTCGAGCCTTATAGATGGTAACATTACCGTCCGCGTCCGTCTTCTTCTTAAAGATCCATTTATTCTCTATCGCTCGCCGATCATCGGGCAAGTCTGTCAAAGTCTATACTTTGTTTTCATACATGGATCCTATCTCGGATTGCATGGCTTCAAGCCATTTCTTGGAATCTGGGCCCGCCATCGCTTCTTCATAGTTTGAAGGTTCACCGTTGTCTAAACATGATTTCCAGGACAGGGTTGCCGTACCACTCTGGTGCGGAACGTGTCCTTGTGGACCTACGAAGTTCAGTAGGAGCTTGATCCGAAGTACCTTGATCATCATCATTAACTTCCTCTCTAATCGGTACAGGCACCGAAGGAACATCTTCCTGAGCTGCGCTACTTTCCGTTTTAAGAGGCAGTACTTCATCAAGCTCTACTTTCCTCCCACTTACTTCTTTCGAGAGAAAATCTTTCTCCAGAAAGGATTCGTTCTTGGCAACAAAGATCTTGCCTTTGGATCTGAGGTAGAAGGTATACCCAATGGTTTCCTTAGGGTATCCTATGAAGACGCATTTTTCCGACTTGGGTTCGAGCTTTTCAGGTTGAAGTTTCTTGACATAAGCATCGCATCCCAAACTTTTAGAAACGACAGCTTAGGTTTCTTCCCAAACCATAATGCATACGGTGTCATCTCAACGGATTTAGACGGTGCCCTATTTAAAGTGAATGTAGCCGTCTCTAGAGCGTATCCCCAAAATGATAGCGGTAAATCAGTGAGTGACATCATTGATCGCACCATATCCAATAGAGTGCGATTACGACGTTCTAACACACCGTTACGCTAAGGTGTTCCAGGCGGCGTGAGTTGTGAAACGATTCCACATTTCCTTAAGTGCATACCAAATTCGTGACTTAAATATTCTCCCCCACGATCTGATCGTAAGAATTTTATCTTTCGGTCATGTTGATTCTCTACCTCATTCTGAAATTCCTTGAACTTTTCAAAGGTCTCAGACTTGTGTTTCATCAAATAGACATACCCATATCTACTTAAGTCATCAGTGAGAGTGATAACATAACGATAGCCACCACGAGCCTCAATGCTCATTGGACCGCACACATTAGTATGTATAATTTCCAATAAGTTGGTTGCTCGCTCCATTGTTCCAGAGAACGGAGTCTTGGTCATTTTTCCCATGAGGCATGGTTCGCACGTGTCAAATGATTCGTAATCAAGAGACTCTAAAAGTCCATCTGCATGGAGCTTCTTCATGCGTTTGACACCTATGTGACCAAGGCGGCAGTGCCACAAGTATGTGGGACTATCATTATCAACCTTACATCTTTTGGTATTCACACTATGAATATGTGTAACATCACGTTCGAGATTCATTAAGAATAAACCATTCACCAGCGGGGCATGACCATAAAACATATCTCTCATATAAATAGAACAACCATTATTCTTGGATTTAAATGAGTAGCCATCTCGTATTAAACGAGATCCAGATACAATGTTCATGCTCAAAGCTGGCACTAAATAACAATTATTGAGGTTTAAAACTAACCCCGTAGGTAAATGTAGAGGTAGCGTGCCGACGGCGATCACATCGACCTTGGAACCATTCCCGACGCGCATCGTCACCTCGTCCTTCGCCAGTCTCCGCTTATTCCGCAGCTCCTGTTTTGAGTTACAAATATGAGCAACCGCACCGGTATCAAATACCCAAGAGCTACTATGAGTACTGGTAAGGTACACATCAATTACATGTATATCACATATACCTTTAGTGTTGCCGGCCTTCTTGTCCCCTAAGTATTTGGGGCAGTTCCGCTTCCAGTGTCCCTTTCCCTTGCAATAAAAGCACTCAGTCTCAGGTTTGGGTCCATTCTTTGGCTTCTTCCCGGCAACTGGTTTACCGGGCGCAGCAACTCCCTTGCCGTCCTTCTTGAAGTTCTTCTTACCCTTGCCTTTCTTGAAACTAGTGGTTTTATTGACCATCAACACTTGATGTTCCTTTTTGATTTCCACCTCCACTGATTTCAGCATTAAATATACCTCAGGAATGGTCTTTTCCATCCCCTGCATATTGAAGTTCATCACAAAGCTCTTGTAGCTCGGTGGGAGCGACTGAAGGATTCTGTCAACGACCGCGTCATCCGGGAGATTAACTCCCAGCTAAGTCAAGCGGTTGTGCAACCCAGACATTTTGAGTATGTGCTCGCTGACGGAACTATTCTCCTCCATCTTACAATTGTAGAACTTGTCGGAGACTTCATATCTCTCGACCCGAGCATGAGCTTGGAAAACCATTTTCAGCTCTTCGAACATCTCATATGCTCTGTGGTGCTCAAAACACTTTTGGAGCCCCGGTTCTAAGCTGTAAAGCATGCCGCACTGAATGAGGGAGTAATCATCAGCACGCTGCTGTCAAGCGTTCATAACGTCTTGGTTCTCTGGGATGGGTGCATCACCTAGCGGTGCTTCAAGGACATATTGTTTCTTGGCAGCTATGAGGATGATCCTCAAGTTCCGGACCCAGTCCGTATAGTTGCTACCATCGTCTTTCAGCTTGGTTTTCTCTAGGAACGCGTTGAAGTTGAGGTTGACATTAGCGTGGGCCATTTGATCTACAAGACATATTGTAAAGATTTTAGACTAAGTTCATGATAATTAAGTTCATCTAATCAAATTATTTAATGAACTCCCACTCAGATTAGACATCCCTTTAGTCATCTAAGTGATACATGATCCGACTCAACTAGACCGTGTCTGATCATCACGTGAGATGGACTAGTCATCATCGGTGAACATCTCCATGTTGATCGTATCTTCCATACGACTCATGTTCGACCTTTCGGTCTCTTGTGTTCTGAGGCCATGTATGTACATGCTAGGCTCGTCAAGTCAACCTAAGTGTTTTTGCATGTGTAAATCCAGCTTACACCCGTTGTATGTGAACGTTAGAATCTATCACACCCGATCATCACGTGGTGCTTCAAGACAACGAACTTTCGCAACGGCGCACAGTTAGCACAATTTCTATTTACCCTTTTCATCGAATCCGATCCGACTAAAGTGGGAGAGACAGACACCCGCTAGCCACCTTATGCGACTAGTGCATGTCAGTCGGTGGAACCTGTCTCACGTAAGCGTACGTGTAAGGTCGGTCCGGGCCGCTTCATCCCACGATGCCGCCGAATCAAGATAAGACTAGTAACGGCAAGTAAATTGGCAAAATCGACGCCCACAACATCTTGTGTTCTACTCATGCATAGAAACTACGCATAGACCTAGCTCATGATGCCACTGTAGGGGAACGTTGCAGAAAATAAAAAAATTCTACGCTTCACCAAGATCAATCTATGGAGTCATCTAGCAACGAGAGAGAGGAGTGCATCTACATACCCTTGTAGATCGCGAGCGGAAGCGTTCAAGAGAATGGGGTTGAGGGAGTCGTACTCGTCGTGACCCAAATCACCGATGACCAAGCGCCGAACGGACGGCACCTCCGCGTTCAACACACGTACGGTTGGGGAAGACGTCTCCTCCTTCTTGATCCAGCAAGCGGGAAGGAGAGGTTGATGGAGATCCAGCAGCACGACGGTGTGGTGGTGGAAGCAGCGGGGATCTCGGCAGGGCTTCGCCAAGCTCAGCGAGAGGGAAAGGTGTCACGGGAGGGGGAGGGAGGCGCCAGGGCTAGGGTGTGCAGCCCTCCCTCCCCCCTCTTTATATAGGGGTCCAGGGGGCGCCGGCCCCCTAGAGATCCATCTCAAGGGGGGGGCGGCGGCCAAGGGGGTGGCTTGCCCCCCAAGCCAAGTGGGGCGCCCCCACCCCTAGGGTTTCCAACCCTAGGTGCAGGGGGAGGCCCAAAGGGGGCGCACCAGCCCACCATGGGCTGGTTCACCTCCCACTTCAGCCCATGGGGCCCTCCGGGATAGGTGGCCCCACCCGGTGGACCCCCGGTACCCTTCCGGTGGTCCCAGTACAATACCGATTACCCCCGAAACTTTCCCGATGGCCGAAACTGGACTTCCTATATATAGATCTTCACCTCCGGACCATTCCGGAACTCCTTGTGACGTCCGGGATCTCATCCGGGACTCCGAACAACTTTCGGGTTACCGCATACTAATATTTATACAACCCTAGCGTCACCAAACCTTAAGTGTGTAGACCCTACGGGTTCGGGAGACACGCAGACATGACCGAGACGACTCTCCGGTCAATAACCAACAGCGGGATCTGGATACCCATGTTGGCTCCCACATGCTCCTCAATGATCTCATCGGATGAACCACGATGTCGAGGATTCAAGTAATCCCGTATACAATTCCCTTTGTCAATCGGTACGTTACTTTCCCGAGATTCGATCGTCGGTATCCCGATACCTTGTTCAATCTCGTTACCGGCAAGTCACTTTACTCGTACTGTAAAGCATGATCCCGTGATCAACCACTTGGTCACACTGAGCTCATTATGATGATGCATTACCGAGTGGGCCTAGAGATACCTCTCCGTCATACGGAGTGACAAATCCCAGTCTCGATTCGTGCCAACCCAACAGACACTTTTGGAGATACCCGTAGTGCACCTTTATAGCCACCCAGTTACGTTGTGACGTTTGGCACACCCAAAGCACTCATACAGTATCCGGGAGTTGCACAATCTCATGGTCTAAGGAAATGATACTTGACATTGGAAAAGCTCTAGCAAACGAACTACACTATCTTGTGCTATGCTTAGGATTGGGTCTTGTCCATCACATCATTCTCCTAATGATGTGATCCTGTTAACAATGACATCTAATGTCCATAGTCAGGAAACCATGACTATATGTTGGTCAACGAGCTAGTCAACTAGAGGCTCACTAGGGACATGTTGTGGTCTATGTATTCACACATGTATTACGATTTCCGAATAACACAATTATAGCATGAACAATAGACAATTATCATGAACAAGGAAATATAATAATAACCATTTTATTATTGCCTCTAGGGCATATTTCCAACAGTCCGGACCGGCGAAGGGATGTGACGGTGGAGGATCCCGTGGAGCTCATGGTTAGGGTTGCGGTGCGGCTAGGGTGGGGTGGGGTGAGAGGGACGTGCGGCTAGAGTGGGGTGGCAGAAGCGGGAAGGGGGGTGGCGGCAACCTGTGGCGGCGGTGGGTGGAGAAGTTGGCGGCGGCGACCCGTGGTGGCAGCGGCTGGGGAGAAGCCAGCGGCAGTGGCGGGTGGCGGCGGCGCTGGAGGAGGTTGGCGGCAGCGACGGGCGGCGGTGGCTAGGGTAGGGTTAGGGCCAACTTGCGATAGATACCATGTGAATGAATAGGATCAGGCCGTGCAACACAATTGCATTGATCGGTGCACTGGACACGTATATATACAGATAGGGTCATAACCTTAACTATAAAATAAAACTAGGAGATGGACTCTAGATACAACAGTTGCCGGTGAGACTTGCTAATAACCTGACGTCGCAAGGCGCGCTGAGTACTATGGGCTAATTTCATCGCACCGAGGCCGTGACGCGCCACTGGCATGCGAACTTAGGGCTACTTTGAGTCGAAAGGAATTCCATACAAGTTTGGGATTAAAATTCTTAGGTATTTTCCTACGTTTGTCCTTTATTCATAGAATTCGATTTCATAGGAATTTTTCTATGAAATCTTTTGTACTATATTTGATGGAAAATCTAACATCCATTTCAACCTTTTTTTTTTACATTTTTATGGCATCAAATATCCCTTGCTAATCCTATATAATTTACGAATCAATATGTGGTTGGATGGTTAGGACGACAGTGGTATCCCCAGCCTTCAGGTTTCAAGTCCTGTTGTTCGCATTATCCTGGATTTATTTCAGAATTTCCGGCGATGTGCGTTCAGTGAGAAGAGACGTTCCCGTCGACTACGAGGCGTCTGTGGTGACTTCGTCAATCTCAAAATGATATGAGCGAATGCATCTGTACTACGTTTTAAAGAAAAACCTATATGATTTAAGTAGACATGTCACTCAAATCATATTTTTTTTCTATTTCTATGTTTTCAAAATCATTCGAATCAAAGAGGCCCTCAGTGTCTTTTAGGATGATAGAGATGGGCGTAGAGTTGCCTGCAGGTGCACGTATGGGCTTACTTCATAGAGAAGCACCGGTGCGATGAACTGCGCCACTTGGGGAACCCAGCACCCAGGGCGTCGCCCACATGGGCATGGACTGGTAACGCTCGAGTAGCTCCTGCCGATCGCTCGCTAGTTTGCTGTTCTCTCTCCTATTTTGCTACAGTAAGTATTGTTCTTCTCAGAAAAACCAATCGGCATTTTAGGTCCATGAAATTGAGAAAAGTTCATGAATTTGCATAAAAATTTGGGAAAAGTTCATGGATTTAAAAAATACGAATTTGAAAAAAGTTCATCGATTTTGAGAAAAAGTTCATGACTTGAAAAAAACACGGATTTGATAAAAAAAATTCGTACAGTTGGAAATTTTTTTTGGATTTATATGTATTCATACATTTGATTATTTTACGGTATTCAGAAAAAGTTCACGGATTTGGAAAAGTTTATGGGATATGAAAAAAAATCATCAACCACAAAATGTTCAATATTTTAAAAAAGGTTCACATAATTTTAAAAAGTTCTAGAATTTGATAAAGTTCAAGCATTCAACAAAACATGTATATGAAAAGGTTCATGGATTTGAACAAATTTCATAAATTTGAAAAAAATCACACATTTTTATAATGTCGCGAAATGAAAAAAATAAAAAAAATAAAAAAATGGATAGTAGACCAAAAAATGATAAGATCTTCCGCCAAGCACCAGCTCATATAGGAGGATGGAAATACTATCTTCAAGAAGGTTTGAAAGCAACAGAGATCAGAGCAAGATCAGATATTGCACAACAGACTAAAGAATGGTCTGAACAACATTTGTTATAATTTTTGATCATGTTACCCAAACAAGGAATTGGTTGATTTAGTTGCTATTTTGTAAAGTACTTTTGTAATGTAAATATTTATTAATAATTAAATATTACCTTAGAACATCCTGTTCTACGGTCTTCTCGTAAAAAAAAACTTTTGAAATCGTCTCGGCTGGGAACAATTCCACGCAGCGGCAACATTACATGGGCTGGCCTGTTCATGAGCAACCGTGCATTCCGTGGCAGAATCCTATGTGCCACCTAATGCGACACTTAAATACATTTTAACAAAGCGGCGCACACCCTTCCACACTGGTAGCTAACTTGTCGACCCATTTTCCCACCGGTTACTCATTTTGTTTCATTGTTCGTCTGATTTTCTTCTCCTTTCCTTTTTTATTTTTGAATTATTTTCAAAAAAAATCCCTTTTTATTTTCTCAAATTTCCAAACTTTTTTCACTTTTCCTGGAAATTTTATGTACCGAATTCGTCATTTTTTTCTCAAATTCGTGATTTTTTCAATTCGTTAACTTTTTCAAATTACGAACTTTTTTCAATTCCTTTGTGAACTTTACTGTTCAAACTCGTGAACCTTTTTTCTTTTTTCTGATTTTTTTGCATTACGAACTTCCCAAGTCTTGAACTTGTTTCAAATTCGTGATCTCTTTCTCAAATTCATTAATTTTTCCCAACTTTATGATTGTTTTCATAATATATTAACTTTTTTCCAGAAAATATTACTTTTTTAGTTTTTAAACTTTTTTTTGGATTCATGAACTTTTATGAGTGTATACGAATTGTGTCAAATTAGTAAACTTTTTTTATTACACGAACTTTTCTTGCATGTTTTTTAATCAGTGAACTCTCAAATTTGTTCCACATTTTTTGATGACGTTCTCCAAACTATTTGAAAATAATTCAACGATCTAAACACACGCTGCTGCAGTTGTTTTTAATTATTATTTTCACGGTGCAATCAGTCAGTACCATCCAGTAATGGGCACGAGGTGGAGTGCAGCAAATTTCTGTCGCGAAAGAGAGAATATAAATAAATGGGCTGAGCCCAAGATGTAGAGGTTTAACAAATGCACAGTAACGAAAAAAACACTATCTTAAAAGACTAAAAGAAAGCACTGTAAGAGAAGTCACTAAAACAGGGCAGATTCTATTTAACGCCTGCAGGCGTCAAAGGCAAATCTTATTCAGCCCTGCAGGCGCCGGTTAAGGTGCAAATTTGCTAACCGGCGCCAGCAGCAGCGTTAGCTGGGCCGGCCCATTTATTTTTTATTTCTCTGTTAAAACTCAAAAAATGGGTGCCCCGCCGGAATTCGAACTCAGAACTGTTTGGGTCATAGTGAACCACGCTAACAATCTTCGATACAGAGGGCTTATGCTAGGTAGCTTCTTTTCTCTACTTAGTGCAAGGGAGTCCCAGTTTGGTTTTTTTCACCCGGTTTTGGAAGTTGGGTTCGGCGTTTGTTTTACCCGGCTTTCTTCCGTTTTTTCTGTTTTCAATTTATGTTTGTGTTTTTTCGGTTCTCCCTAGCTCCTTTTATTTTTCATATTCAATGAATTTTTTTCAAAGATTGATGATCTTTATTTCAAATTGATGAACGTTTTTCAAACTGATGAATTTTTTCCACGTTCGTTGAACTTTTTCCAAATTTGATGATTTTTTTTTCAAATTTCATGAACTTTTTTGAAGATCAACGAACTTTTTAAAAAATCCATCAACTTTTTTGAAAATTATAAACTTTTTTTAAAGTTAATGAATTTTTTTCAAGATCATGAACGTTTTTTTTGCATAAATGAACATTTTTTTTTTCTAATTTCGTGATTTTTTTGTACAAAATGAAATTTTCCTAAGTCATGTTTTTTAAATAAATGCACTTTCTTGAATAAGAATCGTAATTTTTTAAATGTGCGTGCAACAAATATGGCGGGTACAGTTGTTCATAAATATTTTCGCGCTGTAAAGGATCAATAGCTTGTAGTAACCATTTTTCTAAATTGATGAACATTCTTCAAAATCGACGATCTTTTTTTGAAATCGGTGAACTATTTTCCAAATTTGATAAACTTTTTTTCGAAATCCATGAAGATTTTGTTCAAAAATGGTGAACTTTTTTAAATCGGTATACTTTTTCAAATTTGGTGAAAATTTTCACACATTTTGAAGTTTTTTCAAATTCTATGAATTTTTTCTAGTTTGATGAACTTTTTTTGAATTTTTTTTAATCCGACGAATGTTTTTCAAAATCACTGAAGTTTTTATCAAAATTGACGAACCTTTTCTCAAATTTGATGAACAGTTTTTCTAATTTGATTATTTTTCTTTTCAAAATCTGTGAACTTTTTTTTCCAAATTTTATGAACTTTTCTTGCAAAAATCGATGAACTTTTTTCAGGTTTGTGTAATTTTCTTCCAAAATGCAGAAATTTTTTCAAAATCACGATCTTGTTTCCATATAATTCAATAATATTAAGTGATACAATAAATGAATGTGCAATAAAATAGCGCCGCGGCCTTCTCATTAGGTATTTGCCTCTTCTACTAACCACCAATTGCCAGTAGCTCTGCAGGCGGTGGCAACTGTACATGAACTCGGTGTTGAGAGTTTGAAACCTGTGGGGAGCAAAAAAATTTGGCGAGATTTTTGCCCTCGCTGGACTGGACGTTTCGTGGGCTGGCCCAGCACCGGACGTTGCAGGCGCCAGGAGCGCGAACGGGCGCCTGCAGCTCTCGGCGTCAAAACGATGAGGCTTCACTGAAGCTCGGTTCCGGACGCCCCAGTTTGGGCCAGCCCACGGTCGCTCGGCTTCTTCTTCTCTTTTCCTGTTTTTTTCTGTTTCGGTTTCTATTTCTATTCTTTTGTTTTTCCTTTTTTATTTTTCTTTCTTTCTTCATGTGTATTACACAATGTTCATTCTTGTTTATACATAATAAACTTTTATTGTATATTTAAGGAAATGTTCACTTTATATTAATCAAATGGAGGGCATGCTTAAGATAAGAAAGAAATAGCATGGAATAAGATTTGATCCTATTCATGGGGATCCCATAAATATCCCATTTCAAAAATAGAAACAATTGGGACTTTTCGGAGATTGCATGAAGTTGCTAATTCATGATCTGGCATGTACAGAATCAAAACTTCATTCTCGATTTTACGAGAGTTTTTATGAAAGCGTTTCATTTGCTTCTATTCAATGGAAGTTTCATTTTTTCTCAGAATGTATCCTAATATTTGGCCTAATTCTTGTTATGATGATCATCATTTTTCTAAAAATGTTCAATGTAGCATTAATAAATGTTCAACATATATCACAAAATATTAAATGTGTATTTAAATTTTGTTAAGAATATATCAAAAAATGTTCAATATGTATTTAAAATAGTTCAGCATATATTTCAAAAAGGTACAATGTATATTAAAAAATCAGTGTATATTATAAAATGAACGTTTTTCAATTTTTGTTCACCTTTTTCGAAGAATATACATGTTTTAAATTTTTGTTTGATTTTTTTAAAATCACATTTTCAAACATTATTTGATTTTAAAAAATTGTTTACATCTTTTTCCAAGAAATGTCGGAAATTAAAAAAACAAAAATGAACTTGCTGCTGTTGCTATTACTTAGAGCATCTCCGATAGAAGATGTAGATGCAAAAAATATTAGTTATACATTTTCGAGGCCCATAAACGCTGCTCCAATAGATGATAGATGGAAAAAAATATTACCTCCTCCAAGTGATGCAAGAGTCCAGTCGCGAGCCAAACACCCAACTCTTGTTACCTCCTCGCAGTTGTGTCGCCGTGAGCGGAGTCCTCCGGCAGTTGCACAAATGTCCAGAGGCTGTTGAAGCAGCCATCGTCCATCTCAGACGGGCTTTGTGTTGCCCATCAACGCTTCGACCCGCCGCCGGTCGGTTTCTTCCACCTCACACGCAATGTGTTCGACAAAATTATTTATTGGAGTAGAAGGTTTACATCACCAAATATACATCATCTGTTGGAGTAGAAGGTTTACATCATCAGATATACATCATGTGATGAAGTTGGCTCTTTTTTGAAGATGTAAAAAACACTTTTTAAGGATGTAAATGATACAACACCATTTTTACATCTTCCAATTTACATCATCTACTAGAAATGATCTTACAAGTTAGCTCTGCGTGTTAGCCAAGCACATTTGTCAGCTGGATTGGCTGCCATCATCCCTTTTTCTGAAATAAAAACTTCGACTTTATTAATTAGAAATAATTGTTACATCGTCCATAAGAAGAGATACAATAACATTCATAGGCTCCTCAACCCAATCCCTAGTGACTGAAATTTTTGCTAATCTAGCTATTTCATGGGTCACTTTATTTGCTTCCCTATTATAATGTTCAAATTTAACTACAGAAAAATCACAAAGCCAAAAAATAACAATTATAAAAAACTGCAGCTCCCGCTCCCACCGAGTGTCCTCCATTCTTCATTGTGTCAATCACTTCCATGTTGTCTGAGTTTACAACAAGACAGTTGCAGCCCGCCTTCTATGCAAGGAATAAACCAAAATTTAGAGCCAAAGCTTCTGCTGTTAATACGTCATCACACCAATCAATCCTCCAGTTTGCAAGCGACGAATATTTCATTGTCATCTCTCAGGACTGCCCCCGCTGTACCTTGAAGAAGATCATGATCGAAAGATAGATCAACATTCAGCTTCACAAAACCCCTAGGACTCCATCCCCCTGTTTTACGAGTTGCTTTAGGTGAGTATACATCTATAATACTTAAATAGTTGATCCCCACTATACCCAATTCTCTCAACATGCAGCACTCCACGTCACCATCGTTCCATGTTAGCATTTCCCAGGTGCCTATTTCTCAAATTTTCACTAGAGAAAACTATTCAGTCGCGGGCCTTTTATTATTTACAGAAGTTGAGAAAGTTAAAGCGATACGACACCTCAATTACTCTCCCCACTGATTCCCCGATTCCATGGTTCCTTCATATTCTGCGCTAGAGTCTGGCCGCCAGCCTACCCACGTCGGCGTTCAGAGCTGCTCTCTCCTGTCGTCTATCCACTCCCGGTCGTCCTCGCAGCGGCGGCAAGACGAACCGGACGCGGTGGTCGCGGCCGTCCCCGTCGGGCCCCCAATTTCTACGGGATCCAGCAGGGTGGCCTCGGGAAGGAGCAGGTTGCCAACATCCCCCCGCCTCCTGGCCGACGCCATGGCCTGCAAGCCATCCCCGCGCCAGCCAATCTATCCTCCCTCTCCTCTATGGACTAGCTTATCCCGACAGTGTCAAGACCAAAATTTTGTTGTGCCGAGGCTTCCGTGCAATAATTTTGCAAATAGAAGTAGATGAGAAGGATTTGCAGTCCAGTTTTTTCTCAGATCATAGATTGAATGTCAGATTTCACAACTCCAAGGTAGCAATAGAGAGTTTAGATGTGACTTCAATGCTTGGAAACCATACTGTTTCTGTCTAGACTGCTATGATTTTTGCTACAAAAAATTGCTGAGCTTTTCTTAAACATGGCTTGCAGTTGGTTCTCTGTATTTTACTCTAGGGCAGTAGTGTGTTGTTCATCTGAATTTGCATTAGTCAAGATTGCATCAGTTACGTCCTTTCTTGGATATGCTACATCTGTCAATCCCTTCTCCCATGTCTTCGTTAATCAAGCCTTTTGTTGTATGCAGTGGTACACATGCGTATCTTCTCCTGAAGTTGTCCTTGGTGAGCACTATGAATCGTGCTGATTTGGTAATGGATGGAGATGGCTTATGATTATTGCCTTTCTTAGCACACACACTCATGAAATCGGTTTACTAGCCACATGATTTACATTTCAGATGTCTCTAGCAACAGTATAGTTAAGGAAGGTATGCCAAATTTATAAGGATTTTTCAATTTCATATCTCATTTGCACTTTGGTGGTTTAAATTTCTTGCTATTCATTCTCATAACAGTTTCTTGATAGTGGCATCGACTTTAGACGTAGTTGGTTCGTCAATTTGTTTCATCACATTTGATGTTGCTAATAGAAATGTGAGTGTGTCTTCTGCCTTTTCAGGGTCACAGTGGAAACCTCCAGGATGGGATGTGTACTTTTGCAAGGCTACATGTGTGTAGGTACTTGCCGCAAAACTGCACAAACACTTATTTGATTGCTTATATCTATAAATTGAATTGCATTAGCCAGTTAAGATTTCAAACATGTTTTCTTTTTTCTCGCTACTCTGATGTATCATTTCATTGGAAGGCGTTTATAACATTGACCTGATCTCATTTTTGTGATTAGATAAGACATTAATCATATATGTTCACCCATCTTCTTGGGGACAATCAAACATTCATGCCCCATTTCTACAATTTCTTTGGCTTACTATACAAGCTACACCGAAAGCATTGGCAAAGCCATAAATTGGTTACCGGATGTAATTATGTTTACTCTTTCGAGAGATCTTCGTATTTGAATTTTTCCCATGGGTGGTCGGAAATCCAAATTGCCCTGCTATGAAATCGGTGTGTCTTCTTAAAAAAATCATAGAATTGATGGCCTATTTTAGGAAGTCGCAGACTTAAGCTATGAATTATACTACCATGTTTGCTTCATGAAGGTATTTAGGGAAAAAAAGGAGCTGGAAGACTTCGCGTGATCATTTCTATGATGGGTTACAAACAAGCATCTTTTGCCAAGTGACTTTCTATTGTGCTAATGTGACACCGAGAGTTTTTAATCCACATTTCTTTTGAATAACCATACATTTTAACTAGTTCTAAGTTGATGTCATGTGTGTTTAAATGCAACACTCATTTACATACTTACCGTAATGTGCAGACACCCTCATTTCTTGAAAGGTTTGTTAACTTCATAGGACGAGAATGTGTTTGTGTTTGAGGGGAGTATTATTCTCATATATTTCTATTTTTTATTCTTGATAATTTATTATTATAAATTCCCGCAGCAACGCGCGGGGTATCATCTAGTTAACATAGTTTGCCGTTATTGCACGAGCCCCGTCAAAATTTGATTCCACGCGCCCACATTTATTTTTCGTGAAATTTTACATCGGACGCGTTTGAGTGGGCCGGGCCATTTGCGCGCCCTTCAGCCGTTCAACGAAAGCTCAATTATTGGACGCACGCGGGGCGTAGCTCTCCTAAAACATTGGGCTTGGGATCCGGAGGGAGCATATCGGAAGCCCACATTCAGCCTCAGACTGGCTAAGCCGCCTAGCCCAGCGCAGCGACTTATGGAGTCCGGGAATGTATGCGGTGCACCCGTACTTGTGGTGCTACCGGTGCACCAGATGCCATAAAATGTTTTAAAAATTCTGAAAAAAAATCTAGCACGTTGACCCAACGTCAAATATGATGTCACAAAATTTCATGTAAAATTTTGAAATATTTTTTGAGATAAAAAATGACAAAATTGACTTCATTGAAATAATGGGCCAAATCTAAAGCCCAAGTTATGTTATGTATTATTTAGTGTTGAATTTGTCATTTTTGTTTTTCGAGTTAGGTTTTGAATTTTAACTCGAAATTTTATGACAACGATGTTTTATGAGTGTGCTAATTTTTTCCAGAATTTTTTAAACATTTTAAAAGTACAATGTGAGCTCGGTGCATCGGTAGCACCACAAACTCCGGTGCACCAGATATTTCAGTCATCCAAGCCAGCGCACGTGCTGTGCACCAAAAATGGCCGAGGAAGGCAGGCACATCGCCGCCGGTGACCCCATCCGGCCTCCGCGGCTGGAGGATGCGGGCCTGGAGGACTGCGCGCTCCCGCCAGAGTCCATCGCCGAGGCTTTCTCCCTTGCGGCGTTGGCCGTCTCCTCCCGCCTCCCCCACCTCTCCCTCTCCGACGACGAGGACGAGGACGAGGGAGATGACCCGCTCGCGCCTCGTGGAGGCTGCGTGGAGGACGCGGGACCCACCTGCGGGGCCACTCCCGACGCCCTTGTTGTCGCAGGGGGCGGCAGCAAGGGCGGCGCCGACGAGGTCGTGGTCGTCGGCGGCGGTGGCGGAGGAGGTAGCGACAAGGTGGTAGTCGTCGGGCGCGGAGATGAGGAAGATAGGGTTGTTGTGGTCGGAGAAGAGCTGGGGCAGGAGAAGCGCTGCGGCAAGGGAACCAGAGAAGGGGAGCGGCGGAAGGAGGAGGAGGAGATGGTGGAGAAAGCCATCTTGCTGGAAGATTTCGCGTGAGCTTTGTGAGCTTTTCCTTTAGCCTGATGGGATATTTCCCTACTACTTTGTTGTTTGTTTGATTTGTAATATAGTGAATATCCCTATGAGCAAGGCAAGAGTGAATTTATCTCAGATGTAGTGTTTAATCTTAAGATCATTACTAATGTGGTGTTTGATTTTAAGATCAAATGACAGTATGCTAGTCTCTAAGTGGCAAGCTACTTAGCATCAATGGTGTTCGATTTAGTGCACTGCTGATGATTGTTACTGTTTTCCTAATTGTTCAAAGAAGTTAGTGACAAGCTGCGAATGCAACTGACATTATTGGCTATCGTAAGGGGAAATGATGCAAATGTGATTGTGTCTGATATATAATGTGTCTTAGTAGGGCTTGCAAACAGAGTAATGTTAGAAGAAACCACTAGATCTGACATGGCATCAAATCTTCTACAGAGAAATGTTTGGTGCAGAAACCTTCCTCGATAAATATATGAAGTGGGAAGATAATAGTAAAAATAAATAGAACAGAGCAGGCTTTTATTGATTATGAACATGATTTGTACCTTTTCAACTGGAACTGAAATTGGATTACAGATAAACTAACACCATTGCAGTACACAGTGCCACTGTTAGAGTACGTAATGGGCCTGGGCCCGTTAGTCTTAGGGTTAATTAGAGATAAGGGTCGCTTGCTTAGGGGTCAAGTAAGCCTTGCTTGGGAGTCAAGTAAACCTCTCTATATAAAGAGAGGAGATGTATCAATCTAATCAAGCAAGAATTAAGAAGGAAATCCCTTCCCTCTTGCCCGGCCGTGGGCAAAAAGGCCCTCGGCCGGCACTCTCGCGCCCTCCTTCTAGCAGCGCCATAACAATTTGGTATCAGCTAGCTTTGGTTCGATCATGTCTTCCTCCGTCGCGCCCGCCCCCGCCGTCCTCACCCCGGAGGAGGTGTTCGGGGTGCTGCGGGACCTAACCCAGGCGGTCCAGGAGATCCGCTTGTTCTTGGCCGGGTTCTACGGGCCGCACCCGGCTGCGCCGCCCATCACCGCCACCGCGCCGCCGTGGCAGCCGCCGCACCAGGCGGCCTCCGCCGCGCTCGCCGGGTGGCACCCGGCTGCGCTGCCCATAGCCGCCACCGCGCCGTCGTGGCTGCCGTGGCAGCCGCCGCACCAGGCAGCCTCCGCCGCGCTCGCCGGGCCGCTGCAGCAGCCGATGCAACTACCATCCACCGCCCCGCCTTGGCTGCAGTGGCAGCCGTCGCTCCTGGCGGCCTCCGCCGCAGCAGCCGCCGCTGCTGCAGCAGCCACCGCCGGTCAGCTCCAGCCCCGCATCGACCACGCCGGCGGGAGTCCTGATCCACCAGATCAAGTTCCCACCGTCGCCATCACCGCTTCCCCAGGGCGTCCCCATCCAGCAGATCAAGTTTCCGGCGTCACCGCTTCCGGCTTGGATCACTACCCGCCACGTGTCGGCGGCGGTGAGGTTGCAGGCTGCTGCGCGCGGCCTCCTAGCGCGTCGGCGTGTGCGGGAGATGCGTGGTCTGCAGCTGCCGCTCCTCCCAGTTGCGCTTCGCTGCGCAAAGGACCTCGATCTCGTCCGCTGCGTCTGGGATCTTGGGCATGTTGTTTTCCCCACGGACAGCGACCTCAAAGTCTGCGACGTCGGCGGTTGGGGGGGTGCACCCCTCCTCGCCATTCTCCATCGACAGCCCTCCACTCTTATCTGTGCGGTGCAGACCAACAGTCGTCCGGCGGGGAGAAGACATGGTGTCACCGACAAGAGCGCACGACGTAGCACCACTGCATTCCGCCGCCGGCCGCCGCGAGGGCGCCTCTGCTGGTCGCTCTTGCGACCACTTCCAGGTGGCCATACACATACACTCTTTTTGTCGAGATGGTTTCCATGGGATCCAGGTGGCTGTACATGTGCACGTCCGACGTGCGGATGGTGTCCACTTTATGTTCAGGGGTCCAAAATAAAGCGTCCGAGTCCATTTCAAGTTGAGAGTAATAAACCAAGCCGAGATGTAAAAGGCTTGTTTTTAGGTGTTTGGTTTGTGTTGCGTCGAGTCATGGTTATAAGTTGGTTAGGCTGCAGCTCGAGGACAAGCCGCATGTCCAGGTGGGGTGTGATGTTAGAGTACGTAATGGGCCTGGGCCCGTTAGTCTTAGGGTTAATTAGAGATAAGGGTCGCTTGCTTAGGGGTCAAGTAAGCCTTGCTTGGGAGTCAAGTAAACCTCTCTATATAAAGAGAGGAGATGTATCAATCTAATCAAGCAAGAATTAAGAAGGAAATCCCTTCCCTCTTGCCCGGCCGTGGGCAAAAAGGCCCCCGGCCGGCACTCTCGCGCCCTCTTTCTAGCAGCGCCATAACAGCCACTCTCGTTTGGGAATTTAGTGAAAGCTTTTCTGTAAAATAATTAGATGTGCTAAGGTCACTAGCAGGTTAGACTTTTTTTTTTGGTGTGTGGAACTAGCAGGTTAGACTGGTTAGTGTGCTGATATCCTGGCCTAGCAGACAATTGTTGTGTCAAAGTGAATGGAAGCGTGAAAGGATGTATGAGTACATACATATAGCTGAGTAACTAGTGTTTAACAGGTATTTGGGTGTATAACTACCTGCTCTAACTAATAGAAAATACAACTACCAAACCACCTATGCTTCTTACTTGGGTACATGACGATGTGGTTATACTGCCCCTCTGTAAGGACCCTGTAGAAGAATGTTTAATTGTGGATATCCTGATGGCTCCAATTTTTTTGTGTAGTATTAATTCATCTGGTCGTACAAAACACTGGGTATTCTTCATACCATGCTTATAATGTGTTTCTTATCTTACTGATAAAAAGTAAGTAAGAAAGAAAAATTGGACAAGATGAAATCTGTTCTCACCTGAAATGAATGTATGTGGCTGTCACAGTCTCACAGAGCCACTCACCTTCCACATAGCAGCAGTGCTGATATGTGGATCGTGGATATGGATATTAGGTGTCTAACATAAGCTGATGTGTGGATTGTGGATATGGGTAAGGTGCTTATTGCTTAAGATGAGCTAATTGGTTACTGGGGATTTCCTTGTTCCATGAACTGAAACTTTGAGAGTACCATGCAAGGGGTGCTGGTCTGCTGGGAACATTTCACACCTCTTAGCCTCCAATTTATAGACAACATATAATTAGACCATGTGAACTGAAGTTTTGCCTCATTGCACAGACCATCTTGTGGACAGTATCCGGTGCAGTCACGGGGAGAACTGACTCCCCTAAATTGGATTTTGTTAGATGCTACTGTAGAAACCACCGAGACTACAAACAGAATCTCTACCTTGTTGGCAGGCTTACAAGCGCAAGAAGTTGCCGTTGATCTTTCTTGCATCAAAAGCAACTCTAAACTTCTTAATTAATGGATGAGGCAAATCTTTTGCCTCCGTTTCGAAAAAAAAAAAATCTTTCTTGCATCAGAAATGCCCAAAAACATTGCTCTCAGGTGCTTATCAGAAGATGGTGGAACTAGCACATGCAACAATAGTAGCCCATGGATGGGGGAAAAGGATACTGTACAAAATAAATCGATCGAGTTTGAAGTACAACTGTGCGGAGAAATGAGGCCCACATCAGTGCATCACTGTAGCTGCTTTGATCAATCTGTGCACCATGTCCACCGCAGGCCTAGCGTGGAGCATCATTCACAGGGATCACGGATGGTACTGCCTACTAATAAGGCCAAGAAGCTCAGCTTAAGTTGTGCCGATGTGTAGGCTGCATTATTGTCCTTGCTTTCCAGGTGTTCAACTGCAATCAGTTTTGGCTGATGCTCCTGCTACAGCCTACAAGGTGAGGTACATACTGGCCTCTGTGCTGCCCGTACCTGTTGGATTCCTCTCTGTTATGCACACAAGACATTTTCATCACCATTAGGGGTTTGAATATGTGCTTCTTAGATTTTACTGTGTTTATTTACATGCAATGGAGTGAGTATCACGGCCAATGACCCAATGTGGATAGCATTGTCACTCATGGGTGGCGGAGAACCGGAGAAGGAAATGCAGTGTCTTGCCATCCTGCAACAGTTGCGACTTGTAGACATCCTTGTCATGAAGGTTTGTCTGATGTGGGGTGGTCTTGTCATCTCAATCTGCAAGGGCATGTGAACAAGATAGATAGGTTGAAAATCTTGTAGGGAAGTGTAACAAAAGTTTGTGGTGCAAAATTTTTGTACGCATCTCCTGAAACTGAAGCTTTTCCTTGCAGGCATGTTTTTCGTGCTCCATTCTTGACGGTGACAGGGAGGGAGCAGACATATCCACGACACTCAAGAGCTTGGAAAGAGAATGCAATGCCATGGCCAGCACAAAAGGCAGGCGACGAAGAAGAAAAAGTGTATAATATTCCGAGTGCAATGGACAACAGCATGCTTATGGATGATTCTGCATCCTGGAAAGATGATCTCTACACTGCATGTGATAATTATGCCAGTGTATGGTGGTGATAAGGTAACCCTACAATACAAGGAGCACTCCCAAGATTGGATCTAGTCCACCACCAGGCTTCCCAAAGTATGCCATCTTTCATTCTTCCAGATTCAAAATTTAAAAAGCTGTAGTACTGATACCCATGCATACATGTGCCGTTGCAACTCTGGTCATGCTGTTGCATCATTCATGGCGGGTTTAGCGGCTGGAGTGGAGATCTAAGTTCATCCCAAACGAAAACCAAAGACCATGCGTGTTATACGGCTGCCTAGTTGCTCCTGCTGTCTTTTTAATAATGGAAATGTCAGATCCCTAGCCTGCATTCCCTTTTACTACGCGCTACTACATGATGCGTATGTCCCTTTCCAGGAAAGCCGAGATGCTTGATTGGGGTTTCCTTGTTCTGGGATAGTTCATCTATCTAAGGGCTAAAAAAGATTCTGCATCCTACATCGATCCCACGTCTAAAGACTAAAAAAGCCTAGACATGAGGGCAGTGTTGAAATATATTGTCCATCCAGACTTTTGGAGCAACCGGCTGGAGTATGAATTGAATAATTCTGATCCGCTGTATACATCCTCTCCCTTCTCCCCACATGAACTACGGTTTATATGGACACCAAGTTAACAGAACTACGGTCCAGGTTAAACTGGCTGGTAAGTTCTAACCATAATTTATACACCTAGAGTTTCTTTATATTGACCAAGTTGATAAACAATACTGTTTGAAATTTCTTTAAGTTTTATAATTTCAGAACCAATAACGACTTAGCAAGAGTAAGATATGAGATAACATATCCTTCATCTTTTTTTGCAGTTATTTGTCTAGAATTTTATTTAAGTACTGCTTGTCTGTGTGAGCAAATTGGTTCAAAATCCTTGAAATCCTGATGGCATATGCAAACAAGTTGAAAAGTACTGTCCAATATGTTTCATTCTGCAAGAGTTGCAGATTGGATTCAGAGTATTTGGATCTTTTTGCTGCAGTTATTTCCAACTCCTGGAAACGCGCATTTGACTCATTGCCATCCATAGAATGGAACCTCAGACTAACCTGCCGGTGCCTGAAAAGGTAAATTGTTAGACATGGTCATGACCGGTTGTTCATGGTACTTGCAGTATCTGTGCTGCCGAGAAAATGAAGGGCAATCTGTTAGTTGTCACCATCCAACTAAGTGCTGAACGTACACGTTCTGGTACTGGTACCACTAGCATCTACTCCCTCCGTTCCTAAATATTTGTCTTTCTAGATATTTGAACAAGTGACCACATACGAAGTAAAATGAGTGAATCTACACTCTAAAATATGTCTACATACATCCGTATGTGGTAGTCTGTTTGAAATGACTAGAAAGACAAATATTTAGGAACAGAGGAAGTATGTGCTTGACTTGGCACTGCACTAACAGGGTTTCATGGTTTTCTTGTCTCTGCGCAAAAAATCTTTGGTATCTCAGTCACGCGCTTTAGTCTTCGACCCACTTGTCTTGACTGACCAAAGCCAAGCCTAGCCAAGCAGGCTGAATTTCCTGCGCTACTACTTATTTGTAGGTATCTTGGTTCTTTCATTTACTTATTGTTTGTACCTTGTCTTCCAACTTCAGCTCCCTCGGTAGTTGGTTTACATCAAACTTTATGGGAGAGCTCCACCTATGATCGCCTGATCAAAATCAGCACCATGGCATTGGCTGTAGCAAATTCAAGTATGTATCTCGTGATCTTCATGATTAGCATGTCCTACCAATGCATCGCTCCCGTAGCTTCCGCAGTACCCACCAACTACACTGCTTATGACATGCTTGCTACTTCTGTTCATGGCCGCCCCGTTACCAACACCACGGTGACCATGGCCGACGGTGTACCATCCGTAAACTTCTTTGAGCACGAGGCACCTCTCTTGTTGCCCCCGAGCGAATCCAAAGGCTGGGCGGCAGTTGATGATTCGAATCCGGCCACACACGGTTACAGAGTTCTTACTAGTAAGGCTCCTAGGGATGATCCGGTAACCGGTTCTGCCCCTTGCAGAGGTAATTGCACAAGCCAAACGGACAGAGTGAGTCCTAGGAATCACCACATCCCTTCTCCTTTTGTTCCCCCCGTTGCCTCAAATGGTAGCACAGCTGAGCGGCTTCCTTCTATCCGCCGGCGACTGCAACAAAGAGTGCACCGTCGACACAAGAAGAAAGTTGACACCATCAAAGTAAGGAAACTGCTGGGTGTTTATCACCATCCGACGAGATTACAGAGTGAGCCTAGAGGCTCGAGAGTTACCGCTGTAGCTGTAAGCTCTGTGGTGTCGGTCTTGCTCTGTGTCCTTGCAGGGCTTTTGCCGTGGTGTATGTGTCGCAACTCGGCAACGGCGGCATCTATCGACTCGGAGTCCATCCTGAGGCCTGAGCTACTCCAGCAAGCAGCAGGCCCTGGCCGATACAACTACTGCGAGCTGGCAGCCGCAACGGGCAATTTCGCCCAGAGCAAGAGGATTGGGCGAGGGGGGTTCGGGTCGGTCTATTGTGGCTTTCTGGATGAGCAGGACCGTCATGTGGCAGTCAAGATGTTCTCCATGGAATCACTAGACCAAGGGAGTATGGAATTTGAGCACGAGGTCAAGATCATGAGCCAGCTCAGGCATCGGAACGTTGTCCAGCTCCTGGGCTGGTGTGATTGCCGGAAAGGGCTCTTGCTTGTGTACGAGCTTGTGCCTGGAGGCAGCCTGGACAAGCGTCTCCATGATCCTGAGAAACCGTTAACCTGGCAAGAAAGGTACTGCCAAGCCTCACATTTTCCAGTTATGAAACAAATGTTTATCTGATTCATCGCTCTAACAGAGATTTTGTATGTGTCCTCACAGGTACAAGATCGCACTTGGCCTAGGCTCAGCCATACAATACCTCCACACGGAGTGCAACCAATGTGTCGTGCACGGCGACATCAAACCAAGCAACATCATGCTTGACTCGTCGAACTGCACCAAGCTTGGCGACTTCGGGCTAGCACGGCTTGCCGACCATGGAGCAGAACCACAAGCAACGCAGGTACTCGCGGGGACCGTCGGGTACATGGACCCTGAGTTTGTGTGCAGCCAGAGGCGCGGCACAGAATCAGATGTCTATAGCTTTGGCATTGTGCTTCTTGAGATCGCCTCTGGCATGCGACCAGTGGCTTTGGGGCAGCCAGCAGAAGCCTCCGTGCAGCTGCTGAGACGCGTCTGGGACATGTACGACCGCAACTCGATCCTTGACGCCGCAGATAGAAGGCTCACTGGCGATTTCGTTGGACACCAGATGGAGCGCGTGCTCGTGACAGGTCTCTGGTGCGCGCATCGCCACAAGAGCCAGCGGCCGTCCATTGAGCAAGCCATGGTTGCCCTGCGTCGTTGTGAAGATGATTTTGAGTCTCCGGTGGTTCCGGTTCCACTTCCGGCCATGTATTGGCCCGACTCCGAGCAAATAAGTTCCTTGGAGGAACAGGCATATGGGGACTTGCCCACCGGGAGCTCCAGTTCGGCATGCTTGTCTGCCGCTACTGTTTATCATACGCTCGAGCACTCGTCTCATCTTCAGGTACTCGACAGGTGCTGGCACCCATGCCAGTCGCTCTATCCGCTTAAACATTGCAGCAATATGCATGGTTTTTGAAAATGATCCTGCTCCTCGTTTGTGCTGCAGGAGGCAACTCTGCCTTGAAATGTAGGACCAAGCCAAGGCTAACAAAGTGGCGGCGGGGCTTCAGTTTCGACTTGATGATGCAGTTGTGATCGAAAGGGATAGGATATTTGTTGCTTGTGCGATGTGTCACGAGATTATCATTGTTTTGGGTTTTTTTGTCGGTTGCCGCATGGTAAATTGTATTACAGCACCACTGCAGAACACACTAGCAATGACGGGTTCGAAATGACCTCCTGCCACGGCTAATAGGTCAGTAGTGGCGGACACGGAGCCCGCCACTAGTAGCACACCACATTGCCATCCAGGTATCACCGGTGGGCTTCTCTCTTTGCCGCCACAATCATTTGTCGCAACAGTGGTTAGGCCTTAGACTAGCCACAGTGAAGAGTAACATACACATATGATATAAGTGTGGTAACATGCAAAACTTCATTTATTAGGTTATAGACTCATATTGTATTGGGACATGTGATGTTATAGTAACTATCTAAGTTACTCAAACTACCTCTCTTTTCATTAACTCATTGCCACATAAGTAAATTTGCTGAGTTGGACTTGATATTACTGCTGAAGTTACTCCCACTATGGCTAGTCTTATTTATGGCCGCCATTGGCAGCAATCCCGAGTAGCCCATTTAACCAGCTCACTCGGTGTGGATATGGTGGTTGGACTCAGACCCGGCCAAATTAGTAACCTCTCAACCCGCCTCTATCAAGATGCACACCGCGGGCTCATTAAACCACCTCTCTGCTATTTTCTGCATCGCCGGGAGCCCACACCGGGTCGTTCGAACACTTTTGACCCAAGCGAACATCGTCTCCCTGAGCTGCTCTGCCTGGTGCCCGTCTCGAGTCCATTGGTACATCTGCTCCATATCTGTCGCAGAGACCTCCTCCCACAATTCTCGCAATCACATCTATCGTTATTAGCACATAGCAAAATCGATATATGTAAAAAGGACATATATACACATCGCGACATTACATTGTGAACACAGTAACTAAGGATATTAGTCGAGCTAGCAAAATATCACACGAAGATTAATACAGAAGTGCAGGGCAACAAGCATTGTGTCATGACATAATCAATAGTTTGACAATTTAATTGAAAGGATCCTATATATCTAGCGACTAGGGACATCGCCAATTGACATGAACAAGTCAGTGACAACGTCCTTCATATAATCATATGTGTGGTGTTCCATTCTGACACTCATTCGTTCTTGGTCTCTGCCTCGTAGTGGAGAACTCATCCTCTCCTTCTCTTCGGGCCATTGGGTGATGAGTTCATGATTTTTCAAAAGTGGTGTTGTGCGCATATAGTCTTTCATGAGGGTCATGGCATAGTAATCCGACTCGCGGTAGCTTTCATCTCTGGTTCTTGATGGCAACATAAGCTGTTCTGGAACTTGAAGTTCGAATGTGTTGTTAAGTTTTTTCTAGACTTATGATACATCAAGAGCATTGAGAACTTTCTTCAATTGAGTCTGGGCTTTTTAGGGTCTTCCTTTGAATCGAAGAAATAAGCCTGGCCACCTTCGGCAATAGTGCGATTACGATCAAGTGTTCACTGCTGCCAAAAGAATTGAACAAATTAAATGCATGAGATTGAAACCGAAGAAGTTGGATATATACGGCAACATAAAGAAGTGAACGACTTATGTTTCGAACTATGGCATGAAATAGTTGTCCTTGTGCTGATGTTTAGCAAGCATGCACTGGTAGAGGTATTCCGTGATGATTTCCTGGCCTTCTTTGCATTCCGGTTTGTAAACGTGCATGTGATAAGGATCAAGGAAAACGCCTTCCTTATTCAGGAATATGAGATCTGAACCTTGAAATAACGTGCATGCGACATTTTTTTGAATTGATGCACATTTTCTAAAACTCATGAATATTCTTTTTTCAAATTGGAGACCACTTCTCAAATACATGCACATTTTATTTTTGAATTTTGGATCATCTTTTAATTTGGGAACATTTTTAGAACTCACAATTTTTTTAAAATTTGAGAAGATTATTCAAATTCATGAACATTTTTCGAAATTCAAATTTTGTTTCAAACCCCGAACATTTTTTAATGAAGATCATTCACCATGAATGGTGACCTATCTTAGGAACAATGAACATCTTTTAATGAAACAATATAAAAAGATGAAAGAAAAAAAAGTGGCGTCCACCAAGCCCGTGGGCCAACCCAAAGGGCTCACGGAGCCTGGGTGAGCGATAGGAGGCTATATGTCGGCCCGCGTGCTAGCTAATGACCATAGTGATCCACCAGGGTTATATTTCGCTTATAGCATGATGTATGCCCGGCTCGCTGAAGGATTTTGCCCGAAATCAGCAATTAAAGAGTACTCTTTATAAAGGTCACTCCCACCTTTAAAGTTGTCGCAACCTACAAGTTTTCTCTTTTTTTTGGTAGATTCCTTTATTCTAAGTGTTTTAATCTCTTAAGCAATGTGTATAAATCTTGAACCGTATTCACCGTTGGATTCCTCGCGTCGAGATCTTCAAAACTAGATCATGTATTGATAGGTTTCGAAGAACTTTTTTCACAAAAAAACTAGACGAAAGAAACAGAACTGGGATCACTTTTTTCCCTTTTCGAAGAGGCACAATTGTGCCTGTCGTGGAAGCAAATCCGTTTCTCCACGAGAAGTAAATTTGTGCCTCTCACGGAAGAATGAAAACATGCTTTTACTTTTCCGAGAATGACGACTGCCCTTTTGTGGAAGCAAATCCGTGCCCCCATAAGAAGTAAATTTGTGCCTCTCACGGAAGGGAAAAAATAAAACATGTTTTTCATGCAAAAACTTGAGAAAACCCGGAGGAAAACTGGAAAGTCACAAAAGAATCTAAAGGCAAAAAACACATATAGAAAAAAATCCGAAAGAAGCGTCGACATGTGGCGGTGGCTGAGAAGGCGCCAAGTGGCGCGCTCCCAGCTCACAAAAGTGACCCTTGTGGGTGCTCCCGAAGGAGTACCCGCTGATTAATTGCTGTCGATTTTGCCTACTCGCTACAGTACAGGGCCGACCTGTTAGTCCGCTCACTCGTTGCGTTCAATCCATTCAGTTCGCTTATTCGTTTCGGTTTTTGCTTTTTTGTTTTTCTTTATTTCTTCAATGTATGTTTTTCTCTGTTTTTATTATTCTTCACCAGTTTTCTTCATTTATTTATTTATTTTCATAGTTTTTATTTTCTTTACTTTTCCTTTTTTTTGTTTAATTTTTTTCATCGGTTTCCTCTGGTTTTTCTTTGTTATAAATATAGTTTTCACTGGTTTTGTTTCATTTTCCTATTTTTATTTGTTATATTTTGGTTTCTTTGTTTTTTTATTTTATTTGCCTTTTATTTGCGTTTCTTTGTTTTTTTTATCGATTTTCATTATTTTTATTTTTTGTTCAACACATGTTAACTTTTTTTTTCAGAAGCTCAACATTTTTTGTATTCATTAGAAACATTTTTTATGTACATGTTAAATATTTTTTACATGATTATGATTTTTTGAAAACTTATATAATTTATTTCTACTTTTTCCTATATACACTGTACATTCTTTGGTATATATCTAATACATGTTCAAAAATTTGAATACAATATTAACATTTTTTGAGTACATGGTATACATTTTCCCATACGCATGTTTTTACATATTTTAAATGTTTGATTAACATCTTTTGGATAAACGATTATCATTTTTAACACATGGTCAACAATTTTCTATACAAATTTAATATTTTTCAAATGCTTGATTAACTTTTTTCAAAACAAGGTTAACATTATACATGGGCAATATCTTTTGTATAAATATTTAAATTTTTCAAATGTTTGATTCGCATTTTCCAATTACAGTATTAACATTTGTCTATACATATTTAACATTTTTTCAATTCCTTGATTAAAAAATTTCAAAATAAAAGATTAAAAATTTTCAAAATAAAAGGTTAACATTTTTAAATAAATAATAAATTTTTTGCCGACACATTTGTATTTTTTGTATACATGAGAAACATTTTCTCTAAAAGTAACATTTTTCAAATGATTGGTCAACATTTTTTTGGAATTTTTTATGTAAAGTATTTTTTGTAATATATTTACTTATAATATTGGAAGTATAAATATTTTTATAGTTGCACCAACATTTTTTAACACTGCACAAACATTTTTCCAAAGTATTTTTTGAAATATGTGTATTTTCTTGGTTATCAATCCTGGTGCTCCCATTTATTTTAGGATTTCCGACGATGCACATTCAGTGGTAGGAGACGTTTCTGTCGACGGCGAGGTGCCTACAATGACTTCGTAAATTTCAAGATGATATGCCGACTCAGTCTTTCGGAGGTGTTCATAGAGGTAGAGTGTGTGTATGTGTTCATAGGGGTGAGTGTATGCGCGTGTATATGAGCGTTTGCGTCTGTATTATGTCCAAAAAATACAAATATTTAGAAAATAATTAAGAAATGAGAAATCTAAATCGAGTTGTTTTGTAGCAATAAAAACGAAGAGGGAACAAACGACGAAATTTGATCGAGCTAATAGCGCCAATTGGCCGGTCGATTATTTCGCCGTTTCAGGCGAGCGGGTGGTTTGTCTCGCTAGAAGCGGAGGCATAGCCGCGCACGTGGTCATACTGGAAGCCCACGTACAGACTGGCTCGCCGCCTAGGCCCAGCGACTTCTGGAGTCCTCCAGCCAGCGCACGTGTCGTGCACCAAAAATGGCCGAGGAAGGCAGGCACATCGCCGCCGGTGACCCCATCCGGCCGCCGCGGCTGGAGGATGCGGGCCTGGAGGACTGCGCGCTCCCGCCGGAGTCCATCGCCGAGGCTTTCTCACTTGCGGCGTTGGCCGTCTCCTCCCGTCTCCCCAACCTCTCCGACGACGAGGACGAGGACGAGGGAGGTGACCCGCTCACGCCTCGTGGAGGCTGCGTGGAGGACGCGGGACCCACCTGCGGGGCCACTCCCGACGCCCTTGTTGGCGCAGGGGGCGGCAGCGAGGGCGGCGCCGACGAGGTCGTGGTCGTTGGCGGCGGTGGCGGAGGAGGCAGCGACGAGGTGGTAGTCGTCGGGCGCGGAGACGAGGAAGATAGGGTTGTTGTGGTCGGAGAAGAGCTGGGGCAGGAGAAGCGTTGCGGCAAGGGAACCAGAGAAGGGGAGCGGCGGAAGGAGGAGGAGGAGATGGTGGAGAAGGCCATCTTGCTGGAAGATTTCGCGTGAGCTTTTCCTTTAGCCTGATGGGATATTTCCCTAGTACTTTGTTGTTTGTTTGATTTGTACTATAGTGAATCTCCCTATGAGCAAGGCAAGAGTGAATTTATCTCAGATGTAGTGTTTAATCTTAAGATCATTACTAATGTGGTGTTTGATTTTAAGATCAGATGACAGTATGCTAGTCTCTAAGTGGCAAGCTACTTAGCATCAATGCTATTCGATTTAGTGCACTACTGATAATTGTTGCTGTTTTCCTAATTGTTCAAAGAAGTTAGTGACAAGCTGTGACTGCAACTGACATCATTGGCTGTCGTAAGGGGAAATGATGCAAATGTGATTGTGTCTGATATATAATGTGTCTTAGTAGCGCTTGCAAATAGAGAAATGTTAGAAGAAACCACTGGATCTGACATGGTATCAAATCTTTCTACAGAGAAATGTTTGGTGCAGAAACCTTCCTCAATAAATTTATGAAGTGGGAAAATAATACAAGGCATCACTTGTAAAAATAAATAGAACAGAGCAGACTTTTTATTGATTGTGAACATGATTTGTACTTTTTCAACTGGAACTGAAATTGGATTACAGATAAACTAACACCATTGCAGTACACAGTGCCACTCTCGTCAGGGAATTTAGTGAAAGTTTTTCTGTAAAATAATTAGATGTGCTGAGGTCACTAGCAGGTTAGACTTTTTTTTGTGTGTGGAAATAGCAGGTTAGACTGGTTAGTGTGCTGATATCCCGGCCTAGCAGACAATTGTTGTGTCAAATGAATGGAAGCGTTGAAAGGATGTATGAGTACATACATATAGCTGAGTAGCTAGTTAAATAGTTTGAAGGATTTTTCATCGTATAACATGGTCAAAGATTGTCACTGAGTAATTTTATTTCATTGTTGTGCCTATATCTTTGCAGCCCTGCATGTATCTTTCATGATTAATTGTCTTTTCTACAACAAAATGAACTCAATGGTTCAAGTAATGATAAATGATTTCAGCTAAGTCATCTAACAATCTGCTTAACATAGGTTTTCTTTTTGCAACTATCGCTTTTGATTGGCCAGTCACCCTTCCTGGTAGGATTACTGCAAAAAGGATATGATAGTCTGTTTCTCAAAAATCGATAGATAAATTTTGATTGGGTCAGAGATTCACAGAACTACCATAATTTCCAATTGTTAATATGTTTGAGATATAATCATATAGCATATTAGCATGTGTCCATCTAGTTCTGTTTATGAGGTTTATCAGCTTTGTATTTCCATGTGCTTCAGTATTCCAATTTCCAAGTTAAGTCCTTGACCTGATTACTGGTGACCAACTCGCATTAAGTGGGAATGAGCGATTCATTTATGTGATCTCAAGTGCTTAATACATCTGTGATGCAGATGTTTGGAGAGGTGCTTAACAGAAGATACCTATCTAATCTTGCCATCTAGGACAGCTGCTAAATTACTGATTTTGTAGCATCGACGCTTGTGTGCATTAGTGTTTAAACCCACAGGTATTTGTGTGGATAACTACCTCTAACTAATAGAAAATACAACTACTGAAGCACCTATGCTTCTTACTTGGTTGCATGATGATGTGGTTATACTGCCCCTCTGTAAGCACCCTGTAGAAGAATGTTTAATTGTGGATATCCTAATGGCTCCATTTTTTTTGTGTAGTATTAATTCATCTGGTCGTACAAAACACTGGATATTCTTCATACCATGCTTATAATGTGTTTCTTATCTTACTGATAAAAAGAAAGAAAGAAAGAAAGAAAGAAAAATTGGACAAGATCAAATCTGTTCTCACCTGAAATGAATGTATGTGGCTGTCACAGTCTCATAGAGCCTGTTATGGCCGGTTTAGCTAGGCCCACCGGGCAATCTTAGCCCACAAGTTATCTTAGATTAATTCTTATGCAAGTTATCTTGGGTTAATTCTTATGCAAGTTATCTAGGTTATAAATATAGGCTGTGAGACTCTTTTTAGAATTAAGCAATAAGAATATTATTATCTCTATTGCCCGGCTCCCAGAGGAGCCGGAACCCTAGCCGCCTCTAACCCTAGTCGCCGCCGCCATCCTCCTCCCACGCGACGGCACCCAGCCGCCGGCGCGCCCGCTCATCGCCGCGCCCTCCTCCATCCTTCCCCTACAACCTACGGAGCAGGTCCGGTAGGATCCCTGGTTCTACCAATTTGGTATCCAGAGACTCGGGTTCGATCATGTCGTCATCAACACCCACGCCGCCGCCGCCGCCCATCATCACCACCGCCCTGATGACCACTGCCGGGTCCCCAACGCCGCCGGCCCCGATCACCTCCGCGCCGCCGGCCCCCGTCACTTCCACGCCGCCGACAACCTCCATCTTCACGCCGGAGGAGATGACCAGCACCCTGCGGGACCTCGTGACGGCCGTCCATGGCATCTCCCTGTACTTGGCCGGCCCGCACACCACCCCGCCGGTTGCGCCCCCCGCCTACAGCCACTCGGCGACGCACTGGCCGATCCATAACGCGTCGGGCCCGAGCGGGACGCCCCTGCTGCCGTTTCAGGCGGGCTACACCGGCGGGCCCCCGCCGCTGCTGCACCTGCCTTGGTACTCGGTACCCGCGGCGATCGCTGGGGCCCATCCGTCGCTCCAGCCGCCGCCCGCCCCAGCGCCGTCCTGGCCGCAGTGGCCCGCGCCGGTTCTCGCAGCGCCACCCGCGCCCGCCCCAGCGCCGCAGTGGCCGCACTGGCCCTTGCCGGCCCCAGCTGCGCCGCCCGCGCCGCCCGCGCCGGTCCAGCTACCACCGCCGCCGCCCAGCTCTGGACTGGGCCAGTCCACACCGGGAGGACTTCCGATCCAGCAGGTCCGGTTTCCGCCGTCACCGTCCCCGATCCCGGCCTAGCTAATCGGGACGTCGCCACCGCCAGTTTACACAGAGGCTAGGGACCCACCGGTACCCACGCTGCAGTCTGGGGCCTCGTCCGGCTCCGCGGGGGCCTACGACGGCCTCCCCACCGTTGATTGGGCGCTGTCATCATCACTGCTCCGCACCGCCGAGCCGGTCGGCCATGGCGCGCCGACCCAGACGCCGCCACGGTTCGCCAAGATCGATTTCGCCACTTATGACGGCACGGAGGACCCGCTTAACTGGCTCAACCAGTGTGAGCAGTTTTTCCGTGGCCAGCGCACGCTCGCGTCGGAGCGCACTCGGCTGGCATCCTACCACCTCCGCAGTGCTGCCCATACCTGGTACTACGCCCTCGAGCAGGACGAGGGCAGCATGCCCCCTTGGGAGCGCTTCCGCGAGCTCTGCCTCCTTCGCTTTGGGCCTCCGGTTCGCGGGAGCCGCCTGGCGGAGCTCGGCCGCCTTCCCTTCACGTCCACGGTGCAGGACTTTGCCGATCGTTTCCAGGCCCTGGCATGCCATGCGTCAAGCGTAACGGCGCAGCAGCGGGCCGACCTCTTTGTCGGTGGACTTCCGGATCACATTCGCGTGGACGTGGAGCTTCGGGGACCCCAGGATTTCCGGTCGGCCATGTACTACGCCCGCGCGTTCGAGCGCCGCGCGGTGGCCATCCAGCAGGAATCACCGTCCCGGACCGCTGGGCCGCTACCCGGGCCGGATTCCGCGCAGGGTCGGCCCGCGCAGGCTTCTGCGGCACCCCTCGCCGCGCCCGCGGCGCGCCCGTTCCGCCGGCTCACCTCAGCCGAGCTACTCGAGTGTCGCCGCCAAGGGTTGTGCTTCAACTGCGACGAGCCCTACACGCCCGGCCATGCCTGCCCGCGACTCTTCTACCTGGAGGTTGCAGACTACATTCCGGAGGACGCCGTCGCCGCCGACCTAGCCCCAGTTGTCGAGAAGGTGTTTGACGCGGGTTGATCGCCTCGAGGAGTTCCGCAAGCGCTTCCCCACCTTACAGCTCGAGGACGAGCTGTTTGTGCAGGCGGGGAGAAGTGTTATGGCCGGTTTAGCTAGGCCCACCGGGCAATCTTAGCCCACAAGTTATCTTAGATTAATTCTTATGCAAGTTATCTTAGGTTAATTCTTATGCAAGTTATCTAGGTTATAAATATAGGCTGTGAGACTCTTTTTGGAATTAAGCAATAAGAATATTATTATCTCTATTGCCCGACTCCCAGAGGAGCCGGAACCCTAGCCGCCTCTAACCCTAGTCGCCGCCGCCATCCTCCTCCCACGCGACGGCACCCAGCCGCCGGCACGCCCGCTCATCGCCGCGCCCTCCTCCATCCTTCCCCTACAACCTACGGAGCAGGTCCGGTAGGATCCCTGGTTCTACCAGAGCCACTCACCTTACTGCTGCTATGTGGATTGTGGTTATGGATATTAGGTGCTTAAGATAAGCTGATATTTGGATTGTGGATATGGGTAAGGTGCTTAAGATGAGCTAATTGGTTACTGGGGATTTCCTCGTTCCAGGAACTGAAACTTTGAGAGCAGCATGCAACGGGTGCTGGCCTGCTGGGAACATTTCACACCTCTTAGCCTCCAATTAATCGACAACATAATTAGACCATGTGAAGTGAAGCTTTTGCCTCATTGCACAGACCATCTTGTGGACAGTATCCACTGCACTCACGAGGAGAACCGACGCCCCTAAATTGGATTTTGTTAGATGCTACTGTAGAAACCACCGAGACTACAAACAGAATCTCTACCTTGTTGGCAGGCTTACAAGCGCAAGAAGTTGCTCGCTGATCTTTCTTGCATCAGAAATGCCGAAAAACATTGCCTTCAGGTGCTTATCAGAAAATAGTGGAACTAGCACATGCAACAATAGTAACCCATGGGATGGGAAGAACAAAGATCCAAAATAAATCAATCGAGCTCGAAATACAACTGTGCAGAGAAATGAGGCCCACATCAGTACATCACTGTAGCTGCTTTGATCAATCTGTGCACCATGTCCACCGCAGGCCTATAGCCTGGAGCATCATTCACAGGGATCACGGGTGGTACTGCCTACTAATGAGGCCAAGAAGCTCAGCTTAAGCTGTGCCGATGTGTAGGCTGCATTATTGTCCTTGCTTTCCAGGTGTTCAGCTGCAATCAGTTTTGGCTGATGCTCCTGCTACAGGGTGAGGTACGTACTGGCCTCTGTGCTGCCCGTACCTGTTGGATTCCTCTCTGTCATGCACACAAGACATTTTCATCGCCATTAGGGATTTGAATCTCTGCTTCTCAACATTTTACTGTGTTTATTTACATGCACTGGAGTGAGTATGGTCTGTTCATGGCCAGTGTGGATAACATTGTCACTAACGGGTGGTGGAGAAGCGGAGAAGGAAATGCAGTGTCTTGCCATCCTGCAACAGTTGCGACTTTGTCTGATGTGGGGTGGTCTTGTCATCTCAATCTGCAAGGACATGTGAACAAAGATAATAGATAGGTCGAAAATCTTGTAGGGAAATGTTGCACAGTTTGTGGTGCAAAATTTTGGTACGCATCTCCTGAAACTGAAGCTTTTCCTTGCAGGCATGTTTCTCGTGCTCCACTCTTGACGGTGACGGGGAGGGAACAACCACCCACGACACTCGAAGCCTGGAAAGAGAATGCAAATGCCAAGAAAAGGTGTATAATATTCCGAGTGTCATGGACAACAGCATGCTTACGAATGATTCTGCATCCTGGAAAGATGATCTCTACACTGCATGTGATAATTATGCCAGTGTAGTGTATGGTGGTGATAAGGTAACCCTACAAGGAGCACTCCCAAGATCGGATCCAATCCACCACCAGGCCTGATCAAAAGTATGCCATCTTTCATTCTTCCAGATTCAAAATTTAAAAAGCCGTAGTTGCAACTCTGATCATGTTGTTGCATCATTCATGGCGGGTTTAGCGGCTGGAGTGGAGATCTAGGTTCATTACAAACGAAAACCAAAGACCATGCGTGGTGTACCGTAAATACGGCTGCCTAGTTGCTGCCTGGGATGCTCCGTGCTATCCTTTTAATAATTCAAAATGTCAGATCCCTAGCCTGTGTTTCCCTTTTACTACAAAGCACTACTACATGATGTGCATGTCCCTTTCCAGAAAAGCTGAGATGGTTGATCGGGGTTTGCTTCTTCTGGGGATAAGGATTCATGATTTTCTGGGTCAACACGTAAAAGTGTGAAATCCTTGATAGTAACTTTTATGTTTCACATGAAAATCTCATGTTTCAGACCTTTGTGAGCATCCATCCCACTGGTTATCTGATCTGCAGAACGCCGTATTGATTGGGTAGACGCGTAGTGCGTGGTGCAGCTCGCCAGCATGGAGCTGACTCACTCTTTTGTCCTGCTGCAGCTTGCAGCCATGATCTTCTCTGGAGCACTTCTGCTGCGTGTGGTTACGGTCTGAACAGTCTTCTTTTTTCGTGCTTTGAGTATGCAAAAAATGTCAGATTTGTAAATTCTGGCGGTCTTGTTGCAAAATAAATGCATTCTTGTATTGCTGTGAACACTCACGATGGGGTGTGCTCATTGAGTCATTGGTAAGATAATCTTGTGAATTTTACTGCTCGTAGTACACATTGCTCTCATCACGCATTACACCTTCATGTTCTCTGTGGCTGGACCGGATCTCGCATTCAATGAACTCTGAATTTTCTGCAGAAGGGTGTGTAATAAATGGAGATGGCCGTGAGAAGTGGCTGAGCAACTGAAGACTGACAGACACAGGCACGGGTAGTATATCTTATTTGCCAGAACTGTCTTGATGATTACTTGCTCCAGGTTCAGGTTCGGTTCTAGCCGGTGGCACTTGCCTTCCTCGCGCCGTCTCACGTGCTTGTGCTTGTAGCATGTGCTTTTTACCTCTTGCAGATCGGGATGCGCACCGGATCGGGATCTCAGTGGAATGAAACTCTGCGTCCGATTCCAGCGATCGAGATTCGCCCCGTCTGGACCGTCGATCTAATTCTCCTAATCGGATGTGTGGAGGCTAGCATGATAAAGCTCTGCTGGGAACCTCCGCTTAATTCCCTTGTCTCTGTGGTTCCGCATGTGATGTAGTACGGGCGATTTGACAGGAACTCACATGGTCCGGCCGCAGAGATGTTTGTGATCCTCCTGTCGCTCAGTTCAGTCAGTTCGGTTGGCTTCACTCCGGCCCTGCCAGTAGTAGTTTGTGGTCGAGAAGCCTTGTATTGTAGATATTTTTTCAGCTTTCTTCTTTATGGGAATGATTATAAATTCTAGTACGACTGCTATGTTTTTGGCGCTTTGGGTAAATGGTGTTTCCATGAGTATGTCTTCTGTTTTGCCAATCAAATCCTTCTTATCTTAGCGGTGCTGCGGGTCTGGTGTGGATGCAAATGTTGGCCTAGCATGGCAAGGGCGCCCTCGTGTTAGTCCGGTGGCAGTAGGGTCCTCCCTGCAAAATCGGAAGGAACAAGCACAAGCCGGTGACGGTGATGCTGCCATGCTGGAGTGGTTGATGGACAACAGCCTAACAGCCTACAGAATTTGACAAAATTGCCGAGCACCACCACGTTGGAAGGAACAAAGTTTCACTCCCACGGCGCCTTAGCCGTGCAATCTTGTCCGTGTCTTCAGGAGTCGTCCAGCTGACGATGCGCGGCGAGCGATGGCGCCATGCACATCCACCCGTCCACGACGCAAGGTGATGACTTTTACACGGTTATTGGTTATTTTTACGGTTATCTAAACTGACAATTTTTAAGGTTATACTCCCTTCGTTCCTAAATATAAGTCTTTTTAGACATTTTTAATAAAATACAACATACGGATGCACGTAGACATATTTTAGAGTATAGATTCACTTATTTTGCTCCGTATGTAGTCACTTGTTGAAATCTTTAAAAAACTTATATTTTGAAACGGAGGGAGTATATGACATTTTTGTTGTGAGTGTAAGGTTGGCACCCCCAGGGTCATGGCCTAGGTCTGCCACTGATTAGACTCTCTATTACAATGCTTAATAAGAACCTTCCAAACTCTTGTAGTAAGCTCCAACATTCATCAAGTATAGGTGTTGCAGTCATTGAATGCCCAATGTTCAACTTTAGGGCTTCCACCATAACTAGATTGTCCATTTGAATAAGTGTAGAATTGCATCCAATATTCAAAAGCAATTTAAGGCCCCCCATAAGAGCAACATTCTCCGCTAAAACAATACATGAACGTCTAGAACAACTGTTTGGTATCCAACTATCTTTCCATATATTTATTTTAAAACCATTGCCAACTTTCTAGATGCAACCCTTCTCGAATGTTTGAATCCCTGCAAACATGCTCTTCATACATAAGAAGAACCCCTTTTCAGCTCATAGTTAAGGATATCACCTCCAGGGTAATATTTAGATCTCACGACCCTTGCAGATAATGAGTCAAACTGGTTAATAAGTCTCCAACACTGTTTAGCAAGCATGGCAAGATTAAAACTATTAATATCTTGAAAGCCCATACCACCTCTATTTTCTAGGACACACATCTTCCACCAAGCAAACCAATGCATTTTACGTTGGTCTTCTCCGCCACCCCACCAATAGTGCGGTATGGCATCGGTGACTCCCTTACATGCTTTCTTTAGAAGTTTGAACACGCTCATTGCATATGTTGGGATGGCTTGAGCCACTACCTTAATCAGAGCAACACTAACCATTACCATCATAAGATAGGGTCCTCTCCTTCCAACCATTCACAATTTTCTATATTCTCGCAACTAGATGTTTGAAACAGTCCACACGATCCACCCCAATCATATATAGAAGGGAGTCCCAAATACTTATCTAATAGGGATTCTGTCATAATATCTAGAATTTGGTACACCTCCACTCCACCTTGTCATCAACATTTGTATTGGGGCTGAAAAATATAGAAGATTTGGCAACACTAACCATTTGACCAGATGCAACACAATAATCATCGAAATACTCTCCAGTGTGTTGGCGCTAGCGGCATCTGCCCTCACCAAGATAAGAGAGTCATCAACAAATAACAAGTGAGAAATGACAGGCGAGTCACGGCAAACCTTAAACCTCGCGAGATTTCCACTTCCCTTCTCACGAGCAATCAAAGCATAGAGACCTTCGGCACATAGCAAGAACATATAAGGAGACAAGGGATCACTCTCTTGTTGGACTGAATGGTTGTGTTTCATTTGATTTAAAACACACTTTGTACTCAACTGAGGAGACACATGCCATAATAAGCTGAACCCATCTATTGTCAAATCCTAGCTTGATCAAAATAGCTTTTAGGAACACCCATTGGACACGATCATAATTAAACCTTATGCATGTCAAGCTTAACTGCAGATGAACCTACCTTACCCTTCTTCTTCTCTTCTTCATAGTGTGTAGGCATTCATACACAACAATACCATTATCAGTTATAGTTTGCCCATGGACAAAGACACTTTGATTTTCACTAATGATCTGTCGGAGAAATACTTTTAGCTTCGCTTCCAACATTTTTGTGACGAATTTATAGACCACATTAAAAAGACTAATAGGTCTAAACTAAAAAACTTTTTCTGGTGAATCAACTTTTGGAATGATACCGATTGTTGTAGTATTCCAATGCTTTGAAATTACACCGGGATTAACTACATGTAATACTTCTCTAACCAGATCATCCTGGTGCCAATTTTTGTTATTAACCATGATTTTAAGTCACCAATACTGAACAACCACACTTAACCTCCTCTGTAGTATAAGGTGCTATAGAGCCTCATTCACATAAGGGGAAACTTTCGGTTTGACCTTGTTCCAAACCTCAACATTCGGGCCTGCCACTTAAGAAGTGAAAAGGTTCTGGAGGTATGCATCTATCAAGATTCTCATTGCCTTATTATCCTCTCTCCAATTCCCATTCTCATCCATAAGCCAGCAAATAAAGTTTGTATTTTCCTTCTGGCCGTGGCAAAATTATTGAAAATGTGCGTGTTTCGATCACCATACTTTAACCAATTGGCCCTATTTCTCTGGACCC
Organism: Aegilops umbellulata; assembly: GCA_032464435.1. Lineage (NCBI taxonomy): Eukaryota > Viridiplantae > Streptophyta > Magnoliopsida > Poales > Poaceae > Aegilops > Aegilops umbellulata. The sequence goes on from CP136058.1 coordinate 336,907,770, forward strand.
AATAAATTCCCTCCTTGTCCATTGTTTCCTCAATCTCAATAAGCAACTCCCTTTATCGGTTTGTCGGCTCATCATTAAGTGGCACCAACTACAAAGCTTACAGCTCCTTCTTTAGTTTCTTGAGACTAGGGATGGTACCCGCAGGGTTGGGGTACACGTGGAGCCACTCCATACCCTTACCCTATTGGGGAACGTAGTATTTCAAAAAAAATCCTACAATCACGCAAGATCTATCTAGGAGAAGCATAGCAACGAGCCGGGAGAGTGTGTACATGTACCCTCGTAGACCGAAAGCGGAAGCGTTTGGTAACACAGTTGATGTAGTCGAACGTCTCCGTGATCCAACTGATCCAAGTACCGAACGTACGGCACCTCCGCGATCAGCACACGTTCAGCTCGATGACGTCCCTCGAACTCTTGATCCAATTGAGGTCGAGGGAGAGTTCCATCAGCACGACAGCGTGGCGATGGTGATGATGAAGTTACTCGCGCAGGGCTTCGCCTAAGCACTACGACGATATGACCGAGGTGTGTAACTGTGGAGGGGTGCATCGCACACGGCTAAGAGAAGACTTGGTGTGTCTTTGGGGTGCCCCCTCCCACGTATATAAAGGGGGGAGGAGAGGTGGCCGGCCCAAGGGGGGTGCGCGCCACAGGGAGTCCAACTAGGATTCCCAATCCTAGTTGGAGTCCCTTCCTTCCAAGAGAGGGAGAGAGAGGGAAGGAGGAAGAGGGGAGAAGGAAAGAGGGGGCGCCGCCCCCTTCCCTAGTCCAATTTGGACTGGCCATGGGGGGGACGCGGCCTCCCTTGTGGCCCTTATCTCCTTTTCACTAAGGCCCATGAAGGCCCATAAACTTCCCGGTGGGGGGGGGGGTCTGGTAACCCCCAGCACTCTGAAACTCATCCAAAACGACCCGAACCATTCCAGTGTCCGAATGCAACCTTCCAATATATGAATCTTTACCTCTTGACCATTTCAAGACTCCTCGTCATGTCCGTGATCTCATCTGGGACTCCGAACAAACTTTGGTTCATCAAATCACATAACTCACAATACAAATCGTCATCGAACGTTAAGCGTGCGGATCCTACGGTTTCGAGAACTATGTAGACATGACCGAGACACATCTCCAGTCAATAACCAATAGCAAAACCTGGATGCTCATATTGGCTCCTACATATTCTACGAAGATCTTTATCGGTCAAACCGCATAACAACATACGTTGTTCCCTTTGTCATCGGTATGTTACTTGCCCGAGATTCGATCGCCGGTATCATCATACCTAGTTCAATCTCGTCACCGGAAAGTCTCTTTACTCGTTCTGTAATGCATCAACTCGTATCTAACTCATTAGTCGCTTGCTTGCAAGGCTCATAGTGATGTGCATTACCGAGAGGGCCCAGAGATACCTCTCCGATACATGGAGTGACAAATCCTAATCTCGATCTATGCCAACTCAACAAACACCATTGAAGACACATGTAGAGCATCTTCATAATCACCCAGTTACGTTGTGATGTTTGATAGCACACAAGGTGATCCTCCGGTATTCGGGAGTTGCATAATCTCATAGTGTGAGGAACATGTATAAGTCATGAAGAAAGCAATAGCAGAAAAATTAAACGATCATTATGCTAAGCTAACGGATGGGTCTTGTCCGTCACATCATTTTCCTAATGATGTGATTCCGTTCATCAAATGACAACACATGTCTATGATCAATAAACTTAACCATCTTTGATTAACGAGCTAGTCAAGTAGAGGCATACTAGGGACATTCTGTTTTGTCTATGTATTCACACATGTACTAAGTTTTTGGTTAAAACAATTCTAGCATGAATAATAAACATTTATCATGATATAAGGAAATATAAATAACAACTTTATTATTGCCTCTAGGGCATATTTCCTTCAGTCTCCCACTTGCACTAGAGTCAATAATCTAGTTCACATCGCCATGTGATTTAACACCAATAGTTCACATCACCATGTGATTAGTTCATATCGCCATGTGACTAATACCGAAAGGGTTTTACTAGATTCAATAATCTAGTTCACATTGCTACGTGATTAATACCCAAAGAGTACTAAGGTGTGATCATGTTTTGCTTGTGAGAGAATCTTATTCAATGGGTCTGTCACATTCAGAGCCGTATGTATTTTGCAAATTTTCTATGTCTACAATGCTCTGCATGGAGCTAGTCTAGATAATTGCTCCCAGTTTCAATATGTATCCAGATTGAGACTCAGAGTCATCCGGATCGGTGTAAAATCTTGCATCGGCGTAACTCTTTACGACGAACTCTTTATCACCTCCATAACCGAGAAATATCTCCTTAGTCTTCTAAGGATATTTTTGACCGCAGTCAAGTGATCCACTCCTGGATCAATATCGTACCCCCTTGCCAAACTCATGGCAAGGTACACTATAGGTCTGGTACATAGCATAGCATACTTTATAGAACCTATGGTTGAGGCATAGGGGATGACTTTCATTCTCTTTGTATTTCTGCCATGGTCGTGTTTTGAGTCTTACTCAACTTTACACCTTGCAATACAGGCAAGAACTCCTTTGATTGTTCCATTTTGAACTACTTCAAAAATCTTGTCAAGGTATGTACTCATTGAAAAAAATCTTATCAAGCGTCTTGATCTATCTCTACAGATCTTGATGCCCAATATGTAAGTAACTTCACCGAGGTCTTTCTTTGAAAAACTCCTTTCAAACACTCTTTTATGCTTTCCAGAAAATTCTACATCATTTTCGATCAACAATATGTCATTCACATATACTCCCTCCGTTTCTTTTTAGTCTGCATATAAGATTTGGTCAAAGTCAAACTTTATAAATTTTGACTAAGTTTATAGAAAAAATTATCAAGATTCAGAATATGAAATCAAGATTGTTAGATGCATCATGAAATTAACTTTCATATCATATAGCTTTAGTATTGTAGATGTTGATATTTTTTTCTGCAAAGTTGGTCAAACTTTACAAGGTTTGACTTTGACCAAATTTTATATGCAGACTAAAAAAACCGAAGGGCGTACTTCTCAGAAAGGCTGTAGTGCTCCCACTCACTTTCTTGTAAATACATGCTTCACCGCAAGTCTGTATAAAACTATATGCTTTGATCAACTTATCAAAGCATATATTCCAACTCCGAGATGCTTGCACCAGTCCATAGATGGATCGCTGGAGCTTGCACATTTTGTTAGCACCTTTAGGATTGACAAAACCTTCTAGTTGTATCATATACAACTCTTCTTTAATAAATCTATTAAGAAATACAGTTTTGATATCCATTTGTCAGATTTCATAAAATGTGGCAATTGCTAACATGATTCTGACAGACTTTAAGCATCGATACGAGTGAGAAAATCTCATCGTAGTCAACATCTTGAATTTGTCAAAAACCCTTTTCGACAAGTCGAGCTTTGTAGATAGTAACACTACTATTTGCGTCTGCCTTCCTCTTGAAGATCCATTTATTCTCAATGGCTTGCCGATCATCGAGCAAGTCCACCAAAGTCCACACTTTGTTCTCATACATGGATTCTATCTCAGATTTCATGGCCTCAAGCCATCTATCAGAATTTGGGCTCATCATCGCTTCCTCATAGTTCATAGGTTCATCATGTTCTAGCATCATGACTTCCAGAACAGGATTATTGTACCACTCTGGTGCGGATCGTACTCTGGTTGACCGATGAGGTTCGGTAGTAACTTGATCTGAAGTTTCATGATCATCATCATTAACTTCCTCACTAATTGGTGTAGGCATCACTGGAACTGATTTCAGTGATGAGCTACTTTCCAATTCGAGAGAAGGTACAATTACCTCATCAAGTTGTACTTTCCTCCCACTCACTTCTTTCGAGAGAAACTCCTTCTCTAGAAAGGATCCACTCTTAGCAACAAAGATCTTGCCTTCGGATCTGTGATAGAAGGTGTACCCAACAGCTTTTTTGGGTATCCTATGAAGACGCACTTCTCCGATTTGGGTTTGAGCTTATCAGGCTGAAACTTTTCACATAAGTATCGCAACCCCAAACTTTAAGAAACGACAGCTTAGGTTCATACGCTGTCGGCTCAACGGATTTTTAGACGGTGCCCTATTTAACGTGAATGCACCTGTCTTTAATGCATAACCCCAAAACGGTAGTGGTAGATCGGTAAGAGACATCATAGATCGCACCATATTTAATAAAGTGCGATTACGATATTCCGACACACCATTACGCTGTGGTGTTTCAGGTGGCGTGAGTTGCGAAATTATTCCGCATTGTTTCAAATGAAGACCATACTCGCAACTCAAATATTCACCTCCATGAGCAGATCATAGAAACTTTATTTTCTTGTTACGGTGATTTTCCACTTCACTCTGAAATTCTTTGAACTTTTCAAATGTTTCAGACTTATGTTTCATCAAGTAGATATACCCATATCTGCTCAAATCATCTGTGAAGGTCAGAAAATAACGATACCCGCCGCGATCATCAACACTCATCGGACCGCATACATCAGTATGTATTATTTCCAATAAGTCCGTTGCTCGCTCCATTGATCCAGAGAACGGAGTCTTAGTCATCTTGCCCATGAGGCATGGTTCACAAGCATCAAGTGATTCCAAAAGCCCATCAGCATGGAGCTTCTTCATGCGCTTTACACCAATATGACCTAAACGGCAGTGCCACAAATAAGTTGCACTATCATTAAACTTGTATCTTTTGGCTTCAATACTATGAATATGCGTATCACTACTACCAAGATTCAATAAAAATAGACCACTCATCAAGGGTGCATGACCATAAAACATATTACTCGTATAAATAGAACAACCATTATTCTCTAATTTAAATGAATAACCGTCTCGCATCAAACAAGATCCAGGTATAGTGTTCATGCTTAACGCTGGCACCAAATAACAATTATTCAGGTCTAAAACTAATCCCAAAGGTAGATGTAGAGGTAGTGTGCCGACCGCGATCACATCGACTTTGGAACCATTTCCCACGCGCATCGACACCTCGTCCTTAGCCAATCTTCGCTTAATCTGTAGCCCCTGTTTCGAGTTGCAAATATGAGCAACAGAACCACTATCAAATACCCAGGCGCTACGAGCATTAGTAAGGTACACATCAATAACATGTATATCAAATATACCTTTCACTTTGCCATCCTTCTTATCTGCCAAATACTTGGGGCAGTTCCGCTTCCAGTGACCAGTCCCTTTGCAGTAGAAGCACTCAGTCTCAGGCTTAGGTCCAGATTTGGGCTTCTTCACTCAACTTGCTTGTCGTTCTTCTTGAAGTTCCCCTTCTTCCCTTTGCCCTTCTTCTTGAAACTAGTGGAATTGTTAACCATAAACACTTGACGCTCTCCTTCTTGATTTCTTCCTCCGCAGCCTTTAGCATTGCGAAGAACTCGAGAATTCTCTTATCCATCCCTTGCATATTATAGTTCATCACGAAGCTTTTGTAGCTTGGTGGCAGTGATTGAAGAACTCTATCAATGACACTATCATCAGGGAGATTAACTCCCAGTTAAGTCAAGTGGTTGTGGTACCTAGACATTCTGAGTATATGTTCACTGACAGAACTATTCTCCTCCATCTTGCAGCTATAGAACTTATTGGAGACTTCATATCTCTCAATTCGGGCATTTGCTTGAAATATTCACTTCAACTCCTAGAACATCTCATATGCTCCATGACGTTCAAAACATCGTTGAAGTCCCGGTTCTAAGCCGTAAAGCATGGCACACTGAACTATTGAGTAGTCATCAGCTTTGCTCTGCCAGACGTTCATAACGTCCGGTGTTGCTCCTGCAGCGGGTCTTGCACCTAGCGGTGCTTACAGGATGTAATTCTTCTGTGCAGCAATGAGGATAATCCTCAAGTTACGGACCAAGTCCGTGCAGTTGCTACCATCATCTTTCAACTTAACTTTCTCTAGGAACACATTAAAATTCAAAGGAACAGTATCACGGGCCATTTATCTACAACAACATAGACATGCAAAATACTATCAGGTACTAAGTTCATGATAAATTAAAGTTCAATTAATCATATTACTTAAGAACTCCCACTTAGATAGACATCCCACTAGTCATCTATATGATTACGTGATCCATATCAACTAAACCATGGCTGATCATCACGTGAGATGGAGTAGCTTTCAATGGTGAACATCACTATGTTGATCATATCTACTATATGATTCATGTTAGACCTTTCGATCTCAGTGTTCTGAGGCCATATCTGCATATGCTAGGCTCGTCAAGTTTAACCCTAGTATTCTGCGTGTGCAAAACTGGCTTGCACCCGTTGTATGTGAACGTAGAGCTTATCACACCCGATCATCATGTGGTGTCTCGGCACGACGAACTGTAGCAACGGTGCATACTCAGAAAGAACACTTATACCTTGAAATTTAGTGAGGGATCATCTTATAATGCTACCGCCGTACTAAGCAAAATAAGATGCATAAAGGATAAACATCACATGCAATCAATATAAGTGATATGATATGGCCATCATCATCTTGTGCCTTTGATCTCCATCTCTAAAGCACCGTCATGATCACCATCGTCACTGGCATGACACCTTGATCTCCATCATAGCATCGTTGTCGTCTCGCCAACTATTGCTTCTACGACTATCGCTACCACTTAGTGATAAAGTAAAGCAATTACATGGCGATTGCATTTCATACAATAAAGCGACAACCATATGGCTCCTGCCAGTTGCCGATAACTATTACAAAACATGATCATCTCATACAACAATTTATACAATCACGTCTTGACCATATCACATCACAGCATGCCCTGCAAAAACAAGTTAGACGTCCTGTACTTTGTTGTTTCAAGTTTTACGTGGCTGCTATGGGCTTCTTGCAAGAACCATTCTTACCTACGCATCAAAACCACAACGATTTTTCATCAAGTGTGCTATTTTAACCTTGAACAAGGACCAGGCGTAGTCAAACTCGATTCAACTAAAGTTGGAGAAACAGACACCCGCTAGCCACCTGTGTGCGAAGCACATCGCTAGAACCAGTCTCATGAACGTGGTCATGTAATGTCGGTCCGGGCCGCTTCATCCAACAATACCACCGAATCAAAGTAAGACGTTGCTGGTAAGCAGTATGACTATTATCGCCCACAACTCATTGTGTTCTACTCGTGCATATAACATCTACGCATAGACCTGACTCGGATGCCACTGTTGGGGAACGTAGTATTTCAAAAAAAATCCTACGATCACGCAAGATCTATAGGAGAAGCATAGCAACGAGCGGGGAGAGTTTGTCCACGTACCCTCGTAGACCGAAAGCGGAAGCATGTAGTAATGCGATTGATGTAATCGAACGTCTTCGCGATCCAACCGATCCAAGTACCGAACGTACGACACCTCCGCGATCAGCACACATTCAGCTCGATGATGTCCCTCGAACTCTTGATCCAGTTGAGGCCGAGGGAGAGTTCCATCAGCACGAGGGCGTGGCGATGGTGATGATGAAGTTACCGGTGCAGAGCTTCGCCTAAGCACTACGGCGATATGACCGAGATGTGTAACTATGGAGAGGGGCACCACACACGGCTAAGAGAAGACTTGGTGTGTCTTTGAGGTGCCCCCTCCCACGTATATAAAGGAAGGGAGAAGGAAAGAGGGGGCGCCGCCCCCTTCCCTAGTCCAATTCGGACTGGCCATGGGGGGGGGGGGGGGCGGCCTCCCTTGTGGCCCTTCTCTCCTTTCCACTAAGGCCCATGAAGGCCCATAAACTTCCCGGGGGGTTCCTGTAACCCCCAGTACTCCAAAACTCATCCGAAATGACCCGAACCATTCTGGTGTCCGAATGCAACCTTCCAATATATGAATCTTTACCTCTCGACCATTTCGAGACTCCTCATCATGTCCGTGATCTCATCTGGGACTCCGAATAAACTTAGGTTCATCAAATCACATTATTCATAATACAAATCGTCATCGAACGTTAAGCGTGCGGACCCTACGAGTTCGAGAACTATATAGACATGACCGAGACACATCTCCGGTCAATAACCAATAGCGGAAACTGGATGCTCATATTGGCTCCTACATATTCTACGAAGATCTTTATCGGTCAAACCGCATAACAACATACATTGTTCCCTTTGTCATCGGTATGTTACTTGCCCGAGATTCGATCGTCGGTATCATCATACCTAGTTCAATCTCGTCACCGACAAGTCTCTTTACTCGTTCCATAATGCATCATCCCATAACTAACTCATTAATCACATTGCTTGCAAGGCTCATAGTGATGTACATTACCGAGAGGGCCCAGAGATACCTCTCCGATACACGGAGTGACAAATCCTAATCTTGATCTATGCCAACTCAACAAACACCATCGGAGACACCTGTATAGCATCTTTATAACCACCCAGTTACGTTGTGATGTTTGATAGCACACAAGGTGTTCCTCCGGTATTCGGGAGTTGCATAATTTCATAGTCTGAGGAACATGTATAAGTCATGAAGAAAGCAATAGCAGAAAAATTAAACGATCATTATGCTAAGCTAACTGATGGGTCTTGTCCATCACATCATTCTCCTAATGATGAGATCCCGTTCATCAAATGACAACACATGTCTATGGTCAGGAAACTTAACCATCTTTGATTAACGAGCTAGTCAAGTAGATGCATACTAGGGACATTCTGTTTTGTCTATGTATTCACACATGTACTAAGTTTCCGGTTAATACAATTCTAGCATGAATAATAAACATTTATCATGATATACGAAATATAAATAACAACTTTATTATTGCCTCTAGGGCATATTTCCTTCATATCCGTCATCCCAAACCTTACTCATCACCTGTACCCATACCCGTTGACGGGTATAATTTTTCCCATACCCGTCACCCATCAGGGTAAATGGTGACCCGCGGGTAAAATTACCCAGATTTGCAACACTTCAATTGGAGCATTACATAGTCATAAACAACAACCTATAATAATAATTCATAAACAACAACACATCATGACAGCAACGCATACTCGTTCGTGGGCTAACTATTGTGGTGCGGTGGCCTAACATGAATGCATGATGGGGTCTTTTTAGGGCTGTGGGATTTATGTACATATAATATGTTTAATACGTGAATAAATAATATATAAAGCCTATTTGTCAAAATATATGCAGGTACATGGGTACATGGGTATGGGTTATACTAAACCATACCCGTACCCACTATACTCGATGGGTATGAATTTTTCCAATTTATGTACCCATGGGTATTTTTTGACCCATACCCTGCCTGATACGTTTCCAACGTATCTATAATTTTTGATTGCTCCATGCTATATTATCTACTGTTTTAGACGATATTGGGCTTTATTATCCACTTTAATATTATTTTTGGGACTAACCTATTAACCGGAGGCCCAGCCCAGAATTGCTGTTTTTTTGCCTATTTCAGTGTTTCAAAGAAAAGGAATATCAAACGGAGTCGAACCGGAATGAAATCAACTGGAGAAGTTATTTTTGGAAGGAAAGCTACCGGAAAAACTTGGAGTGCACGCCAGGGGAGTCCTGGGCTGCCCATGAGGGTGGGGGGCGCGCCCCCTGCCTCGTGGACAGCCCGGAGGTCCACCGACTTACTTCCTTCACCCATATATACCCACGTACCCTAAAACTTCCAGATGACAGAATAGATCAGGAGTTCCGCCGCCGCAAGCCTCTGTAGCCACCAAAAGTCAATCGAGACCCTGTTCCGGCACCCTGCCGGAGGGGGGAACCCTCATCGGTGGCCATCTTCACCATCCCGTCGCTCTCCATGACGAGGAGGGAGTAGTTCACCCTCGGGGCTGAGGGTATGTACCAGTAGCTGTTGGAAATATGCCCTAGAGGCAATAATAAAAGGATTATTATATTTCCTTATTCATGATAGTTGTCTATTGTTCATGCTATAATTGTATTGTCCGGAAATCATAATACATGTGTGAATACATAGACCACAATATGTCCCTAGTAAGCCTCTAGTTGACTAGCTCGTTGATCAATAGATAGTCATGGTTTCCTGACTATGGACATGGGGATGTCATTGATAACGGGATCACATCATTAGGAGAATGATGTGATGGACAAGACTGAAACCTAAGCATAGCACAAAGATCGTGTAGTTCGTTTGCTAGAGCTTTTCTAAATGTCAAGTATCATTCCTTAGACCATGAGATTATGCAACTCCCGGATGCCGTAGGAGTGCTTTGGGTGTATCAAACGTCACAACGTAACTGGGTGACTATAAAGGTGCACTACAGGTATCTCCAAAAGTGTTTGTTGGGTTGGCATGAATCGAGACTGGGATTTGTCACTCCGCATGACGGAGAAGTATCTCTGGGCCCACTCGGTAAGACATCATCATAATGAGCTCAATGTGATCAAGGTGTTGTTCACAGGATGATGTGTTACGGGAACGAGTAAAGAGACTTGCCGGTAACGAGATTGAACAAGGTATCGGTATACCGACGATCGAATCTCGGGCAAGTATCGTACCGATAGACGAAGGGAATTGAGTACGGGATTGATTAAGTCCTCGACATCGTGGTTCATCCGATGAGATCATCAAGGAGCATGTGGGAGACAACATGGGTATCCAGATCCCGCTGTTGGTTATTGACCGGAGATCGTCTCGGTCATGTCTGCATGTCTCCCGAACCCGTAGGGTCTACACACTTAAGGTTCGGTGACGCTAGGGTTGTAAAGATATTAGTATGCAGCAAACCGAAGGTTGTTCGGAGTCCCAGATGAGATCCCGGACGTCACGAGAGGTTCCGGAATGGTCCGGAGGTAAAGAATTATATATAGGAAGTGTCGTTTCGGCCATCGGGAAGGGTTCGGGGGTCACCGGTATTGTACCGGGACCACCGGATGGGTCCCGGGGGTCCACCGGGTGGGGCCACCCATCCCGGAGGGCCCCGTGGGCTGAAGTGGGGAGGGAACCAGCCCATAGTGGGCTGGTGCGCCCCCCATGGGCCTCCCCCTGCGCCTAGGGTTGGAAACCCTAGGGCAGGGGGCGCCCCACTTGCCTTGGGGGGCAAGGCTCCCCCTGGCCGCCGCCCCCCCTTGGAGATGCATCTCCAGGGCCGGCGCCCCCCCTAGGGGGCCTATATAAAGGGGGGAGGGAGGGCAGCCGCACCCTGCAGCCTTGGCGCCTCCCTCTCCCCTGTTACACCTCTCCCTCTCTCCGTAGACGATTGGCGAAGCCCTGCTGGAATTCTGCTGCATCCACCACCACGCCGTCGTGCTGCTGGATCTTCATCAACCTCTCCTCCCCCCTTGCTGGATCAAGAAGGAAGAGACGTCATCCCGACCGTACGTGTGTTGAACGTGGAGGTGCCGTCCGTTCGGCGCTGGTCATCGGTGATTTGGATCACGACGAGTACGACTCCATCATCCACGTTCTTCTTGAACGCTTCCGTTGCGATCTACAAGTGGTATGTAGATGCTCTCCTATTCCCTCGTTGCTAGAATACTCCATAGATAGATCTTGGTGATGCGTAGGAAAATTTTAATTTCTGCTACGATCCCCAACAATGGCATCATGAGCTAGGTCTATGCGTAGTTTCTATGCACGAGTAGAACACAAAGTAGTTGTGGGCGTCGAATTGTCAATTCTTCTTGCCGTTACTAGTCCTATCTTGGTTCAGCGGTATTGTGGGATGAAGCGGCCCAGACCAACCTTACACGTACGCTTACGTGAGACCGGTTCCACCGACTGACATGCACTAGTTGCATAAGGTGGCTGGCGGGTGTCTGTCTCTCCCACTTTAGTTGGATCGGATTCAATGAACAGGGTCCTTATGAAGGGTAAATAGAGATTGACAATTCACGTTGTGGTTTTAACGTAGGTAAGAAGCGTTCTTGCTAGCAACCTATAACAGCCACGTAAAAACTTGCAACAACAATTAGAGGACGTCTAACTTGTTTTTGCAGCAAGTGCTTTGTGATGTGATATGGCCAGAAGTTGTGATGAATCATGTATGTGATGTATGAGATGATCTTGTTATTGTAATAGGAATCACGACTTGCATGTCAATTATTATGACAACCGGCAGGAGCCATAGGAGTTATCTTTATTTATTTATGACCTGCGTGTCAACTTAAATCGTCATGTAATTACTTTACTTTATTGCTAAAGCGTTAGCCATAGTAGTAGAAGTAATAGTTGACGTGACAACTTCATGAAGACACGATGATGGAGATCATGATGATGGAGATCATGGTGTCATGCCGGTGACGACGATGAACATGGCGCCCCGAAGATGGAGATCAAAGGAGCGAAATGATGTTGGCCATATCATGTCACTATTTGATTGCATGTGATGTTTATCATGTTTTTACATCTTATTTGCTTAGAACAACGGTAGCATAAATAAGATGATCCCTCATTAAAATATCAAAAAATGTGTTCTCCCTAACTGTGCACCGTTGCTAAGGTTCGTCATTCCGAAGCACCACGTGATGATCGGGTGTGATAGGTTCTTACGTTCGCATACAACGGGTGTAAGCCAGATTTACACACGCAATACACTTAGGTTGGATTGACGAGCCTAGCATGTACAGACATGGCCTCGGAACATGGAGGACGGAAAGGTCGAACATGAGTCGTATAGAAGATACGATCAACATGGAGATGTACACCGATGATAACTAGTCCGTCTCACGTGATGATCGGACACGGCCTAGTTGACTCGGATCATGTATCACTTAGATGACTAGAGGGATGTCAAATCTGAGTGGGAGTTCATTCATTAATTTGATTAGATGAACTTAATTATCATGAACTTAATCTAAATCTTTACAATATGTCTTGTAGATCAAATGGCCCACGCTAATGTCACCCTCAACTTCAACGCCTTCCTAGAGAAAACCAAGCTGAAAGATGATGGCAGCAACTATTCGGACTGGGTCCGGAACCTGAGGATCATCCTCATAGCAGCCAAGAAAGATTATGTCCTAGAAGCACCGCTAGGTGAAGCACCATTCCCAGAAAACCAGGACGTTATGAACGCCCATCAGTCACGTACTGATGATTACAGCTTAGAACCGGGGCTCCAAAAGCGTTTTGAGCAACACGGAGCATATGAGATGTTCGAGGAGCTGAAATTGATTTTCCAAGCTCATGCCCGGGTCGAGAGATATGATGTCTCCGACAAGTTCTTTAGCTGCAAGATGGAGGAAAATAGCTCTGTCAGTGAACACATACTCAAGATGTCTGGGTTGCACAACCGCTTGACTCGGCTGGAAGTTAATCTCCCGGATGAGGCGGTCATTGTCAGAATCCTTCAGTCGCTCCCACCTAGCTACAAGAGCTTCGTGATGAACTACAATATGCAGGGGATGGAAAAGACCATTCCCGAGTTGTATTCAATGCTAAAATCTGCGGAGGTGGAGATCAAAAAGGAACATCAAGTGTTGATGGTGAATAAAACCACTAAGTTCAAGAAAGGCAAGGGTAAGAAGAACTTCAAGAAGGACGGCAAGGAGGTTGCCGCGCCTGGTAAATCAGTTGCCTGGAAGAAGTCAAAGAATGGACCCAAACCTGAAACTGAGTGCTTTTATTGCAAGGGAAATGGTCACTAGAAGCGGAATTGCCCCAAGTACTTAGCGGATAAGAAGGCCGGCAACACCAAAGGTATATGTGATATACATGTTATTGATGTGTACCTTACCAGCACTCGTAGTAGCTCCTGGGTATTTGATACCGGTGCGGTTGCTCATATTTGTAACTCAAAGTAGGAGCTGCGGAATAAACGGAGACTGGCGAAGGACGAGGTGACGATGCGCGTCGGGAATGGTTCCAGGGTCAATGTGATCGCCGTCGGCACGCTACCTCTATAATTACCTAGGGGATTAGTTTTGAACCTCAATAATTGTTATTTAGTGCCAAGTTTGAGCATGAACATTGTATCTGGATCTCGATTAATTCGAGATGGCTACTCATTTAAATCTGAGAATAATGGTTGTTCTATTTATATGAGTGATATGTTTTATGGTCATGCTCCGATGGTTAATGGTTTATTCTTAATGAATCTCGTACGTGATGATACACATATTCATAGTGTGAATACCAAAAGATGTAAAGTTAATAACGATAGTCCCACATACTTGTGGCACTGCCGCCTTGGTCACATTGGTGTCAAGCGCATGAAGAAGCTCCATGCTGATGGACTTTTGGAGTCTCTCGATTATGAATCATTTGACACATGCGAACCATGCCTCATGGGCAAAATGACCAAGACTCCATTCTCAGGGACAATGGAGCGAGCGACCAACTTGTTGGAAATCATACATATAGATGTGTGTGGTCCAATGAGCGTTGAGGCTCGCGGAGGCTATCGTTATGTTCTCACTCTCACTGATGATTTGAGTAGATATGGGTATGTCTACTTAATGAAACACAAGTCTGAGACCTTTGAAAAGTTCAAGGAGTTTCAGAGTGAGGTTGAGAATCAACGTGACAGAAAAATAAAGTTCTTACGATCAGGTCGTGGGGGAGAATATTTAAGTCACGAATTTGGCACACACTTAAGAAAATGTGGAATCGTTTCACAACTCACGCCGCCCGGAACACCTCAGCGTAACGGTGTGTCCGAACGTCGTAATCGCACTCTATTGGATATGGTGTGATCTATGATGTCTCTTACCGATCTACCGCTCTCATTTTGGGGCTATGCTTTAGAGACTGCCGTATTCACTTTAAATAGGGCTCCTTCAAAATCCGTTGAGACGACACCGTATGAATTATGGTTTGGAAAGAAACTTAAGCTGTCGTTTCTGAAAGTTTGGGGTTGCGATGCTTATGTCAAGAAACTTCAACCTGAAAAGCTCGAACCCAAATCGGAAAAATGCGTCTTCATAGGATATCCCAAAGAAACAGTTGGGTATACCTTCTACCTCAGATCCGAAGGCAAGATCTTTGTTGCCAAGAACGGGTCCTTTCTAGAGAAAGAGTTTCTCGCGAAAGAAGTAAGTGGGAGGAAAGTAGAGCTTGATGAAGTACTACCTCTTGAAAATCAGAGTAGCACAGCTCAGGAAAATGTTCCTGTGGTGCCTGCACTGATTCAAGAGGAGGTTAATGATGATGATCAAGATACTTCTGATCAAGCTCCTACTGAACTTCGTAGGTCCACAAGGACACGTTCCGCACCAGAGTGGTACGGCCACCCTGTCCTGGAAATCATGTTGTTGGACAACGGTGAACCTTCGAACTATGAAGAAGCGATGGCGGGCCCAGATTCCAACAAATGGCTAGAAGCCATGAAATCCGAGATAGAATCCATGTATGAAAACAAAGTATGGACTTTGAATGACTTGCCCGATGATCGGCGAGCCATAGAAAATAAATGGATCTTTAAGAAGAAGACAGACGCGGATGGTAATGTGACCATCTATAAGGCTCGACTTGTCGCTAAGGGTTATCGACAAGTTCAAGGGGTTGACTACGATAGGACTTTCTCACCCGTAGCGAAGCTGAAGTCCGTCCGAATCATGTTAGCAATTGCCGCATTCTATGATTATGAGATATGGCAAATGGACGTCAAAACGGCATTCCTTAACGGCTTTCTTAAGTAAGAATTGTATATGATGCAGCCGGAAGGTTTTGTCGATCCTAAGAATGCTAACAAAGTATGCAAGCTCCAGCGCTCTATCTATGGGCTGGTGCAAGCATCTCGGAGTTGGAACATTCGCTTTGATGAGATGATCAAATCGTTTGGGTTTATGCAGACTTATGGAGAAGCCTGCGTTTACAAGAAAGTGAGTGGGAGCTCCGTAGCATTTCTCATATTATATGTGGATGACATACTATTGATGGGAAATGATATAGAATTCTTGGAAAGCATAAAGGCCTATTTGAACAAGTGTTTTTCAATGAAGGACCTTGGAGAAGCTGCTTATATATTAGGCATCAAGATCTATAGAGATAGATCGAGACGCCTCATCGGTCTTTCACAAAGTACATACCTTGACAAGATTTTGAAGAAGTTCAAAATGGATCAGTCCAAGAAGGGGTTCTTGCCTGTATTGCAAGGTGTGCGATTGAGCACGGCTCAATGCCCGACCACGACAAAAGATATAGAAGAGATGAGTGTCATCCCCTATGCCTCAGCCATAGGGTCTATTATGTATGCCATGCTGTGTACCAGACCCGATGTAAACCTTGCCGTAAGTTTGGTAGGTAGGTACCAAAGTAATCCCGGCAAGGAACACTGGACAGCGGTAAAAAACATCCTAAAGTACCTGAAAAGGACTAAGGATATGTTTCTCGTTTATGGAGGTGTCGAAGAGCTCGTCGTAAAGGGTTACGTCGACACCAGCTTCGACACAGATCTGGATGACTCCAAGTCACAAACCGGATACGTGTATATTTTGAATGGAGGGGCAGTAAGCTGGTGCAGTTGCAAGCAAAGCGTCGTGGCGGGATCTACATGTGAAGCAGAGTATATGGCAGCCTCGGAGGCAGCACAAGAAGCAGCCTGGGTGAAGGAGTTCATTACCGACCTAGGAGTCATACCCAATGCGTCGGACCCGATGACTCTCTTCCGTGACAACACTGGAGCAATTGCCCTTGCGAAGGAGCCCATGTTTCACAGGAAGACCAGGCATATCAAGCGTCGCTTCAACTCCATTCGTGAAAGTGTTCAAAATGGAGACATAGAGATTTGTAAAGTACATACGGACCTGAATGTGGCAGATCCGTTGACTAAACCTCTCCCTAGAGCAAAACATGATCAACACCAAAATTCCATGGGTGTGCGATTCGTCACAATGTAACTAGACTATTGTCTCTAGTGCAAGTGGGAGACTGTTGGAAATATGCCCTAGAGGCAATAATAAAAGGATTATTATATTTCCTTATTCATGATAGTTGTCTATTGTTCATGCTATAATTGTATTGTCTGGAAATCATAATACATGTGTGAATACATAGACCACAATATGTCCCTAGTAAGCCTCTAGTTGACTAGCTCGTTGATCAATAGATAGTCATGGTTTCCTGACTATGGACATGGGGATGTCATTGATAACGGGATCACATCATTAGAAGAATGATGTGATGGACAAGACCCAAACCTAAGCATAGCACAAAGATCGTGTAGTTCGTTTGCTAGAGCTTTTCTAAATGTCAAGTATCATTCCTTAGACCATGAGATTATGCAACTCCCGGATGCCGTAGGAGTGCTTTGGGTGTATCAAACGTCACAACGTAACTGGGTGACTATAAAGGTGCACCACAGGTATCTCCGAAAGTGTTTGTTGGGTTGGCATGAATCGAAACTGGGATTTGTCACTCCGCATGACGGAGAGGTATCTCTGGGCCCACTCGATAAGACATCATCATAATGAGCTCAATGTGATCAAGGTGTTGTTCACGGGATGATGTGTTACGGGAACGAGTAAAGAGACTTGCCGGTAACGAGATTGAACAAGGTATCGGTATACCGACAATCGAATCTCGGGCAAGTATCGTACCGATAGACGAAGGGAATTGAGTACGGGATTGATTAAGTCCTCGACATCGTGGTTCATCCGATGAGATCATCGAAGAGCATGTGGGAGCCAACACGGGTATCTAGATCCCGCTGTTGGTTATTGACCGGAGATCGTCTCGGTCATGTCTGCATGTCTCCCGAACCCGTAGGGTCTACACACTTAAGGTTCGGTGACGCTAGGGTTGTAAAGATATTAGTATGCAGCAAACCGAAGGTTGTTCGGAGTCCCAGATGAGATCCCGGACGTCACGAGAGGTTCCGGAACGGTCCGGAGGTAAATAATTATATATAGGAAGTGTCGTTTCGGCCATCGGGAAGGATTCGGGGGTCACCGGTATTGTACCGGGACCACCGGATGGGTCCCGGGGGTCCACCGGGTGGGGCCACCCATCCCGGAGGGCCCCGTGTGCTGAAGGCGGGAGGGAACCAGCCCATAGTGGGCTGGTGCGCCCCCCATGGGCCTCCCCCTGCGCCTAGGGTTGGAAACCCTAGGGCAGGGGGCGCCCCACTTGCCTTGGGGGGCAAGGCTCCCCCCTGGCCGCCGCCCCCCTTGGAGATGCATCTCCAGGGCCGACGCCCCCCCTAGGGGGCCTATATAAAGGGTGGAGGGAGGGCAGCCGCACCCTGCAGCCTTGGCGCCTCCCTCTCCCCTGTTACACCTCTCCCTCTCTCCGTAGACGCTTAGCGAAGCCCTGCTGAAATTCTGCTGCATCCACCACCACGCCGTCGTGCTGCTGGATCTTCATCAACCTCTCCTTCCCCCTTGCTGGATCAAGAAGGAGGAGACGTCATCCCGACTGTACGTGTGTTGAACGCAGAGGTGCCGTCCGTTCGGCGCTGGTCATCGGTGATTTCGATCACGACGAGTACGACTCCATCATCCATGTTCTTCTTGAATGCTTCCGTTGCGATCTACAAGTGGTATGTAGATGCTCTCCTATTCCCTCGTTGCTAGAATACTCCATAGATAGATCTTGGTGATGCGTAGGAAAAATTTAATTTCTGCTACGATCCCCAACAGTAGCTATGTGTTTGATCTCTCTCTCTCTCTCTCTCTCTCTCTCTCGTGTTCTTGATTTGGCACGATCTTGATGTATCGCGAGCTTTGCTATTATTGTTGGATCTTATGTTTCTTCTCCCCCTCTACTCTCTTGTAATGGATTGAGTTTTCCCTTTGAAGTAATCTTATCGGATTGAGTCTTTAATGACTTGAGAACACTTGATGTATGTCTTGCCGTGCGTATCTGTGGTGACAATGGGATATCACGTGATTCATTTGATGTATGTTTTGGTGATCAACTTGCGGGTTCCGTCCATGAACCTATGCATAGGAGTTGGCACACGTTTTCGTCTTGACTCTTCGGTAGAAACTTTGGGGCACTCTTTGAAGTACTTTGTGTTGGTTTGAATAGATGAATCTGAGATTGTGTGGTGCATATCGTATAATCATACCCACGAATACTTGAGGTGACATTGGAGTATCTAGGTGATATTAGGGTTTTGGTTGATTTGTATCTTAAGGTGTTATTCTAGTACGAACTCTAGGGCTGTTTGTGACACTTATAGGAATAGCCCAATGGATTGATTGAAAAGAATAACTTTGAGGTGGTTTCGTACCCTACCATAATCTCTTCGTTTGTTCTCCGCTATTAGTGTCTTTGGAGTGACTATTTGTTGCATGTTGAGGGATAGTTATATGATCTAATTATGTTATTATTGTTGAGAGAACTTGCACTAGTGAAAGTATGAACCCTAGGCCTTGTTTCCTAGCATTGTAATACCGTTTACGCTCACTTTTATTACTTGTTACCTTGCAGTTTTTATATTTTCAGATTACAAAAACCTATATCTATCATCCATATTGCACTTGTGTCACCATCTCTTCGCCGAACTAGTGCACCTATACAATTTACCATTGTATTGGGTGTGTTGGGGACACAAGAGACTCTTTGTTATTTGGTTGCAGGGTAGCTTGAGAGAGACCATCTTCATCCTACGCCTCCCACGGATTGATAAACCTTAGGTCATCCACTTGAGGGAAATTTGCTACTATCCTACAAACCTCTGCACTTGGAGGCCCAACAACGTCTACAAGAAGAAGGTTGCGTAGTAGACATCAAGCTCTTTTCTGGCGCCGTTGCCGGGGAGGTGAGTGCTTGAAGGTATATCTTTAGATCTTGCAATCGAATCTTTTAGTTTCTTGTTTATCACTAGTTTAGTTTATAAAAGAAAACTACAAAAAAATGGAATTGAGTTTACCTCATACGCTTCATCTTTTCAATATCTTTCGTGAGTATGATGGAAAGGAAAATTGTGCTCAAGTGCTAGGGGAAGAAATCTATAAAATGTTTGGCACTAAATCTTTGTATGATGAGCATGATTGCAATATTGTTAGTATGAATTCCTTGAATGTCCATGATGCTAATGATATGCAAAACCACAAGCTTGGGGAAGCTATGTTTGATGAAGATGATATTTTTTGTCCCCCAAGCTTTGATGAGCAAATTTACTATGGTGAAAGAATGCCTCCCATCTATGATGATTATTGTGATGACACCTATGCTATAAAGAATAATGATAACCATGAAACTTGTCATCTTAATCTTAATTTTCAATCACATGATAGTTATTTTGTTGAGTTTGCTCCCACTATTATTCATGAGAAGAATCTTGCTTATGTGCGGAGTAGTAAATTTTCTATGTTTGTAGATCATGAAAAGAATGCTTTAAGTGCTGGTTATATTGTTGAATTCATTCATGATGCTACTGAAAAATTATTATGAGGGAGGAATATATGCTTGTAGGAATTGCAATAATATCAAGTTTCCTCTCTATGTGCTTAAAATCTTGAAGTTATGCTTGTTTTACCTTCCTTAGGTCCAACAATTTATTGTAGAATTTTTGGAGTTCCAGAAGTATACGTTTGATACAGATTACTACAGACTGTTCTATTTTTGACAGATTATGTTTTCATTGTGTTTTCTTGCTTATTTTGATGAATGTATGGCTGGTCAAATAGTTTATAAACCATGGAGAAGTTGGAATATAGTAGGTTTAAAACCAATATAAATAAAGAATTAGTTCATTACAGTACCTTGAAGTGGTGTTTTGTTTTCTTTCGCTAACGGAGCTTACGAGTTTTCTGTTAAGTTTTGTGTTGTGAAGTTTTCAAGTTTTGGGTAAATATTCGATGGACTATGGAATAAGGAGTGGCAAGAGCCTAAGCCTGGGGATGCCCAAGGCACCCCAAGGTAATATTCAAGGATAACCAAGAGCCTAATCTTGGGGATGCCACGGAAGGCATCCCCTCTTTCGTCTTCGTTCATCGGTAACTTTACTTGGAGCTATATTTTTATTCACCACATGATATGTGTTTTGCTTGGAGCGTCATGTCATTTTCTTTAGCTTTGCTTGCTGTTTGAATAAAGTACCAAGATCTTAAATTCTTAAATGTTAGAGAGTCTTCACATAGTTACATAATTATACTACTACTCATTGATCTTCACTTATATCTTTCGGAGTAGTTTGTTGTTTGCTCTAGGGCTTCACTTATATCTTTTAGAGAACGACGGTGGTTTTATTTTGTAGAAATAGATGAACTCTCATGCTTCACTTATATTATTTTGAGAGTCTTAAATTGCATGGTAATTTGCTTAAATAATCCTAATATGCTGAGCATACAAGATTTGTAAGAATTCTTATGAGTGTGTTGAATACTAAGAAAAGTTTGATGCTTGATAATTGTTTTGAGATATGAAGATGGTGATATTAGAGTCATGCTAGTTGAGTAGTTGTGAATTTGAGAGATACTTGTGTTAAAATTTGTGATTCCTGTAGCATGCACGTATGGTGAACCGTTATGTGATGAAGTCGGAGCATGATTTATTTATTGATTGTCTTCCTTATGAGTGACGGTCGGGGACGAGCGATGGTCTTTTCCTACCAATCTATCCCCCTAGGAGCATGCGCGTAATACTTTGCTTTGATAACTTGTAGAATTTTGCAATAAGTATATGAGTTCTTCATGACTAATGTTGAGTCCATGGATTATACGCACTTTTCTTCCTTCCACCATTGCTAGCCTCTCTAATACCGCTCACTTTTCGTCGGTATCATACAACCACCATATACCTTCCTCAAAACAGTCATCATACCTACCTATCATTGCATTTCCATAGCCATTCTGAGATATACTGCCATGCAACTTACCACCGTTCCGTTTATTATGACACGCTTCATCATTGTCATATTGCTTTGCATGATCATGTAGTTGACATCGTATTTGTGGCAAAGCCACCATTCATAATTCTTTCATACATGTCACTCATGAGTCATTGCACATCCCGGTACACCGCCGGAGGCATTCATATAGAGTCATATCTTGTTCTAAGTATTGAGTTGTAGTTCTTGAGTTCTAAGTAAATAAAAGTGTGATGATCATCATTGTTAGAGCATTGTCCCAGTGAGGAAAGGATGATGGAGACTATGATTCCCCCACAAGTCGGGATGAGACTCCGGACGAAAAATTAAAAAAGAGAGAAAAAAAGAGGCCATAAAAAAGAGAAAATGCCCAAATAAAGAAAAGGAGAGAAAAAAAGAGAAGGGACAATGCTACTATCCTTTTACCACACGTGTGCTTCAAAGTAGCACCATGATCTTCATGATAGAGAGTCTCCTATGATATCACTTTCATATACTAGTGGGAATTTTTCATTATAGAACTTGGCTTGTATATTCCAATGACGGGCTTCCTCAAAATGCCCTAGGTCTTCGTGAGCAAGCGAGTTGGATGCACACCCAATTAGTTTCTTTTGTTGAGCTTTCATATACTTATAGCTCTAGTGCATCTGTTGCATGGCAATCCCTACTCACTCACATTGATATCTATTGATGGGCATCTCCATAGCCCATTGATACGCCTAGTTGATGTGAGACTATCTTCTCCCTTTTTGTATTCTCCACAACCCCCATTGTATTCCACATATAGTGCTATATCCATGCCTCACGCTCATGTATTGCGTGGAGATTGAAAAAGTTTTGAGAATGTCCAAAGTATGAAACAATTGCTTGGCTTTTCATCGGGGTTGTGCATGATTTAAATACTTTGTGTGGTGAAGATAGAGCATAGCCAGACTATATGATTTTGTAGGGATAACCCTCTTTGGCCATGTTAGTTTGAGAAGACATGATTGCTTTGTTAGTATGCTTGAAGTATTACTATTTTTATGTCAATATGAACTTTTATCTTGAATCTTTCGGATCTGAATATTCATGCCACAATTAAGAAGAATTACATTGAAATTATGCCAAGTAGCACTCCGCATCAAAAATTCTTTTTTTATCATTTACCTACTCGAGGACGAGCAGGAATTAAGCTTGGGGATGCTTGATACGTTTTCAACGTATCTATAATTTTTGATTGATCCATGCTATATTATCTACTGTTTTAGACGATATTGGGCTTTATTATCCACTTTTATATTATTTTTGGGACTAACCTATTAACCGGAGGCCCAGCCCAGAATTGTTGTTTTTTTTTGCCTATTTCAGTGTTTCGAAGAAAAGGAATATCAAACGGAGTCGAAACGGAATGAAATCAACTGAAGAAGTTATTTTTGGAAGGAAAGCAACAGGAAAAACTTGGAGTGCACGCCAGGGGAGTCCCAGGCTGCCCACTAGGGTGTAGGGCGCGCCCACCCCCCTAGGGCGCGCCCCCTGCCTCGTGGACAGCCCGGAGGTCCACCGACGTACTTCCTTCACCCATATATACCCACGTACCCTAAAACTTCCAGATGACAGAATAGGTCGGGAGTTCCGCCGCCGCAAGCCTCTGTAGCCACCAAAAGTCAATCGGGACCCTGTTCCGGCACCTTGCCGGAGGGGGGAACCCTCATTGGTGGCCAACTTCATCATCCCGGCGCTCTTCATGACGAGGAGAGAGTAGTTCACCCTCGGGGCTGAGGGTATGTACCATTAGCTATGTGTTTGATCTCTCTCTCTCTCTCTCTCTCTCTCGTGTTCTTGATTTGGCACGATCTTGATGTATCGCGAGCTTTGCTATTATAGTTGGATCTTATGTTTCTTCTCCCCCTCTACTCTCTTGTAATGGATTGAGTTTTCCCTTTGAAGTAATCTTATCGGATTGAGTCTTTAATGACTTGAGAACACTTGATGTATGTCTTGCCGTGCGTATCTGTGGTGACAATGGGATATCACGTGATTCACTTGATGTATGTTTTGGTGATCAACTTGCGGGTTCCGTCCATGAACCTATGCATAGGAGTTGGCACACGTTTTCGTCTTGACTCTCCGGTAGAAACTTTGGGGCACTCTTTGAAGTACTTTGTGTTGGTTTGAATAGATGAATCTGAGATTGTCTGATGCATATCGTATAATCATACCCACGAATACTTGAGGTGACATTGGAGTATCTAGGTGACATTAGGGTTTTGGTTGATTTGTATCTTAAGGTGTTATTCTAGTACAAAATCTAGGGTTGTTTGTGACACTTATAGGAATAGCCCAATGGATTGATTGGAAATAATAACTTTGAGGTGGTTTCGTACCCTACCATAATCTCTTCGTTTGTTCTCCGCTATTAGTGTCTTTGGAGTGACTCTTTGTTGCATGTTGAGGGATAGTTATATGATCCAATTATGTTATTATTGTTGAGAGAACTTGCACTAGTGAAAGTATGAACCCTAGGCCTTGTTTCCTAGCATTGCAATACCGTTTACTCTCAGTTTTATCATTAGTTACCTTGCTGTTTTTATATTTTTAGATTACAAAAACCTATATCTACCATCCATATTGCACTTGTATCACCATCTCTTCGCCGAACTAGTGCACCTATACAATTTACCATTGTATTGGGTGTGTTGGGGACACAAGAGACTCTTTGTTCTTTGGTTGCAGGGTTGCTTGAGAGAGACCATCTTCATCCTACGCCTCCCACGGATTGATAAACCTTAGGTCCTCCACTTGAGGGAAATTTGCTACTATCCTACAAACCTCTGCACTTGGAGGCCCAACAACGTCTACAAGAAGAAGGTTGCGTAGTAGACATCATTGCCCTAATAGGGTTTACCCGCAGGGTACGCGGGTAATGGGTACCCATTGTCATCCCTACTTGAGATGATGATACGGAGGTCTCAGTACCTCTCTGTCCCATGTGTGAAGATCTGCATGTATAAAAGTTGTACGTTCGGCAAGGGATGTCAAGCTCGCCGCCTTCTCTCACGCATCAATCACGCGAATAATAGCGGCCTGTGATCAGATTTGATGTGCGATGCATTGGTCACACGGGCGTTAGGAAACAGACCATGTAGACCACCGTTACACACCACTCTGTCTAGTCATTCGCGGAGTCTTCTCCTCCGCCAGGTGAACTGATCGCCTGACCAACCCATGTCTTCCAGCTCACAGTCAACCAAAGCGTCACGAAAGTCTTGCATCATACGTACCGGACGGGGAGCTCCCCCTTCCTTCTCATGCGAATAAAGGATTTCGTTAAAATCTCCAGCGACAATCCAACATTAATTCTTCTAGGTGTATAGACCACAGAGACATGCTCATGATAGGTGCTTATCTTCCCATCTACGCTCTCCATAGAAGCCTGTAAACCGCCACCTCTCTTCCGGTAGCACACCAACTCTCACGTCAATGAAATTCTTTGTACTTCCTCAGTAAACTAATATAAGAGCGTTTAGATCACTGATCTAAACGCTCTTATATTAGTTTACGGAGGAAGTAATTCCCAGTTGTGGTGTCTGTTCGGCCGGAATTTTAACTCAAAACTCATGACCTAACGAGCAGCTCGTGACTCTGCTCAGCTCGACTCAAACACGAAGTTGTATTTTTCCTGACATTAGTTATCAAAAATGGATCATAAAAGAGCTAATAAAATCCGGAATACAACTATGTCTAACTAGATTTTCTGTTTTTGCGGGAGGACGGAGATTTTGTATTGCACAAGGTGAATCATCATCCATACAAATGTTCAAAACCGTTCTCATACCCCTCCTACCACACTGCCCTGCAATGGGTACTGCGTCCATAGGCCGCCAAATGGTGACTAACCTTATTTTGGCTGCGGTTAATACACGCAAACAAAATCTCCCTATCAACTAGAATCAACTCTTGGATATCTCTAATGGTATATGTCGCAACCGGTCTTGGGGCATGTCTAACTAGATATGATCATTCCGCTGCCGAAAAAAAGAAGAAGAAAAAAACTAGATATGATCATTGTAGTCTACCATAGTGTCTTCTACGTATTGTTTGAACTGTGATCGACGGTATGCATATTGTTCCAGCTGGCTCAAGGATTGTTCTCCAAATTGAGCATGTGGCGTGAACAACGTGTGGTTGCAGGAAAAAGAGACGATACGACCAAAACCACGTGCCCTCGTGAGAAAAGACCTTTTGTTCCCTTCACAAAGGGGGTCCAAGCAAGGGGCAATGGATGGAGCGCTCTTGTGTCACTCTCTCTACGTAGGGCCTGGAGTTGGTAGAGTGGCGATGAACGGACGTGCCAAAAAGCGCTGCCGCTTCTCGAGCTTTTACTTATTTTTTTTCTTGTTCATCCTTATTTAGTTTGTTAGGGCATCTTCAATGCTGATCCCTAAACAGGGCACGCATCCGTCCGCGGACCGGTCTAGACCGGTGTCCGGACATTTATACGGGAGCCGCTATCCAACGCTATTTCTTAAATGTCCGTTTCAAATTAATTTAAAAAATAGCATTCCGTCAAATTATGCATGACTCATTATAATACTAATACGTGATTAGTATTTTTATTTTACGTAGCACTTAAAGGAAAAAAGCGACACGTTTTGGCGGAACATCAAGTGGCGGAAGCTACTAATCCAAGTGTTCAAGTATTGGCAGAAGCCTTTCACCAAATACTAATACATGACTTGATACTAATATATGTATTAGCAGCTTTCTTTCACCAAGCATTTAAAGAAAAAATGAAACAAAGAGGCTTCCACCAAAAGGTTTCAAAGCCTTCCGCCAAAACGCTAAACTAATCTTTCGCTAAACACAAGAGCCAATGCCCTTCCGCCATCCAGACGAAGAGAGAGGGTACATGATGACTTTTGGTACGTTATATGGATGTCTGGGCTCCTCTTTATTTGGTTCCGGTTTACGGGATTTTGGACGTCCGGACCGGCCGGCGGACGAATACATGCCCGCATTAGATGGTAAAACATGGCTGAACCGTGCGGCCCAGGTGGATAGGGGCGGTTTAAGGATCCGTGTTGAAGACGCCCTTTGTTGAATTGTCGACGGCCCTAACTAGTTTGCTAGCAAGCCGCAGCCTGTCTGCATAGGACAGTAATGACAACTAAGAACATGGATTTTCCTAGTGGAAACGCCAGACTTTCCAGCAAAAATGAGGACGAGCAGATGAACAAAATAAGGTAGTGGCTCGGAAGATTCATGTTGCTTCCTTTTTGGCAAAAAGGCAATGCGCACATTGTTCTTGTTCTTGCATATGCTTACATACACGACATATATTCATCCCTCCGAACGTGCATATGCATATCCATTTCTATGAACACATTTAAGATGCTAAACCGGCACAACATCTTGAAATTAATGAAGCCACCAATATGTGTCTTGTGATTGACAGACTCCTTCCACTGAACAAACATCGCCAGAAATACTGAAATAAATTCAAAAAAATACGAGCATCAGTGCTAAGTCTAGAACTTAAACTTTGATGGACTAGTTTCAAAAAAGACCTAACTATATGGGATATGCTCAATTCGCTACGCATTATTCTTGTTGATCCAACGTCCAATGAGCGTCGTTTTGCCACCATGCTCTTCCAGTGGCACACGTCGGTCGAGCAGTGCCATCACCAAGGAGTGGAGCAGACATGCATGCCAATAATGTTAGTGTTGATGTGACCTACGTTGGGTTCACAAACACGGCCTTGGAGCAGGTCTAGTGAGGAGGAAAGCAAGATCCCGCTGAAGGGCGTGTTGCGCGAGAGGAAGAGCAGCTTGAGCCCGACGAGGTGTGAGAGGTCCGGGACGGCGCCGGAGAAGTGGTTTCCTTGAGGCTGACTGACTGAGCACGCGGATGCCGTCGAGCCTGGCACGCGGCGGGATTGCATTGCATCCGCTTCGAACAGGCCTCAAGCACCAGCTTGGCAAGCGGCAGGATGGTTATCTCTCCGGTGCATGGGATGGACTAGCAGACAGGTTCCAGCTCCCGAGCGCGCCGGAGCGGTCGGCCAGCGCCGCTATGTCGCCAGCATGGAATTTCTAAGACTAGCCACAATGGGTAGTAGCATAGACTAGTAACATGTTACTATGTCTATAGTGGAGAGTAACATATGTATGGTAACATGAAACATTTCATTTATTAGGTTATAGACACATCTTACCTTGATATATGTGATGTTACTCATACTACTAGTAAGTACATGTACAATGGTTCTATCTTAAGCGTGCCACGTAGGATAAATGATGAGGTGAAGGAGAGAGAAATCATAAGAGAAGACTTGTCTTATCTTATTTAAGAGAAGACAAGAGATGATCTCTTAGCACAATTTGTCTCACATCGTTTTTCCTTAAATAAGTCAGCAATCCCGGTCTCTCCCTGCCACGTCAGCAAATCCACTCCTAAAATGGCAACAAGGTTAAAAACGTTCGGGATTAGAGAGAACAAGGTATAGACTTCAGGGATTCAGAGATGAGGGTTTGTTTTCGACGAGCCCTGCAACTTTAAGTTTAATCAGATTTCACTCAAGTAAGGAAGAAGCTGTCACGTGCAGTGGACGCGGTCTCAACCTTTACACTGACATACATAACAATTATTCCCGCTATAAATGAGTATAAGATGTTTTAGATCACCAAGTGAGTAGGATATTTTAGAGACCAAGCTTCAAGAGGCTCTAATTTTGAAAAAAATCAAAAATATTTTTTTGTGGAAAAAATACACATGTATGCAAGGATGTAATTTGTTTGTGTGTAACTTTCAGGATGAAATATCTTAAATTGCGAGCTGCACAAGAAAAAAATTATGAACTTTGAGGATGAACAGTGTAGATGCTAAAAAGCCATATATTGGTTTTCCGTGTGTAGCTCCCATTTCAACGTATTTCAACCTAAAAATTTATATACATGTACACTATGTCTATAAGTATATGTGAATTTTTTGAATCAGAAAAGTTTGAATTTTGAAGTTTCAAAATCTCGACCTTCGTGGAGCTTGGCCTTCATTTGGCATTTTTGATTAATGGTATACTATACTAGTATATAATAGATGGTGTCCTGCGCGTTGTTGTGGTAACTTTGTTAAAAAATGCATAAATAGTTGCTAAAAATAACTAAATCTAATGAAAATAAAATATAAGCTTGAAAATCAATAAAAATAAGTGTCTAAAAATAGAAAATACTTTTGAATTATAGTTTAAAATTTCATTTCAAACAAAAAAGGAAGGATGACTAACATTTATGTATGATGCGGCAACATTATGTGCATAGACTAATGCAAAAATAATTATAATTTATAAGTTAAATGCATGGCTTGCTTACGCTGCAGACTTAACGTATGACTTAGGAGGAGCGAATACTTAAATGTTTGGCTTGGTGAGAACGTTGATGTGGACACTTTGCACGTTGAAAGAATTGAAATGAACTTTAAAAAACACATGATTTCTTCTAGATAGTGAACATAACAAGACATAGTAATAAGTAAGTACAAACCAACATTCAAACTCCCCCAAAAAACAAAAAAAAGGTATAAACCAAAGTTGGTTTCGTCAACTTGTGCCTTCATTCCCCGCAAAAAAAAAACTTGTGCCTTCATTGGCCGGTCATTTACAAGATCGAAGCTCTCTCTAAGTTAGTAGTATGGTTTTTTATCTACTGTAGTTTCTTATTGTTTCTTAGGCCGAATTGTCTTTCGTTTACCCTGCAAAACGACGATGAGAACAGCAAAAAATTGCTCATCAGTGATCCCGTCCTAGTCGTACCTACAAATACAAAAATGAAAAATATACTCCCTGTCAACTAAAAAACTCATCGAAGGATATCTACATCTACATGTGAATCTCAGTAAAAATTTGACGCACCGCTTTGTAATTGCTTCCACATCGACACTATAATATGATGAATGATTATACATGCCGTTTGTGCTACACTGCTATAAGGAAATAGTGGAACACCTCTTCTTCGCTGCTCCTTCAGTGTTCATTGCCGGAATGCCCTTCAGATGCCTTGACATTCTGACTAATGATAGACTACATGCTATCAAGGAGGGCAGGGGTCGGGTGGCCCATGGCGATTTATATGGAGATTTTCATTAGGGCGGCATAGAGCATATGGAAGGAAAGGAATAATCTCATGTTCCGAGGTAGCCCTCCCCCTCCCCACACATATTCAGATCTTGGAAGGGTAGGTTTAAGGAATACTTTGCTCTCCTTTCACATAGGGGAAAGCCTGGCCTAGAGCGTTTTATTTCTCTTTCTGTAATCTCCCTCTCTTAGACGCCTCACTCCCTCTAGTTTCCCGTTATTATATATCCTTACCCCTCTTTGTGGGGGAGGAGGGGTGAAGACACGAAGGACTTGTAAAAAATGTATATTTGGCAGCCATCAATACATATGTCATCATGAGCCTTTCCCATTGTCTTCAGTTTTTAAAAAAGTGCAGGATTGATCACACCTAGACATCCACCTGAGTCGACGAAATAACCAGATTGACGTTGTTGTTGCCGAAGCACCACAAGACCAACAAAGGTACTCCCATCTCCCCTGCTTCCACGAAGGGAAATGTAAATAGCAGAATAAGGCATAGCCTAGTGGTGGAAAGGAGCTGATGGTTTCCCACCTACTCAGGTTTAACGCATGGTACTTGCAATTTGGGTTTGTTGCACCAATTATACTCTACGGGCTTCCTTTACAGTCTTTCTGGCAAAAAAAGAAGGGAAATGTAAATATGTCCATCCGATCTCATTTTTAGATTCGATGAGGCGCTCACAGCCGCTGGAGAAGACCTAAGTGAGCACCACCGCTGCCACTATGGGAATAGACAGAGCGACAAACAACAAATATTTACCTTTCCACCCGATCTCATCACTGGATTCATTGACACATGCACCACCAAAGCTGGAGAAGAAGCCATATGAAGCATTATTGAACATGACGGCCACCATCACCGGAAGGGTCGATGCGATAGACAATTGAAAACTTACCTAATGTCCTAAAATGAGGTGAACCACATCTTCTACCAGTAGATTGGGACATCCCCGAACACCCCATTTGGCAGGAGCTGACGGGTGGCAAAGAAGGAGGGGTGGCGGCGGGGAAACCCTAGGTCAGCTAGGGGTCGCAAGAAACAAAGAGGGGTGATGGGAAGCTTTAAAGTGGACAACATTTTTTTGAGATTGTCAAAGTGGACGGCATTAAAGCACTACACTTACCATAATGGTTACGTTTTCAACGTTACTTATCAAGCCAAACATGATAGTAAATCGGTTAGGACGTCTTCTTGTACCTCTCAACATTTTCCTGTTCATCTTCTTCCCCGTCCGAGCCGCCAACTACCACCGGCCTAACCGCCGCCCCCCTCCCCTCCCCCCGGCGACTGCCTCCCCGCCCCGCCCTTCCCGAAACCACCCCGACCGCCCGCTTCCACCGCCACCGGCCATCCCTCTAGCCCCCCCTCGCCAATTTGTTTCTCCCGTGAAGCCTCACAACCGCCGACCATCGCCCCACCCTAAACCCTAAGATAGACACTGGGGTAGCCTGCCCAACGAGCTTCTTCCTCCCCTCCAGTGAGTTTCTTCTTCCCCTGCGCCTGTTTCTTCCTTCAACCAAAATCAATTGACCCAAAATTCAAAAGTAACGCAAGACATTTTTTGACACTAGTGTAGTTGTAGCTATCGTGTCATTGTATATAGCCCACTTAAGTGACGCCTAGCACGTATTGCTTGAACCGTGACAATTTGAGTCTGTGGCATGAACGTGCGGTTGCAGGAGAACAAAAAAGAGGCAAGGCTGCACAAAGGTACACGGATAATCGGCGGATGGCGACCATACGAGCAAAACCACGTACACTCGTGAGGAAAAGCCACCTGCTCCCTGCGTTACCGTTACGTACGGGTGGCAGTAGAGTAGAGTGGCGATGCCAAAAAGCAGTGAATTACTTGTGGATTTGCTTGTTCCGTTATTCAGTTTGTTAGGGCAGTTTGGGCTCACTGATGGCTGGATCGTCGATATCCCTGGCTACCTGCTCCGTAGTTTCCTCGCAAGCCGCAGCCTGCATGCATGGCGACAGTAATAACAACCAAGCACATGGATTTTGCTAGTGAAAGCGCCAGGCAAGGGTTTCCAGCCAAAAAGGGAGAGCAAATGAACAGAATAATGAAGAAAACAAAGGAAATGCGCGCCGCACACCACGCATCGTTGTTGCTGTTGATCCAACGTCCAACGAGCGTCGTTTTGCCACACTCCCTGTTGATCCGTTAGTCTGTTTTTGTGGATTTAACACTTTTGTCCCGTAGAAAATACTCCCTTCATCTCAAAATGTAAGATGTTTTTTTGATACTATCAGACAGTAGTAGAGTAATAATGTTGGAGTCGGTGTCTCCAATGGTTCAGCCAAGGACAAAGAGGTGGTCTGGGGAGGAGCGATGGAAGAATGAAGCTGTCATGTGGACGCGATCTCCTTCTTTACATTTCTTCTAGATCATGGACATAACAGTAAATTATAGTATAAACCACCACCAACTTGCACCTTCATTGTCCACTCCTGTACGAGATGGAAGCTGCACCCTCTGACATTGCATCGTTTCTCATTAGTTTTTCTTTACAACAGTTTTTTAGTGCTTCTTTTCTAAAATTATTATATACTCCCTCTGTTCCTAAATGTAAGTCTTTATAGAGATTTCACTAGGTGGACTACATACGGAGCAAAATAAATGAATTCACACTTAAAATGCATCTATATACATCCGTATGTAGTTCATAGTGAAATCTCTACAAAGACTTATATTTAGGAACGGAGGAAGTAGTTTCTTAGTGTTTCACAGGCCAACTTCCCCTTCGTTTACCCCGCAAAAAAGAACTGCATTTTTAACTCGTCCGTGATCCCGTCCCAATCATACCCTAAAGGAATACCCACTTTATCCGCAAATATTTATCGAAGAAATAGATGTATCTAGACGATTGTAGTTTTAGATATTTATTTTTATCCATATCTACGATAAGTAATTCTAGATAAAAAGTACTTCCTCCGTCTCATAATATAAGAACGTTTTTAATACTATACTAATGCTAAAAACGTTTTTATACTATGGGACAAAGGGAATAATAATTTCAGACGGAGGGAGTATTGTAAGCTATACTCCTTGAATCCAGGTTTCCTACATGTGAATCTCATTTAAAAGTCTCAACGGGCCGCCTCCTAATTTCGCCGCCGCGCAGTGGGTATATTGCAAACTGCCACGCTGCACCTCTCTAAATTTGGCCCGAGTTCGTTCGTAGCCTCCCCCTTCTCACGTGTCTCTTCTCCCTCCCTCTCTCCCTCCCCGCCGAATCCCGGCTCCTCCCGTCGCCCTCGCATTGCGTCCGGCTCCGGCGAGTTTCCTCCGCTTTCTTTCCCAATCCGAACCGCCGGAGACCGCGGCTTCGACCGTCTCTGTCTTTCCCGCACGTCTGTCTTGTGCACCCGAGAGAGCCATCAGGAATCATCCAGAGAAGGACAGCCGCGGCGGCCTTCGTACGTTTCCTCAATCCCAAGCCGCAAACAAGGCGTTTCAATTCCGTGATATATCTGGCCGAGCCTGCCCTCCAGCTCTGATTATCTTCTTCTCTCTTTCTTTTGTTGTTGGGAAAAAAGTAGGAAGCGGTGCAGGAAGTTGCCTTTCTTGGCTTGGCTGGGCCCGAGGAATGGGGAAGATGATGCGGCAAGCCATTGCCGCGCTGGGCGTCGCGTGCGCGGCCGCCTTCGCCGTCGCCGCCGCCGACCGTGGGCTCTCGCTGCCCAGCGACCGCGCCGTGGTGGCGGCGCCGGAGGAGATCAGCCTCCTCAACAAGATTGCCAATTTCATGTGGCAGACCGACCGGAACTCGTACCAGCATGTTTGGCCGGTAACACACAAAACAAACCCCAGCTTTCCGAGCATTTCTTTAACCAGCGCGTCTTTTCTACTAGCTTCTACTGTAGTTCGCTTTCAGCTATTTTATTACTCATGAGATGAACTGCTGCACTTTTTTTTTATCTGCTCGGTTTGTGCGTATCCTGGAATTCAGTTTGACCCATGCATGAGGGAACTGAATTCTCTTGATTTAATTTAATTATGTAGCTCAAACTCCAAACTATGTACATCTGTGTGTTTGATACTTTTCCAGTATATCTCTGTACCTCTTCTTTTTCGGATGTGTGGTGCTAATTTGGTGGATTTTGTGGATGCGACAGCCGATGGAATTTGGATGGAAAATGGTGCTGGGGTCTCTGATCGGATTCTTCGGCGCGTCGTTTGGGAGCGTTGGAGGTGTTGGTGGCGGCGGGATCTTCGTGCCGATGTTGACATTGATCATCGGTTTTGATCCAAAGTCTTCAACTGCCATATCCAAGTGTGAGGATCCAACTCTTTCCTTTGGGATTTTCTTCTTCTGTGCCTGCCTGCTCTGAAAGCAACAGCTCTTGCTGTCCCTAAGCATTCATTTCTCAAGCATGTTCAGTATGCGGTGCTGTAATGATTCCTTCATGCGTGCATTAGTTTGCCTCTTTTCTAGGTATCTTCCTTTTCAAGTATGAGGTGCTGTACTGATTGATTCATGTGTGCATTAGTTTACCTCTTTTCGAGGGATCTTGCTTGTCCTGTTGCTGTTGGAAAGTTAGGCTGGCAAATTAGTTGGGAATTAGAGTATTTAAGTGTCCTAAAGGGGCAATTAACGCTATTCTTTTTTGTTTGTGTTAGGTAGGTACCTTGTGATGGTTGCTAATTATATATTCATGTGTATCAGACTACGCCTTTTTGCCTTTGTCTTGCTCACTTACTTATTTATAAGCTAAGTCTATGTTTACTTGTTTCCATGAAAAGAAGTAGCTACAAAGGTGTGAAGGCTATACAATAATCAAAGTATTAACATGCAAATATGAAATATTGAAGTTCAGTGAGCAATAATCCTGCATTAGGGTTTAAATGGGTGTTTTACGGAATACATTCTATTCCATTAAACGATACGACCAACAATATCATCTCCATCTACCGAACTGAGCACAAAGTCAGGGTCACCGTCCGGCTATTTATTTTGGAACTCGTGACCTAACCCTGCACCATGCGCCAGCACTGCGACTACAACCTTATAACAATGCACCATCATTTCCCAGATATTCTTTCCAACCTGTATACTAATTACCTGGTTTGTGTCTTTATCGTCAGTATACATCCCTGCTGTTTAGGAATTCATTTACGTTTACACATAATTACCTCCCTCTACTTAGAATTGTTGGTTGACATCATTATACTCCTAGTAGTTTAGAACAATTCATAGAAATCTCTGGTTGCTGACTTACTATACGAGTCTTGCAAAAATATGATAGAATAATATATAAGTATTTAGTTACAAATACAATGTTTGTTCCGCGGTTTTAATTGATATTTTGCATTCACTTGGACAGGTATGATCACTGGTGCAGCTATCTCAACTGTGTATTACAATCTCAAGCTGAAACATCCGACTTTGGACATGCCGGTGATCGACTATGACCTAGCACTGCTCATCCAGCCTATGCTAATGCTCGGGATTAGCATCGGTGTTATTTTCAATGTTATATTCCCTGACTGGCTGGTCACAGTTCTCTTGATAATCCTTTTCCTAGGTGCTGATTAACCCCTAAACTGCTGCATTTGTTTTTTTTGGTTATCTAGTTCTCATGAATGACCTTTCTTTGCTTACCCAAATTAAATTGTAGGCACATCAACTAAAGCTTTCCTGAAGGGTGTTGAGACATGGAAAAAGGAGACAATAATCAAAAGGGTAATCTTCCACAGTTATCTCATCATGTTTATAGAAAGTGATTTTATTTTATCTCCCCTTCTTTTGTTTGCCCCTTTTGTATGCTAATGGATCTTTTTTCATTTCTTCCAGGAAGCTGAGAAACGATTGGAGCAAACCAGTAAGAATGCTAGAAAACGAAATGCTGCTCATCTGTCACCAAATCAAAATATTAATGCTCGTATTTTTTAACCTTTCAGGCGAGGAACCAGAGTATGCACCACTCTCTACAGGACCAGGTGCCGCAGCTGATGTAAAACCCCATTCAGATGAAGCGGTAAACATCTCATGACAATATACATGATTCCTTGCATTTGTTGGAGATCTCATTCTCAAGAATTTGAACCTAGAATTTCCCAATATTTCAGCCATCACTTATGAAGAACATTTACTGGAAGGAGTTTGGTCTTCTCACGTTCGTGTGGCTAGCATTCCTTGCTATTCAGATAACAAAGGTGAGGATTGTAATGCAAAACTACAAATTAAAATGGTCATAAAAATGTCAGACGCATCTAATTCCAGCTTCTTACCAAGTCACTATTAGCTGTCTTATAACTCAGCACATTAGTTTGGTTATTTCTGTTATTTTTGTTGCTTTATTTGGCCTTACTAGCAAGCATTTTCTCTTTCTTGATTTTGCTTGTCTTAAGCGGACGATAATGTTTCTTTCATGTAGTCTCACAAGTTTGTGATAGTAAATGAACATCCTTTATGACCAATTCATTCAGAAAAAATAGGAATCAAATCAATATGTACAGCCGATCCATTAAGTCAGTTTTCATAAGACGTTTCAGGATCTTCTGCTCTTTTCAGTTAATTTGAAAAAGACACACATACAAATGCTGTCACTTTATCTTTTAGAAACTATTGTGCTTGAACTAAATTTATAGCTTTCTATCTTTGACAGTAATACTTCAATGCTATGCTATTTTTCTCATACTTGCAGAATTATGCTCCTACTTGCTCCACGTGGTACTGGGTCTTGAACTTTCTCCAGGTATTTATATTTCCACACCTGTTTTACCCCAGTTATACCAAAAATCCATGCTGGTTTATGTAGATCCTCTAAAATACTTAACCACTGGAATTTGTGTTCCAAATATCAATCTTATCACCAGATTTATAAATTATCTCATATGTCTTTGTTGAACTCCAAATGTAACTACTCAAACTTAGAGATTCAAAACCATACATTGTGGGCAATCCCCACACTGGTGCACCTCGACGACTCTATCTGGCAGAGATCCTTCTGCCTATTCTTTGGAAAATCTGGGAAGCAAGAAATGCTGCTGCTTTTAGGAATGAAAACCATAGTCCACGTGTAACCATTACTAGCTTATGTAGGGACTTTGATCTTTGGACTCTTCGGTCTGGAGAACCGAGTGATAAGGTAGCCGCCCTGTCTTGGCGCTACTACCTCTCTTCACGGATCGCCGTGACTCTGTAAACCCTTGTAACATTGGTCCTTGGGCCGCTTTGAGCAATATATATACAGGTGGGGATCCTCTCCCCCCAGGTGATTACTAAAAAAAATTACATTGTCACTAGATCTGTGAGCTCAGTGTATATATATGTTTCCTACTAATTAACATGTGATTTAAGCTCCCAATTTTCTCTACCAATTTGTACAAAGCTATGATTTTGCACCACCCATATGGACCGATTTTCACTATTGGTCTACTTGGCTAATTTCTGTTATTACATTATGAAAGAAGGGTTGTTGTATCGTATCAATGTTGATCATACACTGTCATAAATCTTTCTACTCATTTGGTGCAGATCCCGGTCTCTGTAGGAGTGACTATGTACGAAGCACTGGGTCTGATGAACGGGAAGAGGGTGCTATCATCAAAGGGAAATGAGCAAACTACCCTGAAATTTCATCAGCTCTGCATATACTGCTTCTTCGGTGTCACTGCAGGGCTCGTCGGCGGTCTGCTAGGTTTGGGAGGTGGTTTCATCATGGGACCACTGTTTTTGGAGCTCGGCATCCCTCCTCAGGTACACTCCACCCCCCAGTTTTCACGTTTATGTATGTCAACAAGTTATGATTTGGCCATAACGAATGCCTCCTTAACTGAAACCATCATAGGTTTCAAGTGCTACCGCCACGTTTGCGATGATGTTCTCTGCTTCTATGTCCGTCGTTGAATACTATCTCTTGAACCGGTTTCCAGTTCCTTATGGTAACACTATCCCTCTGGTTCACATTTTTTTCTTGGTATAGGGCTGGGCATGTACTGAATCAATTTCTTGGCCTTTTCTTCAGCTGCTTACTTTGTTGCTGTGGCGTTCGTTGCTGCCATTATCGGGCAGCATGTAGTCAGGAGGTTGATCAGTTGGTTAGGGCGGGCATCACTCATCATCTTCATACTGGCTTTCATGATCTTCATCAGCGCAATTTCTCTCGGTACATTTTCGAACATCTGACTGCCCTGATCAAATGTCCACTGTTTTTGAACTTTGAACAATGTTAACAGAAGCTGCTTCTTTTCAATCTTCAGGTGGGGTCGGTATCTCGAACATGATTCACAAGATGGAGCAACATGAGTACATGGGGTTTGAGAACCTCTGCAAGTATGATGCATAGTATGCAAGCAGGCTTAACGTTCATGTGCAGTCATTCGAGCAAGGAACCGGAATTAAATTGGAGATTCGATTCATAGGCGGTTCAGGTTTCAAATCTTTAGCCATGTAACCAGAATGTAATCTAGCGCGCAAAAAACTGGAGGTCACCGCTTGGGGTTAGAACTGGGGTAAATGTTGGAGCGCACTTTTTTTCTGGAACTTATTTCTGAATTTTCAGTTTAAAGCCAATTCACCGTGCCTATCTCATTGTACCAATCTTGTAATAGATTTAGTGAACTTGTTCTTATGCCCTGCAGAAATATCACCCTAGATGTGCATTTTGTTGTCAGAAATTGTTCACTGAGAATGCCCCTGCAGATACGCGTGTAGCCCATTATCAAACGCTCGATGCACAGCGCCAGCAGAATTTCATGTTTCTGGATGTCCTACCCATTCAACAAAAATAGCACGTTTCTTCAGAATTCAACATACATCATACTCCCTCTCTCTCAGTTTATAGGGCGTGCGCGTATCCCTAAGTCGTCAATTTGACCTACCTAATACAAGTCATATATTACAAAAAATATACCAATATAAACTTCAGATATTCTATTTTCAAACGGTATAATTTTTATGTTATATAGTTTATATTATGGTGATAAAATTGACAACCTAGGTATACGTGTAGGACTTGTAAACTGAGACGGAGGGAGTACCCACAATCTACATCACCAGACAAAGATTATAGCGCCACTAACTGTACCTATCTCTTAATTTGAACCAACATCAGATCATGATGTAACACTCCAGTACTATTTATTTTATTTTACTTTTTTGCGAGGGAACACTCCAGTACTATTAGTAGAATGGTTGTGCTTGTATCCTTCCAGAACATTTCAGCATCACGAGATATCTTGTACTTACTCCATCCCAAAATAAGTATCTCAACCTTAGTATAACTTTATATTAAAATTAGTAGAAAATTGAGACACTTATTTTGAGACAGAGGGAGTAATAAAGTAACTACTGACGCCGTAACCGTTAGATCTTTCGATCATGATTTCCTACATATCACATTCCTCAATTTGCATTCTCAAAGGAGGCAATGCATGGGCATGGCAACAAGGCAAAGAGTGACAGTCTGATGCATTATAGGCAACTTAAAATATATCATTGTAACTAACAGATGTTACATTCTCTTTTTTCCTTTCTGAAAAGTATTGCCATACTTTAACTTATATCATTGTAACAAAACATCAACGCACCATTCTGAAGTTTCTAACCCATAACGAAGATTTCTAAGAAGACTCGTGTTTACAGTAGCACCAATTTAGGGGATGCTATGAACAACTTTATCTAAATCGTCGGAAGACAGTCGAGATAGAAGAGAACATTGTATGCTAACGATAGGGGGGAAACTGTAAGCTGACAGTTACCAGAAGCATGCTTGAAATCATTAATCAACCATGCTCCTGTTACCAGGACACTCGAGCAAGGCGTTGTTTTTAGCATCTGAAGTGATTTACAGTTTTTTACATGAATAGATCATTGTGCAACTGCCCTTCAACTGTCTTGGACCAGGTTGGTTGGCTCACTCAAAACATACTTCGGCAGTTCATATTTAGCACCTGAAATGTTAATAGCTGTGGTAAACTACCTGAACGACGGTTGAAAGAGTGGGGAAAAAAGGAATCAGATGGAAAATCAAACCTCTTTCATCATAGCATAGAGTCAGGTCAGCATTTGAAACAATTACGCCCGCACTTTCCACAATTGCCTGTGCAAGGGCTACATCAGCCTCTGACGCAGCACGAAGGGCATCCCAAATTTCTGTAGAAGGCTTAAATGGTTAGTGCAAGGATTGCGTACAAGAGCAGCTAAGGGAACTATACATACAAGCATGAAAAGAAAGTGTAGCACAACTATCAATTTAATAGGAAGCAAAATTATGTAAAGACACACGACAGAAGCAAAAGAGCAAGAAGTACCTTTCCGACCACCATAGTGAGGAGCTGTGTCCCAAAACTCATCACGCATCTGCCTGAGCTGGGCAATTGTGATCGGCTGGGGGTGCTTCCAGGGCTTAGGCTTCCTGACTTTCTTCGTAGCTTCTGCATAATTGAAAAATAAGCCACATTGTATGAGATGACCAGTGAAGCCTTAATAAGTATTCACAGTTACTCCCTCCGTCCCATAATGTAAGACGTTTTTTGACACTACATTAGTGCCAAAAAACGTCTTACATTATGGAACGGAGTAGTAAAAGATATTAGAGTAAATTCAGTGCAAGACAAAAGACAAACAGCGCTAGTTTTTTGGCTCTCAAAAACTCATCTCTATGTAATAGGAACGTCCTTGTGCAATTTACCATTCGATGAAAAGTTCACCTTTAAATTTTAACGCATCTTTCCTAGCCCTGTTCTCATTGCCTTATGTGTCTACCACAAATATACACATTACATATGGTGAGTATAAATTTTTTTAGCACCAAAAAACTAACTTATAGGGACTAAATAACATAAATCAAAATTAATCCGTGCCAACAACTCACAATTGGAATTAATCAAATATTGAGTGGACATAATATTTGATCCATGCTATGTACATGAGATGACTAAAACACACATAGATATATAATAATGTTATTTCATCTAATTATTCAAGATTAGATATTGTCAATGAGTAGTCAGGCATGTATTTAATAGATCTACATGAGGTCATCCACTATCTAAATTACTGGCAAGTGGCAAGAACTAAAAATTCCAAAAATTATTTTGTACCATTTTCAACAGACACAATATGATGCACCAGGACTTACATAATACTACCATCACGTTCCAAACGTCACTTGCTCCTTCTTTATCAAATACCAAGCCCCACAGAATCGTTCAAAACATAATACTACTCTTAACAGTTTAGCACAACCTAGTCCTTGTGGATACATTTTGTCAGGCTCCAAGCTGATTAGGCTAACTAAACAACCATCCATATTCTTCAATAAATGTTGACACCATTATTAGTTTACCAGACACTAAGCTATTACTTCTAGCTGAATACATAAAATGCAACTCTACTCAAATGTAATGAACAAGGAAACCACATCCTGTATAGTTTCCAGCTTTCAGTATTCAACTTGCACAAAATGTCATGTCTCTTGCATCAGGATTCAGGACAATAGAACAGGATCCAAAATATAACATTCGCTCATGAATTGTCATAATAAACAACCACTACATATCACAAAAGAAAACAGAAACCTTCAAGATACAGAGATGTTAATCTCACCCCCAAGAATGCAATGAATGTTAAAACTATGTCTTGTCGACTGCTATGCTAACTAATTAGTTCCATTAAGAACAAATCATACAGAAATCAAAATTATGCGTCATGTAGCAAGGCATAGTTGTGCATGCTGTCGGATCAAGAAACATTTGTCACACACAGGAAACTGGAAAGAACAAAAAAATTATCTTCAGAAAGGACAATTTCACCATCCATGCTTAATTTGGACTATCCACAAGTTCAACAAGTCTATCACAGCTAACAACTTTGGAAGATCCAAATCCAGTTACATCCTCATGTTCACACACTCACTGATCATGACCTCCTTTCACCAAACTATGATTAACGAAGTCAGAAAGTGTCCTATAACACCTTCCACACGTTATGCACACGGGGACAACAATGTATAAAAAAAAAGAACCTAATTTACACTCCTGTCGCCACTCAATAGTTACACGATCCAGTTCAGCAAGAGCACTCTCTAGTTACACAAGGGGAAGCAACTCCATCTTCCGCAAGAATCCCATCGTCGCAAACCAATCATTCACCAAGGAAATCCGCACAACAAGTGATCCCATTCAGTTCCTCGGTGGGCATAAGTTCCACTCCTGCAATTTTTACCGGCCAACTCAAACCCAAATCACAACTCGACCAATAATCCCTACTGTAATCCCTTTCCACGAAGGCGCCACTCAAAAATCCCTGCCAAGCCCTTAAGCAATTACCTACACACAAAAACTCAACTTGGATAGCCTAGCTCGATTTGGAACCAAGAAATCAATTCCTGCCAAGCACGGTTCGACCAAGAATCCATTCCCGTCATACAACTGACGCCATCTACACCATCACAACGCACGCCCTCTAAAGGGACCAACAAATCTTCAAACTCCAAGAACCCAATTCCGCGAGTCGCACAGAAATCTTGTCGCAAGGACCCGATCCTAACCGGGCGGATCAAGCAGAAAGCGAAGAACAGGAGGGGGAAATCTGAGGGGCTGGGAGTTCGGATCGTGAAATCTTACCGCCTCCGGCGGCCGCAGCGCCCTTGGGGGTGGATCCTGCGCAGCCCATGAGAATCCTGCTTCTCGGTGGTGAAGCCGTGGAGGAGTGGAGGGCTTTGGGGGAGGCAGCCTTGGCTTCCGAGCTTCTACGGAAGAAAGGAACAGAAAGCGCCGGTGGTTTACTGTATATATCCCCTTTCATCAGCTCTCCTGTCTTCGTTTATAGGAGTATGATATTCATTTATTTAATTAAATCAAACCTTGCTTATATCAGAGGAGAGAACATCGGATACAACAACGTAATAATAGAGTAACTGAAGCCAATAACATAAAAATGACCCTAGAAAAACAGAGCTTGCAAGCAAGACAATATGACTCAACATTTTGCTAAGGTCATCTCCAATGCAGACCCACAACGTTGTATTATGCTGTTTAGGGGCTCTTTAGTATATATGATGCGCATGCTTGTGCGCATTCGGGAAAAAAAAATCTCCAATGCAGACCCTCAAAACGCCCGCACACGTCTGGGCCGACCTGTTCGGACGTTGCAAGACACCCAACACGGCCTTGTATTTGTTGGCAACGAGTCCGCATGTCCGTTTACTCGCAAACCGGAAGCAAACCAGGGGGCTTTGTGTGGAGTCCGGACCTCCGACACTTAGGACTCTGACATTCTCAGCACACAAAACCGAGGTGAAGCCCGTGCATTTGGAGCAGTCCGCAAATCGGCACAAAACCCCCTCCCCCTCTCTGTTCCGATCGCCGCCGTCGTCCACCCTTCTCGCACTTTTCGCTTCCGCCACCGCATGGACCCGTATGAAAATCTGTTGGAGCCAGCGGGGGCGAAGGATCTGGAGAAGGTGTCCGCCTGGAAGATTAACTCAGCGGCACGACAAGCCCCCCACCTCAAAGCGAAGGCAAAAGATGGGGCGGCCGACAAAAAGAAGGGCGGCAAGAGAGCGGGTGGGGCGAAGGACGGGGTGCAGGGGCCAGGCGGGGCGTCGCCACCATCGTCGTCCATGCACATGCCACCCTGTCCGGAGCAATTATCAACCTCCCTACTTCTAAGCCACCAAGCAGCTCGGTCGGTAATCCACGACCTCCGTCGTCAGGCATGTGTCGTATTGCGTGAATGTCAACGTACCACATTGCTATGCATTTGAAATGAATTTGGCTGGACCTGGGCGGACGTTTATGGGATACGTTGGATGGCCGACTCCCGCATCTGTGTTCGCGGACTGTTCCAAACTAGTCCGCGGGCAGATAGTGTGTCCGTTTTAGGTAATGGTGTTGGAGATGCCCTAAGACCACAACCAAACTTACACCTGTTTAGCCGATATAGCTCTCGCTAGTGATGGACATCATAAAAAATTCAACACCAAACTACCTACATAGACATGTAGAGAATCAAACCTCGTACGTTGGGTGCAATAGTAGATGGCGCACGCTACACGTCGACCGGCTGACGAGCAGATTGGATCGGCTGTCTCTAGAGTCGTCTGATCCGACATGAGACACTTGTCCGATCTTGGTTACACCACCCGTCAGGTTGGGACCCAACCATTGCAACGTGCCCCATGCCGCGCGCGGGAAGTTTGCAGCTGGTCTCAAATTACAACGATCGTCAACCATACACCTCTTCTCCACCCATTACAACATGTGCCATGTTGCCACCGCAACAAACCCTTTTCGC
Source organism: Aegilops umbellulata (assembly GCA_032464435.1). Taxonomy (NCBI): domain Eukaryota; kingdom Viridiplantae; phylum Streptophyta; class Magnoliopsida; order Poales; family Poaceae; genus Aegilops; species Aegilops umbellulata. The sequence continues at coordinate 336,951,896 of CP136058.1, forward strand.
TATTGGGCTCAGGTGGTTTGTTGAATTTGTTTCCTTTGAAATATGAACCATCTTGGGTTCAGGTGGTTGCAATATGGTCTATGTTGCAACTGGTTGACTTTGTCCCTCACTTGGTCGAACCGTAACATGAGTTGTGTTTGGCTTATATGGTTGCAAATTGGCCCGTGTTGCAACTAGCTTCCTTATCTACAGAGGCCATTACACAACCTAGACAATGTTGCAGAGGCCACCACGCTTCATGGTCATTGTTGTAAACCACCATGCAACATGGACGTTGTTGCATCGCTTGCAGCAACATCGCCCAGCGAAGCGTGATAGCTTGAAGCACCAACGAGGCTCGCTGCTTCCCATGAAGCGTGACGACCTGAAGCACAGGTGTGGCAGCAATAAGTGCATGACGGCGTGGTCGCGAGGGAGAGAAAAGGAACGAAAGGTAGCACGCGGAAGAAAACGAGTGAATGAGGGCTTCGTCCAAGGGATATGGTTATGGGGAGGTGGGCAGTGTGTAGCCACATGAGACACTGTTACGTCTCCAACGTATCTATAATTTTGATTGTTTCATGCTATTATATTATCATTATTGTTTGCTTTATATGTCATTTTATATTATTTTTATGGACTAACTTATTAACTTTGTGCATAGTGTCAGTTCCTGTTTTCTTGCATGTTTTTGTTTGACAAAAAACCCATACCAAACGAAGTCCAAACATGATGAAACTTTATGGTGATTTTTTCTGAAACATAAGAGACCCTAGAAGTTTCGGGGAGAGACCAAGAAACATACGAGGAACCCACAAGCTCAAGGGCGCGCCATCAGCACTTGTGGGCCCCCTGAGCCTCCGGTAACCCTAATCTCTGGCCTGTAAATTCTCTAATATTCCAAGACACCCAAAGCAAGACCCGAAACAATTCTTCCGCCGCCGCAAGCCTTTGTTCTTCTGCGATCCCATCTGGAGGCCTTTACCACTATTCTGCCGGAGGGGGAAACCATTGTGTAGGCTATCTTCATCAACCTTGCTTCCTCCATGATGATACGTGAGTAGTTCCTACAGGATCTACGGGTCCATAGCAATAGCTAGATGGCTCTCTCTCTCTTTTGATCTTCAATACAATGATCTCATCTAAGATAAATCGTGGCTTTATGATCAGATTATTCATTGATCTATTCTGAGTTATTGAGCCTTCATTATTGTGTAATCTTATGGCTTTGCATTTCTCTCTGATCTATTGGTGTACTTTAGCCAAGTTTGACTGATTTATCGTTAGTGGGAGAGGTGCTTTGTAGTGGGATCAATCACGCGGTGGTCTTACCTAGTTATAGAAAGGGCGAGGCACGTATTTGTATTGTTGCCACTAAGGATAAAACGATGGGGTTTGGTCATATTGATTGATCTTATTTTGTCTACATTATATCATCTTGCTTAATGCGTTACTCTGTTTGTCATTGTCGGTGTCAAAACCGACGGATCTCGGGTAGGGGGTCCCGAACTGTGCGTCAAGGCCGGATGGTAATAGGAGACAAGGGACACGATGTTTACCCAGGTTCGGGCCCTCTCGATGGAGGTAAAACCCTACTCCTGCTTGATTAATATTGATGATATGGATAGTACAAGAGTAGATCTACCACGAGATCAAGGAGGCTAAACCCTAGAAGCTAGCCTATGGTATGATTGTGTATGATGATGATTCTGTCCTACGGACTACAACCCTCCGGTTTATATAGACACCGGATAGGGTTAGGGTTACACAGAGTCGGTTACAATGGTAGGAGATCTTGAGTATCCGCATCGCCTAGCTTGCCTTCCACGCCAAGGAAAGTCCCATCCGGACACGGGACGAAGTCTTCAATCTTGTATCTTCATAGTCCAGGAGTCCGGTGAAGGTAAAGTCCGGCTACCCGAACACCCCCTAATCCAGGACTCCCTCAGTAGCCCCTGAACCAGGCTTCAGTGACGACGAGTCCGGCGCGCAGATTGTCTTCGGCATTGCAAGGCGGGTTCCTCCTCCAAGTCCTTCATAGAAGATTGTAAACACCAAAAATAGTGTCCGGCTCTACAAAATAAGTTTCCACATATTGCCATAGAGAGAATAATATTAACACAAATCAAATCTGCTGACGTATTCCGCAGTGCGTCATAACACTGCGGCCAAGCTCTTTATACAAATTGTTTTCACTTTTCCACCTCAGCGCGTTTAGCGAGGCGGTTTCCTTGGCACGTCTTGTCAAAGCAGAGATCGTGTGCCCCTTTTAACGGGATTCTCATCAATACGGACGTGGGTAACCCAACCGCGCCATTTACCACGGCGCTTGGGAGGCAAGTGAGTTTTATTAGGTAGGTGGGGACGCATAACCGCATCCACCCATATAAGGGGATAAGGATCCACCTTTTCACCTATGCCTTCTTCCTCCTTTGCCAATCCATCTCTCGCGCACTCAAGCTCCAGCGCCCAAGCCCGCTCTTCCCACCTCAACCTTCTCCAGCAATGTCCGGAGCGGGAGGCAAGTGGATGGTCTCCTCCGTTACGGAGGTTCAAGTAAAAAAGCTAAGGAAAGCCGGATACCTGTCCAAGGACATCCCACACCGGCTTCCTGAGAAGGGGCAGCTTCTCCCCACCCCAAGGCCCCATGAGAGGGTGGTTTTCCTTCCCCACTTTCTCCGCGGACTTGGTTTTCCACTTCACCCATTCGTCCGGGGACTCATGTTCTACTATGGCCTAGATTTCCACGATCTGGCCCCGAACTTCATCCTCAACATCTCGGCGTTTATCGTCGTGTGTGAGGCCTTCCTCCGCGTCCGCCCCCATTTCGGCCTTTGGCTCAAGACCTTCAACGTCAAGCCCAAGGTGGTGCGCGGCAGCCAAGCGGAGTGCGGAGGTGCTATGGATGGCAAGATAGCCAATGTCCTCTGGTTCGAGGGCTCCTTTGTGGAGACCCTAAAGGGGTGGCAAGCCGGGTGGTTTTACATCACCGAGCCCCGCGATCCGGAATGGGTTGCGGCCCCCGAATTCAGATCCGGACCCCCACGCGGCTTGTGTCCTGGAAAGAGACGGGCCTGTCGTGGGGCAACGAGGAAGAGGTGACCGGACTGAAGACCTGCATCAAGTCCCTGGTTGACAAGCCAATCCGGCTGGTCAATATAGTCCAGGTCATGCTCGTTCGTCTGGTCCTCCCGTGCCAACAACGGGATTTCAATTTGTGGGAGTTCGACCCGGCGCAGCACCGAACCCTCAACAGGCTCTTCGACACGTTGTATGAAGACGTCTGGAAGGTGCTAATCAAAGGCGCCGGAGCCCCCGCATCCGCTTCCGAGGACCGCGGATACAGCACGCAGCGTCACGCTAGCGAGGTAAGCTATCTATGCCTTTGACAGGATTATTAAGCTCTTTTTCATAGATTAACTCTATGCGGGATCTAAACTCCCTTACCTTTGACAGGCTTGGTAGGCGATATCCGGACCAATCAACTGTCCGGCTCCCCTGCCCGAAGACCCAGCCCCAGCTCTCCTGGTGAAGCTGCTGACTCCGGCACCTTACGTGGTGCCGGAAAAGAAGGTCAAGAAGAAGAAGACCATCGGGACTCAAAAGAGTGCCCGTAACTTGGTGGTGTCGGACTCGTCGTCTGACGACTCTGAGGCGCCCTCCTCTCGTGAAAACAAGGAGGAGGAAGAAGGAAGTTCTCCCCCCAGTGGGGGGAGAAAAGAAGAAGAAGGCCGCCCCATCGGGGGAGGCCGAGGGGTCTAGGAAGAGGAAGACCCCTCCGCCGGACTGCTCCCACGACGTCGAAGAGAGCGGAGAGGAGTGGCCGGACAGGGCCAAGCGTCCGACGAAATCGTAAGTATTCGTATACCAGAGTAACTCATGATATTCCTTTAATGCGCAGCTTTCCCTAATGCCGAATGTGATTTATGCAGCCCGCCCCGGGCCGAACTCGACGATTCGTCGAGCGGCTCCCTGGATACGTCGGACGTGAACTCAGTTCCGCCCGCTGTCTCCCCCCGCACTGCAGACGACGCCGAAGTGGCGTCGCAACAAGCTCCGGGGCAGGAGGAGGTGGTCCTGGAGGAGCCGAAAGGCGACCTCCCGGACCCCAGGAATAAAGGGGACAAGACCTCCCAGGGCTCCGAGTCCGGCTTTGTGCCGGACACCGCGCCGGACTCTTCAACAGTTCCGGTCCGCGGTAGGCGAACTCCTTCCAAGAGGAGCAAGCCTTCTGAGCTGGCGGCCTCCGTCCAACCGGAGGTGCCAGACAATCTGCTGGAGGTGCTTGACGGCGCCTCCATCGACGAGGAACACCATACTATTATGAGTACGGTGATTCGAAGGGTTCAGTCCGCCAAGAGCGGACTGACTAAAGCTTGCGCTAGCCTTCTGACAGGCTTCGAGGTAAGTAGAAAATATGTCAAAATATGACCGCATAGACAGTAGCCCCTGATGCTCTGTTCGGCGTTCGAAAAGAAAAGCCGAATAGAGGATCTATTAATTTTCGCAGGAGTCTAACAATAAAGTGTCAATATGCGTATGCAGGCTTCGCTGCTATCCACCGCCGACCTCGGGCGGACCGAGCAAGATCTCGGCCTTGCCAAATGGCAGCTCGAGGAAAAAGAAGGTAAAAATACCCTATAAACAAAAAAGGTGCCTATAGAGAGGCGTGATTGCAAAAAAATAACAGGATCGTACTGCTTATTGTAGGGGCCACAAATGAGGTGGCGACCCTCAAGCAGGCGCTCACTGAGGCCGAAAAGAAAACGACCGAGGAGCGCACCGAGCGAGAGAGGCTTGGGGCTCAGGTTGGCGAGGTGCAGCAAGAGCTGCAGGCTCTCATTAAAAAACATGAGAGCTTGGAGCTTGAGTCAAAGGCGCAAGCATCCGAGCTCACGTCGGCCCTCGAGACCGCCAAGGGTGCCAAGGCCGAAGCCCAAAAGGCCCTCCAAGAGTTGGAGGAGATGAAAAAGATAGCAACGGGTAAGGCATTCTTAATGCAAAGTAGGAATATAAAAGTAAACTACTTGTCACTTACCCGAATCCGGAGTTCTCCAGGGGCGTTTGCAGATCTTCCCCGCAGCGTATCCGACGCCGCCGCATTCTACCGAGCTGAAGAGGGCAGCTCGACGGAGAGTGTGTTCTGGTCTCAGTATTCTGAGGCCGGACACCCTGTGCCTTTGAGCGATCAGCTGAAACAGCTGGTCGAGCTCCACAAGGCGGCCGGACAAGCCATGAAGGGCTTCCTAGTTCAGCTGTGGCCCGGAGAGGCCCTGCCTGGGAGCTACTTCGGGCTGGTGCGGCGGCTGGTGGAGGCCTGTCCACGGCTTGAGGTCATCAAGTGTTCCTCCTGCATCGAAGGTGCCCGGAGGGCCCTTGCCCGTGCAAAGGTGCACTGGGGTAAGCTTGACGGAGAGAAGCTGGTGAAGGATGGGCCGCCGCAGGGGAAGGAGCATCGCAAGCCCGAGAACTACTACAAGGATGTTCTTGCCGGTGCCCGCCTTATTGCGGATGAATGTACTAGAGATGTAATATTTGAATGAACTCGCTCGTGTTTATCCTGTGCGCTGAAAACTTGTTCATATGCGCTAAGCAATGCTTATGGAATTTAAAATATTATTTTCTGTGCGACCGTTTATCAAAAATTGAGAGATGGCCAGTCGTCGGCTTCTGCCCCCATGCCGCTAGTGCTGGGGTGTTTGGGATAAACTTGAGCGCTCTTTTTCCCATGGTTGAGTCCTTCGAGGGAGGTGCTCAGCACAACGAACCAGGCAATCGGACTATAATGCTTGAACACTCTCACTTAGCCATAGAACTTTATAATTTTAAATTTGGGCGAAGCCCCTAGTTCGGAAGACCGAATTCGGGGCGCTATCCACGCCTTTGGCCGGACAAAGCCAGTTCCTCGCTCGAAGCGGCATAAGCCTTTAAGGACTCGAAAAACCTCTCGAACAGCGACCGGTCTCTCGCCTTATCATGACAATCAGTTTTAGCTTTCTCCACTGAGGTGCTTAACCCAGCTGAACCGGGGCACAATCGCAGTGGTTCTCCTAGTGCTACCTTAGCCGATATAGCGGAACGTAAGGCACCAAAACATGGGAGCCGGGCAAACCCAACTATTTACCCAAATCATGATTCGGAGCCGATGCATATAGTGCTATAAGTTCGGGGTGCCGCACTTGTGAAAGTGTACGGACTTCTCACGCCAGGTCGAAGGGTACTGAAGCCCCTGGTGTGTTTGCCGTATCATGGTGTACGGGTGCGATCATGTTATTTAATAAACATATATATTAAAATAAAATAATGCAAAAAAATAGGCAAAAAGCTATGCATTGTTTATAAAGAGGCTATTTATCAAAGCCGAACGATACACGTAGTGCGATAAGCAAAAAGATATTAGACTATTTAACATGTCTTGACCAGGGGCAGGCCGCGGAGTTGTGTTCGAAACAGATATACCGCTCGTAATAGAGACCACCTAAGAGTTCCATAATGCGGCGTAGCTTTGTCTGCTTCCCTGGGTCTTGCATCATTTGTGCGGCAGCCGAATTACCGAACAGGTCGTCCAAAGTGTGGAGTCCTGAAAGTAATAAAAAGAATCTGGCAGCCCCTAGTACGTTTTAAGCCGTATTGGGAGCATGCCGTTACTATGCCCCTTCCCCTGTGCCCATGGTATTTCAAGGGCGTAATTATGTACGCGAGGTACTAGCTCCACTATGTCGCGATGGCTGGGGTTGGGGCCGCATTGCTACGCCTGCTCAGAACGGGCCAGACGGTCTTGTTGTAGGTTACTCCGGGCGCGCTTGGCAGTGTCTGGCTTTTTAACGGCCGGACTAGAGAGTTGCCTAAAAAGGCTGCTTTGTACTTCCGCTGCGAGAGCCGCCGTGTGCTCATCCGTACGGAGGGAGCGTTCGGTGTTTCCGTTGACCGTGACTACTCCTCGAGGGCCTGGCATCTTGAGCTTGAGGTATGCGTAGTGCGGCACCGCATTGAATTTGGCAAATGCGGTTCGTCCGAGTAGGGCGTGATAGCCACTGCGGAACGGGACTATGTCGAAGATTAACTCTTCGCTTCGGAAGTTATTCGGAGATCCGAAGACCACATCAAGTGTTACGGAGCCTGTACAGTTGGCTTACACCTGGTATAACGCCTTTAAAGGTCATTCTTGTGGGCTTAATCCTTGATGGATCTATGCCCATTTTTCGTACTGTATCCTGATAAAGCAGGTTCAGGTTACTGCCGCCGTCCATGAGGACTCTTGTGAGACGAAATCCTTCGATGACTGGGTTGAGAACCAATGCGGCAAAGCCGCCATGATGAATGCTAGTGGGATGGTCCCTTCGATCAAAAGTGATCGGGCAAGAGGACCATGGGTTGAACTTTGGGGCGACTGGCTCCATCGCGTATACGTCCCGTAGCGCACGCTTCCGCTCCTTCGTGGGAATGTGGGTTGCGTATATCATGTTCACCGTCCGCACTTGTGGGGGAAACCCCGTCTGTCCATTGTTGTTCGGCGGCCTGGGCTCCTCCTCGTTATCGCTATGCAGCCCCTTGTCTTTGTTTTCGGCTCTTAACTTGCCTGCCTGCTTGAACACCCAACAATCCCTGTTGGTGTGATTGGCTAGCCTTTCGGGGGTGCCATGGATCTGGCACAAGCGGTCGAGTATTCGGTCCAATTTGGACGGGCCCTGAGTATTCTTTTTAAATGGCTTTTTCCGCTGACCGGATTTATAGCCTCTGAATCCGGCGTTGACTGCCGTATCTTCATTGCTGTCGCTGCTAATGTCACATCCCTAGCTAGGCCATGCATTAGAGTGTGCATCATGTTTAAATTCTATTAATTCTGAAATGGGAAATGCCAGAACCCCCAACACACACTTCCCCCCCGGAAATAACTAGGGTTTACTAAAATCTTTTTCAATGAACCTGAAATGCCCTTCTAAAATGTTCACCCTCTTTGTCTTGGATTAAACCCCCTGGCAAAAATAGTGCACTTTTTTCTAGGTCAACAGAAGGTTATTGAATTAACACATAAGTATTTGAATTTGGGCACTTAAAATTTATAAAAATATTTTAAATGTTCAAATATTCTCAAACAGAAATGTTTCATGTTGTCTATATTTTAAATAGCAAGCATGTGCAGTTTGAGAATTTTTGGAGTGGTCTAGGTAATTGAAATAACTCCACAAAGTTGCAGAAGAAATAGAAAAGAAAACAAAATTAAAAAAAAAGGCCTACCTGTGCCAGCTGAGGCCCGCTCCTGTGCGGCCCAGCTGGGCCAGCCCACCAGCGCCGTCGTCCTCCTGGCGCCAGTCGGCCGGGCGTGTGGCCGGCGCGCGCGCACGGCCGTGCCGCCACGCCACCTGCCTGCCTGGCCTCCCCCCCGACGCTGGACGCCCCGCACGTCGCCACGCGACGCCCCGCCGCTCGCTCATTTTGCCCCCCCTCTCCTCTGGATCCCCCTCTTCCCCCTCCCCGAGCGGAGCTCGTCGCCGACGCCGCTGCTGCCGCGCCCACAGCCGCTCCCTTGCCTCTCCGACAAGCCCAGCTGCTCCGCCTCGTCGCTAGCTGCCTCCTCGCCGAGCCACACGAGCCGGAGTGCCCCGTAGCGTCGCCCTCGCCGTCCTCTTCGTCGCCGGCCGCCGCAGATCGTCCTCGCCGCCCCGTCGTCTCCGACTCGTCCCCGAGCCCGCTGACGCCGCCGCTGCCTCCGCTGTGAGCTCCCGCTTTGATTCCACCTCCTCCCCTGTCTTTTCGAGCCCCGCAGCGCTGCGCCCGCTCAAGCTCGACTCCGGCCGCCGCCCTGAGCTTCGCTCCGGCGAGCTCCGGCCGCCCCCGCCTCTCCCTTCTGCTCCAATCGGTGCGGACGAGCGCGGGCCTCGCTCCCGTGGTCTCCGCGCGCCTATTCGCCGCCTGTAGCGCAACTCCGGTGAAGAACCGCCGCGGCTCGAGGTCGTCGCCGGCGAAACTCCGGCGAGGCCGACGTGGCGACATTAGCGCCTAATCCCGCAACCTAACCCCCCCCCTAAGCCACTGACCGTGGGCCCAGGGCCAAGTCAAACCCCGGTCAGCGCGGGTTTGACCGGGATTAGCCCCTGTGTCACTGACGTGTGGCCCCACACGTCAGGTTTGACCCAGTCAGCGGGGTTGACTGCTGACGCAAGCATGACACAGTGCTGACGCAGTTATTATTTTGCTGGATTTATTTTTATACAGGAAAATCCAGAAAATAGTTCAAACTTCAAAATTTCATAGAAAATTATCTGTAACTCCAAATGCAAAGTTCTATATATGAAAATCTATCAGAAAAATCCAATCTATCCAATGGAACTGGTTTCATGCATGTTAAAACAAGTTAAACCCACTGTTTAGGCATTATAAGATATTGCACTAATATGATCTTATAAATGCACTACCATTTGAATCTTTGGTTCAAATGGGGTCATTCCCTTCTGGTTTAACTTGCACAAGACCAGGACACATTCATATTGCCATGTCATTGCATGCATCATATTGTTGCATATCGTCATGTATTGATTGTGTTCCGATGTGCTCATCGTGGTAGGTTCTGCCTCCGAGGATATCTCCGAGTATCCAACTGAAGGGCAGTATCCCACGGCCACTCCATCAGGCAAGCAACCCATTGATCATTCCGATACAAACCCATGTTCTCGCTTCTGCTCTCGTTTACTGCATTAAGACAACGCGTTTCAAACTGCTGTGTGTTGCGGTAGATGAACCCACTTCCTTTGCATGACCTGTCATTGCCACAGTAACTAGATGAAACCCACTAGCATGTGTAGGAGTTGATTGAGCCAATACATGTGTGTGTGTTCCTACCATGCTATGCTTGCTATGCTTAGAGTTGTGTCAGGTCTGGCTCATCGGGATGATGAACTGGAGTGAAAGGTTGTGTCGGTGACAAGAGTGAAGTGTGAATACGATTTGGTAAAGGAATCGATGAGAGGCCATGTAGGAGTACATGGTGGGTTGTTTCATTGAGGCCGTCCTTAAGAACTGAGATCTGTGTTTGTGATCCATGATACAGTTACTACCACACATTGGGCCCTGAAATATGACCCCGCTCGACTTCTTATCCACCCTTGTCCTCTGTCCAGGAGTTGCAAGTAGTTTCTGGTGTTTGTAGTATGCTGGGGGCCGCACGCGGCGCTGACCATCGGGGTGGGCTGTGTTGCGGTAGGCACGTGGCACGGTGTACCGACTCGCCCGTTTGGTGTCTCGGGAACCCTGTTCACATCGTTCGGGGCCATTAGTGGAAACCTCGGCCGGACTCCCTGCGGATGGAACCCGAATAGGCGATAAACCTGGACTAGAGACTTGAGTGTTTAGGTAGGTCGTGGTCTACACCCACGTCGGCTTTCGCTTGAAGTCTGCCGAGCACATGTCGTGTGCAGACGCTAAGTGGTGGAAACATGTGTGAAGAAGTACACCCCTGCAGGGTTATAAATGATCTATTCGAATAGCCGTGTCCGCGGTAATGGACTTCTGGGTTGCCTATATCAGTTCATAGACAAGTTAAATGGATACTACTAAAAATCTCAAGATAAGTGTGAGTACCGCGGATGGCCCTCTCGTAGGATGGCGAGAGAGGATCCACGGTGGAGTATTGTGATGGTGATAGTGGACTCGTGTGCGACAAATGATTTGCAAGTGGTGTGTATCGTAGGATAGCTTAGCCAAGAGTCAAAGCTGGCTTGCTGCAATAACCCCACTACCTTCTTGAGAATGTGCATGTATGATAGGTTCCTGTTGTAAGACTTGCTAAGTACTTCTGTACTCATGTTGCTTTAATCATGTTTTTCAAACGACTGCACCAACCCTTCTGATGGGTTCTATGTAGACCTCGACGTTGACGAGTGACTTATCACCCAGGTGGTGATCCAAGACTTGTGAAGGGTCGTTGTAGATAGACAGGCTTCGTCAAGCCTTCTTTCTTTCTAGTGTCTGTACTCAGACTACTTTGCTTCCGCATGTGCTTGTATGTTGTATGACTTGAGTGTTGGGTCATGTGACCCCTATCTGTATGAATGATATGTATGGCTCCTCGGAGCCTTCTAAATAAAGTACTTGAGTCGTAGAGTACCGTTGTGATGCCATGTGGTATTTACTCATATCGGGCATATTGTGTGTATGATTGAAATGCTTGGTATGAGTGGGATCCGACTATCTAGTTGTTTATCCTTGGCAGCCTTTCATATGGGGAAATGTAAGTCTTGTGCTTCTGAGCGATAGTAGTCCGCTACAGCCCGGTTCACCGGAGTCCTGCTAGCCCAGCACTACTGCTTGGACACTTGACTGGCCGGCATGTGTTTCACGTCGTTCCTATGTCTGTCCCTTCGGGGAAATGTCACGCGCTGATATTCGGAGTCCTGCCTAGCCTGCTACAGCCCGGGTTACCGGAGTCCTGTTAGCCCAGTGCTACAGCCCGAATAGATACGTTGATGACCGACATGTTCGATGTGATTCATGTATGCCTGTCCTCATAGGCTAGCGCCGCTTTGGGTTCACGACTAGCCATGTCGGCCCGGGTTCTCTGTCATATGGATGCTAGCGACACTATCATATACGTGAGCCAAAAGGCGCAATCGGTCCCGGGCCAGGTAAGGTGGCACCCGTGGGAGTACCGTGCGTGAGGCCGCAAAGTGATATGATGTGTTACACGCTGGATTGATGTGGCTTAGGATCGGGGTCCTGACAGCGTTGGCATCAGAGCCGGACTGCCTATAGGTTCGCTAAGCCAAACTGGTCGATGTCGAGTCTAGAAATGCTTTAGTTATATGTAGGGGAATTGATTGTGGGAGGGAACGTAAGGCTCTTTTACTCCTTTACCTTATGCCCTCTATTCTGAGTCATTCTCTTCTCATTCTACGTGGGTTAAGGACTAGGCTCTTTTCTCTCTATCAGGTTCACGTGTTACTAAATCCGTAGCAACTTATAGGATTTTTGGTTTCAACCCAGTTCAGTTCTACTAAAGTTTAGTATGTTACCATTTGAACCAGAACCTTGATATGATGTTGTTGAGTGGTTTCGCAAACTGTTGTGGATGTCTCAATTCTTTTTCTGAGTATTTACAGCCGTTATGCTGTCCAATTTCATCCAGAAATTCTAATGCCTTTGCACTAATTTGTGCTTTCAGATGGCTACCCGTCCCCAAAACCAAGTGGTTCGTCTGACCCGTTGCATCGGCGTATGTGGTCATACCGCCATGTTGGTTCGAGTGATGGTGGAGGCAGGATACCGATGGTACCCTGAATACACCGTCGAAGAGCAGTTTAGAGATTTCAACCAGAGCCAATATCTGTGCACGGTTAGGATATATCCATCTTATCCCGGAGCCACGGAACCACTCCACCGTTCTTATGGACTCGGGATCACTATTGGGATGTCCGTTCAAGATGCAGCCTACTCGATGATGACCATTATGCGAGCTAGAACTGCCTTGTTGAGCAACACTGAATTTCGCTACATGCCAGCATCCCTCCCTGGGGCGCATGGTTACCTTCAGGGCATGTACAGTGATGCATCCCATGAGGACTCACTCCTTTGCACCACTACTGAGATGTTGGAAGATAAGGACCGTGAAAACCGGGCCTTGCGTATGGAGCTCTTTAATGCTCGTGCTGATCATTGGGCCACCTTGACGAGGTTTGCACCTGCTGTGCAAGCCGGATACATGGACACGAGAGACTTGTACCCTGTGCGGGCTAGTCTGCCAGACTTCATGGAATGGCGTGAGGTGGGAGGCATCACCCCTCCTCGTGGGCCTCTTCTACCGCCATCTGTTGGACCGAGGCCGCACCCAAGTCCCTATGGTCCACAAGCACCGCAGGACCGTCTGTTCCCAGATGACCATGTTCCGCTTCCAGGTCTGGGTGGTGACTTCTATGAGGACTTCTACGGAGCCGTCTGAGCTAGTAGCAGTCTCGCTGGTATTGTAATAGTTGTATGTCCACCGTCCTGCGTGATTGTGGAATATAACTTAGTGTGTATCAATTCCGGAGGTGTAGAAAAATAATGTATAGGAGCTTGGAATGCCTCCGATGAGATGTAACGTCTTTCGTCTTAGTTGTACCTCAGCTTGAGCTTGTACTACACTATGTATGATGTGTATGACCGTTGGTATATATATGGCAGTTTCTATATTACCATGCCATACGGATGATCATCTCTGCATTCCTTGTTATCCATTACATTCCGCACTTCCTTGGCCAGATTTTGCCATCCTGGTTTAAATCGCTGTTTTGTTTTCCCAGGATGGTCAACACCCGCAGCAACCCTGCTGCTTCGGAGCAGGGAGAAGCTAGTGCACCTAGAGAGGAAAGTCTGCCTCAACCACCTTCTCTGGCCGAAGTGATGCTGGAGGCAGAGCGCAACAGGCGCGACACCAACCGCTTGCTAGAGCGGATTGAGCAGAACACTGCACGCCAGCAGAGGATCAATTCGGTGTCCATCAATGACTTTGTCAAGCTGTACCCGCCAAAGTTCAATCATTCCATCGAACCTCTCGATGCGGATGACTGGCTCCGCAGCATCGCCCACAAGCTACGTTCTGCCAACGTGGCTGAAGATGATAAAGTCACCTTTGCTGCCTATCACCTCGAAGGCCCTGCCAGCCTTTGGTGGGAGAATTATGGAGCTATGCGTCCGGTCGGCCAACTCACTACTTGGGCTGATTTCAGTGCCGCTTTTCGTGAGCATCATATTCCGGAAGGTCTTATGGACCGCAAGAGGGAGGAGTTCTGTAACTTCACCCAGGGGAAGCTGACTGTGGATGCATACAGTCGCGAGTTTGGGAAGCTTGCACGCTATGCTCCCGAAGAGGTATCCACCGATGCCAAAAAGCAGGCAAGGTTCCACAAGGGACTTAGCCCTGAGCTCCGTCGTGACCTTCGTCTGCATGAATGCACTTCTTTTCCGAAGCTAGTCAATAAGGCCATCAGTGCCGAGACAGGGCAGAATGATTTTGAAGCTTCACGCAAGCACTCCCGTGACTATGGATCTTCATCCGGTTCTGGATCACAGAAGCGCCGGGTCTGGATCCCAAATTCTGCTATGCCACCCAGGTATACTCCGAGGCCATCCTTTGAGGCGCCTCGTCCCAACCAGCAGTATGTGCCGCCCAAGACTTTTGGTGGCCCCACTGCCAATACTGCTCCACGCCCCAATATGATAACCTGCTTCAAGTGTGGTGAGCCGGGCCACTACATCCGTGAGTGTCCCCAGAACAACCCCAGCCAGTTCGGAAAGTCTGTTGGACGCGGTAAGTCAACAGCGAAGGTGCTTGTCGCCAAGCCAGCCACCACTGCTCGTGGCCATGTCAACTACGTTTCAGCTGAAGAAACTCAAGAGGACCCCAACGTCGTTCTCGGTACGCTCCTTGTTAATTGCCATCCGACAACTGTTCTCTTTGATACTGGAGCATCTCATTCATTTATTTCTGAGAGCTATGCTCGTTTGCACAACACCACTTTTTGTGACATGCCTACCTCCATGGTAATTCAAACCCCTGGTTCTAAGTGGCAAACCTCTAGAATCAGCCATGGAAATGAAATTCTTGTTGACAGATTGGTCTTCCTTGCGTCGCTAATAGCTCTCAAGTCCTCAGACATAAACATCATCTTGGGTATGGACTGGATGTCAGCTCATTACGCCAAGATTGATTGCTCAACTAGAACTGTTCAAATTACCCATCCATCGGGCAAGACAGTCAATGTTTTGACCCGAGTATCGGAGCGTCAGCTCTACTCTCTAAATGCCAATCCCCTTCCAGACCTCGAAGATATTCCGGTAGTCCGTGACTTCCCGGATGTCTTCCCAGAGGAACTGCCAGGTGTTCCACCTGACAGAGATGTCGAGTTCGTAATAGACCTTGTTCCAGGAACCGTCCCAATCTCTAGGAGACCTTATAAGATGGCACCCCTAGAACTAGCAGAGCTTAAGAAACAACTCGATGAGTCCTTGCAAAAAGGTTTCATCCGTCCTAGTTCATCTCCATGGGCTTGCCCCGTCCTCTTCGTCAAGAAGAAGGATGGAACGGATCGGATGGTTGTAGATTACCGACCTGTCAATTTGGTCACTATCAAAAACAAGTATCCGCTCCCCAGGATCAACGACCTATATGACCAGCTCGCTGGATCCTCAGTCTTTTCCAAGATGGATTTAAGGTTGGGCTACCATCAGATCAAAATCAAGAACGGGGACATTCCCAAAACGGCTTTCGTTACTCGTTACGGCCAATACGAGTACACCGTCATGTCCTTCGGTTTAACCAATGCTCCAGCCACCTTCTCTCGGTTAATGAACTCGATCTTCATGGAGTACTTGGATAAATTCGTCGTGGTATACCTCGATGATATACTCATCTACTCCAAGAATGAGGAAGAACATGCCGAACATCTAAGGCTAGTATTGATGAAACTTCGAGAGCATCGCCTTTATGCCAAATTCTCCAAGTGCGAATTCTGGTTGCCAGAAGTGACCTATCTTGGCCATGTAATCTCTGGCAAGGGCATTGCTGTCAATCCCGAGCGAGTTCAAGCTGTCCTTGACTGGACTCCACCTGAAACGGTCAAGCAAGTTCGGAGTTTTCTTGGTTTAGCGAGCTATTGCCGCCGCTTCGTCGAGAATTTCTCCAAGGTTGCTAAGCCTCTAACTGAACTCCTCAAGAAAGATAAAAAGTTCGAGTGGACCCCACAGTGCGAGTTCAGCTTTCAGGAACTGAAAAGACGCCTGACATCTGCTCCCGTACTGGTACCACCAGATTTCTCTAAGGACTTTGTTATCTATTGCGACGCCTCGCGACAAGGACTAGGTTGCATACTCATGCAAGATCGTCATGTGATTGCCTACGCATCTCGACAGTTGCGTCCACATGAGGATAATTATCCTACTCATGATCTAGAGCTTGCAGCAGTAGTCCATGCACTCAAAACCTGGCGACATTACCTCTTGGGTAACCGTTGCGAAATTTACACTGATCACCAAAGTTTGAAATATATCTTCACCCAACCGGATTTGAATCTCAGGCAAAGACGTTGGGTCGAGTTGATCTCGGATTACGACTTAGGAATAACTTACACCCCAGGCAAAGCCAATGTCATGGCTGATGCACTAAGTCGTAAATCTTATTGTAACAACTTGATGTTACAACAAGGTCAACCACTTCTCCACGAGGAATTCCATAAGCTTAACCTTCACATTGTTCCTCGAGGATTCCTTTCCACCCTGGTGGCGAAACCTAACCTTACGGATCAAATCATAGCTGCCCAGAAGCGCGATAAGGGCATATCTCGGATTAAGGAAAACATCGCTAGCGGAGTTGCTAAATGTTTTTCCATGGATGAACGAGGTGTTGTCTTCTTCGAGAACCGCTTGGTGGTCCCCAAGAAACAACATTTGCGTCAATTGATCCTTAAGGAAGCTCATGAATCCCCTCTCACCATTCATCCCGGTAGCACTAAGATGTATCAAGACCTACGCCAGAGGTTTTGGTGGACTAGGATGAAGAGAGAAATCGCTCAGTACATTGCAACTTGCGACGTCTGTCGTCGTGTTAAAGCAGAGCATCAACGGCCTGCTGGCACCCTTCAACCATTGGAGATTCCTGAATGGAAATGGGATAAAATCGGTATGGATTTCATTACCGGGTTTCCCAGAACCAAAAGAGGGAATAATGCTATCTTCGTTGTTGTCGATCGTCTCTCCAAAGTAGCCCACTTCTTACCTGTTCGCGAGAGTATAACCGCTAGCCAACTAGCTGATCTGTACATCTCTCGAATAGTGTCTCTTCATGGTGTTCCATTAGAAATTAACTCGGACCGTGGAAGTCTTTTCACCTCTCGATTTTGGGAAAGTTTCCAAAATGCTATGGGGACTCGTCTCTCCTTTAGCACCGCCTTCCATCCGCAATCAAGTGGTCAAGTAGAACGAGTCAATCAAATTCTGGAGGATATGCTCCGAGCTTCTGTCATCTCTTTCGGCATGGATTGGGAGAAGTGCCTTCCATTCGCCGAGTTTGCCTATAACAACAGCTATCAAGCTAGTTTGGGTAAAGCTCCTTTCGAAGTTCTTTATGGACGAAAATGTCGAACGCCTCTTAACTGGTCAGAAACCGGCGAGAGACAACTCTTTGGCCCGGACATGATCCAGGATGCAGAAGAGCAGGTTCGCATTATTCGTGAGAAGTTGAAAACCGCCCAGTCCCGACAAAAGAGTCAGTATGACCGCAAGCATAAGCCCATGGCTTATGAAGTCGGCGAGATGGCTTATCTTCGGGTTACACCTTTAAAGGGAACCCATCGATTCGGTATCAAAGGCAAATTGGCTCCTCGTTACATTGGACCTTTTCGCATTCTTGCCAAACGAGGGGAAGTTGCCTACCAACTGGAACTACCTCCGCATCTCTCCAGAGTTCATGATGTCTTCCACGTTTCTCAACTCAGGCGTTGCTTCTCGGATCCTATCCGCGGAGTGGACCACGAAAAGCTTGATCTCCAAGATAACCTCACTTATCGGGAATACCCCGTTCGTATCCTTGATCAAGCCGAGCGTACCACTCGACGCCACAATATCAAGTTTCTCAAGGTTCAATGGTCACACCATTCCGAGCAAGAGGCTACTTGGGAAAGGGAGGATCGTCTTCGACTTGAGTACCCCGCCTTCTTTCCGGAGGAACCTAAATCTCGGGACGAGATTCTTTTGAGTGGGGGTGAGTTGTCACATCCCTAGCTAGGCCATGCATTAGAGTGTGCATCATGTTTAAATTCTATTAATTCTGAAATGGGAAATGCCAGAACCCCCAACACACACTCCCCCCCCCCCTGGAAATAACTAGGGTTTACTAAAATCTTTTTCAATGAACCTGAAATGCCCTTCTAAAATGTTCACCCTCTTTGTCTTGGATTAAACCCCCTGGCAAAAATAGTGCACTTTTTTCTAGGTCAACAGAAGGTTATTGAATTAACACATAAGTATTTGAATTTGGGCACTTAAAATTTATAAAAATATTTTAAATGTTCAAATATTCTCAAACAGAAATGTTTCATGTTGTCTATATTTTAAATAGCAAGCATGTGCAGTTTGAGAATTTTTGGAGTGGTCTAGGTAATTGAAATAACTCCACAAAGTTGCAGAAGAAATAGAAAAGAAAACAAAATTAAAAAAAAAGGCCTACCTGTGCCAGCTGAGGCCCGCTCCTGTGCGGCCCAGCTGGGCCAGCCCACCAGCGCCGTCGTCCTCCTGGCGCCAGTCGGCCGGGCGTGTGGCCGGCGCGCGCGCACGGCCGTGCCGCCACGCCACCTGCCTGCCTGGCCTCCCCCCCCCGACGCTGGACGCCCCGCACATCGCCACGCGACGCCCCGCCGCTCGCTCATTTCCCCCCCTCTCCTCTGGATCCCCCTCTTCCCCCTCCCCGAGCGGAGCTCGTCGCCGACGCCGCTGCTGCCGCGCCCACAGCCGCTCCCTTGCCTCTCCGACAAGCCCAGCTGCTCCGCCTCGTCGCTAGCTGCCTCCTCGCCGAGCCACACGAGCCGGAGTGCCCCGTAGCGTCGCCCTCGCCGTCCTCTTCGTCGCCGGCCGCCGCAGATCGTCCTCGCCGCCCCGTCGTCTCCGACTCGTCCCCGAGCCCGCTGACGCCGCCGCTGCCTCCGCTGTGAGCTCCCGCTTCGATTCCACCTCCTCCCCTGTCTTTTCGAGCCCCGCAGCGCTGCGCCCGCTCAAGCTCGACTCCGGCCGCCGCCCTGAGCTTCGCTCCGGCGAGCTCCGGCCGCCCCCGCCTCTCCCTTCTGCTCCAATCGGTGCGGACGAGCGCGGGCCTCGCTCCCGTGGTCTCCGCGCGCCTATTCGCCGCCTGTAGCACAACTCCGGTGAAGAACCGCCGCGGCTCGAGGTCGTCGCCGGCGAAACTCCGGCGAGGCCGACGTGGCGACATTAGCGCCTAATCCCGCAACCTAAACCCCCCCTAAGCCACTGACCGTGGGCCCAGGGCCAAGTCAAACCCCGGTCAGCGCGGGTTTGACCGGGATTAGCCCCTGTGTCACTGACGTGTGGCCCCACACGTCAGGTTTGACCCAGTCAGCGGGGTTGACTGCTGACGCAAGCATGACACAGTGCTGACGCAGTTATTATTTTGCTGGATTTATTTTTATACAGGAAAATCCAGAAAATAGTTCAAACTTCAAAATTTCATAGAAAATTATCTGTAACTCCAAATGCAAAGTTCTATATATGAAAATCTATCAGAAAAATCCAATCTATCCAATGGAACTGGTTTCATGCATGTTAAAACAAGTTAAACCCACTGTTTAGGCATTATAAGATATTGCACTAATATGATCTTATAAATGCACTACCATTTGAATCTTTGGTTCAAATGGGGTCATTCCCTTCTGGTTTAACTTGCACAAGACCAGGACACATTCATATTGCCATGTCATTGCATGCATCATATTGTTGCATATCGTCATGTATTGATTGTGTTCCGATGTGCTCATCGTGGTAGGTTCTGCCTCCGAGGATATCTCCGAGTATCCAACTGAAGGGCAGTATCCCACGGCCACTCCATCAGGCAAGCAACCCATTGATCATTCCGATACAAACCCATGTTCTCACTTCTGCTCTCGTTTACTGCATTAAGACAACGCGTTTCAAACTGCTGTGTGTTGCGGTAGATGAACCCACTTCCTTTGCATGACCTGTCATTGCCACAGTAACTAGATGAAACCCACTAGCATGTGTAGGAGTTGATTGAGCCAATACATGTGTGTGTGTTCCTACCATGCTATGCTTGCTATGCTTAGAGTTGTGTCAGGTCTGGCTCATCGGGATGATGAACTGGAGTGAAAGGTTGTGTCGGTGACAAGAGTGAAGTGTGAATACGATTTGGTAAAGGAATCGATGAGAGGCCATGTAGGAGTACATGGTGGGTTGTTTCATTGAGGCCGTCCTTAAGAACTGAGATCTGTGTTTGTGATCCATGATACAGTTACTACCACACATTGGGCCCTGAAATATGACCCCGCTCGACTTCTTATCCACCCTTGTCCTCTGTCCAGGAGTTGCAAGTAGTTTCTGGTGTTTGTAGTATGCTGGGGGCCGCACGCGGCGCTGACCATCGGGGTGGGCTGTGTTGCGGTAGGCACGTGGCACGGTGTACCGACTCGCCCGTTTGGTGTCTCGGGAACCCTGTTCACATCGTTCGGGGCCATTAGTGGAAACCTCGGCCGGACTCCCTGCGGATGGAACCCGAATAGGCGATAAACCTGGACTAGAGACTTGAGTGTTTAGGTAGGTCGTGGTCTACACCCACGTCGGCTTTCGCTTGAAGTCTGCCGAGCACATGTCGTGTGCAGACGCTAAGTGGTGGAAACATGTGTGAAGAAGTACACCCCTGCAGGGTTATAAATGATCTATTCGAATAGCCGTGTCCGCGGTAATGGACTTCTGGGTTGCCTATATCAGTTCATAGACAAGTTAAATGGATACTACTAAAAATCTCAAGATAAGTGTGAGTACCGCGGATGGCCCTCTCGTAGGATGGCGAGAGAGGATCCACGGTGGAGTATTGTGATGGTGATAGTGGACTCGTGTGCGACAAATGATTTGCAAGTGGTGTGTATCGTAGGATAGCTTAGCCAAGAGTCAAAGCTGGCTTGCTGCAATAACCCCACTACCTTCTTGAGAATGTGCATGTATGATAGGTTCCTGTTGTAAGACTTGCTAAGTACTTCTGTACTCATGTTGCTTTAATCATGTTTTTCAAACGACTGCACCAACCCTTCTGATGGGTTCTATGTAGACCTCGACGTTGACGAGTGACTTATCACCCAGGTGGTGATCCAAGACTTGTGAAGGGTCGTTGTAGATAGACAGGCTTCGTCAAGCCTTCTTTCTTTCTAGTGTCTGTACTCAGACTACTTTGCTTCCGCATGTGCTTGTATGTTGTATGACTTGAGTGTTGGGTCATGTGACCCCTATCTGTATGAATGATATGTATGGCTCCTCGGAGCCTTCTAAATAAAGTACTTGAGTCGTAGAGTACCGTTGTGATGCCATGTGGTATTTACTCATATCGGGCATATTGTGTGTATGATTGAAATGCTTGGTATGAGTGGGATCCGACTATCTAGTTGTTTATCCTTGGCAGCCTTTCATATGGGGAAATGTAAGTCTTGTGCTTCTGAGCGATAGTAGTCCGCTACAGCCCGGTTCACCGGAGTCCTGCTAGCCCAGCACTACTGCTTGGACACTTGACTGGCCGGCATGTGTTTCACGTCGTTCCTATGTCTATCCCTTCGGGGAAATGTCACGCGCTGATATTCGGAGTCCTGCCTAGCCTGCTACAGCCCGGGTTACCGGAGTCCTGTTAGCCCAGTGCTACAGCCCGAATAGATACGTTGATGACCGACATGTTCGATGTGATTCATGTATGCCTGTCCTCATAGGCTAGCGCCGCTTTGGGTTCACGACTAGCCATGTCGGCCCGGGTTCTCTGTCATATGGATGCTAGCGACACTATCATATACGTGAGCCAAAAGGCGCAATCGGTCCCGGGCCAGGTAAGGTGGCACCCGTGGGAGTACCGTGCGTGAGGCCGCAAAGTGATATGATGTGTTACACGCTGGATCGATGTGGCTTAGGATCGGGGTCCTGACAGCTAATGCGGCGCTTTTGCTTATTTCGACGTGTCCTGCCACTTTTGTCCTTGGTATCCGAATTACCAGGGTTCTTTGATAAGTTGTTGCTGCGAGCTAGCCAGCTATCTTCGCCCGCGCAAAAGCGGGTCATGAGTGTCGTGAGGGCTGCCATAGATTTCGGCTTTTCCTGTCCCAGGTGCCGGGCAAGCCACTCGTCGCGGATGTTATGCTTGAAGGCTGCTAGGGCCTCTGCGTCCGGACAGTCGACTATCTGGTTTTTCGTTGTTAGGAACCGTGTCTAGAATTTCCTGGCCGATTCCTCTAGCTGCTGAATTATGTGGCTTAGGTCGTCGGCGTCCGGTGGTCGCACATAAGTGCCCTGGAAGTTGTCGAGGAATGCGGCTTCCAGGTCCTCCCAAGAACCGATTGAGTCGGCTGGCAGGCTGTTAAGCCAGTGTCAGGCTGGTCCTTTGAGTTTGAGAGGGAGGTATTTGATGGCGTGTAGATCATCGCCACGTGCCATGTGGATGTGAAGGAGATAATCCTCGATCCATACCGCCGGGTCTGTAGTGCCATTGTATGATTCGATGTTTACGGGTTTGAAACCCTCTGGGATTTTATGATCCATTACTTCATCTGTGAAGCATAGTGGGTGTGCGGCGCCCCTGTACTGGGCTATGTCACGACGCAGCTCGGAAGAGCTATGTCTGTTGTGTTCGGCCCGGCCGGATTTATTGTGTCCGGAGTGAAGATCATCGTCACGTGTCGTCGGGCGCCTGCGCGATCCGTAGATCGATCTTGTTTGCCTTGCTTTATCCTCCAGTACATCTCGCAAGTCTGGCGCATTTTCCCGTGCCTTGGTTGAGCGGCGTTGGGGCATGGCTTGGGTGGAGGTTCGACAGACCTCTCTGTCGCGGCCGCGAGGTGGTCGGTCTGCCATGTCGTGCGCTGGTGATGTAGGTGCTTCCTCCTCTGATCGGGGTAGCGGCCTGCGCTTAGGATAATTCTTGGAGGGGCGCTCGAGTTCGTACTCTTCGGCCGCAAGGACTTCAGTCCATCTATCAGCTAGCAAATCTTGATCAGCTCTAAGCTGTTGCTGCTTTTTCTTTAGGCTGTTCGCCGTGGCTAAAAGCCTGCGCTTAAAACACTCTTGTTCGGCGGGGTCTGATAGTACGACGAATTCGTCGTCATCGAGGCTTGCCTCGTCTTCGGAGGGAGGCATATAGTTATCATTCTCAACCTCTCGTTCTGCCGCTCTCTCATGAGGGCTGGCTTCTCCGTCTTCCTGCGCTGAATCTTGCTGGGTTGGCTGTTCTTCGGCGCTATCCGGGGTAGTATTATCTCCCGTGCCGGAATCACCGTTTTTGCTTTGGCGGGATTTAGAGCGGCGCCGCTGACGTCGGCGCTTTGGCTGTTTCTTGGAGGTGTCATCCCCCGCTGTTCCATTGCCGTCTCCATCCTTTGGAGTATCCACCATATATACGTCATATGACGAGGTGGCCGTCCAGCGCCCTATAGGTGCTGGTTCCTGTTCGTCTCCTACCTCGTCGTCCATACCGTCGAAGTCTTCGGAGCCGAAGTCAAGCATGTCGGTGTAATCGTCGACAGTGGCTACCAAGTGGGTGGTGGGTGGGTTTTGAATTTCTTCATCGTCCGTAGCCCGTCCTCGCTGACCGTAATTCGGCCAGGGCTCTCCTGATAAAGAGAGAGACTTGAAAGAATTCAGGATGTCGCAAAAAGGCGAGTGCTGAAAGATGTCCGCCGCGGTGAACTCCATTATCGGTGCCCAATCAGCTTCGACTGGCAGGGGTGCGGGGGGTTCGGAGTCCGGGGAGGAGTCCGGACCTTCGGGATCACGGGTCACACGGAGTGCAGGGCTGGCGCTCCGCTCGATCGCCCTTGAGATCGCAGCCCCCGAGGTGACGTCCAACCGCTCATCCTCAATTGGCGCAATAGGCTCCGAGTTAAGGGTCGGAACCGGTGTGTGTGCGGCCTCCAGGACACTGTTCGGAGGCAGAGCTAGATCATGCCCCTCAAGATAGTGCGGCGCGCTTGGCTGTGGCTTGAACCCGTCGAAGATCAAGTCTCCGCGGATATCAGCTGTGTAGTTTAAGCTTCCAAACCTGACTTGATGGCCAGGGGCGTAGCTTTCGATCTGCTCCAGACGACCAAGCGAATTGGCCCGCAGAGCGAAGCCGCCGAAGACGAAGATCTGTCCGGGGAGAAAAGTCTCACCCTGGACCTCATCGTTGTTGATGATCAAAGGAGCCATCGGGCCTAAAGGCGACGACAGAGAGGAACTCTCAATGAAAGCACCAATGTCGGTGTCAAAACCGGCGGATCTCGGGTAGGGGGTCCCGAACTGTGCGTCAAGGCCGGATGGTAACAGGAGACAAGGGACACGATGTTTACCCAGGTTCGGGCCCTCTCGATGGAGGTAAAACCCTATTCCTGCTTGATTAATATTGATGATATGGGTACTACAAGAGTAGATCTACCACAAGATCAAGGAGGCTAAACCCTAGAAGCTAGCCTATGGTATGATTGTGTATGATGATGATTCTGTCCTACGGACTACAACCCTCCGGTTTATATAGACACCGGATAGGGTTAGGGTTGCACAGAGTCGGTTACAATGGTAGGAGATCTTGAGTATCCGCATCGCCTAGCTTGCCTTCCACGCCAAGGAAAGTCCCATCCGGACACGGGACGAAGTCTTCAATCTTGTATCTTCATAGTCCAGGAGTCCGACGAAGGTATAGTCCGGCTACCCGAACACCCCCTAATCCAGGACTCCCTCAGTCATGAACTTAATATTTTGAGATGCATGCTGGATAGAGGTCTTGGGGTAGAGTAATATTAATAAATGTAGTTGGATTACGGTCTACTTGTCACATACGTGATGCCTATATATTGGTTATGCCTTGGATGGTCATCATAACTATGCACAATTTTTTCAAGGGCTTATTCTATATGTGCCCCCAATTCCTTAGTTGTGCTCAGTTTTCCCCAGGCTTCAAACTTTTGCTCACTTTTCCCCATTCCCTTAGCTGAAACTCTCACAAATGTTCATAACAGACGTTTGCCGTCTTGGCCGTTAACTGACTTGTGGGGCCACGTTGGACTCTGTTTTTTTAGGGGCTCGTTGGACTCTGTTGACTGTGGCTGTGGCTTCGCTGGTTGGGCCGTGCTTGTGTTCATAGGACGGGCCCGTTAGTTTGTTGGTAATAAATTAAAAAAGCCTGCTATCGATGGATGCAGCCTGCTATGCATGCCCGGCTTTGGCATCGATGTAGCCTGCTATGCATGCGAACACCGCCACGCACGCATCTAGTGACCTAGACCTAATCGCATGCATGCACGCCGACACGCACGCATCGATCCGTGCCGCACGGTTGCCGGTGGATTCAGTTGCTCCGCATCGTTGTTTCACGCATCGCAGGCATACGTGCCGGTGGCAGAAGGGGCAGGCTGCACGCACGGTCGCGTCCATATGTCGAGGCATTGGTTCACACCGCAGGCTGCACGCACGCTCGTGAATGGGAGGCAGGCAGCCGCCAACACAGAGCACGCAGAAGGGGAAGGCAGGCAGCCGCCAACGCAGAGCACGCAAAGCACGCTCGCATCGATTCACGTTTACACATTGATGATCGCATCGGTTCATGCATGCACTGAGTCACGATCTACGCCGGCCGTTTGCGCGTGTACCCACTTCGTCTCCCCCCGCTATTTAAACTTCCCTCCATTGCCTCTTCTTCTACAGATCCATCTGCGCCTCCAACTTCTTCTCTTCTTCCCCCAAAAGCCAAAGCCGTTCCACTCAGCGAAGCGAGCAAGATGCAGTACAACGGGCCGACGTTCCAAGCGCCGCCCACCGTGCCGGAACGGCGGTACCCCGCCCACGTCGTCATCGAGGAATCCCTCCGCGTGTGGGCGTTCTCCCGCTGGAGGGGAAGCACTGAGCTTGCACGGGGGTTCCTCTGCGCGGACTTCCACCACCTCCCGGCGGGCTCGCCGCCCATGTTCAACCTCGTGGAGCAGCGTCCCCACGCCAACGCTCCAGTGGTAGGGCTCGTCGTCCACTTCACCAACAGGTTCGATGCCTACTACCTGCTCGGCAAGGTGTATTGGTGTGGGTGTGAGTTCATCGCATTCACGACCTATAACATCTTCACCGACTTCGGGAGCGTCTTCCCCGCTCGCAACCGCATGCACAGCCTCCCGTACTACCTCGGCGACAATGGCCGTGAGGAGGAGGAGTACTGAAGCCGGCGGCGAAGAAGACGGTGAAGCCGGCGGTTAAGGTGAAGACATGGCGGTGTTGCCCTAGCTACCTTATCTATCTATCTATCTATCTATCTATCTATCTATCTAGTATGTAGTGTTAGTTTGGTGTGTGTGTTGCCCGAGCTATCTATGTAAGGTTAACTATTATCTATGGTGTCTATGTAAGAACTTATGTTGCCCTAGCAACCGTACCCTATCTAAGTTAAGTTATGTGTGTTATATTAATGCTTTGTTATGTTTGTATTTTGTTTGTCCCAAGTTTAGACACGGCTAATTGGCGTGGGAAAAATTAACCAAACAAACTAAAAATGATGTGTTTATAGATGCCTTCTAAAAATAAGAACATATTGTACATTTGTACACGGCTTTGGTTTGAGAGCTCTGTATTTTTTAGGTATTCAAAGAATACTTTGGTTTTCAGAAATATTGAAGTATCAAATACTTTGAGATATTTGGCTTTAGTCAAAAGTGTAGTTTTAACTACACTATGTTTGAAGTATATAAAAAAGAGGTTTAGACCTCTTTTTCTAATCATGAAGTATTGGTTCGCTAGGCATAATAATACTGCGGTTTGCAAATACTTTGATTCTAAAAAATGAAGGGACCCATAAAGGAAAGCCAAAAAAATTCCTCAATGAGATAGAAGAGATTGGGCAATCAAATTAATGACAAAAGCAATCAGAAACAAAAAAGAACAAAGCAATCCTTCCTAAACAAAAAAAGAAACATCGCTAGTTTCTGGGCTTCTTTTTGGGCCAGCGAACTAGGTTTTTTTAGCAGAACTGACGAACTCGAGGACAAAAGTTTGGCAAGTGCGACAGAGAAGAGATGAACTTGATGTATATTCCTTGTGCTACTCAAGTACTACTTACTGTCATCTGACGAGCTATGGTATGATCCAATACTCGAGGTTATTAGCTAACAAAATAATCCTATCACTGAACTGGTAGTTGTTTTCTGCCGAAACTGAAAGTGTCGAAACTTAACAGTAAACTGCATACATTCAGTGATCGACAGTTGCACAAACATCTCTAACGAGAGATGGCCATCAAGTAAAAAATTCCTAGAGCAAGTATTCCTAAAGCTATCAGATTGGATTGCTTCTTCAACTCAATCAGATGCTTGAAGTTCTTGTTCATCTTCTTCAATTCCGTCTTCAGTTCGACATCTACCACCGTCGGGTATTCTGGACGCGCTGCTGCTGCCGGAGCGGCACTGTCATGGGGCAGATTGGACTCGCTGATTGCATTCCCCCTCGAATCCAGCAAGCCCGACCCTTGAAGCCTCTGGATGTAATTCCATCCACTCAAAATGGTGGCATTTCTTCACGATCTGAAAACGAAATCATGTAACCTAAATCCAAATCTGACAGATTTTTTGAGAAATTAGAGATAAAGGATGCGAGGAAAACTCAGATCTAACCTGCCCCTCCGGCTTGCTCTCGCATTTTATGAACTCACGCCCAAAGTTCCCATTCTTCTCCTCCTTCGAAGTCAACCGCTTCAGTGGCGCAGTCCGTGGGCAGTCAGTGCATCGAGTCATCGGCACTGAACCATACACCGGCCACGTGGAACGGGGGGCTGACGAGGAGGTCGACATATCGCCTGAGAGGAAGAAACAGAGGAATTGCTCGAGAGGAAGAAGAACGAGAAGATGGGGAAAGAAACAGAGGAATTGCTCGATCTGCTCGATGCCTTTGTTTGTCAGATGGAGAAGAGGAGAAGGGGAAGCTATATTGACGATTTGCCACATTGTATTTTGCAGTTTCAATATTTGAACCAACTCTTAACACTGACATGTGGTGGTCATGTGCGAGAAATACAATTTCATATGTAAAGTGGGGCAGATCGTAAAAAACCCGAGAAGGACAGTGCAGTAGCCAATCAGGATGCATCACGCGGATCGCGCATGCCTGCCCCACATTTGACGGGTGGTGTTTGGCGCTTGGTAGGATCCGACGGCGCACGTTCGACGCTGGGGTTTGGAGCATTTCTGCGGGGTTATGAGCGAGTCAACGGGGTTATTAGGGTTTGACCAGATTTCAAATGGCCATAACAAAATTAGAAAAAATCGCAAAAATATAAAACAAACGTAGTTCGTCCGTTTATGAGACCTAGTTACCATAAAAAATATAAACTCGGTATAGGGGTGTTTTTTTGAAAAATCATTTTTTGAAGTGATTTGTCGAAATCAAGTTCAAATGTTTTTAAAAAATTCAAAAAAATCAAAATGTTGTAATTCTTGCGCACATAGCCGTCATATGTGACAAGGTTATGAGAAAAAAATATAAACTTGGTGTAGGTCATTTTCATGAAAAAAGTCTTCACACAAATGAGCTATCACCTATGAACATTTTCAGAGTTCGTAGAATAGGGAGAGAGGGTTTAGGGTTTGAAAAAAATCAAAATAATTAAAAAAATCATAAAAATCTCCATAGCTTCATTTTGGAGTGAGTAAGAAGGATCTAAACTTACTTTTTCATTTTCATATCTAAAACGTGTTATTTGACGGTTTTGAATTAAAAGCATATTCTTTTCAAAAAAATGTAGTAATATGAATATTAATCAATAAATAGTGAGACTTCGTTTTTACCCTATATATATGGAACAAGTGTTAATAAAAAAATATATGCCTCATTTAGGCAAGGTAAAAAAAACTTAATTTCAAATAGGGCTGTTTACCCTAGTTTTCGAGCTCGTTTCTAGCACATTTCTCATTCGGACTGTTCACCTACGAATATTGGACTTCAAATGCTCGATCAAATACACCGCATAGAGCAATGAACGTCCAATGTTCAACTTCAACTTTGACTCGAATCCAAATTTTGGCCCAAATTCAAATATTGATTTAAATTCAAATTTTGATGGAAATTTGAATTCTGACTCAAATAAGAAACCAAAGTAGAAGCAACATTATTACAACTGATAAGTTTTCACAGTAGCTCAAATCTACCAAGTTTTAAGATGCCAACATCTTAATACAAATCTACCAAGTTTTAAGCGATCCACTCGCCCTCAAATTGACAACACAAACATTTCCCAACAACTTAATTCAAATTTTCGACTTGCTCCTTGTGTTTGCAGCTGGCTTCACCGTCTTGCTCCTGGTTTCCCTAGTTGAGATGCTCTTTTCTTTCAGACTCTTGTTCCTTTTGATCTTGGGCTTTACTTGGGGTGCTGATGGAGTAGTTGCACTCGCCAAGCACTTGACGACCATTTGACGGTCATCTATGGGTTCAGTAATCTTTAAAGGCACAATTGGAAAAATTACGCCCTCCTCTTCCTCTCTTATAGATTCAAAACCATCAAAGGCCATTGTTTCAAAATCTTCTGCTTCTTCATCTCTTGGCCTTTTCTCCCTAGAGCTGGTAAATAAAATTATAAGCCATAGGCAAAAAAGAGAACAAATGCAAACAAAAGGGTAGCTGCATTCTACAAAGGGTGCAAACACATACCAAGATGCTTCATTTGCTGCTGCATTCTCCACTGCTTCATTTGCTGCTGCATTCTCCACTGCATCTTCAGTCTCCATTGCTACTGCATTCTCCTCAGCATTGGCTGCTGTCCATCTTTCCTCCTCTCCAAATGATGCATCCACTGCATTGGTACAAAGCCTAGCAATATGCCCCAGAACTCCACATTTTTTGCAAGCACGCTTCTTTGGTAGACGACCCTCCTCACCTGCTCTAATCCTGTGGTTCCTTGGTCTTCCTGGTGGTCTAGTAATGTCAGGAGCGTGGAGTTTGAACCCTGGATCTACTATGTTCCATTGATCTTTCCCCAATAGTGCAGGCACATTGTCAGCATAAGCAGCCATAAATTTGGCAACAGAGAAATACTCAGAGCAATATTGATCGACTTCACCATCTGCACCCCCGATAACGGTCATCAGATGTAGGGCATGTATGCATGGCTTCCCACGGATCTGCCATTGCCTACAAGTACATTCTCTAGTACTTAGGTTCACAGGATACCTCCATACCCTATGTTTAGTGTCAATATAGGTAACCTCTCCCTCATATGTACCAGATCGAATACATTTTATCTTCAGTCCTCTTGCCTTCAAGTGCAATGCCTTAATCAGTGATGGGAGCATTTGATGACCAACATATTGTGTTTCTGCAATTCTTTTGCGAAGAGCCATCTTTATCATGATCATTTGCCTCATCTTGTCAAATGCTTGCCACAACAAGAGCCCTTTCACTGACTTGAACTTTGAATTGAAGCATTTTGCAAGGTTACTGGTCACATAATCTACTTTGCAGATTTCGTTGAATTTGCTTCTTGACCACACCTTGCCATGAAGTGCATCCATTTACTCCTTCACAAGAGGATTTTGAGCATACAACACTCTCAAATGGTGTTCATGCTTCCTTTTGCTGCATGTGTATGATGCTGGCCACAAGTTCTCATCATAAACTTTACCTTTGAACTTATTTTTGAAATTATGCGCTAGGTGTCGCATACATTCCCTATGCTCCACTCCAGGGAATACAATTTCCACTGCACTCTCTAAACCCTTGCAAGCATCTGTGTGTATAGCTAAACCTGGGGGTCTGCCTATAATGTTGCGCAACTGCTGCAGAAACCAGACCCAACTTTCCTCAGACTCTGCCTCCACCACACCAAATGCAACTGGGAATAGCCAGTTGTGTCCATCAACTGCAGAAGCTGCTACTAGCTGTCCTCTCCATCTTCCAGTCAAATGTGTAGCATCTACAGCCAAATAGGGCCTGCAACCATCTAGAAACCCCTGCCAGCAAGCCTTGAAACAAACAAAAGCCCTTCGGAAGCACTCCTTCTGAAATGACTTCCCTTTTATTTTGAATGGAACTGTATGCTTGTCAATCTCTACAACACTCCCTGGACTTGCCATCTCCACTTCAGCTTTGAAAGTGTAAAGCAGCTGAAAACTGTCATTCCATTGACCATTAATTCTGTCAAGAGCCTTTTCCCTAGCATTGAAAATTCTCATGTAAGGAATTTCTATCTTGTACTTCTCAAAAAGCTTCCCATGGAGTGATGTTGGACCAAGTCCAGGTTCTTCTCTCAGCCAATCCAATATAGCATCTGCCACCCACCTAGTTTTTGCTAGCTTGGTTTTGGCCTTCCCCCCTCCCCCTCCAGGTGGACAGGTGTGCTTGTGTGGGTTTTTCTTTATCTGAAACAAAACAAAAGGGTAAAGAATAGTTAAGAAACCTTACTCAACGATCTGAAACTAAATTACTAACTGAACTTGGATTACCTGAATATATTTGCTCTTTCTCATACGAGATGCATGCAACTTCCACCTACACCTAGGATATGGACAAAAAACTGTGAACCTTGCTGGCTCACTCCTTTTAATCTTATAGGTGTTTTCAGATATAATGCACCATGTTGTCACTGCATTCCGACAGTCCACCATTGATTGGAAAATGGTACCTACACTAAACTCAGGTTTTTCCCTGTTCCACTCAATTTTTGGCATGTCATCACCATCGTATTCATCCTCGATTAAGCTGTCTGTGTTCTCCACCTTCTCTTCATCGTCAGTGTCATCAAACCTAGCTTGGCTGATGGGCTCCTCCATATATTCGTCATCCACTGCTTGCTGACTGGCTACATCGACCAGTTCAGGAAACATCATCTCATCTTCATCATCATTTGTAGGCACTGCCTCGTCAGGTTCTGCATCTTCTTCTACACCAACTACAGAAGGTACACGAGAAGCAGCAGCTGAATCGGAACCAGAATTGGCAGCAGGCATGTTGTGGCTCCATGAACCACTTGCGTTACTTGGTGTCGACCTACAAGGAGTGCCGGGGTGCTGGCTATTAGCATAGACAGATGATGTCTGAACTCCCTTCCCCTTCGCCCGTTCCGCGCGTGGCTGAAGCACATCGATTTGGAGTTTACCGAATTGGCAGCCAGCAATCCCAGCAAAAAGCAACGGCATATGATCGTCGCAAGTTAGTGGGATAAATCTTTGCTCGTCACTGCTGAAGTAATTCAGTTCAACAGCATCAGCATCACTCCAGGGATAGGTGTTTCGGAGCTCATCTCGCAAATCTTTGAAAGATATGCTGGTTTCTACCACTTTGGGATAGAAAAATGATGAAATCAAATGCGGTTTAGTACGAAGCAGCACACTAGTTTCCATTCTAATCGCCAGCCGGAAAGCCAGCGCGGGATCAATCCTACAATACGACTTCAGTTAGCTGGGTAAAATCGAGCACAAATTCGAACAATTCAAGCAAATAGAAGTCAAATACGGCCTACAATACGACTTAGAACGTCAATTTGAGAGGAAACAATGCTTACCCAGGTTTAATCCATGAATTATCTCCCGCGGATTCGACCCAATCCTCTCCACGATCGACTGCATTCCGGGCGTCCTCACTCAACATCGCTATGTAATCCCAGATGGGGGGTGGGCTATATCTGGCGGAGACCCGGCGTCACCGACGAACGGACGAGGGCATAGGGTGGAGGAAACAACTGCGGTGGACGCGGCAAGAGCCGGCAGAGGGGGCGGGGCGGCGCTGTGCAGTGCAGCCTGTCTAGATCTGTTTCAGATTCAGACAAGCTGCCCAATACGTGTCTCCTTGCGGTCCCACCCGTCAGCAAGCAACAGTCAGGCGAAGACTCGGCCCCACTCGTCAGCAATTAACGGTCAATGGACGGTCAAGATGGCAAACGCCCGCTATGAGCATTTGTGAGAGTTTCAGCTAAGGAAGAGGGGAAAAGTGAGCAAATGTTTGGAGCGTGGGGAAAAGTGAGCACAACTAAGGAACCAGGGGCACTAATTTAAATATCCCTTTTTTCAATTACCCAATAGTAATTTGTTTACCCTCCGCTATTCTGCTTTTGAGAGAGATGCATCTAATGAACCTATGGCTCTGGGTCCATTCTTGTTATATTTTTTCACTAGCTTGCACACCTTTTTTTCCTGACCATTTACTACAAATCCATCTGGCTGTTGCATGTAAGTTTCCTCGTCTAGTGATACATCTCCAGCGTATCTATAATTTTTTATTGTTCCATGCTATTATATTATCTATCTTGGATGTTTTATATGCATTTATATCCTATTTTATATCATTTTTTGGGACTAACCTATTAACCTAGTGCCCGGTGCCAGTTGCTTTTTCTCCTTATTTTTGACTTCTACAGAAAATCAATATCTAATGGAGTCCAAACAGAATAAAACTTTACGATGATTTTTCTTGGACCAGTAGAAACCCACGAGACTTGGAGAGGAGGCCAGAAGACCCACAAGGGGGCCACAAGCCCTGGGGGTGCCCTAGGGGGCGCGACCAGGGGGCTTGTGCCCCCCATGGCTCTCCTAACCCTAATCCCAGCACTATACACTAGTACAACGAGCTCCTAAACAAACGGTTTTTAACCCCTTTCCGCAACGACATTTGGAACCATCGCCAAGTGAGTGTGGGTGATAGGGGGGGTGTCGATGTCAAAACCGGCGGATCTCGGGTAGGGGGTCCCGAACTGTGCGTCTAGGCGGATGGTAACAGGAGACAAGGGACACGAAGTTTTACCCAGGTTCGGGTCCTCTAGATGGAGGTAAAACCCTACGTCCTGCTTGATTAATATTGATGATATGGGTAGTACAAGAGTAGATCTACCACGAGATCAAGGAGGCTAAACCCTAGAAGCTAGCCTATGGTATGATTGTTGTATGTCGTATGTCGTCCTATGGACTAAAGCCCTCCGGTTTATATAGACACCGGAGAGGGTTAGGGTTACACAAAGTCGGTTACAATGGTAGGAGATCTAAATATCCGCATCGCCAAGCTTGCCTTCCACGCCAAGGAAAGTCCCTTCCGGACACGGGACGAAGTCTTCAATCTTGTATCTTCATAGTCCAGGAGTCTGGCTGAAGGTATAGTCCAGCCATCCGGACACCCCCTAATCCAGGACTCCCTCAGTAGCCCCTGAACCAGGCTTCAATGACGACGAGTCCGGCGCGCAGATTGTCTTCGGCATTGCAAGGCGGGTTCCTCCTCCAAGTACTTCATAGAAGATTTTGAACACCAAAGACAGTGTCCGACCCTGCAAAATAAGTTTCCACATATTGCCATAGAGATAATAATATTTACACAAATCTAATCTGCTGACATATTCCGTAGCGTGACATCACACCACGGCCAAGTCTTTATTCGAATCGTTTTTACTCCCCCACCTCAGCGCATTTCGCGAGGCGGTTTCCTTGGCACGTCTTGTCAAAGTAGAGATCATGTCCCCTTATTTACGGGATCCTCATCAATACAGACGTGGGTAACCCAACCGCGCCATTTATCATGACGCTTGGGAGATAAGCGAGTTTTACCAGGCTGGTGAGGACGCTTAGCCGCATCCACCCATATAAGGGGATAATGATCCACCTTTTTACATATGCCTTCTTCCTCCTTTGCCTATCCATCTTCCGCGCACTCGAGCTCCACCGCCCAAGCCCGCACTTCCCACCTCAACCTCCTCCAGCCATGTCCGGAGCGGGAGGCAAGTGGATGGTCTCCTCCGTTACGGAGGGACACATCAAAAAACTGAGGAAAGCCGGATACTTGTCTAACGACATCACACACCGGCTTCCCAAAGAGGGGCAGCTCCTCCCCACCCCAAGGCCCCATGAGAGGGTAGTATTCCTTCCCCATTTCCTTCGCGGACTGGGCTTTCCTCTCCACCCGTTCGTCCGGGGGCTCATGTTCTACTATGGCCTAGATTTCCATGATCTGGCCCCGAATTTCGTCCTCAACATCTCGGCGTTTATCGTCGTGTGTGAGGCTTTCCTCTGCGTCCGCCCCCATTTCGGCCTATGGCTCAAGACTTTTAACGTCAAGCCCAAGGTGGTGCGCGGCAACCAGGCGGAGTGCGGAGGCGCCATGGCGGGCAAGATAGCCAACGTCCTATGGCTCGACGGCTCCTTTGTGGAGACCCTGAAGGGGTGGCAATCGGGGTGGTTTTACATCACCGAGCCGCGCGATCCCAAATGGGTCGCAGCCCCCGAGTTCCAGTCCGGTCCCCCTACGCAGCTCACGTCTTGTAAAGAGACGGGCCTGTCGTGGGGCAATAAAGGAGAGGTAACCGGACTACAAAAATGCATCCAAACCTTGGTGAACAAGCAGCTCAAGGTTGTCAACGTAGTCCAGGTTATGCTCGTCCGCCGGATCCTCCCGTGTCAGCAACGGGGCTTCAATCTATGGGAGTTCGACCCGGCGCAGCACCCAACCCTGAGTAGGCTCTTCGACACAATGTACGAAGACGCCTGGAAGGTGCTATTCAAAGGCGCCGAGGCTCCCGCATCCGCTTCCGAGGACCGCGGATTCAGCACGCAGCTTCCCGCTAGTGCGGTAAGCCATTTTTACCTTTTACAGGATGTTGGTTATCCATAGTTTGACTCTATGTAGGATCTAAACTCCCTTTCCTTTGACAGGATTGGCTGGCGAAGTCCGGACAGATCGACTGTCCGACCCTTTGCCCGAAGACCCAGCCGATGCTCGCTTAGCGAAGCTGCTGGCTCCGGCACCTTACGTGGTGCCGGAGAAGAAGGCCAAGAAGAGGGCCACGGGGACTCGAAAGAGTTCCCAGCGCCAGGAGGTGTCGGATTCTTTATCCGATGAATCTGAGACGCGCGCCTCCCTTGAAAACGAGGAGGAGGAAGAAGAAACCTCTCCCCCTCCAGCGGGGGAAGGAAAGAAAAGGAAGGCCGCCCCGACTAGGGAGGCCGAAGGGTCCAAGAAGGGGAAAACCCTTCCTCTGGACTACCCCGCCGATGCTGATGACGATGAAGAGGAGTGGCCGCGCAGGGCCAAGCATCCGGCGGAATCGTAAGTATCCGGGCACCCGAGTAATTCGTAGCATTCCTTTATTACACATCCTTTCCTTATGTCGAATATAATTATGTAGTCCGCCCAAGGCCGGGCTCGACGAGTCGTCAAGCGGCTCCCTGGATTCGTCGGACATGAATTCAGTTCCACCCGCTACCTCCCCCCGCACTGCGGACGACGCCGAAGTGGCGTCGCAACAAGCTCCGGGCCAAGAGGAGGTGGTCCTGGAGGAGCCGCGAGGCGACCTCCCGGACTCCAGGAGTGAAGGGGACAAGACCCCCCAGGGCTCCAAGTCCGGCTTTGAGCCGGACACCGCGCCGGAATCTTCAACGGTTCCGGACCGCGGTAGGTGAACTCCTTCCAAGAGGAGTAAGCCTACTGAGCCGGCGGCCCCCGTCCAACCGGAGGCGCCGGACAATCTGCTGGAGGTGCTTAACGGCACCTCCATCGACGAGGAGCACCGCACTATTATGAGTGCGGTGATCCAGAAGGTTCAGTCCGCCAAGAGCGGACTGACTGAAGCTTGTGCCAGCCTTCTAACAGGCTTCGAGGTAAGTGCAGGATATATAAAAAATATTACCGCATAGACAGTAGCCCCTGATGCTCTGTTTGGCGTTCGGAAAGAAAAGCCGAATAGAGGATCTAATGAAATTCGCAGGAGTCTAACAGAAAGAGAGTCAATATGCGTATGCAGGCTTCGCTGCTGGCGACCGCCGCACTGACTGCGGAGGTGGGCACACTGAAGCTGGGCCTCGAGCGGACCGAGCAAGAGCTCGGCCTTGCCAAATGGCAGCTCGAGGAGAAAGGAGGTAAGAAATACCTTATATAAAAAAGAAAATATAAAAGTGCAATTGCAAAAATATGACAGGATTAACATGGTTATTGTAGGGGCCACAACTGAGGTGGCGACCCTCAAGCAAGCGTTGGCCGAGGCCGATAAGAGAGCGGCCACAGAGCGCTCCGGGCGGGAGAGGTATGAAGCCCAGGTTGGCGAGGTGCGGCAAGAGCTCCAGGCTCTCATGGAAAAACATGAGAGTTTGGAGCTTGACTCAAAGACGCGAGCGTCCGAGCTCGCGGCAGCTATTGAGAATGCCAAGTCTGCCAAGGCTGAATCCCAGAAGGCCCTCCAGGAGTTGGATGCGGTAAAAAAGATATCGGCGGGTAAGGCATTCTTTATGCAAAGCAAACATGTAAAAGTGAGCTTCTTGTTACTTACCCGAATCCGGAGCTCGCCAGGAGCATTTGTAGATCTTCCCCGTAGCTTATCTGATGCCGCCGCATTCTACCAAGCTGCAGAGGGCAGCTCGACGGAGAAGGTGTTCTGGTCTCAGTATGCTGAGGCCGGACACCCAGTGCCCCTGAGCGACCAGCTGAAGCAGCTGGTCGAGCTCCACAAGGCGGCCGAACAGGCCATGAAGGTCCTCATAGTTCGGCTGTGGCCTGGAGAGGCTTTGCCTGGGAGCTACTTCGGGCTGGTGCGGCAGCTGGTGGAGGCCTGTCCAAGGCTCGAGGTCATCAAGCGCTCCGTTTGCATTGAAGGTGCCCGTAGGGCCCTTCCCCGCGCTAAGGTGCACTGGGGCAAGCTGGATGGTGAGAAGCTTGTGAAGGACGGGCCATCGCCGGGGAAGGAGCATCGCAAGCCCGAGAACTATTATAAGGACGTTCTGAAGGGTGCCCGCCTTGTGG
Organism: Aegilops umbellulata; assembly: GCA_032464435.1. NCBI lineage: Eukaryota > Viridiplantae > Streptophyta > Magnoliopsida > Poales > Poaceae > Aegilops > Aegilops umbellulata. The sequence continues at coordinate 336,989,324 of CP136058.1, forward strand.
CGGATGAATGTTCCATGGATGTAATTTTGGATTAAACTCGCTCGTGTTATCCTGTGCGCTGAAAACTTGTTCATGTGCGCTTAAGCAATGCTTTTTGAATTTAAAATATTACTTTCTGTGCGGCCGTTTATCAAAAATTGAGAGATGGCCAGTCGTCGGCTTCTGCGCCCATGCCACTAGTGCTGGGGTGTTCGGGATAAACCTGAGCGCTCTTTTTCCCATGTTTGGGTCCTTCGAGGGAGGCGCTCAGCACAACGAACAAGGCAACCAGACTATAATGCTTGAACACTCTCACTTAGCCATAGAACTCTATAATTTTAAATTTCGGCGAAGCCCCTAGTATTCGGAAGACTGAGTTCGGGGCGCTATCCACGCCTTGGTCGGACAAAGCCGACTCCTCGCTCTAAGCGGCATAAGTCTTTAGGGACTCGAAAAACCTCTTGAACAGCAACCGGTCTCTCGCTTCATCATGACAGTGAGTTTTAGCTTTCTCTACTGAGGTGCTCAGCCCAGCTCAACTGGGGCACAATCGCAGTAGTTCTCCTAGTGCTACCTTAGCCGATATAGCGGAACGTAAGGTACCAAAACATAGGAGCCGGGCAAACCCAACTATTGACCCAAGACATGATTCGGAGCCGATGCATATAATGCTATAAGTTCGGGGTGCCGCACTTGTGAAAGTGTTCGGAGTTTTCGCGCCATATTGAGGGGTACTCAAGCCCCTAGCGCATTGGCCGTACCACAGTGTACGGATGCAACATGTCATTAATGAACATATATTCATAAAAAGAGTAATGCAAAAATAGATAAAAGCTATGCATTGTTTATTAAAAATGCTGCGAGCAAAGCAGAACAATACAAATAGCGCGATACGCAAAAAGTTGGACTATTTGACATGTCCGGTCCAGGGGCAGGCCGCGGAATTGTATGCAAAACAGGTATACTGCTTGTGATAGAGACCACCTGGGAGTTCCATAATGCGGCATGGCTTGTCTGCTTCCCTGGTTCTTGCATCGTTTATGCGGTAGTTGAATTGCTGAACAGGTCATCCGAAGTATGGAGTCCTGAAAGTAAGAGAAAATAAAGAAATCGGCAGCCCCTAGTGAGGTTTAAGCCATGTTTCGGGCATGCCGTGATAGTGCCCCTCCCCCTGTGCCCATGGTATTTCAAGAGCGTAGTTATGCACGCGAAGCACTGGTTTTGCTATATCGCGAGGGCTAGGGTTGGGGCCGCATTGCTACGCCTGCTCAGAACGTGCCAGGCGGTCTTGTTGTAGGTTACTCCGGGCGCGTTTAGCAGTGTCCGGATGTTTAACGGCCGGACTGGAGAGCTGCCTTGAGAGGCTGCTTTGTACTTCCGCTGCGAGGGCCGCCGTGTGCTCCTCCGTTCGAAGGGAGCGTTCGGTGTTTCCATTGCCCATGATTACTCCTCGAGGGCCTGGCATCTTGAGCTTAAGGTATGCGTAGTGCGGCACCGCATTGAATTTTGTAAATGCGGTTCGCCCGAGCAGTGCGTGATAGCCACTACGGAACGGGACTATGTCGAAGATTAACTCCTCGCTTCGGAAATTATTCGGAGATCCGAAGACAACTTCAAGTGTGACTGAGCGTGTACAGTTGGCCTCTACACCTGGTATGACACCTTTAAAGGTCGTTTTGGTGGGCTTAATCCTCGAGGGATCTATGCCCATTTTCCGCACCGTATCCTTGTAAAGCAGGTTCAGGCTGCTGCCGCCGTCCATAAGGACTCTTGTGAGGTGAAATCCGTTGATAATTGGGTCTAGAACCAATGCGGTGAACCCGCCATGACGGATGCTAGTGGGGTGGTCCCTTCGATCAAAAGTGATCAGGCAGGAGGACCATGGGTTGAACTTTGGGGCGACTAGCTCCATCGCGTATACGTCCCGTAACACACGCTTCCGCTCCCTCTTGGGGATGTGGGTTGCGTATATCATGTTCACCGTCCGCACTTGTGGGGGAAAACCCTTCTGTCCACTGTTGTTCAGCGGCCTGGGCTCCTCCTCGTCTTCGCTACACAGCCCCTTGTCTCTGTTTTCGGCATTTAGCTTGCCTGCCTGCTTGAACACCCAACAATCTCTGTTGGTGTGATTGGCTGGCTTTTCGAGGGTGCCATGTATCTGGCACAAGCGGTCGAGTATTTGGTCCAAACTGGACGGGCCCTCAATATTTCTTTTGAATGGCTTTTTTCGTTGACCGGATTTGTAGCCTCTGAATCCGGCATTGACTGCCGTATCCTCGTTGCTGTCGCTGTTAACGCGACGCTTTTGCTTGTTCCGACGCGACCTGCCACTTTTGTCCTTGGTGTCCGAATTACCAAGGTTCTTGGTCAAGTTGTTGCTACGAGCTAGCCAGCTATCTTCTCCCGCGCAAAAGCGGGTCATGAGTGTCGTGAGGGCTGCAATAGATTTCGGTTTTTCCTGTCCAAGGTGCCGGGCAAGCCACTCGTCGCGGATGTTATGCTTGAAGGCTGCTAGGGCCTCTGCTCCGGACAGTCGACTATTTGACTTTTCTTTGTTAGGAACCGTGTCCAGAATTGCCTGGCCGATTCCTCTGGCTGCTGAATTATGTGGCTTAGGTCATCGGCGTCTGGTGGTCGCACATAAGTGCCCTGGAAGTTGTCAAGGAATGCGGCTTCCAGGTCCTCCCAAGAACCGATTGATTCTGCCGGCAAGCTATTAAGCCAATGCCGGGCTGGTCCCTTAAGTTTGAGTGGGAGGTATTTTATGGCGTGTAGATCATCGCCGCGGGCCATGTGGATATGAAGGATATAATCCTTGATCCATACCGCAGGATCTGTTGTGACATCGTATGATTCGATGTTCACGGGTTTGAAACCCTCAGGGATTTTATGATCCATTACTTCATCTGTGAAGCATAGTGGGTGTGCGGCGCCTTTGTATTGGGCTATATCACGACGCATCTCAAACGAGCTTTGTCTATTGTGTTCGGCCCGGCAGGATTTATTATATCCGGAGTGACGATCACCGTCACGTACCGTGGGGCACCCGCGCGATACGTAGATCGATCTTGTTTGCCTTGCCTTGTCCTCCAGTATGTCTCGCAGGTCTGACGCATTCTCTCGTGCCTTAGTATGTTTTGAGCGGCGTCGGGGCGCGGCTTGAGTGGAGGGCCGAGAGGCCTCTCTGTCACAGCCACGAGGTGGCCGGTCGGCCATGTCATGCGCCGGTGATGTAGGTTTAGGTGCTTCCTCCTCTAATCGGGGTAGCAGCCTGTGCTTTGGGTATCTCTTGGAGGGGCATTCGAGTTCATATTCTTCGGTCGCGAGGACTTCAGTCCATCTGTCGGCTAGCAAATCTTGGTCAGCTCTAAGCTGTTGCTGTTTTTTCTTAAGGCTGCTTGCCGTGGCCATAAGCCTGTGTTTGAAACGCTCTTGTTCGACGGGATCCTCTGGCACGATGAATTCGTCGTCGTCGAGGCTTGCCTCGTCTTCGGAGGGAGGCATATAATTATCATCCTCAACCTCTCTGTCTGCCGCTCTCTCATGAGGGCTAGCTTCTTCATCCTCCTGTGCTGAATCTTGCTGGAGGGGGTGTTCTTCGGCGCTATCCGGAGTATTATTATCTCCCGTGCCGGAATCACCATTTTTGCTTTGGCGGGATTTAGAGCGGCGCCGCTGACGCCGGCGCTTAGGCTGTTTCTTGGAGGGGTCATCCCCCGCCGTTCCATCGCCATCTCCTTCTTTTGGGGTATCCACCATGTATATGTCATACAACGAGGTGGTTTTCCAGTGCCCTATAGGTGCTGGTTCTTGGTCGTCTCCTACATCGGCGTCCCTACCGTCGATGTCTTCGGAGTCGAAGTCGAGCATGTCGGTTAAATCATCGATAGTGGCTACAAAGTGGGTGGTGGGTGGGCTTTGAATTTCATCGTCGTCCATATCCCAACCTTGTCGACCGCAGTCCGGCCAGGGCTCTCCTGATAAAGAGAGAGACTTTAATGACTTTAGAATATCGCCAAAGGGCGAGTGCTGAAAGATGTTCGCGGCGGTAAACTCCATGATCGGCGCCCAATCGGATTCGATCGGTAGGGGCGCGGAGGGCTTGGACACCGGAGAGGAGTCCGGCCCTACGGAGTCATGGGCCTTGCGGAGTGCGGGGCTGGTGTTCGGCTCGATCGCCGTTGGGATCGCAGCCCCCGAGGCGGCGTCCAACCACTCGTCCTCGATCGGTGCAGTTGGTTCCGAATCAAGGGTCGGAACCGATGCGTGCGCGGCCTCCAGGGCACTGTTCGGCGACAGAGCTAGGTCATGCCCATCGCGATAGTGCGGCGCGCTCGGCTGTGGCTCGAATCCGTCGAAGATCAAGTCCCCGCGAACGTCAGCCGTGTAGTTTAAACTTCCAAATTTGACCTGATGGCCAGGGGCGTAGCTTACGACCTGCTCTAGATGGCAAAGCGAATTGGCCCGCAGTGCAAAGCCGCCGAAGATGAAGATCTGTCCGGGGAGAAAAGTCTCACCCTGGACTGCATCGTTATTGATGATCGAAGGAGTCATCGGGCCTAAAAGCGACGACACAAAGGAACTCTCAATGAAAGCACCAATGTTGGTGTCAAAACCGGCGGATCTCGGGTAGGGGGTCCCGAACTGTGCGTCTAGGCGGATGGTAACAGGAGACAAGGGACACGAAGTTTTACCCAGGTTCGGTCCCTCTCGATGGAGGTAAAACCCTACGTCCTGCTTGATTAATATTGATGATATGGGTAGTACAAGAGTAGATCTACCACGAGATCAAGGAGGCTAAACCCTAGAAGCTAGCCTATGGTATGATTGTTGTATGCCGTATGTCGTCCTACGGACTAAAGCCCTCCGGTTTATATAGACACCGGAGAGGGTTAGGGTTACACAAAGTCGGTTACAATGGTAGGAGATTTAAATATCCGCATCGCCAAGCTTGCCTTCCACGCCAAGGAAAGTCCCTTCCGGACACGGGACAAAGTCTTCAATCTTGTATCTTCATAGTCCAGGAGTCCAGCTGAAGGTATAGTCCGGCCATCCGGACACCCCCTAATCCAGGACTCCCTCAGGGGGTCCTTCCCACACGACCCAGAAACCGTCGGGGATATGCCCTCCTGGCACACACATTCGGCAAAATGAGGTCGTGTGCGACCGGCGAGCGCTCAAATACGGAAATACATACAGTAGAGCTAAAAATACAATTATACGGCGACATTGTTTCCGGTCGCAAGTACATCCCACAAAGTCAGTCCCCGCTAAATGTTTCCGTTCGTATGTACATCCCACACAGTCGCTCCAAGGAAAACGTTTCCATTCATAGGTACATCAAACATAATTTTTCCCGTTAAATTGTTTGCGTTATTGAATATATCACACACGGTCCATGAAAGAAATTGTGTGGCAAAGGTTTTCCATCACACACAGTTTTTATGTGGTAAACATTTGCGCAAGGTGGCCTAACGCAAACAATTTTCAAGAGAAAGTCTTGTATGATTGTCCATTGATCCAACACGGTTTATTCCTAGAAACTGTGTGCGTTGCCTGAGGTCATTGCCCATGGTATTTTTTCAACAACCGTTTGCAATAGCAAAACCCAATTAGCAGGCTAATTCGCCATTAGCAAGCTAATTATCTAATTATTCATAATCCATTTATTAATCTAATTGACATTTCATATTAAGCACACTATATATTTCATTTTCATAATTGAAATACATCAGAGTACAACATCATATAGCTTCAGCAGCCAGCTACCCCATTACACAACTACACTAGGACCAAGTTTCACATGCAACATCTATAACCTTTCGAAATTAGCATCATAGACGGTACATAGACAAATGTATATCATCTGAAAAACTTCTGAAGCAGAAGGCGAATATTGAGCCTTCATTGATGTTGAAGGTCTTTGTAACTTTAGGCCAGTGCCTGTGGATGATTGATCGTCCATCCTTCGTCCTCTTCAGGAACACTTCAATATTGAACCGTGGGTGTTGTATGAATACCTTCCTCGCCTCCTGACCATACAGGTGGTTTGAGAGGTAATCATCAGTGAACTGCTTTGGAAAGGCTTGAAAACAAGGATGTGCATAAATATCTTCTCTATATTGGAAATGGGACAAATGAATAAAAAAGGCAAGGTATAATAGTTAGTACCATCCTGTAGTGAACTGATGTCTTCTTCATTGTGCAGACAAAGATCTTGTTGTTTTTTGTCGCTAATTTCTTTATCCTAACAATCTTTCTGAGTTTCTTGACTTGAATGATATTCATGGACAACTCATTTCCCCATATACAAAAAGGGTCGAACAGTGGGTCAAAACCTCTGACAGCAGGATCTACATGTGCAAGACCAAATTGTTAAAAACCTAAATATTAGAATGGTTCCTGCAATTGCACAATAATGTGCTATTAGACAACGGACCATGCACGTGCTAAACTCGATTGTAAACCTCAGTGCTTCCCATTGTTTCCCGGCAACACATATAAGGCAGTTAGTCATCAGGTTAAGTAAGGGTTCGCATGCTATCAGTAAAATATGTTGATGAAAAATAATCACATTGTAGATTCATCCGATTAATTCAAGCCACACGGAAAACCCATTTATCCAAACCAATCATGATTAAGAACTAGGGAATATAACACTTGTATATGTTTCTCATGTATTAAGTGCAGCCAAATTCAGTTTATTCTTCACATGCACAACAATACAAAATTCTACCCACGACAATTGGACATCGCGTTGCATAATTGAACCAAGCAGTTAACTAAACACCACAACAAATGAACCAAACATTAACTGAGCACCACATTGCACAATATAATATACTTCTAATAGAAGATCAGACAGTTAACCAAACAGTTCACTACAGCCAATTGTAGCAATTGTATTTGTTTCTCATGTATTTACTACATCCAAATTCAATTTATTCCTCACATGGTATACAATAACAGAATGCACCCACAACTATTGAACATCGCATTGCAGAATTGAACCAAACAGTTAACTAAACACCACAACACAAATGAACCAAACGTTAACTGAGCACCACATTACACAATGTATAACCAAACCAAGCATGCTTGACAACTTGGAAATATAGCAATTGTATTCATTTCTCATGTATTTTGTAAAGATAAATTTGATTTATTTCTCACATGGAAGACAATGCAAAATTGCAGCCTGAAGAATTGAACATCACATTTGCAGAATTGAACCAAACAGTTAACTGAAGACGACAACTAGTTAACAAAACAATTAATAAGTGAGCACCACACAGCACGACGTATAGAACATATACACTGGAGCAACAGATTGCATGGTAAAATTAGATATCACAATTCACTAGAATTTGTGAAGGAAAGGCAGGAGCAGCACACGCAACGGGTAAACCGAGCATGCTTAACCGACGTAGCTAGCAAATGGCAAGGTGCTCCTTCAAGATCTGGGGGTCGGCACAAATGACAGCCATCGCGAGCTCATCCGCGCGTGCGACCGCGATTTGCTTCTCCGCTGCCAAATACTCCTTGAGGTCCTGGCTATATTGCGTGCACCATGGCTTAGGCCGGCGCTTATTTGGTGGAGGGGTTGGTGATTTGGGTGGAAGGTGTCGCGCTCGCGCCGACGGTCTTGGCATGTGGGATGTGGAAGGAGGAGGAGGATGGGGGTCGGGTGTGGATTACCTGCCTGGATAGGCGAGGCCAAGGAGCATGAAGGAGGGTCGCCGGCAAGGAGGCGGTGGCGCTGCAAGCAAGGAGTGAAGGTTTCAAATTGGAAAGGAAGGCGGAAAGAGGGGAAATGTGGCTTTTGGTAAGGGGGATGGACGGAGAGGTACAAATAGCTTAACCAGTGTGTGTTGAGTTTGAACGTCAAAAATTTTGGTTCGAATTTCCCTGGTTACAGTGGTCATCCACATCATTGCATAATTTGGGTACATGCCCTAAGCATCGAGGCTATTTTACATGTCGAGAACAAGGGAAAGCTGTATACAGGTCCTAAAAAGGAAGAGATGATCTTGGAAATCCCTTGGACACTCTGTCACACGTCTGCGCCGCTTTTCGCCTTGGTGTATGATCCTTTGAGAGGATCAATGATCGAGTATACATGAGGGGCCTGGAAAAGGGCCCTTGGTATCATCAAGAAGTGATGTGGGTTGTAAAGAACCTGAAAAATAAAAATAAGAAGAAAACAGGGAAGAATATGAGGGTCCGGATAGGGTCGAGCCGTATTGTGGACTTTGTTTTTAGTGTGCCTTCGTCTTTGCCCATGGTATCTTTAGTGCGTAGTTATGTATGCGCGGTACGTATGCTGCAATTAGGTTGGGGTTTTGACGAAGGCCATATTGCTAATCTAGCTCCAGATGAGCCGGACTGTCATTTTGCAGGGTAGACCAGACTCGTTTGACAGTGTCCGGGGGTTTGACTGCCGGTGTAGTACTCGGCTTGATCAGACCACCCTGTACTTCAACTACGAGTGCCGCAGTGTGCTCCTCAGTATGGAGGGAGCGCTCCATGTTTCTATTAACTGTTATAACGCCGCGTGGTCCGGGCATCTTGAGCTTTAGATAAGCATAGTGGGGGACCGTGTTGAAACGGGCGAACGTGGTCCGTCCGAGCAGTGCGTGATAGCCACTGCGGAAAGGGACGATGTCGAATATCAAGTCCTTGCATTGGAAATTATCTGGTGAGCCGAAGACTACCTCTAGCGTTATGGACCCTACACAGCAGGCCTCTACACCGGGTATCACTCCTTTGAAGGTGGTTTTGGTGGGCTTGATTCTTGACAGATCAATGCCCATTTTGCGGATAGTGTCCTGGTAAAGCAGGTTAAGACTGCTACCGCCGTCCATGAGGACGTGCGTGAGATGGAATCCGTCGATAATTGGATCGAGGACCAATGCTGCCGAACCTCCATGACGGATACTGGTCGGGTGGTCTCTACGATCAAAAGTGATCGGACAGGCTGACCATGGGTTAAATTTTCGGGAGACTGGCTCGATGGCATAAACATCCCTTAGTGCGCGCTTCCACTCTCGCTTGGGGATATGAGTGACATAGATCATGTTCACGGTTTTTACCTCGGGAGGAAATTTCTTTTGCCCCCCTGTGTTTGTTGGGCTAGGTTCTTCATTGTCATCCTTGCTAGGCGGCCCTTTCCCCTTACGTTCGGTGTTTATTTTACCGGCCTATTTAAAGACCCAAGAGTCTCTGTTGGTATGTTTGGTAGGCTTGTCAGGGGTGCCATGAATTTGGCAAGGCCGGTCAAGTGTTTTGTCCAAACTGGATGGACCATCTTTGTTTCCTTTGAATGGCTTCTTCCGCTGATCGGGTTTAGAGCCATTGAATTCGGTGTTGACCACCGTATCTTCAGTATCTTCATTGTTGCTTTGACGCTTGTGTTCGTTGCATCGTGGCTTGTCGTTGCCATCTCTGGCTTTAGAGGTGCCAGGGTTGCTGGTGCTGTTGCTTCTACGAGCTAGCCATCTATCTTCTCATGTGCAAAAGTGGTCATAAGTGTAGTGAGAGCTGCCATGGAGTTTGGTTTTTCTTGGCCAAGGTGTCAGGCGAGCCACTCATCCCGGACGATGTGTTTATAGTCCGCAAGGGCTTCGGCGTCCGGACATTCTACAATTTGGTTCTTTTTAATTAAGAACCTAGTCCAGAGCTTCCAGGCTGACTCTCCGGGTTGCTGGACTATGTGACTAAGGTCATCGACGTCTAGAGGCCGAAAGTAGGTACCTTGGAAGTTGTCTCTAAAGGCATCTTCCAAATCTTCCCAGCTACCGATGGAGTTTTCTGGGAGGCTGTTTAACCAGTGTCGTGCTGGTCCCTTGAGTTTTAGGGGGGGGGGGGTACTTGATGGCATGGAGATCGTCACCGCGAGCCATGTGAATGTGGAGAAGAAAGTCTTCGATCCATACTGCAGGATCCATCATACCATCGTATGATTCAATGTTCATGGGTTTAAACCCTTTTGAGAACTGGTGCTCCATTACCTCATCGGTGAAGCATAAGGGGTGTGCGGCGCCTCTATATCGGGCGACGTCACGGCGCAGTTCAGATGAAGTCCGTATGCGGTTTCGGCCCGGGTGAGGTTGTGCTTGTCGCACCAGGCTTGATGGCCGTCTTCTCGCGTTGGGGCACGCCCCCTTGATTCATAGATTGATCTGGCTTGGCCTGCTCTATTGTTCAGGTCCTGCCGTAGGTCATAGGTGTATCCTGGAGCCGCTGTTTCTCTGCCTCTATGACGAGGTGGTGCGGGTTGGTGTTCAGCATAGGTGGCCGCTTTATCTCGCCCACGCGGTGGCTGGTCTGGTTCATCAGCATGGTCATATCTTGATGGTATGGGCTCGAGGGCCTCATTGTCAAATTGTGGTAGTAGCCGATGCTTCGGATAATTCTTTGCTGGGCGTTGAAGGCCATACTCTTCGGAAGCTAGGACCTGGGTCCATCTGTCGTTGAGTGTATCATGTTCGGCTTGTAGCTGTTGCTGCTTCTTTTTTAGGCTTCTCGCAGTGGCGATTAGCTAGCGCTTTAAAGGGCTCCTGCTCGAGTGGTTCCTCTGGCACGATGAAGTCTTCATCGCCAAGGCTTACATCATCCTCGGAGATTGGCAGATAGTTACAATCCTCCGAGTCCTCGTTCCCAACTGGCTCGTCAGGGTTAACTTGCCCATCCTCCCAATCATCCTGTTCGGATGCTGGATCGGCGGGGGCTTCGGGGTCTTCAGTGTTCTCCGAAGTGTTATTGTCTTGGGTGCCGGTATTACTATCTTTTTTGCGACGTGATTTTGAGCGGCACTGCGAACGTCGACGCTTTGGAGGTGCTTCAGCAGGCTTGTCCTCAACCGGATCCTTCCTACCGTCGTCGTCATCCTCTTTGGGTGTGTCCAACATATACACGTCATATGTGGAGGTGGCCTTCCAACGTCCGGTGATCGGCGGGTATTGGCCTTGTTCGTCTCCGGCATTGTCATCCATGTCGTCGATGTCTTCGGAGGCGTAGTCCAGCATGTCGGTTAAATATTCGATAGTGGCTATGAAGTGGGTGGTGGGTGGGACGTAAAATTCCCCGCTTTCAGCTCCTAGTCCAGGCTGGGCGTAGTTCGGAAGTGATTCGTCTGTAATGGCGAGGGATCGCATTAAGTCCAGAGCCTCATTTAAGAGAGAGGTTTGGACGGGGAAACGAGAGTCCGCGCGGCTGGCCGGGGCGAAGGCCTCCTGGCCATGCTTGCTTGGCACGGACTTCAAGAGTTCGGATTTGGAGTTCGGGGGCGAGTCCAGTATTTCAATGATAGGGGGAACCCAGTCTGATTACGAGTTCGTCGTGGACACAATCGCCTCTGAATCCTCGATAATGCAGTTTGCAGCGAAGAGTCCGGTGGGCTCCAAACTCCCATCTTCGGACTTGATGGTTTGCTCCGGATCTAAGGCCAGAGCGGTGATCAAGGTTGCGAACCCTTCGAATATCAAGTCTCCTTGGATATCGGCGACATAGTTTAGATTTCCAAAACTGATCTGATGACCAGTGGCGTAGCTGTCGATCTATTCAAGGTGGCCAATCGAGTTGGCACGTAGTGTGAAGCCGCCGAACACGAAAATTTTGTCGGGGAGGAAAGTCTTCCCCGAAACAGCATCAATGTTGATGATCAAGCGAGCCATCGAACCTTTTGTCAATGACACAGTGGAACTCTCAATGAAAGCACCAATGTCGTTGTCAAAACCGGCCGATCTCAGGTATGGGTCCTGAACTGTGCGTCTGAGGATCGAAGGTAACAGGAGGCATGAGACACAATGTTTACCCAGGTTCGGGCCCTCTTAATGGAGGTAATACCCTACTTCCTGCTTGATTGACCTTGATGAATATAGGGGTTATAAGAGTTGATCTACCTCGAGATCATAATGGCTAAGCCCTAGATGTCTAGCCTGTATGATTTGGCTTAGCTTCTATGGACCAACCCCTCCGGTTTATATAGACACCGGAGGGGCCTAGGGTTGTACAGAGTCGGTTCACAAAGAAAGGAAACTACACATCCAGATGCCAAGCTTGCCATCCACGTAAAGGAGAGTCCCATCCGGACACAGGAGAAGGCTTCTATCTTGTTCCTTCATGGCCCATCAGTCCATCCCATGTCACATAGCCCGGATGCCCTGGGACCCCATAATCTAGGACTCCCACAATGGGTACAACTGGGAGTGCAATGAGCGGTGCCCTGGGCCGGCGCGCCGCTTCAAATGGTGGACGCAGTGAGAGGTCGCGTCCGCCCTGACCCCCTTGACCGTGGACCTTGACGGTGTACGTCACCTTGTGTCCAGATCTGAGATGCCACGTGTACCAGATGAATGACTCCAAGTTCGATCACCGTGATTCTAGGTGCAAGCCGGGGAACACTGTTGGAGCCACCCCCCTCATAATTTTCCTATTCCTGCATTTTAAGTTCCTACGAAGAGAGTAGTACTTGCTCTAAATGATGTGCCACTGCAAGAGCCGCCTATATTAATTAACCATGCTCTAAAAATGTGGACCAACTTTGACTATAGTAGTATACTGTACTAGGTAAGTAGGTGACCTTGCGCTTGGCTCTTCGCCTCTTCCGGAAGTCGAACAATAATGATGGTACTATAGTAGTACTCCTCGCAATCTGACACCAAATGAACTACTACACGTCCACCGCTTGTAAGCACAAGTTTCTCCTGATGCTGCGAGCCACCACACACACGTTGGCAAGGGAGAAGGTATAGTAAGCAAGCTTCTCGTCGTTCTGCGAGTTAACAGGACACATCAAAGTTAATATTTAGTGCTCTCTTCAAAAAGGGCCGACCATGTCCATGGCTACCATCCCGTGCTCTGTCATTGAGTACGTGCACTATTCACGTGCCATTGAGGGAAAAATATTGCGTAGTATTAGGTGCCATCATAGTGCACAACTCAATTACGCACTGATTATGTCCATTTTCTTGCATGACACGTGCACCTTGATGCTCTATGTCTCGCGTGTTGGCAAAAGGATGAACAAATCTCACGTCAAAAAAAGAGAGTGGAAGAACATAGATTCCTGACGACCGAGAAGGAGCAAGGAACCTCACGGTGGAGCGTCTACACTCATAATATTTTATATTATCCAGCTATATAAAATCAACCAATCATGTCCACAGTAGACCGGAAGAGTACGAAACACGGCAACCCAGTGTAGTTACATCATACATGGCCAACCCACGCTATCACCATATTTCTTGGCCTCCGTGCGACACCTAGCTCTAGTAATCCACCAGCCCGTATTGCTTCTTGCTCCTCGTCTCTCTCAAAGTGCGGCGGACTGGCGTTTTTGCCGTTTATTGAGGTCGGTTAACTCATCACATGTTAGCGACATGCCAATAGCATTCTAAAAAATTACTGTACTCTATTGTTATGCCAAGAAGAAGAAGCGCTTTGACCGACGGACCAAACAAGACATGCGTGTCGTGCCGCGAGTGTGTCCAGTTTCTCGTTTTGAACTTGTCTGGTGTAGTAGTAACACTTGGTTTTGACTATTAATAAGATTTTATATAGGGCCTAATGTATTCTTCGAGGTTGCCTTTGACTATTGATAAGATTTTATATAATTTGAAAATTATATCATTCGAAGATCCTTTCATGTTCCGTTTCAAGAAAAAAAGATCCTTTCACATATGAATTTGACGGTATGCTTTGAGCAACTTGCATGTCCTATACTGCTTCTGTTTGGATACTCTAACTTAGCTAGAGGTAAGACTAACTCATGACTAACCCTGAACTAACTGTAGCCAAAGAGGTGTTTGGATGACAAGGTTAGATATTGACAATAAATGCACTTGATGGAGAGAGAAAAGTGATTTTTCAGTGGGCCCCACAATAACTAGCTCCAATTAGCACTACTTGGCTGGCAAGATAGAGAGAGAAAAGTGATTTTTTAGTGGGCCCAATGAGAACTATCTCCAGTTAGCACCTCTTGGATGGGATAGTTTTTTTGGTGGGTTTGGTGCAACTTGCTCCAATTTAACCCTCATATTTGGATACTTTAGGGCTATTTGATCCCCAACTAGCTCAAACTAACTCTAACCCATGGATCCAAATAGGGCCAAAGTTAGTTTTGGAAAATGCATTAAGCCCTATATACATGGACAAACGGAGTACATGATACTAGCAAATGCTCACCATTAGTAGTAGTTCATTGGTTGGTTTAAATTTTTGATTCAGTTGTTGTGATGCTACTGTACAATATTCGCATGTGGTTGTTTCTGTTGGGGAACGCAGTAATTTCAAAAAAATTCCTACGCACACACAAGATCATGGTTATGCATAGCAACGAGAGGGGAGAGTGTTGTCTACGTACCCTCGTAGACCGAAAGCGGAAGCGTTGACGCAATGTAGAGGAAGTAGTCGTACGTCTTCCCGGTCGAACCAATCCAAGCACCGTTACTCCGGCACCTCCGAGTTCTTGGCACACGTTCAGCTCGATGACGCTCCCCGGGCTCCGATCCAGCAAAGCTTCAGGGAGGAGTTCCGTCAGCACGACGGCGTGGTGACGATCTTGATGTTCAACCGTCGCAGGGCTTCACCTAAGCACCGCTACAATATGATCGAGGTGTAATATCGTGGAGGGGGGCACCGCACACAGCTAAGGAACGATCACGAAGATCAACTTGTGTGTTCTAGGGTGCCCCCTGCCCCCGTATATAAAGGAGCAACGGGGGAGGCCAGCCGGCCCTATGGGGCGCGCCAAAGGGAGGGGGAGTCCTCCTCCTAGTGGGAGTAGGACTCCCCTTTCCTAGTCCAACTAGGAAGAGAGAGGGGGAAGGAAAGAGAGAGAGAGAGTGGGAGAGGGAAAGAGGGGCCGCGCCCCCCTCCCTAGTTGTAACGCCCCCGATGTAACTTGCCATATTTGTAACCCAACTCTTGCCATTTCCGGCTATGTGTTATGATATTCCCTCCGTGGTTGGGTTCTCTCCGTTTTGCCTTTTGGTCATGTCATGCATTTCATATCATGTCATCATGTGCATCGCATTTGCATACGCGTTCGTCTCATAAATCCGAGCATCTTTCCCGTTGTCCGTTTTGCAATCCGGCGCTCCTATGCCTCCCGGCGTCCTCTTTTACATTTCTTCGTGAGCGGGTATTAAACATTCTCGGAATGGACCGAGGTTTGACATGTGGCCTTGGTATAGCACCGGTAGACCGCCTGTCAAGTTTCGGGTCAATCGGAGTTCGTTTGGTACTCCAACGGTTAACCGGGTAACCGTGAAGGCCTCGTGTGTGTTGCAGCCCAACACCCCTTCAAAACAGCCCAATAACCCATCTAAGTCACTCCCATGTCCTCCGCCGTTCGATCACGATCGCGTGGGCGAAAACCGCACTCCGTTTGAAGCCTCCTAGCTCCTCCTATCTATAAAAAGGCCTCCTCCTCCTCCATTTGCGGGCAAAACACCCCGAAACCCTAGCCCCGCTCCTCTCTCCGCGCCGGACGTGTCCGTCCGCCGCCGGACACGCCAGCGCCGCCGCCCCGGGCCAATCAGGCCGCGCCACCTGTCAGCCGCCGCCGCCTTCCTCCGCCGGCCCGCGGGGCCCGCGCCAGGCCCGCGGGGCCCGGATCCGCCGCCGCCGCCCGCGGGCGCCCGCCAGCGCGCGCCTCCGCCCGCTTCAGCCGGCTCCGCCGTCGCCCGCCTCCGCCGCCACCTCGCCGGCCCCGCCACCGCGCCGCCACGCCGGTGCCGCCCGCCTCCGCCGCCACCTCGCCGGCCCCGCCACCGCGCCGCCACGCCGGTGCCGCCCGCCTCCGCCGCCACCTCGCCGGCCCCGCCACCGCGCCGCCACGCCGGTGCCGCTCGCCTCCGCCGCCCGCTCCTCTCCGGCCGGCCCTCCTCGCCGGCGCCGTCGCCGGAGATCGCCAGATCCAGATCCGGATCGTCGGTTGACTTTTGCCTCTCCCAGTTTTTCTGCTAAGTCCTCACGTTGCATCATCATCATGCCTTGTTCATCCTGCGATAACTTTGCATCCGTAGCTTCGATTCACGCGTATAATATGTCGAATTGTTCGTCTCGAGGAGTACATCATTTTGTTCCATTGCATCATTTTCATTTGAAGTCATCTTGATGCCCGTAATGCTGTTAGAAGAGGGCTAGTTGATGTTAGTTGCTGGATCTTATCTGAACATGTACTTTTGTCATTTTTTCCATGATTGATGTGTACCTCCTATGAGGTTGAGCTATATATGTGTTTTGTAATATGCCATGTTACCTTTCCAGGGAATTTTGCTATGTATTTTTGTGATGCTTGAGGTGACTAGAAATTGCATGCAAAGTAGGGATGTTGATGTTGCTGATTTCAGAGACTTAGCGATTTCACTAAGTCCCTGATTGTTGTTATTTTTATGCCTTGTATTCATGTTGTTTCTGAGTGATCTATGCATAATTTGAGCATGATCAGTAAGGGAGTTTTGAACTTGAGTATTTGCTTAATCCATCCATGCCTTTGTTTGCAATTATGAAGTGCCATAGCTTGAGTCAATCGAGCTCTACTTTTGCTTCAAAATATTGCTGGCAGATTGTTTACGTGTTATTCAATTTTGCCAAGCTTGGTGTAGTTGATCCTTGCTTGATATGATGTTATTCTTGCCATGTCTAGTTACTATGCCATGTCTTCTTGATGTATGTATGCTTAGTTTATCATGACTTGCTCTGTAGTGAGTGCATCAAGCTCACGAACATGCCTAGTCGTTATTAGTTTTCTGCCATGTCCAGTTTTCTACTAAGTCTGAAACCTGTAACGAAACTTGCTTATTTGACATGGGTGTAATCATATTTTCTTATCCTTTTTGGCTTATGGTCAGTAAGGGACTTTTGTCAAGTGCTTTGAGTAGATTCATGCCATGCCTTATTTTGCTATGTTCTGAACCTGTAGCATGTTGTTTCGTTGCTCTGAACTTGTCATCCTGATGTCGTTTTCCTGACTTGCTGTTATTTCACTAAGTCTGTGAATCTGTTATCGTTTGCACTTTTGCCATGCTTGTTTGAACCTGTTATGATGTAAATTAGCCGTAGCTCAGTGTTCATCTTTTGTCGTGCATCTTGAGTAGATTACTGTCATATGCTTTGTTGCCATGTTTGGGTGCAGTAGCTTAATTATTTGTTGCTTGCTAAGTAGCATCTTGCTGTTTATGGCAGATTCGTGTCATTCTTGTTTTGCTTGCCATTTGCAAACCGTGCATCCGATTCCGGTGATCCTTATATCGATTTCAACCGAAATCACCTCATCTATCCAGCGGCATGCTTGGTTTGCCAAGATTATGCCCTGTTCATCATTGTCCTCCCGGAGCATGCATTCGCATGCATATCACCTCTCGCATATCATGCCATGTTTTGCATCATGTTGATTGCGCATTGCATCGTGGTTGATATTGGTTCCTTTGCTTGTTCTCTTGTCTTGGGTAGAGCCGGGAGACGAGTACGTGAACGAGGAACCTGTTGAGAACGCTTACGAGGACCAAGCTTTCGACAACTCTGAGAACCTTGCAGGCAAGATGACCATACCCTCGAAATCACTTCTATCTTTGCTTGTTAGATTGCTCGCTCTTTTGCTATGCCTATGCTGCGATACCCACCACTTGCTTTATCATGCCTCCTATATTGCCACGTCAGCCCCTAACCATCCATGTCCTAGCAAACCGTTGTTTGGCTATGTTACCGCTTTTGCTCAGCCCCTCTTATAGCGTTGCTAGTTGCAGGTGAAGATGAAGTTTGTTCCTTGTTGGAACATGGACTTGTTGTTCCTTGTTGAAACATGTTTACTTGTTGGGATATCACAATACCTCTTATTTAATTAATGCATCTATATACTTGGTAAAGGGTGGAAGGCTCGGCCTTATGCCTGGTGTTTTGTTCCACTCTTGTCACCCTAGTTTCCGTCATACCGGTGTTATGTTCCCGGAGTTTGCGTTCCTTACACGGTTGGGTGATTTATGGGACCCCCTTGACAGTTCGCTTTGAATAAGACTTTTCCAGCAAGGCCCAACATTGGTTTTACCATTCGCCACCTAGCCTTTTTCCCTTGGGTTCTGCAGACTCAAGGGTCATCTTTATTTTAAACCCCCGGGCCAGTTCTCCTTCGATTGCTGGTCCAAACTAGAGCCCTTTGCAGCGCCACCTCGAGGCAACTCGAGGGCTGGTTTTAGTTGTACGGAGTGTTCATCCGGATGTGCCCTGAGACCGAGATATGTGCAGCTCCTATCAGGATTTGTCGGCACAATCGGGCGGCTTTGCTGGACTTGTTTTATTGCTGTTGAAGTGTCTTGTAGTCCGGGATTCCGAGATTGATCGGGTCTTCCCGGTAGAAGGAATATCCTTCGTTGACCGTGAGAGCTTATCATGGGCTAAGTTGGGACACCCCTGCAGGGTATTATCTTTCGAAAGCCGTGCCCGCGGTTATGAGGCAGATGGGAATTTGTTGATGTCCGGTTGTAGAAAACCCGAAGTTGACCTTAACTAAAACACATCAACCGCGTGTGTAACCGTGATGGTCTCTTCTCGGCGGGGTCCGGGAAGTGAACACGGTTGTTGGAGTTATGTCTGACGTAGGTTGTTCAGGATCACTTCTTGATCATTTCTAGCTTCTCGACCGTGCTTTGCCTTCTCTTCTCGCTCTCTTTTGCGCTGTAGTCAACTTATGCTAGTCGCTTGCTGCAGCTCCACCTCACTATCCTTTTCCCACCTTTAAGCTTAAATAGTCTTGATCTCGCGGGTGTGAGATTGCTGAGTCCCCGTGGCTCACAGATATTATCACCTCAGTTGCAGGTACCAACGATGTCAGGGCAGATGACGCGACCGAGCTCACTTGGGAGTTCGATGAGGAACGTGGCCGTTACTATGTTTCTTTTCCAGATGATCAGTAGTGGAGCCCAGTTGGGTGATCCGGGGATCTGTTTAGCATTTGGGGTAGTCTTGTTCCATTTTGGTGCCGTAGTCGGACCTTGAGTGTAATCTGTTTGATGGATGTTATTTATGTACTTGTGTGAAGTGGCGATTGTAAGCCAACTATGTATCTTTCCCCTTTATTTATTACATGGATTGTGTGAAGATTACCTCACTTGCGACATTGCTTTCAATGCGGTTATGCCTCTAAGTCGTGCCTCGACACGTGGGAGATATAGCCGCATCGAGGGCGTTACAAGTTGGTAATCAGAGCCTTTCCCGACTTTAGGAGCCCCCACTGTTTGATCGTCTTTAGTGACCGAGTTGTGTCTAGAAAAAATGTTTTGAGTCATTTAGGAATTATATATCGGAGAGTTTAGGAATTCTTTTTACTTCCCAGTCCCTTCGACCTTCTGGTAAGGCATCCTGACGTAGAGTTTTGACTCTTCTCTTCTCAAATTTCACTAAAATTTTTTTAGGATCACGCGGGTATATTACAATCGTTCCGATGGTTTTATGATGACAACATTGTCTTGGTTGCCTCCTGACATTTAGGGGTTGTGGCAGTGTCCCGGGGAGTTGAGCTCCGAGGTGTTGTCGTCATAATCTTATCGTTGCGGTTTTGGAATACCTGAGTTTAGTACGACCGACATAAAAAATCTCTTTTGTACAGTTGTTGGTGAGATAACCTGATAGCCCAGTACTGTGGCGAGTGCAGGAGTATTGCCATGACTTGTATAACGGATGTGTTTTCGAAGGTTGAGGTAGACGATTTCCGAAGGTTTCTTGGTTATGTGTTGAAGGATGGATACAGCTGGTTGTAGGATTTGCTAGTTTGGGTGAGATATTATGCTTCCCCTGTATCCCCAACACCTGATTGCATAACCAGAAAATTTCGGGAGTTTATAAGTGGGAATTCATGTAGCCTTAGTATTTCTTCCGCAGATATTTGGTTTGTGATTGGGTAATCCTTACCAAGTATTTGTTCACTTCCGTACCTTATTGATTTTATTTCTTACCATGCTCTAAGTGGCTTCTCAGCTTTGGAAGTGTGATGATTTACATTGGAATTCATTCGTTCATTCTCGTTCGAATGTTAATTGTGAAGACTATATGTTGCAATTTCGTTCCTTTGATTCAGCTTCAATATATCTCTGTCAAGATGCTAATGGATGTCACCCTCTTCAGGATGGCTCCGCCTACTCGTCTGAATCCGGAACGCAATGATGGAGATCAGGCTAACCCTCCGCCACCACCTCCGCCTCCGGAAGCTTGGCAAGCCTTGATGACTGCCACAAATGCCAATGCTCAGATTCTGATTCAGCTCTTGCAAGATCGCAACCAGGGTCAAGCTAATCAAGAGAATCAAGGCCAAGGCAACAATCAGCCGCATTTCGCTTCACTGAACCAGTTCCTTGCTAATCAGCCAAAAACCTTCAGCTACTGTGTCGAGGCCACAGACGCAGATGATTGGCTCGTGGACATCAGCAAGCATTTCGAGTGCAGCAATGTCAGACCTGAGGACTTTGTCAAGTTTGCCCCTTTTCAACTCAAAGATCAAGCTGCTGAGTGGTTCCAGCAATACAAAGATTCCAGAGGAGGTCGTGTGATCACTTGGGATGATTTCCGCCGTGATTTCAAAGCGCACCACATTCCAGAAAGTGTTGTTGAGCTTAAGCGGGAGGAATTCCGCAATCTCAAGCAAGGCAACATGACTGTCTATTAGTACAACACTCAGTTCCAGAAGCTCTCTCGTTTTGCAAGGCAAGACATTCCTGATGAGAAGAGTATGATCTACCAGTTCAGGCGTGGTCTCAGAGAAGATCTGCAGCTTGCTCTCGTGCTTTTCGAGCCATTAAAGTATGATGAATTCTACAACATGGCACTGAAACAAGAAGCTGCTCAGCTCAAGTGTGAGGCATCTAAGAAGAGAGTCAGAGACGCAGTTCAGTCTTCTTCTTCCTCACTTGTGGCAGCTAAGCAACAGAAGTTCTGGTTGCCTCCTCCTCCTCCGTTCCGTCAGCCTTATCAGCAGAAGAACTCAAGTGGTCGTGGATCTTCCCACCCACCCAACCCTGGTTATCAGAACAAGTCTCAGAATCAAGCTCCAAGGCCAAGTGCTCCTTACCATCGTCCGCTCTCAGAAGTGACTTGTAACAAATGTCAGCAGAAGGGTCACTATGCGAACAAGTGCTTCAACCAGAGGCGCCTTCCGCCTCCTCCTCCTGTGAAATCTTCCAGCAATGCAGTGGTCAAGCATAATCCTAAGCATGCCAAGGTGAACATGTTGAATGCAGCTCAAGCAGAGGAGTCTTCTGAAGTGATCATGGGTAATCTTCCTGTTAATGATATTCCTGCCAAAGTCTTATTTGACACTGGAGCATCGCTTTCTTTCATGTCAAGACCTTTTGCATCTAAGCATGATTTCGTTACTCAAGTTTTGCCGAGACCGTTGTCTATTGTGTCCCCGGGCAAGCAAATGACATCTAATGTTTGTGTCCCGGATGTTTCTATCAAGATGGGCGACTATAAATTCTTGTCTAAACCAGTTGTTCTTGGTGATTCTGATATTGATCTTATTCTCGGGATGGCCTGGCTTTCTAAGCACAAGGCTCAGCTTGAGTGTGCTGCCAGGGAAATCAAATTGACTCACACTTCGAACGATGTGATCATCTATGCTTCTCGTGATGATACCATTCGGTTGTTTTCTCTCAATGAGATGGGTGAAATGGAGGCTATCTCCCAGATTCCAGTCGTTTGTGAGTACCAAGATGTTTTTCCAGAAGAGCTTCCGGGTATGCCTCCTCGCAGGCCAGTTGAATTCGTTATTGAGCTTGAGCCTGGCACGGAACCCGTTTGCAAGCGTCCTTACAAGCTTGGACCAGATGAGCTCAAGGAATTGAAGATTCAACTCGATAAACAAGAACGTCTGGGTCTGATCAGACCGAGTTCTTCTCCTTGGGGTTGTGGTGTTCTTTTTGTCAAGAAGAAGGATGGCACGGACCGACTTTGTGTCGATTACCGTCCATTGAACAAGAAGACTATCAAGAACAAGTACCCACTTCCCAACATCAATGAGCTATTTGAGCAACTCAAAGGTGCTAAGGTGTTCTCCAAGCTGGACCTTCGTATGGGTTATCATCAGATTCGCATTCGTGAAGAAGATATTCCCAAGACAGCATTCAGAACAAGCTTTGGTTCTTATGAATATACTGTCATGTCTTTCGGCCTTGTCAATGCTCCACCGTATTTCACTCGCTTGATGAATTTCATCTTCAACCCCTACATCAACGAATTTGTCTTGGTCTATCTCGATGATATTTTGGTCTTCTCTAAGAATAAGAAGGATCATGCCGAACATTTGCGATTGGTACTCGACAAGCTCAGAGAGTATCAGTTATATGCGAAGTTCTCCAAATGTGAATTTTGGCTTGATGAAGTTCTTTATCTTGGTCATATCATCTCTGCCAAGGGCATCGCTGTTAATCCAGAGAGGGTGTCTGCAGTTTTGAATTGGAATCCTCCTCAGAATGTCAAGCAGCTTCGCAGTTTTCTGGGACTTGCAAGCTATTGCAGAAGATTCGTTGAGAATTTCTCCAAGATTGCCAAGCCTCTTTCCAACCTCCTCCAGAAGCATGTGAAATATGTCTGGTCTCCTGAGTGTGACGTTGCTTTCAACACTCTCAAAGAGAAACTCGTCACTGCTCCAGTTCTGACTCCTCCTGATGAATCAAAGCCTTATGAAGTATTCTGTGATGCTTCTCTCCAGGGCCTCGGTGCTGTCTTAATGCAAGAGAAGAAGGTTGTTGCCTATACCTCTCGCCAGTTGAAGCCCAATGAAAGGAACTATCCCACTCACGATCTTGAGTTGGCGGCAGTTGTCCACGCACTAATAACATGGAGACATCTCCTGTTGGGAAGGAAAGTGGACATCTTCACAGATCACAAGAGTCTCAAGTATATCTTCACTCAGCCTCATCTCAACCTCAGGCAAACTCGATGGGTCGAAATGATTCAAGAGTATAATCCGAGTATTGAATATACTCCAGGCAAGGCTAATGTGGTTGCAGACGCTTTGAGTAGAAAGGCTTATTGCAACAGCTTAATCCTCAAGCCTTTTCAACCGGACCTTTGTGAAGCTTTCCGCAAGTTGAATCTCCAAGTTGTTCCTCAAGGTGTTCTTGCCAACCTCATTGTCTCTCCTACTTTGGAAGATCAAATTCGTGAGGCACAATTGTTGGATACCATGGTGAAGAAGGTGAAACGTGGTATTGAAAAGAGCATCCCCAAATACAAGTGCTATCGAGTTGATGACAGAGATACTCTTTTCTTCGAGGACCGGATCGTGGTTCCAAAGGGTGATCTTCGCAATGTCATTATGAATGAAGCGCACAATTCTCTTCTGTCAATTCATCCTGGAAGTTCGAAGATGTACCATGACCTCAAGCAGTCGTACTGGTGGACTCGAATGAAGCGAGAAATTGCTCAATTCGTGAATGAGTGTGATGTCTGCAGAAGGGTGAAAGCAGAACACCAACGACCAGCTGGACTTCTCCAACCTCTTGCTATTCCAGAATGGAAGTTTGATCATATCGAAATGGACTTCGTGACTGGTTTTCCTAAGTCCAAGCGTGGAAATGATGCTATCTTCGTCGTCATCGACAAGCTCACCAAAGTGGCTCATTTTCTTCCTATCAAAGAGTCTATCACAGCAGCGCAGCTGGCAGATCTCTACACCTCCAGAATTGTCTCGTTGCACGGCATTCCACAATTGATCTCTTCAGACCGTGGCAGCATCTTTACCTCCAAGTTTTGGGATTCTTTTCAGACGGCCATGGGCACCAACATTCGCTTCAGCACAGCTTTCCACCCTCAGACTAGTGGACAAGTCGAGCGTGTCAATCAAATTCTTGAAGATATGCTCAGAGCCTGTGTTATCTCTTTCGGCATGAAGTGGGAGGATTGTCTTCCTTATGCTGAGTTCTCTTACAACAACAGTTTTCAAGCCAGCTCGGGCAAAGCCCCATTCGAGATTCTCTATGGCAGAAAGTGTCGTACTCCTCTCAACTGGTCTGAAACCGGTGAACGTCAATTGCTCGGCAATGATTTGATCTCAGAGGCTGAGGCCATGTGCAAGGTGATTCGTGAAAACCTCAAAGCCGCGCAGTCGCGCCAGAAGAGCTATTACGACAGCAAACACCGAGATGTGGCATTCGAGATCGGAGACCATGTTTACCTCCGTGTCTCGCCAATGAAAGGAACTCGTCGCTTCGGTATCAAGGGGAAACTTGCCCCGCGATACGTCGGCCCCTTCAAGATCATCGGCAAACGAGGCGATCTAGCCTATCAACTTGAGCTCCCCTCCAACTTTGCAAATGTGCACGATGTCTTCCACGTGTCACAGCTTCGCAAGTGTTTCAAGACGCCTGAGCGCACCATCAACTTCGAAGAGATTGATCTTCAAGAAGATTTGTCGTATCATGAGCATCCAGTTGCTATTCTTGAGACAACTGAGCGCAAGACTCGCAACAAGTCAATCAAATTCCTCAAAGTGAAATGGTCACATCATTCAGACCGAGAGGCCACCTGGGAGCGTGAAGACCACCTACGTTCTGAGTATCCGGAGTTCTTTCAGTCCTAGATCTCGGGACGACATCCTCTCGTAGTGGTGGTGTGTTGTAACGCCCCCGATGTAACTTGCCATATTTGTAACCCAACTCTTGCCATTTCCGGCTATGTGTTATGATATTCCCTCCGTGGTTGGGTTCTCTCCGTTTTGCATTTTGGTCATGTCATGCATTTCATATCATGTCATCATGTGCATCGCATTTGCATACGCGTTCGTCTCATAAATCCGAGCATCTTTCCCGTTGTCCGTTTTGCAATCCGGCGCTCCTATGCCTCCCGGCGTCCTCTTTTACATTTCTTCATGAGCGGGTATTAAACATTCTCGGAATGGACCGAGGTTTGACATGTGGCCTTGGTATAGCACCGGTAGACCGCCTGTCAAGTTTCGGGTCAATCGGAGTTCGTTTGGTACTCCAACGGTTAACCGGGTAACCGTGAAGGCCTCGTGTGTGTTGCAGCCCAACACCCCTTCAAAACAGCCCAATAACCCATCTAAGTCACTCCCATGTCCTCCGCCGTTCGATCACGATCGCGTGGGCGAAAACCGCACTCCGTTTGGAGCCTCCTAGCTCCTCCTATCTATAAAAAGGCCTCCTCCTCCTCCATTTGCGGGCAAAACACCCCGAAACCCTAGCCCCGCTCCTCTCTCCGCGCCGGACGTGTCCGTCCGCCGCCGGACACGCCAGCGCCGCCGCCCCGGGCCAATCAGGCCGCGCCACCTGTCAGCCGCCGCCGCCTTCCTCCGCCGGCCCGCGGGGCCCGCGCCAGGCCCGCGGGGCCCGGATCCGCCGCCGCCGCCCGCGGGCGCCCGCCAGCGCGCGCCTCCGCCCGCTTCAGCCGGCTCCGCCGTCGCCCGCCTCCGCCGCCACCTCGCCGGCCCCGCCACCGCGCCGCCACGCCGGTGCCGCCCGCCTCCGCCGCCACCTCGCCGGCCCCGCCACCGCGCCGCCACGCCGGTGCCGCCCGCCTCCGCCGCCACCTCGCCGGCCCCGCCACCGCGCCGCCACGCCGGTGCCGCTCGCCTCCGCCGCCCGCTCCTCTCCGGCCGGCCCTCCTCGCCGGCGCCGTCGCCGGAGATCGCCAGATCCAGATCCGGATCGTCGGTTGACTTTTGCCTCTCCCAGTTTTTCTGCTAAGTCCTCACGTTGCATCATCATCATGCCTTGTTCATCCTGCGATAACTTTGCATCCGTAGCTTCGATTCACGCGTATAATATGTCGAATTGTTCGCCTCGAGGAGTACATCATTTTGTTCCATTGCATCATTTTCATTTGAAGTCATCTTGGTGCCCGTAATGCTGTTAGAAGAGGGCTAGTTGATGTTAGTTGCTGGATCTTATCTGAACATGTACTTTTGTCATTTTTGCCATGATTGATGTGTACCTCCTATGAGGTTGAGCTATATATGTGTTTTGTAATATGCCATGTTACCTTTCCAGGGAATTTTGCTATGTATTTTTGTGATGCTTGAGGTGACTAGAAATTGCATGCAAAGTAGGGATGTTGATGTTGCTGATTTCAGAGACTTAGCGATTTCACTAAGTCCCTGATTGTTGTTATTTTTATGCCTTGTATTCATGTTGTTTCTGAGTGATCTATGCATAATTTGAGCATGACCAGTAAGGGAGTTTTGAACTTGAGTATTTGCTTAATCCATCCATGCCTTTGTTTGCAATTATGAAGTGCCATAGCTTGAGTCAATCGAGCTCTACTTTTGCTTCAAAATATTGCTGGCAGATTGTTTACGTGTTATTCAATTTTGCCAAGCTTGGTGTAGTTGATCCTTGCTTGATATGATGTTATTCTTGCCATGTCTAGTTACTATGCCATGTCTTCTTGATGTATGTATGCTTAGTTTATCATGACTTGCTCTGTAGTGAGTGCATCAAGCTCACGAACATGCCTAGTCGTTATTAGTTTTCTGCCATGTCCAGTTTTCTACTAAGTCTGAAACCTGTAACGAAACTTGCTTATTTGACATGGGTGTAATCATATTTTCTTATCCTTTTTGGCTTATGGTCAGTAAGGGACTTTTGTCAAGTGCTTTGAGTAGATTCATGCCATGCCTTATTTTGCTATGTTCTGAACCTGTAGCATGTTGTTTCGTTGCTCTGAACTTGTCATCCTGATGTCGTTTTCCTGACTTGCTGTTATTTCACTAAGTCTGTGAATCTGTTATCGTTTGCACTTTTGCCATGCTTGTTTGAACCTGTTATGATGTAAATTAGCCGTAGCTCAGTGTTCATCTTTTGTCGTGCATCTTGAGTAGATTACTGTCATATGCTTTGTTGCCATGTTTGGGTGCAGTAGCTTAATTATTTGTTGCTTGCTAAGTAGCATCTTGCTGTTTATGGCAGATTCGTGTCATTCTTGTTTTGCTTGCCATTTGCAAACCGTGCATCCGATTCCGGTGATCCTTATATCGATTTCAACCGAAATCACCTCATCTATCCAGCGGCATGCTTGGTTTGCCAAGATTATGCCCTGTTCATCATTGTCCTCCCGGAGCATGCATTCGCATGCATATCACCTCTCGCATATCATGCCATGTTTTGCATCATGTTGATTGCGCATTGCATCGTGGTTGATATTGGTTCCTTTGCTTGTTCTCTTGTCTTGGGTAGAGCCGGGAGACGAGTACGTGAACGAGGAACCTGTTGAGAACGCTTACGAGGACCAAGCTTTCGACAACTCTGAGAACCTTGCAGGCAAGATGACCATACCCTCGAAATCACTTCTATCTTTGCTTGTTAGATTGCTCGCTCTTTTGCTATGCCTATGCTGCGATACCCACCACTTGCTTTATCATGCCTCCTATATTGCCACGTCAGCCCCTAACCATCCATGTCCTAGCAAACCGTTGTTTGGCTATGTTACCGCTTTTGCTCAGCCCCTCTTATAGCGTTGCTAGTTGCAGGTGAAGATGAAGTTTGTTCCTTGTTGGAACATGGACTTGTTGTTCCTTGTTGAAACATGTTTACTTGTTGGGATATCACAATACCTCTTATTTAATTAATGCATCTATATACTTGGTAAAGGGTGGAAGGCTCGGCCTTATGCCTGGTGTTTTGTTCCACTCTTGTCACCCTAGTTTCCGTCATACCGGTGTTATGTTCCCGGAGTTTGCGTTCCTTACACGGTTGGGTGATTTATGGGACCCCCTTGACAGTTCGCTTTGAATAAGACTTTTCCAGCAAGGCCCAACATTGGTTTTACCATTCGCCACCTAGCCTTTTTCCCTTGGGTTCTGCAGACTCAAGGGTCATCTTTATTTTAAACCCCCGGGCCAGTTCTCCTTCGATTGCTGGTCCAAACTAGAGCCCTTTGCAGCGCCACCTCGAGGCAACTCGAGGGCTGGTTTTAGTTGTACGGAGTGTTCATCCGGATGTGCCCTGAGACCGAGATATGTGCAGCTCCTATCAGGATTTGTCGGCACAATCGGGCGGCTTTGCTGGACTTGTTTTATTGCTGTTGAAGTGTCTTGTAGTCCGGGATTCCGAGATTGATCGGGTCTTCCCGGTAGAAGGAATATCCTTCGTTGACCGTGAGAGCTTATCATGGGCTAAGTTGGGACACCCCTGCAGGGTATTATCTTTCGAAAGCCGTGCCCGCGGTTATGAGGCAGATGGGAATTTTTTGATGTCCGGTTGTAGAAAACCCGAAGTTGACCTTAACTAAAACACATCAACCGCGTGTGTAACCGTGATGGTCTCTTCTCGGCGGGGTCCGGGAAGTGAACACGGTTGTTGGAGTTATGTCTGACGTAGGTTGTTCAGGATCACTTCTTGATCATTTCTAGCTTCTCGACCGTGCTTTGCCTTCTCTTCTCGCTCTCTTTTGCGCTGTAGTCAACTTATGCTAGTCGCTTGCTGCAGCTCCACCTCACTATCCTTTTCCCACCTTTAAGCTTAAATAGTCTTGATCTCGCGGGTGTGAGATTGCTGAGTCCCCGTGGCTCACAGATATTATCACCTCAGTTGCAGGTACCAACGATGTCAGGGCAGATGACGCGACCGAGCTCACTTGGGAGTTCGATGAGGAACGTGGCCGTTACTATGTTTCTTTTCCAGATGATCAGTAGTGGAGCCCAGTTGGGTGATCCGGGGATCTGTTTAGCATTTGGGGTAGTCTTGTTCCATTTTGGTGCCGTAGTCGGACCTTGAGTGTAATCTGTTTGATGGATGTTATTTATGTACTTGTGTGAAGTGGCGATTGTAAGCCAACTATGTATCTTTCCCCTTTATTTATTACATGGATTGTGTGAAGATTACCTCACTTGCGACATTGCTTTCAATGCGGTTATGCCTCTAAGTCGTGCCTCGACACGTGGGAGATATAGCCGCATCGAGGGCGTTACAAGTTGGTAATCAGAGCCTTTCCCGACTTTAGGAGCCCCCACTGTTTGATCGTCTTTAGTGACCGAGTTGTGTCTAGAAAAAATGTTTTGAGTCATTTAGGAATTATATATCGGAGAGTTTAGGAATTCTTTTTACTTCCCAGTCCCTTCGACCTTCTGGTAAGGCATCCTGACGTAGAGTTTTGACTCTTCTCTTCTCAAATTTCACTAAAATTTTTTTAGGATCACGCGGGTATATTACAATCGTTCCGATGGTTTTATGATGACAACATTGTCTTGGTTGCCTCCTGACATTTAGGGGTTGTGGCAGTGTCCCGGGGAGTTGAGCTCCGAGGTGTTGTCGTCATAATCTTATCGTTGCGGTTTTGGAATACCTGAGTTTAGTACGACCGACATAAAAAATCTCTTTTGTACAGTTGTTGGTGAGATAACCTGATAGCCCAGTACTGTGGCGAGTGCAGGAGTATTGCCATGACTTGTATAACGGATGTGTTTTCGAAGGTTGAGGTAGACGATTTCCGAAGGTTTCTTGGTTATGTGTTGAAGGATGGATACAGCTGGTTGTAGGATTTGCTAGTTTGGGTGAGATATTATGCTTCCCCTGTATCCCCAACACCTGATTGCATAACCAGAAAATTTCGGGAGTTTATAAGTGGGAATTCATGTAGCCTTAGTATTTCTTCCGCAGATATTTGGTTTGTGATTGGGTAATCCTTACCAAGTATTTGTTCACTTCCGTACCTTATTGATTTTATTTCTTACCATGCTCTAAGTGGCTTCTCAGCTTTGGAAGTGTGATGATTTACATTGGAATTCATTCGTTCATTCTCGTTCGAATGTTAATTGTGAAGACTATATGTTGCAATTTCGTTCCTTTGATTCAGCTTCAATATATCTCTGTCAAGATGCTAATGGATGTCACCCTCTTCAGGATGGCTCCGCCTACTCGTCTGAATCCGGAACGCAATGATGGAGATCAGGCTAACCCTCCGCCACCACCTCCGCCTCCGGAAGCTTGGCAAGCCTTGATGACTGCCACAAATGCCAATGCTCAGATTCTGATTCAGCTCTTGCAAGATCGCAACCAGGGTCAAGCTAATCAAGAGAATCAAGGCCAAGGCAACAATCAGCCGCATTTCGCTTCACTGAACCAGTTCCTTGCTAATCAGCCAAAAACCTTCAGCTACTGTGTCGAGGCCACAGACGCAGATGATTGGCTCGTGGACATCAGCAAGCATTTCGAGTGCAGCAATGTCAGACCTGAGGACTTTGTCAAGTTTGCCCCTTTTCAACTCAAAGATCAAGCTGCTGAGTGGTTCCAGCAATACAAAGATTCCAGAGGAGGTCGTGTGATCACTTGGGATGATTTCCGCCGTGATTTCAAAGCGCACCACATTCCAGAAAGTGTTGTTGAGCTTAAGCGGGAGGAATTCCGCAATCTCAAGCAAGGCAACATGACTGTCTATTAGTACAACACTCAGTTCCAGAAGCTCTCTCGTTTTGCAAGGCAAGACATTCCTGATGAGAAGAGTATGATCTACCAGTTCAGGCGTGGTCTCAGAGAAGATCTGCAGCTTGCTCTCGTGCTTTTCGAGCCATTAAAGTATGATGAATTCTACAACATGGCACTGAAACAAGAAGCTGCTCAGCTCAAGTGTGAGGCATCTAAGAAGAGAGTCAGAGACGCAGTTCATTCTTCTTCTTCCTCACTTGTGGCAGCTAAGCAACAGAAGTTCTGGTTGCCTCCTCCTCCTCCGTTCCGTCAGCCTTATCAGCAGAAGAACTCAAGTGGTCGTGGATCTTCCCACCCACCCAACCCTGGTTATCAGAACAAGTCTCAGAATCAAGCTCCAAGGCCAAGTGCTCCTTACCATCGTCCGCTCTCAGAAGTGACTTGTAACAAATGTCAGCAGAAGGGTCACTATGCGAACAAGTGCTTCAACCAGAGGCGCCTTCCGCCTCCTCCTCCTGTGAAATCTTCCAGCAATGCAGTGGTCAAGCATAATCCTAAGCATGCCAAGGTGAACATGTTGAATGCAGCTCAAGCAGAGGAGTCTTCTGAAGTGATCATGGGTAATCTTCCTGTTAATGATATTCCTGCCAAAGTCTTATTTGACACTGGAGCATCGCTTTCTTTCATGTCAAGACCTTTTGCATCTAAGCATGATTTCGTTACTCAAGTTTTGCCGAGACCGTTGTCTATTGTGTCCCCGGGCAAGCAAATGACATCTAATGTTTGTGTCCCGGATGTTTCTATCAAGATGGGCGACTATAAATTCTTGTCTAAACCAGTTGTTCTTGGTGATTCTGATATTGATCTTATTCTCGGGATGGCCTGGCTTTCTAAGCACAAGGCTCAGCTTGAGTGTGCTGCCAGGGAAATCAAATTGACTCACACTTCGAACGATGTGATCATCTATGCTTCTCGTGATGATACCATTCGGTTGTTTTCTCTCAATGAGATGGGTGAAATGGAGGCTATCTCCCAGATTCCAGTCGTTTGTGAGTACCAAGATGTTTTTCCAGAAGAGCTTCCGGGTATGCCTCCTCGCAGGCCAGTTGAATTCGTTATTGAGCTTGAGCCTGGCACGGAACCCGTTTGCAAGCGTCCTTACAAGCTTGGACCAGATGAGCTCAAGGAATTGAAGATTCAACTCGATAAACAAGAACGTCTGGGTCTGATCAGACCGAGTTCTTCTCCTTGGGGTTGTGGTGTTCTTTTTGTCAAGAAGAAGGATGGCACGGACCGACTTTGTGTCGATTACCGTCCATTGAACAAGAAGACTATCAAGAACAAGTACCCACTTCCCAACATCAATGAGCTATTTGAGCAACTCAAAGGTGCTAAGGTGTTCTCCAAGCTGGACCTTCGTATGGGTTATCATCAGATTCGCATTCGTGAAGAAGATATTCCCAAGACAGCATTCAGAACAAGCTTTGGTTCTTATGAATATACTGTCATGTCTTTCGGCCTTGTCAATGCTCCACCGTATTTCACTCGCTTGATGAATTTCATCTTCAACCCCTACATCAACGAATTTGTCTTGGTCTATCTCGATGATATTTTGGTCTTCTCTAAGAATAAGAAGGATCATGCCGAACATTTGCGATTGGTACTCGACAAGCTCAGAGAGTATCAGTTATATGCGAAGTTCTCCAAATGTGAATTTTGGCTTGATGAAGTTCTTTATCTTGGTCATATCATCTCTGCCAAGGGCATCGCTGTTAATCCAGAGAGGGTGTCTGCAGTTTTGAATTGGAATCCTCCTCAGAATGTCAAGCAGCTTCGCAGTTTTCTGGGACTTGCAAGCTATTGCAGAAGATTCGTTGAGAATTTCTCCAAGATTGCCAAGCCTCTTTCCAACCTCCTCCAGAAGCATGTGAAATATGTCTGGTCTCCTGAGTGTGACGTTGCTTTCAACACTCTCAAAGAGAAACTCGTCACTGCTCCAGTTCTGACTCCTCCTGATGAATCAAAGCCTTATGAAGTATTCTGTGATGCTTCTCTCCAGGGCCTCGGTGCTGTCTTAATGCAAGAGAAGAAGGTTGTTGCCTATACCTCTCGCCAGTTGAAGCCCAATGAAAGGAACTATCCCACTCACGATCTTGAGTTGGCGGCAGTTGTCCACGCACTAATAACATGGAGACATCTCCTGTTGGGAAGGAAAGTGGACATCTTCACAGATCACAAGAGTCTCAAGTATATCTTCACTCAGCCTCATCTCAACCTCAGGCAAACTCGATGGGTCGAAATGATTCAAGAGTATAATCCGAGTATTGAATATACTCCAGGCAAGGCTAATGTGGTTGCAGACGCTTTGAGTAGAAAGGCTTATTGCAACAGCTTAATCCTCAAGCCTTTTCAACCGGACCTTTGTGAAGCTTTCCGCAAGTTGAATCTCCAAGTTGTTCCTCAAGGTGTTCTTGCCAACCTCATTGTCTCTCCTACTTTGGAAGATCAAATTCGTGAGGCACAATTGTTGGATACCATGGTGAAGAAGGTGAAACGTGGTATTGAAAAGAGCATCCCCAAATACAAGTGCTATCGAGTTGATGACAGAGATACTCTTTTCTTCGAGGACCGGATCGTGGTTCCAAAGGGTGATCTTCGCAATGTCATTATGAATGAAGCGCACAATTCTCTTCTGTCAATTCATCCTGGAAGTTCGAAGATGTACCATGACCTCAAGCAGTCGTACTGGTGGACTCGAATGAAGCGAGAAATTGCTCAATTCGTGAATGAGTGTGATGTCTGCAGAAGGGTGAAAGCAGAACACCAACGACCAGCTGGACTTCTCCAACCTCTTGCTATTCCAGAATGGAAGTTTGATCATATCGAAATGGACTTCGTGACTGGTTTTCCTAAGTCCAAGCGTGGAAATGATGCTATCTTCGTCGTCATCGACAAGCTCACCAAAGTGGCTCATTTTCTTCCTATCAAAGAGTCTATCACAGCAGCGCAGCTGGCAGATCTCTACACCTCCAGAATTGTCTCGTTGCACGGCATTCCACAATTGATCTCTTCAGACCGTGGCAGCATCTTTACCTCCAAGTTTTGGGATTCTTTTCAGACGGCCATGGGCACCAACATTCGCTTCAGCACAGCTTTCCACCCTCAGACTAGTGGACAAGTCGAGCGTGTCAATCAAATTCTTGAAGATATGCTCAGAGCCTGTGTTATCTCTTTCGGCATGAAGTGGGAGGATTGTCTTCCTTATGCTGAGTTCTCTTACAACAACAGTTTTCAAGCCAGCTCGGGCAAAGCCCCATTCGAGATTCTCTATGGCAGAAAGTGTCGTACTCCTCTCAACTGGTCTGAAACCGGTGAACGTCAATTGCTCGGCAATGATTTGATCTCAGAGGCTGAGGCCATGTGCAAGGTGATTCGTGAAAACCTCAAAGCCGCGCAGTCGCGCCAGAAGAGCTATTACGACAGCAAACACCGAGATGTGGCATTCGAGATCGGAGACCATGTTTACCTCCGTGTCTCGCCAATGAAAGGAACTCGTCGCTTCGGTATCAAGGGGAAACTTGCCCCGCGATACGTCGGCCCCTTCAAGATCATCGGCAAACGAGGCGATCTAGCCTATCAACTTGAGCTCCCCTCCAACTTTGCAAATGTGCACGATGTCTTCCACGTGTCACAGCTTCGCAAGTGTTTCAAGACGCCTGAGCGCACCATCAACTTCGAAGAGATTGATCTTCAAGAAGATTTGTCGTATCATGAGCATCCAGTTGCTATTCTTGAGACAACTAAGCGCAAGACTCGCAACAAGTCAATCAAATTCCTCAAAGTGAAATGGTCACATCATTCAGACCGAGAGGCCACCTGGGAGCGTGAAGACCACCTACGTTCTGAGTATCCGGAGTTCTTTCAGTCCTAGATCTCGGGACGACATCCTCTCGTAGTGGTGGTGTGTTGTAACGCCCCCGATGTAACTTGCCATATTTGTAACCCAACTCTTGCCATTTCCGGCTATGTGTTATGATATTCCCTCCGTGGTTGGGTTCTCTCCGTTTTGCATTTTGGTCATGTCATGCATTTCATATCATGTCATCATGTGCATCGCATTTGCATACGCGTTCGTCTCATAAATCCGAGCATCTTTCCCGTTGTCCGTTTTGCAATCCGGCGCTCCTATGCCTCCCGGCGTCCTCTTTTACATTTCTTCGTGAGCGGGTATTAAACATTCTCGGAATGGACCGAGGTTTGACATGTGGCCTTGGTATAGCACCGGTAGACCGCCTATCAAGTTTCGGGTCAATCGGAGTTCGTTTGGTACTCCAACGGTTAACCGGGTAACCGTGAAGGCCTCGTGTGTGTTGCAGCCCAACACCCCTTCAAAACAGCCCAATAACCCATCTAAGTCACTCCCATGTCCTCCGCCGTTCGATCACGATCGCGTGGGCGAAAACCGCACTCCGTTTGGAGCCTCCTAGCTCCTCCTATCTATAAAAAGGCCTCCTCCTCCTCCATTTGCGGGCAAAACACCCCGAAACCCTAGCCCCGCTCCTCTCTCCGCGCCGGACGTGTCCGTCCGCCGCCGGACACGCCAGCGCCGCCGCCCCGGGCCAATCAGGCCGCGCCATCTGTCAGCCGCCGCCGCCTTCCTCCGCCGGCCCGCGGGGCCCGCGCCAGGCCCGCGGGGCCCGGATCCGCCGCCGCCGCCCGCGGGCGCCCGCCAGCGCGCGCCTCCGCCCGCTTCAGCCGGCTCCGCCGTCGCCCGCCTCCGCCGCCACCTCGCCGGCCCCGCCACCGCGCCGCCACGCCGGTGCCGCCCGCCTCCGCCGCCACCTCGCCGGCCCCGCCACCGCGCCGCCACGCCGGTGCCGCCCGCCTCCGCCGCCACCTCGCCGGCCCCGCCACCGCGCCGCCACGCCGGTGCCGCTCGCCTCCGCCGCCCGCTCCTCTCCGGCCGGCCCTCCTCGCCGGCGCCGTCGCCGGAGATCGCCAGATCCAGATCCGGATCGTCGGTTGACTTTTGCCTCTCCCAGTTTTTCTGCTAAGTCCTCACGTTGCATCATCATCATGCCTTGTTCATCCTGCGATAACTTTGCATCCGTAGCTTCGATTCACGCGTATAATATGTCGAATTGTTCGCCTCGAGGAGTACATCATTTTGTTCCATTGCATCATTTTCATTTGAAGTCATCTTGGTGCCCGTAATGCTGTTAGAAGAGGGCTAGTTGATGTTAGTTGCTGGATCTTATCTGAACATGTACTTTTGTCATTTTTGCCATGATTGATGTGTACCTCCTATGAGGTTGAGCTATATATGTGTTTTGTAATATGCCATGTTACCTTTCCAGGGAATTTTGCTATGTATTTTTGTGATGCTTGAGGTGACTAGAAATTGCATGCAAAGTAGGGATGTTGATGTTGCTGATTTCAGAGACTTAGCGATTTCACTAAGTCCCTGATTGTTGTTATTTTTATGCCTTGTATTCATGTTGTTTCTGAGTGATCTATGCATAATTTGAGCATGACCAGTAAGGGAGTTTTGAACTTGAGTATTTGCTTAATCCATCCATGCCTTTGTTTGCAATTATGAAGTGCCATAGCTTGAGTCAATCGAGCTCTACTTTTGCTTCAAAATATTGCTGGCAGATTGTTTACGTGTTATTCAATTTTGCCAAGCTTGGTGTAGTTGATCCTTGCTTGATATGATGTTATTCTTGCCATGTCTAGTTACTATGCCATGTCTTCTTGATGTATGTATGCTTAGTTTATCATGACTTGCTCTGTAGTGAGTGCATCAAGCTCACGAACATGCCTAGTCGTTATTAGTTTTCTGCCATGTCCAGTTTTCTACTAAGTCTGAAACCTGTAACGAAACTTGCTTATTTGACATGGGTGTAATCATATTTTCTTATCCTTTTTGGCTTATGGTCAGTAAGGGACTTTTGTCAAGTGCTTTGAGTAGATTCATGCCATGCCTTATTTTGCTATGTTCTGAACCTGTAGCATGTTGTTTCGTTGCTCTGAACTTGTCATCCTGATGTCGTTTTCCTGACTTGCTGTTATTTCACTAAGTCTGTGAATCTGTTATCGTTTGCACTTTTGCCATGCTTGTTTGAACCTGTTATGATGTAAATTAGCCGTAGCTCAGTGTTCATCTTTTGTCGTGCATCTTGAGTAGATTACTGTCATATGCTTTGTTGCCATGTTTGGGTGCAGTAGCTTAATTATTTGTTGCTTGCTAAGTAGCATCTTGCTGTTTATGGCAGATTCGTGTCATTCTTGTTTTGCTTGCCATTTGCAAACCGTGCATCCGATTCCGGTGATCCTTATATCGATTTCAACCGAAATCACCTCATCTATCCAGCGGCATGCTTGGTTTGCCAAGATTATGCCCTGTTCATCATTGTCCTCCCGGAGCATGCATTCGCATGCATATCACCTCTCGCATATCATGCCATGTTTTGCATCATGTTGATTGCGCATTGCATCGTGGTTGATATTGGTTCCTTTGCTTGTTCTCTTGTCTTGGGTAGAGCCGGGAGACGAGTACGTGAACGAGGAACCTGTTGAGAACGCTTACGAGGACCAAGCTTTCGACAACTCTGAGAACCTTGCAGGCAAGATGACCATACCCTCGAAATCACTTCTATCTTTGCTTGTTAGATTGCTCGCTCTTTTGCTATGCCTATGCTGCGATACCCACCACTTGCTTTATCATGCCTCCTATATTGCCACGTCAGCCCCTAACCATCCATGTCCTAGCAAACCGTTGTTTGGCTATGTTACCGCTTTTGCTCAGCCCCTCTTATAGCGTTGCTAGTTGCAGGTGAAGATGAAGTTTGTTCCTTGTTGGAACATGGACTTGTTGTTCCTTGTTGAAACATGTTTACTTGTTGGGATATCACAATACCTCTTATTTAATTAATGCATCTATATACTTGGTAAAGGGTGGAAGGCTCGGCCTTATGCCTGGTGTTTTGTTCCACTCTTGTCACCCTAGTTTCCGTCATACCGGTGTTATGTTCCCGGAGTTTGCGTTCCTTACACGGTTGGGTGATTTATGGGACCCCCTTGACAGTTCGCTTTGAATAAGACTTTTCCAGCAAGGCCCAACATTGGTTTTACCATTCGCCACCTAGCCTTTTTCCCTTGGGTTCTGCAGACTCAAGGGTCATCTTTATTTTAAACCCCCGGGCCAGTTCTCCTTCGATTGCTGGTCCAAACTAGAGCCCTTTGCAGCGCCACCTCGAGGCAACTCGAGGGCTGGTTTTAGTTGTACGGAGTGTTCATCCGGATGTGCCCTGAGACCGAGATATGTGCAGCTCCTATCAGGATTTGTCGGCACAATCGGGCGGCTTTGCTGGACTTGTTTTATTGCTGTTGAAGTGTCTTGTAGTCCGGGATTCCGAGATTGATCGGGTCTTCCCGGTAGAAGGAATATCCTTCGTTGACCGTGAGAGCTTATCATGGGCTAAGTTGGGACACCCCTGCAGGGTATTATCTTTCGAAAGCCGTGCCCGCGGTTATGAGGCAGATGGGAATTTTTTGATGTCCGGTTGTAGAAAACCCGAAGTTGACCTTAACTAAAACACATCAACCGCGTGTGTAACCGTGATGGTCTCTTCTCGGCGGGGTCCGGGAAGTGAACACGGTTGTTGGAGTTATGTCTGACGTAGGTTGTTCAGGATCACTTCTTGATCATTTCTAGCTTCTCGACCGTGCTTTGCCTTCTCTTCTCGCTCTCTTTTGCGCTGTAGTCAACTTATGCTAGTCGCTTGCTGCAGCTCCACCTCACTATCCTTTTCCCACCTTTAAGCTTAAATAGTCTTGATCTCGCGGGTGTGAGATTGCTGAGTCCCCGTGGCTCACAGATATTATCACCTCAGTTGCAGGTACCAACGATGTCAGGGCAGATGACGCGACCGAGCTCACTTGGGAGTTCGATGAGGAACGTGGCCGTTACTATGTTTCTTTTCCAGATGATCAGTAGTGGAGCCCAGTTGGGTGATCCGGGGATCTGTTTAGCATTTGGGGTAGTCTTGTTCCATTTTGGTGCCGTAGTTGGACCTTGAGTGTAATCTGTTTGATGGATGTTATTTATGTACTTGTGTGAAGTGGCGATTGTAAGCCAACTATGTATCTTTCCCCTTTATTTATTACATGGATTGTGTGAAGATTACCTCACTTGCGACATTGCTTTCAATGCGGTTATGCCTCTAAGTCGTGCCTCGACACGTGGGAGATATAGCCGCATCGAGGGCGTTACAAGTTGGTAATCAGAGCCTTTCCCGACTTTAGGAGCCCCCACTGTTTGATCGTCTTTAGTGACCGAGTTGTGTCTAGAAAAAATGTTTTGAGTCATTTAGGAATTATATATCGGAGAGTTTAGGAATTCTTTTTACTTCCCAGTCCCTTCGACCTTCTGGTAAGGCATCCTGACGTAGAGTTTTGACTCTTCTCTTCTCAAATTTCACTAAAATTTTTTTAGGATCACGCGGGTATATTACAATCGTTCCGATGGTTTTATGATGACAACATTGTCTTGGTTGCCTCCTGACATTTAGGGGTTGTGGCAGTGTCCCGGGGAGTTGAGCTCCGAGGTGTTGTCGTCATAATCTTATCGTTGCGGTTTTGGAATACCTGAGTTTAGTACGACCGACATAAAAAATCTCTTTTGTACAGTTGTTGGTGAGATAACCTGATAGCCCAGTACTGTGGCGAGTGCAGGAGTATTGCCATGACTTGTATAACGGATGTGTTTTCGAAGGTTGAGGTAGACGATTTCCGAAGGTTTCTTGGTTATGTGTTGAAGGATGGATACAGCTGGTTGTAGGATTTGCTAGTTTGGGTGAGATATTATGCTTCCCCTGTATCCCCAACACCTGATTGCATAACCAGAAAATTTCGGGAGTTTATAAGTGGGAATTCATGTAGCCTTAGTATTTCTTCCGCAGATATTTGGTTTGTGATTGGGTAATCCTTACCAAGTATTTGTTCACTTCCGTACCTTATTGATTTTATTTCTTACCATGCTCTAAGTGGCTTCTCAGCTTTGGAAGTGTGATGATTTACATTGGAATTCATTCGTTCATTCTCGTTCGAATGTTAATTGTGAAGACTATATGTTGCAATTTCGTTCCTTTGATTCAGCTTCAATATATCTCTGTCAAGATGCTAATGGATGTCACCCTCTTCAGGATGGCTCCGCCTACTCGTCTGAATCCGGAACGCAATGATGGAGATCAGGCTAACCCTCCGCCACCACCTCCGCCTCCGGAAGCTTGGCAAGCCTTGATGACTGCCACAAATGCCAATGCTCAGATTCTGATTCAGCTCTTGCAAGATCGCAACCAGGGTCAAGCTAATCAAGAGAATCAAGGCCAAGGCAACAATCAGCCGCATTTCGCTTCACTGAACCAGTTCCTTGCTAATCAGCCAAAAACCTTCAGCTACTGTGTCGAGGCCACAGACGCAGATGATTGGCTCGTGGACATCAGCAAGCATTTCGAGTGCAGCAATGTCAGACCTGAGGACTTTGTCAAGTTTGCCCCTTTTCAACTCAAAGATCAAGCTGCTGAGTGGTTCCAGCAATACAAAGATTCCAGAGGAGGTCGTGTGATCACTTGGGATGATTTCCGCCGTGATTTCAAAGCGCACCACATTCCAGAAAGTGTTGTTGAGCTTAAGCGGGAGGAATTCCGCAATCTCAAGCAAGGCAACATGACTGTCTATCAGTACAACACTCAGTTCCAGAAGCTCTCTCGTTTTGCAAGGCAAGACATTCCTGATGAGAAGAGTATGATCTACCAGTTCAGGCGTGGTCTCAGAGAAGATCTGCAGCTTGCTCTCGTGCTTTTCGAGCCATTAAAGTATGATGAATTCTACAACATGGCACTGAAACAAGAAGCTGCTCAGCTCAAGTGTGAGGCATCTAAGAAGAGAGTCAGAGACGCAGTTCAGTCTTCTTCTTCCTCACTTGTGGCAGCTAAGCAACAGAAGTTCTGGTTGCCTCCTCCTCCTCCGTTCCGTCAGCCTTATCAGCAGAAGAACTCAAGTGGTCGTGGATCTTCCCACCCACCCAACCCTGGTTATCAGAACAAGTCTCAGAATCAAGCTCCAAGGCCAAGTGCTCCTTACCATCGTCCGCTCTCAGAAGTGACTTGTAACAAATGTCAGCAGAAGGGTCACTATGCGAACAAGTGCTTCAACCAGAGGCGCCTTCCGCCTCCTCCTCCTGTGAAATCTTCCAGCAATGCAGTGGTCAAGCATAATCCTAAGCATGCCAAGGTGAACATGTTGAATGCAGCTCAAGCAGAGGAGTCTTCTGAAGTGATCATGGGTAATCTTCCTGTTAATGATATTCCTGCCAAAGTCTTATTTGACACTGGAGCATCGCTTTCTTTCATGTCAAGACCTTTTGCATCTAAGCATGATTTCGTTACTCAAGTTTTGCCGAGACCGTTGTCTATTGTGTCCCCGGGCAAGCAAATGACATCTTATGTTTGTGTCCCGGATGTTTCTATCAAGATGGGCGACTATAAATTCTTGTCTAAACCAGTTGTTCTTGGTGATTCTGATATTGATCTTATTCTCGGGATGGACTGGCTTTCTAAGCACAAGGCTCAGCTTGAGTGTGCTGCCAGGGAAATCAAATTGACTCACACTTCGAACGATGTGATCATCTATGCTTCTCGTGATGATACCATTCGGTTGTTTTCTCTCAATGAGATGGGTGAAATGGAGGCTATCTCCCAGATTCCAGTCGTTTGTGAGTACCAAGATGTTTTTCCAGAAGAGCTTCCGGGTATGCCTCCTCGCAGGCCAGTTGAATTCGTTATTGAGCTTGAGCCTGGCACGGAACCCGTTTGCAAGCGTCCTTACAAGCTTGGACCAGATGAGCTCAAGGAATTGAAGATTCAACTCGATAAACAAGAACGTCTGGGTCTGATCAGACCGAGTTCTTCTCCTTGGGGTTGTGGTGTTCTTTTTGTCAAGAAGAAGGATGGCACGGACCGACTTTGTGTCGATTACCGTCCATTGAACAAGAAGACTATCAAGAACAAGTACCCACTTCCCAACATCAATGAGCTATTTGAGCAACTCAAAGGTGCTAAGGTGTTCTCCAAGCTGGACCTTCGTATGGGTTATCATCAGATTCGCATTCGTGAAGAAGATATTCCCAAGACAGCATTCAGAACAAGCTTTGGTTCTTATGAATATACTGTCATGTCTTTCGGCCTTGTCAATGCTCCACCGTATTTCACTCGCTTGATGAATTTCATCTTCAACCCCTACATCAACGAATTTGTCTTGGTCTATCTCGATGATATTTTGGTCTTCTCTAAGAATAAGAAGGATCATGCCGAACATTTGCGATTGGTACTCGACAAGCTCAGAGAGTATCAGTTATATGCGAAGTTCTCCAAATGTGAATTTTGGCTTGATGAAGTTCTTTATCTTGGTCATATCATCTCTGCCAAGGGCATCGCTGTTAATCCAGAGAGGGTGTCTGCAGTTTTGAATTGGAATCCTCCTCAGAATGTCAAGCAGCTTCGCAGTTTTCTGGGACTTGCAAGCTATTGCAGAAGATTCGTTGAGAATTTCTCCAAGATTGCCAAGCCTCTTTCCAACCTCCTCCAGAAGCATGTGAAATATGTCTGGTCTCCTGAGTGTGACGTTGCTTTCAACACTCTCAAAGAGAAACTCGTCACTGCTCCAGTTCTGACTCCTCCTGATGAATCAAAGCCTTATGAAGTATTCTGTGATGCTTCTCTCCAGGGCCTCGGTGCTGTCTTAATGCAAGAGAAGAAGGTTGTTGCCTATACCTCTCGCCAGTTGAAGCCCAATGAAAGGAACTATCCCACTCACGATCTTGAGTTGGCGGCAGTTGTCCACGCACTAATAACATGGAGACATCTCCTGTTGGGAAGGAAAGTGGACATCTTCACAGATCACAAGAGTCTCAAGTATATCTTCACTCAGCCTCATCTCAACCTCAGGCAAACTCGATGGGTCGAAATGATTCAAGAGTATAATCCGAGTATTGAATATACTCCAGGCAAGGCTAATGTGGTTGCAGACGCTTTGAGTAGAAAGGCTTATTGCAACAGCTTAATCCTCAAGCCTTTTCAACCGGACCTTTGTGAAGCTTTCCGCAAGTTGAATCTCCAAGTTGTTCCTCAAGGTGTTCTTGCCAACCTCATTGTCTCTCCTACTTTGGAAGATCAAATTCGTGAGGCACAATTGTTGGATACCATGGTGAAGAAGGTGAAACGTGGTATTGAAAAGAGCATCCCCAAATACAAGTGCTATCGAGTTGATGACAGAGATACTCTTTTCTTCGAGGACCGGATCGTGGTTCCAAAGGGTGATCTTCGCAATGTCATTATGAATGAAGCGCACAATTCTCTTCTGTCAATTCATCCTGGAAGTTCGAAGATGTACCATGACCTCAAGCAGTCGTACTGGTGGACTCGAATGAAGCGAGAAATTGCTCAATTCGTGAATGAGTGTGATGTCTGCAGAAGGGTGAAAGCAGAACACCAACGACCAGCTGGACTTCTCCAACCTCTTGCTATTCCAGAATGGAAGTTTGATCATATCGAAATGGACTTCGTGACTGGTTTTCCTAAGTCCAAGCGTGGAAATGATGCTATCTTCGTCGTCATCGACAAGCTCACCAAAGTGGCTCATTTTCTTCCTATCAAAGAGTCTATCACAGCAGCGCAGCTGGCAGATCTCTACACCTCCAGAATTGTCTCGTTGCACGGCATTCCACAATTGATCTCTTCAGACCGTGGCAGCATCTTTACCTCCAAGTTTTGGGATTCTTTTCAGACGGCCATGGGCACCAACATTCGCTTCAGCACAGCTTTCCACCCTCAGACTAGTGGACAAGTCGAGCGTGTCAATCAAATTCTTGAAGATATGCTCAGAGCCTGTGTTATCTCTTTCGGCATGAAGTGGGAGGATTGTCTTCCTTATGCTGAGTTCTCTTACAACAACAGTTTTCAAGCCAGCTCGGGCAAAGCCCCATTCGAGATTCTCTATGGCAGAAAGTGTCGTACTCCTCTCAACTGGTCTGAAACCGGTGAACGTCAATTGCTCGGCAATGATTTGATCTCAGAGGCTGAGGCCATGTGCAAGGTGATTCGTGAAAACCTCAAAGCCGCGCAGTCGCGCCAGAAGAGCTATTACGACAGCAAACACCGAGATGTGGCATTCGAGATCGGAGACCATGTTTACCTCCGTGTCTCGCCAATGAAAGGAACTCGTCGCTTCGGTATCAAGGGGAAACTTGCCCCGCGATACGTCGGCCCCTTCAAGATCATCGGCAAACGAGGCGATCTAGCCTATCAACTTGAGCTCCCCTCCAACTTTGCAAATGTGCACGATGTCTTCCACGTGTCACAGCTTCGCAAGTGTTTCAAGACGCCTGAGCGCACCATCAACTTCGAAGAGATTGATCTTCAAGAAGATTTGTCGTATCATGAGCATCCAGTTGCTATTCTTGAGACAACTGAGCGCAAGACTCGCAACAAGTCAATCAAATTCCTCAAAGTGAAATGGTCACATCATTCAGACCGAGAGG
Source organism: Aegilops umbellulata (assembly GCA_032464435.1). Lineage (NCBI taxonomy): Eukaryota > Viridiplantae > Streptophyta > Magnoliopsida > Poales > Poaceae > Aegilops > Aegilops umbellulata. The sequence goes on from CP136058.1 coordinate 337,033,277, forward strand.
CCACCTGGGAGCGTGAAGACCACCTACGTTCTGAGTATCCGGAGTTCTTTCAGTCCTAGATCTCGGGACGACATCCTCTCGTAGTGGTGGTGTGTTGTAACGCCCCCGATGTAACTTGCCATATTTGTAACCCAACTCTTGCCATTTCCGGCTATGTGTTATGATATTCCCTCCGTGGTTGGGTTCTCTCCGTTTTGCATTTTGGTCATGTCATGCATTTCATATCATGTCATCATGTGCATCGCATTTGCATACGCGTTCGTCTCATAAATCCGAGCATCTTTCCCGTTGTCCGTTTTGCAATCCGGCGCTCCTATGCCTCCCGGCGTCCTCTTTTACATTTCTTCATGAGCGGGTATTAAACATTCTCGGAATGGACCGAGGTTTGACATGTGGCCTTGGTATAGCACCGGTAGACCGCCTGTCAAGTTTCGGGTCAATCGGAGTTCGTTTGGTACTCCAACGGTTAACCGGGTAACCGTGAAGGCCTCGTGTGTGTTGCAGCCCAACACCCCTTCAAAACAGCCCAATAACCCATCTAAGTCACTCCCATGTCCTCCGCCGTTCGATCACGATCGCGTGGGCGAAAACCGCACTCCGTTTGGAGCCTCCTAGCTCCTCCTATCTATAAAAAGGCCTCCTCCTCCTCCATTTGCGGGCAAAACACCCCGAAACCCTAGCCCCGCTCCTCTCTCCGCGCCGGACGTGTCCGTCCGCCGCCGGACACGCCAGCGCCGCCGCCCCGGGCCAATCAGGCCGCGCCACCTGTCAGCCGCCGCCGCCTTCCTCCGCCGGCCCGCGGGGCCCGCGCCAGGCCCGCGGGGCCCGGATCCGCCGCCGCCGCCCGCGGGCGCCCGCCAGCGCGCGCCTCCGCCCGCTTCAGCCGGCTCCGCCGTCGCCCGCCTCCGCCGCCACCTCGCCGGCCCCGCCACCGCGCCGCCACGCCGGTGCCGCCCGCCTCCGCCGCCACCTCGCCGGCCCCGCCACCGCGCCGCCACGCCGGTGCCGCCCGCCTCCGCCGCCACCTCGCCGGCCCCGCCACCGCGCCGCCACGCCGGTGCCGCTCGCCTCCGCCGCCCGCTCCTCTCCGGCCGGCCCTCCTCGCCGGCGCCGTCGCCGGAGATCGCCAGATCCAGATCCGGATCGTCGGTTGACTTTTGCCTCTCCCAGTTTTTCTGCTAAGTCCTCACGTTGCATCATCATCATGCCTTGTTCATCCTGCGATAACTTTGCATCCGTAGCTTCGATTCACGCGTATAATATGTCGAATTGTTCGCCTCGAGGAGTACATCATTTTGTTCCATTGCATCATTTTCATTTGAAGTCATCTTGGTGCCCGTAATGCTGTTAGAAGAGGGCTAGTTGATGTTAGTTGCTGGATCTTATCTGAACATGTACTTTTGTCATTTTTGCCATGATTGATGTGTACCTCCTATGAGGTTGAGCTATATATGTGTTTTGTAATATGCCATGTTACCTTTCCAGGGAATTTTGCTATGTATTTTTGTGATGCTTGAGGTGACTAGAAATTGCATGCAAAGTAGGGATGTTGATGTTGCTGATTTCAGAGACTTAGCGATTTCACTAAGTCCCTGATTGTTGTTATTTTTATGCCTTGTATTCATGTTGTTTCTGAGTGATCTATGCATAATTTGAGCATGACCAGTAAGGGAGTTTTGAACTTGAGTATTTGCTTAATCCATCCATGCCTTTGTTTGCAATTATGAAGTGCCATAGCTTGAGTCAATCGAGCTCTACTTTTGCTTCAAAATATTGCTGGCAGATTGTTTACGTGTTATTCAATTTTGCCAAGCTTGGTGTAGTTGATCCTTGCTTGATATGATGTTATTCTTGCCATGTCTAGTTACTATGCCATGTCTTCTTGATGTATGTATGCTTAGTTTATCATGACTTGCTCTGTAGTGAGTGCATCAAGCTCACGAACATGCCTAGTCGTTATTAGTTTTCTGCCATGTCCAGTTTTCTACTAAGTCTGAAACCTGTAACGAAACTTGCTTATTTGACATGGGTGTAATCATATTTTCTTATCCTTTTTGGCTTATGGTCAGTAAGGGACTTTTGTCAAGTGCTTTGAGTAGATTCATGCCATGCCTTATTTTGCTATGTTCTGAACCTGTAGCATGTTGTTTCGTTGCTCTGAACTTGTCATCCTGATGTCGTTTTCCTGACTTGCTGTTATTTCACTAAGTCTGTGAATCTGTTATCGTTTGCACTTTTGCCATGCTTGTTTGAACCTGTTATGATGTAAATTAGCCGTAGCTCAGTGTTCATCTTTTGTCGTGCATCTTGAGTAGATTACTGTCATATGCTTTGTTGCCATGTTTGGGTGCAGTAGCTTAATTATTTGTTGCTTGCTAAGTAGCATCTTGCTGTTTATGGCAGATTCGTGTCATTCTTGTTTTGCTTGCCATTTGCAAACCGTGCATCCGATTCCGGTGATCCTTATATCGATTTCAACCGAAATCACCTCATCTATCCAGCGGCATGCTTGGTTTGCCAAGATTATGCCCTGTTCATCATTGTCCTCCCGGAGCATGCATTCGCATGCATATCACCTCTCGCATATCATGCCATGTTTTGCATCATGTTGATTGCGCATTGCATCGTGGTTGATATTGGTTCCTTTGCTTGTTCTCTTGTCTTGGGTAGAGCCGGGAGACGAGTACGTGAACGAGGAACCTGTTGAGAACGCTTACGAGGACCAAGCTTTCGACAACTCTGAGAACCTTGCAGGCAAGATGACCATACCCTCGAAATCACTTCTATCTTTGCTTGTTAGATTGCTCGCTCTTTTGCTATGCCTATGCTGCGATACCCACCACTTGCTTTATCATGCCTCCTATATTGCCACGTCAGCCCCTAACCATCCATGTCCTAGCAAACCGTTGTTTGGCTATGTTACCGCTTTTGCTCAGCCCCTCTTATAGCGTTGCTAGTTGCAGGTGAAGATGAAGTTTGTTCCTTGTTGGAACATGGACTTGTTGTTCCTTGTTGAAACATGTTTACTTGTTGGGATATCACAATACCTCTTATTTAATTAATGCATCTATATACTTGGTAAAGGGTGGAAGGCTCGGCCTTATGCCTGGTGTTTTGTTCCACTCTTGTCACCCTAGTTTCCGTCATACCGGTGTTATGTTCCCGGAGTTTGCGTTCCTTACACGGTTGGGTGATTTATGGGACCCCCTTGACAGTTCGCTTTGAATAAGACTTTTCCAGCAAGGCCCAACATTGGTTTTACCATTCGCCACCTAGCCTTTTTCCCTTGGGTTCTGCAGACTCAAGGGTCATCTTTATTTTAAACCCCCGGGCCAATTCTCCTTCGATTGCTGGTCCAAACTAGAGCCCTTTGCAGCGCCACCTCGAGGCAACTCGAGGGCTGGTTTTAGTTGTACGGAGTGTTCATCCGGATGTGCCCTGAGACCGAGATATGTGCAGCTCCTATCAGGATTTGTCGGCACAATCGGGCGGCTTTGCTGGACTTGTTTTATTGCTGTTGAAGTGTCTTGTAGTCCGGGATTCCGAGATTGATCGGGTCTTCCCGGTAGAAGGAATATCCTTCGTTGACCGTGAGAGCTTATCATGGGCTAAGTTGGGACACCCCTGCAGGGTATTATCTTTCGAAAGCCGTGCCCGCGGTTATGAGGCAGATGGGAATTTGTTGATGTCCGGTTGTAGAAAACCCGAAGTTGACCTTAACTAAAACACATCAACCGCGTGTGTAACCGTGATGGTCTCTTCTCGGCGGGGTCCGGGAAGTGAACACGGTTGTTGGAGTTATGTCTGACGTAGGTTGTTCAGGATCACTTCTTGATCATTTCTAGCTTCTCGACCGTGCTTTGCCTTCTCTTCTCGCTCTCTTTTGCGCTGTAGTCAACTTATGCTAGTCGCTTGCTGCAGCTCCACCTCACTATCCTTTTCCCACCTTTAAGCTTAAATAGTCTTGATCTCGCGGGTGTGAGATTGCTGAGTCCCCGTGGCTCACAGATATTATCACCTCAGTTGCAGGTACCAACGATGTCAGGGCAGATGACGCGACCGAGCTCACTTGGGAGTTCGATGAGGAACGTGGCCGTTACTATGTTTCTTATCCAGATGATCAGTAGTGGAGCCCAGTTGGGTGATCCGGGGATCTGTTTAGCATTTGGGGTAGTCTTCTTCCATTTTGGTGCCGTAGTCGGACCTTGAGTGTAATCTGTTTGATGGATGTTATTTATGTACTTGTGTGAAGTGGCGATTGTAAGCCAACTATGTATCTTTCCCCTTTATTTATTACATGGATTGTGTGAAGATTACCTCACTTGCGACATTGCTTTCAATGCGGTTATGCCTCTAAGTCGTGCCTCGACACGTGGGAGATATAGCCGCATCGAGGGCGTTACACTAGTCCAATACGGACTCCTCATGGGGGGGCGCCCCCTCCTGGGCTGCTGCCCTCTCTCTCCCCTCAGGCCCACTAAGGCCCAATACTTCCCTAGGAGGGGGGGGGGGTCCGGTAACCCCTCCGGCACTCCGAAAATACCCGAACCACTCAGAACCTTTCCGATGTCCGAATATAGTCGTCCAATATATCAATCTTTATGTCTCGACCATTTCGAGACTCCTCGTCATGTCCTCGATCTCATCTGGGACTCCGAACTCCTTCGGTACATCAAAACTCATAAACTCATAATATAACTGTCATCGAAACCTTAAGCGTGCGGACCCTACGGTTTGAGAACAATGTAGACATGACCGAGACATGTCTCCGGTCAATAACCAATAGCGGAACCTGGATGCTCATATTGGCTCCTACATATTCTACAAAGATCTTTATTGGTCAGACCGCATAACAACATACGTTGTTCCCTTTGTCATCGGTATGTTACTTGCCCGAGATTCGATCGTCGGTATCTTAATACCTAGTTCAATCTCGTTACCGGCAAGTATCTTTACTCGTTCCGTAATACATCATCTCACAACTAACTCATTAGTTGCAATGCTTGCAAGGCTTATGTGATGTGCATTACCGAGAGGGCCCAGAGATACCTCTCCGACAATCGGAGTGACAAATCCTAATCTCGAAATACGCCAACCCAACATGTACCTTCGGAGACACCTGTAGAGCTCCTGTATAATCACCCAGTTACTTGTGACGTTTGGTAGCATACAAAGTGTTCCTCCGGCAAACGGGAGTTGCATAATCTCATAGTCATAGGAACATGTATAAGTCATGAAGAAAGCAATAGCAACATACTAAACGATCAAGTGCTAAGCTAATGGGATGGGTCATGTCAATCAGATCATTCACCTAATGATGTGATCCCGTTAATCAAATAACAACTCTTTGTTAATGGTTAGGAAACATAACCATCTTTGATTAACGAGCTAGTCAAGTAGAGGCATACTAGTGACACTCTGTTTGTCTATGTATTCACACATGTATTTTGTTTCCGGTTAATACAATTTTAGCATGAATAATAAACATTTATCATGATATAAGGAAATAAATAATAACTTTATTATTGCCTCTAGGGCATATTTCCTTCAGTCTCCCACTTGCACTAGAGTCAATAATCTAGTTCACATCGCCATGTGATTTAACAGCAATAGTTCACATCACCATGTGATTAACACCCATAGTTCACATCGATATGTGATCAACACCCAAAGGGTTTACTAGAGTCAGTAATCTAGTTCACATCTCTATGTGATTAACACCCAAAGAGTACTAAGGTGTGATCATGTTTTGTTTGTGAGATAATTTTAGTCAACGGGTCTGTCATATTCAGATCCATATGTATTTTGCAAATTTCTATGTCAAGAATGCTCTGCACGGAGCTACTCTAGCTAATTGCTCCCACTTTCAATATGTATCCAGATTAAGACTTAGAGTCATCTGGATCAGTGTCAAAACTTGCATCGACGTAACCCTTTACGATGAACCTTTTGTCACCTGCATAATCGAGAAGTATATCCTTATTCCACTAAGGATAATTTTGACCGCTGTCCAGTGATCTACTCCTAGATCACTATTGTACTCCCTTGCTAAACATAGAGTAGGGCATACAATAGTTCTGGTACACAACATGACATACTTTATAGAACCTATGACTGAGGCATAGGGAATGACTTTCATTCTCTTTCTATCTTCTGCCGTGGTCGGGCTTTGAGTCTTTACTCAACTTCACACCTTGTAACACAGGCAAGAACTCTTTCTTTGACTGTTCCATTTTGAACTACTTCAAAATCTTGTCAAGGTATGTACTCATTGAAAAAAGCTTATCAAGAGTTTTGATCTATCTCTATAGATCTTGATGCTCAATATGTAAGTAGCTTCACTGAGGTCTTTCTTTAAAAAACTCCTTTCAAACACTCCTTTATGCTTTGCAGAATAATTCTACATTATTTCCGATCAAAAATATATCATTCACATATACTTATCAGAAATGTTGTAGTGCTCCCACTCACTTTCTTGTAAATACAGGCTTCACCGCAAGTCTATATAAAACTATATGCTTTGATAAACTTATCAAAGCGTATATTCCAACTCCGAGATGCTTGCACCAGTCCATAGATGGATTGCTGGAGCTTGCATATTTTGTTAACACCTTTAGGATCGACAAAACCTTCTGGTTGCATCACATACAACTCTTCTTTAATAACTCCATTAAGGAATGCAGTTTTGTTTATCCATTTGCCAGATTTCATAAAATGCGGCAATTGCTAACATGATTCGGACAGACTTTAAGCATCGCTACGAGTGAGAAAATCTCATCATAGTCAACACCTTGAACTTTGTCAAAACCATTTTTGACAAGTCTAGCTTTGTAGATAGTAACACTACTATCAGCGTCTGTCTTCCTCTTGTAGATCCATTTATTCTCAATGGCTTGCCAATCATTGGGCAAGTCAATCAAAGTCCATACTTTGTTCTCATACATGGATCCCATCTTAGATTTCATGGCTTTAAACCATTTTGCGGAATCTGGGCTCATCATCGCTTCCTCATAGTTCATAGGTTTGTCATGGTCAAGTAACATGACCTCCAGAACAGGATTACCGTACCACTCTGGTGCGGATCTCACTTTGGTTTACCTACGAGGTTTGGTAGTAACTTGATCTGAAGTTACATGATCATTATCATTAGCTTCCTCACTAATTGGTGTAGTAGTCACAGGAACAAATTTCTGTGATGAACTACTTTCCAATAAGGGAGTAGGTACAGTTACCTCATCAAGTTCTACTTTCCTCCCACTCACTTCTTTCGAGAGAAACTCCTTCTCTAGAAAGTATCCATTCTTAGCAACAAATATTTTGCCTTTGGATCTGTGATAGAAGGTGTACCCAACAGTTTCCTTTGGGTATTCTATGAAGACGCATTTCTCCGATTTGGGTTCGAGCTTATCAGGATGAAACTTTTTCACATAAGCATCGCAACTCCAAACTTTAAGAAACGACAGCTTAGGTTTATTGCTAAACCATAGTTCATACGGTGTCGTCTCAACGGATTTAGATGGTGCCCTATTTAATGTGAATGCAGTTGTCTCTAATGCATAACCCCAAAACAATAGTGGTAGATTGGTAAGAGACATCATAGATCGCACCATATCTAATAAAGTACGGTTACGATGTTCGTACACACCATTACACTATGGTGTTTCCAGGTGGCGTGAGTAGTGAAACTATTTCACATTGTTTTAACTGAAGGCCAAACTCATAACTCAAATATTTTACCTCTGCGATCATATCGTAGAAACTTTTATTTTGGTTACGATGATTCTCCACTTCACTCTGAAATTCTTTGAACTTTTCAAATGTTTCAGACTAGTGTTTCATCAAGTAGATATACCCATATCTTCTCAAATCATCTGTGAAGGTCAGAAAATAATGATACCCGCCGCGAGCCTTAACACTCATCAGATCGCATACATCAGTATGTATTATTTCCAACAAGTCAGTTTCTCGCTTCATTGTTCCGGAGAATGGAGTTTTAGTCATCTTGCCCATAAGGCATGGTACACAAGCATCAAGTGATTCATAATCAAGTGATTCCAAAATCCCATCAGCATGGAGTTTCTTCATGCGCTTTACACCAATATGACCTAAACGGCAGTGCCACAAATAAGTTGCACTATCATTATTAACTTTGCATCTTTTGGCTTCAATATTATGAATATGTGTATCACTACGATCGAGATCCAACGAACTATTTTCATTGGGTGTATGACCATCGAAGGTTCTATTCATGTAAGCAGAACAACAATTGTTCTCTAACTTAAATGAATAACCGTATTGCAATAAACATGATCAAATCATATTTATGCTCAACGCAAACACCAAATAGCACTTATTTAGGTTCAACACTAATCCCAAAAGTATAGTGAGTGTGCGATGATGATCATATCAATCTTGGAACTACTTCCAACACACATTGTCACTTCACCCTTAACTAGTCTCTGTTTATTCTGCAACTCCCGTTTCATGTTACTAATCATAGCAACTAAACTAGTACCAAATACTGAGGGGTTGCTATGAACACTAGTAAAGTACACATCAATAACATGTATATCAAATATACCTTTGTTCACTTTGCCATCCTTTCTTATCCGCCAAATACTTGGGTAGTTCCGCTTCCAGTGACCAGTCCCTTTGCAGTAGAAGCACTTAGTCTCAGGCTTAGGACCAGACTTGGGCTTCTTCACTTGAGCAGCAACTTGCTTGCTGTTCTTCTTGAAGTTCCCCTTTTTTCCTTTGCCGTTTTCTTGAAACTAGTGGTCTCGTCAACCATCAACACTTGATGTTTTTCTTGATTTCTACCTTCGTCAATTTCAGCATTACGAAGAGCTTGGGAATCGTTTCCGTTATCCCTTGCATATCATAGTTCATCACGAAGTTCTACTAACTTGGTGACGGTGACTAGAGAATTCTGTCAATCACTATTTTATCTGGAAGATTAACTCCCACTTGATTCAAGCGATTGTAGTACCCAGCCAATTTGAGCACATGCTCACTAGTTGAGCGATTCTCCTCCATCTTTTAGCTATAGAACTTGTTGGAGACTTCATATCTCTCAACTCGGGTATTTTCTTGAAATATTAACTTTAACTCCTGGAACATCTCATATGGTCCATGACGTTCAAAACATCTTTGAAGTCCCGATTCTAAGCCGTTAAGCATGGTGCACTAAACTATCAAGTAGTCATCATATTGAGCTAGCCAAACGTTCATAACGTCTGCATCTGCTCCTGCAATAGGTCTGTCACCTAGCGGTGCATCAAGGACATAATTCTTCTGTGCAGCAATGAGGATAAACCTCAGATCACGGATCCAATCCGCATCATTGCTACTAACATCTTTCAACACAATTTTCTCTAGGAACGTATCAAAATTAACATATGAAAGCAACAACGCGAGCTATTGATCTACAACATAGATATGCTAATACTACCAGGACTAAGTTCATGATAAATTAAAGTTCAGTTAATCATATTACTTAAGAACTCCCACTTAGATAGACATCCCTCTAATCCTCTAAGTGATCACGTGATCCAAATCAACTAAACCATGTCCGATCATCACGTGAGATGGAGTAGTTTCATTGGTGAACATTACTATGTTGATCATATCTACTACATGATCACGCTCGACCTTTCGGTCTCCGTGTGCCGAGGCCATATCTGTTATATGCTAGGCTCGTCAAGTTAAACCTGAGTATTCCGCGTGTGCAACTGTTTTGCACCCATTGTATTTGAACGTAGAGCCTATCACACCCGATCATCACGTGGTGTCTCAGCACGAAGAACTTTCGCAACAGTGCATACTCAGGGAGAACACTTTTACTATGATAATTTAGTGAGGGATCATCTTATAAAGCTACCGTCGAACTAAGCAAAATAAGATGTATAAAAGATAAACATCACATGCAATCAAAATATGTGACATGATATGGCCATCATCGTCTTGTGCCTTTGATCTCCATCTCCAAAGCATCGTCATGATTTCCATCGTCACTGGCATGACACCATGATCTCCATCATCTTGATCTATATCAATGTGTCGTCACATGGTCGTCTCACCAACTATTGCTCTTGCAACTATTGCTATCGCATAGCGATAAAGTAAAGCAATTATTTGGCGCTTGCATCTTATGCAATAGAGAGACAACCATAAGGCTTTTGCCAGTTGCCGATAACTTCAACAAAACATGATCATCTTATAAAACAACTTATATCTCATCACGTCTTGACCATATCACATCACAACATGCCCTGCAAAAACAAGTTAGACGTCCTCTACTTTGTTGTTGCAAGTTTTACGTGGCTGCTACGGGCTTAGCAAGAACTGTTCTTACCTACGCATCAAAACCACAACGATAGTTTGTCAAGTTGGTGCTGTTTTAACCTTCGCAAGGACCAGGCGTAGCCACACTCGGTTCAACTAAAGTTGGAGAAACTGACACCCGCCAGCCACATGTGTGCAAAGCACGGCGGTAGAACCAGTCTCGCATAAGCGTACGCGTAATGTCGGTCCAGGCCGCTTCATCCAACAATACCGCTGAACCAAAGTATGACATGCTGGTAAGTAGTATGACTTATATCGCCCACAACTCACTTGTGTTCTACTCGTGCATATAACATCAAACCATAAAAACCTGGCTCGGATGCCACTGTTGGGGAACGTAGTAATTTCAAAAAAATTCCTACGCACACACAAGATCATGGTGATGCATAGCAACGAGAGGGGAGAGTGTTGTCTACGTACCCTCGTAGACCAAAAGCGGAAGCGTTGACGCAACATAGAGGAAGTAGTCGTACGTCTTCCCGGTCCAACCGATCCAAGCACCGTTACTCCGGCACCTCCGAGTTCTTGGCACATGTTCAGCTCGATGACGCTCCCCGGGCTCCGATCAAGCAAAGCTTCGGGGAGGAGTTCCGTCAGCACGACGACATGGTGACGATCTTGATGTTCAACCGTCGCAGGGCTTCGCCTAAGCACCGCTACAATATGATCGAGGTGTAATATCGTGGAGGGGGGCACCGCACACGGCTAAGGAACGATCACGAAGATCAACTTGTGTGTTCTAGGGTGCCCCCCTGCCCCTGTATATAAAGGAGCAAGGGGGGAGGCCGGCCGGCCCTATGGGGCGCGCCAAAGGGAGGGGGGAGTCCTCCTCCTAGTGGGAGTAGGACTCCCCTTTCCTAGTCCAACTAGGAAGAGAGAGGGGGAAGGAAAGAGAGGGAGAGGGAGAGGGAAAGAGGGGCCGCGCCCCCCCTCCCTAGTCCAATTCGGACTCCTCATGGGGGGGGCGCCACCTCCTAGGCTGTTGCCCTCTCTCTCCCCTCAGGCCCACTAAGGCCCAATACTTCCCTAGGAGGGGGGGGGGTCCGGTAACCCCTCCGGCACTCCGAAAAATACCCGAACCACTCAGAACCTTTCCGATGTCCGAATATAGTCGTCCAATATATCGATCTTTACGTCTCGACCATTTCGAGACTCCTCGTCATGTCCCAGATCTCATCCGGGACTCCGAACTCCTTAGGTACATCAAAACTCATAAACTCATAATATAACTGTCATCGAAACCTTAAGCGTGCAGACCCTACGGTTCGAGAACAATGTAGACATGACCAAGACATGTCTCCGGTCAATAACCAATAGCGGAACCTGGATGCTCATATTGGCTCCTACATATTCTACGAAGATCTTTATCGGTCAGACCGCATAACAACATACGTTGTTCCCTTTGTCATCGGTATGTTACTTGCCCGAGATTCGATCGTTGGTATCTTAATACCTAGTTCAATCTCGTTACCGGCAAGTCTCTTTACTCGTTCCTTAATACATCATCTCACAACTAACTCATTAGTTGCAATGCTTGCAAGGCTTATGTGATGTGCATTACCGAGTGTTGGAAATATGCCCTAGAGGCAATAATAAAAGCATTATTATTATATTTCCTTATTCATGATAATTGTCTTTATTCGTGCTATAATTGTGTTAACCGGAAATCGTAATACATGTGTGAATAACAGACAACAAACATGTCCCTAGTGAGCCTCTAGTTGACTAGCTCGTTGATCGACGGATAGTCATGGTTTCCTGACTATGGACATTGGATGTCATCGATAACGGGATCACATCATTAGGAGAATGATGTGATGGACAAGACCCAATCCTAAACATAGCATAAGATCGCATAGTTCGTTTGCTAGAGTTATCCAATGTCAAGTATCCTTTCCTTAAACCATGAGATCGTGTAACTCCCGGATACCGTAGGAGTGCTTTGGGTGTGCCAAACGTCACAACGTAACTGGGTGACTATAAAGGTATGCTACGGGTATCTCTGAAAGTGTCTGTTGGGTTGACATGGATCGAGACTGGGATTTGTCACTCCGCTTGACGGAGAGGTATCACCGGGCCCTCTCGGTAATGCATCATCACAATGAGCTCAAGGTGATCAAAGTGTTTGATCACGGGATCATGCATTACGGTAACGAGAAAAGTGACTTGCCGATAACGAGATTGAACGAGGTATTGGGATACCGACGATCGAATCTCGGGCAAGTAAAATACCGATTGACAAAGGGAATCGTATACGGGATTAATTGAATCCTCGACATCGTGGTTCATCCGATGAGATCATCGTGGAGCATGTGGGAGCCAACATGGGTATCCAGATCCCGCTGTTGGTTATTGCCCGAGAGCCGTCTCGGTCATGACTGCATGTCTCCCGAACCCGTAGGGTCTACACACTTAAGGTTCGGTGACGCTAGGGTTGTGAAGATATGTATGTGCAGTAACTCGAATGTTGTTCGGAGTCCCGGATGACATCCCGGACGTCACGAGGAGTTCCGGAATGGTCCGGAGGTAAAGAATTATATATAGGAAGTGCTATTTTGGCCATCGGGACAAGTTTCGGTGTTATCGGTATTGTACCGGGACCACCGGAGGGGTCCCGGGGGTCCACCGGGGGGGTCCACCTGCCCCGGGGGGCCACATGGGCCTTAGGGGGTGCGCCTTGGCCTGCTTGGGCCAAGGGGAACCAGCCCCAAGGGCCCATGCGCCAAGGAAACTTGGAGGAGGGAGAGTCCTACAAGGGGAAGGCACCTCCGAGGTGCCTTGGGGAGGATGGACTCCTCCCCACCCTTGGCCGCACCCTTCCTTGGAGGAAGGGGCAAGGGCTGCGCCTCCCCCTCTCCCTTGGCCCTATATATAGTGGGGAAAAGGAGGAGCAAACCAACCCTATGCCCTGGCTCCTCCCTCCTCCCTGCAACACCTCCTCCTCCTCCCGTAGTTGCTTAGCGAAGCCCTGCCGGAGTTCTGCTGCATCCACCACCACACCGTCGTGCTGGATCTTCCTCAACCTCTCCTTTGCCTTGCTGGATCAAGAAAGGGGAGACGTCTCCCGTCCCGTACGTGTGTTGAACGCGGAGGTGCCGTCCGTTCGGTACTAGATCATCGGTGAATTGGATCACGGCAAGTACGACTACCTCATCCACGTTCACTCGAACGCTTCCGTTGCGATCTACAAAGTGGTATGTAGATGCTATCTAATCTGAATACTCGTTGCTAGATGAACTCATAGATGGATCTTGGTGAAACCGTAGGAAAAATTTTAATTTTCTGCAACGTTCGCCAACAGTGGTATCAGAGCTAGGTCTATGCATAGTTCTTCTTGCGCGAGTAGAACACAATTTGTTGTGGGCGTAGATGTTGTCAATTCTTCTTGCCGTTACTAGTCAATCTTGATTCAGCAGTATTGTGGGATGAAGCGGCCCGGACCAACCTTACACGTACGCTTACGTGAGACCGGTTCCACCGACTAACATGCACTAGTTGCATAAGGTGGCTGGCGGGTGTCTGTCTCTCCTACTTTAGTTGGATCGGATTCGATGAACAGGGTCCTTATGAAGGGTAAATAGAGATTGACAAATCACGTTGTGGTTTGAACGTAGGTAAGAAAACGTTCTTGCTAGAACCCTAATTCAGCCACGTAAAACTTGCAACAACAATTAGAGGACGTCTAACTTGTTTTTGCAGCAAGTGCTTCGTGATATGATATGGACAAAGTTGTGATGTATGATGAATGATCTATATGTGATGTATGAGATGTTCATGCTATTGTAATAGGAATCACGACTTGCATGTCGATGAGTATGACAACCGGCAGGAGCCATAGGAGTTGTCTTTATTTTTTGTATGACCTGCGTGTCATTGAGAATCGCCATGTAAGTTACTTTACTTTATTGCTAAACGCGTTAGCCATAGTAGTAGAAGTAATAGTTGGCGAGCAACTTCATGGAGACACGATGATGAAGATCATGATGATGAAGATCATGGTGTCAAGCCGGTGACAAGATGATCATGGAGCCCCAAGATGAAGATCGAAGGAGCTATGTGATATTGGCCATATCATGTCACGTTTATTATTTGATTGCATGTGATGTTTATCATGTTTTACATCTTGTTTACTTAGAACGACGGTAGTAAATAAGATGATCCCTCATAATAATTTCAAGAAAGTGTTCTCCCTAACTGTGCACCGTTGCTAAGGTTCGTCGTTCCGAAGCACCACGTGATGATCGGGTGTGATAGGTCCTTACGTTCGCATACAACGGGTGTAAGACAGATTTACACACGCAAAACACTTAGGTTGGCTTGACGAGCCTAGCATGTACAGACATGGCCTCGGAACACAGAAGACTGAAAGGTCGAGCATGAGTCGTATAGAAGATACGATCAACATGAAGATGTTCACCGATGTTGGCTAGTCCGTCTCACGTGATGATCAGACACGGCCTAGTTGACTCGGATCATGTAATACTTAGATGACTAGAAGAGGGATGTCTATCTAAGTGGGAGTTCATTAAATAATTTGATTAAATGAACTTTATTATCATGAACTTAGTCTAAATATTTACAATATGTCTTGTAGATCAAATGGCCAACGTAGTCCTCAATTTCAACGCGTTCCTAGAGAAAACCAAGCTGAAAGACGATGGTAGCAACTATACGGACTGGGTCCGGAACCTGAGGATTATCCTCATAGCTGCCAAGAAAGATTATGTCCTAAGAGCACCGCTGGGTGACGCACCTATTCTCCCTGCAGAACAAGACGTTATGAACGCTTGGCAGTCACGCTGCGATGATTACTCCCTCGTTCAGTGCGGCGTGCTTTACAGCTTAGAGCCGGGGCTCCAAAAGCGTTTTGAGAGACATGGAGCATATGAGATGTTCGAAGAGCTGAAAATGGTTTTCCAAGCTCATGCCCGGGTCGAGAGATATGAAGTCTCCGACAAATTCTTTAGCTGTAAGATGGAGGAAAATGGCTCTGTCAGTGAGCACATACTCAAAATGTCTGGGTTGCACAACCGCTTGACTCAACTGGAAGTTAATCTCCCGGATGAGGCGGTCATTGACAGAATCCTCCAGTCGCTTCCACCTAGATACAAGAGCTTTGTGATGAACTACAATATGCAGGGGATGGTAAAGACCATTCCTGAAGTATATGCTATGCTGAAATCAGCAGAGGTAGAAATCAAGAAGGAGCATCAAGTGTTGATGGTGAATAAAACCACTAAGTTCAAGAAGGGCAAGGGTAAAAGGAACTTCAAGAAGGACGGCAAGGAAGTTGCCGCGCCCGGTAAGCAAGTTGCCGGGAAGAAGCCAAAGAATGGACCCAAGCCCGAGACCGAGTGTTTTTATTGCAAGGGAAGTGGTCACTGGAAGCGGAACTGCCCCAAATACTTAGCGGACAAGAAGGCCAGCAAAACCAAAGGTATAGGTGATATACATGTAATTGATGTGTACCTTACCAGTACTCGTAGTAGCTCTTGGGTATTTGATACCGGTGCAGTTGCTCACATTTGTAACTCAAAACAGGAGCTGCGGAATAAACGGAGACTGGCGAAGGACGAGGTGACGATGCGCGTCGGGAATGGTTCCAAGGTCGATGTGATCGCCGTCGGCACGCTGCCTCTACATTTACCTACGGGATTAGTTTTAAACCTCAATAATTGTTATTTAGTGCCAAGTTTGAGCATGAACATTGTATCTGGGTCTCGCTTAATTCGAGATGGTTACTCATTTAAATATGAGAATAATGGTTGTTCTATTTATATGAGAGATATGTTTTATGGTCATGCTCCGATGGTTAATGGTTTATTCTTAATTAATCTCGTATGTGATGATACACATATTCATAGTGTGAATACCAAAAGAATTAAAGTTGATAACAATAGTCCCACATATTTGTGGCACTGCCGCCTTGGTCACATAGGTGTCAAACGCATGAAGAAGCTCCATGCAGATGGACTTTTAGAGTCTCTTGATTATGAATCATTTGACACGTGCGAACCATGCCTCATGGGTAAAATGACCAAGACTCCGTTCTCAGGAACAATGGAGCGAGCAACCAACTTATTGGAAATCATACATACCGATGTGTGCGGTCCAATGAGTGTTGAGGCTCGCGGAGGCTATCGTTATGTTCTCACCCTCACTGATGACTTGAGTAGATATGGGTATATCTACTTAATGAAACACAAGTCTGAGACCTTTGAAAAGTTCAAGGAATTTTAGAGTGAGGTTGAAAATCAACGTGATAGAAAGATCAAGTTTCTACGATCAGATCGTGGAGGAGAATACTTGAGTCACGAATTTGGCACACACTTAAGAAAATGTGGAATAGTTTCAAAACTCACGCCGCCTGGAACACCTCAGCGTAATGGTGTGTCCGAACGTCGTAATCGCACTCTATTGGATATGGTGCGATCTATGATGTCTCTTACCGACTTACCGCTATCTTTTTGGGGCTATGCTTTAGAGACTGCCGCATTCGCTTTAAATAGGGCTCCGTCGAAATCCGTTGAGACGACACCGTATGAATTATGGTTTGGGAAGAAACCTAAGCTGTCGTTTCTAAAAGTTTGGGGATGCGATGCTTATGTCAAGAAACTTCAACCTGAGAAGCTCGAACCCAAGTCGGAAAAATGCGTCTTCATAGGATACCCAAAAGAAACTGTTGGGTATACCTTCTACCACAGATCCGAAGGCAAGATCTTTGTTGCCAAGAATGGATCCTTTCTAGAGAAAGAGTTTCTCTCGAAAGAAGTGAGTGGGAGGAAAGTAGAACTTGATGAAGTGTTACCTCTTGAACCGGAAAATGGCGAAACTCAAGAAAACGTTTCTGAGGTGCCTGCACCGACTAGAGAGGAAATTAATGATGATGATCAAGATGCTTCTGATCAAGCTCCTACTGAAATTCGAAGGTCCACAAGGACACGTTCCGCACCAGAGTGGTACGGCAACCCTGTCTTGGAAATCATGTTGTTAGACAACGGTGAACCTTCGAACTATGAGGAAGCAATGGCGGGCCCGGATTCCAACAAATGGCTGGAAGCCATGAAATCCGAGATAGGATCCATGTATGAAAATGAAGTATGGACTTTGACTGACTTGCCCGTTGAACGGCGAGCCATAGAAAATAAATGGATCTTTAAGAAGAAGACAGACGCGGATGGTAATGTGACCATCTATAAAGCTCGGCTTGTCGCTAAGGGTTATCGACAAGTTCAAGGGGTTGACTACGATGAGACTTTCTCACCGGTAGCGAAGCTGAAGTCCGTCCGAATCATGTTAGCAATTGCCGCATACTATGATTATGAGATATGGCAAATGGACGTCAAAACGACATTCCTTAATGGTTTCCTTAAGGAAGAATTGTATATGATACAGCCGGAAGGTTTTGTCGATCCTAAGAAGGCTGACAAGGTATGCAAGCTCCAACGCTCGATTTATGGGCTGGTGCAAGCATCTCGGAGTTGGAACATTCGCTTTGATGAGATGATCAAAGCGTTTGGGTTTACACAGACTTATGGAGAAGCCTGTGTTTACAAGAAAGTGAGTGGGAGCTCTGTAGCATTTCTCATATTATATGTAGACGACATACTTTTGATGGGAAATGATATAGAACTCTTGGACAACATTAAGGCCTACTTGAATAAAAGTTTTTCAATGAAGGACCTTGGAGAAGCTGCTTATATATTAGGCATCAAAATCTATAGAGATAGATCGAGACGCCTCATAGGTCTTTCACAAAGCACATACCTTGATAAGATATTGAAGAAGTTCAATATGGATCAATCTAAGAAGGGGTTCTTACCTGTGTTACAAGGTGTGAATTTGAGCTCAGCTCAATGTCCGACCACGGCGGAAGATATAGAAGAGATGAGTGTCATCCCCTATGCCTCAGCCATAGGTTCTATTATGTATGCCATGCTGTGTACCAGACCTGATGTAAACCTTGCCGTAAGTTTGGTAGGAAGGTACCAAAGTAATCCCGGCAAGGAGCACTGGACAGCGGTCAAGAATATCCTGAAGTACCTGAAAAGGACTAAGGAAATGTTTCTCGTTTATGGAGGTGACGAAGAGCTCGTCGTAAAAGGTTACGTCGACGCTAGCTTCGACACAGATCTGGATGACTCTAAGTCACAAACCGGATACGTGTATATTTTGAATGGTGGGGCAGTAGGCTGGTGCAGTTGCAAGCAAAGCGTCGTGGCGGGATCTACATGTGAAGCGGAGTACATGGCAGCCTCGGAGGCAGCACATGAAGCAATTTGGGTGAAGGAGTTCATCACCGACCTCGGAGTCATACCCAATGCGTCGGGGCCAATCAAGCTCTTCTGTGACAACACTGGAGCTATTGCACTTGCAAAGGAGCCCAGGTTTCACAAGAAGACTAGGCACATCAAGCGTCGCTTCAACTCCATTCATGAAAATGTTCAAGATGGAGACATAGAAATTTGTAAAGTGCACACGGATCTGAATGTCGCAGATCCGTTGACTAAACCTCTCCCTAAGGCAAAACATGATCAGCACCAGAACTCTATGGGTGTTCGATTCATCACAATGTAACTAGATTATTGACTCTAGTGCAAGTGGGAGACTGTTGGAAATATGCCCTAGAGGCAATAATAAAAGCATTATTATTATATTTCCTTATTCATGATAATTGTCTTTATTCGTGCTATAATTGTGTTAACCGGAAATCGTAATACATGTGTGAATAACAGACAACAAACATGTCCCTAGTGAGCCTCTAGTTGACTAGCTCGTTGATCGACGGATAGTCATGGTTTCCTGACTATGGACATTGGATGTCATCGATAACGGGATCACATCATTAGGAGAATGATGTGATGGACAAGACCCAATCCTAAACATAGCATAAGATCGCATAGTTCGTTTGCTAGAGTTATCCAATGTCAAGTATCCTTTCCTTAGACCATGAGATCGTGTAACTCCCGGATACCGTAGGAGTGCTTTGGGTGTGCCAAACGTCACAACGTAACTGGGTGACTATAAAGGTATGCTACGGGTATCTCTGAAAGTGTCTGTTGGGTTGACATGGATCGAGACTGGGATTTGTCACTCCGCTTGACGGAGAGGTATCACCGGGCCCTCTCGGTAATGCATCATCACAATGAGCTCAAGGTGATCAAAGTGTTTGATCACGGGATCATGCATTACGGTAACGAGAAAAGTGACTTGCCGATAACGAGATTGAACGAGGTATTGGGATACCGACGATCGAATCTCGGGCAAGTAAAATACCGATTGACAAAGGGAATCGTATACGGGATTAATTGAATCCTCGACATCGTGGTTAATCCGATGAGATCATCGTGGAGCATGTGGGAGCCAACATGGGTATCCAGATCCCGCTGTTGGTTATTGCCCGAGAGCCGTCTCGGTCATGACTGCATGTCTCCCGAACCCGTAGGGTCTACACACTTAAGGTTCGGTGACGCTAGGGTTGTGAAGATATGTATGTGCAGTAACCCGAATGTTGTTCGGAGTCCTGGATGAGATCCCGGACGTCACGAGGAGTTCCGGAATGGTCCGGAGGTAAAGAATTATATATAGGAAGTGCTATTTTGGCCATCGGGACAAGTTTCGGTGTTATCGGTATTGTACCGGGACCACCGGAGGGGTCCCGGGGGTCCACCGGGGGGTCCACCTGCCCCGGGGGGCCACATGGGCCTTAGGGGGTGCGCCTTGGCCTGCTTGGGCCAAGGGGAACCAGCCCCAAGGGCCCATGCGCCAAGGAAACTTGGAGGAGGGAGAGTCCTACAAGGGGAAGGCACCTCCGAGGTGCCTTGGGGAGGATGGACTCCTCCCCACCCTTGGCCGCACCCTTCCTTGGAGGAAGGGGCAAGGGCTGCGCCTCCCCCTCTCCCTTGGCCCTATATATAGTGGGGAAAAGGAGGAGAAAACCAACCCTATGCCCTGGCTCCTCCCTCCTCCCTGCAACACCTCCTCCTCCTCCCGTAGTTGCTTAGCGAAGCCCTGCCGGAGTTCTGCTGCATCCACCACCACACCGTCGTGCTGGATCTTCCTCAACCTCTCCTTTGCCTTGCTGGATCAAGAAAGGGGAGACGTCTCCCGTCCCATACGTGTGTTGAACGCGGAGGTGCCGTCCGTTCGGTACTAGATCATCGGTGAATTGGATCACGGCAAGTACGACTACCTCATCCACGTTCACTCGAACGCTTCCGTTGCGATCTACAAAGTGGTATGTAGATGCTATCTAATCTGAATACTCGTTGCTAGATGAACTCATAGATGGATCTTGGTGAAACCGTAGGAAAAATTTTAATTTTCTGCAACGTTCGCCAACACCGAGAGGGCCCAGAGATACCTCTCCGACAATCGGAGTGACAAATCCTAATCTCGAAATATGCCAACCCAACATGTACCTTCGGAGACACTTGTAGAGCTCCTTTATAATCACCCAGTTATGTTGTGACGTTTGGTAGCACACAAAGTGTTCCTCCGGCAAACGGGAGTTGCATAATCTCATAGTCATAGGAACATGTATAAGTCATGAAGAAAGCAATAGCAACATACTAAACGATCAAGTGCTAAGCTAACGGGATGGGTCGTGTCAATCAGATCATTCACCTAATGATGTGATCCCGTTAATCAAATAACAACTCTTTGTCAATGGTTAGGAAACATAACCATCTTCGATTAATGAGCTAGTTAATTAGAGGCATACTAGTGACACTCTGTTTGTCTATGTATTCACACATGTATTATGTTTCCGGCTAATACAATTCTAGCATGAATAATAAACATTTATCATGATATAAGGAAATAAATAATAACTTTATTATTGCCTCTAGGGCATATTTCCTTCAGTTTCTAGAATAAAAAAGGAGGTAGTACTTCTGTGGGAAAGGTGAAGTGATGGTTGCTTCGCCCGAGCAACTTATCACTCCGGGAATATTGGAGTACGAGCGGATTCAACGAACAGAGAAATGATGGTTGCTTCATTTGAGAAACTTATTCTGGCGAAGGTGGGGCTCTATGATTTGATTGCTCACTAGTCATTATTACTGCGGTGCAACGACTGGGGTGAATCTTTCCCTGCAGTTGTGCACTCAATATTAGTGCATGGAAGGTGGAGCCGGATGAAGGATGTCCCACATGTCAGCGAAACAAAGTTGAATTGTTTTTGGCATTGCTATCAATCCTTCAGGATTTATTTATATGTACACATAATTGTACTGTGATGCTATGAAGGTTTCAACTTTGGTTCCCGCAGGAAAAAAGGTTTCAATTTAGGATTCATGTGTCCTCTTGCCTTAAGATTGTCTCGTTACAACATTCCATCAAATACAAATGAAACTACCATGGCTGCTAATGCATCTCAATGGTTCGCAGATCAGCGCCAATATTCACATCACAACTGAAGACAAAGTTGTGAGAATGTGTACAAATAAATAAAAATATATAATTGATCGATGTTGTTTGTAGGCATGGCTCCATTTCCAGGGCACAATGTTCATTGGTTGGCAGCTAGTTTCACCCAGCTCTGTAGCCAAAAAAGAGGTGTATGGAGGACATCACAATTAGATCATTTTGTGCAGCTCCACTAAAATCGAGCTGATCATCCCTGTTTGCAAAGATATCCTGTCCGTGTGATTACAATAATAGTGGAACTAGATGATGAAACATAACAAACACAAATAGAAGCCGATCACCTCTGCGATCTCTCTTTAGGACTAACTACTTGTTGGAGAAGATTAGGCACGGAGTTGGATGAGGAGGATAGCAAAACCAATCTCGCTTTCTGCAGTCCCATAGAAATGTAAAAACGTTGCCCGTGTGACATTTTGATGAATCTGCACAAAACACTCTTAAGAAAAAAGTGATTTGTGCAGTTCACCAAAAGGTTGCAATAGCAACAAGGTGAAATGGATACCCCTGTTTGCAAAAGGAGGTAGAAAGGAAACAATTACTGCCCAATAACATGAGTTGAAGACACGTACGCCGACAAAAAGAAGCATATTCCATGTAATAAGGGAAAGATAGCAGCATGGTGGTTTATCAAAAACGGTTTAAGGATGAGATTGCAAGATGGAAAGTACGCCGGCCGAGATACGTTTTAAGCAAACAACTAAAGAAGAACCACATGCAGGATTTTTAACAAGCAGCAACATGGAAAGATGGGCAGTGGAGCAAGGCCGGAGGAAGTTGTACCTAACGGTCATCGGGATGTAACTACGAGGGTGCCTGCAGCCGGGATATGCCCATACTGCGGCAGCGAGCAAGTGGCGAAGGCCCTACCGTGTCGGAGCTTTGTCAGAGAGAACGGCGGGTACCGCAAATCAGGACATGTTGCCTCAACATCGTCGAATGGAGAAACAATGCACATCCTCCCTTTCCGTCGACGAACAGGATGTGTCCGGATCAGTGACCAACGGTGAGAGAGAGAGGCCATCGCCGCCTTGTGTGAGATGGTGTGACGAGAGACAAACCCTGGCAGGCAGGCTCCTTTGTATATAGTGGAGCGAATTTTTATTTTTTTCCCAACAACAATCGTTTTATATTATGTACGTGCCATTGAGGAATATAACTTTATTTAATACTAACGCGTCAAGTCAAACTTTGTTCCGTCTACGTGTGGTACAAGACCCTCCTTCGAGTAAACAACCACTACACGCGTCAAATTATCACGTGGGTTGCCTTTTCGTAAAGAAATGAACTCCACCATGTACCCGCACGGGTGTGGCAGGGAACGAGACGTGAGTATGTGCGTCCTGCATGCACCTCTTCTTTAGGTGCAGGTACGTACGTGGGTGGGTGTGAGAGAGATGGTTTGTGCGAAACAGAGGCAATGTGTCGATGATATCTCAAACAAAAAACGTAACATATGCAATGTGTGTGAAACAGAGTCATGGATATATCATATATAGAGGGAGAGATCCACGAGAAGAGAGTGGAGGGATCATCGGCGTGAGATATCGATAGAATCAAAAACAGGGATGAAGTGTGTGGGTGCACGATCGATAAAGAGTGCCATCGAATTTGTGTTTTCCCACGTCAAAGATACAGGGCGGCTGGCCTACTGGAATTTGAGAGGGCAGAGGTGCAGTTTTTCTCTGTGGCATGGATACCTACCTACAACGTTCGACTATCAGTGTGTGTGGGGTGGGAGGGGTAGAGACTTAACTATAGAGAGGTAGATCGTCTAGTATATGTGTGGAGAAGGAGAGAGACCTAGCTATGTATTGAGGGAGATCGATTGTCATCCATGCATATGTGTAGCAGAGGAATAAGGTTGGGAGAAAGAGAAAGGTAGAGTGTCGGAGGGTTGGTGGTGGAGTTGCTTATCACAAATGGTGGGAGAGGCCTGATAGACAAACAGAGGGTACGAGTGCAATATCAATAAGAGAGGGCCGGGGATGTCTGCCTGTCTATGCACGTGCGTGTGAGAGATGGGTCGGGAGGTATGCAAGGATGATGAGGGGGGGGGACGATACGGTTGTGGTAAGCAGACGTAACTACATAGGAAGATCAACCGTCGTGTGTCCGAGAAAGGGAGAGACATAACTAGTGAGGTAAGTCTATCGGTGTGTGGGGAAAAAGAATTATAGTCGACCTAGCTATATGTAGGGAGATCGGTACGTATACATGCATGCATGTGTTAGAAGCAAATAAGGTCTAGAGAGACGGACAGGGGGAGAGGGGTGCGGCTAGGAGGTGGTGCGAGAGGCCTACTATGTCGAGGGGGAGGAGAGTGTGCGAGTATGAGATCGATGAAAAGAGGGGCGGGAGTGTGCACCTGCGTGGAACCGTATTGTACATAGGGGGCATGGACGGTGAGAAGAGAAGAGGGGAAGTGTGTGTTTGTGGTAGGCACACATGGCTAGAGAGGTATATCGCCGGAAATAAGGAGCCGGGGGGCCTACACACACCGTGGGCGAACGACCTAAAGAGAAATAACGAATGTGCGCGATGGAGGGGACGCTGAGGGAGGGTGAGAGGGGGGCGGGCGTGTGCATGCATGATAGAAAGTTAGCGCTAGCTAGCTACAAAGAGAAGAGGATCGTGAAGGTGGAGAAGACGAACAGAGATCATAATTCATTATAAAAAGTGGATTCGAATATTTGAACAAGATATCATAATATAGAACATTGATTATAATTTGGGATTATGTGTGGCTTTTGCAGCTCAGGGCTAAATACTTGTTAGTAGGGGGAGGGGCACTATACTTTGTGTGATAAACACGGTGTACGTATGGAACATGGTTTAGATTATGAATATCTAGTTAGTACATCAAATGTACTATTATTTGGAATCAACATCAAATGTATTCAAAAAATTGATTCGAGTTCATATAGTACACATAGTTCATATCTATCTCTATAGTAATCATGTGGTGTGTTGTTAAGGTAATACACGAAAGATGGTTGAAGTTGGCAACAATCATGATTGTAGATTCTTATTCAAATAGAGAAACAAATTCAAATTTAGTTCGAATTGCAGCAGTAGTATAGAAATTTGGAATGCACTAAAATTTTGGTATGAGTAGGTTACATGCATTATACAACCAACGAAAAAAATTAATTGGACATAACATGGATTCATAGCTTTGAATAGCATTTGTATAGTAAAACGGGACAAGACTCTCTCTTTGTGTGGTGTGAATAGTTTTATTTTTTTTTCGTTGAGGGAAGTGCGAATTGATTTGGTACGTACAATATTACACGTTAGGCTTGTCCCTAAAATTCAACCCTCGCCTTGTTATATCCTGAAATTCAGATATCGTGCTTCCAAAACTCGCGCCTTCACAACCCGCGCCTTGCTATCCCGAAAATACAATGCACGCGAAAAGTCCCTCGAGCTGCCAAATCCCGACACGCGAAATCCTCCTTTTAACCCTGAGCCGAAAGGGCCGCTAGTGCAAATCGGTGGGGGTACTTTTTTAACACACACTACATTTTGGACAAGCCCGTCCCTAAGTCATGGTTCCCCCCTCCCATCGCCTCCTTTTCGCCATTTGAAACCCCAGGCCGCAGTAACCTCTCTGCTCCAGCCGCGAAACCCCACCCTCCTCCGTCCGCCACCTCACCGCTACCCAGCCGGAGACTCTTCCCCGACAACATCGTCCACCGCAACAGCTCGACGTCCCTCATCCACCTCCCTGGATGAGGATCCGTCGTCCATCTCGTCATCCTGTCGGTTCAGCCGCCTTGTCCTCCACCTCCAAGGAGCTGCTCCGATGATCGCCTCGTCTATCGTGGCTGCTCCATCCCCACACCACCACCTTAACCTACTCCACCGGAACCGTAGCATCATCACTGACTCCTCGGACGAAGCCAAGGCCTACTCGGCGCCACTAAAGAGGTTGTACACTCACCGCATCGCACCTTCTCCTTAACTCGACCTCCCAGCGCCAACGGTGCTCCATCCCGCACCCCTATGGCACAACTACCTTGAAGCCGGCACCACAGGCGACATCTCCACGACGGCTCTCCCGCAGTGCGAGGCCCCTTCGGTGGCGGTGTCCATACCAACCGGATATGTTGTTGCTACTGCTCCAGCTCTTGCTCACTCGCTCACGCTGCTGCTGCTGCTCCGGCTCTCGCTCTCTCGCTCGTTCACGCTGCTGCTGCTGCTGCTGCTGCTCACCCCCTCGCTCGTGCTGCTGCTTTGCTCTGATTTAGCTACACTTCAATCGACTGAATCGACTTTTGGGCCAGTCGATTTTCAGGGGGGGGGGGCTCGCAGGAGTTAAGGAAGAACCACCCGCGACTGGGAGGGGGGCTCGCCGGTGAGGTACCCCACTATCTATCTTAGGGTTCAGGGTGGGGTCGCGGTGGTGGGGCGGTGGCATGGGGATCGCCGGAGAAAAAGCTCGGCGTGGGGTGCGTAGAGGGCTAGCCAGGGCGGTCGCGAACCGGCGGTGGGGAGTGGTTTCGGGGCGGTGGGGGCCGGCGGTTCGGGAGGGTGGAAGTTGAAGACGAACTGTAGCCCCTCCCTAAACTACATGTGAAGTGCCTCTCTGCTACCAGTGCGTTCAGTTTCAACAGTAACATTCAGATTCCACAGTAAATTTCAGTTTCGACAGTTAAGTTCAGAGTCAATAATTTTTACCTCATTTGTTGTAGTCACGTGTTTTTTGGTGATGTAAATTTTACATCTATCACTTTTTGGTAATGTATTTTACATCATCTATTGGAGATGCTATTACAATCCCACTTGACATTAACGATCTCTGTCTTGTACTGCTTCAGCCTCGACGTCTTACGGCTCGCCGGAGATGCTCCAACGACGGAACCATCCATCACAACAGAGCAGTGCCCTGGACGCCGTCTACAGATTCCTCAGATCTTCCTCCACACCTACATCAACCACCTCTGCCTCAACTTCTTCAGCGACCAACCCAATGATGTTGAGGTCGACACGGCTACGGCAAAGAGGTTGTACACTTGTCGCATCACTTATTACTCTACATTCATGTCGATCCGTTAGGGCTATTTAGGTTCAATGGAAAAACATAGCAATAGGAAATTTTCCTATGGCAATCTAGTATTCAATTATTCATGCATTTTGTTGAAAGTAATGGAGCAAAACATCCACCTGGACCTACTTTTCA
Organism: Aegilops umbellulata; assembly: GCA_032464435.1. Classification (NCBI taxonomy): domain Eukaryota; kingdom Viridiplantae; phylum Streptophyta; class Magnoliopsida; order Poales; family Poaceae; genus Aegilops; species Aegilops umbellulata. The sequence goes on from CP136058.1 coordinate 337,060,233, forward strand.
AAATCCTATGCATGAAAACAAGCCCAAGTGCATTAGTGGCAGAATAACATTCTAACTGTACACGCTTTCATATGGTTTCATTTAATTTGTCCATGTTTCTTTTCGTTCCTCTGCTCTTCCAATTCCTATGAACCAAACACCCAAGTTGACAGAAATCATGTGTTTATAAATGCTCTATTTCCCATGTGCATTCCTATCTTATTCCGGTGTTTTTCCTATCCCTGCGTTTTTAGAATCCTGCAAGCCAAAGGAGCCCTTACAGAATTACTTGAGTTACAAGTAGGTGTCTAAGAAAACTTTGTGTGGTTTGTCCTGCTCCTGCCGCGAAGTCGTCCACCTCACTTGAGCTGCTCCATTGACAGAAGCATCCACCAAACCAGACATCACGACTCGTGACCGTCTTTCGCCGCCTCATATCTCCTTCCCTACCGCCGGCACCCACCGCAACTGCATCACCATCATCGACTCAGCAGATGAACCTGAGGAGTACATGGGTCCACAAGAGAGGTCGCACTCTTTTTTTTCTACTTATGTTATGCATTGCTTAATATTACCTGCTACTTTGTCGTCCTGCTCACCTCTTAGACTCCAAGTCAGGTCCAAATAAATGTTCAAACATGAGTTTTAAAATTACTTGTGAGGCACATATCGAGGCAGCTATGAATAGTATCTCTGTCTATTATCTGGTTCACCTATGGTATGCCTATGTTGTTCATCTTGGGTGGGAAACAAATAGTAAAGCAATCATCACTTGTCTTTTTATTAAGTTAAAGCTATCATCAGCCTGCTATCATTATTTTTGGATCCATCCACTAGTTGTTACCATCACTCTAGATTTTTGCATGCTCTCCTTACATAATCTCACTATATTTTTTGGTATGCATGTCAGATATTGTACACAGTCATGCTGAACATGTAGAGAAAAAGACAAGAGTTTTGCTCGACAATATAATGTCATGCTTACATCGTCCATGGTGGGTTCAATGGCAAACCCTCCCCCCTCTCCAGATTGTAATCTAGAGGAAGATATTTATTCTGAGGCGGATTCAGACGCAGCTGACCACTCCTATTTACCCTCCAAGGTGTTTGCTCTAACTTGATGATAATGTTGGTCATATCATGCATATGTTAACTTGCAGTGTCTAGTTTCGACATCATATATGTCATCTTCTTAGTTTAGACATGTTTTGTAATGCCACCTGTTTAATTTCTATATCATATATGGGAATTATGCAGTCTCATCTCTTTTAGCCAGCCATAATATATGTGAAATATGCAATGCCATCCTGCTTAACTAGGCATCATACATTTGAATAATATCTTGCTCATCCATTTCTTCACTACATTTCCATTTGTCAACAATGTTTGTACATTTAACTACTCTTCCTGTGAATCATCAATTTGAGTGGGTAATGGAAAAATCTGGAGTGAAAACAAGGTCTTCAGAGCAGACAGTGCTACCTGTCGAAGCAGATATCTTGCTGGGTTCCGATAGCTCCTCAGAGATGGATTTAGGGACAGATGACTAGTCCTATTCCCCCGCTGAGGTGTATGCTCTAACTTGGCACGGTTATACTGCTCATATCATGCATATGGTGTCTTGCATTGCATAGTTTAGACATCATATACACAATATTTAACACCATATTCTTAGTTCAGACATCATATATGCGAATGCCCTCTGCTTAGCATATAAATCACATATGTGAATTAAATCATGCGATCCTGATTACTTAGATAACATGTATGTGAATTATGTCATGCAAACCTTTTTACTAAAGACATCATATAATTATCTCATGCCATCCTGTTTAGTTAGTCATCATATCGTTGAATTATGTCATGCTATGCTATCCAGTTTAGATAGACATCATATATGTGAAATTATGTCATGCTACCTTTTTAGTTAAACAATATACATGTCAACTATTTCATGCCCTCTCTTTCCCACACTATCTATTGCATCTGTCTCTCATACAATGTATGTACAAACCCTTGGAAAGACACGGCCATAACTTTCAATGGCAGTGAAGAACCAAAATTCCGGACAGTCCAGGCACCGGCCGCCTTGGAACTCAATCCAATTGTGGACGATTTTCAGCTCACCAAAGTGCTCATGGACGGCGGCAGCGGACTAAACCTCATCTATGAGGATATACTCAACAAAATGGAAATAGACAGGGGCCGCATCGAGCAAAGCAGCACGACCTTCCGAGGAATCATTCCCAGCCGGGAGGCGCAATGTGCGGGAAAAATCACACTTGACGTGGTATTTGGCACGCCAGAGAATTATCGGTCCGAAGAAATAACATTCCAAGTAGCCCCTTTCAACAGCTGATATCCCGCCCTGTTGGGGCGAAACGCATTTACACGCTTCCAAGCCATACCTCATTACGGGTACATGAAGCTCAAGATGCCCGGGCCCAACGGTATCATCACTTTGGCCAGTGATCTGGACATAGCACTCCACACCGAAAACAAAACCGCATCCCTAGCCCTTGAGACACTATCTGAAGCCCTCGCGGCCAAAGAGCTAACCGTGCTGCGCTCCACTGTGGATAGGGATGACGTAATCCTGGACAAGCGACCCAAATCCACCTCCTTTAAACCAGCAGACGAAATAGTCAAATTTCAAGTCCACCGACGGATCCCAAGAAGACGACATCCATTGGGGCACAGCTCGACCCAACGGTTAACGCCGCGCTACGAGAGTTCCTGCGCGAGAACTGGGACATATTCGCCTGGCACCCTTCTGATATGCTAGGAATCCCACGCAGGTTGGCCGAACACAGCCTCAACATACTGAAGGGATATAAGACGGTCAAGCAAGCACTACGGTGTTTTTCCGAACCTAAACGGCAAGCCATGGGGGAGGAGCTAGCCAAGTTAATCGAGGCCGGATTCATCAGAGAAATACAACATCTGGACTGGCTAGCAAACCTGGTGACGGTGCCAAAGAAGGATAAATCCTGGCGCCTATGCGTCGACTTCAAAGACCTCAACAAGGCCTGCCCTAAGGATCCCTTCCCCCTCCCTCGCGTCGATCAGATTATTGATGCTACCGCAGGACACGACTCAGTGTGTTTCCTCGACGCATACTCCGGATACCATCAAATTAAAATGAAGTAGTCCAACCAAGACGCAACGGCATTCATTACCCCATATAGGCAATTCTGCTTCAACACTATTCCCTTCGGGCTCAAAAACGCCGGGGCCACCTACCAACGCATGATTCAAACATGCCTAGAGAAACAGATCGGCAAGACAGTTGAAGCATATGTGGATGACGTCGTCATCAAAACTAAACACGTCGAGTCATTGATAGACGATATGCGTCTCACATTCGACAACCTCCGTACATATGACATCAAGCTTAATCCGGAAAAGTGTGTTTTCAGCGTCCTCGCTGGAAAACTACTGGGCTTCATCGTTTCCAGTAGAGGAATTGAAGCAAACCTAGCCAAAATCCGAGCTTTGTCACAATTCGCTACGCCAACAGACCTTAAACAGGTCCAAAAACTAGCCGGATGTGTGGCAGCTTTAAGCCGCTTTATCTCTAGATTAGGAGAAAAAGCACTGCCACTCTACCGCCTACTCCGACACACCGACCACTTCGAGTGGATGGATGCGGCAACGGCTGGATTGGAAGAAATAAAGGCTCTTTTAGCAAGCAACCTAATCCTGGCGACACAGAACGTCGGCGAACCCATGCTATTATACATATCGGCAATGCACCAAGTGGTGAGCGCGGTGCTCGTCGTCGAGCAAAAGGAGGACGGACACAAATTCCCACTTCAGAAGCCGGTATACTACGTATCCACTGTGCTCACACCATGCAAATCCCGGTACCCTCATTACCAAAAGATAGCATACGCGGTCTTCATGGCATCCCGGAAGCTGCGACACTACTTCCAAGAGTGCTCGATCACGGTGGCTTCCGAAGTACCATTGAATGGCATAATAAACAACCGTGATGCCACAGGCCGGATTGCTAAGTGGGCCATTGAGCTCCTTCCATTCGACATAACATACAAACCGCGCCGGGCCATTAAATCGCAAGTACTGGCCGACTTCGTCGCCGAATGGACAGAGGCCGAACTCCCTAAAGAGTACGGCACATATTCTAACTGGGTCATGCACTTCGATGGCTCCAAAATGCTGTCGGGCTTAGGAGCGGGCGTTGTCTTAACATCCCCCACTGGAGACATAGTTCAGTACGTACTCCAAACATTATACACAGACTCCAACAACGCAGTCGGGTATGAGGCCTTACTGCATGGTCTTCGGATGGCCGTCTCCATGGGCATACAACGCCTGGAGGTGCATGGGGATTCAAACCTCGCAATATCCCAAATAAATGGAGACTTCAACGCCAAAGATTGGAAGATGGCGGCCTATCACAATGCCGTTCTCAAAATGTCAACTCGGTTCGAGGGGCTCGAGTTTCATCACGTGGCTTGAGAAAGTAATCAAGCGGCGGATGTCCTTGCTTGCATCGGCGCCAAGCGCAACCCCGTCCCGCGTAATATATTCCTGGAAAGGCTCTTCAAGCCATCCGTGGGGTGGCAAGGGAGAGCGGCAACACCACTCCGGGCCCGATCATACCCCCAGATTCCAAATACAACACTGATATCATCGGCGGCTCAGCCACCGAAATAACACCATTGGCCCGTCTTATCATGGCAGTCATTGCCCCATGGACTGAACCCTTCTTGGCCTACCTTAATAGGAAAGAGCTCCCTGAGGATCAGAACGAGGCTCACAACATTGTCTGGCGCTCGAAAGCCTACAAGGTCCATGACGGAGAACTCTACAAGCAAAGCGCTACAGGAGTACTTCAAAGATGTATATCCGAAGAAGAGGGACGACAACTCTTGGCTGAAATTCATGCCGGTCTCGGTGGTCACTATGTTGCGGCTCGGGACCTTGTAAGTAAGGCCTTCCATACAGGTCTCTATTAGCCAACGGCCCTAGCAGACGCACAGGACCTGGTCCAACGGTGCGTCGGTTGCCAGCTTTTCACCAACCAAAGCCATATGCCACCCACCGCTCTACAAACAATCCCCATCACTTGGCATTTTACGGTCTGGGGGCTTGATATGGTCGGACCCCTTAAAGGAGGAAGCCACAAGAAAAATACCTACTGGTCATGGTGGATAAATTCACTAACTGGATAGAGGCCAAACTAGTTAAAACGGCCGAAGCCGGACCAGTGATAGACTTCATATCCGGTGTCATGCACCGTTATGGCGTCCCACACAGCATCATCACCAATAACGGCTCCAATTTCACAGCCGGTGAGGTGAAAACCTGGTGTGCTAATCTGGGCATTAAGCTCGATTACGCCTCCGTCTATCACCCGTAAACAAATGGTCAAGTCGAATGAGACAATGGTCTTATTATGAGCGGCATCAAACCTAGACTAGTGCGGTCTTCGAAAGAACCAAACAAGCACTGGGTTGAGGAGCTCAACTCCGTACTCTGGGGGCTGCGGACCACGCCCAATCGCACTACCGGATACACACCCTTCATCATGGTGTACGGCGCAGAGGATGTGTTACCCTGCGATATTATTCATGACTCACCTCGAGTGCGCATGTATGAAGAGAGAGAGGCCGAGTTTCATCGGTAGGACAGCTTAGATGCCCTAGAGGAGGAGCACGATGTCGCAAAAGCCCGTTCCACATTTTATCAATAGCAGGCTGGCAGATATCAAAGCAGAGAAGTGCGGGCCAAGACTTATAATGTTGGCGAACTCGTTCTACGCTTGCCAGAGAATAAAAAGGACAAACTCAAGCCTAAGTGGGAGGGTCCCTTCATCATTGACGAAGTTCTCACCGGAGGAGCGTACCACCTGCGTGATGCATCAGACAATTGCCTAGAGCCGAACCCATGGAACGCGGCCAGACTCCGAAGATTCTACGCCTAGCGCCGAACTATGTGTTCGTCTTCTTCTCCCTTTTATTTCCATTATTTTTTCCTCTCTTTTCACTTTTTTAGCTTTAAAGCTTTCGTGCGGCTACACCGCGCACCTACGACGTACACATCCTTAATTGTGTACGCCCATAATACCTGGGGGCTTCTTGTACAGAAGGTTATTATTATTTTCGGGGCATCAAGCTCACCACATCTGTGTTTTTTACTGATATGTACCTTTTCTTCGCCATTATATGCATCGTTATGACTTAAGTTTTGGCCAAGCTAGGTTGCCTGGCTCCTGTACTTATGCCCTGCATTCCCGTTTGTTCGGCTAGGGCATAAAGGGAGCATCTCTACGATTGTTACTGTTGGGTCATCCGGATGTGTACCTCAGACTGGGTGAAGCCAAAAGATAGCGTTCTTAAGGGAATATTCGGTTGGTGGACTAAAGATGTTTTCACGTTCATTACACTATGAATCCCCAGATATTGCTCATACTGCGATTTTCTCAAATCACAATTCGGGCATGCACGTTTACGCATGTTCACCCAGGGAAAGGAACCCTTAACAGAACTATTCTCTCTGGAAGATGTTTCTTACAATTACAATGTAATATAACATAGCTAGTCGGATACAACTTGTCTGTTCAAGCAACTATGACCCCTACACCTGGTTTCGACGCATACCCCGGTCTATCTTGCCGCTCAGGTATTCAGAAACACTCCACACCTTCGGGTACAGAGGTCGAAGTGAAAAAGTCTGCCATGACGATCGTTTTACAATCCGGCTAGGGACAAATATGTCAAGGAAAGTACATAGTCATTGTGACTAAAAAATTTCCTCCTCTATGCCATCTAATAGGCTGTCTAACTTACAATCCTGTTGGGAATATTTTGCGGCTACTTTTACCTGGTCATATACCAAACTAACGGGAATTTCCTTTCCGTCAGACCCTAGAGGTCCAACCCGGGCCATATGATTTGGATTAAGCTTGGTGTACCGTGTCTTCACCATGGCCGAGGCCTCTCGCGCAACTTCTCGGCAGGCCGGTATCTTCCATAATCGAATACGCCGCCAGGCTCCTTTGAATAGCTCCACGAGCTCCGCCATACTTCCTGGAGGGGAGGCGGATGGCCATAAAACCTTGGCAACACTCCGCATTGCTTGCCGAATTAGCTCGTGCCTTTGGGAAAGCTCTTGTAGCAGGTCACCTTGAGATCCGGACATTTCCTCTTCGGGGTGGCCAGTCAGCATACCTGCAGACACAAATCTGTCAGTTCCTCCCCTCGCCGAATTACAGGTTAACAAGTTTGCAAAGCATACTGAATATGCCGCATCGTAACCTTTTGTTCTCCTTCACGGAGTCGGCTAGATGGGTGATGTCTACTACACAATCTTCTTCTTGTAGACGTTGTTGGGCCTCCAAGTGCAGAGGTTTGTAGGATAGTAGCAAATTTCCCTCAAGTGGATGACCTAAGGTTTATCAATCCGTGGGAGGCGTAGGATGAAGATGGTCTCTCTCAAGCAACCCTGCAACCAAATAACAAAGAGTCTCTTGTGTCCCCAACACACCCAATACAATGGTAAATTATATAGGTGCACTAGTTCGGCGAAGAGATGGTGATACAAGTGCAATATGGATGGTAGATATAGGTTTTTGTAATCTGAAAATATAAAAACAGCAAGGTAGCAAGTGATAAAAGTGAGCGTAAACGGTATTGCAATGCTAGGAAACAAGGCCTAGGGTTCATACTTTCACTAGTGCAAGTTCTCTCAACAATAATAACATAATTGGATCATATAACTATCCCTCAACATGCAACAAAGAGTCACTCCAAAGACACTAATAGCGGAGAACAAACGAAGAGATTATGGTAGGGTCCGAAACCACCTCAAAGTTATTCTTTCCAATCAATCCATTGGGCTATTCCTATAAGTGTCACAAACATCCCTAGATTTCGTACCAGAATAACACCTTAAGACACAAATCAACCAAAACCCTAATGTCACCTAGATACTCTAATGTCACCTCAAGTATCCGTGGGTATGATTATACGATATGCATCACACAATCTCAGATTCATCTATTCAATCCAACACAAAGTACTTCAAAGAGTGCCCCAAAAGTTTCTACCGGAGAATCAAGACGAAAATGTGTGCCAACCCCTATGCATAGGTTCATGGGCGGAACCCGCAAGTTGATCACCAAAACATACATCAAGTGAATCACGTGATATCCCATTGTCACCACAGATACGCACTGCAAGACATACATCAAGTGTTCTCAAGTCCTTAAAGACTCAATCCGATAAGATTACTTCAAAGGGAAAACTCAATCCATTACAAGAGAGTAGAGGGGAGAAGAAACAAAAGATCCAACTATAATAGCAAAGCTCGCGATACATCAAGATCGTGCCAAATCAAGAACACGAGAGAGAGAGAGGGAGAGAGAGAGAGAGAGAGATCAAACACATAGCTACTGGTACATACCCTCAGCCCCGAGGGTGAACTACTCCCTCCTCGTCATGGAGAGCGCCGGGATGATGTAGATGGCCACCGGTGAGGGTTCCCGCCCCTCCGGCAGGATGCTGGAACCGGGTCCCGATTGGCTTTCGGTGGCTACAGAGGCTTGCGGCGGTGGAACTCCCAATCTATTCTGTTCCCCGATCGTTTTAGAGTATATGGGTATATATAGGAGGAAGAGGTACGTCAGGGGAGCCACGAGGGGCCCACGAGGGTGGAGGGCGCGCCCTAGGGGGTGGGCGCGCCCCCTACCTCGTGGCTCCCTTGTTTCTTTCTTGACGTGGACTCCATGTCTCTCGGGTTGCTTTCCTTCTAAAAATAACTTCTCCAGAAGGTTTCAATCCATTTCGACTCCGTTTGATATTCCTTTTCTTTGAAACACTGAGACAAGGGAAAAAACAGGAACTGGCACTGGGCTCTGGGTTAATAGGTTAGTCCCAAAATAATATAAAAGTTTATAGTAAAGCCCAACATCCAAAATAGATAATATAATAGCATGGAACAATAAAAAATTATAGATACGTTGGAGACGTATCAGCATCCCCAAGCTTAATTCCTGCTCGTCCTCGAGTAGGTAAATGATAAAAAGAATTTTTGATGTGGAATGCTACCTAACATATTTATCAACGATATCTTCTTTATTGTGGCAAGAATATTCAGATCCATAGGATTCAAAACAAAAGTTTAATATTGACATGAAAACAATAATACTTCAAGCATATTAACAAAGCAATTATGTCTTCTCAAAATAACATGGCCAAAGAAAGCTATCCATACAAAATCATATAGTCTGGCTATGCTCTATCTTCATCACACAAAATGTTTAAATCATGCACAACCCCGATGTCAAGCCAAGCAATTGTTTCATACTTTTGATGTTCTCAAACTTTTTCAATCTTCACGCAATACATGAGCGTGAGCCATGGATATAGCACTATAGGTGGAATAGAATGGTGGTTGTGGAGAAGACAAAAAGGAGAAGATAGTCTCACATCAACTAGGCGTATCAACGTGCTATGGAGATACCCATCAATAGATATCAATGTGAGTGATTAGGGATTGCCATCCAACGGATGCACTAGAGCTATAAGTGTATGAAAGCTCAACAAAAGAAACTAAGTGGGTGTGCATCCAACTTGCTTGCTCACGAAGACCTAGGGCAATTTGAGGAAGCCCATCATTGGAATATACAAGCCAAGTTCTATAATGAAAAATTCCCACTAGTATATGAAAGTGACAAAACAAGAGACTCTCTATCATGAAGATTAAGGTGCTACTTTGAAGCACAAGTGTGGTAAAAGGATAGTAGCATTGTCCCTTCTCTCTTTTTCTCTCATTTTTTATTATTTTTTATTTGGGCCTTTCTCTTTTTTATGGCCTATTTTTTTATTTTTTTTTATTTTTCGTCTGGAGTCTCATCTCGACTTGTGGGGGAATCATAGTCTCCATCATCCTTTCCTCACTTGGACAATGCTCTAATAAAGATGATCATCACACTTTTATTTACTTAAAACTCAAGAATTACAACTCGATTCTTAGAACAAAATATGACTCTATATGAATGCCTCCGGCGGTGTACCGGGATGTGCAATGACTCATGAGTGACATGTATGAAAGAATTATGAATGGTGGCTTTGCCACAAATACGATGTCAACTACATGATCATGCAAAGCAATATGACAATGATGGAGCGTGTCATAATAAACGGAACGGTGGAAAGTTGCATGGCAATATATCTTGGAATGGCTATGGAAATGCCTTGATAGGTAGGTATGGTGGCTGTTTTGAGGAAGGTATATGGTGGTTTTATGATACCGGCGAAAAGTGCGTGGTATTAGACAGGCTAGCAATGGTGGAAGGAAGAAAGTGTGTATAATCCATGGACTCAACATTAGTCATAAAGAACTCATATACTTATTGCAAAAATCTACAAGTTATCAAAGCAAAGTATTACGTGCATGCTCCTAGGGGTATAGATTGGTAGGAAAAGACCATCGCTCGTCCCCGACCACCACTCATAAGGAAGACAATCAATAAATAAATCATGCTCCGACTTCATCACATAATGGTTCACCATACGTGCATGCTGCGGGAATCACAAACTTTAGCACAAGTATCTCTCAAATTCACAACTACTCAACTAGCATGACTCTAATATCACCGTCTTCATATCTCAAAACAATCATAAAGAATCAAACTTCTCCTAATATTCAATGCACTTCATATGAAAGTTTTTATTATATCCCTATTGGATGCCCATCATATTAGGACTAAATGCATAACCAAAGCAAATTACCATGCTGTTTAGGACTCTCAAAATAATATAAGTGAAGCATTAGAGTTCATCTATTTCTTCAAAATATAACCACCGCCGTGCTCTATAAAGATATAAGTGAAGCACTAGAGCAAACAACAAACTACTCAGAAAGATATAAGTGAAGATCAATGAGTAGCCGAATAATTATTTAACTATGTGAAGACTCTCTAACATTTAAGAATTTCAGATTTTGGCATATTATTCAAACATCAAGAAAAGCTAAAGAAAATAAAATGGACGCTCCAAGCAAAACACATATCATGTGGTGAATAAAAATATAGCTCCAAGTAAAGTTACTGATGAACGAAGAAGAAAGAGGGGATGCCTTCTGGGGCATCCCCAAGCTTAGGCTCTTGGTTATACTTGAATATTACCTTGGGGTTCCTTGGGAATCCCCAAGATTAGGCTCTTGCCACTCGTTATTCCATAGTCCATCGAATCTTTACCCAAAACTTGAAAACTTCACAACACAAAACTTAACAGAAAACTCGTAAGCTCTATTAGCGAAAGAAAACAAAACACCAATTCAAGGTACTGTAATGAACTCATTATTTATTTATATTGGTGTTAAACCTACTGTATTCCAACTACTTTATGGTTTCTAAACTATTTTACTAGCCATAGATTCATCAAAATAAGCAAGCAACACAATAAAAACAGAATCTGTCAAAAACAGAACAGTATGTAGTAATTTGTATCAAACGTATACATCTGGAACTCCAAAAATTCTAAAATAAATTTGTGGACCTGAGGAATTTATCTAGTAATCATCTGCAAAAATAATAAACTAAATAGCACTCTCCAGTAAAACTTTGAAGCAAATCTCGTGAGCGATAAAGTTTCTATTTTTTACAACATGATCATAAAGACTTCACCCAAGTCTTCCCAAAGGTTCTACTTGGCACAAGCACTATTTAAAACACAAAACCACATCTAAACAGAAGCTATATGGATTATTTATTCCTAAACAGAACCAAAAAGCAAGAAACTAAAATAAAGTTGGGTTGCCTCCCAACAAGCGCTATCGTTTAATGCCCCTAGTTAGGCATGATGATTTCAATGATGTTCACATAAAAGATAAGAATTGAAACATAAAGAGAGCATCATGAAGAATATGACTAGCACATTTAAGACTAACCCACTTCCTATGCATAGGGATTTTGTGAGCAAACAACTTATGGGAACAATAATCAACTAGCATAGGAAGGCAAAACAAGCATAACTTCAAGATTTTCAACACATAGAGAGGAAACTTGATATTATTGCAATTCCTACAGGCATATATTCCTCCCTCATAATAATTTTCATTGAAGGAATTCAACAATATAACCAGCACCTAAAGTATTCTTTTCATGATCTAAAAGCATAGAAATTTTATTACTCTTCGCATAAGCAAATTTGTTCTCATGAATAGTAGTGGGAGCAAACTCAACAAAATAACTATCATGTGATTGAAAATTAAGATCAAGATGACAAGTTTCATGGTTATCATTATTCTTCATAGCATAGGTGTCATAACAATAATCATCATAGATAGGAGGCATGCTTTCATCATAGTAAATTTGCTCATCAAAGCTTGGGGGACAAAAAATATCATCTTAATCAAACATAGCTTCCCCAAGCTTGTGGCTTTGCATATCATTAGCATCATGGATATTCAAGGAATTCATACTAACAACATTGCAATAATGCTCATCATACAAAGATTTAGTGCCAAACATTTTAATGCATTCTTCTTCTAACACTTTGGCACAATTTCCCTTCCCATCATACTCACGAAAGATATTAAAAAGATGAAGCATATGAGGTAAACTCAATTCCATTCTTTTGTAGTTTTATTTTATAAACTAAACTAGTGCTAAAACAAGAAACAAAAAGATTTGATTGCGAGATCTAAAGATATACCTTCAAGCTCTCACCTCCCCGGCAACGGTGCCAGAAAATAGCTTAGTTGACGGGGTGTGAGTGCCGCTTACCTAGCCTCCCCGACAATGGCGCCAGAAAAGATCTTGATGTCTACTACACAACCTTCTTCTTGTAGACGTTGTTGGGCCTCCAAGTGCAGAGGTTTGTAGGACAGTAGAAAATTTCCCTCATGTGGATGACCTAAGGTTTATCAATCCATGGGAGGCGTAGGATGAATATGGTCTCTCTCAAGCAACCCTGCAACCAAATAACAAAGAGTCTCTTGTGTCCCCAACACACCCAATACAATGGTAAATTGTATAGGTGGACTAGTTCGGCGAACAGATGGTGATACAAGTGCAATATGGATGGTAGATATAGGTTTTTGTAATCTAAAAATATAAAAACAGCAAGGTAGCAAGTGATAAAAGTGAGTGTAAACGGTATTGCAATGCTAGAAAACAAGGCCTAGGGTTCATACTTTCACTAGTGCAAGTTCTCTCAACAATAATAACATAATTGGACCATATAACTATCCCTCAACATGCAACAAAGAGTCACTCCAAAGACACTAATAGCGGAGAACAAACAAAGGTATTATGGTAGGGTACGAAACCACCTCAAAGTTATTCTTTCCAATCAATCCATTGGGCTATTCCTATAAGTGTCACAAACATCCCTAGAGTTCGTACTAGAATAACACCTTAAGACACAAATCAACCAAAACCCTAATGTCACCTAGATACTCCAATGTCACCTCAAGTATCCGTGGGTATGATGATACGATATGCATCACACAATCTCAGATTCATCTATTCAATCCAACACAAAGTACTTCAAAGAGTCCCTCAAAAGTTTCTGCCGGAGAATCAAGACGAAAACGTGTGCCAACCCCTATGCATAGGTTCATGGGCGGAACCCGCAAGTTGATCACCAAAACATACATCAAGTGAATCTCGTGATATCCCATTGTCACCACAGATACGCACGGCAAGACATACATCAAGTGTTCTCAAGTCATTAAAGACTCAATCCGATAAGATTACTTCAAAGGGAAAACTCAATCCATTACAAGAGAGTAGAGGGGGAGAAGAAACATAAGATCCAACTATAATAGCAAAGCTCGCGATACATCAAGATCATGCCAAATCAAGAATACGAGAGAGAGAGAGAGATCAAACACATAGCTACTGGTACATACCCTCAGCCCCGAGGGTGAACTACTCCCTCCTCGTCATGGAGAGCGCTGGGATGATGAAGATGGCCACCGGTGAGGGTTCCCCCCCTCCGGCAGGGTGCCGGAACAGGGTGCCGATTGGGTTTTGGTGGCTACAGAGGCTTGCGGCGGCGGAACGCCCGATCTATTCTGTTCCCCGATCGTTTTAGGGTATATGGGTATATATAGGAGGAAGAGGTGCATCAGGGGGAGCCATGAGGGGCCCACGAGGGTGTAGGGCGTGCCCTAGGGGGTGGGCGCGCCCCCTACCTCGTGGCTCCCTTGTTGCTTTCTTGACGTGGACTCCAAGTCTCCCGGGTTGCTTTCCTTCTAAAAATAACTTCTTCAGAAGGTTTCATTCCGTTTCGACTCCGTTTGATATTCCTTTTCTTCGAAACACTGAAACAAGGGAAAAACAGGAACTGGCACTGGGCTCTGGGTTAATAGGTTGGTCCCAAAAATAATATAAAAGTGCATAGTAAAGCCCATTAACATCCAAAACAGATAATATAATAGCATGGAACAATAAAAAATTATAGATACGTTGGAGACGTATCAACATCCCCAAGCTTAATTCCTGCTCGTCCTCGAGTAGGTAAATGATAAAAACAAAATTTTTGATGTTGAATGCTACCTAACATATTTATCAATGATATCTTCTTTATTGTGCCAAGAATATTCAGATCCATAAGATTCAAAACAAAAGTTTAATATTGACATGAAAACAATAATACTTCAAGGATACTAACAAAGCAATTATGTCTTCTCAAAATAACATGGCCAAAGAAAGCTATCCCTACAAAATCATATAGTCTGGCTATGCTCTATCTTCATCACAGAAAATATTTAAATCATGCACAACGCCGATGACAAGCCAAGCAATTGTTTCATACTTTTGATGTTCTCAAACTTTTTCAATCTTCACGCAATACATGAGCGTGAGCCATGGATATAGCACTATAGATGGAATAGAATGGTGGTTGTGGAGAAGACAAAAAGGAGAAGATAGTCTCACATCAACTAGGCGTATCAACGTGCTATGGAGATGCCCATCAATAGATATCAATGTGAGTGAGTAGGGACTGCCATGCAACGGATGCACTAGAGCTATAAGTGTATGAAAGCTCAACAAAAGAAACTAAGTGAGTGTGCATCCAATTTACTTGCTCACGAAGACCTAGGGAAATTTGAGGAAGCCCATCATTGGAATATACAAGCCAAGTTCTATAATGAAAAATTCCCACTAGTATATGAAAGTAACAAAACAAGAGACTCTCTATCATGAATATTATGGTGCTACTTTGAAGCACAAGTGTGGTAAAAGGATAGTAGCATTGTCCCTTCTCTCTTTTTTCTCATTTTTTTTATTTTTTTATTTGGGCCTTTCTCTTTTTTATGGCCTATTTTTTCTTTTCTTTTTTTTCGTCCGTAGTCTCATCCCGACTTGTGGGGTAATCATTGTCTCTATCATCCTTTCATCACTGGGACAATGCTCTAATAATGATGATCATCACACTTTTATTTACTTACAACTCAAGAATTCCAACTCGATTCTTAGAACAAAATATGACTCTATATGAATGCCTCCGGCGGTGTACCGGGATGTGCAATGACTCATGAGTGACATGTATGAAAGAATTATGAATAGTGGTTTTGCCACAAATACGATGTCAACTACATGATCATGCAAAGCAATATGACAATGATGGAGCGTGTCATAATAAACGGAACGATGGAAAGTTGCATGGCAATATATCTCGGAATGGATATGGAAATGCCATGGTAGGTAGGTATGGTGGCTGTTTTGAGGAAGGTATATGGTGGGTTTATGATACAGGCGAAAAGTGCGCGGTACTAGAGAGGCTAGCAATGGTGGAAGGAAGAAAGTGCGTATAATCCATGGACTCAACATTAGTCATAAAGAACTCATATACTTATTGCGAAAATCTACAAGTTATTAAAGCAAAGTATTAAGCGCATGCTCCTAGGGGGATAGATTGGTAGGAAAAGACCATCGCTCGTCCCCGACCGCCACTCATAAGGAAGACAATCAATAAATAAATCATGCTCCGACTTCATCACATAACTGTTCACCAAATGTGCATGCTACGGGAATCACAAACTTTAGCACAAGTATATCTCAAATTGACAACTACTCAACTAGGATGACTCTAATATCACCATCTTCATATCTCAAAACAATCATAAAGAATCAAACTTCTCATAGTATTCAATGCACTTCATATGAAATATTTTATTATATCCCTGTTGGATGCCCATCATATTAGGACTAAATGCATAACCAAAGCAAATTACCATGCTGTTTAGGACTCTCAAAATAATATAAGTGAAGCATGAGAGTTCATCTATTTCTTCAAAATATAACCACCGCCGTGCTCTAAAAAGATATAAGTGAAGCACTAGAGCAAACAACAAACTACTCAGAAAGATACAAGTGAAGATCAATGAGTAGCCGAATAATTATTTAACTATGTGAAGACTCTCTAACAATTAAGAATTTCAGATTGTCGGTGTCAAAACCGGCGGATCTCGGGTAGGGGGTCCCGAACTGTGCGTCAAGGTTGGATGGTAACAGGAGACAAGGGACACTTTATTTTACCCAGGTTCGGGCCCTCTCGATGGAGGTAAAACCCTACTCCTGCTAGATTAATATTGATGATACGGGTAGTACAAGAGTAGATCTACCACGAGATCGAGGAGGCTAAGCCCTAGAAGCTAGCCTATGAGTATGATGATGGTTATGATGTGTTCGTCCTACGGACTACAACCCTCCGGTTTATATAGACACCGGATAGGGTTAGGGTTACACAGAGTCGGTTACATTGGTAGGAGATCTTGAATATCCGCACGCCTAGCTTGCCTTCCACGCCAAGGAAAGAACCTTCCGGACACGGGACAAAGTCTTCAATCTTGTATCTTCATAGTCCTGGAGTCCGGCTGAAGGTATAGTCCGGCTATCCGAACACCCCCTAATCCAGGACTCCCTCAGTAGCCCCCGAACCAGGCTTCAATGACGTCGAGTCCAGCGCGCAAATTTGTCTTCAGCATTGCAAGGCGGGTTCCCCCTCCGAATCTTGTGTACCTGTATGAATAATGTCCGTAGCGCTCCTCGGTCTCGGTGCCCAATAATTGTCGTCTTCCATGTGTTGAACGAATGCGAAAAGCCCGGGGGTGTTTTTATATTCACACCCTTGGTCATATAAACGAGCCGCCTATTTAACGGGATGGGGATCTAGATCCAAACCACATCTTCTCCTCCCCGCGAGTTATCATCAGAGCGTCTCTAGCAAAGGTCCATTCCAACATGGCCAGCCGTCGTAGCTCCTCCCCTCGCCCCTCCAGCCCCAAATCCGGAGACTGGGAGAGTTGCTCCATCCCACACAGCGAGCTAGTGTCACTACAGGCCAAGGGATTCCTTCCCCAAGCATATATGGTCTCGGTCCGAGCCGGACTCGCCACCTACAACGGCGGAAAGCAAGCGGAGAGCACCCCCAATCCTTCTAAAGGAGAGCGGGTGTGCCTCGTCCCTTATTTATTAAGGGGACTGGGATTTCCAATTCATCCATTCCTCCGCGGGCTTCTGGAGTTCTACGGCCTCCAGCTGCACAATCTCACGCCTGGCTCCGTACTACATATTGCAGGCTTCGTTGCCCTTTGCGAGCTATTTTTAGGCGTCGAGGCTCATTTTGCGCTGTGGAAGAGGTTGTTCTGCTTGGTGCCCCGCTCTCAGAAGGGGTCTATATACCAAGTGGGCGGAGCCGAAATATGGCGCATCGCCGGGACCGGATACCTATCCGGAACCCCAAAGAAGGCGTCCGAGGACTGGCCTTCAGAATGGTTCTACATAGACGACGTCCCACTGCCGGACCCTGTCCGGGTCGGCCTCCCTAAGTTCAGCATGGCTCCCTTAAAGAAACGCTTAAGTTGGCGTCCGCGGAGCTCTCAGAGAGAAAGCAACAGAGACATTCTTTACCTGATGGGCCGGATAAGACTGTTGGCTCATTCCGGACTAACCATGATTGGAGTCATGGCCGCATGTATTATGCGGGGGGTGCAGCCGCTTCAATATAGGAGCCACCCCATGTGGGATTTCAACGGGGAGGATGACGCCACCCGTTACGGCCGCAAGGGGCCAGACACAGCTGCCGCTCTAGTAAAGATTCTAACATCTTTGTACAAGGGAGAAAAGGAGGACTTCCTCCGCGTCAACCCGCGGGCCGGATTCACTGTGTATGAACCTCCAAGTTGGGTAAGTGAACAATTGCACTTGCCTGTTTATTTAATGCTCCCATGACTAGATACGTAATCTGATGATTTCAATGTAGGAGCTGCGACAGGAGGTAAAGGATATCAACAACTGCCCTCCACAGCCTGAGGACCCAGAACGGTCCCTCGATCCGGACTCCGAAGAGGATCCGGACATATCGGTGGAGCTCATCGACGGGGTGTTCCACCAGTTAAGCAAGGATAATACCTTGGTGGCCATTATGGCTGATTATCCCGGGTTAATCCCGGCCTCCCAGGTGACAGAAACCGGAGCATTTATCCCCGCAAGAGAGATTCCGTCCTCACATATTCCGGCGTTTCTGATGACAACCGTATTTTACAGGGAAGATTTCCGTGGAGGGAGGCCGAACCTGCGGCGGCTAGCCAACAAGGAGCCGCCGGGCTCCGTGGGGTAAAAAGGGACGAAGTCCGGACTGAGAGTTCGGCACAAAGGTATAACGCGCACTCTGTCTTCCTGGCGTTATTCTGTCAGGGCATGTTAACATCCGTACTGTTTCCAGGACGAAGAGGCCTCGCCGGACTATATCCGGAGGGGCCGCCAACCGCGCCTCTACCAGCCAGGCTCCAACGTCTGGTCCGGAGGCGGGGACGAACACCAGGCTTGCGTCAGACGCTCCTCCAACAGAGGACGCGGACCGGCTATCTGCCACAAATTCAGAAGTGGAGAGCGCCATGAACCATAGGCGTCGCCGGACAGTTCTACGCGACGCTTGTTTCTCCCGAGAGGCCTTAGACGCCTTTAATTCGAGAGATGCGTACCTTCATGCTGCTCAAGATGGTTTAGCCAGAGGCACGGAGCAGTATGTGAAAGACATACGGGTAAGAAAATTTAAATATATATATACTGGTAGCCCCCGAGACTTGAAACAGTTAAACAAACTGATTTAAGGATCATATAATATGTAGGTTCTTACTGAGAAGAACACCGCGCTGTCCCAGGAGCTGGAAAAGTGCAAGGCCCAACTAGAGGCCGCACTAGCCGCAACAGGGGAGCCCAAAGGGACCCCCTCAGGTACGATATACTTTGAGAGATTAGTATTGTGCGGCTTATGTGCGAATCTGACAATTAATGTTGCAGATGGTGTCGGACTAGATCCGGAGAAGCAACAACTCTTACGCTAGTTAAAGGCTGGCGAGAGTACGTTGACAAGGGTGAGGCGAGAGAAGAATGATCTTCAGGATGCCAACACCAAGCTGGATGTTGAACTGAAAGACGTTCGTGGCCAGCTATCTGACTCCACGAAGGAGAATCAGCGTCTTCGACGCGGCATATTTAGTAAGTGCTTGAGCGAACTCTTGAAAAAAGGGGTTCGGCGAGGAAGACGAATAACAGAATTATGTCTGTAGGTATGCTCACAGGTCGTCTTGCAGAGGAGATGCCCGGTTCTATGGGTGACCTTCTCCCCGAACTCCTGCAACTACACGAACGAATTCGGCAGGCAATGCAAGGGGTTGCCCGGGCCTTATGGCCTGCCCACTCCACGCCCGAGGGCCTCAGAGAGCTTGCGGAGAAGCTGACGGGAGCTCGGCGGCGCATCCGGTTGTGGAAGATATCAGCCTGCCGACAAGGCGCGAGGGAGGCCTGGGCCATGGTGAAGACCCGCTTTACGAAGTCTGACCCCAATCACATGGCCGAGGTCGGACCAGTGGGGCCTGACGGGAAGGAGATCCCTATGAGCTTGGTGTATGGCCAGGTAGAGCTGGCCGCAAAGTATTCCCAGCAGGACTGTAAATTAGACAGCGTGTTAGATGGTATAGAGGAGGAATACAATCAGTCAAGATGACTATGTAATTTATAATTGACATGTGTAATGCCTTCTAGCCGGATTGTAGATCGTTTGTCGTTGCCGACCTTTTCACTTCGACCTCGGGACCTGACGGTCCGGAGTGTGTCCGAATACCATAACGGCTATAAAAAAGCCGGGGTGTGCATGGAGACCATGCGTAGGGGTCATTAGTGCTTTATCAGACAAGTGCCCAACTAGTTATGTTATATTACATGGTTAGTAAGAAACATCTTCCAGAGAGAATAGTTCCGTTAAGGGTTCCTTTCGCTGGGGTGGCGTGCCCTAAAGTGCACGTCCGGACTGCAAATGCAGAAGATCATCTGGGGGCATGTATAAAATAAAAAGGTTCATCTTTAGTTCACCGACCGAATATTCCCTTAAGAACGCTAGCTTTCGGCTTCACCCAGTCTGAGGTACACATCCGGCTTATCCGGCAGTAACAATCGCAGAGGTGCTCCCTTTACCGCCTAGCCGAACAATCGGGAACGTAGGGGTAAGCACAGGAGCCAGGCAACCTAGCTTGGCCAAAACTTAAGTCATATCGATGCATATAATGGCGAAGAAAAGGTGCATGCGGAAGTCTGACGCATGCGTTGGGTGTGAAACCCATATAGACAAGCTTCTATTAAAGAAGACCCCAGGTTTAAGGAGCGCGGATAGCGCATCACATAATGAGCCTTTTAAGGGCTAGAAAAGAAAAGAGTAGGAGACAAAGTAAAAAAAGGTATAAATGTAAATAATGGACAGAGGAAGGAGACAAACACAGAGTCTGGCGCTAGGCATAGAATCTTTGGAGACGTGTGGCGTTCCATGGGTTCGGCTCGAGTCGGTTGTCCGACGCATCTCGCAGGTGGTACGCTCCACCAGTTAGGACTTGGTCGATTATGAATGGACCTTCCCATTTGGGCTTGAGTTTGTTCTTTTGCTTATCCGGCAGGCGCAGACTAGTTCACCAACGTTGTAATTTTTGGCCCGTACTTCTCTGCTTTGATATCTTCGAGCTTGCTGTTGATAGAATGCGGAACGGGCCTTAGCCACGTCACGCTCTTCCTCTAAGGCGTCCAGGTTGTCCTGCCGATCAAGCTCGGCTTCTCTTTCTTCGTACATGCGCACTCGAGGCGAGTCATGAATTATGTCACAAGCCAGAACCGCCTCAGCGCCGTACACCATAAAGAATGGCGTGAATCCGGTGGTACGATTTGGCGTGATTCGCAGCCCCCAGAGTACGGAGTCGAGCTTCTCTACCCAGTGCATATCAGATTCCTTGAGGGACCGCACTAGTATGGGTTTGATGCCGCTCATAATGAGACCATTTGCACCTTCGACCTGACCGTTAGTTTGTGGGTGATAGACAGAAGCATAGTTGAGCTTAATGCCCATGTTTTTGCACCACAGCTTTACTTCATCAAAGGTGAAGTTTGTGCCGTTATCGGTGATAATGCTGTGGGGGACACCATAACGGTGTACGACCCCGGATACGAAGTCTATCACAGGTCTGGATTCGGCCGTCTTAACAGGCTTGGCTTCTATCCATTTGGTGAATTTATCCACCATGACCAATAAGTATTTTTTCTTGTGGGTTCCGCCTTTAAGGGGTCCCACCATATCGAGCCCCCAGACCGCGAAAGGCCAAGTGATGGGGATAGTTCGGAGGGCGTTGGGTGGCATATGGCTTTGGTTGGCAAAGAGCTGGCAACAGACGCACCGTTTGACTAGGTCCTGAGCGTCTGCTCGAGCCGTCGGCCAATAGAAGCCAGTACGGAAACCCTTGCTTACAAGGGACCGAGCCGCGGCGTGATGGCCACCGAGTCCGGCATGAATTTCAGCCAACAGACTCCGCCCTTCCTCTTCGGAGATACACCTTTGAAGGACTCCTGTAGTGCTTTTCTTATATAGCTCTCCCTCGTGGACTTTATAGGCTTTAGATCGCCGCACTATGCAGCGTGCCTCGTTTTGGTCCTCGGGGAGTTCCTGCCTAGTAAGGTAGGCTAGGAATGGTTCCGTCCACGGGGCGATGACCGCCATTATTGCGTGGGCTGAGGGTGTAATTTCGGTGGCGGGGCCGCCGATTATGTCTGATTGTTCGGCATTGGGTTGTGCGGTTATGCCCGGGCTATTATCCGAGGGTTCCCCTTCCCATGTTACGGATGGTTTGAATAATCTTTCTAAGAAGATGTTGGGGGGGACTGCGTCTCGTTTTGCTCCGATGTGTGCCAGGACGTCCGCTGCCTGATTATTTTCTCGGGCTATGTGGTGGAACTCCAATCCCTCGAACCGAGCTGACATTTTTAGTACGACATTGCGATAAGCTGCCATTTTTGGGTCTTTGGCGTCGAAGTCGCCATTTATTTGGGATATCGCGAGGTTTGAATCCCCGCGTACTTCCAGGCGTTGAATGCCCATGGATACTGCCATCCGGAGGCCGTGTAGGAGGGCCTCGTATTCGGCTGCATTGTTGGAGTCCGTGTACATGATTTGGAGTACATATTGGACTGTATCTCCTGTAGGGGACGTCAGAACAACGCCAGCCCCCAGTCCGGCCAACATTTTGGAGCCGTCGAAATGCATGACCCAGTTTGAGTATGTGCCGTACTCTTTAGGGAGTTCGGCCTCTGTCCATTTGGCGACAAAGTCGGCTAGGACTTGTGATTTAATGGCTCATTGTGGTTTGTAGGTTATATCGAATGGGAGGAGCTCTATGGCCCATTTTGCTATCCGGCCCGTTGCATCGCGGTTGTTGATAATATCATTGAGTGGTACTTCCGAGGCTACTGTTATAGAACACTCTTGAAAGTAGTGTCTTAGCTTCCGGGATGCCATAAACACCGCGTATGCACTCTTTTGGTAATGCGGGTACCGTAATTTGCATGGTGTGAGGACAGTGGACACATAGTAAACCGACCTTTGGAGGGGTAGTTTGTGTCCGTCCGATACCCGTTCGACGACGAGTACGGCGCTTACAACTTGATGAGTTGCAGCAATGTATAACAGCATTGGTTCGCCGGTATTCGGCGCGGCCAGGACAGGGTTTTGTTGCCAAGATGGCCTTTATTTCCTCGAGTCCGGCCATGGCTGCATCCGTCCACTCGAAGTGTTCGATGCGCCTTAGGAGGCGGTAAAGGGGTAGTGCCTTTTCTCCCAAGCGGGAGATGAAGCGGCTTAAAGCTGCCACGCATCCGGTGAGTTTCTGAATTTGCTTGAGATCTTTTGGGACATCCAATTGTGACAGAGCTCGGATTTTAGCTGGATTTGCTTCAATTCCTCTGCCGGATACAATGAAGCCCAGGAGCTTTCCGGCTGGGACGCCGAAAACACATTTTTCCGGATTGAGCTTGATGTCGTATTTTCGCAGGTTGTCGAATGTAAGTCTCAAGTCGTCTACTAGAGATTCGACGTGTCTTGATTTAACGACCACATCATCTACGTACGCCTCCACTGTTTTGCCGATCTGGTTTGCCAAACATGTTTGAATCATGCGCTGATATGTCGCGCCGGCGTTTTTGAGCCCAGAGGGCATTGTGATGAAGCAGAATGGGCCGTATGGCGTGATGAATGCTCTTGCAGCTTGGTCGGATTCTGCCATCTTTATTTGATGGTAACCGGAATATGCGTTGAGGAAACATAGGGAATCGTGTCCTGCAGTGGCATCGATGATTTGATCAATTCGAGGGAGGGGAAAGGGATCCTTTGGGCAGGCCTTATTAAGGTCTTTGAAGTCGACACACACGCGCCAGGATTTGTCCTTCTTTGGTACCATTACCAGGTTTGCTAGCCAATCCGGGTGTTTTATATCTCTAATGAATCCGGCTTCCAATAGTTTGGCTAGCTACTCTCCCATAGCCTGTCTCTTTGGCTCGGAGAAACGCCGAAGGGCTTGTTTGACAGGTTTGAATCCTTTCTGGATATTTAAGCTGTGCTCGGCCAGCCTGCGTGGGATTCCTGGCATATCTGAAGGGTGCCAGGCGAAAATATCCCAGTTCTCTCGTAGGAACTCGCGCAGTGCGGCGTCTACATCAGGGTTCAGTTGTGCTCCGATGGAGGCTGTTTTAGTGGGGTCTGTTGGGTGGACCTGGAATTTGACTATTTCATCTGCTGGTTTGAAGGATGTGGATTTGGATCTCTTATCGAGTATCACATCATCCCTGTTAACCGTAGACCGCAGCACCGTCAGTTCTTCGGCCGCTAAGGCTTCGGATAGTGCCTCAAGGGCCAATGCGGCTGTCTTGTTTTCGGCGCGGAGTGCTATGTCCGGATCACTAGCGAGAGTGATGATTCCGTTCGGCCCAGGCATCTTAAGCTTCATGTACCCGTAATGGGGTATAGCTTGGAAAACTGTGAATGCCTCTCGTCCTAATATAGCGTGATATCCGCTTTTGAACGGGGCCACTTGGAACGTAATTTGCTCGGACCTGTAGTTATCCGGAGAGCCGAATACCACATCTAGTGTGATCTTTCCGGTACAGCGCGCTTCCTGACTCGGGATTATTCCTCTAAAGATTGTGCTTCTTCGCTCTATGCGGTTCCAGTCTATTTCCATCTTTTGGAGGGTTTCCTTGTAGATGAGGTTCAATCCGCTGCCTCCGTCCATAAGTACCTTTGCGAGGCGATAGCCGTCCACTATGGGACTGAGAACCAATGCGGCTGGCGCTCTGGTTGTTCGGAATTTAGGTTCGTCGCTCGCATTGAAGGTGATGGCAGTATTGCTCCATGGATTTATTGTCGCTACTTGGTAGACTTCGGCGAGGCTGCGAAGTGTTCTTTTTCGCATGTTATTTGATGCGAAAGTCTCGGAGATTGTGAGAACAGTACTGAAATTCTCGGGCTGGTTTCCTTCACCTCTGGATTTAGGAGATCCTCGCCAATTTTGGCCACCTGCCGGAGTATCCAACATGCCCTAAGGCTGTGAGTTGGGGTGGCATCCTCTGTACTATGAATCTTGCAGGGTCCATCGAGCCACCTTTCTAGCACGGTTCCGTGCCCCCTAGAGGGTTTTGATTTTTTATTTAATCCGGGCGCTTTGCTGTAGTGCGCCCTTTTGATTCGGACGGGATTGCTATTCAAGGCCGGATTATCCCAAAATTTAATTTCGGTTTTCCGAGCACTTTCCATCGCACAGTATTTTTGTACTATGGACGCCAAGTCAGCAAAGCGCGTAATATTATGACGACTTATGGCGTTGAGTATCCCCTTGTCCGTGCAGTTACTGCAGAAGATTGAAATCGCGTCTCCCTCGTGGCAGTCCTTTATCCTGTTCATAAGCAGGAGGAATCTGGCCCAGTAATGATGTACTATTTCTTCGGGCATCTGCTTGATTTGGGAGAGATCGCTTAAGATCAAACGGGCGGAATTCATTAGATCTGATACTTCGCCCGGTTTGCTGTTCGAAGGCCGAACGACCTCCGGATTCTAAGATCCGGAGTCCTATATGTTTTCCGGTTTGCCTGGTTCCAAGCCCAGGTCTTGGATTGTATCCTCCCCTCCGTGGATATCCGGCATGGAGGGTTCCGGAATTCGGACGTAACTGGTCCTTAAGATTGATGAAGGGTCACCGCATTGTGTTTCCACCACAGCAACATGATGGGTGGCTTGGGGAGAGTTGATTTCCCTTAGATCGGGTTTAGGCCCAACCTGGTCATAGTTTGTAGCGACCCCCAAGGCGGCGATGTGATCCAGGAGCTCGTCTATGGAGGAGAGCTCCACCGGATCTAGCTGCTCGGCCAATTCCGAGCTGACGCGGAGATTGTTGTCGATGACCCGAGAGGGCACCGTCGGCGTAATGGCCGAACGGGCGGTCATGAGAAAACCACCCAGCCGGAGGGTTTGGCCGATAGCCAAAGCTCCCTCAGTGACGGCGCCGTCTTTAAAGACGGGAAAAGGCATCCTTCCTGATCGCGACGACACAGAGGAACTCTCAATGAAAGCACCAATGTCGGTGTCAAAACCGGCGGATCTCGGGTAGGGGGTCTCGAACTGTGTGTCAAGGTCGGATGGTAACAGGAGACAAGGGACACTTTATTTTACCCAGGTTCGGGCCCTCTCGATGGAGGTAAAACCCTACTCCTGCTAGATTAATATTGATGATACGGGTAGTACAAGAGTAGATCTACCACGAGATCGAGGAGGCTAAGCCCTAGAAGCTAGCCTATGAGTATGATGATGGTTATGATGTGTTCGTCCTACGGACTACAACCCTCCGGTTTATATAGACACCGGATAGGGTTAGGGTTACACAGAGTCGGTTAAATTGGTAGGAGATCTTGAATATCCGCACGCCTAGCTTGCCTTCCACGCCAAGGAAAGAACCTTCTGGACACGGGACGAAGTCTTCAATCTTGTATCTTCATAGTCCTGGAGTCCGGCTGAAGGTATAGTCCGGCTATCCGAACACCCCCTAATCCAGGACTCCCTCACAGATCTTGGGATATTATTCAAACAGCAAGCAAAGCTAAAGAAAATAAAATTGACGCTCCAAGCAAAACACATATCATGTGGTGAATAAAAATATAGCTCCAAGTAAAGTTACCGATGAACGAAGAAGAAAGAGGGGATGCCTTCTGGGGCATCCCCAAGCTTAGACTCTTGGTTATACTTGAATATTACCTTGGGGTGCCTTGGGCTTCCCCAAGCTTAGGCTCTTGCCACTCGTTATTCCATAGTCCATCGAATCTTTACCCAAAACTTGAAAACTTCACAACACGAAACTTAACAGAAAACTCGTAAGCTCTGTTCGCGAAAGAAAAGAAAACACCACTTAAAGGTACTGTAATGAACTCATTATTAATTTATATTGGTGTTAAACCTACTGTATTCCAACTTCTCTATGGTTTATAAACTATTTTACTAGCCATAGATTCATCAAAATAAGCAAGTAACACAATAAAAACAGAATCTGTCAAAAACAGAACAGTCTGTAGTAATCTGTAGCAAACGTATACTTCTGTAACTAAAACAATTCTTAAATAAATTGGTGGACCTGAGTAATTTTTCTAGTAATCATCTGCAAAAAGAATAAACTAAATATCACTCTCCAGTAAAAAGTTGAAACAAATCTCGTGAGCGCTAAAGTTTCTATTTTTTACAACATGATCATAAAGACTTCACCCAAGTCTTCCCAAAGGTTCTACTTGGCACAAACACTAACTAAAACACAAAACCACATCTAAACAGAAGCTAGATGGATTATTTATTCCTAAACAGAACCAAAAAGCAAGAAACTAAAATAAAGTTGGGTTGCCTCCCAACAAGCGCTATCGTTTAACGCCCCTAGCTAGGCATGATGATTTCAATGATGCTCACATAAAAGATAATAATTGAAACATAAAGAGAGCATCATGAAGAATATGACTAGCACATTTAATTCTAAACCACTTCCTATGTATAGGGATTTTGTGAGCAAACAACTTACGGGAACAATAATCAACTAGCATAGGAAAGCAAAACAAGCATAACTTCAAGATTTTCAACACATAGAGAGGAAACTTGATATTATTGCAATTCCTACAGGCATATATTCCTCCTTCATAATAATTTTCAGTAGCATCATGAATGAATTCAACAATATAACCAGCACCTAAAGTATTCTTCTCATGATCTACAAGCATAGAAATTTTATTACTCTCCGCATAGGCAAATTTGTTCTCATGAATAGTAGTGGGAGCAAACTCAACAAAATAATTATCATGTGATTGAAAATTAAGATCAAGATGACAAGTTTCATGGTTATCGTTATTCTTTATAGCATAGTTGTCATCACAATAATCATCATAGATAGGAGGCATGCTTTCATCATAGTAAATTTGCTTATCAAAGCTTGGGGGACAAAAAATATCATCTTCATCAAACATAGCTTCCCCAAGCTTCTGGCTTTGCATATCATTAGCATCATGGATATTCAAGGAATTAATACTAACAACATTGCAATCATGCTAATCATACAAATATTTAGTGCCAAACATTTTAATGCATTCTTCTTCTAACACTTTTGCACAATTTTCCTTCCCATCATACTCACGAAAGATATTAAAAAGATGAAGCATATGAGGTAAACTCAATTCCTTTTTTGTAGTTTTATTTTATAAACTAAACTAGTGCTAAAACAAGAAAAAAAAAGATTCGATTGCAAGATCGAAAGATATACCTTCAAGCACTCACCTCCCCGGCAACGGCGCCAGAAAAGAGTTTAGTTGACGGGTTGTGAGTGCCTCTTACCTAGCCTCCGCGGCAACGGCACCAGATAAGAGCTTGACGTATACTACACAACTTTCTTCTTGTAGATGTTGTTGGGCCTCCAAGTGCAGAGGTTTGTAGGACAGTAGCAAATTTCCCTCAAGTGGATGACCTAAGGTTTATCAATCCGTGGGAGGCGTAGGATGAAGATGGTCTCTCTCAAGCAACCTTGCAAACAAATAACAAAGAGTCTCTTGTGTCCCCAACACACCCAATACAATGGTAAATTGTATAGGTGCACTAGTTCGGTGAAGAGATGGTGATACAAGTGCAATATGGATGGTAGATATAGGTTTTTGTAATCTGAAAAATATAAAAACAGCAAGGTAGCAAGTGATAAAAGTGAGCGTAAACGGTATTGCAATGCTAGGAAACAAGGCCTAGGGTTCATACTTTCACTAGTGCAAGTTCTCTAAACAATAATAACATATTTGGATCATATAACTATCCCTCAACATGCAACAAAGAGTCACTCCAAAGATACTAATAACGGAGAACAAACGAAGAGATTATGGTAGGGTACGAAACCACCTCAAAGTTATTCCCAATCAATCCATTGGGCTATTCCTATAATTGTCACAAACAGCCCTAGAGTTCGTACTAGAATAACACCTTCAGACACAAATCAACCAAAACCCTAATGTCACCTAGATACTCCAATGTCACCTCAAGTATCCGTGGGTATGATTATACGATATGCATCACACAATCTCAGATTCATCTATTCAATCCAACACAAAGTACTTCAAAGAGTGCCCCAAAAGTTTCTACCGGAGAATCAAGACGAAAACGTGTGCCAACCCCTATGCATAGGTTCATGGGCGGAACCCGCAAGTTGATCACCAAAACATACATCAAGTGAATCTCGTGATATCCCATTGTCACCACAGATACGCACGGCAAGACATACATCAAGTGTTCTCAAGTCATTAAAGACTCAATCCGATAAGATTACTTCAAAGGGAAAACTCAATCCATTACAAGAGAGTAGAGGGGGAGAAGAAACATAAGATCCAACTATAATAGCAAAGCTCGCGATACATCAAGATCGTGCCAAATCAAGAATACGAGAGAGAGAGAGAGATCAAACACATAGCTACTGGTACATACCCTCAGCCCCGAGGGTGAACTACTCCCTCCTCATCATGGAGAGCGCCGGGATGATGAAGATGGCCACCGGTGAGGGTTCCCCCCCTCCGGCAGGGTGCCGGAACAGGGTGCCGATTGGGTTTTGGTGGCTACAGAGGCTTGCGGCGGCGGAACTCCCGATCTATTCTATTCCCCGATCGTTTTAGGGTATATGGCTATATATAGGAGGAAGAGGTACGTCAGGTAAGCCACAAGGGGCCCACGAGGGTGGAGGGCGCGCCCTAGGGGGGTGGGCGCGCCCCCCTACCTCATGGATCCCTCGTTGCTTTCTGGACGTGGACTCCAAGTCTCCCGGGTTGCTTTCCTTCTAAAAATAACTTCTCCAGAAGGTTTCATTCTGTTTCGACTCCGTTTGATATTCCTTTTCTTCGAAACACTAAAACAAGGGAAAAAACAGGAACTGGCACTGGGCTCTGGGTTAACAGGTTAGTCCCAAAAATAATATAAAAGTGCATAGTAAAGCCCATTAACATCCAAAACAGATAATATAATAGCAAGGAACAATCAAAAATTATAGATACGTTGGAGACGTATCACTGGGCTCGCACATCTTTTAGTTCTTCGTCCAGCAGAGTGTTGGAATCCTGCAGCTTATTCTTCTCATCCCTGACCTGTGTTAGCACACGATCGCCCGTGGCCAGTTGCCTTTTGGCTTCTTGCGCGACCTGCAGGGCCTCCTCCAGTTGATCTGACGATCCTGCCATGGGAAATACAAAATGTATTAATATTGCCGGTACATGACTATATTTTCTCGATGGAGGGGAACATTACCACGCGATGCCTCTTTGGATTTCCCTAGTTCGGCGGTAGCAGCAGCCAGCTGGGTCTGACATTTTTCCAGCTCTTGAGACAACAGATTGTTCTTCTCTGTGAGCACCTGTGTATACAATGATCCTTAAAACAGTTGTATCAACTGCTTCAAGTCTCGGGGGCTACTGGTATATAATTATCAGATTTGTACAAATATGTACTTACCAGCATGTCTTTCAAATACTGGTATGTGGCTCTAGTAAGGCCGTCTCAAGAAGCTCGGATGTATGCATCAGCCGAGCTGAAGGCGTTGAATGCCTCCTTTGTAAAGCCGGGGTCGCGTAGAGCGGCCTGCCGGCGCCGATGATTCATGGAGCTTTCCATTTCAGAGTTTGTGATGGATACATCATCTGACTCCTCTGCCGAAGGACAATCCTGCGTCACTCCCGTATCAATCCTCACCTTTAAAGCAGGGTCGGGAACCTGACTTGTGGAGGTGCGGCCGGCAAGATCCCCGGCGGATAATGTCACAGTTTGAGGTGACTTCCAGGGGGCATGATCAAAAACCATGCCTCTTTGATGAAGGCTCTATCGTGTTGTCGTTCACTTTCCTATTTGAAGATTTTCTCGGTGCGGGCGCTGCTTGCTACCTCTTGAGCTTGCGTTGGTTTTCCCCAAAGAGGAGAGGATGATGCAGAAAGGTAGCGTAAGTATTTCCCTCAGTTTTTGAGAACCAAGGTATCAATCCAGTATGAGGCCATTCTCAAGTCCCTCGTACCTGCACAAATCGATAGCAACTCGCAACCAACACAATTAGGGGTTGTCAATCCCTTCACGGTGACTTACGAGAGTGAGCTCTGATAGAGATGATATTTTTGGTATTTTTGGTATAAAGATGCAAAGTGAAAATAAAAAGGCAAAGTAAAAAAGCAAAACAAGATTAAAGTGATGGAGATTGATATGATGAGAATAGACCCGGGGGCCATAGGTTTCACTAGTGGCTTCTCTCAAGAGCATAAGTTTTCTACGGTGGGTGAACAAATTACTGTTGAGCAATTGATAGAATTGAGCATACTTATGAGAATATCTAAGGTATGATCATGTATATAGGCATCACGTCCGTGACAAGTAGATCGAAACGATTCTGCATCTACTACTATTACTCCACTCATCGACCGCTATCCAGCATGCATCTAGAGTATTAAGTTAAAAACAGAGTAACGCTTTAAGCAAGATGACATGATGTAGAGAGATAAATTCATGCAATATGAAATGAACCCCATCTTGTTATCCCCGATGGCAACGATACAATACGTGCCTTGTTGCCCCTTCTGTCACTGGGAAAGGACACCGCAAGATCGAACCCAAAGCTAAGCACTTCTCCCATGGCAAGAACTACCAATCTAGTTGGCCAAACCAAATGGATAATTCGAAGAGACTTGCAAAGATAACCAATCATACATAAAAGAATTTAGAGAAGATTCAAATATTATTCATAGATAGACTTGATCATAAACCCACAATTCATCGGTCTCAACAAACACACCGCAAAAAGAAGAAGATTACATCAAATAGATCTCCACAAGAGAGGGGGAGAACATTGTATTGAGATCCAAAAAGAGAGAAGAAGCCATCTAGCTAATAACTATGGACCCGAAGGTCTAAGGTAAACTACTTACACTTCATCGGAGAGGCTATGATGATGTAGAAGCCCTCCGTGATGACGACCCTCTCCGGTGGAGCTCCGGAACAGGCCCCAAGATGGGATCTCGTGGATACAGAAAGTTGCGGTGGTGGAATTAGGTTTTTGGCTCCTGTTCTGATCGTTTGGGGGTACGTGGGTATATATAGGAGGAAGAAGTACGTCGGTGGAGCCTTGGTGGGCCCACAAGGGTGGGGGCGCGCCTAGGGGTGTAGGGCGTGCCCCCCTACCTCGTGCCCACCTCGAAGCTTCCTTGGCGTAGGGCCCAAGTCTCCTGGGTCATATTCGGGAAGAAAATCACGTTCCAGAAAGGATTATTCTGTTTGGACTCCGTTTGATATTCCGTTTCTTCGAAACACTGAAATAGGCAAAAAAACAACAATTCTGGGCTGGGCCTCCGGTTAATAGGTTAGTCCCAAAAATAATATAAAAGTGGAAAATAAAGCCCAATATAGTCCAAATAGTAGATAACATAGCATGGAGCAATCAAAAATTATAGATACGTTGGAGACGTATCAGGCATCCCCAAGCTTAATTCCTGCTCGTCCTCGAGTAGGTAAATGATAAAAAGAGAATTTTTGATGCGGAGTGCTACTTGGCATAATTTCAATGCAAAACTTCTTAATTGTGGTATGAATATTCAGATTCGAAAGATTCAAGACAAAAGTTCATATTGACATAAAAATAATAATACTTCAAGCATACTAATAAAGTAATTATGTCTTCTCAAAATAACATGGCCAAAGAAAGTTATCCCTACAAATTCATATAGTCTGGCTATGCTCCATCTTCACCACACAAAGTATTTAAATCATGCACAACCCCGATGACAAGCCAAGCAATTGTTTCATACTTTAACATTTTCAAAACTTTTTCAACCTTCACGCAATACATGAGCATGAGCCATGGATATAGCACTATATGTGGAATAAAACGGTGGTTGTGGAGAAGACAAAAAGAGGGGAAGATAGTCTCACATCAACTAGGCGTATCAACGGGCTATGGAAATTCCCATTAATAGATATCAATGTGAGTGAGTAGGGATTGCCATGCAACGGGTGCACTAGAGCTATAAGTATATGAAAGCTCAACAAAAGAAACTAAGTGGGTGTGCATCCAACTCGCTTGCTCACGAAGACCTAGGGCATTTTGAGGAAGCCCATCATTGGAATATACAAGCCAAGTTCTATAATGAAAAATTCCCACTAGTATATGAAAGTGACAACATAGGAGACTCTCTATCATGAAGATCTTGGTGCTACTTTGAAGCACAAGTGTGGTAAAATGATAGTAACATTGCGAAAGTGTGCTTCTGAGCACGAGCACACGTGCTCCGGTTATCTCACACGTTCTTTCTCTCCTAGATTCACGCACCATCTCATATTGCTGCCTGTATAAAAATCGGTAATTCCTCCTCCACTGTTGATCTGGCCCACGCGTGTCAGGTGAGTTATTGTGCCGGTTGCCGTCAGATGCTTTGTGGCCCAGACGTGTTGTAACGATGTGGGCCGTCTCTTTTTTATCGCCTGGACGTATGCCATCGTCCTGAGCCATCTCAATAATGAAACCCATCGACGCAAACACCCTCAATTCACGGCAGCCTCCTGAAGAGGACTCTGCCGATTCATTGGACAACTTCAGTAATCACATGTAATTTACGCACACTGGATGTTATGAACCAATTAGGTAGATATACTCATCTCAAGCAGGATCTAAACACCAATGGAGTTCGCCACCGCTCCTGTGATCACATATGTATTGCTGAATCTGTCCATGGATGTTATAACTCGTCCTCGGTCTGTGTTGCTACAACCTGTTCATGCCCTGTCTTTCATATTTTGAAAACTCCAAACTCGAGAGGACCTATTGCCAGTCTTACGCTATGTGTCAACAAGCCAGCTTTATCTGTGTACGTAGCTTGGGCACCCGCTGGTTCATACAGCAGACGCCCTTCCGAGGTTCAGTAAATAAGTGCCGAAAGAGAACCAAAAGGAATTTCATAGATTTCTAGTTCATCAGTCATCACAAAGGATGCATGTACTTATCATAACATGATCACAAAACAATCTGAACATTTCATATGTTTCTAAAACATTTACCCTCATATTGGCACAAGTCTGAGCTACATTATGAAATCAACAAACGACTACAGTTTCATTTAGAAGAAAAAACGTCTAATATTTTGAGACAAAGGGAGTACTTTATTTAACTTGTACAAAATAAAAAGGTTCCGCCCAAAAGCAACCACATCATACCAGATTAGCATTCCCACATCAGAACAAGACTTCCTCGATCATGAAGTCGGGCACTCACCCATGTTTACCTCTAACCAAGATCACCTCATACCCAATTGACCTCCAATGATAGTGAAGCTGGTTCTGCACATTCCACCACCATAGGGTCAAAATCGCAAGCAGTATGAGTGCAACACCAAGACTAATCTTGGCGCTCACCAGCTTAAGTTGTTAACCAAGACTGTTGTAATTGTCCAAACTCCTTTATGTAGTCCTCTCCTGTCAGGAAACCAATGTTGGAACCATGTGCTTGAACCATATCCTGCAAACAGAAACCTCAATGAGTACTGAAGCTACCATGATTCATTTCAAATTTAATAATGCTAATCCCTTAGTTACACTCACTTGCTAAAATGCCTGTTGGTACATGATAGGATTTTGTCATAGAAAATCATCACATCTCTTGCATTTGGCTCTTCGTGCTTCAAAACCGGCTTTCCTTCGGAAATCTATCCCCCATATCACCCTACACAATTGTCCTCACCATACAAACTTGCAACCTTAGGTTCATCAACATCCGTCCGGACACTACACCTGTTCCCCTCAGACGATTTGCGCTTCGATCATGTAAGTTATCAAGCATTGCGTCATCATCAATCATATTCCTTGTTACACCAATTAACCTATAGATCAACTTCCACATATCTATTGCAAAAATCCCCCCATTAGCAGCAGATGATGTATCATTCTTCGGACACCAGTATTTGTGCCTGGCCTCATCGATGCTCTTATCTTCAACATCATTGGAGTTGTCTAATGCTTCAATGTGTTGCGTGGTCCTCAATAACTGGACTCTCTTCCTAGATTTTTGGTTCTTTCTGTGGACACATCTCTTGCTACGACGCCTAGTTGTTGGCCTTGCATGCTAGTTAGCTTGAGCGACAACACCTTGGGTCACTGTTTCAGCAGCTAAAATTGTCTCCGCAACTTCTCTAGTTGTACACTTGTACTACTTCTTTCGAATTTGGTACCTGACGTCAAACAACGACCTCCTCAGAAAAATCGCATATTCCTCTATACTAGTTATATGAAAGACTATATCAAAGTTCATAAGCAACCCCAATGGCAGATACCCAAATCAGGCACTTATTGACTTCTCATACATCAACCCTACCTGCGTTCAATTTTGCAACATCCGGGTGTTCACCTGGCACTCTTGACATAAAACTTACCTGAACGATTTACCACATGAATTTAACCACTAGTTTATATGATGAAGATACAACATAATAAATTGCTAAATTTTCTTTTAGCTCACCATCAATGTCATTAAGTATTCATGTATGCACTTCCCATAATAAATTGCTAAATTTTCTTTTAGCTCACCATCAATGTCAACAAGTATTCATGTATCTATGCACTTCCCATAATAAATTGCTAAACCTTCTATCTCTGTACCAGGAAATAAACATCGTACATCAATCTTGTATATATAAGATAGTTGGGTTCATAAAAAAATAAATCTTAAAGGCACACAGCAGGTTAAGGGGCTCTGTGTATCTGATCGGCACGCACGTCGGGACATGGATGAAAGGCAAGTCCATTTCTTCAACAGGCACATCCTTTTTATGAGGCCACATTCGCCAAACTGCCAACAACAACAAGGTATTTCTGGTCATTGTGTGATACCTACAAAGCACAAACACATGCTGCAGTCAATCCTCAATTCTAAGATGTCGCACTCTTGAAGATGACATTACAATGTTGTGAGCAACTAAGTACTGACAAAATGTGTAAGATTTTGCTTGTGAATTTTACAATGTTGTAAACTACTCCTGAAGATCGTGTTGCACCTTTTTTTTCTTAAACTGAATTTTATACATCCATTAAGTAGCAATTGTATTATGGAATACCAAAATTTCGCCAGTAAAAATCTATCTTCAATGGGGCTGTTTCTACCCCTAGCGATGGATGAATTTATCCACTATGCATATATACGAGAACAGTGATCCGGATACCAAAATCACAGATGGAAGTACGTTCATACCTACGAGTCCATCCACTAACCTGCGGGTTCATCTTGCTGGTGGAGAGCTCGGGCGCTTAGTCAGATCCAATTCAAGGGATTTTCTAGGTTCATCAATCAAGACTTTAATTTTGGGGTGAATTTTCCTTTCCTGCCACCAACACTGCTTGGGTCGCACAGATTTGTCCGTCCATGCTCAGCTCTGGGGCCGGCGCGTGCTGCAGCTCGCCCGATGCAGCGGCGACGACGGGGTAATGCAGCGGCGCCATCAGGACATCGCTATGGTTGACCTCCTCACCATGAATCTGCTCCGGTAGATGCGGAAACGGGAAGTCAATCGCATGGAAGGAATTCATCACAAATTCGGTACTGCAGGAAAGAGGATCCGTGCGTTACCTTTTAATTGCTGCATCAGAAATTCCATCTCCTCGTCTGTGACGGTCCTGTCCCACGGTGGCTGAGATCCCAGGAGACCCGACCTCGCTGATGATGGAGTGGTTGCAGGAAGCAGAGCACTGCCAACCCTCTAGGCCAAGAACTACCGGAAAGTGTTTCTCCTGTTCCACGGATCAGAACATAGACGAACGTCTTGAGCCACGGCTCACCTCCCGCAGGCTGACGGCGGCCGGTTCCTCCGTTCTTTCCTCGCCGACAGCTCAGAAATCCCCACGCTCGTATTTCCCAATTTACATCATTAACTCACAACCCGTACCCCACCCACGAATTGGCTGCACCGCATCCCAAGGCGTCGTTCAACCGTGTCGATAAAGAGCTCATCTGTGCTCGCGTGCAGAAACTCCGTGTCTGTAACATTGTCCCTTCTCTCTTTTTCTCTCATTTTTTTATTTATTTTTATTTTTTTATTTGGGCCTTTTTTTATGGCCTCTTTTTTTTCGTCTGGAGTCTCATCCCGACTTGTGAGGGAATCATAGTCTCCATCATTCTTTCCTACTTGGGACAATGCTCTAAAAATGATGATCATCACACTTTTATTTTTCTTACAACTCAACAATTACAACTCGATACTTAGAACAAGATATCACTCTATATGAATGCCTCCGGCAGGGTACTGGGATATGCAATGAATCAAGAGTGACATGTATGAAAGAATTATGAATGGTGGCTTTGCCACAAATAGGATGTCAACTACATGATCATGCTAGCAATATGACAATGATGGAGCGTGTCATAATAAATGGAACGATGGAAAAGTTGCATGGCAATATATCTCGGAATGGCTATGGAAATGCCATGATAGGTAGGTATGGTGGCTGTTTTGAGGAAGATATATGGTGGGTGTATGATACGGCGAAAAGTGCGCGGTATTAGAGAGGATAGCAATGGTGGAAGGATGGGGAAAAAGTGCGTATAATCCATGGACTCAACATTAGTCATAAAGAACTCATATACTTATTGCAAAAATCTAGAAGTTATCAAACCAAGTATTACGCGTATGCTCCTAGGGGGATATATTGGTAGGAAAAGACCATCGCTCGTCCCCGACCGCCACTCATAAGGAGGACAATCAATAAACACTTCATGCTCCGACTTCGTTACATAACGATTCACCATACGTGCATGCTACGGGAATCACAAACTTCAACGCAAGTATTCTTTAAATTCACAACTACTTCCACTAGCATGACTCTAATATTATCACCTCCATATCTCAAAACAATTATCATGCTTCAATCTTTTCTTAGTATTCAACACACTCAAAAGAAAATTCCACAAATCATGAATACCAAGCATATTAATATTAAGCAATTTACCATGCTATTACGACTCTCAAAATAATTTAAGTGAAGCATGAGAGATCAATAGTTTCTTTAAAACAAACCACCACCATGCTCTAAAAGATCTAAGTGAAGCACATAGAGCAAAATTATCATGCTCAAAAGATATAAGTGAAGCACATAGAGCAAAACTGCCTAGTTCAAAAGATATAAGTTAAGCTCAAAGAGTATTCTAACAAATTTTAATTCATAGATGGCTCTCTCAAAGGTTTGTACAGCAAGGATGATTGTGGAACACTAAAAAACAAAGACACAAATAATACAAGACGCTCCAAGCAAAACACATATCATGTTGGTGAATTAAAATATAGCTCCAAGTAAAATACCGATGGAAGTAGACGAAGGAGGGGATGCCTTCCAGGGCATCCCCAAGATTTGACTTTTTGGTGTCCTTGGATTATCTTGGGGGTGCCATGGGAATCCCCAAGCTTAGGCTCTTGCCACTCCTTGTTCCATAATCCATCAAAAGAATTCACCCAAAACTTGAAAACTTCACAACACAAAACTCAATAGAAATCTCGTGAGCTCCGTTAGAGAAAGAAAACATAAAACCACTTCAAGGTACTGTAATGAACTCATTCTTTATTTATATTGGTGTTACACCTACTGTATTCTAAGTTCTCTATGGATCATACCATCCAATACTAGCCATAGATTCATCAAAATAAGCAAACAACACACAAAAAACAGAATCTGTCAAAAACAGAACGGTCTGTAGTAATCTGTAACTAACGCAAACTTCTGGAACTGCCAAAAATCTACCACAATTAGAAGACCTAGACAAATTTTTTATTGATCATAAGCAATTGGAATCAGAATTTTATCACATTCTGGTTATTTTTAATAATTCGGGCACTAAGCGCAAAGTTTCTGGAAATTACAGCAAGATCAAATAACTATCATCCAAGAAGATCCAAAAGGTCTAGCTTGCACAAACACTAACTAAAACACAAAACCACATCTAAAAAGAAGGTAGATGGGTTATTTATTCCCTAACAGAAGAAAAACACAAAAAACTAAAAATAAAAATTGGGTTGCCTCCCAACAAGCGCTATCGTTTAACGCCCCTAGCTAGGCATAAAAGCGAGGATAGATCTAGGTATTGCCATAATAGTGGTATGGAATTCTTCAATGAGGCATCTACCTCCCTTAGAGATCTCTTTCTTTTTAGTAATTATCAAACTTTTAGGCACAAGATCAAAAAATTCATTTGTAGCAAATAATTTCATAAGTTCATCCATCTTTCCACTCAAAACATTGATTTCTTCTATCGCATGCACTTTTTTATTAGAAGATCTTTCAGTATGCCATTGAAAGTAATTAACCATAATATTATCTAGGAGTTTAGTAGCATCTCCTAAAGTGATTTCCATAAAAGTGCCTCCCGCGGCCGAATCTAAAAGATTTCTAGAAGCAAAATTCAATCCGGCATAAATTTTTTGTATAATCATCCACAAATTTAAACCATGAGTAGGGCAATTACGTATCATTAATTTCATTCTCTCCCAAGCTTGTGCAACATGTTCGTGATCAAGTTGCTTAAAATTCATAATATCATTTCTAAGATAGATGATCTTAGCGGGAGGAAAATACTTAGAGATAAAAGCATCTTTGCACTTGTTCCAAGAACCAATACTATTTTTAGGCAAAGACGAAAACCAAGCTTTAGCATGATCTCTAAGCGAAAAAGGAAATAGCTTCAATTTAACGACATCATTTTCGACATCTTTTTTCTTTTGCATATCACATAAATCAACGAAGCTATTCAGATGAGTAGCGGCATATTCAATAGGAAGGCCGGCGAATTGATCTTTCATAACAAGATTCAACAAAGCAGTATTGATTTCACAAGATTCAGTATTGGCAAGAGGAGCAATCGGAGTGCTAAGGAAATCATTATTTTTGGTATTGGTGAAGTCACACAATTTGGTAGTATCTTGAGCCATCGCGACAAACAAGCAATCCAACACACGAGCAAACAAAAGGCAAGAGAGAAAAAGGCAAACGGAGATGGAGAAGGGGAAGGAGAAAGAGAGGGCGAATAAAACGGCAAGGGTGAAGTGGGGGAGAGGAAAACGAGAGGCAAATGGCAACTAATGTAATGCGAGAGATAGGGATTGTGATGGGTA
Organism: Aegilops umbellulata; assembly: GCA_032464435.1. Lineage (NCBI taxonomy): Eukaryota > Viridiplantae > Streptophyta > Magnoliopsida > Poales > Poaceae > Aegilops > Aegilops umbellulata. Next base: position 337,100,221 of record CP136058.1, read on the forward strand.
CTTGGTATGTTGACTTTTTGCGTAGACTCCCAGGCAACGGCGCCAGAAATTCTTCTTGCTACCTCTTGAGCTTGCGTTGGTTTTCCTCGAAGAGGAGAGGATGATGTAGCAAAGTAGCGTAAGTATTTCCCTCAGTTTTTGAGAACCAAGGTATCAATCCAGTAGGAGGCCACACTCAAGTCCCTCGTACCTGCACAAATTGATAGCAACTCGCAACCAACGCGATTAGGGGTTGTCAATCCCTTCACGGTCACTTATGAGAGTGAGATCTGATAGAGATAATATTTTTGGTATTTTTGGTATAAAGATGCAAAGTGAAAAGAAAAAGGCAAAGTAAAAAAGCAAAACAAGATTAAAGTGATGGAGATTGATATGATGAGAATAAACCCGGGGGCCATAGGTTTCACTAGTGGCTTCTCTCAAGAGCATAAGTTTTCTACGGTGGGAGAACAAATTACTGTTGAGAAATTGACAGAATTGAGCATAGTTATGAGAATATCTAAGGTATGATCATGTATATAGGCATCACGTCTGTGACAAGTAGATCGAAACGATTCTGCATCTACTACTATTACTGCACTCATCGACCGCTATCCAGCATGCATCTAGAGTATTAAGTTAAAAACAGAGTAACGCTTTAAGCAAGATGACATGATGTAGAGAGATAAATTCATGCAATATGAAATAAACCCCATCTTGTTATCCTCGATGGCAACGATACAATACGTGCCTTGCTGCCCCTTCTGTCACTGGGAAAGGACACCGCAAGATCAAACCCAAAGCTAAGCACATCTCCCATGGCAAGAACTACCAATCTAGTTGGCCAAACCAAACGGATAATTCGAAGAGACTTGTAAAGATAACCAATCATACATAAAAGAATTCTAAGAAAATTCAAATATTATTCATAGATAGACTTGATCACAAACCCATAATTCATCGGTCTCAACAAACACACCGCAAAAAGAAGAAAATTACATCAAATAGATCTCCACAAGAGAGGGGGAGAACATTGTATTGAGATCCAAAAAGAGAGAAGAAGCCATCTAGCTAATAACTATGGACCCAAAGGTCTGAGGTAAACTACTTACACTTCATCGGAGAGGCTATGATGATGTAGAAGCCCTCTGTGATGACGGCCCTCTCCGGCGGAGCTCCGGAACAGGCCCCAAGATGGGATCTCGTGGATACAGAAAGTTGCGGTGGTGGAATTAGGTTTTTGGCTCCTGTTCTGATCGTTTGGGGGTACGTGGGTATATATAGGAGGAAGAAGTACGTCGGTGGAGCCTCGGTGGGCCCACGAGGGTGGGGGCGTGCCTGGGGGTGTAGGGCGCGCCCCCCTACCTCGTGCCCACCTCGAAGCTTCCTTTGCGTAGGGTCCAAGTCTCCTGGGTCATATTCGGGAAGAAAATCACGTTCCAGAAAGGATTATTCTGTTTGGACTCTGTTTGATATTCCGTTTCTTCGAAACACTGAAATAGGCAAAAAATAGCAATTCTGGGCTGGGCCTCCGGTTAATAGGTTAGTCCCAAAAATAATATATAAGTGGAAAATAAAGCCCAATATAGTCCAAAACAGTAGATAATATAGCATGGAGCAATCAAAAATTATAGATACGTTGGAGACGTATCACTGCTCTCTTAGGAGATGCCTCTGGCGCACCTTCGTCGAGGAAAAACTGATAAGCAACCTTTAGGGACAAGACTCCGCCGCCATGAGGCGGAACCAATCTAGGGCTCCGGCAGAGCTGTTCTGCCATGGACACTTCCCTCCGGGAGGGGGAAATCATCGCCATCGTCATCACCAATGCTCCTCTCATCGGGAGAGGGCAATCTCCATCAACATCTTCACCAACACCATCTCCTCTCAAAACCCTAGTTCATCTCTTGTATCCAATTCTTGTCTCAAAGTCCGGGATTGGTGCTAGTTGGTTGCTAGTAGTGTTGATTACTCCTTGTAGTTGATGCTAGTTCGTTTATTTTGTTGAAGATCATATGTTCAGATCCTATATGCATATTATTACCCCTCTGATTATGAACATGAATGTGTTTTGTGAGTAGTTACGTTTGCTCCTGAGGACAAGGGAGAAGTCTTGCTATTAGTAGTCATGTGAATTTGGTATTCGTTTGATATTTTGATAAGATGTATGTTGTCTAGCCTCTAGTGGTGTTATGTGAACGTCGACTACATAACACTTCACCATTATTTAGGCCTAGAGGAAGGCATTGGGAAGTAATAAGTAGATGATGGGTTGCTAGAGTGACAGAAGCTTAAACCCTAGTTTATGCGTTGCTTCGTAAGGGGCTGATTTGGATCCATATGTTTCATGATATGGTTAGGTTTACCTTAATACTTTTGTTGTAGTTGCGGATGCTTGCAATAGAGGTTAATCATAAGTGGGATGCTTGTTCAAGTAGGAACAGGACCCAAGCACTAGTCCACCCACATATCAAATTATCAAAGTACCGAACGCGAATCATATGAACGTGATGAAAACTAGCTTGACGATATTCCCATGTGTCCTCGGGAGCGCTTTTCCTTATATAAGAGTTTGTTCCGGCTTGTCCGTTGCTACAAAAAGGATTGGGCCACTTTTCTGCACTTTATTTACTTTTGTTGCTTGTTGCTCGTTACAATTCACCTTATCACAAAACTATCTGTTACCACTTATTTCAGAACTTACAGAGAATACCTTGCTGAAACCCGCTTATCATTTCCTTCTGCTACTCGTTGGGTTCGACACTCTTACTTATCAAAAGAACTACGATAGATCCCCTATACTTGTGGGTCATCAATATTCTTTTCCGGCGCTGTTGCCGGGGAGTGTAGCGCCTTTGGTAGGTGGAATTTGGTAAGGAAAAATTTATATAGTGTGCTGAAATTTACTGTCACTTGTTACTATGGAAAGTAATTCTCTGAGGGGCTTGTTCGGGGTATCTTCGCCCCCTCCAATAGAGCAAAGAGTTGCTCCTCAACCTACTGAACCTATTGAAAATGAAACTCCTTTTGAATTTCCTTCGGGTATGATGGAAAGACTGCTAGCTAACTCTTTTGCAGGAGATGGAACAAAGCATCCTGATGAGCACTTATTATATGTGGATGAAGTTTGTGGATTATTTAAGCTTGCAGGTGTACCCGATGATGTTGCTAAGAAGAAGGTCTTTCCTTTATCTTTGAAGGAAGACGCATTGATATGGTATAGGCTATGTGATACGAGATCGTGGGACTATAAAAGATTGAAATTGGAATTTCATCAAAAGTATTACCCTATGCATCTTGTTCATCGTGATCGCAATTATATATATAATTTCTGGCCTCGCGAAGGAGAAAGCATCGCTCAAGCTTGGGGGAGGCTTAAATCATTGTTATATTCATGCCCCAATCATGAGCTCCTGAGAGAAATAATTATGCAAAGTTTTTATGCTCGGCTTTCTGAAAACAATCACACCATGCTCGATACTTCTTGTGCTGGCTCTTTTATGATGAAGACTATTGAATTTAGATGGAATTTAGAGTTAAACGCAACTCTGAAGATTGGGACCTCGACGAAGGTAAGGAGTCACGTATGACACCTAAGTTTGATTGTGTTAAATCTTTTATGGATACCGATATTTTCCATAAGTTTAGCACTAAATATGGACTTGACTCTGAGATAGTAGCTTCTTTCTGCGAATCTTTTGCTACTTATGTTGATCTCCCTAAGGAGAAGTGGTTTAAATATCATCCTCCTATAGAAGTAAAAGTAGCTGCAGCTATTAAAGTTGAAGAAAAGACTGTCACTTATAATGATCCTATTGTTCCTACTGCTTATGTTGAGAAACCACCTTTCCCTGTTAGAATAAAGGATCATGCTAAAGCTTCAACTGTTGTTCGTAAAAGCAATATTAGAACCTATACAACTCCTGAGCAAGTTAAAGTAGAACCTAATATTGCTATTGTTAAAGATCTCTTGTCTGATAATATTGATGGCCATGTTATTCAGTTCGAAGGTGAAACTGCTCGAGTTGCTAAGCCTTGTGATAAAGATAAACATAGACCTATGGTAGGCATGCCTGTTATTTCTGTTAAAATAGGAGATTATTGTTATCATGGCCTATGTGATATGGGTGCTAGTGCTAGTGCCATACCTATTTACTTATATAAAGAGATTATGCATGACATTGCACCTGTTGAGTTAGAAGAAATTGATGTCACAATTAAACTTGCTAATAGGGATACTATATCACCAGTGGGAATTGTTAGAGATGTCGAAGTCTTGTGTGGGAAAACTAAATATCCTGCTGATTTTCTTGTTCTTGGTTCCCCACAAGATAGCTTTTGTCCCATTATATTTGGTAGACCCTTCTTGAACACTGTCAATGCTAGGATAGATTGCGAAAAAAATGTTGTTACTATTGGCTTGGATGATATGGTTCATGAGTTTAATTTCTCTAAATTTAGTAAACAACATCATGAGGAAGAATTACCTAGTAAGGATGAAATTATTGGTCTTGCTTCTATTGCCATACCTCCTAGTGATCCTTTAGAACAGTATTTGCTAGACCATGAAAATGATATGTTCATGAATGAAATAAGGGAAATAGATGAGGTATTCTTTAAACAGGAACCTATTCTGCAACACAACTTGCATGTTGAAATTTTAGGGGATCCTCCTCCACCCAAGGGTGATCCCGTGTTTGAGCTTAAACCGTTTCCTGATAATCTTAAATATGCTTATCTTGATGAAAAGAAGATATATCCTGTTATTATTAGTGCTAACCTTTCAGAGCATGAAGAAGAAAGATTATTAAAAACTCTGAAGAAGCACCGTGCTGCTATTGGATATACTCTTGATGATCTTTAGGGCGTTAGTCCCACTCTATGTCATCATAAAATAAACTTGGAAGCAAATGCTAAACCTGTTCGTGATCCCCAACGACGTCTGAATCCTAAAATGAAGGAAGTAGTAAGAAAAGAAATACTCAAACTTCTGGAGGCAGGTATAATTTATCCAGTTGCTGACAGTCAGTGGGTAAGTCTTGTCCATTGTGTCCCTAAGAAGGGAGGTATTACTGTTGTTCCTAATGATACAGATGAATTGGTTCCACAAAGAATTATTACAGGTTATAGGATGGTAATTGATTTCTGCAAATTAAATAAAGCTACTAAGAAAGATCATTACCCTTACCTTTTATTGATCAAATGCTAGAAAGATTATGCAAACACACACATTACTGCTTTCTAGATGGTTATTCTGGTTTCTCTCAAATACCTGTGTCAGCTAGAGATCAATCAAAGACTACTTTTACATGCCCTTTTGGTACTTTTGCTTAAAGATGTATGCCTTTTGGTTTATGTAATGCACCTGCTACCTTTCAAAGATGCATGATGGCTATATTCTCTGACTTTTGTGAAAAGATTTGTGAGGTTTTCATGGATGACTTTTCTGTCTATGGTTCCTCTTTTGATGATTGCTTGAGCAATCTTGATCGAGTTTTGCAGAGATGTGAAGAAACTAATCTTGTCTTGAATTGGGAAAAGTGCCACTTTATGGTTAATGAAGGTATTGTTTGGGGGCACAAAGCTTCCGAAGGAGGTATTGAAGTTGATAAAGCCAAAGTTGATGCTATTGAAAAGATGCCATGTCCCAAGGACGTCAAAGGTATAAGAAGTTTCCTTGGTCATGCTAGATTTTATAGGAGGTTCATTAAGGACTTCTCAAAAATTTCTCGGCCTCTGACTAATTTATTGCAAAAAGATATACCATTTGTCTTTGATGATCATTGTGTAGAAGCATTTGAAATACTTAAGAAAGCATTAGTCTCTGCACCTGTTGTTCAGCCACCTGATTGGAATTTGCCCTTTGAAATTATGTGTGATGCTAGTGATTATGTTGTAGGTGTTGTTTTAGGGCAAAGAGTTGATAAGAAATTAAATGTTATCCATTATGCTAGTAAGACTCTAGACAATGCTCAAAGAAATTATGCTACTACTGAAAAAGAACTTTTAGCAGTTGTATTTACTTGTGATAAGTTCAGACCTTATATTGTTGATTCTAAAGTAATTGTTCACACTGATCATGTTGCTATTAAATATCTTATGGAAAAGAAAGATGCTAGACCTAGACTTATTAGATGGGTTCTCTTGCTACAAGAATTTGATTTGCATATTGTTGATAGAAAGGGAGCTGAGAACCCCGTTGCAGACAACTTATCTAGGTTAGAAAATGTTCTTCATGACCCACTACCAATTAATGATAGCTTTCTTGATGAACAATTAAATGTTATAAGTACTTCTCGTAGTACTCCATGGTATGTTGATTATGCTAATTATATTGTTGCTAAGTTTATACCACCTAGCTTCACATACCAACAAAAGAAAAAGTTTTTCTATGATTTGAGACATTACTTTTGGGATGACCCACATCTTTATAAAGAAGGAGTAGATGGTGTTATTAGACGTTGTGTACCTGAGCATGAATAGGAACAGATCCTACGCAAGTGTCACTCCGAAGCTTATGGAGGACACCACGCTGGAGACAGAACTGCACATAAGGTATTGCAATCCGGTTTTTATTGGCCTACTCTCTTCAAGGATGCCCGTAAGTTTGTCTTGTCTTGTGATGAATGTCAAAGAATTGGTAATATTAGTAGACGTCAAGAAATGCCTATGAATTATTCTCTTGTTATTGAACCATTTGATGTCTGGGGCTTTGATTATATGGGACCTTTTCCTGCCTCTAATGGATACACACATTTTTTAGTTGCGGTTGATTACGTTACTAAGTGGGTAGAAGCTATTCCAACTAGTAGTGCTGATCATAACACTTCTATTAAAATGCTTAAGGAAGTTATTTTTCCGAGGTTTGGAGTCCCTAGATACTTAATGACTGATGGTGGTTCACACTTTATTAATGGTGCTTTCCGTAAAATGCTTGCTAAATATGACGTTAATCACAGAATTGTGTCTCCTTATCATCCTCAGTCTAGTGGTCAAGTAGAATTGAGCAATAGAGAGCTCAAATTAATTTTGCAAAAGACTGTTAATAGGTCTAGAAAGAATTGGTCTAAGAAACTTGATGATGCATTATGGGCTTATAGAACTGCATATAAAAATCCTATGGGAATGTCTCCATATAAAATGGTTTATGGAAAAGCATGTCACTTACCTCACGAACTAGAACATAAGGCATATTGGGCTATTAAAGAGCTCAATTATGATTTCAAACTTGCCGGTGAGAAGAGGTTATTTGATATTAGCTCACTTGATGAATGGAGAACACAAGCATATGAAAATGCCAAGTTATTTAAAGAAAAAGTTAAAAGATGGCATGACAAAAGGATACAAAAGCGTGAGTTTAATGTAGGTGATTATGTATTGCTATACAACTCTCGTTTAAGATTTTTTGCAGGAAAACTTCTCTCTAAATGGGAAGGCCCCTATGTTATCGAGGAGGTCTATCGTTCCGGTGCAATAAAAATCAACAACTTCAAAGGCACAAATCCAAAGGTGGTAAACGGTCAAAGAATCAAACACTATATCTCAGGTAATCCCATAAATGTTGAAACCAATATTATAGAAACCGTAACTCCGGAGGAATACATAAGAGACACTTTTCGGAACGTCTCAGACTCCGAAAAGGAATAGGTATGTGGTACGGTAAGTAAACCGACTCCAAAACAATTTTTAAGGCAATATCTCTTTGTTTTGGAATATTTAGAAAAATAGAAAAATAAGTGGCAGTGCGGAAAGGACACGAGGGCCCCACGAGGGTGGTGGGCGCCCCTCCCCCCTGCCTGGGCGCGCCCCCTACCTCGTGAGCACCTCGTGTGCCCCCCGGACTCCGTTTTCTTGTACGATACGTATTTTGGTCGGTAAAAATTCACTATATATTCTCCCGAAGGTTTTGACTCCCGTATCACGCAAATTTCCTCTATTTTCGTTTCAAGCTATTGCTGCTGCAGATTAAGTGCAAGATGTCTTCTCAAGAGTCAGTCGGGGAGAGCCGGGTATCTAATCCGGCACCGGAGCCAAAAGCAAACAGCAACGCTAACCACTTTGGGCCAGCAACGGAGGAAGAGATGGAGGCTGTCTTGATGAGGGTAGATGCGATGGAGGATCAAGAAGTCACGTCTCGCTTCCGAGCTGGATTCACGATGTGGGAACTACAGAGATCGGCTATTCCAAACTCGGTTATCCCTTCCAATGTTAGATTTCTTTCTTATGAGAATAAGTGTCACTTGTTCTCCCGCAGCTATGCAACACCCTTGGGTGCAAGGAGCTTTAGCTGTCACAGGAAAGCTCCGTAAGGAAATAATGGACCTCAAGCAACAAGTCAATAAGCTCGAGGAGGAGAACCGCATCCTGAGGGGAATCATCGCTAAGAATATTACACCAACAACAAAGAAGGAGACATAATCACTTGGGTATGGGCACTCCCCTTGGCAACTGCCAAGCTTGGGGGAGGTGCCCCGGTATCGTATCACAATCGCAACTCCTATCTTTACCGTTTTTCTTAGTTCGATCCTATTAGTAGTATCTTGATCTAGTAGAATAAAGTTGTTGGCATGATCTAGTTTTGAGTTTTGCTTTATGATCTCTCTTTGTAATCGAGTCCGTGAGCTATATATAATAAAGATTAGTGTTCAGTCAAGGGCCTGATTATTTTGCCATGATCTTGGGTGAATAAAAAAGGAAAAGAATAAAAAAAGGGGAACAAAGAGTTCATATTGATCTTATTGAGAGTAATGACTTCACATAGAAAGAGTATGATGATTAAAAGTTGTTGGGAGTTGGCAGACATAGCTTTGGTCATCGTTGCAATTAATAGGAAGTAATAAGGAAAGAGAGGTTTCACATATAGATATATTATCATTGACATCTTTTATGATTGGAAGCACTCATTAAAATATGACATGCTAAAGAGTTGATGTTGGACAAGGAAGACAACGTAATGAGTTATGTCTTTCTTATATCTGAGATAAAGTATGTTGTCATGGATCCTCTAACTTGTTGAGCTTGCCTTTCTCCCTCATGCTAGCCAAATTCTCAGCCCTAAGTAGAGATACTACTTGTGCTTCCAATTACCCTTAAACCAGTTTTGCCATGAGAGTCCACCATATCTACCTATGGATTGAGTAAGATCCTTCAAGTAAGTTGTCATCGATGCAAAGCAATAAAAATTGCTCTAAATATGTATGATTGATTGGCGTGGGAGGAATAAGCTTTATACGTTCTTGTGATGTGGAAGTAATAAAAGCGACAAACTGCATAATAAAGGTTCACATCACAAGGGGCAATATAAAGTGACGTTCTTTCACATTGAGATTTTTTGCATCCAACCATAAAAGCGCATGGCAACCTCTGATTCCCTCTGCGAAGGGCCTATCTTTTATTATTATCTTCTACCTTATGCAAGAGTCATGGTGATCTTCACCTTTTCTTTCTCATTTTATCCTTTGGCAAGCTCAGCATGTTGGAAAGAACATGATATATATATATCTAATTGGATGTAGGGGAGCATGAACCATTATTGTTGACATTACCCTTAAGGTAAAAGGTTGTGGGGCAAAACTATAAGCCCTATCTTTCTCTGTGTCTGATTAAAACTCCGTAACCACAAGTATCGCGTGAGTGTTAGCAATTATGAAGGACTAGATGATAGTTGAGTATGTGGACTTGCTTTTAATCTCTAACATAGACTCTTTCCGATGTTATGATAAATTGCAATTGCTTCAATGACTGAGATTATAGTTTGTTGGAGCCCAATAAGGTTTATGATTCATACTTTTGTATTGTGAATAGATCATCGCTTGAACATAAGTAATCATATAACAAAATCTATATATGTTGATGTTATGAGAATAATCATGATGCCTTCATGTCCGTATTTTATTTTATTTTATTTTATCAACGCCTCTACCTCTAAACATGAGGACATATTTATTGTTATCGGCTTTTCGCTTGAGGACAAGCGAGGTCTAAGCTTGGGGGAGTTGATACGTCCATTTTGCATCATGCTTTTATATCGATATTTATTGCATTATAGGTTGTTATTTCACAATATGTCACAATACTTATGTCTATTGTCTCTTATTTTACAAGGTTTACATAAGGAGGGAGAATGCCGGCAGCTGGAATTCTGGGCTGGAAAAGGAGAAAATATTAGAGACCTATTCTACGCAACTTCAAAAGTCCTGAAACTCCACGGAATATCTTAGAATAAATAAAGAAAAATGCTCGCCAAAGATGAAGTCCAGGGGGCCCACACCCTGCTCACGAGGTGGGGGGCGCGCCCCCTACCTCGTGGGCCCCCTGGTGGGTCTCTGACGTCCATCTTCTGCTATATGAAGTCTTCCGATGAGAAAAAACCAGAAGCAACCTTTCGGGACGAGACTCCGCCGCCACGAGGCGGAACCAATCTAGAGCTCCGGCAGAGCTGTTCTACCTGGGATACTTCCCTCCGGGAGGGGGAAATCATCACCATCGTCATCACCAATGCTCCTCTCATCAGGAGAGGGCAATCTCCATCAACATCTTCACCAGCACCATCTCATCTCCAAACCCTAGTTCATCTCTTGTATCCAATTCTTGTCTCAAAGTCCGGGATTGGTGCTAGTAGGTTTCTAGTAGTGTTGATTACTCCTTGTAGTTGATGCTAGTTGGTTTATTTGGTGGAAGATCATATGTTCAGATCCTATATGCATATTATTACCCCTCTGATTATGAACATGAATATGTTTTGTGAGTAGTTACGTTTGTTCCTAAGGACAAGGGAGAAGTCTTGCTATTAGTAGTCATGTGAATTTGGTATTCGTTTGATATTTTGATAAGATGTATGTTGTCTAGCCTCTAGTGGTGTTATGTGAACATCGACTACATAACACTTCACCATTATTTGGGCCTAGAGGAAGGCATTGGGAAGTAATAAGTAGATGATGGGTTGCTAGAGTGACAGAAGCTTAAACCCTAGTTTATGCATTGCTTCGTAAGGGGCTGATTTGGATCCATATGTTTCATGATATGGTTAGGTTTACCTTAATACTTTTGTTGTAGTTGCGGATGCTTGCAATAGAGGTTAATCATAAGTGGGATGCTTGTTCAAGTAAGAATAGCACCCAAGCACTAGTCCACCCACATATCAAATTATCAAAGTACCGAACGCGAATCATATGAACGTGATGAAAACTAGCTTGACGATATTCCCATGTGTCCTCGGGAGCGCTTTTCCTTATATAAGAGTTTGTTCCGGCTTGTCCTTTGCTACAAAAAGGATTGGGCCACTTTGCTGCACTTTATTTACTTTTGTTACTTGTTGCTCGTGTCGGGGGGAATCGGCTTCCTCGAACACCTATGGGGACCGGGCCCCTTACTGGTTCGGCGGGGGGCGGAGGTTGCACGAAGAGCAGATCGAGGCGATGCACACGAGGGATTTACTCAGCTTTGGGCCGCAAGGATGCGTAAAACCCTACTGCTGCTTGGTGGTTTGTATTGTGTTCTTGCTCGGAGGCGCGTGGTGCTACAGTACACACGAGCCGCTGGCGAGACCGAGCGTGAAAGTGGGTGTCCTCCTCTCCTACGTGCGCATGGGGCCTCCTTTTATATGCTCAAGGGGTTACCCACAGGTGGCAGCGTAGGTGAGGGCAAAAATGGTAGAATGCTGTAGTGGGTACAGCTGCCTGCACAGTGGCTGCATAGTGCTATCATACCTAACTCTGACGGCGGGGGACAAAGGCATTAAATGCCCGTCCGCGTCGCCCAGACGGTGCAGGAACAAGACCGTCAGGAGCGCCACCGTTTGCCACGATGGCGACTCTGTCAGCTTCGCTTCGCCACCGCATGCCCCTGGCTGCACAGCGTCCCGCTACGTGCGCCTGGGATGCCCCCAGAGCGACACGTTGGTGGGTGAGCTGGAGCGCAGGCACGGGGTGGTAACTTGCCGCGGCAAGCGCCTTGCCGCGATGGATGTCTTGTCGCGCCCGGGAACTAGTTGCTCACCGGGCCTTGCCGAAGCGCGAGACGCGCCGTGGCGGGGTCCTTGTCGTGCCGTGATTGGCCTTCCCGGCAAGCTCCTCTTGTCGGGGTCTTGTGCTTCGAGCGGCAGTCCCGGCAAGCTCCTCTTGCCAGGGCCTCGCTCTCTTCGGGTGGCCTTCCCGGCAAGCTCCTCTTGCCGGGGCCTTGGCTCAAACACTTTGTTCTTGAATGGCCCAAGAGGGGGCCATGGAGGGCCTCGGCGATCACCTGGCAAGCCTTGCCGCGGGGGGGGGGGGCTGCGACTGCCCGTGCACAAGTTCGGGGTACTAAGGTACCCCTACTTCAGTACACCGATAGGAGCCCCCGGGCCTGGGCCATACACGGTGCCGAGCGCTGTTGGGCTAGGCCCAAAACAGTGCACGGGCACGCGCGGCCTGGGTCAAGCCGCATCTTAACTCCGTATCCATCGCGCCTTCCCCAAATGGCACGCGTCGAACACGGCGTCGTGGGGAGGGACGTGCGTGATGTGGGTGGCGTGCGCGGGGCCGAGCCCTGCAGGCATGCGTCACGTCGCAATAAATGGGGACGGTTCGTGCCGTCTTCATAGGTGGAGGGAGGCGTGGAGGCGTGGCTCCTTCGCTGGACGGGTTCGAGGCACGGTCTCTGAGGCGTCCGCTCCCCACGACCACGGGGTGGGGGGAGGTCGCCTCACCCGTCGCCTCGGTCCTGCATGCCAGCCACGCGGCCTCCATGCACCCGGAGTTGCGGACGGTGTTGGCAGGAAACCGGGCCGTCGCGGGTCGAGGCGGCAGGCCGGTCCCGGTCGCCTGGCCTTCCTGCGCCTTGATTGGCTGAGCGGGGCGGTCGAGTCCCCACCTTGCTCCTTTATAAGGAGCAAGAGGGGGGCGACGGGAACCCACGCTCCTCCATCTCTTCTTTCCTTCGTCTTCTGATCCCCTCTCTCCATCTGCTATGGAGAAAGGGAATCCTGGTCCTTCATCGGTGGCGGCGAGGGTTGCCGCCAGGCAACGCGCCCCTCCTCCCCTTGCACCCGCGGTGGCGGAGCCGGCCGCAAGGGGAAGGGGGAGGGGGCGAGGTCGTGGACGAGGTCGAGGACGAGGCCGAGGCGCTCGGGGGCGAGGCGGATGGGACGACGCGCCGGCCTCGCCTCCGCCAGTGACTCCTCTCCTCACGGCGGTCCACATCGGGGACGACCCCTGCGAGTTCTTCGTCAGGCTGCGCCGGGCGCCTCGTCGCCGCCTCCGTCTCCCGGCGCCCTTCGCAAGTGTGATGGAGGTGGAGCAACCCGAGACGCTGAGACTGCGCATGAGGGGCTGCGGGATCAGTGGCGTGCGAGTCCACGTCGAGTCCCCAGCCCCCGGCGTCATGTATCTTGGTCGAGGGTGGAAGTCGTTCGCCCGTATCCACAGCTTGACGGAGGGGTTCACCCTCCATTTTAAGCTGATGGAGGGCGATCTCCTCTCCGTCAAGGCCTTCGGGGACTTCGGAACCCGGGCTAGGTGCTGCGTGGATAGCTCCTCCGACAGCGGAAGCTCCTCCTCGAGCGAGAGTGACGAGGAGGGGAGCGACAGCGGCGACGAGGGCGGCGGTCGTCGGGATGACGGGTCCGACTAGGCGCCGGCCGCAGCCCGGCGCGGCACCAGCGACCCCATCATCCGTGTCGCCGGCTCCTTGAACTCCCCGGGGTCATCTTCTCGGGCGGCTGGAGTGGCGAGGCTGCGGAAGAGGAAGAGGGCAGGCGGCAAGGCCGTCAACTCGGAGTACGAGGGCTGGATGCCCTCGACAGCGTGTTGACGTCCCGCAGCCTCATCTTCGAGCTCCACTTCCGGCGCCGCCGTCACCATCCAGCTTCCGGAGCCCCTGGACGGCCCCCCGGGCGTTCTGTTGGTGTCTTCTGCTGCCCGCAGCTCGCCTAGGCGCCCCTTTTGCCCTTTTCGCCTCCTTGCCCTACCTCCTGAGGAGAGAGACAAGAAAGGGATTACGAGCACCTTATATTTTTTAATCTGTAAGCCCTCGGGCCTTAGTTGCATTTAAAACTTGTAATCCCATCTTTCATGTTTTTCATTCTCTCTGAACTGTACCTGGGCGGAATGTTTTTAATGAAAAAGGGGATGTTTGCCGGGCTGTCCGTCCCGCGGGTGGAACCCACGCCAAGGAGCGAAACCTTTGTACCGTTAAGATAGACGTCTCTTTGCCCGGCAACAGGCCCTGTCGTCTTCCCGCGCCGCTCGACCCTTCTCACGCTCTTGGCGGAGGCGGGGAGAAGGCGGGTTCCGGCCCCTCGCTTCGCCCCTTTGCCGCCGCGACTACTACCAAGACGGGCCCCAGGAACGCGCTCTGGGGCCTGCCGTCGAGGGAGCACGGTAGCTTTTAGGAGGAAACAAGGCTTTTGTATTCCACAGTTCATAAGAGAATGCATGACAAGGGATGCAAGAACTTATCTGGGATAGCAGCGCCCGGCAACTTTGGCTTGCCGCGGGCGGAACCTTGTATTTGCGGCCCCCCGGCAACATCGGTTTGCTGGGGACCAGATGCTGGCCCGCCCTTCTTCTCCTTCTTCGTCCTTTGGCGGCCCGGCCAGGATATGCAAAACCCTGCGAACCAACGGAAACGGAAGGACAGGAGAAAAGGACACAGACTCGACCTCTAAGCTAGGGGTTAGCGACTGTCAGGCACTATCAACCCTAACCAAGGACGAGACTCGACTCAGCATGCATGCTAAAACTTAGGGCGCCAGCGCTTCATTTACTGCTGCTCAGGGTCTGCGTCTGGCTTTGTACAAAGGATTACATGCAACTGCGGCAAGACTTGTACAAAAGGTTGGTTGCCGAACAGGGTCCGACAACCGCGCCTTACGGGTAAAACTTACGAAGATGCTCAATATTCCAGGAGTTGCTCACCGGAGTGCCATCTTCGGTCTCAAGGCGGACAGCGCCGGGCCTCGTGACTCGTCTCACCCGGTAAGGGCCTTCCCACTTCGGCGTCAACTTGTTGTGTCTCTTGGCGGATGGAGCGCGCCGAAGAACAAGGTCGCCTTCCTCGAAGCTTCTGGCTCTAACCTTGCGGCTATGGTAGCGACGCAAAGCTTGCTGGTAGCGAGAGGCTCGCACAGCAGCCTGAAGACGATCTTCCTCGAGGAGCAGCGCGTCATCTTCACGCAGCCGCTCTTGCTCAAGCTCATCATAAGCGAGCACTCGAGGTGACCCGTATACGAGTTCCGTGGGGGTAACTGCTTCTGCTCCATAGACTAGAGCAAATGGTGTCTGGCCGGTGGCTCGATTTGGCATCGTTCTGATCGACCAAAGAGCCGCCGGCAGCTCCTCGATCCAGTTCCGTCCGCACTTGTGCAGCCTGTCAAAGGTTCTGGTCTTGAGCCCGCGCAGCACCTCAGCATTGGCCCTTTCCGCTTGACCGTTGCTCCTGGGATGAGCAACAGAAGCGAAGCAGACCTTGGCGCCGAGGTCTTGGACGTACTGCATGAAGGCGCGGCTCGTGAACTGCGTGCCACTGTCGGTGATGATCCTGTTGGGGGTCCCGAAGCGGCAAACAATCAACCTGAAGAATTTGACCGCGGACTGAGCTGTCACCTTCCTCACTGGTTCCACTTCCGGCCACTTTGTGAACTTGTCGATTGCGACGTACAAGTACTCAAAGCCCCCGACAGCTCGGGGGAAGGGGCCGAGGATGTCGAGCCCCCAGACCGAAAATGGCCAGGATAAAGGGATCGTCTGGAGAGCTTGAGCTGGCTGGTGTATCTGCTTGGAATGGAACTGGCACGCTTCACACTTGGTTACTTGTGCAGTCGCATCCTGGAGGGCTGTCGGCCAGAAGAACCCTTGCCGGAATGCTTTGCCGGCAAGTGCTCTAGCGCCAATGTGGTGGCCACATATGCCTCCATGTATCTCTGCCAACAGCTCTTGTCCGTCTTCCCGGGGGATACACTTCAATTTCACCCTGTTGCGTCCTCTTCTGTACAGTGTGTCATCGACGAACTGGTACATACTTGACTGCCGGGCTACTCTTTCTGCTTCTTCTTGTTCATCGGGAAGTTCTCCTGTCTGGAGAAAGCGAACGATCTGCTGTGCCCATGCCGGAGCCTGTGGCTCGACGACAAGGACTAAAGGCGTATCTGCTGCTGCGGGAACACCCGCTTCCACGGCGAGAACCTGAGGTTCAGCCGGAGCTTGATGTTCCCCGGCAAGCTCGCCGAAGCGGAACTTGCTGGGAGCGCATGCTTCTACGGAACAAACCCTGGGGTTTGCCGGAGCGGACGGCTCCTCAGCATTCTTGGCGTTGATCTTGGGGACCTTCTTGGCGGCGGCTCCGGGGAGCTCTGCTGGAAGATAGTCGCCGGAGACCAATCTCCTCTTCTTGCTCTGTCCAGTTGACGGTGTTACGGATGGTTGAGTCAGCTTGAACACAAAAGTCCCTGGTTCCACAGGTAACTTGAGTGACGTGCACTTTGACAAGCCGTCGGCAATGTCGTTCTCAGTTCTCGGAACGTGTTCCATTTGCAGGCCGTCAAAGCGCTCCTCTAGCTTCCTCACTTCATCAACGTAAGCTTCCATCAACGGACTCTGATAATTCTTGTTCACTTGGCGGACGACAAGCTGCGAGTCTCCCCTGACAATAAGCTTCTTGATCCCAAGTTCTGCCGCGATCCTGAGACCGGCAAGCAGACCTTCATACTCTGTTGTATTGTTGGTCGCTTGCTCCTTGGGAAAGTGCATTTGGACGATGTACTTGAGGTGCTCTCCGGTGGGCGCGACAAGCAGTACGCCGGCGCCGGCGCCTTGCAGCGAGAAGGCCACATCAAAGTACATCAGCCACTCTTTGTTTGCTTGCTTGCCGGGGATGGTCGCCTCTGGAACTTCTTCGTCTGGAGTCGACGTCCACTCTGCTACGAACTCCGCCAATGCTCTGCTTTGGATAGTTGAAGTGCTCTCGAACTTGAGGCCAAAGCTTGATAGTTCCAGTGCCCACTCCACGATCCTGCCTGTTGCTTCGGGATTCTGCAGTATCCTCTTCAGCGGAAAGCGGGTGACAACTGTAATCTCGTGTGCTTGGAAGTAATGGCGCAGCTTTCTCGAGGCCATAAGGAGGCCGAAAAGCAATTTCTACACACCAGAGTACCTTGATCTAGCCCCCTGCAAGAGGGAACTGACGAAGTAAACTGGGCGCTGCACCATTTTCTTCTTCCGCACCTCCACTTGCTCCTGCGCAGATTCATCCTTGTTGGGGCCAGAGCTTGTTGGGGAAGCCCCCTGCTGGTCGCTGGACGTGCCTGCCGCGGTCGCTGGCTCATCATCTGCCTCCCTCTCCGCTACTAACGCAGCACTAACCACTTGATTAGTTGCCGCCAGGTACAGCAGCAGCTTCTCTTGTGGTTTAGGCGCGACAAGTATCGGAGCGGAGGACAGGTATTTCTTCAGGTCATGCAGCGCAGCCTCCGCTTCTGGAGTCCATTTTACTGGACCCGCCCTTTTCAAAATTTTGAAAAATGGCAGGGCGCGTTCTGCAGACTTAGAGATAACCTGCTGAGAGCCGCGACGCAGCCGGCAAGCCTCCGCACGTCCTTGACACGGGTTGGCACTTCAATCTGCTCGATGGCCTTGATCTTGTCAGGGTTAGCTTCGATTCCCCGCTGAGATACGAAGAACCCGAGAAGCTTGCCGGAAGGGACTCCAAACACGCACTTCTCGGGGTTGAGCTTGAGGCTGACCTTGCGCAGGTTCGCAAAGGTCTCTTCTAAGTCTTGGATCAGGGTTGCCTTGTCTCTGCTCTTGACCACTATATCATCCATGTAGGTCTCCACATTCCTGTGGATTTGTGGCTCAAAAGCGGTGTGGACAACCCTCGCAAATGTCGAACCAGTGTTCTTCAGTCCGAAAGGCATCCGTACAAAACAGTACGTGCCACATGGAGTGATGAACGCGGTCTTCTCTTCATCTTCTTTAGCCATAAAGACCTGGTGATATCCAGAGTAGGCGTCAAGAAATGAAAGCAGGTCACATCCGTCCGTGGAGTCAACAATCTGGTCAATGCGTGGCAAAGGAAAGGGATCTTTGGGACAAGCTTTATTAACATCAGTGAAGTCGATGCAAAGCCTCCATTTCCCATTTGCTTTGCGCACGACAACAGGATTGGCCAACCACGTCGGATGGAGCACACCTCTGACGAGGCCTGCCGCTTCCAACTTCTTGATTTCTTCTGCAATGAACTCTTGGCGCTCCACTGCTTGTTTTCTGACTCTTTGCTTGACGGGTCGCGCGTGAGGACAGACGGCAAGGTGGTGCTCAATCACTTTCCTGGGAACGCCGGGGATGTCAGATGGTTGCCAGGCAAACACATCGACATTCACCCGCAGGAAAGCGACGAGCGCGCTTTCCTATTTGGGGTCTAGAGTGGCACTGATGGTGAAGGTACCACCAGTGCCGTCCTCCTTGGCAGACACCTTCTTGGTCGTTGGCGGGGCTGCCATCGACTTCTTGCTGTTGCCGGCGGAGCTCGATGGTGCGTCCTCGACGGTAGCGCAGCACTTCGAAGAGGTGCGCTTGCCGGAGTGGGCACCAGAGCACTTGCCGGGCTTGGTCTTCTTCTTGCCGACGGAGCTCGATGGCGCGTCCTCGACGGCATCGCAACACTCCGAAGAGGTGCGTTTGCCGGAGTAGGCACCAGAGCACTTGTCGGGCTTGGCTTTCTTCTTCCCTCCGGGGGCTTCAGCGGCGAGTGGCTTGGGGTCCACTGCGGCTGCTGCTTCCCGGTAGATCTTGTCGGCGCAGATAAGGGCATCCTTCTTGTCGCCAGGGACAAAGATGACGCTTATCGGGCCTGGCATCTTGAGTACGTTGTATGCGTAGTGAGAGGCCGCCATGAACTTGGCGAGCGTTGGACGGCCGAGAATTCCGTTGTAGGGCAACGGAAAATCGGCAACGTCGAAGGTAATCTTCTCTGTCCGGAAGTTCAGCTCGCTGCCAAATGTCACCGGCAACGTTATCTTCCCCTTCGGCTTGCTCCTTCCCGGGTTGATTCCTTGGAACGTGCCGGTCTCTTCGAGCTCGCTGTCGGGGACTTGGAATTTCTGGAGCACAGCGGAGGAGATCAGGTTCAAGCCGGCCCCGCCGTCGACTAGCATCTTAGTGACCTTGAGGTTGCGGACTGTCGGTGAGACCAACATCGGCAAGCACGCGATCGCAGTTGTGCGGTCAGGGTGGTCCTCAATATCGAAGATGATAGGCGTGCCGGACCATCTCATAGGCCTGCGTGACTCGACGGGTGGTTCCGCTGCATTGACTTCCCGCGCCCACTGTTTGAGCTGGCGATGGGAAGCGTGCAGAGAAGCACCACCGTCCACGCATAAGACCTCTGTGGCTTTCAGAAACTCCTGCTCACTGGTCTCGACATCATCCATGTCTTCGTCGTCGTCTTCCTCTTTGTCGCGACCGCGGGGAGGTCTGTCTGCTTGCCGCTGCTTGTCCTTGTCGCGGCGTCCTCCTTGGCCGGGACGCTTCGTGCCGGATCCTCCGCCACCTCCTTGGGCTTTCTCCTTGTCGCGCCGCTCATACTCGGCCCTTTGCAGCTCGACGAGCTGCTCGACCTGTTTGTAGCTCTGGAGGTCATGGCCCTTGGTGCGGTGGATCTTGCAGTACTGTTTGTTGGTGCCATCCCGCTTGTCGGCGACCGCCACGGCCTGGCAGTTGGCGCATCCGGCAACCCCCTTGCCGGAGCTACCAGTCTGGGCCTTTTTGGCAGCGCCTTCATCGCTGGACTGCTCAACAACCAGTACTTCTTGGCTCTTCTTCTTCCTGCTGCTCCGCCGCCGGTTCTTCCTTGCCGGGGCGGTGTCGTCACTGTCAGATTCTGCTGCTCCAATGTTCTCTCCGGGGAGTTTCCTCCCTTCCTCAGCACGTGCACACTTGTCGGCCAGGGCATAGAGCTCGCTGACGTCTTTGATCTTGCACATCGCCATCTCCTCCCTCATCCTGCGGTTGCGCATGTTCTGATGGAACGCGCTGATGACCGCGGCAGGGTGGACATCGGGGATGTTGTAGTGCACACGGCTGAATCTCTGAATGAACTTGCGCAAAGGCTCTCCCTCCTTCTGGACGAGCAGATGAAGGTCGCTCGCTTGGCCATGGGGTTTGTGGCCGCCTGTAAAGGCGCCGACAAACTGATGGCACAAGTCTGTCCAGGAGGTTATGGAGTTGTCCGGCAAGTGCATGAGCCAAGATCTGACATTGGACTTGAGCACCAGCGGGAAGTAGTTGGCAAGGATCTTGTCGTCTCGCCCCCCGGCAGCCTGCACCGCAATGGTGTAGATGCTGAGGAACTCCGACGGATGCGACTTGCCGTCGTACTTCTCTGGTACGTCTGGCTTGAAATTCTTCGTGCTGGGCCACTGGACTTGCCGCAGCTCGCGGGTGAACGCAGGGCAACCTACCGCGTACGGCAGGTCGCCTGGTCCTCCCGGTGCATCCATGTCGACAGAGGGCCCGGCGCGCTCGTCTGACTGACGCCGCGTTTCTCTCCGACGCTCGATGCGAGTGCGAGCGTCCTCTTGCTTCCGTTCGTGAAGAACTTGGCGTTGATCGTGGCGAGTTCGCGGATTCGACGACGCGGTGGAGTCGTTGTCGTGATGGCTCCGGCGAATCGGCGATCTCGGCCTCTGGGGCGGGGAATGCACGGTGGTTGCACCCCCACCGGTCTTGGCGCCATCGGTTCGCGCCTGGCCGACCTGCCGCGGCTGCAACGCACTATGCTGTCGCGGTGTGTCGCCGTTGGCGAAACCGATGAGACTCTGTATCGTAGCCCTCCAGTCGTCGAGCTTGTCTGCCGTTGGAGGGTAATCTAGGAGCAGTTGTGCTCGTGCTAAAGCTTCTGCTGGATTGGCGGGCAGCGGCGGCAAACGGCGCTTGGAGCGGGATGTGCTCGAACTTCTAACTACGTTAGAAGGAGCAGCACCCGGTCCAGGCAGCCGCGCCACGCTCGCGCCAACACGCTGGGGTGCTTGTTGGCCTCGAACGCCCTGGAATCCGCCGGCTCGATCTGGGTCCAGCGAGCGTATGGTACCGTGGGTACCAGGACGCGGCTGGTCCCGCGCCTCCTGAGATGGGCGTGGTGCATGCTCGGACGCCGTGGCGCCATGAACTGACCCGACGACGTCCGTCCCGCCGCCGGTGCCGTCCCCACCACCCGTTTGCTCCAGGGGCGGCGGGTTCGACGCGGACGGACCAGCCACCTCCGGAGCTTTCTTCTTCGGCGGCATGTCGATGAAGACGATGGAAATCTGGCCTGTGCGGACGCCGGATCAGGTTCACACAACTTCGACGCCCCCTACCTGGCGCGCCAAAGATGTCGGGGGGAATCGGCTTCCTCGAACACCTATGGGGACCGGGCCCCTTACTGGTTCGGCGGGGGGCGGAGGTTGCACGAAGAGCAGATCGAGGCGATGCACACAAGGGATTTACCCAGCTTTGGACCGCAAGGATGCGTAAAACCCTACTGCTGCTTGGTGGTTTGTATTGTGTTCTTGCTCGGAGGCGCGTGGTGCTACAGTACACACGAGCCGCTGGCGAGACCGAGCGTGAAAGTGGGTGTCCTCCTCTCCTACGTGCGCATGGGGCCTCCTTTTATATGCTCAAGGGGTTACCCACAGGTGGCAGCGTAGGTGAGGGCAAAAATGGTAGAATGCTGTAGTGGGTACAGCTGCCTGCACAGTGGCTGCACAGTGCTATCATACCTAACTCTGACGGCGGGGGACAAAGGCATTAAATGCCCGTCCGCGTCGCCCAGACGGTGCAGGAACAGGACCGTCAGGAGCGCCACCGTTTGCCACGATGGCGACTCTGTCAGCTTCGCTTCGCCACCGCATGCCCCTGGCTGCACAGCATCCCGCCACGTGCGCCTGGGATGCCCCCAGAGCGACACGTTGGTGGGTGAGCTGGAGCGCAGGCACGGGGTGGTAACTTGCCGCGGCAAGCGCCTTGCCGCGGTGGATGTCTTGTCGGGCCCGGGAACTAGTTGCTCACCGGGCCTTGCCGGAGCGCGAGACGCGCCGTGGCGGGGTCCTTGTCGTGCCGTGATTGGCCTTCCCGGCAAGCTCCTCTTGCCGGGGTCTTGTGCTTCCAGCGGCAGTCCCGGCAAGCTCCTCTTGCCAGGGCCTCGCTCTCTTCGGGTGGCCTTCCCGGCAAGCTCCTCTTGCCGGGGCCTTGGCTCAAACACTTTGTTCTTGAATGGCCCAAGAGGGGGCCATGGAGGGCCTCGGCGATCACCTGGCAAGCCTTGCCGCGGGGGGGGGGGGGGGGGGGGGGCTGCGACTGCCCGTGCACAAGTTCGGGGTACTAAGGTACCCCTACTTTAGTACACCGACACTTGTTACAATTCACCTTATCACAAAACTATCTGTTACCACTTATTTCAGAACTTGCAGAGAATACCTTGCTGAAAACCGCTTATCATTTCCTTCTGCTCCTCGTTGGGTTCAACACTCTTACTTATCGAACGATAGATCCCCTATACTTGTGGGTCATCAGGCGCCAGCTATGGCGTTTCTTCAAGGGAGCGCTTGAAAACTCAGGAAGAGCCATTCAGACTGTGTCGGGAAGGGCGACGTCCTCAATATAGAACCACCCAGAAGGCCACTCTTCGGACGCCTTCTTCAGCGTGCCGGACATGTATCCGGTCCTGGCGATGCGCCATACCTCAGCTCCACCCACTTCGAATATTGATCCCTCTTGGTTACGAGGGACGAGGCAGAATAGTTTCCTCCATAATTCAAAATGGGTCTCACAACCCAGGAACAACTCACAAAGAGCAACGTAACCCGTGATGTGCAGGATGGAGGCAGGAGTGAAATTGTGCAGTTAGAGGCCATAATACTCCAGAAGTCCTCGGAGGAACTGATGGATTGGAAATCCGATGCATCTTAGCAAGTAGGGAACAAGGCACACTCGTTCCCCCTGGATAGATTGGGGAAATTCTCCGCCCGAGCCCCGCCATTGAAGGAAGTCAATCCTTCTCGAATGGGGACTAGATCCGCGGGGGGAAGAAATCCGTGTGTTTGCAGCTTCACTAGCTGACCATGGGATACGGAACATCTCTCCCGATCGCCTTTTTTGGAACCGTGGGGACGGGAGGAAGAACTGGGAGTGCAAGGTCTGAGGATTTTCCTTGTGGTGTGGAACGGATCTGAGATCCAATCTCTTTAAATAGACGCTTTTCTTACATGACCGGGGTGTTATGTGCAAAAATACCCTGACCTCTCGTATTCGCTCGACACGTGGAAGCTAAATATATGGACGCACAGAAGCCGATGGGTACGACATTAAATGGAAGGCCGAATACAGCTCTTTGAAGTCATCGGAGGAAGAACCCGCCTTGCAATGCCGAAGACAATCTGCGCGCCGGACACATCGTCATTGAAAGCCTGGTTCGGGGGCTACTGAGGGAGTCCTGGACTAAGGGGTCCTCGGGCGTCCGGCCTGTTTGACATGGGCCGGACTGGGCTGTGAAGATACAAGACCGAAGATTCTCACCCGTGTCCAGATGGGACTCTCCTTGCATGGAAGGCAAGCTTGGCATCCGGATATGAAGATTCCTTTCTCTGTAACCGACTTTGTACAAACCCTAGTCCCCTCCGGTGTCTATATAAACCGGAGGGTTTAGTGCATAGGGAGAATCATAATCATACAGGCTACACTTCTAGGGCTTTAGCTATTACGATCTCGTGGTAGATCAACTCAATGATGTAGAGGGATAAACTCAAGCAATATGATATAAACCCCATCTTTTTATCCTCGATGGCAACAATACAATACGTGCCTTGCTGCCCCTGCTGTCACTGGGAAAGGACACCGCAAGATTGAATCCAAAGCTAAGAACTTCTCCAATTGCAAGAAAGATCAATCTAGTAGGCCAAACTAAACCGATAATTCAAAGAGACTTGCAAAGATATCAAATAATGCATATAAGAATTCAGAGAAGAACCAAATAATAATCATAGATAATAAATCCACACTTCATCAGATCTCGGCAAACACACCGCAAAAGAGTATTACATCGAATAGATCTCCAAGAACATCGAGGAGAACTTTGTATTGAGAACCAAGAGAGAGAAGAAGCCATCTAGCTAATAACTATGGACCCGGAGGTCTGTGGTAAACTACTCACGCTTCATCAGAGAGGCTATGGTGTTGATGTAGAAGCCCTCTGTGATCGATTCCCCCTTCGGCAGATCGCCGGAGAAGGCCCCAAGATGGGATCTCATGGGTACAGAAGGTTGCGGCGGTCGAGAAGTGGTTTCATGGAGTCTTCTGATGGTTTTAGGGTACAAGAGTATATATAGGCGAAAGAAATAGGTCGGTGGAGCTCCGTGGGGCCCACGAGGGTGGGGGGCGTGCCTACCCCCCTGTGGGCGCCCTCCTGCCTCGTCGATGCCTTGCGGAGTTCCAGACTTCAACTCAAGTCTTCTGGATTGCTTTTGTTCCAAGAAATATCATCGCGAATGTTTCATTCCATTTGGTATTCCTTTTCTGCAAAACACTGAAATAGGCAAAAAAAACATAAACTGGCACTGGGCCCTCAGTTAATAGTTTAGTCCCAGAAATAATATAAAAGAGCATATTAAAGCCCATTAAACATCCAAAACAGATAATATAATAGCATGGAACAATAAAAAATTATAGATACGTTGGAGACGTATCACGAGCTTTGTTACTATAGTTGGATCATATGGTGTTTCTCCCCCTCTACCTTCTTGTGATGAATTGAGTCTTGCTCTTTTGAGGTTTCGTTATGTTGGATTGAGTATTGGATTTGAGAACACTTGATGTATGTCTTGCGATGGGATATCTGTGGTGACAATGGGATGTTCTATTGATTCACTTGATGAATGTTTTGGCACTCAACTCGCGGATTCCTGAGGTGACATTGGGGTAATCTATGCATAGGTGTTGATGCACAATTTCGTCCTACGTTCTCCGATAAAAACTTGGGAGTGATTCTTTGTTGCACGTTGAGGGATTATTATATGATTAAATTATATTATCGTTGTTGCGAGAATTTATACAAGTGAAAGTATGAACCCTAGGCCTTGTTTCCAAGCATTGCAATACCGTTTTCGCTTGCTTTTGTTACTTGCTACCTTGCTGTTTTTATATTTTTCAGATTACAAAAACCTATGTCTACCATCCATATTACACATGTATCACCCCATCTCTTCGCCGAACTAGTGCACCTATACAATTTACCATTATATTGGGTGTGTTAGGGACACAAGAGATTCTTTGTTATTTGATTGCAGGGTTGTTTGAGATAGACCATCTTCATCCTATGCCTCCCACGGATTGATAAACCTTAGGTCATCCACTCGAGGGAAATTTGCTACTGTCCTACAAAACTCTGCGCTTGGAGGCCCAACACGAGTCTACAAAAAGAAGGTTGCATAGTAGATATCAGCAAGCTCAAAAAAAATTAAGTGAAGAACATGGGCATAAAATGTTTTGTCTCATAAAATAATATAAGTGAAGCATGAGAGAATTTCTTCAAAAATTTACTAACTCTCAAATAAATCTAAGTGAAGCATGAGAGCAATTTCTTCAAAAAATATTAAAGCGCATCATAACCCACAAGTATAGGGGATCAGTTGTAGCCTCTTTTGATAATTAAGAGTGTCGAACCCAACGAGCAGCTAAGGTAAAACAAATATTCCCTCAAGTTCTATCGACCACCGATACAACTCCACGCACGCTTAATGTTTGCTTTACCTAGAACAAGTATGAAACTAGAAGTACTTTGTAGGTGTGATAGGATAGGTTTGAAAGATAATAAAGAATATGTAAATAAAATCTAGGGGCTGTTTTAGATAAAGAAATAACAAAGTTAGTTTTAGTAGAGAGCTTTTTGTCACAAGAAAGTTATTTGTCCCTAGGCAATCGATAACTAGACCGGTAATCATTATTGCAATTTTATATGAGGGAGAGGCATAAGCTAACATGCTTTCTCTTCTTGGATCATATGCACTTATGATTGGAACTCTAGCAAACAACAGTAACTACTACAGATCATTAAGGCAAAACCCAACCATAGCATTAAAGTATCAAGTCCTCTTTATTCCCATACGCCATAACCCACTTATCTGTGTTTGTGTTTCTATCACTCACACAGGCAATAAGCAAACCATGAACATATTGCAAACCAATCAGCGGGGATACCTCACGCTTGCGTGACACGGAGAGCACCATAGGACAGCACCAATAATAAAACATGCAACTCAAAGCAATCACGATCATCAATGAACCCATAGGACAAAACGGATCTACTCAAACACCATCGGATAGCCATACATCATTGGGAAATAATATATAGCGTTGAGCACCATGTTTAAGTAGAGATTACAACGGGGAGAAGAGGTGTTACACCGCTGCATAGAGGGGGAGAGAGTTGGTGATGACGGCGGCGAAGTTGTTGGTGTAGATCGTCGTCACGATGATGGCCCCGGCGGCGTTCCAGCGCCACCGGGAGAGAGGGGGAGAGAGCCCCCTTATTCTTCTTCTTCTTCCTTGACCTTCCCCCTAGATGGGAGAAGGGTTTCCCCTCTGGTCCATGGCCTCCATGGTGGCGGAGGGGCGAGAGCCCCTCCGAGATTGGATCTCTCTCTCTCTGTGTTTCCTTTTGTTTCTGTGCTCCCAGATCCTGGCCTTTCACCGTTTCTTAAATTCCCGGAGATCCGTAACTCCAATTGGGCTCAAATTTTAACACGATTTTTATCCGGATATTAGCTTTCTTATGCGAGAAGAAGGGCACCAACCGCCTTACGGGGTGAGCACAAGGGCCCAGGGCGCTACCCCCTGGAGCGCGCCCCCTACCTTGTGTCCCAGTCGGGCCTCATCTCGCGTTGATTCTTTTTCCCAAAATTCACATATATTCCAAAAAAAATCTCCGTAAGTTTTTATCGCGTTTGGACACCGTTTGTTATGGATTTTCTGTGAAACAAAAAACATGCAACAAACAGGAACTGGCACTGGGCACTGGATCAATACGTTAGTCCAAGAAAATCATACGAATTGTTGCCAAAATTATGTAAAAGTTGTAGAATGTTGGCATGAAACAATAAAAAATTATAGATATGGCGGAGACGTATCAGCATCCCCAAGCTTAATTCCTGCTCATCCTCGAGTAGGTAAATGATAAAAAAGATAATTTTTGATGTGGAATTCTACCTAGCATAATCTTGATCATATAATCTAATTATGACATGAATATTAAGACACAAGTGATTCAAAGCAATAGTCTATCATTTGGCATTAAGACAATAATACTTCAAGCGTACTAATAAAGCAATCATGTCTTCTCAAAATAACATGGCCAAAGAAAGTTATCCCTACAAAATCATATAGTATGGTTATGCTCCATCTTCACCACATAAAGTATTTCAACATGCACAACCACGATGACAAGCCAAGCAATTGTTTCATACTTTTAATGTTCTCAAGCCTTTTCAACTTTCACGCAATACATGAACGTGAGCCATGGATATAGCACTATAGGTGGAATAGAATATGATGGTGGAGGTTGTGTGGAGAAGAAAAAAGGAGAAAGTCTCACATCGACGCGGCTAATCAACGGGCTATGGAGATGCCCATCAATTGACGTCAATGCGAGGAGTAGGCATTGCCATGCAACGGATGCACTAGAGCTATAAGTGTATGAAAGCTTTAACTGAGACTAAGTAGGTATGCATCCAACTTCCTTGCGCATGAAGACCTCGGGCATTTGAGGAAGCCCATCATCGGAATATACAAGCCAGGTTCTATAATGAAAAATCCCACTAGTATATGAAAGTGATAACTCAAGAGACTCTCTATATGAAGAATGTGGTGCTACTCTGAAGCACAAGTGTGGTAAAAGGATAGTAGCATTGCCCCTTCTCTCTTTTTCTCTCATTTTTTTGTTTTTTCTCTCTTTTTTTGGCTCTCCTTTTTTGGGCCTCTTTTTTATTTTTATTTTTTATTTTTTGTGCGGAGTCTCATCCCGACTTGTGAAGGAATCATAGTCTCCATCATCCTTGCCTCATTGGGGCCATGCTCTAATAATGATTATCATCACACTTTTATTTACTTACAACTCGATACTAGAACAATATGACTATATATGAATGCCTCTGGTAGTGTATCAGGATGTGCTATGATCTAGCATAGCAAAGATATAAAAAAGTGGACTAACCATGAAAATATCATGCTAGCTATCTTACGATCATGCAAAGCAATATGACAATGAATGCTCAAGTCATGTATATGATGATGACGATGGAAGTTGCATGGCAATATATCTCGGAATGGCTATGGAAATGCCATGATAGGTAGGTATGGTGGCTGTTTTGAGGAAGATATAAGGAGGCTTATATGTGATAGAGCGTATCATATCACGGGGTTTGGATGCACCGGCAAAGTTTGCACCAACTCTCGATGTGAGCAAGGGCAATGCACAGCACCGAAGAGGCTTGCAATGATGGAAGGGTGAGAGTGTGTATAATCCATGGACTCACCATTAGTCATAAAGAACTCACATACTTATTGTAAAAATTTATTAGCTATCGAAACAAAGTACTACACGCATGCTCCTAGGGGGATACATTGGTAGGAAAAGACCATCGCTCGTCCCCGACCGCCACTCATAAGGAAGACAATCAAAAGTAAATCATGCTCCGACTTCATCACATAATGGTTCACCATACGTGCATGCTTCGGGAATCACAAACCTTAACACAAGTATTTCTACCAGTCCACAATTACTCACGAGCATGACTCTAATATCACCATCTTTATATCGCAAAACTATTGCAAGGAATCAAACATATCATATTCAGTGATCTACAAGTTTTATGTAGGATTTTATGACTAACCATGTGAATGACCAATTCTTGTCAACTCTCTAAATAGATATAAGCAAAGCATGAGAGTTTAATTCTTTCTACAAAAGATATGCCCATGCTCTAACAAATATAAGTGAAGCAAAAGAGCATTCTATAAATGGTGGTTTTCTATGTGTAGAGAAACAGGCAATAAAAACTTCAAATAATATAAGTGAAGCACATGAAGCATTCTATAAAGCCGTACTCAAAAGATATAAGTGAAGTGGAGGAGAATTCTATAAATCAAACAAGGACTATCTCATACCAGCATGGTGCATTATTAAAATAAAAATAAAAATCACACGATGCTCCAAGATTTACGCATATCATGTGACGAATAAAAATATAGCTCCAAGTAAAATTACCGATGATCATTAGAATAAAGAGGGGATGCCTTCCGGGGCATTCCCAAGATTAGTTTCTTGGGAGTCCTTGAATATTACCTTGGGGTGCCTCTTGCATCCCAAGCTTAGGTTCTTTCCACTCTTTATTCCTTCACCCATCGTGATCTCACCCAAAACATGAAAACTTAAGTCACACAAAACATAACAAAACCCTCGTGAGATCCGTTAGTACAATAAAACAAGTCACCACTTTAAGTAATGTTGAAAACTCATTCATATTTTATTTTTTTCATTTTAGCTACTGTAATACAACTTTTCCATGTCTTATACCACCGATACAATCGATAGTTTCATCAAAATGAGCAAAACAATGCATCAAAAACAGAATATGTCTTAAACAGGACAGTCTGTAGTAATCTGAACATCTACCATACTTATGTAACTCCAAAAAAAATTAAACAATTCAGAAAAAACAAAAAAATTGTATAGAAGTACTGTGTAAAAAGTTTCAAAAGCGTTTGACTTTCCAGTAAAAAATGTAAATTCACGCACTACAGCCAAGATTTCTGTTTTTCTACTGCACATACCAAACAAGCAATCTAATCATCCTAAAGGAAAATCTTGGCACATTATTTTATAATACAATGGATTTGTACAACGGGATAATTATTTTTGTTGAAAAGTTTATGTAATTCAAGATTTGCAAAGTTTGCATGGGCATGAACAAAGTTCAAGGAGCTCCCCCACTTCAACGGTGCTCGTCCTTCTTACTTTCACTTTTCTTTTTGAAAAAATTTAGGTTCCCTGCTTTATGTTTGGTTTTGAACTTTATAAAAGAACACAAAAGAATAAAATTACTCTCTAAAAATTTCGGGTTGTCTCCCTGGCAGTGCTTTCTTTAAAGCCATTAAGCTAGGCATATTGTACTCAAGTAATGGATCCACCCGGATCCCAAGGTATATCAAAGCCAATTTTAATTAACAATGATTTGTAATTTAGTAGTGAGCACAAAGCAACATATATCATGTGACATTGAAGTCTAACTCTCTTCCTATGCATCGGCATGTCATGAAAGAACAATTCATGCACACATAGTAAAGGCTGATACATAGCATAAACAACTTCTTGCAATTTTATCGTATTGGAAACATAGAGAGGCGGAGATATAGTCCCTCTCTCATAATAATTGCAAGTTGGATCAGCAAGCACATGCATATTATATTTATCAAAATCATCATATGCAATAGTAGAACGCAACCCATCAATATAGTCCTTAATAAGCGCAAACTTCTCTGATATAGTGTAGTTGGGAGAATTCAAAAAGATAATAGGACTATCATGCGTAGGTGCAATAGCAACAATTTCATTCTTAACGTAAGGAACTATAGAAAGTTCAACTCCATAAGCATAATTCATATTGGCATCATGGCCACAAGCATAACAAGCATAAAGTTCAACAAAAAAGGATATTTCAAACGAATCCAAGGGATCATAGCCATCATCATAGCATTCATCCTTCGGTAAGCACAAAGGGAAATTAAACAATGTATGAGTTGAAGAGTTACTCTCATTAGAAGGTGGGCACGGGTGATCAATTCTCTCTTCCTCCTTTTGTTCTTCGCTCTCCTCATCATCTTTCTCATCCAATGAGCTCGCAGTGTCATCAATTTCTTCTTCCATAGACTCCTGCAAAATATTAGTCTCTTCTTGGACAACGAAGACTTTCTCAGTAAATGTGTCAATATTGGCATTGTATTCATAATTCTCATAGCAATATTTAAGTATAGAAAAAAATTTAGGTCTATAAACATCATCATCAAAAGCTTAATACTTTTCAAACAAAGATTCAATTTCATAAGCACCTTTAAAAGCAACGAATTCTTCTATTCGTTCCACATCATAGTAATCATATATACCATTAGCATAAGAAGACAAGGTTTTATTATCATTAAATTTACATGAAAAGGGAAGGTGTGTAGCCTTCATCTTAGAGCAGCAAGTATATATAATCATATCTCAAGCATAGTTCCTGAGCATATCAATGCAACATATGAATTTGATACCATAAGAGTTTCCCTTTTTGCGTCAAGCGATAATCCCTAATGTATTCACGTTGATCCAACATGTCTCCCATTATATAGTTGAATGGGGTTTTCTCAGGATTATCAAAGTAGTGCATAATATCTTTCACATAATGAGTATCGAGGGTTTTAGGAGGTTCCCCATCTCCATGAGTAGCAAGTACACCTAATTTTTTTATGGTAGTTCATGTTCTGTATCCATAAAGAAAGATAGAGAACAACTTAGAATAGCAAATAAAATCTATTCAGTGATAAAGCAAACAAGCACACATGAGAATATTCAGCCCACGCTATTGCTCCCCGGCAATAGCGCCAGAAAAAGGTCTTGATAACCCACAAGTATAGGGGATCAGTTGTAGCCTCTTTCGATAAGTAAGAGTGTCGAACCCAATGAGGAGCTAAAGGTAGAACAAATATTCCCTCAAGTTCTATAGACCACCGATACAACTCTACGCACGCTTAATGTTCGCTTTACCTAGAACAGGTATGAAACTAGAAGTACTTCGTAGGTGTGATAGGATAGGTTTGAAAGATAATAAAGAACACATAAATAAAATATAGGGGCTGTTTTCGATAAAGAAATAACTAAGTTAGTTTTAGTAGAGAGCTTTTTGTCACAAGAAAGTTATTTGTCCCTAGGCAATCGATAACTAGACCGATAATCATTATTGAAATTTTATATGAGGGAGAGGCATAAGCTAACATACTTTCTGTTCTTGTATCATATGCACTTATGATTGGAACTCTATCAAACATCCGTAACTACTAAAGATCATTAAGGCAAAACACAACCATAGCATTAAAGTATCAAGTCCTCTTTATTCCCATGCGCCATAACCCACTTATCTGTGTTTGTGTTTCTATCACTCACGCAACGCAGACAATAAGCAAACCATGAACACATTGCAAACCCTACAACGGGGATCCCTCACGCTTGCGCGACACGGAGAGCAACATAGGACAACACGAATAATAAAACATGCAACTCAAACCAGTCACGATCATCAATGAACCCATAGGACAAAACAGATCTACTCAAACATCATAGGATAGCCATACATCATTGGGAAATAATATATAGTGTTGAGCACCATGTTTAAGTAGAGATTACAGTAGGGATAAGAGGTGTTAGACCGCTGCATAGAAGGGGAGAGAGTTGGTGATGAAAGCGGCGAAGTTGTTGGTGTAGATCGCTGTCAGTGTCAAAACCGACGGATCTCAGGTATGGGGTCCCAAACTGTGCGTCTAAGGCGGATGGTAACAGGAGGTAGGGAACACAATGTTTACCCAGGTTCGGGCCCTCTCGATGGAGGTAATACCCTACTTCCTGCTTGATTGATCTTGATGATATGAGTATTACAAGAGTTGATCTACCATGAGATCGTAGAGGCTAAACCCTAGAAGCTAGCCTATGGTATGATTGTTGTTGTCCTACGGACTAAACCCTCCGGTTTATACAGACACCGGAGGGGG
The DNA here is from genome assembly GCA_032464435.1 of Aegilops umbellulata. Taxonomy (NCBI): domain Eukaryota; kingdom Viridiplantae; phylum Streptophyta; class Magnoliopsida; order Poales; family Poaceae; genus Aegilops; species Aegilops umbellulata. Next base: position 337,133,001 of record CP136058.1, read on the forward strand.
CTAGGGTTACACAGAGTCGGTTACAAGGGAGGAGATCTACACATCCGTATTGCTAAGCTTTCCTTCCACACCAAGGAGAGTCCCATCCGGACACGGGACGAAGTCTTCAATCTTGTATCTTCACAGTCCAATAGTCCGGCCAAAGGATATAGTCCAGCCGGAGGCCCCATAATCCAGGACTCCCTCAGTAGCCCCCGAACCAGGCTTCAATGACGATGAGTCCGGCGCGCAGATTGTCTTCGGCATTGCAAGGCGGGTTCTTCTCCAAATTTCTGAATACCTGTTGAGTAGTGTCCGGCTTCCCATAAATGTTGTGCTTCTTGGCTTCCGCGCCCAATAATGGCTATCTTCCACGTGTCGAGCGAATGCAAGAAGTCAGGGCATTTTTACATTTGCCACCCTAGCCATGTGAATAAACCGTCTATTAAAGAGACGGGGATTTTCATATCCAAATTACACCATCCTCCCCCAGCGAGTATCCATCGAAGCACGCTCGAAAAAATCCATCCCAACATGGCTGGCCATCGCAGCTCCTCCTCTTGCTCCCGTAGCCCTAAGCCCGGTGATTGGAAGAAGTTTTCCGTCCCGCACAGCCAATTAGTAGAGTTACAGACCCAGGGATTTCTCCCTCCAGCGTATATGGTCCCCGTTTGAGCCGGGCTCACCACCTACAATGGCGGGGAGCAAGCGGAGAGCTTCCCCAATCCCTCCAAGGGGGAGCGGGTGTGCCTTGTCCCTTATTTATTAAGGGGACTTGGATTTCCAATCCATCCGTTCCTCCATGGGCTCCTGGAGTTTTATGGCCTCCAGTTGCATAACTTTACCCCTGCTTCCATATTACACATCGCTGGTTATGTCGCCCTTTGTGAGCTATTTCTGGGCTGCGAAGCCCATTTCGAGCTGTGGAAGAAGCTATTCTGCCCTGTGCCCCGTACACAAAAGGGGTCACTATATCAAGTGGGCGGAGCCGAAATATGGCGCATCGCCAGGACCGGATACCTGTCTGGTACCCCGAAGAAGACGTCTGAAGACTGGCCTTCGGAGTGGTTTTATATGGAGGACGTCCCCCTTCCGGATCCTATTCGGATAGGTCTTCCCGAGTTCGACAATGCCCCTTTGAAGAAATGCCACAGCTGGCGCCCACGGAGCCCTCAGGAGGAAGATAACGGAGAGGTCCTTTACCTGATGGGCCGGATAGAGACGCTGGCCAAATCAGGATTAACAATATCCGAGGTTATGTCCATATGTATAATGCGGGGGGTGCAGCCACTTCAATATCGGGGGCAACCCATCTGGCAATTCAACGGAGAAGATGATGCCACCCGCTGCGGTCGTAAAGGATCGGACTCATTCACTGCTCTAGCAAAGATTCTGTCCTATTTGTACAAAGGAGAGGAAGAGGAGTTCCTCTGCATCAAACCACGGGATGGATTCTCCATGTACAACCCTCCAAGCTGGGTGAGCTGCTACTTTTTACTCCCCTCCTTCCCGCATTTCTTGTAATAAGTATTTACCTTGTCATTTCATAGCAGGAACTGCGAAAAGCTGTAAGGGAGGTCCACAGCCCGCCTCCACAACCAGAGGACCCTGACCGGGCCCTCGACCCCGGATTTGAAGAAGATCCGGACACATTTGTGGAGCTTATTGACAGGACATTCTATCAGTTAAGCTGCGACGGTGCCATGGTGGCCATTATAGCCGATTATCCAGGACTGCTCCCAGCATCGCATGTAAGTAAAACTGGAGTCCTAACTTCCAATAAGGATCCCTTTTTCCGCACTTTACCTACCACACACATATGGTGCTTTACATGGAAGGCTCTCGGGACGCCACGCCGAACCCGCAGTGACTCGCCAACAAGGGGCACCGAAGCCGGGTAGGCTTAAGAGGAAGGCGGTCAGGACTGAGACGCAGTTGCAGAGGTATGAAAGAGAACCCCGCTCCATGGTGGTCGTCTTTTGAGAATATAATAACGCCCATGTTTCCTAGTAGAAAAAACGCTCGCCGGACTATATCCGGAGAGGTTGCCGGCCACTCCTCCACCAGTCAGGCTCCAGAGCCGAACACAGAGGCGGACGCTCGCATGGGGCCAATGTCGGATGTTTCTCCTACAGAGGATGCGGATAGGCTATCCGCTACAAATTCTGAAGTGGAGAGCGCCATGAATCACAGGCGTCGCCGGGCCGTACTCTGTGACGCTTGTTTCTCCCAATAGGCATTTGATGCCTTCAACTCGGGAGACGCGTACATCCGGGCTGCTCAAAATAGTCTTGCCAGAGCTACGGACCAGTATGTAAAGGATATACGGGTAAGAAAAAATCTAATAGTTATGTATATCAGTAGCCCCTGAGACTTGAAATAGTTGGCACAACTGATTTAAGGATCATTGTTTGCATAGGCTCTTACGGAGAAGAATACCCAGTTGTCTCGGGAGCTGGAGGAGTGTAGGGCCCAGCTTCAGGCCGTAGTTACCGCATTGAAGGAGTCCGAGAAGACTTCCTCGGGTAAGACTTGCTTTTATTGCAGAGAATGTCATGTACAAGGTAGTACGCGGTATGCGTGAAAATCTAATAATAAATTATGCAGATAATCCCGGAGTGGATCCGGATGAGCAACATGCCCTACGATAGCTAAAGGCTGGCGAGCGCGTGCTTATGCAAGTTAGGCGGGAGAAAAACAATCTCCAAGACGCCAATACCCAGCTGGGCGTGGAACTGAAGGATGTTCAAGCCCAGCTTACGGACTCCATGAAGGAGAATAAGTGGCTTTGACGCGGCATTTTTAGTAAGTGCTTGAACGAACTTTTGAAAGAGTTCGGCGAAGAAGCCGGCTAACAGAGTTATGTCTGCAGGTATGCTGACGGGTCGTCCCGCGGAGGAGATGCCTGGGTCTGCGGGTGATCTTCTACGAGAGCTCTCACAACTGCACGAACGAGTTCGGCAGGTGATGCAGGGTATTGCCCAGGCCTTGTGGCCATCCGCCTCCCCGCCATGAGGCATTGGAGAGCTTGTAGAGAAGCTCAAGGGAGCGTGGCGGTGCTTCCGATTATGGAAGATATCGGCCTGCCGACAAGGTGCAAGGGAAGCCTGGGCCATGGTGAAGACGCGGTATACCAAAGCTGACCCAAACCACATGGCCGAGGTCGGTCCTGTGGGGCCTGAAGGGAAGGAGATCCCCGTCAGTTTAGTGTATGACCAAGTAGAATTAGCCGCAAAGTATTCCCAACAGGATTGTAAGCTAGACAGCTTGTTGGATGGTATAGAAGAAGAATTCAGTCAGTCGAAGTGACTGTGTACTTCAAGTGACATATATTGTCCCTAGCCAGATTGTAAATCATTTGTCATAGCGGACCTTTTCGCTTCGACTTCTGGACCCGATAGTCCGGAGTGTTTCTGAATACCCGCTCAGTTATGTAAAAATCGGGGTACGCGTGGAAACCAGGCGTAGGGGTCATAAGTGCTTGAATTGACAAGTACCCAACTAGTTATGTTATATTACATGGATAGTAAGAAACATCTTCCAGGGAGAATAGTTCCGTTAAGGGTTCCTTTCCCTGGGTACGCATGCCCTAATGTGCATGTCCGAACTGCGAAAAGAGACGCAGGCTATAAACATCTGGGGGCATGTATTAAAATAAATAAAAGTCATCTTTTGTTCACTGACCGAGTATTCCCTTAAGAAAGCTAGCTTTCGGCTTCACCCAGTCTGAGGTACACATCCGGCTGACCCGGCAGTAACAATCACAGAGGTGCTCCCCTTATGCCCTAGCCGAATTAACGGGAACGTAGGGCATAAACACAAGAGCCAGGCAACCCACCTTGGCCAAAACTTAAGTCATATCGATGCATATAATGGCGAAAAAAGGTACATGTGGAAGAATAACACATGTGCGGGGCATCAAGCCTAGAAAATAGTTATATTAAGCTTCTGTATAAGAAGCCCCCAGGTATAATGAGCACGGTTAGCGCGTCAAGTTTGTGTAGTCAAGACACAGTTTAGCCCTTAAGGCTTTGGGATGAGAGAGAGAGAGAGAGAGAGAGAGAGAGAGAGAAAGGACAGATAACGGATATGTAAAAAATGGACAGAGGTAAGGAGACGAACATAGAGTCCGGCACTAGGCGTAGAATCTTCGGAGTCTGGCTGCATTCCATGGGTTTGGCTCGAGTCGATTATCCGATGCATCCCGCAGACGGTACGCTCCACCGGTCAGAACCTGGTCAATAATGAAGGGACCTTGCCATTTGGGCTTGGGCTTGTTCTTTTTCTTCTCCGGCAGGCGTAGAACGAGTTCGCCAACGTTGTAAGCTTTGGCCCGTACTTCCCTGCTTTGATACCTTCGAGCCTATTGCTGATAGAATGCGGAACGGGTTTTTGCCACGTCATGCTCCTCCTCCAGGGCGTCCAAACTGTCCTGCCGATCGAGCTCGTCTTCTTTCTCTTCGTACATGCGCACTCGAGGTGAGTCATGAATTATGTCGCAGGGCAGTACCGCCTCTGCGCCGTACACCATAAAAACGGTGTGTATTCGGTAGTGCGATTCGGAGTGGTCCGCAGCCCCATAGTACGGAGTCGAGCTCCTCTACCCAATGCGTGTTTGATTCCTTTAAGGACCGCACTAATCTGGGTTTAATGCCGCTCATGATAAGACCATTTGCTCGCTCGACTTGACCGTTAGTTTGCGGGTGATAGACAGAAGCGTAATCGAGCTTGATGCCCATATTGCTGCACCAATGTTTTATCTCGTCGGCTATGAAGTTCGAGCCGTTATCGGTGATGATGCTATGGGTGATGCAGTAACAGTGTACAACCCCAGATATGAAGTCTATCACTAGTCCGGATTCAGCCGTTTTAACTAGTTTGGCTTCTATCCATTTGGTGAATTTGTCCACCATGACCAATAGGTATTTTTTTCTTATGGCTTCCCCCTTTGAGGGGTCCGATCAAGCCCCCAGACCGCAAAGGGCCAAGTAATGGGGATTGTTTGGAGAGCGGTAGGCAGCATATGGCTTTGGCTTGCAAAAAGCTGGCACCCGACGCAATGTTGAACAACGTCCTGTGCGTCTGCTCGGTCCGTCGGCCAATAAAAACCTGTACAGAAGGCCTTGCTTATGAGGGCCCGAGCTGCGGCGTGGTGACCGCTGAGTCCAGCATGGATTTCTGTCAAAAGTTTCCGCCCTTCCTATTCGGAGATGCACCTTTGAAGGACTCCGGTAGTGCTTTTCTTATAAAGCTCTCCCTCGTGGACCTTGTAGGTTTTAGACCGCCGCACTATGCGGCGTGCCTCATTTTGGTCCTCGGGTAGTTCCTGCTTAGTTAGGTAGGCCAGGAATGGTTCTGTCCACGGGGCGATGACATCCATTATTATGTGGGCAGAGGGTGTTATTTCGGTGGCAGAGCCTCCGATTATGTCAGAGTGTTCGGTATCTGGTGTTGTGGCCGGGTCTGGACTATTGTTTCCGGTCTCTCCTTCCCATACCACGGATGGCTTAAACAACCTTTCCAAGAAGATATTAGGTGGGATAGGGTCGCGCTTAGCGCCGATGCGGGCGAGTATATCCGCCGCCTGGTTGTTTTCCCAGACCACATGTTGGAATTCAAGCCCCTCGAACCGAGCTGACATTTTGAGTACGGCATTGCGGTAAGCCGCCATTTTTGGGTACTTGGCGTCGAAGTCTCCATTTATTTGAGATATTGCGAGGTTCGAGTCCCCACGCACCTCCAGGCGTTGAATGCCCATGGAAACTGCCATCCGAAGACCATGTAATAGGGCCTCGTATTCGGCTGCGTTGTTGGAGTCTGTATATAGTATTTGGAGTACGTATTGGACTGTATCTCCGGTGGGGGACGTCAGGACGACGCCAGACCCTAGACCAGTCAGCATTTTAGAGCCGTCGAAGTGCATGATCCAATTAGAGTACGCGCCGTACTCTTTAGGGAGTTCGGCTTCTGTCCATTCGGCGACAAAATCGGCCAGTACTTGCGACTTAATGGCTCGCCGAGGTCTATATGTTATGTCGAACGGGAGGAGCTCGATAGCCCATTTGGCAATCCGGCCCGTGGCATCGCGGTTGTTTATTATGTCGTTGAGTGGTACTTCCGAGGCCACCGTAATTGAACACTCTTGAAAGTAGTGTCGTAGTTTCCGGGATGCCATAAATACCGCGTATGCTATCTTTTGATAATGTGGGTACCGTGATTTGCATGGAGTGAGGACAGTGGATACATAATATACCGGCTTTTTAAGTGGGAATTTATGTCCGTCCGTCTCTCATTCGACGACGAGCACTGCGCTTACAACTTGGTGAGTTGCTGCTATATATAACAACATTGGTTCGCCAACGTTTGGCGCGGCCAAGATTGGGTTGGTGGCCAAGATGGATTTTATTTCTTCCAATCCGGCCGTGACCGCGTCCGTCCACTCGAAGTGTTCGGTGCACCGAAGAAGGCGATAAAGGGGCAGTGCCTTTTCTCCTAATCGGGAGATAAAGCGGCTTAAGGCCGCCATGCATCCAGTTAACTTCTGGATTTGTTTGAGGTCAGTTGGGATGGCCAACTGTGATACAGCTCGGATTTTAGCCGGATTTGCTTCAATTCCTCTACTGGAGACTATGAAGCCCAGGAGCTTTCCGGCGGGCACGCCGAAAACGCATTTTCTGGATTGAGCTTGATGTCGTATGTTTGAAGATTGTCGAACATGAGCCTCAAGTCGTCTATTAAGGATTCGATGTGTCTGGTCTTAACGACCACATCGTCTATGTATGCCTCCACTGTCTTGCCGATCTGTTTTTTCAGACATGTCTGAATCATGCGTTGATACGTTGCACCGGTGTTTTTGAGCCCGAAGGGCATTGTGTTAAAACAGAAGGGGCCGTATGGAGTGATAAATATCGTTGCGGCTTGATCGAACTCTGCCATCTTAATTTGGTGGTAACCGGAGTATGCGTCGAGGAAGCACAATGAGTCATGTCCTGCGGTAGCGTCGATAATTTGATCGATGCGAGGGAGGGGGAAGGGATCCATTGGGCAAGCCTTATTAAGGTCTTTAAAGTCGACGCACAGGCGCCAGGATTTGTCCTTCTTTGGTACCATCACCAGGTTTGCTAGCCAGTCCGGATGTTTTATATCTCTAATGAATCCGTCCACCAGTAACTTGGCTAGCTCCTCTCCCATGGCTTGTCGCTTAGGTTCAGAGAAACGCCGAAGAGTCTGCTTGACCGGCTTAAATCCCTTTAGAATGTTAAGGCTATGCTCGGCCATCCTGCGTGGGATTCCTGGCATGTCTAAAGGATGCCAAGCGAATATGTCCCTATTCTCGCGCAGGAACTCCCGTAGTGCGGCGTCTACAGCGGGGTTTAACTGTGCCCCGATGGATGTTGTTTTTATAGGGTCCGTTGGGTGGACTTGGAATTTGACTATTTCATCCAATGATTTAAAAGAAGTGGACTTGGATGTTTTGTCGAGTATCACGTCGTCCCTGTCCACTGTGGAGTGCAGCGCAGTTAATTCCTCTGTCGCGATGGCTTCAGATAAAGCCTCGAGGGCCAGTGTGTCTGTTTTGTTTTCGGCGCGGAGCGCTATGTCAGATCACTAGCTAGAGTGATGATTCCATTGGGCCCGGGCATTTTGAGCTTCATGTACCCGTAATGGGGTATGGCTTGGAAGATCGTGAATGCCTCCCGCCCTAGGAGGGCGTGGTATCCGCTACTCAACGTGGCCACTTGGAATGTAATTTCTTTGGACCTATAATTCTCCGGAGTGCCGAATACCACATCTAGTGTGATTTTCCCAGCGCAATGTGCCTCCCGACTGGGGATGATTCCTCTGAAGGTCATGCTGCTTTGCTCAATGCGGTTTCTGTCTATTTCCATGTTTTGAAGAGTCTCCTCATAAATGAGGTTTAATCCGCTGCCGCCGTCCATGAGCACTTTAGTAAGCCGAAAGCCGTCCACAGTTGGACTAAGGACCAAGGCGGCTGGTGCTCGGGCTGTTCGGAATTTAGGTTCGTCACTGGCATTGAAGGTGATAACCGTGTCGCTCCATGGATTTATTGCTGCCACGTGGCAGACTTCGGCAAGGCCGCGGAGTGCTCGCTTACGCTTGTTGTTTGAGGCGAAGGTCTCGAAGACTGTCAATACTGTATTGTTGTTATCCACGGGGTGGTGTTCTGCGGTATTTTTGATGAGGAGATCCTCGCCGCTCTTGGCCACCTGCCGGAGTACCCAACATGCTCTAAGGTTGTGTGTTGGTATGGTATCCGTTGTACTGTGAATTTTGCATGGCCCATTAAGCCATCCCTCCAGTACGGTTCCACGCCCTGTGGTGGGCTTTTTCTTCTTTGTAATTGAGTCGGGCGACTTATGAGAGTGCGCTCTTTTAGTTCGGACTGGCGGTTTTGTCAGAGCCGGATTATCCCAAAATTTTGTTTGGGTTTTCCAGGCGCTTTCCATCACACGGTACTTCCGTACTATGGCCGCCAAGTCAGCGAAGTGTGCTATGTCATGGCGACTTATGGCGTTGAGGATTCCCTTGTCCGTGCAATTATTGCAAAAGAACGAAATTGCGTCTTCCTCGCGGTAGTCCTTGACCTTGTTCATTACGAGGAATCTGGCCCAATAGTGATGTACTGTCTCCTGGGGCTCTTGCCTAATGTGGGAAAGATCATTTATATCTGGGTGGGTGGGTGGATTTAAGTCCGGACCTTGACCCAATCTGAGACCCAGGGGCGGGGGAGTTTCCGATCTTGGGAGTTCGGGCACCGGGATGTTGCCCAGCGGGTTCGGCATGCTGCCTGATTCTAGGTTCAGGGTTTTTGTGATGTCCTCCCGTAGACGGGTATCCGGCTCGGAGAGCTTGGGAATCCAGACATAGTTCGTCCTCAGGATAGAGGAAGAATCGTCGCATTGCTCCTCCGCCACCGCTATCTGATGGGTGACCGGCGAAGAGTTAATCTCCCTTTGGTCGGGTTTAAGCCTGATCCGATCATAGTCCGTAACGACTCCCAAAGCGGCGATGCGATCCAAGATTCGTTCAAAGAGGAGAGCTCCATTGGATTCATCCGCTCGGTAAGTTCTGAGCCAATGCGTAGGCTATTTTCGATGACCCGAGAAGTCATCGTCGGCGCAGCGGCCGAACGGGCGGTCATGACGAAGCCGCCTAGTCGGAGAGTTTGGCCTACAGCCAGGGCTCCCCCAGAGGTGATGTTGTCCCTGACAACGAGATGAGCCATCAAGCCTTACGGTGACGGCACAGTGGAACTCTCAATGAAAGCACCAATGTCGGTGTCAAAACCGGTGAATCTCGGGTAGGGGGTCCCAAACTGTGCGTCTAAGGCGGATGGTAACAGGAGGTGGGGGACACAATGTTTACCCAGGTTCGGGCCCTCTCGATGGAGGTAATACCCTACTTCCTGCTTGATTGATGTCGATGATATGAGTATTACAAGAGTTGATCTACCACGAGATCGTAGAGGCTAAACCCTAGAAGCTAGCCTATGGTATGATTGTTGTTGTCCTATGGACTAAACCCTCCGGTTTATATAGACACCGGAGGGGGCTAGGGTTACACAGAGTCGGTTACAAGGGAGGAGGTCTACACATTCGTATTGCCAAGCTTGCCTTCCACGCCAAGGAGATTCCTATCCGGACACGGGACGAAGTCTTCAATCTTGTATCTTCATAGTCCAACAGTCCGGCCAAAGGATATAGTCCGGCTGTCCGGAGACCCCCTAATCCAGGACTCCCTCAATGGCCGTCACGATGGTGGCCTCGGTGGCGTTCTGGCGCCACCGGGAGAGAGGGGGACAGAGCCCCCTCCTCCATCTTCTTATTCTTCCTTGACCTTCCCCCTATATGGGAGAAGGGTTTTCCCTCTGGTCAATTGCCTCCATGGCGGCGAAGGGGCGAGAGCTCCTCCGAGATTGGATCTCTCTCTCTCTCTCTCTCTCTCTCTCTCTCTCTCTCTCTCTCTATCTCTCTCTCTCTCTCTCTCTCTCTCTCTCTCTCTCTCTCTCTGTTTCCTTCTGTTTCTGCGCTCCCACATTCTGGCCTTTCACCGTTTCTTAAATTACCGAGATCCGTAACTCCGATTGGGCTAAAATTTTAACACGATTTTTATCCGGATATTAGCTTTCTTGCACCACAAGAAGGGCACCAACTGCCTTACGAGATGACCACAAGGGCCCAGGGCGCACCCTACCCCCTGGGGCAGGCCCCCCTTCCTTGTGGCCCCCTCGGGCATTGTATCGCTTCACTTATATTCCAAAAAAATCTCCGTAAGTTTTTATTGTGTTTGGACTCCGTTTGATATGGATTTTCTGTGAAACAAAAAACATGCAACAAACAGGAACTGGCACTGGGCACTGGATCAATATGTTAGTCCAAGAAAATCATACAAATTGTTGCCAAAAGTATGTAAAAGTTCTATAATATTGGCATGAAACCACGAAAAATTATAGATACGACGGATATATATCAGCGCACCGTGCTAAAAAAGATATAAGTGAAGCACTAGAGCAATACCATAGCTCAAATAATTTTAAGTGAAGCATGAAGAGCAATTCTAAAAAAATCATAGTATAATTTTGGCTCTCTCAAATAGGCGTGTTCAGCAAGGATACTTGACACAAAACAAAAAGCAAAACAAGCAAAGACTCATATAATACAAGACGCTCCAAGCAAAACTCGTCATATGTGCCAATAAAAATATAGCTCCAAGAAAAATACCGATGGTCGTCACAAGAAAGAGGGGATGCCTTCTGGGGCATCTGCAAGCTTAGTTTCTTGGTTCTCATTGAATATTAACTTGGGGTGCCATGGGCATCCCAAGCTTAGGCTCTTTTCACTCCTTATTTCTTCATCCATCATGATCTCACCCAAAAATTGAAAACTTCAGTCACACAAAACTCAACAAAACCTTTGTGAGATCAGTTAGTATAGCAAAGCAAATCACTACTCTAAGTATTGTTGCAAACCCATTCATATTTTATTTTTGCATTATATCTACTGTATCCAACTTTACCATGGCGCCCTCTAATACAATCCACAGATTCATCAAAATAAGCACACAACGCAAAGAAAACAGAATCTGTCAATAAGAGAACAATCTGTAGTAATCTGAAAACTTCGAATACTTCTGTAACTCCAAAGATTCTGAAACATTAGCACAACATAGGCAATTTGTATATAAATCTTGTGTACAAAAATCAGGATTTTATCACGCTTATGTGATTTTACAAAATTTTGTTACTAGGTGCAAAAGTTTCTGTTTTTCAACAAGATCAAATCAACTACCACCCAACATGATCCTAAAGGCTTTACTTGGCACAAACACTAATTAAAACATAAAAACACAATCATAAAATTAGCATAATTGTGTAAACACTCAAGAATAGAAAGAAAAAAGCAAAAATAAAATTTATTCATTGGGTTGCCTCCCAACAAGCGCTATCGTTTTATGCCCCTAGCTAGGCATAATGCATAGATTCAAGTATTGTTATCTTTAGTTTATGATCCGTAGGATGCCCTCATGATTGATTCATATGGTGGCTTAATTCTTGTTCTAGGGAAGTGTTCCATACCCTTTCTTAGTGAAAATTGAAAATTAATATTCCCTTCTTTCATATCAATCACGGCACATATAGTACGTAAAAACAGTCTACCAAGTATAATTGGACAAGACGGATTGCAATCAATGTCAAGAACAGTAAAATTTATGGGCACATAATTTTTATTTGCAAGAATAATAACATCATTAATTCTTCCCAAAGGCTTTTTAATAGTAGAATCCGCTGAGTGCAAATTAAGAAAACATTCTTCAATATCGATAAGACCAAGCACATCACATAAAGATTTCGGAATTGTGGAAACACTAGCACCCAAATCACATAAAGCAAAACACTCATAATTTTTAATCTTGACTTTGATAGTAGGTTCTCATTCATCATGTAATTTTCTAGGAATCTCTAATTCACACTTTTCTTCCAAATCTTTCATCATGGCATCTACGATATATTTAGTAAAAGCTTTATTTGTTCATAAGCGTGGGATGAATTTATCATGGATTGCAACAAAGTAATATAATCAATCAAAGAACAATTATCATAATTAAAGTATTTGTAATCCAAAATAGTGGACACCACACTAGTTAAAGTTTTGACCTCTCCAAACCCACTTTTATCAAAATTTTCAATGAGATTTCCACCCTCCGAATTATTGGGACACCTTTTAACTAAAGTTGACTCTTCTTCAGTCCCTTTATCATCAATTTTAATCTTACTAAACAAAGAATCAATAGAAGAAACACCAATCATTTTAAGATCTTCATCATTTTTGTGAAAGCAATCACTAGAAACCGCTCTTTGTAAAAATTCTCTTTTAGCTCTAAGCATAGAGGTTCTTTTCTTACTTTCATCCGTAGAAACATATAAAGCTTTAATTGATTCGTCAACTTTGGGTATGAAATTTTTTATCTTGAGATTTTCTACATCATGAGAAATTCTATCAATGCTTCTAGACATATCATCAATCTTATTCAACTTTTCTTCTATCGTAGTATTGAAAACCTTTTGAGCATTGATGAATTCTTTAATATCATTCTCAAGATCAGAGGGGTTCCTATTATTATTGTAAGAAGAATTATCATAGGAATTACCATAATTATTAGAGGAATTTCCAGGAAAAAGCCTAGGATTAAAATTACCTCTATAAGCATTGTTATTAAAAAATCGCGAGATAAAATTCACATCTACGGAATCACTATTTTGCTCAATCAAAGTAGACAAAGGTACATCATTAAGATCAATAGGAGCACTTTTATTAGCAACAAATTTCATAAGAGTATCACTTTTTCACTCAACGTACTAATTTCTTCAACCGAGTTAATTTTTTTACTAGTATGTGCTCTTTCAGTATGCCATTGTGAATAATTTGCCATAATATTATCAAGCAATTTAGTAGCTTCCCCCAAAGTAATTTCCATAAAAGTACCACCCGCGGTGGAATCTAAAAGATTTCTAGAAACAAAGTTCAATCCCGCATAAAAATTTTGTATGATCATCCAAAGATTTAAACCACGCGTAGGACAATTTCTTAGCATCAACTTCATTCTTTCCCAAGATTGTGCAACATGTTCATGCTCAGATTGCTTAAAATTCATGATTTGAGTCCTGAGGGAAATAATTTTTGCGAGCGGAAAATATTTAGTAATAAAAGCATCTTTGCACTTATCCCAAGAATTGATAATATTGTGAGGCAAATAAGAAAACCAAAATTTTGCACGATCCCTCAAAGAGAAAGGAAATAATTTCAACTTCACAATATCATTGTCCACATCTTTTTTCCTCTGCATATCGCACAATTCTACGAATGTGTTTAGATGGGACGTGGCATCCTCATTAGGAGTACCGAAAAACTGATCTTTTATAACAAGATTCAACAAAGCAGCATTAATATCAGAAGATTCCACACTAGTGGCGGGAGGAGCAATCGGGGTGCTAATACAATCATTGTTATTGGTATTGGAAAAATCACACAGCTTGGTGTTTTTAAGTTATCTTGACTACGCAATCAAGATTGCAGACAAAAAACAGATATGACGAGAAAACGGCGAACGAATAAGGGGACGAATAAAGCGACAATTTTTTGTGAAGTGGGGGAGATGAAAACAAGAGTCAAATGGCAAATAATGTAAATTGCAAGGAGATGAGATTTGTGATTAGGAACCTGATAGATGTTGATGATGTCTCCCCGGCAAGGGCGCCAAAAATTCCTTTTGATGTCGCTTGAACTACGTCAGTATTTCCCCAAAGAGGAAGGGATGATGCAGCACAACTACGATAGGTATTTCCCTCAGTTATGAAACCAAGGTATCAAGAACCAAGCAACACTATGTAAATGGTACCTGCACACAAAAGAACAAATACTTGCAACCCGACGCTTATAAGGGGTTTCAATCCCTTTTTCGGGTAACGACGCTAGAAATTGTCAAGTTGATGGGATAAAAATTATGGTAGATTGGATAAATAGATCTCGATAAAACACAAAATAGAATAAGTAAAAAAATGCAGCAAGGTATTTTTGGGTTTTTGGAATAATATATCTGGAAACAAAAGCAAATAAAAATAGATCTCAAAGCAAATATGATACTCCCTCGGTTCCATAATGTAGCGCATATAGATTTTTAACAAATTCAAACTTTATAAACTTTGACCAAGTTTATAGAGAAAACTATTTATATCTACAATACCAAATGTATATAATATGAAAGTATGTCTGGTGATGTATCTAAGCACATGTATTTGGTATTCTAGATGTATATGATTTTCTCTACAAACTTGGTAAAAGTTTATAAAGTTTGACTTTTAGAAAAATCTATATGCGCTACATTGTGGAACAGATGGAGTAAAGAATAGATCTTGGGTCGTAGATTTCACTAGTGGCTTCTCTCAAGAAATAGCACACGGTGGGTAAACAAATTACTGTTGGGCAATTGATAGAAGATCGAATAATTATGATGATATTCAAGGCAATGATCAATACATAGGCATCACGTCCAAAATTAGTAGACCGACTCCTGCCTGCATCTACTACTATTACTCCACACATCGACCGATATCCAGCATGCATCTAGTATATTAAGTTCAAGGAAAAACGGCCACCAAATGGCCCATAGGGTAACAAGGACCCTTGCTGGTTCCTCCTGGCCAAGCGTATCAAATAACCAGAACAGCCAAACGCGAGGATTTTCAGTTCGGTTCACAATCATATGTTCGATCAGCTCCTCATCTGACAGTTCCCACACACACCTCGCTATATTGCATTCAATAAGAGCGTGACGCTAGCTGCCAAAAGCTCATTTACAAATAGGGCAGATGTCTAAATCAATCATGTTTCTGTTTGGTCGAATCTCTTAAGTTGGAAGGGACATCTTTGCATGTCCCCATGTGAAAATTCTCACCTTACCTGGAACTTAAACATGCCATAGCTTGACCCATGACTTTCTAGTTTCAGCAAAATTAGAATTACTAGGTCAGTGCTCCAACCAATCCTCTCGTTGTTTTTTGATTCCCACCTAACATTCTATATATAGACTTGTCTGAGAAAACACTATTATTTTCATAATGCCATGCCCAGAAATCCATGTACTTCAGCGAGTTGATCGGGATCTTCAAAATTACCTGTTTGTCCATCTCCAGAAAGTGATCATGCACAACTTGATAGTTCCAAGTCTCATATGCGTACATGAGTAGCTCACTTACCAATTCGGGTGGTTCACTGACTTTGCCACAATCAGGTGCAAATTATAATCACGAGGTAGCCAGTTTTCCTCCCATACCCGTCTCCTCCTAGACCCCTGTCTTTTCATCTGTACCAACTCTACTCACGAGGTAGCCAATTTTCGTCTCTCTCTCTATCGGCAAATTTGACTATTTTGACCTGTGGACAAAATCAATTCACAGAATGAACTGCTCGTGAAACAATTTCACAGCCCTAACCTTTTTGTGTGGCGCCCGCCACGACGGCGCCACACCCTACGGTGCAGCGCCCAGCTCGAGGGCGTTGCACTTGAGTCCACCGTGGCAGGCCTGGGCCCCGCACCCAGCAGTGCAGCGCCTCCGAGCTAGGCGCCACACATGTAATGTGCAGCGCCTAGCCCACGGACGCTGCACTGTGACTTAGATCCAGCCGCGCCGGCCCTCTCCTCCCCCACCCACCCCATTGCCAGTTACAGAACAGAACAGAAGAAGCCGCGGCGGCGGCCCTCTCCACTCCCCCTCTCAATCCCCTCTTCCAAATCCATCAGATCTGTCGATTTGGTCCGTAGATTCCTTCACCAATCCATCCTAGAAGGTACCCTCGTCCGATCCCCTTCTTTCTATCCATATAATGCATGCTATTTTGAAGATTTTGAGGAACCCTTGTTTGATTTGATTAGATTTGAATGTTGCATGTATTATAATCTTGCATGTACCTAATTTTGCAACCCTAGTTTAGTTTATTTTATTGAAAAGATATGGTTTGGGTACATAGGTTGACATTTTATTTATATGCAAAAGATATTTGTATTGAATATTGCATGAGGTAGGCTTAGTTTAGTTTATTGAAATTACATTTGTATTGGCAAGAATGGTTTGGATACATATGCTTTGTATTTTGCATCTAGTAGTCGTACTTTACTTTTTTGTATTCAAAAGATAATCGTGTTGACAAGAAAGCTTTCTTTCAAATTGTTAGGATGGTTTGGCTTATCAATGATCACTGGGACCAACAACACCGGTCGTACGCTATGTCGGTGGAGCAACGGGTAATAATAAAAGTTACCGGTGTTATGAATTTCGTGTTTTTTCAAACACATATCCCCCATATGTAATGATTTGTTTGTTTGTTTGTAGGAGCTTGCACCTCTGAAGCTTCGGGCTCACGGGGTCAACCTTGGGTGGATGCGCTATGACGAGCGTTACACACCATATGTTAGGGAGACATGACTTCTCCCTTTCATTCAGTTGATCAGCCGGTCGACGCCACCGAACAATCCTCCAGCACTCACCGCGCTTATTGATCATTGGAGGCCGGAGACACATACTTTCCATCTTCGTACCGGGGAGATGACCGTGACGCTCCAGGATATAGCTATGATCACCGGTCTTCCTATTGATGGGAATAATCTATGTATGAGCACCGATTCTAATGGGTGACGTGAGCAGATGTTTGCCCTTATTGGTAATGTTCCTCCGGCGCCTTGGAACCAGAAGAAGAAGGCAAGAAGAAGGTTAGAGTCGCAGCCGATGCAACTTTCATGTGGATTGTATCAAACTTCAGTATTTACCCTGAGGATGCTGATGAGGACACGGTCAAGACATATGCTCGTGTCTACATGTGGTACGTGATATCCAGGACTATGTTTGCTGATGGCACAGGCAAGAATGCTCCTTGGATGTGGCTTAAGGCGTTGGCCGTCTTCGATAGCAAATGGAGTTGGGGTTCGACGACACTGGCTTACTTGTATAGACAGGTATGAAGTTGTTTTTGTTTCACTTCATTGGTACATTATGAATCCAATCTTGCTGTTAATTCAATCAAGTTCTTTTGTATGTGCAGTTGGACGAAGCCTCTTGTAGGCTATCTGGAGGTATTGGTGGTTGTTTGCTCGCACTTTCCATATGGAGCTGGGAGCGTTTGCCGGTTGGACGACCGAAGATCGTGAAGTTTGAGGATTGGGACGACAAAGGCGACCCACTACGGCTCCCCACTTGGGCTTACAAGTGGGATGTGTTAAATGAGATGACGGATGATCCCTCGGTCATGTACAAGCTGTACAGGAGCGAGATGAAGCAACAATGGCCTCCCGCAAGTGCAATCACACTGTGTTAACGACACCTTGAAAGCCTTTCCTCCATGTTGCCGGCCATCATTTGTGCTTCCTCCTGGCTCTTTCACTTCGTACTTCCACTCTTCGTTGTCATACAATATAGCTTCTTCTGAGTCCGCCTTCCGCGATTGAAATACCAACCATTCATCAACTTTGGGTGGTAACTTGTACTTGTACTTCCGTGGGTTCTCACCAGCTATCTGCGCATCGGTTTCCATCGAGTACTTTACAAAGTACGCATTCAACTTGTCAAATGTGTATTGAACTATTGCCGTCACGGGTAATCCATGTGCACCTTTGAGCACCCTATTGAAGCATTCGGCCATATTGCTTGTCATTTGACCGTATCTCCGGCCATCTTCATCAAAAGCACGTGCCCACTTGTCCCGGTATTGAAGGTGCCTATTGAGAAAGTCTTGACCCCCGGCATCAAGCTTTTTGTGTGCGAGCAATTTGTTGTACAAAGTGGCGAAGCGCCTTTCAGAGAAAGCGAGACAACAATCTTGAAGATCGTCGGCCAACTCCTTAAGGCCACATGCCCTATAGAAGTTCGAAAAAAAGTGCCTCATGCACCATCGATGATGCAACGGAGCATGCCCGGGAATGTCAATCTCCACCGCGTTAAGAATTCCTTGATTCCGATCCGATATGACACAGATTTCCCTTTGAGCGGGTAACACCTTCGTCCTCAAAAGATATAGAAACCACTCCCAGTTGTCATTGTTTTCCACCTCAACCAAAGCAAATGCCAACGGCAACACCCGGTTATTGGCATCACTTGCTATCGCAACCAACAAGGTGCCCTTGTATTTTCCGGTCAAGAACGTGCCATCAATTGCGATGACCGGTCTACAATGTTCGAAAGCCCTCACAAATTTCTCGAACGCCCAAAAAGCACGGCCAAATACTCTGACCCTTCTTCCTTCATGAACCGTTGTTTGGTGCCCATGAGGCTCGACCACATGAACCATGCCCGGGTTTGTCGCGGCCATGGCTAGCAACAACCTAGGGATTCGGTTGTATGCTTCCTCCCATGTACCATACAACATCTTAAATGCGGCTTGCTTCGCCTTCCATGCCTTGCCGTACTTCACCTTGTAATGAAAGATGGCTTTCACAAGGTCAATGACATGTTGGACGCTCATTGTTGGAAGTGTGGATGTTGAGTTCGAGAGCCTATAAGCGATGAACTCGGACGTGAGTTGTTTGTGGTTTTAAGACACGATCTTGCCATCCACCCTCTTGCCTTGGCACATGTGATATGGCACACAACTCACTACATGCCAACTTGGACCTCCTTTCCATGGTCTTGCACGCACAATCCACGGACATATTTCATCTTCACATGCACATGCAACCGTGTAGCGCACATTGACGTCCGAGTGCACCACCTTGTGTGGACGATAATGCGTAACCGAGTAGTTGTCGAGCCACATTTTCAATTCCAACAAGGTGTCGAACTTAGAACCTTTACCAATCCGGTTCGTGTCGTCTCCCAAATCACGGTGAGAGCTTGGCCTAACCCCAAGAGGTGCACATTGGCCACCATCTACCACGGCTTCATCCGCGAGACTAACATCCTTGAACAATGTAGTCCGATGATCCCGACGAAATACCTTCTCAAAAGCTTCGGCCTCCTTCACCGTGAACCCCTCCGCATCAACTTGTTCATCGGGACCATCGTCATCCGAGTCTGATGCATATGCACGGGAAAAAGGGATGGATTGGTCCATTGTCTCTTGCAAATGATATTTGTCGAGATCACCCACATTGTTGTCATGGAGATCAACTTCATTGTCATCGTTCGCATACTCATCATTGTCCTCTTGCAAAACTTCATCTTGGTTGTTTGTAAACGGGCTCAATGTTGGCCTCACTTCTTGGGTCAAAAGAGGTTCAACAATTTCATCTTGCTTCGGTTCAACAATTTCATCTCGCTTCAAGGGTGGGGGGCTACTAGCAACCAAAGGGGAGGGGTTCCGGTTCAAGTCCAAATGCAAGCTTGAATCAACCTTCTTCGTTGCAAATAACTCAAGAGCCTTGTCTAGTGATTCGGCCACCGTCTCCTTGTATGCAACCCAACGTTGCTCCGAGTTGACACGCATTGTCTTCCAACGGACGTGCATTCCAAGACCAACATTATGCCTTCCCTCCAACTCAATGATATCATTAGGGTCCATCCAATTCAAATCTTTCCTAACTTGTTGCAAAAGCTCCACATAGCTAGGACTACTATCAAACACCATGTCAAGCTCATCCGGGTCCGGTTCTATATTGCCTCTCAAAAAGGCGTCTTTGTCCCCATGATGAACAAACACACATGTTCTTCCCATCCCTATAAGCATTCCAAGAAACACAAGGTAACATTGCTTCCATGAGTACTAATCTAAGGATTAACACGGAATAGAAACCCTAATATATATATATATATATATATATATATATATATATATATATATATATATATATATATATATATATATCAAACAACAACCCTAACCCTATTCATAACCCTAACCATAACCATAACCATAACCATAACCCTAGCCCTAAACCTAACCCTAGCACCAACATAAGAACACCCATAAGAGTAACCCTAGCATACTAACAAAGCCTAATCATAGGAATTGGCAAACAAACATCTCCATGCAAATCTCTAGATCCAAACAAAAGTAGGGTTTCCCCAAACTAGCAAGAAATGAGCAATGGGAGAACTTTACTTGGATCAAAACAAGGGGATTGGAGAAGATTACCTTGAGGGAGGGTTTGACTTCGAAATCCACGAACAAATTTTTCGAATATGCAAGATTTGGGAGAGGATTTGAGAGGGGGAGAGAGTGGGAGAGGGGGCAAAGCTCGGGTTGGGTGTGTGGTGTGGGGGGTGGGGGAGGGGGGCAGCCAAGTGGCTGGATAAGTCACAGTGCAGCGCCCCCGCGCTGGGCGTTGCACTTTAATTGTGTGGCGCCTACCTCGGAGGCACTGCACATTACATGTGTGGCGCCTAGCTCGGAGGCGCTGCACTGCTGGGTGCGGGGCCCAGGCCTGCCACGGTGGACTAAGGTGCAACGCCCCCGAGCTGAGCGTTGCACCGTAGGGTGTGGCGGCGGCGTGGCGGGCGCCACACAAAAAGGTTAGGGCTGTGAAATTATTTCAATAGCAGTTCATTTTGTGAATTGATTTCGTCCACAGGTCAAAATAGTCAAATTTGCCCTCTCTATCAGTATAGGACGAAGATTGACTGCGGTCGGTTCCAGATGACCAGGCCCAAGAGGCCTAGATGGAGAGCTTCGCGCGACGCGGCAACAAAGGCCAAAAATGAAACGTGAACACTTTGGACCAATACTAGTATTTGGACCAAAATTAGGGGGCCCAGAATGTTGGGGGTTCTATGCGAGCGCACAACTTGCACAGACCCATCAACGACCCTGAATGCAAGGAGACATTCCCATTGACTATCAGGGCGTTTACGGCAACTTCGTCGATCTCAAGAAAATGTGTCGACTCGATCTTTTCAAGGTGCTCATAGGAGTAGGATTATGTGCATGTATTTATATGGGTTAGTATATGTGCGTATGCACCGTCTATGTTAAAAAAAGTTGAGATGGCAAAAAATTAGCAAAACCATTTTCTTTGTTTTTCACAAAGTGCAAAACTTACATGAAGGATGTCCCGGACCTTTGCTCGACACCGTCCCGCCGAAAGTTTAGGGGCAAGCCTAGGGTTTAAGGCTGGGGGAGTAACTTAGACTAGTAACATGCATATGTTACTAGTCTATGTTACTACCATCATAGTGGGTAGTAACATAAGTGTAGTGTCATGCAAGCCTTCATTTATTATGTTGTAGACCCATTTTGCATTGGGGTACGTTATGTTATGGTAACATATTATGTTACCACAAGCACCTCTCTCATCATTAACTTCATGCCACATAAGCATATACTCCCTCGTTCCTAAATATTTGTCTTTTTAAAGATTTCAAATGGACTACCTCATACGGATGTATATAGGCATATTTTAGAGTGT
This sequence comes from Aegilops umbellulata, assembly GCA_032464435.1. NCBI lineage: Eukaryota > Viridiplantae > Streptophyta > Magnoliopsida > Poales > Poaceae > Aegilops > Aegilops umbellulata. The sequence goes on from CP136058.1 coordinate 337,154,388, forward strand.
AGATTCACTCATTTTGATAAAACAAATATTTAGAAACGGAGGGAGTATGTTTAGGATGGGTTATGTTACTACCTAAGTTTCCCATTATGGCTAGCCTAAGCCACCGCCGCCTCCGACTGGGCCATCATAGCCGAGTTCCCACCGCCGCCACCCCGTCTTCCACGGCCAGTAGCCAGACGATCACCTCCACCTGTCGCCGTCCTCCCCGTCGTCGCACACTCCCCACAGTCGCCAACCCGACGTGCCTAAATCTCTCTTGCTCAGATGGCCCGGGGGAATCGAGAACGCCGATCAAACCCTGCTCCACGTCCTCTGCCCCCCTCCGCCTCCCGCCAGCAGCCGAATGCGTCGGCGGCCGGTGGCGGCACCGACAGAGAGGCTGTGCTCGCCCTGTGGAAGAATGCATCTGAGCACATGAGACGGGGAACGCACGCAAAGGCTCTTCGGATCCTTCAAAAAGCCGTGGACAAGATCGGAGGCCTGGAGTCATCGCCGCCGATCCTCCTACACGCATACAGCACCGCGCAACAGCTGACCGCCGCAATCACCGCCGACAGAAAGATCCGGGCACGCCATTTCAAGTCGGCGATCGAGGCCTCCAGGCGGGCCACCGAGATTGCGCCGGACTCGGTCGCGCTCGCCCACTCCTATGCCACCCTTCTTCTAGGAGCCTCCAGGGACATGGACGATGACGACGCCATCGTCGCCTTCCCGAGTATCATCGCCGAGTGCGAGCGCGGGATCCAAATTAAGGAACCGTCAGACCCCGCGCTCTATGATCTTGGTCAGAGGGACTCCGAGCACCTGACCGCAGATGTTCTTGCTGCCCTGTGCGAGTTGAAACAGCTTGTATCGGAAGATCTGGAGGGAATGAAGAGATAGTACAAAGAAACCAAGTTGAAAATTGTTGACTTTCAGAAGCAGCAGCACGTGGCTGCCTCCGATTCGCCGCCATTGATAACTGGACACTGTGCTGATGATAAGAGGAAAGATGGCCTCGATCAATCCTATGAGTTTATAAATGATTCTGGGAAATGTGCAGATAGGGAGGCATCAGAGGAAATGTATGCAACTCGGTAGCTTCTTTTTCACTCCTTTCTTTAAAGAAGAACTTTGATTAGATAGCTAGATTGTTTCTGACATGTATGGGCTTCTATATTCTACGATCACTTTTTAAATATTTTCTGGGTTCTCTTTCAAATATACTAGCACTTCTATGTTCTGTTACTGATTGCTTTGCTTCTTTAGTAACAAATACAGGCAGCAATAAAACCATTATTGTTGTCAACATCATTGGTTTCCTTTTGGCTCTGAACATTCATGTTTGAATGGCTGTAGTCTATTTGTTCATGTCAACTTTTGCAGTCAGACTCAGCTTGATTCTGATGACTTTGGCTGCAGCTTTTCAACTGCTGACGCTCACCCAGATGAGCAAGAGGAAGAAACTCAAGCAGAGGAAACTTTGGAGAAGCTAAATCCGAAATATTTTTCAGAACAATCCAGACATACTTCAGAACCTTCTGAATGTGAGTGCCTTCTGTACACTGTACACTTTGTTTCTTTGAAGCGTGCTATGTCAAATTGCACCAGCATCACAATAATCCTAGCAGTTTATCGGTGTCCTTTCCTATACACAAGTGTCAAGCAGTGATAGAGTGTACTTGTCATTTAAGTTGAGTAAATTGGTAGCATTCTTTTCTCACTATGGTATATAAAGACCTCTATGAACAGTCATTCATAGTGCAGAAAATTGATTGAGAGCCTGAGCACAACTTACAGATTGTGAAATACTAAAACAGATTTATGTGCAAATTGATCATATTTGAATTGTGTTACCGAATCATTAGTGAGGATGGTCATGCATGACAACCTTGCCCGTTTTCATCTGCAACCTCCCAGCTCACGAGATTTATGTGTTTTGGACATTGACATGGCCCTAAAATTCAGTTAATGTAAACAGCCTACTTTTTTGGTGAAGAGGGGTTACAATAGTTATTGAAGTGTGTATAACAATCGTTTACCTTTTCTCGTTCACTATAGCCATGTCCACATATTTCCGTTTTCTTTTTCTCTGCCCACACATTATCCTGTGGATAGCAAACGCAAGCTTGTTATAAATGGATTGTATGCTAGATATTTTCTTGCTGTTATTTTCATCTGAACAAATTTAAAGGCGTTACCTTTATATTCAGTTGCTGGCGCAATCCAATCAGAAATTGTACGCATCCAGGACCAGGATGATCATGATTGTTACAGACGTTTCCTAGAAGACCTGCGCCAAAGCATTGGTATACCAGTACGGGAAATACACTTTGGTTCCTAGTTGTATATGCACCCTATATGGGATTTTTTTAATATTTTAATAAAAAGTCAAAATAGGTAAGAACTATTTTGACAAAACACTTGACTTACTTTTGCACTGATATATAAATCTCGATGAAAAAAAAAACAAAAGTTGACCTCACAGCAAAAAAGACAAAATTTATTTGCTATTATAGGTCACTATTCACACTATTTTAGCCAAAAAATTGTCTTTTTTTAAAAGAAGTCAAAAGGATGTTTTTTTTGTGGATTTTATTTCTCATGAGTACAATAGAAGGTCAAGTTTATTTCAAAAATATTTTCAGGAATTTTTGACTTTTTGTTGAATTACTAATTTTTTTCCCATATAGGGTGCACATGTCCCCATAGACCAAAAATTCCCCTCCAGTACTGTCTTTTTGCTGCTGATTTCCATATTGCATCTCAACAAGCTAATATCTTGGTCCTTGAACAGCCACAGATAGTGCATATATCCATTCAACAACCAATTAGCATCATAATAGCCCATATGCTGTCTTTCTCTCAAAACAAATAACCCAGATATTGTGTTAATGTGTTCTCTTATTGCTAGTTCACTACAGATGCTTAGTTGTTATTCATATATCACAGAACATGCTTTCCTCGTGCCCACCATGTAATTTAAGTAGTTTATGTATGTAAGGCTTAATTGTATCGTGATATTATATTACCCTGATAAATAAGAGTTTGATTATCACAAACAAAACTTTGATGCCTTAGGAAATAGAGAAGATTAATTCAGGGAGAAATAGTCCGTACAAACTGACTCTAATATAATCAATACAACAATATGTAATGAAGCTGGTAAGAGCTGCAATTACAGGCTATCAAAATGATCTATAGAAGCAACAACTTATATGGATATATCCCCGCAAAAAACAAAAACAAAAAACTTGTACGGATATATGTTTGATCAGGACCTATGATACTATGCCTTGTTCCGTATTGCTTTACTGTTGTACATTTATAATTGCATCCTTCATATCAATAGTATGCTACAATAATTGTATCCTTCATACCAACAGTAGCTACGATATCAACAGTATGTATAATTGTATCCTTCATACCAACAGTATGCTATGATATTAACACTGTCTAGTCTCTTTGTCATCTTATAGTTGTTTACAATAATCTTTTGAGATTATGATCCCTCTACAACAGTTGCAGCATGTATTACAAATGGGGAAGTAGTTCATGGGTCTGGTCTTAAAAGTGATGACGACGACAAGAGTTGTCTCTTGAATGTGATTGTTCAGGTAACTATCTGATTTACGACACATGCATCTGCGATTTGTTTCACATAATGACAATTATTCTTCTCTACATTCAGTCATTATGTCATTTAAGGGGATTCCGAGATGAGCTGCTCAAAACATCGTCATGCCATAAACATGTTGGAGATCCTGGAGCTGTTTCTTGTGTTGTATGTGCGTTATGTCATATTTTTACCGAGTTGAGCAAAGTATCTAAGGGGGAAGGAGAAGCTGTTGCACCTACTTCTTTGAGGATAGCTTTGAGCATCTCATTCCCCGCTGAGAAGTTAATTCGGAGGGTATATTTCTGTCTATTTATTCATAGTAGTTTCGTGCGTACACATATTTATACATCATTTTGTTATTAGACTGATCACTCTATCTACAAATGACTCCTTTGTCTATCTGATACTCTTTGACCATGATCAGGGACAAATGAATGATGCATCTGAGGTATTGGAGGCAATCTTAAGACGCATGCATAATTCATTCACTTATCGTGCTGACTACCATGCTGAATCTCACGAGCGCAATTGTAGTGGCTCATGGGATTGTGCAAGCAAGGATTGCATTGCACACACTATGTTTGGTGCAGCCGTCCATGAAAGGATGATCTGCTACAATTTTGGGTTGGAGTCTAGACAACAAAAATATACATCATTTCTCCATTATATCAATGCTTGTTCACTTAATTATGCAATGGTTAGTTGTGTTCTTCTACTGGTTTATTGTATTCTGTACTTTACGGTTGCTGATTTGTTGCGCCTGGGTTTATTGTTTGTTCCATGGTACAGAGGATCTGTCCAGGCAATCCATTTGATGATATTTTGAAGGCTGTGATGATGGATGTCCACAGAACTTGTGATCCTGATGTGGGTGGCTGTGGAAAATCAAATCATATGAGCCACACTCTCTCTAGTTCCCCTCATGTTTTCACAGTTGGTAAATGTCTTTCTTTTCGATATATATATATATATATCCATATTTGGTCTGGAGACTCTAACAGACATTTGGTCATGTGGTACTCTTGAACTTTTTTGCATAGTGTTTTGCTTAATGTTTTTTAGGATTTTGCCTGCTGAAAAGGTTCTTGAGTCACCAAGCCGTGTCAAGACATCTTAGTGTCTGACTAGTCGGCGGCTAGCTTGGACTGATCGAACCTAGTCGAGTGTCTAGTTAGGTGGGTTTCAGAAAAACAGAGGGAGGGGGGTTATTAGTCAAGTACCAGCAGCAAACCACCATTGCAGCGCAGGCTAGTGGGCTGGCCGTCGATGACTAAAAAACGTTTGCTTGCTGCTGCGCACAGAATTCATCATTCAACTATAAAATCTGCTTGTATGCTCTTTTGTTAATGGGATTATTAATCAACATGAAATCTCTTCTTACCCGTTTAACTTTTGTTTTTAGCTTTGGGATGGCAGACTGGAAATGGGAGTGTGAGGGGCATGCTACCTCATATTTTGGCTGCTCTTGGGACTGAGATAGACATCGGTGTTATCTACCCCGGTACAAGTCGACGGAGCAAACATTCCCTGGTGTCAATGGTAGGCCTATTCAAAAGACCCCTCTTTGCTCTTCCAAAATTACAGACTACTTAGTGAAATGTGTTTTGCTTGTAAAACAGATCGATGTATGCAGGTGTCTGTTTCCTGTTATACTGATACGATCATACTCGTTAGACACTTAACATGGTTTGGTTTGCTGTTTTTGCATCCAGGCTTGCTTCTACAGCCAGCGCTATATCTGTTTTGCTATCGATGGCGAGCACTGGGTCCTGTATGATGACCAGACTGCTGAGGTAACCAGATATAAACCCTGCACCTACTAAAGTGAAGGTTTTTCCTGATTTTTCGCTTACTATGACCTGGCTTTTGGTCTGTCCAGGTTGTTGGTGATTGGATTCAAGTGCTCAGTATGTGCGAGGAAAAGGAAATGCAACCTCTGCTTCTTTTCTTCGAAGCTGCAAATTGATTGATTGTTCTTCTGCCGAAATGTTTTGGCTTAAGGAAGTATGTTGATTTGATATGAAGCGTTGGGATGCTCTTTGTAGTTTTGACAAATTAGTCTACTTAAATTGTTAACTGTGTCTCTTTTGTGGTTTATGGTTTGATATGATTGGTCCACCGCATCTCGTTTAATCGCCCATATAGAATTTGCCAATTTGGTGCAAAGTGTACAAGATATGAAATATAAACAAGTTTTGCACTAGTGTGTGACATAGCGTAAGAAGATTTGATTTGGGACATGGTAATATATAATCATGGAGAGATAGATTGGTCAAGATACGAAAACTGTAACAGTACTCAACTTGGATCCACGATTATGAACTAAGCATAACAACACATTGTCTGAAACATACAATAAGTAATGAGTAGTAAGAGCATCTTCGGCCGTTGGCCCCCCCAGGACGCATAAAAATCGCCCCCTGGGGACGAGCCGGCGATACAATCGGTGCTGGGGGCGGTTTTGCGTCCAGTCGTCGCCCCCAGGCGCCGAAATTGGCCCACTTTTCAGCCCCATTTCGGCGAATAAAGGGCCCATATGGGCGAGAATAGGCTCATATTCGGCGTGGTTCGCCGTGTCTCCGCGTTCAATTATCAACACAATTTTTTCTTATCACATATTTCATCACAGAAAAATCAAATACTTCAACAAAATAGTACAACAACAAATAGTTCAATACAAATTATATAGTTCAACAAATAAAAACTCATATTTCATCACACGTCGCGCCCGACGTCCCCCTTGAGCCTCCATAGATGCTCAATCAGATCTTTCTGCAGTTGATGATGCACCTGTGGGTCTCGGATCTCCTGACGCATACTGAGATAGGCAGTCCAGGTTGCCGGCAGCTGGTGATCAACTTCGGCTAGAGGACCCTGCCTGTAGTATGGTTCAGTGTCAAACACTGGGTCTTCTTGCTCGCTCTCGATGATCATGTTGTGCAAGATGACACAGCAAGTCATAATCTCCTACATTTGATCTTTCGACCAGGTCTGAGCGGGGTACCGGACAACAGCAAATCGAGATTGGAGCACACCAAATGCCCGCTCGACATCCTTCCTGCAAGCCTCCTGAATCTTCGCAAACCAGGCGTTCTTGCCTCCTGGCACAGGGTTTGAGATTGTCTTCACAAATGTCGACCATCTCGGATAGATGCCATCAGCTAGATAGTATCCCTTGTTGTAGTGCCGCCCATTGATCTCGAAGTTCACCGAAGGAGAATGACCTTCAACAAGCTTGGCAAAGACAGGAGAGCACTGCAGCACGTTGATGTCATTGTGAGTTCCTGGCATACCAAAGAAGGAGTGTCAAATCCAGAGGTCTTGTGTGGCCACCGCCTCAAGTACCACACTGCAACCGCCTTTGGCGCCTTTGTACATCCTCTGCCAAGCAAATGGGCAATTCTTCCATTTCCAATGCATGCAGTCGATGCTTCCAAGCATCCCAGGAAATCCTCTTGTTGCATTCTGTGCTAGGATCCGAGCAGTGTCTTCCGCATTGGGTGTTCTCAAGTATTGCGGTCCAAACACTGCCATCTCTGCCCGACAGAACTTGTAGAAACACTCTATGCTGGTGGACTCGGCCATGCGCCCATAGTCGTCGAGTGAATCACCGGGAGCTCCATATGCAAACATCCTCATCGCTGTCGTGCACTTCTGGATGGAGGTGAATCCAAGGGCGCCGGTGCAATCCATCTTGCACTTGAAGTAGTTGTCGAACTCCCGGATGGAATTCACAATCCTAAGGAAGAGCTTTCGGCTCATCTGATAACGGTGCCGAAATGTTTTCTCGCCGCGAAGTGGAGCATCGGCGAAGTAGTCGGAGTAGAGCATGCAGTAGCCTTCGAGACGATGCCGGTTCTTTGCTTTCACCCGCCCCGGCGCCGAGCCACCTCGCCGTGGCTTTTCATTGCTCGCCGGCAGCTGGGCGAGGGCGGCGAGCACCATGAGATGCTCTTCTTCCTGGACGTCGGCCTCGGCTTCCTCCTTCAGCAGCGCGGCGAGCGCTTCCTCGTCATCCGAGTCCATCGCCGAGGCAGGCAAATCGCCGAACACCTTGCGCCCGGTGGACGTGTACCCGCCGCTAAACTGCCCCTCCGCGGCCGGAAACGGCTGCCGGAAATGCCCAGCTGCTGTTGGAGGGGCTGCCGCGGCGAAGCTCTGCTATTTTTCCGGCGGGGAATGGCTATCTAGCGGTGAAGGGCGGCGGGCGGCACCGGGATATAGCTAGTGGCGGCCGAGGGCGCGGGGGGTGGGAGGCGAGTCGGGGAAGAAAACCTTGACTTTTCCCCCTGACGGTGTGGGCCAGCTGCGCTTTTCCCTTGCGCCGAAGCCCCCAATTGCCCCCAGTGCGCCGGGTTCGGTCTGTGACCGCCGGGCGGAAAAAAGGGCCGAACCGGCGATTTTCGGCGTCCTGGGGGCGCGACTTGGGCGTTTTTTTGGCGGCGGCGCCGAAAAAGTGGCATGGGGGGGCCTGTTGGGGGCGCGGCTGGAGATGCTCTAAGCCATCACACACAAATAAAGTACGGTGCGAGATTATTAAAGAGTTTCACAAACTCGGATAAGCTTCGCCTGCCCCTCCCCTCCCGCATCCCTCCTGCGAGCATCCGGAAGGAAAACCCTAGGGCCGGCGCCGTTGGGGCTCCCTTCTCCCCACTCCCTCGCCATCGCCAGAGGGCGTGACCACCGGCGGGGAGTCCGCGTCTCCTCGCGCGGGGGTCTTGGTGCGGGCCGAGGCTGCCTCGACTGTGGATGGCGTCGCGGCCAGGATGGTGGTGGTGACGGGCAATGCTGAGGAGGTGCTACCTTGGAGCCAGCGACGACAGCTGCAGAGGGACGATGTGGACGTCCAGATCTGGCTTCAGGAACTGCTGGTCGTGGGCGGCGCGGGTCACGGGCGGTTGCCCCTGTCGTGGCCCTCTGCTGGCGGGGGTGCCAGTGAGACAATGGTAGGCGCCCTCTCCCTCCTCTGCTCGGTCGGCAGGGCAGGGCAAAGGGGGCGCAACTAGTGGGTGCCAACTAAGTCTCGATCAGATTCGCCCGGATCTGGCCTTGATCGCCGACGGGCGGCTGATATATCTCCAATGTATCTATAATTTTTATTGTTTCATGCTATTATAGTATCAATCTTGGATATTTTATATACATTTACAAGCAATTGTATATTATTTTTTGGGACTAACCTATTATCTTAGTGCCCGGTGCGAGTTGTTCTTTTTTGCCTTTTTTTGGTTTTCAGAATATCAATACCAAACGAAGTCCAAATGCCACGAAACTTTTTGGAGATTTTTTTTCTGGACATAAGAGACCCTAGAAGCTTCGGGAGGGGACGAGAAGATGGAGCAGTGGCCCACGAGGCACCGGGGTGCATCCAGGGGGTAGGGCGCGCCCTGGTGGCTCGTGGGGCCCACGTGGCTTTGTTTTACCTAACTTCGCCTCTATAAATTCTCTAAAATCGGGAAACCAATAGAGAGCCGGCCAAAATACTTTTTCTGCTGCCGCAAGTTCCTGTTCTCGTGAGATCCCAGCTGGAGGCCTTTTCCGGCACTCTGCTGGAGGGGGATTCGATCATGGAGGGGATCTACACCAACCTTGCTGCCCTTCTGATGATGTGTGGGTAGTTTACCATAGACCTAAGGTTCCATAGTTAGTAGCTAGATGGATCTCTCTCTCTTTTTGATCTTCAATACAATGTTCTCCTCGATGTTTTTTGAGTTCTATCCGATGTAATCACTTTTTATGGTGTGTTTGTTGGGATCCGATGAATTGTGAATTTATGATCAGATTTTCCATGAATATTATTTGAGTTTTCTTTGAACTCTTTTATGCATGATTGTTATAGCTTTGTATTTCTCTCCAATCTATTGATTTGGTTTGGCCAACTAGATTGATTTTTCTTGCAATGAGAGAGGTGCTCTTTGTAATGGGTTCGATCTTGCGGTGCTCAATCCCCGTGTCAGAAAGGGACATGACACGTATTTGTATTGTTGCTATTAAGGATAAAAATATGGGGTTTATTCATGCGTGAGTTTACTGTGTCTACATCATGTCATCTTGTTTAAGGCGTTACTCCGTTCTTTATGAACTTAATACTCTAAATGCATGCTGGATAACGGTCGATGTGTGTAGTAATAGTAGTACATGCAGGCAGGAGTCGATCTACTTGTCTCGTACGTGATGCATATATACATGATCATTGCCTTGAAATATCGGCATGATTATTTTCTTTTCTATCAACTGCCCAACAGTAATTTGTTTAACCCTGTGGCCCCCGGGTCTACTTCTATCATATATTAAAAATCCTAAAAATACCTTGCTGCACTTCTACTTTATTTTTTTGTTTTGTTTTTTTTTTGTTCAATCTATCTATCAATTACTACACAATTTAATCTTGCACGTAACCGCCGAGGGATTGACAACCGTTTGTGTGCAGGTGCTGCTAACGAGGTGTTGTGTGGTTCTTCTACTAGATTGATGACCTTGGTTCATAACTGAGGGAAATATTTATCTCTACTATATTGCATCATCCTCTCCTCTTCAGGGAAATCCCGATGCAGTTCACAAGTAGCAGGGGCTCGGGCGCTGCATGGATGTGGGTTGCGAAGGTGTGGTGGCAGTGTGGGTCATTTCACGGCGGCGGCTAGACATGCTCCGACGTCTATCTGTTTGTGTGCGGCTCTAGGAGATGTCTCCGGTGTCCTCTCGCGGTTGTAGGTGGTGTCCAGTTCGACACCTCGCGTCATTAGGTGGGTTAGGCCAGTTGCAGATCCAGGCCAGGAGCTACAATTCGGCATCATAGGGGGTGGCATGTGGAGAGGTGGTGGAGGCGATGCGGTCGGCCACCCATCAGTGGCAGGGTGTCGGGCGTTGATGGGGTCCGCTCCTGCTTCACCTCTTCTCCGACCTGGTGGCTCCCCGATCGATCTGGTCGGTTCGGTCGTTGGCAGCTCTATCGGCGATCGGAGCATGGCGGTTTGTTCATCGCTGCAGCCATGGAGGTCATATTGGACGTCAGGTGTCCTGGGAAATGGCCCAGGTGGTGGGAGCGGCGATGCTCGTGGGTGGAGTTCGTGGCTCGGCTGCGAGCGGCTAGTGTCCATGGCCGCATGGGCGGTGTGGTGGCTAGCGGTTTGACGGTCTGTGGCGTGTGCAAGTGCACACCATGGGCAAAGGTGGACCATGCTTGCTGGTTGAAAAGCCTACCTGGCCTTGGCCAGGCCGACAAAGGCGGTGCCCGTGGACTTCATCATCTTCTTGAAGTCTCCGTTGTGGTTGCTCCCTTTCCCTTCGTCGTGCTCCGGGTGAAAATCTAGACCTTTGGATCGGGCGATGGCGGTGCCCCGGTGCCATGTCCTTCCTGAAGGCACCGTTTTGGAGCTCACGATTTCATCGACTATTAACTTCACCTCTTCGCGGTATCACAGGAAGGGCTCCAGCGGCTCTGTAGCGATGCCTATTGTCATTTCGTAGTCTACTTCGAGTCATGCGGTGATGTTGTTGTAGCTCTTAGGCACCTTTGTATCTGGCCTTGGGTGAGTGTGGGTGTTGGTGTGTTGGGTTGTGGTTGTATCGGTCTGTTGTTGGTTGTTGCTTTATATATAGAGCAGGGCGAAAGCCTTTTTGGTAAACACAGAGAAAAAGTAAATGAAGGAGCAGGAGCTTGTCATCATCCAGCCTCCAACAAAATAAAAACCTGGGGCAACCTAATAGAACTTAATTATACCCTCTGGCATCAAGACACCAAAAAGGGTAAGGAGTTGAGTGGACCATTTGAAGGAAATTATGTTGATACTTGGATTTCATGAAAATTGGATCAATTTGGTAATGCAGTATGTGTCCACTGATGAGTATCAGGTTCTTTTAACTCTGCAGAAAGTGAGAGTTTTAATCCCACAAGAGGATTAAGACAAGAGGATCATTTGTCTCCCTATCTTTTTTTGTAATGTGGGGAGGGTCTAGCTACTCTGTTAGGGCATGTGAAGGAGAACAGAAATATTTCTGGAGTTGAAGTTTGTGGAGAGGCCCCTTCTATGCAAACCTTCTATTTGCTCATGACTCTTTGATCCTCATGAAAGCTAACTCACAAAATTCTAGTCTTTGAAATTAATTCTAGATTCTTATTGTGCGGCCTCACGACAATTGGTGAGTGAAAAAATCGAGCATCTTCTTTAGCCCAAGTTCAAGAGTGGAGACTCGCGATCAAATTGAACATTTTTATATCATGACAGAGGCTCTCAATGATAGATATCTAGGCGATTTGGGCTTGCCTGCCACTGTGGGCATGACAAATCAATTTTTCTTCAACATATTGTTGATTGAGTTAATATGAGAACTAATTGACGAAAATAAAGATGATATCCGTTGGAGGATAGGAAGTTCTCAAATCTGGTGCACAAGCTATTCTCACTTATGCTATGTCAGTCTAAAAAATTCCTAAACAAACTTGTGAAGGAATAACTGTCACGATGTCACATTATTGGTGGTGAGATGAGGACAATCACAAGAGGATACACTGGATGGATTTGTTGAAGATGTGTGTTCTTAAGAGCCAAGATGTATGGGACTTCGTGATATCTAGTGCTTTAACCTCGCGATGTTGGCAAAACAAGCGTGACATCTTCTAGATAATCCGGATTCTTTAAGCGCAACAATTTTGAGAGCCAAATATTTTCCTGATGGCGATTTGTTGAATGCTAAGTAAAAAAGGAATCTTCTTTTACTTGGCAAAGTATTATGGGGAGAGTTAATTCTCTTAACATGGTCATAATTTGAGGGTTGTGACAGACATAATATCAATATTTGGGATGATGCATGGATTCCCAATTTGCGTTAACAGGAGAGTTATCATACCCATAGGAGGCAAATTCTATCTAGGGTTGAAAGTGCATCTAGACCCTAAGTGTATTTTGATGTTGATGGCAATATGATTAGTGGGACGGATGTTGGTTGTCAAGTTTATCTCAGGACATTGGTCTATTGGTGATATATCATGGAGATGCTTGACTCCCATTTTAAAAAGGAAAAAGGCATCAGTTATACAAAGACTAAGTTTTTATTTTTGTATTTGAGTCATAAGAAAAGTGCGTTGTTAAGAGGGATTGAGATGATTTGGTATGTTCGGGGATCATGCAAAAACATATACGCTATCCACCCCCATGCCTAACTTAATGTGTTAAAACCATATCCAAAATAGATTGATGATGCCCCTAGAGGTCTAGGGAAATCTCTTTGGGTACCCTAGATCCCCGGCCCTTCGAACCCATGTCCATCGGGGTCACCCTCCCTTGAGTGGTTATCCCTTTGGATGGGTCAACACCCGAGGTCTCTGACCTCGGGTCTCCCAGGTTGAGGAATTTCTCTTGGGTGACCCTGGGTCCCTGAGGCTCTTTAGCCTGGGTCCTCGGGGTCCACTGAGAGGCAACGATCAATTTGGGGTAGGTGTATAAATACGCACTCTTCTTCCACCTCCAACCCTATTCATCCATTTGAGCTTCTCCACCATTACCAAAACCTAAAAGCTCAATTGATCTTCATCCCTCCACTCATACTCCACCAAAATTTGGGAATTGAAACATAATCACCCGATCTATGCTTCCACCAAACCAATTTGTGACCCCCATATGTGTACATCACCAAAATTGTTACTCTTGGAGATTTGGGACTCCTATGCAGTAGGAGTCTATCCTAAAATATTCCTTGCATGTGGTGTGCTTCGGGATAGCCTGTAAAGGTTATGTGGTCGCCTTCAAGACCAACCACAAATGATTTGAGGCCCATTTGTTGGGGTGACTCAAAGGAGACTAGGGTGAGCCACTTAGTGGCGTTCGGGAGCTTTGGCTCTTGATAACCCACAAGTATAGGGGATCGCAACAGTTTTCGAGGGTAGAGTATTTAACCCAAATGTATTGATTCGACACAGGGGGAGCCAAAGAATATTCTCAAGTATTAGCAGCTGAGTTGTCAATTCAACCACACCTGGAAACTTAGTATCTGCAGCAAAGTGTTTAGTAGCAAAGTAATATGATAGTGGTGGTAACGGCAACAAAAGTAAAGACAGCAAAAGTAATGTTTTTGGTATTTTGTAGTGATTGTAACAGTAGCAGCGGGAAAGTAAATAAGCGAGAACCAGTATATGGAAAACTCGTAGGCACCGGATTAGTGATGGATAATTATGCCGGGTGCGGTTCATCATGTAACAGTCATAACATATGGTAACACAGAACTAGCTCCAATTCATCAATGTAATGTAGGCATGTATTTTGTATATAGTCATACGTGCTTATGGAAAAGAACTTGCATGACATCTTTTGTCCTACCCTCCCGTGGCAGCGGGGTCCTATTGGAAACTAGGGGATATTAAGGCCTCCTTTTAATAGAGAACCGGAACAAAGCATTAGCACATAGTGAATACATAAACTCCTCAAACTATGGTCATCACCGGAAAGTGGTCCCGATTATTGTCACTTCGGGGTTGCCGGATCATAACACATAGTAGGTACTATAGACTTGCAAGATAGGATCAAGAACTCACATATATTCATGAAAACATAATAGGTTCAGATCTGAAATCATGGCACTCGGGCCCTAGTGACAAGCATTAAGCATAGCAAAGTCATAGCAACATCAATCTCAGAACATAGTGGATACTAGGGATCAAACCCTACCAAAACTAACTTCATTACATGATAAATCTCATCCAATCCATCACCGTCCAGCAAGCCTACGATGGAATTACTCACGCACGGCGGTGAACATCATGAAATTGGTGATGGAGGATGGTTGATGATGACGACGGCGACGAGTCCCCCTCTCCGGAGCCCCGAACGGACTCCAGATCAGCCCTCCCGAGAGGTTTTAGGGCTTGGCGGCGGCTCCGAATCGTATAACGCGATGATTTCTTCTCTCTGTTTTTTTCTCCCCGAAAGCCAATATATAGAGTTGGAGTTGGCGTCGGAGGGTTTCCAGGGGGGCCATGAGGTAGGGGGCGCGCCCTAGAGGGGGGCGCACCCCCCACCCTCGTGGACAGGGTGTGGGCCCCCTGGTCTTCATCTTTGGCGAGGATATTTTATTGTTTTTCTAAGGTGTTCCGTGGAGTTTCAGGACTTTCCGAGAATATTTGCTTTCTGCACATAAAACAACATCATGGCAATTCTGCTGAAAACAGCGTCAGTCCGGGTTAGTTCCATTCAAATCATACAAGTTAGAGTCCAAAACAAGGGCGAAAGTGTTTGGAAAAGTAGATACGACGGAGACGTATCAACTCCCCCAAGCTTAAACCCTTGCTTGTCCTCAAGCAATTCAGTTGACAAACTGAAAGAAAGAAAGAAAAACTTTTACAAACTCTGTTTGCTCTTGTTATTGTAACTATGTCAAGCCAGCATTCAAGTTTTCAGCATATATCATAACTAACCACATTTGCAACAATTCTCAAGTCTAATAATTACTCATATCAATAGCATAATCAACTAGCAAGCCATAATAATAAATCTCGGATGACAACACTTCCCCAAAACAATCATATTATGATATAACAAGTTGGTATCTCGCTAGCCCTTTCTGAGACCGCAAAACATAAATGCAGAGCACCTTTAAAGATCAAGGACTGACTAGACATTGTAATTCATGGTAAAAGAGATCCAATCATAGTCACACCCAACATAAATTAATAGTGATGAATGCAAATGACAATTGTGCTCTCCAGCTAGTGCTTTTTAATAAGAGGGTGATGACTCAACATAAAAGTAAATGGATAGGCCCTTCGCAGAGGGAAGCAGGGATTTGCAGAGGTGCCAGAGCTCGGTTTTGAAATAGAGCTAAATTGCATTTTGAGCGGTATACTTTCATTGTCAACGTAACAACTAAGAGATGGCGATATCTTCCATGCTAAACAAATTATAGGCAGTTCCCAAACAGAATGGTAAAGTTTATACTCCCCCTCCACCAACAAGCATCAATCCATGACTTGCTCGAAACAACGAGTGTCTCCAACATACATCAGGTCCCAGGGGGAGTTTTGTTTGCAATTAATTTTGATTTAGTTTGCATAAAGTATGGGACTGGGCATCCCGGTGACCAGCCATTTTCTCGTGAGTGAGAAGCGGAGTCCACTCCTCTTGAGAATAACCCGCCTAACACGGAAGATAAGGACAGCCTTGGTTGATACATGAGCTATTCGAGCATACAAAACAGAATATTTATTTGAAGGTTTAGAGTTTGGCACATACAAATTTACTTGGAACGGCAGGTAGATACCGCATATAGAAAGGTATAGTGGACTCATCTGGAATAACTTTGGGGTTTAAAGGGATTGGATGCACAAGCAGTATTCCCGCTTAGTACAAGTGAAGGCTAGCAAAAGACTGGGAAGCGACCAACTAGAGAGTGACAATAGCCATGTACATGCATTAACATTAATAAACATTGGATGCAAGCATGAGTAGGATATAATCCACCATGAACATAAATATCGTGAAGGCTATGTTGATTTGTTTCAACTACATGCGTGAACATGTGCCAAGTCAAGTCACTCAAATCATTCAAAGGAGGATACCACTCCATCATACCACATCATAATCATCTCAATAGCATGTTGGCACGCAAGGTAAATCATTATAACTCATAGCTAATCAAGCATGGCACAAGCAACTATGATCTCTAATTGTCATTGCAAACATGTTTATTCACAATAAGCTGAATCAAGAACGAGGGGCTCATCATATTTACAAAAACAAAACAGGTCGAGTTCATACTAGCTTTTCTCATCTCAGTCAGTCCATCATATATCATCATAATTGCCTTTCACTTGCACGACCGAATGGTGTGAATAATAATAAGAGTGCACGTGCATTGGACTAAGCTGGAATCTGCGAGCATTCAAGAAACAGGAGAAGACAAGGCAATATGGGCTTTGGGTTAAATCAACATTAAAGCATATAAGAGCCACTACAATAATTTAATTATGGTCTTCTCCTAGTGACCCCCAAAGAAAAGAAAAGAAAAGAAAACTATTTACATGGGAAAGTTCCCAACAAGCAAAAGAAGAACGAGAAATATTTTTGGATTTTCTTTTTAGTTACTACTACAGCAAATAAGTAAATTACTACTTTTTTTTTGGTTTTTCTTAAGGTTTAACAAACACACAAGAAGAAAGTAGGAAAAAGAAAATAAACTAGCATGGATATTACAGTGAAAGAGTATGAGCACCGACATCTAGCAGTGAGTGTGTGTGAACATAAATGTAATGTTGGTGAGAAATACGTACTCCCCCAAGCTTAGGCTTTTGGCCTAAGTTGGTCTATTGCCAGGGATAGCCTGGCGGATACCCGTAGGTGTAGCTGGGGTCGTACTGCGATGAAGAATAGTTGGGATCATACTGTGATGAAGAAGACTCTGACTGCCACTGACTGACAGTCATCTCTGGATCCCAAGAATAAACAGATTGTCGCGGGGGCTCATCTTGTGGTTCCGGTTCCTGGGCTGGTGCAGGATTCTTGTAAGCTTGTACGGCAGCCCATGTAACGAGGTAAGGTCCTACAAAATTAAACAAAGAAGGAGCAGGCAACATAATAGTTTCAGGATAATGTTTATCAAAGTATAACTTATATTTGAGCTCTCCATCCCTACCCTTAACAAGAAAATCATGAGCTATCATGCTCTTATAATCTAAGTAAGCATTAGGCAGCAATTTTTCTTCTTTCTCATAATGCCTAATAGCTATGTTAAAATGTGCAGCGAGGCGTGAAGCATAAATGCATCCAAAGATGGGGCCTTTAGTACGGTTCAAACTCAACCACCTAGCAATAATTCCGCCCATACTAACAGTGTTGTCGTGGTATAAACCATGGAACAAAATGATAATATTAGGTACGCTAAAGTTCCCACAGTTCCCACAACCTATCAAGCATCGACTAGAAAATAAAGCAAAATAGCGTAACACAGGAAAATGTATGTTAGTGATCCTTGCATCAGAAACCTTCCTGGTTTCTCCCACAGAGATAAGTTTAATAAATGGTTCCAACTCCTTACGGGTGGTTCCTCTAAAGTGCCCTCAGGGGGTATGTTGCAGACTGCGCAAAATTCAGACAATGGCATTTTCTTCACAACGTCATATAAATGAAACTCTACTGATGGAGGTGATTCCTTAGGGTAAAAGTAGAAGTTTTGCACAAAAATATTGGTGAGTAAGAGATACTGTGGACGTTGGTCGCGGACGAAGTCGGTGAGGCCAGCATTTTCAATCAATGAATAGAAATCCTCATAAATCCTGGCCTCTCTCAAGAAATTATCAGAAGGTCATTCACATGGCCGGATTTCCGCGGTACGAGGCAAATTATATTTGGGTCTCTGAGATTCTTCATTTTGTTTCTCCTTTGAGCTTCGGCTCGACGAGCCCCTCAAAATTCTCTTCATCATTTTTCTGAAATAATCTGAATTTTTTAGTAACTTCAAACAAAAGTGAACCAACTTCAATAAAACTGATAGCAACTACTCCTACAAGTGCCTAGAGCCTATATCAAGCATTAGAACTACTTGGAACTATATAAATTTGACATGCAAGCTCAAGAACATGGTCACCTATGCAGCACAAATATGCAAAGAATAAAGCACTAGAACAAAAACTAATTGGACCAATGGAGGAGTCACATACCAAGGAACAATCTCCCCAAGCAGTTTCGCGAGAGGTGCTTTGAGCAAGGAGATCGAAAATCACAGCAAAAGTGGCTGGAACTCGTGCTTGAGTTGGTTTTTCGGGTTTGTGTGAGACAGAGGAAGAAGATGGGTGCTGGGATAAGTGGAGGAGGGCCACCGTGGGCCCATGAGGCAGGGGGCGAGCCCTAGAGGGGGGCGCGCCCACCACCCTCGTGGCCAGGTGGCAGCTCCTCCCGTGGTAATTTTTGCACAGTAAATCCTCAAATATTCCCGAAAAAATCATATTAAATTGGCATGTAATTCTGAGGACTTTTATTTTCGGGATATTTTTATATTGCACTGATAAGCCAGGAAACAGACAGAGAAATACTATTTTTACTTTATTTCTACTAATTAACAGAAAATTTAAAGAGGGTACAGAAGTTTGTGCTTCTAGTTTCATCCATCTCATGCTCATCAAAAAGAATCCACTAACAGGGTTGATCAAGTGTAGTTAACAAACCCATTCCGATAATCATGAAACCGGAGAAATTTCGAATAACACTAAGTTACCTCAACGGGGATATGCACATCCCCTATAATAAGTATATCATATTTCTTTTTGGCAGTAGGAAGAGGAAATTCAAAACCTCCAAATATAATCGATGGAATTTTTCCAATAGAGTTGATACTATGAACTTGAGGTTGTTTCCTCGGAAAGTGTACCGTATGCTCATTACCATTAACATGAAAAGTGACATTGCCTTTGTTGCAATCAATAACAGCCCCTGCAGTATTAAGAAAGGTCTTCCAAGAATAATAGACATACTATCATCCTCGGGAATATCAAGAATAACAAAGTCCGTTAAAATAGTAACGTTTGCAACCACAACAGGCACATCCTCGCAAATACCGACAGGTATAGCAGTTGATTTATCAGCCATTTGCAAAGATATTTCAGTAGGTGTCAACTTATTCAAGTCAAGTCTACGATATAAAGAGAGAGGCATAACACTAACACCGGCTCCAAGATCACATAAAGCAGTTTTAATATAATTTCTTTTAATGGAGCAAGGTATAGTAGGTACTCCGGGGTCTCCAAGTTTCTTTGGTATTCCACCCTTAAAAGTATAATTAGCAAGCATGATGGAAATTTCAGCTTTCGGTATCTTTCTTTTATTAGTAATGATATCTTTCATATATTTAGCATAAGGATTTGTTTTGAGCACATCAGTCAATCGCATACGCAAAAAGATAGGTCTAATCATTTCAGCAAAGCGCTCAAAATCCTCATCATCCTTTTTCTTGGATGGTTTCGGAGGAAAAGGCATGGGTTTCTGAACCCAAGGTTCTCTTTCTTTACCATGCTTCCTAGCAACAAAGTCTCTCTTATCATAACGTTTATTCTTTGATTGTGGGTTATCAAGATCAACAGCAGGTTCAATTTCTACATCATTATCATTACTAGGTTGAGCATCATCATTAACATTTTCACTAGGTTCATGTTCATTACCAGGTTGTGTTTCAGCATCAGACATAGAGATATCATTTGGATTATCAGGTGGTTCAGCAATAGGTTCACTAGAAGTTTGCACAGTTCTATCATTTTTCTTTTTCTTCTTCTTAGAAGAACTAGGAACATCAATATTATTTCTCTGAGAATCTTGCTCGACTCTCTTAGGGTGGCCTTCAGGATACAAAGGTTCCTGAGTCACTCTACCAGTTCTAGTGGCCACTCTAACAACATAATCATTTTTCTTATTATTCATTTCATGGAGCAATTCTTTTTGAGCTTTAAGTACTTGTTCTACTTGAGTGGTAACCATAGAAGCATGTTTGCTAACAAGTTTAAGTTCACCTCTAATATTAGCCATATAATCATCCAAGTATTTAATCATATCGGAATCATATTTCAATTGTCTACCAAAATAAGCATTGAATTTTTCTTGTTTGACAATAAAATTATCAAACTCATCAAAGCATTGCCTAGCAGACTTATAGTGAGGGATATCACCTTCATCAAATCTATAGAGAGAATTTACCTTTACTACCTGTGTCGGGATATCGGGATCAGGAGGTTCTTCAGTAAATAAGTGATTGAGATCATATGTTTCTTCGATAGGCGGTAGATTACCATGTATTTCTTCAATAGGAGGTAAATTCTTAACATCTTCAGCTTTAATACCTTTTTCTTTCATAGATTTCTTTGCCTCTTGCATATCTTTGGGACTGAGAAATAGAACACCTCTCTTCTTCGGAGTTGGTTTAGGAATAGGCTCAGTAATTGGAGCGGGAGCTGGCTCAAGAGGTGCCCAATTATTTTCATTTGTCAACATATTATTCAATAGAATTTCAGCTTCATCTGGTGTTCTTTCCCTGAAAAGAGAACCAACACAACTATCCGGGAAATCTCTGGAAGCATCGGTTAGTCCATTATAAAAGATATCAAGTATTTCAGGTTTCTTAAGAGGATGATCAGGCAAAGCATTAAGTAACTTGAGAAGCCTCCCCCAAGCTTGTGGGAGACTCTCTTCTTTAATTTGCACAAAGTTGTATATTTCCCTTAAAGCGGCTTGTTTCTTATGAGTAAGGCAATATTTAGCAGAGAAGTAATAAATCATATCCTGGGGACTACGCACACAACCAGGATCAAGAGAATTAAACCATATCTTAGCATCACCCTTTAATGAGAACGGAAATATTTTGAGTATATAAAAGTAACGCGATCTCTCATCATTAGTGAACAAAGCAGCTATATCATTTAACTTAGTAAGATGTGCCACAACAGTTTTAGATTCATAGCCATAAAAAGGATCAGATTCAACCAAAGTAATTATATCTGGATCAACAGAGAATTCATAATCCTTATCAGGAACACAGATAGGTGAGGTTGCAAAAGTAGGATCAGGTTTCATTTTATCTCTAAGTGATTCTTTGTTCCATTTAATCAATAACCTCTTAAGCTCATATCTATCTTTGCAGGCTAAAATAGCTAAAGAATAATCTTTATCAAAAAGATAACCCTGAGGAATAACGGGCATATTTTCATCATCACTTTCATCATCGTATTCAGATTCATTAATTTCTCTTTCTCTAGCCCTAGCAATTTGTTCTTCAAGAAATTCACTAAGGGGCACAGTAGTATCAGGCATAGAAGCAATTTCATCATAAGTATCATGCATAGCAGAAGTGGCATCATCAATAACACATGCGACATATCGGGACGAATAGCAGAAGCAGGTTTAGGTGTCTCTAGCTTACTCATAACAGAAGGTGAATCAAGCGCAGAGCTAGATGGCAGTTCCTTACCTCCCCTCATAGTTGAGGGATAAATTGTTGTCTTAGCGTCTTTCAAGTTCTTCATAGTGTCCAGCAGATATAAATCCCAAGTGACTCAAAGAATAGAGCTATGCTCCCCGGCAACGGCGCCAGAAAAAGGTCTTGATAACCCACAAGTATAGGGGATCGCAACAGTTTTCGAGGGTAGAGTATTTAACCCAAATTTATTGATTTGACACAAGGGGAGCCAAAGAATATTCTCAAGTATTAGCAGCTGAGTTGTCAATTCAACCACACCTGGAAACTTAGTATCTGTAGCAAAGTGTTTAGTAGCAAAGTAATATGATAGTGGTGGTAACGGCAACAAAAGTAAAGACAGCAAAAGTAATGTTTTTGGTATTTTGTAGTGATTGTAACAGTAGCAGCGGGAAAGTAAATAAGCGAGAACCAGTATATGGAAAACTCGTAGGCACCGGATTAGTGATGGATAATTATGCCGGATGCGGTTCATCATGTAATAGTCATAACATAGGGTGACACAGAACTAGCTCCAATTCATCAATGTAATATAGGTATTTATTCCATATATAGTCATACATGCTTAAGGAAAAGAACTTGCATGACATCTTTTGTCCTACCCTCCCGTGGCAGCGGGGCCCTATTGGAAACTAAGGGATATTAAGGCCTCCTTTTAATAGAGAACCGGAACAAAGCATTAGCACATAGTGAATACATGAACTCCTCAAACTATGGTCATCACCGGAAGTGGTCCCGATTATTGTCACTTCGGGGTTGCCGGATCATAACATAGTAGGTGACTATAGACTTGCAAGATAGGATCAAGAACTCACATATATTCATGAAAACATAATAGGTTAAGATCTGAAATCATGGCACTCGGGCCCTAGTGACAAGCATTAAGCATAGCAAAGTCATAGCAACATCAATCTCAGAACATAGTGGATACTAGGGATCAAACCCTAACAAAACTAACTTGATTACATGATAAATCTCATCCAACCCATCATCGTCCAGCAAGCCTATGATGGAATTACTCACGCACGGTGGTGAGCATCATGAAATTGGTGATGGAGGATGGTTGATGATGATGACGGCGATGAATCCCCCTCTCCGGAGCCCCGAACAGACTCCAGATCAGCCCTCCCGAGAGGTTTTAGGGCTTGGCGGCGGCTCCGTATTGTAAAACGCGATGATTTCTTCTCTCTAATTTTTTTCTCCCCGAAAGCCAATATATAGAGTTGGAGTTGGCGTCGGAGGGTTTCCAGGGGGCCCACGAGGTAGGGGGCGCGCCCCCCACCCTCGTGGACAGGGTGTGGGCCCCCTGGTCTTCATCTTTGGCGAGGATTTTTTATTGTTTTTTCTAAGTTGTTCCGTGGAGTTTCAGGACTTTCCGAGAATATTTGCTTTCTGCACATAAAACAACATCATGGCAATTCTGCTGAAAACAGCGTCAGTCCGGGTTAGTTCCATTCAAATCATACAAGTTAGAGTCCAAAACAAGGGCAAAAGTGTTTGGAAAAGTAGATACGACGGAGACGTATCAGCTCTCACACCTCTCTAACACTCCTTCGTGAGTATGACCTTCGGGATACATTCACGTCTCCAATTTCTGTGGTCAATCCATTTCTACACCTCCACTTGTTTTTCTTAGTTGGATGAGCCTTTGCTTATTAGTGATGTGATTATTCTATGAAGTTAAGAAAGTGAGCTTTTTTATTCAAAAAAGGGAAAGGAAGTTATGCTAGCACATAGCCCCTATACCCCTCCTCGTACATCATGTTCAGAGTCGAAGATGGGCAATCTTCATTTTCATCTTCCTCAAGCAGATCTGGAAAGTCTTCAAGTTCACTTGCTTCTTCCATGGAGTGACAGGGGATGTATTCTCCAGCCTCGTGGTGCTCAAGCTCATCTTTGCCTTTTATTTGTTCTAGCATGATCCTTGTGTTAGCTCACATGGATGGCCTTGCACATGCCAAATATGCCTTTAAGATCACTCAAGATCTTGTTCCCGCTCATCTTCCTAGAGTTATAAGCACGTGGGATGTCAACTTGATGAGATTGAAGCTTCTTCTTGGATGAAGTGGCGGTGTCCACGTCGGTTCCGTGGCGATCTGCAACAAGGTGTGATTGATGGATGGTAAGCACTACCAATGGCGAGTGTGGTTGGTCCAATAAGGAAAGGTTGAGACTAATTACATTTGATTTGGTCTTCATTATACACCTTATGGAAAATATTGTGAAGACCATAGATGTCATGTGTGTCAAACTCCAACACAAAACTTTGGGCATTGTAAATGCATTGGATTGTGTTTCTAACACAAAGGTGTTGCTTAATGAATCGAGGGAAGATGGCTGGGAATGTTTTATAGAAGAGCTCAAATTCTTTTGTATGAGACATGAGATTGATGTCAAAGGTATGGATCAATAATATGTATCTTTTCCTATCTCCCTACGTTTATATAAATCACAATGTAGAGATTTAGTCACCTACTCACATATAAGCTTGCTCATTAATTTCAAAATAATGGAACATATTCTGTTTTTACATATATATTGCAAGTTTAGGTGTGTGATAAAAGCTCGCTATAATCATGACAATACCACTCGTGGTAATCATGACAACACCACATTTATCCACCATTACAAAGTAGAGGTATTTAATGTTGCAATGGATTAATCAGTCATAGAGTTGAATGACCAATTTAGTTCTCTAGTAACCGAACTTCTAATCTTTGTTCATTCTTGGATCCGAGACATGGCACCTTAGAAAGTTAAAGATATGCAGGCTAGTGAAACAATTCTCCTGCTGATTTTTCCAGTCAAAAAGGAGATCAGTTGGAGTGTGAGCTACCACATTTCCATCTTGATACACTCAACCATCCAGAGAGAAAATATGTACACCACTTGCTAATTTGACAAAAATGATAGGTAAGTCTGAAAAATCTGCAGATTGTCCAATGTTTGATAGGTTATTACGATTAGTGATAACTCTTCCGATGTCAATTGGAACAACAGAGTTGGGCTTCCCTATTATGAAACTTGTCAAGACACATCTTTGAACTAAAATGGGAGACAATTTTCTTCACCATTGCATGGCAGTCTACATTGAGAAGTATAACTAGCAACCAAGTTTATGTGTGAAAATTTATCAAGACGTTTGACCTTGATATATATATATATATATATATATATATATATATATATATATATATATATATATATATATATATATATATATATATATATATATATATAGGGATTGACTATTCGTCACCCTGGGTGAGGAATAGTTATTCTTCACCCCCTCTATTTTACCATTAATGCACCGTAATTTTACGTTCCGTAAGTTTTGTCTTATTTCCGACGTAAAAAGAGACTGTAAGAAAATATATAATCGCCGTAAAAAAATATTTTATGCTATGTAAAATTACAAACGTAAAAACATAGTGTAAAATACACATAAACTCCAAATTTTCTTGTCTTATGACCTATATTTTTATTTTTTATGTCAATTTTTACGTAGTGAATGTAACTATTTGAATTCCAAACGTAATTTAATTATGAAATGATTGTAAGATTACCTCAGGTGAAGAATAACTTATTCTGCACCCTAGGTGATGAATAGCATCACTATATATATATATATATATATATATATATATATATATATATATATATATATATATATATAATTTTCATTTGTATTGCAGAACAATGAGCATACTTTGATGATTTAGACCTTGCAATATCTACTATGCAATGTCTACTTCAATTTCTTGCTCAGTCCTTGCGTCTATAATCTGAAAATACAGCAAAAGAACGCACATGTGTTCATATTATCCATCATTCACTGTAGCTAGAAGGAAGAATCTGGACGGATCTTTCATTCCTGGTCGATTTATGATAAGATGCCGATCTATGGCAGGATATGAGTGCATTGACAATCGTTTGCGATGATAATTCCGTGACAGAGACACAGTTGAACCACCAAGCAGCTGCCTAATTCGACAGGGCCTACACCATTAAGTAGTAGAGCTTTCTTTGACTAGTGACTTTTCCCATATCCATTCCAAGGAGCGGATGACGTTAATTATGTCTTGGACGGCAACAGTGTACTACTAATAAGCTACTGACACGAGGACATACTACCGAGTTCATCTGCACTTGAACCCTCCTCTGTTCTGTTTGCTCCCTGCACCTGAACCGTCCACTCGCCGATCAGATGCCCATCGACGGTTCTTAGAGGATAAGGATCGTGCCCGGAGTCCGGTCGTCAATTCAAGTTGCCATCGTGGTAAGTTTGTGTGGTGAGGTGATTTTCCCTCCAAAAATTAAAGATGGTGAGACGATTGTGTCGATGGTGGTCATGGGCTTGTCTTGCACATCACATGCGGACCCAGTGTTGACCAAGATGGTCAGAGGCTGACTTGGACCAGGCGAGGCCGAGCCGCCAGGCTGGAGAAGAACACGACGCGATGGAGACAGCAGCAATGGCGACGGCCCGTGTCGACCTCGATGCTGAATGCGTTTTTTATTTGCAATTGCAGCAGGTGGTTGAGGGGCCCTGATAAATGCTGTGCGAGAAAAACATGCCGGATCTGATGCTCCAAGACAAAGACGCCCATGAGGCCGGGCAGCAGCTCTGGGGTAAAATCCATAACTATTTACACGAGAATCTCTTCCACGTGAACCAGAAACATTTCTCTGAACTTCTTTCCCATAGGCAGGTAACATGATTAAAAAGTTTCAGGGCAATATTAGGGGAAAAAAGAGAGGCCAGAATTAGAAACGACCCAAAGAAGAGCAAGCAAGAGAATAGAACGCCAGCCCGCGCAACAACGACACAGCGTCGTATACGGCAAAAAAACAGTACCGGGACGACGCGGGCCTTCTATTTTTGCGAGTTTTCACTTTCACAGCTCGCGGCTGACCCGGGTCCACGTTCTGCGCAGGGCACGGGACGGCAGTACCAAACAAATGCAACCGTGCGTACTCGCAACAGGGCGGGCACAGTCCGAGGGCCTGAACCCTGCCGGAGAAAAGTAAAGACGCACTGCACTGTGCACTGCACTCGCTCGGAAAATTGGAAAGATCCTGGACGGACTTGGACTGCTTCCTTTTTGCATAGAAAGGAGCCAAGTCACTCCACTCATCCTCTCCTGAGAGTCTGAGACGGACCTCGCCACTGCCATTGCAGTCCACTTGGACTAGGAAGATCAGCTAGCGTGGTTGGACCTTGGACCTTGGAGCTGGAGGAGAGAGATGGGGGCGCGGAGGACGCCATGCGGCTGGAGACTGCTCTTCTTCCTCGGGCTGCTTGCCGAGGTCCATGGCTCTTCGTCTCCAGGGGTTAAGGCAGTAGCGGATGCCCTCCCTCCTACCTCCAGGCTCTTCCCTGCTGAAGGTACGTGTGCTCAGCAGCTGCAAATGCATTGCTCCATCTCTGCCATCGGGCGATTCCCCTCCCCTCTCCTCCGCGTTCGGAGATGGCTGTGATAAGCAGAGCATGCCTTTTGCTTCCCAGGCTTAATTTTCCTGCTCTTTCTCCTTCTTCCCTTTTTTCGTCTCTTTGCTTCTCCCATTTTGGTCTTCTTTGCTTGGGACTGTCAGATGAGTTCTGCAAAAAGAACGAATCACTGCCTCACTTTAGTTCAAGATACATGCAGAAAAATCTCTAAAGAACAGATCAAGAGAATCTTGGATATCTTCCGAACGAATGCAAACCCTGTAGCAACAAGTACTGTAGACTACTGTTTTGCTGTGTGCTTCCTTACCCCGCGTACATGTGGATGTGGATGTAATGGAGAAGAAGGATGTGCTCAAGCCGTGTTCATGATTTCTTTCTTATTTTCCTTTTGCAATTCTCGCAGTGCGCACTCTTCGCCGGATCGCGGCGAATATGGGGATATCGCATTGGAACTTCTCCGCCAATCCGTGTGGCTCCGGCGGCGGCTTGGAGTGTGACTGCTCCTTCGACAACAATACCATGTGCCATGCCACTGAGATGTATGTATGCATGCATGACTCCTTGGCGCTTCTCACCTTCTTGTAAAACATTAGGGGATACCTGTAAAATTGATCTTACTAGACTAGAGCTGAGCAGATATCATGTTGACACATTTCTGTGCTCTAACATACCTTTTGCGCTGTTCCGAACATCTTCGCAGATTCCTCAGGGGCCAGAACTTCACCGGCCGGCTCCCACCAGATTTTGCCGATCTCCCTAATCTCCTCCAACTGTAAGTACTAAACAGCCAGTCAAACTAATCCAAGCCTTGCTAAAAAAATTCAGTCTAAGCCATAAACTTATTGAGGTGTTTCTCAAGAGAATAATAACACCATGATTCCATATTACAATGTTGCAGAGACCTAAGCAGGAGCTTGTTCCATGGCACGGTGCCTGACCGGTGGGCCCGGATGAAGTTGCAAGGACTGTGAGTGGCCTCGCCCTTCACCTTACCCATTGTTATCTTTGAGTGAGTAGTACAGCAAAAAGTAGCATGTGGAGCTATTTTGGACTATCCAAGAAAAATATGCCACTAGAAATGTTTACATTTTGGGTGGAACTGGTGAAGGCACAGTCCCCATCTTATCTATGGAGCGCGACTGGAATGTCGGCATGCAAAGCATCTCAGATGCCAATAAATTAGGCTACTCGCAAGCACGGTTTTCAAAATGCCAGGCATCTTTTGTGCAGTGCTCTACCAACCTTTTCAGAAGTGCAGAATATAGTCTAGGATGAATCCACGAAGAATAAAATCAAGCAATAAGCAGCATTTTCATCGCCGCTGTCTTGTCGATGCGTTAATATTGCTAGTCTTCTAACCAGGCCATAGGGGAGATGAGATCCATGACAATGCCCTTAATTTCATTTACGAGGCATGGTTTAGTATAGCACGGGAATCATTCCCCAAAAGTATATTAAGAAATCCTGTTTAGTCATAAACGACAAGTAAATAAGGGAACAGAGAAAAATCATCAATTATATGCATGCCTTGTGTTTGGAAAGAAGACTGATAAACTAGTCCATATGAACAAGATTATGTTTTACATCAACGGAAAAGCTAAACTGGACAAGCATGCAATAATGTCAAATACATTTTTATAAATCAAATTTCTACTTGTTCCCTATGATTAGAATTTCAATTATTTCCGCGTGTTAAGCCACAAAATTTTGCATAATTATAAGAAATGGAAAGCCGTAAAACAGAATTATGCAGCATGTCATTCATCTGTTCATGCCAAAGTCCTGCAGGTCACTAATGGGAAACAGATTGTCAGGGCCTTTTCCCATGGCTCTTACGAGAATCACAACCTTGACTAACCTGTAAGCAAGAAATTCGGTGAAAACAACTTCGATTCTCTACTTTTGAGTTCTCTTTTCTAACTACAATCTGAAAATTATAATCCGAAGGAGCATTGAAGCAAATGAGTTCCATGGGCAAATCCCAGCTGAAATTGGGCATCTCATGCAACTGGAGAAGCTGTGAGTATTTTTCTTTGTACAACAGGCAAGAGTTGCTGGTATTTGGTGAACATAGTTCCTCATGACCTATATATCTTCGCTCAGGATAATATCAACCAACGAGTTCACTGGACCCCTGCCGGCTGCTCTTTCCTTGCTGACCAATTTGACCGACTTGTAAGGATACTAAGATCTTTGTTTTTCCCTGTTGCCTACCACAGACTCTTTTTGTAATGTTCAGCTATTGAATCTCCTAACAGAAGGATTTCTGGAAACAATTTATCTGGGAGACTTCCTGATTTCTTGGCTAAACTGACAAAGCTTGGAAAACTGTAAGTTGGAAAGATCATGACAGAACAGATTGGAAATCCACAGATACCCAAGTATGTTATTTATTAAAGGGGATTTCTCATGATGCAGGCAAATCGAAGGATCTTTGCTGGAAGGGCCTATTCCCCCGGGCTTATCCAAATTGACAAACCTTTCCGATCTGTACGATGACAAATGTTTGAGATTTCCGTAATTCCAGCTGCACCATGCAATTTATCTATTGGGTAGAAGTGTTAAACTAAAGCGGAAAATTCTGGTTGCGTTTTTCTGTTAACCAGGAGAATTAGTGATCTGAGAGGCAGTGGATCAGTTTTCCCGGATCTAAGAGGAATGCAATCGATGAAAGCATTGTAAGTTTAAATCTGCTGAGTTTCCAGGCTTTTTGTACATAGGTTCTCATATACATATGAAATTTTTATATGTAGGGTCCTTAGGAATTGTTCAATCAGCGGGGGAATCCCTTCTTACATATGGAGCATGGAAAATCTCACGCATCTGTAAGTTTCATCACGTTGGTTCCATGTATAGACTATAGATCAATGCAGCGTGTTGGGAGTACACATGAAATATGTCAACACTAAACGTACTCGTTGTTGACATGTTTTTATCATCAATGTTCTCTATGCAGGGATCTGAGCTTTAATGAACTGACCGGAAAAGTAACAGATTCGTTCACTAATAGGGGAACCGTAGATCACATGTAAGTTGGTATTTACAATAAATTGAACTGGGCATGCTATTTTATTTGGGCTACTTTCCTGAATGCACCTCAACAAAAACAATCTTGCAGATATCTAACTGGAAATTCACTCACTGGGAACATACCTGATTGGCTATTGCGAAGCAACAGCATTGTGTAAGTTCATGCGTACATGCACACTCTAAATATGCATCGCTCTTAGATGCTAATACTTGCAGATATCCATGAAATTCTATCACATATTTTCCTTTTCCTGAATCTTCTAAAAGCTGTCATAAAAGTTCAGAACATAAGAGTTAACATCTCTAAGATATAAAGTGTTATTAGGTGTTGATGCCCAATTCATTCATGACGGGAAAAAACCTATAAGATGTTTTTCTTGATCACAAGCAACGGCAGTTAGCATTTCCTTAGAAATTATTTAGACGTGCCTCTATCTGCTCCGTCGGCTAAACAGGCATGCCTCTATCTGCTCTGTCTGTTAAATAATTATGTTGGCTGCATAACAAAATAGCTATGCCCATACATTCATCTTAAAGCTTAAGACAATGTAATATGACTGCTAGTGCTATGATTGAATCTGTAACAGTCTGAACTCAAAAAATGTATTTCTTACTTGATATAATTAAATTTACCATTAAACTATCAAATGCAGGGACCTCTCTTTTAATAATTTCACGATTGGGAGCTCAGGTCCTCCTACTCAATGTCAAGGGAGCGCGTAAGAAATCTGTATCAGAATTTCTGAGTTTTTTTCCGTCACAACACTTGTGGAGATAATTAAATAGTTTCATGTGACTCTTCAATTTGCAGCAATCTAGTGGAGAGTTATTCACCTGAAATGAACCGTTTGTAAGATTATTTATCCTGTTGCTTCAAAAGACTTAAAGAACTTTCGGCCAACAGACCAATCCAGACATAATAACATCTTCTTTTACTCTGGGTGATTCTACCTTTTTGTGCAGAAATAATGTCCAGCCATGCTTGAAGAAGAACTTCCCATGTGCTTCGAATGGACAATGTGAGTTGATGCCCAGTATTTATTTTTCCGCAGTTGCTTCTGACCACCAACGAATGGGAAGAACAAACAGATGTTTGTTGACTGTCAAGGGCCTCGGTGCCCAAGACAGCAGGACCTCGACTACGTAGCTCGTAGTCTTGGTGGATAGGAGCGCTAGGATTTTTGCCTGGCTGCTCAATGGTGCGGGAGATGAGGATAGGAGTAGAGGGAGAGATAGGAGATAATGACTTTATTGCTTGACCTCAAAGGGTGCTGATTATACGATATATAAAGGCCCCATGGGCTGCTAACAAACTAGAAACTATGCCTAACAAACTACTCCTTTATTCTAGGAACTAATGTATAAGGACCAGGACTCCTGCCCGGACTACGCCTCGCCTGTTGCGGCCGGCAGTTGTTGCTCCTGGCCGCGTGGCCCGCGCCTGTAGGCAGTGCCCCACATGACATCTCTCCCGCCCTCGACGAGCAGCTCGTCCTCGAGCTGAAAAGCGGGGTAGCGCTCGACGAAACTGTCAAGATCCTCCCATGTAGCTGATGATGCAGCTTCGCCCTTCCAGTGGACGAGTAGCTGGCGAACGCCGCGTGCTAGGCGTGCACGAGTCACGCGTTCCGGTTCTGGAACAGCCGCCCCGTTGTGGATCAGAGGCAAACCCGGCGGTGCAGTTGGAGGCGTGCCGAAGAACTTCTTGAGGAGGCCCACGTGGAACACGTCATGGAGGCGCGAGCGTGCCGGAAGCTCAAGGCGGTAGGCCACGTCGTTGACGACCTCTGAAATGCGGTACGGCCCATAGAAGCGTGGCTTGAGCTTGCCCCTGGTTGGCAAGTTGAGAGAGGACGCGGCGCGCTGGCGAAGACGAAGCCAGACCCAATCGCCCACGTCATGCCGAATGTCCCGATGGCGTCTGTCGTAGTAGGACTTGTAGACCGCTTGTGCCTGCTGTAGACGATAGCGGACGTCTGCGAGTAGCTCGTCGCGCTCCGCCATGCTCTTGGCCACTGTAGCCACCCGCGTGTCGCTCGGCTCGTAAGAGCGAATAGTGGGAGGGTCGCGGCCATACACAAGCTTGAACGGAGTTTCTTGGGTCGCTGTCTGGTAGGCGGTGTTGTAGATGTACTCGGCCCAGGGAAGCCACCGGAGCCACTGCCTGGGACGATCCCCGGTGAGGCAACGGAGGTACATCACAATGACCTTGTTAGCAGCCTCTGTTTGGCCATCCGACTGTGGATGAAACGCTGACGTCATGTGCAGCTTCGTCCCAGTGAGGCGCATGAGCTCCCTCCAAAAAGCCGAGGTGAAGACGGGGTCGCGATCAGAGACCATGGACTGCGGAACGCCATGGAGACGCACAATCTAGGCGAAGAACACCTGCGCCACTGATTCCGCCGTGTACGGGTGGGCCAGCGCCACAAAGTGGCAGTACTTGCTGAAGCGATCCACCATAGTGAGGATGACAGACTTCCCGCCCATGCGAGGGAGCGCTTCCACGAAATCGATGCCGATGTCAGTCCACACGGCCGTGGGCACCGGCAGCGGCAGCAGCAGACCGGCGGGGTGCAAGTGCTCGGACTTGTACCTCTGGCAAGTACCACAGGCGCGGACATACTCTTGCACCGTCTTGCGAAGGTTAGGTGCGTGGAAGTCGCGGCGGAGACGATGCAGCGTGCGCAGGACGCCTTCGTGCCCGTCGTCGTGCACTGCTGTGAGAAGCTCCTGGAGTAGTGGGGACGTTGGCGGGATGTAGAGGCGGCCGTTGAAAGTGACGAGGCCGTCGGAGAGCGACCACGGCAGCTGTCGAGCGCCTGCCGTGATATCCTCGCGCAGCGCGACGAGCGCTGGGTCGGTGGACGTAGCTTGCCGTAGGCGATCGATGAAGTCGAAGCAAGGACCAGATATAGCCATGACCCCCGTCTCTTCCGTGTCGCGGCGGGAAAGGGCGTCCGCCACCGTGTTCGTACTACCGGCCTTGTACTCCAGGGTGAAGTTGAATCCCAGTAGTTTGCCGACCCAGTGGTGCTGCGGAATGGTTGCCAAGCGCTGGTCAAGGAGGAATTTGAGACTGTAGTGGTCAGTTTTTACCACAAATTGGCGCCCCCAGAGGTACGGTCTCCAATGGCGAATAGCGAGCACCAGGCCGATGAGTTCCCGTTCATATGCCGCCAGGGAACGGTGACGAGGCGCGGCCGGCCGGCTAAAGAAAGCCACCGGGTGCTGATCCTGGAGAAGGACGGCCCCGAAACCGTACGTAGACGCGTCACACTCGACGATGAACGGCCGTGTGAAATCCGGCAACGCGAGTACGGGAGCCGTGGTGACCGCCGCCTTGAGGGCGGTAAAAGCCGCTGCCGCCTCCGGCAACCAGGAGAAGCCGTCCTTGCGAAGGAGGGCCGTCAGGGGCGCGGCGACCACGCCAAACTCCTTGACAAACTTGCGGTAGTACCCCGCAAGACCGAGAAACCCCCGGACCGCGCGCGCCGAGCGAGGCTGCGGCCAGTCGGCCACGGCCTGTACCTTTTCCGGATCCATGGCCACTCCGGCAGCGGAGATGGTGTGACCCAGGTAGGAGATCGACTCGACGGCGAACGAGCATTTGGACCTCTTGACGAAGAGCCGGTGCTGGTGCAGGACGGTAAAGACGGTGCGCACATGTCGAAGATGATCGGCCCACGTCTCGCTGAAGATGAGGATGTCGTCGAAGAAGACGAGCACGAAACGGCGCAGGTACGGCCGTAGCAGGTCGTTCATGAGTGCCTGGAACGTCGCCGGCGCGGTGCAGAGGCCGAACGGCATGACCAGGAACTCGTAGAGGCCGTCGTGGGTGCGGAAGGCGGTCTTGGGGATGTCCTCCGCACGCATCCGCACCTGGTGGTAGCCGGAGCGCAAGTCGAGCTTGGTGAAGAAACGAGCGCGCCGGAGCTCGTCGAGGAGTTCGTCCACCATCGGAATCGGAAACGCATTCTTGACGGTGATGGCGTTCAGGGCGCGGTAGTCGATGCAAAAGCGCCAGGACCCGTCGGGCTTGCGGACCAGCAGGACCGGCGAGGAGAATGCGGAACAGCTCACGCGGATGATGCCTTGGGCGAGCATGGCGGCGCACTGACGCTCCAACTCGTCCTTGTGCGCGGCTGGGTAGCGGTACGGCCGGACGGCCACCGGGCCGGAACCGGGCAGTAGGGTGATGCCGTGGTCGCGGCCGCGGGGTGGTGGCATGCCGGATGGTTCGGCGAAGATGCCGTCGAACTCGGCGATGATGGCGTCGAGGAAGTCGCGACCGCTGCATGATTTCAGGGCGGGCCCGGCCGGTCCCGCAAGGCCGCGCCAGCACACCTGATGGTCCTCCCGCCAGAACGTCATGGAGAGGGTGTGGAAATCCCACAAGATCGGTCCAAGCGTTGCAAGCCATTGGGTGCCCAGGACGACGTCGTAGCCTGCGAGCGGCAAGGCGAGGAAATCCTCCGAGAATGCCTCTCGGCCTATGCGGAAGGGCCTGCCCGGGGAAGGAGCGCCTCAAACCGCTCCTGGAAGTCGACGACGGACGTCGTGCGCTTGCACGCCATTAGTTCGCCCAGCGGGTTAGCGCGCAGGGGTGGCCCGAAGCGGAGGTTGAGTAGCTCGGAGAAGCGGTGCCACGGCAGAGTGCCCTCGTCACGCTGGACCTGCATGTACCACAGCTGGGCAGTACCCTCGAGGTTGTATGACGCCATCCACACTTTCTCCTCCTCGGCGATCCGTTGTTGATGGAAGAAGGACTCGCATCTGTTGAGGAAAGTGAGAGGGTCGGACTTGCCGTCGAACTTGGGGAAGTCCATCTTCTGAAACCGCGGGGGTCGATAGTTGTGGTGCTGTCCTTCGTGGCCGCCATCAGCGCCCGACGAGGAGGCCGACTTCTCCTTCTGCAGGGCTGCCACGGACGTCTGCAGGGACGACACGGTTGCAGTCAAGGCCTCGATCATCTTGGCCAAATCAGCGGTGATTGGTTCCGTCATGGCTGAAGAAACCGAGGCAGCGGCGGATGGCGGCGATGGAGGTGGGCTGGGCGGCGGGGGCAGCGTGGAAGAGGAAGAGGAACGCCTGGAACCTGATACCAAGTTGTCAAGGGCCTCGGTGCCCAAGACAGAAGGACCTTGACTACGTAGCTCGTAGTCTCGGTGGATAGGAGCGCTAGGGTTTTTGCCTGGCTGCTCAATGGTGCGGGAGATGAGGATAGGAGTAGAGGGAGAGATAGGAGATAATGACTTTATTGCTTGACCTCAAAGGGTGCTGATTATACGATATATAAAGGCCCCATGGGCTGCTAACAAACTAGAAACTATGCCTAACAAACTACTCCTTTATTCTACGAACTAATGTATAAGGACCAGGACTCCTGCCCGGACTACGCCTCGCCTGTTGCTCCTGGCCGCGTGGCCCGCGCCTGTAGGCAGCGCCCCACATGACATTGACGCTTTTCATACCGGCGCTCATGATTGTGAAAAACAAGACTAGTTTTACCAATGAATCAGAAGAAGTTACAAATTGCTATTACTAGATTGTAAAATTATCAGGATAAACTCTCAAGAAATACAAGCAACAAGATAACTCACAAGGATGTAATTAGATCCTGTGCAAAAGTTCATTGGTGTTAAGCACATAAGCCAAAACACTAAAAAAAATCTGTAACACAGAAGCCAAACAGAGATGACCATTGAAGCTGTATGTAATACTGTTCTACGCATTTTCACAGACAGATCATCCTTGCATATCAATTGTGGAGACAAAGAAGCAATTGTCAATGGCGTAAAATATGAAGGTGACACCACACCAAAAGGTGCTTGCATGTTGTATTTAAGCCCAGACTCAAACTGGGCATTCAGCAGCACTGGGAACTTCATGGACGACAACATCAATGATGACAACTACATTGCCTCAAACACATCAAAACTGACCATGCCCAACTCCAAGCTGTACGCAAAAGCGCGCCTTTCTCCTCTTTCGCTCACATATTATGGGCTTTGTATGCATAATGGGAGCTACACAGTTAAACTCCATTTTGCCGAAATTATATTCACCAATGACAGAACATACCGCAGCCTTGGCAAAAGAAAATTCAATGTGTTCATACAGGTATGAGCAGATAGGCAGATATTCGTTCTTTTACATTTTAATAATAGCTGTATCTTGTTAGCTCCTGTGATAGTAACAAGATATTGTATGATCTCAGGGAAGAATGGTGCTAGAGGATTTTGATATTGAGCAATCTGCTGGTGGGGCTGGAAAGCTAGTCATCAAAACTTTCACAGCATATGTCACAAATCATACACTGAAGATTCAGTTCTATTGGGCAGGAAGAGGGACAACAGGCATTCCATATAGAGGATTTTACGGCCCTCTAATATCTGCAATATCAGTAACTCCAAGTATGTCATTTTTTTACACATTATTTCTGAATTTTACATAATGTGCTCCCTTAATCACTGTGGGCAAGGGTACAGCATTTAACAAGGAACAGCACATGACGGCATCCTCTGACTTCTTGCATTACAATTTTTCAAGGAGAAATACTCTATTCTTTAATGATCTGGTGATTTTGGTTTATGTGTGTTCATACTCAGACTTCCAGATTCCTTTGGCTGTTGAACCTCCCCAAACTGGCAGTAGCACGAAAATTTCAAGGACATCTAAAGCTTTGCTGATTGGAGGCCCAATTATTGCGATATTCACTGCTCTTGTTGTTGGTATCTGGATTAAGCGACGACGGAAGAACTTGGTGAATCAAGGTGCTATAAATATATTTGAGTCAACCTTTTTCTATTTATATACCCAATGACAAGAAGGACAGGCCTGGCACAGTGGTGAAGTTTTCCCCACCTGTGCCAAGAGGTCTTGGGTTCGACGCAGCCTCTCTGCATTGCACTGTGTAGGGGTAAGGCTTGCCTCGTATAATCCTTCCGCAGACCCACCTGGTGTGGGAGCTTCTAGCACTGGGTCTGTCCTTTATACCTTCAATGAAAAACTAGTGCCTATCTTTCACTTTGCTTCACCATTCATACGCACCTCTCTACTTTCCACTTATCAGCAGAACAAGCAATAGCAAGATGACTACTACTCCCTCCATCCCAAAATAAGTGCCTCAACTTTGTACTAACTTTATCCGCCCCAAATAAGTGTCTTAACTTTAGTACAACTTTGTACTGAAGTTATTACAAAGTTGAGACACTTATTTTGGGACAGAGGGAGTATATAACAATATAAACCTAGTGGAAATCATAATCTTAAACTATACGTTCTGAACATTTCTGACCATATGGTAACTTTTATTAGATCTCCAGGCACTTGACCTCCAAATTGGCTCATTTACCTTGAGACAAATCAAAGCAGCAACGAGAAACTTTGATCCAGCCAACAAGATTGGCGAAGGTGGTTTTGGTTCGGTTTACAAGGTCAGTGTTCGCTCTCTCCCATGCTTAAATTCTACAAACCCAAGTTAAATTACACGATTCTTATAACAAAACATTGTTTGTTCTAGCAGGGTTTGTTGTCCGATGGCACCATTATTGCTGTCAAACAGCTATCATCAAAGTCCAAGCAAGGGAATCGTGAATTTGTGAATGAGATTGGCATGATATCTGCACTCCAGCATCCAAACCTTGTCAGGCTGTATGGCTGTTGTACAGAAGGAAACCAGCTCTTGCTAGTTTACGAGTACATGGAAAATAATTGCCTTGCACGTGCTCTCTTTGGTAATCATACTTCCTATATTTCTTGGTGCTCCCCCTAACTAGTGTTGCATGTTAGAACTCATGAATAATTTGTATTGTGCGATCCAGTTGAAGAATATAGACTGGCATTGGATTGGCCAACGAGACGTAAGATTTGCCTGGGAATAGCAAGGGGTCTGGCATATCTGCATGAGGAGTCTGCAATAAGGATTGTGCACCGAGATATCAAGGCTAGCAATATACTGCTTGACAAAGATTTGGATGCTAAGATCTCAGATTTTGGTCTAGCAAAGCTTAATGAAGATGGCCACACCCACATAAGTACAAAAGTAGCTGGAACAATGTAAGTACTTCCAATTACATACTTTTTTTCCAAAATGCAAAATTCTATCCACACATTCCCATTTGATATATATAACAAAAAGATAAGAAGATAAAGCAGTTAAAAGTAAAGTGATAGTGAAGTGATGAACAATACTCCCTCCGTCTTTATTTACATGGTGTCCTCGTTTTTGTGATTTAACTTCGACCATAATTTGGCCAATTAATACATTAGGAAAAAAAATCGAATATGAATTCAATGATATAATTTTTATGGCACATAACCAACGTTTCGTTGGTCAAATTGATGGTCAAGGTTGAATCTCGGAATATGTGGGCATCATGTAAACAGGGACGGAGGGAGTATAACATTTACCTCCGGCAAACATACAGAACATCCATAGAAATAAAAGTTAACATCAGGTAAGCTGGTCAGAAACCCGCATAAATGTAGGACCTGTTGGCTGTCCTGCATGCATACATGAATGACAAAAAAGTGAAATCAACTCTGGATTAACATTTTCCATGCAATGGGATGCTTAAAAGGTAGTATTCTCAATTTTCCATTCAAACAACTATTGATGGATATTACTTTTCGGCATATCTTTCTAAATAATTCCATTTAGCTGCACAGCTTACAGCTGATTGATTATTTTATCATTCTTGCAGTGGATACATGGCTCCTGAGTATGCAATGCGTGGTTATTTGACAGACAAAGCTGATGTTTACAGTTTTGGGGTTGTTGCTTTGGAAATCGTGAGTGGAAAAAGCAACACAAACTACAGGCCAAAGGAAGATTTTGTTTATCTTCTCGATTGGGTAATTTCTAAACCTTCGTCCCCCTTCCGCAATAATATGGACCATACTGAATAGACTCATATATGTTCACCTCACATCCAGAGCAAGTGCCTCCGACAAATATTTGTGCAAACAAAAAACAGTTAGACACACTGTCAGCGTAATATAAACTTACTGCTTGAACGGTAACATGGCTCTCAGCCTTCTGTCCCTTACAACCAAACCTCTCCTGGACACATACAAAATCTACCCAAATTTCTGTTAGATATGGATGAATTTGATCTAACCTCTAATTTAAGACTCTGGTAAATAATTTGGTCACCATGTAGAGGCATGGATGCTAGTTGACAACATCAGATTATGGAAATTTTTATGCTTTCAGAATCAGTTCGCGTTAATATAGTAGAACTGAAATCACAAATTGTTAAAACTCATGATCTTTGCCTCTAGGGAAACAAATTAAGGATGTCATTTGAGAGAATAGTAGAAGGAAACTGTATAATTTTCATGTAGGGGGGTGCGCTGTAGTGAAACAAAATGCTAAACTCTGACAGTTCATGCTTTATTCTCGCATATATACCTTGAACGCTGTAAGGAAGAGGCTAATTGCATCTCTTAAATTCCAGGCTTGTGTTTTACATGAGAGAGGAACTCTCCTGGAGCTGGTAGATCCAGACTTAGGATCCAATTACTCAACAGAAGAGGCACTCCTCATGCTGAATGTGGCTCTCTTATGCACCAATGCAGCACCGACACTTAGACCAAAGATGTCCAACGCGGTGAGCCTGCTCGAGGGCCATACCCCCCTGCAACCCTTCCTATCAGAACTCAGCCTTGCTGCAAACAGCCTGAGCTCAAGTGGTCTACGCAGAAACTTCTGGGAAAATCCAAGTGAGAGCCAGAGCATAACGGCACAAGCATCATGTAACAACACCAGTGACTCGTCATCTTTAGATGTTGATGGTAGCTTGAGACATTTTGCGACTTAAATGTTAGATCTATTTCAGATCTGTACACCTGTAAGAACCACTAGGGCTAGGCCACTATGTCTATTCTGGCAGTAAAATGTAGCTACTAACATAAAAACGCCTAATTCTACTAAGAATGCAAAGTACTCTCTGCTTCAGAACTGCTGAAAGGATAAGATTATTAAGATTCTGACAAAACACTATCTCTAATCTAAACTCTGACGGTCTAATGTTGCTTTTGCTTCAAAAAGGGTAAACTACAAAATCACCATCTACTATTTCGTTTGATATCGCAAATTAAGTCTATTGTATATAACGATATGTTTATATATTACACCCCCTGTTCATTAATGTAAGACATTTTGGCAGTTTAATTTGAACTGCCAAAACGTCTTATATTAATGAACAGAGGTAGTAGTTTAAAGTACTCAAGAACTCCACTTGCCTCAAACATCATGCCAGATCAATAAGCAGTCAAGCATCAGAACAGTGATAACGTTATTTCATTATAAAGATGCCTGCTTTAACAGATATTCTGGTAAAATAACTTTTAAGACTGGAGCATCTGAGGAGATCTCAAGTGTATCCCCATGCTGGATTGGATATGTCACATGAGAACCATCAATATACACAGCACCCTCTTGATTGTACCAAACAACAAGCATATGTTGCTCTTGCTTAACTAATCCATGCAGCAGTGGTTTGTCGGCATCCGTTGGTGAAATGGGCTCCCTTATCATATACTGAAGCTCACGACTTGATATTGGCATCATAAATCCTCCTGCTGATAGCATGGCAGCAGTTGATCCAGTAGCTGTTGCAACCCTGAGACCACTTGATCTAGAATTAATCAAACGTGAGGTCTCCCCATTGCTTCTTTTTCTGAAATGGTAATGCCAGTTAGAAGAAAATCGTCAATATTTACAGAAAGGCTCAAAGTCAGTACCTTAATGAGAAGCGTGATACACTTGCCGGACAGGGGTGTGACACCAATATATCATTCAGAGCATAAGTCGGTAGCTGGGATCCATTTAGTTTCACTGATATTCTTGACAGATCTGAATAATGTCTACTGCCAGCAAGGGTTGCGTCAAGTATCTGAGAATATGTCATGTTCAAGAGATCAGTAACATTCAAGAAATTCGGTAAATGTTCCGACGCTATAACAGAAAGCTGGGTAGTGTGATTTCTGTAAGAAAATAAATTGAGATCCCCAAGCAAGAAGACCAGGCAACAGCGACATACCTGCTCGAAGTTCCGGGCAGTAGCTGCACAAAGATATCCGGTGCTTCTTCTTGCATCAAATTCCTCAGTTAACTCATCAACCTGCATGGAGTTATAAAACCATACACATACGCATCAAGCACATGTATAAGTGTGCTTAGAAACGTGCAAAGAAGAACATATGCAAATGTAGTCAACAAGCATTGCTAATGTGATTGGTTTCAATAGATGATTATTGTCAATCATGCAAAGAACTAACCTCATCAGAACAAGTAGGATCCGAATTAACACCTAAAATGGGAATCGAGCTATCCAAAAAATGGCTAGCCCGTAAAAGTGTGCCATCACCACCGACGGTAATCACAAGATCCACATCACGTATTGGATTTGTCAAATGATTTCGCTGCACTGAGATCCAGTCAAGGGGCTTGCGCTCTAGTACACTCTTACAGAGATTGATTGTGTCCTTGTGGACTCTGCATCGGTCGTCCAGATAACTTAAGATCTGCAACAAGACATTCAATTGACGATAAGAGGCACGAAACCCTTAATTCATGTCAGTCAAAATGGTTATGCAGCAAGAAAGTGGGAAATGAAACGTGTTAGATTCAGCTAGTTATGCAACTTTTCCCAGTAGTACTAACAGATATTGATTTGACAAGCAAGATGGCAGATTTCTCAATAACGGACAGTAATTCAGGCTGAGATCCAACTGGAAGTCCACATTGTGGCCTAGCAAGGACTCCTGGTACCGACCAGTTCATACAACACAGCGCCTAGAGTCCTACTCCCTCCGTTCCAAAATAGATGACCCAACTTTATACTAAAGTTAGTATAAAGTTGAGTCATCTATTTTGGAACGGAGGGAGTAGTTACTGGCCAGAGCTCATACTCCACACATGTATTTCAACAAACAGCTGGTGTGCTCCGTGCCAGCACATGGAAAGATCAAACCACATGTATTGTAACTAAAATGGAGATGGAAAATCATACAGACGGACGCCAAAGACGCGCACAGGTAACAATGGATCAGCGCAAGCACGGTCCTTGAAAAACCATCAGTTCACCAGCGCAGTTCACGATTTCTGAACACCAAGGTGAACTCCACTCCACCACCATTTTATCCTAACGGGCCACCGGAGCACGGGAACTTGGGAGTCCACCGGAAACCCCCTCCGAAGCATCGACAACCGTGAACGCCGGCGTAACCAGGGTTTCTCGAAACGGAGAGAGTGAGCGAGAGATGTGCGGACCTTGGGGTTGGCGGCGCGCCGCGGCGGAGGCGGTGGCGAGAAGGTAAGGGAGGAGGCGCCGGAGAGAGGGCGCGGAGGATAGACATCGAAGGGCTTGAGGTAGAGGAGCACGCGGCGGCGCGCCATTGGAACTGGGAGAGGACACGGCCACCTCGCTGGTGGCTCGGCTCCCTCCGGAAGGTTTCCGTCCGGACGCTCGGCAACTCCAACCAGCCGACCCGAACGAACAGGTAATGTGCCAGAAGCGTCCACGTCATTGTTTTTTTTTTCATCAAATGTACGGCCTCCGTTTGAGCGGTTTTTACGCTACACTAGTGTTAAAACCATGGCGTAGATTTAGCGAAATAAATCTACTCCAGCCGAGTACAAGGTTATACTAAAACTACGACAATCAATTTGAACCGGAGGTAGCTTTTTTACGTGGTATCTAAAAGAAGGGACGAATAGGCAACTGCCAATTTATAACTTTTTTCTTAACAAATTAAGTTTAGCAACAAATAGGTTGTCTAGATATGCAACTAGGTGAGCAACATATATGATGCTAGCAATAACAACAACACAAGCAAGCAAGATAAACAACACAAGCTTGCACAAAGTAAAGGTACGAGATAACCACAAGTGGAGCCGGTGGAGACGAGGATGTGTTACCGAAGTTCCTTCCCTTTAAGGGGAAGTATGTCTTCGTTAGAGCTGTGTGGAGGCATAATACTCCCCAAGAAGCCGCTAGGGCCACCGTATTCTCCTCACGCCCTCACACAAATGCGAGATGTCGTGATTCCACTAGTGATGCCTTTGAAGGCGGCAACCGGGCCCTTATAAACAAAGTTGGAGCTCTCTCCACAACTGAATTAGAGGCTCCCAACACCACCACAAAGTTTCACCACAATGGAATGTGGCTCCGAGGTGACCTCAACCGTCTAGCGTGATCAAACACCCAAGAGTAACAAGATCCGCAAGGGATTAGTGGGGGGAATCAAATTTCTCTTGATGGAAGTGTAGATCTACGCCTTCTTAAGCAATCCCTAAAGAATCAACAAATTTGATTGGCTAGGGAGAGAGATCGAGCAAGAATGAGTTTGTGAGCAACAATGGAGCTTGGGGGAGGAAGAGGTAAGTCAACTTGGGGAAGATGGCTCCCTTTTATAGTAGGAATGAAATCCAGTCATTATGCACTCACAGCCCGTGCACAAGTGGTAGTACCGCTCAGGCGAGCGATACTTCCGCTGGCACAGAAATCCCAGGCGCAAGTTCAACTGAGCAGGTCAGGGAGGCGGTAGTGCCGCCGGAGCGGTACTTCCGCTCCCACCAGCGGTACTACCGCTAAGTATTGAATTGCAACTGGAACCAGTGGTAGTAGAGAAAGGCAGGGCGGTAGTGCTGCCCTGGGCGGTACTACCGCTCTACTTCCGCTCGAGAGACAAAACTATCAAGAGAGCAAATTATAAGCGGTACTCGGTGCGGTAGAGAAATAGCGGTAGTTTCGCCGGACCGGTACTACCACTCCGCGCGATCGGTACTTCTGCTTAGTTGAAGCACGCCTAGTAAACATGCGGCAGTCGGGGCCGCAGTTGAAGGAAATATGCCCTAGAGGCAATAATAAAGTTGTTGTTTTATATTTCCTTATTCATGATAAAGGTTTATTATTCATGCTAGAATTATATTGATTGGAAACTTATACATTTGTGGATACATAAACAAATATTGTGTCCCTAGTAAGCCTCTACTAGACTAGCTCGTTGATCAAAGATGGTTAAGGTTTCCTAATCATAGACATGTGTTGTCACTTGATAAAGGTATCACATCATTAGGAAAATGATGTGATGGACAAGACTCATCCGTTAGCTTAGCATATGATCGTTTAGTTTATTGCTAATTCTTTCTTAATGTCAAATACATATTCCTTAAACTATGAGATCATGCAACTCCTGGATACTGGAGGAATACCTTGTGTGCTATCAAATGTCACAACGTAACTGGGTGATCATAAAGATGCTCTATAGGTATCTCTGAAGGTGTCTGTTGAGTTGGCATGGATCGAATTAGGATTTGTCACACCGAGTATCGGAGAGGTATCTCTGGGCCCTCTCGGTAATACACATCACAAGAAGCTTGCAGGCAAAG
Organism: Aegilops umbellulata; assembly: GCA_032464435.1. Taxonomy (NCBI): domain Eukaryota; kingdom Viridiplantae; phylum Streptophyta; class Magnoliopsida; order Poales; family Poaceae; genus Aegilops; species Aegilops umbellulata. The sequence continues at coordinate 337,198,809 of CP136058.1, forward strand.
TGACTAAGGAGTTATATTAGTTATGAGATGATGTATTACGGAACGAGTAAAGAGACTTGCCGGTAACGAGACTGAACTAGGTATGAAGATACCGACGATCGAATCTCGGGCAAGTAACATACCGATAGACAAAGGGAATTACGTATGTTGTCATAAGGTTCCACTATTGATTATTTACCGTAGAGGTGTCTCGTTCATGTCTACATAGTTCTCGAACCCGTAGGGTCCGCACGCTTAACGTTTGTTGATGATATAGTGTTATATGAGTTATGTGATTTGGTGACCGAATATTGTTCGGAGTCCCAGATGAGATCACAGACATGACGAGGATCTCTGGAATGGTCCGTAGGTAAAGATTGATATATAGGACGATACTATTTGGACAACGGAAGAGTTTCGGAAGGTACCGGGTAGTCATCGGATCACCGGAAGGGGTTACGGGAACCCCTGGGAGGTTATTGGGCCATATAGGCCAAAAGGGGGGACACACCAGCCCACAAGGGGCTGGCGCGACCCTCCTAAGGCCGCGGCCCTTGGGGAGAGAAGGAAAGGGCGGAGTCGGCCTCCCCCTTCCTTCCCTCTCCCCCTGTTTCCTTCCCCCTTGTGCAAACAAGGTAAGGAGGGGCACACGGCAGGAGCCCAAGGGGGCCAGCGGCCACCCTTGGGGCGCTTCCTAGCTGCCTCCCCTCCCCCACCTATATATATGAGGGAGGGGGCACCACACAAAGGCCACGACAATCTCTTAGCCATGTGCGGCGGCGTCCCTCTCCATACTTTCGTCCCTCGATCATATTTTCGTAGTGCTTAGGCGAAGCCCTGCGAAGATAGCATCACCACCACCGTCACCACATCGTCGTGCTGCCAGAACTCATCTACTACTCCGCCCGTCTTGCTACATCAAGAAGGCGAGGATGTCAACGAGCTGAACGTGTGCTGAACGCGGAGATATCGTACGTTCGGTACTTGATCGGTTGGATCGCGAAGAAGTTCGACTACATCAACCACGTTACTAAACGCTTTCGCTTACGGTCTATGAGGGTACGTAGACACACTCTCCCCTCTCGTTGCTATGCATCTCCATAGTTAGATCTTGTGTGTGCATAGAAATTTTTTGTTTTCCATGCAATGTTCCCCAACAGTGGCATCCGAGCCAGGTCTATGCGTAGATGATATGCTCGAGTAGAACACAAAGAGTTGTGGGCAATGATGGTCATAGTGCTTACCACCAACGTCTTATTTTGATTCGGCGGTATTATGGGATGAAGCGGCCCGGACCAACCTTACATGTCCTCGCACATGAGACCGGTTCCACCGACTGACATGCAACTTGTTTTGCATAAAGGTGGCTGGCGGGTGTCTGTTTCTCCTACTTTAGTTGAATCGAATTTGACTACGGCCGATCCTTGAAGAAGGTTAAAACAACAAACTTGATAATCACCGTTGTGGTTTTTACGTAGTTAAGAACGGTTCTTGCTAGAAGCCCATAGTACCCACGTAAAACTTGCAACAACAAAGTAGAGGACGTCTAACTTGTTTTTGCAGGGCATGTTGTGATGTCATATGGTCAAGATATGATGTGATATATGTTGATGTATGAGATGATCATGTTTTGTAATATCAACAATCGGCAGGAGCCTTAGGGTTGTCTGTTGATTATTGTATGAAATGCAAACGCCATGTAATTGCTTTACTTTATCGCTATGCGTTAGCAATAGTTGTAGAAGCAATAGTTGGCGAGACGAACCCGACACAACGATGGAGATCAAGGTGTCGAGCCGGTGACGATGGAGATCATGTCGATGCTTTGGAGATGGAGATCAAAAGCACAAGATGTTGATGGCCATATCATGTCACATATTTTAATTGCATGTGATGTTTATCCTTTATGCATCTTATTTTTCTTAGAACAACGGTAGCATTATAAGATGATCCCTTCACTAAATTTTAAGATAAAAGTGTTCTCCCCGAGTATGCACCGTTGCCAAAGTTTGTCGTTTCGAAGCACCTCGTGATGATCAGCTGTGATAGACTCTACGTTCACATACAACGGGTGTAAGATAGTTTTTCACATGCAGAATACTTGGGTTAAATTTGACGAGCCTAGCATGTACAGACATGGTCTCGGAACACTAGAGACCGAAAGATCGAACGTGAGTGATACGTCCATTTTGCATCATGTTTCCTTACTGTTATTTATGATGTTTTTATCCATAATAATGCCTTTTGGAGTAATTCTAATGCCTTTTCTCTCATAATATGCAAGGTATACACAAAAAGGGAGAATTCCAGCAGCTAGAAATCTAGACCTGGAAAAGCTACGTCAGGCCACCTATTCTGCACAACTCCAAAGAAGATGAAACTTCACAGAGATTTTTTATCAAATATATGATGAATATTGGAGCAAATAACTACCAGAGGGGGCCCACCAGGTGGGCACAACCCACCTGGGCGCGCACTGGTGGTTTGTGCTCACCTAGGCCCACCTCCAGTGCCCATCTTCTGGTATATAGGTCATTTTGACCTAGAAAAAATAAGGAGAGGACTTTCGGGACGGAGCGCCGCCGTCTCGAGGCGGAACTTGGGTAGGAGCACTTTTGCCCTCCGGTGGAGCGATTCCGTCAGGGGAACTTCCTCCCGGAGGGGGAAATCATCGTCATCATCATCACCAACAACTCTCCCATCTTGGGGAGGGCAATCTCCATCAACATCTTCAACATCACCATCTTATCTCAAACCCTAATTCATCTCTTGTGTTCAATCTTGTTACCAGAACTATAGATTGGTGCTTGTGGGTGACTAGTAGTGTTGATTACATCTTGTAGTTGATTACTATATGGTTTATTTGGTGGAAGATTATATGTTCAGATCCAATATGCTATTTGATACCCCTCTGATCTTGAGCATGATTATCATTCGTGAGTAGTTACTTTTGTTCCTGAGGTCACGGGAGAAATCATGTTGCAAGTAATCATGTGAACTTGATATGTGTTTGATATTTTGATAGTATGTATGTTATGATTCCCTTAGCGATGTCATGTGAACGTCGACTACATGACACTTCACCATATTTGGGCCTAAGGGAATGCATTGTGGAGTAGCAATTAGATGATGGGTTGAGAGAGTGACAGAAGCTTAAACCCCAGTTTATGCGCTATTCCGTAAGGGACCGATTGGATCCAAAAGTTTAATGCTATGGTTAGAGTTTATTCTTAATACTTTTCTCATAGTTGCGGATGCTTGCGGGAGGGTTCATCATAAGTAGGAGGTTTGTTCAAGTAAGAACAGCACCTAAGCACCGGTCCACCCACATATCAAATTATCAAAGTCCCGAATACGAATTAAACCAACATGATGAAAGTGACTAGATGAAAATCCCGTGTACACTCAAGAACGCTTTGCTTATCATAAGAGACCGTTTTGGCCTGTCCTTTGCCTCAAATGGATTGGGATATCTTGCTGCACTTTTGTTACTACTATCATTACTTGCCCGTTACAAATTATCTTGCTATCAACCTACTCAGTTACTTTCAATTTCAGCACTTACTTGTCATTTCCTTTTGCTCCTCATTGGGTTCGACACTCTTACTAATTGAAAAGAGCTACAATTGATCCCCTATACTTGTGGGTCATCAAGGCTATTTTCTGGCGCCATTGCCAGGGAGTGAAGCGCCTTTGGTAAGTGAAATTTGCTAAGGAAACATTTATATAGTGTGCTGAAATTTATTGTCACTTGTTACTATGGGAAACAATCCTTTGAGGGGTTTGTTCGAGGTATCTTCACCTCGACCGGAACCACAATTAGCTACCCCTCAACCTACTGCACCTACTGAAAATATTGAATATGAAATTCCTTCGGGTATGATAGAACAACTGCTAGCTAATCCTTATGCAGGAGATGGAACCGAACATCCTGATATGCACTTGATATATGTAGAACAAATTCGTGGATTGTTCAAGCTTGCAGGTTTACCCGGGGATGAAATTATGAAGAAGGTTTTCCCTTTATCTTTGAAGGGAAAAGCATTGGCATGGTATAGGCTATGGGATGACATTGGATCTTGGAATTGGAATCGTTTGAAATTGGAGTTCCACCAAAAAAATTATCCTATGCATCTAGTTCGTCGTGATCGGAATTATATATATTGGCCTCGTGAAGGAGAAAGTATCGCTCTAGCTTGGGGGAGGCTTAAGTCAATGTTATATTCATGCCCCAATCATGAGCTCTCAAAAGAAATCATTATCCAGAACTTTTATGCTCGACTTTCTCGTAATGATCAAACCATGCTCGATACTTCTTGTGCTGGTTCTTTTATGAAGAAGACTATTGAATCCCGGTGGGATCTTTTGGAAATAATTAAACGCAACTCTGAAGATTGGGAACTCGACGAAGGTAAAGAGTTAGGTATTAAGCTTAAGTATGATTGTGTTAAATCTTTTATGAATACCGATGCTTTTCAAAAGTTCAGCACTAAATATGGACTTGAGTCCTTCCTTATGTGAATCATTTGCTACTCATGTTGATCTCCCTAAAGAGAAGTGGTTTAAATATCACCCACCTATTAAATAAGAAATCAAAGAACCGGTACCAGTTAAAGAAGAAACTATACTTTACAATGCTGATCCAGTTGTTCCTTCTACTTATATTGAGAAACCACCTTTCCCTGTTAGGATAAAAGAACATGCTAAAGTTTCAATTGTGGTCAACAAGAGTTACATTAGAACACCTAAACCTGATGAACAAATTAAATTGGAACCTAGTATTGCTATGGTTAAAAATCTCTTGGAAGAAGATGTAGATGGGCATGTTATTTACTTCTGTGAAGAAGCTGCTAGAATTGCCAAACCTGATAAAAAGGATAAACATAGACCTGTTGTTGGCATGTCTGTTGTCTCAGTTAAAATAGAAGATCACTGTTATCATGGTTTATGTGACATTTGCGCTAGTGTGAGTGCTATTCCTTACACCTTATATCAAGAAATTATGAATGACATAGCACCCGCAGAGATAGAAGACATAGATGTTACTATTAAACTTTCTAATAGCGACACTATATCACCAATTGGGATTGTTAGAGACGTTGAAGTCTTGTGTGGGAAAATAAAATACCCTATTGATTTTCTTGTTCTTGGTTCCCCACAAGATGACTTTTGTCCCATTATCTCTCGTAGACCTTTCTTGAACACGGTTTGCTAAAATAGATTGTGAGAAACAAACTGTCGGTGTTAGTTTTGGTGATGAGTCTCATGAGTTTATTTTTTCCAAGTTTAGTAAAAAGCTTCCTGAAAAAGAATTGCCTAGTGAAGATGAAATAATTGGTCTTGATTCTATTGTTGTGCCTCCTACTGATCCTCTAGAACAATATTTGCTAGACCATGAAAATGATTTACACATGCATGAAAGAAATGAAATAGATAATATTTTCTTTGAACAATGTCCTCTGCTTAAACACAATTTGCCTATTGAAACTCTAGGAGGTCCTCCTCCACCTAAAGGTGATCCTATGTTTGAATTAAAACAATTGCCAGACACTTTGAAATATGCTTATCTTGATGAAAAGAAGATATATCCTATTATTATTAGTGCTAACCTTTCAGAACATGAAGAAGAAAGATTATTGAAAGTTCTAAGGAAGCACCGAGCTGCTATTGGATATACTCTTGATGATTTAAAGGGCATTAGTCCCACTCTATGTCAACACAAAATTAATATGGAACCTGATGCTAAACCCATTGTTGATCACCAACGTCGGTTAAATCCGAAGATGAAAGAAGTGGTAAGAACAGAAATATTAAAACTTCTGGAAGCAGGTATAATCTATCCTATAGCTGATAGTAGATGGGTAAGTCATGTTCATTGTGTCCCTAAGAAAGGAGGTATAACTATTGTTCCTAATGATAAGAATGAACTTATTCCACAAAGAATTGTTACAGTCTATAGAATGGTAATTGATTTTATAAAATTAAACAAAGCAACTAGAAAAGGTCATTACCCTCTGCCTTTTATTGATAAAATGCTTGAAAGATTATCTAAGCACACACATTTTTGCTTCCTTGATGGATATTATGGTTTTTCACAAATACCTATTTCTCAACCTGATCAAGAAAAGATCACTTTTACTTGTCCCTTTGGAACCTATGCTTATAAACGTATGCCTTTCGGTTTATGTAATGCACCTGTTACCTTTCAAAGATGTATGACTGTTATATTCTCTGACTATTATGAAAAGATTGTTGAGGTTTTCATGGACGACTTCTCTGTTTATGGGAAGTTTTTTGATGATTGTTTAAGCAATCTTGATCGAGTTTTGCAGAGATGTGAACAAACAAATATTGTCTTGAATTGGGAGAAGTACCACTTTATGGTTAATTAAGGCATTGTCTTGAGTCCTAAAATTTCTGAAAGGGGTATTGAAGTGGACAAAGCTAAGGTTGATGCAATTGAGAAAATGCCATGCCCTAAAGATATAAAAGGTATTCGTAGTTTCTTAGGTCATGCTGGTTTCTATAGGAGATTTATCAAAGACTTTTCTAAAATTTCTAGGCCTCTCACGAATCTTTTGCAAAAGGATATTCCTTTTGTTTTTGATGATGATTGTTTAGAAGCCTTTGAAACACTCAGGAAAGCCTTAATTTCTGCACCTATTGTTCAACCACCTGATTGGAACTTGCCTTTTGAAATTATGTGTGATGCTAATGATTATGCTGTTGGTGTTGTTCTAGGACAAAGAGTTGATAAGAAATTGAATGTTATTCATTATGCTAGTAAAACTCTAGACAGTGTTCAACGAAACTATGCTACTACTGAACAAGAAATCTTAGCAGTGGTGTTTGCTTGTGATAAATTTAGACCTTATATTGTTGATTCCAAAGTAATTGTTCACACCGATCATGCTGCAATTAAATATCTTATGGAAAAGAAAGATGCTAAACCTAGACTTATTCGATGTGTTCTCTTGTTACAAGAATTTGATTTACATATCATTGATAGAAAAGGAGGGGAGAACCCCGTAGCTGATAATATATCTAGGCTTGAAAATGTGCCTGATGACCCACTACCTATTGATGATAGTTTTCCTGATGAGCAGTTAGTTGCAATAAATGCTGCTCATAATACTCCTTGGTATGCCGACTATGCTAATTACATTGTTGCTAAATATTTACCACCTAGCTTTACTTACCAACAAAAGAAAAAATTCTTCTATGATTTAAGACATTACTTTTGGGATGACACACATCTTTATAAAGAAGGAGTAGATGGTATTATTAGACGTTGTGTACATGAGCATGAACATGGACAAATTCTACGGAAATGTCACTCCGAAGCTTATGGAGGGCATCATGGTGGAGATAGAACTGCTCGCAAGGTATTGCAATCTGGATTTTATTGGCCAACTCTCTTTAAGGATGCCCGTAAGTTTGTCTTATCTTGTTATGAATGTCAAAGAATAGGTAATATTGGTAAGCGTCAAGAAATGCCTTTGAATGATTCACTTGCTGTTGAACCATTTGATGTTTGGGGATTTGATTACATGGGACCTTTTCCTTCCTCTAATGGGTATACACATATTTTGGTTGCTGTTGATTATGTTAGTAAATGGGTAGAAGCTATTTCAACCAGTAGTGCTGATCACAGCACCTCTATTAAAATGCTTAAGGAAGTTGTTTTCCCAAGGTTTGGAGTCCCTAGATATTTAATGACTGATGGTGGTTCACACTTTATTCATGGTGCTTTCCGTAAAATGCTTGCCAAGTATGATGTTAACCATAGAATTGCATCACCTTATCATCCTCTGTCTAGTGGTCAAGTTGAACTTAGCAATAGGGAGATAAAATTAATTTTGCAAAAGACTGTTAATAGGTCCCGGAAGAATTGGTCTAAGAAATTAGATGATGCACTTTGGGCTTATAGAATAGCATATAAAAATCCTATGGGTGTGTCTCCTTATAAAATGGTTTATGGAAAAGCTTGTCATTTGCCTCTTGAGTTAGAACATAAAGCATATTGGGCAATCAAAGAACTCAATTATGATCTCAAACTTGCCGGTGAAAAGAGGTTATTCGATATTAGCTCATTAGATGACTGGAGAACTCAAGCTTATGAAAATGCAAAATTATTCAAAGAAAAAGTTAAAAGATGGCATGACAAAAGAATCCAAAAGCGTGAGTTTAAAGTCGGAGAATATGTTCTTTTGTACAACTCTCGTTTCAGATTCTTTTCAGGAAAACTCCTCTCAAAATGGGAAGGCCCCTATGTTATCGAGGAGGTTTATCGGTCTGGAGCCATCAAAATAAATAATGTCGAAGGTACTAACCCAAAGGTTGTCAATGGGTAACGAATAAAACATTATATCTCAAGTACGCCCATTAATGTTGAAAGTAATATTATCCAAACTTTGACACCGGAAGAACACATAAAAGAGTCCTTCCAGAACACTCCAGAATCATGTAAATAAGGAGGTACGTGATACGGTAAGTAAACGGACTCCGAAAAATCCGTAATTTTTTTTGTTAGTTTTGGAATATTTAGAAAAATAGGAAAATAAGAAACTTCCAGGAAGCGTACCCTGGTGGGCACAAGACACCAGGGCACGCCTGGCTTGCCAGGCGCGCCCAGGTGGGTTGTGCCCACCTGGGACACCTTCCGGACTCCGTTTTTCTACAATTTTCTTGCCCCCCAAGATAAAAAATCTATATATACTCTCCAAACCTGTTGATCACCGTATTGCGGAGAAATCCTTTGTTCTCTTTCCTTGCTGTTTTCTGTTAGATCCCATCTACCATGGCTGCTTCAAGCTCCTCCAAGGACAGCTTCTTCAAGAATGTCATCAACCCATATTTGCGGGAGGTGGTGCAGCACCCTCAGGTCATCCAGATGCATGAGGGGTGCTTCATCTTTGCGATGTGCCATGTCCCAAGAAGATGGGAACCGTGGAGGCTATACTTGAAGCTATAGAACAAGATGTCTTCCGGTGCAAGGGGATGGTGGAGCGTGGACTCAATGCTAGTCACCTCATGATCACGGATCTCTCACGTGATCTCAAGGTGGATGGCAAGCCCATGAAGGACATCGTCTTCACCCTCAACGAGCAAATCAACTTCCTCCATAGCTAGATCTACGACCTCCAAAACCAAGTCTTTGAATATGAGGCAAGGCTTAAAGGTATGAGTTTGGCTGCTAGTTGCAGGACCCGTGAGACTCAGTCCTCCTCTTATGATGGTGGACCACTGCCATGGAAACCCAAGGACAAGGACTCTTCATCACCACCACCTCTTTCTTCTTCGTCGCCAAAAGAGAATTGAGTATCGGGTATGGGCTGAGGGAGTCCTGGATTAAGGGGTCCTCGGGTGTCCGGACTATGTAACATGGGCCGGACTGATGGGCCGTGAAGATACAAGACAGAAGACCCTCTCCCGTGTCCGGATAGGACTCTCCTTGACGTGGATGGCAAGCTTGGCGTTCAGATATGAAGATTCCTTTCTCTGTAACCGACTTTGTACAACCCTAGTCCCCTCCGGTGTCTATATAAACCAGAGGGTTTAGTCCGTAGAGGCAATCATAATCATACAGGCTAGACTTCTAGGGTTTTAGCCATTACGATCTCGTGGTAGGTCAACTCTTCTAATACTCATATTCATCAAGATCAATCAAGCAGGAAGTAAGGTATTACCTCCACAGAGAGGGCCCGAACCTGGGTAAACATCGTGTCCCATGTCTCCTGTTACCATCGACCTTAGACGCACAGTTCGGGACCCCCTACCCGAGATCCACCGGTTTTGACACCGACATGGGCACTCCCCTTGGGGGAGGTGCCCCGGTATCGTATCATCCCACTATATTTTTGCCTTTACTTATTTTAGTTCGATCTTTTGCTTTAGATGAATAAAAGTTTAGTTCGATCCTTTCTTCTTTCAGAGTTTGCTTAGTGATCTATCCTTGTAATCGTGTGCAAGATATATAATAAAGTTTAGTTTGAGTTTTTGCTTTCTTTACTTTCATGTTGCAAATAAAAGAAGGTAAAGGTCAGCTATTAAGATTAAGTATAGGGGATCAATTGTAGCTCTTTTCGATAAGTAAGAGTGTCGAACCCAACGAGGAGCAGATGGAAATGACAAGTAGTTTTCAGTAAGGTAATGTCTGCAAGTTCTGAAATTGTAAGTAACTGAGCAGTTTGATAGCGAGATAATTTGTAACGGGCAAGTCACAATAGTAGTAAAAAAAGTGCATCAAGATAGCCCAATCCTTTTGAGGCAAAGGGTAGGCCAAAACGGTCTCTTATGATAAGCAAATGGGTTCTTGAGGGTACACGGGATTTTCATCTAGTCACTTTCATCATGTTGGTTTAATTCGTGTTCGGTACTTTGATAATTTGATATGTGGGTGGACCGGTGCTTAGGTGTTGTTCTTACTTGAACAAACCTCCTACTTATGATTAACCCTCCCGCAAGCATCCACAACTACGAGAAAAGTATTAGGAATAAATTCTAACCATAGCATTAAACTTTTGGATCCAATCGGTCCCTTACGGAATAGCGCATAAACTGGGGTTTAAGCTTCTGTCACTCTCGCAACCCATCACCTAATTGCTACTCCACAGTACATCACCTTAGGCCCAAATATGGTGAAGTGTCATGTATTCGACATTCACATGACACCACTAAGGGAATGACAACATACATACTATCAAAATATCGAACACATATCAAGTTCACATGATTACTTGCAACATGATTTCTCTCGTGACCTCAAGAACAAAAGTAACTACTCACAAATGATAATCATGCTCAAGATCAGAGGGGTATTAAATAGGATACTGGATCTAAACATATAATCTTCCACCAAATAAACCATATAGTAATCAACTACAAGATGTAATCAACACTACTAGTCACCCACAAGCACCAATCTATAGTTCCGGTAACAAGACTGAACACAAGAGATGAACTAGGGTTTGAGATGAGATGGTGTTGTTGAAGATGTTGATGGAGATTTCCCTCCCCAAGATGCGAGAGTTGTTGGTGATGATGATGACGATGATTTCCCCCTCCGGGAGGGAAGTTCCCCCGGCGAAATCGCTCTGCCGGAAGGCAAAAGTGCTCCTGCCCAAGTTCCGCCTCGAGACGGCGGCGCTCCGTCCCGAAAGTCCTCTCCTTATTTTTCCTAGGTCAAAATGACCTATATACCAAAAGATGGGCACCGGAGGTGGGCCTAGGTGAGCACAACCCACCAGGGTGCGCCTGGGCTCCCTGGCGTGCCCAGGTGGGTTGTGCTCACCTGGTGGGCCCCCTCTGGTAGTTATTTGCTCAAATATTCATTATATATTTGATAAAAAATCTCCGTGAAGTTTTAGCTTGTTTGGAGTTGTGCAGAATAGGTGGCTTGACGTAGCTTTTCCAGGTCTAGATTTCTAGCTGCCGGAATTCTCCCTCTTTGTGTATACCTTGCGTATTATGAGAGAAAAGGCATTAGAATTACTCCAAAAAGTATAATTATGGATAAAACATCATAAATAATAGTAAGGAAACATGATGCAAAATGGACGTATCACTCACGTTCGATCTTTCGGTCTCGAGTGTTCCGAGACCATGTTTGTACATGCTAGGCTCGTCAAGTTTAACCCAAGTATTCTACATGTGCAAAACTATCTTACACCCGTTGTATGTGAACGTAGAGTCTATCACAGCCGATCATCGCGAGGTGCTTCGAAGCGATGAACTTTGGCAACGGTGCAAACTCGGGGAGAACACTTTTATCTTAAAATTTAGTGAAGGGATCATCTTATAATGCTACCGTCATGCTAAGCAAAATAAGATGCATAAAGGATAAACATCACATGCAATCAAAATATGTGACATGATATGGCCATCAACATCTTGTGCTTTTGATCTCCATCTCCAAAGCATCGACATGATCTCCATCGTCACCGGCTCGACACCTTGATCTCCATCGTTGCGTCGGGGTCGTCTCGCCAACTATTGCTTCTACAACTATTGCTAACGCATAGCGATAAAGTAAAGCAATTACATGGCGTTTGCATTTCGTACAATAATCAAGAGACAACCCTAAGGCTCCTGCCGACTGTTGATATTACAAAACATGATCATCTCATACATCAACATATATCACATCATATATTGACCATATGACATCACAACATGCCCTGCAAAAGCAAGTTAGACGTCCTCTACTTTGTTGTTGCAAGTTTTATGTGGCTACCGCGGGCTTCTAGCAAGAACCGTTCTTAACTACGCAAAAATCACAACGGTGATTATCAAGTTTGTTGTTTTAGCCTTCTTCAAGGATCGGTCGTAGTCAAATTCGATTCAACTAAAGTAGGAGAAACAGACACCCGCCAGCCACCTTTATGCAAAACAAGTTGCATGTCAGTCAGTGGAACTGGTCTCATGTGCGAGGACATGTAAGGTTGGTCCGGGCCGCTTCATCCCACAATACCGCCGAATCAAAATAAGACGTTGGTGGTAAGCACTATGACTATCATCGCCCACAACTCTTTGTGTTCTACTCGTGCATATCATCTACGCATAGACCTGGCTCGGATGCCACTGTTGGGAAACGTTGCATGGAAAACCAAAAATTCCTATGCACACGCGAGATCTATCTACGGAGATGCATAGCAACGAGAGGGGATAGTGTGTCTACGTACCCTCGTAGACCGTAAGCGGAAGCGTTTAGTAACGTGGTTGATGTAGTCGAACTTCTTCGCGATCCAACCGATCAAGTACCGAACGTACGACATCTCCGCGTTTAGCACACGTTCAGCTCATTGACGTCCTCGCCTTCTTGATCCAGCAAGATGGGCGGAGTAGTAGATGAGTTTCTGCAGCATGACGATGTGGTGACGGTGGTGGTGATGCTATCTCCGCAGGGCTTCACCTAAGCACTACGAAAAAATGATCGAGGGACGAAACTATGGAGAGGGACACCGCCGCACACGGCTAAGAGATTGTCGTGGACTTTGTGTGGTGCCCCCTCCCTCATATATATAGGTGGGGGGAGGGGAGGCAGCCAGGAGGCGCCCCAAGGGTGGCCGCTGGCCCCCTTGGGCTCCTGCCCTATGCCCCCTTACCTTGTTTGCACAAGGGGGAAGGAAACATGAGGATAGGGAAGGAAGGGGGAGGCCAACTCCCCCCTTTCCTTATCTCCCCAAGGGAGGAGGCCTTAGGAGGGTCGCGCCAGCCCCTTGTGGGCTGGTGTGTCCCCTCCCCTTTGGCCCATATGGCCCAATAACCTCCAGGGGGTTCCCGTAACCCCTTCCGGTGATCCGATGACTACCCGGTACCTCCCGAAACTGTTCCGGTGTCCAAATAGTATCGTCCTATATATCAATCTTTACCTACGGACCATTCCGGAGCTCCTCGTCATGTCTGTGATCTCATTCGGGACTCCGAACAACATTCGGTCACCAAATCACATAACTCATATAACTCTATATCGTCAACGAACGTTAAGCGTGCGAACCCTACGGGTTCGAGAACTATGTAGACATGACCGAGACACCTCTCCGGTCAATAACCAATAGCGAAACCTGGATGCCCATGTTGGTCCCTACATATTGTACGAAGATCTTTATCGGTTGAACCTTATGACAACATACGTAATTCCATTTGTCTATGGGTATGTTACTTGCCCGAGATTCGATCGTCAGTATCTTCATACCTAGTTCAATCTCGTCACCGGCAACTCTTTTTACTTGTTCCGTAATACATCATCTCGTAACTAATATAACTCCTTAGTCACTTTGCCACCAAGCTTCTTGTGATGTGTTTTACCAAGAGGGCCCAGAGATACCTCTCCGATACTCGGAGTGACAAATCCTAATCTCGATCCATGCCAACTCAATAGACACCTTCAGAGATACCTATAGAACATCTTTATGATCACCCAGTTACGTTGTGATGTTTGACAACACATAAGGTATGCCTCCGGTATCCAGGAGTTGCATGATCTCATAGTCTAAGGAATATGTATTTGACATTAAGAAAGCATTAGCAATAAACTGAATGATCATATGCTAAGATAATAGATAGGTCTTGTCCATCACATCATTCTCCTAATGATGTGATCCCTTTACCAAGTGACAACACATGTCTATTGTTAGGAAACCTTAACCATATTTGATCAACGAGCTAGTCTAGTAGAGGCTTACTAGGGACACGGTATTTGTTTATGTATCTACAAATGTGTATAAGTTTCCAATCAATACAATTCTAGCATGAATAATAAACCTTTATCATGAATAAGGAAACATAAAATAATAACTTCATTATTGCCTCTAGGGCATATTTCCTTCAACTGCGGCCCTCACTGCCTCAGGTTTACTAGGCATGCTTCAACTAACCGGAAGTACCGGTCGTGCGGAGTGGTAGTATCGGTTCGGAGAAACTACCGCTATTTCTCTACCGCACCGAGTACCGCTTATAATTGGCTCTCTTGATAGTTCTGTCTCTCGAGCGGAAGAAGAGCGGTAGTACCACCCAGGGCGGCACTACCGCCCTGCCTTTCTCTACTACCGCTGGTTCCGGTTGCAATTCAATACTTAGCGGTAGTACCGCTCGTGGGAGCGGAAGTACCGCTCCGGCGGCACTACCGCCTCCCTGACCTACTCAGTTGAACTATGCGCCTGGGATTTCCGTGCCAACGGAAGTACTGCTCGCCTGAGCGGTACTACCGCTTGTGCACGAGTTGTGAGTGCATAACGGTTGGATTTCATTCCCTACTATAAAAGGGAGTCATCTTCCCCAAGTTGACTTACCTCTTCCTCCCCCAAGCTCAATTGTTGCTCACAAGCTCATTCTTGCTCGATCTCTCTCCCCAGCCAATCAAACTTGTTGATTCTTTAGGGATTGCTTGAGAAGGCCTAGATCTACACTTCCACCAAGAGAAATTTGATTCCCCCCACTTAACCTTTTCCCAATTTTAGTTCTTGGCAGATTTTAGCAACTTTAGGACAAGTCAAGCAATCATCACACAATTCAAGCAAGCATGCAAAGAGTATATAGGCAGCAGAAAGTAAAGCATGCAACTTGCAAGAATGTAAAGGGAAGGGTTTGGAGAATTCAAACGCAATTGGAGACACGGATGTTTTTCCCGTGGTTCGGATAGGTGGTGCTATCCTACATCCACGTTGATGGAGACTTCAACCCACGAAGGGTAACGGTTGCGCGAGTCCACGGAGGGCTCCACCCACGAAGGGTCCACGAAGAAGCAACCTTGTCTATCCCACCATGGCCATCGCCCACGAAGGACTTGCCTCACTAGCGGTAGATCTTCATGAAGTGGGCGATCTCCTTGCCCTTACAAACTCCTTGGTTCAACTCCAGAATCTTGTCGGAGGCTCCCAAGTGACACCTAGCCAATCTAGGAGACACAACTCTCCAAGAAGTAACAAATGGTGTGTTGATGATGAACTCCTTGCTCTTGTGCTTCAAATGATAGTCTCCCCAACACTCAACTCTCTCTCACAGGATTTGGATTTGGTGGAAAGAAGATTTGAGTGGAAAGCAACTTGGGGAAGGCTAGAGATCAAGATTCATATGGTAGGAATGGAATATCTTGGCCTCAACACAAGGGTAGGTGGTTCTCTCTCAGAACATATGAGTTGGAAGTGTAGATGTGTTCTGATGGCTCTCTCCACGAGTGAAGAGGAGGTGGAGGGGTATATATAGCCTCCACACAAAATCCAACCATTACACACAATTTACCAATCTCGGTGGGACCGAATCAACAAACTCGGTCGGACCGAAATAGTAAACCTAGTGACCGTTAGAGATTTTCGGTGGGACTGACATGCAACTCGGTAGGACCGATATGGTTAGGGTTAGGGCATAACATAATCTCGGTGAGACCGATTACACAAACTCGGTGAGATCGATTTTGGTAATAAGCTAACCAGAGAGTTGGTCAGGTAAACTCGGTGGGACCGATTTGCTCTTTCGGTTAGACCGAAATGTTACAAAAGGGAAACAGAGAGTTTACATTGCAATCTCGGTGGGACCGATTCGCTCTTTCGGTGAGACCGAAAAGTTACGAAAGGGAAACAAAGAAATTGCAATCCCATCTCGGTGAGACCGAGATCCCTATCGGTAGAACCGATTTGCTAGGGTTTTGGCAGTGGCTATGACAAGTGAAACTCGGTGGCGCCGGATAGAAAGAATCGGTAGGACCGAGTTTGGCTTAGGGTTTAGGTCATATGTGGATATGGGAAAGTAGCTGAGGATTTTGGAGCATATCATTAAGCACATGGAGCAAAAGGCTCATTAAGCAACACCTCATCCCTCCTTGATAGTATTGGCTTTTCCTATGGACTCAATGTGATCTTGGATCACTAAAATGTAAAATGAAGAGTCTTGAGCTTTTGAGCTTGAGCCAATCCTTTGTCCTTAGCATTTTGAGGGTTCCACTTTCACCATCCATGCCATGCCAATCATTGAGCTTTCCTGAAATAATTGTCTTGGAATAGCATTAGCTCAATGAGCTATATGTTGTTATGAATTACCAAAACCACCTAGGGATAGTTGCACTTTCAATCTCCCCCTTTTTGGTAATTGATGACAACATATAGATCAAAGCTTTGACAAATGATAAGTAAGATTAAAAAAAACATTGTCGCTTTGAGAAGTATGTGATAAGCAAGAGCTCCCCCTAAATTTGTGCATTATTTAAGATTTGCTTTTGAATGCAAATGCACAGTCGATTAGGATCATGGGTTACTCTTCCATGTCACATACATCTTGGTGGAGCGCTCAAAATGATAGAGATTAGAAACATGCACTCATCACCAAACAAAGTGAATGATCATAATAGGATATAAGAGATAGCATTATCCAACAAGCATTAAAGGTAGCATATGATCAAACACATGATCAAACAAGTATCTCACAAGTACACAAAGTAGTATCACACAAGCACGCAATAAACCAAACAACAGGTAATGGACAGATCCAAACTTATGTGTATCCAAAGCAGCATCTGGGATCTCTTTGTACATGTTGGCCATAGAGTTGTGGTCTTTCTTCTTCTTTGCACAGATATCCAGGTCATCCTCATGTTCTTCAGGAGCATTTATCAATTGAGCCCATTCTTCAACTGTAGACTGGTACCTAGTACCCTCATACATCCACACAATCCTTCCATCTGGATAGAAGTGGGCAGTGGAGTAGAATTGCATAATGAGCTCATCATTCCACTTGGTGAACTTCTGAGCCACAAACTTATCAACTCCACATGCCTTGAAGCTATCATATACACCAAGGAAGTGATCCTCATTCTCCTTGATGAATTCCCAGTCAACCCATCTCATGTCACACACTATGGGCTTCTTGTCAAACAGAATTGTCTCATAGAAGTCCTGCTATTCCTTAGTGTGAAATCTATAGTCCACAGCAGCCCTTCTCCTGGTAGCATATGGATTAGACTCTCTCCATAGTCTCAATCCTAAATCCTTCCTGATTTTCATGTTCTCTGCAACTGGGTGTGCATCATTGTGATCAGGGATCTTGAGCTTCAGCTTCCTCAACACAACAGAATCATCTTCCTCTTCTTCAGCAGCTTGAGGCACTGGGGCCTTGTTTTTCTCTTCAGTAGGGATGTTCCTAGTGCTCCTCTTAGGTTTTGGCTTTGGAGCTGGAGCAGCAGCCTTGGGAGCAGTTTTGGGCTTAGATGGAGCAGCCCCTGATCTGATTGCATCTCACATGAGCTTTTGAGCTTTGGGTGCTGGTGCAGCATCCTCTTCCTCTTTGTCTTCTTCAGAATCTCTCATCATTGATGGCATCCCAATAACTCTGGCAATGGTCTTCTTGACCCTTTGTTTTCTCTTCTTGCCATACCCAGTTTCCTTGGGTTCAAGAGTGAACTCCATTGTTTCTCCTGTGGCAACATTTCTTGGCTTAGACATGGGTTGTCTTCTTGCTGGCATCTTTGTTTTTAGACCTGGCTTAGTTGCAGCACCTGAGAGATACTCTTTCTTTAGCACTTTCTTCTTTGAAGTGGCTTCATCTTCAACAGCCACATAATCTTCATCCTCAGAGTCAGAAGTTCTCGTCCTTGCCCTGGTTGCAGCCTTTGGCAGATTGCTTGATGTGCTCCTGCTGCCATCATCATAGCTGCTAGAGGGACTAGTGCCCTCACTCAACTGAACCTGTTCCTCTGACTTGTTCTGGCTGTCACTCTGGTCAGACATCTCTGCAAATTCTGACAGCAGACCCTGTGAATAGGTTATAGATGAGGTAGAGTAGATGAGCATCACAAAGTACATGAGTTTTTGCAAAAAGGATGACTTAAAAACTTAGTTTTAGTTCTTCACAGAAAGCATTTCGGATCTACCGATTTGTAAACTCAGTGACACCGAAGCAGCTTTTGGAACCTAAACTAGTGAGCTCGGTCAGACTGAGTCACAGTTTAGTGGTACCGAGACTGCTAGGGTTTCACAGAGAATCGAACTCGGTCGCACCGATGTGCAATTTTCGGTCAGACTAAAAACGCATGTGCTCTGGCCTAAGCCAACATCGGTGAGACCGATTTCAACAACTCGGTCGGTCCGAGATGAATTCGGCGGAGACCTAACCCTAAATTTTCAAATTAAAACTAATCTACGGGATGATTTCGCTGGACAGAATTATTTAAATCATGCCAAAGATCATGGCAAAGCAATGTGCTAAGAATTGGAGTTAGGGATTAGCACAATGATCAAGTTCGTACCCTAGTTCGGCGACGAACTTGCTATGGTGGCAACGGCGGTGAAGATTTCCATTGACGGCGGCGGAGACCAACGGCGGGAGGTCGCTGGCGACGAGAGGACGATCCGGAGACCAGAGGAGGCAGAGTAGGTTACGCGCGGGCGAAGGGGTTCGGAGAAATTTCCAAAATTTGGCCCGGTGGTATATATAACCTGACCCTGTCGGTGTGACCGAGTGGAACGACTCAGTGGCACCGAGATGCAAAACTGCAAGCAGTTACTGCAACTCGGTGTGACCGAAAAGTTCTAATCGGTTGCACCGAGATTGAAAACCCTAGATCAACTTGGTGACTCGGTAGGACCGAAAAGAATGAATCGGTCAGACCGAGATGCACAAAGAGGTTTTGGAGGTTTAAGTCTCGAATCGGGATCTCCGAGTGCTGCTCACACAGAGTGGTTCGAATTTGACTTGATCAAACTTTGTGATGTAGCATGAATAGAGTTTGAGACGAGAAAAGCATAGATAGCTAGAGGGTGTTCTTAGGCATTCTTGTCCATCCATTTGGCAAAAAGAGAAAAAACCAAACAATCAAAGCAACAAATGGATGTCCTCGAATAAGTAAAATATGCAACCAACATGCTCACACAATAAAATGGCAAATGAAATATGTGACAAAGCATGCACAAACATTCTAGCATCTATCAAGCAATTGGCGATGACTAGGTCATCTATATATGAGTATATTGACTTAGGAGTCAAATGAGAACACTTGATCATAGGTCATACTCATCGTTTAAGTACAAGTGGGGTTACCACTTTTACATGAAGCATTGTTGTGATCACACCATTAGAGTTGCTTTAGCTCATTGGTTTGAGTAAAGCTCCCCCTAGATGTGATATCCCCCCTAAGAGCGATGAACTAACCTTGGGTTTTGTCAATGATGACTTCATGTAGGTGTTGAAGATGTAGATGCTCAATGTAGATGTAGAACATTCGGAGCAATCCTTTGGAGTGAGTTGCACTTTCAATACCTACACGGGTTAGTCCCACAAGGAACAAACAAGGATATCCATAGACATAGAGTGATGCATACACAAGATGATGTCCATGAAAGCATTAGGTTACCTTGTCCCTTGTCTTACCAACAAGAGGGTTTGTGACTCCTTGAACTAGTGCAAGATATGGAAGTTGTTTGCACTTGTCCTCGCCAAAATGATAAGAGTGAAGTATGTTGGCGGAGTCACCCTCAAGAACTCTCTAGTTCTTCTTCTTCGGGATCCACATCATCTTGATGGGAATCCTTAGAATCGTAGTTGTGCTTGATGAAGTAGAACTTGATGTAGTCTTGGGAACCCACTTGACCAAGGCCTTAGGTGCTTCTTCAAATGCATCAATTTCCTCTTGAAGCTTGTCCTTACCTTTTTGCTTATGGTCTTGTGGTGGAAGATCATCTTGAGCTTGTGTTCCTTTGAAAGAAGTAGGATCATACTTCTCTTTTTGAGGAACAAACTTCATCTTGGGGTATTGATCTTCTTCCCACTCAACTCCATTGGCATTGAACTTTCGTTCAAAACCAACACCTTGATTCTTCCAGTGTCTTCCTTGCTTGCGCACAATTTCCTCAAATTGCTTACTTTCGGCAAGACTCTTGTAAACACCTTTCTCTATGATTCCCTTCAATAAGCTATTTTCTTGCTCAAGTGTAACTTGGCTAAGAGAATCATTAGTGGAATCAAGAGAACTACTAGAGGCATCAACATTGGATTTAGCATGATTGTTGTTACTACTAGATGAAGAATCTTTCTTGTTCTTGTTGCTAGATTTAACTTGTGGCATGTAAGTAGACAAGAGTAAACACTTGGCAATTTAAGAAGAACCTTTCTTGCGAAGATCATCATTAATTGCCTTTAAAAGCTCATGCTCTTTCTCAAGGTTGAGCTTTCCAAAGCGTAGCTTATCATGAGTCTTTAAAAGTTCTCGATGATTTTCCAAGGTAGTTTCATGAGCTAACTTAAGAGTGTTTATATCTTTAGTTAGATGCTCAATCTCCTTCTTATCATCATCATTCGTCTTATCTTGATTAGCATGATTAATTGAGGTTTCATCATAGTCTTCATCACTAGAGTTGTCAACAAGTAAATCATCATCATCTAGCAAATCATCTTCATCACTATTGAAATCAACATACTCGGGATGTGTTACCTTTGGACCTTTGGCCATGAAGCGTCTTCCAATTCCTTCATTTGGTGAGTCAAATATGTTGTAGGAGTTGGTTGACACAAGTGTTAGACAGGCAAAACCTTCATCTTGAGTATATTCGGAGTCGGAGTGATAACTTCTTTCGGAGTGATTGTCGGAGTCGGAGCCGGATACCCATTCACCAACATGAGCTTGATGTCTTCTTTTTGTGTAGCTCCTTGATGACTTTTCCTTCCTTTCCGAATCCTTGCTTCTCCGAGAGGGTCTTCGTTCATAACGATCATCTCTACTCCTCCTTTCTCTTGGTGGTGATTCTTCTCTTCTACTTCTTCTTTTGGGAGAATCTTCTCTTCTTTTGAAGGGGGTCGTACACTCATTGGAGTAGTGTCCGGTCTTCCACAATTGTAACAATTTCGCTCACGACTAGTAGATCTTTTGTCATTGTAGGACCTTGACTTGGAGCTTCTTTCTTTGCTTCTACTCTTGTAGAACTTGTTGAAGTTCTTCACCATTAAGCTCAATTCTTCATTGAAGGTTTGCTTCTCACTTGATGATGTGGGAGAATCACATGAAGCTTTGTAAGCACCACTTGATTTGTTGTGAAGCTCTTCCTTATCCTTGAGTGACATCTCATGAGCAACAATTCTTCCAATGACTTCTGTTGGCTTGAGATCTTTGTAATTGGGCATCATTTGGATCAATGTGCGCACGGTATCTTATTTTCCATCCAAGGCTCTTAGGATCTTCTTGATGATGAATCTATCGGTCATCTCTTCACTTCCTAAGCCGGCAATCTCATTTGTGATGAGAGCAAGCCTAGAGTACATTTCAGCTACACCTTCATCATCCTTCATTTTGAACTTGTCAAGTTGACTTTTAAGCACATCCAATTTGGATTCCTTGACGGAGTCAGTACCTTCATGCATATCAATCAAAGTATCCCAAATTTCCTTTGCATTCTCAAGACGGCTGATTTTGTTGAATTTTTCGGGGCACAATCCATTGAAGAGAATATCACAAGCTTGAGCATTGTATTGTAGCATCTTCAATTCTTCCGCGGTAGCTTCACGGTTCGGTTCTCTCCCATCAAAGAATTCACCTTGCAAGACAATACACACAATACCCAAACGGCGGGGTTATGTCCAAGAATATGCACTTTCATCTTATGCTTCCAACTAGCAAAATTAGTACCATCAAAGTAAGGACCTCTACGGTGGTAATTTCCCTCGCTAGACGCCATACTCTCCTAGGTTGTGAAACCAAGGCTATGACCAACAAAAGCTATGGAAATCAAAGCAAATGGAGACCAAAGCTCTGATACCACTTGTAGGATCGGAAGTATGTCTAGAGGGGGGGTTAGACTACTTGACCAAATAAAATCTAACCTTTTCCTAATTTTAGTTCTTGGCAGATTTTAGTAACTTAGCACAAGTCAAGCAATCAACCTACACATGCAATTCTAAGAGTATAGCAGTGGAATGTAAAACAATTGCATATGAAGGTAAGGGCATGAGTTTGAAGGAGCAAACGCAATGTTGACACGGAGATTTTTTATCCTTGGTTCCGATAGGTGGTGCTATCGTACATCCACGTTGATGGAGACTTCAACCCACGAAGGGCTCCACCCACGAAGGGTCCACGAAGAAGCAACCTTGTCTATCCCACCATGGCCTTCGCCCACGAAGGACTTGCCTCACTCAGGTAGATCTTCACGAAGTAGGCGATCTCCTTGCCCTTACAAACTCCTTGGTTCAACTCCACAATCTTGTCGGAGGCTCTCAAGTGACACCTAGCCAATCTAGGAGACACCACTCTCCAAGAAGTAACAAATGGTGTGTTGATGATGAACTCCTTGCTCTTGTGCTTCAAATGATAGTCTCCCCAACACTCAACTCTCTTTCATCGGATTGGATTTGGTAGAAAGAAGATTTTAGTGGAAAGCAACTTGGGGAAGGCTAGAGATCAAGATTTATGTGGTTGGAATGGAATATCTTGACCTCAACACAAGTGTAGGTGGTTCTCTCTCAGAAAATATGTATTGGAAGAGTATTCATGTTCTGATGGCTCTCTTCACGAATGAAGAGTGGGTGGAGGCGTATATATAGCCTCCACACAAAATCTAACCGTTACACACAAATCACCAAACTCGGTGGGACCGAATCATGAAACTCGGTCGGACCGATTTAGTTCAAAATGTGAACGTTAGGATTCTCGGTGGGACCGACTGGATCAACTCGGTGGGACCAATGTCATTAGGGTTAGGGCATAACGTAATCTCGGTGAGACCGATTACACAAACTCGGTGAGACCGATTTTGGTAATAGTCAAACAGAGAGTTGGGCAGGCAAACTCGGTGGGACCGATTCACTCATCTCGGTTGGACCGAAACGTCACGAAAGGGAAACAAAGAGTTTGCATTGCAATCTCGGTGGGACCGATCGCTCATCTCGGTTTGACTGAAATGTTACGAAAAGAAAACAGAGAGATTACAACCCCATCTCGGTGGGACCGAGATCCCTATCGGTGAGACTGGATTGGTTAGGGTTTCTGGCAATGACTATGACAACTCAACTCGGTGGCTCCGGATATGAAATTTTGGTGGGGCCGAGTTGGACTTTTTGGTTTAGGACATATGTGGATATGAGAAAGTAGTGGAGGGTTTTGGAGCATATCACTAAGCATTTTGAGCAAGATCCTCATTAAGCAACACCTCATCCCTTCTTAATAGTATTGGCTTTTCCTATAGACTCAATGTGATCTTGGATCACTAAAATGGAAAATGTAGAGTCTTGTGCTTTGAGCTTGAGCCAATCCTTTGTCCTTAGCATTTTGAAGGGTCCACTTTCTAATCCATGCCATGCCAAACATTGCGCTTTCCTGAAATATTTATCTTGGAAGAGCATTAGCTCAATGAGCTATATGTTGTTAGGAATTACCAAAACCACCCAGGGATAGTTGCACTTTCACCTGGTTACGTCGGTGTTCACGGGTGTCGATGCTTCGGAGGGGGTTTCCGGTGGACTCCCAAGTTCCCATGCTCCGGCGGCTCGTTAGGATAAAATGGTGGTGGAGTGGAGTTCACCTTGGTGTTCAGAAATCGTGAACTGCGCTGGTGAACTGATGGTTTTTCAAGGACCGTGCTTGCGCTGATCCATTGTTACCTGTGTGTGTCTTTAGCGTC
Source organism: Aegilops umbellulata (assembly GCA_032464435.1). Lineage (NCBI taxonomy): Eukaryota > Viridiplantae > Streptophyta > Magnoliopsida > Poales > Poaceae > Aegilops > Aegilops umbellulata. The sequence goes on from CP136058.1 coordinate 337,222,883, forward strand.
CGGCCGTATGATTTTCCATCTCCATTTTAGTTACAATACATGTGGTTTGATCTTTCCATGTGCTGGCGCGGAGCACACCAGCTGTTTGTTGAAATACATGTGTGGTGTATGAGAGCATCTCCAACAGCCGCGCAAGGCGCCGCGCACAAAAAACGCATTTGGCGCGCGCCGTTTGCCTGGTTTGGCGCGGCCGGCAGCGCTGGCTCCAGCAGACGCATCAAAATTGAGCGCGCGCGTAGCTCCAGCTGCCGCGCTAAAATGCAGCGTGCGCTAAACATTGCGTACATTTTTTTCATAAAACGATAAATAAAATTCATAGATAAAAAAACGATACATAGATATTTTACATAGTTCCATAGCATAGATAGATAAAAACTACTAGATAGTGCAACCACATACGCAACTACAGCCTACTCTCAGTCGTCATCGTCATCGTCGCCATTCTCGCTGGTCTGGTCCGAGGTATCGATCCACATGTCCAACCAACGTTCATCATCAGACGAAAAGATCGACTACCCACCATTTTGAACAATTTCACACTGCGATATCGCCAAAGCCTTTTGCCGACGCCTATCCAACCGCTTGTCGCGGCGCTTTTGTGTGTCCTCCTCGCGGTGCCTTGCCCAGTAGGCTTGCTCGTAGGTGACGTCCAGCGCCTGCTAGAGCGTGTGGACATCGTGGAAGTTCATCTACGGGCGCGGCCTGCCTAGGCGCCACGCCGCCGCGTCGTATGCGCGGGCGGCCTCGTGCACCCTCTCGAAGGTGCCGAGGCCGAGCCGGAGTTGGCCGGACCGTATCTCGGCGTAGAACCCGCCGTTGGGGCGCTGGCAGACGCCGTGGTAGCCCGACGCTCCTCGGCGGTGCGGCGGCATGGTGGCACGTCGGTGGCGGGGCGCTGGAGCGGTGGCGCGCGTGGCAGCGGAAGCAACCGAGGAAGCGGTGGAGGCGCGCGTGGCAGCGGAAGAGGAAGGGAAGTGTGTGGAATAGGCGCCTGGCGAGCGCCGCATTTTATAGGCGCGCCGGAAGCAGTGCACCAAAAATAGCGCGCGACCTGCCGCCTTTCCCCGCGTGCGTGACTTTCCTGCCACCGCTGGAGCACGCCGAAACGTCCCGCGCACGCTAAAAACTCGGTTTACCGCGCGCGCGTCTTTTGGCGCGACTGTTGGAGATGCTCTGAGCTCTGGCGAGTGACTAGGACTCTAGGCGCAGTGTTGTATGAACTGGTCGGTACCAGCCTACCAGGAGTCCTTGCTAGGCCACAATGTGGACTTCTAGTTGGATCTCAGCCTGAATTACTATCTGTTATTGAGAAATCTGCCATCTTGCTTGTCAAATCAACATATGTTAGTACTATTGGCCCTAGTTGCAAGACTAAGTTGAAAGATGATGGTAGCAACTACATGGACTGGGTCCGTAACTTGAGGATTATCCTCATTGCTGCACAGAAGAATTATGTCCTTGATGCACCGCTAGGTGACAGACCTGCTGCAGAAGCTACTATAGATGTTATGAACGTCTGGTAGGCTCGATCTGATGACTACTTAATAGTTCAGTGTGCCATGCTTTACGACTTAGAACCTGGACTTCAAATACGTTTTGAACGTCATGGAGCATATGAGATGTTCCAAGAGTTGAAGTTAATATTTCAAGCAAATGCCCGAGTTGAGAGATATGAAGTCTCCAACAAGTTCTATAGCTGCAAGATGGAGGAGAATAGTTCTGTTAGTGAACACATACTCAAAATGTCAAGGTCTCATAACCACTTGACCTAGTTGGGAGTTGAACTTCCAGTTGATAGTGTTATTGATAGAGTTCTTCAGTTACTACCACCAAGCTACAAAGGCTTCGTGATGAACTATAATATGCAAGGGATGACGAAACCGATTCCCGAGCTATTCGTAATGCTTAAGGCCGTGGAGATAGAAATCAAGAAAGAGCATCAAGTGTTGATGGTTAACAAGACCACTAGTTTCAAGAAAAAGGGCAAAGGAAAGAAAGGGAACTTCAAGAAGAATGGCAAGCAAGTTGCCACTCCCGGGAAGAAGCCCAAAGCTGGACCCAAGCCTGAAACTGAGTGCTTCTACTGCAAAAGGAATGGTCACTGAAACCGGAACTGCCCTAAATACTTGGCAGATAAGAAGGATGGCAAAGTGAACAAAGGTATATTTGATATACATGCTATTGATGTGTACCTTACTAATGCTATTGATACTGGTTTGGCTGCTCATATTTGTAACTCGAAATAGGAGTTGTGGAATAAACGAAGATTGGCTATGGACGAGGTGACGATGCATGTAGGGAATGGTTCCAAGGTCGATGTGTCCATCGGCACGCTACCTCTACATCAACCTTGGGATTAGTTTTAGACCTCAATAATTGTTATTTGGTGCCAGCGTTTGATACGTCTCCAACGTATCTATAATTTTTTATTGTTCCATGCTATTATATTATCTATCTTGGATGTTTTATATGCATTTATATGCTATTTTATATGATTTTTGGGACTAACCTATTAACCTAGAGCCCAGTGCCAGTTTATGTTTTTTCCTTGTTTTTGAGTTTTGCAGAAAATGAATATCAAACAGAGTCTAAAGGAGCTAAAAATTTATGGTGATTTTTTATGGACCAGAAGAAGCCCCCGAAGCAAAAGAGTTGGGCCAGAAGAGCCACGAGGCCTCCACAAAGGTGGAGGGCGTGCCCTACCCCCCCCCCCCCAGGCGCGCCCTCCGACCTTGTGGGCTCCTCGTGGACCCCCCTGACGTGAAACCGACACAAAAAATTCCTATAAATACAGAAACCCCCAAAAAGAAACCTAGATCGGGAGTTCCACCGCCGCAAGCCTCTGTAGCCACCAAAAAACAATCGGGGCCCTGTTCCGACACCCTGCCGGAGGGGGAAATCATCACCAGTGGCCATCTTCATCATCCCGACGCTCTCCATGACGAGGAGGGAGTAGTTCACCCTCGGGGTGAGGGTATGTACCAGTAGCTATGTGTTTGATCTCTCTCTCTCTCAAGTGTTCTTGATTTGGCACGATCTTGATGTACCGCGAGCTTTGCTATTATAGTTGGATCTTATGATGTTTCTCCCCCTCTACCTTCTTGTAATGGATTGAGTTTTCCCTTTGAAGTTATCTTATCGGATTGAGTCTTTAAGGATTTGAGAACACTTGATGTATGTCTTGCATGTGCTTATCTGTGGTGACAATGGGATATTCACGTGATGCACTTGATGTATGTTTTGGTGATCAACTTGCGGGTTCTGTGACCTTGTGAACTTATGCATAGGGGTTGGCACACGTTTTCGTCTGGACTCTCCGGTAGAAAATTTGGGGCACTCTTTGAAGTTCTTTGTGTTGGTTCGAATAGATGAATCTGAGATTGTGTGATGCATATCATATAATCAAACCCGCGGATACTTGTGGTGACATTGGACTATCTAGGTGACATTAGGGTTTTGGTTCATGTGTATCTTAAGGTGTTATTTTAGTACGAACTCTAGGGCTGTTTGTGACACTTATAGCAATAGCCCAATAGATCTATCAGAAAGAATAACTTTGAGGTGGTTTCGTACCCAACAATAATCTCTTCGTTTGTTCTCCTCTATTAGTGACTTTGGAGTGACTCTTTGTTGCACGTTGAGGGATTGTTATATGATTCAATTATGTTATCATTGTTGAGAGAACTTGCACTAGTGAAAGTATGAACCCTAGGCCTTGTTTCCAAGCATTGCAATACCGTTGTTGCTCACCTTTGTTACTTGCTACCTTGCTGTTTTTATATTTTCAGATTACAAAAACCTATATCTATGATACGTCTCCAACGTATCTATAATTTTTGATTGCTCCATGCTATTATGTATTCTGTTTTGGATGTTTAATGGGCTTTATTATACACTTCTATATTATTTTTGGGACTAACCTATTAACCCAAGGCCTAGTGCAAATTGTTGTTTTTTTGCCTATATCAGTGTTTCGCAGAAAAGGAATATCAAACAGAGTCCAAACAGAATGAAACCTTCAGGAGAGTGATTTTTGGAACAAACGTGATCTAGAGGACTTGGAGTGGACGTCAAGAAACGAACGAGGAGGCCACGAGGCAGGGGCGCACCCTCCACCCTCGTGGGCCCCTCGTGGCTCCACCGACCTACTTCTTCCTCCTATATATACCTACGTACCCCGAAACCATCGAGGAGCGCCATGAAACCCTATTTCCACCGCCGCAACCTTCTGTACCCGTGAGATCCCATCTTGGGGCCTTTTTCGGCGCTCCGCGGGAGGGGGAATCGATCATGGAGGGCTTCTACATTAACACCATAGCCTCTCCGATGATGTGTGAGTAGTTTACCACAGACCTTCGGGTCCATAGTTATTAGCTAGATGGCTTCTTCTCTCTCTTTGGATCTCAATACAAAGTTCTCCTCGATCTTCTTGGAGATCTATTTGATGTAACTCTTTTTGCGGTGTGTTTGTCGAGATCCTATGAATTGTGGGTTTATGATCAAGATTATCTATGAACAATATCTGAATCTTCTCTGAATTCTTTTATGTATGATTGGTTATTTTTGCAAGTCTCTTCGAATTATCAGTTTGGTTTGGCCTACTAGATTGTTCTTTCTTGCAATGGGAGAAGTGCTTAGCTTTGGGTTCAATCTTGCGTTGCTCGATCCCAGTGACAGAAAGGAAAACAACATGTATTGTATTGTTGCCATCGAGGATAAAAAGATGGGGTTTATATCATATTGCTTGAGTTTATCCCTCTACATCATGTCATCTTACCTAATGCGTTACTCTCTTCTTATGAACTTAATACTCTAGATGCATGCTGGATAGCGGTCGATGTGTGGAGTAATAGTAGTAGATGCAGGCAGGAGTCGGTCTACTTGTCACGGACGTGATGCCTATATACATGATCATGCCTAGATATTCTCATAATTATGCACTTTTCTATCAATTGTTTGACAGTAATTTGTTCATCCACCGTAATACTTATGCTATCTTGAGAGAAGCCACTAGTGAAACCTATGGCCCCCGGGTCTATTTTCCATCATATTAATCTTCCGTCAACTAGCTATTTCTGGCACCATTTATTTTGCAATATTTACTTTAGTCTTTATCATAAAAATACCAAAAATATTATCTTATCATCTCTATCAGATCTCACTTTTGCAAGAGGCCGTGAATTGATTGACAACCCCTTTATCGCGTTGGTTGCAAGGTTCTTATTTGTTTGTGTAGGTACGAGGGACTTGCGCGTGGCCTCCTACTGGATTGATACCTTGGTTCTCAAAAACTGAGGGAAATACTTACGCTACTTTGCTGCATCACCCTTTCCTCTTCAAGGGAAAACCAACGCATGCTCAATAGGTAGCAATCAACCATCCATATTGCACTTGTATCACCATCTCTTCGCCGAACTAGTGCACCTATACAATGGGTGTGTTGGGGACACAAGAGACTCTTTGTTATTTGGTTGCAGGGTTGTTTGAGAGAGACCATCTTCATCCTAGGCCTCCCACAGATTGATAAACCTTAGGTCATCCACTTGAGGGAAATTTGCTACTGTCCTACAAACCTCTGCACTTGGAGGCCCAATAATGTCTACAAGAAGACGGTTGCATAGTAGACATCAAGCTCTTTTCTGGTGCCGTTGCCTGGGAGGTTAACTAGTGCTTTAAGGTATATCTTTAGATCTTGCAATCGAATCTTTTAGTTTCTTGGTTTATCACTAGTTTATCTATAAAAGAAAACTACAAAAAATGGAATTAAGGTTGCCTCATATGCTTCATCTTTTTAATGTCTTCCATGAAAATGATGGAAAGGAAAACTGTGCTCAACTGTTAGAAGAAGAAGTCTATAAAATGTTTGGCACTAAAGCTTTGAATGATGAGCATGATTGCAATGTTGTTAGTATGAATTCTTTGAATATCCATGATGCTAATGATATGCAAAGCTACAAGCTTGGGGATGCTATGTTTGATGAATATAATCATTTTAGTCCCCCGAGTTTGATGAGAATATTTATTATGATGAAAGCATGCCTCCTATTTATGATGATTATATTGATGAAAGTGGGTTTGGAAGAGTGTCAACTCTAGGTACTAATGATCCCACTGTTTTGGAGGGTGTTGAATCTTTTCACAATATTTATGAAAGTGGATTTGGAGAGGTCATGACTTTATTTAGTGATGAATCCACTATTTTGGAAGATGTTCCAATTGATTATCAGAACAAAGTTGCTATCTATGATGATTATTGTGATGACATGTATGCTATAAAGAATAATGATAACCATGAAACTTGTCATCATGATTTTAATTTTCAATTGGATTACGCCTCACATGATAGTTATTTTGTTGAGTTTGCTCCCACTACTGTTCATGGGAATAAATTTGTTTATGTGGAGAGTAGTAAAATTTCTATGCTTGTAGATCATGAAAAGAATGCTTTATGTGATAGTTATATTGTTGAATTCACTCATGATGCTACTGAAATTTTTTATGAGAGAGGAACATATGCTTTTACATATTGCAAAAATATGAAGTTTCCTCTCTATGTGTTGAAAATCTTGAAGTTTTGCTTGCTTTACCTTCCTATGCTAGTTGATTCTTGTTCTAGTGAGTTATTTGCTCACAAAATCCCTATGCATAGTAAGTGGGTTAGGCTTAAATGTGCTAGTAATATGCTTCTTGATGATCTCTTTATGTTTTAATTCTTATCTTTTATGCGAGCATCATTGAAATCATCATGCCTAGCTAGAAAGGCATTAAAGAAAAGCGCTCGTTGGGAGACAACCCAATATTTACCCCTACTATTTTTGCATGTTCACATGATTAAGCTACTGTAGTAATCTGTTTTATAGCTTTTGTTTCAATGAAGTGCCAGGTAAAGCCTTTGGGATAGTGTGGATGATAGTTGACTTGATTCTGTGCAAAAACAAAAACATTTGCTTCCAGTCACAGAATTGTTTAAATTTACTGGAACATGATAAAATTCTGAAATTTTTATACATGATATATACACAAATTGTCTACATTTTCCTAAATTTTCAAAAAAAATTGAGTAGCAGAAGTATGGTTGTTGTTCAGATCATTACAGATTGTTCTGTTTTTTACATATTCTGTTTTCAATGCATAGTTTGCTTGTTTTAGTGTTTCCATATATAGCTTATATTAAGTGATATAAATTGTGGAAATTATAAGGTACAATAGGCATTGTGTGAGAACAAGTATGAATCTTATCTTGACAGTACCAAAGTGAATGATTTGTCTTTATCATACTAACCCATCTCATGAAGTTCCGTTAAGTTTTGTGTTGTGAAGTTTTCAAGTTTCGGGTAAAGCTTCGATGGACTATGGAATAAGGAGTGGAAAGAGCCTAAGCTTGGGGATGCCCAAGGCACCCCAAGGTAATATTCAAGGACAACCAAGAGCCTAAGCTTGGGGATGCCCCGGATGGCATCCCCTCTTTCGTCTTTGTTCATCGGTAAATTTACTTGAGACTATATTTTTATTCACCACATGATATGAGTTTTGCTTGGAGCATCATCTTATTTTAGTTTGATTTGCTTGATGCTATTTAGAGTAATGTTTTGCATCTCTTAGTTCAATAAAAAGTCAAGTGTGGCCTTTACCATGCTTATTTTAAAAGTCTATACGTTGCTGTTTTGAAAACAGAAAGTTTTCTATTATTCTCTGAATTCTTCTGGAAAGTCAGAACATGATAAAATCTTGAAATTTTTACACAATGAGTAACAAAAAAAATTATATACACTGTGGTAATTTTTCAGAATTTTTGAAGTTAGAGAAGTATGATTTTTCTTGCATTCTTTACAGACTGTTCTGTTTAGACAGATTGCTGTTATGTTTGCATATGTTTGCTTGTTTAATGATTCTATCTGCACTTGGAGGCCCAACAACGTCTACTAGAAGAATGTTGCATAGTAGACATCAATGTTGAGCATGAACATTATATCTGGACCTTGTTTATTGCGAGACGATTATTCATTTAAGTCAGAGAATAATGGTTGTTCTATTTATATGAATAATATCTTTTATAGTCATGCACCTTTGATGAATGGTCTATTCTTGTTGAATCTTGATCGTAGTGATACACATATTCATAATATTGTTGCCAAAAGATGCAAAGTTGATAATGACAGTGCAATATACTTGTGGCACTGCCGTTTAGGTCATCTTGGTATAAAGCACATGAAAAAACTCCATGCGGATGGACTTTTGGAATCACTTGATTATATATGAATCATTTGATACTTGCAAACCATGCATAATGGGCAAGATGACTAAAACTCCGTTCTCTGGAACAATGGAGCGAGCTAATGACTTGTTGGAAATAATACATACCGATGTATGCGGTCCGATGAGTATTGAGGCACATGGCAGGTATTGTTATTTTCTGACCTTCACAGATGATTTGAGTAGGTATGGGTGTATCTACTTGATGAAACACAAGTCTGAAACATTTGAAAATTTTAGAGTGAAGTGGATAATCATCATAACAAGAAAATAAAGTTTCTACGATCTGATCGTGGAGGCGAATATTTGAGTTACGAGTTTGGCCTTCATTTAAAACAATGTGGAATTGTTGCACAACTCGCGCCACCTGAGACACCACAGCATAATGGTGTGTCAGAACGTTGTAGCTGTACTTTATTAGATATGGTGCGCTCTATGATGTCTCTTACTGATTTACCACTATCGTTTTGGGGTTATGCATTAGAGGCACCCGCATTCATGTTAAATAGGGCACCGTCTAAATCCGTTGAGACGACACCGTATGAATTGTGGTTTGGCAAGAAACCTAAGCTGTCGTTTCTTAAAGTGTGGGGATGCGACACTTATGTCAAAAGGCTACAACCTGATAAGCTCAAACCCAAATCGGAGAAGTGCATCTTCATAGGATACCCTAAGGAAGCTATTGGGTACACCTTCTGCCACAGATCCGAAGGCAAGATCTTTGTTGCAAAGAATGGGTCCTTTCAAGAGAAGGAGTTTCTCTTGAAAGAAGTGAGTGGGAGGAAAGTAGAACTTGATGAGGTAATTGTACCTTCTCTCGAATTGGAAAGTAGCACATCACAAAAAACCGTTCCCGTGATGCCTACATCAACTAGAGAGGAAGCAAATGATGATGATCATGAAACTTCAGATCAAGTTACTACTGAACCTCGTAGGTCGACCAGAGCACGATACACACCAGAGTGGTACGATAATCCTATCCTGGAAGTTATGTTATTAGACTATGGTGAACCTACGAACTATGAAGAAGCTATGATGAGCCTAGATTCCGATAAATGGCTTGAGGCCATGAAATCTGAGATAGGATCCATGTATGAGTACAAAGTGTGGACTTTGGTGGACTTGCTCGATGATCGGCAAGCCATTGAGAATAAATGGATCTTCAAGAAAAAGACTGACGCTGATGGTAATGTTACCGTCTACAAATCTTGACTTGTCATGAAAGGCTTCCGACAAGTTCAAGGAGTTGACTATGATGAGACTTTCTCACCCATAGCAATGCTTAAGTCTGTCTGAATCATGTTAGCAATTGCCGCATTTTATAATTATGGAATCTGGCAAATGGACGTCAAAACTGCATTCCTTAATGGATTTCTTAAAGAACAGTTGTATATGATGCAAACAGAAGGTTTTGTCGATCCTAAAGGTGCTAACAAAGGAGTTGACCGCTATGCACTGGTGCAAGCATCTCGGAGTTGGAATATACGTTTTGATGAGGTGATCAAAGCATATGGTTTTATACAGACTTACGGTGAAGCTTGTATTTACAAGAAAGTGAGTGGGAGCTCTGTAGCATTTCTGATATTATATGTGGATGACATATTGTTGATTGGAAATGATATAGAATTTCTGGATAGCACAAAAGGATACTTGAATAAGAATTTTTCCATGAAAGACCTCGGTGAAGCTGCTTATATATTGGGCATCAAGATCTATATGGGTAGATTGAGATGCTGCCACGACCGTTATCTGTGCCCCTTTTCGACTACCAGAGGAAATTCTAGGTCGGTGAAAGGATCAAGAAGAGGTGTCTAGAGGGGGGGGGTGAATAGACCCTCAACAAGCAAAAGTGGCAGTTTTTAAGTTCTTCAAGTTGAGGTGGAGTTTTAGCACAAGTTTAAACATTCATGATATATTTCAAGCAAGCATGGCAAGAGTATATGAGCAGCGGAAAGTAAAGCATGCAAGTTGCAAGAAAGTAAAGGGATGGGATTGGAGTGTGCAAACGCAATTGAAGACACGGAGATTTTTGGCGTGGTTCCGATAGGTGGTGCTATCGTACATCCACGTTGGTGGAGACTTCAACCCACGAAGGGTAACGGTTGCGCGAGTCCACGAAGGGTCCACGAAGAAGCAACCTTGTCTATCCCACCATGGCCATCGCCCACGAAGGACTTGCCTCACCATGATGAACTCCTTGCTCTTTTGCTTCAAATGATAGTCTCCCCAACACTCAACTCTCTCTCACGGATTTGGCTATGGTGTAAAGATGATATGTGTGGAAAGCAACTTGGGGAAGGCTAGAGATCAAGATTCTTATGGTTGGATTGGAATGTCTTGGTCTCAACACATGAGTAGGTGGTTCTCTCTCAGAAAATGAATGCTGGAAGTGTAGGCACATTCTGATGGCTCTCTCACTATTGGAGAGGAGGGTGGAGGGGTATATATAGCCTCCACACACAATCTAACTGTTACACACAAAGGAGCCAACTCGGTCAGACCGAATATGTGAACTCGGTGAGACCGATTTAGTTCAAAATGTGAATGTTAGGATTTTCGGTGGGACCGACATGATCAACTCGGTGGGACCGATGTGCTAGGGTTAGGGTAAAACCTAAACTTGGTTTGACTGATTACACAAACTCGGTGAGACCGATTTTTTGGTAATAAGCAAACAAAGAGTTGGTCGAGCAAACTTGGTGGGACCGACTACGTATCTCGGTGAGACCGAAATAATTGCAATTGGCAACAGAGAGTTTGCAAGCCCATCCTGGTAAGACCGAGATCCCGTCGGTGAGATCGAACTGATTAGGGTTTCTGGCAGTGGCTATGTCAAGTGAACTCGATGGCGTCGGATGAATCAAATCGGTGGGGCCAAGTTTGAATTTAGGTTTTGGACATATATGGAATTTGAGAAAGTGGTTGAGGGTTTTGGAGCATATCACTAAGCACTTTGAGCAAGTAGACCATTAAGCAACACCTCATCCCCTTTTAATAGTATTGGCTTTCCTATGGACTCAATGTGATCTTGGATCACTAAAATAAAAATGAAGAGACTTGAGCTTTTGCCAATCTCCTGTCCTTAACATCTAGAAGGGGTTCCATATCCTCTTGTCCATGCCACGCCTTTGCTGAACATTCTGAAATATACTAGATGAAAATATCAGTCCAACTAGAGATATGTTGACATTGATTACCAAAATCACCCAAGGAGCACTTGTGCTTTCAATCTCCCCCTTTTTGGTAATTGATGACAACATACATCAAAGCCTTAGATAAAGATATGAAGAATAACAAGTGAAGCTTTGGAAGGACAAGCAACATCCATAGGCTCCCCCTACATGTATGCAATCATGTATAGATAGTATGCAAGAGCATGATAATGCATAAGCATGTCAGAGCAAGCAATGAGTTACATGTATCTTGGTTATATGTATGAGAGCAAATGATGTGAATATAGGAAATGTACATCCATGTTCATGAGCCTTCTTGCAAACAATATGTGCATCAGCAAGAGATCATCATGCACATGAGTGTGATGCATATACTTACCTAGTGGTCTTGAGCTGGCTTTGGAGGAGGTGAACTTGAGAAAACGGGGTTAGATAATACAAGAACACCTACTAAAGCAAAGCAATGACATGTAGTGAGTGAGTACTTAGTACTCTATTTGGATATAGACAAGTCCCCAGAGAATAAAGATATGCAATGAATTCCACAAATTTTCTTCCCTTAGATATGAGCTCTTTCTCCCCCTAAATCTGATATTGGATAATGGGAGAAAAATAAGGAAAAAAGAAATCAGGACAACCTTTACTTAACATGTCTTTCCCCTCTTAAAGACATGTGACTTCTCTCCTTTATGGTTGATAAGCATCCGGAAAAGCTAAGATGTGCTTCCTCTCTTATGTGAGAAGCTTTGATGTGCTCTCTCTCCCCCTTTGACATCAATTTCAAAGAAGGGATCTTCTGGAGCATGAGTCAAGTAGGTTTGATCCTTGAGTCACATTTCAAAGCAGCATGTAATTTAAGATGCTAGCAGAGGACAAGAATCATTGAGTGGAGCTAGAGAAGAAAAGACAATGACAATGGCAAAATGCTTTCTTAGTAGTGAAATCGGTAGCTCCGAGTTATTCTCATCGGTGACACCGAGTTGGCAGTGTCATAGATGATGCATATCGGTTAGTCTGGGTTTGTCCTTGTCAGTTGAACCGATGAATAATCTACAATGTAGCATTGTAGGTCAGTCTAGCCAGGATGCATAAATCGGTGATACCGAGTTCAATACTGAAGAAAAGATTTTGTCATCTCAGCTCTCTAGGCAAATAAAATCTCACAAAGATTTCCAGGGAATTAACTGAAAGATTTGCAATGAATTAGATGCAGGGAATGTAGAACATACAAGAATCTGGAGTGAAATCTAGATGAAGTGAAAAGGGAAACACATATGCAAGACACAAAGACATGCTGGAGAACTTCATCTAGAAAGGGTCGGCGACAAAGTCACCTATATTAGAGTATATTGACCGAGGAGTCAAGTGAGAACACTTGATCGTAGGTCATACTCATCGTTTAAGCTCGAAATGGGGTTACCATTTTTCATTTAAGCATTTTGATGTATTCACATCTTGTTGAGCTGCTTTGACCCATGTCTTGGGGTAAAGCTTCTCTAAGATGGAATAACATACCTTGGGTGATGGTGTTGATCTTGATCATGTAGTTGAACTTGTGTAGGATGCTCAAGGTTGATGTAGCTCAACAAGAGTTGGGAGCACCACTTGTAGTTTGAGTTCATCTACCTACATGGGTTAGTCTTGCAAGGAAGAGCACTTGTGTATCCAAAATGACAATCATGAAATTTGATACCAAATGAAATTTGATATATAAAAATTGTCAAAGTATATGTTGAAAGGATTCATGCTTCCTTGTCTTCAACCACCATATTGTAGTGACTCGGTGGTGTAGAGATTGCTCAAGATGAGAGTGAGTTGCAATCTCATAGATTTAGATTCATCCAAGTACCTACAAGGGTTAGATAGCATACAAGGGTACAAGTATAGATCCAAGACATAAGATCATCATCATAAGAGAAATGTCAAGGATTAGTCAAAGGCTCATGCCTTGCATGTATCCAAATGGAGTTTCTACTCCAAGTCTAAGGCATCAATGATATTCAATTCACCTCTCAAACGACAAAATACTTTCTCATCAAGCGGTTTGGTGAATATACCCGCCAATTTCTTATCGGTACGAACATGCTTAAGATCGATGTCTCCTTTAGCAACATGATCTCGAATGAAATAATGACGAACTTCAATATGCCTAGTTCGAGAATGTTGCACGGGATTGTGAGAAATCTTAATAGCACTTTCATTATCACAAGGCAATGGAACATGTTTCACATAAATCCCGTAATCTTTAAGAGTTTGGGTCATCCAAAGTAATTGAGCACAACATGAACCGACGGCAATGTATTCCGCTTCGGCGATGGATAAGGATACTGAGTTTTGTTTCTTATAGGACCAAGACACAAGAGATCTACCAAGAAATTGACAAGTGCCCAAAGTGGACTTTATATCAACCTTGTCACCGGCATAGTCCGAGTCGGAGTAGCCAACAAGATCAAAAGAAGACCTCTTAGGATACCAAATGCCAAAGTTTGGTGTATGAATTAAGTATCTCACTATCCTTTTCACAGCCTTAAGATGACATTCTTTAGGGGCCGCTTGATATCGTGAACACATGCGCACACTTAGCATAATATCGGGACAAGAGGCACATAGATATAACAATGAACCAATCATAGAACGATAGACCTTTTGGTCAAATGGTTTGCCATCCTTTGTCAAGTCAAGATGTCCACTAGTAGGCATGGGTGTTTTCATACCTTTGCTTTCTTGCATGTTGAACTTCTTGAATAAGTCCTTGGCATACTTTGTTTGAGAAACAAAGGTACCCTCCTTAGTTTGCTTGATTTGAAAACCAAGATAGAACCTGAGTTCACTCATCATAGACATCTCAAACTTCTTCGACATTAGCCTTCCAAACTTTTCACTAAAATGAGGGTTAGTCGAACCAAATATGATATCATCCACATAAATTTGGCACACAAATAAATCACCATTAACCCTTTTAGTAAAAAGACTAGAATCAATTTTTCCAATCTCAAAGCCTTTTTCAATAAGGAACTTGGTCAAGCATTTATACCATGCTCTAGGAGCTTGTTTAAGACCATAAAGAGCTTTGTGAAGTTTGTAAACATGGTCGGGTTTCTTAGGATTAACAAAGCTGGGAGGTTGCTTAACATAAACTTCCTCCTCAATTTCACCATTTAGAAAGGCACTTTTAATGTCCATTTGATACAAAGTAATGTCATGGTGATTGGCATAAGCAAGTAAGATGCGTATGGACTCAAGTCTAGCAACGGGGGCATATGTCTCACCATAGTCCACACCTTCGACTTGAGTGTAGCCTTGAGCGATGAGACGTGCCTTGTTGCGTACAACTTGTCCATCTTCATCTTGCTTATTCCAAAACACCCATTTGGTACCAATGACATTTTGGTTGTTGTCCGGCTTTTCTACCAATGTCCACACTTGGTTCCTCTTGAAATTGTGTAGCTCTTCGCGCATGGCGTTCACCTAATCCGGATCATCAAGCGCTTCTTCAACCTTCATAGGTACAATACTAGAGATGAATGAATAATGTTCACAGAAATTAACCAAGCGAGTTTTAGAGCGAGTGATTCTCCCGGTTCGATTATCATCAAATATTTGTTCGACTGGATGGTCTCTTGAGACTATTGCTCTAACACGTGAGAGCTTTTGTTTGGGTCGAGGTGGAACATCTTCTTCATCATCTTGTTCATCCTCTTGGCCTTCTTCATTGTTGGTGTTGTTGTTCTCTTGTGGAGGTGGAGAAGGAGGTTGATGAGGTTCATCTTGGTGTACATCCTCGTTTTCCTCATCTTGGCGTGTCCCACTTGTGGATGCCTCTGAGTCAACTCGTGGTTCACCTTGTCGTGAGGTAGAGGCTTCCACTTGGGCGGACGAGGTACTCTCCTTCACCTCCGTTGGGCGAATCTTGCCAATAGACAAGTCTTGGATTGCTCCCGAAGGGTCTTTGTCTGCTACATCAATTGGCAGTTGCTCTACTTGCGAGCTGTTAGATTCATCAAACTTCACATCTACCGTCTCTTCAACCTTTCAGGTGAAATTGTTGTAGACACGGTAAGTGTGAGAGTTCGAGCCATAACCGAGTAGGAAACCCTCATGAGATTTAGGAGCAATTTTAGAACGATGATGCTTATCAAGAATATAGCACTTTGAGCCGAATACTCGAAAGTATCCAACTTGGGGTTTGTTACCGGTGAGAAGCTCGTATGCCGTCTTGCCGAGTAGCTTGTGAAGATATAGACGATTTGTTGCATGACAAGCTGTCTCAACCGCTTCCGCCCAAACGTGTTTGGGTGTCTTGTACTCATCAAGCATCGTTCTCGCCATCTCAATAAGAGTCCGGTTCTTCCTCTCAACTACTCCATTTTGTTGAGGCGAGTATGTAGCCGAGAACTCATGTGAAATCCCCTCTTCGTGAAGAAAGGTGTCCACATTTGCGTTCTTGAACTCTGTTCCGTTGCTGCTGCGAACCTTCTTGATATTCACTTCAAATTGATTTTGGGCCTTTCTAGCGAAGTTCTTGAAGATCTTTTGGACCTGCAATTTATCATCAAGAAAGAACACCCACGTAAATCTTAAAAAGTCATCGACAATAACTAAACCAAACGAGTTACCACCGAGACTTTTGTGGGCGCTGGGACCAAAAAGATCCATATGAAGCAGCTCGAGCGGTCTTCTCGTGGTCATGATGTTCTTCAAGGGGTGGCTTCCTCCAACCTGTTTTCCTGCTTGACAATGACTGCACAATCTATCCTTGTCAAATATAACATCTTTCACCCCAAGGATATGATCACCTTTAATAAGTTTATCAAGATTTCGCATGCCCACATGACCTAACCTTCTATGCTACAACCAACCTTTAAAAGATTTAGTAATTAAGCAAGTTCTAGGTTGAGCCTTTTTAGTGAAGTCAACAATGTATAGATCACCTCTACGTATACCGGTAAATACCATATTATGATTATCTCTTCGAAACACTTGGCAATCTACTTCAGTAAATTGAACATTGAAACCGAAGTCAGCTAGTCTAGATATGGAAAGTAAATTATAGCCAAGAGATTCAACGAGTATAGCATTTTGGATGGAGCTGTCATGTGAGATTGCCACCTTACCAAGGCCAACCACCTTACCCTTTGAGTTATCACCAAAAGTGACATACTTTCGAGGGCCGTCATTTTCAGCAAGCTCACGAAACATATCCTTGTCTCCGGTCATGTGATCGGTACATCCACTATCAAGAACCCATTCCTTTCATCCAACCATGTAGCCGCGAAGGTTAGCCATAAGACCAAAGTGTCTCATAGACTCATCGAGATCAAAGTCACTATCATCATCCTCATCATAGTATCCATGTTCAACATCGTCTTGTGATTGATCATTACCTAGAGAGAGTGATTCATTAGTTTTATGATCATGACAATGTTCATCCTTATGAAATCTAATGACTTCCGAGATGATGTTACTAATGATTCCAACATTTCCTTTGGCACGCATAAGGTCACGAAGCTCAAATAAACAATCACCAAACTTAGGATCATTAGGATTCATCTTATTTAAAGCAATAGACTTTTGAAGAATCACATATAGATTTTTCAAGGAATAGTTTGGAAATCGTTCCTCAAGAAATATCCATATGGTGTAAGCACATTCAAGAGTAGGCAAGCATACAATCAAATTTCTAGGCAATCCTCTAATGATAAGATTGATAGTTCTAAGGTTGCAGATCATGTCAAGAGACTCATTGGGGGTAGGATGCAAGGGGTCAACAAGAGGTGCACACGGGCTAGTATTGTACTTTTTCAAGTGATATTCATTGAAAATCTCAAGCATCTCATTTTTCCAAGCATTAAAGAACTCTCCATCAAGCATAGGCACTCTACGTCTAAAACTCCCCATCGTAGACTCATCCATCTTCCTCCAATGGTGATTAAACCAAAGCAATGAAGACCAATGCTCTGGTACCAATTGAAAGGATCGAGAAGAGGTGTCTAGAGGGGGGTGAATAGACCCTCAACAAGCAAAAGCGGCAGTTTTTAAGTTCTTCAAGTTGAGGTGGAGTTTTAGCACAAGTTTAAACATTCACGATACATTTAAAGCAAGCATGGCAATTTGCAAGAGTATATGAGCAGCGGAAAGTAAAGCATGCAAGTTGCAAGAAAGTAAAGGAATGGAATTGGAGTGTGCAAACGCAATTGGAGACACGAAGATTTTTTGCGTGGTTTTCGATAGGTGGTGCTATCGTACATCCACGTTGGTGGAGACTTCAACCCATGAAGGGTAACGGTTGCGTGAGTCCAGGAGGGCTCCACCCATGAAGGGTCCACGAAGAAACAACCTTGTCTATCCCACCATGGCCACCGCCCACGAAGGACTTGCCTCACTTGGGTAGATCTTCACGAAGTAGGCGTTCTCCTTGCCCTTACAAACTCCTTGGTTCAACTCCACAATCTTGACGGAGGCTCCCAAGTGACACCTAACCAATCTAGGAGACACCACTCTCCAAAAGGTAATAGATGGTGTCACTACTAGGAAAAGGCCTACCAGTGGCGCACCTGTTTTGCCTACTAATGGCGCACTACAGGTGCGCCACTAGCACCACGCCATTAGAATTTCTTACTAATGGCGCACCCGTGGTGCGCCATTAGTATCTGGTATACTAATGGCGCACCACGCAGTGCGCCATTAGTATAGCCCATGGTGCGCCATTAGTATGCCTCCCAGGGGGCCATATTTACCCATGTGCTTTGGCATACTAATGACGCACTAGTGGATGATGCGCCATTAGTGTGCTCTGGCTTACTAATGGCGCACTATGTATTAGGGATTTTTTTCTTTTCTGATATTTGCACAGGTTGCAAAATATATTACTGGACAGAATATAACAGCACCACACAGCAACAACAAATTCATCGAATACAATAGAGGATTAGTCTCTGAATACAATTCATCGTATTAGTCTCCGAATTCAAAAGACCGAACAAAGATAGAACATTACAAGTCTCAAGACCGCTAGTAGCGAGTTTGTCGAAAGTAATACTAATCCTAACAAGTCCCACTAATCATCATCATACAACTTCTACTCGTTATTAATAACAAGTCATACGATCATCATCTTGATAGTCATCGAACCAACCCTACTTAATTGTTCTTAGCACATGATCATCAGTGTTAGGCATGACCTAAATACCCTATTTAAGGTAAAGTAGCATAAAACAATATAGACCTTGACTCTCCGTTATGAAGAATGGAGATCATCACGTCTCCAATTCTTGCGCTTCGCTTCCTTTTGCTTCCAAGAACCTGCTTACGACTGTCCATACATTTTTTCCATTCTTTGATTTTCATGTCTCCAGTTCTTTTAGAAATCCGGTATGGACAGTTGAGATTCATAGGATGACCTGGATATATGTTCAAAACATGAAGGCTGTCATTCTAATACATCAAATGAGGCACACAATCCTCTGGGATTCTCTCTTGAAAAACATAGTAATAACTACATAGTTAGCAATGATGTACTAGTTTTAGAAGTATGCAAAAGATGCACGAATGTCGTAATAGTAGAAAATCTTACCAGGGTATCTCCATTGTAGTTACCGTAGTTCAACACGTGCACTAGTGGCACGTATTGACCATAATGTTGAGGAGTTTTACAATAGATATTGTAATTCTCAAGATCAGTACAAAATCCGACCAGATGATTTTTCTCCTGATAAGTTAACTCGGAGCCATCGGTGTAGTGGGTTTTGTCTACCATGTGTCCGCACATTGTTTGAACAATCAAAATAAGCTGCAATGGAAATAAGTTGTCAACTATTTTGAAATGAACAATATAAATTAGTTAATAATTAACTATGTTTGAGAAACTCACATAGCGGTAGAACTGGAGGCGTATCAACAAGGACCCAAATGTCCATATTGTCTTGGTCGATGTCAGGATCACCAAGATCCATGGTGATAAGCATACCCTCATCAAAACCATACATCTTGCAAAATGCTTCCCAATTTTTGCAATCAAAATGGGTTACGCTCCCAGAATTATACAGATTTACTTCAGAATCCACATCATGATGAGTCCTTAGGTGAATTTTCTTTGTTCCATAATTTTCATGGTCTTCAGAATCCATCCTCTCCAAGATATAGTGTCTTGCATGGCATGGGATAAGCTATACTCAAATTGTAAAAGATGAAAATTACACGTTGAAATAGTTGAAGTCATGCTTAATTATGAAAAAAAAACAATTGTCGACGCTGCGTACCGTTTCAACTTCGAAGGTCTCCTCGAGCTTAATGCTGAAGCGCCGATCATCGTCCATGTGAGGCCTATCGCACAGACCTCGTTCGTCGTGGCACCAGCCGCACTCCCCCGGGAGACTTTCGTCGTCCGATGACGACATTTCCTACGTTCATAATTCAAAACTACATCATCTCTGTTGGGTCCAATAAGATAATCCACAGTGTGGTGAAAACATGCCCTTCGAACTGGTTTGAGCAATTGGTGAATGGAGATGGTCTAATATTTTCAGTAGTAAGAAGTGAAGTGGTAATTTTGAGAGCAAATGGTTAGGATGAGTGGTTCCTCTTCCAGATTAGGGTTTATCGATGACGAGCAACTGACATTAGTAATAACTATGAGTTGATATCACACTTCTATATGTATAACACAAGAGGCAGTTGATCCTACTTAATTAAGTACTAAGATACCCCGGGCCATGCATTTGTCGCAAATACCCCATATGTCCTATCTTTAGCAAAGTCATGCTAAAATTCACCAAAAATTTCAGCATGACCTTTGCTGAAAATAGGACATATGGAGTACCCGAATTTGCCGGAACGGAAGTTAATCGACATTCCAGCAAACTCAAGGGCCTCTCGGGGTACCTGCAAAATCATCACGACACGATGGTCAGAGACAAAACCCAGCAAACTCCTTCCCTTCACTCGGGGTACAACAATATATCTTCTAGCCATGAAAAATAATACCAACTAGGATCGATATGACCTTCGTTTTTCATTTTCTGTATGATCAATTAAATCTTCTACAAGCTCTGAGTTGCCTCTGTTGCACTAAAACTAATTCAAATAATTTTTATTTTCTGTATGATCAGTTAATGCCATTTTCAAACTCTGAGTTGCCTTTGTTGCACTAAAACTAATTCAAATAATTTTTATAAAATTGCCACAAAATTTTTGGGAGACCCTATAATTCCTATAAATCATTTTTGAACAAAGACCCATCCTACTCTTTTGAAATTTTTGAGAGAAACACCCACTTTTCCATTCTGATCCATTTTCAGTTTACAACTACAACCCTATTTCCCCTAGCTCCTAAAAATCTACAAAATTATCCCAACACAAGAACAATACCTACACTCCTTTTCCCCAAACATCTCCTGATCAGAAGTTCTAAATTTTCAATAGGCCACATGGATTTGCTGAATCAGCATAAACCTTTCAAGTACCCAAAAGGCAGCATTTTCTTGGCACGATCAAGCTACTTCACGGTAATTCATATTTTAAGAGACTACAAATTGAACTAGACATATGTTATACAGAGACTACAAACTGAACTAGCACAGTTATGCAGCAAGTGCAGTACACAACTTACAAAATTTAACTAATTCTCCCATGAAAGAACAGAGTAACAAATCCAGTTTTACAGATCAACACATAATCACTAGACAAACACGAATCTAAACTGAACAATTAATAGGTTGCAAGAATATATAAAATCTGAACATTACACAATTCTGAACAGTACACTTCTCAAATTCATAGAAATTTGACAGAGAGAGAGGGAGACAGCAAGGATTCAGATTCAGAGAAGTGCAGCAGGAGGGAAGTGGAGAGGAGGAGCAGCAGCAGTTTTGAGGTTTCAGAGAAGAGCAGCGGCAAGACGTTGAGAGGAGGAGCAGCAGGAGTAAAGCAAGAGGGAGGAGCAGCAACAAGGCGAGGGAAGAAACACGGCCGACAGAGGGCGAGCGCGGTCGTGGGCGGCAACACGCAAGTGCGTGTGTGCGCGGGCGCGACCGACTACAGCGACAGCGTAGCAGCGAGGCAACGCAGGAGCTTGACGACGGCGGCTACGGCAACGAACCCGACGGGGGAAGGGGGAAATCGGTCAAGGGCCTCACCGAGGTGCTCTACAATGATCTCGGGAGGTCGGGGGTGGCCGGGGTGGAGCGATGTGACGAGGTGGACGAGGGAGGCCGAGGTTGGGGAAGACGGCGATGGCAACGATATGGTGCAGCTCCGGTCGATTGAGAACTCGTAGATGAAGAAGCAGTCGACGGCGGTCCTCCTGGACGTCTTTGTGCGGCGCGGGGTGACTGGTGGCGGCGCAGTGGGTCGGGGCGGCGGTAGAGCAGCAGGTCGGGGGCTCGGGGGATTGGGGATTGGGCTCGGGGAGGAGCCGGCGCTCGGGGGGAAAGGGATAGAGGGGGGAAGGTTAGCAATGGCGCACCTCCAAGGGGTGCGCCATAAGTAACTTTTTTTATTGATAACAATGGCGCACCCTCTCCTGGTGCGCCATTAGTAACTTTTTATTTTATTTTTTTATTGATAAAAATTATTACACTATATAGAGGAGATGAGTAGAGGAGGGAGGGAGGGAGGGAGGGAGGGAGCATTTACATTTGTTGACGAGGCGGTGGTTGGCGTCGCATCGGAGATGCAAACCATAGAAGGAGGAGGATGCCGGTCGTGGTTGATCGTGGTCGTGGGCCAGCCTCATCGCGTCGCGTCGGCGTTCGTTGTCAGCCGTCGATGGATTGCGAGTAGCCCCGCCGAAGTCTCCACCTCCGGGCGGGGGAGGGTGCGGGGGGTCATCGGCGGCGGTGGAGCAGGGGAGGGTGCGGGGGTCGTCGGCGGCGAGGGGGATCGAGATGAAGGGGGATCTAGTGCGGGGGGCCGCGAGGGGGATCTGGCGAGGAGGATAGCGATCGAGATGGAGGGGGATCGAGATCGAGTGTCCTCATGGATATTCAATATTTTTTCATATTTAATATGAAAAAATATCGTCAAATTTGAAAAAATATTCATGAATTCAAAAAGTGCCCATGAATTAAATTTAAAAATATTCATGAGTTCAAAAAATAAAAATGATAGTAGTTTTGCAAAAAAAAAATGATAGTAGTGGCGCACGTGGTGGGTGGTGCGCCATTACTAGCCCTCGTGCGCCATTAGTATTTTTGGAAAAAATAAAAAAATGTTAGTAGTGGCGCACCATGGGTGTGGTGCGCCATTAGTGTCTATCACACTAATGGCGCACCAACATGGTGCGTCACTGCTATATAGTAGTGGCGCACCACATGTCCGGTGCGTCATTAGTGGCCATATCATCTATAGCCCTTTTCCTAGTAGTGTGTGTTGATGATGAACTCCTTGCTCTTGTGCTTCAAATGATAGTCTCGCCAACACTCAACTCTCTCTCACAGATTTGGCTATGGTGGAAAGATGATACGAGTGGAAAGCAACTTGGGGAAGGTTAGAGATCAAGATTCTTGTGGTTGGATTGGAATGTCTTGGTCTCAACACATGAGTAGGTGGTTCTCTCTCAAAAAATGAATGCTGGAAGTGTAGGCACGTTCTGATGGCTCTCTCACTGATGGAGAGGAGGGTGGAGGGGTATATATAGCCTCCATACAAATCTAATTGTTATACACAAAAGAGCCAACTCGGTCAGACCGAATATGTGAACTCGGTGAGACCGATTCAGTTTAAAATATGAACGCTGGGATTTTTGGTGGGACCGACATGATCAACTTGGTGGGACCGATGTGCTGGGGTTAGGGTAAAACCTAAACTCGGTTTAACTGATTACACAAACTCGGTGAGACCGATTTTGATAATAAGCAAATAGAGAGTTGGTCGAGCAAACTCGGTGGGACCGACTGCGTATCTCGATGAGACCGAAATAATTGCAATAGGCAACAGAGAATTTGCAACGTTGAGATCGAGATCCCATCGGTGAGACCGAACTGATTAGGCTTTGTGGCAGTGGCTATGTCAAGTGAACTCGGTGGTGCCGGATGAATCAAATCGATGGGGCCGAGTTTGACTTTAGGTTTTGGACATATATGGAATTTGATAAAGTGGTTGAGTGTTTTGGAGCATATCACTAAGCACTTTGAGCAAGCAGACCATTAAGCAACACCTCATCCCCTTTTAATAGTATTGACTTTTCTATGGACTCAATGTGATCTTGGATCACTAAAATAGAAATGAAGAGTCTTGAGCTTTTGCCAATCTCCTGTCCTTAGCATTTAGAAGGGGTTCCACATCCTCTTGTCCATGACACATCTTTGCCGAACTTTCTGAAATATACTAGATGGAAATATTAGTCCAACCAGAGATATGTGGACATTGGTTACCAAAATCACTCAGGGGGCACTTGTGCTTTCAGTCGGTTATCCGGATCGGACGACGACGACGTCTCGGCGTTGTTCTCCTTCCTGAAGGTGCTGTCTTGTTTGCTCGCGGTGTCTTCGGTTCTCGATCTGGATAAGTTATTTATCTTTTTGTTGGTCTGGGCTACTTTTCAGGATGGCGAGTTTAGTTGTGTTTTTCTCTATTTGAGCTGAGCATCCCATGTTTTTTTGCGCCTCGCATCATGTTCACGCCTCTTGTGTCTGTGCCATGTGTTGTACACCTCTTGTACTCGCTCTAATTTCTTCCATCGATGAAATGATACATAAGCTTTGTGTATTCATGAAAAACGAAGATGACAGAAGCTGGATCGTACTGCGCAACCATAAAAGGCAAAATCTAGAATATGGTGCGTGTAAGGTATATGCCATGTAAGATTGATGTTGAACTACTAAAATATGCAGGACTTTAATAAGTGCCACACGTTATGGGAATTCAATTCGGCTCTTGGAAGCATATGCTCCTGCCCATGAAAAATGTTTTTTCTAAATGTAAAAAATAGAAAAAATAGATATGATCGTTGTCACACCAAAGCGCTACCTGCAATATTTTAGAAGGGAAGCTTAAGTATTTTCATCTGTGCAAAAAAAGAAACAAGTCGAACGATAAATGATACCTCCAAATATTACACTTATTTTTGTTTTTTCACCGACAAATCATCCCATCCCATTTCGCATGAAAATTGGCAATCACTCTTGTTACAGTAATAAGAACATCTACGAAAAAATTCAGAATTTTTAAATTTTATTTACTATTTATTTTGAATTTACTGTTAGGGAGCATATGTTCCCAAGAGCCAAAACTGCCTTCCCCACACGTCAGGTGCAACTACATGACAATTTCAAATGTTTTCGACGGGCAAGTTCAGTGACACGAGTATAGCAACTTTCGTGCTTTAGTTTTTTAATAGAAATTTGCAGTATGTCACATGCCAACAGTGTGTGACTAGAATTGTCATCGGAAAACCTAGCTAGAGTGCCAAGCACCTTAAGTGGGAGTGCCAAGCACCTAGAGCCTGTTTGGGACTGCTCTGCTCCTCAAAATTCAGCTCCGCTTCAGAAAATACAAGCCAAACGGGGTAGCTCCACGATATGCCGCTCCGCAAAAAAATTAGAATCTGGGATACAACTCCAAGTTTTTTATGAAGCTCCTCAGGGGGTGCTTCAAAAAACTCTAGAAGCTGGAGTTGGGTGGAAATTACCCACCACTGCCACCAGTAAGTGGATACCCCTTCGTTTGTCCCCCCTCAACCAATCAAATAGATCCTTTCCACCAAATTTCTCATTCTTGAAGCTGGAGCTAAACGGCAGCCAAACATTCTCTTTGGTAGTACTAGAACTTCTAGATGAAACTGCTCCAAAGTGAATTTAGTGAAGCGAAATCAATTTTTGTGAAGCGGAGCAGTCCCAAACAGGCCCAAGTATGGCATAGATGCAGTTGTATGGATTCGAGGATGAGAAGTGGGGGTCAAATTAGGCAATCTCGGTTGGAGATGCTCTGACCGCGCCGGGAACCCTTCCGCACGCAGTAGCTCCTCCTCAGCCCGTCTGCTTGACTGGCGCGGAGTGGAGGGCAGATCCATCCGGGCTGACGATTCTAGGGGCTTCGAGGATGAGGAGCTGGGCTAATCGCCCCCACTCATCCCTTCTCGCCTCTTTCCTCGCGGCCTCTTGCCTTCTCGTGGCCGCATCGCCTCAGGTACATCTCTATCACTGTTACCCCCTCCCCTCTGTTGCTGGATTCTGGATTTGTACGCGCAATTCTTGCTTCGCCAGCTGTTACGACGCAAATGGGTACTTGTTTCGTGTAAAAATCAGTCTTTAAACCGCTCAGATTTAGCAAGTTAGGAATTTTGGGGTGAAATCTAGAGCTTTGTTCTGTATTTGTGGGCGGCCTGCGAACCCTAGTATTTCGTCGTACTACAGAGTACAGACCATGTCACTAATGTGACTGTGTGAGGCATGTGGTTCGTTCTGGACGCTGCTCAGCAAGGTCCAAGCCATCTTTGTATCGTCCGAGTGATTATTGTGTCGGTCCTTGCAAGAATATTTGCTACTCTTTGGGTTTGGAGGCCCAACGCTATGCACACAAGCCTACATGACTTCTTTTGCATGAAGAATTTGCTCTCTGACATGTGGTACGCTTGCAATTGACAATTTGTTAAATCAACAGGGCTGGTCCAAATCTTTTGCAAGGCAAAAGCTAGTTTTATTGTGCATTGGTGTGTGTGTGTGTGTGGGGGGGGGGGGGATGTCCAGACGTTTCAGCTGAATGTTGGCAATACCATATTGTGTCCCCACACTCCTTGATCTGGCCAGACTAGCAATTTTTTTTATGCCTTCCATGAATTCTTTCTAGAAAAATGTTACACCCTTAGGGTTCTATGTATATGAACTGGGTGAAAAATTTGTCTGGAGATGTCATCATCTTTACGAATATTCAGATATTATAGATGTAACCATGTCGTAGCCTACCCAAAGACACATTTTTACTGTTGTACTTACTAGTTGTCTTTGATGTTAAGGTGAATACATGATTTCCCTGGTCTGGCTAATTTGGATTTTTTTTTGTTATGATCTAGGAATTGCATGAAGCATCTGGATCCAGGTACTAGACTTAAGCTCGCGGACTAGTTGCTACAGTTGAAATTACGACAACGTTTTATTCTGGACATGCCACAAAGATATGTTGCTTATGTTTTTCTCTGTGTATGCATGACAATACAAATAAGGTCCGCGACGGGATCTTCTTAAGTAACTCATTACCTATAGCCTGTTAGAGCTTCTCTACGCAGGAGTACCCTTGGCCAGGAGACACCAGAGGGCTGACCAGACGTCAGTGAGTAGGCCTGTAACTGTTACAGATCATAAGATAACAGGGGTATAGGTTATTATTTATGGAAAACGTTGATAATTTGTGGTGGACATATCCCTAACATATGGAAACTAAACATACTCTTATTCTAACTGGACTGTTAACTTGACACAGGAAACTACTCGAACTTGACCAACTTAACTTTATACCGCTCTAGATGGTGACCTCTAGATGATCCAGATGCTTTTCTTCTGATCCAAACGGCAAGGGACCTAATGGTTCCTTTGCTGCATCCTTTTCCTGCTATATACTGGCTGGGCCCTGTGGGCCAGCAGTGAGGAATTTCCCACATAACATAGTTCTAACAAATGAACACTATAGATAAATTTGTCACCTCATGGGATGTTAAACTGTTCTATGTAGAATCTTGGGACACAATACTAAAGAGTTGTATGTTTCTACTTGATGCCAGGATTCTTCATCAAACAAAGTCACACACACATGAGGTGCATTGTTCAAGGGAAAGGAGCCGTGCAGCTTGGAAAGCTGTTGATGAGGTAGGACATGCAATATGATTGCTCACTGGTCACTGCATTGGTGCATCCATAATGACATTGCTGGTTAAACACTCTCTCTTTATGCAGTACTTGATGCCCTTTGTGGAAAAGGAGAAATATGAACTCCCAAGCAAGTGTAGGCTTCGTCCTGAAAACGACATGTTTCGGGAACAAGAGCAACATAAGATCCATTTTGATGTGAACGAGTGGCGTTGTGGCTTCTGCAAGAAATCCTTTCGAGCAGAAAAATTTATCGATCAGCATTTTGCAAACCGGCACAGTAATCTGTTGGATAATGTATGCTTCTCACTTTCTATTATCATTGTTCCTATTTATTAATTCCTTAAACAAGTAAATTTGGTTCATATATGTTTACTTAGTAATAATTTTATATAGCCTATGCAGTTGTCAGCACAAGTATGATGTTTCTCGTTTTATGTCTGTTATTTTCATATCATTGAAAAAACGGATGCAATGCGAAATAAGATAAATTTTATGACATTTCTTGGCCATGCACTTGACTTGAAGTTCTCATATTAACAAGTTAACTTGTTTGATATATATTAGTGATTTCAACTTTGTGTATTTATTATTGTTTAGAGTCATGAAATGCTAAATCTTGAATTGTTTTCTTAGAGTCAAGGAAGGTGCTTGGCAGATCTTTGTGGAGCACTTCACTGTGATCTGACAATGGAGTTCAAGAAACCAAAGAGTAAATGCAATGCTGCTGCAGCTGCAAGGAACCGTCATCTTTGTGAGGTTCTTATTATTTTGTTTGAACTGCTCTAAATATCTTTGTTTGGTCGGTTTTATGCTACTTTTGTAGGCTTGTTGCATTTTACCAATGGAAAGACTAGTAAAATTTGGTTGTTGTACCTGCCTGAAAGTTAAGCACTAGAAGATGATCATGACTCATTGTGGGATAACTATAAAAGATTGCTGCACATTTCCTTGGCTTTGTTGATTTTCTTTAGTATTTGGTTGAAATAATAGATGCGCTATATACATATATAGATATCATTTATAGTTGTATTTGCAATGGCAATACTGAGCTCCTTCTGCTTCTGCTAACAGAGCCTTGCAGACAGTTGCTTTCCTGTTAATCAAGGGCATTCTGCCAGCCGTCTTCATGGTGAGTGCTGGTAGAATGCAATGGTCCTATATTCATAGTTCCCCCATGTGGACTTCTTGCTGATACAGCTGTTTTGCAGAATTTTTCTTGCGCCAATTCTGTGATGCTCATACCTGCAATGGGGGCTCCAAACCTTTCCCCAAAGGTGGCAGGGTGAGCAATTTTTAACCTAATTTTTTTGTTTTGAGTATTAATTTTGAGCTCTATTAAGCTTCATAGTAGCCAGTTAAGCTTCATCTGATAACGTTTTATAAAGTTGTTTTATGCAGAGCTTCTTGTTGTGTTATTAAGCTTTAAGATTTCTTTCGTAAGATAAAATCGTTCATTTTAGTATGCCATAAACCTTCAGGTTACTATGTTGTATAATTTTTTGAATGACTTTAATCTAGATTGCATTCACTGCAATTTGAGATTCTTAAACTATAGCATAACAGTACACATTCGACATGTTTTTTGTCGATGAAAAATATATCCATTTACATTTGAACAAAACAATTCGCTTCTGTCTTTATAAGCAGAAAAAAAAAGAAACCTTCCGACTTAGTGTTAACTTTTACCCCATTGTGCAGAAACAAACAAACAGATTCTACCTGGCTCTCTGCATCTTGACGATGCTGCTTTTGCCTGTGTTCTATCTCATAGTATTTTTACACCAGAGGTTTGTGGCATTTACTTTTATGTATAGGACCCTTTGTTAATACCTTGGGAAATTTCCAGCACTGTATCTCATATTTGTTGTGCAGGGAAATGAAGAAAGGAGATCAAGTTTTCAAACGAATTGGAAAAACCGTGCACAAGAAAAAGCCGTCCTAGTTGTAAGATCCCTCGCTACCCATTACCCAAGCTCCTAGAGATGAACCCACCATTTTGCTCTTGGTGGCAATTAGCTATGCATGTCATGTTGTCTCTTCATATGTCTCTCTTCCCTTCCCCTTCATGACTCAAGTTCCTTCAACATATATATTGTTTGGATCGTCATTTACGTTCAAGCAAAATGTGTTTGTGTTACCCCAGAAGCAGGCTACTGCTTTGGCCTAATTTCATTCATGAAACTTTTCGTGATGCCTGCCTCTGCTTGTTCTGCAGCCCTGCACGGATACACAAGATCCAACAAGCAGTCATGTGTAATTTTTGAGAGGTTACAGAACATATCCTTTGATGTGAACCGAAACATTGTTGACCGTGACAAATTGCTCCTGGAACTTGGTGCTTACATGACTCTGTACAGCCAATCTAATGTCAGGAGACTGTTGTACAATATTCAAGGATGGGAAAGGTTAAAGCTATCTAAGTATTGTCGGTGTTACTGGGGCTGTAGATTCTGGGGTAGCAACATTTACTTTATCTGAGAGGTGCTATCTATGGTTTTCATAAGAATATTTAGAGGCCCATTGATTTGGTTTGATGCTCCTATTTCTTGAAATAGGCTTTCGTTCTGCTTTATTTAAATCCAGCCAAACGGTGGAACGATACCAGGTGCTGAGGGAAGCCTGATACAATCCGGTTAAAGAAAAACATGACAACAGACGCCAAGCAAGGCCAACAGAACACCAGAAATCTCAGGTTGGACGCCACCAGCGTGCCATCAAAATAGTAGTAGCCGAATCATCATAGCTAAAAGAAACCAATGAATTGACACCCAACGAACGGCCCCCGTGTGTGCTTGGGCCTGGCCTGATCCTTGGCCTTCTCCATCGCCCACATCGCTAACTGGAGTCAAGAGGGGAGAGGCGCATGATGCTCCCATGTGAATTGTAGATGTAGGTTGTGTCCTCCTGCTAGCGTGTTCTACACCATGTCGTGTGGTTGCTTGCCACGACCACTTCCGAGCCGCGACATGTGGCTTCTGCTTTCTCAATGACAGTGTTTGTTGTGGGGAAGTTGCGGGCTCTGGTCTGTTGGAAATATTCCCTAGTGGCAAATAATGTGATGATGTTTGTTTCCTTATGTATTCATGAATTATTTGTATTGTCCTTGGACATCATTATTGGTATGTACCAATAAGTATGTGACTTATTTGTGAGATATATATTGTATGATGATTTCTCTAATGGACCATAGTTGATAAGGTTATGAGGAGACGTATACTTTGACTAGTATACGATTTGGTTGATGACTATGTTAAAGGATTGATATGGTTGACTAGGGGGGGGGGCGTGAATAAGCAACTATCAATTTTTAGATTTTCTTAACAAATTAGGTTTAGCGACAAATAAGTTGTTTAGATATGCAACTAGGTGAGCAACCTATATGATGCTAGCAACAATGACAACACAAGCAAGCAAGAGATACAACACAAGTAAAACTTGCTCAAAGTAAAGGTAAGAAGTAACTATAAATGGAGCCGATGAAGACGAGAATGTGTTACCGAAGTTCCTTCCCTTTAACGGAAAGTACGTTTCCGTTGGAGCGGTGTGAAGGCACAATGCTCCCCAAGAAGCCATTAGGGCCACCGTATTCTTCTCACGCCCTCGCACAATGCAAGATGTCGTGATTCCGCTAGTGGTGCCCTTGAAGCCAGCAACCGAATCTTTAGAAATAAGGTTGGGGCAATCTCCATAACCGAATTGGAGGCTCCTAACACCCCACGAAGCTTCACTATAATGGATTATGGCTCCGAGGTGACCTCAACTGTCTAGGATGCTCAAACACCCAAGAGTAATAAGATCCGCAAGGGCTTAGTGGGGAGAATCAAATTTCTCTTGGTGAAAGTGTAGATCGGGGCCTTCTCAACCAATCCCTAGAGAATCAACAAGTTTGATTGGCTAGGGAGAGAGATCGGGCGAAAATGAGCTTTTGAGAAACAATGGAGCTTGGGGGAGGAAGAGGTAAGTCCACTAGAGGAAGAAGACTCACTTATATAGTGAGGGAATGAATCCAACCGTTACTTCCAGCCCGTGCATAAGCGGTAGTACCGCTCGGGCGAGCGGTACTTTCGCTGGAATGGAAGTTCCAGTACTGTACGTTCAACTGAGCAAGTCAGAGAGGCAGTAGTGCCACCGGAGTGGTACTACCGCGTAGTGTTGAGCGACCAACAGGAATTGCGGTAGTAGAGAAGGACAGCGCGGTATTGCTGCACGGAGCGATACTTGTAAGTGCATCTAGTGCCACCCCTAGTTGGTTTTGTAGTATTGACGACAAACTTGGTTGAGGGACTAATGTGTTTGTGAGAATTGCAGAATAACACAGGTAGTAGTCCCATATTGATTCGGTTTACCTACTAGAGATGACCCCTAAAAATGTGTGAAGACATTGAAGACAATGGTGGTTTGTGAAGATATTCACACTGAAGATTATGACATGAGAGGACATTCATACGAAGACTATGGAGTACGAAGACATAGTTGTTTCGTAGTTTCCTTTTCTTCTTTGTTGAGTCATAGGAACCACCGTACTATTAAGTGGGGTCCAAGTGAACAAAGTTACAATGACTGATGTGATTCTCAACCAAATCCTATGTCTTCGAGCAAAGACAATGAGAGCAAATCTTATCCAGAGCTGGATGAGTCAGCTTTACTTGTAGCCCAAGTCAAGTTGCCGCGTGTGTTTGAAATCTGACCGTTGGACACGTGCCAGTTCCTTAGTGACCCAGGGTCATTTTGGACAAATCAGGCCGGGTTGCCTCCTGGATATAAATAGCCTACCCCCTACACCATAAATCAGTGGCTGCTCAGAGTTAGTGCACGACTTTTGTCGTTTGAGAGCAACCCACCTCCGAAGCATTTGAGAGAGAGATCCTTGCGAGGACAAAGCCTATAACATCCAGAGCCAAAGAGTGTTAGGCATCACTGAAGTCTTTCTGTCCGCGTGATCTGAAGACTTGTTACACTTGAGGACTGTGAATCCTCCAGCCGGTTAGGCGTCGCGTTCTATGCATCCAAGAGCCATTATGGATTGCAAGTGAACAAAGTCTGTGAAGGTTTGGAAGTCTACCTTGAAGACTTACCAGAGTGATTGGGCGAGGACTAAGTGTTCTTAGCTCAAGGGGAATAAGGTGAAGACGTGGTCTTCTGAGTTAAATCTCAGTCTCCCTAACCAGACGTACAGTTGTCACAGCAACTGGAACTGGTCTACCAAATCCTTATTTTCACCAAGCAACTGGTTCTATCCTTTCCTTCCCTTTACTTACAGTTTGTCTTCGTGAAGTCATTACCTGCTTGCATGATCTGAGTGTCTTCACTGCTTGAAGACTGTTTACTGATTGGCTTCATACTATCTTCCATCCTGACCCATACTACCTAGCTGCTGATAGTCTTCGTGCTTTCACTTCATTGCTTACTTGACTATGGCTTGTCTAGTGTAGTCTACCTTCCGCTGCATATCAATAGGTTCATTTCTACTGGTTGTCTTCAAAGCCCTCATGTTTTGAAGACTTTCATAAAAATTTCCTATTCACCCCCCTCTAGTCGATAACTAGCACTTTCAATTGGTATCAGAGCAAGGTGCTCCCTTATTCTGTGTGATTCGGTTTAACCACCTGGAGTTTTAGCTATGTCGACTGCAGGGATAATCAAGGTCTCCGTTGCGTGCCCTGTCTTCGATGGCACTGATTACCCCTACTGGAAGAATAAGATGCATATGCATCTTGAAGCCATTGACGTCGACCTCTGGTATGTCATCAAGAACGGCGTTCCCAAGGTCGGTGAAGGTGTCACCGTTGCTGATGTCAAGTGGTTCATTCAACTGGACTCGATCGCCAAGAACATCATCTGTGGTCATTTGACCAAAGGACAGTATGGTCGTGTGAGTGCTCTGGAAACTGCAAAGCTAGTCTGGGACTGGCTCTCCAAGGTCAACGAAGGCGTCTCAACCCAAAGAGACTCAAGGATTGATGTTCTTCGCAACCTCTTCAACCGCTTCAAGAGAAACGACGAGAATGTCCAGCTCACGTTTGATTGCCTCACTGATACCACAAATGAGCTTCGCGCACTCGGCGCCATTGAGATCACCAAGCACGAAATCGTCAAGAAGCTCCTGAGATCACTTGACAGCTCATTCGACACCCTGGCCCTAATGATTCAAAAACGTCCGGACTTCAAGACTCTCGATCCATCTGACATACTTGAGAGGCTCAACACACATGAGTTCCAGTTATCTGAGAAGAGAGATATCTATGGTCCCAACTATGTCCAAACTCGCGCTTTGAAGGCAAAGGTTGTTTCCTCATCTGAAGAAGAATCTGACCACAAGAAGAGAACATGCCACAAGTGCAAGAAACCTGGTCACTACATCTCTGAATGTCCACAATGGGACAATGAGAGCAAGAAGAAGAAGAAGAAGAAGAGCAAGGAATATGATTCTAATGACAAGAAGAAGAAGAAATCCTCAAAGTCTTCATCAAAGTCTTCATCTCACAAGAAGAGATCATCAAGCAAGGCTCGTGCGTTTGTTGGCAAGGAGATGGATTCAGAGGAGGAGTCTGCTTCTGAGGAGGCGGAGGTGGAGTCTGAGGAGGAGTCCGATTCAGGCGTGGCAAGCCTGGCTCTGGCTTCAGCATATGTCGCCAAGTCCATCTTCAACACTGAAGACAATGGTCTCATCCCCAACGCTGATGCTAATGATGAGGATGACTCTACTTCGACCTACTGCTTCATGGCACGTGGTGCCAAGGTAAACTCACGCGATGCTTACTTTCAAACATCCAGTGAAGATGACTCTGAATGTGAATCTAAACCTAGCTACAAAACACTTGCTAAAATTGCAACAGAACAACAAACTGCTATGGAACATATTCAAAAGTTGCTAGACAAAAGCGATGGCCTGTTGGATGCGGAAATGACTCGAACTATGTCCTTAATTGAAGACATTAAAAATCTTCACGTTAAGTACGAGGAACTTGAAAGTTGTCATGAAACGCTCTCAACCACTCATGAAAAGCTTTCCTATGATTATCTTCAAAGGAAGCAAGAACTTGAGAACTTGAGAGCGACTCATAAAGATTTTCAAAAGGAGAACGAGTCACTCCGCGCTCAACAGATCAGTTCCGCTCAGGAAGGCTTTGAACCACCATGTCTAAAATGTCTTGAGCGTGATAATGTTGTCTCTGTTGCTGAATGTTCTACTGCTGCTACTGTTGCAATATCTTCAACTGCTAATGTGGTAACTAACCCCTCTACTGAGGATACCACTACTATTGCTGATGAGAATGCCAGGTTGAATACTGCTTGAAACAGGAATGTACTAAAGTCTCAAAGGGCATCAGACTCTATGTGATGTCCTAAAGAAACAGATTCTGAATCGAAACCCTAGGAAAGAGGGTGTTGGGTTTGAGAGGAAAATGAATGTCGATGGTTCATACTGGAAGACTGAGCAGTACCCCAAAACCACATGGGTTGCTACAAAGGGACCTTCAGTGGATCCATCTACCTTATCTGGCTTCACTTGTGCTAATCCGATTATCATTGATGAATCCTTTGATGCAAACTATAAAGTGTTTAAGAACCAGAAAGGTGAAGTGTTTGCCGGGTATATTGGTACTAGCTGCAGGAATGGACCACCTTTGAAGAAGATCTGGGTGCCCAAAAGTTGTCTTGAGAAACTTCCTGTGAATGTCATCATGACACCACCTGGGAAGAAGACAAACCCCAGGCCAAAGGCTTCATATGGTCCAAAGGCTTCATACAGACAGCGGACTCACCAGAGTCACCCTAACGCCAATGTTTTGCAAGGAAACCATACTCAGACTTATGAATATGAGCGTGTTTCTTCATACCGCTATGTTCATAAGACCAAGAACTTTTCTGCTTATTCTTATGAGTATTATTCACCTCCTGCAAGGCTATTTGCTAGGGCTCCAAAGCCGAAGTTCTCAGATGCTGCACTTAGACTCATTGCTTCTAAGCCACCCCTGAAGATGTGGGTGGTTAAGAAAAATTAACTCTCTTCTGCAGGGAAAGGTCTCCAGCCGGAAATGAAAGGCTTCTCATGCTTATGCTGGGGACCTAAAACATCTTGTGGGACGCAAGATAAAATGCCAGAATGGTCTTAATATGTATTTCTTCCCAGGATTTCTTGACAAACATCCTGTTTATCCTAACCAAGATCTGAACTTTCATAATCCGCTTGTTCGTCAAATGTTTATGCTTCACAATACCCGTGGTGAAGCCTATCCCCCAAACTGCACTGTAGGGTATGACACCAAAGGCTTCAAAATGGATTATGGACAGTGGATGCACTAACCACATGACTGGTGATCGAAGTCTTCTCATGGATTCAACCCTACGTCCATGTGACAAAAGTCACATCACATTTGTTGACACTGGTAAAAGCAAGGTATTGTGTCTAGGTAGAGTTGCAATCTCAAAGGATCAGCACATGGATAAAGTGATGCTTGTTGAATCCCTTGGTTTCAACTTAATGTCTGTCTCAATGCTTTGTGATCTGAACATGATTGTGATATTTGGTAAATATCGTTGCCTTGTGCTTATGGAATCTGACAAATCTCTAGTCTTTGAAGGGTATCGAAAGGACGACCTGTATATGGTAGATTTCTTAGCAGGACCACAGTTGGCCGTATGTCTTCTAGCAAAAGATTCAGAGTGCTGGCTCTGGCATCGGAGGCTAGGGCATGCTGGCATGAGGAACTTGTACACTCTCGCGAAGAAGAAGCATGTCGTAGGCATTGAGGGCGTCAAGTTCAAGAAGGATCATGTATGTGGTGCCTGCGAAGCTGGAAAGATGACTAGGGCCAAGCATCCCTCGAAGACAATCATGACGACAAATCGTCCCTTCGAGCTGCTTCACATGGACTTATTTGGCCCTACTCATTACTCTACCCTTACTACCACTGCTTGCCTCTATGGCTTCCTCATTCTTGATGATTACTCAAGATATACATGGGTGCACATAATCCTCTATAAGAATGAAGTGCAGGATGTCTTCAGACGGTTCGCCAATCGTGCCATGACCAACTATGGCATCAAGATAAAGCACATTAGAAGTGACAACGACACATAATTCAAGAACACCGGCCTCGACACTTACCTTGATACATTGGGCATCACACATGAGTTCTCAGCTCCATACACACCTTAGCAGAATGGAATCGCGGAGTGCAAGAACAGAACCCTCATTGAGATGGCATGGATGATGCTTGATGAGTACAAGACACCAAGGAAGTTCTGGCCTGAAGCCATTGATATTGCATGCCACATCATCAACCATGTTTATCTTCACAAGC
This sequence comes from Aegilops umbellulata, assembly GCA_032464435.1. NCBI lineage: Eukaryota > Viridiplantae > Streptophyta > Magnoliopsida > Poales > Poaceae > Aegilops > Aegilops umbellulata. The sequence continues at coordinate 337,259,417 of CP136058.1, forward strand.
TTCTAAAGAAGACATCCTATGAGCTCCTAACTGGTAAGAAGCCAAACGTCAGTTACTTCAGAGTATTTGGTGCTAGGTGCTGGATCAAGGATCCACATCACACTTCAAAATTTGCATCGAAAGCACATGAAGGTTTTATGCTTGGCTAAAGAAAGGATTCACACTCCTACAGAGTCTTCAACCTCTTTCACTATAAAGTGGTTGAAACTGTGGATGTGCGGTTCGATGAGACTAACGGCTCACAAAGAGAGAACCTGCCAAATGTGCTAGATGAAGCCTCACCAAGTGAATCTATCAAGCTTACGGGTACTGGAGAAATCATACCTTCAGAGGCACAGGCTGAAGAAGAAATCATCATTTATGCACCTAATCAACCCGAAGACACTGCTCAGCCTGAAGTCAATGCTGAATATGAAGACAATGATCAGCAGGAGCAAAATCTTCGTCCAGTTCATCCTCGTGTTGCCAATGAAGTATAGATTGAGAAGATAATCGATAGCATCAATGCACCTGGTCCACTCACTCGTTCAAGAGAAACACAACTAGCAAATTTCTGTGGGCACTTTGCATTTGTCTCTATATCTGAACCCAAGAAAGTTGATGAAGCCTTCATGGAACCTGAATGGATTCAAGCAATGCAAGAAGAGCTTCAACAGTTCGAGCTGAACAATGTTTGGGAACTAGTAAAGCGTCTTGATCCTCGCAAGCACAATATAATAGGCACCAAATGGATATATCACAATAAACAAGATGAGCATGGTCAAGTCGTCAAAAACAAGGCTCGTCTCGTTTCTCAAGGTTACACTCAAGTTGAAGGGATTGACTTTGATGAAACATTTGCTCCCGTGGCTAGGCTTGAAGCCATTCGCATACTGCTAGCCTATGTCAACCATCACAACATCCTTCTATATCAAATGGATGTAAAGAGTGTCTTTATCAACGGAAAAATTGAAGAAGAAGTGTATGTTGCACAACCACCTGATTTTGAAGACCCAAAGCATCCTGACATGGTATACAAGCTCAACAAGGCACTGTATGGCCTCAAACAAGCCCCTCGCGCTTGGTATGACACACTTAAAAACTTCTTAAAAAGCAAAGGCTTCAAACCTGGTTCCCAGGATCCCACACTATTCACGAAGACATATGATGGTGAACTGTTTGTGTGCCAAATCTATGTGGATGACATTATCTTCGGTCGCACTGACAAGAGATATAGTGATGAGTTTGGGCATATGATGCAAGAGCAATAGCAGATGTCCATGATGGGTGAGCTGAAATTCTTCCTTGGTCTTCGAATCCGTCAGCAAAGCAATGGCATCTTCATATCACAAGAGAAATACCTCAAAGATTTCCTGAAGAAGTTGGAATGCAAGACTGCAAAGGGTACACGACGCCAATGCCAACCAAAAGTCATCTGGGCCCCAACGACAATGGTAAAGAGTTTGATCAAAAGGTATACCACTCCATGATTGGTTCTTTTACTCTATTTATGTGCATCTAGGCCAGATATAATCCTTAGCGTTTGCATGTGTGCCCAATTTCTAGCAGCACCAAAGGAATCGCATCACTTAGTTGTGAAGCGAATTCTTCGATATTTGGCTTACACCCCAACACTAGGATTATGGTATCCAAAGGGCTCAGAGTTTGATCTAGTTGGATTCTTAGATGCTGATTATGTTGGTGACAAGGTTGATCGCAAGTCCACCTCAGGCACATGTCACTTTCTTGGACGATCTCTTGTTTGTTGGTCTTCAAAGAAGCAGAACTGTGTATCCCTCTCCACTGCTAAATCTGAATACATTGCTGCTGGATCTTGTTGCGCTCAGCTTCTATGGGTGAAGCAAACTCTCAAGGACTATGGCATCCACCTGAAGCAAGTGCCACTCAACTGTGACAATGAAAGTGTCATCAAGATTGCCAACAACCCAGTTTAGCACTCGAAGACTAAGCACATTCAGATCCGTCATCACTTTCTCAGAGATCATGTCATGAAGGAAGATATTGATACCATTCACGTCAACACTGAAGAGCAATTGGTAGATATCTTTACAAAGCCCTTGGATGAGAAAAGGTTTTGCAAGTTGCGGTGTGAGCTAAATATCTTAGAATCCTCAAATGTCCTGTAACTGGACACACATCCTAACGCTTATGCATGTTGATGACTTAGATATGCAACACACAAAGTAACGTATATCTTCAATCAATGAAGACATACACTCTAATTGTGAATACATTAACGCGGAATTTGACTTCGGAGCGCCACGATAATTGTGCGTCGTGTCTGGGTCTAATACTTCCTATACGGTGGGTAACGCCACCACGAAAACTTTCTTGAAGCTTTTCAATTTGGCATCATGATTTCATAGTCTTTGCATTTGGTTTGTCTTCAACATTGATTTGACTCCAAGGTTTCTTTTCGCAATGTTGAGTTGGTCTTATACTGATATATATATATATATATATATATATATGTGTGTGTGTGTGTGTGTGTGTGTGTGTGTGTGTGTGTGTGTGTTCTATCCTCTACAGCATTCACTTATAGCTATGTCTTCATACTTGAATTTTTCTGATCTAAGTGAATGTGATCGGACCCTAACCCCTTCTGTGCTTCTTCCTCAAATTCTATATGTCTAAGTCATATGCATTCTGTTGATACCTGTCAAATGTCTTCACTGAGTCCTTGTCAGCAGAAGACACAGAGACACGCATTTAAATCTGTTTTAATGCTATATCCCTTTTGCCTAAATACCGGAGAAGTAGGAACGACCACCCGACAATCCAGGCGTGTGTGGGAACATGGAACAACTTCCAATAAGTTGCATGCAGGCCACGTGTCCTTCAGATGTGAACTGCCAGGGGCACCTGCGTAATTACGCTGTGCATTCCCTTTCCTTATAAATACACACACCGCGCGGTCATTATCTCTTCTTCCACCTTGCCACCTCGCTCAAACTCTGGTTCCTCCGCTAGCTCGCGTTGACGCCGGAGACGAAGCGCTTAGCTGCCGCAACTTCTTCGACGCCGTCCTGACGCCGGCCGCGGACCTCGTCCTCTCCGCCGCCACCGTAGGTGTCTTCCGCCGCCAAGTTAGGGCGTGGGAGATTGAACTGCTCGGCTTCTAACTCTGCCTCGTCTAGCAGTTCGTCAGTGGTAATTAAATCTCACTTTTTACTGTCTTTTTGATCCATCAAATCCATCCACTTCAACCAAAAGTGGTTTCTATACTTCCAAATATGGATATGTCTTTATCTGCATCTCATATCATGCTAAGGATATTCACTTATGCTTCATAACTAGTTAGATTCCTCACTTGTACTTATTCATGGATTCGTACAAATCTAGAACCAACTCTCTTCAAATAAGTGAATGTCTTCGCTCTATGAGGTCAATGTCTTCAAACTGATTTATCGTCAAAATCTTCTGAGAATGCATATGACCTCTTCCCCTTCCCTCGCACCTCTAATGCTGTCACATGTACATGTCTGTGGGAGAATCCCTTGGTTCTCATAGTCTGCATTCATTTGTAGAGTTCTTACAACATCATATTCACTCCCCTGAAGCCAGTTCTTATCTGACCAGTAGAAGGAAGCCTTTCACTATTTTGAAGCCAATCAGTCTGAATATCATGGCCACAGAGAAATCAACAAGGAAAGGTGGCAGGCGACACAAAGGCAACACAGTTCTAGATCTGCCTCCGGATCTGTATGAAATGTACAAAACTGATCCTGAGGAAAACTACAATCAGTGCAAGACCCGAATCCAATGGATTCGAAGATATTGGGCAGAACAGTATGGTTCAAGTACAACTTCGTCACTGCCGAATATGCTGAGAAGAACGCAATCAAGCGCCCATGGGGCGATATACTGTACAAGAATCTGCAACCAAAATCGAAGCCTGAAGCTATTGCTCAAGGCTTCTACCCATGCATGGTCCATGGACCGAAGCCTGAGAATGCCGACCATCATCCATGTTATGGTGTAGTGAAGACAATATCTCTTCAAGCGCAACTATCAGTTTGCCAAAGAGTCAGCTGCCAAGAACAAAAGGGATTTTGGACTCAACTTCAACTCTGGTCCGTCTGCTCCAAGGCAGGATGGCACTCGTGATGCCAATCCGAATGTCATCGGCCCCTTCACTAGCTTCGATGGGATCCTCTCCCACATTGCTGCTCAGAGGGCCATAGTGGAGCAATCCGCTGATGACGCAGACTCCGAAGATGCGCCAGCTCCACCGAAGTAGTAGAAAAAGAAGTCAAAAGCTTCGAAGCCCTCTGCCACACCAAAAGCATCAACTGTCAAGCCGTTGAAGACTGCACCTCCTGAACCCAGTGTGCAGTCTGAAGATTTGTCTCGTGTCTCCAAGAAGACCAAGAAGCCCAAGAAGATTTCTGGGCATGAACTAACTCCTGCCGCCGTTCTGCACAACGAGGAAGAGACCATTGATCTGTCTAGTGATGAAGATCTTGGTGATGAAGCACTTGAGATGCTGATCAAGAGCAAGCAAGAGGCAGAGATCTTCAATGATCTACCCCTCTTTGACGTTGACATTTTGAACAATTTCATTGATGAGTGGTTTGATGACCAGAGCATTAGTATTGATGATCTTCAGTTGCCCGTGGACATAAGCGTCACGTTTCACAGAGCCATTGCTAATGAGTTGGCCTTGGCTTAGAAAATTGTCGAGCTTAAGAACAAGACTGATTATGAGAAGGCACATTTCAAGAAGAATATGGCCAAGCTTAGTGGGGCTGATGTGCAGATCTTCAAGAAGATGTTGCATGATCTTAAGGAAGAATTCCACAAGAAGCGTGAAGAAGCCAAAGGCTCACGGGAGCACATGAAGTACTTTGCACAGAAATGTGTTCAAGCTCATAATGAAGCTGAGAAGCGAAAGGCTCTTGGGCGTCCTGGCATCGACCCCAGGATGGCTGCCAAGCAAAAGAAGAAGTCTGTTGCGGCCCAATCTGAAGCACCAAGGCAGGAAGAACCTCGCATTGTCTTCCCTGCCAGTATGACTGGCTCGAAACCTAAGGTCACCTCAGCAACTTCAGAGTTGAAGAAAACAAGGGCAGCTGAAGCCGAAGCCAGGAAGCGCAAGCACAAAGACACTTCTGATGGTGCTCCATCAAAGAAGAAATTGAAGACCAAGTCTTCAAAGAAAGAGCGTGTTGAAGCCTTAGAACCCCTCAATGTTGAACCCATTTCTGTTGCTCTTCCTGCCTCAACCAACCAAGAGTGTCGTCTTGTGATCCATGAGCCTGCTTCCACAAAGGCTCTAGAAAGTGAAGAAGTTCCAGCTGCTGACCCCAACACAGCTGAATACATTGGTCATGAAGACAATGTTGATGATGATGTAGTCCTTCCTCAGCTCAAGCCCCAGTCGGTATCATCGCCTGCTCCGACGAGCAATGAACTTATCAGAATTTGTCGTCCATTGACGCCAATCGCTCAGGATGACTCATGGGCCGAGCGCCTACAGCAAGACACCCCAGGACATGATGAGACACCAAGAACACCGCCACCTCAAGTCACCACTCCGGTGCTTGACGATGACAACTACATGGTAGAGACTACTCCCTCACCGAAGGCGTCGCCCGCATTTCACAGGCTTCGCAAAGGCCCCATGCCACATGTCACCATGTCGAGCATTCCAGAAGGGGAAGTGCACAAAGCTCAGTCGCACGTCAAGTGTTTCCTGAAGCCACCCCTACTGCGAATGCCTCAGAGTCTGAAGCCAGAGTCGCTGAAGACATTCCGGCTGCATCCGTCGATGAAGACAAATAAGAGAGAAGAAGAAAGAGTTGCCACACTCCCAGCTACTGATCAAGTTGTTCTCGAGGAGAATGTGATTGTGCCCGACCCTCCAGTTCTTGAATAGATGGAGGTTGAAAACACTTAGGCTACCACCAACAACGCCACTGAAGCCAATGCCACAGTCATGGCTGAAGACAATGTGGAGCCTGAAGCTAATGAGAATGTTGAAGTCACCTTGACGCCAATCATATCTGATGACGCCGTTCCCCCTCCAAGGCCTCATACCATGGAATGTGCGTTCAATCGTGGTGAGTTGGTAACTGTCAGATAGCCAATTCTGGTTCCACCCACTGCCCGAGGATCACAATATGATTACCATGTGGAGCATAGGCCACAAGTTCAGAAGCCCAAGCCTAGGCTGCCAAGGCTTCCAAGTGCTGCAACAACACAAGGTTGTTTCAGCGTGCATAGCTTCAAAGAGCACAATACTTTCTTTGATAGCGCCAAGAATCCCTACACGAAGCCTAAGATCTCTTCAGATAGATTTTGGAGCCATCAGCAGTGAAGCTACTACTCATGCATCATGTACAATCAAGAGCGGATCTTTCCACACATGCGTCTTGATTGTGAAGCTATAGCTGGGTTGCCGTGTCTTGAAGAAGCTCTTGATCGCTTTAGAGATGTTGGTCTTCTGCCTTTTGTGACTGACTAAGAACACTGGAATGAAGAGCTTCTCCTGCAGTTCTATGTCACACTCCATATTCGCGGCTACAACAGGGATCCGAAGACATGGATCCTTGAGTGGATGTCAGGTGATGTACATCACGAAGCCAAAGCTCAAGACATTATCGAGCTTACTTCCCTGCCCACTCCAGGTGAGTTATATGAACCTGGTTGTCAGCTTCATAGAGATGAACTGCAGAGTATCTTTCAGAGGCCCGAACCAAACATGAGCCAGATGCTTAGCATGATGAAGCCATTGCCTCAAGACGCTGAATACCCAAAGGAGTTCTTTGTGAAGGACCTCGAGTACTTGCCACGCACAATATACCATATTCTGAGGCGTACTCTATGGCCGATCAAGGGACATTCTTCTGAAGCTAAACTTGAAGGAGCCATGAAAACTTTGGTATTCTATATCATCAATGGCATTAGATTCAACACCCAGGATTTTTTCATCAGACAACTCGCTGCTTCTGGGATTGATCTGTTTGGCCTGAAGTTTTATGCTCCATGGGTGATGCGCCTGATCCAGCTTCATTCCACCATTGACTATCAGCCCTCAGCGCGCAACCACATTGTTTTTCTGCCTGAGGTTGATCTGTCGATTGAAGCCATCTACCCCGAGCCTGCCAAGAAGCCCCTACATCTTTAGAATGTTGAACATCAAAGCTTCTCGCAACCAATTGAAGGAATTCTTGTTCCCAATGCTGCAACCCCCGCTTATCCTCTGGCTGGAAACATGAGAGTGCCACACCGTGCTAACACTGAAGCCACTGCAAGTATGATTGCCCAAAGGCCTCGGAAGCGTTCTGTGATGCTCACACTTGCAATGGGGCCTCCAAACCTTTCCCCAAAGGTGGCAGGGTGAGGAATTTTTAACCTATTTTTTGTTTTAAGTATTAGTTTTGAGCTTACGACTGCTATTAAGCTTCATAGTAGCCAGTTAAGCTTCATCTGATAGTGTTTTATAAGTTAAGTTATTTTATTCAGAGCTTGTTGTTGTGTTATTACGCTTTAAGATTTTTTGGTAAGATAATATCGTTCATTTTCGTATGCTATAAACCTTCAGGTTATTATGTTGTATAACTCTTCAAACGACTTTAATCTACATTGCTTTCAGTGCAATTTGAGATTCTCAAACTATAGCATAACATTACACACTCAACATGTTCGTTATCGATTAAAAAAAATAGCCATTTGCATTTGAACAATACAATTCGCTTCTGTCTTTCTAAGCAGAAAAAAGAAACCTTCCGACTTAATGTTAATTTTTATCCCATTGTGCAGAAACAAACAAACAGATTCTACCTGGCTCTCTGCATCTTGACGATGCTACTTTTGCCTGTGTTCTATCTCATAGTATATTTACACCTGAGGTTTGTGGCATTTACTTTTATGTATATGACCCTTTGTTAATACCTTGGGAAATTTCTAGCACCGTTCTCATATTTGTTGTCCAGGGAAATGAAGAAAGGAGATCAAGTTTTCAAACGAATTGGAAAACCGTGCACAAGAAAAAGCCGTCCTAGTTGTAAGATCCGTCACTACCCATTACCCAAGCTCCTTGAGATGAACTCACCATTTTGCTCTTGGTGGCAATTAGCTATGCATGTCATGTTGTCTCTTCATATGTCTCTCTTCCCTTCCCCTTTATGACTCAAGTTCCTTCAACATATATATTGTTTGGATCGTCATTTATGTTCAAGAAAAATGTGTTTGTGTTACCCCAGAAGCGGGCTATTGCTTTGGCCTAATTTCATTCACGAAACTTTTCCTGATGCCCGCCTCTGCTTGTTCTGCAGCCCCGCACGGTCCAACAAGCAGTCATGTGTAATTTTTGATAGGTTACAGAACATATCCTTTGATGTAAACTGAAACATTGTTGACCGAGACAAATTGCTCATAGAACTTGGTGCTTACATGACTCTGTACAGCCAATCTAATGTCAGGAGACTGTTGTACAATATTCAAGGATGGGAAAGGTTAAAGCTATCTAAGTATTGTCGGTGTTACTGGAGCTGTAGATTCTGGGGTAGCAACATTTACTTTATCTGAGAGGTGCTATCTATGGTTTTCATAAAAATATTTAGAGGCCCATTGATTTGGTTTGATGCTCCTATTTCTTGAAACAGGCTTTTGTTCTGCTCTATTTAAATCCAGCCAAACGGTGGAACGATACCAGGTGCTGAGGGAAGCCTCATACAATCCGGTTAAAGAAAAACATGACAACACACGCCAAGCAAGGCCAACAGAACACCAAAAATGTCAAGTTGGACGCCACGAGCGTGCCATCAAAATAGTAGTAGCCGAATCATCATAGCTAAAAAGAAACTAATGAATTGACAGCCAACGAACAGCCCCCGTGTGTGCTTGGGCCTGGCCTGATCCTTGGCCTTCTCCATCGCCCACATCGTTAACTGGAGTCAAGAGGGGAGAGGCGCATGATGCTCCCATGTGAATTGTAGATGTAGGTTGTGTCTTCCTACTGGCGTGTTCTACACCATGTCGTGTGGTTGCTTGCCACGACCCCTTCCGAGCCGCGACATGTGGCTTCTGCTTTCTCAATGATAGTGTTTGTTGTGGGCAAGTTGCAGGCTCTGGTCTGTTGGAAATATTCCCTAGTGGCAAATAATGTGATGATGTTTGTTTCCTTATGTATTCATGAATTATTTATATTGTCCTTGAACATCATTATTGGTATGTACCAATAAGTATGTGACTTATTTGTTAGATATATATTGTATGATGGTTTCTCTAATAAACCGTAGTTGATAAGGTTATGAGGAGACATACACTTTGACTAGTATACGATTTGGTTGATGACTATGTGAAAGGATTGATATGGTTGACTAGGGGGGCGGCGTGAATAGGCAACTACCAATTTTTAGATTTTCTTAACAAATTAGGTTTAGCGACAAATAAGTTGTTTAGATAAGCAACTAGGTGAGCAACCTATATGATGCTAGCAACAATGACAACACAAGCAAGCAAGAGATACAACACAAGTAAAACTTGCTCAAAGTAAAGGTAAGAAGTAACTATAAATGGAGCCGATGAAGACGAGGATGTGTTACCGAAGTTCCTTCCCTTTAAGGGAAAGTACGTCTCCGTTGGAGCGGTGTGAAGGCACAATGCTCCCCAAGAAGCCATTAGGGCCACCGTATTCTCCTCACGCCCTCGCACAAATGCAAGATGTAGTTATTCCACTAGTGGTGCCCTTGAAGCCAGCAACCGAACCTTTATAAATAAGGTTGGGGCAATCTCCATAACCGAATTGGAGGCTCCTAACACCCCATGAAGCTTCACCATAATGGATTGTGGCTCCGAGGTGACCTCAACTGTCTAGGGTGCTCAAATCCCCAAGAGTAACAAGATCCATAAGGGCTTGGTGGGGAGAATCAAATTTCTCTTGGTGAAAGTGTAGATCGGGGCCTTCTCAACTAATCCCTAGAGAATCAACAAGTTTGATTGGCTAGGGAGAGAGATCAGGCGAAAATGAGCTTTTGAGAAACAATGGAGCTTGGGGGAGGAAGAGGTAAGTCCACTAGAGGAAGAAGACTCACTTATATAGTGAGGGAATGAATCCAACCATTACATCCCGCCCGCGCATAAGCGGTAGTACCGCTCGGCCGAGCGGTACTTTCGCTGGAATGGAAGTTCCAGTACTGTACGCTCAACTGAGCAAGTCAGAGAGGCAGTAGTGCCACCGGAGTGGTACTACCGTGTAGTGTTGAGTGACCAGCAGGAATTGCGGTACTAGAGAAGGACAGCGCGGTAGTGCTGCACGGAGCGGTACATGTAAGTGCATCTAGTCCACCCCTAGTTGGGTTTGGAGTATTGACGACAAACTTGGTTGAGGGACTAATGTGTTTGTGAGAATTGTAGAATAACACAAGTAGTAGTCCCATATTGATTTGGTTTACCTACTAGAGATGACCCCTAAAAATGTGTGAAGACATTGAAGACAATGGTGGTTTGTGAAGATATTCACACTGAAGATTATGACATGAGAAGACATTCACATGAAGACTATGGAGTACGAAGACATAGTTATTTCGTAGTTTCCTTTTCTTCTTTGTTGAATCATAGGAACCATCGTACTGTTAAGTGGGGTCCAAGTGAACAAAGTCAGAGTGACCGATGTGATTCTCAACCAAATCCTATGTCTTCGAGCGAAGACAATGAGAGCAAATCTTATCCAGAGCCGGATGAGTCAACTTTACTTGTAGCCCAAGTGAAGCTGCCGCGTGTGTTTGAAATATGACCGTTGGACACGTGTAAGTTCCTTAGTGACCCAGGGTCATTTCAGACAAATCAGGTCGGGTTGCCTCCTGGCTACAAATAACCCCCACCCCCTACACCATAAATCGGTGGCTGCTCAGAGTTAGTGCACGACTTTTGTCGTTTGAGAGCAACACACCTCCGAAGCATTTGAGAGAGAGATCCTTGTGAGGACAAAGCCCAAAACAACCAGAGCCAGAGAGTGTTAGGCATCACTGAAGTCTTTCTGTCCGCGTGATCTGAAGACTTGTTACACTTGAGGACTGTGGATCCTCCAGCCGGTTAGGCGTCCCGTTCTGTGCATCTAAGAGCCATTGTGGATTGCCAGTGAACGAAGTCTGTGAAGGTTTGGAAGTCTACCTTGAAGACTTACCAGAGTGATTGGGCGAGGACTAAGTGTTCTTAGCTCAAAGGGAATAAGGTGAAGACGCGGTCTTCTAAGTTAAATCTCAGCTTCCCTAACCAGACGTACAGTTGTCACAGCAACTGGAGCTGGTCTACCAAATCCTTGTCTTCACCAAGCAACTGGTTCTACCCTTACCTTCCCTTTACTTACAGTTTGTCTTCGTGAAGTCATTGCCTGCTTGCATGATCTGAGTGTCTTCACTGCTTGAAGACTGTTTACTGATTGGCTTCATACTATCTTCCATCCTGATCCATACTACCTAGCTACTGATGTCTTTGTGCTTTCACTTCATTACTTACTTGACTATGGCTTGTCTAGTGTAGTCTACCTTCCGTTGCATATCAATAGGTTCATTTCTACTGGTTGTCTTCAAAGCCCCCGTGTTTTGAAGACTTCCATAAAAATCACCGATTCACCCCCCCTTCTAGTCGATAACTAGCACTTTCAGTACTACAGCTAGGTATTGTCGTGCTACTTCCACTCGAAGGACAGAGCAGTACGGAGGGCTAAAAATAAGTGGTACTCCAAAGGGCAGAGAAACGGCTGTAGTACTGCTGGAGCGGTACTTCTGCTGTACAATTAGTAGCCCAGAAGATTTGTTGTAGTGGGGTGGTAGTCAGGGTCGTAGTACCGCGGGAGCGGTACTACCGCGCTAAACTATCGCCCAACTACCGCGCTGAACTATCGCAATGAAATAAGCAGAAGTGCTAGTAGCACTGATTTGCGGCAGTATTGTTGTAGTGGTACTACCGCTTATATGCCTCAAGAAAGTCCATGCATAAGAAAGGAAAAACTCCAGTGTCAGGAAGGAAGGTGGGTGCTAAAAGACTGTGTACGTGTTGATTCCATCCAAACCTTTCCTAAGCGGACCCCCTCTTAATAGTACGTTGTCCTACGACTCAATGATACGTCCATTTTGCATCATGTTTTCCTACTATTATTTATAGTGTTTTTATCCATTATAACACGTTGTGAAGTAATTCTAATGCCCTTTCTCTCATAATATGCAAGGTTTACACCAAGATAGAGAATGCCGACAGCTGGAATTCTGGACCTAAAAAAGCTATATCAGAGATACCTATTTTGCACATCTCCAAATGAGCTGAAATTTTACAGAGAATTATTTTGGAATATAATGAATATTGGAGAAAAGAAATACTAGAGGGGGCCACCCAGGTGCCCACTAGGCAGCAGGGCGCGCCCTGGTGGGTAGTGGGGGCCCTGGCCCACCTTAGGTGCCAATCTTCTGGTACATAAGGACTTTCGGGACGGAGCGCCTCCGTCTCGAGGCAGAACTTGGGCAGGAGCATTTTTGCCCTCCGGCGGAGCGATTCTGTCGGGGGAAATTCCCTCCGGGAGGGGGAAATCGAAGCCATCGTCATCACCAACAACCCTCTCATCTTCTGGGGAAATCGGAACCAATCTTCATCAACATCTTCAATAGCACCATCTCATCTCAAACCCTAGTTCATCTCTTGTGTTCAATCTTTGTATCAAAACCTCAGATTGGTACTTGTGGGTGACTAGTAGTGTCTACATCTTGTAGTTGATGCTAGACGGTTTATTTGGTGGAAGATTATATGTTCAGATCCATTATGATATTTATTACTCCTCTGATCTTGAGCATGAATATGTTGTGTGAGTAGTTACTTTTGTTCTTGAGGACACGGGAGAAGTCATGTTGCAAGTAATCATGTGAATTTGATATTCGTTCAATATTTTAATGATATGTATGTTGTGATTCCCTTAGGGGTGTTATGTGAACGTCGACTACATGACACTTCACCATCTTTGGGCCTAAGGGAATGCATTGTGGAGTAGTTATTAGATGATGGGTTGCTAGAGTGACAGAAGCTTAAACCCTAGTTTATGTGCTGTTCCGTAAGGGGCTGATTTGGATCCATACGTTTAATGTTATGGTTAGATTTTATCTTAATTCTTCTTTCGTAGTTGCAGATGCTTGTGAGAGGGGTTAATCATTAGTGTGTGTGTGTCGGGGGGGGGGGGGGGTTGTTCTAGTAAGAACAACACCCAATCACCGGTCCACCCACATATCAAATTATCAAAGTAGTGAAGGCGAATTAAAGCAACATGATGAAAGTAACTAGATGAAATTCCCGTGTGTTCTTGATAATGTTTTACTTATTATCAGAGACCGTTCTGGCCTATCCTTTGCTACAAAAAGGATTGGGCTACCTTGCTACACTTATTGTTACTATAGTTACTTGTTACAAATTATCTTGCTATCAAACTACTTATTACCGACAATTTCAGTGCCTACAGAAATTACCCTGCTGAAAATTACTTGTCATTTCCTTATGCTCCTCGTTGGGTTCGACACTCTTACTTATTGAAAGGACTACAATTTATCTCCTATACTTGTCGGTCATCACTCAAATCCACCGAAAATCAAACGCAAGAAAAACAACCGTCTTCGCAATATATCTCTGAGGGGCATGAATCGTCTTGTGCCATATGATAGATTCTTTGAAATGCTCAATGCACAAGATTAGTCCGCAAAAGCATTGTCATCAATCACCAAAACCACTAAGGGAGAAATATGCTCTAAAAATCTCCCCCTTTTTGGTGGATTGATGACAATACGGGATTGCATAAGGATAACATGAGATAATATGCAAACCCAACATCTACAAAATATAGACGGGCTCCCCCTAGATGTGTGCCCTATTTAAGTATGCCTTTGGAATGCAAAGCACACACACTAGGATTAACACCCCCCCTATATTTTATAGATAAGGCAATACTTGCAACAACATAATATGATAGATGAGTATGGATGCAAGTCATAGCATGTGAGCATAAAGATAAGGGCACAAGACAGATAATATCTCACAAACTAACAAGGTACTTGACATAAAGATAAAGATAGGGAAGCATATGTCTCACACCATATGATAGGTACTAAAAGTCTCACACACATTAAAGCAAAGCAAATGTGAAAGAGTTCACAAGAGAATGAAAGCAACAAGAAATAAGACACACTTGTGACTCGGCAAATACCTAAGCTCTGTCCCCCCTTGGCATCTAGACACCAAAAGGGCAAAAGGCACTAAACCTGTCCGAGGTGGTAGAGATGCTCCAGAACATCATCAGTACTCCTCATGCTCATCAGACTCCTCCGCTGCCTCAGGCTGATTATCTGCCTCTGAGTCTGCCCACTGGAAATTCTTTGAGGTCCATACCTCCTTAGCTGTGATCCTCTCCTCTGAACCACTAGCAACCTCCAGGCCCAGCTGCCTCATCATGAGCTTGTCACACCTTCGAGCCTGCTTCTCAGCCACATGCACTCTATACTGTCCATTTGCCTGCATGTAGAAGAGATTCATCTTTGACTTGAGCTTGGACACCCAAGATGGTTCCTTTTCGGGAGAACGAACAAACTCATAATTGGGCTTAGGCTCAACATCAGAGTCAGTGGGGGGCAATCTCCTCGTTGGGGGCAGTAGGTGTAGTAACCCAGTTCTCCTTCTATCAGAGGTTCAGAATACCATGAGACACCATATGCTGAGTGGGAAGGGATTCCCCTGGAAAGTCAGCAGCCCATGTCTCCTCAATCAACTTAAACATGTAGGGGCCATAAATGGGCACCTTCCGGTCAAACACAACAGAGCGAAGCTCATGCCACATAATATGAGAGATGTCCAAAGTAGAGTTTCTGCCCTTCTCCTTGATGCATAACAGAAGCATATCCACAAGATATGAGTGTACCTGATCCAGGTTCACAATGCGAGGGAAGAGGATGTTGCGGAAGATGCGGTGCATGATCTCCAAGAACGGAATGAGCTCCGTGCAAGCCCCCTTGGCAGTAGTCACAGTCCTGGAGTAACGAATCAGCTTAGACTTGTGTTGAGCAGTTGTATCCTTGTGAGGCCAGAGACCAACAGGGTTGTCTTCCCCCTCATCAGCAATGCCCAGATAATCCATGAATATCTTCCACTCAACCTTCAGTCTCCTCCCACCAGTCATCCAAGACATGGTCTTACCTCATCTGAATGAAAGTGAACAATGGCATATAATTGGGCCACAATCTCTGAGTCAAAATCCTTATTGAATGTGATGATCGGAATGAGACTCCACTGCTGATAAAGTGCAAGACCTTCTCCAAAGTAAGCGAGATCTTTCTCCATGTGAAGGATGTCGATGGACTTGACATCCACAAACAGGTTCTTCTTGACCTTCAGCATGTCCACATAGATGAGATACTGCTCCTTAGTCCAGAAGGGACGACCAACAAGAGCCTCACCCTAAGGACGATGATATGGATTGCTCTGAAGCAAAAGAACGAACCCCTTGGCAGACATCTCATCAGGAGGAGTATTTTTCTCCTTCTCCTTCTACTTACTGGCGGTCTTCTTCACCTGTTGCCTTGGTGTCCCACTGGAACTGGCTGGTGCTTCATCTGTGGAGCGATAGCGCTTGGAGCCCCCGTGACGATCTGGGTTCTTATAACGTGCTTGATGAACAGAGCTACCACCACCTGGAACCCACAACATAGAGCGAGAGAAAAGCATGTGTAAAGCCAGTGCATAATCTAATAGACACAAATTAAGAATAGAGGATAGTGCAGAAAGTTTGAAACATCAGGTCACAGCGCTAGTACCGCTCGCACCAGCGGTAGTACCGCCATAGGACAATCGATAGTACTGCAGGACACGAGCGGTAGTACCGCAACAAGCGGTAGTACCGTGCGTGACCCAACGATAATATCGCCCACCCAAGGGAACACAATCGCAGCAAGGATCCAGTAGTACTGGTGACGTAGAAGTTCAAAATTCCGGCAAAGAACGACTATTCAACTATCTAGCAGTCATCCCGCATCCTACTCATGCCTAGGTTTAGCCAAAAAATCTACAAACACCACATGCAATGCCCTAGAACCAAGATTCAAAAAATAGAATCGTAGGAGAGAAAAACGAGGGCAATACCGGCGTCCATGGCAAGAGGAGAAGGTGGGGATCGATCCCACTAGTCAAAAGCGAGGAAGATGGCACGGAATCGGAGGGCCGGAGCCGGCCTCCGAAGCAGTTCGTGGTCGCCTGAGAGAGAGAGAGATGGTTCCTTTTCGGGAGCTTGGACACCCAAGATGGTTCCTTTTCGGGAGAACGAACAAACTCATAATTGGGCTTAGGCTCAACATCAGAGTCAGTGGGGGGCAATCTCCTCGTTGGGGGCAGTAGGTGTAGTAACCCAGTTCTCCTTCTATCAGAGGTTCAGAATACCATGAGACACCATATGCTGAGTGGGAAGGGATTCCCCTGGAAAGTCAGCAGCCCATGTCTCCTCAATCAACTTGAACAGGTAGGGGCCATATATGGGCACCTTCCGGTCAAACACAACAGAGCGAAGCTCATGCCACATAATATGAGAGATGTCCAAAGTAGAGTTTCTGCCCTTCTCCTTGATGCATAACAGAAGCATATCCACAAGATATGAGTGTACCTGATCCAGGTTCACAATGCAAGGGAAGAGGATGTTGCGGAAGATGCGGTGCATGATCTCCAAGAACGGAATGAGCTCTGTGCAAGCCCCCTTGGCAGTAGTCACAGTCCTGGAGTAACGAATCAACTTAGACTTGTGCTGAGGAGTTGTATCCTTGTGAGGCCAGAGACCAACAGGGTTGTCTTCCCCCTCATCAGCAATGCCCAGATAATCCATGAATATCTTCCACTCAACCTTCAGTCTCCTCCCACTAGTCATCCAAGACATGGTCTTACCTCATCTGAATGAAAGTGAACAATGGCATAGAATTGGGCCACAATCTCTGAGTCAAAATCCTTATTGAATGTGATGATCAGAATGAGACTCCACTGCTGATAAAGTGCAAGACCTTCTCCAAAGTAAGCGAGATCTTTCTCCATGTGAAGGATGTCGATGGACTTGACATCCACAAACAGGTTCTTCTTGACCTTCAGCATGTCCACATAGATGAGATACTGCTCCTTAGTCCAGAAGGGACGACCAACAAGAGCCTCACCCTGAGGACGATGATATGGATTGCTCTGAAGCAAAAGAACGAACCCCTTAGCAGACATCTCATCAGGAGGAGTATTTTTCTCCTTCTCCTTCTACTTACTGGCGGTCTTCTTCACCTGTTGCCTTGGTGTCCCACTGGAACTGGCTGGTGCTTCATCTGTGGAGCGATAGCGCTTGGAGCCCCCGTGACGATCCGGGTTCTTATAACGCGCTTGATGAACAGAGCTACCACCACCTGGAACCCACAACATAGAGCAAGAGAAAAGCATGTGTAAAGCCAGTGCATAATCTAATAGACACAAATTAAGAATAGAGGATAGTGCAGAAAGTTTGAAACATCAGGTCACAGCGCTAGTACCGCTCGCACCAGCGGTAGTACCGCCATAGGACAATCGATAGTACTGCAGGACACGAGCGGTAGTACCGCAACAAGCGGTAGTACCATGCGTGCCCCAACGATAGTATCGCCCACCCAAGGGAACACAATCGCAGCAAGGATCCAGTAGTACTGGTGACGTAGAAGTTCAAAATTCCGGCAAAGAACGACTATTCAACTATCTAGCAGTCATCCCGCATCCTACTCATGCCTAGGTTTAGCCAAAAAATCTACGAACACCACATGCATTGCCCTAGAACCAAGATTCAAAAAATAGAATCGTAGTAGAGAAAAACGAGGGCAATACCGGCGTCCATGGCAAGAGGAGAAGGTGGGGATCGATCCCACTGGTCAAAAGCGAGGAAGACGGCATGGAATCGGAGGGCCGGAGCCGGCCTCCAAAGTAGTTCGTGGTCGCCTGAGAGAGAGAGAGAGAGAGAGAGAGAGAGAGAGAGAGAGAGAGAGAGAGAGAGAGAGAGAGAAAATGGGTATGGGGGAGTTAGAACTCGTCATTCCCACCACTTAACCCGTCCAAGAACCCTTGGAGAGGTAGTACTGTTGTAGGGTTGGCGGTACCGATTGCGCGGTAGTACCGGTTCCATCAGTGGTAGTACCTCCCAGTGCTGTGGCAGGGGGCCAGTAGCACTGCACTCGGCGGTAATACCGTAGACACCAACAGTAGTACCGCTTGAGCGGTAGTAACATTTGCTACCAAGAAACTGCTAAGAGCAAATTTTGGGAAAAGGGGCTTGTGCAATTCTAAGAGGTTTGAGAGAGGGAAGGCTTGGGTTGGAGACAAAAACACAGCAAATGGAAAGGAATACTCCAAGGTCAAAAGCAACTAAACCGAGAGCACACATGGAGTAGTCCAACACCCTAAAGCCTAAAACAAGAAATCACAACTCAAACCAAACGAAGCCAAGCCTCTCAAGGAGAGGGCGGTGACCAAAGTCACATATGTTTGAGTCAAGTGGTAATTTGGTATGGCACAACGAACATTTTTACCTGGGGCCCATGACAAAAACTCATCTTTGAAGCACAAGTGCCATAAAAAATGGCTAATGTGAAAGACTTGATCGATTTATGCATAATGGGGGGAGGGAGAGTTCTTTGAGAGAACAACACTCCCCTATGTCCATGCCTACATCTAGAATAAGATATCATGATGAATGCGGTGGGGTGTGCCTAGATTCAAGCCAAATTGCTCAAATCAATGATATTTAGCTCATGCCTTAACTCGCGAGATCTTGCTTCATCCAAAGGCTTTGTGAAAATATCTGCTAGTTGCTCTTGAGTGTTGACGTAGACATTGGTGCAGTGCCCTGCTATACAAACAGTTTTTACCCCCTTTCTGTGATGGAGTTTTAAATCGTCGCCTTGCCAGTGTGTGCGATAGGGGGTCCTTCCAACACGACCCAGAAACCGTCGATGATAGGCCCTCCGGTCACACACGCGGGGCAAAAAGAGCTCGTGTGTGATCGGGCGAGCCATCGCAGACAATTTATACATGCCCAATCGTTTTCGTTCATAAGTACATCTCACACAGTGAATACAAGCCATGCGTTTCCGTTCGTGTGTACATCCTACACAGTCAATCCAAGGAATACGTTTCCGTTCGTATGTACGTTCCACACAGTCAATCCAAGAAATTCGTCTTTGTTCATATGTACATCCAACAGATGATTCCCAGACAAACGTTTCCGTTCGCATGTACATCACACACAATTTTTTCCATCAAATCGTCTGTGATAGCGTTGCCATTGCAGACGATATTATCAATTTTATTGTTTGCGTTATCGAATGTATCACACACGGTTAGAAGAGACTGTGTGGCATAGGTTATCCATCAAACGCACTTTTTATGTGGAAAACTGAAAGTGCGTTATATCGACTAGAGGGGGGGGTGAATAGGCGATTTTTATGAATTCTTCACTTAGGAATTTGCTAGTGAGGAAATTCCTTAGTGAAGAACTACTTGCAGCAGAATAAGTACTCAGAAGTAAACATAACAGAATACAAGCATAGTCATCATGATGAAATGAAGACAAACACAGAGTACAGAAAGCGTAAGCACAAGATAGCTCAAGATGAAGACAAACAGACTGAAGAAATTGAACTGAGGAAATTGAGGAAGTCTTCAGTCAAAGTCTTCAAGCACAGATATGAACAATCACACAACACAGTAATGAGGAAATGAAAGTGTTGAGGAAATAGAACCGGTTGGCTTGGTGAAGACAATGATTTGGTAGACCAGTTCCAACTGCTGTCTCAGTTCTACATCTGGTTGGAGCGGCTGAGTATTTAAACTCGAGGACACACAGTCCCGGACACCCAGTCCTGAGCACGCAGCTCGTGACACCAAGTCCTCACCGTATTCTCCTTGAACTAAGGACACACAGTCCTTGTCCAATCACTCGTGGTAAGTCTTCAGGTGACTTCCGAACCTTCACAAACTCGGTCACTCGGCGATCCACAATTCATCTTGGATGCTCTAGACCATGATGCCTAACCGTCTGGAAGAAGCACAGTCTTCAAAGGTAACAAGCGTCGGATCCACCAGGACCAATCTCTTCAGTGATGCTCAATCACTTTGGGTTTGTAGGTGTTTGGGTTTGGGTTTAGATTTTCCTCACTTGATGATTTTCGCTCAAAGTCCTCGGAGGATGGGTTGCTCTCAAATGACAAGTGTCAGTTTCTCTTGGAGCAGCCAACCAGCTAGTGGTTGTAGGGGGCGGCTATTTATAGCCTAGGGAGCAGCCCGACATGATAAACATAAATGCCCTTCAATGATATGACCGTTGGATGGATAAGATATTTTGGGACAGCTGGCGCGTAGCACAACAACGGTCCGAAATTTGAGGTACAAATTCCTCAGGGCAATCATGTTCCTCACTGTGTAGGCAATCCGCACTGGCGAATTCCTAACTCCTCAGTCAGAACAAAATCCTCAGTGACTAGAAGAACCGAGTCTCTGTCACTGAAGAAATTGACTGAACTGTATGAGATTTCCAATGGCTTCACTCGAAGGGATTGGTAGGTGTAGGATTTGAGTTGAGCATCACATGGAAATTTTCCTTAGTATTTCCTCGACCCCCTTTAACAGTACGGTGTTTCCTATGACTCAAGAAAGAGAAAATAAAACTACGAAAACAAAAGTCTTCAAGCTTCATGTTCCTCAAATGAATACCAAGTCATCAAGGTCACACCAATTTCTTCACTTTGAAAGTCTTCAGAAAGTCTTCAGAATATCAAAGTCTTCAGTCGAAGAACTTCATTTTTAGGGGTCGACTTTCTTTATGAATATCAAATACCTCATAGACTTATAGACCTGTGTACACTCATAAACGCATTAGTCCCTTAACCTATAAGTCTTCAATACACCAAAATCACTAAGGGGCACTAGATGCACTTACAGTCTCCCCCTTTTTGGTGATTGATGACATTATAGGTTAAGTTTTCAACGGGGATAAACATATGAAGTGTAAATACAGATATTGAGGAATTTGATTGCAAGATATAGAAGAACTCCCCCTGAAGATGTGCATAGTGAGGAATTTGCTTTTGAAGCAATGCACACTTGAAGAGTGGAATCATGGAGATCTCCCCCTATATCTTGTAATTCATACACGCATTTGACATATAACATGAAGAATTTGAAATGCATGATGAAATATGGTGACTGATGTAATTCAGCATGCGTGCAATAATATTAACGAGGAATAAGCATGCAGAATAACGTAGCAGAAGTATCAGACCACCATCGGGTTTAAGTTTACAACTCGATCCATTAAAAGTTTCGGAAGAACGAGAGTTGTAACTTAGCAAAAAAACGCCCAAATAATAGACCCGCTTGAAGACTAACTCAAATTTCTCCCCCTTTGTCATCAAATGGCCAAAAGGATCGAAACTGAGGACTAACGCCCCTGAAGATAATCAAGTTGATGAAGGAGCGCCAGCGTTGTTGGGGTCGGTTGTTGAAGTAGGGCCTGCCGCAGTGTCGTCCAAGTCTTCATTGTCATCAGTGTCACGTGATGAAGAATAGGAGCTGGCCACCAAAGAAGGAACCTTGACCTTCTTGTATTTCTTCGGAGGAGGTGCAAACGAGTCAAACTCTTCTTTGAGACCCATTTTCTTCAGATCTTCAGCGTTGTAGACTTGAGACAGAACAGCCCAGGTGCGGTTGAGGGTTTCATGGAGGTAGTAGTGGTTTTTCTTCACTGCATTGTGTGTTGAAGTCATGTTGTGAAGAATTGAACCAAACTGACGCTTGACCCATTTGTGATTGCGATCAACCTTCTGATGAAGACTGAGGAGTAACTCACGATCAGTCATCACCCTGGGTGCTGTGGCTTGAGGATTTTGCTTGCCATTATTGGCGGCAGAGTCATGTGTGGCAGAGTCATCATTGGTGGAGTAGGATGCAGCCTTGCGAAATTGACCATCCAATGGACGAATGCCTTCATCTATCACAGCAGCGGCCTTGCCTTTGTCATCAGCTGAGGAAAATGTCCTTTTGAGGACTTCAATTGGAGGCAAGTAGCTGCAGTGGTTCAGAGTGTCAGCTTTGTAGTTGAGTGAAGACCTTGTCCTGATGAATCTCATAATCCATGGCGCATAAGGCTTCAGCTCAAATGGCGACATTGCAATATTGGCCAGAGTCCTCATGAAGAAATCATGGAAGTTGACGGGAACGCCATGAAAGATGTTGAAAAGCATATTCTTCATGATGCCAACGACTTCTTCATCATTCGAGTCGTGGACTTTGATAGGACTCATTGTCTTCGACAGAATGCGATAGACAGTCCGAGGCACGTAGAGCAATTCCTTGATGAGGAAATTGGTTCTAGAGGCCTGCCCTGGCTTCAAAGGCTTCATCAGAACTTGCATGTAGTGATTTGAAAGCTCAGGTTTATTGTAAACACAACGTGCATCTTCAAGGGGAGGACTGAGTGGAAGGGCATGAAGCAATTCAGACGCTGGTGCCTTGTAATGAGTGTTCTCTGTCATCCAGTCCAGAACCCATGAGTTTACATCTTCAGAGTCGCCTGTGATGTGCAGCGTTGCGTAGAACTGAAGAATGAGTTCTTCATTCCAATCACATATGTTAGTGCAGAAATTTAGCAGCCCAGTATCGTGAAGTACACTGAGGACTGACTCGAAGCACGGCAGAGACTCCATATCCACATGAGGAATATGTGCATGATCAAAGACTTTGTCTTTGTTAAACAACACTGAGGAATAGAAATTGGCTTGACTACCATTCCAGAAACGCCTCTTCCTTATGCGAGCAGAGTCATATGGATTGTAATCAGTGAAGAACACGTGCTCGCCAAAGAAGTCTTCAGCCTTGAACTTTTTCTTCCTTGAGAACGGATCCTTTGGCTTTGGCAGAGGGGTGTCAGTGAGTTGCATCACGACCTCAGGAATCGCAATCTCAGGTTCTTCAGGCTGAGGAATTTCTGGTCCTCCTCAGGTGCAGTCACATTTTTAGCAGCAGCAGTTTCTTCAGCACTAGTGGCCGGAATGTCTTCACGGACAGGTGAGGTGGGACGAGTTTCTTCAGAGCCCAATTGAACTGTTGGTGCAGGGGAGTGAGGAATTTGCTGTAGTGGGGTGAAGAGTGGAGAATTGGGATGCTGACTATCCCAAAAGTCACCATTCATCACTGGCGTTCCTTCCAATGTCCACGTCTTCATCATCAATTTCTTCCACACCAGCCTCTTCAGCAGTGAACTGAGGCATTGGTGAGGATACCATTGGGGTTGAAGGGATCGCATCAACTTCAATTTCCTCATCAATCTGCTCTGACGAAGCAGCAGATTGAGTTTCTTCATCAGATCCGCTTGGGATCTCATATTCTTCACCAAAAGGAACAAGGTCCTTTGATGACATGGTGGAAATCGGAACAGCATCGATCGGATTTTCATAAGAGCTGGTCATAGGCTTCATCTTATTTGGAGCTGAAGATTCTGAAGCACTTGATGCTTTCCTTTTCTTCACTGCAGCTCGCTCTGCAGCCTTGGTCTTCTTCACATCGGATGCAGATGGAAGGATAGGAGTTGGTGTAGGCGCAGGTGAAGCTGAGGAATCTGTTTGTATTTCCTCAGGCGCAACTGATGCAGTTGCCCTGACTTCTTCAGTTTCTTCAGGAGCACCACTAGTGGATGCCTGACAATTTCTTCAGCAGCTGGAATGGAGTCATCAGCCCTGGAACTAGCATTTTCTTCAGCAGCCTGAAAGTCATTAGCGGTGCTGGCATGTTCTTCAGTGGGCTGAGCAGAAGCTTCAGCTTGAGGAACTTCTTGTTGCGATGGGGCTGCAACATTGGTGAACTTCTCAGTCAATTTCACAAACCTGACTTTGGCTCCTTTCCAATCAACATAGTATGAGTCAAATTTGTCGCTGAGGGTTTTGATGTCAGACTGAATTTTGATGAGTTCATCAGTCGACATTTTGACCACGTTGGTCTTCAGAAACTTCTCTTTCTTGTACTGGGCCTTCTTGATCTGCCTAGCCTGGTCATACTTCCACTTCTCCTCTTGGATGAAGTGAGTCAGCATGTGATTTTGACCACGTGTCAACTTGAAGTCAGGCATAGGTGTATTTGGGTCCTTATGCCAAAGATCAATGTAATCGAGGATCGCCCTTGGATCTAAAAGCAGTGGCACAGGTGTGCCTTTGGCTCTAGTGGCCCTTTGTTGTCTATCTCTGATGATTTCTGCAAGTTCATCATCATCAGCCTCATCATCTTCAGGTGGATCTTGGAAGGCGACCTATTTCTTCTTGGGACTTGGCCGAGGACCTCGTCCAGCAGTTGTCTTAGTCTTCAGCAGAGTGGGGCCAGATGAAGAATTCGGTGCAGCGAAGCAACATGCTGAGACACCAGAGGCAATTGAGATGCCTGCAGTCCTTTGGCACGAGGCCAGATGCACGGGTGTTGAGGACTTTGTCAGAACAGCTGAGGACTATGGAGGAGGTGCTGAGGACTTTGGTGGAGCAGGAGCAGCATGAGGAATTGGTCTTGAAGATTTTGATGTTCCTGGCCAAGAGGGCGCAGCTGAGGAACTTGGCCGTGAGGGCATTGTTGGTGAAGCACTTGGCTTATGAGCAGGCTTCTTTGCCACTGATTTCCTTGGCTTGACAGAGGCCTCAGTGGCAGCAGCAGCAGCAGAATCTTCGTTGAATTTCCTCACTGCTTCTCTGGCTTGTCTTGCCAACTTGGCTTGGCGCCTCGCCCATTCTTCAGGAAAGTCCTCACCACGTTTGACGCTAGTGGGATCAGCCACTTGGCCAGGTGCCAATGGGGCTCTTGGGCATGGAGGGGTTTAGAGCGAATTTCTTCATATACTTTGGGGTTACATATTTGTATTCCCTCCATTCGCGTGCCCATCTCCGTTCAATCCTCTGAATGCGCACCTTGCGCTGATTTTTGTTTTCTTTGCCAAATTTGGCTTCATCAGGTGTGCAGTAATCTTTATAAATGTCCTCAGGGATCTCAAAAGCAGTCATGACCTCAGGTTTCTTTCCTCCTTACTGTGGCTTCTTACCATCTGCCATATTCTTCAGCTGAGGAATTTGAACAATCGAATTCTCTGAAGAAGTATGCAGTTTTTCTTCGAGGAACGCTGCAAATGAGTTAAGTTGATGAGAACCTAGTGATTCAGCAGCGGACATGAGTACCTGTGAACAGAGTATAGTTGCGAGGAATTTGGAGAGGTCATATGCGTCCTCAGAAGGTTTTTCAAAAAGAACAAGTTTGAGGAATTTGACCAGATGTGTCTTGAAGAATTTCACTAAGCGTGCTTTTTCTTAGGTTCCAGAGTTGTATAGATCGAAGATCTACACAATTGAGGAATCTTGAAGAAAAATAAAGCTTAGAGAAATGAATCAAGAGCAGAAGATTTGTGAGGTGTTTTGTGTGTGAGGATTTGAGGAATAAAATACCTTTTGAAGATTTTGTAGAGAAATTTCGAATCAAAGAGGGCAGTAAAAGTAACTTTTAATTACCCTGAATGAAGAACACGACGAACACAGAGATGGAGATGTGAAGTTCGTCGGTGTAGATCTTCCACGCCCTAACTCGGCGGAGGAAGACGTCTACGGCGGCGGCGGAGGTGAAGATTTCCACGGTCAACGCGAGTATGACGACGACGAGGTCGAGGCAGTGAAGCTCTTCCTTACCGGCGACGATGGAGTAGCGGCGGCGCTAGCGTTTGGGAAGCTGGAGCGAGAGAGAGAGATCGAGCAGAGTAAAGGAAGTGAGGAAGGGGTGAGGGGGTATTTATAGTCACGGTGAATAACTGTTCGCCCGAAGATTTGGGACAAACGTGCCCCTGACCTTTCTCCTTCGCACGACATGTGTCACCCATGTACTGTGTAGTGGAGATCGTGGGTGAATAAAAAATGCATCGTGGGATGCGGAACGATTTGAGCGGCAAAACCAAAAATTTGGATAAGATTAGTTTTAAAGTTCCGGTCGCAATTTCTTCAGCTGACAAGGACACAATGAAGATTTTGAACGAGTTTCAAATAGAACGCACATGAAGAATTTGTGAATAGATTGGATTGAGTATAGCATAGAGGGGGAAGGGTCCGATCACATTCACTTAGCAGAAAACACCAACTTGAAGAAATAGCCATAAGTGAATGTTGTAGAGGACATAAACTCATATATAGCCAATGAAGAAAAACGACGAAAACAGTGAAGATTTTGCAAAGTTGAAGAATTTGAACAACTGAGGAATTTCAAACAGCTGAGTAAAAACTCAAATTGAAGATTTTCAACTTTTTGTGGTGGCGTGACCCACCATATAAGAATGATGATTTCAGACACCGCGTACAATTGTCGTAGGGTTCTGAGAATCAAATTGTTCGTTAATTTCTTCACACTTAGAGTGTTATTCTTCATTGATTGAAGAAAAACGTTTCTTCATGTGTTGCACATCTAAGTCATCAATTTTGCATAAGTGTTAGGATGAGTGCCTTTTCAAAGTACATTCGAAGACTCTAAGATATTTAGCTCACACCGCAACTTGCTAAATCTCTTCTCATCCAAGGGCTTAGTGAAGATATCGGCTAGCTGTTCTTCAGTCTTCACATGCTCAATAGAAATGTCGCCCTTCAACACATGATCGCGAAGAAAATGATGACGAATCTGTATGTGCTTTGTCTTCAGGTGCTGAACTGGGTTGTGAGCAATCTTGATGGCACTCTCATTGTCACAGAGGAGAGGCACATTCTTCACGTTGACGCCATAGTCCTTGAGTGTTTGCTTCATCCATAGCAGTTGAGCACAGCAAGAACCAGCAGCAATGTACTCAGCTTCAGCAGTAGACAGTGATACGCAGTTCTGTTTCTTCGAGGACCAATATACCAAGGATCGTCCGAGGAAATGACAAGTACCAGATGTTGACTTGCGGTCCACACGATCACCAGCATAGTCAGAGTCAGAATATCCAACGAGATCAAAATCTGAGCCCTTGGGATACCATAGTCCTAGTGTTGGTGTGTGAGCTAGATATCGAAGAATATGCTTCACAACCTTATGGTGCGATTCCTTCGGTGCAGCTTGAAATCGGGCACACATGCAAACACTAAGTATTATATCTGGCCTAGATGCACATAAGTACAATAAAAAACCAATCATGGAGCGGTATACCTTATAATCAAAGTCAATACCATTTTCATCAGTACATAGTTGACCATCTGTGGGCATAGGAATTTTGATGCCTTTGCAATCTTGCATGCCGAATTTCTTCACGACATCCTTGAGGTATTTCTCCTGAGATATGAATATGCCATTGCGCTGTTGACGAATTTGAAGACCTAAGAAGAATTTCAACTCTCCCACCATAGACATTTGATATTCTTCACTCATCATATAGGCAAATTCATCACTATAACGTTGGTTAGTACAGCCAAAGATGATATCATCAACATATATTTGACACACAAACAGTTCACCATCATAAGATTTAGTAAAGAGAGTAGGATCGAGTGAACCGGGTGTGAAGCCTTTATTCATGAAGAATTCCTTCAAAGTACCATACCACGCCCGTGGGGCTTGCTTGAGGCCATAGAGGGCCGTATTGAGTCTGAAGACTTTGTCAGGATGCTTTGGATTTTCAAAACCTGGGGGTTGAGCAACATATACTTCTTCCTCAATCTTACCATTGAGGAATGCACTTTTCACATCCATTTGATATAATATGATATCATAATGGTTAGCATAAGCAAGTAATATGCGAATGGCTTCAAGTCTAGCAACAGGTGACTCCTTCAACCTGTGTGTAGCCTTGAGCTACTAGACGTGCCTTATTCCTCACCACAATGCCGTTTTCATCTTGCTTGTTTCGGTAGATCCACGTGCCAATGATATTATGCTTGCGAGGATCTGGACGATTGACCAGTTCCCAGACGTTGTTGAGCTTGAACTGATGTAATTCTTCTTGCATGGCCTGAATCCACTCGGGCTCCAGAAATGCTTCATCTACCTTAGTGGGCTCTGTGATAGAGACAAAAGCAAAGTGCCCACAAAAGTTAGATAAGTGTGAAGCTTTTGAGCGTGTGAGAGGACCTGGTGCTCTAATGTCATCGATGATCTTCTCCACTTGCACTTCTTTTGCAACGCGAGGGTGAGCTAGTTGACGTTGAGGAATTTGATCAGCATTTTCTTCAGCATCAATTTCCTCAGCATTTTCTTCAGGTGCATCAGATCGACGTTCTTCACGTTCTGGAATGAATTCTTCAGCAGATTCTTCAGTAGGAATGACATCTTCAGTAGCCTTGTGCTTGATAGAATCCTCAGGTGCTGGTTCATCTAACACAGAAGGTAGGTGCTCTCTTTGCGAGCCATTAGTTTCATCGAACCGCACACCTACAGTTTCAACAATCTTGTGAAGAACATTGTTGAAGACTCTGTAGGTGTGCGAATCCTTTCTGCAACCAAGCATAAAACCTTCATGTGCTTTCGGTGCAAATTTAGAGTTGTGACGAGGATCTCTAATCCAGCATTTAGCACCGAAGACTTTGAAATAACTCACATTGGGTTTCTTATCAGTGAGGAGTTCATAGGCAGTCTTCTTGAAGAATTTGTGAATATATACTCTATTGATGATATGGCACGCAGTATCAATTGCATCAACCCAGAAACGACGAGGGGTTTTGTACTCATCGAGCATAGTGCGAGCCATCTCAGCAAGAGTCCTGTTCTTGCGCTCCACGACGCCATTCTGTTGAGGAGTATAAGGAGCAGATAACTCATGGGTAATACCAAGTTCATCGAGATAATCATCGAGACCCGAATTCTTGAACTCAGTGCCATTGTCACTTCTGATGTGCTTGATGTTCACACCAAAGTTGGTTGAAGCCCTTGAGGAGAATTGTTTGAAGACTTCCTGCACTTCATGTTTGTAAGAGACAAGGTGTACCCATGTGTAACGAGAGTAATCATCAACAATAACAAAGCCATATTGAGATGCTTCATTTGAAACAGAGGAATGATGATTAGGACCGAAGAGATCCATGTGAAGCAATTCAAATGGACGAGTGGTGGTCATGATAGTCTTCCCTGGATGCTTAGCCTTGGTCATCTTTCCAGCTTCACAGGCACCGCATAAGTGATCCTTGAGGAATTTGACATTCTCAATGCCAATGACATGCTTCTTCTTCGCAAGTGTGTGCAAATTCCTCATGCCTGCATGACCAAGTCGTCGATGCCATAGCCATCCTTCTGAAGCTTTTGCAAGTAGGCACACGGCTGGTTGTGAGTCTGCAGAGAAATCAACAATATACAAGTCTCCTCTCCTAAAGCCTTCGAAGACTTTGGAATTGTCAGCTTCCATAATCACAACACAACGATACTTGCCAAAGACAACAACCAGATCAAGATCACAAAGCATTGAGACAGACATAAGGTTGTATCCTAAGGACTCAACAAGCATGACTTTGTCCATGTGTCGATCCTTTGTGATAGCAACCTTACCTAGACCCAATACCTGACTTTTGCTTTTGTCAGCGAAGATGATATGCTTCAGATGTGATGATGATAAGGGAGCATCCATCAATAGATTCTTGTCACCAGTCATGTGATTTGTACATCCACTATCGAGGACCCACTCAGTGGCTTTGGGTTGATCATCCTGCAGATGAATTAGTGCAACTTACGAACCTCATATACTTCAGCAGTGAAGAATATGATATCACAATTCATCAGATCAATTTTAGTAAGACAGATAAAACAGTGTGAGGACGTGAGAAATGAAAATTCATTTCTTCATGATTAGCCTGCGTCCTTTCAGGCAATTTTGTCAGGTCCCCAACAAATGCTTCAAGCGTTATAGTACGTCTAGAGACCTGACCCTGCAGAAGAGATTAGTTCTTTTTCTTCACCACCCACATCTAAAGGGGTGGCAAAGAGTTCATCACTCTGCGAGCTCCATATGAAAGAGGTGGCATAGCGGCCAAACCATTTCGTTTCACATAAGAGGGGTTAGGGTAAGCATATGAATAAGTAGAGAAATTCTTCGAGGACTTATGAACATAACAATTTCAGGAATAATGCTCATATTCATAGCCCTTGGCTCTTCCCTGCGAAACAGAGTTGTTAGCATGATGATGTTCATATGAGGACTTTAATCCTTTTGAGGAATTTGATCCACGTGAGGAATTTAGTCCGTATGAGGACTTGGATCCATATGAAGAATTTGATCTCGGGTTCCTATTCTTCACAGGTGGTGTCATGAGGACATTCACCTGAAGACTTTCAAGGCACCTTTTGGGAACCCAGATTTTCTTCATAGGAGAACCATTCCTGCAGTTAGTGCCAACAAATCTAGCAAATACTTCACTATTCTGATTTTTGAACAGTTTATAGTTGGAGTCAAATGACTCATCAGAAGAATGAGAAGATTCACATGTATAGCCAGATAAATTAGATGGATCAACTGGAGGTCCCTTTGCAGCAACCCATGAGGTTTTGGGGTACTGCTCAGGCTTCCAATATGTACCATCAGCATTGAGTTTCCTCTCAAAGGCAATACCCTCTTTCCTAGGGTTCCTGTTGAGGATCTGCTTTTTAAGCACATCACAAAGAGTCTGATGCCCTTTGAGGCTTTTGTACATGCCTGTCATGTACAATTCCTTCATCCCTGCATCGTCAGTGACACTAGCAATATCCTTAGATGAGGAATTAGTAATAGCAAAGGTAGGTGAAGAATTTGTAACATTAGAAGCATTTGAACATTCAGGTGAAGAATTAGCAGATTCTCGTTCAATGCATTTCAAACATGGAGGAATAAATTCTTCCTGAGCAGCGCTGATTTGTTGAGCAAGTAATGAATCACGCTCCTTCTGAAGATCTTCATAACTCACTCTTAGCTTCTCAAGATCTTGCTTTCTTTGAAGAAATTCATAAGAAAGCTTCTCATGATTAGACAAGAGAGTGTTATGATGACCTTGAAGGTTGTCAAACCTGGTCTGAAGTCTCTGAAGATTTTCAGTCAAGGCTTTAGTGCGATCCATTTCTTCACCCAACATATCATCACTTTTGTCTAGCATGTTTTGAACCTTTTCAAAAGCCTTTTGTTGTTTCACAGCAATCTTAGCAAGTTTAGAGTAGCTAGGCTTAAGATTGTCATCAGATTCATCTTCACTAGACTCGGAGGAGGTATATCTAGGTACCTTGGCACCCTTTGCCATAAAGCAATAGGTGGGAGCGTAGTCATCGTTGCCTTCATCAGCCTTGTTGGTGAGGTCATTTTCTTCAGAGTTGAAGATAGACTTGCTGACAAATGCAGTAGCAAGGGCTAGGCTCGCCACACCAGACTTGGAGTCCTCAGATTCCTCCTCTTCCTCTTGTTCCTCAGATTCAGCTTCAGAGTCCATTTCCTTGCCGATGAATGCCCGAGCCTTCTTGGAGCTGCTCTTCTTGTGAGATGAAGACCTTGAGGATTTTGATGATGAAGATTTTGAGGATTTCTTCTTTTTCTTCGCATCATCAGAATTGTAATCCTTGTATTTCTTCTTCTTTGATTCCTTTTCCCACTGAGGACAATCTTGAATGTAGTGTCCAGGCTTCTTGCACTTATGACAAAGCCTTCTCTTGTAGTCACTAGGCGAGGAATCATTGCTCCTTGAGGGTTTTCCAAAGCGACCACGTCTTGAGAACTTCTGGATTTTCTTCACAAGCAGTGCTAGATCATGACTCAGTTCTTAAGGGTCACCAAGGCTGCTGCCAGAGTCTTCATCTTTGGATTCTGATACTGCCTTGGCCTTCAGTGCACGTGATCTGCCATAACTCGAACCATAGAGATCTCTCTTTTCAGCAAGCTGGAACTCATGAGTGTTTAGCCTCTCGAGGATATCAGCGGGGTCAAGTGACTTGTAATCAGCACGCTCTTGTATCATCAGTGCCAGAGTATCAAATGAGGAATCAAGCAACCTCAGCAATTTCTTCACCACCTCATGGTCGGTGATGTCAGTGGCACCAAGTGCTTGAAGCTCATTTGAGATGTCAGTGAGGCGATCGAAGGTTTGCTGAACGTTTTCGTTGTCGAGTATTTTGAAGCGGTTAAAGAGATTGCGAAGAACATCAACTCGAGAGTCACGCTGAGTTGAGACTCCTTCATTCACTTTGGACAGCCTATCCCAGTTAAGCTTGGCAGTCTCCAAAGCACTCACTCTTCCATATTGTCCTTTGCTCAGATGGCCACATATGATATTCTTCGCTTGGGAATCGAGTTGCTTGAATCTCTTCACATCGGTAGCGTTCAGTGAGGGTGAGACGGAGGGAACACCATTTTCCACAACGTACCAGAGATCGTTATCAATTGCCTCAAGATGCATACGCATCTTGTTCTTCCAGTAGGGGTAGTCCGTTCCATCGAAGGTAGGACACCCAACAGAGACCTTGATCATACCTGCAGTCGATATAACTAAAACTCCAGGCGGTTAAACCAAAATCACACAGAACAAGGGAGTACCTTGCTCTGATACCAATTGAAAGTGCATTATATCGACTAGAGGGGGGTGAATAGGCGATTTTTATGAATTCTTCACTGAGGAATTTGCTAGTGAGGAAATTCCTTAGTGAAGAACTACTTGCAGCGGAATAAGTACTCAGAAGTAAACATAACATAATACAAGCATAGTCATCATGATGAAATGAAGACAAACACAGAGTATAGAAAGCGTAAGCACAGGATAGCTCAAGATGAAGACAAACAGGCTGAAGAAATTGAACTAAGGAAATTGAGAAAGTCTTCAGTCAAAGTCTTCAAACACAGATATGAACAATCACACAACACAGTAATGAGGAAATGAAAGTGTTGAGGAAATAGAACCGGTTGGCTTGGTGAAGACAATGATTTGGTGGACCAGTTCCAACTGCTGTCTCAGTTGTACATCTGGTTGGAGCGGCTGAGTATTTAAACTCGAGGACACACAGTCCCGGACACACAGTCCTGAGCACGTAGCTCGGGACACCAAGTCCTCATTGTATTCTCCTTGAACTAAGGACACACAGTCCACGTCCAATCACTCGTGGTAAGTCTTCAGGTGACTTCCGAACATTCACAAACTCGGTCACTCGGCGATCCACAATTCCTCTTGGATGCTCTAGACCATGACGCCTAACCGTCTGGAAGAAGCACAATCTTCAAAGGTAACAAGCGTCGAATCCACGCAGGATCAATCTCTTCAGTGATGCTCAATCACTTTGGGTTTGTAGGTGTTTGGGTTTGGGTTTGAATTTTTCTCACTTGATGATTTTCGCTCAAAGTCCTCGGAGGATGGGTTGCTCTCAAATGACAAGTGTCAGTTTCTCTCGGAGCAGCCAACCAGCTAGTGGTTGTAGGGGGCGGCTATTTATAGCCTAGGGAGCAGCCCGACATGATAAGACATAAATGCCCTTTAATGATATGACCGTTGGATGGATAAGATATTTTGGGACAGCTGGCGCGTAGCACACCAACGGTCGGAGATTTGAGGTACAAATTCCTCAGGGCTATCATGTTCCTCACTGTGTAGGCAATCCGCATTGGCGAATTCCTAACTCCTCAGTCCGAACAAAATCCTCAGTGACTAGAAGAACTGAGTCTCTGTCACTGAAGAAATTGACTGAACTGTATGAGATTTCCAATGGCTTCACTCGAAGGGATTGGTAGGTGTAGGATTTGAGTTGAGCATCACATGGAAATTTTCCTTAGTATTTCCTCGACCCCCTTTAACAGTACGGTGTTTCCTATGACTCAAGAAAGAGAAAATGAAACTACGAAAACAAAAGTCTTCAAGCTTCATGTTCCTCGAATGAATACCAAGTCATCAAGGTCACACCAATTTCTTCACTTTCAAAGTCTTCAGAAAGTCTTCAGAATATCAAAGTCTTCAGTCGAAGAACTTCATTTTTAGGGGTCGACTTTCTTTATGAATATCAAATACCTCATAGACTTATAGACCTGTGTACACTCATAAACGCATTAGTGCCTTAACCTATAAGTCTTCAATACACCAAAATCACTAAGGGACACTAGATGCACTCACAAAAACATCTGCGCAAGGTGGCCTAACGCAAACAGTTTTCAAGAGGAACCCGTGTATGATTGTTCATTGATCCAACACGTTTTCTTCCTAGAAACTATGCGGGTTGTCTGAGGTCATCGCCCACGTTGTTATTTCAATAACCATTTGTAATAGGAAAAAACAAAATAAGCAGGCTAATTGGCCTATTATTAATAATCCATTTATTAATAAAATTTACATTTGATATTAAGCACACAATATATTTAATTTTCGTATTACGGAACCATGATTTCATAATTGAAATACATCGGAGTATAACATCATATAGCTTCAGCACTCAGTTACACCATATAAGCATATAGCTAGCTACCCCATTACATAATTGCACTAGAACCAAGTTTCACATGCAACATCTATAACATTTGGACGGTAGATAGACAGATGAATCTCATCTGGAAAACTGCTGAAGCGGAAGGTGAATATTGAGTCTTCAATGATGTTGAAGGTCCTTGCAACTTTAGGCCAGTGTCTGTGGATGATTGACCATCCATCCTTCGTCCTCTTGAGGAATACTTTAATATTTTACGTGGGTGTTGTATGAATACCTTCCTCGCCTCCTGACCATACACATTGTTTGAGAGGTAATCATCACTGAACTGCTTTGGAAAAGCCTGAAAACAAAGATATGCATAAATATCTTCTCTTAATTTGGAAATGGCGCAAAGGAATAAAAAAGACAAGGTATAATAGTGTGTACCATCCTGTAGTTCACTGATGTCTTCTTCATTGTGCAGACAAAGATCTTGTTGTTTCTCGTCGCTAGTTTCTTTATCCTAAAAATATTTCTGAGTTTCTTGACTTGACTGATATTCATGGACAACTCATTTCCCCATATGCAAAATGGGTCAAACAGTGGGTCGACCTACATGTGCAAGACCAAATTGTTAAAAACCTAAATATTAGAATGGTTCATGCAATGCCACAACAATATGCTATTAGACAAAGGACAATGCATGTGCAAACCTCGATTGTAAACCTCAGTGCTTCCCGTTGTTTCCCTACAACACATATAAGGTAGTTATTGATCAGGTTAAGTGAGGGTTGACATACTATCAATAAAATATGTTGATGAAAAATAAACACATTGCAGATTTAGTAGATTAATTCGAGCCACATGGAAAAGCCATTTATCCAAACCAAGCATGATTAAGAACTAGGAAATATAGCAATTGTATATGTTTCTCATGTATTTAGTACAGTAAATTTCATTTATTCCTCACATGCATAACAATACAAAATTGTACCCACAACAATTGAACATTGCATTGCAGAAGTGAACCAAACAGTTAACTAAACACCACAACAAATGAACAAAACATTACCTGAGCACCACTTTTCACAATATAACATACTCCTAATAGAAGATCAGATAGTTAACCAAACCAAGCATGCTTAACAACTTGGAAATATAGCAATTGTATTTGTTTCTCATGTATTTAGTACAGCCGATTCGATTTGTTTCTCACATCGAAGACAATACAAAAATACACCCACAACAATTGAACATCGCATTGCAGAATTGAACCAAACAGTTAACTAAACACCACAACAAATGAACCAAACATTAATTGAGCACAACATTGCACAATATATAACATACTAGAAGATCAGACAGTTAACCAAACCAAGCATGCTTGACAACCTGGAAATATAGCAATTGTATTTATTTCTCATGTATTTTGTACATCCAAATTCGATTTATTTCTCATATGCAAGACAATACAAAATTGCGCCCACAAGAATTGAACATCACATTGTAGAATTGAACCAAACAGTTATTTGAGCACGGCAACAAATTAACCAAACATTTAATAAGTGAGCACCACATTGCACAACATATAGAACATATATACTAGAGGATCAGATTGCCTGGTAACAGTACATAGGACAAATCACTAGAATTTGTTAAGGAAAGGTAGGAGCAACACATGCAACAGGTAAACCAAGCATGCTTAACCAGCGTAGCTAGCTAGCTGAACATAGCTCCTTATGGTGAGCTAATAAGACAAGTTGCTCCTCATCGTCGAAGATATCGATGACGATTGGCTCCTTGGACTTGGAAGAGGGCGACGCCTCCACATCGTGGGTGCCCTCCTTGTAGTGGTGAGTTGCTTGAGCCGCTCCGGGCACCAACCTACTGGCACTCAAGTTGAGGTAAGAACGGGCACACTGAGAAAACACCACGTAGTCTTCATCGAAGGCACCGACGGTGGCCTCGAGAAAACGCCATGAACTACCATTTAAAGCAGCCAACCGCGTGGTGGTGGCGGCGCGTGAGGCATCGACGGTGGACTCAACGGCGAGGTGCTCCTCCATGATCTAGGTGTCGGCACGAATGGCATCCACCGCGACCTCATCCGCGCATGCGGCCGCGATTTGCTTCTGTGCTGCCAAATGCTCCTTGAGCTCATGGCTATACTATGTGCATCATCGACAAGGCCAAGCAGCAAGAAGGAGCATCGCCAGCGAGAAGGCGGCGCTGCAAGCAAGCAGAAGATCTGAACTTGGAAAGGAAGGCAGAAACAAGGGAAATGTGGCTTTTGGTAAGGAGGAGGGGGAGGTAGATATTTCCGCGGAAGCCTAAAATTTTGGCTCGTTGCAGCAAAAAATTGGCGCGTGCTACCTCTTGAGCACTGTGTTGGTTTTCCCTCGAAGAGGAAAGGGTGATGCAGTAAAGTAGCGTAAGTATTTCCCTCAGCTTTTGAGAACTAAGGTATCAATCCAGTAGGAGACCACGCGCGAGTCCCACGCACCTACACAAACAAATAAGAACCTCGCAACCAACGCGATAAAGGGGTTGTCAATCCCTTCACGGTCACTTACGAGAGTGAGATCATATAGATATGATAAGATAATATTTTTGGTATTTTTATGATAAAGACTAAAAGTAAATAAAGCAAAATAAACGGCGCCAGAAATAGCTTGTTGACAGGAGATTAATATGATGGAAGATAGACCCGGGGGACATAGGTTTCACTAGTGGCTTCTCTCAAGATAGCATAAGTATTACGATGGGTAAACGAATTACTGTCGAGAAATGGATAGAATTGAGCATAGTTATAGTTATGAGAATATCTAGGTATAATCATGTATATAGGCATCACGTCCGTGACAAGTAGACCGAAACGATTCTGCATCTACTACTATTACTCCACACATCGACCGCTATCCAGCATGCATCTAGAGTATTAAGTTCATAAGAACAGAGTAATGCTTTAAGTAAGATGACATGATGTAGAGGGATAAACTCATGCAATATTATAGAAACCCCATCTTTTTATCCTCTATGGCAACAATACAATACGTGTCGTTTCCCTTTCTTTCACTGGGATCGAGCACCGCAAGATTGAACCCAAAGCTAAGCACTTCTCCTATTGCAAGAAAGATCAATCTAGTAGACCAAACCAAACTGATAATTCGAAGAGACTTGCAAAGATAACCAATCATACATAAAGGAATTCAGAGGAGATTCAAATATTGTTCATAGATAATCTTGATCATAACCCAACAATTCATCGGATCTCAAAAAACACACCTGATGTAGGGTGGAACCCTAGATGGCCGATCTTTCACGAAAGGAGCGGATCCCTACGAAGAATGTGATGAACACGAGGGGAAACACGAGAGGAAACACGAGAGAAATCACTCAACCAACAAGAATAGATCACACATGCGCTAGATCGATGAACACAAAGGTAAGATACAAGATCCAAAGTCAACAATGGATGATACAAACGGTAACCGGTTCTTCTCTGTGAGGAGGTCTTGATGGGGGCCACCCAAGAGGGGGTCTTGAATCCAAGGTGATCTTCTCCGAAGAGGGGCCGCAGTCTCTCTCGAGGAGGATATCTGTAATGGATGAGCAAAGCTCTATCTCTAAGTGAGCTAATCCTTTGCTAACCCTAGAAAGAGGAAGGGGATGGAGTATATATAGTCTAGGGGGCAAAGAGGTACATGGGCTTCGGCCCCTTACTATGCGCAGACAGGCGGAGCCGGATGTCCGGGCGTCGGGCCGGATTTCCGGGGCTTTGGGAGGGGCTGGATGTCCGGGCTAGGGGGCGGATGTTCGGGCTGGCGGTGAAAGCTTCTGTAGGTTCTGGTGCGTGGCGCCGGATTTCCGGGCTTTTGGCCGGATTTCCGGGGTCGGGCCGGATGTCGGGGGCCTGTAGATGTTGGGCGACTGGGATGCTGCTGTAGTAGATGTCTCCAGCGGCCGGATGTCCGGGGCTGGGGCCGGATGTCCGGGCCCTGGAGCTGTCTTCTTCTCCTTCCGGTGGTCCTCTTCATCCGTTAACTTGGCGGCTTGTCCGTCTTCACGTGCATATTCGGGAGGGTCCTCTTGACACCTGATCATGCATACCATATCGGACTTAGGTAGTAGCCATGTCTCGAGTGGATCATATGTGATATCACTAAGGAAGGAAGTCACCCCGTTCTCGAGAGCTCTAGCTCGTGCTCGTGTCATAGGTCCTCTTGGCTCTTGATGAGACGGTTGTAGGTCCATGGGGATGATCATGGGATGCTCCGCATCATCTCCCCTCCCTTGGGAAAGATCCGACCTCGGATCGAAATCCTCATCGCCACGGTACGGGGAGAGATCTTTGATGTTGAAGATGTCGCTCACGGAGTACTTGTCGCGTGGGATGTCGATCTTGTATGCGTTGTTGTTGTAGTGTGCAACCACGTT
Organism: Aegilops umbellulata; assembly: GCA_032464435.1. Lineage (NCBI taxonomy): Eukaryota > Viridiplantae > Streptophyta > Magnoliopsida > Poales > Poaceae > Aegilops > Aegilops umbellulata. The sequence goes on from CP136058.1 coordinate 337,298,216, forward strand.
GAAGGGTCCATCCGCTCGGGGTAGTAGCTTGGACTTGCGTTCATTGGGGAAGCGATCCTTGCGAAGGTGTAGCCACACAAGATCTCCAACATTGAACATCATGGGTTGCTTGTTGATGTTGAGCTTGGTCGCGAGTCGTTGTACTTAGCGCTTGATGGTTTTTTTGTATCTTCATGCATCTTCTTGAGCAAGTTGACTCAGGCACTCACATCCATGTTTGTGCGCTCTTGTAGTGGTAGAGGTAGAATGTCCAACAGGGACAATGGGTTGAAGCCATAGACGACCTCGAAGGGGGACTTGCCGGTAGTCGAATGTCTTGCTCGGTTGTAGGCGTACTCGGAGATGGGTAGGCACTCCTCCCACTCCTTGATGTTCTTCTTTATCAACACGCATAGTAGAGTGGAGAGCGTGCGGTTGGTCACCTCCGTTTGGCCGTCGGTTTGTGGATGGTATGCCGAAGAGAACAAGAGCTTGATTTCGAGCTTGGCGCACAAGGTCTTCCAAAAGTAACTCAAGAACTTGACGTCGCGGTCCGAGACAATCATCTTTGGCACTCCATGAAGGCGCAAGATTTCCCTACAAAACAAATTTGCAACATGTGAAGCATCGTCTATCTTGTTGCAAGGAATGAAATGAGCCATTTTGGAGAATCGGTCCACAACAACAAAAACGAAATCCTTGCCATTTCAAGTTCTAGGCAAACCAAGCACAAAATCCATGCTAATATCTTCCCATGGTTGATATGGAATTGGAAGTGGCATATAGAGGCCATGAGATTGGGCTTTAGACTTAGCTTTGCGACATGTAGAGCATCGGTTGGTGAAGCGATTGACGTCGCGAAACATCTTGGGCCAAAAGTAGTTCTTGGAGAGTGTAGCAAATGTCTTGTCGCGTCCAAAGTGTCCCATGAGTCCGCCACCATGAGATTCCTGCAAAAGTAACAAGCGAAAAGAGGACTCGGGGATGCTAAGTTTGTTAGCTCGCATAAGATATCCATCTTTGATGTAGTATCGATCCCAAGAAGTATGCGTCAAACACTTGGCATAAGGAATAGCAAATGTAGGATCATGCTCATACAAGTCTTTTATGTGCTCAAAACCAATGACATTCAATTCAAGTTGAGTAACAAACATGCATATACAGGAAAGCGCATCTGCCACAACATTTTCCTTACCTTTAATGTACTTGATGACATAAGTAAATGACTCAATAAATTCACTCAATTTAGCATGACGCTTGTTCAACTTAGTTTGACCCTTAAGATATTTAAGCGTTTCATGGTCGGTATGGATGATGAACTCATGAGGGTGAAGGTAATGTTCCCATTCACGCAAAACTCGCACTAAAGCATATAGCTCTTTGTCATAGATGGGATAATTTAGTTGCGCTCCGGAGAGTTTCTCACTAAAGTATGCAATGGGGCGCTTCTCTTGCGTTAACACACCTCCTATGCCATTACCACTAGCATCGCAAAGAATTTCGAAAGGTTTGTCAAAGTTGGGTAATGCAAGCACGGGAGCATGAGTAAGCAAATTCTTAAGCTCATTGAAAGCGATATCTTGGGATGTTCCCCTAACAAACGGTGCATTTTTCTTACTCAAAGCATGCAAAGGTGAAGCAATGGTGCTAAAATCCTTCACAAATCTACGGTAGAAACTGGCTAAACCCAGAAAACTACGCACTTGTTGCAAATTGGTTGGTTGGGGCCAAGTTTTAATAGCATTGATCTTAGATTAATCAACATGAACACCCTTAGAAGATACTACGAAACCCAAGAAAACAAGCTTATCAACACCAAATAGGCATTTTTCCATATTAGCATAAAGTTGCTCTTTTCGAAGAGTTTGTAGCACGGTGCGAAGGTGGGTGACATGTTCTTTGAGAGATTTGCTAAACACAAGGATATCATCAAAGTAGACAACAACAAATTCACCAATGTAAGGGCAAAACACATAATGCATAAGACGCATGAAAGTACCGGGTGCTTCTGATAAACCCATAGGCATAACTAACCACTCATTTAGACCAAACTTGGTTTTGAAAGCGGTTTTCCATTCATCACCTTCTTGTATGCGGATTTGATAGTAACCACTTTTAAGATCAATTTTGGAAAAGATAGTGGCACCGCTAAGTTCATCAAGGCGTGAAATGGGGTACCTATATCGAACGGTGATAGCATTGATAGGTCTACAATCGGAACACATGCGAAAGCTACCGTCTCGTTTTGGCACAAGAATGACCGGTATGGCACAAGGACTCAAACTTTCACGCACATGTCCATGGTCTATGAGATGCTTTAATTGCCTTTGTATTTCTTTTGTTTCTTTGGGGTTGACGGGGTATGGGGCCTTGTTAGGTAGAGGTGCTCCGGGGATGAGGTCGATTCGGTGCTCAATGCCTCGTAGAGGAGGTAGACCCGGAGGTAGCTCATCGGGAAAAACATCTTGGAATTCCTGCAATAAAGAAGATAACACCAAAGGCAGATCGTGAGAGTTGTTAGTTTTTGGTGCCTCGTCCTTGCACAATAGGACATAGTGTAAGATACTTGATGGGTTCTCACACACGTTTGGTGGCAAAGAGAACTAAGTTTTTCTTGTCGCTCATCATGGAGGCACTCAATTTGGGCTTGTGGCGCTCACTCTCTTTTTGGTGGTTCACTCTCTCACTATTCTCTCCACGATGGGTGGCTTGCTTGTCGGCGAGCACTTGGCTTGGAGACATAGGTCGTAGCACAAACTCCTTCCCTTTCATCTTGAAGCTATAGTGATTTGTATGCCCATTTTGAATGACACCTCGGTCAAATTGCCATGGCCGTCCAAGAAGGAGGTGGCACACGGTCATCGGAAGGACATCACACTCCAAAGTGTCTTCATAGGCGCCGATCTTGAAAGAGACTTGTACCCTATGCTCGACTTGGATGGTGCCGGTGTCGCTTAGCCATTGAACCTTGTAGGGGTGAGGGTGCTTCATCTTGACCAATTGGAGTTTGGAGCATAGTTCTTCACTTGCTAAGTTATGGCAACTACCTCCATCGATGATGACCTTGACGGACCGTCCATTGATGCCGGCCTTTGTGTGAAAGATATGGCATCTTTGATCTTCGTCTTGTTGATGTTGAAGAGTCAAGACCTTGGAGACAACAAGAGCGGGACTTCAATCTTCATCACAAAAGACTTGATCATCTTCGTCTTCGTTGTTCACTTGTCGGTGCATGGCCACTTGCTCAAGGGCTTCCATTTCTCCTTCACACATGGAGTCGCAGGTTCCATCGTCGTTGAGGATCATGGTGCGCTTGTTTGTGCACTCGAAGGACTTGTGGCCTCGGGCTCTGCATGTGAAACATTTGATGGAACTTGTCTTGATGGTCTCATCGGTTGGAGTAGATGATGATGAAGCTTTTTTCTTGAACTTGCTTGTAGTAGGAGGATGACTTGAGCTTGTCGAAGCTTTCTTGTAACTTGACTTGTCGTCGTTGCTTGTAGATGGCTTGGTTGAGGTAGAAGGTGTTGGAGTCGTCGAAGCTTGATTGTTGGAGAAGCCGTAGGACTTGGATGAGAACTTCGCATACTTGAAGTCGTCTTGTACTTGCCGTTCCGCTTTGGTAGCTTGATGCACTAGCTCGATGAGGTTCGAGTATGGTTGGAAGTCGGCAATCTTCTTGATAGGGTGATTGAGTCCATTCAAGAAACGTGCCATAGTTTGCTCATCATCTTCTTTGACATTGGCTCGTATCATGGCAATCTCCATTTCCTTGTAGTACTCTTCAACACTCTTGGTTCCTTGCTTGAGTTGTTGAAGTTTCTTGAAGAGGTCGCGGTTGTAGTAGTTTGGCACGAATCATGCTCTCATGACATCCTTCATTTGTGTCCAAGTGGTGATTGGTGGTTCACCTCTTGCCGCTCGGCGCTCAATGACTTGTTCCCACCAAATGAGGACGTAGTCTTGGAATTCAAGGGATGCCATTGCGATCTTCTTCTCTTCTTCGTAGTTGTGCAAGCGGAAGATTTTGTCAACCTTCAATGCCCATGATATGTACTCTTCAGGGTCATTGCTTCTGGTACACTTGGGCATGGTGAACTTTAGCTTGCCATATCGTTGCTCTTCATTGTGTTGGGGTCGGGGATGATGACGCCCATGTCGGTGAGGATTGGCAATCTCATGTTGCTCTTGGCGAGGAGGGTTGTCTTCCTCATGTTGCTCTTGGCGAGGAGGGTTGTCGACCTCATGTTGCTCTTGGCAAGGACGGGGTCCAATGTCTTCTTGCTCTCGATGGACTTGACGTTCTTGTCTCGCTTGAGGAGGAGCTTGTCTATCTTGACGAGGAGCTTGTCGATCTTGACGAGGAGCTTGTCGATGCACACGTGCTTGGTAAATTCTTTCTTGAGCTTCGTCGCGAAGTGCTTCTTGATGTAGTCGAGCTTGTCAGCCTCGGTTGGCTACGACACGACTTGAGTCATGAAGGGCACGTTGCGCTTCAAGTGCTTGAGCTTCACGTAGTTGTTGTTCTTGACGTTGTGCCTCGGCATCGTGTGCATCTTGATGTTGTCGCGCTCGCTCCTCTTGTTCTTGTTGTTGTTGACGTTGTCGTTCTTGTGCTTGTGCGAATGCAGCTTGGTTTTGACGATGTCGATGCTCTTGAGATTCGGTGTCGTGTAGAGGATTGCGGTTAGCTTGACGGTCTTGACGCGCGACACGACGAAGAGTGTTCGATGTCGGTGTACTTGAACCGGAGATAGTGTTGTCGGAGTGTCGACTTGAGCGGCTCCGTCTTGACGAGGACGAAGTTGTAGAAGAGCGGACCATCATGGTTTGGATATCTTCTTTGAGGGAACTCATGGATGTGTTGAAGTAGTCTCTTGTACGTTGCTTGGATTGTCGTAGGTCGGTGGCGATATTGTCGATGCGGTCGCCCAAAGCAAGTTGTTCCTGATGCAAAGCTCGGTGTGCACCAAATAGTTGAGTCTTGGTGACGTAGGATGACATGTCATCGTCTTGCTCCAAGAAGAGTGGGTTGGTAGAAGTACTTGGCCTATCCATCATTCCAAACAAAGATATGTGAGTGGGGGAAAAGGAAGAACCAATACCAAATGTACCTTGACCTATGTTGAAAATGGATCAAAGATCACTCCAATGTGTAGCAAGGAAATAGCACAATTGGTACCAATTCTTGTTGGTTCTCACACCTACACAAGTAAAAGCTTATGGTGGAGCTCGGTTAGGATGGTGGCACAAAATTTGATGCAATTGTAAGTGAGACTCAATAATGTTGGAAGAGATTCACAAATTTGCAAATGCAACAAGTAGACCAATAGCAAGATATGGTACACGGAAACACACACGCAAATAGATAATGTGGGTTGTGCAACCAAGGGTGAGCCAAAATGTTGAATCCACCAAGATGCTCTTGTTGCACAACACTAGAGAGACGCTAGCACGATTGCACAATAGGCGGATACGAACTTGTGCACAACCTACTAAGCAGAAAAATGCAACGACTTCTATCCCAAGTATGTTATATGTATGATGTTCCTATGCGTTGATCCAAGATGATCGAGTATGACAATCTTAATGTTGTATGATGCTATGGTTCTTTCTTATAAGCTCTTTGCTTATCTTTCCTCTTTTGCTTAAAAGCTTGTTTGGCTCGTTGTTGTTTGAGCTCTTTTCTCATGCAATGCTTCACGAACCAAGATACCAATTATGTATGCGAAGACAACTTTGTGACACAAGAGATGATACCAAGATGTGCAACACGATGATGGTATGTATGCTATGGGAAGTATGAACACTAATGTGCACAAGTCACGTTGCCGGCAATACTCAAAGGCTAGTCTCGATGGGTAAGTGACGCAAAAGTAAGGCTATGGGGTTATCAATGCAAATGCAAGAGAGTATGATGATATCACGATACCAATATGATATCAAGGTGAAGGTGATACCAAAGTGATGTAGCCGTTTGTGGTAGTCCTTGGCGAAGATGAGCGGTGGTGTTGTTGATGCCGAACCGTACCTAGATAGCCGAAACACAATAGGACACGGAAACCACAACTCAAATTCTCAAAGCAAAATGGGTCAAAATTGTCGGAGTTGGTAGCGGGAAAGGCTATGGTGGTGCTATGCGGAAGTGTATGTGGGCTCCGGAACAAAATTGGTGAAAGTTAGGCGGTAAACGGAGTGGTGGATGGAGGTGATGCTGTCAGGGGCCGGATGTCCGGGCTGATGGCCGGATGTCCGGGTCAGGCAGATGTCCGGGCTGTCGGGGCGGATGTCCGGGCTCGGGATCCATGGACGAACTTGAAGAACACCACGTGGAGAGGTCAAATCCGGGGCGAAAATTCGGAAGATTTTGTGGATGGAATTGGGGTAAAAGATGGGGAAAGGCTAGCTCTACCTGCAACACACGAAATCCGCGGATCAAATCCAACAAAACTTCATCACACCAAAAAATCACAAAAAAAATTGGGGCTATTTTTGTGGGGCAATTTTCGGATTAGGACGAAAAACAACAAAATCAAGCTAGAAAACAAAGAGAGGTGGCTCCGAAATCGTGATCAACGTGGATCATGATACCAATATGATGTAGGGTGGAACCCTAGATGGCCGATCTTTCACGAAAGGAGCGGATCCCTACGAAGAACGTGATGAACACGAGGGGAAACACGAGAGAAATCACTCAACCAACAAGAATAGATCACACATGCGCTAGATCGATGAACACAAAGGTAAGATACAAGATCCAAAGTCAACAACGGACGATACAAACGGTAACCGGTTCTTCTCCGTGAGGAGGTCTTGATGGGGTCCACCCAAGAGGGGGTCTTGAATCCAAGGTGATCTTCTCCGAAGAGGGGCCGCAGTCTCTCTCGAGGAGGAGATCCATAATGGATGAGCAAAGCTATATCTCTAAATGAGCTAATCCTTTGCTAACCCTAGAAAGAGGAAGGGTATGGAGTATATATATAGTCTAGGGGGCGAAGAGGTACATGGGCTTCGGACCTTTACTGCGCACAGACAGGCGGAGCCAGATGTCCGGGCGTCGGGCCGGATGTCCGGGGCTTCGGGAGGGGCCGGATGTCTGGGCTGGCGGTGAAAGCTTATGTAGGTTCTGGTGCGTGGCGCCAGATTTCCGGGCTTTTGGCCGGATTTCTGGGGTCGGGCCGGATGTTCGGGCTGGGGCAGGATGTCCGGGGCCTGTAGATGTTGTGCGACCGGGATGATACTGTAGTAGATGTCTCCAGCGGCCGGATGTCCGGGGCTGGGGCCGGATGTCCGGGGCCTGGAGCTGTCTTCTTCTCCTTCCGGTGGTTCTCTTCATCCGTGAACTTGCCGGCTTGTCCATCTTCACGTGCATCTTCGGGAGGGCCCTCTTGACACCGGATCATGCATAGCATATCGGACTTAGGTAGTAGCCATGTCTCGAGTGGATCATATGTGATATCACTAAGGAAGGAAGTCACCTCGTTCTCAAGAGCTCTAGCTCGTGCTCGTGTCATAGGTCCTCTTGGATCTTGATGAGACGGTTGTAGGTCCATGGGGATGATCATGGGATGCTTCGCATCAACACCGCAAAAGAAGATTACATCGAATAGATCTCCAAGAAGATCGAGGAGAACTTTGTATGTAGATCCAAAGAGAGATAAGAAGCCATCTAGCTAATAACTATGGACCCGAAGGTCTGAGGTAAACTACTCACACATCATCGGAGATGCTATGGTGTTGATGTAGAAGCCCTCCATGACCAATGCCCCCTTCGGCGGAGCGTCGGAAAAGGCCCCAAGATGGGATCTCACGGGTACAGAAGGTTGCGGCGGTGGAAATAGGGTTTTGGCTCCGTATCTGATGTTTCCACGGTATATGGGTATATATAGGAGGAAGAAGTACGTCGTTGGAGCAACGAGGGGCTCATGAGGGTGGAGGGCGCGCCCAGGGGGGTAGGCGCGCCCCCTGCCTCGTGCCTTCATCATTGATTGATTTACGTAGACTCCAAGTCCTCTGGATCATGTTTGTTTCGAAAATCACATTCCTGAAGGTTTCATTCCGTTTGGACTCCGTTTGATATTCTTTTCCTTTGAAACACTGAAATAGGTAAAAAAACAACAATTTGGGTTGGGCCTCCGGTTAATAGGTTAGTCCCAAAAATAATAGACCGAAGACGAAAGAGGGGATGCCTTCTGGGGCATCCCCAAGCTTTGGCTTTTTGGTGTCCTTAGATTACCTTGGGGTGCCATGGGCATCCCCAAGCTTAGGATCTGCCACTCCTTGTTCCATAATCCATCAAATCTTTACCCAAAACTTGAAAACTTCACAACACAGAACTCAACAGAAAATCTCGTGAGCTCTGTTAGCGAAAGAAAATAAAACACCACCTCAAGGTACTGTATTGAACTCATTATTTATTTATATTTGTGTTAAACCTACTGTATTCCAACTTCTCTATGGTTTATAAACTCTTTTACTAGCCATAGGTTCATCAAAATAAGAAAACAACACACGAAAAACAGAATCTGTCAAAAACAGAACAGTCTGTAGTAATCTGTAACTAACGCAAACTTCTGGAACTCAAAACATTCTACCAAAATAGGAAGACCTAGACAATTTGTTTATTGATCTACTTAAATTGTAATCAGTATTTTATCACGTTCTGGTGATTTTAAACAATTGTTTTCGTGAACAGAAAATTTCTGGAGTTTTCAGCAAGATCAAACAACTATCATCCAAGAAGATCCTATAGGTTTAACTTGGCACAAACACTAATTAAAACATAAAAACAAATCTAACCAGAGGCTAGATCAAATATTTATTCCTAAACAGAAGCAAAAAGCAAAAACTAAAATAAAATTGGGTTGCCTCCCAACAAGCGCTATCGTTTAACGCCCCTAGCTAGGCATTAATAGATTCAATGATGCTCAAAGAAAGCACCATATAGCATGTGAAAACACATGTAAGTCTAACATACTTCCTATGCATAGGCATCTTATAGGCAAACAAATTATCAAGGAAAGCAAAAACTAGCATATGCAAGGAAGCGGAAAGAAACAATAGCAATCTCAACATAACAAGAGGTAATTTAGTAACATGAAAATTTGTACAACCATATTTTCCTCTCTCACAATAATTACATGTAGGATCATAAGCAAATTCAACAATATAGCTATCACAAGACATATTCTTAACACGATCCACATGTATGCAAAGTTGACACTCTTCCAAAATAGTGGGATTAATATTAACTAAAGTCATGACCTCTCCAAACCCACTTTTATCAAAAACTTCATAAGATTGAACATTATCCAAATATGTGGGATCTAAAGTTGACACTCTTCCAAACCCACTTTCAACATTATTGCAAACATTATTATCAATCTCATATTGATCATGGGACTTAAATAAATTTTCAAGATCATAAGAAGAATCACCCCAATCATGATCATTGCAACAAGTAGTAGACATAGCAAAACTAGCATCCCCAAGCTTAGGGTTTTGCATATTATTAGCACAATTGACATCTAGAGAATTTATTGTAAAATCATTGCAATCTTGCTTTTTATTCAAGGAGCTATCGTGAATCTCTTCATCAATTTCTTCATCATAGTTTTCAGATTCACGAATTTCAAGCAAAACCTCATAAAGATAATCTAGTGCACTCAAATCACTAGAAATTGGTGCATCATAATTGGATCTCTTAAAGAGATTAGCAAGGGGATGAGGATCCATAAACTTTTCGCAAGCGAAGATGCAAGCAAAAAGAAGGCACATGGTAACACAAGATCGAACGGAAGGAGGGCGAATAAAACGGCAAAGGTGAAGTGAGGGAGAGGAAAACGAGAGGCAAATGGCAAATAATGTAATGCGAGGGATAAGAGTTTGTGATGGGTACTTGGTATGTCTGGACTTGTGCGTAGACTCCCCGGCAACGACGCCAGAAATCCTTCTTGCTACCTCTTGAGCACTGCGTTGGTTTTCCCTTGAAGAGGAAAGGGTGATGCAGTAAAGTAGTGTAAGTATGTCCCTTAGTTTTTGAGAACTAAGGTATCAATCCAGTAGGAGACCACGCACGAGTCCCACGCACCTACACAAACAAATAAGAACCTCACAACCAATGCGATAAAGGGGTTATCAATCCCTTCACGGTCACTTACGAGAGTGAGATCTGATAGATATGATAAGATAATATCTTTGGTATTTTTATGATAAAGACTAAAAGTAAATAAAGCAAAATAAACGGCGCCAGAAATAGCTTGTTGACGGGAGATTAATATGATGGAAGATAGACCCGGGGGCCATAGGTTTCACTAGTGGCTCCGTATCTGATGTTTCCAGGGTATATGGGTATATATAGGAGGAATAAGTACGTTGGTGGAACAACAAGGGGCCCACGAGGGTGGAGGGCACGCCCAGGGGTTAGGCGTGCCCCTGCCTCGTGCCTTCCTCGCTGATTGCTTTACGTAGACTCCAAGTCCTCTGGATCACGTTTGTTCCGAAAATCACGTTCCCGAAGGTTTCATTCCGTTTGGACTCCGTTTGATATTCTTTTCCTTCGAAACACTGAAATAGGCAAAAAAACAGCAATTTGGGCTGGGCCTCCGGTTAATAGGTTAGTCCCAAAAATAATATAAAAGTGTATAATAAAGCCCATTAAACATCCAAAACAGAATATAATATAGCATGGAACAATCAAAAATTATAGGTACGTTGGAGACGTATCAAGCGGCTCAGACCGACATTACGCGTACGCTTACGCGAGACTGGTTCTACCGACGTGCTTCGCACACAAGTGGCTAGTGGGTGTCTGTTTCTCCAACTTTAGTTGAATCGAGTGTGACTACGCCTGGTCCTTGTTGAACGTTAAAACAGCACACTTGACGAAAAATGGTTGTGGTTTTGATGCATAGGTAAGAACGGTTCTTTCTAAGCCTGTAGCAGCCACATAAAACTTGCAACAAAAAAGTAGAGGACGTCTAACTTGTTTTTGGAGGGCATGTTGTGATGTGATATGGTCAAGACATGATGATATAAATTGTTGTATGAGATGATCATTTTTTGTAACAGAGTTATCGGCAACTGGCAGGAGCCATATGGTTGTCGCTTTATTGTATGCAATGCAATCGCCATATAATTGCTTTACTTTATCACTAAGCGGTAGCGATAGTCATGATAGCAATAGTTGGCGAGACGACAGCGATGCTTCGATGGAGATCAAGGTGTCAAGTCGGTGACGATGGTGATCATGATGGTGCTTTGGATATGGAGATCAAAGGCACAAGATGATGATGGCCATATCATATCACTTATATTGATTGCATGTGATGTTTATCCTTTATGCATCTTATTTTGCTTAGCTGGGCGGTAGCATTATAAGATGATCTCTCACTAAATTTCAAGGTACAAGTGTTCTCCCTGAGTATGCACCGTTGCTACAGTTCGTCGTGCCGAGACACCACATGATGATCGGGTGTGATAAGCTCTACGTTCACATACAGCGGGCGCAAGCCAGTTTTGCACACACAAAATACTCGGGTTAAACTTGACGAGACTAGCATATGCAGATATGGCCTTGGAACACTGAGACCGAAAGGTCGAGCGTGAATCATATAGTAGATATGGTCAACATAGTGATGTTCACCATTGAAAACTACTCCATTTCACGTGATGATCGGACATGGTTTAGTTTATTTGGATCACGTGATCACTTAGATTTAGAGGGATGTCTATCTAAGTGGGAGTTCTTAAGTCATATAATTAATTGAACTTTAATTTATCATGAACTTAGTACCTAATAGTATTTTGCATGTCTATGTTGTTGTAGATCAATGGCCCGTGCTACTGTTCCTCTGAATTTTAATGCGTTCCTAGAGAAAGCTAAGTTGAAAGATGATGGTACCAACAACACAGACTGGGTCCGTAACTTGAGGATTATCCTCATTGCTGCACAGAAGAATTACGTCTTGGAAGCACCGCTAGGTGCAAGACCCGCTGCAGGAGCAACACCGGACATTGTGAACACCTCGCAGAGCAAAGCTGATGACTACTCGATAGTTCAGTGTGCCATGCTTTACGGCTTAGAACCGGGACTTCAACGATGTTTTGAGCGTCATGGAGCATATGAGATGTTCCAGGAGTTGAAGTTAATATTGCAAGCAAATGCCCGGATTGAGAGATATGAAGTCTCCAATAAGTTCTACAGCTGTAAAATGGAGAAGAATAGTTCTGTCAGTGAACATATACTCAAAATGTCTGGACATCATAATCACTTGACTCATTTGGGAGTTAATCTTCCGGTTGATAGTGTCATTGGCAGAGTTCTTCAATCACTGCCACCAAGCTACAAAAGCTTCATGATGAACTATAATATGCAAGAGATGGATAAGACAATTCCCGAGCTCTTTGCAATGCTAAAGGCTGCGGAGGTAGAAATCAAGAAGGAGCATCAAGTGTTGATGGTCTACAAGACCACCAGTTTCAAGAAAAAGGGTAAAGGGAAGAAGGGGAACTTCAAGAAGAACGACAAGCAAGTTGACGCTCAAGTGAAGAAGCCTAAGTCTGGACCTAAGCCTGAGACTGAGTACTTCTACTACAAAGGGACTGGTCACTAGAAGCGGAACTGCCCCAAGTATTTGGCGGATAAGAAGGATGGCAAAGTGAACAAAGGTATATGTGACATACATGTTATTGATGTGTACCTTACTAATGCTCGCAGTAGTACCTGGGTATTTGATACTGGTTCTGTTGCTAACATTTGCAACTCGAAACAGGGACTATGGATTAAGCAAAGATTGGCTAAGGACGAGGTGACGATGCGCGTGGGAAATGGTTCCAAAGTCGATGTGATCGCCGTTGGCACGCTACCTCTACATCTACCTTCGGGGTTAGTTTTAGACCTGAATAATTGTTATTTGGTGCCAGCGTTAAGCATGAACATTATATCTGGATCTTGTTTGATGCGAGACGGTTATTCATTTAAGTCTGAGAATAATGATTGTTCTATTTATATGAATAATAATATCTTTTATGGTCATGCACCCTTGAAGAGTGGTTTATTTTTGTTGAATCTTGATAGTAGTGATACACATATTCATAATATTGAAGCCAAAAGATGCATTTGATACTGATAGTGCAACTTATTTTTGGCACTGCCGTTTGGGTCATATTGGTGTAAAGCGCATGAAGAAACTCCATACTGATGGACTTTTGGAATCACTTGATTATGAATCACTTGGTACTTGCGAACCATGCCTCATGGGCATGATGACTAAAACTCTATTCTCCGGGACAATGGAGCGAGCAACAGATTTATTGGAAATAATACATATTGATGTATGCGGTCCAATGAATGTTGAGGCTCACGGCGGGTATCGTTATTTTCTGACCTTCACAGATGATTTGAGTAGATATGGGTATATCTACTTGACGAAACATAAGCCTGAAACATTTGAAAAGTTCAAAGAATTTCATAGTGAAGTGGAAAATTATCGTAACAAGAAAATAAAGTTTCTGCAATCTGATCATGGAGGAGAATATTTGAGTTACGAGTTTGATCTTCATTTGAAACAATGCGGAATAGTTTCGCAACTCACACCACCCGGAACACCATAGCGTAATGGTGTGTCCGAACATCATAACCACACTTTATTAGATATTGTGCGATCTATGATGTCTCTTACTGATTTACCGCTATCGTTTTGGGGTGATGCTTTATAGATGGCTGTATTCACGTTAAATAGGGCACCATCTAAATTCGTTGAGATGACACCTTATGAACTGTGGTTTGGCAAGAAACCCAAGTTGTTGTTTCTTAAAGTTTGGGGCTGCGATGCTTATGTGAAAAAGCTTCAACCTGATAAGCTCGAACCCAAATCAGAGAAATGTGTCTTCATAGGATACCCAAAAGAGACTGCTGGGTACACCTTCTATCATAGATCCGAAGGTAAGATATTCGTTGCTAAGAATGGATCCTTTCTAGAGAAGGAATTTCTCTCGAAAGAAGTGAGTGGGAGGAAAGTAGAACTTGATGAGGTAACTTTACCTGCTCCCTTATTGGAAAGTAGTTCATCACAGAAATCAGTTCATGTGATTCCTACACCAATTAGTGAGGAAGCCAATGATGATTGATACGTCTCCAGCGTATCTATAATTTTTTATTGCTCCATGCTATTATATATTCTGTTTTGGATATTTAATGGGCTTTATTATACACTTTTATATTATTTTCGGGACTAACCTATTAACCCAAGGCCCAGTGCAAATTGCTGTTTTTTTGCCGGAATACCAAACGGAGTCCAAACGGAATGAAACCTTCGAGAGAGTTATTTTTGGAACAAACGTGATCCAGAGGACTTGGAGTGGACGTCAAGCAATCAACAAGGAGGCCACGAGGCAGGGGGCGCGCCTACCCCCTGGGCGCGCCCTCCACCCTCATGGGCCCCTCGTGGCTCCACCGACCTACTTCTTCCTCCTATATATACCTACATACCCTGAAACCATCGAGGAGCACCACGAAAACCTAATTCCACCGCTGCAACCTTCTGTACCCGTGAGATCCCATCTTGGGGCCTTTTCCGGTGCTCTGCCGGAGGGGGCATCGATCAAGGAGGGCTTCTACATCAACACCATAGCCTCTTCGATGATGTGTGAGTAGTTTACGTCAGACCTTCGGGTCCATAGTTATTATCTAGATGGCTTCTTATCTCTCTTTGGATCTCAATACAAAGTTCTCCTAGATCTTCTTGGAGATCTATTCGATGTAACTCTTTTTGTGGTGTGTTTGTCGAGATTTGATGAATTGTGGGTTTAGGATCAAGATTATCTATGAACAATATTTGAATCCTCTCTGAATTCTTTTATGTGTGATTGGGTATCTTTGCAAGTCTCTTCGAATTATCAGTTTTGTTTGGCCTACTATATTGATCTTTCTTGCAAAGGGAGAAGTGCTTAGCTTTGGGTTCAATCATGCGGTGCTCGATCCCAGTGATAGTAGGGGAAATGACACGTCTTGTATTGTTGCCATCGAGGATAAAAAAGATGGGGTTTATATCGTATTTCATGAGTTTATCCCTCTACATCATGTCATCTTACCTAATGTGTTACTCTGTTCTTATGAACTTAATACTCTAGATGCATGTTGTATAGCGGTCGATGTGTGGAGTAATAGTAGTAGATGCAGGCAGGAGTCGGTCTACTTGTCGCGGACGTGATGCCTATATAGATGATCATGCCTAGATATTCTCATAATTATGCACTTTTCTATGAATTGCTCGATAGTAATTTGTTCAACCACCGTAATACTTATGCTATCTTGAGAGAAGCCACTAGTCAAACCTATGGCCGCCGAGTCTATTCTCCATCATATTAATCTCCCGTCAACAAGCTATTTCTATCACCGTTTATTTTGCTTTCTTTACTTTTAGTCTTTATCATAAAAATACCACAAATATTATCTTATCATCTCTATCAGATCTCACTTTTGCAAGTGGCTGTGAAGGGATTGACAACCCCTTTATCATGTTGGTTGCAAGGTTCTTATTTGTTTGTGTAGGTACGAGGGACTTGCATGTGACCTCCTACTGGATTGATACCTTGGTTCTAAAAAATTGAGGGAAATACTTACGCTACTTTGTTGCATCACCCTTTTCTCTTCAAGGGAAAACCAACGCAGTGCTCAAGAGGTAGCAATGATGATCAAGTAACTTCAGATCAAGTTACTACCGAACCTCGTAGGTCAACCAGAGTAAGATCCGCACCAGAGTGGTACGGTAATCCTGTTATGGAGGTCATGTTACTTGACCATGACGAACCTACGAACTATGAGGAAGCGATGATGAGCCCAGATTCCGCGAAATGGCTTGAGGCCATGAAATCGGAGATGGGGTCCATGTATGAGAACAAAGTGTGGACTTTGATTGACTTGCCCGATGATCGGCAAGCCATAGAGAATAAATGGATCTTCAAGAAGAAGACTGGCGCTGACAGTAATGTTACTGTCTACAAAACTTGACTTGTTGCGAAAGTTTTTTGATAAGTTCAAGGAGTTGACTACGATGAGACTTTCTCACCCATAGCGATGCTTAAGTCCGTCTGAATCATGTTAGCAATTGCCGCATTTTATGATTATGAAATTTGGCAAATGGATGTAAAAACTGCATTGCTGAATGGATTTCTAGAAGAAGAGTTGTATATGATGCAACCTGAAGGTTTTATCAATCCAAAGGATGCTAACAAAGTGTGCAAGCTCCAGTGTTCCATTTATGGCCTGGAGCAAGCATCTCGGAATTGGAATAAATGTTTTGATAGTGTGATCAAAGCATATGGTTTTATACAGACTTTTGGAGAAGCCTGCATTTACAAGAAAGTGAGTGGGAGCTCTATAGCATTTCTATTATTATATGTGGATGACATATTGTTGATTGTAAATGATATAGAATTTCTTGATAACATAAAAGGATACTTGAACAAGAGTTTTTCAATGAAAGACCTCGGTGAAGCTGCTTATATATTGGGCATCAAGATCTATAGAGATAGATCAAGACGCATAATTGGACTTTCACAAAGCACATACCTTGATAAAGTTTTGAAGAAGTTCAAAATGTGTCGGGGAAACGACGCCTATGGGATCACAAGAATCCCTACTACGGTTGCCGGGGCACGGGGTTGCGAGAAGAGCGGGATTAGTAACCAGCATGAGGATCGTTTACCCAGGTTTGGGCCGCAAGGTTGCGTAAAACCCTAGTCCTGCTTTGGTGGGTGTATTTCAGAGAGTTATTGAGCTCTCGAACTAGTTGTGGTGAGTGTGTGGTTCGAAAGAGCCGAATCCTTCTCTAGTATGCCATGGGCCTCCTTTTGTAGTCGAAAGGGGCTACCACAGTAGCACACAGGAGGTGGAAAGGCGCACAGTGCCCGGAGCTTATCGCTCGTATTACAGGACAAGACGCATTTAATGCATAGCTTAGGTGTCCCCTAACTTTATCGAGGACGGGGCGAGGCCCGTCCCGTCCGTCGCCGCTCCTCCTTGCTTCGACACGCGCCCTGGCCAGTGAGGCATGTGGTGCCATGTAGGCATGCAGGCAGCTGAGGTGGCGCGGTGGTGGAGCCTTCACGAAGATCTGCATGCCGCCACGCAAGCGCTCGATGAGTTGGCCCGGGAGCTGCATGTTGCCACGCAGGTGACTGCTCAGCTGGTTGAGCTGGCAGCTGCATGCGAACGGCGGTGGAAACTTGGTTGGCGCAGGCCTAGCGGTGGCCCTGCTGGCGTCCTTGGTGGGGGCCTTGCCGGGTGGCCCCGCAAGGGTCTTTCCGTGTGGCCCGGCAAGGGTCTTGCAGTGGCGTGCTGTCGTCCCCAGCAAGGACCTTGCCGGGGGTCTGGTGGCCTTCCTCAGCAAGGATCTTGCCGAGGATCGTTGTCTTCTAATCCTCATCTGATCTCGAGTGTTCCTTGTCTTCACAAAGATCTGCATGCCACCATGGAGGTGCCTCCCGAGCCCTGGCCCAACATGATGTTGGAGACCGTGGGCTCAAGGGTGGCTCGCTCTGTTGGTGTGGGGTGAGCTGCCCCGGCAAGGGTCTTGCCGGGGCTGTTGAGGCTGCCGGGGGAACCTGCTTCGTCCCTCTACTCTTTGTGGTCTTGGCCTTGGCGTTGCTCTGGTTATCTTGGGCTTTGGTCTTACCTTGGCACACCTCCCCTGTTCTGCTTGGTGTGACCGTGGGCGCGGCTCCGACTGCCCGTGCACAGGTAAAGGGGTACAAAAGTGCGCCCCACTTTTTGTACACCGACAGGAGCCCCCGGGCCTGGGCCACACATAAGCGCGACATGTTGTTGGGCCAGACCCAAAACGGTGCGCAAGCAGGCGGGGCGGTTTTTACCGCGGTAAAACTTTTCGCGCGCTGCGCTTCCCATGACCCGCGCGCGGCGCGGCGTGGCGTAGAGGGGTGCGCGTGACGTGGGCGGCATGCGTAGGGCAGTTCCTGCATGCATGCGTCACATCGTGGTAAAGAGGCGGCTCGCACCCTCCCCATAAAAAGAGGAAGGCGTGGAGGCACGGCTCATTTACCGCGCGGGGCCGGGTCGCGGTCTTCAAGGCGTCCACACCCCATGATCACGGGGTCGGAAGAGGTCGCCTCACCCGGCCCCTCGATTCTACACGTTCGCCACACGTCCTCCATGCGCTTGGGGTGGCAAGCGGTGGAGGCGGGAAACTCGGCCGTCGCTGGTTTGGGCAGCGGGTCGGTCTCGATTCCCTGCGCCTCTAGTGGCTGGATTGGCCGAGCGGGGCAGCCGAGCCCCGACCCCGCCCCTTTATAAGGAGGGGGGAGGTGGGATGGCGTCCCGCACTCTTCTGTCATCCATCTCCCCTCGCTTCTGCTTATTCCTTTCACTCGCCATGGAGAAAGGGAATCCTGGTCCCTCGACGGTGGCGGCGAGGGTCGCCGCTTGACAGCGCGTCCCCCCCCCCTCCTGAGCCCGCGGTGGTGGAGCTGGCCGCGAGGGGAAGGGGGAGGGGCGAGGCCGGGGCAGAAGTCGTAGTGCTCGGGGAAGAGGAGGACGGGGCGGCGCACCGGCTGCGCCCCCGCCAATGATGCATTTTCCGATGGAAGGCCATGTTGGGGACCAGCCCCGCGAATTCTTCAACAGGATGCGCCGGCCTCCGCGTCGCCGTCTTCGTCTTCCCGTCCTGTTTGCTTGGGAGATGGAGCGTGACCCGCCCCAATGCCTCAGGTTGCACATGAGGGGCTGTGGGAACGAGGGCACACGGGTCAACGTCGACTTCCCGACTCCTCGGGTCATGTACCTCCGTCGTGGGTGGAAGAATTTCGCTCGCATCCACATCCTGATGGCGGGGCTCGTCCTCTACTTCAAATTAATGGAGGACGGCCTGCTCTCTGTCAAGGTCTTTGAAGACTTCGGGACTCGCTTGAAGTGCTGCGTGGAGAGCTCCTCCGAAGGAGATTCCGACGGTGGAAGCTCTTCCTCGAGCGAGAGTGATGAGGAGGACAGCGGGGCAGATGACGGGGATGAGTCCGACTAGGCATCGGACGCCCCGCGCCTAGGCGGGTGTGGCAGCAGCAGCATCTGCACCTGGCCGCTCCTCCGGCAGAGTTTTGCCGGGGGTGGGGCCAGCTCCTTGAACTTCTCGGGGTTGTCTCCCTGAGCGGCTGGCGTCGGGAGGATGCGAAAGAGGAAGAGGGCGGGCGGCAAGGCCGTCAACTCAGAGTACGCGGACACCAAAGCCTTCGTCGCATACTGCCGGTTCTGCCGCCTCGTCTTCTAGCTCCTTTCCCGGCACCGTCATCACCGGCCCACCCGTAGGTGGCCACCGAGGTGTTCTCTTGGTGCTTTCTGCTGCTCGTAGCTCGCCTAGGCTCCCCTTTTGCCCTTTCGCCTCCTTGACCTACCTCCTGAGGAGAGGGATAAGGAAGGGATTATGGGCATCTTATCTCTTTTTAATCTGTAAGCCTTCGGGCCTTGTTAAATTTAAAGCTTGTAATCCCCCTTGTTCATGTTTTTCATTCCGTACGAATTGTACCTGTGTGGGATGTTTTTAATGAAAAAGGGATGTTTGCCGGGGTTTTTGTTCATGGGTAGACCCCGCGACAAGGAGCAAATCCTTGTTACAATTGAAGATAAACGTTTTCCGCCCGGCAATAGGCCTTGTCGTCCCCCCACTTCGCTCGACCATTCTCGCGCCCTTGGCGGAGGCAGGGATGAAGCGGGCTTAGACTCCTCGTTCTACTTCCTTGCCACCGCGACTACAACCAAATCCGGGCCTAGGAGATAATCCTTGGGTATAGAAAAGGGGAGCACGGAGGCCTAGAAATAAAACAAGGTTTCACATATCCCGGTTCGGTTCCGAAATGCATGATAGAGGATGAAAGACTTATCTGGATCTGTGATACGTCTCCAATGTATCTATAATTTTTTATTGCTCCATGCTATATTATCTATTGTTTTGGACTATGGAACAGGGAGTGGCAAGAGCCTAAGCTTGGGGATGCCCATGGCACCCCCAAGATAATCCAAGGACACCAAAAAGTCAAAGCTTGGGGATGCCCTGGAAGGCATCCCCTCTTTTGTCTACTTCCATCGGTAATTTTACTTGGAGCTATATTTTTATTCACCACATGTTATGTGTTTTGCTTGGAGCGTCTTGTATTATTTGTGTCTTTGTTTGTTAGTGTGCCACAATCATCCTTGCTGTACACACCTTTTGAGAGAGCCATACATGAATTAGAATTTAATAGAATACTCTATGTGCTTCACTTATATCTTTTGAGCTTGATAGTTTTGTTGTATGTGCTTCACTTATATCTTTTGAGCTTGATAGTTTTACTCTAGTGCTTCACTTATATCTTTTAGAGCAAGGTGGTGGATTTGTTTTATAGAAACTATTGATCTCTCATTGCTTCACTTAGATTATTTTGAGAGTCTTTAATAGCATGGTAATTTGCTTAATAATAAAATACTTGGTATTCAAGATCTGTAAAACTTTCTTTTGAGTGCGTTGAATACTAAGAAAAGTTGGATGCTTGATAATTGTTTTGAGATATGGAGGTGATAATATCAAAGTCATGCTAGTAGAGTAATTGTGAATTTGAGAAGTGCTTGAGTTGAAGTTTGCAAGTCCCGTAGCATGCACGTATGGTAAACGTTATGTAACAAATTTGAAACATGAGGTGTTATTTGATTGTCCTCCTTATGAGTGGCGGTCGGGGACGAGCGATGGTCTTTTCCTGCCAATCTATCCCCCTAGGAGCATGCACGTAATGCTTTGGTTTTTGATGGCTTGTAGATTTTTGCAATAAGTATATGAGTTCTTTATGACTAATGTTGAGTCCATGGATTATACGCACTCTCACCCTTCCATCATTGCTAGCCTCTTCGGTACCGTGCATTGCCCTTTCTCACATTGAGAGTTGGTGCAAACTTCGCCGGTGCATCCAAACCCCGTGATATGATACGCTCTTTCACACATAAACCTCCCTATATCTTCCTCAAAACAGCCACCATACCTACCTATTATGGCATTTCCATAGCCATTCCGAGATATATTGCCATGCAACTTTCCACCATTCTGTTCTTCATGACACATCTATCATTGTCATATTGCTTAGCATGATCATGTAGTTGACATAGTATTTGTGGCAAAGCCACCATTCATAATTCTTTCATACTTGTCACTCTTGATTCATTGCATATCCCGGTATACCGCCGGAGGCATTCATATAGAGTCATACTTTGTTCTAGTATCGAGTTGTAATCATTGAGTTGTAAATAAATAGAAGTGTGATGATCATCATTTAATAGAGTATTGTCCCAAAAAAAGAAAGGCCAAAGAAAAAAAAAAGAAGGCCCAAAAAATATAAATAATAAAAAGGGGCAATACTACTATCCTTTTTCCATGCTTGTGCTTCAAAGTAGCACCATAATCTTCATAATAGAGAGTCTCTTGTTTTGTCACTTTCATTTACTAGTGGGAATTTTTCATTATAGAACCTGGCTTGTATATTCCAATGATGGGCCTCCTCAAGTGCCCTAGGTCTTCGTGAGCAAGCAAGTTGGATGCACACCCACTTAGTTTCTTTTGTTGAGCTTTCATACATTTATAGCTCTAGTGCATCTGTTGCATGGCAATCCCTACTCCTTGCATTAACATCAATCGATGGGCATCTCCATAGCCCATTGATTAGCCTCGTTGATGTGAGATCTTCTCCCTTTTTTGTCTTCTCGACATAACCCCCATCATTATATTCTATTCCACCCATAGTGCTATATCCATGGCTCGCGCTCATGTATTACGTGAAAGTTTATGAGTTTGAGATTATTAAAGTATGAAACAATTGCTTGGCTTGTCATCGGGGTTGTGCATGATAAGAGCATTCTTGTGTGACGAAAATGGAGCATGACTAAACTATATGATTTTGTAGGGATGAACTTTCTTTGGCCATGTTACTTTGAGAAGACATAATTGCTTTGTTGGTTTGCTTGAAGTATTATTATTTTTTATGTCAATATGAACTTTTGTCTTGAATCTTTCGAATCTGAATATTCATACCACAATTAAGAAGATTTGCATTGAAATTATGCCAAGTAGCACTCCGCATCAAAAATTCTCTTTTTATCATTTACCTACTCGAGGACGAGCAGGAATTAAGCTTGGGGATGCCTGATACGTCTCCAGCGTATCTATAATTTTTTATTGCTCCATGCTATATTATCTACTGTTTTGGACTATATTGGGCTTTAATTTCCACTTTTATATTATTTTTGGGACTAACCTATTAACCGGAGGCCCGGCCCAGAATTGTTGTTTTTTGCCTATTTCAGAGTTTCGGAGAAACAGAATATCAAACAGAGTCCAAACGGAATAAAGTCTTCGGGAACGTGATTTTCTCACCGAACGTGATCCAGGAGACTTGGACCCTACTCCAAGGAGTCAAAGAGGCGGTCACGAGGGTGGGGGGCGCGCCCCCTGCCTCGCGGGCCCCTCGATGCTCCACCAACGTACTCCTTCCTCCTATATATACCTACGTACCCCCAAACGATCAGATACGGAGCCAAAAACCTAATTCCACCGCCGCAACCTTCTGTATCCATGAGATCCCATCTTGGAGCCTGTTCCGGAGCTCCGCCGGAGAGGGTCATCATCACGGAGGGCTTCTACATCATCATAGCCTCTCCAATGAAGTGTGAGTAGTTTACCTTAGACCTTCGGGTCCATAGTTATTAGTTAGATGGCTTTTTCTCTCTTTTTGGATCTCAATACAATGTTCTCCCCCTCTCTCGTGGAGATCTATTCGATGTAATCTTCTTTTTGCGGTGTGTTTGTTGAGACCGATGAATTGTGGGTTTATGATCAAGTCTATCTATGAATAATATTTGAATCTTCTCTGAATTGTTTTATGTATGATTGGTTATCTTTGCAAGTCTCTTCAAACTATCAGTTTGGTTTGGCCTACTAGATTGGTTTTTCTTGCCATGGGAGAAGTGCTTAGCTTTGGGTTCAATCTTGCGGTGTCCTTTCCCAGTGACAGAAGGGGCAGCAAGGCACGTATTGTATTGTTGCCATCGAGGATAACAAGATGGGTTTTTTACCATATTGCATGAAATTATCCCTCTACATCATGTCATCTTGCTTAAGGTGTTACTCTGTTTTTAACTTAATACTCTAGAAGCATGTTGGATAGCGGTCGATGAGTGGAGTAATAGTAGTAGATGCAGGCAGGAGTCGGTCTACCTGTCTCGGACGTGATGCCTATATACATGATCATACCTAGATATTCTCATAACTATGCTCAATTCTGTCAATTGCTCAACAGTAATTTGTTCACCCACCGTAGAATACTTATGCTCTTGAGAGAAGCCACTAGTGAAACCTATGGCCCCCGGGTCTATTCTCATCATATCAATCTCCATCACTTTATTAATGCTTTGCTTTTTTACTTTGCCTTTTACTTTTCACTTTGCATCTCTATGTCAAAGATACCAAAAATATTATCTATCATCTCTATCAGATCTCACTCTCGTAAGTGACCGTGAAGGGATTGACAACCCCTAATCGCGTTGGTTGCGAGGAGCTATTGTTTTTGTGTAGGTACGAGGAACTTGCGTGTAGCCTCCTACTGGATTGATACCTTGGTTCTCAAAAACTGAGGGAAATACTTACGCTACTTTGCTGCATCATCCTCTCCTCTTCGGGGAAATCCAACGCAGTGCTCAAGAGGTAGCAATCTGCAGCCCCCGGCAACCTTGTCTTGCCGCGGTTGGATCCTTGCGCTTGCAGCCCCCGGCAACTCTGGTTTGCCGGGGTTGGGACGCCGATCCGTTTCCTTTCTCCCAAGTAGCTCAGCAGAAGTGCTCATGTGCCCTGCGAACCAAAGGAGGACAGAAAAGAAACAGATAGACGTGCACTCGACCTCTAGGCTAGGGGTTAGCCGCCTGAAAGCACAAGTGCTCCCTGGGTGATTTTGATAATTAATGACAACATATCTCTTGTTGGACTAATACTTTTACCTAGTGTGTTTCAGATAAGTTCAACTAATTAAGTGGCATGGACTAAAGGATATGGAACCCCTTCAAGATGCTAAGGACAAAGGATTGGCTCAAGCTTCAAGTACAAGACTCTACATTTTCTATTTTAGTGATCCAAGATCACATTGAGTCTATAGGAAAAGCCAATACTATCAAGAGGGGATGAGGTGTTGCTTAATGGCTTGCTTGCTCAAAGTGCTTAGTGATATGCTCCAAAACCCTCAACTACCTTCCCACACCCACATATGACCTAAACCAAAAGTCTAACTCGGCCCCACCGATTCTTTCTATCCGGCGCCACCGAGTTCAGATGTCATAGCCACTGCCACAAACCCTAGGCAAATCGGTTTCACCGATAGGGATCTCGGTCTCACCGAGATGGGATTGTAATCTCTCTGTGTATTTCCATTACCAATATCGGTCTCACCGAGATTGAGAAATCGGTACTACCGAGATTACAATGCAAACTCTCTAGTCAGCTTATTACGAAAATCAGTTCCACCGAGTTTGTGTAATCGGTCTCACCGAGTTTGCCTGACCAACTCTCTGGTTAGCTTATTACCAAAATAGGTCTCACCGATTTTGTGTAATCGGTCTCACCGAGATTACGTTATGCCCTAACCCTAACCATATCAGTCCTACCGAGTTGCATGTCGGTCCCACTAAAAATCCTAGCGGTCACTAGGTTTGCTAAATCGGTCCGACCGAGTTTTTCAATTCAGTCTCACCGAGATTGATAAATTGTGTGTAACGGTTAGATTTTGTGTGGAGGCTATATATACCCCTCCACCCACTTTTCATTCGTGGAGAGAGCCATCAGAACATATCTACACTTCCAATACACATTTCCTGAGAAAGAATCACCTACTCATGTGTTGAGGCCAAGATATTCCATTCCCACCATATAAATCTTGATCTCTAGCCTTCCCAAGTTGCTTTCCACTCAAATCTTCTTTCCACCAAATCCAAATCTTGTGAGAGAGAGTTGAGTGTTGGGGAGACTATCATTTGAAGCACAAGAGCAAGGAGTTCATCATCAACACACCATTTGTTACTTCTTGGAGAGTGGTGTCTCCCAGATTGGCTAGGTGTCACTTGGGAGCCTCCGACAAGATTGTGGAATTGAACCAAGGAGTTTGTAAGGGCAAGGAGATCGCCTACTTCGTGAATATCTACCGCTAGTGATGCAAGTCCTTCATGGGCGATGGCCATGATGGAATAGACAAGGTTGCTTCTTCGTGGACCCTTCGTGGGTGGAGCCCTCCGTGGACTCACGCAACCGTTACCCTTCATGGGTTGAAGTCTCCATCAACGTGGATGTACGATAGCACCACCTATCGGAACCATGACAAAAACATCCGTGTCTCCAGTTGCGTTTGAATTCTCCAAACCCTTCCCTTTACATTCTTGCAAGTTGCATGCTTTACTTTCCGCTGCTCATATACTCTTTGCATGCTTGCTTGATATGTATTGTGTTTGTTAAACTTGTGCCAAAACTCCACTTCAACTTAAGGAAATTAAAAACTGTAACTTTTGGTACTTAGTGTCTAATCACCCCCCCCCTCTAGACACCTCTTCTCGATCCTTTCACCGCCGCTAAGCACTATCAACCCTAACCAAGGAAGAGACTCGACCTAGCATGCATGCTATAACTTAGGGTGCCAGCGCTTCATTTATTTATGCTCAGGGTCTGCGTCTGGCTTTGTACGAAGAGTTACATGCCTTGCCGGCAAAGCTTGTACAAAAGGTGGCTTGCCGGGCAAGCCGCGCCTTACGGGTAAAACTTGAGAAGATGCTCGATGTTCCAGGAGTTGCTCACTGGGACAACATCTTCGGTCTCCAGGCGGACTGCGCCGGGCATGGTGACTCGTATTACTTGATAAGGGCCTTCCCACTTCGACGTCAACTTGTTGGAATTCTTGGCCGACTGAACGCGCCAAAGAACAAGGTCACCTTCCTCAAAGCTTCGGGCATGAACCTTGCAGCTATGGTAGCGGCGCAAGGCTTGCTGGTAGCATACTGCTCTCACAGTCGCCCGAAGACAATCTTCCTCAAGGAGCGTCGTGTCATCTTGGCGCGACTGCTCTTGCTCAAGCTCATCATAAGCGAGCACTCGAGGTGACCCGTATATGAGTTCCGTGGGGAGAACTGCCTCTGCCCCATATACTAGGGCAACGGATGTCTGACCGGTGGCTTGATTTGGCGTCATCCCTATCGACCAAAGAACCGCCGACAATTCATCAATCCAGCGCCTTCCGCTCTTGTGCAGCTTGTCAAAAGTCTTTGTTCTTAGGCCTCGCAACACTTCAGCATTTGCCCTCTCCGCTTGGCCGTTGCTTCGTGGGTGTGCCACGGAAGCAAAACAGACCTTGCTGCCGAGGTCTTGGATGTATTGCATGAAGGTGCGGCTTGTGAACTATGTGCCGTTGTCGGTGATGACTCTGTTTGGTACACCAAAACGGCAGACCAGTCCCTTGAAAAACTTGACAGCTGACTGAGCAGTCACCTTTCTCACTGCTTCCACCTCCGGCCACTTTGTGAACTTGTCGATTGCAACGTACAAGTACTCAAAGCCCCCGACTGCGCGGGGGAAAGGGCCCAGTATATCGAGCCCCCAGACCAAGAATGGCCAGGAGAGAGGGATTGCTTGAAGGGCTTGAGCTGGTTGATGAAGCTTCTTTGAATGGAACTGACACGCTTTACACTTGGTTACTAGTGCCATCGCATCCTGGAGGGCGGTGGGCCAGAAGAAACCTTGCTGGAACGCCTTTCCGGAAAGGGCCCTCGACCCTATGTGGGAGCCACATATGCCTCCATGTATCTCTGCCAACAGCTCCAGTCCTTCCTCCCGGGGGATGCACTTCAATTTCACACCATCCGTCCTTCTCCTGTACAGGACGTCGTCGACGAACTGGTATAGGGCGGATCGGCAGGCTACTTTTTCCGCTTCCTCCTGCTCCTCAGGAAGCTCCCCTGTTTGGAGGAGTCGGACAGTATGTTGTGCCCATGCCGGAGCCTGGGGCTCGACGGCAAGGACCAAAGGCATTTCCTCAGCCATGGGCGCGGCTGTCTCCATGGCCAGGGCTTGACGCCCTGCCGGAGCCAGTTGCCCTTTGGCGGGCTCAGCGTCCGCGGCAGCACCCTTGCCGGCGGCCTCAGGGGGCTCGGTAGGAAAGTACTTGTCGGGACCTGACTTCCTCCGCTTGTTCTGCCCCGTTGATGGTTTGACGGATGGTTGAGTTAACCGGAGCAAAAAGGTACATGGTTCCACAGGTAGCTTGAATGCAGCATGCTTTGACAGGTAATCGGTGATGTCGTTCTCCATTCGGGGGACGTGCTCCGCTTGGATACCGTCAAAGCGTTCCTCCAGTTTCCTCACCTCATCTACGTCAGCCTCCACCAATGGGCTCTGATAATCCTTGTTGACATGCCTGACAACGAGCTGCGAGTCACCCCTAACGATGAGCTTCTTAACCCCGGGGTCTGCCGTGATCCTGAGACCGGCAAGCAGCCCTTCGTATTCCGCAGTGTTGTTGGTGGACATCTCCCTAGGGAAGTGCATCTGGATCACGTACTTGAGGTGCTCTCCGGTGGGTGCGACGAGCAGCACACCGGCACCGGCGCCTTGCAGGAGAAAGCCCCATCAAAGTACATGATCCAGTCGCGGTCCGCTTCCTTGCCGGGGAGAGTGGTCTCCTAGATTTCTTCGTCAGGCGTTGAGGTCCATTCTGCAATGAACTCCGCCAAGACTCTGCTCTGTATTGTCGAGGTACTTTTAAACTTCAAACCGAAACTTGATAACTCCAAGGCCCATTCCACAATCCTTCCGGTTGCATGTGGGTTATGCAGTATCCGTTGCAACAGGAGGCGGGTGACAACAGTGATCTCGTGGGCTTGGAAGTAATGACGCAGCTTCCTCGAGGCCATAAGTAGGCCGAAGAGCAATTTCTGCACACCAGAGTACCTTGATCTAGCTCCCTGCAAGAGGGAACTGACACAGTAAACTGGGTGCTGCATCATCTTCTTCTTCTGCACCACCTCACTTGACTGCGCGGGCACTGCCTCGGTGGCATCAGACTCTGTCGGGGCCTCGCCTTGCCGGCACCAGGCCTTGCCGGGGGAATCTTTGGCTTGCCATCCACTGGTTCTGCCGCCATCACTGCCTCCTCATCGACCTCCCTTTGTGCCACCAGTGCGGCGCTGACCACTTGATTCGTCGCCGCCAGATACAGCAGCAACGGCTCTTGTGCTTTAGGCGCAACCAGTATTGGCGTGGAGGAAAGGTATTTCTTCAGATCCTGCAATGCTGCCTCGGCTTCTGGGGTCCACTCCATTGGGCCTGCCTTCTTCAAGATTTTGAACAAAGGAAGGGTGCGCTCGGCGGACTTGGAGATGAATCGGCTCATGGCGGCGACGCAGCCGGTGAGCCGACGCACATCCTTGATCCGCTTGGGCGCCTCAATCTGCTCAATAGCCTTGATTTTGTCTGGGTTTGCCTCGATCCCGCGCTGCGACACAAACAACCCAAGAAGCTTGCCGGACGGAACGCCGAAGACACACTTCTCAGGGTTCAGCTTGCGGTTGATCTTGCGCATGTTGGCAAATGTCTCTTCTAGATCTTGCACAAGAGTTGCTGAAAGATCGTGGATGTCGCCTAGAGGGGGGTGAATAGGCGCTTTAAAATAATTACGGTTGAGGCTTGAACAAATGCGGAATAAACCTAGTGGTTAATTTGTCAAGCAAAAAACCTACAACAATAGGCTCACCTATGTGCACCAACAACTTATGCTTAGCAAGAAAAACTACTTAGGTGATAGCAAGATATATGACAAGAAACAATATGGCTATCACAAAGTAAAGTGCATAAGTAAAGGGCTCGGGTAAGAGATAACCGAGGCACGCGGAGACGACGATGTATCCCGAAGTTCACACCCTTGCAGATGCTAATCTCCGTTTGGAGCGGTGTGGAGGCACAATGCTCCCCAAGAAGCCACTAGGGCCACCGTAATCTCCTCACGCCCTTGCACAATGCAAGATGCCGTGATTCCACTAAGGGACCCTTGAGGGCGGTAACCGAACCCGTACAAATGGCAACCCATGGGGGCGGTAACCGAACCCGTACACTTTGGCAACCCTTGGGGGCAGTCACCGGTACCCGTCAAATTGCTCGAGGCGATCTCCACAACCTAATTGGAGACCCCGACGCTTGCCCGGAGCTTTACACCATAATGATTGAGCTCCGAACAATACCAACCGTTTAGGGCGCCAAGGCACCCAAGAGGAACAAGCTCTAGGGTGCCCAAACACCCAAGAGTAATAAGCTTCTCAAACTTCACTTCCACGTATCACCGTGGAGAACTCAAACCTATGCACCAAATGCAATGGCAAGGGCACACAGAGTGCCCAAGTCCTTCTCTCTCAAATCCCACCGAAGCAACTAATGCTAGGGAGGAAAATGAGAGGAAGAACAAGAAGGAGAACACCAAGAACTCTAAGATCTAGATCCAAGGGGTTCCCCTCACATAGAGGAGAAAGTGATTGGTGGAAATGTGGATCTAGATCTCCTCTCTCTTTTCCCTCAAAAACTAGCAAGAATCCATGGAGGGATTCAGAGTTAGCAAGCTCGAAGAAGGTCAACAATGGGGGAAGAACACGAGCTCAAAGGATAAGGTTCATTGGGGAAGAAGACCCCCTTTTATAGGTGGGGAAAATCCAACCATTATGCTCACAGCCCGCACCAACCGATACTACCGCTCCAAGGAGCGGTACTACCGCTAGGGCGGTAGTAGCCCTTTGAAACACAACAGCGAGGAGGCAAAAAATCCAGAAGAACCGCCAGAGCAGTAGTACCGCTTGACTTCACGGTACTACCGCTAGGGGTAGCGGTACTACTGCTAAGGGTAGCGGTACTACTGCTTGCGAGCGGTACTAAAAAATTACATCTGTGCCTACCACCGCTGGACTTGTGACGAGTTTTTGGTCCCGAGCGGAAGTAGCCACGGAACCAATCGCGGTAGTACCGCTCCCAAGAGCGGTACTAAAAAATTACATCCACAGCAACCCCTTTTAAGGACACCAAAACTGACACAACTTCTGCAAACGGACTCCAAATTCGACGAAACCAAGTTTGTTGGAAAGCTAGCGACAAGGGCTAACACAATCTTGATATAAATACCAATAAGAAGCAAATGAGAAAATGCCCAAAAGAAAATGGTGAGAACCCTGCCTCGGATAAAACCGGTAAAACCTCCAACACCGAAAACATCATAGAAGATGCATGCAAACTCCGTTTTCGATGAACTCAAGCTTGTCATCAAGATGACCATAAGCTCTAAGACTCACAAAGAGAACCAAACAAGAACCAAGAAACAAGATGCAAGGATGCAATGGTTTGAGCTCTCGACGAACGATATGATCAAGCTACTCACTTGAGAGCCCCCCTTGATAGTACGGCTATCGATCCTATAACCCGGTCTCCCAACTACCACCATGAGACCGGTAAAATAGAAAACCTATCAAGGGAAAACCTTTGCCTTGCACATGATCCACTTGAGCTAGATGATGAAGATCTTGTCCTCCTCAAGATGGACCACCTTTCTTGATTGCGTTGGGTCGATGGAGACTAGATGATTGCTCCCCCATACTCCACTATGGGTGATCCACTCTTCAGCACATCTTCACAAGTCCATTGACACCACAATGGATGGCAAGCTTCAAGCACTTGATCTCTTTGTGATGCTCCACTTGAACTTGCACACGACAATCTTGATGACGATCACCACTTGATGTCATCCTTTCCATGGGTTGTATGATATCTTCCTCTTGACGCAAGCCCATGGACACGTACCTAACCCCACATAGACTCTCACATAGACCATGGGTTAGTACACAAAGTGCAATGGACAATGCTTACCATACCATGGGATCACTTGATCCCTCTCGGTACATCTTCTACGCTATGTGAGTTGATCAACTTGATTCACTCTTGACTTATTCTTGATCAACCTTGAATCTTTCCAACTCTCTTCGTTTGGATGATGTCTTGAAGGTAAACATGAATGATCACACAATCTTCTTCTTCAAGACATGCTTGCAATAAGCTCAACACTCACATGACCAATATTTGGATAATTCCTTAACACCACCTTGGTCAACCCATAAACTCCTTGAAACCAACACATGGACTTCAAGAAATGCCTATGGAAAAATCATTCAAATATAACTCAATGCAACCATTAGTCCATAGAGAATGTCATCAATACCAAAACCACACATGGGGGCACCGCAGGTCCTTTCAATCTCCCCCATTTTGGTAATTGATGACAATCACTTTCAAGAGAGTTTATATAAGGAATTATGCATCACCATGCAATGCAACAACCAATAATGCATGCGTAGGAGATGCGTATGCTTAGGAACAAACCAAAGCCAGAAGAGACAACTCTCTAAACTTCTCCACAAAACTCCCTAAAACTTCTCCCCCATTGGCATCGATTGCCAAAATGGGCTAAAAGCTTAGAAGGCCAATATAAAATGTGTTCCTCCATAAATTGTGTATTTCTCAACAAGAGAGTGGAATGCAATACACTTATCCAATGGTAAATACTCGGAGGTAGACAAACTATATTGAGGCCCAAAGATTGCGAAAGGAAGATATGCCACAAAGACATAACAAAGAGAGAAACAAGCAATCAAGCAATCAAAAGATACCAATTGAAGCAAGCTATCAAAAGATACCAATTGAACCAACTAGGCCAATGATCCTACGAGACACATGAATAAAGGATATTATGATAAGAGCAGAGCAGTGTTCTAAAGAAACTAGAGAAGATCCCCATGATTTGTGCACATCAAGAATTTTTGTATTTGGATACAAAGTGCGCAAAATAGGATCATAGCTCCCCCCAAAATCAATAGAAACTTACAACAAGTGCAAGAGAGCATATAGGAAACTAAGCCTAGTACTTGCAGCAAACACATGGTTGAGCAACAAGTAAGAGAGGCAACTTAAGAGTGGGATCAACCAAAAAGATGTGTGTTAGTCAAGGAAATGCACTTGAAAGAATGAGGCACACGGTGCAAGGCCTATCATTCCCACACACAACTAGCAAATGGGTTCTCAAGCCTACTAATAAGCATATAGAGAACCTATGGTTGTGACAACCCGCGGTGAAGATAGAAGATGAAAGGCTCATCAAGACGAGGGATACCAATTAAGATGGCAAAAACCTCGTAAAGATAAGAATGAGGAAAATAATCTTCACCACACAAGAGCACATCAAGATGCAACGATAGAAGACACGCACTCAAGGAAAAAGCTTTCACGGAGCCACCAAAGAAATAACATAAGAAAGACAAGGTGGACGTGAAAGAAAGGATATCATCCAGATATGCAACTTCTCTCAAGTGTATAAGATTCTAGGTAGACAAAATCATGATGATATATATATCTACAAAGAAGGATGTACACCCGAAATAGTTACAACACGAAGGAACAAGATATCCAAAAGGAAGTCATACATATACCAATAAGATATTTGCTTGGAAGCATAGCACATGGCTAGATATGGTCTTACAGTATATAAATGAATCCCTACCACACACCCATCAAAGACATCACAACTAGCAACATGAGATCATCTTGAGATGCTTTGAGAAAGGAAACAAGTATCACAAGATGGAATGAAAATCATGCTAAGATGCAACCTACACAAGGTTGAAGAGATACTTGTTACCGATATATCATTGGAAGGATGTAGTAGATACCAATTAAAGGTAGGTGGTAGTTCATTGATCATCCTAGCTTGACTCCAATTAGCACATGATGACACCACCTTCCTTGTGAGTGAGCCGAGCATCCAATGCATCTCCAATTGCTCCTAGAACAACAACACAAACAAAATGGTACCCAAACTCATTGGGACCAAAGAGTTAGAGAAGCAACAATACATAGGACAACCTCCACATAAATATGTGCATATAGATATGAAAATGAATTTCATGCACATCTCATCCAATTTGAGACTTGGTGGAGTTTCCCCTATATATTGGGTCCAAGAAATAAAGCATGCTAAAAATACTACATCAAATTAATATGCATGCTCAAGACTTTCAAAAACCAATACCAAATGACAAAGAAAAACCAAGTGAAGAAAAGATACCAAGTGAATAAATCATCACTTGGAGGATATCCATAATAGATACATCGAGGAATGAGATATCGGTTGATACACACTAAATAAAAGATACCAAACTCCCAAAAGAGAGGATGGTTCCAAACAAACCAAGCTCTCTACAAAGTTTCATGATGGCACAAACTACCAAAAAGAAAATGACTTGCCTTCCACCAACACACGCTTGATAAGGAGCGCAAGATGAGTGTTTTATAGAAAATAGGATAGCTCCTCCAAGACTAGTACATTATAGAGAATTTGCATTTGAATACAAAATGCACAAGGTGGGATCACCACTTTCACTATATCTAGAAAACACTAGACAAGATCAAGAAATTAACAAGATCCACAAGTGGTATGGAAGACAAAGGGAGTTGATACATTCCTAGGCAATAGATAAGGAAAATAAAAGCAAAGGCCAAAGTAGAGATGATCAGTAATTTCTACCACACATAAGTGAGTACCAAATTGTCAAAAGACAAGAAGTATTTGGAAATGATTCCCGTTGGTAGATAGCAAGGACACCCAACATCATCTTCACACCGAACACAAGCAAATTGCAACTTGTAGAGCTAACATGCCACCTAAGAACAAGATAATTTACAATATCAATTCTAGGTGACAATATCTCAAATGTACACATTTTCTAGGCTTGTAATATGCACATAGCATATGACTCCCCCATAATGTGATACCAATAAAAACTTAACAAGAGGCAATAAGACAATCCAACAAGAGATAATTAATGGACTATTTAGAATTTGAATTTCTCATGAGAAGACATACCACATAGCGACTAGATAATCTTGAAATATCAATACTAGATGGTATTACTCATGTACACACATTTATAGGATTGTGAGGTGCAGAAAGCACATCACTCCCCCATAATGGGATATTCCGTTAATCTCTCACGAGAGCCAACTAAGATACAAACAGGATGTACAAAGGCTCAACGTACGACCCACATGTACATGAAGTGCAAACCAACATACACAAACTTGATTACTCAAGATAAGCAATTTGGAGACACAACATATACAAACACATGCAAGGAACAAAACCAAAACATGCAAAGGGGCAAGTAACTTTCAATGTAAACAATTTGAGTACAAGTTACCGCAAGGAGGCACATTGGATATAAGATAGAAACTTGATAACCCAATTGACTTGGCTTGAGACAATAAGAATGATGAAGTCCTCTTAATTATTCATAATGTATCCAAGTCTCCAATGACCTCCAACAACACCTATTGATCAAGTATGAGCTAGTTGGTCCCCAACCAAGTTGGGTCCTAAGAGGTTAGTCACAATAGGCTTGGCTACCCAAATGGTTCTTTTCTTGACACCACTTTGAGTACCAACAAATTTGGCAAACACATTGCCAACCTTATCCTTCCCAAGAGAATAGATATCATCAATTAGAATAGGGTTGGATAAGGTACCATTCGTGCATGAAGAAGCGACGTGACCTTTTTCACGACATAGGTAGCAACGTCTACTCTTCACTTTCTTCTCACTTGATTTCTCAACTTGAGAAGCATTAGCTTGAGTCTTATTGGGAAGAGGCCTTTCTTCAACTAGAGGTTGAGCATGAGAATGCACTTGTAGCTGCTTCCCTTGTTGCTTGTCACTAATGGCCTTCTTCTTCAATGGGCAAGATCTAACATGATGCCCTTCAATTTTGCGCTTGAAGCAAATAATCTTGGCCGAACTCTTGACTTGTTTTTGGCCCTTCTTCTTGTTGCTCTTGGACTTCTTCTTCTTATTGAAGTTGAATCCAAGTCCACCTTTGTCAATAGGGGATTTTTGTACACTCAAGATATTGTTGAGTGTGGCCTTCCCTTCATGACACTTTTCCAAATCTTTCTTCAAAGAAGTGACTTGGGCCTTGAGCTCTTTGATTTCCTCTACATGGTTAGTCTCAACACAAGCACTAGAGGAATTATAAGCTTCATCGTTAGAGCAACAAGGCAAGGAAAGCAATTCATCACAAGATGTACCAACATTATGCATGGATGAATCGCGAGGACTAGCACAAGGCAATATAGCATTTTGACTAAAAGTAGTGCTACTGTGCTAGTGTCCACATGAGGCTCACTAGATGTTACCTTAGCAATCATGGCCTCATGAACTATCTTTAGCACATTATGGGATACTAGAAGATCATCATGAGAGCTTGAGAGCTTTTCATGGCTTTCTTCCAATTTCCCATAATTGCTAGATAGCAACTCAAGTTGAGCCCGTAGCTCAACGTTCTCCTTTAAAATGGATGCTTCACAAGAAATAGAGTTAGTAGCACAAGCATCATCATTAATAATAAGAGGAGAAGGCAACTTGGCAAGCTCTTTTAAATAAGAAGCTTCAAGTTGAGCATGAGACTCGGTGAGTTTGATTAGCTCACCCTTGATGACCCTTGAGCCATTTTCGAGGTGCTCAAAATCCTCAAGGAGTCTAGCATGAGCAACTTCAATCTAAGCATTTTTAGTTTCAAAAACATTGGCCACCTCAAGAGCTCTATCATGAGATTCCTTCACTCTAGATAACTCTAGAGCAAAAGTCTCCTCAAGAGATTCCTTGGTGGTTTGTTCAAGTTCAAGAGCTTGAGAGAGGTCCGCAATCTCATTAGCGTAATCACGCTCATGACCTTCCATTTTATCAATGGTGACCTCATGCTCCTCAAGACGAGATTCCAACTCATCAATATATTTCTTGCCCTCAATAGAAATAGACATGATTTCCATGAAGTTGGAATGAGCAATTTTATTCTTGAGAAGAGCTTTAAAAATTATTCCCCCCTTAACTTTTAAGGAGGCAACATCATCATTCTCTTCATCATAATTGACATCATCACCACTCTTGCCATCATCAATATTATCACAAGATATATTGGGATTCAAAGTGGGAGATACCTTTGAAGCCTTGGCCATAAGGAAAAAAGCAATAGATGATGATGTGGGATCCCGTTCAAGACCACATCTCGTTCCATGGAGTGTTGGGTTTCCTCTACATTGTTAGCACACCAACTTGAGGAAATACATGCATTTTTATCATGGCAACAAGACATAGCAAGCATATCATCATGAGATTTAGTCAAGCAATTTGTACATGATATGCAAGGACTATCAACACAAGCATGTGAAACATTTGGAGTGCTCGAAGTGCTAGAGTCCAAAGATGAAGCATCGCAACAAGAAAGTGATGAAGCATTATCAAAACTAAGCCCACTATCATCATTGCAATGAACACCACTACTCACCATGTCATTACCTTGTGGCAAACCACATGTAGGTGAAGTAGAAGAAGTTGAGAACACAACACGACCAGAGGTGGAGGGAGAACAATCATCCCCACAAAACTTGGACATGCCATATTTATCTTGAAGCTTTGTCCACAACTCATGAGCATCCCGGAAAGGCATGAGTTGAAATATAACTACATTGCTCAAAGCATCGAAAAGCACATTAGAAGTTTGAGCATTGAGATAAGAGTTTTTCTCATCCTCTAAAGATAATCTTTGGGGATCTTTTGGAGGAGAAAAACCCATATCTACAAACTGTTCTAAATTTGGGTCCATGGCCCTAAAGAGATTAAGCATGCGAATTATCCAAACATCAAAATTTGTGCCATCGAAACTAAGTGTGTCACAGAATCCTAATCCCCTAGTCGACATATTTACTCTCTAGGTGGTTAAGCCTAACAAAGAGAGACGAGGCTCTGATACCAATTGAAAGATTGTGGATGTCGCCTAGAGGGGGGTGAATAGGCGCTTTAAAATAATTATGGTTGAGGCTTGAACAAATGCGGAATCAACCTAGTGGTTAATATGTCAAGCACAAAACCTACAACAACTAGGCTCACCTATGTGCACCAACAACTTATGCTAAGCAAGAAAAACTACATAGGTGATAGCAAGATATATGACAAGAAACAATATGGCTATCACAAAGTAAAGTGCATAAGTAAAGGGCTCGGGTAAGAGATAACCGAGGCACGCGGAGACGACGTTGTATCCCGAAGTTCACACCCTTGCGGATGCTAATATCTGTTTGGAGCGGTGTGGAGGCACAATGCTCCCCAAGAAGCCACTAGGGCCACCATAATCTCCTCACACCCTTGCACAATGCAAGATGTCGTGATTCCACTAAGGGACCCTTGAGGGCGGTCACCGAACCCATACAAATGGCAACCCTTGGGGCGGTCACCGAACCCGTACACTTTGGCAACCCTTGGGGGCAGTCACCGGTACCCGTCAAATTGCTCGGGGCGATCTCCGCAACCTAATTGGAGACCCCAATGCTTGCCCGAAGCTTTACACCATAATGATTGAGCTCCGAACAACACCAACCATCTAGGGCGCCAAGGCACCCAAGAGGAACAAGCTCTAGGGTGCCCAAACACCCAAGAGTAATAAGCTTCTCAAACTTCACTTCCACGTATCACCGTGGAGAACTCAAACCTATGCACCAAATGCAATGGCAAGGGCACACGGAGTGCCCAAGTCCTTCTCTCTCAAATCCCACCGAAGCAACTAATGCTAGGGAGGAAAATGAGAGGAAGAACAAGAAGGAGAACACCAAGAACTCCAAGATCTAGATCCAAGGGGTTCCCCTCACATAGAGGAGAAAGTGATTGGTGGAAATGTGGATCTAGATCTCCTCTCTCTTTTCCCTCAAAAACTAGCAAGAATCCATGGAGGGATTGAGAGTTAGCAAGCTCGAAGAAGGTCAACAATGGGGGAAGAACACGAGCTCAAAGGATAAGGTTCATTGGGGTAGAAGACCCCCTTTTATAGGTGGGGAAAAATCCAACCGTTATGCTCACAGCCCGCACCGAGCGGTACTACCGCTCCAAGGAGTGGTACTACCGCTAGGGCGGTAGTAGCCCTTTGAAACACAACATCAAGGAGGCAAAAAGCCAGAAGAACCGTCGGAGGGGTAGTACCGCTTGACCTCACGGTACTACCGCTAGGGGTAGTAGTACTGCTGCTAAGGGTAGCGGTACTACTGCTTGCGAGCGGTACTAAAAAATTACATCCGTGCCTACCACCGCTGGACTTGTGACGAGTTTTTGGTCCCGAGCGGAAGTAGCCACGGAAGTAATCACGGTAGTACCGCTCCCAAGAGCGGTACTAAAAAATTACATCCGCAGCAGCCCCTTTTAAGGACACCAAAACTGACACAACTTCTGCAAACGGACTCCGAATTCGACGAAACCAAATTTGTTGGAAAGCTAGAGACAAGGGCTAACACAATATTGATATAAATACCAATAAGAAGCAAATGAGAAAAGTCCCAAAATAAAATGGTGAGAACCCTTCCTCGGATAAGGCCGGTAAAACCTCCAACACCGAAAACATCATAGAAGACGCATGCAAACTCCATTTTCGATGAACTCAAGCTTGTCATCAAGATGAAAATAAGCTCTAAGACTCACAAAGAGAACCAAACAAGAACCAAGAAACAAGATGCAATGATGCAATGGTTTGAGCTCTCGACGAACGATACGATCAAGCTACTCGCTTGAGAGCCCCCTTGATAGTACGGCTATCGATCCTATAACCCGGTCTCCCAACTACCACCATGAGACCGGTAAAATAGAAAACCTATCAAGGGAAAACCTTTGCCATGCACATGATCCACTTGAGCTAGATGATGACGATCTTGTCCTCCTCAAGATGGACCACCTTTCTTGATTGCGTTGGGTCGATGGAGACTAGATGATTGCTCCCCCATACTCCACTATGGGTGAGCCACTCTTCGGCACATCTTCACAAGTCCATTGACACCACAATGGATGGCAAGCTTCAAGCATTTGATCTCTTCGTGATGCTCCACTTGAACTTGCACACGGCAATCTTGATGATGATCACCACTTGATGTCATCCTTTCCATGGGTTCTATGATATCTTCCTCTTGACGCAAGCCCATGGACACGTACCTAACCCCACATAGACTCTCAAATAGACCATGGGTTAGTACACAAAGTGCAATGGACAATGCTTACCATACCATGGGATCACTTGATCCCTCTCGGTACATCTTCTACGCTTTGTGAGTTGATCAACTTGATTCACTCTTGACTTAGTCTTGATCAACCTTGAATCTTTACAACTCTCTTCGTTTGGATGATGTGTTGAAGATAAACATGAATGATCACACAATCTTCTTCTTCAAGACATGCTTGCAATAAGCTCAATACTCACATGACCAATCTTTGGATAATTCCTTAATAGCACCTTGGTCAACCCATAAACTCCTTGAAACCAACACATGGACTTCAATAAATGCCTATGGAAAAATACTTCAAATATAACTCAATGCAACCATTAGTCCATAGAGAATGTCATCAATTACCAAAACCACACATGGGGGCACCGCATGTCCTTTCAGTTGCCCCGTTTTTGGTCTTGACCACTATGTCATCTATGTAGGCTTCCATATTTCTATGGGGCTGGGGTTCAAAACCAATTTGGAATGCTCTTGCACACGTCGAGCCAGCACTCTTCAACCCGAAAGGCATCCAAAAAAAGCAATACGTACCACATGGGGTGATGAATGTTGTCTTCTCTTCATCTTCTCTTGTCATGAAGATTTGGTGGTAGCCCGAGTAGGCGTCGAGGAATGACAACAAATCACACCCGGCCGTGGAGTC
This sequence comes from Aegilops umbellulata, assembly GCA_032464435.1. NCBI lineage: Eukaryota > Viridiplantae > Streptophyta > Magnoliopsida > Poales > Poaceae > Aegilops > Aegilops umbellulata. The sequence continues at coordinate 337,338,059 of CP136058.1, forward strand.
GACAATATGGTCGATGCGCGGCAACGGGAAGGGGTCCTTAGGACAAGCCTTATTGTTATCTGTGTAGTCAATACACAGCCTCCACTTCCCATTTGCCTTGCGCACCACTACCGGATTGGCCAAGCACGTCGGGTGGAGCACTCCTCTCAACAAACCTGCTGCTTCCAACTTCCTGATCTCCTCTATAATTAACTCCTGCCTCTCCAGAGCTTGCTTTCTAACCTTCTGCTTGACGGGCCGCGCATGAGGGCAGACAGCTAGGTGGCGCTCAATCAACTCCCTGGGAACACCGGGGATGTCGGATGCTTGCCACGCAAACACGTCAACATTCGCCCGCAGGAAGGTGACGAGTGTGCCTTCCTATTTGCTGTCGAGGGTGGAGCCTATGGTGAAGGCCCCTCCCGTGCCATCCTCCCTGACGGACACCTTCTTGGTCTGCGGCGGCTCAGCTCTAGATTTCTTGCTCTTGCCGGTAAAGCTCTCTGGCATGTCCTCAACGGTAGCACAACACTCCGAGGAGGTGCGCTTGCCGGAGTGGGTGCGAGAGGTCTTGCCGGGCTTCTTCTTCCCTCCCGGGCCTTCAGCGGCAGGAGCAGGTGCCTTGACGGCAGCTGCTGTAATAGCTTCTCGGTAGAGTTGGTCGGCGCAAATCAGCGCGTCCTTCTTGTCGGATGGGATGGAGATGATGGTCAATGGCCCGGGCATCTTTAGCATGTTGTATGCATAGTGTGATGCCGCCATGAACTTGGCTAGCGTCGGGCGACCGAGGATCCTGTTGTAGGGCAAGGGGATCTCGGCCACGTCGAAGATGATCCTCTCAGTCCTGTAGTTCAACTCTCCTCCAAACGTCATGGGCAGTGTGACCTTCCCCTTCGGCTGGCTCCTCCCCGGATTGACCCCTTGAAACGTGCCCGTTTCCTCGAGGTCTTCATCAGGAATTTGCAGCCTTTTGATCACGACGGGCGAGATCAAGTTCAGGCCGGCCCCGCCGTTAACCAACATCTTGTTCACCTTGAGGTGTGTATCGTTGGTGAGACCAACAATGGCAAACACCCGACCGCGGTTGTGCGGTCAGGGTGGTCCTCGGCGTCAAAGATGAGGGGCATGCTAGACCACTTCAGCGGCTTCTAAGCATCGAACGACGGTTCCGCTGCTGTAATCTCACGCGCCCACTGCTTGAGCTAGCGGTGAGAAGTATGCAGCGAGGCGCCACCATCGGCGCACATGGCCTCTGTAGCCTTCTGGAACTCTTGCTCACCGGACTCGTCGTCCTCGTCGTGATCATCGTCTTCTTGTTTCTTGTCACGGCCCCGGGCGGGCCTCTCTTGCTGCTCATCCTTGTCGTGGCGGCCTCCTTGGCTGCCATGCTTCTTGCCGGATCCCTCGGCACCATCTTGGTCCTTCTCCTTGTCCCGCCTCTCGTACTCAGATTTTTGCTTCTCAGCAAGCATCTCGACTTGTCAGCAGTTCTGGAGGTCATGGCCCTTGGTGCGGTGGATCTTGCAGTATTGCTTGCCAGAGCTTCCTGGCTTGTCGGTAGCCGCCAAGGCCCGGCAGGTGGCGCACCCGGCAATCTCCTTGTCGGGGGCGTCTGCCTTGACCTTCTTGGCAGCGCCAATGTCGTCAGATCCTTCAACGGCAAGCACGGCCTTGCCTTTGTGTTTCCTGTTGCGATGACGACCCTTCTTCGTTGGGGTGGCGGCGTCTTCGTCGGTAGAGTCGGTTTCCGCACCAGCGTCTTCGCCGGGGTACTTCCTTCCCTCTTCAGCCCGGGCGCACCTATCGGCCAGAACATAGAGCTCGGCCACATCCTTAACCTTGGTCATCGCCAGCTCTTCGTGCATCTTGCGGTTACGCACGTTCTTATGGAACATGCTGATCACAGCGGCGGGATGAACGTCGGGGATGTTGTACTGCACCCGGCTGAATCTCTGGATGTACTTGCGCAGGGTTTCCCCTTCCTTCTGGGGAATGATATGCATATCACTGGCCTGGCCATGGGCTTGGTGGCCTCCTGTGAAGGCGCCAACGAACTCATGGCACAGATCCGACCAAGAAGAAATGGAATCCGCTGGCAAGTGCATCAACCAAGACATAACATTAGGCTTCAGTGCCAGCGGGAAATAATTGGCAAGCACCTTGTCGTCGCGAGCTCCAGTAGCCTGCATCGCGATGGTGTAGATGCTAAGAAACTCGGACGGATGGGTCTTGCCAGTGTACTTCTCACCGACGTGCAGCTTGAACATGCGGTGGGACGGCCACTGGAACTGCCGCAGCTCACGGGTGAAGGCCGGGCAGCCCACCTCGTAAGGTAGGCCGCCGGAGCCCCCCGGTGTTGGGTGGTCCATACCGGGTCCCACCCGCTTGTCCGACTAGCGGCGAGTTTCACGTCGGCGCTCGACGGTGGTCTAAGCGTCTTCGTGAGCTCGTTCCCGAAGAACCTGGCACTGGTCGCGGAGGGTCCGCGGGTCGGACGACGCTATGGAGATGTTATCACAAGCGTCGTCACGACGGGCCGAACGCCCGCGGCGGCTGGCGAGGAGGAGGAGACTACACCGTGGCCACAGCTCCCCCGGTCCTCCTAGCGCCAGCATGTGGTGGCTCGGTGGAGCGCCGACCCGAGGGCCCCCGGCCGCGGATTGTCTTTATTAGCGATGGCGACGAGGCTCCGGATGGTGGCCCTCCACTCGTCGAGCTTCTCTGCAGCAGGAGGGAAGTCGAGGAGCAGCTGCGCGCGCGCCAAAGCTTCTGCTGGCGTGGGCGATGGCGACAACTGCGTGGATCGCGGCGTGCTTCGACTTCTAACCACGTTAGAAGGAGCTCCGTTATGATCCAGCGGATGCGTGCCATTTTCGCCAGCACTTCGGCGGGCATGCTGAACTCCTTCATCCCGTGGACGACACATAGGGCTCTTCCCACGGCGGTGCCCAGGGTCACCGGCATGGTGACGCTGCTCGTCGCGCACACCATGGGAAGAGCGCGCAGTGGCCGCTGGCGTGGGTGTCTTGGAGGTCGCTGCGCCGCCCGGGGGTGGCACAACGACACTCCTGGAGGGCCCCGCGCCGCCTGCGGGGGGTCTAGCTCCGTCTTTGGATCTGGCAACGTGCGGCTGGTTGTCTGGCGCGCGAACGACACCGCTCGCTAGGCTCTGACTGCCAGGGCGATGCTGGTGTTCACGGACCACGGACCGGGTCCTGTCCGCGACTGACCCACTGTTCGCCCGCGCTGGCATGGGTTGTTCGGCTCCCAACGAGCCGATCGCCGTGGCCATCTTCTTCTTGGGAGCCATGGCGACGAAGAACTGCTAGGCTAGCTACTAGACCAGATTCTCACAATTGCGCCCCCTACCTGGCGCGCCAAAGATGTCGGGGAAACGACACCTATGGGATCACAAGAATCCCTGCTACGGTTGTCGGGGCGCGGGGTTGCGAGAAGAGCAGGATTAGTAACCAGCACGAGGATCGTTTATCCAGGTTCGGGCCGCGAGGATGCGTAAAACCCTAGTCCTGCTTTGGTGGGTGTATTTCAGAGAGTTCTTGAGCTCTCGAACTAGCTGTGGTGAGTGTATGGTTCGAAAGAGCCGAATCCTTCTCCAGTATGCCATGGGCCTCCTTTTATAGTTGAAAGGGGCTACCACAGTGGCACACAGGAGGTGGAAAGGCGCACAGTGCCTAAGCTTATCGCTTGTATTACAGGACAAGACGCATTTAATGTGTAGCTTAGGTGTCCCCTAACTTTATCGGGGACGGGGGCGAGGCCCGTCCCGTCCGTCGCCGCTCCTCCTCGCTTCGACACGCGCCCTGGCCAGTGAGGCATGCGGTGCCATGTAGGCAGGCAGGCAGCTGAGGTGGCGCGGTGGTGGAGCCTTCACGAAGATCTGCATGCCGCCACGCAGGCGCTTGATGAGTTGGCCCAGGAGCTGCATGTTGCCACGCAGGTGCCTGCCGTGACGTCCGGATAATTAGGCTACAGTAATCCCACGTTGACGATGCCACATCACTTCGATTTCTGTTGCTAATCTCGCGTTAGATCAAAATCGATTCAAATTCAAGATTCAAAATCAAGCAAACATTAAAAGTTTTTAAATGTCAAAACTAAAATGTTCTAAATATGACAAATAAATCATATGTAATATTGATGGAGAAAGCACACTTTTATGAAGTGTTAAAATGCACTATAATAAATAAACTGTGGCAAAACAGTTATTCTAATGCTTTTAAAAATAATAAACAGTTTCAAAAACTATTTTTATTTCAGTGCTAAACTGTTTGTGGCAGTGGCATAAATTGTAACAATATTTTAGGTGCCACTTTTGTATTTTATTGATACTAAAATAAAACAAATTAGAAGTAAAAGAAAATTAATAAAAGAAAAGCAAAACAAAAACAAAAAGAAAGAAAGGAAACCCCCTGCTGGGCCGTGGCCCAGCTGGCCATCGGGCCCCCAGGCCGGCCCAGTCGCCCCCCTGTATAACCCCCTCCCAACCCGGTCAAACCCTAGCGCCACTCCCACTGCCCCCTGAACCGCTCGTCTCCACTCTCCCCCTCACTCCCCTGATTTCCCTGGATCGGGATCGATCCCGTCGCCGCTCACCACCCTGCTTCCCTCATCACCGACGGCCCAGTCGCCGCCCCGTCCTCACCTCTCCCTCTCCCCCTTCCCTCTTGATCCCATCTGAATCGAGGAGGGGATCGAGCACGCCGCCGCCCTGGACCGCCATTGCCCGCCGCCGCCTAGAGTTACCTCGCCACTGAGTCGCCGCCCTGTCGCCGGCCTCCCCAGGCCTCACCGCCTACGACCGCTTCACCACCGGCCGCGGCCTTCCTCCACCCGCCCCTGCCGTCGGTGCCGCCCCGCGCCTCCCTTGGCCGTGCCCGGTCGTGGGCGACGCTCGCCCGCATCTCATCACTACCCTGCGTGCCTCGACCTCCTCCTCGTCACTCTGCCATGGTGCTGACGGCCTCCCCGAGTGCTTCCCCGAACCCTATTCGCTGTGAGCTACTACTGCGCGCCCCTTCTTTCCCCCTCTGCTTTACTCCCTGTTGCACCGTCACTCACGCGCACCGCGACCAGACGCCCACAGTCACCGCGGCCATCCCCGTCCGCGCGCGCCTCACCACGCCTGGCGACCGTCCGCGCCCGCGAGCCTCTGTCTCCGCCACAGCTCGTCGGCGGCCTCGAATCCGGCGGACCCTTGGACCAGCTCCACTCCCAGCAGATGCGCACGTGGACCAACTCTCCAACGAGCCTAAACGTGCTCATTTTGGACCACCGAGGCCTTCTTCTGACGAGGTTCAGTGCGTCGCCGCCGGCGCGCCACCAGTCTTGAACCGGCCTGAGTCACTGACTCATGGGCCCGGTACTGCAGCACTTAGTTTTAGGACTAATTGAACCACTAACTAAAACATTAGCAGTCACTGACGTGTCGGGCCCACCTTTAATTAACTCTGCTTAATAAAAATAAACCTGATTAGGTCTATTATGTGTGACATGTGGGTCCATGCCACTATTTAACTGGATAAGGTTGACACGTCAGCCTACTGACTCAGCAGGGGCCCACCAGTCAGCCTCTGCTGACTAGACTGTTGACCCAGTCAACTGGCCCACTAGTCAGCCCATGTGCGATCTGTCTGGGTACAAAACTGGGTACACATAAGAATTGCATTTAGTAATTTCGAATTAAATTAAATTCAGAAATTCTAGAAATCTTAATATAAAATAATCCGTAACTCGGATGAAAATACTTTGTACATGAAAGTTGTTCAGAACGACGAGACGAATCCGGATACGTAGGCCGTTCGTCCGCCACACATCCCTAGCATAGCAAACTCGCAACTTTCCCCCTCCGGTTCATCTGTCCGAAAACGTGAAACACCGGGAATACTTTCCCGGATGTTTCCCCCCTTTGTCGGTATCACCTCCTACCGCGTTAGGGCACACCTAGCACCGCACATTGTCTTGTCATGCACCGTCATGCTTATGTTTGCATTATATTTATTGTTTCTTCCCCCTCTTCTCTCGTTAGACACCGAGACCGACGCCGCTGCTACCTAGTATGACTACGGTGTTTACGACCCCTCCTTCTCGGCCGAGCTTCCAGGCAAGCTCCCCCCTGATCACCAGATATCGCCTATTCTTCTCTATACTACTTGCATTAGAGTAGTGTAGCATGTTACTGCTTTCCATTAATCCTATTCTGCTGCAAAACCTGTCCTTGCTACTACTGTTGTTACCTTTACCTACAATCCTACATACTTAGTATAGGATGCTAGTATTCCATCTGTGGCCCTACATTCTTGTCCGTCTGATGTGCTATACTATCGGGCCGTGATCACCCGGGAGGTGATCACGGGTATATATTATATACTTTATACATGATACATGCGGTGACTAAAGTCGGGTCAGCTTGTGGAGCACCCGCGAGTGATTCGCGGATTGGGGGCTGAAAGGACCTTTGTCCCAACGGCCCTCTGTGTGGATCTTTGTGGCGGAGCGACAGGGCAGGTTGAGACTACCTAGGTGAGAGGTGGGCCTGGCCCTGGTCGGCGTCCGCGGATACTTAAAAATAACACGCTTAACGAGTTCTTGGTATTTGATCTGAGTCTGGCCATTTGGTCTATACGCACTAACCAACTACGTGGGGAAGTTATGGGCACTCGACGTCGTGGTATCAGCCGAAGCCTTCGTGACGTCAACGACTGAGCGGCACGCGCCGGATTGGAACGTAAGCCTGCTCTTGTATTAAGGGGGCTAGTTCTGCTTCCGGCTGCCCTCGCAACGTGCAGGTGTGCTAAGGGCGATGGGCCCAGACCCCTGTGCGCTTAGGTTTAGACCGGCGTGCTGACCTCTCTGTTGGCCTAGGTGGGGCTGCGACGTGTTGATCTTCCGCGGCCGGGCATGACCCCGAAAAGTGCGTCCGGCCAAATGGGATCGAGCGTGTTGGGTTATGTGGTGCACCCCTGCAGGGAAGTTTACCTATTCGAATAGCCGTGATCTTCGGTAACAGGACGACTTGGAGTTGTACCTTGACCTTATGACAACTACAACCGGATACTTAATAAAACACACCCTTCCAAGTGCCAGATACAACCCGGTGATCGCTCTCTAACAGGGCGACGAGGAGGGGATCGCCGGGTAGGATTATGCTATGCGATGCTACTTGGAGGACTTCAATCTACTCTCTTCTACATGCTGCAAGATGGAGGCTGCCAGAAGCGTAGTCTTCGACAGGATTAGCTATCCCCCTCTTATTTTGGCATTCTGCAGTCCAGTCCACCGATATGGCCCCTTTACACATATACCCATGCATATGTAGTGTAGCTCCTTGCTTGTGAGTACTTTGGATGAGTACTCACGATTGCTTTCTCCTTCTTTTCCCCATTTCCTTTCTTTCTGGTTGTCGCGACCATATGCTGGAGCCCAGGATCCATATGCCACCGTCGACGACGACTCCTACTACACTGGAGGTGCCTACTACTACGTGCAGCCCGCTGACGACGACCAAGAGTAGTTAGGAGGATCCCAGGCAGGAGGCCTGCGCCTCTTTCGATCTGTATCCCAGTTTGTGCTAGCCTTCTTAACGCAAACTTGTTTAACTATGTCTGTACTCAGATATTGTTGCTTCCGCTGACTCGCCTATGATCGAGCACTTGTATTCGAGCCCTCGAGGCCCCTGGCTTGTATTATGATGCTTGTATGACTTATTTTATTTTTATAGTTGTGTTGTGATATCTTCCCGTGAGTCCCTGATCTTGATCATACACGTTTGTGTGTATGATTAGTGTACGATTGAATCGGGGGCGTCACACCTGCTTAGCTGGTTGAGCTGGCAGCTGCATGCGAACGGTAGTGGAGACTTGGTTGGCGCGGGCCTGGCGGTGGCCCTGCTGGCGTCCTTGGTGGGGGCCTTGCCGGGTGGCCCGACAAGGGTCTTGCCGTGGAGCGATGTCGTCCCCGGCAAGGACCTTGCCGGGGGTCTGGTGGCCTTCCTCGGCAAGGATCTTGCCAAGGATCGTCGTCTTCTAATCCTCATCTGATCTCGAGTGTTCCTTGTCTACACAAAGATCTGCATGCCACCATGGAGGTGCCTCCCGAGCCCTGGCCCAACGTGATGTTGGAGACCGTGGGCTCAAGGGTGGCTCGCTCTGTTGGTGTGGGGTGATCTGCCCCGGCAAGGGTGAGGGAGTCCTGGATTAGGGGGTGTTCGGATAGCCGGACTATACCTTCAGCCGGACTCCAGGACTATGAAGATACAAGATTGAAGACTTCATCCCGTGTCCGGAAGGATCTTTTCTTAGCGTGGAAGGCAAGCTAGGCGTGCGGATATTCAAGATCTCCTACCATTGTAACCGACTCTGTGTAACCCTAACCCTATCCGGTGTCTATATAAACCGGAGGGTTGTAGTCCGTAGGACAACCATCATCATACACAATCATACCATAGGCTAGCTTCTAGGGTTTAGCCTCCTTGATCTCGTGGTAGATCCACTCTTGTACTACCCATATCATCAATATTAATCTAGCAGGAGTAGGGTTTTACCTCCATCGAGAGGGCCCGAACCTGGGTAAAATAAAGTGTCCCTTGTCTCCTGTTACCATCCGACCTTGACGCACAGTTCGGGACCCCCTACCCGAGATCCGCCGGTTTTGACACCGACATTGATGCTTTCATTGAGAGTTCCTCTGTGCCGTCGCGATCAGGAAGGATGCCTTTTCCCGTCTATAAAGACGGTGCCGTTACTAAGGGAGCCTTGGCTATCGGCCAAACCCTCCGGCTAGGTGGTTTTCTCATGACCGCATATTCGGCCGTTGCGCCGACGGTGACCTCTCGGGTCATCGAAAGCAACCTCCACGTCAGCCCGGAACTTGCCGAGCAGTTGGATCCGATGGAGCTCTCTTCCGTAAACGAGCTCTTGGATCGCATCGCCACCCTGGGGGTCGCTACAAATTACGACCAGGTTGGGCTTAAACCCGATCTAAGGGAAATTAACTCTCCCCAAGTCACCCACCACGTTGCTGTGGTGGAGACACAATGCGGCGACCCTTCATCTATCTTAAGGACTAGCCACGTCCGAATTCCTAAACCCTCCATGCCGGATATCCGCGGAGGGGAGGGTACAATCCAAGACCTGAGCTTAAAATCAGGCAAATCGGATAACATCCAAGACTCGGATCTCAGAATCCGGAAGTTCTTCGGCTTCCGAACAGCAAACCGGGCGAAGTCTCAGATTCAACAACACCCGACCACCCGATCTTAAGCGATCTCTCCCAAATTAGGCAGATGCCCGAAGAAACAGTACATCATTACTGGGCCAGATTCCTCCTACTTATGAACAGGATAAAGGACTGCCGCGAGGAAAACGCAATTTCAATCTTTTGCAGTAATTGCACGGACAAGGGAATACTCAACACCGTAAGTCGTCGTAATATTACACGCTTTACCGACTTGGCGTCCATAGTACAAAAATACTGTGCGATGGAAAGTGCTTGGAAAACCGAAATTAAATTTTGGGATAATCCGGCCTTGAATAGCAATCCCGTCCGAATCAAGAGGGTGCACCACAGTAAGGCGCCCGGACTAAACACCAAAAAATCAAAACCCTCTAGGGGGCATGGAACCGTACTGGAAAAGTGGCTAGATGGACCCTGCAAGATTCATAGTGCAGCGGACGCCACCCCAACCCACAGCCTCAGGGCATGTTGGATACTCCGGCAGGTGGCCAAAATTGGCGAGGATCTCCTAATTCCAGAGGTCGAAGGAAACCAGCCAGGGAATTTCAGTTCCGTTCTCACAGTCTTTGAGACTTCCGCATCAAATAACATGCGAAAAAGAACACTCCGCAGCCTCACTGAAGTCTATCAAGTAGCGACAATAAATCCATGGAGTAATACTGCTATCACCTTCAACGCGAGTGACGAACCTAAATTTCGAACAGCCAAAGCACCAGCCGCACTGGTCCTCAGTCCCATAGTGGACGGTTGTCGCCTCGCAAAGGTACTCATGGACGGAGGCAGCGGATTGAACCTCATCTACGAGGAAACCCTCCAAAAGATGGAAATAGACTGGAACCGCATTGAGCGAAGGAGCACAACTTTTAGAGGAATAATCCCCAGTCAGGAAGCGTGCTGCACCGGAAAGATCACACTAGATGTGGTATTCGGCATGCCGGATAATTACAGGTCCGAACAGATCACGTTCCAGGTGGCCCCGTTCAAAAGCGGATACCACGCTATACTAGGACGGGAGGCTTTTACAGTTTTCCAAGCTATACCCCATTATGGGTACATGAAGCTTAAGATGCCTGGGCCAAACTGAATTACCACTCTCGCTAGTGATCCGGACATAGCACTCCGCGCCGAAAACAAGACAGCCGCATTGGCCCTCGAGGCGCTATCAGAAACCTTAGCGGCCGAAGAACTGACTGCGCTGCGATCCACGGTTAACAGGGATGATGTGATACTCGATAAGAGATCCAAATCCACATCCTTCAAACCAGCGGACGAAATAGTCAAATTCCAGGTCCACCCAACGGACCCCAATAAAACAGCCTCCATCGGGGCACGACTGAACCCTGATGTAGACGCCGCACTGCGAGAGTTCCTACGAGAGAACTAGGACATTTTCGCTTGGCACCCCTCAGATATGCCAGGAATCCCACGTAGGCTGGCAGAACACAGCTTAAATATCCAGAAAGGATTCAAACCTATCAAACAAACCCTTCGGCGTTTCTCTGAACCAAAGAGACAGGCTATGGGAGAGGAGCTAGCCAAGTTATTGGAGGCCGGATTCATTAGAGATATAAAACACCCGGACTGGCTAGCAAACCTGGTGATGGTACCAAAGAAGGACAAATCCTGGCGCCTGTGTGTCGACTTCAAAGACCTTAATAAGGCTTGCCCAAAGGATCCTTTTCCCCTCCCTCGAATAGATCAAATCATCGATGCCACTACAGGACACGATTCCCTATGCTTCCTCGACGCATACTCCGGTTACCATCAAATCAAGATGGCAGAATCAGACCAAGCCGCAACAGCATTCATCACACCATACGGCCCATTCTGCTTCAACATGATGCCCTTTGGACTAAAAAACGTCGGTGCGACATATCAGCGCATGATTCAAACATGTCTGGCAAACCAGATCGGCAAAATAGTGGAGGCGTATGTAGATGATGTGGTCGTTAAATCAAGACATGTCGAATCTCTAGTAGACGACTTGAGGCTTACATTCGACAACCTCCGAAAATATGACATTAAGCTTAATCCGGAAAAATGCGTTTTCGGCGTTCCAGCCGGAAAGCTACTGGGCTTCATTGTATCCAGTAGAGGAATTGAAGCAAATCCAGCTAAAATCCGAGCTTTGTCACAATTGGATGTCCCAAAAGACCTCAAACAAATACAGAAACTCGCCGGATGCGTGGCGGCCTTAAGCCGCTTTATCTCCCGCTTGGGAGAAAAGGCATTACCCCTTTACCGCCTCCTTAGGCGCACCGAACACTTCGAGTGGACGGAAGCTGCCACGGCCAGACTCGAGGAAATAAAGGCCATCTTGGCAACAAACCCAGTCCTGGCCGCACCGAATACTGGCGAACCCATGCTATTGTACATTGCCGCAACTCATCAACTTGTAAGCGCAGTACTCGTCGTCGAGCGGGCAACGGACGGACACAAACTCCCCCTTCAAAGGCCGGTTTACTACGTGTCCACTGTCCTTACACCATGCAAATCACGGTACGATTGCATACGCGGTGTTCATGGCATCCCGGAAGCTACGACACTACTTTGAAGAGTGTTCCATAACAGTAGCCTCGGAAGTACCACTCAATGATATTATCAACAACCGCGACGCAACGGGCCGGATAGCTAAATGGGCCATAGAGCTCCTCCCATTCGACATAACCTACAAACCACGGCGAGCAATTAAATCACAAGTCCTAGCCGACTTCGTCGCCGAATGGACAGAGGCCGAACTCCCTAAAGAGTACGACACATATTCCAACTGGATCATGCATTTCGACGGATCCAAAATGCTGGCCGAACTGGGGGCTGGCGTCATTTTGACGTCCCCTACAGGAGACATAGTCCAATATGTACTCCAAATCATGTACGCGGACTCCAACAATGCAGCCGAATATGAGGCCCTTCTACATGGTCTCCGGATGGCAGTATCCATGGGCATTCAACGCCTGGAAGTACGCGGGGACTCCAACCTCGCGATATCCCAAATAAATGGCGACTTCGACGCCAAAGACCCAAAAATGGCAGCTTATCACAATGCCGTCCTAAAAATGTCATTTCGGTTCGAAGGACTGGAGTTTCACCATATAGCCCGAGAAAATAATCAGGCAGCGGACGTCCTGGCACGTGTCGGAGCAAAACGAGATGCAGTCCCCCCCCCCCAACATCTTCTTAGAGAAAATATTCAAGCCATCTGTAGCATGGGAGGGGGAACCCTCGGACCACAGTCCGGACACAACCGCACAGCCCGACGCTGCACAATCGGACATAATCGGAGGCCCTGCCACCGAAGTCACACCCTCAGCCCACGTAATAATGGCGGTCATCGCCCCGTGGATAGAACCATTCCTCGACTACCTTACTAGGCAGGAACTCCCAGAGGACCAAAACGAGGCACGCTGCATAGTGCGGCGATCTAAAGCCTATAAAGTCCACGAGGGAGAGCTCTATAAGAAAAGTACTACCAGAGTCCTTCAAAGATGTATCTCCGAAGAGGAAGGGCGGAGTCTGTTGGCTGAAAATCATGCCGGACTCGGTGGCCACCACGCTGCAGCTCGATCCCTTGTAAGCAAGGCTTACCGTACAGGCTTTTATTGGCCGACGGCCCGAGCAGACGCCCATGACTTAGTCAAACGATGCGTCGGTTGCCAGCTCTTTGCAAACCAAAGCCATATGCCGCCCAACGCCCTCCGAACTATCCCCATCACTTGGCCTTTTGCGGTATGGGGGCTTGACATGGTAGGACCCCTTAAAGGTGGAACCCATAAGAAAAAATACTTATTGGTCATGGTGGATAAATTCACCAAATGGATAGAAGCCAAGCCTGTTAAGACGGCCGAATCCGGACCTGTGATAGACTTCATATCCGGGGCCGTACACCGTTACGGTGTCCCCCACAGCATTATCACCGATAACGGCACAAACTTCACCTCTGATGAAGTAAAGCGGTGGTGCAAAAACATGGGCATTAAGCTCGATTATGCTTCTGTCTATCACCCACAAACTAACGGTCAGGTCGAACATGCAAATGGTCTCATCATGAGCGGCATCAAACCCAGACTAGTGCGGTCCCTCAAGGAATCTAATACGCACTGGGTAGAGGAGCTCGACTCCGTACTCTGGGGCTGCGAACCACGCCGAATCGTACCACCAGATTCACACCATTCTTTATGGTGTATGGCGCTGAGGCAGTTCTGCCCTGCGACATAATTCATGACTCACCTCGAGTGTGCATGTACGAAGAAAGAGAAGACGAGCTTGATCGGCAGGACAACCTGGACGCCCTAGAGGAGGAGCGCGACGTGGCTAAAGCCCATTCCGCATTTTATCAACAACAGGCTCGAAGATATCAAAGCAGAGAAGTACGGGCCAAAAATTACAATGTTGGCGAACTAGTTCTACGCCTGCCGGATAAGAAAAAGGACAAACTCAAGACCAAATGGGAAGGTCCCTTCATAATTAACCAAGTCCTCACTGGTGGAGCGTACCGCCTGCGAGATGCGTCGGACAACCGACTCGAGCCGAACCCATGGAACGCCACACGTCTCCGAAGATTCTATGCCTAGCGCCGAACTCTGAGTTTGTATCCTTCCTCTGTCCATTTTTACATATATCTTTCTGTTTTTATTTTGTCTCCTCCCACTCTTTCCTTTTCTAGCCCTTAAAGGCTCATCATGTGACGCACTACCAGCGCTCCTTAAACCTGGGGGCTTCTTTAACAGAAGCTGGTTTATATGGGTCGCATGCGTCAGACTTCCGCATGCACCTTTTTTTCACCATTATATGCATCGATATGACTTAAGTTTTGGCCAAGCTGGGTTGCCTGGCTCCTGTGCTTACCCCTATGTCCCCGATTGTTCGACTAGGCGGTAAAGGGAGCACCTCTGCGATTGCTACTACCGGATAAGCCGGATGTGTACCTCAGACTGGGTGAAGCCGAAAGCTAGCGTTCTTAAGGGAATATTCGGTCGGTGAACTAAAGATGAACCTTTTTTACTTATACATGCCCCCAGATGTTTTCCTGCATTTGCAGTCCGGACGTGCACTTCAGCGCACGCCACCCCAGCGAAAGGAACCCTTAACGGAACTATTCTCTCTGGAAGATGTTTCTTACTAACCATGTAATATAACATAACTAGTTGGGCATTTGTCTGATAAAGCACTAATGACCCCTACGCCTGGTCTCCATGCATACCTCGGTTCTTATATAACCGTTATGGTATTCGGACACACTCCAGACCGTCAGGTCCCGAGGTTGAAGCGAAAAGGTCGGCAACGACAAACGATCTACAATCCGGCTAGAAGGCATTTCACATGTCAATTATAAATTACATAGTCATCCTGACTGATTGTATTCCTCCTCTATACCATCTAACAAGCTGTCTAATTTACAGTCCTGCTGGGAATACTTTGCGGCCAATTCTACCTGGCCATACACTAAGCTCACAGGGATCTCTTTCCCGTCAGGCCCCACCGGTCCGACCACGGCCATGTGATTAGGGTCAGACTTCGTAAAGCGGGTCTTCACCATGGCCCAAGCTTCCCTAGCGCCTTGTCGGCAGGCTGATATCTTCCACAACCGGAAGCGCCGCCGAGCTCCCTTCAGCTTCTCCGCAAGCCCTCCAAGGCCCTCGGGCGTGGGATGGGCAGGCCATAAGGCTTGGGCAACGACTTACATCGCCTGCCGAATTCGCTCGTGCAGTTGCAGGAGTTCGGGAAGTAGGTCACCCGTAGAACCGGGCATCTCCTCTGCAGGACGACCTGTGAGCATACCTACAGACAATACTCTGTTATTCGACTTCCTCGCCGAACTCAATTTTCAAAGTTCGTTCAAGCACTTACTAAATATGCCGCGTCGAAGCCGCTGATTCTCCTTCGTGGAGTCCGACAGCTGGCCACGAACGTCCTTCAGTTCAACATCCAGCTTGGTGTTGGCATCCTGAAGATCATTCTTCTCTCGCCTCACCCTTGTCAACATACTCTCACCGGCCTTTAACCGGCGTAAGAGTTGTTGCTTCTCTGAATCAAGTCCGGCGCCATCTGCAACATGAATTGTCAGATTTGCACCCAAGCCGCACAATATTAATCTTTCAAAATGTATCTTACCTGAGGGGGTCCCTTTGGGCTCCCCTGTTGCGGCTAGTGCGGCCTCTAGTTGGACCTTGCACTTTTCCAGCTCCTGGGACAGCACGGTGTTCTTCTCTGTAAGAACCTGCATGTTATATGATCCTTAAATCAGTTACTTTAACTGTTTCAAGTCTCGGGGGCTACTGGTATATATATATATTTAACCAAAATTTTCTTACCCGTATGTCTTTCACATACTGCTCCGTGGCTCTGGCTAAACCATCTTGAGCGGCACGAAGGTACGCATCTCCCGAATTAAAGGCATCTAAAGCCTCTCGGGAGAAACAAGCGTCGCGTAGAACTGTCCGGCGACGCCTGTGGTTCATAGCACTCTCCACTTCTGAATTTGTGGCAGACAGCCAGTCTGCATCCTCTGTTGGAGGAGCGTCCGGTGCGCGCCTGGAGCTCGTCCCCGCTTCCGGACCAGACATTGGAGCCTGGCTAGTGGAGGCGCGATTGGCAACCTCTCCGGACATAGTTCGGCGAGGCCTCTTCGTCCTGGAAACAGCACGAATGTTAATATGCCTTGACAGAATAACACCAGGGAAACAGAGGGCGCGTTATACCTTTGTGCCGGAATCTCAGTCCGGACTACATTTCTTTTTGCCCCACGGGGCCCTACGGCCCCTCGTTGGCTAGCCGCCGCAGGTTCGGCCTCCCGCCTCGGAAATCTCCTCTGCAAAATACGGTTGTCGTTTGAAACGCCGGAATATGTGAAAATGGAATCTCTCTTGAGGGAATAAACACTCCGGTTTCTGTCACCTGGGAGGCCGGGATTAGCCCGGGGTAATCAGCCATAATGGCCACCAAGGTATCGTCCTTGCTTAACTGATGGAACACCCCGTCGATAAGCTCCACCGATATGTCCGGATCCTCTTCGGAGTCCGGATCAAGGGACCGTTCTGGGTCCTCAGGCTGTGGAGGGCGGCTGTTGATATCCTTTACTTCCTGTCGCAGTTCCTGCATTGAAATCATCAGATTACGTACCTAGTCATGGGGGCGTTAAACAGACAGGCAAGTGCAATTGTTCACTTACCCAACTTGGAGGTTCATACATAGTGAATCCGGCCCGCGGGTTGACGCGAAGGAAGTCCTCCTTTTCTCCCTTGTACAAAGATGTTAAAATCTTTACTAGAGCGGCAGCTGTGGCTGGCCCCTTACGACCGTAACGGGTGGCGTCATCCTCCCCGTTGAAATCCCACATGGGGTGGCCTCTATAATGAAGCGGCTGCACCCCCCGCATAATGCATGTGGCCATGACTCCAATCATGGTTAGTCCGGAATGAGCCAGCAGTCTTATCCGGCCCATCAGGTAAAGGACGTCTCTGTCGCTTTCTCTCTGAGAGCTCTGCAGACGCCAGCTCAAGCGTTTCTTCGGTGGAGCACTGTTGAACTCGGGGAGACCGACCCGGATAGGGTCCGGCAGCAGGACGTCATCTATGTAAAACCATTCCGAAGGCCAGTCCTCGGACGCCTTTTTTGGGGTTCCGGATAGGTATCCGGTCCCGGCGATGCGCCATACTTCGGCTCCGCCCACTTGATAAATGGACCCCTCTTGAGAGCGGGGCACCAAGCAGAACAACCTCTTCCACAGCGCGAAATGAGCCTCGACGCCTAGAAATAGCTCGCAAAGGGCAACGAAGCCCGCAATATGTAGTACGGAGCCGGGCGTGAGATTGTGCAGCTGGAGGCCGTAGAACTCCAGAAGCCCGCGGAGGAATGGATGAATTGGAAATCTCAGTCCCCTTAATAGATAAGGGACGAGGCACACCCGCTCTCCTTTAGAAGGATTGGGGGTGCTCTCCGCTTGCTTTCCGCCATTATAGGTGACGAGTCCGGCTCGGACCGGGACCATGTATGCCTGGGGGAGAAATCCCTTGGCCTGCAGCGACACTAACTCGCTGTGCGGGATGGTGCAACTCTCCCAGTCTCTGGGTTTAGGACTGGAGGGGCGAGGGGAGGAGCTGCGACGGCTGGCCATGTTGGAATGGACCTTTGCTGGAGACGCTCTGATGATAACTCGCGGAGAGGAGAAGATGTGGTTTGGATCTAAATCCCCATCCCGTTAAATAGGCGGCTCGTTTATATGACTAAGGGTGTGGATGTAAAAACGCCCCAGGCTTTTCGCATTCGTTCAACACGTGGAAGACGGCCATTATTGGGCGCTGAAGCCGAGGAGCGCTACATTATAAATCGGACATTATTCGTACAGGTACGTAGGATTCGGAGGAGGAACCCGCCTTGCAATGCCGAAGACAATTTGCGCGCCGGACTCGTCGTCATTGAAGCCTGGTTCGGGGGCTACTGAGGGAGTCCTGGATTAGGGGGTGTTCGGATAGCCGGACTATACCTTCAGCCGGACTCCAGGACTATGAAGATACAAGATTGAAGACTTCGTCCCGTGTCCGGAAGGATCTTTTCTTGGCGTGGAAGGCAAGCTAGGCGTGCGGATATTCAAGATCTCCTACCATTGTAACCGACTCTGTGTAACCCTAACCCTATCCGGTGTCTATATAAACCGGAGGGTTGTAGTCCGTAGGACAACCATCATCATACACAATCATACCATAGGCTAGCTTCTAGGGTTTAGCCTCCTTGATCTCGTGGTAGATCCACTCTTGTACTACCCATATCATCAATATTAATCTAGCAGGAGTAGGGTTTTACCTCCATCGAGAGGGCCCGAACTTGGGTAAAATAAAGTGTCCCTTGTCTCCTGTTACCATCCGACCTTGACGCACAGTTCGGGACCCCCTACCCGAGATCCGCCGGTTTTGACACCGACAAAGGGTCTTGCCGAAGGAACCTGCTTCGACCCTCTGCTCTTTGTGGTCTTGGCCTTGCCGTTGCTTTGGTTATCTTGGGCTTCGGTCTTACCTTGGCTCACCTCCCCTGTTCTGCTTGGTGTGACCGTGGGCGCGGCTCCGACTGCCAGTGCACAGGTAAAGGGGTACAAAAGTGCGCCCCTCTTTTTATACACCGACAAAATGGATCAAGCAAAGAAAGGGTTCTTGCCTGTGTTACAAGGTGTGAAGTTGAGTCAGACTAAATGCCCGAGCACTGCAGAAGATACAGAGAAAATGAAAGTCATTCCCTATGCTTCAGCCATAGGTTCTATCATGTATGCAATGCTGTGTACCAGACCTGATGTGTGCCTTACTATTAGTTTAGCAGGGAGGTACCAAAGTAATCCAGGAGTGGATCACCGGACAGTGGTCAAGAACATCCTGAACTACCTGAAAAGGACTAAGGATATGTTTCTCATTTATGGAGGTGACAAAGAGCTCGTTGTAAATGGTTATGTCGATGCAAGCTTTGACACTGATCCGGATGACTCTAAGTCACAAACCGGATACGTGTTTATATTGAACGGTGGAGCTGTCACTTGGTGCAGTTCTAAGCAAAGCGTCGTGGCGGGATCTACGTGTGAAGCGGAGTACATAGCTGCTTCAGAAGCAACAAATGAAGGATTCTGGATGAAGGAGTTCATATCCGATCTAGGTGTAATACCTAGTGCATCGGGTCCAATGAAAATCTTTTGTGACAATACTGGTGCAATTGCCTTGGCAAAGGAATCTAGATTTCACAAGAGAACCAAGCACATCAAGAGACGCTTCAGTTCCATCTGTGATCAAGTCAAGGAGGGAGACATAGAGATTTGCAAGATACATACGGATCTAAATGTTGCAGACCCGTTGACTAAGCCTCTCTCATGAGCAAAACATGATCAGCACCAAGACTCCATGGGTGTTAGAATCATTATTGTGTAATCTAGATTATTGACTCTAGTGCAAGTGGGAGACTGAAGGAAATATGCCCTAGAGGCAATAATAAAGTTGTTATTTATATTTCCTTATATCATGATAAATGTTTATTATTCATGCTAGAATTGTATTAACCGGAAACTTAGTACATGTGTGAATATATAAACAAACAGAGTGTCACTAGTATGCTTCTACTTGACTGGCTCGTTAATCAAAGATGGTTAAGTTTCCTAACGATAGACATGAGTTGTCATTTGATGAACGGGATCACATCATTAGAGAATGATGTGATTGACAAGACCCATCAGTTAGCTTAGCATGATGATCTTTAGTTTATTGTTATTGCTTTCCTCATGACTTATACATGTTCCTATGACTACGAGATTATGCAACTCCCGAATACTGGAGGAACACTTAGTGTGCTATCAAACGTCACAACGTAACTGGGTGATTATAAAGATGCTCTACAGGTGTCTCCGATGGTGTTTCTTGAGTTGGCATAAATCGAGATTAGGATTTGTCACTCCGATTGTCGGAGAGGTATCTCTGGGCCCTCTCGGTAATGCACATCACAATAAGCCTTGCAAGCAATGTGACTAATGAGTTAGTTACAGGATGATGCATTACGGAACGAGTAAAGAGACTTGCTGGTAACGAGATTGAACTAGGTATTGAGATACCGATGATCGAATCTCGGGCAAGTAACATACCGATGACAAAGGGAACAATGTATGTTGTTATGCGGTTTGACCGATAAAGATATTCGTAGAATATGTGTGAGCCAATATGAGCATCCAGGTTCCGCTATTGGTTATTGACCGGAGATGAGTCTCGGTCATGTCTACATAGTTCTCGAACCCGTAGGGTCCGCACGCTTGACGTTTGATGGCGATCGGTATTATGAGTTTATGTGTTTTGATGTACCTTCAGTTGTTCAGAGTCCCGGATGTGATCACGGACATGACGAGGAGTCTCGAAATGGTCGAGACATAAAGGTTGATATATTGGACGATGTTATTCGCACACAGGATGAGTTCCGGGGGTCACCGGATAAATATCGGAGTTTGGAGTCCGAATAAGACAAGGGAAGGGCCCCCCCTTTCCTTCTCCCTCTCCTTCCTTCCCCCTCTCTTCCCTTGTTGGGAACCTACTAGGATTCCTAGTAGGAATCCTACTTGGGGCGCGCCCCAGGAGGGTCGGTCGGCCTCCCCCTTGCTCCTTTATATACGGGGGCAGGGGGCACCCTAGAACACACAAGTCAACAATTTTTTTAGCCGTGTGCGGTGCCCCCCTCCACAGATTTCCACCTCGGTCATATCATTGTAGTGCTTAGGTGAAGCCCCGCGTCGGTAACTTCATCATCACCGTCATCACGCCATCGTGCTGACGAAACTCTCCCTCGGCACTCAGCTGGATCAAGAGTTCGAGGGACGTCATCGAGCTAAACGTGTGCAGATGGCGGAGGTGCAGTGCGTTAGGTACTTGATCGATTGGATCGTGAAGACGTTCAAACTACATCAACCGCGTTACTTAATGCTTCCGCTTTCGGTCTACGAGGGTATGTGGACACACTCTCCCGCTCGTTGCTATGCATCACATAGATAGATCTTGCATGAACGTAGGTAAATTTTTGAAATACTATGTTACCCAACATATGCTAGTCTTCGATAGGCTAGGTCTTCCCCCTATTCTGGCATTTCTGCAGTTCAGTCCACAGATACAACCCATTCCTTTGATATAGATGCATACTTAGTTTAGTTCTAATGTAAGTCTTGCGAGTACTTTGGATGAGTACTCATAGTTGCTTTGCTACCTCTTTTCCCCCATACCTAATTGTTGCATCAGATGATAGATCCCAGGAGCCAGATGCCGCCACCGACGAGTACTACTACCCCGTCGGTGCCTACAACTACGTGAAGACCGCCGACGACCATGAGTAGATAGGAGGCTCCCAGGCATGAGGCCTTGCCTTTTCGATCTTTGCTGCTTTTGTGCTAGTCTTCGTAAGACAAACTTGTTTAACTTGTGTCTATACTCAGATATTGTTGCTTCCGCTGACTCGTTTGTATTCGAGCTTCTGTATTCGAGCCCTCGAGGCCGTTGGCTTGTAATATGAAGCTTGTATTATTTTAATTTGTGTCTAGAGTTGTGCTGTGATAGCTTCCCGTGAGTCCCTGATCTTGATTGTACACGTTTACATGTATGATTAGTGCATGATTGAATCGGGAGAGTCACACTCTTCCGTCTTCTCGTGGCCTCCAGAAGCTTCCAGGGTCTCTTATCACCAAAAAAATCTCCAAAAAATTTCGTGGCATTTGGAGTTCGTTTGGTACTGATATTCTGCAAAGTAAAAACAAGCAGAAAAACAGCAACTGACAGTGGGCACTAAGTTAGTAGGTTAGTCCCAAAAAATGATATAGAGTTGCTTGTAAATGTATATAAAACATCCAAGATTGATAATATAATAGCATGAAACAATAAAAATTATAGATACGTTGGAGACGTATCAGCCGGCAACAGCTGCCGATGGGCAGCGGTGGCGGAACGTGTGGTGGGTGTTGTGCGCACACCCAACAGGGACACCACGCGCACTACACGACGTCAGGGTCCACGCCGCCGCCGCGGTGTAGCCTCCTAGCTGGAGTTGTCCTCTGATGACGGCGGAGCGGCTGAGCGACGGCGACGAACCGGTGCCATTGGCGATTGTGTGAGAAGCAGATGAGGTAAGCTATAGGGAGGGAGGGGAAATGAGACGTAGGACATGAGGGTTTATATAGCAGGCCGGTAAGCACTGGGATTTTGGGGGATTTCACCGAGTCGGGCGGGAAGCTTGCGCGGCCATGCGCGGGAACCTGCGCGGTTGCACGGGAACAGGCTCACCGACGATTCATTGGCGCCACTTGGAGCCATTGTTTGGCAAAAAGAACGCATGTGCGGTGCTCAAGCTTGCGCTTGAAGCCTTTCGCGGTAGCAGGGTGACAAGGCATGCGAGAGGAGGACGAAATGACACGTACACATATGTTTAATAAAAGAAAAAAGTTTGCGATTTAATTACCTAGCACACGACCGCTCTGTACGTAGCGTCACGAACGATTGTTCGACCACCATGTGATGTGGAACGCGACCTAGTTACACATCATGTCGCCGGCTCGCAACTGTTGGCCGGCTTGTAGACGACCATTTCCTGTGTGTTCAACTGCTCCATGCGTGTGGTTGCTCGCGATTGAGGCGGATGCGGCGCGCTCTGCTCGCATGTCCCTTCGCGCGCGCTGCCAGCGTTTGGGTCCGGCGCATGATCACGTACTAGATGAACAACACGTCAAGTACGCGGCCAATGACGCATACACAAGCTAAAAGATGTACATGAGCAAGTGCCTTCGTCCTGCCCCAGACGAGGGATCGAGCCACAGAGCAGAGGCGGCAGCGTCACTAGAAGTAGATGATTAGATAATTGTTTCTCCTAGTTTAGGATGCATATAATTGTTTTCTGTGGTGTGTGCGAATGTTTTATATAGTCACTTATGTAATTGGATGTTTATTTTGGTTATATATGTTATTCTTCTGTAGACAGAACAAATCACATCGCAGACGGAGTAAACTAGGGAACCCGTCGGTGATGAATGATGATTTCATCAATCACTGACAATTGTATACCAGCAAACATTTGCCCACAACACACGGCTTATTAGCAGCAATCGTCTGTGTTATTATCGGTCTTCGCACACATTCTTGATTATGGATCTGTTTGTCGAGTATCACACACATGTTGTTAAGTTGAACCGTTTCTGTTGTCTTGTCTCATCGCAAACAGTCCATCCGAGTGAAATGTATGTCGTATATAACACACACCTTGATCTGGCTGACCGTTTCTATTGTGTTTTCTAATCACAAACAGTTCATCTGAGTGAACTGTATGCCGTATATCGCACACACCTTCATCTGGCTGACCGTTTCTGTTGTGATGCTTATCGCAAACAGTTCATTCGAGTGAACTGTATGCCACGTATCGCACGCAACTCTAATCTGAATCGTGTTTGATGTCTTACCATCACAAACGGTTTGTATCATTTTGATGGTTTTCTTACACCATAGTTCGCGATTAATGCATTGCACACAGTTTTGTCGAAGGGTCTCTGATTGACTGCCACGTTAGGACCATTCTGCAGTAGTGTATGCACTAATTGTCGCGCGGGATAATGGTTTATGGGGCTCTCAGCGATGTACGATTTCTCCAGAAAGCTCTACAGACATCACAGTTGAGCGACACGCGCCTGGGTGAGCGGCATGTCTGGATGTATATACAAAGGTGGGCTTGGTCCCGACTGTCCTCGCAACGTGCAGGAGTGCTTAGGGCGGTTGGCCCATGACCCCTTCGCGCTTAGGATTTAGACCGGCATGTTAACCTCTCTAGAGAGCATACGTAGGACTATGACGTGTTGATTGCCCGAGGCCGGGCATTACCTAGAAAAGTGTGTTCGGCCATAGGTAATTGAGCGTATCGGGTAATGTGGTGCATCCCTGCAGGAAAGTAATCTATTTGAATAGTCGTGTCCACGGTAACATGACGACTTGGAGTTGTATCCCAACCTCTTATAACTAAAACCAGATACTTGTTAAAACACACCCAGATAAGAGACAAATACACCTGGTGATCGCTTTCTCTTGGGTAGACAAGGAGAGGATCTCCGGGCAGGTTTATTGTTATGCGTTGTTACATGATGTTACCATATTATGCTCCTCTCTTCTATGGCTGCAAGATGATGGCTGCAAGATGTAGTCTTCGATAGGATGAGCTTCGCCCTCTTATTCTCTGCAGTTTAGACCACATGTACTACCCCATTTCTTTGATACCGATGCATATGTAGTGTAGATCTGATGTAAGTCTTGTGAGTACTTCGGATGAATACTCATGGTTGCTTTGCCCCCCTTGCCATTCGACCTGGTTGCTGCAGTAGCTGATAGCACCGCGGATGCAGGATTCCCCGATGGCGCGTACTATGTGGAGGCCGATGGCTAGGAGTAGTCCAGAGATCCCAAGCAGGAGGCCTCGTCTTTCGATCTAGTGTCATTGTTTTGATCAGTCTTCTTAAGGCAAAACTTGCCTAATTATGTCTGTACTCAGATAATATTTGCTTTGATGACTTATGTATTTTGGATCCTCGTGGCCCTGACTTGTAATATAAAGATTTATGTTTATCCCTTGTGTCGTAGAGTAGTGTTGCGATATTGAGGCGAGTCATCACCGTTCGTGTTCGTGCATGATGCGTGTATGATTAATGCACGATTATAAACGAGGACGTCACACTTTTCTACCAGCAATATGCAAATCAAACTCTTGTAATAAAAGAGCCCACCTAATCAGTCTAGGCTTAGAATATTTATTTTTCAGAAGATATTTAATATCAACATGATCAGTGTGAATAGTAACTTAATCAATAATATAAGGTATGAATTTATCACATGCAAACACAGTTGCTAAAAAAATCTTTCTCATTAGTAGCACAATTTCCTTGAGCACTATATAGAGTCTGACTAGCATAATGAATAACATTCAATTTCTTATCAACTCTTTGACTTAGAACAATATCAATAAAATAATCACTACAATCACACATAATTTTAAAGGGTAGGTTCCAATCAGGTGGTTGAACAATGAGTTCAGAAATTAAGAATTTTTTAAGTATTTCAAAGGCTTCTACACAATTATCGTAAAAAAACAAATAAAACATCTTTTTGCAAAAGATTAGTAAGAGGTCTAGAAATTATAGAGAAGTCTTTTATGAACCTCCTATAAAAAATCAGCATGACCAGAAACTTCTTATACCTTTGATATCTTTATGACATGACATTTTCTCAACTGCATCAATTTTAACTTTATATATCTCAATACCTTTTAAAAAAAATTATATAGTTTTTTGCATTATATATCTTTTTTGCCTAGTTCATGAGAATGAAACTACTTTGAACAATTTATTATGTTGATCGTCTTGCCTGGATGCGTACTCTTGGGCAATTAATTTTCTTGATTGTCTTATTTTATTGTATCGTTAATTGTTGCTTCAATTTTTCGTTCATTTAAAAGTCCATTCCGGGTAACTTCTAATCTGGGATCCGCCCCCGAAACGCTAAGATTAAGAGAGTTAATGTGCCACTAATGCTCGGTCTGTAAGGATCAAACTAAAATTATGATTCACTAACTTATGGAATTGTATGCTATGAGTTTGGATCACACATCAAGCGTGGCTTAAAAAGGGAGACCCACATGAAATATAATCTGAATCATTGTTCGAGACGAAATGCAAGAGCAGGAAAACGTGACACCGGATCGCTCAAACTTTATGGACGCTTCCCAACCGGCAGCCTCTATCCGATTATCCGCACAGCTGGACCCGCCGCTCCCTCCCACGTTCCATCCAGCTGACGCACACCGCAGCGCCGCCCTGGGCTGGGTCCGTCCGTCCGTCCGTCCGTGGGATTTTTTCCCCATGCGGCCGAGCACGCCGGGTGCGAAGGGGGAAGCGCACCGGTAATTTCCCACCAATAGCAACCAGACAAAAACCGGCGAAGGAAGGAGACGAGATATAGAAGGAAAAAACCATTCCCGTATTTATAACCCCGCTTCCAGTTCTGGGCACGCAGCCCAAACCCCAACACCACCTCCCCCTCCCAAATCCCATCCAGATTTGGCCGCTCCACCGCCGCTGCCCCGCCGCCAGATCGGAGCGCGGCCCCGGTCCGACCCCGCTCCGCCCTCCCCAGGTGAGCTCCCGCTCCCGCCCCAGCCCCGCTCGGCTGCTGGTCTCCTCGAACTGCGTTCGTATCTTCTCCGATCCGTGTCCTAGAGTAGGAAGCGCGCGTGATCTGATACGCTGGTGCAAGTTGATACGTGTTTTTTGTTGTTGTTGCTTGGTTTGGTTTTGCGATCTGCGGTGCCCGATTTCGGGGCCGGGAGCCCGGCAATGCGACGATGCGCGCGTGGGAATTGCCGCGGCTAGCTCCGTAGATCTGGATCACCCGGCCGCCTGAACTTGGGCTGCGTGCTGGACGGAGGAGACGGGCCTGTGATCCGCGGCGCCTCGTGAACCACGCCGGGGGTTGACCGGGTAGTGGATCCACGGTGGATTCCGCCGGTGCTTCCGATGCGGAATTCTCTGCGCCCGCGGCGAGTTCAAACCAGGCCCATACGCCCTCGTTTATCGAGATCTGTACTGTGTTTTGCAGTGACGAGACTTGTAGCTGTTGATACCCACATGCCACAGCCTTGCAGACGCCGGCAAACTGGAGTGCCTGGTGGTGCGTGGGGTGGTTTGAGTTCGTTCCATGGCAACCTAGGATCATTTAATTTGACACCTAGAACGGGTAACCTATAGTATTTCCCCTATCATCATGGATAGATTGTGCTTCACTTTTTTTGGAAGAAATAGATCTATTGATGGGAAGTGAAGCATGAGTTTGTCTGATTATAATTATCCATTTTATCGCTTTAGCCTTTATGTTTCCATTTCCTGCTAATTCCGCTAGTATTGGCACCTCAAATTAGCCAGTTATCATTTTGAACTGTACTCTTCTTATTAGCCCAGTCAAACATTTCTCCAATTGGACAATGATTATGCTGATTGATTGCTTTAAATTACATGCCAACTTGGTTTCACTAAACTGCATGTTTTTCCCACCAGAAACCAACGCAAAGCAAGTACCAAATTAACTATGTTTTCATAAAGTATTACCATAAACATACAATTCCATGCAATCCCATCATCTTGCTGTCCTGCAATGTGGTGAGTGGCCTATATTTACCTGACCAGTTGTTTAGTGTACACCACACCACCTTGGCTACACAACGTGACCCTTGAGTTATGACATATGCACCCAAACCCATGTGCACTTGCCTTGTAAAACTGCAACTCAATCCAGACCAAGATTGTGTTAGACAACTTTTAGAAATTGGCCCCCCTTTTCTTTCTTGCAGAAAATTGGCCCCCCTTTTCTTTCTTGCAGAAATAAGCCTGCACTCCCTATGTGAACCAAATTGGCCCCCCTTTTCTTTCTTGCAGAAAAAGCACCGAGTAGATTTGGTTGCGGTCTTTGGTTCCTGTTCCTTTGATGTGGTACTGTGTGGCCCCTTAAATCACAAATGATTAGGTCGTGATTTCATAATCTGCATGCCTTGTGATTTGCGCCTCAATCTAGCCTAGGTTCAGTTATATGCTAGATATGTTTTGGATTCTTCGGTTGTCTGGTTGATGGTGAGGTGAAAATGCTCTGTACACGAGGGCTCCATGCACTATGGTGGTGCATCTGCTACTTCTACATCTTAGGTTTTGAGTTAGTAACTTTGGTAAATTATAGCAAGTAATGTTCTCCCGTACATCCAGTTTTTTTGTTCTTGTTATTGAGTTCCCGGGGAATCCGTTAAACAGCTTTTCCTTAAACGATTCTGTAGAAGTTGTGCCAGTTGCTTTTGTTACTGCTCAATTCACACATGTACTGTCTCCCCATAAGTTTTGAGGATGAGAAGGGAAAAGATAGCCGAGTAAAACTGTACCATTTTCTGTTGGATCATAACCATGGTTCCCTGTTTTGGTAACAGTTTATGTACACCTATCTGCAGGGACATGGGAATGGAGGTCGTCGGAGCTGAAGCTGCACCAGCACAGGTTAAAGTAGCTGATGAGGAAGTGACCCTTTTTCAAGACAAGGAAAGCCAAGCAACTGCAAAGGAGCGGGAGGAAGCAGCTGTTTTTGGTTCAGACAATGGCAAAGCTGCGGCAAATGACATGGCACCTCCAAAGGACGCAGCGGAGGAGTGGCCTGAACCGAAGCAAACTTATACCTTCTACTTTGTCAAGGTCCGCTCATTTGAGGACCCTAAGCTGAGAGCAAAACTCGAGCAGGCTGAGAAGGACTTCCAAAATAAGATCCAAGCTCGGGCCAAGATTATTGATGCTATAAAAGCTAAGAAGGTATTCTTCTTAAAACTCAACATAGAAGTAGGATCTACCTCTTTTAGTCCTAATTCTAATTTGACTAGATGTTTCATGCCCTGAAACTTATTTAAAGTGACTCTTTGCACTATTGCTTGCCTCTATGTGTACTTGTTGAAGTAAACCAGGGGATCAGTGTGCCTGCTTTAGCCTTTAAGCATAGTGATGAAACTTACTTCACACTTCCTCTGCAGACTGAGCGCGCTGCTGTTCTCGCGGAGCTACGGCCACTGAGTGCTGAGAACAGGCAGTACAATGAAGCTTTTAATGAGAAGTTAGAGGAGATGAAACCTTACAGAAATCGTTTAGGCAAGTTCCGTGATGAAAATAATGCTATGCGGGCGGAGAGTGCAGGCTTGTGCTCTTCACTCGAAGAGCTTGAGCATGAGGTATGATCAGCCCTTTGATAACTCAACTGCTTCTCATTCAGTATTCTGATTTTTTGTTTGTTTTTCCTCCTTCAATTCTCCCTAGATCAAGAGGTTGAATCACCGCATAAGTCATGAGAGCATATCTTTAGATGAGGAGAAGCGGCTGATCAAAGAAATTAAGACCCTTGAAAAAACCAGACCGAAGGTCAGTTCCAATGCTGCTAAACGAGCTAAAATGCAAGATACAGTGGTTGAAAGAGACGCCATACAGGATCAGGTGAAAGTAAGTATCTCATGCCGTGACTTTGTCTTTTATTGTGCATTTACCTTCTGCATAAATAAATATTAGATACCATTTTGATTGTCACTTCCCATTCAGATCATCGGGGATGGTATAGATGGAGTAAAGAAGGAGCGACAAGCAGTCAGGTCTAAGATTAAGGTCCTGGACGATGAGATGAGGGTTGTTGATGGCGAGATTGCTTTGCTTCAAGAAGATTTAAATGCAGCTACCGCCAGAAAGGATAAAGCGTACGAGTCATTGACCGAATTGAGAAAAGCGCGTGATCTTGCCGTAAGTCAGCATACCTTCAACCTCTCGCATGCTCATCATTATGTTTACTCTTGTAATGTTATTGAGGGTGACCACCCCATTTTCTAAGTACTTTAGTTGTGTTAATATTTTAATTATTTTAATTAAATAACATGTGTACGCAATGAGGCATCATCTTTTTGCATGCCTGAACAGCACTTGAACTCCCTCTCTTGATTGTGGAGATATATGATCAGCCATTGCCTTCTCAAATTTGAAGCTCGGTCACAGGCTCACAGCCACATGTTCATAAGCCGAATTCTCTGCATCATACCTGTGCATTTTGGTATCAGGAAAAGTCCTTGTTGCCTTAAATGTAGCATTGGATTATGTTAGTCACTTAATGAAATATCTGAGATGGCACTGCCAGTGGCAGTGGTTGGAACATGCTTTATTGGAAGTCTGTCACAAATAATGGTTATTTACCGCACTGTCTTAACGAATTCTTTTGATTTTTCGTAATATTTATGTAGAGACTGCATCTATTGACAATGTTGCCTTCATCTTGATCAGAATGCATCCTTCCATCAAAACCGCATAGTTCTGAACAGAGCCAGGGATTATTCTTCTAGGAATGAGGTGGAAGAATTGCAAGAGCTCCACAAGACTGAGGTTTGCTTCCACAACCACCTCCCATAACCTCATCTTTCATTTACTTAAAGTATTTCTATACTTAATTATTGATATGCTTTGGTAGGTTGAGAAGTTCATGACACAATGGTGCAGCAGCAAGACCTTTAGAGAGGACTATGAGAAGAGGATCCTCACTTCCCTAAATGGACGGCAGCTGACCCGAGATGGCCGGATGAGGAATCCTGATGAGAAGCCCATATTTATTGAAACACAGCAGCCAGCAGCACCTGTGCAACAGGAGCCTATCCCATCAAAAGCGCCTTTGAAACAAGCAAAGGAAGCTGCTGCTCCTCAAGTCGTCGCTCCCAAAGAAGAGCCCCTTGCAAAAGTATCTGCCAAGTCAGCTAAGGTAAAAGCTGCTGTGGATGCTGATGATGATGCCTATGAGGCTGAGCCTCCAAAGGAGAAGCCCAAGCCTAAAGAGGTTGATGTAGCAAAGTTGAAAGAGATCAAGAGACAGGAGGAAATCGAGAAGAATAGACTTGCTTTGGAAAGGAAGAAGAAGCAGGCCGAGAAGCAAGCAGCGAAGGCTGCAGCCCGAGCACAAAAGGAAGCCGAGAAGAAGCTCAAGGTAGACACATTAGCATCTCTCTCTCTCTCTCTCTCTCTCTCTCTCATGTAGTGTAACAATGGTGACAAACTTTTTCAGAAAGAGGAGAAGAAAACCAAGAAGAAAACTGAGGCAGCTGATACCGACGAGCCAACTGACTCAGACACCAAGTCTGATGAAGCAGCAGAAACCCAAGCAGAGGATGAGTTTACTCCAGCTTCTGTGATAGTGAACAAAGAACAGAAGCCGAACGCACGGTCCAGGAATGTAGTCACCAAGACCAAGGCCCCGCTGCCAAAGGCGATCCTGAAGAGGAAGAAAGCCCAGTCGTACCGGTCATGGGCCACCCCAGCCGTGGTGATATCCGCCGTCGCCGTGCTTGTCGCCCTGCTTGCGGCGCTGGGCTACTACCAGTACTACCGCCCGGCGAGCACCAGCAACTGATGGAAGGAAAAGAAGGAGGCCCGTGCACCCGCCGCCCTCGAGTATGAATCTTACCAGACCAATTTTGCAGGTGAGAGCAACAGAGTGCGTGGTCTGCCGAGACCTGAATGAACTGAAAAGACTGGAAAAGCTATTCGTTTCTGTTCTGTTTGTTGGGTGGAGTCGGATAAAAAGTCGCAGTTAATTTTGGTTGGCACAGTTAATTTCGTCCGGGACTTGAGAGTCTATACTGCCAGTGAACTCAGTTGTACTTTAAAGTGGAGAATAGATTGCCATCTGAAATAAGTATGCATGTAAACGTGCTGTTTGTGTATGTGTATGCATAGAATGGAGGCGTCTCAGTTGGTCCATCGTCCTTGCTTTGGTTGGTTCCCATGATTTCGCTTTGGCAGGTACCTCCTGTGTGCGTGTTGCTTACAACTTCATGAATTTCACAAGGGACATGGATTATATTTTCAGCGTATCAGACCCTAGTACGAGGGCGAAAGGATGAATTCACCGGATGAATCTTTTTGGTTGGACGACTCACGTAACCATTTTTTACAAGTTATTAAACCCCAATAATGTGCTGAGGTTCCCTCAGGACGCGGGATTCCTTGCGGTAGCAGCGGCGAGCCCCAGGAGAACGGCGGCCGTCAGTAGATTGAGTTCAGGTTCTTGTGAGATGACAACTTTTTCATTGCAAGGGATCTGTCGGTCCTGATAATACACATAGAGTACCATTTGGATCTCTATGATTGGTGCTTTATTAGGTGTTCAGATGCATGGCCTGGAATATGCACATATTCTTCAGAATGTTGAGTATTAGCAGCACTGTTTGACAGTATCATCTTGTGTCACTATCATCTTGTACTGCCAGATATGGCGACAAACAATCAGTCTTTCAGAACAGAAGCCCATCCTTCCTGAACTCTTGGGGTAAGCACAGGCAGCAATTGTCGCTGCAGTTCGATTGGTCCTTATTACTCATTTATTTATTTCGAGAAACCTTCGATCTATTCATCTTCAATTATGACACTAGAACAGACACGAGGAATAATTAAAATTACATTTAGACTCGTAGATCACATAGCGACGACTACAAGCATTGAAGCGAGTTGAAGGCGCGCCATCCTCATCGCCTCTCCCTCATTGAAGTCGGGCACAACTAGTAGTAGTAGTCTAGTAGACAGTCGAAAAGTATATTGCTCCACCATAGGATTTTTCAGTCATAGAGCAAACATCAATGTGCACAATATCAAAAACATTTTCTGCTCGATGTAGAGGGAGTGTACGAAATGAAACCCTATGTTGTTTTCTAGCAAAACAATGTGCACATAGTTTTAAGGATATACCTTTCAACTCAGGGAG
Organism: Aegilops umbellulata; assembly: GCA_032464435.1. Taxonomy (NCBI): domain Eukaryota; kingdom Viridiplantae; phylum Streptophyta; class Magnoliopsida; order Poales; family Poaceae; genus Aegilops; species Aegilops umbellulata. The sequence goes on from CP136058.1 coordinate 337,370,110, forward strand.
GTAAACCATGCGAGCAAGATCATGCATGCCGTTCTTACTCATATGCCAAAGCCTCTTGTGCCACAATTCAACCGAAAGTCTTTGTCAGCAATGTTCAACACTTCATTGCACAACCTGGTTTTAGTCATAGAGAGAACCTTGCTTACTTCCTTGAGCCACTATCAAAAGCCTTTGGTGAGCTTTCATTTTTATTCACCAAAATAATTAGGATGTTTGATATCATCAAGCTTGATCATTGGCAATAAATTCAGTCTTATGTCAAGAACAAGCCTCACATCATCAAGCACTAATATGCAAACTGTGTTTGTCTCAATGCATATAGAACCCTTGCCAATAATTGTTGACGAACGACTATTTCTCATCCTCACTTGGCCAGTAACGTCGCTAGTATAAGATGTGAAATACTCCTTCTGTGAGGTGATGTGAAAGGACACACCTGAGTCCACAACCCAGCTCATGGCGTTATCACAAACAACACTATAAGAGCAACTCCAATGGGGCGACCCATTTCGTCCGCCGCGTCCGTTTGGGTCGGTGCGGACAAAAGTGGAGGCCCAACGCGCCGACCCAAACTTAAATCGTGTCCGCCTGGCGTCCGCGCTGACCCATTTCCGGCCCAAAATTGCGCCCGGAATGCGTCGGCGTCTCCTCGCCGTCCGCCCCGTCCCCACCTGGCGGCCACCCAACCGCCACCAGTCGTCTTATTTATGACGACCACCGACATCGGGCCCACGCGTCAGCCAGTGGAAGCGTCCTTTTTTAACCATGCGTGCGGCGGTGTCGGCCTCATCCACTTCTCCTGTCCACTTCTACCCCCCCACCACCACTCCCTTTGCTTCCTCGCCGGCGACCGCAAACCCTAGCCATGGGCCTCTTCAGCAGCAACAATGGCAAGGGCAAGGGCAAGGGCAAGGGCACCCCCGACGCCTCGTCCTCCCGTGCTTCCCTCCCCCCTCCTCCTCCTCAGGCGGCGACGCGTTTCCGCCCTGGTCGTCGGCGCCTGCACATCCCGGTGCACCAAGCGCGGTGGCACTGGGAGTACAGGCAGCCATTGCCGTACCCCGATGTCACGCTGCCGCACCGTTGGCATCTGGATGCGCAGCGGATCCCGGTGCCTACGGTTCCTCGTACCCAACGGGCACACGACGACGAGGTGCGCAGGCGCCGCGCGCAGCTCACGTCGGAGCAGCGTCGGCTGCCAGAGTACGCCGCCGACTCCCCCAACTGGGAGGCGTGGTTTGCCCTCGAACACGAGGAGCAACGACGCTCGGGTGTCGACTCCGTCCCGCCGCCGTTCCCACCGCCGCCCCCGCAGGTAGAGCCGGAGGACATGGAGGCGGAGGCGGAGTACCAAGCCGCCCTCAAGGAGGCCCTGCAACACGCCCTGGAGGCTAGCCGCCTCGAGGAGGACGCGCACTGGGATGGGCTGGAGCAAGCCCTTGCCCTGTTGGCAGCAGGGGACTCCGTCCATACCCCGCTCTTCGTGCCGCCACTGCCACCGCCGCTGCCCGTCCGGCCCAAGCCGGAGCCGGAGCCGGAGCCGACGCGTAAGCGCTCCCCGCCTCCACCCACTTGGCTGGAGGAGGCCTACTCGTGGACGGGCCAGTACCGCGAGTGGGTGAGCGCGCCTCCCGTCCACTTCGCCGCGACGTCGGAGGAGGAGGCGGCCCACCTCGAGCGATGGAAGGAGCACTGGCTCCACCAGGAGCAGGCCGACGGCGAGGAGCAGATGCGCTACGACGCCATGCTCCAACGCGACGCGGAGGCGCTCCGACTCGAGGAGGAGGAGGAGGAGCGTGCGCGGCTTGCCGCAATGCCGCCGCCCCAGCAGACGCCGGAGGAGGCTGCCTTGGCAGCGTACCAGGCGGCGTTCGGGTGGGCTAGCCCTGCTCCGGTCTTCATCGACCTCACCGACGACTGCGGCGTCGACGGCAAGGGCAAGAGCAAGGCCAACGACGTCTAGGGCAGCGTGCCGGGCGGCAGCAGGCGGGCGCAGACTTTTTTTAATGTTTTATTTAATGTTTATTAGATTTAGGTGGACTTTGGCGGGCGTTTGACCGGCCACTTTATGTTAAATTATATTTATTTCGTGCAACTTATTTTTTTTCCACGGCGGCACATATGGGTCGGCCTCCCCGTTGGGCGGTTAAGCCGACCCATTTTAAAATGCGGACGCGCACGTCCGCCTGGCCGACCCAAACGGACAAAAAACGGACAAAGCGCGCGTCCGTTTGGATCGCCCCGTTGGAGTTGCTCTAACATTCTTCTTATTCAATGACAATATAGTCCTTATCTGCTATAGTCATGGTTGAGCTCCTATTAGCCTTTTACTCAGTTTTCTTTGCAAGTTTTCTCTCTGCAATATCTCTTTTGTACTTACTGCACTCGCTCTTTATGTGCTCAGATTGCCACAATGAAAGCAAGTAATATCTCTTCTCTGTCTTGACTTTGATATCCCTCTGGATTTACTTCTGCCTTGCTGAAATCTTGTGTGAGCGCGTCAACGGTTGTCATTCTTCCCATGGGTTTCAACCACTTATGCATCACAAGAAGACACACCATCACCCGTTTCCTTCTTTCTAGCTTCTTCGTTCAACATATTGTTCTTCACCATCTTCAAAGTCAGCTTCCCATCTGGAGCTGAATTGCTAAGTGACACAACAAGCGTGTTCGAACTATCATACATGAAACTCAGCAGCAACAATGCTTGCACCTCATCCCCAAACTAAATCTTCATGGCTGAAAGTTGGTTTATATGGAATTGGAAGACATTCAAGTGCTCACTCACACTCGTGCCATCTGGGTACTCAACCTTTGCAAGTCTTTTGATCACCAAAGCCTTGTCCATTGTTGTCTTTCTCTCATACATAGACTTCAACTTCTGCCACATCTCATACACATTTGTGTCATTTGCAACATGGTGGAATATATTGTGGTTGATGTACAACCGAATCATACCTACAACCTTTTTATGCAACACTTCTCATTCTTCTTCCGTGACACCGGTGGGTATCTTGTCTTTCACAATTGTCTCACAAAAATCCTTGGAATAAAGGATATCTTTCATGGGCTTCCATAATGACTAATTGAAAGACTCAAATTTTATCATGCCACTCGTTTTACATGTACCGCTTTCCTCCAAATCCATTGTGAGCAGCACTTCCAGCAACAATCAAGCAACTGGGATTGCCAGCCTCCTAAGCAACCAAAATTCTTATGCCACTCTGCTGGGAATTAGCACAAAAACACACTTGTGGTGAACTGAAAACAAAGTAATCTTAGTACCACATCATGTACTAACTCAAAGGATCGTTGCTTCTTAGCATGGAAGGAAACATATGCAACAACATATATATGGAGGAAATAAGTTTCGCAGCACCCTAGACACTCCTCGGACTATGTTTAGTGGAAAGTGTAACACCCTAGACACTTCTCAGATGATATATGATGGTAGGTGTAACTTTCTAAGCGGTGACAAACATTAACATAGAGAGACCAAAATTTTACGTGGAAAACCCCCAACTTGAGGGAAAACCCATGGGCCGAAGCCACCCAAATCCTCTTCCACTATTATCAAATGTGGGATACAATAAGTTCTTCTCTAGATAGCACTAGAGGATCACATACATCAAGATTTCTGAATCTTGGATGAACACAACAAGATTTAGGGCTCAAGAGCTAGGGATTGAAACAATCTCAGCAAATATGATGGTGGTGACTGTTGGATGGAGGGTAAAGCGTCCCCATACTCTCATGTGCAACGTTCAAAATGACCCTAGTCATAACCCTAATGGGTAGTGTGCTTTTTTGCACCTCTTTGGGATGCCTAAAAGTCTTCAAATGATCATCTCCTCACAATCTACATGAGGAGGATATTCCAATGAATTTAGTATCTAATTTTTACTTTGGAGTTTGAAAAAAAGTCAATTTTGAACAATATTAACATGAAGAAGCACCCAATATGAACAAGAGCACAAGGGCGGGTGCTTGGCACAAATTAGTGTCAATCACTAGCGCATCAAAAGCTACAATGTGTCGATTGATTCAAGGTTGGTTCCATGAACAGCTAAGGGCCAAAACACTCAGATATGCAAAGACATTCACGCTCCGTTTATATGTATGTATTGAGGACCTCGGAATTGAATTTGGTCCAATACCAAAATCAGTGTTGTTCCGACAATATGCTACAATACAAAATCTATTGTTTGGTTGCACATGAAATTGCTGGTTGGAATTCAACAAAGGAGGCAATACCAATTTCATGTTTGAATGTTCTGTTGATGAATTGGGAGGGAGAAATGCTCCACGAGGGGCGACGGATCTTGAGGTGCAGGCAGGGGGCAACGGTTGAGAGAGGGAGAGGAGGGGCGGCGGTGGCGAGCACCAAGCAGGAAACGAGGAGTGGAGATGATGGCGAGTGGGGAGAGGAAGAACCGTCGTGGTCGAGCTCCTAGTAGCCACTCCCTTGTCGTCGCTTCTTTTTCACTGTGAGCGAGCCGGTGTGTATCTTTTGCGGGGCGAGCGATTTCAGAGGAAAACGGAGGCCTGGAGCTTGGTATCGTGGAGAGAAATCACTCTAGGTATTGAAACTGTGTCCAGGAAGTGTCTTAATTCTTTATACTCTCTCTGTAAAAAAAAATATAAGAGCGTTTAGCTCACTACTTTAGTGAGCAAAATGCTCTTATATTTCTTTACAGAGGGAATATTTTTATAGGAATATAGGATCTGTTAGATAGGGCTTAATAATTCCCTAAAACCAAAAACAATCCTCAAGTATGACTTGGGGGATCTGCTAGAGATGCGCTCTGTATCATTCCAATTTTATCGGATGTCCCCGAAGGGATGGCTAGAGATGCTCTAACCATGTCAAATTTACAAGCTGGTTTAACCAGTCCTCAGTTCACAGTCTCTAAGCCGCAGTTCCCGGAGCAGTGCTGAAGATGCTGCCCACAGCTTCTTGGCCACCTCTATGTCATAGGACAGCACAGAAGACCTGATGGTTCTTCCCTTCCCTCCAAAAAAATACTTCCCAGATGCTTCCTGCGATACAGCAACTAAAACTCAGAGCTGGTACTGAATGTCGATACATCGTTTTTCTTGCATCAAAATAGCAGAAGCTTTGAGAGGGTTTTGACAGGAAGGTTACAGGCGGCGCCAAGGCTGCGTCAAGGACAGCACCAATCCCCGTATCTGGCTGCTGTAGGAGGTTCAGCGTGCGCAGCATAAAGAACGCGAACCGAGAAAGGCATGGAGGGAGCTCCCGCATGATGTGTGTTTCTACCACACCTGGATCCGCAGCCCTATGAGAATGAAATTTAAGAGTTTAAAGATGAGAATAAACAAACTCAAATGATAAAAATAAATAAAAGGGCTTAAGGTAGCATAGCACGACAGAGAGATGAGCCTTCGAAATCCGCCCTTGTACCAAAGATAACTAACGAATTTCGGTAAAAAGGAAAAGAGAACAGAACTACAGAAGAACATAATTTCGCAAGGACTTAGACATTTGGGTCAGACATGTTTTAGTAGAGGTTTACTTGGTGGGCAATGGGCAAAAAGCGCTGGTACACATCTCATCATGTGAATCAAATACGACTGCATGAAGAATAAATGGAAGGGAAAAACACAAGACAGGACTAAATGGCACATACATGACAGAGATACCAGAAGAGATGTGAAGTTGTCGATGAAGTTCATATGAGAACATAAGTAAACAAACTGCAATGGGAGAAAATGAGACAGATAGATTTTGTAGATAAGAGCTGCATGAAGTGAATACTAAAGCAAGAGGCGTACATTTGGTATACTCGTAAGTACTAGCTAAGGGGTAACTTCCCCCAACTGAATGCTGACCAAACATCACTCCTCGCAGTGCCTCCTCGGACACGTCAATTTCGGACACTGGAGATGTAATAATTGCACGTGTTAATCAAAGGAATGTGTACGGGAAGAGAGGGAAACTGTTAGAATGGTGGTACGATGTGACCAGCTGCAAGAGCAAATAGTACACATAGTATAACAGATTCAAAATAGACGCAACAGGGAAATATCTGGTCCACTTGATTCTGGCAATGGAGCTACTACAACCAAGAAATCCACAGGGAGTGGCAACATAATTCAACAGATAGATGCAAACAAAATAAACAGATAGGTGGGCTTGGCATGCACTCACGCACCTAGACACCTGAGCGATGTCCAGTTCTATGTCAGATAGATGCAAACTAATATATGCAATACAAAAATTTATATAATGTGGCAATGTCCGCAACAATAGTTCAACATAAGCTGAGAAAAGTTCATACAGTTGGTGTACTATATACAATAGGAAAAACTTCAAACTTACCACATCTGTGCGTGAAAGATGTTAGATTAACCACCCGGGAAGGTACCGGGCTGTTCTTCAGCAGTGGTAAAAGAATGCTGGTCAGGATAAATGGACCAATGTAGTTTGTCTGCATCACTCTGAAAGTCGCACGCATTAAGGTTCACTTAGAGAATTGGCTAGATAAAAGAAAGCATAATACTGATATTAAGAGAAGATGTGGTTTGAAGACCACAGAATTCTTTCACAAGAATAATTGCAAGGAAAGCACGTACTCATCAATCCCATCCTCGGTAACTCTGTGTGATTTTGCAAGCATCCCAGCATTATTGATCAAAAGCTGAATGGAAGGCTCCAGACTCGAATCCCGAATCCACTGATTGAGCGAAGCTTCAAACTTCTTAATTGACCTGTAGGATGACAAGTCCACTTGAAAGGCTTCAAGACAGGCATCTGGCTGTTGCCTACGAATTTCTTTAGCGGTCTGGTTTTACATAGAGTGCAGCAGTGATGATAATGGCAAACAGAAGCAAACAGACACCCAACTGAAGCTGCAAACAATACCTCACTCAGCAATTGCGCAGAACGTCCGACTGAGGCAAAATAGAACATGTATCATTTTAGTCCGCTGAATACAAGTCCCACAACAAGGACAAAATAAAGAATGAACATGAATGTAATCGCGAATTCAAGATGCAGCAGAGAATCAATTTATCTGTAGAACAGGTGGTGAATAATGACATGAAACATGGCATCCGCGTTTGCAGATTCATCGAATGTCAGATATATAGCGTTCAACAAAGGGCACTCTATTTTGCACGCGACCAGGCGCGCCAAGTGCTCGACGAAATGCCCGCACGAGCACGACAAGATACACGCGACTCACCGAGCACGACATGGTATCCCTCCCGCGCCAGCGCCGCCGCAGCCGCCCGGCCGAGCCCCGACGTCGCCTGCGAGCGAGCACACCATCGACGGAGCACCGTCAGAAGGCCGCGCACCAATGAGGACAGTATATATATAATACAATATAAAATAGGCAGACACCGAGACACGGCTGGTAGGGGCAGTTCCAGATTACCCCGGTGACCACGCAGATGGGACAGCCGCCGCCGGCGCGACCTACGTCTTCCCGGCGGCGAGGGGCGGCGGTCCGGACACGGAGGAAGAGGAGGAGGTAGGAGTAGAGGAGGGAGACGGTCCACAGCACGCCCATGCGCCAGAACTGGGGCGAGCAGACCATGCGGAGCGCGTCGCGGTCCATGGCGGGGCGGCGGGTCTGGCGATGGCGGCGTCGTGGACCCGTGGACCAGGAGTCACTGCGTCAACTCAAACGAACGGCTGGATCCTTGCTGGAAGCTGCGGGGAACGGAGTTGGCAAACTGCCTGGTCCAGACATCCAAACCGTGTTTTCTTATTTTGAATACATGTTTTGCCGAGTTTACGTTTTTCTCAGGCCCAGACATCCAACCAACCAAACACCTTGCTGAAGATATTCAAAGTTACCCTAAAAAAAGATATTCAAAGTTTAGAAATTATTACGATTGTAACATTTTTCTAATACTACTTCCATTCGACAATAAATTGTGCGCCAGAAACATGCATATTTCATGCAGCGTTTCTGACCAAATTTTTACACAGACATGTTAGTATCTTCTTAATAAACATTCATGGCAAATCTAATGACATGTATTTGATTTTTTTTAGGCATAATGACATTTTTTTAGGCAAATGAGGCATAATGACATGTATTTGATGGGAATGGACGAACGTTACTCATTGGGACACTGGTCCGGCCCATAATTTCAAGGTCGATGTCTAGGTTGGCTCCATAAAAAAAATTGGGCTAGGGGAGCCGGTCACCATCAGCCCACCCAAACAAGCGGGTCGATTCAAATTTAGTTTATCAAAGTTATAGCCTGCGGTTACAATGCATATAAATTTGCAAGGTTGTTGCCCTTGTGCTTATATGAAAACTTCAAATTATTGCGGTTACAACACCCAATCTCTATAAACACATCCAAAAAACTAAGCCAACAAGTCTTGAGATTGACAAAGTCACCACGGACACCTCGCTATCGACAAGAACGTCACCTCCCACTGAATGAATATTCCACCATTATGAGGCACCAAAGCGCAAAAGCCTAGGGTTTGAACCCTGATAGTACTGCCCTCCTGATCAACCTACCACATGTTGGTTCTCCTTAACCAAGAACATCTAAAACACAGAGTTCTACAAACAGGAGAGCGAGGAGCCAACAAACCAATGAAATGCCAAAAACGCAGTGCATTGCATACAGCAAGCTAAAAAGAGCGCCAAACGAACGGGACCATGTCAACACAAAACACATAACTTATTCACAAAGATGAATGGATATACCTGTTGCAAACTAGTAAAACAGAATCGAGATATATCTGTTACAAACACGGGCGCACAAAGGCTAACATCAGCAAAAGAACTGGGTCAGAGAAACATGTATACAAATAATAATCAACAAATACCCCCACCCCCCAAAAAAGGGTGAGAAAAGAAAAACAAAACCCCCTCCCCTCTGTGGAACCTTTACAATGGTGTTACTCGCAGGGTCATGCCATACCCAATACATCATCCCGAGCAAATATCTGTTGTGATAGATAGCGGCGGCGGCCGGAAATGTACAACCTGTGTGTCATGAGCTATCATCCCATGCGTCAAAGCTTCTTGGGAAGGCCATAGGTTTTCTTGAGGAACCTTGTAGCTGCCTCCTCGTGCCGGTAGCACAGGACCCGCAGGACCGTGTTCGCATCATTTGGACTCCAGTGTCCTGTAGTCGTTGGCATCGGCAACTTGCCCCTGGAGGCAGTTCGGCTTTGATCCGAATCGGCAATCAGTCGTTTGAACCGCTCGATGAGGCCTTCCGACTCTGTTCGTAGGAGGGGCAGGACATTCTTCACCTGGGAGGATGCCTTGTCGACCAGTTCCTCCGGCAAACCATCCCCGTCGGCCAGAAACAGGTCTCTGAGGGACCTGAAGTCGCCCTCTATTATCTGAGAGTCCTGCCGTGTAAAAGCACGCAGAGGCCCACCAGCAAGGATAACCAGCAAGAAGCCGTCGAATGTGGCTTTCATCAAAGCCGTTATGGCACGGTTCCGCACCTTGATGTGCACCGTACCTGATATTGTCTCCAGGATAGGATCAAGCTCTCTCAACAATAAGTCCACCCTGCTCGATGCAATATCACCAATGTAGAGAGTGTCCCACAGAATATGGCCCAAGTCGAAAAAGGTGACCTTGTAAGCAGTCGTCTCACACAAGTGTTGTATACCTTCTTGACAGGCCGCCTGACAAAGTTCAAACTTGAACTCCAATCCATTAGTAATATCTGCCTGAGCTGACTCGACGTTCCGCAAGCATGTTTTAATCTTCTTCTCTAGGTTCTCTAGCTCGCTTCGGATGTACTGAAGTGTATTCAAGCGTACACAAAGTTGAGGAAGGCCCAAGGGGTCAGTTCCATTGGTTGCTCCATTTTGTGGTCCTCGATGCTGTGGATTCTGTGGCTTCTCCTTTTTCTTGAATAGTAGTTTCGAGCCAACCTCACATCGCGTTAGTGGAGGTAGTTCGGGCATAAAAGAACTCCGTGACCCTGTAATTAAATCAGAGGGAAACTTTACTCAGCATCCAAACACCAAGTTACGGAAAACGATTCCATCTTTTGTGTACGTAGTACTTACCACAGCCAGATTTTGCTTTAGACACATAAAGCTGTAAGCTTCTATCCAGACCTGCTGTCAGATCAGGAAGAAGAGCTGGATGCATTGGTATGGGCAATTCGAAAAATGCATCCAGTGTTTCCCCAATAATCCGAAGCATCTCCACAGACGAGGGAGCAAAGTTATCTCTGTTGGCACCTGGACTCCATGTCTGCATAGAAGATATTGCCAGACTTAGTGGAACAGAAAACTTAGACTAGGCACATGTTTTAAGCTAAACCTAACAGAACTGCTACTGTGAACAAATTGTGTTGGCATAATCCTCCCATAGGGACCGTTCAGACTCAAGACGCATGAGTCAATATATTGCTTGGGTTTGTACACACAGCTCTTATGGTGCCAACTAGACGGAACAAAACTAATATGGTGGCATGATTTTATTTTATTTTTGACAGCGAACTGAAAACTAGCCACATGAACACTAGCCATATGCAAATATAGACTAACTTAATCTTGCAAGCCATAACATCATGCAACATCAAGTACTAAACTATGAAGCTTTCTATTTATACTGGGAAAATAAGATATGCAGTAATGCAAAACAAGAGCACCTCTTGCTTCAGATTCCGGTCAACCCATCCCTTGAGTCTATCCACCCTTTCTTTTATCCACACTTTCACAAGATTAGCAATTGCATTTTCAGCTTCATATGGTGGCATCTCTCTGATTAATGACTTGCCTCCATCATCACTATCCACAGAATCTTCGACAGCAATATTAACGAGATCCTTTTCTAATTTGTCTGCAGACTTGAGCACTTGAACTGTCTCCGGGGTTAACTCTGTAAGCCCAGCTATGAACTGCTTCAGCTCACTTCCATAACATGAATGAAGGGTTGCAACAGCAACACCTGAAGCGAGGGGATGCCATGTCTTCAATATTGGACTGTACAGATTTTTCTCCTTAATTGCTAGGTCACCAATGTCCTTTGCAAGGATAGACATAACTGGGGTAGGGTTCCTCGATGATCGCTTTGAATCTGCTTCTTCCATTCTCTGTACAGGTGAAAGGTGTGTCACATACATTTCTGTAAGATTTACAGCTCAAATTGTCTAGTAAGAAAAGATTATTAAATGTACTGTTTGGGTTTCAGCAAAATGATTTCTTGGGGATTAGGTACCAGGAATGTACCTCTAAATGTTTTGTTACCAAAATAGCACTAGCATGAGCAGTGCCGCGGTTGACATAATTAAAATAATTAATGAAGCAACTGGACATTTTCAGCGAACGAGGTAAAGGCATACTTTTCAGCGGAAGGGACTTACTTGAGCAAAAGCTGTACGGAGTGAAGACCTTACATATGTTTCTATCCTACTTCGAGCTACATCAGTCTCTTCTTTCCTCCTACGGCGGTATTCATGGGATATATCTTCAACAAGCACCTTTGCAGCTGTCACTCCAATTGAGACAATACCTTGCATGGACTCAATGTTACTTGTATTAAATGTTTCATGGTACGCCAGAAGTCTTTTTTCTGTCCAGCCCATTATCGAGCTTAATGTTGAACTCAATACTTTACAGTAATTTGGATCCTTAGTGGTTTTGGCATCCTTTGCAACTTCAACCAACTGATTCTCAGCAGCAGAAAGCAGCTCGATATCTACTTGGCCTGACATAACAAAATGATTGAACAATGCCCAAGCGAAGCAAAGATTATGAAGCATCTGGTTAATTCCAAGAATAACCCAGGTCTTCTTCAAGAGCTCAATCACCTCATCAATCTCGTCAACCACAGTGCTATCATCACTATCAAAGCAAGCTTCTACCAACATTTGGTAAAGATGGAGATTCAAGGGGAAACCATCTGCCCAGTGGCATCCATCAGAAGTTCCATCATGGGACCTTCCAGCAAGGGACATGACAGCAGTGCGTAAGACCTGCATCGACTCTGAGTTTTTCCCAGTTTCAAGTGGCCTATCATATGCTCCACGTATGATTTGCTTCAGCCGTTGTGCAGAACTGTCTGATTTGTTCAGCGGAACAAACGGGTGAACGAGCAAACCAGCCTCAATAAGCTTCAAGTTCCTGCCCTGCCATGCCTCGTGTTCTTGAAGATCAGGGAAATCTGATGCCTTGAACTGCTGCAGGAATTCCAAGGGTAAAACCATAGCTTCCGCGCGCCTGCCAAGCTGTTACAAGATTTTCTTTTGTAAGATTAAGAAAATTGGAGTTCAAATTAAGTATACACAAGTTCTACATGACTACAGAAATGGGCATTAATTTCATCAATGTTTACCTGGATTTAGTAGGACCATCAAAACAATAGAGACTCCACTATCTTAGCTAAAATTTCTTATTTGAATTTACTCTCTACAGGAATGTGAAGCAGCAGATGACATACTATTAGGTTGTACACATACATACATAGACATAAAGTTCATGTTTAGCATGTTGACATCAACCTGAAGTCCAAAACAAGCATTCCAAAGAAGTTCACCGAGATGGATGTGAGCACTAAAGAAGATGTTAGTGTGTGTAACGGTTCACATGTTCACGAATCAACCAAGCAAAAAATGTCAGAAGCATTGCTAGCAATGCATCCGTTAAACCAAAGTTCTACAGCTAAAGCTACACAACTAAGATGAATGCATTGCCACAATGCCAATACAATTCAAGCATCCAAGGAAGCTCAAGGTGTGGTTTGTATCAAGAAAACCCAGTCATATTACACCCTCTTATTCAGCCAATCCAATGACACTTCATTTTCCTTAACCTACTCCTCCACAAATCCTAACGCACACCTCTGCACTTACACAAATGCTCATGGACACAGTCAAATTCATTGTCGTGAGTCGTTATACTGTCTCCATTCCTTGCAAGAACGGCGAAAGAGGAGGCTTATTTGTTTCTTCTTGGCGCAAGAGCAAAATGCATTTTTGCAGTGGCATGTCAAGTTAATAACTTGTTGGAACTGGCATAAGTAATAGCTCACCCCAAACATTTTTTCCCTCGATCTTCTAAAAGCAAATGATAGTTCAGCAAGTTGTTAGAAGTTCTATTGTATATCATCAACTCCTTATCCTCATTGATGCAATTAATATACACTGCTCTTTGCATGGTGGACTGGATTAGCATCCATGTCACTGATTTCTCCACTTTTGTGGTATATTTTCCCATTTCCTCCCCTTACTTCCACTGCACTTTGTCACTGAAGCAAAACCCCGTATCAAGATAAGAATCATGCAATTTACGACGGTTTCTGGTTCCCACTAATTATATAATTAAAAAATCCTACTAATATATAATCAATGGTACGATCAAATGATGCACGGGAAAGTGAATTGTTCCATTCCAGCCGACAATTATGAGATTCAAGCTAGAAAAAGGAAAGAAAACTATTTTCACACCCCTCGCGGGAAAAGGCCCGCATACTCGCCAGTTGTATTTCAGCTCAACTTGAGATACGGAAAACCAAAAATAGGAAGTGAGAAAATAAGCTTATTTTCAGCTAAATTTGAACTTTATCGAGCCCTCCAACTAACTGCGAAGAACACTAACCAAACTAGAACCAAAACGAAGATCAGATTTTCTATGCTTTTGCCGCAGCACGCTGAACCCACCCCAGATCTACCACAATCTGCCGACACGGGCATTCAAGCAAGCACGAAAATGGCGATCAAATGAGCAAACTTTAAGCTGCATTTCAGCTCGAATCTCACGGATTAACGCGCTAACAGCCGCAGCAAACTCAGAGATCCTACCTGACCCGCGGCGATGCGGAGGAGGCCCCTCCGGATCCTGGCGTCGGCGGGCTCCGACACGCGCATCTGCGCCCGCATCAGCTCCCCGACCGTCGCCGGCCGGCGCGGGGCCGCCTTGACCCCGGGGCCGCCGCTCCCGGGGCTGCCCCCCTTGGACGAGGCCGAGGACTTGAGCCCGAGCGCCTTCTTCATCTTGCTGGCGGCGGCCGAGGTGAGCGAGCGCTGGAGCGAGGAGGAGGAGCTGTTGGCGGAGGACGCCGAGGAGGCCGAGGCGGGGGACGCGGGGCCCGCCTGGGGGATGTAGGTGAGGGGCTTGCCGCCGGTGGTACGGGACGCGGCGACGAGGACCTCGTAGGCGGTCTCGCGGAGCTCGGCCGCGGAGAGCTGCACGCCGAGGTCGGGGAACGGCGACGGCAGCGCGGAGGCGGCCGGCGACGCGGCCGGGGGCGCGAAGCCATTGGAGGAGGAGGAGGCGGAGTCGCGGCGGGGGTCGCGGAACAGGCGGGCCATCGCGTCGGCAGCGGCGGCGGTCGCGGGGGTCGGCAGGGCAGCTTGCCTCTCGCTCTCGCTCTCTCTCTCTAGCTGGTGGGGGGGAGAGAGAAAGGGGAGGAGGTGGGGGTGTGTATGCGCGTGCCGCTTTTGCTCTCCAGCCCAGGGATGGATGATGAGGAGAGAGAAAGGGAAGAGACACCCATGGTGAATTGCAAGATGTACCACGTTTTACCTCAGTTATTATACATGTTGTTCTACAGAGTTAGTACTAAGCTGTCACAAAAAGTTAGTAGTAAGCTGTGTAAACTTGAAAATTAATTCAATATTTAAAAATATATTTTCAAGAAAACGATTTAATCTTTTTTATTGATATATATGCAAGTTACAGTTACTCGATCGATGTCCAAAACGACATGTATTTACGAATAGGGGTGCCTCTTATTACTCTGTGCACTCATGTGAACCATAAGTGTACGAGTTTGTGGGTTTCAATTGATATGAATGGTAATTCTATTTCTCATTCAAGGGCTCAGTAATAAAGTTGGACCCTTGTAAATTTGATTATTGAGTCACTGATTGCATTTACTTTCCCTATAATCCAAATATAAATAATATTGTTGACCCTTAGGTCTCGTGTTTTTTTAGCTTGTTGTGTTATAAATATGTCGTGTGGCATCTTATAAAAATATATTTATCTCTTCTGTAAGGAATAGAATAACATTTTCATTCTAAGTAGTAAAGTACTTTGCAAAAGCAAAAGTAATCTTAGGCCACCTTTCAATTAGAAGAAAATAAGGTGTTACAAACCAGTGGAGCATCTGAGACATATTAGCCACATATTAAAACATGAGGTCTACAAAATTTATAACAATGGCAATTGTATTATTAGGGGCTATATGCGCAAACAAATATATATGTCTGATGTGGGACCAAATTATGTTGGTTTGTTTGCATTGGCTTGTATTGTACTACCTATGTCCTGGTTTATTGGCCCCCTTTGTATTTTGTGCCAAATTTTGACCAAAGATCTAACTAAAAAAATTAATGCATGTCAACAAAATTATATCCTTGGATTCCTATTTGAACATAGTTTTCAATGATATTGTTTTTTAAACATACATTAACATTTTCTTAGTTAAATTTATAGTCAAAATTTGACTCAAAATACTATGGAGATGATAAACCAGGACGGAGGTGGTATTGTATATGTGGTTTCAGTTTTTTTTAGTTGGTGTTTCCAATGCTTGAAATCTGGTTAGGAATTTTAGTACTAAATTACAAAGTATTAGCCTAATCAATTTGATGTCAATTGTCAGAAAATGTAAAAAAGATGACTAGCAGTTGATTGGCTGCCGATGGGTTCTTGCCAATCTCTCAAATGTTGTCATTCTTGGCAACTTTTGGTTTTGCCTCTCTGAAGTCGGGATTTGTTAGATGTATTACCTCAACCTCAAAAGCTTCAAATTTATTGCAACTATCTGGTCAAATTAACCATGCCGAATAAATGACCTATTCGGGATAGATCAATCGCATTTGAGCGAGTAGGTAAAGAAAACCATATACTCTCTCCATTCGGAATTACTTGTCTCGAAAATGGATGTATCTAAAACTAAAATACGTCTAGATACATTCATTTCTGCGACAAGTAATTCCGAACGGAGGAGTATGAGCGTGCATTATCCCGGTGTACGTTTGCGAGAGTAACCACTGCAAAATAGCCTCATCCTCCACTGCCACCTCCATTACCGTACGTGTCAAGGCTAAGGCTGGTCACAATGGGTAGGAACATAAGGTAGTAACATACACACTTATCTAGACTATGTTACTACCTCCACAGTGGGTAGGAACATATAGGTAGTGTCATGCAACGATGCATTTATTAGCTTATAGACTCATTGTTTCTTGAAGTGTGTGATGTTCCGGTAACTTAGCTAGTTACCACAAGCACCTCACTCTTCATTAAATATGTGCCACATAAGCAACGTTGTATTGAAATATGTGATGTTACTCCTAAGTTTCACCCCATTGTGACCAGCCTAAGCAAAAGACTTTGTTGGGAGGAGCAGGAGCACTAGTTGTCGCCTACTAGTAATTGCATGGACCAGGTCCTCCGAAGACGCGTGTGTCCGCCCAGCTGTCTCGTGCGCCGAGTCCACGGGCGTGCATCAGCTGAGGTGCGCTCTGCATTTCGCGGCGCTTTTAACCGTAGCGCAAAAAACAGAAGGAAAAGGTGGGGTAGGAGGAGCCGTCGTTTTCAGGTGAAAAACGCCGAGCGGTTCAGACGAGTGTGAGTTTCACGCAACAAGTCAACACGCACACGACTGTGTTTTTCGAGTCATTTTCAGCTTTGCTAATACGCACTTGCTTCTCCCTGTTTGGAGATATTTTGGATCACAGTACAGCCGCATAGATCAGCCTCCACTTAACTCAGGAAAGACGAGGCGTTCCCTACCCTAGCCGCCGCAACGAGCCAGGCGAAGGCGATCTTCTTCCACCGATCTCCACCGGCCAGGGCGCTGGCCCCTCTCCCTCCGGCTGCTGCTTCGACGGCAGGAGTGAGGGGGGACGTTGTTCCTCTGCTCTGTAGTTAGGATTTAAATTTATAGGATTTAAATTTATAGGTCGTGGTGCGTCGTTGAGTGGTAGGAGCGGTATTTGGACAAATAAATCTGCCTCAACTCTACTCCCACACCAGCGGTGCTTTTCATGGCATCGTCTCGGAATTGATGGCATCATGTGTTTGCCGATCCTTCAGATCGGCAGCATTAGGATTTAAGGATGGACGACACCATCAGGTGTGTCACTCCTTCTGCTCTGTCCCCCTTGCTGCGGCGTTGTCTTTGATGTCATGGTGAAGCAGGGAGGTTTTGTCATGCAGGAGTACGCGTAGACGATTGTCTACGCAAGTGACGGCTGAAAGATGATGCATCTTGTGCTGGGTTTATGGTTGGAGGCTAACAGTTCCGGTTTCCTCCTCCAATATTGTAGTCGTGCGCGGGTGTTAATTCTGAAGTTCGATGACGTGTTCGGGACATGTTGCCCCGGTTTGATTCTTTCAACGGCAATGATTTTGCTTCAAACAAACTATTTTGGATGTCCGTAAAGCTGCTAATCAGTGATGGAGCCGCGTTGAGCTCGGGTGAAGAGGTGATTTGTCTTCTTTTTCTTAATGGAGAGGGACATGCGCTGGTTTTTTCATAGGATTATTCTATCTTTTCGGTCTTTTAATGTCGATATTATGTGTCTTAACTGAATCTTTATTTTATTAATAAGACAAGTATTATCATGAATAAAATTACAATTGCATATTCTTTTTTTTTGCGGGTGATACAATTGCATATTCTTACATACACTTAGTCATATGAACGCACGCATATACATTCTATCCCTGTGAGCATTTTTTGAGAAACTGAGTCAGCGTGACATCTTGACATTGATTAAGTCAACGCAGGTGTCTCGTAATCGACAAAACATCTCCTTCCATTGGTCGAACATCGCCAAACAAACTGAAATAAATTCACGAAATTACAATCAACTGTGATTAAATGTTCTCTTTAGCGAGTATAAAAATTTAGTATTTGTAGTTGACGTTTCACACTTTGTTTGTCCATATAAGAGTATGTCCTTTGAGAAGGCGTTTGAATCCCTCTTGATTTTTTCAGTAAAAAGTCATTCCTGATTTTGGCTCTAAAAAGTACTCCCTCCCTACCGTCATATAAAAGCGTTTTTATAGTGTGAAAAACTTTTTTATATTATAGAACAGAGGAAATAGATAGCATACATACTTTTTATGTTTCCTCAAACAAAAATAGTACTCCCTCAGTTTTTATTTACTCCACGTATTAGCTTTGATCAAAGTCAAGTTTTGTAAACTTTGACAAAGTTTATAGATAAAAATATTGACATATACAGTAACAAATCAATACCAATATATTCTTTATTGAATTTACTTTCACATATATAGATTTGTTATGATAAATATTTATATTATTTGTATAAATTTGGTCAAATTTTGTAAAGCTTGACCTCAGTCAATTTAATATGCAGAGTAAATAAAAACGAGGGGGTATATTCATTTTTACCACTGGCTAACGGGCCGCAGCAAGCATCTGGATTACCGTGCAGTAAACGGACAGGACAGTGTACGGTCACACCTAATGTACAGCTTCAAATCTGGTTTACTCTTTCTTCGATGAGATTGCCCAGTTCAGCGGCCATTTTAAAATTCGAGTCTGCAGGATCGGCCAGTATAATAGATGAAGGTAAGGTCGTCTGGTCGTGGATTGCGCGTGTGATCGAGAAATGCATTACATTCTCCCATATGAAAGACCTGCCCATTAAACCATCTTTATACTCTTGATCAGCTAGAATGTCGTAGCATTTTCCAAGACAGGAGAAATATAGACCTAATTATATGTTAAAACTAGTGTGTGCCATTGATGCACACAGCATCACATTTTTTTTTACAAGAAACTTATAATTTATTCATCTTCAATCATGGCAGTACAAAGAATAACAAAGGTAATAAAAATTACAACCATGTCCGTGGACCACCTAGCGACGACTACAAGCACTGAAGCGAGTCAAAGGCACGCCGCCATCATCACCCCTCCCTCACCAGAGCCGAACAAACCTTGTTGTAGTACACAGTCGGAAAGTCATCATACTAAGGCCCCATAGAATCAGCGCACCAGAGTAGCAACCATCGCCGATGAAGAAAGTCGTAGATCAGAAGGATCAAACATGTAAGCACCCAAACGAAGACCGGATCCAAATAGATCCACCGAAAACCAGCACCGACCGAATCCCGCAAGATCCGACGGAGACAAACCTCCACACGCCCTACGACGATGCAACACGCACCATCGGGACGGGGATAGAACATGAGAGACATTATTCCTAACAAGGGACATCGCCGCGGCCACACAGTCCCAACCAAGACGCCAAAACTAACAAAAACGAGAACGGGGTCCCTCCCGCTGGCGGGGGGCCGAGATCCTCTGCACCTCTGTGGCCTAGAGGCCATCAGAGATGAGGCGGACCGGCGACAATGCCGACGGGAGGAGAAGAGCTTTTCTTCTAGAGGAGGAAAGAGATCTAGACTTGTAGCCGCACAACATTACATATATATATATATGCAGTGAAGACTCAATTTGCTAAGTAATAATATTCTATATCTAAATAGTTAGCTCACGCTCTACACATGTGTGCTCGCGTATCATCTTAATTATTTACAATTTTTTTTATCAAAATCATGTGACATGAACGAAAAATGCATGTTCTCAGTTACCTTTTTGCATTAATCTTTTTTTTTGCGGGTGACCTTTTTGCATTAATCTATCCGTGTAAACCATGCCATCTTATTAATTCATGCATGTCTTGTACTGTTGTTTGGCTCATTTGAGCTCCATCATGTATCGAGGATCTGCTGCCTCTTTATTGTAACCCTATTGTTATGAAATAAAACTTACATTTTCCCTCGTTGTCACGAACTCATCTATGCGCGATCGGATCCGAGAGGGGAAGGGGATGAGATCGAGACTTGGGAGAGAAGCTTCTTTCCAAGGGAGGAGGTACAGATTAGGTGAGAGCTCAGATTCAAACACACACACATCGCATGCCCTGCCTACTGGCCTACAGCTGGCTATATAGCTGCGCTCCACTTGTCCACTTGCCTTACAGGTGGGTCCATGCCACATGGCAGAGAGGGTCCACACCATCATGCGTCCACCGCATCATCTCCTGGTGATGCAGGTGTGACATTCCCCACTCTTTCAGAACGTGCGCCGTCTTCAGGTTCCGCGTGCTGCTCCGCGTTGTCGGCTGGTAGTGCGTCCCACGCCGTTGCTTGCGGAAATCGACGGCGAAGGGTGTCGTAGTCCTCCCAAGTCGTCGCCGTCTCGTCATTGCGCCAACGCACCTTGACCTGCACCAGAGCGTTGTTGCCACGCTTGACCATGCGCCGCTCCAGGATCTCCACTGGTTCGTCGTCGTGGCCGGCGAGGTCTGGGGGTCGTGGCAGCTCGGAGTATAGTTGGGGTTGAATGGCTTGAGCTGGGATACGTGGAAGACTGGGTGGATCTTGCCGTCCGCCGGCAACTCCAGTTTGTACGCCAGCTTGCCGATTTTGTCGATCACCAAGAAGGGCCCGAAGTACTTGAACGCCAGCTTGGCGCAGGGTCTGTTCTCCACCGACGACTACGCGTAGGGCTGGAGCTTGAGGAGAACAACGTCGCCCACCTCGAAGGAGCGCTTCGTGCGGTGCTGATCGGCCTGCTTCTTGAATCTGTGCTGGGCACGGAGAATGTGCTCACTCAGCCGCGCCGTGTGCACGCCCCAGTCCCAAGGCTCGCCGTCGATCATGGGCACCGTCTTGTCGTCCCAGAGTGCCATGGCACCCAGGTTGGGCTCGACGCCGTAAAGGGCTTTGAAGGGGGAGCATTTTTTATCGAGGAATGGAACGACGAGTTGTACCAGAATTCTGCTGTAGGCAACCATCAACGCCATTGCCGGGGCATGTCGTGCACGGCGCAACACAAGTACATTTCCATGCACTGGTTGACGCGTTCGCTCCGACCATCCGTCTGGGGGTGATACGCCGTGGAGAAGAGCAGCTTGGTGCCTGCACTGGCAAAGAGTTCGCGCCAGAGTGCATTGGTGAAGACGCGATCGTTGTCGGAGACGATGGAGCTCGGAATGCCGCGCAGCTTGACAACCTAATCCCAGAAGACCTTGGCCACCTGAGGGGATTTGAATGGGTGACGAAGTGAAATGAAGTGCGCTGATTAGGTTGGTCTGTCCACGACCACCATGATAGAATCGAAGCCCTCCGACGATGGCAAGCCTTCCACGAAATCCATGGTGAGGTCGCGCCACGGAGCGGACAGAACAGGCAAGGGTGCGAGCGTGCCCGCCTGCTTGGATTGCTCGTGCTTGGCATGCTGACAAACTGGGCACTGCCGCACGTAGTTGGTGACGTCGGTCTTCAATCTTACCCACACGAAAAGTTTCTTGATGCGCTGGTAGGTGGCCGTGGCACCGGAGTGACCACCGACCGTGCTGTCATGCAGAGCGCTGATGATCTTGGTGCGCAAGGCCGTGTTCTTGCCAATCCACAAGCGCTCCTGCTTGCGGATGAGCCCCTTGTAGAGCTTGTACCCGTAGTCGTCGAGACTGTGGTTCGCGACACGCGCCAGGCGATCCCGCGCATCGGCGTCCGTGGCGTAGGAGTTCGCCACCTCTTGAACCCATGTTGGCTAGAAGATGGAGAGCGCGTCGAGGTTCAGAGTCGCGCCCACATGAGAGAGAACGTCAGCTGCTCCATTTTCGCTGCCGTGACGGTAGCGGAACTTGAATTGGAGCCCCACCAGCTGGGCCATGGCCTTGCGCTGCAGGTCGGTGGTGAGCTGCTGGTCCTGCAGGTTGGAGAGGCTTTTGTGATCCTTGATGATGCTGAACGGGCCCCGTTGCAAGTATGCGCACCACTTCTCGACGGCCATCATGACGGCGATGAACTCCTTCTCGTATGCCGACAACCTCTGGTTGCGCATGCCCAGGGCCTTGCCGAGAAACGCCACTGGTGCCCTTCCTGCGCCAGTACCGCGCCGACGCCGGTGTCGCACGCGTCCGTCTCAATCGCGAATGGGCGCGCAAAATCTGGGAGTGCGAGCACGGGCGCGGTCGCCATTGCACGCTTGAGGAGACCGAACGCCACCTGCGCCCTTTCCGTCCACTCGAAGCCCTTCTTGGTCAGCAAGCTAGTGAGCGGCTTGGCGATGATGCCGTAGTGCGTGATGAACTTGCAATAGTAGCCGGTGAGGCCGAGGAAGCCGCGAAGCTCGGTCGCGTTGGTTGGGGTAGGCCATGCCACCATAGCTTGCGTCTTCTCGAGGTCTGTGGCAACGCCATACTTGGAAATGATGTAGCCGAGGTAGGAGATGCTGTCCTGGGCGAACGAGCACTTGGACTCCTTGGCGTACAGCTGGTGCTCCCATAGCAGGGCGAGGACGAGGCGAAGGTGCTCCAGGTGCTCCTCCAAGGTCTTGTTGAAGATCAAGATGTCATCAAGGAATATGATTACAAACTTACGCACATACTTGGCGAAGATTGCATTCATGAGGCACTGGAAGGTTGCTGGGGCATTCGTCAGCCCGAACGGCATGACCTTGAAGTGGAAGTGGCCATGGTGCGTCTTGAACGTCGTCTTCTCCTCGTCACCCGTGCACATGCGTATCTGGTGATAACCAGCACGAAGGTCCAGCTTGGAAAAGAAGGCCGCTCTGGCCAACTCGTCGAGCAATTCATCCACGATGGGGAGGGGAAACTTGTTCTTGACCGTGGCATCATTGAGCCGGCGATAATCGACACAGAAATGCCAGGTGCCGTCCTTCTTCTTGACGAGCAGCACGGGCGCAGCGAAGGGACTCATGTTGTGTTCGATGACGCCAGACTGGAGCATCTCATGGACCTGACGCTCAATTTCGTCTTTCTGCAGTGGCGAGTAGCGATACGGGCGCGAGTTGGCGAGGCGCGCGTCGTCCACCAAGGTGATGGTGTGATCGTAGCGGCGATGTGGAGGCAAGCCCTTGGGGTCGGCGAACACGTTGGCGAAGTCCATCGGAACGCTCTGCACACTGGGCGGCACCTTGGTCGCTTGCGGCTCGGGTGCACGGTGCAAGTCCAGGACCGCCATGTACCAAATGTTGTTGCCTGCTTGCCATTTGCACAATTGCCCGGGCTCGATTTCTTCCATCTTCTCGTTCTGTTTGGGTCGAACACCTTGCAGGGTGATCATGGCGCCGTGGTGCTCAAATGCCAGTGTCTTCTCGAGCCAGTGGCAACTCATCGGGCTGAACTGCTCCAACCAGTCCATGCCGAGCACGCCGTCGTAGGCCCCCAAATCCAGTTGCCTCATATCGGTGGTGAACGTGTGCCCTTGCATCCACCAGGTCAACCCTTGAACCATGTTGTCGCAGGTCATGCGCTCCCTGTTGGCCACTCGGACCTCCAGCGCTGGCACAAGTACAGATGGTGCGTGCACGCGCTCGACGAACGCCTTGGGACGAAGCTGTGCGTGCTCCCTGAGTCCACCAATAATAGCATGACTTGATTGCCGATGAGCGCGCACAGACGGATGGTGCACGACGAATTTGTACCGGCAACAGCGTGCGTGGAGAGCACGCAGCACTCTGGTGCAGGATCTTGATCAGCCGACGCGTCGAGCAGGTCCAGGGCGTGAACGGAGTCGTCACCCAGCACTTTGCCATAGTCCCCGACCTGAATTCTGAGCAGTTGAGTGGCCGACTTGCATCGATGGTCGCGGGAGTAACGATCACCGCACTTGAAGCAGATCCCATTGGCACGTCGGTGCTCCTGGAGTTGCCGCTTGCGTGCCAGGTCGTCGTTGGGCACTACAGCGCCTCCTGGCCATGGCGCCCCCACAACCCGGGGAGGGAGCGGTGGGGGAGGTGGTCGCCCCACGGGGATGATCCGCGGTCGAGCACGTTGCGTGCCTGCCTCCTCCACGATCCGGGCCAACACCGCGGCGCGTGTTATGCTGGACGGCTCCTGCAGACGAGCAACAACCCGCTGGTTGTCGTGCAAGCCTAGCAGGAACTGAGTGATGAATAGCTTGGGGTTGAGCGACACGTCGAGGGCAAGCAGGTGATACATGTGAGCCTCGAATGCCGTCCTGTACTCGGAGACGGTGCCGGTTTGGCGGAGCTGCAGCAGCTTATGAATCTCCACCTCAAACTCGTCCGGTGCGAACTCGCTGATGATGGCCGCGGTGAACTCTTCCCAGGTTGGCGCTCGGTGCGTCTGCCATTACGCCTGGAACCAGTGCGCCGCGTGACCGTCGATGTAGAGTGAGGCCGTGGTGACCCAACGGTGCTGCGGAAGGCGGTATAGGTCGAAGTAGGCGATGCAGCTGTCGATCCACAGGTTGGGTGCGCCGCCGTCGAAGTGGGGAAAATCGTGCTTGGGTGGCTTGACCGTGTACTCCTCGCGTGACCCATGGTGCGAATCGTGACCCACCATGAATGCAGGCATCTGCCCGATGCCCGCGAACTGCAGAGGGTGCCGCGTAGGAAGCAGGGGCGGTCCATTGTTGGCGAGGTGAATGGTGGGGCCCTGAGGACGACACCCGTGGCCGTGCTCCAACGACGTCACCATAGAGGCCTGGGTGTCGCCGTCGTGGTGGTCGGCGTCGTTCTGTCAGTGGCGCTCGGCGGCGGACGACGAAGGTGGTGGCTCGTGATACGTCTCCGTCGTATCTACTTTTCCAAACACTTTTGCCCTTGTTTTGGACTCTAATTTCATGATTTGAATGGAACTAACCCGGACTGACGTTGTTTTCAGCAGAATTGCCATGGTGTTATTTTTGTGCATGAAAAAGTTCTCGCAATGACCTGAAACTCCACGGAGAATATTTCTGGAATATATAAAAAATACTGGCGAAAGAATCAAGACCAGGGGGCCCACACCCTGTCCACAAGGGTGGGGGGCGCCTACCCCCTGGGCGCGCCTCCCTGTCTCGTGGGCCCCCTGAGGCTCCATCGACCTTAACTCCAACTCTATATATTCACGTTCTGGGAGAAAAAATCAGAGAGAAGGATTCATCGCGTTTTATGATACCGAGCCACCGCCAAGCCCTAATCTCTCTCGGGAGGGCTGATCTGGAGTCCATTCGGGGCTTCGGAGAGGGGAATCCGTCGCCGTCATCATCATCAACCTTCCTCCATCACCAATTTCATGATGCTCACCGCCGTGCGTGAGTAATTCCATCGTAGGCTTGTTGGACGGTGATGGGTTGGATGAGATTTATCATGTAATCGAGTTAGTTTTGTTAGGGTTTGATCCCTAGTATCCATTATGTTCTAAGATTGATGTTGCTATGACTTCGCTATGCTTAATGCTTGTCACTAGGGCCCGAGTGCCATGAGTTCATATCTGAAGCTATTATGTTTTCATGAATATATGTGAGTTCTTGATCCTATCTTGCAAGTCAATAGTTACCTACTATGTGTTATGATCCGGCAACCCCGAAGTGACAATAATCGGGACCACTCCCGGTGATGACCGTAGTTTGAGGAGTTCATGTATTCACTAAGTGTTAATGCTTTGGTCCGGTACTCTATTAAAAGGAGGCCTTAATATCCCTTAGTTTCCAATAGGACTCCGCTGCCACGGGAGGGTAGGATAAAAGATGTCATGCAAGTTATTTTCCATAAGCACGTATGACTATATTCGGAATACATGCCTACATTACATTGATGAACTGGAGCTAGTTTTGTGTCACCCTATGTTATAACTGTTGCATGAGGAATCACATCCGACATAATTATCCATCATTGATCCAATGCCTACGAGCTCTTCACATATTGATCTTTGCTTAATTACTTTACCGTTGCCATTGTTACAATTACTACAAAACTGCTACTGTTACTTTTGCCACCGTTACCGTTAATTTCATACTACTTTGCTACTAAATACTTTGCTACAGATATTAAGTTTTCCATGTGTGGTTGAATTTACAACTCAGCTGCTAATACTTGAGAATATTCTTTGGCTCCCCTTGTGTCGAATCAATAAATTTGGGTTGAATACTCTACCCTCAAAAACTGTTGCGATCCCCTATACTTGTGGGTTATCAAGACTATTTTCTGGCGCCGTCGCCGGGGAGCATAGCTCTATTCGTTGAGTCACTTGGGATTTATATCTGTTGATCACTATGAGGAACTTGAAAGACGAATAAACCAAGATTTATCCCTCAACTACGAGGGGAGGTAAGGAACTGCCATCTAGCTCTGCACTTGATTCACCTTCTGTTTTGAGTAAACTTGCGACATCTAAACCTACTCCTGCTATTGATTCTGATATGTCGCATGTTATTGATGATGCCACTTCTGCTATGCATGATGCTTATGATGAAACTACTTCTATGCTTGATAATACTGTGCCATTAGATGAATTTCTTGATGAACAACTTGCTAGGGTTAGAGAGAATGAAATTATTGAAACTGATAATATTGATGAAAGTGATGATGAAGATTCTCCCCCTAGATATGAATTGCCTGTTGTGCCTGAGGGTTATGTTATGGATGAAGAAACTGCTAGAGAATTTCTTGCTTGCAATGATAGATATGATCTTAAGAAATTATTAGCTAAGCTGAAAGAAAAGTATTTGAATGCTAAAATGAAATATGACCCTGCTTTTGCTACTTCACCTATCTGTATTTCCGATAAGGATTATGATTTCTCTATCGATCCTGAGATGATTACTTTGGTTGAATCTGATCCTTTTTATGGCTATGAATCTGAAACTGTTGTGGCACATCTTACTAAATTAAATGATATAGCCACCCTATTCACTCACGAAGAAAAAATTCGTTACTACTATATCCTTAATCTATTTCCATTCTCATTAAAGGGTGATGCTAAAACATGGTTTAATTCTCTTGATCCTGGTTGTGTGTGTAGTCCCAGGATATGATTTATTACTTCTCTGCTAAATATTTCCCCGCTCATAAGAAACAAGCTACCTTAAAGGAAATATATAATTTTGTGCAAATTGAAGAAGAGAGTCTCCCACAAGCTTGGGGGAGGCTTCTCCGATTACTTAATGCTTTGCCTGATCATCCTCTCAAGAAAAATGAAATACTTGATATATTTTATAATGGACTAACCGATGCTTCCAGAGACCACCTGGATAGTTGTGCTGGTTGTGTTTTCAGGGAAAGAACTATCGATCAAGCTGAATTGCCATTGATTAATATGTTGAGTAATGAAAATGATTGGACACTTCCTGAACCAACTCCTAAGCCAACTCCGAAGAAAAGGGGTATTCTATTTCTCAGTCCTGAAGATATGCAAGAGGCAAAGAAATCTATGAAAGAAAAAGGTATTAAAGCTGAAGATGTTAAGAATTTACCACCTATTGAAGAAATACATGGTCTTGATAACCCGACACAGGTAGTAAAGGTAAATTCTCTCTATAGATTTGATGAAGGTGATATCCCTTGTAATAAGTCTGCTAGCCAATGCTTAGATGAGTTTGATAATTTTATTGTTAAACAAGAAAACTTCAATGCTTATGTTGGTAGACAACTGAAACGCAATGCTTATATGATTGAACACTTGAGTGATTATATGTCTAGAGTTAAAGGTGAACTTCAACTTATTAGTAAACATGCTTCTATGGTTACCACTCAAGTAGAACAAGTGCTTAAAGCTCAAAATGATTTGCTTAATGAATTAAATAACAAGAAAAATGATAGTGTTGTTAGAGTTATGACTAGAGGGGGTAAAATGACTTAGGAACCCTTGTATCCCGAGGGCCACCCTAAGAGAATTGAGCAAGATTCTCAGAAAACTAATGTTGATGCACCTAGTCCTTCTAAGAAGAAGAAAAAGAAAAATGATAGGACTTTGCATGCTTCTAGTGAACCTGTTGTTGACACACCTGAGAATCCCAATGATATTTCTATTTCTGATGCTGAAACACAATCTGGTGATGAGCATGAACCTAGTTATAATGTTAATAATGATGTTCATGCTTATGCTCAACCTAGCAATGACAATGATGTAGAAATTGAACCTGTTGTTGATCTTGATGACCCACAATCAAAGAATCAACGTTATGATAAGAGAGACTTCGTTGGTAGGAAGCACGGTGAAGAAAGAGAACCATGGGTTCAGAAACCCATGCCTTTTCCTCCTAAACCATCCAAGAAAAAGGATGATGAGGATTTTGAGCACTTTGCTGAAATGATTAGACCTATCTTTTTGCGTATGCGTTTGACTGATATGCTTAAAATGAATCCTTATGCTAAGTATATGAAAGATATTGTTACAAATAAAAGAAAGATACCGGAAGCTGAAATTTCCACCATGCTTGCTAATTATACTATGAAGGGTGGAATACCTAAGAAACTAGGAGATCCAGGGGTACCAACTATACCGTGCTCCATTAAAATAAACTATGTTAAAACTGCTTTATGTGATCTTGGAGCCGGTGTTAGTGTTATGCCTCTCTCTTTATATCATAGACTTGATTTGAATAAGTTGACACCTACTGAAATGTCTTTGCAAATGGCCGATAAATCAACTGCTATACCTGTCGGTATTTGTGAGGATGTGCCTGTTGTGGTTGCAAACGTTACTATTTTAATGGACTTTGTTATTCTTGATATCCCCGAGGACGATAGTATGTCGATTATCCTTGGTAGACCATTTTTGAATACTGCACGGGCTGTTATTGATTGCAACAAAGGCAATGTCACTATTCATGTTAATGGTAATGAGCATACGGTACACTTTCCGAGGAAACAACCTGAAGTCCACAGTATCAATTCTATTGGAAAAATTCCAACAATTACTATTGGAGGTTTTGAGTTTCCTCTTGCTACTATCAAGAAGAAATATGATATTCTTATTGTTGGTGACATGCATATCCCCGTTGAGGTAACCTAGTGCTATTCGAAAATTCTCCGGTTTCATGGGATTCGGAATGAGTTTGTTAACATGACTTGATCAACCTTATTAGTGGATTCCTTTTGATGAGCATGAGATGGGTGAAGTTAGAAAGCACAACTCTCTGTACCCTCCTTTTACTTTATGTTATTTAGATTAAATAAAGCAAAAAGTAGTATTTCCTGTCTGTTTTCTGAATTATCCGTGAAATAAAAAATACCCCGAAAATAAAAGTTCTCCAAATGCCCTGAAATTGAAATATGATTTTTTTGTAGAATATTTAAGAATATCTGGCACCGAGAACACACCAGAGGGGGCAACCACCTCGCCACGAGGGTGCAGGGCGCGCCCTACCCCCTCGTGGGCCCCATGTGGCTCCCCTCCACTTATTCCTGCACCCACATACTTCGTCTTCCTCTAGAAAAAAATCACCACACAGCTCAAACCCGAGTTCTAGCTCATCTTGTTGTGATTTTCGATCTCCTTGCTCAAAGCTCCACTCACAAAACTGCTTTGGGGGATTGTTCTTCGGTATGTGACTCCTCCAATGGTCCAATTAGTTTTTGTTCTAGTGCTTTATTTATTGCAATTTTTTACTTCTTAGGTGACCCTGTTCTTGAGCTTGCATGTTAAATTTATATGGTCCCAAGTAGTTCTAATGCATGATATAGCCTCTAGGCACTTGTGGGAGTAGTTGCTATCAATCTTGTTGAGTTTGGTTCACTTTTATTTTGAGTCACTAAAAATTTCAGAAATTTTTCAGAGGAAGGAATATGTTTAGGAAAATGTACCAAGGTGGTTCCTCAAGGAAGCAAGGCCCAAGGTTCGCGATACGTGAGCAGGACAATGAACTACCAAGGGAAGCTCAAGTGTGGCCTTGTGAATGGCCGTCAGAAGAGTTTTTGGTCCAAGCAGGTATCAAGGATGAATTTGACGCGTATGTGCGTAATGCTGATCTTGAGAGCTTCGTGTCAGATAAGTGCCCGCAATACCGTTACCTAACTGTTTCCTTTTTGAGAAGGTTTGAATTTACATCCTCGCGCAATTCTCACACTGTTTTATTTGATCTTTATAATAAATCATATACCATGGATTTAGAAGATTTTAATACTGCTTGTAAACTCCCGCAGTGGGGCAATGTTAGTGAACCTCGCAAATTTGAATATAAAGATTTTCTTGCTAGTATCACTGTGGGGGAATCTAGTGAAATCATACAAGCTACCATAGGGAGCATTCATTTTCCTTCCGTACATTACTTTGCTCTCTTCGTAGGTAGATGCATTAATGGTAAAGATGAGGCTTGTCACATGTGCATTCCAGATCTTAGTGTCCTCAAGAGTACGGTATTAGGTGATAAACAATATAACTTGGGGGCCATTGTTGCACGAAGGTTTCATCTTGACAGTTTAAGTGGAGACTTGTTTGGTGGAATTTATGCAACTCGTGTAGCTAATTATCTTGATGTACCCATACATGAAAATGATATGGAGTTACCTCCTGCTTATCTAGATTATAATGCTATGGTTCGCCATCAGTTTGTTGAGAGGAATGAACAGTCCCTCCAGTACCGACTAATCTTT
Source organism: Aegilops umbellulata (assembly GCA_032464435.1). NCBI lineage: Eukaryota > Viridiplantae > Streptophyta > Magnoliopsida > Poales > Poaceae > Aegilops > Aegilops umbellulata. Next base: position 337,400,427 of record CP136058.1, read on the forward strand.
GACAAACGTCGCACTGTCCATGTTGCTCTCCCTGCTCCTACTTTCTTTGACTTTCAGGCAAAAAGGAGATATGTTATAACCAGGGAGGAGGTGAACGAGTACGAGAGGAGGACGGAGGCAGCCCGCCTCCAAGCTGCAGCTTGTCAGGCAGTAGCCGCTGCATCTCAGTACAACCCAAGTTACAACTTTGGATATCCGCCAGGCTAGCAGTGGCCCTAGACCAACTTAGGCCAAAAGCCTAAGCTTGGGGGAGTACGTATTTCTCACCGACATTACATTCATGTTCACACACTCATGCCAGTTGTCGGTGCTCATACTTTTTCATTGTACTATACATGCTAGTTTATTGTCTTTTCTAAGCCTTCTTCTTGTGTGTTTGAAAAACCTTAAGAAAAGCCAAAAATATAGTTGTAGCTTTTAGCTAGTTTACTTTCCATGCCTGTAGTAGTAATAATTAAAAGAAAAACCAAAAAGATTTCTCGTTCTTGTTTTGCTTTTTGGGAGCTTTCCCGTGTAAATAGTTTTATTTCCTTTCTTTTCTTTGGGGGTTGAGAGGAGAAGACCATGATGAAAATGTTGATGTGGCTCTTATATGCATTACTGTTGATTTAACAAAGAGCCCATATTACCTTGTCTTCTCCTGTGTATTAAATGCTTGCAGATTCCAGCTTAGTCCAATGCACGTGCACTATGATTATTATCCACACCGTTCGGCCGTGCAAGTGAAAGGCAATAATGACGATATATGATGGACTAATTGAGATGCGAGAAGCTGGTATGAACTCGACCCATCTTGTTTTTGTAAATATGATTAGTTCATCATTCCTGATTCAGCCTATTATGAAGGAAACATGTTTGCAATGACAATTAGAGATTATAGTTGCTCATGCCATGCTTAATTAGCTAGGAGTTTATAATGGTTTACGTTGCGTGCCAACATGCTATTACAATGGTTGTGATGTGGTATGATAGGGTGGTATCCTCCTTTGAACGATTCGAGTGGCTTGACTTGGCACATGTTCACGCTTGTAGTTGAAAAAAAATCAACATAGCCCCCATGTTATTTATATTCATGGTGAATTATATCCTACTCATGCTTGCACTCCGTGTTGATTAATTTTAATGCATGTTCATGACTGTTGTTGCTCTCTAGTTGGTCACTTCCCAGTCTTTTTCTAGTCTTCACTTGTACTAAGCGGGAATACTGCTTGTGCATCCACTTCCATAAACCCCAAAGTTATTCCATATGAGTCCACCATACCTTCCTATATGCGGTATCTACCTGCCGTTCCAAGTAAATCTATATGTGCCAAACTCTAAACCTTCAAATGAAATTATGTTTTGTATGCTCGAATAGCTCATGTATCAACTAGGGCTGTCTATATCTTCCATGCTAGGTGGGTTATTCTCAAGAGGAGTGGACTCCGCTCCTCACTCACGAGAAAATGGCTGGTCACCGGGATGCCCAGTCCCTTGCTTGAACCAAATCAAAATAATTGCAAACAAAACTCCCCCAGGACTGTTGTTAGTTGGAGGGACCCGTTGTTTCGGGCAAGCCATGGATTGATGCTTGTTGGTGGTGGGGGAGTATAAACTTTATCATTCTGTTTGGGAACCGCCTATAATGTGTGTAGCATGGAAGATATCGAGATCTCTTGGTTGTTATGTTGAAAATGAAAGTATGCCTCTCAAAATATTATTTATCTCTGTTTAAAAAATCGAGCTCTGGCACCTCTACAAATCCCTGCTTCCCTCTACGAAGGGACTATCTATTTACTTTTATGTTGAGTCATCACCCTCTTATTAAAAAGCACCAGTTGGAGAGCACTGTTGTCATTTGCATCCATTACTATTAGTTTACATTGAGTATGCCTATGACTGGATCTCTTTTACCATGAATTACAATGTCTAGTCGGTCCTTGATCTTCAGAGGTGCTCTGCATTTATGTTTTGCGGTCTCATAAAGGGCTAGTGAGATACCATATTGTTATATCATATTATGATTGTTTTGAGAAAGTGTTGTCATCTGAGATTTATTATTATTGCTCGCTAGTTGATTATGCCATTGATATGAGTAAACATGAGACCTAAGTGTTATTGTGAATATGGTTAGTTCATAATATTTGCTGAAAACTTGAATGTTGGCTTTACGTATTTACAACAACAAGAGCAAACAGAGTTTGTAAAAGTTTTTCTTTATCACTTTCAGTTTGTCAACTGAATTGCTTGAGGACAAGCAAAGGTTTAAGCTTGGGGGAGTTGATACGTCTCCATTGTATCTACTTTCCCAAACACTTTTGCCCTTGTTTTGGACTCTGACTTGCATGATTTGAATGGAACTAACCCGGACTGACGCTGTTTTCAGCAGAAATAAAAGTCCTCGGAAATGACCTGAAACTTCACGGAGAATATTTCTGGAATATATAAAAAATACTGGAGAAAGAATCAAGACCAGGGGCCCACACCCTCTCCACGAGTGTGGGGGGCGCGCCTACCCCCTGGGCGTGCCCCCTGTCTCATGGGCCCACTGAGGCTCCACCGACCTCAACTCCAACTCTCTATATATTCACGTTCAGGGAGAAAAAAATCCGAGAGAAGGATTCATCACGTTTTACGATACGGAGCCGCCGCCAAGCCCTAATCTCTCTCGGGAGGGCTGATCTGGAGTCCGTTCGGGGCTCCGGAGAGGGGAATCCGTCGCCGTCCTCATCACCAACCTTCCTCCATCACCAATTTCATGATGCTCACCGCCGTGCGTGAGTAATTCCATCTTAGGCTTGCTGGACGGTGATGGGTTGGATGAGATTTATCATGTAATCGAGTTAGTTTTGTTAGGGTTTGATCCCTAGTATCCATTATGTCTTGAGATTGATGTTGCTATGACTTTGCTATGCTTAATGCTTGTCACTAGGGCCCGAGTGCCATGAGTTCAGATCTGAACCTATTATGTTTTCATGAATATATGTGAGTTCTTGATCCTATCTTGCAAGTCAATAGTCACCTACTATGTGTTATGATCCGGCAACCCCGAAGTTACAATAATCGGGACCACTCCCGGTGATGACCGTAGTTTGAGGAGTTCATGTATTCACTAAGTGTTAATGCTTTGGTCCGGTACTCTATTAAAAAGGATGCCTTAATATCTCTTAATTTCCAATAGGACCCCGCTGCCACGGGAGTTAGGACAAAAGATGTCATGTAAGTTCTTTTCCATAAGCACGTGTGACTATATTCGGAATATATGCCTACATTACATTGATGAACTGGAGCTAGTTCTGTGTCACCCTATGTTATAACTGTTGCATGAGGAATCGCATCCGACATAATTATCCATCATTGATCCAATGCCTACGAGATTTTCACATATTGATCTTTGCTTAGTTACTTTACCGTTCCCACTGTTACAATTACTACAAAACTGCTACTGTTACTTTTGCCACCGTTACCATTACTTCCATACTTCTTGGCTACTAAATACTTTGCTGCAGAAATTAAGTCTTCCAGGTGTGGTTAAATTGACAACTCAGCTGCTAATACTTGAGAATATTCTTTGGCTCCCCTTGTGTCGAATCAATAAATTGGGTTTGAATACTCTACCCTCGAAAACTGTTGTGATCCCCTATACTTGTGGGTTATGAGCTCGCGTTGCTGACGCACCTCATCGACATCGGCTTGGGTGAGGTCCAGGTGCTTGCAGATGTGCGCCAGATCGGAGGAGACCTGCGTGTTGAACGCGATCTGGGCCTCGCGCCGCTTGTCGCCTGCAAGCGTGGTCTCGTCGAAGCGCTTCAGGAGCGCCTGCAGCATCGCCTTGAGCTCTCCCGTGGACTCCGACATGGCGGTGATGATATGGCGAGTCTGAGCAGAGGGTTTGCTGGGCGGCGCTGTCGCACTCACTCCAAATCAGGCCAACCCCGCTTGGGATTTCGAGCGGATCTCTCCGGAGCAAGACCGCACCCGCAGCGGTGGATGTTACGGCTCGATCAAGAGGGGATGAGTGGCAGCGAAGAAAAAATTGTGGGGCGAAACCTAGCTCTGATTACCATATGTCATGAACTCATCTATGCGCGATCGGATCCGAGAGGGGAAGGGGATGAGATCGAGACTTGGGAGAGAAGCTTCTTTCCAAGGGAGGAGGTACAAATTAGGTGAGAGTTTAGATTCAAACACACACACATTGCATGCCCTGCCTACTGGCCTACATCTAGCTATATCTCTGCGCTTCACTTGTCCACTTGCCTTACAGGTGGGTCCATGCCACATGGTAGAGGGGGTCCACACCATCATGCGTCCACCGCATCATCTCCTCGTGATGCAGGTGTGACACTTGCAAAAAAAACGTGTCCTTTTTTTTCAAGTCATGCATGTATTCATTTTGTTGGGGAATGCTACCTCTTGAGCATGCGTTGGTTTTTCCTTGAAGAGGAAAGGGTGATGCAACAAAGTAGCGTAAGTATTTCCCTCAGTTTTTGAGAACCAAGGTATCAATCCAGTAGGAGGTTACACGCAAGTCGCCTCGTACCTACACAAACAAATAAGAACCTTCCAACCAACACGATAAAGGGGTTGTAAATCCTTTCACGGCCACTTGCAGAAGTGAGATCTGATAGAGATAATAAGATAAATATTTTAGGTATTTTTATGATATAGATTGGAAAGTAAAGATTGCAAAATAAAAGATGGAAGAAATAGTAAATTGATTGGAAAATAATATGATGGATGATAGACCCGGGGGCCATAGGTTTCACTAGTGGCTTCTCTCAAGATAGCATAATTTACGGTGGGTGAACAAATTACTGTCGAGCAATTGATAGAAAAGCGCATACTTATGAGAATATCTAGGCATGATCATGTATATAGGCATCACGTCCGCGACAAGTAGACCGAAACGATTCTACATCTACTACTATTACTCCACACATCGACCGCTATCCAGCATGCATCTAGAGTATTAAGTTCATAAGAACAGAGTAACGCATTAGGCAAGATGACATGATGTAGAGGGATAAACTCAAGCAATATGATATAAACCCCATCTTTTTATCCTCGATGGCAACAATACAATACGTGCCTTGCTGCCCCTGCTGTCACTCGGAAAGGACACCACAAGATTGAACCCAAAGCTAAGCACTTCTCCCATTGCAAGAAAGATCAATCTAGTAGGCCAAACCAAACTGATAATTCAAAGAGACTTGCAAAGATATTTAAATCATGCATAAAAGAATTCAGAGAAGAACCAAATATTGTTCATAGATAATCTTGATCATAAACCCACAATTCATCGGATCTCGACAAACACACCACAAAAAGAATTACATCGAATAGATCTCCAAGAAGATCGAGGAGAACTTTGTATTGAGAACCAAAGAGAGAGAAGAAGCCATCTAGCTAATAACTATGGACCCAAAGGTTTGTGGTAAACTACTCACACATCATCGGAGAGGCTATGGTGTTCATGTAGAAGCCCTCCATGATCGATTCCCCCTCCGGCGGAGCGCCGGAAAAGGCCCCAAGATGGGATCTCACAGGTATAGAAGGTTGTGGCGGTGGAAATAGGGTTTCGTGCTGCTCTCGGATGTTTTGGGGGTATATGAGTATATATAGGCGAAAGAAGTAGGTCGGTGGTGTTGGGTAACGTAGTAATTTCAAAAAAAAATTCCTACGCACACGCAAGATCATGGTGATGCATAGCAACGAGAGGGGAGAGTGTTGTCTACGTACCCTCGTAGACCGAAGTGGAAGCGTTGACTCAACGTAGAGGAAGTAGTCGTATGTTCTCCTCGCGATCCGACCGATCCAAGTACCGTTACTCCGGCACCTCCGAGTTCTTGGCACACGTTCAGCTCGATGACGATCCCCGGGCTCCGATCCAGCAAAGCGTCAGGGAAGAGTTCCGTCAGCACGACGGTGTGGTGACGATCTTGATGTGTTACCGGCGTAGGGCTTCGCCTAAGCACTACAACGATATGACCGAGGTGGAATTTGGTGGAAGGGGGCACCGCACACGGCTAAGGAACGATCCGTAGATCAACTTGTGTGTCTATGGGGTGCCCCCTGCCCCCGTATATAAAGGAGCAAGGGAGGGGGTGGCCGGCCTAGGGTTTGGCGCGGCAGGGTGTGGAGTCCTACTAGGTCTCCAAGTCCTAGTAGGAGTCCACCAAGAGGGGAGGAAGGGAGAAGGAATATGAGGAGTAGGAAAGGTGGCCGGCCCCCTTTTCCCTAGTCCAATTCGGACCAGAGGGAAGGGGGGGCGCAGCAGCCTTTTTCCTCTTCCCACTAAAGCCCATCAAGGCCCATTACTTCTCCCGTAATCCCGTAACTCCCCGATACTCCCGAAAATACCCGGATCACTCAGAACCTTTCCGATGTCCGAATATAGTCGTCCAATATATCGATCTTTACGTCTCGACCATTTCGAGACTCCTCGTCATGTCCCCGATCTCATCCGGGACTCCGAACTCCTTCGGTATATCAAAACTCATAAACTCATAATATAACTGTCATCGAAACCTTAAGCGTGCGGACCCTACGGTTCGAGAACAATGTAGACATGACCGAGACACGTCTCCGGTCAATAACCAATAGCGGGACCTGGATGCCCATATTGGCTCCTACATATTCTACGAAGATCTTTATCGGTCAGACCGCATAACAACATACGTTGTTCCCTTTGTCATCGGTATGTTACTTGCCCGAGATTCAATCGTCGGTATCCAATACCTAGTTCAATCTCGTTACCGGCAAGTCTCTTTACTCGTTCCGTAATACATCATCTCGCAACTAACTCATTGGTTGCAATGCTTGCAAGGCTTATGTGATGTGCATTACCGAGAAGGCCCTGAGATACCTCTCCGACATTCGGAGTGACAAATCCTAATCTCGAAATATGCCAACTCAACAAATACTTTCGGAGACACCTGTAGAGCACCTTTATAATCACTCAGTTATGTTGTGACGTTTGGTAGCACACAAAGTGTTCCTACGGTAAACGGGAGTTGCATAATCTCATAGTTAAAGGAACATGTATAAGTCATGGATAAAAACAATAGCAACATACTAAACGATCGGGTGCTATGCTAATGGAATGGGTCATGTCAATCAGATCATTCAACTAATGATGTGATCTCGTTAATCAAATAACAACTCTTTGTTTATGGTTAGGAAACATAACCATCTTTGATTAATGAGCTAGTCAAGTAGAGGCATACTAGTGACACTCTGTTTGTCTATGTATTCACACATGTATTATGTTTCCGGTTAATACAATTCTAGCATGAATAATAAACTTTTATCATGATATGTAAGGAAATAAATAATCACTTTATTATTGCCTCTAGGGCATATTTCCTTCAGGTGGAGCCACGAGGGGCCCACGAGGGTGGGGGGCGCACCTACCCCCTGGGCGCATCTCCCCGCCTCATGGCTTCCTCGTTGCTTCCTTGACGTCCACTCCAAGTCTCCTGGATTGCGTTTGTTCCAGAAATAACTCTCCCAAAGGTTTCATTCCGTTTGGATTCTGTTTGATATTCCTTTTCTGCGAAACACTGAAATAGGCAAAAAAACAACAATTTGCACTGGGCCTTCGGTTAATAGGTTAGTCCCAAAAATAACATAAAAGTGCGTAGTAAAGCCCATTAAACATCCAAAACAGATAATATAATAGCATGGAACAATAAAAAACTATAGATAAGTTGGAGACGTATCAAGCATCCCCAAGCTTAACTCCTGCTCGTCCTCGAGTAGGTAAATGATAAAACTGAATTTTTGATGTGGAATGCTACCTAGCATAATTCTTAATGTAATTTTCTTTATTGTGGCATGAATGTTCAGATTCGAAAGATTCAAGACAAAAGTTTAATATTGACATAAAAATAATTATACTTCAAGCATACTAACAAACAATCATGTCTTCTCAAAATAACATGGCGAAATAAAGTTGTCCCTACAAAATCATATAGTCTGGCTATGCTCTATCTTCATCACACAAAATATTTAAATCATGCACAACCCCGATGATAAGCCAAGCAATTGTTTCATACTTTTGATGTTCTCAAACTTTTTCAATCTTCACGCAATATATGAGCGTGAGCCATGGACATAGCACTATATGTGAAATAGAGTGGTGGTTGTGGAGAAGATAAAAAAGGAGAAGATACTCTGACATCAACTAGGCGTATCAACGGGCTATGGAGATGCCCATCAATAGATATCAATGTGAGTGAGTAGGGATTGCCATGCAACGGATGCACTAGAGCTATAAGTGTGTGAAAGCTCAACAAAAGAATCTAAGTGGGTGTGCATCCAACTTGCTTGCTCACGAAGACCTAGGGCATTTTGAGGAAGCCCATCATTGGAATATACAAGCCAAGTTCTATAATGAAAGATTCCCACTAGTATATGAAAGTGACAACATAGGAGACTCTCTATCATGAAGATCAAGGTGCTACTTTGAAGCACAAGTGTGGTAAAAGGATAGTAACATTGTCCCTTCTCTCTTTTTCTCTTTTTTTTGTTTGGGCCTTTTTCTATTTTTTTATGGCCTCTTCTTTCCCCCCTTTTTTATTTTCGTCCGGAGTCTCATCCCGACTTGTGGGGGAATCATAGTCTCCATCATCCTTTCCTCACTTGGGACAATGCTCTAATAATGATGATCATCACACTTTTATTTACTTACAACTCAAAAATTACAACTCAATACTTGGAAAAAAATATGACTCTATGTGAATGCCTCCGGCGGTGTGCCGGGATATGCAATGAATCAAGAGTGACATGTATGAAAGAATTATAAAGGTGGCTTTGCCACAAATACAATGTCAACTACATGATCATGCAAAGCAATATGACAATGATGGAGCGTGTCATAATAAACAGAATGGTGGTAAGTTGCATGGCAATATATCTTGGAATGGGTATGGAAATGCCATAATAGGTAGGTATGGTGGCTGTTTCGAGGAAGGTATATGGTGGGTGTATGATACCGGCGAAAGGTGCAAGGTATTAGAGAGGCTAGCAATGGTGGAAGGGTGAGAGTGCGTATAATCCACGGACTCAACATTAGTCATAAAGAACTCACATACTTATTGCAAAAATCTATTAGTTATCGAAACGAAGTACTAGGCGCATGCTCCTAGGGGGATAGATTGGTAGAAAAATACCATCGCTCGTCCCCGACCGCCACTCATAAGGAAGACAATCAATAAATAAATCATGCTCCGACTTCATCACATAACGGTTCACCATATGTGCATGCTACAGGAATCACAAACTTTAGAACAACTATTTCTCAAATTCACAACTGCTCAACCAGCATGACTCTAATATCACCATCTTCATATCTCAAAACAATCATAAAGAATCAAACTTCTCATAGCATTCAATGCACTTTATATGATAGTTTTTATTATACATATCTAGGATGTTTATCATATTAGGACTAATTTTATAGCCAAAGCAAATTACCATGATGTTCTATAAGACTATCAAAATAATATAAGTGAAGCATGAGAGATCAATAATTTCTATAAAATAAAACCACCACCGTGCTCTAAAAGATATAAGCGACGCACTAGAGAAAAGTTATCTAGCTCAAAAGATATAAGTGAAGCACATAGAGTGTTCTAATAAATTCCGATTCATGTGTGTCTCTCCAAAAGGTGTGTGCAACAAGGATGATTGTGTTAAACTAAAAAGAAAAGACTCAAATCATACAAGACGCTCCAAGCAAAACACATATCATGTGGTGAATAAAAATATAGCCTCAAGTAAATTACCGATGGATGAAGACGAAAGAGGGGATGCCTTCCGGGGCATCCCCAAGCTTAGGCTTTTGGTTGTCCTTGAATTTTACCTTGGGGTGCCTTGGGCATCCCCAAGCTTAGGATCTTGCCACTCCTTATCCAAAATCCATCAAATCTTTACCCAAAACTTGGAAACTTCACAACACAAAACTCAACAGAAAATCTCATGAGCTCCGTTAGTATAGGAAAACAAACCACCACTTTAAGGTACTGTAATGAACTCATTCTTTATTTATATTGGCGTTAAATCTAATTTATTCCAACTTCTCTATGGTTCATACCCCCCGATACTAGCCATAGATTCATAAAAATAAGCAAACAACACACGGAAAACACAATCTGTCAAAAACAGAATAGTCTGTAGCAATCTGATTTGTTCAAATACTTATAGAACTCCAAAAATTCTGAAAAACTAGGAAAACCTGAATAATTTGTATATTGATTTTCTTCAAAAATAATTGGTATTGTATCACGTTCTGGTGAATTTTAACAATTATTCTAGTGAGCGCAAAGTTTCTGTCTTTTTTAGCAAGATCAAATAATTATCACCCAAGAAGATCCTATTGGTTATACTTGGCACAAACACTAATTAAAACATAAAAATACATCCAAACAGAGGCTAGATGAATTATTTATTACTAAACATAAACAAAAATGAAGAAACAAAACTAAAATTGGGTTGCCTCCCAACAAGCGCTATCGTTTAACGCCCCTAGCTAGGCATTGATAATTTCGATGATGCTCACATGAAAGACAAGAATTGAAGTGCAAAGAGAGCATCATGAAACACGTGACAAATACATTTAAGTATAAAATACTTCCTATGCATAGGCATCTTATAGGCAAACAAATTATCATAGCAAGCAAAAACTAGCACATGCAAGGAAGCGGAAAGAAACAATAGCAATCTCAACATAACGAGAGGTAATTTAGTAACATAAAAATTTCTACAATCATATTTTACTCTCTCATAATAATTACATGTGGGATCATAAGCAAATTCAACAAAATAGCTATCACGAAACATATTCTTAACACTATCCACATGTATGCGAAGTTGACACTCTTCCAAAATAGTGGGATTAACATTAACTAAAGTCACGACCTCTCCAAACTAACTTTTATCAAGAATACCATAAGATTGAACATTCTCCAAATATGTGGGATCTAAAGTTGACACTCTTCCAAACCCACTTTCAAAATTATTGCAAACACTATTATCAATCTCATATTCATCATGGGGCTTAAATAAATTTTCAAGATCAAAAGAAGAATCACCCCAATCATGATCATTGCAACAAATAGTAGTCATAGCAAAACTAGCATCCCAAAGCTTAGAGTTTTGCATATTATTAGCACAACTAACATTAATATAATTTATAGTACCAGCATTGCACCCATGCTTTTCATTCAAAGATCTACCATAAATCACTTCATAAAGTACTTCATCACAATTTCCAGATTCACGGATTTCAAGCAAAACCTCATAAAGGTAATCTAGTGCACACAACTCACTAGAAATTGGTTCATCATAATTGGATCTCTTAAAAAGATTAGCAAGGGGGTGAGGATCCATATCAATAGATTTTTAGCAAGCGAAGATGCAAGAACATATAAGTCACATGGCAACACAAGCAAACTAAAAAGATGAACGGAAAAAGGCGAATAAAATGACAAAGGTGAAGTGGGGGAGAGGAAAACGAGAGGCGAATGGAAAATAATGTAATGAGAGGGAGAAGAGTTTGTGATGGGTACTTGGTATGTCTTGACTTGAGTGTAGATCTCCCCGGCAACGGCGCCAGAAATCATCATTCACGGGAGATCAAATCTTGACTTGACTTGGTGTAAGCCTCCCCGGCAACGGCGCCAGAAATCCTTCTTGCTACCTCTTGAGCATGCGTTGGTTTTCCCTTGAAGAGTAAATGGTGATGCATCAAAGTAGCGTAAGTATTTCCCTCAACTTTTGAGAACCAAGGTATCAATCCAGCAGGAGGTTACACGCAAGTCGCCTCGTACCTGCACAAACAAGTAAGAACCTTGCAACCGACGCGATAAAGGGGTTGTCAATCCCTTCATGGCCACTTGCAAAAGTGAGATCTGATAGAGATAGATAAATATTTTTGGTATTTTTATGATATAAATTGGAAAGTAAAGATTGCAAAATAAAAGAGGGAAGAAATAGTAAATTGATAGGAAAATAATATGATGGAAGATAGACCCGGGGGCCATAGGTTTCACTAGTGGCTTCTCTCAAGATAGCATAATTTACGGTGGGTGAACAAATTACTGTCGAGCAATTGATAGAAAAGCGCATAGTTATGAGAATATCTAGGCATGATCATGTACATAGGCATCACGTCCGCGACAAGTAGACCGAAACGATTCTGCATCTACTACTATTACTCCACACATCGACCGCTATCCAGCATGCATCTAGAGTATTAAGTTCATAAGAACAGAGCAACACATTAGGCAAGATGACATGATGTAGAGGGATAAACTCAAGCAATATGATATAAACCCCATCTTTTTATCCTCGATGGCAACAATACAATACGTGCCTTGCTGCCCCTGTTGTCACTAGGAAAGGACACCGCAAGATTGAACCCAAAGCTAAGCACTTCTCCCATTGCAAGAAAGATCAATCTAGTAGGCCAAACCAAACTGATAATTCAAAGAGACTTGCAAAGATATTTAAATCATGCATAAAAGAATTTAGAGAAGAACCAAATATTGTTGATAGATAATGTTGATCATAAACCCACAATCCATCGGATCTCGACAAACACACCGCAAAAAGAATTACATTGAATAGATCTCCAAGAAGATCGAGGAGAACTTTGTATTGAGAACCAAAGAGAGAGAAGAAGCCATCTAGGTAATAACTATGGACCCGAAGGTCTGTGGTAAAGTACTCACACATCATCAGAGAGGCTATGGTGTTGATGTAGAAGCCCTCCATGATCGATTCCGCCTTCGGCGAAGCACCGGAAAAGGCCCAAAGATGGGATCTCACGGGTACAGAAGGTTGCGGCGGTGGAAATAGGGTTTCATGGTGCTCTCGGATGTTTTCGGGTTATATGAGTATATATAGCCAAAAGAAGTAGGTCAGTGGAGCCACGAGGGGGCCACGAGGGTGGGGGTGTGCCTACTCCCCTGGGCGCGCCTCCCTGCCTCGTGGCTTCCTCGTTGCTTCCTTCACGTCCACTCAAAGTCTCCTGGATTGCGTTTGTTCCAAAAATAACTCTCTCGAAGGTTTCATTCCATTTGATATTCCTTTTCTGCGAAACACTGAAATAGGCAAAAAAACTGCAATTTGCATTGGGCCTTCGGTTAATAGGTTAGTCCCAAAATAATATAAACATGCATAGTAAATCCCATTAAACATCCAAAACAGATAATATAATACCATGGAACAATAAAAAATTATAGATACGTTGGAGACGTATCAGGGAACGTAGCATGTAATTTCAAAATTTTCCTACGATCACGCAAGATCTATCTAGGAGATGCATAGCAACGAGAGGGGGAGAGTGTGTCCACGTAACCTCGTTGACCAAAATCGGAAGCATTAGCTTAACACGGTTGATGTAGTCGAACATCTACTCGATTCAACCGATCAAGCACTGAACGTACGACACCTCCAAGTTCTGCACATGTTCAGCTCGATGACGTCCCTCAAACTCTTGATCCAGCACAGTGTCGAGGGAGAGTTTTGTCAGCACGACGGCGTGATGATGATGATGGTGAACTGATCCGCGCAGGGCTTCGCCTAAGCACTATGACAATATGACCGGAGGAGTAAACGGTGGAGGGGTGCACCGCACATGGCTAAGAACAATTGATGTGCCTTCGGAGGTGCCCCCCGCCCCCGTATATAAAGGAGTGAGAGGGGAGGAGGCCGGCCTAAGGCGCGCCAAGTGGGGGGAGTCCCACTTGGACTCCTTGTCCAATTCGCCCCCCTTTCCTTTTACCAGAAGGGGGAAGGGGGAGGGGAGGGAGGAGGAGAAGGAAAGGGGGGCCGCGCCCCCTCCCCTAGTCCAATTCGGACTCCTTCCCTGGGGAAGGGGGGCGCCACCCCCAGTGGGCTGCCTTGCCTCCCTCCTATGGCCCATGTGGTCCATATCTTCCCCCGGGGGGTTCCAGTAACCCCCCCGGTACTCTGATATGTACCTGATACATTCCGAAACACTTCCGTCCGAATACTATCGTCCAATATATCAATCTTTACCTCTCGACCATTTCGAGACTCCTCGTCATGTCCGTGATCTCATCCAGGACTCCGAATAATCTTTGGTCACCAAAACACATAACTCATAATACAAATCATCATCGAACGTTAAGCGTGCGAACCCTACGTGTCGTGGTTTTGTCACGGCAGATGTCCTAGCGAAAGGACTTAGTCGTGGAGCCATCGCAATGGGTTAACTCGAAGGGGTTAAAGCAGACACAGGGACACAGAGAGTTATACTAGTTCGGCCCCTTCGATGAAGGTAAAAGCCTACGTCTAGTTGTGATGGAATTGATGGGGTTTCGATGACTAGGGAGCAAACAAGCTTCGCCTAAGCCTCGAGTTGTGGTTGTCTGTCCTTGAACCGCTGTCGGGTCGTCCCCTTATATACACGGGTGACGCCCGTCGGTTCACAGAGTCCTGGTTGGTCTCTCCTTATTCCTAACTTACAATACAAGTTTACATACAAAGCCGGTTTACGGCTACAAGTGTTGAACCGACTACGGCCTTGGGCCCTCATCTATATTCTTGGGCTTTAACACTCTTGGATTACTGACGAAGTTAACCCGGCCCAGGTAGGCCGGTTTACGCCCAGTAGTAATATCCCCAACATTAGGCCCCAAATTGATTTGAATGAGTTCATGTCAATCCTTAGCAGAAATCTTCGTCTTCAGCATTTTCTTATAATTGCTGAACCGTCTTGACGTCATCTTCTCCAATTGCTGTTAAACCGGGGTGATGTCATCTGTCATAAAGAAAGTATTCATAATACCTCTTCACTTTAATAAGGCTGCGAAAATCGAGGCGACAGTTCCGTTCCGTGGCCCCTGGTCTGTCGCGCCTGACACATGTCCTTTTTGCTTTATAAATAAGACCGAAGGGTCATTTCCTTTCTTCCCTTCGTGCCTTCTCTTCTTCATCTTCCTCGCGTCGCCAGCTTCAGAGCTCCGCCACCGCCGTCGTCTCCAGCACCAACCTTGGCCGCTGCATTGACCTGATCGTACCAGAAAACTGCGGCGATCTTCCGCATCCTTCTCAACTCCGGTAAGCTCTTTGTTCTTCTCAACCTAGATCTGTTCTAGGGTTTCCCGTTCTTGCGATGTTCATCGACTGCTCCTGTTCATGTATTAATCCCTGGCTAGATCTGTAAAGCCCTGCTCTGAATAACAGTAGCTTTTCGCACCCACCTGTAACTTCATGTTCAAATCCATAGATCTCATCTATATATCCGCCCATTGATCCACTTCCGCTCTACTTTAAGCCTTTGAATATTTTTCTGTTTTTCTGAACTTGCCTCAGATCCATTGCTGTAATAGAACTTTGTGAAACCTGTTTCTGCATACTTAGCCATCCGCAGCCTCAACTTTTGTTAATGCTTAGATAAGGCGGTTTAACTTAGTATAGAAAGATTTCATAAACCGGTATATACCATTACCATTAGTCCCCTCGTTGAACCGCCGTGAACCCTTTAGCCATATGACACCGCTTCACAGAACTTCGGTTTGGATATAATTACCTCCGGTTTAACATTGTTCATACTGGTGCATACATTTACCCAACACAACTTTGAACTGGAATCACTTATTTTGTAGACTGCATCATGGCCAAACAAGTATATGAGTGCAACTGGGCTCCTTCTCGCGTCACAGAGACTCAACTGAACAACTTGGTCCTGACTGGCGCTTTAAGCAGCAAAAACACCATCCACTGGAGGGTTCCTGGCAAAGAATGTCCTCCCACACCTCAAGAGGGAGAGGTTGTCGTTTTCGCAGACCATTTAGCCCGAGGTTTTAATCCACCCGGTTCAAAATTCTACCGGGATGTCTTGGCCAATTTCCAACTCCGTCCACAGGATACTGGCCCTAATTCTGTCACTAACATATGCCATTTCCAAGTACTCTGTGAGGTGTTCTTTCAAGAAGAACCCACGGTCAAGCTATTCAGAGATTTGTTTCATCTAAACCGCCGCACAGAATTCACTGATGGTTCCAATATGGAATTGGGCGGTATGGCGATTCAGAAGAGGAAAGAGGTCACTTACCCTCACGCAAAATTGCACAGCCATCCCCAAGAATGGAATCAGTCATGGTTCTACTGTAAAGACACCTCTCCTGCTAATGAAAATCCCTTGCCTGGCTTTCTCCAGAGAGGCTTAGCAACACGCACCCTTTTCCACAAAGGTTAACTGCCAAGGAGAGGAGTAAATATGCTCCTCAATTGTCCAAGCTTAGAGCTTTTATGGCCAACGGGTTAACAGGAGTGGATCTCGCTCGTTGTTGGATATCATGGAGCATACTGCCCCTCAGTCAACGCTCCGGTTTGATGTGTGAATATACGGGCAGTGTTGACGATCCGCTGCGACACATGAACATCCAGCTCACCGACGAAGAAGTCACAGAAGCTGCGAAGAAAATTTTGAATGAACCGGAATACGTCTGTGCCCGAACCGGCCTGCTTCCTTTCTGCGCCACCAACAAACCGCCAGCTGTAAGTTTTTAACTTCACCTTTTACTGAACATGTCATTTCTATTTCTGTATATATATTGAACATCCACTGTTGTTTTAAACAGGGCGATGACCCGTTTTGGAGCAAGAAACTTCCTCAGGAGAAAGCAGACAAACCGGAAAGACCAAGCCGGCCAAAAACCAAAGTCCTTAAGAAGCCTGCTCATAAGAGGAAAACCACCGCATCCTCTGATCCGCCTGTTGATGACGATGTGGGTAATCCGGCCCTTGAGGTAGAACTTGATCCACTTGGCTTACTGTTTACACGCTTTATTGATGATAATCTTTGTCAGGAGGATGCCGAAGCTAGCCATGCCGATGCTGCAGAGGTAATCTCTCTTTCTTCTGATTCAACTCCTTTGCCTTCACTAAAAATCCCTCAGGCAAACCGGAAAGTTAAATTTTCTCATCCTCTTGCTTACTTGGACCCCAAATTTCTTATGAAGACCCAACAACACGAAGCTCGCCGCGCCACTCGGCACAGCGGCCAGGTAGTTACCTCCGCCGGTTTACCGAACAGCCCGGTTTGGAAACGCCGATCAGAGGTCTCTAATTTGCTTATCAGTAATCGTCCTAAAGCGGGCTGTTTTCGTCAACCGCTTAATCCGTCTGATTCCGATTATCAGGTTACTTCCCATTCATCCTCTGGCGAGTCATCAGCTACTCAGCTGCCACCACTCAAAACCGTGCTTGGGTAAGTTTATACTTGTCATAATTTTCTGGTATGGCTCTTTGAAATATACATAGTTTTTGACTTTGTTACTCCTTTCAGGGCCAAGCCTAGGCCGAGCAAGAAGGCTCGCCTGGATAAAGCGACCGGAGAAGAAACTGCCCCTGAACCGAGCAACTCCCCAGATATTGAAGCAGCCATCCGTGAAGACGTGCCCAATGACCCGCCAGTGCAAGATGAGGTTTTTATTGCTGAAGAAAGGCCTGTTGATGCCTCCGGTCCTGCCAACCAGCCTAAAAGTCTCGTCCGGATTGAAGAATCCAACAGCCCATCCAAGACCACTGGTAAACCGACAGCCCCATCTCAAACCGGTGACACCCAGGATGATGAAGTTGTTATCACTGGTGTTGGCCATACCGAACCAAGTAATCCTGTCGCTTTGTCTAAGCATACTGCCAAGGAGGAATTTGCCGCAATGAGCAAGGGCAAATGGAATGTCGATTTGGCAACTTATACTGCTTTGAATGCCCAAGATCTTCATTCTGGCTACCTGAACCGGCTGTATACCAGTCGTGATTTTGAAGCTGGCCTAGTAAATATGATGAAAGAGAAATTTGAGGTAACTTCCCTATGCCTCTTCCTGCTTCTTTTTTTATCTTTTTGCTGATTCTTCTAGCCCCCAAGGTCCGGTTTGTAATCTTCTTTTCAAACCGGGACTTGTATAATATAAAGCTGAGCGCTTCAGAATTTGCTAATGTTGCCCCCAAGGGCCGGTTCAATTTAGCCTAGTTAAACCAGGACTTTAAGTAAGCCAGATTATAGTATCAAAACTTCATTTGAGAAAATAGCCATTAGCCCCCAAGTGCCAAGTTGAATACTTGTATTGAGATTGGGACTTTGTAACCAACTGATAGATGAAGATCAAATGTGCATTAGCCCCCAAGTGCCAAGTTGAATACTTGTATTGAGCTTGGGACTTCAATTCTTGTACCATTTATTAAATCATATAACCACCTGTATGCAGGCTGAGCTGAAGACCAAAGAAAACCAACTCACCGATCTTCAGGAAAACTTGAAATCCCAACAAGCTGAAACCTCAAAGGCAAAAGAGGAGCTGACCAGTGCTTTAAACAGCATGGAACAGCTGAAGGAGGGCTTCAACAAAGAGCGGACGGATTGGGCCACTGAAAAGGCCGCTTTAACCAACAAAATTGAAACTGCTGAAGCTGCCCTTAAACCGGTGGTAGATGAGCTAACCAACGTAAAGCGGCAAGTCCATGCCATGACTAGAGCCATCTTTGGTAAGCTTTCTTTGACCTCTGTAATAATTTGACCTTCCTATGATCAGTCTGGTTTGTGAATTCATTGTAATGTTGAAGGTACACGCATCGGTCACTTGGGGTCAGACGTTCGAATGAAACTGAAGGCCGCATATACCTTAATTGAATACCTGTATACTGGAGCGCATCGGATTATCTCTACTGCATCACATAATAATCCGGCGCCTTGTTTAATTCAAGATACTCTGAAGAGGTTGTCAATGCTTCCCGCTCGTATTGTAGAGATGAAGAAATCTGCTGCTCGAACCGGTGCCATCAATGCCTTAATCCGGGCCAAGGCATGGGTGCCGGATTTGGACCCTGTTGAAGCAGCTCAGGGCTATCCCAGTTAGAAGGTAGACGGCTCAGATTTCAATGAAGAGGACTTGAGGACGATAAACCGGGCGGTGCGCCCTCTGGCTTGCCAATTGGTGGAAGAAGCAGACTTGACACATTATTAAGCTCAATACAATGACCAGAATAAACGAGTGGCTGCACCGATTCCTGAAGCGGAGAACCTCGTCCCTCCAATCCGTAAGCATACTTACACTCCTGATATTGAACCGTCGTCCCTGATCCATGAGGAAGCTGTCTTTCAAGCCTTAATGGGAATCAACTGGACCACTGTTGATTTCCAGCCACTTGGTAGGGAAGAAGAAGCTGAAGCGGCGTAGGAGGACCTACAACCATCAGATCAGGGCGGCGATCAAGCTTGAACCGGAAGCCGGTTTAAACGGCTGCTTTGTTACATTCCGTCAAGAAAACAATGATCTTTATTTGGGCACCATGTTGCCTTGTAATAGGATAGCCAATACTCTTGCTTCTGAGGTGCCTTCGTGCATCAGTTCTGATACTTTTGTTTGAGTGGTCAAAACTTTCAATCTATATTTCCTGCAATCACAAAATCTTAAACTGCCATGGTGATTATACCACCAGCTTGTTTATGACTTATATATATATATATATATATATATATATATATATATATATATATATATATATATATATATATATATATATATGCAAGGAAATTGAGGTATATGATCAAATTTTGTGATACAAAATACCTGCCATCATTGGGCGTGAAGTTGGCTTAGCCAATCTTGAAACGGAGGTTTGATAAACCTAGACCGTTATGGGAGAAAACAGCTCCTGTGTATACAATGCCGGTTTACTATGTAAACCGTGCCTGGTCATAATAAATATCTTGCTACTCCATAATAGGATGATAACAAAAAAAAGTTAAACCGGGCAAATAATCTCCGGATTAAAATGGACCGTGTTCTACCAATTAACAGCTTGAACCGGTGTAAAACGTTGTCGGTTTAAAAACACAATCAAGATAAAGCAATAGGCTTTAAGAAAAATATTGAAGCAAAGGCAATGATAAAACCGTTTGCAAAAAAGAGGCTTTACTGAGCCGATCAGATGGCGTTACCATGGTCGGACACGGCCAAGCTCCCAATAGGTGTAGCTATGGCTCAAATCAGCCAGGTCCCCAAATGAAACCGTGGCATTATGCCGATCAAGTGGCGTGGCAATGGTTCGGGTTCGACCAAGACCCCAAGTGATTCTATGGCCTTTAGGCCGACCAAGAGGCGTGACTGGTTCAGATTTGACCATGTCCCCAAGTGATCTGGTGGCTTTCGCCTATCGAAAGGTGTTGCATCGGTTCGGACACGACCAAGCCCCCAAGTGATATTTATGATTTTTGCAAGGGGTAAACCGGAGGCCGCATCAAGACAGAACCACTCCATGTAACCACACATATTATAAAAGAACAGATACCCCGCTTTAGCTGAGGATCCGGTTTATTGTATTAATAATATATATACTGTCATAGTATGTACATAAGTAGAGCCAATGGCTCAAGTATACTAAGGCCGAAGATGAGCTATGTTCCACGGCCTGTTGGTCTCCACTTCTGATTTGCGTGAGTCTTTTCGCTCTCGAACATCGATCAGATAGTATGACCCATTGTGCAGATTCTTGCTGACCACAAAAGGTCCCTCCCAAGGTGGGGATAACTTATGCATATCAGTTTGATCTTGAATGAGCCGAAGCACCAAATCTCCTTCTTGACAGGTTCTGGTTCTGACTCAACGACTGTGATAGCGACGAAGATCCTGTTGGTTAATCGCCGAGCGGGCAGCTGCTATGTCTCGCTCTTCATCCAACCGGTCCAAAGCGTCTTGTCGCGCTGTCTCGTTGTCCGCTTCAACATAAGCCGCCACACGAGGTGAATCGTGATGGATATCACTAGGGAGAACCGCCTCCGCTCCATAGACCATGAAGAACGGCGTGTATCCTGTTGATCTGTTGGGTGTTGTATTAATGCTCCATAACACGGATGGCAACTCTTCTACCCAACAACCCGGTGTCCTTTGCAAAGGAACCATAAGCCGTGGCTTGATGCCTCTCAAGATCTCCTGATTAGCTCTTTCTGCTTGCCCATTGGACTGTGGGTGCGCCACTGATGAAACGTCAAGTCGGATGTGCTCACGTTCGCAGAATTCCTTCATAGCCCCTTAGACAGATTGGTACCATTATCTGTAATGATACTGTGTGGAAAGCCAAACCGGAAAATCACCTTTTTGATGAACTGAACCGCCGTGGCCGCATCACACTTGCTAACAGGTTCTGCCTCCACCCACTTTGTAAATTTGTCAACCGCCACCAGGAGGTGGGTCTTCTTATCCTTGGACCTTTTGAAAGGCCCAACCATATCCAGCCCCCAAGTTGCAAGCGGCCAAGTGATTGGAATCATCCTCAATTCTTGAGCCGGCACATGAGCGCGTCTTGAAAACTTTTGGCAACCGTCACACCGTCTGACCAGATCCTCCGCATCAGCATGAGTAGTTAACCAATAAAAACCATGGCGAAACGCTTTGGCCACCAAGGATTTTGAACCGGCGTGGTGACCACAATCTCCTTCATGGATCTCACGCAAAATTTCACAGCCTTCCTCAGGAGACACACAACGTTGAAACGCCCCTGATACACTGCAATGATGTAATTCACCATCAACAATAGTCATGGACTTAGATCGCCGGATTATCTGCCGGGCCAAGGTTTCGTCCTCTAGTAGCTCGCCCCGGTTCATGTACGCAAGATAAGGAAGCGTCCAGTCCGGAATGACGTGAAGCGCCGCCACCAATTGAGCCTCCGGATCAGGAATAGCCAAATCCGCTTCACCAGGGAGCTGGACCGACGGTTTGTGCAGCTCATCAAGAAAAACATTAGGCGGGACCGGTTTACGCTGATAGCCCAGCCGGCTTAAAGCGTCCGCCGCCTCATTCTTCCGATGGTCCACGTGATCCACCTGATAGCCCTTGAAGTGACCTGCAACGATATCCACCTCACGTCGATATGCAGCCATGAGTGGGTCTTTAGAATCCCAAGTGCCAGACACCTGTTGAGCCACTAGATCCGAGTCACCGAAGCACTTAACCCGGCTTAGATTCATCTCCTTAGCCATCCGGAGACCATGGAGCAAGGCTTCATACTCAGCTGCATTGTTAGTGCAAGGGAACATTAAGCAAAGAACGTAACAGAACTTATCACCTCGTGGGGAAGTTAACACGACTCCAGCCCCCGAGCCCTCTAATTGCCGTGATCCATCAAAATGGATGGTCCAATACGTGTGATCCGGCTTCTCTTCAGGGGCCTCCAGCTTCGTCCAATCATTGATGAAATCAACAAGTGCTTGAGACTTCACCGCCGTCCGAGGCACATATTTCAACCCGTGCGGCCCAAGCTCTATAGCCCACTTGGCAATCCGGCCAGTCGCCTCCCGGTTCTGGATGATATCGCCCAAGGGGGCAGAACTGACCACTGTGATGGGGTGCCCTTGGAAATACTGCTTCAGCTTCCGGCTTGCCATAAAAAATCCATATACTAGCTTCTGCCAGTGTGGATACCTTTGCTTGGACTCAATAAGCACCTCGCTGATATAATAAACCGGACGCTGAACCGGATACTCCTTGTCTGTCTCCTTTCGCTCCACCACAATAGCCACACTGACCACCCGAGCATTGGCAGCAACATACAGCAGCAATGGCTCCTTGTCAATGGGAGCGGCGAGCACGGGCGGATTGGCCAATTGCCGCTTTAAGTCCTCAAACGCCTGATCAGCAGCAGAACTCCAGACGAATTGATCCGTCTTCTTCAACATCTGATACAAAGGGATTGCCTTCTCACCAAGGTGGCTGATAAACCGGCTCAACGCGGCAATCCGGCCAGCCAAACCTTGAACGTCATTGATACACTTCGGTTTGGCCAAGGAGGTGATGGCCGTAATCTTCTCCGGATTAGCCTCAATTCCCCTGTTGGACACCAGAAAACCCAATAACTTGCCTGCCGGTACACCGAGGACGCACTTGGCCGGATTGAGCATCATCTTATACTTCCTCAGGTTATCAAAGGTTTCCTTCAAGTCATCAACCAAAGTCTCCTTCTTCCTTGACTTAACCACAATATCATCCACGTAAGCATGTACATTGCGGCCAATCTGTTTGTGAAGGCAATTTTGCACACACCGTTGATAGGTTGCCTGGGCACTCTTGAGCCCAAAAGGCATAGATACATAGCAAAAGGCTCCAAAGGGAGTTATGAACGCCGTCTTCTCCTGGTCCTTAACTGTCATCTTGATCTGATGGTAGCCGGAATATGCATCCAGAAAACTTAAACGCTCGCAAACCGCCGTAGCATCAATAATTTGATCAATACGGGGGAGGGAAAAAGGATCTGCTGGACAAGCTTTATTAAGATCAGTGTAATCCACGCACATGCGCCAGGTGCCGTTTTTCTTAAGGACCAGCACCGGATTAGCAAGCCACTCAGGGTGGAAGACTTCAATGATAAAGCCAGCTGCTAGGAGCCTGGCCACCTCTTCTCCAATAGCCTTGCGTCTTTCTTCGTTGAACCGGCGGAGGAACTGTTTCACCGGTTTGTATTTAGGATCCACATTAAGAGTATGCTCAGCGAGTCGCCTCGGTACACCTGGCATGTCAGAAGGCTTCCATGCAAAGATGTCCCCATTCTCACGGATGAACTCGATGAGCGCGCTTTCCTATTTCGGATCCAAATTGGCACTGATGCTGAACTGCTCGGACGAATCGCCAGGCACGAAGTCAACAAGCTTAGTCTCAGCTGCTGATGTAAACTTGAGGGCCGGATCATGCTCCGTAGTAGGCTTCTTCAAAGGAGTCATATCCGCCGGATCAACATTGTCCTTGTAGTATTTCAGCTCCTCGGTAGCACAAACCGACTCTGCGTAAGCCGCATCTCCTTCCTCGCACTCCAAAGCAACTCGACGGCTTCCGTGAACCATAATTGTCCCCTTGTGACTCGGCATCTTGAGCTGCAGATACACATAGCAAGGCCGTGCCATGAACTTGGCGTAGGCCGGTCGCCCAAACAGGGCATGATACGGACTTTGGATTTTTACCACCTCAAACGTCAGCGTTTCCGTCCTGGAGTCATGATCATCTCCAAAAGCCACCTCCAGTGCTATCTTACCAACAGGATATGCTGATTTGCCAGGTACCACACCATGAAACACCGTATTGGACGGTTTAAGATTTTTATCTATCAACCCCATACGACGGAAGGTCTCATAGTACAGGATATTAATACTACTCCCCCCATCCATGAGTACCTTGGTGAACTTATAACCTCCCACCTGAGGTGCCACCACCAACGCTAACTGACCCGGGTTATCAACCCGGGGTGGGTGATCCTCTCTGCTCCATATGATTGGCTGCTCAGACCAGCGCAAGTACCAGGGCACGGCCGGTTCGACTGAGTTGACAGCCCGCTTCTGAATGTTCCGGTCTCGCTTATCCAAGCTAGTGGTGAAGACATGGTACTTCCCACTATTCAACTGCTTTGGGTTGCTCTGGTAACCCGATAGTTGCTGCTGTTGGTTCTAACCACCCTGGTTACTCTGATTATTCTGATTACTATGCCTGCCCGGATTACCATTAAATCCTGAACCAGAATTTCCTCCACCATAACCCGGCCCAGATCCTGAGCCATCGCCAGAGCCGTGATCATACTCGAAAGGATTAGAACTTTTGAACTCCTGCATAATGTAACAATCCTTCCAAAGGTGGTTTGCTGGCACCTCCTTCGTCCCATGCTTTGGGCAGGGCTGGTTCAACAGATAGTTTAGGCGGTCCGGGTTAGGGTTAGGCGCTCCACTGTGATTCTGCGGTTTACCCTTACGCCGTTGGCCCTTGTCCTGCGCGTTGGTATTAGCCACAAAGTCCATGTTGCCATCCGCTTTGCGCTTGCCTCCGCCACCATTACCTGTCGGGTGATGTTGCTGACCTTTGGAGTTGCCATTCTTCTTTCCCTTCCCTGTCTTCTCATCATCAGACTCGGGATCCTTGGTACTATCATAATCAACATACTTTACCAAAGCGCCCATAAGAGTCCCTATATCAGTGCAATGGCGCTTCATCCGCCCTAATTTCAATTTTAGGGGTCCAAACCGGCAATTGCCTTCCAGGGTTATAACCGCGGTGTCAGCGTTGATGCGGTCTGACGAATGCAGAACTTGCGAGACCCGGCGCACCCAATGCGTTGTTGACTCTCCTTCCTCCTGGACACAGGCAGCTAGATCTACTATCGACATTGGCTGCTTACACGTGTCTTTGAAATTACTGATAAACCGGGCTCGTAACTGAGCCCATGTACTGATAGAATTGGCCGGTAAACTTTTTAACCATGTACGGGCCGTTCCTTCGAGCATCATGGTGAAATATTTAGCACACGCCGCCTCATCCACGTCAAGCATCTCCATGGCCATCTCATAGCTCTCCACCCACGTCTCGGGAGGTTGATCCGCCGTATAATTTGGTACCTTGCGTGGGCCCTTGAAGTCCTTGGGCAGGCGCACGTTGCGTTAAGCGGGAACAAGGCAAGGCACCCCCAAAGCACTAGAGGTAACTCCAGGCTCGACCATGGTGGTCGGACGAACCGGCGTAAGCTGACGATCTTGGTATTGTGCTGCTAACTCGGCCTCCCTGCGCGCTCGGGCCCGGTCCACCACCTCCTGGGCATTATCGACACCTCCAGACGGGTTGTTACCACGGGGCGCTCCTCGCCGCGCATTCCTTGACACGGCCGGTTCATCCATATGCCTACTATAGCTCCGACTCGGGCGAGGGGTTGAGTGGATCCGATCGCGGCTGTACGAATACGCTTCCTGTTGGACCAAAGCTGTCCTAAGGAGCTCCTTGACCCGGCGCGTCTCTACCGCTTGCGGTGAATCACCTTCAATTGGAATGGCTTCCAGCCGTGCAGCAGCCGCAACAAGGTTGTCCATAGGGTTGGAGTAGTGACCCGGGGGTGTTGAAATAGCCTGAGGTGCGACAATGTTCTGGCGAGGTAGATCTATCAAACGGGGCTGAACCGGTGCGCCCGTCCCAGGTGCTTCCGTCCGGTTCACCGCCGGCGGATTACTGGTACCTGCCCCTGGGGTATTGAAGAGATCTCTGGCCTCGAAGACCGAAGGAAAACGGGATCTGTATTTCCTCTTCATGACTTCATGTGATGTGTTCTGATCCAACATGAGCCTATAGGCTTGTGCATCTAAAGCGGCCCGCTCCGCAGTCATCCTGGCATCTTCAGCTGCTAGGTCTGCTTTAGCCTGATTGATCTGCTCCCTCACCTTTGCAATCTCCGCGTTGTGAGCGTCCTGATCCGCCGGGTTAGCCTCTGCCATGAGCGCAGCCAACGCATCGAACAGGTCCGATAACACTTGAGCCGGCGGGCGCCCAGGACCTCCTGCCCCGGCAGCCGTCACCGCTACTGAACTGGAGACCATTGCCGCAGCGGTCGAAGAGTGAGGCGCGGCCTGCATACCGGCCATGAATATTCCAACCCGGTGGGGCAGGTCAGAGGGGTCTGGAATACTTTCGCCATCGAAACCGCCCCCAATCCGGCCATCTTGCAGTTGATACAGAGATTCGGTTTCTCCAGTTGATGACTCGTCGCTGGAGTAAACGACGGTCTCGCCACCAGATTCTGATCCGTTATCATAACTTCCTCCATGGATGACTCCCACGAAGGCACGCTTCACGGTCGGTTTAACCGGGGCAGGGCGCGCACGCTGAGCCGTCTCGACGAGGTTGGTGCAGATGTCCGGCTCAGGGCCCGGTTCATCAATCTTGCCGATGAAGACGTGTATGCCACCAAAGGGGACCCGGTACCCGTACTCAATTGAGCCGGCCTCGGGGCCCCAGCATGCATCGTCGATGTAGAGCTTGCCGCGACGACTCTTAGTCATCCAGCCCACAGCATAGCCCTCGAGTCCTTCAAAGCGGCCCTCCAAGAACTTGAAACCATCGCGCGATAGCCCCACGGTGGGCGCCAACTATCGTGGTTTTGTCACGGCAGATGTCCTAGAGAAAGGACTTAGTCGTGGAGCCATCGCAACGGGTTAACTCGAAAGGGTTAAAGCGGACACAGGGACACAGAGAGTTATACTAGTTCGGCCCCTTCGATGAAGGTAAAAGCCTATGTCTAGTTGTGATGGAATTGATGGGGTTTCGATGACTAGGGAGCAAACAAGCTTCGCCTAAGCCTCGAGTTGTGGTTGTCTGTCCTTGAACCGCTGTCGGGTCGTCCCCTTATATACACGGGTGACGCCCGTCGGTTCACAGAGTCCTGGTTGGTCTCTCCTTATTCCTAACTTACAATACAAGTTTACATACAAAGCCGGTTTACGGCTACAAGTGTTGAACCGACTACGGCCTTGGGCCCTCATCTATATTCTTGGGCTTTAACACTCTTGGATTACTGATGAAGTTAACCCAGCCCAGGTAGGCCGGTTTACGCCCAGTAGTAATATCCCCAACACTACGGGTTCAAGAACTATGTAGACATGACCGAGATGTTGGGGAACGTAGTAATTTCAAAAAAATTCGTATGCACACACAAGATCATGGTGATGCATAGCAACAAGAGGGGAGAGTGTTGTCCACGTACCCTCGTAGACCGAAAGCGGAAGCGTTAGCACAACGCGTTTGATGTAGTTGTACGTCTTCACGATCCGACCGATCAAGTACCGAACGCATGACACCTCCGAGTTCAGCACACGTCCAGCCCGATGACGTCCCTCGAACTCCGATCCAACCGTGTGTTGAGGAAGAGTTTCGTCAGCACGATGGTGTGGTGACGGTGATGATGTTCTACCGACACAGGGCTTCACCTAAGCACCGCTACAATATTATCGAGGTGGACTATGGTGGAGGGGGGCACCGCACACGGCTAAAAGATCAATGATCAATTGTTGTGTCTATGGGGTGCCCCCTGCCCCCGTATATAAAGGAGCAAGGGGGGGAGAGGCGGCCGGCCAGGAGGGGCGCGCCAGGAGGAGTCCTACTCCCACCGGGAGTAGGACTCCCTCTCTTTCCTTGTTGGACTAGGAGAAGGGGGGAGGAGGAGAGAGAGGGGAAGGAAAGGGGGGCGCCGCCCCCCTCCTTGTCCTATTCGGACTAGAGGGGGAGGGGGAGCGTGGCCTGCCCTGGCCGCGCCTCCTCTTCTCCACTAAGGCCCTCTATGGCCCATTAAACCTCCGGGGGGTTCCGGTAACCCCTCCGGTACTCCGGTAAAATCCCGATTTCACCCGGAACACTTCCGATATCCAAATATAGGCTTCCAATATATCAATCTTCGTGTCTCGACCATTTAGAGACTCCTCGTCATGTCCGTGATCACATCCGTGACTCCGAACAACCTTCGATACATCAAAACTCATAAACTCATAATATAACCGTCATCGAAACTTTAGGCGTGTGGACCCTACGGGTTCGAGAACTATGTAGACATGACCGAGACATGTCTCCGGTCAATAACCAATAGCGGAACCTGGATGCTCATATTGTCTCCCACATATTCTACGAAGATCTTTATCGGTCAAATCGCATAACAACATACGTTGTTCCCTTTGTCATCGGTATGTTACTTGCCCGAGATTCGATCGTCGGTATCTCAATACCTAGTTCAATCTCGTTACCGGCAATCTCTTTACTCGTTCCGTAATACATCATCACGCAACTAACTCATTAGTTGCAATGTTGGCAAGGCTTAAGTGATGTGCATTACTGAGTGGGCCCATAGATACCTCTCCGACAATCGGAGTGACAAATCCTAATCTCGAAATACGCCAACCCAACAAGTACCTTTGGAGACACCTGTAGATCACCTTTATAATCACCCAGTTATGTTGTGATGTTTGGTAGCACACAAAGTGTTCCTCCGGTAAACGGGAGTTGCATAATCTCATAGTCATAGGAACATGTATAAGTCATGAAGAAAGCAATAGCAATATACTAAACGATCGAGTGCTAAGCTAATGGAATGGGTCAAGTCAATCACATCATTCTTGTAATGATGTGATCCCGTTAATCAAATGACAACTCATGTCAATGGTTAGGAAACATAACCATCTTTGATCAATGAGCTAGTCAAGTAGAGGCATACTAGTGACACTTTGTTTGTCCATGTATTCACACAAGTATTATGTTCCCGGTTAATACAATTCTAGCATGAATAATAAACATTTATCATGATATAAGGAAATAAATAATAAGTTTATTATTGCCTCTAGGGCATATTTCCTTCAGTCTCCCACGTGCACTAGAGTCAATAATCTAGATTACACAGTAATGATTCTAACACCCATGGAGCCTTGGTGTTGATCATGTTTTGCTCGTGGAAGAGGCTTAGTCAACGGGTCTGCAACATTCAGGTCCGTATGTGTCTTGCAAATTTCTATGTCTCCCACCTTGACTAAATCCCGGATGGAATTGAAGTGTCTCTTGACGTGCTTGGTTCTCTTGTGAAATCTGGATTCCTTTGCCAAGGCAATTGCACCAGTATTGTCAGAAAAGATTTTCATTGGATCCGATGCACTAGGTATGACACCTAGATCGGATATGAACTCCTTCATCCAGACTCCTTCATTTGCTGCTTCCGAAGCAGCTATGTACTCCGCTTCACACGTAGATCCCGCCACAACGCTTTGTTTAGAACTGCACCAACTGACAGCTCCACCGTTCAATGTAAACACGTATCCGGTTTGCGATTTAGAATCGTTCGGATCAGTGTCAAAGCTTGCATCCACGTAACCATTTACTACTAGCTCTTTGTCACCTCCATAAATGAGAAACATATTCTTAGTCCTTTTCAGGTATTTCAGGATGTTCTTGACCGCTGCCCAGTGATCCACTCCTGGATTACTTTGGTACCTCCCTGCCAAACTTATAGCAAGGCACACATCAGGTCTGGTACACAACATTGCATACATGATAGAGCCTATGGCTGAAGCATAGGGAACATGTTTCATCTTCTCTCTATCTTCTGCAGTGGTCGGGCATTGAGTCTTACTCAACTTCACACCTTGTAATACAGCCAAGAACCCTTTCTTTGCTTGATCCATTTTGAACTTCTTCAAAACTTTGTCAAGGTATGTGCTTTGTGAAAGTCCAATTAAGCGTCTTGATCTATCTCTATAGATCTTGATGCCCAATATATAAGCAGCTTCACCAAGGTCCTTCATTGAAAAACTCTTATTCAAGTATCCCTTTATGCTATCCATAAATTCTATATCATTTCCAATCAACAATATGTCATCCACATATAATATCAGAAATGCTACAAAGCTCCCACTCACTTTCTTGTAAATACGGGCTTCTCCAAAAGTCTGTATAAAACCAAATACATTGATCACACTATCAAAGCGTTTATTCCAACTCCGAGAGGCTTGCACCAGTCCATAAATGGATAGATGGAGCTTGCACACTTTGTTAGCTCCTTTTGGATCGACAAAACCTTCTGGTTGCATCATATACAACTTTTCTTCCAGAAATCCATTCAGGAATGCAATTTTGACATCCATTTGCCAAATTTCATAATCATAAAATGCGGCAATTGCTAACATGATTCGGATAGACTTAAGCATCGCTACGGGTGAGAAAGTCTCATCGTAGTCAATCCCTTGAACTTGTCAAAAACCTTTCGCAACAAGTCGAGATTTATAGACAGTAACATCACCGTCAGCGTCAGTATTCTTCTTGAAGATCCATTTATTCTCAATGGCTTGCCGATTGTTGGATTTCGGGTTCCGGCAGACCCTTGAGGTTCGAACTCTGGGGTGCGTGCGGAGATTACGCCCTCTACCTCTCCGTCTTGCAAAGATCTAAACTACCAAAGGAACGACACAAGAGACACAGAGTTTATACTGGTTCGGGCCACCGATGCGGTGTAATACCCTACTCCAGTGTGGTGTGGTGGATTGCCTCTTGGGCTGATGATGATGAACACTTCAAGGAAGAACAACCTTGTGAGGGTCTGTTCTTGGCCTGGGGGATGAACTGCTAGGAGGAGTTCAGCCGCCCTTCTCTCTCTCTCTCTCTCTCTCTCTCTCTCTCTCTCTTACTGATTCAATTGCTAGATGTCTAGATTGCACGGTTGCTCCCCTCTCTACCCTGGGGGTGGCTAGTCCTACTTATAGGCAAAGGGCCTGGGCCTCTTCCCAAATATTGAGCGGGAAGGGCGCCAACAACTGGCCGTTTTGAAGGGGAACATCTGGTACACTTATCCTGACTAAAGTTGGTCCTCGCCTGCCAAAGGCTCTGGTGATCACGCTGGCTTGGGCTCCACAGTGACTTCCTCCTTGTCGCGGAGCTGGTCTTGGTCTCGTTGCACCGAAATGGGTGCCTTTGCTTGATCCTCCCGCCTGCGCTTGCTCCCTTTGCACCAAAGAGGAAAGGGAGGAGACTGCGCGGCTGGCGCCCGCCTGGCGCCCTTGGTCGTCATGGCTTGCGTCATGGGCACCTCGTGAGGTACCCCGCCTTGATCTCTTCGCCCCCTCATGAGCCAGCCTGATGAGGCTGCGCCTGAGGAAGCTCCGCGTCATCCGCCCCGCGAGGCTTGGCCCTTCGCTAGGGTCTTGGGTTTGTGTTGATGAAGATGGGCCGTGCTGGGCCCCCTTTGGTCCACGCCACAGGAAGGCAAGTCTGGGGACCCCCGTTCCCAGAATGCCGACAGTAGCCCCCGGGCCCAAGGCGCGCCCGGACTTGGCCGTGCTGAGAGGCGAAAGGGCAAGGGCGAAGCGCCGCGGGCCCTAACAGCCTGCGGCCTTGGGCGCCGCGTGGCGGTTGATGGGACATGGGCGTCTCCGCTTCCCCATGACGCCTCGGTGATCGTGCGGATTGGACAAGTCCCTGCATGCAGATCGTGTCATGATTACCTGTGATCGTGGAGGCCGACGGTTGGCCTTCGCCGGCTATAAGTACGGCACTGCGCGTGCCCTTCTAGTCCATTTCTCCTTGCTTCTCCTTCTTCTCCATGGCTCCGTCGAGGAGGTTCTCGGCTGCAGAGAAGGGGAAGGCCCGCCAGGTTGAGCCTGCCTCTCCCCCGCCCAAGCGCGGCCGAGGGAGCCCTCGGAAGCATCCTGTCGTGGATTTGTCACGGCAGATGTCCTTAGTGTCAGGACTTAGTCGCGAGGCCAACGCATCTCTGTGGTAGCTTGAGAGGGGTTGAATGGGATGAGAGAAGCAGGGCGGATCAATACGCAAGACGAGGATTTAGACAGCTTCGGGCCCCGGGAAACATCATCCGGTAAAAACCCTACATGCTATTTGAGGCTAGGTCTCATTATCATCACGAGGGAGACGCCGTAAACCGGCTCTTTGTGTCTAGCCCTAGGGATTATTCATTGTTCCCTCTCCCTTTGGGGAGCCCTACCCCTCCTTATATATGTTGAAGGGGCGGTTTACATGTGGAGTCCTATTAGGATTAGGACTAATCTATCTCTAATACAAACCGGATACAAGTCCTGGCCTTAACTCCTTGTAAGGCAAATATTCCTTTCCTCTTAAACCGGCCCACCATAGTTGAACCGGCCTTCTGGGCCTTGGGCCTTGTCATCCGTCTGATCCGCCCGCCGGGTTACCAGTGAGTCATAACGACCAAGCGGGTTGCTTGTAAACCGCCAAGGTCAGGGCGGGTCTTCAAATAAACTGCCAAGTCCGGCCGGGTTAACTTCCGGCCGGTTTACGCCATGGGGTATATCCCCTACATTAGCCCCCAAGTTTAGCTTGGATTTATCCATGGTAAACTTATGCTACAAATAAACACCAGAACAAATTTGACAGGTTGTGCTCCGGGTTAAATTTTTTTTGTAAACCGGCACCTGATCGTCCTTAAGTCCTTGTCATTTCCTCCTCCTAGAAAATCTGGTTTAACAGGCCAGCTTCATAATCAACTTGCTGACATTGGTTTCTCATAGAAAATATATTGTGAAGAATAACTCCTTTGATTCAGCTCCCAATGACTTAACAAAAATATTGGTCCTTGAAATCCTCATCCGATCTTCATCCGGTTTAAGGACGCAGAACTTGCCGGTTTATCATTGCCAAGATCACCGGTTTATAAATATTGATAGCACCGGGCCCTACTTGTAATTAACATCCAGCTTGAAAATATACCTCTTATATGCCTATCACTTGTAGCCCCCAAGTCTTAAGATGGTAGCATAGCAACAGCTTAAGACTTGTTTCAATAAATATCACCATCTTGAAGAAATCCAAGTTGTTCATCTCAATCATTAGTCAGAATTGAATATTCCACATATGTAGCCCCCAAGTGCCGGGTTGTCATGCTTGCAGTAACCTAGGACTTGTAATTGTCTGATGCTCATAAAAACTCAATGAAAATAACATCATATGGTGTAACACCCATCATGGGGCTTGAATCCACATCCACAAGGTTAAGAGCTTTGTGCTTTACCAACTGAGCAGTGGACCCTTCAATAGAATGGATAAAAAGCTTTGTACCTTGAATAGTTTGACAGGAGCAATTGGTAGCCCCCAAGGGCCGGCTCATCATAATGTGATGAGTCGGGTCTTCAATAAGGTGAGGAAACAATGACTTTGCATTAGCCCCCAAGTGTCATGGTGCATGCTTGCAGCGACATGAAACTTGTGTATTTGATGTAATCTCAACTTAAATAATGTAGCCCCCAAGTGCCGGGTCGTATGCCTGCAGCGACTCGGGACTATTCCTTCAATTGTAGAATAAATCGTATCCATTGATAATATGATAGCCATTGCGCTAAAACGACTTTGAAAACCTTAATCATAATACTGGTTATTGATAACCATAATAAAAATCCAGCCATGTTGGCTATTTGAATAATATAATCCGGTATGAAAACATTATTCATTCAATATCATAATGAAAATTCAGCCAAGTTTGGCTATTTGAATAACCCAATGATTTATAAGCGCATGATTCCAATGGTGCAATTCACATATATACTGGCAACTTATAGTCCAAAGCCAGGCCGGTTTAATAAACACCGGATAATTTCTCATCATATACTGGCGACTTATCGTCGTAAAGCCAGGCCGGTTTAATAAATACCGGATAATTTATCATCATACTGGTGACTTATCGTCGTAAAGCCAGGCCGGTTTAATAAATACCGGATAATTTATCATCATACTTTATTCAACCTGTTTCTGCATACAACAAGTTTAAAGTGTCCTGGCGGTTTACCGCCGGACGGGTCATAATGCCCAACATATAACCCGGGTTTATAACCAAGGCTGCACTTAAGAATAATCAAATATGAAATATATCATACCTGTGACATTGAATCACATCGTTGGTTTACCAACTTTTTGTAATAGGGATAATAACCCAAATTTTGAGTACTGATAACTCCTTCCATATTGTGTCGGTTTATGATAAAACCGTACCAGGTTGTGATAAACACCGGTTTAACCACATATAATACTGGCGACTCGTAGTCAAACCAGACCGGGCTGATAGTCTCCGTATTATAAATTGATCGTGTACTGACAACTTGTAGTCGAAAGCCGAGCCGGGTTGATAAACACCGGTTTACTCCATAATAGGATGGTAACAGAAAATCAAACCGGGCAGATAGCCTCCGGATTAAGATTTGACCGTGTTCCGTTAAGTTGTAATTTGACAGTCGAACCGGTTTAAGAATTGTCGGTTTAAAAACGCAACGAAAGAAATATTTATCAAAACAAAATTTCAAGCAAAGGCAATGATAAAACCATTTGCAAAAAGAGGCTATTGAGCCGATCAAGTGGCGTTACCATGGTCGGACACGACCAAGATCCAATAGGCGTAGCTGTGGTTCAAGTCAGCCAGGTCCCCAAATGAAACCGTGGCATTACGCCGGTCAAGTGGCATGGCAATGGTTCGGGTTCGACCAAGCCCCCAAGTGACTCCATGGCCTTTAGGCCGATCAAGAGGCGTGACCGGTTCAGACTTGACCGTGTCCCCAAGTGATCTGGTGGCTTTCGCCGATCAAAAGGTGTTGCATCGGTTCGGACACGACTGAGCCCCAAGTGATCTGGTGGCTTTCGCCTATCAAAAGGTGTTGCATTGGTTCGGACACGACCAAGCCCCCAAGTGACATAACATGGTGCTTTGAAAAGCTAACCCAAGGGGTAAACCGGAGGCCGCTTTAAGACAGAACCTCCGTGTAACCACGCATGATGTAAAAAGAACAGAGACCCCGCTTTATGAAGCAGAAGCCCCCATGTGATCAATAATATGTCAGGCCAATAAGGCAGGATACCCATGTTTGAACCTTGCATCATGGCAGCATGTCTTCTTCGATAATTTTTAACTTTTTGCAAGAGATAAATTCTTCTTGAACCGGGATCTTGAACCGGATATTGAGAGCTTCAAAGCCTTGTGGGAGACATCTTTCCCTTGAACCGGATTTTAAACCGGAATCTTCGTTTTCAGCCGAAAATTTTCTGACGGCCTTTAAACTCGAATTTGCAAGAAGTTAATTCCTTTTTGAACCGGAAATTCTTAAACCGGATTTTAAAGCTTCAGAGCTTTGTGGGAGAACAGATTTCCCTTGAACCAGATTGTAAACCGGATATTTGAGAGCTTTAGTGAGACTGACTTCCCTTCAGCCAGATTTCAAACTGGAATCCTTTCTGATGATACGAAACTTCTTCATTGAGCCGGGTTTTTGTAACTGTCATATACTTTCTAAGCTGGAAATTTTCTGACGGCCTTTAAATTTTCATCAACATAACAGTGGCCTCCGGGATCGGGTTATCTTTCCCTCCATCGTCCTAGGGTTCTTAAACCGGCTGAAACTGGCAAGACTTGCTGCGTCATATCATCGTAGCCCCCAAGTCTCAAGGTGACTCGAGGAGTTGGCTTGAGATTCTCCATATTTGACCGTGATATAAACCGGCATAACTTGTATATCATTGGTGTTGATAGCACGATGTGAATCCACAGAAGGTTGAGGTGACTATGGCTGGTTATAAATGATCCTGTGTGAGCCGTGTCAGCAACTCGGCCAATGGTCCCTTCCAACTGGCGATTTAAAGTTAATCAAACTGTAGTGGCGGCGATTTGTGCGCCTGCCCATTGAGCCACTCAGTGCAGACGACGGTTGATGATAATTTGCCTCCAATTTGAAAGAAAACCGGGCTACCCAAGCTGTGACTTGCTTTATACTCAATAAACAACTCATGCACAGACAGATGCGGCCCGGTGTGTTGATGTAGACCAGACCGCAAGAGACAGATGAAAAAACGACCGCATCATCAGAGGCGGCTCAGACAGATGACCCGGTCGCGGCGTTGTAAGCCAGCGCGGACGGGCAAGCCAATCGCGAACGCGGTAAACCGTACATGCGAGTCAGCCATGTCGTGTTGGTATAAATTGGGCCGAAGAAGTGGCGGCATGCACATATGTAGGTCTTGGACCAGATGATAGCGCATCATAATAGTGGCACGAGCCATATCTCCATGATCCTTATTATTGCAGTGAATAATTGTCCTGCATACAATATTGCAGACCAAGGCAAAGATAAACTGCTCTTTGATAAAAACAATATCTACCAATAATATATTGTAGATGGATATCACCTGATGTGCCAGGCCGGAAATAATCCGCCATGAAATTGATGACCACTAGGTGAAGTTGAAATCCCTCACGGGCAGGTCGGTCGCGGCAGACGGCCACGACGTTGTAAACCGGTACGGTCGCGAGAGACGGCCATGACGTTATAAACCGGTGCGGGAATCCGTTGAGTAACGACAACCAGCTGCGCTGAAATGATGTTGGCATGCCTCCATCTCCGTGGTATAATCCACATTATAATGAATATTCTCCTGTATATAAAATATAGCAAGGCAAAGTAGTTTTGCTTGGATGAATTAAGATATACTTAAAAATAAATAGGGTAAATAGCACCTGATACTCAGCCCCAAGGTTGATGATGATTTCTGGATCCTGACGTGAGAAGCAGTACTGATAGTACTATACAAATAGCGTTTGTAGTGTGCCTTTGAACTAAGCAGCATTTTTTTTTGAAAATTGCTCTGATGATCCGCCAGTAGCACTTGATCTCTTCTGACTTGGATGGATGTAGCAGGTCCCTTGCTGTACGTAACAATTTTGGGCAGCTGGTAGCACGGTCGTCCCAAATTATCCTGATTAGCGGAACTTGCATGCCTTCACTTTCAATCATCCATCCGTTCATCTGACTCGATTGGACACTTCTGTTTCTGCTACTGTTTACTTTACTAGCAGCACCAACTGTGCATGTAACTGCGGCTTGTCGTACTGGGACAACAGGACATCATCATAGTTTGCCTGGTAACTTCCTGGTATACATGTAGCAAGGGAAGACTGAACCAAAATCTCATATAACAGCAGACGACTTTATTATCAAAGGGGATGCGGCCGGCAGTGGCGGGTTGAAGAGGCGCCGCTGCGGCTGATTTTAGTGCGGGTGCGTAAAGCGGGAGGAATTCACGGCGGTTTAAGGCAAAGGCGACCCAGTACCGGGCGGCTCAGGGCACGCTAACCCAGCAAGGCGCAGACGCGGGTGTGGAGGCGACTGAGGACCGGTTATGGAAGCGCGGGCGGTTTACCGCAGCTACCGTTGACTCGGTGGTTTGTGGTGACACACAGCCAGCTTCGTGGATCAGCGGGGGCGGAACCCGACGGCGGGCAACTCACGGCCGCATCAGTAGAGAGCGGTGACTCGGGGCGAGGCACCCAGACACGGAGGCGGGCAGCCGTGGCCACAGGGAGCGGCTCGTCCGCGGAAGTGCAACTGAATGACGGCAACTCGGCCATTGATGAGGCAGAGGAGGCAGGGCGAATCGGACAGGTGACTTCACCCCCTCTCCATGTTGTAGTTGATGTGGCCCAAGGCGAAGTCGAACCCGGTCCGGCGTGGGCTGTCCGAGGCAGCGGCTGAGACGGCCAGGCCGGCCTGTGGCCGCCCGAGGTAGGATTTTAACCCGGAGCTGATGGGTGGAACAACAGCGGCTCAACGGGGATGCCGGTGGGTCACGATCTCGGCGGCTCTCCCACTGCAGTCGATGCAGGCGACGGCTCTTCCACTTCAATAAGACGGAGGCGGTTCGTCGTAGTTGAGGGGGGAATGAGGCCGTCGACGGCTCAACAATGTCGCAGTGGCTGCGGAAGCCCCTGGCGAGGTGACTTGCGGCCTACAGCGTGTGTTGAGGTGAATTTGGCGCAGAGGTTAGCGGCTCGACAGATCCAAAGCAGCAGCAGGAGTTGACTTGGTGGTGACGAACCAAACCATAGGTAGCGGGGCGATTCCATAACGACCTAGCAGCGGCTCGAGCAGATTGTGGATGCCCACTGGTCTTGCATCGTCGCTTCTAGTTACATGTCTTTGTCAGAAGTAGTAATTGAAGATTAGTATTTTTCCTTTGGTTTCTCCGCCATGAAGTAGTAGCAGCCACGTATGCCAAGACGCCTCAGGACTTGATGGTGCAGGAAAATCGCTTTTACACGGTTCGGATGTGACTGCAATTATCTTGCGCAGGCGCGCTGAACCAGATCAATCTCCAACGCTAGGTACCCAAGAGGATGGGGGTGCTATAAACCGGCAACTATGATCTTGATGACTTGGCGGTAGATTCCTGCCCGGTTTCGATTTCGCCGGATCATTATAGTACGTACAGCGGTTGTACCGTGCGCAACCCTAAAACCTGCCACAATCTCATACCTTGCGGGCTTACCAACTCGGCTGTCGAATTCAATGTTGACGCAGATCTTTCTCAACCGGCGCTTTTTATCCGAAAAATCGCAAAGCTTCTCAATCCATTAGAGAAATCCCTCCAAGAACTCAACACCACCGTGCGCGAGCCCCACGGTGGGCGCCAACTGTCGTTGATTTGTCACGGCAGATGTCCTTAGTGTCAGGACTTAGTCGCGAGGCCAACGCATCTATGTGGTAGCTTGAGAGGGGTTGAGTGGGATGAGAGACGCAGGGCGGATCAATACGCAAGACGAGGATTTAGACAGCTTCGGGCCCCGGGAAACATCATCCGGTAAAAACCCTACATGCTGTTTGAGGCTAGGTCTCATTATCATCACGAGGGAGACGCCGTAAACCGGCTCTTTGTGTCTAGCCCTAGGGATTATTCATTGTTCCCTCTCCCTTTGGGGAGCCTTGCCCCTCCTTATATATGTTGAAGGGGCGGTTTACATGTGGAGTCCTATTAGGATTAGGACTAGTCTATCTCTAATACAAACCGGATACAAGTCCTGGCCTTAACTCCTTGTAAGGCAAATATTCCTTTCCTCTTAAACCGGCCCACCATAGTTGAACCGGCCTTCTGGGCCTTGGGCCTTGTCATCCGTCTAATCCGCCCGCCGGGTTACCAGTGAGTCATAACGACCAAGCGGGTTGCTTGTAAACCGCCAAGGTCAGGGCGGGTCTTCAAATAAATTGCCAAGTCCGGCCGGGTTAACTTCCAGCCAGTTTACGCCGTGGGGTATATCCCCGACACATCCCGTGGCCGCCACGGCAGCTTCCCGCGGCCGTGGAGATGGTTCTCAGCGTGGTGACGGGCGAGCTACTGCGGTCGGGGGACGCGCTTTGGTCGCACGCTCTCCTAGGCCGCGCTTTCGCGCTGCGGAGGTGCTGCCGGAGTTCGTCGTATGGTCGGCGGAGCCGACTAGCGCCCGGCTCCAACTCCCTCGCTTCCTCCTTGGTGAGCTCCCTGCCGGCGCCCCGGGCGGCCTCTGGCTTCAGGCGGACGGCTGCTGCAGCCGGGCCTCATGGGCTGCAATGGAGGTCCCCGCCACTGGGAGCTTGGCCTTGACTCGTGGTTGGCAAGCGTTCGCCCGCGCTCGCGGCCTGGGGCGCCGGTGCACTCTGCACTTTGGGTTTGACGGCGATGCCACCCTCTACATGAGGGTGTTTGGGGAAGATGGTCACCGCGCAGGGTGTTGCTCTGAGGACGACGACCGCGGCCGGGGACCCAGCCCCGACGACGATGGAGGAGACAGCGCCCGTGTGGTTGGCGGCGCTCAAGGCTCCCCAAGCTTCATCGACTCTTCTTCAAGCGACTCTTCCAGCGGTGGCCACAGTCAGCCCCCTCGCCGTCGCGCCTGCTTGGGAGGCGGCAGTACGTCCGCCCGCCGTCGCGCCCCGGTGAAGCGCGAGAGGGAGT
This sequence comes from Aegilops umbellulata, assembly GCA_032464435.1. Taxonomy (NCBI): domain Eukaryota; kingdom Viridiplantae; phylum Streptophyta; class Magnoliopsida; order Poales; family Poaceae; genus Aegilops; species Aegilops umbellulata. The sequence continues at coordinate 337,440,482 of CP136058.1, forward strand.
CTGCTTGAGCCCCGGAGGTAGCCCGAGTCTCCTCCGCAGGCCGGTGTGAGGCGAGCCGCGCCGGACTTGTCCTTTCTTTTCCTTTTGTTTCCTGCGTAAAAGAAAACAGCTGCATGGAGCTCCGCGGGGGCATGTTTGGGGTTATTGCTGTTAACCATTGCCTTGGTTCCGTTTTCGTGCCCTTCGGCTGTGTGTCTGCATGTAGATAGTTCCCGGCCCCAGCCGTAGGGGGGTGACCGACCCAGGCCCTGTGTGTGTGTCGTGGTGCCCGAGGGGTGCTCCTGTAACGGGCCCAGGTCATGAGACCTTCGAACGACTAGAACAGGAACACTCACGAGGGCACCCGGCTATCCTCCCTCGCGAGTCCTTGCGTAAGAGAAATCAAAGCGGGGGAGTAAAAATCGATGAACCACAAACCAACGACGGCAATAGTTTCAATAAGACTTCAAATGCGAACAAACAAGCCAACTGCGGAAAGCAAATGAAAAAGCCGCGTCCGGCACCTAATCTAGTCTTCGACGTCTTCTCACCAGCGTGGAGCTAAGTGCTGCCACTGGGCGTGGGAGGGAGCCCCAGGGCCTGAGGCTGACGCTCCTGAGACTCCGGGGCGTGTACAACCCCAACTCTTTATTACGTGAGAGTGTCACGGGCGGCGAGCTTCACCGGCGTTGGCCTTCTTCACAGGCTCCGGGCCTTTCTTCTTAGGGGAAGCGAGCTTCACGGGCATTTGCCCTCTTCATAGGCTACGGGCCTTTTCCAAGACGCGATAGCTTCATAGGCGTTCGCCTTCTTCACAGGCTCTGGGCCTTCTCCAAAAAGGATAGTCTTCACAGGCGTTCGCCTTCTTCACAGGCTCTGGGCCTTCTCCAAAAAGGATAATCTTCACAGGCGTTCGCCTTCTTCACAGGCTCTGGGCCTTCTCCAAAAAGGATAATCTTCACAGGCGTTCGCCTTCTTCACAGGCTCTGGGCCTTTCTTCTTAGGGCTAGAACCTGCGGAGGTGCTGGATGTTCCATGCATTCTGGATTGGCTCCCCCTCCGGAGTCTCCAAGCGCGCGGAGCCAGGCCTGGAAACATGAACAACCTTGAACGGGCCCTCCCACATGGGAGAGAGCTTGTGCAGCCCCTCCCTGGAGAGAACCCGCCTGAGCACGAGGTCTCCTACCTCGAGAGTTCTGGGGCGGATGTTGCGGCAGTGATATTGTCGTAGTGCCTGTTCGTACCTCGCCGCTCGTAGCGCGGCTTCTTGGCGGCGTTCCTCCCCCAGCACGAGGTCCATCCCCCGCATGGCGTCCTGCTGCGCCTCATCGAACGCCAGGACCCGTGCGGAGCGACGTCTGACCTCGTGAGGGAGGACTGCTTCGGCTCCGTAGACCAGGAAGAACGGGGTCTCTCCAGTCATCTTGGTCGCGGTTGTGGGGATGGACCACAGCACGGACTGAAGCTCATCATACCAACCTTTGCCGCATGCCTCCAGCTTCTTCTTGAACGTCCTGGTCTTGAGGCCCCTCAGGACCTCCGCGTTGGCTCGTTTGGCCTGGCCGTTGCTTCGCGGGTGCGCCACCGAAGCGTAGCATATCTGCGTTCCAAGGTTAGTACAGTATGTTTTGAAGAGGTTACTGGTGAACTGCGAACCGTTGTCTGTAATGATGCAGTTCGGCACCCCGAACCGGCTCACGATGCCCCTGATGAACTTGACAGCGGAGCCCGCGGGAATGGTGCGGACGGCCTCTACTTCTGCCCACTTGGTGAACTTGTCCACGGCGACGTAGAGGTAGCGGTAGCCCCCTGGCGCCCGAGGAAACGGGCCCAGGATGTCCAGCCCCCAGACTGCAAACGGCCATGAAAGGGGTATAGTCTGCAGGCCTCCTGCCGGCTGATGGATCTGCTTGGCGTGAAATTGGCAGGCCTTCACTAGTTCGGCAACGTCGTTGAGTGCGGTGGGCCAGTAGAACCCACTGCGGAATGCCTTACCAACAAGGGTCCGTGATGACGAATGGTGTCCACAGTCTTCGCCGCGTATGTCCTCCAGCAGTTCCTTTCCTTGCTCCCTGGAGATGCAGCGCAGGGATACATCGTTCGGTCGCCTCCGGTAGAGCTCCCCATCCCTGATGCAGTACACCGTGGCCTGCCGTACCACACGCTCCGCTTCCTCCTCCTTCTCCGGCATGGTCCCTTGTGTCAGATAACTCCGGAGCTCCGTGATCCAGCACCCCTCCTGTGGTTCCATCGTCAGGAGCAGGCGTGCTCCTGAACCTGGGCCGCAGACCGGGGCTCCCGAGGCAGGTGGCCGGGGAAGTTCCTCTCGCGGCTGAGCCGTGTTTGACAATGACGGCTGGGCCGAGGGCTTGAAGAGCCGCTCCTCGAAGACACCGGGCTCCTGAGGCAACCGCCTGGACGCCCGCCTGGCGATGTTATCAGCCTCCTGGTTGGTGCCGCGGGGCACGTGCTTCAACTCCAGCCCCCAGAACTGCTTCTCCATCCTGTGAACCTCCGCTAGGTAGGCCTCCATGTGCTCGTCTTTTGGCTCGTATACCTTGTTGGAGAAATTGACAAGGAGATGCAAATCGCCCTTGATGGTGAGGCGCTTCACCCCCAGGGCAGCTGCGGCCTTCAAGCCTGCTATCAAACCTTCGTATTCCGCTATGTTGTTGGAGACCTTTTCGCCTTGCTGGAAACAGAGCTGCACAGCATAGTAGAGCTTGTCCTGGGTGGGCGACACCAGCACCGCCCCAGCCCGTGCGCCGTGCCTGGAGAATGCCCCATCGAAGTAGATGACCCAGCCTTCTGGCGCCTCGCTCCCTGGGGAGAGGGACCGATCCTCGTCGTCCTTGAGGCCTGGTGCCTCCGTCCATTCTGCCACAAAATCTACCAATGCTACTCCCTTGATAACCCGGGTTGTGCTGAACTCGAGCTGAAACGCCTGCAGTTCTATGTTCCACTCAGCGATCCTTCCGGCTGAGTTAGGGCTCCTGAGCACTCTCTCCAAGGGATATGACGAGACGACCTTGATGGGATGACCCTGGAAATAGTGCCGCAGCTTGCGTGAGGCCACCAGTAGCGCGAGGAGGAGCTTCTGAGGCATGGGGTACCGGGCCCTTGCGTCCCATAACACTGTGCTGACGAAGTATACTGGGTGCTCAACAAGGCTAAGGACACTAGTGCTCGCGGCGCCCTCCGGAGGCAAGGGCGCCTCGCGAGGTGAAGAGGCCTCTGGAGGCGGACCATCCAGGTGAGTGGCCTCTCCCGCTTCCGGTGCACTCTTTGGCGGCTGATCTTCCTCAACCGCGGTAGCGGTTTCTGTGGGCCTTCCTTGTTCCTGTTTTGCCTTATCTCGGGCTGCTGCTGTGGTTCTGATTTGGCGCTCCTCCCTAATTGCCACCAGGGCTGCGCTGGCAGAGTAGGGAGTGGCGGTGAGGTAGAGCACCAGGGGCTCTTGAGGGCGCGGAGCCACCATAACTGGGGGACTAGTCAGGTATCTCTTGAGATCTTGAAACGCCTTGTCTGCCTCTTCAGTCCATTCAAAGGGCCCCTTCTTCTTCATTAGCTGGAAGAAAGGCAGCGCCCGCTCCCCCAGTCTGGAGACGAAGCACCCTAACGCGGTCACGCGTCCAGTGAGCTTCTGCATTTCTTTGAGGGTCTTTGGCGGGCTCATGTCCTCGACCGCCTTGACCTTCTCTGGGTTAGCCTCGATGCCTCGATGGGATACGAGGAAACCCAAGAGCTTGCCCGAGGGGACCCCGAACACACACTTCTCTGGGTTGAGCCGCAGGTTTACTGCGTCGAGGCTCATGAAGGTTTCCTCCAGGTCTTGTATCAGGGTCTTGGCCTCCCGAGACTTCACTACAATGTCATCAACGTAGGCTTCGACATTCTTCCCGAGCTGCGGGCCCAAGGTGATGTGCATCAGCCGCTGAAAGGTCGCCCCCGCGTTACGCAGCCCAAATGGCATGCACGTGTAGCAGTACACCCCGCACGGGGTCAGGAAGGCTGTCTTCTCGACGTCTTCCACCGCCATCTTGATCTGGTGATACCCGAAGAAGGCATCCAGGAAGCATAACAGGTCACACTCTATGGTGGAATCGACGATCTGGTCGATGCGGGAGAGCGGGAACGGATCTTGCGGACACGCCTTGTTGAGGTTGGTGAAGTCAACACACATGCGCTCCTTCCCTCCCTTCTTGGGCTCAACGACAGGGTTGGCCGACCAATCCGGGTATCGGACCTCGCGAATGACCCCAGCGGCTTCCAACTTGCGGGTTTCTTGGACAATGAAGGCCTGCTTTTCTATGGACTGCCGCCTTGACTTCTACTTCACGGGGCGCACGTTTGGGCACACGTTGAGGTGATGCTCGATTACGCTCCTGGGGATCCCTGCCAACTGATCAGGCTCCCAAGCGAATACCTTCTTGTTTACGCGCAGGAACTTGATTAGGGCCTCCTCCTGCTCGGGCTCGAGGTTGGCGCCTATGGTGAAAGTGGCACTGGAGGACCCGTCCTCGTCGACAGGTATCTGCTTGGTTTCTGCCTTGTCCTGGGTGAACAACTGCTTCTTCTTGGCGGGCGCAGCCCCCTTGGGCTCGGGGGTCCCTGAGTCGGCGGGCCGTGTCGATGCCGCCGTCTTGAAGGCGAGCTTGAGCACTCGCAGCGCGTCCCCGGTGTCCCCGTGCACGGTGAGGACACCACTGCTCCCGGGCATCTTCATCAGGTTGTACGCCGGGTGCGTGGCGGCCATGAACTGGGCCAGCGCTGGGTAGCCGAGGATGGCGTTGTAGGGGAGGCCGATGGGGGCGATGTCAAAGTCGACCATCTCCATGCAGAAGTTGTCGTAGGTGCCGAAGGTTACTGGGAGCCGGATCCGTCCCAAGGAGCTGGATGATCCGCCCCCAACGCCTGAGAAGGGCCGGCTGGGTTGCAGCCGTTCCAGGGGTATGCGGAGGAGATCGAAGGCCTCAACTGAAAGCACACTGAGGCCCGCGCCACCATTGATGAGACTTCTGGTGACGGCCACCTGGCAGATGGTGGGGGTGCACAACATGGGCAGCGTGCCCGAGCTAGCCGAGTTGGAGGGGTGGTCCTCCAAGCTGAAGGTCAGGCCGGCCTTGTGGGCCGCCCGGTCCAGGGGAGCCCCCTGCCGTGCGGAAACAACGCTGACCCGGCGAACAAACGGCTTGACGTGATGACTTGTGGGCGGCGCCTGCGAGCCGCCCAGGAGGGCCGCGACGACCGGGGGTGTTGGTGTAGCGGTGCGTCCGTCTTGCCGCACAGACGGATGCTCAGATGACGCTTGCTGCTCGTTCCCCGCCGGGCCGGTGGCGGCGTTGGCGGTGGGTGACGGGGGACAACGAGGACACCCGCCGACGGGTGCCGTCTGGGCGACGCGGGAAGAGATGGCGGCCCTGCGCTCGGCGCGGGCCCGACGAGCGTCAGACATGGACGCGACGGTCGGAGGAGAGTGGAGCGGCAGAAGACAAATTCCGGCGCACCCCTACCTGGCGCGCCAAATGTCGGATTTCGGGTTCCGGCAGACCCTTGAGGTTCGAACTCTGGGGTGCGCGCGGAGATTACGCCCTCTACCTCTCCGTCTCGCAAAGATCTAAACTACCAAAGGAACAACACAAGAGACACATAGTTTATACTGGTTCGGGCCACCGATACGGTGTAATACCCTACTCCAGTGTGGTGTGGTGGATTGCCTCTTGGGCTGATGATGATGAACACTACAAGGAAGAACAGCCTCGCGAGGGTCTGTTCTTGGCCTGGGGGATGAACTGCTAGGAGGAGTTCAGCCGCCCTTCTCTCTCTCTCTCTCTCTCTCTCTTACTGATTCAATTGCCAGATGTCTAGATTGCACGGTTGCTCCCCTCTCTACCCTGGGGGTGGCTAGTCCTATTTATAGGCAAAGGCCCTGGGCCTCTTCCCAAATATTGAGCGGGAAGGGCGCCAACAGTTGGCCGTTTTGAAGGGGAACATCTGGTACACTTATCCTGACTAAAGTTGGTCCTCGCCTGCCAAAGGCTCTGGTGATGACGCTGGCTTGGGCTCCACAGTGACTTCCTCCTTGTCGCGGAGCTGGTCTTGGTCTCGTTGCACCGAAATGGGTGCCTTTGCTTGATCCTCCCACCTGCGCTTGCTCCCTTTGCAACAAAGAGGAAAGGGAGGACACTGCGCGGCTGGCGCCCGCCTGGCGCCCTTGGTCGTCATGGCTTGCATCATGGGCACCTCGTGAGGTACCCCGCCTTGATCTCTCCGCCTCCTCGTGAGCCAGCCTGATGAGGCCGCGCCTGAGGAAGCTCCGCGTCGTCCGCCCCGCGAGGCTTGGCCCCTCGCGAGGGTCTTGGGTTTGTGTTGATGAAGATGGGCCGTGCTGGGCCCCCTTTGAGCCACGCCGCAGGCAGGCAAGTCTGGGGACCCCGGTTCCCAGAACGCCGACACCGATCATCGGGCAAGTCAAACAAAGTCCATACTTTGTTCTCATACATGGATCCCATCTCAGATTTAATGGCTTCAAGCCATTTTGCGGAATCTGGGCTCACCATCGCTTCTTCATAGTTCGTAGGTTCGTCATGGTCTAGTAACATAACCTCCAGAACAGGATTACCGTACCACTCTGGTGCGGATCTTACTCTGGTTGACCTACGAGGTTCAGTAACAACTTGATCTGAAGTTCCATGATCATCATCATTAACTTCCTCACTAATTGGTATAGACGTCACAGGAACCAGTTTCTGTGATGAACTACTTTCCAATAAGGGAGCAGGTACGGTTACCTCATCAAGTTCTACTTCCCTCCCACTCACTTCTTTCGAGAGAAACTCCTTCTCTAGAAAGGATCCATTCTTAGCAACGAATGTCTTGCCTTCGGATCTGTGATAGAAGGTGTACCCAACAGTCTCCTTTGGGTATCCTATGAAGACACATTTCTCCGATTTGGGTTCGAGCTTATCAGGTTGAAGCTTTTTCACATAAGCATCGCAGCCCCAAACTTTAAGAAACGACAACTTTGGTTTCTTGCCAAACCACAGTTCATAGGGCGTTGTATCAACGGATTTTGATGGTGTCCTATTTAACGTGAATGCGGCCGTCTCTAAAGCATAACCCCAAAACGATAGTGGTATATCAGTAAGAGACATCATAGATTGCACCATATCTAGTAAAGTACAATTACGACGTTCGGACACACCATTACGCTGTGGTGTTCCGGGTGGCGTGAGTTGCGAAACAATTCCACATTGTTTCAAATGTAGACCAAACTCGTAACTCAAATATTCTCCTCCACGATCAAATCGTAGAAACTTTATTTTCTTGTTACAATGATTTTCAACTTCACTCTGAAATTCTTTGAACTTTTCAAATGTTTCAGACTTATGTTTCATTAAGTAGATATACCCATATCTGCTTAAATCATCTATGAAGGTGAGAAAATAACGATACCCACCGCGAGCCTCAATATTCATTGGTCCACATACATCAGTATGTATGATCTCCAATAAATCAGTTGCTCGCTCCATAGTTCCGGAGAACGGCGTTTTAGTCATCTTGCCCATGAGGCATGGTTCACAAGTACCAAGTGATTCATAATCAAGTGATTCCAAAAGTCCATCAGTATGGAGTTTCTTCATGCGCTTTACACCAATATGACCGAAACGGCAGTGCCACAAATAAGTTGCACTATCATTACCAACTCTGCATCATTTGGCTTCAAGATTATGAATATGTGTATCACTACTATCGAGATTCATCAAAAATAGACCACTCTTTAAGGGTGCATGACCATAAAAGATATTACTCATATAAATAGAACAACCATTATTCTCTGATTTAAATGAATAACCGTCTCGCATCAAACAAGATCCAGATATAATGTTCATGCTCAACACTGGCACCAAATAACAATTATTTAGGTCTAATACTAATCCCGAAGGTAGATGTAGAGGTAGCGTGCCGACGGCGATCACGTCGACTTTGGAACCGTTACCCACGCGCATCGTCACCTCGTCCCTGTTTTGAGTTGCAAATATTAGCAACGGAACCAGTATCAAATACCCAGGTGCTACTGTGAGCTCTGGTAAGGTACACATCAATAACATGTATATCACATATACCTTTGTTCACCTTGCCATCCTTCTTATCCGCCAAATACTTGGGGTAGTTCCGCTTCCAGTGACCAGTCTGCTTGCAGTACAAGCACTCAGTCTCAGGCTTAGGTCCAGACTTGGGTTTCTTCTCTTGAGCAGCAACTTGCTTGTTGTTGTTCTTGAAGTTCCCCTTCTTCTTCCCTTTGCCCTTTTTCTTGAAACTGGTGGTCTTATTAACCATCAACACTTGATGCTCCTTCTTGATTTCTACCTCCGCAACTTTTAGCATTGCGAAGAGCTCGGGAATCGTCTTATCCATCCCTTGCATGTTATAGTTCATCACGAAGCTCTTGTAGCTTGGTGGTAGTGATTGAAGAATTCTGTCAATGATGCTATCAACCGGAAGATTAACTCCCAGTTGAATCAAGTGATTGTTATACCCAGACATTCTGAGTATATGCTCACTGACAGAACTATTCTCCTCCATCTTGCAGCCGTAGAACTTATTGGAGACATCATATCTCTCAATCCGCGCATTTGCTTGAAATATTAACTTCAACTCCTGGAACATCACGTATGCTCCATGACGTTCAAAACATCGTTGAAATCCCGGTTCTAAGCCGTAAAGCATGGCACACTGAACTATCGAGTAGTCATCAGCTATGCTCTACCAGACGTTCATAACATCTGGTGTTGCTCCTGCAGCAGGTTTGGCACCTAGCGGTGCTTCTAGGATGTAATTTTTCTGTGCAGCAATGAGGATAATCCTCAAGTTACGGACCCAGTCCGTGTAATTTCTACCATCATCTTTCAGCTTTGCTTTCTCAAGGAACGCATTAAAATTCAACGGAACAACATCACGGGCCATCTATCTACAATTAACATAGACAAGCAAGATACTATCAGGTACAAAGTTCATGATAAATTTAAGTTCAATTAATCATATTACTTAAGAACTCCCACTTAGATAGACATCCCTATAATCCTCTAAGTGATCACATGATCCATATCAACTAAACCATAACCGATCATCACGTGAAATGGAGTAGCTTTCAATGGTGAACATCACTATGTTGATCATATCTACTATATGATTCACGCTCGACCTTTCGGTCTCAGTGTTCTGAGGCCATATCTGCATATGCTAGGCTCGTCAAGTTTAACCTGAGTATTCTGTGTGTGCAAGACTGGCTTGCACCCGTTGTAGATGGACATAGAACTTATCACACCCGATCATCACGTGGTGTCTGGGTACGACGAACTTTGGCAACGATGCATACTCAGGGAGAACAATTTATCTTGAAATTTAGTGAGAGATCATCTTATAATGCTACCATCAATCAAAGCAAGATAAGATGCACAAAAGATAAACATCAAATGCGATCAATATAAGTGATATGTATGGCCATCATCATCTTGTGCTTGTGATCTCCATCTCCGAAGCACCTTCATGATCACCATCGTCACCGGCGCGACACCTTGATCTCCGTCGTAGCATCATTGTCGTCTCGACAATCTTATGCTTGTACGACTATCGCTACCGCTTAGTGATAAAGTAAAGCATTACAGGGCGATTGCATTGCATACAATAAAGCGACAACCATATGGCTCCTGCCAGTTGCTGATAACTCGGTTACAAAACATGATCATATCATACAATAATATATAGCATCATGCCTTGACCATATCACATCACAACATGCCCTGCAAAAACAAGTTAGACGTCCTCTAATTTGTTGTTGCAAATTTTACATGGCTGCTACGGCTGAGCAAGAACCGTTCTTACCTACGCATCAAAACCGCAACGATAGTTCGTCAAGTTGGTGCCGTTTTAACCTTCTCAAGGACCGGGCGTAGCCACACTCGATTCAACTAAAGTTGGAGAAACTGACACCCGCCAGCCACCTGTGTGCAAAGCACGTCAGTAGAACCAGTCTCGCGTAAGCGTATGCGTAATGTCGGTCCGGGCCGCTTCGTCCAATAATACCACCGAATCAAAGTATGACATGCTGGTAAGTAGTATGACTTGTATCGCCCACAACTCACTTGTGTTCTACTCGTGCATATAACATCAACGCATAAAACCTGGCTCGGATGCCACTGTTGGGGAATGTAGTAATTTTTTAAAAATTCCTACGCACACGCAAGATCATGGTGATGCATAGCAACGAGAGGGGAGAGTGTTGTCCACGTACCCTCGTAGACCGAAAGCAGAAGCGTTAGCACAACACGGTTGATGTAGTCGTATGTCTTCACGATCCGACCGATCAAGTACCAAACGCACGGCACCTCCGAGTTTAGCACACGTTCAGCCCGACGACGTCCCTCAAACTCTGATCCAGCCGAGTGTTGAGGGGGAGTTTCGTCAGCACCTTTACAGTATTATCGAGGTGGACTATGGTGGAGGGGGGGCACCGCACACGACTAAAATATCAATGATCAATTGTTGTGTCTATGGGGTGCCCCTGCCCCCGTATATAAAGGAGCAAGGGGGAGAGGCGGCCGGTTAGGAGGGTCGCGCCAGGAGGAGTCCTACTCCCACCGGGAGTAGGACTCCCTCCTTTCCCTTGTTGGACTAGGAGAAGGGGGGAAGGAGGAGAGAGATGGGGAGGAAAGGGGGGCGCTGCCCCCTCCTTGTCCTATTTGGACTAGAGGGGGAGAGGGCGCGCGGCCTGCCCTCGCCACCCCTCCTCTTCTCCACTAAGGCCCACTATGGCCCATTAAACCCCCGGGGGGTTCCAGTAACCCCTCCGGTACTCCGGTAAAATCCCGATTTCACCCGGAACACTTCCGATATCCAAATATAGGCTTCCAATATATCAATCTTCATGTCTCGACCATTTTGAGACTCCTTGTCATGTCCTTGATCACATCCGGGACTCCTAACAACCTTCGGTACATCAAAACTCATAAACTCATAATATAACCGTCATCGAAACTTTAAGCATGCGGACCCTACGGGTTCGAGAACTATGTAGACATGACCGAGACACGTCTCCGGTCAATAATCAATAACGGAACCTGGATGCTCATATTGGCTCCCACATATTCTAAGAAGATCTTTATTGGTCAAACCGCATAACAACATACGTTGTTCCCTTTGTCATCGGTATGTTACTTGCCCGAGATTCGATCGTCGGTATCTCAATACCTAGTTCAATCTCATTACCGGCAAGTCTCTTTACTCGTTCCATAATACATCATCCCACAACTAACTCATTAGTTGCAATGCTTGCAAGGCTTAAGTGATGTGCATTACCGAGTGGGCCCAGAGATACCTCTCCGACAATCGGAGTGACAAATCCTAATCTCGAAATATGCCAACCCAACAAGTACCTTTGGAGACACATGTAGAGCACCTTTATAATCACCAAGTTACGTTGTGACATTTGGTAGCACACAAAGTGTTCCTCCGGTAAACGGGAGTTGCATAATCTCATAGTCATAGAAACATATGTATAAGTCATGAAGAAAGCAATAGCAATATAGTAAACGACCGAGTGCTAAGCTAACGGAATGGGTCAAGTCAATCACATCATTCTTCTAATGATGTGATCCCGTTAATCAAATGACAACTCATGTCAATGGCTAGGAAACATAACCATCTTTGATCAACGAGCTAGTCAAGTAGAGGCATACTAGTGACACTTTGTTTGTCTATGTATTCACACAAGTATTATTTTCCTGGTTAATACAATTCTAGCATGAATAGTAAACATTTATCATGATATAAGGAAATAAATAATAACTTTATTATTGCCTCTAGGGCATATTTCCTTCACGAGACACATCTCCAGTCAATAGCCAACAGCGGAACCTGGATGCTCATATTGGTTCCAACATATTCTACAAAGATCTTTATCGGTCAAACCGCAATGACAACATATGTCATTCCCTTTGTCATCGGTATGTTACTTGCCCGAGATTCGATCATCGGTATCTTCATACCTAGTTCAATCTCGTTACCGGAAAGTCTCTTTACTCGTTCCGTAATACATCATTCCACAACTAACTCATTGATCACATTGCTTCCAAGGCTTATCATGATGTGTATTACCGAGAGGGCCCAGAGATACCTCTCCGATACTCGGAGTGACAAATCCTAATCTCGATCTATGCCAACCCAACAAACACCTTTGGAGATACCTGTAGAGCATCTTTATGATCACCCAGTTACGTTGTGACATTTGTAGCACACAAGGTATTCCTCCGGTATTCGGGAGTTGCATAATCTCATAGTCAAATGTAACAGCCTGGTTTTTGGCCATTTTCCTTTTCCTTTGATTTATTTGGTTTTGCTCTGTTTTTCTTTTTGGAGTTGTTCCGTGTGTCAGTGTCAAAACCGACCGATCTCGGGTAGGGGGTCACAAACTGTGCGTCTGAGGATCGAAGGTAATAAGGGACACAGGGAACACGGTGTTTACCCAGGTTCGGGCCCTCTTAATGGAGGTAAAACCCTACGTCCTGCTTGATTATATTTGATGAGTATAGGGGTTACAAGAGTCGATCTGCCTCGAGATCATAATGGCTAAACCCTAGATGTCTTGCCTATATGAATTATGATGATCCCTACAGTCTAAACCCTCCAGTTTATATATACACCGGAGGGGCACAAAGTCGGTTTACAAGGGAAGGAATCAACACATCCAGACTCTAATCTTGCCGTCCACGCATCCAGAAGTCCTACCCGAACACGGGGAATGATCCTCCAGTTTATCTTCACAGCCCATCAGCCCGGCCCATATTGAGTGAGCCGGACACCTGAGGACCCCCGAATCCAGGTCTCCCTCAGTAGTCCCCAAACTTGCCTTCAATAATAACATAGTATCCAACTCATATATTCGGCTTTGCAAGGCGGGTTCTTCATTATACTTTGGATGAACGATAATCCAGTTTTGCCCTCTGTGTTCTGCCTTTATGACTTGTTCCTATTGCCGCCTCAATTTCCACGCGTTGAGCGAATGAGAATGGTCCACCATTGTTTATTAAAAATAAAAACACCCAGCCACACAGGGATGGTGTCTATATAAAGAGATCGAATCTTCAAAGTACCATCCACATTGAGCAGAGGAAACACCAAGATCAGCTACAAAAAGCCTTCAAATATGGCCAGCGCCCTAGTCTCTTCCTCACGTACCCATGGCCCTCAAGAGGGCGATTGGCAAAGCTGCTCAGTGCCTCATCTTCGACTGAGTCAACTCCAAACGCAGGGCTATCTTCCCCTCGCAGATCTAGTCTCCGTTCGAGCGGGATTGGCCTCCATCGGAAATGACGTCATGGCTGAAAATTTCCCCAACCGCAATAAGGAGGAGAGGGTGTGCTTTGTCCCATTTCTGTTACGAGGTTTAGGCTTTCCAATCCATCCCTTTCTCACGGGCCTATTGGAATTCTACGACATTCAACTGCACAACCTTACCCCAGGTTCGATTCTGCACATCTTAGGTTTCGTTGCTCTCTGCGAACTGTTCTTAGGCATCGTTGCCCATTTTGAACTATGGAGGAAGTTCTTTTGCCTCGTTCTCCACCATCGAGGAGGCTCTATATTTGAAGTGGGAGGTGCCTAAGTATGTCGTATAGCCGAATCCGGATACCTCGTAGGAACTCCCAAGGAGGTATACCCATAGTGGGCTTCGGAATGGTTCTATATGGACAACGTCCCACTGCTGGACCCAGTTTGGTGCGGCCTTCCTGAATTTTCCAGCGCTCCTTTAAAGAAGTGCTTCAACTAGCGTCCCCGAAGTCCCAAGGAGGAAGATAGTGCGGAGAGAAAAAGGTTGGTCAGCAAGGTCAAATGGCTAGCCCATACCCAGCTCTCGATAATCGAGGTTATGGCTATTGCAATAAAGAGGTGCGTTCAGCCTCTCCAGTACAGAGTAACTCCCTTGTGGTGTTACAACGGAGAAGATGACGCGTATCACTACAGACGAAAGGGTCCGGATACCCCTGCTGAACTGGCCATGATCTTGGCCGATCTGTATAAGGGTGAAAAAGAAGATTTCCTCCGCTTAAACTGCCGGGAAGGCTATTCCATGTACAACCCCATCGAATGGGTAAGACTTCGATTAACTGTGTTGCTTTATCGCTGTCATAGTATACTAATTGAATTTGCTTTTTGTTGCCATAAAATAGTCATGGAGGAAGATGACCGAGGACGTTCGCTGTCCTGCTCCACAGCCAGAGGATCACAACCGCCACGAGGACCCTGGCTTCTGCGAGGATCCAGATATATACATAGAGTTCGATGACGGGGTGTTTTATCAAGCGAGCCTTGACGGTTCGGAAGTGGCCATTACCGCCGACTACCCCCGTCCCTATCCCTTCTCCATCGTAAGTATTCGAAGAGCTAAAAAGGAAGTCCCTACTTGCACCTTTGTCCATTGTACTAATCCGTACTTTAACAGGATCGGCGCTCGGCAGACAGCACCTCTTCAAGGGCACCCCTTAGTAGGGTAGTCGTTCAAAACGAAAGGAGGCTGGAGGCACTGTAGAACCTTCACTGTCTTCGAAAAGGTATGTTCATTTGACATGTTCCTAGGCACGAGTCCGGATTATTAAAGCTCACTTCTATCTTTAGTTCAGAAGGAGCACGTTGCAAACAGTGGGGAAATGCCCTGCTAGCCGAATGTCAGCCAATTTGGCACCGGACTCGTCAGCTAGGACGAGGGCTGATGCAGTGCCAACTCCACCGACTCATGAGGATTTGGATGATGTATCTGTCATGAACTCCGATGTGGAGAGCGTAATGAATCACCACCGTCTAAAAGAGGCCATGCATGCTCCAGCCTTTTCCGAGCAAGAGTTTACCACACTTAGTTCAGTGGATGCATATATCCGGGCTGCTCAAGACGGACTTGCCGGAGTCACTCAGCTGTTTTCAAGGATATATAGGTAAAACTTTATGCAATTTTAATAGACATAAACCAGTAGCCCCGAGACTTAAAGCGGTGAACCCAACCGATTTAAGGATCGATATTGCCTGCAGGTTCTCAAAGAGAAGAACACTGCGCTAGCCCAGGAGCTGAAAACAAACCAAACACAGCTTAATGCCGTCACCACCGAACTGGCGGAAATGAAAAAGGCTGCAATGAACACATCCAAGGGAAAACACGAGGAGTAAAAAGACAAACAATCTGAAGATATAGAGAGATTAAAGGCTCAGTTATCGACCGCTCAGAAAGAAAATGTGAAATTGAAGGGCGGCATTTCGGTATGTCTTCCTGTCTCTTTTTTTATTTAAAACCACCCTAGGGGCTCATGTTTAGTCCATAATTCGAAACTTCATGACTCAGTTGCTGCAGGTCTGTTAACTGGTCAGCCGGAAGAAGAAGTATCAGAATTTCAAAGCGACATGCTGAAGGAACTGTCCGTGGTACATGCTCGTGCCCGGAAAGCCATGAGAAGTATGGTCAAGGCATTATGGCCAGCCGATACCCCTCCAGAAAGCATGGAGCGTTTGGCAAACCTGTTTAGAGGTGCCCGACGCCGGTTTGAGGTATGGAAGACATCCGCCCGCCGTGAAGGCGCATGAGAAGCCTGAGCCATGATGAAAACACATTTCACCAAGCTAGATCCAAATCATATGGCCCAAGTGGGACCACATGGACCAGATGGGAAAGAAATTCTAGTGAATTTGGTGTAACCAAGTAATGATAGCTGTGAAGTATTCACAGGAAGACTGTAGGTTAGACAATCTTATAGATGGAATATATAAGGAATAGGTACTTGCTACCTCTTGAGCTTGTGTTGGTTTTCCCCGAAGAGGAGAGGATGATGCAGCAGAGAAGCGTAAGTATTTCCCTCAGTTTTTGAGAACCAACGTATCAATCCAGTAGGAGGCCACACTCAAGTCCCTCGTACCTGCACAAATCGACAACAACTCGCAACCAACGCGATTAGGGGTTGTCAATCCCTTCACGGTCACTTACGAGAGTGAGAACTGATAGATAATGTTTTTGGTATTTTTGGTATAGAGATGCAAAGTGAAAAGTAAAAAGCAAAGTAAAAAAGCAAAGCAAGATTAAAGTGATGGAGATTGATATGATGAGAATAGACCCGGGGGCCATAGGTTTCACTAGTGGCTTCTCTCAAGAGCATAAGTATTCTACGGTGGGTGAACAAATTACTGTTGAGCAATTGAAAGAATTGAGCATAGTTATGTGAATATCTAGGGTATGATCATGTATATAGGCATCACGTCCGTGACAAGTAGACCGAAACGATTCTGCATCTACTACTATTACTCCACTCATCGACCGCTATCCAACATGCATCTAGAGTATTAAGTTAGAAACAGAGTAACGCTTTAAGCAAGATGACATGATGTAGAGAGATAAATTCATGCAATATGAAATAAAACCCATCTTGTTATCCTCGATGGCAACGATGCAATACGTGCCTTGCTGCCCCTTCTGTCACTGGGAAAGGACACCACAAGATCGAATCCAAAGCTAAGCACTTCTCCCATGGCAAGAAGAACCAATCTAGTAGGCCAAACCAAACTGATAATTCGAAGAGACTTGCAAAGATAACCAATCATACATAAAAGAATTCAGAGAAGATTCAAATATTATTCAAAGATAGACTTGATCATAAACCCACAATTCAACGGTCTCAACAAACACACCGCAAAAAAGAAGAAGATTACATCGAATAGATCTCCACAAGAGAGGGGGAGAACTTTGTATTGAGATCCAAAAAGAGAGAAGAAGCCATCTAGCTACTAACTATGGACCCGAAGGTCTGAGATAAACTACTCACACTTCATCGGAGAGGCTATGCTGATGTAGAAGCCCTCCGTGATGACGGCCCTCTCTGGCGGAGCTCCGGAACAGGCCCCAAGATGGGATCTCGTGGATACAGAAGGTTGCGTCGGTGGAATTAGGTTTTTGGCTCCTGTTCTGATTGTTTGGGGGGTACGTAGGTATATATAGGAGGAAGGAGTACGTCGGTGGAGCTTCGAGGGGCCCACGAGGCAGGGGGGCGCGCCCTAGGGGGGGCGCCCCCACCCTCGTGACCGCCTCTTCGATGCCTTGGCGTAGGGTCCAAGTCCTCTGGATCATGTTCGGTGAGAGAATCACGTTCCCGAAGATTTTATTCCGTTTGGACTCCGTTTGATATTCCGTTTCTCCGAAATACTGAGATAGGCAAAAAAAGCAGCAATTCTGGGCTGGGCCTCCGGTTAATAGGTTAGTCCCAAAAATAATATAAAAGTGGAAAATAAAGCCCAATATAGTCCAAAATAGTAGATAATATAGCATGGAGCAATCAAAAATTATAGATACGTTGGAGATGTATCAGGCATCCCCAAGCTTAATTCCTGCTCGTCCTCGAGTAGGTAAATGATAAAAAGAGAATTTTTGATGCGGAGTGCTACTTGGCATAATTTCAATGTAAAACTTCTTAATTGTGGTATGAATATTCAGATTCGAAAGATTCAAGACAAAAGTTCATATTGACATAAAAAATAATAATACTTCAAGCATACTAACAAAGCAATTTGTCTTCTCAAAATAACATGGCCAAAGAAAGTTATCCCTACAAATTCATATAGTCTGGCTATGCTCCATCTTCACCACACAAAGTATTTAAATCATGCACAACCCCGATGACAAGCCAGGCAATTGTTTCATACTTTAACATTTTCAAAACTTTTTCAACCTTCACGCAATACATGAGCGTGAGCCATGGATATAGCACTATATGTGGAATAGAACGGTGGTTGTGGAGAAGACAAAAAAGAGGGGAAGTTAGTCTCACATCAACTAGGCGTATCAACGGGCTATGGAGATGCCCATTAATAGATATCAATGTGAGTGAGTAGGGATTGCCATGCAACGGATGCACTAGAGCTATAAGTACATGAAAGCTCAACAAAATAAACTAAGTGGGTGTGCATCCAACTCGCTTGCTCACGAAGACCTAGGGCAATTTGAGGAAGCCCATCATTGGAATATACAAGCCAAGTTCTATAATGAAAAATTCCCACTAGTATATGAAAGTGACAACATAGGAGACTCTCTATCATGAAGATCTTGGTGCTACTTTGAAGCACAAGTGTGGTAAAAGGATAGTAGCATTGTCCCTTCTCTCTTTTTCTCCCATTTTTTGGGCCTTCTCTTTTTTATGGCCTTTCCTTTTTTATTCCTCACTTGGGACAATGCTCTAAAAATGATGATCATCACACTTTTATTTTTCTTACAACTCAACAATTACAACTCGATACTTAAAACAAAATATGACTCTATATGAATGCCTCCGGCGGGGTACCGGGATATGCAATGAATCAAGAGTGACATGTATGAAAGAATTATGAACGGTGGCTTTGCCAAAAATACGATGTCAACTACATGATCATGCTAGCAATATGACAATGATGGAGCGTGTCAAAATAAATGGAACGGTGGAAAAAGTTGCATGGCAATATATCTCGGAATGGCTATGGAAATGCCATGATAGGTAGGTATGGTGTCTGTTTTGAGGAAGATATATGGTGGGTGTATGATACCGGCAAAAGTGCGCGGTATTAGAGAGGCTAGCAATGGTGGAAGGATGGGAAAAAGTGCGTATAATCCATGGACTCAACATTAGTCATAAAGAACTCATATACTTATTGCAAAAATTTAGAAGTTTATCAAAGAAAAGTATTACGCGCATGCTCCTAGGGGGATAGATTGGTAGGAAAAGACCATCGCTCGTCCCCGACCGCCACTCATAAGGAGGACAATCAATAAACACCTCATGCTCCGACTTCGTTACATAACGGTTCACCATACGTGCATGCTACGAGAATCACAAACTTCAACGCAAGTATTCTTTAAATTCACAATTACTTCCAATAGCATGACTCTAATATTATCACCTCCATATCTCAAAACAATTATCATGCTTCAATCTTTTCTTAGTATTCAACACACTCAAAAGAAAATTTCACAAATCATGAATACCAAGCATATTAATATTAAGCAATTTACCATGCTATTAAGACACTCAAAATGATCTAAGTGAAGCATGAGAGATAAATAGTTTCTTTAAAACAAGTCCACCACCGTGCTCTATAAAATCTAAGTGAAGCACATAGAGCAAAATTATCACGCTCAAAAGATATAAGTGAAGCACATAGAGCAAAACTGCTTAGCTCAAAAGATATAAGTGAAGCACAAAGAGTATTCTAACAAATTTTAATTCATAGATGGCTCTCTCAAAGGTGTGTACAGAAAGGATGATTGTGCCACACTAACAAACAAAGACACAAATAATACAAGACGCTCCAAGCAAAACACATATCATGTTGGTGAATAAAAATATAGCTCCAAGTAAAATACCGATGGAAGTAGACGAAGGAGGGGATGCCTTCCGGGGCATCCCCAAGCTTTGACTTTTTGGTGTCCTTGTATTATCTTGGGGGTGCCATGGGCATCCCCAAGCTTAGGCTCTTGCCACTCCTTGTTCCATAATCCATCAAAAGATTTCACCCAAAACTTGAAAACTTCACAACACAAAACTCAATAGAAATCTCGTGAGCTCCGTTAGAGAAAGAAAACATAAAACCACTTCAAAGTACTGTAATGAACTCATTATTTATTTATATTGGTGTTAAACCTACTGTATTACAAGTTCTCTATGGATTATACCCTCCAATACTAGCCATAGATTCATCAAAATAAGCAAACAACACGTGAAAAACAGAATCTGTCTAAAACAGAACAGTCTGTAGTAATCTGTAACTAACGCAAACTTCTGGAACTCCAAAATATCTACCAAAATTATAAGACCTAGAAAATTTGTTTATTGATCATCAGCAATTGGAATCAGAATTTTATCACGTTC
The DNA here is from genome assembly GCA_032464435.1 of Aegilops umbellulata. Taxonomy (NCBI): domain Eukaryota; kingdom Viridiplantae; phylum Streptophyta; class Magnoliopsida; order Poales; family Poaceae; genus Aegilops; species Aegilops umbellulata. The sequence goes on from CP136058.1 coordinate 337,460,386, forward strand.
TGGTGATTTTTAATAATTCGGGCACTAAGCGCAAAGTTTCTGGAAATTATAGCAAGATCAAATAACTATTATCCAAGAAGATCCAATAGGTCTAGCTTGGCACAAACACTAATTAAAACACAAAACCACATCCAAACAGAAGGTAGATGGGTTATTTATTCCCTAACAGAAGAAAAAACAAAAAAACTCAAAATAAAATTGGGTTGCCTCCCAACAAGCGCTATCGTTTAATGCCCCTAGCTAGGCATAAAAGCGAGGATAGATTTAGGTATTGCCATCTTTGGTAGGCAATCCATACGTAGCTCTCATGATAGTTTCATATGTCAATATTATTTTATTTCTAGGAAAGTGTTCCATGCCCTTTTTAATGGAAATTGAAATCTAATATTCCCTTCCTTCATATCAATAATCGCGCCAACCATTCTAAGAAAAGGTCTACCAAGAATAATAGGGCAAGAAGGATTGCAATCTATATCAAGAACGATAAAATCTACGGGCACGTAATTCCTATTTGCAATAATAAGAACATCGTTAATTCTACCCATAGGTTTTTTATAGTGGAATCCGCAAGATGCAAATTTAGAGAGCAATCGTCAAAATCATGGAAATCTAGCAAATCACACAAGGTTTTGGGGATAGTGGAGACACTAGCACCCAAATCACACAAAGCATAAAACCCCTGATCTTTAATTTTAATTTTAATAGTTGGTTCCCACTCATCATAGAGTTTTCTAGGGATGGAAACTTTTAACTCAAGTTTTTCTTCATAGGATTGCATCAAGGCATCAACAATGTGTTCGGTAAAGGCTTTCTGTTGACTATAAGCATGAGGGGAATTTAGCACGGATTGCGACAAGGAAATACAATCAATTAGAGAGCAACTTTCATAATTAAATTCCTTGAAATCCAATATAGTGGGTTTAGCAACATCTAGGGTTTTATTTCTTTCAATCCTACTTTCATTAATTTCATCATAAAGGTCTAAATACTCCGAATTTTTAGAACTCCTTCTAGGTAAAGGAAGATCATATTCAGTTTCATCAAGATTCATATTGCAAAACAAAGATTTGATAGGGGACACATTGTCGGATTTCGGGTTCCGGCAGACCCTTAAGGTTCGAACTCTGGGGTGCGCGCGGAGATTATGCCCTCTACCTCTCCGTCTCACAGGGATCTAAACTATCAAAAGAACAACACAAAAAGCACAGAGTTTTATACTGGTTCGGGCCACCGATGTGGTGTAATACCCTACTCCAGTGTGGTGTGGTGGATTGCCTCTTGGGCTGGTGGTGATGAACAATACAGGGAAGAACAGCCTCGCGAGGGTCTGTTCCTGGCAAGGGGGACGAACTGCTAGGAGGAGTTCAGCCGCCCTTCTCTTTCTCTCTCTCGTGCTCAGATTCTAGGTTCTACTTGCCTGGTCGCTAGATACCGAATTGTTGTCCTTCTACCCTGGGGGTGGCTAGCCCTATTTATAGGCAAAGGCCCTGGGCCTCTTCCCAAATATTGAGCGGGAAGGGCGCCAACAATTGGCCAATTCGAAGGGGAACATCTGGTACACTTATCCTGACTAAAGTTGGTCCTCGCGTGCCAAACGCCCTGTGGTGACGCCGTTCTGGGCTCCACGATGACCTCCTTCCCACCGTTGGACTGGTCTTGGTCTCGTTGCACCGAAATGGATGCCTTTGCTTGATCCTCTCGCCTGCGCTTGCCCCCTTTGCACCAAAGAGGAAAGGGAGCACACTGCGCGGGCTGGCGCCCGCCTGGCGCCCTTGGTCGTCATGGCTTGCGTCATGGGCACCTCGCGAGGTACCCCGCCTTGATCTCTCCGCCTCCTCGTGAGCCAGCCTGACGAGGCCGTGCCTGAGGAAGCGCTGTGTCATCCGCCCCGCGAGGCTTGGCCCCTCGCGAGGGTCTTGGGTCTTGTGTTGATGAAGATGGGCCGTGCCGGGCCCCCCTTTGAGCCACGCCGCAGGCCGCAGGCAGGCAAGTCTGGGGACCCCCGTTCCCAGAACGCCGACACACATCAATAACTTTTAGATCTTCATCTTGATTTTCATAGGAATTCGGTTTAGCGGCCATCTTATTGACTAAGATAGCTTGCATATCCGAAATTTCAATAGTCAACTTTTCAATACGAGCGATTTGAGATCTTATACCGTCAAATTCTTTAGACATATCATCGAGCTCTTTATTCATATAACTCATAAAACTTTTTTGTTCCTTAAGCTCGTTTGTAAAGAAATTATTATGCTCAAATTGCAAAACCATAAACTTCCTGACATTGTTTTCGATCTCCTCTAACCTTTTAAGGTGAAGATCACCAAAATTTGGTAGACCCATCGCGACAAACAAGCAAACCAACACACGAGCAAACAAAAGGCAAGCGAGAAAAAGGCAAACGGAAAAAAAGAAGGAGAAGGAGAAGGAGAAGGAGAGGGCAAATAAAACGGCAAGGGTGAAGTGGGGGAGAGGAAAATGAGAGGCAAATGGCAACTAATGTAATGCGAGAGATAGGGATTGTGATGGGTACTTTGTATGTTGACTTTTTTGCGTAGGCTCCCCGGCAATGGCGCCAGAAATTCTTCTTGCTACCTCTTGAGCTTGCGTTAGTTTTCCCCGAAGAGGAGAGGATGATGCAGCAGAGTAGCATAAGTATTTCCCTTAGTTTTTGAGAACCAAGGTATCAATCCAGTAGGAGGCCACGCTCAAGTCCCTCGTACCTGCACAAATCGATAGCAACTCGCAACCAACGCGATTAGGGGTTGTCAATCCCTTCATGGTCACTTACGAGAGTGAGAACTGATAGATAATGTTTTTGGTATTTTTGGTATAGAGATGCAAAGTGAAAAGTAAAAAGCAAAGTAAAAATCAAAGCAATAATAAAGTGATGGAGATTGATATGATGAGAATAGACCCGGGGGCCATAGGTTTCACTAGTGGCTTCTCTCAAGAACATAAGTATTCTACGGTGGGTGAACAAATTACTGTTGAGCAATTGACAGAATTGAGCATAGTTATGAGAATATCTAGGGTATGATCATGTATATAGGCATCACGTCCGTGACAAGTAGACCGAAACGATTCTACATCTACTACTATTACTCCACTCATCGACCGCTATCCAGCATGCATCTAGAGTATTAAGTTAGAAACAGAGTAACGCTTTAAGCAAGATGACATGATGTAGAGAGATAAATTCATGCAATATGAAATAAATCCCATCTTGTTATCCTCGATGGCAATGATGCAATACGTGCCTTGCTGCAAAGTAAAATAAAGATGCAAAGTAAAATAAAAGACAAAGTAAAAAAGCAAAGCAATAATAATTTTGGTATAAAGATGCAAAGTAAAATAAAAGACAAAGCAATAATAAAGTGACCGCTATTAGGGGTTGTCAATTCCTTCACGGTCACTTACGAAAGTGAGAACTGATAGATAATGTTTTTGGTATTTTTGGTATAGAGATGCAAAGTGAAAAGTAAAAAGCAAAGTAAAAAAGCAAAGCAATAATAAAGTGATGGAAGATTGATATGATGAGAATAGACTCGAGGGCCATAGATTTCACTAGTGGCTTCTCTCAAGAGCATAAGTATTCTACGGTGGGTGAACAAATTACTGTTGAGCAATTGACAGAATTGAGCATAGTTATGAGAATATCTAGGTATGATCATGTACATAGGCATCACGTCCGAGACAAGTAGACCGACTCCTGCCTGCATCAACTACTATTACTCCACTCATCGACCGGTATCCAGCATGCATCTAGAGTATTAAGTTAAAAACAGAGTAACGCCTTAAGCAAGATGACATGATGTAGAGGGATATTTTCATGCAATATGATAAAAACCCCATCTTGTTATCCTCGATGGCAACAATACTATACGTGCCTTGCTGCCCCTTCTGTCACTGGGAAAGGACACTGCAAGATTGAACCCAAAGCTAAGTAGTTCTCCCATTGCAAGAAAAACCAATCTAGTAGGCCAAACCAAACTGATAATTCGAAGAGACTTGCAAAGATAACCAATCATACATAAAAGAATTCAGAGAAGATTCAAATATTATTCAAAGATAGACTTGATCATAAACCCACAATTCATCTGTCTCAACAAACACACCGCAAAAATGAAGAAGATTACATCGAATAGATCTCCACAAGAGAGGGGGAGAACTTTGTATTGAGATCCAAAAAGAGAGAAGAAGCCATCTAGCTACTAACTATGGACCCGAAGGTCTGAGATAAACTACTCACACTTCATCGGAGAGGCTATGATGATGTAGAATCCCTCCGTGATGATGTCCCTCTCCGGCGGAGCTCCGGAACAGGCCCCAAGATGGGATCTCGTGGATACAGAAGGTTGCGGCAGTGGAATTAGGTTTTTGGCTCATGTTCTGATCGTTTGGGGGTACGTAGGTATATATAGGAGGAAGGAGTACATCGGTGGAGCTTCGAGGGGCCCACGAGGCAGGGGGGCGCGCCCTAGGGGGGGCGCCCCCACCCTCGTGACCGCCTCTTCGATGCCTTGGCGTAGGGTCCAAGTCCTCTGGATCACGTTCGGTGAGAGAATCACGTTCCCGAAGATTTTATTCCGTTTGGACTCCGTTTGATATTCTGTTTCTCCGAAATACTGAAATAGGCAAAAAACAGCAATTCTGGGCTGGGCCTCCGGTTAATAGGTTAGTCCAACAAATAATATAAAAGTGGAAAATAAAGCCCAATATAGTCCAAAACAGTAGATAATATAGCATGGAGCAATCAAAAATTATAGATACGTTGGAGACATATCAGTACTTGATTCAATGTATTAATGTGCTTTATGATCAACCTGTACCTTTATCCAAACATGTGGAAAGTTTGTCATCGCAGGCTTTTGGCTTTAACCTCTGAACCAAAATGGTGGAGTGTTTCCGGATACTTATTCGGAATGAAATAAAGCATTCACTATGTCCAGAAACTAGGCAACCCAGTCATTGTGCTCGAACAGACAAAGTTTTTAATTAGGAGTGTATGTTATATTACATATGTAAGAAACATCTTCCAAGGAGAATAGTTTCGTTAAGGGTTCCTTTCCTTGGGTTGGCATGCTTTAATTATGCGTGCCCAGGCTTTGGTCCGGAGTACAGAAAAAGCTGTCCTATATGTTTAAAGAGTTACCATAATGTAACAATCTGTCGTTTGGTTGCGGACCAATTATTCTCTTAAGAACGCTAGCTTTCAGCTTCACCCGTATGAGGTAGAGGTACGGATTACCCGTTGTAACAATCAAAGAGGTGCTCCCTTTACGCCCTAGCAGAATAATTCGGGAACATAGGGCATAAACACAGGAGCAAGGCAATCCAGCTTGACAAAAACTTAAGTCATAGAGGTGCATATAATGGCAAAATGAGTGTATCTGAACAAACGAAATATATATTGTGAGCTCCAGGCTCTGAATAATAATACGCTTCATTTAAAGAAGCCCCCAGGAGTCGTGGGGTGTATACATTTTAGGATCTGTACCCCTTAAGTGTTCGGCTTATCCGGACATACCCTGGGAACCGTACAAAAATGAAGAAATAGAGAGAAATGAAGAGGAGAGAAAAAAGGAAAAAAGGAACATGACTGAACTTATGCGTAGAATCTTCGGAGCTGAGCGGTGTTCCACGGATTCGGCTCTAGGCGGTTATCCGATGCATTACGAAGGCGATAGACCCCTCCTATGAGAAATTCATCGATGATAAAGGGGCCCTCCCATTTTGGTTTGAGCTTGTCCTTCTTCTTCTCTGGGAGGCGTAGAACGAGTTCGCTGACATTATAGTCTTGGCCCGCACTTCTCTGCTTTGGTATTGCCGAGCCTGTTATTGATAAAATGCAGAACAGGCTTTTGCAATGTCACGCTCCTCCTCCAGGCCATCTAGGTCGTCCTGCCGATCTAGTTTGGCCTCTCTTTCTTCATACATGTGCACTCGAGGTGATTCATGAATAATGTCACAGGGCAAGACAGCCTCTATGCTGTACACCATAAAAAAGGGTGTGTATCCGGTCATGCGATTGGGTGTAGTCCGCAGTCCCCAGAGTATGGAATCGAGTTCCTCGACCCATTGTTTATCTGACTCCCGTAGGGATCGCACTAACCTGGGTTTGATGCCGCTCATTATCATGCCATTAGCCCGTTCGACCTGACTGTTTGTTTGAGGGTGATATACGGAGGCGTAATCGAGCTTAATGCCTAGGTTAGCACACCAATGTTTCACCTCATCGGCTGTGAAGTTATAGCCATTGTAAGTAATGATGTTGTGCGGGACACCATAATGGTGTACAACGCCGGATATAAAGTCGATCACCGGCCCAACTTCAGCCGTTTTTACTGGTTTGGCCTCTATCCACTTAGTGAATTTATCCAACATAACCATCAAATATTTCTTCTTATGGCTTCCCCCTTTAAGGGGTCCGACCATATCTAGCCCTCGGTCCACAAAAGGCCAAGTAATGGGGATTGTTCTTAGGGCAGTGGGCGGCATATGACATTGGTTGACGAAAAGCTGACATCCTACACAGCGCTGTACAAGGGCATGTGCGTCTGCTCTGGCCATTGGCCAAAAGAAGCATGTACGAAAGGCCTTACTTACGAGGGCCCAAGCTGCGACATGATGGCCACCGAGACCCGCCTGTATTTCGGCCAAGAGCTACCGTCCCTCCTCTTCGGAGATACATCTTTGAAGAACTCCAGTAGTACTTCTCTTGTAGAGTTCACCTTCGTGAACTTTGTAGGCTTTAGAGCGTTGAACTATGCGTCGGGCCTCAATCTGGTCATCAGGGAGCTCCTGCCTATTAAGGTAGGCTAGGAAGGGCCTCGTCCATGGAGCAATGACAGCCATGATTACATGGGCAGAAGGTGTCATTTCAGTGCCTGGAACCCCCGATGATATCAGAATTGTGTTCGGCATGTGGGGGTATGATCGGCGCTGGACTAGTATTTCCGTTCTCCTCCTGCCATACCACGGATGGCTTGAAGAGCCTTTCCACAAAGGTGTTAGGTGGGACGGGGTCGCGTTTTGTGCCCATTCGGGCGAGGATGCCCGCTGCCTGATTACTGTCTCGAGAAACATGATGGAACTCGAGCCCCTCAAACCGAGCTGATATTTTGTGTATGGCATTTCGGTATGCCGCAATCTTTGGATCTTTTGCATCAAATTCTCCATTTATTTGGTATATTGCGAGGTTTGAATCCTCACACACCTCTAGGCGCTGTATGCCCATAGAAACAACCATTCGGAGACCATGCAGTAGTGCCTCGTATTCGACTGCGTTGTGGGAGTCCGTATACATGATTTGTAATACGTAGCGGACTATGTACCCTATAGGGGATGTTAAGATGACACCAGCCCCCAATCTGGTTAACATTTTAGAGCCATCGAAGTACATTACCTAGTTGGAGTATGTGTTGTACTCTTTAGGGAGGTCTGCTTCTGTCCATTCGGCGGCAAAGTTGGCCAACACCTGAGATTTAATAGCTCGGCGTGGCTTGTATGTCATTTCAAATGGTAAGAGCTCGATGGCTCATTTGGCTATGCGGCCGGTGGCTTCCCGATTATTTATGATGTCATTGAGTGGTATTTTAAATGCCACCGTGATCGAACACTCTTGAAAGTAGTGCCGCAGCTTCCGGGATGCCATGAAGACCGCATACGCTATCTTTTGATAGTGTGGGTATCAAGATTTGCATGGTTTAAGGACCGCCGATACATAGGACACTAGTTTCTGGAGTGGGAATATACGTCCCTCTTCCTCTCGTTCGACGACGAGTACGACGCTCATGACCTGGTGAGTCACAGATATGTAGAGCAACATAGGTTTGCCAACGTTTGGTGCGACAAGGATTGGGTTGCTTGCTAACAAAGTTTTTATTTCTTCCAATCCGACTGTATCCGCATCCCATTCAAAATGGTCGGTGCGTCGGAGTAGTCGATAAAGTGGCAACGCCTTTTCTCCCAATCTAGAGATAAAGCGGCTCAAGGCTGCCACGCACCGAGCTAGTTTTTGGACCTGCTTTAAGTCTGTTGGCAGTGCCAATTGTGACAGGGCTTAGATTTTGGCTGGGTTCGCTTTGATTTCTCTATTGGAAACAATGAACCCGAGTAGTTTTCTGGCTGGAACGCCCAAGACACAATTTTCCAGATTGAGTCGTATGTCCTATGTTCGAAGGTTTTTGAATGTGAGGCATAGATCCTCCACCAATCATTTGACATGTTTAGTCTTGATGATGACATCATCTACGTATACCTCCACTGTCTTGCCAATTTGCTTTTCTAGACATGTTTGAATCATACGTTGGTAAGTGGCGTGATACGTCCATTTTGCATCATGTTTTCTTACTGTTATTTATAATGTTTTTATCCATAATAATGCTTTTTGGAGTAATTCTAATGCATTTTCTCTCATAATTTGCAAGGAACACACCAAGGGGGAGAATTCCGGCAGGTGGAAATCTGGACCTGGAAAAGCTACATCAGGCCACCAATTCTGCACGACTCCAAATGAGATTAAACTTCACAGAGATTTTTTTATGGATTATTTAAGAAATACTGGAGCCAATAAGCACCAAAGGGGGGCCACCAGGTGGGTGATGACCCACAAGTACAGGGGATCTATCGTAGTCCTTTCGATAAGTAAGAGTGTCAAACCCAACGAGGAGCAGAAGGAAATGATAAGCGGTTTTCAAAAAGGTATTCTCTGCAAGCACTGAAATAATAGGTAACAGATAGTTTTGTGATAGGATAATTTGTAACGAGCAACAAGTAACAAAAGTAAATAAAGTGCAGCAAGGTGGCCCAATCCTTTCTATAGCAAAGGACAAGCCTGGACAAACTCTTATATAGAGAAAAGCGCTCCCGAGGACACATGAAAATTATCGTCAAGCTAGTTTTCATCACGTTCATATGATTCGCGTTTGGTACTTTGATAATTTGATATGTGGGTGGACCGGTGCTTGGGTGCTGTTCTTACTTGAACAAGCATCCCACTTATGATTAACCTCTATTGCAAGCATCCGCAACTACAACAAAAGTATTAAGGTAAACCTAACCATAGCATGAAACATATGGATCCAAATCAGCCCCTTACGAAGCAACGCATAAACTAGGGTTTAAGCTTCTGTCACTCTAGCAACCCATAATCTACTTATTACTTCCCAATGCCCTCCTCTAGGCCCAAATAATGGTGAAGTGTTATGTAGTCGACGTTCACATAACACCACTAGAGGACAGACAACATACATCTCATCAAAATATCGAACGAATACCAAATTCACATGACTACTAATAGCAAAGACTTCTCCCATGTCCTCAGGAACAAACGTAACTAATCACAAAGCATATTCATGTTCATAATCAGAGGGGTATTAATATGCATAAAGGATCTGAACATATGATCTTCCACCAAATAAACCAACTAGCATCAACTACAAGGAGTAATCAACACTACTAGCAACCTACTAGTACCAATCCCGGACTTGGAGACAAGAATTGGATACAAGAGATGAACTAGGGTTTGAGAGGAGATGGTGCTGGTGAAGATGTTGATGGAGATTGACCTCCCCTGAAGAGAGGAGCGTTGGTGATGACGATGGCGGTGATTTCCCCCTCCCAGAGGGAAGTGTCCCCGGCAGAACAGCTCTGCCGGAGCCCTAGATTGGTTCCGCCAAGGTTCCGCCTCGTGGCGGCAGAGTCTCGTCCCGAAAGGTTGCTTCTTATTTTTCTTCGGATGAAAGACCTCATATAGCATAAGATGGGCACCGGAGGGCCAACAGAGGGCTCACGAGGCAGGGGGCGCGCCCAGGGGGGTAGGGCGCGCCCCACTCTCGTGGACAAGTGGTGGCCCCCTTGATGTATTTTTTCCGCTCAGTATTTTTTATTATTTCCAAAAATAACTTTCGTGGAGTTTCAGGACTTTTGGAGTTGTGCAAAATAGGTCTCTAATATTTGCTCCTTTTCCAGCCCAATTCCAGCTGCCGGCATTCTCCCTCCTTATGTAAACCTTGTAAAATAAGAGAGAATAGGCATAAGTATTGTGACATAACGTGTAATAACAGCCCATAATGCAATAAATATCGATATAAAATCATGATGCAAAATGGACGTATCAACTCCCCCAAGCTTAGACCTCGCTTGTCCTCAAGCGGAATCCGATAACGATAAATATGTCCACATGTTTAGAAGTAGAGGTGTTGATAAAATAAAATACGGACATGAGGGCACCATGATTATTCTCATAACAGCAACATATATGGATATTGTCATATGATTTCTTATGCTCAAGTAATAATCTAATCACATTGCAAAGTATGAATCAGAAACTTTATTGAGAACTAACAAACTACAATCTCAGTCATTTAAGCAATTGCAATTTATCATAACATTAGAAAGAGTCTATGTCAGAGCTTTGTAGCAAGTCCACATACTCAACTATCATTTAGTCTTTCACAATTGCTAACACTCACGCAATACTTGTGGTTACGGAGTTTTACCGGACATAGAGAAAGATAGGGGCTTATAGTTTCGCCTCCCAACCTTTTACCTCAAGGGTAATGTCAACAATAATAGTTCATGTTAACTAACATCCAATTAGATATATCTATCAGGATCTTTCCAACATCCTATGCTTGCCAAAGGATAAAATATAAAAAGGAAAGGTGAAGATCACCATGACTTCTTGCATAAGGTAGAAGATAATAAAAAAAGATAGGCCCTTCGCAGAGGGAAGAAGAGGTTGCCATGTGCTTTTATGGCTGGATGCACAAAATCTCAATGCGAAAGAATGTTACTTTATATTGCCACTTGTGATACGGACCTTTATTATGCAGTCCGTCGCTTTTATTTCTTCCACATCACAAGATCGTATAAAGCTTATTTCCTCCACACCAATCAATCATACATTTTTAGAGAGCAATTTTTATTGCTTGCACCGATGACAACTTACTTGAAGGATCTTACACAATCCATAGGTAGATATGGTGGACTCTTATGGCAAAACTGGTTTAAGGGTTTTTGGAGGCACAAGTAGTATCTATACTTGGTGCAAAGAATTTGGCTAGCATGAGGGGGAAAGGCAAGCTCAACATGTTGGATGATCCATGACATTATACTTTATCTCAGATATAAGAAAACATAACCCATTACGTTGTCTTCCTTGTCCAACATCAACTCTTTAGCATGATATTTTAATGAGTGCTCCCAATCATAAAAGATGTCCAAGATAGTATATTTATATGTGAAACCTCTCTTTCTTTATTACTTCCTATTAATTGCAACGATCACCAAAGCTATGTTTGTCAACTCTCAACAATTTTTAATCATCATACTCTTTCTATGTGAAGTCATTACTCTCCATAAGATCAATATGATATTTTTATTTCTTTTTATCCTTTTCTCTTTTCTTTTATTCACTCAAGATCATGGCAAAATAAGCCCTCGACTCAACACTAATCTTTATTATATAGCTCATGGACTCGATTACAAAGAGGGATCATAAAGCAAAACTCAAAACTAGATCATACCAAAACTTTATTCTACTAGATCAAGATACTACTAATTGGACCGAACTAAGAAAAAGGGTAAAGATAGAGATGTGATGGTGATACGATACCGAGGCACCTCCCCCAAGCTTGGCAGTTGCCAAGGGGAGTGCCCATACCCATGTGATTATGTCTCCTTTGCTGGTGAAGAAGGTGGAGGTGATGATGGATAGTCACACATTGAGCGTAAGAGGTCCTCCAGCTTGCGGATAGTGCCCTTGAGTGCAATGATATGCTCCTTCAACAAAATATCTTCACGTGTGAGATACTTGTTCTATATACGAGCTAACTCAATCATCTCGAAAGCTTCGATCTCAGTTGGGGTAAGAAGATTGTGATCAAGTTGAAGGATGTCTCCTGCTACTGGAACTTGGTCCTCTGTGACATTCTTGATCCCTTCATCCTTGTTGATCTCCATGGGTTCGTCCCTCTTCAGCTCTATCTTCATTAGCCAAGCATCCTTGTCACCATTGTTGGAGGAGGGGGACGACATGATGCCTGGCCTTGACAATCTTGACAGAGAACAGCTTGAAACAAGAACAGAGGATATTTGTGTGATACAGGAGTCAAAACCTTCGGGAGATTATATAATGTGTTTTTACTGACCAAAATACGTAATGTGCAAGAAAACGGAGTCCGGAGAGCACACAAGGTGCCCATGAGGTATGGGGGCGCGCCCTCCACCCTCGTGGAGCCCTCGCGTCCTTCCCGGACTGCTTCTTATTTTTCTATTTTTCTAAATATTCTAAAACGGATAAATATTACCATTAGAATTGTTTTGGAGTCGGTTTACTTACCATACCACATACCTATTCCTTTTCGGAGTCTGGAACGTTTCAGAAAGTGTCCCTTATGTATTTCGCCAGGGTTACGGTTTCAATAACATTGGTTTCAATATTTATGGGATTACCTGAGATATAATGTTCGATTCTTTGACCGTTCACCACCTTCGGATTTGTGCCTTCGAAGTTGTTGATTTTTATGGCGTCGGAACGATAGACCTCCTCGATAACGTATGGACCTTCCTATTTAGAGAGAAGTTTTCCTGCAAAAAATCTTAAACGAGAGTTGTATAGCAATACATAATCACCTACATTAAACTCACGCTTTTGTATTCTTTTGTCATGCCATCTTTTAACTTTTTCTTTAAACAACTTGGCATTCTCGTGGGCTTGGGTTCTCCATTCATCAAGTGAGCTAATGTCGAATAACCTCTTCTCACCGGCAAGTTTAAAATCATAATTGAGCTCTTTAATAGCCCAATAAGCCTTATGTTCTAGTTCGAGAGGTAAGTGACAAGCTTTTCCATAAACCATTTTATACAGAGACATACCCATAGGATTTTTATATGCAGTTCTATAGGCCCATAATGCATCATCAAGTTTCTTGGACCAATTCTTTCTAGATCTATTAACAGTCTTTTGCAAAATTAATTTGAGTTCTCTATTACTCAATTCTACTTGACCACTAGACTGCGGGTGATAAGGGATGCAATTCTATGATTAACATCATACTTAGCAAGCATTTTACGAAAAGCACCATGAATAAAATGTGAACCACCATCAGTCATTAAATATCTAGGGACTCCAAACCTCGGAAAAATAACTTCTTTAAGCATTTTAATAGAAGTGTTATGATCAGCACTACTAGTTGGAATAGCTTCTACCCACTTAGTAACGTAGTCAAAAGTGACTAAAATATGTGTGTAACCATTAGAGGCAGGAAAAGGTCCCATATAATGGAATCCCCAAACATCAAATGGTTCAATAACAAGTGAATAATTCATAGGCATTTCTTGACGTCTACTAATATTACCAATTCTTTGACATTCATTGCAAGATAAGACAAACTTACGGGCATCCTTGAAGAGAGTAGGCCAATAAAAACCGGATTGCAATACCTTATGTGCAGTTCTATCTCCAGCGTGGTGTCCTCCATAAGCCTCAGAGTGACACTTGCGTAGGATCTGTTCCTGTTCATGCTCAGATACACAATGTCTAATAACACCATCTACTCCTTCTTTATAAAGATGTGGATCATCCCAAAAGTAATGTCTCAAGTCATAGAAAAACTTTTTCTTTTGCTGGTATGTGAAACTAGGTGGTATAAATTTAGCAACAATATAATTAGCATAATCAGCATACCATGGAGCAGCACGAGAAGCATTTATGACATTGAATTGTTCATCAGGAAAGCTATCATCAATAGGTAGTGGGTTATCAAGAACATTTTCTAACCTAGACAAGTTGTCTACAACGGGGTTCTCAGCTCCTTTTCTATCAACAATATGCAAATCAAATTCTTGTAGCAAGAGAACCCATCTAATGAGTCTAGGTTTAGCATCTTTTTTTTCCATAAGATATTTAATAGCAGCATGATCCGTGTGAATAGTTAGTTTAAAATCAACAATATAAGGTCTGAACTTATCACAAGCAAATACGACTGCTAAGAATTCCTTTTCAGTAGTAGCATAATTTCTTTGAGCATTGTCTAGAGTTTTACTAGCATATTGAATAACATTTAATTTCTTACAACTCTTTGCCCTAGAACAGCACCTACAACATAATCACTAGCATCACACATAATTTCAAAAGGTAAATTCCAATCAGGTGGCTGAACAATAGGTGCAGAGGTCAATGCTTTCTTAAGTATTTCAAATGCTTCTACACAATCATCATCAAAAACAAATGGTACTTTTTGTAGTAAGTTAGTCAGAGGCCGAGAAATTTTTGAGAAGTCCTTAATGAACCTCCTATAAAAACCGGCGTGACCAAGGAAACTTCTTATACCTTTGATGTTCTTGGGACATGGCATCTTTTCAATAGCATCAACCTTGGCTTTATCAACCTCAATACCTCTTTCAGAAACTTTATGCCCAAGAGAATACCTTCATTAACCATAAAGTGACACTTTTCTCAATTGAAGACAAGATTAGTTTCTTCACATCTCTGCAAAACTCGATCAAGGTTGCTCAAGCAATCATCAAAAGAGGACCCATAAACGGAAAAATCGTGCATGAAAACCTCACAAATCTTTTCACAAAATTCAGAGAATATAGCCATCATGCATCTTTGAAAGGTAGAAGGTGCATTACATAAACCAAAAGGCAAACGTCTATAAGCAAAAGTACCAAAAGGGCAAGTAAAAGTAGTCTTTGATTGATCATTGGCTGACACATGTATTTGAGAGAAACCAGAATAACCATCTAGAAAGCAGAAATGTGTATGTTGGGATAATATTTCTAGCATTTGATCGATAAAAGGTAAGGGGTAATGATCTTTTTTAGTAGCCTTATTTAATTTGCGGAAATCAATTACCATCCTATAATCTGTAATAATTCTTTGCGGGATCAATTCATCTTTATCATTAGGAACGACAGTAATACCTCCATTTTTAGGGACACAATGAACAGGACTTACCCACTGACTATCAGCAACGGGATAAATTATACCTGCCTCAAGGAGCTTTAGTATTTCCTTTCTTACCACTTCTTTCATCTTAGGATTCAGCCGTCGTTGATGATCACGAACTGGTTTGGCATCTTCCTCCAAATTTATTTTATGTTGACATAGAGTGGGACTAATGCCCTTAAGATCATCAAGAGTATATCCAATAGCAGCGCGGTGCTTCTTCAGAGTTTTCAATAATCTCTCTTCTTCATGCTCTGAAAGGTTAGCACTAATAATAACAGGATATATATTTTTCTCATCAAGATAAGCATATCTAAGAGTATCAGGTAACGGTTTGAGCTCAAACACGAGATCACCCTTAGGTGGAGGAGGATCCCCTAGGATTTCAACAGGAAAATTGTGTTTCAGGATGGGTTCCTGTTTAAAGAATACTTCATCTATTTCCCTTCTTTCATTCATAAACATATCATTTTCATGGTCTAACAAATATTGTTCTAAAGGATCACTAGGAGGTACGGCAATAGACGCAAGACCAATAATTTCATCCTTACTAGGTAATTCCTCTTCACGGTGTTGTCTATGAAATTTAGAGAAATTAAACTCATGAGACATATCACCTAGACCAATAGTAACAACATCCTTTTCACAGTCTATCTTAGCATTAACGGTGTTCAAGAAGGGTCTACCAAATCTTATGGGACAAAAGCTATCTTGTGGGGAACTAAGAACAAGAAAATCAGCAAAATATTTAGTTTTCCCACACAAGACTTCAACATCTCTAACAATTCCCATTGGTGAAATAGTATCTCTGTTGGCAAGTTTAATTGTGACATCAATATCTTCTAACTCAGCAGGTGCAATATCATTCTTAATTTCTTTGTATAAGTCAATAGGTATGGCACTAGCACTAGCACCCATATCACATAAGCCATGATAACAATGATCTCCTGTTTTAACATAAATAACATGCATGCCTACCACAGGTCTATGTTTATCTTTAGCACAAGGTTTGGCAATAGTTTCTTCACAGAAATAAATGACATGCCCATCAATATTATCAGACAAAAGATCTTTAACAATAGCAATATTAGGTTCAACTTTGATTTGCTCAGGAGGTGTATAAGTTCTAATATTGCTTTTACGAACCATAGTTGAAGCTTTAGCATGATCCTTTATTCTAGCAGGGAAAGGTGGTTTCTCAACATAAGAAGTAGGAACAATAGGATCATTATAAGTTATAGTCTTTTCTTCAACTTTAATAGGTGTAGATAGTTTTACTTCTATGGGAGGATGATATTTAAACCACTTCTCCTTAGGGAGATCAACATAAGTAGCAAAAGATTCATAGAAAGAAGCTACTATCTCAGAGTCAAGTCCATATTTAGTGCTAAACTTACGGAAAACATCGGTATCCATAAAAGATTTAACACAATCAAACTTAGGTGTCATACCTGACTCCTTACCTTCGTCGAGATCCCAATCTTCAGAGTTGCATTTAATTCTTTCCAATAAATACCATTTGAATCCAATAGTCTTCATCATAAAAGAGCCAGCACAAGAAGTATCGAGCATGGTGCGATTATTATCAGAAAGCCGAGCATAAAAACTATGAATAATTATTTCTCTTGGGAGCTCATGATTGGGGCCTGAATATAACATTGATTTAAGACTCCCCCAAGCTTGGGCAATGCTTTCTCCTTCGCGAGGCCAAAAATTGTATATATAATTGCGATCACGATGAACAAGATGCATAAGATAAAACATCTGATGAAATTCCAATTTCAATCGTTTGTAGTTCCATGACCCCGTATCATCACATAGCCTATACCATGTCGATGCATCTCCCTTCAAAGATAAAGGGACGACCTTCTTCTTAATAACATCTCCGGGCACACCTGCAAGCTTAAATAATCCACAAACTTCATCCACATAGATTAGGTGCTCATCAGGATGCTTTGTTCCGTCTCCTGCAAAAGGATTAGCTAGCAGTTTTTCTAACATACCCGAAGGAATCTCAAAGTGAACATTTTCATTTTTAGTAGGTTCAGTAGGTTGAGGAGCAACTCTTTGCTCTACTGGTCGGGGTGAAGATACCCCGAACAAGCCCCCCAGAGGATTACTTTCCATAGTAACAAGTGACAGTAAATTTCAGCACACTGTATAAATTTTTCCTTACCAAATTCCACCTACCAAAGGCGCTTCACTCCCCGGCAACGGCGCCAGAAAATAGTCTTGATGACCCACAATTATAGGGGATCTATCGTAGTCCTTTCGATAAGTAAGAGTGTCGAACCCAACGAGGAGCAGAAGGAAATGATAAGCGGTTTTCAGAAAGGTATTCTCTGCAAGCACTGAAATAATAGGTAACTGATAGTTTTGTGATAGGATAATTTGTAACGAGCAACAAGTAACAAAAGTAAATAAAGTTCAGCAAGGTGGCCCAATCCTTTTTGTAGCAAAGGACAAGCTTGGACAAACTCTTATATAGAGAAAAGCGCTCCCGAGGACAGATGGGAATTATCGTCAAGCTAGTTTTCATCACGTTCATATGATTCGCGTTCGGTACTTTGATAATTTGATATGTGGGTGGACCGGTGCTTGGGTGTTGTTCTTACTTGAACAAGCACTCCACTTATGATTAACCTCTATTGCAAGCATCCGCAAGTACAACAAATGTATTAAGGTAAAACTAACCATAGCATGAAACATATGTATCCAAATCAGCCCCTTACGAAGCAATGCATAAACTAGGGTTTAAGCTTCTGTCACTCTAGCAACCCATCATCTACTTATTACTTCCCAATGCCCTCCTCTAGGCCCAAATAATGGTGAAGTGTTATGTAGTCGACGTTCACATAACACCACTAGAGGATAGACAACATACATCTCATCAAAATATCGAATGAATACCAAATTCACATGACTACTAATAGCAAGACTTCTCCCATGTCCTCAGGAACAAACGTAACTACTCACAAAGCATATTAATGTTCATAATCAGAGGGGTATTAATATGCATAAAGGATCTGAACATATCATCTTCCACCAAATAAACCAACTAGCATCAACTACAAGGAGTAATCAACACTACTAGCAACCTACTAGTACCAATCCCGGACTTGGAGACAAGAATTGGATACAAGAGATGAACTAGGGTTTGAGAGGAGATGGTGCTGGTGAATATGTTGATGGAGATTGCCCTCTCCCGAAGAGAGGAGCGTTGGTGATGACGATGGCAATGATTTCCCCCTCCCGGAGGGAAGTGTCCCCAGCAGAACAGCTCTGCCAGAGCCCTAGATTGGTTGCGCCAAGGTTCCGCCTCGTGGCGGCGGAGTCTCGTCCCGAAAGGTTGCTTCTTATTTTTCTTCAGACGAAAGACCTTATATAGCAAAAGATGGGCACCGGAGGTCCAACAGGGGGCCCACAAGGCAGGGGGTGGGCCCAGGGGGTAGGGCGCGCCCCCACCTTCGTGGACAGGTGGTGGCCCCCCTAATGTATTTCTTCCGCTCAGTATTTTTTATTATTTCAAAAAATAACTTTCGTGGAGTTTTAGGACATTTAGAGTTGTGCAGAATAGGTCTCTAATATTTGCTCCTTTTCCAGCCGAGAATTCCAGCTACCAGCATTCTCCCTCCTTATGTAAACCTTGTAAAATAAGAGAGAATAGGCATAAGTATTGTGTGGTTTGTAGCCTCCTCGGCCCACCTCTGGTGCCCATCCTCTGGTATATAAGTCATTTTGACCTAGAAAAAAATAAGGAGAAGGCTTTAGGGACGGAGCGCCGCCGTTTCTAGGCGGAACTTGGACAGGAGCACTTTTGCCCTCCGGCGGAGCGATTCTGCCGGGGGAACTTCCCTCCTGGAGGGGGAAATCATCATCATCGTCATCATCACCAACAACTCTCCTATCTCTGAGAGGGCAATCTCCATCAACATCTTCACCAACACCATCTCATCTCAAACCCTAGTTCATCTCTTGTATTCAATCTTGTTAACAGAACTATAGATTGTTGCTAGGGGGTGACTTGTAGTGTTGATTACATCTTGTAGTAGATTACTATATGGTTTATTTGGTGGAAGATTACATGTTCAGATCCATTATGCATATTAATACCCCTCCGATCATGAGCATGTTTATCATTTGTGAGTAGTTACTTTTGTTCTTGAGGTCACGGGAGAAATCATGTTACTAGTAATCATGTGAATTTGATATGTGTTCGATATTTCGATAGTATGTATGTTGTGATTCCCTTAGTGGTGTCATGCGAACGTAGACTGCATGTCACTTCACCATATTTGGGCCTAAGGGAATGCATTGTGGAGTAATAAATAGATGGTGGGTTGCGAGAGTGATAGAAACTTAAACCCCAGTTTATGCACTACTCCGTAAGGGACCGATTGGATCCTAGAGTTTAATGCTATGGTTAGAATTTATTCTTAATACTTTTCTCGTAGTTGCAGATGCTTGTCGGAGGGTTAATCATCAGTAGGAGGTTTGTTCAAGTAAGAACAACACCTAAGCACCGGCCTAGCCACATATCAAATTATCAAAGTAGCGAACACAAATAAAACCAACATGATGAAAGTGACTAGATGAAACTCCCGTGTACCCTCAAGAACACTTTGCTTATCATAAGAGACCGTTTTGGCCTGTCCTTTGCCTCAAAAGGATTGGGCTACCTTTCTGCATAGTTGTTACAATTATCGTTACTTGCTCGTTACAAATTATCTTGCTATCAAACTACTCGCTACTTACAATTTCAGCACTTGCAGACAATACCTTACTGAAAACTAATTGTCATTTCCTTCTGCTCCTCATTGGGTTCGACACTCTTTGTCGGTGTACTAGAGTAGGGGTACCCTAGTATCCCGAACGTGTGCACGGGCAGTCGCAGCGTCCCGCGGCAAGGCTTGCTAGGTGATAGCTAAGGACCTACTTGGTTCCTTTTCAGCCATTCAAGAACAAAGTATTCAAGCCAAGGAGACAAGGCCCCGGCAAGAGGAGCTTGCCAGAAAGGCCGCTCAAAACACAAGACCCCGGCAAGAGGAGCTTGCCGGGAAGGCCAACCAAGGCATCTCAAGGAACTTGCCGCGACGCGCCACGCGTCCCGCCAAGACCCGGTGAGCGACAAGCTCCCGGACGCGACAAGACAACGGCCGCGGCAGGGCGTTTGCCGCGGCAAGCAACCACTCTGTACCTACGCTCTAGCACACCCACCAACGTGTCGCTCTGAGACCCTTCCAGGCGTACGTGGCGGGAGGCTGTGCAGCCAGGGGTGCACTATGGCAAGCGGCGCTGACAAGATCGCCATCGTGGCGAGCGGTGGCGTCCCTGACGGTCCCTTTTCTGCACTGTTTGGGCGACGTAGATAGGCATTTAATGCCCTTGTCCCCTGCCGTCAGGGTTAGGTATGATACACTGTGTAGGTAGCTGTACCTACCGCAACACCTTTTCCATTTTTACCCTTGCCTACGTTGCCACCTGTTGGAGACCCCTTGAGCATATAAAAGGAGGCCCATGCACAATGTAGGGGGAGAGGACGAACAGTAGAACACTCACGCTCGGCCTCGTTAGCTGCTGGTGTGTACTGTAGCACCCAGCGCTCCCGAGCAAGAACTCAATACAAACCACAAAGCAACAGTAGGAGTATTATCTCTCCGGAGAGCTCCGAAGCTGGGTAAACCGCTCGTGTGCTCTGCCTCGATCTGCTCTTCATGTGACCTCCGCCCCCTGCCGAACCAAAAGGGGGCTCCGTCCCCATAGGTGCTCGTGGAGTCAGTTTCCCCGGCATCTTTGGCGCGTCAGGTAGGGGGGCATCGAGGTTGTGTGAACCTGATCCGGCGTTCACACGAGCTAGATCTTCATCGACTTCATCGACATGCCGCCGAAGAAGAAGGCTTCGGAGGCGGCTGCTCCGTCCGCGTCGAACCCACCGCCGCCGGAGCAAACGGCTGGTGGGGAAGACGCCGGCGGAAGAACAGGCATCGAAGAGGGAGCCCACGGTGCCGCCAGGTCCAAGGACAAGGCCGCGCTGCCCATCGGCGGGGCTCCCACGACGACCGAGCGTCCGTAGATGCACCGCGCCCATCTCAGGAGGCGCAGAACCGGCAGCGTCGTGGTACTCATGGTACCATACGCTCGCTGGACCCAGATCGAGCTGGCGGATCTCGGGATGCTCCAGGCCAGCATGCGCACCAACGTGCTGGCGCGAGCGAGGCACGGTCGCCTGGACGGGATATTGCTCCTTCTAACGCAGTTAGAAGTCCGAGCATATCCCGCTCCTCGCACCGCTCGCCACCGCTACCCGCCACACCAGCAGAAGCTTTGGCGCGAGCTCAACTGCTCCTAGACTTCCCTCCAACAGCGGACAAGATCGACGCCTGGAGGGCCACCATTCAGAGTCTCATCGGCTTCGCCAACGGCGACACTCCACGGCAGCCGACCACATCGCAGCCGCGGCAAGCCAGCCAGGTGCGAGCCGATGGCGACAAGACCGGTGGGGGTGCAACCACTGTGCACTCTCCGCCCCGAAGGCCAAGATCGCCGACTCGCCAGGTCCACTGCGACAGCGACTCCACTGCTTCATCAGATCCGCGAGCTCGCCGCGATCAGCGTCAAGTTCTCGACGAACGACAGCAAGAAGACGCTCGTACTCGCATCGAGCGCCGAAGAGAAGCGCGGCGTCAATCATACCAGCGCGCTGGGCCCACTATCGACATGCATGCGCCAGGGGAACCAGGCGACCTGCCGTACGCGGTAGGTTGCCCTGCGTTTACCCGTGAGTTGCGGCAAGTCCAGTGGCCCAGCACGAAGAATTTCAAGCCAGACGTACCCGAGAAGTACGACGGCAGGTTGCATCCGTCGGAGTTCCTCAGCATCTACACCATCGCGGTGCAAGCTGCTGGGGGGCGCGACGACAAGATCCTTGCCAACTACTTCTCGCTGGTGCTCAAGCCCAACGTCAGGTCCTGGCTCATGCACTTGCCGGACAACTCCATATCTTCCTGGGCAGACCTATGCCATCAGTTGGTCGGCGCCTTTACAGGAGGCCACAAACCTCAAGACCAGGACTTTCGACAGGCTGCACAAGTGCAGAAGAAACTGGATCGAGGAGCTGCCGGTGGTTCTTTGGTCGATCAGGACGACGCCAAATCGAGCCACTGGCCAGACACCTTTCGCTCTAGTCTATGGAGCAGAGGCAGTTGTCCCCACGGAACTCGTATACGGGTCGCCTCGAGTGATCGCTTATGATGAGCTTGAGGAAGACCGTCTTCAGGCTGTGGTATGAGCTGCTCGCTACCAGCAAGCTTTGCGCCGCTACCATAGCCGCAAAGTTAACGCCAGAAGTCTCGAGGAAGGCGACCTTGTTCTTCGGCGCGTTCATTCCGCCAAGAATTCTAACAAGTTGATGCCGAAGTGGGAAGGCCCTTATCGGGTGAAACAAGTCACTAGGCCTAGCGCTGTCCACCTTGAGACCGAAGATGGCATTCCGATGAGCAACTCCTGGAACATCGAGCATCTTCGTAAGTTTTACCCATAAGGCGCGGTTGCCAGAACCTGTTCCGGCAACCACCCTTTTGTACAAGTCTTGCTGCTGTTGCATGTAATCCTTTGTACAAAGCCAGGCGCAGACCTTGTGCGCAAATAAAGCTCATGAGCTCCGCACATCTTGTCAATTTCATGCTTTTTATTTTTTGCATGAGTTATCTGACACTTTGTGCAGCGCCAAACCCCGGTAAGCAACAACGAGCCCTAAGGCTCCATATCATTATTTTCTCTTCTCTCTTTTCTCAAGGAAAGGAAGGTTCCTCTCGCCCACAAGTTTGCCGGGGGAGGGAAGGAGAAGATAATGGTGTGGACCAGGCGTCGATCAAGAAAGTTTCGCCTTGCCGGGAAGCAAACTACAGAAAAGCTAAGTTGCCAAAGTTTGAGCAATCAGATGTTTTTAAATTTTTTAAGTTATCTTCCTTGAACGACCATGCTTTGTATGGAAAACCTGTGCGCGAAGGAACCGGCTCGTGGCTAGTTGCGCCCTTACTTTGTTTCGAGTTCGCTCAACAGTTTAAGTGTGCTGCGACTAGAGTCGCGCCCTTACTTTGTTTCGAATTTGCTCAACAACTTAAGCAAGCTGCGACTAGTTACGACAAGGTTTCTTGTCGGCAACGGCACTGCCGGCAGGCTGCTGACATCCCGCACTCAGCGCTCGCAGCAAAGGTGCCTGCGTCGGCAAGTTCCCTAAAAGCGTAGGGCAAAAACATACAAAGGAAGGAATCAAGTAAAGGAAATAACATCGCAATCACTACCCAAAATAAAAGTTATATATTACAAGATAGCTTGTTGCGGCTCTAATAGACTGTTTTCGAACATGACCAGCAGCGACAAGAAAAGAAGAAAATGGGCGGCCTAGTCCACGCGGTCGCCCTCAACCCTCTTGATCCCGCTCACCTTGTCCACAATGGGTGCGACAAGGTCCTTGAGCGCCTCCAGATCAGCGTCCGCCGGCAAGGATCTGATGACGTTGGTGAGGTTGAGGCCCGGGTTGTGGAAGGCTACCTTCACCAACACCTTCTGAAGAGCTCCTGCGCAGATCTTGCGCGACTCGTCGGCCAGCTGCTTTGGGATCCTCTCCCGGAGTCGCTGGAGGGCCGTCGCCATGCCTTTGAAGAACAGAGTGAGCTTGGCGCTGGATGGGAGGGTCTCATCGGAGGGATACCCGAGATCCTCCATCCCCAGCTGCGCCAGCTCCTTGTCGATGTCTGCGGCAGCATTCACAAGACCCTCCGTCCACTACTCCACAGTTTCTCTGAAATCGTTCTGGGTGGCGGCAATGCTCTCTAGCAGCGCCTTGTCGGCCTTGATCTCCTTCTTCAGGGCCGCCTCCTGCTCCCTGGCACCGTCCAGCATCTTGGTCAAAGCAACCAGCTTCAACTCAAGATCGGCGTTGGAGTCCTTGGCGGCGGCAAGCTCCTTGATCTTCTCGGCGAGACGACCCTGCAGCTCGCCAAAGGTGTAAGCGTCCTTCTCGCGCTCATGCTTGAGCGCGGCAAGCTCTTCACCGCTCACCTTGAGATCAGTCTCCAGCTGCGCCACCTTCGTCTCCAGCTCCTTCTTGGCGGCCTCGGCAGCTGTGGCAGCATCCTTTGCTTCCTTGAGAGCTCCGCTGAGTGTTTGCTCGCGCGCAGCAAGTTCCTCTTCGTGGCTGTCCAGGCTGGCCTTCAGCTGCACCAACTCGCCCTCCCGCGCAGATAGCTCCTCGGCGGCAAGCCGCTGTTGCTTTGCAACTTCTGCCTTCTCGAGGATGAAGGCCTTCTGCGCCTCATCGAGCAGCACACGCTCCGCTGCCAGCGACCGGAGAGCTGCCTGGTTGAGACCTCGGAGCTCCTCCGCGCGCTTCTCCATGTCCACCCCCGCCTTCGCGACAAGCGCTTCGCGGGACTCTAGTTTGGCCTGGCGGGCACGATAGAGCGACAACAGCTTCCGCAGCAGTCGCTCCTCTCCTCAGGCTCATCGCTGCTGCTGCTTGGCGCGTCGACCAGCGTCAGCCCAGCGGAGGCAAGCACCTCCACGTCAAGGCTTTCTCCTTCGACTGGCGCCCTGGACGTTGACGACCAGGGGAGGTTGATGAAGACGCCATCGCCGGCCTTCAAGTAGACGCCTGGCTGGGGCTCTTCGGAGCCTGACGCAGCGGCAGCGGCGGGAGGATCGGCGGTCGGTGTAGCGCCTGTCGCTCCTGCGGCCTCAGGGTCGTCAGTACGATCGCCAGACCCCTCGTCAGCTGCTGCGGCGGCAGCCTTGGCGGCCTCTTCGCCGGCGAGATCATCCGCGCCGGCCGCTTCTTCGGTGGCGGCGGCATCATCAACAGCAACCTCGGTCTCCATCGGCTCCACAGTGGGTGGATCTGACGGCCGAAAAAGGGAGAAAAGTCGAGCAAATATCCAAAAATAAGATCAAAAGAAGAAGAACCCAAAGGGAAGTTTCGAAGCAAGTGGTTTACCTGCACTAGGCTCGGCAGTTGTGGTCTCCACCACCGGAGGACCGCTGGTGCTGTCCCTTACCGGAGAGCTCTCCCTTGTCGGAGGATCCGCCCTTGCCGGAGAACTCTCCTTTGGCGGTGCAGTCGAAGCAGATGTCATGTCAGGGGCGGCCTCCGGGAGCTCCTGGCGAGGCTGCTCTGCTCCTACACAAGCCAACAGTCAGATCTCAGCAAACAAAGAGTATCCATGCGCGCTCAACAGCGGGAAGCAAACCATATACTTACGCTGGGGCCTGCGCTGGGGGCTGCTCTGAAGAATAGCTGCCGGGTCCGGCAAGCTTGTCTCAGGCGCACCCCCTGCTGACACGGTGGGATCATCCTCGATGACAATCACCGGGACCTTGGCTCTCTTTGCCGCTCTCTGGGCTAGAGTCCTAAAAAGGAATAAGTTCAGAGTAAAGCAAATTAGATACAAAACAAGACAGCAAGTATTGAAGACATACAAGTACAACAAGAATCTTACTCTTCTTCTTCCTCGTCGGAGCTGAGCGCGGAGAAGTCAAAGCCTGGCCCTCCACCGGCGCGAGGAGGCAGAGGAGTAGGATCCCTTGGCCGCTTGGCGGGAGCTAGAGCGGCGGACCGGGAGGACCCCGCTCCAGTTGCCGCTGCGGCGTGAGGTGCTTCCACGGCAACAGAACTTGCCGCGGTGGAGCGCGTCATGCGGCGCGGCGGGGGTTGACTCGTCCGCCGCTCCACTACGTCCCCGGCCTTGCGAAGACGCCATCTTGGTGGAGACGGGGGCTCTGCTTGTGGAGCCGGGGGCTCTCCTTGCGGCAAGCTGCCCGAAGACGAAGAGGAAGAGGATCCGATCTCCAATGAGCCGCTCGTATCCCCGGCGGGCCCGCTCGGCCCGATGTCATGCTCGGCGGACTTCTCCTCGCCGGCAAGTTCCTCTCGCTCGGCAAGGCTTGCCGCTTCTGCTGCCGCTGCCTCCTCCATGGTGAATCCAAACTCGCCCGCAGCTGCGGCTGCCGCCGCCTCTTCCAGCCTGGTGGCGATACGCTTGAGCTCATCGTCGGTGGTGTCCCGGGTGAGGCCCCTCTGCTCACCGGCGTCGATCGACACTTCTACCAAGTTATCGAAGAACGCCCGCACGACATCATCTGCAGGCTCTATCCAGGCTGGGTCAATTCCATGCGAGTCGCACAGCGGCGTCATTGCACGGATGCGGTCGAGCGAGGAGTTGTTGCACAGCGGAATGACGCCCCTCGGCAACCTGAACACTTCAGGATGCTGTGGGTCGTACTTGAACAGCTCCTGGAGCATCGAGTTGAGCTCCATGACAGTGAAGTTGAAGTTGAGGCCCGACCGCAGCCTCATGATATCCGCCGCGTTATGGAACTCCCAGGCGGGTCTCCTCCTCTCCTGCAGAGGGGCGATGCGGCGGCGGAGGAAATCTGCGCCAACCGCTCCTACAGTAAGCCCGGCAAGCCTGAGGCGTAGGATCCGGGCGACGGCAATCTTCAGTCTGTCGTCTTCCGGGGCTAGGCTACTCCAATCACTGCCGCGCACTACTGGAGTTTGGCGCAGGGCAGTAAACGGCTGCGGGTTCTCCTCGACAATCAAGCACCAGTCCGCCCTCCACTCCTCCCACTTGCTGCGGAACTCTCCATCCAGATAAGCATCCTTCTTGCTGGCTTTTGAGATCCAGGCGATTCCGCCGGATAAAGGCTCTCCTTTCTCAACTCGAGGCAAAAAGAAGTGGCGGAAAAGGGCTACGTTTGGATGGATGCCGACAATGTTTTCGCAGAGATGTGCGAAAACTGCCATGGTCAGGACAACATTCGGGGTGAAGTCAAGGAGGTGGAGCCCGTAGGTGTTCATGACGTCGCAGAAAAATTCAGAAAAGGGCAGGCAGAGCCCGCAGTAGAAGAACAAGGCGAAGAAAGGGTACCCAGTGGGAGCCTTTTTCCAAGCAGTGGTTGGGAATACCTTCGCACGCGGATGCGCTCGCGTCCCCGTCGACCAGAAGAGGTAGTAGAACTCCTTCAGCTACTCCGCGGCGAGCCTAGGAGGGAAGATTGCCCGCTCCTTTCGCAGCGCCGCGAGCCGCTGCGCCTCGGCCGACTTCACCTTCTCGGCTTACGGAGCCATGGCGGGATTTGTGAGGGAGGACGACGGCGTTGGTGGTGCTGGTGGCGATGGGGGCGGAGCGCTGCTCTCTTTCGGCTTTGAGAAGAAGGGGAGCGGCGGAGATTTTCGAGTCTGGAATAGCAACGGACAGATGGGCGAGCTGCCCCTGTTTCCCCTGCTTATAAGGAGGGAGAGGGCGGACGTTCTGCCTTTCCGAATAAAGAAACCACCCACGACCTCCCCCATGACGCCGCAATCGACGCGTGCCGTTCGGGGAGGGCACGGTGGATACGGAGTAAGATGCGGCGTGACCCAGGCCGCGCGTGCCCGTGCCCTGTTTTGGGCCTGGCCCAAGAGCGCTCGGCACCGTGTATGGCCCAGGCCCGGGGGCTCCTGTCGGTGTACTAGAGTAGGGGTACCCTAGTATCCCGAACTTGTGCACGGGCAGTCGCAGCGTCCCGCGGCAAGGCTTGCCAGGTGATCGCTAAGGACCTACTTGGTTCCTTTTCAGCCATTCAAGAACAAAGTATTCAAGCCAAGGAGACAAGGCCCCGGCAAGAGGAGCTTGCCGGAAAGGCCGCTCAAAACACAAGACCCCGGCAAGAGGAGCTTGCCGGGAAGGCCAACCAGGGCATCTCAAGGAACTTGCCGCGACGCGCCACGCGTCCCGGCAAGACCCGGTGAGCGACAAGCTCCCGGACGCGACAAGACAACGGGCGCGGCAAGGCGTTTGCCGCGGCAAGCAACCACTCTGTACCTACGCTCCAGCACACCCACCAACGTGTCGCTCTGAGACCCTTCCAGGCGTACGTGGCGGGTGGCTGTGCAGCCAGGGGTGCACTGTGGCAAGCGGCGCTAACAAGATCGCCACCGTGGCGAGCGGTGGCGTCCCTGACGGTCCCTTTTCTGCACTGTTTGGGCGACGTAGATAGGCATTTAATGCCCTTGTCCCCTGCCGTCAGGGTTAGGTATGATACATTGTGTAGGTAGTTGTACCTACCGCAGCACCTTTTCCATTTTTACCCTTGCCTACGTTGACACCTCCTGTTGGAGACCCCTTGAGCATATAAAAGGAGGCCCATGCACAACATAGGGGGAGAGGACGAACAGTAGAACACTCACGCTCGGCCTTGTTAGCTGCTGGTGTGTACTGTAGCACCCAGCGCTCCCGAGTAAGAACTCAATACAAACCACAAAGCAGCAGTAGGAGTATTATCTCTCCGGAGAGCTCCGAAGCTGGGTAAACCGCTCGTGTGCTCCGCCTCGATCTACTCTTCGTGCGACCTCCGCCCCCCGCCGAACCGAAAGGGGGCTCCATCCCCATAGGTGCTCGTGGAGTCAGTTTCCCCGGCACTCTTACTTATCGAAAAGAGCTACAATTGATCCCCTATACTTGTGGGTCATCAAGGCTATTTTTTGGCGCCGTTGCCGGGGAGTGAAGCGCCTTTGGTAAGTGGAATTCGGTAAGGAAACATTTATATAGTGTGCTGAAGTTTATTATCACTTGTTACTATGGAAAACAATCCTTTGAGGGGTTTGTTCAGGGTATCTTCACCTCGTCTGGAACCACAATTAGTTACCCCTCAACCTACTGCACCTACTAAAAATATTGAATATGAAATTCCTTCGGTTATGATAGAACAACTGCTAGCTAATCTTATGCAGGAGATGGAATAGAACATCCTGATATGCACTTGATATATGTAGAACAAATTTTTTGGATTGTTTAAGCTTGCAGGTTTACCCGGAGATGAGGTGATGAGAAAGGTTTTCCCTTTATCTTTGAAGGTAAAAGCATTGGCATGGTATAGGCTATGCGATGATATTGGATCATGGAATTGGAATCGTTTGAAACAAGAGTTCCACTATTTTTTTATCCTATGCATCTAGTTCATCATGATCAGAATTATATATATAATTTTTGGCCTCGTGAAGGAGAAAGTATCGCTCTAGCTTGGGGGAGGCTTAAGTCAATGTTGTATTCATGCCCAAATCATGGGCTCTCAAGAGAAATTATTATCTAGAATTTTTATGCTCGGTTTTCTCGTAATGATCAAACCATGCTTGATATTTCGTGCTAGTTCTTTTATGAAGAAGGTTATTGAATTCCGGTGGGATCTTTTGGAAAGAATTAAATGCAACTCTGAAGATTGGGAAATCGATGAAGGTAAAGAGTCAGGTACTAAGCTTAAGTATGATTGTGTTAAATCTTTTGTGGATACCGATGCTTTTCATAAGTTTAGAACTAAATATGGACTTTACTCTGAGATAGTAACCTCCTTTTGTGAATCATTTGCTACTGATGTTGAACTCCCTAAAGAGAAGTGCTTTAAATATCACCCACATATTAAAGAAGAAATAAGAAAACCAGTACTAGTTAAAGAAGAAACTATACTTTATAATGTTGATCCAGTTGTTCCTTCTGCTTATATTGAGAAACCACCTTTCCCTGTTAGGATAAAGGAACATGCTAAAGTTTCAACTGTGGTTAACAAAAGCTATGTTAGAACACCTAAACCTGATGAACAAATTAAAGTAGAATCTAGCATTGCTATGGTTAAAGATCTCTTGGAAGAAGATATTGATGGGCATGTTATTTACTTCTGTGAAGAAGTGCTAGAATTGCTAAACCTGATGGAAAAGATAAACATAGACCTGTTGTTGGCATGCCTGTTATTTTTGTTAAAATAGGAGATCGTTGTTATAATGGTTTATGTGACATGGGTGCTAGTGTAAGAGCTATTACTCACAAGTTATACCAAGAAATTATGAATGACATAGCACCAGCTGAGATAGAAGAAATAGATGTTACTATTAAACTTGCTAATAGAGACACTATATCACCAGTTGTGATTGTTAGAGATGTTGAAGTATTGTGTGGGAAGATAAAATACCCTACTAATTTTCTTGTTCTTGGTTCCCCACAAGATGACTTTTGTCCCATTATCTTTGGTAGACCTTTCTTGAAGACAGTTAATGCTAAGATAGATTGTCAGAAACAAACTGTGGGTGTTAGTTTTGGTGATGAGTCTCATGAGTTTAATTTTTTCAAGTTTAGTAGAAATCATCATGAAAAAGAATTGCATAGTAAGGATGAATTAATTGGTCTTGCTTCTATTGCTGTGCCACGTACTGTTCCTTTAGAACAATACTTGCTAGACCATGAGAATGATTTACATATGCATAAAAGAAATGAATTAGATAAAGTTTTCTTTGAACAACGTCCTCTGCTTAAACACAATTTGCCTATTGAAATTCTTGGAGGTCCTCCTCCACCTAAAGGTGATCTTGTGTATGAATTAAAACAATTGTCAAACACTTTGAAATATGCTTATCAGGATGAAAAGAAGATATATCATGTTATTATCAGTGCTAACCTTTCAGAACATGAAGAAGAAAGATTATTGAAAATTCTAAGGAAGCACCGAGCTGCTATTGGATATACTCTTGATGATTTAAAAGGCATTAGTCCCACTCTATGTTAGCACAAAATTAAATATGGAACCTGATGCTAAACCCGTTGTTGATCACCAACGTCGGTTAAACCCGAAGATGAAAGAAGTGGTAAGAATGGAAATATTAAAACTTCTAGAAGCAGGTATAATCTATCCCATAGCTGACAGTAGATGGGTAAGTCCTGTTCATTGTGTTCCTAGGAAAGGAGGTATAACGGTTGTTCCTAATGATAAGAATGAACTTATTCCACAAAGAATTGTTACAGGCTATAGAATGGTAATTAATTCTAGAAAATTAAATAAAGCAACTAGAAAAGATCATTACCCCTCTGCCTTTTATTAATCAAATACTTGAAATATTATCTAAGCACACACACTTTTGCTTCCTTGATGGATATTCTGGCTTTTCACAAATACCTGTTTCTCAACCTGATCAAGAAAAGGCTACTTTTACTTGTCCTTTTTGGAACCTATGCTTATAGAGTATTTCTTTTGGTTTATGTAATGCACCTGCTACCTTTCAAAGATGCATGATGGCTATATTCTCTGACTTTTGTGAAAATATTGTTGAGGTTTTCATGGATGATTTTTCTGTGTAAGGGAAGTCTTTTGATGACTATTTAAGCAATCTTGAGCGAGTTTGCAGAGTTGTGAACAAACAAATCTTGTCTTGAATTGGGAGAAGTGCCACTTTATGGTTAATGAAGGCATTGTATTGGGTCATAAAATTTCTGAAAGAGGTATTGAAGTGGATCAAGCTAAGGTTGATGCAATTGAGAAGATGCCATGTCCTAAGGACATCAAAGGTATTCATAGTTTCCTAGGTCATGCTGGTTTCTCTAGGAGATTTATCAAAGACTTCTCTAAAATTTCTAGGCCTCTTACTAGTCCCTTGCAAAAGGATATTCTTTTGTTTTTGATGATGATTGTTTAGAAGCCTCTGAAACACTCAAGAAAGCCTTAATTTCTGCACCTATTGTTCAACCACCTAATTGGAACTTGCCTTTTGAAATTATGTGTGATGCTAGTGATTATGCTGTTGGTGCTGTTCTAGGACAAAGAGTTGATAAGAAATCTAATGTCATTCATTATGCTAGTAGAACTCTAGACAATGCTCAGAGAAATTATGCCAGTATTGAAAAAGAATTCTTAGCAGTGGTGTTTGCTTGTGATAAGTTTAGACCATATATTGTTGATTCCAAAGTAACTGTTCACAAAGACCATGCTGCTATTAAATATCTTATGGAGAAGAAAGATGATAAACCTAGACTTATTCGTTGGGTTCTCTTGTTACAAGAATTTGATTTACATATTATTGATAGAAAAGGAGCTGAGAACCCAGTAGTTGATAACTTGTCTAGACTTGAAAATGTGCTTGATGACCCATTGCCTATTGATGATAGTTTTCCTGATGAGGAGTTAGCTGCAATAAATGTTTCTCGTAGTAATCCTTGGTATGCTGACTATGCTAACTACATTGTTGCTAAGTATTTGCCACCTAGCTTTACATACCAACAAAATAAAAAAATTCTTCTATGATTTAAGACATTACTTTTGGGATGACCCACATCTTTATAAAGAAGGAGTAGATGGTATTATTAGATGTTGTGTACCTGAGCATGAACAGGGACAAATCCTACGGAAATGTCACTTCGAGGCTTATGGAGGGCATCATGCTGGAGATACAACTGGTCACAAGGTATTACAATCTGGATTTTATTGGCCTACTCTCTTCAAGGGTGCCCGTAAGTTTGTCTCATCTTGTGATGAATGTCAAAGAATAGGTAATATCGGTAAGCACCAAGAAATGCCTATGAATTATTCACTTGCTGTAGAACCATTTGATGTTTGGGGATTTGATTACATGGGACCTATTCCTTCCTCTAATGGGTATACACATATTTTGGTTGCTGTTGATTATGTTACTAAATGGGTAGAAGCTATTCCAACCAGTAGTGCTGATCACAACACCTCTATTAAAATGCTTAAGGAAGTTATTTCCCCAAGGTTTGGAGTCCCTAGATATTTAATGACTGATGGTGGTTCACACTTTATTCGTGGTGCTTTCCGTAAAATGCTTGCCAAGTATGATGTAAACCATAGAATTGCATCACCCTATCATCCTCAGTCTAGTGGTCAAGTTGAACTTAGCAATAGAGAAATAAAATTAATTTTGCAGAAGACTATCAATAGGTCCAGGAAGAATTGGTCTAAGAAATTAGATAATGCACTTTGGGCTTATAGAACAGCATATAAAAATCCTATGGGTACGTCTCCTCATAAAATGGTTTACGGAAAATCTTGTCATTTACCTCTTGAGTTAGAACATAAAGCATATTGGGCAGTTAAAGAACTCAACTATGATTTCAAACTTGCTGGTGAAAAGAGGTTATTTTATATTAGCTCATTAGATGAATGGAGAACCCAAGCTTATGAAAATGCAAAGTTATTCAAAGAGAAAGTTAAAAGATGGCATGACAAAAGAATCCAAAAGCGTGAGTTTAAAGTCAGAGAATATGTTCTTTTGTACAACTCTCGTTTTAGATTTTTTGTAGGGAAGCTCCTCTCGAAATGGGAAGGCCCATATGTCATCGAGGAGGTTTACCGGTCTGGTGCCATCAAAATAAATAATTCCGAAGGTACTAACCCGAAGGTTGTCAATGGGCAATGAATAAAGCATTATATCCCAGGTACGCCTGTTAATGTTGAAAGTAATATTATCCAAACTTTGACACCAGAAGAGCACATAAAAGAGTCCTTCCGGAACACTCCAGAATCGTGAAAATAAGGAGGTACGTGATACGGTAAGTAAACAAACTCCAAAAAATCTGCAAAAATATTATTTAAAAGTTTTGGAATGTTTTAGAATTTTGGAAATAAAGAAACTACCAGAAAGCGTCCCCTGTGGGCGCAAGACACCAGTGTTGGGGAACGTAGCATTTCAAAAAAATTCCTACGATCACGCAAGATCTATCAAGGAGAAGCATAGCAACGAGCGGGGAGAGTGTGTCCACGTACCCTCCTAGACCGAAAGCGGAAGCGTTAAGTAACGCGGTTGATGTAGTCGGACGTCTATGACCGAGGTGTGTTTCTGTGGAGGGGGGCACCACACACGGCTAAGAGAAACTTTTTGTGTACCTTTGGGGTGCCCCCTCCCACGTATATAAAGGGGAGGAGGGAGGAGGAGGCCGGCCAAGGGGAGGAGGCGCACCAAGGGGGGCAATCCTACTCCAAGTAGGATTCGGCCCCCCTTTCCTAGTCCAACAAGGAGAAGGGGGAAGGTGAGGGAGGAGAGAAGGAAAGGGGGGCCGCCCCCCTAGTCCAATTCGGTTTGGGTTAGGGGGGCGCCCTGCCTTGGCCTGTCTCCTCTCTTCCACCAATAGGCCCATGAGGCCCAATAACCCCCCGGGGGGTTCCGGTAACCCCCCGGTACTCCAGTAAATACCCGATACACCACGGAACCATTCTGGTGTCCGAATATAGTCATCCCAATATATCAATCTTTATGTCTCGACCATTTCGAGACTCCTCGTCATGCCGTGATCTCATCTGGGACTCCTAACTACCTTCGGTACATCAAAACACATAAACTCATAATGTCGATCGTCATTGAACGTTAAGCGTGCGGACCCTACGGGTTTGATAACTATGTAGACATGACCGAGACTCATCTCCGGTCAATAACCAATAGCGGAACCTAGATGCTCATATTGGTTCCTACATATTCTACGAAGATCTTTATTGGTCAAACCGCATAACAACATACGTTGTTCCCTTTGTCATCGGTATGTTACTTGCCCGAGATTCGGTCATTGGTATCATCATACCTAGTTCAATCTCGTTACCGGCAAGTCTCTCTACTCGTTCCGTAATGCATCATCCCGTAACTAACTCATTAGTCATATTGCTTGCAAGGCTTATAGTGATGTGCATTACCGAGAGGGCCCAGAGATACCTCTCTGACAATCGGAGTGACAAATCCTAATCTCGATCTATGCCAACTCAGCAAACACCATTGGAGACACCTGTAGAGCATCTTTATAATCACCCAGTTACGTTGTGACGTTTGATAGCACACTAAGTGTTCCTCCGGTATTCGGGAGTTGTATAATCTCATAGTCATAGGAACATGTATAAGTCATGAAGAAAGCAATAACAATAAACTAAACGATCGTAGTGCTAAGCTAACGGATGGGTCAAGTCAATCACATCATTCTCTAATGATGTGATCCCGTTCGTCAAATGACAACTCATGTCTATGGCTAGGAAACTTAACCATCTTTGATTAACGAGCTAGTCAAGTAGAGGCATACTAGTGACACTCTGTTTGTCTATGTATTCACACATGTACTAAGTTTTTCGATTAATACAATGCTAGCATGAATAATAAACATTTATCATTATATAAGGAAATATAAATAACAACTTTATTATTGCCTCTAGGTCATATTTCCTTCAGTCTCCCACTTGCATTAGAGTCAATAATCTAGATTACACAGTAATGATTCTAACACCCATGGAGTCTTGGTGCTGATCATGTTTTGTTCGTGGGAGAGGCTTAGTCAACGGGTCTGCAACATTCAGATCCGTATGTATCTTGCAAATCTCTATGTCTCCCTCCTTGACTTGATCGCGGATGGAATTGAATCGTCTCTTAATGTGCTTGGTTCTCTTGTGAAACCTGGATTCCTTTGCCAAGGCAATTGCGCTAGTATTGTCACAAAAGATTTTCATTCGACCCGATGCACTAGGTATGACACCTAGATCGGATATGAACTTTTTCATCCAGACTCCTTCATTTGTTCCTTTTGAAGCAGCTATGTACTCCGCTTCACATGTAGATCCCGCCACGACGCTCTGCTTGGAACTGCACCAACTGAAAACTCCACCATTCAATATAAACACGTATCCGGTTTGTGACCTAGAGTCACCCGGATCAGTGTCAAAGCTTGCATCGACGTAACCATTTATGACGAGCTCTTTGTCACCTCCATAAATGAGAAACATATCGTTAGTCCTTTTCAGGTATTTCAGGATGTTCTTGACCGCTGTCCAGTGATCCACTCTTGTATTACTTTGGTACCTCCATGCTAAACTAATAGCAAGGCACACATCAGGTCTGGTACACAACATTGCATACATGATAGAACCTATGGCTGAAGCATAGGGAATGACCTTCATTTTCTCTCCATCTTCTGCAATGGCCGGGCATTGAGTCTGACTCAACTTCACACCTTGTAACACAAGAAAGAACCCTTTCTTTGCTTGATCCATTTTGAACTTCTTCAAAACTTTATCAAAGTATGTGCTTTGTGAAAGTTCAATTAAGCGTCTTGATCTATCTCTATAGATCTTGTTGCCCAATATATTAGCAGCTTCACCGAGGTCTTTCATTGAAAAATTCTTATTCAAGTATCCTTTTATGCTATTCAAAAATTCAGTATCATTTCCGATCAACAATATGTCATCCACATATAATATCAGAAATGCTACAGAGCTCCCACTCACTTTCTTGTAAATACAGGCTTCTCCAAAAGTCTGTATAAAACCGTATGCTTTTATCACACTATCAAAGCGTATATTCCAACTCCGAGAGGCTTGCACCAGTCCATAAATGGATCGCTGGAGCTTGCACACTTTGTTAGCACCTTTTGGATCGAGAAAACCTTCTGGTTGCATCATATACAACTTTTCTTTAAGATATCCATTAGGGAATGCAATTTTGACATCCATTTGCCAAATTTCATAATCATAAAATGCGAAAATTTCTAATATGATTCGGACAGACTTAAGCATCCCTACGGGTGAGAAGGTCTCATCGTAGTCAACTCCTTGAACTTGTCGAAAACCTTTCGCAACAAGTCGAGCTTTGTAGACAGTAACATTTACCGTCAGCGCCAGTCTTCTTCTTGAAGATCCATTTATTCACTATGGCTTGCCGATCATCGTGCAAGTCAATCAAAGTCCACACTTTGTTCTCATACATGGATCCCATCTCAGATTTCATGGCCTCATGCCATTTCGCGGAATCTGGGCTCATCATCGATTCCTCATAGTTCGTAGGTTCGTTATGGTCAAGTAACATGACCTCGAGAACTGGATTACTGTACCACTCTGGTGTGGATCTTACTCTGGTTGACCTACGAGGTTCGGTAGTAACTTGATGAGAAGTTTCATGATCATCATCATTAGCTTCCTCACTTACTGGTGTAGGAATCACTGGAACTGATTTCTGTGATGAACTACTTTCCAACAAGGGAGCAGGTACAGTTACCTCATCAAGTTCTACTTTCCTCCCACTCACTTCTTTCGAGAGAAACTCCTTCTCTAGAAAGCATCCATTCTTAGAAATGAATATCTTGCCTTCGGATATGTGATAGAACGTGTACCCAACAGTCTCCTTTGGGTATCCTATGAAGAGACATTTCTCCAATTTGGGTTCGAGCTTATCAGGTTGAAGCTTTTTCACATAAGCATCGCAGCCCCAAACTTTAAGAAACGACAACTTCGGTTTCTTGCCAAACCATAGTTCATATGGTGTCGTCTCAACGGACTTAGATGGTGCCCTATTTAATGTGAATGCAACCATCTCTAAAGCATAACCCCAAAACGTTTGCGGTAAATCAGTTAGAGACATCATAGGTCACACCATATCTAATAAAGTACGATTACGACGTTCAGACACACCATTACGTTGTGGTGTTCCAGGTGGCGTGAGTTGCGAAATTATTCCGCATTGTTTCAAATGATTCTCCTCCACAATTAGATCGTAGAAACTTTATTTTGTTGTTACGATGATTTTCCACTTCACTCTGAACTTCTTTGAACTTTTCAAATGTTTCAGACTTATGTTTCATCTAGTAGATATACCCATATCTGCTTAAATCATTTGTGAAGGTCAAAAAATAACGATACCCGCCGCGAGCATCAACACACATCGGACTGCATACATCAGTATGTATTATTTTCAACAAGTCTGTTGCTCACTCCATTGTTCCGGAGAACAGAGTCTTAGTCATCTTGCCCATGAGGCATGGTTCACAAGCATCAAGTGATTCCAAAAGCCCATCAGCATGGAGTTTCTTCATGCACTTTACACTAACATGACCTAAACGGCAGTGCCACAAATAAGTTTCACTATCATTATTATACTTATATCTTTTGGCTTCAATACTATGAACATGTGTATCACTACTATCAGGATTTAGTAAAAATAGACCACTCATCAAGGGTGCATGACCATAAAAGATATTACTCATATAAATAGAACAACCATCAAACAAGATCCAGATATAATGTTCATGCTTAACGCTGGCACGAAATAACAATTATTTAGGTCTAAAACTAATCCCGAAGGTAGATGTAGAGGTAGCGTGCCGATGGCGATCACATAGACTTTGGAACCATTTCCCACGTGCATCGTCACCTCGTCCTTAGCCAATCTTTGCTTAATCCGTAGCCCCTGTTTCGAGTTGCAAATATTAGCAATAGAACCAGTATCAAATACCCAGGCGCTACTGCGAGCATTAGTAAGGTACACATCAATAACATGTATATCAAATATACGTTTGACTTTTCCATCCTTCTTTTCCGCCAAATACTTGGGGCAGTTTCGCTTCTAGTGACCAGTCCCTTTGTAGTAGAAGCACTTAGTCTCAGGCTTAGGTCCAGACTTGGGCTTCTTCACTTGAGCAGCAACTTGCTTGCTATTCTTTTTGAAGTTCCCCTTCTTCCCTTTGTTCTTCTTCTTGAAACTAGTGGTCTTATTGACCAGTAACACTTGATGCTCCTTCTTGATTTCTACCTCCGTAACCTTTAGCATTGCGAAGAGCTCGGGAATTATAACATCCCAAAATTCTAAATTTTGGAATGTTATAATAAATAGATAGATTGGATTGATTATTTGATTGATTGACTGAAAGTGAGTGAATTCGAAATTGTTTGAAAGTTAAATGAGAGGGAATAAAAGGACTTTCCCAAACTTTCATTTTGCTTTTATGATCTCCATGAATTCAAATTCTTTTCATCACAAAACCCTGGAGAGAAGATGACATGACTTCTTCCATTTTTTTAAATGAAAAGGGGTGTTGAAAATATTTGAATATCATTTGAAAATATTTCAAATTCAGAAACTTTAAGCAACTCAATGATTTTCACAAGAGAAGATAAAATGACTTCTTCAAATTATTTGAAATATGAGTTGGGAGTTTCAAAAATCAAATTTAAAGCCCTTTTGGATTTTATTTTCAATTTGGAGCTATTTGACTTTTACTCAAATTATTTTTCTCCAAAAATAAAATATACGGAAATTAGGGTAAAATGATTCCCTACATTGGAAAATTGGAGAGAAATAAATTTGAATTAATTTTGGTATTTTTTAAAATGATTTTTACTGGATTTTATTAGACCAGTAGCACTCTTTGCTTTATTTAACTTTGTGTGGAGTTTATTTGATGCTAGAAAAATGTTCATGTCGTAGAAAATCTTTTTCTGAAAATTCTGATATATAATACGCCTATATAATATTTTATTTATTTGTTTTTATTATTTTTGTTTGTGTTTAAAAAAGAAAAGTATTTTAAAAAAACTTCTGGACCGACCGGACCAGGCCACGACCCAGCCAGCCCAGCGCCGCGCCCCGCTCGTCCCCGAGCTCGGGCGGACTCCCGCAACCGCCTCGACGTCCGTGCGCCGCCCGGAGTCCTCCGCCGCCTTGCCCCCTCCTCCATGCAACGCGCCACCCCCCGAGGCTATTTATAGCCGCACTCCGCGCCCTCGCGCCGCCGCTCGCCCCTCGTCGCGTTGCGCCGCAAGCCGCCGCCGCCAGATCCGCACCGCCGCCACCAGATCCGCACCGCCGCCACCGCAATAGCGCCTCGCCGCCGCACCGCCGCCGTATGCTGCCACCACCACTGCACGCCCCGCGCCCTAGCTCTGCCGCCCCGCGCCGCACTCGCCGCCGTCCCCGCCTGGAGCCGCCGCCGCCCGAAGCCCGCAGCCGCTGCTGCCGGACTCGCCGTCCCCGCCTGGAGCCGCCGACCGCGAGCCCCGCCGGTTTTTCTCGTAAAACCGACGAACCGCACGAACCGGTAAAAACCCAATCCGGTTTTTCCTTTAGATCGGTTTTCCGTTAGATAGTCCTATTTAGCGAGCGTTCGCTCGTTAGCTTTTCGCAGCGAACGAATTCGTTCGTTAGCATCCGGTAACGAACGTTCGTTATTTAGTCTTTTTGTTTTTCTGTTTTATTCCGGCCAGGGACCTATCCATGATGATTTTCTTTATAGATTAGTCCCTGTTCTTCAATCGACCACTACTTTTTACTCGTTTGTCCAAATCCAATGAAACCAATGCCCACTTCTTTGTTACGATCCCCTCTATCCAGTAATCCAGCTCAAACATGTTTCTGAAAGTTTTATATTTTTATTTAAAATAGTTTTGTATTCAAACTTTGTTTGATCATAACTTGAGTTTTATAACTCCGTTTTAGTTGATTCTTTTTGCTTTTCGAAGCTCTTGACCTAAACTTTCTGATAAGGCCAAATTCATATAATTTTTGTACTGGTAGAAATTTTTTTATGTTGCAAGAGGTATTTGCTTGGTTTTGAAGCTTTCCGAATTGTTTTGTTCGATCTTTTTGATCTTTTGGGTGATTTCTTATGTGTGGTTACTACTGTTTGCTTGCGATAGATTGACCGGGGTGTGATGAGTAGATCTATCAAGTGTTTTGAGTGCGAACCATCTTCATCAACATTGCAGGCAAGTTCACACTTTGATCATACCTCTTACTACCCAGTTTTATTGCATTAGATCAATCCTCAAACAATTGCATGGTTAGGATCTGAATTAAATTGTGGTTGGGGAAGTAGTTGATGAGGTAGGAACCTATTGCCCTGCAATCAAACCTTGGGAGTTACTCCTACCTTATGCTTATATTGCCATGCTATGCTCGTAGACGTGGATTGGGTTTGAGTGTATCCATGACAGATGTGAGATTGTTAACTAATGGTTCAACTTAAGGTGGCAACTTTAATACACATCTGGGTGGATTGAGGCACCTGGGTATTCCAGCGATTGCCTGTTTTTTTATGGACCGCCACCCAGGCTCAAAGGGATCATGAGATTATTCATGCTAGAAACTTCCGTGTGCAGCCACAAGCTACTATGGGCTCTAGCATAGTTGATTAAGTCGTGCGAACTCTTACAGTGGTAGACTAGTAGATGTAGGGGAAAGTAGGTGTAACTGTCTACCTGATCGTAAGGTGCTAGCGCTTTTGAAAGACTATGTCTTGGTCATCCGTTTCTCAAACACCATGTAGTGCGAGAACTTCAATGGAGGAGATCGAGTCTTGTGGGGAAAAGTGTGCATACCTCTGCAGAGTGTATACACTAATCATGATTAGCCGTGTCCCAGGTTATGGACATCTTGAGTATCTAGTACTTGGATTACCATGTGAATCTCATCATGTAACTTTAATTAATTTTGTTGGGTTTTAATGATGATGCTTAATTGGGATTGAGAGGGTGTCTACACTCTCAATGTTTAACAACCACCATGATAGTTAAATAAAAATGTATTCCTTTGCAATAGGGAAAAATTGGCTTTACGCAAAAACTGTAACCATGGAGTTTTCCACCAGCCAAATATGCATGTAGTGATAGTTATTATTCATCATTATCCTATGGTGTGAATTTGCCAGTACATTCAATGTACTGACCCTTTGTGGCTGCAATGTCTCATGTTGCAGAATTTTCTTACGACGAGTAAGTGATACGTTAGGGTTACGATTTCTACACTCAACTATGCCGTTGGTGTTGATGGGAATCCACAGCCTTGTTGTTACTTCCGCTATTTGGATTGAGGTAATAGTATTTTACGTTACTTTATACATGTGATTTTCCTCTTTTATAAATCCTCGAGTACTGTGTGTCAGCATACCGGTCCAGCGATGACACTTAAGCACAGAGACTTGACCGTTTGAGGTCGGGTCACTACAGGAATTGTCTTACCCATCCCTTGCATATTATAGTTCATCACAAAGCTTTTGTAGCTTGGTGGCAGTGATTGAAGAACTCTGTCAATGACACTATCAATCGGAAGATTAACTCCCAGCTGAGTCAAGTGATTGTGGTAACCAAACATTCTGAGTATATGCTCGCTGACAGAACTATTCTCCTCCATTTTGCAGCTGTAGAACTTATTAGAGACTTCATATCTCTCAATCCGGGCATTTGCTTGAAATATTAACTTCAACTCCTAGAACATCTCATATGCTCCATGACATTCAAAATGTCGTTGAAGTCTCGGTTCTAAGCCGTAAAGCATGGCACACTGAACTATCGAGTAGTCATCAGCTTTGCTCTGCCAGGTGTTCATAACATCTGGAGTTGCTCCTGCAGCGGGTTTGGCACCTAGCGGTGCTTCCAGGACATAATTCTTCTATGCAGCAATGAGGATAATCCTCAAGTTACAGACCCAGTCCGTGTAGTTGCTACCATCATCTTTCAACCTAGCTTTCTCTAGGAATGCATTAAAATTCAATGGAACAGTAGCACGGGCCATTTATCTACAACAACATAGACATGCAAAATACTATCAGGTACTAAGTTCATGATAAGTTAAAGTTCAATTAATTATATTACTTAAGAACTCCCACTTAGATAGACATCCCTCTAATCATCTAAGTGATCACGTGATCCATATCAACTAAACCATGTCCGATCATCACGTGAGATGGAGTAGTTTTCAATGGTGAACATCACTATGTTGGTCATATCTACTATATGATTCACGCTCGACCTTTCAGTCTCAGTGTTCTGAGGCCATATCTGCATATGCTAGGCTCGTCAAGTTTAACCC
This sequence comes from Aegilops umbellulata, assembly GCA_032464435.1. Classification (NCBI taxonomy): domain Eukaryota; kingdom Viridiplantae; phylum Streptophyta; class Magnoliopsida; order Poales; family Poaceae; genus Aegilops; species Aegilops umbellulata. The sequence continues at coordinate 337,502,766 of CP136058.1, forward strand.
GAGTATTCTGCATGTGCAAAGCTAGCTTGCACCCGTTGTATGTGAACGTAGAGCTTATCACACCCGATCATCACGTGGAGTCTCGGCACGAAGAACTGTAGCAATGGTGCATACCCAGGGAGAACACTTGTACCTTGAAATTTAGTGAGAGATCATCTTATAATGCTACTACCGTACTAAGCAAAATAAGATGCATAAAGGATAAACATCACATGCAATCAATATAAGTGATATGATATGACCATCATCCTCTTGTGCCTTTGATCTCCATCTTCAAAGCACCGTCATGATCACCATCGTCACCGGCTTGACACCTTGATCTCTATCGAAGCATCGTTATCGTCTCGCCAACTATTGCATCTATGACTATCACTACGGCTTAGTGATAAAGTAAAGCAATTACATGGAGATTGCATTTCATACAATAAAACGACAACCATATGGCTCCTGCCAGTTGCCGATAACTGTTACAAAACATGATCATCTCATACAACAAATTATGTATCATCATGTCTTGACCATATCACAGCACAGCAAACCCTACAAAAACAAGTTAGACGTCCTCTACTTTGTTCTTGCAAGTTTTACGTGGCTGCTACGGGCATCTAGCAAGAACCGTTCTTACCTATGCATCAAAACCACAATGATTTTTCGTCAAGTTAGCTGTTTTAACCTTCAACAAGGACCGGGCGTAGTCACACTCGATTCAACTAAAGTTGGAGAAACAGACACCCACTAGCCACCTATGTGCGAAGCACGGCGGTAGAACCAGTCTCATGAACGCGGTCATGTAATGTCGGTCTGGGCCGCTTCATCCAACAATACCGTCGAATCAAACTATGACATGCTGGTAAGCAGTATGACTATTATCGCCCACAACTCTTTGTGTTCCACTCGTGCATATAACATCTACGCATAGACTTGGCTCGGATGCCATTGTTGGGGAACATAGTATTTCAAAAAAATTCCTACGATCACGCAATATCTATCTAGGAGAAGCATAGCAACGAGTGGGGAGAGTGTGTCCACGTACCCTCATAGATTGAAAGCGGAAGCGTTAAGTAACGTGGTTGATGTAGTCAAACGTCTTAGCAATCCAACCGATCAAGCACCGAACGCACGGCACCTCCGCGATCTGCACACGTACAACTCGATGAAGTCCCTCGTACTCTTGATCCAGCTGAGGCCGAGGGAGAGTTTCGTCAGCATGACGGCGTGGTGACGGTGATGATGAAGTTACCGGCGCAGGGCTTTGCCTAAGCACTGCAATGATATGACCGATGTGTGTTTCTGTGGAGGGGGGCACCGCACACGTCTAAGAGAAAATTTTTGTGTACCTTTGGGGTGCCCCCCTCACACGTATATAAAGGGGGGAGGGAGGAGGAGGCTGGCCAAGGGGAGGAGGCGCGCCAAGGGGGCAATCCTACTCCAAGTAGGATTCGACCCCCCTTTCCTAGTCGAACAAGGAGAAGGGGGAAGGTGAGGGAGGAGAGAAGGAAAGGGGGCCCGGACCCCTAGTCCAATTCGGTTTGGGATAGGGGGACCTAGCCCTGCCTTAGCCTGCATCCTGTCTTCCACCAATAGGCCCATGAGGCCCAATAACCACCCGGGGGGTTCTGGTAACCCCCCCGGTACTCCGGTAAATACCCGATACACCTCGGAACCATTCCGGTGTCCGAATATAGTCATCCAATATATCAATCTTTATGTCTCGACCATTTAGAGACTCCTCGTCATGTCCGTGATCTCATCTGGGACACCGAACTACCTTCGGTACATCAAAACACATAAACTCATAATACCGATCATCATCGAACGTTAAGCGTGCGGACCCTACAGGTTCGAGAACTATGTAGACATGACCGAGACTCATATCCGGTCAATAACCAATAGCGGAACCTGGATGCTCATTTTGGCTCCTATATATTCTACGAAGATCTTTATCGGTCAAACCGCATAACAACATACGTTGTTCCCTTTGTCATTGGTATGTTACTTGCCCGAGATTCGATCGTTGGTATCATCATACCTAGTTCAATCTCTTTACCGACAAGTCTCTTTACTCATTACTTAATGCATAATCCCATAACTAACTCATTAGTAATATTGCTTGCAAGGCTTATAGTGTTGTGCATTACCGAGAGGGCCCAGAGATACCTCTCCGACAATCGGAGTGACAAATCCTAATCTCGATCTATGCCAACTCAACAAACACCATCGGAGACACCGGTAGAGCATCTTTATAATCACCCGGTTACGTTGTGATGTTTGATAGCACAATAAGTGTTCCTCCGGTATTCGGGAGTTGCATAATCTCATAGTCATAGGAACATGTATAAGTCATGAAGAAAGCAATAGCAATAAATTAAACGATCATAGTGCTAAGCTAACAGATGGGTCAAGTCAATCACATCATTATCTAATGATGTGATCCCGTTCATCAAATGACAACTCATGTCTATGGCTAGGAAACTTAACCATCTTTGATTAACGAGCTAGTCAAGTAGAGGCATACTAGTGACACTCTGTTTGTGTATGTATTCACACATGTATTAAGTTTCCGATTAATACAATTCTAGCATGAATAATAAACATTGATCATGATATAAGGAAATATAAAGAACAACTTTATTATTGCCTCTAGGGCATATTTCCTTCAACCAGGGCGCGCCAGGCAAGCACCCAGGTGGGTTGTGCCCACCTGGGACACCTTCCGTACTCCTTTTTTCTTCCATATACTTGTCCTGCAAGATAAAAAAAATCTACATACACTTCCCGGACCTGTTAACCACCATGTCGCGAAGAAATCCTATGTTCTTTTTTTCCCTTGTTGTTTTCTGTCATATCCCATCTACCATGGCTGCCTCAAGCTCCTCCAAGGACAAGTTCTTCAAGAACGTCATCAACCCATATCTGTGGGAGGTGGTGCAGCACCCTCAGGTCGTTGAGATGCACGAGGGGCTGCTTCACCTTCGCGATGTGCCCTGTCCTAAGGGGACGGGAACCATGGAGGGTAGGCTTGAAGCTGTGGAGCAAGATGTCTTCCGGTGCAAGGGGATGGTGGAGCATGGACTCCATGCCAATAACCTCATGATCACAGACCTCTCTCATGATCTCAAGGTGGACGGCAAGCCCATGACGGACATCGTCTTCACCTTCAACGAGCAAATCAACTTCCTCCAAAGCCAGATCTATGACCTCTAGAACCAAGTCTTTGAATATGAGGCGAGGTTTAAAGGTGTAAGTTTGGCTGCTAGTTGCAGGACCCGTGAGACTCACTCTTCCTCTTATGATGGTGGACCACTGCCATGGAATTCTGAGAACAAGGCCTCTTCTTCATCACCACCATCATCTTCTTCACCACCAAAGGAGAACTGAGTATCGGGTGTGGGCACTCCCCTTGGCTTCTGCCAAGCTTGGGGGAGGTGCCCCGGTATTGTATCATCCCACTATCTTTTTTACTTTTATTTATCTTAGTTCGATCTTTTTGCTTTAGATAAAATAAAGTTTAGTTCGATCCTTTCTTATTTGAGAGTTTGCTTAGTGATGTATCATTGTAATGTGTGCAAGTTATATAATAAAGTTATTTTTAGTTTTTGCTTTCTTTACTTTCATGTTGCAAATAAAGAAAATAAATAAGAAAGAAAGAAAATGAGAAAGGAAGTAAATAAAAGGAAAGAAATAAATCAATAGGATTATATACTAATCCTATGGTAGGTCATAGCACCACATAAGGAAAAGTATAAGTAAGAAAATTTTATTAGAGATTGACAAACATAGCATTAGTCAATGATGCAACTCATGAAATAATTAATAAGGGAAGAGAAGATTCACATATAAATATATCATCCTAGAAATATTTTGTGATTGTGAGCCCTCATCAAAATATTATATGACAAAATTGTTGACGTTGGACAAGGAAGACAACTTAATGATTTGTGTTTGTTTATATTCACATAGAAGTCATATTGTCATAGATCCTTCAACATGTGATGCTTGCCCCCTATCTTTGCTAGCCAAAAATTCCGCACTAAGTAGAGATACTACTTGTGCATCCAAAAGCCCTTAAACCCAAATCTTTTTCAAGTGTCCACCATACCTACCAATGGATTGAGCAAGATCCCTCAAGTAAGTTGCCATCGGTGCAAAAAGGGCAATAAAAATTGCTTCTAAATATGTGAGATCATTTAGTGTATTAGAAAATTGAGCGTTGTACGAACTTGGATGAGAAAGAATAAAAGCGACAGACTGCATAATAAAGGTTGTCATCTTAAGGGGCAATACAACATGACGTTCTCTTGCACTAAGGGATTGAGCATGCAAACAAATAAGTGCATGGCAACCTCTGCTTCCCTCTGCAAAGGGCCTATCTTTTACTTTCATGTATTTACTTTTATGCAAAGAGTCAAAGTTTTCCTTCTATTCCTTTCTATTTATTCTTTTGGCAAGCATCATGTGGTGAGGAAACTAGGCATATATGTCCAGTTGTACATAGATAGCATGAGTTATTATTGTTAACATCATCCTTGAGGTGAGTATGTTGGGAGGCGAAACAATAAGCCCCTATCTTTCTATGTGTTCGGTTGACATGTTTTGCTCATGAGTAGAAGGTGAGCGTCAGCAATCATAGAAGACTATATGATGGTTGAGTACGTGGACTTGCTTAAAAGGCTCCGACACGTGGCTCTTCCTGAAAAGATGATGAATTGTAGTTGCAAAGTTGACTGAGAACATAGTTTGTTGGTTTCTAATAGAGTTTTTGCTTTATACTTCGATTGTGTGATGAATTGTTACTTACTCATGGGAAGTTTATGATGCAAGTTCTATGATAAAAGTCCTACATTAAATTTTGTTGCTGTTATTATAATCAACGTGATGCTTCTATGTCCGTATTTTGTTTTTATCGACACCTCTCTCTCAAAGCATGTGGACATGTTTTTCAGTTTCGGTTTTCGCTTAAGGACTAGCGAGGTCTAAGCTTGGGGGAGTTGATACGTCCGTTTTGCATCATGTTTTCTTACTGTTATTTATAATGTTTTTATCCATAATAATGCTTTTTGGAGTAATTCTAATGCATTTTCTCTCATAATTTGCAAGGAACACACCAAGGGGGAGAATTTCGGCAGCTGGAAATCTGGACCTGGAAAAGCTACGTCAGGCCACCTATTCTGCACAACTCCAAATGAGATGAAAATTCACGGAGATGTTTTATGGATTATTTAAGAAATACTGGAGCCAATAAACACTAGAGGGGGGCCACCAGGTGGACACAACCCACCTGGGCGCGCCAGGCCCCCCTAGCACGCCTTGGTTGGTTGTAGCCTCCTCGGCCCACCTCCCGTGCCCATCTTCTGGTATATAAGTCATTTTGACCTAGAAAAATAATGAGAAGGCTTTTGGGACGGAGCGCCGCCGTCTCGAGGCGAAACTTGGACAGGAGCACTTTTGCCCTCCGGCGGAGCGATTCTGCCGGGGAAACTTCCCTCCCGGAGTGGGAAATCACCGTCATCATCATCACCAACAAGTCTCCCATCTTGGGGAGGGCAATGTCCATCAACATCTTCATCAGTACCATCTCATCTCAAACCCTAGTTCATCTCTTGTGTTCAATCTTGTTACCGAAACTATAGATTGTTGCTAGGGGGTGACTAGTAGTGTTGATTACATCTTGTAGTTGATTACTATATGGTTTATTTAGTGGAAGATTATATGTTCAGATCCATTATGCATATTAATACCCCGCTGATCATGAGCATGTTTATCATTTGTGATTAGTTACTTTTGTTCTTGAGGTCACGGGAGAAGTCATGTTGCAAGTAATGATGTGAATTTGAGATGTGTTCGATATTTTGATAGTATGTATGTTGTGATTCCCTTAGTGGTGTCATGTGAACGTCGACTGCATGACACTTCACCATATTTGGGCCTAAGGTAATGCATTGCGGAGTAGTTAATAGATGGTGGGTTGAGAGAGTGACAGAAACTTAAACCCCAGTTTATGCACTACTCCGTAAGGGATCGATTGGATCCTAGAGTTTAATGCTATGGTTAGAATTTATTCTTAATACTTTTCTCGTAGTTGTGGATGCTTGCAGGAGGGTTAATCATAAGTAGGAGGTTTGTTCAAGTAAGAACATCACCTAAGCACCGGTCCACCCACATATCAAATTATCAAAGTAGCTAACACAAATAAAACCAACATGATGAAAGTGACTAGATGAAATTCCCGTGTACCCTCAAGAATGCTTTGCTTATCATAAGAGACCGTTTTGGCCTATCCTTTGCCTCAAAAGGATTGGGATACCTTGCTGCATACTTGTTACAATTATCATTACTTGCTCGTTACAAATTATCTTGCTATCAAACTACTCGCTACTTACAATTTCAACACTTGCATACAATACCTTACTAAAAACTACTTGTAATTTCCTTCTGCTCCTCGTTGGGTTCGACAGTCTTAGTTATTGAAAAGAGCTACAATTGATCCCCTATACTTGTGGGTCATCATGGCGCTAGCGTTTTGAGCCCGAAAGGCATAGTGTTGAAGAAGAAAGGTCCATACGGGGTAATGAATGCCGTTGCGGCCTGGCCAGACTCCTTCATCTTAATTTGATGATATCCGGAGTATGCGTCGAGGAAACACAATGAGTCGTGTCCTGCGGTCCCGTCAATGATTTGGTCAATGCGGGGTAGTGGGCAGGGGTCCTTAGGGCTAGCCTTATTAAGGTCTTTGAAATTGACTGGTTTGAACCCCTTTATGATACTGAGGCTGTGTTCGGCCAGTCTACGTGGGATCCCGGGCATGTCTAGGGGTGCCAGGCGAAGATATCCCAATTTTCACGCAGGAACGCTCGTAGGGAGGCGTCGACCGTCGGATCCAGCTGTGCTCCAATGGCTGCTGTTTTGTTAGGATCCGTCGGGTGCACTTGAAATTTGACTATTTCATCGGCTGGTTTGAAAGATGTGGATTTGGGCCTCTTGTCGATGATTACATCGTATTTGTCCACTCTGGAATGCAGAGTGGTTAGCTCCTCGGCCTTGAGAGCCTTGGATAGTGCCTCGGGGGCCAAGGATGCAGTTTTGTTTTCGGCGTGGAGTGATATATCCGGATCACTGGTGATAGTGATAACTTCGTTGGGCCCTGGCATTTTGAGCTTCATGTACCCGTAATGCGGGATGGCTTGAAAGCGTGTGAAGGCGTCTCGCCCCAACAGGGGGTGATATCCTCTATTGAAAGGTGCCACGTGGAGTAGCAACTCTTTAGACCCGTAGTCCTCCGGTGTGCCAAATACTACATCAAGTTTAATTTTCCCCGAGCATCACGCTTCTCGACTGGGGATAATGCCTCGAAAGGTGGTGCTGCTTTGCTCAATGCGACTCTTGTCCACTTGGATTTTGTTGAGCGTATCTTCGTAGATGAGGTTCAGTCCGCTGCTGCCATCCATGAGCACTTTAGTGAGTCGAAAGCCATCCACAATTGGGTTTAGGACCAAGGCGACTATTAGTCAGACTGATCGCGCCCTTGGTTCGTCATCGGCGGTGAAAGTTATTGCCGTATCGTTCCAAGGATTTATTGCAGCTACTTGGTTAAATTTAGCGAGGTTGTGTAGTGCCCTTTTGTGCCGATTATTTGAAGAAAAGGTCTCGAAGACCGTAAAGACATTGAGATCGTCATCCTTCGAAGAGTGCTTCTCTAGGGTAGTGTTGGTGAGGATGGCCTCACCACTCTTAGCCACCCGCCGGAGTACCGAACATGCCCGAAGGCTATGCATTTGTTCGATACTCGGCGTTGTGTGTATCTGACAGGGCTTCTCGAGCAATTCGCCGAGGATGGTTCTATGTCCCGTGAAGGGCTTGGTTTTCTTGTCGATAGGCTGATGATCGGGTGCCCCGTAAGGGTGCATCCTTTTTGCCCGTATGGTGGGCTGCTTAAAGGCAGGAGGTTCTCACCGAGCTGTCTGGGCTTTCCAGGTGCTTTCCATTGCGCAGTACTTCTATACAATGTGTGCCAAATCTAGAAAGTGCAGTATGCGGCGGCAGTTGAGGGCATTGAGAATTCCCTCGTCCATACATTTGCGGCAAAACACTGAAACCGCGACGTCGTCGCATCAATATTTAATATTGTTTTTAACAAGGAGGAACCTGGCCCGGAAGTGATGGACCGTTTCCTGAGGTTGCTGCCACACATACATTAGGTCACGTATGTCTAGAGGACCAGAATTCCTTGTGAATATTGCTTGTGGTGGGTGGGCGGGCTAAAATCTGAACCCTGACCCACTATTGGATCCGGAGTTTGAGGAATTTCCGAGGTCACCAGTTCAGGATCAGTAAGGTCCTGAAGACTTCTGGACTTAATGCTCGATCCTATGTTTGAAGGACATGAAGTCTCTTCTTGAGGATGGGTATCCAGCTCGCAGGGCTCAAAAATACGAATATAGTTGGTGTTTAATTTGGGGGGAGAGGCGTTCTCAGCTCGTTCCTCAATGACCGCTACCAGGTGGGTGACCGACGGGGACTTGATTTCCCTCTGATCGGGTTTAAGCCTAATCCGATCATAGTCTATTACGACCCCCAGGGCGGCGATGCGATCTAGTAGCTCGTTCAAGGACAAGACATCTGTTGGATCCATCTTTTCGGAGTGTTCGAGGCTGACACGGAGATGATGTTTGGTGATTGTGGGGGCCGTCGTTGGCTTGACGGTCGAGCGAGCACCCATGGTAAAACCGCCGAGCTGGAGGACCTGTCCTGGAGTTAGGGCCCCTCCAGAAGTAATATCGTCATTAAAGACAAGGCGAGCCATCGATCCTTCTGTCGACAACACAAAGGAACTCTCAATGAAAGCACAAATGTTGGTGTCAAAACCGGCCGATCTCGGGTAGGGGGTCCCGAACTGCGCGTCTGAGGATCGAAGGTAACAAGGGACACAGGGAACACGATGTTTACCCAGGTTCAGGCCCTCTTAATGGAGGTAAAACCCTATGTCCTGCTTGATTGTATTTTATGAGTATAGTGGTTACAAGAGTCGATCTACCTCGAGATCGTAGTGGCTAAACCCTAGATGTCTAGCCTACATGAATTCTGATGATCCCTACAGTCTAAACCCTCCAGTTTATATATACACCCGAGGGGCACAAAGTCGGTTTACTAGGGAAGGAAACAACACATCCGTACTCCAATCTTGCCGTCCACGCATCTAGGAGTCCTACCCGAACACGGGGAATGATCCAGTTTATCTTCACGACCCATCAGCTCGGCCCATATTGAGTGAGCCGCACACCTGAGGACCCCCGAATCCAGGTCTCCCTCACCGTGGCCTTGCAACCTAGGAGATCATCATCATTTGCTCTCCCAAGTGACTCATCAATCTCAAAAACATCCCAAGATCATGCCATTTCCATTCTAGCCCAACCCTAAAATTCTTTTCTAGGGAATATTCTTTTTTCTATTAAATGAATAACCCTGTTAGCCCAAGGTTGTGAAGCAACCTATATTTCTGTCACTCAAAAAATTCCCAAATAATTCTCATAATTTATTTGGGTCATATGTTGCTGAAATATGCCCAAACTTTCCTGTCCTAGCCCAAGAATAATCCCCAAAAATTATTCTTCATTTCTGTCCAGTGTGGCTTTCTGTGAAGGAAGTGCCACCTATCATTTCTTGATTGCTCCCAAACTTTTTGGGAATGCTATGTCATCCAAATCATTGCCTGATGCCAAAATTCAACTTTATTTGCCTAGCTAATCTTCCTCAGCATTTTTTCAAACTTTGTGTCAGACAGAAGACATTGTGAAGGAAGTACTAGCTAGGAGTATCCAAATGAGTTGAAATTTTGCATGCCTCTTCGTGTGCTCATATTATAACACTCCTCCTCTCGTCGTCTTCATGCGCATGACCATGTCTAGCAGTTGTGCCTCATTGTCGCCACCTCCCTGGACCCATCTCCTCCTCCGGAAACCTCCTCGTCGGCGCTCGGCGTCGCATGCCCATGGGCGAATAGTGGCGACATGGCATTAATGGCGTTCATTTCTTCCTCCCCATTCTCCCTTGGCTCCCTCTGCTCCATGAGCTCCTCCCTGTTTCTCCCCATCGTCTACCTCCGAGCTCGAGCGCATGCACACACGTTCGTGGCTCCGGCCACGCGTCCGCGGCAACGCCAACTCGGCCTCCTTCCCCTCTGCCTATTTAAGGCAGCCCCAAGCCCTCCCGAGCAGTTCATCAGATCCACCTCATTCCTAGACCCCTCCCTAGCCTCTCATTCGAGCTCGAGAGCTCCTCCTCATCTCGGTTGGCCACCATGGCCGCCGCCTCTGACCTTGATACGTCTCCAACGTATCTATATTTTTTTATTGTTCCATGTTGTTTTATTATCAATCTTGGATGTTTTACAATCATTTTATAGTCTTTTTATATCATTTTTTGGTACTAACCTATTGACATAGTGCCAAGTGCCAGTTGTTGTTTTTTCATGTTTTTTACATCGCATGAAATCAATATCAAACTAAGTCCAAATGCCACGAAACTCCATGATGATTTTTTATGGGCCAAAAGAAAGAAGTTGGGCCCTGGTTGCACCTGGGGGGAGTCCTGAGGAGGAGACAACCCACCAGGGCGCACCAGGAGGCCCTGGCGCCCCCTAGTGGGTTGTGCCCACCTTGGGTGCCCCCCGGTCCGCCTTTTTGCTCTATAAATACCAAAATATTCTAGAAACCCTAGGGGACTTGACGAAATATTCATCCAGCCGCCGCAGAGTCCAGAACCACCAGATCCAATCTAGACACCATCTCGGATGGGGTTCACCACCTCCATTGGTGCCTCTTTGATGATGCATGAGTAGTTCTTTGTAGACCTTCGGGTCCGTAGTTAGTAGCTAGATGGCTCTCTCTCTCTCTCGCTGATTCTCAATACAATGCTCTCTTGGAGATCCATATGATGTAACTCTTTTGTAGTGTGTTTGTTGGGATCTGATGAACTTTGAGTTTATGATCAGTCATATCTTTTTATATCCATGAAAGTTATTTGAGTTTCTTTGATCTCCTATATGCATGATCTCTGATAGCCTCGTATTTCTTCTCCGATATTTGGGTTTTGTTTGGCCAACTTGATCTATTTATCTTGCAATGGGAAGAGGTGCCTGGTAGTGGGTTCGATCTTACGGTGCTTGATCCAAGTGACAGAAGGGGAACCGACACGTATGTATCGTTGCCACTAAGGATAAAAAGATGAGCTCTATATCTACTGCCATATAGATAAATGGATCTTGTCTACATCATGCCATCGTTCTTATTGCATTACTCCGTTTTTCCATGAACTTAATACACTAGATGCATGCTGGATAGCGGTCGATGTGTGGAGTAATAGTAGTAGATGCAGGCAGGAGTCGGTCTACTAATCTTGGACGTGATACCTATGTAATGATCATTGCCTGGATATCGTCATAATTATTTGAAGTTCTATCAATTTCCCAATAGTAATTTGTATACCCAACGTTTGCTATTTTTGTCGAGAGAAGCCACTAGTGAAACCTACGCCCCCGAGTCTTCTTCTTCATATATTTGCCTTGCGATCTACTTTTCCTTTGCATTTTTATTCAGATCTATTATTTCAATCTATTACAATTTTCTCCCGTATCTGTGCCAATTTCTAGCACCGTACCCGAAAGGGATTGACAACCCCTTTAACACGTCGGGTTGCGAGTGGCTGTTATTTGTGTGCAGGGGCTGTTTACGATTTGTTGCTTGGTTCTCCTACTGGTTCGATACCTTGGTTTCATTACTGAGGGAAATACCTACTGTTTGTTGTGCTACATCATCCTCTCCTCTTGGGGGAAACACTGACGTAGTCTTGGCAAACATCATCAGACCTCCTAAATTAGCCCGAAGCCCGAGCCCTCCACTGCCTGACCACACCATCATCTTCCCCGGAGTCCGGCGCCCCTCCCCACCTCCTCGTTTCATCGTCGGAGCGCCCGTGGCCGCGTGCTCCAAGATCAACCACCGCCTCCAAGCTCGATGTTCCCCGTGCGGTGCCGTCCCACCTCTCCTCCCCAGCGCTCGTCTCCCCTCTGGATGGATGCGGTGGAATGCGTCGTGCTCGCTAGTGGCCTCCCCTTGGCCGGAGCTGGCCGGAGCCGACGATCCCATCATCGGACAAGCCCCGCCGCGCCTCTGCCTTGCCCCCTCTCTTCGTTCCTGTCGGGGGCGAGCGAGAAGGAGGAGCGGGAGGAGAGAGAAAGGAGTGGGACCCCCTCATCAGCCGCATAGTGCCGGTCCCGCAACTACCATGTCATTTAAGTGGAGGTGAAAACCCCAGAGTACGCTCCCCCCTATCAAAAGCGTATTTCACTTCTTCTTTGGGCGAGAATACGTTTTCCTCTTTGGAAAACGTATTTCTAGAAAAGACGCTTTCAGTTTTTCAGTCAATGGCCCGTTTGTGAGGTTTTTCTTACAGATAGGTCCCTGGTAGAAAAACTATCGTATCTTTTTGAACCTAAATCCGATTGAGGTGAATCCAAAGCCCACTTCTTAGTCTTGTCAAGCCTGTTCTGTTGATATCATTTTCACCTTGTGCTAACATTCCAAAAATGACCATTATGCCCTTTCACTAAATCGTCCCCTCCGAGAAAGAATTGTTTCCGTCGATTCTTTCTGCGAGCTTCTCGCACTTCTTCCCGGTGATTTCATCCATCCCAGGCAAGCCACACCCTGCTTTTGCATGATTGCAATGCGGTAACATGGTAAACTTATTTCAACTTGCTTAAAATTTGCAATAGCTATGTATGATTTTGTTCATGATATTTCTTGGAGTATTATTTTGATCTTGCTATTGCCATGATATTTCTTGGAGTTCTAGGCACTAGTACAACGAGGTGCTATACAAACGGTTTTTAACCCCTTTCTGCGACAGCATTTGGAATCGTCGCCTAGTGAGTGACGGCAATAGGGGGTCCTTCCCACACGACCCAGAAACCGTCGGGGATATGCCCTCCTAGCACACACGCTCGGCAAAATGTGGTCGTGTGCGACCGGCGAGCGCTCAAATACGCAAATACGTATAGTAGAGCTAAAAATATACAATTATACATGCGAAATTGTTTCCGTTCGCAAGTACATCCCACACAGTCAGTCCCCGCTAAACGTTTCCGTTCGTATGTACATCCCACGTAGTCGCTCCAAGGAAAACGTTTCCGTTCACAGGTACATCACACAATTTTCCCTGTTAAATCATTTGTGATAGCGTTGCCATTGCACACGATATTAACAATTTTATTGTTTGCGTTATTGAATGCATCACACACGGTGCGTAGAAGAAACTGTGTGGCAAAGGTTGTCCATCACACACAATTTTTATGTGGTAAACGTTTGTGCCAGGTGGCCTAACACAAACAGTTTTCAAGAGGATGTCGTGTGTGATTGTTCATTAATCTAACACAATTTTTTCCTAGAAACTGTGTGCGTTATTAAATGCATCACACACGGTGTTTTCTCAATAATCGTTTGCAATAGAAAAACCCAATTAGCAGGCTAATTATCCGATTATTAATAGTCCATTTATTAATCTAATTGACATTTTATATTAAGCAGACAATATATTTCATTTTCATAATTGAGATACATCAGAGTACAACATCATATAGCTTCAGCACCCAGCTACCCCATTACACAACTACACCAGCACCAAGTTTCACATGCAAAATCTATAACGTTTCGAAATTAGTATCATAAACGGTACATAGACAAATGTATCTCATTTGGAAAACTGTTGAAGCATAAGGCTAATATTGAGCCTTCATTGATGTTGAAGGTCTTTGTAACTTTAGGCCAGTGCCTGTGGATGATTAACCGTCCATCCTTCGTCCTCTTCAGGAACACTTCAATATTGAACCGTGGGTGTTGTATGAATACCTTCCTCGCCTCCTGACAATACAGATGGTTTGAGAGGTAATCATCAGTGAACTGCTTTGGAAAGGCCTGAAAACAAGGATGTGCATAAATATCTTCTCTATATTGGAAATGGGGCAAAGGAATAAAAAATGCAAGGTATAATAGTTAGTACCATCTTGTAGTGAACTGATGTCTTATTCATTGTGCAGAGAAAGATCTTGTTTTTTTTGTCACTAATTTCTTTATCCTAGCAATCTTTCCGAGTTTCTTGACTTGACTGATATTCATGGACAACTCATTTCCCCATATGCGTAAGCGTCGAACAGTGGGTCAAAACCTCTGATAGCTGGACCTACATGTGCAAGACCAAATTGTTAAAAACCTAAATATTAGAATGGTTCCTGCAATTGCACAATAATGTGCTATTAGACAACTGACCATGCACGTGCTAACCTTGATTGTAAACCTTAGTGCTTCCCATTGTTTCCCTGCAACACATATAAGGTAGTTAGTCATCACGTTAAGTAAGGGTTTGCATGCTATCTGTAAAATATGTTGATGAAAAATAAGCACATTGCAGATTCATCAGATTAATTCAAGCCACATGGAAAACCCATTTATCCAAACCAAGCATGATTAAGAACTAGGAAATATAGCACTTGTATATGTTTCTCATGTATTAAGTGCGGCCAAGTTCGATTTATTCCTCACATGCACAACAATACAAAATTCTACCCACGACAATTGGACATCACATTGCAGAATTGAACCAAGTAGTTAACTAAACACCACAACAAATGAACCAAACATTAACTGAGCACCACATTGCACAATATAGCATACTCCTAATAGAAGATCAGACAGTTAACCAAACCAAGCATGCTTAACAACTTGGAAATATAGCAATTGTATTTGTTTCCCATGTATTTAGTACATCCAAATTCAATTTATTCCTCACATGGTATACAATAACAGAATGCACGCACAACAATTGAACATCACATTGCAGAATTGAACCAAACAAAAAAGTTAACTAAACACCACAACAAATCAACCAAACATTAACTGAGCACCACATTGCACAATATAACATACTCCTAATAGAAGATCAAACAGTTAACCAACCAAGCATGCTTAACAACTTGGAAATATAGCAATTGTATCTGTTTCTCATGTATTTAGTGTAGCCAAATTTGATTTATTTCTCACATGGTATACAATAACAGAATGCACCCACAACAATTGAACATCGCATTGCAAAAATTGAACCAAACAGCCAACCGCGTCGCTTCATCGGCACGCGAGGTGTCGACGGTGGCCTCAACAGCGAGGTGCTCCTCCAAGATCTGGGGGTCGACACGAATGGCAGCCTTCGCGACCTCATCCACGCGTGCGGCCACGATTTGCTTCTCCGCTGCCAAATGCTCCTTGGGATCCTGGTTATACTGCTTGCACCATGGCTTAGGGCGGCGCTTATTTGGTGGAGGGGGTGGTGATTTGGGTGGAAGGTGTCGCGTTGGCTGTCGGTGGATGTGGGATGTGGAGGAAGGAGGAGGATGGGGGTCGGGTGTAGATTACCTGCCTGGATAGGTGAGGCCGAGCAGCGTGAAGGAGGGTCGCCGGCGAGGAGGCGGCGCTGCAAGCAAGGAGTGAATGTTTCAACTTGGAAAGAAAGGCGTAAACAGGGGAAATTTGGCTTTTGGTAAGGGGGTGGGGGCGGGGAAGTAGATATTTCCGCGGAAGCCGAAATTTTGGAACCGCTTCAGCGAAAAAACTAGCGCGCAAAGTGTCATTAGACACGGTCCCTTATTCAGAACTGCGTACGATATGTGAACATCACAAATGATTCAGATAGCTTAACCCGTGTGTGATGAGTTTGAACGTCAAAAATTTTGGTTCGAATTTCCCTGGTTACAGTGGTCATCCACGTCATTGCATAATTTGGGTACACAAAGGAGACTACATCACACCGACACTTCTTAATCGAGCAAGTTCAGCAATTAAACAGAGCTAGCTGACCTAAACATTACTCAAACAAATTAAAGACTAACTCTCTTAATTAAACAAAACAAAGAGTACTACTACGGCTGCTGCTCGTCGATCTCCGCCGCTGCCTCCATGTCCAGCTCACGCCCGACGATCTCTTGGGGAAGGGGCTCCATGGCATCAATCGCTCCATACTCGGCAAGCATCTCACCATCCGTATCTGCCATATCTTTGGAATAGGCCGCCACGAGCTGGGCATGGGTGGCCGCGGTCTGGGCTTTGGCGGGCTCCGTCGTGGCAAGGTATGCCGTGTAGGAACGGACGGCTGCTCGAACTCTCTCGGCGATTGCCAACTCTTCAGCCGTGGGTTGCCGACCGTTTCGAAGAAGCTTCATTCGATTTGTGCGGTGACCGCCACGAGCTGGGTGTGGACGGCCTCGACATGTTCGTGGGCGGCCTCCATCAGGGCTAAGGCCGCCGCTGCAGAACGGACAACTGTTGTGCCGCTCTCGCCAGTTGCTATCCCCGAGGCGGATGCTGCTGCCACCGCCTGTGAAGCAACAGTGGTCGTTTGGGCTGCCTTGGCCGCCCGGACGCAGATTGCAGTCGCCCTCACGAAGCTTGTTAGCATGCGCCTGGCGGTTGCGGTCCCTCTCTCGCCGGAGTGGCCCGCCGAAGTTGCCCTCACGACGCCGGTCCACATCCCCATCTTTCACCTAAGACGATTGAACAGTGAAATGATAT
The DNA here is from genome assembly GCA_032464435.1 of Aegilops umbellulata. Taxonomy (NCBI): domain Eukaryota; kingdom Viridiplantae; phylum Streptophyta; class Magnoliopsida; order Poales; family Poaceae; genus Aegilops; species Aegilops umbellulata. Next base: position 337,519,376 of record CP136058.1, read on the forward strand.
TTGAGGAGCGGGCTAGTGTGCTTGACACTCCGACGGTGCTCCAAGATATTTTGTGCTGCATCTCACACGGTTGGTGATAATAAACTCTGCGCGATCTACTTGATTTTTTGCCTTGATTTGAATTACGTAATGGGGTCACAGCTGCAAAGGATGGTGTTTGAATTGCTAGAACTTTTATCTGCAGTGAACATGCAACTATAGGTGTGTCAACAGAAAAATTGGAATTATTCAGGTTTCGTTTGGACGTTTTTATACATTAACTTGGTTTTGTAGGTATTTCAGGTGCATAATTCAAATTTGAACTACATGCACATGCTCCAGTGCATATAAACGGGTTGAAAAAATCAAATCTGTGTCCTTGGTTGCATGCTTAGGTCCCATGCAAGAAATGGGAATGAATGTCAAACACCCTGCCACCATCACTCGGCCGCAAACATTGAGATACCTGGTTTTTAAATTATAGTAAATCCAAAACTCGTCTGAAATTAATGAAACTTGGCATGCTATCATGGAGCGGCATCAACATGCCGTGGTGAAAATTTTGTCCCATTTGGGGCAGGTTTGGGTATAAGCTTCTCCCAAACCAGAGCTTCTCACAACAAGCGTGATGGTTTCGGTAGGGAACGTGCCACCTTTGGGGACAAAACGATATCTGTTGCCTCTTATTGCTTTGAAATTTTTTCTAGTGTCAACATAGAACAACATGAATGTTGTTTTTTATTTTGGAACTTTTCGGGGTTCGTTTGGACATTTTTATACATTAACTGGGTTTTGTAGGCATTTCAGGTGCATAATTCAAATTTGAACTACATGCACATGCTCCAGTGCATATAAACTGGTTGAAAAATCAAATATGTGTCCTTGGTTGCATGCTTAGGTCCCATGTAAGAAATGGGAATGAATTTCAAACACCCTACCACCATCACTCGCCGCAAACATTGAGATACTTGGTTTTTAAATTCTAGTAAATCCAAAACTCGTCTGAAAGTCATGAAACTTGGCATGCTATCATGGAGCGGCATCAACAAGTTGTGGTAATTTTTTTGTCCCATTTGGGGCAGGTTTGGGTATAAGCTTCTCACAAACCTGAGCTTCTCACAACAAGCGTGATGGTTTCGGCAGGGAACGTGCCACCTTTGGGGACGAAATGATATCCGTTGCCTCTTATTGCTTTTAGAAAATTTCTAGTGTCAACATAGAACAACAGGAGTGTTGTGTTTAATTTTGGAATTTTTCGGGGTTCGTTTGGACATTTTTATACATTAACTGGGTTTTCTAAGCATTTCAGGTGCATAATTCAAATTTGAACAACATGCACATTCTCCAGCGCATATAAACTAGTTGAAAAATCAAATCTGTGTCCTTGGTTGCATGCTTAGGTCCCATGCATGAAATGGGAATGAATTTCAAACACCTTGCCGCCGTCACTCGGCCGGAAACATTGAGATACTTTGTTTTTAAATTCTAGTAAGTCCAAAACTCGTCTGAAATTCATGAAACTTGGCATGCTATCATGGAGTGGCATCAACATGCCATGGTAAATTTTTTGGCCCATTTGTGGCAGGTTTGGGTATAAGCTTCTCACAAACCAGAGCTTCTCACAACAAGCGTGATGGTTTCGGTAGGGAACGTGCCACCTTTGGGGACTAAACGATATCCGTTGCCTCTTATTGCTTTCAAATGTTTTCTAGTGTCAACATAGAACAACAGGAGTGTTGTGTTTAACTTTGGAAATTTTCAGGGTTCGTTTGGACATTTTTATACATTAACTGGGTTTTCTAGGCATTTTATGTGCATAATTCAAATTTGAACTACATGCACATGCTCCAGTGCATATAAATTGGTTGAAAAATCAAATCTGTTTCATTCAGTGCATTCTTAGGTCCCATGCAAAAATGGGAATGAATTCCAAACGCCAGGGCACTGTTGATTGCCGGCAAAATGTTGAGATACTTTGTTTTTAAATTCTAGTAAATCCAAAACTCGTCTGAAATTCATGAAACTTGGCATGCTATAATGGAATGGCACCAAACATGCTGTGGTATTTTTCGTGTCCATTTCGAGAGAAGGCGCACTCAAATAATAGCCAACAAAGGCATTTTGAAACAAATAGCTACCACTGTAACATCTCAAACGTTTTGTATAATTTAAATTGTGTGCATTCTGTTAACCATTCACGTGACGCCACACCTCACTCTTTTAATGGCTAGGAGGTTCTGTGCAGACAGGTGCTTGAGTGCTAGACTAAACGGGAGGCGTGCGAGCTGTACTCCAATGCGGAGGCTCACCGGGAATTGTGCGAGCTATACGCCGCAGGCTCACCGGGAAGCGAGCCCTTTGACTTCCATGGCCGCCCGCCTTGCTCGCATACTCTCCATTAATGGCGCCAAAGCCGCAGTTTAATACGGTTTTTAAATATAAAACACTCATCGCAAACATTTTAGTTAGAACACCCGTATGCAAAACGGACAACTTCCCCAGGAAGCCAAGGGAAAATGTGCCTAGTAGGATTTGTGCATCTCTTGATCGCACACGTTTTAGTTAGAACACCCGTATGCAAACCGACAGCTTCCCCAAGAAGCCAAGAGAAAATGTGCCGAGCAGGATTTCTGCAGCTCTTGATTGCAAACATTTTAGATAGAACACCCGTATGCAAAGTGAGAGCTATGGTCTTCCCCTTTAAGTCGAGGGAAAAATCGTAGTGCAGGATTTGTGCACCCCTTCAACGCAAACGGTTGTGTGGATGACCCGTGTGCAACCACGTACAAACAATTTGGTAAGATTTGCATCTGTCATATTGGGTATGTTGACATTCGTCAAACTGGAAAGATTGATATTTGTTTATCTAGTAACATTGCCATTTGTCAATCCTTGTAACACTGCGATTTGTCAAAATACGCAGCTAAAAATCACTAGCACTATCTAATTTTTGCAACTAAAATTCAGTAATTAAGCATAGATTTCATTCATAGATTAAGAAGTCATTCTTAATTTATACAAACAGTTAAACTCAATAGCCGAACCGACCAAAATTTTCCCCAATTGTTGCCAACCACGTACTGAAATAGCTAGTTCAACTATATATACTAGCTAATTTTTAGTACATTGTACAGTTCCACCACACATCTATAGTCAGATGAATTGAACAAAATAGCCCCTAAATACTACTACTACGGAGGGGCTTTGTGCTACTTCAGACAGCCTCTCCTCTGTCGAGTGCGCTCAGTAAGAGGCAGAGGAGGAGGAGGAGCCTACCAATGAGCTGGACAAATGAAATATGGTGCCTGCTGCAGCTGCACGTTCAGCGATGCTCGCCAGCTCGAACGCCCATTGCCACTCCAGACGATCCCTCTCAAAGTGGTCGGACTACTCGTAGATCTCCTGATTCCTCGCCTCTCCGTCGGCGTGTGATGCGGCCATGGTTGCGGCAAGGCTCTTTGCATGCTCGACGAGGCGCTCCTCCTCCTCCTGCAGGAACTCGATGTAGCGTGCAAGGTCGCTGACGCACGTGCGGGCCTCCATCTCTGCCTCCCTCCTTCGAGCGGCGGTGGCGGAGCAGGTGATGATCCCGCGGTCGACGGTGGGCTGGTGGCCACGGCGACCGACGATGGGGTGGCGGCCACGACGGCCACCACCCATCTTCGGGCCGCGGTGCCGGAGCGGGTGATGGCCGGAAGTGGTGTGGCAGCCATGACGGCCACCTCCCGCCTACGGGCCGTGGCGACGGAGCGGGCAATGGCCCTGGCTTTCGACGGTAGTGTGGCGGCAACGGTGGCCGGCAACAGCTGCCGACGGGCGGTGTCGGTGGAGCATGTGGTGTGTGTTCCGCGCACACCCAACAGGGACGCCACGCGCACTACACTACGCCGGGGACTACGCCGCTGCCGCGGTGTAGACTCCTAGCTGGAGTTGTCCTCTGATGATGGTGGAGTGACTGAGCGACGACGACGGACCGGCGCCATTGGCGATTGTGGGAGAAGCAGACGAGATAAGCTACAGGGAGGGAGGGGTAAATGCGACGCATGAATCGCCGACCGTGAGGGTTTATATAGCAGGCCGGTAAGAATTGGGATTTTGGGGGATTTCACCGTGTCGGGCGGGAAGCTTGAGCAGGAACCTGCGAGGTTGCGCGGGAACGGGCTCACCGACGATTCATTGGCACCACTTCGAGCCACCGTTTGGCCAAAAGAACGCCGCCGCATGCTGCGCAAGCTTGCTCTCTAAGCCGTCTGCGGCAGCGGGGTGACAAGACGTGCGAGAGGAGGACGAAAGGACACATACACATATGGTTAATACAAAAAAACGCTTGCGATTCAATTACCTACTATACCCCCGTCCTGGTTTATAAGTAGGATTTAACTAATAAAATACAAATGCATGTCGCCAAATATTATATCGTTGGATTCGTATTTGAACATAGTTTCTAGTTATACAATTTTTGTAACATGCAGTAACACTTTTTTGGGTTAAATTTAAGGTTATATACCAGCAAGCGTTTGCCCGCAACACACACGACTTATTCCATCACAAACAGCTCGGATGGATCAACTGTATGCCACATATCACACACGCAACTCTAATCTGATTCGTGCTTGATGTCTCCGACCGCTTGCAGAGTTCATCTTATTTGCCAGGTATCACTGTGCCGGCCTCTGATCGCGACCCTCGGCAAGCTCTGCTCGCCGTTAGGCGACGAGGCGCGCTCAGCTTGTGCACAACTTTGCCTTGCATGTTCAACTGCTATATGCACGAAGAAGGACTCCCTGGTCAAACTCGCCTCGGCCATCATCGACCCCTACTATGAAAAGATGAAGCAGGATGCCCAGAGAACAAGTCCCGTATCCTGGCATAGGGCCTGGATGTGACAACTGGATGAACCTCACCTCAGGTTCGCGGCCAAGAGCGTGTACACATGCTACAAGATGCACAGGAGGATCGCTGACATGAGGAAGTGCCTCGTTACCCAAATCGACGAGCCCGGATCGAGCCACAAGCAGAGCAAGCATCACAAGAAGTAGATGATGATCAGATGATCATTTATGCTTGTTAATCATGCATGTAATATATAGTTTACTTTATTGGTGTGTGGAAATATCATGTGTGTAGTAGTCACCTATGTAATTATGCATGTAATAGTTTACTTTGGTGTGTACAAATGCCATGGTTGTAGTAGCCACTTATGTAAGTGGATGTTTAATTTGGTTATGCAACCATGTCCTTATAAGTGTGTGTGTGTGTGTGTGTGTGTGTGTGTGTGTGTGTGTGTGTGTGTGTGTGTGTGTGTGTTGTTGTTGTTGTTTTGTATGCAATCCCATCGCACAACACACACGTCTTATTAGCAGCAACCATCTGTGTTATTATCAGTCTTCGCACACATTTCTGATTACAAACCTATTTGCCGCGTATCACACACATCTTGTTATATTGAACCATTTCTGTTCTCTTGTCTAAACACAAACAGTTCATCCGAGTGAACCGCATGCCGTATATCGCACACACCTTGATCTGGCTGCCTGTTTCTGTTGTTCCTCCTCATCACAAACAGTTCATCCGAGTGAACCGTATGTTGTATATCGCATACACCTTCATCTGGCTACCCGTTTCCTTTGTTCCTGCTCATCGCAAATAGTTAATTGAATTGAACTGTATGCCCTGCATCGCACACGCAACTAAAATATGAACCGTGTTTGATGCATCCGTCATCGCAAACGTTTTGCACCTTTTTTGGCATTTTTTTACACCACCATTTGCGATTATTTCATCGCACACAGTTTCGTCGAAGGGTCTCTGATTGTAGTGTCGCGTTAGCAGCATCCTGCAGTAGTGAGGACTTATATTTTGAAGATTATGTGGATGACATGTTTCGTTTGGATTGTTAGTGGCTTATGTTATGATGTTGGTATCTCATAGTATATTTCGGAGTATTACTTTGGATGTCATGTTGCCTTTGGATTATTAGTGGCTAGCATTATTTTCATCATGAAGATAGTTGATATTATGTTTTGGAGTATGATTTTGGAGATGATGCTTGGATGTGGATCTTAGTTGGATAGCTTGTTCTTGCTATTGGAGTAGTAATATTATCGTTCGTGGATTCATCATGATAGTAGTGCTATCCTCGGAGTAGTTTGATATGATGATATTATGCTTTGGATTATTTGTTGGATATTGCTATGACTTGGTGTCGGTGTACTAAAGTAGGGGTACCTTAGTACCCCGAACTTGTGCACGGGCAGTCGTAGCACCCCGCGGCAAGGCTTGCCAGGCAATCGCCAAGACTCTCCATGGTCCCTTCTTGGGCCATCCAAGAACAAAGTATTTGAGCCAAGGCCCTGGCAGGAGGAGCCTGCCGGGAAGGCCACCCGAAGAGAGCAAGGCCTCGACAAGAGGAGCTTGCCGGGACGACCGCTCGAAGCACAAGGCCCTGGCAAGAGGAGCTTGCCGGGAAGGCCGACCGAGGCACGACAAGAGACTTGCTGCGACGCGCTCCGCGTCCTGGCAAGGACCGGTGAGCGACAAGCTCCCGGGCGCGACAAGGCATCAACCGCGGCAAGGCGCTTGCCGCGGCAAGTCACCACCCCGCGCCTGCGCTCCAGCTCATCTACCCACGCATCGCTCTGGGGCCATTCCAGGCGTACGTGGTGAGAGGCTGCGCAGCCAGGGGCATGCGGTGGCGAAGCAACGCTGAGAGAGTAGCCATCGTGGCAAACGGTGGCGCTCCTGACGGTCCCTTTCCTGCACCGTCTGGGCGATGCGGACGGGCATTTAATGCCCTTGTCCCCTGCCGTCAGAGTTAGGTATGTTAGCACTGTGCAAACAGCTGTACCCAACACAGCGTTTTCTAGTTTTGCCCCCGCCTACGTTGCCACCTATGGGTAACCCCTTGCACATATAAAAGGAGGCCCCGCGCGCAACGGAAGGAGGAGGAAAAGGAGGAGGCCACTCACGCTCGGTCTCGCCAGCAGCTCATGTGTACTGTAGCACCACACGCTCCCGACCAAGAACACAATACAAACCACAAAGCAGCAGTAGGGTTTTACGCATCCTTGCAGCCCGAAGCTGGGTAAACCCCTTGTGTGCATCGCCTCGATCTGCTCTTCGCGCGACGTCCGCCCCCCGCCGAACCAAGGAAGGGGCTCGGTCCCCATAGGTGTTCGTGGAGGCAGATTTCCCCCGACATCTTCGGCGCGCCAGGTAGGGGGCGTCGAGGTTGTGTGAACCTGATCCGGCATCCGCACAGGCTAGATCTCCATCATCTTCATCGACATGCCGCCGAAGAAGAAAGCTCCGGAGGTGGCTGGTCCGTCCGCGTCGAACCCATCGCCCTTGGAGCAAACGGGTGGTGGGGACGGCACCGGCGGCAGAACGGGTGTCGTCGAGCCAGCTCATGGCGCCACGGCGTCCGAACATGCACCGCGCCCCTCTCAGGAGGCACGGGACCAGCAACGTCTTGGCACTCACGGTACCATACGCTCGCTGGACCCAGATCGAGCCGGCGGATCCCAGGGCGCTCAAGGCCAGCACTCACGCCGACGTGCTGGCGCGAGCGTGGCGCGACTGCCTGGTCCGGGTGTTGCTCCTTCTAATGTAGTTAGAAGTTCGAGCACATCCCGCTCCACGCGCCGTTCGCCACCACTGCCCGCCACTCCAGCAGAAGCTCTGGCGCGAGCTCAACCGCTCCTAGACTACCCTCCGACGGCGGACAAGCTCGACGACTGGAGGGCCACAATACAGAGCCTCATCGGTTTTGCTGACGGCGACACCCCGCGGCAGCACAGTGCGTCGCAGCCGCGGCAGGTCGGCCAGGCGAGAACCGATGGCGCCAAGACCGGTGGGGGCGCGACCACCGTGCACTCCCCGCCCCAAAGGCCAAGATCGTCGACTCGCCGGAACCATCACGACAAGGACTCCACCGCGTCGTCGAATCCGCGAACTCGTCGCGATCAACGCCAAGTTCTTCACGAGCGAGAGCAAGAGGACGCTCGTACTCGCATCGAGTGTCGAAGAGAAGCGCGGCGTCAATCAGACCAGCGCGCTGGGCCCTCGGTCGACATGCATGCACCGGGGGAACCAGGCGACCTATCGTACGCGGTGGGCTGCCCCACGTTCACCCGTGAGCTGCGGCAAGTCCAGTGGCCCAGCACGAAGAATTTCAAGCCAGATGTACCAGAGAAGTACGACGGCAAGTCGCATCCGTCGGAGTTCCTCAGCATCTACACCATTGCGGTGCAGGCTGCTGGAGGGCGAGACAACAAGATCCTTGCCAACTACTTCCCGCTGGTACTCAAGTCAAACGTCAGATCCTGGCTCATGCACTTGCCGGACAACTCCATAACCTCCTGGACAGACTTGTGCCATCAGTTTGTTGGCGCCTTTACGGGCGGCCACAAACCCCATGGCCAAGCGAGCGACCTTCATTTGCTCGTCCAGAAGGAAGGGGAACCCTTGCGCAAGTTCATCCAGAGATTCAGCCGTGTACACTACAACATCCCAGACGTCCACCCCGCCGCGGTCATCAGCGCGTTCCATCAGAACGTGCGTAACCGCAGGATGCGGGAGGAGATGGAGATGTGCAGGATCAAAGACGTCAGCGAGCTATATGCCCTGGCCGACAAGTGTGCCCGTGCTAAGGAAGGGAGGAAACTCCCCGGAGAGAACACTGGAGCAGGAGAATCTGACAGTGAGGATACCGCCCCGGCAAGGAAGAGCCGGTGGCGGAGCAATAGGAAGAAGAAGAGCCAAGAAGTACTGGTTGTTGAGCAGTCTGGCGATGAAGGCGCCGCCAAGAAGGCCCAGGCTGGTAGCTCCAGCAAGGAGGTTGCCGGATGCGCCAACTGCCAGGCTGTGGCGGTCGCCGACAAGCGGGACGACACCAACAAACAGTACTGCAAGATCCACCGCACCAAGGGCCATGACCTCCAGAGCTGCAAGCAGGTCGAGCGGCTCGTCGAGCTACAAAAGGCCGAGTACGAGCAGTGCGACAAGGAGTGAGCCCGGGGGGGGGGGGGTGGCGGAGGATCGGGCACGAAGCGCCCCGGCCAGGGAGGACGCTGCGACAAGGACAAGCAGCGGCAAGTGGACAGACCTCCCCGCGGCCGCGACAAGAACGAAGACGACGACGAAGACGAAGACATGGATGACGTCGAGACCAGTGAGCAGGAGTTTCAGAAAGCCACAGAGGTCTTGTGCATAGATGGCGGTGCTTCCCTGCATACTTCTCACCGCCAGCTCAAGCAGTGGGCGCGGGAAGTCAATGCAGCGGAACCACCCGTCGAGTCGCGCAAGCCTCTGAAATGGTCCAGCACGCCTATCATCTTGATATTGAGGACCACCCTGATCGCACAACTGCGATTGGGTGCTTGCCGATGTTGGTCTCACCAACAGTCCGCAACCTCAAGGTCACTAAGATGCTAGTTGACGGTGGGGCCGGCTTGAACCTGATCTCCTCCGCTGTGCTCCGGAAACTCCAAGTCCCCGACAGCGAGCTCGAAGAGACCGGCACGTTCCAAGGAATCAACCCGGGAAGGAGCAAGCCGAAGGGGAAGATAACGTTGCCAGTGACATTTGGCAGCGAGCTGAACTTCAGGATAGAGAGGATCACTTTTGACGTTGCCGATTTTCCATTGCCCTACAATGGAATTCTCGGTCGTCCAGCGCTCGCCAAGTTCATGGCGGCCACTCACTACGCATACAACATGCTCAAGATGCCAGGCCCGATAAGCGTCATCTCTGTCCCCGGCGACAAGAAGGATGCCCTTATCTGTGCCGACAAGATCTACCGGGAAGCAGCAGCCGCAACGGATCACGAGCCACTTGCCGTTGAAGCTCCCGGAGGGAAGAAGAAGACCAAGCCCGGCAAGTGCTCTGGTGCCCACTCCGGCAAGTGCACCTCTACGGAGAGCTGCGCTACTGTCGAGGACGCGCCATCGAGCTCCGTCGGCAAGAAGAAGACCAAGCTCGACGAGGGCTCTGGTGCCCACTCCGGCAAGCGCACCTCTTCGGAGTGCTGCGCTGCCGTCGAGGACGCGCCATCGAGCTCCACCGGCAAGAGTAAGAAGACAATGGCAGCTCCGCCAACGACCAAGAAGGTGCCCGCCAAGGAGGACGACACTGGTGGTACCTTCACCATCAGGGCCACTCTCGACCCCAAATAGGAAAGCGCGCTCGTTGCTTTCCTGCGGGCGAATGTCGATGTGTTTGCCTGGCAACCATCTGACATCCCCGGCGTTCCCAGGAAAGTGATTGAGCACCACCTCGCCGTCTGTCCTCACGCGCGGCCCGTCAAGCAGAGAGTTAGGAAACAAGCAGTGGAGTGCCAAGAGTTCATCGCAGAAGAGATCAAGAAGTTGGAAGCGGCAGGCCTCGTCAGAGGTGTGCTCCATCCGACGTGGTTGGCCAATCCTGTAGTTGTGCGCAAAGCAAATGGGAAATGGAGGCTTTGCATCGACTTTACTGATGTTAACAAAGCTTGTCCCAAAGATCCCTTTCCCTTGCCGCGCATTGACCAGATTGTTGACTCCACGGCCGGATGTGACCTGCTTTCATTTCTTGACGCATACTCAGGATACCACCGGATCTTCATGGCTGAAGAAGATGAGGAGAAGACCGCATTCATCACTCCATGTGGCACGTACTGTTTCGTACGGATGCCTTTCGGTTTGAAGAATGCTGGTTCGACATTTGCAAGGGTTGTCCATACCGCTTTTGAGCCGCAAATCCACAGAAATGTGGAAGCCTACATGGATGACATAGTGGTCAAAAGCAGGGACAGGACAACCCTGATTCAAGATTTAGAAGAGACCTTCACGAACCTGCGCAAGGTCAGCCTCAAGCTCAACCCCGAGAAGTGCGTGTTTGGAGTCCCCTCCGGCAAGCTTCTCGGGTTCTTCGTGTCTCAGCGAGGAATCGAAGCCAATCCAGACAAAATCAAGGCCATCGAGCAGATCGAAGCACCAACACGCGTCAAGGATGTACGAAGGCTTGCCGGCTGCGTCGCGGCTCTCAGCAGGTTTATTTCCAAGTCTGCAGAACGCGCCCTGCCGTTTTTGAAAGTTTTGAAAAAGGCGGGTCCAGTAAAATGGACTCCGGAAGCGGAGGCTGCGCTGCAAGACTTCAAGAAATACCTGTCCTCCGCTCCAATACTTGTCGCGCCTAGACCACAAGAGAAGTTGCTATTGTACCTAGCGGCGACCAATCAAGTGGTTAGTGCTGCGTTAGTAGCGGAGAGGGAGGCAGATGATGAGCCAGCAACCGCGGCAAGCGCGTCCAGCGACAAGCAGGGGGCTTCCCGACAAGCTCTGGCCCCGACAAGGATGAATCTGCGCAAGAGCAAGTGGAGGTGCAGAAGAAGAAAATGGTGCAGCGCCCAGTTTACTTTGTCAGCTCGCTTTTGCAGGGGGCTAGGTCAAGGTACTCTGGTGTGCAGAAATTGCTTTTCGGCCTTCTCATGGCCTCAAGAAAGCTGCGCCATTACTTCCAAGCACATGAAATTACAGTTGTCACCCGCTTTCCGCTGAAGAGGATACTGCAGAATCCAGAAGCAACAGGCAGGATTGTCGAGTGGGCACTAGAACTGTCGAGCTTCGGTCTCAAGTTCGAGAGCACCTCGACTATCCAAACCAGAGCATTGGCGGAGTTCATAGCAGAGTGGACATCGACACCAGACGAAGATATCCCAGAGACGAGCATCCCCGCCAAAGAAGCAAGCAAAGAGTGGCTGATGTATTTTGATGGTGCCTTCTCGCTGCAAGGCGCTGGTGCTGGCGCGTTGCTTATTGCGCCCACCGGAGAGCACCTCAAGTACGTAGTCCAGATGCACTTCCCCAAGGAACAAGCAACCAACAATACTGCAGAGTATGAAGGTTTGCTTGCCGGTCTCAGGATCGCGGCAGAACTTGGGATCAAGAAGCTCATTGTCAGGGGTGACTCGCAGCTTGTCGTCCGCCAAGTGAACAAGGATTACCAGAGTCTGTTGATGGAAGCGTACGTTGATGAAGTGAGGAAGCTGGAAGAGCACTTTGACGGCCTGCAAATGGAACACATTCCAAGAGCTGAGAACGACATCGCTGATGGCCTGTCAAAGTGCACAGCATTTAAGTTACCTGTGGAACCAGGGACCTTTGTGCTCAAGCTGACTCAGCCATCCGTAATGCCATCAACCAGACAGAGCAAGAAGAGGAAGTTGGTCTCCGGCGACTATCTTCCGGCAGAGCTCCCCGGAGTCGTCGCCAAGAAGGTCCCCAAGATCGACGCCAAGAGCGCTGAGGACCCGTCTGCTCCGGAAAACCCCAGGGTTTGTTCCGTAGAAGCAGGCGCTCCCGACAAGTTTTGCTCCGGCAAGCTTGTCGGGGAACGTCAAGCTCCGGCTGAGCCCCAGATCCTCGCCGTAGAAGCGGACGTTCCCGCAGCAGCAGATGTGCCTTCAGTCCTTGTTGTCGAGCCACAGGCTCCAGCATGGGCGCAGCAGACTGTCCATTTCCTCCAGCACGGAGAACTTCCCGAAGAACAAGAATAAGCGGAAAGAGTAGCCCGGCGCTCGAGTATGTACCAGTTCGTCGACAACACACTGTACAAAAGAGGGCGCAACGGTGTGAAATTGAAGTGTATTTCCCGGGAAGACGGACAGAAGCTGTTGGCAGAGATACATGGAGGCATATGTGGTCACCACATTGGCCCAAGAGCACTTGCTGGCAAAGCGTTTCGGCAAGGTTTCTTCTGGCCGACAGCCCTCCAGGATGCAACTGCACAAGTAACCAAGTGTGAAGCGTGCCAGTTCCATTCCAAGCAGATACACCAGCCAGCTCAAGCTCTGCAGACGATCCCTTTATCCTGGCCATTTTCGGTCTGGGGGCTCACATCCTCGGCCCCTTCCCCCGAGCTGTCGGGGGCTTTGAGTACTTGTACATCGCAATCGACAAGTTCACAAAGTGGCCGGAAGTGGAACCAGTGAGGAAGGTGACAGCACAATCAGCAGTCAAGTTCTTCAGGTCGATTGTTTGCCGCTTCGGGATCCCCAACAGGATCACCACCGACAACGGTACGCAATTCACGAGCCGCGCCTTCATGCAATACGTCCAAGATCTCGGTGCCAAGGTCTGCTTCGCTTCTGTTGCTCATCCCAGGAGCAACGGTCAAGCTGAAAGGGCCAATGCCGAAGTGTTGCGCGGGCTCAAGACCAGAACTTTCGACAGGCTGCACAAGTGCGGAAGAAACTGGATCGAGGAGCTGTCGGTGGCTCTTTGGTCGATCAGAACGACGCCAAATCGAGCCACTGGCCAGACACCTCGAGTGCTCGCTTATGATGAGCTTGAGCAAGAGCGGCTGCGTGAAGATGACGCGCTGCTCCTTGAGGAAGATCGTCTTCAGGCTGCTGTGCGAGCCTCTCACTACCAGCAAGCTTTGCGTCGCTACCATAGCCGCAAAGTTAAAGCCAGAAGCTTCGAGGAAGGCGACCTTGTTCTTCGGCGCGCTCCGTCCGCCAAGAATCATAACAAGTTGACGCCAAAGTGGGAAGGCCCTTACCGGGTGAGACGAGTCACGAGGCCCGGTGTTGTCCGCCTCGAGACTGAAGATGGCACTCCGGTGAGCAACTCCTGGAATATTGAGCATCTTCGTAAGTTTTACCCGTAAGGCGCGGTTGTCGGGCCCCGTCCGGCAACCAACCTTTTGTACAAGTCTTGCCGCTGTTGCATGTAATCCTTTGTACAAAGCCAGGCGCAGACCCTGAGCAGCAGTAAATGAAGCGCTGGCACCCTAAGTTTTAGCATGCATGCTGAGTCGAGTCTCGTCCTTGGTTAGGGTTGATAGTGCCTAACAGCTGCTAACCCCTAGCTTAGAGGTCGAGTCTGCGTCCTTTTTCCTGTTCCTTCGTTTCCTTTGGTTCGCAGGGTTTTGCATATCCTGGCCAGATCTCTTAAGGACGAAGAAGAGAAGAAGGGCGGACCAGCATCTGGTCCCCGGCGAACCAGTGTTGCCGGGGGCTGCAAGTACAAAGATTCGCCCGCGGCAAGCCAAAGTTGTCGGGGGCTGCAATCCCAGATAAGTCCTTCATCCCTTGTCATGCATTCTCTTATGGACTGAGGAATGTGAAAACCTTGTTCTTCCTAAAAAGCTACCGTGTTCCCTTAACTCTGGGCCCCAGAGCGCGTTCCTGGGGCCGGTTTTGGTAGCAGCCGCGGCGGCAAAGGGACAGAATGAGGAGCCCGAACCCGCCTCATCCCTACCTCCGCCAAAGGCGTGAGGAAGGTCGAGTGGCGCGGGAAGACGGCAGGGCCTGTTGCCGGGCAAAGAAGTGTCTATCTTAACGATGTAAAGGATTCGCTCCTTGGCATGGGTTTTACCCATGGGACAAATGGCCCGGCAAACATCCCCTTTTCATTAAAAACATTCCGCTCAGGTACAGTTCAGGGAGAATGAAAAACATGAAAGATGGGATTACAAGCTTTAAACACAGCTAAGGCCCGAGGGCTTACAGACTGAAAAAAGATAAGGTGCCCGTAATCCCTTTCTTGTCTCTCTCCTCAGGAGGTAGGACAAGGAGGCGAAAAGGGCAAAAGGGGCGCCTAGGCGAGCTATGGGTGGCAGAAGACACCAACAGAACGCCCCGGGGGCCGGCTGAAAGATGGACAGTGATGGCGGCGCCGGAAGAAGGGCTCGACGAGGCGGCAGGGCGTCAGCACGCTGTCGAGGGCACCGTGCCCTCGTACTCCGAGTTGACGGCCTTGCCGCCAGCCCTCTTCCTCTTCCGCATCCTCGCCACGCCAGCCGCCAAGGAGGCAAGCCCGGGAAGCTCAAGGAGCCGGCGACGCGGATGATGGGGTCGCCGGTGCCACGCGGAGCCGCGACCAGCGCCTAGTCGGACCCATCATCCCGACGACCGCTACCCTCATCGTCGCTGTCGCTCCCCTCCTCGTCACTCTCGCTCGAGGAGGAGCCTTCGCTGTTGGAGGAGCTATCCACGCAGCACCGGGCCCGGGTCCCGAAGTCCCCGAAGGCCTTGACGGAGAGGAGATCGCCCTCCATCAACTTAAAATGGAGGGTGAACCCCTCCATCAAGCTGTGGATACGGGTGAATGTCTTCCACCCTCGGCCAAGATACACCACGCCGGGGGCTGGGGACTCGACGTGGACCCGCGTGCCGCTGATCCCGCAGCCCTTCATGCGTAGCCTTAGCGTCTCGGGTTGCTCCATCTCCATCACGCTGACGAAGGGATCCGGGAGGCGGAGGCGACGGCGAGGCGCCCGGCACAGCCTGACGAAGAACTCGCAAGGGTCGTCCCCGATGTGGACCGCCGTGGGAAGAGGAGCCGCTGGCGGAGGCGAGGCTGGCGCGTCGCCCCACCCGCCTCTTCCCTGAGCGCCTCGGCCTCGTCCACGCCCTCGTCCATGACCTCGCCCCCTCCCCCTTCCCCTTACGGCTGGCTCCGCCACCGCGGGTGCAAGGGGAGGAGGGGCGTGTTGCCTGGCAGCGACCCTCACCACCACCGATGAAGGACCAGGGTTCCCTTTCTCCATGGTGAATGGAGGGAGGGGATCAGAAGCCGAAGGGAAGGAAAGATGAAGGAATGCGGATTTCCGTCGCCCCCTCTTGCTCTTTATAAAGAAGCAGGGTGGGGGCTCGGCCGCCCCGCTCAGCCAATCAAGACGCAGGGAGGGCAGGCGACTGGGACCGGCCTGCTGCCTCGACCCGCGGCGGCCCGGTTTCCTGCCTCCACCATCCGCAACTCCGGGTGCATGGGAGCCGCGTGGCTAGCGTGCAGGACCGAGGCGACAGATGAGGCGACCTCCCTCCACCCCGTGATTGTGGGGAGCGGACGCCTCAGAAACCGTGCCTTGGCCCCGTCTAGCAGGCGAGCCACGCCTCCACGCCTCCCTCCACTTATGAAGATAGCGCGAACCGTCCCCCTTTATTGCGATGTGACGCATGCCTGCGGGACTCAGCCCCGCGCACGCCGCCCACGTCACGCATGCCTCTCCCCATGATGCCGCATTCGACGCGTGCCGTTCGGGGAGGACGTGGTGGACGCAGAAGAAGATGCAGCGTGACCCAGGCCGCGCGTGCCCGTGCACTGTTTTAGGCCTGGCCCAACAGCGCTCGGCACCGTGTATGGCCCAGGCCCGGGGGGCTCCTGTCGGTGTACTAAAGTAGGGGTACCTTAGTACCCCGAACTTGTGCACGGGCAGTCGTAGCACCCCGCGGCAAGGCTTGCCAGGCGATCGCCAAGACTCTCCATGGTCCCTTCTTGGGCCATCCAAGAACAAAGTATTTGAGCCAAGGCCCTGGCAGGAGGTGCCTGCCGGGAAGGCCACCCGAAGAGAGCAAGGCCCCGACAAGAGGAGCTTGCCGGGACGACCGCTCGAAGCACAAGGCCCCGGCAAGAGGAGCTTGCCGGGAAGGCCGACCGAGGCACGACAAGAGACTTGTTGCGACGCGCTCCGCGTCCCGGCAAGGACCGGTGAGCGACAAGCTCCCGGGCGCGACAAGGCATCAACCGCGGCAAGGCGCTTGCCGCGGCAAGTCACCACCCCGCGCCTGCGCTCCAGCTCATCCACCCACACGTCGCTCTGGGGCCATTCCAGGCGTACGTGGAGAGAGGCTGCGCAGCCAGGGGCATGCGGTGGCGAAGCAACGCTGACAGAGTAGCCATCGTGGCAAACGGTGGCGCTCCTGACGGTCCCTTTCCTGCACCGTCTGGGCGATGCGGACGGGCATTTAATGCCCTTGTCCCCTTCCGTCAGAGTTAGGTATGTTAGCACTATGCAAACAGCTGTACCCAACACAGCGTTTTCCAGTTTTGCCCCCGCCTACGTTGCCACCTGTGGGTAACCCCTTGCACATATAAAAGGAGGCCCCGCGCGCAACAGAAGGAGGAGGAAAAGGAGGAGGCCACTCACGCTCGGTCTCGCCAGCAGCTCGTGTGTACTGTAGCACCACACGCTCCCGAGCAAGAACACAATACAAACCACAAAGCAGCAGTAGGGTTTTACGCATCCTTGCGGCCCGAAGCTGGGTAAACCCCTTGTGTGCATCGCCTCGATCCGCTCTTCGCGCGACCTCTGCCCCCCGCCGAACCAAGGAAGGGGCTCGGTCCCCATAGGTGTTCGTGGAGGCAGATTTCCCCCGACACTTGGATTACAGGTTGATAGATGATATTGGAGTATCAGTTATCACTGTTATATTTTGGGGACAAATTCCGTCATTTCGTTGGTCAGGTGCCACCGAACCAGGATTTTCCAGTGCAACCACCTTTGCCTTTTATGGGAAGGCCCTAATGCGATCTATTGTCATGTCTCTCGTTGGTGCATCCAATGAGGGAAGGTTATGGGCGTGCGGTACCCTGGCCCGGTAAGCAGACATAACCTTGTGTGCCCATAGTTGGATGGGGCCCTTTTTGTCCCCGTTTGGGACCGTTTTTGTTTTGCCACGACGGTGGCCGTTGATGCCTTTTGTAGACACGGGGCCACCTGATACGTCCATTTTGCATCATGTTTTCTTACTGTTATTTATAATGTTTTTATCCATAATAATGCCTTTATCTCATAATATGCAAGGTACACACCAAGAGGGAGAATTCCGGCAGCTGGAAATCTAGACCTGGAAAAGCTACGTCATGCCACCTATTCTACACAACTCCAAATAAGCTGAAACTTCATGGAGATTTTTAATTGATTATTTAAGAAATATTGTAGCCAATAAACACCAGAGGGGGCCACTAGGTGGGCACAACCCACCTGGGCGCGCCCCCCAAGCGCCCTGGTGGGTTGTGGCCTCCTCGGCCACCTCCGCTGCCCATCTTTTGGTATATAAGTCATTTTGACCTAGAAAAAAAATAAGGAGGAGGCTTTCGGGATGAAGCGCCGCCGTCTCGAGGCGGAACTTGGGCAGGAGCACTTTTGCCCTCATGCGGAGCGATTCTGCTGGGGGAACTTCCCTCCCGGAGGGGGAAATCATAGTCATCATCATCACCAACAACTCTCCCATCTTGGGGAGGGCAATCTCCATCAACATCTTCACCAGCACCATCTTGTCTCAAACCCTAGTTCATCTCTTTGTGTTCAATCTTATTACCAGAACTATAGATTGGTGCTTGTGGGTGACTAGTAGTGTTGATTACATCTTGTAGTTGATTACTATATGGTTTATTTGGTGGAAGATTATATGTTCAGATCCAATATGCTATTTAATACTCCTCTGATCATGAGCATGTTTATCATTTGTGAGTAGTTACTGTTGTTCTTGAGGTCACGGGAGAAATCATGTTGCAAGTAATCATGTGAACTTGATATGTGTTCGATATTTTGATAGTATGTATGTTGCGATTCCCTTAGTGGTGTCATGTGAACTTCGACTACATGTCACTTCACCATATTTGGGCCTAAGGGAATGCATTGTGGAGTAGTAAATAGATGGTGGGTTGTGAGAGTGATAGAAACTTAAACCCCAGTTTATGCACTATTCCGTAAGGGACCGATTGGATCCGAGAGTTCAATGCTATGGTTAGAATTCATTCTTAATACTTTTCTTGTAGTTGCGGATGCTTGCGGGAGGGTTAATCAAAAGTAGGAGGTTTGTTCAAGTAAGAACAGCACCTAAGCACCGGTCCACCCACATATCAAATCATCAAAGTAGCGAACACAAATCAAACCAACATGATGAAAGTGACTAGATGAAATTCCTGTGTACCCTCAAGAACGCTTTGCTTATTATAAGAGACTGTTTTGGCCTGTCCTTTGCCTCAAAAGGTTTGGGCTACCTCGCTACATACTTGTTACAACTATAAGATATTTAATAGCAGCATGGTCTGTGTGAACAGTTACTTTAGAATCAACAATATAAGGTCTAAACTTATCACAAGAAAACACCACTGCTAAGAATTCTTTTTCAGTTGTAGCATAATTTCTTTGAGCATTATCTAGAGGTTTACTAGCATAATGGATAACATTCAATTTCTTATCAACTCTTTGTCCTATAATAGCACCAACAGCATAATCACTAGCATCACACATAATTTCAAAAGGCAAGTTCCAATCAGGTGGTTGAACTATAGGTGCAGAGATTAAAGCTTTCTTGAGTGTTTAAAAGGCTTCCATAAAATCATCATCAAAAATAAAAGGAATATCCTTTTGCAAAAGATTAGTAAGAGGCCTAGAAATTTTAGAAAAGTCTTTGATAAATCTCCTATAGAAACCAGTGACCTAGGAAACTACAGATACCTTTGATGTCCTTGGGGCATGGCATTTTCTCAATTGCATCAACTTTAGCTTGGTCCACTTCAATACCTTTTTCAGAAACTTTATGACCCAAGACAATGCCTTCATTAACCATAAAGTGGCACTTATCCCAATTTAAAACAAGATTTGTTTGTTCACATCTCTGCAAAACTTGATCAAGATTGCTTAAACAATCATCAAAAGACTTCCCATAAACAGACAAATCATCCATGAAAACCTCAACAATCTTTTCACAAAAGTTAGAGAATATAGCCAGCATGCATCTTTGAAAGGTAGCAGGTGCATTACATAAACTAAAAGGCATAAGTCTGTAAGCATAGGTTCCAAAAGGACAAGTAAAAGTGGTCTTTTCTTGATCAGGTTGAGAAACAGGTATTTGTGAAAAGACAGAATATCCATCAAGGAAACAAAAGTGTTTGTGCTTAGATAATCTTTCAAGCATTTGATCAATAAAAGGCAAAGGGTAATGATCATTTCTAGTTTCTTTATATAATTTTATAAAATCAATTACCATTCTATAGCCTGTAAAAGTTCTTTGGGGAATAAGTTCATTCTTATCATTAGGAACAAGAGTTATACCTCCCTTCTTAGGGACACAATGAACATGACTTACCCATCTACTATCAGCTATAGGATAAATTATACCTGCTTCCAGAAGTTTTAATATTTTCCGTTCTTACCACCTCTTTCATCTTCGGATTTAGTCAACGTTGATGATCAACAACTGGTTTAGCATCAGGTTCCATATTAATTTTGTGCTGACATAGAGTGGGACTAATGCCCTTTAAATCCTCAAGAGTATATCCAATAGAAGCTCGGTGCTTCCTTAGAACTTTCAATAATCTTTATTCTTCATGTTCTGAAAGGTTAGCACTAATAATAACATGATATATCTTCTTTTCATCAAGATAAGCATATTCCAAAGTGTCCCGCAATTGTTTTAATTCAAACACAGGATCACCTTTAGGTGGAGGAGGACCTCCTTGAGTTTCAATAGGAAGATTGTGTTTAAGTAGAGGACGTTGTTCAAAGAAAATATTATCTATTTCATTTCTTTCATGCATATAGAAATCATTTTCATGGTCTAACAAGTATTTCTCTAAATGATTAGTATGTGGCACAACAATAGAAGCAAGACCAATTAATTTATCCTTACTAGGCAATTCTTTTTCATGATGGTTTCTACTAAACTTGGAAAAATTAAACTCATGAGACTCATCACCAAAACTAACACCCACAGTTTGTTTCTGGCAATCTATCTTAGCATTAACTGTGTTCAAGAAAGGTCTACCAAATATAATGGGACAGAAGACATCTTGCAGCGTACCAAGAACAAGAAAATCAATAGGGTATTTTATTTTCCCGCACAAGACTTCAACATCTCTAATAATCCCACAAGGTGATATGGTGTCTCTATTTGCAAGTTTAATAGTAACATCTATGTCTTCTAACTCTGTAGGTGCTATGTCTTCCCTAATTTCTTGATATAACTTTTAAGGAATAGCACTCACACTAGCACCCATGTCACATAAACCATGATAACAATGATCTCCTATTTTAACTGTAATGACAGGCAGACCAACAACTGGTCTATTTTTATCCTGTTTTTTGGGGTTGGCAATTCTAGCAGCTTCTGTATAGAAGTAGATAACATGCCCATCCACATCTTCTTCTAAGAGATCTTTAACCATAGCAATATTAGATTCAACTCTAATTTGTTCATCTGGTTTAGGCGTTTTAACAGAGCTTTTGTTAACCACAGTTGAAACTTTAGCATGTTCCTTTATCCTAATAGGAAAAGGGGGTTTCTCAATATAAGCAGTAGGAACAACTGGATCAACATTATAAAGTATAGTTTCTTCTTTAACTGGTACCGGTTCTCTAGTTTCTTCTTTAATAGGTGGGTGATATTTAAGCCACTTCTCTTTAGGGAGTTCAACATGAGTAGCAAATGATTCACAAAAGGAGGCTACTATCTCAGAGTCAAGTCCATATTTAGTGCTAAACTTTTGGAAAGCATCGGTATCCATAAAAGATTTAACACAATCATACTTAAGCTTTATACCTGACTCTTTACCTTCGTCGAGTTCCCAATCGTCAGAGTTGCGTTTAATCCTTTCCAAACGATCCCACTGAAATTCAATATTTTTCTTCATAAAGGAACCAACACAAGAAGTATCCAACATGGTTTGATCATTGCGAGAAAGCCGAGCATAAAAGTTCTAAATAATAATTTCTCCTGAGTGATCATGATTGGGGCATGAATATAACATTGACTTAAGCCTCCCCCAAGCTAGAGCGATACTTTCTCCTTCACGAGGCCAAAATATATATATATATATATATATATATATATATATATAATTCCGATCACGATGAACTAGACGCATAGGATAATTTTTTTTGGTGAAACTCCAATTTTAAACGATTCCAATTCCATGATCCAATATTGCTACCTCTTGAGCACTGCGTTGGATTTCCTTGAATAGGAAAGGATGATGCAGCAAAGTAGTGTAAGTATTTCCCTTAGTTTTTGAGAACCAAGGTATCAATCTAGTAGGAGGCTACGCGTGAGTCCCTCGTACCTGCACAAAGTAAATAACTCCTCGCAACCAACGTGATAAGGGGTTGTCAATCCCTTCACGGTCACTTACGAGAGTGAGATCTGATAGATATGATAGATAATATTTTTGGTATTTTTGTGATAAAGATGCAAAGTAAAAAAAAGCAAAGTAAAAAAGCAAAGGCAATAATAAAGTGTAGGAAGATTGATATGATGAATATAGACCCGGGGGCCATAGATTTCACTAGTGGCTTCTCTGAAGAGCATAAGTATTTTACGGTGGGTGAACGAATTACTATTGAGCAATTGACAGAACTGAGCATAGTTATGAGAATATCTAGGTATGATCATGTATATAGGCATCACGTCCGAGACAAGTAGACCGACTCCTGCCTGCATCTACTACTATTACTCCACTCATCGACCTCTATCCAGCATGCATCTAGAGTATTAAGTTCAAGAAAACAGAGTAACGCCTTAAGCAAGATGACATGATGTAGAGGGATAGATTCATGCAATATGATAAAAACCCCATCTTGTTATCCTCAATGGCAACAATACAATACATGCCTTGCTGCCCTACTGTCACTGGGAAAGGACACCACAAGATTGAACCCAAAGCTAAGCACTTCTCCCATTGCAAAAAAGATCAATCTAGTAGGCCAAACCAAACTGATAA
Organism: Aegilops umbellulata; assembly: GCA_032464435.1. Classification (NCBI taxonomy): domain Eukaryota; kingdom Viridiplantae; phylum Streptophyta; class Magnoliopsida; order Poales; family Poaceae; genus Aegilops; species Aegilops umbellulata. The sequence goes on from CP136058.1 coordinate 337,541,848, forward strand.
TTCGAAGAGACTTGCAAAGATAACCAATCATACATAAAAGAATTCAGAGAAGATTCAAATATTGTTCATAGATAATCCTGATCATAGACCCACAATTCATCGATCTCAACAAACACACCGCAAAAAGAAGATTACATCGAATAGATCTCCACGAGAGAGGGGGAGAACGTTGTATTGAGATCCAAAAAGAGAGAAGAAGCCATCTAGCAACTAAATATGGACCCGAAGGTCCGAGGTAAACTACTCACACTTCATCGGAGGGGCTATGATGATGTAGAAGCCCTCCATGGTGGATGCCCCTCTCCGGCGGAGCTCTAGAACAGGCCCCAAGATGGGATCTCGTGGGTACAGAAGGTTGCGGCGGTGGAATTAGGTTTTTGGCTCCGTATCTGATCGTTTGGGGGTACATAGGTATATATAGGAGGAAGGAGTACGTCGACGGAGCAATAGGGGGCCCACAAGGGTGGAGGGCGCGCCCTGGGGGGGTGGGCGCGCCCCCTACCTCGTGCCTTCCTCTTTTCTTTCTTGAAGTGGGGTCCAAGTCTCCTGGATCATATTCAGTGAGAAAATCACGTTCCCGAAGGTTTCATTCCGTTTGGACTCCATTTGATATTCTGTTTCTTCGAAACTCTGAAATAGGCAAAAAAACAACAATTCTGGGCTGGGCCTCCGATTGATAGGTTAGTCCCAAAAATAATATAAAAGTGGATAATAAAGCCCAATATTGTCCAAAACAGTAGATAATATAGCATGGAGCAATCAAAAATTATAGATACGTTGGAGACCTATCAAATATCATCGCATAGCCTATACCATGCAATTGCTTTTCCCTTCAAAGATAAAGGGAAAACCTTTCTCATCATGCCATCTCTGGGTAAACGTGCAAGCTTAAACAATCCACAAATTAGTTCCTCATATATCAAGTGGATATCAGGATGTTCGATTCCATCTCCTGCATAAGGATTAGCTAGGAGTTGTTCTATCATACCTGAAGGAATTTCATATTCAATATTTTCAATATGTGCGGTAGGTTGAGGGGAAATTAATTGTGGTTCCGGGCGAGGTGAAGATACCCCGAACAAACCCCTTAAAGGATTGTTTTCCATAGTAACAAGTGACAATAAATTTCAGCACACTATATAAATGTTTCCTTACCGAATTCCACTTACCAAAGGCGCTTTGCTCCCCGGCAACGGCGCCATAAAATAGCCTTGATGACCCACAAGTATAGGGGATCAATTGTAGCTATTTTCGATAAGTAAGAGTGTCAAATCCAACTAGGAGCAGAAGGAAATGACAAGTAGTTTTCAGTAAGGTATATTGTCTGCAAGTGCTGAAATTGTAAGTCGCGAGTAGTTTGATAGCAAGGTAATTTGTAACGAGCAAGTAACAATAGTTGTAACAAGTATGTAGCAAGGTCGCCCAATCCTTTTGAGGCAAAGGACATGCCAAAATAGTCTCTTATAATAAGCAAAGCGTTCTTGAGGGTACACGGGAATTTCATCTAGTCACTTTCATCATGTTGGTTTGATTTGTGTTCGCTACTTTGATAATTTGATATGCGGGTGGACGGGTGCTTAGGTGCTGTTCTTACTTGAACAAACCTCCTACTTATGATTAACCCTCCCGCAAGCATCCGCAACTATGAGAAAAGTATTAAGAATAAATTCTAACCATAGCATTGAACTCTAGGATCCAATCGGTCCCTTACGGAATAGTGCATAAACCGGGGTTTAAGTTTCTATCACTCTCGCAACCCATCATCTATTTACTACTCCACAATGCATTCCCTTAGGCCCAAATATGGTGAAGTGTCATGTAGTCGACATTCACATGACACCACTAAGGGAATCGCAACATACATACTATCAAAATATCGAACACATATCAAGTTCACATGATTACTTGCAACATGATTTCTCCCGTGACCTCAAGAACAAAAGTAACTACTCACAAATGGTAAACATTCTCATGATCAGAGGAATATTAAATAGCATATTGGATCTGAACATATAATCTTCCACCAAATAAACCATATAGTAATCAACTACAAGATGTAATCAACACTACTAGTCACCCACAAGCACTAATCTATAGTTCCGGTAACAAGATTGAACACAAAGAGATGAACTAGGGTTTGAGATGAGATGGTGCTGGTGAAGATGTTGATGGAGATTGCCCTCCCCGAGATGGGAGAGTTGTTGGTGATGATGATGACTACGATTTCCCCCTCCTTGAGGGAAGTTCCCCCGGCAGAATCGCTCCGCCGGAGGGCAAAAGTGCTCTTGCCCAAGTTCCGCCTCGAGACGGCGGCACTTCATCCCGAAAGCCTCCTCCTTATTTTTTTCTAGGTCAAAATGACTTATATACCAAAAGATGGGCAGCGGAGGTGGGCCGAGGAGGCCACAACCCACCAGGGCGCGCCGGGGGGGCCTGGCGCACCCAGGTGGGTGGTGCCCACCTGGTGGCCCCCTCTGGTGTTTATTGGCTACAATATTTCTTAAATAATCCATAAAAAATCTCTGTGAAGTTTCAGCTTATTTGGAGTTGTGCAGAATAGGTGGCACGACGTAGCTTTTCCAGATCTAGATTTCCAGCTACCGGAATTCTCCCTCTTGGTGTGTACCTTGCATATTATGAGATAAAAGTATTATTATGGATAAAAACATTATAAATAACAGTAAGAAAACATGATGCAAAATGGACGTATCAGGTGGCCCCGTGTCTACAAAAGGCATCAACGGCCACCGTCGTGGCAAAACAAAAATGGTCGGACAAAAAGGGCCCCATCCAACTACGGGCACACAAGGTTATGTCTGCTTACCGGGCCAGGGTACCGCACGCCCATAACCTTCCCTCATTGGATGCACGAACGAGAGACATGACAATAGATCGCATTAGGGCCTTCCCATAAAAGGCAAAGGTGGTTGCACTGGAAAAGCCTGGTTCGGTGGCACCTGATCAACGAAATGACGGAATTTGTCCCCAAAATATAACAGTGATAACTGATACTCCAATATCATCTATCAACCTGTAATCCAAGTCATAGCAATATCCAACAAATAATCCAAAGCATAATATCATCATATCAAACTACTCCGAGGATAGCACTACTATCATGATGAATCCAAGAACGATAATACTACTACTCCAATAGCAAGAACAAGCTATCCAACTAAGATCCACATGCAAGCATCATCTCCAAAATCATACTCCAAAACATAATATCAACTATCTTCATGATGAAAATAATACTAGCCACTAATAATCCAAAGGCAACATGACATCCAAAGTAATACTCTGAAATATACTATCAGATACCAACATCATAACATAAGCCACTAACAATCCAAAGGAAACATGTCATCCACATAATCTTCAAAATATAAGTCTTCACTACTGCAGGATGCTGCTAACGCGACACTACAATCAGAGACCCTTCGACGAAACTGTGTGCGATGCAATAATCGCAAACGGTGGTGTAAAAAACCCGTCAAAAAAGGTGCAAAACGTTTGCGATGACGGATGTATCAAACACTGTTCATATTTTAGTTGCGTGTGCGATGCAGGGCATACAATTCAGTTCAATTAACTATTTGCGATGAGGAGGAATAAAATAAACGAGTAGCTAGATGAAGGTGTATGCGATATACAACATACGGTTAACTCGGATGAACTGTTTGTGATGAGGAGGAACAACAGAAACGGGCAGCCAGATCAAGGTGTGTGCGATATACGGCATGCGGTTCACTTGGATGAACTGTTTGTGTTTAGACAAGAGAACAGAAATGGTTCAATATAACAAGATGTGTGTGATACGCGGCAAATAGGTTTGTAATCAGAAATTTGTGCAAAGACCGATAATAACATAGACGGTTGCTGCTAATAAGGCGTGTGTGTTGTGCGATGGGATTGCATCCAAAACAACAACATACATACACACACACACACACACACACACACTTATAAGGACATGGTTGCGTAACCAAATTAAACGTCCACTTACATAATTGGCTACTACAACCATGCCATTTTTTCACACACCAAAGTAAACTAGAAATGACGAGCTAGCGCACCTTACTCTAGGTTTAGCATATTTCTTTTCCATAAGATATTTAATAGCAGCATGGTCTGTGTGAACAGTTACTTTAGAATCAACAATATAAGGTCTAAACTTATCACAAGCAAACACCGCTGCTAAGGATTCTTTTTCAGTTGTAGGATAATTTCTTTGAGCACTGTCTAGAGTTTTACTAGCATAATGGATAACATTCAATTTCTTATCAACTCTTTGTCCTATAATAGCACCAACAGCATAATCACTAGCATCACACATAATTTCAAAAGGCAAGTTCCAATCGGGTGGTTGAACTATAGGTGCAGAGATTATAGCTTTCTTGAGTGTTTCAAAGGCTTCCAGAAAATAATCATAAAAAATAATGACCTAGTGCACTTGCTCGTTACAAATTACCTTGCTATCAAACTACTCGCTACTTACAATTTCAGCACCTGCACACAATACTTTACTGAAAACTACTTGTCATTTCCTTCTGCTCCTCGTTGGGTTCGACACTCTTACTTATCGAAAAGAGCTACAATTGATCCCCTATACTTGTGGGTCATCACCACCCATGACTTAGCCCAAATGGGAGTTGGTCGGACTGGCCGGGAGAGTGTCATGGCGGTAGATCGGTTTGGTCGGAACGTCGTTGGTCCACGCGAATGGGAATGTGAGGCCATGGGTTCCGTGTTGTGGGTAAAGTGCGCTACCTCTACAGAGTGTGTGTGTTTAATCTATCGATAGCCGCATCCTCGGTCATGGGCACAAGTTCGTACTAGGTCACACCGTTCGATCAACACTCACATGACGGAATGATTTTAGATGATTTATATGTTGATATATTGTGAGTAGTAACAGTTTGGCATGATGCCGATGATGATGTTGGGATGATCTCGAGGATGATCATTCAGTTTGGGATGTGGTCACAAGGTGATCATGTGGATGTTTTGATCAGAGGTGATCGAGATGGTATATTACTTGGTCGGATAGCCAAGAGTGAGATGGTTATTGAGATATGAGATGGTGGTTTATTAGTATCGTAGTAGTTTCATATCATGCTTAGTAGTTGCTTCATATCATAGTAGTTGTTAATTAACCTGTTTAATGCTATGTTGTTGTTTTGCCTTGATGCTTTTGGTTGTTGTGAGCTTGCAAGTACATTCAATGTACTGACCTGGCGTGTCATGCCAGATTGCAGGTGATGCTGTGATTGATTGTTTGTCATGGTTTCCGATCGTGCGAGCTAGACCGTGTTCCAGCCAGAGTCCCTGCGTAGTGGAGTTCACCACCTTCGTCGTTGTTCCGCTGCTAGAAGTATTTCACTGCTATGAGTTGTTCTGCTACTAGCATAGAGCAAGTGTAGTATCGCAGGCGTAGTGTCGTCGTGTTGATGTGCTTCTTTGTAGGGGTGGGCATAAAAACCGACCAACCGAATACCAGACCAATACCGAAACCGAATAAACCAAATTTTCGGTTTTTTGTGCTACCACAATTAAATCCGGTTTTTATGTTTAATAACCAAATTTAAATCGATGAAATCGGTATTAAACCGACAACTGAACAAAAAACCGAAGTGCAACGAGTTCCTGACTTCCTGACTCCTGTACGAGGCTCCCTCCATACGCTCCCGCACGTAGCGCCAAACACTGGCGGCCGCGTGCGCGTCTCCAGGCTACAACCACACATCGTATGAAGGCCCATGCATCCTATTTGTCCCACGTTCTGACTAGTACTTATACTTTTCTTGACCTGGGCCCACCACTAACTGCAAGGCCCAACGATAAAACTAGTACTTCTTGCGGCAAGGTTGAGTGTGCAACATTTGTTTAGTCCCACATCTCTTGCGAACACTCAAGGGGGCAAGGCGCTGGCTGATATAAGACCGTGAGGTGTTTACTGCTCAGACCAGAAGCGCTTGCTGTTGTGTAGTAAGCACTGTTCGATAATAAACCAAAAACTGAACAGAAGTATCGGTTAACCAAAAAATCGGTTAGCAATTTTGGCTTGCTGTTTTCGATTTCTAGTTTCCAAAACCAAATTTAAAAATAAACTGAGCGGTATAAACCAAATTTTCGGCTTCTACCGAATGCCCACCCCTACTTCTTTGTAGCATCAAACCCTTGTATTATTATCCTTGTAATAAGAGCTGATTTGTTCTATGTCAAGCAGTGTCGTATTCCAGAGACTTATCCTCGGTCTCTAGGCTGGAATACAGGGAGTTCCGGTTTCTCTGAGCCGGGGTGCCACATCAAAGGAATATGTATAAGTCATGAAGAAAGCAATAGCAATAAAACTTAACGATCATTATGCTAAGCTAACGGATGGGTCTTGTCCATCACATTATTCTCCTAATGATGTGATACCATTCATCAAATGACAACACATGTCCATGGTTAGGAAACTTAACCATCTTTGATTAACGAGCTAGTTCTAGTAGAGGCATACTAGGGGCATTTTGTTTTGTCTATGTATTCACACATGTATCAAGTTTTCGATTAATATAATTCTAGCATGAATAATAAACATTTATCATGATATAAGGAAATATAAATAACAACTTTATTATTGCCTCTAGGGCATATTTCCTTCAGTCTCCCACTTGCACTAGAGTCAATAATCTAGATTACATTGTAATGATTCTAACACCCATGGAGTCTTGGTGCTGATCATGTTTTGCTCGTGGAAGAGGCTTAGTCAACGGGTCTGCAACATTAAGATCCTTATGTATTTTGCAAATCTCTATGTCTCCCTCCTTGACTTGATCACAAATGGAGTTTGAAGCGTCTCTTGATGTGTTTGGTTCTCTTGTGAAATCTGGATTCCTTTGCTAAGGCAATAGCTCCAGTATTGTCACAAAAGATTTTCATTGGACCCGATGCACTAGGTATTACACCTAGATCGGATATGAACTCCTTCATCAAGACTCCTTCATTTGCTGCTTCTGAAGCAGCTATGTACTCCGCTTCACACATAGATCCTGCCACGATGCTTTGCTTGGAACTGCACCAACTGACAGCTCCACCATTCAATATAAATACTTATCTGGTTTGCTACTTAGAGTCATCCGGATTAGTGTTAAAACTAGCATCAACGTAACCATTTATGACGAGCTCTTTGTCACCCCCCATAAACAAGAAACATATCCTTAGTCCTTTAAGGTACTTCAGGATGTTCTTGACTGATGTCAAGTGATCCACTCCTGGATTACTTTGGTACATCCCTGCTAAACTAATATCAAGGCACACATCAGGTCTGGTACACAACATTGCATGCATGATAGATGGATGATGCATATGGAATGACTTTCATTTTCTCTCTATCTTCTGCAGTGGTCGGGCATTGCTTCTGACTCAACTACACACCTTGTAACACAGGCAAGAACCCTTTCTTTGACTGATCCATTTTGAACTTCTTCAAAATTTTATCAAGGTATGTGCTTTGTGAAAGTCCAATTAAGTGTCTTGATCTATCTCTATAGATCTTGATGCCTAATATATAAGCAGCTAAACCGAGGTCTTTCATTGAAAAACTCTTATTCAAGTATCCTTTTATGCTATCCAGAAATTCTATATTATTTCCAATCAACAATATGTCATCCACATATAATATTAGAAATGCTACAGATCTCCCACTCACTTTCTTGTAAATACAGGCTTCTCCAAAGGTTTGTATAAAACTATATGCTTTGATCACTTCATCAAAGCGTATATTCCAACTCAGAGATGCTTGCACCAGTCCATAAATGGATAGCTTGAGCTTACACACTTTGCTAGCATCTTTAGGATCGAAAACCTTCTTGTTGCATCATATACAACTCTTCTTTAAGAAATCCATTAAGGAATGCAGTTTTGACGTCCATTTGCCAGACTTTATAATCATAAAATGCGGCAATTGCTAACATGATTCAGACAGACTTAAGCATCGCTACGGGTGAGAAGGTCTCATCGTAGTAAACTGCTTGAACTTTTCAAAAACCTTTCGCAACAAGTCGAGCTTTGTAGACAGTACCATTACCATCAGCGTCAGTATTCTTCTTGAAGATCCATTTATTCTCTATGGCTTGCCGATCATCGGGCAAGTCAACCAAAGTCCATCTTTGTTCTCATACATGGATCCCATCTCAGATTTCATGGCCTCAAGCCATTTCACAGAATTTGGGCTCATCATCGATTCCTCAAAGTCCATAGGTTCGTCATGGTCTAGTAACGTGACTTCCAGAACAAGATTACCATACCACTCTGGTGCGGAATTGTAACACCCCGGATGTAAATTGCCATATTTGTAACTCCAACTCTTGCCATTTTCGCCAATGTGTTATGATATTCCCTCCGTGGTTGGGTTTTCCCGTCATTTTGCATTTTGTTCATGCCATGCATTTCATATCATGTCATCATGTGCATCGCATTCGCATACGTGTTCGTTTCATGAATCCGAGCATTTTCTCCGTTGTCCATTTTGCAATCCGGCGCTCCTATGTTCCCCGGCGTCCCCTTTTACCTTTTTCCGTGAGCGTGTATTAGACTTTCTCGGAATGGACCGAGGTTTGTCAAGCGGCCTTGGTATAGCACCGGTAGACCGCCTGTCAAGTTTCGGGTTATTCGGAGGTCGTTTGATACTCCAACGGTTAACCGGGTAACCGCGAAGGCCTCTTGTGGGTTGCAGCCCAAAACCCCTCCAAATCAGCCCAATAACCCATCTAAGTCACTCCCATGTCCATCGTCATTCGATCACGATCGTGTGGCCGCAAACCATGCTCAATTTGGAGCCTCCTAGCTCCTCCTACCTATAAATATACCCTCTCCCCCGAAATTTCAGGTCAAATCCACCCTAACCCTAGTCTTCTTCCACCCCGCGCCGCCGGACACGTCCGGTCCGGCCGGACGAAAATCCCGCCGCCGCCGTCGCCCAATCGGGGCGCGCCACGTCGCCACCCAGGCCGCCCCGCTGCCGCGCCTCCACCGCGGGCCCGCCAGGCCCGTGGCCGGCCCTCCCCGCCGCCGTCCAGGCCGCGCCCCGCCCGCGCCTCGCTCCCCGCGCTCCGCGCCGCCTCCACGCCGCCGCGCTCGCCTCTCCGCCGCCGCCGGACGTGTCCGGACGGAGCCGGACAACATCCGAATCCACCCGCCGCCGCCACGTCAGCACCCGAGAGCCCCACTTCGCCGCCGCCGCCAGGGCCCGCGGGGCCCATCACCGGCCCTCCCGGCCCGAAACTCCCTCGCCACTCGCCCGACCCCGCCGCCCGGTGTCTTCCTCCTCTCGCCCCGGCCGCCGTCCTCGCTCCGCCGCCTTGTCGCCGGCGCCACCTCGCCGAGCGCCGCCCCGGACCTCGCCGCGCCTCACCGCCGAGGCCATCGCCGGCGCCGTCCGCCACTGCCTCGGCCTCACCGCCCCTCCACGCCGTCGACCCGCCCCGGCCGGCCTCCTCCTCTCCGGCGAGTTACGAACTCCAGCGTGAACAGTGTTTTCCGGTGAACCTCGACATCCGCGCCAGATCTGGATCTGGGATCCCGACGGTTGACTTTTCCCCTCCGAACCCTAATTTTTGTGCATACTTTGACCTGCCATATCTCCGCATCCGTAGCTCCGTTTTGGACATATAGCATATCGAATTGTTCGCCTTGATGAGTACATCACTCCTTCTCATTGCGTCATTTTCATTTGAGCTCATCTTGGTGCCCGAAATGTTGTTGAAAGAGGGCTATGTGATGTTAGTTTCAGATATGTTTCAGTACATGCACTTTTGTCATTTTTGCCATGATTGATGTGTGCACCCTATGAACTTGAGCCCTACATGTGTTTTGTAATATGCCATGCCATCTTTACAGGGGTGTATGCCATGTATTTTTGTGATCTTTTTGGTGACTAGCACAAGCATGCAAACTAGGGATCATAATGTTGCTGATTTCAGAGCCTTAGTAATTTCACTAAGTCATGTCCTGTTGTTATTTTTATGCCATGTGCTCATGTTGTTTCAGAGAGATCTATGCCTATTTTGAGCATGATCAGTAAGGGTGTTTTGAACATATGGATTTGCTCTATCCATCCATGCCTTTGTTTGTAATTATGGAGTGCAATAGCTTTAGTCAATCGAGCTCTACTTTTTCTATAAAATGTTTCCTGGCAGATTGTTTACATGTTATTCGATTTTGCCAAGCTTGTTGTAGTTGTTCTTTGCATGCTATGATGTTGTTCTTGCCATGACTAGCTTCTATGCCATGTATTCTTGATGAATGTATGCTTAGTGTATCATGAAAAGCTCTGTAGTGAGTGCATCGAGCTCGTAAACATGCCTAGTTGTTGTCTGTTTTTGACATGTCCAGTTTTCTGCAGTCTGAAAACTGTAACGAAACTTGCTTAATTGACATGGGTGCTATTGTATTTTCTGGTCCTTTTTGGCTCATGGTCAGTAAGGGACTTTTGTTCAATGCCTTGAGTAGATTCATGCCATGCCATAATTTGCTATGTCCTGTTCCTGTAGCAGGTTGTTTCCTTGCTCTAAACATGTCATCCTGATGTTAATTTCTGGCATGATAGTATTTTCACGAAGTCTGTGAAGCTGATATGTTTTGCACTTTTGCCATGCTTGTTTGAACCTGTTATGGTGTGATTTAGCCGTAGTTCAGTGTTCATCTTTTGTCGAGCATCTTGAGTAGTTAAATGCCATATGCTTTGCTGATATGTTTGGATGCAGTAGCTAAGTGGCATCATGCTGTTAATCGCAGAAATATGCCACTCTTGTTTTGCTTGTCATTTGCAAACCGTGCATCCGATTCCGGTGATCTTTATATCGATTTCAACCGAAATCACCTCACCTTTCCAGTGGCATACTTGGTTTGCCAAGATTATGCCTTGTTCATCATTTTCCTTCCGGAGCACGCATATGCATTGCATACCACATGTCGCATATCATGCCTTGTTTTGCATCATGTTGCTTGCGCATTGCATCGTGGTTGATAGTTGTTCCTTTGCTTGTGTTCTTGTTTGGGTAGAGCCGGGAGACGAGTACGTGAACGAGGAACCTGTTGAGAACACTTACGAGGATCAAGCTTTCGACAACCCTGAGAACCATGCAGGCAAGATGACCATACGCTCGAAATCACTTCTATCTTTGCTTGCTAGATGCTCACTCTTTTGCTATGCCTATGCTGCGATACCTACCACTTGCTATATCATGCCGCCCATATTGCCATGTCAGACCTCTAACCATCCTTCCCTAGCAAACCGTTGATTGGCTATGTTACCGCTTTGCTCAGCCCCTCTTATAGCGTTGCTAGTTGCAGGTGAAGATGAAGTTTGTTCCATGTTGGAACATGATTATGTTGGGATATCACGATATATCTTATTTTAATTAATGCATCTATATACTTGGTAAAGGTTGGAAGGCTCGGCCTTATGCCTGGTGTTTTGTTCCACTCTTGCCACCCTAGTTTCCGTCATACCAGTGTTATGTTCCTTGATTTTTGCGTTCCTTACACGGTTGGGTAATTTATGGGACCCCCTTGACAGTTCGCTTTGAATAAGACTCCTCCAGCAAGGCCCAACTTTGGTTTTACCATTTGCAACCTAAGCCTTTTTCCCCCGGGTTTTCGCGAGCCCGAGGGTCATCTTTATTTAACCCCTCGGGCCAATGCTCCTCTGAGTGTTGGTCCAACCTAGAGCCACTTGCGGTGCCGCCCTGAGGCAACTTGGGGTATCCTCGGTTGTCGTACGTACTGCTCATCCGGTGTGCCCTGAGAATGAGATATGTGCAGCTCCTATCGGGATTTGTCGGCACAGTCGAATGGTCTTGCTGGTCTTGTTTTATTACTGTCGAAATGTCTTGTAGTCCGGGATTCCGAGACTGATCGGGTCTTCCCGGTAGAAGGAATATCCTTCGTTGACCGTGAGAGCTTATAATGGGCTAAGTTGGGACACCCCTGCAGGGTATTATCTTTCGAAAGCCGTGCCCACGGTTATGAGGCAGATGGGAATTTGTTGATGTCCGGTTGCAGAAAACCCGAAGTTGATCTTAATTAAAACACATCAACCGCGTGTGTAACCGTGATGGTCTCTTCTCGGCGGAGTCCGGGAAGTGAACACGGTGTTGGAGTTATGTTTGACGTAGGTTGTTCTAGGATCACTTCTTGATCACTTCTAGCTTCACGACCGTGCTTTGCTTCTCTTCTCGCTCTCTTTTGCGAATGTAGCCACCATATATGCTAGTCGCTTGTTGCAGCTCCACCTCACAACCCTATCCTATCTTTAAGCTTAAATAGTCTTGATCTCGCGGGTGTGAGATTGCTGAGTCCCCGTGACTCACAGATTCTACCAAAACAGTTGCAGGTGCCAACGATGCCAGTGCAGATGACGCAACCGAGCTCACGTGGGAGTTCGACGAGGAACGTGGTTGTTACTATGTGTCTTTTCCTGATGATCAGTAGTGGAGCCCAGTTGGGACGATCGGGGATCTGTGTAGCATTTGGGGTAGTCTTCTTTCATTTTGGTTCCGTAGTCGGACCTTGAGTGTAATCTGGATGATGGATGTTTATTTATGTATTGTGTGAAGTGGCGACTGTAAGCCAACTATGTATCTCTTTCCCTTATGTATTACATGGGTTGTGTGAAGATTACCTCACTTGCGACATTGCTTTCAATGCGGTTATGCCTCTAAGTCGTGCTTCGACACGTGGGAGATATAGCCGCATCGAGGGCGTTACAGGAATGTACTCTGGTTGACCTATAGGTTCGATAGTAACTTGATCTGAAGTTTCATGATCATCATCATTAGCTTCCTCACTAATTGGTGTAGGCATCACGGGAACAATTTTCTGTGATGAGCTACTTTCCAATTCGAGAGAAGGTACAATTACCTCATCAAGTTCTACTTTCCTCCCACTCACTTCTTTCGAGAGAAACTCCTTCTCTAGAAATGATCCATTCTTAGCAACAAATATCTTGCCTTCGGATCTGTGATAGAAGGTGTACCCAACTGTTTTTTGGGGTATCCTATGAAGACGCACTTCTCCGATTTGGGTTCAAGCTTATCAGGCTGAGGCTTTTTCACATAAGCATCGCAACCCCAAACTTTAAGAAACGACATCTTAGGTTTCTTCACAAACCAAAGTTCATATGGTGTCGTCTCAATGGATTTAGACGGCGCCCTATTTAACGTGAATGGAGCTGTCTCTAATGCATAACCCCAAAACGATAGTGGTAAATCGGTAAGAGACATCATAGATCGCACCATATCTAATAAAGTATGGTTTTGACGTTCGGACACACCATTACGCTGTGGTGTTCCTGGTGGCGTGAGTTGCGAAACTATTCCACATTGTTTTAAATGAAGACCAAACTCATAACTCAAATATTCTCCTCCGCGATCAGATCATAGAAACTTTATTTTCTTGTTACAATGATTTTCCACTTCACTCTGAAATTCTTTGAACTTTTCAAATGTTTCAGACTTGTGTTTCATTAAGTTGATATACCCATATCTGCTCAAATCATCTGTGAAGGTTAGAAAATAATGATACCCGCCGCGAGCTTCGACACTCATCAGACCGCATACATCGGTATGTATTATTTCCAATAAGTCTGTGGATCGCTTCGTTGTTCCGGAGAACGAAGTCTTAGTCACCTTTCCTGTGAGGCATGGTTCGCAAGCATCAAATTATTCGTAATCAAGTGATTCCAAAAGTCCATCTGCATGGAGTTTCTTCATGCGCTTTACACCAATATGACATGAACGGCAGTGACACAAATATGTTGCACTATCATTATCAACTATACATCTTTTGGCATCAATATTATGGATGTGTATCACCACGATCGAGATTCAACAAAAATAGACCACTCTTCAAGGGTGCATGACCATAAAAGATATTACTCATATAAATAGAACAACCATTATTCTCTGATTTAAATGAATAACCGTCTCGCATCAAACAAGATCCAGATATAATGCTCATGCTCAATGCTGGAACTAAATAATAATTATTCAGGTCTAAAACTAATCCCGAAGGTAGATGTAGAGGTAGCGTGCCGACGGCGATCACATCGACCTTGGAACCATTCCCGATGCTCATTGTCACCTCGTCCTTAGCCAATCTTTGTTTAATCCGTAGCCCCTATTTTGAGTTGCAAATATGAGCAACAGAACCAGTATCAAATACCACTACAAAAAAATACACTTCCGTGATGATACGTGTTTGTCACAGTAGGTCACGTTTTCTGTCATGCATGTACATCCATGATAAATTTATGACAGAATCAAGATAGTCATACCTGTGCTGTCATAGAAGTGTTCCATGACATTGCCAAAATTATCATCACGGAAGTGTCCACTTCCATGACGATAAATCGCGCGTCACAGAAGTGCTTTCGTCAAGGGTGACTGACACATGGCATCCACCGTAATGGAACGCCGTTAAGCTATCAGGTCAGATTTTGGATCCGATAACCCGTTAACAGCCACGACCAATGCCGATTTTCCACATGTAAAATTCTCATTGGCTGACGGATCCACACGTCAGCTCCGCGTTGGCACATGTGTCACTCATCCAACGGTCGAGATGGGCCTATGATATGTTGACACGTGGACCGACCCAAAAGTGGCCCACAAAGATTAAATGGGTCGGCCCAACCAAAGGCCCATAAGATTTAGCGGACCATAATGGGACGGCCCAGCTAAAGGCCCACAAAATTTAGCGGACCATAATGGGCCGGCCCAGCTAAAGGCCCACATGATTTTGCAGACCATAATGGGCCGGCCCAGCTAAAGGCCCAAAAGATTTTGCGGACCACAATGGGCCGGCCCAGCTAAAGACCCACAAGATTCTGCCGACCATAATGGGCCGGCCCAGCTAAAGGCCCAACATTCTTTGTCAAATCGGCCCGTCAAAGACCTGTCCTAAACTTGTCATCAATGCGGCCCATGGTCACTTCTGGCCCGTTAACAGTCCGCTAAGTAATTGGGCCGAATTACGGCCGGTGTACTTCCGGCCTGCTAAAGGTCCGGCTTCATTTGGGCCCATTTACAAGCCATCAAAACTTTCAGCCAATAAACAACCGCGAAGGATCTGGGTCATATTCGGCCATGTCTGACATTCGGCCTGTTAGAGGCCCACTATAGCTTTGGGCCACTTTCGGCCTCTTGTCATTTTCGGCATGTTAACGCCGGACGTAAACCTTGGGCCATATGTGGCCCAACATCATATTGGGCCCATTAAAAACCCATATAAAAATGACGATAATCTAGCCCGACCGAAGTTCCGGCCTGTTAAAGGCCTGTGTATTAGGTCGGCGCATTTACGGCCCGTCCGAATTTCGTCCTGTTAAAGTCCAGTGGGTTATTTGGCACAATCAGGGCCCAATCTCACTTTCGGTCTATTAAAGGCCCATGTATTTTATGGGCTCGAGATATTTACACCTATAAACAGCCTATTTTTACTGAGGGCCCAAATTATGTTTAGGCCTGTTAAAGGCCCACTATGGGCACAAGCCTACCCGAAAAATATGAAAGCTTATGCTGATTTAGGCCCAGATATTTTTAGTGGGCTACATGCCAATTTCTGCTCGTAATCGTTTTTATCCCAATTGGAATGGGCCCGACGAATGTTGGCATATTGGGCTCCTACGAAGCTTTCGGCCGAATACATTACTAAGATAAACCTACACTATACAAAAATAGTGTCGTAATTACTGCAACCTGAGGCAGCATCATAAATGTTGTATCACAACAAAATAAATTCCAACCATACAACAAAAGGACTGTTGGCATAAAGTTTACAGTCCTTCTAGATAAAAGCACCATCAGATGTATAGAAGCACAGATCATTTGACCTGAGTGCTAATGTTTCAGGCTGTAGAATCTGATGGAGCAGCACGGTCTCCACCTTTTTTCTGCCATTGCTCTTGAACAACGAAGCGAATGTCTGATAGTCTGGTTTCAAAACCATTCATATCTTGACGACATTTCTCAACCACTATTCTTGTTTCCGAAACAACGTCCATTAGGGATTGGACTTGTGTCTGGAGTATAGATATATCACTCTGTCTAGCAGGAAGATTTTGTTTAGTAGGCGATTTGGACGAGGTTACCTTGACAACCAACCCAGAATTACGGAGGAAGGTGCTTTTTGCACTGTTAGTGGAGAGATACTGACGCACTGCAGCAATAGGTGACATTGTGCCTGTAGTAGCCTCGTCACCTTCAGGTGGTTGTGGATGTTCAATCATTTGTTCCATAGCTTCCTGAAAGTTTGAACTTGTAGATTAGTGTACCAGATAAGTTACTAATGAGACAAAAACAAACAAAGTAGGTTAAACGTTTATACATAACTTATTTTGGTGAACTACTATAATACATTAGCATGTATTGTAGTGCCAACTACATAATAAAATCACTTCCGGAACATATGCCCATGTAGCATGCCTACTGTATTGTCTATTACCTCACATTCGTTGACATCTAAGGATAAAGAGACATGGTTTAAAGTAGGATGAACATAGTATGACATCATTCATATCATGGGCAAACAGATATAAAACAAACATGCTATTTTGTCATTGTGTGCGCACATGAACATAACAACTAGATTATAGAACAAGACCAAAAGAATATCCTTCATCTCTTTTAAACCATGTAAGGTGAAATGATATGTTAAGACAACTGTGAATAAAAGTGAACACAGTAACTGACATTGGCTGCAAACCAAGTAGTTAAATGAACACATTGATACGTCTCCGTCGTATCTACTTTTCAAAACACTTTTGCCCTTGTTTTGCACTCTAACTTGTATGATTTGAATGGAACTAACCCGGACTGACGCTGTTTTCAACAGAATTGCCATGATGTTGTTTTATGTGCAGAAAACAAAAGTTCTCGGAATGACCTAAAACTCCATGGGATGTATTATAAAAAATAATAAAAAATCCTCGCCAAAGATGAAGACCAGGGGGCCCACACCTTGTCCACGAGGGTGGGGGCGCGCCCCCCATCCTAGGGCACGCCCCTACCTCATGGGCCCCCTGGAGACCCTCCGACGCCAACTCCAACTCTATATATTGGCTTTCGGGGAGAGAACAATCAGAGAGAAGAAATCATCGAGTTTTACGATATGGAGCCGCCGCCAAGCCCTAAAACCTCTCGGGAGGGCTGATCTGGAGTCCGTTCGGGGCTCCGAAGTGGGGGATTCGTCGCCGTCGTCATCATCAACCATCCTCCATCACCACTTTCATGATGCTCACCGTCGTGCGTGAGTAATTCCATCGTAGGCTTGCTGGACGGTGATGGGTTGGATGAGATTTATCATGTAATCGAGTTAGTTTTGTTAGGGTTTGATCCCTATTATCCATTATGTTCTGAGATTGATGTTGCTATGACTTTGCTATGCTTAATGCTTGTCACTAGGGCCCGAGTGCCATGATTTCAGATCTGAACCTATTATGTTTTCATGAATATATGTGAGTTCTTGATCCTATCTTGCAAGTCTATAGTCACCTATTATGTGTTATGATCCGACAACCCCGAAGTGACAATAATCGGGATACTTCTCGGTGATGACCATAGTTTGAGGAGTTCATGTATTCACTATGTGCTAATGCTTTGTTCCAGTACTCTATTAAAAGGTGGCCTTAATATCCCTTAGTTTCCAATAGGACCCCGCTGCCACGGGAGGGTGGGACAAGAGATGTCATGCAAGTTCTTTTCCATAAGCACGTATGAATATATACGGAATACATGCCTACATTACATTGATGAATTGGAGCTAGTTCTATGTCACCCTATGTTATGACTGTTACATGATGAACCACATCCGGCATAATTATCCATCACTGATACGGTGCCTACGAGCTTGCCATATACCGGTTCTCGCTTATTTACTTTCCCGCTGCTACTATTACAATCACTACAAAATACCAAAAACACTACTTTTGCGTCCTTTACTTTTGTTACCGTTACCACTACTATCATATTACTTTGCTACTAAACACTTTGCTGCAGATACTAAGTTTCCAGGTGTGGTTGAATTGACAACTCAGCTGCTAATACTTGAGAATATTCTTTGGCTCCCCTTGTGTCGAATCAATAAATTTGGGTTGAATACTCTACCCTCGAAAACTGTTGCGATCCCCTATACTTGTGGGTTATCAAGACCTTTTTGTGGCGCCGTTGCTGAGGAGCATAGCTCTATTCTTTGAGTCACTTGGGATTTATATCTGCTGGACACTATGAAGAACTTGAAAGACGCTAAGACAACAATTTATCCCTCAACTACGAGGGGAGGTAAGGAACTGCCATCTAGCTCTGCACTTGACTCACCTTCTATTATGAGTAAGCTTGCGACACCTAAACCTGCTTCTGCTATTCGTTCTGATATGTCGCATGTTATTGATGATGCCACTTCTGCTATGCATGATACTTATGATGAAACTACTTCTATGCCTGATACTACTCTGCCCCTTAGTGAATTTCTTGATGAACAAATTGCTAGGGCTAGAGAGATAGAAATTATTGAATCTGAATATAATGATGAAAGTGATGATGAAGATATGCCTGTTATTCCTGAGGGTTATGTTTTTGATATGGAATCTTCTGCCGCTATTTTAGCTTGCAAAGATAGATATGAGCTCAAGAGGTTATTAGCTAAGTGGAACAAGGAATCACTTAGAGATAAAATGAAACCTGACCCTGCTTTTGCTACTTCACCTATCTGTGTTCCTGATAAGGATTATGAATTCTCTGTCGATCCTGATATAATTACTTTGGTTGAATCTGATCCTTTCCTTGGTTATGAATCTGAAACTGTTGTGGCACATCTTACTAAACTAAATGATATAGCCACCCTGTTTACTAATGATGAGAGATCGCGTTACTTTTATATACTCAAAATATTCCGTTCTCATTAAAGGGTGATGCTAAGATATGGTTCAATTCTCTTGATCCTGGTTGTGTGCGTAGTCCCCAGGATATGATTTATTACTTCTCTGCTAAATATTTCCCTGCTCATAAGAAACAAGCTGCTTTAAAGGAAATATACAACTTTGTGCAAATTGAAGAAGAGAGTATCCCACAAGCTTGGGGGAGGCTTCTCAAGTTACTTAATGCTTTGCCTGATCATCCTCTTAAGAAACCTGAAATACTTGATATCTTTTATAGTTGTGTTGGTTCTCTTTTCAGGGAAAGAACACCGGATGAAGCTGAAATTCTATTGAATAATATGTTGACAAATGAAAATAATTGGGCACTTCCTGAGCCAGCTTCTGCTCCAATTAATGATCCTATTCCTAAACCAACTCCGAAGAAGAGAGGTGTTCTATTTCTCAGTCCCGAAGATATGCAAGAGGCAAAGAAATCTATGAAAGAAAAAGGTATTAAAGCTCAAGATGTTAAGGATTTACCTCCTATTGAAGAAATACATGGTCTTAATTTACCGCTTGTTGAAGAAACATATGATCTTAATCTTTTATTTATTGAAGAACCTCCTGATCCTGATATCCCGACATAGGTAGTAAAGGTAAATTCTCTCTATTGATATGATAAGGCTGAAGTCCCTCCTACTAAAATTGCTAGTCAATGCTTGGATGAGTTTGATGACTTTATGTTTAAGCAAGATGACTTCAATGCTTATTTTGGTAGAAAATTAAACAAAATGCTTATATGATTAGACGGGGTGATTATATGGCTAATATTAGAGTGAACTTAAACTTGTTAGCAAACATGCTTCTATTGTTACCACTCAAGTAAAACAAGTAGCTAAAGCTCAAAAAGAAGTGCTTGGTGAAATGAATAGTAAGAAAAATGATTATGCTGTTAGAGTGGCTACTAGAACTGGTAGAATGACTCCGTAACCTTTGTATCTGGAAGGCCACCCTAAGAGAATCGAGCAAGATTCTCAGAGAAATAATATTGATGCTCCTAGTTCTTCTAAAAAGAAGAAAAAGAAAAATGATAGAACCGTGCAAACTTCTAGTGAACCTATTGCTGAACCACCTGATAATCCAAATGATATATCTATGTCTGATGCTGAAACACAATCTGGTAATGAACATGAACCTAGAGAGAATGTTAATGATGATGTCCATGATGATGCTCAACCTAGTAATGATAATGATGTAGAAATTGAACCTGTTGTTGATATTGATAACCCACAATCAAAGAATCAATGTTATGATAAGAGAGATTTTGTTGCTAGGAAACATGGTAAATAAAGAGAACCTTGGGTTCAGAAACCCATGCCTTTTCCTCTAAAACCATCCAAGAAAAAGGATGATGAGGATTTTGAGCGCTTTGCTGAAATGATTACCTATCTTTTTGCGTATGCGATTGACTGATGTGCTCAAAATGAATCCTTATGCTAAATATATGAAAGATATCATTACTAATAAAAGAAAGATATCGGAAGCTGAAATTTCCACCATGCTTGCTAATTATACTTTTAAGGGTGGAGTACCAAAGAAACTTGGAGATCCCGGAGTACCTACTATACCTTGCTCCATTAAAAGAAATTATATTAAAACTGCTTTATGTGATCTTGGAGCCGGTGTTAGCGTTATGCCTCTTTCTTTATATCGTAGACTTGACTTGAATAAGTTGACACCTACTGAAATATCTTTGCAAATGGCTGATAAATCAACTGCTATACCTGTCGGTATTTGTGAGGATGTGCCTGTTGTGGTTGCAAACGTTACTGTTTTAACAGACTTTGTTATTCTTGATATTCCCGAGGATGATAGTATGTCTATTATTCTTGGAAGACATTTTCTTAATACTGCAGGGGCTGTTATTGATTGCAACAAAGACAATGTCACTTTTCATGTTAATGGTAATGAACATACGGTACACTTTCCGAGGAAACAACCTCAAGTCCATAGTATCAACTCTATTGGAAAAATTCCATCGATTATATTTGGAGGTTTTGAATTTCCTCTTCCTACTGTCAAAAAGAAATATGATATACTTATTATTCGGGATGTGCATATCCCCGTTGAGGTAACTTAGTGTTATTCGAAATTTCTTCGGTTTCATGATTATCGGAATGAGTTTGTTAACAAGACTTGATCAACCTTGTTAGTGGATTGTTTTTGATGAGCATGAGATGGATGAAACTAGAAGCACAATCTTCTGTACCCTCTTTATACCCTCTGTTATTTAGTAGAAATAAAGTAAAAATAGTATTTTTCTGTCTGTTTCCTGACTCATCCATGCAATATAAAAATATCCCAAAAATAAAAGTCCTCAGAATGACATGCCAATTTAATATGATTTTTTGGGAATATTTGAGGATTTACTGTGCTAAAATTACCGCGGGGGGAGCTGCCACCTGGCCACAAGGGTGGAGGGCGCGCCCTACACCCCTGGGCGCGCCCCCTGCCTCGTGGGCCCACGGTGGCCCTCCTCCACTTATCCCAGCACCCATCTTCTTCCTCTACCTCACACAAACCTGAAAAACCAACTCAAGCACGAGTTCCAGCCACTTTTGCTGTGATTTTCGATCTCCTTGCTCAAAGCACCTCTCGCAAAACTGCTTGGGGAGATTGTTCCTTGGTATGTGACTCCTCCATTTGTCCAATTAGTTTTTGTTCTAGTGCTTTATTCTTTGCAAATTTGTGCTGCATAGGTGACCATGTTGTTGAGCTTGCATGTCAAATTTATATGGTTTCAAGTAGTTCTAAAGCTTGATATAGGCTCTAGGCACTTGTAGGAGTAGTTGCTATCAGTTTTATTGAAGTTGGTTCACTTTTTTTTGAAGTTACTAAAAATTTCAGAATTTTTCAGAGAAAAACAATATGCTTAGGAAGATGTTCCAAGGTGGTTCTTCTAAGAAGCAAGGACCCAGGATTGCTATGCGTGATGTTGACGAGGAACCACCAAGAGACGCTCCAGTGCGGCCTTGCGAATGGCCATCGGAAAACTTCATGGGTCGTGCGGGAATCAAAGAAGAATTCAATGCGTATTTGTGTAATGCCGGTCTTGAGGATTTTGAGGCAGACAAATGCCCCCAATATCATGATCTCACAAGTTCGTTTGTGAGGAGGTTTGAGTATTCATCTTCCCGTAATTCTCCTTCAGTCATGTTTGATCTTTATGACAAATCTTATACCATGGACTTAGAGGATTTCACTTTTGCTTGCAAACTTCCATCATGGGGCAGTGTTAGGGATCCCCCTAAATCTGAATTTAGAAACTTTCTTGCTAGTATAACTATAGGAGAATCTGGAGATATAACGCAAGCTACCATAGGGAGCATTCACTTTCCTGCTATACATTATTTTGCTCTCTTCATCGGTAGATGCATAAATGCTAAGGATGAAGCATTTCACATGTGTGTCCCTGACCTTAGCATTCTTAGGAGTGCTATGTTAGGAGACCAATCTTATCATATGGGAGGCATTGTAGCTCGTAGGTTGCATCATAATAGATATAATGGAGATTTCTTTGGAGGAATTTATGCAACCCGCTTAGCTAATTTTCTTGAGATAGACATTCGTGAGGGTGATACGGAGTTGCCTCCTGCATATTTAGATTATAACTCTATGGCTTCGCACCAGTTTGTCGAGAGGCCCGAATCACCTCTCTTATATTGTTTAATTTTTAACAAGCGGCACGTTGTCCGTATTACTCTCCCTGCTCCTGCCTTCTTTGATTACCAGGCAAACGGAAGATATACTATTACCAGAGAGGAGGCAGATGAGTACGAGAGGAAAGCGGAAGCAACCCGACTCCACGCCACAGCTCAGCAGGCGATAACTGCTGCATCACA
Organism: Aegilops umbellulata; assembly: GCA_032464435.1. Lineage (NCBI taxonomy): Eukaryota > Viridiplantae > Streptophyta > Magnoliopsida > Poales > Poaceae > Aegilops > Aegilops umbellulata. The sequence continues at coordinate 337,564,651 of CP136058.1, forward strand.
GTATGATTCCAGCTACACCTACGGGTATCCGCCAGGTCATCCCTGGCAATAGACTAACTTAGGCCAAAAGCCTAAGCTTGGGGGAGTACATATTTCTCACCGACATTACATTTTATGTTCACACACACTCATTGCTAGATGTCGGTGCTCATACCCTTTCACTGTAATATCCATGCTAGTTTATTTTCTTTTTCCTGCGTTCTTCTTGTGTGTTTGTTAAACCTTAAGAAAAAAAATAGTAGTAGTTTACTATCTAGCTATAGTAGTAATTAAAAAGAAAACCCAAAAATATTTCCCGTTCTTCTTTTGCTTGTTGGGAGCTTTCCCGTGTAAATAGTTTCTATTTTCTTTTCTTTGGGGGTCAGTAGGAGAAGACCATGATTAAATTGTTGAAGTGGCTCTTATTTGCATCATTGTTGATTTAACCAAGAGCCCATATTGCCTTGTCTTCTTCTGTTTATTGAATGCTCGCAGATTCCAGCTAAGTCCAATGCACGTACACTCTTATTATTATTCACATCGTTCGGTCGTGCAAGTGAAAGGCAATTATGATTATATATGATGGACTGACTGAGATGGGAAAAGCTGGTATGAACTCGACCTCTTTTGTTTTTGTAAATATGATGAGTTCATCGTTCTTGATTCAGCTTATTATGAATAAACATGTTAGCAATGACAATTAGAGATCATAGTTTCTTGTGCCATGCTTGATTAGCTATGAGTTATAATGATTTACCTTATGTGCCAACATGCTATTGAGATGGTTATGATGTGGTATGATAGGGTGGTATCCTCCTTTGAATGATTTAAGTGACTTGACTTGGCACATGTTCACGCATGTAGTTGAAACAAATCAACATAGCCTTCACGATATTTATGTTCATGGTGGATTATATCCTACTCATGCTTGCATCCAATGTTTATTAATTTTAATGCATGTACATGGCTGTTGTCGCTCTCTAGTTGGTCGCTTCCCAGTCTTTTGCTAGCCTTCACTTGTACTAAGTGGGAATACTGCTTGTGCATCCAATCCCTTAAACCCCAAAGTTATTCCAGATGAGTCCACTATACCTTCCTATATGCGGTATCTACCTGCCATTCCAAGTAAATTTGTATGTGCCAAACTGTAAACCTTCAAATAAACATTCTGTTTTGTATGATCGAATAGCTCATGTATCAACCAAGGCTGCCCTTATCTTCCATGTTAGGCGGGTTATTCTCAAGAGGAGTGGACTCCGCTCCTCACTCACGAGAAAATGGCTGGTCACCGGGATGCCCAGTCCCATGCTTTATGCAAACTAAATCAAAATTAATTACAAACAAAACTCCCCCTGGGACCTGATGTATGTTGGAGGCACTCGTTTTTTCGAGAAAGCCATGGATTGATGCTTGTTGGTGGAGGGGGAGTATAAACTTTACCATTCTGTTTGGGAACCGCCTATAATGTGTGTGACATGGAAGATATCGCCATCTCTTAGTTGCTATGTTGACAATGAAAGTATACCGCTCAAAATATTATTCATTCTCTATTCCAAAACCGAGCTCTGGCACCTCTACAAATCCCTGCTCCCCTCTGCGAAGGGCATATCTATTTACTTTTATGTTGAGTCATCACCCTCTTATTAAAGAGCACTAGGTGGAGAGCACAGCTGTCATTTGCATTCATCACTGTTAATTTATATTGGGTGTGACTATGATTGGATCTCCTTTACCATAATTACAATGTCTAGTGAGTCCTTGATCTTTAAAAGTGCTCTACATTTATGTTTTGCGGTCTCAGAAAAGGCTAGCGAGATACCATCTTGTTATATCATATTATGATTGTTTTGAGAAAGTGTTGTCATCCGATATTTATTATTATGGCTCGCTAGTTGATTATGTTATTGATATGAGTAATTTTGAGACCTGAGAATTATTCCAAATATGGTTAGTTATGATCTTTGCTTAAAATTTGAATGCTGGCTTTACATATTTGCAACAACAAGAGCAAACAGAGTTTGTAAAAAGTTTTTCTTTTTCTCTTTCAGTTTGTCAACTGAATTGCTTGAGGACAAGCAAGGGTTTAAGCTTGTGTAGCGACCCGACCCGAATGGGACAAGTCTCTGTGCTTACGTGCCATCCCTGGATCGGTATGCTGACACACAGAGTACTCGAAGGATTTATAATAGAGGTAAATCACATGTATAAAGTAACGTAAATACTATTACCTCAATCCAATATAGCGGAAGCAACAAGGTTGTGGATTCCCATCAACACCAACGGCAAAGTTGAGTGTAGAAATCGTAACCCTAACGTAACACTTACTCGTCGTAAGAAAACCTGCAACATGAGACGTTGCAGCCCGAAACGGGTCTGTACATTGAATGTACTGGCAAATTCACACCATAGAGAAAATGATGAACAATGGCTATCACTACATGCATATATGGCTGGTGGAAAAGCTCTATGGTTATAAGGTTTTTGCGAAAAGCCAATTTTTCCCTACTTCAAAGGAATAATTTTAGTTAACTATCATGGTGGTTGTTAAACATTGAGAATGGTTGACAACATCCTCAATCCCAATTAAAAGTAATCATCAATAACCCAACAATAATTAATTAAAGTAACGTGATGAGATCAACATGATAATCCAAGAACTAGATACTCAAGATGTCCATAACCGGGGACACGACTAATCATGATTAGTTTGTACACTCTGCAGAGGTTTGCGCACTTTTCCCCACAAGACTCGATCGCCTCCGTTTGATTTCTCGCACTACATGTTGTTTGAGAAACGGATGACCGAGACATAGTCTTTCGGTAGCGCTAGCACCTTACGTTGGATAGATAGGTACACCTACTTTCCCCTACATCTGCTAGTCTACCCTATAAGAGTTCGCACGACTTAATCAACTATGCCAGAGCCCATAATGGCTTGTGGCTGCACACGGAAGTTACTAGCATGAATGATCTTATGATCCCTTTGAGCCTGGATGGCGGTCCAAAGAAAAACAGGCAAGTCCTGATAGAAACCAGGTGCCTCAATCCACCCAGATGTGTATTTAAGTTGCCACCTTAGATAAACCGTTAATTAACAATACTCACATCTATCATGGATATCACTCACCCAATCCACGTCTACTAGCATAGCATGGCAAAATAAGCAAACGTAGAAGTAACTCCCAAAGGTTTCATAAGTAAAACAGGTATTAGGTACTACCTCAACTACTTCCCATCCCACAATTTAAATTAGATCCTATTCATGCAGTGTTTGAGGATTGATCTAATGCAATAAAACTGGGTATGAAAAGGGTTATGATCAAAGTGTGAACTTGCCTGCAATGTTGATGAAGATGATTCGCACTCAAAATCTTGATAGTTCTACTCGTCACACTCCGGTCAATCTATCGCAAGCAAGCAATAGCAACCATACATAAGCAATCACTCAAAAGATCAGAAAGATCGAAGAAGACGATTCAGAAAACATCAAAACCAAGCAAATAACTCTTGCAACATAAAAAATTTCTAACAGTACCAAAATTATGTGAATTTGGCCTTATTAGAAAGTTTAGGTCAAGAGCTTTAATTTGCAAAAAGAATCAACTCAAACGGAGCTACGAAACTCAAGTTGCGATCAAATGAAGTTTGAATACAAATCTGGTCTAATTCAAATTTTAAAACTTTCAAAAAAACATGTTTGAGTTGGATTACTGGATAGAGGGGTTCATAACGAAGAAGTGGGCGTTGGTTTCGTTGGATTCGGATGAACGAGTAAAAACTTGTAGCCGTTTGAAGTACATGGACTAAACTGTAAAGAAAATCATCACAGATAAGTCCCTGGCCGGAATTAAAACAGAAAAGGAAAAAATACTAAATAGCGAACGTTCGTTTCCTAAACCTATCCAGCAAACGTTCTCTAAATAAATAAACCTAATCAAAACCGGTTTTATAAAAAAACAATCTAGGTTTTTTTAAGAAACCTAACTAAACCGAACTAAAAGAAAAACCGGACGGGGCGGTTTTACCGGTTTAGAGAAAAAGACCGGCGGCGGCGGCGATGAACTCCGGCGAGGCAGCGCGGGGCTTCGGCGAGCGAGCGATGCGGCGCGGAGGCGAGCGCGAGGCGGGGCGGAGCGCAGGGCGACGGTGCAGGTGGCGCGGCAGAGTGCGGTGGTGGCGTGCAGCGCGGGCGAGAGGCAGCAGCGGCGGCACCGGCGAGATGCGGTTGCGGCGGCGGTGCGAACGAGGCGGCAACGCGGCTTGCGGGGAAGTGGGGTCCGGGGTCCTCTCCTTTTTAAAGGCGAAGCGGGAGGCGGTGGCGTAGGGAAGGGGAAAGGGGGCGGCGACGGGAGGCAGTGTCCGGGAAGGACACGGCGACGGCGGCGATGCCGTGCGGCGGCGGGAGACGGGGACGAGCGCGGGCGAGCGACGCGGGCTGGGCCGCTGCTGGGCCGAAAGGCCAGTGGGCCGGTGCGGTGAGGAGCGGTGCTGGGCTGGCTCGGCCTCTGGCTGGGCCGGCCTGGCTCGGTCGGCTTCTGCCTAATTTTTTTTAATTTTTTTTAAAACACAGGCAAACAAAAAGTAATAAAACAAAAGAAATAAAATTATATATAGGCATATAATATATCAAAATTTTCAGAAAAAGATTTTCTACAACATGGACATTTTGATAAAGTCAAATGAAATCCAGAAAAATTCAAATAATTCAAAGAGTGCTACTGCCCTAATAAAATCAAACAAAAATCATCTTAAAAATACCAAAATGATTTCAAATTAATTTTTCTCCAATTTTCTGTTGTAGGGAATCATGTTACCCTAATTTCCATGTATTTAATTTTTGGAGAAAAAATAAATTGAGTAAAACTCAAATAACTCCAAATTGAAAATAAATTTAAAAGAACTTTGAATTGTTAATTCTTTGAAACTCCCAACTCATATTTCATATATTTTGAAGAAGTCATATTATCTTCTCTCGTGAAAATCATTGAGTTGCATAAAGTTTTAGAATTGAATTATTTTCAAATGAAATTCAAATATTTTCAACACCCCTAGTCATTTATATAAATGGAAGAAGTCATGTCATCTTCTCTCCGGGGTTTTGTGATGAAAAGTATTTGAATTCACGGAGATTAGAAAGCAAAGATGAAAGTTTGGGAAAGTCTTTTTATTCCCTCTGATTAAACTTTCAAAGAGTTTCGAATTTCACTCACTTTCAGTCAATCAATCAAACAATCAATGAAATCTATCTATTTATTATAACATTCCAAAATTTAGAATTTTGGGATGTTACAGGGGAGTTGATATGTCTCCGTCGTATCTACTTTTCCAAACACTTTTGCCCTGGTTTTGGACTCTAACTTGTATGATTTGAATGGAACTAACCCGGACTGACGCTGTTTTCAACAGAATTGCCATGATGTTGTTTTATGTGCAGAAAAAAAAAATTCTCGGAATGACCTGAAACTCCACGGGATGTCTTATAAAAACTAATAAAAAATCCTTGCCAAAGATGAAGACCAGGGGGACCACACCCTGTTCACGAGGGTGGGTGGCGCGCCCCCTACCTCGTGGGCCCCCTGGAGACCCTCCGACGCCAACTCCAACTCTATATATTGGCTTTCGGGGAGAGAAAAATCAGAGAGAAGAAATCATCGCGTTTTACGATATGGAGCCGCCGCCAAGCCCTAAAACCTCTCAGGATGGCTGATCTGGAGTCCGTTCGGGGCTCTGGAGAGGGGGATTTGTTGCCGGTGTCATCATCAACCATCCTCCATCACCAATTTCATGATGCTCACCGCCGTGCGTGAGTAATTCCATCATAGGCTTGCTGGACGGTGATGGGTTGGATGAGATTTATCATGTAATCGAGTTAGTTTTGTTAGGTTTGATCCCTGGTATCCATTATGTTCTGAGATTGATGTTGCTATGACTTTGCTATGCTTAATGCTTGTCACTAGGGCCCGAGTGCCATGATTTCAGATCTGAACCTATTATGTTTTCATGAATATATGTGAGTTCTTGATCCTATCTTGCAAGTCTATAGTCACCTATTATGTGTTATGATCCGACGACCCCGAAGTGACAATAATCGGGATACTTCTCGGTGATGACCATAGTTTGAGGAGTTCATGTATTCACTATGTGCTAATGCTTTGTTCCGGTACTCTATTAAAAGGAGGCCTTAATATCCCTTAGTTTCCAATAGGACCCCGCTGCCACGGGTGGGTGGGACAAAAGATGTCATGCAAGTTCTTTTCCATAAGCACGTATGACTATATACGGAATACATGCCTACATTACATTGATGAATTGGAGCTAGTTCTGTGTCACCCTATGTTATGACTGTTACATGATGAACCACATCCGGCATAATTATCCATCACTGATCCGGTGCCTACGAGCTTTCCATATACTATTTCTCGCTTATTTACTTTCCCGCTGCTACTGTTACAATCACTACAAAATACCAAAAACATTACTTTTGTGTCCTTTACTTTTGTTACCGTTACCACCACTATCATATTACTTTGCTACTGAACACTTTGTTGCAGATACTAAGTTTCCAGGTGTGGTTGAATTGACAACTCAGCTGCTAATACTTGAGAATATTTTTTGGCTCCCCTTGTGTCGAATCAATAAATTTGGGTTGAATACTCTACCCTCGAAAACTGTTGCGATCCCCTTTACTTGTGGGTTATCACACATCACAGTACCAATCAGTTCAAGGCAGGAGGAGTAAGGACTTACAACAACGGCTTGAACTGGTGTGCTCATGCCCTTCATCTTGCTGGTGTGGCAATCCTTGAAGATTTGCACTGCATTTGGCTCAGGTTCTTTTTGGTCCGCACGGGATTTCCTCTGTATTTGGAACAAGTCAATATAGATACGATAATATGGCACAAAAAAAGAAGGAAGTAGCAGCTATTTACAAGAGCCTCGCAGTGTGCAATATAGCTACGGAGATCCTGTGGTCTGTTGGAATTTCACTTTAGAACGGTTGGTTTTGTTCTTCAAACAGTTAGCCTAGAAGAAGATACACTTGTAAGGCACATACATAAATACAAGTTCAATATGTGGTCTGATCAAATACATATAGCCTACCTGATACTTTGGATCAGACCAGTGTTTAACGAGGGTTGTCCAGTCTTCATCTGTAATATATTCCACTGGAGATGTTTGGGCGATTTCATTGTTAGCCTTGCCTTCAAAGTGAGATTTTCTAAGGTGGTACCGATACTGTCGTAGAGCAGACTGAAAAACATGAGTGCATGCTTGTCTAGTTGCATCATCTTTCAGATCCAACTTGAACCTCATCTGTTGAAAAAAGAATGTGAGTCTTATTAGGAGGAAGCTAAAAAGTATGAGACAGAGCAAGACAATATTACTAATTGCGATGAATAACATTACTTACGGATAAATGGTCAAGGAAGGTGTTAAACTGGGTATTGTCTTTCTCATTCCTGTACTGGATCCACGTTGGGAGGATACATGCATGACACCTAAGGGCAACGGCTGCCTCTGATACTAACTTGGCTGACTCTGTAGCATCACGTGGCCTTTTTAAACCTGCCTCAAAATGGATCTCCATTATTCCTCCTTTTGATTTAGTTAATCTGTCAAGCATTATCCCTGATGTCTGTTTCCGCTTGCGCCGTGGTGCTAGTTCAACAACGAATATGGAAAGTGTTAGTGTACATCAAACTTTGAGAGTACATATAAAGGAGCATGCAACTGCAACTTGACTCGTTCAGGTACCGTCTTGGTGTTGATGCTCATGAGGTTCATATGATCTTGCCAAGTCCTGTTGTGTCAACAGTGCTTTGGAAGTAGTGTTAGGTGTGAAGGCAGCTTGGGAACTGGCCAGTTCCAGAGCAAACAAACGAGTAATTGGTTGAGATGCCGGTACAGTTGAAGCGGATGCTGCAGCTGGTGGAGCAGGTGATACTGTGTTTGTAGATTTAGCCGGTGGACTTGGACCTTCTACTGCACTATAAGTACCTGCACAATCTCGACGGCAGAACCTTTTCCGTTTCACCCGAGGAGTAACAGCACTCCCTACTATATTATTTTCCTTGCTCTTTTTTGAATTTGCCATGTCAAGCTGTACCCGCAACACAAAAGAATAAAATCACTCTTCAGAACTCATTGATGCATGATACAGACAAGCAATACTTTGATGTAAGACAACCGTATGAGGATGGAGTATGTAAGAAAAACAGGACGGCATGAGATATTCACAGCTACGATGTGCAAACTAAGCAGAAGGATTTTCAAGAAAATAGAAGTAATGCAAGCTAGACACCATATGAAAGATGCAACCAATATTACTCTGCCAAGTTAAAAGTGTCTTGTCATAAGTGGCAATTCGAAAAATTAGAAGCAGTACAACATAGAAATCAATGCAAGATGCAACCACTATCAAACTGCCATGTTAAAAGCGTCCAATCAAGAGTGACTGATGCGGGATACACAACAGCAGTACTTTGATGTAAGAACATGGTATGATAGATAGATGAAGTGTATTCTAGACACAAAAAGCCATGTAATATGCACATGTATAACTTATAAACTCAGCAGGTGCAATTTAATCAAAATAGAAGAAATACAGGCTAGACAACATATGCAACATGAAACCAATTATCACACTGTCAACTTAGAGCAAGCACCTGCGATGGTGGAGTACGGGAGATAAACTCATCATGTAGACTTGGGACTTCAACTTCATTAGCAGTAGCAGTGGCAAATCTAGAGAGTCTTTGTTTGCGTCGGTGCGGAGGACCACCAACATCCCCTAACTAACTATTTTCCTTCCTATTTTCTGATATTGCCTTATGAAGTCAAAACCACAAGAAGATGAATAAAAATAGCTCTGCATAACTGGTTGATGCATGATACAGACGAACACTACTTTGATGAAAGGCAAGCGCAGGATAGGAGGATGGAATATATACAAAAAAAGATAGCATTTCATATTCACACGTACGATAGGAGGATGGAATATGTATGAAAAAACAGTAAGCGGAAGGCATTTCAACAAAATTAGAAGAAATGAAAGCTAGGCACCATATGAACATGCAACCAATATCACTCTATCAGGTAAAAAGTGTCTCGTCGTAAGTGCCATTTCAAGAAATTAGAAGCAGTACAAGCTAGAAGACAATGCAAGATGCAACCTACATCACAGTCCCAAGTTAAATGTGTCTTATGGGTAAGTGATTGTTGCAGGTATAAGTTGTAAGCTACGAAGATGCAATTCAACATAATCAGAAGCAATATAAACTAGACATCATACGGAAAACGCAACCACGTATAATAGTTCCAAGTAAGAGCAAGCACATGTGATGGTGGAGTAGGGGAGATGTGCTCATCATGTACACGTATGTTCTAGAAACAGGAACACGTGTCATATTCACATGCATTATGTGTAAAGTAAGCAGATGCAATTCAAGTTAGAAGCAATATCAGCTAGACATCATACGCAACATGCAACCACATATAATAGTGTTAAGTTAGAGCAAGCACCTGTGATGGTGGAGTAGGGGAGATGTGCTCATCATCTACACAGCTACGTTGACTGTCCAGCCTTGTGTGTCTTGCGAATCTTGTTGGGAGGAGGGCGGAGTAGAATCTATAGAGACCCCCTGTTTGAGTTGCTCGAAAGGACCACCATCATCCACTACCGGACTAATTTCCTTCAGCTGTAATGATTTTGCATTGTGAAGTCAAACCGATAAGAAAAAGGAATAAATTTTGCTCTTCAAAACTCATTCATGCATGATACTGACGAACACTACTCGGATGAAAGGCAAACACATGATGCGAGGATGGAATATGTATGAAAAACAGGATGGTGTGACATATTCACACCTATGATGTGGTAACTAAGCAGAAGGCATTTCAACAAATTAGAAGCACTGCAAGCTAGACACCATATGAAAGATGCAACCAATATCACTCTGCCAAGTTCTAATTGTATGGCGTTTCAACAAATTAGAAGCAGTACATGCTAGAAATCATATGCAAGACACAACCAATATCACAGTGGCGACTTAAAGGTGTCTTATCATAAGATATAGTATGTACCAAAAACAGGAAAGCGTGTCATATTCACATGTATCATGTGTAAGCTAAGCAGATGTAGTTTACACTAATTAGGAGCAATACGAGCTAGACACCATATGCAACATGCAACCAGACATCACACTGCCAAGTTAGAGCAAGCACCTTGGATGGTGGAGTAGGGGAGCGGAGACTTGGACCTTGTAATGCACTATCAGTACAAGGAGAATCGGTACAGATGCTCCGTTTACATTGCTGCATAGGACTACCATCATCGCCTTCCTAACTCTTTTCCTTCCTCTTTCTTGATTTTGCCTTGTCATGTCAAACCCACAAGAAAAAGGAATAAAATTTGCTCTTCAGAAGTCATTGATGGATGATACTGACGAACACTACTTTCATGTAAGACGAACACTACTTATCACACTGCCAAGTAAGAGCAAGCACCTGCGATCGTGGTGTGGGGGAATTACGGTGATCAACTAGAGAGCTACGTTGACTATCTTCATTTAGCCTTGCTGTTTCTTAAGAATCATGTGGGAAGGATGACACTGCACTCTTTAAACGAGTATGGCATCTCATAGAAACCCACCCGGGTGACTGTCTCATCATAAGTGATTGACGAGGCATACAAAGAGCATTAGTTTGATGTACGAACATGGTTAATAGACATATGTAGTATGTATCAAAAACAGGAAGGCATGTCATTATCAAAGGTATAATGTGTCAAGTAAGCAAATGGAATTTAACCAAATTCGAAGCAATACCAGCTAGACACCATATGCAACATGCAACCACATTTGACAGCGCGAAGTTAAAGCAAGCACCTGGGATGGTTGTGTGTGGCAATTGAGATCATCAACTGCAGAGCTACGTTTACTGTCTCCAACTGTTGACACTGCACCCGTTAGAGCGCTGGAACGCTTAGTGCTTATCTTCGAATTACATGGAGCGACTTTTGTCTTTTCTTTTCTGCATTCATCAACACTGCGTCAGAGTCTGAAATACCCATGCATAAAAAACAATAGTGTGAGTATGGGTGAAGTGTGTGCATAATTAGTATAGTGTAAAGGTAGCAGATAGCAGGTCGGTGAGAAATAAATGACGGGAGACATATGATAGCTCTACGACATGCATGGCACACTAAATAACTACATGATTCTATGAAAATAACAGTTGGCTGAAAGCAAATAGGTCAGTCCATTTTTTCTGCACCGTCCGATGTACAAAGAACGGGTAGATCGCCTTCATCTACCTCCAGCGAGTCAGTGTTGACGATCTTCCTCGAAACGCCAGCGACCACTGGCCCAGTATTCCTCACCTGCCTACACCCTCCGCTCGACCTCACCACACCACCGTGCTTGGCACCGCCCCCTGGCCATCCATTCAAGCCCCGCCGACCTCCAGATCGGGCGCAAGCAGCTCCTGCACCCCACACCCTACGATAGACACCGATGCGCCGCTTCCCCGGGGAACAAGCGGACTAGGTGCTCCGCGCGCCTAAGCGGGTGTTGATTCTTTTAATTGCGGTTCAACTGACCCTGAATTGAAATCCAGGCGGGCTACTGACCTCTAGCAAAGGTGAAATAGTAAAAGGGAGGAAACCTTGTGCATTTAGTATCACGAAGAAGATGCAGTAAGAAGCGCTCAACTAGTTTCTTTCGTGGGATGAATACGGTGTGAGCGGAGACGTAAGATTTGCACGAATAAGGGAAGAGGAGTACCTCTTTCTGCTGGCAGTGTTGTGTCCTCCTTCTATTTTTCCGACGATCTTCTTGTTGTTCGCCGGAAACCAGAAGTTGTGTAGGACGGTGCGGCCTTGGACGAACCCATGGCCAAGTTGTTGAGGTTGGTGCGGTGGCCGTCTGTCAGCGACGGGGAAGCAGATCCGAGGCGACGAACGACGGCGTAGCGGGAACAACTCCGGTGTGGTGGACTGTTGCGACAGTGGAGCCACAGCAGTGAGGCACAGGACGGCATGGTCGGAGTTGTTCTGGTACAGCGCACATCGACATCGGCGTCGTGGAGTCAGCTTTGCGTCGGCTTCAGCTGCTAAGTCCTTGAGGGTGTTGCGGTTGCGATTGCGTTGGAGGATGACGTCGGGGTACCGGCTCCGGCGTGATGGAGGAGGGCGGCGGTGGATTGGCCGATATGGGGTGGAGGACGGAGGAGGCTGGGGTTTCGCGGCTGGTGGAGAGGGCATTTTCGCACCCATGGAGTATGAATGGGAAAACGGAGGGAGGCGGGGAACTAAGGGGGAACAATGTTTCGATTTGATACGCGCTTGTTTGAAATTTGGGGAAAGTTACAAACTTTCCCCCCATCTAAAATTTCGGACACATTGCGGGTTGGGGGTAGGACAGTCATGTCAGGTGTCCCAAATGTGGGCGGGATAGATTTCGGCCGAGCGCATGGGTAGGCGCCCATGGCGTATGAATGCTTCTCTGGCGTCTTGGTGAAGTTACAAACCTACCCCGGTTTAGACCTTTGGACATCGGGCCGATAGGCTACATGGGCTAGAGTCAGGACAGTAATTTCCTACCACCAAAACATTAGTCTCGCGCGGTTTCGGGTGACCAGAGGCCTATTTGGCGCTTCGTTCAATATTTGGGAGCGGAAGCATTAACGTTTTCGGTTCTCTTGAATTGAACTTTCAGGATTTGTCAAACTTTACAAATATTTACTCTTGAAAATCCTAAAGCTACGATTATTTTGGAATGGAGGGGGTACATTTGAATATACATTGTACACGAGTATATATTAAAAAATATGCAACTTACCTCAGTTCGTGCATGGTTCCAGATATAATCTCCTTGGTTGCAAAAAAAATTTAGATATGCGTATGAATATATATAGCATGTTCAAACTCACAACAAAGATTAATGCCCCCTTTTACATCTGATTTACAAATGCCATTATCTCGGGTTCAAATAGATGAATGCACTTCCTATGAATTCAAATCTTCGAAACCCCCTTTATGTTGAATTCGACATGTATTCTATTTCGTAGCTAGCAATTTGGAATGTATCCATGCAAGTGACAAATGTATAAAGTGCTTCACACTAACAACATGGAGTGCACTAATTAATGTTTATATATGAAATGCAAAAGCATCCATTGCCTTTATTTCAAAGCGCTCTCACTCTATGGATCGATAATATGAAATAAACACATGCACATGCTAGAATTCAATTGCAGTTGAAGAAAGAGCCTACTCCTGGTACTGTATATTAGTGATAGGGGTGTGTACAAAGTACACGTGAATACCAGGCATTGTGCGTGTGTGTATACTATCGACGAACTAGCCCCCAAGCTTGTATAACATACTAAGGGCCTAGGGTTACAAATCATATATAGTTGGCTTATCACCAGTGGGGATAGAGTCCTCCGTGACTCTGGTAGCTTCGTGTTGTACGCCGAGTCCTCCACATGGGTCTTCGTATAACACGTCTTGGTCCAACCTATATGTGGCACAGGATGGAACCGACCCATGAGTCTTCATGTTGACCCACCACAACTAGAAATGATGTGCCCACCACACCAAACACGCAATCGACCACTAAGAAAATAAGCATGTACAATAGTACAACGGTATCTAGCTCACGATACGTCTCCATATTTTGTTGATGACACTAACGGACTTTGCATTTGATGCGTGCTCCGTATTTTGTTGACAACACTTACGGTCATTGTATTTGAAGCGAAAGCACGATATGGTCACTGGACTTCAGAATAAGCTCATCACGGTCACCACATACATTTTGTCGTGCTAACCAACATGTGGTTGGATGGTTAGAGGACAGTGGTTTCTCGAGCCCACCAAGGTTAAAGTCCCGGTGCTCACATTTATCTTGTGTTAATTTCAGTATTTTCCGGCGACGTACGTTTAGTGGGAGGGGACGTTCCACTCGACTACCGGGCACCTATGGTGACTTCGTAAAATCTCAAGATCATATATGCTAGCCCACTCTCTCGAAGGTGCTCATAGGGGTAGGGTTCGCGTGTGTGCGCTTATAACGATGAGTGCTTGCGCGTATATATGAGCCCTTGCATCTGTACCGTGTTAAACAAATACATATCATGATTATACGGTCACTGGCTCACCCGTACAACTTCGTATTTTGTTGATGACACAATCAATTGACCAGTCAAACATTCCACACGGCGCAACTAGTGTTGCACCATCGGGGCGCATAACCATGGGGCCCACCTGTCAGCCCGTATATGAAAGAAAGAAATGGTAGTTTGAGTCTGTACTATGTTAATAAAATAGGAGTACATTTTAGGGTGATCATACGTTCACTGGCTCACCATACAGCTCCGTAATTTGTTGATAACACTGTCGGTGTACTAGAGTAGGGGTACCCTAGTATCCCGAACTTGTGCACGGGCAGTCGCAACACCCTGCGGCAAGGCTTGCCGGGTGACCGCCAAGGACCCCTTTGGTTCCTTTGGAGCCATTCAAGAACAAAGTATTTAAGCCAAGGAGACAAGGCCCCGGCAAGAGGAGCTTGCCGGGAAGCCCACTCAAGCAACCAAGCCCCGGCAAGAGAAGCTTGCCGGGAAGGCCAACCAAGGTATCTCAAGGAACTTGCCGCGACGCGCCACGCATCCCGGCAAGACCCGGCGAGCGACAAGCTTCCGGACGCAACAAGACGACGCCCGCGGCAAGGCGCTTGCCACGGCAAACAACCACTTTGTACCCGCGCTCCAGCTCACCCACCTACGTGTCGCCCTAGGACCCTTCCAGGCGCACGTGGCGGGAGGCTGTGCAGCCAGGGGTGCACCGTGGCAAGCGGCACTGACAAGATCGCCATCGTGGCAAGCGGTGGCGTCCCTGATGGTCCCTTTTCTGCACTGTTTGGGCGACGTAGATAGGCATTTAATGCCCTTGTCCCCTGTCGTCAGGGTTAGGTATGATACACTGTGTAGGTAGCTGTACCTACCGCATCACCTTTTCCATTTTTACCCTTGCCTACGTTGCCACCTGTTGGAGACCCCTTGAGCATATAAAAGGAGGCCCATGCACAACGTAAGGGGAGGAGGACGAACAGTGGAACACTCACGCTCGGTCTCGTTAGCTGCTTGAGTGTACTGTAGCACCCAGCGCTCCCGAGCAAGAACTCAATACAAACCACAAAGCAGCGGTAGGAGTATTATCTCTCCGAAGAGCTCCGAAGCTGGGTAAACCGCTCGTGTGCCCCGCCTCGATCTGCTCTTCGTGCGACCTCCGCCCCCCGCCGAACCGAAAGGGGCTCCGTCCCCATAGGTGCTCGTGGAGTCAGTTTTCCCCGGCATCTTTGGCGCGCCAGGTAGGGGGCGTCGAGGTTGTGTGAACCTGATCCGGCGTTCACGCGAGCTAGTTCTTCATCGACTTCATCGACATGCCGCCGAAGAAGAAGGCTTCGGAGGCGGCTGCTCCGTCCGCGTCGAATCCATCGCCGCCGGAGCAAACGGCCGGTGGGGATGACGCCGGCGGAAGAACGGGCGTCGACGAGGGAGCCCACGGTGCCACCAGGTCCAAGGACAAGACTGTGCTGCCCGTCGGTGGCGTAGCCGGCTCCCACGACGACCGAGCGTCTGTAGACGCACCGCGCCCATCTCAGGAGGCGCAGGACCGGCAGCGTCGTGGTACTCACGGTACCATACGCTCGCTGGACCCAGATCGAGCTGGCGGATCTCGGGATGTTCCAGGCCAGCATGCGCGCCAACGTGCTGGTGCGAGCGAGGCACGGTCGCCTGGACGGGATATTGCTCCTTCTAACGCAGTTAGAAGTCCGAGCATATCCCGCTCCTCGCACCGTTCGCCACCGCTACCCGCCACTCCAGCCGAAGCTTTGGTGCGAGCTCAACTGCTCCTAGACTTCCCTCCAACGCCAGACAAGATCAACGACTGGAGGGCCACCATTCAGAGTCTCATCGGCTTCGCCAACGGCGACACTCCACGGCAAGCGACCACATCGCAGCCGCGGCAAGCAAGCCAGGTGCAGGCCGATGGCGACAAGACCGGTAGGGGTGCAACCACCGTGCACTCTCCGCCCCGAAGGCCAAGATCGCCGACTCGCCGGGTCCACCACGACAGCGACTCCACTGCTTCATTAGATCCGCGAGCTCGCCGCGATCAGCGCCAAGTTCTTCATGAACGACAACAAGAAGACGCTCGTACTCGCATCGAGCGCCGAAGAGAAGCGCGGCGTCAGTCAGACAAGCGCGCTGGGCCCACTATCGACATGCATGCGCCAGGGGAACCAGGCGACCTGCCGTACGCGGTAGGTTGCCTTGCGTTCACCCGTGAGTTGCGGCAAGTCCAGTGGCCCAGCACGAAGAACTTCAAGCCAGACGTACCCGAGAAGTACGACGGCAAGTTGCATCCGTCGGAGTTCCTCAGCATCTACACCATTGTGGTGCAAGCTGCTGGGGGGCACGACGACAAGATCCTTGCCAACTACTTCCCACTGGTGCTCAAGCCCAACGTCAGGTCTTGGCTCATGCACTTGCCGGAAAACTCCATATCTTCCTGGGCAGACCTATGCCATTAGTTTGTCGGCGCCTTTACAGGCGGCCACAAACCTCATGGCCAGGAGAGTGATCTTCATCTTCTTGCCTAGAAGGAAGGAGAGCCCCTGCGCAAGTACATCCAGAGATTCAGCCAAGTGCAACACAACATCCTAGATGTCCACCCTGCCGCGGTCATCAGCGCGTTCCACCAGAACGTGCGTAACCGTAGGATGCGGGAGGAGATGGCGATGTGCAAGATCAGATACGTCAGTGAGCTGTATGCCCTGGCCGACAGGTGTGCACGTGCTGAGGAAGGGAGGAAACTCCCCGGAGAGGATACAGGAGCAGGAGGATCTGACAGCGACGACGATGCCCGGCCAAGAAAAACCGGCGGCGGAACAACAGGAAGAGGAAAGGCAAAGATGTGCTAGTTGTTGAGCAGTCCGGCAATGAAGGTGGCGCCAAGACAGCCAAGACTGGTAGCTCCGGCAAGGAGGTTGCCGCATGCGCCAACTGCCAGCCTATGGCGGCCGCCGACAAGCAGGACGGCACCAACAAGTAGTACTGCAAGATCCACCGCACCAAGGGCCATGACCTCCAGAGCTGCAAGAAGGTCGAGCAGCTTGTCGAGCTGCAAAAGGCCGAGTACGAGCGACGCGACAAGGAGAAAGCCCAAGGAGGTGCTGGAGGATCCGGTACGAAGTGCACCGGCCGGGGAGGACGCCGCGGCAACACCAAGCAGCGGCCAGGCGACAGGCCTCCCCGTGGCCGCGACAAGGATGAAGATGACGACGACGACGAAGACATGGATGATGCCGAGACCAGCGAGCAGGAGTTCCAGAAAGCCACAGAGGTCTTGTGCGTTGACAGCGGTGCTTCTCTGCATACTTCACACCGCCAACTCAAGCAGTGGGTGTAGGAAGTCAATGCAGCAGAACCACCCGTTGAGTCACGCAAGCTTCTGAAATGGTCCAGCACGCCTATCATCTTCGATATTGAGGACCACCCTGATCGCACAACTGCTGTCGGGTGCTTGCCGATGTTGGTTTCACCAACTATCCGCAACCTCAAGGCCACTAAGATGCTAGTTGACGGCGGGGCCGGCTTGAACCTAATCTCCTTCGCTGTGCTCCGGAAACTCCAAGTCCCTGACAACGAGCTCGAAGAGACCGGCACGTTCCAAGGAATCAACCCGGGAAGGAGCAAGCCGAAGGGGAAGATCACGCTGCCGGTGACATTTGGCAGCGAGTTGAACTTCAGGACTGAGAGGATCACTTTTGACGTTGCCGATTTTCCATTGCCTTACAATGGAATTCTCGGCCGTCCAGCGCTCGCCAAGTTCATGGCAGCCTCTCACTATGCATACAACATGCTGAAGATGCCAGGCCCGATAAGTGTCATCACTGTCCCTGGCGACAAGAAAGATGCCCTTATCTGTGCCGACAAGATCTACCGGGAAGCAGCAGCCACGACGGATCGCGAGGCACTTGCCGCTGAAGCTCCCGGGGGGAGGAAGAAGACCAAGTCCGGCAAGAGCTCTGATGCCCACTCCAGCAAGCGCACCTCTTCGGAGTGCTGCGCTACCATCGAGGACGCACCATCGAGCTCCACCGGCAAGTGTAAGAAGACGATGGCAGCTCCGCCAGCGACCAAGAAGGTGTCCGCCAAGGAGGACGACACTGGTGGTACTTTCACCATCAGTGCCACCCTTGACCCTAAATAGGAAAGCGCGCTCATTGCTTTCCTGCGGGCGAATGTCGATGTGTTTGCATGGCAACCGTCTGACATCCCCGGTGTTCCCAGGAAAGTAATTGAGCACCGCCTTGCCGTTTGTCCTCATGCGCGGCCCGTCAAGCAGAAAGTCAGGAAGCAAGCAGTGGAGCGCCAAGAATTCATCGCAGAAGAGATCAAGAAGTTGGAAGCAGCAGGCCTCGTCAGAGGAGTGCTCCATCCTACGTGGTTGGCCAATCCTGTAGTCGTGCGCAAGGCAAACGGGAAATGGAGGCTTTGTATCGACTTCACCGATGTTAACAAAGCTTGTCCCAAAGACCCATTTCCCTTGCCGCGCATTGACCAGATTGTTGACTCCACGGCCGGATGTGATTTGCTTTCATTCCTTGACGCATACTCAGGATATCATCAGATCTTCATGGCAGAAGAGGATGAGGAGAAAACTGCGTTCATCACTCCATGTGGCACGTACTGTTTCGTACGGATGCCTTTCGGTTTGAAGAATGCTGGTTCAACATTTGCAAGGGTAGTCCATACTGCTTTTGAGCCACAAATACACAGAAATGTGGAAGCCTACATGGATGATATAGTGGTCAAGAGCAGGGACAGAGCAACTCTGATTCAGGATTTAGAAGAGACTAGCAAATCTGCGCAAGATCAGCCTCAAGCTCAACCCCGAGAAGTGCGTGTTCGGAGTCCCTTCCGGCAAGCTTCTCGGGTTCTTCGTGTCTCAGCGGGGAATTGAAGCCAATCCCGACAAGATCAAGGCCATTGAGCAGATCGAAGCCCCAAAGCGCGTCAAGGACGTACGGAGACTTGCCGGCTGCGTGGCGGCTCTCAGCAGGTTTATCTCTAAGTCTGCTGAGCGCGCCCTGCCGTTTTTCAAAATTTTGAAAAAGGCAGGTCCAATGAAATGGACTCCGGAAGCGGAGGCTGCGCTACAGGACTTGAAGAGATACCTGTCCTCCACTCCAATACTTGTCGCACCTAAGCCACAAGAGAAGTTGCTGCTGTATCTAGCGGCAACCAATCAAGTGGTTAGTGCTGCGTTAGTAGCGGAGAGGAAGGCAGATGATGAGCCAGCAACCACGGCAAGCGCATCCAGCGACAAGCAGGGGGCTTCCCCGACAAGCTCTGGTCCCGGCAAAGATGGATCTGCACAGGCGCCCGAGGAGATACAGAAGAGAATGGTGCAGCGCCCAGTTTACTTTGTCAGTTCCCTTCTGTAGGGGGCTAGGTCAAGGTACTCTGGTGTGCAGAAATTGCTTTTCGGCCTTCTCATGGCCTCGAGAAAGCTGCGCCATTACTTCCAAGCACATGAGATCACAGTTGTCACTCGCTTTCCGCTGAAGAGGATACTGCAGAATCCAGAAGCAACAGGCAGGATTGTTGAGTGGGCACTGGAACTATCAAGCTTTGGCCTCAAGTTTGAGAGCACTTCAACTATCCAAATCAAAGCATTGGCATAATTCATAGCAGAGTGGACGCCAACACCAGATGAAGAAATTCCAGAGACGAGCATCCCCGTCGAGGAAGCAAGCAAGGAGTGGCTGATGTACTTTGACGGTGCCTTTTTGCTGCAATGCGCCGGTGCTGGCGTGCTGCTTGTCGCACTCACCGGAGAGCACCTCAAGTACGTAGTCCAGATGCACTTTCCAAAGGAGCAAGCAACAAACAATACTGTAGAGTATGAAGGATTGCTTTCCGGTCTCAGGATCGCGGCAGACCTTGGGATCAAGAAGCTCATTGTCAGGGGTGACTCGCAGCTTGTCGTCCGCCAAGTGAACAAGAATTATCAGAGTCCGTTGATGGAAGCTTACGTTGATGAAGTGAGGAATCTAGAAGAGCGCTTTGTCGTCCTACAGATGGAACATGTTCCAAGAGCTCAGAATGACATCGCCGACGGCCTGTCAAAGTGCGCAGCATTTAAGTTACCTGTGGAACCAGGGATCTTTCTGCTCAAGCTGACTCAACCGTCTATTACGCCATCAACTGGATAGTGCAAGAAGAGGAAGTTGATTTCTGGTGACTATTTTCCGGCAGAGCTTCCCGAAGCCACCGCCAAGAAGGTCCCCAAGGTCAACGCCAAGAATGCTGAGGAGCGGTCTGCTCCGACAAGCCCCAGGGTTTGTTTCGTTGAAGCAGATGCTCCCGACAAGTTTTGCTCCGGCCAGCTTGCCGGGGAACGTCAAGCTCCGGCTGAGCCGCAGGTTCTCGCCGTAGAAGCGGATGTTCCCGTAGCAGCAGATATGCCTTTAGTCCTTGTTGTCGAGCCGCAAGCTCCAGCATGGGCACAGCAGATCGTCCATTTCCTTCAGACAGGAGAACTTCCCGAAGAGCAAGAAGAAGCGGAAAGAGTAGCCCGGCAGTCAAGTATGTACTAGTTTGTCAACAACACTGTACAGAAGAAGGCTCAACGGTGTGAAATTGAAGTGTATTCACCGGGAAGATGGACAGAAGCTGTTGGCAGAGATACATGGAGGCATATGTGGTCACCACATTGGCGCCAGAGCACTTGCCGGCAAAGCGTTCTGGCAAGGTTTCTTTTGGCCGATAGCCCTCCGGGATGCAACTTTACAAGTAACCAAGTGTGAAGCGTGCCAGTTCCATTCCAAGCAGATACACCAGCCAGCTCAAGCTCTCCAGACGATCCCTTTATCCTGGCCATTTTCGGTCTGGGGGCTCGACATCCTCGGCCCCTTCCCCCGAGCAGTCGGGGGCTTTGAGTACTTCTACGTCGCAATCGACAAGTTCACAAAGTGGCCGGAAGTGGAAGCAGTGAGGAAGGTGACAGCACAGTCAGCAGTCAAGTTCTTCAGGTCGATTGTTTGTCGCTTTGGGATCCCTAACAGGATCATCACCGACAACGGTACGCAATTCACGAGTTGCACCTTCATGCAGTACGTCCAAGACCTTGGCGCCAAGGTTTGCTTCACTTCTGTTGCTCACCCCAGGAGCAACAGTCAAGCGGAGAGGGCAAATGCTGAAGTGCTGCGTGGACTCAAGACCAGGACTTTCGACAGGCTGCACAAGTGCGGAAGAAACTGGATCGAGGAGCTTCCGGTGGTTCTTTGGTCCATCAGGACGACGCCAAATCGAGCCACTGGCCAGACACCTTTCGCTCTAGTCTATGGAGCAGAGGCAGTTATCCCCACGGAACTCGTATACGGGTCACCTCGAGTGCTCGCTTATGATGAGCTTGAGCAAGAGCAGCTGCGAGAAGATGACGCGCTGCTCCTTGAGGAAGACCGTCTTCAGGCTGCTGTGCGAGCTGCTCGCTACCAGCAAGCTTTGCGCCGCTACCATAGCCGCAAAGTTAATGCCAGAAGTTTCGAGGAAGGCGACCTTGTTCTTCGGCGCGTTCATTCCGCCAAGAATTCCAACAAGTTGACGCCGAAGTGGGAAGGCCCTTATCGGGTGAAACGAGTCACTAGGCCTGGCGCTGTCCGCCTTGAGACCGAAGATGGCATTCCGGTGAGCAACTCCTGGAACATCGAGCATCTTCGTAAGTTTTACCCGTAAGGCGCGGTTGTCGGTCCCTGTTCCGGCAACCACCTATTGTACAAGTCTTGCCGCTGTTGCATGTAATCCTTTGTACAAAGCCAGGCGCAGACCCTGTGCGTAAATAAAGCTCATGTGCTCCGCACATCTTGTCAATTTCATGCTTTTTTGCATGAGTTATCTGACACTTTGTGCAGCGCCAAACCACCGGTAAGCAATAACGAGCCATAAGGCTCCATATCATTATTTTCTCTTCTCTCTTTTCTCAAGGAAAGGAAGGTTCCTCTCGCCCACAAGTTTGCCAGGGGGGAAGGAGAAGATAATGGTGTGGACCAGGCATCGTTCAAGAAAGTTTTGCCTTGCCGGAGAGCAAACAACAGAAAAGCTAAGTTGCCAAAGTTTGAGCAATCAGATTTTTTAAAATTTTAAGTTATCTCCCTTGAACGACCATGCTTTGTATGGAAAACCTGTGCGCGGAGGAACCGGCTCGTGGCTAGTTGCGCCCTTACTTTGTTTCGAGTTCGCTCAACAGTTTAAGTGTGCTGCGACTAGAGTCGCGCCCTTACCTTGTTTCGAGTTCACTCAACAACTTAAGCGTGCTGCGACTAGTCGCGACAAAGTTTCTTGTCGGTAACGGCACCGCCAGCAGGCTGCTGACGTCCCGCACTCAGCGCTCGCGGCAAAGGTGCCTACGCCGGCAAGTTCCCTAAAAAGCGTAGGGCAAAAACATACAAAGGAAGGAATCAAGTAAAGGGAATAACATTGCAATCATGACCCGAAATAGAGTTATATTACAAGACAGCTTGTCGCGGCCCTAATAGACTGTTTTCATAACATGATCAGCAGCGACAAGAAAAGAAGAAAACGGGCGGCCTAGTCCACGCGATCGCCCTCAACCCTCTTGATCCCGCTCACCTTGTCCACAATGGGTGCGACAAGGTCCTTGAGCGGCTCCAGATCAGCTTCTGCCGGCAGGGATCTGAGGACGTTGGTGAGGTTGAGGCCCGGGTTGCGGTAGGCCACCTTCACCAACACTTTCTAAAGAGCTCCTGCGCAGATCTTGCGTGACTCGTCGGCCAGCTGCTTTGGGATCCTCTCCCGGAGTCGCTGGAGGGCCGTCGCCGCGCTTTTGAAGAACAGGGTGAGCTTGGCGCTGGATGGGAGGGTCTCATTGGAGGGATACTCGAGATCTTCCATCCCCAGCTGCGCCAGCTCCTTGTCGATGTCTGCGGCAGCATTCACAAGACCCTCCGTCCACCGCTCCACAGTTCCTCTAAAATCGTTCTGGGTGGCGGCAATGCTCTCCAGCAGCGCCTTGTCGGCCTTGATCTCCTTCTTCAAGGCCGCCTCCTGCTCCCTGGCGCCGTCCAGCGTCTTGGTCAAAGCAGCCAGCTTCAGCTCAAGATCGGCGTTGGAGTCCTTGGCGGCGGCAAGCTCCTTGATCTTCTCGGCGAGACGACCCTGCAGCTCGCCAAAGGTGTAGGCGTCCTTTTCACGCTCATGCTTGAGCGCGGCAAGCTCTTCACCGCTCGCCTTGAGATCAGCCTCCAGCTGCGCCACCTTCGTCTCCAGCTCCTTCTTGGCGGCCTCGGCAGCTGCGGTAGCGTCCTTTGCTTCCTTGAGAGCTCCGCTGAGTGTTTGCTCGCGCGCAGCAAGCTCCTCTTCGTGGCTGTCCAGGCTGGCCTTCAGCTGCACCAACTCGCCCTCCCGCGCAGATAGCTCCTCGACGGCAAGCCGCTGTTGCTCTGCAACTTCTGCCTTCTCGAGGATGAAGGCCTTCTGCGCCTCATCGAGCTGCTCATGCTCCGCCGCCAGCGACCGGAGAGCTGCCTGGTTGAGACCTCGGAGCTCCACCGCGCGCTTCTCCATGTCCTCCCCCGCCTTCGCGACAAGCGCTTCGCGGGACTCCAGTTTGGCTTGTCGAGCGCGGTAAAGCGACAGCAGCTTCCGCAGCAGTCGCTCCTCCTCAGGCTCGTCGCTACTGCTGCTTGGCGCGTCGACCAGCGTCAGCCCAGCAGAGGCAAGCACCTCCACGTCAAAGCTTTCTCCTTCGACTGGCGCCCTGGCCGTTGACGCCCAAGGGAGGTTGATGAAGACGCCATCGCCGGCCTTCAAGTAGACGCCTGGCTGGGGCTCTTCGGGGCCTGACACTGCGGCAGCGGCGGGAGGATCAGCGGTCGGTGTAGCGCCTTTCGCTCCTGCGGCCTTAGGGTCGTCAGTACGATCGCCGGACCCCTCGTCAGCTGCTGCGGCGGCATCCTTGGCGGCCTCTTCGCCGGCGGGATCATCAGCGCCGGCCACTTCTTCGGTGGCGGCGGCATCATCAACAGCGACCTCGGCCTCCATCGGCTCCGCAGTGGATGGATCTGACGGCCGGAAAACAAGGAAAAGTCAAGCAAATATCCAAAAAGAAGATCAAAAGAGGAAGAACCCAAGGGAAGTTTCGAAGCAAGAGGTTTACCTGCCCCGGGCTCGGCAGTTGTGGTCTCCACCACCGGAGGGTCGCTGGTGCTGTCCCTCGCCGGAGACTCCTCCCTTGCCAGAGAGCTCCCCCTTGCCGGAGAGCTCTCTCTTGTCGGAGGATCCTCCCTTGCCGGAGAACTCTCCCTTGGCGGCGTAGTCGAAGCAGGTGGCACGTCAGGGGTGGCCTTCGGGCGCTCCTGGTGGGGCTGCTCTGCTCCTACACAAGCCAATAATCAGATATCAGCAAACAAAGAGTGTCCATGCGCGTCCAACAGCGGGAAGCAAACCATATACTTACGCTGGGGGCTGCGCTGGGGGCTGCTCTGAAGAGCAGCTGCCGGGTCCAGCAAGTTTGTCTCGGGCGCACCCCCTGCTGACATGGTGGGATCGTCCTCGATGACAATCACCGGGACCTTGGCTCTCTTTGCCGCTCTCTAGGCCAGAGTCCTAAAAAGGAATAAGTTCAGAATAAAGCAAATGAGATACAAGACAAGACAACAAGTATTGAAGACATACAAGTACAACAAGAATCTTACTCTTCTTCTTCCTCGTTGGAGCTGAGCGCGGAGAAGTTAAAGCCTGGCCCACCTCCGGCGCGAGGAGGCGGAGGAGTAGGATCCCTTGGCCGCTTGGCAGGAGCTGGAGCGGCGGACCGGGAGGACCCTGCTCCAGTTGACGCTGCAACGTGAGGTGCTTCCGCGGCAACAGAACTTGCCGCGGTGGAGCGCGTCGTGCGGCGCGGCGGGGGTTGACTCGTTCGCCGCTCCGCTACGTCCCCGGCCTTGCGAAGACGCCTTCTTGGTGGAGTCGGGGGCTCTGCTTGTGGAGCCGGGAGCTCTGCTTGCGGCAAGCTGCCCGAAGACGAAGAGGAAGAGGAGCCGATCTCCAACGAGCCGCTCGAATCCTCGGCGGGCCCGCTTGGCCCGACGTCATGCCCAGCGGACTTCTCCTTGCCGGCGAGTTCCTCTCGCTCGGCAAGGCTTGCCGCCTCTGCTGCCTCCGCCTCCTCCATGGTGAACCCAAACTCGCCCGCAGCTGCGGCTGCCGCCGCCTCTTCCAGCCTGGTGGCGATGCGCTTGAGCTCATCGTCGGTGGTGTCCCGGGTGAGGCCCCTCTGCTCATCGGCGTCGATCGGCACTTCTACCAAGTTATCAAAGAACGCTCGCACGACATCATCTGCAGGCTCTATCCAGGCTGGGTCAATTCCATGCGAGTCGCACAGCGGCATCATTGCACGGATGCGGTTGAGCGAGGAGTTGTTGCACAGCGGAACGACGCCCCTCGGCAACCTGAACACTTCGGGATGCTGAGGGCCGTACTTGAACAGCTCCTGGAGCATCGCGGTGAGCTCCAGGACAGTGAAGTTGAAGTTGAGGCCCGGCCGCAGCCTCATGATATCCGCCGCGTTCTGGAACTCCCAGGCGGGTCTCCTCCTCTCTTGCAGGGGGGCGATGCGGCGGCGAAGGAAATCTGCGCCAACCGCTCCTACAGTAAGCCCGGCAAGCCTGAGGCGTAGGATCCTGGCGACGGCAATCTTTAGTCTGTCGTCTTCCGGGGCCAGGCTACTCCAATCACTGCCGCGCACTATTGGAGTTTCGCGCTGGGCGGTAAACGCCTGCGGGTTCTCCTCGACAATCAGGCACCAGTCCGCCCTCCACTCCTGCCACTTGCTGCGAAACTCTCCATCCAGATAAGCATCCTTCTTGCCGGCCTTTGAGATCCAGGCGATTCCGCCGGATAGAGGCTCTCCTTTCTCAACTCGAGGCGAAAAGAAGTGGCGGAAGAGGGCTACATTTGGGTGGACTCCGACAAAGTTTTCGCAGAGATGTACGAAAACTGCCATGGTCAGGACAGCATTAGGGGTGAAGTCAAGGAGGCGGAGCCCGTAGGTGTTCATGATGTCACAGAAGAATTCAGAAAAGGGTGGGCAGAGCCCGCAGTAGAAGAACAAGGCAAAGAAAGGGTACCCCGTGGGAGCCTTTTCCCAAGCGGTGGCTGGGAATACCTTCGTGCGCGGGTGCGCTCGCGTCCCCGTCGACCAGAAGAGGTAGTAGAACTCCTTCAGCTCCACCGCGGCAAGCCTAGGAGGGAAGACTGCCCACTCCTTTCGCAGCGCCTCGAGCCGCTGCGCCTCGGCCGACTTCACCTTCTCGGCTTTCGGAGCCATGGCGGGAGTGGTCAAGGAGGACGACGGCGTTGGTAGTGCTAGTGGCGATGGGAGCGGAGCGCTGCTCTCTTTCGGCTTTGAGAAGAAGGGGAGCGGCGGAGATTTTCTAGTCTGGAATAGCAACGGGCAGATGGGCGAACTGCCCCTGTTTCCCCTGCTTATAAGGAGGGAGGGGGCGGACGTTTCGCCCTTTCGAATAAAGAAACCACCCATGATTTCTCCCACGATGCCGCGATTGACGCGTGCCGTTCGGGGAGGGCGCGGTGGATACGGAGTCAGATGCAGCGTGACCCAGGCCGCGCGTGCCCGTGCCCTGTTTTGGGCGTGGCCCAACAGCGCTCGGCACCGTGTATGGCCCAGGCCCGGGGGCTCCTGTCGGTGTACTAGAGTAGGGGTACCCTAGTATCCCGAACTTGTGCACGGGCAGTCGCAGCGCCCCGCGGCAAGGCTTGCCGGGTGACCGCCAAGGACCCCCTTGGTTCCTTTGGAGCCATTCAAGAACAAAGTATTTAAGCCAAGGAGACAAGGCCCCGGCAAGAGGAGCTTGCCGGGAAGGCCGCTCAAGCCACCAAGCCCCGGCAAGAGGAGCTTGCCGGGAAGGCCAACCAAGGCATCTCAAGGAACTTGCCGCGACGCGCCACGCGTCCCGGCAAGACCCGGCGAGCGACAAGCTTCCGGACGCAACAAGACGACGCCCGCGGCAAGGCGCTTGCCGCGGCAAACAACCACTTTGTACCCGCGCTCCAGCTCACCCACCTACGTGTCGCTCTGGGACCCTTCCAGGCGCACGTGGCGGGAGGCTGTGCAGCCAGGGGTGCACCGTGGCAAGCGGCGCTGACAAGATCACCATCGTGGCGAGCGGTGGCGTCCCTGACGGTCCCTTTTCTGCACTGTTTGGGCGACGTAGATAGGCATTTAATGCCCTTGCCCCCTGCCGTCAGGGTTAGGTATGATACACTGTGTAGGTAGCTGTACCTACCGCAACACCTTTTCCATTTTTACCCTTGCCTACGTTGCCACCTGTTGGAGACCCCTTGAGCATATAAAAGGAGGCCCATGCACAATGTAAGGGGAGGAGGACAAACAGTGGAACACTCACCCTCAGTCTCGTTAGCTTCTTGAGTGTACTGTAGCACCCAGCGCTCCCGAGCAAGAACTCAATACAAACCACAAAGCAGCAGTAGGAGTATTATCTCTCCGGAGAGCTCCGAAGCTGGGTAAACCACTCGTGTGCCCCGCCTCGATCTGCTCTTCGTGCGACCTCCGCCCCCCGCCGAACCGAAAGGGGCTCCGTCCCCATAGGTGCTCGTGGAGTCAGTTTTCCCCGGCAAACACGATCAATTGACCAGTCAAACGGTCCACATTCACCAGCGCACATTACCATAGGGCCCACCCGTTAGCGCATATATGAAGGATAGAAATGGTAATAAATTAGTGGTCGGTGGGTATTCGAAGTCGTGAGACCTCTAGTTGGCGGTCACCGGCGGTTGGGGGCGTTCATTGGGCGATGGGGTGGGGATCCCCGGAGAAAAAGCTCGGCAGGGGGGGCTAGAGGGATGGCCGGTGCGGCGGCGGACCGGCGGTGGGGAGTGGTTTCGGGGAGGGTGGGCCGGCCGCGGGCGGCGGGGGCTGGCGGTTCGGCCGGTGGTGGCTGGCGGCTCAGGGGGGTGGAGTTTGATGATAAACTGGAGGCCCTTGATTTCGTATCCAACGGCTGGAAAATCTAATGACCAGAGTTGAAAAAGTCAGTCGACTGACGTGTAGCCTCACCCCGCACGTACACATGCACGCGCGCAAGACACGCATGCATGTAGGCGTGCAACACTGACACGTACACACGCACGCTTGCTGGCGTGCAACACTGACACGTACACACGCACGCATGCTAGCGTGCAACACTGACACGTACACATGCACTCACGAACACACGCACGTACGCACCCATGCATGCAACACTGAAACGTACCCTTGCACGCACGCAACACTCGCACGCCTGCATGCACACAGCACACGACGCAAGACACACGTTCAACCTATACATGCATGCACCCTTTGTTAAAGACATGGATTGTTACGGGTATTAATCAATCTTATCTGTGATAAGCAGAACATTGATGTTTGCAGTGGTCTTTATGAATCACAACGTATCGAACGGGCTATCAACATAGCAGGCTTAGAGCAGGTACAATAGTACACAGTTAGCAGGCTATTAGCAGTTCCACGTCATCAAATTCATAGCTGGAAGAGAGAGAATGAAGAGAAAAGGAGGGAGCGGGCACTTGAGCTATCGCCGGCTTGAGCGCAAGAAACAAGAAATCAAGACTGCATGCAGCCCGCATGCAGCCGTGTGAGCCTACGCGCCTCTCCTTTCCACCAATGAGCATGTGCCTTCTTTTCTTCTTTCACATGCAAGCATTAAATCCAGTAGCTAGTTTGCAGCCCATCTATTATATTAGCTGGCTATTATAAAGGCTCCAAGTGACATGGCATTGGTATATAGCCAGCAGTTGGCTTTCTTATTAATCATGCCCTTATCTACATGTAAAATATGACGTCACACTCAATGAACAATCATTGGTTTATGAAATGCCCGCTTCTGACCGCCCTGGTCCACCAAAGGTTCCTCTGTTGTGCGCTGCCCTGCGTTGGGTCACTGACATGCATGCCATGCACCCAAAGAGCCCACATGTCAGTGGAAGAACGGCGTGGTGTCCTAGGTCAGAGTCGAGGGCGCCACTCGCGGCACGCCCGGCTGAACACGCCTCCGTGCCGCATTCAAACGCCTCCATGAAACCCGCCCATGTGGAAGCCGAGAAACCCACTCTGGACACATGTCCGTTCATGACCGGGCCGGCGTTAAACGCAACGCCAGCCAAGCTCCTCCCATCCGCCATCTATTTAATCTCCTATTTAAACGAGGCCAAACGCCGGCCAAGATTCGCACACCTCCACCGCTCCCCTATCTACTCCACCATTTTGTCCACTCTTACAATGGCTTACGAAGAGTAGTTATTCCGCACCCAAGCCGGCTGGGTAGCCCGCCGGATACGAGCTATGCAGCTCGCTGATCCACCTCCCTCCCCTCGCCCGACGGAGCCAGTTGCCACCCCAAGCCGGCACGTGGTTCAGCAACTCGCCGCTCCAGGCCAGCTCGACGAGGAGCGGCACACGGGCGTCATTGCTGCCGTCCACGCCGCTATCTCGTACCGCGTCTCCCGTTTCTGTGGCCGAGACTCCCATCCCGGCGGACGCGCCATGCAAGCAGCGACAGAAGCCGGGTGCGCGAAGAGCGACGAGTCGGTGGCCAGTGCCTCCGCGTCCGCCGCCATCATCGAGGAGAAGTATAACACGGGAAGCCATCGCCGCTTGGGTGCCATGAAGGCCACCGCGGAGGCAACGACGGCGTACATAGCAGGTGTCTTGCCGGATCCTTTTTTTGCGAGGACCTTCGTCGACCCCGCATGGGCTCCACGGAAGAGGGGAATGTTAGGATGAACTTGAGCCGGTGCCGGCCATGGCGAAGTAGTGGCCGGTGATGAACTCGAATCGGTGTCGGCCACCATCATCTTCGGCACCAACCAATGATATCAGTTGGGCAGTGGGGAAGCGAGCCGTCCTTTGTGCTGAAGCATATACCTCCGGGGCTCCCGACAGTCCGGTGATCGTGCTGCCGGACATGAGGAACACAAATCGATCGGCGGGCGACCATTTTGCCATGTATTATATACCTGTGCTGTCCAGAACTAGCACCGCGTAGTTCATTTGAATGTAATGAAATTCGTCATGTTTGTATGAAAATCCGGTATTTTATATGATTTCCGTCGTTGTTTATATGAAATATCAGTTTGTCTACGTGTTTGCGTGAATTTCGTCCGGTTGGTTGAGTTGCTGTCATAATATGTGCGGCTACGGTTGGATGGCGTAATTTGCGGGTCACCGGTCGGTCTGCGGGCGGCTTGGGCGGCGTTGTGGGACAAAAAACACAGCTCGTGCGAGCTCGTCTCCAACGTGCGCGCTGGAGGATGCATGACAACATGAGCACCCGAGCCATTCCTCGTTCATCGGTGGCAAAGGCATCGGTGGACAAAAGGGTCGCCAATATTTTGGCTACCCCTGGCAAGATCCAAACAGCCCCTCCCAATAGATTCAAATCCCTCGTTCGCCATGGAATTTTGCCATGTGTTGTTTTCATGGACTAGCAAGATGCCCGTGCATTGCACGGAACATCAAGATGCATTTTTTTACAAACTCCCGCATGCATGCAAGGGATAACTAATGTCCTCCTTTGGTAGTACCACGAGGCAAACACCATTAATATTGCATCGATTAGTGTTAGTGGCCTTGTATTCTGCAAATTGTAATTTTGATAGTGGCCCCTTGTATATAAAAATGGAGGGAGAAAGATGAGAGATAAGGTGAGGAGGAGTGGGGCGTGGTGGTGACTGGTGGTCGGACTGGGCAGAGGCATGGGGATGGACGGCGCATTATGTCTAGGTTTGTATCTCTCTCACACACACCCACGTAGGTGGGAGGCGTGCACGAAGAGAAGAGGTGCACGCACGGCGCACGTACTCCCGTCTCTTTCCCAACCACACCCGCGCGGGTACACGGTGGAGCTCATTTCTGTATGAAAAAGGCAGCCCACGTGGTAATTTGGCACGTGTACTGGTTGTCCACTTGGTGGAGGGAGGATCGTCTACCACGGGTGAACAAACAAATTGCGACTTGACGCGTTATGTTAAATTAAAAAAAGAGGCAAACCATGTGGGGCCTACCTTAGAGGCAAGGCTCTATACACTGGAGTACTTTTGATGTGTCCCGTCAACTCGCAGAACAAGGAGAAGCTTGCTTTGTACGCCGTCTCCCCCGCCCACAGGCGCGGTGGCTCGCAGGATGAGGTGAAGCTTGCTTACTACGCCTTACGCCCGCTCCCTCGCCCACGCGCGCGGTGGCTCGCAGCACGAGGAGTAAATTTTACTACTCCCTCCGTTTACTCCTCGTCCCTACTACGTACTTTGGTTAGTACTCCCTCCATTTACTTATACAAGGCCACTATAAAAAATACATTTTGCATCTATACAAGGCCACAAATAGTAATCGAGACAAAAGTTACTACTCCCTCCTTTCCAGTTTATGGCTCAATTTCAAAATCTCTCTGTCGGTGTCAAAACCGGCGGATCTCGGGTAGGGGGTCCCGAACTGTGCGTCTAGGCGGATGGTAACAGGAGACAAGGGACACGATGTTTTTACCCAGGTTCGGGCCCTCTCGATGGAGGTAAAAACCCTATTCCTGCTTGATTAATATTGATGATATGGGTAGTACAAGAGTTGATCTACCACGAGATCAGAGAGGCTAAACCCTAGAAGCTAGCCTATGGTATGATTGTTGTTGTTGTCCTACATTCTAAACCCTCCGGTTTATATAGACATCGGAGGGGCTAGGGTTACACAGAGTCGGTTACAAGGAAGGAGATCTGCATATCCGTATTGCCAAGCTTGCCTTTCACGCCAAGGAGAGTCCCATCCAGACACGGGACGAAGTCTTCAATCTTGTATCTTCATAGTCCAACAGTCCAGCCAAAGGTTATAGTCCGGCTGTCCGGATACCCCCTAATCCAGGACTCCCTCAGTAGCCCCTGAACCAGGCTTCAATGACGATGACTCCGGCGCGCAGATTGTCTTCGGCATTGCAAGGCGGGTTCCTCCTCCGAATACTTCATAGGCGGGATCTAAGCTGAGGGGAGCCGGATACCTGCCTGACGATATCGCACACCGGCTCCCAGATGCGGGGCAGCTCATCCCCACCCCCAGGCCCCACGAGAGGGCAGTGTTCCTTACCCATTTCCTCTGCGGACTGGGATCCCCTCTCCACTCATTCGTCCGGAGACTCATGTTCTACTACGGCCTGGACTTCCACGATCTGGCCCCGAACTTCATCCTCAACATCTCGGCGTTTATCGTCGTGTGTGAGGCCTTCCTCCGCATCAAGCCACACTTCGGCCTATGGCTGAAGACCTTCAATGTTAAACCGAAGGTGGTGGGCGGCCAGCAGGCGGAGTGCGGAAGCGCCATGGTGGGCAAGATGCCCAACGTCACATGGCTCGAGGGATCCTACGTGGAGACCATAAAGGGGTGGCAATTGGGGTGGTTCTACATCACCGAGCCGCATGACCCCAAATGGGCAGCGGCCCCCGAGTTTCGATCC
This sequence comes from Aegilops umbellulata, assembly GCA_032464435.1. Classification (NCBI taxonomy): domain Eukaryota; kingdom Viridiplantae; phylum Streptophyta; class Magnoliopsida; order Poales; family Poaceae; genus Aegilops; species Aegilops umbellulata. The sequence continues at coordinate 337,597,254 of CP136058.1, forward strand.
GGAATCCCTACGCGGCTCACCTCCTGGAAAGAGAAGGGCCTGCCCCGGGGTAGTCCGGGAGAGCTGACCGGACTCCAAACTTGTATCCAAAACATGGTGAACAAGAAGCTCAAGCTTGTCAACATAGTCCAGGTCATGCTCATCCGCCGGATCCTCCCGTGTCAACAACGGGCGTTCAACTTGTGGGAGTTCGACCTGGCCCAGCACCAAACTCTGAGCGAGCTCTTCGACACAACACACGAGGATGCTTGGAAGGTGCTGTTTAAGGGCGCCGAGGTTCCCCCTCCCCTTACGGAGGATCGCGGATTCAGCGCGAAGCGCCAAGCCAGCGCGTTAAGCTATTTTGTCTCTTTATAGGGTATTCATTTTTCATAGTTTAACTATGTGCGGGATCTAAGCTTCCATGTCTTTGACAGGAATGGGTGGAGACGTCGGGGCAGATTAATTGTCCAGACCCCCTGCTCGAAGACCCTGTAGATGCTCTCCTGACGAAGATGCTTACTCCGACTCCTTATGACGTGCCGGAGAAAAAGGTCAAGAAGAAGGCTACGGGAACCCGAAAGAGTTCCCGGCGCCAGGTGTTATCGGACTCATCATCCGATGACTCCGAGACGCACTCCTCCCATGGAAACGAGGAGGAGGCAGATAAAGGTTCTTCCCCTCTAGCCGGGGAAGACAAGAAGAGGAAGGCCGCCCCAACTGGGGAGGCCGGAGGGTCCAAGAAGGCTAGGACTCTCCCTCAGGACTACTCCGCCACCGCCGCCGACAGCGAAGACGAGTGGCCACCCAGGGGCAAGCCCCTGGCCAGATCGTAAGTATTCGGACACCAGATTAACTCTTGGCACTATTTAATTGCACAGCTTCTTCTGACGCCGGACACGGTTATGCAGTCCGTCCCGGGCCTGTATCGATGTATCCTCGTCGAGCGGTTCTTTGGACCCGTCGGCCATGAGCAGCGGAGGATCACTTCCAACCGCCTCCACCCCTCACCCTACGGACAACGCCGAGGTGTTGTCTCAAAGGGCACCAATCCGAGGGGAGGTAGTCCTGGAGGTGCCACAAGGCGACCTTCCGGACTACAGGCGCAAAGGGAGCAAGGCTCCCAAGGGCTCCAAGTTCGGCCCTGGGCCGAATACCGCACCGGAACCCCCAGTGGTTCCGGACTCCGGCAGGCGCCCCCCCACTAAGAGGGGCAAGCCTACCATGCCGGTGACCTCCGTCCAACCGGAGGCACCAGATAATTTGCTAGAGGTGCTTAACGGCGCCTCCATCGACGAGGAGCACCGCACTATTATGAGTGCGGTGATCCACAAGGTTCAGTCTGCCAAGAGCGGACTGACTGAAGCCTGTGCCAGCCTTCTAACAGGCTTTGAGGTATGTATTAAAAATATATGAAAATATTCCGCATAGACAGTAGCCCCTGATGCTCTGTTCGGTGTTCACAAAGAAAAGCCGAATAGAGGATCTAAAAATATCCGCAAAAGTCTAACGTAAGTATGTCGATATGCGTATGCAGGCTTCGCTGCTGACCTCTGCCGCACTGACTGCAGAGGTCGATGCGCTGAAGCAGAACCTCTAGCAGTCCGAGAAAGAGCTCGTCCTTGCCAAGAAGTAGCTCGAGGAGAACTAAGGTAAGTAATGCCTTGTCTATGTGTGAATATATAAAAAAGATGCAGTTGCAAAAATGATAGGATCGTTATTAATGTGCCAGGGGACACGACCGAGGTGGCGACCCTGAAGCAAGCACTGTCCGAGGCCGAAAACAAAGCGGCCACGGAGAGCACCGAGCGGGGGAAACAAGAGGTGCGGGTTGCTGAGGTGCAGCAAGAGCTCCAGGCTCTCATGAAAAAGCATGCGAGTTTGGAGCTTGACTCGAAGACGCGAGAGTCCGAGCTTGCCTCGGCCCTTGAGGGTGCTAAGCATGCCAAGGCCGAAGCCTAGAAGACCCTCCAGGAAATTGAGGCGATGAAGAAGATAGCGACGGGTAAGGCATTCATTATGCAAAGCAAGCATGTGAAAGTAAATTACTTGTTACTTACCCGAGTCCGGAGCTCTCCAGGAGCGTTCGCAGATTTAACCCGCAGTGTGTCGAATGCTGCAAAGCACTATCGAGCCGAGGAGGGGAGCTCGACGGAGAAGGTGTTCTGGTCTCAATATACTGATGCCGACCACCCGGTGCCCTTAAGCGACTAGCTAAAGCAATTGGTCGAGCTCCATAAGGCGGCCGAATAGGCCATGAAGGGTCTTATAGTCCGGCTGTGGCCTAGAGACGCCATGCCAGGGAGCTACTTCGGGCTGGTGAGGCGTCTTGTAGATGCCTGTCCTTGGCTTGAGGTCATCAAGCGCTCCATCTGCATCGAGGGCGCCTGCAGGGCGCTTGCCCGTGTTAAAGTACACTGGGGCAAGATGGACGCTGAGAAGCTGGTGAAGGATGGGCCACCACAGGGCAAGGAGCATCGCCACCCTGAAATGTACTATGAGCGCATCCTGAAGGGTGCCCGCCTTGTGGTGGATGAATGTTCCAAAGATGTAATATTTGAGTGAACTCGCTCGTTTGGTCATGTACGCTGAAAACTTGTTCATATGCGCTATGCAACGCTTGTTTGAATTTAAAATATTACCTTTTGTGCGGCCGTTTATTAAATATGAGAGATGGCGAGTCGTCGGCTGATACGTCTCCAACGTATCTATAATTTTTGATTGCTCCATGCTACTTTATCTACTGTTTTGGACTATATTGGGCTTTATTTTCCACTTTTATATTATTTTTGGGACTAACCTATTAACCGGAGGCCCAGCCCAGAATTGCTGTTTTTTGCCTATTTCAGTATTTCGAGGAAACAGAATATCAAACGGAGTCCAAACAGAATGAAACCTTCGGGAACGTGATCTTCTCACCAAACGTGATCCAGGAGACTTGGACCCTACTCCAAGAAGTTTCCAGGGAGGTCACCAGGGTGGAGGGCGCGCCCCCTGGGCGTGCCCCTGCCTCGTGGGCCCCTCGGAGCTCCACCGACGTGCTCCTTCCTCCTATATATACCTACATACCCCCATTAGACCAGAGGCGGAGCCAAAAACCTAATTCCACCGCCGCAACTTCCTGTATCCACGAGATCCGATCTTGGGGCCTGTTCCGGAGCTCCGCCGGAGAGGGCATCCATCACGGAGGGCTTCTACATCAACACCATAGCCCTTCCGATGAAGTGTGAGTAGTTTACTTCAGACCTTCGGGTCCATAGCTAGTAGCTAGATGGCTTCTTCTCTCTTTTTGGATCTCAATACAATGTTCTCCCCCTCTCTCATGGAGATCTATTCGATGTAATCTTCTTTTTGCGGTGTGTTTGTTGAGACCGATGAATTGTGGGTTTATGATCCAACTAATCTATGAATAATATTTGAATCTTCTCTGAATTCTTTTATGTACGATTGAGTTATCTTTGCAAGTCTCTTCGAATTATCCGTTTGGTTTGGCCAACTAGATTGGTAGTTCTTGCATTGGGAGAAGTGCTTAGCTTTGGGTTCAATCTTGCGGTGTCCTTACTCAGTGACAGAAAGAGTTGCAAGGCACGTATTGTATTGTTGCCATCGAGGATAACAAGATGGGGTATTTATCATATTGCATGAATTTATTCCTCTACATCATGTCATCTTGCTTAAGGCGTTACTCTGTTTTTAACTTAATACTCTAGATACATGCTGGATAGCGGTCGATGAGTGGAGTAATAGTAGTAGATGCAGGCAGGAGTCGGTCTACTTGTGACGGACGTGATTCCTATATACATGATCATACCTAGATAACCTCATAACTATGCTCAATTCTATCAATTGCTCAACAGTAATTTGTCCACCCACCGTAGAATATCTATGCTCTTGAGAGAAGCCACTAGTGAAACCTATGGCCCCCGGGTCTATTCTCATCATATCAATCTCCATTACTTTATTTTACTTGTTTTGCTTTTGCTTTTCACTTTGCATCTTTATACCAAAAATACCAAAAATATTATCTCTATCAGATCTCACTCTCGTAAGTGACCGTGAAGGGATTGACAACCCCTAAGCGTTGGTTGCGAGTTGCTACCGTTTTGTGCAGGTACGAGGGACTTGCGCGTGACCTCCTACTGGATTGATACCTTGGTTCTCAAAAACTGAGGGAAATACTTACGCTACTGTGCTGCATCACCCCCTCCTCTTCGGGGAAAACCAACGCTAGCTCGAGACATAGCAAGAAGGATTTCTGGCGCCGTTGCCGGGGAGGCCTACGCAAAAGTCAACATACCAAGTACCCATCACAATCTCTATCTCTCGCATTACATTATTTGCCATTTGCCTCTTGTTTTCCTCTCCCCCATGTAACGCCCCAGATGTAACTTGCCATATTTGTAATCCAACTCTTGCCATTTCCGGCTATGTGCTATGATATTCCCTCCGTGTTTGGGTTCTCTCCGTTTTGCATTTTGGTCATGTCATGCATTTCATATCATGTCATCATGTGCATCGCATTCGCATACGCATTCGTCTCATAAATCCGAGCATTTTTCCCGTTGTCCGTTTTGCAATCCGGCGCTCCTATGTTCCCCGGCGCCCCCTTTTACATTTCTTCGTGAGCGGGTATTAAACATTCTCGGAATGGACCGAGGTTTGACATGTGGCCTTGGTATAGCACCGGTAGACCGCCTGTCAAGTTTCGGGTCAATCGGAGTTCGTTTGGTACTCCAACGGTTAACCGGGTAACCGTGAAGGCCTCGTGTGTGTTGCAACCCAACACCCCTTCAAAACAGCCCAATAACCCATCTAAGTCACTCCCATGTCCTCCGCCGTTCGATCACGATCGCGTGGGCGAAAATCGCTCTCCGTTTGGAGCCTCCTAGCTCCTCCTATCTATAAAAACGTCCTCCCCTCTAAATCTGAGAGAGCTACACCCCCCTAACCCTAATTTTTTTCCTCGAAATCCGTGCAATCAACCGGCCGCCGCACTGTTCATCCGCGCCGCCGCACTGTTCATCCGCGCCGCCGCCCGCGTCCAATCGGGACGTGCCACCTGTCCCGCCGCCGCCCGTACCGCGCAGGCCCGCCGGGGCCCGTGGCCGGCCCTCCCCGGCCCATCCGCCGCCGCCGCGGCCATCCGCGCCCGCCGTCTTCCCGTCCGCCGCCTGGACTCGCGCCCGCGCCCGCACCCCGCGGCCGCCGCCCGCGCCGTCGCCGGCAACGCCGCCCCGCGCGACGCCGCGCTCGGCCCCGCGCCGCCGCGCCGCCCCCGCGCTCCGCCGGCGCCGGATCCGGCGAGATCCGGTCGCCCGGCCTCTCCTCCGCCTCCCCTGAGCCGAGCCGCCTCCTCCGGCGCCCTCCCGGCCAGATCCGCCGCTCCCTCCGGCGAACCTCGGCTTCCGCGCCCGGCTCGGTTGACTTTTACTTCTCCCCGAAAACTCTAAGTCATTTATTTTCATCATCATCATCTCATCTTCGACATGCCCTAACTTTGCATCCGTAGCTCCGATTCGTGCGTATAATATGTCGATTTGTTCGCCTCGAAGAGTAAATCATTTTGTTCCATTGCACCATTTTCATTTGAGGTCATCTTGATGCCCTAAATGCTGTTAGAATAGGGCTAGTTGATGTTAGTTGCTGGATCTTATCTGAGCATGCACTTTTGTCATTTTTTCCATGATGGATGTGTACCTCCTATGAAGTTGAGTCCTACATGAGTTTTGTAATATGCCATGTTACCTATCCATAGGTTTTTTCCATGTATTTTTATGATCTATGTGGTGACTAGCACAAGCATGCAAACTAGGTGTCTTGATGTTGCTGATTTCAGAGACTTATTGATTTCACTAAGTCCCTGACTGCTGTTATTTTCGTGCCATGTATTCATGTTGTTTCTGAGTGATCTATGCATAATTTGAGCATGATCAGTAAGGGAGTTTTGAACTTGAGTATTTGCTTAATCCATCCGTGCCTTTGTTTGCAATTATGGAGTGCCATAGCTTGAGTCAATCGAGCTCTACTTTTGCTTCAAATTATTGCTGACAGATTGTTTACGTGTTATTCGATATTGCCAAGCTGGTGTAGTTGGTCCTTACATGATATGATGTTATTCTTGCCATGTCTAGTTACTATGCCATGTCTTTTTGATGTATGTATGATTAGTTTATCATTCAATGCTCTGTAGTGAGTGCATCGAGCTCACGAACATGCCTAGTCGTTAACAGTTTTCTGCCATGTCCAGTTTTCTGCTAAGTCTGAAACCTGTAACGAAACTTGCTTATTTGTCATGGGTGTAATCATATTTTATGGTCCTTTTTGGCTATTGGTCAGTAAGGGACTTTTGTCAAGTGCTATGTGTAGATTCATTCCATGTCTTATTTTGCTATGTTCTGAACCTGTAGCATGTTGTTTCATTGCTCTGAACATGTCATCCTGATGTTAGTTTCTGCTTGTTGATATTTTCACTAAGTCTGTGAACTTGTTATCGTTTGCTCTTTTGCCATGCTTGTTTGGACCTGTTATGATGTGATTTAGCCGTAGCTCAGTGTTCATCTTTTGTCTAGCAACTTGATTAGATTACTGTAATATGCTTTGTTGACATGTTTGGGCGCAGTAGCTTAATAATTTGTTGCTTGCTAAGTAGCATCATGCTGTTTATGGCAGTTTCGTGTCATTCTTGTATTGCTTGCCATTTGCAAACCGTGCATGCGATTCCGGTGATCTTTATATCGTTTTCAACCGAAATCACCTCATCTATCCAGTGGCATGCTTGGTTTGCCAAGATTATGTCCTGTTCATCCTTGTCCTTCCGGAGCATGCATACGCATTGCATATCACCTCTCGCATATCATGCCATGTTTTGCATCATGTTGATTGCGCATTGCATCGTGGTTGATATTGGTTCCTTTGCTTGTTATCTTGTCTTGGGTAGAGCCGGGAGACGAGTACGTGAACGAGGATTCCGTTGAGAATGCTTACGAGGACCAAGCTTTCGACAACTCTGAGAACCTTGCAGGCAAGATGACCATACCCTCGAAATCACTTCTATCTTTGCTTGCTAGATTGCTCGCTCTTTTGCTATGCCTATGCTGCGATACCCACCACTTGCTATATCATGCCTCCTATATTGCCATGTCAGCCCCTAACCATCCATGTCCTAGCAAACCGTTGTTTGGCTATGTTACTGTTTTGCTCAGCCCCTCTTATAGCGTTGCTAGTTTCAGGTGAAGATGAAGTTTATTCCTTGTTGGAACATGGACTTGTTGTTCCTTGTTGGAACATGTTTACTTGTTGGGATATCACAATACCTCTTATTTAATTAATGCATCTATATACTTGGTAAAGGGTGGAAGGCTCGGCCTTATGCCTGGTGTTTTGTTCCACTCTTGCCACCCTAGTTTCCGTCATACCGGTGTTATGTTCCCGGAGTTTGCGTTCCTTACACGGTTGGGTGATTTATGGGACCCCCTTGACAGTTCGCTTTGAATGAGACTTTTCCAGCAAGGCCCAACATTGGTTTTACCATTTGCCACCACCTACCTTTTTCCCCCGGGTTTTCGCGAGCCCGAGGGTCATCTTTTTTTTAGCCCCCCCCCCGGACCAGTGCTTCTCTAAGTGCTGGCCCGAACCGAGCAACCTGCGGGGCCACCTCGTGGCAACTCGAGGGCTGGTTTTACTCGTAGCTTGACTTATCCGGATGTGCCCTGAGACCGAGATATGTGCAGCTCCTATCAGGATTTGTCGGCACAATCGGGCGGCTTTGCTGGACTTGTTTTGTTGTTGCCGAAATGTCTTGTAGTCCGGGATTCCGAGATTGATCGGGTCTTCCCGGTAGAAGGAATATCCTTCGTTGACCGTGAGAGCTTATCATGGGCTAAGTTGGGACACCCCTGCAAGGTATTATCTTTCGAAAGCCGTGCCCGCGGTTATGAGGCAGATGGGAATTTGTTGTTGTCCGGTTGTAGAAAACCCGAAGTTGACCTTAACTAAAACACATCAACCGCGTGTGTAACCGTGATGGTCTCTTCTCGGCGGGGTCCGGGAAGTGAACACGGTTGTTGGAGTTATGTCTGACGTAGGTTGTTTCAGGATCACTTCTTGATCACTTCTAGCTTCACGACCGTGCTTTGCCTTCTCTTCTCGCTCTCTTTTGCGCTATAGCCACCACATGCTAGTCGCTTGCTGAAGCTCCACCTCATAAACCCCTTTCCCACCTTTAAGCTTAAATAGTCTTGATCTCGCGGGTGTGAGTGAGTCCCCGTGACTCACAGATATTATCACCACAGTTGCAGGTACCAACGATGTCCGTGCAGATGACGCGACCGAGCTCACTTGGGAGTTCGATGAGGAACGTGGCCGTTACTATGTTTCTTTTCCAGATGACCAGTAGTGGAGCCCAGTTGGGTGATCCGGGGATCTGTTTAGCATTTGGGGTAGTCTTCTTTCATTTTGGTACCGTAGTCGGACCTTGAGTGTAATCTGTATGATGGATGTTATTTATGTACTTGTGTGAAGTGGCGATTGTAAGCCAACTATGTATCTTTCCTCTTTATTTATTACATGGATTGTGTGAAGATTACCTCACTTGCGACACTGCTTTCAATGCGGTTATGCCTCTAAGTCGTGCCTCGACACGTGGGAGATATAGCCGCATCGAGGGCGTTACAAGTTGGTAATCAGAGCCTTTCCCGACTTTAGGAGCCCCCACTGTTTGATCGTCTTTAGTGGCCGAGTTGTGTCTAGGAAAAAAAGTTTTGAGTCTTTAGGAATTATATATCGGAGAGTTTAGGAATTCTTTTTACTCCCCAGTCCCTTCGACCTTCTGGTAAGGCATCCTGACATAGAGTTTTGACTCTTCTCTTCTCAAATTTCACTAAATTTTTTTTTAGGATCACGCGGGTATATTACAATCGTTCCGATGGTTTTATGATGACAACATTGTCTTGGTTGCCTCCTGACATTTAGGGGTTGTGGCAGTGTCCCGGGGAGTTGAGCTCCGAGGTGTTGTCGTCATAATTTTATCGTTGCGGTTTTGGAATACCTGAGTTTAGTACGACCGACATCGAAAATCTCTTTTGTACAGTTGTTGGTGAGATAACCCTGATAGCCCAGTACTGTGGCGAGTGCAGGGGTATCGCCATGACTTGTATAACGGATGTGTTTTCGAAGGTTGAGGTAGACGATTTCTGAAGGTTTCTTGGTTATGTGTTGAAGGATGGATACAGATGGTTGTAGGATTTGCTAGTTTGGGTGAGATATTATGCTTCCCCTGTATCCCCAACACCTGATTGCATAACCAGAAAGTTTCGGGAGTTTATAAGTGGGAATTCATGTAGCTTTAGTATTTCTTCAGCAGATATTTGGTTTGTGATTGGGTAATCCTTACCAAGTATTTGTTCACTTCCGTACCTTGTTGATTTTATTCCTTACCATGTTCTAAGTGGCTTCTCAGTTTTGGAAGTGTGATGATTTACATTGGAATTCATTCGTTCATTCTCGTTCGAATGTTAATTGTGAAGACTATATGTTGCAATTTCGTTCTTTTGATTCAGCTTCAATATATCTCTGTCAAGATGCTAATGGATGTCACCCTCTTCAGGATGGCTCCACCAACGCGTCAGAATCCGGAACGCAATGACGGGAATCAGGCTAACCCTCCGCCACCGCCTCCACCTCCGGAAGCTTGGCAGGCCTTGATGACTGCCACAAATGCCAATGCTCAGATTCTGATTCAGCTCTTGCAAGATCGCAACCAAGGGCAAGCTAATCAAGAGAATCAAGGCCAAGGCAACAATCAGCCGCATTTCGCTTCACTGAACCAGTTCCTTGCTAATCAACCAAAGACCTTCAGCTACTGTGTCGAGTCCACTGACGCTGATGATTGGCTCGTGGACATCAGCAAACATTTCGAGTGCAGCAATGTCAGACCTGAGGACTTTGTCAAGTTTGCCTCTTTTCAACTCAAAGATCAAGCTGCTGAGTGGTTCCAGCAATACAAAGATTCCAGAGGAGGTCGTGTGATCACTTGGGATGATTTCCGCCGGGACTTCAAAGCACACCACATTCCAGAAAGTGTTGTTGAGCTTAAGCGTGAGGAATTCCGCAATCTCAAGCAAGGCAACATGACTGTCTATCAATACAACACTCAGTTTCAGAAACTCTCTTTTTTGCAAGGCAAGACATTCCTGATGAGAAGAGTATGATCTACCAGTTCAGGCGTGGTCTCAGAGAAGATCTGCAGCTTGCTCTCGTGCTTTTCGAGCCATTAAAGTATGATGAATTCTACAACATGGCGCTGAAACAAGAAGCTGCTCAGCTCAAGTGTGAGGCATCTAAGAAGAGAGTCAGAGACGCAGTTCAGTCTTCTTCTTCCTCACTTGTGGCAGCTAAGCAACAGAAGTTCTGGTTGCCTCCTCCTCCTCCGTTCCGTCAGCCTTATCAGCAGAAGAACTCAAGTGGCCGTGGATCTTCCCACCCACCCAACCCTGGCTATCAGAACAAGTCTCAGAACCAAGCCCCAAGGCCAAGTGCTCCTTACCATCGTCCGCTCTCAGAGGTGACTTGTAACAAATGTCAGCAGAAGGGTCACTATGCGAACAAGTGCTTCAACCAGAGGCGCCTTCCGCCTCCTCCTCCTGTGAAATCTTCCAGCAATGCAGTGGTCAAGCATAATCCTAAGCATGTCAAGGTGAACATGTTGAATGCAGCTCAAGCAGAGGAGTCTTCTGAAGTGATCATGGGTAATCTTCCTGTTAATGATATTCCTGCAAAAGTCTTATTTGATACTGGTGCATCGCATTGTTTCATGTCAAGACCATTTTTCGCCAAGCATGAGTTCACTTCTTCGAATTTGGATAGACCCATGCCTGTCATTTCTCCTGGTAAACGTTTGAGCTCAAGTCTGGTGGTTCCCAATGTTTCTATCAAGATGGGTGACTACAAATTCTTGTCTAAACCAATTGTGCTTGGTGATTCTGATGTTGATCTCATTCTCGGGATGGACTGGCTTTCTAAGCACAAGGCTCAGCTTGAGTGTGCTGCCAGGGAAATCAAATTGACTCACACTTCAAACGATGTGATCATCTATGCTTCTCGTGATGATACCATTCGGTTGTTTTCTCTCAATGAGATGGGTGAAATGGAGGCTATCTCTCAGATTCCAGTCGTTTGTGAGTACCAAGATGTTTTTCCAGAAGAGCTTCCGGGTATGCCTCCCCGTCGGCCAGTTGAATTCGTTATTGAGCTTGAGCCTGGCACGGAACCCGTTTGCAAGCGTCCTTACAAGCTTGGACCAGATGAGCTTAAGGAATTGAAGATTCAACTCGATAAACAAGAACGTCTGGGTCTGATCAGACCGAGTTCTTCTCCTTGGGGTTGTGGTGTTCTTTTTGTCAAGAAGAAGGATGGCACGGACCGACTTTGCGTCGATTACCGTCCATTGAACAAGAAGACTATCAAGAACAAGTACCCACTTCCCAACATCAATGAGCTATTTGAGCACCTCAAAGGTGCTAAGGTGTTCTCCAAGCTTGACCTTCGTATGGGTTATCATCAGATTCACATTCGTGAAGAAGATATTCCCAAGACAGCATTCAGAACAAGCTTTGGTTCTTATGAATATACTGTCATGTCTTTCGGCCTCGTCAATGCTCCTCCGTATTTCACTCGCTTGATGAATTTCATCTTCAACCCTTACATCAACGAATTTGTCTTGGTCTATCTTGATGATATCTTGGTCTTCTCCAAGAATAAGAAGGATCATGCCGAACATTTGCGGTTGGTACTCGACAAGCTCAGAGAGTATCAGTTATATGCGAAGTTCTCCAAATGTGAATTCTGGCTTGATGAAGTTCTTTATCTTGGCCATATCATCTCTGCCAAGGGCATCGTTGTTAATCCAGAGAGGGTGTCTGCAGTTTTGAATTGGAATCCTCCTCAGAATGTCAAGCAGCTTCGCAGTTTCCTTGGACTGGCAAGCTATTGCAGAAGATTCGTTGAGAATTTCTCCAAGACTGCCAAGCCTCTTTCCAACCTCCTCCAGAAGCATGTGAAATATGTCTGGTCTCCTGAGTGTGACGTTGCTTTCAACACTCTCAAAGAGAAACTCGTCACTGCTCCAGTTCTGACTCCTCCTGATGAATCCAAGCCTTATGAAGTATTCTGTGATGCTTCTCTCCAGGGCCTCGGTGCCGTCTTAATGCAAGAGAAGAAGGTTGTTGCCTATACCTCTCGCCAGTTGAAGCCCAATGAAAGGAACTACCCCACTCACGATCTTGAGTTGGCGGCAGTTGTCCACGCTCTAATAACATGGAGACATCTCCTGTTGGGAAGGAAAGTGGACATTTTCACAGATCACAAGAGCCTCAAGTATATCTTCACTCAGCCTCATCTCAACCTCAGGCAAACTCGATGGGTCGAAATGATTCAAGAGTATAATCCGAGTATTGAATACACTCCAGGCAAGGCTAATGTGGTTGCAGACGCTTTGAGCAGAAAGGCTTACTGCAACAGCTTAATCCTCAAACCTTTTCAACCAGATCTCTGTGAGGCTTTTCGCAAGTTGAATCTCCAAGTTGTTCCTCAAGGTGTTCTTGCCAACCTCGTTGTCTCCCCTACCTTGGAAGATCAGATTCGTGAGGCACAATTGTTGGATACCATGGTGAAGAAGGTGAAACGTGGTATTGAAAAGAGCATCCCCAAATACAAGTGCTATCGAGTTGATGACAGAGATACTCTTTTCTTCGAGGACCGGATCGTGGTTCCAAAGGGTGATCTTCGTAAAGTAATTGTGAACGAAGCGCACAATTCTCTTCTGTCTATTCATCCTGGAAGTTCAAAGATGTACCATGACCTCAAGCAGTCGTATTGGTGGACTCGAATGAAGCGTGAGATCGCTCAATTCGTGAATGAGTGTGATGTCTGCAGAAGGGTGAAAGCAGAACACCAACGACCAGCTGGTCTTCTCCAACCTCTTGCTATTCCTGAGTGGAAGTTCGATCATATTGAAATGGACTTCGTGACTGGTTTTCCTAAGTCTAAGCGTGGAAATGATGCTATCTTCGTCGTCATCGACAAGCTCACCAAAGTGGCTCATTTTCTTCCTATCAAAGAGTCTATCACAGCAGCGCAGCTGGCAGAGCTCTACACCTCCAGAATTGTCTCTTTACACGACATTCCACAATTGATCTCGTCAGACCGTGGCAGCATCTTTACCTCCAAGTTTTGGGATTCTTTTCAGACGGCCATGGGCACCAACATCCGCTTCAGCACAGCGTTCCACCCTCAGACTAGTGGACAAGTCGAGCGTGTCAATCAAATTCTTGAAGATATGCTCAGAGCCTGTGTTATCTCTTTCGGCATGAAGTGGGAGGATTGTCTTCCTTATGCTGAATTCTCTTACAACAACAGTTTTCAAGCCAGCTCGGGTAAAGCCCCATTCGAGATTCTCTATGGCAGAAAGTGCCGTACTCCTCTTAACTGGTCTGAAACCGGTGAACGTCAATTGCTCGGAAATGATTTGATCTCAGAGGCTGAGGCCATGTGCAAGGTGATTCGTGAGAACCTCAAAGCAGCGCAGTCGCGCCAGAAGAGCTATTACGACAGCAAACACCGAGATGTGGCATTCGAGATCGGAGACCATGTATACCTCCGCGTCTCTCCAATGAAAGGAACTCGTCGCTTCGGTATCAAGGGGAAACTTGCCCCCAGATACGTCGGCCCTTTCAAGATCATCGGGAAACGAGGCGATCTCGCCTATCAACTTGAGCTTCCCTCCAACTTTGCAAATGTGCACGATGTCTTCCACGTGTCACAGCTTCGCAAGTGCTTCAAGACTCCTGAGCGCACCATCAACTTCGAAGAGATTGATCTTCACGAAGATTTGTCCTATCATGAGCATCCAGTTGCTATTCTTGAGACAACTGAGCGCAAGACTCGCAACAAGTCAATCAAATTCCTCAAAGTGAAATGGTCACATCATTCAGACCGAGAGGCCACATGGGAGCGTGAAGACCACCTACGTTCCGAGTACCCGGAGTTCTTTCAGTCCTAGATCTCGGGACGAGATCCTCTCGTAGTGGTGGTGTGTTGTAACGCCCCAGATGTAACTTGCCATATTTGTAATCCAACTCTTGCCATTTCCGGCTATGTGCTATGATATTCCCTCCGTGGTTGGGTTCTCTCCGTTTTACATTTTGGTCATGTCATGCATTTCATATCATGTCATCATGTGCATCGCATTCGCATACGCATTCGTCTCATAAATCCGAGCATTTTTCCCGTTGTCCGTTTTGCAATCCGGCGCTCCTATGTTCCCCGGCGCCCCCTTTTACATTTCTTCGTGAGCGGGTATTAAACATTCTCGGAATGGACCGAGGTTTGACATGTGGCCTTGGTATAGCACCGGTAGACCGCCTGTCAAGTTTCGGGTCAATCGGAGTTCGTTTGGTACTCCAACGGTTAACCGGGTAACCGTGAAGGCCTCGTGTGTGTTGCAACCCAACACCCCTTAAAAACAGCCCAATAACCCATCTAAGTCACTCCCATGTCCTCCACCGTTTGATCACGATCGCGTGGGCGAAAACCGCTCTCCGTTTGGAGCCTCCTAGCTCCTCCTATCTATAAAAACGTCCTCCCCTCTAAATCTGAGAGAGCTACACCCCCCTAACCCTAATTTTTTTCCTCGAAATCCGTGCAATCAGCCGGCCGCCGCACTGTTCATCCGCGCCGCCGCACTGTTCATCCGCGCCGCCGCCCGCGTCCATTCGGGACGTGCCACCTGTCCCGCCGCCGCCCGTACCGCGCAGGCCCGCCGGGGCCCGTGGCCGGCCCTCCCCGGCCCATCCGCCGCCGCCGCGGCCATCCGCGCCCGCCGTCTTCCCGTCCGCCGCCTGGACTCGCGCCCGCGCCCGCACCCCGCGGCCGCCGCCCGCGCCGTCGCCGGCAACGCCGCCCCGCGCGACGCCGCGCTCGGCCCCGCGCCGCCGCGCCGCCCCCGCGCTCCGCCGGCGCCGGATCCGGCGAGATCCGGTCGCCCGGCCTCTCCTCCGCCTCCCCTGAGCCGAGCCGCCTCCTCCGGCGCCCTCCCGGCCAGATCCGCCGCTCCCTCCGGCGAACCTCGGCTTCCGCGCCCGGCTCGGTTGACTTTTACTTCTCCCCGAAAACTCTAAGTCATTTATTTTCATCATCATCATCTCATCTTCGACATGCCCTAACTTTGCATCCGTAGCTCCGATTCGTGCGTATAATATGTCGATTTGTTCGCCTCGAAGAGTAAATCATTTTGTTCCATTGCACCATTTTCATTTGAGGTCATCTTGATGCCCTAAATGCTGTTAGAATAGGGCTAGTTGATGTTAGTTGCTGGATCTTATCTGAACATGCACTTTTGTCATTTTTTCCATGATGGATGTGTACCTCCTATGAAGTTGAGTCCTACATGAGTTTTGTAATATGCCATGTTACCTATCCATAGGTTTTTTCCATGTATTTTTATGATCTATGTGGTGACTAGCACAAGCATGCAAACTAGGTGTCTTGATGTTGCTGATTTCAGAGACTTATTGATTTCACTAAGTCCCTGACTGCTGTTATTTTCGTGCCATGTATTCATGTTGTTTCTGAGTGATCTATGCATAATTTGAGCATGATCAGTAAGGGAGTTTTGAACTTGAGTATTTGCTTAATCCATCCGTGCCTTTGTTTGCAATTATGGAGTGCCATAGCTTGAGTCAATCGAGCTCTACTTTTGCTTCAAATTATTGCTGACAGATTGTTTACGTGTTATTCGATATTGCCAAGCTGGTGTAGTTGGTCCTTACATGATATGATGTTATTCTTGCCATGTCTAGTTACTATGCCATGTCTTTTTGATGTATGTATGATTAGTTTATCATTCAATGCTCTGTAGTGAGTGCATCGAGCTCACGAACATGCCTAGTCGTTAACAGTTTTCTGCCATGTCCAGTTTTCTGCTAAGTCTGAAACCTGTAACGAAACTTGCTTATTTGTCATGGGTGTAATCATATTTTATGGTCCTTTTTGGCTATTGGTCAGTAAGGGACTTTTGTCAAGTGCTATGTGTAGATTCATTCCATGTCTTATTTTGCTATGTTCTGAACCTGTAGCATGTTGTTTCATTGCTCTGAACATGTCATCCTGATGTTAGTTTCTGCTTGTTGATATTTTCACTAAGTCTGTGAACTTGTTATCGTTTGCTCTTTTGCCATGCTTGTTTGGACCTGTTATGATGTGATTTAGCCGTAGCTCAGTGTTCATCTTTTGTCTAGCAACTTGATTAGATTACTGTAATATGCTTTGTTGACATGTTTGGGCGCAGTAGCTTAATAATTTGTTGCTTGCTAAGTAGCATCATGCTGTTTATGGCAGTTTCGTGTCATTCTTGTATTGCTTGCCATTTGCAAACCGTGCATGCGATTCCGGTGATCTTTATATCGTTTTCAACCGAAATCACCTCATCTATCCAGTGGCATGCTTGGTTTGCCAAGATTATGTCCTGTTCATCCTTGTCCTTCCGGAGCATGCATACGCATTGCATATCACCTCTCGCATATCATGCCATGTTTTGCATCATGTTGATTGCGCATTGCATCGTGGTTGATATTGGTTCCTTTGCTTGTTATCTTGTCTTGGGTAGAGCCGGGAGACGAGTACGTGAACGAGGATTCCGTTGAGAATGCTTACGAGGACCAAGCTTTCGACAACTCTGAGAACCTTGCAGGCAAGATGACCATACCCTCGAAATCACTTCTATCTTTGCTTGCTAGATTGCTCGCTCTTTTGCTATGCCTATGCTGCGATACCCACCACTTGCTATATCATGCCTCCTATATTGCCATGTCAGCCCCTAACCATCCATGTCCTAGCAAACCGTTGTTTGGCTATGTTACTGTTTTGCTCAGCCCCTCTTATAGCGTTGCTAGTTTCAGGTGAAGATGAAGTTTATTCCTTGTTGGAACATGGACTTGTTGTTCCTTGTTGGAACATGTTTACTTGTTGGGATATCACAATACCTCTTATTTAATTAATGCATCTATATACTTGGTAAAGGGTGGAAGGCTCGGCCTTATGCCTGGTGTTTTGTTCCACTCTTGCCACCCTAGTTTCCGTCATACCGGTGTTATGTTCCCGGAGTTTGCGTTCCTTACACGGTTGGGTGATTTATGGGACCCCCTTGACAGTTCGCTTTGAATGAGACTTTTCCAGCAAGGCCCAACATTGGTTTTACCATTTGCCACCACCTACCTTTTTCCCCCGGGTTTTCGCGAGCCCGAGGGTCATCTTTTTTTTAGCCCCCCCCCCCCGGACCAGTGCTTCTCTAAGTGCTGGTCCGAACCGAGCAACCTGCGGGGCCACCTCGTGGCAACTCGAGGGCTGGTTTTACTCGTAGCTTGACTTATCCGGATGTGCCCTGAGACCGAGATATGTGCAGCTCCTATCAGGATTTGTCGGCACAATCGGGCGGCTTTGCTGGACTTGTTTTGTTGTTGCCGAAATGTCTTGTAGTCCGGGATTCCGAGATTGATCGGGTCTTCCCGGTAGAAGGAATATCCTTCGTTGACCGTGAGAGCTTATCATGGGCTAAGTTGGGACACCCCTGCAGGGTATTATCTTTCAAAAGCCGTGCCCGCGGTTATGAGGCAGATGGGAATTTGTTGATGTCCGGTTGTAGAAAACCCGAAGTTGACCTTAACTAAAACACATCAACCGCGTGTGTAACCGTGATGGTCTCTTCTCGGCGGGGTCCGGGAAGTGAACACGGTTGTTGGAGTTATGTCTGACGTAGGTTGTTTCAGGATCACTTCTTGATCACTTCTAGCTTCACGACCGTGCTTTGCCTTCTCTTCTCGCTCTCTTTTGCGCTATAGCCACCACATGCTAGTCGCTTGCTGAAGCTCCACCTCATAAACCCCTTTCCCACCTTTAAGCTTAAATAGTCTTGATCTCGCGGGTGTGAGATTGCTGAGTCCCCGTGACTCACAGATATTATCACCACAGTTGCAGGTACCAACGATGTCCGTGCAGATGATGCGACCGAGCTCACTTGGGAGTTCGATGAGGAACGTGGCCGTTACTATGTCTCTTTTCCAGATGATCAGTAGTGGAGCCCAGTTGGGTGATCCGGGGATCTGTTTAGCATTTGGGGTAGTCTTCTTTCATTTTGGTACCGTAGTCGGACCTTGAGTGTAATCTGTATGATGGATGTTATTTATGTACTTGTGTGAAGTGGCGATTGTAAGCCAACTATGTATCTTTCCCCTTAATTTATTACATGGATTGTGTGAAGATTACCTCACTTGCGACACTGCTTTCAATGCGGTTATGCCTCTAAGTCGTGCCTCGACACGTGGGAGATATAGCCGCATCGAGGGCGTTACACCCCACTTCACCCTTCCCGTTTTATTCGCCCTCTCTTTCCCTTTGCCTTTTGTTTGCTCGTGTGTTAGTTTGCTTGCTTGTTCGTCACGATGGCCTTACCTAATTTTGGTGATCTTCACCTTAAAAGGCTAGAAGATATCGAAAACAATGTCAGGAAGTTTATGGTCTTGCAATTTGAGCATAATAATTTCTTTAGAAACGAGCTTAAGGAACAAAAGAGTTTTATGAGTTATATGAATAAAGAGCTCGATGATATGTCCAAAGAATTTGATGGTGTAAGAGCCCACATTGCTCATCTTAAAGGAATGACCACTGAAATTTCGGATATGCAAGCCACCTTAGTCAATAAGATGGCCGCTAAACCGAATAACTATGAGAATCAAGATGAAGATATAAAAGTTATTGATGTGTCCCCTATTAAATCTTTGTTTTGCAATATGAATCTTGATGAATCTGATTATGATCTTCCGTTACCTAGAAGGTGTTCTAAGAATTCTGAGTTTTTAGATCCTGATGATGAAATTGATTAAAAAGGGATTGAAAGAAATAAAAATCTAGATATTGCTAAACCCACTATTTTGGATCTCAAGGAATTTAACTATGAAAATTGCTCTTTAATTGATTGTATTTCTTTGTTGCAATCCGTGTTAAATTCTCCTCATGCTTATAGTCGAAATAAGGCCTTTACCGAACACATTGTTGACGCATTAATGCAATCTTATGAAGAAAAGCTTGAGTTGGAAGTTTCTATCCCTAGAAAACTCCATGATGAGTGGGAACCTACAATTAAGATTAAAATTAAAAATTATGAGTTTCATGCTTTGTGTGATTTGGGTGCTAGTGTCTCTACTATCCCCAAAGCTTTGTGTGATTTGCTAGATTTCCGTGACTTTGATGATTGCTCTCTAAACTTGCATCTTGCGGATTCCACTATTAAAAAGCCTATGGGAAGAATTAATGATGTTCTTATTGTTGCAAATAGGAATTATGTGCCCGTAGATTTTATCGTTCTTGATATAGATTGCAATCCTTCATGTCCTGTTATTCTTGGTAGACCTTTCCTTAGAACGATTGGTGCAATTATTGATATGAAGGAAGGGAATATTAAATTCCAATTTCCCTTAAAGAAGGGCATGGAACACTTTCCTAGAAATAAAATAAAACTACCATATGAATCTATCATGAGAGCCACTTATGGATTGCCTACCAAAGATGGCAATACCTAGATCTATCCTTGCTTTTATGCCTAGCTAGGGACGTTAAACGATAGCGCTTGTTGGGAGGCAACCCAATTTTATTTTGTGTTTTTTGTTTTGGTTGTGTTTAGGAATAAATAATACATCTAGATTCTGTTTATATGTGGTTTTATCTTTTAATTAGTGTTTGTGCCAAGTTAAACCTATTAGATCTTCTTGGAAGATAGTTATTTGATCTTGCTGTAATTTCCAGAATCTTTGCGCTCAGTGCCTGAATTGTTAAAAATCACCAGAACGTGATAAAATAGTGATTCCAATTGCTTCTGATCAATAAACAAATTGCCCAGGTCGTCTAATTTTGTTAGAATTTTTTGGGTTCCAGAAGTTTGCTTTAGTAACAGATTACTACAGACTGTTCTGTTTTTGACAGATTCTGTTTTGCGTGTGTTGTTTGCTTATTTTGATGAATCTATGGCTAGTAACTATAAACCATAGAGAAGTTGGAATACAGTAGATTTAACACTAATACAAATAAAGAACAAGTTCACTACAGTACCTTAAAGTAGTCTTTTGTTTTCTTTCTCTAACGGAGCTCACGAGATTTCTATTGAGTTTTGTGTTGTGAAGTTTTCAAGTTTTGGGTGAATTCTTTTAATGGATTATGGAACAAGGAGTGGCAAGAGCCTAAGCTTGGGGATGCCCATGGAACCCCCAAGATAATCCAAGGACACCAAAAAGTCAAAGCTTGGGGATGCCCCGGAAGGCATCCCCTCTTTCGTCCACTTCCATCGGTAATTTACTTGGAGCTATATTTTTATTCACCACATGATATGTGTTTTGCTTGGAGCATCTTGTATTATTTGTGTCTTTGCTTGTTAGTCTACCACAATCATCCTTGCTGTACACACCTTTTGAGAGAGCCATGCATGAATTGAAATTTGTTAGAATACTCTATGTGCTTCACTTGTATCTTTTGAGCTTGATAGTTTACTCTATGTGCTTCACTTATATCTTTTTGAGCGTGATAATTTTTGCTCTAGTGCTTCACTTAGATCTTTTAGAGCATGGTGGTGGATTGTTTTAAAGAAAATTGATCTCTCATGCTTCACTTAGATTATTTTGAGAGTCGTTAATAGCATGGTAATTTGCTTAATGTTAATATACTTGGTATTCAAGATATGTGAAACTTTCTTTTTAGTGGGTTGAATACTAAGATAAGTTTGATGCTTGATAATTGTTTTGAGATATGGAGGTGATAATATCATAGTCGTGCTAGTTGATTAGTTGTGAATTTGAGAAATACTTGTGTTGAAGTTAGCAAGTCCAGTAGCATGCACGTATGGTTAAAGTTGTGTAACAAATTTGAAGCATGAAGTGTACCTGGCTTGTGCATCCTTATGAGTGGCGGTCGGGGACGAGCGATGGTCTTTTCCTACCAATCTATCCCCCTAGGAGCATGCGCGTAGTACTTGATTTTTGATGACTTCTAAATTTTTGCAATAAGTATATGAGTTCTTTTGACTAATGTTGAGTCCATGGATTATACGCACTTTTACCTTTCCGCCATTTGTTAGCCTCTTCGGTACCGTGCATTTCCCTTTCTCACATTGAGAGTTGGTGCAAACTTCGCCGGTGCATCCAAACCCCGTGATATGATACGCTCTTTCACACATAAACCTCCCTATATCTTCCTCAAAACAGCCACCATACCTACCTATCATGGCACTTCCATAGCCATTCCGAGATATATTGCCATGCAACTTCCACCATCATCATCGTCATCATGACATGCTTTACTTTTGTCATATTGCCATTGCATGATCTTGTAGTTGACATCGTATTTGTGGCAAAGCCACCATGCATTATTTTTCATACATGTCACTCTTGATTCATTGCACCATCCCGGTACACCGCCGGAGGCATTTATAATAGAGTCATATCTTGTTCTAGTATCGAGTTGTAATCATTATGTTGTAATCAATAGAAGTGTGATGATCATCATTATTAGAGCATTGCCCAATCAAAAAAAAGGAGAAAGGCCAAAAAGAAAAAAAGAAAGGCCCAGGAAAAAAAGAGAGAAAATAAAAAGGGCAATGCTACTATCTCTTTTTCCACACTTGTGCTTCAAAGTAGCACCTTGTTCTTCATGAAGTGAGTCTCATATATTGTGCTTCAAAGTAGCACCATGATTTTCATATAGTGAGTCTCATAAGTTGTCTTGTTCATACTAGTGGGAATTTTTCATTATAGAACTTGGCTTGTATATTCCAACGATGGGCTTCCTCAAAATGCCCTAGGTCTTCATGAGCAAGCAAGTTGGATGCACACCCACTAGTTTTCTTTTGTTGAGCATTCTTAGCTCTAGTGCATCCGTTGCATGGCAATCCCTACTCCTTGCATTAACATCAATTTGATGGGCATCTCCATAGCTCATTGGTTAGCCTCGTTGATGTGAGACTTTCTCCTTTTTTTGTCTTCTCCGCACAATCCCCATCATCATATTCTATACCACCCATAGTGCTATGTCCATGGCTCGCGCTCATGTATTGCGTGAAGGTTGAAAAAGTTTGAGATTATTTGAGTATGAAACAATTGCTTGGCTTGTCATCGGGGGTATAGAAGTTGGGAACATCTTTGTGTGACGAAAATGAAGCATAGCCTAACTATATGATTTTGTAGGGATGAACTTCCTTTGGCCATGTTATTTTGAGATGACATAATTGTTTGATTAGTATGCTTGAAGTATTATCATTTTTATGTCAATATGAACTTTTGTCTTGAACCTTTTGGATCTGAATATTCATACCATGATTAAGAAGATTTACATTGAAATTATGCCAAAGTATCACTCTGCATAAAAAATTCTCCTTTTATCATTTACCTACTCGAGGACGAGTAGGAATTAAGCTTGGGGATGCCTGATACGTCTCCAACGTATCTATAATTTTTGATTGCTCCATGCTACTTTATCTACTATTTTGGACTATATTGGGCTTTATTTTCCACTTTTATATTATTTTTGGGACTAACCTATTTACCGGAGGCCCAACCCAAAATTGCTGTTTTTTTGCCTATTTCAGTATTTCGAGGAAACAGAATATCAAACGGAGTCCAAACGGAATGAAACCTTCGGGAACGTGATCTTCTCACCAAACGTGATCCAGGAGACTTGGACCCTACTCCAAGAAGTTTCCAGGGAGGTCACGAGGGTGCAGGGCGCCCCCCCGGGCGCCCCCTACCTCGTGGGCCCCTCGGAGCTCCACCGACGTGCTCCTTCCTCCTATATATACCTACGTACCCCCATTAGACCAGAGACGGAGCCAAAAACCTAATTCCACCGCCGCAACTTCCTGTATCCACGAGATCCCATCTTGGGGCCTGTTCCGGAGCTCCGCCGGAGAGGGCATCCATCACAGAGGGCTTCTACATCAACACCATAGCCCTTCCGATGAAGTGTGAGTAGTTTACTTCAGACCTTCGGGTCCATAGCTAGTAGCTAGATGGCTTCTTCTCTCTTTTTGGATCTCAATACAATGTTCTCCCCCTCTCTCATGGAGATCTATTCGATGTAATCTTCTTTTTGCGGTGTGTTTGTTGATTCCGATGAATTGTGGGTTTATGATCCAACTTATCTATGAGTAATATTTGAATCTTCTCTGAATTCTTTTATGTATGATTGAGTTATCTTTGCAAGTCTCTTCGAATTATCCATTCGGTTTGGCCAACTAGATTGGTAGTTCTTGCAATGGGAGAAGTGCTTAGCTTTGGGTTCAATCTTGCGGTGTCCTTACTCAGTGACAGAAAGAGTTGCAAGGCACGTATTGTATGGTTGCCATCGAGGATAACAAGATGGGGTATTTATCATATTGCATGAATTTATTCCTCTACATCATGTCATCTTGCTTAAGGCGTTACTCTGTTTTTAACTTAATACTCTAGATGCATGCTGGATAGCGGTCGATGAGTGGAGTAATAGTATTAGATGCAGGCAGGAGTCGGTCTACTTGTCACGGACGTGATGCCTATATACATGATCATACCTAGATAACCTCATAACTATGCTCAATTCTATCAATTGCTCAACAGTAATTTGTTCACCCACCGTAGAATATCTATGCTCTTGAGAGAAGCCACTAGTGAAACCTATGGCCCCCGGGTCTATTCTCATCATATCAATCTCCATTACTTTATTTTACTTGTTTTGCTTTTACTTTTCACTTTGCATCTTTATACCAAAAATACCAAAAATATTATCTCTATCAGATCTCACTCTCGTAAGTGACCGTGAAGGGATTGACAACCCCTAAGCGTTGGTTGCGAGTTGCTACCGTTTTGTGCAGGTACGAGGGACTTGCGCGTGACCTCCTACTGGATTGATACCTTGGTTCTCAAAAACTGAGGGAAATACTTACGCTACTGTGCTGCATCACCCCCTCCTCTTCGGGGAAAACCAACGCTAGCTCGAGACGTAGCATCGGCTTCTGCCCCCGTGCCACGAGTGCTGGGGTGTTCGGGATAAACCTGAGCACTCTTTTTCCCATTCTTGGGTCCTTCGAGGGAGGTGCTCAGCGCAACAAACAAGGCAATCGGACTATAATGCTTTATCACTCTCACTTAGCCAGAGAATTCTATAATTTTAAATTTTGGCGAAGCCCCTAGTGTTCGGAAGACCGAGTTCGGGGCGCTATACACGCCTAAGCCAGACAAAGCCGACTCCTCACCCTAAGCGGCATAAGTCTTTAAGGACTCGAAACCTCTCGAACAGCGACCAGCTCTCGCCTTATCATGACAGTCAGTTTTAGCTTTCTCTACTGAGGTGCTTAGCCCAGCTGAACCGGGGCACAATCGCAGTAGTTCTCCCAGTGCTACCTTAGCCGATATAGCGGAACATAAGGTACCAAAACAAGGGAGCCGGGCAAACCCAACTATTGACTCAAGACATGATTCGGAGCTGATGCATATAATGCTACAAGTTCGGGGTGTCGCACTTGTGAAAGTGTTCGGACTTCTCACGCCGTATTATGGGATGCCTATGCCCCTGGCGTATTGGTCGTACTAGAGTGTACGGGTGCTAAATGTCATGAATGAACATATATACATAAAAAGGGGGGAATAGAGCATGCCATAATAGACTGAAGCTCTGCATTGTTTATTCGAAAAGGTACATTAAAAGCAAAACGATACAAATGGTGCGATAAGCAAAAAATGGGATTATTTGACATGTCCCCTCCCTGGGCGAGCTGCGGAATGGTATTTAAAGCAGGTATTTTGCTCGTTAAAGAGACCACCTGGGGGTTCCATAGTGTGACGTAGCTTTTCTGCCTCCCTCGTTGTTGTATAGTGTGTTCGGCGATTGTACTGCCGGACAGGTCTTCCGGAGAGTAAAGTCCTGAAAGTGAGAAAAAATAACAAAGTCGGAAGCCCCTAGTGCGGTTGAGCCGCATTTTGGGGCGTGCCGTGGTCGTGCCCCTCCCCCTATGCCCATGGTATTTTCAGAGCGTAATTATGTACGCGTGGCACGGGTTTCGCCGTTTGGCTGGGGCTAGGGTTGGGGCCGCATTGCTACGCCTGCTCGTAGCGTGCCAGGCGGTCTTGTTGCAGATTACTCCGAGCGCGATTGACGACGTCTGGACGTTTGATCGCCGGACTGGAGAATTGCCTTGAGAGGCTGCTTTGTGCTTCTGCTGCGAGGGCCGCAGTGTGCTCCTCTGTTCGGAGGGAGCGTTCTGTGTTTCCATTGACTGTGATGACCCCCCGAGGTCCTGGCATCTTGAGCTTGAGGTATGCGTAGTGCGGCACCACATTGAATGTTGCAAATGCGGTTCTCCCGAGCAGTGCATGATAGCCACTACGGAACGGGACTATGTCGAAGATTAACTCCTCGCTTCGGAAATTATCCAGGGATCCAAAGACCACTTCTAGTGTGACTGAGCCTGTGCAATGGGCCTCTACACCTGGTATGACGCCTTTAAAGGTCATTTTTGTGGGTTTGATCCTTGAGGGATCCATACCCATTTTGCGCACTGTGTCCTGATAAAGCAGGTTCAGGCTACTGCCGCCGTCCATAAGGACGTGAGTGAGGTGAAATCCGTCGATGATTGGGTCTAAGACCAATGCGGCAAATCCGCCATGACGGATGCTAGTGGGATGGTCCCTGTGATCGGAAGTGATCAGACAGGAGGACCATGGGTTGAACTTTCGGGCGACTGGCTCCAACGCGTATACGTCCCATAACGCACGCCTCCTCTCCCTCTTGGGGATGTGGGTTGCGTATATCATGTTCACCGTCTGCACTTGTGGGGGGAACCCCTTCTGTCCTCCGTTGTTCGGTGGTCGGGGCTCCTCCTCATCATCGCTATGTAGCCCCTTGTCTTTGTTTTCGGCGTTTAACTTGCCGGCCTGCTTGAACACCCAACAATCCCTGTTGGTGTGGTTGGCTGGCTTGTCGGGGGTGCCGTGTATTTGGCACGAGCGATCGAGTATACGGTCCAAACTGGACGGGCCAGGAGTGCTTCTTTTGAATGCCTTTTTCCTCTGACCGGGCTTAGAGCCTCTGAATCCGGCATTAACTACCGTATCCTCAGTATTGTCGCTGTTAATGCGGCATTTGTGTTTGTTGCGACGTGATCTGCCATTGCTGTCCTTGGTATCCGAAGTACCAAGGCTCTTTGATATGTTATTGCTGCGAGCCAGCCAGCTGTCTTCTCCCGCGCAAAAGCGGGTCATGAGTGTCGTGAGGGCTGCCATAGATTTCGGCTTTTCCTGGCCGAGGTGCCGGGCAAGCCACTCGTCGCGGATGTTATGCTTGAAAGCTGCTAGGGCCTCTGCATCCGGACAGTCGACGATTTGATTTTTCTTGGTTAGGAACCGTGTCCAGAATTGCCTGGTCGATTCCTCTAGCTGTTGAATTATGTGACTCAAGTCATCGGCATCTGGTGGTCGCACATAAGTGCCCTGGAGGTTGTCAAGGAATGTGGCTTCCAGATCTTCCCAACAACCAATGGATTCTGTTGGCAAGTTGTTGAGCCAATGCCGAGCTGTTCCTTTAAGCTTGAGTGGGTGGTATTTGATGGCGTGTAGAGCGTCGCCACAGGCCATGTGGATATGAAGGAGATGGTCCTCAATCCATACCGCGGGATCTGTCGTACCATCGTATGATTCGATATTCACGGGTTTGAAACCCTCTAGGATTTGATGATCCACTACTTCATCTGTGAAGCATAGCGGGTGTGCGGCGCCTCTGTACTGGGCTATATCACGATGCAACTCAAATGAGTTTTGTCTACTGTGTTCGGCCCGGCCGGATTTACTTTTACTATATCCCGCGTGACGGTTATCGTCTCGTGTGGTGGGGCGCCCTCGCGATCCATAGATTGATCTTGCTTGCTTTGCTTTGTCCTCCAATATGTCTCGCAGGTCTAGCGCATTTCCCCGTGCCTTGGTATTTTTTTAGTGACACCGGGGTGCGGCTTGAGCTATGGGCCGAGAGGCCTCTCTGTTGCAGCCACGAGGTGGCTGATCAACCGCGTCATACACTTGAGATGTAGGTTTAAATGCTTCCTCCTCTAATCGGGGTAGCAACCTGCGCTTTGGGTAGCTCTTGGAGGGGCGTTCGAGTTCATATTCCTCGGCCGCAAGGACTTCAGTCCATCTGTCAGCTAGCAGGTCTTGATCAGCTCTAAGCTGCTGCTGCTTTTTCTTAAGGCTATTCGCCATGGCCATAAGCCGGTGCTTGAAGCGCTCTTGCTCGACGGGATCCTCAGGCACGACAAATTCATCGTCATCGATGCTTGCCTCGTCTTTGGAGGGAGGCATGTAATTATCATACTCTACCTCTCTATCTGCCGCTCTCTCAGGAGGGATGGCTTCTCCATCCTCCCGCGCTGAATCTTGCTGGAGGGGGTTGTCTTCAGCACTATCCGGGGTGTTATTATCTCCTGTGCCGGTATAACTGTTTTTGCTTTGGCGAGACTTAGAGCAGCGCCGCTGACGCCGGTGCTTAGGTTGCTTCTTGGAGGGGTCATCCTCCGTTGTTCCGTCGCCATTGCCCTCTTTGGGTGTGTCCACCATATATATGTCATATGATGAGGTGGCTGTCCAGTGCCCTGTGGGCGGTGGTTCCTGTTCGTCTCCTACATCGTCGTCCATACCGTCGATGTCTTCGGAGTCGTACTCGAGCATATCGGTCAAATCATCGACAGTGGCTATGTAGTGGGTGGTGGGTGGGCGTCGAATTTCTTCGTCATCCACATCCCAATCTTGCCGGTCATAATCCGGCCAGGACTCTCCTGACAAGGAGAGAGACCTCAGTGAATTTAGTATGTCGCTGAAGGACGAGTGCTGAAAGATATCCGTGGCTGTGAACTCCATGATCGGCGCCCAATCGGATTCGATTGGCAGGGGCGCGGGTGGTTCGGAGTCCGGAAGAGAATCTGACAGTTTGGAGTCACGGGCCTCGCGAAGGGCAAGGCTGGTGTTCGGATCGATCGCCGTTGAGGCTGCGGCATCTGTAGCGGGGTCTAACCACCCGCCCACGGATGGCGCAATTGGCTCCGAATTGAAGGTCGAAGCGGTTGCAGGTGCGGTCTCCTGAACACTGTTCGGCGGTAGAGCTAAATCATGCCCATCGAGACAGTGCGATGCACTCGGCCGGGGCTCGAATCCGTCGAAGATCAAGTCTCCGCAGATGTCGGTCGTGTAGTTTAAGCTTCCAAACCTGACCTGATGGCTAGGGGCGTAACTTTCAATCTGCTCTAGATGGCCAAGCGAATTGGCCCGCAGTGCAAAGCCGCCAAATACAAAAATCTGTCCGGGGAGAAAAGTCTCACCCTGGACTGCATCGCTAACGATGATCGAAGGAGCCATCAAGCCCAACGATGATGACACAGAGGAACTCTCAATGAAAGCACCAATGTCGGTGTCAAAACCAGCGGATCTCGGGTAGGGGGTCCCGAACTGTGCGTCTAAGCAGATGGTAACAGGAGACAAGGGACACGATGTTTTTACCCAGGTTCGGGCCCTCTCGATGGAGGTAAAAACCCTACTCCTGCTTGATTAATATTGATGATATGGGTAGTACAAGAGTTGATCTACCATGAGATCAGAGAGGCTAACCCTAGAAGCTAGCCTATGGTAAGATTGTTGTTGTTGTCCTACGGACTAAACCCTCCGGTTTATATAGACACCGGAGGGGGCTAGGGTTACACAGAGTCGGTTACAAGGAAGGAGATCTACATATACGTATTGCCAAGCTTGCCTTCCATGCCAAGGAGAGTCCCATCTGGACACGGGACGAAGTCTTGAATCTTGTATCTTCATAGTCCAACAGTCCGGCTGTCCGGATACCCCCTAATCCAGGACTCCCTCACTCTCCAACCAAGGTAGACAGTGAGTGGTCAAATTAATTTAGTAGTTTGCAGAAGTAATTAGTACGCTCGTTTTTCTCAAGAAGTTATGTTTACCGAGGCATTAATTAGAACGAATGCATGAATGACCACTAAATTTCCATGGACTTGTACATGCATTGGTTACTTTCCTCTTGACACTGCTTGCGTCGGGTGATCTAACGCACCTCGAAATCCAACATGTAATGGTACTACTACTAGTATAGTAGAATTTAGACTTATCAAACGGAAAAACGAATGTTTTTTAGATGAGCCCTATAAACCCTAGTGGGTACGTACTCCGTAAAAACAGATTTTTCCAAAACTAAGTCGCTCCCTTTCATGAATTCTGTAGTATACTCCTCCGTCGATGCTCCCTTTCATGAATTCTGTACTTCCTGTCGCCGACATGTGGGACATATAGCAACCGGGTCGACGTGTCAAGCACCAAATAACAGTGTAGAACAGTAGGGGGACGCACCCCACTCGTACCGGACCAGTAGTAGTAATGAGCAATGAGACGTCAAATCACAATGCCGCACTTTCCCAGATGGACGAAGCAACCATTATTTCACACTTCGGTTCGCCATCATCTCAAACCACGTACTAGTATTGCTTCTGCCTCAAGAGGGACACGCGCATCGCCTTGGTACATCATGACACGTGGGACCGCATGACAGGCCATGCTCCCCGCCGATCGCTCGGTGTCGGGGATATACCCCGCGCACGTAAACCTGCCGGAAGTATAACCCGGCCGGACTTGGCGGTATACTTGAGATCCGGCTGACACTTGGCGATTCACTGGCGACCCGCCCTGGTCTGGCGGTTTACAAACAACCCACCTGGTCATTATGATTCAGTGGTGATCCGGTGTGCGGGACAGACAGATGATAAGGCCCAAGGCCCAGAAGGCCGGTTCACGTTTAATGGTGGGCCGGTTTATGAGGAAAGCGTAAGGACTATTCTCCTACAAAGGAAGCAAGACTAGGACTCCACTTGTAATAAAGTAATCCTAATCCAACTAGGACTAGTCATGTAAACCGCCCCTTCAACATATATAAGGAGGGGCAGGGCTCCCCAAAGAGAGACAAGCTACAAGCAACAAGAAACAATATCTAGGGCTAGACACAAAGAGGAGAGCCGGCTTACGGTGACTCCTTCATGATCATAATGAGACATAGCCACAAACAGCATGTAGGGTTATTACCGGATGATGTTTCCCAGGGCCCGAAGCTGTCTAAATCCTTGTCTTATATTGCGTCTCTCGATTCCACCCAACCCCTCTCAAGCTACCACATAGATGCGTTGGCCTCGCGACTAAGTACTGACACTAGGACATATGCCGTGACAAAACCGCGACAGTTGGCGCCCAGTGTGGGGCCTGCGCACGATGGTGTTGAGTTCTTGGAGGGCGCTATCCCAGGGATCCAGAAGCTCCGTCTAGCTTATCGAAAAAGTTCCGGCCGGTTTGTGGGAGAGTTCCGGCCGGCTCGCCGAAAAAGTTCCGTCAGGCTCATCGAAAGGTTCCGCCGGTTCGTCAGAAAGTTCCAGCCGGATTATTGGAAAGTTCTGACCGTCTCACCGAAATGTTCTGTCCGAGTCATCAAAGAGTTCCGACTTAGGCTACAAAAAGTTCTGGATTATCAAATACTTCCGGATTATCAAAAATTCCGGTTGGATTATGAAGAGGTTCCGGTTCAAAGGTTCCGGATTATCAAAAGTTTCGACTGGGTTATCTAGAGGTTCCAGCTCAAAAGGTTCCAGAGTATCAAAAATTCCGGCCGGGTTATCGAGAGGTTCCAGCTCAAAAGGTTCCAGAGTATCAAAAATTCCGGTTGGATTATCAAGAGGTTCCGGGTCAAAGGTTCTGGATTATCAAAAGTTCCGGCCGGATTATCAAGAGGTTCCGGTTAAAAAGTTCCAGATGATCAAAAGTTCCGGCCGGATTATCAAGAAGCTCTAGTTCTAGAAATTCCGGCTCAAAAAGTACCGGCCGAGTTATATGGAGAGCTCAGGCACTAGAAGACACAGAACCAATCAACTCTTTTGTCAAAACAAAAGCAGCATTATGCATTATCCAGCGCCAGCATCCGGCAAAAAATACCAGGTGCTATCCTTTCTATGTATTTTATCAGTACATGTTAATTCATCCAACAACAATTACTCTGGCCTGTAATATTTTTATGCAGGGCAACTATTAAACGAAAAAGGGTGGTGTTATACCGCGGATGCACGTTCGGCTGTGCCGCATGGCTCTACGGGCACGCGTGTCTCGGTCCAGTTTACACCAAACGCGCCAGCTGACTCGCCCGTCCGCACCACCTTACAACGCCACGGACGACTGCCCGTCCACCCTCGCGGCCGGTCACGCGTCCGCGCCGGCTTACAACGCGGAGGACAACTTGCTCGTCCGCGCCGGTTTACAACACCGGGCCGACTCATCTGCTTAGCTCCCGCGGCCGACTCACCCGTGAGTGATTTCAGTTTCACCTAGTGATCATCAACTTCATGGCGGGTTATTTCCGGCCTAAACGAATCAGGTGCTATCCATCTAGAGTCTATTGTATTAGCACATGATATTTTTTGTCAAAGAACAAATTACTTTGATTTGTATATTCTTATATACAGGATCATTATTCATTACAAATGTGGTTTATACCACGGGCATGGAGCACGGGTGGATAATATTCTGCTTGGCGATAGTCTGAGACATATTACATGATGAATGGACGCATACAAGTCGCCGCCCTTGCGGCCCGGGCTACATCGACTTGCCGGGATCGCGTTTGGTCGCTGTTTAATGGACGTGCACAAAGTCGCCGCCTCTGTGGACCCGGTCTACATTAACTCGCCCGTCCGCCCCGGATTACAATGCCGCGGCCGACTCATTTGTCCGAGCTGCCTCTGATGTCGCGGTCGTCCTTGTCATCCATTTCTCACGGCCTGGTCTACATCGGCATACCGGGCCGCACCTGTCTGCATCAGCTGTTTATTGGGCACACAGGTCGCCGCCACTACAGTTTGGTTAAACTTTAAGGAGCCAGTTGGAAGGAACCATTGGTCGAGTTGCTGACACGGCTCATACGGGATCATCTATAACCCGCCGCAGTCACCTGAACCTTCTATGGATTCATATCATGCTATCAAGAACAATGCTATACAACTTATGCCGGTTTACATCACGGTCAAATATGGAGAATCTCAAGCCAAACTCCTTGAGTCACCTTGAGACTCGGGGGCTACGATGACATGACTCAGCAAATCTTGCCAGCTTCAAGCAAATTCAAAGACCCAGGATGATGGATGGAAAAGATAACCCGGCCCCGGAGGCTACTGTTATACGAATGAAAATTTAAAGGCTGTGAGAAAATTTCCGGCTTAGAAAGTATATAACAGTTACAAAATCCCGGCTTAATGAATAAGTTCCGGGTCGTCCGAAAGGATTCCGGTTTAAAATCCGGTTCAAGGGAAGATAGTCTAACTGAAGCTCTCAAATATCCGGATTACAGTCCGGTTCAAGGGAAATCTGTCTCCCACAAAGCTCTGAAGATCTCAAATCCGGTATAAAAATGTCCGGTTCAAGAAAGAATTAACTTCTCGCGAATTCGAGTTTAAAGGCCGTTAGAAAAATTCCGGCTGAAAATGAAGATTCCAGTTTAAACTCCCGTTCAAGGGAAATATGTCTCCCACAAAGCTTTGAAGCTCTCAATATCCGGTTTAACATCCGGTTCAAGAAGGATTTTATCTCTTGCAAAAAGTTAAAGGGTGCCAAAGAGGACCTGCTGCCATGATGCGCGGTTCAAATATGGGTATCATGCCTTATTGGCTTATCATATTATTGATCACTTGGGGGCTTGGTCGTATCCGAACCATAGCTACACCTCTTGATCGGCGCAATGCCACAACATCCCTTGGGGGCTTTGGTCGTATCCGAACCATAGCTACACCTCTTGATCGGCGCAATGCCACAACATCACTTGGGGGCTTTGGTCATGTCTGAACCATAGCAACACCTTTTGATAGGCGTAAAGCCACATCATCACTTGGGGACTTGTGGTCACGTCTGAACCATAGTCGCGCCTCTTGATCGGCCTAGTGCCACAGCATCACTTGGGGCTTTGGTCGAACCCGAACATCGCTACACCTTTTGAACGGCGTAATGCTAATGCATCATTTGGGGACCTGGCCGACTCGAACCATAGCTACGCCTTTTGGGAGCTTGGTCGTGTCCGACCATGGTAATGCCTCTTGATCGGCTCAAAGCCTCATTTGCAATGGTTTTATATTTGCCTTTGCTTGAATTTTGTTCTCTTTTAAACATTTCTTTTGTTGCGTTTTCAAACTGACATTATAAATCCGGTTTGACTGTCAATTACAAATTGATGAAACATGATCAAATCATAATCCGGAGACTATCAGCCCGGTCTGGTTTGACTACAAGTCACCAGTATTATATATGGTTAATCCAGTGTTTATCACAAACCCGGTATGGTTTTATCATAAACCGGCACAATATGAAAGGAGTTATCAGTACTCAAAATTTGGGTTATTACCCCTATTACAAAAAGTTGGTAAACCAACGATGTGATTCAGTGTCACAGGTATGATATATTTCATATTTTGATTATTCTTAAGTGCAGCCTTGGTTATAAACCTGGGTTATATGTTGGGCATTATGATCCGTCCGGCGGTAAACCGCCAGGACACTTTAAACTTGTTGTATGTAGAAACAGGCTGAGTAAAGCATGATTATAAATCACCGGTGTTTATTAAAACGGTCTGGCTTTCGACTATAAGTCGCCAGTATGATGATAAATTATTCGGTGTTTATTAAACCGGTCTGGCTTTAAGACGATAAGTCGCCAGTATATGATGAGAAATTATCCGGTGTTTAACCGGCCTGGCTTTGGACTATAAGTCGCCAGTATATATTTGGATTGCGCCATTGGAATCATGCGCTTATAAATCATTGGGTTATATTATTCAAATAGCCAAACTTGGCTGAATTTTCATGATGACATTGAATGAATAAGGTTTTCATACCGGATTATATTATCTTGAATAGCCAACATGGCTGGATTTTATTATGGTTATTAATAACCGGTATTATTGAGGTTTTCAAAGTCGCTTTAGCGCAATGGCTATTATTTTATCAAAGGTTATGATTTATTATAAAATGGAAGGAATAGTCCCGAGTCACTGCAGGCTTACGACCCGGCACTTGGGGGCTACATTATTCAAGTTGAGATTATATCAAATATGCAAGTCTCATGTTGCTGCAAGCATGCACCATGACACTTGGGGGCTAATGCAAAGTCATTTTTGATCATCTTACTAAAGACCCGACTCATCATATCATAATGAGACGGCCCTTGGGGGCTACCAATTGCTCCTGTCAAACATTCAAGGTATACAAGCCTTAATCCATTATATTAAAGGGTTCATTGCTCGGTTGGTAAAGCACAATGCTCTTAACCTTGTGGACGTGGGTTCAAGCCCTACGATGGAAGCTACATTAAAAGATGTTATTTTCATTGAAGTATATATCAAGTCCCGGTTCAGTATTATCTTACTAAGCCGGCCCTTGGGGGCTACACATCACTGCTCAAATCTACATGATCATATTTATAAAGTCCCTGCTCATTATTGCATAATGACACAGCCCTTGGGGCTACACTGGTTGAAGTTTTTTAAGCATCAGGCAATTACAAAGTCCCAGGTTGCTGCAAGCATGACAACCCGGCACTTGGGGGCTATTATATTATTATCAGAGAAATATTTTAAAATTCTCTGTTTTGAGCAAACAAGATTGACCCGGTGTCACCAATTATTATGACCCTGTGTCTGCAACCCGGCATCATCAATAATCATGAACCGGCGTTGGCAACAATCATGAACCGGCGTTAGCAACAATCATGACCCGGAATTATCATTTTTTATAACCCGGTAATTTTGGTAATATTAAACCAGCAAGTTTTACATCTTCAAACAGGCCGGATATCAGATGAGTATTTCAACACCAAAATTTCTTAAGCCGGCGTTTTGGAAGCCGACTCAAGTGGATTATTCGTCACAATATTTTTCTATGAGAAACCAACGTCAGCAATTTAAATTATGAAGCTGGTTATTGATCCGGATTTTCTAGAAGGAGGGAATGACAAGGGCTTAAGGATGATCAGGTGCCGGTCTACAAAAATTCTTAACTTGGAGCACAACCCGCCAAATTTGTTCTTGTGTTTATGTTGCAGATCAGTTTAACATGGACAAATCCAAATTAAACTGGGGGCTAATGTCGGGGATATACCCCGCAGCGTAAACCGGCCGGAAGTATAACCCGGCCAGACTTGGCGGTTTACTTGAGATCCGGTTGACACTTGGCGATTCACTGGCGACCCGCCCTGGCCTGGCGGTTTACAAGCAACCCACCTGGTCATTATGATTCAGTGGTGATCCGGCGTGCGAGACAGACGGATGACAAGGCCCAAGGCCCAGAAGGCCAGTTCACGTTTAATGGTGGGCCGGTTTATGAGGAAAGCGTAAGGACTATTCTCCTACAAAGGAAGCAAGACTAGGACTCCACTTGTAATAGAGTAATCCTAATCCAACTAGGACTAGTCATGTAAACCGCCCCTTCAACATATATAAGGAGGGGCAGGGCTCCCCAAAGAGGGACAAGCTACAAGCAACAAGAAACAATATCTAGGGCTAGACACAAAGAGGAGAGCCGGCTTACGGCGACTCCTTCATGATCATAATGAGACATAGCCACAAACAACATGTGGGGTTATTACCGGATGATGTTTCCCGGGGCCCGAAGCTGTCTAAATCCTTGTCTTATATTGCGTCTCTCGATTCCGCCCAACCCCTCTCAAGCTACCACATAGATGCGATGGCCTCACAACTAAGTACTGACACTAGGACATCTGCCGTGACAAAACCGCGAAACTCGGTAAAATCACCTCATTTTTACTATACTTCCTCCATATCGATTTACTACATGGCATGCACGTCATTCTAGGTTGAGAATTTAACTAGATATATATGTGACGAACAGTACTCTAGCCTTTTTAAAAATGTATACTTTTCTACAGTAGTACTATCGATGGATTGTGCCATGGAGCAAAAATTGAAATAAAAAAGGTGGTACATATAGAGAGTGCTCGTTGCCAAATTGTGCATATAGTACTATTAAAAAAGCTAGTACGTGCTTAATTGGGGTGCTAAATTCTATTAAAGAAATACTAGTAGTATGTACATACTGAAGAGTTAAAGTAACGAGAAGAAACATAACATAGTTCTGCCGGGGGCTCGGCACAACACCCCCCTCAAATTAAACTAAGCACACCTGAAATTAAACTATGCAACTAATCCGGTAGACACTGCATTAGAAGTTTAGAACCACCATGAGCAATGACACTTCCACCTTACTCGGAGTCCTCGTCCGTGTCCTCGACTTCGTCCTTGTCCCTATTCCTCTTGGCCGATACTTCGTTGCTTGAACCGCACACTTGGCTGTTGCTCTTCATCCAACCCTTGTAGATATTGAAACAAAGGTAGCCATCCATTGCAGCGTAGTGGATGTAGTCTATATCTAGTACATTCCACTGCCATGCATGACGATGAAACGTGTATGGAGGTTTCTCTACTTTACCGTACGAAGGATGAACCATGGCTCCTGCCAGGGTCAGCATTGAAGGCTGACAAGAGGGCACCAGCCGATTCTTCTGGAGTCGAAGGGGTTGCCTACAACGAGGCCTATCCGACCCAGGACTTCTTCGTCGTTCGTATAGTCTACAGTAACGAATTTCACTGTTTTGTCCTTGAAGAAGTTCTTAAAATCCTGGCACTCAACGTCGGCATGGCATATGTGGTAGACCAAGCAAACGTTATGTACGCAAACCTGGATCACGGCGAGCTTCTTCCTCTCTTCGTCCTTTAGATCCTTCTCTCGTCCCAGGACTGTGGTGTACTCAACATCTAGCCCAGCGACCCACTCATCATCTGAGTTTTCGAACATGCGTCTGAAGCGAGAAAGGCATCCTTTCACCGTCGCGGAAGAACGGGTGTAGATGACGTCGAACTCATCGCCGGTGATGGTTCTAACCTTGTACTCACCGCCGATCATGGAGATTTGGGACGCCATGGATTTGGGAGGAGGGTTAGGATTAGTGGAACTGCCGTAATGTGAATGGACGGGACGACTAGGAGCGAACCGCCGTAGTATTGAAGGACGTGCGGGGACGAGTAGGAGCGAACTGCCAGCGTGCGAACGGCAGGGTAGTGGCTT
This sequence comes from Aegilops umbellulata, assembly GCA_032464435.1. Classification (NCBI taxonomy): domain Eukaryota; kingdom Viridiplantae; phylum Streptophyta; class Magnoliopsida; order Poales; family Poaceae; genus Aegilops; species Aegilops umbellulata. The sequence goes on from CP136058.1 coordinate 337,634,501, forward strand.
TCCATTGTCCCATGATACGGGCTTCCGAGAGCCGTTGGATCTGAGATCGAACGGTTGCATGGCGTGATTCTAGACCTATGGGTGAATATCCTATCCTGGAGGGTTATTCTGCAAATTTTCAGCAACTTAGCATGCGACCATTTGATCTCAGATCCAAGGGCTGCCCGCAGCCCATATCATGGTCGCGCCTACCACGACTGTCGCGTCGCTCGCGCGGTCGCGCCCTTGGAGATTTAACATGGTGCGTTAGGCTATCTGATGTTGGCATGTCATACATAGTCATCACTTAGTCACTCATACTACAACAAGGTTGGCTATAAGTGTATTTTTTTTACTCCTCTCTATCTCTTTCTTCGTACTCAAGGAAGAAACGATGCTAAGCGCGTGTATTTATTGCATTTGCCAAGGAGTGACCTCTTCCAATGAAATGGTGTTGCTAAGTTTGCTTCATTTAATTAGCTATAGACTCAAAATTGTCTTTTCACCTAGGTACACGCGCTTAGCACCGTTTCTTCCTTGGGTCACCAAACTAGTCTCTCTCTTCTTGATTAACTTGCCACATCAGACTTTATGCCTATGTGGCAAGCTTAAGCACATGTAGGAGCAAGTAAAAGTAAGTACAATAGTGCGCTTTACATGGCATTGTTGCATATGTGGACGAAAGAGAGGCAAGGAAAAAGTGGAGAAGTGGGCTCTCATGCAAGAGCCAGCCTCTACCACATGGTGGAGCATTGGGAGAGGCACCTGTATGGAGGTGGTCAGGAATCTGGGAGACTCACACCGGTCGTAGCTCCGCAGTTAAAATGATAATGGCAAGTCAAATCACGGGGCCCCACCTGTCCAGCAGTAACTCGTTGTCAAATCACATAGCCCTACGTTTGCAGCAGCCTACTCCCTCGTCTTCTCGCGTCTCTGTCGAACCGACTAGGCGGAACTGCCCCACCGCCTACCGCGCAGGAAAAGCCCTGCCCTCGACTTTTAAATACAACTACATCCTCTTAAGAATCCAATGATATACTTTTTGTGACATAGTAACTCATATTTAGTTAGTTAAATGGATGACCTAGAACTACGTGCAGGCCCTATAAGCCGAGACGCCTAAAAATAAAAAAAACCGAGACGGAGAGGGTAGTTTAGCACGTATATTTTTAGATCAATATAGTCGGGATTCACCAAGGAGCAAAACCAAGTGGTAGGCCGCTCCTGTCGTGTTGGCGTAGCAACTCAAGCAGGGTCAGTCCACACACGAAATGGCGACACACTTAATAGGACCCCTTTGGCCGACATGTGGCTCATCCATCGTCTTGTTCCACGTGCAATGCACCAAATTACAGTTCGGAGCAGTGGTTGGAATTGGAGGCACCCCGGTCGTAGCGCCGCAGTAGTAGAAAATGAGCGACGAGGGGTCAAATCACAAAGCCCCACCTTTCCCGCATTAAGATGGACGGACGAAGCAACCATCATTTCACTCTAGGGCGCAAGAGCATAAATAAAAGAGAAAACAATGATGCATGCGGCAGCAACCTAGGGCACCCTAGGGTAGGGGTCTCCACTATAGATCCTTTTTTTGAAAGTGCCTCCACTACAAATCGTCTTCTCCCTCGTCCTCTTGAAGAAAACCGATGATGAGTGCGGCGGTAGGGTTTGTAGGAGTACTACAGCGTGCGGAGCCACGTCATAGTAAACGGGTTCGAGCCAACGCCTTAAATATGTGTGGGCCGCTTGGTTTTATGGGTACGAGGCAGCATTTTGGGTTCGGGAACCAGTGGAGATATAGTACGTACAAAAAATTGTGGACGTAGGTTCGACCAAAAGGCAATGATGCATGGGCCCTGCATTTTGATATACCTGGGGCCGCATGAAATTTGCTACTCTACTCAAAACTAGTAAGGTACACATGTATTGAACGCATGAGATTTCGAAACCAATTATGAATAAATGCACACTATAGCATGTAAAGCTTTGAGTCATATATGCATGATGTAGATGTTCGTTTAGTTCTTATAGTTCATCTCATTCAAAATCAATAAGTTCTATAAAAATGTTAAGATTCATGGGGTTGTGCATTGTACTCCCTCCGTTCCAAAATAGATGACCCAACTTTGCACTAACTTTGTACAAAGTTAGTGCAAAGTTGGGTCATCTATTTTTGAACGGAGGGAGTAAATCATAAAGTAAAAAACAAATAATGGCAATTCATTTAGAGAAAAACAATCAATTATGATACAGAAGATTCTAGAACAAAGGAGAAGTGCTTGTGTTTTGAGGTTTGTGCATTATGCTTAAGTTCAACCATGGTGTCTTCCAAATTGTACATGTGGCAGATCTGGTGGAATGTTGATGATATCCAATGGCCAGTAGTGCTCGGATTTGCCTATCTCTGCACTGTCGGGTTAGCTTCATCCAGCGCCATCTTTCAAAGTTATTGGCACGCTATATAGTTCTTGTGCCATAGTTGCATGTTTTGGAAAAAAGCTACTAGTGGGTTGTACTATCTATTTAGGAATAGAAGATGTATACATGGAAGTTGTAGGGAAAGAGATGACATGGAGCATCTCAATTCCTATGAGTAGGGATTGGAAAAGAGATGTCATTTGGTTCACATCATAGGAACTTTTCTATTGAATCTAGAGATGACATGTATCTCAATTCCTATGAGGAGGGATTAGAGAAGAGATGTAATTTGGTTCATATCATAGGAACTTTTCTATTGAATATACGCTAATGTTTATTTTCCTTTGAAATTAAGGGAGTATAGGAATCCATTCATATGAACCAAGTGGCTCTAAAGCTATAGAAATGATATCATGTTTATTTACTTTGAAATGTGGAGTATATGAATCTATTCCTATGAACCAATTGGCCCTAAAGGAAAAATCCTATAAAAATCATATCATATAGAGTTCCTATGATATTCCTCGACACTAAAGGATGCTTGAAATTGCTGCGGGTGGTACGATGGTCTTTCTTTGTAGACTCCTCACCCAACTTTATAGTTACCTCTCGAAGATGAATGAAATGATATATACATGGTATTCTACATGTGCAATTTGGTACACGAAAACTCGGTAAAAGTTTGCGAGGTTCGAATTTTCAATAAAGCTATATGCACTGCATTTCAGAACGGAGGGAGCATACGGCAGTTGCTAACACTCACGTAGAAGATTTGTGTGTAGGAGGAGTGGCTCTTCTGTTAAATGACATGACAAAACTGACACTGTCGGATGCCGATCTAACGGTTCTTATGGCGTTCGTCAGGAAAAGGCTTTTGGCGAACGTTAGTTGGATAATGATTTACGAACACATGCATTGCATTGATACGTGCCCCTCTCTCTCTCACGCACACGCACCCTCACGAGTCACGACTCTCCCGAGTCCTCTCGCAGACTCGCACGTCGCACCCACCGTCTATCTGCAGGTAGACGTCATGCACATATGTGCTCTTTACACCCTACCCTCAGAACTTCTAAAAAACAAAAGACGGTGCACACATTTTATTTTAGCTCACACGTCACACACTTGTACTACTCTTTTGGCGAACGTTCTTTGGGCATAGTATATTGTACTCTCACGAATAGAAGCGGTGCACGCACACACTAGTTCTCTCACACCCACTCGCAGGTACACGTAGGAGCGCATTTTTTTGAAGCTGGTACAACAAAATCACTCCACTATATATAAAAGCAGGAGCCTTAGCGCTTGCTTTACTAGGGTTCCTCTCGTTCACTCTCTCATGCTCTCCAGATCAAGCAACACATAGGTGTCCACACACTCTATCAGCTCACGGCTGGTCACAAATCCGGACGGACAACCTTGACCGGGGCAGGGGTGTAGGTGCATCGTTCACGCTGTCGTCGGCGGCAAGGGAGGAGACCAATGGTTGCCTGCGTGTCCCGATCGGCGGCTGTGCCGTTCTCTCTGAGAGAGCGCCGGCTCGGGAGGGCCTCCGACCCCTTCTTCCTCCCTGTGGTATTGTGGCCAAGATGCGGCCTCCCGACGCCGTCTTTGCGACATGCCGACGACCCTCAAGTATATATTCCTTCGAAACCTGCCTTGCTCTACTGCCCCAGCTCCCTTCGTGTGGATCCTTTTCTACTTCCGTCCGTTGTTCCAAAGCCACCTAGACTTCTACTATTATTAGAAGTAAAGCTATTTCATACAGTCGACTCAAAGCGTTGGTTCAAACAGGGAAGAAGTGGGAAAGCTGTAGCATCAATCTAGGACTTGGTTCTAAGAGGAAACGGGGGAAAGTAGTAATATCTGTCACTGTTTAAATAACCGTATTTCTTATTTGCGCAAACAGGGATGTTTGTCTCCATATCGTTTCGGGATGTCTGTCTCCGTATCGTTTCTATCCGCGCAATCAAAAGCACACACCTCAGTTTTAGTACAACTGCGCAAAATGAGATGGCTATCCCTCGCTGTCGTCGTCTAACCTCCCGTCTTCAAGGTATCCCTACATTGGTAGTAACTAAGGTAGAATGACCAACGCAATCTAAAAGAAGCTGATTCGTATGTTTTACTTCCTGATTGCAGTGCAGGGACGAGCGAAAACAACTGCATCCTAGTCTGAAATGCACTTTCTACCAGTTCATCCATGGACCAAGGACTAGCTGGCACGGCTGCACGGCGTTTTTTTGGACAGGTGCACGGAGAAGAGGCATTGTGGTCTGCTTATTTCTGCAGATAGCGGTGCTTAAATTTAGTGGAATGCACAAGACTTTCAGCTGGTCAGTACACTGCATGGTTCATTTCAGCATTCCAGCTGAGACCACAATTATAATTGGTTATTCTGGAATGAGAGAACCTAACCCTGAATCGTGGAAACAAGAAAAAACCAGAGTGAACTCCATGAAATTTAAGCCTGCCGGGAGGCCCTTTGCTCAAAGAGAAGCCTTGCTTGTTTTTTCCTGATTTGTAAACCTTCTCACAACTTTGTCTTTTGCTGTGAACTAGTATATGTTTGTTATGTTCTATGAATCATTGAGATGTATAAAATTGCTTAACTTATGCTTTTCAAGTTTTTTATGAAGACGAGTTTAATGTGAGTGTTCCACATGAGCGCTGGACTAGCATGTGAACGTTTGGAATTTACTACATTGTAGCCTCAATTAACTGCATGAACCACTGTAACAAGATGCATAGTTGCTTATATGTCAGACAGCAGATTATCGATTGTTAGCTGGTCGATAGCCTAGTGTTGAAGCAAGCTGAGCCAATGTGCCGTGTTTTGCACAACTGCTTACAAGTGGGGTAGCACCAACAGTGTTTACATGTACTTATGTATACGTCGGTGCACGGTTCTCGAACGAGTGCTCTATTTCATTAAAACACACACTGCTCGTATGATAAACCATGACAACTTATGTCTTACCATGCTGAGGGAGTCCTGGATTAGGGGGTGTTCGGATAGCCGAACTATATCTTCAGCCGGACTCCAAGACTATGAAGATACAAGATTGAAGACTTCGTCCCGTGTCCGGAAGGTTCTTTCCTTGGCGTGGAAGGCAAGCTAGGCATGCGGATATTCAAGATCTCCTACCAATGTAACCGACTCTGTGTAACCCTAACCCTATCCGGTGCCTATGTAAATCGGAGGGTTGTAGTCCGTAGGACGAACACATCATAACCATCATCATACCCATAGGCTAGCTTCTAGGGTTTAGCCTCCTTGATCTCGTGGTAGATCTACTCTTGTACTACCCATATCATCAATATTAATCTAGCAGGAGTAGGGTTTTACCTCCATCGAGAGGGCCCGAACCTGGGTAAAATAAAGTGTCCCTTGTCTCCTGTTACCATCCGACCTTGACGCACGGATCGGGACCCCCTACCCGAGATCCGCCGGTTTTGACACCAACATTGGTGCTTTCATTGAGAGTTCCTCTGTGTCGTCACCTTTAGGCCCTATGGCTCCTTTGATCATCAACAATGATGAGGTCCAGGGTGAGACTTTTCTCCCCGGACAGATCTACGTCTTCGGCGGCTTCGCTCTGCGGGCCAACTCGCTTGGTCATCTAGAGCAGATCAAGAGCTACGCCGCTGGCCATCAAGTCAGGTTTGGAAGCCTAAAGTACACGGCAGATATCCGCGGAGACTTGATCTTCGACGGATTCGAGCCACAGCCAAGCGCGCCGCACTATCTCGAGGGGCATGATATAGCTCTGCCTCTGAACAGTGTCCTAGAGGCCGCATACGCTCCGGCCCCGATTCTCGATTCGGAGCCCGCTGCATTCTTTGAAGATGAACGGTTGGACGTCACCTCGGGGGCTGCGATCTTAAAGGCCATTGAGCCGAACGCGAGCCCCGCGCTCCGCATGGCCTGTGACTCCAAGGAGCCGGACTCTTCTTCGAACTTCGGGTCGTCCGTGCCCCCGCCGATCGAATCATATTGGGCGCCTGTAATGGAGTTCACCGCCGCGGACATCTTTAAGTATTCACCTTTTGGTGATATTCTGAATTCTCTCAAGTCTCTCTCTTTGTCAGGAGAGCCCGGGCCGAACTATGGCCTGCGAGGTTGGGATTCGGACGACGAAGAAATTCAAAGCCCACCCACCGCCCACTTAATAGCCATTGTCGACGATATATCCGACATGCTCGACTTCGCCTCCGAAGACTTCGACGGTATGGACGACGAAGGAGGAGACGAGCAAGAACCAGCACCTGTAGGGCGCTGGACCGCCACCTCGTCATACGACATATACATGGTGGATGCTCCAAAAGATGGAGATGGCGATGGAACAACGGAGGATGGCACTTCGAAAAAGCCTCCAAAACGCCGACGTCAGCGGCGCCGCTCCAAATCCCGCCACAGCAGAAACGGTGATTCCGGCACGGGAGATAATACTACCCCGGACAGCGCCGAAGAACACCAAAACCAGCAGGATTCGGCACAGGAAGATGGAGAAGACCGCCCTCATGAGAGAGCGGCAGAGCGAGAGGTCAAGGACGATAACTACATGCCTCCCTCCGAAGACGAGGCAAGCCTCGGCGACGATGAATTCATCGTACCATCAGACCCCGCCGAACAAGAGCGCTTTCAACGCAGGATTTTAGCCACGGCGAACAGCCTAAAGAAAAAGCAGCAACAACTTAGAGCTGATCAAGATTTGCTAGCTGACAGATGGACTGAAGTCCTTGCGGCCGAAGAGCACGAGCTCGGACGCCCCTCCAAAAACTATCCTAAGCGTAGGCCGCTACCCCAATCAGAGGAGGAAGCCCAAGACATGGCAGATCGGCCACCTCGCGGCCGCGACAGAGAAGCCTGTCGAACATCCAAACAAGCCATGCCCCGCAGCCGCTTTACCAAGGCACAGGAACACGAACCAGACCTGCGAGACGTCCTGGAGGACACAGCAAGGCAAACAAGATCGATCTATGGATCGCGCGGACGCCCGACGGCACGTGATAGTTTTCACTCCGGACACAATAAATCCGGCCGGACCGAACACAACAGGCACAGCTCCTTCGAACTGCGTCGAGACATAGCCCAGTACAGGGGCGCCGCACACCCACTATGCTTCACAGACGAAGTAATGGATCATAGAATCCCAGAGGGTTTTAAACCCGTCAACATCGAGTCGTACGATGGTACGATAGATCCGGCAGTATGGATTGAGGACTATCTCCTCCACATCCACATGGCACGTGGCGATGATTTGCACGCCATCAAATATTTACCCCTTAAGCTTAAGGGACCAGCCCGGCACTGGCTTAACAGCCTCCCCGCAGATTCGATCGGCTCTTGGGAGGACCTGGAGGCCGCATTCCTCGACAAACTTCCAGGGGACCTACGTACGGCCACCGGACGCCGACGACCTAAGCCACATAATCCAGCAGCCAGAAGAATCGGCCAGGCAATTCTGGACACGGTTCCTAACAAAGAAAAATAAGATAGTCGATTGTCCGGATGCAGAGGCCTTAGCAGTCTTCAAGCATAACATCCGTGACGAGTGGCTTGCCCGGCACCTGGGACAGGAAAAGCCGAAATCCATGGCAGCCCTCATGACACTCATGACCCGCTTTTGCGCGGGCGAAGATAGCTGGCTAGCTCGCAGCAACAACTTATCGAAGAAGCAAGGTAATTCAGATACCAAGGACAAAAATGGCAGGTCGCGACAGAATAAACAGAAACGCCGCGTCAGCAGCGACAGCAATGAAGATACGGCAGTAAACGCCGGATTCAGAGGCCATAAATCCGGTCAGCGGAAAAAGCCATTCAAAAAGAATACCCAGGGCCCGTCCAGTTTGGACCGAATACTCGACCGCTCGTGCCAGATTCACGGCACCCCCAAAAGGCCAGCCAATCACAACAACAGGGATTGTTGGGTGTTCAAGCAGGCAGGCAAGTTAAGAGCCGAAAACAAAAACAAGGGGCTAGACAGCGTTGACAAAGAGGAGCCCAGGCCGCCGAACAACAACGGACAGAAGGGGTTTCCCCCACAAGTGCGGATGGTGAACATGATATACGCGACTCATATTCCCAAGCGGGAGAGGAAGCGTGCGCTACGGGACGTATACGCGATGGAGCCAGTCGCCCCAAAGTTCAACCCATGGTCCCCTTGCCCGATCACCTTCGATCGAAGGGACCACCCCACTAGCATCCATCACGGCGGTTTCGCCGCATTGGTTCTTGACCCAATCATTGATGGATTTCACCTTACAAGAGTCCTCATGGACGGCGGCAGTAGCCTGAACCTGCTCTACCAGGATACAGTGCGGAAAATGGGCATAGATCCATCAAGGATCAAGCCCACAAGGACGACCTTTAAAGGCGTCATCCCAGGTGTAGAGGCCAATTGCATGGGCTCCATAACACTTGATGTGGTCTTCGGATCTACGGACAACTTCCGAAGCGAAGAGTTAATCTTCGACATAGTTCCGTTCCGAAGTGCCTATCATGCTCTGCTTGGACGAACCGCATTCGCTAAATTCAGTGTGGTGCCGCACTACGCATATCTTAAGCTCAAGATGCCAGGCCCTCGAGGTGTAATCACGGTCAGCGGAAACACCGAACGCTCCATCCGTACGGAGGAACACACAGCGGCCCTCGCAGCAGAGGTACAAAGCAGCCTGTTAAGGCAGCTCTCGAGTTCGGCGCTACAAAGCAGGACAAAGCAAAACGCGCCCGGAGTAACCCGCAGCAAGACCGACTGGCGCGTTCAGAGCACGCGTAGCAATACGGCCCCAACCCCAGCCATCGCTACATAGCGGAGCTAGTACCTCAAGTACACAATTACGCCCTTACAATTCCATGGGCATAGGGGAAGGGGCAGATAAAACGGCATGCCAACAATACGGCGTCAAACGTACTAGGGGCTGTCGGGTTCTTCTTTTCTTTCAGGACTCCATACTCTGGATACAGTGTTCGGCCTCGCTGCCGCACAGACGATACAGGACCCAGGAAAGTAGACAAAACAACGCCGCATCATGGAACTCTCAGGTGGTCTCTATTTCGAGCGATATATCTATTTCTAAATTCCGCGGCCTGCGCCTGGTCAGGACATGTTAAATAGTCTAAATTTTTTTCGCACTACTTGTATCGTTCGGCTTTAATAAACAGCCTCCTCATAAATAATGCATAGCTTTTCGTCTATTTTTTGCATTATCTTCTTTTAATATACATATGTTTACTCAAATAACATGATCGCACCCGTACACCATGGTACGGCAAACCACGCCAGGGGCTTTATTACCCTTCTATCTGGTGTGAGAAGTCCGTCCACTTTCACAAGTGCGGCACCCCAAACTTATAGCATTATATGCATCGGCTCCGAGTCATGATTTTGGTCATATGTTGGGTTTGCCCGGCTCCTATGTTTTGGTGCCTTACGTTCCGCTCTATCGGCTAAGGTAGCACTAGGAGAACCACTGCGATTGTGCCCCAGATCAGGTGGGTGAGCACCTCAGTGGAGAAAGCTAAAACAGACTGTCATGATAAGGCGCGAGACCGGTCGCTGTTCGAGAGGTTTTTTCGAGTCCCTAAAGGCTTATGCCGCTTCGAGCGGAGAGCTGGTTAAGTCCGGCTAAAGGCGTGGATAGTGCCCCGAATTCGGCCTTCCGAACTAGGGGCTTCGCCGAAATTTAAAATTATAACGTTCTATGGCTAAGTGAGAGTGTTCAAGCATTATAGTCCGATTGCCTGGTTCGCTGTGCTGAGCGCCTCCCTCGAAGGACCCAACTATGGGAACAAGAGCCCTCAGGTTTATCCCGAACACCCCAGCACTAGTTGCATGGGGGCAGAAGCCGACGACTCGCCATCTCACAGTTATTGATAAACGGCCGCACAGAAAATAATATTTTAAATTCAGAAAGCATTGCTTAAGTGCATATGAACAAGTTTTCAACGCACAGGATACAAACGAGCAAGTTCATTGAAATATTACATCTTTGGCACACTCATCCGCGACAAGGCGAGCTCCAGCGAGAACTTCCTTGTAGTAGTTCTTGGGCTTGCGATGCTCCTTCCCCTGCGGCGGCCCGTCCTTCACCAGCTTCTCTCCGTCCAGCTTGCCCCAGTGTACCCTTACACGGGCAAGGGCCCTCCGGGCACCTTCTATGCAGACGGAGCGCTTGATGACCTCAAGCCACGGACAGGCCTCCACCAGCCGCCGCACCAGCCCGGAGTAGCTCCCAGGCAGGGCCTCTCCGGGCCACAGCCGAACTAGTAAGCCCTTCATGGCCTGTTCGTCCGCCTTGTGGAGCTCGGCCAGCTGCTTCAGCTGATCGCTTAAGGGCACAGGGTGTCCGGCCTCAGAATACTGAGACCAGAACACACTCTCCGTCGAGTTGTCCTCTTCAGCTCGGTAGAATGCGGCGGCGTCGGATGCGCTGCGGGGAAGATCGAAGAACACCCCTGGAGAACTCCGGATTCGGGTAAGTAATAGGTATTTCACCTTTATATTCCTACTTTGCATTAAGAATGCCTTACCCGCTGCTATCTTTTTCACATCCTCCAACTCTTGGAGGGCCTTTTGGGCTTCGGCCTTGGCACTCTTGGTGGTCTCAACAGCCGACGCGAGCTCGGATGCTTGCGTTTTTGCCTCAAGCTCCAAACCCTCATGTTTCTTCATGAGAGCTTGCAGCTCTTGCTGCACCTCGCCGACTTGGACCCCAAGATTTTCTCGCTCGGCGTGCTCCTCAGCCGCTTTCTTCTCGCCCTCAGCCTGCGCCTGCTTCAGGGTTGCCACCTCGGTTGTGGCCCCTACAATAAGCAGTACAATCCTGTTATTTCATTTTGCAATGAAGCCTCTCTATAGGCACCTTTTTTTCTTCTATGGGGTATTTCTTACCTTCCTTTTCCACGAGCTGCCTTTTGGCAAGGCCGAGCTCTTGCTCGGACCGCTCGAGGTCCTTTTTCAGGACTTCCACCTGCGCAGTCAGTGCGGCGGTGGACAGCAGGGAAGCCTGCATACGCATATTAGACTTTTTATTTAGACTCCTGCAAAAATTGTTGGATCCTCTATTCGGCTTTTCTTTCCGAACACCGAACAGAGCATCAGGGGCTACTGTCTATGCGGTAATGAATTTAGCATATTTTTTGCTTACCTGGAAGCGTGTTAAAAGGCTAGCGCAAGCTTCATTCAGTCCGCTCTTGGCGGACTGAACCCTTTGGACTACCGCACTCATAACAGTACGGTGCTCCTCGTCGATGGTGGCGCCTTCAAGCGCCTCCAACAGACTATCCGGCACCTCTGGTTGGACAGAGGTCGCCGGCTCAGACGGCTTACTCCTCTTGGAAGGAGTTCGCCCACCGCGAGCCAGGATGGTTGAGTCCGGCGCGGTGTCCGGCACAAAGCCGGACTGGGAGCCCTGGGGGGTTTCATCCCCTTTACTCTTGGGGTCCTGAGGATTGCCTTGCGGCTCCTCCAGGACCACCTCCTCCTGCCCTGTTCGGCGGGACGCCGCTTCGGCGTCGTCCGCCCCACTGGGGGAGACTACGGGCGGGACAGAGTTCATGTCCGACGAATCCAGGGAGCCACTCGATGAATCATCGAGTGCGGCTCGGGGCGGGCTGCGCAAATAGCATTCGACATTAGGGTAAGCTGCGCACTTGAAGATACTATGAGTCATTCTGGTATGTGAATACTTACGATGTTGCCGGACGCTTGGTTCTGTCCGGCCACTCCTTTCCGCCCTCTTCGGCGTTGGGGGAGTAGTCCGGCGGAGGGGTCTTCCTTTTCCTCGACCCCTCGGCCTCCCCTGTTGGGGCGGCCTTCTTCTTTTTCGCTCCCCTCGCTGGAGGGGGAGAGCTTCCTTGTTCCCCCTCCTCGTTTTCACAAAAGGAGGGCGTCGCAGACTCGCCAGATGACGAGCTCGACACCACCACATTGCGGGCACTCTTTCGAGTCCTGGTGGTCTTCTTCTTCTTGACTTTCTTCTCCGGCACCACATAGGGCGCCGGAGCCAGCAGGTTCTCTAAGAGAGCTGGGGCTGGGTCTTCGGGCAGAGGAGCCGGACAGTTGATTGGTCCGGCTATCTTCAGCCACGCCTGTCAAAGGCAAAGGGAGTTTTTAGATCCCACATAGAGTTAATCTATGTAGAAAATCTTAACGAACCTGTGAAAGGTATAAATAGCCTACCTCGCCAGCGTTGCACTGCGAGCTGTATCCGCGGTCCTCGGAAGCGGATGTGGGGCACTCGGCGCCTTTGGTTAGCACCTTCCAGACGTCTTCATACGTCGTGTCGAAGAGCCTATTGAGGGTTTGGTGCCGCGCTGGGTCGAATTCCCACAAGTGAACTCCCGTTCTTGGCACGGGAGGATCCGGCGAACGAACATGACCTGGATGATGTTGACATGCCGGACGGGCTTGTTCATCAGGGACCGGATGCAAGTTTGCAGTCCGGTCACCTCTTCTTCGTTGCCCCACGATAGGCCCGTCTCTTTCCAGGACATGAGCCGCGTGGGGGGTCCGGATCGGAACTCAGGGGCCGCGACCCATTTCGAGTCACGTGGCTCGGTGATGTAAAACCATGCTGCCTGCCACCCCTTTAAGGACTCCACAAAGGAGCCATTGAACCAGAGTGTGTTGGCCATTTTGCCGGCCATAGCACCTCCGCACTCCGCCTGGGTGCCGGACACCACCTTGGGCTTGACGTTGAAGGTCTGGAGCCAGAGGCTGAAGTGGAGGCGGATGCGGAGAAAGGCCTCACACACGATGATAAACGCCGAGATATTGAGGATAAAGTTCGGGGCCAGATCGTGGAAGTCCAGGCCGTAGTAGAACATGAGCCCCCGGACAAAAGGGTGAAGTGGAAAACCCAGTCCGCGGAGGAAATGAGGGAGAAAAACTACCCTCTCATGGGGCCTTGGGGTGGGAAGAAGCTGCCCCGCCTCGGGAAGCCGGTGCGGGATGTCCTTGGACAGATATCCGGCTTTCCTAAGCTTTTTGATTTGACCCTCCGTAACGGAGGAAGCCATCCACTTGCCACCCGCTCTGGACATCGCTGGAGCAGGTTGGGGAAGAAAGAGCGAACTTGGGCGTTGGAGCTTGAGTGCGCAGGAGATGGATGGGCAAAGGAGGAAGAATGCGTAGGTGAAAGAGGTGGATCTTTATCCCCTTATATAGGCTGATGCCGTTATGCGTCCCCACCTACCTAATAAAACTCGCTTGCCGCTCACACGCCGTGGTAAATGGCGCGGTTGGGTTACCCACGTCCGCATTAATGAGAATCCCGTTAAAAGGGGCACACGATCTCTGCTTCGACAAGACGTGCCAAGGAAACCGCCTCGTTGAACGTGCTGCGGTGGAACAACAAAAAATAATCCATACAGAAGGCTTAGACGCAGTGTTATGACGCACTGCGGAATACGTCAGCAGATTTGATTTGTGTTTGTATTATTCTCTATATGGCAATACGTGGAAACTTGTTTTGCAGAGCCGGACACTATTTTTTGGTGTTTATTATCTTCTTGAAGAATTTGGAGGAGGAACCCGCCTTGCAATGCCGAAGACAGTTTGCGCGCCGGACTCGTCGTCATTGAAGCCTGGTTCAGGGGCTACTGAGGGAGTCCTGGATTAGGGGGTGTTCGGATAGCCGAACTATATCTTTAGCCGGACTCCAAGACTATGAAGATACAAGATTGAAGACTTCGTCCCGTGTCCGGAAGGTTCTTTCCTTGGCGTGGAAGGCAAGCTAGGCGTGCGGATATTCAAGATCTCCTACCAATGTAACCGACTCTGTGTAACCCTAACCCTATCCGGTGCCTATATAAACCAGAGGGTTGTAGTCCGTAGGACGAACACATCATAACCATCATCATACCCATAGGCTAGCTTCTAGGGTTTAGCCTCCTTGATCTCGTGGTAGATCTACTCTTGTACTACCCATATCATCAATATTAATCTAGCAGGAGTAGGGTTTTACCTCCATCGAGAGGGCCCGAACCTGGGTAAAATAAAGTGTCCCTTGTCTCCTGTTACCATCCGACCTTGACGCACAGATCGGGACCCCCTACCCGAGATCCGCCGGTTTTGACACCGACACATGCCATATTCATGAAAAAACTAGTGAGGACGCATCTTTTTCGGCAACAATTACGATGGTTCTCACATGATTCACGGGCACACAAAAGTAGCAGCAGTTCCCATAGATGGATTCAAACAGAGTACTAGCCCCAGAGGGTTCGATAACAGGCAAGGTTCGGATAATTAGACACAATCCAAACTACTATTAAACACTAGCTGGGGCAATTATTTCATGCCTTGATCTAATTTGGGCTGGACACAAGATGGACGTTGCCATGAACATCATCGAGGACGTCCCGCAGCAGCTCAATCCTGCGAACCTTCATGAAGACAACCCTGTGGCCTTGCCACTGATAAACTTGTTTGTGGAGGCATGCCACGTCATCTTCCTACGTAAGCTTGACAAGAACAGTATTCCTCACAAACGAAGGAGTAGCTTTGAACTTCTTTTGCTTCAGTACACCCTGGACAACACGCCTGACAACAGTGAGGCTGGAATACAACTCTTCATTGGTATAACCGCAAATGGCTTCCAGGATCCAACACCTAAGAACTATGTTTTCCCAGTGCGTATATTCAGGTCGTCCGCCTCATAGCGAGTGACATGTACAACCGCACAATCCTTGTCTGCATCAGGTCTCTAATTGAAACAGAAACAAATTTTGAATTACTTTTCAGTATAAGAAACACAAGCTATTTAAACCACTACATATACCATGGCATCGAAGCTAATAAAATTTTGCATTATTAATCACCACATACTTTCTTTTCTTAAAAAAATCACCACATACTTAGATGAAAAACCACAATCGAGATCGGCAAAGAAGGAAATCACCTTGGGCAGCTCAGCGGGGGGGACACATCCTCGAAGGGGAAAACTGCTCCTGCAGTGCCACGTGGGCTGTAACCTCAAACGGGGCGTTGACCATCTCAGTATCTGGGGTCGCCTCGGTGGTTGCCTCCATCTTCTTGGAGCTCTCTGTCTCGTGGGGATCAGCCTCCCGCGTCTGCTCCAGTATCGGCAGATCTTTGCCTGGTTCTCCTTGGTCCATCATGAAACTGACGAATACTAGGAGACCACTAAAAGGAAAACACAATCGCAATGACAATGAAACAAAAAAGAGAGTGAGGATCGGTTACTGCTTTGCAAAAGTTCTTTTTTTCCTTTGAACAAAGATATATGAACATCATGGATCCGCTTACCTTCCCTTCGTTCGGAGAGAAGAACAGTGGCAGATGCAAGTGTTGCCTTTCTTGAAGACGGCGAGGGAGAAGGGGATTCAGCGAAGAGTGGAATGATGGTTGCTTCGTCTGTCAAACTTAGACTGCGGGGAGGTGGGGTTTTGTGATACGACGGCTCGTTACTGCCGTGCTACGACCGGGGTGACTCTCCGCCTGCATACTGCCTTCTAATTTGGTGGATGGCATTTGGGCCCACGCGCTGCATGGCCCGCATGTCGGTGAACAAAAGTATAACGACATTCACTAGAGGGAGACGTTTCAATGACCTAGGAGGAGCCAGAAGCGGTAGAGTGTCTCCACTGTACTAGTAGTAATTGTTTTTCTGGGTAGCTGTAGAGTGTCTCCACTGTACTAGTAGTAATTGTTTCTCGGGTCCCAAGACAAAACATCCCATCCACACTAGTAAATAGTAAAATCAATTCAAAAGCCCATATATTTACTGAACGAGAGGCGCTACCCACACCTAGCACACCGCCCCCCTCCAAAAAAACATGGGTGCTCTTCTTCCTCCTCGCTCCCACCCACCTCACGTTAGCTCGCTCCACTCGTACCCCCAAATTCCTCACCTCACTCCTACAGAAAACCCCAGCTCCCCTTCTTCCTCACTCCTACAAAAAAACCCCAGCTCCCCTTCTTCTTCGCTCGCACTACAACTAGGCTCGTCATTCGTTACTCTGCTCAAATCCGTGAGCATGACGCGACGCCCTCGAGGAAAATGGAGTCGGATGACCCCACCGCCAAGAAGACGAGGCTCCCTCCAGCGGCGACGCCTGTTGTAGATCCCGCACCCGGTAGCGCAGGGAGAAGCAGCAACCCCGCCCCCACCGGATCCCAGGAACCCATAGAATCTCGGGTGGACCGCATCAGCGATCTCCTAGACGCCATCCTTGGGGAGATCATCTCGCTTCTCCCCACCAAGGATTACTGCCGCACCCAAGTCCTCTCAATTCGGTGGCGCCCTCTATGGATCGCCATTCCCCTTAATCTCGACTGTCGTCAGCTATCTCTCTTCAATGATTTTGAAATCCCCAGAGCCATCATCTCCTCCCACCAGGGCTCCGTTCGAAGCCTATGCATCCCGTCATGCTACGTGAGCAAGCATACCATGCCCTACACGGTGGACGCCTGGCTGGAATCCCTTGGATTCACAGAACTACAGCTGATTGAGTTCTACTATTCCCCTGGAAATTACATATCACATACTGAATGCCATGAACTTGTGCCCTCAGCATCGATGTCCATCTCGGGGTTTCCGTCCTCTCTCCACACCGCCACCTTTGCGCAGTGCTACCTACCAGACAATCTGGTACTAAACCTCCGACTCCCATTTCTCAAGAAACTTTCACTTGTGCGGGTTTGTATATCGGAGGCCTCATTGCATAGCATCATCCACTCCAGTTGCCCTGCGTTGGAGTGCTTGGTGCTTGTTTTCACAGTTAGAATCGGTTGTCTCCAAATAAAGTCGCCTAACCTTGTAAGAATTGGAATTTCTTTTGACGGAAGGCAGCTCATCATCCAAGATGCCCCTTCACTTCAAAGGTTGATCCTTGATTCTAGTTATTCACCGTTGCAAATAACCGTCCTCTCTGCGCCTAAACTGGAGACCTTGGGTGTAATACATGATCTCTGTGCTCATTTCAATATGGTGTTTGGCTCCACAGTTCTTCAAGTACTTTATATTATCATCTACACTTGTAACCATAAGCTGCATTCTAAATTTCTGCGCATAATTTATATATCATCTTGGAGTACACATTTTGTAACAATATTATGTTCTATGCTCAATGAAGAGTTTCTCCATGGATGGCCTATCAATGGTGCTAGATTCTGTCAAGATCTTATATATATCCAAATGAATAGTTTTTATCTGAACAAGATTATTGGCTTGCTGCAATGCTTTCCATGTCTGGAGAAGTTGTATATAAAGGTGATAATTTCACGCACATTGGAAGCCCGCATATAGTGCACTAGAATTAATCGTTCAACTATTGCTCTTTCGACACTCTTCTTTTAGACCTTAACTGTTTTCAATCTTCATGTCTATTTAGGCAACATGATGGGGTAAGAAAGTTATAACCAATCGGTGGATTCGTAAGAATCGGGATTTTCTCACTTCTCATGAGATTTGATTGAAGACAATAACGCTAGAACGATATGTAATCAACCGTGCAAACACAAGATTTGTCACATTCTTCCTGCTAAATGCGAGGTTACTATTGTCCATCAGGCTTAAGTTTATCAGTAGCATGGTTTTGACGGATGGGTATGTCGAAGAGCAAAAAAAGGAGTTTCAGGTGGGCAAAAGAGCTTCTGAACGTGTCGAGCTTCTATTTACAACATATTGTGGTCATAATCCAGTAAATTTTACGCCAGGATGTTCATTCTATGGACCTGACCGATCCATTTGACTGTGACTGCCGAAAACAGTGCTGGAGTTTTTTTGGTTTTTTGTAAACCTGATGAACAATTAACCCTCGTGCTTTTGTACAGTTTGTAAGCTGGAGTTAGATGTTCCTGCCCTTTTCAACTCGGCTGTGACTGTCATATTTTCTTTGAAACAAGGCAAATGGCTTGCCATTCGTTTAATTTAGAGTGAAATATTGTAACAAGTCCAAACCAAGGGAAATAACATCACTCTCGTCGGCTGCTTGAGATCACTGTGCATTACAGAAGCCAAGTGATTAGCCCCCACCAGCACCCACAAACTTATTTCGAACTAGCACATCAAATGGGATGTAAATTTTCATAGGAAAGGCTGCATGACCGTGACATATTTGGATTCTGACATTTGGGACCCGCGAGGAAATAGCCTATCCAAGGTGGTGTCGACTTACTAGCCAGTCAACAAACGATTCTGCCTACCAGCCGTTGGATTGACATCCAACATCTGTCGTGTATCTTCTATCTCTTGTTTTCTTCTTCCTCCAATCTCCCAAACCAAACCACCCCGTCAGCTCCGCCTGCTCCCGCCTCCCATGGCTGGTTGCGCCTCCGCCGCCCTACCGTACGTACCCTCCAACGTTGGCCAGTCCCTCCCTCTATTCCCCCACATGTCCTGTTATTCTCCGGCCACGTCAGCCCCAACACGCACCCGCGCCCGAACCAGTCAACCCTCGTACTCCCCTCCGCCTGCGACTAGACCGGCGCATCTTCAACGGATCCTGTTCATTCCGTCCGAGGCCTCGTCGTCGTCCTCCGCCTTGCGGCCTTGGTTCGCTCGCCGTGCGCGGTGCGCCGCCCTCTTGCGTTGTCAACGTCGTTAACAACCGAGAGGAACAAGGAGATGACTGTACGTGGAGAGGATGACAGTAGGGACCCACCAGCATCATGGCAGTACGCAAGCAAGTGCCTCTATAGTACAAGCCCAAAAATATGGTTCCTCCTAATGGTTGGACATCTGGGGCTCACGCCATTGTCAACGTAGTCAATAGACGAGAGAATTACACTACGAGCGGCTGACACAAGGGACCCAGCAAGTCGCGCAGTTTTTTTGAGGAACAAGCAGCTGTTATTTATACTAGTTTTAGCGACGGATCAGGGTAACAACGGGGCTGTGCGGGGGCTGTGGCCTGTCTAGCTAGGGTTTTATTTATGTTTACCACATCATTAGCCCAGTTGTGTTTTTTTCTTGCTAAAAATGGCTAGCTCAGTTCTATTTTTTTAAAGAAATACCCAAACAAGGCCTACTTGCTTTATCGCCCCTGCTGGGCTGCAAATCTTTCAAGACGAGGAGAGTTTCATTCGGTTTGCCCAGAAATGGGTTGTACATTTTTAAAACACATCAAACCGGGAATTACTTTCAATTTTTTTCATTATAAGATCTTAAATTCCATTGATTTTTATGCGTGGACAATTATTTGGATTTTATATTTATATAAATTATTTTGCAAAATAGTTTGAATGTGAATCGATATTTCTGGATTAAAAATAGTTGACCGCACCGAAATATGCAAAATTTCATATACTTTTTAACCGTGGCCACAATATGGGGTGCGATGCTAACAAAAAGAAGACGGGCTCCAAAAAAATTCTTAAGAATTAGCAAATGGGTTGTACATTATTAGAAATAATGGCAGATGGGTTGTATGCTGTTTTCCACAGATTTGAGGCTGACTTGTGCGCCTACTACAGGTTGACGCGTATGCTTTCATAAAAAAAAGGTTGACACACACGCAACGCTCTGTGAACTTAGTCAACACACGAGAGCAGTGACTGTTGGATGTCCATCCAACGGCTGTCGTGCTTCTTCAATCTCTGCTCTTCATGCTCAAGCCGCTCAAACAAGCGCCAGCGGGACTGCTTGCTCCCTCCTCCCGCGGCCGGCTATGCTGCCACGCAGGCCTCACGGCCCCACCGTACTCCCATCGCTGGCCTAGCCATCCCTCTACTCACCCATACATGTTGTTATTCTCCGGCGACGGCAGACGAACCAGTAAACCCTCGTACTCCTCCGCGTGGGAAACAACTGCTGAGTATTCCCTGGCTCCATGTCGTTCCCTTCCTAGGCCTCGCCGTCGTCCACCGCCCCGGTGCTCTCGGCGCGGCCTGGTCAATGTGGTCAATGAACGACATCCATCGGAAGTGGACTGTACGTGGAGAGGGTGACAGCTGGGTTCACGGCCGCACGCAAGGAAATGCCTCCTTATTACGCGCAAAATAATGATTCCTCCACCTGACAGCTAGAACCCATAGGAAGGGCCTCTGTATTTCGCGAAAAAAACGTTCCCCCCGCTGACAGGTCGGACCCACCAGCTATATCTTCGCACGCAAGGAAGTGCCTCCTTATTACGCCCAAAAAAATGAATCCCCCTTGCTAGCTGGGACCCACCATATTGTTGGGCTGACTTGTGGGCCTACTAAGTTGACAAGGACGGAGAGCTTTGTCAACTTAGTCAATACTCCAGTGACCGTATGATGTCCATCCAACGGCCATAGTGCTTCTTCAACCTCTGGTCTTCTTGCTCCAGCCGCCCAAAGCAGCACCGGTCGTGCCACCTGCTCCTGCCTCTCGTGGCCGGCTGTGCTACCGCGGAGGCCCCCATACTACTCCCACCACTGGCTAGGCCATCCCTCCACTCACCCACACCCCCTGTTATTCTGCGGCGATGGCAGCCTCACACCGCAGCCGAACCAGTGAACGCTCGTACTCCTCTCCGCGTGGGCATCCACTACCGTGTCTTGCACGGCTCCGCATCGTCCCCTTCCTAGGCCTCGCCGTCTTCCACCGCCATGGTGCTCTTGGCGCGGCGTGGTCAATGTGGTCAACGACCGACTTCCATCAGAAGAGTACTCTACGTGGAGAGGCTGACAGCTGGGTCCACGGCAGCCGCAAGGAAGTGCCTCCTTATTACGCTGAAAATAATTATTCATCCACCTGACAGCGGGGACCCACCGGACAGGCCACCAGTATTTTGCGAAAAAAATCGTTTCCCCCTGACTGCTGGGACCCATCGGACAGGTCACCGTATTTCGTGAAAAAAATGTTCCCCCCGCTGTCAGCTCAGACCCACCGGAAGTGCCTCCTTATTACGCACAAAAAAATGAATACTCCCCCGGCTAGCTGGGACCACCTTGCTGGGAGGCTGACTTGTGGGCCTACTAAGTTGACGAGTGAAAGTGCAACTATACCTGGGTGGTTTTGGTAATTCCTAACAACATATAGCTCATTGAGCTAATATTATCCCAAGAACAATATTTCAGGAAAAGCTCAATGAATGGCATGGCATGGATGAGGAAAGTGGATCCCTCAAAATTCTAAGGACAAAGGATTGGCTCAAGCTTCAAGATCAAGACTCTACATTTTACATTTTTAGTGATCCAAGATCACATTGAGTCCATAGGAAAAGCCAATACTATCAAGGAGGGATGAGGTGTTGCTTAATGAGCCTCTTGCTTCATGTGCTTAGTGAAATGCTCCAAAAACCCTCAACTACTTTACCACATCCACATATGACCTAAACCAGAAATCAAACTCGGCCCCGCCGATTCTTTCCATCCGGCGCCACCGAGTTCCAAATGTCATAGCCACTGCCACAAACCCTAGCCAAATCGGTTTCACCGATAGGGATCTCGGTCTCACCGAGATGGGATTGCAATCTCTCTGTTTCCCTTCGCAACGTTTCGGTCTAAACGAAGTGAGCGATCGGTCCCACCGAGATTGCAATGTAAATTATCTGTTTCCCTTTCGTAACATTTTGTTCTCACCAAAATGAGCGAACCGGTCCCACCGAGTTTACCTGACCAACTCTCTGGTTAGCTTATTACCAAAATCGGTCCCACCGAGTTTGTGTAATCGGTCACACCGAGATTACGTTATGCCCTAACCCTAACCATATCGGTCCTACCGAGTTGCATCTCAGTCCCACCGAATATCCTAACGGTCACTAGGTTTGCTGAATCGGTCCGACCGAGTTTAACGATTCGGTCCCACCGAGTTTGGCAGATTGTGTGTAACGGTTAGATTTTGTGTGGAGGCTATATATACCCCTCCCCCCACTCTTCATTCTTGGAGAAAGCCATCAGAACACATCTACACTTCCAATACACATGTTATGAGAGAGAACCACCTACACTTGTGTTGAGGTCAAGATATTCCATTCCTACCATATGAATCTTGATCTCTAGCCTTCCCCAAGTTGCTTTCCACTCAAATCTTCTTTCTACCAAATCCAAATCCTGTGAGAGAAAGTTGAGTGTTGGGGAGACTATCATTTGAAGCACAAGAGCAAGGAGTTCATCATCAACACACCATTTCTTACTTCTTGGAGAGTGGTGTCTCCTAGATTGGCTATGTGTCACTTGGGAGCCTCCGACAAGATTGTGGAGTTGAACCAAGGAGTTTGTAAGGGCAAGGAGATCCCCTACTTCGTGAAGATCTACCGCTAGTGAGGCAAGTCCTTTGTGGGCGATGGCCGTGATGGAATAGACAAGGTTGCTTCTTCGTGGACCCTTCGTGGGTGGAGCCCTCCCTGGACTCGCGCAACCGTTACCCTCCGTGGGTTGAAGCCTCCATCAACGTGGATGTACGATAGCACCACCTATCGGAACCACGCCAAAACATCCGTGTCTCCAATTGCATTTGAATCCTCCAAAGCCTTCCCTTTACATTCTTGCAAGTTGCATGCTTTACTTTCCGCTTCTCATATACTCTTTTGCATGCTTGCTTAAATTGTGTGGAGATTGCTTGACTTGTGCTAAGATAGCTAAAATCTGCCAAGAACTAAAATTGGGAAAAGTCTAGATTTTTATTTGGTCAAGTAGTCTAATCACCCCCCCCCCTCTAGACATACTTCCGATACTACAAGTGGTATCAGAGCTTTGGTCTCCATGTGCTTTGATTTCCATATCTTTTGGTGGTCATAGCCTTGGTTTCACAACCTAGGAGAGTATGGCGTCTAGCAAGGGAAATTATCACCGTAGAGGTCCTTACTTTGATGGAACTAATTTTGCTAGTTGGAAGCATAAGATGAAAATGCATATTCTTGGACATACCCCCGCCGTTTGGGCTATTGTGTGTATTGGTTTGCAAGGTGAATTCTTTGATGGGAAAGAACCGAACCGTGAAGCCACCGCGGAAGAGTTGAAGATGCTGCAATACAACGCTCAAGCTTGTGATATCCTCTTCAACGGAATGTGCCCTGAAGAATTCAACAAAATCAGCCGTCTTGAGAATGCAAAGGAAATTTGGGATACTTTGATTGATATGCACGAAGGTACCGACTCCGTCAAGGAATCCAAATTGGATGTGCTTCAAAGTCAACTTGACAAGTTCAAAATGAAGGATGGTGAAGGTGTCGCTGAAATGTACTCTAGGCTTGCTCGTATCACAAATGAGATTGCCGGCTTAGGGAGTGAAGAGATGACCGACAGATTCATAATCAAGAAGATCCTAAGAGCCTTGGATGGAAAATATGACACCGTGTGCACATTGATCCAAATGATGCCCAATTACAAAGACCTCAAGCCAACGGAAGTCATTGGAAGAATTGTTGCTCATGAGATGTCACTCAAGGATAAAGAGGAACTTCACAACAAATCAAGTGGTGCTTACAAAGCCTCATGTGAATCTCCCACATCATCAAGTGAGAAACAAACCTTCAATGAAGAATTGAGCTTAATAGTGAAGAACTTCAACAAGTTCTACAAGAGTAGAAGCAAAGATAGAAGCTCCAAGTCAAGGTCCTAAAATGACAAAAGATCTTCTAGTCGAGAGCAAAACTGCTACAATTGTGGAAGGCCCGGACACTTTTCCAATGAGTGTACGGCCCCCTACAATAGAAGAGAAGAATCACCATCTAGAGAAAGAAGGAGTAGAGATGATCGTTATGAACGAAGATACTCACGGAGAAGCAAGGATTCGGAAAGAAAGGACAAGTCATCAAGGAGCTACACAAAACGAAGACATCAAGCTCATGTTGGTGAATGGGTATCTGGCTCCGACTCCGACAACCACTCTGAGAGAAGCTATCACTCTGATTCCGAATATACTCAAGATGAAGGTGTTGCCGGTCTAGCACTTGTGACAACCAACTCCTACGACATATTTGACTCACCAAATGAAGGAGTTGGAACATGCTTCATGGCTAAAGGCCCAAAGGTATCACACCCCGAGTATGTTGATTTCAATAGTGATGAAGATGACTTGTTAGGTGATGATGATTTACTTGTTGACAACTCTAGTGATGAATACTATGATAAAACGTCAATTAATCATGCTAATCAAGATAAAATGAATGACAATGATAAGGAGAAGATTGAGTCTCTAACTAAAGAACTAAACACTCTTAAGTTAGCTCATGAAACTATCTTAGGAGATCATCGAGAACTTTTAAGGACTCATGAGAAATTACGCTTTGAAAAGCTCAACCTTGAGCAAGAGCATGAGTTCTTAAAAGCAATCAATGATGATCTTCGTAAGAAAAGTTCTTCTTACATTGCCAAGCGTTTACTCTTGTCCACTTACATGCCTCAAGTCAAGTCTAGTAACAAGAACAAGAAAGATTCTTCCTCTAGTAGTAACAATGATCATGCTAAATCCAATATTGTTGCTTCTAGTAGTTCTCTTGATTCCACTAATGACTCTCTTAGCCAAGTTACACTTGAGCAAGAAAATAGCTTATTGAAGGGAATTATAGAGAAAGGTGTTTACAAGAGCCTTGCCGGAAGTAAGCAATTCGAGGAAATTGTACGCAAGTAAGGAAGGCACCGGAAGAATCAAGGTGTTGGTTTTGAACGAACGTTCAATGCCAATGGAGTTGAATGGGAAGAAGATCAATACCCCAAGACGAAGTTTGTTCCTCAACAAGAGAAGTATGATCCAACTTCTTTCAAAGAGACACAAGCTCAAGATGATCTTCCACCACAAGACTACAAACAAAAAGGCAAGGACAAGCTTCAAGAGGAAATATATGCATTTGAAGAAGCTCCTAAGACCTTAGTCAAGTGGGTTCCCAAGACTACTTCAAGTTCCACTTCATCAAGTACAACTACGACACCAAGGATTCCCATCAAGATGGTGTGGATCCAGAAGAAGAAGAACTAGAGAGTTCTTGAGGGTGACTCCGCCAACATACTTCACTCTTATCATCTTGGCAAGAACAAGTGCAATCAACTTCCACATCTTGCACTAGTTCAAGGAGTCACAAACCCTCTTGTTGGTAAGACAAGGGACAAGGTAACCTAAAAGCTTTCATAGACATCATCTTGTGTGTGCATCACTCTATGTCTATGGATATCCTTGTTTGTTCCTTGTGGGACTAACCCGTGTAGGTATTGAAAGTGCAACTCAGTCCAATGGATAGCTCCAAATGATCTACATCAACATTGAGCATCCACATCTTCAACATCTACATGAAGTCATCATCGACAAAACCGAAGGTTAGTTCATCCCTCTTAAGGGGGATCTCACATCTAGGGGGAGCTTTACTCTAAAAATTGAGCTAAAGCAACTCTAATGGTGTGAACACAACAATGCTTCATGTAAAAGCGATAACCCCACTTGTGCTTAAACAATGAGTATGACCTATGATCAAATGTTCTCATTTGACTCCTAAGTCAATATACTCATATATAGATGACCTAGTCATCGCCAATTGCTTGATAGATGCTAGAATTGGTTGTGCATGCTTTGCCACATGTTTCAATCGCCATTTTATTGTGTGAGCATGTTGATTGCATATTTTACTCATTCGAGGACATCCACTTGTTGTTTTGATTGATTGGTTTTCCTTTCTTTTGCCAAGTGGATGGACAAGAATGCCTAAGAACCCTCTCTAGCTATCTATGCTTTTCTCGTCTCAAACTCTATTCATGCTACATCACAAAATTTGATCAAGTCAGATTCAAACCACTCTGTGTGAGGAGCACTCGGAGTCCCCGATTTTTCATAGACTTAAACTTCCAAAACTTCTTTGTGTATTTCGGTCTGACCGATTCCTCCATTTCGGTCACACCGAGATCACTAAGTCGATCTAGGTTTTCATCTTGGTGCAACCTATTTGAACTTTTCAGTCACACCGAGTTGCTGTAACTGACAACAGTTATGCATCTCGGTGCCACCGAATTGTTCCACTCGGTCACACCGACAGGGTCGGGCTATATATACTCACGGGCAAAATTTTGGAAATGTCTTCGAAACCTCTCGCTCTGCCTCCTGGGTCTCCGGATCGTCCTCCTCGTCACCAGCCGCCTCCTGTCGCTGGTCTCCGCCGCCGTCAACGGATTTCGTCTCCGCCGTTGCCGCCGTAGCGAGTTCATCGCTGAACGAGGGTATGGACTCGACGACAGTGTATCCACATCTAATTCCTAGCACATTGTGTTCATTATGATTCTTGCTATGATTGAAACACTTCTATCCAGTCAAAACAATCCTTAGAATAGATGCGATTCGAAAATTTAGGTTTAGGTTTCCGCCAAAACCATCTCGTACCCATCGGGTTGCAGAACTCGGTTCCACCGATCCGGCCAAGGCCATTGCACATGTGATTCTCGGTCTGACCGAGAATTGCAAATCGGTGTGACCGAGTTCAGGACTTTGTGAAACCCTAGCAGTCTCGGTGCCACCGAACTGTGACTCGATCTGACCGATTTCACTGGTTTTGGTTCCAAAAGCTGCTTCGGTATCACCGAGTTTGCAAATCGGTTGATCCGAAATGCTTTCTGTGGAAAACTAAAACTAAGTCTTTGACTCATTCTTTTGCAAAAATCTCTGCATTTTGTGATGCTCATCCACTCTACCTCATCTACAATCTATTCACAGGGTCTGCAGTCAGTGTTTGCAACATGTCTGACCAAAGTGACAGCCAGAACAAGTCAGAGGAGCAGATTCACTTGAGTGAGGGCACTAGTCCCTCTAGTAGCTCTGATGAGGGTAGCAGAAGCACCCCAAGCAACTTGCCCAAGGCTGCCACTAGAGCTAGCAAGAAGAGAACTTCAGAATCTGAGGGTGAAGATTATGTGGCAGAGGAAGAGGAAGCCACCTCAAAGAAGAAAGTGCTCAAGAAGGAATATGGCTCAGCTGCAGCCACAAAGCCAGGATTGAAGATCAAAAGTACAGCAGGGAGACAACCCATGTCTAAAGCCAGAGCCTCTTCTCAAGCATCTTTGGAATCTCAACCCAAAGAGGCTGCTGCAAAAAAGAAGAAGGAAAGAAAGAGGGGCAGATGGTGCAAAAAGGTTGATCCAATGGCTGAATTTGAGAAGCACTCCTCAGAAGAAGAAGAGGAAGAAGAGGTTGTTGCACCAGCACCCAAGGCACAAAAGCTAATGGGTGATGCTATAAAGTCAGGGGCTGCAACATCAAAGCCCAAAGAAGCACCCAAAGCTGTTGCTAAGTCTACTGCTCCAGCTCCAAAGCCAAAACCAAAGAGGAATACTAGGAACATACCAGCTGCAGAGAAGAACAAGGCCCCAGTGCCTGATGTTGCTGCTGAGGAAGATGATGAAGGACAAGTTCTGAGGAAAATCAAACCCAAGATTCCAGACCACAACGATGCTCATCCTGTGGCTGAGAACATGAAGCTCAGAAAAGATTCAGGGCTGAGGAAATGGAGAGAGACAGATCCATATGCTACAAGGAGAAGGACTGCTGTTGACTACAGGTTCCACACAAAGGAACAACAAGACTTCTATGAGACAGTGCTGCTGGACAAGAAACCAATAGTGTGTGATATGAGGTGGGTCTACTGGACCTATATCAAGGAAAATGAGGCACACTATCCTGGTGTGTATGACAGTTTCAATGCTTGTGGAGTTTCATACTTTGTTGGGCAGAAGCTCACAAAGTGGAATGAGGAGCTCATAATGCAATTCTACTCCACAACACATTTCTATCCAGATGGCAGGATAGTTTGGATGTCTGAAGGTACAAGGTACAACTCAACTATTGAGGAATGGGCCCGTCTGATCAATGCCCCTAAGGAAGAAGAAGATGACTTGTATGTCTATGCCAAGAAGAAGATGGATCACAATTCCATGTCAAACATGTATAAGGAGATCCCAGACAAAGCACTTGAGACTTTCAAGTTTGGATCAGTCCACTATCTTCTGTCAGGGCTGCCTACAATTAACTGGATTCTAAGGCACACTCTTTTGCCCAAGTCAGGTGACCACAACATGATCAGAGGGCATGCAATTAACTTGCTACATATATTTGATGTGCCACAGAAGTTCAAAGTCATGAGCCTCATTGTTGAGACTATCAAGAGGACAACAGCCGATCAAAAGAGAAGTTGTGGGTATGCCCCACATATTCAGGAGTTGATTAACTCGAAGATGGGCACAGGCACATACCTGTTGGATAAGGAACACTTGCCCATCCATCTAGATTTTGAGGACAATCAAGTTGTGATGAATGAGAATGAACCATCATTAGTGCAAGCTCAAGCAAAGAAGGAGAAGGCAAAGATGGAGAAAGCTGCCAAGATGCCAACTCAAGAGGAGGCATCTGAGTACTTTCTGAAGAACAAGCAGGAGCAGCTTAGTTATCTGATAGCATCAACTCTGAGGATTGAGAAAGGAGTGGCCACCCTGACTCGAAACCAGGAGAGTTTGGAAAGAATCATGGAACATAAGTTCTATGACTTAGATGTGAAAGTAACTGAGATTCAGTCTGCTGTGGAGCAATTACAGGATGACATGCAGGAGAGGAAGGGCAAAACAACAACTGATGCATTTGCCAGAGTGCCTAGAGCTCAGAGATCATCTGCAATGCCAGTTCCTAACACCAGAGCCACTACTTTTGCACCAGCTACAGCCTCAGTTCCACCAGCTCCAGCACCTACCCCAGCAGCTCCATCTACTTCAACCGAAGCCTTCGTCCTTGGCGTCATTCGGACTCCATCACCTGAAGACCAAGCCTGAGAGTCGTTTTAGTGCTATGCATTTTCTATGAACTTTTTGGTAACTTGTTGCCAAAGGGGGAGAAAAATGTATAGATCATAAGCTTTGAGAGAGAGAGAGAGAGAGAGTTTGATTTTGTTCTCTCTTGTCTTCTTGGCTGAACTTTGTTTGCTTTTAAGTGCTTGAGATACTATGCTTTTATTGCTTGAGATACTATGCTTTTATCTATGAGACATTGATGATCATAAGCTACACTTATGCTTGTTGGATGATATTATCTTGCTTATCCTTATATGATCACTCACTTTGCTTGGTGATGAGTGCATGTATTTTATTCTTATCATTTTGAGTGCTCCACCAAGATGTATGTGACATGGAAGAGTAACCCATGATCCTAACTCTTTGTGCATTTGCAGTCCAAAGCAAATCTTAAAATGTGCACAAATGTAGGGGGAGCTCTTACTTATCACATACTTCTCAAAGCGACGATATCTTTTCTCTCTTATTATCATTTGTCGAAGCTTTGATCTATATGTTGTCATCAATTACCAAAAAGGGGGAGATTGAAAGTGCAACTATCCCTGGGTCATTTTGGTAATTCCTAACAACATATAGCTCATTGAGCTAACATTATTCCAAGAACAATATTTCAGGAAAAGCTCAATGAATGGCATGGCATGGATGAGGAAAGTGGATCCCTCAAAATTCTAAGGACAAAGGATTGGCTCAAGCTTCAAGATCAAGACTCTACATTTTACATTTTTAGTGATCCAAGATCACATTGAGTCCATAGGAAAAGCCAATACTATCAAGGAGGGATGAGGTGTTGCTTAATGAGCCTCTTGCTTCATGTGCTTAGTGAAATGCTCCAAAAACCCTCAACTACTTTACCACATCCACATATGACCTGAACTAGAAATCAAACTCGGCCCCATCGATTCTTTCCATCCGGCGCCACCGAGTTCCAAATGTCATAGCCACTGCCACAAACCCTAGCCAAATCGGTTTCACCGATAGGGATCTCGGTCTCACCGAGATGGGATTGCAATCTCTCTGTTTCCCTTCATAACATTTCGGTCTAACCGAAGTGAGCGATCGGTCCAACCGAGATTGCAATGTAAATTCTCTGTTTCTCTTTCGTAACATTTCGGTCTCACCGAAATCAGCGAACCGGTCCCACCGAGTTTACCTGACCAACTCTCTGGTTAGCTTATTACCAAAATCGGTCCCACCGAGTTTGTGTAATCGGTCACACCGAGATTACGTTATGCCCTAACCATAACCATATCGGTCCTACCGAGTTGCATCTCAGTCCCACCGAATGTCCTAACGGTCACTAGGTTTGCTGAATAGGTCCGACCGAGTATAACGATTCGGTCCCACCCAGTTTGTTAGATTGTGTGTAACGGTTAGATTTTGTGTGGAGGCTATATATACCCCTCCACCCACTCTTCATTTGTGGAGAAAGCCATCAGAACACATCTACACTTCCAATACACATGTTCTGAGAGAGAACCACCTACACTTGTGTTGAGGTCAAGATATTCCATTCCTACCATATGAATCTTGATCTCTAGCCTTCCCCAAGTTGCTTTCCACTCAAGTCTTCTTTCTACCAAATCCAAATCCTGTGAGAGAGAGTTGAGTGTTGGAGAGACTATCATTTTAAGCACAAGAGCAAGGAGTTCATCATCAACACACCATTTGTTACTTCTTGGAGAGTAGTGCCTCCTAGATTGGCTAGGTGTCACTTGGGAGCCACCGACAAGATTGTGGAGTTGAACCAAGGAGTTTGTAAGGGCAAGGAGATCCCCTACTTCGTGAAGATCTACCGCTAGTGAGGCAAGTCCTTCGTGGGCGATGGCCGTGATGGAATAGACAAGGTTGCTTCTTCGTGGACCCTTCATGGGTGGAGCCCACCGTGGACTCGCGCAACCGTTACCTTCCGTGGGTTGAAGTCTCCATCAACGTGGATGTACGATAGCACCACCTATCGGAACCACGCCAAAACATCCGTGTCTCCAATTGCGTTTGAATCCTCCAAACCTTTCCCTTTACATTCTTGCAAGTTACATGCTTTACTTTCCGCTGCTCATATACTCTTTTGCATGCTTGCTTAAATTGTGTGGAGATTGCTTGACTTGTGCTAAGATAGCTAAAATCTACCAAGAACTAAAATTGGGAAAAGTTTAGATTTTTATTTGGTCAA
Organism: Aegilops umbellulata; assembly: GCA_032464435.1. Lineage (NCBI taxonomy): Eukaryota > Viridiplantae > Streptophyta > Magnoliopsida > Poales > Poaceae > Aegilops > Aegilops umbellulata. The sequence goes on from CP136058.1 coordinate 337,665,758, forward strand.
GTAGTCTAATCACCCCCCTCTAGACATACTTCCGATCCTATAACGGGGACGAAGGGCTTTGTCAACTTAGTCAATATGAACGATTCTAGCTCCAGTGACGTACGATGTACATCCAACGGCTGTAGTGCTTCTTCAACCTCCGGTCTTCTTGCTCCAACCGCCCAAAGCAGCGCCGGTCATGCCGCATGCTCCTGCCTCCCGTGGTCGGCTCTGCTGCCGTAGAGGCCTTATTACCCCCTACTATTCCCACCGCTGGCCAGGCCCTGCGGCGACGGCAGCCTGACACCGCAGCCGAACCAGTGAACCCTCGTAGTCCTCTCCGCACGGGCTTCCACTGCCGCGTCGTCCCCTTCCTAGGCCTCGCCGTCGCCCACCGCCGTGGTGCTCTCCGCGCGGCATGGTCAACATGGTCAAGGAACGACTTCCATCAGAAGAGTACTGTACGTGGAGAGGCTAACAGCTGGGTCCACGGCCACAACCCAGTTTTTTTGTGATTTGCCAAGTAAGTCACTTTGTCAGGCCTGTTGGGCTGCAAATCTTTCAAGACGAGGAGAGCTTTCATTCGGCTGGCCGAGAAAATGGCCCATCAGTAATGAGAAATGGGTTGTACATTTTTAAAACACATCAAACCGGCAATTAGTTTCAAATATCTTGTTTTATTTCAAGATTTTAAATTACATTAATTTTTATGCATGGAGAATTTGTTGGATTTTATATTGATATACAGTTATTTTTAAAATCAGTTTGAATGTGAGTCGAAATTTCGGGATTAAAAACAGTTCGGACCGCACCGAAATATGCAAAATTTTGTATAATTTTTTAACTGTTGCCACAATATGGGTTGTAATGCTAACAAAAAGAATATGGGCTCCAAAAAAAACCTTAAGAATTAGCAAATGGGCTGTAAATTATTAGAAATAATGACAGATGGGTTGTATGCTGTTTTCCACAGATTTGAGGCTTTCCTAAAAAAAGGTTGACGCACAAGCACTGACTGTTGGATGTCCATCCTATGGTCGTCGTGCTTCTTCAATCTCTGCTCTTCCTGCTCTAGCCGCTCAAACAAGCGCCGGTGGGACTACCTGCTCCCTCCTCCTCGCGGCCGGCTGTGCTGCCGCGCAGGCCTCACCGCCCGATCGTACTCCCATCGCTGGCCTAGCCATCCCTCTACTCACCCACACCTGCTGTTATTCTCCGGCGACGGCAGACGAACCAGTAAACCCTCGTAGAGTCGTACTCCCCTCCGCATGGGAAACAACTGCCGAGTCTTCCCTGCCTCCGTCTCGTCCCCTTCCTAGGCCTCGCCTCGTCCACCGCCCTGGTGCTCTCGGTGCGGCGTGGTCAACGAGGTCAAGGAACGACTTCCATCGGACGTGGACTATACGTGGAGAGGTTGACAGCTGGGTCCACGGCCGCAGCAAGGAAGTGCCTCCATATTACGCGGAAAATAATGATTCCTCCACCTGACAGCTGGGACCCACCGGACGGGCCACTGTATTTCGCGATAAAAACATTTCCCCCTGACTGTTGGGACCCACCAGCTACATCTTTGCACGCAAGGAAGTGCGTCCGGGCAAAAAAAAACGATTCGCCCCCTGACTGCTGGGACCCACCAGCTACATCTTTGCAGGCAAGGAAGTGCCTGACAGTCGGGACCCACCTGGTCGAAGCGTACATAGCGTTGTCATTCTGGTCGCGAACGTGTACGTACATACTGGTCGATGTAGAGGCGCGCACGTGTCGTAGTAGAGGCGCACACGTCTCGTAGTAGACGCGTGCACGTAGCATGAACATGTACGTATAGCGGCCAGGTTGCAAGAAAGAAAATACGGCCACGTATGTGTACATACGAGCGGGGTCTGGATCGCCTACTCGCGCATACGTACGGCCAGGGCTCGTGTACATGGCTAGGTCGGAACGGAGAAATAGCGTCGTCATCGTGTTCATGGGGAGGCAACGGAATGCGTCGTGTTCATGGGGAGGCAATGGAATGCGTCATGTTCATCGAGAGAGCTTGGACGGAGCAGGCGATGGAAACGAGGCCTGGCGTACCGCAGAACGGAGGAAACGGCCTTGTGTTCGATCGGCCACGTTCGAAACCGGATCCTGTTCATCGGGAGGGGTCTGGCGTGCCGCAAAATGGAGGAAACGGACCTCCTACGGTCGAAACGGGGGTCCTGTTGATCGGGGGTGTGTGGTGTACCGCAAAACGGACGAAACGGACTTGTGTTGGAGCGCTACGTCGAAACGGGGGTCCTGTTCATCGGGAGGGGTGTGGCATACCGCAAAACGGGACTCCACGGGATACTGTTCATCTCCACCATCGACCCCCTCCAGCCTCCACGAGCTACTGTTCATCCACCGTCGACCTCCTCCAGCCTCCACCTGCGACTGTTCATCCACGGGCTCCTGTTCATCCAGCCTCCACCGCGCGCTACTCCACCGCTACTGTTCAACCAGCCCTCTCCACGGGCTCCTGTTCAACCACCCCTCCACGGGCTACTGTTCATCCTGCCCTCCACCGTCTATTGTTCATCCTACCCTCCATGGGGTGGTCCTGTTCATCCAGCCCTCCACGGGGTCCTGTTCATTCAGCCCCAACCGGCTCGATTGATCGGGGTCCAGTTCATCCAGAGGCAACACCACGGGGTCCTGTTCATCCACCCCCACCGGGAACTGTTCATCCACCCCCCCGGCAACGCTCACTGTTCATCTAGAGGCAGCATCGATCGGCTTCAGTTAGCAGCAGTAGCGAAGGAATCGCTCGATCGGGTTCAGTTAACAGCCATCGATCGATCACTCGGGTTCAATAACGCGTAGCCTGCAGTGCAATCGCTTGGGCTCAGTTAGAGCCCAACACCTCGCTCGGGTTCAGTTAGATCCAACGCCTCTCACACATGCGCGTACGTGTATGAGAGAAACACGCATCGCTCGGCCCCCGACCTCCCACCATAACCGGAAACTCCCTGAAATTTTCCTCCCCCTCGCTTCTACCATGGTTTTTTCCGTCATGGATGGCCCAAAGAATGTCATGCAGCTGCGTCTCCGGCCCGCCCAGGACGAAAAGCCCATTTTCTATCATGATTTTTTGTCATAGAAGTAGGAGCCCACCACATCTATGATGATACCGGGTTTTGTCACAATTATCGTCATCGAAGTGTCATATGTATGACAGAAAAAAAATTCGTTCGGCCCAAAATGTCACGGATGTGTCTTTTTTTTGTAGTGTACCCAGGTGCTACTACGAGCATTAGTAAGGTACACATCAATAACATGTACATCAAATATACCTTTGTTCACTTTGCCATCCTTCTTATCCGCCAAATACTTGGGGCAGTTCCGCTTCCAGTGTCCAGTTCCTTTGCAGTAGAAGCACTAAGTTTCAGGCTTAGGTCCAGACTTGGGCTTCTTCCCAGGAGAAGCAACTTGCTTGCCATTCTTCTTGAAGTTACCCTTCTTTCCTTTGCCCTTTTTCTTGAAACTAGTGGTATTGTTAACCATCAACACTTGATGCTCCTTCTTGATTTCTACCTCCGCAGCTTTGAGCATTGCGAAGAGCTCGGGAATAGTCTTATCCATCCCTTGCATATTATAGTTCATCATGAAGCCTTTGTATGTCGGTGGCAGTGATTGAAGAACTCTGTCAATAACACTATCATCAAGAAGATTAACTCCCAGCTAAGTCAAGTGGTTATGGTACCCTAGACATTCTGAGTATTTGTTCACTGACAGAACTGTTTTCCTCCATCTTGCAGCTATAGAACTTGTTGGAGACTTCATATCTCTCAACTCGGGCATTTGCTTGAAATATTAACTTCAACTGCGGGAACATCTCATATGGTCCATGACGTTCAAAAAGTCTTCGAAGTCCTGATTCTAAGTTATAAAGCATGGCACACTGAACTATTGAGTAGTCATTAGATCGAGCTTGCCAGACGTTCATAACATCAGCATTTGCTCCTGCAACAGGTCTTTCACCTAGCGGTGCATCAAGGACATAATTCTTCTGTGTAGCAATGAGGATAATGCTCAAGTTATGGACCAAGTCCGTGTAATTGCTACCATCATCTTTCAACTTAGCTTTCTCTAGGAACGCATTAAAATTCAAGGGAATGGTAGCACGGGCCATTGATCTACAATATAGATATGCAAAAACTATCAGGACTAAGTTCATGATAAATTAAGTTCAATTGACCATATTACTTAAGAACTCCCACTTAGATAGACATCCCACGGGTCATCCAAATGATCATGTGATCCATATCAACTAAACCATGTCCGATCGTCACGTGAGATGGAGTAGTTTTCAATGCTGAACATCTCTATGTTTATCATATCTACTATATGATTTACATTTGACCTTTCGGTCTCAGTGTTTCGAGCCCATGTCTGTACTTTCTAGGCTCATCAAGTTTAACCCGAGTATTCTGCACATGCAAAACTGTCTTACACCCGTTGTATGTGAACGTAGAGCTTATCACACCCGATCATCATGTGGTGTCTCGGCACGACGAACTGTCACAATGGTGCATACTCAGGGAGAACGCTTATACCTTGAAATTTTAGTGAGGGGTCATCTTATAATGCTACTGCCATACTAAGCAAAATAAGATGCATAAAAGATAAACATCACATGCAATCAAAATATGTGACATGATATGGCCATCATCATCTTGTGCCTTTGATCTCCATCTCCAAAGCACCATCATGATCTCCATCGTCACCGGCTTGACACCTTGATCTCCATCGTAGCGTCGTTGTCATGTCGCCAACTATTGCTTCTACAAATATCGCTAATGCATAGTGATAAAGTAAAGCAATTACATGTTGATTGCATTTCATACAATAAAGCGACAACCATAAGGCTCCTACCAGTTGCCGATAACTTTTAAAAAACATGATCATCTCATACAATAACGTATATCACATCATGTCTTGACCATATCACATCACAACATGCCCTGCAAAAACAAGTTAGATGTCCCTACTTTGTTGTTGCAAGTTTTACGTGGCTGCTACGGGCTTCTAGTAGGAACCTAACGACCCACAAGTATAGGGGATCTATTGTAGTACTTTCGATAAGTAAGAGTGTCGAACCCAACGAGGAGCAGAAGGAAATGATAAGCGGTTTTTAGAAAGGTATTCTCTGCAAGCACTGAAATTATAGGTAACAGATAGTTTTGTGATAGGATAATTTGTAACGAACAACAAGTAACAAAAGTAAATAAAGTGCAGCAAGGTGGCCCAATCCTTTTTGTAGCAAAGGACAAGCCTAGAAAAACTCTTATATAGAGAAAAGCGCTCCCGAGGACACATGGGAATTATCATCAAGCTAGTTTTCATCACGTTCATATGATTCGCGTTCGGTACTTTGATAATTTGATATGTGGGTGGACCGGTGCTTGGGTGCTGTACTTACTTGGACAAGCATCCCACTTATGATTAACCCCTATTGCAAGCATCCGCAACTACAAAAGAAGTATTAAGGTAAACCTAACCATAGCATGAAACATGTGGATCCAAATCAGCTCCTTACGAAGCAACGCATAAACTAGGGTTTAAGCTTCTGTCACTCTAGCAACCCATCATCTACTTATTACTTCCCAATGCCTTCCTAGAGGCCCAAATAATGGTGAAGTGTCATGTAGTCGACGTTCACATAACACCACTAGAGGAGAGACAACATACATCTCATCAAAATATCGAACAAATACCAAATTCACATGACTACTAATAGCAAGACTTCTCCCATGTCCTCGGGAACAAACGTAACTACTCACAAAGCATATTCATGTTCATAATCAGAGGAGTATTAATATGCATATAGGATCTGAACATATGATCTTCCACCAAATAAACCAACTAGCATCAACTACAAGGAGTAATCAACACTACTAGCAACCTACAAGTGCCAATCCCAGACTTAGAGACAAGAATTGGATACAAGAGATGAACTAGGGTTTGAGATGAGATTGTGCTGGTGAAGATGCTGATGGAGATTGCCCTCTCCCGATGAGAGGAGCATTGGTGATGACGATGGCGATGATTTCCCCCTCCCGGAGGGAAGTGTCCCCGGCAGAACAGCTCCGCCGGAGCCCTAGATTGGTTCCGCCAAGGTTCCGCCTCGTGGCGGCGGAGTCTCGTCCGAAAGCTTGCTTCTCATTTTTCTTCGGACGAAAGACTTCATATAGCAAAAGATGGACACCGGAGGGCCACCAGGGGCCCACGAGGCAGGGGGCGCGCCCAGGGGGTAGGGCACGCCCCCACCCTCGTGGCCAGGGTGTGGGCCCCCTCTGGTATTTCTTCCGCCCAATATTTTTTATTATTTCCAAAAATGACTTTCGTGGAGTTTTAGGAACTTTGGGGTTGTGCAGAATAGGTCTCTAATATTTGCACCTTTTTCAGCCCAGAATTCCAGCTGCCGACATTCTCCCTCCTTATGTAAACCTTGTAAAATAAGAGAGAATAGGCATAAGTATTGTGACATAATGTGTAATAACAGCCCATAATGCAATAAATATCGATATAAAAGGATGATGCAAAATGGACGTATCAACTCCCCCAGGCTTAGACCTCGCTTGTCCTCAAGCGGAAGCCGATAACGATAAATATGTCCACAATAAAGATTAGTATTGTGACATATGATCTCTTTGTTTCTTTTTATTCTTTTCTCTTTTCTTTTATTCACTCAAGATCATGGCAAAATAATCAAGCCCTTGACTCAACACTAATCTTTATTATATAGCTCAAGGACTCGATTACATAGAGGGATCATAAAGCAAAACTCAAAACTAGATCATACCAAAAACTTTATTTTACTAAATCAAGATACTACTAAAAGGATCGAACTAAGAAAAACTGTAAAGATAGGAGTGTGATGGTGATACGATACCGGGGCACCTCCCCCAAGATGGTGGTTGCCAAGGGGAGTGCTCATACCCATGTGATTATGTCTCCTTCTTCGGAGGTGGTGATGTGATATTCTTGGCGATGATGCCCCTTAGGATACAATTCTCTTCCTCTAGCTTGTTGAGTTGCTGCTTGAGATCCATTATCTCTTTACGAAGCTTCCCTGTAACGGCTCAAGCTCCTTGCACCCAAGGGTGTTGCATAGCTGCGAGAGAACAAGTGACACTCTTCTTAATATTTTCATAAGAAAGAAATCTAACATTGGAAGGGATAACCGAGTTTGGAATATCCGAGCTCTGTAGTTCTCCCATCGTGAGTCCAGCTTGGAAGCGAGAAGTGACTTCTTGATCTTCCTCCATGGCATCTATCCTCATTAAATCAGCCTCCATCTCTTCCTCCGCTGCTGGCCCAAAGTGGTCAGCATCGCTGTTTGTCCTTGGTCTTGTTGCCGGATGAGACACCCGGCTCTCCCCTACTGACTCTTGAGAAGACATCTTTCTCTAATCTGCAGCAGCAATAGCTCGAAACAAGAACAAAGGATAATTGCATGATACAGGAGTCAAAACCTTCGGGACATTATATAATGAATTTTTACCGACCAAAATACGTATCGTGCAAGAAAACGGAGTCCGGAGAGCACACGAGGTGCCCACGAGGAAGGGAGCGCCCTCCACCCTCGTGGAGCCCTCGTGTCCTTCCCGGACTGCTTCTTATTTTTCTATTTTTCTAAATATTCAAAACGGAGAAAAATTGCCTTTAGAACTGTTTTGGAATCGGTTTACTTACCGTACCACATACCTATTCCTTTTCGGAGTCTGAAACATTCCGGAAAGTGTCCCTTATGTATTCCTCCGGGGTTACGGTTTCAATAACATTGGCTTCAACATTTATGGGATTACCTGAGATATAATGTTTGATTCTTTGACCGTTCACCACCTTCGGATTTTTGCCTTCGAAGTTGTTGATTTTTATGGCACCCGAACGATAGACCTCCTCGATAATGTATGGACCTTCCCATTTAGAGAGAAGCTTTCCTACAAAAAATCTCAAACGAGAGTTGTATAGTAATATATAATACCCTACATTAAACTCACGCTATTTTATTCTTTTGTCATGCCATCTTTTAACTTTTCTTTAAACAACTTGGCATTCTCATAGGCTTGGGTTCTCCATTAATCAAGTGAGCTAATGTCAAATAACATCTTCTCACCGGCAAGTTTGAAATCATAATTGAGTTCTTTAATAGCCCAATATGCCTTATGTTCTAATTCAAGAGGTAGGTGACATGCTTTTCCATAAACCATTTTATACGAGACATTCCCATAGGATTTTTATATGCAGTTCTATAAGCCCATAATGCATCATCAAGTTTCTTGGACCAATTCTTTCTAGATCTATTAACAATCTTTTGCAAAATTAATTTGAGCTCTCTATTACTCAATTCTACCTGGCCACTAGACTGTGGGTGATAAGGAGATGCAATTCTATGAACATCATACTTAGCAAGCATTTTACGGAAAGCACCATGAATAAAATGTGAACCTCCATCAGTCATTAAATATCTAGGGACTCCAAACCTTGGAAAAATAACTTCTTTAAGCATCTTAATAGAGGTGTTATGATCAGCACTACTAGTTGGAATAGCTTCTACCCACTTAGTAACGTAATCAACAGCAACTAGAATATGTGTATACCCATTAGAGGCAGGAAACGGTCCCATATAATCAAAGCCCCAAACATCAAATTGTTCAATAACAAGTGAATAATTCATAGGCATTTCTTGACGTCTACTAATATTACCAATTCTTTGACATTTATCACAAGATAAGATGAACTTACGGGCGTCCTTGAAGAGAGTAGGCCAATAAAAACCGGATTGCAATACCTTATGTGCAGTTCTATCTCCAGCGTGGTGTCCTCCATAAGCTTCGGAGTGACACTTGCGTAGGATCTGTTCCTGTTCATGCTCAGGTACACAACGTCTAATAACACCATCTACTCCTTCTTTATAAAGATGTGGGTCATCCCAGAAGTAATGTCTTAAATCATAGAAAAACTTTTTCTTTTGCTGGTATGTGAAATTAGGTGGTATAAATTTAGCAACAATGCAATTAGCGTAATCAGCATACCATTGAGTAGTACGAGAAGCATTTATGACATTTGATTGTTCATCAGGAAAGCTATCGTCAATACGTAGTGGGTCATCAAGAACATTTTCTAACCTAGACAAGTTGTCTGCAATGGGGTTCTCAGCTCCCTTTCTATCAATAATATGTAAATCAAATTCTTGTAGCAAGAGAACCCATCTAATAAGTCTAGGTTTGACATATTTCTTTTCCATAAGATATTTAATAGCAGCATGATCAGTGTGAATAGTTACTTTAGAATCAACAATATAAGGTCTGAACTTATCACAAGCAAATACAACTGCTAAGAATTCTTTTTCAGTAGTAGCATAATTTCTCTGGGCATTGTCTAGAGTTCTACTAGCATATTGAATAACATTTAATTTCTTATCAACTCTTTGCCCTAGAACAGCACCTACAGCATAATCACTAGCATCACACATAATTTCAAAGGGTAAATTCCAATCAGGCGGCTGAACGATAGCTGCAGTGATCAATGCTTTCTTAAGTATTTCAAATTCTTCTACACAATCATCATCAAAGACAAAGGGTATATCTTTTTGTAATAAATTATTGAGAGGTTGAGAAATTTTTGAGAAGTCCTTAATGAACCTCCTATAAAAACCAGCATGACCAAGGAAACTTCTTAGACCTTTGATGTCCTTGGGACATGGCATCTTCTCAACAGCATCAACCTTGGCTTTATCAACTTCAATACCTCTTTCAGAAACTTTATGCCCCAAGACAATACCTTCATTAACCATAAAGTGGCACCTCTCCCAATTCAAGACAAGGTTAGTTTCTTCACATCTCTGCAAAACTCGATCAAGGTTTCTCAAGCAATCATCAAAAGAGGATCCATAGATGGAGAAATCGTCCATGAAAACCTCACAAATCTTTTCACAAGAGTCAGATAATATAGCCATCATGCATCTTTGAAAGGTAGCAGGTGCATTACATAAACCAAAAGGCATACGTCTATAAGCAAAAGTACCGAAAGGGCAAGTAAAAGTGGTCTTTGATTGATCATCGACTGACACAGGTATTTGAGAGAAACCAGAATAACCATCTTGAAAGCAAAAATGTGTATGTTTGGAAAATCTTTATAGCATTTGATCAATAAAAGGTAAGGGGTAATGATCCTTTTTAGTAGCTTTATTTAATTTGCGGAAATCAATTACCATCCTATAACCTGCAATAATTCTTTGTGGAATCAATTCATCTTTATCATTAGGAACAAAAGTAATACATCCCTTCTTAGGGACACAATGGACAGGACTTACCCACTGACTATCAGCAACGGGATAAATTATACCTGCCTCAAGGAGCTTTAGTATTTCCTTTCTTACCACTTATTTCATCTTAGGATTCAGCCATCGTTGCTGATCATGAACTGGTTTGGCATCTTTCTCCAAATTTATTTTGTGTTGGCATAGAGTAGGACTAATGCCCTTAAGATCATCAAGAGTATATCCAATAGCAGCACGGTGCTTCTTCAGAGTTTTCAATAATCTCTCTTCTTCATGCTCTGAAAGGTTAGCACTAATAATAACAGGATATATCTTCTTTTCATCAAGATATGCATATTTAAGAGTATCAGGCAATGGTTTAAGCTCAAACACGGGATCACCCTTGGGTGGAGGAGGATCCCCTAGGATTTCAATGGGCAAATTGTGTTTCAGGATGGGTTCCTGTTTAAAGAATACTTCATCTATTTCCCTTCTTTCATTCATAAACATATCATTTTCATGGTCTAGCAAATATTGTTCTAAAGGATCACTAGGAGGTACTGCAATAGAAGCAAGACCAATAATTTCATCTTTACTAGGCAATTCCTCTTCACGATGTTGTCTACGAAATTTAGAGAAATTAAACTCATGAGACATATCACCCAAACCAATAGTAACAACATCCTTTTTGCAGTCTATCTTAGCATTAACAATGTTCAAGAAGGGTCTACCAAATATAATGGGACAAAAACTATCTTGTGGGGAACCAAGAACAAGAAAATCAGCAGGATATTTAGTTTTCCCACACAAAACTTCAACATCTCTAAAAATTCCCATTGGTGATATAGTATCTCTATTGGCAAGTTTAATTGTGACATCAATATCCTCTAACTCAGCAGGTGCAATATCATGCATAATTTCTTTGTATAAGTCAAAAGGTATTGCACTAGCACTAGCATCCATACCACATAAGCCATGATAACAATGATCTCCTATTTTAACAGAAATAACAGGCATGCCTACCACAGGTCTATGTTTATCTTTAGCACAAGGTTTAGTAATTCTAGCAGTTTCATCACAGAAGTAAATAACATGCCCATCAATATTATCAGCCAAGAGATCCTTAACGATAGCAATATTAGGTTCAACTTTAACTTGCTCAGGAGGTGTATAAGTTCTAATATTGCTTCTATGAACCACAGTTGAAGCTTTAGCATGATCTTTTATCCTAACAGGAAAAGGTGGTTTCTCAACATAAGTAGTGGGAACAATAGGATCATTATAAGTGATAGTCTTTTCTTCAACTTTAATAGGTGCAGCTACTTTTACTTCTATGGGAGGATGATATTTAAACCACTTCTCCTTAGGGAGATCAACGTGAGCAACAAAAGATTCATAGAAAGAAGCTACTATCTCAAGTCAAGTCCATATTTAGTGCTAAATTTACGGAAAACATAGGTATCCATAAAAGATTTAGCACAATCAAACTTAGGTGTCATACCTGACTCCTTCCCTTCGTCGAGGTCCCAATCTTCAGAATTGCGTTTAATTATTTCCAATAAATCCCATTTGAATTTAATAGTCTTCATCATAAAAGAGCCAGCACAAGAAGTATCGAGCATGGTGCGATTGTTATTAGAAAGCCATAAAAGTTTTGAATAATTATTTCTCTTGGGAGCTCATGATTGGGGCATGAATATGACATTGATTTAAGCCTCCCCCAAGCTTGAGCGACGATTTCTCCTTCGCGAGGCCAAAAAATATAAATATAATTGCGATCACGATGAAAAAGATGCATAGGATAAAACTTCTGATGAAATTCCAATTTCATTCGTTTGTAGTTCCATGATCCCATATCATCACATAGCCTATACCATTTCAATGCATCTCCCTTCAAAGATAAAGGGAATACCTTCTTTTAATAACATGATCGGGCACACCTGCAAGCTTAAATAATCCACAAACTTCATCCACATATATTAAGTGCTCATCAGGATGCATTGTTCCGTCTCCTGCAAAAGGATTAGCTAGCAGTTTTTCCATCATACCCGAAGGAATTTCAAATTAGACATTTTCATTTTCAGTAGGTTCAGTAGGTTGAGGAGCAACTCTTTGCTCTACTGGTCGGGGTGAAGATACCCCGAACAAGCCCCTCAGAGGATTACTTTCCATAGCAACAAGTGACAGTAAATTTCAGCACACTATATAAATTTTTCCTTACCAAATTCCACCTACCAAAGGCACTTCACTCCCCGGCAACGGCGCCAGAAAAGAGTCTTGATGACCCACAAGTATAGGGGATCTATCGTAGTCCTTTCGATAAGTAAGAGTGTCGAACCCAACGAGGAGCAGAAGGAAATGATAAGCGGTTTTCAGCAAGGTATTCTTTGCAAGCACTGAAATTATAGGTAACAGATAGTTTTGTGATAGGATAATTTGTAACGAGCAACAAGTAACAAAAGTAAATAAAGTGCAGCAAGGTGTCCAATCCGTTTTGTAGCAAAGGACAATCCTGGACAAACTCTTATATAGAGAAAAGCGCTCCCGAGAACACATGGGAATTATCGTCAAGCTGGTTTTCATCACGTTCATATGATTCACGTTCGGTACTTTGATAATTTGATATGTGGGTGGACCGGTGCTTGGGTGTTGTACTTACTTGGACAAGCATCCCACTTATGATTAACCCCTATTGCAAGCATCCGCAACTACAAAAGAAGCATTAAGGTAAACCTAACCATAACATGAAACATGTGGATCCAAATCAGCCCCTTACGAAGCAACGCAAAAACTAGGGTTTAAGCTTCTGTCACTCTAGCAACCTATCATCTACTTATTAATTCCCAAAGACTTCCTCTAGGCCCAAAGTCTACGTTCACATAACACCACTAGAGGAGAGACAACATACATCTCATCAAAATATCGAACGAATACCAAATTCACATGACTACTAATAGCAAGACTTCTCCCATGTCCTCAGGAACAAACGTAACTACTCACAAAGCATATTCATGTTCATAATCAGAGGAGTATTAATATGCATATAGGATCTGAACATATGATCTTCCACCAAATAAACCAACTAGCATCAACTACAAGGAGTAATCAACACTACTAGCAACCTACAAGTGCCAATCCCAGACTTAGAGACAAGAATTGAATACAAGAGATGAACTAGGGTTTGAGATGAGATGGTGCTGGTGAAGATGTTGATGGAGATTTCCCTCTCCTGATGAGAGGAGCGTTTGTGATGACGATGGTGATGATTTCCCCCTCCCAGAGGGAAGTGTCCCCAGCAGAACAGCTCCGCCGGAGCCCTAGATTGGTTCCGTCAAGGTTCCGCCTCGTAGCGGTGGAGTCTCATCCCGAAAGCTTGCTTCTCGTTTTTCTTCGGACGAAAGACTTCATATAGCAAAAGATGGACACCGGAGGGCCATCAGGGGGCCCACGAGGCAGGGGGCGCACCCCTCACCCTCGTGGCCAGGGTGTGGGCCCCCTATGGTATTTCTTCCGCCTAATATTTTTTATTATTTCCAAAAATGACTTTCGTGAAGTTTCAGGACTTTTGGAATTGTGCAGAATAGGTCTCTAATATTTGCTCCTTTTCCAGCCCAGAATTCCAGCTGCCGGCATTCTCCCTCCTTATGTAAACCTTGTAAAATAAGAGAGAATAGGCATAAGTATTATGACATAATGTGTAATAACAGCCCATAATGCAATAAATAACGATATAAAAGCATGATGCAAAATGGACGTATCAGAACCGTTCTTACCTACGCATCAAAACCACAACGATGTTTCATCAAGTTTGTTTTTTAACCTTCAACAAGGACCGGCCATAGTCAAATTCGATTCAACTAAAGTTGGAGAAACAGACACCCGCCAGCCACCTTTATGCAAAACAAGTTGCATGTCTGTCGGTGGAACCGGTCTCATGAACGTGGTCATGTAAGGTTGGTCTAGGCCGCTTCATGCAACAATACCGCCGAATCAAAATAAGACGTTGGTGGTAAGCATTATGACTGATCACCCACAACTATTTGTGTTCTACTCGTGCATATCATCTACGCATGAACGTGGCTCGGATGCCACTGTTGGGGAACGTAGCATGTAATTTCAAAATTTTCCTACGATCACGCAAGATCTATCTAGGATGTCGGTGTCAAAACTGGCGGATCTCGGGTAGGGGGTCCCGAACTGTGCGTCTAGGCGGATGGTAACATGAGACAAGGGACACAATGTTTTACCCAGGTTCAGGCCCTCTTGATAGAGGTAAAACCCTACGTCCTGCTTGATTAATATTGATGATATGGGTAGTACAAGAGTAGATCTACCACGAGATCAAGGAGGCTAAACCCTAGAAGCTAGCCTATGGTATGATTGTTGTATGTTGGAGTTGTTGTCCTATGGACTAAAACCCTCTGGTTTATATAGACACCGGAGAGGGTTAGGGTTACACAAAGTCGGTTACAATGGTAGGAGATCTAAATATCTGCATCGCCAAGCTTGCCTTCCACGCCAAGGAAAGTCCCATCCGGACACGGGACAAAGTCTTCAATCTTGTATCTTCATAGTCCAGGAGTCCGGCTGAAGGTATAGTTCGGCTATCCGAACACCAACTAATCCAGGACTCCCTCAGTAGCCCCTGAACCAGGCTTCAATGACGACGAGTCCGGCGCGCAGATTGTCTTCGGCATTGCAAGGCGGGTTCCTCCTCCAAGTTCTTCATAAAATATTTGTAAACACCAAGAGTAGTGTCCGGCTCTGCAAAATAAGTTTCCACATATTGCCATAGAGAGAATAATATTAACACAAATCTAATCTGCTGACGTATTCCATAGCGTGACATCACACTACGGCCAAGCCTTTATTCGAATCGTTTTCACTTCTCCACCTCAGCGCGTTTTGCGAGGCGGTTTCCTTGGCACGTCTTGTCAAAGCAGAGATCGTGTCCCCATTTACGGGATTCTCATCAATACGGACGTGGGTAACCGAACCGCACCATTTATCACGGCGCTTGGGAGGCAAGCGAGTTTTACTAGGCTGGTGGGGACGCATAGCCGCATCCGCTCATATAAGGGGATAAGGATCCACCTTTTTACCTACGCCTTCTTCCTCCTTTGCCTATCCATCTTCTGCGCACCCGAGCTCCAGCGCCCAAGCCCGCACTTCCCACCTCAACCTTCTCCAGCAATGTCCGGAGCGGGAGGCAAGTGGATGGTCTCCTCCATCACGGAGGGCCATGTCAAAAAGCTGAGAGGGTCGTATTCCTTCCCCACTTCCTCCGCGGACTGGGCTTTCCTCTCCATCCATTTGTCCGGGGGCTCATGTTCTATTATGGCCTGGATTTCCACGACCTGGCCCTGAACTTCATCCTCAACATCTCGGCGTTTATCGTCGTGTGCGAGGCTTTCCTCCGCATCCGCCCCCATTTCGGCCTTTGGCTCAAGACTTTCAACGTCAAGCCGAAGGTGGTGCGCGGCAGCCAAGCGGAGTGCGGAGGCGCCATGGCGGGATAGATGGCCAATGTCCTATGGCTCGTGGCCTCCTTTGTGGAGACCTTGAAGGGGTGGCAATCAGGGTGGTTTTACATCACCGAGCCGCGCGATCTGGAATGGATCGCAGCCCCTGAGTTCTGGTCCGGACCCCCCCACGCGGCTCACGTCCTGGAGAGAGACGGGCGTGTCGTGGGGTGACGAAGGAGAGGTGACCGGATTGCAGACATGCATCCAGTCCCTGGTGAACAAGCAGCTCAAGCTTGTCAATATAGTCCAGGTCATGCTCGTCCGCCGGATTCTCCCATGTCAACAACGGGGTTTCACTCTGTGGGAGTTCGATCCGGCGCATCACCAAACCTTGAACAGGCTCTTCGACACAACATACAAAGATGCCTGGAAGGTGCTTTTCAAGGGCGCCGAGGCTCCCGCATCCGCATCCGAAGACCGTGGATTCAGCATGCAGCATACAGCTAGCGCGGTGATTTATCTGTACCTTTTACAGGATATTTGTTTCTCATAGTTTGACTCTATGCGGGATCTAAACTCCCTTACCCTTGACAGGAATGGCAGGTGAAGTCCGGACCAATTGACTGTCCGGCTCCTTTGCCCGAAGACGCAACAGACGCTCGTTTATCAAAGTTGTTGGCTCCGACACCTTATGTGGTGCCGGAGAAGAAGGCCACGGGGACTCGAAAGAGTTCCCGTCATATGGTGGTGTCGGACTCGTCATCCGACGAGTGTGAGACGCTCTGCTCCCGTGAAGACGAGGAGGAGGATGAAGAACCCTCTCCCCCTCCAGCGGGGGGAGGAAAGGAAAGGAAGGACGCCCCAACAGGGGAGGCCGAAGGGTCCAAGAAGGGGAAAACCCTTCCTCCGGACTACTCCGCCGACGCCGACGACGACGAAGAGGAGTGGCCGGACAGAGCCAAGCGTACGGCGATATCGTAAGTATTCGGATACCAGAGTAACTCATAATATTCCTTTGTTGCACAACTTTCCCTAATGTCGAACATAATTATGCAGCCCGCCCCAGGCCGGACTCGACGAGTCGTCGAGCGGCTCCCTGGATTCATCGGACGTGAACTCAGTTCCGCCCGCTGTCTCCCCCCGCACTGCGGACGACGCTGAAGTGGCGTCGCGACAAGCTCCGGGGCAGGAGGAGGTGGTCCTAGAGGAGCCGCGAGGCGACCTCCCGGACTCCAGGAGTAAAGGGGACAACACCCCCCAGGGCTCCAAGTCCGGCTTTGAGCCAGACACCGCGCCGGAATCTTCAACAGTTCCGGACCGCGATAGGCGAACTCCTTCCAAGAGGAGCAAGCCTGCTGAGCCGGCGGCCTCCGTCCAACCGCAGGTGCCGGACAATATGCTGGAGGTGCTTAACGGCGCCTCCATCGACGAGGAGCATCATACTATTATGAGTACGGTGATCCAGAAGGTTCAGTCCGCCAAGAGCAGACTGACTGAAGCTTGCGCTAGCCTTCTAACAGGCTTTGAGGTAAGTAAAAATATGTAAAAATATTACCGCATAGACAGTAGCCCCTGATGCTGTGTTTGGCGTTCGGAAAGAAAAGCCGAATAGAGGATCTACTAAATTTCGCAGGAGTCTAACAAAAAGGAGTCAATATGCGTATGCAGGCTTCGCTGCTAGCCATCGTCGCACTGACTGCGGAGGTGGGTGCCCTGAAGAAGGGCCTCGAGCAGAGCGAGCAAGAGCTCAGCCTTGCCAAATGGCAGCTCGAGGAGAAGGATGGTAAGAGATACCATACAGAAAAAATTTATAAAAAAGATGCAATTGCAAAAAATAACAGGATTGTACTGCTTATTGTAGGGTCCACGACTGAGGTGGCGACCCTCAAGCAGGCGTTGTCCGAGGCCGAGAAGAGAGCGGCCACGGAGCGCACCGAGCGAGAGAAATTTGAGGCCCAGGTCGGCGAGGTGCGGCAAGAGCTTCAGGCTCTCATGAAAAAACATGGGAGTTTGGAGCTGGACTCGAAGACGTGAGTGTCCGAGCTCGTGGCGGCCCTTGAAACTGCCAAGGCTGCCAAGGCCGAATCCCAGAAGGCCCTCCAAGAGTTGGAGGAGGTGAAAAAGATAGCGGCGGGTAAGGCATTCTTTATGCAAAGCAGACATATAAAAGTAAACTAATTGTTACTTACCCGAATCCGGAGTTCTCCAGGGGCATTCGCAGATCTTCCCCACAGCGTATCCGATGCCGCCGCATTCTACCGAGCCGAGGAAGGCAGCTCGACAGAGAAGGTGTTCTAGTCTCAGTACGCTGAGGCCGGACACCCTGTGCCCTTGAGGGACCAGCTGAATTAGCTGGTCGAGCTCCATAAGGCGGCCGAACAGGCCATGAAGGGCTTCATAGTTCGGCTGTGGCTTGGAGAGGCCCTGCCTGGGAGCTACTTCGGGCTGGTGCGGCGGCTGGTGGAGGCCTGTCCAAGGCTCGAGGTCATCAAGCGCTCCGTCTGCATCGAAGGTGCCCGTAGGGCCCTGGCCCGTGCAAAGGTGCACTGGGGTAAGCTGGACGGTGAGAAGCTTGTGAGGGACGGGCCGCCACCGGGGAAGGAGCATCGCAAGCCCGAGAACTACTATAAGGATGTTCTTGCGGGTGCCCGCCTTGTGGCGGATGAATGTACCAAGGATGTAATTTTTGAATGAACTCGCTCGTGTTTATCCTGTGCGCTGAAAACTTGTTCATATGCGCTAAGCAATGCTTGTTGAATTTGAAATATTACTTTCTGTGCAGCCGTTTATCAAAAAATTGAGAGATGGCCAGTCGTCGGCTTCTGCCCCCATGCCACTAGTGATGGGGTGTTCGGGATAAACCTGAGCGCTCTTTTTCCCATAGTTGGGTCCTTCGAGGGAGGCGCTCAACACAACGAACAAGGCAATCGGACTATAATGCTTGAACACTCTCACTTAGCCATAGAACTCTATAATTTTAAATTTCGGCGAAGCCCCTAGTATTCGGAAGACCGAGTTCGGGGCGCTATCCACGCCTTGGCCGGACTAAGACGGTTCCTCGCTCGAAGCGGCATAAGTCTTTAAGGACTCGAAAAACCTCTCGAACAGCGACCAGTCTCTCGCCTCATCATGACAATCAGTTTTAGCTTTCTCTACTAAGGTGCTCAGCCCAGCTCAACTGGGGCACAATCGCAGTAGTTCTCCTACTGCTACCTTAGCCGATATAGCGGAACGTAAGGCACCAAAACATAGGAGTTGGGCAAACCCAACTATTGACCCAAATCATGATTCGGAGCCGATGCATATAGTGCTATAAGTTCGGGGTGCCGCACTTGTGAAAGTGTATGGATTTCTCACACCATATTGAGGGGTACTGGAGCCCCTGGCTTATTTTGCCATACCACAATGTAAGGATGCAACATGTCATTAATAAACATATATATAAATAGAGGATAATGCAAAAAATAGACAAAAGCTATGCATTGTTTATAGAAAGGATGATGTCCAAGCAGAACGATACGAATAGTGCGATAAGCAAAAGAAATTGGACTATTTAACATGTCCTGGCCAGGGGCAGGCCGCGGAATTGTATTCAAAACAGGTATATTGCTCGTAATAGAGACCACCTGGGAGTTCCATAATGCGGCATGGCTTGTCGGCTGTCCTGGATCTTGCATCGTTTGTGCGGCAGTTGAATTGCCGAACAGGTCGTCCGAAGGATGGAGTCCTGAAAGTAAGCGAAAATTAAAAAAAAGAATCCGGCAGCCCCTAGTACGGTTTAAGCCGTGTATTGGGCGTGCCGTGAAGGTGCCCCTCCCCTTGTGCCCATGGTATTTTGAGAGCGTAGTTATGTACACGAAGCACTGGTTTTGCTATATTGCGAGGGCTAGGGTTGGGGCCGCATTGCTACGCTTGCTCGGAACGTGCCAAGCGGTCTTGTTGTAGGTTACTCCGGGCGCGCTTGACAGTGTACGACTTTTTAAGGGCCGGACTGGAGAACTGCCTAGAGAGGCTGCTTTGTACTTCTGCTGCGAGTGCTGCCGTGTGCTCCTCCGTTCGGAGGGAGCGTTCGGTGTTTCCGTTGACCGTGATTACTCCTCAAGGGCCTGGCATCTTGAGCTTGAGGTATGCATAGTGCGGTACCGCATTGAACCTTGCAAATGCGGTTCGCCCGAGCAGTGCATGATAGCCACTGCGGAACAGGACTATGTCGAAGATTAATTCCTCGCTTTGGAAGTTATCCAGAGATCCGACGACCACTTCAAGTGTGACCGAACCTATACTGTTGGCCTCTACACCTGGTATAACGCCTTTAAAGGTCGTTTTGGTGGGCTTGATCCTTGAGGGATCTATGCCCATTTTCCGCACTGTATCCTGGTAAAGCAGGTTCAGGCTGCTGCCACCGTCCATGAGGACTCTTGTGAGATGAAATCCGTCAATAATTGGGTCAAGAACCAATGCGGCAAACCCGCCATGACGGATGCTAGTGCGATGGTCCCTTCGATCAAAAGTGATCGGGAAGGAGGACCATGGGTTGAACTTTGGGGCGACTGGCTCCATCGCGTATACGTCCCGTAGCGCACGCTTCCGCTCCCTCTTGGGAATGTGGGTTGCGTATATCATGTTCACCGTCCGCACTTGTGGGGGAAAACCCTTTTGTCCATTGTTGTTCGGCGGCCTGGGCTCCTCCTCGTCATCGCTATGCAGCCCCTTGTCTCTGTTTTCGGCTCTTAACTTGCCTGCCTGCTTGAACACCCAACAATCCCTGTTGGTGTGATTGGCTGGCTTTTCGGGGGTGCCATGTATCTGGCACAAGCGGTCGAGTATTCGGTCCAAACTGGACGGGCCCTGAGTATTTCTTTTGAATGGCTTTTTCTGCTGACCGGATTTGTAGCCTCGGAATCCGGCATTTACTGCCGTATCCTCGTTGCTGTCGCTGTTAACGCGGCGCTTTTGCTTGTTCCGGCGCGACCTACCGCTTTTGTCCTTGGTATCCAAATTACCAAGGTTCTTGGTTAAGTTGTTGCTGCGAGCTAGCCAGCTGTCTTCTCCCGCGCAAAAGCGGGTCATGAGTGTCGTGAGGGCTGCCATAGATTTCGGCTTTTCCTGTCCCAGGTGCCGGGCAAGCCACTCGTCGCGGATATTATGCTTGAAGGCTGCTAGGGCCTCCGCGTCCGGACAGTCGACTATTTGATTTTTCTTTGTTAGGAACTGTGTCCAGAATTGCCTGGCCCATTCCTCTGGCTGCTGGTTTATGTGGCCTAGGTCATCGGCGTCCGGTGGTCGCACATAAGTGCCCTGGAAGTTGTCAAGGAATGCGGCTTCTAGGTCCTCCCAAGAACCGATTGAGTCTGCTGGCAAGCTGTTAAGCCAATGCCGGGCCGGTCCCTTAAGTTTGAGTGGGAGGTATTTGATGGCGTGTAGATCATCACCGCGGGCCATGTGGATATGAAGGAGATAATCCTCGATCCATACCGCGGGATCTGTTGTGCCATCGTATGATTCGATGTTTACGGGTTTGAAGCACTCAGGGATTTTATGATCCATTACTTCATCTGTGAAGCATAGTGGGTGTGCGGAGCCTCTGTACTGGGCTATATCACGACGCAGCTCAAAGGAGCTTTGTCTATTGTGTTCGGCCCGGCCGAATTTATTGTATCCGGAGTGACGATCACCGTCACGTGCCGTGGGGAGCCCGCGTGATCCGAAGATTGATCTTGTTTGCCTTGCCTTGTCCTCTAGTATATCTCGCAGGTCTAGCGCGTTTTCCCATGCCTTACCATGTTTTGGGCTGCATCGGGGCATGGCTTGAGTGGAGAGCCTAGAGGCCTCTCTGTCGCGGCCACGAGGTGTCCGGTCGGCCATGTCATGCCCTGGTGATGTAGGTGCTTCCTCCTCTAATCGGGGTAGCAGCTTGCGCTTTGGGTAACGCTTGGAGGGGCGTTCGAGTTCATACTCTTCGGCCGCAAGGACTTCAGTCCATCTGTCAGCTAGCAAATCTTGATCAGCTATAAGCTGTTGCTGCTTTTTCTTGAGGCTGCTTGCCGTGGCTAAAAGCCTGCATTTGAAACGCTCTTGTTCGGCGGAGTCTGATGGTACAACGAATTCGTCGTCGTCGAGGCTTGCCTCGTCTTCAGAGGGAGGCATATAGTTATCATCCTCAACCTCTCGGTCTGCCGCTCTCTCATGAGGGCTGGCTTCTCCATCTTCTTGTGCCGAATCTTGCTGGAGGGGGTGTTCTTCGGCGCTATCCGGAGTAGTATTATCTCCAGTGCCGGAATCACCGTTTTTGCTTTGGCGGGATTTAGAACGGCGCCGCTGACGCCGGCGCTTGGGATGTTTCTTAGAGGTGTCATCACCCGCTGTTCCATCGCCATCTCCATCTTTTGGAGTGTCCACCATATATATGTCATATGGCGAGGTGGCCTTCCAGCGCCCTACAGGTGTTGGTTCCAGTTCGTCTCCTGCATCGTCGTCCATACCGTCGATGTCTTCAGAGTCGAAGTCGAGCATGTCGGTTAAATCGTCGACAGTGGCTACAAAGTGGGTGGTGGGTGGGCTTTGAATTTCTTCATCGTCCGCATCCCATCCTTGCTGACCATAGTCCGGCCAGGGCTCTCCTAATAAAGAGAGAGACTTTAGTGAGTTCAGGATGTCGCCGAAGGGCGAGTGCTGAAAGATGTCCGCGACGGTGAACTCCGTGATCGGCGCCCAATCGGATTCGATCGGCAGGGGCGCGGGGGGTTCGGAGTCCGGAGAGGAATCCAGATCCTCGGAGTCACGGATTATGCAGAGTGCGGGGCTGGTGTTCGGCTCGATCGCCTTTGAGATCGCAGCCCCTGAGGTGGCGTCCAACCGCTCATCCTCGATCGGCGCAGCAGGCTCCGAATTAAGGGTCGGAACCAACGCGCGTGCGGCCTCCAGGACACTGTTCAGCGGCAGAGCTAGATCATGCCCATCGAGACAGTGCGGTGCGCTTGGCTGTGGCTCGAATCCGTTGAAGATCAAGTCCCCGCGGATGTCAGTCGTGTAGTTCAAACTTCCAAACCTGACCTGATGGCCAGGGGCGTAGCTTTCGATCTGCTCCAGGCGGCCAACCGAATTGGCCCGCAGTGCGAAGCCGCCGAAGACGAAGATCTGTCTGAGGAGAAAAGTCTCACCCTGGACCGCATTGTCGTTGATGGTCAAAGGAGCCATCGGGCCTAAAAGTGACGACACAGAGGAACTCTCAATGAAAGCACCAATGTCGGTGTCAAAACCGGCGGATCTCGGGTAGGGGGTCCTGAACTGTGCGTCTAGGCAGATGGTAACAGGAGACAAGGGACACAATGTTTTACCCAGGTTCGGGCCCTCTTGATGGAGGTAAAACCCTACATCCTGCTTGATTAATATTGATGATATGGGTAGTACAAGAGTAGATCTACCACGAGATCAAGGAGGCTAAACCCTAGAAGCTAGCCTATGGTATGATTGTTGTATGTTGTCCTATGGACTAAAACCCTCTGGTTTATATAGACACCGGAGAGGGTTAGGGTTACACAAAGTCGGTTACAATGGTAGGAGATCTAAATATCCGCATCGCCAAGCTTGCCTTCCACACCAAGGAAAGTCCCATCCGGACACGGGACGAAGTCTTCAATCTTGTATCTTCATAGTCCAGGAGTCCGGTTGAAGGTATAGTTCGGCTATCCGAACACCCCCTAATCCAGGACTCCCTCAGAGATGCATAGCAATGAGAGGGGGAGAGTGTGTCCACGTACCCTCGTAGACCGAATGCAGAAGCGTCAACTTAATGCAGTTGATGTAGTCGAACGTCTTCTCGATTCAACCGATCAAGCACCAAACGTACGTCACCTCCGATTTCTGCACACGTTCAGCTCGATGACGTCCCTCGAACTCTTGATCCAGTAAAGTGTCGAGGGAGAGTTTCGTCAGCATGATGGCGTGATGAAGGTGATGGTGAAGTGATCCGCGCAGGGCTTCGCCTAAGTACTACGACAATATGACCGGAGGAGTAAACGGTGGAGGGGGGCATCGCACACGGCTAAGAACAATTGATGTGACTTTAGAGGTGCCCCCCCGCCCCCATATATAAAGGAGGGAGAGGGGAGGAGGCCGGCCTAGGGCGCGCCAAGTGGGGGAGTCCCACTTGGACCCCTTGTCCAATTTGCCCCCCCCCCCCCCCCGTTTCCTTTTACCGGAAGGGGAAAGGGGGATGGAGAGGGAGGAGGACAAGGAAAGGGGGGCCACGCCCCCTCCCCTAGTCCAATTCGGACTCCTTTCCTGGGGGGCGCCACCCCTTGAGGGCTTCCTTGCCTCGCTCCTATGGCCCATGTGGTCCATATCTTCCCCCGGGGGGTTCCGGTAACCGACCCCCCCCCCCCCCGATACTCCGATATGTACCCGATACATTCCGAAACACTTCCGGTGTCCGAATACTATCGTACAATATATCAATATTTACCTCTTGGCCATTTTGATAGTCCTCATCATATCCGTGATCTCTTCCGAGACTCCGAATAATTTGCGGTCACCAAAACACATAACTCATAATACAAATCGTCATCGAACGTTAAGCGTGCGGACCCTACGGGTTCGAGAACTATGTAGACATGACCGAGACACATCTCCAGTCAATAACCAATAGCAGAACCTGGATGCTCATATTAGTTCCTACATATTCTACGAAGATCTTTATCGGTCAAACCGCAATGACAACATACGTCATTCCCTTTGTGATCAGTGTGTTACTTGCCCGAGATTCGATCGTCTGTATCTTCATACCTAGTTCAATATCGTTACCGGCGATGAAGCTATGTACCTAGGGTAGGGTCATAGGCCTGATCTAGACACCCTCCCCAAGGACATCACCCTAAAGCCAGAAGTATTCGAAGGGTACCATCATCCACTCGACCAGAAACATTCCACTCGGAAGAATCACAGTCACTCGACTGTAACGCAAACCACTCGACATACAGAAGATCTAAAGTCAGTCTGCACGGCAACGGTCGGATGTTTACTCTTAGACTTATTGATCATTTATAGCACTTTATTACAGACGTTACCTGTAATGCTCCTTCTTTATGCACATTGAACCCTGTATAACGGAGGGGAGCTGGAGTCCTGGCACACTCTATATAAGCCACCCCCCTCCTCTGGGACAAGGGTTCGCACCCCCTGTAACTCAGACGCGCATAATCCAGTCGACCACCTCCGGGCTCCGAGACATAGGGCTATTACTTCCTCTGCGAAGGGCCTGAACTCGTAAAACTAGCGTGTACAACTTCGCCATCGCTAGGATCTTGCCTCCTCATACCTACCCCCATTCTACTGTCAGTATTAGATCCATGACAGTTGGTGCCCACCGTGGGGCAGGTGTCTTAGCGACTTGTTGGAGAAGTTGCGATTTTTCCGATTCCCATCATCATGGTTTCCGGTGGAGGATTGGCTGAGGGCCGCGAGATCCGTCTCGGCACGCTTGTGTTCATCGCCGATGACTCCGCTTGGCTCCAAGAGGCTCCACTCGACGTCGAGGCGCTCCCCATCCGCGGGGCTACTCACTTTCGCGTGTGCGCCCGCGGCGTCCTACTTCGGTAGCCGTCGACTCAGTATCGGTCAGCTCCTATGGCGTCCCCGCTCCCTGTTGTTCACCGGCGCAAGCGTTCCGGTCAGTCGCGGCTCCAGTGGTGGGTGAGGCATGCGGTGGCCTGCTAATCGGCCACCCCACAAGTCGCGACGATCGAGCCCGACGAAACCCTCTATGGCATGTTTGACCTATCGACTGGCTCCATCAAGACTGCATCCGAATGCGCCAGCAGTGACCCCGCGGCGGAAGTCCTGATGGTCAACGGACCGCGCAGTCCTCCTGGCTTCCCCCGCGATGACGGTGGCAATGGCGGTGGCGATCCGTCGCACGTCAACGATGAGTACCGCCCCGAGCCCCTCTCTTCACAGCAGAGGGAAGAGCTTCGCCGCCGCAACATGGATGCACTTCACACTCCTATCGTTGGAGAAACCCCCGAGGCCCGGGCCTTGGAGGAGGCACGCCTGGCCAACTTGGCTGAGCGCACTCGACTGGAGAACCTCCAGCACGCACTCGATGAGCGTGCTCGGCAGCGGATTCTTGAGTCCAGTCGACGACAACTTTTTCCGTCTCCAACTCAGGTATACCAAACTCCGATTCAAAATCTCACAACTATGGCCCGAATAGCAGAGTCAATCCAGCCTTCCCAGTCGGAAGCTGGCAGAGGTTTGATGCAGATCCAGGCTTTACTCCGGGCTACAGGAGAGCAGAACACAGCAGTATCATAGTCACGAAATAGAATTCATAGCAGGTCTGTGATGGTAGACACAGTTCAGTCGGCTCACAGCCCAAGATCACCCCCGCGGCGTGAGGGACGTGGAGACCGGCGAGATCAGTACAGAAACTGTGAGTAGTATGATCGCTGACTCGACCACGATGGCCGTCCTCGAGTGCCCACACCTTCCCTGAGGAGTGGATCATATGTGCCTCGGCAGCACGATGACAGGCGCCCTCACAGTGGCGGGCGAATAATTCCAGTCGACCCCAGGGAACCGGGCTTTGATGCGAGATATATTCTTGTTCAAGTTCTGGTCGACAGAATCAGAGCGCACAGAGAGGGTCATGACAGAGATCACCCAACTGGCAGTAGAGTACATGTTTCAGGCCCAGAGTGCTTTAGCAGAGCCATCAGGGTTGCGGTGATTCCTTCCAACTTCAGGTTGGCGACAGGAGTCAGCAAGTTCACTGGCGAGTCCAAGCCTGACACTTGGCTTCAAGACTATCGAGTGGCTGTGCAAATCGGTGGCGGCAATGATGAAGTGGCCATGAAACACCTTCCACTTATGTTGGAAGGCTCAGCCAGAGCGTGGTTGAATTAGTTAGCACCTGGCAGCATATACAGTTGGGAAGAACTCGCCCGAGTGTTTGTCAGAACCTTTGAGGGTACTTGCAAACGGCCGGCGGGGTTAACAGAATTGCAGTCCTGCATGCAGAAACCGAATGAGACCTTGAGAGATTACATCCAGAGATGGATCACATTGCACCATACAGTGGAGAATGTGTCAGATCACCAAGCAGTTTGTGCCTTCAAGGAGGGTGTTAAGTATCGAGAGTTAAATCTGAAATTCGGTCGGACAGGAGATATGCCTCTGACCCGGATGATGGAGATCGCCACCAAGTATGCTAATGGTGAAGAGGAAGACCGACTCCGGAGTGGCAAGCATAAAACAGTCGCCTAGGAAACCGGAGGAGGGAATTCCAGTTGGAAGCAGAAGCGCAAGGCCGAACTAGCTGCTCCTTGTGAGGCTTTAGTTGTGGCTCAAGGAAAGTTCAAGGGGAAGCCCAAAGGGCCCTACAACCCCAAGAAAGTGAAAGATCAAGGCGGAAATGATGTGTTGGATTTACCCTGTCACATTCACATCAAGAAGGATAAAGAGGGTAATCTGATCTACCCTAAACACACCACTCGATAGTGTCAGCTCTTGGTCCAACAGTTCCGAGAGAAACAACCCAAGGAGAAGGAAAAGGAGTCGGACAAGGGTGAGGATAAGGAATAAGACAATGATGGTTTTCCCAACGTCAATTCCACTCTGATGATTTTTGCTGATGTTGAAAGCAAAAGTCGACTGAAAGTTATAAACAGAGAGGTGAGCATGGTTGCTTTGGCAACACCAAGTTATTTGAAGTGGTCCCAGACTGCCATCACATTCGACCAGTCAGACCATCCAGCATGTATAGCCACCCCTGGGAGGCAAGCGCTGGTGGTCGACCCAGTTGTTGAAGGCACTCGACTGACTAAAGTACTGATGGATGGTGGTAGTGGCCTGAATATCCAGTTGTTGAAGGCATTCTGATGTCCAAGCTTAGTGAAAGCAATATGAGTTTCCATGGCGTCATACCTGGAAAGAAGGCTGAATCACTTGGCCAGGTCTCCCTTGATGTGGTTTTCGGTGATTCCAAGAATTACCGCAAAGAAAAGTTGACATTTGAAGTAGTGGATTTCCAGAGTGCTTATCATGCCATTCTGGGTAGGCCTACCTATGCATGTTTCATGGCTCGACCATGTTACGTGTACCTCAAGTTGAAAATGCCTGGTCCCAGAGGAGTGATCACTATCACTGGCAATCGGCAGAAGGAAGAAGAGTGCTTCCAGAAGGGCTCAAAAATCGCCGATGCACAAATGGCAGCAGTCGAAATGCAAGAATATCGGAAGAACGCAGATCCGAGTGATTTGTTGCGCTCCAAGAAGCTTGCCACTGATTCTGCATTTCAGTCGTCCGGTGAAACCAAGCCGATTCATATTCACCCAACGGACCCTAATGCTGATCCTACTCATATCTCAACATCACTCGACAGCAAATAGGAAGAAGCGCTCATCCAGTTCCTCTATGAGAACTGGGACATCTTTGCATGGAAACCTTCTGACATGTCGGGTGTACCCAGGGGACTGGCTGAGCATCATTTGCGAGTCGACCCGAAGGTAAAACCAGTCAAGGAACATCTTCAATGGTCCGCCATACAGAAGAGAAAAGCAATTGGTGAGGAAGTGGCTCGGCTCTTGGCAGCTGAGTTCATCCGAGAGATTTACCACTCTGAGTGGCTCGCCAATGTTGTCATGGTCCCTAAGAAGGACGATTCACTTCGCATGTGCATTGACTTCAAGCATATCAATCAGGCCTGCCCGAAAGATCATTTTCCGCTCCCCCGCATCGACCAAATCGTTGACTCAACTGCGGGGTGTGAGCGATTGTCTTTTCTGGACGCCTATTCCGGGTATCATCAGATCCGACTGTATGGACCTGATGAGATAAAAACGACTTTCATCACTCTATTCGGATGTTTCTGTTATGTCACCATGCCATTCGTCCTGAAGAACGCTGGAGCCACATTCATGAGGATGATTCAGAAGTGTCTGCTCACTCAAATCAGTCAGAATGTGGAAGCATACATGGATGACATTGTGGTCAAGTCACGAAAGGGTTCCGACCTGCTGGTTGACCTTGCTGAAACTTTTGCCAACCTCGGAAGGTATGATATCAAGCTTAATCCATCAAAGTGTACATTTGGAGTTCCTGGCGGAAAGTTGCTCGGTTTCCTTGTTTCCGAACGAGGGATCGACGCAAACCTAGAGAAAGTTGGTGCCATACTCCGGATGAAGCGCCTTTACTGGTTGTTTGGCCGCCTTGAGTCGATTCATATCTTGTCTCGGTGACAAGGCCCTGCCTCTTTACCGACTGATGAAGAAATCTGACAAGTTCGAGTGGACAGATGAAGCTGACGCAACGTTTGCAGAACTCAAAGCCCTGCTTTCTACCCAGCCGGTGCTTGCTGCCTCAATTAGCAAAGAGCCTCTACTGCTTTATATTGCAGCCACACGACAAGTTGTCAGTACGGTGCTCACGGTTGAGCGGGAAGAAGAACGAAAAGCCTATAAAGTTCAACGCCCAGTATATACTACGTTTCTGAAGTTCTGACTCCATCCAAGCAAAGATATCCACATTATCAAAAGCTTGTTTATGGGATTTACATGACCACGAAGAAGGTTGCACATTAATTCTCTGATCACTCCGTTACACTCGTCAGCGACGCACCATTGTCAGAGATCCTAAACAACAGGGATGCAACTGGTCGAGTGGCAAAGTGGGCGATTGAACTCCTTCCCTTGGATATCAAGTTTGAGGCAAAGAAAGCTATCAAGTCCCAAGCAATAGCAGATTTCCTCGCCGAGTGGATTGAACAGCAATTGCCGACTCAGATTCACTCGGAGCATTGGACCATGTTCTTCGATGGATCCAAGATGCTGAATGGTTCCGGTGCTGGGGTGGTATTGGTATCCCCCCGAGGCGACAAACTCGGCTATGTTCTCCTGATTCATTTTGACTCCTCCAACAACGAAGCTGAATATGAAGAACTTCTGTACGGGTTGCGTATGGACATTTCACTCGGCATCCGTCGCCTCATGGTCTACGGCGACTCAGATTTAGTGGTTAATCAACTGATGAAGGAGTGGGACGTCAGAAACCCAGCTATGACTGGCTATTGTAATGAAGTGAGAAAGTTAGAGAAGAAGTTTGAGGGGTTAGAGCTTATCACATACCCCGACTGAAAAATCAAGCAGCCAATGATCTAGCAAAGATAGGTTCCAAGAGGGAGGCCATTCCCAGCAATGTGTTCTTGGAACATATTCACACACCTTTAGTTCAATAAGATCCTTTCACTGAAGAGCCCCCACAACCAAAAAGTGCCACTGATCCGACTGAAGTCGAAGTCCCAGCCGTGGTCGACTTGATCATGGAGGTTTTGGTCATCATCCCCGACTGGACAGTGCCGTACATTTCATACATCCTTAGGAAAGAACTCCCGGAGGATGAAGAAGAGGCTCGACAGATCGTCCGTCGATCCAAAGCCTTTATTGTGATAAGAGGACAGTTGTTCAGAGAAAGTGTGACTGGAGTTTGCCAGAAATGCATAACACCAGAAGAAGGTCGAGTGATGCTCAATGACATCCACTCGGGGACCTGTGGTCACCATGCATCTTCTCGGACCACTATGGCCAAAGCATACCGAGCGGGTTTTTATTGGCCGCGAGAAAATGAGATGGAAAAATAAATAGTCGACAAATGTGAAGGTTGCCCCTCTTACTCCAACATGTCTCAAAAGCCTGCATCAGTCCTGAAGACCATTCCACTCATCTGGCACTTTGCTATTTGGGGATTGGATATGGTTGGGCCTCTGAGGACTGGTAGGAGCGGCTTCACTCATGTGCTCGTAGCAGTCGACAAGTTCACTAAATGGATCGAAGCCAAGCCTATCAAAAGTCTTGAAGCCAGTACTGTTGTCAGTTTCATCAGAGAGTTGACATTCAGATATGGTGTTTCACACAGCATCATCATTAACAATGGGTCGAACTTTGGTTCTAATGAGTTCAGAGCCTTTTGTGCTTCCCAAGGCACTCGAGTCAACTATGCTTCAGTCGCCCACCCCCAGTCGAATGGACAAGCTGAAAGAGCAAATGGATTGATTCTCAAAGGACTGAAACCCCGAATGATGCGTGATCTCAAGCACACAGCAGGCGCCTGGGTCGATGAACTTCCATAAGTGCTTTGGGGATTGAGGACAACTCCCAATCGGTCGACTGGCCGAACTCCATTCTTCTTGGTCTATGGAGCTAAAGCTGTACTCTCGAGCGACTTGCTTCACAATGCACCCTGAGTTGAGCTTTTCTCAGAAGATGAAGCAGAACAGGCACGGCAAGATGCAGTTGACCTACTGGAAGAGGAAAGAGAGATGGACCTGATCCGGTCGACCATCTATCAGCAAGACATGCGTCAATTCCACGCCAGAAACGTGAGGGGTCGAGCATTTCAGGAGGGAGACTTGGTTCTTCGAGTGGATCAGCAGAAACCACACAAGCTCGCTCCTGCTTGGGAAGGCCCCTTCATCGTCACAAGAGTGCTCCACAATGGAGCATACCACCTTTACAACGTCGAGCACAAGAAAGACGAGCCACGCCCTTGGAATGGGGAGTTGCTTCGCCCTTTTATACTTAAGCATTCAGATGTAATAGGAAATACCTTCTAGTTTGATTATCAAAGACACAGTTTCATAGTCTCCTAAATGTTTGTTTTTTCTTTTTTATATGTTTTAAATCCCCCAGTGGGTGCCTTAGCTGCGAATCCGTTTCGCCTAAGTTTAAAAAATCCTACCGAGTGTAGAGCAAGCCTCTCACTCGAGGGCTTAGCTGTGAATCCGTATCGCCTAAGTTTAAAAAATCCTACCGAGTGGTGAGCAAGCCTCTCACTCGAGGGCTTAGCTACAGTCCAGTACTCGCCTAAGTTTGAAAAATCCTACCGAGTAGCGAGCAAGCCTCCCACTCGGGGGCTTAGCAGCAGTCCAGTACTCGCCTAAGTTTGAAAAATCCTACCGAGTGGTGAGCAAGCCTCCCACTCGGGGGCTTAGTTGCAGTCCAGTACTCGCCTAAGTTTGAAAAATCCTACCGAGTGGTGAGCAAGCCTCCCACTCGGGGGCTTAGCTGCAGTCCAGTACTCGCCTAAGTTTGAAAAATCCTACCGAGTGGTGAGCAAGCCTCCCACTCGGGGGCTTAGCTGCAGTCCAGTACTCACCTAAGTTTGAAAAATCCTACCGAGTGGTGAGCAAGCCTCCCACTCGAGGGCTTAGCTGCTGTCCAGTACTCGCCTAAGTTTGAAAAATCCTACCGAGTGGTGAGCAACCCTCCCACTCGGGGGCTTAGCTGCAGTCCAGTACTCGCCTAAGTTTGAAAACTCCTACCGAGTGGTGAGCAACCCTCCCACTCGGGGGCTTAGCTGCAGTCCAGTACTCGCCTAAGTTTGAAAAATCCCACCGAGTGGTGAGCAACCCTCCCACTCGGGGGCTTAGTTGCAGCCCAATACTCGCCTAAGTTTTTAACACATCCCTATCCGCAAGGATGACAAGGTGAAGGTCGACTGCAACCTTCTCCTCGGAGCTGCGCCACAAATACAATGTGCGCTCCATCCTTATCCGCAAGGACGACGAGGTGCAGGTCGACTGCAACCTTCTCCTCAGAGTTGCGCCACAAATACATTGTGCGCTCCATCCTTATCCGCAAGGACGACAAGGTGCAGGTCGACTGCAACCTTCTCTTCGGAGCTGCGCCACAAATACAATGTGCGCTCCATCCCTATCCGCAAGGACGACGAGGTCCAGGTCGACTGCAACCTTCTCCTCAGAGCTGCGCCACAATTACAATGTGCGCTCCAACCTTATCCACAAGGACGACGAGGTGCAGGTCGACTGCAACCTTCTCCTCAGAGTTGCGCCACAAGTATAACGTGCGCTCCATCCTCATCCGCAAGGACGACGAGGTGCAGGTCCACTAGAACCTCTTCCCTAGAGCTGCATCTCAAGTACCAAAAATATTCCGAGTGAAGAACAAATTCCACTCGAAGGCAAGCACAAGCATATTCGGAGATAAACCAAATTCAGATAAATCCTAAGGTTCCGACTGCGGATTAAAGTACTCGGGCATCACGCCCGAAGGAGTTTAACGGTTACAAAATCACTCGGCATTCTGAGGCAAATTTAGGGTGAGGCACAAAAGTTTGTTCACTCCGCAGGAGGAGGGCTGGCAGGCTCGACGAATTCGTCCAGGTCGATTCCGTCAGCAATCCGAGTGGCAGTAGCAATGAAGGTCTCCATGAAAGATTGGAAGTCATGCTTCCTGGTGTTGGCAACCTTGATCGCCGCCAGCTTCTCTTCTCGCGCTTCCTTGCAGTGGACACGAACCAAAGACAGAGCCACATCAGCGCTGCACCGGGCAAAAGACTTCTTCCATTCTTGCACTCGACCAGGAATCTCATTAAGTCGAGTCATCAGAGACTCGAGGTCATTCTGGAGCATTACCCCTGGCCCGAGTGCTGTGTCGATGCGCGACATTGTGACCTTCAGTCGAGCAAGACAATCAACAACACCAGCAACACGAGATTTCAATCGAAGTACATTCACGGCAGCCTCGTCTTTCATTGGACAATGAATGGGGTCCAAGCTTGTCTCAACTTGCCCAGTCTCATCCTTGAAGTTCCGGCAAAATTCTGCACGTACAATTCAAAGATGAGTCAGTGGTCGCATATCGAGTCGATAATAACAAGTCAGTCGGTTCAAAGAAAATACCTTCAAGCATGGCGAACAGCTTCTTGGCAAGACCTCCCAGATAATTCTCCAGATCGTCCCTCCTGCAAGCAATGCCTTCCATCTTCTCGTTCAGATTGTTCTTGTCCTTCTTCAGGCGAGTCACTTCCTTATTGGCTTCATCAAGGGCGGTTTTCAGCTTGGCATTTTCTCCCTCCAGTTTGCCGACTGAAGCTAGCTTCTGTTCGGCGAGTGCAGTTTTCTCGTCAGCTGCTTTCTATGCGGCCGCAAGATCTTGGTCCTTCTTCGCCAGAGCTTGATTCGTTTTCTCTGAAAGAAACAACGCTCAGTTCAGAAAAGCGAAATAGAATCCGGTTCAGAGACAAATCAGTCGGCAAGTTATCTCTTACCAACAGCTTCATCCTTGGCCTTCTGCAGATTTGTCTTGGCTAGTTCCAGATCGAGGTTGAGCTGAATCTGTTTTTTCTCCAATTCAGCAAAATGAACTCCGAGTTCACAAGATTTCTGTAATCAAGAGACAGTCAATCGACAGATGGAAAGATTAGTTGCTTCAGAACAATGGTCTGATAAATCCAAGTTGTTTTCAGACCGTAGTCGATTGCCCGCAGTCAACCACGGTCTCGGGGACTACACCCAATGGGTGCACTTAGCATGCCCCCACTGGTCCAGTTTTCACTCGACGTGGTTTGTCCAAGCCGAGTGTAAAAAAAGAGGATCTAAGACCCTAGTCGACTGCCCGCAGTCGACCACGGTCTCGGGGACTACACCCAGTGGGTGCACTTAGCGTGCCCCCACTGGTTCGGATTCCACTCGACATGGTCCGTCCAGACTGAGTGGAAAATTTAGCTTCTCATACCACAGTCGACTACCCGCAGTCAATTATGGTCTCAGGGACTACACCCAGTGGGTGCACTCAGCGTGCCCCCACTAGTTCAATAATCCAATCGACACAACCTAGTCGACCCAAGATACAAGTTTGCTTAGTGGCAAATCAAAACACCCAGTGGGTGTACAGATGCGAAGCGCAGACAGATGGAAAGATTCTTTGAAAGAAAGTTTTCAGGTAGCATATCCTAACAGAACAAGTTAAAAGAGTCAGTCGGCAATCTGCTAACCTGGACATTGCTCTGGAGAGCGGACCTGGCATCATAAGCAGCTTGGTTGGCTTCCCGCACCATCTTCATCTTCTCCATCATAATGCCCGCCTAGCATATAGCCTCTTTGGCAGCACCCACCTGGTCCTCTAGGACGTGATGCACAGCAAAAAGTGAAGGTGGATTGTCGGGAGTCTACGCGGCTGACGCTGAAGGCTGAGCACTCGACAGTGGTATGGCGAAGGTGAAGGAGGTCCGATTGGCATCGCCGGCTTCCTGGATTACCGGTTCCGCCACCGGCGTCGACTGAGGAATCTTGCCAGCGGACGTTTTCCTGGTTCTTCTCCCCAAGGGCCTCTGTGGCTCGTCTTCGTCGTCGTCTAGGAGATCGATGATGTTGGGAGGAGCTGTAAAAAGATCAATCGCCAAAAAATCATTCTCGTTGGTTATACCACAGTTCAATCAACAAAGCAAAGACGAGATCACAAAGATTATACCTGGATTGGAGGTGACCGCATCTTCCATGTCTTCATCCTCGTTTTTGTAAGCAGAGGTCCCAGAGGTAGTAGCACTGCTAGTTTCAAGATTCATTCGGTAAAACCAAGGAAAAATAGACAATGCAGAATTCCGGGTAAAACTGAAGACAGGACACTTACGCGGAGGCAACAGGGATATCGATTTTGATTCTGGCACTACAAAAAAAAGACACATCCGTGACATTTTGGGCCGAACGAAAAAAAAATCTGTCATACATATGACACTTCTATGACGATAATTGTGACAAAACCCGGTATCATCATAGATGTGGTGGGCTCCTACTTCTATGACAAAAAATCATGACAGAAAATGGGCTTTTCGTCCTGGGCGGGCCGGAGACGCAGCTGCATGACATTCTTTGGGCCGTCCATGACGGAAAAAACCATGGTAGAAGCAAGGGGGAAGAAATTTTCGAGGAGTTCCCGGTTACGGTGGGAGGTCGGGGCCGAGCGATGCGCGTTTCTCTCGTGCACGTACGCACGCGTGTGCGAGGCGTTGGCTCTAACTGAACCCGAGCGAGGCGTTGGGCTCTAACTGAACCCGAACGATTACACTGCAGGCTACGCGTTACTGAACCCGAGCGATCGATCGATGGCTGTTAACTGAACCCGATCGAGCGATTCCTTCGCTACTGCTGCTAACTGAAGCCGATCGATGGGATGAACAGTGAGCATTGCGGGGGGGGGGTTGCATGAACAGTGAGCGGTGGCGTTGCCTCTCGATGAACATGACCCCGTGGTGTGGTGGAGGGCTGGATGAACAGTAGACGGTGGAGGGGTGCCCGTGGAGGGGTGGTTGAACAGGACCCCGTGGTGTGGAGGGTTGGATGAACAGTAGACGGTGGAGGGGTGACCGTGGAGGGGTGGTTGAACAGGACCCCGTGGTGTGGAGAGCTGGATGAACAGTAGACGGTGGAGGGGTGGTTGAACAGTAGCCGGTGGAGTAGCGCGCGGTGGAGGCTGGATGAACAGGAGCCCGTGGAGGCTGGACGAGGTCGACGGTAGCCCGTGGAGGCTGGAGGAGGTCGACGGTGGAGATGAACAATATCCCGTGGAGTCCCGTTTTGCGGTACGCCACACCCCTCCCGATGAACATGACCCCCGTTTCGACCGTAGCGCTCCAACACAAGTCCGTTTCCTCTGTTTTGCGGTATGCCACACCCCTCCCGATCAACAGGACCCCCGTTTCGACCGTAGGAGGTCCGTTTCCTCCATTTTGCGGTACGACAGACCCCTCCCGATGAACAGGATCCCGTTTCGAACGTGGCTGGTTGAACACAAGGCCGTTTCCTCCGTTCTGCGGTACGCCAGGCCTCGTTTCCATCCCCTGTTCCGTCCAATCCCTCCCGATGAACACGACCACGCATTTCGTTCTGACCCAGCCGGTTGGCTCCCACGCGTTCTGTTGCCTCCCGATGAACACGACGCATTCCGTTGCCTCCCCATGAACACGACGCATTTCGTTGCCTCCCCATGAACACCACGATGACGTTGTTTCTCTGTTCCGACCCAGCCATCTACACGAGCCCTCGCCGTACGTATGCGCGAGTAGGAGTTGGAGATCCCGCCCGTATGTACACATATGTGGCCGTCTTTTCTTTCTTGCACCCTGGCCGCTGTACGTACGTGTACATGCTACATGCGCGCCTCTACTACGACACGTGCGCGCCTCTACATCGACCGGTATGTACGTACACGTTCGCGACCAGAATGACAATGCTACGTACGCTTCGACCTGGTGGGTCCCGACTGTCAGGCACTTCCTTGCCTGCGAAGATGTAGCTGGTGGGTCCCAGCAGTCAGGGGGCGAATCGTTTTTTTTGCCCGGATGCACTTCCTTGTGTGCGAAGATGTAGCCGGTGGGTCCCAGCAGTCAGGGGCGCATCTTTTTTTTTGCCCGGACACACTTCCTTGCGTGCGAAGGTGTAGCTGGTGGGTCCCAGCAGTCAGGGGGAAATGTTTTTTCCGCGAAATACAGTGGCCCATCCGGTGGGTCCCAGCTGTCAGGTGGAGGAATCATTATTTTCCGCGTAATAAGGAGGCACTTCCTTGCTGCAAAAGTGGACCCAGCTATCAGCCTCTCCGCGTACAGTCCACGTCCGATGGAAGTCGTTCCTTGACCATGTTGACCAGGCCGTGCCGGGAGCACCACGGCGGTGGACGACGGCGAGGCCTAGGAAGGGGACAACGCGGAGCCGGGGAAGGGGCGGCAGTGGAAGCCCGCGCGGAGAGGAGTACGAGGGTTCACTGGTTCGGCTGCGGTGTGAAGCTCCCGTCGCCGCAGGGCCTGGCCAACGGTGGGAATAGTAGGGGGCGATGAGTCCTCCGCAGCAGCACAGCCGGCCACGGGAGGCAGGAGCATGCGGCACGACCGGCGCTACTTTGGGCGGCTGGAGCAAGAAGACCAGAGGTTGAAGAAGCACTACGGTCGTTGGATGGACATCGTACGTCACTGGAGCTAGAATCGTTCATGTTGACTAAGTTGACAAAGCCCTCCGTCCTCGTCAACTTAGTTGGCACACAAGTCATCCTCCCACTATGGTGGGTCCCATCTAGCAGGGGGGTATTCATTTTTTTGTGCGTAATAAGGAGGCACTTCTTTGCGTGCGAAGATATAGCTGGTGGGTCTGACATGTCAGCAGGGGGGACGTTTTTTTCACGAAATATAGAGGCCCTTCCGGTGGGTCCTAGCTGTCAGGTGGAGGAATCATTATTTTGCGCGTACAGTCCACGACCGATGGATGTCGTTCGTTGACCACGTTGACCAGGCCGCACCGAGAGCACCATGGCGGTGGACGACGGCGAGGCCTAGGAAGGGAACGACACGGAGCCGGGAAAGACTTGACAATGGTTGCCCACGCGGTGGGGAGTACGAGGGTTTACTGGTCTGGCTGCCGTCGCCGGAAAATAAAATGAGGTGTGGGTGAGTAGAGGAATGGTCTGGCCAGCAATGAAGTAGGGTGGGGCGGTGCGGCCTGTGCGGCAGCACAGCCGGCCATGGGAGGCGGGAGCAGGCAGTCCCACCGGAGCTGGTTTGGGCGGCTGGAGCAAGAAGATCAGATATTGAAGAAGCAGCACGGTCGTTGGATTAACATCCAACGGTCACTGCTGCTAGAATCGTTTGTGGACTAAGTTGACAAAGCCAAAGTACACGTCAACCTAGTAGACCCACAAGTCAGCCTCCAAATCTGTCCCAAACAGCATACAGCCCGAAATTTCTAGCCAGATTCAAATTAATTTTAAATCTAAATATACCTTAATTTAAATTCAATGAAATTGTACCCGCACAAAAGCAATGAAATTTAAAATATCAAAATCCGAAAGAAAACAGTATTTTGGAACTAATTGCATGTTTGCTGTATTTTTTCATTTTAAAGCCCATTTATTATTACTTATAGCCCATTTCTTATTACTTATAGCCCATTTTCTGGGCAAAATGCATCCCTCCTCGTCTTGAAAGATTTTCGGCCCAGCAGGGCGTAGAAAAGCAAGTAGGCCTACGTTGGTTATTCTGCAAAAAACAAAATAGCTGGCTAGCCATTTTCAGAAAGGAAAAAAACAAATTAGGCTGGTCATGTGCTAAACATATGAAATAAAAGCCTGGGCTAGACGGGCCACGGGTCCCGCACAACCCAGTTGATACCCTTCTCCGTCCCAAGAAAAAAATTCTACGCGCGCTGCTGGGTCCCTACTGTCATCCTCACCATGTACAATCATATCCTTATTCCTCTCGGTTGTTGACCATGTTGACAACACCGGAGGGCGGCGCCGCGGCTAGCGAACCAAGGCGGAGGACAATGGTGAGGCCTCGGACGGGAACAAACAGGAGCCGGGGAAGATCACAGCCAGCCGTGGGAGGCGGGAGCAGGCGGTCCCGCCGGCGCTGGTTTGGCTTTGGCGGCTCGAGGAAGAAGAGACTAAAGAAATGCGACAGACGTTGAATGTCAATCCAACGGTCAAGGTTGGCACAATCGTTTGTTGACTAAGCGGACACCAAGTAGCATACTTTTTTATATATAGGAAGAAAACTGCGAGGAAAATGCGTTCGTCTGCCGTCCTCCTCACAGGGAACGTTCGCCACATAAGTTACTATTACCCTTGGTTTTCAACCGAGAGGTCTTGGGTTCGAGTCCCAGGAACTCTCAATTTTGTCCTCCTTCCTTCCTCACAAAAAAAGGGAAAGAAAATCAAAGACTTGGGAAGGCATACAGAACAAGCTAGTGTACCAGTAAAGAGACATTGCCGAGTTTTAGAAAAAAGAAAGACGTGCTCATGTAGCTGGTTCGAATCCAAACCTAGACGATGACTATATATGGTGCTATGCTACTCTGCAAGTAATGAAACTGACATATCCAACGTTCGCTTCTCCTCTTCTCTATTTACTGTCTTACTCTGCCTAGCATCAGAAGCTCTGGCCGCAGCAACCATGTCCGCTGGCTGCTCGTCCACCTGCTCTTCAGCAGGCAATAACCAGATATGCGCCAAGTCGCCACCCGTACCATCGCCTGTGGGTCTCATCACACCCCCGCTGGCACGCGCACCGCAGCCGATTGCCCATCGCAACCCACTGCCATTGGTGGGGTGCCACTGCTGCAAATCACGCAGAGTCATCCGTCGCGTCTCAACCATAATCCGCAACCCTGGCCGAGTCTTCTACAAATGCCCGAATCATGGGGTAATAATATGTTTAAGTGGTGTTCTGCTGCTTTTAGTTGATGATTTTTTTAATAGTTTGGTTGATGATCTTCCAATTTGATTCGTGCAGAAAAGGAAGATTCGTGTGATTTGTATTTCTGGGAAGTTGCTGATGTGGGGGAATGCAACTACGATGATTATTTGGTTAGCCGAGGAATCCCAATACCAGCAGGTTGGGGTGTTGGACAAGTAACTGAAGGAACGACAGAAGAGGAAGATGCAGAGCAGAAGGTTAAAGATGCAGTTCCTCTGATCATGGCCAAGCAACAGCTGCTGAACGGCCTTGACAGCAATGAGGAGATGAAAGAGCTTGTGAGGATAATGGGCAAAATCAATATGCTCTGTAGGATGATTGTCTCTTTATTTGCAGTGTATGTAGCACTCGTGATGTATTCAGTGGCTACGACATGAGCACTTTGCTGAAACTAGTAATGAATGAAATTTGTGTAGCAGGTTGGGCGTAGTGTTGTGAACATCTAATGATTTCTATTAACGGAAATCAGGGGGTATCCCCTTTTGCTCATATAAATAAATAAATAGCAGAGGCCCTGTCGGGTCAGCCTTGTTCTCACTCGAAGATGTCGAGCAAATTGCAGTCCAACAGCAAACTATGTCATCAAATTCAAGTTTCACAGCCAAATATGAGTACAACTAAACAACAATGTCATCATGTTTTAGTTGTCATACAATCACCAAACACAAATCAGCATACATAACAAGTGATGTTCTCACAACAAAATACTAAACAGCATGTTCATCAGGTTTCAGTTGTCATAGCAAACACAATCTCACATAGTAGATAAAAACGTCTTCTGACAGGCAAATACGACAAAAGCAATGTAATCGTCATCCGCAGCAGCAGCGTCAACACCTTCACCATGTGTATCAGTCTGAATCGTAATTCCCCATAGTTTCATCTTCTTCTTCGTCCTCAACGTCCTCGAACGTTGGCTTCTTCTTGATCAACTCTTGTATGTCCACAGCACGACAGGCAATATTTTCGCCGGCGTCATTGACGTGATGGTTCTCAAAGATATTAGGAACATCTATGTTATCTTGTACATCAGGAGCAGTGTAAGCATCATCTTGTTGTGCAACTTCATTAAACGAATTCCTCTGCTCAAACCTTTGCAATACTCTCCAGTCATCGCTACGTGCAAATGTGTCTTCCAAGAAAAATATCTGTGTTGCTTTATTTGACAAAATAAAAGGCTCGTTGGTCTGGTACGCCGCCTTGACATTGATGGATTTGAAATAATCATCAGCTCTGGGTTTTGCGATCCTGGAAAACAGGTTATACCAACGACAGCACAACAGAACCACACACCAATGATCCTCGAAACTGGAGATATACTGCAACAGAACA
Organism: Aegilops umbellulata; assembly: GCA_032464435.1. Lineage (NCBI taxonomy): Eukaryota > Viridiplantae > Streptophyta > Magnoliopsida > Poales > Poaceae > Aegilops > Aegilops umbellulata. Next base: position 337,706,849 of record CP136058.1, read on the forward strand.
ATGTATGTTATGTTAGCATACATTTCAGTTGGCTCTTTGTCATACATATCCGTGCTCATGATGGCATTGCTTTGTGTCTTTCTGCCTTCGTCTCGTGCAAGGGTGTTGTAGCGCACATCTCCAACAACGCAAGATTCATAATGTCTTACCCGAGTATCAGGACCCATTGCTAGTGAGTAAAGGGCATCATCAACTGCCTGCCCATCCTCCCGCATCTTCTTAACCTATGGTTAGAAAATAGACAAGCTGATCATCTTATGTACTCAATATATTAAAAAAACTGACAGTGCACTTCAAAAGCTTACATGGTTCTTGAACCATTTCGCAAATCCTGTCATAACCAGTTTGTCAATGTTTCTTGGATTTTGTGGCAGTAACTCCTCTTTGTAGATGCTGCACAACATAGTGATCGCGTCAAACATCTAAATATATAAGAATGTGCTGCAAGCTTAGTAGATTACGATGTATAAGCTGCAGTACTGCACTTACTTGATATAAGGTAGTATCTCAAGACAGTTATTCAACACATACCAAACCATTTTGTCCAAATCTTTAGGTTTGTCCTCTTGTCGTCTCTTCCCTGTAACTCGAACAGAATAATCGAAAACATTGAGCCCGGGATTGTCTTCACCCACCTCTTTGCTAAGTTGATCAGCTGTTTCAATGTATTTTGAGCAGAATGTCAACGCTTCTGTAGCAATGTAGGCCTCTGCAATGGAACCCTCGGGTCTAGCTCTGCTCCTAACATAGCCCTTGAAAGTTCCTAGCCGCCTTTCAATTGGGTACATCCAGCCATACTGTACTGGACCTCTAAGTAGTGCATCATCAGGTAGATGAACAGCCAAATGCACCATCACATCAAAGAAGGCCGGAGGATATATCTTCTCAAGGTCGCGTAGGATAGTTGGTATCTTCTCTCTAAGACGCTCCAAAGCATCTATCCTGATATTCCTACTGCAGAGTTCCCTGAAGAATTGTCCCAACTCTGCAACTGCTCTGTATAAGTCAGGGCGGCCCAATCCTCTAAGGATAATAGGTAAAACCCTTTGAAGTAGGACGTGGCAGTCATGAGTTTTCAACCCTTGTACCATGTTTCCATCTGCACTGACTCTCCTTTCAGGGTTGGAAGCAAATCCATGTGGGAATCTCACACATGACAGGACCTCGCAGAATTCTTTTCTTTTTACCTTTTCCAAGATGTACACAACTGGTGCCATATCCCGTGGTTTACCTTCATCTTGCACCTGCAAATCCTTTCTCATAACCAGGTGTGTCAAATCAATCCTAGATTTTAAGGTATCTTTCGTCTTGCCTTCAATATTAAGAAGTGTGTCGATAATGCTGTCACATATATTTTTCTCGATGTGCATCACATCAAGATTATGCCGCAGATCCAAATCTTTCCAATACTCCAAGTCCCACAAAGTGGACCTGCGGGTAAACAATAATCTATCTTCTACCCTGCCACGCTTCCTTTTCCCACTACCATTACCAGGATGGTTTCCTGGTGTAATATGTCTGACCTTCTCTAATTCCACTTGCAACTCATCGGCGGTGAGGCTCTTTGGCGCATCACGGTTTTCATGCTTTGCATTGAACACATGTCTTCGGTATTTTCTAGGATGCGGCTTGTCCTTGGCAAGGAAACAGCGGTGTCCAATGTAACAGATCTTGCTAAGTGTGTATGATAGCGGATTCCTGTCACAGCGAACACATGCATTGTAACCATGTGTCGTTCGCCCTGACATAGTGCCCAAAGCCGGATAATCATGGATGCACCAAATTATAACAGCACGCAGAAAGAAATCAGCTGGTGGGCTGCTATATAAGTCTCGAGTGAGAACACCCTTCCATAGTTGTTGAAGTTCCTCCACAAGAGGCTCCATGAACAAATCAAAATCCTTTCCAGGACTTTTTGGACCTGGGATGAGCAAGGCCATCATGTAGTTTGATTCTTTGGTGCAGACATTTGGAGGCATGTTGTAAGGGATAACAAGCACTGGCCACATGCTATATGTGGCGCTCTTGTGGCCAAATGGGTTAAATCCATCTGAAGCAAAGCCAAGTCTAATGTTTCTCGGGTCAGCAGCAAACTCTTTGTGTTTATCATTGAAGCTTTTCCACTCACTACTATGAGATGGATGGCTCATTACATTCTGATCTCTGTACTCCTGGTTCCTAGAATGCCACAGTACAACCTCTCTTGTTTCAGCATCATGAAACAACCTCTGCAATCTTGGTGTAATTGGAAAATGTCTCAAAACATTAAGAGGAATCCTCTTCACATCATCGCCATCTTTCCATCTTGATGATTTGCATTTCGGGCATTCACTTAAGTTGGCATAATCCTTCCGGAACAGAACACAATTATTCTTACAAACATGGATCATATCATATCCAATTCCAACTGCACGAAGGAAATTCTTCATTTTACTGTAGGTGTGTGGCAGCTCAGACGCATCTGGGAAAGATTCGTGGAGAGCAGCCAACATCACATCGAATGATTTGTTGGTCATCCGCTCAGATGTCTTCACCTGAAGAAAGGTGACCATAGCTGAGAATACTGACAACTTATTTCCTGGGGTGACAGCAACATTGCATTGTTCCAACATGCGGGCCCACCATTTTTCTTCTTGTCGGTGTACTAAAATAGGGGTACCTTAGTACCCCGAACTTGTGCACGGGCAGTCGTAGCACCCCGCGGCAAGGCCTGCCAGGCGATCGCCAAGACCCTCCATGGTCCCCTCTTGGGCCATTCAAGAACAAAGTATTTGAGCCAAGGCCCCGGCAAGAGGAGCTTGCCGGGAAGGCCACCCGAAGAGAGCGAGGCCCTGGCAAGAGGAGCTTGCCGGGACTACCGCTTGAAGCACAAGACCCCGGCAAGAGGAGCTTGCCGGGAAGGCCATCCACGGCACGACAAGGACCCTGCCACGACGCGCCCCGCACCCCGGCAAGGCCCGGTGAACAACAAGCTCCCGGACGCGACAAGGCATCCTCCATGGCAAGGCGCTTGCCGCGGCAAGTTACCACCCCGTGCCTGCGCTCCAGCTCACCCACCAACGTGTCGCTCTGGGGGCATCCCAGGCGCACGTGGCGGGAGGCTGTGCAGCCAGGGGCATGCGGTGGCAAAGCGAAGCTGATAGAGTAGCCATCATGGCAAACGGTGGCGCTCCTGACGGTCCACTTCCCTGCACCGTCTGGGCGACGTGGACGGGCATTTAATGCCCTTGTCCCCCGCCGTCAGAGTTAGGTATGATAGCACTGTACAGCCACTGTGCAGGCAGCTGTACCCACTACAGCATTCTACCATTTTTGCCCCCACCTACGCTGCCACCTGTGGGTAACCCCTTGAGCATATAAAAGGAGGCCCCAAGCGCACGTAGGGGGGAGGACACCCATCGTCACGCCCGACCTCACCAGCGGCTCGTGTGTACTGTAGCACCGCGCGCTCCCGAGCAAGAACACAATACAATCCACCAAGCAGCAGTAGGGTTTTACGCATCCTTGCGGCCCGAAGCTGGGTAAAATCCCTTGTGTGCACCGCCTCGATCTGCTCTTTGTGCAACCTCCGCCCCCCGCCGAACCAGTAAGGGGCTCGGTCCCCATAGGTGTTCGAGGAAGCCGATTCCCCCCGACATCTTTGGCGCGCCAGGTAGGGGGCGTCGAAGTTGTGCGAACCTGGTCCGGCGCCTGCACCAGCTAGATCTCCTTCGTCAGCGACATGCCACCGAAGAAGAAGGCTCCGGAGGTGGCCGGTCCGTCTGCGTCGAACCCGCCGCCCTTGGAGCAAACGGGTGGCGGGGACGGCACCGGCGGCGGGACGGGCGTCGTCGAGCCAGGTCATGGCGCCACGGCATCCGAACATGCGTCGCGCCCCTCTCAGGAGGCACGGGACCAGCAGCGTCTTGGCACCCACGGTACCATACGCTCGCTGGACCCAAATCGAGCCGGCGGATCCCAGGGCACTCAAGGCCAGCACTCACACCAACATGCTGGCGCGAGCGTGGCGCGGCTGCCTGGTCCGGTGTTGCTCCTTCTAACGTAGTTAGAAGTTCGAGCACATCCCGCTCCACGCGCCGTTCGCCACCGCTGCCCGCCACTCCAGCAGAAGCTCTGGCGCGAGCTCAACTGCTCCTAGACTACCCTCCAACGGTGGACAAGCTTGACGACTGGAGGGCCACGATACAGAGCCTCATCGGTTTCGCTAACGGCGACACCCCGCGGCAGCATAGCGCGTCGCAGCCGCGGCGGGACGGCCAGGCGAGGACCGATGGCACCAGGACCGGCGGGGGTGCGACCACCGTGCACTCCCCGCCCCAGAGGCCAAGATCGCCGACTCGCCGGAATCACCACGACAACGACTCCACCGCGTCGTCGAATCCGCGAACTCGTCGCGATCAACGCCAAGTTCTTCACGAGCGAGAGCAAGAGGATGCTCGTACTCGCATCGAGCGTCGGAGAGAAGTGCGGCATCAATCAGACCACCGCGCTGGGCCCTCTGTCGACATGCATGCACCAGGGGAACCAGGCGACCTGCCGTACGCGGTGGGCTGCCCTGCGTTCACCCGTGAGCTGCGGCAAGTCCAGTGGCCCAGCACAAAGAATTTCAAGCCAGACGTGCCAGAGAAGTACGACGGCAAGTCGCATCCGTCGGAGTTCCTCAGCATCTACACCATTGCGGTGCAGGCTGCTAGGGGGTGAGACGACAAGATCCTTGCCAACTACTTCCTGCTGGTGCTCAAGTCCAACGTCAGATCCTGGCTCATGCACTTGCCGGACAACTCCATAACCTCCTGGACAGACTTGTGCCATCAGTTTGTTGGCGCCTTCACGGGCGGCCACAAACCCCATGGCCAAGCGAGCGACCTTCACCTGCTCGTCCAGAAGGAGGGAGAACCTCTGCGCAAGTTCATCCAGAGATTCAGCCGTGTACACTACAACATCCTAGACGTCCACCCCGCCGTAGTCATCAGCGCGTTCCATCAGAACGTGCGTAACCGCAGGATGCGGGAGGAGATGGCGATGTGCAAGATCAAAGACGTCAGCGAGCTATATGCCCTGGCCGACAAGTGTGCCCGTGCTGAGGAAGGGAGGAAACTCCCCGGAGAGAACGCTGGAGCAGGAGAATCTGACAGTGAGGATACCGCCCCGGCAAGGAAGGGCCGGCGGCGGAGCAACAGGAAGAAGAAGAGCCGAGAAGTACTGGTTGTTGAGCAGTCCGGCGACGAAGGCACCGCCAAGAAGGCCCAGGCTGGTAGCTCTGGCAAGGAGATTGCCGGATGCGTCCACTGCCAGGCCGTGGCGGCCGCCGACAAGCGGGACGGCACCAGCAAACAGTACTGCAAGATCCACCGCACCAAGGGCCATGACCTCCAGAGCTGCAAGCAGGTCGAGCGGCTCGTCGAGCTGCAAAAGGCCGAGTACGAGCGGCGCGACAAGGAGAGAGCCCGGGGAGGTGGCGGAGGATCAGGCACGAAGCGCCCCGGCCAGGGAGGACGCCGCGACAAGGACAAGCAGCGGCAAGCGGAGCGACCTCCCCGCGGCCACGACAAGAATGAAGACGACGACGAAGACGAAGACATGGATGACGTCGAGACCAGTGAGCAGGAGTTTCAGAAAGCCACAGAGGTTTTGTGCGTAGACGGCGGCGCCTTCCTGCATACTTCTCACCGCCAGCTCAAGCAGTGGGCGCGGGAAGTCAATGCAGCGGAGCCACCCGTCGAGTCGCGCAAGCCTCTGAAATGGTCCGGCACGCCTATCATCTTTGATATTGAGGACCACCCTGATCGCACTACTGCGATCGGGTGCTTGCCGATGTTGGTCTCACCAACAGTCCGCAACCTCAAGGTCACTAAGATGCTAGTTGACGGCGGGGCCGGCTTGAACCTGATCTCCTCCGCTGTGCTCCGGAAACTCCAAGTCCCCGACAGCGAGCTCGAAGAGACCGGCATGTTTCAAGGAATCAACCCGGGAAGGAGCAAGCCGAAGGGGAAGATAACGTTGCCAGTAACATTTGGCAGCGAGCTGAACTTCAGGACAGAGAGGATCACTTTTGACGTTGCTGATTTTCCATTGCCCTACAATGGAATTCTCGGCCGTCCAGCGCTCGCCAAGTTCATGGCGGCCTCTCACTACGCCTAGAACATGCTCAAGATGCCAGGCCCGATAAGCGTCATCTCTGTCCTCGGCGACAAGAAGGATGCCCTTATCTGTGGCGACAAGATCTACCGGGAAGCAGCAGCCGCAGCGGATCACAAGCCGCTTGCCGCTGAAGCTCCCGGAGGAAAGAAGAGGACCAAGCCCGGCAAGTGCTCTTGCGCCCACTCCGGCAAGCGCACCTCTCCGGAGTGCTGCGCTACCGTCGAGGACGCGCCATCGAGCTCCACCGGCAAGAGTAAGAAGACAATGGCGGCTCCGCCAATGACCAAGAAGGTGCCCGCCAAGGAGGACGGCACTGGTGGTACCTTCACCATCAGTGCCACGCTCGACCCCAAATAGGAAAGCGCGCTCGTTACTTTCCTACGGGTGAATGTCGATGTGTTTGCCTGGCAGCCATCTGACATCCCCGGCGTTCCCAGGAAAGTGATTGAGCACCACCTCGCCGTCTGTCCTCACGCGCGGCCCGTCAATCAGAGAGTCAGGAAGCAAGCAGTGGAGCGTCAAGAGTTCATCGCAGAAGAGATCAAGAAGTTGGAAGCGGCAGGCCTCGTCAGAGGTGTGCTCCATCCGACGTGGTTGGCCAATCCTGTTGTCGTGCGCAAAGCAAATGGGAAATGGAGGCTTTGCATCGACGTCACTGATGTTAACAAAGCTTGTCCCAAAGATCCCTTTCGCTTGCCGTGCATTGACCAGATTGTTGACTCCACGGCCGGATGTGACCTGCTTTCATTTCTTGACGCCTACTCTGGATATCATCAGATCTTCATGGCTGAAGAAGATGAAGAGAAGACCGCGTTCATCACTCCATGTGGCACGTACTGTTTCGTACGGATGCCTTTCGGACTAAAGAACGCTGGTTCGACATTTGCGAGGGTTGTCCACACTGCTTTTGAGCCACAAATCCACAGGAATGTGGAGGCCTGCATGGATGATATAGTGGTCAAGAGCAGAGACAGGGCAACCCTGATTCAAGACTTAGAAGAGACCTTTGCGAATCTGCGCAGGATCAGCCTCAAGCTCAACCCCGAGAAGTTCGTGTTCGGAGTCCCTTCCGGCAAGCTTCTCGGGTTCTTCGTGTCTCAGCGAGGAATAGAAGCCAACCCAGACAAGATCAAGGCCATCGAGCAGATTGAGGCACCAACCCGTGTCAAGGACGTACGAAGGCTTGCCGGTTGCGTCGCGGCTCTCAGCAGGTTTATCTCTAAGTCTGCAGAACGCGCCCTGCCATTTTTCAAAATTTTGAAAAAGGCGGGTCCAGTAAAATGGACTCCGGAAGCGGAGGTTGCGCTGCAGGACCTGAAGAAGTACCTGTCCTCTGCTCCGATACTTGTCGCGCCTAAACCACAAGAGAAGTTGCTGCTATACCTGGCGGCAACTAATCAAGTGGTTAGTGTTGCGTTAGTAGCGGAGAGGGAGGCAGATGATGAGCCAGCGACCGCGGCAAGCACGTCCAGCGACAAGCAGGGGGCTTCCCCGACAAGCTCTGGCCCCGACAAGGATGAATCTGCGCAGGAGCAAGTGGAGGTGCGGAAGAAGAAAATGGTGCAGCGCCCAGTTTACTTTGTCAGCTCCCTTTTGCAGGGGGCCAGGTCAAGGTACTCTGGTGTGCAGAAATTGCTTTTCGGCCTCCTCATGGCCTCGAGAAAGCTGCGCCATTACTTCCAAGCACACGAGATTACAGTTGTCACCCGCTTTCCGCTGAAGAGGATACTGCAGAATCCAGAAGCAACAGGCAGGATTGTCGAGTGGGCACTAGAACTATCGAGCTTCGGTCTCCAGTTCGAGAGCACCTCGACTATCCAAAGCAGAGCATTGGCGGAGTTCATAGCGGAGTGGACACCGACACCGGACGAAGATATCCCAGAGACGAGCATCCCCGCCAAAGAAGCAAGCAAAGAGTGGCTGATGTACTTTGATGGTGCCTTCTCGCTGCAAGGCGCCGGCGCCGGCGCGTTACTTGTCGCGCCCACCGGAGAGCACCTCAAGTATGTAGTCCAGATGCACTTCCCCAAGGAACAAGCAACCAACAATACTGCAGAGTATGAAGGTTTGCTTGCCGGTCTCAGGATCGCGGCAGAACTTGGGATCAAGAAGCTCATTGTCAGGGGTGACTCGCAGCTCGTCGTCCGCCAAGTGAACAAGGATTACCAGAGTCCGTTGATGGAAGCATACGTTGACGAAGTGAGGAAGCTGGAAGAGCACTTTGACGGCCTGCAAATGGAACACATTCCAAGAGCTGAGAATGACATTGCTAACGGCCTGTCAAAGTGCGCAGCATTTAATTTACCTATGGAACCAGGGACCTTTGTGCTCAAGCTGACTCAGCCGTCCGTAACGCCATCAACCAGACAGAGCAAGAAGAGGAAGTTGGTCTCCGGCGACTATCTTCCGGCAAAGCTCCCCGGAGCCGCTGCCAAGAAGGTCCCCAAGATCGACGCCAAGAGCGCTGAGGAACCGTCTGCTCCGGAAAACCCCAGGGTTTGTTCCGTAGAAGCAGGCGCTCCCGACAAGTTTTGTTCCGGCAAGCTTGCCGGGGAACGTCAAGCTCCGGCCGAGCCCCAGATCCTCGCCGTAGAAGCGGATGTTCCCACAGCGGCAGAAGTGCCTTCAGTCCTTGTTGTCGAGCTGCATGCTCCAGCATGGGCGCAGCAAACTGTCCATTTCTTCCAGCACGGAGAACTTCCCGAAGAACAAGAAGAAGCGGAAAGAGTAGCCCGGCGCTCGAGTATGTACCAGTTCGTCGACAACACACTATACAGAAGAGGGCGCAACGGTGTGAAATTGAAGTGTATTTCCCGGGAAGACGGACAGCAGCTGTTGGCAGAGATACATGGAGGCATATGTGGTCACCACATTGGCGCAAGAGCACTTGCCGGCAAAGCGTTCCGGCAAGGTTTCTTCTGGCCGACAGCCCTCCAGGATGCAACTGCACAAGTAACCAAGTGTGAAGCATGCCAGTTCCATTCCAAGCAGATACACCAGCCAGCTCAAGCTCTCCAGACGATCCCTTTATCCTGGCCATTTTCGGTCTGGGGGCTCGACATCCTCGGCCCCTTCCCCCGAGCTGTCGGGGGCTTTGAGTATTTGTACGTCGCAATTGAAAAGTTCACAAAGTGGCCGGAAGTGGAACCAGTGAGGAAGGTGACAACACAGTCAGCCATCAAGTTCTTCAGGTCGATTGTCTGCCGCTTCGGGATCCCCAACAGGATCATCACCGACAACGGTACGCAATTCACGAGTTGCGCCTTCATGCAATACGTCCAAGATCTCGGCGCCAAGGTCTGCTTCGCTTCTGTTGCTCATCCCAGGAGCAACGGTCAAGCTGAAAGGGCCAACGCTGAAGTACTGCGAGGGCTCAAGACCAGAACTTTTGACAGGCTGCACAAGTGCGGAAGAAACTGGATCGAGGAGCTGCCGGTGGCTCTTTGGTCGATCAGAACGACGCCAAATCGAGCCACTGGCCAGACACCATTCGCTCTAGTCTATGGAGCAGAAGCAGTTACCCCCACGGAACTCGTATACGGGTCACCTCGAGTGCTCGCTTATGATGAGCTTGAGCAAGAGCGGCTGCGTGAAGATGACGCGCTGCTCCTTGAGGAAGATCGTCTTCAGGCTGCTGTGCGAGCCTCTCGCTACCAGCAAGCTTTGCGTCGCTACCATAGCCGCAAAGTTAAAGCCAGAAGCTTCGAGGAAGGCGACCTTGTTCTTCAGCGCGCCCCGTCCGCCAAGAATCATAACAAGTTGACGCCGAAGTGGGAAGGCCCTTACCGGGTGAGACGAGTCACGAGGCCCGGCGCTGTCCGCCTCGAGACCGAAGATGGCACTCCGGTGAGCAACTCCTGGAATATTGAGCATCTTCGTAAGTTTTACCCGTAAGGCGCAGTTGTCGGGGCCCGCCCAGCAACCAACCTTTTGTACAAGTCTTGCCGCAGTTGCATGTAATCCTTTGTACAAAGCCAGGCGCAGACCCTGAGCAGCAGAGATGAAGCGCTGGCGCCCTAAGTTTTAGCATGCATGCTGAGTCGAGTCTCGTCCTTGGTTAGGGTTGATAGTGCCTAACAGCTGCTAACCCCTAGCTTAGAGGTCGAGTCTGCGTCCTTTTTCCTGTTCTTTCGTTTCCTTTGGTTCGTAGGGGTTTGTACATCCTGGCCAGACCACTTAAGGGCGAAGAAGAGAAGAAGGGCGGGCCAGCATCTGGTCCCCGGCAAGCCAGTATTACCGGGGGCTGCAAGTACGAAGATTCGTCCGCGGCAAGCCAAAGTTGCCGGGGGCTGCAATCCCAGATAAGTTTTCACATCCCTTGTCATGCATTTTCTCATGAACTGTGGAATACGAAAACCCTTTTTCCTCCTAAAAGCTGCCGTGCTCCCTCGACGACAGGCCCCAGAGCGCGTTCCTGGGGCCCGTCTTGGTAGTAGTCGCGGCGGCAAAGGGGCGAAGCGAGGGGCCGGAACCCGCCTTCTCCCCACCTCCGCCAAGGGCGTGAGGAGGGCCGAGCGGCGCGGGAAGACGGCAGGGCCTGTTGCCGAGCGAAGAAATGTCTATCCTAACGATACAAAGGGTTCGCTCCTTGGCGTGGGTTCCACCCACGGGACGAATGGCCCGGCAAACATCCCCTTTTCATTAAAAACATTCCGCTCAGGTACAGTTCAGAGAGAATGAAAAACATGAAAAGATGGGATTGCAAGTTTTAAATGCAACTAAGGCCCGAGGGCTTACAGATTAAAAAAAGATAAGATGCCCGTAATCCCTTTCTTGTCTCTCTCCTCAGGAGGTAGGACAAGGAGGCGAAAAGGGAAAAAGGGGCGCCTAGGAGAGCTATGGGTGGCAGAAGACACCAACAGAACGCCACGGGGGCTCCCGAGGCTGGATGGTGGCGGTGGCGCCGGAGATGGAGCTCGAAGATGAGGCAGCAAGACGTCAACACGCTGTCGGGGGCACCTGGCCCTCGTACTCCGAGTTGACGGCCTTGCCGCCAGTCCTCCTCCTCTTCCGCAGCCTCGCCACTCCAGCCGCCCGGGAAGACGACCCCGAGAAGCTCAAGGAGCCGGCGACCCGGATGATGGGGTCGCCGGTGCCACACGGAGCTGCGACCGGCGCCTAGTCGGACCCGTCATCCCGACGATCGCTGCCCTCGTCGTCGCTGTCGCTCCCCTCCTCCTCACTCTCGCTCGAGGAGGAGCTTTCGCTGTGGGAGGAGCTATCCACGCAGCACCTGGCCCGGGTCCCGAAGTCCCCGAAGGCCTTGACGGAGAGGAGATCGCCCTCCATCAACTTGAAATGGAGGGTGAACCCCTCCGTCAAGGTGTGGATACGGGCGAATGTCTTCCACCCTCGGCCAAGATACACTACGCCGGGGGCTGGGAACTCGACGTGGACCCGCGTGCCGCTGATCCCGCAGCCCTTCATGCGCAGCCTTAGCGTCTCGGGTTGCTCCATCTCCATCACGCTCGCGAAAGGAGCCGGGAGGCGGAGGCGGCGACGAGGCGCCCGGCGCAGCCGGACGAAGAACTCGCAAGGATCGTCCCCGAGATGGACCGCTATGGGAAGAGGGGCCGCTGGCGGAGGCGAGGTCGGCGTGTCGCCCCGCCCGCCTCTTCCCTGAGCGCCGCGCCCTCGTCCACGCCCTCGTCCACGACCTCGCCCCCTCCCCCTTCCCCTTGCGGCTGGCTCCGCCACCGCGGGTGCAAGGGGAGGAGGGCCGCGCTGCCTGGCGGCAACCCTCGCCGCCACCGATGAAGGACCCGGATTCCCTTTCTCCATGGCTAATGGAGAGAGGGGGTCAGAGGATGAAGAGGAGGAAGAGATGGAGGAGTGTGGGTTCCCGTCGCCCCCCCCCCCTCTTGCTCCTTATAAAGGAGCAGGGTGGGGACTCGACCACCCCGCTCAACCAATCAGGGCGCAGGGAGGCCAGGCGACCGGGGCCGGCCTGCTGCCTCGACCCGCGACGGCCCGGTTTCCTGCCTCCACCGCCCGCAACTCCAGGTGCATGGAAGCCGCGTGGCTGACGCGCAGGACCGGGGCGACGGATGAGGCGACCTCTCCCCCAACCCGTGATCGTGGGGAACGGGCGCCTCGGAAACCGTGCCTCGGCCCCGTCCAGCGAAGGAGCCACGCCTCCACGCCTCCCTCCACTTATGAAGATGGCACGAACCGTCCCCATTTATTGCGACGTGACGCATGCCTGCAGGGCTCGGCCCCGCGCACGCCACCCACGTCACACACGCCGCTCCCCACGATGCCGCATTCGTCGCGTACCGTTCGGAGAGGGTGTGGCATACGCAGAAAAAGATGCAGCATGACCCAGGCCGCGAGTGCCCGTGCACTGTTTTGGGCCTGACCCAACAGCGCTCGGCACCGTGTATGGCCCAGGCCCGGGGGCTCCTGTCGGTGTACTAAAATAGGGGTACCTTAGTACCCCAAACTTGTGCACGGGCAGTCGTAGCACCCCGCGGCAAGGCCTGCCAGGCGATCGCCAAGACCCTCCATGGTCCCCTCTTGGGCCATTCAAGAACAAAGTATTTGAGCCAAGGCCCCGGCAAGAGGAGCTTGCCGGGAAGGCCACCCGAAGAGAGCGAGGCCCTGGCAAGAGGAGCTTGCCGGGACTACCGCTCGAAGCACAAGACCCCGGCAAGAGGAGCTTGCCGGGAAGGCCATCCATGGCACGACAAGGACCCTGCCACGACGCGCCCCGCGCCCCGGCAAGGCCCGGTGAGCAACAAGCTCCCGGACGCGACGAGACATCCACCGCGGCAAGGCGCTTGCCGCGGCAAGTTACCACCCCGTGCCTGCGCTCCAGCTCACCCACCAACATGTCGCTCTGGGGGCATCCCAGGCGCACGTGGCGGGAGGCTGTGCAGCCAGGGGCATGCGGTGGCGAAGCGAAGCTGACAGAGTAGCCATCGTGGCAAACGGTGGCGCTCCTGACGGTCCACTTCCGTGCACCGTCTGGGCGATGCGAACGGGCATTTAATGCCCTTGTCCCCCGCCGTCAGAGTTAGGTACGATAGCACTGTACAGCCACTGTGCAGGCAGCTGTACCCACTACAGCTGTAACGCCCCGGACACACCCGCCGGTGGTCGTTACTCCTGGCGGGATCTAGACTGGCCCCACAGATCAATACTAGTCTTTTCTGCGCACTTTGTCCTCACTCGTGTGCACCCGGGAGCAACTTCCCGGTCGGTCACCCATCCTGACACTACTCCAAGCTGAGCACGCTTAACTTTGGAGTTCTGTCCGAATGGGCTCCCGGAAAAGAAGGAATTCCTTATTGATATGAGTAGTCTATCATCCCTAATAAGCCAGACTATCACATACACCCCCACTCAGAGGAACCGACGTCCTCGTCGGGCCACAGGAACGTTCCCTCTTGGCACAAACGTCTGTGCTTCCAGTCCGGTACATGTGCCATGCCGGGTGCCACGACGGGTCACAAACGTCATGAACAACATGACCACGCACCTGTCCGCAACCATCCGTGTAACCGCGAGGGTCGGCTCTGATACAAACTTGTAACGCCCCGGACACACCCGCCGGTGGTCGTTACTCCTGGCGGGATCTAGACTGGCCCCACAGATCAATACTAGTCTTTTCTGCGCACTTTGTCCTCACTCGTGCGCACCCGGGAGCAACTTCCCGGTCGGTCACCCATCCTGACACTACTCCAAGCTGAGCACGCTTAACTTTGGAGTTCTGTCCGAATGGGCTCCCGGAAAAGAAGGAATTCCTTATTGATATGAGTAGTCTATCATCCCTAATAAGCCAGGCTATCACAACAGCATTCTACCATTTTTGCCCCCACCTACGCTGCCACCTGTGGGTAACCCCTTGAGCATATAAAAGGAGGCCCCAAGCGCACGTAGGGGGGGAGGACACCCATCGTCACGCCCGACCTCGCCAGCGGCTCGTGTGTACTGTAGCACCGCGCGCTCCCGAGCAAGAACACAATACAATCCACCAAGCAGCAGTAGGGTTTTACGCATCCTTGCGGCCCGATCTGGGTAAAATCCCTTGTGTGCACCGCCTCGATCTGCTCTTTGTGCAACCTCCGCCCCCCGCCGAACCAGTAAGGGGCTCGGTCCCCATAGGTGTTCGAGGAAGCCGATTCCCCCCGACACTTCTGCAAGTGAAAGTTCACGGAATGCACGAGCATTTTGTAGCATTGTTTCAATGTTGGTCAAACTCACTGGCTCCGCCACCACTACCTCCTCCTCCTCTTCCACCTGAGCATCAGGCAGATCAAGATGGTGATCTGCTGCTTCCACGTAGTCAATAACATTGACGTTCACAGCTTCACCATGAAGAACCCACCTAGTATATGTGACCGACATCCCATACAAGTGTAGAAGATTTTGCACAGTTGACTGAGGTCTTGTAACTGAATTCATACAACTGCTACACGGGCAGAGCACATCTGATTTCGGACCACCGTACTCATCTCTGATAAAGTTCATGAAGTTTTCAACCCCCTCGACATATGCAGCAGAGAATCTTCGAGCAGAAGTTATCCAAGTCATGTCCATCTGTTAGACATACAAATTAGTTCTTCTACTAGATATTACAGGAAAAACATATATGCTTTTTTATGAAGTCCAGAAAAAAATACCTAGGCCGATGTCTAAAGCTATGGCAAGATATTTAGACGACCAGATCTAAGTAACGAAATATATGTAAAGCTAATTCACCACACAGATTTGAGTGCCAAATTATGGCAGGTTGTTTCAGCAGTCAATGAGGCCGAACACACAACCATCAAACTATCGAAGGCCATCGCAGCAACAAAGATCGAGTAAAAAATAGTGTAGAGCTATTTCACCTAACAGATTGGCTACTAGACCATGGCAATCTATGTCACAATAAATATATGGCAGGATATTTTAGCAACTAATCGGCCTTGGCATGCCATCTCAGCTAAGCAGATTGAGTGCAGAACAGGGCAAGGAAGCTTCTTAAGCAGAGCATATTGACAGTAAACTACTTCGGCAAACAGTGAGATTAACAGCGTCTATCAGCTAACATTCAGCGCTACACCAACATGAATAGGGCCTCAGTCTAGAATGCGCATACCGTGGGAGAAGCTGACCACCGTACGTCTCCACACGAACATCGCCAGCGGTGGCGGCGCTGACCGCGTCTCCACAAGAACGTAGCCATAGGTGGCGGCGCGGCTAGAGGACGGCAGTCTACGAGAGTGTACTATGGGAGCGAGGATCGCCGAACCACAGCGCCGACGTATGGGCGCGGCAGGGAAGGCAGCTTTGGCGGAGCGAATGGAGTGGAGGGGGACAGGGTGGAGGGGGTTTGGGGAATATTATTGGCTCGTTGACCGAAGGGCGGTTGAATCGGATTTGGGGGGAATTTTTGGGTGTGTGGGGGGGGGGGGATTTCCGCGCGGTGGGCGGGGGGGGTGTGGCGCATGGTCGGTTTCTCCAAGTGCAGTCCCACGTGTCAGTGAAGAGGCAAGCCGAAGCGCGTTATGTTTGCGTGAGCCGTGTGCAGGACCAAACGTGTGTGGGGTGCAATGCGACCGCGACAGGAGTGATGTGAGTGTACCGCCCTTTTTCCTTTTAAACTAGGTGCTTCGCCCCTAAAAAAATTGTTGCTTCGCGCGATCCATCGATACTACTACTAGTAATCCGGTAATCCCGACTAAAACGGCGCGGCCGGGTCTTTTCCTGCGCGATATGCTGGGAGGTTAGCTTAGTTGGGATTTTTAGGACGAGTAATGCTACACCTACGTAATCCCAGTTACGTAATTAACGTAATGTGAAACGTGTGAGCTGTTGATTGTAGATTGGGGGGAAGGAGGGGCCCACCACCATGAAAATCAGGGGAGGAGAGAGAGAGGCAATTTACTTAACCCTTTCGTAGGTTCCCGTAGATGTAGAAAGATGTGAAATGCGTGAATGTGTAGTGGACGTACTATTGGAGTGCCTAAGATAATTTGTGTATGTATAGACCCTATGTGTTTATTTTACTTCGCATGTTAGATTTGTCTCGGTTAAATAAAAAGCAGAGTTGGTGATGATGGTGTGCCTGTCATCCTGCAATATAGGTCGTCCGATCTATATCTAACGGATAGGAAGGAAACTGTGACAATTTACCCGCACTCCTCTCCACATTTGCAGATAAGGCTTTCCCTCGTTCATCCTTTTCTCCCATAAGATCTTGATCTTCCATGCAACGCACGGGCATCTTGCTAGTACTCCTACAATATGTGTATTATTGTGAAATTTCATATACACCGGCCGAGATTAATGCAAACACGGCAGATTTTCATTACATTTCGAACTTTTATAGGACAAAAAAATAAAAGAAACCCGACCCTAAACCTATTCTACAGCGGCGACCAACGTCCTCCATCTATGATCTCCATGTACCGGGGCGGGGTTCAAGACCTGTGAAGTGAAGGTGCGGTCTCCGGCGAGGAAAAGTAGAACACTGGAGACGGACCGGCCAGTTGGCACGCCATGCCCTGCCGCCTCCCATGCCCTACTCATCCTCGGAGGAGTCCCCGACCTCGGCGGTGCCGGACGTTGGACGGCGGCAAGTAGGACGCGTGGCTGACGGTACTCCCGTCGTCGGCTGCCAGCGTGGCCACCGCTTGTGCCGCGACTTGAGCGAGGGCGGCGACCTCGAGCTCCATCGCCGAAGACAAGCCCTCCCGCAGAGCATTCGCGCTTGCGGTCATGGCGGATGTGGTTCCAGGTAGTAGGACGATGCGCTATGGTGTGGAGGTTAGCTGGGCGTTGCCGCTTTAAGTAGCGCATTCTAGTGAGGCCAAGCATCCTGTTGCATCATTATGTTACCGGAGTTGGTTCCTCGGGCACCGAGCCTCTTAACGACGGCATACGGACGGACGGCATGAATGCGGGCAGGTGGCGCCGGCTAGGAACACACCGCGACACGGCGCAAGGGACGAGTGTTTTTGGTGTGCCTGGGTAGTCAGCTGCGGTCGTGGCAACGTTGGGGATGCCCTTTGCTCACATGTGATCGACGCGTGTCATTGAAAAAGCAAGACGACCCGGCATGGTCTCAGGTCCAAAGGATGCAGTTGGCCGCGCTACACCACTCCGCGGGCGCGTCACGGCGCCCCGTGCATCCTCGACGATTCGGGTGTTGAGGTGTGTTTGGGTTGTGGCCAAGGTGCACCTTACCAAAATTTTGGTCATGACCCAAAGATTGGTCTTTGTTTGGATGGTTGCCATTTTTTGGCATGCGAATGAACTCTAGCCAACTCTAGTTCATTTTTCTTGCCAATGTCGGCCAAATCATGGGCAACCAATACCTCAACCAAAATTTTGGCCATGACCCAAAGATTGGTCTTTGTTTGGATGGTTGCCATTTCTTTGGCATGCCAATTAATGAACTCTAGCCAACTCTAGTTCATTTTTCTTGCCAATGTCGGCCAAATCATGGGCAACCAATACCTCAACCAAAATTTTGGCTACCCAATGCTTTGATGGGGCAACCTTGGGCACAAACCAAACATACCATTGGTCGTGCCACAACACTAACGCCACCCATCACATATCCAGAAGACAACATGCCCACCCACCCGCCGCCCCCCTAACCCTAGCCACCCACCGCCGGCGATCTCCACGTTCCACCGTGGGTGTTGCCACCTGATCGGACCATTCTCTCCGGCGTCCTCTCTTCCCTACTCAGGTTATTCTCTTCCTCATGGCGGTCCATGCGGCGATCTCCATGGGCTTGGACTTCACCCCGGGTATGAAGTTGTCACAAGAGATCCAGCGCACCTTCGGCAGATCTGTTCATCCATCAAAGGATACGGGACACTTCACCATGGTGGTCTCCTTTGCCAGGCATTCTTTTTGTCTGGATGAGGAGAATGTTGGCTTGGCTCTGGAATCTGCTCTCGGAGGTTACTGTTCTCAGCTCAAGGTATCTTCCCTTTGCAATGGTGTTTTCTCCTTCAATGTGTCATGCAAAGAGGTGGGATTTTTTATTCTGCATCAACGAAGCTTTGTTTGCCCTCAATTCAAATGCTATTTTCACCTTTGGGGCCATTAGGGTCCGGATTGGGAGAAAGAGTTTAGATCCTGGCAATCTGAGTGTCAGCAGGAATGCATCTTAGTGAGCCCTTCCAAGCGTACGGTTGCCATGGGTATGAAAGCTATGCATCATCGTCCTAGTAAATCTTCACTACGATCTGGCCATCCACCCAGTGATCCCAAGAAGAGGTTGCGTTTTGCGACTTTCATTAATTATCCAGCTCACAAAGGTTATAATTATAATCCTACACGCATCGACGTCCAGACGGTCTGTGAAGCCGGTTACGTTGTTGGGTCACATGAGGTTGGTTCGCTTAGCCCCCAGTGGTACCCACCACCTCGCCGGAATGTTCATCGGCGGCGGCGGTGAGTCCTCTAATTCAGTTTGGGTCAATCCCGTCATCTCCGGATAGGATCACTTCTGTTGGCGGCAACTCCAAATCCTCAGGAATCTTCAAATTTGTTGGACCAGACTTTGGGGAATCGTCCCCCCCCCCCCCGGCCCAAGCCAGCCCCATCACACCGCCTCGGCAAATGGGCTCCCTTTTGCGGCCCATTGTTCTTTCTGATGATGAGAACGAAGCCTCTCCACTGGATTTCTTTGAGTCTCCCTCTCCACAAGATATTACCAAAGGATTGCAAAGTTTTGATGAGATGATTGAAGAGATGGCTGCAAGTTACTGGGACTGTCATAACTGTTTGGGCATGGGCCACAAGTCAGAGACTTGCAGAAATAAGGTGAGGTGCAGGTTATGTTTTCGCTCTGGTCACGTTAAAAAGAATTGTTCGGGTCAGCCGCCTGACACATCCATCTGGGTGCCCAAAATCCCATCGAGCGGCTTTGGAGCTCGCGCCAACAAGGAAGACTTGCTTGCCTCTTCGGTTTCCAATACAACTGCAGCACCGCAGCAAAAAACCCAATCGTCTCCCTGCCTCTCTCCGAAACCCAGCTCCCCTGCTTTGCCGACCCAATCTGACGCTCCGTCACCCTCATCGCCTCCCACCACCTCGCCGCTTCCAGCTTCCCCAATGGCGGTGTATGCCATTGATCCCCATCGCTTCCTCCCGGCGGGCTTTGATGTGGTCGATGGTGGGGAGGACAGGCTACCATGCACATACTACTCGCCTGCGGTCCCGCCTCCACGGAGACATGAGCAGTTCATGGTGGCGATCGTTGAGCCCCTTCCTCCGGCTCATTTGGTGGCAATCCGGCGTGAGCAGGTTCTGAATTTCCTGACTCAAAACATGCAAGTGCCTGTCATATCTGCTCAGACTTGGTTCCAGGGAGTGGGTTTATTTGAGATGGAAGATCCGGTGGTGCGTGCCTCCTTCACACAACATCCACCTTTCCCGCTGGGTCTGGATGCAGAGGGCAATGAGTTTTTTGTCAGATTTATTCCACATAATCAGGGGGAAGGTTTTCGAGCTATCCAGGGTCATAGGACTGGCTGGTTGATGTTCATTGGAGTGCCATTGGATTATAGGAATTCCACCAACCTAGCGGAGATTGTTGGCATGTTTGGACAGTTTCATTACTGGAACGACACTGATCGTCGCAAGGTCCGGTCTGTAGTCAGATGCTCTTTTCCTGACAATGCCCTTGTTCCACGCTCGGTTGTTTTCAGAGATTTTGCAACTTGGGGAGGGGCCGTAGTTTCCTGGACAGCAGGCTGTTATATCTTAACTGGAGAGTTTGTAGAGGAAATCATACCTGCGGATGAGGACCCAATGCCATTGGATGGAAACCCTCATCCCATGCCAGGGGTAAATCCACCGCAGCCGTTCTGGGCGATGCCACCTTACCCTGCTTTGGGTTGGAACGCAGTGCCTCACAATCATCCGCATCCTTTTGATGGAAATATAAACGGAGGACATGCAGAGCAGCAGGCAGATGGCTGGGGGGCCTGGGAACAGCCTGAGGAGCCGCAACAGCCGCAGGGGAACGTGCAGGCCCAGGATCAAAACACTATGATCCTCATCCCTTCTTTGGACTCTGATGATGATGCAGTGGATATGGAGGACGTGCAGCAGCCTCACCCAGTTATGCCAATGGATACCATTCACTTAGGAATCGTCAGAATTGTGTATGGCCCGGTCCTGCCACCTGAGATGATCTGGGCAAGATCGTTTTCGTCACTGTTGCCGAATTTCCTCATCCAGAAGGTGCCATCTACTATACCTAGTTTTTCCTTACCGCCATCGGTTATTTCTCTGGGCCCGTTAATGCCAGATCAAGAGATACGGTTGACAACCCTCCTCCAGGGGCCGCCTAGGCCTGCGACTATTTCTTCGGTCATTATTGAGGAAATTGTGGATGTTGATTCATCCTTGCTATCTCCACCTCTACCTGACACAGTTTCATCCGAAGGTAACGGTATTCCAGACTCTGATGTTCTGTTCTCAGCCATTAAACCTCCTGCAACATCTGTGCTTGGGAAGAGGCAACATGGGGGGAAGCGTGCTCGTTGTGTCGCACAAATTACTGCTACTCCAGACTTCTCCACGAGGAGAACGACGAGGAGCTACGCTAAATCTTCAGGGTACAAACCTACCTCCGCAATCCTGGTCAAACCATCACCCAAGAGGAGGCCACGAGGAAAGAAGCTGAAGATGTCTGAAGAGGAGTCCACGGAGCAGGCTCAGATGCCACCGGAAACCCCAATTCCGGTTATGCAGGCGGTTGGCCAGGCTTTGGGCATCCCAGCTGACGATCTGACAGAGGAGAAGCTTATGGCTACCTCGAAGAAGTCTGATGAAGATGCAGTTTCCAATGATGAATGATCGTCAGCACTTTCCGACGATGTGGTGGGGATGTTTTGTGGGTTTATTTGAACTTGCATTTTGTGGCCCACAGTTATCTCTTTTAGGTTTTTTTATATCTAAGTACTGCCGGCAGTTTTTGGGTTTATCGTGTATGCATGATTTGAACCTTGTGGTTACTGGAGCCGCACTGTTATGCAGTGGGCTGGATTATCCCCGCTATATAGTTCTTAATGGCTAGTACATCATTTCGTAACTGGCGTGTTTTGTGCTGGAATGTACGTGGACTCAATTCTGCGGATAGACAGAGAGATGTTCGATCGAAAATCGAAGAGAGTAAGTGCTCAATTGTGTGCCTCCAGGAAACCAAATGCGAGGAGTTTGACATTAGGACGATTAGAGCTTTCTGCCCGCGGCAGTTTGATCGTTTTGCGTTTGCTCCCTCACTTGGTGCATCTGGTGGTATTCTTGTCATCTAGAATTCTGGGGTCTTCACTGGCACACTAATTGAGATTCAGAGATTTGGGGTTGTGGTCTCATTTACCTCGGTGCACAATGCTGAGACCTGGACCCTAGTGTCCGTTTATGGTCCTTGTGATGGGCCTCTTCGCGATGATTTTGTGCATTGGCTTTACCATCTGACGATCCCTCCCAATGAACATTGGCTTCTGCTAGGGGACTTCAATTTTATAAGATCTATGGATAACAGGAACCTACCGGGGGGAAATGTTAATGACATCTTCCTTTTTAATGAGATAATTGGCCATTTGGGCCTCTTGGAGTTGCCCTTGAAAGGGAGAAGTTACACGTGGTCAAATATGCAGGAAAACCCTCTGCTCGAGCAATTGGATTGGTTCCTCACAACCCCAGATTGGATTTCCATTTATCCAAATACTGTAGTCCTTCCTTTAGCGAAAACTTCGTCTGATCATGTGCCATGCGTGGTTTCAATTGACACCAATATTCCAAAAGCAAGAGTTTTTCGTTTTGAGAATTATTGGGTTGACATGCCAGGTTTTATGGATTGCGTTAAGAAGTCTTGGGAGGTGCCGGTTTTTAGTGATCTGTCTGCGGCTGCAATCATCTCTCGAAAGTTCAAACGCTTGCGAAGGGATCTCAAAATGTGGAGCAAAAACATATCCCACATTAAAAGGTTGATCTTAAACTGTGCGAAAGTAATTCTACATTTTGATGGGCTTGAGGAATGGAGGCCACTCACAAATCCGGAGTTTAACTTCAGGAAGATAGTCAAGTTACACCATGAGAACTTGCTGCGTATCCATTACATTTATTGGAAACAGAGGTGTACAATTAGATATATCAAGGTGGGGAGGAGAACTCTAAATTCTTTCATGCAATGGCTTCAGAAAGATTGAGGAAAAATACAATTGCTAGTCTTAGAGTGGATGGGAATGATCCGGTCTCTGATCATGCACAAATGGCTGGAATTTTGTGGTCCTCCTTTAAGAACAGGATGGGCCAGGCTCAGGGTATTAACATGGGATTTGACCTCCCACAGTTGATACAACCAGTGGAGGGGCTTGAAGTACTCTCTGCCCCATTCACACAGGAGGAAATAAACAAGGTTCTAGCGGAGCTACCCACTGACAGAGCACCTGGACCGGATGGCTTTAACGGCATGTTTATCAAGAAATGCTGGCCTATCATTGAACAGGACTTTTTGCACCTAATACAGGCTTTTTATGATGGACAGATATCTTTGGAGAACATCAATGGTTCTCTCATCACCCTTATCCCTAAGATGATTTCTCCTCAAGGGCCGGAGGATTTCAGACCCATTTCCCTTACAAACAGCTGTCTGAAGTTTCTAACCAAGCTGTTGGCAAACAGATTACAGAAAGTAATTTTGCAATGTATTCATAAGAATCAGTATGGTTTTTTGAAAAGCAGGTCCATTCAGGATTGCCTGGCATGGGCATTTGAGTATATTCATCAATGCAAGCAGTCAAAGCGACCAATCATAATTCTGAAGCTGGATTTTGCCAAGGCTTTTGACACAGTGGAGCATGAGGTAATCTTACAAATCCTTCATCATAAAGGTTTTGATAGTAAGTGGATTGCTTGGATTAGAGAGATATTGTCATCTGGGACATCTTCTATTATGCTTAATGGCATTCCAGGGAAGCAATTCAAATGTAAGTGTGGGGTCAGACAGGGTGATCCTTTGTCACCCCTTCTCTTTGTTATTGCTGCTGATCTGTTGCAATCGATGGTCAACCAAATGAAGGCTCAAGGTACCCTGTCACTCCCAATCCCATCCCATGATCCTAACTACCCAATTATCCAGTATGCTGATGACACCATCATCATTTTGCCAGCTGTGGATGAGCAACTGCTGGCCCTTAAGAATATGTTGGCTGTTTTCCAACAGTCGACTGGTCTGAAGGTGAATTTTGCCAAGTCCTCTATGATACCTTTGAACATATCTAATGAGGAGGCTCTCAGGTTGGCTACCCTCCTGGGTTGTAAGTTAGGTGAACTCCCCTTAACTTATCTTGGTCTACCTCTTGGCACCACCAGGCCCAGAATTGTGGATATCCTCCCCCTTGTGGATAATATTGAAAGAAGGCTATCTGCTAGCTCTGCCATGCTTAATCAGGGTTCTAGGTTGCAGCTATTGACTTCAGTCTTAACTTCCATGCCAATCTATTTCCTCTGCACCTTACATATACCTCTTGGTATAATTAAACAGCTGGATAGGATCTTCAGGCAGTGTCTTTGGAGAGGAAATACAGATACACCTAAACAATCTCTGGCAGCTTGGGATCTAGTTTGCAGGCCCAAAGAAAAGGGTGGTCTGGGTATTCTCAATCTCAATATTCAGAATCAGGGACTGCTTATGAAACATCTACATAAATTCTTCAATAAACATGATGTTCCTTGGGTCTCTTTAATATGGGACTCCTATTATGATAACATTGCCCCTCAGGCAACTGTTTTGACTGGTTCTTTCTGGTGGAGGGATGTATTCAAACTAAATGATTCTTACAGGGCCATTGCTTCGGTTCACATTAACATGGGAGACACTGCATTATTCTGGCATGATGCATGGCATGTCGCTGGTTCGTCCTTGCCCTTAGTAAGGAGATTACCTAGATTGTTCTCTTTTGTGATCGATGATAAGGTCTCAGTCAGGGATGTGCTTCAGACCCATGACCTCTTTTCCATGTTCTACCTGCCCATTTCACAAGAGGCTGCTGCTGAGCTAACAATTCTAGAAGGTTGGCTGCTAAACTTACAAAGAGATCCGCTGCTTCCTGACCAGTGGGTCTGGCCTTCCAAAGCTGGGTCCTTTTCGGCCAAAGGGTTCTATACCATTATGCATTCCCATATGCCCACTATTATGCCATGCAAATGGTTATGGAAGAGCAGATGCACCATGAAGATTAAAGTCTTTGGTTGGTTATTGTTCTTTGATAGGCTCAACACCAAAGACATGCTGGTAAGAAGACAGTGGAGGTCTCAAGCTGAGGATAATCTTTGTGTTATATGTAATGCTTATGTACATGAGGACAGAACCCATTTGTTCTTCCAGTGCAATTTCAGCTCAAGAGTGTGGAACTACCTTCAGATTGACTGGTCCCAGGGTGCTAATGTCCAGGAGTGTGTTGCCAGTGCCAGATCAAATTTTCGCCAACCCTTTTTTTTCGAGGTGATGCTGACTGCAGCATGGAATATTTGGATTCTCAGGAATGGGAGGATCTTCAGGGGAGAGCAGGCTCGTTTTGCTACCTGGCGATGCAATTTTGTACATGATATCCTCCTCCTCTCCCACAGACTTAACAGTTCTCTTAGAGCACAACTGTTAGCCTGGGTTAATGCCCTTCTGTAAATCTTCTAGGATAGCTTCTTCTTAACTTATATCTTCTAATTCTAGGTAAGTTGTATATATGACTGATTTTGCTTTGGCACTTTCCCAGTGCTTTGTAATTTGCTGGACTTTTTGTTTTTATAATAAAATGGGCTGTGGGGTCTTACCCCACAGTAAATAGTCAAAAAAACACTAACGCCACCCTCGGCACACTAAAACCTACCGTGTCTAGCGACGATATGAGTGTGTCGCTCACCGCGGTCGCCGTGTCTAGAGGCGGTGCCGGAGCTGCGCCCCGTTGTTGGCCCCAACGACCCACATGAACGGTTGTCGGAGGCGAGGAGGTCGTGGGCCAGCTCCTCCATTGGACTAGTCTGCGCTATGTCGTCCCGACGGGTGTGCCCCACATGTCGGTTTCTCTGTTTTCCCGGCCATATTCGAGCGTCAGTGCTCCGCGTTGCGCATTAGGCCTTTCACAATGTAGGCCAAGTGAGACAACTTATTGTTTATTTGAGTCGTTCAAGTATAATCATGTGGTGTTTGCTTATTTCTCATTCCTCTCCAACCCTCTTCTCCATCGATCATGTCACCCTCCAGTCGAGTCCATCCTCCCGCATGCCTCATTTGAACATTCCGCCGAGTATCATTCGCATGTACCCACCCTAGTCCTCTTTCAATAGATCTCCGGACCCCGAGATGAAATCGAGAGGGAACGAGTGGGGGCACATGATACCTAAGGCGGATTCAAAATTTTGAACCGGTGATCATAGCATCCGCAAATCATATATAAAGGGTATTCAATGCTCATTTCGTTTTTGAACGTACAATATACTCCCTCCTATCATTTCTAGTTTACATATAAGTTTTATGTGTAGTCAAAGTATCTCTACTTTGAACAAAAAGGTTTCAACATTCAACAACGCCCAATCAATATTGTTAGATTCGTACGTACTCCTAGATTTGTACTCGAGATGGTTTCCAATTTGACTATTGACAAGATTAATAGTACATGAGATGTATAATGTGAAAATTATATCATTGGAAACTCCTTTCACACACGAATTTGACCGTATGCTTTGTGTAAGTTGCATGTCATATATTATTACTCTAACATTTGGTCAAAGTTAGCCTCGAAAAACGCATTAGACCCTGTATGCTTTGTGTAAGTTGCATGTCATATATTATTACTCTAACATTTGTGTAAGTTGCCTGTCATATATTATTACTCTAACATTTGGTCAAAGTAGTATAGTGGAAGTGGATCCTCTGACGTAGGTATCCCTGCCTTACCCTCACTTTCGGTCACTTACTGGCGGACCCCATGCTTGTAGGCCCCGCATGTCAGTTACTCAATGGGTTCGGCCACGTCAGGGGATCCTCATCCGTAGTATACTCCCTCTGTTTTTATTTACTCCGCATAAAACGGAGGGAGTGGTGGTATAATAAATGACGCGGGCGGGGGAGGGGGAGGGACGTCGGTTTGCTCTCAACTGCGGTCCCACAAGCGAGCGAAAACGCAAGACGAAGCGTGTTCCATTCGGTGAGCGACGTGGAGGGTCCAGCGTGCCGGGCTGCAACGCGAACGCAACAAGAGCGACGTACAGTCAAAACAGATTGATCGGTCGTCACCAGAACCACTATTCACACCAGAACCTTCGCTGCTCGGCCTACGCCAGCCACTGCCCTAAAACTACACCAAATCTTCAGCCCATTCCCCCACCTTTCAATCCCCTAGCCCGCATCAAGCGTCCCCTAGTTCGCCAGAAAGCCATGGTGCACCGCAAGATCACTTACTACAAGATGTTGGTGCCGGAGCGCCACGCAGAAATCGCGGCGGCGGTCGGCGCCACAGACCTCCGTTCCCAAGCTCGCTTTGCGGCGGGCCAATCCCTGAGTTCTCTGGAGCCAAGCTACGAGGAGGAGGAAGCCGATCCAATGTTCATGGAGGAGGTCGCGGCACAGAAGGCCCCCGATGGGTATGAGACGATGGACGTCGACTTTGTGCCGGCGTCCGAGTCCCCCATGGTGCAGGCGGACCAGTGGTTCAACATGGCGATACTAAAGGGGGACCGGGAGGCAGAGGCTCAACTCGACGCGGAGCGCGCACATGCCGCTGCCATCGAGGCTCTCCTGCAGGTGGAACCGGATGTCGTGGATGTGAACCGGGCGGCGGAGGCTCACCTTGAGGCGGAGCGCGCGGATGTCGCTACCATCAAGGCCCTCCTGTAGGCGGAACCGGACGTCCTGGACTTGAACCAGGCGGCAGAGGCTCGATTCGACGCAGAGCGCGCGGATGCCGCTCTCATCGACGCCCTCCTGCAGGCGGAACCGGACGTCCTGGACTTGAACCGGGCGGCGGAGGCTTGACTCGATGCGGAGCGCGTGGATGCCGCTACCATCGAGGCCCTCCTGCAGGCGGAATCGGACGTCCTCGACTTGAACCGGGCTGTGCTCTCATCCGTGCAGAGCACCCGCACGCTCTGCTTGAATGAGTAGCTAGAGGTCGAGGACAACCACAGTGCGGAGACACACGTCGGCAGCGACGGCTGGTTCGCGCCGGCAGCCAAAGATGATGAGGCCGTCTCTTTCCGCGAGCAGAGATAGTTTTTCTTTATGTTGTTGTTTTTATGGATCTTTTGCTGTGTAAAAACATATATTTGCTATGCAAGTCGCCTGACTTGGGTCAGTCTACCATTTCAGGCGGTTGGATGAATATCCTACGTCTCCTAACCCTTCTTTCCTTCTTCCTCACCTCTTCTTCTTCCCCAACAGACCAGCGCACGGGCCGTATGGATACTCCCCAACATGTGGTTGGATAAACATACTCTATGAACGAAAATTATGTGTCAGCGATAGGATGGCTGAGTTTGGTTTGTTCACATGCGACAACACGTGTCAGTGAGGGTGCGTTCCCTTGGTTGGGTTTGCGGCATGCAAGAGCGATTGTGTGAGGGTGCGGTGCGACCGTGGCATGCAGGAGCGACCGTGTGAGGGTGCAGTGCGACCGCGACAGCCGTGTGCAAGTGTACCTCCTTCTCATTCTGAAAACTTTAGGCAAGCTTGGCAAAAATGTGTGGCGAAGTTTGGCAATGCAAGGCCTAGACCCAAAAAGGATAAGTACGTACGTACTAGGAGTACTAGTGTTAAAAAAGAAAGGCGGGGTTTTTCCTTCGCGGGATTTAATCGATACAAATCCTCGTTTCACGTGTCAATTAATGCGTATTTTTTTCTCAAAAGACCAAAGAGCTAACCATCTCACTCCTCATCGCTTCATTAATGCAGCGCCATGCAAACCAACCTTCTCACTTCTGCATGCATGCAGGGGATATTAATGTCCTTGGTTGCTAACCCCATCAATTTTGCCTCGATTAGTGTTAGTGGCCCTTTGCAAATTGTAATTTTGATATACTGGCCTTGTGTACAAAAAAATGGAGGTAGTAACTATATTTGACTTCCTTCCCCATTGCGGTGACGTCGACGATATCTTTTTTTTTGGTGGTTTGGCGAAGTGCGCTCGACGGAGAACACCATTGAGGGAGACCATGGTAAGTCGTTCGCAAGTGCCGCCTGCAAGCCGAGACAACCGCCTTATGTGCATCCAGGAAGTCCTTTACTAGTACTACTAGGAGTACTAGTGCAGTGAGATGGTTTCTCGAAGAAGATGATGGAGAAGCGGAGTCAGCGTAGAGTGAAATGATGGTTGCTTTGTCCGTGCTTTTGTGATTTGACGCCTCGCTGCTTTGTGATTTGTGATAGATGGGACAGGGGGGTAGACTCTGTGCTCTATACTGTACTACATGCGTCCAATCATGGGAGAAAGAGGAGAGACGTTGCATTTTTCTATTCCTTCAATCAATCAATCAAGGAGCTTCGGTTCCATCTTTTTGGCTTTGGCAACACCGTCCACAATGGTTCCCACGATGCCAAAAGCTATTTTCACATTTGGCTACACATTGTGGATGCCCTTAACCGTACCACTTGGTTTTGCTCCTGTGTGCTATCTATACAAATCTCAATTATATTGATCTAAAAAATTATAGAATCAATATTAGAAAAAAGGAGGTGATTTTGCCGCGCGGATGGCGAGGGAGGTTTCTTATTTGAGCAATGCTACATCCACGTGATGGTTTACGTAAAGTTACGAACTGATGTGATGTGGGACTACTTGATTGGATTAAAGGAGAGGATTAGGCCCACCCCACCTGAAAATCAGGGGGCATATATAGATTAGATGGAAAGTATACGTAGCAGCTACATAGCCCTTTGTAAGTCTAGGATTAGGCTTCTTATTTGCGGAGGACGTTGTCCTGGCAGTTTGCTAACATGTGGTCCCACGTGTCGGTGCTTTACCAAGCCGATCCGCGTCCCACATGAGGCAAAACAACTGCAGAAGCAACACGTGGTTAAGTTGAAGAAGATGAGGGAGAAGCGGATTCAGCAACGAGTGAAATGATGGTTGCTTCGTCCCTCCAACTTAACTGCGGGAAAGGTGCAGCTTTGTGATTTGACGCCTCATTGCTCATTACTACGCCGGCGCCATGACTGGGGTGCTTCACCCCGGCTGTTGTGCACTGTATTCCGGTATGGCACATGGACCCGGTAGCTTGATGTCCCACATGTTGGCGAAAGGGACTAGAGGATTTACGAAAGCGAGTGCTCCACTCTTACGACGGAGGAGTAGACGACACGATGGCCCAGTGAACTGTCACTTGTACTGTATAGTACTATAGTTTTGTTGTTTCGCACGATCCATCGATACAAACCCGATTAAACAGGAAAGGGCGGGATTTTTCCCGCGCGGTAGATGATACTGGCCATACATTTCAAAGGCAATTTTAATGTATGCAAACTGAATAATTATAAGTAACAATATGGTATCTAGTAAAACTAAAAACACATATGATTTATTGTGTTAGAGTGTAGTAGTAGTGTTGTATTGCATAGTTGTTAGATGTAACATGCGAGAACGTGTAGAGATGTAGTTTTGGAGGGCCTACAGAGAGAAAAGCGTAATACGGTCACCGAACTTCAGAATAAGCTGATTACGGTCACTATATACGTTTTGCGGTGATTATACAGTCACTTGCTCACAGTTCAGCATCGGATTGAACTCTGTTGACGGCCAAATAGTCTCCGTGGCGCCATGTTGACTAGTTAAATTGACCACGTTCCTTGTGGGTCCCACCTGTCAGTTCGCATAGGCAAAAGGTCAGATAAACACAAATTTACACAGGCACGGCAAGGCTCCAACCCATGCGCGGGAATCACCTGGTTGTGTATGTGTCTGTCAGGGCCTGATGTGTGCGCATGCACGTGTAGGTTGAGCACTTGAGCGTGAGAGTGTGTGTTGGTCGTGTGGTGTACTGGTGTGTGCATGCATGCGTGCGTGTGTGCGTGTGAGTGTTGCGTGCGTGTGAGTGTTGCGTGCGTGCGTGGTTGTGTGTGTACGTGTGAGTGTTGCGTGCGTGCGTGGGTGCATGTGTTTGTGTGAGTGTCGCATGGATGCAGTTCGTGTGCATGCATGCCTGTGTGTATAATCACCACACCAGCTCCTGTGTGTTAAAACAGACGGCTCAGCATACCAATACAAGGCCACCTTGTCCGCTGTGCCCGCGGTCATGACTTCGAACCACCGTCCAAATATATTTTTGTCGTTCGTTTTCATTCTTACTAGCAAGATGCCCGTGCGTTGCACGTAACATCAAGATGCATTTGTATGACTTGTTTATCTTGTGAGAGAAAAGGATGAACGAGGGAAGGCCTTATTTGCAAATGTGGAGAGGTGTGTGGGTACCTTTTTGCAAAATTACCATAGTTTCTTTCCTATCCGTCAGGTATAAAACGGACGGCCTATATTGCAGGATGGCAGGCACACCATCATCACCAACTCTGTTTTTTATAAGAGTGTATTTTATAAGAGTGTAGATGTAGAGTAGATACAAGTCGACAGGTGGGCACGATGGTAGTGAGATAATGTGATGCAACACTAGAGGTGCCACGTGGAGCGTTTAACTGGTCAACTAGTCATGTCATGAGCAAAAGAGTTGTACGGTGAGCCCGTGACTGTATAATAACCACTAAACGTAAATGGTGACCGTAATGAGTGGATTATGAAGTCCAATGTACGTATTGTGCTTTCGCTTCAAATCCAATGATCGTCATTGCATATATCGTGAGAGAAAGATGAAACATGCGTGAATTTTCTGGGGGCTTACTTTTAGAGGACCTGGAGATAGTTTTGTGTGCATACGTGAAAGGGGCGTACAGGGGGTATGCGATGGAGAGAGAGATGCTCTTCATTTCTCTTTATTATGACTAACTTTGTATATAGTATAAAATATACAAATTCACAGTGCGGAATAAATATCATTGTGGGCACCATGCAATGCAAATTAGCGTTCGTACTCCTCCATATAACTTTGTAATGTTGTATATATGTAGAAACTCTAAAATAATTTTTTGGCCACACTTTAATTATTCAAAAGGAATGTTGCATGCGAAATAAACGTGAAGAGAGGGCTTTTTAGATCAATGGGGTACGTGATGTAACATGTGTGAATGTGTAGTTGATGCATTTGGCGGGGCCTAGAGAGGTATGTGTGTGTATTACGTATTCGAGAGAGGCATAGATAGAGGGGCCGACGGGGGGCGTGGGAGAGATAGCACGAGAAATGAGAGTGGTCTAGAGAGAGAGACGAATATGAGGTCACGACAAGAGATTCCATTCCCTTGAGTGTGTATATGCAAGGGGAGAGGGAATAGAGGCACCGGGAGAAATTTTCTGTGTGTGTGGTGTTTGTGTTGGTATGTGTGGGTGTGAGAAGATAATGAGACGTGGGGGCAGAGGGTGTGTCACCGTGTGAGGTCCGGTGGGTCGAGGTGAGGCCCTTTGTTCGGTTCCGTCCTGCGCCACATTGGTCGACCCGTGACGCATTTAGGAAGACCCATGGATGACTATCGTACAAGACAAAGATAGCAGAATTGTGAAGGATTCTTATATTACTATTCATCCAACCTAACTTTAAGGGGCATCCTACAGAATACTCTGCTAGAATCATACTCGTAGATTAGGAAGAGAGGTGTGAGACAATGCGTGAGAGATAGGCGTAAAGATAATGTGCGTACATGAGACACGTAGGCAGGTCCATGTATATAGAAAGGGTCGATGAGGATTGTGCGTGTGTATGTTTGCGAGAGGAAGAGTGCTTGTGATAAAGGTTAGTGAAAACAGTTGTAAATGGTTACGAGAGGGAGGGAGGGTTATATATAGAGCATGTGTGCGAGAAAGACACCTCGGGAGAGAGTGTGTGAGCATGTGTGAGAGACCACCGATGGAGAGTGAAACTACACGTAAAATACTGCTCTACACATTGATTAAAGATATAAATTGTATCCAAATATTAGGATGGGATCATGATATTTGCAATTCGTGTAAGGAGCGGTCATTGATCCATCAGACATCTAGATTCTATCGAATTTGAGTATGTCTATGTTATTATTCGACACAATTGATCCACATAGTTAGTATTTTGAACTCCAGACAATGCATCGCTTTAGCAATCGAATATAAACGTGAGTATAGTTCATGTTGTGTGTGTAAAGCACATTTAATATACGAAAGTTACACAATGGACATTATAAATAGCTACCTATGAACTAGCATACATTTGAATTCAACTTAATGTGGTTTAAAAAAATCGAATTCAACATGAAGTCCATTCAATTATTTGAATTTGATATCATGGCATTTGTAAACCATACCTAAATTATGGGGGCACCAATCTTTGCTCTGATTTTGTACATAATAGCATATGTAGTCGTGTACAAAATAGATTCAAATTTAGCTCCTGCATTCCAAAATAATCGTAGTTATAGGATTTTCAAGTGTCAAAATTTCAAAAAGAAGCCGATAATTTAATGAGGTTTTCAACCATACAAGGTCAAATATAACGTTGTCTATTTAGGTCAATCCTCATAGTTCAAGAGTACTCTAAGCGTGAATGCTTGTGTTTCAAAATTTTGAACGAAGCGCCAAAAGAGCCTCTACTCACCCGAAAACGCGTGAGACCAATGTCTGGTAGTACAAGGAAATTACTTTTCTAATAACTCCGACCCGTGAAACCTACCGGCCCGACGTCCAAAGGTCTAAATCGGGGTAGGTTTGTAGCTTCATCTAGACGCCACGCAACCGCATCCGAAAAACATTCATACACAATGGCCGCCTAAGCACACATGCGCGTGGCCAAAATCGCTCCCGCGCACTATTTGGGACACCTGGGATTACCATCCTACCCCCGACCCGCAGTAGGTCCGAAATTTAAGGGGGGGCAAAGTTTGTACTTTCCCCAAATTTCAAACAAGCGCGTCCCATCTTCTATTCAAAAAAGCCAAAAACAAGTGCGTCCCAGACCGAAACATGGTTCCCCCCACCCGTCCGATTCCCCATTCATACTCCGTGGGCGCTGATGAAGCTATGTACCTAGGGTAGGGTCATGGACCTGTCCAAGCTACCCTCCCCAAGGACATCCCTAGAAGAAATCACCTTTCAATCGACTTGGAGATGATCCACTCGATGAACTCGAAGACACTCGACCATGAAGCCTACCACTCGACCAAGACCCGCCCTCTCGACGGCCAGGAGATCTAAAGACGCTCCGCACGCCAACGGTCGGGCATTAAGTAGCCTTTATGGTCATCATAACACTTTATTAGTGGCGTTACCAGTAACGCCGACCTTAATGTACTTTAAACCCTGCATAACTGAGGGCTGGAGGGGTCTAGCGAACTCTATATAAGCCACCCCCCTCCTCAGTGTAAAGGGTTCGCACCCCTGTAATTCATACACACATAATCCAGTCGACCGCCTCCGGGCTCCGAGACGTAGGGTTGTTACTTCCTCTGAGAAGGGCCTGAACTCGTAAACCTTGTGTGCCTACAACTACTCCATAGCTAGGATCTTGCCTCTCCATTCCTACCCCCCTACACTACTGTCAGACTTAGAACCACGATAGTTGGCGCCCACCGTGGGGCAGGTGTCTTAGCGATTGGTTGGAGAAGTTGCGATTTTTCCGATCCCCTTCATCATGGTTTCGGGCGGAGTTTTGGTAGAGGGCCGCGAGATCCGTCTCGGCGCGCTCACGTTCATCGCCGACAACTCCGCTTGGCTTCAGGAGGCTCCGCTCGACGTCGACGCGCTCCCTGTCCGCGGGGCAATGCACTTTCGCGCGTGTGTCCGCGGAGTCCTCTTGCGGCAACTGTCGACCCATTATCGGTCGGCCCCTGTGTTGTCCTCCCTCCCTGTTTCCCGCCGGCGCAAGCGCTCCGGTCGGTCGAGACTTCGGCAGTGGGTGAGACACGTGGTGGCTCGCCAGTCGGCCACCCCTCAAGTCACGGCGATCAAGCCTGACGAATCTCTCTACGGCCTGTTCGACCTGTCGACTGGCTCCGTAGAGACTGCTTCTGAGTGTGACAGTAGTGATCCAGCGGTGGAGGTTCTGATGGTCGATGGACCTCGCAGTCCTCCCGGTTTTCCCTGCACCGATGGAGGCGCCGATGGAGGCGACCCGTCGCATGCCCATGAGGAATATCTCCCCGAGCCTCTCACGTCGCTGTAGAGAGAAGAACTTCGCCGCCGAAACATGGATGCACTGCACACTCCTATCGTTGGAGAAACCCAGAGGCCCGTGCCTTGGAGGATGCGCGCTTGGCCAACTTGGCTGAGCGCACTCGACTGGATAACCTCCAGCGAGCACTCGACAAGCGCGCACGACAACGGGTTCCAGAATCCAGTCGACGTCAGCTCTTTCCACCACCGACTCAGGTATATCAAACTCCGATTCAGAATTTAGCAGCTGCAGCCCGTATAGCAGAGTCGATTCAGCCTTCTCAATCAGAGGCTGGCAGAGGCCTGTTACAGATCAGAGCTTTACTCCGGGCGGCAGGAGATCAGAATTCAGCTGTGTCTCAGTCGCGGAATAGGATCCACAGCAGATCCGTTACTGCAGATACAGTCTAGTCGGCCCACAGCCCAAGATTGCCCTGAGGCGTGAGGGACGTGGAGACCGGCGTGATCAGTACAGGAACCGTGAGCAGTATGATCACCGACTCGATCGTGATGATCGACGTCGAGTGCCCACCTCTCCTCCGAGGAGTGGATCATACGTGCCTCAACAGCAGGATAACAGACGCCCTCACAGTGTGGGGCAAAGGATCCAAGTCGACCCCAGGGAACCAGGCTTTGATGCGAGATCTATTCTCGTTCAGGGTTTAGTCGACAGGAATAGAGCTCACCGAGAAGGTAATGACAGAGATGTACCCACCAGCAGCAGAGTACACGTCTCAGGACCAGAGTGCTTCAGCAGAGCCATCAGGGCCGCGGTGATTCCTCCCAACTTCAGGTTGGCGACTGGAGTCAGAAAGTTCACTGGTGAGTCCAAGCCGGATACCTGGCTTGAGGACTACCGAGTGGCTGTTCAGATTGGCGGCAGAAATGATGAGGTGGCCATGAAACACTTGCTTCTCATGTTGGAGGGCTTGGCCAGAGCATGGCTGAATCAGTTAGCGCCCAGCAGCATTTACACTTGGGAAGATCTTGCCCGGGTGTTTGTCAGAACATTTGAAAGAACTTGCAAGCGACCAACAGGATTGACAGAGCTGCAATCTTGTGTGCAGAAGTCGAATGAAACTTTGAGGGATTACATCCAGAGATGGATCATGTTACATCACACGGTAGAGAATGTTTTTGATCACCAAGCAGTCTGTGCCTTCAAGGAAGGTGTTATGTACAGGGAACTGAACCTAAAATTCGGTCGAACCGTAGACATGTATCTAAGTTGAATGATGGAGATTGCCACCAAGTATGCCAATGGTGAAGAAGAGGATCGACTCCGGAGTGGCAAGCATAAGTCAGTCGCCCATGAAACCGGAGGAGGGAATTCCAGTCGGAAGCAAAAGCGGAAAGCCGAGCCAGCTGCTCTAGGAGAAGCCTTGGCCGTGACTCAAGGGAAGTTTAAGGGGAAGCCCAAAGGGCCTTGGAACCCTAAGAAAGTGAAGGACCAAGACGGAAATGATGTGTTGGATCTGCCATGCCACATTCACACAAAGAAAGATGAAGAGGGTAAACTCATTTACCCGAAACATACCAATCGACAGTGTCGGCTCTTGATCCAGCAGTTCCAAGGGAAGCAGCCCAAAGATAAGGAAAAGGAGTCGGACAAAGTCGAAGACAAGGAAGATAGTGATGATGGCTACCCCCAGGTCAATTCCACCCTGATGACTTTTGCTGATGTTGAAAGCAAAAGTCGTCTAAAAGTTATCAACCGAGAAGTGAATATGGTTGATCCAGCGACGCCCAATTATTTGAAATGGTCTCAGACTGCCATCACATTCGACCAGTCCGATCACCCAACGCACATTGCCACCCCTGGGAGGCAAGCTTTGGTGGTTGACCCAGTTGTCGAAGGCACTCGACTGACCAAAGTGTTGATGGATGGAGGCAGCGGTTTGAATTTATTGTATGCAGAGACGTTGAAAGGGATGGGCATTCCGATGTCCAGACTCAGTACCAGCAACATGATTTTCCATGGAGTCATTCCTGGAAAGAAGGCCGAGTCACTCGGCCAAATCGCTCTTGATGTGGTTTTCGGTGATTCCAAGAATTACCGCAAAGAAAAGTTGACGTTTGAAATGGTGGATTTCCATAGTGCTTATCACGCTATTTTGGGCAGGCCAGCTTATGCACGTTTCATAGCTCGACCATGTTACGTGTATCTCAAATTGAAGATGCCTGGTCCCAGGGGTGTGATCACTATTACTGGCAATCGGAAGAAGGCGGAAGAGTGCTTTCAGAAAGGCTCAAAGATCGCCGACACACAGATGGCAGCGGTAGATCTGCAGGAATACCAGAAAACAGCAAACCCGAGTGATTTGTTGCGAGCTAAGAAGCCCGCTATGGAATCAGCGTTTCAGTCGTCCGGTGAGACAAAGCCGATTCATATTCACCCGACCGATCCCAATGCTGCTCCGACCCATATCT
This sequence comes from Aegilops umbellulata, assembly GCA_032464435.1. Classification (NCBI taxonomy): domain Eukaryota; kingdom Viridiplantae; phylum Streptophyta; class Magnoliopsida; order Poales; family Poaceae; genus Aegilops; species Aegilops umbellulata. Next base: position 337,743,649 of record CP136058.1, read on the forward strand.
CAACAACACTCGACTCCAAATAGGAAGAAGCGCTCATCCAGTTCCTCCGTGAGAACTGGGACATCTTCGCATGGAAGCCTTCTGACATGCCAGGTGTTCCCAGGGGGCTGGCTGAGCACCGCCTACGAGTCGACCCAAAAGTGAAACCTGTCAAAGAATATCTTCGACGGTCCGCCGTCCAGAAGAGAAAGGCTATTGGTGAGGAGGTGGCTCGGCTCTTAGCAGCGGAGTTCATCCGAGAGATTTACCACTCCGAATGGCTCACCAATGTTGTCATGGTCCCCAAGAAGGACAAGTCACTCCGCATGTGCATTGACTTTAAACATATCAATCGGGCCTGCCCAAAAGATCATTTTCCTCTCCCCCGCATTGACCAGATAGTCGACTCGACTGCGGGGTGTGAGCGCCTGTCTTTTTTAGACGCCTATTCCGGGTACCATCAGATCCGTCTGTATGGACCCGACGAGATCAAAACAGCTTTTATCACTCCATTCGGGTGCTTCTATTATGTTACCATGTCATTCGGCCTCAAGAATGCCGGATCCACGTTCATGAGGATGATTCAGAAGTGTTTGCTCACTCAAATCAATCAGAACGTGGAAGCATACATGGATGATATTGTGGTCAAGTCACGGAAGGGTTCCGACCTGCTGACTGACCTTGCTGAAACCTTTGCCAACCTCAGGAGGTATGATATCAAGCTCAATCCATCCAAGTGCACATTCGGAGTTCCTGGCGGGAAGTTACTCGGTTTTCTCGTTTCTGAACGAGGAATCGACGCCAACCCAGAAAAAGTTGGTACTATACTCCGAATGAAGCGCCCTGTGCGCGTGCACGATGTCCAGAAGCTTACTGGTTGCTTGGCTGCTTTAAGTCGATTCATTTCACGTCTCGGTGAAAAGGCATTGCCTCTTTACTGACTGATGAAGAAGTCAGACAAGTTCGAGTGGAATCCTGAAGTTGATGCAACGTTTGCATAGCTAAAAGCCCTGCTCTCCACCTAGCCGGTGCTTGCTGCCCCAATCAGCAAAGAGCCTTTGCTGCTTTACATTGCAGCCACAGGACAAGTTGTCAGTATAGTACTTACGGCCGAGAGGGAAGAAGAAGGAAAGGCCTTTAAAGTTCAGTGCCCAGTATATTATGTTTCTGAAGTTTTGACTCCATCAAAGCAAAGATACCCTCATTATCAGAAGCTTGTATATGGGATTTATATGACCACAAAGAAGGTTGCTCATTACTTCTCTGATCATTCGATTACAGTCGTCAGCGACGCTCCATTGTTAGAGATTCTGCACAACAGAGATGCAACTAGTCGAGTGGCAAAATGGGCGATTGAACTCCCTCCCCTTGATATCAAGTTTGAGGCAAAGAAAGCTATCAAGTCCCAAGCAATAGTAGATTTTGTCGCCGAGTGGATTGAATAGCAACTGCCGACTCAAGTTCACTCGGAGCACTGGACCATGTTCTTCAACGGTTCCAAGATGCTGAATGGTTCCGGTGCTGGGGTAGTATTGGTTTCCCCCCAAGGAGATAAGCTCAGATATGTTCTCCAAATCCACTTCGATTCCTCCAATAACGAAGCAGAATATGAAGCACTTTTGTATGGGTTGCGCATGGCCATTTCACTCGGCGTCCGTCGCCTCATGGTCTATGGCGACTCAGATTTGCTCTACTCCGAAGATGAAGCAGAACAAGACCGGCAGGACGTAGTCGACCTTCTGGAAGAAGAAAGAAAGATGGCTATGATCCGATCGACTATCTATTAGCAAGACTTGCGTCGATTCCATGCCAGAAATGTGAAGAGTTGAGCCTTCCAAGAAGGAGACTTGGTCCTCCAAGTGGATCAACAGAAACCACACAAGCTCGCTCCTACTTGGGAAGGTCCCTTCATCGTCACCAGAGTCCTCCACAATGGAGCGTACCACCTTTACAATGTCGATTGCCAGATCGATGAGCCACGAGCTTGGAACGCGGAGCTTCTCCGCCCCTTTTACACTTAAGTACTCACTCGGATGAGATATAATAAGATATACCTCTATAGTTTATTTATCAAAGACAAAAGTGTTATAATTTTCCCAGCGATTGTTGTTGCTTTTGTTTACATGAGAAATCCCCCAGTGGGTGGCTTAGTTGCGAATCCGTTTTGCTTAAGTTTAAAAAATCCTACCGAGTGGTGAGCCAGCCTCCCACTCGGGGGCTTAGCTGCGAATCTGTTTCGCCTAAGTTTAAAAAATCCTACCGAGTGGTGAGCCAGCCTCCCACTCGGAGGCTTAGCTGCAGTCCAAGTACTCCCCTAAGTTTAAAAAATCCCACCGAGTGGAGAGCAATCCTCCCACTCAGGGGCTTAGCTGCAGTCCAAGTACTCGCCTAAGTTCAAAAAATCCTACCGAGTGGTGAGCCAGCCTCCCACTCGGAGGCTTAGCTGCAGTCCAAGTACTCGCCTAAGTTTTAAAAATCCCACCGAGTGGAGAGCAATCCTCCCACTCGGGGGCTTAGCTCCAGTCCAAGTACTCGCCTAAGTTCAAAAAATCCCACCGAGTGGAGAGCAATCCTCCCACTCGGGGGCTTAGGTGCAGTCCAAGTACTCGCCTAAGTTCAAAAAATCCTACCGAGTGGTGAGCCAGCCTCCCACTCAGAGGCTTAGCTGTAGTCCAACTACTCGCCTAAGTTTAAAAAATCCCACCGAGTGGTGAGCCAGCCTCCCACTCGGAGGCTTAGCTGCAGTCCAAGTACTCGCCTAAGTTTAAAAAATCCCACCGAGTGGAGAGCAATCCTCCCACTCGGGGGCTTAGCTGCAGTCCAAGTACTCGCCTAAGTTCAAAAAATCCTACCGAGTGGTGAGCCAGCCTCCCACTTAGAGGCTTAGCTGCAGTCCAAGTACTCGCCTAAGTTTAAAAAATCCCACCGAGTGGTGAGCCAGCCTCCCACTCGGAGGCTTAGCTACAGTCCAAGTACTCGCCTAAGTTTAAAAAAATCCCACCGAGAGGAGAGCAATCCTCCCACTCGGGGGCTTAGCTGCAGTCCAAGTACTCGCCTAAGTTCAAAAAATCCCACCGAGTGGAGAGCAATCCTCCCACTCGGGGGCTTAGCTGCAGTCCAGTACTCGCCTAAGTTTGAAAAACCCCACCAAGTGGAGAGAAATCCTCCCACTCGGGGGGCCTAGCTGCAGTCCAAGTACTCGCCTAAGTTCAAAAAATCCTACCGAGTGGTGAGCCAGCCTCCCACTCGGAGGCTTAGCTGCAGTCCAAGTACTCGCCTAAGTTTAAAAAATCCCACCGAGTGGAGAGCAGTCCTCCCACTCGAGGGCTTAGCTGCAGTCCAAGTACTCGCCTAAGTTCAGAAAATCCTACCGAGTGGTGAGCGAGCCTCCCGCTCGGAGGCTTAGCTGCAGTCCAAGTACTCGCCTAAGTTCAAAAAATCCCACCAAGTGGAGAGCAATCCTCCCACTCGGGGGCTTAGCTGCATTCCAGTACTCGCCTAAGTTTTAAAAACCCCACCGAGTGGAGAGCAATCCTCTCACACGGGGGCTTAGCTGCAGTCCACGCCTCAGAGCTGCGTTCCAAGCACAAAGAGTATTCCAAGTAAAAACAAGTTCCAGTCGAAAGGAAACACCAGCGTATTCAGAAACAAACCAAGTTCGGATAAATCCCAAGGTTCCAAACGGCAGATCAAATGTATTCGAGCATCAAGCCCGAAGAAGTTTAACGGTTACACCATCACTCGGCATTCCGAGGCAAATTTAAAGCAAATCATGGAAGTTTTACTCCTCAAGTGGAGGGCTGGAGGGCGCGACAAACTGGTCCAAGTCAATCCCGTCAGCGATCCGAGTGGCGGCAACAATGAAGGTCTCCATGAAAGACTGAAAGTTGTGCTTCCTGGTATTGGCAACTTGGATATCCGCCAACTTTTCCTCTCGCGCCTCCTTGCAGTGAACACGGACCAAGGACAGAGCGACGTCAGCGCCACACCTAGCAGAAGACTTCTTCCATTCCTGCACTCGACCTAGAACTTCATTCAGTCGAGTCATCAAAGACTAGAGGTCATTTTGAAGCGTCGTTCCAGGCCAGAGCACCGTGTCGATCCGCGACGCCGGAACCTTCAGTCGATCAAGGTAGTCAACCACACCAGGAATACGAGACTCCGGTCGGAGCACGTTCATAGCAGCCTCATCCTTCACCGGAGAATTAATGGGGTCCAAGCTTGTATCTACTCGACTAGTCTCCTCCTCGAAGTTCTGGCAGAATGCTATAAACACAATTCAAAGATAAGTCAGTGGCTCTACATTGCATCGATGACAACAAGTCAGTCGGGTAGGAGTGATTACCCTCAAGCATGACGAATAACTTCTTGGCGAGCCCACCCAGATAAGCCTCCAGATCGCTCCTCTTCCCCGCCAGTTCACTTGCCTTGTCATTCAGGGCTATCTTGTCATTCTTCAGACGGCTGGCCTCTTTGTTGGCCGCGTCGAGAGCAGCTTTCAGTTTGGAGTTCTCCTCTTCGAGATTACCGACTGAAGCCAGCTTTTCTTCCGCAAGCCTCGTTTTGTCCAAAGCCGCTTTCTGCGCCTCGGCAAGGTCATGGTCCTTCTTCTTCAGGGCCTCCTCCATTTTTTCTGCAAAACATCAATGGGATTAGCATCAAGAATGGGCATAAAGGAAAGACAGTTGTCAAGTTCTCACCAGCCATACCTTGCGCTTCATCCCTCGCCTTCTGCAAGTTCTCCTGAGCAAGCTTCAAGTCGAGGTTGATCTGGATCTGTTTGTTTTCCAATTCAGTATAGCGAGCCACAAGCTCGTAGGATTTCTACGAAGAGTCAGTTGACATACGTCAAAGATGGGTTGCTTCCGAGCGACTAAGAGAAAAATCATAACATTTCTAAGACTACAGCCGAATCAAAAATATCCGACAGTAGTCTCGGGGACTACACCCAGTGGGTGCACTCGGCGTGCCCCCACTGGTTTGACCGACTCGGCTCGACCAGTCGACCGAAAGAAGCTAAGAGGTTATGATCTCAGACCTTAGCCAACTGCCAACAGTCAGCTACAAAAAAACAGGTTCTTCAGACCTCAGTCGACTGCCAGCAGTCGACCACGGTCTCGGGGACTACACCCAGTGGGTGCACTTTGCGTGCCCCCACTGGCTCCAAGATTCCATTCGACATGGCCTGACCAGACCGAGTGAAGAAGTTCGAGTGCAGAAACAAAAATTACAAAGACTACAGTCGACTGCCAGCAGTCCACCATAGTCTCGGGGACTACACCCAGTGGGTGCACTCAGCGTGCCCCCACTAGTACAAAACATTCAATCGACACACCCAGTGGGTGTACAGATGTAAAGACCTTCGGAAAGAGAGTTTTTCCGATAGCATATCCTAACAGAACAAGCCGTGATGAACTAACCTGGACATTACTTTGAAGAGTTGAACTGGCATCATAGGCCGCTTGGCTGGCTTCCCGGACCACCTTCACCTGCTCCATCATGATCCCCGCCTGGCGTATAGCCTCCTTAGCAGCACCCACTTGGTCCTCTGGGACGTGGTGTGTGGCAAAAAGGGAGGGCGGATCCGCAGTCAACGATGAAGGCCAAACACTCGTCAGCGGCACAGCAAAGGACACAGAAGTCCGAGGGGTATTACCACCCTCCTGAACTACTGTCTCAGGTGCTGGTGCAGTTTGTGGTGTCTTGCCAGTTGACGCCTTCCTGTTCTTCCTCGCCCTCAGCGGCACTTCGTCATCATCATCAGGGAGATCAATGACATGAGGAGGAGTTATACGAAAAATCCAAAGTTAAAGACGAAAATCCAATCGACCAGAAGAGACCGTCAATCGACCAAGAGTGAAAACATCAGAAATTGTACCAAGGTTGGAGGTAACAGTGTCTTCCATTTCCTAGTCATCGTTCTTGGCAGAGATCTCGGATGTAGCAGCACTGTAGATTTCAGAAACTAGTCGGTTTAGTCAATGAGTCGACCAAGAGTCCGTCCATGCTCAATGAAAAAACGCAAGTTCTGCTGTTACCCAGAAATGGTGGAAACGGTCATCTTCATCTTAGGCAGGGCCTTCGGCGGCTTTGATGACGCCGCTCGCAGATGCTTTGGCACTTTTTCAGTCGGCGCTGGAGAAGACGTCCGAGGGCGTTTCGACGACTGCTCAACAGGCACAGTCGCCTTGCCACGTTCGCGCGCAGGGTCGTGGGTGAGCTTGGATCGCCTTTCCGTGCGGGGAGGATCAACTTCTTCCTCCTCCTCTCCACTGGAGTCGTTGTCATCATCCTCCTCCCCTTCACCGTCAGATTGCCACTCCTCCCCACTTTCGCCTCCGCTCGCCTCCCCCTCCTCGGCCTGCTCTTGTGCCCCGTTCGGCATCGAGTACATATCAATAATGGTCTGGAAGACAACAAACAAGAAAAAAGTCAATCGACTGACTTTAAGCGAACAGAATGAAGAAAGCAAGGTCGTAGTCAGAGATGCAGAATTGGACCTGGTCTACTTCGTACGTTTGGTCGAGTGGAGGAATCCTCCTGGCTCCTCGGGGGTTGTCCTTGTTCCCTGTGATACTCGACAACCACTCTTCCAACATCGCATCGTCGACCTCCTCTGGGTGAATCCGTGTGGTGTCATAGAGGCCCGAATACATCCACATCGGATGGTCACGAGCTTGGAGCGGTTGGATGCGCCTCCGAAGGAAGACCTCTAATAGATCCATACCAGTCACCCCGTCGCGAACGAGCTGAACCACTCGACCGACCAACACTTTGACTTGCGCCTTTTCTTCCGGTGTTACTTTCGGAGAGGAAGGTTTTTCTGCTCGGTCCAGGGAGAAAGGAGGAAGGCCCGTCGCCTATCCTGGAGTCGCCTGGTCTCTGCAGTAGAACCAGGTCGACTGCCACCCGCGGACTGACTCGGGAAGAATCATAGCTGGAAAAGAACCTTTGCTTCTCATTTCGATCCCAAGACCCCCGCACATCTGAATCACTTGCGTCCTATCGTCACTCGACTTGGCTTTCTTAACCGACTGAGAACGACAAGTGAAAATGTGCTTAAAGAGGCCCCAATGGGGACGGGAACCCAAGAAATTCTCGCACAAAGATACGAAGGCAGCAAGATACACGATGGAATTTGGAGTGAAGTGATGGAGCTGCGCTCCGAAAAAGTTCAAGAAGCTCCGGAAAAAAGGATGAGGAGGCAGAGAAAATCCGCGGTCGACGTGAGTGGCGATGAGGATGCACTCACCATCGCGAGGCTGCGGTTCGATCTTGTTCCCCGGGAGACGCGTAGATTTGTGAGGAATGAATCCCCCCTCGATCAGATCATCGATGCCGTCTTGCCGAATTGCCGAAGGCATCCAACCGCCCTGGATCCAGCCCTTCGGCAGAGCGGACCTCGAAGAAGATCCTCCCCGATCGGACTTCTTCGCCTTCTCCTGCGCTGTCGCTTTCTTCGCACGCTCCAGGGCCGCAGTCTTCTCCTTCACCATCACCGCAGACGAAGCTCGAACAGGCCGGCGGCGCTGAGACGAGAGCAGAGGTGGCGGAAGAATTCGAGAAGAAAGGAGAAAAGTGAAGGCGCACTGTTCAAAAGCCTTGGGCCGGCAGTTTATATGGAGTCGCTTCCGAGTGGCTGACCTGTAGGCCCACGCGATCCTGTCAAATTCCGCAACAGTCGCGCGCGCGATACGTGGCGAAAAAGGTGGCGCGAAGATCGAGGCGGCTCCGTCCAATCCCATCCGATTACTGCGGCCTCCCCCGTCCCGCGCACTTCTCGAAATTCGAATCCCGCGAAATCCGCGGGCAGCAGAACAACTTGTCGGACGAAGGATCTCCTCCACGTAGCCACTCGGGAATCTTCAAGTAAAGAAATTCACTCGAATAAAGAAAACTATGAATGGATCAAGGCGACCGGAAAAGAAGTTGGTGACGTCACCCGGGTTCGTTGATCCGAAACAAGATATACTCATGACACGAAGAATGGGTCAGAAGAGTCTTCAACTCCTTCCCCACTCAAACCTCGATCCATTCGGGGGCTAATGATGAAGCTATGTACCTAGGGTAGGGTCATGGACCTGTCCAAGCTACCCTCCCCAAGGACATCCCTAGAAGAAATCACCTTTCAATCGACTTGCAGGTGATCCACTCGACGAACTCGAAGACACTCGACCATGAAGCCTACCACTTGACCAAGACCCGCCCTCTCGACGGCCAGGAGATCTAAAGACGCTCCGCACGCCAATGGTCGGGCACTAAGTAGCCTTTATGGTCACTATAACACTTTATTAGTGGCGTTACCACTAATGCCCGACCTTAATGTACTTTAAAACTTGCATAACTGAGGGCTGGAGGGGTCTGGCGAACTCTATATAAGCCACCCCCTGCCTCAGTGTAAAGGGTTCGCACCCCTGTAATTCATACACACATAATCCAGTCGACCGCCTCCGGGCTCCGAGACGTAGGGATGTTACTTCCTCTGAGAAGGGCCTGAACTCGTAAACCTTGTGTGCCTACAACTACTCCATAGCTAGGATCTTGCCTCTCCATTCCTACCCCCCTACACTACTGTCAGACTTAGAACCACGACAGGCGCCAAAACTACCTCTCCACTAGCCGTGAAACCCCGGCGTCCTCCGTCCGCCGCCCCATCCCACCCATCAACCGCAGCCCTCCTCCATCACGCCGGAGCCAATACCCCGACGTCGTCGTCCACCGCAACCTCAACCGCAATGCCCTCCATGGCTAGTAGTTGAAGCCGAGGCCGAGCCGTCTGTACCCGAGCCAGTTCAACCACGCCGTCCTGCGCCTCACCGCTGCCGCTCCAACTTCGCCACCCTCCACCGCACCGGAGCTGTTCTTGCTACGCCATCCTTCGCCGCCTCGGATCTGCTTCACCTCCGCCGACATACGGCCACGTCAACACAGTCAACAATTTGGCCATGGGTTCGTCCAAGCCTGCACCCTCCAGAACATCGGATTCCCCGGTAAAAAGAAGAAAATCGGCACGACATGTGGACAGAACATCGGTTTCCCCGGTAAAAAGAAGAAAATCGGCGCGACATGTGGAGGTGACCACACCGGCAACCGAAAAAGGTACTCCTCTTACCTTATTCGTGCAAATCTTACGTCTCTGCTTGCACAGTCCCACAGAAGACACTAGTTGACCGCTTCTTCTTGATACTAGATGTTCCTAGTAACTCGCGATGCACAAGGTTTCTCCTCATATACTATTTCACCTTAGCTAGAGGTCCGTCGCCCCCCCCCCTGAATTTCAATTTCTGGCCAGTTGATTCCCAATTAACGGAAGCATTCCCCGGCGTAACAGGCGCTAGTACGCCTATTACGCCGGGAAAGCAGCGCCTTGGTGTTTATCTTAGGGGCGTGTGCGGCCTAGAGCTACTAGCGCCCGATCTGGAGGTCGGTCGGGATTAAAGGGATGGCCTGGGGGCGCTGCCAAGCACGGCGGTGGTGTGAGGTCGATGGGAGGGCGGGGCGGCGGAGGCAGGGGTCTAGGCCGGTGGTCGCTGGCGGTTCAAGAAAGATCGTCAACAGTGACTGGCGGGAGGTAGACGAAGGCCATCTGCCCGTTCCTTATAGATCGGGCGGTTCATAAAAAAATCGACTAACCTATTTATTTTTAGTCGACTGTTATCTTGATAGTACCACATGTGGTGGTGTGTTGGAGGAGTACTTGCATTTCCTGTGCTCATATATTACAAAATCATACGCAGTAGAATCTAATTTTGTTTGCCATAAAGCTATCATATGTCTCCCGTCATTTATTTTTTAGCCACCTGCTATCTGCTACTTTTACAGTGCACTACTTCTACACACACTTCACCCATACTCTCACTATTGTGTTTTTATGCAAGGGTATTTCAGACCCTGCCTTGACAGAAGCAGAAAAGAGAAGAGAGAAGTCGCTCCAGCGTGGTACGTGGCTAGGCCAGACACGTTTCAAGACTTTAAAGGGTGTAGTGTCAGCAGATGGAGACGGGGAACGTAGCTCTGGAGTTGATGATCTCGCTCGTCGTGAACCACCATCCCATGTGCTTGCTTTAACTTCACGGTGTCATATGTGGTTGCATGTTGCATATGGTGTCTAGCTTGTATTCAAAAGGCCAAAGTCAGTCTTTATCAAGATAAGGAAAGATATTTCTTACATGAACCACCATCCCTGGAGCAGCAGAAGACAAATAGCTAGTGAGGGCACTGGCCGAGCTAGTGACAAGCCCAGCAAAGATAGGCATCACCTGGAAGCCAACTAAAAAGCTGCGATGGTGGCGAAGCAGCCCGCCTCCCACCAGGCTCTCAGGTCCTAGATGATCATGATCACCACTCCAGCCGGATGTCTAGCTTGTATTGCTTCCAATTTGGTTAAATTGCGGCTGCTTAGCTTACACATTATACCTTTGAATATGACATGCCTTTCTATTTTTGGTACATACTAGTACATCTTTGTATTAACCATGTTCTTACATCAAACTAATGTTCTTGTGTATCCCTCATCAATCACTTATGACGAGGCAGGCAGGCAAGGGGACTACTCCTCATTTAAAGAATGCAGCGTCAGCCTCCCGACATGATTCTCAACAAACAGAAATGCTAGATGAAGATAGTGAACATAGCTCTGTAGTTGATTACAGCATTTCCCCTACACTAGCATCGCAGGTGCTTGCTCTAACTTGGCAGTGTGATATGTGGTTGCATGTTGCATATGGTGTCTAGATTGTAATTCTCCCAATCTGGTTAAACTGCATGTGCTAGTCTGCTTAGCTTATACATTATACCTGTTAATGTGACATGCCTTCCTGTATTTAGTACATAGTACATCTGTCTATTAAGCATGTCCTTACATAAAACTATTGTTTTTTGTATCCCGCATCAATCAACATGACGAGACACCTTTAGTATATGCAGTGCGATATTAGTTGCATCTTTCATATGATTTATAGCATGCGCTGCTTCTAATTTGTTGAAATTCCATTTATGATGGGATGCTTTTAACTTGGCAGAGTCATATTGGTTGCATCTTTCATGTGGTGTCTAGCTTGCATTGCTTCTTATTTGCTGGAATGGTTTTTGCTTAGTTTGCACAAACAGTTGTGAACATGCCATGCCATCCTGTTTTTCGTACATATTCCATCCTGGTATCATGTGTTTGCCTTACATCAAAGTAGTGATTGTCAGTATCATGCATGAATGAGTTCTGAAGAGAGATTTTATTGCTTTTTCTTGTCGGTTTTACTTGACAATTCAAAATCAATAAATCGAAAGGAAGTTAGCAAGGCAGCGGATAAAGGTGCTCCTTCCAAAGGGAGGGCCTCTACAGTTTCTACTCCTCCACACCCCCAAGATGATTTCCAAGACAACACATGCATAGACACTCAACAAAGTTGTGTTTATGATGAGCACGTCTCCCCTAGTGCAGCATCACCGGTGCTCCCTCTAACTTGGCACTGTTATGTGTGGTTGCATGTTATGTGTGATGTCTAGCTTGTATTGCTTCTAATTTTGTTGAATTCCATCTGCTTACTTTACACATTATACTTGAATAAGACACGTGTTCCTGTTTCTAGAACATACAATATTTGTCTATCACACCATGTTCTTACATCAAATTACTACTGTTGTGTAACCTGCAACAATCACTTATCATAAGACACGTTTGACTTCCGAGTGTGATATAGGTTACATCTCACATTCTTTTCTAGCTTGTACTACTAATTTATTGAAATGGCACTTATGACGAGACATTTTTAACTTGGTAGAGTGATATTCGTTGCATCTTTCATATGGTGTCTAGCTTTCATTGCTTCTAATTTGTTGAAATGCCTTCTCCTTAGTTTACACATCATAAGCTGTGAATATGCAATGCTGTGAATATGCAATGGCACTAATGACAAGATACCTCTAACATGGTAGTGTGATGTTGTTTGCATCTTGCATATGATTTATTTCTTGTACTGCTTCATATTTGTTTAAACGCCATTTATGATGAGACACTGTTAACTTGGCAGAGCGATATTTGTAGCATCTTTCATATGATGTCTACCTTCCATTGCATTGCTTCTAATTTGGTGAAATGTCTTCTTCTTAGTTTACACATCATAGTTCTGGTTATCTCTTCCGTCCTGTTTTTCATACATATTACATCCTCCTATCATGTGGTTGTCTAACATCAAAGTTCAGTTCGTCTGCATCACGCATCAATTTGTTATGAAGAACTAAATTGTTATTCGTTTTTATTGTCGGCTTGACTTAACATGGCACAGAGAAAGAGGAAGAAACACAGAATGGCAGGGAATGAGAAGCGGATGAATCCTGCAGATTCTGCTGGTAATGATGGTGCAATAGAAGGTCAAAGTCCAGCGGAAAATTCTACAAACACGGCATCCTATCCTACACGAGTTGCAAAAAACGCCAAACAGGAACAAATAGCTGCCACCAAACAAGTAGAGAAAGGCCTAGTTCTTGCAACACCTACCACAGTACTACCAGCTGCACGACTTACTCGTGCGTTAACTGAGCTAGTAGCACGTTCCCAAGCTCCCTTGCCACCTGACACTACTTCCCAAGCACTCTTGACACAAGACGAGTTGGCAATATCAGATGAACCTTGTGAGCTTCAACAGCAAGAAGGTAGTTGCTGGAGTCAAGTTACAGTTGCATGCTTCTTTATATGTAGTCTCACAGTTTGATGTACACTAACACTTCCTATGTTCGTTGTTGGACTAGCACCTAGGCGCAAGAGGAAACAAACATCAGGGATAATGCTCGATAGGTTAACTAAATCTAGAGGAGGAAGAATGGAGATCCATTTTGAGGCAGGTTTAAAAAGGCCACGTGATGCTACAGAGTCAGCCAAGTTAGTATCAGAGGCAGCGGTTGCCATTAGGTGTCATGTACGTATCCTCCCAACATGGATTCAGTACAGGAATGACAAAGACGAAACCCAGTTCAACACCTTCCTCGACCATTTATCTGTAAGTATGGTTATGTATGAAAACTAGTAATATCGTCTTGCTCTGTCCCATACTTTCTAGGTTGCTGATAATGAGGCTCCCATAATTTTCAACAGATGAGGTTCAAGTTGGATAACCAAGATGATGCAACCAGACAAGCTTGCACCCATGTTTTCAAGTCTGCTCTGCGACAGTATCGGTATAACTTGAGGAAAACTCACTTTGAAGGCAAGGCTAACAGTGAACTTTCCCAAACATCTCCAGTGGAAAATATATCGGATGAAGACTGGAGGGGCCTTGTTAAACACTAGTCTGATCTGAAGTATCAGGTACATTATATATATGTGATCAGATCACATGTTGAAGTCCTATTTACGCATGTGCCACACAAATCTATCTTCTTGTAGGTGAACTGTTCAAAGAACAAGGCCAACCGTACAAAAGTGAAATTCCAACAGACGATAGGATCTCGTAGCTATATTGCACACTGCGAGGCTCTTGTAACTAGCTGTTGTTTCACTCTTTTTGCTGTACCATATTATCAGATCTATATTGACTTGTTCGAAATGCAGAGGAAAGCCCGCAAGGACCAAAAAGTACCTGAACCAAATGCTGTGGAAATCTTCAAGGACTGTCACACCAGCAAGAAGAAGGGCATGACTACACCAGTCAAAGCCGCTGTTGTAAGTCCTTAATCCTCATGCCTTTTAACTACTACTTACTCTGACTTGTGCCTTGATCTGCATGGTTTGCAGCCAATGTCTATTACTCTTTTCAATTTTATACACAATTGTCTTAGCGTATCATTGCACCTTACAAGGTTTAAAAGAGAGGAGTGATGTTCCTTTGATCTTGACCCGTAATCTAGTTCCGTGCTGGACTTGCCCACACAACGTTACAATTGCATGTTTGTTTGTTCTCAGTTGCTTTGTGATATGAATGATGTCATACTATGCTTACCGTATTATAAACTTCGTCTCTTTATCCTTAGCCCTCAATACAATGTGAAGAAATAGACAATACATTAGCGCTGGTACATGGTCATATGTTTGGAACCGGTTTTATTATGTACTTTGCAATAAAATACAACTAATATTTTACATGGGTTCACCAGAATAAGTATTGTATATAGACCAAAGCTATTTTGTTTGGTTTTGCTGCCTCCTTAATATCTTCTGTTCTTGTACTACTAATGTAAAACCTCAACTTTTCAGCGAGCTATGGAAAAAATGGTGGAACCGCCACCTTCTGAAGGTGGCGAGGCAACTATAACCGCAATGTCAGCTCTTGCTGCAGTGGGTCAGTACCTGTCCACTAACAGTGCCAAAAGCACGTTCCTGCGTAATACTGGGTTGGTTGTTAAGGCAATATCGTCCAAACTGCCTCATGATCAAGATATGCAAGCTCAAAGCAATGTTGTATCTGCGCTCCAGACACAAGTCCATTCCCTAACAGAGACCCTTTGTGAAACAAGGAGAAACATTGCTCAATGTCGTCAAGATATGCATGGCTTTGAAACCAGACTATCAGACATTTGCTATGTTGTTCAGGAGCCTAGGGAAATGAAGGCGAGGGTTATGGTGCTCCATCGGATAATACAGCATGAAAACGTAACAGTCAAGTCAAATGAACTGAGCTTCTGAACTTCTGGTGGTGCATTTATCTGCTAGACTGTTAAGTTTTATGCCAACCTTCCTTTTGGTGCGATACAAAATTTATTCTTAACATGCAGCCACCGGCTGAAGAAAACAGCAAGCCATTTTTGTATAGTGTAGGGTGTTCCCTATATTTGCACTGGTGGCGATTTTTTATGCCGAGTGGATGTAATCTATGCAATCGCCTTAATAGCCTAGCGTTAGTTTCGGCCTTATTTATTTCCTAGTCTTCTTTTTCCCTATTTTGCTAGTGGCCGCAACTACCATGGACCATATACGGGTCGTAGGATCCATGGGTCTCCTACGGGCCGTCGATAAATGGGCCTATAATCGGTGGGCCTTGGGCCGTCAGATAAATGGGTTTACATGGGCCGTAATCGGGCGTAATTGGTATCAGCCCAGCACGGTAATAGGCCGTCAACAGGCCGTAGGACAGCAAAGGCTTAATTCTGTCACAGGCATAACGGGTCGTTAATGGGCCAGAATATATGACGGGCTGGAAACGGCGCAACGGGTTAACAGGCCAGAAACGGGCCGACTCTTGTCATGGGCCGAATTTGGCCCATTAGGGTAACAGGCCAGTAACGGGCCGACTCTTGCCATGGGCCGAATTTGGCCCATTAGGGGAACAGGCCAGTAACAGGCTGACTCTTGCCGTAGGCCGAATTTGGCCCATTAGGGGAACAGGCCAGTAACGGGCCGGAAGTAATCGAGGGCCGAAAAGGAGCCCAAGAACGTATGGTCCGTCAATAGGCCGAAAGCTAACACGGGCTGGAAACGGTCCATGTAAATCACGGGCCGTTAACGGGTATAAAGAAAATTATTGTTCATTATGGGCTAGAGTCACCGTGGGCCTATAAAGGGCCGAAAGATACGAAGGCCTCATATGGGCCGAAAGACATCGTGGGCCATACATGGGCCGAAAGTGAAATGGGATGGTGTTATATTCGACGGCCCACATGACGTTGTTGGGCCGATTTCCTTTAGGGCCTAACGGGCCGTAAAATGGGCTATTTACGAAGAGACCGTTAACAGGCTTTTCATGGGCCAGCCCGTTAACTTTTGACCAAGTCAAACGGGCCGGCTTTGTAAGCTAAATGGGCCAGTGGTGGGCCGTGGCACGTGTGGACATATCATAGGCGCCTATCTGACCCACTGACAAGCTGACACGTGTTTCGTCCGGCCAATAAGAATTTTACACGTGGAAATTTCCCATTGGTCGGGGCTGTTAACGGGTTATCAGATCCAAAACCCGACCCGATAGCTTAACGGCGTTCCGTTACGGTGGATGCCATGTGTCGGTCATCCTTGACGAAAGCACTTCTGTGACGCGCGATTTATCGTCATGGAAGTGGACACTTCCGTGATGATAATTTTGGTAATGTCATGGAACACTTCTACGACAGCACAGGTATGACTATCTTGATTCTGTCATAAATTTGTCATGGATGTACATGCATGACAAAAAACGCGGCCTACTATGACAAACATGTATCATCACGGAAGTGTATTTTTTTTTGTAGTGTGGGCAGCGCCTTCCGGGTCTTTTGTACTACAACCTTGGACTGCTTCGGGGCCTTTTCTGTCGGCGCCGCAGAAGACATCCGAGGGCGCTTTGACGACTGCCCTGTCTGAACAGTCGCTTTGTCGCGGGCGCTAGCCGGATCGTGAGTGAGCTTGGATCGCCTTTCCCTGCGGGGAGGTGAGTCGACTTCTTCTTCATCACTCGGGTCGGAGCTCTCCTCGTCCCCTTCACCATCGGAATGCCACTCGCTGCTCTTGCCCCCGCTCGCCTCCCCCTTCGGGTCCTGCTCCTGCTCTCCGTTAGGCATCGAATACATCTCACTAAGATCCTAGAAGACAACAAGCAAGACAAAAGTCAGTCGGTTGATTACAAGCAGTCACATGAAAAATCAAGAAAACACTCGGCAATTCAGAGTTGGACCTTGCCTGCTTCGTATGATTGGTCGAGTGGATGGATTCTCCTGGCCCCCCTGGGGTTATCTTTGTTTCCAGTGATACCCCTCAATCACTTCTCCACCGTGTCCTCATCGACTTCTTTTGGATGGACCCGAGTGGAATCTTCAATGCCCGAGTACATCCACATCGGGTGGTCACGGGCCTGAAGCGGCTGAATGCGTAGTCTGAGGAAGACTTCCAACAGATCAATACCGGTCACACCCTCACGGATGAGGTGGACCACTCGCTCAACCAACACCTTCACCTCCGCTTTCTCCCCCGGGGTCACTTTCAAGGCCGAAGGCTTCTCTACGCGAGCCATAGAAAAGGGGGGAAGTCCAGTCGACTGACCTGGAGTCGGCCGGTCTTTGCAGTAAAACCAGGTCGACTGCCACCCTCGGACTAACTCGGGAAGGATTATGGCTGGGAAAGAACTCTTACCCCTCATCTGAATCCCAAGACCCTCACACATCTAGATCACTAGTGTCTTCTCATCACTCGGATTAGCTTTTTTGACCGACTGGGAGCGACACGTGAAAATGTGCTTGAAGAGGCCCCGGTGTGGTCGACAATCCAAGAAATTCTCGCACAGAGACACAAAAGCGTCAAGATACACGATGGTGTTGGGGGAAAAGTGATGAAGTTGCGCTCCAAAGAATTTCAAGAAAGCTTGGAAAAAAGGATGAGGAGGTAAAGAAAACCCGCGGTTAAGGTGAGTGGCGAGGAGGACGCACTCGCCCTCCTGCGAACAAGGCTCGGTCTCGCCCTCCGGGAGCCGTGCGGATCCGTGGGTGTCGGTGTCAAAACCGGCGGATCCCGGGTACGGGGTCCCGAACTGTGCGTCTAGGCGGATGGTAATAGGAGACGGGGGACACGATGTTTTTACCCAGGTTCAGGCCCTCTCGATGGAGGTAAAACCCTACTCCTGCTTGATTGATCTTGATGATATGAGTATTACAAGAGTTGATCTACCACGAGATCGAAGAAGCTAAACCCTAGAAGCTAGCCTATGGTATGATTGTTGTTCTTGGTCCTACGGACTAAACCCTCCGGTTTATATAGACATCAGAGGGGGCTAGGGTTACACAGAGTCGGTTACAAGGGAGGAGATCTATATATCCGTATTGCCAAGCTTGCCTTCCATGCCAAGGAGAGTCCCATCCGGACACGGGACGAAGTCTTCAATCTTGTATCTTCATAGTCCAACAGTCTGGCCAAAGGATATAGTTTTGCTGTCCGGATACCCCCTAATCCAGGACTCCCTCAGTAGCCCCTGAACCAGGCTTCAATGACGATGAGTCCGGCGCGCAGATTGTCTTTGGCATTGCAAGGCGGGTTCCTTCTCCGAATACTTCATAGAAGATTTTGAACACGAGGATCGTGTCCGGCTCTGCAAAACAAGTTCCACATACCACCGTAGAGAGAATAATATTTCCACAAATCTAATCTGCTGACGTACCCAGTAGTGTGACATCACACCACAGCCAGGTCTTTATTCGAATCGTTTTTCATAACCAATCTCAGCGTGTTTCGCGAGGCGGTTTCCTTGGCACGTCTTGTCGAAGTAGAGATCGTGTCCCCTTTAGTACGGGATTCTCATCAACACGGACGTGGGTAACCCAATCGTGCCCGTTGGTATGACCCCTCGATTGAAGGCAAGCCCCAAACGGTCACGAGGAGGACACTCGGTATTCAACCTCTTTATAAAGAGACCAAGGCCTATTCTTTTTTCTCTCGATCTTAATCGAATCCGCCTCCCGCCTCGAGTTCCAACACCCAAAGCTCAGGTTTAGGCGCTTCGGACCTCCGATCATGTCCGGATCCAACCTTCAAGGTCGATGGATGCCTTTCTCCGTCACGGAGGAAGACGTAATAAAGCTAAGGGAGGTCAGATACTTGACCGACGAAATCCCGCATAGGCTGCCTGCTCAAGGGCGGCTTATTCCCACTCCCAAGCCCGGTGAGAGTGTCGTGTTTGTATCTCACTTCCTCCGAGGGCTAGGCTTCATGCCAGATCCCTTCGTGAGGGGGCTTATGTTCTATTATGGGCTGGACTTCCACGATTTAGCTCCGGAGTCTATCCTCCACATCTCATCGTTCATCGTCGTGTGCGAAGCTTTCCTCCGTATTACCCCTCACTTCGGACTGTGGCTCAAGACCTTCGAAGTGGAGCCGAAGATGATCGAGGGGTGGCATGCAGAGTGCGGAGGCACCGTAATAATCAAAAACACCAACGCCCCATGGCCCGAGGGCTCTTTCCAGGAGGTGTCCAGCTTATGGCAACAAGAGTGGTTTTATATCACAGCTCCCAAGGGCACCAAATGGGTGGCTCCCTCTGACTTCCGCTCGGGTTCCCCGCCATGACTAACGTCATGGGTCAACAAGGGGCTGGACTGGGGATCAGTAAAGGATGTGCCCATGTTGCAGAGCCGCATCCGAGATCTCCTTGAGAGAGATGTTAGGCTGGTAATGGTAATGCAAGTCATGCTAATTCGTTGAGTCATGCCCTGCAAACGTCGTCCCCTCCACATGTGGGAGTTCAACCCGGAGGGACCGCGAGCTATTCAACACTTCCTCGGCATGACGCCCGAGGAGATGTACAAATTGTTCTTCAGACCACAAATAATGTGTCCGGACATCACTGAAGATGCAGGACTGAGCTGCAATCGCCCGGATACCCAAATAAGTAGCTCCGCATCCGAACACACTATCCATATATTTATCGCAACATCGCCCTAAAAAAGCCGCTCTTTGACCAGGATTGGATAGCGAAGGCGAAGTTGATCAGGTGTCCGGCCCCCCTCCTTGAGACCTCACCAAATCCCGTGCTAACCAGGATGCTGGAGATTGCGTCTTATCAAGCGCCCTCAGGAGAAGATAAAGGGGGGAACAAGGAGGCTAGCGCCTCCGTGAAGGAGGTTAACCGGGGAGGAGAAACCGAAACTTCCTCTCCCCAGGGAAGGAAAAGGACCGCCTCTGAGGACCCAGAGACAATGGTCTCCAAACGGGGGAAGAAATCTTCGTCGAAGGGTCCTTCCCCGGGGGATACCCCGACCGTACTATGCCCTCAAGGGGATCAGCCCTCCAGCGAGCTGTAAGTAAAAGGGTACTTAATAATGAAAATACCTCACTTTACTTCTGAGAAAATAACTGAAGCAATGATCTTGCAGTTCGGATCTTAACCCTTCTCAGCAGAGCTCGTCTTCAGGGGATGTTCTTCCAGAGATGATGGAGAGCGAAACGCCTCCCCCTGCCATACCGCCTCAAGAGGCGGGCGACCCCGAGGTGTCGTCGTGGAGGGTTTCTCCTGATCCGGCAAGGCCAGAAGGTAATCATATGGCCACCCGAAGTCCTCAGTATCCGGCTCTTGAAGAGAGCAATCGAAAGAGTCTGGCATCGTCTGGTGTGCGGTCGGACGTACTAAGGGATCTGCTAGAGCGAGCGGCTATCTCAGAAGAGCACCACACGTTGATGGGTGCGGTGATTGAAAGGATTTCGTCTCCCGAAAGCGGGTTGCATGAAGCCTTTATGAGTCTACTGACGGGTTTTGAGGTATGCGAAATGATGTACATTGTTGATAGTACCGCACATTTTTAGATGTGCCATGTGTAGATAGTAGCCCCTGAGACTCTGGGTGCTGTCGAAGACGACGGTGCACAGAGGGTCATAGTCCCAGGAATAATCGTGCCGCCTTAATATGCAGGTGGCGGAGGGTCCGATGGCCCGCCGGACTAATGAGTTTGACGATCTAAAGCGGCAGCTTGATGTGGCAGGCGCCGACATCGTTCTTGTCAACAAGCGGCTTGACGAGGCGCAGGGTATGTGATTTCTCCGGTGACACATGGTAAGAGGAGCATGATGCCAGTATCTATAACATATTTTTGAATGCAGATGGAGCTGCGACCGTGGAGAACCTTCGAGCGGAACTTTCCCGAGCCAAAGAACAAGCCAGGAAAAGCGATGCGGCTGCCCTAAAGGCAATCGAGGAGCTAAAAGCCGAACAGGCTGCTCACTGCCAAAGCAAGGAGGAAATAGCCAGGATGGCTGTGGAATTGAAGAATGTCGCTAACCGTTACGAGCTTCTTGAAAAGGAATCTCGAGCTAAGAGGACAGACCTGGAGAAGGCCACGATGGCAACCAAAGACACCTGCTCCGCAATGAGAGCGATGAAGGAGGAGCTACGTCAAGCCGGGAATATTGCGGTTGGGAAGCCCTTTATGCTGCGGATGAAGTTCGGAGATCCTAGGTACACCCCTTTGGACCGGCTGTGGAGTTCTGCGGACGCGTATCTGGACTTAGCAGCGAGTGCTGCCGATGCAGCCGAATACTTCCGAGATCAAAAAGATCGTGAAGTGGAAAAGCTGTTCTGGTAACAATTTAACGTTCCATAGTGTCCGCTTCCATTGACTGATCGGTTGGCCGAATGGGCCGAGCTGAATAGATTGTCCGGACTCGCCATGAGGTCTGTTGTGGATCATATGTGGCTGGAAAGGCCAAAGCCGAACAGTTATTTTAGTTTGGTGCAGCAGTTCCTTGGTGCAGTGCCGCACATCAACGCGATGAAGAGGTCGGCGTGCGTAGAGGGTGCGTGGATGGCCGTTGCCCGTGTCAAGACATATTGGGCAGAGATGGAGGCCACCGCCATTGCAGCCCAAGATTCGGACGAGAGTCGAGTACCTACCGAGCACTACTTTCGAGAAGTTCTTGAGGGCGCTCGTTCAATAGAAGCGCAGTGCTCGAAGAATGTTATGTTCTAATGACATGTATTCCCATTGACAAACAATGTTTTACTGAATTGTGAAGGCTATTTTATACTTGTGCCTGAAAGAATTATAATACCTCCTGTGCGGCCGTTTATGTATATGTGTATATAACCTGAAAGATGGCAGTCGTCGGCTTCAGCCCCCACGCATATAATGCAGGGGTGCTCGCAGAAGACGCATGTTCACACTTGATCCAACGTCTTGGTCCATTAAGGAGGTGATAGCGCAGCGAACTAGGCAATCGGACTATAATGCTTTAACACTTTCACTTAGCCAGAGGAGTTTGATAGTGGGGCTACTATATAGCCCTTGGTGGCTCCGCGCTCATTCGAATTCGGGGTGCGTACATGCCTGGCCGGGAAACGGCCCTTCGTTAAGGTGGAGGAATCCCGAAGATTCCGCTAGGTCATCGAGTGGTTGACCAGTCTCACGCTATATCATGACAGTCAGTTTTCGGCTTTCTCTACTGAGGTGCTCGTCCGGATGAACTAGGGCACAATCGCAGTAGTTCTCCCGGTGTCGCCTTAGCCGATAGAGCGGAACGTAAGGCAGCAAAACACAGGAGCCGGGCAAACCCGACATTTGACCAAAGACATGATTCGGAGTTGATGCATATAAGGCCAAACTCGCGACGCCGAACACTCCCTAAGGTATTCGGTCTTTATGATGTAAACCGGGCTAAACAGTGCCCTTTGTAATAAGCCCCTGGTGTCCAGGTACGTGCAATATTCTGACGTGGCCACATGCCAATACGTCAGCATCCTTCTCAGTTGTACTGAGAATTCGGGGGATGTGTATCAACAAGAGACAGTAAAAAAGGTTTACACAGGGTCTTAATCTAAAAAGAATCCTTGGAACGGGTCCCTGCTGCACGTCTGCGCCTATGTCTCCGTTGTGCCATATCCTAGACGGGTGTAGCACGATGGTCATCTGTAAAAGAGAGGAACTTAGTTGAAAAGTTGTTGTGCGAAAGGTAGGTTATACTAAATAAACCATGTACAGTTCAAGATGAGTAAAGTTGAGCCTAATTATCACTTGTTTACACGCGTTGAGCCCCTTGTATTGTTATAGGGGTATAGCCATCAAACATGTATCAATTATATATAGCTACACCGGACTCGTCTAACCGTGTCCGTGGTCTTAACAACCTGTCAGGTGCTCTAGTTGGTGAGGCCATTTAGTGTGAGGCTGCCAAGGCAGCCGCACAGTCTTCCGCGCACAAGGAGCGCTCAATATTTAAATTTACTGTAATGATGCCACGTGGACCAGGCATCTTAAGCATGACAGAAGCGTAATGTGGTATTGCGTTAAAGCGAGCGAAAGCTTCGCGTCCGAGTAGTGCTTGATAGCCACTTTGGAACGGAGCGATGTGGAAGGTTAACTTTTCGCTTCAGAAGTTATCGGGAAAGCCGAATATAACCTCTAGTAGCAGGGAGCCCGTGCAATGGGCTTCTGGGCCTGGCGTTACTCCTTTAAAGGTAGTATTGCTATGGCTGATTTTTGTTGGGTCTATCCCCATTTTGCGGACTGTGTCCTGATATATCAGGTTTAAACTACTACCGCCATCCATCAGGACTCGTGTGAAGTGGTATCCGTCAATTATCGGGTCTAACACCAAGGCGGCCCATCCTGTATGCCGGATACTTGCCGAGAAATCTCGATGGTCAAAGGTGGTCGGTTGGGACGACCAGTGGCAGAACTCCGCGGTGATAGGCCCTGGGGCATGTGTCTCTAGGAGTGCCGCTTTGTTTCTCCCCTTCATTACGTGTAACACGTTTACTGTTTTGACTTCTGGTGGGAATTTCTTCTGTTCCCCAGTGCTTTGCTAGCGAGGCTCGTCCTCGTATTCGCTTGGCGTATCCTGCCCCTTGTGTTCGGCGTTGAGCTTGCCGGACTGCTTGAAGACCCAACATTCTCTATGGGTATGATTTGCAGGTTTATCGGGGGTGTTGTGGATCTGACATAGTTTGTCCAGAATCTTGTTTAGGCTGGACAATTCGTCTCGGTTGCCTTTTGAGGGCAGCTTTTATTGACCTGGCTGAGAGCTTCTGAATCCGGCGTTTACCACCGTGCTCTTGAGGCTGTCTTCTTTATTTCGGCGCTTGTTTTTGCTGCATCATGGCTTCCTGATTCCGTCCCTAACTTCGGATGTACTTGGGTCGCTGGTGCTACATCGGGCTAACCAGCTGTCCTCGCCCGCGCAAAAGCGGGTCATGATGCTTGTTAATGCTGCCATTGTTCTCGGCTTTTCTTGGCCGAGGTGTCTGGCAAGCCATTCGTCTCGGACGATGTGCTTGAAAGCTGCTAAGGCTTCGACGTCCGGACAGTCGACTATTTGGTTCTTTTTAGTGAGAAACCTGTTCCAAAGCTTTCGGGCTGACTCTCTGGGCTGTTGAGTTATATGACTTAAATCGTCTGCATCCGGTGGTCGGACATAGGTCCCTTGAAAATTTGCCCAAAAAGCGTCCTCGAGCTCTTCCCAACTTCCAATGGTGTTTTCGGGAAGGCTTTTAAGCCAGTGCCGAGCTGGCCCTTTGAGCTTGAGGGGTAAGTACTTGATGGCGTGGAGATCGTCTCCTTGAGCCATGTGGATATGGAGGATGTAATCATCAATCCAGACCCCAGGATCTGTCGTTCCATCGCATGCCTCTATGTTTACGGGTTTGAATCCCTCTAGAAATTCATGGTCCAGCACCTCATCAGTGAAACATAGGGGGTGTGCGGCACCCCTGTATTTGGGTGTACCATGGTGTTCAGATTTTTGTTGTGTTGCATTGCGTGCTGGAGCGCGCTTCCTTGGCCCGTAGATGGATCTGGTTGCGCCATCCTTTTGATGTGAGTCCTCACGTGGATCGCGTACTGGCTTGTGTGCGGCATCGTTTGCCGCTCTATGTTGGCCACGAGGTCGTCTATCCGACCGGATGGCTGTTTTGTTTTTTGATTGCGGGGGCTCTAAGGCCTCATCATCGAATTCAGGTAGTAGCTTTCGCTTCGGGTAGCTCTTTGTGTGGTGACTGCCGCCGTACTTTTCTGCGGTGTTGAGTACTTTACTCCATCTAATTCTGAGTGTATCTTGCGCAGCCTTGAGCTTTCGCTTCTGCTTTTTCAGACTCCGCGCAGTGGCGACAAGCCTTTGATGGAGATTCTGTTGCTCCAGGTGTTTGTCCGGTGTGATGTCATCCGGACTGTTATCTTCGCCGGGGATGGGTTGCTTGGTTTGATTCTCCGTGTTGCCGTGGTCGGACGGCAGTTCCATGCCGTATTCGTCGTCCGCTGGCTCACCCTGCTCTGTTGCCGGGTCTATATGACTGATGTTTCTGCTGAGGCGAGATTTGGAGCGGCGCTTACGCCGCCGCTTTGACTGCTTTTCGAGGGAACAATCCTTCGCTGCATCCTTCCGTTCCTCGTCTTCGTTTTCCGTGGGTGTGTCCACCATGTATACATCATGGGATGAGGTGGCTGTCCAGTGTCCTGTGGGTAGTGGTTTTTGTTCGGCTCCTGCATCGTCGTCCATACCGTCGATGTCTTCGGAGTCGAAGTCGAGCATGTCGGTCAAATCATCGACGGTAGCTACTAAGTGGGTGGTGGGTGGGCGGCGAGTTTCTTCGTCATCCGCATCCCAATCCTGCCGGACATAGTTCGGCCAGGACTCTCCTGACAAGGAGAGAGACCTTAATGAGTTCAGTATGTCGCCGAAGGGAAGAGTCCGACAGTTTGGCATCACGGCTCTCTCAAAGGGTAAGGTCGATATTTGGCTCGATCGCCGCTGAGAATGCGGCCTCCGTGGCGGGGTCTATCCACCCGTCCATGGATGGCACAATTGTCTCCGAATTGAGGGTCGGAGTGGTTGCCGGTGCGATCTCCTTTGCACTATCCGAAGACAGAGCTAAATCATGCTCATCGTGACCGTGCGGTGCACTCGGCAGGGGCTCGAATCCGTCGAAGATCAAGTCTCCGCGGATGTCGGTCGTGTAGTTTAAGCTTCCAAACCTGACCTGGCAGCCAGGGGCGTAACTCTCGATCCGCTCTAGATGGCCAAGCGAGTTGGCCCGCAGTGTGGAGCCGCCGAATACAAAGATCTGTTCGGGGAGAAAAGTCTCACCCTGGACTGCATCGCTGTTGATGATTGAAGGGGCCATCAAGCCTAATGATGATGACACAGAGGAACGCTCAATGAAAGCACCAATGTCGGTGTCAAAACCGGCGGATCTCGAGTAGGGGGTCCCGAACTGTGCATCTAGGCGGATGGTAACATGAGACGGGGGGCACGATGTTTTTACCCAGGTTCGGGCCCTCTCGATGGAGGTAAAACCCTACTCCTGCTTGATTGATCTTGATGATATGAGTATTACAAGAGTTGATCTACCATGAGATCGAAGAGGCTAAACCCTAGAAGCTAGCCTATGGTATGATTGTTGTTCTTGGTCCTACGAACTAAACCCTCCGGTTTATATAGACACCGGAGGGGGCTAGGGTTACACAAAGTCGGTTACAAGGGAGGAGATCTACATATCCGTATTGCCAAGCTTGCCTTCCACGCCAAGGAGAGTCCCATCCGGACACGGGACGAATTCTTCAATCTTGTATCTTCATAGTCCAACAGTCCGGCCAAAGGATATAGTCCGGCTGTCCGGATACCCCCTAATCCAGGACTCCCTCAGTGGGGAATCAATCCCTCCTCGGCCAGATCGTCGATGTCGTCCTGGCAAATCGTCGACCGGATCCAGTCGCCCTGGATACAGCCGCGTGGCAGACCGGACCGCGATGAAGATTCGCCCCGGCTGGACTTCTTCCCCTTTGCCTTCGCTGTCGCCATCTTCGCTCGCTCCAAAGCTGTAACGCCCCGGATTTGATGCGCCAGGTGTTCGCCAGTTATTCGTCGACCTTGCCATGCCATGTGCTTGCGTGTTTCATTTTTCCATGCCATCATCTACATTTCATATCATGTCATCATGTGCATTGCATTGCATACGTGTTCGTCTCATGCATTCGAGCATTTTCCCTGTTGTCCGTTTTGCAATCCGGCGCTCCTATGTTCCCCGGTGCCCCCTTTTACCTCTTTTCATGTGCGGGTGTTAAACTTTCTCGGAATGGCCCGAGGTTTGCCAAGCATCCTTGATACACCACCGGTAGACTGCCTGTCAAGTTTCGTGCCATTTGGAGTCTGTTTGATGCTCCAACGGTTAACCGGGTAGCCACAAAAGCTTCTTTTGTAATGCAGCCCAACACCCCTCCAAAACGGCCCAATAACCCATCTAAGTCACCTCCATCCTCTCGGCCGTTCGATCACGATCGCGTGGCCGAAAAGCGCACTCCATTTGGAGCCTACTAGCTCCCTCTACCTATAAAAACACCTCCCCCTCCGAATTTTCGGGTCCAAACCCTAGCCTTCCTCTTCCTCGCGCCGCCGGACATGTCCGTCCCGGACCGGACACGTCCGTGCCGCCCGCCGCAGCGAATTCCGTGCCGACACGTCGCCCCGCCGCCGTCTCCACCGCGCCGGCCCTCCCGGCCCAGATCGGGGCCCGCCAGAGCCCATCGGGGCCCGAACGAGCCCGCATCCGCCGCCGCCTCCTCTCATCGTCCGCGCCACCACGCCGCTCGCCGCCGGCGATCTCCACCGTGCCGGGCCCGTCCTCCGCCGGCTCCGCCCCGCCGCCCCTTCGCCGCGCGCCTCCCGAGACCCGTGCCTCGCCTCCCGCGCAGCCAGGCGCCGCCGCCCTCGCGCCAAGATCCGGCGCCCCGCCGCCGCATCGCCGCCTAGCACCGTCCGCCGGAGCCGCGCGAGCTCGCCGCCTCTGCCGTGCCACCGGCAGCCCGCCGCCTTCGTCGCTCCTCCGGCCGCTCCGGCCGCGGATCCCGTAGGCCTCCACCCGTCCCCGCCTCGCCTCGGCTTCCGCGCCCTCGCCGGAAGTTCGCCGGAGTTCCCTCTCCGGTGGATCTGGAAAAGGTGGACTAGATCCACCAGTTCGCCAACCAAACGCCGGCCCCGTCCCGATCCACTTCATCGCGGGACAACCTCGTCCCGTTGACTTTTCGCAGGGTATAATTCTTCTAAGTTCCGAAATCCTTGCATTCTGGTGCATACTTTGACATGCCATAACTCTCTGTATATTGCTCTGTTTTGCGTGCAAGATATATCGAAATGTTCACCATGATGTGCTCTTCATTTCATTCCATCATGACATGCTTATTTGAGTTCATATTGATTCCCTAATCATCGTTGCAAGAGTGCTATATAATGTTGTCCGCTGTAACTTAACAGAACATGCTCATTTGTCATTTTTGCATCTTTTTGTGTGATTTTCTTTTGAGCATGAAGTCTACATATGTTATGAGATACAACATGTCGTCTTTGCTTTGGTGCAACCCATTATTCATGGTATGCCATGTATTGATTGTTTCAAGCTTCCAAAGTAGCCTCCGTGATGTTGCTGATTCCAGAGACTTGGAATTTCACTAAGTCCTTGTTCTGCTGTTATTTTCATGCCATATATTCATGTTGCTACAGTGAGATCCATGCCTCTTTTGAGTATATTCAGTAAGTATGTTTTGGAGATACGGTTTTTCTCTATCCATCCATGCCTCTTTTTGCATTTATAGAGTACTCCAGCATGTCTCAATCTTGCTCTACTTTTGTTATAAAATGTTCCTGGCAGATTGTTTACTTGTTAATCAATTTTGCCATAGTTGTTGTTAGTGATTCATGCATGCTATGAACTTGATATTGCCATGCTTAGCTTAATGAACATGTCTTCTTGCTGATGCTATGCTTATCTTGTCATGCAATGCTTTGTGATGAGTGAATCGAGCTCGTAAAGTTGCCTTCATGCTGCTGTTTATGCCATGCTCTGTTTTTCACGAAGTATGAATCTGTTTACGAAACTTGCTATGTTTACATGGGTGCCATCATATTTTATGTGCCATTTTGGCTCATGGTCAGTAAGGGACTTTTGTTATATGCGACTAGTATATTCATTTCATTCCTTTGGTTGCTATGATAAGTTCCTGTAGAATGTTGTTTGATAGCTCTAAACATTGCAACCTGATGTTATTTCTGCCATGCCCTGTGAATTCTGCTAAGTCTGTGAAGCTGTTATTATTTGCAATCTTGCCATGTCCTTTTGAGCATTATCTAGTAGTTTCTGGGATTAGCTCAGTGTTCATGTTTTGTAATGCTTTACCTATACATCATGTCCATGCCTTTTTTTTCATGTTAAGGTGCTTTAGTATATTTTTTTCATGCTTGCAAGATGCCTAGTTGCTGTTTTGGACAGCATCCCCTTTGAACTTGTATGGTGTGTATGTGTTGAAACGTTGCTCCATTTTGAGGGTGTTCTATATGAAACTTGCTTAGTTTTGTATCACCTTCATGTTAAATTGTTGCATCCATGTTTTAAGTGTGTTTTCTTGATGTTTGAATGCATTTTGCATTGATGCCATGTTTAACTTGATTTGCTCATATCTCCTAGGTCGTAGCTCCGAATCTAATGAACTTTATATGTAACTTGACTAGAATTTCGTGTAGATCATTGTGGTGCATCTTAACTTGCTGTTTAACAACTTGAATATAAGGTTTATTCAGATCTGGACCAATTTCGAAATTTGCATATGAGGACTTACCAGATTTGGTATATGTTGTTTCTGGCCTCATTTAAACTTGCTTTGATGTGTTGTTCTTGTATGCACCATCTCTTGCCATGAGTAGTTTCATGTAGTCCGTCATGCATCATACTTGGTTGAGCATCATGCCTTGTTCATGTGTGGTGTGTTTACCGTGTTGTGTGCTTCTTCTCGATAGTTTCCGTTTCGTTGCGATCGTGAGGATTCGTTCGTCTACGCTTGGTTCGTCTTTGTGGCTTCATCTTATTCATGGACTCGTTCTTCTTCCTTGCGGGATTTCAGGCAAGATGACCGTCACCTTGGATCTCATTACTATCACTGCTATGCTAGTTGCTTCGTTCTATCGCTATGCTGCGTTACCTACCACTTGCTTTCAAGCCTCCCAAATTGCCATGAACCTCTAACCTTTGACACCCTTCCTAGCAAACCGTTGTTTGGCTATGTTACCGCTTTTGCTCAGCCCCTCTTATAGCGTTGCTAGTTGCAGGTGAAGATGAAGATTGCTCCATGTTGGATTATGTTTATGTTGGGATATCACAATATCTCTTATATTATTAATGCATCTATATACTTGGTAAAGGGTGGAAGGCTCGGCCTTATGCCTGGTGTTTTGTTCCAGTCTTGCCACCCTAGTTTCCGTCATATCGGTATTATGTTCCCGGATTTTGCGTCCCTAACGCGGTTGGGTGATTTATGGGACCCCCTTGACAGTTTGCCTTGAATAAGACTCTTCCAGCAAGGCCCAACCTTGGTTTTACATTTGCCTAACAACCTATCACCCCTTCCCTTGGGTCGGCCAACCCGAGGGTCATCTTTATTTAGCCCCCCCGGGCCAGTGCTTCTCTAAGTGCTGGTCCGAACCGAGTAGACTGCGGGGCCACCTTGGGGAAACTTGAGGATTGGTTTTACTCG
This sequence comes from Aegilops umbellulata, assembly GCA_032464435.1. Classification (NCBI taxonomy): domain Eukaryota; kingdom Viridiplantae; phylum Streptophyta; class Magnoliopsida; order Poales; family Poaceae; genus Aegilops; species Aegilops umbellulata. Next base: position 337,773,511 of record CP136058.1, read on the forward strand.
TAGGATGTCTCATCCGGATGTGCCTTGAGAAAGAGATATGTGCAGCTCCTATCGGGATTTGTCGGCACAATCGGGCGGCTTTGCTGGACTTGTTTTACCATTGTCGAAATGTCTTGTAAACGGGATTCCGAGACTGATCGAGTCTTTCCGGGAGAAGGAATATCCTTCGTTGATCGCGAGAGCTTATCATGGGCTAAGTTGGGACACCCCTACAGGGTTTGAACTCTCGAAAGCCGTGCCCGCGGTTATGTGGCAAATGGGAATTTGTTAATGTCCGGTTGTAGTAAACTTGAAGTAAACTCTTCTAAAATACACCAACCGTGTGCGTAACCGTGAGTGTCTCTTTTCGGGGTGGATCGAGAGGAGAACACGGTTTCTAGGTTATGTCTGACGTAAGTAGGAGTTCAGGATCACTTCTTGATCATTACTAGTTGACGACCGCTTGCTTTACTTCTCTTCTCGCTCTTATTTGCGTAAGTTAGCCACCATACATTGCTTAGCCGTTGCTGCAACCTCACCACTTTACCCCTTCCTTACCCATTAAGCTTTGCTAGTCTTGATACCCATGGTAATGGGATTGCTGAGTCCTCGTGGCTCACAGATTACTACAACACCAATTGCAGGTACAGGTTTTGCGATGATCATGACGCGAGAGCGATGTTTACTTGTGTTGGAGTTCTTCTTCTGCTTCTTCGATCAGGGGATAGGTTCCAGGTCGGCAGCCTGGGCTAGCAGGGTGGATGTCGTTTGAGTTTCTGTTTATGTTTCATCCGTAGTCGGATGTTGATCTTGTATTTGATGTATTGTTGTATTTATGTGGCATTAGATGCCTTGGTTGTATCCCCACTATTATGTAATGTTGATGTAATGATATCCACCTTGCAAAAGCGTCTTCAAGATGCGCTTCTATCCTTGTTGGGACCTTCGAGTTCCTTTAGGATAGGGTCGCATCTTGGGCGTGACAAAAGCCACCGTCTTCTCCTTCCCCATCGCAACGGATGGAGCTCAAGCGGAGCAGCGGCGCCGGGGCAGGAGCGGATGCAGTGGGGAAAACAGAGAAGGAAGAGGAAGAATGGGAACGCACTGTTCAAAAACCCCCGTCCGACGCCTTATATGAGGTTGCTTCCGAGTGACTGACTTGTAGACCCGGGCGATCTTATCAAATCCCGCATCAGTCGCGCGCACGATACGTGGCGAAAAAGGCGGCGCGGAAATCGAGGTGGCCCTGCCTTATCCAACCCGATTACTGCGGCCTCCTTCGCCCTGCGCGCTTCCCAAAATTCGAATCCCGCGAGATCCGCGGGCAACAGAGCAGTCTGTCAGACAGAAGATTTTCTCCATATCAACGCTTGAGGCTTTTCAGTAAAAGTTCACTCGACAAAACCAAGAATGGATCAAGGCGACTGAAAAGAAGTTGATGTCACCGTGTTGATTCATCGATCCCAACAAGACACTCCCAAAGTGCAATAGTTAAATTGGAAGTATTTTCAACTCCTTCTCCACTCAAACCCTGAACCATTCGGGGGTAATGATGAAGCTATGTACCTAGGGTAGGGTCGTAGGCCTGACCTAGACACCCTCCCCAAGGACATCAGCCTAAAGCCAGAAGTATTCGAAGGGTACCATCATCCACTCGACCAGAAACATTCCACTCGGAAGAATCACAGTCACTCGACTGTAACGGAAACCACTCGACATACAAAAGATCTAAAGTCAATATGCACGGCAACAGTCGGACGTTTACTCTTAGACTTAATGATCATTTATAGCACTTTATTACAGACGTTACCTGTAACGCTCCTTCTTTATGCACATTGAACCCTGTGTAACGGAGGGGAGCTGGGCTCCTGGCGCACTCTATATAAGCCACCCCCCCTCCTCTGGGACAAGGGTTCGCACCCCCTATAACTCACACGCGCATAATCCAGTCGACCGCCTCCGGGCTTCGAGACGTAGGACTATTACTTCCTCCGCGAAGGGCCTGAACTCGTAAAACTAGCGTGTACAACTTCGCCATAGCTAGGATCTTGCCTCCTCATACCTACCCCCCATTCTACTGTCAGTATTAGATCCACGACAACTGGCAAGTCTCTTTACTCGTTCCGTAATACATCATTCCACAACTAACTCATTAGTCACATTGCGTGCAAGGCTTATCATGATGTGTATTACCGAGAGGGCCCAGAGATACCTCTCCGATACTCGGAGTGACAAATCATAATCTCGATCTATGCCAACCCAACAAACACCTTCGGAGATACCTGTAGAGCAACTTTATGATCACCCAGTTATGTTGTGACGTTTGATAGCATACAAGGTATTCCTCCCGTATTCGGGAGTTGCATAATCTCATAGTCAAAGGAATATTATAAGTCGTGAAGAAAGCAATAGCAATAAAACTTAACGATCATTATGCTAAGCTAACGGATCTTGTCCATCACATTATTTTCCTAATGATGTGATCCCGTTCATCAAATGACAACACATGTCTATGGTTAGGAAACTTAACCATCTTTGATAAACAAGCAGTTCTACTAGAGGCATACTAGGGACACTTTGTTTGTCTATGTATTCACACATGTATCAAGTTTCCGGTTAATACAATTCTAGCATGAATAATAAACATTTATCATGATATAAGGAAATATAAATAACAACTTTATTATTGCCTCTAGGGCATATTTCCTTCACATTTATCTACAGTTCAAACCATATCATTTCATCAAGTCAACTATGTTTTGCTTCTCAGAGAAGTTTCTCTATCTATGCATAATTTTACCACATACTTCTTAGGTTTTATGTTTCTATGTAAAACAAGAACACTTTTACATTTATTGCATTAGTTTAAGTTAGTTTTAAACACCCATTTATGCACTTACTCTAACATGGTTCTCAATGCAACGGAAGCATCATCTAGTATTTACAAAATTACTTTGATCTATGGGTACATTGTATATTAATGAAACAATGGTTTGTGTTAGAAGACACACATAACGTTAATAATGTTAGTGGAAATGTGCACGGTTGCTATTAAAATTTGTGAAAGTTTACATAGATGTACTTCAAACAAACTAATATCTGGAGTAATAAAACGTAGGAAGTACTAACTATCAGTCTCTCCGACGTACAATATTTTTCCATTTTAGTATTTGCGAGGGGTATTCTCACCTCGCCCTACTTCTATTACAACACTGGCAAATATATTTTTCTTGTGTCGCACGGTTTAAAAGTAAATGGGTGTTTTACATTCAGTGATCTAGATGTTTTAAATCAGATAGGTTATATAGCTAATTAACTCCTCGCATGTCAAAATATATTATTCTTGGCAGCTCAAGTGATCCGACAGAAAGAGTGAAAATTACGTATAGTGACTAGTGGTGTTTTAAGTGCATTAGGGCGCATTCTATCTTAGCAGTGCAATGTAAGATGATTATGGAGTTGGAAGAGAGAGAGAGAGAGAGAGAGAGAAAAAAAAGAAAGAGATTTGACTTATCTTAGCTCTGAGATGACCTCTGCTCCCTTTGTAAACTGATATAAAACGTTTTAGGTCACTAAAATAGTGATTTAAAATGTCGTATATTAATTTACAGAGGAGGTATCTTTTAGTAAGAAAAATAAGACATTTTCACCATCACATGATGTGCCTTCTCTTAATCACATTTTTTTCTAATTTTAGTTTAACCATCCTGAATTTCCGGAGCATGCATCATATATTTCTTTCTTTCTTTTTTTCGAAAAAACATACATCACAGATTGCTAGGGTGACATTAAGGGATAATTCATGACATGCTTATTTGTCTTTCTCTAGATGACATGGGATAAATAAATGATAATCATCGTATCAAAGCCACTATATATGTCCTTATAGCCATCCATGCACCTGGAAACCCTAGCTGGCAGAGGCGGTCAGCGTCGATTTAATTTACATGCTCTGGGAGCATACATCATTCTAAAAAATTAAGTGCTCTCCTTAGTGGCAGCATGCAAATGATTGGAGGCTAATCACTTTCACATGCCCTGGTACTGCCGGACTGGATATGCGTGAGTGGTGTCTGGTTGGCAACCATCTGGGCAGAAAGAAAAGAAAAGAGCAGCACATGGAGAGACGCAATCTTAGAAAAGAGCAGCACATGGAGAGACGCAATCTTTGCACCGGAGATGTCTCTCTGTCCAATCGCTGACTTTGGGCCCGGCGATCTGGCTGGCAGCAATATCAGCTGGGTGTGTGCTATGAGTGTATGTTTGTCCATCTGATGTATGTCTATCTAAAATATTGAAAGGGAAACGTTTATGGCCGGCGAACCGGCCCAAGTTTCCGCCGGTCACGCGCGGATCGTTGGATGTATTTAGCGATCGAAACGAGGCGCACACACGGGATCAAACGTGAGGCTGTTGGGGCCCATGCACCGCCCGCGATACGCGTGGCTTCTTTTTCTTATCCCTTCGTTGCCCATCCCCTTCCTCATCCACTCACGTCTTCCTCCCCATCCACTCGCATCCCGGGGCATGCTCGTCGCCATAGCCGCCGGAAACTCGATGCTCCTCGTTTTGAATCGTGCGCGGATCACAGGCGCCGCATTCACCGCTCTCCATGACGGGCCCGCTCGTTGCCTTGTCCGCCGGCAACTGGACGCACGCCCTCTCCATGGCAACCACAACCAGGGCTTCATTAGTTCACCATGACCAAGCTGCAATCAGCCACGGCGGCGACGAGTTTGTGCTGGAGTCGGAGGATTGCTGGAACCAGGTTTTTTATTTGCTGGATCCACTCATTTTTTTGCTACAACCCTTTTCTTTTTTGCTACCATCCTCATCTGATTTGATGAACTTTTTTCATTTTTGCTGGAAGCGGTGTCCCGATTTGCTGGAACCAGCTGGTGGATGTGCTTCAAGGTTGACACCTCGCCGGAGGAAGCTGCATCCAGTGGCGAGGAGGGCTGCATCCAACGTCGTTCAAACGCTGGGAGTTGCAACCATGTAAGCCGGAGCTACAACCGGTGACCAGGGGAGTTGCAAGAAGGGGGTGGCCGTTTTTGCTGATGTTTTTCTTTTTTACAGAACCAAAATTTTATTTTTGCTGAAACCGATGTATTGTTTTGCTGGAACAGATGTAATTTTTTGCTTCATCGGCTGCAGAGCTCTCAAATGTTTCATGTCGTTTTTGCTGGAACCTAAGTTTGGTTTGCTGGAAGCGTTATTTGACTTTGCTTCAATCGACCACTGGAATTCTGTAGGTACGATGCATGTCGATGGAGGCCAGCAGAGACGGCGACGCCTGCGGCGAGCTCGACGACGAGGACGGAGGGGGGTGGTGCACCAGATGCTGCAACCGCGGGGCCGGGGAGCTTCAACCGTTGCCGACGGAGGCTCCGTGTCAGCCATGGCCAAGTTTGGCAGGGGATCCGACCACGACGGTAGCTGCGAATGAGTGAGATGATTGGGAGGAGCTGACACGCGGCGAAGGAGGCAACCGACGGCGAGGGCAGTAACCGGTGGCGAGGGCGGTGACCGGCGTCGGGGGCGGCCAAGCCGGGTGGTGCTTCGGGTTCGGGGGCCTCGCTCATCCATGGCGGCTAGATGCGTACGCAGAGGAAGGAGGAAGAAGCTGCGCGATTTGTTTTTCGTTTGCCAGGATCCAACGGTCGCACGGCTCAAATCCAACGGTCTGGGCTAGACCGGCCGAATGTTTCGGCCGGCGCGCCGGCGCCTAGCGCTGCCCATATTGAAATGTGCATGGATATTCTGATGCGACACCTGGAACCACGTGTGTCAGTGTGTGTACATTTTGTCAGAAGATTTCTAGAGCCATTGTGATGCTGGAGCAACTGCCAACTGCCAATGAAGAAGACACACTTTGCTTTTCTATTCTCTACACACAAAAAAGCCCCTACCCTCCTCTCCCGCGACGCGCCCCTCCCCTCCAACCCCACCTTCCTCCCCTCCTCCCCGTCGCCATCGGCGAGCTCTGTCGGGCAAAGTCCGATGGGCGCGGCGGCGGCGGGGCCCTTCTCCCCCCTCTGCTCGTGGGGCACCGGCGCGGGCCGTGTCTTTGAGTGGCCGCGCTGGGCGGGCGCGGGGCTCAGCGGCGCGGTGGCGGGGTGGCTGGTTGATGGCGGCGCGGCGGCGTCCTGGATCCACACGCGGCGGGTGGCTGCGGCGCTCCCTTCTTAGGAGGTGGCGCGCGGACGGCCTCCTGCTGGATCCGGCCGGATCTGGCAGTGGGGGTCGGCCGGCGAGGCATGGCTTCGGTGGTGCATGCCCGGCGGCTCCGGCGCTTGGAGCTCGTCGGGCGACGCGGGTAGGGCAGCGTTCTGGTGTGGCCATTGCTCCGGCCGTGGGCGGCGACGTGGGGAGGCCTGACGCATGCTGCCGGTTTCCCGGTGTCGTGGCGGCTTCACGATGGCTCGGCGGATCTGCTTGCGGCGGCGGCCGACTTCTCCGGTGTTGGCTCATCTGCAATTGGTTTGTTTCGGCCTTCACCCCATCTTCTCGTCACCCTGCGCTTCTTCCACTGAAGGGTTGGCCCTTTCCCAGCTGCGGTCCATAGCGCGTCTCGTCCCCGGTGCAACAGGACCGAGCCCGTCTCGTGCACAGTGCAGCAGGACCGAGCTCGTCTCGCGCACGGTGCAGCAGGACTGACCTCGTCCCCCTCTCGGTGCTGCAGGACCGAACTTGTCTCACGCTCGGGGTTGCAGGACGGATCGATGGATGCCAGTGTTGGCCGGCCTATTGGGTCTCGACGCTGGGGGTCGCCCAGGGGTCCGAAAGGTGGGATCTTTCCGCCCGTCTCTCTGGTTGGGGTAGTGGCGGGTCTCGGGTGAGGTGGTGTCAAGGTCTTGGATGCCGGGGCGGCGGCCCTGGAGGCGGTAGCACGGTGCTCTTGGGCAGAGACCGTGACTTTGGTGCTGCCCGGTGACCATGGCCGTGTGGGCGGTGTGGTAGCCGGGGTGTGGCGTTCGGTGGCGGTGCCCGTGGCCGGGGTGAAAACTTGTTCTGTCTTCGGACGGACCGATGGCGGCGAAACTCGTTCTCTTCTTGAAGACGTCGTCGCGGCTCTCACGGCCCGTCGTGCAACTCTAGGGGAAACTCTGATCCTTGGATCGGGCGATGGCGGCGTTTCCGTGTCGTATCCTTCCTGAAGGCGCTGCCTTGGAGTTCACGGTTCGTCGTATGCGGCTTCATCTCTTCTGGTAGTAGTGCTAGGGGTGATGTTGCTGCGCTCTGAGCCTTTGTTTCTTGCCTTGGGTGTGTGTGGTGGTGGCGTGCGTTTGTACCGGATGATGTGGATCTTTGGTTTATACATAAAGCGGGCCGAAAACCTTTTTCAGTATGAAGATGACATCACTTACCATGTAACAAGATCAAAAGTAAATCATTCTTTGATTCAAAGGATTTGCAAAGGGATTTTGAAGCATTCTAACCCTTAGGATCTTTTCCCGTGTGGTTTGTTTGATTCATATATTGCAAACCATAGGAATTTCACATGACATTTTCATCCATTCTAATCTTTTTAAAAAAATGCTACGCTTTTTATGCACAATCAAACATCCTCATAATCATGTACTCCCTCCGTCCCATAATATAAGAACGTTTTTGATACTAGTATAATGCCCAAAATGTTCTTATATTATGGGAGAGAGGGAGTAGTATTGAAGATGGCATTGCCACTCTATTTCTACATTCTTTTCTACTCATGTGTTTTGGAAATCCCGCGAATCAAAGAGGCCCTAAATAGGAAGTAGGCATACAAAGATCCAAATGCAAGACAGGCAGGCGAAAAAGAGCAAAGCTTGTGGCAGTACTAATTATGGCAACAAACAAAAGTCTTGTCAGCCTGTCCTTTGAAGATTAGTGAAAGAGGCACATCATGAGCTGTGCTGGATACGATACCACCAGCGCTCATGCGCAGGCGACGAATCGGCTGCAGGTAAGTGCCTGTTCCGACATTTCTCCGCTGCTTCTTCAGATGTTGCAAGGTTCTCATCTCGTCCGGCAATAATTCTGGCCATCGCTTGATGTTGTTTCTTCAGATTTTTGTTTTCTGAGAGGGTGTTGTTTCTTCAGATGCATGCTGCAGTTCTCGCACCCCCTTCATGCGCGGGCTTGGCCTGCGACTGTTTCTTCAGATGCATGCTGCAGTTCTCGCACCCTACCCTTTTCGCTTGGTTTCCTGTTGTAGCGGAACATTTTTCGCTGGAGCCACCTCTTTTAAAACGAAATGACGTCCACCTCATCTTCACCGTGCATTACAACATGAATTAAAATTTTCATATTTGCAATATATAGAGTTGGTTAAACTAACACATACTATTGACATAAAACAACAAATAAAGATCACTCTCAAAGATCAAATGCACATTGACGTTGAAGGCGAGTGGCAACCTGAACGTATTCCAACGGGCAAATAATTCAAAATAAATTAGTGGGGGCACCTATATGTCAGGTATCTGAAAATCTCTTCGCGCCTGTCACTTTTATCTTTGTCCATCAAATCAATATCTAACGGTTAGGAGCACGCCGTCACCTGTTCATCTTCTTCCTCCCGCACCTTCTCTTGTTCCGTGACGGTTCCTCCTCCTCAACCATGGCCTACCCAGACCTAACCTCCTGCCTCCACCCCCCAACCCCCCACTCCCATGGCCGGTGGACATCGCCACCCCACCCTCCCCTTGACCTCCTCCGCGACCATGCTGGCTACCGCCCCACCCATCCATCTAAGCCTCAGCCCGATGAACAACTCCGACCCCCCCCCTCCCCCGGTACCCCATGCACCATCACATTCTTCCTCTTGTTTCGTGACGGCTCCTCCTCCTCAACCATGGCATACCCAGGCCTAAACTCCTGCCTCCACCCCCACCCCACCCCCTCGGTCGGCGAATATCGCCACCCACCCTCCCCTCGACTGTCGGCCCACTCATCCATCTAAGCCTCGCCCCGATAAACAACTCCGACCCCCCGGCACCCCATGCATCGTCACCGATTAAGTTTTAGAGTCGCTCCTGCCAGCTATGCCCACCTCCCTAAACCTCACCCTAATGAGGAAGTTGCCCGTGCATTGTAAAGGGGGCATAGGTATATATTCTAATAGTTTGACAACAATTGTGGTTAACCATATATGTAGTATTGTATGCATGTCAATAGCATTGTCAACTTTTTATCGTTAAATCATTACTTTTCTTCTTCTTCCACCCACCATCTCCGTCTCCCAACATCAACCCCCCCCCCCTTCCACCACCACCATGGAAGAATCTCCCTTGATGTACTGCAAGATGTAGTTGGGCCACTGACATGAGGGCCGCTGCAGTAGGGATCCCTGTCCCACCAGCACACCCATTTTGAATTTTAAGGAGATAACTGTAATTGTAATATTTTTGGTCGTTGATGACAGAAAAAGATGTAATGGATTTTGACCAAGTCACCATCATGTATTGTACTCAGTAGCATCCTCGAGTAATTGATAATGGGGAAAATATCATATGGAATCCAACATTCGTATGATAATGTACACTTACATACATTACTTTTTTTGCGGGAATTACATACATTACTTATCATTACAAACTTTGCGAACATCAAATTTTCTAAGGACACAATATTTTTTTTGAAAATCAAATCATTACACCGAATCTACATTATCTTTGTACCTTGTCTGGCGTCACACATGAATATATTTGCATCACGTCAGTACACACAAAATACATATGCGCTAAGTTGTTCCTACTAAACACTGATTCAGCATCACAAACTACATGATGTTACATCAAGCTGCACACGCTCGAGAAGGACCTTCTGTTGTACAGGAAAGTTCAAGCCAACTCAACTGCTTGCACTATATAATTTAGAAACGTGTATTAGCATTGAAAACCTGAAAAATAAAATCTCTAGTGTTCTTCTAAACCTCTAGGATTTTTTTTCGATCAAAGGTCAACTCACAAGGTAGTTAGGAAGGCATGGAAGGATCTCAAACCAGTCGGTCGGGCCAATGTTGGGGCGATTCTATTGGCTAACGTTGAACCACTCCACACTATGCTGCTCGCCATTATTCTGCTCCCCTCCAAATCGACCAACAGATGTTACCGCTGCCACTGCTCCGCACCGTCAAATCAGTAATGGAAAACTATATTATACCTGAAAAAAATTGTCAAGGAAGGATCAATAATAGGTGTAACATATTGCATATGATAAAATCGAAGCATCTATGTTCTGCACACATGTCACAATTTCTTGAAGATCCTGTGCAATACACAATATAGATAAACTCTCGAATGTTTGACATCCTATTAAAATATGTACACATAATAATAATAAAATCTTTAATAAAAGAAACGAAAGAGAATCATAAAAAAAGATTATAGAACCAGTGTTAACATATATATTTCATTTACCCACCAATTCATGTGATATAAAAAAAATAACACTCGTAAAAATCTCCTACGATCTCCCCACGTGATGCAACTGAATGACATCTCAACCTTCCCATGACTTATAAAATTTTTCAGTTGCAAAATTCATTAGTTAAGCTCACTAATTTTGTCATACAATATCACAGAGCTATATTTTTGCCAGGTTGCAGTATGAAAGATCACTCTAATTAGCCATCATAGCAATATGCATCATCGCAAGCAATAATCAGCACACAATTTCCATTAAAAAATTATCACCAATCAAGCTCCTGCAAAATCATTAGAATCAAACTTCTTATAAAAATTCATATTCACATAACTTCTACCATCAATGTCATATTATATTTATGCGTGCCTCAAAAATATGTAAAGTTCAAACCCAATAATTAGTTGAGCTCTGTCTTTTACATCATTTCTGAAAACATACCACTCTATGGCGTTGTTTGGATACGTGATACGTAGAGAACTGGTTCTCCACAAATTAGGAAAACGATGTAACAAACTAAAATCCTGTCTGGCAACTCTATCTAATCCGTGAATATAGAAAATCTGGTTTTCCATAATCCAGGATTTCAGGTATATGGAAAAACGAGGATTAGTTATTTTTCTAAAAACGCGATCTGGATATACTCGATCGCTAACTTTTTCTCTGCGCCCGTCCTTTTCTCAACAAACTCGTTGATGCGTGTGGGCGAAAAGCCTATCCAAACCAAACAAGGAACGTGACAAATCGATCCTAAGTTTTTTCTAGTCCAAACATCTATTTTCATAAACTGGTTACACATATAACAATTGATAAAACCGATTTTACTAAAAATTGGCCAAACACCAGTTCTATATAATCCCGTCGCTACCCAAACAACGCCTATAGCACGATTCTATTCAGTGGTAATAGCTCATGGTGTTGACATAACTGACTCTTTCTCAGTCATCAAAAACCCTGTGTGTTTTAAGAAAATGAATGTTTTGAAATTCATGCAAACATATGTATGAGTTTATTAACAGGATAAACTCTTCATGTTTGTGACCATAAATCAATTTTCTTGATTGCAATAAAACCTGCAAACTCAATGGTTCAGACAGGATTCTCCAAGTGGCATAAAATACTGGGTGGTTCAACAAATTTAGGACACAAAAACATATATCCAAGAGGCATAGTATACATATAAGATGGCTTTGTCATCCTGCTCGTAGACGGTGGCTGACGAGACCTTGTCGGCGGCAGTCAAGATGGCATTCTCCTGCTGCTCTCGTCCATGGCGGTCACACGCCGAGACCTTGTCCCTGGCGGCCGGCGGGGTGGACTCCTCAAAGACCTCATCGCCGGGGGCGGTCAAGATGCATCTAGTAATTTGGGCGAACACACATGAGCTCATTGCTAAGAGTTAACTCCAATTGCCCGTGTTGTAGAACTAATGCTATCGTCAGACTTTGGCATAGCATCGGACTACTTAAAAGTAAAAAATGAACACCTAGCATATCGGAGTCTGGAGTCAATCAATCCACCTACCACTGGACTATGCACGACGTGAGCTAGTGATCGGAAGACCTACAACATGGGCATATCACGTCGTCGTATTCATCTCACACTCATCATGATCGGAAGAGTCCTCGACGGACATATCACGTGAGCCGACACCGGAATAACCGTACCAGACGACAGTTCGACGACGTGAGGTAGTGCAGCGCCACAGATCGAGCAGCTCGATCGATGCATCTTTGCCGAGTGGCCGCGCGGCTGCCGACGACGAGGTTCCGTCGCGTGACCGCCATAGAAAGGGTCCGTCCGGCCACAGGCGACGAGGTGGTGTCTTGCCGCCGCCGTAGACGAGGAGTCCGTCTGACCACCGGCGACGAGGTCTTGTTGCGCGCCCACCATCAACGAAAGTACCATGAGAAAGCTGCAACAAAATGATAGGATGGAAATCGGGACTGGCTAGAAGCATGAGTTGAGGTTAGGGTTGCTAGGTACTGGTGAGGCGCAGTGTAGTACTGTAGTCTAGTCGGAGGCAGCGCAGTGTAGTACTGTAGATTAGGATGGAAATCACGTAATCAAATCCTATCGTGTCCTGATTTTTCTGCAGAAACTTGCCTTACAGGAATACGAGGGATTGTATGCTAATTTTGTTTCTCGGCAGAAACTTGCCTTATAGGAGGGGATTGATAGCCTTACCATACCTGGTGGTAATTTAAATTTATTACCATATTCGATATTTCCCGAGTTATGGCTTTACCATATCTGAATTGATAGCCTTTGGGGTAATTTAAATTTATTACCATATAATTATCATATTCAAAATTTCCTGAGTTATGGCCTTACCATACCTGGATTGATTTATTACTATACGTGGATTAATTGTGATTGATTACCATAAATACGTTGGATGTTGCCGGCCAGACGATAAAATAGAAAAACCGGTGGGAGGGGGTGGTGGGAGGAGAGACGAAAAAAACCAGCGATGGGAGGGGGTGGTGGGAGGAGAGACGAAGAAAAACCAGCGAAGGAAGGGGATGGTGGGAGGATAGACGATAAAAAACCAGCGAAAAAAAAACCGGAAGACTATTCACCAACTGCTATATTAGGAGTAGAGATACATTGTACTGCAAGATTGGTAGTTTCCTAACCGCGAACACGCGCTATGATATGATGGTTGTACGCTGCACGTACATATAGGACATGCACACATGCTGAAATCAATAGTCCAATGGAGTATAGACATGTGTCTTGTTTGGCTACATGACACGTGGACCAATGAATCATACGGAACTTCATTTCGATCCCTAATGAAGTGAACTCTATGGAAGGAAGGACAAATTATAAAATAAAGACATAATATCTTACAGTGTTTGTAATTATGGATCTTTGTGGTGGCCCTGCCCCTATTTTGGTGAGAAGGTTGTGTCAATATGTCTCGAAGACCATCGACTCATCTTCTTCAACATCTCTGCACTTTTCTAGGATACAAGGGAAGTACTCCCTATGTTTCTTCTTCTAAACCCATCTCTATCTTTGGGTCAATTTTACATTGAAAGTCCACTGTGTTAATTACCTTGTTTTCTTAATAGCACATCTCTCACTAATTTTGAGATGGTTCTAGGAAAAACAATTGTGAATCACTTCATCATTATACATTGTAACTTGCTACGATTGACAGGCTGGGTTACAACTATTGTGAATTAAATATGACTGAGGATGTTGACTCTATTTTCCTACTTTCTTATGTTATCAGTCATGTCTCTCATCTAATATATTGGTTTGTAATTTCTCTGCTATTAGATATTGTTACTTACTACTATTGACACGTCTGGCTAGAACTATTGTGCATTAAATGTGACACAACAACTTGACTCCCTTACAGGAGAACAGATGTAGTGCTCGCATAGCTCTACCATGCCTTCAAACCACGATAGTACAATATTAACATCTTCAAAAATTTAAAATTTGTTGGAGTTCATTGGGACAATGTGTGATGACGACATACCACCACGGTTACAAACCCCCGGCGCTACACGTGTTCAAGTCTTAGGAAAATAAGGACCGATCACTAGAGCTCACACTCACCAATTAACCGGGTACTTTCATTTCTCAGGTTATTTTCATTGTTCATGATAAGATGATGTTGCTTAAAATAGATATGTTTGTATTGCTCAATAGTAAATGACCTAAAATGGGCAAGAGGGGTGAGCACTGAAGCATGATCAAGCATGAAGATGAAGGTAGGCACGCAAAGAGACGACAATGAAGCTTCAAGTGGAGATTTTAGGACTTTGAAGCCACCATAATGACCGGGGACATGGACAAAATATACAAGATGATACTTAGTATATTCGACCATAGCCTTTCACAACGGTTGCGCCACTTTACTTTAGGATCAGACCCATGTATTTTTGAAATGCAAGACCATCGGTGTTTTTTATAGACTGTATTAGTGGAAGAAACGGACTTAAGGTGGATTCGGCACCCACTCTCTACGATGGGCCGGCTGAGTTTCTATCTTTCCCTCCATATATACACCCCCTAGGGCATCGGTTAGACTCGGGTTTTGTCTAGTTAAAAGTTCGGCTCGTTTGTGTCCGACCAAGATAGCTTATAAAACCCTAACTTTTATCAATACTTTATCTATATTCTAGGACGGAGCCAAGAATAGAGGGAGCATGCTTTCTTTGTTGACATAGCTACAATGCTACTGTACATACAAGGTTGGCCCGGGGGCGTCAGTGGAACCTTGTCATGTAAGGCCTCCTTTGGTTTGGAGGAATCTCATAGGAATTATAGAGGATAGGATTCTTGTAGGATTTTTTCCTTTAGAGCCCTTTGGTTCATAGGAATGGATTCCTATTCCTACATAGGATTGGTTTCTATCCTCCACATTTCATAGGAAAATAAAAATGAGCCTAGACTCAATGGAAAAATTTTTTGGTGTCAACCAAATGACATCTCATTTCCTATTCCTATTCATAGGATTTGAGATACATGTCATCTCATTTCCTACAAAATTCCTATTCCTACGATAATCCTATCCTATGAACCAAAAGAGGCCTAAATGTTTTTGGAGATGGAGTTCTTTTTTTTAAGGACACACCTACACCTAATAGAAGTACATATTATTGTGTAAGGGATCTGCATGACAAATTTAGGAATACGATTTGCATGAAGAAATTATCTAATGTAAATATTTTTGATGATTTAGTTTTTCTTTCAAAAAAGAAATGACACACCTAAACCAGATAGTAGTACATAGTATGGTGAAAGCAGTTCGCATGACAGGTTTAGAAATATTCTAGGACGGAGCCAAGAATAGAGGGAGCATGCTTTCTTTGTTGACATAGCTACAATGCTACTGTACATACAAGGTTGGCCCGGGGGCATGAGTATACCTGGCCATACCTCGGGCCGGGCCGGGCTTCGGGCCGGGCCTAGCCAAGCCCGACGTAAAAAACCCAGGCCCGAGCCCGGCCCGGCCCGATCGTCGGGCTTGTTTTCTGGGCCCGAGCCCGGCCCGAACACGTAAAAGCCCGTCGGGCTTCGGGCCGGCCCGGCCCGTCCTTCAGAAAAACACGAAAACGATGGGCCCGGGCCCAGCCCGGCCCAGCGTTCGGGCTCAAAATCTAGGCCCGAGCCCGGCCCGGGAGCAGCGTCGGGCCGGGCCGGGTCGGGCTTTTTCGGGCAGATAGTAGTACATAGTATGGTGAAAGCAGTTCGCATGACAGGTTTAGAAATATTCTAGGACGGAGCCAAGAATAGAGGGAGCATGCTTTCTTTGTTGACATAGCTACAATGCTACTGTACATACAAGGTTGGCCCGGGGGCATGAGTATACCTGGCCATACCTCGGGCCGGGCCTAGCCAAGCCCGACGTAAAAAACCCAGGCCCGAGCCCGGCCCGAACACGTAAAAGCCCGTCGGGCTTCGGGCCGGCCCGGCCCGTCCTTCAGAAAAACACGAAAACGATGGGCCCGGGCCCAGCCCGGCCCGGCGTTCGGGCTCAAAATCTAGGCCCGAGCCCGGCCCGGGAGCAGCGTCGGGCCAGGCCGGGTCGGGCTTTTTCGGGCCGGGCCGGGTCGGGCTTTTTCAGGCCGGCCGGGCCGGGCTGCCCATGGCCAGGTCTAGGCGTGAGTGAAACCTTGTCATGTAAATGTTTTTGGAGATGGAGTTCTTTTTTTTAAGGACACACCTACACCTGAAAGCAGTACATATTATGGTGTAAGGGATCTGCATGACAAATTTAGGAATACGATTTGCATGAAGAAATTATGTAATGTAAATATTTTTGATGATTTAGTTTTTCTTTCAAAAAAGAAATGACACACCTAAACCAGATAGTAGTACATAGTATGGTGAAAGCAGTTCGCATGACAGGTTTAGAAATGTGATTTCCATGAAGAAATTATTCAAAAAAAAATATCAAAGATAGCTGTACGTGCTATGCTACTACTCTCTTTTCAAAGAGTGACACGCCCACCGTGGGGCTCGAACCCACGACCACAAGGTTAAGAGCCTTGCGCTCTACCAACTGAGCTAGACGGGCTGTGTGATTGCAACCATATCTAGGCCTTTATATTCACAGAGTAATGTAGCATTTCGCAGACTGCTCCGTTAGCTCAAAGAACAGAGCAGGAGACAAAATCAGCGGCTATACCAAACTAGAAACTGTATGTCTGTATCGAGACTGGACGCTCAAAACCAGGCGTGCAGAAGCAGAAGCAAATCAACCCAAGAGGTTCAGAATGGCAAACGCTGACATAATGACATGGTAATCTGCTCCCAACACATCAGTTAAAATCCGGCTCTCCGCCCGCTTTGGCACCAACTTTCTCGTGTGTGTGCAAAAATTGGCTATCACGGAGCCTACTCATAGCCGTTACAGCAGCTATGGGCCAAAGAGGGGGCTTAACTACTCTCCCGGGTGTTTTACTAGACACATTACATCAATAAGAGCAAACAATCAGAGTGCGGCAGTCTCAACTAGATTCGAGGGCTCCCGTTAGTACGACACATGCTCGGATAGCAGCAGGAAGCAGACCCACGGTAGCAGAAGCCATCAAAGGTATCTTGGTCGCCGGGAGATTCTCTTGAGGTTCACCATCTCCTGGAAAAGAAAATCGGGAACTTTCTGAAGATCTGGCGAGATTAAGTCTATAGTGCGAGCATTGGAATTCAGGGCTCAAAGAAAAGAGCAGTATAAACACCAAGTATGACAAAACGATTGAATATTTCAAGGCTTGGTACGAGATATTCTGAAAGAAACAGTGACCGCGCTAGTTGAACATACCTGGCTTTGATCATGATCATATTCAACATGGAAGAGGCATCTGCATCCCCTTATATCATGCTGTTTCCGCTGGACATCCACAACGTGCGCATCGAAATGCAGTGCTTCATCATTGCTCTCCTGATGTAAAAAGTGCGACAAGAACATAAATAACTTGAGAGCTCTGCTCAACAGTAAGAAGCCGCGGCAGGATAGAACAAAACACAACATTCTCAGTTCATACGAAATGCTACTCAAGGTTAACCATTAGCCACTACCTTGAAACACAGGACAAGATCTCCTTTGACAATGCTTCGGCATTCTGAGGACTCCAGCGGAATGGATTGCTGGCGGACAGCCTTCCTGACATTCACCCACTCATCTTCTTCAGCCCCATATCCGATAAACCTCACCCGGACTTCCTAGAACAGCAATGCGAAGAAGATAAAACTCTGAAGAACGAAATCACCCAACGAAATAAAAGAAGATTCTCTACTCCGCAGTTAAACAAGTCATGGAAATAACATATAAAAACAACAGTTATTCTCCTTACAACTTCTCCCAAACTTGTCTTCCTGTGTGCCAAGAAGAGGGCGACGTCGTACCTGCATGTCACAATTGAATATGAAAAATTTAGTGTCGCTGCCAAATTAAAGGAAAATAAGGAAGATGAAAACTTGTAGATAGATATACCCAACCAAAGCATGCTAGCACTTTTTTTTCTGGCCACATGCACAACGATTAAGATTTCTGCTCCATGGTATAACACTAACAAACATTACACAGAAATGCAAGCCATCCTAATCAGACAGCTAGAAGAAAGGTATAACATCCAGGTTTACTATTGACAATGCTGTCTTGGATCACTACATTATTACCAGCATTATTAGGAGAGGTGGAAATAAACTGTTATGATCAAAGCCTCTTGTGCTCATTAGCTAGAAATCAATAAAACAAGTAGATATTATGCAGAGTTAACCAATATAAATTCACCGCTATAGTCATGCTCAATGGCATACTCCTAATAAAAGAAACTGAGGTACAACAGGAGTTAAGTGCCTTGCTTTCTTCTTATGGTCACTTGATTACTCAGAAGACAATAAAGGAAATAAGAATGAAATGGTTGCAAACAAAAGGGAGAAAGGGGAAAGGGAAAGAAGAGAGAAAATAGCTCTTGCAAGTAAAAGAGTCCTCACCATGCAGAATCCTTTGATGACTTAGCCTCAAACTGCAAGTCTTCAAATTCAGGAACCTTATCTGTAGTCTCTGAAAACAAGCCGCACATAAGAAATTTAGTAAATGGTTTCAAGCACCAAGCATAAAGTTTCAACGGACGAGTACCCACAACTACCTTTGGGTAAATCCGCAGAAAGTGCATCCTCATTGTTTGAAATACTTGTATCAAGAGCTAAAACTTTTTCTTCATCAGAAGCTGAAGTCTTTATCTCAGAAATTAACGCATCTGGTTCTGAGGCTAAAGGCTTTTCTTCAGAAGCAGTAGGCAAGGAAGCAGGTTTAGGAGTTGATGCAGGGAGCTTATCAAGGAACCATCCTCGAACCTGTTGAAAGAGATGTCATACAAACACACTCGGTGAAACATGGACAATGCAAAAAGGCATTATCACCTGTGTAGCCTGTAGAGCTCTGCTTCCGACTCGAGCTGGAGAACGACTACACAGAGGAGCACAAAATGAGACCAACTATCAGAAGTGTCACTTACACTATCCTAAATACAGTAAGCAACAGCATATGACACACATGCTTAAAAGGTAACATAATATAACTTCAGTCCTCCAAAAAAGTTCTCTTAGGAATTGCGATCGAAGTATATGTCCTCCAAAAGGCACTCACTTGAATTCTTCTACAAGCTTCTGGCAGAAACTATCAACCAAGACTTGCTCTTTTCTGTCCGATGAAACCAACTTCTCCATCCTTGCAATCTGTACCAAGAAATACTTCTAGTTAGCACTAGCTAGCATGGCCAAAACAAGTAGATATAGGTATGACGCATGACATGGTAAGCAAACAGCCATTCACCAGTTCCCAAAATACAGACACGCTGATTGGGCTGTATCTGTTTGCACATCAAGTCATCAAAACTAGACCCGAAAACATAAAATAGGAACGGGTGACATCCAGGTAGTAGTGTTAAGTTACATAGCTAAATAATACAATAATGCTCGGAAGTGTATCAAAGCCATGCCAATTCTCAAAAACAGTATTCAGCATGAAGCCATGAACGCAGCGCCCGAGTTAAAGATATAAGCGACATAGCACAACAATAACTCCATCCATTGTCTAGATGATCCATATCAAACTCTGAAGCTAGGTGAACCGATCTATGAAGCACTTCATCTATGCCAATATAAAATGACCCCAAGGAGCAGATCCAACAAATCTCGCCATCAAACCAGGTCAATCCAACGACCTAGACAGCTCCGATGGGAGCGCTCAACATATTTAGCTTCCAATTAATATCATACCAAATATAGTGTTAATCATATAATTACCACGCAAATAATATCCTACCTAATATCCACGTGCAACTAATATACTGCCTAATATAAACGAGCATTGCACGTACACATTTACTAGTGATAGTATTAACCCACCCTCGCTCCAAAATGGATAAGCAAGTACAAAACAATAATGCATTTACAATGTTTGCCGGCCTTGTGTCAAATGACTTGAAATTCTTTCGGATGAAGCTATTAAGGAACAGATTGAGTGATTTTCCATCAGGAGTAAACATGATATTTTATGCCCATTGCTCTTATACTAGAAGATGGGTGTTCAGAAATATTTTTCAATCGAAATCGAGCTGCAACTGATTGTTTTCACTGGTCCAAAGGTGATGGATCCCCTTACCTCATGAAAGCACCAAATAAAACTTATGCATGAGCAGATGCTCACATCTAGGGGGCAAACGGAAAACCATAAGTCTTGGTGTCCATTTACAAGTAGGCGCAGCTTAACGCATATGCTACATATTGCATACTAACAAACCCTTTAGACTGGAATAACCTCCAACCATTTTAAATTATCACCACAACTAAAGATTAGGTCTCAAATGCTATCTACAAACTGAATAATATAATGCAAGGCTCCAATAATTCCATCCCTACAGTTGCTTGGACTGATCATCAACTGGCATTTTGGTCCAACGTTTGGGAATCATCAGCCCCAACAAACAAAACCCTAGTAATTTCCCCCATCAGATACCATTATTACACACCAGCACAGAACAATGCGCCATGGAAGTACACAACATATTGCAACCAGAGCAGGAAAATCGCGATATGCACAATAATCAACATCCGCATGGAAAGGGAAAAATGGTCAGTACCCACAACGCCGACAAATACGGAAAAAAAAGTGTGTTATCAAAATAAGGGCACTGGAGCAACACAAATCCAATAAGATCCCCCCGTCCAAGAGGAGCTTCCCTTTCATGGAGAGCACCCCCGCATGAAACCTAATACAACGAGGGCGAAGGAACCGCCGCGAGCTCAAAACGCAATGGATGGGGCGGCATCGAAACGACTGGATCGCGTCGGACGGTAAGCGTCCTATTCCTATCGAACCGGAGGGGAAGCTCATAGCATCTCCGACGCCGCAGATACGACGAATACCGGGGAGGGGTGCCGCCCATGAAGCACCGAAGAGCAGCGGCATCGGGGCAGCGAGGATGGGGGGATAGGGGGAGCGGGCGAATGGCGCTGTACCTCGGAAGGCGAGAAGCGGGTGGTGGATCGCCGCTCCATCGCTGGCCGGCGGCGAGGTCGAGGACGGGCAGGGGGGGGACAGGGGGGAGAGGGAGGCGGCTTCCAGTCCAACAACCAGTGGCACAGGCAATTATGGGGGGAGCTGCCTGTACTGTCTCCGGATGCGCCGAGCGTGGAAAAAAATAGGGGGGGGGGGGGGGGGGAGGAGGGGAAGCAGGAATCCCGGAAAGTGGGTTACGCCCCACCGGAAACGGCGTGGACCCCGCTGCCCAGTAGGGGTGGGGGAGTTCGGGTTCGGCTAACACGGCTCGTTTCTTTTCTTCTTCTCAATAAACCACGGTTTTGATTTATTTTTTTGTTGCGAAACACGGTTTTGATTATTAATCACCAAACTACAAAACCTAAATCGAACCATATGAGAGCAAAGCCAACCGAGCCAGGAAAAGGGAGGAGTCAGATTAGCACCACCTGATGAAACGAGGTTCTTTTGTTAGCTTGAAAACGTTCTTATATTATGGGACGGGGGAGTATTTTCTGGGAGAAATGAAACAAGATCATAACCAATTTTGATGGGTGCGGCTGCGGACGGCCCAAAGAGCAGTGACGCCTCGGCTCTCCAAATCAAATCGCTGGAGCTCGATCTTTCTTTCTAGTGTTGTTGCTCAACAGAGTAGCCGATTCTGCTAGGCTAGGGAGGGTGAAGGTTGGTCGCCGACACGGTCGAACGGGAGGGAAGGGGAATTTTTTTCTAACTGTATTATTTATTGATACTCAAATCATTTCTTTGTGAGGTAACATTTTTTTCTTAGTGTCAAATTTTTTTAAGACGAAAAATGCCAAGACTATGTAGAAAAAAACTATAGTTGGAAAGCAGTGGTGTTGTCACTCGTTCACCTGCAGGAATTTGATTGCTGATAAAATGGTTTCTGAAATCCCTTGAGTCACTCATTTGAAAAAATTGGAAGTCGTGAGTTATGAACATGCTTGAGTCGGGGGTGATACCCTAGAAATGCGGACTATCGGCCATTAAATCTTCAATATGATATCAAGGAAAGATTTTACCTCCACCAAGAATTAAATCAACAGAAACAACCTTGGCATATAAATTCATCATATCTGAATTATCATATCCACGAGGACACATCCCTCTATGGTTTCATGCCACCGCCATAGAAAACTGGAGTAAATTTATTCATAAAACACCATGAGTCGAAGGAAATATGCCCTAGAGGCAATAATAAAATTGTTATTTATATTTCCTTATATCATGATAAATTTTTACTATTCATGCTAGAATTGTATTAACCGGAAACTTGATACATGTGTGGATACATAGACAAAACACAGTGTCCCTAATAAGCTTCTACTAGACTAGCTTGTTAATCAAAGATGGTTAAGTTTCCTAACCATAGACATGTGTTGTCATTTGATGAACGGGATGACATCATTAGGAGAATGATGTGATGGACAAGACCCATCTGTTAGCTTAGCATAATGATCGTTAAGTTTTATTACTATTGCCTTCTTCATGACTTATACATATTCCTTTGACTATGAGATTATGCAACTCCCGGATATCGGAGGAATACCTTGTGTCCTATCAAACATCACAACGTAACTGGGTGATTATAAAGATGCTCTACAGGTATCTCCGAAGGTATTTTTTGGGTTGGCATAGATCGAGATTAGGATTTTTCACTTCGAGTATCGGAGAGGTATCTCTGGGCCCTCTCGGTAATGCACATCATGATAAGCCTTGCAAGCAATGTGACTAATGAGTTAGTTGTGGGATGATGCATTACAGAACGAGTAAAGAGACTTGTCAGTAACGAGATTGAACTAGGTATGAAGATACCGACGATCGAATCTCGGGCAAGTAACATACTGATGACAAAGGGAATGACGTATGTTGTCATTACGGTTTGACCGATAAAGATCTTCGTAGAATATGTGGGAGCGAATATGAGCATCCAGGTACCGCTATTGGTTATTGACCGGAGAGGTGTCTCGGTCATGTCTACATAGTTCTCGAACCCGTAGGGTCCGCACGCTTAACGTTCGATGACGATTTGTATTATATGAGTTATGGGATTTGGTGACCGAATGTTGTTCGGAGTCCCGGATGATATCACGGACATGACGAGGAGTCTCTAAATGGTCGAGAGGTAAAGATTCATATATAGGACGATAGTATTCGGACACCGGAAGTGTTCTGGGGTTACCGGGTACGTATCGGGTCACCGGAAGGGGTTCCGAGCTACCCCGGCAAACTATATGGGCCTTATGGGCCAAGAGGGGAAACAAACCAGCCACAAAGGGGCTGGTGCCCCCCCCCCATATGGGCTGGCCAAATTGGATAAGGAAAGGGGAAGGAGGAAAGGAAAAAGGGAATAGGATTCTCCCTCTTCCCTTCCTACTCCGAATAGGAATATGAAAGGGGGGAGGCCGAACTGGGAGGTGCCCAAGTAGGATTCCTCCTACTTAGGGCGCCCCCTTGGATGCCTCTCCTCCCCTCCAACCTATATATATGAGGGGGGCACCGCTAGAACACACAACAAAACATTGTTAGCCGTGTGCGGCGCCCCCTCCACAGTTTACGCCTCCGGTCATATTCGCGTAGTGCTTAGGCGAAGCCCTGCGCGAATCACTTCACCATCATCGACACCACGCCGTCGTGCTGATGGAACTCTCCCTCGACACTTTGCTAGATCAAGAGTACGATGGACGTCATCGAGCTGAATGTGTGCAGAACTCGGAGGTGTCGTATGTTTCGGTGCTTGATCGATCAGATCGAGAAGAAGTTCGACTACACCAACCGCGTTGTCAAACGCTTCCGCTTTCGGTCTACGAGGGTACGTGGACACACTCTCCCCCTCTCGTTGCTATGCATCTCCTAGATAGATCTTGCGTGATCGTAGGAATTTTTTTGAAATTGCATGCTACGTTCCCCAACAGTGGCGTCCGAGCCAGGTCTATGCATAGATGATATGCACGAGTAGAACACAAAGAGTTGTGGGCGATGATAGTCATACTACTTACCACCAACGTCTTTTTTTGATTCGGCGGTATTGTTGGATGAAGCGGCCCGGACCAACCTTACATGATCACGTTCATGAGACCGGTTCCACCGATAGACAAGCAACTTGTTTTCCATAAAGGTGGCTGGCGGGTGTCTGTTTCTCCAACTTTAGTTGAATCGAATTTGACTACGGGCGGTCCTTGTTGAAGGTTAAAACAACAAACTTGACGAAACATCATTGTGGTTTTGATGCGTAGGTAAGAACGGTTCTTACTAGAAGCCCGTAGCAGCCACGTAAAACTTGCAACAACAAAGTAGAGGACGTCTAACTTGTTTTTGCAGAGCATGTTGTGATGTGATATGGTCAAGACATGATGTGATATACATTATTGTATGAGATGATCATGTTTTGTAAAAGTTACCGGCAACTGGCAGGAACCTTTATGGTTGTCGCTTTATTGTATGAAATGCAAACGCCATGTAATTGCTTTACTTTATCACTATGCGTTAGCGATAGTTGTAGAAGCAATAGTTGGCGAGACGACAACGACGCTACGATGGAGATCAAGGTCTCAAGCTGGTGACGATGGAAATCATGATAGTGCTTTGGAGATGGAGATCAAAGGCACAAGATTGTGATGGCCATATCATGTCACATATTTTGATTGCATGTGATGTTTATCGTTTATGCATCTTATTTTGCTTAGTACGGTGGTAGCATTATAAGATGATCTGAAAGGATCGAGAAGAGGTGTCTACAGGGGGGATTAGACCCTCAACAAAGAAAAGTAGCAGTTTTTAAGTTCTTCAAGTTAAGGTGGAGTTTCAGCACAAGTTTAAACATTCACAATACATTTCAAGCAAGCATGGCAAGAGTATATGAGCAGCAGAAAGTAAAGCATGCAAGTTGCAAGAAAGTAAAGGTATTCTCAACGAGGAGCAGAAGAAAATGACAAGTGGTTTTCAGTAAGGTATTCTCTGCAAGCACTGAAATTATCGGTAACAGATAGTTTTGTGATAAGGTAATTCGTAACAGGTAACAAGTAACAAAAGTAAACAAGGTGCAGCAAGGTGGACCAATCCTTTTTGTAGCAAAAGACAAGCATGGACAAACTCTTATATAAAGGAAAGCATTCCCAAGGACACATGGGAATTCTCGTCAAGCTAGTTTTCATCATGCTCATATGATTCGCGTTCGTTACTTTGATAATTTGATATGTGGGTGGACCGGTGCTTGGGTACTGCCCTTCCTTAGACAAGCATCCCACTTATGATTAAGCCCTCTCGCAAGCATCCACAACTACGAAAGAAGAATTAAGGTAAACCTAACCATAGCATGAAACATGTGGATCCAAATCAGCCCCTTACGAAGCAACACATAAACTAGGGTTTAAGCTTCTGTCACTCTAGCAACCCATCCTCTACTTATTACTTCCCAATGCCTTCCCCTAGGCCCAAATAATGGTGAAGTGGCATGTAGTCGACGTTCACATAACACCACTAGAGGAAAGACAACATACATCTCATCAAAATGTCGAACGAATACCAAATTCACATGACTACTTATAACAAGAATTCTCCCATGTCCTCAGGAACAAACGTAACTACTCACAAATCATATTCATGTTCGTAATCAGAGGGGTATTAATATGCATAAAGGATCTGAACATATGATCTTCCACCGAATAAACCAACTAGCATCAACTACAAGGAGTAATCAACACTACTAGCAACCCACATGTACCAATTTGAGGTTTTGAGACAAAGATCGGATACAAGAGATGAACTAGGGTTTGAGAGGAGATGGTGCTGGTGAGGATGTTGATGGAGATTGACCCCCTTGCTACCTCTTGAGCACTGCGTTGGTTTTCCCTTGAAGAGGAAAGGGTGATGCAGTAAAGCAGCGTAAGTATTTCCCTTAGTTTTTGAGAACCAAGGTATCAATCCAGTAGGAGGCCACGCACGAGTCCCTCACACCTACACAAACAAATAAATCCTCGTAACTAACGCGATAAGGGGTTGTAAATCCCTACACAGTCACTTACGAGAGTGAGATCTGGTAGATATGATAAGATAATATTTTTGGTATTTTTATGATAAAGATGCAAAGTAAAATAGAAGGCAATAAAAATAACTAAGTGTTGAAAGATTAATATGATGGAAAATAGACCCGGGGGCCATAGGTTTCACTAGTGGCTTCTCTCGAGAGCATAAGTATTACGGTGGGTGAACAAATTACTGTTGAGCAATTGATAGAATTGAGCATAGTTATGAGAATATCTAGGTATGATCATGTATATAGGCATCACGTCCGAGACAAGTAGACCGATTCCTGCCTGCATCTACTACTATTACTCCACACATCGACCGCTATCTAGCATGCATCTAGCGTATTAAGTTCATAAGAACATAGTAACGCTTTAAGCAAGATGACATGATGTAGAGGGATAAACTCATGCAATATGATATAAACCCCATCTTGTTATCCTCGATGGCAACAATACAATACGTGCCTTGCTGCCCCTACTGTCACTGGGAAAGGACACCGCAAGATTGAACCCAAAACTAAGCACTTCTCCCATTGCAAGAAAGATCAATCTAGTAGGCCAAACCAAACTGATAATTCGAAGAGACTTGCAAAGATAACCAATCATACATAAAATAATTCAGAGGAGATTCAAATATTGTTCATAGATAAACTTGATCATAAACCCACAATTCATCGGTCTCAACAAACACACCGCAAAAGAAGATTACATCGAATAGATCTCCATGAGAGAGGGGGAGAACATTGTATTGAGATCCAAAAAGAGAGAAGAAGCCATCTAGCTAATAACTATGGACCCGAAGGTCTGAGGTAAACTACTCACACATCATCGGAGAGGCTATGGTGTTGATGTAGAAGCCCTCCATGATCGATGCCCCCTCCGGTGGAGCTCCGGAACAGGCCCCAAGATGGGATCTCACGGGTAGAGAAGGTTGCGGCGGTGGAATTAGGTTTTTGGCTCCGTATCTGGTAGTTTGGGGGTACGTAGGTATATATAGGAGGAAGGAGTACGTCGGTGGAGCAACGTGGGGCCCACGAGGGTGGAGGGCGCGCCTGGGGGGGTAGGTGCGCCCCCTACCTCGTGCCCTCCTGGTTGATGTCTTGACGTAGGGTTCAAGTCCCCTGGATCACGTTCGTTCCGGAAATCACATTCCCGAAGGTTTCAATCCGTTTGGACTCCGTTTGATATTCTTTTTCTGCGAAACTCTGAAATAGGCAAAAAACAACAATTCTGGGCTGGGCCTCCGGTTAATAGGTTAGTCCCAAAAATAATATAAAAGTGTATTATAAAGCCCAATAATGTCCAAAAAATAATATAACACAACATGGAACAATAAAAAATTATAGATACATTGGAGACGTATCAAGCATCCCCAAGCTTAAATCCTGCTCGTCCTCGAGTAGGTAAATGATAAAAATAGAATTTTTGATGTGGAATGCTACTAGGCATAATTTCAATGTAATTCTTCTTAATTGTGGTATGAATATTCAGATCCGAAAGATTCAAGATAAAAGTTCAATATTGACATAAAAATAATTATACTTCAAGCATACTAACTAAGCAATTATGTCCTCTCAAAATAACATGGCCAAAGAAAGTTCATCCCTACAAAATCATATAGTTTAGTCATGCTCCATTTTCGTCACACAAGAATGCTCTCATTATGCACAACCCCGATGACAAGCCAAGCAATTGTTTCATACTTTAGTAATCTCAAACTTTTTCAACCTTCACGCAATACATGAGCGTGAGCCATGGATATAGCACTATGGGTGGAATAGAATATAATGATGGGGGTTATGTGGAGAAGACAAAAAAGGGAGAAAGTCTCACATCAACGTGGCTAATCAATGAGCTATGGAGATGCCCATCGATTGATGTTAATGTAAGGAGTAGGGATTGCCATGCAACGGATGCACTAGAGCTATAAATATATGAAAGCTCAACAAAAGGAACTAAGTGGGTGTGCATCCAACTTGCTTGCTCACGAAGACCTAGGGCATTTGAGGAAGCCCATTGTTGGAATATACAAGCCAAGTTCTATAATGAAAAATTCCCACTAGTATATGAAAGTGACAAAACAAGAGACTCTCTATCATGAAGATTATGGTGCTACTTTGAAGCACAAGTGTGGTAAAAAGGATAGTAACATTGTCCCTTCTCTCTTTTTCTCTCATTTTTTTGGGCCTTCCTTTTTTATGGCCTTTCTTTTTTTTAATTTTTTTCCTCACTTGGGACAATGCGCTAGAAAATGATGATCATCACACTTCTATTTATTTACAACTCAATGATTACAACTCGATATTAGAACAAAGTATGACTCTATATGAATGCCTCCGGCGGTGTATCGGGATATGCAATGAACCAAGAGTGACATGTATGAAAGAATTATGAATGGTGGCTTTGCCACAAATACTATGTCAACTACATGATCATGCAAAGCAATATGACAATGATGAACGTGTCATGATAAACGGAACGGTGGAAAGTTGCATGACAATATATCTCGGAATGGCTATGGAAATGCCATAATAGGTAGGTATGGTGGCTGTTTTGAGGAAGATATAAGGAGGTTTATGTGTGAAAGAGCGTATCATATCACGAGGTTTGGATGCACCGGCGAAGTTTGCACCAACTCTCAATGTGAGAAAGGGAAATGCATGATACCGAAGAGGCTAGCAATGATGGAAAGGTGAGAGTGCGTATAATCCATGGACTCAACATTAGTCATAAAGAACTCACATACTTATTGCAAAAATCTACAAGTCATCAAAAACCAAGCATTACGCGCATGCTCCTAGGGGGATAGATTGGTAGGAAAAGACCATCGCTCGTCCCCGACCGCCACTCATAAGGAGGACAATCAAAGAACACCTCATGTTTCAAATTTGTTACATAACATTTACCATACGTGCATGCTACGGGACTTGCAAACTTCAACGCAAGTATTTCTCAAATTCACAACTACTCAACTAGCACAACTTTGATATCACTACCTCCATGTCTCAAAACAATCATCAAGCATCAAACCTTTCTTAGTATTCAACACACTCATAAGAAAAGTTTTTTTACTAGTCTTGAATACCTAGCATATTAGGATTATTTAAGCAAATTACCATGTTGTTTAAGACTCTCAAAATAATGTAAGTAAAGCATGAGAGAATAATATTTTCTATAAAACAAAACCAACACCGTGCTCTAAAAGATATAAGAGAAGTACTAGAGCAAAAAATATATAACTCAAAAGATATAAGTGAAGCACATAGAGTATTCTAATAATTTTCGAATCATGTGTGTCTCTCTCAAAAGGTGTGTACAGAAAAGATGATTGTGGTAAACTAAAAAGCAAAGACTCAAATCATACAAGACGCTCCAAGTAAAACACATATCATGTGGTAAATAAAAATATAGCTCCAAGTAAAGTTACCGATGGAAGTAGACGAAAGAGGGGATACCTTCCGGGGCATCCCCAAGCTTTGGCTTTTAGGTGTCCTTAGATTATCTTGGGGTTCCATGGGCATCCCCAAGCTTAGGCTCTTGCCACTCCTTGTTCCATAATCCATGAAATCTTTCACCCAAAACTTGAAAAGTTCACAACACAAAACTCCGAAGAAAATCTCGTGAGCTCTGTTAGCGAAAGAAAACAAAACACCACTTCAAGGTACTGTAATGAACTCATTCTTTATTTATATTGGTGTTAAACCTACTGTATTCCAACTTCTATATGGTTTATAAACTCTTTTACTAGCCATAGATTCATCAAAATAGGCAAACAACACACGAAAAACAGAATCTGTCAAAAACAAAACAATATGTAGTAATCTGTAACTAACGCAAACTTCTGGAACTCCAAAAAATCTACCAAAATAGGAAGACCTAGACAATTTGTTTATTGATCAGCAGAAATTTGTATCAATATTTTATCACGTTCTGGTGATTTTTAACAATTATTTTCGTGAACAGAAAGTTTCTGGAATTTTCAGCAAGATCGAATAACTATCATCCAAGAAGATCCTATAGGTTAAACTTGGCACAAACACTAATTAAAATATAAAAAGACATCTAACCAAAGGCTAGATCAAAGATTTATTCCTAAACAGAAGCAAAAAGCAAAAAAAAAAACTAAAAATAAAATTGGGTTGCCTCCCAACAAGCGCTATCGTTTAACGCCCCTAGCTAGGCATAATAGCAAGGATAGATCTAGGTATTGCCATCTTTGGTTGGCAATCCATAAGTGGCTCTCATAATAGATTCATAAGGTAATTTTATTTTCTTTCTAGGGAAGTGTTCCATGCCTTTCCTTAACGGAATTTGGAACTTAATATTCCCTTCCTTCATATCAATAATTGCACCAATCATTCTAAGGAAAGGTCTACCAAGAATAATAGGACATGAAGGATTGCAATCTATGTCAAGAACAATAAAATCTACGGGCACATAATTCCTATTTGCAACAATAAGAACATCATTGATTCTTCCCATAGGTTTCTTAATGGTGGAATCCGCAAGGTGCAAGTTTAGAGAGCAATCATCAAAATCACGGAAACCTAGCAAATCACATAAAGTCTTTGGAATCGTGGAAAAACTAGCACCCAAATCACACAAAGCATAGCATTAATAATCTTTAATCTTTAATTTTAATAGTAGGTTCCCACTCATCATAAAGTTTTCTAGGGATAGAAACTTCCAACTCAAGTTTTTCTTCATAAGATTGCATCAAAGCATCGACGATACGTTTGGTAAAGGCTTTATTTTGACTATAAGCATGAGGAGAATTTAGCACGGATTGCAACAAGGAAATACAATCTATCAAAGAGCAATTATCATAATTAAATTCCTTGAAATCCAAAATAGTGGGTTCATTAATATCTAGAGTTTTGATCTCTTCAATCCCACTTTTATCAATTTTTGCATCAAGATCTAAAAACTCCGAATTTTTGGAACGCCTTCTAGGTAAAGTTGGATCATAATCAGTCCCATCATTATCAAGATTCATACTGCAAAACGAAGATTTAATAGGGGACACATCAATAACTTTTAGATCTTCATCTTTATTTTCATAGAAACTATAAGAACACGCTTTCACAAAACAATCTTTCTTAGCACGCATCCTAGCGGTTCTTTCTTTGCACTCATCAATGGAAATTCTCATGGCTTTGAGAGACTCATTGATAT
This sequence comes from Aegilops umbellulata, assembly GCA_032464435.1. Classification (NCBI taxonomy): domain Eukaryota; kingdom Viridiplantae; phylum Streptophyta; class Magnoliopsida; order Poales; family Poaceae; genus Aegilops; species Aegilops umbellulata. The sequence continues at coordinate 337,804,633 of CP136058.1, forward strand.
CATGCTTAGGAGGAATAGATCTAAGTTTTAAAGAATCAACATCAAGAGAAATTCTATCAACGTTCCTAGCCAATTCATCAACTTTAAGCAATTTTTCTTCAAGCAAAGCATTGAAATTCTTTTGCGAATTAATAAATTCCTTAAAACTAGTCTCAATTCAGAATGCATCTTATTAAAATTTCCATAAGAATTGTTGTAGTAATTACCATAATTATTAGAGGAATTACTAGGATAAGGCCTAGGATTAAAGTTTCCTTTATACGTGTTGTTACCAAAATTATTCCTACCAACAAAATTCACATCCATAGATTCATTATTATTCTCAATCAAAGTAGACAAAGGCATATCATTAGGATCAGAAGAAACACTCTTAGCAGCAAATAATTTCATAAGTTTATCCATCTTTCCACTCAAAGCATTAATTTCTTCTATCGCATGCACTTTTTTACTAGTAGATCTTTCAGTGTGCCATTGAGAATAATTAACCATAATATTATCTAGGAGTTTCGTAGCTTCTCCTAAAGTGATTTCCATAAAAGTGCCTCCCGCGGCCGAATCTAAAAGATTTCTAGAAGCAAAATTCAATCCGGCATAATTTTTTTTGTATAATCACCCACAAATTCAAACCATGCGTAGGGCAATTACGTATCATTAATTTCATCCTCTCCCAAGCTTGTGCAACATGCTCATGATCAAGTTGCTTAAAATTCATAATATCGTTTCTAAGAGAGATGATCTTAGCGGGAGGAAAATACTTAGAGATAAAAGCATCTTTGCACTTATTCCAAGAACCAATACTATTTTTAGGCAAAGACGAAAACCAAGATTTAGCACGATCTCTAAGCGAAAAAGGAAATAGCTTCAATTTAACAATATCATTGTCCACATATTTCTTCTTTTGCATATCACACAAAGTGATGAAGCTATTTAGATGGGTAGCGACATCTTCACTAGGAAGGCCGGCGAATTGATCTTTCATGACAAGATTCAACAAGACAACATTGATTTCACAAGATTCAGTATCGGTAAGAGGAGCAATCGGAGTGCTAAGAAAATCATTGTTGTTGGTATTGGTGAAATCACACAATTTAGTATTATCTTGAGCCATCGTGACAAGCAAGCAATCAAACACACGAGCAAACAAGAAGCGAGCGAAAAAAGCGAACGGAAAAGAGAGGGCTAATAAAACGGCAAGGGTGAAGTGGGGGAGAGGAAAACGAGAGGCAAATGGCAAATAATGTAATGCGGGAGATAAGGGTTTGTGATGGGTACTTGGTATGTTGAATTTTGCGTAGACTCCCCGGCAACGGCGCCAGAAATGGCTCGTTGTCGGGAGTCCAAATCTTGACATGACCTTGCGTAAGCCTCCCCGGCAATGGCGCCAGAAATCCTTCTTGCTACCTCTTGAGCACTGCGTTGGTTTTCCCTTGAAGAGGAAAGGGTGATGCAGTAAAGCAGCGTAAGTATTTCCTTTAGTTTTTGAGAACCAAGGTATCAATCCAGTAGGAGGCCACGCACGAGTTCCTCGCACCTACACAAACAAATAAATCCTCGCAACCAACGCGATAAGGGGTTGTCAATCCCTACACGATCACTTACGAGAGTGAGATCTGATATATATGATAAGATAATATTTTTGGTATTTTTATGATAAAGATGCAAAGTAAAAAAGAAGGAAATAAAAATAACTAAGTGTTGAAAGATTAATATGATGGAAAATAGACCCGGGGGCCACAGGTTTCACTAGTGGCTTCTCTCGAGAGCATAAGTATTACGGTGGGTGAACAAATTATTGTTGAGCAATTGATAGAATTGAGCATAGTTATGAGAATATATAGGTATGATCATGTATATAGGCATCACGTCCGAGACAAGTAGACCGACTCCTGCCTGCATCTACTACTATTACTCCACACATCGACCGCTATCCAGCATGCATCTAGAGTATTAAGTTCATAAGAACAGAGTAACGCTTTAAGCAAGATGACATGATGTAGAGGGATAAACTCATGCAATATGTTATAAACCCCATCTTGTTATCCTCGATGGCAACAATACAATACGTGCCTTGCTGCCCCTACTGTCACTAGGAAAGGACACCGCAAGATTGAACCCAAAGCTAAGCACTTCTCCCATTACAAGAAAGATCAATCTAGTAGGCCAAACCAAACTGATAATTCGAAGAGACTTGCAAAGATAACCAATCATACATAAAAGAATTCAGAGGAGATTCAAATATTGTTCATAGATAAACTTGATCATAAACCCACAATTCATCGGTCTCAACAAACACACCGCAAAAGAAGATTACATCGAATAGATCTCCACTAGAGAGAGGGAGTGAGGGAGTCCTGGATTAGGGGGTATCCGGACAACCGGACTATAACCTTTGGCCGGACTGTTGGTGTGACGCACGGGTACTTAAGCTACAGTGAACCTCTGCTAATGATGCCATGTCACATTGATTACTGTTGCTAAACTCGCGTTAGTTCGAAACCGGTTCGAGTCCAAATTAAAAATCAAACAAACAATAAAAGTTTTCAAACCTTAAAACAAAGATTGTTCGGGTTGTACCAAATAATGCATAGGTAATTATGATGGAGGAACCCCACTTAAAAAAATGTTTAAATACTCTAAGGTGAATAAAACAGTTGCAAAAACCGATATTTAAAGGCTCTCATAATTAATAAAATTCTAAACAAAATTGTTTTGGGGTAAAACCTTTTGGGGCAGTGAGTTTCGTGGTATTACTATTTTAGGGTTCATTTTAATATTAAGTAAGAAGTATAATTAAGAGAAACTAAAATAAAGAACAAAAAAATAATAATAAACAAAAGCAAAAGAAAATACACAACCCTCCCCTAGGCCAACCGGCCTAGCTAGCCAACCGGCCGGCCCAGCCGGCCCTCCTCTCTGGCCTACAAGGCCACCTCCCCGAACCCTAACCCCCACCCGATCCCCACTCTCCCCCACTCGTCCCACCCCCGCGCGTCTCCCTCGTCCCTCCCCGATCTGGATCGGGGGAGACGGCGCCTCGACACCGCCGCCTCATCCCTGCGCCCCGTCGCCGGCCGGCGCCGCCCGTCTCCGCCGGCGCCTTCTCATCGCCTCCCCACACCGCCTCCTCAACTCTCCCCCCCGATCCAGATCGGGGGCAGTGAACAGCGGCGACCGCGCCGCCCCGCACCCCTGACGCCGGCGCCCGTCCCCGGTGCCACCCCGACGCCCCACCTCGCCGCGCGCTGGACTGCCTCGCCCCTCCTTCTCCCTCGCACGTCGCCCGGACCGCCGACGCCACCGGGTGCCGCCTCGCCGCGACCCCGTCGCCCGGGGCCCCGCCGCAGGAGCCCCCCTCGCCGGAGTCACCACCTCACGGACGCCGCGCTCCTCCGTCCTCGCCACTGCCCCGTCGTCTTCGACTGCACACCGCCACGCCGCACGTCGTCCTCGACCTCCGTCGAGCCCACTGCCATGAACCCTACGCCGCCCTGTGAGCTTCCCCCTCCTCCTCTCTTCCTCGCGCGCACGCGCCCACGCCATAGCCTTCTTCCCCCGGCTCCGCTGGCGCCGCCGCGGCCTCGCCTCGCCCGGCGTGCCATCGCGCGTCCCCTGTGCGCGCTTGCGCCTTCCCTTCCCCCCGAATACGCCCCGCGGGCGCTGCCCCGCCGCACCGCTGGTCTCACCCGAGGCCAGCGCCCGGGTTGGCCCCTGTCGGGCGCCCCCGCGCCCGAAACCATTAGCCCTCGTGTACCCGTTAGGCCCCATGGCCCTATGACACATGGGCCCCGCCTAGAGAACGTTTTAATAAAAAAAGAATTAAAATAATAATAATAGTAGTAATAAATAAATAAATAAATAATGAAAATAATTAATTAATCAATTAATTAATTAACTTAGTTAATTCTAATTAAATTACCAATTAAGATTAATTAACCTAGGGATTAATTAACTTAATTAACTAATGTTAATTAGCTAATTAATTAGTATGACAGTGGGGCCCACCCCATTAATTAATTATGATTAGTTTAATTAATCTGTTAATTAAAATGTGTCACCGACCAGTGGGACCCACTGGTCAGGTTGACCAGTCAACTCTGTTGACTGCTGACGGTCAGCATGACATCATGCTGATGTCATTAATTCATTTTCAAATTAATTAAATAATTAATTAAATTTCAGAAATTAATATAATCTTTAGAAAATCATATCTTTTAACCCGTAACTCGGATTAAAATACTTTATACATGAAAGTTGCTCAGAATGACGAGACGAATCCGGTTAGACTCTCCGTTCGTCCGCCACACATCCCCCTTCGGCTCCTCTGTCTGAAAACGCGAAACACCGGGGATACTTTCCCAGATGTTTCCCCCGCTTCACCGATATCACCTTATACCGCGTTAGGGCACCCCTAACACCGATACTTGTCATGTCATGCATCGCTATGCATTTGTTTGCTTAAATATTTATTGTTTCTTCCCCCTCTTCTCTCGCTAGACACCGAGACCGACGCCGCTGCTGGTGCCCCGACCGACTACGGTGTTGACGACCCCTCCTTACCAGAGCAACCAGGCAAGCCCCCCCTTGATCACCAGATATCGCCTACTCTCCTCTATACTGCTTGCATTAGAGTAGTGTAGCATGTTGCTGCTTCCGTTATTCCTATCCTGATGCATAGCCTGTCCTTGCTACTACTGTTGTTACCTTTACCTGCAATCCTACATGCTTAGTATAGGATGCTAGTTTTCCATCAGTGGCCCTACATTCTTGTCCGTCTGCTGTGCTATACTATCAGGCCGTGATCACTCGGGAGGTGATCACGGGTATATACTTACTTTATACATGATACATGTGGTGACTAAAGTCGGGTCGGCTCGAGGAGTACCCGCGAGTGATTCACGGATTGGGGGCTGAAAGGACCTTTGTCCCGACGGCCCTCTGGGTGGATCTTTTTGGCGGAGCGATAGGGCAGGTTGGGACTACCTGGGTGAGACGTGGGCCTGTCCCTGTCGGCGTTTGCGGTTACTTCAAAATAACGCGCTTAACGAGATCTTGGTATTTGATCTGAGTCTGGCCATTTGGTCTATACGCACTAACCAACTACGTGGGAAAGATATGGGCACTCGACATCGTGGTATCAGCCGAAGCCTTCGTGACGTCAGCGACTGAGCGGCGCGCGTCGGGTTGGACCGCGTAACGTGACTTCCTTTGTAATGGAGGTTGCTAGGTCTGCTCTCCGACCGCGTACGCAACGTGCAGGTGTGCTATGGGCGATGGGCCCAGACCCCTGTGCGCTTAGCATTAGACCGGCGTGCTGACCACTCTGTTGTGCCTAGGTGGGGCTGCGACGTGTTGATCTTCCGCGGCCGGGCATGACCCAGAAAAGTGTGTCCGGCCAAATGGGATCGAGCGTGTTGGGTTATGTGGTGCACCCCTGCAGGGAAGTTTATCTATTCGAATAGCCGTGTCCCTCAGTGAAAGGACGACCCGGAGTTGTACCTTGACCTTATGACAACTAGAACCGGATACTTAATAAAACACACCTTTCCAAGTGCCAGATACAACCCGGTGATCGCTCTCTAACAGGGCATCGAGGAGGGGATCGCCAGGTAGGATTATGCTATGTGATGCTACTTGGAGGACTTCAGTCTACTCTCTTCTACATGCTGCAAGACGGAGGCTGCCAGAAGCGTAGTCTTCGACAGGATTAGCTATCCCCCTCTTATTCTGGCATTCTGCAGTTCAGTCCACTGATATGGCCCTTTACACATATATCCATGCATATGTAGTGTAGCTCCCTGCTTGCGAGTACTTTGGATGAGTACTCACGGTTGCCTTGTTTCCCCTTTTCCCCATCTCTCTACCCGATTGCTGCAACCAGACGATGGAGCCCAGGATCCAGACGCCACCGTCGACGACGACTCCTTCTACTCTGGAGGTGCCTACTACTACGTGCACCCCGTTGACGACGACCAGGAGTAGTTAGGAGGATCCCAGGCAGGAGGCATGTGCCTCTTTCGATTGTATCCCAGTTTGTGCTAGCCTTCTTAAGGCAAACTTGTTTAACTTATGTCTGTACTCAGATATTGTTGCTTCCGCTGACTCGTCTATGATCGAGCACTTGTATTCGAGCCCTCGAGGCCCCTGGCTTGTATTATTATGCTTGTATGACTTATTTTATTTTTAGAGTTGTGTTGTGATATCTTCCCGTGAGTCCCTGATCTTGATCGTACACATTTGCGTGCATGATTAGTGTACGATTGAATCGGGGGCGTCACAAGTTGGTATCAGAGCCGACTGCCTGTAGGAATCCCCCTTCCATACTCCTTGGCCGAAGTCGAGTCTAGACATTGCAAAACTTTTACTAACATGGCTGTGCGGCCCATGGGCCCACGTCGCCATTGGGTGGTATTAGGATCTTTTACTCCTCGATCTTTACTCCGGGATTCTGAACTCTCTTCTATTCGGGTTTAACGATTTTTACTAAAGTCTAACTTTAGGTTCTCGAAAGCACTTTCTCCCGGAGAGCCCTTCAGTCCAGATGATCGCCGGCTGCACCAGAAGATTTCGAAGATACTCTTCGATATTCTCTCGAGACCTTGTGCCGTTGCTTTTGCAATTCCCTTCCACCGAAATGTCCCTATGGATAAATACTTACACCTGTCGTGCTTACTTTTATTCCCAGTCGATCTTGTTATTACAAGATACCCTGAGAATATTTTGTGCCTACTGCCTTGCAGTTCTTTGCCACCTGATTACCCCTAAGAATAATTTCTCGCACTTTCCAAGTATCCGCTCATCCCCAGTTGTTCAGGTGTTTCACAAAAGTCTTTGAAATACTATTCAATCCTCCGAAAATCCTTAGCAACTAATGCTCTGCAAATACTTGTATGGTTATATTATGGATGCTCCCATATTACTAGCAATATTCACTATTATCTTTTGACAACGTCATTTTGATCCTATTGATTCAACATGTGTGCGAATGCACACAATCATCTATCAACCCTTCTAAATTATCTTTCTAGCTCAGACATCCTTTTAAACATGAGCTGGTCCCCGACCAGTCGGATTGCCATCGATTGTACCCCTAAGTCTATGCAACTTATCCATCCTTAATCAGAGCGTTTGCTTCTGATCCCTTGATCGGAAATCATAATCCTTTTGCATTTGAACTTTGAATTAGTCAGGTGTTTCTATAATCAGATCTCCTTGCATTCTTCTTCCTCTGGTTGAGTACCGATGCTCACATCATATCCCTTGTGGACCATCGGTTCCTTTGTTGGATTTTATCCGATAGTGTGCTTCATATTGAATAACCTTGTGAGCCTTTGCATGGGTATATAATGCCTTTGGTAAATTGTATCATCTGCTTTTGAACAGTGCTCTACTTTCGAGCTTGTATTATTTACTCCGAAGTTTGTGGTATATGTTCCTAAGATGCCCTGATGGGTTGAACCTACGCCTTCCCTAATCCGCGTGAACCCAAAATATTACACGGGTCATACTTATCTGGTATTGCACCCGGTAAAAACTTTCAACAACTAATGTCATTTTCGAAATACGAGAGGTGAATGAAAGGTTATGCGTTGAACAAGTGGGAGTCGACCTTGAACCCTGTGTTCATGCCCATGGACACGATGTATACCTTATCATGGAAGCTTCTCTTAAAATAATTATCCCCTTGTTATAAGTTCATCTTGTATCCATGGACGTGATTCCGACCATGTTCTCCTTTAAATACCATTTCTCGTGCAAGTTTAAGCACTTGTCTTTTGCACAGCAATACCCTAGTCCAACCTCTACTTTGATCTGTCGTCGAGTATTACCCCCCTGGTATCTCGAGATTATCATGGAACTGCATAACTTCTTATGAGTTCTTCATCAAGTGCTACATTCTCACTGATTCCAATTTTTCATGGGCTCTAAGTTATTAAACACTCAAAGACACCGATAACTAACTCAAGTCCGCACCGCGATTAACCAACTCTTGGTAGCCTTCATTACTTACGAGTTTGAACTTGATCACGTCATTCCTAGCCTGATTGGCTATATCCTTATCGTGCTAAATTTTAAACTGTGCTACCTGGTCCTTCTTCCCGAAGCAGAACTTTCGATGATGAGCTAAGCCTTACGCTGATTTCCTCGCCTTATCGTTCCATCTTGAACGACAAGCTTGAATTCGAGTTTGTGTCGTACTCATGGTCCCAAGAACATTTTGGTTCATTATTCCTTTGACTTGATGTCATCGTCGATCGATTACATCTTCATGAAACTTCTCGACTAATGTGTCGTGATCAGCATGAACATCCTGAGCTCTTCCAAAATATCTATTGAATTCTTGATGAGAAATACCACCCCTTTTGCTCTCGATGACTTGTGTTGTCATCGACCACTTTATTGACTTCTGTTCAACACAAACTTGTCCATGTTTTGTGTCATACCTTAAGATCCTTGCTATCCAGCAATTGTTCTTCTTTACCTTGGAGTATTACCACCTTTTATGCCAAGAATGCCGTGAGAATTTCACCACCTCTTATGAATTCTTGGTACTTGTGATACTTCCTGCCATCTCCGTTCATCCCTTGGTCCCCATGTTGTTTCTAACCGAAAAATCGACAATTGAACTATACTGTGTGAATTCGAAACTCCTAGCAACCCTGTTGCTTTGAAGCTAATGGTCGTCTAACGCCCCGAGACCGACGCTCCAGAAGACTTTCATGTATTTCGAGTTTCGCCGTGTGTTTCAATTGCTTTGTTGCATTCATCATGTCATCTCTTGCATTGCATCATGTCGTCATGTCATCATATCATTAATTTTTGCAACTCAACTAAACAAATCGTATGGATCTTTGGTCCATTTAAATCGAGGGATGTTCACAATGGTGATTTCTCTTTATAACATATCCTCCCAATATTAGGGAGCTATATTAAACATTTCTTTAATTTTGAAATCACCATAACACACTTGCAAATTATCTCAATGCCTTTGTTATCTTAATTCTTGGTTTCCAACCTTGCCATATATTCTTTCATCATATTCCGGAGCTCCACCAAAAATCCCAACATTTTTGGACACCTCTAATTCCTAGTCCTTGTTCAAACCATTTGAATTAAATCCAAATGACTTTGATTTAAATTCTTGCAATCATGCCTCTCCTATTTTTCGTGGACCATGCACATTTTTACGAGTCTGTAAAAATTGTCCCCGCGCCCAACTCTTTCTCTAACCTTTCTTTTCTTCCCTTTTCTTTCTCTTTATTTTCTGTTTTGAAAATAGTAAGAGAGAGAAGGAGCCCAACAGCCAGCAGGCCTCCTGATCTTTTCCCTCTCCCCACCTAAGTGGCCTAAGGCCCAGCCACCGGCCTCTAAGGCCCATCCGGCCCCTGTCTACCGAACCCTAGCCTGCACGCAGCGCCCTCAGCATCTCTCCCTCGATCCCTCCTCCTCATTCCCTCGCGCCGCCACGCACGCATCGAGCCAGAAAGAGGAGCTCCCTGCGCCCGATCCCCTCGTCGCCTCCACCGGGAGAGCTCCCCCGCACCCATCGCCTCCCTGCCATGGCCGAGCGCCGCGCCGGGCCTCCTGCGCCGCAACTGGAGTCCAACTCCGGCGCCCCTGCCTCGCGTCGTCTTCTTCACCCCCCTGCTCGAGTCCCCTGCATCACGCCCCGTCGCCGGAGCCGCGCCAAGCCGCCATCCTCTCCTCGCCGGTGCGCCCCCCTCCATTCCGGCGTCGGGAACGGGACCCCGCGCCCGGATCTCGCCTCCACCACCATGCGCCGGCGCCCTGCAGCCGCCTCCACCACCAGATCAGGATGGCCTCCGCCGCCCTTGCCCGTTCCCGGCCGGACCCTACCGGCAGGGCCCCGTCCCCAACTCCGGCGCGCCAAGCTCGCCGCCTCCCTGCCATGGCCGCGCCAAGCCCCTCTCCATCGACCCCGCACGCCGTCGCAGAAACTTCATTGCCGTCAGCCGGTGTAGCAGCGCCACCGCAGTACCGCCCCAACCTCCGCGACCAGCGCCTCCACTACCTCCCTGTTGCTGCGCCAGCCTCCTGCATCGCGCCAAGTCCCAGCATCGCGCCCCTGTTGTTGTTGACGCCAAGTCCAATGGTCACCGAGCGTGGAATTTGCCAGGTACCACCAAGTTCCTGATGGATGCGCCAAGTCCCCAGCGAGACCTGTTTTCGTCAAGTTAGACTACACGGCTATGACCTCGGAGTTGGACCGCAAGCGCCAAGTGCCCCACCGGCAAGACCATACAGACGCTCGAACGACTACAGACCGAAATGTCAAGTACCTCGTCGATACGTGTACGACTACCGTCGCCGAAGTCCGTGAGTACCACTACTTCCACTACCGTCGCCGTGTAGCACTACTTCCTCTATGACCGTCCCGAGAACGACTACTTCCCTCGACATTTGTGAACCGCCTCGAAACGCATGCTTCGAAGGTATAACCCCGAGACGACCGCCGTGGACCGTATGCATGTGTTGTATGAGATGCACCGTTTGCACCGTATCCGAATTGTCACTCGTTTCCATGCCACTAACTCGTGGGAACCCGGTTGCCGGGATCACCCCACCATCTTGCATGACACGCTCACGACATGCTTCCTTTTTCACTGGTATCTCCATGAGCTACCGGAACCGATATGTTGCCATGGCACCATTTCCGTTGTCGTTGCCGTGGCACCCTTTTTCGTTTCCGCCACGATGACAATTGCTTCTTAATGCTCTTGTCAACTTTTAATGATAATTGCATAAAACTTGTATAAGTCATCCGCATCATGATAACAACATTTAAATTGCTTAAAATTGTTGCTTGCATTAAATTGCTAAATGCCATGTTAAAATGATTTATTTCATAACTAATTAACCGTAACTCGGAATTTAATAAACTTTATATGTAAATGGGGTAGAAAAATGCCTAGTTTATCATGGTGTATTTTATTTTGCTATTTAACAACATTAAAATATGGTTTAGGGCAGAACAGCACCAAATCTAAAATATGCACATGAGGATTTTCCGGAATTGTTGTTTGTTGTTCCGGCCTCATTTAAACTTGCCTAAATAGTTAGTTTTCATATGCTTCACCCCTTGCCATGTTTAATAACATTTAATATTGTGGGGTACATAACCAAGAGAGAACTAAATGAGTCATGTGGTGTTTCGTCAATATGCAACTTGTTGCATATTGAGCTCCACTTAATTTGTAGTGTTGTTTGTTGCACTTTGCCATGCCATGCTCATTAAACCGGACATGCATCATACTTGATTGTGCATCATGCCATGTTTATGTGATGGTTGTTTACTATGTTGCTTGCTTCTTTCCGGGTTGTTTCTCTCGTTAGCTTCGGTTTCGTTCCGGAGTTGTGAGGATCCGTTCGACTTCGTCCGTTTGTCTTCTTCATGGACTCGTTCTTCTTCCTTGCGGGATTTCAGGCAAGATGACCATACCCCCGAAATCACTTCTATCTTTGCTTGCTAGATTGCTCGCTCTTTTGCTATGCCTATGCTGTGATACCTACCACTTGCTTTTTCATGCCTCCCATATTGTTAAGCCAAGCCTCTAACCACCTTGTCCTAGCAAACCGTTGTTTGGCTATGTTACCGCTTTGCTCAGCCCCTCTGATAGCGTTGTTAGTTGCAGGTGAAGATGAAGTTTGTTCCTTGTTGGAACATGGAGATGTTGTTCCTTGTTGGAACATGTTTACTTGTTGGGATATCACAATATCTCTTATTTAATTAATGCATCTATATACTTGGTAAAGGGTGGAAGGCTCGGCCTTATGCCTGGTGTTTTGTTCCACTCTTGCCGCACTAGTTTCTGTCATATCGGTATTATGTTCCCGGATTTTGCGTTCCTTACACGGTTGGGTGATTTATGGGACCCCCTTGACAGTTCGCTTTGAATAAGACTCCTCCAGCAAGGTCCAACCTTGGTTTTACCATTTGCCACCTAAGCCTTTTTCCCTTGGGTTCTGCAGACTCAAGGGTCATCTTTATTTTACCCCCCGGGCCAGTGCTCCTCTGAGTGTTGGTCCAAACTAGAGCACCGTGCGGGACCGTCCCTTGGCAACTTGGGTTACGTTGGTACCTGTACGCTTAGCTTATCCGGTGTGCCCTGAGAACGAGATATGGTGCAGCTCCTATCGGGATTTGTCGGCACACCGGGTGGTCTTGCTGGTCTTGTTTTACCATTGTCGAAATGTCTTGTAGCCGGGATTCCGAGACTGATCGGGTCTTCCCAGTAGAAGGAATATCCTTCGTTGACCGTGAGAGCTTATAATGGGCTAACTTGGGACACCCCTGCAGGGTATTATCTTTCGAAAGCCGTGCCCGCGGTTATGAGGCAGATGGGAATTTGTTAATGTCCGGTTGTAGAAAACCCGAAGTTGATCTTAATTAAAATACACCAACCGCGTGTGTTACCGTGATGGTATCTTCTCGGCGGAGTCCGGGAAGTGAACACGGTGTTGGAGTTATGATTGACGTAGGTTGTTCTAGGATCACTTCTTGATCATAGTTGTTCGACCGTGCTTTTGCCTCCTCTTCTCGCTCTCTTTTGCGTATGGTAGCCACCATATATGCTAGTCGCTTGATGCAGCTCCACCGCATACCTTTACCCTTCCTATAAGCTTAAATAGTCTTGATCTCGCTGGTGTGAGATTGCTGAGTCCCCGTGACTCACAGATACTTCCAAAACCAGTTTGCAGGTGCCGATGAAACCGTGCAGGTGACGCACCCGAGCTCAAGGAGGAGCTCGATGAAGATCTTGTTCATTGTGTTGTTTCGTTTCAGTTGATCAGTAGTGGAGCCCAGTTGGGGTCGATCAGGGATCTGTGTAGCATTTGGGGTAGTCTTATTTTATTTTGGTTCCGTAGTCGGACCTTGATTGTATCTGTTTGATGTAATGCTTTACTCATGTATTGCGTGAAGTGGCGATTGTAAGCCAACTATGTATCTCTTTCCCTTATGTATTACATGGGTTGTGTGAAGATTACCTCACTTGCGACATCGCTTTCAATGCGGTTATGCCTCTAAGTCATGCTTCGACACGTGGGAGATATAGCCGCATCGAGGGCGTTACAGGTCGACATTTCATTCTTAGGCCATTGATTATCGGATCACCATTCTAACATTGATCGTACTACCTAAGCACATATTTCGGGTGCAGTTTTCAACCAATGTTTGATAGTGTATGTTTTCCTCGAGCATACCTCATTATATCATTTGATCCGACAAATGTTATCTCCTTGTTCACATAATTGTGGAAAACCATCTCTTGGAAATCCCAATGAATTGTTGCCGAGATCATTAGCCACCTCCTCATCCTCTCCTTGGTTTAATGATGAACGCATGATTCGGAACTTGCTTCCATAGTCCATTTCCTGAGAATCTTACAATGTCATCTCGACAATTTGTGTTGCACCTTTCTTCTCAGGCATCCCGAGTCTGAGGTATCCTGACGCCAATCAGATCTGAATCTCGGTCAGATATGATGGTTGGAACAAATTTTCAAGAGTTATAACATTGGTCTTTATACGACTCGGTAAGGTGATGTCATGCCTAGTGCACCTGACTGGAGGACCTAGTGTTATAGTTTCCTTTTTAACTAGGTTAAACATTTTTCAATGAGGAAATTGAATGCCTTGTTTAATAAGTTATCCTGATGGATCCTTTGTATATCCAAAGTCCGACCTTTGCTTGAAGACCATGTCAATGCTATCTCGAAGCATGTCTATGGTACTCCGATTTTCAACAGGAACATTTGAAGCCCAATGCTAAATGTTTCCTGCTCAATTATCCAAACCCCGTTGTATGGGTAATGTCATGAAATTTCTCTCCCCTTTCCTAAAGGGTTTTCTACATTATATCCTGTCATTGATATCATGCTCTGCTTGTCCTTGGGAATGATATACCCCTGAAATATGTGTTTAAACACATTTTCCTTTCCAGTGTTTTGTTTAGCCTGCTTGTAATCTACTTAACTGAGCAGTGATAATTCCCTGCTTATGTAAACACCTCGGTGTACAACTTTGTCAGTAAGACCCCGTTACTTTTGTTGATGACATTTCGATAACCGTCGATGGACGAGAACTTTGCCTACTGTTTCGCCTCGTTTCAACGGGCAGGAAAATGGTTCTCTTCGTCCCTCGCCCTTGGTACCGATGTTGTTGTCGACATAACTGGCAGACTAACCTCTGACATGCCTTGCTTACATGACCGTGCAAGATGTCAATGCCCTTCCTACTTTTAACCACATGGTGGGACCATAACCCATAGTTCCACAGGATCGAAACCTAACTCTCCGGCACACCCTGTTTCCAAAGTTAATCCTCACGCTTGGCTTCGTATGCAATTCGCAAGCCACATTCCTAGTGATCTATTCTGGTAACAGAAGCAATACTTAATCTCGATGCTGTGGACCCCTTTCACGCCCTGTTTCAGGCATCAAATGATTGGCTACCTGCTCGAAACTTCCCATGATACCTCCTTACTTTGCTCTCGATATTTTCTTAAGTTTCAATTCGAGAGTTACCTTCCGCCACCTTCCCCGATGTTATCGACCAGGTAGTCAACCTTGTCGAGGTCCCTTCTCCCCGAATACTCCCCCTTTATTCTTTCGTAAGTACGATAGAGTTTCCGAAGAAAGGATGCCGTCTTCATCATGATGACATGAAGCAGAGAAATGGAGACATCAACGTAATGGGTCGACCGCTTCGAGAAGAGCAACCAAGACCGAGAAGACTCGTTAGAATTTCGCAACCAAATCCCTTCCCCCTTACCTCCCCTCTTAAATCTCGGGACGAGATTTCTTGTAGTGGAGGAGAATTGTGACGCCCGGGTATTTAAGCTACAGTGAACCTCTGCTAATGATGCCATGTCACATTGATTACTGTTGCTAAACTCGCGTTAGTTCGAAACCGGTTCGAGTCCAAATTAAAAATCAAACAAACAATAAAAGTTTTCAAACCTTAAAACAAAGATTGTTCGGGTTGTACCAAATAATGCATAGGCAATTATGATGGAGGAACCCCATTTTAAAAAAAATGTTTAAATACTCTAAGGTGAATAAAACAGTTGCAAAAACCGATATTTAAAGGCTTTCATAATTAATAAAATTCTAAACAAAATTGTTTTGGGGTAAAACCTTTTGGGCAGTGGGTTTCGTGGTATTACTATTTTAGGGTTCATTTTAATATTAAGTAAGAAGTATAATTAAGATAAACTAAAATAAAGAACAAAAAAAATAAACAAAAGAAAAAGAAAATACACAACCCCCCCGGGCCAACCGGCCCAGCTAGCCAACCGGCCGGCCCAGCCGGCCCTCCTCTCTGGCCTACAAGGCCACCTCCCCGAACCCTAACTCCCACCCGATCCCCACTCTCCCCCACTCGTCCCACCCCCGCGCGTCTCCCTCGTCCCTCCTCGATCTGGATCGGGGGAGACGGCGCCTCGACTCCGCCGCCTCATCCCTGCGCCCCGTCGCCGGCCAGCGCCGCCCGTCTCCGCCGGCGCCTCCTCATCGCCTCCCCACACCGCCTCCTCAACTCTCCCCCCCGATCCAGATCGGGGGCAGTGAACAGCGGCGACCGCGCCACCCCGCACCCCTGACGCCAGCGCCCGTCCCCGGTGCCACCCCGACGCCCCACCTCGCCGCACGCTGGACTGCCTCGCCCCTCCTTCTCCCTTGCACGTCGCCCGGACCGCCGACGCCGCCTGGTGCCGCCTCGCCGCGACCCCGCCGCCCGGGGCCCCGCCGCAGGAGCCCCCCTCGCCGTTGTCACCACCTCGCGGACGCCGCGCTCCTCCGTCCTCGCCACTGCCCCGTCGTCTTCGACTGCACGCCGCCACGCCGCACGTCGTCCTCGACCTCCGTCGAGCCCACTGCCATGAACCCTACGCCGCCCTGTGAGCTCCCCCCTCCTCCTCTCTTCCTCGCGCGCACGCGCCCACGCCATAGCCTTCTTCCCCCGGCTCCGCTGGCGCCGCCGTGGCCTCGCCTCGCCCGGCGTGCCATCGCGCATCCCCTGTGCGCGCTTGCGCCTCCCCTTCCCCCCAAATACGCCCCGCGGGTGCTACCCCGCCTCGCCGGCGTTGCTGCGGCTTCCCCGCCGGCGACCGGACTGGCCCCGCCGCGCCACTGGTCTCACCCGAGGCCAGCGCCCGGGTTGGCCCCTGTCGGGCGCCCCCGCGCCCGAAACCATTAGCGCTCATGTACCCGTTAGGCCCCATGGCCCTATGACACATGGGCCCCGCCAGAGAACGTTTTAATAAAAAAAGAATTAAAAATAATAATAATAATACTAATAAATAAATAAATAAATAATGAAATTAATTAATTAATCAATCAATTAATTAACTAATTAATTAACTTAATTAATTCTGATTAAATTACCAATTAAGATTAATTAACCTAAGGATTAATTAACTTAATTAACTACTGTTAATTAGCTAATTAATTAGTATGACAGTGGGGCCCACCCCATTAATTATTTATGATTAGTTTAATTAATCCGTTAATTAAAATGTGTCACGGACCAGTGGGACCCACTGGTCAGGTTGACCAGTCAACCCTGTTGACTGCTGACGTGAGCATGACATCATGCTAATGTCATTAATTCATTTTCGAATTAATTAAATAATTAATTAAATTTCAAAAATTAATATAATCTTTAGAAAATCATATCTTTTAACCCGTAACTCGGATTAAAATACTTTATACATGAAAGTTGCTCAGAACGACGAGACGAATCTGGTTACACTCTCCTTTCGTCCGCCACACATCCCTATCATAGCAAACACGCAACTTTCCCCCTCCGACTCCTTTGTCCGAAAACGCGAGACACCGGGGATACTTTCCCAGATGTTTCCCCCCTTCACCGATATCACCTCATACCGCGTTAGGGCACCCGTAACACCGATACTTGTCATGTCATGCATCGCTATGCATCTGTTTGCTTAAATATTTATTGTTTCTTCCCCCTCTTCTCTCGCTAGACACCGAGGCCGACGCCGCTGCTGGTGCCCCGACGGACTACGGTGTTGACGACCCCTCCTTCTTACCAGAGCAACCAGGCAAGCCCCCCCCCCCTTGATCACCAGATATCGCCTACTCTCCTCTATACTGCTTGCATTAGAGTAGTGTAGCATGTTACTGCTTCCGTTATTCCTATCCTGATGCATAGCCTGTCCTTGCTACTACTGTTGTTACCTTTACCTGCAATCCTACATGCTTAGTATAGGATGCTAGTTTTCCATCAGTGGCCCTACATTCTTGTCCGTCTGCTGTGCTATACTATTGGGCCGTGATCACTCGGGAGGTGATCACGGGTATATATACATGATACATGTGGTGACTAAAGTCGGGTCGGCTCGAGGAGTACCCGCGAGTGATTCACGGATTGGGGGCTGAAAGGACCTTTGTCCCGACGGCCCTCTGGGTGGATCTTTGTGGCGGAGCGATAGGGCAGGTTGGGACTACCTGGGTGAGAGGTGGGCCTGGCCCTGTCGGCGTTCGCGGTTACTTCAAAATAACACGCTTAACGAGATCTTGGTATTTGATCCGAGTCTGGCCATTTGGTCTATACGCACTAACCAACTACGTGGGAAAGATATGGGCACTCGACGTCGTGGTATCAGCCGAAGCCTTCGTGACGTCAGCGACTGAGCGGCGCGCCTCGGGTTGGACCGCGTAACGTGACTTCCTTTGTAATGGAGGTTGCTAGGTCTACTCTCCGGCCGCGTACGCAACGTGCAGGTGTGCTATGGGCGATGGGCCCAGACCCCTGTGCGCTTAGGATTAGATCGGCATGCTGACCGCTCTGTTGTGCCTAGGTGGGGCTGCGACGTGTTGATCTTCCGCGGCCGGGCATGACCCAGAAAAGTGTGTCCGGCCAAATGGGATCGAGCGTGTTGGGTTATGTGGTGCATCCCTGCAGGGAAGTTTATCTATTCGAATAGCCGTGTCCCTCGGTAAAAGGACGACCCGGAGTTATACCTTGACCTTATGACAACTAGAACCGGATACTTAATAAAACACACCTTTCAAGTGCCAGATACAACCCGGTGATCGCTCTCTGATAGGGCATCGAGGAGGGGATCGCCGGGTAGGATTATGCTATGTGATGCTACTTGGAGGACTTCAGTCTACTCTCTTCTACATGCTGTAAGATGGAGGCTGCCAAAAGCGTAGTCTTCGACAGGATTAGCTATCCCCCTCTTATTCTGGCATTCTGCAGTTCAGCCCACTGATATGGCCCTTTACACATATATCCATGCATATGTAGTGTAGCTCCTTGCTTGCGAGTACTTTGGATGAGTACTCACAGTTGCCTTGTTTCCCCTTTTCCCCATCTCTCTACCCGATTGCTGCAACCAGACGATGCAGCCCAGGATCCAGACACCACCGTCGACGACGACTCCTTCTACTCTGGAGGTGCCTACTACTACGTGCACCCCGTTGACGACGACCAAGAGTAGTTAGGAGGATCCCAGGCAGGAGGCCTGCGCCTCTTTCGATTGTATCCCAGTTTGTGCTAGCCTTTTTAAGGCAAACTTGTTTAACTTATGTCTGTACTCAGATATTGTTGCTTCCACTGACTCGTCTATGATCGAGCACTTGTATTCGAGCCCTCGAGGCCCCTGGCTTGTATTATGATGCTTGTATGACTTATTTTATTTTTAGAGTTGTGTTGTGATATCTCCCCGTGAGTCCCTGATCTTGATCGTACACATTTGCGTGCATGATTAGTGTACGATTGAATCGGGGCGACACAGTTGGACTATGAAGATACAAGATTGAAGACTTCGTCCCGTGTCCAGATGGGACTCTCCTTGGCGTGGAAGGCAAGCTTGGCAATATGGATTTGTAGATCTCCTTCCTTGTAACCGACTCTGTGTAACCCTAGCCCCTCCGGTGTCTATATAAACTGGAGGGTTTAGTCCGTAGGACAGAAGAACAACAATCATACCACAAGCTAGCTTCTAGGGTTTAGCCTCTCTGATCTCGTGGTAGATCAACTCTTGTACTACCCATATCATCAATATCAATCAAGCAGGAGTAGGGTTTTACCTCCATCGAGAGGGCCCGAACCTGGGTAAAAACATCGTGTCCTTTGTCTCATGTTACCATCCGCCTAGACGCACAGTTTGAGACCCCCTACCCCGAGATCCGCCGGTTTTGACACTGACATTGGTGCTTTCATTGAGAGTTCCTCTATGTCGTCATCGTTAGGCTTGATGGCTCCTTCAACCATCGATAGTGATGGAGTCCAGGGTGAGACTTTTCTCCCCGGACAGATCTTCGTATTCGGCGGCTTCGTACTACGGGCCAATTCGCTTGGCCATCTAGAGCAGATCGAAAGCTACGCCCCTGGCCACCAGGTCAGGTTTGGAAGCTTGAACTACACGGCCGACATCCACGGATACTTGATCTTCAACGGATTCGAGCCCCCGCCGAGTGCGCCGCACCGTCACGATGAGCATGATTTAGCTCTGCCATCGAACAGTGTTCAGGAGATCACACCTGCAACCACTCCGACCTTCAATTTGTAGCCAGCCACGCCCTTCGTGGACGGGTGGCTAGACCCCGCACCGGATGCCGCAGTCTTAGCGGCGATCGAGCTGAATACCAACCTTACCCTTCATGAAAGCCGTGACCCCAAGTTGCTAGATCTTCTCCGGCCACGGGCTCCGAACTGCCTGTGCCCTTGCCAATCGAATCCGACTGGGCGCTGATCATGGAGTTCACCTCCGCATATATCTTTCAACACTCGCCCTTCGGCGAGATACTAAACTCTCTGAGGTCTCTCTCCTTGTCAGGAGAGTCCTGGCCGGACTGTGACTGGTAGGATTGGGACGCGGATGATGAGGAAATTCGCCGCCCACCCACCACCCACTTAGTAGCCACTGTCGATGATTTAACCGACATGCTAGACTTCGACTCCGAAGACATCGACAGTATGGACGATGATGCAGGAGACGAACAGGAACCACTGCCCACAGGGCACTGGACAACCACCTCATCATATGATATATACATGGTGGACACACCCAAAGAAGGCAATGGCGATGGAACAGCAGAGGATGACCCCTCCAAGAAGCAACCCAAGCGCCGACGTCAGCGGCGCCGCTCTAAGTCTCGCCAAAGCAAAAGCGGTGATACCGGCACAGGAGATAATAACACTCCGGACAGTGATGAAGACAACGACAACCCCCTCCAGCAAGATTCAGCGCAGGAGGATGGAGAAGCCAGCCCTCATGAGAAAGCGGCAGATAGAGAGGTTCAGGATGATAATTACATGCCTCCCTCCGAAGACGAGGCAAGCCTCGATGACGACGAATTTGTCGTGCCTGAGGATCCCGCCGGGCAAGAGCGCTTCAAGCGCCAGCTTATAGCCACAGCAAACAGCCTTAAGAAAAAGCAACAACAGCTTAGAGCTGATCAAGACTTGCTAGCTGACAGATGGACTGAAGTCCTTGCGGTCGAGGAATATGAACTAGAACGCCCCTCCAAGAGTTACCCAAAGCACAGGTTGCTACCCCGTTTAGAGGAGGAAGCATTAAAGCCTACATCTCCAGTGTATGATGCGGCTGATCGGCCACCTCGTGGCCGCGACAGAGAGGCATTTCAGCCAAAAGCTCAGCCCGCACCCCGACGCCACTCAAATAAAAATGCAAAGGCATGGGGAAATATGCTAGACCTGCGAGACGTATTGGAGGACAAAGCAAAGCAAGCAAGATCGATCTACGGATCGCGAGGGCGCCCCACTACGAGAGACGATAACCGTCACGCCGGATACAGTAGAAGTAAATCCGGTCGGGCCGAGCACAGCAGACAAGACTCATTCGAGCTGCATCGTGATATAGCCTAGTACAGAGGCGCCGCACACCCGCTATGCTTCACAGATGAAGTAATTGATCATCAGATCCCAGAGGGTTTCAAACCCGTGAATATCGAATCATACGATGGTACGACAGATCCCGCGGTATGGATTGAGGACTATCTCCTTCATATCCACATGGCCCGTGGCGACGATCTACATGCCATCAAATACCTCCCACTCAAGCTTAAAGGACCAGCTCGGCATTGGCTCAAATGCTTGCCAACATAATCCATTGGATGTTGGGAAGATCTGGAAGCCGCATTCCTTGACAACTTCCAGGGCACTTATGTGCGACCACCAGATGCAGATGACTTGAGCTATATAATTCAGCAGCCAAAGGAATCGGCCAGGCAATTCTGGACACGGTTCCTAACCAACAAAAATCAAATCGTCGACTGTCTAGATGCAGAGGCCCTAGCAGATTTTAAACACAACATCCGCGACGAGTGGCTTGCCCGGCACCTTGGCAAGGAAAAGCCGAAATCTATGGCAGCCCTCACGACACTTATGACCCGCTTTTGCACGGGAGAGGACAGCTGGCTGGCTCGCAGCAATAACATATCAAAGAACCCTGGTACTTCGGATACCAAGGACGGCAATGGCAGGTCATGTCGCAACAAACACAAGCGCCGCATCAACAACGATAATAATGAGGTTACGACAGTCAATGCCGGATTCAGAGGCTCTAAGCCCGGTCAGCGGAAAAATCCATTCAAAAGAAGCACTCCGGTCCCGTCCACTTTGGACCGTATACTCGATCGCTTGTGCCAAATACATGGCACCCCGACAAGCCAGCCAACCACACCAACATGGATTGTTGGGTGTTCAAGTAGGCCGGCAAGTTAAATGCCGAGCACAAGGACAAGGGGCTACACAACAATGACGAGGAGGAGCCCCGGCCGCCGAACACCGGAGGACAGAAGAGATTCCACCCACAAGTGCGGACAGTGAACATGATATACGCAACCCACATCCCCAAGAGAGAACGGAAGCATGCGCTAAGGGACGTATATGCGTTGGAGCCAGTCGCCCCAAAGTTCAACCCATGGTCCTCCTGCCCGATCACTTTCGATCGCAGGGACCACCCCACTAGTATCCGTCAAGGCGGATTCGCCGCATTGGTCTTAGACCCAATCATCGACGGATTTCACCTCACTCGAGTCCTTATGGACGGCGGCAGCAGCCTGAACCTGCTTTACCAGGACATAGTGCGCAAAATGGGTATAGATCCCTCAAGGATTAAACCCACAAAAATGACCTTTAAAGGCGTCATACCAGGTGTAGAGGCCCATTGCACAGGCTCAGTCACACTAGAAGTGGTGTTCGGATCCCCGGATAATTTCCAAAGCGAGGAGTTAATCTTCGATATAGTCCCGTTCCGCGGTGGTTATCATGCACTGCTCGGGCGAACCACATTCGCAAAATTCAATGCGGTGCCGCACTATGCATACCTAAAGCTCAAGATGCCAGGACCTCGGGGGTTCATCACGGTCAATGGAAAAACAGAGTGCTCCCTCCGAATGGAGGAGCACACTATGGCCCTCGCAGCAGAAGCACAAAGCAGCCTCTCAAGGCAATTCTCCAGTCCGGCGATCAAACATCCGGACACCGTCAAGCGAGCCCGAAGTAATCTGCAACAAGACCGCCTGGCACGTTCCTAGCAAGCGTAGCAATGCGGCCCCTACCCCAGCACCAGCCAAATGACGAAATCCGTGCCACGCGTACATAACTACGCATTGAAAATGCCATGGGCATAGGGGGAGGGGCACGACTACGGCACGCCCCACAACGCGGCTCAACCGCACTAGGGGCTTCCTACTTTGTCATTTTTCTTTTTTACTCTCTTTCAGGACTTTACGCTCTGGAAGCTCTGTTCGGCAGTATAATCGCCGAACACATGATACAACAACCAGGGAGGCAGAAAGCTACGTCGTAGTATGGAACCCCCAGGTGGTCTCTATAACGAGCGAAATACCTGCTTTAAATACCACTCCGCAGCTTGCCCTTGGAGGGGACATGTCAGATAGTCCCATTTTTTGCTTATCGCACTACTTGTATCATTCTGCTTTAATACACACTTTTTGAATAAACAATGCATAACACTAGTCTATTACTGCATTCTGTATTCCTTCCTTTTTTGTTCATTCATAACATCCATCACCTGTACACTCTGGTACGGCTAATATGCTAGGGGCTTAAGGACCC
Source organism: Aegilops umbellulata (assembly GCA_032464435.1). Lineage (NCBI taxonomy): Eukaryota > Viridiplantae > Streptophyta > Magnoliopsida > Poales > Poaceae > Aegilops > Aegilops umbellulata. The sequence goes on from CP136058.1 coordinate 337,827,730, forward strand.
CATAATATGGCGTGAGAAGTCCGAACACTTTCGAAAGTGCGGCACCCCGAGTCATGTCTTTGGTCAAATGTTGGGTTTGCCTGGCTCCCATGTTTTGGTACCTTACGTTCCGCTATATCGGCTAAGATAGCACTGGGAGAACTACTGCGATTGTGCCCCGGTTTAGCTGGGCTAGGCACCTCAGTAGAGAAAGCTAAAACTGACTGTCATGATAAGGCGAGAGTTGCTCGCTGTTCGAGAGGTCTCGAGTCCTTAAAGACTTATGCCGCTTAGGGCGAGGAGTCGGCTTTGTCCGACTTAGGCGTGTATCGCACCCCGAACTCGGTCTTCCGAATACTAGGGGCTTCGCCGAAATTTAAAATTGTAGACTTCTATGGCTAAGTGAGAGTGATAAGGCATTATAGTCCGATTGCCTTGTTTGCTGCGCTGAGCACCTCCCTCGAAGGACCCAAGAATGGGAAAAAGAGTGCTCAGATTTATCCTGAACACCCCAGCACTCGCGGCATGGGGGCAGAAGCCGACGACTAGCCATCTCTCAGATTTAAACAACCGCACAGAAGGTAATATTTTAAATTCAAACAAGCGTTGCATAGCGCATATGAAACAAGTTTTCATAAATACAGGATCAAACGAGCAAGTTCACTCAAAAATTACATCCTTGGAACACTCATCCGCCATAAGGCGGGCACCCTTCAGGACGCCCTCATAATACATCTCTGGGCGGCGGTGCTCCTTGCCCTGCGGTGGTCCATCCTTCACCAGCTTCTCAGCATCCATCTTGCCCCAGTGTACTTTAACACGGGCAAGCGCCCTGCAGGCACCCTCAATGCAGACAGAGCGCTTGATGACCTCAAGCAAAGGACAGGCATCCGCAAGCCGCCTCACCAGCCCGAAATAGCTCCCTGGCATGGCCTCTCCAGGCCATAGCCGGACTATAAGACCCTTCATGGCCTCTTCGGCCGCCTTGTGGAGCTTGACCAATTGCTTCAGCTGGTCGCTTAAGGGCACCGGGTGTTCGGCCTCAGTATACTGAGACCAGAACACCTTCTCCATCGAGCTTCCTTCCTCGGCCCGGTAGTGCTTTGCGGCATCCGACACACTGCGGGGCAAATCTGTGAATGCTCCTGGAGAGCTCCAGACTCGGGTAAGTAACAAGTAATTTACTTGCACATGCTTGCTCTGCATAATGAATGCCTTACCCGCCGCTATCTTCTTCACCGCCTCAATTTCCTGGAGGGCTTTTTGGGCTTCGGCCTTGGCATGCTTGGCACCCTCAAGGGTCGTGGCAAGCTCGGACTCTCGCGTCTTCGAGTCAAGCTCCAAAGTCTCGTGCTTTTTCATGAGAGCTTGGAGCTCTTGCTGCACCTCGCCCACCCGCGCCTCTTGCTTCTCCCGCTCGGTGCGCTCCGTGGCCGCTTTGTTTTCAGCCTTGGACAGCGCTCGCTGCAGGGTCGCCACCTGGGTCGTGGCCCCTGGCACATTCATAACGATCCTATCATTTTTGCAACTGCATCTTTTTTTTATATACACATATAGATAAGGCATTAATTACCTTGGTTATCCTCGAGCTGCTTCTTGGCAAGGCCGAGCTCTTTCTCGGACTGCTCGGGGTTCTGCTTCAGTGAATTGACCTCCGCAGTCAGTACAACAGAGGTTAGCAGTGAAGCCTGCATACACATATCGACATACTAGTATTAGACTCCTGTGAATGTTATTTTGATCCTCTATTCGGCTTTTCTTTATGAACGCCAAACAGAGCATCAGGGGCTATTGTCTATGCGGTAATATTTTCATATATTTTAAGTACGTACCTCAAAGCCTGTTAGAAGGCTGGCACAGGCTTCAGTCAGTCCGCTCTTGGCGGACTGAACCTTCTGGATCACCGCACTCATAATAGTGCGGTGCTCCTCGTCGATGGAGGCGCCGTTAAGCACCTCCAGCAAATTATCCGGTGCTTCCGGGTGGACGGAGGTCACCGGCACGGTAGGCTTGCCCCTCTTAGTGGGGGGCCGCCTGCCGGAGTCCGGAACCACTGGAGGTTCCGGTGCGGTATTCGGCCTAGGGCCGAACTTGGAGCCCTTGGGAGCCTTGCTCCCTTTGCGCCTGGAGTCCAGAAGGTCGCCTTGTGGCGCCTCCAGGACTACCTCCCCTCGGCTTGGTGCCCTTTGAGACAACACCTCGGCGTTGTCCGTAGGGCGAGGGGTGGAGGCAGTCGGAAGTGATCCTCCGCTGCTCATAGCCAACGGGTCCAAAGAACCGCTCGACAAGGATACGTCGATGCGGGCCCGGGACGGACTGCATAACCATGTCCGGCGTTAGAAGAAGCTGTGCAATTAAACGGTGCCATGAGTTACTCTGGTGTCTGAATACTTACGATCTCGCCAGGGGCTTGGCCCTGGGTGGCCACTCGTCTTCGCTGTCGGCGGCGGTGGCCGAGTAGTCCGGAGGGTGAGTCCTTCCCTTCTTGGACCCTCCGGCCTCCCCAGTTGGGGCGGCCTTCCTCTTCTTATCTTCCCCGGCTAGAGGGGAAGAACCTTTATCTGCCTCCTCCTCGTTTCCACAGGAGGAGTGCCTCTCGGAGTTATCGGACGATGAGTCCGATAACACCTGGCGCCGGGAACTCTTTCGGGTTCCCGTGGCCTTCTTATTGATCTTCTTCTCCGGCACCTCGTAAGGCGCCGGAGTCAGCATCTCCATCAGGAGAGCATCGGCGGGGTCTTCGGGCAGGGGGGGCCGGACAATCAATCTATCTCGATGTCTCCACCCATTCCTGTCAAAGGCATGGAAGCTCAGACCCCGCGCATAGTTAAACCATGAAAAATGAATACCCTATAAGAGATAAAATAGCTTACCGCACTGGCTTGGCGCTTCGCGCTGAATCCGCGATCCTCGGTAAGGGGAGGAGGAGCCTCGGCGCCCTTAAATTGCACCTTCCAAGCATCCTCGTGTGTTGTGTCGAAGAGCTCACTCAGATTTTGGTGCTGGGCCGGGTCGAACTCCCACAAGTTGGACGCCCGTTGTTGACACGTGAGGATCCGGCAGATGAGCATGACCTGGACTATGTTGACAAGCTGGAACTTCTTGTTTACCATGTTTTGGATATAGGTTTGGAGTCCGGTCAGCTCTCCCGGACTACCCCAGGGCAGGCCCTTCTCTTTCCAGGAGGTGAGCCGCATGGGGATTCTGGATCGGAACTCGGGGGCCGCTGCCCATTTGGGGTCACGCGGCTCGGTGATGTAGAACCACCCCGATTGCCACCCCTTTATGGTCTCCACGTAGGAGCCCTCGAGCCATGTGGCGTTGGGCATCTTGCCCACCATGGCGCCTCCGCACTCTGCCTGTTGGCCGCCCACCACCTTCGGTTTGACATTGAAGGTCTTTAGCCATAGGCCGAAGTGGGGCTTGATGCGGAGGAAGGCCTCACACACGACGATAAACGCCGAGATGTTGAGGATGAAGTTTGGGGCCAGATCGTGGAAATCCAGGCCGTAGTAGAACATGAGTCCGCGGACGAATGAGTGGAGAGGGAATCCCAGTCCGCGGAGGAAATGGGTAAGGAACACTACCCTCTCATGGGGCCTGGGGGTGGGAACAAGATGCCCCGCATCTGGGAGCCGGTGTGCGATATCATTGGGCAGGTATCCGGCTCCCCTCAGCTTCTTGATGTGTCCCTCCGTGACGGAGGAAACCATCCACTTGCCTCCCGCTCCGGACATGGTTGGAGAAGGTTGAGGAAGAGAATGTGGACTTGGGCGCTGGAGCTCGAGTGTGCGAGAATGGATGAGCAAAGGAGGAAGAAGGCGTGGGTGGAAAAAGGTGAATCCTTATCCCTTTATATGGGCGGACGAAACTATGCGTCCCCACCATCCTGGTAAAACTCGCTTATCCCCCAAGCGCCGTAATTAATGGCGCGGTTGGGTTACCCACGTCCGTATTGATGAGAATCCCTTGATAAGGGGACACGATCTCTGCTTCGATAAGACGTGCCGAGGAAACCACCTCGCAAAATGCGCTGAGGTTGGCTGTAAAAAATGATTCGAATAAAGGCTTGGCTGTGGTGTGATGTCACATTATGGGATACGTCAGCAGATTAGATTTGTGGAAATATTATTCTCTCTACGGTGGTATGTGGAACTTGTTTTGCAGAGCCAGACACGGTCCTCGTGTTCAAAACCTTCTATGAAGTATTCGGAGGAGGAACCCGCCTTGCAATGCCGAAGACAATCTGCGCGCCGGACTCATCGTCATTGAAGCCTGGTTCAGGGGCTACCGAGGGAGTCCTGGATTAGGGGGTATCCGGCTAGCCGGACTATAACCTTTGGCCGGACTGTTGGACTATGAAGATACAAGATTGAAGACTTCGTCCCGTGTCCGGATGGGACTCTCCTTGGCGTGGAAGGCAAGCTTGGCAATACGGATTTGTATATCTTCCTTGTAACCGACTCTGTGTAACCCTAGCCCCCTCCGGTGTCTATATAAACCGGAGGGTTTAGTCCATAGGACAGAAGAACAACAATCATACCATAGGCTAGCTTCTAGGGTTTAGCCTCTCTGATCTCGTGGTAGATCAACTCTTGTACTACCCATATCATCAATATCAATCAAGCAGGAGTAGGGTTTTACCTCCATCGAGAGGGCCCGAACCTGGGTAAAAACATCGTGTCCCTTGTCTCCTGTTACCATCCGCCTAGACGCACAGTTCGGGACCCCCTACCCGAGATCCGCCGGTTTTGACACCGACAGGGAGAACATTGTATTGAGATCCAAAAAGAGAGAAGAAGCCATCTAGCTAATAACTATGGACCCGAAGGTCTGAGGTAAACTACTCACACATCGTCGGAGAGGCTATGGTGTTGTTGTAGAAGCCCTCCATGATCGATGCCCCCTCCGGCGGAGCTCCGGAATAGGCCCCAAGATGGGATCTCACGGGTACAGAAGGTTGTGGCGGTGGAATTAGGTTTTTGGCTCCGTATCTGGTAGTTTGGGGGTATGTAGGTATATATAGGAGGAAGGAGTACGTCGGTGGAGCAACATGGGGCCCACGAGGGTGGAGGGCGCGCCTGGGGGGTAGGCGCGCCCCCTACCTCGTGCCCTCCTGGTTGATGTCTTGACGTAGGGTCCAAGTCCTCTGGATCACGTTCGTTCCGAAAATCACGTTCCCGAAGGTTTTGTTCCGTTTGGACTCCGTTTGATATTCTTTTTCTGCGAAACTCTGAAATAGGCAAAAAACAGCAATTCTGGGCTGGGCCTCCGGTTAATAGGTTAGTCCCAAAAATAATATAAAAGTGTATAATAAAGCCCAATAATGTCCAAAACAGAATATAATATAGCATGGAACAATAAAAAATTATACATACGTTGGAGACGTATCACCCCTCCCGATGAGAGGATTGATGGTGATGACGATGGTGACGATTTCCCCCTCCCGGAGGGATGTTTCCCCGGCAGAACAGCTCCGTCGGAGACCTAGATTGGTTCTGCCTCGAGATGGCGGCACTTCGTCCTGAAAGCTTCCTTCTTATTTTTTTCTAGGGCAAAAGACACCTTATACCAGAAGATGGGCATCGGGGGGCTTCCAGGTGGCCCACGAGGCAGGGGGTGCGCCCAGGGGGTAGGGCGCGCCCTCCACCCTCGTGGACAGTGGGTGGCCCCCTCTATTGCTTTCTTCACCCAATATTTTTAATATATTCCAAAACTGACTTTCGTGGAGTTTCACGACTTTTGGAGTTGTGCAGAATAGGTCTCTAATATTTGCTCCTTTTCCAGCCCAGAATTCCACCTGGCGGCATTTCCCTCTTCATGTAAGCCTTGTAAAATAAGAGAGAAATGGCATAAGTATTGTGAAATAATGTGAAGTAATAGCCCATAATGCAATAAATATCAATATAAAAGCATGATGCAAAATGGACGTATCAGAGACACGGAGATTTTTGGCGTGGTTCTGATAGGTGGTGCTATCGTACATTCATGTTGGTGGAGACTTCAACCCACGAAGGGTAACTGTTGTGCGAGTCCACGAAGGGCTCCACCCACGAAGGGTCCACGAAGAAGCAACCTTGTCTATCCACCATGGCCATCGCCCATGAAGTACTTGAAGGAAATATGCCCTAGAGGCAATAATAAAGTTGTTATTTATATTTCCTTATATCATGATAAATGTTTATTATTCATGCTAGAATTTAGTTAACCGGAAACTTAGTACATGTGTGAATACATAGACAAGCAGAGGGTCACTAGTATGCCTCTACTTGACTAGCTCGTTGAATCAAAGATGGTTAAGTTTCCTAGCCATTGACATGAGTTCTCATTTGATTAACGGGATCACATCATTAGGGAATGATGTGATTGACTTGACCCATTCCGTTAGCTTAGCACTTGATCGTTTAGTATATTGCTATTGCTTTCTTCATGACTTATACATGTTCCTATGACTATGAGATTATGCAACTCCCGAATACCGGAGGAACACTTTGTGTGCTACCAAACGTCACAACGTAACTGGGTGATTACAAAGGTGCTCTACAGGTGTCTCTGATGGTACTTGTTGAGTTGGCATAAATCGAGATTAGGATTTGTCACTCCGATTGTCGGAGAGATATCTCGGGGCCCTCTCGGTAATGCACATCAATATAAGCCTTGCAAGCAATGTGACTAATGAGTTATTTGCGGGATGATACATTACGGAACGAGTAAAGAGACTTGTCGGTAACGAGATTGAACTAGGTATTGAGATGCCGACGATCGAATCTCGGGCAAGTAACATACCGATGACAAAGGGAACAACCTATGTTGTTATGCGGTTTGACCGATAAAGATCTTCGTAGAATACGTAGGAGCCAATATGAGCATCCAGGTTCCGCTATTGGTTATTGACTGGAGACGTGTCTCGGTCATGTCTACATAGTTCTCGAACCCGTAGGGTCCGCACGCTTAACGTTCGGTGACATCGTATTATGAGTTTATGTGTTTTGATGTACCGAAGGTAGTTCGGAGTCCCGGATATGATCACGGACATGACGGGGAGTCTCGAAATGGTCGAGACATAAAGATCGATATATTGGACGACTATATTTGGACATCAGAATGGTTCCGGGTGAGATCGGGCATTTACCGATGTACCGGGAGGTTACCGGAACCCCCCGGGAGGTATATGGGCCTTACTGGGCCATAGTGGGAGAGAGGATAAGGGAGCAAAGGAGGAGGTGCCCCCCAAGCCCAATCTTAATTGGGAGGGGGCCGCCCCCCTTTCCTTCCTCCTTCCTCCCCCTTCCTTCTCTCCTAATCCAACTAGGGAAGGGGGGGGGATCCTACTCCCGGTGGGAGTAGGACTCCCCTTGGGGCGCGCCTAGGAGGCCGCCCCCCCTCCTCCACTCCTTTATATACGGGGGAAGGGGGCACCCCATAGACACACAAGTTGATCATTGATCTTTTAGCCGTATGCGGTGCCCCCCTCCACCATAATCCACCTCGGTCATATTGTCGTAGTGCTTAGGCGAAGCCCTGCGCCGGTAACTTCATCATCACTGCCATCACACCGTTGTGCTGACGAAGCTCTTGCCCGACACTCTACTGGATCGTGAGTTTGTGGGACGTCACCGAGCCGAACGTGTGCAGATCGCGGAGGTGCCGTACCTTTGGTGCTAGGATCGGTCGATCATGAAGACGTACAACTACATCAACCGCGTTGTCATAACGCTTCCGCGTATGGTCTACGAGGGTACATGGAAAATACTCTCCCCTCTCGTTGCTATGCATCACCATGATCTTGCGTGTGCGTAGGAATTTTTTTGAAATTACTACGTTCCCCTATAGTGGCATCCGAGCCAGGTTAATGCGTAGATGTTATTTGCACGAGTAGAACACAAGTGAGTTGTGGGCGATACTAGTCATACTGCTTACCAGCATGTCATACTTTGATTCATCGGTATTGTTGGATGAAGCGGCCCGGACCAACATTACGCGTACGCTTACGCGAGACTGGTTCTACCGACGTGCTTCGCGCACAGGTGGCTGGCAGGTGTCAGTTTCTCCAACTTTAGTTGAATCGAGTGTGGCTACATCCGGTCCTTGTGGAAGGTTAAAATAGCACATACTTGACAAAATATTGTTGTGGTTTTGATGCGTAGGTAAGAACGGTTCTTGCTCAGCCCGTAACAGCCACATAAAACTTGCAACAACAAAGTAGAGGACGTCTAACTTGTTTTTTGCAGGGCATGTTGTGATGTGATATGGTCAAGACATGATGCTAAATTTTATTGTATGAGATGATCATGTTTTGTAACAAAGTTATCGGCAACTGACATGAGCCATATGGTCATTGCTTTATTGTATGAAATGCAATTGCCATGTAATTGCTTTACTTTATCACTAAGCGGTAGCGATAGTCGTAGAAGCAATAGTTGGCAAGACGACAATGATGCTACGATGGGGATCAAGGTGTCGGGCCGGTGACGATGGTGATCATGACAGTGCTTTAGAGATGGAGATCAAAGGCACAAGATGATGATGACCATATCATATGACTTATATTGATTGCATGTGATGTTTATCCTTTATGCATCTTATTTTGCTTAGTTCGACGGTAGCATTATAAGATGATCTCTCATAAATTTCAAGGTATAAGTGTTCTCCCTGAGTATGCACCGTTGCGAAAGTTCGTCGTGCCGAGACACCACGTGATGATCGGGTGTGATAAGCTCTACGTTCACATACAACGGGTGTAAGCCAGTTTTGCACACGTAGAATACTCGGATTAAACTTGACGAGCCTAGCATATGCAGATATGGCCTCGGAACACTAAGACCGAAAGGTCGAGTGTGAATCATATAGTAGATATGATCAACATAGTGATGTTCACCATTGAAAACTACTCCATCTCACGTGATGATCGGACATGGTTTAGTTGATATGGATCATGTGATCACTTAGATGATTAGAGGGATGAGTATCTAAGTGGGAGTTCTTAAGTAATTTTATTAATTGAACTTTAATTTATCATGAACTTAGTACCTGATAGTATTTTGCATGTCTATGTTGTTGTAGATAGATGGCCCATGCTGTTGTTCCGTTGAATTTTAATGCGTTCCTAGAGAAAGCTAAGTTGAAAGATGATGGTAGCAACTACACGGACTGGGTCCGTAACTTGAGGATTATCCTCATTGCTGCATAGAAGAATTACGTCCTGGAAGCACCGCTAGGTGCCAAACCCGCTGCAGGAGCAACGCCAGATGTTAGGAACGTCTGGCAGAGCAAAGCTGATGACTACTCGATAGTTCGTCTTAGAACCAGGACTTCAACGACGTTTTGAACGTCATGGAGCATATGAGATGTTTTATATGTCTCCGTCGTATCTATAATTTTTTATTGTTCCATGCCAATATTATTCAACTTTCATATACTTTTTGGAACTTTTTATACTAGTTTTGGGACTAACATATTGATCTAGTGCCAGTTCCTGTCTGTTGCATGTTTTTGGTTTCACAAAATATCCATATCAAACGGAATCCAAACGGGATAAAAACGGACGCAGCTTATTTTTGGAATATTTGGAAAATCTGGGAGAAAGATCAACGTGAAACGGTGTCCGAGGTGGGCACGAGGTAGGGGGCGCGCCCTACCCCCTGGGCGCACCCCTGACCCTCTTGGGCCACCTGTAAGGCGGTTGATGACCTTCTTCGGCCACAAGAAAGCTAATTTTTGGTAAAAAAATCACGGCGAAGGTTTCAATCCAATCGGAGTTACGAATCTCCATATATACCTGAAACGGTGAAAGGGCACCAGGACAGAACGCAGAAACAGAGAGAGACAGAGAGATAGATCCAATCTCGGAGGGGCTCTCGCCCCTCCCATGCCATTGAGGCCAAGGACCAGAGGGGAAACTCTTCTCCCATATAGGGAGGAGGTCAAGGAAGAAGAAGACGAAGGGGCCCCCTCTCCCCTTCTCTTCCGGTGGCGCCGAAACGCTGCCGTGGCCATCATCATCACCGCAATCTTCACCAACAACTTCACCGCCATCATCACCAACTCCTCCCCCCTCTATGCAGCGGTGTAACCTCTCTCTTACCCGCTGTAGTCTCTACTTAAACATGGTTCTCAACGCTATATATTATTTCCCAATGATGTATGGCTATCTTATGATGTTTGAGTAGATCCATTTTGTCCTATGGGTTATTTGATGATCAAGATTGGTTTGAGTTGCATGTTTTATTATTGGTGCTGTCCTATGGTGCTCTCCGTGTCGCGCAAGCGTGAGGGATTCCCGCTGTAGGGTTTGCAGTATGTTCATGATTTTCTTATGGTGGGTGGCGTGAATGACAGAAGCACATACCCGAGTAAGTAGGTTGTTTGCGTATGGGATAAAGAGGACTTGATACTTTACTGCTATGGTTGGGTTTTACCTTAATGATCTTTAGTAGTTGCGGATGCTTGCTAGAGTTCCAATCATAAGTGCATATGATCCAAGTAGAGAAAGTATGTTAGCTTATGCCTCTCCCTCAAATAAAATTGCAATAACGATTACCGGTCTAGTTATCGATTGCCTAGGGACAAATAACTTTCTCGTAACAAAAAGCTCTCTACTAAAACTAATTTAGTTGTGTCTTTATCTAAACAGCCCCTACTTCTTATTTACGCGCTCTTTATATTCTTGCAAACCTATCCAAAAATACCTACAAAGTACTTCTAGTTTCGTACTTGTTTCCGGTAAAGCGAACGTCAAGTGTGCGTAGAGTTGTATCGGTGGTCGATAGAACTTGAGGGAATATTTTTTCTACCTTTAGCTCCTCGTTGGGTTCGACACTCTTACTTATCAAAAGAGGCTACAATGGATCCCCTATACTTGTGGGTTATCAATACCTTTTTCTGGCGCCGTTGCCGGGGAGTTATAGTGTGGGGTGAATATTCTCGTTTGTGCTTGTTTGCTTTATCACTAAGTAATTTTTATTTGCTGTTCTTAGTTGTTCTCTATCTTTAAGTATGGATATGGAACACGAAATACCAAAAATATTAGATGTACTTGCTACTCATGGAGATGGGGAACCTCCTAAAACCCTCGATGCTGGTTATGTGAAAGATATTATGTACTACTTTGATAATCCTGAGAAAACCCCATTCAATCTAGTAATGGGAGTAACGTTGGATCAACGTGAATACTTTAGGGATTATCGCTTGACACAACAAGGGAAACTATTATGGGATCAAATTCATATATTGAAGTGGTATGCTAGGCAACTATGCTTGAGTTATGATTATACTTGTTGCTCTAGGATGAAGGCTCCACACCTTCCCTTTTCATGCAAATTTAATGATAATAAAACCTTAGCTTCTTATGCTAATGGTATATATGATTACTATGATGTGGAACAAATAGAATAATTTGTTGCTTTTATGGGTTCTTATGAAATTGAATCTATGTTTAAAGAGTTTGAAGATTTTGATGATGCTGGTTATAGACCTGAAAATTTAGCTACCCCGAAATATTGTTATGAGAATTATGAATACAATTACGAAATTAATGCAGTTATTTAGAAAGTCTCTGCTGTCCAAGAAGAGACTAATATTTTGCAGGAATCTATGGAAGAAGAAGTTGATGAAACTGTGAGCTCATTGGATGAAAAAGACGAGGAGGAGAGCGAAGAACAAAAGGAGGAAGAACGGATTGATCACCCGTGCCCACCTTCTAATGAGAGTAACTCTTCAACTCATACATTGTTTAATGTGAATTTCCCTTCATGCTTACCGAAGGATGAATGCTATGATAATTGCTATGATCCCATTGATTCTTTTGAAATATCCCTTTTTGATGATGCTTGCTATGCTTGTGGCCAAGATGCCAATATGAATTATGCTTATGGAGATGAACTTGCTATAGTTCCTTATGTTAAACATGAAATTGTTGCTATTGCACCCACGCATGATAGTACTATTATCTTTTTGAATTCTCCCAACTACACTATATCAGAGAAGTTTGCTTTTATTAAGGATTATATTGATGGGTTGCCTTTTACCGTTGCACATGATGATTTTGATGAGTATAATATGCATGTGCTTGCTGCTCCTACTTGCAATTATTATGAGAGAGGAACTATATCTCCGCCTCTTTATGTTTCCAACACAAAAAAATTGCAAGAAACTGTTTATACTATGCATTGGCCTTTACTTTGTGTGCATGAATTGTTCTTTTATGACATGCCGATGCATAGGAAGAGAGTTAGACTTCACTGTTGCATGATATATGTTGCTTTGTGCTCATTACTAAATTACAAATCATTGCTAATTAAAATTGGCTTTGATATACCTTGGGATCCGGGTGGATTCACTACTTGAGCACTATATGCCTAGCTTAATGGCTTTAAAGAAAGCACTACTAGGGAGACAACCCGGAAGTTTTAGGGAGTCATTTATTTCTATTGAGTGCTTTTATATAGTTTAAAAACAACAAAAATAAAGAGGGGAACCCAAAACTTTTCAAAAAGGAAAGTGAAAGTGAGAAAGACAAGCATTGTTGAAGTGGGAGAGCTCCTTGAACTTTCTTCATGCTCACGGCAACTTTGTGAATCTTGATTACAGAAAATTTTCAACAAAAATAATTATCCCCTTGTACAATTCCATTGTATTATAAAAATAATGTGCCAAGGTTTGCCTTTAGGATGTTTACAATGCTTGTTGGTTTGTGCGGTGCAGGACAGAAACTTTGGCTGTAGTACGCGATCTTACATTTTTTACTGGAACGTAAAATGGTTCTGATTCTTTTTGCACTGTCTTTCTATACAAATTTTTTATGTTTCCTAATTTTGGTAGAATTTTTCAAGTATCATAAGTATGGTGAATGTTCAGATTATTACAGACTGTTCTGTTTTTGACAGATTCTGTTTTTGATGCATAGTTTGCTTGTTTTGATGAAACTATGAGCTTATATCAGTGGATTAAGCCATGAAAAAGTTATATTACAGTAGACACAATGCAAAAACAAAATATGAATTGGTTTGCAACAGTACTTAGAGTAGTGATTTGCTTTATTATACTAACGGATCTTACCAAGTTTTCTGTTGAAGTTTTGTGTGGATGAAGTGTTCGGTGATCGAGAAGGTTTCGATGTGATAAGAAGGAAGAGATGCAAGAGCTAAAGCTTGGGGATGCCCAAGGCACCCCAAGTAAATACTCAAGGAGACTCAAGCATCTAAGCTTGGGGATGCCCCGGAAGGCATCCCCTCTTTCTTCAACAAGTATCGGTATGTTTTCGGATTCGTTTCGTTCATGTGATATGTGCAAATCTTGGAGCGTCTTTTGCTTTAGTTTTCACTTTTCTTTTATGCACCATGCTGGTATGAGATGGTCCTTGGTTGATTTATATAATGCTCTTTGCACTTCACTTATATCTTTTGAGTATGGCTTTATAGAATGCTTCATGTGCTTCACTTATATCACTTGAAGTTTGGATTGCCTGTTTCTCTCCACTTAGACAACCGCCATTTGTAGAATGCTCTTTTGCTTCACTTATATTTGTTAGAGCATGGGAATATCTTTTGTAGAAAGAATTAAACTCTCTTGCTTCACTTATATCTATTTAGAGAGATGACAAGAACTGGTCATTCACATGGTTAGTCATAAAATCCTACATAAAACTTGTAGATCACTGAATATGATATGTTTGATTCCTTGCAATAATTTTGCGATATAAAGATGGTGATATTAGAGTAATGCTAGTGGGTAGTTGTGGATTGTAGAAATACTTGTGTTGAAGTTTGTGATTCCCGTAGCATGCACGTATGGTGAACCGTTATGTGATGAAGTCGGAGCATGATTTATTTATTGATTGTCTTCCTTATGAGTGGCGGTCAGGGACGAGCGATGGCCTTTTCCTACCAATCTATCCCCCTAGGAGCATGCGCATAGTACTTTGTTTCGATGACTAATAGATTTTCGCAATAAGTATGTGAGTTCTTTATGACTAATGTTGAGTCCATGGATTATACGCACTCTCACCCTTCCATCATTGCTAGCCTCTTCGGTACCGTGCATTGCCCTTTCTCACCTCGAGAGTTGGTGCAAACTTCGCCAGTGCATCCAAACCCCGTGATATGATACGCTCTGTCACACATAAGCCTTATTATATCTTCCTCAAAACAGCCACCATACCTACCTATCATGGCATTTCCATAGCCATTCCGAGATATATTTCCATGCAACTTCCATCATCATCATATACATGACTCGAGCATTCATTGTCATATTGCTTTGCATGATCGTAAGATAGCTAGCATGATATTTTCATGGCTTGTCCGTTTTTTTGATGCCATTGCTACGCTAGATCATTGCACATCCCGGTACACCGCCGGAGGCATTCATATAGAGTCATATCTTTGTTCTAGAATCGAGTTGTAATATGAGTTGTAAGTAAATAAAAAGTGTGATGATCATCATTATTAGAGCATTGCCCCAGTGAGGAAAGGATGATGGAGACTATGATTCCCCCACAAGTCGGGATGAGACTCCGGACTTTACAAATAATAAAAGAGGCCAAAGAAGCCCAAATAAAAAAGAGGCTAAAGAATCCCACCAAAAAAATAAAAATAAAAATAATAAAAAAAGAGAAAATAAAAAATGAGAGAAAAAGAGAGAAGGGGCAATGTTACTATCCTTTTACCACACTTGTGCTTCAGAGTAGCACCATTTTCTTCATATAGAGAGTCTCTTGAGTTATCACTTTCATATACTAGTGGGAATTTTCATTATAGAACTTGGCCTGTATATTCCAATGATGGGCTTCCTCAAATGCCCGAGGTCTTCATCAGCAAGCAAGTTGGATGCACACCCACTTAGTTTTCAGTTTGAGCTTCCATACACTTATAGCTCTAGTGCATCCATTGCATGGAAATACCTACTCACTCACATTGATATCTATTGATGGGCATCTCCATAGCCCGTTGATACGCCTAGTTGATGTGAGACTATCTTCTCCTTTTTGTCTTCTCCATACAACCTCCACCATCATATTCTATTCCACCTATAGTGCTATATCCATGGCTCACACTCATGTATTGCGTGAAAGTTGAAAAGGTTTGAGAACGTCAAAAGTATGAAACAATTGCTTGGCTTGTCATCGGGGTTGTGAATGATTTGAATATTTTGTGTGGTGAAGATGGAGCGTAGCCAGACTATATT
The DNA here is from genome assembly GCA_032464435.1 of Aegilops umbellulata. Classification (NCBI taxonomy): domain Eukaryota; kingdom Viridiplantae; phylum Streptophyta; class Magnoliopsida; order Poales; family Poaceae; genus Aegilops; species Aegilops umbellulata. Next base: position 337,842,892 of record CP136058.1, read on the forward strand.
TTTGTAGGGATAACTTTCTTCGGCCATGTTAGTTTGAAAAGACATCATTGCTTTATTAGTAGGCTTGAAGTATTATTGTCTTAATGTCAAATGATAGACTATTACTTTGAATCACTCGTGTCTTAATATTCATGCCATGATTAGATTACATGATCAAGATTATGCTAGGTAGCATTCCACATCAAAAAATATCTTCTTTATCATTTACCTACTCGAGGACGAGCAGGAATTAAGCTTGGGGATGTTGATACGTCTCCGTCGTATCTATAATTTTTTATTGTTCCATGCCAATATTATTCAACTTTCATATACTTTTTGGCAACTTTTTACACTATTTTTGGGACTAACATATCGATCTAGTGCCCAGTGCCAGTTCCTGTCTGTTGCATGTTTTTGGTTTCGAAGAATATCCATATCAAACAGAATCCAAACGGATTGAAAACGGACGGAGCTTATTTTTGGAACATTTGGAAAATCTGGGAGAAAGATCAACGCGAAACGGTGTCCGAGGTGGGCATGAGGTAGGGGGCGCGCCCTACCCCCTGGGCGCGCCCCTGACCCTCGTGGGCCACCCGTAAGGCAGTTGATGCCCTTCTTCGGCCGCAAGAAAGCTAATTTTTGGTAAAAAATCACGGCGAAGGTTTCAATCCAATCGGAGTTACGGATCTCCATATATACCCGAAACGGTGAAAGGGCAAGAGGACAGAATGCAGAAACAGAGAGAGACAGAGAGATAGATCCAATCTCGGAGGGGCTCTCGCCCCTCCCACGCCATGGAGGCCAAGGACCAGAGGGCAAACCCTTCTCCCATCTAGGGAGGAGGTCAAGGAAGAAGAAGACGAAGGGCCCCCCTCTCCCCTTCTCTTCCGGTGGCGCCGAAACGCTGCCGTGGCCATCATCATCACCGCAATCTTCACCAACAACTTCACCGCCATCATCACCAACTCCTCCCCCCTCTATGAAGCGGTGTAACCTCTCTCTTACCCGCTATAATCTCTACTTAAACATGGTGCTCAATGCTATATATTATTTCCCAATGATGTATGGCTATCTTATGATGTTTGAGTAGATCCGTTTTGTCCTATGGGTTATATGATGATCAAGATTGGTTTGAGTTGCATGTTTTATTATTGGTGCTGTCCTATGGTGCTCTCCATGTCGCGCAAGCGTGAGGGATTCCCGTTGTAGGGTTTGCAATATGTTCATGATTTGCTTATGGTGGGTGGCGTGAGTGACAGAAGCACAGACCCGAGTAAGTAGGTTGTTTGCGTATGGGATAAAGAGGACTTGATACTTTAATGCTATGGTTGGGTTTTACCTTAATGATCTTTAGTAGTGGCGGATGCTTGCTAGAGTTCCAATCATAAGTGCATATGATCCAAGTAGGGAAAGTATGTTAGCTTATGCCTCTCCCTCAAATAAAATTGCAATAATGATTACTGGTCTAGTTATCGATTGCCTAGGGACAAATAACTTTCTCGTAACAAAAAGCTCTCTACTAAAACTAATTTAGTTGTGTCTTTATCTAAACAACCCCTACTTCTTATTTATGCGCTCTTTATATTCTTGCAAACCTATCCAAAAATACCTACAAAGTACTTCTAGTTTCATACTTGTTTCCGGTAAAGCGAACGTCAAGTGTGCGTAGAGTTGTATCGGTGGTCGATAGATCTTGAGGGAATATTTGTTCTACCTTTAGCTCCTCGTTGGGTTCGACACTCTTACTTATCGAAAGAGGCTACAATTGATCTCCTATACTTATGGGTTATCAAGACCTTTTTCTGGCGCCGTTGCCGGGGAGTTATAGTGTGGGGTGAATATTCTCGTGTGTGCTTGTTTGGTTTATCACTAAGTAATTTTTATCTATTGTTCTTAGTTGTTCTCTATCTTTAGTTATGGATATGGAACATGAAATACCAAAAAATAGATGTACTTGCTACTCATGGAGATGGGGAACCTCCTAAAACCCTCGATGCTGGTTATGTGAAAGATATCACTACAAAAAAAAGACACATCCGTGATATTTTGGGTCGAACAAATTTTTTTCCTATAATACATATGACACTTCTATGACGATAATTGTGACAAAACCCCGTATCATCATAGATGTGGTGGGCTCCTACTTCTATGACAAAAAATCATGAGAGAAAATGGGCTTTTCGTCCTGGGCGGGCTGGAGACGCAGCTGCATGATTTTCTTTGGGCCGTCCTTGACGGAAAAAACCATGGTAGAAGCGAGGGGGAGGAAAATTTCGGGGAGTTCCCGGTTATGGTGGGAGGTCGGGGGCCGAGCGATGCGCGTTTCTCTCGTACACGTACACGCGTATGTGCGAGGCATTGGCTCTAACTGAACCCGACCGAGGCGTTGGGCTCTAACTGAACCCGAGCGATTGCACTGCAGGCTACGCGTTACTGAACCCTAGCGATCGATCGATGGCTGTTAACTAAACCCGATCGAGCGATTCCTTCGCTACTGCTGCTAACTGAAGCCGATCGATGGGATGAACAATGAGCGCTGCGGGGGGGGGGGGGGGGGGTTGGATGAACAGTGAGCGGTGGCGTTGCCTCTGGATGAACAGGACCCCGTGGTGTGGTGGAGGGCTGGATGAACAATAGACGGTGGAGGGGTGCCCATGGAGGGGTGGATGAACAGGACCCTGTGGTGTGGAGGGCTGGATGAACAGTAGACGGTGGAGGGGTGGTTGAACAGGACCCCGTGGTGTGGAGGGCTGGATGAACAGTAGACGGTGGAGGGGTGCCCGTGGAGGGGTGGTTGAACAGGACCCCGTGGTGTGGAGGGATGGATGAACAGTAGACGGTGGAGGGGTGGTTGAACAATAGCCGGTGGAGTAGCGCGCGGTGGAGGCTGGATGAACAGGAGCCCGTGGAGGCTGGAGGAGGTCGACGGTGGATGAATAGTAGCTCGTGGAGGCTGGAGGGGGTCAACGGTGGAGATGAACAGTATCCCGTGGAGTCCCGTTTTGTAGTACGTCACACCCCTCCTGATGAACAGGACCCCAGTTTCGACCGTAGCGCTCGAACACAAGTCTGTTTCCTCCGTTTTGCGGTACGCCACACCCCTCCTGATCAATAGGACCCCTGTTTCGACCGTAGGAGGTCCGTTTCCTCCGTTTTGCGGTACGCCAGACCCCTCCCGATCAACAGGACCCCGTTCCGAACGTAGGAGGTCCGTTTCCTCCGTTGTGCGGTACGCCAGGCCTCGTTTCCATCGCCTGTTCCGTCCAAGCCCTCCCGATGAACACGACCACGCATTCCGTTCTGACCCAGCCGGTTGGCTCCCACGCGTTCTGTTGCCTCCCCATGAACACGACGCATTCCGTTGCCTCCCCATGAACACGACGACAACGTTGTTTCTCCGTTCTGACCCAGCCATGTACACGCGCCCTGGCCGTACGTATGCGCGAGTACGCGTTCGAGACCCCGCCCGTATGTACACATACGTGGCCGTATTTTCTTTCTTGCACCCTGGCCGTTGTACGTACATGTACATGCTACGTGCGCTCCTCTACTACGACACGTGCGCGCCTCTACATCGACCAGTATATATGTACGTACACGTTCGCGACCAGAATGACAACGCTACGTATGCTTCGACCAGGTGGGTGCCGACTGTCAGGGACTTCCTTGCGTGCGAAGATGTAGCTGGCGGGTCCTAGCAGTCAGGGGAAAACATTTTTTCGCGAAATACGGTGGCCCGTCCGGTGGGTCCCCGCTGTCAGGTGGAGGAATAATTATCTTGCACGTAATAAGGAGGCACTTCCTTGCTGCGGCCGTGGACCTAGCTGGCAGCCTCTCCACGTACAGTCCACGTCCGATGGAAGCCGTTCCTTGACCACGTTGACCACGCCGCGCCGAGAGCACCAGGGCGATGGACAACGACGAGGCTTAGGAAGGGGACGATGCGAAGCCGGGGAAGACGCGACAGTGGATGCCCACGCGTAGAGGAGTACGGGGGCACTGGTTCGCTGTGGTGTGAGGCTGTCGTCGCCGCAGAGTAACAGGGGGTGTGGGAGAGTAGAGGGATGGCCTGGCCAGCGGTGGGAGTAGTAGGGGGCGGTGAGGCCTCTGCCGCATCGCCGCCGGCCACGGGAGGCAGGAGCACGAGGCACGACCGGCGCTGGTTTGGGCGGCTGGAGCAAGAAGACCAGAGGTTGAAGAAGCACTACGGCTGTTGGATGGACATCATACGGTCACTGGAGCTAGAATCGTGCATATTGACTAAGTTGACAAAGCCCTCCGTCCCCGTCAACTTAGTAGGCCCACAAGTCAGCCTGCCACTATACTGGGTCCCAGCTAACAGGGGGAGTATTCATTTTTTTTGTGCGTAATAAGGAGGCACTTCCTTGCGTGCGAAGATATAGCTGGTGGGTCCGAGCTGTCAGCGGCGGTAACGTTTTTTTCGCGAAATACAGAGGCCCTTTAGGTGGGTCCCTGATGTCAGGTGGATGAATCATTATTTTGCGCGTAATAAGGAGGCATTTCCTTGCGTGCGGCCGTGGAACCAGCTGTCGGCCTCTGCACGTACAGTCCACTTCAGATGCATGTCGGTCGTTGACCAGGCCACGCCGAGAGCACCAGGGCGGTGGACGACAGCGAGGCCTAGGAAGGGAACGGCACGGAGGCAGGGAAGACTCGGCAGTTGTTTCCCACGCGGAGGGGAGTACGACTGTATGAGGGTTTACTGGTTCGTCTGCTGTTGCCGGAGAATAACAACAGGTGTGGGTGAGTAGAGGGATGACTAGGCCAACGATGGGAGTACGGTGGGGCGGTGAGGCCTGCGCGGCAGCACAGCCGGCCGCGGGGAGGAGGGAGCATGCTGTCCCGTCGGCGCTTGTTTGAGCGGCTGGAGCAGGAAGAGCAGAGATTGAAGAAGCACGACGGCCGTTCGATGGACATCCAACAATCACTGCTTGTGCGTCAACCCTTTTTTTAGGAAAGCCTCAAATCTGTGGAAAACAGCATACAGCCCATCTGCCATTATTTCTAATAACTTACAACGCATTTGCTAATTCTTAAGGTTTTTTTGGATCCCATATTCTTTTCGTTAGCATTACAGCCCATATTGTGGCCACGGTTAAAAAATTAACGAAATTTTGCATATTTCGGTGCGGTCTGAACTGTTTTTAATCCCGAAATTTTAACTCACATTCAAACTGATTTTAAAAATAAATGTATATCAATATAAAAACCAACAAATTCTCCATGCATAAATATTAATGTAATTTAAAATCTCGAAATGAAAAAAATATTTTAAACTAATTGCCGGTTTGATGTGTTTTAAAAATGTACAACCCATTTCTCATTACTGATGAGCCATTTTCTCGGCCAGCCGAATGAAGCTCTCCTCGTCTTGAAAGATTTGCAGCCCAACAGGCCTGACAAAGCGACTTTCTTGGCAAATCACAAAAAAACTGGGCTGTGGCCGTGTACCCAGCTATCAGCCTCTCCACGTACATTACTCTTCCGATGGAAGTCGGTCGTTGACCACGTTGACCACTGTCGGTGTCAAAACTGGCGGATCTCGGGTAGGGGGTCCCGAACTATGCGTCTAGGCGGATGGTAACAGGAGGCAGGGGACACGATGTTTTACCCAGGTTCGGGCCCTATTGATGGAGGTAAAACCCTACGTCCTGCTTGATTAATATTGATGATATGGGTAGTACAAGAGTAGATCTACCACGACATCAAGGAGGCTAAACCCTAGAAGCTAGCCTATGGTATGATTGTTGTTCTGTCCTACGGACTAAAACCCTCCGGTTTATATAGACACCGGAGAGGGTTAGGGTTACACAGAGTCGGTTACAATGGTAGGAGATCTACATATCCGTATCGCCAAGCTTGCCTTCCACACCAAGGAAAGTCCCTTCCGGACACGGGACGAAGTCTTCAATCTTGTATCTTCATAGTCCAGGAGTCCGGCTGAAGGTATAGTCCGGCTATCCGGACACCCCCTAATCCAGGACTCCCTCAGTAGTCCCTGAAGCAGGTTTCAATGACGACGAGTCCGGCGCGCAGATTGTCTTCGGCATTGCAAGGCGGGTTCCTCCTCCAAGTACTTCATAGAAGATTCTGAACACAAAGGATAGTGTCCGGCTCTGCAAAATAAGTTTCCACATATTGCCATAGAGAGAATAATATTTACACAAATCTAATCTGCTGACGTATTCCGTAGCGTGACATCACACTACGGCCAAGCCTTTATTCGAATAGTTTTTACTCCCCCACCTCAGCGCGTTTTGCGAGGCGGTTTCCTTGGCACGTCTTGTCAAAGCAGAGATCGTGTCCCCTTTATTTACGGGATCCTCATCAATACGGACGTGGGTAACCCAATCATGCCCGTTGGCATGTTTTCTCGATTAAAGGCGAGTCCCAAACGGTTACGGGGAGGGCACTTGGTATTCAACCTCTTATAAAGAGACCAAGGCCTTGCTCCTTCTTTTCAATCTCAAACGAGTTCGCCCTTGGCCTCGAGTTCCAACACCCAAGGCTCCAGATTTCAGGCGCTTCGGATCTTCAACAATGTCCGGTTCCGACCTTCGAGGCCGATGGATGCCCTCCTCCGTTACAGAGGAGGACGTGCTAAAGCTGAGAGAGGCCAGGTTTTTGACCGGCGAAATCTCACATAGGTTGCCTGCTCAAGGGCAGGCCATTCCCACTCCCAAGCCTGGTGAGAGCGTGGTGTTCATGTCTCACTTCCGTCGGGGGCTAGGCTTCCAGACGGATCCCTTCGTGAGGGGGCTCATGTTTTATTATGGGTTGGAATTTCATGACTTAGCTCCGGAGTCCATCCTCCACATTTCCTCATTCATCGACGTGTGTGAAGCCTTCCTCCGTGTTACTCCTCACTTCAGACTATGGCTCAAGACCTTCAAAGTTGAGCCGAAGATGATCGAGGGACGACACGTGGAGTGTGGAGGTGCCGTTATAAGCAAGAATGCTGATGCTCCATGGCCCGAGGGCTCTTTTCAAGAGGAGCTCGGCTTATGGCAACGAGAGTGGTTCTATATCACCGCTCTCAGGGGCACCAAGTGGGTGGCGCCACCTGCCTTTCGCTCGGGTCCCCCACCACAGCTAGCGTCATGGGTCAATAAAGGACTAGACTGGGGGCCATCCAAGGACATGCCCTTGTTGCAAGGCCGCATTAGGGATCTCTTAGAGAGAGACCTCAGCCTGGTCAAAGTGACATAGGTCATGCTGATCTGCCGAACCCTGCCCAGCAAACGTCGCCCCCTTCGCCTGTGGGAGTTTAATCCGGAGGGACCGCGAGCTCTCCAGCATTTCATGGGCGCAACGCCTACGAAGATGTATGAATTGTTCTTTGGATCACAAGCAACGTGTCCGGACTTGACCGAGGACGCAGGTCTGAGCTGCAATCGCCCGGATACTCAAGTAAGTAGCCTTGTGCCCGGACTCGCTATTGGTATATTTGTCATAAACTTGCCCCTAAAAGAGTTGTCCTTTAAACAGGAGTGGATAGCGAAAGCAAAGCTTATCAGGTGTCCGGTTCCCCTCCCCGAGACCATGCCGGATCTCGTGCTGGTCAGGATGTTGAAGACTGTGCCTTTGGAAGAAAGAAAGGGAGGGGACAAGGAAACAACGGCCTCCTCAAAGGAGGCTGTTCGGAAGGGAGGAATCGAAAATTCCTCTCCTCAGGGGAAGAAGAGGACCGCCTCAGAAGACCCAGAGACCATGGCCTCAAAGAGGGGGAAGAAATCCTCGTCAGAGGGTCCTGCGCCGGGGGATACCTCGGCCGAATTATGCCCTCAAGGGGACCAGCCCTTCACCGAGCCGTAAGTAGAGAGGGGTTTTCTTTTTGAGAGATAAGAGAAATCCTTGCTTTATATCTGAGAAAAGTAACCAAAATTTTACCTTGTAGTTCGGACCTCAGCCCTTCTCAGCAGGGCTCATGTTCGGGGGACCTTCTTCTGGAGATGATGGAGAGAGGAACGCCTTCCCCTGCCGTACCACCTAGCGAGGCGGGCGACCCTGAGGTATCGTCGCGGAGGTTTTCTCCAAATCCGGCAGAGCCGGACGGTAGTCATCTGGGCCCCCAAAGCCCTCCGTGTCCGGCCTTCGAAAAGGGCCATCGGACGAGTCCGACACCGTACGGTGCACGGTCGGAGGAGCTGAAAGATCTGCTTGGGCGAGCGTCTATCTCAGAGGAGCACCGTGCCTTGATGGGTACGGTGATTGAGAGGATTTCGTCCGCGGAGAGCGGATTGCATGAGGTCGTCAGGAGTTTACTGACAGGTTTTGAGGTATACAGTTGCGCATGAACAAGATGCGCCCTGTGTAGATAGTAGCCCCTGAGACTCTGTGCGTTGTTAGAAGTGACGGCGCGCAGATGATCATAACCCTAGGTCTAAAATGCCGCCTACATGTGTAGGTGGCGAAGTGTCCGGCGGCCAGCCGGACTGATGAATTTGCTGAGCTAAGGCGACAACTTGACGTGGTAGATGCCGACATCACGCTTGTTAACAGGCGGCTTGACGAGGCACAAGGTATGTAGTTCCTCCGGTGGCACCTAGTAAGAGGAGCTTTATGCCAGTATCTTACAATGTGTGTGCGTAATGCAGATGGTGCTGCTGCCATGGAGAATCTTCGGGCGGAACTTTCTCGAGCCAAGGAGCAAGCCAGAAAAAGTGATGCGGCTGCCGGAAAGGCAATTGAAGAGCTGAAAGCCAAACATGCTGCTGCCGAAGCAAGAAGGAAATGGCCGAGATGGCCGTGAAGCTAAAAAGCGCTGCTTACCGTTGCAAGCTCCTTGAAAAAGAAGTCCGGGCGGAACAGACAGACCTGGAGAAGGCCGTTGCCGATGCCAAGGATGCTCGCTCTGCGATGAGAGCTATGAAGGAGGAGCTGCATCAGGCTGGAGATATCGCAGCTGGGAAGCCCTTTATGCTGCGAAGGAAGATCTGTGACCCTAAACATGCTCCGCTAGACCGAATGTGGAGTACGGCGGACACCTATCTGGATTTGGCAGCGAGTGCTGCGGATGCGACCGAACACTTTCGAGATCAAGAAGATCGCGAAGTGGAGAAGCTTTTCTGGTCGCAGTTCCATAATCCAGAGTGTCGATGTCAAAACCGGCGGATCTCGGGTAGGGGGTCCCGAACTGTGCGTCTAGGCGGATGGTAACAGGAGACAAGGGACACGAAGTTTTACCCAGGTTCGGGCCCTCTCGATGGAGGTAAAACCCTACGTCCTGCTTGATTAATATTGATGATATGGGTAGTACAAGAGTAGATCTACCACGAGATCAAGGAGGCTAAACCCTAGAAGCTAGCCTATGGTATGATTGTTGTATGTTCTGTTGTCCTACGGACTAAAACCCTCCGGTTTATATAGACACCGGAGAGGGTTAGGGTTACACAAAGCCGGTTACAATGGTAGGAGATCTAAATATCCGCATCGCCAAGCTTGCCTTCCACGCCAAGGAAAGTCCCATCCGGACACGGGACGAAGTCTTCAATCTTGTATCTTCATAGTCCAGGAGTCCGGCTGATGGTATAGTCCGGCTATCCGGACACCCCCTAATCTAGGACTCGCTCAGTAGTCCCTGAACCAGGCTTCAATGACGACGAGTCCGGCGCGTAGATTGTCTTCGGCATTGCAAGGCGGGTTCCTCCACCAAGTACTTCATAAAAGATTGTTAACACTAAGAATAGTATCCGGCTCTGCAAAATAAGTTTCCACGTATTGCCACAGAGAGAATAATATTTACACAAATCTAATCTGCCGACGTATTCCGTAGCGTGACACCACACTACGGCCAAGCCTCCATCCGAATCGTTTTCACTTCCCCACCTCAGCGCATTTTGCGAGGCGGTTTCCTTGGCACGTCTTGTCGAAGCAGAGATCGTGTCCCCTTTATTTACGGGATTCTCATCAATACGGACGTGGGTAACCCAACCGCGCCATTTATCATGGCTCTTGGGAGATAAGCGAGTTTTACCAAGCTGGTGGGGACGCATAGTCGCATCCGCCCATATAAGGGGATAAGGATCCACCTTTTTACCTACGCCTTCTTCCTCCTTTGCCTATCCATCTTCCGCGGACTCGAGCTCCAGCGCCCAAGCCCGCACCTCCCACCTCAACCTTCTCCAGCCATGTCCGGAGCGGGAGGCAAGTGGATGGTCTCCTCCGTCACGGAGGGCCATGTCAAAAACCTGAGGACGACCGGATACTTGTCTAACGACATCGTGCACCGGCTTCCCGAAGAGGGGCAGCTCCTCCCCACCCCAAGGCCCCATGAGAGGGTAGTATTCCTTCCCCATTTCCTCCGCGGACTGGGCTTTCCTCTCCACCCGTTCGTCCGGGGGCTCATGTTCTACTATGGCCTAGATTTGCACGATCTGGCCCCGAACTTCGTACTCAACATCTCGGCATTTATCGTCGTGTGTGAGGCTTTCTTCTGCGTCCGCCCCCATTTCGGCCTATGGCTCAAGGCTTTCAATGTCAAACCTAAGGTGGTGCGCGGCAACCAGGCGGAGTGCGGAGGTGCCATGGCGGGCAAGATAGCCAACGTCCTATGGCTCGAGGGCTCCTTTGTGGAGACCCTGAAGGGGTGGCAATCGGGGTGGTTTTACATCACCGAGCCGCGCGATCCCAGATGGGTCGCAGCCCCTGAGTTCCGGTCCGGACCCCCTACGTGGCTCACTTCTTGGAAAGAGACGGGCCTGTCATGGGGCAATAAAGGAGAGGTAACCGGACTGCAAAAATGTATCCAAACCTTGGTGAACAAGCAGCTTAAGCTTGTTAACGTAGTCCAGGTTATGCTCGTCCGCCGGATCCTCCTGTGTCAGCAACGGGGCTTCAATTTGTGGGAGTTCGACCCGGCGCAACACCCAACCCTGAGCAGGCTCTTCGACACGATGTACGAAGATGCCTGGAAGGTGCTATTCAAAGGCACCGAGGCTCCCACATCCGCTTTCGAGGACCGCGGATTTAGCACGCAGCTTCCCGCTAGTGCGGTAAGCTATTTTCACCTTTTACAGGATGTCGGTTTTCCATAGTTTGACTCTATGCGGGATCTAAACTCCCTTTCCCTTGACATGATTGATTGGCGAAGTCCGGACAAATCGATTGTCCGGCCCCTTTGCCCGAAGACCCAGCCGACGCTCGCTTAGCGAAGCTGCTGGCTCCGGCACCTTACGTGGTGCCGGAGAAGAAGGCCAAGAAGAGGGCCATGGGGACTCGAAAGAGTTTCCGGCGCCAGGAGGTGTCGGATTCTTCATCCGATGAATCCGAGACGTGCTCCTCCCGTGAAAACGAGGAGGAGGAATAAGAAACCTCTCCCCATCCCGCGGGGGAGGAAAGAAAAGGAAGGCCGCCCCAACAGGGGAGGCCGAAGGGTCCAAGAAGGGGAAGACCCTCCCTCTGGACTACTCCACCGACGCCGACGAGGGTGAAGAGGAATGGCCGCATAGGGCCAGGCACCCGGCGGTATCGTAAGTATTCGGACACTAGAGTAACTCATAGCATTCCTTTGTTGCACAACTTTTCCTTATGCTGAATATAATCATGCAGTCCGCCCAAGGCCGGGTTCGACGAGTCGTCGAGCGGCTCCCTGGATTCATCGGACGTGAACTCAGTTTCGCCCGCTGCCTCCCCCCGCACTGCGGACGACGCCGAAGTGGCGTCGCGACAAGCTCCGGGCCAAGAGGAGGTGGTCCTCGAGGAGCCGCGAGGCGACCTCCCGGACTCCGGGAGTAAAGGGGACAAGACCCCCCAGGGCTCCAAGTCCGGCTTTGAGCCGGACACCGCGCCGGAATTTTCAACGGTTCCGGACTGCGGTAGGCGAACTCCTTCTAAGAGGAGCAAGCCTTCTGAGCCAGCCGCCTCCGTCCAACCGGAGGTGCCGGATAATCTACTGGAGGTGCTTGACGGCGCCTCCATCGACGAGGAGCACCGTACTATTATGAGTACGGTGATCCAGAAGGTGCAGTCTGCCAAGAGCGGACTGACTGAAGCTTGTGCCAGCCTTCTAACAGGCTTCGAGGTAAGTAAAAAATATGTAAAAGTATTACCGCATAGACAGTAGCCCCTGATGCTCTGTTTGGCGTTCAGAAAGGAAAGCCGAATAGAGGATCTAATAAATTTCGCAGGAGTCTAACAAAAAATGAGTCAATATGCGTATGCAGGCTTCGCTGCTTGCGACTGCCGCACTGACTGCGGAGGTAGGCACCCTGAAGCAGGGTCTCGAGCGGTCCGAGCAAGAGCTCGGCCTTGCCAAGCGGCAGCTCGAGGAGAGAGAAGGTAAGATATACCTTATAGAAAATATATAAAAAATATGCAATTGCCAAAATGACAGGATTGTGCTGCTTATTGCACGGGCCACAACTGAGGTGGCTACCCTCAAGCAGGCGCTGTCGGAGGCCGAGAAGAGAGCGGCCTCGGAGCGCATCGAGCGAGAGAAATTTGAGGCGCAGGTCGGCGAGGCGCGGCAAGAGCTTCAGGCTCTCATGAAAAAACATGAGAGTTTGGAGCATGACTCGAAGACGCAAGCGTCCGAGCTCGCGGCGGCCATCGAAGCTGCCAAGTCTGCCAAGGCCGAATCCCAGAAGGCCCTCTAGGAGTTGGATGCGGTGAAAAAGATAGCGGCGGGTAAGGCATTCTTTATGCAAAGCAGACATATAAAAGTAAGCTACTTGTTACTTACCCGAATCCGGAGCTCTCCAGGGGCATTCGCAGATCTTCCCCGTAGCGTGTCTGATGCCGCCGCATTCTACCGAGCCGAGGAGGGCAGCTCGACGGAGAAGGTGTTCTGGTCTCAATATGCTGAGGCCAGACACCCCGTGCCCCTGAGCAACCAGCTGAAGCAGCTGGTCGAGCTCCACAAGGCAGCCGAACAGACCATGAAGGGCCTCATAGTTCGGCTGTGGCCTGGAGAGGCCCTGCCTGGGAGCTATTTCGGACTGATTCGGCGGCTGGTGGCAGCCTGTCCAAGGCTTGAAGTCATCAAGCGCTCCGTCTGCATCGAAGGTGCCCGAAGGGCCCTTGCCCGCGCTAAGGTGCACTGGGGCAAGCTGGACGGTGAGAAGCTTGTGAAGGACGGGCCACCGCTGGGGAAGGAGCATCGCAAACCCGAGAACTATTATAAGGATGTTCTGAAGGGTGCCCGCCTTATGGCGGATGAATGCACCAAGGATGTAATTTTTGAATGAACTCGCTCGTGTTGTCTTGTGCGCTGAAGACTTGTTCATATGCGCTAAGCAATGCTTTTTGAATTTAAAATATTACTTTCTGTGCGGCCGTTTATCAAAAATTGAGAGATGGCCAGTCGTCGGCTTCTGCCCCCATGCCACTAGTGCTGGGGTGTTCGGGATAAACCTGAGCGCTCTTTTTCCCATGTTTGGGTCCTTTGAGGGAGGCGCTCAGCACAACGAACAAGGCAATCAGACTATAATGCTTGAACACTCTCACTTAGCCATAGAACTTTATAATTTTAAATTTCGGCGAAGCCCCTAGTATTCGGAAGACCGAGTTCAGGGCGCTATCCACGCCTTGGCCGGACAAAGCCGGTCCTCGCTCTAAGCGGCATAAGTCTTTAAGGACTTGAAAAACCTCTCGAACAACGACCGGTCTCTCGCTTCATCATGACAGTCAGTTTTACCTTTCTCTACTAACGTGCTCAGCCCAACTCAACTGGGGCACAATCGCAGTAGTTCTCCTAGTGCTACCTTAGCCGATATAGCGGAACGTAAGGCACCAAAACATAGGAGCCGGGCAAACCCAACTATTGACCCAAGACATGATTCGGAGCCGATGCATATAATGCTATAAGTTCGGGGTGCCGCACTTGTGAAAGTGTTCGGACTTCTCACACCATATTGTGGGGTACTGAAGCCCCTGGCGTATTTGTCGTACCACAGTGTACGGGTGCAACATGTCATTAATGAACATATATTTGGAAAAAGGGTAATGCAAAAAATAGATAAAGACTATGCATTGTTTTAAAAGGGCTGCGATCAAAGCAGAACGATACAAATGGCGCGATATGCAAAAAGTTGGTCTATTTAACATGTCCGGTCCAGGGGCGGGCCGCGGAACTTATATGCAAAACAGGTATACTGCTCGTGATAGAGACCACCTGGGAGTCCATAATGCGGCATGGCTTGTCTGCTCCCCTGGTTCTTACATCGTTTGTGCGGCAGTTGAATTGCCGAACAGGTCGTCCGAAGTATGGAGTCCTGAAAGTAAGAGAAGATAAAGAAAGAATTCGGCAGCCCCTAGTACGGTTTAAGCCGTGTATTGGGCGTGCCGTGATGGTTCCCCTTCCCCTGCGCCCATGGTATTTTGAGAGCATAGTTGTGTACGCGAAGCACTAGTTTTGCTATTTCGCGAGGGCTGGGGTTGGAGCCGCATTGCTACGCTTGCTCAGATCGTGCCAGGCGGTCTTATTGTAGGTTACTCCGGGTGCGCTTGACCGTGTCAGGCCTTTTAATGGCCGGACTGGGGAACTGCCTAGAGAGGCTGCTTTGTACTTCCGCTGCGAGGGCCACCGTGTGCTCCTCCATTCGGAGGGAGCGTTCGGTGTTTCCGTTGACCGTGATTACTCCTCGAGGGTCTGGCATCTTGAGCTTGAGGTATGCATAGTGCGGTACCGCGTTGAACTTTGCAAATGCGGTTCGCCCGAGCAGTGCGTGATAGCCACTGCGGAACGGGACTATGTCGAAGATTAACTCTTCGCTTCGGAAATTGTCCGGAGATCCGAAGACCACTTCAAGTGTGACTGAGCCTGTGCAGTTGGCCTCTACACCTGGTATGACACCTTTAAAGGTTGTTTTGGTGGGTTTAATCCTCGAGGGATCTATGCCCATTTTCCGCACAGTGTCCTGGTAAAGCAGGTTCAGGCTGCTGCCGCCGTCCATAAGGACTCTTGTGAGATGAAATCCGTCAATAATTGGGTCTAGAACCAATGCGGCGAACCCACCATGACGGATGCTAGTGGGGTGGTCCCTTCGATCGAAAGTGATCGTGCAGGAGGACCACGGGTTGAACTTTGGGGCGACTGGCTCTATCGCATATACGTCCCGTAACGCACGCTTCCGTTCCCTGTTGGGGATGTGGGTTGCGTATATTATGTTCACCGTCCGCACTTGTGGGGAAAAACCCTTTTGTCCACTGCTATTCGGCGGCCTGGGATCCTCCTCGTCGTCGCTACGTAGCCCATTGTCTCTATTTTCGGCATTTAACTTGCCTGCCTGCTTGAACACCCAACAATCCCTGTTGGTGTGATTGGCTGGCTTTTCGGGGGTGCCATGTATCTGGCATAAGCGGTCGAGTATTCGGTCCAAACTGGACGGGCCCTGAGTATTTCTTTTGAATGGCTTTTTCCGCTGACCGGGTTTGTAGCCTCTGAATCTGGCATTGACTGCCGTATCCTCGTTGCTGTCGCTGTTAATGCGGCGCTTTTGCTTGTTCCGACGCGACCTGCCACTTTTGTCCTTGATATCCGAATTACCGAGGTTCTTGGGTAAGTTGTTGCTGCGAGCTAGCCAGCTGTCTTCTCCCGCGCAGAAGCGGGTCATGAGTGTCGTGAGGGCTGCCATAGATTTTGGCTTTTCCTGTCCAAGGTGCTGGGCAAGCCACTCGTCGCGGATATTATGTTTGAAGGCTGCTAGGGCCTCTGCATCCGGACAGTCGACTATTTGGTTTTTCTTTGTTAGGAACCGTGTCTAGAATTTCCTGGCCGATTCCTCTGGCTGCTGAATTATGTGGCTTAGGTCATCGGCGTCTGGTGGTCGCACATAGGTACCCTGGAAATTGTCGAGGAATGCAGCTTCCAGGTCCTCCCAAGAACCGATTGAATCCGCTGGCAAGCTGTTAAGCCAATGTCGGGCCAGTCCCTTAAGCTTGAGCGGGAGGTATTTGATGGCGTGTAGATCATCGCCGCGGGCCATGTGGATATGAAGGAGATAATCCTCGATCCATACCGCATGATCTGTTGTGCGATCATATGATTCGATGTTCACGGGTTTGAAACCCTCCGGGGTTTTATGATCCATTACTTCGTCTGTGAAGCATAGTGGGTGTGCGGCGCCTCTGTATTGGGCTATATCACGACGTAGCTCAAGTGAGCATTGTCTATTGTGTTCGGCCCAGCCAGATTTATTAAGTCCGGAGTGATGATCCCCGTCACGTGCTGTGGGGCGCCCACGCGATCCGTAGATCAATCTTGTTTGTCTTGCCTTGTTCTCCAGTATCTCTCGCAGGTCTGGCGTATTTTCCCGTGCCTTAGTATGTTTTGAGCGGCGCCGGGGCACGGCTTGAGTGGAGGGCCGAGAGGCCTCTCTGTCACGGCCACGAGGTGGTCGGTCAGCCATGTCATGCGTTGGTGATGTAAGTTTAGGTGCTTCCTCCTCTAATCGGGGTAGCAGCCTGCGCTTTGGGTAACTCTTGGAGGGGCGTTCGAGTTCATACTCTTCGGCCGCGAGGACTTCAGTCCATCTGTCGGCTAGCAGATCTTGATCAGCTCTAAGCTGTTGCTGATTTTTCTTGAATCTTCTTGTCGTGGCCATAAGCCTGCGTTTAAAACGTTCTTGTTCGGCTGGATCCTCTGGCACGACGAATTCATCGTCGTCGAGGCTTGCCTCGCCTTCGGAGGGAGGCATATAATTATCATCCTCAACCTCTCTGTTTACCGCTCTCTCGTGAGGGCTGGCTTCTCCATCCTCCTGTGCTGAATCTTGCTGGAGGGGGTGTTCTTCGGCGTTATCCGGAGTATTATTATCTCCCGTGCCGGAATCACCGTTTTTGCTTTGGCGGGATTTAGAGCGGCACCGCTGACGCCGGTGCTTGGGTTGTTTCTTGGAGGTGTCCTCCCCCGCTGTTCCACCGCCATCTCCATCTTTTGGAGTGTCCACCATATATATGTCGTATGACGAGGTGGCCTTCCAGTGCCCTATAGGTGCTGGTTCTTGGTCGTCTCCTCCATTGTCGTCCATACCGTCGATGTCTTCGGAGTCAAAGTCGAGCATGTCGGTTAAGTCATCGACAGTGGCTACGAAGTGGGTGGTGGGTGGGCTTTGAATTTCTTCATCGTCCGTATCCCAACCTTGCTGACCGTAGTCCGGCCAGGGCTCTCCTGATAAAGAGAGATACTTTAGTGACTTCAGGATGTCGCCGAAGGGCGAATGCTGGAAGATGTCTGCAGCGGTGAACTCCATGATCGGCGCCCAATCGGATTCGATCGGCGGGCGCGCGGAGGGCTTGGAGTCCGGAGAGGAATTTGGCCCCTCGGAGTCACGGGCCTTGCGGAGTGTGGGGCTGGTGTTCGGCTCAATCGCCTTTGAGATCGCAGCCCCCGAGGCGGCGTCCAACCGCTCATCCTCGATCGGCGCAGCTGGCTCCGAATTAAGGGTCGGAACCGAAGCGTGTGCGGCCTCCAGGGCACTGTTCGGCAGCAGAGCCAGATCATGCCCATCGAGACAGTGCGGCGCGCTCGGCCGTGGCTCGAATCCGTCGAAGATCAAGTCCCCGCGGATGTCAGCCGTGTAGTTTAAACTTCCAAATCTGACCTGATGGCCAGGGGCGTAGCTTTCGATCTTCTCCAGATGGCCAAGCGAATTGGCCCGCAGTGCGAAGCCGCCGAAGACGAAGATCTGTCCCGGGAGAAAGGTCTCACCCTGGACTGCATCGTCGTAGATGATCGAAGGAGCCATCGGGCCTAAAAGCGACGACACAGAGGAACTCTCAATGAAAGCACCAATGTTGGTGTCAAAACCGGCGGATCTCGGATAGGGGGTCCCGAACTGTGCGTCTAGGCGGATGGTAACAGGAGACAAGGGACACGAAGTTTTACCCAGGTTCGGGCCCTCTCGATGGAGGTAAAACCCTACGTCCTGCTTGATTAATATTGATGATATGGGTAGTACAAGAGTAGATATACCACGAGATCAAGGAGGCTAAACCCTAGAAGCTAGCCTATGGTATGATTGTTGTATGTTCTGTTGTCCTACGGACTAAAACCCTCCATTTTATATAGACACCGGAGAGGGTTAGGGTTACACAAAGTCGGTTACAATGGTAGGAGATCTAAATATCCGCATCGCCAAGCTTGCCTTCCACGCCAAGGAAAGTCCCATCCGGACACGGGACGAAGTCTTCAATCTTGTATCATCATAGTCCAGGAGTCCGGCTGATGGTATAGTCCGGCTATCCGGACACCCCCTAATCTAGGACTCCCTCACAGAGCGCCCGCTGTCCGTAGACGATCGTCTGGCCGAATGGGCTGAGCTGAATAGGTTATCCGGACTCGCCATGAAGTGTGTCATGAGCCACCTGTGGCCAGAGAGGCCGGAGCCGAAAAGTTATTTCAACTTAGTGCAGCAGTTCCTTGGTGCGGTGCCGCATATTAATGCGATGAAGAGGTCAGCAAGCATATAGGGTGCACGGATGGCTCTTGCCCGTGTCAAAACATACTGGGCGGAAATGGAGACCACCGTTGTTGCATCCCGAGATTCGGACGAAAGCCGAGTACCTGCCGAGCACTATTTTCAGGAAGTTCTTCAAGGCGCTCGTGTGATAGAGACGCAGTGCTCGAAGGATGTTATGTTTAAATAGCATATGTTATTGTAAAACAATTTTTGATAAATTGTAGAAGCTTTTTATACTTGTGCCTACAAGTATTGTAACACCTCCTGTGCGGCCGTTTAGAATATATGTATATGTAATCTGAAAGATGGCAGTCGTCGGCTTCAGCTCCCACGCAAATATTGCGGGGGTGTTTGCAGAAGGCGCGTTTTCACACTTAATCCAACGTCTTGGTCCTACAAAGGAGGTGATAGCGCAGCGAACTAGGCAATCGGACTATAATGCTTTAACACTTTCACTTAGCCATAGGAGTTTGACAGTGAGGCTACTTATATAGCCCCTGGTGGCGCCTGCCCTCGCCCAAACTCGGGGCGCGTATGTGCCTGGCCGGGAAACGGCCCTTCGTTAATGCGGAGGAATCCTAAAGATTTCGGTGAGTCATCGAGTGGTTGACCAGTCTCTCGCTATATCATGATAGTTAGTTTTCAGCTTTCTCTACTGAGGTGCTCGCCTGGCCGAACCGGGGCACAATCGCAGTAGTTCTCCTGGTGCCGCCTTAGCCGATAGAGCGGAACGTAAGGCAGCAAAACACAGGAGCCGGGCAACCCAAAATTTGACCAAAGACATGATTCGGAGCTGATGCATATAAGGCCAAACTCGCGACGCCGAACACTCCCTAAGGTATTCGGTCTTTATGAAGGCGGGCGGGACAACACCCTTAATTATAAGCCCCTGGTGTCCAGGTACGCGCAAAATTCTGACGTGGCCACATGCCAAGATGTCAGCCTCCTCCTTGGTTATACCAAAACACCAGGGGATGTGTATCAACAAGAGACAGTAAAAAGGTTTACGCAGGGTCTTAATCTGAAAAGAATCCTTGGAACGGGTCCCTGCTGCACGTTTGCGCCTGTGTCTCCGTTGTGCCGTATCCTGGACGGGCGCAGCATGGTGTTCATCTGTAAAAGAGAGGAACTTAGTTGAAGAAAGGTCGTGCCGAACAGAAGTTATACTAAATAAACAAAGTATAAATTGAAATGGGAAAAATTGAGCTTGGTTATCTCTTTCTTTATATGCGCGGAGCCCCTAGCACAGGGGTGTATGGCTATTAAGCCTTTATCAATTGTATTTTTATGCCGGACTCGTCCAGCCGTGTCCGTGGTCTTAATGACCTGTTTAGATGTTTTTAGCTGGTGAAGCCATTTTATTGTGGGGCTGTTAAGGCAGCCGCACAATCTCCCGCGCGGGAGGCGTACTAAATGCTTTCCCTTTAATGAGATGATGCCTCGTGGACCGGGCATCTTAAGCGTAAGAGATGCATAGTGCGGAATTGCGTTAAAGCGGGCAAAAGCTTCGCGTCCCATTAGTGCTTGATAGCTGCTTGAGAATGGGGCGACAGGGAAGGTTAGCCTTTCGCGACGGAAGTTGTCGGGGGAGCCGAATTTAACTTCTAGCCGGAGAGAACCCGTGCAATGGGCGTCCGGACCTGGTGTTACCCCTTTAAAGGAGGTTTCGCTATGGCAAATTTTTGCTGGGTCTATCCCCATGTGGCGGATTGAGTCCTGATATATCAGGTTTAGACCACTGCCGCTATCCATCGGGACATTTGTAAAGTGGAGTCCGCCGATTATTGGATATAATACCAAGGCAGTCCAGCCCGCATTTCAGATACTTACAGAGTAATCCAGATGATTGAAGGTGATCGGTTTTAACAACCAGTGGCGAGACTCCTTTGGGATGGGCCGTATGGTGCGTACCTCTATGGGCGCCGCTTGTTTTGTTATGTGAAGTAAGTTTACTGTTTTGACTTCTTGTGGAAAATTCTTTTGTTTCTTGGTGCTCTGCTTTTGGGGTTCGTCATCGTCTTCACTTGGTGTGTCGAGCCCCTTGTGTTTGGCGTTGAGTTTGCCGGATTGCTTGAAAACCCAACAATCTCTGTGGGTATGGTTTGCAGGCTTCCCGGGAGTACTGTGTATTTGACATATCTTGTCCAAGATTTTGTTTAGGTTGGATAGCTCGTCCCTGTTATCCTTGAGGGGTGGCTTTTTCTGATTTTGCCGAGAGCTTTTGAATCCGGCATTGACTGCCGTGCTCTTCGGACTGCTTTCCTTGGTCCGGCGCTGGTCCTTGTCGTGTCGTGGTTTTCCGTTTCCATCCCTAGTTTCGGATGTACTTGGGTCGCTGGTGCTACATCTTGCCAACTAGCTGTCCTCTCCTGCGCAAAAGCGGGTCATGAGGCTTGTTAATGCGGCCATTGTTCTTGGCTTTTCTTGGCCGAGGTGTCTGGCGAGCCATTCGTCTCGAACGTTATGCCTAAAAGCTGCTAGGGCTTCGACGTTCAGACAGTCGACTATCTGATTCTTTTTAGTAAGGAATCTGTTCCAGAATATCCGGGCTGACTCTCCGGGCTGTTGAGTTATGTCACTTAGATCGTCTGCATCCGTAGGCCGGACATAGGTCCCTTGAAAATTTTCCCGGAAAGCGTCTTCGAGCTCTCCCCAACTTCCAATGGTGTTTTCGGGAAGGCTTTTGAGCTAATGCCGAGCTGGCCCTTTGAGCTTGAGGGGTAAGTATTTTATGGCGTGGAGGTCATCTCCTCTTGCCATGTGTATGTGGAGGATATAATCCTCAATCTAGACTCCAGGGTCTGTTGTTCCGTCGTACGCCTCTATGTTTACGGGCTTGAATCCCGTTGGAAATTCATGGTCCAGAACCTCATCGGTGAAACATAGGGGGTGTGCAGCACCCCTGTATTTGGGTGTGCCGTGATGTTCGGATATTGGTTGTGTTGCACTGCTTACGAGAGCTTGCTTTCTTGGCCCATAGATAGATCTAGCTGGGCCATCTTTTTGATGCGAACCCTTGAGTGGGTCGCGTGCCGGCTTGTATGCGGCGCCGCTTGCCGCTTTATGCTCGCCATGGGGTCGTCTATCCGATCGGGTGGCTTTCTTATTTTTTGATTGCGGGGGCTCTAAGGCCTCCTCGTCAAATTCCGACAGTAGCTTTCACTTCGGATAGCTTTTGATGTGGCGACTGCCGCCGTATTTGTCTGCGGTGTTGAGTACTTTGCTCCATCTGATTCTGGGTGCATCTTCTGCAGTTTTGAGCTTCCGCTTCTGCTTTTTTAGGCTACGCTCCGTGGCAACAAGCCTTCGGTGGAGGTTCTTCTGCTCCATTAGCTTGTCCGGCGTAAGGTCGTCCGGAATGCTGTTCTCGCCGGGGACAGGTTGTTCGGTTTGTTTATTCGAGTTGCCCTGTTCGTTGTCCGTCGGCTCGTCCTGCTCTATGGCTGGGTCTGTATGGCTGCTGTCTCTGTCGAGGCGGGGCTTGGAGCGGCGTTTACATCACCGCTTTGATTGCTTCTCGAGAGAACGATCCCTCGTTGCATCCTTGTGTTCCTCGTCGTCGCTTCCTTTGGGTGTGTCCACCATGTACACATCATGAGATGAGGTGGCTGTCCAGTGCCCTATAGGCGTTGGTTCATGTTCGTCTCCTACATCGTCGTCCATACCGTCGATGTCTTCGGAGTCGAAGTCGAGCACGTCGTTTCGATTATCGATAGTGGCTACCAAGTGGGTGGTGGGTGGGCTTCGAATTGCTTCGTCGTCCGCATCCCAATCCTGCTGGTCATAATCCGGCCAGGACTCTCCAGATAAAGAGAGAGACTTTAGTGATTTTAGAATATCGTCGAAGGGCGAGTGCTGAAAGATGTCCGCGGTGATGAACTCCATGATCGGCACCCAATCGAATTTGATCTGCAGGGGCGCGGAGTCCGGCTCCTTGGAGTCACGAGCCTCGCGGAGGGCAGGGCTGGTGTTCGGCCTGATCGCCATAGAGATTGCAGCCCCCGAGGCGGTGTCTAACCACCCGCCCTCGATTGGTGTGGTCGGCTCCGAGTTAAGGGTCAGAGCGGACACAGGTGCGGCCTCGAGGGCACTGTTTGGCGGCAGAGCTAGATCATGCCCATCGTGACAGTGCGGCGCGCTCGGTAGTGGCTCGAATCCGTCGAAGATCAAGTCCCCGCGGATGTCAGCCGTGTAGTTTAAGCTTCCAAATCTGACCTGACGGCCAGGGGCGTAGCTTTCGATTTGCTCCAGATAGCCAAGCGAATTGGCCCGCAGTGTGAAGCCGCCGAAGACGAAGATCTGTCCGGGGAGAAAGGTCTCACCCTGGACTGCATCGCTATTGATGATCGGAGGAGCCATCGGGCCGAAAAGTGACGACACAGAGGAACTCTCAATGAAAGCACCAATGTCGGTGTCAAAACCGGCGGATCTCGGGTAGGGGGTCCCGAACTGTGCGTCTAGGCGGATGGTAACAGGAGGCAGGGGACACGATGTTTTACCCAGGTTCGGGCCCTCTTGATGGAGGTAAAACCCTACGTCCTGCTTGATTAATATTGATGATATGGGTAGTACAAGAGTAGATCTACCACGAGATCAAGGAGGCTAAACCCTAGAAGCTAGCCTATGGTATGATTGTTGTTCTGTCCTACGGACTAAAACCCTCCAGTTTATATAGACACCGGAGAGGGTTAGGGTTACACAGAGTCGGTTACAATGGTAGGAGATCTACATATCCGTATCGCCAAGCTTGCCTTCCACGCCAAGGAAAGTCCCTTCCGGACACGGGACGAAGTCTTCAATCTTGTATCTTCATAGTCCAGGAGTCCGGCTGAAGGTATAGTCCGGCTATCCGGACACCCCCTAATCCAGGACTCGCTCAACCACGCCGCGCCGAGAGCACCAAGGCGGTGGACGACGGCGAGGCCTAGGAAGGGGACGACGCGGAGCCGGGGAAGACACAACAGTGGATGCCCACGCGTAGAGGAGTACGAGGGCACTAGTTCGCTGTGGTGTGAGGCTGCCGTCGCCGCAGAGTAACAGGGGGTGTGGGTGAGTAGAGGGATGGTCTGGCCAGCGGTGGGAGTAGTAGCGGGCGGTGAGGCCTCCGCCGCATGGCAGCCGGCCACGGGAGGCAGGAGCACGAGGCACGACCAGCGCTGGTTTGGGCGGCTGGAGCAAGAAGACCAGAGGTTGAAGAAGCACTACGGCCGTTGGATGGACATCATACGGTCACTGGAGCTAGAATCATTCATATTGACTAAGTTGACAAAGCCCTCCATCCCCGTCAACTTAGTAGGCCAACAAGTCAGCCTGCCACTATACTGGGTCCCAGCTAACAGGGGCAGTATTCATTTTTTTTGTGCGTAATAAGGAGGCACTTCCTTGCGTGCGAAGATATAGATGGTGGGTCCGAGATATCAGCAGTGGTAACGTTTTTTTCGCGAAATACAGAGGCCCTTTCGGTGGGTCCTCGTCAACTTAGTAGGCCCACAAGTGTAGGACCGGAAGTATGTCTAGAGGGGGGGTGATTAGACTACTTGACCAAATAAAACTTAACCTTTTCCCAATTTTAGTTCTTGGCAGATTTTAGCAACTTTAGGACAAGTCAAGCAATCATCACACAATTCAAGCAAGCATGCAAAGAGTATATAGGCAGCGGAAAGTAAAGCATGCAACTTGCAAGAATGTAAAGGGAAGGGTTTGGAGAATTCAAATGCTATTGGAGACATGGATGTTTTTCCCATGGTTCGGATAGGTGGTGCTATCCTACATCCACGTTGATGGAGACTTCAACCCACGAAGGGTAACGGTTGCGCGAGTCCACGGAGGGCTCCACCCACGAAGGGTCCACGAAGAAGCAACCTTGTCTATCCCACCATGGCCATCGCCCACGAAGGACTTGCCTCACTAGCGGTAGATCTTCACGAAGTAGGCGATCTCCTTGCCCTTACAAACTCCTTGGTTCAACTCCACAATCTTGTCGGAGGCTCCCAAGTGACACCTAGCCAATCTAGGAGACACCACTCTCCAAGAAGTAACAAATGGTGTGTTGATGATGAACTCCTTGCTCTTGTGCTTCAACTGATAGTCTCCCCAACACTCAAATCTCTCTCACAGGATTTGGATTTGGTAGAAAGAAGATTTGAGTGGAAAGCAACTTGGGGAAGGCTAGAGATCAAGATTCATATGGTAGGAATGGAATATCTTGGCCTCAACACAAGGGTAGGTGGTTCTCTCTCAGAACATATGAGTTGGAAGTGTAGATGTGTTTTGATGGCTCTCTCCACGAGTGAAGAGGAGGTGGAGGGGTATATATAGCCTCCACACAAAATCCAACCGTTACACACAATTTTCCAATCTCGGTGGGACCAAATCAACAAACTCGGTCGGACCGAAATAGTAAACCTAGTGACCGTTAGAGATTTTCGGTGGGACTGACATGCAACTCGGTAGGACCGATATGGTTAGGGTTAGGGCATAACGTAATCTCGGTGATACCGATTACACAAACTCGGTGAGACCGATTTGGTAATTAGCTAACCAGAGAGTTGGTCAGGTAAACTCGGTGGGACCGATTTGCTCTTTCGGTGAGACCGAAATGTTACAAAAGGGAAATAGAGAGTTTACATTGCAATCTCGGTGGGACCGATCCGCTCTTTTGGTGAGACCGAAACGTTACGAAGGGAAATAGAGAAATTGCAATCCCATCTCGGTGAGACCGAGATCCCTATCGGTAGAACCGATTTGCTAGGGTTTTGGCAGTGGCTTATGACATGTGAAACTCGGTGGCGCCGGATAGAAAGAATCGGTAGGTCCGAGTTTGGCTTAGGGTTTAGGTCATATGTGGATATGGGAAAGTAGATGAGGATTTTGGAGCATATCATTAAGCACATGAAGCAAAAAGCTCATTAAGCAACACCTCATCCCTCCTTGATAGTATTGGCTTTTCCTATGGACTCAATGTGATCTTGGATCACTAAAATGTAAAATGAAGAGTCTTGAGCTTTTGAGCTTGAGCCAATCCTTTGTCCTTAGCATTTTGAGGGTTCCACTTTCACCATCCATGCCATGCCAATCATTGAGCTTTCCTGAAATAATTGTCTTGGAATAGCATTAGCTCAATGAGCTATATGTTGTTATGAATTACCAAAACCACCTAGGGATAGTTGCACTTTCAATCTCCCCCTTTTTGGTAATTGATGAAAACATATAGATCAAAGCTTCGACAAATGATAATAAGAATGAATTATATTGTCGCTTTGAGAAGTATGTGATAAGTAAGAGCTCTCCCTAAATTTGTGCATATTTAAAATTTGCTTTGGACTGCAAATGCACAAAGAGTTAGAATCATGGGTTACTCTTCCATGTCACATACATCTTGGTGGAGCGCTCAAAATGATAAGAATGAAATACATGCACTCATCACCAAGAAAAGTGAATGATCACATAAGATAGATAAGATATATCAAGCATGAATAAGTGTAGCTTATGATCAAACACATGATCATCAATGTCTCACAAGCATATCAAAGTATCTCGACCAAAAGCAAACAAAGTTTGAAAAACCACCAAATAAAGAAAAACCACCAAATAAAGCAAGACAGAATAAAAGCAACACTCTCTCTCGAAGCCTATGATCTATACATTTTTCTCCCCTTTGGCAACAAGTTACCAAAAAGTTCCTAGAAAATGCATAGTGCTAGATCGACACTCAGGCTTGATCTTCTGGTGGTGGTGGAGTCTGGAGCTGAAGCTGTAGTGGATGCTGGAGCTGGAGGCTTCTGTAGACGTGGTTGGAGCTGGAGCTGAAGTGGATGCTGGAGCTGGTTGGGCTGGTGCTGTGGCTGGAGCTGAGGTGGTGGCTCTTGTGTCAGGAACTGGTACTGCAGACGACCTCTGGGCTCGTGGCACTCTGGCAAATGCATCAGTGGTAGTCTTCCCTTTCCTCTCCTGCATGTCATCTTGAAGTTGCTCCACTGCAGACTGAATCTCTGTCACTTTGACATCCAAGTCATAGAACTTTTGTTCTACGATCCTCTCTAAGCTCTCCTGGTTCTGAGTGAGGGTGGCCAGTCCTTTCTCTATCCTCAGGGTGGATGCAATCAAGTAACTGAGCTGCTCTTGCTTGGTTTTCAAGAAATATTCAGATGCCTCCTCTTGAGTTGGCATCCTTGTAGCTTTCTCCTTCCTTGCCTTCTCCTTCTGTGCTTGTGCATGGGCTAAAGATGGTTCATCCTTGTTCATCACAACTTCATTATCTTCAAAATCTGGATGAATAGGCAAATGTTCCTTGTCCAAGAGGTATATGCCTGTGCCCATCTTGGAGTTAATCAGCTCCTGGATCTGAGGGGCATATCCACAGCTCCTCTTCTGGTCTGCTGCAGTCCTCTTGATTGTTTCTACCATGAGGCTCATGACTTTGAATTTCTGTGGTACATCAAAGATATGAAGTAAGTTGATTGCATGGCCTCTGATCATCTTGTGATCACCTGACTTGGGCAACAAGGTGTGCCTCAGTATCCAATTTATGGTTGGCAATCCTGACAGAAGATAATGTATTGATCCAAACTTGAAAGTGTCAAGTGCCTTGTTTGGGATCTCCTTGTACATGTTAGACATGGAGTTGTGGTCCATCTTCTTCTTGGCATAAATATCTAGGTCATCCTCATGCTCTTCTGGGGCATTGATGAGTTGTGCCCACTCAGCAATTGTTGATTGGTACCTCGTACCTTCAGACATCCATGCAATTCTGCCATCTGGATAAAAGTGTGCTGTGGAGTAGAACTGCATGATCAGCTCTTCATTCCACTTTGTGAGCTTCTGCCCAACAAAGTCAGCTACTCCACATGCCTTGAAGCTGTCTTGCACTCTAGGATAGTGCTCTTCATTGTCCTTGATGTATTCCCAGTCGACCCATCTCATGTCACAAACAATGGGCTTCTTATCCAATAAGACTGTCTCATAGAAGTCCTGTTGTTCCTTACTGTGGAACCTGTAGTCAACAGCAGTCCTCCTCCTGGTAGCATAAGGATCTTCTGCTCTCCACTTTCTCAGCCCTAAGTCTCTTCTGATCTTCATATCCTCAGCCACAGGATGAGCATCATTGTGGTCTGGGATCTTGGGTTTCAACTTTCTGAGAACTTGGCCTTCCTCTTCTTCTGTAGTGTCAGGCACTGGGGCCTTGTTCTTCTCAGCAGCTGGGATGCTCCTTGTATTCCTCTTTGGAGCAGTCTTGGCCTTTGATGCAGTCTTGGGTGTTTCCTTGGGCTTGGGTGTCGTAGCTCTTGATTTGATTGCATCACCCATTAGCTTGGGTGCCTTAGGTGCTGGTGCAACAACCTCTTCTTCTTCTTCCTCATCAGAAGAATATTTCCTCATAGAAGGCTTGCCAACTACTCTTGCAGTGGTAGTTTTGGCTCTCTTCTTTTTCTTGTCCTGGCCAATTTCTTCCTCTTCAGATTCCATAGTGAATTTTATAGTTTCCTCAGGGACAGCCTTCCTAGGCTTGGAGGTAGGAACTCTCCTAGCAGGTGCCTTTTTGTGCATTCCTGGCTTGATGGCTGCAGCTGAGCCATACTCCTTAAGCACAACTCTCTTGGAAGTGGCTTCCTCTTCTGCCACATAGTCCTCATCCTCTGATTCTGAGGTTCTTTTCTTCTTTTGTCTGGTGGCAGCTTTTGGCAGGTTACTGGGAGTGCTCCTGCTGCCTTCATCTGAAGAACTGGAGGGACTAGTGCCCTCACTCATGTGCACTGGCTGTTCTGACATGTTCTGTCTGTCACTCTGATCTGACATGATGAACAAGCCGACTGCTGACCCTGTGAATAGTTTATAGATGAGGTAGAGTGGATAAGCATCACAAAATGCAGAGATTTTTGCAAAAGAATAATTCAAAGTCTTAGTTTTAGTTTCCAACAGAAATCATTTCGGATCTACCGATTTTTAAACTTGGTGATACCAAAGCAGTTTTGGAATCTAAACTAGTGAACTCGGTCAGACCGAGTCATAGTTCGGTGGCACCGAGACTGCTAGGGTTTCACAAAGTTCCAAAATCGGTCACACCGATTAGCAATACTCGGTCAGACCGAGTCTCACTTGTGCAATGGCATGAGCCAAATTGGTGGGACCGAGTTTTTCAACTCGGTGGGTCCGAGATGGTTTCGGCGGAAACCTAACCCTAAAATTTCGAATCAAACCTATTCTACGAATCACATTGACTGGACTGGAGTGTTTCAAACGTGGATAGAACCAATATGATCACAATGTGCTAGGAATCGGATTGGGGAATAGCACAAAGATCGAGTCCATACCCTAGTTCGGCGGGGACTCGCTACGGCGGCAACGGCAGGGTTGAATTCCGTTGACGGCGACGGAGACCAGCGACTGGAGGCGGCTGGCGGCAAGGAGACCACGTTGGCAGAGCGAGCTATCGCGCGGGCGAAGTGGTTCGGAGAAATTTCCAAATTTTTTCCCGTGTCTATATATAGCCCGACCCTGTCGGTGTGACCGAGTGGAACAACTCGGTGGCACCGAGATGCAAAACTGTATACAGTTATTGCAACTCGGTGTGACCGAATGGTTCAAATCGGTTGCACCGAGATCGAAAACATAGATCAACTTAATGATCTCGGTAGGACCGAAAGTGGGGTATCGGTCAGACCGAGAATCACAAAGAGGTTTTGGAAGTTTAAGTCTATGACGAATCGGGGACTCCGAGTGCTCCTCACACAGAGTGGTTCGAATCTGACTTGATCAATTTTGTGATGTAGCATGAATAGAGTTTGAGACGAGAAAAGCATAGATAGCTAGAGGAGGTTCTTAGGCATTCTTGTCCATCCACTTGGCAAAAGAGAAATAAAGCCAAACAGTCAAAACAACAAGTGGATGTCCTCGAATGAGTAAAATATGCAACCACCATGCTCACACAATAAAATGGCAATTGAAATATGTGACAAAGCATGCACAACCAATTCTAGCATCTATCAAGCAATTGGCGATGACTAGGTCATCTATATATGAGTATATTGACTTAGGAGTCAAATGAGAACACTTGATCATAGGTCATACTCATCGTTTAAGCTCAAGTGGGGTTACCACTTTTACATAAAGCATTGTTGTGTTCACATCATTAGAGTTGCTTTAGCTCAAGTCTCAGAGTAAAGCTCCCCCTAGATGTGATATCCCCCCTAAGAGGGATGAACTAACCTTGGGTTTTGTCGATGATGACTTCATGTAGATGTTGAAGATGTGGATGCTCAATGTTGATGTAGATCACTTAAAGCTATCCTTTTGAGTGAATTGCACTTTCAATACCTACATGGGTGAGTCCCACAAGGAACAAACAAGGATATCCATAGACATAGAGTGATGCACACACAAGATGATGTCCATGAAAACTTTTAGGTTACCTTGTCCCTTGACTTACCAACAAGAGGGTTTGTGACTCCTTGAACTAGTGCAAGATGTGGAAGTTGATTGCACTTGTTCTCGCCAAAATAATAAGAGTGAAGTATGTTGGCGGAGTCACCCTCAAGAACTCTCTAGTTCTTCTTCTTTTGGATCCTCACCATCTTGATGGGAATCCTTGGAGTTGTAGTCGTACTTGATGAAGTGGAACTTGAAGTAGTCTTGGGAATCCACTTGACTAAGGTCTTAGGAGCTTCTTCAAATGTATCAATTTCCTCTTGAAGCTTGTCCTTGCCTTTTTGCTTGTAGTCTTGTGGTGGAAGATCATCTTGAGCTTGTGTCCCCTTGAAAGAAGTAGGGTCATACTTCTCTTGTTGTGGAACAAACTTTGTCTTGGGGTATTGATCTTCTTCCCACTCAACTCCATTGGCATTGAATTTTCGTTCAAAACCAACACCTTGATTCTTCCGGTGCCTTCCTTGCTTTCATACAATTTCCTCGAATTGCTTACTCCCGGCAAGGCTTTTGTACACTCCTTTCTCTATGATTCCCTTCAATAAGCCATTTTGTTGCTCAAGTGTAACTTGGCTAAGAGAATCATTAGTGGAATCAAGAGAACTACTAGAAGCAACAACATTGGATTTAACATGATCATTGTTACTACTAGAGGAAGAATCTTTCTTCTTCCTGTTACTAGACTTGACTTGAGGCATGCAAGTGGATAAGAGTAAACGCTTGGCAATGTAAGAAGAACTTTTCTTGCGGAGATCATCGTTGATTGCCTTAAAAAACTCATGCTCTTGCTCAAGATCGAGCTTTTCAAAGCGTAACTTCTCATGAGCTCTTAAAAGTTCTCGATGATCTTCGAAGATAGTTTCATGAGCTAACTTAAGAGTGTTTAGTTCTTTAGTTAGAGCCTCAATTTTCTCCTTATCATTGTCATTCGTTTTATCTTGATTAGCATGATTAATTGACGTTTCATCATAGTATTCATCACTAGAGTTGTCAACAAGTAAATCATCATCACCTAACAAGTCATCTTCATCACTATTAAAATCGACATACTCAGGGTGTGTTACCTTAGGACCTTTGGCCATGAAGCATCTTCCAATTCCTTCATTTGGTGAGTCAAATATGTCGTAGGAGTTGGTTGACACAAGTGCTAGACCGGCAACACCTTCATCTTGAGTATATTCAGAGTCGGAGTGATAACTTCTCTCGGAGTGGTTGTCGGAGTCGGAGCCGGATACCCATTCACCAACATGAGCTTGATGTCTTCGTTTTGTGTAGCTCCTTGATGACTTATCCTTTCTTTCTGAATCCTTGTTTCTCCGTGAGTATCTTCGTTCATAACGATCATCTCTACTCCTTCTCTCTCTTGATGGTGATTCTTCTCTTTTGCCTCTTCTTTTTGGAGAATCTTCTCTTCTTTTGTAGGGAGCCGTACACTCATTGGAATAGTGTCCATGTCTTCCACAATTGTAGCTGTTTCGCTCTCGACTAGAAGATCTTTTGTCATTGTAGGACCTTGACTTGGAGCTTCTATCTTTGCTTCTACTCTTGTAGAACTTGTTGAAGTTCTTCACCATTAAGCTCAATTCTTCGTCGAAGTTTTGTTTCTCACTTGATGATGTGGGGGCTTCACATGAGGCTTTGTAAGCACCACTTGATTTGTTGTGAAGTTCCTCTTTATCCTTGAGTGACATCTCATGAGCAACAATTCTTCCAATGACATCCGTTGGCTTCAGATCTTTGTAATTGGGCATCATTTGGATCAATGTGCACACGGTATCATATTTTCCATCCAAGGCTCTTAGGATCTTCTTGACGATGAATCTATCGGTCATCTCTTCACTCCCTAAGCTGGCAATCTCATTTGTGATGAGAGCAAGCCTAGAGTACATTTCAGCGACACCTTCACCATCCTTCATTTTGAACTTGTCAAGTTGACTTTGAAGCACACCCAATATGGATTCCTTGACGGAGTCGGTACCTTTGTGCATATCAATCAAAGTATCCCAAATTTCCTTTGCATTCTCAAGACGGCTGATTTTGTTGAATTCTTCGGGGCACAATCCATTGAAGAGAATATCACAAGCTTGAGCGTTGTATTGCAGCATCTTCAACTCATCCGCGGTAGCTTCACGGTTTGGTTCTTTCCCATCAAGAAGTCACCTTGCAAACCAACACACACAATAGCCCAAACGGCGGGGTTATGTCCGAGAATATGCATTTTCATTTTATGCCTCCAACTAGCAAAATTAGTACCATCAAAGTAAGGACCTCTACGGTGATAATTTCCCTCGCTAGACGCCATACTCTCCTAGGTTGTGAAACCAAGGCTATGACCATCAAAAGCTATGGAAATCAAAGCAAATGGAGACCAAAGCTCTGATACCACTTGTAGGATCGGAAGTATGTCTAGAGGGGGGTGATTAGACTACTTGACCAAATAAAACTTAACCTTTTCCCAATTTTAGTTCTTGGCAGATTTTAGCAACTTTAGGACAAGTCAAGCAATCATCACACAATTCAAGCAAGCATGCAAAGAGTATATAGGCAGCGGAAAGTAAAGCATGCAACTTGCAAGAATGTAAAGGGAAGGGTTTGGAGAATTCAAACGCTATTGGAGACACGGATGTTTTTCCCGTGGTTCGGATAGGTGGTGCTATCCTACATCCACGTTGATGGAGACTTCAACCCACGAAGGGTAACGGTTGCGCGAGTCCACGGAGGGCTCCACCCACGAAGGGTCCACGAAGAAGCAACCTTGTCTATCCCACCATGGCCATCGCCCACGAAGGACTTGCCTCACTAGCGGTAGATCTTCACGAAGTAGGCGATCTCCTTGCCCTTACAAACTCCTTGGTTCAACTCCACAATCTTGTCGGAGGCTCCCAAGTGACACCTAGCCAATCTAGGAGACACCACTCTCCAAGAAGTAACAAATGGTGTGTTGATGATGAACTCCTTGCTCTTGTGCTTCAAATGATAGTCTCCCCAACACTCAACTCTCTCTCACAGGATTTGGATTTGGTAGAAAGAAGATTTGAGTGGAAAGCAACTTGGGGAAGGCTAGAGATCAAGATTCATATGGTAGGAATGGAATATCTTGGCCTCAACACAAGGGTAGGTGGTTCTCTCTCAGAACATATGAGTTGGAAGTGTAGATGTGTTCTGATGGCTCTCTCCACGAGTGAAGAGGAGGTGAAGGGGTATATATAGCCTCCACACAAAATCCAACCGTTACACACAATTTTCCAATCTCGGTGGGACCGAATCAACAAACTCGGTCGGACGAAATAGTAAACCTAGTGACTGTTAGAGATTTTCGGTGGGACTGACATACAACTCGGTAGGACCGATATGGTTAGGGTTAGGGCATAACGTAATCTCGGTGAGACCGATTACACAAACTCGGTGAGACCGATTTGGTAATTAGCTAACCAGAGAGTTGGTCAGGTAAACTCGGTGGGACCGATTTGCTCTTTCGGTGAGACTGAAATGTTACAAAAGGGAAACAGAGAGTTTACATTGCAATCTTGGTGGGACCGATCCGCTCTTTCGGTGAGACCGAAAAGTTATGAAAAGGAAACAGAGAAATTGCAATCCCATCTCGGTGAGACCGAGATCCCTATTGGTAGAACCGATTTGCTAGGGTTTTGGCAGTGGCTTATGACATGTGAAACTCGGTGGCGCTGGATAGAAAGAATCGGTAGGTCCGAGTTTGGCTTAGGGTTTAGGTCATATGTGGATATGGGAAAGTAGCTAAGGATTTTGGAGCATATCATTAAGCACATGAAGCAAAAAGCTCATTAAGCAACACCTCATCCCTCCTTGATAGTATTGGCTTTTCCTATGGACTCAATGTGATCTTAGATCACTAAAATGTAAAATGAAGAGTCTTGAGCTTTTGAGCTTGAGCCAATCCTTTGTCCTTAGCATTTTGAGGGTTCCACTTTCACCATCCATGCCATGCCAATCATTGAGCTCTCCTGAAATAATTGTCTTGGAATAGCATTAGCTCAGTGAGCTATATGTTTGTATGAATTACCAAAACCACCTAGGGATAGTTGCACTTTCAATCTCCCCCTTTTTGGTAATTGATGAAAACATATAGTCAGCCTCCCATCATGGTGGGTCCCAGTTAGCAGCGGGAGTATTCATTTTTCTGTGCGTAATAAGGAGGCACTTCCGGCGGGTCCGAGCTGACAGCGGGGGGAACATTTTTTCATGAAATACGATGGTCCGTCCGGTGGGTCCCAGCAGTCATGGGCAAACGTTTTTTTCGCAAAATACGGTGGCCCGTCCGGTGGGTCCTAGTAGTCAGGGGGAAAAAGTTTTTTTCGCGAAATACTGGTGGCCCGTCCGGAGGGTCCCTACTGTGAGGTGGAGGAATAATTATTTTGCGCGTAATAAGGAGGCACTTCCTTGCGGCTGCCGTGGACCCAGCTGTCAGCCTCTCCACGTACAGTACTCTTCCGATGGAAGTCGGTCGTTGACCACATTGACCATGCCGCGCCGAGAGCACCACAGCGGTGGACGACGACGAGGCCTAGGAAGGGGATGACGGAGCCAGGAAAGACGCGGCAGTGGATGCCCACGCGGAGAGGAGTACGAGGGTTCACTGGTTCGGCTGCGGTGTGAGGCTGCCGTCGCCGCAGAATAACAGGGGGAGTGGGTGAGTGGAGGGCTGGCCTGGCCAGCGGTGGGAGTAGTATGGGGACGGTGAGGCCTCCGCGGCAGCACAGCCGGCCACGGGAGGCAAGAGCATGCGGCATGACCAGCGCTGCTTTGGGCGGCTGGGGCAAGAAGACCAGAGGTTGAATAAGCACTACGGCCGTTGGATGGACATCGTTGACCACGCCGCGCCGAGAGCACCAGGGCGGTGGACGACGTCGAGGCCTACGAAGGGAACGACACGGAGCCGGGGAAGACACGACAGTGGCTGCCCACGCGGTGGAGAGTACGAGGGTTCACTGGTTCGGCTGCCATCGCCGGAAAATAACAGGAGGTGTGGGTGAGTAGAGGGATAGACAGGCCAGGGATGCAAGTATGATGGGGCCGTGAGGCCTTCCCGGCAGCACTGCCGGCCACGGGAGGCGGGAGCAGGCGGTTCCGACGGCGCTGGTTTGGGCGGCTGGGGCAGGAGGATCAGAGACTGAAGAAGTACGATTGCCGTTAGATTGACATCTAACGGTCTGACGCTGGTAGAGTCGATTGTTGACTAAGTTTCTTTTTTGAAAAACCTTGTGTACGCATGAACTTAGTAGGCCCACAAGTCAGCCTCCAAATCTGTGGCAGACAACATAAAGCCCATTTGCTATTTTTTATAATTTGCAGCCCATTTGCTAATTCTTAAGTAATTTATTACGGCCCATTTTCTGCCCAGGACCACGGTCAAAAAGTCCAACCTTATTTTGCATATTTCGGTGGAGTCCGAACTGTTGTAATCCCGAAATGATAAACATTTTTTAAGTACTTATTGATTTGCCAAAAAATCATTTTGTTTTTGTAAGAAAATAAGACGTGGGACAATTTAGTTGGTTTAAGGGAAAACCAATGTAAAAAAAAAAATCAGCGCTGGGTGGGAAAAAACAACAAAAATAAGGATGTAAATATGAAAAGGGAATTTTATGTGTTTTCAATATAATGATACGTGTATATGAACTAGTAAAACTATAGGTAGAGATTAGAAAATGGATGTAGGACATGCGTTTCAAGAGGAAAATAGAACTGGGCTGTGTGTTTGATTCAGTAAAAAAACTGCCTGCGGATGTTGTAAGACTAATTATAACTAACGCTGGTGGGCCAAAGGCCAGTAGATACCTGCTGGATCTTTGTGCCCCGTTGTCGTCATGGGCTGGGCTTATTAAAAACAAAACAACCCTGGGCAATCTACAGCCCAGTTGAAACTTGCTCGACCTGAAAAAACAATATACGTGCTCAATAAACGAGAGAATTCTGCAAGTACAGACTGATAATTGGGATGTAGCACTGATATTGTTTTTTTATCATGATAATAAGTGCATGCACTTGTTTCGAAAAAATGGTAGAACTGGGAGTTTGAACGGCGGGTGCTTATGCTACCCATCAAATAAAAATCAGGTGCCTGAAAATTCGTTTCGAAACAAATGATTCAGCTTTATATCCACGTCGACCCTCGGCATCATGGTTGGAAGCAAATGCAAGTTCATACCAAAAGATCATTAACAACAATACCAACTTGCGGACGACAAGGTAGTACAACTACCAATACCAAACTAACTTATAATCTTTTTACTCCTGGCCCTAGTGTTCGTCTGGTAGAAAATTTTGCAGAGTACCAGCTCCCGCTCCTTCTCTTGCTCCAGGTCCCCGAGGTGGTACTGGTGCATCACCCAGTAGGTCCCCTGCTGGTCGAAGTTCTTGTTGGTGTGCAGCACCAGAACCTTTTTTGTTGTACGTCTGCCGGCCGTTGACCATCACCGGCAAGGTATTGCCGGTCTTGTGCCACATCACGTGCATGCCGCACTCCGACTGTATCTTGCGACGCGTCCACGCGCCCCTTTTGAACGCCCTGGAATTGCGCTGGAAGAAATGCTTCCTTAGGCCACTCAGTGTGATACCTGCAATATTGTGGAATACAGGTTTTAGTGTATCTAGTTGGCATTTTCATAACATCTTTGGCATGTTGCAGTCACTTGTTTCACTTTTTATTAACTGTCAAATTGTAATTGCTTCACCAGGTCTGCGTCTAAAAAGAAAAATAGTGCTATAAACAAAGGAATATGTTTGTGCAAGTAGACGGCCGATCGGTGTCTTACCTGGAAGTTTCTCAAGTTGGGTGTAACATATGTCGTGCTCGCTGTCGATGGTTGGTATGAACAAATCGATGAGAGACTGAAATCTCGCGCTGTCAGCACTCACTTTGTCCTCAAGGTGCTCGACCAGCTCCTGATCCGTGGGATCGAACTTGACGCCAGCCGGCAACACGGGCCAATCCTTCTTCGGCTTGCATCGGTAATTCCAGTTATATGGTACTCAATGTATGATCAATCGACTGTTTTAAGTGAATGGTGAAAGATTTTGACAGATAAGTGGTACTCCAAATCTGAAGTCCAGAATACCCGAACACGCCGCCGGGATTCTTGTGTCACCTCACGCGCAGCGTGTTGTCACGTCAATTCAATGTGTGGACATGATGAATAATTTGACCGACGTATACTAGTACTCCTACTGTACTACTTACTAGTCGTATTTAGTGTCAAAATTTATACATAGGTTTAACTAACAAGTACGCACTTGAAGCCTAACTGA
This sequence comes from Aegilops umbellulata, assembly GCA_032464435.1. Lineage (NCBI taxonomy): Eukaryota > Viridiplantae > Streptophyta > Magnoliopsida > Poales > Poaceae > Aegilops > Aegilops umbellulata. The sequence continues at coordinate 337,879,998 of CP136058.1, forward strand.
TATATATATATATAGAGTAACACTATTCAGATCACGGGATCAGAATAGTTATTTGGATCACGATGGCCCTGTAAGGGCCCGATAGTACAAAAAAAACTCGTCCCGTCGTGCACGTCCCGAACGGCCCGCTATACACCCACGACCTTCTCCTCCCCATCTCCCGATCCCCGCAGGCCCCGCGCCGCCCCCTCCCTGCAAGCCCCGCGCCACCCCTGCCTGCCGTCCCGCGCCGCCCCCTCCCGGCAGGCCCCGAGCCGCCCCTGCCCGCCGCCCCCTCCCCACTGGTCCCGTGCGCCGCCCGGATGGTGTCGCCACCGCCCACGCCACCGGCCTCCGACCCAACCACCTCCGCCACGGCCGTCCGCCCTTACCACGGCAGCTGCCGCCATCCTCTCCCTGACCACGTCCACCACCGGCCTCCGTCCCAACCACCACTGCCAGCGCCCTCTGCCCAAGCCTCCCCAGTGACGCCCCCTAGGCTGGATCCGGCCTACTCATGCGGCCATGCGCCATTCCACCCGCAGCAGCGGCATCATCGACCCGCGCCGCCCCAGCCGGCGAGCACCGCGCCACCGAAGCCCACGGTCTACTGACCCAGAGATGGCACCGGCCGCCGCCGCTGCCGGTCGTCTGGATTGGACGCCTCCAGGGGCTTCCCCGTCGTCGACACGCCTTGCACCAACAACATGCGCCATGGGATGGCCGGTGCTTCCCTCCTCCGCATCTGTCTTTGAACTGCAGTAGAAGGAGCCCCAATGGCCCGAAGGTGCTCATCGCTGTACTCCCGCACCACTGCACAACACCGTCGTTCGGAGCTCCACGCCGCGATGCTGCCTAGATCCCTCTCTTTTTATGCCATTCATCTATTTGTTGAAATGCCAACAAAAGGGCTGGACATTTTTCTTCATGTATTTCTCAAAAAAAGGATGAGAATGGTTGCGGTACTGTGCAAGTATTTTTGGTTTTTCAAATTTGTTTATTTGAAGTTCAAAGTGAATTGTTGAAGAAGGTTGACTCTGTATGGACATCAAGTTGTTGTTTTATGCTTCTGTTTGAAAAATCAAAAAATATATTTAATTAAAAATAAAAATGTGAAGTTCAACTAAAAATAACACAGAAGTTCAAAGTATATTAAAACCTAGGATTTACAAGTTCAGAAAACAAAAAACAACAACATCTTTTTGGTGTTTTAAAAAAAACTAAAGTTTTCTTGTTACTAAAGAATAAAACTAAGAAGTTCAAACTAAAATAACAGAGCAACTCGATGTATACAAAACCTCATATTCTTCTCGTTTCTAGAACAAAAATTAAATTCAAAAAAGTTGTTTGACGCTTTCTTAGAAAAGTCAATTTTTTCTTCTATAAAAATGGAACTACGAAGTTCAAATTAAAATAGCAGAGAAGTACGGAGTTTATAAAAATAGTAGCACGTGAAAAACAGAGTGAAGTTCAAATAGAACTGCTCTAGAAGTTCAACCTCTTCATGGAGTGCATCTTCGAATACTTTGTTTTTGCGATGAAGACAGAATGCATGACCTCAGAAGTTCAGATTGATAACTGTGAGAAGTTCACGTACTACACGGTGTGCATTCTGTATGAAAAAAAGAATGAAAAAGGAAATGCTAAAAGTTTTGTTGTCGGATAAAGTTGAAAAAATTATTGTGAGAGAGGTTTGTACAAAAGGAATATCATTTGTATAACACGGACGAAATGAATGGGAAAATTACAAACAAAAATACGTCATAGAAGTTCAACGTGAAAACAGCAGGAAGTTCGACTACTATAGTGAATGAATTTGAGATGGAAAACTTTTAAAATTGTCGCGAGTATGAAAAAACGATCAACATGGGAAAGTTGCGTGTTTACATCAGCTTTCCACCGGTATATTACTTGCTCAATTCCGGTGAGTGTTTCGGCAAGTGGATGGAGAGCTACGGGCAAAAAATCACGTGAAAAACAGAGTGAAGTTCAGGTACACATGCCGAGAAGGTCAGGTTCTTCACGCGGTGCATTTTCGAAGAAACTGTTTCGAAATAAAGGCAGAACGAGTGATCTCGCCGTTTTCGAAATTACATAAAAACGGCCAGGAATCACAGAAAACCATCAACATGAAAAAGTTTCGCATTTTCCGTAGCTTTTCAGCGTTATATTATTTGCCCCATTCCGATAAAGTTTGTAGAAATTACGGCAAAAATACATTTTTAGCCATCTTCGAAACTGACATAAAACAGTAACGAATTAGGATAAACAATATATACAAAAAAGTTTTGCATTTCATCAAGCTTTCCAACGCTATATCATTTGCTGCATTTGGGCGTACGGTTAAAAAATTAGCTCGAAAATACAAACTCGGTGGAACTTGTACCGTTTTCTAAATTACTTTTAAACCATTCAAAATTAGAAAACACTTTTAACATGAAACAGTAGCGCATTATCATAAGCTTTCCAACGCCATATTATTTGCCTCAATTGGATTAGCCATTTAGAAATAATATCGAAAATACGAACTCGGGTGTTCCGTTTGCGAAATTCTACGATTTTCCGAATTACTCTTGAACCGTAGAGAATTAGAGAAAACTTTCAACATGTGGAATGAGCGGTTTTTCATCATCTTTCCAACGCCATATTATTTGCCTCATTCCGATAAACACTTTAGAAATACGATCGAAAATACGATTCACGTTTTTTGTGTGAAGAAAAAACGGTTTTCAAAACTGCTCTTAAACCGCTTACATTTTGCCAAAAATTTAACTTAGGTGATGATACTGGTGTCCATAGCTTTCCAACGGCATATAGCAAGCCCCATTTGGGCAATGTTGATGGAAGTTCAACCTAGCACATGGGGAAGTTCAGGTCGAACAACTCAGGCAGTAAAATTGCAAAAAAAGCGAGTTCATCACGACCCGAGTGCAAAATCTGCCTATGAGCGAGATTCCTATTTAAAACGAGTATTTAGTTGCTAAAAACCATGTCCGCATTACACTTGCATCACAAACATCACGAATAATCAGAAAAAATCGCGGTAGAAGCCACGGTTGCGAAGATAGCCAGAAGTTCAGGTTCGTACACAGGGAAATTCAGGCGCGTTACTCAGGCAGTTCAGGTTGTGATCAGAATATTATTCTGATCCCGTGATCAGAATATATATGGCTTCTGCACAGCATCTCCATCATCATTATCAGTACATCCTACGCACGTGAGTTAGGATGCACTTCATCCCAGGAAGGTATCTATCCTTCAAACCAGAGGAGTGCTTCAAACTAACAACAATACATAATATCCAACAAAAGAGGGTCATGCTACAACAGCAGAATACATGGCTCAGTCTAGATATCAGCATGAATCAAGTTGTGCATATTTGCTGTTGCCATGAACCACATAGCCGCATGTCGGGTTTGCAAAAGCCATCCATCACATTGAAGCTTGATGCCTTTCACATACTGAAGATTATCTGGCAACAAGCTGTGTCGATGAATCTCTGGATATGGTGATTCATGAAACCCATGGTATGATGTGCAAACACAGCCCCCCCTCGCGAATGGAAGTTGCATAGCACAGTAATCATCGCCGGTGATATGATCGATGATTGGTTGGATGATCGGATAATTGAGCCCGAGGAACAAGGAGTGGTTGCCGAGGCTGTAAACCCGCCTCCAGTTGAATACGCCTGGCCCAACGGAGCTGGGATCTTTCTCGCACACGAAGCAGCCATAGCCATCAATGTCACGAACGCCCCACGCATTGTACTGCATGTGGTTTGATGTAATGGTTTGGTCAATTTGGTACGTGCGAATGAGCATCAAATTACCGCCGTCAGCTGAACGAGCGATAAACCACCACCTATCGGCTGGTATGATTCCAGGTCCTGGAATCATGAAGGCCAGCGCATTTGCGTCTACTGCAACAATTCAAATTGGAGACCAAAAGGACAAAAAAATAATCATGTTCAGAGTATGTGTGGAATTAAGATTATTATAACAGTGACGCATATCATAGACAGAGAATTGCAATGCCGTGGTCATAATCATACCCCAAGTTAAAAAAAATAAGCCAATGGCTTTCATATTCTAGCAATATGTCATGGTTCAAACATCATGTAACAATGAGAGGAAAACAGCTATGACAGCGCCTACTCATATTCTACCATAGCACTTACTACTACTGTTCTCATATCAACTCTAAGCAATAACATGCGTTGTTATAAAAATCTTGTAAACGAGAGTAACATATAGCAATCATGATGTTATGCTCATAATATGTATTCTAACAATCATTAGATGCCAATTGTTCTCATATCAACTCTAACAATAACATATGTGGTCATAAAAATCTAGGAAATGAGAGGAACATATAGCAATGATGTGGTTATAGACATGCTATGCAATCTAAATTTGTAACAAATGAACAGGCAGTCGTATTCATAAGGTAAAGATGAGATGAGATAGAACAATTACACGACGATAGATTCCACCACTATAGGTAGCCAATATGTGCGTCGACCGCGTAAACGATGCCATCGTGCACTATAGCATCAGACATAAATGTTTCCTCAACAGGATTGATGATGAGCCATAACCATGTATGGTGACCGGATTCCAGATAAACTAATCCCTTGTTGAACAAGGCAATGAGCTTGTAATCCATGTAGTCTTCTGATGGTGTGGGCACTTGGCAGATTACAACTTTCTGCAAACAGATGTCGAGACAAAAGCTTGACGCGTCTCATGCGTAGTAGGCAGGAGTGTCCGGCGGGCTGAAAGGCTCGATGGCGGCGGTATCCAAAGATGGAAGGGTGATCTCTCGCTGGGTGTAGATATCCACGAGACGCCATGGACTACCAGATTGGTGGATGAGGACGATCCAGTTGGCCTTCATGCCCGCCCAGTAGTGGCCGCGCATGAAGGGCAGGTGGACGGGTAGTGGTAGCATGTCGAGGGGCACCACGGCAACCCCCGTAGGATCGTCAAGTTGGTGTCTGGGCCATCTGCGAGGATCGGGCATCAGCAAGCAGGGTGTCTTGAAAAGAGCCGGCCGGTTGCAGACGAGTAGACGGTACAAAGACACCGAGCATGCGGCCAGACGGACGGTGCTGAGTAGGTCCATACGCCTACAGATCTGCTCTAAGAGAACATCAGGGAGGGAATTCCAATCGCGGCTCTGCGTGTCAGTCGGTTCTGCCATTGGGGTTTTTGGTGCCTGCGAGCCAGCGGGGAAGTGGATTCGGGAGGGCGAGCGAAGAAGCTTCTCCTCGTGTGGCCGAGCAGTGAGCGGGGGGATATGGTACGCGCGAGCTACCATGGAAGATGGCGTGGGAGGGCGAGCAGTGAGCGGGGGTAAATAGTGTGCGGCCGACGATGGGGAAGAGAGGAGGAAGAAGAAGAGAGGAGGAAGAAGAGTGGAAGACGGGGAAGAAAGTGCATTCAATCTCAATTCTACTAGTACTACTACCAGGATATACCGTCCTTCGGAGTGTAAATAGTTACACCGATGACATGTGGGTCTACCACAACAGGGCCCATATGTCATTTAATGGAGGACAGAGGTGCGTAGGCGTATTTGCAGAAGCGTGCTCTACTGGCAAACATGATGGCAGTACTGGGTAAGACTGATTTAGTAACACCAACACGCTGATTCAGCTTATTAATTACGTGTCCCATCTGCTGCAACGTGTATTGTCACTTCACTGCGAAGACTAGTTGAATAGTTCTCTCTGACCGAGATGGGGAATATGAAGGAAATATGCCCTAGAGGCAATAATAAAGTTATTATTTATTTCCTTATTTCATGATAAATGTTTATTATTCATGCTAGAATTGTATTAACCGGAAACATAATACATGTGTGAATACATAGACAAACAGAGTGTCACTAGTATGCCTCTACTTGACTAGCTCGTTAATCAAAGATGGTTATGTTTCCTAACCATGAACAAAGAGTTGTTATTTGATTAACGGGATCACATCATTAGTTGAATGATCTAATTGACATGACCCATTCTATTAGCTTAGCACCCGATCGTTTAGTATGTTGCTATTGCTTTTATCCATGACTTATACATGTTCCTATGACTATAAGATTATGCAACTCCCGTTTGCCGGAGGAACACTTTGGGTGCTACCAAACGTCACAACGTAACTGGGTGATTATAAAGGAGTACTACAGGTGTCACCAAAGGTAGATGTTGGGTTGGCGTATTTCGAGATTAGGATTTGTCACTCCGATTGTCGGAGAGGTATCTCTGGGCCCTCTCGGTAATGCACATCACTTAAGCCTTGCAAGCATTGCAACTAATGAGTTAGTTGCGAGATGATGTATTATGGAACGAGTAAAGAGACTTGCCGGTAACGAGATTGAACTAGGTATTGGATACCGACGATCGAATCTCGGGTAAGTAACATACCGATGACAAAGGGAACAACGTATGTTGTTATGCGGTCTGACCGATAAAGATCTTCGTAGAATATGTAGGAGCCAATATGGGCATCCAGGTCCCGCTATTGGTTATTGACCGGAGACGTGTCTCGGTCATGTCTACATTGTTCTCGAACCGTAGGGTCCGCACGCTTAACGTTACGATGACAGTTATTATGAGTTTATGCATTTTGATGTACCGAAGGTTGTTCGGAGTCCCGGATGTGATCACGGACATGACGAGGAGTCTCGAAATGGTCGAGACGTAATGATTGATATATTGGAAGCCTATGTTTGGACATCAGATGTGTTCCGGATGAAATAGGGATTTTACCGGAATACCGGGAGGGTTACCGGAACCCCCCGGGAGCCAAATGGGCCAACATGGGCCTTGGTGGAAAGGTGAAAGGGCTGCCCTCATGGGCTGTGCGCCTCCCCCTTCCCCTAGTCCTATTAGGACTAGGAGAGGTGGCCGGCCCCCTCTCTCTCTCTCCCCCTTTGAGGAATCCTATTCCAACTAGGATTGGGGGCGGGGGGAATCCTACTCCCGGAGGGAGTAGGACTCTCCTGGCGCGCCACCCTTGGCCGACCAGCCCCTCCCCCTTGGATCCTTTATATACGGAGGCAGGGGGCACCCCATAGACACACAAGTTGATCCTTGAGATTGTTCCTTAGCTGTGTGCGGTGCCCCCTTCCACCAAATTCCACCTCGGTCATATTGTCACAGTGCTTAGGCGAAGCCCTGCGTCAGTAGTACATCAAGATCGTCACCACGCCGTCGTGCTGACGGAACTCTTTCCCGACGCTTTGCTGGATCGGAGCCCGGGGATCGTCATCGAGCTGAACGTGTGCCAAGAACTCGGAGGTGCCGGAGTAACGGTGCTTGGATCGGTCGTATCGTGAAGACGTATGACTACATCAACCGCGTTGTTATAACGCTTCCGCTTTCGGTCTATGAGGGTACGTAGACAACACTCTCCCCTCTCGTTGCTATGCATCACCATGATCTTGCGTGTGCGTAGGAATTTTTTTGAAATTACTACGTTCCCCAACAGTGGCATCCGAGCCAGGTTTTATGGTTTGATGTTATTTGCACGAGTAGAACACAAGTGAGTTGTGGGCGATATAAGTCATACTGCCTACCAGCATGTCATACTTTGGTTCAGCGGTATTGTTGGACGAGACGATCCGGACCAACCTTACGCGTACTCTTACGCGAGACCGGTTCCCTCGACGTGCTTTGCACATAGATGGCTTGCGGAAGAGTGCCTCTCCAACTTTAGTTGAACCGAGTGTGGCTACGCCCGGTCCTTGAGAAGGTTAAAACGGAGTCTATTTGACAAACTATCGTTGTGGTTTTGATGCGTAGGTAAGATTAGTTCTTGCTTAAGCCCGTAGCAGCCACGTAAAACTTGCAACAACAAAGTAGAGGACGTCTAACTTGTTTTTGTAGGGCATGTTGTGATGTGATATGGTCAAGACATGATGCTAAATTTTATTGTATGAGATGATCATGTTTTGTAACCGAGTTATCGGCAACTGGCAGGAGCCATATGGTTGTCGCTTTATTGTATGCAATGCAATCGCGATGTAATGCTTTACTTTATTACTAAGCGGTAGTGATAGTCGTGGAAGCATAAGATTGGCGAGACGACAACGATGCTACGATGGAGATCAAGGTGTCGCACCGGTGACGATGGTGATCATGACGGTGCTTCGAAGATGGAGATCATAAGCACGAGATGATGATGGCCATATCATATCACTTATATTGATTGCATGTGATGTTTATCTTTTTATGCATCTTATCTTGCTTTGATTGACGGTAGCATTATAAGATGATCTCTCACTAAATTATCAAGAAGTGTTCTCCCTGAGTATGCACCGTTGCAAAAGTTCTTCGTGCTGAGACACCACGTGATGATCGGGTGTGATAGGCTCTACGTTCAAATACAACGGGTGCAAAATAGTTGCACACGCGGAATACTCAGGTTATACTTGACGAGCTATGCATATAAGATATGACCTCGGAACACGGAGACCGAAAGGTCGAGCGTGAATCATATAGTAGATATGATCAACATAATGATGTTCACCATTGAAACTACTCCATCTCACGTGATGATCGGACATGGTTTAGTTGATTTGGATCACGTGATCACTTAGAGGATTAGAGAGATATCTATCTAAGTGGGAGTTCTTAAGTAATATGATTAATTGAACTTAAACTTATCATGAACTTAGTCCTGGTAGTATTAGCATATCTATGTTGTAGATCAATAGCTCGCGTTGTTGCTTCCCTATGTTTATTTTGATATGTTCCTAGAGAAAATTGTGTTGAAAAATGTTAGTAGCAATGATGCGGATTGGATCCGTGATCTGAGGTTTATCCTCATTGCTGCACAGAAGAATTATGTCCTTGATGCACCGCTAGGTGACGGACCTATTGCAGGAGCAGATGCAGGCGTTATGAACGTTTTGCTAGCTCAATATGATGACTACTTAATAGTTTAGTGCACCATGCTTAACGGCTTAGAATCGGGACTTCAAAGACGTTTTGAACGTCATGGACCATACAAGATGTTCCAGGAGTTGAAGTTAATATTTCAAGCAAATACCCGAGTTGAGAGATATGAAGTCTCCAACAAGTTCTATAGCTAAAAGATGGAGGAGAATCGCTCAACTAGTGAGCATGTGCTCAGATTGTCTGGGTACTACAATCGCTTGAATCAAGTGGGAGTTAATCTTCCAGATAAGATAGTGATTGCCAGAATTCTCTAGTCACCATCACCAAGTTAGTAGAACTTCGTGATGAACTATAGTATGCAAGGGATGACGAAAACGACTCCCGAGTTTTTCATGATGATGAAATTGATGAAGGTAGAAATCAAGAAAAACATCAAGTGTTGATGGTTAACAAGACCACTAGTTTCAAGTAAAGGGCAAAGGGAAGTAGGGGAACTTCGAGAAGAACGGCAAGCAAGTTGCTGCTCAAGTGAAGAAACCCAAGTCTGGACCTAAGTCTGAGACTGAGTGCTTCTACTGCAAAGGGACTGGTCACTGGAAACGGAGCTACCCCAAGTGATTGGTGGATAAAAAGGATGGCAAAGTGAACAAAGGTATATTGGATATACATGTTATTGATGTGTACTTTACTAGTGTTTATAGCAACCCCTCGGTATTTGATACTGGTTCAGTTGCTAAGATTAGTAACTCAAAACAGGAGTTGCAGAATAAACAGAGACTAGTTAAGGGTAAAGTGACGATGTGTATTGGAAGTGGTTCCAAGATTGATATGATCATCATCGCACACTCACTATACTTTCGGGATTAGTGTTGAACCTAACTAAGTGTTATTTGGTATTTGCGTTGAGCATAAATATGATTTGATCATGTTTATTGCAATACGGCTATTCATTTAAGTAAGAGAATAAATTGTTGTTCTGTTTACATGAATAAAACCTTCTATGGTTATACACACCAACGAAATGGTTTGTTGGATCTCGATCATAGTGATACACATATTCATAATATTGAAGCCAAAAGATGCAAAGTTAATAATGATAGTGCAACTTATTTGTGGCACTGCAGTTTAGGTCATATTGGTGTAAAGCGCATGAAGAAACTCCATGCTGATGGGATTTTGGAATCACTTGATTATGAATCACTTGATGCTTGCGAACCATGCCTCATGGGCAAGATGACTAAGACTCCGTTCTCCGGAACAATGGAGTGAGCAACTGACTTGTTGGAAATCATACATACCGATGTATGTGGTCCGATGAAAATTAAGGCTCGCGACAAGTATCATTATTTTCTGACCTTCACAGATGTTTTGGGCAGATATGGGTATATCTACTTGATGAAACATAAGTCTGAAATGTTTGAAAAGTTCAAAGAATTTCAGAGTGAAGTGGAAAATCATCGTGACAAGAAAATAAAGTTTCTATGATCTGATCGTGGAGACGAATATTTGAGTTACGAGTTTGGTCTTCAGTTAAAACAATGTGGAATAGTTTCACAAACTCATGCCACCTGGAACACCACAGCATAATGGTGTGTCCGAACGCCATAACCGTACTTTATTGGATATAGTACAATCTATGATGTTTCTTACCGATTTACCAATATCGTTTTGGGATCATGCATTAGAGACAGCTGCATTCACGTTAAAAAGGGGCACCATCTAAATCCGTTGAGACGACACCGTATGAACTGTGTTTTGGCAAGAAACCAAAGTTGTTGTGTCTTAAAGTTTGGGGTTGTGATGCTTATATGAAAAAGTTTCATTCTGATAAGCTCAAACCCAAATCGGAGAAATATGTCTTCATAGGATACCCAAAGAAGACAGTTGGGTACACCTTCTATCACAGGTCCGAAGGCAAGATATTCGTTGCTGAGAATGGATCCTTTCCAGAGAAGGAGTTTCTCTCGAAAGAAGTGATTGCGAGGAAAGTAGAAAACTTGATGAGGTAATTGTACCTTCTCCCTTATTGGAAAGTAGTTCATCACAGAAATCTATTCTTGTGACTACTACACCAATTAGTAAGGAAGCTAATGATAATGATCATGTAACTTCAAGATCAAGTTACTACTAAATCTCGTAAGTAAACCAGAGTGAGATCCGCACCAGAGTGGTATGGTAATCCTGTTCTGGAAGTCATGTTACTAGACCATGATGAACTTACGAACTATGAGGAAGCGATGATGAGCCCAGATTCCGCGAAATGGTTTGAGACCATGAAATCTGAGATATGATCCATGTATGAGAACAAAAGTATGGACTTTGATGGATTTGCCCGGTGATCGGCAAGCCATAGAATATAAATGGATCTTCAAGAGGAAGACGGACGCTGATAGTAGTGTTACTATCTACAAAGCTAGAATTGTCACAAAAGGTTTTTGACAAAGTTCAAAGTGTTGACTACGATGAGAGTTTCTCACTCGTATCTATGCTTAAGTCTGTCCGAATCATATTAGCAATTGCCGCATTTTATGAAATCTGGCAAATGGATAAACAAAACTGCATTCTTTAATAGATTTATTAAAGAAGAGTTGTATATGATGCAACCAGAAGGTTTTGTCAATCCTAAAGGTGCTAACAAAATATGCAAGCTCCAGCGATCCATCTAAGGACTGGTGCAAGCATCTCGGAGTTGGAATATACACTTTGATAAGTTGATCAAAGCATATAGTTTTATACAGACTTGCGGTGAAGCCTGTATTTACAAGAAAGTGAGTGGGAGCACTATAGCATTTCTGATAAGTATATGTGAATGACATATTGTTGATCGGAAATAATGTAGAATTATTCTGCAAAGCATAAAGGAGTGTTTGAAAGGAGTTTTTCAAAGAAAGACCTCGATGAAGCTGCTTACATATTGAGCATCAAAATCTATAGAGATAGATCAAGACGCTTGATAAGTTTTTTCAATGAGTACATACCTTGACAAGATTTTGAAGTAGTTCAAAATGGAACAGTCAAAGAAAGAGTTCTTGCCTGTGTTACAAGGTGTGAAATTGAGTAAGACTCAAAGCCCGACCACGGCAGAAGATAGAAAGAGAATAAAAGTCATTCCCTATGCTTCAGCCATAGGTTCTATAAAGTATGCCATGCTGTGTACCAGATCTATTGCATACCCTACCACTGAGTTTGGCAAGGGAGTACAATAGTGATCTAGGAGTAGATCACTGGACATCGGTCAAAAATTATCCTTAGTGGAATAAGGATATGTTTCTCGATTATGGAGGTGACAAAAGGTTCGTCGTAAAGGGTTACGTCGATGCAAATTTTGACACTGATCTAGATGACTCTAAGTCTCAATCTGGATACATATTGAAAGTGGGAGCAATTAGCTAGAGTAGCTCCGCGCAGAGTATTGTTGACATAGAAATTTGCAAAATACATACGGATCTGAATTTGGCAGACCCGTTGACTAAGCTTCTCTCACAAGCAAAACATGATCACACCTTAGTACTCTTTGGGTGTTAATCACATAGCGATGTGAACTAGATTACTGACTCTAGTAAACCCTTTGGGTGTTGATCACATATCGATGTGAACTATGGGTGTTAATCACATGGTGATGTGAACTATTGCTGTTAAATCACATGGCGATGTGAACTAGATTATTGACTCTAGTGCAAGTGGGAGACTGAAGGAAATATGCCCTAGAGGCAATAATAAAGTTATTATTTATTTCCTTATTTCATGATAAATGTTTATTATTCATGCTAGAATTGTATTAACCGGAAACATAATACATGTGTGAATACATAGACAAACAGAGTGTCACTAGTATGCCTCTACTTGACTAGCTCGTTAATCAAAGATGGTTATGTTTCCTAACCATGAACAAAGAGTTGTTATTTGATTAACGGGATCACATCATTAGTTGAATGATCTGATTGACATGACCCATTCTATTAGCTTAGCACCCGATCGTTTAGTATGTTGCTATTGCTTTTATCCATGACTTATACATGTTCCTATGACTATAAGATTATGCAACTCCCGTTTGCCGAAGGAACACTTTGGGTGCTACCAAACGTCACAACGTAACTGGGTGATTATAAAGGAGTACTACAGGTGTCACCAAAGGTAGATGTTGGGTTGGCGTATTTCGAGATTAGGATTTGTCACTCCGATTGTCGGAGAGGTATCTCTGGGCCCTCTCGGTAATGCACATCACTTAAGCCTTGCAAGCATTGCAACTAATGAGTTAGTTGCGAGATGATGTATTATGGAACGAGTAAAGAGACTTGCCGGTAACGAGATTGAACTAGGTATTGGATACCGACGATCGAATCTCGGGTAAGTAACATACCGATGACAAAGGGAACAACGTATGTTGTTATGCGGTCTGACCGATAAAGATCTTCGTAGAATATGTAGGAGCCAATATGGGCATCCAGGTCCCGCTATTGGTTATTGACCGGAGACGTGTCTCGGTCATGTCTACATTGTTCTCGAACCGTAGGGTCCGCACGCTTAACGTTACGATGACAGTTATTATGAGTTTATGCATTTTGATGTACCGAAGGTTGTTCGGAGTCCCGGATGTGATCACGGACATGACGAGGAGTCTCGAAATGGTCGAGACGTAATGATTGATATATTGGAAGCCTATGTTTGGACATCATATGTGTTCCGGATGAAATAGGGATTTTACCGGAATACCGGGAGGGTTACCGGAACCCCCCGGGAGCCAAATGGGCCAACATGGGCCTTGGTGGAAAGGTGAAAGGGCTGCCCTCATGGGCTGTGCGCCTCCCCCTTCCCCTAGTCCTATTAGGACTAGGAGAGGTGGCCGGCCCCCTCTCTCTCTCTCCCCCTTTGAGGAATCCTATTCCAACTAGGATTGGGGGGGGGGAATCCTACTCCCGGAGGGAGTAGGACTCTCCTGGCGCGCCACCCTTGGCCGGCTAGCCCCTCCCCCTTGGATCCTTTATATACGGAGGTAGGGGCACCCCATAGACACACAAGTTGATCCTTGAGATCGTTCCTTAGCCATGTGCGGTGCCCCCTTCCACCAAATTCCACCTCGGTCATATTGTCACAGTGCTTAGGCGAAGCCCTGCGTCAGTAGTACATCAAGATCGTCACCAAGCCGTTGTGCTGACGGAACTCTTTCCCGACGCTTTGCTGGATCGGAGCCCGGGGATCGTCATCGAGCTGAACGTGTGCCAAGAACTCGGAGGTGCCGGAGTAACGGTGCTTGGATCGGTCGGATCGTGAAGACGTACGACTACATCAACCGCGTTGTTATAACGCTTCCGCTTTCGGTCTACGAGGGTACGTAGACAACACTCTCCCCTCTCGTTGCTATGCATCACCATGATCTTGCGTGTGCGTAGGAATTTTTTTGAAATTACTACGTTCCCCAACAGAATAAATTGATCGCGAGGACTTCCTTTCTACAGTATCCCTATGCCTCTATGCTCACTCCACTCATTTTGCTCCGTACCTAATTACTTGTTAAATTCTGTAGAAAGACAAATACTCCGTATTTGGGAACAGAGGGAGGCTTTTACTCCGTACTATTTGGGAACAGAGGGAGTATCACCATATGGAGGGAACAAAGGAAGCTTGAAATATGAACATGTCAATGGGAGAGTAAGCCCCATGCATGCATGCATGCATGCAACATGCAACACTCACACGTACACATGGACGCACGCAACACTCACGCACCCATGCGGCACACAGCACACGACGCAACACACACGCTCACGCTCAAGTGCTCAACCTACTCCCTACGTCTGTGAAAGACCGTACATTTAGAGATTTACACATTGACCAGGGCATAATTAACGCCCAAAAGTAGCAGACTTATGTGTGCATGCGACCATTGAGATAAGAAGATTAAATGAAGGCCGTTGCATGCTGTAATTAAGGATAGACATGTATCCTATACCTATAGCACAAGTTGGTGCATTAGTCAATCAATATCGATTTAGATTAAAGGCTAAATGCATTGGAAGTGTAGATGTACATCATGTAGTACACTCTTTGTTGGAAGACCGAGGGAGGACACGTGCATGCACTCACATACATAGCTAGGGCGGTTCGCGCGCAAGGGTTGGACTCGTGTCGCGCCTGCGTAAAGTTTTGTTTAACTGATTTCTTTGCTCTGCCAACTGACAGGTGGGACCCCGAAACCAGGTGACAATTTAACCAGTCAACAAAGTGCCACGTCGACTATGTGGCCGGTCAGTAGGGTGCAATACGGTGCTCTACGATGAGCTAGTGATCGCATAATCGCCAGTCTATTTTTCTCGTTTCAAATTAAGCCATATTAATCGGAAAGGACGCAGTATGGACTACTACTACTAGTACTCCCTCCTTTCCGGAATTGAGCCTTATAAACCAGAAAGGAGGGAGTACTAGTACTGCTTTGATGTGTCCCGTCAACTCGCCGAACAAGGAGAAGCTTGCTTACTATGCCTCTCCCTCGCCCACGCGCGCGGTGGTTCACAGGACGAGGAGAGGGTTTTGATTACAGCGCCCTCTCCCTCTCCCTCTCCCTCTCCCTCGCCCTCGCCCTCGCGGTGGACGTGCAACAGTTCAATCGGTGTCAGATTGCCAGAAGCATATTGTACTGTAGTATCATCATTGTTGGACCTTCCGAAGAGGCGAAGAGCCAAGTGCAAGGTTCACACGAGTACGAACTGTTGAACCTCCCGAAGAGGCAAAGAGCCAAGCGCAAGGTTTTATAGGAGTTGTCGTCCTAGTAGGAGTGTACTAGTACAACTATAGCGAATGATGCTACTGTATGATGCCACCACGTCACGTATATCCAAAGCTGTGCCACCTTTTTTCTCAAAGAGCGTGTTGAAGCTCGTGCAACAACCACACAAGTTGCACGTACACATAACACATTTACTAGTATAAAATTCTAAAGGACAAATGCCAGTATGCCACACAAGTTCATCTCCAACTCATGTGATAAATTTGTGCACGACTAGTCTACATATATTCACAGCGCTACCGTTCACAATTACCGTACTCCACCTACACGTTATAGATGGGCTACATGTCCTCCTCCAGGTTCCAGTCCCAGGTGTTCTTCATGGATGCACGATCCATAGCGGTGGGCAACAGGAATCATTGTCGCAGCTTTCTAGTCCGGTTCCACACGATGGAGACTCGTCCAAGCTGAAGCGGCATAAATCAGGGATAGCATGTCCCAGCATGTCGTTCATCCGGCGGTGCGCACTGAAGACACAACCATGCTTCATGAACGGCAGGCCTTCCGTGTCGTGCACGGAAGGTGGCATCCGCTTCACAATGGGGTAGCTGTCCCCGATGAAAAGCGAGTACTCTCCAAGAGTGTTCCTCGGCACCCACGTAGCATCACGGGGGTCGAACTCGGTGCCGTTCATCTGGTACATGCGGCATCCCAGATCTGGACACATGGTGATGTACATAGTCAAGGTCCATGCATAATAATGTTGTGCTCAAATGTGACGGTCAGTAATACTGTGCAGCAAATAGTACTACTCCGGTATAGAGGAAGTAAAATAACCGGCTTATTATATACAACCACTCTTGGCTACATGGATGAGATAGTAAGACATGGAGAAACAAAAATGGTGGCAGCTAGTGGGTTCAAGTCTTCAAGGGCCTAGCTAGCTATACGCGTCCTCCAAGGTAAAAAGTACTCCTACTAGTACTACTCCCTCCTTTCCAGTTTATAAGTCTCAATTCAAAAATATCACCAACCAAGGTAGATGGTGAATGGTGGAATACTTTTTGTAGTTTGCAAAAGCACCCAATTAATGCTCTTGTTTTCCTCAAAAAGTATGTTTACCAATGCATTAATATCAATGCATGCAATGATTTAATGCACCTTGGAATCTGAACATGTGATGGGAAAAACCAAATAGAGCCTTATAAAGTGGAAAAACTAAAATTTTGAGATAAGCCCTGTAAACCGGAAAGGAGGGAGTACAAAGTATACTACTAGTACAACAATGAAAGAGAAGGCGAGAGGGTTAAAAAATGGAATACCTGGGTAGATGGTGACGGTCCGATCATGGTAGATTATGTGACCATGTTGCACATCAGTGGTACCATGGGTAATGACTGCTAAGATAGTTGATCCCAATATGCCAAAGTCAGCTACAATATCCCAATATGCACATCCAGGATCGGCGATCTTATTTTGATCGGGGGATGACTGGTCCCTGCAAAATAATGGAGTACCGTTAGGGATGCAAATGATGGTTTGTGCATTCTGTTTGTAATCTCTCGTACCGTAGGATGTCAACCAGATGAAACAAGTCCCCTGGCTTGTCACCGCGAAGATGTGTCCTAGATGGCGCACGGAGTCTTTGAACATGTAGGGGTACAAATCTGCCGCCGCCAACATGCGCCAGCCTCTGCCGTTACTGCCTCCTGCATTGATGGCAATCCTTATGTCGAACACCGCGATGAGATAGTAATCGTCGTAGCCGCGTCGCTTTGTTGGCGGGTCCGCAATTACTATCTTCTTCAATCTCATGTAGGCATCATCATACATATTCTTGCCCAGCCAGTCCGGAAGGCCGATCCCAATGGTGGAGAAGGGGTCTACCAGAACGGCCGGACTTCTGTGGATGTTGTGCAAAATCATGGTGGTATCCGGCCGAAGGTATGCAAGCCAATATTCGTTGGCACCGACCCAGACCTATATATAAGACGGTGGGCAGCAGAGAAATTACGGGATGGAAATGGAATAACTAAGTACTACATGATCAAACTCCATTACTGACCTGCTCATCGGACAAAATCTGACTACCTCTCAAAGTCGTCAACTCTAGCGGAGTCAACATGCAACCATGGCCAGAGAGCGGTGGACTGTTCGAAGAATTGTCCCATAGAAGAACCTTCTCCTCAAGGACGCATGGAAGACCAACAAGCATGGCCTTTTCCCAAGCCTGTTTAAGCAGCGTCTTGAAAAAGTTGGTGCAGGAAGCACCGAGTCTTGCGGCGGTGAGGACGTTGGAGCGGCATGCGATTTCTCCGAGAGAATCGTCATCCAAGGTCTCCCAGCCCTGACAAGGAGGAGAACCGCCTGGCGAATCCATGGGAGCAGCGACGAACTGCCTTCTCTTCGGGGGGAGGGGAACTGGCGAGGAGGAGATAAGAGCGTAGTAACCGTGGGGCCTCGTCCCTTCCAACTGTAGATCGTTCCTCAGCGAAGGGGTGAGGCTATTATTTACTACTCTAAAAAATAGCACTAGTAAATAATAGCACTAGTAAGAAATTTTTGGCACTATGTAGTAGTTTTTGGTACCATGGAGTACTAGTACTAGCATTATGGAACGTTATGGGATTGCATTATATTGTAAATAATAGCACTAGTAAGAAATTTTTGGCACTAGGTACTAGTAGTAGTAGTTTTTGGCGTGGATTAAGAAATTTTGGGTATGATTTTGCCATATTTTGTACACGCCAACTAGTGTCAAAAAACGTCGTACATTATGTGACGGAGGAGTACGTACTCGTATTATAGCAGTACTAGTACTACTTTTCTCAACTAGTAGTGCGATGTACTGTACTTCTAGTCTAGTCTTGTATAGTGCAGCAGTTTTGAACTCTTGAATCTCAGGGCCAAGGAGCTACACTTGGAAGTGGAGGGTACTACTGTTCTCTAGAACCATCGCTGTACTATCAATGCAGGGGAAGTACACCTGCGTAGTGGCCTAGTGGGTACTCTCGGTGCTCTATTCAGTCGCTCCTCTCACGTAGCTGGCCTACTCAGCCGCTCCTCTCACGCACACACTAGCAGCCTATTTATCAGCGACAGTTACTGCGGGGGCAGAACATTTGAGTTATTTGATACAACGAGACTAGGCTTTTCGCTTCCATTTGTGGAGGTGTAATGGATCTCGTCAAACTTTGTTAGTAGTTCCTTCTTTATGAATGAGATGAAGCAAAGCTTTTGCCTCCGTTTAAAAAAAACACGTCAAGAGGAATTTCTTTTATAGTAGAGCCGATAATGGAGTGAAGTCCATGCATGCAACGCCACAAGCTATAGATTAGTAGTAGAGCACTTTACGTACAGAGCCATATTGCACAGTTCCCAATGCCCCGCCAGGCTTTTCCGGCTCCTCGGGCTTAATTGGGAGGCGCTAGTTTAAATATGCTACTAGCTGGAAGCTGCAAGCGAGGTGCGTCTAGGGCGAGCACGCGAGGCACGGGATGCTGGGAAGGAAAACCCGTTCACGTGGCTAGGCTGTCCAGTGCACCCAGATTGTGGGACCGCACGTCCGTTTGACTTCAAAACTCAAACTACCTGTGTAAAATATTGGCTCGCAGCGAAGTGTAGTAGTATACTATTTTTTTAAAAGGCCGCCGTGCGTTCGGCCGGGATCGAACCCACAAAACGAGGTATACACTCCCGCGACCAATAGTAGTACTCATTGGAGTACAACGCAACCTAGAATCGCCTTTTATCGCTAGTAGTACGTACATTGTTCCTTACAAGGAACCCCTAAGAGCATGGTTAATAGTATAGCCAGCTGCTGGCTATAAGCCAGTGCCATGTCATTTATAGCCCATCTTATAGCCAACATGTATTAGTAGTTTATTTCTTATAGCCCGCTGACTCAGCTCTATTGTACTTGCTCTAATAATGCAAGAAACCACTAAAATGCCAAGAAACTACTACCACTTGCATACATGGCAGACTTAAGATAAGACTACCTTATCAACCATTGTACATGCTCTTACCAACAAAAATCCTCGAGTGACCTCCTACTCCGGCCCGTCCACCTAGTCATCCTCGTCCATGGGACACAGCTACCGCCGCCGGCAGAACCGCCGGCGGTGCGGAGCCCATGTTGCGGTAGCCCGGATGCCAGCTCCGTCCAGCACTCGCGGCCGCTAGCTAGCCAAGATAGCTCCGTCCAGCTGCTTGTCCGCAAGGTTTGCTAGCTAGATTGTCATGGCAGCGCGACGGCTTGCTCGCGCGCGCCGTGCTAAGGCCAGCCATCTGGCTCGATCGAAGGCCAGCGCGGCGGCTTGCTCGCTCGTGAGTCACGCTCGGGCCAGCCTGCCAACCCGTGCGAAGGCCAGCGCGGCGTCCGGCCCGTCCGGCGGAGCGGCGGCCAACTCGCTCATCACCGGCGTCACCGACGAACACACATCAGTACTGTTTGAAGTAATGTTCAGGAAAAATAACGATTTGAGGGGGAATAACAGGATATAATGTCAGATGTGGGTCCCTCGTGTCAACGGTCAAACAAAATGTGTTGGTTTAAGCTGCCTCGTGAGCACAGACATGTGGGACAACCCTGTCATAAATGGGTTTAAACGAACCTAATCGGTAGGAGTACTAGGTAGTTTTTGGCGTGGATTAAGAAATATTGGGTATGTTTTTGCTATTTTTTGTACAATAGATTCCTCCTAGGGCTGGTTGAAAGTGGTAGTTTTTTGCTAAATACTCTACATATTGTAAGTAGGAGTGAAAGTTAAGCTTTGGAAGCCAATAAGCAAGGCTAGTTACATAGTGCATATGTGTACATGATTGAAAGTAAATATCAACCATGAGTGACTAATATCTTGATGGAAAACTCGAAACTATGGAATACTAGGAAAAGAAATGCATTGTTGGAAATACTTGCAATGTTCATGTCCGTTGCAACGAGTCATAATTAGAATAATACTTATTCACAAACTTGGTACAAAACACTCTAATTTTGATATACATATGTCACTAGAGGTATATTATGTTTCAATTAGAATATATTCCTTGGGCTGTTTTGGTGAGGTCAGGGAGGGATGTGGTTGGTTTTAAGATACTAATTATGGGTTTTTCTGCAAATTGGTAGACAAGTGGGATGTTGGTGAGAAAAGGCAACAACTTACCTCACAATCGTTAGATGTAGATCTAATGGTCAGAAACGACGGATGGCAGACACACCAGCATCACCAACTTAGTCTTGTGTAGGAGTACTATCAAGATCCGTGCATTGCACGGAACATCAAGATGCATTTTTTTTATAAAACACTTGTTGTGATTGACCCTTGCGGGAGTAATCCCATGTGTAAAAACTAATGATATCTCGAGAAATATGAGATAAGGTGAAGAGGAGTGGGGTGTGGTGGTGGTTGGTGGTCAGACTAAGAGGAGGCATGGGGATTGATGACGCCGGCAGTGGCCACCAGGCCAGTTTGTTCCAGAGGCTTCCTTTCTTAATTTCTCAACAATGAGGTTTGTTGGAGATAAGGATGAACGAGGGAAGGCCTTGTCTGCAAAGGTGGAGAGGGGTGCGGGTATCTTTTATTTTAATTTCCATCCGTCAGATATAGATCGGGCGGTCTATATTGCAGGATGGCACACATACCATCATCACCAACTCGTTTTTTATAAGAGAAGAAATATAAGTATGGAGATACAAATGTATTATCGATACTTGCTTCTGTAAACTAGCATCTACATTCTATTCAACGCCTCGGCATGTGGGGCCTTAGCACAATGACTTCTCGACTATGTAAAACGAAGATTTTCCTGTCGCCGACAAGGAGGGGGTGACGGCGGCGCGCTTTTTGGCTTGCTCTAGTCCTAGTAGTCATACTAGGTGGTCTAAGCACATGTAGATTTATTCTTTTTCACGTCTCGTGTTCGCCGTACTGCCACGACTGTTCATGAATAGACTGTAAGTTAGTCACGGGGAAACCCTTGTTGAGCATGTTTGCGAGAGAGAGAGAGAGAGAGAGAGAGAGAGAGTGCGTGTGTGATATGTTAGAGACTGAGGCAATGATAACAGATTCTTTGTGTCTATGTGTGTGGAGGATAGAGAGAGACATGTACATGGGGCTTTGTGTTGTGTAATGTGGAGACACGTATACATAATTAGAGAGTGAGTGTGTGAGATACACATGTGGACATGAGGAGAGATGAGGATCCAGGTAAATGGGTGTTTGTGCGTGTCTGTGTGTGTTTGTGCACGCGTTTGTGTGTGAGAGGGAGAGAGTGTATGTGGAGTAGAGACCACTGATGATGTAAACCTAGTATAAGGGAAGGGGGAATGGTGTGACATGTGTAGTAGCGAGATAGCACGGGTGTGGGCGGGGGGAGCAGACTATTTGGAAGAGACATCGAGTGTGTGTGTGGGAGAGGGGTGTGAGAGCGAGAGAAAGAGAGAGCTAGCGACGGAGAGAGAGAGAGAGAGAGAGAGAGAGAGAGAGAGAGAGAGAGAGGAAGAGAGGGGGTGAGAGGGGTCGTTTGTGTCCATAAATGGCGTATAGATAGGGAGACAATGTTGATGTTGTCCGAAATTGGCCTATGAACGGAGACGCAAGGGAAGCGAGTCATCGTGTGTGTGATAGGGACTTCATGAGAGATCTAGAATAGATGGTGTAGAGAACAATGTGCGAAATCAAGAACGATTATACATTAGGGAGCTATGCAAAGAGTCACGACATATATGTATACAGGGATGGAGCTGGGGCGGGTCCGCATGTGGGAGAGATAGAAAGAGGAGAGTGGTGCACAAGGAGACAAAGTGTGCTTGTTTGCAGTGGGGGTGGTGTGTGAGGTGAGTGCGCGAGAACCACATAACTAGGGAGATAGATGTTTGGGGGCGACGTTTTGTGTGTATGGGAAATATACACTCTACATAGTGCGTGTGCTTGGGTAAGAGAGATAGCGGGAGACCTAGAGAGTGAGGGAAGAGATGTGTGCATGCCCGAGAGACAAAGTGATAGAGACCTATGTTGGGGTCCGGACTTTACAAGAGAGAGGGGTGTTAATGTGCTCGTGTGTTGCTGTTTGGGGGAGAGAACGACTTCTCTCTCTCTCTCTCTGTGTGTGTGGTGGGGGGTTGACTTAAGATAAAGAGTGAGGTGTCTATATTTGAGGGACTTTAGCGTAATTGAGATATTGTGCACTCATGGTTGATCAATTTGTTTCACAGTTTGTACTATGAGATAACGATACTTTTGAACATGCGTGATATACCTTGATGTACCAGAATTACAAACCTAAGATTGGAATTTTGGAATTCGACTCCATCATTAGCTTTTGTAATTCATTTAAACGAAGGTACATTTTATAAGCCGGGATTTCGTGATTTCAAATTCATATATCAAACCTAGAGATATACACATACGAGCATGTTCAAACTTTATAATCATGCACTTTATTCATACACATACACATACACATTTTTGCTTTTGTCATCATATTTAGGATAAACACATTTGGAATTTCATTTGAATTGGACCGTATGATGGTATTTGCTTGTAGTAGCTCAATGATCCATATTTGAATTGAATGGACAATCTAAGTTTAGAGTTGGAGACATTGATTTTCAAAACTTGCACATTTTTTGCGTGCAAAACAAACAAATTGTCGGCCATGATATCATAGTCGGCCGTACGAGAGTAGAATACTTATAATTTTAGGCGCCAAAAGCTTTCAAACTTCCAGCTCACATCGAAATATCACGCGCCCGAAAGTTTAGCCCTGCGATATTTCTGTTTTACCCCTGCCACATGAACGGAAAAGGGCTGCTTTGGTAACTCCATTGTTTTTCCCTCTTTGTCCCCAACATTCTTCCCCAGAGCCCCTCCCCTTCCCCTCCCCGACCCCCAACCACGACAAGCCGCTGAATCTAGTCCTCCGCCGCAGCGGTGGACCTCACACCCCACCGGATCTACCTTCCGCACCTGGGAGCCCCCAACTGCCAACTCACCACTTCACCGGAGCCGCTTCAGCGACTGGCTTGTCCACTGCTCCAGATCTCCTTGACCGCCATCATGGTCCACCGCACCGGATCTGGTTTAATTTTTCTGGACTAATTTGCCAATTAATTAGGGCAGAGGCGGATGGGGCAGGGCACAAAAGGAAACCAGCGCTAGGAATCGGCAACACGCAGACTAATACGAGAAAACTAAGAAAAAGTTATACGAAAAGTAAAAAAGAATCGGAGGGACTATTGTCGTGTATGCACACACCCTTCTTTCATTAGTTTAGATGAACCATTGATGATCAATTCGGACCAGTGCATGCGATTAAAATTAATTTTACCTAGATAGATGGTGCAGAATAAACTACAACAACTAGATTTGCAACCACGGGATGCTGACGATATCTTCAACGAACATTGCAACAGCAACTAGGCTTCACAACAACATATGGTAAGCCAGTGTGTTTTAGTACATGTGAAATGTAATGCGAGTGGGATGCTTTCTTGGCTTGTGCCCTCAACGTGTAATCCTACGGAATTACAAATAGTTCAGTTGTCTGCTTTGCTGTATTGCTTGATTCGAATGCTTATTTGTTGTTACGCTATACCTGAGTTGGCCAATATGTTAGCAGTGCCTGCTGTACTATCGTAAAGAAATGCATGCCTATTTCATTTGAGTCCTTAACTTTTCCTCTCAACTTCATCACAAGACTGTCTTCGTAGTTTATATGAGGCCACATTGTTAAGTGCTTTCTCAGATTATTTCAACTGCTTAGATGCCTTGGCAACTTAAATATAGCGGTTGTACACTCCCTTTCAACTAGGGATGTCAATTGGGTCCAGTTTAATCCTGATTAAAGTCCACTAGTGGTATGATAGTTCAAAAGAGTTTTTTTTTGAGGAAAATGAACTAGGGAGGTAGCAAAAACTAACTAGATGGGATGGCGGATTTTGTTTATTTGCCACTTACATACCTAGTTTCATCTTACCATTTTAATTTCTTTTCGGCTGATGCTGCTTTGAACCATTTAAATATAGTTTGCCATGCTCGGCAGTAATTCGTCCGTCGTTTACCATGTAAGCTTACTGCCTGGATCATACGATAACTATCTCTTACTGATGTCCAGCGGAAACCTTTCATGATGCCGTTCACACTAGGACACAATGTACAACCCCAGAATCTATTTGTGGAAGCAGTGCGCCATCCATGTTACCAGATGGTAGCAGTTCAGAGGCAACACCGCCGGAGAGCAGTTTGAGCACATATATTATAGTGCTTGAGGCTCTACTAGAGGCAGAAAGAGATGGTGTGGCTGCCATGAATGAGGTAATCTTTATCTTGAGGCTAGAAATTACGGAATTAGTGGCACACATTATGCAAGCAACCCAAGAATTGGAGGAAGTAAGAATGTTGCATTTGAAGACGGAGGAGGTCCTGCTGTTTCTGCTATCTGAAGCCCAAGATAATCCCGGTTCTTCTTTAGATACCAGTTGAATTTTTCATTAGATTATTGTACTTGCATGTTGTGTCATGTCTCTGAATGGATTATGTTGCAAGACCCCCTATGTTGTCCATGTGTTGTAATGATCCGAATTTTTTAGGCGAGGTAATCCTCAGTACTTGTATGATTGACATAAGGTGAACTGTTTTTTGTGTGAGCATATTGTATTGGATGAAATAACTATTTGACTCAGAGTGTATCCAACCTACTGAATTCGAAGATCATGGCATTTCTAAATCATAGTCATATATAAAGGTGGAATAAATCTTTGTTGTGGTTTTGAAGAAATAAATAACAAAACATATAATTATCTGTGGATATTCGTAATCGAATACAAATTGGATTTGAATTTAGTTTGCCAGGTCCCAGGGCAAACGTGAATGCTAATTCTCCCAAGTTTTGAACGAAGCGGCTAAACACCCAATATAATTTGTGGGCTGCCCGAAGCAAGTGTTTGCGAGATGGAAATTACTGTCTACCCCTGACACTTGACATCCTTATCGACAGGATTTACACTGCTGTCGATAGGGGTAGACTAGTAACTTCAATCAGACGTGACACGATGGCCTCTGAGCCCATTCAGACACGGTGGGCGCCAAACGTGGGCGGCAAAACACATTTGATTCAAGCTCGTCCGAAAGACATGTGTCTCTTCCTCCATTTCCCCATTCATACACGGTGGGCGGCAAAACAAACTCTCCTCGTCCGAAATCAATGTAGGCTTATATTTCAAATAGGGGCAGATGTGTAACTTCCATCAGACGTGACACAACCGCCCTACCTGTCAGCCCCGTTCATACACCGTGGGCGGCAAAACACCCTCTCCTCGCCCGAAATCGATGTAGGCTAATATTTTAAATAGGGGCAGATGTGTAACTTCCATCAGACGTGACACAACCGCCCTACCTGCCAGCCCCGTTCATACACCGTGGGCGCCAACCGTGGGCGGCAAAACACCCTCTCCTCGCCCAAAATAGTTACCGGCAGATATTTGGGAGATGCGAGATTACCGTCCTATCCCCAACCGACGCGATGTCTGAAATTTTAAACGGGGGATAAGTTCGTAACTTTCCCCCATTTTAGAGAAGTGCATCCCAAAGTTTGAGATCCCCCTCCCCTCCATTTCCCCATTCATACACCGTCGGCGGCACGACAACCTCCGCACTGCGGCCAGCCTCCTCTGTCCGCCACCCCATCCTCCACCTTGCCGGAGCCGCTACCCCTACCCCGTCGTCCACTGCAAGAGATGGACGTCTCTCATCCACGGTGCTGGACCAGGATCCTTTCATCGCCTCCTCTCGCTTCATCGGCACCGTCGTCCACCTTGTTGTTGCCGCTCCTACGACCGCCTCGTCCACGGCAACAAGATATATCCCCCAACCCGGCCGTCTGCCGTCTAAAGTCTTCTTCCCCGCTGCCGACAGCCATCGCACCCGCAGCACCCTCAACGTATCAGCATGGGCCTACACGGCGTCGCAAGAGAGGTGGTACTCTTCCATATGTTCTTAAGTTATTGATCTCACCTGGAAAATAGATCGTAATTTGTTTACTATACTTTTCTTGTCCGTACCAAATCGTAGTGGCTAGTTGAAAGCAAACATTGGTTGCGAAGTAGCTTTGTCCGGCTTGCACCTTCAGATCCGCCATGGCACGGGCACTATACTCGTAAAGCTTATGGTTTCCCCCCTTTATATTCACTACCATCATCGTAGGTGCTTCGTGTCGTGCTAGCACTGCTCCTAAAGACCTCAACCCAAAGCTTACGTGTTGAAATACGAATCTGATATGATGCTCATATCACTAAAATAGAGAACTTTTAATTGGTCACCTAATGTTCCTATATTCGTTTCGAAAAGCATGTGTGCCACCCACTGGTCCAACTAGTTCCACTTTCCTGATTTTTCTCTTGATGCTTAGGGTTTTCCCCTTTTATCTACTCTACTATGATCTGCGTAGGTGCTTTCTGTCGTACTAGCATTACTCCACCCTTCAAGCTAAACAACACAACACTCAGAATTCGAAAGCTTAGTTGTTCAAATATGATTGTGATATGATACTGATATTAGTTAACCGACACATTTAATTGGTTAGCTAAAGGTCCCACTTGAGTTTCCAAATGCATGTCGCGACATATAGAGAGACATCATAATTGCATTTGTTTGTCACTTGTTGACCGTACTTTCTTGTCCATACCAAATCTTAGTTGTTATTTCAAAGCAAACATCGGTTGCTAACTACCCTTTGCGCGGTTTGCAGCTTCAGATCTGCCATCCCACTGCCACGGTCAACACCGTACTCATCATGCTTATGTATTCCCCATTTTATGATGACCACAATCAGCCTACGTGGTTCGTGTCGTAATAGCACTGCTCCACCCATCGAGCTAAACAAGCTTAGTTGTACAAATTCATATCTGATATTATTGCTGATATTAGTAAAACTGAGAGATGTTTAATTGGTTAGCTAAATGTTCCTACTTCAGTTTCGAAATGCATGTGAGCCACATATGGAGATACCGGAAAGAATAGTACTTCTCTGTGCGCTCTGGTTCATCATGGGTGGCCAACCGACATTGTATTAAAAGACTTGTAATATCTTCAATCTGCTTGCTCTTCTGCTCTTATTTAAGATGATACTCTTCTCTTGCGGTCGACTGGTCAGGTCGAGTTGTTCTCCCTTAGTATATTTTGAATCTGTCAGGTCAGGTCGGCTTGTTCTTCTTTACTATATGTTGAAGCTATCATCTGCGAAGTGTCATCACTTCTGGAGCTCTCATATTTTGAGTAGTAGGCCACACTATATTAATGCACACAACAAATTACAGCATGCATGACATCTTTTAAAAGAATTGCAGAGATAGCACAAAGGGGTTTACAGGGAGGCAGTATTGGATTAGAATCACTTCTGCATTACAAAGAAAATCTCACTTGTTTTATGTTTTCATGCATGTCAGATATTGAACATTATCAAAATGAATATGAGAATGGGCGCACGAGAGGAATATTGCGGAACGATCCACTGCCTAACAAACTTGGCATGGTGGAGGATGGCCTATCTTATTCACCCATCAAGGTGCTTGCTCTAAATTTGCAAAGTTGTATTGGTCACACATTTTTTGCTTCTGACCTCTTGCATTACTTCTACTTTGTTACACCATCTACTTAGTTTAAGCATCATATATGAGTATATGCCATACCTATCCATTTTCTGTACCTATTCCATGTGTCGTCACACTATGTTTTTCCAGTCAAATGTTGTTCTTTTGTAATAGATGTCCAAAAGGAAGAGGGTGAGTGCAGATCCTCAAGGAGTACAAACTAGGTATTTGGAAAAGGTAGTGATACCTGTAAAATCAGATAGATCAGCAGCCACAGAAAATACAGGCCCAACTGTACCACACTTTACCCCTACTCCAGTGGCCAAACCCCCTATTACAATTGCTGGGAGCCCAGCATCAGGTACTGTCTATGATATCACTTCAAAATTTGAACTCCTAAATTTCTGCTTGTGCCTTACCTTCTCTCTTGTATGAAAACTAATTTCAGATGAATCTCCTTGCTCAAAGGATCATACGATCTCAAAACAATAATGGGCTCTGCATTGCTCTTGTCAGTACCTCTCTCCCTTTTGCCTTGTAACGATGTACTTAATTAATTGCTATTTGATTATGTATCATCAGTCTGCACCTGAGCTTCATTATCCTTTGTTTCTTCCAATATTATTTTATCTATATTTACTCTTTGCAAAATGTAGAATAATGGCAACGCTTATAAAGAATTTTCTTTGGGGAATTTATTGAATTATCCTTCCATCAACATGGAGAAGGGCTTTGTCCAGCCCGTGTTAACATGTAATGTAAGTTCATCTTTCTCAAGCCTTCAAACTTTGTTCTAGTATAGATTAGGATAGGCATCATTTCCTCCACTGCTGTTTGCTTTGCTGTTTACATCTGATTGGATGTTTGCAACAACTACTAGTTTCAAATTGTAGTTGTAAAAACATGTTCCTTATGCAGAACAGATCCATTTATTTGCTTATATAATTGTGAAACCTGTTACGTGTCTCCTTGTTTCTCTTTCAGACTCGTATCTCTTACACCAGGCAGAACTTTAGGGAAGATAGTGAGCCAAACCATCTTGAGGATAGCGAGATGACCCCAAGGTCCTGTCTTGATGAAGACAGTGAGTTGAAGTTACTCACCAGCAGGTGTGAGACAACCTCTGTGCAGTCGCTGCCTCAATCAGTTCGACTTCTTCAGTCTCAACTTAAAGCGGAAAGGCTTGCTTCAGCTCAGCTCCGACTTGAAGTCAAAGATGCAATGAAAATGTCAGAGGACTGCCGTTCGCACCATCATGCCTTAAATATAGTGTTGATGCATCTATCGTTGACACAACTGAGGTCTACTCAGCTTCTTCAGCTGTTGGGGGGGGGGGGCGACCTAGCCAGGCCTAGTGCCTTCTGAAGTGCTCTTAGTTTTGTATATTCTTTTGTCGGCGCGTTTATTTGCACCAGTGGCGAACTTTGATGCCCAGTGGATGTAATATGTGTGATAGCCGTGATAGCCTAGCGTAAGTTGCTTGCTTATTTATTTCCTTGTTGTCTTGTTTATTTGTTTGCTTCTAGTCATTGCAGTTCTTTTTCTGTGGTTTGCTAGTGGCTGCAATAACCTATTTTTTAAAAGTGGGCCACAATAACCATGGGCTAATATTTACTGTAGTGACACTGGGCCTCCTACGAGCCGTAGAAACAGTGGGCCTTCTACGGGCCGTATCATCAATGGGCCTTATACGGGCAGTATGATCGATGGCCAAACATGGGCCAATAACAGGCTGCATTATGGTCGTAAACGGACTAGAGTTGGAATCGTCCGTTCATGGGCCGACCATAACGGGCCATCGTGAATAGGCCGTATTGGATGACGCTATGAAAACGGCCCAACGTATTAACGGACCACAAATGGGCCGACTGTAACCACGGGCCGAATTTGGCCCACAAGCAGAAAATGACAGTAACGGGCCGTAAGTAAACGAATGCTGGAAATGAGCCCAAGAATAAATGGGCTCTGAGAAGGCTGAAAGATAAGATGGGCTGGAAATGGCCCAACGGAATAACGGGCCGTTAATGGCTATAAAGTGATACACTCTTCATTATGGGCCAGTTTCACCATGGGCCGTTAATGGGTGTAAAGTGATACACTGTTCATTACGGGCCAGTTTCACCACGGGTCATTAATAGGCCAAGAGTTACATAGGGCCTCATATGGGCCGAAAGACGTCATGGGCCAGAAGTGAAAATGGGCTGGAATCATATTGGGTGGCCCAGATGACGCTACTGGGCCTAATTCGGATAGGGCGTAACGGGCCTTGGGTTAGCGGGCTGTAAATAGGCTATATGCGAACATGCCGTTAACAGGCTTTACATGGGCCGGCCCGCCACCTTTTGACCAAGTCAAACGGGCCGGCCTTTTCACAGGAATGGGCCTCTGTTGGGCCGTGCCATGTGTCGACGTATCATAGATGCCTATTTGACCCACTGACGAGCTGACACGTGTTTCGTCCGGCCAATAAGAATTTTACACATGGAAATTTCCCATTGGTCGGGGCTGTTAACGGGCTATCGGATCCAAAACCCGACCCGATAGCTTAACGACGTTCCGTTACGGTGGATGCCACGTGTCGGTCACCCTTGACGAAAGCACTTCTGTGATGCGCGATTTATCGTCATGGAAGTGGACACTTCCGTGATAATAATTTTGGTAATGTCATGGAACACTTCTACGACAGCACATGTATGACTATCTTGATTCTGTCATAAATTTGTCATGGATGTACATGCATGACCAAAAACGCGACCTACTGTGACAAACACGTATCATCATGGAAGTGTATTTTTTTTGTAGTGTATTATGTACTACTTTGATAATCTTGAGAAAACCCCATTGAGGGAGTCCTGGATTAGGGGGTATCCGGACAGCCGGACTATATCCTTCGGCCAGACTGTTGGACTATGAAGATACAAGATTGAAGACTTCGTCCCGTGTCCGGATGGGACTCTCCTTGGCGTGGAAGGCAAGCTTGGCAATATGGATATGTAGATCTCCTTCTTTGTAACCAACTCTGTGTAACCCTAGCCCCCTCCGGTGTCTATATAAACCGGAGGGTTTAGTCCGTAGGACAACGACAATATACAACAATCATACCATAGGCTAGCTTCTAGGGTTTAGCCTATTTGATCTCGTGGTAGATCAACTCTTGTAGTACCCATATCCTCAATATCAATCAAGCAGGAGTAGGGTTTTACCTCCATCGAGAGGGCCCGAACCTGGGTAAAAACATACTGTCCCTTGTCTCCTGTTACCATCCGCCTAGACGCACAGTATGGGACCCCCTACCCGAGATCCGCCGGTTTTGACACCGACACTCGTTTGGCCATCAGGAGAAGATCGAGAGTTACGCCCCTGGCCATCAGGTCAGGTTTGGAAACCTAAACTACACGTTCGACATCCGTGGAGACTTGATCTTCGATGAATTCGAGCCCCTGCCGAGTGCGCCGCACGGTCACGATGAGCATGATTTAGCTCTGCCGTCGGACAGTGTTCAGGAGATCGAACCTGCAACCGCTTCGACCCTCAATTCGGAGCCTACCGCGCCATCTATGGACGGGTGGCTAGACCCCGCCACGGAGGCCGCAGTCTCATCGGCGATCGAGCCTAATACCAACTTTACCCTTCACAAGAGCCGTGAATCCAAACTGCCGGATTCTTCTCCGGCCACGGACTCTGAACCGCCTGCGCCCGTGCCTGTCGAATCCGACTGGGCGCCGATCATGGAGTTCACCTCCGCGGATATCTTTCAGTACTCGCCCTTCGGCGACATACTGAAGTCATTAAGGTCCCTCTCCTTGTCAGGATAAACCTGGCCGAACTATGTCCGGCAGGATTGGGATGCAGATGATGAAGAAATTCGCCGCCCACCCACCACCCACTTAGTAGCCATTGTCGATGATTTAACCGACATGCTCGACTTGGACTCTGAAGACATCGACAGTAGGGACGACAATGCAGGAGATGAACAAGAACAACTGCCCACAGGGCAGTGGACAGCCACCTCATCATATGATATATATATATATGGTGGACACACCCAAAGAAGGCAATGGCGACGGGACAACAGGGGATGACCCCTCCAAGAAGCAACCCAAGCGCCAACATCAGCGGCGCCGCTCTAAGTCTCGCCAAAGCAAAAGCGGTGATACCGGCACAGGAGATAATAACACTCCGGACAGTGCCGAAGATAACGACAATCCCCTCCAGCAAAATTCAGAGCAGGAGGATGGAGAAGCTAGCCCTCCCGAGAGAGCGGCAGACGGAGAGGCGGAGGATGATAATTACATGACTCCCTCCGAAGACGAGGCAAGCCTCGACGATGACGAATTTGTCGTGCTTGAGGATCCGGTCGAACAAGAGCGCTTCAAGCGCCGGCTTATAGCCACGGCAAATAGCCTTAAGAAAAGGCAGCAGCAGCTTCGAGCTGATCAAGATTTGCTAGCTGACAGATGGACTGAAGTCCTGGCGGCCGAGGAATATGAACTCGAACGCCCCTCCAAGAGTTACCCAAACCGCAGGTTGCTACCCCGGTTAGAGGAGGAAGCATTAGAGCCTACATCCCCAGCGTATGATGCGGCTGATTGACCACCTCGTGGCCACGACAGAGCGGCATTTCTGCCGAAGGCCCAGCCCGCACCTCGGCGCCACTCAAATAAAAAGGCACGAGCGCTAGACCTGCGAGACGTACTGGAGGATAAAGCAAAACACGCCAGATCGATCTACGGATCACGAGGGCGCGCCACTACGCGAGACGATAACCGTCACGCCTGATACAGTAAAAGTAAATCTGGTCGGGCCGAACACAGCAAACAAGACTCATATGAGCTGCGTCGCGATATAGCCCAGTACAGAGGCACCGCACACCCCCTATGCTTCACATGTCATAGCCATTGCCACAAACCCTAGCAATTCAGTTTCACCGATAGGGATCTCGGTCTCACCGAGATGGGATTGCAATTTCTCTATTTCCCTTCGTAACGTTTCGGTCTAACCGAAGTGAGCGATCGGTCCCACCGAGATTACAATGTAAACTCACTGTTTCCTTTTCGTAACATTTCAGTCTCACTGAAAAGAGCGAATCGGTCCCACCGAGTTTACCTGACCAACCCTTGGTTAGCTTATTACCAAAATTGGTTCCACCGAGTTTGTGTAATCGGTCACACCGAGATTACGTTATGCCCAAACCCTAACCATATCGGTCCTACCGAGTTGCATCTCAGTCCCACCGAAAATCCTAACGGTCACTAGGTTTGCTGAATCGGTCCGACCGAGTTTAACGATTCGGTCCCACCGAGTTTGGCAGATTATGTGTAACGGTTAGATTTTGTGTGGAGGCTATATATACCCCTCCACCCACTCTTCAATCATGGAGAGAGCCATTAGAACACATCTACACTTCCAATACACATGTTCTGAGAGAGAACCACCTACACTTGTGTTGAGCTCAAGATATCCCATTCCTACCATATGAATCTTGATCTCTAGCCTTCCCCAAGTTGCTTTCCACTCAAATCTTCTTTCGACCAAATCCAAATCCTGTGAGAGAGAGTTGAGTGTTGGGGAGACTATCATTTGAAGAACAAGAGCAAGGAGTTCATTATCAACACACCATTTGTTACTTCTTGGGGAGTGGTGTCTCCTAGATTGGCTAGGTGTCACTTGGGAGCCTCCGACAAGATTGTGGAGTTGAACCAAGGAGTTTGTAAGGGCAAGGAGATCGCCTACTTCGTGAAGATCTACCACTAGTGAGGCAAGTCCTTCGTGGGCGATGGCCGTGATGGAATAGACAAGGTTGCTTCTTCGTGGACCCTTCGTGGGTGGAGCCCTCCGTGGACTCGCGCAACCGTTACCCTCTGTGGGTTGAAGTCTCCATCAACGTGGATGTACGATAGCACCACCTATCGGAACCATGCCTAAAACATCCGTGTCTCCAATTGCGTTTGAATCCTCCAAACCCTTCCCTTTACATTCTTGCAAGTTGCATGCTTTACTTTCCGCTGATCATATACTCTTTTTGCATGCTTGCTTGAATTGTGTGGAGATTGCTTGACTTGTGCTAAGATAGCTAAAATCTGCCAAGAACTAAAACTGGGAAAAGGCTAAATTTTTATTTGATCAAGTAGTCTAATCACCCCCCTCTAGACATACTTCCGATCCTACAAGTGGTATCAGAGCCAGGTTTCCATTTGCTTTGATCTCCATAGCTTTTGGTGGTCATAGCCTTGGTTTCACAACCTAGGAGAGTATGGCGTCTAGCGAGAGAAATTACCACCGTAGAGGTCCTTACTTTGATGGTACTAATTTTGCTAGTTGGAAGCATAAGATGAAAATGCATATTCTTGGACATAACCCCGCCGTTTGGGCTATTGTGTGTGTTGGCTTGCAAGGTGACTTCTTTGATGGGAAAGAACCAAACCGTGAAGCTACCGCGGAAGAGTTGAAGATGCTGCAATACAACGCTCAAGCTTGTGATATTCTCTTCAATGGATTGTGCCCCGAAGAATTCAACAAAATCAGCCGTCTTGAGAATGCAAAGGAAATTTGGGATACTTTGATCGATATGCACAAAGGTACCGACTCCGTCTAGGAATCCAAATTGGATGTGCTCCAAAGTCAACTTGACAAGTTCAAAATGAAGGATGGTGAAGGTGTCGCTGAAATGTACTCTAGGCTTGCTCTTATCACAAATGAGATTGCTGGCTTAGGGAGTGAAGAGATGACCGATAGATTCATCATCAAGAAGATCCGAAGAGCCTTGGATGGAAAATATGATACCGTGTGCACATTGATCCAAATGATGCCCAATTACAAAGATCTCAAGCCAACGGAAGTCATTGGAAGAATTGTTGCTCATGAGATGTCACTCAAGGATAAAGAGGAACTTCACAACAAATCAAGTGGTGCTTACAAAGCCTCATGTGAAGCCCCCACATCATCAAGTGAGAAGCAAACCTTCAATGAAGAATTGAGCTTAATGGTGAAGAACTTAAACAAGTTCTACAAGAGTAGAAGCAAAGATAGAAGCTCCAAGTTAAGGTCCTACAATGACAAAAGATCTTCTAGTTGAGAGCAAAACTGCTACAATTGTGGAAGACCCGGACACTATTCCAATGAGTGTACGGCTCCCTACAAGAGAAGAGAAGACTCCCCCAAGAGAAGAAGTAGAAGAGAAGAATCACCATCTAGAGAAAGAAGGAGTAGAGATAATCGTTATGAACGAAGACACTCACGGAGAAGCAAGGATTCCAAAAGAAAATAAAAGTCATCAAGGAGCTACACAAAACGAAGACATCAAGCTCATGTTGGTGAATGGGTATCCGGCTCCGACTCCGACAACCACTCCAAGAGAAGCTATCACTTTGATTCCGAATATACTCAAGATGAAGGTGTTGCCGGTCTAGCACTTGTGTCAACCAACTCCTATGACATATTTGACTCACCAAATGAAGGAGTTGGAACATGCTTCATCGCTAAAGGCCCAAAGGTATCACATCCCGAGTATGTTGATTTCAATAGTGATGAAGATGACTTGTTAGGTGATGATGATTTACTTGTTGACAACTCTAGTGACGAATACTATGATGAAACATTAATAAATAATGCTAATCAAGATAAAACGAATGACAATGATAAGGAGAAGATTGAGTCTCTAACTAAAGAACTAAACACTCTTAAGTTAGCTCATGAATCTATCTTAGGAGATCATCGAGAACTTTTAAGGACACATGAGAAATTACGCTTTGAAAAGCTCAACCTTGAGCAAGAGCATGAGTTCTTAAAAGCAATCAATGATGATCTTCGTAAGAAAAGTTCTTCTTACATTGCCAAGTGTTTACTCTTATCCACTTACATGCCTCAAGTCAAGTCTAGTAACAAGAACAAGAAAGATTCTTCCTCTAGTATTAACAATGATCATGTTAAATCCAATATTGTTGCTTCTAGTAGTTCTCTCGATTCCACTAATGATTCTCTTAGCCAAGTTACACTTGAGCAAGAAAATAGCCTATTGAAGGGAATCATATAGAAAGGATTTTATAAGAGCCTTGCCGGAAGTAATCAATTCGAGGAAATTGTACGCAAGCAAGGAAGGCACCGGAAGAATCAAGGTGTTGGTTTTGAACAAAAGTTCAATGCAAATGGAGTTGAGTGGGAAGAAGATCAATACCCCAAGACAAAGTTTGTTCCTCAACAAGAGAAGTATGATCCCACTTATTTCCAAGGGACACAAGCTCAAGATGATCTTCCACCACAAGACTATAAGCAAAAAGGCATGGACAAGCTTCAAGAGGAAATCGATGCATTTGAAGAAGCTCCTAAGACCTCAGTCAAGTGGATTCCCAAGACTACTTCAAGTTCCACTTCATCAAGTACAACGAAAACTCCAAGGATTCCCATCAAGATGGTGTGGATCCAAAAGAAGAAGAACTAGAGAGTTCTTGAGGGTGACTCCACCAACATACTTCACTCTTATCATTTTGGCAAGAACAAGTGCAATCAACTTCCACATCTTGCACTAGTTCAAGGAGTCACAAACCCTCTTGTTGGTAAGACAAGGGACAAGGTAACCTAAAAAGCTTTCATAGACATCATCTTGTATGTGCATCACTCTATGTCTATGGATATTCTTGCTTGTTCCTTGTGGGACTAACCCACGTAGCTATTGAAAGTGCAACTCACTCCAATGGATAGCTCCAATTGATCTACATCAACATTGAGCATCCACATCTTCAACATCTACATGAAGTCATCATCGACAAAACCCAAGGTTAGTTCATCTCTCTTAAGGGGGATATCACATCTAGGGGGAGCTTTACTCTAAGACTTGAGCTAAAGCAACTCTAATGATGTGAACACAACAATGCTTTATGTAAAAGTGGTAACCCCACTTGTGCTTAAACGATGAGTATGACCTATGATCAAATGTTCTCATTTGACTCCTAAGTCAATATACTCATATATAGATGACCTAGTCATCGCCAATTGCTTGATAGATGCTAGAATTGGTTGTGCATGCTTTGTCACATAATTCAATTGCCATTTTATTGTGTGAGCATGTTGGTTGCATATTTTACTCATTCGAGGACATCCACATGTTGTTTTGATTGATTGGTCTTCTTTTCTTTTGCCAAGTGGATGGACAAGAATGCCTAAGAACCCTCTCTAGCTATCTATGCTTTTCTCGTCTCAAACTCTATTCATGCTACATCACAAAATTTGATCAAGTCAGATTCAAACCACTCTGTGTGAGGAGCACTCGGAGTCCCAGATTTGTCATAGACTTAAACTTCCAAAACTTCTTTGTGCTTTTCGGTCTGACCAATTCCTCCATTTCGGTCATACCGAGATCAGTAAGTCGATCTAGGTTTTCACCTCGGTGCAACCAATTTGAACCTTTTGGTCACACCGAGTTGTTGTAACTGTCAACAGTTATGCATCTCGGTGCCACCGAGTTGTTCCACTTGGTCACACCGACAGGGTCGGGCTATATATACTCACGGGCAAAATTTTGGAAATTTCTCTGAAACCTCTTCGCCCGTGCATAGCTCGCTCTGCCTCCTGGGTCTCCGGATCGTCCTCCTCGTCGCCAACCGCCTCCTGTCGCTGGTCTCCGCCGCCGTCAACGGATTTCGCCTCCGCCGTTGCCGCCGTAGCAAGTCCACCGCCGAACTAGGGTATGGACTCGATCATAGTGCTATCCCCGTCTGATTCCTAGCACATTGTGTTCATTATGATTCTTGCTACTATTGAAACACTCCTATCCAGTCAAATCAATCCATAGAATAGCTGCGATTCGAAAATTTAGGTTTAGGTTTCCGCCAAAACCATCTCGGACCCACCGGGTTGCGGAACTCGGTTCCACCGATTCGGCCACGGCCATTGCACATGTGGTTCTCGGTATGACCTAGAATTACAAATCGGTGAGACTGAGTTCAGGACTTTGTGAAACCCTAGCAGTCTCGGTGCCACCGAACTGTGACTCGGTCTGACCGAGTTCACTAGTTTTGGTTCTAAAAGCTGCTTCGGTATCACCGAGTTTGCAAATCGGTTGATCCGAAATGCTTTCTGTGGAAAAGTAAAACTAAGTTTTTGACTCATTCTTTTGCAAAAATCTCTGCATTTTGTGATGCTCATCCACTCTATCTCATCTATAATCTATTCACAGGGTCAACAGTCAGAGTTTGCAACATGTCTGATCAGAGTGATAGCCAGAACAAACCTGAGGAGCAGGTTCATATGAGTGAGGGCACTAGTCCCTCTAGCAGCTCTGATGAGGGTAGCAGGAGCACGCCAAGCAACTTGCCTAAGGCTTCCACTAGAGCTAGCAAGAAGAGAACTTCTGAGTCAGAGGATGAGGATTATGTGGCAGAGGAGGAAGCCACATCTAAGAAGAAGGTGCTCAAGAAAGAGTATGGGTCAGCTGGAGCCATCAAGCCTGGAATGCACAAAAAGGCACCTGCAAGGAGAGTTCCCACTTCTAAGCCTAGGAAGGCTGTAACTGAAGAAACCATGAAGCTTATCATGGAATCTGAAGAGGAAGCAAGTGGCCAAGACAAGAAGAAGAAGAGAGTCAGAACTACCACTGCCAGAGTTCTTGGCAAACCCTCCATGAGGAGAGACTCTGAGGGAGAAGAAGAGGAAGAGATTGCTGCACCAGCACCCAAGGCACAGAAGCTTATGGGTGATGCCATAAGGACAGGGGCTACTTCATCTAAGCCCAAGGAAGCACCCAAAGCTGCCTCCAAGCCCAAGAGTGCACCTAAGAGGAACACCAGAAACATATCTGCTGCTGAAAAGAACAAGGCCCCAGTGCCTGATATTGCTGAAGAAGAAGAAGGACAAGTTCTCAGGAAGCTCAAGCCCAAGATCCCAGACCACAATGATGCTCATCCTGTGGCTGAGAACATGAAAATTAGAAGAGACTCAGGGCTGAGGAAGTGGAGAGAAGCAGATCCATATGCTTCAAGGAGAAAAACTGCTGTGGATTACAGGTTTCACACCAAGGAACAGCAGGATTTCTATGAGACAGTGCTGCTGGATAAGAAGCCCATAGTGTGTGACATGAGATGGGTTGACTGGGAATACATCAAGGAGAACGAAGAACACTATCCTGGAGTGTATGACAGCTTCAGTGCTTGTGGAGTTGCAGACTTTGTTGGGCAAAAGCTCACAAAGTGGAATGAGGAGCTCATTATGCAATTCTACTCCACAACACATTTCTATCCAGATGGCAGGATAGTGTGGATGTCAGAAGGAACTAGATATCAGTCTACAGTTGCTGAATGGGCACAGCTGATCAATGCCCCAGAAGAGCAGGAAGATGACTTGGACATCTATGCCAAGAAGAAGATGGATCACAATTCCATGTCAAATATGTACAAGGAGATCCCAAACAAAGCACTTGATACCTTCAAGTTTGGCTCAGTGCACTTCCTTCTGTCAGGGCTGCCCACTATCAACTGGATTCTAAGGCACACTCTCTTGCCCAAGTCAGGTGATCATAGGCCATGCAATGAACTTGCTTCATATATCTGATGTGCCACAGAAATTCAAGGTGATGAGCCTCATGGTAGAGACCATTAAGAGGATAGCAGCTGATCAGAAGAGGAGCTGTGGATATGCCCCACAAATTCAGGAGTTGGTTAACTCAAAGATGGGCACAGGCACATACCTGCTGGATAAGGAACACCTTCCCATCCATCCAGACTTTGAGGATAATCAAGTTGTCATGAATGAGAATGAACCATCATCAGCACATGCTCAAGCAAAGAAGGAGAAGGCAAAGATGCAGAAAGCTGCCAGGATGCCAACTCAAGAGGAGGCATCTGAGTACTTCTTGAAGAACAAGCAGGAGCAGCTCAGTTACCTGATAGCATCCACTCTGAGGATTGAGAAAGGATTGGCCACCCTGACTCGAAACCAAGAGAGAGTGGAAAGAATCATGGAACAAAAGTTCTATGACCTAGATATGGAAGTAACTGAGATTCAGTCTGCCGTGGAGCAACTGCAGGATGATATGCAGGAGAGGAAGGGCAAGACCACAACTGATGCATTTGCCAGAGTGCCCAGAGCTCAGAGATCGTCTGCAGTGCCAGTTCCTGACACCAGAGCCACCACTTCTACACCAGCTACAGCCTCAGTTCCACCAGCTCCAGCTCCTACCCCAGCAGCTCCAACCACTTCTACTGAAGCCTTCGTCCTTGGCGTCATCTGGACTCCACCAACTGAAGACCAAGCCTGAGAGTCGTTTAGTGATATGAATTTTCTATGAACTTTTTGGTAACTTGTTGCCAAAGGGGGAGAAAAATGTATAGATCATAGGCTTCGAGAGAGAGAGTTTGCATTTTGTTCTCTCTTGTCTTCTTGGTTGAAACTTTATTTGCTTTTGAGTGCTTGAGATACTATGCCTTAATCTGTGAGACATTGATGATCATGTGTTTGATCATAAGCTACACTTAATGCTTGTTGGATGTTACTATCAGTTTATCCTTATTTTGATCATTCACTTTGCTTGGTGATGAGTGCATGTATTTAATTCTTATCATTTTGAGCGCTCCACCAAGATGTATGTGACATGGAAGAGTAACCCATGATCCTAACTCATTGTGCATTTGCAGTCCAAAGCAAATCTTGAAATATGCACAAATTTAGGGGGAGCTCTTGCTTATCACATACTTCTCAAAGCAACGATATATTTCATTATTATTATCATTTGTCTATGTTGTCATCAATTACCAAAAAGGGGGATATTTAAAGTGCAACTATCCCTGGGTGGTTTTGGTAATTCCTAACAACATATAGCTCATTGAGCTAACATTATTCCAAGATGAATATTTCAGGAAAAGCTCAATCAATGGCATGGCATGGATGAGGAAAGTGGATCCCTCAAAATTATAAGGACAAAGTATTGGCTCAAACTTCAAGATCAAGACTCTACATTTTATATTTTAGTGATCCAAGATCACATTGAGTCTATAGGAAAAGCCAATACTATTAAGGAGGGATGAGGTGTTGCTTAATGAGCCTTTTGCTTCATGTGCTTAGTGATATGCTCCAAAACCCTCAACTATCTTCCCACATCCACATTTGACCTAAACCAAAAGTCAAACTCGGCCCCACCGATTCTTTCCATCCAGCGCCACCGAGTTTCACATATCATAGTCATTGCCACAAACCCTAGCAATTCGGTTTCACCGATAGGGATCTCGGTCTCACCGAGATGGGATTGCAATTTCTCTGTTTTCCTTCATAACGTTTCGGTCTAACCGAAGTGAGCGATCGGTCCCACCGAGATTGCAATGTAAACTCACTGTTTCCTTTTCGTAACATTTCGGTCTCACCGAAAAGAGCGGATCGGTCCCACCGAGTTTACCTGACCAACCCTTGGTTAGCTTATTACCAAAATCGATTCCATCGAGTTTGTGTAATCGATCACACCGAGATTACGTTATGCCCAAACCCTAACCATATCGGTCCTACCGAGTTGCATCTCAGTCCCACCGAAAATCCTAACGGTCACTAGGTTTGCTGAATCGGTCTGACCGAGTTTAACGATTCGGTCCCACCGAGTTTGGCAGATTGTGTGTAACGGTTAGATTTTGTGTGGAGGCTATATATACCCCTCCAACCACTCTTCATTCGTGGAGAGAGCCATCAGAACACATCTACACTTCCAATACACATGTTCTGAGAGAGAACCACCTACACTTGTGTTGAGCTCAAGATATCACATTCCTACCATATGAATCTTGATCTCTAGCCTTCCCCAAGTTGCTTTCCACTCAAATCTTCTTTCCACCATATCCAAATCCCGTGAGAGAGAGTTGAGTGTTGGGGAGACTATCATTTGAAGCACAAGAGCAAGGGTTTCATTATCAACACATCATTTGTTACTTCTTGGAGAGTGGTGTCTCCTAGATTGGCTAGGTGTCACTTGGGAGCCTCCGACAAGATTGTAGAGTTGAACCAAGGAGTTTGTAAGGGCAAGGAGATCGCCTACTTCATGAAGATCTACCACTAGTGAGGCAAGTCCTTCGTGGGCGACGGCCGTGATGGAATAGACAAGGTTGCTTCTTCGTGGACCCTTCGTGGGTGGAGCCCTCCGTGGACTCGCGCAACCGTTACCCTCCGCGGGTTGAAGTCTCCATCAACGTGGATGTACGATAGCACCACCTATCGGAACCACGCCAAAAACATATGTGTCTGCAATTGCGTTTGAATCCTCCAAACCCTTCCCTTTACATTCTTGCAAGTTGCATGCTTTACTTTCCGCTGCTCATATACTCTTTTTGCATGCTTGCTTGAATTGTGTGGAGATTGCTTGACTTGTGCTAAGATAGCTAAAATCTGCCAAGAACTAAAATTTGGAAAAGGCTAGATTTTTATTTGATCAAGTAGTCTAATCACCTCCCCCCCTCTAGACATACTTCCGATCCTACAATGTGGTCCGATGAATATTGAGGCTCGCGGCGGGTATCATTATTTTCTCACCTTCACAGATGATTTGAGAAGATATGGGTATATCTACTTGATGAAACATAAGTCTCAAACATTTGAAAAGTTCAAAGAATTTCAGAGTGAACTGGAAAATCATCGCAACAACAAAATAAAGTTTCTACAATCTGATCATGGAGGAGAATATTTGAGTTACGAGTTTGGTCATCATTTGAAACAATGCAGAATAGTTTCGCAACTCACGCCACCCGGAACACCACAGCATAATGGTGTGTCCGAACGTCGTAATTGTACTTTACTGGAAATGGTGCGATCTATGATGTCTCTTGCTGATTTACCACTATCGTTTTGGGGTTATGCTTTAGAGACAGCTGCATTCACGTTAAATAGGGCAGCATCTAAATCCTTTGAGACGACACCTTATGAACTGTGGTTTGGCAAGAAACCAAAGTTGTCGTTTCTTAAAGTTTGGGGCTGCAATGCCTATGTGAAAAAGCTTCAACCTGATAAGCTCGAACCGAAATCGGAGAAATGTGTCTTCATAGGATACCCAAAGGAGACTGTTGGGTACACCTTCTATCACAGATCCGAAGGCAAAACATTCGTTGCTAAGAATGGATCCTTTCTAGAGAAGGAGTTTCTCTCGAAAGAAGTGAGTGGGAGGAAAGTAGAACATGATGAGGTAACTGTACCTGCTCCCTTATCGGAAATTAGTTCATCACAGAAATATGTTACAGTGAATCCTATAGCAATTAGTGAGGAAGCTAATGGTGATGATCATGTAACTTCAGATCAAGTTACTATCGAACCTCGTAGGTCAACCAGAGTAAGATCCGCACCAAACTAGTACGGTAATCCTATTCTGGAGGTCATGTTACTTGACCATGATGAACCTACGATCTATGAGGAAGCGATGATGAGCCCAGATTCCGCAAAATGGCTTGAGGCCATGAAATCTGAGATGGGGTCCATGTGTGAGAAAAAAAGTGTGGACTTTGGT
Source organism: Aegilops umbellulata (assembly GCA_032464435.1). Taxonomy (NCBI): domain Eukaryota; kingdom Viridiplantae; phylum Streptophyta; class Magnoliopsida; order Poales; family Poaceae; genus Aegilops; species Aegilops umbellulata. Next base: position 337,923,649 of record CP136058.1, read on the forward strand.
TGACTTGCCCGATGATCGGCAAGCCATCGAGAATAAATGGATCTTCAAGAAGAAGACTGACACTGACGGTAATGTTACTGTCTACAAAGCTCGACTTGTTGCGAAAGGTTTTCGACAAGTTCAAGGAGTTGGCTACGATGAGACATTCTCACCCGTAGCGATGCTTAAGTCCGTCTGAATCATGTTAGCAATTGCCGCATTTTATGATTATGAAATTTGGTAAATGGATGTAAAGACTGCATTCCCGAATGGATTTCTAGAAGAAGAGTTGTATATGATGCAACCTGAAGGTTTTATCGATCCAAAGGATGCTAACAAAGTGTGCAAGCTCCAACGATCCATTTATGGACTGGTGCAAGCATCTCAGAGTTGGAATAAACGTTTTGATAGTGTGATCAAAGCATATGGTTTTATACAGACTTTTGGAGAAGCCTGTATTGACAAGAAAGTGAGCGGGAGCTCTGTAGCATTTCTAATATTATATGTGGATGACATATTGTTGATTGGAAATGATATAGAATTTCTGGATAGCATAAAAGGATACTTGAATAAGAGTTTTTCAATGAAAGACCTCGGTGAAGCTGCTTATATACGGGGCATCAAGATCTATAGAGGTAGGTCAAAATGCATAATTGGACTTTCACAAAGCACATACCTTGATAAAGTTTTGAAGAAGTTCAAAATGGATCAAGCAAAGAAAGGGTTCTTGCTTGTGTTACAAGGTGTGAAGTTGAGTCAGACTCAATGCCTGACCACTGCAGAAGATAGAGAGAAAATGAAAAGTGTTCCCTATGCTTCAGCCATAGGCTCTATCATGTATGCAATGCTGTGTACCAGACCTGATGTGTGCCTTGCTATTAGTTTAGCAGGGAGGTACCAAAGTAATCTAGGAGTGAATCACTGGACAGCGGTCAAGAACATCCTGCAATACCTGAAAAGGACTAAGGATATGTTTCTCGTTTATGGAGGTGACAAAGAGCTCGTCATAAATGGTTACGTTGATGCAAGCTTTGACACTGATCCGGATGACTCTAAGTCACAAACCGGATACGTATTTATATTGAACGGTGGAGCTGTCAATTGGTGCAGTTCTAAGCAAAGTGTCGTGGCGGGATCTACGTGTGAAGCGGAGTACATAGCTGCTTCAGAAGCAGCAAATGAAGGAGTCTGGATGAAGGAGTTCATATCCGATCTAGGTGTCATACCTAATGCATCGGGTCCAATGAAAATCTTTTGTGACAATACTGGTGCAATTGCCTTGACAAAGGAATCCAGATTTCACAAGAGAACCAAGCACATCAAGAGACGCTTCAATTCCATCCGCGATCAAGTCAAGGAGGGAGACATAGAGATTTGCAAGATACATACATATCTGAATGTTGCAGACCCGTTGACTAAGCCTCTCTCACGAGCAAAACATGATCAACACCAAGACTCCATGGGTGTTAGAATCATTACTGTGTAATCTAGATTATCGACTCTAGTGCAAGTGGGAGATTGAAGGAAATATGCCCTAGAGGCGATAATAAAGTTGTTATTTATATTTCCTTATATCATGATAAATGTTTATTATTCATGCTAGAATTGTATTAACCGGAAACTTAGTACATGTGTGAATATATAGACAAACAGAGTGTCACTAGTATGCCTCTACTTGACTAGCTCGTTGAATCAAAGATGGTTAAGTTTCCTAGCCATAGACATGAGTTGTCATTTGATTAATGGGATCACATCATTAGAGAATGATGTGACTGACTTGACCCAATCCGTTAGCTTAGCGCTTGATTGTTTAGTATATTGCTATTGCTTTCTTCATGACTTATACATGTTCCTATGACTATGAGATTATGCAACTCCCGAATACCGGAGGAACACTTTGTGTGCTACCAAACGTCATAACGTAACTGGGTGATTACAAAGGTGCTCTACAGGTGTCTCCGATGGTACTTGTTGAGTTGGCATAGACCGAGATTATGATTTGTCACTCAGATTGTTATAGAGGTATCTCTGGGCCCTCTTGGTAATGCACATCAATATAGGCCTTGCAAGCAATGTGACTAATGAGTTACTTGCAGGATGATACATTACGGAACGAGTAAAGAGACTTGCCGGTAACGAGATTGAACTAGGTATTGAGATACCGATGATCGAATCTCGCGCAAGTAACATACCGATGACAAAGGGAATAACGTATGTTGTTATGTGGTTTGACCGATAAAGATCTTCGTAGAATATGTAGGAGCCAATATGAGCATCCAGGTTCCGCTATTGGTTATTGACCGGAGACGTGTCTCGGTCATGTCTACATAGTTCTCGAACCCGTAGGGTCCGCACGCTTAATGTTCGGTGACGATCGTATTATGAGTTTATGTGTTTTGATGTACAGAAGGTAGTTCGGAGTACCGGATATGATAACGGACATGACGAGAAGTCTCGAAATGGTCGAGACATAGAGATCGATATATTGGACAACTATATTTGGACATCGAAATGGTTCCGGGTGAGATCGGGCATTTACCGATGTACCGGGAGGTTATCGGAACCCCCTGGGAGGTATATGGGCCTTAATGGGACATAGTGGGAGAGAGGAGAAGGGAGCAAATGAGGGGGCACGCCCCCCCCCCCAAGCCCAATCCGAATTGGGAGGGGGGCGCCCCCCTTTCCTTCCTCCTTCCTCCCCCTTCCTTCTCTCCTAATCCAACTAGGGAAGGGGGGAATCCTACTCCCGGTGGGAGTAGGACTCCCCTTGGGGCGCGCCTAGGAGGTCGGCCCCCTCCCCCTCTGTCAGGACCCCGATCCTAAGTCACACCGATCTAGCATGTAACACATCACATCACTTTGCGACCTCACGCACGGTATTCCCACGGGTGCCACCTTACCTGGCCCGGGACCGTTTGCGCCTTTTGGCTCACGTATATGATAGTGTCGCTAGCATCCATATGACAAAGAACCCGGGCCGACATGGCTAGTCGTGAACCCAAAGCGGCACTAACCCATGGGGACAGGCATACATGAATCACATCGAGCATGTCGGTCAACAGCGTATAAATCCGGGCTGTAGCACTGGGCTAATAGGACTCCGGTAACCCGGGCTGTAGCAGGCTAGGCAGGACTCCGGATTACACCGCGTGACATTTCCCCGAAGGGACAGACACAGGAACAAAGTGAAACACATGCCGGCCAGTCAAGTGTCCAAAGCAGTAGTGCTGGGCTAGCAGGACTCCGGTGAACCGGGCTGTAGCGGACTACTATCGCTCAGAAGCACTAGACTACATTTCCCCATAAGATAGGCTGCCAAGGATAAACAACTAGATAGTCGGATCCCACACATAGCAAGCATTTCAATCATACACACAATATGCTCGATATGTGTAAATACAACATGGCATCACAACATAACTCTACGACTCCAATATTTATTCATTAGGCTCCGAGGAGCGAGATATTACAAACATGGGTCTCATGACCCAACATTCAGAGCATACAAGTCAAAGCACATGCGGAAGCTTAATATGTCTGAGTACAAACACCTACAAATGAAAAAGGCTGAGAAGCCTGACTATCTACCAGATCCTGCCGAGGGCACAAGATCGTAGCTGAGGTAACAAGCTAAACGTCGAAGTCCACGCGGAACTACTAGCGAGACTGAAGTCTCTCTGCAAAAACATAAAATAGGCAAACGTGAGTACAAATGTACTCAGCAAGACTTACATCAGAACTATCTACATATGCATCGGTATCAACAAAGGGGGTAGTGGAGTTTAACTGCAGCAAGCCAGCTTTGACTCGGTGGCTATCCTGAACTACGATTGCAAGTAACTCTTTTGAGGTGGCGCACATGAGTCCACATATTCACCATATCAATACACCACTATGGATCCGCTCCCATCTCCCTAAGGGGACGCCATCCATAGCACTCACGCTTATCTTGCGCATTTTAGAGTATCCACTTTCACTTGTCTATGAACTATGCAAGGGGTCCAAGTTTCCATATCCGAGGAATCCGGCTATTCGAATAGATAATGATAACCCTGCAGGGGTGTACTTCTTCACACACGCTCTCGCCACTTACCGCCCTGTACACGTCATGTACCTCGGCAACCTTCAAGCGGAAGCCGGGCGAGGGAGTCGGCCACGACCTGACTAACCACACAAGTCTCTAGTCCAGGTTTATCGCCTATTCGGGTTCCATACGCAAGGAGATCCGGCCGGGGTGTCGCTCACGGCCCCAAACGATGTGTACAGGGTTCCAAGCCCACCAAACAGGCGACGCTTGGTCTACCCGGCCACGGTGTCTAGTCCGTCCCAAGCCCACCTGTACCGGGTACCACTTGGTAGACTACTAACACTACCTACAAACACCAGAAACTAGTTGCAACTCCTGGACAGAGATCAAGTGGATTAATAAGTCGAGAGAGCTTGGAGTACCCGGAGCCCAATGTGTGGTAGTAACTGTTCATGGATCACAAACACAGAACTCAGTTCCTGAGGACGGCTGCAATGAGACAACCCACCATGTACTCCTACATGGCCTCTCACCGCTACCTTTACCAAATCGTGTTCACACACTTAGCTCTCAACAGTAGGACATGTTCACCACATTCCAATTCATCCCGATGAATCAGACACGACTCAACTCTAAGCAGTAGCAGGCATGACAACAAGCATGAATGAGTAGGCACATCAGGGCTCAAACAACTCCTACTCATGCTAGTGGGTTTCATCTATTTACTGTGGCAATGACAGGTCATGCAGAGGAAAGGGGTTCAACTACCGCAGCATGTAATAGTTGAATCGTTGTTGTCCTAATGCAGTAAAAGAGAGCAGAAGCGAGAGAGTGGGATTGTATCGGAATGAACAAGGGGGTTATGCTTGCCTGGCACTTCTAAAGATAATATAGTTCTTCATCGGTGTCATCGATCACGGCGTCGAAGCAACGTCTACTGAGAGGGGACAAATACCGGCAACACCGAGAAAACACAATCAATGCAATGCAACAATATGATGCATGAATATGACATGGCAAAATGAGTGTGTTTTGGCTAATGCAACTTAGAACAGATTGGTTTGAGTTCATTTGAATCAAGGATTCAAATGTAAACCCAAAATAAGAGGTCATAATAGTGCATTAACTTGTTTCACCTAAACAGCAAGGTAAAAGTGTTTTAACATGCATGCAAATGGTACAGATGGATAGATTGGATTTTTCTGATCATTTTTCATATATAATTTGTTTGATTTGGAGTTACGGTTGAATTACTATGAATTTTTGAAGTTTGCAACATTTTCTGGAATATCCTATATAAAAATAAATCCAGAAAATGTTTTACTGCGTCAGCATGACGTCGGGGTGACGTCATCAGGTCAAAGGCGCCAGCCCAGGTCAAACCTGACGGCTGGGACCCACATGTCAGTGTCTAACTAATTAACCTGAGTTAATTAGCTCTAAACTAATACTAAACTAAACCAGTTAAGGCCCTGGTCCCACATGTCAGTATTAACAGGGCTAATTATGTTTAGTTAGCACTTAACCTAATTAGCAGGGGCACGGGCCCACCTGTCAGTGAGAGAGGGGTTAGTTAGCCCCGTCATTAGTGCTAATGACGGGTCCACGTCAGCGGCCGCCGGGGTTAGTCGCCGGCGACCTCACAGCGCGGCGGTGGCTCGCCGGGCGGGCGATTCTGGCGACAAGAGGAGGCGGGGTTGGTCTCTACGGACGCGTCGTGGTGAGGCGCGTCGTTTGGTAGCAGCGGGAGGTGCTGAGGTGGTCGGAATCAGCAACGGCGGCGAGCGAGGCGGTGGCCGGAGCTTGGGTGGGTGCGGGGTTAGCGCTGCGGCTTGCAAATGAGCTGGCTGTCACGCTAGCGTTGCTCCACGGGTCGTTGCAAGTGCAACGGACGCACGCGCGGGGCCATTTGGTCACCGGGGCTTCGCGCGGCAACGGCTACGGTAAGCAAGGGAGGTGGCTACGGCGACCAAACGGGGGCAGGGTTAGGGGGGAAATGACCGGGGGCTCACCGCGGTCACGAAGATCTTCTCGGCGAGCTCGGGGAGGCACGGACGGCAGCGGATTTGACGGCGGCAAGCCGCGGCACCGACGAGGAAGACGATGTCAAGGGCAGCTCTGCAGGGCGTCCCGGCTTGCGTGGGTCGTCGTAGAGGTCGATGGCGAGTAGGCGGAGCTCTCGAGCATGTTGGATGGGAGAGGAAGGGCCGGTGGTCGTGGCAATAGCGAGCGGCGGCGACGGCTGCGTTCGGTGCGCGCGTGAGAGAGAGAGACAGAGGGGAGGAGGAGCACGGGGAGAGTGGGAGAGGGCCAGAGGGGTTGCGTGGCGTCTCCGGGCGTCGAGGAGGAGCCAGGCAGACTGGGAGGGAGGAGGTGGCTAGGGCACGTGCCCACGCGCGGCGACCACACGCCCTCCTGCCTACTGGCAGGAGGTTGAAGACGGTGGGGGCGCCTGCTGGGCTGGGCCAACAGTGCGGGGCCGCAGCTGGGCGCCAGGTAAGGCCCAGGTAAGTTTCCTTTCTCTCTCTTTTGTTTCAGCTTTCTATTTCTTTCATTCTGTTTTGAATTAGTAAAAATACTAATCCATTTTGTAAAATCCTGAAAATAATTGTGGGCACTTTTGAAACTATTTCCAATAGCCCTCAATTGCTTTCAAGATTATTTGGACATTTAAAATATTTTATAGAATTTAAATGTCCAAATTCAAATACTTATGTTTTAATTCAAAAATCCAGAATAGCCTCCAAAAATATGAAACCATTTTTGGCAGAGGGTTTAGCCAGGACCAAAGATGGTGAACATTTATGAAGGGCATTTTGGTTCATTGAAAAGTTTTAAGTTTGAACCTAGTTGAATTCCTTTGGTGCTAGGGTTTCAACATCCCCATTTCAAGTTTCTTTGGAATTTAAACATGATGACATGATGAGCAAGCAAAGTCTAGCAAGGGCTGATCTGGGGCTGTGGCAGCTCACCCCCACTAAACAAGAATCTCGTCTCGAGATTCAAGACGTGAGGTAAGAAGACAGAGGGGACACCAGCTAACACGATCTTGTCGATCCAATTGCCCTTCCCGAAGATGTTGGTTCATTGCTCCAATTGCTCTTGACGTCCTTGCTTTCGAGATCTTCATCCAACACGATGGCGACAGAAAGAAATTCTATAGGAAACGATCTCCTCGAAGATCGAGCACTCAGGATCAACTCGTCGAATGAGATGTAGAAACATCTCTGGAGCTGAGACGCAAAACACACATCAGAGATGATGGATGAGGAACATACGACCAAGGTTCAAATTGGTAGGCAACAAATCAACGCTTATCTAGATGGTGAGGGGGGGTTTCAAAGTAGCGAGGAGTTAAGTTGCCCATGATACCATAACGGGACACCTCGGGGAAGGTGACTCGAAGAACTATTCCCTTAAGTGGCAAAAAGAATTACTTTTGATCCCTAGATCATTGGAACTCTTTTCACCAGCCTGAGGCAATTTACGATTGATCGTTTGAAAGAGCTCGAAAAAATGGCATACTCGGCTTGGAAAGGAAACTATGGTTATAGAACAACTCGGCAAACGGAAGGCACATTCCAATTGATACCGAGGATATAGCATAGTGACTGAGTGTGCTCTCAAGAACTTGAGCATTTCCATATTCATCAAGATCTTACCAGCATCCGTGCCAAGGATCCTGGCAACACATCATACTACCATGATGAACAATGATGGAGAATGCAGATGCAAAGGAGATAACACCTTCTCGGACTTCCCCTTAGCGAGGCTAAGGAAACAGAATCTGGATGATCGACCGAGAGACATTTAGCACTCCGCTTCTAATGTTCTCCTTGATGGGCTAGAGTAATCCATTCATAGATATGGTTTGATATCTAGAATATCAAATAAAAGGTCGGACTTCGGGAACACAATAAAACCATAAGGAACAACTATTGGAATAAGTCATACGACATCCTCATGGGAAGTGACCAAACGGCTTAATCAAGATACTACAATAATAGTGCTTCCAGCTAGGTGCGTCCACTTCACTGGAACCTATGTCATAGTTCTTGGAAGAAGTTCCAACCATCATATCTGTCTAAGATTCAAATCTGGTTGGTAACAGGATAATTCAGACAACATGTCTGGAAAAGAAGGTTTGCAACACAATTCGACGAGATGACGTTGCGAGATTCTCGGGAGATGAACTATGATAGCAAGCTCCAAAACATGAGCTGGTTCTGCTACGCACATGTGAACATGTTGTCCAAGACAAGCATGAACACATAGTAGTCTTATAATAAAACACTACCGAGTTCAGGTGGGGAACCATCATCAAGGATATTGAAGCCTCCACGCGTGGAAGTCCAAAGGATTAACCTTAGAACAGACTCCATGTTTCTTGAACAAGTCAATCAGTGGCTTGGGTGCTAGGAGTTCATATGGAACAAAGATGATCAGTCTAACATACCACAGAATACTTTGCACGTGCATGGCTGACTTGGGATGATTCCAAAGGAAGCAAAACAAACCTTTCTCAAATTCATGGCGGCAACTTACACCTAAAGTACATGAATTCAAGGAAGTCACTTCTTCCATCCAAGCACAAGCTTCATGAACGGAACACGAAGGCATTGCTTACAAAGTTTCCAACACTAGGTTGATGTTCAACATAGGGGGAGATAAAATGCTGCTGATGGGCTCAACAACAACTCATCGGAATTTCCATATCACCGGACTTCCACCATCATGTGAACACGGTGATAGCATTGGTCAGACCAAAAGATGTAATGGTGTATGCTCGAGGGATCAACCACGAGTAAGACAACATTATGAACATCGTTGGTTCTGATTTGACTTGACGATAGCCCATACTCAAGTCAAAGTTTTGACAAGGCTATAGATCCAACAACTGATCACGAGGACCAATCGACGGAGATATCATATTTCTTCAACACACACACAAGGATATCCCTTTGGAGTGAACTAAGCCGGACAAAGCTTTTATCTTCCAACTCTCCAAGTTGTTGTTTGGCTTAACCAACTAGCTCAGGGATATCCGACACAGATTCTTGGAGAAGGGGTGGTTTACAAGAAACCAACTTGATCACGAGCTCAACATAACAGTCAGGGAACAACCTGGTGATACTTCCGAGAAGATATTCGGAAAATCACGAACCACCGATATGTTGCTAAGCTCGAGAACAATCTTGCTTTTCAGGGCAAGATGATATGATCAAAAAGGGTGAGGGATTTACACAATCCTAACTCATTGATCAACGAGAGCACCAGAAATAAGGACTAGGTAGCACGATCAATCTTAGGATGATGATTTAATAACCAACATGCTAAGAATGAGAATATTGTCCATTAACTACCAAGCAACGAGGTTGCTAGGAGTATTGATTTCACACATCACGATTCAATTGTCGGCATTCTGGTTACAACAACACGGGAACCAAGGAATGAACAATGATGGCAAGAAGTATCACTGCGTCAAAATTCATAAGAGATGGTGCAATTCCTATGATATTCCTGACATAAAGATGGTAATACTCCAGGGTAGAACAGAACAAAAACTGGATTGACATTTTAATCTGTGGAATACAACTACTTTGACCCTATCCTCGAAGTGGACAAGGTACTGGAGTTTGTTTCTCCTAGTCATTCCAGAATAGAATGGCTTGATAGACCACAAGAATAATAGGCATTGATAAACGAATGCACGCATACCCTTGACTATCAATTGATAGATGATGGTCGGAATATAGATGGAGAGGGACAACTCAAAGAAACATATATCTTTCTGAGTTGTGGATGCATAGGTTAGTACGTCGAACAAGTTCAACATATTTCTTTCGGATAACCCATGCAGAAGAAGAAGGACTGGCAGATTCACAATATGAATGGAGTACTCCTCAAGAGCACCCTGGTTGTGATCTTTCGGTTAAACGAGAAACTTTTGCCATAAGTAATTCATGGTATTTGGAAGTAGGAAATACAAGGACCTCGAGGACTATCGCAAAGGTTACTAATATCCTAGAGGAACTAGCAACACTATCAACATGAGGTAAGTATGGTGAATCTCGGGTTCAGGAACCCAGGAATAGAATACCTACTAACTAATAACATCACGGGATGCTTTCGAGAATGATGGCCAGAATCATCACACTGGAATACAAAACATTGCTAGATTACTAGGTGACTCCCTAAAACACCTAGGGTCATAATAATAGCTCCAACATATATGTCGAGGCAACAAAGTACCTCAACTCACCGATTAGTGTGATTAATCTGGCCGAAATGGACATCGGGAACAGAAAGAAGGGATTTGCAAATGCATCAGACTATCTAGAAACCTGGGATGACTCGGACAGCATAACGGCTGTAAATGCTCAAAAATATTTGAGACATCCTGCAAAATAGTGGCATGACCACTCAACATCACAATATCAAGGTTCTGAGGCCAGCTATGAACATATGGAAGTAGTAGGAACTAAACTGAGGCTTGAACTCAACAATCCTAGGCAACTATGGTTTAGTAACACGTCATCCTGAGAGATAGAAGAGAAGCCTAGTTCTTAATCCCCGTAGAAAAGAAGAGGATGACTCAGATCAGAAGGCCATGAGGTAAAGGAGTAAAAAGAGCCTTACGTTCCCTTCCACAATCAATTCCCTTATATAACTAAAGCATTTCTAGACTCAACTTCGACCAGTTTGGCTTGGTAAACCTACAGGCAGTCAGGCTCTGATACCAACGCTGTCAGGACCCCGATCCTAAGTCATACCGATCTAGCATGTAACACATCACATCACTTTGCGGCCTCACGCACGGTATTCCCACGGGTGCCACCTTACCTGGCCCGGGACCGTTTGCGCCTTTTGGCTCACGTATATGATAGTGTCGCTAGCATCCATATGACAAAGAACCCGGGCCGACATGGCTAGTCGTGAACCCAAAGCGGCACTAACCCATGGGGACAGGCATACATGAATCACATCGAGCATGTCGGTCAACAGCGTATAAATCCGGGCTGTAGCACTGGGCTAACAGGACTCCGGTAACCCGGGCTGTAGCAGGCTAGGCAGGACTCCGGATTACACCGCGTGACATTTCCCCGAAGGGACAGACACAGGAACGAAGTGAAACACATGCCGGCCAGTCAAGTGTCCAAAGCAGTAGTGCTGGGCTAGCAGGACTCCGGTGAACCGGGCTGTAGCGGACTACTATCGCTCAGAAGCACTAGACTACATTTCCCCATAAGATAGGCTGCCAAGGATAAACAACTAGATAGTCGGATCCCACACATAGCAAGCATTTCAATCATACACATAATATGCTCGATATGTGTAAATACAACATGGCATCACAACATAACTCTACGACTCCAATATTTATTCATTAGGCTCCGAGGAGCGAGATATTACAAACATGGGTCTCATGACCCAACATTCAGAGCATACAAGTCAAAGCACATGCGGAAGCTTAATATGTCTGAGTACAGACACCTACAAATGAAAAAGGCTGAGAAGCCTGACTATCTACCAGATCCTGCCGAGGGCACAAGATCATATCTGAGGTAACAAGCTAAACGTCGAAGTCCACGCGGAACTACTAGCGAGACTAAAGTCTCTCTGCAAAAACATAAAATAGGCAAACGTGAGTACAAATGTACTCAGCAAGACTTACATCAGAACTATCTACATATGCATCGGTATCAACAAAGGGGGTAGTGGAGTTTAACTGCAGCAAGCCAGCTTTGACTCAGTGGCTATCAAAAACTACGATTGCAAGTAACTCTTTTGAGGTGGCGCACATGAGTCCACATATTCACCATATCAATACACCACTATGGATCCGCTCCCGTCTTCCTACGGGGACGCCATCCATAGCACTCACGCTTATCTTGCGCATTTTAGAGTATCCACTTTCACTTGTCTATGAACTATGCAAGGGGTCCAAGTTTCCATATCCGAGGAATCCGGCTATTCGAATAGATAATGATAACCCTGCAGGGGTGTACTTCTTCACACACGCTCTCGCCACTTACCGCCCTGTACACGTCATGTACCTCGGCAACCTTCAAGCGGAAGCCGGGCGAGGGAGTCGGCCACGACCTGACTAACCACACAAGTCTCTAGTCCAGGTTTATCGCCTATTCGGGTTCCATACGCAAGGAGATCCAGCCGGGGTGTCGCTCACGGCCCCAAACGATGTGTACAGGTTTCCAAGCCCACCAAACGGGCGGCGCTTGGTCTACCCGGCCACGGTGTCTAGTCCGTCCCAAGCCCACCTGTACCGGGTACCACTTGGTAGACTACTAACACTACCTACAAACACCAGAAACTAGTTGCAACTCCTGGACAGAGATCAAGTGGATTAATAAGTCGAGAGAGCTTGGAGTACCCGGAGCCCAATGTGTGGTAGTAACTGTTCATGGATCACAAACACAGAACTCAGTTCCTGAGGACGGTTGCAATGAGACAACCCACCATGTACTCCTACATGGCCTCTCACCGCTACCTTTACCAAATCGTGTTCACACACTTAGCTCTCAACAATAGGACATGTTCACCACATTCCAATTCATTCCCGATGAATCAGACACGACTCAACTCTAAGCAGTAGCAGGCATGACAACAAGCATGAATGAGTAGGCACATCAGGGCTCAAACAACTCCTACTCATGCTAGTGGGTTTCATCTATTTACTGTGGCAATGACAGGTCATGCAGAGGAAAGGGGTTCAACTACCGCAGCATGTAACAGTAGAATCATTGTTGTCCTAATGCAGTAAAAGAGAGCAGAAGCGAGAGAGTGGGATTGTATCGGAATGAACAAGGGGGTTATGCTTGCCTGGCACTTCTGAAGATAATATATTTCTTCATCGGTGTCATCGATCACGGCGTCGAAGCGACGTCTACTGAGAGGGGACAAATACCGGCAACACCGAGAAAACACAATCAATGCAATGCAACAATATGATGCATGAATATGACATGGCAAAATGAGTGTGTTTTGGCTAATGCAACTTAGAACAGATTGGTTTGAGTTCATTTGAATCAAGGATTCAAATGTAAACCCAAAATAAGAGGTCATAATAGTGCATTAACTTGTTTCACCTAAACAGCAAGGTTAAAGTGTTTTAACATGCATGCAAATGGTACAGATGGATAGATTGGATTTTTCTGATCATTTTTCATATATAATTTGTTTGATTTGGAGTTACGGTTGAATTACTATGAATTTTTGAAGTTTGCAACATTTTCTGGAATATCCTATATAAAAATAAATCCAGAAAATGTTTTACTGCGTCAACATGACGTCGGGGTGATGTCATCAGGTCAAAGGCGCCAGCCCAGGTCAAACCTGACGGCTGGGACCCACATGTCAGTGTCTAACTAATTAACCTGAGTTAATTAGCTCTAAACTAATACTAAACTAAACCAGTTAAGGCCCTGGTCCCACATGTCAGTATTAACAGGGCTAATTATGTTTAGTTAGCACTTAACCTAATTAGCAGGGGCACGGGCCCACCTGTCAGTGAGAGAGGGGTTAGTTAGCCCCGTCATTAGTGCTAATGACGGGTCCACGTCAGCGGCCGCCGGGGTTAGTCGCCGGCGACCTCACAGCACGGCGGTGGCTCGCCGGGCGGGCGATTCTGGCGACGAGAGGAGGCGGGGTTGGTCTCTACGGACGCGTCGTGGTGAGGCGCGTCGTTTGGTAGCAGCGGGAGGTGCTGAGGTGGTCGGAATCAACAACGGCGGCGAGCGAGGCGGCGGCCGGAGCTCGGGTGGGTGCGGGGTTAGCGCTGCGGCTTGCAAACGAGCTGGTTGTCACACTAGCGTTGCTCCACGGGTCGTTGCGAGTGCAACGGACGCACGCGCGGGGCCATTTGGTCACCGGGGCTTCGCCGGCGACGAGCCCGCGCGGCGACGGCTACGGTAAGCAAGGGGACAGTGGCTACGGCGACCAAACGGGGGCAGGGTTAGGGGGGAAATGACCGGGGGCTCACCGCGGTCACGAAGAGCTTCTCGGCGAGCTCGGGGAGGCACGGACGGCAGCGGATTTGACGGCGGCGAGCCGTGGCACCGACGAGGAAGACGACGTCAGGGGCAGCTCTGCAGGGCGTCCCGGCTTGCGTGGGTCGTCGTAGAGGTCGATGGCGAGTAGGCGGAGCTCTCGAGCATGTTGGATGGGAGAGGGAGGGCCGGTGGCCGTGGCAAGAGCGAGCGGCGGCGACGGCTGCGTTCGGTGCGCGCGTGAGAGAGAGAGAGACAGAGGGGAGGAGGAGCACGGGGAGAGTGGGAGAGGGGCAGAGGGGTTGTGTGGCGTCTCCGGGCGTCGAGGAGGAGCCAGGCAGGCTGGGAGGGAGGAGGTGGCTAGGGCACGTGCCCACGCGCGGCGACCACACGCCCTCCTGCCTACTGGCAGGAGGTTGAAGACGGTGGGGGCGCCTGCTGGGCTGGGCCAACAGTGCGGGGCCGCAGTTGGGCGCCAGGTAAGGCCCAGGTAAGTTTCCTTTCTCTCTCTTTTGTTTCAGTTTTCTATTTATTTTATTCTGTTTTGAATTAGTAAAAATACTAATCCATTTTGTAAAATCCTGAAAATAATTGTGGGCACTTTTGAAACTATTTCCAATAGCCCTCAATTGCTTTCAAGATTATTTGGACATTTGAAATATTTTATAGAATTTAAATGTCCAAATTCAAATACTTATGTTTTAATTCAAAAATCCAGAATAGCCTCCAAAAATATGAAACCATTTTTGGCAGAGGGTTTAGCCAGGACCAAAGATGGTGAACATTTATGAAGGGCATTTTGGTTCATTGAAAAGTTTTAAGTTTGAACCTAGTTGAATTCCTTTGGTGCTAGGGTTTCAACATCCCCATTTCAAGTTTCTTTGGAATTTAAACATGATGACATGATGAGCAAGCAAAGTCTAGCAAGGGCTGATCTGGGGCTGTGACACCCTCCTCCACTCCTTTATATACGGGGGAAGGGGGCACCCCATAGGCACACAAGTTGATCATTGATCTTTTAGCCATGTGCGGTGCCCCCATCCACCATAATCCACCTCGGTCATATCGTCGTAGTGCTTAGGCGAAGCCCTGCGCCGGTAACTTCATCATCACCGTCACCACGTCGTCGTGCTGACGAAGCTCTTCTCCGACACTCTACTGGATCGTGAGTTCGTGGGACGTCACCAAGCCAAACTTGTGCAAATTGCGGAGGTGTCGTACCTTCGGTGCTAGGATCGGTCGATCGTGAAGACATACGACTACATCAATTGCGTTGTCATAACGCTTCCGCTTATGGTCTATGAGGGTATGTGGACAATACTCTCCCCTCTCGTTGCTATGCATCACCATGATCTTGCGTGTGCGTAGGATTTTTTTTGAAATTAGTACGTTCCCCTATAGGACTTGCCTCACTAGGGTAGATCTTCACAAAGTAGGCGATCTCCTTGCCCGTACAAACTCCTTGGTTCAACTCCACAATCTTGACGGAGGATCCCAAGTGACACCTAACCAATCTAGGAGACACCACTCTCCAAAAGGTAATAGATGGTGTGTTGATGATGCATGAACTCCTTGCTCTTGTGCTTCAAATGGTAGTCTCCCCAACACTCAACTCTCTCTCTCACATAGATTTGAATATGGTGGAAAGATGATTTGAGTGGAAAGCAACTTGGGGAAGGCTAGATATCAAGATTCTTGTGGTTGGATTGGAATATCTTGGTCTGAGCACATGAGTAGGTCGTTCTTTCTCAGAAAATGAATGCTGGAAGTGTAGGCACGTTCTGATGGCTCTCTCCACGAATGGAGAATGGGTGGAGGGGTATATATAGCTGATGACCCACAAGTATAGGGGATCTATCGTAGTCCTTTCGATAAGTAAGAGTGTCGAACCCAACGAGGATCATAAGGAAATGATAAGCGGTTTTCAACAAGGTATTCTCTGCAAGTACTGAAATAAGTGGTAACAAATAGTTTTGTGATAAAATAATTTGTAACGAGCAACAAGTAACAATGGTGAAGTGTTATGTAGTCGACGTTCACATAACACCACTAGAGGCTAGACAACATACATCTCATCAAAATATCGAACTAATACCAAATTCACATGACTACTAATAGCAAGACTTCTCCCATGTCCTCGGGAACAAACGTAACTACTCACAAAGCATATTTATGTTCATAATCAGAGGGGTATTAATATGCATAAAGGACCTGAATATATGATCTTCCACCAAATAAACCAACTAGCATCAACTACAAGGAGTAATCAACACTACTAGCAGCCTACTAGTACCAATCCCGGACTTGGAGACAAGAATTGGATACAAGAGATGAACTAGGGTTTTGAGAGGAGATGGTGCTGGTGAAGATGTTGATGGAGATTGTCCTCTCCCGATGAGAGGAGCGTTGGTGATGACGATGGCGATGATTTCCCCCTCCCGGAGGGAAGTGTCCCCGGCAGAACAGCTCTGCCGGAGCCCTAGATTGGTTCCGCCAAGGTTCCACCTCGTGGCGGCGGAGTCTCGTCCCGAAAGGCTGCTTATGATTTTTCCCTGGACGAAATACCTCATATAGTAGAAGATGGCCACCAGAGGGACAACAGGGGGCCCACGAGGCAGGGGGCGCGCCCTGGGGGGTAGGGCGCGCCCCCCACCCTCGTGGCCAGGTGGGTCCCCCTCTGGTGTACTTCTTCCGCTCAATATTTTTTATATATTTTGAAATTGACTTCCGTGGAGTTTCAGGACTTTTGGAGTTGCGCAGAATAGGTCTCTAATATTTGCTCCTTTTCCAGCCCAGAATTCCAACTGCCGGCATTCTCTCTCCTTATGTAAACCTTGTAAAATAAGAGAAAATAAGCATAAGTATTGTAACATAACGTGTAATAACAGCCCATAATGCAATAAATATCGATATAAAAGCATGATGCAAAATGGACGTATCAACTCCCCCAAGCTTAGACCTCGCTTGTCCTCGAGCGGAAGCCGATAACGATAAATATGTCCACATGTTTAGAGGTAGAGGTGTCGATAAAAATAAAATACGGACATGAGGGCATCATGATTGTTTTCATAACAGCAACATATATGGATATTGTCATATGATTTCTTATGTTCAAGTAATAATCCATTCACAATGCAAAAGTATGAATCAGAAATGTTATTGAGAACTAACAAACTATAATCTCGGTCATTGAAGCAATTGCAATTTATCATAACACCAGAAAGAGTCTATGTCAGAGCTCTCTAGCAAGTCCACATACTCAACTATCATTTAGTCTTTCATAATTGCTAACACTCACGCAATACTTGTGGTTACGGAGTTTTAATCGGACACAGAGAAAGATAGGGGATTATATTTTCGCCTCCCAACCTTTTACCTCAAGGGTAATGTCAACAATAATAACTCATGCTCCCCTACATCCAATAAGATATATCTATCAGGATCTTTCCAACATACTGTGCTTACCAAAGGATAAAGTGTAAAAAGGAAAGGTGAAGATCACCACGACTCTTGCATAAGGTAGAAGATAATAGTAACAGATAGGCCCTTCGCAGAGGGAAGCAGAGGTTGCCATGCGCTTTCGGGTTGGATGCACAAAATCTTAATGCGAAAGAACGTCACTTTATATTGCCCCTTGTGATATGAACCTTTCTTATGCAGTCTGTCGCTTTTATTTCTTCCACATCACAAGGTCGTGTAAAGCTTATTTTCTCCCACACTAATATGTCATACATATTTAGAGAGCAATTTTTATTGCTTGCACCGATGACAACTTACTTGAAGGATCTTACTCAATCCATAGGTAGGTATGGTGGACTCTCATGGAAAAACTTGTTTAAGGGTTTTGGAAGCACAAGTAGTATCTTTACTTGGTGCTGAGAATTTGGCTAGCATGAGGGGGAAAGGCAAGCTCAAATGTTGGATGATCCATGACAATATACTTTATCTCAGATATAAGAGAACATAACCCATTACGTTGTCTTCCTTGTCCAACGTCAACTCTTTAGCATGTCATATTTTAATGAGTGCTCCCAATCATAAAAGATGTTCATGATAATATATTTATATGTGAAACCTCTCTTTCTTTATTACTTCCTATTAATTGCAACGATGACCAAAGCTATGTTTGCCAACTCCCAACAACTTTTAATCATCATACTCCTTCTATGTGAAGTCATTACTTTCAATAAGATCAATATGAACTTTTTGTTTCTTTTTATTCTTTTTCTCCTTTCTTTTATTCACTCAAGATCATAGCAAAATAATCAAGCCCTTGACCCAACACTAATCTTTATTATATAACTCACGGACTCGATTACATAGAGAGATCATAAAGCAAAACTCAAAACTAGATCATGCCATAAACTTTATTCTACTAGATCAAAATACTACTAATAGGATCTAACTAAGAAAAACGGTAAAGATAGAGATGTGATGGTGATACGATACCGGGGCACCTCCCCCAAGCTTGGCAGTTGCCAAGGGGAGTGCCCATACCCATGTGATTATGTCTCCTTCTTTGTTGGTGAAGAGGGTGATGGATAGTCGCACATCGAGCGTAAGAGGTCCTCCAGCTTGCGGATAATGCCCTTGAGTGCAATGATATGCTCCTTCAACAAAATATTTTCACGTGTGAGATACTTGTTTTGTATACGAGCTAACTCAATCATCTTGAAAGCTTAGATCTCAGTTGGGGTAAGAAGATTGTGATCAAGTTGAGGATGTCTTCTGCTGCCGGAGCTTGATCCTCCGTGGCCTTCTTGATCCTTTCACCCTTGTTGATCTCCATGGGTTCTTCCCTCTTCAGCTCTGTCTTCATTAGCCAAGCATCGTTGTCACCATTGTTGGAGGAGGGGGACGACATGATGCCTGGCCTTGACAACCCTGACAGAGAACAGCTCGAAACAAGAACAGAGGATAATTGTGTGATACAGGAGTCAAAACCTTCGGGAGAATATATAATGAATTTTTACCGACCAAAATAAGTATCGTGCAAGAAAACGGTGTTCGGATAGCACACGAGGTGCCCACGAGGTAGGGGGGCGGCCCCGGGGGTAGGGCGCGCCCTCCACCCTCGTGGGGCCCTCGTGTCCTTCCCGGACTGCTTCTTATTTTTCTATTTTTCTAAATATTCCAAAATGGAGAAATATTGCCTTAAAAACTGTTTTGGAGTCGGTTTACTTACCGTACCACATACCTATTCCTTTTCGGAGTCTGATACGTTCTCGAAAGTGTCTCTTATCTATTCCTCCGGGGTTACGGTTTCAATAACATTGGTTTCAACATTTATAGGATTACCTGAGATATAATGTTTGATTCTTTGACCGTTCACCACCTTCGGATTTGTGCCTTCAAAGTTGTTGATTTTTATGGCACCGGAATGATAGACCTCCTCGAAAACGTAAGGACCTTCCCATTTAGAGAGAATTTTTCCTGCAAAAAATCTTAAACGAGAGTTGTATAGCAACACATAATCACCTACATTAAACTCACGCTTCTGTATCCTTTTGTCATGCCATCTTTTAACTTTTTCTTTAAATAACTTGGCATTCTCATAATCTTGGGTTCTCCATTCATCAAGTGAGCTAATGTCAAATAAACTCTTCTCACCGTCAAGTTTGAAATCATAATTGAGCTCTTTAATAGCCCAATAAGCCTTATGTTCTAGTTCGAGAGGTAAGTGACATGCTTTTCCATAAACCATTTTATACGGAGACATAACCATAGGATTTTTATATGCAGTTCTATAAGCCCATAATGCATCATCAAGTTTCTTGGACCAATTCTTTCTAGACCTATTGACAGTCTTTTGCAAAATTAATTTGAGCTCTCTATTACTCAATTCTACTTGACCACTAGACTGTGGGTGATAAAGAGATGCAATTCTATGATTAACATCATACTTAGCAAGCATTTTACGGAAAGCACCATGAATAAAATGTGAACCACCATCAGTCATTAAATATCCAGGGACTCCAAACCTCGGAAAAATAACTTCTTTAAGCATCTTAATAGAAGTGTTATGATCAACACTACTAGTTGGAATAGATTGTACCCACTTAGTAACGTAATCAACAGCAACTAAAATATGTGTATATCCATTAGAGGCAGGAAAAGGTCCCATATAATCAAAGCCCCAAACATCAAATGGTTCAATAACAAGTGAATAATTCATAAGCATTTCTTGACGTCTACTAATATTTCCAATTCTTTGGCATTCATCACATGACAAGACAAACTTACGGGCATCCTTGAAGAGAGTAGGCCAATAAAAACCGGGTTGCAATACCTTATGTGCAGTTCTATCTCCAGCGTGGTGTCCTCCATTAGCTTCGGAGTGACACTTGCGTAAGATTTGTTCATGTTCATGCTCAGGTACACAGCGTCTAATAACACCATCTATTCCCTCTTTATAAAGATGTGGGTCATCCCAAAAGTAATGTCTCAAATCATAGAAGAACTTTTTCTTTTGTTGGTATGTGAAACTAGGTGGTATAAATTTAGCAACTATGTAATTAGCATAATCAGCATACCATGGAGTTGAACGAGAAGTATTTATGACATTTAATTGCTCATCATGAAAGCTATCATCAATAGGTAGTGGGTCATCAAGAACATTTTCTAACCTATACAAGTTGTCTGCAACGGGGTTCTCAGCTCCCTTTCTATCAACAATATGCAAATCAAATTCTTGTAGCAAGAGAACACATCTAATAAGTCTAGGTTTGGCATCTATCTTTTCCATAAGATATTTAATAGCAGCATGATCAGTGTGAATAGTTACTTTAGAATCAACAATATAAGGTCTGAACTTATCACAAGCAAATACAACTACTAAAAATTCTTTCTCAGTAGTAGCATAATTTCTTTGAGCATTGTCTAGAGTTTTACTAGCATATTGAATAACATTTAATCTCTTATCAACTCTTTGCCCTAGAACAGCACCTACAACATAATCACTAGCATCACACATAATTTTAAAGGGGAAATTCCAATCAGGTGGTTGAACAATAGGTGCAGAGATCAATGCTTTCTTAAGTATTTCAAATGCTTCTACACAATCATCATCAAAGACAAATGGTATATCTTTTTGTAATAGATTAGTCAGAGGCCGAGAACTTTTTGAGAACTCCTTAATGAACCTCCTGTAAAAATCGGCGTGACCAAGGAAACTTCTTATACCTTTGATGTCCTTGGGACATGGCATCCTTTCAATAGCATCAACCTTGGCTTTATCAACTTCAATACCTCTTTCAAAAACTTTATGCCCCAAGACAATACCTTCATTAACCATAAAGTGGCACTTTTCCCAATTCAAGACAAGATTAGTTTCTTCACATCTCTGCAAAACTCGATCAAGATTGCTCAAGCAATCATCAAAAGAGGATCCATAGACGGAAAAGTCGTCCATGAAAACCTCACCGATCCTTTCACAAAAGTCAGAGCATATAGCCATCATGCATCTTTGAAAGGTAGCAGGTGCATTACATAAACCAAAAGGCATACGTCTATAAGCAAAAGTACCAAAAAGGGCATGTAAAAGTAGTCTTTGATTGATCATTGGCTGACACAGGTATTTGAGAGAAACCAGAATAACCATCTACAAAGCAAAAATGTGTATGTTTGGATAATCTTTCTAGCATTTGATCGATAAAAGGTAAGAGGTAATGATCTTTCTTAGTAGCTCTATTTAATTTGTGGAAATCAATTACCATCCTATACCCTGTAATAATTCTTTGAGGAATCAATTCATCTTTACCATTAGGAACAACAGTAATAGTTCCCTTATTAGGAAAACAATGGACAGGGCTTACCCACTAACTATCTGCAACAGGATAAATTATACCTGCCTCCAAAAGCTTTAGTATTTCCTTTCTTACCACTTCTTTCATTTTAGGATTCAGCCGTCGTTGATGATCAATAACTGGTTTGGCATCTTTCTCCAAATTTATTTTATGTTGACATAGAGTGGGACTAATGCCCTTAAGATCATCAAGAGTATATCCAATAGTAGCACGGTGCTTCTTCAGAGTTTTCAATAACCTCTCTTCTTCACGCTCTGAAAGATTAGCACTAATAATAACAGGATATATCTTCTTTTCATCAAGATAAGCATATTTAAGAGTATCAGGCAACGGTTTAAGCTCAAACACGGGATCACCCTTGGGTGGAGGAGGATCCCCTAGGATTTCAACAGGCAAATTGTGTTTCAGAATAGGTTCTTGTTTAAAGAATACTTCATCTATTTCCCTTCTTTCATTCATAAACATATCATTTTCATGGTCTAGCAAATAATGTTCTAAAGGATCACTAGGAGGCACGGCAATAGAAGCAAGACCAATAATTTCATCCTTACTAGGCAATTCTTCTTCACGGTGTTGTCTACTAAATTTAGAGAAATTAAACTCATGGGACATATCACCCAAGCCAATAGTAACAACATTCTTTTTGCAGTCTATCTTAGCATTAATGGTGTTCAAGACGGGTCTACCAAAAATAATGGGACAAAAGCTATCTTGTGGGGAACCAAGAACAAGAAAATCAGCAGGATATTTAGTTTTCCCACACAAGACTTCAACACCTCTAACAATTCTCATTGCTGATATAGTATCTCTGGTGGCAAGTTTAATTGTAACATCAATACCTTCTAACTCAGCAGGTGCAATTTCATGCTTAATTTCTTCGTATAAAGTATGTGGTATAACACTAGCACTAGCACCCATATCACATAAGCCATGATAATAATAATCTCCTATTTTAACAGAAATAACATGCACGCCTACCACAGGTCTATGTTTATCTTTAGCACAAGGTTTGGCAATTCTAGCGGTTTTACCGCAGAAATGAATAACATGCCCATCAATATTACCAGACAAGAGATCTTTAACAATAGCAATACTAGGTTCAACTATAACTTGCTCAGGAGGTGTATAAGTTCTAATATTGCTTTTACGAACCACAGTTGAAGCTTTAGCATGATCCTTTATTCTGACAGGAAAAGGTGGTTTCTCAACATAAGAGGTAGGAACAATAGGATCATTATAAGTGACAGTCTTTTCTTAAACTTTAATAGGTGCAGCTACTTTTACTTCTATGGGAGGATGATATTTAAACCACTTCTCCTTGGGGAGATCAACATAAGTCGCAAAAGATTCACAGAATGAAGCTACTATCTCAGAGTCAAGTCCATATTTAGTGCTAAATTTACGGAAAACATCGGTATCCATGAAAGGTTTAACACAATCAAACTTAGGTGTCATACCTGACTCCTTACCTTCGTCGAGATCCCAATCTTCAGAGTTGCGTTTAATTCTATCCAATAAATTCCATTTGAATTCAATAGTATTCATCATAAAAGAGCCAGCACAAGAAGTATCGAGCATGGATTGATTATTATGAGAAAGCCGAGCATAAATTTTTTGAAGAATTATTTCTCTTGAGAGCTCATGATTGGGGCATGAATATAACTTTGATTTAAGCCTCCCCCAAGCTTGAGCGATGCTTTCTCCTTCGCGAGGCCAAAAATTATATATATAATTGCGATCACGATTAACAAGATGCATAGGATAATACTTCTGATGAAATTCCAATTTCATTCGTTTATAGTTCCATGATCCCGTGTCATCACATAGCCTATACCATGTTGATGCATCTCCCTTCAAAGATAAAGGGAGGACCTTCTTCTTAACAACATCATCGGGTATACCTGCAAGCTTAAATAATCCACAAACTTCATCCACATATATTAGGTGTTCATCACGATGCTTTGTTCCATCTCCTGTAAAAGGATTATCTAGCAGTTTTTCTAACATACCTGAAGGAACTTCAAAGGGAACATTTTCATTTTCAGTAGGTTGAGGAGCAACTCTTTGCTCTACTGGTCGGGGTGAAGATACCCCGAACAAGCCCCTCAGAGGATTACTTTCCATAGTAACAAGTGATAGTAAATTTCAGCACGCTATATAAATTTTTCCTTACCAAAGGCGCTTCACTCCCCGGCAACGGCGCCAGAAAAGAGTCTTGATGACCCACAAGTATAGGGGATCTATCATAGTCCTTTCGATAAGTAAGAGTGTCGAACCCAACGAGGAGCGGAAGGAAATGATAAGCGGTTTTCAGCAAGGTATTCTCTGCAAGTACTGAAATAAGTGGTAACAAATAGTTTTGTGATAAAATAATTTGTAACGAGCAACAAGTAACAAAAGTAAATAAAGTGCAACAAGGTGGCCCAATCCTTTTTGTAGCAAAGGACAAGCCTCGACAAACTCTTATATAGAGAAAAGTGCTCCCGAGGACACATGGGAATATCGTCAAGCTAGTTTTCATCACGTTCATATGATTCGCATTCAGTACTTTGATAATTTGATATGTGGGTGGACCGGTGCTTGGGTGATATTCTTACTTGAACAAGCATCCCACTTATGATTAACCTCTATTGCAAGCATCCGCAACTACAACAAAAGTATTAAGGTAAACCTAACCATAGCATGAAACATATGGGTCCAAATCAGCCCCTTATGAAGCAACGCATAAACTAGGGTTTAAGCTTCTGTCACTCTAGCAACCAATAATCTACTTATTACTTCCCAATGCCTTCCTTTAGGCCCAAATAATGGTGAAGTGTTATGTAGTCGATGTTCAGATAACACCACTAGAGGCTAGACAACATACATCTCATCAAAATATTGAACGAATACCAAATTCACATGACTACTAATATCAAGACTTCTCCCATGTCCTCAGGAACAAAGTAACTACTCACAAAGCATATTCATGTTCATAATCAGAGGGGTATTAATATGATAAAGGATCTGAACATATGATCTTCCACCAAATAAACCAACTAGCATCAACTACAAGGAGTAATCAACACTACTAGCAACCTACTAGTACCAATCCCGGACTTGGAGACAAGAATTGGATACAAGAGATGAACTAGGGTTTTGAGAGGAGATGGTGCTGGTGAAGATGTTGATGGAGATTGTCCTCTCCCGATGAGAGGAGCGTTGGTGATGACGATGGCGATGATTTCCCCCTCCAAGAGGGAAGTGTCCCTGGCAGAACAGCTCTGCCGGAGCCCTAGATTGGTTCCGCCAAGGTTCCGCCTCGTGGCGGCGGAGTCTCATCCCGAAAGGTTGCTTATGATTTTTCCATGGACGAAAGACCTCATATAGTAGAAGATGGCCACCGTAGGGCCAATAGGAGGCCCACGAGGCAGGGGGCGCGCCCCACCCTCGTGCCCAGGTGGGTCCCCCTCTGGTGTACTTCTTCCACTCAATATTTTTTAAATATTCTAAAATTGACTTCTGTGGAGTTTCAGGACTTTTGGAGTTGCGCAGAATAGGTCTCTAATATTTGCTCCTTTTCCAGCCCAAAATTCCAGCTGCCGGCATTCTCCCTCCTTATGTAAACCTTGTAAAATAAGAGAGAATAAGCATAAGTATTGTAACATAACGTGTAATAACAGCCCATAATGCAATAAATATCGATATAAAAGCATGATGCAAAATGGACGTATCAATAGCCTCCATACAAAATCTAACCGTTACACACAATTTACCAAAACTCGGTGGGACCGAATAGTGAAACTCGGTTAGACCGATATGGTTCAAAATGTGAACGTTAGAGTTTTCGATGGGACCGACATGACCAACTCGGTGGGACCGATGTGCTAGGGTTAGGGTAAAACCTCAACTCGGTTTGACCGATTACACAAACTCGGTCAGACCAATTTTGGTAATGAGCAAATAGAGAGTAGGTCAAGCAAACTCGGTGGGACCGATTGCATATCTCAGTGGTACCGAAATAATTGCACCAGGCAACAGAGAGTTTGCAAGCCCATCTCGGTGGGACCGAGATCCCATTGGTGAGACCGAACTAATTAGGGTTTCTGGCAGTGGCTATGTCAAGTGAACTCGCTGGCGCTGGATAGATCAAATCGGTGGAGCCGAGTTTGACTTTAGGTTTGGGACATATGTGGAATTGAGAAAGTGGTTGAGGGCTTTGGAGCATATCACTAAGCACTTTGAGTAAGCAAGCCATTAAGCAACACCTCATCCCCTTTTAATAGTATTGTCTTTCCTATGGACTCAATGTGATCTTGGATCACTAAAATGAAGATGTAGAGTCTTGAGCTTTTGCCAATCTTTGTCCTTAGCTTCTTGCAGGGGTTCCACATCCTCTTGTCCATGCCACGCCTTTGTTGAATTCTCTAAAATATACTGGATAAACATATTAGTCCAATAAGAGATATGTTGACATTAATTACCAAAATCACCCAGGGAGCACTTGTGCTTTCATGATCCCTTACTAAAATTTCAAGGTATATAAGTGTTCTCCCTGAGTATGCACCGTTGTGACAGTTCATTGTGCCGAGACACCACGTGATGATCGGGTGTGATAAGCTCTACGTTCATATACAACGGGTGCAAGACAGTTTTGCACATCCGGAATACTCGGGTTAAACTTGACTAGCCTAGCATGTACAAACATGGCCTCAGAACACTGGAGACCAAAAGGTCGAACCTGAATCTACAACATAGAGATGTTCACCATTGAAAACTACTCCATCTCATGTGATGATCGGACATGGTTTAGTTGCTATGGATCACGTGATCATTTAGATGACTCGAGGGATGTCTATCTAAGTGGGAGTTCTTAAGTAATGTGATTAATTGAACTTAATTTATGATGAACTTAGTCCTGATAGTATTTGCATATCTATGTTGTAGATCAATAGCTCGCGTATAGCTCCCTTGTTTTATTTTTGATATGTTCCTAGACAAAAATAAATTGAAAGATGATAGTAGCAATGATGCGGACTGGGTCTGTGATCTGAGGATTATCCTCATTGCTGCACAGAAGAATTATGTCCTTGATGCACCGCTAGGTGACGGACCTATTGCAGGAGCAGATGCAAACATTATGAACATTTTTCAAGCTCGGTATGATGACTACTTGATAGTTTAGTGCGCCATGCTTTACGGCTTAGAACCAGGACTTCAAAAATGTTTTGAACGCCATGGAGCATATATGATGTTCCAAGGGCTGAAATTGGTATTCCGGACTCATGCCCGAGTCGAGAGGTATGAGACCTCTGACAAGTAATTTGCCTACAAGATCGAGGAGAATAGCTCAACCAGTGAGCATGTGCTCAGAATGTCTGAGTACTACAATCGCTTGAATCAAGTGGGAGTCAATCTTCCATATAAGATAGTGATTGACAGAGTTCTCTACTCACTATCACCAAGTTACTGGAACTTCATGATGAACTATAATATGCAAGGGATGACGAAAACGATTCCCGAGCTCTTTGCGATGCTAAAATCGGCGAAGGTAGAAATCAAGAAAGAGCATCAAGTGTTGATGGTTAACAAGACCACTAGTTTCAAGAAAAGGGGCAAAGGAAAAGAAAGGGAACTTCAAGAAAGAATGGCAAGCAAGTTGTCAATCCCGTGAAGAAACCCAAAGCTAGACCTAAGCCTGAAACTGAGTGCTTCTACTGCAAAGGGACTGATCACTGGAAGCGAAACTACCCCAAATACTTGGCGGATAAGAAGGATGGCAAAGTGAACAAAGGTATATTTGATATACATGTTATTGATGTGTACTTTACTAGTGTTCATAGTAACCCCAGGGTATTTGATACCGGTTCAGTTGCTAAGATAAGTAACTCGAAACAAGAATTGCAAAATGAACAAAGACTAGTTAAGGGCGAGGTGACAATGTGTGTTGGAAGTGATTCCAAGGTTGATAAGATCACCATCGCACACTCCCTATACCTTCGAGATTAGTGTTGGACCAAAATAAATGTTATTTGGTGTTTGCGTTGAGCATGAATATGAATGGATCATGCTTATTGCAATACGGTTATTCATTTAAGTCAAAGAATAATTGTTGTTATGTTTACATGAGTAAAACCTTCTATGGTCATACACCCAATGTAAATGGTTTATTGAATCTTGATCCTAGTGATACAGATATTCATAATATTGATACCAAAAGATGCAAAGTTGATAATGATAGTACAACTTATTTGTGGCACTGCCGTTTAGGTCATATTGGTGTAAAGCGCATAAAGAAACTCCATACGGATGGATTTTTGAAATCACTTGATTATGAATCATTTGATACTTGTGAACCATGCCTCATGGGCAAGATGACTAAAACTCCGTTCTCCGGAACAATGGAGTGAGCCACTGACTTACTGGAAATAATACATACTGATGTATGCGGTCCCATGAGTGTTGAGGCTCGCGGCAGGTATCGTTATTTTCTGACCTTCACAGATGATTTGAGAAGATATGGGTATATCTACTTGATGAAACACAAGTCTGAAACATTTGAAAAGTTCAAAGAATTTCAGAGTGAAGTGCAGAATCATCATAACAAGAAAAATAAAGTTTCTATGATCTGATCGCGGAGGCAAATATTTGAGTTACGAGTTTGGCCTTCATTTAAAACAATGTGGAATAGTTTCACAACTCATGCCACCTAGAACACCACAGCATAATGGTGTGTACGAACATCGTAACCATACTTTATTAGATATGGTGCGATCTATGATGTCGCTTACCGATTTACCACTATCGTTTTGGGGTTATGCATTAGAGATAGCTGCATTCACGTTAAATAGGGCACCGTCTAAATTCGTTAAGACGACACCGTATGAACTATGGTTTAGCAAGAAACCTAAGCTGTCGTTTCTTAAAGTTAGGGGTTGCGATGCTTATGTGAAAAAGCTTCAACCTGATAAGCTCGAACCCAAATCAGAGAAGTGCGTCTTCATAGGATACCCAAAAGAAACTGTTGGGTACACCTTCTATCACAGATCCGAAGGCAAGATCTTTGTTGCTAAGAATGGATCCTTTCTAGAGAAGGAGTTTCTCTCGAAAGAAGTGAGTGGGAGGAAAGTAGAACTTGATGAGGTAATTGTACCTTCTCTCGAACTGGAAAGTAGCTCATCACAGAAAACTGTTCCCGCGATGCCTGCACCAACTAGTGAGGAAGCTAATGATAATGATCACGAGACTTCCGATCAAGTTACTACCGAACCTCGTAGGTCAACCAGAGCACGATCCGCACCAGAGTGATATGGTAATCCTATTCTGGAAGTCATGTTACTAGACCATGACGAACCTATGAACTATGAGGAAGCGACGATGAGCCTAGATTCCGATAAATGGCCTGACGCCATGAAATCTGAGATAGGATCCATGTATGAGAACAAAGTGTGGACTTTGGTGGACTTGCCCAATGATCGGCAAGCCATTAAGAATAAATGGATCTTCAAGAGGAAGACGGACGTTGATGGTAGTGTTACTATCTACAAAGCTCGACTTGTCGTAAAAAATTTCGACAAGTTCAAGGTGTTGACTACGATGAGATTTTCTCACTCGTAGTGATGCTTAAGTCTATCCGAATCATGTTAGCAATTGATGTCTACTGCACAACTTTATTCTTGTAGACACGTGTTGGGCCTCCAAGCGCAGATTTTTGTAGTACTGTAGAAATTTTCCCTCAAGTGGATGACCTAAGGTTTATCAATACGTGAGAGGTGTAGGATGAAGATGGTCTCTCTCAAACGACCCTGCAACCAAATACAAGAAATCTCTTGTGTCCCCAACACACCCAATACAATGACAAATTGTATAGGTGAACTTGTTCAGCGAAGATATGGTGATAAAAGTGTAATATGGATGGTAGAAATATATTTTTATAATCTGAATAAATAAAAAACAGCAAGGTAGTAAATAGTAAACAGGCACAAAAATGGTATTGCAATGCTTGAAAATGAGGCCTAGGGTTCGTACTTTCGCCTAGTGCAATTTCTCGACAATGCAAACATAGTTGGATCATATGATTATCCCTCAAAGTGCAATAAAGAATCACTCCCGAGTTCCTATTAGCGGAGAACAAAAGATAGAAATTGTTTGTAGGGTACGAAACCACCTCAAAGCTATTCTTTCCGTTCGATCTATCCTAGAGTTCATACTAAAATAACGCAAGCTATTCTTTCCAATCAATCTAATCAAGAGTTTGTACTAAAATAACACCATATGACACACATCAACCAACTCTAACGTCACCTAGATACTCCAATGTCACCACGAGTATCTGTGAGTTGATTCTACGATATGCATCAAACAACTTCATGATCATAATATTCAATCCACACAAAGAACTACAAAGAGACCTCAAAGTTTCTATCGGAGAAAAGATAATAAAAACGTGCATCGACCCCTATGCATAGATTACCCCGATGTCACCTCAGGAATCCGCAAGTTGAGTGCCATAACATACGTCAAGTGAATAAATATGATACCCCATTGTCACCTCAACTATTCATACCGCAAGACATACATCATGTGTTCTCATATCTGAATATTCAATCCGACAAGACAAAACTTCAAAGGGTAAAGATTCAATTCATCACAACAAGAGGATAGACGGGAGAAGCATCATATGATCCATCTATGTTAACAAAGCCCGTGATATAGATCACGAGAGAGAGAGATTAAACACATAACTACTGATACAAACCCTCAGCCCCGAGGGTGGACTACTCCCTCCTCATCATGGTGGCCTCTGGGATGATGAAGATGGCCACCGGCGATGATTCCCCTCTCCGGCAGGGTGCCGAAACGGGTGATACGTCCATTTGCATCATGCTTTTATATTGATATTTATTGCATTATGGGCTGTTATTACACGTTATGTCACAATACTTATGCATATTCTCTCTTATTTTACAAGGTTTACATAAAGAGGGAGAATGCCGGCAGCTGGAATTCTGGGCTGGTAAAGGAGAAAATATTAGAGACCTATTCTGCACAACTCCAAAAGTCCTGAAACTCCACGGAAGTTTTTTTTGGAAATAATAAAAATACTGAGCGAAGAAAATACCAGAGGGGACCCACCCTGGGCACGAGGGTGGGAGGCGCGCCCTACCCCCCTGGGCGCCCCCCTGTAGGGGTGGGCATTCGGTAGAAACCGAAAATTCGGTTTGTACCATTCATTTTATTTTTAAATTCGGTTTTGGAAACTAGAAACTGAAAATAGCAAGCTAAAATTGCAAACCGATTTCTCGGTTAACCGATACTTCGGTTCAGTTTTCGGTTTATTACCGAACACTGCTTATACTATGCAGCAGCAAGCGCTTCTAGTCTTAGTAGTAAGCACCTCACGGACTTATATCACCCAGCGCCTTGCCCGTTGAGTATTCGCAAGCGATGTGGGACTAAACAAATGCTGCACACTCCCCCGTCTAACAGAAGTACTAGTTTTTGCGTTGGGCCTTGCAGTTAGTGGTGGGCCTAGTAGATCAAGAAAAGTAGAAGTAGTAGTCAGAACGTGGGACAAAGAGCATGCATGGTCCTTCGTAAGATGTGTGGTTGTGGCCTGGACGTGCGCACGCGGCCGCCAGTGTTTTCGCGCTACGCGCAGGACGGGAGCGTACGGAGGGAGCCTCATACACAGAGTCGGGAAGTAGAGAACTCTGCACTTTGGTTTTTTGTTGGTTATCAATTTAATGCCGAACTGACCGATTTAAATTCGGTTATTAAACGTAAAAACCGAATTTAATTGTGACAGTATAAAAAACCGAAAATTCAGTTTATTTGGTTTCGGTATCGGTGCGGTCTTCGGTTAGTCGGTTTTTATGCCCACCCCTACCCCCCTGCCTCGTGGGCCCCCTGGTGGCCCTTCGGTGCCCATCTTCTGCTATATGAAGTCTTTCATCCGAGGAAAAATCAGAAGCAAGCTTTCGAGACGAGACTTCGCCGCCACGAGGCGAAACCTTGGCGGAACCAATCTAGGGCTCCGGCGGAGCTGTTCTGCCGGGGACACTTCCCTCCGGGAGGGGGAAATCATCGCCATCGTCATCACCAACGCTCCTCTCATCGGGAGAGGGCCAATCTCCATCAACATCTTCACCAGCACCATCTCCTCTCAAACCCTAGTTCATCTCTTGTATCCAATTCTTGTCTCTAAGTCTGAGATTGGTACATGTAGGTTGCTAGTAGTGTTGATTACTCCTTGTAGTTGATGCTAGTTGGTTTATTTGGTGGAAGATCATATGTTCAGATCATTTATGCATATTAATACCCCTCTGATTATGAACATGAATATGCTTTGTGAGTAGTTACGTTTGTTCCTGAGGACATGGGAGAAGTCTTGATATTAGTAGTCATGTGAATTTGGTATTCGTTCGATATTTTGATGAGATGTATGTTGTCTCTCCTCTAGTGGTGTTATGTGAACGTCGACTACATGACACTTCATCATTGTTTGGGCCTAGAGGAAGGCATTGGGAAGTAATAAGTAGATGATGGGTTGCTAGAGTGACAGAAGCTTAAACCCTAGTTTATGCATTGCTTCGTAAGGGGCTGATTTGGATCCATATGTTTCATGCTATGGTTAGGTTTACCTTAATACTTCTTTTGTAGTTGCGGATGCTTGCAATAGTAGTTAATCGTAAGTGGGATGCTTGTCCAAGTAAGGACAGCACCCGAGCACCGGTCCACCCACATATCAAATTATCAAAGTACCGAACGCGAATCATATGAACGTGATGAAAACTAGCTTGACGATAAATCCCATGTGTCCTAGGGAGCGCTTTTCTCTATATAAGAGTTTGTCCAGGCTTGTCATTTACTACAAAAAGGATTGGGCCATCTTGCTGCACTTTATTTACTTTTGTTACTTGTTGCTCGTTACAAATTATCTTATCACAAAACTATTCATTACCTAAAATTTCAGTGCTTGCAGAGAATACCTTGCTGAAAACCGCTTATCATTTCCTTCTGCTCCTCGTTGGGTTCGACACTCTTACTTATCGAAAGGACTACGATAGATCCCCTATACTTGTGGGTCATCAAGACTCTTTTCTGGCGCCGTTGCCGGGGAGTGAAGCGCCTTTGGTAGGTGGAATTTGGTAAGGAGTCAGGTATAACACCTAAGTTTGATTGTGTTAAATCTTTTATGGATACCGATGTTTCCGTAAATTTAGCACTAAATATGGACTTGACTCTGAGATAGTAGCTTCTTTCTGTGAATCTTTTGCTGCTCACGTTGATCTCCCTAAGGAGAAGTGGTTTAAATATCATCCTCCCATAGAAGTGAAGTAGTTGAACCTATTAAAGTTGAAGAAAATACTATCACTTATAATGATCCTGTTGTTCCTACTGCTTATGTTGAGAAACCCCCTTTCCCTGCTAGGATAAAGGATCATGCAAAAGCTTCAACTGTGGTTCGTAAAAGCAATGTTAGAACTTATACACCTCCAGAGCGAGTTAAAGTTGAACCTAATATTGCTATAGTTAAAGATCTCTTGGCTGATAATATTGATGGGCATGTTATTTATTTCTGTGATGAGACTGCTAGAGTCGCTAAACCTAGTGCTAAAGATAAACATAGACCTGTGGTAGGCATGCCTGTTATTTCTGTTAAAATAGGAGATCATTGTTATCATGGCCTGTGTGATATGGGTGCTAGTGCTAATGCAATACCTATCAATTTATACAAAGAAATTATGCATGATATTGCACCCACTGAGTTAGAAGAAATTGATGTTACCATTAAACTTGCCAATAGAGATACTACTTCACCAATTGGGATTGTTAGAGATGTTGAAGTATTGTGTGGGAAAACTAAATATCCTGCTGATTTTCTTGTTCTTTGTTCCCCTCAAGATAGCTTTTGTCCCATTATATTTGGTAGACCCTTCTTGAATACTGTTAATGCTAAGATAGACTGCGAAAAGGATGTTGTTACCATTGGTCTAGGTGATATGTCTCATGAGTTTAACTTCTCTAAATTTCGTAGACAACACCGCGAAGAGGAATTGCCTAGTAAAGATGAAATTATTGGTATTGCTTCTATTGACGTACCTCCTAGTGATCCTTTAGAACAATACTTGCTAGACCATGAAAATGATATGTTTATGAATGAAAGAAGGGAAATAGATGAAGTATTTTTTAAACAGGGACCTATTTTGAAACACAACTTGCGTGTTGAAATCCTAGGGGATCCTCCTCTACCCAAGGGTGATCCCGTGTTTGAGCTTAAACCATTGCCTGATACTCTTAAATATGCTTATCTTGATGAAAAGAAGATATATCTTGTTATTATTAGTGCTAACCTTTCATAGAAGGAGGAAGAAAAATTATTGAAAACTCTGAAGAAGCACAGTGCTGCTATTGCATATACTCTTGATGATCTTAAGGGCATTAGTCCCACTCTATGTCAACACAAAATAAATTTGGAGAAAGACGCCAAACCAGTTATTGATCACCAATGACGGCTGAATCCTAAGATGAAAGAAGTGGTAAGAAAGGAAATATTAAAGCTCCTTGAGGCAGCTATAATCTATCCCGTTGTTGATAGTCAGTGGGTAAGTCATGTCCATTGTGTCCCTAAGAAAGGAGGTATTATTGTCGTTCCTAATGATAAAGATGAATTGATTCTGCAAAGAATTATTACATGTTATGGGATGGTAATTGATTTCCGCAAATTAAATAAAGCTACTAAAAAATATCATTACCCCTTACCTTTTATTGATCAAATGCTAGAAAGGTTATCCAAACATACACATTTTTGCTTTCTAGATGGTTATTCTGGTTTCTCTCAAATACCTGTGTCAGCTGATGATCAAGCTAAGACCACTTTTACTTGCCCTTTTGGTACTTTTGCTTATAGACGTATGCCTTTTGGTTTATGTAATGCACCTGCTAACTTTCAAAGATGCATGATGGCTATATTCTCTGACTTTTGTGAAAAGATTTGTGAGGTTTTCATGGACGATTTCTCCATTTATGGATCCTCTTTTGAATATTACTTGAGCAACCTTGATCGAGTTTTGCAGAGATGTGAGCACACTAACCTTGTCTTGAATTGGGAAAAGTGCCACTTTATGGTTAATGAAGGTATTGTCTTGGGGCATAAAATTTCTGAAAGAGGCATTGAAGTTGATAAGGCTAAAGTTGATGCTATTGAAAAGATGCCATGTCCCAAGGACATTAAAGGTATAAGAAGTTTCCTTGGTAATGGCGGGTTTAATAGGAGGTTCATTAAGGACTTCTCAAAAATTTCTCGGCCTCTGACTAATCTATTACAAAAAGATATACCATTTGTCTTTGATGATGATTGTGTAGAAGCATTTGAAATACTTAAGAAAGCATTGATCTCTGCACCTATCGTTCAGCCACCTGATTGGAATTTACCCTTTGAAATTATGTGTGATGCTAGTGATTATGCTGTCGGTGCTGTTCTAGGGCAAATAGTTGATAAGAAATTAAATGTTATTCAATATGCTAGTAAAACTCTAGACAGTGCTCAGAGAAATTATGCTACTACTGAAAAAGAATTATTAGCAGTTGTATTTGCTTGTGATAAGTTTAGACCTTATATTGTTGATTCTAAAGTTACTATTCACACGGATCATGCTGCTATTAAATATCTTATGGAAAAGATAGATGCCAAACCTAGACTTATTAGATGGTTTCTCTTGCTACAAGAATTTGATTTGCATATTATTGATAGAAAGGGAGCTGAGAACCCCGTTGCAGACAACTTGTCTAGGTTAGAAAATGTTCTTGATGACCCACTACCTATTGATGATAGCTTTCCTGATGAACAATTAAATGTCATAAATGCTTCTCGTACTGCTCCATGGTATGTTTATTATGCTAATTACATTGTTGCTAAATTCATACCACCTAGTTTCACATACCAGCAAAAGAAAAAGTTTTTCTATGATTTAAGACATTACTTCTGGGATGACCCACATCTTTATAAAGAAGGAGTAGATGGTGTTATTAGACGTTGTGTACCTGAGCATGAACATGAACAGATCCTACGCAAGTGTCATTCGAAGCTTATGGAGGACACCACGCTGGAGATAGAACTGCACGTAAGGTATTGCAATCCGGTTTTTATTGGCCTACTCTCTTCAAGGATGCCCGTAAATTTGTCTTATCTTGTGATGAATGTCAAAGAATTGGTAATATTAGTAGACATCAAGAAATGCCTATGAATTATTCACTTGTTATTGAACCATTTGATGTTTGGGGCTTTGATTATATGGGACCGTTTCCTACCTCTAATGGGTATACAGATATTCTAGTTGCTGTTGAATACGTTACTAAGTGGGTAGAAGCTATTCCATCTAGTAGTGCTGATCATAACACATCTATTAAAATGCTTAAAATAATATTTTTCCGAGGTTTGGAGTCCCTAGGTATTTAATGACTGATGGTGGTTCACATTTTTTTCATGGTGCCTTTCGTAAAATTCTCGCCAAGTATGATGTTAATCATAGAATTGCATCTCCATATCACCCATAGTCTAGTGGTCAAGTAGAATTGAGTAACAGAGAACTCAAATTAATTATGCAAAAGACTGTTAATAGATCTAGAAAGAATTGGTCCAAGAAACTTGATGATGCATTATGGGCCTATAGAACTGCATATAAAAATCCTATGGGTATGTCTCCGTATAAAATGGTTTATGGAAAAGCATGTCACTTACCTCTCGAACTAGAGCATAAGGCATATTGGGCCATTAAAGAGCTCAATTATGATTTCAAACTTGCCGGTGAGAAGAGGCTATTTGACATTAGCTCACTTGATGAATGGAGAACCCAAGCCTATGAGAATGCCAAGTTGTTCAAAGAAAAAGTTAAAAGATGGCATGACAAAAGAATACAAAAGCGTGAGCTTAATGTAGGTGATTATGTATTGCTATACAACTCTCGTTTAAGATTTTTTGCAGGAAAACTTCTCTCTAAATGGGAAGGTCCTTACGTAATCGAGGAGGTCTATCGTTCTGGTGCCATAAAAATCAACAATTTCGAAGGCACAAATCCAAAGGTGGTGAACGGTCAAAGAATCAAACATTATATCTCAGGTAATCATATAAATGTTGAAAATAATGTTATTGAAACCGTAACACCGGAGGAATACATAAGAGACACTTTCCAGAACGTTTCAGACTCCGAAAAGGAATAGGTATGTGGTACGGTAAGTAAACCGACTCCAAAACAGTTCTAACGGCAATTTTTCTCCGTTTTGGAGTATTTAGAAAAACAGAAAAATAAGAAGCAGTCCGGGAAGGACACGAGGGTGGAGGGCGCGCCCTACCCCCTGGGCGCGCCCCCTGCCTCGTGGGCACC
This sequence comes from Aegilops umbellulata, assembly GCA_032464435.1. Classification (NCBI taxonomy): domain Eukaryota; kingdom Viridiplantae; phylum Streptophyta; class Magnoliopsida; order Poales; family Poaceae; genus Aegilops; species Aegilops umbellulata. The sequence continues at coordinate 337,960,832 of CP136058.1, forward strand.
TTGTGTGCTCTCCAGACTCCGTTTTCTTGCACGATACTTATTTTGGTCGGTAAAATTTCATTATATAATCTCCCGAAGGTTTTGACTCATGTACCACGTAATTAACCTCTGTTTGTGTTTCGAGCTGTTGCTGCTGTAGATTAGAGCAAGATGTCTTCTCAAGAGTCAGTTGGGGAGAGCCGGGTGTCTCATCCGGCATTGAGATCAAGGACAAACAGCGATGCTAGCCACTTTGGGCCAGCAACGGAGGAAGAAATGGAGGCTGATTTGAAGAGGATAGATGCCATGGAGGAGGATCAAGAAGCCACTTCTCGCTTCCGATCTGGATTCGCAATGGGGGAACTACAAAGCTCGGCTATTCCAAACTCAGTTATCCCTTCCAATGTTAGATTTCTTTCTTACGAGAATATGAAAAAGAGTGTTACTTGTTCCCCCGCAGCCATGCAACATCCATGGTGCAAGGAGCTTTAACCATCATGGGTAAGCTCCGTAAGGAGATAATGGATCTCAAGCAGCAACTCAATAAGCTCAAGGAAGAGAATCGTATCCTGAGGAGTATCATCGACAAGAATATCACACCATCACCGAAAAAGGAGACATAATCACATGGGTATGGGCACTCCCCTTGGAAACTGCCAGGCTTGGGGGAGGTGCCCCGGTATAGTATCACCATCACATCTCTATCTTTACCATTTTTCTTAGTTCAATCCTTTACTAATATCTTGATCTAGTAGAATAAAGTTTTTTGGGTGTGATCTAGTTTTGAGTTTTGCTTTATGATCCCTCTATGTAATCGAGTCTGTGAGCTATATATAATAAAGATTAGTGTTGATTCAAGGGCTTGATTATTTTGCCATGATCTTGAGGGAATAAAAGAAAAAGAAAGAATAAAAAAATAAAGAGATCATATTGATCCTATGCAGAGTAATGACTTCACATATAAAGAGTATGATGATTAAAAGTTGTTGAGAGTTGACAAATTTAGTTCTGGTCATCGTTACAATTAATAGGAAGTAATAAAGAAAGAGAGGTTTCACATATAAATATACTATCTTGGACATCTTTTATGATTGTGAGAACTCATTAAAATATGACATGCTAAAGAGTTGATGTTGGACAAGGAAGACAACATAATGGGTTATGTTTTCTTATATCTGAGATAAAGTATATTGTCATGGACTATCCAACATGTTGAGCTTGCCTTTCCCCCTCATGGTAGCCAAATTCTTTGCACCAAGTAGAGATACTACTTGTGCTTCCAAATACCCATTAAACCCATTTTTGCCATGAGAGTCCACCATATCTACCTATGGATTGAGTAAGATCCTTCAAGTAAGTTGTCATCGGTGCAAGCAATAAAAATTGCTCTCTAAATATGTATGATTGATTAGTGTGGAGGAAATAAACTTTATACGATCGTGTGATGTGGAAGAAATAAAAGCGACGGACTGCATAATAAAGGTTCATATCACAAGTGGCAATATAAAGTGACGTTCTTTCGCATTGAGATTTTGTGCATCCAACCATAAAAGCGCATGACAACCTCTGCTTCCCTCTGCGAAGGACCTATCTTTTACTTTTACCTTATGCAAGAGTCATGGTAATCTTCACCATTCCCTTTTACATTTTATCCTTTGGCAAGCACATTGTGTTGGAAAGATCATGATATATATCTAATTGGATATAAGTGAGCATGAGCTATTATTGTTGACATTACCCTTGAGGTAAAAGGTTGGGAGGCGGAACTATAAGCCCCTATCTTTCTCTATGTACGATTAAAACTCCGTAACCACAAGTACTGCGTGAGTGTTAGCAATTGTGAAAGACTAAATGATAGTTGAGTATGTGGGCTTGCTGAAAAGCTCTAACATAGACTCTTTCTGATGTTATGATAAATTGCAATTGCTTCAATGACTGACATTATAGTTTGTTGGTTCTCAATGAAGTTTCTATTTCATATTTGACATTGTGAATAGATTATTACTTAGGCATAAGAAATCATATGACAATATCCATATATGTTGATGTTATAAGAATGATGATGATGCCTTCATGACCGTATTTTATTTTATTGACACCTCTATCTCTAAACATGTGGATTTATCGCTATCGGCTTTCGGTTGAGGACAAGCGAGGTCTAAGCTTGGGGGAGTAGATACGTCCATTTTGCATCATGCTTTTATATCAATATTTATTGCGTTATGGGCTGTTATTACATGTTATGTCACAATACTTATGCCTATTCTCTTTTATTTTACAAGGTTTACATAAAGAGGGAGAATGCCGGCAGCTGGAATTCTGGGCTAGAAAAGGAGCAAATATTGGAGACCTATTCTGCACAACTCCAAAAGTCCTGAAACTCCACGGAAGTTATTTTTGGAAATAATAAAAAATAATGAGCGAAGGAAATACCAGAGGGGACCCACACCCTGGGCACGAGGGTGGGGGCGCGCCCTACCCCCGTGGGCGCGCCCCCTGCCTCGTGGGCCCCCTGGTGGCCCTCCGGTGCCCATCTTCTGCTATATGAAGTCTTTTGTCCGAGGAAAAATCAGAAGCAAGCTTTCGGGACGAGACTCCGCCGCCACGAGGCGGAACCTTGGTGGAACCAATCTAGGGCTCCGGCGAAGCTGTTCTGCCAGGGAACTTCCCTCCGGGAGGGGGAAATCATCGCCATCATCATCACCAACGCTCCTCTCATCGGGAGAGGGCCAATCTCCATCAACATCTTCACCAGCACCATCTCCTCTCAAACCCTAGTTCATATCTTGTATCCAATTCTTGTCTCTAAGTCTAAGATTGGTACCTGTAGGTTGCTAGTAGTGTTGATTACTCCTTGTAGTTGATGCTAGTTGGTTTATTTGGTGGAAGATCATATGTTCACATCCTTTATGCATATTAATACCCCTCTGATTATGAACATGAATATGCTTTATGAGTAGTTACATTTGTTCCCGAGGACATGGGAGAAGTCTTGCTATTAGTAGTCATGTGAATTTGGTATTCGTTCAATATTTTGATGAGATGTATTGTCTCTCCTCTAGTGGTGTTATGTGAACATCGACTACATGACACTTCACCATTGCTTGGGCCTAGAGGAAGGCATTGGGAAGTAATAAGTAGATGATGGGTTGCTAGAGTGACAGAAGCTTAAACCCTAGTTTATGCGTTGCTTCGTAAGGGGCTGATTTGGATCCATATGTTTCATGCTATGGTTAGGTTTACCTTAATAATTATTTTGTAGTTGCGGATGCTTGCAATAGGAGTTAATCATAAGTGGTATGCTTGTCCAAGTAAGGACATCACCTAAGCACCGGTCCACCCACATATCAAATTATCAAAGTACCATACGCGAATCATATGAACGTGATGAAAACTAGCTTGACGATAATTCCCATGTGTCCTCGGGAGCGCCTTTCTCTATATAAGAGTTTGTCCAGGATTGTCCTTTGCTACAAAAAGGATTGGGCCATCCTGCTGCACTTTATTTGCTTTTGTTACTTGTTGCTCGTTACAAATTATCTTATCACAAAACTATCCGTTACCTATAATTTCAGTGCTTGTAGAGAATACCTTGTTGAAAACCGCTTATCATTTCCTTCTGCTCCTCATTGGGTTCGACACTCTTACTTATCGAAAGGACTACGATAGATCCCCTATACTTGTGGGTCATCAACGGGTCTAGACTGGTTTTCGATGGCTATAGAGCCTCGCGGCGGCGGAACTTCTTATCTAGGTTAACCCCGAAGGGTTTTGGAATATTTGTGAATTTATAGGGTAAAGAGGGGGTGCGAGAGGCCACCGAGGTGGGCACAACCCACCTGGGCATGCCTGGGCCCCCAGGCACGCCCTGGTGGGTTGTGCCCCCCTCTGGGCACCCCCCAGGTGCTGCTCTGGTCCACCTTGGATGTTTTGGTCCATAAAAAATCTCCAAAAAGTTTCACGGTGTTTGGACTCCGTTTGATATTGATTTGCTGTGATGTAAAAAACAAGCAAAAAACAACAACTGGCACTAGGCACTAGGTCAATAGATTAGTCCCAAAAAATGATATAAAGTTGCTATAAAATGATTGTAAAACATCCAAGAATGATAAAATAACATCATGAATACTTCATAAATTATAGATACGTTGGAGACGTATCAGCAATTGTCACATTTTATGAAATCTAGCAAATGGATGTCAAAACTATATTCCTTAATGGATTTATTAAAGAAGAGTTGTATATGATGCAACCAAAAGGTTTTGTCGATCCTAAAGGTGCTAAAAAAGTGTGCAAACTCCAGCGATCCATCTATGGACTGGTGCAAGCATCTCGGAGTTGGAATATACGCTTTGATAAGGTGATCAAAGTATATGGTTTTATATAGACTTATGGTGAAGCCTGTATTTACAAGAAAGTGAGTGGGAGCACTACAACCTTTCTGATAAGTATATGTGAATGAAATATTGTTGATTGGAAATGATGTAGAATTTTCTGGAAAGCATAAAGGAGTGTTTCAAAGGAGCTTTTCAAAGAAAGACCTCGGTGAAGCTGCTTACATATTGGACATCAAGATCTATAGAGATAGGTCAAGAAGCTTGATAAGATTTTTCAATGAGTACATACCTTGACAAGATTTTGAAGTAGTTCAAAATGGAACAGTCAAATAAGGAGTTTTTGCCTGTATTGCAAAGTGTAAAGTTGAGTCAGACTCAAAACCTGACCACGGCAGAAAATAGAAAGAGAATGAAAGTCATTCCCTATGCCTCGGCCATAGGTTCTATAAAGTATGCTATGCTGTGTACCAAACCTATTGTGTACCTTGGCATGAGTATGGCAAGGGGGTACAATAGTGATCCAGGAGTGGATCACTGGACAAAGGTTAAAGTTATCCTTATTTACCTAAGAGGACTAAGGAAATATTTCTCGGTTATGGAGGTGATAAAGAGTTCGTCATAAAGAGTTACGTCGATGCAAGGCTTTACACCGATCTGGATGACTCTGAGTCTCAATCTGGATACATATTGAAAGTGGGAGCAATTAGCTAGATTAGCTCCATGCAGAGCATTGTATACATAGAAAATTTGCAAAATACATACGACTCTGTATGTGGCACACCCGTTGACTAAACTTCTCTCACTAGCAAATAATGATCACACCTTAGTACTCTTTGGGTGTTAATCACATAGCGATGTGAACTAGATTATTGACTCTAGTAAACCCTTTTGGGTGTTAGTGACATGGCGATGTGAACTAATCACATAAAGATGTGAACTATTGGCGTTAAATCACATGACGATGTGGACTAGATTATTGACTCTAGTGCAAGTGGGAGACTAAAGGAAATATGCCCTAGAGGCAATAATAAAGTTGTAATTTATATTTCCTTATATCATGATAAATGTTTACTATTCATGCTAGAATTATATTAGCCGGAAACTTCATACATGTGTGGATACATAGACAAAACACAGTGTCCCTAGTAAGCCTCTACTAGACTAGCTCGTTGATCAAAGATGGTTAAGTTTCCTAACCATAGACATTTGTTGTCATTTGATGAACGGGATCACATCATTAGGAGAATGATGTGATGGACACGACCCATCCGTTAGCTTAGCATAATGATCGTTTAAGTTTTATTGCTATTGGTTTCTTCATGACTTATACATATTCCTTTGACTATGATATTATGCAACTCCCAGATACCGAAGGAATACCTTGTGTGCTATCAAACATCACAGCGTAACTGGGTGATTATAAAGATGCTCTACAGGTATGATGCGGCTTGAAGCTACGTCGGTATTTCCCCAAAGAGGAAGGGATGATGCAACACAACGCGGTAGGTATTTCCCTCAGTTATGAGGTCAAGGTTATCGAACCAGTAGGAGAACCAAGCAACACAACGTAAACAGCCCATGCACACAAATAACAAATACTCGCAACCCGGCGTGTAAAAGGGGTTGCCAATCCCTTCCGGGTAGCAGCGCCTCAAGATAGGCAAATGGACGTGAATAAAATTGTAGTAGATTGATAGATTGAACACCAAATAAAATAAATAAGAATAAAATGCAGCAAGGTATTTTTGTATTTTTGGTTTAATAGATCTGGAAATAAAAGCAAAGGAAAAGTAGATCGCAAAGGCAAATAATATGAGAAAGAGACCCAGGGGCCGTAGGTTTCACTAGTGGCTTCTCTCGAGAAAATAGCAAATGGTGGGTAAACAAATTACTGTTGGGCAATTGATAGAACTTCAAATAATCATGACGATATCCAGGCAATGATCATTACATAGGCATCACGTCCAAGATTAGTAGACCGACTCCTGCCTGCATCTATTACTATTACTCCACACATCGACCGCTATCCAGCATGCATCTAGTGTATTAAGTTCATGGAGAAACGGAGTAATGCAATAAGAACGATGACATGATGTAGACAAGATTTATCTATGTAGAGATAGACCCCATCGTTTCATCCTTAGTAGCAACGATACATACGTGTCGGTTCCCCTTCTGTCACTGGGATGAAGCAGCGTAAGATCGAACCCACAACGAAGCACCTCTTCCCATTGCAAGATAAATAGATCAAGTTGGCCAAACAAAACTAAAATATCAGAGAAGAAATACGAGGTTATAAGAAATCATGCATATAAGAGATCAAAGAAACTTAAATAACTTTCATGGATATAAAAAGATAGATCTGATCATAAACTCAAAGTTCATCCGATCCCAACAAACACACCGCAAAAAGAGTTACATCATATGGATCTCCAAGAGACCATTGTATTGCGAATTAAATGAGAGAGAGGAAGCCATCTAGCTACTAACTACGGACCCGAAGGTCTACAAATAACTACTCACGCATCATCGGAGAGGCACCAATGGAAGTGGTGAACCCTCCATGATGGTGTCTAGATTGGATCTGGTGGTTCTGGACTCTAAGGCGGCTGGAATTGATTTTCGTCGACTCCCCTAGGGTTTCTGGAATATTGGTATATTTATAGAGCAAAGAGGCGGTTCGGGGGGCACCCGAGGTGGGCACAACCCACCAGGGCGCGCCAGGGCCTCCTGGCGCGCCCTGGTGGGTTGTGCTCCCCTCAGAGCACCCCCAGGTGTAGCCTTGGCCCATTCGGTGTCTTCTGGTCCATAAAAAAATCTCTGTGAAGTTTTGTTGCATTTGGACTCCGTTTGGTATAGATTTCCTGCGATGTAAAAAACATGCAGAAAACAGCAACTGACACTTGGCACTATGACAATAGGTTAGTACCAAAAAATGATATAAAATGATTATAAACATCCAAGATTGATAATATAACAACATGGAACAATCAAAAATTATAGATACGTTGGATACGTATCAAGGTATCTTCGAAGGTATTTGTTGTGTTGGCATAAATCAAGATTAGGATTTTTCACTTCGAGTATCGGAGAGGTATCTCTGGGCCCTCTCGGTAATGCACATCTTGATAAGCCTTGCAAGCAATGTGACTAATGAGTTAGTTGTGGGATGATGCATTACGGAACGAGTAAAGAGACTTGTCGGTAACGAGATTGAACTAGGTATGAAGATACCGATAATCGAATCTCGGGCAAGTAACATACCGATGACAAAGGGAATGACGTATGTTGTCATTACAGTTTGACCGATAAAAATCTTCGTAGAATATCTGGGAGCCAATATGAGCATCTAGGTTCCGCTATTGGTTATTGACCGGGGAGGTGTCTCAATCATGTCTACATAGTTCTCAAACCCGTAGGGTCCGCACGCTTAAAGTTCGATGACGATTTGTATTATATGAGTTATGTGATTTGGTGACTGAATGTTGTTCGTAGTCCTAGATGAGATCACGTACACGACGAGGAGTCTCGAAATGTTCTAGAGGTAAAGCACATATAGGACGATAGTATTCGGACACCGGAAGTGTTCTGGGGTTACCGGGTACGTATTGGGTCACCGAAGGGGTTCTGAGCTACCCCAACAAACTATATGGGCCTTATGGGCCAAGAGGGGAAACACACCAGCTACAAAGGGGCTGGTGCGCCCCCCATATGGGCTGGCCAAATTGGAGAAGGAAAGGGGAAGGAGGAAAGGAAAAAGGGAATAGGATTCCCCCTTCCCCCTCTTCCCTTCCTACTCCGAATAGGAATGTGAAAGGGGGAAGGCCGAATTGGGAGGTGCCCAAGTAGGATCCCCCTTGGCTGCCTCTCCTCCCCTCCAACCTATATATATGAGGGGGGGCACCGCTAGAACACACAACAAAACATTGTTAGCCATGTGCGGCACCCCCCTCCACAGTTTACGCCTCCGGTCATATTCACGTAGTGCTTAGGCGAAGCCCTGCGTTGATCACTTCACCATCACCATCGCCATGCCGTCGTGCTGACGGAACTCTCCCTCGACAATTTGCTGGATCAAGAGTTCGAGGGACGTCATCGAGCTGAACGTGTGCAGAACTCGGAGGTGCCGTACGTTTCGGTGCTTGATCGGTCGGATCGAGAAGAAGTTCGACTACATCAACCGCGTTGTCAAACGCTTCCGCTTTCGGTCTATGAGGGTACGTGGGCACACTTTCCCCCTCTCGTTGCTATGCATCTCGTAGATAGACCTTGCGTGATCATAGGAATTTTTTTAAAATTGCATGCTATGTTCCCAACATGAGTATCGCTAGATTGGACGAAGACTACTAATTTCTTGAAGATCGGAGTCCCACACCTCTTAGCACCATGATGGTAGCCAGAGGCAAGGGGCCAAGAAATTTCTCCTCCGACGGTAGCTAGGGCTCCAGCTCTATGGCAAATGTGGTTTGCACAAACATGTTTGCTTGCATATTTCACGGACATCCACCAGCATTGGGAGTCACTCACACCTCGGGGCTATGTGTTCGTCATCATGCGATCGATTCTCCTTGCAATGACATGAAGCGACATTGATATTCAGGATCTTTCCTTTGTCCACACAGATTGGGAATTAGGTAAACATGAAATTCGTATTCAAGTTTCATCAAACAAAAGAAAAAACAAATTGAATAATGGTTTTTCCTATACCGTGTTTCGACGTTCTTTCAAAAATTGGACATTAAAAGAGAAAAGTCAAATTCCTTATCTATGAAAACTTGAGGGAGGTTCACTTTGTCAACCTGGGTAAACAATCACATTCCCATCTTCATGAACAATTATTTCCTCATAACATGGGCGTCCGGGGCTTAGGGTTTGGCGACTCCGGGGCGACCGGCCCGTCGCCGCCGCCAAAGGTCGGCCTTGCCGACGTTGTTTTCATGTGCGCTCCCCGGAGGCACTATGGACCTATTGCGGCCTCGTCCGCTCGTCTGTCGTTGGGACTCGGTGTCCTGGGCGACCACGCTATGGATCGATTTGGTGGTGAAACGAAAGGGAGTCCAGAACTTGTATGTCAAGGGGATCTCGGGCATGATTCTGATTCTAATCCTGTCTTCAAGAATCGGGGCACGGGCACGATCGTTAGGACAGAGGATAGGGCTAAGGAAGGATCTGACAGAAAGGAACGAATTCCGCCGGAGCGAAGCAAGCCGCCAGATCGGAGGAGTAGATCAGCTACGAGTCCTGCGATGTGGACGCAGGTGACCAAAGTGGAGACCATGCCGGAGGTGCCCAAGGTGACCCTGGAAGCTGGTGGGGGCGATCATGGGGCTCCCCTTGCGGATGCTTCCCGCCCAAAGCCGGTGGAAAAGGAAACTACGAGCATCGGAGACACGGATCCAGGGGCACCTGCATTCGTTGTCGGGGACCAGGAGAAGGCGGCGCAATGTCTGTCAGTTCTAGTCCAGTTTCTGAAACTCAAGCTAGCGAAACAGAGGCCTGAAAGTAGTAACAAGGGGACGTTGAAAGCAAATTCTGGGCAGTCTAGTAAGGTGAAAATGAAAGATACTGAACAACGCAAGGCTCTGGCCGAAACGAAGCAGGGACAGGGTGCAACCATGTCAGCCTATCTTGAGACAGCTGACATGATTACGGCTCCCAGAGACGCCAATAGCATAGCAGGCTATATGTCTGTGGTACACTCTATTACTAGGAAGCTTACAACGTCTGAAAAAGAAGCAGTTGGTGTGGCAACGGAAAATTGGGAGGAGGAGATTAACATGGAAGGCAAGGAGGTGGAAGCTACCGGCCCAGGGGCTGCCGGTCAACTGACGGGGCCAAGTGTGGTGCCCCGTCAGGAGCCATGAATCTGCTGTCATGGAACTGCCGGGGGGTTGGGGGCTCCCGGACAGTTCGAGATCTTGTTAACCTCACTAGTATTCTTCAAGCTCAAATTGTGTTCTTGTGTGAAACTAGGCAAAAGAGCGATAAAGTTAGTCGTTTGTGTTCACGTTTAGGCCTCTCAGGTTTTGCTGGAGTTAGTAGTGTTGGACAGAGTGGAGGATTGGCTCTCTTTTGGAGTGAGCATGTATCCGTCGAGATCCGTGATATGAATGAAAGAATGATTGATGCATTTGTCCAAGCTTCACCTTCCGACCCTGTTTGGCGCCTCACCTGCATATATGGTGAACCTCGTGTGGAAAACAGACACCTCATGTGGTCCGCGTTGCGCAACCTAAAAACTGTCTCTGATGTTCCATGGATGTTAATGGGGGACTTCAATGAAGCCCTTTGGCAGTTTGAACATTTCTCACTAACTCCCCGCCCAGAAAATCAAATGATGGCATTTCGAGATGTTTTGCAGGACTGCGAACTCAAAGATCTGGGCTTCTCTGGCGCACCCTTCACTTATGATAATAAAAGGCAGGGTAGCAGTAATGTTCGAGTTAGATTGGATAGAGTTGTGGCTGATGAAAATTGGAGAGATATTTTTACAAAGGCTCGTATTGAACACCTTGTGTCGCCATGTTCAGACCACTGTCCGGTTGCTCTCAAGCTGGGTAAGGAGGAACCAGTATCAAATCGGCGACGTAGCAGGATGTATGAAGTCTTTTGGGAACGTGCAGCTGAGTTACCGGAGATCATATCTCGCGCCTGGGATTCGGCGGGGCCAAAACTGAATCTGGGAGATATTAACAGATGTATGTCCAAGATGATGGGGATATTACATGGATGGAGTCGTCGGAAATTTGGCAATGTCCTCCGTGAACTAGAGAGATTGCGGTCTGAAATTGCGAGGGTCCAACAGTGTAATGGGGATCCAAGGGAGATCCGACGTTTAACTGATATCATGAATGAACTATTATATCGCGAGGAAATGCTTTGGATGCAGAGGTCCCGTATAAATTGGCTTAAGGAAGGGGATAGAAATACAAAGTTCTTCCATCAGCAGGCTATCCATCATGCTCGGAAGAATAAAATTAAGAGGTTACGTGATGATAATGGTGTTTGGCAAACAGTTCCATCTGATATGGAACGTATGGCTACCTCGTACTTCAAGGAGATGTTCACCAGGGACCCTTCCCTTAATTCAGATGCTATCTTAGAGGCCCTCCTCCCCAAGGTGTCAGAAGATATGAACCGAGGTTTGTGTAAAGATATTACTCGAGAAGAGATTGCTGATGCCATGTTCCAAATAGGTCCCCTCAAAGCACCCGGACCGGATGGATTTCCGACTCGGTTCTTCCAGCACAATTGGGATATTATGAAGGAAGGGGTGTTTGTGGCAGTGGAGGAGTTATTTCGTTCTGGAATTATGCCACCTAGTGCTAATAGTACATGTATTGTGCTTATTCCCAAGAAGGATCAGCCGGAGACTATGAAAGATTTTCGTCCAATCAGTCTTTGCTCGGTGATCTACAAAGTGGTGGCTAAATGTTTGGTAAACCGGCTCCGCCCTATCTTGGATGAAATTATTTCTGTTAATCAGAGTGCCTTTGTCCCGGGTAGATTAATTTCTGATAATTCCTTGGTGGCGTTCGAATGCTTCCATTATATTGAACATGATGTCCGGGAGAATGATATGTTTTGTGCCTATAAGTTGGATCTTTCCAAGGCCTATGACCGTGTTGATTGGGATTTTCTTCGGAAAGCGATGCAGAGGTTGGGTTTTGCTCATCGATGGGTCGAGTGGACAATGTCATGCGTGACGTCGGTGAGTTATTCTGTCAAATTTAATGGAACCCTCCTTGATTCGTTCATCCCCTCGCATGGTCTTCGGCAGGGAGATCCTCTCTCACCATTCTTGTTCCTTTTTGTGGCGGATGGTTTGTCGGCATTGCTTCATCAAGAGGTGCAAAATCAAAGTATTGTTCCTCTCCGGGTCTGTCGTAGAGCGCCGGGGATCTCTCATATGCTCTTTGCAGATGATACCCTATTGTTCTTCAAGGCTAATGCAGAACAGGCGCAACGAGTACAAGATGTGGTAAATGCTTATGCCTTGGGCACTGGTCAGCTAGTCAATCCAGAGAAGGGATCAATCTTGTTTAGCAGTACATGTCCACAATTGGTTCAGGAACAGGTTAAGGGAATCTTACAGGTTACACAAAGCTCCTTTGAGGCCAAGTATTTAGGCCTCCCAACGCCTGATGGTACACTGAAGAAGGACAAGTTCCAGAGCTTGCAGGCTAGCCTATCCAAGAGGTTGATTAAATGGGGTGATAGTGTGTCGCAAGGAGGGAAAGAACCATTGATTAAATCGGTGGCTCAGGCCATACCGACGTATGTTATGGGCGTTTTTAAACTGCTGGCTGGAGTGTGTGAGGATCTCACTCGACTTATCCGCAACTTCTAGTGGGGATCAAAAAAAGGTAAGAGACGTACACATTGGAATTATTGGGATTCCATGATGAGACCGAAAAGTTGCGGTGGTATGGGGTTTCGTGATATGCGTCTGTTTAACCAAGCGATGCTTGCTCGACAGGCATGGCGACTAATCCAATACCCCAATAGTTTGTGTGCGCAGTCCTGCGCGCCAAATACTACCCATCCGGCTCACTCATTGATACAGTCTTCTCTGCCAATGGTTCACCAACATGGACGGCCATTGTCCATGGTCTTGAGCTACTCAAAAAGGGTGTGATCTGGAGGATCGGTAATGGGACTTCAGTGCGCATATGGAGAGACCCCTGGCTGCCAAGGCCGGATTCTTACAGACCAGTAACTCCCCGTGGAAGATGCCGCCTCAAATGGGTCTCGGACCTACTAAATGCTGATGGAAGTTGGAATGCAAATTTGGTGAAACAACACTTTTGGCCGGCTGATGTACAAGTCATACTCAACATCAACACTTCACGCAGAAATGATGAGGATTTTATTGCCTGGCAGCCGGACAAGCGTGGTATGTTCTCGGTGCGTACTGCTTATCATCTAGGCCTTGTTATGGGAAATCAGCAAGATACTACAGCCTCGAGCTCTCACCCAGATGGTCAGAGAACTGATTGGAAACTGATCTGGAACAGCTTAGCACCTCCAAAGGTTAAGGTGTTTGCTTGGAAATTGGCAAGAGAAGCACTTGCAACGTATGCCTCTAAACATCATCGCCACATGGAGATTCTTGACATATGCCCTCTCTGTGGTATGGAGCGGGAGGACTCGTTGCATGCTCTGTATCGTTGTCCACACGCACAGAATTTATGGGAGATGATGAGAGAGTACTGGGAGTTGCCGACTGATGATATGATGCATGACTCTGAACCTGAGTGGATCCTCAGGTTACTCCATCGGTTGTCTGAATATCAACGCCTCATGCTTTTGATGCTTCTCTGGAGGGTTTGGTATGTCCGTAACGAGATAACACATGATAAACCCATGCCGGCTACTACTGGGTCCTGTAACTTTTTGAGAAGTTATGTGGACTCACTTATGTTGATCCACCAATATCCGCATGCCGACCTCACGAAAGGTAAACGGGTGATTAGTCTTCAGCATCCTACTGCGAGACGTTGTAAACCTGCGAGCCTGCATTGGGAAGCACCTCCTGTTGGGTGGGCTAGCCTTGATGTGGATGGTTCATATGTTGGGGCCAATGGTGAAGCTGGAGCTAGCATGATTCTCCGTGATCACATGGGACAGATCATCTTTTCGGCATGCCGTTGGCTTTACAGCTGCTGCAGTGCACTTGAGGCTGAATTGGCTGCTTGTGATGAGGGCCTTCGGCTGGCTATGGCCTGGTCTGAATTACCAATTGTGCTTAACACAGATTGTGCTGAAGCTGTGAGTTTGATAAGCACAGCCAACTCGAATCGCTCGCCCTTTGTTAATGTTTGTAAGGAAATTGCTGCCTTGATTCAAGGAGACAGAGAAGTACTAATCAAGAAGGTGGCTCGTTCACAAGTTCAGGCTGGCCATGAACTTGCTGCTCTTGGTCGCTCCCAGCAACGCACCGCGTGTTGGCTAGGATCTTGTCCTGATAGCATCTCCAAAATTGTAATGGCAGACTGTACCCCTGATTAGTCGTACAATATAATTTTCTTTCCGCAAAAAAAAAACAATTATTTCCTCATAACATTTTTTCTGTCATGATCAAAACTAGAGCCACAGATCCCAATTCAAATAGAGGGATCGTGCACACTCAATCAACACAAACAAACAACCACGAGGAGATACCCATGTGACAGCGGTCGAGCATTCCCGGGTGTGTAGTTTTTTCATGTGATCTAAATATTTTAACCATAAAAGCTTTAAGTTAGCCAAAAAAGCTTTAAGTTGGCCAAAAATGACGTAATGTAGACCCGATTTTCTTAATCCAGGGAAACCCACACCACCAAAGAAACATGTCATCTCACTGTTAGTCTTATGCTATCTCACACCTAGATTTTTTGTACATTTTCTCCACACACTCGGTGCTTAGCTTGCACCGCTCCTAGTATTCTCGGCCGCGTATTAGACTCCCCTACTCACCCACGTGAACAAATTGTTGTGAGTAAGTCACCTTAAGAGTACACTCCTATCACTCGTACATCGGATGTTGTTCACTACCATGTCATCTGTGTCAAATAACTCTAGACAAACACAAACTAGCTATTCTAAAGAGCATCAAGAGGAAGCATGCTCACAACATGGGGCCAATATGAAGGGAAATCTCAAGGTTCTGTTGATCACTATCAGTCACTTAATGCTTGATCACCTAATGTGCCATGCACCTATAAACATAAGACGTTGTACTTGTACAAAGGGTTTGAAGGAACCGTGACAAGGTGCATTCTTTCTCCGTTGACAACAAGGTCGCTTCTTCTTTCTGATGTGTTTTTCGTCGCTACCTTGGCATGCATCATGGATGAAGAGACGCACTGTGATGTAGAGCATCCCAAGATCAAGAGCACATTAATCGCTTAGAACTACAAGATGTGAGATAAAGTTCTTCTTTTTGGAAACCCTGCCGATATATTAATTAAATTAAAGCGTTCATACAATCATTCATTACAGCTTTCGCCACGCATGACGAAACACTATTAATATCACACCATCAGCATGAGCCACCATATTGGCCTTTCTGTAAATCGTGGACATCTTTAAATTCGCCAGCATCTTAGAGACACCCAATGCTTCCTTCATCAAGTCCATAAAGGTGTGACTAGTCAAGGTTATATTTCCCAAGAAAGGAAACCACAAAAGATCGAGCAATCGTTTCCAAAGTGATGGGCTTGTGGAAAGTTGTACTAATATAAAGGCTAGATAGGGTAGCTTTAAGTTCCGCTTCATCAACGCGGTTGCACACCCCTAATATAATCCCAAGAGCAAATGATAACTTCTCCAGTATGGCTTCTAGCAACCATACACAAAACTAGCATCAACGTTAATTAATGATCTTCGAGGTGGAGGCCTACCAAGGAAAAAAAATTGCTCTCCATGTTATTGATGGGTTGCAAGCCATCCATCACCTCCATACTTTGTTACTCACCTCCACCCACATGTTGCCATGACAAGACGAAAAGGATGCCCAGTAATTTTGTACAAAACTCGCAAAGGCAGAAACAACTCCCCTCCTACCAAATATCAGATCATTCCTCAAGTGCCATGCTCTCCAAAACATGAATATAGTTTGCTCACACATTCTTTTTTTTGTGATAAAAAGCTGCAACATTCGAGGTCTATGCCTGTCATCATTAGTTTCATTAGTACTAGGTATTGGAAAAAAATTCATTAGTTTAGCATTAGTTCTTGGATTTTTTTTACCAATTCATGCATTATATTAGATTTGTCCCGGGGTATGAAGTACTACATCCGTCTAAATTTATTAGTCCCAATCGTATTTTGGGTCAAACTTTAACCACACATATGACTACCATAACTCCTCGAGCCAGTTCAGACTTCAGACCTTGCCCAAGGTGCACACAGGAAGACCAAGCGAAATTGCCAAGGACAGACACAAGTAATGAAAAACAAAACGAGAATGCTAAATTCCTGCCGACTGGCAGTTTGCATCAGATCTGAACGATATGGATCTCGTTCATTCCGAATCGAACGGCAGTTAACAACAGCTTTGAAGCGAGAAAAAGAAAGGGAGCGAGGAAAGAAAGGGGCGTGGACGAGAATCGAACCCCCAACGTCCTGTAGGCACGTCACCGCACTAACCATCTCACCCAGACATCGTAGTTGTTAGAATTGCGAAATCTCTTAATTTAATGCGTAGTGGATCTTTTTTTGATATTTAAAATCTGAAGAAGTTTCTGATGTGATGGCGCATTTAGTGGAAAGACTTCTGAAAACGTTGATGTCCGTGATTTTCTCTCTGGATTGGATCCATCATGATTTTTTTTGTGCACTAGATCTATTGGTAGACCCTATTTACAGGGATTTTTTAGTCAAGAAAATTGATTCTCAATATAGGATTCGAACCCACAGCAAGCAGCTTACGTGAAACACTTACTAGCCAGCTCAATTAGACTAATTGTTGTGTAAAAGGAAGCACGTCGCACTTTTTTGACCATTCCACGATGTTTTCTTTTTCTCTTTTCTTTGAGGAATCTCCATCACTCTCTCGTCCCCCTATTTCTTTCTTATTCGTATTTATCTTTACGTAAACACGCGATGACGATGATTCACAGGAAATAATCTTAGATCGGGAAAAAATATGTTCAATCAATGATGTGATTTCTGAAAACGATACTTTAGTGTGCACTTGATTTGAGAGGGATTGAGTACATTAGGAATCTTCAACGTCCGTCCTCCCGCATCTAACTTTTGAAGAATGGACAAGATGCACCATCTCACAACATGGTTATTATGTAGTTACCGGGCTAGATGTACTATAGTTACCAACATGATTACTATGTAGTTATCGGCCTAGATGTACTATAGTTATCAACATGCTTACTATGCAGTTATCGGGCTAGATGTACTATAGTTATCAACATGGTTAATTTTTGTAGGTATCAGGCTACATATGGTATAATACACCCCCGGTAGCTTATGCGTAAATAGCATGATATTTACACACCACATACATGATAATTCATGCGCAAACATCGTGATAAATTTGACAAGGAGAAAAAGTTGAAGACATCACCCAATAGCTTCTACGTAATTAGCATGATAATTTACACAACATAAACATGATAACTCGTGCGCAAATACCGTGATAACTTTGACCCGGGGGAGGAGGTGTTTAAAAACATCACCGACAACTTCCGTCAAATAGCATGGTACAGTATGCACCGTATACGTGATAACTTACGCATAAATAAATACCACAGTAACTTACAGTCCGGGGTGTTGGGAGGGGATGAAGTTGTTTGAAAACATAACCCCTCCTGATAACTTCCATATAAATACCATGACAATATACGCACCGTAAACTTGATAGATCATGTGCAAACACCCGTGATAACTTTGATGGCGGGGGGAGGCAATTGTTTGAAAACATAACCTTGATAACTTATGCGTAAATAACATGGTAATATACGGACCGCGGGCATGGTAACTCACGCACAAACACCGCGTTGTCCAAAAAAATAGTTGTTGAAAATGTACCACGGTTACTCATGTGTAAATAGCATGATAATAGACACACATCAGATCTGATAACTTACTTAGCCCGGGCCTGATAACTATTTGCATGAAAAAAGTCTGTCAAAACATCTCAACATGAGATCTAGTTTCGAAGGTCTCGTCGTGATAGATACTTTATGTGAAATCGACTTTTTGATTGGACCGATGATTTGAGCTATAAAATATTTTGAAGTTTTGAACAAGGAGAACTAGGATGACATGAAAGATTTCTTCTAATGCATGCACGCATGTGCTTGTGAATAAAAGGTTGGAGAAACTTTTTCATGCCCTGGTAATTTCTGTGTAAACAACATGATAACTTAGGCACCACAGATATGATAAATTGTGTAGAACACGTGGTAACTTCTGACCCAAAAAAAAGTCGTCGAAATATATCAACATGGGATCTAGTTTCGAAGATCTCGTCGCTACGAATCTTTTACGTGAAAACAGTTTTTTAATCGAAGCGACGGTTTGTGCTACAAAACATTTTGAATTTTCGCATTGGGAAGAATCTTTGATGACATCATCATTTTCGTTTTTTCTACATGTATATGATTAGCAACTATAATTAACTGCTAGTGGAGTGGACACGCAAAAACAAGATGAAGATGCATGCATGCAAGCTAGAACGACGCAGCGGGACGAATGATCGAAGCTCGTCCGGATCTGTTACTAACCACCAGTCGACTCGTGGTTAGCACAGTCCAAAACAAAAATACATTGAGATTCAGAGACCACCGAATGACCACTACCACCGCCACAACAAGGCGACGCCGGGCAGCTGTCGCCGCTCTCCTACCAGAGCCGGCTTGACCTTGTCGATGAAAGTTGGAAGTCTTTGTGCGTGTGCCCCTAAGGACCAGCGCCCTGGAGCTGCAGTCGTCGTCGTCGTTGAACTCTTGAATAGATCTGAATCACCTGACACCAAATCTTGCCACACATCGAGAAACCTCGACCTCGTCGTCCCAAGAAGACTGCAGGAATCTACGCCGGAGCTCCATCGACTACGTCCAGACGAACGAACTCAAGGAGGATCAGAGCCCAGAAGACAAACGTGAAAAAGAAGCATCGGCATCCGCCGAGAAGACAAACTAGAAAACTCTAACCTAAACTACTAACCAGAGCGGAGGCATCGAGATTCCCCTCCCCACCACCAGCTGCCGAAGCGGCAGGCAGAAGAGAGGTGAATTTGCGGACGAAGCCTGGAGGGGGGAGTTTGCCATATCCGCCAAGAGATAAAGGAGGAAAAAGCTAAAGGCTCCACACAAAATGACGATTGTCCAATATTTGTTATAGTTGTGGGATAGAGAAATAGAGTACTATAAGGCAATTTCTAGGCTCTTCACAGCTTCACTCATCTAAGGTTAGAAAACGTTTAGTATAGTTATTAAGACTTCTTTTCCTCCGAAAAGGAAAAACTATTGCAAGGCTATCAAAACTTTCGTAATCTTAAGTTGTAATAATGTTCGGAGATATAAATTTCACACAGCGGGGATAGCTCAGTTGGGAGAGCGTCAGACTGAAGATCTGAAGGTCGCGTGTTCGATCCACGCTCACCGCAAAAACATTTTACTTTTTTGCGTTGCGAGATGAACTACAGTCAAACTCAAACTCTCAATCTGCTATGTTCCTACGGAGCACACGAATTTAACAGCGTAATAACTTTTGCTTCAGATAATGGCCAAACATAATACACACAGGGGGCATGAACCTCTTTCTGAATGATACACACAGGGAGTACTATCTTTCGCTTTCTTCCCTGTTATATCTTTCAGGCAAACAGTCTTTCAGGTTTCCAAGCCAATGTATTCTAGAAAAAAAAAGGTTTCCAAGCCAATACGCATATTCCGGCTGAAGGAATGAGATACGAGGTCACCGTTGATCCTTCCTTCCCTCTTCCTAGAAGCGGTACTCCGTTTGGATTCGACCATGGCTGCAGCACGCAGCAGCAGGGACCTCTGCACGGTTTGCATCCCCCTCACCTGCAACCCTGGCACAGTCAGATCCCTCTGCTAGGTGGTACTGTACTTGTCAATTTGCGCAGAATTATAATTCACGCATAGAGGTTAGGCCAAGTGTTGGATCTGAGGATAGTATGCATAAAAGATCTGAGGACAGAACTGCAAAGAAGAACAGAAACAGTGAAACTGATGTGGGGCCGAGTTCTAGAAGTATGCAGGATGTTGACATGACTGGTGAGGGGGACACTGAGAAACAGCAGCAACATGTTAGTTTGTCAGAGCTAGAGAAGATGCAACTCAGGGAGATGTTAGAAAAGCAGAAAACGGAGAAAGAGAACAATGAATTGCAAATTTCTAAAGGACTTGTAGAAAGCAATGAGAAACATGCTGAAGATGCTGCTATGATGGATTTTCAGAACGATGGATACTCACAAGAACAAGTTAACTTTACTAATGAACTAATGATGAGTTGGAAAGGCAGAGGGCAGAGGAGAAGCTGGGCCCTGAAACACAAGCAATGAAGAAGAGGATCGAGGAGGAGTACAAAAATCCTGAAGAAGTGCCTGACTCACAACCTGAGATGCAATCATATGAATGTACTAGGGTGCATTTTGGCATAGAGAATGTTGTTAGAATCGGGAAGGAGACAGTGAGAATTAAGGACAATGTGGTGGATGAAGATAGGAGGAGAACCGTAAGGGCGATGCTGAAGAATCTGGAGGTGCTCCCAGGTAATGAGATTACACCTTCTGTTCTAAATACTGCTAGAGATAAATTGGAGTACACTATTGCTGCTGGTGTAGGGATTAAATTAGGACAAAACGCAGTAGAGGTAGATGATAATGTGCAAGTGATTAAACATTTATAAAAAAAAGCTAGATTTGACATTTTTAGAAGTAAAGCATTAGATGAGCAGAAACACAGTATAGATGCTGCTGATGTGCAAGATCAAGAGGCTGAGCATGCTTTTTGCACTGATAATGATGATAGTGAACAAGATAATGACAATATAGAGAAGGTGGTTAGTAATATAGTAGGATCGGGTAGTTTCTTACATAAAAAGAAATTTGGTAATTTTTTTAGTAAAGGTATTGTTTTAGGAAAAAGTAGAAGTAGAATTTCTAGTGATATTAATGCCACAAAGCTTTTCTAATGGCTGATCTTTTCAGGAATGCCAGAAGGCCAGGGGATCCGGAGAAGAAGTATTTCCTTAGAGATGCTATTCTTGAGCATAAACTGAGATTTGTTGCTGTACAGGAAACTAAGAACCATTTTTTTCTCCCTTGATTTGGTTAATTGATTTGCTTAATAGCATCAGTGGTAGTCGTAATTTTTCCGGGGCTTATGTTCCATCTAGAGGTCTCTCTGGTGGCATGTTACTCCGTGTAGATAGTGGTTTTTATAATGTGATAGATACGAAATTAGAAGTTCTTTCATCAAAATGCTGGTAGAGGATAAGCAGTCTGGGAATTTGATTAATATTTATGGTGCTCCTCATAACAAGATAAAGAGATTTTTTAGTAGAACTTGTTTATGTTTTGAGAAATAAAGATTTCCCTGTTATTATTGGAGGGTACTTTAATATTATTAGGAAAAGTAATGAGATTAATAGGAAGAAAGTTTTATCTAAATGGTCTCGCCTTTTTTATACTGTTATCTGGAATTGTGAATTAAAAGAGCTAGAACTCTCGGGTTTGAGATTTACTTGGTGTAATGGTCATGAGGACCCCACCTTTGAAAAGTTGGACAGGATTTTAGTTAGTGTAGATTGGGAAGCTATGTTTCCTTTATTATATCTTAATGATTTGCCTATGATACTGTCTGAACATGCTCCTCTAGTACTAGATTTCGGTTTAAATCAGCCAAAGATTGCTAGGCCATTTAGGCTTGAATTATGTTCGTTAATCTCTCAAAATAGGTTTTCGTCCCGCTTTATAAATAAAGCAATGGTCCATACAACCAACATCCATAGTCCGAAACAAGAACGACGGCTGGGGCAACAGCACAATCATGCCCAAAAAACAAGAGAGAAATAAGAAAAAAGCCACCTGGTGCCAGTCGTCAGGCGGTCCTACGACGACGATAAACGACGTGCCGAATCCAGAAGCGCATCCAGCATGAGGCCGAGGCGATCACGGTCGCGCTGTCTAGAAAGCGGGCGCCACTACTGCAGAAAAGCAAGGAATTTGAAAAAGGAATCAGACGCTTGCCGCGGGAAGATCCACTCGATCACCATTTTATTACATGTCATCCATGACATCGCTGCAAAGATAAGCCAGAGTAAACGGCGATGTCGTCTAGGCTGGGTCGCTCTGGCCTGGATGAACTCCGTGAAGTCCAGGGCCTCCAAGTCGGGCCCTAGAGCTTCACGAACGAACATCCATAGGGCCCGAGCCGCCGTACAGGAGAATAGGATGTGTGTCCCAGTCTCAAGTACCGCACATAAGGGGCACAAGCCATCACCCGAAGGGAGTCGATCTTGTAAACGTTGCCACACAAAATCTTAATCTTCAGAGGCAAAGGGGCCTTCCGCAAGTGGGAAGGCCAAGTAATAATGGGCGATTGGCATAATGCCTGGTATTCCGAGTTTACCGAGAACTCACCCGACTGCGATAGCCGCCATGATACGCTGTCCGAAGAGTCCGGCAGCGTCGGCGGGAGGGTCGCCTGCAATCTAGTCCACTCGTCAGTCTCTGCTTGCCCAAATGTATGACGGAACCTTAGGTCCCACCGTTCAGATCGGGAAGCCGCAGCGACGAGCAGAAGCGGGTCTGCGCAGATTGAGAATAGGCTAGGGAAGCTCTCCCTAAGGGGCATGATACCCACCCAGGGGTCCAGCCAAAATTGGATCCCAGCCCCATTACCTATAGAGAAAGAGATTCCAACACGAAATATCCTCTTGATCCCTTGGATGGATCTCCAAAACTTTGAATCACCTATGCGGGAACATGCTAGCAGCGGCTCGCCCCTTAGGTAATTTGCCTAAAGGAGCTGGAGCCCTAGGCCACCCTCGCCGCGCATGATCCGCCAAACCCATCGCAGCATGAGCGCAACGTTCATGCGACGTGAGGCAATAATACCCAAGCCACCCCAGTCCTTGGGCATACAGATGTCCACCCACTTGAGCATGTGATACTTCTGGCGGCCATCAGCAGCCTGCCAGAAGAACCTAGCGAGCTCCTTATCGAACGGGCAGTGGACGCCCTCCGAAAGGATATACCTCTCCATCATATACATGGGGAGGCTCGCCAGATTAGAGAGGTAAACCGCCCATGCCATGGCTCGGCCTTAGAGGCCACAAGCCCGACCAATGGGTCGAAAGCACTCATCAAAATCTTTGAGTCGGCCATCGGCATTCCAAAAATATGTGATGGGAAATGAGGCCAACCTACAGTTTAGGTTGTCTGCGATCCGTTGTTGTTCTTTCATCAGGAATTCAAGGACGACGACCTCACTCTTATCAAAGTTGATCTTTAGTCCCGACATAGCCTCGAAACAAAGGAGGAGGAACTTAAGATTCACTATGTCCATGTCAGACCCCTCCAACATAACCATGGTGTCATCAACATATTGCAGATGAGTGACACCACCCCCGGGGATCAAGTGGCGAACTACCCCTGAGAGATGGCCAACCCTCCTAACTTTATCCAGGATTCTGGCTAGCGCATTGACGGTGAGGTTGAAGAGGAGGGGGGAAATCGGGTCCCTTGCTTTGCTCCTACAGAGGATGTGAAGACGGGTCCCACCTCACCATTAATATCAATCACCCTCTTACCAGACCTAACCAACTGCATGATCCAAGAGCACCATCTGTCATCGAAGCCCTGACGCTAGAACACTAATCGCAAGAAGGACCAATCCAGTCAGTCATAAGCCTTCTGGAAGTCCAACTTGAGGAAGACGGCCTTATAGCCACGTGCCCTCACCTCATGGACTATCTCATGAAGGGCCAAGATCCCATCATGGATCTTTCGCTCCTTTAGAAACGCCGTCTGGAGTGGGTGATCTAGCGGCTCCGCGACAGGGGCCAGATGAGTCGCGCAAACTTTCGCGAAGATGTGTTCTAGAACATTGATCACCGTGATAGGTCTAAAGTGTCGAATATCTGTAGCCCCAACTACTCTGGGGATCAGGGTAATGACACCATAACTTATTCGGGACATGTCAAAAGTCCCAATGTAAAATTCATGGAACACTAGCATGATCACCGGCTTGAGGACATTCCAGAATTTCTGGAAGAAGGCCACCGACAAGCTGTATGGCCCAGGGGCCGACCCCGCCTTCATAGAGGCGATAGCCCTACCCACCTCTTCTGGCAAAAATGGGAGAGTCAATTCCACATTCTTAATGTCAGAGACTCTGTCCGCAGCTGGCCATAAGTCCTCCGCCAAAGATACCCCACCACGGGGTACCGCCATAAAGAGCTCCTTACAGAAGGAGCAGATGTGGGATCTAATCCCATCCGGGTGCTCCAGGAGGTTGTCACCCACCTAGAGACACGGGACAAAACATTTCTGAGACACCCATTGGCAATCGCCTGAAAGTATGCAGTATTTGCATCGCCCTGGAGGAGCCACTTCTGGCACCCTCGGCGTTGCCAGAATAGCTATTCTCCCTCGAAAATCTCCATCAGTGAAGATTCAAGGGAATACCGTCGGAGCCACTCATTGACCGACAAACCGGTTGAATCAACCACCACATCTAGAGCCTTAATCCGATCCAGCAGAGCCCCTTTGCGGGCCCTGATGTCCGCCCCTAGGTTGGCCCCCCACCCCCGCATGAATTGGCGGGTGACCTCAGTGCAGTGGTGCCATATGTCGATAGTGCAGAAAGAGCATGGCGGGGTGGCCGGACCTTCTACCCATTGGTCCCGCACCAACTCAATGAACCCTGGCTGCAACAGCCACGGCGGTTCGAAGTGGAAGCATCTCACCCGCGGTGGTGACTCTTCCCCTGGGGAGAACATCAGGGGGGCATGATCCGAGCCGATCCGCGTGAACGCCCTAAGCGAGCACAGTGGGAACATGAGTTCCCACTGGACAAACACTAGAACCATATCAAGTACACTATGGATAGGGTTCACCTGCTTATTAGGGGAACAAACACATACGCAGACGATCTATATTAGGGGAACTCTTCTCAGCTTCCTGCCTAATAAGGTTAAAGTCTCCCATGATCACCACAGGCGTGGTGCAGTGTTCCACCTTATCCTTAAGCTCGGCCAGGAAGTCTGTTGACCGCCCGTGATCAGCCGGGCCATAGACGATGATCACCTCCCAACCGAGGTTCCTTCGTCGGTCAGTGATGGACATACTAAGGAAGAATTCCCCTCTGTCCATGTCTTCAACCGAGAACAGATCCTCCCAGACACCCAGCAGGATGCCCCCAGATAGCCCAATCGTGGGCAGCCACCGCCAGGCAAACAAGTGTCGGGACAGCCCCTGTAGTTCCTGGATGGAGAAGTCCTGGCGGATCATCTCCTGCAAACCTACAATATCGATCTCCTCCTGCCTGATGTAATAAATCAACTGTCGCCTCCAGCCCAAGTCCTCGAAGCCGCGTATATTCCAACATAGGAGCTTCATATGAAACCACGGTTGGACTAATAGGCCCCTCGAATGAGGCCGAACTAGCCCGACCGCCATTCGCGGGATGGGGGGAAGGGGGCTGCTTGGCCGGGTGGCCGCGGCGCCCCTTCCTAGTAGAGGCATCCACGGCCTCGGTTTCCTGAGCGGGAATGCTAACACTAGCTCCACCCACCGGCACCAGCTGCTCGATGGGGTGGAGGCCGCCCTGAGCGCCCTTCCCTCTATAGGGCGCGGTAGCGGTAGCCGCCCCTATGCCGCTATGCGGCTTGGCCCCGACTCAACCCCGGGCTCTCTATGCGCAGAGTCAGTGGTGACTGACGCGTCACAGCCCCTTGCTCAGCACGAGCACGGGCCTCTGCGAGCGCCCCCATCTAACCTTTTATTGGCACAAATGGCTGAGCTCAAGTCGAGGGCCCTTCTCGCCTCGAAATACAATGTCACAATCCGAAACAACGTTGCCGAGATATGCGAGCGGGACCAAATCAAGGAACACAAAACGAGAACCCAAATAGGAAGGACCAGAGGTGGGGGGAGTCGAACCTGGGATGAGATCACGTGTCGCCGCACGCATGGTCACCTTCTCTGGGATCGTAGGAACCCAGACGCCCGGGAGAGTCCGAGACCGGCAGAGACGCGCGCTCTGCCTGGATGCCACTGCCGGTGAGGGTACAGGCCGGGTACCGGGGCTGGCCACGGGGGAGTCGGTGCGAGCGAGAGTAGCACACCACCCCAGGGGAGCGCGGCGGGGACGGCGGGCGAACATCCAGCTTAGCACTCAGGGTCTCCTCCTCCAGCTCAGGAACCAGCGAAGATGCCGCTACAACAGCAAGGGTGAGGGTGGAGCCACCTGGCAGTCCAGCACCCTCCGTACCAGCCGAAGCTGGCGCGCGACGACTCTCGGTCGACGCCGTCGGCGGAAGCCCACCCCCCAACTTCGAGGTGTTGTCCGCAGACTGGCTATCCTCGCCGTCCTGCCCCTCCGTGGGTGGGGCCGGCGGCGGTGCTGGCGGCGTGTCCTCCGGCCGCCCCTCCGTTGCATCTAGGTCGATCTCATAGGTGATACATTTGCCCTTGGTATTGCCGAAGTAGAAGATCAGGGACAGGCCGTCCACATCAGCTGGAGCCTGACAAAGGAGCTCGACGCGTGCCGGGCCATCGCCCTCCAAGGAATCCAGATCGACCGTCAGAATCTTGCCCACCGGCTCCGAGATGGCCTTGAGAATGTCCTCGCGCTTGCCCCCACTCGGGAGCCCGTAAATGAGCATCCACACCCGGGCAAGGGGGGGCACCGTGTCCGGCTCAGCATCAGCCTTCTGGATCGAGATCATGAACTTGTTGATGGGGCACTTGACGTGGTTGTGGGTGCAGACATTGAGCATCTCAGCAGAAGGGAAGGGTACCGAGAAGACCATCGGCGCTGTCTCAGTGACTTCCCAAGAGAAGGCGCTGTCTCTATAATCGCCAATGTATGCTGACAGCTCCGCCCGTATGATCTCAGCGGTAACCACAACCGACGGCGGCGGTTGCTGATCCGGGACGAGGGTGATTGTCGCCAGGTGCGGCCGGACGGGCTCGTCCTCCAGGGTCGCGTCCACATAGTAGAAGCCAACCCCCTGTACCCCATACCCCAGGTAGGCAAGAGTGATAGGGCACCGGGAGGGCGCCAAGCACTCCGAACGGAAGTGACCGGCACACCCACAGTTGATGCACAACGTCTCGTCATGGGTCCGGGCGGGACTGGCTTTGGCCGGGGGAATCACCGGGGCCTCCTGCTCCGGCTCCCCGATGGCCGACCTCCCTGATCCATCCATGATGGTAGGACCACCGAGCCCACCCGAGTGCTTCTTCTTCCGCTTCGTCGACTGCCCAACTGGACTCGGAGCCTCCTCCGAGGTGCAACGGGGGGTGTACCGCGGCGACCAGGACGAGGACCTAAGCCAATTGAGTGAGTCCACACTGTTCGGCTCCTCGAACCCATACCGAGCACGGTCATCCGAACCCGCGGAACTCCGGGCGCCTTGGCGCGAGCTCTGACCCACCTCCGGACCGGGTCGGTTAGGGGCGGAGTACACAGGCCGGCGCTGCAGCTCGGAGTGGAGTTCATCTTCGCGTCGCTGGTTGTCTTCACGCAGCCGCCCAACCTCCTCCCGGCGTCGCGCCCCCTGGGAACCAGGCAGAGGGAGTCGCGTGTCGCGGCGGCCGTCATGGGTTCCCTCACGAGCGGGGGGCGACCGGTAGGGAGCGACTGCCCAAGCTCTGCGGGGAGCGGCCCAGTCATCCTGGTCAGCGAGCCGGCGGTTGTCGGCCCCCCGTCGGGCACCGTCCCTAGCCGGCATGGGAGGGCCGCGCGGAGGGCGAGAGGACTCAGGGCGCTCCAATGGCCTCTTCGGGCGGGGCCCCTCATCCCCATGCAAGCGGGGAGCCATCAGCACGATCGAGTAGGAGCGCGCGGGGGCGGGGGTGAGCGGCGGCGTGCCGGAGTCAGTGGGAGGGAATCTAGGGTTGGGGGGGGGGGAGATGCGGATGACAGTGGCGGCGCGTGATGGGAGATGTGTCGGGTGTCCGATCCAAACCTAGCGAAGTTGGTGCGAGATGATCTAGATGGTTAAATTAGGAAACTTTGGGGTGGGTAATATTGTTGTAGAAACTTACAAGACAGATGGCAGAATAGAGCTAGATGCATTAGGAAAAAAACTAAAGGAGTGGAATTTAAATTATGTGTGGTTCTATAAAAACAGAGGGTAGCTTTACTTGAGAAGATAGATAATATAGATAAGGACAGCGAGATTAATGGTTTAAGTATATAGAACTACTTATTAAGAAAAGACTTAGAGGAACAGAGGAAGATTTATTTTTAGAGAAGAAGAGGTTATGTGGCTGCAGAGATCTAAACAGAGAGCTGTTGGAAGGGAATGCACTCCCTCATTACTTCATTGCTAGGGCTAGTGGTAGGAATAGAAAAAATAGAATAACTTCCTTTAATTTTATAGATAATGTTGTGCAAGGGAATAAAGACTTGTTAGACTATGCCACATCCTTTCATAAACACTTATTTGGCCATGTTACTAAAAATTTAATGTTACTGTTGATTTGGAGTTTCCTTTTGTTTTAGATGATATTGATAGAAGTTTATTAGGTAGGGAATTTACTTTAGAAGAGATTAAAAAAGTAGTTTTTCAGATAAAGCATAATAAGGCGCATGTACCTGATATTTTCGCGGCTGAGTTTTATCAACATTTTTGGGAAGTAACTGGTGTTGGTTTACTTAAATTGTTTAATGATTTTTATCATGGTAAACTTGATTTAGTTAGATTTAACTATGAAGTGCTCACTCTGCTTCCCAATTATGTGGGGGCCGAAACACTACAATAGTATAGACCTATATGCCTATCGAATGTGATTTTTAAATTTACTAAGGTAATTGATAATAGGGCAAGTATATAAACTGACAAAATTATAACTCCTGTGCAAACAACATTTATTAAAGGTAGATATATATTAGATGGATTGGTGGTGTTACACGAAGTCATGCATGAAGTACATAAGAAAAAGATGGATGTTTTTTAAGTATATTTAGAGAAAACGTACGATAAGATTAACTGGACATTTTAGATTTGTTAAGCGAAAAGAAGGATTTCATGATAAGTATATTAACTGGGTGAAGCAAACAGTTACCTCAGGTAAAGTAGTAGTGATGGTCAATGACCAAATTGGTTCTTTTTTCCTACTAAAAAGTGTTTAAGACAAGGCGACCCCTTGTCACCAATTTTATTTAACATTGCTATAGATATGCTTAAAGTGTTACTAGATAAAGCTCCGGAAAGTGGTTTAATTACTGGTTTAACTCCTGATTTAGTTGATGGTACATTTGCATATTACAATATGCAGATGGCACCATTTTTTGTTTCAAGATGATCTAGAGGGGGCTAAGAACAGTAAGTTTATTTTTGTCTCTTTGAGCAGATTTCCAGGTTAAAGGTAAATTTTCATAAAAGTGAAGTAATGTGTTTTGGTAATGCTAGAGATAAACAGAATGAGTATACTACTTATTTTACTTGTCGATAGGATATCTTTCCTTGAAGTCTTTAAGTAGGTATTCCTGTTAATTGTGTAAGATTATGCAATAGTGATTGGGATCCTCTACTGCAGAGAAAGTTGAGAAGAAAGTAAGTCCTTGGAAAAGTAAATTACATTCATATGGAGGCGGGTTAATTTTACTTAGGTCTTGTTTGACCAATATTCCTTTTTTAATGATGTCTATGTTCGAATTGTTAGGAAATATGCAACTAGTATTTCCATGAGGCCATAGGCCAATATATATATACATGTACAGGTGGAACATATGCAGGAAACCCCTTATACAACGGGATAAATATAAAGGTGTACATGACTTATATTATAACTCTAACACCCCCCTCAAACTCATGGTGGAGGAACAACACTGAGTTTGGAGAGATAAAAGCCATGTTGTGCTCTAGTCTGGGCCTTCGTCAGGAAATCCGCCAACTGTAACTCGGAAGGCACATACTGAAGAGCAATAACCTGATCCTGCACACTAGCGCGCACATAGAAAGCATCAACACCAATATGCTTGGTGAGCTCATGCTTCACAGGATCGCGTGCAATGCTGATAGCACCTGTACTGTCAGATAAGAGCTGAGTCGGTATAGTGACAGGAACACCAAAGTCCTGAAGTAACCACCGCAACCAAGTCACCTCTGCCGTCAAAAGAGCCATTGCTCGCAACTCAGCCTCGGCACTCGAACGGGAAACTGCAAGCTGTTTCTTCGTCTTCCAGGCAATGAGAGAACCACCAAGAAAAACACAGTAAGCAGAAAGTGAACGGCGATCCGAAGGATCACTAGCCCACGTAGCATCCGAATAGGCCTGAAGCTGTAAAGAACTGGAGCTAGGAAAGAAGAGACGGTGAGAAATCGTGCCTCGAAGATATCGAAGAACACGAAGGAGATGACTATAGTGAACCGATGTGGGAGCAAAGACAAACTGACTCAGAATATGAACCGGATAAGAGATGTCCGGACGAGTGACAGCTAGATAGACAAGACTGCCAACAAGATGACGATAACGCGTCGGGTCAGGGAGAGGATCACCATCAGTAGCACGGAGGTGAACATTGAGCTCCATAGGAGTCTCAACAATGCGCTCGTCAGTAAGAGCAGCACGAGCAAGAAGATCCTGGATATACTTTTCCTGGGATATAAAAAAGCCATCAGAGGTAGAAGAGACTTCAATCCCAAGGAAGTAGCGAAGAGGTCCAAGATCAGACATAAGAAACTGCTC
The DNA here is from genome assembly GCA_032464435.1 of Aegilops umbellulata. Taxonomy (NCBI): domain Eukaryota; kingdom Viridiplantae; phylum Streptophyta; class Magnoliopsida; order Poales; family Poaceae; genus Aegilops; species Aegilops umbellulata. The sequence continues at coordinate 337,991,549 of CP136058.1, forward strand.
ACTAAGACGGGCCTTGACAAAGGCAATATACTCGGGGTCATCCCCCGTGATGATCATGTCATCAACATAGAGAAGAAGAAGAGTCCGACCACGAGGAGAAAGGTGAATAAACAATGCTGGATCATGAGCACTTGCTGAAAAACCAGCAGCAGTGATCACAGAGGCAAAGCGCTCAAACCAGGCGCGGGGGGCTTGCTTAAGGCCATAGAGAGAGCGACGAAGACGACATACCATGCCATCAGGAACAGAATACCCAGGTGGTGGCTGCATGTACACCTCCTCACGCAGCTCACCATTAAGAAAGGCATTCTTAACATCAAGCTGAGATATAGACCAGTGGCGTGCAGAGGCAACGGCAAGAAGTGTACGAACAGTGGTCATATGGGCCACAGGAGCAAAAGTCTCGTCATAATCACGACCATGCTCCTGCTGAAAACCACGAGCCACAAGACGAGCTTTGTGACGCTCAAGAGAACCATCGGAGCGAGTCTTAACCTTGTAAACCCACTTACAAGTGATCGGACGAACTCCGGGAGGAAGAGAAACAAGATCCCAGGTACCAGTGCGTTCAAGAGCAGCAATCTCCTCTGCCATCGCAAACTGCCATTCAGGATGAACAACAGCCTGACGGTAAGAAGTCGGCTCAAGAACAGCAGCACCAGCGGTGGGAAAACCAAAGCGATCAACAGGCGGAAGAGGACGAGAACGCAAGCCATAAGTAGGCTGAGAGGAAGATGACGACTCATCCACAGAGGCATCGACAGGTCATGGACGACGAGTGTAATGCTGAGGAAAGGATGGAATAATAGAAGGAGGAATCACCAAGGTAGAATCGGGGGGTGGCGACGAAGAAGTCACCGGAGAGGAAGGTGTGGAATCCGGTGACATGTGAGGAGAGGAGACCGGGGAGGAAGTCACCGGAGATGAAGGTGGAGAACCCTGTGACATGCTAGGCGAGGAGACGGGGGAGGATGGTGGCTGCAAATCAACTAGAGGTGAAGAAGGAGAGGAAGTGGAATGGAGAGGTACAGGCTCGACGGGTGTGATAGGTGAGTCAGGAAAAGTGAGGAAAGAGATATCCTGCACTGAAAAAGTCGAGGAAGATGGGCGTGGATAGAAGGGACGAGACTCATCAAAAGTCACGTCTCGAGAGATACGCATCCGACGACCGATAGGATCCCAACAACGATAGCCCTTATGCTCATCACTGTAGCCTAAGAAGACACACTCAACAGATTGAGCGGTCAGTTTGGTGCGTTCGCGAGGGGCAAGAAGAACATAGCAAACACAACCAAACGAGCGAAGCATCGAATAATCGGGAGAACGATTAAAAAGTCGCTCGAAAGGAACACCACCCTGTAGAGCAGCGGAAGGCTGAATATTGATAAGATAGGTGGATGTGGAGACGGCCTCAGCCCAAAAATGAGGCGGGAGAGAGGCAGCAATCATCAATGCACGAGCCGTCTCAAGAAGATGTCGATGCTTTCGCTCAGCCACACCATTCTGAGCATGAGCACCAGGACAAGAGAATTGAGAGAGAGTCCCTTGCTCAGCAAGAACACCACGCAACATCTTAGAGATATATTCACCAGCGGAGTCAGCACGAAAAACACGAATGGGTGAAGAGAACTGAGTATGAACCATGGCAGCAAAACGCTTATAAATAGACAACACCTCAGAACGAGAAGTCATGAAATAAAGCCATGTGTAACGAGAGAAATCATCTATGAAAATAATATAGTATTTATGACCACCTTTTGAAGCAAAAGGGGCCGGACCCCATACATCAGAATGGACTAAATCAAAAGGACGCTTAGACACTGACTCGCTATGTGGATATGGTAACTGAATCTGCTTGCCAAGACGGCAACCCTGACACTCTAAAGAGACATCTCCTGAGACAGACCCCAGAAGACCTCGACGAACTAAAGAAGACAACCGAGAACCACACAGATGACCAAGTCGATGATGCCATTGCTGGAAGGAACCAGTAGCGGAGGCGACAGAAGCGGAAGAACTGGCGATGGTGGTGGCAGCGGAAGGAACATGAAGCCAGTCCAACTCCCAAAGACCCTGAGAATCACGGCGCCGAGGGCCAGCCCCAACCAGAATGTGCGTGCGACGGTCCTGGACAGAACAAGAGTCAGCGTCAAGGATGACGCGACAACCGGAATCAGTAAGTTGACCAGCAGAAAACAGATTCATGGTAAGTCGAGGAACATGAGCAACATCAGGAACAGAATAAGAAGGAGTGGTAAGATTGCCTCTACTAGCAACAGAAAGTGGAGTACCATCAGCAGTGAAGACATAAACAGGAGAATCCAGTGATCGAAGAGAGGACAAAGTGGAAGAATGAGAAGACATATGAAAAGAAGCTCCAGAGTCCAGAACCCATGGGGATGTACCTGACTGTGTAGAGGGTGATTGCTCAGTGCGGGAAGCATCAGTCACAGAACCAGCAGTACCCGTCGAGGAAGAACCTGAAGCCGCGAGCAGACGCTTAAGTCTCAGAATATCCTGCTCAGTCAAAGCGATGGCTGAAGAAGTAGAAGAAGTCCCTGAAGCTGATGATCGCGCCTTACGCAGGTGTTTCTTCTTCTGGAAACACTGAGACTCAACATGACCATCCATCTTGCAGTAGTCGCAGTGAGAACGAGACCGACCCTGGCCACCCGTAGGAGTAGGCAAGAGCGGCGGAGCACTCGAGCGGGAAGGAGTCGGTGCAGCAGGCATAGTAGGAACTCGAGCAGCGAGCACAGAGGGAACCTCAAGTAAACCAGCTCCACGGAGGCGAGTCTCCTCAGCACGGATCTCAGAAAGCGCCTCCATGAGGGAGATACGACCACGAGCAAACAACTGAGCGCGCCGGGGCTCAAACTCCTTACGGAGGCGAGACAAGAACTCGTAGACATGATGAAACTCCAAATCAGCCCGCACAGCCTGACAACACTGACATGTACGACAACCAGCAGTGCGGAGAGAATCAAGCTGACGCCAGATAGCAGAACTCTGTGCATAGAACTCATCAACAGTGGAGTCACCCTGCTGAAGAGCATGCTCCTGACGAACCACAGACAGGTATAAGGCATCACCAGAGGGCTGATAGCGCTGACGAAGTCGGGTCCACATCTCAAATACAGTAGAGAGGCCTAGAAACTCAGAAGCAAACTGAGGCAGAACACTAGCAGTCAAAACAGCTGCGGCACGAGCATCATCATCAAGCCACTGAGTGTAGGCAGACAGAGCTGCATGATAAGTCTGAAGTGCGTCCTCATAGGTCTGAACCTGCTCATCATAAGCAAGAACGGCAGCGTCATCAGCCAGCTTAGCCGCATCCTTTGCAGTCTGATCAGCGTCGGCAGCAAGAACCGGTGGCGTCGGTGGAGTAGGAGCCACAGGAGGAACTGGACACGGTGGACTGGGGACCTCGCCAGAAAGGACGCCCCAGAGACGAAGGCCACGCATGTGAATGCGCATGAAGCCGACAAACTCAATGTAGTTGGTACCATCAAAAGTCATCGGACAGCGAGGAACAGCAACATAGCCGGAGGACAGAGACATCACGCCTGCTTTTTTTTTTTTTTAGGAAATATGACGATCAGGAGCCGGCTACAGCAGCGATGGGACCTGGCTGCTGGATCGTGGGCGGGACCGGCTACAGCAGCGACGGGACCTGGCTTCCTGGCGGCTGGAGCCTCCCACTGGATCGGGATGCAGGCTGGATCGGGATGGACTCGGGCAGCCGCGGGCGTTGATGCAGATGCAGATCGGATCGTGGGAGGCAGCAGCACCAGCCTGGATCATGAACAAGCAGCAGCAGCAGGGACGCTCGGATGGATTGGACCAGCGGACAAGCCGAGCAGAGGCTTGGCGGACGAACTCGAGGGCGGAGGCAGCGGCCTGGGCGCTCGATGAGGAGGGGGGGCAGGGGCACGAGAGAGAGCAGCGCCGCTGGGAGAAGGACGGCCGCTCGGAGAAGAGATTGGATCGAGAGCACGAGTTGCGCGTGCGTAAAAAAACCTAAGGCTCTAATACCATGTTAGGAAATATGCAACTAGTATTTCCATGAGGCCATAGGCCAATATATATATACATGTACAGGTGGAACATATGCAGGAAACCCCTTATACAACGGGATAAATATAAAGGTGTACATGACTTATATTATAACTCTAACACGAATTACCTAAAGGACCAAAGAACAGTATGGATAGATATAGGAAAATATTTTTCCAGCAAGAAGGTGAAGATACTAAGAAAGTTCATTTAGTTAATTGGGAGACTGTTTGCTTACCTAAAGATATGGAAGGCCTGGGTGTAGTAGATCTTGCTATTATGAATATTTGTTTATTCTGTAAGTGGCTTGTAAATTAGAGAATGAAAAAGGAGTCTGGCAAGATTTGCTTAGGAAGAAGTATATAGATAACTACTCTGTCCATGTGTAAAGCTAGACCTGGACAATCACAGTTCTGGCAAGGTTTGATGAAAGTGAAGCCTATTTTATTTAAGTATTGTAGAAAAATTGTCGATTGTGGGTAATGGTAGGAGAACCAGGTTTTGGGAAGATCTTTGGTTAGGAGATAATCCTTTGTGCATTAAATTCCCTAGATTGCATTTGCTTACTTTCAGTGGTAATTCCTCAGTACCAAAACTTATCAAGAGTGAGTTTGCTACTGTTAGATTTAGAAGGAATTTGTGTGTGTGTGTGTGTGTGTGTGTGTGTGTGTGTGTGTGTGTGTGTGTGTGTGTGTGTGTGTGTGTGTGTGTGTGTGTGTGTGTGTGTGTGCTAAATATGTGTGGGGAGTAGTTCGTGTGGCTATAGGTTTGTCTGAATTCCCCAAACTGTAGAACAATTGTGCTTGGAGTAGTTTTAATGGTAAAGTAAAATAGAGGTTAGCGTTGGGTGTGATAGCTGTGTTCTGGACACTCTGGAAAACTAGGAATACTGCTACTTTTGACCACATATACCCTAGTGATCCTACTATGGTGGTGTATAAGTTGTCTCATTGGATTAAATTATGGTCTGGTTTACAGAAAAAGGAAAACAATTGGAGGTACAGAGATCAAGATGGCCGCAACTCACTCTTGATAACTTTTATGGTTTGCTATTATGGCCATGCTGCTCATTAAGGTTTGCTATCATAGATAGGTTGCTTATTTATCAGTCTTGTTTCAGTGTTTCTTTATTATTATTGTTCGTTTCCTCTTCATTCCTTCAGTTTTATGTTCCTTTATTTTGTAATTTTTCTTCATCATTTTTCAGTATTTTAGTCAATAATTATTTAGTTCATCTCAATAGCCCCTTATAATTCTCTATTTAAATAATTGTTTCAGCTTTTCCTGTTAGATTCATTTATGCCTTCACTTGATTTAGTTGATCAGTGTGTTTGGTATTTCAGTAGTTCTGTATTTTCATTTCTTTAGTGTTCACTTTGTCTTTTTTTTAGTATGCAGTTTATTATTTTTTAAGTCTTCATTTGTTTATAGTCATCAGTGTCCCAAAGGATCTGTACCTTTGGTATTTCATTTGGTCCTCTTTAGTTTTTTTATAACTTATTAGTTATTTTTTCATTCTATGTCCATCAGTTTAAAGTTAAGTAGTTAAGAATAAAGTTAAGCTATCCATCAGTTTAGCTATACGAATAAGTTTTTCTCTGCCATATGTGCAATCTCTTTTTAAGTCTATCAGTTTTCAGAGTTTAAGAAGCATCAGGAGAGCAAATCTTTCTTTTTCGAATATTTTTGTTTTCATTTCTTCTTCAGTTTCTGTATGACTTCAGTTTTCTTTTCTTTTTCAGATATAAACAAATTATTTTTAGCATGCAATCTCTTTTTAAGTCTACCAGTTTTGAGAGTTTAACAAGCATCAGGAGAGCCAATCTTCTTTCTTTGATTCTTTTTTTCATTTTCATTCTGCATTAATTTCTGTATGACTTCAGTTTTTTTGGGTTCATTTTAATTCTTTTTACTTGCTCCTTTTTCTGCAGTTTGTGCTATGGCACTCAAGGGCCGAATTCAACGGCTCAACTGGTGACTGCGTGCCCTTTGAGGAATGTGAGGGCCGCAGATTTCTGCAGTTTGTTCATTCAGGCACATCAAGATCTCTGGCTAACAAGTTTACAATACTGCTAGGGGCATCATCCACCCAAAAGCAATCCTGGGACTCATTTCTCACCCCAACCTGGGCAAGTTCATGCGCTACGGTGTAACAGACACAACTACTAAAAGAGAACTTGAAAGACTCAAAATTTGAAACACATAAGCTCCAAGCTTCCTTCACCAGTACGACCGACAGTCCAGCGCCCTCCGTGCGGGCCGCCGGTGCGCTACGGCTCTCGGTCGACGCCGGCGGCGGAAGCCCACCCCCCGACTCCGCGGAGCTGTCCTCAGGCTAGCTATCTATCCTCGCCGTCCTGCCCCTCCGCGGGTGGGGCCGGCGGCGGTGCTGGCGGCGTGTCCTCCGGCCGTCCCTCCGTTGCATCTAGGTCGATCTCATAGGTGATACACTTGCCCTTGTTATTGCCGAAGTAGAAGATCAGGGACAGGCCGTCCACATTAGCTGGAGCCTGACAAAGGAGCTCGACGCGCGTCGGGCCATCGCCCTCCAAGGAATCCAGATCGACTGTCAGAATCTTGCCCACCGGCTCCGAGATGGCTTTGAGAATGTCCTTGCGCTTGCCCCCACTCGGGAGCCCGTAGATGAGCATCCACACCCGGGCAAGGGGGGGCACCATGTCCGGCTCAGCATCAGCCTTTTGGATCGAGATCATGAACTTGTTGATGGGGCACTTGACGTGGTTGTGGGTGCAAACATTGAGCATCTCAGCAGAAGGGAAGGGTACCGAGAAGACCATCGGCGCTGTCTCAGTGACTTCCCAAGAGAAGGCGCTGTCTCTATAATCGCCAATGTATGCCGACAGCTCCGCCCGTATGATCTCAGCGGTAACCACAACCGACGGAGGCGGCTGCTGATCCGGGACGAGGGTGATCGTCGCCAGGTGCGGCCGGACGGGCTCGTCCTCCAGGGTCGCGTCCACCTAGTAGAAGCCACCCCCCTGTACCCCGTACCCCGGGTAGGCAAGAGTGATAGGGCACCGGGAGGGTGCCAAGCACTCCGAATGGAAGTGACCGGCACACCCACGGTTGATGCACACCGTCTCCTCACGGGTCCTGGCGCGACCCGCTCTGGCCGGGGGAATCACCGTGGCCTCCTGCTCCGGCTCCCCGACAGCCGACCTCCCCGATCCGTCCACGATGGCAGGACCACCGAGCCCACCCGAGCGCTTCTTCTTCCGCTTCGTCAATGGCCCAACCGAACTTGGAGCCTCCCCCGGGGTGCTAAGGGGGGTGTACCGCGGCGACCCGGATGAGGACCTAAGCCAATCGCACGAGTCCGCACGGTCCGGCTCCATAGACCCATACCAAGCACGGTCGTCCGAACTCACGGATCTCCGGGCGCCTTGGTGCGAGCTCTGACCCACCTCCAGATCGGGCCGTCTAGGGGTGGAGTATGCAGGCCGGCGCTGCAGCTCGAGGCGGATTTCATCTTCGCGTCGCTGGTCGTCTTCACGTAGCCGCCCAGCCTCCTCCCGGCGTCGCACCCCCTGGGAGCCAGGCAGAGGGAGCCACGCGTCGCGGCGGCCGTCGTGGGTGCCCTCACGAGCAGGGGCCGGCCAGTAGGGAGCGGCTGCTGAAGCCATGCGGGGAGCGGCCCAGTCATCCCGGTCAGCGAGCCGGCGGTCGTCAGCCCCCCGTCGGGCGCCGTCCCCAGCCGGCATGGGAGGGCCGCGCGGCGGGCGAGAGGACTCAGATAGCTCCAACGGCCTCTTCGGGCGGGACCCCTCATCCCCAGGCAGGCGGGAAGCCATCAACACGACCTCGTAGGAGCGCGCGGGGGCGGGGGTGAGTGGCGGCGCGACGGAGTTGGGCGGCAATGGGAGGGGATTGAGGGTTTTGGGGGGGGGGGGGGGGGGTACGGGTGACAGTGGCGGCGCGCGATGGGAGATGTGTCGGGCGTTCAATCCAAACCTAGCGATGTTGGTGCGTGGTGATCTAGATGATTAAATTAAGAAACTTTGGGGTGAGTAATATTGTTGTGGAAACTTACAAGACAGATGGCAGAATAAAGCTAGATGCATTAGGGAAAAACTAAAGGAGTGGAATTTAAATTATCAGTGGTTCTATAAAAACAGAGGGTGGCTTTAGTTGAGAAGATAGATAACATCGATAAGGAGAGCGATGGTTTTAGTAGAGAGAACTACTTATTAAGAAAAGACATAGAGGAACAAAGGAAGATTTTTTTTTTTAGAGAAGAAGAGATTATGTGGCTGCAGAGATCTAAAGAGAAAGAGCTGTTGGAAGGGGATGCACTCCCTCATTACTTCATTTCTAGGGCTAGTGGTAGGAAGAGAAAAAATAGGATAACTTCCTTTAATTTTATAGATAATGTTGTGCAAGGGGATAAAGACTTGTTAGACTATGCCACATCCTTTTATAAACTTATTTGGCCCTGTTACTAATAATTTAATGTTACTGTCGATTTGGAGTTTCCTTTTGTTTTAGATGATATTGATAGAAGTTTATTAGATAGGGAATTTACTTTAGAAGAGATTTAAAAAGTAGTTTTTCAGATAAAGCATAATAAGGCGCCTGTGCCTGATGTTTTCGCGGCTGAGTTTTATCAACATTTTTGGGAAGTAACTGGTGTTGATTTACTTAAATTGTTTAATTATTTTTATCATGGTAAACTAGATTTAGTTAGATTTAACTATGGAGAGCTCACTCTGCTTCCCACATATGTGGGGGCCGAAACACTGCAATAGTATAGACCTATATGCCTATCTGATGTGATTTTTAAATTTACTAAGGTAACTAAAAATAGGGCAAGTATAGTAGCTGACAAAACTATAACTCCTGTGCAAACAACATTTATTAAAGGTAGATATATATTAGATGAATTGGTGGTGTTACACGAAGTCATGCATGAAGTACATAAGAAAAAGATGGATGTTTTTAAAGTATATTTAGAGAAAGCGTACGATAAGATTAACTGGACAGTTTAGATTTGTTGAGGGAAAAGAAGGATTTCATGATAAGTATATTAATTGGGTGATGCAAACAGTTACCTCAGGCAAAGTAGTAGTGATGGTCAATGACCGAATTGGTTCTTTTTTCCTACTAAAAAGGGGTTAAGACAAGGTGACCCCTTGCCACCAATTTTATTTAACATTGCTATAGATATGCTTAAAGTGTTACTAGATAAAGCTCCGGAAAGTGGTTTAATTACTGGTTTAACTCCTGATTTAGTTGATGGTGGCATTTGCATGTTACAATATGCAGATGGCACCATTTTTTGTTTCAAGATGATCTAGAGGGGGCTAAGAACAATAAGTTTATTTTGTCTCTTTGAGCAAATTTCCTGGTTAAAGGTAAATTTTCATAAAAGTGAAGCAATGTGTTTTGGTAATGCTAGAGATAAACAGAATGAGTATACTACTCCCTCCGTTCACTTTTATAAGGCCTTGAAGACATTTCAGACAGTGTGCAAAGCAGTCTATTTTTCACTTGTCTGAAACGACTTACAAAAGTGAACGGAGGAAGTACTATTTTTACTTGTCGATAGGATATCTTTTCTTTAAGTATTTAGGTATTCCTGTTAATTGTGTAAGATATGCAATAGTGATTGTGATCCTACTGTAAAAAAAGTTGAGAAGGAAGTAGGTCCTTGGAAAAGTAAATTACATTCATATGGAGGCGGGTTAATTTTACTTAGGTCTTGTTTGACCAATATTCCTTTTTTAATGATGTCTATGTTCGAATTACCTACAGGACCAAAGAACAGTATGGATAATATATAGGAAAATATTTTTCCAGCAAGAAGGTGAAGATACTAAGAAAGTTCATTTAGTTAATTGGGAGACTGTTTGCTTACCTAAAGATATGGAAGGCCTGGGTGTAGTAGATCTTACTATTATGAATATTTGTTTATTCTGTAAGTGGCTTGGAAACTAGAGAATGAAAAAGGAGTCTGGCAAGATTTGCTTAGGAAGAAGTATATAGGTAACTACTCTGTCCATGTGTAAAGCTAGACCTGCACAATCACACTTCTGGCAAGGTTTGATGAAAGTGAAGCCTATTTTCTTTAAGTATTGTAGAAAAATTGTGGATTGTGGGTAACGGTAGGAGAACCGGGTTTTGGGAAGATCTTTGGTTAGGAGATAATCCTTTGTGCATTAAATTCCCTAGATTGCATTTGCTTACTTTCAGTGCTAATTTCTCAGTACCAAAAGTTATCAAGAGTGAGTTTGCTACTGTTAGATTTAGAAGGAATTTGTGTGTGTGTGTGTTGGGGGGGGGGGGGGGGCACCTGATATGTGGAACCAGCTGAGACAAATGTGTGATGGTATTACTTTGTCAGGTAAACAAGAATTATATTACTGGCTGTTAACCAAAAATGGTAAATTTAGTGTTAGATCCCTTTATGTTAGTTTCAAATATAGTCAGAAGAAGTTTGGGGGGTTAAACTGCCCTTGAAGGCTAAAGTTCTCATGTGGTTGGTCCTAAGGAAAAGTATGCCAACTAGAGATGTTCTGGCTAAAAGAAACTGGGAAGGTAGTGAAACTAAATGTAGTTTTTGTGATTATGCCGAAAGTATACGACATCTTTTCTTTGACTGCGATTGCTAAATATGTGTGGGGGGCAGTTCGTGTGGCTATAGGTTTGACTGAATTCCCCAAACTGTAGATCAATTTAGTGCTTGGATTGGTAGTTTTAAAGGTAAAGTAAATAGAGGTAAGTGTTGGGTGTGATAACTGTGTTCTGGACACTCTGGAAAACTAGGAACACTGCTACTTTTGACCACATATACCCTAGTGATCCTACTATCGTGGTGTATAAGTTGTCTCATTGGATTAAATTATGGTCTGGTTTACAGATAAAGGAAAACAATTGGAGGTACAGAGATCAAGATGGCCGCAAACTCACTCTTGATAACTTTTATGGTTTGCTATTATGGCCATGCTGCTCATTAAGATGGTTTGCTATCATAGATAGGTTGCTTATTTATCAGTCTTGTTTCAGTGTTTCTTTATTATTATTGTTCGTTTCCTCTTCATTCCTTCAGTTTTATGTTCCTTTATTTTGTATTTTTTCTTGCATCATTTTTCAGTATTTTAGTCAATAATTATTTAGTTCATCTTCAATAGCCCCTTATAATTCTCTATTTAAATAATTATTTCAGTTTTTCCTGTTAGATTCATTTATGCCTTCACTTGATTTAGTTGATCAGTGTGTTTGGTATTTCAATAGTTCTGTATTTTCATTTCTTTAGTGTTCACTTTATCTTTTCTTAGTATGCAGTTTATCATTTTTTAAGTCTTCATTTGTTTATAGTCATCAGTGTCCCAAAGGATCAGTACCTTTGGTATTTCATTTGGTCCTCTTTAGGTTTTGTTTAACTTGTTAGTTATTTTGTCATTCTCTGTTTTGTCCATCAGTTTAAAGTTAAGTTGTTAAGAATAAAGTTAAGCTATCCATCAGTTTAGCTATAAGAATAAGTTTTTCTCTGCCATATGTGCAATCTCTTTTTAAGTCTTGTCAGTTTTGAGAGTTTAACAAGCATCAGGAGAGCAAATCTTTCTTTTCCGGAAAATATTTTTGTTTTCATTTCTTCTTCAGTTTCTGTATGACTTCAGTTTTCTTTTCTTTTTCAGATATAAACATATTATCTTTAGCATGCAATCTCTTTTTAAGTCTATAGAGTTTAACAAGCATCAGGACAGCCAATCTTCTTTTTTTGAAAAAGATTTTCATTTTCATTCTTCTTTAATTTCTGTATGACTTCAGTTTTTCCCCTTCATTTTAATTCTTTTTAGTTGCTCCTTTTTTCTGCAGTTTGTGCCATGCCACTCAAGGGCCAAATTCAACTGTGCAACTGGTGACTACGTGCCCTTTGAGGATGTGAGGGCCGCAGATTCCTCTTCTAGATTAGGGAAGAACACAAAAGAACCCGCATATGTGGCGGCGGGTGGGAGGACTTAATCAGACCGAACAATCTCAGTGAGGGAGATTTGGTCCGTTTTGTACTGGATGGACCAGTGCCAAAGTCGTAGTAGATTTTCATGGTTGCGCCACCGCCCAACCACGCTGAGCTAACAATTGGGGCTGCTGTGTTTACCCAATGCATCAGGCTGACTGCAAACTAGTGAACAAATGAAGACTTAAAAAATGAGACTGCAAACGAGTGTACAAATCTATACCAAACCCTGCTGCACACAGTGGATTCATTGGAGCCACGCTGAGTAGCTTTTTTGTTGTCTGTGTGGGATGGTGACGGGTTTTTGCAAGTGGTCTATGCCTGTTAGGGGACAGGTTACTGCAAACGTTTGCTTAAAGGTCCAAGAGGGGGATGTAGTATTCGACCTGAAACTGGAATGGAAACAGATGTTTCTTCAGGCCGAGCACGGACTGGGGTTACAACAAATACACGTGTCAAAACTGACTGGACAAAACAAATCAACCTAAACCAAATAGCAGAACACACATCTGATAATTAGACACTTGGAATCAGAAAAGGGAAGAACAATGCAATGCAAGGAACTGAACATGCTATTATTGTTAGTTGATTTCTCCAGGCTGGTTTCTTCACTAGATCTTTCACTCCTTGTCGTTGCTCTGGTGTAAAACTCACCATGTTTGTGTTCCCAAATACCAGAGCGTTTCTTCAGTAAGTACCACAATGGGAACAGCACATCTTAGACATAATGTAAGAATTAACCTATTGGTTACCTCCAGTACCCCAGACAGACCTCCGTCCGAGGACTTTTTGCTCTTCTTTCTGTCTATCTAATTATTTTCTGTTTTGCCAACAGTTTAATAGATGATACAATGGTGGAGAGATTACTCGAAAGCAGAACCAATATATAGAAGGTGAGTTGTGTTCACTTGAGTAGTGCCCTGCAAGCCAACATGCATGTACCAGTATGCCATGCATGATCAGAACACACAAAATTTGTTCTCTCTGCTTCTTCTTTTTTCTCATCAAGATGGAGAGATCAAAAATCACATTGATGTGACACAGCGAACTAGTGCAGTGTCATGTTTTTCTTCACTTGATTAGGTGAAATAAGCCCTATTCTTTTTCTTTTTTTTGGAAAAGGCTCTCAACTAAATGACCTTCTACTTGACTACCTACCGATTGATTGGCCCAACAAAATAGCAAGTATAGAGATCAAGATGGTTTGCTATTATGGCCATTCTGCTCATTAAGATGGCTGCAGAGATCTTCAACAGGTGCTGGGGATGGAGACCGACAACTCGCAGGATTGGAGTTGGATGATTCGGACCTGAATCCTTTGGCGAAGACAACTGTTCGGCTTTAGGGTGCTTTTGCTCCAGGGGACTCGTGTTGGATCACCCCGGCTTTAGGAGGCTGGATTTGATGTGTTGTTCTAGATGTTCAGTAGCTTGATGGGCACCAGGGTAGGGTGCCTGTTATCTTACCTGGCTTTTACTTTTGCTGCACTTGACTGACATTCCTTTTTTTCTTAAAGGGAATATATCATTTCATTAAAATTCAGGCACAGCAAGATCGCTGGCTAATAAGTTTACAATACTGCTAGGGGCATCATCCACCCAAAAGCAATCCTGGCGCAGCAAGGCACACCACTGCTAGGCACACCACTGCTTCAGAATGAAGTAAATCTCTCAGGTGCACAGATGTTCCCGCGCCAGCAGCAGCAAAATCATCTCTGAGGACTAGAAACTGGCTCCCCTGTGTTGGCTTTCTTCCTGACATCCCAACACTCCCACACAAGACAAGAGCCCTCAGATGGGAGGCACTATCAGCTTTCCACAATTCACCAAGCATCTCATGGGCAGACTTGTGCTTAACCAAGATTTCCCTAAGACCACCCAACGCCAGCCTGCTCCGACATTCTTTTACCTTCTTACATTGGAGGAAAATGTGTCCGCCGTCTTCATTCAACCGATGACACACTGGGCAGGCCGTGTCCAGTTCCACCCCCAACCTCTGAATCTTCATCCTGTTTGCCAAACTTTCGTGAGCAAGGAGGCGCCCACAAACATTTTGAACTTATTGCGACCCCACAACTTCCAAATTTGCTTCTAGTTGAAATTTTCAGTGCCGCTCCCTTTTATTTCCGCGGAGGTAGCCGTTGATCCTATATACAGGATAAAAGTTACTTCCCAGTCTTGATCTCTTGAATATTTTGCTTGTGTTTTGTGAGAAAGTGTGAATATCTTGAATGGGGGCAAAATTGGATTTCCTGGACAAAACGATGGAACTAATGTAAATTTCAGAGTAGTGATGTTGGAATCAGTAGATGAGGACAGACTTGTTTCACATGGTGTTGTTTGGTTTAGGCCAGGGTTTCTGCTCTTATTTGGACAAGCACATGCAGAAGCAAGTGTCATTTTGTAATGGAAGTAACTTGTCTTATTTGAATACCAGTGTATGCGAGTGGGTGCTAAATGGATTTGAAATGTGACTATTGTTCTTGACATACATGCCACTTTCGTCTCCATTGGGGACTGATGGATTCTATTATCTTCCTCATCAACTTGGGTGAAGCTTTTTTTTTAAGGAGGGTCACGCCCGGCCTCTGCATCGAAGTGATGAATGCGGCCATACCATTCTTCCTCATCAACTTGGGTGAAGCTGACTATACCATTCTTGAAAAAGGAAGCTGCGGCATTCTTTGTGGACTTAACTCTTAAGAGATTCTGGTAAATCCGTAGATGAATTCTGGTACTAGGTTCTAGTTTGGAGTAGGCAGATGGAGGCTGGTGATGCATCACTCTGGCGTAGACTGCTACACAGGGAGCTGATCGCAATGTATGCCAGCGCCCGCGCTTCTCCAAAGATTGCTACACCAGTTCTTGTTGAGCCCTGCCCTTCACCCGCCGACTCTCTAGGCACATGGGTGAGAGGTACGTTGGCCTGGGCAGTCCTGGAGCTGCAATCTTCCCTGGAGCTGTCTGGCAATGGCAGTGACGCCGCCCTGCTGGGCGAGGCCTAATGTCGTTGCGTGTCTGTAGTTGAGGGCACCTCCTCACCTAGTTGTAGTCGCTTGGTGAGGACGGTCGTGTGTGTGTGTGTGTGTGTGTGTCCCTCCTTTCTGGAGTTGTACCCCTGATGTCTTCCTGTTCAATGAAATGAAACGCAAAGTCTCTTGCGTTTTCTCGAAAAAAAAAGTTTGGAGTATTACCTTTTGTCAGCTTAAAGTGACCTTACTACTTCATGGCCATCAAACTAACTTTTAATCTCAAGAATCAGTGCGCTGACTGAAGTACACGGGCTTTTTGCAACCTGTCCAGATGGACAAAATGAGATGCTACTAAAAGCGCAGCGATAATAAACTTGTCCCGAGCATTCAGAGAGGGAGTGATGATCTACATCTACATGATTGCACTGGAAGATCAAATACAGTAGGCTACCAAGGAGGGGAACACAGTATGATTCGTTTTGGTGCTCTTTTGGTAAGTGAACATATCTTAGTTTTAGGACTGGAATAGAACTGTCTAATATTCTAATTGTCTCTTTTGGGTGTACAGGGATAGGCCCATTCCTTGGTTATTCAATCTATCTTGAAAAAAAAAGGTAGCAGCAGTTTCCACATCGTAGTCCCAAAAGTCTCTCATCATCTTCTACCCGCGAAGAAAATCCTCAAACTTACCGCCCGAGTAACCGTCATCAAGATTGATCAGTTGCAAAGACCGAAACTTCAGCAATAACACACGCCACCATGGACTACATGAACCATAGTAGAAACATGTCGCAAGAGGCGGGACAAAACGCACGCTTGAACAATGTCAGGCAGGGCCTATGAACAAGCTGTTGAAGATCTGCCGCAGAACCACCAACAGGAAGAAAGAAGAACACACATTTAAGGCTTGACGAAGAGAGGAGGCACTGATGTACCACCTTGACGCTCGCCCAGATCCAACACTATGCTTGATTATTCTGGCCGCCGCCATCGGCACCATGGCATCGCCCAATATATCCGGCTGCCCCACGGGACCATGCCATCAGCCTACCGCCGGTATCGATGCAAACACTATCGGGGCTTATGACATTGCCGCGATGTCATCGCCGCCTCAACATCGTAACTGGGAGACATGAACAAAGAGCTACACAACAAGAGAGTACACACCTGATGAAGTTACACAACAAGAGTACACACCTGATGAAGAAGGCAGTCCCGCGCCTAGATGACGTCCTGTCAGTCCTGAGCAGGTCGAGAACGATGGTCTTGCTGGAGAATAGAGAAACCCTAGCCGCCTTTGTGTGGGGAGAAGAGAAAGAATGAATTGGATTTTCCCCTTAGCACCATAAAGAACCAAGATATTCTGGTGATGGATTCTAATGGCATAAGTTTGATCGTCTTTTGTCAGAAATGGCATAGTTGAAATAGTTTTGTTAGGGCTAGTCCAGAGCGTTTAGCTGAAGCTGTGACCACTGGAAATGAGTAATCTTGCCCCATCTACCCACATGCCAAATGTGATTTACTTCTTCTATAAAAAAATGTGATTTACTTTTTCATGACCATAAAACTGACATTTCATCTCAGCGTGCTAAAGAATTTATGCAGGCTTCTCACAACCAGTTCAGATGAACAAATGAGATACTACTATTGCTCGCTGAGCGTACCCACATGCCAAATGTGATTTACTTCTTCTATAAAAAAAAATGTGATTTACTTCTTCATGACCATAAAACTGACATTTCATCTCAGCGTGCTAAAGAATTTATGCAGGCTTCTCACAACCAGTTCAGATGAACAAATGAGATACTACTATTGCTCGCTGAGCGTGCACTGATAAATGGTGTACTGATCATCCATGCTGCCCTGGAAGATCAAAGCAGTATGTTACCAAGGATGGGGATTCGTTTGGGTGCTGTTATGGGACTGTCAAGTAAATACTTGTTTTTGTTTCAGAACTGACAATAGAATTGGGATTGTCCAATTTGAGTGTTGGATTCAGAACTGGGAATCTATCTATCTGGAAAGAAAGGCAGCACAGCAAGAATGCTTAAAAGGGCAGCCCAGTGCACGTAGCTCCCGCTTGCGCAGTGTCTGGAATAATGCTTAAAAGGACAGCAACAATGCTTGATTATGTAAAATTTGTGACAGAGAAAAGCTACAGCCAGAACTCATGTACCCAGTACAGGTTCGGTTCTGAAAATAAAACTAACAGCAGAATGAGCTAATGCAGCTCTTTAAAAAGCAGTACTAATTCAACGCTACGGTAGCAAGAAAAAAACATCACAAGCCATCGACAATTTGAAGGTGACCGGGAGAGTAAGACCAAGGAGCACTGCGCTGACAGGACTGCATTCCACCGAAATATGAACATTACCATCATCAGTCACCAATACCTTAGTAAAGCCTGAGGCGGCACTTCGACGAACCGCAGAAGCATTTCTTCTCCTTCACCTTGCCATTCTTGTGCACATTACCTATGTTATAATTATAATCGTAAGTAAGCTCTTGTAGCGGACGGATATTCTTTTCGGCGAAAAGCATAACATGCGGCATCCTCTTATCATCATGGTCCCAGAGAACATCCTGTGCATGCATGTTTGGAGTGCAGCTATGGTTGATGAATCTTCCAACATTACCACACTTTGCAGCATCTATTGTATAGCCCAAACCCTCCGCTGTCATCTCGGATTTAGAAGATTGTGAACCTTCTTCTTCATCGTCATCATCGTCATCGTCACGACCAATATCAAAAAGGTACTCATCATTTTCTGTCCTCTCAGCTTCTGTCTCTTGCAATACCTCACCTACATACTCACATACGAAACTACCTGAAGGGATAAAACTGAGGGATCTTACACCCCAACCTGTCTTCCCAGTCTTGAATATTTCCAGTGGAACTTTGGGGCCATGCTGGCTCACCCTATTGTGGCATGTTGGTGGGCACCTGCATGCAGTTTTGACAATTTGGTTAGCTCACCATTTCAGTTTAACCTAAATTGTCTAGTGTGAACAAATAACTTTTCGTCAAAACCAACTTCCAGGTAAGCAGGCTTCGGCTGTACGAGACAGTTTCCCATATTTCACTGCCATCTGGATTTACCAATCTAAACTTACCATGCCAGAACTAGTATAACATTGGGCTGGCAATAAGAACATGTTGTCGGACATTAAAAATAAAATATTAATGGGTTATTCTTGCCTAGCTAGGTTATGCTATTTTGTTTTGTAAGTTACTGAGCACCCTACCTGCATGATGGGCCACACTCATATATGAGAGGCTTTGTATAAACAATTGCGCTATTCAAATTGAATGGGATCTCCCCTCCATTTTTCACAGCACAAGCACATTCACTAGAGTCCGAGCAACCGTTAGTGCAGTCACAGCCTATTGAAGGTGCTTTTGCATATGAGGGCGGATATATGACTTTGGTGATGTACTTAAATGGCGTTGGCAGCACGCCATCAATTGTGTTGATCACACATATGGGAATACTCTCTTTTCCTTGAGATATGTCAGACAAACAAAGGCCTTCACGAACGGTAAGAGAGTTATTATTCCTACAAGTGAGAGACTGAGAAACACCAGCAATAGACCTCTTCCCTTCTGTCCACAGGCATTTGTCAGGAGCCATCAATGCTAATACAGTCATCTTGTTGGTAACAAGGCCGACATTATCATTTTCTTTAATTTGATCGGTCTGAAGATGATCCCCACACTTAGACTTCTCTGTGAATTTATTCCCAGAGTCCTTGTCGATGCCATCGCGCTTTAACTTATGAGCAAACATGCCTTTCTTCACGTTTTTAATATTTGAGGAGCGCGCCACTCCTCTCCGAGTTCTTGAAATTTGGTTTCTCGTCTTGTCATCTTCAAAGACCCGCCTATCATCTAACAATGTCACATTCACCTTGACATTATCTGGTTTCTTGCCCTTTGTCTTAAAATTAACAAGAGCTCTCACATGGTTCCTCGGAGTACCTTCTTGCAAGCTTCCTTCACATTTGGTTTTTACATCAACAACCCCCGCTACAAGTGGTACATCCTTTGGATCGCTCAATCGACTTCTCTCATCAATCTTCGTAACTTTGCTTTGGGTATCAACACTCACCTCATCGGAAGGAGCACATCGAGGGATGTTGACGCATGATTTATTATTTCTTTCATGCGCAAGTAGTGCCAAAGATTTCTCATCATCTTTTGAGGAGGAATCTTCTCCGCCCTCTCTTGCCTTGCGCCTATCCGATGTAGAAGGGGTAACTTTGGAGTGCAATTCTTTCCTTGAAGTAGCAACCTTTTTCTTCACATTTTTCCTAGGAGCAAGCGATTTAGGAGCACTGGCAATAGATTTCTTTCGTTGCGTCCAAGGGCATCTGTCTGGAGCCATCAATGCTTGTATAATTACCCTATTAGTATTAAGGCCCACAGCATCCTTATCTTCAATTTGATCGGTCGCAACATGCTCTCCACACTTGGATGCCGAGCGTATCACGTCAATCACCCCTGCATCATCTACCAATGTCACATTGATCTTGACAATCCCTGCACTCTTGCCCTTTCTCTTCACATTAAGTGGGCCTCTCGGATGAGTCCTCGGAGTACCTTCATGCACGTGTCCTTCGCGTCTGCTTCTAATCTCAGTGTTCCCCACTACTAGTGGTGCGCGCTTCCTTTCACGTAATAGTCTTCTACCATTCATCTGCTCCGAGAAACTATGTCTTGGTGAGTCGTCCGTAACATCATTTAGCGGATTATCATGGCTGCGTTGGCCTCTTGCAAAACCATCTTGAACAATAACGTTGACGACTTGAGATTCTTGGATCTTCTCATTGTGTGCCTCAGTAGCTCCTCCAACCTCTTCTATTTTGCCTTCCATATCCACATTAGAATCATCTTGCCTCAAAATCGGAGAAGCACCATGACCTGAAATTGTAATCGTGAGCAAGGCATCCACTACATAGGCACACCCACAAGCGAAAAATGATTGGCATGTCTTCATACCAACATAATTTCGTGGGCGGTCTACAAAATCATCTGGAGCGACACAATTGACAACTTGAGATTCTTGCATATGATTGTGTGCCCCGGTGGCACCTCCGACCTCTTTTCTTTTGCCTTCCGTTTCGTGATTAGAATCATCTCGCCTCAAAACCGGAGAAGCACCATGACCTGAAATTGTAATCGTGAGCAAGGCATCCACTACATAGGCACACCCACAAGCGAAAAATGATTAGCATGTCTTCATACCAATATAATTTCGTGGACGGTCTGCAAAATCATCAGGAGCAACACAATTGACGACTTGAGATTCTTGCATATGATTGTGTGCCTTGGTGGCACCTCCGACCTCTTCTCTTTTGTCTTCCGTTTCGTGATTAGAATCATCTCGCCTCAAAATCGGAGAAGCACCATGACCTGAAATTGTAATCGTGAGCAAGGCATCCACTACATAGGCACACCCACAAGCAAAAAATGATTAGCATGTCTTCATACCAACATAATTTCGCGTACGGTCTGCAAAATCATCTGGAGCGACACAATTGACGACTTGAGATTCTTGCATATGATTGTGTGCCCCGGTGGCACCTCCGACCTCTTTTCTTTTGCCTTCCGTTTCGTGATTAGAATCATCTCGCCTCAAAACCGGAGAAGCACCATGACCTGAAATTGTAATCGTGAGCAAGGCATCCACTACATAGGCACACCCACAAGCGAAAAATGATTAGCATGTCTTCGTACCAATATAATTTCGTGGACGGTCTGCAAAATCATCAGGAGCGACACAATTGACGACTTGAGATTCTTGCATATGATTGTGTGCCTTGGTGGCACCTCCAACCTCTTCTCTTTTGTCTTCCGTTTCGTGATTAGAATCATCTCGCCTCAAAATCGGAGAAGCACCATGACCTGAAATTGTAATCGTGAGCAAGGCATCCACTACATAGGCACACCCACAAGCAAAAAATGATTAGCATGTCTTCATACCAACATAATTTCGCGTACGGTCTGCAAAATCATCTGGAGTGACACAATTGACGACTTGAGATTCTTGCATATGATTGTGTGCCTCGGTGGCACCTCCGACCTCTTCTCTTTTGCCTTCTGTTTCATTATTAGAATTATCTCGCCTCAAAATCGGAGAAGCACCATGACCTGAAAGTGTAATCGTGAGCAGGGCATACACTACAAAGGCACACCAGCTAGCAAAAAATGATTGGCGTGTCTTCATACCAACATAATTTCGTGGACGGTCTGCAAAATCATCTGGAGCAACACAATTGACGACTTGAGATTCTTGCATATGATTGTGTGCCTCGGTGGCACCTCCGACCTCTTCTCTTTTGCTTTCTGTTTCGTGATTAGAATCATCTCGCTTCAACATCGGAGAAACACCACAACCTGAAATTGGAAGAGTGAGCAAGGCATTCACTGCTAAGGCACGCCGACTAGTGAAAATGATTGGTGCGTCTGCATACCAGCACCTCCTTACCTCCGACACCGATGCCGGTAGCAGCAACACTCCCACAGCCAGGCGGAAATCTGCGCTTGGCTGAGACCGCTCTCCTCTTGGGAGGCGGATTCATGACAGATGCCGACCACCTCTTCTTTCTGCTCTCGTCCTCCTCCCTCTCCAATTCACCATCACCCACTCTGCTTCCCGCAACACTGCCATCTCCATTGCCAATAACAACATCCTCATCCCTGACCAATTGCCCCTCCACATTCAACGAATCGGCCATACCACCGCCATCTTCCATGGAACCATTAGCAGGAGCAACGGCACATTTCCGTGGGGCAGCGAACGCCAGCGGCATCACATCGAGCGCCCTGACCCCTGCCTGGCCATCCGAGGGGCGCGCATCCCCGTCGCCGGGCGGCTGCGGCTGAGGGGGGTCGCGCGGGAGGCCGCCGTTGCACGCCGCAGAGGAAACGCCCGCGTCCCCGGCCGCCTCGTCCGCCGTGCCCTGGACGCCCTTCTCGCCGTCGCCGCCCTCGGGGACGCGGCCGCAGCTCGGCGGCCAGGAGCGCCGGGCGGAGACACCCCCACGAGGCGGCAGCACCTCCACCCCCGCCGTCGGGGCGCAGACCCTGCGTACAAATCCAGATCGACACCTCGTCAACCAATCTACAGAAAGGGGACGAGCCAAACCATGGATAGATATCGGCGTTCGCGACACGCGCGTACGCGCACGCGACGGGCCGGGTGGTTTCGCCGGACGGGCACTCACATTCCGCCGACGGGCAGCGGCAGGCGGCGGAGGTGGCGTCGTCTGGCGACTGGAGGGGAGGTAGAGGGTGGAGACTGGAGCGGTCTCCCCCTATGTTTGGGAAGGAGATGCGCATGGGTTGTTTCGTATAGTACTCCTACTATTACTCCCGCGATATTGTTGCTCCGTCGTCGTGACGATAGCTGATTTCTTTCGTTATGACGCATGATTTGGTCGGTACTGTAAAGAAAGATCGGTCTGACCGAATCAGATCGTACGGGCTCTAGAATCCTCCGAAATGACAAGGTTGACTATGGGTGGGTTGGATTATTTGTGGTTTTATTACTTACAACAAAAAGGTTCACTTGTTGCCGGATCGGCCAACTGCATATAAAAATGCTTTACTCTGCACTGAAAGATTCTAAACTTATACTCCCTCTCTGCGTTTCTTTTTACTCCGTGCTATAGGATAAATATCAATATCCACCATATCAAATCAGTATCATTTTTTTGCGGATAAAATCAGTATAGTTAGATGCATCATGAAATTAATTTTCATATCTCATATTAAAATATCAATATTCACAATACCAAATTTATATCATTAGATGCACCATGGAGTATTCTAAATGCTGATATTTTTCAATATAAATTTGACTCAAACTTTACAAAGTTTGGCTTGAGACAAATCTTTATGTAGAGTAAAAAGAAACAGAGGGAGTACTGCCTCCAAGTTCTTAGAGCATCTACAGCTAGACTTTGCAAATCCGACCCCCTGTACGTCCGCGGACGCGTCCCGACACGCCCATATTTCCCTCCCGACATTCATATATCTCGAATCCGGACTCTCAAATCCATGCGCGTCGATCATAAAAGACAATGTCACACGTAAATAGCAAATGTTGGTACGAAGCATAGATGGCGTTTACACAAAATTTATTTTAAGTGCCAAACTCAAACATTAGCTCATTAGTTGCCATTTTGGGCCCACATGTGATCCACAAGATCATTGAGTAGTTGCGTGTGCACCTGATGATCTCGAAGATTCTGATGCATCTGCAGAAAGTTCATAAACTAAGCCGCATCTTGATCTTCCGGGATTTCAACTTGATCTCCGGGTGCTTCGAAATCATGGTTTGGGGCTACACCATCATCCTCATCCTCGACAATCATATTGTGGAGAATAACACAACATGTCATCAGTTGCCACAAAGTTTCTGATTCTCACATCATTGCAGCGCCCCGCACAATTCCCCGACGAGCTTGAAGCACACCAAATGCCCTCTCCACATCCTTCCTAGCCGCTTCATGCATTGTTGTAAAGTGACTCTGTTTATAGCCGTGCGGTTCGGATATGGTCTTCACAAACGCCGCCCACTGAGGATAGATACCATCGGCAAAATAGTATCCCATGTTGTACTCTTGGTCATTAACGATGTAGTTGCACGACCCCCCATTGCAAAGTCTCCCGAACACCGGAGATCGTTGAAGCACGTTGATGTCATTGTGAAAACCCAGTATTCCAAAGAAAGATTGCCAACCTTGATGATGTCATTGTGAGAATCCATAAGTCATGTGATGTCACCGCTTCTAGTATGATGATGGCCTCTCTGGTGTGACCTTGATATAATCCCCGCAAACCTTTGGGGCAGTTTTTCCACTGCCAATGAATGCAATCAATTGATCCAAGCATTCCTAAAAACCCCATTACCTCTCCAATAGCCAACAACTTCTTTGTGTCCTGCGCATTTGATTCTCTGGAATACTGAGGTCTAAACACCTCCATGATACGTCTCCATCGTATCTATAATTTTTATTGTTACATGTTGTTATATTATCATTCTTGGATGTTTTACATCATTTTATAGCACCTTTATATCATTTTTGGGAGACCTATTGACATAGTGCCCAGTGCCAGTTGCTATTTTTTGTTTGTTTTTTACTTCGCAAAATATCCCTATCAAACGGAGTCCAAATGCAGCGAAACTTTTTGGAGATTTTTTTTACCAAAAGACAACTTGGGAGCAAAGGAAGTACCTGGGAGGGGTCCCGTGGGGCCCAAAAGACACCAGGGCGTGCCAGAGGCCCCTGGCGCGCCCTAATGGGTTGTGGGGCACAAGGGGTCTCCTCCACCGCCTCTCAACTCTATAAATATCCAAATATTCCAGAAACCCTAGGGGAGTCGACGAAACACAATTCTAGCCACCGCAAGTTTCAGAACCACGAGATCCAATCTAGAGCCCTATTCTGGCACCTTGCCGGAGGGGAACACGATCACGGAGGGGTTCATCATCCTCATTGGTGCCTCTCCAATGATGCGTGAGTAGTTCACCATAGACCTACGAGTCTGTAGATGGTAGCTAGATGGTTTCTTCTCTCTTTTTGATTCTCAATACAATGGTCTCTTGGAGATCTATTTGATGTAATGACTTTTTATGGTGTGTTTGTTGGGATCCGATGAAGTTCGAGTTTATGATCAGATCTATATTCATGAATATTATTTGAGTCTTCTTTGATCTCTTATATGCATGATTATTTATAGCCTCATATTTCTTCTCTGAATCTTTGGTTTAGTTAGGCCAACTAGATTGATTTTTCTTGCAATGGGAAGAGGTGCTTTGTGATGGGTTCGATCTTGCGGTGTCCTCACCCAGTGACAGAAGGGGTAGCGAGGCACATATGTATCGTTGCTATTAAGGATAAAAAGATGGGGTATATTCCTACATGAATAGATCTCGTCTACATCATGGCATTGTTCTTATTGCATTACTCCGTTTCTCCATGAACTTAATACACTAGATGCATGCTAGATAGTGGTCGATGTGTGGAGTAATAGTAGTAGATGCAGAATCGTTTCCGTCTACTAATCTTGGACGTGATGCCTATGTTCATGATCATTGCCTTGGATATCGTCATAATTGTTTGTTCTTCTATCAATTGCCCAACAGTAATTTGTTTACCCACCTTATGCTACTTTCTCGAGAGAAGCCGCTAGTGAAATCTATGCCCCCGGGGTTTATCTTTTATCATATTTGCCTTCAGATCTACTTTTAACATATTTGTTTTCAGATCTATATTTCCAAAAACCAAAAAAATATCTTGCTGTACTTTTTCTTTACTTATTTTATTTTGTGTTTTTGCAAGATCTATTTATCCAATCTACCATAAATTAATCTATCTTTTTACTGAGGGGGGGTTGACAACCCCTCTTACGCGTCGGGTTGCAAGTATTTGTTCTTTGTGTGCAGGTACCGTTTACATGGTGTTACTTTGTTCTCCTATTGGATTGATACCTTGGTTTCACAACTGAGGAAAATACCTACCGTGGTTGTACTGCATCATCCCTTCCTCTTTGGGGAAATACCGACGCAGTTTCAAGCCGCATCAAAAGGAATTTCTAGCGCCGTTGCCGGGGAGACATCATCAACATCTATCAGGTTCCTAATCACAAATCTTATCTCCTTGCAATTTACACTATTTGCCATTTTCCTCTCGTTTTCATGTCCCCCTTTTCTCAAAATTTGCCTTTTTATTTCGTCTTCTTTTTCGTTCGCCTTTTTCTCGTCAGATCTATTGTTTGCTTGCAATCTTGTTTGCGTAGTCATGATGTCTGAAGAAAATACCAAATTGTGTGATTTTTCCAATACCAATAATAATGATTTTATTAGCACTCCGATTGCTTCTCTCGCCACTAGTGCGAAATCTTGTGATATTAATGTCGCGTTGTTGAATCTTGTTATGAAAGAGCAATTTCCCGGTAATCCTAATGAGGATGACGTGTCCCATCTAAACACATTCATAGAATTGTGTGATATGCAAAAGAAAAAAGATGCGGACAATGATATCGTGAAATTAAAATTGTTTCCTTTCTCTTTGAGGGATCATGCAAAATTTTGGTTTTTCTTATTTGCCTCGCAATCGTATCGATTCTTGGAATAAGTGCAAAGATGCTTTTATTACTAAGTATTGTTTGCCCGCGAAATTATTTCCCTTAGAACTTAAATCATGAATTTTAAGCAAGCTGAGCATATACATGTTGCACAACCTTGGGAAAGAATGAAATTGAAGCTAAGAAATTGTCCTACTCATGGTTTAAATCTTTGGATGATTATACAAAAAAATTATGCGGGGTTGAATTTTGTTTCTACAAAAAAATTAGATTCCACCGCGGGTGGTACTTTTATGGAAAATACTTTGGGTGAAGCTACTAAATTGCTAGATAATTACTTGGCAAATTATTCACAATGGATACCGAAAGAGCACCTACTAGTAAAAAAGTTAATTCGGTTGAAGAAATTAGTACTTAGAGTAAAAAAGTTGATGCTCTTATGAAATTGGTTGCTGATAAAAATGCTCCTATTGATCTTAACGATGTGCCTTTGTTTACTTTGATTGAGCAAAATAGTGATCCCGTAGATGTAAGTTTTGAAGGAAATATGCCCTATATGCAATAATAAAGTTGTTATTTTATATTTCCTTATTCATGATAAATGTTTATTAATCATGCTAGAATTGTATTGATCGGAAACCTAAATACATGTGTGAATACATAGACAAACATTGTGTCTCTAGTGAGTCTCTATTTGACTAGCTCATTGATCAAAGATGGTTAAGGTTTCCTAACCATGGACATGAGTTGTCATTTGATAACGGGATCACATCATTAGGAGAATGATGTGATGGACAAGGCCCATCTATTAGCTTAGCATAACGATCGTTTAGTTTTATTGCTATTGCTTTCTTCATGTCAAATACATATTCCTTCGACTATGAGATTATGCAACTCCCGGATACCGGAGGAATGCCTTGTGTGCTATCAAACGTCACAACATAATTGGGTGATTATAAAGATGCTCTACAGGTATCTCCGAAGGTGTTTGTTGGGTTGGCATAGATCGAGACTAGGGTATGTCACTCCGTCTATCGGAGAGGTATCTCTGGGCCCTCTCGGTAATACACATCATAAGAAGCCTTGCAAGCAAAGTGACTAATGATTTAGTTAAATGATGATGTATTACGGAACAAGTAAAGAGACTTGCCGGTAACGAGATTGAACTAGGTATGAAGATACCCACGATCGAAACTCGGGCAAGTAACATATCGATGGACAAAGGGGATAACGTGTGTTGTCATAACGGTTCGACCGATAAAGATCTTCGTAGAATATGTAGGAGTCAATATGAGCATCCAGGTTCCGCTGTTGGTTATTGACCGAAGAGGTGTCTCGGTCATGTCTACATAGTTCTCGAACCCGTAGGGTCCGCATGCTTAACGTTCGATGACGATTTAGTATTATATGAGTTATGTGATTTGGTGACCGAATGTTGTTCGGAGTCCCGGATGAGATCACCGACATGACGAGGAGTCTCTAAATGGTCGAGAGGTAAATATTGATATATAGGACGATGGTATTCGGACACCAGAAGTGTTCTGGAGGGTACCGGGTACATATAGGGTCACCGGAAGGGGTTCCGGGCACCCCCGGCAAAGATATGGGCTTAATGGGCCAAGGGAGGGACAGACCAGCCCACAAGGGGCTGGTGCGCCCCTCCACTTGGCCGGCCAGCCCTAGGAAAAGGAAAGGGGGAGGGCAAGTCCCTCCTTCCTTCCCTCCTCAAGGGAGAAAGGAAAAGGGGCACGCCACCTCCCCCTTCCTTCCCCTGGCGCCTATACAAGGAAGGGGGGACCAGGGCAGGAGCCCAAGTGGGATTCGGCCCCACTTGGGGCGCCCCTTGGCCTCTCCCCTCTCCCTCCCACCTATATATATGAGGAGGGGGCGCCTAGCACATAGAACATCAATTGTTAGCCATGTGTGGTGCCCCCCTCCACGGTTTACACCTTCAGTCATAGTTTCGTGGTGCTTAGGCGAAGCCCTGCAAGGATCACTACACCATCACCGTCACCTCACCGTCGTGCTGACAGAACTCATCTACAACCTCGACACCTTGCTGGATCAAGAAGGCAAGGGACGTCACCGAGCTGAATGTGTGCAGAACTCAGAGGTGTCGTACGTTTGGTACTCGATCGGTGGAGCGCGAAGAAAGTTCGACTACATCAACCGCGTTGTGAAATGCTTCCGCTTTCGGTCTACAAGGGTACGTAGACACACTCTCCCCCTTGTTTCTATGAATTTCCTAGATAGATCTTGCGTGACCGTAGGAATTTTTTTGAAATTGCATGCTACGTTCCCCAACAGTGGCATCTGAGCCAGGTCTATGCGTAGATGATATGCACAAGTAGAACACAAAGTGTTGTGGGCGGTGATCGTCATACTGCTTACCACCAATGTCTTATTTTGATTCGATATTGTTGGATGAAGCGGCCCGGACCAACCTTACATAACCACGTTCATGAGACTGGTTCCACCGACAGACATGCAACTAGTTTTGCATAAAGGTGTCTGGCGGGTGTCTGTTTCTCCTACTTTAGTTGAATCAAATGCGGCCGGTCCTTGTTGAAGGTTAAAACAGCAAACTTGATAAATCACCGTTGTGGTTTTGATGCGTAGGTAAGAGTAGTTCTTGCTAGAAGCCCGTAGCAGCCACGTAAAACTTGCCACAACAAAGTAGAGGACGTCTAACTTGTTTTTGCAGGGCATGTTGTGATGTGATATGATCAAGACATGATGTGATATACGTTATTGTATGAGATGACCATGTTTTGTAAAAGTTATCGGCAACCGGCAGGAGCCTTATGGTTGTCTCTTTATTGTATGAAATGCAAACGCCATGTAATTGCTTTACTTTATCACTGTGCGTTAGCGATAGTTGTAGAAGCAATAGTTGGCAAGACGACCACGACGCAACGATGGAAATCAAGGTGTCGAGCCGGTGAAAATGGAGATCATGACGATGCCTTGGAGATGGAGATCAAAAGCACAAGATGGATGGCCATACCATGTCACATATTTTTGATTGCATGTGATGTTTATCTTTTATATGCATCTTATTTTGCTTAGTACGGCGGTAGCATTATAAGATGATCCCTTCAATAAATTTCAAGGTAAAAGTGTTCACCCTGAGTATGCACCGTTGCGACAGTTCGTCGTGTTGAGACACCACGTGATGATCGGGTGTGATAGACTCTACGTTCACATACAACGGGTGCAAGACAGTTTTGCACATGCAGAATACTTGGGTTAAACTTGATGAGCCTAGCATGTACAGACATGGCCTTGAAACACTGGAGACTGAAAGTTCGAACGTAAATCATATAGTAGATATGATCAACATAGAGATGTTCACCATTGATGACTACTCCATCTCACGTGATGATCGGACATGGTTTAGTTGATTTGGATCACATATCACTTAGATGACTTGAGGGATGTCTATCTAAGTGGGAGTTCTTAAGTAATTTGATTAATTGAACTTAATTTATCATGAACTTAGTCCTGATAGTATTTGCATATCTATGTTGTAGATCAATGGCTCGTGCTACCGTTCCCCTGAATTTTAATGCGTTCCTAGAGAAAGCTAAGTTGAAAGATGATGGTAGCAACTACACGGACTAGGTCCGTAACTTGAGGATTATCCTCATTGCTGCACAGAAGAATTATGTCCTTGATGCACCGCTAGGTGAAAGGCCTGCTGCAGGAGCAGATGCTGATGTTATGAATGTCTGGCAAGCTCGATCTGATGACTACTCGATAGTTCAGTGTGACATGCCTTACGGCTTAGAATCGGGACTTCAAAGACGTTTTGAACGTCATGGAGCATATGAGATGTTCCAGGAGTTGTAGTTAATATTTCAAGCAAATGCCCGAGTTGAGAGATATGAAGTCTCCAACAAGTTCTATAGCTGCAAGATGGAGGAGAACAATTCCGTCAGTGAACACATACTCAAAATGTCTGGGTATCATAACACTTGACTCAGCTGGGAGTTAATCTTCGAGATGATAGTGTTATTGACAGAGTTCTTCCGTCACTGCCACCAAGCTACAAAGGCTTCGTGATGAACTATAATACGCAAGGGATGAACAAGACAATTCCCGAGCTCTTTGCAATGCTTAAGGCCACGGAGGTACAAATCAAGAAGGAGCATCAAGTGTTGATGGTTAACAAGACCACTAGTTTCAAGAAAAAAGGGTAAGAGAAAGAAGGGGAACTTCAAGAAGAATGGCAAGCAAGTTGCCACTCCCGGGAAGAAGCCCAAAGCTGGACCCAAGCCCGAAACTGAGTGCTTCTACTGCAAAGGGACTGGTCACTGGAAGCGGAACTGCCCCAAGTATTTGGCGGATAAGAAGGATGGCAAAGTGAGCAAAGGTATATTTGATATACATGTTATTGACGTGTACCTTACTAATGCTCGTAGTAGCGCCTGGGTATTTGATACTAGTTCAGTTGCTCTTATTTGTAACTCGAAACATGGGTTACGGATTAAACGAAGATCGGCTAAGGACGAGGTGACAATGTGCGTTGGGGAATGGTTCCAAGGCCGATGTGATCACCGTCGGCACGCTACCTCTACATCTACCTTTGGGATTCGTTTTAGACTTGAATAATTGTTATTTGGTGCCAACATTGAGCATGAACATTATATCTGGATCTTGTTTAGTGCGAGACGGTTATTCATTTAAATCGGAGAATAATGGTTGTTCTATTTATATGAGTAATATCTTTTATGGTCATGCACCCTTGAAGAGTGGTCTATTTTTGTTGAATCTCGATTATGGTGATACACATATTCATAATATTGATGCCAAAAGATGCAAAGTTGATAATGATAGTGCAACTTATTTGTGGCACTGCCGTTTAGGTCATATTGGTGTAAAGTGCATGAAGAAACTCCATGCAGATGGGCTTTTAGAATCACTTGATTATGAATCATTCGATACTTGCGAACCATGCCTCATGGGCAAGATGACTAAAACTCCGTTCTCCGGGACAATGGAGCGAGCCAATGACTTATTGGAAATAATACATACCGATGTATGTGGTCCGATGAGTGTTGAGGCACGCGGCGGGTATCGTTATTTTCTGACCTTCACAGATGATTTGAGCAGATATGGGTATATCTACTTAATGAAGCACAAGTTTGAAACATTTGAAAAGTTCAAAGAATTTCAGAGTGAAGTGGAGAATCACCGTAACAAGAAAATAAAGTTTCTACGATCTGATAGTGGAGGCGAATATTTGAGTTACGATTTGGCCTTCATTAAAACAATGTGGAATAGTTTCACAACTCACGCCACCTGGAACACCACAGCATAATGGTGTGTCCGAATGTCGTAACCGTACTTTATTAGATATGATGCGATCTATGATGTCTCTTACCATTTTACCACTATCGTTTTGGGGTTATGCATTAGAGACAGCTGCATTCACGTTAAATAGGGCGCCGTCTAAATCCGTTGAGATGACACCGTATGAACTGTGGTTTGGCAAGAAACCTAATCTATCGTTTCTTAAAGTTTGGGGTTGCGACACTTATGTCAAAAGGCTTCAGCCTGATAAGCTCGAACCCAAATCGGAGAGGTGCATCTTCATAGGATACCCTAAGGAAACAATTGGGTACACCTTGTACCACAGATCTGAAGGCAAGATCTTTGTTGCCAAGAATGAAACCTTTCGAGAGAAGGAGTTTCTCTCGAAAGAAGTGAGTGGGAGGAAAGTAGAACTTGATGAGGTAATTGTACCTTCTCTCAATTTGGGAAGTAGCACATCAGAGTAATCCGTTCCCGTGATGCCTACACCAACTAAAGAGGAAGCTAATGATGATGATCATGAAACTTCAGATCAAGTTAGTACTGGACCTCGTAGGTTGAACAGAGCACGTTCCGGACGAGAATGGTACGGTAATCCTGTTTTGGAAGTCATGTTACTAGACCATGGCGAACCTATGAACTATGAAGAAGCTATGATGAACCCAGATTTCGATAAAGGGCTTGAGGCCATGAAATCTGAGATAGGATCCATGTGTGAGAACAAAATGTGGACTTTGGTGGACTTGCCCGATGATCGGCAAGCCATAGAGAATAAATGGATCTTCAAGAAGAAGACTGACACTGATGGTAATGTAACTGTCTACAAAGCTCGACTTATCGCAAAAGGTTTTCTACAAGTTCAAGGGGTTGACTATGATGAGAGTTTCTCACCCGTATCGATGCTTAAGTCCGTCCGAATCATGTTAGCAATTGCCACATTTTATGATTATGAAATCTGGCCAATGGACGTCAAAACTGCATTCCTTAATGGATTTCTTAAAGAAGAGTTGTATATGATGCAACCAGAAGGTTTTGTCGATCCTAAAGGTGCTAACAAAGTGTGCAAGCTCCAACGATCCATCTATGGACTGGTGCAAGCATCTGGAGTTGGAATATACGCTTTGATGAGGTGATCAAAGCATATGGTTTTATATAGACTTTCTGTGAAGCCTATATTTACAAGAAAGTGAGTGGGAGCTCTGTAGCATTTCTAATATTATATGTAGATGACATAGTGTTGATTGGAAATGATATAGAATTTCTGGATAGCATAAAAGGATACTTGAATAAGAGTTTTTCAATGAAAGACCTCGGTGAAGTTGCTTACGTATTGGGCATCAAGATCTATAGAGATAGATCAAGACGCTTGATAAGACTTTCAACAAAATACATACCTTGACAAGATTGTGAAGGAGTTCAAAATGGATCGGTCAAAGAAGGAGTTCTTTCATGTATTATAAGGTGTGAAGTTAAGTAAAGAGTCAAAACCCGACCACGGCAGAAGATAAAGAGAGAATGAAAATCATTCCCTATGCCTCAGCCATAGGTTCTATAAAGTATGCCATGTTGTGTGCCAAACTTGTTGTGTACCTTGCCATGAGTTTGGCAAGGGGGTACAATAGTGATCCAGGAATAGATCAGTGGACAGCGGTCAAAATTATCCTTAGTTACCTTAAAGAGGACTAAGGAAATGTTTCTCGGTTATGGAGGTGATAAAGAGTTCATCGTAAAGAGTTACGTCGATGCAAGCTTTGACACTGATCTAGATGACTCTAAGTCTCAATCTAGATACGTATTGAACGTGGGAACAATTAGCTAGAGTAGCTCCATGGAGAGCATTGTAGACATAGAAATTTGCAAAATACATACGGATCTGAATGTGGAAGACCCGTTGACTAAACCTCTCTCATAAGAAAAACATGATCACACCTTAGTACTCTTTGGGTGTTAATGACATAGCGATGTGAACTAGATTACTGACTCTAGTAAACCCTTTGGGTGTTAATCACATGGCGATGTGAACTATGGGTGCTATTCACATGGCGATGTGAACTAGATTATTGACTCTAGTGCAAGTGTGAGACTGAAGGAAATATGCCCTAGAGGCAATAATAAAGTTGTTATTTTATATTTCCTTATTCATGATAAATTTTTATTATTCATGCTAGAATTGTATTGATCGGAAACCTAAATACATGTGTGAATACATAGACAAACACCATGTCCCTAGTGAGCCTCTACTTGACTAGCTCGTTGATCAAATATGTTTAAGGTTTCCTAACCATGGACATGAGTTGTCATTTGATAACGGGATCACATCATTAGGAGAATGATGTTATGGACAAGACCCATCCATTAGCTTAGCATAATGATCATTTAGTTTTATTGCCATTGCTTTCTTCATGTCAAATACATATTCCTTCGACTATGAGATTATGCAACTCCCGGATACCGGAGGAATGCCTTGTGTGCTATCAAACGTCACAACATAATTGGGTGATTATAAATATGCTCCACAGGTATCTCCCAAGGTGTTTGTTGGGTTGGCATAGATCGAGATTAGGGTTTGTCACTCCGTCTATCGGAGAGGTATCTCTGGGCCCTCTCGGTATACACATCATAAAAAGCCTTGCAAGCAAAGTGACTAATGAGTTAGTTACATGATGATGTATTACGGAACGAGTAAAGAGACTTGCCTGTAACGAGATTGAACTAGGTATGAAGATACCGACGATCGAATCTCGGGCAAGTAACATACCGATGGACAAAGGGGATAATGTATGTTTTCATAACGGTTCGACCGGTAAAGATCTTTGTAGAATATGTAGGAGCCAATATGAGCATCCAGGTTCCGCTATTGGTTATTGACCGGAGAGGTGCCTCGGTCATGTCTACATAGTTCTCGAACCCGTAGGGTCCGCATGCTTAACGTTCGATGATGATTTAATATTATATGAGTTATGTGATTTGGTGACCGAATGTTGTTTGAAGTCTCGATGAGATCACGGACACGATGAGGAGTCTCTAAATGGTTGAGATGTAAATATTGATATATAGGACGATGGTATTCGGACACCGGAAGTGTTCCGGAGGGTACCGGGTACATATAGGGTCACCAAAAGGGGTTTCGGGCACCCCCGACAAAGATATGGGCTTAATGGGCCAAGGGAGGGACAGACCAGCCCACAAGGGGCTGGTGCGCCCCTCCACTAGGCCGGCCATCCCTAGGAAAAGGAAAGGGGGAGGGCAAGTCCCTCCTTCCTTCCCTCCTCAAGGGAGAAAGGAAAAGGAGCGCGCCACCTCCCCCTTCCTTCCCCTGGCGCCTATACAAGGAAGGGGGGCAAACCAGGACAAGAGCCCAAGTGGGATTCAGCTACATCAACCGCATTGTGAAACGCTTCCGCTTTCGGTATACAAGGGTATGTAGACACACTCTCCCCCTCGTTGCTATGCATCTCCTAGATAGATCTTGCGTGAGCGTAGGAATTTTTTTGAAATTGCATGCTACGTTCCCCAACAAATTTTGTCTCACGAAACAATTTTACTAACAATGCTTATAGAGGTAATTTTAATCCTAGGTCTTTTCCTAGAAATTCCTCTATGGTAATTCTTCTTACAATAATAATAGGAACCCTCTGATCTTGAGAATAATATTAAAGAATTTATGTTATGCTCAAAAAGTTTTCAATACTACGATAGAAGAAAAGTTGAATAAGATTGATGATATGTCTAGAAGCATTGATAGAATTTCCCATGATGCAGAAACTCTCAAGATTAAAATTTGTCCACATAAGGTTGATATCAATGAATCAATTAAAACTTTATATGTTTCTATGGATGAAAGTAAGAAAAGAACCGCTATGCTTACAGCTAAAAGAGAATTTTTGAAAAAAAAACGTTTTCTACCGATTGCTTTCATAAAAATGATGAAGATCTTAAAGTGATTGATGTTTCTTCTATTGATTCCTTGTTTAGTAAGATTAATGTTGATGATAAAGGGACTGAAGAAGAGTCAACTTTAGCTAGAGGGCGTCCCAATAATTCGGAGGGTGAAAATCTTGATGAAAAAATATATGAAAGTTGGTTTGGAGAGGTCAAAACTTTAACTAATGATGTGCCCAATCTTTTGGATTACAAAGACTTTAATTATGGTAATTGTTCTTTGATTGAATGTATTTCTTTGTTACAATCCATGATAAATTCACCCCATGCTTATGAACAAAATAAAGCTTCTACTAAACATATTGTTGATGCCATGATGAAAGCTTTAGAAGAAAAGTTGGAATTAGAGATCTCAATTCTTAGGAAATTATATGATGAGTGAGAACCTACCATTAAAGTCAAGATTAAAAATTATGAGTGTTTTGATTTATGTGATTTGGGTGCTAGTGTTTCCACAATTTTGAAATCTTTATGTGATGTGCTTGGTCTTACCAATATTGAAGAATGTTCTCTTAATTTGCACTTGGCGGATTCTACTATTAAAAAGCCTTTGGGAAGAATTAATGATGTTCTTATTCTTGCAAATAGGAATTATGTTCCCATAGACTTTATTGTTCTTGATATTGATTGCAATTCGTCTTGTCTCATTATACTTGGTAGACCATTTTTACGCACTATAGGTGCCATGGTTGATATGAAAGAAGGAAATATTAAATTTCAATTTCCACTAAGAAAGGGTATGGAACAATTCCCTAGAACAAGAATTAAGCCACCATATGAATCAATCATGAGGGCATCCTATGGGGTGAAAACTAAAAATGACAATACTTGAATCTATGCATTATGCCTAGCTAGGGGCATAAAATGATAGCGCTTGTTGGGAGGCAACGCAATGAATAAAATTTATTTTTGCCTTTTTCTTTCTGTTCTTGAGTGTTTGCACAATTATGCTACTGTTATGATTGTGTTTTTCATGTTTTAATTAGTCTTTGTGCCAAGTAAAGCCTTTGGGATCATGTTTGGTGATAGTTGATTTGATCTTGTTGAAAACCAAAAACATTTGCAACAGTACTTAAAGTAAAGATTGGTTTTCTTATACTAACGGGTCTCACGAAGGTTTGTTAAGTTTTGTGTGATTGAAGTTTTCAAGTTTTGGGTGAGATCATGATGGATGAAGGAATAAGGAGTTAAAATATCCTAAGATTGGGGATGCCCATGGCACCCCAAGTTAATATTCAAGGAGAACCAAGCAACTAAGCTTGGGGATGCCCGAGAAGGCATCCCCTCTTTCTTCTAGCGATCATCGGTAATTTTACTTGGAGCTATATTTTTATTCATCACATGTCATGAGTTTTGCTTGGAGCATCTTGTATTATATAAGTCTTTGCTTGTTTTGCTTTTTAGTTTGTAACTAGTATCTTTGCTGGACACACCTATTTGAGAGAGCCAAAATTATGATATGATTTGTTAGAATTGCTCTTTGTGCTTCACTTAAATTTTTTGAGCTATGGAATTGCTCTAGTGCTTCACTTACATCTTTTTTAGCAAGGCGTGCTTTAATTTTTTTGAAGAAATACTATCATGCTTCACTTAGATTTATTTGAGAGTTAGTAAATTTTTTGAAGAAATTCTCTCATGCTTCACTTATATTATTTTGAGAGATGAAAATTTTTATGCTCATGTTCTTCACTTAAATTTGTTTGAGCTTGTCAAAAGCAATTGCAATATATGAAACTAGTCCCAAAGTGATAGATATTCAAGAGGGATATAATAAAAACTTTCATGAAGATCATTGGACAAAATAAACTTGATTCTTTGTAATAGTTTTGAGATATGATGATAGTAATATATGAGTCATGTTAGTGAGTAATTATGCTTTAGTAAGAATATTGGTGTTAAGGTTTGTGGATTCCCTATGCAAGCACGAAAGTCAATAGTTATGCAATGAAATTACATCCTACTTGTGGTGCATTATTCGGTGTTAGTTATGCTTAATGCTTGCTTATGAGAATTTTTGTTTCTTGGTTGGTTGCTTCTCAATCTTTTTGCTAGCCTCCACTTGTACTAAGTAGAAATACTACATGTGCATCCAAAATCCTTAAAACCAGTTTTGCCATATGAGTCCACCATACCTACCTATATGCGGTATTTTTGTGCCGTTCTAAGTAAATTTGTATGTACGAACTCTAATTTTCAAAATGAATTTCCTTTTTGTGTGCCCGTACCGCTCATCAAGCGGCAGGGGGTGGCCAATATTTTCCATGCTAGATGTGTTATTATCAAGATGAGTGTTTATTCACTTGTCATTGCATGAGATTACGTATGACGGTAATAGGGATGCCCAGTCCCGAAATGAAAAAAAGAAATTTACTTTATGTTGTCAAATAATATATTCCTTAGAAAGTGTTGGTATGGACGGTACCCGTGGATACGGCTAGCCGTGGAGTGTGAAAGTATGGTGGAAAAAGGAATAAACTTTATTTTATGTTTGGGAACCGCCTATGATATATCTAGCATGGAAAGTGTTAGGAATTACTCAGTCATTTTCGTTGACGGGAAAATCATGCCTCTCAAAAAAATATCTCTCAATTTAAGCTTTGAGCTCGGACACCTCTACAAATCTGTGCTTCCCTCTGCGAAGGACCTATCTATTTACTTTTATGCAATTTTTATTTTTTGAGTCTCCATCTTCTCTTATAAAGCACTAACTAGGGGGCACTATGATCGTACTTGAGCATTGGATGTAGCTAATATGCGAGTGTGTTTCGTGAATGGATCAATGATTGAGCATGATGTGCTAGGGATAACTTTCTTTAGTATTGATGTTTTGAAAGACATGGTTGCTTGTTGATATGCTTGAGTGTTGAAGTCTTCATGTCAAAACTGGACTATTGCTTTGAACCATCTAAAAGTCCAAATGTCCATGCTACAAAAGAAAAGAAAATGTGATGAACATGTTAGGCAACATTCCACATCAAAAAATATGGTTTTATCATTTACCTACTCGAGGACGAGCAGGAATTAAGCTTTCGGATGCTGATACGTCTCTAACGTATCTGTAATTTTTGATTGTTCCATGCTGTTATATTATCATTCGTGGATGTTTTACAATCATTTTATACCATCTTTCCATCATTTTTTGGGACTAACATATTGACATAGTGCCCAGTGCCAGTTGCTGTTTTTTGCTTGTTTTTTACTTCACAGAATATCCCTATCAAACGGAGTTCAAATGTAGCGGAACTTTTTGGAGATTTTTTTGGACCAGAAGACAACTTGGGAGCCAAGCAAGCACCTGGGGGAGGCCCGTGGGGCCCACAAGACACCAGGGCACGCTAGAGGCCCCTGACGTGCCCTAATGGGTTGTGGGGCCCATGGGGGTCTCCTCCACTGCCTCTCAGCTCTATAAATACCCAAA
Source organism: Aegilops umbellulata (assembly GCA_032464435.1). Taxonomy (NCBI): domain Eukaryota; kingdom Viridiplantae; phylum Streptophyta; class Magnoliopsida; order Poales; family Poaceae; genus Aegilops; species Aegilops umbellulata. The sequence goes on from CP136058.1 coordinate 338,030,325, forward strand.
TATTCCAGAAACCCCAGGGGAGTCGACGAAACACAATTCCAGCCGCCGCAAGTTCCAAAACCACGAAATCCAATCTAGAGCCCTATTCCGGCACCTTGCTGTATGGGAACACGATCACGGAGGGGTTCATCATCCTCATTGGTGCCTCTCCGATGATGCGTGAGTAGTTCACCATAGACCTACGTGTCCGTAGGCAGTAGCTAGATGGCTTCTTCTCTCTTTTTGATTTTCAACACAATGGTCTGTTGGAGATCCATTTGATGTAATGACTTTTTGCAGTGTGTTTGTTAGGATCTGGTGAAGTTTGAGTTTATGATTAGATCTATATCCACGAATATTATTTGAGCCTTCTTTGATCTCTTATATGCATGATTATTTATAGCCTCGTATTTCTTCTACAAATCTTTGGCTTAGTTAGGCCAACTAGATTGATTTTTCTTGCAATGGGAAGAGGTGCTTTGTGATGGGTTCGATCTCGCGGTGTCCTCACCCAGTGGCGGAAGGGGTAGCGAGGTACGTATGTATCGTTGCTATTAAGGATAAAAAGATGGGGTCTATTCCTACATGAATAGATCTTGTCTACATCATGTCATCGTTCTTATTGCATTACTCCGTTTCTCCATGAACTTAATACACTAGATGCATGTTGGATAGCAATCGATGTGTGGAGTAATAGTAGTAGATGCAGCGTTTCCGTCTACTAATCTTGGACGTGATGCCTATGTTCATGATCATTGCCTTGGATATCGTCATAATTATTTATTCTTCTTTCAATTTCCCAACAGTAATTTGTTTACCCACCGTATGCTACTTTCTCGAGAGAAGCCACTAGTGAAATCTACGGGCCTCGGGTCTATCTTTTATCAGATTTGCCTTCAGATCTATCTTTTATCATATTTGTTTTCATATCTTTATTTCCAAAACCCCCAAAATACCTTGCTGCACTTTTTCTTACTTATTTTAATTCGTGTTTTTGCAAGATCTACTTATCCAATCCACCATAAATTAATCTATCTTTTTACCGAGGAGGGATTGACAACCCCTTTTACGCATCGGGTTGCAAGTATTTGTTCTTTGTGTGCATGTATCATTTACATAGTGTTGCTTGGTTCTCCTGCTGGATTGATACCTTTGTTTCACAACTGAGGGAAATACCTATCGTAGTGATACGTCTACATCGTATCTACTTTTCCAAACACTTTTGCCCTTGTTTTGGACTCTAACTTGCATGATTTGAATGGACCTAACCCGGACTGACGCTGTTTTCAGCAGAATTGCCATGGTGTTATTTTTGTGCAGAAATAAAAGTTCTTGGAATGACCTAAAACTTCACGGAGAATATTTTTGGAATATATAAAAAATACTGGTGAAAAATCAACACCAGGGGGCCCGCACCCTGTCCACGAGGGTGGGGGGCGCGCCCACCCCCCTAGTGCGCACCCCCTACCTCGTGGCCCCCCTAAGGCTCCATCGACCTCAACCCCAACTCTATATATTCACGTTCAGGGAGAAAAAAATTGGACAGAAGGATTCATCCCGTTTTACAATATGGAGCCGCCGCCAAGCCCTAATCTCTCTCGGGAGGGCTGATATGGAGTCCGTTCGGGGCTCCGGAGAGGGGAATCTGTCGTCGTCGTCATCATCAACCATCCTCCATCACCAATTTCATGATGCTCACCGCCGTGCGTGAGTAATTCCATCGTAGGCTTGCTGGACGATGATGGGTTGGATGATATTTATCATGTAATCGAGTTAGTTTTGTTAGGGTTTGATCCCTAGTATCCATTATGTTCTGAGATTGATGTTTCTATGACTTTGCTATGCTTAATGCTTGTCACTAGGGCCCGAGTGCCATGATTTCAGATCTGAACCTATTATGTTTTCATGAATATATGTGAGTTCTTGATCCTATCTTGCAAGTCAATAGTCACCTACTATGTGTTATGATCCGGTAACCCCGAAGTGACAATAATTGGGATCACTCCTGGTGATGACCATAGTTTGAGGAGTTCATGTATTCACTGAGTGTTAATGCTTTGGTCCGGTACTCTATTAAAAGGAGGCCTTATCTAAACTCCTAATGTCTGAGTTGGTAGGTCGCGTTCCGGGTTTTATTTTCGTCCCATCATTTTCGTCCCACAATTTTCGTCCGGTTTTTTTCGCTGGTTTTTTTTCGTCCTCACACCCACCCCACCCCACGCAGGCCAAAAAAACCCCACACCCGGCAGAAAAAACGCTCCATCGATCCCATCCTTCATTGCCGACTCCTCTCGATCCCATCTCTACTCCAATATGAGCCGCCGCCGAGATCCGAGACGATCCGCCGCCGCCGAGGACCGATTGGAGCCGCCGCCGGCGCTGGCCAGCCTCCCCACCGATGTGCGCGCCGGGTCGCCGCTCCCGCTCCCGTAGCCGAGCATAGCAGCAGCGGCGGAGCCCCAGCCGCCACCACGTTCCTCCTGCTCTCCGGCAAGTCCGCCCAGGACCAGCAGCTCTCTCTGGCGGAGGAGGGCGGGGGCGAGCTCGCCGTCTCCGTCGCGCTCGACGCCAGCGGGGACGCGGGCTACGATGCGGCCGCCTACATGGGCGCGCCCCAGGCGCGGCGCTTCGGGAGGTGGATGTGTTGGTCGCCGCGGATGGCATCCATGAACGACCTCGTGACACAGTGAGTGCAAGATTTTGTTATTTTGAATCTCGCTCCATCAGAAAAAGTAATAAACGATGAATTTCCTCTTGAAATCGCTCAAATTGGGCTTACTCTTTGCTTCCCCTCTGTCTATAGGAACTTCGCCAAACTTCGGGTGGGCGTCGTGTGCGCCACATACATGCAGTTCAAAGGCAGAGGTGCGTCAAATATGTATGCCAATTGGTGCTTGTTTTTGTTGTCCCTTTTAGTGTGTATCTCTGATGATTTTTCAATCTCGGTGATCAATGTGTGTCACTTTGGTGGGTAGATGAATTGTGTTGTTCTGTTTGTTGTATGTTCAGTTGATGATTCGGTTGACATATCCACAAGGTACAGTATGTGTGATCCAACCACACGTCGCATAGTTGAATTCCGAAGCAATTAGCTTGATTACCTGCAGTCCATCTAATTCTCATCTAATGCTGATTAGTTTAGGCGAGTCAACACATAGGACGGAAAGACCCTTTTATAGTTTTCTCAAGGGGAGTGTACCGTGTGCGGGGGCATATCTCTGTTCCTTTGTATGGTTGTTTAACAATTTGTGAAATGCTTGTAGTGTGATAATCTAGATAGTGGGGATATGTTACAGAAAGTGTTGTGCCTGGCCTCACATGTACATGATTTGGTTTATCATTAAGTGCTCTCTTTCCCACTAAATTTCACATATGCCATCTGAAAAAAACAAATCCACATTTACCTGATTTCAAGTTCTTATGGACCTTATGGTAAAGTATTTAAGTAATTTTAGTCGGCTCAAAAGGCTCCAAGCTTCTTTGTCTATCATTTCCAGTTGAAAACTGACAACGGAACTTTGTGAAGCCTTTCAGTTTGTCTTTGTTTCAGTTACTTTACCATTCGGTCTTGATGCCTGAACTATGTGAACATTGTCAGCTTAGTAAAATGGTATGAACTTGTGTGCCATACACATAGCAGTTTGAAAAACTACCATTGTATTTAAATTTGCATATACTGCTTGTGGCACAATTTTCTGAAAACATGTTGGTGGTCATTGGTCAACAAAAGTTTTCAGCATTCGGCACGGTGTTAATATTCTTGAATTTATTGTGCTTCTAGAATTATAGATTTCTGAATAATTAGATGGTCAGCTATGCAATATAATATTCCCATAGTATTGAAATCTTCTGTTCTGCAAATAGTCCTTCAGCAAACGACGCTTACACTTAATATGGGATACTCCAAATCCATAAGAGCAGGCTATATCTGATATTTTCTCCATACAGAGTCGGCAGCGACTTGATTTATATTTTTCGCTACTTGTCAATATGATGGCCCGTTGTAAATAAATGAGGTCTGGCCATCACTTATACTTGGGAACTACTTTTCAGTGATAGCTGTATTGACTAAGGTACTATTTTTTCTTTCTTAAAGATTGATTTCTTCAGTGGTATGTGTTTTACTTTACAGTTTTGATAAGATTCCATTGCCAACACACTTTTTTTCTTGACAGGGAACTACGGCGCGCTTATGCCTACTGAACTATATTTGAAACTATCAGAGTGTATAGCAGATTGGAGCAGATTACAGCAGCCTTAAAGGTAAAATGATCTGACCATTTTTTTCCCCACAATACACAGGTAGTACATAGTAATAGCCCTCTTAATAATTCCTATATAAAAGTATGATCTAAACATTTTGTTGAGTTGTTTTTGCACCAGATTGTTGGCCATTAACGGTTATCCATGGCACTAAAACTACTTGATCTCAATACATTCACCTCACAACACTTGTTGGCGAAAACATGTGCTATGGCACCAAATAAGTTGAGGTCAAATTAATGAGGTGATAGCTAAACTCCTTAAACTGGATATATTTGTGTTTTGTTTGCTTCAAGTATATAGATATATATTCCTTGATCAAAACTCATTGACACTGCTACCACTAATTTGCTTCAGGTCATCGACTTGAAGATTGATAAATATGGTTCTGTTATTATGCAGGAGTTGTGTGATCTGTGGAGAAACTATTATCATGCAAATCGGATAATTGTTGTAGGAATTAAAAGGCACATGATTGTACTGTTGTTCTGGGATTTCGTTTCTCACGTTCCTCGACCCTAATGTCTACATGAGATGTGAGTTCAACGGATAAAGGAAATCACATTACTAATAGAATGGTAGGTAGAATCACGGTGATTCATACAAAAATTCACTTAATTTATCATATAATGAATCATATAATTTATTAGCTTCCTCAACGGCTTACACTTTTGCAAGTCTTCATATTTTAGAAAATACGACTGAATTTGATAATTGGATCAAATGCAGTTATATGTCTTGTACTTGCTTTGGTTGAATCTGAAATTTTGTCAGAAACATAACGAACCACTTAGATATATAAAGCATTGATCTATGCAGAACTTAGAGATGTTGTGTTTTTACAGTTCTTACGCTGTTGATTGAATTTTCTTATCCCACATTTTTTTCAAATGCCGCAGCAAAGAAAATGCTCTCAGCCTTGGACGATCCATTCACTCGATTCTTGAAACCGTTACCTTCTCTGAAGCAAGACTAGCTAGCACCCAAGGTGCCCTGACAGGTGTAGGTTTATCCATTGGCTACCCGTTGGAGCATCACTTGCGGTGCTCTTTGTAATGTCACTTGGTGGGTTTTGTAGAAATGACTGTCTAGAGACGTTTTATCTTGATAATTGACAACATAAGAGTGCAAAATATTTGACAGCAGATCGCTTATGGTAAGACCTAGCTATTATCAATAATTTTAGTCCATTAAATGCGGTCTTAGTGAAAGGGTGTTCCTTTATCATTGTTGAAGGTTGCATGACTTCTGCTAGGTGTTTTGATACTTTTTAGTCTCTACTTGAATGTTGCGTACCTAATTTTTTAGTGGCCAACAATCTTGCACTGATTCTTGCTAGGGGTCATCAAGGAAACTCAATAGATGGCTATTTCAGTGGAGATTATACCAGAGATGTTGTTTTGAAGTAAGCTCCTACACACCATTCTTTTGTAGTTCTTTCAGAAGTAATGTTTCATTCTTTTACTTGAGACTAGAGTGGTTGATGCTCATTCATCTTAATTTAATACAGAGTATATGCCAGGAGAGAAAGATATACTTGAAACCCGATGAGGTCAATGATGTGGAGATTTTACCAGAGATGTTGTTTTCAAGTAAGATTTTGTGTGGGATTATACCAATCGCACCAGCACGCCGCATTGTTGCTCCATGGCAAAGGCAGCGAGGTAATTTTTCTTTTCGCACTGATGTAATTTTCCTTTTCTTTTAGCCCACTCCTAGGTCTCTTCCGTTCATATTATAATCACGCATGGTGAGCGGCTGTTTCGACGGCGACTGGCTGGCTGCTGCTGGCTTGTACGTGTGGAAGGCAGTTGTTCACGGCAGACCAATGAGCGGCGGCGGGTGGGCGCGACCACATGGTGGTTGGAAAGTAGGCTTCGCGGCGTTCAGCCTCGGCCACCATCGTACCACGATCTCGGCCCACCCGGAAAGTCGGATGAAGAGGTGGTGGATGGTGAGGACCAATCATTATAGCTGCTGCTCCATTACTTCCGCTCCTCGAAAAGCTCCCTGAGCCCGACCAACAATGGGATCTTCCTCTGAGGTTCATGCTACTCCTTGTCCAGACTGATCCCGGAGAGGAGAACAAGCCTCCAAGCACGTGCTCATAAACTCCATGCCGGCCGCTTCAAGCGCCCCTGCTTCGTGTCTTCAAGGCAGGCGCTGAGATAGCCTTTGCAGCGAGCTGTGGTGTGTGGACTCTGCGGCGAGATAGGATTCAGAATCCTTTTCCGTGGTGAGATAAGCCTGCCACCACTCATATGCCATTGCATATAAGTGAATCTGTTTTATGAAATCAATCTTGCACGTTGATTAGCTTAGTAATTTCTTTTATTCCGTAGCAGACTGAGTTGCTCACAGCCTATTTGCTGGAACGCCAACGAGGAGTCATTTTTCCATCTCCACAAATATTCTTGGTCTCTTCAAATTAATTGCTTCTTAATCCAACTACCATTTTTCAAGATTAGTTCGTTTAAATAATATTTATTTTTGTACCAGTGTTGATCAAGTAGGTTATTATTGTGAGGAATCAGCAGTAGGATGCACATGTATTTGTTTCTTGCCACTGGTTGCAAAAGCCTAAAAAAATGGTATGTTTTATTCACCTCTTAACAGTAATACGAGTATTTTGTTTATTTCCTACTCCCTTTTAGTGATTACTGATTATTCACTCTTAAAGGTGAATGCATGTGTATAATAGGTGTGTCATCTGTCATGGCTGCATTTTGCGACCCGTGACTACTGGAAAGTAATCTCCTTTGGATGATTTGTATTTTTTTTCTGGAATTTGTACTTAGATAGCACCTCCAAGGAAGGAGGGAGATTGAGGTCGGCACCTCCTGAAGGCATGCATGCTCTCCACCGAGAGAGGGAAGGGCATCTTTTTCTTGGGTTGCAGTTTCCACCTTGTTGTTGGGTGAGGTGAGTCATGATTTCTCTCCTCCCGCTTCAATTTTTAGAGATACTGAACTATAATTTCTGTTTTGTGCTCATGAATTGCATACTTGGAGGTTTATTCGATTTAGAGATATCACACACACACCCACCCACACACACGCACACGCACGCACGCACGCGCACACACGCACCCACACGCGCGCGCGCACACACACGCGCGCGCGCGCACACACACACACACACACTTACACACTTATGATCTATAAGAGAAGCTGCGATTTTGGCAATAGATGCGCGACAAAGTAGTGATTAGTGCTGGGTTTAATCAATTATCAAATGTTTTGCCAATAACAGAAAATTACCTTCCTCGTAAATTTATTGTCCTTCTGTTTCATGGTCCAGCTGATTCGTTGTTTGTCAGAGCTCTTGTGGATAATCAGACATGGGGTGCATGGCAAAATTAGGACAGACTGAAGGCAGCAAATTCCGCGTTGGCCGTGCACTTTGAGGAGAAGACATTGTCTTTGTATAAGTGCCCCTACAATCATCTCTGTACAATAGAGATAAGGCCTTCAGGTAATTTGTGATGATCTTTTTAGCATTCTTAATTGATGACATTTCTGAAGGGAGATGATCCTCAGCATTTCATAGTTATTTTTTGTACTGTTGTAGTCTCAAATTTCACATTCAAACTTAACTTCTTATCAAATAATTTTGGAACAAAATCTTACTTTTACCTGCCCTCCACAGAACCAAAGGTTCACAAGGACTTTTGTTGCTCTAATGCTTCTTCGATGACCATCTCGCCGTTCGCCCTTGCAGATAGATATGGACGCATAAATCGCACCGATGGATCCAGTCCTTCGCTAGGTCCAACCTACCCCGCACCAGCCTCAAGCACGCGAGACACTGTTACCTTGTGTTCTAACTGGTTACCACAATCAAATCCATTTTGCCCAGTTAAATTAGTTAGCTCATTTTGTTGATAACTGAGTTGCATTGATAATATATACTGAACTGTCTTTGGCATTCTGTTTTGCAATGTATTCTAATTGTCAGGATTTTTGCTACATTTTTTGTGTAGATATTAGGGACATTAATGTAGTGCTAATGCCTTCCGTGCAGGTTATTCAGTCAACGCATATTCTGTCTTTTGGCATGTGTATGCTTGCTCTTGTGCTCATGTTGTAATCGTGACCTGTAATCAGTCCATGATCCTCGTGTGACCAGAAGTTGGGCATAACTGCATTGTTACTGAGAAGATGTGAATATTAACTTAGGGATCGGAGCTGAAGCTCTAGCCGATAGCAAAGATATGAAGTCTGTGCTCTGTCTTATGTTTGCAAGTATATTGATGTAACTTCACATCTTGCCCCCGTATTGGGCAGATGCTTCAGAATGGAGTCACTCCTATGTGTACTACCGCTGTAATCACGCAACATGAATTTTCCGTTTTTGTGATCAGAAATTTTGCCAAGAAACTTGTTGGATTAACTACGGTTTTGTCCTATTTACTACTAGCATTTTTATTCTTATCTCTCAACATATTCTTGCCCCTATCTAGGACAGTCGGAAGAAGAGAGCTTCGACTGGGAAACAACGTGTTGAAGCAATACCTCTTGTTGAACCACCCAAAACCAAAGATAGATTGCGAGAGGCCTGTTGTGTTTAGTAAGAAACTTGGCGTAAAATATCCAAAATATCAGGAACACTATGTATTGGGCAGACCTAAAATACCAATATAAGTGTATCCAATTTTTCCTACGATTCCCTTCCTCGCCCATGGACGTGGACCACGTCTCTGGCTTTGCAAGTCCAGGGCTCCAAGTTAGGCGTTATTTTTCATAAAGTTTCTATCAGTTTCTAATCAAAATATTTCTATTAGCGTAACCCAACCTGGCGACCTCCATCAGCCGAAGGCATTCCTGGAGTCAAGGCAAGCATGTTGACCAATTGACGTAAATGTGCAATGTAAATTTACCTCGGTGCCTTGTTTTTGAATGTGATGGGCGTTGTCTGATACGTCTCCTCCTTACCATAAAATTACGTAAGATTAGATTAATGATAAAAGACCCGTAGCAATGCACGGGCATTGTACTAGTATCCCTTAGTTTCCAATAGGACCCCGCTGCCACGGGAGGGTAGGACAAAATATGTCATGCAAGTTCTTTTCCATAAGCATGTATGACTATATTCGGAATACATGCATACATTACATTGATGAGCTGGAGCTAGTTCTGTGTCACCCTATGATATAACTGTTGCATGAGGAATCACATCCGACATAATTATCCATCACTGATCCAATTCCTACGAGCTTTTCACATATTGATCTTTGCTTAGTTAATTTTCCGTTGCCACTGTTATAATTACTACAAAACTGCTACTGTTACCTTTGCCACCGTTACCGTTACTTCCATACTACTTTGCTACTAAATACTTTGCTGCAGATATTAAGTTTTCCAGGTGTGGTTGAATTGACAACTCAACTGCTAATACTTGAGAATATTCTTTGGCTCCCCTTGTGTCGAATCAATGAATTTGGGTTGAATACTCTACCCTCGAAAACTGTTGCGTTCCCCTGTACTTGTGGCTTATCACGTAGTTGTACTGCATCATCCCTTCCTCTTTTGGGAAATACTGACGTGGTTTCAAGCCGCATCACTCCACCATGACGCGGGCATACTTGACAGTAGTCTTCAAACACACTCTCCCCCATTCTGACCATCTCACCAACGACATCTACAGCAATACCAAGTGCAAGCATCCTCAAAGCAGTCGTGCACTTCTGCTTGGCAGAGAAAGAGAGTTGTCCGCAACAATCCCTTCGTGAGCTTGAAGTAGTAGTCGTGTGCCTCCACTCCCTCCATCATGCGCAAAAACAATGGTTCCCGCATGTGAAAACAACAACGAAACCATGGATCATCCGAGAAAGTAGGTTTGGGAGCAAAGTAGTCCCTGTGTAGTAGCTTTGGTCCGGACACCCTATCTTGGTTGATCACTCTTCTCGCTTTGATTGAGCCCTTGAAGTTGAGAATATGCTTCACTTGCCGATCCATTTCCTATTGCATGCTCATGAGCGTGATCATGTCCACTTCTTCATCCGAATCTGAGGAATCGAAGAACTCATCTTGAATCATTTGGTCGAGCTCCGTCGGTCCATACTCCTTGTTGGACGAAGCATCGGAATCCATCATTTTCCCTAACAAAATCACAAAAAACCTGGTCGGACAATGTGTCAAAGACATCAAGCGCAAAGTTGAGCCGGAGAGTAACCGAACGTACCACGGTGGCATCCGGGCTAGCGATGACGTCCCCTGCGGCGAGGACGGGAGAGAGGACTGCTCTACTGGAGTTGGAGATGCAGAGGCTAGGAATAGCTATGGAGCGTGAGACGGACAGCGTGAAGGAGGAAGAAGAGAGGAGATAGCAAATGGATCCGACTGGTCTTGGGGATGGATTTGGTGCAATTTGGGGTGGGGTCGGGTTGTCGGGTCTAACATGGCAGGCATGCCCGGACGCGCCCGGGCGCCCCCATATCCGCCCCATATTTGGGCTGGATATGAGGGGTGCCGGTCAGCCCGAGTGTTTGAGTCCCGTTTGAGGCGCCCATCTGGGTCAAAATTCTGCGACCAGATAGTGACCGGGCAGCCCACCCGGGTGTATGAGGCGGGTTTGAGGCGCCCGACTGTAGATGTTCTTAGGGTATTCCTGTCAGAGAAAATGGGTAGCGAAGAAGTGTGAATATAACTATTCTTTTTATCCTAGCTTAGTGATAAGATCAGTTATGGATGCTTCAAGATAATTGTGATAAAGGTGGGAAAAAATTGTAATGCATAAGCTACAAGAGAATTGAAATCTCGGGCTTGAACATAAAGTGTATAGGTCGACTTAGGGCATCTCCAAGTCGGACCCTCAAAACGCCGGCAACCATCTGGACCACGCAGTCCGGACGTGGTTTGCCATCCAACATGGGCCTGTATCGATCCGCCAAGTGGTCTGGATGTACTTTTTCCGGCAAACCCGAAACAAACATGGGGGATTTGCGGGAGTCCGGACAGCAGACACGTAGGACTCTGACACTCCAGGCCCACCCAAAACCCTTCCCAGACCCCGCGCCTTCATCCTCCCCATTTTCTCCCCTTTCTTCTTTCTCTCTTGCCTTCACCGCTGCTCCACCACCCCGGCCGCCACGCCACACCCCTGCAGGAAATCTACATCTCTGTCACCTCTAGCGTTCCAGTCGGGCTCCACCCCACTTCTCCTCTGTTGTTGTTCAACCCCTCTCCTCTAACCCCCCTCCGCCAGGTACATCGGTACTGCTATGCTCACCATGCCCGACAACTGTTGATGAATTATCAGAGCTAAAAAGGTTTTCCCTTCTTCTTTCTGAAGGAAATATGCCCTAGAGGCAATAATAAAGTTGTTATTTATATTTCCTTATATCATGATAAATGTTTACTATTCATGCTAGAATTGTATTAACCGAAAACTTAGTGCATGTGTGAATACATAGACAAACATAGTGTCCCTAGTATGCCTCTACTTGACTAGCTCGTTAATCAAAGATGGTTAAGTTTCCTAACCATAGACATGTGTTGTCATTTGATGAACGGGGTCACATCATTATAGAATGATGTGATGGACAAGACCCATCCTTTAGCTTAGCACAAATGATTGTTTAGTTTTATTGTTAATGCTTTCATCATGACTTATACATGTTCCTATGACTATGAGATTATGCAACTCCCGAATACCGGAGGAACACTTAGTGTGCTATCAAACATCACAACGTAACTGGGTGATTATAAAGATGCTCTACAGGTGTCTCCGATGGTGTTTGTTGAGTTGGCATAGATTGAGATTAGGATTTGTCACTCCGTGTATAGGAGAGGTATCTTTGGGCCCTCTCGGTAATGATCATCACTATAAGCCTTGCAAGCAATGTGACTAATGAGTTAGTTACGGGATGATGCATTACGGAACGAGTAAAGAGACTTGTCGGTAATGAGATTGAACTAGGTATGATGATACCGACGATCGAATCTCGGGCAAGTAACATACCGATGACAAAGGGAACAATGTATGTTGTTATGCAGTTTGACCGATAAAGATCTTCGTAGAATATGTAGGAACCAATATGAGCATCCAGGTTCCGCTATTGTTTATTGACCGGAGATGTGTCTCCGTCATGTCTACATAGTTCTCGAACCCGTAGGGTCCACACGCTTAACGTTCAATGACGATTTGTATTATGAGTTATGTGATTTGATGAACCGAAGTTTATTCGGAGTCCCAGATGAGATCATGGACATGAAGAGGAGTCTCGAAATGGTCGAGACATACAAATTGATATATTGGAAGGCTATATTCGGACATCGGAATGGTTCCGGAGAAGTTCGGGTATTTTCCAGAGTACCGGGAGGTTACCGGAACCCCCCGGGGAGTTGATGGGCCTTAGTGGGCCTTAGTGGGAAGGAGAGGCGGCAGCCAGGAGGTGGCGCACCCCAAGCCCAGTCCGAATTAGACAAGGGGTTGGGGGCGCGTCCCCCTGTCCCTTCCTTCCCTCTTCTCCTTTAGGTGGAAACCTACTAGGACTTGAAGTCCTAGTAGGATCCCCCTTCTCCCGGCGCACCCTAGCCTGGCTGGCCAGCCTCCCCCTCCCTCCTTTATATACGGGGGCAGGGGCACCCTAGAACACACAAGTTGATCTTTTAGCCGTGTGCGGTGCCGCCCTCCACAGTTACACACCTTGGTCATATCATCATAGCGCTTAGGCGAAGGCCTGCGCCGGTAACTTCATCATCACCGTCACCACGTCGTCGTGCTAACGGAACTCTCCCTCGACCTCAACTGGATCAAGAGTTCGAGGGACGTCACCGAGCTGAACGTGTGTTGATCGCAGAGGTGCCGTACGTTCGGTACTTGGATCGGTTGGATCATGAAGACGTTCGACTACATCAACCGCGTTACTAAACGCTTCCGCTTTCAGTCTACGAGGGTGATGATGTTTGCCAAGACTACTTCGGTGTTTCCCCCAAGAGGAGAGGATGATGTAGCACAACAACGGTAGGTATTTCCCTCAGTAATGAAACCAAGGTATCGAACCAGTAGGAGAACCAAGCAACAAAAAGCAAACAGCCCCTGCACACAAATAACAGACACTCGCAACCCGACGTGTTAAAGGGGTTGTCAATCCCTTTCGGGTAACGGCGCCAGAAATTGGCACGGAGACGGGAGAAAATTGTAATAGATTGAAATAATAGATCACAAATAAAACAAAGTGCAGCAAGATATTTTTGTGTTTTTGGGTTTAATAGATCTGAATAAAAATGCAAAGGAAAAGTAGATCGCAAGGCAAATATATGAAGAAGAAGACCCGGGGGCCGTAGGTTTCACTAGTGGCTTCTCTCGAGAAAAATAGCAAATGATGGATAAACAAATTATTGTTGGGCAATTGATAGAACTTCAAATAATTATGATGATATCCAGGCAATGATCATTACATAGGCATCACGTCCAAGATTAGTAGACCGACTCATGCCTGCATCTACTACTATTACTCCACATATCGACCGCTATCCAACATGCATCTAGTGTATTAAGTTCATGGAAAAACGGAGTAATGCAATAAGAACGATGGCATGATGTAGACAAGATCCGTTTATCTATATGGCTGTAGATATAGATCTCGTATTTTTATCCTTAGTAGCAACAATACATACGTGTCGGTTCCCCTTCTGTCACTGGGATCAAGCACCGTAAGATCGAACCCACTACCGGGCACCTCTTCCCATTGCAAGATAAATAGATCAAGTTGGAAAAACAAAACCCAAATATCAGAGAAGAAATACAAGGCTAGAAGAGATCATGCATATAAGAGACCAAAGAAACTCAAATAACTTTCATGGATATAAAAAGATATGACTGATCATAAACTCAAAGTCATCAGATCCCAACAAACACACCGCAAAAGAGTTACATCATATGGATCTCCAAGAGACCATTGTATTGAGAACCAGATAAAGAGAGAGAAAGCCATCTAGCTACTAACTATAGACACGAAGGTCTACAAAGAACTACCCACGCATCATCGGAGAGGCACCAATGGAGGTGGTGAACCCCATCCGAGATGGTGTCTAGATTGGATCTGGTGGTTCTGGACTCTGCGGCGGCTGGATGAATATTTCGTCGACTCCCCTAGGGTTTCTGGAATATTTGGGTATTTATAGAGCAAAGAGGTGGTCCCGGGGGCACCTGAGGTGGGCACAACCCACTAGGCGACCAGGGCGCGCCTGGGCCTCATGGCGTGCCCATGTGGGTTGTGCCCCCCTCGGGGTACCCCCAGGTGCAACCAGGGCCCATTGCCTTTCTTCTGGCCCATAAAAAATCATCGTGGAGTTTCGTGGCATTTGGACTCCGTTTGATATTGATTTCCTGCGATGTAAAAAACATGGAAAAAACAGCAACTGGCACTTGGCACTATGTCAATAGGTTAGTACCAAAAAATGATATAAAATGATTATAAAACATCCAAGATTGATAATAAAACAACATGGAACAATCAAAAGTTATAGATACGTTGGATACGTATTTGCATTCCCAAGCTTAACTCCTACTCGTCCTCGAGTAGGTAAGTGATAAAAACAGAATTTTTGATGTGGAGTGCTGTTCATCAAGTCAAATCATATTCTTTTCTTTATAGCATGGACATTTGGACTTTTATGTGATTCAAAGCAATATTCTAGTTTTGACATGATAATTTAGATACTCAAGCATATCAACAAGCAACCATGTTTTTCAAAATATCAACACTAAAATAAGTGATCCCTAGCCCATCATGCTCAAACATTGATCCATTCATGAAACACACTCGAATATTAACTACACCTAATACTTGAGCACGATCATATTGCTTCCTAGTTGGTGATTTTGTAAGAGAAGATGGAGACTCAAATTTCAAAATAAAAATTGCAAAAAGTAAAAGAAAGGCCCTTCGCAGAGGGAAGTAGGGATTTGTAGAGGTGCCAGAGCTCAAAGCGAAAAATTAGAGATAAAGACATTTTAGGAGGTGTATCCATCCCACCAACGAAAACGACTTAGAGTTCCGAATACTTTCCATGCTAGATATGCCATAGGCGGTTCCCAAACAGAAAATAAAAGTTATTCCTTTTTTCACCATTTCTTTCACTTTCCATGGCTAACCGTATCCACGAGTGCCCTCCATACCAACACTTTCCAAGGAATTTATTATTGGACAACATAAAGTAAATATTTTTTTGCATTTAGGGACTGGGGATCCCTGAGACTTTTGCCTTACTCTCATGCAATGACAAGTGAATAAACACTCATCTTGAGAATAACACATCCAACATGGAAAATATTAGCCACCTGTTACCGTTCCGCGAGCGAAACAAACACACAAAAGAGAAGTTTATTTTGAAAATTAGAGATGGCACATGCAAACTTGCTTAGAATGGCAAAAGAATACCGCATATAGGTAGATATAGTGGACTCATGTGGCAAAACTGGTTTAAAGGATTTTGGATGCACAAGTAGAGGTCATACTTGGTGCAAAATGAAGGCTAGCAAAAAGATTGACAAGCGACCAACCAAGAAATGAATAATCTCATAAGCAAGCATTAAGCATAATTAACACCGAATAATGCACCACAAGTAGGATATAATTCTCATTGCATGATTATTGACTTTCGTACTTGCATAGGGAATCACAAACCTTAACACCAAAATTCTTACTAGAGCACAATTACTCATCAACATAACTCACATATCACATCATCATGTCTCAAAAATATTACTAGGAATCAGGTTTATTTTGTCCAATGATCTTCATGACATTTTCTTTTCTTTATCCTTCTTGGATATCTATCACTTGGGCACTACTTTTCATGTGTTGCTTTTCATAAGCTCAAACAAATATAAGTGAAGATCATGAGCATAAAAAATTTTATTTCTCTCAAAATAATTTAAGTGAAGCAAGAGAGAATTTCTTCAGAATTTTACTAACTCTCAAACAAATCTAAGTGAAGCAAGAGAGCATTTCTTCAAGAAAATAACAAAGCACACCGTGCTAAAAAAGATATAAGTGAAGCACTAGAGCAAGTCCTAGCTCATAAAAGATTTAAGTGAAGCATAGAGAGCAATTCTAACAAGCCATGATATAATTTTAGCTCTCTAAAATAGGTGTGTCCAGCAAGGATTGATGACTTAAAACACAAAATAAAACAAGCAAAGACACATATCATACAAGACGCTCCAAGCAAAACACATATCATATGACGAATAAAAATATAGTCTCAAGTAAAATACCGATAGTTGTTGGAAGAAAGCGGGGATGCCACTCAGGGGCATCCCCAAGCTTAGTTGGTTGCTCATTCTTGAATAATAGATTGGGATTCCGGGGCATACCCAAGCTTAGGCTCTTACATCCTTCCTTCATCCATCGTAAGATAACCCAAAACTTGAGAACTTCAATCACACAAAACTCAACAAAACCTTCGTGAGATCCGTTAGTGTAAGAAAAATTAATCACTACTATAAGTGTTGTATCAAACCAATTCATATTTTGTTTTTGTATTATATCTATTGTATTCCAACTTTTCTATGGCAAAAACTCATCAAAGAAAACCATAGAGCTATCAAAATAAGCACACAACACAAAGAAAACAGAATTTGTTAAAACAGAACAGTCTGTAGCAATCTGATTTGTTCGATTACTTTTGGAACTCCAAAAGTTCTGAAAAACTAGGACACCCTGGATAATTTGTGGATTGATCTACTTCAAAAATAATTAGCATTTTATCACGTTCTGATGAATTTAAACAATTGTTTTCGTGAGCACAAAGTTTTTGTCTTGTTCAGCAAGATCAAACAACTATCACCCAAGAAGATCCTATTGGTTCTACTTGGCACAAACACTAAATAAAACACGAAAAACACAATCATAACAGTAGCATAATTGTGCTAACACTCAAGAACAGAAAGCAAAAAGCAAAAATAAGTGTTATCCATTGGGTTGCCTCCCAACAAGCGCTATAGTTTTACGCCCTTTGCTAGGCATAAAGCAAGGATCTAAGTTTTGTCATCTTTTGTTCGAGATCTATAAGATGCCCTCATGATTGATTCATAAGGTGGCTTAATTATTGTTCTAGTAATGTGTTCCATGCCTTTCCTTAAAGGAAATTGGAACTTGATATTGCCCTCTTTCATATCAAACACGACACCAATAGTGCGTAAAAATGGTCTTCCAAGAATATTTGACAAGACGTATTACAATCAATATCAAGAACAATAAAATCTATGGGCACATAATTTCTATTTGCAAGGATAAGAACATCATTAATTCTTCCCATAGGCTTTTTAATAGTAGAATCCACCAAGTGCAAATTCAAAGAACATTCTTCAAGATTAGTAAGACCAAGCACATCACATAACGATTTCGGAATTGTAGAAACACTAGCACCCAAGTCACACAAAGCAAAACACTCATAATTTTTAATCTTGATTTTGATAGTAGGTTCCCATTCATCATGCAATTTTCTAGGAATTGATACTTCTAATTCCAATTTTTCTTCCAAAGCTTTCATCATAGCATCAACAATATGTTTAGTAAAAGCTTTATTTTGTTCATAAGCATGGGGTGAATTTACCATTGACTGCAACAAAGAAATACAATCAATCAAAGAGCAACTATCATAATTAAAGTCTTTGCAATCCAAAAGAGTGGGCGCATCACTAGCTAAAGTTTTGACCTCTCCAAACCCACTTTTATCAATTTTCTCAACAAGATTTTCACCCTCCGAAATATTGGGACGCCTTCTACCTAAAGTTGACTCTTCTCCAGTCCCTTTTTCATCATTCTTAACTTTACTAAGCAAGGAATCAACAAAAGAAACACCAATCATTTTCAGATCTTCATCACTTTTGCAAGAATAATCACTAGAAAAAGCTTTTTCTAAAAATTCTCTTTTAGCTCTAAGCACAACAGTCCTTTTCTTACTATCATCCATAGAAACATAAAGAGCTTTAATTGATTCATCTACTTTAGGCACAAAAATTTTCATCTTGAGATTTCCACATCATGAGTAATTCTATCAACACTTTTAGACAAATCATCAATCTTGTTCAACTTTTCTTCTATGGAAGCGTTGAAAACTTTTTTGTGTGTTGATAAATTTCTAATATTATTCTCAAGATCAGAGGTGTTCCTTTTATTATTATTATTATAATATTTATTTCCATAGGAATTACCATAATTGTTAAAGGAATTATCAGGAAAAGGCCTAGGATTAAAATTACCTCTATAAGCATTGTTGTTGAAATTATTTCTAGAGATAAAATTCACATCAATGGCATCACTATTTTGCTCAATCAAAGTAGACAAAGGCATATCATTAAAATCAATAAGAGCACTTTTACTAGCAACCAATTTCATAAGAGCATCAACTTTATCACTCAAAGAAGAAATTTCTTCAACCGAATTAACTTTTTTCGTCAAAGTGATGGACGATGACCTCGCGGGCCCACAAAAATCGTCACACACGAGTATCGAGTGTCGTGTAGGACAATCATCGACTGCATGTGGCCAAAAAATTTATGTATGAATGGGTTGTGTAATGTTTTAAATAACAATTTCACGACTCTGATGTGGCACCGGCCTGCCTAACAAAATGGCCAACCCATACGGTGGCTCACAACTCGTAGTGTACTGCAAGCCACCCGCCACCCCCAGACGCGCGCGCGCACACACACACACACACACACATTGCTACCTCTTGAGCACTGCGTTGGATTTCCTTGAAGAGGAAAGGATGATGCAACAAAGTAGCGTAAGTATTTCCCTCAGTGTTTGAGAACCAAGGTATCAATCCAGTAGGAGGCTACGCGTGAGTCCCTCGTAACTACACAAAGCAAATAACTCCTCGCAACCAATGCGATTAGGGGTTGTCAATCCCTTCACGGTCACTTACGAGAGCGAGATCTGATAGAGATGATAGATAATATTTTTGGTATTTTTGTGATAAAGATGGAAAAGAAAAGAAAAGTAAAAAAGCAAAGGCAATAAATAAAGTGATGGAAGATTAATATGATGGAGATAGACCCGGGGGCCATAGGTTTCACTAGTGGCTTCTCTCAAGAGCATAAGTATTCTACGGTGGGTGAACGAATTACTGTTGAGCAATTGACAGAATTGAGCATAGTTATGAGAATATCTAGGTATGATCATGTATATAGGCATCACGTCCGAGACAAGTAGACCGACTCCTGTCTGCATCTACTACTATTACTCCACTCATCGACCGCTATCCAGCATGCATCTAGAGTATTAAGTTCAAGAAAACAGAGTAACGCCTTAAGCAAGATGACATGATGTAGAGGGATGAATTCATGCAATATGATAAAAACCCCATCTTGTTATCCTCGATGGCAACAATACAATACGTGCCTTGCTGCCCCTACTGTCACTGGGAAAGGACACCGCAAGATTGAACCCAAAGCTAAGCACTTCTCCCATTGCAAGAAAAACCAATCTAGTAGGCCAAACCAAACTGATAATTCGAAGAGACTTGCAAAGATAACCAATCATACATAAAAGAATTCAGAGAAGATTCAAATATTGTTCATAGATAATCTTGATCATAAACCCACAATACATCGGTCTCAACAAACACACCGCAAAAAGAAGATTACATCGAATAGATCTCCACGAGAGAGGGGGAGAACATTGTATTGGGATCCAAAAAGAGAGAAGAAGCCATCTAGCTAATAACTATGGACCCGAAGGTCTAAGGTAAAGTACTCACACTTCATCGGGGGGCTATGGTGATGATATAGAAGCCCTCCATGGTGGATGCCCCCTCCGACGGAGCTCCGGAAACAGGCCCCAAGATGGGATCTCATAGGTACAGAAGGTTGCGGTGGTGGAATTAGGTTTTTGGCTCCGTATCTGATCGTTTGGGGGTACGTAGGTATATATAGGAGGAAGAAGTACGTCGGTGGAGCAACATGGGGCCCACGAGGGTGGAGGGTGCGCCTTGGGGGGGGGGCGCACCCCCTTCCTCGTGCCCTCCTCGAAGCTTCCTTGACTTAGGGTCCAAGTCTCCTGGATCACGTTCGGTGAGAAAATCACGTTCCCGAAGGTTTCATTCCGTTTGGACTCCGTTTGATGTTCCTTTCCTTCGAAACTCTGAAATAGGCAAAAAACAACAATTCTGAGGTGGGCCTCCGGTTAATAGGTTAGTCCCAAAAATAATATAAAAGTGGAAAATAAAGCCCAATATGGTCCAAAACAGTAGATAATATAGCATGGAGCAATCAAAAATTATAGATACGTTGGAGACGTATCAGGCATCCCCAAGCTTAATTCCTGCTGGTCCTCGAGTAGGTAAATGATAAAAACAGAATTTTTGATGCGGAGTGCTACTTGGCATAATTTCAATGTAATTCTTCTTAATTGTGGTATGAATATTCAGATCCGAAAGATTCAAGACAAAAGTTGATATTGATATAAAAATAATAATACTTCAAGCATACTAAGTAAGCAATTATGTCTTCCCAAAATAACATGGCCAAAGAAAGTTCATCCCTACAAAATCATATAGTTTAGCCATGCTCCATTTTCGTCACACAAGAATGCTCTCATCATGCACAACCCCGATGACAAGCCAAGCAATTGTTTCATACTTTAGTAATCTCAAACCTATAAACTTTCACGCAATATATGAGCGCGAGCCATGGACATAGCACTATGGGTGGAATAGAATATGATTATGGGGGTTATGTGGAGAAGACAAAAAAGGAGAAGGTCTCACATCAACGAGGCTAATCAATGGGCTATGGGGATGCCCATCGATTGATGTTAATGCAAGGAGTAGGGATTGCCATGCAACGGATGCACTAGAGCTATAAATGTATAAAAACTCAACAAAAGAAACTAAGTGGGTGTGCATCCAACTTGCTTGCTCATGAAGACCTAGGGCACTTGAGGAGGCCCATTATTGGAATATATAAGCCAAGTTCTATAATAAAAAATTCCCACTAGTATATGAAAGTGACAAAACAAGAGACTCTCTATCATGAAGATTATGGTGCTACTTTGAAGCACAAGTGTGGCAAAGGATAGTAGCATTGTCCCTTCTCTCTTTTTCTCTCATTTTTTTCTCTTTTTTTGGGCCTTATCTCTTATTTTGGGCCTTATCTCTTTTTATGGCCTTTCTCTTTTTCTATATTCCTCACTTGGGACAATGCTCTAAAGAATGATGATCATCACACTTCTATTTATTTACAACTCAATGATTACAACTCGATACTAGAACAAAGTATGACTCTATATGAATGCCTCCGGCGGTGTACCGGGATATGCAATGAACCAAGAGTGACATGTATGAAAGAATTATGAACGGTGGCTTTGCCACAAATACTATGTCAACTACATGATCATGCTAAGCAATATGACAATGATGGATGTGTCATGATAAACGGAATGGTGGAAAGTTGCATGGCAATATATCTCGGAATGGCTATGGAAATGCCATAATAGGTAGGTATGGTGGCTGTTTTGAGGATGATATAAGGAGTTTTATGTGTGAAAGAGCGTATCATATCACGAGGTTTGGATGCACCGGCGAAGTTTGCACCAACTCTCAATGTGAGAAAGGGCAATGCACGGTACCGAAGAGGCTAGCAATGATGGAAGGGTGAGAGTGCGCATAATCCATGGACTCAACATTAGTCATAAAGAACTCGCATACTTATTGCAAAAATCTACAAGCCATCAAAAACCAAAGCACTACACACATGCTCCTAGGGGGATAGATTGGTAGGAAAAGACCATCGCTCGTCCCCGACCGCCACTCATAAGGAGGACAATCAAAGAACACCTCATGTTTCAAATTTGTTACATAACGTTTACCATATGTGCATGCTACGGGACTTGCAAACCTCAACACAAGCATTTCTCAAATTCACAACTACTCAACTAGCACGACTTTAATATTATTACCTCCATATCTCAAAACAATCATCAAGCATCAAACTTCTCTTAGCATTCAACACACTCATAAGAACGTTTTTACTATTTTTGATACCTAGCATATTAGGATTATTTAAGCAAATTACCATGCTCTTTAAGAATCTCAAAATAATCTAAGTGAAGCATGATAGATCAATAGTTTCTTTAAAACAAATCCACCACCGTGCTCTAAAAGATATAAGTGAAGTACTAGAGCAAAACTATATAACTCAAAGGATATAAGTGAAGCACAAAGAGTATTCTAATAATTTAAAAATCATGTATGGCTCTCTCAAAAGGTGTGTACAGAAAGGATGATTGTGGTAAACTAAAAAGAATCAAATCATACAAGACGCTCCAAGCAAAACACATATCATGTGGTGAATAAAAATATAGCTCCAAGTAAAGTTACCAATGGAAGTAGACGAAAGAGGGGATGCCTTCCGGGGCATCCCCAAGCTTTGGCTTTTCGGTGTCCTTAGATTATATTGGGGGTGCCATGGGCATCCCCAAGCTTAGGCTCTTGCCACTCCTTGTTCCATAATCCATCAAAAGATTTCACCCAAAACTTGAAAACTTCACAACACAAAACTCAACAGAAATCTCGTGAGCTCCGTTAGCGAAAGAAAACAAAAGACCACTTCAAGGTACTGTAATGAACTTATTCTTTATTTATATTGGTGTTAAACCTACTGTATTCCAACTTCTATATGGTTTATAAACTATTTTACTAGCCATAGATTCATCAAAATAAGCAAACAACACACGAAAAACATAATTTGTCAAAAACAGAACAATCTGTAGTAATCTGTAACTAACGCAAACTTCTGGAACTCCAAAAAATCATACAAAATAGGATGACCTAGGGAATTTTTTTATTGATCAGAAGCAATTGGAATCACTATTTTATCACGTTCTGGTGATTTTCAACAATTGTTTTTCTGAACGGAAAGTTTCTGGAAATTACAACAAGATCAAATAACTATCATCCAAGAGGATCCTATAGGTTTAACTTGGCACAAACACTAATTAAAACATAAAAACACATCTAACCAGAGGCTGGAACAAATATTTATTCCTAAACAAAAGCAAAAAGCAAAAAACTAAAAATAAAATTGGGTTGCCTCCCAACAAGCGCTATCGTTTAACGCCCCTAGCTAGGCATAAAAGCAAGGATAGATCTAGGTATTGCCATCTTTGGTAGGCAATCCATAAGTGGCTCTCATGATAGATTCATATGGTAATTTTATTTTCTTCCTAGGTAAGTGTTCCATGCCTTTCTTTAATGGAAATTGGAATCTAATATTCCCTTCCTTCATATCAATAATTGCACCAGTCGTTCTAAGAAAAGGTCTACCAAGAATAATAGGACATGAAGGATTGCAATCTGTATCAAGAACGATAAAATCTACGGGCACATAATTCCTATTTGCAACAATAAGAACATCATTAATTCTTCCCATAGGTTTCTTAATAGTGGAATCCGCAAGGTGCAAGTTTAGAGAGCAATCATCAAAATCGCGGAAATTTAGCAAATCGCACAAAGTTTTGGGAATAGTGGAAACACTAGCACCCAAATCACATAAAGCATAGAATTCATGATCCTTAATCTTAATTTTAATATTTGGTTCCCACTCATCATAAAGTTTTCTAGTGATAGAAACTTCCAACTCAAGTTTTTCTTCATAAGATTGCATCAAGGCTTCACCGATATGTTTAGTAAACGCTTTATTTTGACTATAAGCGTGAGGAGAATTTAGCACGGATTGCAACAAGGAAATACAATCAATCAAAGAGCAACTTTCATAATTAAATTCCTTGAAATCCAAAATAGTGGGTTTAGCAACATCTAGGGTTTTGCTTTCTTCAATACCACCTTTATCAATTTTAGCATCAATATCTAAAAATTCCGAATTTTTGGAACACCTTCGAGGTAAGGGTGGATCATATTCAGTCCCATCATTATCAAGATTCATATTGCAAAACAAAGATTTAATAGGGGACACATCAATAACTTTTAGATCTTCATCTTTAGTTTTATAGAAATCCGGTTTAGCGGCCATCTTATAACTAAGGTAGCCTGCTTATCCGATATTTCAGTAGTTAACTTCTCAAGACGAGCAATTTGGGATATCAAACCATCAAATTCTTTAGACATATCATCGAGCTCTTTATTCATATAATTCATAAAACTTTTTTGTTCCTTAAGCTCGTTTCTGAAGAAATTATTATGTTCAAATTGCAGAACCATAAAACTCCTGACGTTGCTTTCAATCTCTTCTAATCTTTTAAGGTGAAGATCACCAAATCTAGGTAGAGCCATCGTGACAAACAAGCAATCCAACGCACGAGCAAACAAAAAGCGAGCGAGAAAAAGGAAAACAAGAAAGAGAGGGCGAATAAAACGGCAAGGGTGAAGTGGGGGAGAGGAAAACGAGAGGCAAATGGAAAATAATGTAATGCGGGAGATAAGGGATTGTGATGGGTACTTGGTATGTTGACTTTTGCGTAGACTCCCCAGCAACGGCGCCAGAAATTCTTCTTGCTACCTCTTGAGCACTGCGTTGGATTTCCTTGAAGAGGAAAGGATGATGCAACAAAGTAGCGTAAGTATTTCCCTCAGTTTTTGAGAACCAAGGTATTAATCAAGTAGGAGGCTACGCGCGAGTCCCTCGTACCTACACAAAGCAAATAACTCCTCGCAACCAACGCGATTAGGGGTTGTCAATCCCTTCACGGTCACTGACGATAGTGAGATCTGATAGAGATGATAGACAATATTTTTGGTACTTTTGTGATAAAGATACAAAATAAAAGAAAAGTAAAAAAGCAAAGGCAATAAATAAAGTGATGGAATATTAATATGATGGAGATAGACCCGGGGGCCATAGGTTTCACTAGTGGCTTCTCTCAAGAGCATAAGTATTCTACGGTGGGTGAACGAATTACTATTGAGCAATTGACAGAATTGAGCATAGTTATGAGAATATCTAGGTATGATCATGTATATAGGCATCACGTCCGAGACAAGTAGACCGACTCCTGCCTGCATCTACTACTATTACTCCACTCATCGACCGCTATCCAGCATGCATCTAGAGTATTAAGTTCAAGAAAACAGAGTAACACCTTAAGCAAGATGACATGATGTAGAGGGATAAATTCATGCAATATGATAAAAAACCCATCTTGTTATCCTCGATGGCAACAATACAATACGTGCCTTGCTGCCCCTACTGGCACTGGGAAAGGACACCGCAAGATTGAACCCAAAGATAAGCACTTCTCCCATTGTAAGAAAAACCAATCTAGTAGGTCAAACCAAACTAATAATTCGAAGAGACATGCAAAGATAACCAATCATACATAAAAGAATTCAGAGAAGATTCAAATATTGTTCATAGATAGACTTGATCATAAACCCACAGTTCATCGGTCTCAACAAACACACCGCAAAAAGAAGATTACATCGAATAGATCTCCACGAGAGAGGGGGAGAACATTGTATTGAGATCCAAAAAGAGAGAAGAAGCCATCTAGCTACTAACTATGGACCCGAAGGTCTGAGGTAAACTACTCACACTTCATCGGAGGGGCTATGATGATGATGTAGAAGCCCTCCATGGTGGATTCCCCTTCCGGCGGAGCTCCAGAACAGGCCCCAAGATGGGATCTCGTGGATACAGAAAGTTGCGGCGGTGGAATTAGGTTTTTGGCTCCGTATCTGATCGTTTGGGGGTACGTAGGTATAGATAAGAGGAAGTAGTACGTCGGTGGAGCAACGGGGGGCCCACGAGGCAGGGGCGCACCCTAGGGGGGTGGGCGCGCCCCCCACCCTCGTGGCCACCTCCCTTCTTTCTTGACGTGGGGTCCAAGTCTCCTGGATCATGTTTGGTGAGAAAATCACGTTCCCAAAGGTTTCATTCCGTTTGGACTCCGTTTGATATTCCGTTTCTTCGAAACACTGAAATAGGCAAAAAAAACAGCAATTCTGGGTTGGGCCTTCGGTTAATAGGTTAGTCCCAAAAGTAATATAAAAATGGAAAATAAAGCCCAATATGGTCCAAAACAGTAGATAATATAGCATGGAGCAATCAAAAATTATAGATACGTTGGAGACGTAACATACGTCAATCGCACACGGTTCCCAAAATTGGAACCGTGTGCAATGACTTTCATTTTGCGTGCTGCGTCAATCACACATGGTTTGCCCTAGCAAACCGTCGCCCCCAAAATTCTTTTTGGGGCTGAAAACCCTCACCACCCAATTCAAAAAATAAAAAATAAAACCCTCACCATCCCCACGTCACAAAAACCCTCACCCCGCCTGCCACCCCGTTGGCCCCTCCGGTACGTCCCCCATTCACACCTGCACAAGCTCCTTCGCGTCTATGCCATGGCACCGCCTATCGCGGTGGTAAACACTTAGCTCGACGCCTGCCGCCGCCGCCAGGCTGTTGACAAAGCCCACCGCATTTCGCCACTTCCGCTTGCCGCCGCTTATCGCCATCGACTTTCTCGACGCTGCTCGCGGTCGACCCAGCTCCGCTCGGTTGGGGAATCTGCCATACTGAGGGTTCTTTCTCATGGATGACAAGGTAACTAATTTAACGAGATATTATCTCATCTCTTATCCCAGTTCATCTGCCTCCTTTAATCACCCAACGAAAATCACCGTGAATTCATTTTTATTTGAGCCGATTTGAGGGTTTTCTTTCATTCATAGAATGTACAGTGCGCCAACACTTCAGGACTTTGCGACCTCCGCCAGAGATTCCATCTCACCGTACCAGATAACTTGAGGACACACGCGGTATGTTCAATCTCACCCTAAATCGGTTGGCATGGCCTACTTTCCTGAACATATTCTAAATATTGCTACATTTGGATAAAAGGTGCCACATGCACCATATACGTCAAAGGCGATTTTCCCCCTCCTCTTTCTATATTATGCAAATTAATGATGTATTGTTCTTTCTATTACTCTCATATTTCCATGACATCATGTTTACCCTATCTATTTAATTATAGATTTTTGTCCTTCGATTTCAACTGATGTACAATTCTTTCAATTTGGGCCCATATTTGCATGTTACCATATTTTTGTCACACAAGAATGCTCTCATCATGCACAACCCCGATGACAATCCAAGCAATTGTTTCATACTTTAGTAATCTCAAACTTCATAAACCTTCACGCAATACATGAGCGTGAGCCATGGATATAGCACTATGGGTGGAATAGAATATGATGATGGGGGTTATGTGGAGAAGACAGAAAGGAGAAAGTCTCACATCAACGAGGCTAATCAATGGGCTATGGAGATGCCCATCGATTGATGTTAATGCAAGGAGTAGGGATTGCCATGCAACGGATGCACTAGAGCTATAAATGTATGAAAGCTCAACAAAAGAAACTAAGTGGTTGTGCATCCAACTTGCTTGCTCTCGAAGACCTAGGGCACTTGAGGAGGCCCATTGTTGGAATATACAAGCCAAGTTCTATAATGAAAAATTCCCACTAGTATATGAAAGTGACAAAGCAAGAGACTCTCTATCATGAAGATTATGGTGCTACTTTGAAGCACAAGTGTGGAACAAGGATAGTAGCATTGCCCCTTTTTATATATATTTTTGGGCCTTCTTTATTTTTTCTTTTGGCCTTTCTCTTTGTTTATTGGGACAGTGCTCTATTAAATGATGATCATCACACTTCTATTTATTTACAACTCAATGATTACAACTCGATACTAGAACAAAGTATGACTCTATATGAATGCCTCCGGCGGTGTACCGGGATATGCAATGAATCAAGAGTATCATGTATGAAAGAATTATGAATGGTGGCTTTGCCACAAATACTATGTCAACTACATGATCATGCTAAGCAATATGACAATAATGAGTATGTCATGAAAAACGGAACGGTGGAAAGTTGCATGGCAATATATCTCGGAATGGCTATGGAAATGCCATAATAGGTAGGTATGGTGGCTGTTTTGAGGAAGATATAAGGACGTTTATGTGTGAAAGAGCGAATCATATCACAGGGTTTGGATGCACCGGCGAAGTTTGCACCAACTCTCAATGTGAGAAAGGGCAATGCACGGTACCGAAGAGGCTAGCAATGATGGAAGGGTGAGAGTGCGTATAATCCATGGACTCAACATTAGTCATAAAGAACTCACATACTTATTGCAAAAATCTACAAGCCATCAAAAACCAAAGCACTACGCGCATGCTCCTAGGGGGATAGATTGGTAGGAAAAGACCATCGCTCGTCCCCGACCGCCACTCATAAGGAGGACAATCAAAGAACACCTCATGTTTCAAATTTGTTACATAACGTTTACCATACGTGCATGCTACGGGACTTGCAAACTTCAATACAAGCATTTCTCAAATTCACAACTACTCAACTAGCACAACTTTGATATTATCACGTCTATATCTCAAAACAATTATCAAGCATCAAACTTTTCTTAGTATTCAACGCACTCAAAAGAAAGTTTTACAAATCTTGAATACCAAGCATATTAAGATTTTTAAGCAAATTACCATGATATTTAAGACTCTCAAAATAATCTAAGTGAAGCATGAGAGATCAATAGTTTCTATAAAACAAATCCACCACCGTGCTCTTAAAGATATAAGTGAAGCACTAGAGCAAAACTCTATAGCTCAAAAGATATAAGTGAAGCACAAAGAGTATTCTAACAAATTCCAATTCATGTATGGCTCTCTCAAAAGGTGTATACAGCAAGGATGATTGTGGTTAACTAAAAATCAAAGACTCAAATCATACAAGACGCTCCAAGCAAAACACATATCATGTGGTGAATAAAAATATAGCTCCGAGTAAAGTTACCGATGGAAGTAGACGAAAGAGGGGATGCCTTCCGGGGCATCCCCAAGCTTTGACTTTTTGGTGTCCTTGGATTATCTTGGCGTGCCATGGGCATCCACAATCTTAGGCTCTTGCCACTCCTTGTTCCATAATCCATCAAAAGGTTTCACCCAAAACTTGAAAACTTCACAACACAAAACTCAATAGAAATCTCGTGAGCTCCGTTAGCGAAAGAAAACAAAAGACCATTTGAAGGTACTGTAATAAACTCATTCTTTATTTATATTGGTGTTAAACCTACTGTATTCCAACTTCTCTATGGTACTATTTTACTAGCCATAGGTTCATCAAAATAAGCAAACAACACACGAAAAACAGAATCTGTCAAAAACAGAACAGTCTGTAGTAATCTGTAACTAACGCAAACGTCTGGAACTTCAAAAATTCAGAAAAAATAGGACGACCTAGGCAATTCGTTTATTGATCATCAGCAATTGGAATCACTATTTTATCACGTTCTGGTGATTTTTAACAGTTGTTTTCGTGAACAGAAAGTTTCTGGAAATTACAGCAAGATCAAATAACTATCATCCAAGAAGATCCTAAAGGTTTAACTTGGCACAAACACTAATTAAAACATAAAACCACATCTAAATAGAAGGTAGATGGATTATTTATTCCTAAGCAGAAGCAAAAGCAAAAAAAAACTAAAAATAAAATTGGGTTGCCTCCCAACAAGCGCTATCGCTTAACGCCCCTAGCTAGGCATAAAAGCAAGGATGGCTCTAGGTATTGCCATCTTTGGTAGGCAATCCATAAGTGGCTCTCATGATAGATTCATATGGTAATTTTATTTTCTTACTAGGGAAGTGTTCCATGCCTTTATTTAATGTAAATTGGAATCTAATATTCCCTTCCTTCATATCAATAATTGCACCAATCATTCTAAGGAAAGGTCTACCAAGAATAATAGGACAAGAAGGATTGCAATCTATATCAAGAACGATAAAATCTACGGGCACATAATTCCTATTTGCACAATAAGAACATCATTAATTCTTCCCATAGGTTTCTTAATAGTGGAATCCGCAAGGTGCAAGTTTAGAGAGCAATCATCAAAATCGCGGAAATCTAGCAAATCGCACAAAGTTTTTGGAATAGTGGAAACACTAGCACCCAAATCACATAAAGCATAAAATTCATGATCCTTAATCTTAATTTTAATAGTTGGTTCCCACTCATCATAGAGTTTTCTAGGGATAGAAACTTCCAACTCAAGTTTTTCTTCATAAGATTGCATCAAGGCATCAACGATTTGTTTAGTAAATGCTTTATTTTGACTATAAGCATGAGGAGAATTTAGCACAGATTGCAACAAGGAAATACAATCAATTAGAGAGCAACTTTCATAATTAAATTCCTTGAAATCCAAAATAGTGGGTTTAGCAACATCTAGGGTTTTGCTTTCTTCAATCCCACTTTTATCAAATTTAGCATCATAATCTAAAAACTCCGAATTCTTGGAACGCCTTCTAGGTAAAGGTGGATCATATTCAGTCCCATCATTATCAAGACTCATATTGCAAAACAAAGATTTAATAGGGGACACATCAATAACTTTTAGATCTTCATCTTGATTTTCATAGGTATTGGAAGAACACGCTTTAATAAAGGCATCTTTCGTAGCACGCATCCTAGCGGTTCTTTCCTTGCACTCATCAATGGAAATTCTCATGGCTTTGAGAGACTCATTGATATCATGCTTAGGAGGAATAGATCTAAGCTTTAAAGAATCAACATCAAGAGAAATTCTATCAACGTTCCTAACCAATTCATCAACTTGAAGCAATTTCTCTTCAAGCAAAGCATTAAAATTCTTTTGCGAATTCATAAACTCTTTAACACTAGTCTCAAAATCAGAGGGCATCTTATTAAAATTTCCATAAGAGTTGTTGTAGGAATTTCCATAATTATTAGAGGGATTACTAGGATAGGGCCTAGGATTAAAATTCCCTCTATACGCGTTGTTACCAAAATTATTCCTACCAACAAAATTCACATCCATAGATTCATTATTATTCTCAATCAAAGTAGACAAAGGCATATCATTAGGATCAGAAGAAACACTCTTAGTAGCAAATAATTTCATAAGTTCATCCATCTTTCCACTCAAAACATTAATTTCTTCTATCGCATGCACTTTTTTATTAGTAGATCTTTCAGTGTGCCATTGAGAATAATTAACCATAATATTATCTAGGAGTTTAGTAGAATCTCCTAAAGTGATTTCCATAAAAGTGCCTCCCGCGGCCGAATCTAAAAGATTTCTAGAAGCAAAATTCAATCTGGCATAAAAATTTTGTATAATCATCCACAAATTGAAACCATGAGTAGGGCAATTACGTATCATTAATTTCATTCTCTCCCAAGCTTGTGCAACATGTTCATGATCAAGTTGCTTAAAATTCATAATATCGTTTCTAAGAGAGATGATCTTAGCGGGAGGAAAATACTTAGAGATAAAAGCATCTTTGCACTTGTTCCAAGAATCAATACTATTTTTAGGCAAAGACGAAAACCAATTTTTAGCACGATCTCTAAGCGAAAAAGGAAATAGCTTCAATTTAACAATATCATCATCAACATCTTTCTTATTTTGCACATGTCATAAATCAATGAAGCTATTTAGATGAGTAGCGGCATCTTCACTAGGAAGGCCGGCGAATTGATCTTTCATAACAAGATTCAACAAAGCAGTATTGATTTCACAAGATTCAGTATTGGTAAGAGGAGCAATCGGAGTGTTAAGGAAATCATTATTGTTGGTATTGGTAAAGTCACACAATTTGGTATTATCTTGAGCCATCGTGACAAGCAAGCAATCCAACACACGAGCAAACAAAAAGCAAGCTAGAAAAAAGGCAAACATAAAAGAGAGGGCGAATAAAACAACAAGGGTGAAGTGGGGGACAGGAAAACGAGAGGCAAATGGCAAATAATGTAATGCGAGAGATAAGGGATTGTGATGGGTACTTGGTATGTTGACTTTTGCGTAGACCTCCCCGGCAACGGCGCCATAAATCTTCCTGCTACCTCTTGAGCACTGCGTTGGATTTCCTTGAAGAGGAAAGGGTGATGCAGCAGAGTAGAGTAAGTATTTCCCTTAGTTTTTGAGAACCAAGGTATCAATCCAGTAGGAGGCTACGCGCAAGTCCCTCGTACCTACACAAAGCAATTAGCTCCACGCAACCAACGCAAGTAGGGGTTGTCAATCCCTTCACGGTCACTTACGAGAGTGAGATCTGATAGAGATGATATATAACATTTTTGGTATTTTTGGTATAAAGATGCAAAGTAAAATAAAAGCAAAGTAAAAAAGCAAAAGCAATAATAAAGTGTTGGGAGATTAATATGATAAATATAGACCCGGGGGCCATAGATTTCACTAGTGCCTTCTCTCAAGAGCATAAGTATTTTACTGTTGGTGAATGAATTACTGTTGAGCAATTGACATAATTGAGCATAGTTATGAGAATATCTAGGTATGATCATGTATATAAGGATCATGTCTGAGACAAGTAGACCGACTCCTGCCTGCATCAGCTACTATTACTCCACTCATCGACCGCTATCTAGCATGCATCTAGAGTATTAAGTTCAAGAAAACAGAGTAACGCCTTAAACAAGATGACATGATGTAGAGGGATAAATTCATGCAATATGATAAAAATCTCATCTTGTTATCCTCGATGGCAACAATACAATACGTGCCTTGCTGCCCCTACTGTCACTGGGAAAGGACACCGCAAGATTGAACCCAAAGCTAAGCACTTCTCCCATTGCAAGAAAAACCAATCTAGTAGGCCAAACAAAACTGATAATTCGAAGAGACTTGCAAAGATAACCAATCATACATAAAAGAATTCAGAGAAGATTCAAATATTGTTCATAGATAGACTTGATCATAAACCCACAATTCATCGTTGTCAACAAACACACCGCTAAAAGAAGATTACATCGAATAGATCTCCACGAGAGAGGGGGAGAACATTGTATTAAGATCCAAAAGAGAGAAGAAGCCATCTAGCTACTAACTATGGACCCGAAGGTCTGAGGTAAACTACTCACACTTCATCGGAGGGGCTATGATGATGATGTAGAAGCCCTCCATGGGGGATTCCCCTTCCGGCGGAACTCCGGAACAGGCCCCAAGATGGGATCTCGTGGATACAGAAAGTTGCGGCGGTGGAACTAAGTTTTTGGCTCCATATCTGATCGTTTGGGGGTACGTAGGTATATATAGGAGGAAGGAGTATGTCGGTGGAGCAACGGGGGGCCCACGAGGCAGGGGGCGCGCCCTAGGGGGGTGGGCGCGCCCCCACCCTCGTGGACACCTCCCTTCTTTCTTGACGCGGGGTCCAAGTCTCTTGGATCATATTTGGTGAGAAAATCACGTTCCCGAAGGTTTCATTACGTTCGGACTCTGTTTGATATTCCGTTTCTTCGAAACACTGAAAAAGGAAAAAAACAGCAATTCTGGGATGGGCCTCCGGTTAATAGGTTAGTCCCAAAAGTAATATAAAAGTGGAAAATAAAGCCCAATATGGTCCAAAACAATAGATAATATAGCATGGAGCAATCAAAAATTATAGATACGTTGGAGACGTATCATACGTCAATCGCACACGGTTCCCAAAATTGGAACCGTGTGCAATGACTTTCATTTTTCCTGCTTCGTCAATCACACATCATTCGCCCTAGCAAACTGTCGCCCCCAAAATTCTTTTTGGGACGGAAAACCCTCACCACCCAATTCAAAAAAGAAAAAAGAAAACCCTCACAATCCCCACGTCACAAAAACCCTCACCCCGCCCGCCACCCCGTCGGCCCCTCCGGTACATTCCCCATTCACACCTGCACAAGCTCCTCCGCGTCTATGCCATGGCACCGCCTATCGCTGTGGTAAACACTTAGTTCGACGCCTGCCGCCGCCGCCAGGCTGTTGGCAAAGCCCACCGCATTTCGCCA
This sequence comes from Aegilops umbellulata, assembly GCA_032464435.1. Classification (NCBI taxonomy): domain Eukaryota; kingdom Viridiplantae; phylum Streptophyta; class Magnoliopsida; order Poales; family Poaceae; genus Aegilops; species Aegilops umbellulata. Next base: position 338,064,371 of record CP136058.1, read on the forward strand.
CTTCCGCTTGCCGCCGCCTATCGCCATCGACTTTCTCGACGCTTCTCGCGGTCGACCCAGCTCCGCTCGGTTGGGGAATCTGCCATACTGAGGGTTCTTTCTCATGGACGACAAGGTAACTAATTTAATGAGATATTATCTCATCTCTTATCCCAGTTCATCTGCCTCCTTTAATCACCCGGTGGAAATCACTGTGAATTCATTTTTATTCGAGCTGATTTGAGGGTTTTCTTTCATTCATAGAATGTACAGTGCGCCGACACTTCAGGACTTTGCGACCTCCGCCAGAGACTCCATCTCACCGTGCCAGATAACTTGAGGACACGCGCGGTATGTTCAATCTCACCCTAAATCGGTTGGCATGGCCTACTTTCCTGAACATATTCTAAATATTGCTACATTTGGATAAAAGGTGCCACATGCACCATATACGTCAAAGGGGATTTCCCCCCTCCTCTTTCTATATTAGGCAAATTAATGATGTATTGTTCTTTTGATTACTCTCATATTTCCATGACATCATGTTTACCCTATCTGTTTAATTATAGATTTTTGTCCTTTGATTTCAACTGATGTCAAAGTGCACAATTTTTCCCTTTACATAGAAAAAGGCTCCACGGATGTCATACTGCACACAAACCATGGATTTACAGTCGTTGCTACTGTAAGACTTGATGAACGTGGTGACTCCTATTTTGGCACTGGCTTTTGGGAAAAAATTGCAAAGTTTTATGTACTGAAAGCTGGCACTAAAATTGCACTGCACATAAAAGGGCCTGGTCATGAGATATATGCTAACTTCCCCGACAAAATCATCCATCCAGACTTTGTTCGAAGTAAGTTTTCTTTTCAACCATCTGCATGTTGACTTACCCAGCAATGTCAAATGAATTGTGTAGTATTTAAGCAACCAATTGTTATTCCCTTTTCTTACTATATTCCTACCTAATAACTTCTAGTTACCAATACACTTTTCTATTGCCCTGTTTTAACTAAATATTCCCTGTACTCCCATTTCTATCAGAAAGCACCACTGACAAGGAGAATCCAGAGGTGGAGAACGGGGCTGCCAGCAAGCGGAGGCGGGGCGAGCTAGAACCGCAAGCGACTCCAGCAGGCCTAGACTTCATCAGCAGCCTCCCCGATGATATGTTGAGATTCATCATCTCCCTCCTCCCAACCAAATATGGGGCGCGGACAACTGTCCTTTCCCGGCGGTGGTGCCCCCTATGGAACTCCAGCCCTCTCGACCTCATCGACACCCAAAAGCTCTGCCTTGGCTATCACAAAAGTTTGGATGCGTTCTCCAAGATCCTCGGTGGTCACCTTGGCCCAACCAAAGGCCTTAGAATGTGCAAGTTCCGTTCCAACGGCAAGGACCGAGCCAAGCTTGACGACTGGTTCTGATCCCCCGCCCTAGATCAGCTCGAGGAGCTCACTTTTGATGATGGGCATATGCGGCCGCTGCCAATGTCCGCACTCCGCTTTGCGCCCACGCTGCACGTCGCCAAGTTCACGAAATGCCATTTCCCGCCCCTTAATGACGCACCCGCTCTTATTCTACCACGACTGAAGCACCTCAAGCTCGTCGTCATCTGCCTCTCAAAGGGTGACATGGAGCGTCTGCTCCGTGGTTGTACTGCACTCGAGTACCTTCGTCTTCAGGCGATCAATGGGTTGAGTACCTTCCACATCACCTCCATGACTCTCCATACTATTTATGTGTGTTGCTGGTGCGGCAGGAAGACATCACAAGATGTGTACCACGGTATGATCATTGAGGACACACCTGCACTTGAGAGATTACTTGTAGTTGATCAAGAAGGTCCAACAAGAATCAATGTCATTTCAGCGCCGAAAATGACAGTGGTGGGCTACTCGTCTGACAAATACTCTGAACTTTTTTATTGGATCCACACCCGTCCAGGTCAACAGCCGCCTTCTACCTCTCCTTCTACAAATTAACATTATTTGTAATTTTGAAGATGTTTGTTCGTCTGTCATTCACAAAATGATTCCAACAAGCTTGACCCCGAAATTGCACATAGTGAAGGTCTTGGCACTAGAATCTATCGGCCCCGACCTGGAGCAAGTTGTTAGTTTCCTGAGATGCTTTCCGTGCCTGGAGAAGCTATATATTGAGGTGATGTTCCTTTCCTATTAAATGTTAACCATAAGGGAGTTCAATTTCTGACACCTTTTTCCTAGTTTACAATGACAATGTACTACGATTTCTGAAGTTTCTTTTGGAGGATTTTAGTACATACATGTCCCCCCCCATATTGGTTGCTTGATCCATATGGTTACAATTAATAAGCATTTCTCCTTTGGATTCATCTGTACTAGTTTTCTTAGGGAACTTTCCATCCACTCCAACCTCTTGTGAAGAAGGCTACATTTTTCTACAATGTAATCAAATGCCCATGTTAATCATGTCAGATCGAAGATGGCATGTTAGTGCATTTTACAAATCCTGCAAACTAAATAGGCCTGTCGTAATGTTCAAAACTGCATGTAGGCACTAACACGTTCTCTTCTTTTGCAGATAAGATTAGGCCCAGTGGTGGATAATGTGATACAATATAACAATCACGTCGAATGCCTAGATGTGCATCTCTCAGAAATTACTTTGAAGAACTACTGAGGGACCTTACCGGAGATTATATTCGCCATGTTCTTTGTTCTCGGAGCAAGGCTGCTGAAGGAAATGAGGTTTGCCCTACATTTATTTCGCAAAAATGAATGGTTTGCTGATCAGCGCCGGCACCTGTGGCAGAATGGAGTAGGCTCCAAAAATGTTGAATTTCATTTCGGAACCTCATATGACAGAGTAATCGGAAGTCATTGTGTCAACCTCATACATGACTTCTCAGTGGCTGACCCCTTTGCAGAAATTGCGAGGTTTCAAAACCAAAGTTAGAAGCCGTGATATTAGTTTGAACCTCTCCGATGTCCATGTTCAGCGGATCAGCGCGAGCGTCTGCAGCTGATGAGCTGAACTTCATTTCTAATATCAGTATGAAGCTTGTAATTTCCGAATTTGAGCCATATAACTCTGGAATTTGAACCTTGTAACGTTTCGAGCTTTTGTGGTACAATCATTGAAATGGCATCGTATGAGACTCGTATATTGCTAGCACTATTTTGATCTTAATATGAAATGGTCTTAGATTTTATTAACCATTCTCGAATCAATTTACCTTGTCGATCTCACAGCACACGATCGGTATAGCTAACTCGACTACGATCTTCGATATTATTGCACACAATTAGTTTCTTCCACTGTGTGCACTATAGAGCGCAGAATTAATTATCGCACTCGAGTGTCCATCATCGCCCTTCTGTGTAACTTTGACCTCATCACCCAAGGGTAAACTTATGACCGAAGTCATTCCACACACTTTGTTTTTACAAAGCTTTTTGCCAATAAATGCCCACTATTTGTCCCTCTTCTAGCCGACGTGTGGCCAAACTAGCCGGGCGGGAAGCTTGTACGATAAACAACACGGTAGCGCGGGAACAGGCTCACCGACAATACATTTGGCGCCTCTTCGAGCCCACGCGTGCGGTGCGGTGTGATGACCCACAAGTATAGGGGATCTATCGTAGTCCTTTCGATAAGTAAGAGTGTCGAACCCAACGTGGAGCAGAAGGAAATGATAAGCGGTTTTCAGCAAGGTATTCTCTGCAAGTACTGAAATAAGTGGTAACAGATAGTTTGGTGATAAGGTAAATTGTAACGAGCAACAAGTAACAAAAGTAAATAAAGTGCAGCAAGGTGGCCTAATCCTTTTTGTAGCAAAGGACAAGCCGGAACAAACTCTTATATAAGGAAAAGCGCTCCCGAGGACACATGGGAATATCGTCAAGCTAGTTTTCATCACGTTCAAATGATTCGCGTTTGGTACTTTGATAATTTGATATGTGGGTGGACCGGTGCTTGGGTGATGTTCTTACTTGAACAAGCATCCCACTTATGATTAACCTCTATTGCAAGCATCCGCAACTACAAAAAAAGTATTAAGGTAAACCTCACCATAGCATGAAACATGTGGATCCAAATCAGCCCCTTATGAAGCAACGCATAAACTAGGGTTTAAGCTTCTGTCACTCTAGCAACCCATCATCTACTTATTACTTCCCAATGCCTTCCTCTAGGCCCAAATAATGGTGAAGTGTTATGTAGTCGACGTTCACATAACACCACTAGAGGCTAGACAACATACATCTCATCAAAATATCGAACGAATACCAAATTCACATGACTACTAATAGCAAGACTTCTCCCTTGTCCTCAGGAACAAACGTAACTACTCACAAAGCATATTCATGTTCATAATCAGAGGGGTAATAATATGCATAAAGGATCTGAACATATGATCTTCCACCAAATAAACCAACTAGCATCAACTACAATGAGTAATCAACAGTACTAGCAACCTACTAGCACCAATCCCGAACTTGGAGACAAGAATTGGATACAAGAGATGAACTAGGGTTTGGAGATGAGATGGTGCTGGTGAAGACGTTGATGGAGATTGCCCTCTCCTGATGAGAGGAGCGTTGGTGATGACGATGGCGATGATTTCTCCCTCCCTGAGGGAAGTATCCCCGGCAGAACAGCTCTGCCGGAGCTCTAGATTGGTTCTGCCAAGGTTCCGCCTCGTGGCGGCGGAGTCTCGTCCCGAAAGGTTCCCTCTTTATTTTTTTCTCAACGAAAGACTTCATATAGGAGAAAATGGGCGTCAAAGAGCCACCAGGGGGCCCACGAGGTAGGGGTGCGCCCTAGGGAGGGGGCGTGCCCCCTACCCTCGTGAGCAGGGTGTGGACCCCCTGGCCTTCATCTTTGGCGAGGATTTTTCTTCATTTATTTTAAGATGTTCTGTGGAGTTTCAGGACTTTTGGAGTTGCGCAGAATAGGTCTCTAATATTTGCTCCTTTCCCAGCCCAGAATCCCAGCTACCGGCATTCTCCCTCCTTATGTAAACCTTGTAAAATAAGAGAGAATAGCCATAAGTATTGTGACATAACGTGACATAACAACCCATAATGCAATAAATATCGATATAAAAGCATGATGCAAAATGGACGTATCAACTCCCCCAAGCTTAGACCTCGCTTGTCCTCAAGCGAAAAGCCGATAACAATAAATATGTCCTCATGTTTAGAGGTAGAGGCATCGATAAAAATAAAATACGGACATGAAGGCATCATAATTATTCTCATAATAGCAACATACATAGATTTTGTCATATGATTACTTATGTTCAAGTGATGATCTATTCACAATGCAAAAGTATGAATCGGAAACCTTATTGAGCACCAACAAACTATAACCTCAGTCATTGAAACAATTGCAATTTATCATAACATCGGAGAGAGTCTATGTCAGAGCTTAAAAGCAAGTCCACATACTCAACTATCATTTCATCCTTCATAGTTGCTAACACTCATGCAATACTTGTGGTTATGAAGTTTTAATCGGACACAGAGAAAGATAGGGGCTTATAGTTTCGCCCCACAAGCTTTTACCTCAAGGGTAATGTCAACGATAATAATTCATGCTCCCCTACATCCAATTATATATATATATATATATATATATATATATATATATATATATATATATATATATATCATGTTCTTTCCAACATGCTGGGCTTGCCAAAGGATAAAATGAAAAAGGAAAGGTGAAGATCACCGTGACACTTGCATAAGGTAGAGGATAATAATAAAAGATAGTCCCTTCGCAGAGGGAAGCAGAGGTTGCCATGCGCTTTTATGGTTGTGCACAAAATCTCAATGCGAAAGAACGTCACTTTATATTGCCCCTTGTGATATGAACCTTTACCATGTAGTCCGTCGCTTTTATTACTTCCACATCACAAGATCATATAAAGCTTATTTCTCCCACACCAATCAATCATACATATTTAGAGCAATTTTTATTGCTTTGCACCGATGACAACTTACTTGAAGGATCTTACTCAATCCATAGGTAGATATGGTGGACTCTCATGGCAAAACTGGTTTAAGGGTATTTGGAAGCACAAGTAGTATCTCTACTTGGTGCTGAGAATTTGGCTAGCATGAGGGGGAAAGGCAAGCTCAACAAGTTAGAGGACCCATGACAACATACTTTATCTCAGATATAAGAAAACATAACTCACTACGTTGTCTTCCTTGTCCAACATCAACTCTTTAACATGTCATATTTTAATGAGTGCTCCCAATCATAAAAGATGTAAATGATAATATATCTATATGTGAAACCTCTCTTTCCTTATTGCTTCCTATTAATTGCAACGATGACCAAAGCTATGTCTGCCAACTCCCAACAACTTTTAATCATCATACTCTTTCTATGTGAAGTCATTACTCTCAATAAGATCAATATGAACTCTTCGTTTCTTTTTATTCTTTTTCTTCTTTTCTTTTCTTTCACCCAAGATCATGGTAAAATAATCAAGCCCTTGACTCAACACTAATCTTTGTTATATATAGCTCACGAACTCGATTACATAGAGAGATCATAAAGCAAAACTCAAAACTAGATCATGCCATAAACTTGATTCTACTAGATCAAGATACTACTAATAGGATCGAACTAAGAAAAACGGTAAAGATAGGAGATGTGATTGTGATACGATACCGGGGCACCTCCCCCAAGCTTGGCAGTTGCCAAGGGGAGTGCCCATACCCATGTGATTATGTCTCCTTCTTTGTTGTTGAAGAAGATGGTGGTGTTGACTTAGTTGATGGCTTAGACTTCTCCCTTAATTTGCGCTTGAGGACGGCATTTTGATCCCTCAGATCATCAATCTCCCACTCCAGGGTTAATATCTTTTTGCATAGGTCCTGCTTATTTTCCTGCAAGAGACGAAAAGGAATAAACTCGAACTTGGGTTTCTTTACCCTATCAGGGAGACTTGACTTTTTGAACTCCATGTGCATGTCCCCAGGTTGAGGCAATGGGGCTTCATCTTCATCTGAGCTCGTCCCCTCCTTCCCCTTGGGTTCATAGTCCTCTTCTTCCTCCGTGGTCCAACCATTGTGTTCCACATCTCCATAGACCTTGGGATTTGCTAAATAATCATCCACATAGCTTTCTCCTTCCGAATCCTGGGAAGACATGTTGATCTAATCTGCAGCAGCACAGCTTGAAACAAAAACAGAGGATATTTGCGTGATACGGGAGTCAAAACCTTTGGGAGAATATATAGTGATTTTTTACCGACCAAAGTACGTATCGTGCAAGAAAACGGAGTTCGGAGGGCACACGAGGTGCTCACGAGGTAGGGGGCGCGCCCACCACCCTCGTGGGGCCTCGTGTCCTTCCCGGACTGCTACTTATTTTTCTATTTTTCTGAATAATCCAAAACAAGGAGATATTGCCTTAAAAGTTGTTTTGGAGTCGGTTTACTTACCGTACCACATACCTATTCCTTTTTGAAGTCTGAAACGTTCTGGAAAGTGTCTCTTATGTATTCCTCCGGGGTTACGGATTCGATAATATTGGTTTCAACATTTATGGGATTACCTGAGATATAATGTTTGATTCTCTGACCTTTTACCACCTTCGGTTTTGTGCCTTCGAAGTTGTTGATCTTTATGGCACCAGAACGATAGACCTCCTCGATGACGTAGGGGCCTTCCCATTTGAGAGAAGTTTTCCTGCAAAAAATCTTAAACGAGAGTTGTATAGCAATACATAATCACCTATATTAAACTCACGCTTTTGTATCCTTTTGTCATGCCATCTTTTAACTTTCTCTTTGAACAACTTGGCATTTTCATAAGCTTGGGTTCTCCATTCATCAAGTGAGCTAATATCAAATAACCTCTTCTCACCGGCAAGTTTGAAATCATAGTTGAGCTCTTTAATAGCCCAATACGCCTTATGTTCTAGTTCGAGAGGTAAGTGACATGCTTTTCCATAAACCATTTTGTACGGAGACATACCCATAGGATTTTTATATGCAGTTCTATAGGCCCATAATGCATCATCAAGTTTCTTGGACCAATTCTTTCTAGACCTATTAATAGTCTTTTGGAAAATTAATTTGAGCTCTCTATTGCTCAATTCTACTTGACCACTAGACTGCGGGTGATAAGGAGATGCAATTCTATGATTGACGTCATATTTAGCAAGCATTTTACGAAAAGCACCATGAATAAAATGTGAACCACCGTCAGTCATTAAATATCTAGGGACTCCAAACCTCGAAAAAATAACTTCTTTAAGCATTTTAATAGAAGTGTTATGATCAGCACTAGTAGTTGGAATAGCTTCTACCCACTTATTAACGTAATCTACAACAACTAGAATATGTGTATATCCATTAGAGGCAGGAAAAGGTCCCATATAATCAAAGCCCCAAACATCAAATGGTTCAATTACAAGTGAATAATTCATATGCATTTATTGACGTCTACTAATATTACCAATTGTTTGGCATTCATCACAAGATAAGACAAACTTACGGGCATCCTTGAAGAGAGTAGGCCAATAAAAACCGGATTGCAATACCTTATGTGCAGTTCTATCTCCAGCGTGGTGTCCTCCATAAGCTTTGGAGTGACACTTGCGTAGGATCTGTTCCTATTCATGCTCAGGTACACAATGTCTAATAACACCATCTACTCCTTCTTTATAAAGATGTGGGTCGTCCCAAAAGTAATGTCTTAAATCATAGAAAAACTTTTTCTTTTGCTGGTATGTGAAGCTAGGTGGTATAAACTTAGCAACAATATAATTAGCATAATCAGCATACCAAGGAGTACTACGAGAAGTACTTATCACATTTAATTGTTCATCAGGAAAGCTATCATCAATAGGTATTGGGTCATCAAGAACATTTTCTAACCTAGACAAGTTGTCTGCAACAGGGTTCTCAGCTCCCTTTCTATCAACGATATGCAAATCAAATTCTTGCAGCAGGAGAACCCATCTAATAAGTCCAGGTTTATCATCTTTCTTTAACATAATATATTTAATAGCAGCATGATCAGTGTGAATAGTTACTTTAGAATCAACGATATAAGGTCTGAACTTATCACAAGCAAATACAACTGCTAAAAGTTCCTTTTTAGTAGTAGCATAATTTCTTTGAGCATTGTCTAGAGTCTTACTAGCATAATGAATAACATTTAATTTCTTATCAACTCTTTGCCCTAGAACAACACCTACAGCATAATCACTAGCATCACACATAATTTCGAACGGTAAATTCCAATCAGGTGGCTGAACAACAGGTGCAGAGACTAATGCTTTCTTAAGTATTTCAAATGCTTCTACACAACCATCATCAAAGACAAATGGTATATCTTTTTGCAATAAATTAGTCAGAGGCCGAGAAGTTTTTGAGAAGTCCTTAATGAACCTCCTATAAAATCCGGCGTGACCAAGGAAACTTCTTATACCTTTGATGTCCTTGGGACATGGCATCTTTTCAATAGCATCAACCTTGGCTTTATCAACTTCAATACCTCTCTCAGAAACTTTATGCCCCAAGACAATACCTTCATTAACCATAAAGTGGCACTTTTCCCAATTCAAGATAAGATTAGTTTCTTCACATCTCTGCAAAACTCGATCAAGATTGCTCAAGCAATCATCAAAAGAGGAACCAGAGACGGAAAAGTCGTCCACAAAAACCTCACACATCTTTTCACAAAAGTCAGAGAATATAGCCATCATGCATCTTTGAAAGGTAGCAGGTGCATTACATAAACCAAAAGTCATACGTCTATAAGCAAAAGTACCAAAAGGGCATGTAAAAGTAGTCTTTGATTGTTCTTTAGCCGACATAGGTATTTGAGAGAAACCAGAATAACCATCTAGAAAGCAATAATGTGTATGTTTGCATAATATTTCTTGCATTTGATCAATAAAAGGTAAGGGGTAATGATCTTTCTTAGTAGCTTTATTTAATTTGCAGAAATCGATTACCATCCTATAACCTGTGATAATTCTTTGTGGGATCAATTCATCCTTATCATTAGGAACAACAGTAATACCTCCTTTCTTAGGGACACAATGGACAGGACTTACCCACTGGCTATCAGCAACGGGATAAATTATACCTGCCTCAAGAAGCTTTAATATTTCTTTTCTTACCACTTCTTTCATTTTAGGATTCAGACGTCGTTGAGGATCACGAACTGGTTTGGCGTCCGCCTCCAAATTTATTTTATGTTGGCATAGAGTGGGACTAATGCCCTTAAGATCATCAAGAGTATATCCAATAGCAGCACGCTGCTTCTTCAGAGTTTTCAATAATCTTTCTTCTTCATGCTCTGAAAGGTTAGCACTAATAATAACAGGATATATCTTCTTTTCATCAAGATAAGCATATTTAAGATTATCAGGAAACGGTTTAAGCTCAAACACGGGATCACCCTTGGGTGGAGGAGGATCCCCTAAAATTTCAACAGGCAAATTGTGTTGCAGAATAGGTTCCTGTTTAAAGAATACTTCATCTATTTCCCTTCTTTCATTCATGAACATATCATTTTCATGGTCTAGCAAATAATGTTCTAGAGGATCACTAGGAGGTACGGCGATAGAATCAAGACCAATAATTTCATCCTTACTAGGCAATTCTTCCTCACGATGTTGTCTACTAAATTTAGAGAAATTAAACTCATGAATCATATCATCCAAGCCAATAGTAAAAACATTCTTTTCGCAATCTATCCTAGCATTAACAGTGTTCAAGAAGGGTCTACCAAATATAATGGGACAAAAGCTATCTTGTGGAGAACTGAGAACAAGAAAATCAGCAGGATATTTAGTTTTCCCACACAAGACTTCAACATCTCTAACAATCCCAATTGGTGAAATAGTATCTCTATTGGCAAGTTTAATTGTGACATCAATACCTTCTAACTCAGCAGGTGCAATTTCATGCTTAATTTCTTCGTACAAAGCATGCGGTATAATACTAGCACTAGCACCCATATCACATAAGACATGATAACAATGATCTCCTATTTTAACAGAAATAACAGGCACGCCTACCACAGGACTATGTTTATCTTTAGCACATGGTTTAGCGATTCTAGCAGTTTCACCGTTGAACTGAATAACATGCCCATCAATATTATCAGACAAGAGATCTTTAACAATAGCAATATTAGGTTCTACTTTAACTTGCTCAGGGGGTGTATAAGTTCTAATATTGCTTTTACGAACAACAGTTGAAGCTTTAGCATGATCCTTTATTCTAACAGGGAAAGGTGGTTTCTCAACATAAGAAGTAGGAACAATAGGATCATTATAAGTGACAGTCTTTTCTTCAACTTTAATAGGTGCAGCTACTTTTACTTCTATGGGAGGATGATATTTAAACCACTTCTCCTTGGGGAGATCAACATAAGTAGCAAAAGATTCACAGAAAGAAGCTGCTATCTCAGAGTCAAGTCCATATTTAGTGCTAAACTTATGGAAAATATTGGTATCCATAAAAGATTTAACACAATCAAACTTAGGTGTCATACCTGACTCCTTACCTTCGTCGAGGTCCCAATCTTCAGAGTTGCGTTTAATTCTATCCAATAAGTCCCATTTGAATTCAATAGTCTTCATCATAAAAGAGCCAGCACAAGAAGTATCGAGCATGGTGCGATTGTTTTCAGAAAGCGAGCATACAAATTTTGAATAATTGTTTCCCTTGGAAACCCATGATTGGGGCATGAATATAACATTGATTTAAGCCTCCCCCAAGCTTGAGCGATGCTTTCTCCTTCGCGAGGCCAAAAATTATATATATAATTGCGATCACGATGAACAAGATGCATAGGGTAATACTTTTGATGAAATTCCAATTTCAATCTTCTATAGTTCCATGATCTCGTATCATCACATAGCCTATACCATGTCAAAGCGTCTCCCTTCAAAGATAAAGGGAAGACCTTCTTCTTAGCAACATCATCGGGTATACCTGCAAGCTTAAATAATCCACAAACTTCATCCACATATATTAAGTGCTCATCAGGATGCTTTGTTCCATCTCCTGTAAAAGGATTAGCTAGCAGTTTTTCCATCATACCCGAAGGAAATTAAAAAGGAGTTCCATTTTCAATAGGTTCAGTAGGTTGAGGAGAAACTCTTTGCTCTACTGGACGGGGTGAAGATACCCTGAACAAGCTCCTTAGAGGATTACTTTCCATAGTAACAAGTGACAGTAAATTTCAGCACACTATATAAATTTTTCCTTACCAAATTCCACCTACCAAAGGCGCTACACTCCCCGGAAACGGTGCCAGAAAAGAGTCTTGATGACCCACAAGTATAGGGGGTCTATCGTAGTCCTTCCGATAAGTAAGAGTGTCGAACCCAACGAGGAGCAGAAGGAAATGATAAGCGATTTTCAGCAAGGTATTCTCTGCAAGTACTGAAATAAGTGGTAACAGATAGTTTGGAGATAAGGTAAATTGTAACGAGCAACAAGTAACAAAAGTAAATAAAGTGCAGCAAGGTGGCCCAATCCTTTTTGTAGCAAAGGACAAGCTGGAACAAACTCTTATATAAGGAAAAGCGCTCCCGAGGACACATGGGAATATCGTCAAGCTAGTTTTCATCACGTTCATCTGATTCGCGTTCGGTACTCTGATAATTTGATATGTGGGTGGACCGGTGCTTGGGTGCTGTTCTTACTTGAACAAGCATCCCACTTATGATTAACCTCTATCGCAAGCATCCGTAACTACAACAAAAGTATTAAGGTAAACCTAACCATAGCATGAAACATGTGGATCCAAATCAGCCCCTTACGAAGCAACACATAAACTAGGCTTTAAGCTTCTGTCACTCTAGCAACCCATCATCTACTTATTACTTACCAATGCCTTCCTCTAGGCCCAAATAATGGTGAAGTGTCATGTAGTCGACGTTCACATAACACCACTAGAGGCTAGACAACATACATCTCATCAAAATATCGAACGAATACCAAATTCACATGACTACTAATAGCAAGACTTCTCCCTTGTCCTCAGGAACAAACGTAACTACTCACAAAGCATATTCATGTTCATAATAAGAGGGGTAATAATATGCATAAAGGATCTGAACATATGATCTTCCACCAAATAAACCAACTAGCATCAACTCCAAGGAGTAATCAACACTACTAGCAACCTACTAGCACCAATCCCAGACTTGGAGACAAGAATTGGATACAAGAGATGAACTAGGGTTTGGAGATGAGATGGTGCTGGTGAAGATGTTGATGGAGATTGCCCTCTTCCGATGAGATGAGCGTTGGTGATGATGATGGCCATGATTTCCCCCTCCTGGAGGGAAGTATCCTCGGCAGAACAGCTCTGTCGGAGCTCTAGATTGGTTCCGCCAAGGTTCCGCCTCGTGGCGGCGGAGTCTCGTCCCGAAAGGTTCCCTCTTTATTTTTTTTCTCGACGAAAGACTTCATATAGGATAAGATGGGCGTCGGAGAGCCACGAGGGGGCCCACGAAGGGCGCGCCCCCCACCCTCGTGAGCAGGGTGTGGGCCCCCTGGCCTTCATCTTTGGCAAGGATTTTTTTTATTTATTTTAAGATGTTCCGTGGAGTTTCAGGACTTTTGGAGTTGCGTAGAATAGGTCTCTAATATTTGCTCCTTTTCCAGCCCAGAATCCCAGCTGTCGGCATTCTCCCTCCTTATGTAAACTTGTAAAATAAGATTGAATAGCCATAAGTATTGTGACATAACGTGAAATAACAGCCCATAATGCAATAAATATCGATATAAAAGCATGATGCAAAATGGACGCATCACGGTGTTGTCAAGCATGCACTGGAATCCTCCGCTATGAACGTCGTGACAAGACGTGACGATTACAGGCCGGCCGGCCCCCATTTATTACAGCGTCCATTTAACCCTTGTGTCTCTTCAACCTTTCGATCATGCCCCACCATTACAAGAAGCACACCCACCACGAGAAATTCTTAGAGGGTATCCTGTCCGGCTCCAATGGCGCTCCGAGCGGCTGCCGTCGATGAGCAGCAATTCACCATGCGTGTCGTGGTGGACACCCACAGAAGGTTCATGGACTTCTCGGTGGTGTACACCAATGACCCGGTCTGGGTGGAGCACTCCATCCACATCATGGAGCTGTTGCTTGCCATGGAGAAGTACAAGGTGGTCGGGTTCGACCTCGAGTACACCCATGCTCGTGTCGGGTCTCGTCCCAAGGTCGTCGTCACCTTGATGTGCGTGCGCTACCACGTCCTCGTCTACCACTACTGCCTGGCCACAAGGCCTTGCAAGCGTTTTGCCAGGTTTGTCAACAACCCCCACTACATGTTCGCTACGGTGTACATCACCAAGGATTTAAAGGCGCTCGAGAATTCGTGCATCGCCTGCCAGAATCTTGTCGACATCCAGGGCCAATACAAGATCTGGGGCAGCAAGGAGCATGAGAAGGACTCACTAGTTCACCTCGCCGAGGCCATCATCGACCCCTACTACAGAGACATGAAGGATTCGTGCAACAAGGACAAGCGTGCCTGGCACTCGGCCTGGATGGAGAAACTCGACAAAGCTCACATCGTGTACGCGGTCAAGGAGGCGTACACGAGCTACGACATGTATAGGCGGATCGTTGACATGAGGAAGTGCCTCCTTCCCCAAAACGGCCAGGGATCCAGCCGGAAGCAGAGCAATGGCAAGCGTCGTCGTAACCATAAGTAGATGATTAGATCCTCGTTTCTCCTACTTTAGTATGCATGCAATTGCTTTCTTTGGTGTGTGGAAATGTTATGTGTGTAGTCACTTGTGTAATTGTATGCTTAATTTGGTTATGCAACGCTATCGTTTTAAGTATATATGTTGATGCTTTGTAGATAGAGCATAGATGTTGTGCGAGCAAATAAAATCACATCGCACACGGACTAAACAATGGAACCCGTCGGTGATGTTTTCATCAATCACTCACAATTGTATATCAGCTATCGTTTGCTCACAACACACATGGCTTGTTAGCAGTAATCGTCTGTGTTGTTATCGGTATTTGCACACATTTCCGATTACGGACCTGTTTGCCTCGTATCACACACATCTTGTTCATTTGAACCGTTTCTATTCTCATGTCTCAACGCAAACAGTTCATCCGAGTGAACCACATGTCGTATATCGCACACACCTTTGGTCTGGCTGACCGTTTCTTTTGTATTGCCTAATCACAAGCAGTTCATTCGAGTGAACCGTATGCTGTACATCGCATACACCTTCATCTGGCTGCCTGTTTCTTTTGTTCCTCCTCATCGCACACCGTTAATTGAGCTGAACCATATGCCCTGCATCGCACACGCAACTAAAATCTGAACACTGTTTGATGCATCCTCCATCGCAAACGTTTTACACCTTTTTTTGACGGTTATTTTACACCACCGTTTGTGATTATGGCATCACACACAGTTTCGTCGAAGGGTCTCTGATCGTAGTGTCATCTTAGCAGCAACCTGCAGTAGTGAGAGGCCGAAAAGGCCGCCCGCCTTCAATATGAGGTGAGGGTGACCGAAGTAGAGCAAGCGCTCCAAGACGCCGCCAACAAGTGTGATTCCTTAGAGGAGAGTAACAAGGCCCAAGCGGCCGAGCTCACCAAGGCTCTTCAAGCTGCAAAGGAGGCGCGGTCCAATTCCCGGGCGGCTCGCGAGGAGATCAAGCAAGCCAAACAGATAGCGGCTGGTGTCGGTGTACTAAAGTAGGGGTACCTTAGTACCCCGAACTTGTGCACGGGCAGTAGTAGCCTCCCGCGGCAAGGCCTGCCAGGGGAGCGACAAGAGTCTCCACGGCCCGCTCCGGGCCGGACGAAGGCCAAGTGATCGAGCCTAGAAGACCAAGCCCCGGCAAGAGGAGCTTGCCGGGTCGAGAAGGCAAGGTCCGGCAAGAGGAGCTTGCCGGGCCAAGACGACAAGGCCCCGGCAAGAGGAGCTTGCCGGGACGACTAAGCCGAAGCACCAAGGCCCCGGCGGGAGGAGCTCGCCGGGACGGCCAAGCCAAGGCACCCCAAGAGAAGCCCGCCGCGGCGCGCCACGCGCCCCGGCAAGGCCTGGCGAGCGGCAAGCTCCCAGGTGCGGCAAGCCGCTTGCCGCGGCAAACCACCACATCAGGCCCGCGCTCCAGCTCACCTGCCCACGCGTCGCTCTGGGGCTTCCCCGGAGGCACGTGGCGGGACGCCGCGCAACCTGAGACGCGCGGTGGCATGCGACGTTGGCAGAGTCGCCCCCGTGGCGAGCGGAGGCGCACCTAACGGTCCGCCTCGGCACTGTTCAGGCGATCCAGACGGGCATTTAATGCCTTTGTCCCCCGCCGTCAGAGTTAGGTGCGATAGCACTGTGCGGCCACTATTCCCACAATCCCTTGCCATTTTTACCCTCACCTGCGTCGCTCCCTGTGGGAAACCCCTTGGCATATAAAAGGAGGCCCATGCGCACGTAGAGGGGGGATCGGACCCAATAGGCCCTCGCCTACGTCCAGCTCCAGCTTACTGTAGCTTCTTGCGCTCCAGAGCAAGAACCCGAATCAACCAGACATGCAACAGTAGGGTTTTACGCATCCATGCGGCCCGAAGCTGGGTAAAATCGTTGTGTGTGTGTGTCGCCTCGATCTGCTCTTTGTGCATCCTCGCCCCCGCCGAACCGACAAGGGGCTCCGTCCCCATAGGTGCTCGTGGAGGCAGATATCCCTCGACAGCTGGTAAGCCTTTTCTTTTACAGAGTATATTCAGCGGTCGAAGATATGCTTTGCTAAATCGACTGTGGAGTGCTCCAGACGCTTTTGCGGATCCCCAAAGGAGTGTTGCCGACGCCGCCCAGTATTTCCGGGCCCAAGAAGGGAACGCGATGGAGAAGTTGTTCTGGTCGTAGTACTTGGCGCTGGAGCGACCAGCGCTGCTGAACAATCAGATGATGCAGCTGGCGGAGCTACATAGGATGTCCGGTTTGGCCATGAAGGACATCATAGTCCGGCTATGGCCAGCCGGACCCATTCCGAGCAGCTACTTCAGCCTGGTCAAGCGGCTTGGCGACGCCTTGCCCCGAGTAGAGGTGGTGAAGTGCTCGGCATGTATAGAAGGTGCGCGGATGGCTTTTGCCCGTGTCAAGATGCACTGGGTGAAGATGAAGGTTGCCGTCGTGGCGGTTGAGAGTTCGCCTGGAGGCAAGGACCACCGCAAGCCAGAGCGCTATTTCGAAGACGTCCTCGAGGGTGCCCGTTTGATAGAGGGTCAATGCTCGAAGGATATTATGTTCGAGTGAATGTATCCGGGCTACCCATACAATGTATGTAACATCCCAAATTTTCAATTTGGAATGTTATACATAGGTCATTTATGCATATCATATTTTATTACATTTTCGTTTGCGATCCTCGAAATTCTAAGCAACTCAAGGACCCACGGAGAGAGTTGGGGATTTCACGATTTTCATATTTGAATTCTATCAAATATTGAAACAAGGATCATTTTGGTTTTAATTAAGTTTTCTCTTCGAAAATATTTCAAATCAAAATATATATGAGAGGAGATAATATGACTTCTCCAAAATAAATGAAATATTGGAGGAAAAATATTAAAATCAAATAAATGATTTTATTTGGTTTTATTGCAATTTTATTTGAATTAGGAAATATACGCATTTTTCAAAATTGCATTATAGGCCCAAATAAATGTTCACTTTGTCCCGCATATTTTTACAGGATGGGGAAAACTTATTTGGGGATTTTTGGAGTCTGTTTAGTATTTATTTTCTTCGTTTTTCTGCGACACGTTTAAAAAAAAGTAACCGACCTACGGGCCGTATCCGTCCCGGACTCCCCAGGCCAGGCCGACTTTATAAGCCGCCCGAGCCGGCCCGCAGCCCACCCCGCCGCCAAACCCTAGCCACCGCCGCCTCGAGCCACGCGTCGCACCTCCGCCGCAGCCGACTTCGCCGGAGTTAGCCGCCGCCGCCGCCTTTTTTTCTTCGGTTTATTTAGGTAAACCCTAGATCTAGATCCGGCTTTTTTATTTTTCCAGTTTAATTCATTAGATCGGTTTTTCCGTCGGTTTATTTATTTTGTGGACGTTTGTTCGTTCGTTCGTTTAAACGAACGCCGTTCACCCGTTAGTCACAAACAGCGAACGTTTGTTTGTTAGCCTGTTCGTTAGTTTTTCTTTTTCCAGGGTTTTTCGCGATTATTTCCGATCGCGATTTGTGACCCGATTTTCGTTTAGTTTATCTTTTCGCTCATTTGTCGGAATCAGGCGATTCAAACGCCTAAATCTTTATCTCGAAGCCCTCTTTCTGTTTAACCAACTTGAACAAGATTTTGGTACTGTAAAATTTGACTTTAGTCCAGATTAGTAATTGGATCTTGTTTCTTTCGCCGTTTGAGTTTCGTTGCTCCGTTTGATTTGATTTTTTTGCAAACAGAGTTCTTAAGTTGAACTTCTGGTTAGATCTTCTTATTTGAGTTTTACCCGTGCATCTTTGCTTGATTGCTTATGTATGTTATTGTTTGTTTGCGATAGAATTCTCGGAGTGCGAAGCGTGCTACTATGAGTCCCTAGGTTTTGCGGATCGTTAGCAAGGCAAGTAACCCATTGATCATACCCCTTTATTACACAGTTTTTATGCATTAGTTCCAATCCTCACACACTGCATGATTAGGATGTGAATTAACTTGTGGGTTTGGTAAGTAGATGATGAGGTAGAACCTATTACCTGTTTTATTATCAAACCCTTGGGAGTTACTTCTACGTTATGCTATTATTGCTATGCTATGCTTGTAGACGTGGTTTGGGTGACTGAATCCATGACAGATGTGAGTTGCTAATTAATGTTTCAACTTAGGTGGCAACTTTAATACACATATGGGTGGATTGCTTGTTTGGGCACATGGGGAATCCAGTGTTGTCCTAGGAGATCCCGGGGATATACTGTGTGATCCTCCTACGGTCCGCCACCCAGGCTCAAAGGGATCGTGAGATATTTCATGCTAGAAACTTCCGTGTGCAGCCACAAGCCATTATGGGCTCTGGCATAGTTGAGTATGTTGTGTGACCTCTTTCAGTGGTGGGCTAGCAGATGTAGAGGGAAGTAGGTGTAACTGTCCACCCAGAGTAAAGAGTTAATGCTTCTGAAAGACTGTGTCTTGGTCATTTGTTTCTCAAACACCATGTAGTGCGAGAAATCCAACGGAGGAGATCGAGTCTTGTGGGGAAAAGTGTGCAAACCTTTGGAGAGTGTAAAAACTAATCATGGTTAGCCGTGTCCCCGGTTATGGACATCTTGAGTATCTAGTACTTGGATTATCCTATTGTATCTCATGACTCTATTTAATTAATTTGTTGGGTTGTTAATGATTACTTTTAATTGGGACTGAGATGGGGATTTACCTTCTTAATATTTTGAACAAACTTTGTAGTTAAATAAAATATATTCTTTTGCAGTAGGGAAAAATTGGCTTTTCGCAAAAACATATAACCATAGAGCCTCCACCAGCCATATATGCATGTAGTGATAGCATTATTCTGTTCATTGCTCTACTGTGTTATATTGCCAGCATATTCCATGTGCCGACCCATTTTCGGGCTGCAACGTATTATGTTGCAGACTTTTTAGACGACGAGTAAAGGTGTGATAGGTCGTTGCCATGCACTCAGCTATGCCGTTGGAGTTGATGGACTCACTTTATCTTCCAAGCCTTCCGCTGTTATTGTGTTAGATGGCCTTAAGCCATATTTATTGTAATAAGTTCTCTTTTGAGACATTTTTATGTAATAAGTGTGTGATTGCTACTCTGTTATAAATCCTTCAAGTACTGTGTGTGTCAGCATTACCGATCGAGGGATGACACTAAAGCACAGAGACTTGACCGTTTGAGGTCGGGTCGCTACAAGATGGTATCAGAGCACACGCTGAATGTAGGACACGACCACTAAGAAAGCCATAGGTCACTCTTCTCTACTCATTAATTTCTAGCTCCTCTCCGTTTTCTACTCTTTAGGATGGCGGATTTGAGGAACAAGTTTGCACAACCGGATGAAGACACCCCCTTTGATGACACTTGAAGGAAGTCACTAGATACATGAACATTGGAATACCAAGCTTCACCGGGACCTACAACGCCACATTACCCGAAGAGGAGTGCTGGATGATTCAAGTTCAAATTCCGGGAAGGACGTTCACGCCAGTCACGGAGCCCATAGAGTTTTCCTTTGATGCCCCAACCTGGAGTCTGGGAAAGAGCATTGCAGCCTACATCGCCATGGGACGCATTGGCGAAGTTTACCACAAGGATCTCAAGGATACTATCTACCAGATATGTGGGCGCCGAGATGAGCAATGGGAGATAGTCATCACCAGGAAGGACAGATCCATTGCAGCATTCATCCAAGAGCTAAACCAGCACATTCGAAGCCAGGAGAACCAGATGTGCGCAAGCATGATAGATTTGAAGAAGGCGATGACAAGGATCACCGAGCTAGAAGAGGAACTCAAGTCTACACACGATGGGTATGAGGAGGAAATCACGATACTATTGGAGAAGAATGATGACCTGATTAAGAAGACTGGAGTATTCATGGGAGACCCCGCGCCAGGAGGAGAGGACGACGATTCCACTTGTCCGGATAACTACATCATCATTGACGACACCGACTCCGACCCTGACGATAGTGATGATGAATATGAAGACGAAGCTGGAGCAGATATCATGGAGTCTTCCACCGATCAAAATTTCGAGTAGACCACCATATGATCAGTAGTATTAGCCCCATGTAAATAGTATAGTCCAAGCACTGTAACAATAGTTAGATCGATTGTATGCCCTTGCTTGATTGATTGAGTGTTATGGTTGTGTTTGTCTCATGTGCATATGGGTAGTGTTTTCTCACTAGACCTCTAAACCCATCAGATGCCTCCGAGACGTGACATCGGATTTGTCTTTCCACCGGAGATCACCCAGTTGATCCAGCAGCAGAATGCCTTGTTGCAGATATTAGTCCAGAACCAAGGCAACAACAACAACACCAACAACAACAACCCTCCTCCAGTTGACAACTTAGCCCGTTTTCTGAGGTTACAACCGTCAGTGTTTTCCAGTAGCACCGAGCCCATAGTTGCGGATGACTGGTTACGCAAGATTGGAAGGGAGTTGACCACCGCAGGTTGCACGGATGCAGAGAAGGTGCGTTTTGCCGCACATCAGTTGGATGGACCAACAGCCTCATGGTGGGAGAATTACATAGCCACTTTCCCTATAGCCAACATCACTTGGGATCAGTTTCAGCAAGCATTCCGCACCGCCCATGTCTCAACTGGAGCTATGAGCATGAAGAAGCATGATTTTCGCAACTTACGCCAGGGAAATCGTACTATGGCTCAGTACGTAGATGAGTTTAGTAAGCTATCTCGTTATGCCCCTGATGATGTGGCCACAGATGCTGCAAAGCAGGAGAAGTTTATGGAAGGGCTAAATGATGAGATGAGCATGCAGTTGATGGTGGCAACATTCAACAACTACCAGGAGTTGGTAGACAAGGCTCTTATGATTGAAGGGAAGCAACAGCACATTGAGAGCCGCAAGAGGAAGTATGGACAAGGAAAGTACAATTCTGGAGCTCAGCAGAAGCCAAGTTTCACCCCGAACTCAGGAGGGCTTGTCCATAATCATGGGGGCCACACCCACAATGGAGGAAATTCCCATAACCACAATGGCCCCAAGAATGGAAATGGGAATGGAGCAGGCAGCAATCAGAACCGCTCTAACCCAGCCACACCCGCCAAGAAGGATCAAAGTCACATTACTTGTTTCAAGTGCAGGAAGACTGGGCACTACGCCAATGATTGTACGGAATTAAAGAACGACAATGGTGATGGAAGCGCTAGGAAGAAGCCCAGCCCTTTCAACAGAGGACAAGTGAACCCCATGAACATGGAGGAAGTTGAGGAGCAACCTGATGTAGTTATCGGTAAGTTTTTGGTTAAGTCTTTTACTGCAATCGTTCTTTTTGATACTGGTGCATCGCATTCATACATATCAAGGGGATTTGTGGATAAGTATAAGTTGCCCACTAAGGTACTTAGGACACCTATGTTAGTAAGTTCGCCAGGAGCGGAATATATGGCAAGACAAGGATGTTTTCAGATGCCATTGACCATTGGAAGCCATGTTTTCCCCTCAGACCTGGTAATTTTGGAGTCACAAGGTTTGGATGTGATACTAGGAATGGATTGGCTATCGATGTATGGAGGAAACATCGATTGCGCGAGTAAGTCGATTTTGCTCACTACCCCGGAGGGAAAAAGGATCAAGTATGTATCCAGACATGCGCCAAGGAGGACCCAAGTAAATTCTCTCATGGGAGTTGTTTAGGAGGAAGTGCCGGTAGTGAAGGATTACCCGGATGTATTTCCGGAGGAGTTACCAGGCATGCCACCAGATCGAGATATCGAGTTCTTGATAGAGCTATTGCCAGGCACCGGACCTATATCGAAGAGACCATACCGGATGCCCGCAAACGATCTGGAGGAGATTAAGAAACAGATTAAGGAGTTATTGGAGAAAGGTTTCATTCGAATAAGTTCATCACCATGGGGAGCCCCAGTGCTCTTGGTCGATAAGAAGGATGGATCCCTAAGGATGATTCTTGATTACCGTGCGTTGAATGAAGTAACAATCAAGAATAAGTATCCACTGCCGATGATCAATGATTTGTTTGACCAGTTGCAAGGAGCTAAGGTGTTCTCGAAGATCGATCTGCGATCAAGATATCACCAGCTAAAGATTAGGAAAAGGATATACCTAAGACAGCTTTCACCACAAGGTACGGGCTATATGAGTATACGGTTATGTCATTTGGACTGACTAACACCCCTGCCTATTTCATGAGTATGATGAACAAGGTGTTCATGGAGTTCTTGGATAAGTTTGTTGTGGTTTTCATTGATGATATCTTGGTATACTCGAAGAATGAAGAGGAACACAAGGAGCATTTGCGTTTAGTTCTCGAGAAGCTTAGGGAACATCAGTTATATGCCAAGTTCAGCAAATGTGAGTTTTGGTTGAAGGCAGTTGGATTTCTTGGACATGTTATATCAGGAGAAGGTATAGAAGTGGATCCCGGCAAGGTCCAGTCAGTCACTGAGTGGTTGGCACCCATCTCAGTTGGAGAGATCCGCAGTTTTCTTGGACTCGCGGGATATTATAGGAGATTCATTGAGAATTTCTCTAAGATTGCGAAGCCTATGACGGCATTGTTGAAGAAGGACACCAAGTTCCATTGGACTGAAGAATGTGAAGCAAGTTTCCAGGAGTTGAAGAAACGTTTGACTACAGCCCCAGTGCTGATTCTGCCGGATATACGCAAGGATTTCCAAGTGTACTGCGATGCCTCTCGCTTAGGACTTGGAGGAGTACTTATGCAAGACGGAAGGGTTGTTTCGTATGCCTCATGACAACTTAAACCGCACGAATTGAATTATGCCATGCATGATTTGGAGTTAGCAGCTGTGGTGCACGCGCTCAAGACCTGGAGACATTTTCTCATTGGAAACCGTTGCGATGTATACACGGATCACAAGAGTTTGAAGTACATCTTCACTCAGAAGGAGCTTAACCTCAGGCAGAGGAGATGGTTGGAGCTCATAAAGGATTATGACATGAAGCTGCATTATCATCCAGGAAAGGCAAATGTCGTAGCAGACGCTTTGAGCCGTAAGAGTTATGTTAACACCCTCGTAAGCGGAGAGATGCCAAAGGAGTTAGCCGAGGATCTCAGGGAGCTTTGTTTGGAGATTGTTCCTAGAGGTTTTGTTGCAGCAATGGAAGTTCAGTCTACATTGTTAGGAAAGATTCGAGAAGCTCAGAAGGATGACAAAGAGATTGCTGAGATAAAGGAGAGAATGGGCGAAGGAAAATCCAAAGTTTTTCGTGAGGATGAGCACGACACCTTATGGTTCGAGGACCGTGTATATGTGCCCAATAATGTAGAGATCAGGAAGTTAATACTACAGGAAGCTCATGACTCGCCATACTCGATACACCCCGGAAACACCAAGATGTATTTGGATCTGAAGGAGCGTTTCTGGTGGACGAGTATGAAGAAGGATATCGCTGAGTATGTAGCCATATGTGATGTATCTCAGAGAGTGAAGGCAGAACATCAGAAGCCAGCAGGATTACTGCAGCCTATGCCGATACCCGAATGGAAGTGGGATAAGCTTGGCATGGATTTTATCACCGGATTGCCCAGGACCCGATCGGGATATGATTCTATCTGGGTAGTAGTGGATCGCTTGACTAAAGTAGCTCACTTTATCCCAGTGAAGACCACCTATACCAGTGCAAAGTTGGCCAAGATATATATGACCAGGATTGTATGTCTGCACGGAGTTCCTAGGACCATCGTATCAGATAGAGGAACACAGTTTACTTCAAATTTTTGACACTAGCTGCACCAGACTTTGGGAACCAGGCCGGAGTTCAGTACAACTTTTCACCCGCAGACAGATGGACAGACAGAGAGAGTCAATCAGATTCTAGAGGACATGTTGAGAGCTTGTGCTCTATATTATGGATCTAGTTGGGATGGCAACTTGCCCTACGCAGAGTTCTCTTACAATAATAGCTACCAGGCCAGTTTGAAGATGGCACCTTTCGAAGCCCTGTATGGAAGAAGATGCCGAACACCGTTGATGTGGGATGAAGTTGGAGACTGTCAGTTGTTTGGTCCGAATTTGATTAAGGAGTCCGAAGAGAAGGTTAAGCTGATTCGAGATAGACTGAAGGTAGCTCCGTCCAGACAGAAGAGTTATGCAGATTCAAAATGCAGGGAGGTAGTCTATGAAATCGGAGACCGAGCATATCTGCAAGTGTCACCTCTTCGAGGAGTTAAGCGTATTGGAGTTAAGGGAAAGTTAGCCCCGAGATTTGTGGGACTGTGCCGTGTTTTGGAACGTATGGGAGAAGTTGCCTACAAGTTGGAGTTACCCGAAGGACTGTCAGGAGTTCATGATGTGTTTCACGTTACCCAGTTGAAGAAGAGCCATGCAGAGATGGTCGATATTCCTATGAGAGATACAGTGCCCCTGGAAGCAATACAGTTGGATAGTGACTTGACATATGAGGAGAAACCTGTCAAGATTCTAGAGTTTGCCAGCCGAGTTACTCGCAGCAAGGTTATCAAATTTTGCAGAGTTCAGTGGAGCCACCATACCGAGGATGAAGCCACTTGGGAACGAGAGGATGATCTGCGCAAAGACCACCCACACCTATTTTCTAGCCAACCCGAATCTCGAGGGCGAGATTCATCTTAAGGGGGGTAGGTTTGTAACATCCCAAATTTTCAATTTGGAATGTTATACATAGGTCATTTATGCATATCATATTTTATTGCATTTTCGTTTGCGATCCACGAAATTCTAAGCAACTCAAGGACCCACGGAGAGAGCTGGGGATTTCACGATTTTCATATTTGAATTCTATCAAATATTGAAACAAGGATCATTTTGGTTTTAATTAATTTTTCTCTCCGAAAATATTTCAAATCAAAATATATATGAGAGGAGATAATATGACTTCTCCAAAATAAATGAAATATTGGAGGAAAATATTAAAATCAAATAAATGATTTTATTTGGTTTTATTGCAATTTTATTTGAATTAGGAAAATACGCGTTTTTCAAAATTGCATTATAGACCCAAATAAATATTCACTTTGTCCGGCATATTTTTAGAGGACGGTGAAAATTAATTTCGGGATTTTTGGAGTCCGTTTAGTATTTATTTTCTTCGTTTTTCTGCGACACATTTAAAAAAACGACCTACGGGCCGTATCTGGCCCGGACTCCCCAGGCCAGGCCGCCTTTATAAGCTGCCCGAGCCGCCCCGCAGCCCACCCCAGCCGCTAGCCCACTCCGCCGCCAAACCCTAGCCTCCGCCTCCTCGAGGCGCGCGCCGCACCGCCTCGCCGCGCCGCCGCGCAAGCCGCCGCGGCGGCCGACTTCGCCGGAGTTAGCCGCTGCCACCGCCGTTTTTTTCTTTGCTTTATTTCGGTAAACCCTAGATCTAGATCCGGTTTTTTATTTTCCCGGTTTAATTCATTAGATTGGTTTTTCCGTCGGTTTATTTATTTTGCGGACGTTCGTCCGTCCGTTCACTTAAACGAACGCCATTCACCCATTAGTCATAGACAGCGAACGTTTGTTCGTTAGCATGTTCGTCAGTTTTTCTTTTTTCAGGGTTTTTCGCGATTATTTACGATCGTGATTTCTCACCCGATTTTCGTTTTAGTTTATCTTTTCGCTCGTTTGTCAGAATCAGGTGATTCAAATGCCTAGATCTTCGTCTCAAAGCCCTCTTTCTGTTTAACGAACTTGAACAAGATTTTGGTACTGTAAAATTTGACTTTAGTCCAGATTAGTAATTGGATCTTGTTTCTTTCGCCGTTTGAGTTTCGTTGCTCCGTTTGATTTGATTCTTTTTGCAAACCGGAGTTCTTAAGCTAAACTTTATGGTTATATCTTCTTATTTGAGTTTTACCCATGCATCTTTGCTTGAGTGCTTATGTATGTTATTGTTTGTTTGTGATAGAATTCCCGAAGTGCGAAGCGTGCTACTACGAGTCCCTAGGTTTTGCGGATCGTCAGCAAGGCAAGTAACCCATTGATCATACCCCTTTATTACCCAATTTTTATGCATTAGTTCCAATCCTCACACACTGCATGATTAGGATGTGAATTAACTTGTGGGTTTGGGAAGTAGATGATGAGGTAGAACCTATTACCTGTTTTATTATTAAACCCTTGTGAGTTACTTCTACGTTATGCTATTATTGCTATGCTATGCTTGTAGACGTGGTTTGGGTGAGTGAATCCATGACAGATGTGAGTTGTTAACTAATGGTTCAACTTAAGGTGGCAACTTTAATACACATCTGGGTGGATTGCTTGTTTGGGCACCTGGGGAATCCAGTGTTGTCCTAGGAGATTCCGGGGATATACCGTGTGATCCTCCTACGGTCCGCCACCCAGGCTCAAAGGGATCGTGAGATATTTCATGCTAGAAACTTCTGCGTGCAGCCACAAGCCATTATGGGCTCTGGCATAGTTGAGTATGTTGTGTGACCTCTTTCAGTGGTGGGCTAGCAGATGTAGAGGGAAGTAGGTGTAACTGTCCACCCAGAGTAAAGAGTTAATGCTTCTGAAAGACTGTGTCTCAGTCATCCGTTTCTCAAACACCATGTAGTGCGAGAAATCCAACGGAGGAGATCGAGTCTTGTGGGGAAAAGTGCGCAAACCTCTGTAGAGTGTACAAACTAATCATGGTTAGCCGTGTCCCTGGTTATGGACATCTTGAGTATCTAGTACTTGGATTATCCTATTGTATATCATCACTCTATTTAATTAATTTGTTGGGTTGTTAATGATTACTTTTAATTGGGATTGAGATGGGGATTTACCTTCTCAATATTTTGAACAAACTTTGTAGTTAAATAAAATATATTCCTTTGCAGTAGGGGAAAATTGGCTTTTCGCAAAACATATAACCATAGAGCCTCCACCAGCCATATATGCATGTAGTGATAGCATTATTCTGTTCATTGCTCTACTGTGTTATATTGCCAGCATATTCCATGTGCCGACCCGTTTTCGGGCTGCAACGTATTATGTTGCAGACTTTTTAGACAACGAGTAAAGGTGTGATAGGTCGTTGCCATGCACTCAGCTATGCCGTTGGAGTTGATGGACTCACTTTATCTTCCAAGCCTTCCGCTATTATCGTGTTAGATGGCCTTAAGCCATATTTATTGTAATAAGTTCTCTTTTGAGACATTCGATGTAATAAGTGTGTGATTGCTACTCTGTTATAAATCCTTTGAGTACTATGTGTGTCAGCATTACCGATCCAGGGATGGCACTGAAGCACAGAGACTTGACCGTTTGAGGTCGGGTCGCTACAATGTATTATAAACCGAGGATGTGTAATATATTTTATGCATTTATCTTGAAGTGTTATTCCCTCTGTGCGGCCATTTTTAATTATTGAGAATCCACCAGTCGTCGGCTTCAGTACCCACGTAGATACTACAGGGGTGTTCAGAATAGCGCATGGCCACACTTAACCCAACGTCTTGGTCCGTAAAGGAGGTGCGAGCGTGGCGAACCAGGCAATCGGACTATACGGTTTTATCATTCTCACTTAACCATAGGAGTTTGACAATGGGACTGTAAGATAGCCCCTGGTGCGTATGTGGCTATCGAACTTGGATGCCTTAAGCGCGTGACTGGAAAAAGCCAGCCCTTCATGTAATACGGAAGAAATCGCTAGAGATATTGTCGTGGAATTAACACATCAGATGTCTTCGTGGAAAGACTTAGTCGTGGAGCCATCGCAACGGGTTAGCTCGAAGGGGTTAAACCAGACAAAGGGACACGGGAGTTTATACTAGTTCGGCCCCTTCGATGAAGGTAAAAGCCTACGTCTAGTTGTGATGGGATTGATTGGGTTTCGATGCGCAGGGAGCGAATACGCTAGCCTGAGCCTCGAGTTGTTGTTGTCTGTCTCTAAACCGCCGCCGGGTCGCCCCTTTATATACACAGGAGGACCCCGGCCGGTCTACAGAGTCCTAGGCTGACTTATACAAGTGCCAGCCTTGGTCTCTTCCTTTCTTTCTTATATTACAAGTTTATACAAGTATGGCGGTTTACCATCATGGGCCCTAAATCACCCGTGGACTCTGGGCCATTACGCTTCCTCCGTAAAGCGCCATCCTCCGGGTTGTCTTGGGCTTCGGTATAGCTAGAGATGAACCGGCCCCTCCTGGCCGGTTTACTCTTAGCGGTTATATCCTCAACATTAGGCCCCAGATTGATTTGAACTTGTTCATGTCAATCTCCAATCCTTAGGAACATTATTAAAATTGATATCCATCCTTGTAAACCGCCATATTGCCTTTTTAGTAAATCGCCGTGACGTCATCTTCTGTCACTGCAGCAAGTTATGGTGATGTCACCCCTGCATACCAAGATTTATAAAGATTCCCTTCTCTTTAATTGATTCCCGAAGATCGAGGCGACCACTGTATCCTTTTCTGCCGCTTCAGACCCCTCGATTTTCGCGCCTGCCATTTTATCCCCCTTCCTTTATAAATAGAACCAAGGCTCCTTTCATTTTTCCCCTTTTCCTCTCCGCCTCGTCTTCCTCCTCGCGACCCGAAGAACTCAAACATCGCCGCCGTCGTCGACCTCGAAGCTCTGCCTCATCTCAGGCCGCCGCATCACCCTGTTTGCACCAGAGCTACTGTGATATTCCTCCGCCACTGCGTGACTCTGGTAAATACTCCCTTTTCTCACTTATCAGATCTATACTAGGGTTTCAAGTTTTCTTTGGTGTTCGTCAGTGTTCATCAGCGTTCGTCAGTGTTCATCTGCCTTCCCTTTATCATCTCACTGATTCCAGTAATGCCTGATAGCTTTTTTTGCGGCTAGATTTGTAGTTTTTACCGTACCGTACCACAGCATCTTGTCGTTCCTGGGTAAATTCTTATTTGAACCTTCTCTGTTCCGTTCAGCGCCATTGTAGGGCTCAGAAAAATTTCTTTACTGACCAACGGTAGATCCAGAATTATATCACCCTCTTGTGAAACTTGTTTCTGTAGCACTTAGGAAATTTTAAATCTAACCCTTGCACCGAAAGGCGGTTTAACCTGCGATAACTGATAATTCCTCATATGCCATTAGCCCTCACTTAAACCACCGTATAATTTTGAATATCCATGCTTGGCTCCTCTTACATGCATTTTGATTAAATTTCCGGTTTAGCATTATATGCCAAATTAATATTGACGAGTTCACTTGGATCAGCAATTGTAAATCTCCCATTTTCCTTATGCAGACTGATGGCACCACAATTTGCTGCCTGTAATTGGGTCCCATCCCGGATTACCGAGACACAGATCAACAACTTCGTCATTACAGGCGCTTTAGGTCCACAGAATGTCCTTCAGTGGCGATTTCCTGGTCCTGAATGCCCTCCTGAACCCAAAGAGGGAGAGGTGATTGTGTTCTTGCAACATCTGGGCCGGGGCTTCAGTCCCCCCGGATCAAAAATTTTCCGGGATGTGCTTGCCAGCTTCCAACTCCATCCTCAAGATATAGGACCAAACTCAGTGTCCAATATATGTGATTTCCAGGTTTTTTGCGAAGTTTATCTGCAGGAAGAACCAACTGTTGATTTATTCTGGGATCTCTTTCACTTAAACCGCCGGACCGAATTCGCTAACGGACCCAACACTGAACTTGGCGGCGTTTCAATTCAGAAGAGGAAAGAAGTTGAATTTCCTCATGCCAAACTTCATAGCCACCCAAAGGACTGGAAGCAAACGTGGTTCTATTGTCAAAACACTGCTCCGACTGACGAAAATCCTCTGCCGGGTTACCGGCCACACCGGCTTAGCAGTATCCACCCTTTACCTCCACGACTAACAGCAAAAGAACGTCAAGCCTATGCATCCCAACTTGTTAGACTCCGGGCTTTCATGGCCAACGGTTTAACTGGCGTCGATCTTGTCCGCTGCTGGCTTTCATGGTGTATTTTGCCCTTAAGCCGCCGCTCCGGGTTAATGTGTGAATATACTGGCCAGACATATGACCCGCAACGGTTTAATCAAATAGAAATGACTAAGGATGAGGTCACTGAAAGTGTGAAGAAAATACTTGATGAAAGTCTCATTGTGTGCACTCAGGTCGGTCTGCCTCCTTATTATGCCTCTAACAAATTACCTGCGGTAAGCATTTTAACTTTGTATCTTCCTGACTCTTCTGTGCTTATAGCTTTATTGTAATAGTTCTTTGCACAACCTCCCAGGCAGAAAACTCCTTCTGGAAAAAGAAACCTCAAGACAAACCGGCCAAGGCTCCTCGGATTAAGAGCAAGGTCACCAAGAGAGCTGGCAAGAAAAAAGCTGCTGAGACTTCTAAACCGCCAGAAGATGTTCATGAATCAACTGAAGAGGTAGAACTTAACTCCCTTGGCTTTTATTTCATACATCTTATTGACAATGATTGCTCCCAGGATGATGCAGAGGCCAGCCATGCAGATCACGTTGAGGTAATTTATCTTTCTGACTCAGAACTTGTGCCAGCTCAAAGGCTTCGTCGTGCAGTTCGAAAAGTGAAATGTTCTCACCCTCTTGCTTATGTGGGTCAAAAACTTTCTTTAAAGACACAACAAACCGAAGGTCGTCGCACAACTCGGCACAGTGGCCAACAGGTCACTTCCTCCGGTTTACCTCTTACACCAACCCGGAAACGTCGTCCCGAGGTTGCCTGTTCTCCTGAAAAACGTTATCCTTTGAAGGGTTTTTTTCGATGCCCTCTCAATTCATCTGATTCAAACTATCAGGTATCTTCAAACTCGTCGGGCGGTTCATCCACCACTCAACTGCCTCCATTAAAAACCGTCCCTGGGTAAGCATACAGCCTTTCCTTTTCCCCTTATCCTTATATTGACCCTGCTGATCCTTGTTTTGATACTAGCAGCAAAGCTCGTCTGAGTAAGAAGGCTAAGACCAGTACCCCTTCTGGCGAGGTTGAACCGGCAGAGATTCCTGAAGATGCCCGCGAGAACTTTGATAATCCCATGGACGACTTTATCCCGCCAGAACCAACTGCAAATGCTGATCCGCCAGAAGCTGATCCGGCCACTTATGAGGGCGCCTCCAGTCCACATGCCACACCTGCAAGTCCAGCTGTTGATCCTCTGAACTCCACAGTCAACCCACCAATTCCTCCTACCACTTCAATCCCAGAAAAGGATGATGAAGTTGTCGTTACCGGTATTAGTTATACTGCTCCGGGCAATCCGGTCATTCTGGCAAAACACAATACCAAAGATGAATTTGCTTTCCCAAGCAAAGGGAAAGCAGATATTGATTTGTCAAAGTGCGCTCATCTTTCTGTCCAGGAGCTTCATTCCGGATTTTTGAACCGGCTTTATGCAAGCCGAGACTCTGAAGCTGATTTGGTGAACCTGATGAAAGAACGCTATGAGGTATTCCTTCTCATCTTAATCTTGTATCCCGTAGCCCCCAAGGGTCGGGTTAAATTATAAAGTTAAACCGGGACTTATAATCCCTTTCATTCTGAGTGCTCCTTATTGATTTTCCTTTGAGCGAATATGCATTAGCCCCCAAGTGCCCGGATTAAAACTTGTATTGATCCTGGGGACTTTGAACCAGCAGTAGTAAAGAAGCAATCCGCATTAGCCCCCAAGTGCCGAGTGTATAACTAGTTATATACTTGGGACTTTGATAGTATATTGATATGCATTTGTGACTGACAGGCGGAGATAAACGGTCAACGCACTCAAATTGCGGATCTCAAGAAAGCATCAAATCTCAGCAAGAAGAATCTTCCAAGTCCAAAGAGGAACTAAAAGCCGCTTTAACTTCCCTGGAACAACTTAAAGAAAGCTTCAAGGGAGAACGTGCCAAGTGGGAAACTGAGAAGGACGCATTACGGAAACAAGCTGAAGACGCCGAATCAGCTCTTAAACCGGTGGAAGAAGAGCTTTCCAGATTGAAGCGCCAGGTGAATGCTATGACATCTGCCGTTTTTGGTGAGTACTTACTAAGCCAGGAAATATTCCTTGTTGAAAAGCAGCTATTAACAATCCTTATCCGTTGCAGGAAGCCGTATTACACATCTGGGTTCAGATGCACGTGTGAAGCTGAAAGCAGCATATACTTTGATTGAACAACTGTATGCTGGTGCCCAACGGGTTATTTGTGCAGCATCTTATAACAACCCGGCCCCAACCCTGATCAAGGAAACGCTAGCAAGGCTTTCGATGGTACCAGCCCAGTTAGAAGAAGTGAAGCGATCTGCTGCCAGGGCAGGTGCTTTGTTGGCCCTCACCCGAGCCAAAGCGTGGATAGCTGACCTTGATCCGGTTGACCTTGCAAAAGGCTTTCCAAGCACACAAGAGGACGGGGCGGATTTTGATGACGCCGCCTTGAAAAAGGTGACAAGGGAAATGCGTCCTCTAGCGAGTCAGCTTGCAGAAGATGCCAACTTGACTGTTCACCGGTCTCGTTATGATGCAAATAACAAACGGGTTAATGCTGACTTGCCGGAAGTGCAAAATCTCATCCCGCCAATCTGTAAGCACACTTATGCCCCTGATGTTGATCCGTCAGAACTTATCAGTGAAGGAGCTGTCTTTCAGGCCTTAACCCGGATTGACTGGGCAAGCACGGATTTCCAACCACAAGGTGAAGATGAGGCTGAACCGGCACCAAATGACCCGTCAACTTTGCAGCATCGTGGCAACGAAACTTAATCCGGCAAGTTGATAGATGCTCCACAGACTTTGTTCAGGGAAAAAACACCATATTTTGGGCCTTGAACTCGCCTTGTAATAGGCTAGACAAATATTGTGATCCGGTTGCCATCGTGCATTGGGATACTTTGTCTTGATTTGTCATGATAATTTTAGTACTGCCTTATGTATTTTCAATATTATGCAATCCCTGTATCTGCATAAGAAAAAATCTGTCCAGGCGGTTTATTGCTGGACGGGTCAAAATACCCCACATAACTTGGCAAGCCACCATGGTTGCTAACAACATAGCAATAATAAATCATACCTGTGATATGAAACATTGCTGTTAGTCATTACCAATTTTGGTATTAGGAAGGATGAAAATCCAACTTTCACCATGTCATTTTGGTATATGATATCAAACCGGGTTGCGATAAACACCGGATGATTGCTGGAGACAAAGTGTCCATCCAGACCGGTTTAAAGGATACCGGGTTACCTTTATGTGAATGCTTGAACAGAAAATCCGTAAGCCACACCGGGTTAATAAACACCGGGTTGATCATAAATATGATGAAAGAATAAAAACTTTAGCATGAACAAAGAAAACATAGCAAGGCTTTTCAAGGGCTGCCAGGCCCCAATCGAGGCTTTTCATGGGCTGCTAGGCCGCTGAGTTAAACCATTTTAGCAAAGCCTTTTAAGATGGGCCTCCAACTAACCAATCATCGTTTTAACTTTGACGAGTTCAGGGTCTCAAAGAGAGTAACTGTCAAACGTTCGACGGGTCGTGCCAGGATTACCTGGATAGGAGTGGCTTACTTGATGAAGGTAGGTTAACCCGGGGTTTTAGGTGAATACACCAGGCTTCCAAGCCGTGGGTCGATACCCGGCTACAAGGGTCCTTTCAAGCTCTTTGGTATTTGACACAAAGAGCCCCCAAGTAACTTTGTGAGCTGTGCTCAATGGGTGCCTATGTTTGAGCTATGCCGTGAGCAATCAGACTCTCTTTGGCCCCTTGGGTGTGAAGCTCCCAAGCTAAGTGGTGGCGTGATAGCCGGTTTAAGAGGTAATACTCCGCTTGTTTAAGCTGAAGCCCCCAAGTTAATAGATATTGGAAGAAAAACAACGGAGACCCTGCTTGATTTAGCAAGGGTGCCGGTTTACTTTATTGATCATAATATGTACATTGTCGAAATATATACATAAGAAAAGCCAGTGGCTTCAAGCATAATAAGGCCGTAGGAGAGCTATTTTCCATGGCCGTCGGGTCTCCTCCTCAGAGCTACATGAGTCTTCTCGAACGTCAATGAGGTAGTATGATCCGTTGTGCAGATTCTTGCTGACCACAAAGGGTCCTTCCCAAGGCGGGGATAGCTTGTGCATATCAGTCTGGTCTTGAACAAGACGGAGCACCAGATCACCTTCTTGAAAGGTTCTTGTCTTAACCCGGCGGCTGTGATAACGCCGTAGGTCTTGTTGATAAACCGCCAACCGAGACAAAGCCATGTCCCGTTTCTCATCTAACAGGTCCAGCGCCTCTTGGCGTGCTTGCTCGTTGTCCACTTCAACATAATTTGCAACTCGGGGCGAGTCGTGACGGATATCGCTTGGAAGGACAGCCTCTGCCCCGTAAACCATGAAAAAATGTGTATAACCTGTAGACCGGTTTGGGGTGGTGTTTATACTCCATAGCACTGATGGTAATTCTTCCACCCAACAACCCGGGGTCCGCTTCAGAGGGACCATAAGCCGAGGCTTGATACCTTTCAGGATTTCTTGATTCGCCCTCTCCGCTTGACCATTAGACTGGGGGTGAGCCACAGATGCTAGATCAAGCCGGATGTGCTCTCGTTGGCAAAACTCCTCCATCTCTCCTTTAGAAAGGTTCGTACCATTATCTGTGATGATACTATGTGGAAAGCCAAAACGGAAAATGATCCTTTTAAGGAATTGAACCGCTATGGCTGCGTCACACTTACTGATGGGCTCCGCTTCAACCCATTTAGTGAATTTGTCAATCGCCACCAACAGGTGGGTCTTCTTGTCCTTGGAACGTTTGAAGGGTCCCACCATATCGAGACCCCAAGTAGCAAACGGCCAAGTAATGGGAATCATGCGTAATTCTTGAGCCGAAACATGAGCTCGACGTGAAAATTTCTGACAAGCATCACACCGCTTTACCAGATCCTCCGCATCAGAATGGGCTGTTAACCAGTAAAAACCATGCCGGAATGCTTTAGCCACGAGGGATTTTGAACCGGCATGGTGACCACAATCCCCTTCATGGATTTCACGCAAAATCTCCTGCCCTTCTTCAGGAGAAACACAACGTTGGAACACGCCTGAAACGCTGCAATGGTGTAGCTCACCATTATGCACAACCATAGACTTGGACCGCCGGATTATCTGTCTGGCGAAAAGCTCGTCATCTGGTAACTCGCCCCGGTTTAGGTATGCCAAATATGGGATAGTCCAATCCGGAGTGGCATGTAAAGCAGCTACCAATTGGGCCTCCGGATCGGGAACAGCTAAATCCTCCTCTGTAGGCAATTTCACAGACGGGTTATGCAAAATATCCAGAAAGGTATTAGGAGGTACCGGTTTACGTTGAGATCCCAGCCGGCTTAGAGCATCAGCTGCTTCGTTCTTGCGCCGGTCAATGTGCTCCACCTGATAACCTTTAAAGTGGCCTGCTACCATATCCACCTCTCGCCTATAAGCTGCCATGAGTGGATCCTTTGAATCCCAAGTGCCAGAAACTTGCTGGACCACTAGATCAGAGTCTCCAAAGCACCGAACCCGGCTTAAGTTCATTTCCTTAGCCATACGGAGGCCGTGGAGTAAGGCCTCGTACTCTGCTGCATTGTTAGTACAAGGAAACATTAAGCGGAGAACATAACAGATTTTATCACCTCGAGGGGAAGTAAGGACAACTCCAGCCACCGAGCCTTCCAACTGCCTGGACCCGTCAAAGTGAATAGTCCAGTATGTGTTATCCGGTTTATCCTCTGGTGCCTGTAACTCGGTCCAGTCATTAATGAAGTCAACCAGCGCCTAAGATTTGACGGCTGTTCGGGGCATATACTTCAACCCATGGGGACCCAGCTCAATTGCCCACTTTGCAACCCGGCCAGTTGCCTCTCTATTCTGGATTATATCGCCCAAGGGAGCAGAGGTAACCACTGTGATGGGATAGCCTTGAAAGTATTGTTTGAACTTTCTACTTGCCATAAAGACTCCATATACAAGCTTCTGCCAGTGCGGATATCGTTGCTTGGATTCGATCAGTACTTCACTGATATAATAAACTGGCCGTTGAACCGGATATTCCTTTCCAGCCTCCTTACGCTCAACCACAATCGCCAGACTGACTGCACGGGCATTGGCAGCCACGTACAACAACAAGGGCTCCTTATCAACCGGAGCAGCAAGAAGGGGCGGTTCAGCCAGCTGCCGCTTCAAATCCTCAAATGTTGTGTTAGCGGCGTCACTTCAGACGAATTTATCTGTCTTCTTGTGAATTATCTGCCTTGCGCTTACCGTTATTCCCATGGCCTCCTTGGTTATGGTGTTGCTGCCCTTTTGCACCGTCGTTCTTCTTTCCCTTCTCCGGTTTCTCCTCATCAGACTCGGGATCCTTGGTATTATCAGAATCGACATATTTGACCAAGGCTGCCATAAGTGTTCCGATATCATTGCAATGACGCTTGAGCCTCCCCAACTTCATCTTTAGTGAATTAAACCGGCAATTGCGCTCCAGCGTTAAGATCGCTTGGCCAACGCTGATCCGGTCCGAAGAATGCAAAACCTCCGAAACCCGGCGCACCCAGTGAGTTGTTGACTCGCTCTCCCCTTGAACACAGGCATCCAGATCTACAATAGACATAGGCTGTTTGCAGGTGTCTTTGAAATTGGCTATGAATTGAGCCTTTAGCTGCCCCCATGACTCGATGGAATTGGCCGGTAAGTTTTTTAGCCAAGTATGGGTTGTCCCCTCTAACATCATTGTGAAATATTTTGCACATGCCGCTTCATCCACTTCCAGCATCTCCATTGCCATCTCGTAACTCTCGACCCACGCCTCAGGCGGCTGATCAGCAGTGTAATTGGGTACCTTTCGCGGACCTTTGAAATCCTTGGGCAGTCGCATATTATGGAGGGCCGGAATAAGACACGGCACTCCCCAGGAACTGAAAGCGACCCCAGTGCCTCGGTCTACCGATGCCATTGGCTGAAGGGGGCGGTTTGATGGCGGCCAGCCTCCCTACGTGCCCTGCCATTATCTACCACATCTTGAGCATTTATCTCCCTGTGGGCCGCGTTACGTCGCCTGGCACTGCTAGATACTTCCGGTTCGTCCATGTGTCTGCTGTAGCTTTTGCTTGGACGGGGGGTTGAATGTATTCTATCCCGGCTATAAGAATAGGCCTGCTGTTGCACCACGGCGGTTTGAAGAAGATCCCTGGCCCGCCGTGTTTCGATCGCTGCCAATGAGTCACCTTCGATCGGAATAGCCGCCAGACGGGACGCTGCAGCAATCATATTATCCAACGGGCTCAGAAAGTGATTCGGTGGCGCAGCCACATGCGGCGGCGGATCGTTCGTTCGTCGAGGTGGTTCTGTCAGGCGTGGCTGATCCGGCGCTGTCCTAGGTGCTTCGGTCCGGTTTACGGCTGCTGGATTGCTCGCCCCAGCCCCCGGGGTATTAAAGAGGTTCAAGCCTTCGAAGACCGGTGGCAGGCGCGATCGATATTTCCGCCGCATTACCTCATTCGATGCGTTTTGATCCAACGCCATCCGGTAATTCTGTGCATGTATTAATTGTGACTGGGCGTCCAAAGCGTCCCATTCCTCAGCCATCTTAGCGTCTACAGCCGCTAGATCCTCCTTGGCCTGTGCTATCTGGTCTTTCAGTTTTGCAACATCCGCATTATGCTGGTCCTGCGTCTCCGGGGTAACCACCACGGTCAGCAAGGTCGCCCAAGCATCCATCAGATCGGAGAGAACTTGAACCGGCCGGCGCCCCGGGCCTCCTGCCGCCGCGGCTGTTGAAGATTGCAACGTGGGCTGTGTTCCGGCCATGTAAACGGCAACCCGGCTCGACGGTTCAGGGAGATCCGGAATACTACCGCCGTCAGAATATCCCTCGAACCCATCATCATGGACTTGGTACAGGGACTCAGTTTCACCGGTGGATGACTCGCTATCAGAGTAAACAGCTGTCTCACCTTCAGATACCGGTTCAGATCCGGCCCCATGGACGCATCCTACGAACGCCCGCTTCACGGCAGGCTTGACCTGGGTAGGGCTTGCACGCTGAGCTGTCTCGACGAGGTCGGTGGAGATGTCCAGCTCAGGACCCGGTTCGCCGATCTTACCGATGAAGACATGGATTCCTCCAAAGGGGACCCGGTATCCGTACTCGATTGAGCCGGTCTCGGGGCCCCACCCTTCGTTGTCGATGTAGAGCTTGCCGCGACGACTCTTGGTCATCCAGCCAACCGCGTACCCCTTGAGTCCTTCAAAGCTGCCCTTCAAGAACCCGAAACCATCGTGCGATAGCCCCACGGTGGGCGCCAACTGTCGTGGAATTAACACGTCAGATGTCTTCGTGGAAAGACTTAGTCGTGGAGCCATCGCAATGGGTTAGCTCGAAGGGGTTAAACCGGACAAGGGACACGGGAGTTTATACTAGTTCGGCCCCTTCGATGAAGGTAAAAGCCTACGTCTAGTTGTGATGGGATTGATTGGGTTTCGATGTGCAGGGAGCGAATACGCTAGCCTGAGCCTCGAGTTGTTGTTGTCTGTCTCTAAACCGCCGCCGGGTCACCCCTTTATACACACAGGAGGACCCCGGCCGGTCTACAGAGTCCTAGGCTGACTTATACAAGTGCCAGCCTTGGTCTCTTCCTTTCTTTCTTATATTACAAGTTTATACAAGTATGGCGGTTTACCATCATGGGCCCTAAATCACCCGTGGACTCTGGGACATTACGCTTCCTCCGTAAAGTGCCATCCTCCGGGTTGTCTTGGGCTTTGGTATAGCTAGAGGTGAACCGGCCCCTCCTGGCCGGTTTACTCTTAGCGGTTATATCCTCAACAGATATAGTAAGTCGCCGAATTGCTGACCAACTCTCGCCGCATCACGACAGTCAGTTTTCGGCTTTCTCTACTGAGGTGTTTGACTGGGCTAGCCGGAAACATAATCACAGTAGTTCTCCATTTACTACCTTAGCCAAAAAACGGAACGTAAGGTAGCAAGCACAGGAGCCGGGCAACCCAACTATTGACCACATACATTATTTGGAGCCGATGCATATAATGCAGTGTTCGGGACGCCGAAGTATACTATGAGTGTTCGGACTTTCTATTGTTGAGGATATATATATGGCTGGAATAGAGCCCCTGGCGATTTAAGTCGTACCAAGGTTTATATGCCAAGTCGGACATAAAGTGGGAAAACAGATTAAGAAATAAGCCAATACCGAACAAGGTTGGGCGAAACTGTTTCCATTATAGTCTGATTGGTACGTCAAAACATATTTTTACAGAAGATGCCATAAGCATCGAGGCCATTTTACATGTCGAGAACAAGGGAGAGTTGTATACAGGTCCTAAATTTGAAAAGATGATCTTGAAGATCCTTTGGATAGTCTGCCGCACGTCTGCGCCGCTTTTCCCCATGGTGTATGGTCCTTTGAGAGGATCAATAATTGAGTGTATATAAGGGCCTGAAAAAGGGCCCTAAGTACCATCGAAGAGTGGTGTGGGTTGTAAAGAACCTGAAAAAAGAAAAACAAGAAGAAAAAGATGGAAGAATATGAGGGTCCGGTTAGGCTCAAGACGTACCGTGGACTTTTCTTTTAGTATGCCTCCGTCCTTGCCCATGGTATCTTTAGTGCGTAGTTATGTCGCGCGGTACGTATGCCGCTATCAGGCTAGGGAATTAACGGAGGCTGAATTGCTAATCTAGCTCTGAATGAGCTGGACTGTCGTTCTGCAGGGTAGACCTGACTCATTTGACGGTGTCCGAGGTATTGACTGCCGATTTGATTTTTGACTCAATGGATCCACCTTGTACTTCGGCTGCAAGGGCTGTGGTATGCTCCTCTGTATGGAGGGAGCGCTCCATGTTTTCATTGACTATTGTAACGCCACGTGGTCCAGGCATCTTGAGCTTTAGATAAGTGTAGTGCGGGACTGCATTGAAACGGGCGAAAGCGGTTCGTCCGAGTAGTGCGTGATAGCCATTGCGGAACGGGACGACGTTGAAGATCAAGTCTTCGCTCCAGAAGTTATCCGGTGATCCGAAGCCGACTTCCAGTGTTATGGATCCTGTGCAACAGGCCTCTACACCGGGTATTACCCCTTTAAAGGTGGTTTTAGTGGGCTTGATTCTTGATGGATCAATACCCATTTTACGGACAGTGTCTTGATAAAGCAGATTAAGACTGCTGCCGCCATCCATAAGGACTCGCGTGAGGTGGAATCCATCAATAATTGGATCGAGGACCAACGCGGTCGAACCTCCATGACGGATACTAGTCGGATGGTCTCTGCGATCGGAAGTGATCAGACAGGCTGACCATGGGTTGAATTTTGGGGCGACTGGCTCTATGGCATAGACGTCCCTTAGTGCGCGCTTGCGCTCCCTTTTGGGGATATGAGTAACGTAGATCATGTTCACCGTTTTGACCTCGGGGGGGGGGGGGGATTTCTTCTGTCCCCTTGTGTTCGGTGGGCGAGGCTCTTCATCGTCGTCCTTGCTGGGCGGCCCTTTCCCCTTATGCTTGGCGTGTAGCTTGCCGGCCTATTTAAAGACCCAACAATTTCTGTTCGTATGATTGGCAGGCTTATCAGGGGTGCCATGAATCTGGCAAGGCCGATCGAGTATTCTGTCCAGGCTAGATGGACCATCCTTATTTCCTTTGAATGGCTTCTTTCGCTGACCGGGTTTAGAGCCCCTGAATTCGGCGTTGACCGTCGTGTCTTCGGTATCTTCGTTATTGCTTCAACGCTTGTGCTTGTTGCGTCGTGGTTTGCCATTGCCATACCTAGCTTCGGAGGTGCCAGGGTTGCTGGTGCTATTGCTTCTACGAGCTAGCCAACTATCTTCTCCCGCACAAAAGTGGGTCATGAGTGCGGTAAGGGCTGCCATGGACTTCGGCTTTTCTTGGCCGAAGTGTCGGGCGAGCCACTCGTCTCGGACGCTGTGTTTAAAGGCCGCGAGGGCTTCGGCGTCCGGACAATCCACATTTTGATTCTTTTTAATTAAGAACCTGGTCCAGAGTTTCCGGGCTGATTCTCCGGGTTGCTGGACTGTGTGACTAAGGTCATGGCGTCTGGAGGCCGAACATAGGTACCTTGGAAGTTGTCTCTGAAGGCATCCTCCAAGTCTTCCCAGCTGCCAATAGAATTTTCTGGGAGGCTGTTTAACCAGTGTTGTGCTGGTCCCTTTAATTTGAGCGGGAGGTATTTGATGGCATGGAGATCATCACCGCGGGCCATGTGGATATGGAGAAGAAAATCTTCGATCCATACAGCGGGGTCTGTCGTACCATCATATGATTCAATGTTCACGGGTTTAAACCCTTCTGGGAACTGGTGCTCCATCACCTCATCGGTGAAGCATAAGGGGTGTGCGGCGCCTCT
This sequence comes from Aegilops umbellulata, assembly GCA_032464435.1. Lineage (NCBI taxonomy): Eukaryota > Viridiplantae > Streptophyta > Magnoliopsida > Poales > Poaceae > Aegilops > Aegilops umbellulata. The sequence continues at coordinate 338,106,337 of CP136058.1, forward strand.
GTATCGGGCGATGTCGCGGCGCAGTTCGGATGAAGTCTGTATGCGGTTTTCGGCTCGGGTGAGGTTGTGCCTATCACCCCAGGCTTGATAGCCGTCCTCTCGCGTTGGAGCACGCCCCCTCGATCCATAGATTGATCTTGTCTGGCCAGCTCTATTGTCCAGGTCCTTGCATAGGTCGTAGGTATAGCCCGGGGCCGTTGCCTCCTTGCCTCGACGGTGAGGTAGCGCGGGCTGGTGTTCGGCGTAAGTAGCCGGTCTGTCCCGTTCACGTGGTGGTCGGTCGAGTTCGTCAGCGGTTTTATACTTTGACGGTATTGGCTCAAGGGCCTCGTCGTCAAATTGTGGTATTAGCTTGCGCTTCGGGTAACTCTTAGTTGGGCGTTCGAGGCCATATTCCTCGGCTGCCAGGACATTAGTCCATCTGTCATTGAGTACACCCCGTTCACCTTGAAGCTATTGCTGCTTCTTTTTATGGCTTCTCGAAGTGGCGATTAGCCGGCGCTTAAAGCGCTCTTGCTCGAGGGGTTCCTCCGACACGATGAAGTCTTCGTCGCCGAGGCTCACATCCTCTTCGGAGATTGGTAGGTAGTTACTATCCTCCGAGCCCTCGTTCCCGACCGGATTGTCGGGGTTGACTTGCCCATCCTCCCAATTATCCTGTTCGGATGTTGGCTCGACAGGAGCTTCGGGGTCTTCAGCATTCTCCGGAGTGTTATTGTCTCCGGTGCCGGTATTGCTGTATTTTTCGCGATGCGATTTTGAGCGGCACCGTTGACGTCGACACTTCAGAGGTGCTTCAGCAGGCTTGTCCTCAACCGGATTCTTCTTGCCATCGTTGTCATCCTCTTTGGTGTGTCTACCATGTACACGTCATATGTGGAGGTGGCCGTCCAACGCCCGATAAACGGAGGGTCTTGTCCTTGTTCATCTCTGGCATCGTCGTCCATGCCGTCGATGTCTTCGGAGGCATAGTCCAGCATGTCGGTTAAATATTCGACAGTGGCTATGAAGTGGGTGGTGGGTGGGACGTAAAATTCCCCGCTCTCAGCCCTTAGTCCGGGCTGGCGTAATTCAGAAGCGATTCCTCTGTAATGGTGAGGGATCGCATTAAGTCTATAGCCTCGTTTAGGAGCGAGGTTTGGACAGGGAAGCGAGAGTCCGCAGGGCTGATCGGGGTGAGAGCCTCCTGGCCGCGCCCGCTTGACGCGGACCTCGAGAGTTCGGATTGAAGTCCGAGGGAGAGTCCGGCACTTTAGCGACAAGGGGAGCCCTGTTCGTCTTCGGGTTTGCCGATGACGCAGTCCCCTCCAGATCTCCGGTAGCAAGTTCCATAATTGCAGAGAGTCCGGCAGGCTCTGAACTCCCGTCTTCGGACCTGGTAGTCTGCTATGGATCTAAGGCCAGAGCGGCGGTCGGGGCCGCGAACCCTTCGAAGATCAAGTCTCCTCGGATATGAGTGACATAGTTCAGATTTCCAAAACTGATCTGATGACCAGGGGCGTAGTTGTCGATCTGCTCAAGGTGGCCAGTCGAGTTGGCACGCAGTGAGAAGCCGCCGAATACAAAAAATTTGCTGGGGAGGAAAGTCTCCCCCGAGATGCCGTCGTTGTGGATGATCGAACGAGCCATCGATCCATCCGCCGACAGCATAGAGGAACTCTCAATGAAAGCACCAATGTCGGTGTCAAAATCGTCCGATCTCGGGTAGGGGGTCCCGAACTGTGCGTCTGAAGATCGAAGGTAACAGGAGGCAGGGGACACGGTGTTTACCCAGGTTCGGGCCCTCTTAATGGAGGTAATACCCTACTTTCTGCTCGGTTGACTTTAATGAGTATAAGGGTTACAAGAGTCGATCTACCTCGAGATCGTAATGGCTAGACCCTAGATGTCTAGCCTATATGATTGCAATCTGTCTCTACGGACTAAACCCTCCGGTTTATATAGACACCGGAGGGGCCTAGGGTTGTACAGAGAAAGGAATCCTCACATCCGAACGCCAAGTTTGCCATCCATGCAAAGGAGAGTCCCATCCAGACACGGGGGAAGGCCTTCTATCTTGTATCTTCACAGCCCATCAGTCCAGCCCATATCACATAGCCCGGACGCCCGGGGACCCCCTAACCCAGGACTCCCTCAGCTGCCGTGTTGGTCCATCACCACCTCAACAGCCAGCGGCCGTTGTTCCGTGGCTCCATTCCGGGCCACCTTCCAGCGTTGAATCGCAACCGAGAGAGCGGGCATTTCCTTCTTTGGAAGGATTACTTTGATACAACAAACCCGTTGTTCAAAAATCAAAAAAATTCGCCGCCGTTTTCGTATGAGTAGGCATCTTTTCAACCGTATTAGAGAGGGGGTGGTCGGCTATGATGACTATTTTGAGTGCAAAGAGGATGCCGTTGGCAAGATTGGTTTCTCCTCTTATCAGAAATGCACTGCCGCCATCCGAATGCTTGCATACGGAGTGCCCGATGATCTCATTGACGAGTACGTCCGTATGAGCGAGTCTACATGCCTAGAGTCCCTGTATAAGTTCTGCAAGGTTGTTATTGCTGTGTTTGGCCCTAAGTACTTGAGAGAGCCAACTGCTGAATATACAACCCGTTTGTTGGCGATGAATGCCAGCAGGGGCTTCCCAGGGATGCTTGGCAGCATAGACTGCATGCGCTGGGAGTGGAAGAACCGCCCTTCTGCTTGGCAAGCGCAGTATAAGTGCCATGTCAGGGCTTGCACTGTCATACTAGAGGACGTGGCGTCTCAAGATCTCTGGGTCTGGCACTCTTTCTTTGGCATGGCCGGATCACACAATGATATCAACGTGCTTCAGCGCTCGCAGGTGTTTGCTAGGCTTGCCGAAGGCAACAGCCCACCGGTGAACTTTACTGTCAACGGCCACAACTACGACAAAGGATACTACCTGGGTGATGGTATCTATCCTCAGTGGACCACTATTGTCAAGACAATACCCAACCCCGTCGGAGAGAAGAGGAAAAGATTTGCCCAAGAGCAAGAGAGTGCTAGGAAGGATATCGAGCATGCCTTTGGTGTTTTGCAATCTCGATGGGGCATCATTCGGTATCCTGCTAATACTGCACGCAGAAACTGTGGGAGGTGATGACTGTTTGTGTGATCATGCACAATATGATCGTAGAAGACGAGCGTCCAGAACGTTTGTATGATCAAGGCTTCAGTTTCAGGGTGAGAATGTTGTGCCTGAGCATGAAGGAGCGGCAACATTTGAACAATTCATCCAATTTCATCATGATATCGTGATTGGGAAACTCACGTGCAACTGCAAAATGATTTGGTTGAGCATATGCGGGCTCATGTTGGCAATCAATAGATGTATCTTCTTTTATTCGTTTGCAAAACTATGTGAGAACTATGTGAGATATTTTTATTTTTATTCGGCTTGTAAAACTATGCTATTTTATTCGGTTCAAACTATATTATTTTACTATATGTTTAAATGCAAATTCGTATCAATATAAAAATAGGGCGGCTAGCCAACCACGCTGGCACATATGGGTCGACGCATTGGGCATGCAGCCGACCCATATCTAAAACAGAGCGGACACAGGCGGCCGACCCAAACAGGTAAAAAGCAAACGGAATCATTGTCTATTTAGATCGCTTCATTAAAATTGCTCTAAGGCCCTAAAAAAGGAATTCAGAATAGGGAGACTAGCACCGTGAGCGTACTAGCCGTTAGGGTCCTCTTCAACCCGGAGGGAGGGACACGCAAGGTTTCTATTCCTAAAGTACCCCCAACCAAAATCCGTCGAGCGTTTCCGTCGAGAAAAGGGGAAAAATATCCGTCGAGCATCGAACACCCCAAATCCTCCCAAAACCTCTGGCGGCGAAATCCTCCGTGCCTCCTCGCAACTCACATCGGTCGCCCCCGTACTCCGGCACGCTCGAACCTTCCGATTTCCCTCGGTCTATTCTTGGATCTCGCCGCGCTGCTGGTTGTCTGATCCTTCGGGAGGGGGTATTCCTCGCTGTCCCTCTTCCATGGAGGCGGCGGGCTCCAGTTCGTCCCGGCCGCCGAAGCGCCGCCGGCCCGGGCTGCGGCCGTCGGCGCCTCTGGAGGTGGCCAGCGCGAGGACGCCGTACATGCCGTCTCTCTGCACCAACTCCAAGAACCCGTCCACCAAATGCTACGTGAGTTGCCGCGCCGGAAACCCCCTTTTCTTGGCTTCTCCCTCCTCGGTTCTTGGTTCCTTCGTTTCTTGAATTCCTTGATGGCTGCTGTGCGCTCGCTGGTTGTTGATAGCAGACCGTGCTTGCGTCCTGCCTTGCCACGCCTAGGCGGTTATTAACGGGATGTTTGGTAATTTCTGAAAGAAATATGACCGCGTATTCCAGTTCTTGGTTATTTGGTGGTTCTTGATGTTGCTAGGGCAAACGATTTGATTAGTGGCTAATCCTAGGCTGTCTTGCTTTAGTAATATTGCTTCAGGAAATGTGTGATCGCGCCCCAGCTATGGACGAGTTAGCAGTTCTGAATTCAAGGAACGAATTTTTATCCCCTTTTGTTATGGGGCTGCTGTCGATTGGTAGCATTGACGATATGTTGTCAGGAAATTGTGCTTGCGTCCTGCCTTGCCACGCTTAGGCGGTTATTAACGGGATGTTTGGTCATTTCTGAAAGAAATATGGCCCCGTATTCCAGTTCTTGGTTATTTGGTGGTTCTTGATGTTGCTAGGGCAAACGGTTTGATTAGTGGCGAATCCTAGGCTGTCTTGCTTTAATAATATTGTTTTAGGAAATGTGTCATCGCACCCCAGCCATGGACAAGTTAGCAATTCTGAATCCAAGGAACAAATTTTTATCCCCTTTTCTTCTGGGGCTGCTGTTGATTGGTAGCATTGACGATATGTTGTCAGGAAATTGTGCTAACTGAATGAACATATCGTCTTACTAGTGCTGCATCTGTAAGAAGTATGGTCCGTCTTTTTGAGCCAAACTACCTGTGTTCATACAGTTCCTGCTCAGTGCTTTGTTTGAAAGGACTGCTTGTTGAAACACAAAACACTGTGGTTTCACCTTTTTAAAGCTCAGCGTAATCACTTCATTTGTCGCATAGAATTTGTTAGCCCATTTTGTAACAATTTTTCAAGGTTTATAAACTTGTCCGGCTTTGGACTGCAATGTTCCATTCTAGATCTCATTATTGTAGGTGTTACCAACAACAACCTATTGAAATTGTAAGATCAGTTGATCACAGGGCACTACGCATACTAGTGTTTATTTGAAGAAAAAGATTTGGCCATAGATGGCTAATTCGGTAGATTTGTTTAAAAAAGAATAATCATTCATGTCCTGCAAGTTGCTGTTCATAAATTTAAATTTTTAGACACAAAAAGGTAGAGCATACAAACAATTGAAACGGTAAAAATATCTATTTTTGTAAACACAAGCATCGCAGGACATTGTGAATTTATTTAAAAGGTCAGCATGATTTCTTGATTTTTTCCTAGCCCCATTTTGTGTTTCATAAATATTTCTAAAGATGTCCACAATTATATGGCTTTAAAATGCAATAACCTTCTAGGTCTCATTGTTATTGGTATTATCAGCAGCAGTACTATTGAATTTGTATGGAAAGGTACATAGCGGTCCTTTTTTCAGCACTTGATCTGTCGAATAAGAACATTGCCCTCATTCGGTACATACGGTTGCGTGGGAGTAATCCTTCATAAACTGCAGTTTATGTTCGGTAGCTCAGAAAATTGCTTTCTCTATGCCAATTGTTTGGATTTACTGCAGTTATTGCTATATCATGTGCCCTTCATTTTAAACATGGAAAGGTCATCCTACATAGCGGTCCTTTTTTCAGCACTTGATCTGTCGAATAAGAACATTGCCCTCATTCAGTACATACGGTTGCGAAGGAGTAATCTTTCATAAACTGCAGTTTATGTTCAGTAGCTCAGAAAATTGCATTCTCTATGCCAATTGTTTGGATTTACTGCGGTTATTGCTATATCATGTGCCCTTCATTTTAAACATGGAAAGGTTATCCTACATAGCAGTCCTTTTTTCAGCACTTGATCTGTCGGATAAGAACATTGCCCTCATTCGGTACATACGGTTGCGAAGGAGTAATCCTTCATAAACTGCAGTTTATGTTTGGTAACTTAGAAATCAATTGTTTGGATTTACTGCAGTTATTGCTATATCATGTGCCCTTCATTTTAAACATGGATTGGTCGTTTGTTATTTTCGCACTGGTGGTATTTTTATTTGATATATTTTCTGCATGCATTGATAGTTGCCATAGTTAAAAAAGGCGCGCCTAAGCGAGCGCTTAAGTGCGCCTAGGCTCTAGGCGATAGCAAAACGCCTAGCGCATAACTGTGCTTAATCTGTGCATAAGCATGCGCTTTGGTCAGAAATCACAAGGAGGTGGCAAAACGCACAATTAACGCCTAGCGCTTTTTTGAACTATGATAGTTGCTGTATTCTGCTTAGTAAACAGCCTACGACATATACCATGAAATAACTATTCATTATGTTCTGTGTAAACTCCTACTGTATCGTGCCATGTACAGAACTCCTCGTTTCCTTGGATCATAAATTAAACCATGACGCTTTTATGTACCAACTTCCAGCAAGCACATCACTGCAATATACTAGATGGTGTAATGGTCCTTAACTTTGTGCATAACTTTCCTGAATTTACAATAAATATTTAAAGAAATAGTTATGCCTGATATGTTTATGGGTCTTCTATAATGGCAGGGTGACAGATTCATACCAGATAGGTCAGCGATGGACATGGACATGGCATATTACCTCCTTACGGAACCTAAGAAGGGGAAGGAAAATGAAGCCGTGGTATCACCGGCTAAAGAAGCATACAGGAGGCTTCTTGCTGAGAAACTCCTGGGCAGCAGAACCAGGATTCTTGCCTTCAGGAACAAGCCACCAGAACCTGAAGGGATGCTGCCACAGATTTTATTTGAAACTCCGACTTCCAGTCAGACCAAGCCTACTAAACAGCGCCGAAAGATTCCCCAGGTATGCCAATTGCTTTGCAGTTTGTGGATCTTCTGGTTCTTCAGACAACTAGCATTATTCTGTTGGTTACATCATGCTTGGATTGCTTTGTTTTTTCAGTTTGCTGAGAGGACGTTAGATGCCCCTGGAGTGGTTGATGATTACTATCTTAACGTGCTGGACTGGGGAAGCAAAAATGTGGTGTCCGTTGCCCTTGAGAATACCTTGTACTTGTGGAATGCATCTGATAGCTCTACTTCTGAGCTTGTGACTGTTGACGCTGACTATGGTCCCATCACTAGTGTCAGCTGGGCTTGTGAGGGGCAACATATTGCCGTTGGCCTTAACTCTTCTGACATCCAGCTCTGGGATACGAGCTCTAATCGCATGGTTAGTTCTCTTGACGTTCTTTTCTTGTACTGTAGTGTAAACGTAATGGCTCATGCTGATACAAATATATATCTCATAAAATTTGCAGCTGAGAACACTCCGAGGTGTCCATGAGTCAAGGGTTGGTTCACTGGCTTGGAACAGTAGCATCCTGACAACCGGTGGAATGGATGGCAAGATCGTGAACAATGATGTCAGGATGAGATCCCATATGGTTCAGACATACCGAGGGCATGAAGCAGAGGTATGCGGGTTGAGGTGGTCAGGATCTTTGCAGCAATTGGCGAGTGGTGGAAACGACAATCTGGTGCACATATGGGATGCATCAATGGCGTCTTCTAATCCATCTGTGGGTTACAATAGATGGCTCCATAGGTTTAGTGACCACTTGTCTGCAGTGAAGGCTCTTGCCTGGTGTCCATTCCAGAGCAATCTACTTGCCTCTGGTGGTGGTGGAAATGATCGATGCATCAAATTCTGGAACACACACACTGGTTTATGTCTGAATTCTGTTGATACTGGGGCCCAGGTATGCGCACTGCTCTGGAATAAGAATGAAAAGGAGCTATTGAGCGCCTGCGGGTTTGTACAGAAACAACTCACATTATGGAAGTACCCGTCGATGGTTAAATTGGCCGAACTCGAAGGCCACACTTCACGTGTCCTCTGCTTGGCACAGGTATTTTTTACTCTCTCTGGCGGCACTGCATATATGGTAGTGATGATTGCTTGTTTATGCTGTTGATAGACACGATTTCCTGATACTTTTATGTTTGTTGCAGAGCCCTGATGGCTCCACGGTAGCCTCCGTTGCAGCAGATGAGACTCTAAGGTTCTGGAATGTGTTTGGAACTTCTGAAGCACCGAAACCTGCAGCCAAGACCGTGCACACTGGAATGTTTAGTTTCAGTCATATCAGATGAAGTTTTATCTGGAATAGGGTTGCGGGTAATCGCCGTATATACTAGTATGAAGCTTACTAAAGATGTACATATTCTCTAGTACCTGATCACCATCCATATTTTGTTGGAGTTGACCAACTTGGAACTGTAACCGTCTTCTGATCTGATAGGCAACTTAACCATCATTTTGTTCAGAGAGAAGTTTATCGCGATTTAGATAAAGCCACCCGGAGAATCACTCTCCTGATTACCTGCAAATATGAGGTCCTAATACATGAATATGCTTTGTCACTTTTGTATGCTGACTCCATCCATCTGGATGCCGTCCTAGTGTAATTTTCTCACCTTCGTTTATTTTCCCTGTGATAGTGGAATGACCATGAGTATGTGATAGCATTCCGTTGCTTTCCACCTTGCTTACTGTTCTCTGCTCCTAATGCATTCAAGGAGTGTGTTATAACTCTTTGTTTCTGCACTTTTTCCGATAGAAGTTCTAGTCACTTAAAAAAAACACTGCTTAACTTAACTAGATCGTACTAGAAGATAAGCAAGCTGGTTCGGGCAGTAAGTCCTATTTGAAGATAAGAAGTTGTGTTAATTTTTGCAGATCTGTATAAAATATGTTAAAGCACAAATATGCTTCATCACTATAATGAAAATAGTGACATCTACACCTCAAAAAAAAAAATAGTGACATCTAAACCATGCTCTTTATCTTCTTCCAGGATGATTAGTTGTATATACTTCACCACAATATATACTTTCTCCGTCTCGAATTACTTGTCGCGGAAATGGATAAAAATAAATTTATCTAAAATTAAAATACGTCTAGATACATCCATTTTTGACACAAGTAATTTCAGACAGAGGGAGTATATTCCTACACCGGCCGAGGACGAAATGGTGAGGAGGAGAGGGGTTCGATTCTACCATCATGTTGTGTGGATATTAGATCGATTGATGAGTTGTGTAATCTGATCGTAGATGAGTCAAGCAACGGGCAACGGCAGGAGCATTACGGATTGAATGGAGAGAGGGGGCGGAATAGGTCGCAGGATAACAGAGGCGTTGGGTGAGGATGCATCTCGAAGGAATCCCGCGAGCCCAATGTGAGCTCGGTCGGTCCTGACTCCAAAGGATTTTTTTTCTATAGAAATTCTATCATATAGAATTCCTCCAAACCAAAGGAGGCCTCACTATTTTCACATACAGAATGTTAAAATTTTGTTCACTTTCTCGAAAAATGATTCATTTTTACAATATGTTTGGAATTTAAAAAATTGTTAAACATTTCAAAAATATATTCAAGAAATATCAAATTTTCAAATTAAAATCGCTTTCCTGACAAAAAAATGTTCATGTTTTTCCAAAAAAATCTTTATAATTTTGGAAAAATGTTTGTGCTTTCAAAAAAATAAAACATGTTCGTGTTTCAAAAAAGTGTTCAAACTTTTTAACAAATGTTTTTCGTGATTTTAGAAAAACTAAATGAAGGAGGGAAAAAATGTCCGCTAGAACAATCGGCTTGCTTTCCGACCCGGTACAGTTCACCATCTGCCAACCCAATCAGGGCGCTCCCGCGTGTGGGATGCTGACTGTTCACCGCAGTGTGGCACATTGGAGCTCTCGGTCACTGGCGCTGCGCACCTTGTACAATTTTGTATCTGCCGGTTGGCTAACTGTCTCCAGAGAAATTATGTATTCATCTAACAATCATTGTCTAATAAAAAAATCAAATTATCATATGTCTCAACAAATTAAACTATCATTATCTAATAAAATAAGTGACTTCCCAACCCAAAAAAAGCCATTGATTTCTGAACATAAAGATGGCCCTGCACAAGCACAACCTGGAAGGAAACTCACGTGTCAAACAACTGTTGGATATTAAGGGCGAAGCAACTACTATCAATAATGCTCTTTCGCTAGCAGTGGTGCCAATTCCTTTTTTATGCCTCGAGGTGGTGAATGACATCAATGCCAATAATTCATAGACTGCGTATATAGGTGTGCTAAAGAGATCGACGAGAAGAAAAAAGTGTCACAGTGTGTCAGGTTCGACTATGAGCAGAGAAAATAGAATAAGGACTGTCATGCATAAGTGAAGTACTCTACTTCTCTTTCCAATGGGTGAACGCACTGGGCCTGTTTGAGACTGTTTTGCTCCATCAAAATCAGTTTTACTTCACCAAATCCACTTTGAAGTAGTTCATACAGAAAATGTGCTCTACCAAAAAGAATGTTTGGCTTCCATCTAGCTCTAGCTTCAAGAACGGAAAAATTGGTGAAAATGATCAATTTGATTGGATAAGTGAGGAGAAACGAAGGGGTGTCCATTTTACTGGTGGCAGTAGTGGGTAATTTCCCCAACTCCAGCTTGTAGAGTTTTTTAGAGCACCCCTGAAGAGTTTCACAAAAAACTGTGAGTTATAACTCGGATTCTAGTTTTTTGCAGAGCGTCAGATCGTGGAGCTATCTTGTTTGGCTTGCGTTTTCTAGAGTGAAGCTAAATTTTAAGAAGCAGAGCAGTTCCTTTGTTTTCGGATCCTCTGGTTCTTGCATGTATCCTTGTAAACATTCCAATGCAATAAAGTTCTCCTATTAGGCAAAAAAAAATATTCTCACGCCAGATATAAAACATTGTCATCTTGCCAGATACTCGCTCGAGTATTAATGATTGAGCCAGGTTTTTTAAACGCGGGGCAAAAACTTTACCTGTTACGTTAATTCGGAGGACGGTTGTTGCTCAGTTAATTGTGGAAACTGATGAAAACCCGATACATGTAAGGCCAGACCCACTCAAACTCCACCGGATAAGCCCACTATTGTGAGCTACGTTGCCAACCGCACAAAAATAAACCAACAGCAGGACCCGCTCTGCCGAACAAGTCAACCTTTCATCACCGTCGGAGAGAGTAAGCCGAGACTACTATGCAAGGAGCATTCTCGGGACTCTACCGTGGTGAATAAGGCGTGACTACTATGATTGAGCAGGGTTCACTTTGGTGCGGGATTGATGTTAAAAATCATCTTTGATTTGACTTAAATTGGTTGCAGTATTAACACGATTAATTGTCACTATGGCTTCACTTTTGTGTAAGTTCCAGAGTTCAGTTGACCGCCCGAAAGATTCAAAATTCATTTGTATTGGATCAGCCAAAGGTATGATTGTTTCCATACTTATTAGCGGCCGGTCTATCAGTTGTTTAGAAAAATGAAAGTAAAAAAAGGAGTATTGGTATAACTAGGGCTCCTCTGATTCAAAGGATTTTCATATGAATTTTGGAGGATTAGAATCCTTGGGAATATTCCAATGTTGCTTGTTTCATTCATAGTAATAGATGCTATAGGAGTTTTTCTAAGGACTTTTTGCTACTTCCCATAGGATTTCTAGCATACACTCAAATCTCTTTGAAAGAAATTCATTGATTTTTCTGCGATTTAATCAAACAATCCAAAATCAGGTGGCATTGAGATGAACATGACATTCCAATCCTATGGTTTTCATATTCCCGTGTTTTTAGAATCCTGCAAATCAAAGAGGCCCTTACTAGTGACCAATCCATTAGCTGTTTATAAAGGTGTTCATGATGTATTCAAAAACTAAGAAGTTTGAAAACTCCAATTGGTTGTTATTTGGTTGTTTAGACAAATAGAACACAAAGTGATGGCCAATCGAAAATACACGACAATGCAATGATAAGCTGCAATGGTCTACTATCAAAGGTGAAGGTCTTAAAAATAAAAAAGTAAACATAAATTTTTGCGGTGAAAAAACAATATACATTTTATTTTCCCTAGCTTTGGAGTCCCTAGATATTTAATAACTGATGGTGGTTCACACTTTATTCATGGTGCTTTCCTTAAAATGCATGCTTAAATATGATGTCAACTATAGAATTGCATCACCATATCATCCTCAGTCTAGTTGTTAAGTTGAACTTAGCAATAGAGAAATAAAATTAATATTACAAAAGACTGTCAATAGGTCCCGAAAGAATTGGTCTAAGAAATTGGATGATGCACTTTGGGCCTACAGAATGTCTTATAAAAATCCTATGGGTATGTCTCCCTGTAAAATGGTTTATGGAAAAGTTTGTCATTTGCCTCTTGAACATAAAGCATATTGGACAATTAAAGAACTTAACTATGATTTCAAACTTGCCGGTGAAAAGAGATTATTTGATATTAGCTCGCTAGATGAATGGAGAATCCAAGCTTATGAAAATGACAAATTATTTAAAGAAAAAGTTAAAAGATGGCATGATAAAAGAATCCAAAAGCGGGAATTCAAAGTTGGTGAATATGTTCTTTTGTAAAACTCTCGTTTTAGATTCTTTGCAGAAAAACTTCTCTCAAATGGAAAGGACCATATATTATCGAAGAAGTTTATTGTTCTGGAGCTATCAAAATAAATAATGCCGAAGGTACTAACCCAAAGGTGGTCAATGGGCAAATAATTAAACACTATATCTCAGGTACGCCTATTAATGTTGAAAGCAATATTATTCAAACCATGACATTGGAGGAACATATAAAAGAAACCTTCTGGAAGACTCCAAAATCATGAAAAAAGAGGAGGTATGTGATACGGTAAGTAAACGGACTCCGAAAAATCCGCAAAAATATTTTCTGTCAGTTTTGGAATATTACAAAAATTAGGAAAATAGTAAATAACCAGGAAGGCAACCGAGGAGGGCACAAGACACCAGGGCGTGCCTGCCTTGCCTGGCGCGCCCAGGTGGGTTGTGCCCACCTCAGGCACCTTCCCGACTCTGTTTCCCCTTGTTTTGCTTGTTTCCCAAGATGAAAAAAATCTTTACATACCCCCCGAACGTATTGACCACTGTATCGCAAAGAAATCTCATGTTCTTCTTTTTTGTTGTTTTCTGACAGATCTAGATCGCCATGGCCGCTCCGAGCTCCTCCAAGGACAAGTTATTTGAGAGGGTAATCAACCCCTACTTGTCGGAGGTGCTGAAGCACCCTCAAACCATCAAGATGCAAGAGGGGGTGCTCCTCATCCGGGACGTTCAAGGACTCAAAGGGAAGGGAACCGTGGAGGCCAGGCTCGAAGCCATGGAGCAAGGGGTCTTCAAGTGCAAGGGGATGGTGGAGCGCGGACTCAATGCCAATCACCTCATGATTACGGATTTCACCCGTGATCTCAAGGTGGATGGCCGGTCCATGTAGGATGTCGTCTTGACCGTCAACGAGCAAATCAACTTTCTGCAACACCAAATCTATGATCTCCAAAACCAAGTCTTTAAATATGAGGCAAGGTTTAAAGGTATGAGTTTGGCTGCCAGTTGCAGGACTCTCAGACTCGTTCTTCCTCTTATGACGGTGAGGCACTGCCAAGGAAACCGGAGGGTAAGCTTGTTACTACCTCATCACCACCACCTTTTTCCTCATCACCAAAGGATACTTGAGTTCACGGTTTGGGCACTCACGTTGGCTTGTGTCAAGCTTGGGGGAGGTGCCCCGGTACCGTATCATCACCACCTTCTTTGCCTTTATTTATCTTAGTTTGATATTTAGTTATCTTTTGAATTAGTCAAATAAAAGTTTAGTTCGATCTTTCTTCGAGTGTTTGCTTAGTGATCTATCTATCTATGTAATCGTGTGCGAGATATATAATAATGAGTAGTTCGAGTTTTGCTTTCTTTACTTTTATGTTTCAACCAAAATAAAAAGAAATAATGAAAAAGATCATATGCTAATCTTATGGTAAGTAATGACATCACATAAGGAAAAGTATAATTGGTAAACATTGGTCAATGATGTAATTCATGAAAAAATTAATAAGGAAAGAGAAGATTCACATACAAATACACTATTTTGGACATCTTTTATCATTATGAGCCCCCATTAAATATTATGTGTCAAAAAAATTTATGTTGGGCAAGGAAGACAATGTAATTTAAGTTTGTTCATATCCACATAGAAGTTATATTGTCATAGATCCTTCAACATGTGGTGCTTGCTCAATATCTTTGCTAGCCAAAAATTATGCACTAAGTAGAGATACTACTTGTGCATCCAAAAACCCTTAAACCCAAAATCTTTTTTCGAGAGTCCACCATACCTACCTATGGATTGAGTAATATCCTTCAAGTAAGTTGTCAGCAGTGCAATAAGGCAATAAAAATTGCTTCTAAATGTGTTGGATCATTTAGTGTAAGAGATAATTGAGCGTTGTACAAACTTGTGATGGCAAAATAATAAAAGCGACAGACTGCATAATAAAGGTTGCTATCACAAGAGGCAATATAACGTGACCTTCTTTTGCACTAAGAGATTGAGCATACAAACAAAAAGTGCATGTCAACCTCTTCTTCCCTCTACGAAGGGCCTATCTTTTACTTTTATGTATTTACTTTTATGCAAGAGTCAAAGTATTATTCCCTATTCCTTTTTATTTTCCCTTTTTGCAAACATCATGCGGCGAGGAAAGATCTAGGCACATATATCCAGTTGGATATGAGTGGGCATGATTTATTATTGTTGACATCACCCTTGAGGTGAATACGTTGGGAGGTGAAACTATAAGCCCCTATCTTTCTATGTGTCTGGTTGAAACTTTTTGTTCATGGGTATGCTGTGAGTGTTAGAAATCATAGAAGGTTAAATGATGGTTGAGTATGTGGACGTGCCTAAAGTCTCCGACACGTGACCCCTCCTGAAAAGATGATGAATTGTAGTTGCAAAGTTGACCGAGAACATAGTTTGTTCATTTTCAATAAGGTTTATGCTTTATACTTCAATGTTGTGATGAATTGTTACTTGTTCATGATAAGTTATATGATAAAGTTATGTGATAAAGTTCTATGATAAAGTTTGTTGTTGTTATAATAATATGCATGATGCTTCTATGTCGTCCGTACTTTGTTTTTATCGACACCTCTCTCTCTCTCTCGCTCTCTCTAAGCATGTGGACATGTTTTTCGATTTCGGTTTTCGCTTGAGGACAAGCGAGGTATAAACTTGGGGGAGTTGATACGTCCATTTTGCATCATGTTTCCTACTGTTATTTATAATGTTTTTATGCATAATAATGTTTTATGGAGTAATTCTAATGCATTTTCTCTCATAACATGCAAGGTTTACACAAAGAGGGAGAATGCCTGCAACTGGAATTCTGGACCTGAAAAAGCTATGTCGAATTTACCTATTCTGCACATCTCCAAATGAGCTGAAAATTTACAAAGAATCACTTTGGAATATATAAAAAATACTAGAGTAAATAACTACCGAAAGGGGCCACCCTGGTGAGCACAAGACACCAGGGCGCGCCTGCGCCCCCAAGCGCGCCCTGATAACCCACAAGTATAGGGGATCGCAACAACTTTCGAGGGTAGAGTATTCAAACCAAATTTATTGATTCGACACAAGGGGAGCCAAAGAATATTCTCAAGTATTAGCAGCTGAGTTGTCAATTCAACCACACCTAGAAACTTAGTATCTGTAGTAAAGGGTTTAGTAGCAAAGTAATATGATAGTGGTGGTAACAGTAACAAAAGAGTAAAGAAAGCAAAGTAATATTTTTAGTATTTTGTAGTGATTGTAACAGTAGCAACGGGAAAGTAAATAAGCGTAAACCAGTATATGGAAAGCTCGTAGGCATCAGATCAGTGATGGATAACTATGCCGGATGCGGTTCATCATGTAACAGTCATAACATAGGGTGACACAGAACTAGCTCCAATTCATCAATGTAATGTAGGCATGTATTCCGAATATAGTCATACATGCTTATGGAAAAGAACTTGCATGACATCTTTTGTCCTACCCTCCCGTGGCAGCAGGGTCCTATTGGAAACTAAGGGATATTAAGGCCTCCTTTTAATAGAGAACCGGAACAAAGCATTAGCACATAGTGAATACATGAACTCCTCAAACTATGGTCATCACCGGGAGTGGTCCCGATTATTGTCACTTCGGGGTTGACAGATCATAACACATAGTAGGTGACTATAGACTTGCAAGATAGGATCAAGAACTCACATATATTCATGAAAACATAACAGGTTCAGATCTGAAATCATGGCACTCGGGCCCTAGTGACAAGTATTAAGCATAGCAAAGTCATAGAAACATCAATCTCAGAACATAGTGGATACTAGGGATCAAACCCTAACAAAACTAACTCGATTACATGATAAATATCATCCAACCCATCACCGTCCAGCAAGCCTACGATGGAATTACTCATGCACGGCGGTGAGCATCATGAAATTGGTGATGGAGGATGGTTGATGATGACGACAACGATGAATCCCCCTCTCCGGAGCCCCGAACGGACTCCGGATCAGTCCTCCCGAGAGGTTTTAGGGCTTGGCGGCGGCTCCGTATCGTAAAACGCGATGATTTTTTCTCCTATATTTTTTCTCCCCGAAAGCTAATATATAGAGTTGGAGTTGGCGTCGGAAGGTCTCTAGGGGGCCCATGAGGTAGGGGGCGCGCCCTAGGGGGGCACCCCCACCCTCGTGTACAGGGTGTGGGCCCCTGGTTTTCATCTTTGGCGAGGATCTTTTATTATTTATTGTAAGGTATTCCATGGAGTTTCGGGTCATTCTGAGAACTTTTGTTTTCTGCACATAAAACAACATCATGGCAATTCTGCTGAAAACAGCGTCAGTCCGGGTTAGTTCCATTCAAATCATACAAGTTAGAGTCCAAAACAAGGGCAAACGTGTTTGGAAAAGTAGATACGACGGAGACGTATCAACTCCCACAAGCTTAAACCCTTGCTTGTCCTCAAGCAATTCAGTTGAAAAACTGAAAGAAATAAAGAAAAACTTTTACAAACTCTGTTTGCTCTTGTTGTTGTAAATATGTCAAACCAGCATTCAAGTTTTCAGCAAAGATCATAACTAACCACATTTGTAATAATTCTCAGGTCTCATAATTACTCATATCAATAGCATAATCAACTAGCAAGCCATAATAATAAATCTCGGATGACAACACTTTCTCAAAACAATCATCATATGATATAACAAGATGGTATCTCGCTAGCCCTTTCTGAGACCGCAAAACATAAATGCAGAGCACCTTTAAAGATCAAGGATTGACTAGACATTGTAATTCATGGTAAAAGAGATCCAATCAAAGTCACACCCAATATAGATTAATAGTGATGAATGCAAATGACAGTTGCGCTCTCCAGCTAGTGCTTTTTAATAAGAGGGTGATGACTCAACATAAAAGTAAATAGATAGGCCCTTCGTAGAGGGAAGCAAGGATTTGTAGAGGTGCCAGAGCTCGGTTCTGAAATAGAGATAAATTATATTTTGAGCGGTATACTTTCATTGTCAACATAGCAACTAAGAGATGGCGATATCTTCCATGCTACACACATTATAGGCGGTTCCCAAACAGAATGGTAAAGTTTATACTCCCCCTCCACCAACAAGAATCAATCCATGGCTTGCTCAAAACAACGAGTGCCTCCAACATACATCAGGTCCCAGGGGGAGTTTTGTTTGCAATTAATTTTGATTTAGTTTGCATAAATCATGGGACTGGGCATCCCGGTGACCAGCCATTTTCTCGTGAGTGAGGAGCGGAGTCCACTCCTCTTGAGAATAACCCGCCTAACATGGAAGATAAGGGCAGCCTTGGTTGATACATGAGCTATTCGAGTTTGGCACGTACAAATTTACTTGGAATGGCAGGTAGATACCGCATATAGGAAGGTATAGTGGACTCATCTGGAATAACATTGGGGTTTAAGGGATTGGATGCACAAGAAGTATTCCCGCTTAGTACAAGTGAAGGCTAGCAAAAGACTGGGAAGCGACCAACTAGAGAGCAACAACAGCCATGTACATGCATTGAAATTAATAAACATTGGATGCAAGCATGAGTAGGATATAATCCACCATGAACATAAATATCGTGAAGGCTATGTTGATTTTGTTTCAACTACATGCGTGAACATGTGCCAAGTCAAGTCACTTAAATCATTTAAAGGAGGATACCACCCCATCATACCACATCATAACCATCTCAATAGCATGTTGGCACGCAAGGTAAACCATTATAACTCATAGCTAATCAAGCATGGCACAAGTAACTATGATCTCTAATTGTCATTGCAAACATGTTTATTCATAACAAGCTGAATCAAGAACGTTGAACTCATCATATTTACAAAAACAAAAGAGGCCGAGTTCATACTAGCTTTTCCCATCTCAGTCAGTCCATCATATATCATCATAATTGCCTTTCACTTGCACAACCGAACGAAGTGAATAATAATAAGAGTGCACGTGCGTTGGACTAAGCTGGAATCTGTGAGCATTCAATAAACAGGAGAAGACAAGGCAATATGGGCTCTGGGTTAAGTCAACAATAATGCATATAAGAGCCACTTCAACAATTTAATCATGGTCTTCTCCTATCGACCCCCAAAGAAAAGAGAAGAATTTAAAACTATTTACACGGGAAAGCTCCCAACAAGCAAAAGAAGAACAGGAAATGTTTTTTTGGGTTTTCTTTTTAATTACTATTACTACAGCAGAAAAGTAAACTACTACTATTTTTTTGGTTTTTCTTAAGGTTTATCCAACACACAAGAAGAAAGCAAGAAAAAGAAAATAAACTAGCATGGATATTACAGTGAAAGAGTATGAGCACCGACATCTAGCAATGAGTGTGTGTGTGTGTGAACATAAATGTAATGTCGGTGAGAAATACGTACTCCCCCAAGCTTAGGATTTTAGCCTAAGTTGGTCTATTGCCAGGGATAGCCTGGCGGATACCCATAGGTGTAGCTGGGATCGTACTGCGACGAAGAATAGTTGGGGTTGTACTGCGATGCAGCGGCTATCGCATCCTGAGCTGCAGCATGGAGTCGGGCTGCCTCCACTCTCCTCTCGTACTCATCCGCCTCCTCTCTAGTAATAGTATATCTTCCGTTTGCCTGGTAATCAAAGAAGGCAGGAGCAGGGAGAGTAATACGGACAACATGCCGTTTGTTAAAAATTAAACGGTACTGGAGAGGTGACTCAGTCCTCTCAACAAAATGGTGAGAAACCATAGAATCAAAATCTAAATAAGCAGGAGGCAACTCCATGTCTCCTTCACGAACATCTATGTCAAGAAATTTAGCTAAGAGGGTTGCATAAATTCCTCCAAAGAAATCTCCATTATATCTATTATGATGCAACCTATGAGCTACAATGACTCCCATATGATAAGATTGGTCTCCTAACACAGCACTCCTGAGAATGCTAAGGTCAGGGACACACATGTGACATGCTTCATCCTTAGCATTTATACATCTACCTATGAAGAGAGCAAAATAATGTATAGCAGGAAAGTGAATGCTCCCTATGGTAGCTTGCGTTATATCTCTAGATTCCCCTACAGTTATACTAGCAAGAAAGTTTCTGAATTCAGATTTAGGGGGATCCCTAACACTACCCCATGGTGGAAGTTTGCAAGCAGAAGTGAAATCCTTTAAGTCCATGGTATAAGATTTATCATAAAGATCAAACATGACTGAAGGAGAATTACGCGAAGATGAATACTCAAACCTCCTCACAAATGAATTTGTGAGATCATGATACTGGGGGCATTTGTCTGCCTCAAAATCTTCAAGACCGGCATTACGCAGATATGCGTTAAATTCTTCTTTAATTCCTGCACGATCAATAAAGTTTTCCGACGGCCATTCGCAAGGCCGCACTGGAGTGTCTCTTGGTGGTTCCTCGTCAGCATCACGCATAGCAAGCCTGGGTCCTTGCTTCTTAGAAGAACCACCTTGGAACATCTTCCTAAGCATATTGATTTTCTCTGAAAAATTTCTGAAATTTTTAGTAACTTCAAACAAAAGTGCACCAACTTCAATAAAACTGATAGCAACTACTCCTACAAGTGTCTAGAGCCTATATCAAGCATTAGAACTACTTGGAACCATATAAATTTGGCATGCAAGCTCAAGAACATGGTCACCTATGCAGCACAAATTTGCAATGAATAAAGCACTAGAACAAAAACTAATTGGACCAATGGAGGAGTCACATACCAAGGAACAGTCTCCCAAGCAGTTTTGCGAGAGGTGCTTTGAGCAAGGAGATCAAAAATCACAGCAAAGAGGGCTGGAACTCGTGCTTGAGTTGGTTTTTCGTGTTTGTGTGAGGAAGAAGAAGAAGATGGGTGCATGAATAAGTGGAGGAGGGCCACCGTGGGCCCACGAGGCAGGGGGCACGCCCAGGGGGGTAGGGCGCGCCCTCCACCCTCGTGGCCAGGTGGCAGCTCCCCCGCGGTAATTTTTGCATAGTAAATCCTCAAATATTCCCGAAAAATCATATTAAATTGGCATGGTATTCTGAGGACTTTTATTTTCGGGATATTTTTATATTGCACGGATAAATCAGGAAACAGACAGAAAAATACTATTTTTACTTTATTTCTACTAAATAACAAAAAGTATAGAGAGGGTACAGAAGGTGGTGCTTCTAGTTTCATCCGTCTCATGCTCATCAAAAGGAATCCACTAACAAGGTTGATCAAGTCTTGTTAACAAACTCATTCCGATAATCATGAAACCGGAGAAAATTCGAATAACACTAGGTTACCTCAACGGGGATATGCACATCCCCAATAATAAGTATATCATATTTCTTTTTGACAATAGGAAGAGGAAATTCAAAACCTCCAAAGATAATCGATGGAATTTTTCCAATAGAGTTGATATGTGGACTTGAGGTTGTTTCCTCGGAAAGTGTACCTTATGCTCATTACCATTAACATGAAAAGTGACATTGCCTTTGTTGCAATCAATAACAGCCCCTGCAGTATTAAGAAAAGGTCTTCCAAGAATAATAGACATACTATCATCCTCGGGAATATCAAGAATAACAAAGTCCGTTAAAATAGTAACGTTTGCAACCACAACAGGCACATCCTCACAAATACCGACAGGTATAGCAGTTGATTTATCAGCCATTTGCAAGGATATTTCAGTAGGTGTCAACTTATTCAAGTCAAGTCTACGATATAAAGAGAGAGGCATAACACTAACCCCGGCTCCAAGATCACATAAAGCAGTTTTAACATAATTTCTTTTAATGGAGCATGGTATAGTCGGTGCTCCTGGATCTCCAAGTTTCTTTGATATTCCACCCTTAAAATTATAATTAGCAAGCATGGTGGAAATTTCAGCTTCCGGTATCTTTCTTTTATTTGTAACAATATCTTTCATGTACTTAGCATAAGGATTCATATTGAGCATATCAGTCAATCGCATACGCAAAAAGATAGGTCTAATCATTTCAGCAAAGCGCTCAAAATCCTCATCATCCTTTTTCTTGGATGGCTTGGGAGGAAAAGGCATGGGTTTCTGAACCCAAGGTTCTCTTTCTTTACCATGTTTTCTAGCAACAAAGTCTCTTTTATCATAATGTTGATTCTTTGATTGTGGGTTATCAAGATCAACAGCAGGTTCAGTTTCTACATCATTATCATTACTAGCACTACAAAAAAAGACACATCTGTGACATTTTGGGCCAAACGAAAAAAAATTCTGTCATACTTATGACACTTCTATGACGATAATTGTGACAAAACCCAGTATCATCATAGATGTGGTGGGCTCCTACTTCTATGACAAAAAATCATGACAGAAAATGGGCTTTTCGTCTTGGGCGGGCCGGAGACGCAACTGCATGACATTCTTTGGGCCATCCATGACGGAAAAAACCGTTGTAGAAGCGAGGGGGAGGAAAATTTCGGGGAGTTCCCGGTTACGGTGGGAGGTCGAGGGCCGAGCGATGCGCGTTTCTCTCGTACACGTACGCACGTGTGTGCGAGGCGTTGGCTCTAACTGAACCCGAGTGAGGCGTTGGGCTCTAACTGAACCCGAGCGATTGCACTGCAGGCTACGCGTTACTGAACCCGAGCGATCGATCGATGGCTGTTAACTGAACCCGATCGAGCGATTCCTTGGCTACTGCTGCTAACTGAAGCCGATCGATGGGATGAACAGTGAGCATTGGGGAGGGGGGGTTTGGATGAACAGTGAGCGGTGGCGTTGCCTGTGGATAAACAGGACCCCGTGGTGTGGTGGAGGGCTGGATGGACAGTAGACGGTGGAGGGGTGCCCGTGGAGGGGTGGATGAACAGGACCCCGTGGTGTGAAGGGCAGGATGAACAGTAGACGGTGGAGGGGTGCCCGTGGAGGGGTGGTTGAACAGGACCCCGTGGTGTGGAGGGCTGGATGAACAGTAGACGGTGGAGGGGTGGTTGAACAGTAGCCGGCGGAGTAGCGCACGGTGGAGGCTGGATGAACAGGAGCCCGTGGAGGCTGGAGGAGGTCGACGGTGGATGAACAGTAGCTCGTGGAGGCTGGAGGGTGTCGACGGTGGAGATGAACAGTATCTCGTGGAGTCCCATTTTGCGGTACGCCACACCCCTTCCGATGAACAGGACCCTCGTTTCGACCGTAGCGCTCCAACACAAGTCTGTTTCCTCTGTTTTGCGGTACGCCACACCCCTCCCGATCAACAGGACCCCCGTTTCGACCGTAGGAGGTCCGTTTCCTCCGTTTTGCGGTACGCCAGACCCCTCCCGATGAACAGGATCCCGTTTCAAACGTGGCCGGTCGAACACAAGGCCGTTTCTTCCGTTCTGCGGTACGCCAGGCCTCGTTTCCATCGCCTGTTCCGTCCAAGCCCTCCCGGTGAACACGACCACACATTCCGTTGCCTCCCCATGAACACGACGCAATCCGTTGCCTTCCCATGAACACGACGACGCTGTTTCTCCGTTCCGACCCAGCCATGTACACGAGCCCTCGCCGTATGTATGCACGAGTAGGCGTTCGAGACCCCGCCCGTATGTACACATACGTGGCCGTATTTTCTCTCTTGCACCCTGGCCGTTGTACGTACGTGTACATGCTACGTGCGCGCCTCTACTATGACACATGAGCGCCTCTACTACGACACGTGCACGCCTCTACATCGACCAGTATGTACGTACACGTTCGCGACCAGAATGACAACGCTACGTGCGCTTCGACCAGGTGGCTCCCGACTGTCAGGCACTTCCTTGCCTGCGAAGATGTAGCTGGTGGGTCCCAGCAGTCAGGGGGCGAATCATTTTTTTTGCCCGGACGCACTTCCTTGTATGCGAAGATGTAGCTGGTGGGTCCCAGCAGTCGGGGGGCCGGTGGGTCCCAGCAGTCAGGGGGGCGAATCGTTTTGGTTTTCTTTTTTTTTGCCCGGACGCACTTCCTTGCGTGCGAAGATGTAGGTGGTGGGTCCCAGCAGTCAGGGGGGCGAATCGTTTTTTGCCCGGACGCACTTCCTTGCGTGCGAAGATGTAGTTGGTGGGTCCCAGCAGTCAGGGGGGAAACGTTTTTTTTCGCGAAATACGGTGGCCCGTCCGATGGGTCCCTGCTGTCAGGTGGAGGAATCATTATTTTCCGTGTAATAAGGAGGCACTTCCTTGCTGCCACCGTGGACCCAGCTGTCAGCCTCTCCACGTACAGTCCACGCCCGATGGAAGTCGTTCCTTGACCACGTTGACCACGCCGCGCCGAGAGCACCAGGGCGGTGGACGACGGCGAGGCCTAGGAAGGGGACGACACGGAGGCAGGGAAGACTCGGCAGTTGTTTCCCACGTGGAGGGAAGTACGACTGTACGAGGGTTTACTGGTTCGTCTGCCGTCGCCGGAGAATAACAGCAGGTGTGGGTGAGTAGAGGGATGGCTAGGCCAGCGATGGGAGTATGGTTGGGCGGTGAGGCCTGCGCGACAGCACAGCCAGCCGCACGGAGGAGGGAGCAGGCAGTCCCGCCGGCGCTTGTTTGAGCGGCTGGAGCAGAAAGAGCAGAGATTGAAGAAACACGACAGCCGTTGGATGGACATGCAACAGTCGATGCTTGTGCGTCAACCTTTTTTTATGAAAGCCTCAAATCTGTGGAAAACAACATACAACCCATCTGCCATTATTTCTAATAATTTACAGCCCATTTGCTAGTTCTTAAGGTTGAACCCATATTCTTTTTGTTAGCATTACAACCCATATTGTGGCAACGGTTAAAAAATTATACAAAATTTTGCATATTTCGCCGCGGTCTGAACTGTTTTTAATCCCGAAATTTCGACTCACATTCAAACTGATTTTAAAAATAAATGTATATCAATATAAAATCCAACAAATTCTCCACGCATAAAAATTAATGTCATTTAAAATCTTGAAATGAAAAAAAGATATTTGAAACTAATTGCCGGTTTGATGTGTTTTAAAAATGTACAACCCATTTCTCATTACTGATGGGCCATTTTCTCGGCCAGCCGAATGAAAGCTCTCCTCGTCTTGAAAGATTTGCAGCCCAACAGGCCTGACAGAGCGACTTACTTGGCAAATCACAAAAAAACCGGGTTGTGGCCGTGGACCCAGCTGTCAGCCTCTCCACGTACAGTACTCTTCCGATGGAAGTCGTTCCTTGACCATGTTGACCACGCCGCGTGGAGAGCACCATGGCGGTGGACGACGGCAAGGCCTAGGAAGGGGACGACGCGGCAGTGGAAGCCCGCGCGGAGAGGACTACGAGGGTTCACTGGTTCGGCTACGGTGTGAGGCTGCCGTCGCTGCAGGGCCTGGCCGGCGGTGGGAATAGTAGGGGGCGGTGAGGCCTCTGCGGCAGCACAGCCGGCCACGGGAGGCAGGAGCATGCGGCAGGACCGGCGCTGCTTTGGGCGGCTGGAGCAAGAAGACCAGAGGTTGAAGAAGCACTATGGTTGTTGGATGGACATCGTACGGTCACTGGAGCTAGAATCGTTCATATTGACTAAGTTGAGAAACCCTTCGTCCCCGTCAACTTAGTAGGCCCACAAGTCAGCCTCCCAGCAAGGTGGGTCCCAGCTAGCCGGGGGAGTATTCATTTTTTTGTGCGTAATAAGGAGGCACTTCTGGTGGGTCCGAGCTGACAGCAGGGGGAACGTTTTTTTTGTGAAATACGGTGGCCCGTCTGGTGGGTCCCTGCAGTCAGGGGAAACGATTTTTTTTGCAAAATACTGGTGGCCCGTCCGGTGGGTCCCCGCTGTCAGGTGGAGAAATAATTATTTTCCGCTTAATAAGGAGGCACTTCCTTGCGGCTGCCGTGGACCCGGCTGTCAGCCTCTCCACGTACAGTACTCTTCCGATGGAAGTCGGTCGTTGACCACATTGACCATGCCGCGCCGAGAGCACCACGGCGGTGGACGACGGCGATGCCTAGGAAGGGGACTGTAGCGACCCGACCTCAGATGGTCAAGTCTCTGTGCTCCGGTGTCATCCCTGGATCAGTAATGCTGACACCACACAGTACTTCGAAGGATTTATAACAGAGTAGCAATCACACACTTATTACATCGGTGTCTCAAAGAGAACTTATTACAGTAAATATGGCTTAAGGCCATCTAATATTGATAACAGCGGAAGGCTTGGAAGATAAGTGAGTCCATCAACTCCAACGGCATCACTGAGTATAGCACCACGACCTAAAAGGCACCTTACTCGTCGTCTGAAAAGTCTGCAACATGAAACGTTGCAGCCCGAAAACGGGTCAGCACATGGAATATGCTGGCAATGTAACACATAGAGAGTAATGAATAATAAGCCTATACTACATGCATATATGGCTGGTGGAAAAGCTCTATGGTTACAGTTTTGCGTAAAGCCGGTTTTGCCCTACTGCAAAGGAATAAATTTATTTAACTATCATGGTGGTTGTTAAACATCGAGAATGGTTGACAGCATTCCGATCCCAATTAAAAGTAATCATCAATAACCCAAGAATATTAATTAGAAGTAACATGATGAGATTCACATGATATTCAAGTACTAGATACTCAAGATGTCCATAACCGGGGACACGGCTAATCATGATTAGTTTGTACACTCTGCAGAGGTTTGCGCACTTTTCCCCACAAGACTCGATCACCTCCGTTTGGTTTCTCGCACTACATGGTGTTTGAGAATCGGATGACCGAGACATAGTCTTTCGGAAGCGCTCGCACCTTACGTCGTGATAGACCGTACCAACCTATATCCCCTACATCTGCTAGTCTACCACTGTAAGAGTTCGCACGACTTAGTCAACTATGCCAGAGCCCATAATGGCTTGTGGCTGCACACGGAAGTTACTAGCATGAATGATCTTATGATCCCTTTGAGCCTGGGTGGCGGTCCGAAGAAAACAGGCAAGTCCTGATAGAAACCAGGTGCCTCAATCCACCCAGATGTGTGTTTAAGTTGCCACCTTAGATAACCCATTAAAATTTACAATACTCACATCTGTCATGGATATCACTCACCCAATCCACGTCTACTAGCATAGCATGGCATGATAAGCAAACGTAGAAGTAACTCCCAAAGGTTTCATAAGTAAAAAAGGTAATAGGTACTACCTCATCTACTTCCCATCCCACAATTTAATTAGATCCTAATCATGCAATGTTTGAGTATTGATCTAATGCAATAAAACTGGGTAATGAGAAGGTATGATCAAAGTGTTACTTGCCTTGCTGAGGATCTGCGAAACCTAGAGCTTCGAAATAACAGGCTGCGCACTCCGGGTGATCTATCGCAGACAAACAACAAGCATACAATAAGTACTCATCTAATGCATAGGTAAAACTCGAACAAGAGATCGAACCAGAAAGTTCAACTTAAGAACTCCGGTTGCAAAAAGAAAATGAACCGAACAAAGCAACGGAAAACAAACGGCGGAAGAAAACGACTCGGTTCTAACAAATTGAAACTAGGTCAAGTTTTACAGTAGCAAAATCTTGTTTAAGTTGATTAGTCGGAACGGCGGTTTCGAAACGAAACTCCAGGCGCTTGAATCACCTGATTCCGATAAACGAGCGAGAAGATAAACTAGAAAGAAGATCGGATCTGAAATCGCGATCAGAAAAATCGCGGAATAAATCCGACGAAAAGGAAAAACAACGAACGGTTAAACGAACGGACGTTCGTTTACAGAGAATAACCGGTGATCATGTTCGTTAAGACGAACGGTCCGGCAAACGCTCGCTAAACAACTAAACTGAAAAAAAACGAAAACCGATCTAGGGTTTTGAAAAAAACCGAAACATCGAAACGAAAATTAAACCGGAAGGGTTTTTGAAAAAAAAACCGAACCGGGGAAGGGGCGGCGCGGCGCGGCGGGTACCTCGTTGGCGCGGGGCTCCGGCGAGGGCGGGGCTTGGCGGCACGGGGCGACGGCGGCGCTGAGGCGGCGGGCGCGGCGCGGCGGCGGGGCTGGCGGCTTGGGGCGGCGGGGCTGGCGGCTTGGGGAGGAGAGGGGGGGGTGCTGGGGTATATATAGGGGGGAGGTGGCTTGGGGGAGGGGGCAAGCAAAGGCGGCGGCGGCAACAGAGTCCGAGCCGGACTCTGGGCGGCGGCGGCGCTGCGCGCGCGCGCGGGAGGGCGGCGGTGCGAGCCGGCTCGGCCGGCTGGGCCCTTGGCCCAGGCGGGGCGCTGCGCGATTTTTTTTTCAAAATAGTTTCGCGCGCAGAAAAACAAAATAAAAAAAATCTAAATGAGCTCCAAAATTTACGAAGTAAATTTTCCCCGACTCCTAAAAATGAGTCGAACAAAATGAACTTTACTCGGGGCCTAAATGCATTTTTTTGAAAACACGCATTTTTCCCTAATCCAAATAAAATGCAAATAAACTCCGGAAAAATCCAAAATTTGATTTATTTATTAAATCTTCATTTTTCCTAATTTTGGGAAAGTCATATTATTCCCTTCTCATATTTTTGATATTGGAAAAATAATTGAAGATGAAATAAATAAAATCAAATGATCCTCTTTTCAAAATTTGAGAAGTCTCAAATATGAAAATAACGAAATCTCCAACTCTCTCCGAGGGTCCTTGAGTTGCGTGAAATTTCTAGGATTGACCAAAATGCAAGAAAAATATGATATGCATGATGATCTAATGTATAACATTCCAAATTGAAAATTTGGGATGTTACAAACCTACCCCCCTTAAGATGAATCTCGCCCTCGAGATTCGGGTTGGCTAGAAAATAGGTGTGGGTGGTCCTTGAGCAAATCTTCTTCTCTCTCCCAGGTGGCTTCATCCTCTGAGTGGTGGTTCCACTGAACTTTGCAGAACTTGATAACCTTGCTGCGAGTAACTCTGCTGGCATGATCGAGAATCTTGACTGGTTTCTCTTCATACGTTAAGTCATCCTTTAACTGAATGGCTTCAAGCGGCACTGTATCTCTTAGCGGTACCTCCGCCATCTCGGCGTGACATTTCTTCAGCTGAGAAACATGGAATACATCATGAACTCCTGACAGTCCCTCTGGTAATTCCAACTTATAAGCGACTTCTCCCATACGTTGCAAGATCTTATACGGTCCAACGAAACGCGGTGCTAATTTTCCCTTAACTCCAAAGCGCTTAACTCCTCGAAGTGGGGATACTCGAATATAAACCCTGTCTCCGGTTTCGTAGACTGTCTCCTTGCGTTTAGAATCTGCGTAGCTCTTCTGCCTGGACTGGGCTACCTTGAGCCTATCGCGAATCAACTTAACTTTCTGTTCAGACTCCTTAATCAAATCTGGTCCAAACAATTGACGGTCTCCAACTTCGTCCCATGACAACGGTGTCCTACACCTCCTTCCGTATAAAGCTTCGAAAGGTGCCATCTTCAAACTGGTTTGGTAGCTGTTGTTGTAAGAAAACTCCGCATACGGCAAGTTATCGTCCCAACTAGATCCATAATCTAGTGCACAAGCTCTCAGCATATCTTCCAAAATCTGATTGACTCTCTCAGTCTGTCCATCTGTCTGCGGATGAAAAGCTATACTGAATTCTAGCCTGGTTCCCAAAGTTTCATGCAACTGATTCCAAAATTTTGAGGTAAATTGGGTTCCTCTATCTGATACGATACTCCTCGGAACTCCATGCAAGCAAATGATCCTAGTCATGTATATCTTTGCCAACTTAGCACTGGTGTAAGTGGTCTTAACTGGAATGAAATGTGCTACCTTCGTCAAACGATCAACTACTACCCATATCGAGTCATAGCCGGCCTTCGTTCTGGGTAACCCTGTGATAAAATCCATGCCTCTCTTATCCCACTTCCATTCGGGTATTGGCAATGGTTGTAATAATCCGGCTGGCTTCTGATGTTCTGCCTTCACTCTATGACACACATCACAAACTGCTACATATGCTGCAATATCTTTCTTCATTCCGGTCCACCAGAATGTTTCCTTCAAATCCAAATACATCTTGGTATTTCCAGGGTGAATCGAATAGGGTGAATCATGTGCCTCTTGCAGAATCAACTTCCTGATCTCCGGGTCATTGGGCACATAAACACGGTCCTCAAACCATAGGGTATCGTGCTCATCCTCGCGAAATCCCTTTGCTTTTCCTTCGCTCATTTTCTTCTTTATATTTGTAATCTCCTTGTCAATTTTCTGAGCCTCTCTGATTTTATCCATCAATGTTGACTGAATTTCCAATGCTGCTACATAGCCTCTCGGAACTATTTCCAAACATAGCACACGAAAATCTTCTGCTAACTCCCTTGGTATTTCTCCCGTCATTAGGGTATTGACATGGCTCTTACGGCTTAATGCGTCAGCTACTACATTAGCCTTTCTGGGATGGTAATGCAATCTCATATCATAATCCTTGATGAGTTCCAACCATCTCCTTTGTCTGAGGTTCAACTCCTTCTGCGTGAAAATGTACTTCAAACTCTTGTGATCCGTGTACACCTCACAATGATTTCCTATGAGGAAATGTCTCCACGTCTTCAATGCATGCACTACGGCTGCTAGCTCCAAATCATGCGTAGCGTAATTTAATTCATGAGGTTTTTGTCGGTGTACTAGAGTAGGGGTACCCTAGTATCCCGAACTTGTGCACGGGCAGTCGCAGGACCCCGCGGCAAGGCTTGCTGGGTGACCGCCAAGGTCCTCCGTGGTTCCTTTGGAGCCATTCATGAACAAAGTATTCAAGCCAAGGAGACAAGGCCACGGCAAGAGGAGCTTGCCGGGAAGGCCACTCAAGGCACAAGACCCCGGCAAGAGGAGCTTGCCGGGAAGGCCAACCAAGGCATCTCAAGGAACTTGCCGCGACGCGCCACGCGTCCCGGCAGGGCCCGGTGAGCTGCAAGCTCCTGGACGCGACAAGACAACGACCGCGGCAAGGCGTTTGCCGCGGCAAGCTACCACTCCGTACCCACACTCCAGCACAACCACCAACGTGTCGCTCTGGGACCCTTCCAGGCGTACGTCGCGGGAGGCTGTGCAGCCAGCGGTACGCGGTGGCAAGTGGCGCTGACAAGATTGCCATCGTGGCGAACGGTGGCGTCCCTGACGGTCTCTTTTTGCACTGTTTGGGCGACGCAGATGGGCATTTAATGCCCTTGTCCCCTGCCGTCAGGGTTAGGTATGATACACTGTACAGGTAGCTGTACCAACCGCAACACCTTTCCATTTTTACCCTTGTCTACGTTGACACCTGTCGGTGACCCCTTGAGCATATAAAAGGAGGCCCATGCGCAACGTAGGGGGGGGGGGGGACGAACAGAAGAACACTCACGCTCGGTCTCGTTAGCTGCTGGTGTGTACTGTAGCACTCAGCGCTCCCGAGTAAGAACTCAATACAAACCACAAAGCAGGAGTAGGGTTTTACGCATCCGCGCGGCCCGAACCTGGGTAAACTGCTCGTGTGCTTCGCCTCGATCTGCTCTTCGTGCGATCTCCGCCCCCGCCGAACCGAAAGGGGCTCGGTCTGCCGGTCCCCATAGGTGCTCGTGGACCAGTTTCCCCGACAGTTTTAGTTGTCGTGAGGCATATGAAACAACTCTTCCTTCCTGCATAAGCACTGCTCCAAGTCCTCGACGTGAAGCGTCGCAATACACCTCATAATCCTTGTTCTGATCTGGCAGAATCAACACTGGTGAGGAAACCAATCGTTTCTTCAACTCCTGAAAACTGGCCTCACAATCCTCAGTCCAATTGAACTTGGTATGCTTTTTCAACAATTCAGTCATAGGCTTTGCAATCTTTGAGAAATTCTCAATGAATCTCCGGTAGTATCCTGCGAGTCCAAGAAAACTCCAGATCTCTCCAACTGTCGTTGGTGCTTCCCATTCGGTTACGGTCTCAACCTTTTTGGGGTCAACTGCTATCCCTTCTCCGGATATAACATGTCCAAGGAATCCTACTTCCTTTAACCAAAACTCACATTTGCTGAATTTGGCATACAACTGATGTTCCCTTAGTTTCTCCAAAACCAAATGCAAATGTTCCTTATGCTCCTCTTCATTCTTTGAGAAAATCAGAATGTCATCAATGAACACTACGACGAACTTATCCAAAAACTCCATAAACACTTTGTTCATCAGGTTCATAAAATAGGCAGGTGCGTTAGTCAGTCCAAATGACATAACGGTATATTCATATAGTCCGTATCTCGTGGTGAATGCTGTCTTAGGTATGTCCTGCTCTCGAATCTTCAACTGATGGTACCCTGATCGCAAATCGATCTTGGAAAACACTTTAGCTCCTTGCAAACGATCAAACAGATCATTAATCATTGGCAGTGGGTACTTGTTCTTGATGGTTACTTCATTCAATCCACGGTAATCAACAACCATCCTTAATGATCCATCCTTCTTCTCCACTAGAAG
Source organism: Aegilops umbellulata (assembly GCA_032464435.1). Lineage (NCBI taxonomy): Eukaryota > Viridiplantae > Streptophyta > Magnoliopsida > Poales > Poaceae > Aegilops > Aegilops umbellulata. The sequence continues at coordinate 338,138,306 of CP136058.1, forward strand.
TACGGGTGATCCCCAAGGCGAAGAACTTGGGTGAATATAACCTTTATCCAATAACTCCTTAATCTGCTTCTTAATTTCCGCCAAATCCTGTGCGGGCATCCTGTATGGTCTCTTCGATATTGGCCCAGTACCTGGCAAAAGCTCAATTAAGAACTCGATATCTCTATCAGGTGGCATTCCTGGCAATTCCTCAGGAAACACGTCAGGATAATGCTTCACCACTGGTACTTCTTCCTGCACAACTCCTGATAAAGAGTTTACTTGATTCCTATTTGATCCATGTCGTGATACATACTTGATCCTTCTTCCCTCTGGCATTGTAAGCAAAATGGTCTTACTGGCACATTCAATGTTCCCTTCATACTTTGACAACCAATCCATGCCTAATATCACATCCAATCCTTGAGATTCCAGTACTATTAGGTCTGAGGGAAACACATAGTTACCAATCCTTAATGGTAACCGATCACACCATCGACTAGCCATATATTCTGCTCCAGGCGAGGTTACTAACATGGGTGACCTAAGGGCTTGGGTTGGCAGGTTATACTTATCCACAAATCCCCTTGATATGTATGAATGTGATGCACCAGTATCAAAAAGAACGAGTGCAGTAAATGACTTAACCAAAAACTTACCGATTACTGCATCAGGCTGAGCTTCAACCTCCTCCACATTAACGTGGTTCACCTGTCCCCGGTTTAAAGGGTTTGGCTTCTTTCCAGAGCTTCCATTTCCATTTTGGCCTTCGGGACACTCATTGGCATAATGTCCGGTCTTGGAACACTTGAAACAGGTGACTTGACTCAGATCTCTCTTGGCTGGGGTTGATAGGGTGGTACGGTTCTGGCCGTTGTTTCCTCCATTCCCATTACCATTCTTGTGGACATTATGGTTGTGCGAACTACCTCCTCCATGGGTATGCTGAAACTGAACTCCCGGTTTAGGGGTAAAACGGGGCTTCTGCTGGGCTCCAGAGTTATGCTTCCCTTGTCCGTACTTCCTCTTGCGGTTCTCAATCTGCTGTTGCTTCCCTTCAATCATGATGGCACGATCTACCAACTCCTGGTAGTTGTTGAAACTTGCTACCATCAACTGCATACTTAGCTCATCATTCAGTCCTTCTAGAAACTTCTCCTGCTTAGCTGCATCCGTAGCAACGTCATCAGGGGCATAACATGCTAACTTGCTGAAGTCGTCGACGTACTGGCCAGCTGTCCTTCCTCCTTGGCGTAAGTTGCGAAACTCACGCTTCTTCATGGCCATAGCTCCTGCTGAAACATGGGCAGTGCGGAAAGCTTGCTGAAACTGATCCCATGTGACAGTGTCAATTGGGTAAGTGGCTGTGAAATTCTCCCACCATGCTGCCGCGGGTCCGTCAAGCTGATGTGCGGCAAACTTCACCTTTTCCTCATCTGTGCATCCTGCAGTGGTCAACTCCCTTCCTATCTTGCGGAGCCAATCATCTGCTACAATCGGCTCGGTGCTACTGGAATACACCGGCGGATTCAGCCTAAGGAAACGAGTCAAATGATCAACAGGTGGTGGTGGTGGTGGGTTGTTGTTGTTGTTGTTGTTGTTGTTCTTCACCAATGTTTGGATCAAGGTATTCTGCTGCTGAATCAACTGAGTGATCTCTGGCGGGAAAACGAATTCATTGTCACGTCTCGGAGGCATCTGAGGTTTAGAAAAGATGAGAGTTAAGAATAGAGTGAGGTCTAAGGAGAAAACACTACCCCAAATGCACATGAGACAAATGCACACAAATCACTTCATTCAATTCAAACAAGGGCATACAACGGTCTAAAACTATCGCAAAAAGTGCGTGAACTATAATGTTTACATGGGGGAAATGCTACTAATATCTGGTGGTCAGCTATTAATTTGAATCGGTGGAAGACTCCATGATGTCTGCTCCAGCTTCGTCTTCAAAGTCGGGTTCACTTGGATCCAAATCGGTGTCGTCGATGATGATGTAGTTGCTCGGACATGCAACGTACTTGTCTTCATTCTTGAATGCTAATTTCCCCTTGAGTTCTTCAATCTCCTGCTTAAGATCGCGATTGTGCCTTGCTAGAGCTACGATCTCGTCCATGTAGTCCTTGCGTGTAGTCTTCAGTTCTCCTTCTAGCTCGATGATCCTTGCCTTTGCATTCTTCAACTCTATCATATCATTGCACATCTGGTTCTCTTGGCGTCGAATGTGCTGGTTTAACTCCTGGATGAAAGCTGCAATGGACCTATCCTTCTTGGTGCTGACTATCTCCCATTGTTCATCTCGGCGTCCACAAATCTGGTAGATAGTGTCCTTGAGATCTTCTTGATAAACTTCTCCAATGCGTCCCATGGTGATATGAGCTGCCATGCTCTTTCCCAGACTCTAGGTTGGTGCACTGAAAACACTATCTATGGGCTTTGTGATTGGCGCGAATGTCCTTCCCGGAACATGAGCTTGAATCTTCCAGCGCTCCTCTTCAGGCAGAGTGGCGTTGAAAGTCCCGGTGAAGCTTGGTAGTCCAATGTTCAGGTACTTGGTGACTTCCTTCAAGTGAAATCCAAAAGGTGTGCCTTCATCCGGTTGAGCGTACTTGATCTTCGCGTCCGTCATCCTAAAAGAGTAGAAAAGATGAGGAGTTAGAAAATGAGAGGATAATAGTGATCTATGGCTTCAACTTAGTGGTCGTGTCCTACAGTCAGCGTGTGCTCTGATACCATCTCTGTAGCGACCCGACCTCAGATGGTCAAGTCTCTGTGCTCCGGTGTCATCCCTGGATCAGTAATGCTGACACCACACAGTACTTCGAAGGATTTATAACAGAGTAGCAATCACACACTTATTACATCGGTGTCTCAAAGAGAACTTATTACAGTAAATATGGCTTAAGGCCATCTAATATTGATAACAGCGGAAGGCTTGGAAGATAAGTGAGTCCATCAACTCCAACGGCATCACTGAGTATAGCACCACGACCTAAAAGGCACCTTACTCGTCGTCTGAAAAGTCTGCAACATGAAACGTTGCAGCCCGAAAACGGGTCAGCACATGGAATATGCTGGCAATGTAACACATAGAGAGTAATGAATAATAAGCCTATACTACATGCATATATGGCTGGTGGAAAAGCTCTATGGTTACAGTTTTGCGTAAAGCCGGTTTTTCCCTACTGCAAAGGAATAAATTTATTTAACTATCATGGTGGTTGTTAAACATCGAGAATGGTTGACAGCATTCCGATCCCAATTAAAAGTAATCATCAATAACCCAAGAATATTAATTAGAAGTAACATGATGAGATTCACATGATATTCAAGTACTAGATACTCAAGATGTCCATAACCGGGGACACGGCTAATCATGATTAGTTTGCACACTCTGCAGAGGTTTGCGCACTTTTCCCCACAAGACTCGATCACCTCCGTTTGGTTTCTCGCACTACATGGTGTTTGAGAATCGGATGACCGAGACATAGTCTTTCGGAAGCGCTCGCACCTTACGTCGTGATAGACCGTACCAACCTATATCCCCTACATCTGCTAGTCTACCACTGTAAGAGTTCGCACGACTTAGTCAACTATGCCAGAGCCCATAATGGCTTGTGGCTGCACACGGAAGTTACTAGCATGAATGATCTTATGATCCCTTTGAGCCTGGGTGGCGGTCCGAAGAAAACAGGCAAGTCCTGATAGAAACCAGGTGCCTCAATCCACCCAGATGTGTGTTTAAGTTGCCACCTTAGATAACCCATTAAAATTTACAATACTCACATCTGTCATGGATATCACTCACCCAATCCACGTCTACTAGCATAGCATGGCATGATAAGCGAACGTAGAAGTAACTCCCAAAGGTTTCATAAGTAAAACAGGTAATAGGTACTACCTCATCTACTTCCCATCCCACAATTTAATTAGATCCTAATCATGCAATGTTTGAGGATTGATCTAATGCAATAAAACTGGGTAATGAGAAGGTATGATCAAAGTGTTACTTGCCTTGCTGAGGATCTGCGAAACCTAGAGCTTCGAAATAACAGGCTGCGCACTCCGGGTGATCTATCGCAGACAAACAACAAGCATACAATAAGTACTCATATAATGCATAGGTAAAACTCGAACAAGAGATCGAACCAGAAAGTTCAACTTAAGAACTCCGGTTGCAAAAAGAAAATGAACCGAACAAAGCAACGGAAAACAAACGGCGGAAGAAAACGACTCGGTTCTAACAAATTGAAACTAGGTCAAGTTTTACAGTAGCAAAATCTTGTTTAAGTTGATTATTCGGAACGGCGGTTTCGAAACGAAACTCCAGGCGCTTGAATCACCTGATTCCGATAAACGAGCGAGAAGATAAACTAGAAAGAAGATCGGATCTGAAATCGCGATCAGAAAAATCGCGGAATAAATCCGACGAAAAGGAAAAACAACGAACGGTTAAACGAACGGACGTTCGTTTACAGAGAATAACCGGTGATCATGTTCGTTAAGACGAACGGTCCGGCAAACGCTCGCTAAACAACTAAACTGAAAAAAAACGAAAACCGATCTAGGGTTTTGAAAAAAAACCGAAACATCGAAACGAAAATTAAACCGGAACGGTTTTTGAAAAAAACCGAACCAGGGAAGGGGCGGCGCGGCGCGGCGGGTACCTCGTTGGCGCGGGGCTCCGGCGAGGGCGGGGCTTGGCGGCACGGGGCGACGGCGGCGCTGGCGGCGGCGGCGGATTGCGGCGGCGGCGGCGGCGGGCGGCGCTGAGGCGGCGGGCGCGGCGCGGCGGCGGGGCTGGCGGCTTGGGGCGGCGGGGCTGGCGGCTTGGGGAGGAGGGGGGGTGCTGGGGTATATATAGGGGGGGAGGTGGCTTGGGGGAGGGGGCAAGCAAAGGCGGCGGCAATAGAGTCCGAGCCGGACTCTGGGCGGCGGCGGCGCTGCGCGCGCGCGGGAGGGCGGCGGTGCGGGCCGGCTCGGCCGGCTGGGCCCTTGGCCCAGGCGGGGCGCTGCGCGATTTTTTTTAAATAGTTTCGCGCGCAGAAAAACAAAATAAAAAAAATCTAAATAAGCTCCAAAATTTACGAAGTAAATTTTCCCCGACTCCTAAAAATGAGTCGAACAAAATGAACTTTACTCGGGGCCTAAATGCAATTTTTTGAAAACACGCATTTTTCCCTAATCCAAATAAAATGCAAATAAACTCCGGAAAAATCCAAAATTTGATTTATTTATTAAATCTTCATTTTTCCTAATTTTGGGAAAGTCATATTATTCCCTTCTCATATTTTTGATATTGGAAAAATAATTGAAGATGAAATAAATAAAATCAAATGATCCTCTTTTCAAAATTTGAGAAGTCTCAAATATGAAAATAACGAAATCTCCAACTCTCTCCGAGGGTCCTTGAGTTGCGTGAAATTTCTAGGATCGACCAAAATGCAAGAAAAATATGATATGCATGATGATCTAATGTATAACATTCCAAATTGAAAATTTGGGATGTTACAGGGACGACGCGGAGCCGTGCAAGATGCGGCAGTGGATGCACACGCGGAGAGGAGTACGAGCATTCACTTGTTCGGCTGCGGTGTGAGGCTGTCGTTGCCGCAGAATAACAGGGGGTGTGGGTGAGTGGAGGGATGGTCTGGCCAGTGGTGGGAGTAGTATGGGGGCGGTGAGGCCTCCGCGGCAGCACAGCCGGCCATGGGAGGCAGGAGCAGGCGGCACGACCGGCGCTGCTTTGGGCGGCTGGAGCAAGAAGACCAGAGGTTGAAGAAGCACTATGGCCGTTGGATGGACATCATACGGTCATTGGAGTATTGACTAAGTTGACAAAGCTCTCCGTCCCTGTCAACTTAGTGGGCCCACAAGTCAGCCCAACAATATGGTGGGTCCCTGCTAGCAGGGGGTATTCATATTTTGGGCGTAATAAGGAGGCACTTCCTTGCGTGCGAAGATATAGCTGGTGGGTCCGACCTGTCAGCGGGGGGAACGTTTTTTTCGCGAAATACAGAGGCCCTTCCTGTGGGTCCTAGTTGTCAGGTGGAGGAATCATTATTTTGCGCGTAATAAGGAGGCATTTCCTTGCGTGCGGCCGTGGACCCAGCTGTCAGCCTCTCCACGTACAGTCCACTTCCAATGGATGTCGTTCATTGACCACGTTGACCAGGCCGTGCCGAGAGCACCAGGGCGGTGGATGACGGCGAGGCCTAGGAAGGAAACGACACGGAGCCAGGGAATACTCGGAAGTTGTTTCCCACGCGGAGGGGAGTACGACTGTACGAGGGTTTACTAGTTCGTCTGCCGTCGCCGGAGAATAACAGCAGGTGTGGGTGAGTAGAGGGATGGCTAGGCCAGCGATGGGAGTACGGTCGGGCGGTGAGGCCTGCGCGACAGCACAGCCGGCCGCGCGGAGGAGGGAGCAGGCAGTCCCGTCGGCGCTTGTTTGAGCGGCTTGAGCATGAAGAGCAGAGATTGAAGAAGCATGACAGCCGTTGGATGGACATCCAACAGTCACTGCTCTCGTGTGTTGACTAAGTTGATAGGGCGTTGCGTGTGCGTCAACCTTTTTTTTATGAAACATACACGTCAAACTATAGTAGGCGCACAAGTCAGCCTCAAATTTGTGGAAAACAACATACAACCCATCTGTCATTATTTCTAATAATGTACAGCCCATTTGCTAATTCTTAAGAATTTTTTTGGAGCCCATCTTCTTTTTGTTAGCACCACACCCCATATTGTGGCCATGGTTAAAAAATATACGAAATTTTGCATATTTCGGTGCGGTCAACTGTTTTTAATCCAGAAATATCGATTCACATTCAAACTATTTTGAAAAATAATTTATATAATTATAAAATCCAAATAATTGTCCACGCATAAAAATCAATGGAATTTAAGATCTTGTAATGAAAAAAAATGAAACTAATTCCCGGTTTGATGTGTTTTAAAAATGTACAGCCCATTTCTGGGCAAACCGAATGAAACTCTCTTCGTCTTGAAAGATTTGCAGCCCAGCAGGGTCGATAAAGCAAGTAGTCCTTGCTTGGGTATTTCTTTTTAAAAAAATAGAACTGGGCTAGCCATTTTCAGCAAGAAAAAAACACAAATGGGCTCATGATGTGGTAAACATAAATAAAACCCTGGCTAGACGGGCCACAGCCCCCGCACAACCCCGTTGTTACCCTGATCCCTAAAACTAGTATAAATAACAACTGCTTGTTCCTAAAAAAAACTGCACGACTTGCTGGGTCCCTGGTGTCAGCCGCTCGTAGTGTAATTCTCTCATTTATTGACTACGTTGACAATGGCGTGAGCCCCAGATGTCCAGCCTTTCCTATGAAAATTTACAGCCCATTTGATGTGCTAGTTCGAAATAAGTTTGTGGGTGCTGGTGGGGGCTAATCACTTGGCTTATGTAATGCACAGTGAGCTCAAGCAGCCGGCGAGAGTGATGTTATTTCCCTTGGTTTGGATTTGTTACAATATTTCACTCTAAATTAAACGAATGGCAAGCCATTTGCCTTGTTTCAAAGAAAATATGACAGTCACAGCCAAGTTGAAAAGGGCAGCAACATCTAACTCCAGCTTACAAACTGTACAAAAGCATGAGGGTTAATTGTTCATCAGGTTTACAAAAAAAACCAGATTGAAATGGGCAACAACATCTAACTCCAGCACTGTTTTCGGCATCACAGTCAAATGGATCGGTCAGGTCCATAGAATGAACATCCTGGGTCGTAAAATTTACTGGATTATGACCACAATATGTTGTAAATAGAAGCCCGACACGTTCAGAAGCTCTTTTGCCCACCTGAAACTCCTTTTTTTGCTCTTCGACATACCCATCCATCAAAACCATGCTGCTGATAAACTTAAGCCCGATGGACAATAGTAACCTCGCATTCAGCAGGAAGAATGTGACAAATCTTGTGTTTGCATGGTTGGCTACATATCGTTCTAGCGTTATTGTCTTCAATCAAATCTCATGAGAAGTGAGAAAATCCCGATGCTTACGAATCCATCGATTGGTTATAACTTTCTTACCCCGTCCTGTTGCCTAAATAGACATGAAGATTGAAAACAGTTAAGGTCTAAAAGAAGAGTGTCGAAAGAGCAACAACTGAACGGTTAATTCTAGTACACTATATGTGGGCTTCCAATGTGCGTGAAATTATCACCTTTATATACAACTTCTCCAGACATGGAAAGCATTGCGGCAAGCCAATAATCTTGTTCAGATCAAAACTATTCATTTGGATATATAAGATCTTGACAGAATCCAGCACCATTGATAGGCCATCCATGGAGAAACTCTTCATTGAGCATAGAACATAATATTAGTACAAAATGTGTACTCCAAGATGATATATAAATTATGCGCAGAAATTTAAAATGCAGCTTATGGTTACAAGTGTAGATGATAATATAAAGTACCTGAAGAACTGTGGAGCCAAACACCATATTGAAATGAGCACAGAGATCATGTATTACACCCAAGGTCTCGAGTTTAGGCGCAGAGAGGACGGTTATTTGCAACGGTGAATAACTAAAATCAAGGATCAACCTTTGAAGTGAAGGGGCATCTTGGATGATGAGCTGCCTTCCGTCAAAAGAAATTCCAATTCTTACAAGGTTAGGCGACTTTATTTGGAGACAACCGATTCTAACTGTGTAAACAAGCACCAAGCACTCCAGCGCAGGGCAACTGGAGTGGATGATGCTGTGCAATGAGGCCTCCGATATACGAACCCGCACAAGTGAAAGTTTCTTGAGAAATGGGAGTCGAAAGTTTAGTACCAGATTGTCTGGTAGGTAGCACTGCGCAAAGGTGGCGGTGTGGAGAGAGGACGAAAACCCCGAGATGGACATCGGTGCTGAGGGCACAAGTTCATGGCGTTCGGTATGTGGTATGTGATTTCCAGGGGAATAGTAGAACTCAAGCAGCTGTAGTTCTGTGAATTCAGGGGATTCCAGCCAGGCGTCCATCGTGCAGGGCATGGTATGCTTGCTCAGGTAGCATGACGGGATGCAGAGGCTTTGAATGGAGCCCTGGTGGGAGGAGATGATGGCTCTAGGGATTTCAAAATCATTGAAGAGAGATAGCTGACGGCAGTCAAGATTAAGGGGAATGACGCGCCATAGAGGGCGCCACCGAATTGAGAGGATTTAGGTGTGGCAGCAATCCTTGGTGGGGAGAAGCGAGATGATCTCCCCAAGGATGGCGTCCGGGAGATCGCTGATGCGGTCCACCTGAGATTCTACGGGTTCCTGGGATCCGGTGGGGGCGGGGTCGCTGCTTCTCCCCGCGCTGCCGGGTGTGAGATCTACAACAGGCGTCGCCGCTGGCGGGAGCCTCATCTTCTTGGCGCTGGGGTCAGCCGACTCCATTTTCCTCGAGGGCGTCGCGTCGCGCTCACGGATTTGAGCAGAGTAACGAATGACGAGCCTAGTTGTAGTGCGAGCGAAGAAGAAGGGGAGCTGGGGGTTTTCTGTAGGAGTGAGGAAGAAGGGGAGCTGGGGTTTTCTGTAGGAGTGAGGTGAGGAATTTGGGGGTACGAGTGGAGTGAGCTGACGTGAGGTGGGTGGGAGCGAGGAGGAAGAAGAGCACCTAGGTTTTTTTTTTGGGGGGGGGGTGCTGGGTGTGGGTAGCGCATCTCATTCAGTAAATATATGGGCTTTTGAATTGATTTTACTATTTACTAGTGTGGAGTCACCTATGTTAGAGTATATTGACTTAGGAGTCAAGTGAGAGCACTTGATCATAGGTCATACTCATCGTTTAAGCTCAAAATGGGGTTACCATTTTTTGTTTAAGCATCTTGATGTATTCACATCTTGTCGAGTTGCTTTGACTCATGTCTTGGAGTAAAGCTTCTCTAAGATGGAATAACATACCTTGGGTGGTGGTGTGGATCTTGCTCATGTAGTTGAACTTGTGTGGGTTTCTCAAGGTTGATGTAGTTCATCAAGAGTTGGGAGCACCATTTGGAGTTTGAATTCATCTACATACATGGATTAGTCTTGCAAGGAAGATCACTTGTGTATCCAAAATGACTATCATGATACTCAACATAGAATTTGTCAAAGGATATGTTTGAATGGTTTCGTGCTTCCTTGTCTTCAACCACCATTGTGTAGAGACTTGGTGATGTAGAGATTGCTCAAGATGTGAGTGAGTTGCAATCTCATAGATTTTGATTCAACCAAGCACCTACACGGGTTAGATAACATGCAAGGTACAAATATATCCAAGACATATGAATAGCATCATAAGAGAAATATTGAGGATTAGTCATAGGCTCATGCCCCGCATGTATCAAATGGAGTTCCTACTCCAAGTTTGAAGCATCAATGATGTTCAATTCACCTCTCAACCTGCAAAACACTTTCCCATCAAGTGGTTTAGTGAATATATCCGCTAATTGCTTATCGGTGCGAACATGCTTAAGGTTAATGTCCCCTTTGGCAACATGATCTCGAATGAAATGATGATGAACTTCAATATGCTTAGTTCGAGAGTGTTTCACGAGATTGTGAGCAATCTTGATAGCACTTTCATTGTCACATAGCAATGGAACATGTTTCACATATATCCCATAATCTTTAAGAGTTTGGGTCATCCAAAGTAATTGAGCACAACATGAACCAGCGGCAATATATTCCGCTTCAGCGGTGGATAAGGATACCGAGTTTTGTTTCTTGGAAGACCAAGACACAAGAGATCTACCAAGGAATTGACAAGTACCCGAAGTGGACTTTCTATCAACCTTGTCTCCGGCATAGTCCGAATCAGAGTAACGAACAAGTCAAAAGAGGACCTCTTAGGATACCAAATGCCAAAATTTAGTGTATGGATTAAGTATCTCATTATCCTTTTCACAGCCTTAAGATGACATTCTTTAGGAGCAGCTTGATATCGTGCACACATGCACACACTTAGCATAATATCGGGACGAGAGGCACATAGATATAACAATGAACCAATCATAGAGCGATAAACTTTTTGATCAACCAGTTCACCATCTTTGGTCAAGTCAAGATGTCCACTAGTAGGCATGGGTGTAGTCATACCTTTGCATTCTTGCATATTGAACTTCTTGAATAAGTCCTTGGTGTACTTCGTTTGAGAGACAAAGGTACCTTCCTTAGTTTGCTTGATTTGCAAACTAAGAAAGAATTTGAGTTCACTCATCATAGACATCTCAAACTTCTCCGACATTAGCTTTCCAAACTTCTCAATAAAATGAGGGTTAGTTGAACCAAATATGATATCATCAACATAAATTTGGCACACAAATAGTTCTCCATTAACCCTTTTAGTAAAAAGTAGAATCAATTTTACCAATTTCAAAGCCTTTTTCAGTAAGGAACTTGGTCAAGCATTTATACCATGCTCTAGGAGCTTGTTTAAGACCATAAAGGGCTTTGTGAAGTTTGTAAACATGATTAGGTTTCTTAGGATTGACGAAGCCGGGAGGTTGCTTAACATAAACTTCCTCCTCAATTTTGCCATTTAGAAAAGCACTTTTAATGTCCATTTGGTACAAGGTGATATCATGGTGATTAGCATAGGCAAGTAAGATGCGAATGGACTCAAGTCTAGCAACGGGAGCATATGTCTCACCATAGTCCATACCTTCAACTTGTGTGTAGCCTTGGGCGACGAGACGTGCTTTGTTGCGAACCACTTGTCCATCTTCATCTTGCTTGTTGTGAAACACCCATTTGGTACCAATGATGTTGTGGTTGTTGTCGGGCTTCTCGACCAATGTCCACACTTGATTTCTCTCAAAGTTGTGTAGCTCTTCATGCATAGCATTTATCCAATCCGGATCATCCAATGCTTCTTCAACCTTCATAGGTTCAATGCTAGAGATGAATGAGTAATGTTCACAAAAGTTAGCTAAACGAGTTTTAGAGCAAGTGATTCTCCCGGTTTTGATATCATTGTAGATTTGCTCGACGGGATGATCTTTGGCAATTCTTGATTGAACTCGTGAAAGCTTTTGCTTGGGTCGGGGTGGAACATCCTCTTCATCCTGTTCTTCTTATTGGCCTTCTTCATTGTTGACGTTGTCGTTCTCTTGTCGTGGTGGAGAAGGAGGTTGTTGGTGTTCATATTGGTGTACTTCCTCGTTTTCTTCATCTTGGTGTGTCCCACTTGTGGATGCTTCCGTATCAACTCTTGGTTCACCTTGTCGTGAGGTAGAAGCTTCCACTTGGACGGACGAGGTACTCTCCTTCATTTCCGTTGGACGAATCTTGCCAATGGACAAGTCTTGAATTGCTTCCGAAGGGTCTTTGTCTCCTACATCAATTGGCAATTGCTCTACTTGCGAGCCGTTAGATTCATCAAACTTCACATCTACCGTCTCTTCAACCTTTATGGTGAAATTGTTGTAGACACGGTAAGTGTGAGAGTTTGAGCCATAACCAAGTAGGAAACCTTCATGAGATTTAGGAGCAAATTTAGAACGACGATGCTTATCAAGAATGTAGCACTTTGAGCTGAATACTCGAAAGTATCCAACTTGGGGTTTGTTGCCGGTGAGGAGCTCGTATGCCGTCTTGATGAGTAGCTTGTGAAGATACAAGCGATTTGTTGCATGACAAGCTGTCTCAACCGCTTCCGCCCAAAAGTGCTTTGCCGTTTTGTACTCATCAAGCATCGTTCTTGCCATCTCGATAAGAGTCCGGTTCTTCCTCTCGACAACTCCATTTTGTTGAGGTGTGTACGTAGCCGAGAACTTGTGTGAAATCCCTTCTTCGTCAAGAAAGGTGTCCACATTTGCGTTCTTGAACTCCGTTCCGTTGTCGCTCCGAACCTTCTTGATCTTCATGTCAAACTGATTTTGGGCCTTCCTAGCGAAGTTTTTGAAGATATTTTGGACCTGCGATTTGCCATCAAGAAAGAACACCCACGTAAATCTTGAAAAATCATCAACTATGACTAGACCAAATGAGTTACCACCGAGACTCTTGTAGGCATTTGGACCAAAGAGATCCATGTGAAGTAGCTCGAGTGGTCTTCTTGTGGTCATGATGTTCTTCGCGCGGTGACTTCCTCCAACTTGTTTTCCTACTTGACAAGCACTACAAAGTCTATCCTTGTCAAATATGACATCTTTTATTCCAAGGATATGATCACCTTTAATAAGCTTATCAAGATTTCGCATACCAACATGACCTAGTCTTCTATGCCACAACCAGCCTTTAGAGGATTTACCAATTAAGCAAGTCTTAGGTTGAGCCTTTTTTGTGAAATCAACAATGTAAAGATCTCCTCTACGTATACCGGTAAAGACCATTTTATGATTGTCTCTACGAAACACTTGGCAATCTACTTCAGTGAATAAGACATTGAAACTGAAATCAGCAAGTCTAGAAACTGAATGTAAATTGTATCCAAGGGATTCAACGAGCATGACATTTTGTATGGAGCTATCATGTGAGATTGCCACCTTACCAAGGCCAACCACCTTACCCTTTGAGTTATCACCAAAAGTGACATATTTTCGAGGGCCGTCATTTTTAGCAAGCTCACGGAACATCTCTTCATCTCCGGTCATATGATCAGTACATCCACTATCAAGAACCCATTCCTTTCCTCCAGCCATGTAGCCACGAAGATTTGCCATAAGACCAAAATGCCTCATTGCATCATCAAGATCATAGTCACTATCATCATCTTCATCATAGTATCCATGTTCAACATCATCTTGCGATTGATCAATTCCTAGAGAGGGTAATTCATTAAATAAATGATCATCACAATGGTTACCTTTATGAATTCTAATAGCTTAGGATATGACATCGCTAATGATTCCAACATTTCCTTTAGCACGCATGAGATTGGTAAGCTCAAATAGACAATCACCAAAACTAGGATCACTAGAGTTCATCTTACTCAAAGCAATAGACTTATGGAGAATTTCGTCTAAATTTCTCAAGGAATAATCAGGAAATCGTTCCTCAAGAAATTTCCATATTGTATAGGCACAATCAAGAGTAGGAAAACTAGAAATCAAATTTTTGGGCAATCCTCTTATGATAAGATTGATGGTTCTAAGATTGCGAATCATGTCAAGATCTTCTTCGGGTGTGGGATGCAAAGGATCAATATGAGGTGCACAAGGACTAGCAATGTACTTGTTCAAATGATATTCATTGAAAATCTCAAGCATTTCATTTTTCCACTCAAGAAAGTATTCTCCATCAAGAATAGGCACTCTATGTCTAAGACTCCCCAAAGTAGACACATCCATCTTCCTCCAATGGTGTTTAAACCAAGGCAATGGAGACCAAAGCTCTGATACCAATTGAAAGGATCGAGAAGAGGTGTCTAGAGGGGGGGGGGTGATTAGACACTAGGTGCCAAAAGTTGCAGTTTTTAATATTCTTAAGTTTAGGTGAAGTTTAAGCACAAGTTTAACAAACACAATACATATCAAGCAAGCATGCAATGAGTATATGAGCAGTGGAAAGTAAAGCATTCAACTTGCAAGAATGTAAAGGGAAGGGTTTGGAGTATTCAAACGCAATTGGAGACACGAACGTTTTTGGCGTGGTTCTGTTAAGTGGTGCTATCGTACATCCACGTTCCCACGGAGGGTAACGATTGCGCGAGTCCACGGAGGGCTCCACCCACGAAGGGTACACGAAGAAGCAACCTTGTCTATTCCATCACGGCCATCGCCCACGAAGGACTTGCCTCACTAGCGGTAGATCTTCACGAAGTAGGCGATCTCCTTGCCCTTACAAACTCCTTGGTTCAACTCCACAATCTTGTCGGAGGCTCCCAAGTGACACCTAGCCAATCTAGGAGACACCACTCTCCAAGAAGTAACAAATGGTGTGTTGATGATGAACTCCTTGCTCTTGTGCTTCAAATGATAGTCTCCCCAACACTCAACTCTCTCTCACATGATTTGTATTTGGTGGAAAGAAGATTTGAGTGGAAAGCAACTTGGGGAAGGCTAGAGATCAAGATTCATATGGTTGGAATGGAATATCTTGAGCTCAACACAAGTGTAGGTGGTTCTCTCTTAGAACATGTGTATTGGAAGTGTAGATGTGTTCTGATGGCTCTCTCCACGAATGAAGAGTGGGTGGAGGGGTATATATAGCCTCCACACAAAATCTAACCATTACACACAATTTGCCAAACTCTGTGGGACCGAATCGTTAAACTCGGTCGGACCGATTCAGCAAACCTAGTAACCGTTAGGATTTTCGGTGGGACTGAGATGCAACTCGGTAGGACCGATATGGTTAGGGTTAGGGCATAACATAATCTCGGTGTGACCGATTACACAAACTCGGTGGGACCGATTTTGGTAATAAGCTAACCAGAGAGTTGGTCAGGCAAACTCGGTGGGACCGATTACACAAACTCGGTGGAACCGATTTTGGTAATAAGCTAACCAGAGGGTTTGCATTGTAATCTTGGTAGTAACGATTGCTCAAACTCGGTGAGACCGATTTTGGTAATGGACATGCATAGTGAGATTACAATCCCATCTCGGTGAGACCGAGATCCCTATCGGTGAAACCGATTTGCTAGGGTTTGTGGCAGTGGCTATGACATCTGAAAACTCGGTGGCGCCGGATAGACAGAATCGGTGGGGCTGAGTTTGACTTTTGGTTTAGGTCATATGTGGATGTGGGAAGGTAGTTGAGGGTTTTGGAGCATATCACTAAGCACATGAAGCAAGAGGCTCATTAAACAACACCTCATCCCTCCTTGATAGTATTGGCTTTTCCTATAGACTCAATGTGATCTTGGATCACTAAAATAGAAAATGTAGAGTCTTGATCTTGAAGCTTGAGCCAATCCTTTGTCCTTAGCATCTTGAAGGGGTTCCACATCCTCTAGTTCATGCCACTCCATTGTTGAACTTATCTGAAACATGCTAGGTAAAAGTGTTAGTCCAACAAGAGATATGTTGACATTAATTACCAAAACCACCCAGGGAGCACTTGTGCTTTCACTCTCCGATCATCAACAGCGATGCGATCCAGGGTGAGACTTTTCTCCCCGGACAGATCTTCGTATTTGGCGGCTTTGCACTGCGGGCCAATTCGCTTGGCCATCTGGAGCAGATCGAAAGCTACGCCCCTGGCCATCAGGTCAGATTTGGAAGTTTGAGCTACACGGCCGACATCCGCGGAGACTTGATCTTCGACGGATTCGAGCCGCAGCCGAGCGCGCCGCACTGTCACGATGGGCATGATCTAGCTCTGCCGCCAGACAGTGCCCTGGAGGCCGCACCTGTGTCCGCTCCGACCCTTAGCTCGGAGCCGACCACACCAATCGAGGATGGGTGGTTAGACGCCGCCTCGGGGGCTGCAATCTCTACGGCGATCAAGCCGAACACCAACCCTGTCCTCTGCGAAGCCCGTGACTCCAAGGTATCGGACTCCTCTCCGGACTCCGAGCCCTCCGCGTCCCTACCAATCGAATCCGATTGGGCGCCGATCATGGAATTCACCACCGCAGACATCTTTCAGCACTCGCCCTTCGGCGACATTTTGAATTCACTCAGGTCTCTCTCTTTGTCAGGAGAGTCCTGGCCGGACTATGACCGGCAGGATGGGATGTGGACGACGAAGAAATTCGAGGCCCACCCACCACCCACTTCGTAGCCACTGTCAACAATTTAAACGACGTGCTCGACTTCAACTCTGAAGACATCGACGGTATGGACGACGATGTAGGAGACGAACAGGAACCGGCGCCTATAGGGCACTGGACAGCCACCTCATCTCATGATGTATACATGGTGGACACACCTAAAGGAAGCGACAACAAGGAACACAGGGATGCAACGAGGGATCATTCACTCGAAAAGCAATCAAAGCGGCGACATAAGCGCCGCTCCAAGCCCCGCCTCGACAGAGACAGCAGCCATACAGACCCAGCCATAGAGCAGGACGAGCCGGCGGACGACAAACATGCCTTCGAGCAACCGTCCGAACAAGGCAACTTGGACAAACAAACCGAACAACCCGTCCCCGACGAAAACAACAGCCCGGACGACCTTACGCCGGATAAGCTCATGGAGCAGAAGAACCTGCACAAAAGGCTCGTCGCCACTGCGCGTAGCCTGAAAAAGCAGAAGCGGAAGCTCAAAACTGTGGAATACGCACTCAGAATCAGATGGAGCAAAGTATTCAACACCGCAGACAAATACGCAGCAGTCACCGCACAAAAAGCTACCCAAAGCGAAACCTATTGCCTGAATTTGACGAGGAGGCCTTAGAACCCCCACGATCAAAAAATAAGGAAGCCACCCGGTCGGATAGACGGCCCCATGGTCAACCTAGAGCGGCAAGCGGCGCCGCACACAAGCCGGCACGCGATCCACCCAAGGATCCGCATCAAAAAGATGGCCCAGCCAGATCTATCTACGGGCCAAGAAAGCAAGATCTAGTAAGCAATGCAACACAACAAATATCCGAACATCACGGCACACCCAAATACAGGGGTGTCGCACACCCCCTATGTTTCACCGATGAGGTGCTGGACCATGAATTTCCAGCGGGATTCAAGCCCGTAAACATAGAGGCGTACGACGGAACAACAGACCCTGGGGTCTGGATTGAGGATTATATCCTCCACATACACATGGCCAGAGGAGATGACCTCCATGCCATAAAATACTTACCCCTCAAGCTCAAGGGGCCAGCCCGGCATTGTCTCAAAGGCCTTCCCGAAAACACCATTGGAAGTTGGGAAGAGCTTGAGGATGCTTTTCGGGCAAATTTTCAAGGGACCTATGTCCGCCCTCCGGATGCAGACGATCTAAGTCATATAACCCAACAGCCCGGAGAATCAGCCCAAAAATTCTGGAACAGATTTCTTACTAAAAAGAACCAGATAGTCGACTGTCCGGACGCCGAAGCTTTTGCAGCTTTCAAACACAGCGTTCGAGACAAATGGCTCGCCAGACACCTCGGCCAAGAAAAGCCAAGAACAATGGCCGCATTAACAAGCCTCATGACCCGCTTTTGCGCGGGAGAGGACAACTGGTTGGCAAGATGCAGCACCAGCGACCCAAGTACATCCGAAGTCAGTGATGGAATGGGAAACCGCGACGCAACAAGGATCAGCGCCGGAATAAAGGAAGCAGCCCGAAGAGCACGGCAGTCAACGCCGGATTCAAAAACTCTCGGCAGAATCAGAAAAAGCTGCCCCTTAAGGATAACAGGGACGAGCTAGCTAACCTAAACAAAATCTTGGACAAGATATGTCAAATCCACAGTACACCCGGGAGGCCTGCAAACCATACCCACAGAGATTGTTGGGTCTTCAAACAATCCGGCAAACTCAATGCCGAACACAAGGGGCTCGACACACCAAGTGAGGACGACGAACCCCACAAGCAGAGTACTGGGAAACAAAAGAATTTCCCACAAGAAGTCAAAATAGTAAACTTACTTCACGTGACAAAAGGGAAAAACAGAGCGGCGCCTATAGAGATACACGCCATACAGCCTATCGCAAAGGAATCTCGCCATTGGTTGTTAAAACCGATCACCTTCGACCATCGGGATTACTCTCGAAATATCCGGAATGCAGGCCGGACTGCCTTGATGCTAGATCCGATAATTGACAGACTCCACTTTACAAATGTCCTGATGGACGGCGGCAGTGGTCTAAACCTGTTATACCAGGACACATTCCGCAACATGGGGATAGACCCAACAAAAATTCGCCATAGCAAAACCTCCTTTCAAGGGGTAACGCCAAGCCCGGATTCCCATTGCATGGGTTCTCTCCAGCTAGAAGTTATATTCGGCTCCTCTGATAACTTCCGTCGTGAAAATCTAACTTTCCACATCGCTCCATTCTCAAGTAGCTTTCAAGCACTGCTGGGACGCGAAGCTTTCGCCGGCTTTAATGCAATACCGCATTATGCATCTCTTACGCTTAAGATGCCCGGTCCACGAGGCATCATCTCATTAAAGGGAAACATTGAGTGTTCCTCCCGCGCGAAAGACTATGCGGCTGCCTTGACAGCCCCACACTAAAGCGGCTTCACCAGCAAAAGCACCTAAATGGGTCGTTAAGACCACGGACACGGTTAGACGAGTCCGGCATAAAAATACAATGGATAAAGGCTTAATAGCCGCATACCCCTGTACTAGGGGCTCCGCGCATACAAAATAAGAGATAATAAAGCTCAATTTTACCGATTTTTGAATCATACTTTGTTTATTTAGTATAACATACGTTTTCGCGTCATCTTTTTTTCTTCAACTAAATCCCTCTCTTTTACAGATGAACATCGTGCTACGCCCGTCCAGGATACGGCACAACGGAGACACAGGCGCAGACGTGCAGCAGGGCCCGTGCCAAGGATTCTTTTCAGATTAAGACCCTGCCTAAACCTTTTTTACTGTCTCTTGTTGATACACATCCCCTGGTTTTCTTGTATAACCAAGGAGGAGGCTGGCGTTTTGGCATGTGGCCACGTTAGAATTTTGCGCGTACCTGGACACCAGGGGCTTATTACCAAGGGCGTTGTTCCGCCCGCCTTCACAAAGACTGAATACCTTAGGGAGTGTTCGGTGTCGCGAGTTTGGCCTTATATGCATCAGCTTCGAATCATGTCTTTGGTCAAATGTTGGGTTTGCCCGGCTCCTGTGTTTTGCTGCCTTACGTTCCGCTCTATCGGCTAAGGCGGCACCAGGAGAACTACTGTGATTGTGCCCCGGTTCGGCCAGGCGAGCACCTCAGTAGAGAAAGCCGAAAACTGACTGTCATGATATAGCGTGAGACTGGTCAATCACTCGATGACCTACCGGAATCTTTAGGATTCATCCGCATTAACGAAGGGCCGTTTCCCAGCCAGGCACATACGCGCCCCGAGTTCGGGCAAGCGCAGGCGCCACCAGGGGCTATCTAAGTAGCCTCACTGTCAAACTCCTATGGCTAAGTGAAAGTGATAAAGCATCATAGTCCGATTGCCTAGTTCGCTGCGCTATCACCTCCTTTGTAGGACCAAGACGTTGGATCAAGTGTGAAAATGCGCCTTCTGCGAACACCCCCGCATTATTCGCGTGGGGGCTGAAGCCGACGACTGCCATCTTTCAGATTATATATACATGTATCTTAAACGGCCGCACAGGAGGTACTATGATACTTGCAGGCACAAGTATAAAAAGCTTCTACAATTTATTAAAACATCGTTTTACAATGATATATGCTATTCGAACATAGTATCCTTCGAGCACTGCGTCTCTATTAAACGAGCGCCTTGCAGAACTTCCTGAAATAGTGCTCGGCAGGTACTTGGCTTCCATCCGAGTCTTGGGATGCAACAGCGGTGGCCTCCATTTCCGCCCAGTATGTCTTGACACGGGCAAGAGCCATCCGCGCACCCTCTATGCACGCTGACCTCTTCATCGCATTGATATGCGGCACCGCACCAAGGAACTGTTGCACCAAGTTAAAATAACTTTTCGGATCTGGCCTCTCCGACCACAGATGACTCATGACATACTTCATGGCGAGTCCGGACAACCTATTTAGCTCGGCCCATTCGGCCAAGCGATCGGCTAATGACAATGGACGCTTTGGATTGTGGAACTGCGACCAGAAGAGCTTTTCCACTTCGTGATCTTCTTGATCTCGGAAGTGTTCGGCCGCATCTGCGGCACTCGCTGCCAAATCCAGATAGGTGTTTGCAGTACTCCACATCCGGTCTAACGGAGCATGTTTAGGATCACAGAACTTCCTCCGCAGCATAAAGGGCTTTCCAGCCACGATCTCTCCGGCCAGACGTAGCCTCTCCTTCATAGCTCTCATCGCAGAGCGAGCATCCTTGGCATCGGCAACGGCCTTCTCCAGGTACATCTGTTCCGCCCGATCTTCTTTTTCAATAAGCTTGCAACAGTCAGCAGCGTTCTTCAGCTTTACAGCCATCTCGGCCCTTTCCTTCTTGCTTCGGCAGTGAGCAGCCTGTTCGGCTTTCAGCTCTTCAATTGCCTTTCCGGCAGCCGCATCACTTTTCCTGGCTTGCTCCTTGGCTCGGGTGAGTTCCGCCCGAAGATTCTCCATGGCAGTGGCACCATCTGCATCAAGCGCACACGTTGTAAGATACTGGCATCAAGCTCCTCTTACCAGGTGCCGCCGGGGAAATAACATACCCTGTGCCTCGTCAAGCCGCTTGTTGACAAACGCGATGTCGGCATCTGCCACGTCAAGTTGCCGCTTCAGCTTGGCAAAATCATCAGTCCGGCTGGCCACCGGACACTTCGCCACCTACATATGAAGGCGGCACATTAGACCTGGGATTATGATCCTCTACGCACCGTCACTTTTGACAATGCACAGAGTCTCAGGGGCTACTATCTACACAGGGCGCATCTTATTTATGTGCAACTGTCCAAAAAGGGTACATTATTTCGCGTACCTCAAAACCTGTCAGTAAACTCCTAACTGCCTCGTGCAATCTGCTCTCCACACATGAAATCCTCTCAATCACCGTACCCATTAATGCATGGTGCTCCTCTGAGATAGATGCTTGCCCTAGCAGATCCTTCAACTCCTCCGACCGCACACCGGATGGTGCCGGACTCGTCCGATGGCCCTTTTCGAAGGCCGGACACGGAGGGCTTTGGGGGGCCATATGACTACCTTCAGGCCCTGCCGGATTCGGAGAAACCCTCTGCAACGATACCTCAGGGTCGCCCGCCACGCAAGGCGGTACGGCAGGGGGAGGCGTTCCGCTCTCCATCATCTCCGGAAGAAGATCCCATGAAGACGAGCTCTGCTGAGAAGGGCTGAGGTCCGAGCTACAAGGTAAATCTTCAGTTACTTTTCTCAGATATAAAGCAAGGATTCCTCTCATTTCTTAAAAAGAAAAACTCCTCTCTGCTTACGGCTCGGTGGAGGGTTGATCCCCTTGAGGGCATAATCCGGCCGAGGTATCCCCCCGTGCAGGACCCTCTGACGAAGATTTCTTCCCCCGCTTTGAGGCCATGGCCTCCGGGTCTTCAGAGGCAGTCCTCTTTTTCCCCTGATGAGAGGAATTTTTTATTCCTCCCTTCCTAACAGCCTCCTTCGAGGAGGTCGTAGCTTCCTTGTCCCCTCCCTCGCTTTCCTCCGAAGGCACAACCTCCAACATCCGGACCAGCATGGGATCCGGCGTGGTCTCGGGGAGGGGGGCCGGACACCTGATTAGCTTTGCTTTCGCCATCCACTCATGTTTAAAGAACAGCTCCTTTAAGGGCAATTTTATGATAAATATACGGATAGCGAGTCCGGGAACAAGGCTACTTACTTGAGTATCCGGGCGATTGCAGCTCAGACCTGCGTCCTCGGTCAAGTCCGGACACATTGCTTGTGATCCGAAGAACAATTTATACATCTCCACGGGCGTCACGCCCATAAAATGTTGGAGAGCTCGTGGTCCCTCCGGATTGAACTCCCACAGGCGGAGGGGGCGACGTTTGTCGGGCAGGGTTCGGCGAATCAGCATAACCTGTGTCACCACGACCAGACTGATGTCTCTTTCTAGGAGATCTCGAATGCGGCCCTGCAACAAGGGCACGTCCTTGGATGGCCCTAGTCCAGTCCTTTATTGACCCATGACACCAGCTGTGGTGGGGGACCCGAGCGAAAGGCAGGTGGCGCCACCCACTTGGTGCCCCTGGGAGCGATAATATAAAACCACTCTCGTTGCCATAAGCTGGACTCCTCTCGAAAAGGAGCCCTCGGGCCATGGAGCATCAACATTCTTGCTTATAACAGCGCCTCTGCACTCCGCGTGCCGTCCCTCGATCATCTTCGGCTCTACTTTGAAGGTCTTGAGCCATAGTCCGAAGTCAGGAGTAATATGGAGGAAGGCTTCACACACGACGATGAATGAGGAAATATGGAGGATGGACTCCGGAGCTAAGTCGTGAAATTCCAGCCCATAATAAAACATGAGCCCCCTCACGAAGGGATCCGTCGGGAAGCCTAGCCCCCGAAGGAAGTGAGACATGAACACCACACTCTCACCAGGCTTGGGAGTGGGAATGACCTGCCCTTGAGCAGGCAGCCTATGCGAGATTTCGCCAGTCAAGAACCTGGCCTCTCTCAACTTTAGCACGTCCTCCTCCGTAACGGAGGAGGGAATCCATCGGCCTCGAAGGTCGGAACCGGACATTGTCGAAGGTCCGAAGCACCTGAAATCTGGAGCCTTGGGTGTTGGAACTCGAGGCGAAGGGCGAACTCGTTTGAGATTGAAAGAAAGGAGTAAGGCCTTGGTCTCTTTATAATAGGTTGAATACCAAGGGCCCTCCCTGTAATCGTTTGGGACTCGCCCTTGATCGAGAAAATATACCAACGGGCACGACTGGGTTACCCGTGCCCGTATTGATGAGAATCCCGGAATAAGGGGACACGATCTCTTCTTCGACAAGACGTGCCAAGGAAACCGCCTCGCTAAACGCGCTGAGGTGGGACAGTAAAAACGATTCAAATAAAGGCTTGGTCGTGGTGTGATGTCACGCTATGGAATACGTCAGCAGATTAGATTTGTGTAAATATTATTCTCTCTATGGCAATATGTGGAAACTTATTTTGCAAAGCCGGACACTACCTTTGTGTTCAAAATCTTCTATGAAGTACTTGGAGGAGGAACCCGCCTTGCAATGCCGAAGACAATCTACGCGCCGGACTCGTCGTCATTGAAGCCTGGTTCAGGGGCTACTGAGGGAGTCCTGGATTAGGGGGTGTCCGGATAGCCAGACTATAACCCTTGGCCGGACTCCTGGACTATGAAGATACAAGATTGAAGACTTCGTATCGTGTCCGGATGGGACTTTCCTTGGCGTGGAAGGCAAGCTTGGCGATACGGATATGTAGATCTCCTACCATTGTAACCGACTCTGTGTAACCCTAGCCCTCTCCGGTGTCTATATAAACCGGAGGGTTTTAGTCCGTAGGACGAACAACAATCATACCATAGGCTAGCTTCTAAGGTTTAGCCTCCTTGATCTCGTGGTAGATCTACTCTTGTACTACCCATATCATCAATATTAATCAAGCAGGAGTAGGGTTTTACCTCCATCGAGAGGGCCCGAACCTGGGTAAAAACATCATGTCCCTTGTCTCCTGTTACCATCCGCCTAGACGCACAGTTCGGGACCCCCTACCCGAGATCTGCCGGTTTTGACACCGACACTATTCATTTCATCAAGCACTTCTTTTTGAGCTTTAAGTACTTGTTCTACTTGAGGGGTAACCATAGAAGCATGTTTGCTAACAAGTTTAAGTTCACCTTTAATATTAGCCATATAATCACCCAAGTGTTTAATCATATTGGAATCGTATTTCAATTGTCTACCAAAATAAGCATTAAAGTCGTCTTGCTTAAACATAAAGTTATCAAACTCATCCAAGCACTGACTAGCAATTTTAGTAGGAGGGACTTCAGCTTTATCATATCTATAGAGAGAATTTACCTTTACTACCTGTGTCGGGTTATCGGGATCAGGAGGTTCTTCAATAAATAAGGGATTAAGATCATATGTTTCTTCAACAGGCGGTAAATTAAGACCATGTATTTCTTCAATAGGAGGTAAATTCTTAACATCTTCAGCTTTAATACCTTTTTCTTTCATAGATTTCTTTGCTTCTTGCATATCTTCGGGACTGAGAAATAGAACACCTCTCTTCTTCGGAGTTGGTTTAGGAATAGGCTCAGTAATTGGAGCGGGAGTTGGCTCAGGAGTTGCCCAATTATTTTCATTTGACAACATATTATTCAATAGAATTTCAGCCTCATCCGGTGTTCTTTCCCTGAAAAGAGAACCAGCACAACTATCCAAGTAATCTCTGGAAGCATCGATTAGTCCATTATAAAAGATATCAAGTATTTCATGTTTCTTAAGAGGATGATCAGGCAAAGCATTAAGTAACTTGAGAAGCCTCCCCCAAGCTTGTGGGAGACTCTCTTCTTTAATTTGCACAAAGTTGTATATTTCCTTTAAAGCAGCTTGTTTCTTATGAGCAGGGAAATATTTAGCAGAGAAGTAATAAATCATATCCTAGGGACTACGCACACAACCAGGATCAAGAGAATTAAACCATATCTTAGCATCACCCTTTAATGAGAACGGAAATATTTTAAGTATGTAAAAGTAGCGCGATCTCTCATCATTAGTAAACAGGGTGGCTATATCATTTAATTTAGTAAGATGTGCCACAACAGTTTCAGATTCATAACCATGGAAAGGATCAGATTCAACCAAAGTAATTATATCAGGATCAACAGAAAATTCATAATCCTTATCACGAACACAAATAGGTGAAGTAACAAAAGCAGGATTAGGCCTCATTTTATCTCTAAGTGATTCTTTGTTCCATTTAGCTATTAACCTTCTAATCTCATCATTATCATTGCAAGCTAAAATAGCAGCAGAAGCTTCCCTATCAAAAATATAACCTTCAGGAATAACAGGCCTATCCTCATCATCACTTTCATCATTATAATCAGATTCAATAATTTCTTTCTCTCTAGCCCTAGCAATTTGTTCATCAAGAAATTCACTAAGGGGCACAGTAGTATCAGGCATAGAAGCAGTTTCATCATAAGTATCATGCATAGCAGAAGTGGCATCATCAATAACATGCGACATATCAGAACAAATAGCAGAAGCAGGTTTAGGTGTCACTAGCTTACTCATAACAGAAGGTGAATCAAGTGCAGAGCTAGATGGCAGTTCCTTACCTCCCCTCGTAGTTGAGGGATAAATTGTTGTCTTAGCGTCTTTCAAGTTCTCCATAGTGTCCAGCAGATATAAATCCCAAGTGACTCAAAGAATAGAGCTATGCTCCCCGGCAATGGCGCCAGAAATTAGTCTTGATAACCCACAAGTATAGGGGATCACAACAGCTTTCGAGGGTAGAGTATTCAACCCAAATTTGTTGATTCAACACAAGAGCCAAAGAATATTCTCAAGTATTAGCAGCTGAGTTGTCAATTCAACCACACCTGGAAACTTAGTATCTGCAGCAAAGGGTTTAGTAGCAAAGTAATATGATAGTGGTGGTAACGGTAACAAAAGAGTAAAGAAAGCAAAGTAATATTTTTGGTATTTTGTAGTGATTGTAACAGTAGCAACGGGAAAGTAAATAAGCGTAAACCAGTATATGGAAAGCTCGTAGGCATCAGATCAGTGATGGATAATTATGCCGGATGTGGTTCATCATGTAACAGTCATAACATAGGGTGACACAGAACTAGCTCCAATTCATCAATGTAATGTAGGCATGTATTCTGAATATAGTCATACGTGCTTATGGAAAAGAACTTGCATCACATTTTTTGTCCTACCCTCCCGTGGCAGCGGGGTCCTATTGGAAACTAAGGGATATTAAGGCCTCCTTTTAATAGAGAACCGGAACAAAGCATTAGCACACAGTGAATACATGAACTCCTCAAACTATGGTCATCACCGGGAGTGGTCCCGATTATTGTCACTTCGGGGTTGCCGGATCATAACACATAGTAGGTGACTATAGACTTGCAAGATAGGATCAAGAACTCACATATATTCATGAAAACATAACAGGTTCAGCTCTGAAATCATGGCACTCGGGCCCTAGTGACAAGCATTAAGCATAGCAAAGTCATAGCAACATCAATCTTAGAACATAGTGGATACTAGGGATCAAACCCTAACAAAACTAACTCGATTTCATGATAAATCTCATCCAACCCATCACCGTCCAGCAAGCCTACGATGGAATTACTCACGCACGGCGGTGAGCATCATGAAATTGGTGATGGAGGATGGTTGATGATGACGACGGCGACGAATCCCCCTCTCTGGAGCCCCGAACGGACTCCAGATCAGCCTCCCGAGAGGTTTTAGGGCTTGGCGGCGGCTCCGTAACGTAAAACGTGATGATTTCTTCTCCTATATTTTTTTCTCCCCAAAAGCCAATATATAGAGTTGGAGTTGGCGTCGGAAGGTCTCCAGGGGGCCCACGAGGTAGGGGGGCGCGCCCTAGGGGGGGCGCCCCCCACCCTCGTGGACAGGGTGCGGGCCCCCTGGTCTTCATCTTTGGCGAGGATTTTTTATTATTTATTGTAAGGTATTCCATGGAGTTTCAGGTCATTCCGAGAACTTTTGTTTTCTGCACATAAAACAACATCATGGCAATTCTGCTGAAAACAGCGTCAGTCCGGGTTAGTTCGATTCAAATCATACAAGTTAGAGTCCAAAACAAGGGCAAAAGTGTTTGTAAAAGTAGATACGACGGAGACGTATCACGCCCTGGTGGGTTGTGCCCTCCTCGGCCCACCTCTGGTGCCCACCATCTTCTGGTATATGAGGCATTTTGACATAGCAAAAAAATAAGGAGAGGATTTTCGGGACGGAGCGCCGCCGTCTCAAGGCGGAACTTGGGCAGGAGCACTTTTGCCCTCCAGTGGAGCGATTCCCCCGAGGAAACTTCCCTCCCGGAGGGGGAAATCATTGCCATCGTCATCACGAACAACCCTCTCATCTTTGGGAGGCCAATCTTCATCAACATCTTCAACAACACCATCTCCTCTCATACCCTAGTTCATCTCTTGTGTTCAATCTTTGTACCAGAACCTTAGATTGGTACATGTGGGTGACTAGTAGTGTTGATTACATCTTGTAGTTGATTACTATATGGTTTATTTGGTGGAAGATTTTATGTTCAGTTCCATTATGCTATTTAATACCCCTCTGATCTTGAGAATGCATGATTATCATTTGTGAGTGGTTACTTTCGTTCATGAGGTCACGGGAGAAATCTTGTTGCAAGTAATCATGTGAACTTGATATGTCTTCGATATTTTGATGATATGTATGTTGTGATTCCCTTAGTTGTGTCATGTGAACGTCGACTACATGACACTTTACCATATTTGGGCCTAAGGGAATACATTCTGGAGTAGTTATTAGATGATGGGTTGCTAGAGTGACATAAGGTTAAACCCTAGTTTATGCGCTACTTCGTAAGGGAATGATTTGGATCCAAAAGTTTAATGCTATGGTTAGATTTTATCTTATTACTTTTCTTGTAGTTTGCAGATGCTTGCAAGGGGGTTAATCATAAGTAGGAGGTTCGTTCAAGTAAGAACAACACCTAAGCACCGGTCCACCCACATATCAAATTATCAAAGTAGCGAACATGAATCAAATCAACATGATGAAAGTGACTAGATGAAAGTCCCGTGTACCCTCAAGAACGCTTTGCTTATTATAAGAGACTGTTTTGGCCTGTCCTTTGCCACAAACGGACTTGGCTACCTTGCTTCCCTTTATTTACCGTAACCGTTACTTGCTCGTTACAAATTACCTTGCTATCAGACTACTCGTTACCGACAATTTCAGTGCTTGCAGAGATTACCTTGCTGAAAATCACTTGGCATTTTCTTCTGCTCCTCGTTGGGCTCGACACTCTTACTTATCCAAAGGACTACGATTGATCCCCTATACTTGTGGGTCATCAAGGCTCTTTCTGGCGTCATTGCCGGGGAGTGAAGCGCTCTTCGTAAGTGGAAATTGGTAAGGAAAAATTATTACTACGTGCCGAATTTTTTTTCACTTGTTACTCTGGAGAATCATCCTTTTGAGGGGTTTGTTCGGGGCATCTTCACCTCAATCGAAACCACAATTAGTTGCCGCTCAACTTATTACACCTACTGAAAATATTGGTTATGAAATTCCTTCGGGTATGATAGAACAACTGGTAGCTAATCCTTATGCAGGAGATGGAACTGAACATTGCTACCTCTTGAGCACTGCGTTGGTTTTCCCTTGAAGAGGAAAGGGTGATGCAGTAAAGTAGCGTAAGTATTTCCCTCAGTATTTGAGAACCAAGGTATCAATCCAGTAGGAGATCACGCACGAGTCCCTCGCACCTACACAAATAGATAAGAACCTCGCAACCAAAGCGATAAAGGGGTTGTCAATCCCTCAACTGTCACTTACGAGAGTGAGATCTGATAGATATGATAAGAAAATATTATTGGTATTTTTATGATAAAGAGAAATAAAGATGCAAAGTAAAATAAAAGGCAATGAAAATAACTAAGTGTTGGAAGATTAATATGATGGAAAATAGACCCGGGGGCCATAGGTTTCACTAGTGGCTTCTCTCAAGAGCATAGGTATTACGGTGTGTGAACAAAATACTGTTGAGCAATTGATAGAATTGAGCATAGTTATGAGAACATCTAGGTATGATCATGTATATAGGCATCACGTCCGTGACAAGTAGACCGACTCCTGCTTGCATCTACTACTATTACTCCACACATCGACCGCTATCCAGCATGCATCTAGAGTATTAAGTTAAAAACAGAGTAACGCCTTAAACGAGATGACATGATGTAGAGGGATAAACTCATGCAATATGATATAAACCCCATCTTTTTATCCTCGATGGCAACAATACAATACGTGCCTTGCTGCCCCTGCTGTCACTGGGAAAGGACACCGCAAGATTGACCCCAAAGCTAAGCACTTCTCCCATTGCAAGAAAGATCAATCTAGTAGGCCAAACCAAACTGATAATTCGAAGAGACTTGCAAAGATAACCAATCATACATAAAAGAATTCAGAGAAGATTCAAATACTGTTCATAAATAAACTTGATCATAAACCCACAATTCATCGGTCTCAACAAACACACCGCAAAAGAAGACTACATTGAATAGGTCTCCAGGAGAATCGTGGAGAACTTTGTATTGAGATCCAAAGAGAGAGAATAAGCCAGCTAGCTAATAACTACTCCCTCCGTTCCGAATTACCTGTCTTGAATTTGTCTAGATACGGATGTATCTAGACCCATTTTAGTGCTAGATACATCCGTATCTAGACAAATCTAAGACAAGTAATCCGGAACGGAGGGAGTATATACCCGAAGGTCTGAGGTAAACTACTCACACATCATCAGAGCGGCTATGGTGTTGATGTAGAAGCCCTCCGTGATCAATGTTCCCTCCGGCGGAGCGCCGGAAAAGGCCCCAAGATGGGATCTCACGGGTACAGAAGGTTGCGGCGGTGGAATTAGGTTTTTGGCTCCGTATCTGGTAGTTTGGGGGTACGTAGGTATACATAGGAGGAAGAAGTATGTCGGTGGAGCAACGTGGGCCCCACGAAGGTGGAGGGCGTGCCCAGGGGGTAGGCGCGCCCCCTGCCTCATGCTCTCCTGGTTGCTTTCTTGACGTAGGGTCCAAGTCCTGTGGATCACGGTTGTTCCAAAAATCACGTTCCCGAAGGTTTCATTCCGTTTGGACTCCGTTTGATATTCTTTTTCTGCGAAACACTGAAATAGGCAAAAAACATCAATTTGGGTTGGGCCTCCGTTTAATAGTTTAGTCCCACAAATAATATAAAAGTGTATAATAAAGCCCATTAACATCCAAAACAGAATATAATATAGCATGGAACAATAAAAAATTGTAGATACGTTGGAGACGTATCAAGCATCCCCAAGCTTAATTCCTGCTCGTCCTTGAGTAGGTAAATGGTAAAAATAGAATTTTTGATGTGGAATGCTACTTAGCATAATTTTCAATTTAATTCTATTAATTGTGGTATGAATGTTCAGATCCGAAAGATTCAAGATAAAAGTTTAATATTGACATAAAAATAATAATACTTCAAGCATACTAACTAAGCAATTATGTCTTCTCAAAATAACATGGCCAAATAAAGTTATCCCTACAAAATCATATAGTTTGGCTATGCTCTATCTTCACCACACAAAGTATTTAAATCATGCACAACCCCGATGACAAGCCAAGCAATTGTTTCATAATTTTGGTGATCTCAAACTTTTTCAATCTTCACGCAATACATGAGCGTGAGCCATGGATATAACACTATATGTGGAATAGAATGGTGGTTGTGGAGAAGACAAAAAGGAGAAGATAGTCTCACATCAACTAGGCGTATCAACAGGCTATGGAGATGCCCATTAATAGATATCAATGTGAGTGAGTAGGGATTGCCATGCAACGGATGCACTAGAGCTATAAGTATATGAAAGCTCAATAAAAGAAACTAAGTGGGTGTGCATCCAACTCGCTTGCTCATGAAGACCTAGGGCATTTTGAGCATCATTGGAATATACAAGCTAAGTTCTATAATGAAAAATTCCCACTAGTATATGAAAGTGATATCATAGGAGACTCTCTATCATGACGATCATGGTGCTACTTTGAAGCACAAGTGTGGTAAAAGGATAGTAACATTGTCCCTTCTCTCTTTTTCTCTCATTTTTTTATTTGGGCCTTTTCTCTCTCTCTCTCTCTCTCTTTTTTATGGCCTCTTTTTTTTAGTCCGGAGTCTCATTCCGACTTGTGGGAGAATCATATTCTCCATCATCCTTTCCTCCCTTGGGACAATGCTCTAAAAATGATGATCATCACACTTTTATTTACTTACAACTCAACAATTACAACTCAATACTTAGAACAAAATATGACTCTATGTGAATGCCTCCGGCGGTGTACCAGGATATGCAACGAATCAAGAGTGACATGTATGAAAGAATTATGAATGGTGACTTTGCCATAAATACAATGTCAACTACATGATCATGCGAAGCAATATGACAATGATGGAGCGTGTCATAGTAAACGGAACGGTGGTAAGTTGCATGGCAATATATCTCAGAATGGCTATGGAAATGCCATGATAGGTAGGTATGGTGGCTGTTTTGAGGAAGGTATATGGTGGGTGTATGATACCGGCAAAAAGTGCGCGGTATTAGAGAGGCTAACGATGGTGGAAGGAAGAGAGTGCGTATAATCCATGGAATCAACATTAGTCATAAAGAACTCATATATTTATTGCAAAAATCTACAAGTTATCAAAGCAAAGTATTACGCGCATGCTCCTAGGGGGATAGATTGGTAGGAAAAGACCATCGCTCGTCCCCGGCCGCCACTCATAAGGAAGACAATCAATAAATAAATCATGCTCCGACTTCATCACATAACGGTTCACCATACGTGCATGCTACGGGAATCACAAACTTTAACACAAGTATTCCTAAAATCCACAACTACTCAACTAGCATGACTCTAACATCACCATCTTCATATCTCAAAACAATTATCAAGCATCAAACTTCTCATAGTATTCAACACACTCATAAGATAATTTTCTTTACTAATCTTGGATGCCTATTACTTTAGGACTAATTTCTCAATTTAAGCAAATTACCATGTTGTTTTGTAGGACTCTCAAAATAATATAAGTGAAGGATGAGATAATAATAGTTTATATAAAACAAATCCACCACCGTGCTCTAAAAACTATAAGTGAAGCACTAGAGCAAAAAACTATATAGCTCAAAAGATATAGGTGAAACACATAGAGTATTCTAACAAATTCCGAATCATGTGTGTCTCTCTCAAAAGGTGTGTACAACAAGGATGATTGTGGCAAACTAGCAAATAAAGACTCAAATAATACAAGACGCTGCAAGCAAAACACATATCATGTGGTGAATCAAAATATAGCTCCAAGTAAAGTTACCGATGGAAGTAGACGAAAGAGGGGATGCCTTCCGGGGCATCCCCAAGCTTTGGCTTTTTGGTGTCCTTAGATTACCTTGGGGTGCCATGGGCATCCCCAAGCTTAGGCTCTTTTCACTCCTTGTTCCATAATCCATCAAATCTTTTACCCAAAACTTGAAAACTTCACAACACAAAACTTAGCAGAAAATCTCGTGAGCTCCGTTAGAGAAACAAAACAAAACACCACTTGAAGGTACTGTAATGAACTCATTCTTTATTTATATTAGTGTTAAACCTACTGTATTCCAACTTCTCTATGGTTTATAAACTATTTTATTAGCCATAGATTAATCAAAATAAGCAAACAACACACGAAAAACAGAATCTGTCAAAAACAGAACAGTCTGTAGTAATCTGTAACTAACGCAAATTTCTGGAACTCCAAAAAATCTACCAAAATAGGAAGACCTATACAATTTTTTTAATGATCTTCTGCAATTTGAATCAATATTTAATCACGTTCTGGTGATTTTTAATAATTGTTTTCATGAACAGAAAGTTTCTGGAATTTTCAGCAAAATCAAATAACTATCATCCAAGAAGATCCTATAGGTTTAACTTGACACAAACACTAATTAAAACATAAAAACAAATCTAACCAGAGGCTAGATCAAAGATTTATTCCTAAACAGAAGCAAAAAGCAAAAAACTAAAAATAAAATTGGGTTGCCTCCCAACAAGCTATAACGCCCTCGATGCGGCTATATCTCCCACGTGTCGAAGCACGAGTTAGAGGCATAACCGCATAGAAAGCAATGTCGCAAGTGAGGTAATCTTCACACAACCCATGTAATACATAAGGGAAAGAGATACATAGTTGGCTTACAATCGCCACTTCACACAAATACAAGAATAAAACATTACATCATACAGTTACAATCAGGGCCCGACTACGGAGCCAAAATAGAAGAAGAAACCCCAAAAGCGACAAAGGTCCACGATCGACCCCAACTGGGCTCCACTACTGATCGACTAGAACGAAACAACATAAAGGATAAGATCTTCATCGAACTCCTCCTTGAGCTCGGGTGCGTCACCTGCACGGTCTCATCGGCACCTGCAAACTGGTTTTGGAAGTATCTGGTGAGTCACGAGGACTCAGCAATCTCACACCCGCGAGATCAAGACTATTTAAGCTTAAAGGTAGGACAGGGTAGTGAGGTGGAGCTGCAGCAGCGACTAGCATATATGGTGGCTAACATACGCAAATGAGAGCGAGAAGAGAAAGCAAAGCACGGTCGAACAACTATGACCAATAAGTGATCCTGAACTACTTACGTCAAACATAACTCCAACAACCGTGTTCACTTCCCGGACCCCGCCGAGAAGAGACCATCACGGTTACACACGCGGTTGGTGTATTTTAATTAAGGTCGACTTCGGGTTTTCTACAACCGGACATTAACAAATTCCCATCTGCCCATAACCGCGGGCACGGCTTTCGAAAGTTCAAACCCTGCAGGGATGTCCCAACTTAGCCCATGATAAGCTCTTGCGATCAACGAAGGATATTCCTTCTCCCCGAGAAGACCCGATCAGTCTCGGAATCCCGGCTACAAGACATTTCGACAGTAATAAAACAAGTCCAGCGAAACCGCCCGATGCGCCGACATCCTGATAGGAGCTGCACATATCTCGTTCTCAGGGCAACACCGGATAAGCGAAGCGTACAGGAACCAACATAACCCAAGTTGCCAAGGGACGGTCCCGCACGGTGCTCTAGTTTGGACCAACACTTAGACAAGCATTGGCCCGGGGGGCTAAATAAAGATGACCCTCGGGTTGATCAGACCCAAGAGAAAGGGATAGGTGGTAGGCAAATGGTAAAACCAAGGTTGGGCCTTGCTGGAAGAGTCTTATTCAAAGCGAACTGTCAAGGGGGTCCCATAAATCACCCGACCGCGTTAGGGACGCAAAATCCGGGAACATAACACCGATATGATGGAAACTAGGGCGGCAAGAGTGGAACAAAACACCAGGCATAAGGCCGAGCCTTCCACCCTTTACCAAGTATATAGATGCATTAATTAAATAAGATATATTGTGATATCCCAACAAGTAAACATGTTCCAACAAGGAACAACATCTCCATGTTCCAACAAGGAACAAACTTCATCTTCACCTGCAACTAACAACGCTATAAGAGGGGCTGAGCAAAGCGGTAACATAGCCAATCAACGGTTTGCTAGGACAAGGTGGGTTAGAGGCTTGGTTTAACAATATGGGAGGCATGATAAGCAAGTGGTAGGTATCTCAGCATAGGCATAGCAAAAGAGCGAGCAACTAGCAAGCAAAGATAGAAGTGATTTCGAGGGTATGGTCATCTTGCCTGAGATCCCGCAAGGAAGAAGAACGAGTCCATGAAGAAGACAAACGGACGTAGATGCACGGATCCTCACAATCGCAACGTTATCGGAACTAACCCGAAGAAGCAACACCGAAAAGAAGCAAACAACAAAGTAAACAACCACCACATAAACATGGCATGATATGCGAGATGTGGTATGCAATGCATATGCATGCGCGGGAAGGGAAAAGATGAACAAGGCATAATCTTGGCAAACAAAGTATGCCACTGGATAGGTGAGATGATTTCGGTTGAAATTGATATAAAGATCTCCGGAATCGGATGCACGGTTTGCAAATGACAAGCAAAACAAGAATGACAAGGATCTGCCATTAACAGCATGATGCTACTTAGCAGGCAACAAGAAACTAAGCTACTGCACCCAAACATGTCAACAAAGCATAAGACAGCGATCTACTCAAGATGCTTGACAAAATATGAACACTGAGCTACGGCTAAATCACACCACAACAGGTTCAAACAAGCATGGCAAAAGTGCAAAAGATAACAGGTTCACAGACTTAGTGAAAATAGCAACATGCCAGAAATTAACATCAGGATGACATATTTAGAGCAAGCAAACAACATGCTAAAGGAACAGGACATGGCAAAGTAAGGCATGGCATGAATCTACTCAAAGCACTTAACAAAGGTCCCTTACTGACCATAAGCCAAAAAGGATCAGAAAATATAATAACACCCATGTCGAATAAGCAAGTTTCGTTACAGATTTCAGACTTGGCAGAAAACTGGACATGTCAAAAACAGATAACAAGTAGGCATGTTTACGAGCTCGATGCACTCACTACAGAGCATTGCATGATAAACTAAGCATACATACATCAGGAAGACATGGCATAGAAGCTAGGCATAGCAAGAACAATATCATAGAATGCAAGGATCAACTACAACAAGCTTGGCAAAATCGAATAACATGTAAACAATCTGTCAGTAACATTTTATAGCAAAAGTAGAGCTCGATTGACTCAAGCTATGGCACTGCATAATTACAAACAAAGGCATGGATGGATAGAGAAAATCCATATGTTAAAAACACTCTTACTTATCATGCTCAAAAGAGGCATAGATATCTCTGAAACAACATGAACACATGGCATAAAAATAACAGCAGGCAAGGACTTAGTGAAAATACTAAGTCTCTGAAATCAGCAACATTAAGCACCCTAGTTTGCATGCTTGTGCTAGTCACCACAAAGATCACCAAAATACATGGCATAAACCTCTAGAAAGATAGCATGGCATATTACAAAACACATGTAGGACTCAACTCCATAGGATGCACACATCAATCGTGGCAAAAATGACAAAAGTGCATGTTCTGATAAGAATCAGAAACTAACATCACATAGCCCTCTTCTAACAGCATTTCGGGCACCAAGATGACCTCAAATGAAGATGATGCAATGGAAAGAAAGGATTTACTCATCGAGACAAATAATTTGATATATTCCACGCCCAAAACGGAGCAGTATGCAGAGAGTTATAATGCAATGAACATGGCATGATAATGTGGCAGATCCGGGGACTTAGGCAAAATTTACCTCCGCGAAAAGTCAACGCGGGACGAAGTGGTACCGGGACGGAGGGATCCGGGGCGACGGGGCGCATTTGGATCGCGGGACGGGTGGATCTCGTCCACCCGCCCGGATCTGGCCGGTGCGGGACGCGACGGCGGAGATGGCGGCGCCGGCGAGGGCGACGCCGGGCGACGGGGCCGCGGGCTCGGGCGGCGCGCAGGCGGGAGGCGGCGATGGCGCGGCTGCGCGGCGAGAGGAGGCGGCGGAGCAAGCGGGCTGGAGGCGCGCGGTGGCGGGGTCGAGCGGCGGCAGCGCGGGACAGGCGCGAGCCGCGGAGCGGCAGCCGGGCAGCGGCGCGCGGTGGTGCGGCGACCGAGGCGGCGGCCGGCGGAGGCGGCGGGGTAGCCGGGCGGCGGCGTGGAGATTCAGGCCCGGGCGGGGCGCCCCCGCGGGTGGCGGCGTGGCGGAACGGGCCGGCGGGCCCGACGCGGGCCCCGCGGGCCGGCGCGAGCGGGAGGAGGCGCGGGCGCTGAGGTGGCGCTCGGTGAGTGGCTGAGGGCGGCGCGGGCGCTGACGTGGCGGCCCGTGATTCGCCGGGGTGAGGTGGCCAGTGGACATGTCCGGCACGGACGGACGTGTCTGGCGGCGGAGAGGGAGCGGGGCTAGGGTTTCATCTGCCCGAAAATTCCGGGAGGAGCACATATTTATAGGTAAAGGGGGCTAGGAAGCTCCAAATGGAGTGCGGTTTTCGGCCACGCGATCGTGATCGAACGACCGGGAGGATGGAAGTGACTTAGGTGGGTTTTGGGCCCCTTAGAAAGGGGTGTTGGGCTGCAACACGAAAGAGGCCTTTGCGGATACCCGGTTAACCGTTGGAGTATCAAACGACCTCCGATTGACCCGAAACTTGACAGGCGGTCTATCGGTGCGATACCAAGGCCGCTTGGCAAACCTCGGTCCATTCCGAGAAAGTTTAATACCCGCTCACGGAAAAAGGTAAAAGGGGACGCCGGGGAACATAGGAGCGCCGGATTGCAAAACGGACAACGGGGAAAATGCTCGGATGCATGAGACGAACATGTATGCGAATGCGATGCACATGATGACATGATGTTAGTTGCAGATGATGACATGGCAAAGAGCGACACGCAAGCACGTGACATGGCAACGACGGCGAATAACTGACGGACACCTGGCGCATCAGATCCGGGGCGTTACAACACTCCACCACTACGAGAGGATCTCGACCCGAGATCTAGAATGGCACCGGAGGGGAAAACGGAAGAGAAAGAGAAGAGGTAAAACTAAGTTGCTTCTTTGACAAACGAGTGAAACCAAAGAACCTTGAGAGGTTGAGCAAAATGAAAGAAAGAAAACAATGAAGATGAACAAAGCTGAAAACACTCCGTTAGAAAAGAGGAACAAGTGATACAACGGGAGCCAAGAGGTTTAGCGATAAGATAGATGTTGACACCACTTCGGTTAAAACAAGATAGAGAAGGAAAACTTGATGAGATGAAAAGATATTGAAGAGGTGATACAACGCTCCGGTTAAAAGGATAAGCAAGAAAAGAAGATGATCTTGACAAAACAAGAAGATGGTTCGAAGAGAGCAATATCACAATGCCTCCAGAACAAAAGAATGGAAGATAGATCATTGGAATATAGGAATGGAGAAGAAAATGACAACTTCTACCACAAATGAGTTTGGAAAGAACCCTTAACAAGAAAGATAGAGCGGAGTTGTTGGAAAACCAACAATGAAAATAATAACCTTGTAGTGGACTTATGGAAACATCTCAACATTATGAGGTGACAACCTGCCACTCACGGGAAAAGAATTGGATTGATAAGAACAAGGAGACGAGAAAGCTTATTTCCACCGGGAGGATAAAAGAAGAACTTGGGTCATTTATGAGCACCACAATAGCAACAATCCTTAGGGAAAGCTTTAGGTGAAATATAACCCAAGATAACTCCAATGAAGAGATTGATGGATTTAAATATCTCATTCTTGACAACATGTGAGTCATGAGACATGAACTCCAATTATCAAGAATGACATAATACCACCTCGAATGATACGGTTGAAAGGATTGCACTTTAAAATGCAAGATAAGAATACTTGAGCTGCTCTGAAAAGAATCTCGATGAACACTTCGAGAAGGAATTGAATCCTTTGTGAAACATCATGTAGCCTCCATAAAGAACTCCGGTAATAAAAGGATGATAAAAATAACAAGAAGTTGAAAACACAAGGTAAAGCTTTGCGATGATAAGATGAAACTTTGAAATGATATAACCGAGAAAACTTGGAACTCCGGAAAGAAAGAGTTAATCACTTGGATGAAACAAGGACAAGAATTATGTTATGTGACTCCTTCACCAATTTAAATTGATGACAAGCAACAGATTTGGCAAACTACTTATTCTCGTAGAAAGGAATGAGAGGGATATAGCACAAACTTGAGAATGTCTTCAACGAACCACCGATAGGATTGAAACAACGAATAGATTGATATGATAACAAAGAAAGAGAACTCTTGAACGAACCACCGTAAGAATTTAAAATGGACGAAGAAACTTGAGAGAATTTAGATATAAATGAACAAAGAGATTATGAACTGATCAGAGGATATCCGAACGATTCACCGGTAAGATTTGGAGAACAAGATCTGAAAGCTGATAACGAATAATTCTGAGATGATGGGCTCCGGAGAATCAAACTGAAAAGACTCCTGAATTGCTCCTGATGAGTGAAAAGAATTCTCACAATCGGAAACAATTATGAGATGATGGCATGAAGCTAGAACAATGAATCTTGAAGAGAATGAGGCAAGATTTAAGAGAAACTCTTCTTCGGTCTTCAAATGCTGAGAACGATGATGAGAACCACCAAGAATTTGTTGAGATACTCCGGGATGAACATTAGAAAGGTTGAACCAACGATGAAAAGAATTTGAAAGATCTTGGAGAAAGACATATGACTGATGGAATACATTCTTACATCAAACTTTGAAAAGAATTAGAGAATAGCTCCGGGAAAATTAGAAGAGTCAGGTAAGATCCTAGAAAAAGACCTGTGGGTTAGGGCCCACTCAAAAGAAACACCGTTGAACGATTACTTGAAAGGGAGAACACACTGGTTGATTTAAATGGCTTGAATGAGATAACATCCTCAAAAGAACTTGAGTGAATTGAGAATGGAAACTTGAATCTTCTGAGATATCTTCAACACTCCGGAACAAATGAATAGCAAGAGGTGGATGATTAAGAGGTTCACCGGTATGAGAAGGTATTGAAACGAGGAAAAGATGTGATCACCATCGAAATAATGCATTGAACACACCGGGGAAGATAAAAGAATAAAGAATTATAAACTTGAGGCTCTGTTAGCATCTTCATGAGAAAAACCGGGTAAGAACATGAAGGAGAAGAATGGAGAGGCTTCACATCAATAAGATGGGTACTTGATCAAGAAATCTGCATCCTTGAAGAAATAAGGGTGGGAGGGCGGGAAAACAAAGACAACTTGGAACGGATGAAGCAAACACCGTTGAGAAAACTTAGAATTGATCTCGCAAATGTTGAAATGATCGGATCCACTTGAAGAGGGACACACCGGTTGGAAAAGAATTGGCAAGATAATCTTGATGATCAAGAAGGATTAGTATTCACATATCAATATGAGAACACCGCTTAGGGAAGGTATGGAATCAACACTTGACATTGAAGCAACTCGAATACCACAAAACAAAACAAAGGATTTGGCTTGCAGAATAAGCCGGAAACAAACATATGATAGATCCCATATCGTATCATGTGTCTGTTGGAACGATATTCTAGGAGCTACTTGAATTCCCACCTATAAACTCCTGAAACTTTCTGGTTATGCAATCAGGTGTTGGGAATACAGGGGACACAAAATATATCACCCAAACTAACAATACCTAGATCCAGCTGTATCCATCCTTCAACACATAACCAAGAAACCTTCGGAAATCATCTACCTCAAACTTCGAAAAGCATCCGTTATACGAGTCATGGCAATACTCCCGCACTCGCCTCAGTACTGGGCTATCAGGGTTATCTCACCAACAACTGTACAAAAGAGATTTTCGATGTCGGCGTACTAAACTCAGGTATTCCAGAACTGCAACGATAAAATTATGACGAAAACACCTCGGAGCTCAACTCCCCGGGACACCTCCACTAAAACCCCTGCTGACGGGAGGCAACCAAGACAATGTTGTCATCATAAAACCATCGGAACGATTCTAAGATACCCGCGTGATCCTAAAAAAAAATTAGTGAAATTTGAGAAGAGAAGAGTCAAAACTCTACGTCAGGATGCCTTACCAGAGCGATGAGGAGACTGGGAAGTAAAAAGAATTCCTAAACTCTCCGATATATAATTCCTAAATGACTCAAAACATTTTTTTCTAGACACAACTCGGCCGCTAAAAACGATCAATCAGTGGGGGCTCCTAAGGTCGGGGAAGGCTCTGATTACCAACTTATAACGCCCTCGATGCGGCTATATCTCCCACGTGTCGAAGCACGACTTAGAGGCATAACCGCATAGAAAGCAATGTCGCAAGTGAGGTAATCTTCACACAACCCATGTAATACATAAGGGAAAGAGATACATAGTTGGCTTACAATCGCCACTTCACACAAATACAAGAATAAAACATTACATCATACAGTTACAATCAGGGCCCGACTACGGAGCCAAAATAGAAGAAGAAACCCCAAAAGCAACAAAGGTCCACGATCGACCCCAACTGGGCTCCACTACTGATCGACTAGAACGAAACAACATAAAGGATAAGATCTTCATCGAACTCCTCCTTGAGCTCGGGTGCGTCACCTGCACGGTCTCATCGGCACCTGCAAACTGGTTTTGGAAGTATCTGGTGAGTCACGAGGACTCAGCAATCTCACACCCGCGAGATCAAGACTATTTAAGCTTAAAGGTAGGACAGGGTAGTGAGGTGGAGCTGCAGCAGCGACTAGCATATATGGTGGCTAACATACGCAAATGAGAGCGAGAAGAGAAAGCAAAGCACGGTCGAACAACTATGACCAATAAGTGATCCTGAACTACTTACGTCAAACATAACTCCAACAACCGTGTTCACTTCCCGGACCCCGCCGAGAAGAGACCATCACAGTTACACACGCGGTTGGTGTATTTTAATTAAGGTCGACTTCGGGTTTTCTACAACCGGACATTAACAAATTCCCATCTGCCCATAACCGCGGGCACGGCTTTCGAAAGTTCAAACCCTGCAGGGGTGTCCCAACTTAGCCCATGATAAGCTCTCGCGATCAACGAAGGATATTCCTTCTCCCCGAGAAGACCCGATCAGTCTCGGAATCCCGGCTACAAGACATTTCGACAGTAATAAAACAAGTCCAGCGAAACCGCCCGATGCGCCGACATCCTGATAGGAGCTGCACATATCTCGTTCTCAGGGCAACACCGGATAAGCGAAGCGTACAGGAACCAACATAACCCAAGTTGCCAAGGGACGGTCCCGCACGGTGCTCTAGTTTGGACCAACACTTAGACAAGCATTGGCCCGGGGGGCTAAATAAAGATGACCCTCGGGTTGATCAGACCCAAGAGAAAGGGATATGTGGTAGGCAAATGGTAAAACCAAGGTTGGGCCTTGCTGGAAGAGTCTTATTCAAAGCGAACTGTCAAGGGGGTCCCATAAATCACCCGACCGCGTTAGGGACGCAAAATCCGGGAACATAACACCGATATGATGGAAACTAGGGCGGCAAGAGTGGAACAAAACACCAGGCATAAGGCCGAGCCTTCCACCCTTTACCAAGTATATAGATGCATTAATTAAATAAGATATATTGTGATATCCCAACAAGTAAACATGTTCCAACAAGGAACAACATCTCCATGTTCCAACAAGGAACAAACTTCATCTTCACCTGCAACTAACAACGCTATAAGAGGGGCTGAGCAAAGCGGTAACATAGCCAATCAACGGTTTGCTAGGACAAGGTGGGTTAGAGGCTTGGTTTAACAATATGGGAGGCATGATAAGCAAGTGGTAGGTATCTCAGCATAGGCATAGCAAAAGAGCGAGCAACTAGCAAGCAAAGATAGAAGTGATTTCGAGGGTATGGTCATCTTGCCTGAGATCCCGCAAGGAAGAAGAACGAGTCCATGAAGAAGACAAACGGACGTAGATGCACGGATCCTCACAATCGCAACGTTATCGGAACTAACCCGAAGAAGCAACACCGGAAAGAAGCAAACAACAAAGTAAACAACCACCACATAAACATGGCATGATATGCGAGATGTGGTATGCAATGCATATGCATGCGCGGGAAGGGAAAAGATGAACAAGGCATAATCTTGGCAAACAAAGTATGCCACTGGATAGGTGAGATGATTTCGGTTGAAATTGATATAAAGATCTCCGGAATCGGATGCACGGTTTGCAAATGACAAGCAAAACAAGAATGACAAGGATCTGCCATTAACAGCATGATGCTACTTAGCAGGCAACAAGAAACTAAGCTACTGCACCCAAACATGTCAACAAAGCATAAGACAGCGATCTACTCAAGATGCTTGACAAAATATAAACACTGAGCTACGGCTAAATCACACCACAACAGGTTCAAACAAGCATGGCAAAAGTGCAAAAGATAACAGGTTCACAGACTTAGTGAAAATAGCAACATGCCAGAAATTAACATCAGGATGACATATTTAGAGCAAGCAAACAACATGCTAAAGGAACAGGACATGGCAAAGTAAGGCATGGCATGAATCTACTCAAAGCACTTAACAAAGGTCCCTTACTGACCATAAGCCAAAAAGTATCAGAAAATATAATAACACCCATGTCGAATAAGCAAGTTTCGTTACAGATTTCAGACTTGGCAGAAAACTGGACATGTCAAAAACAGATAACAAGTAGGCATGTTTACGAGCTCGATGCACTCACTACAGAGCATTGCATGATAAACTAAGCATACATACATCAGGAATACATGGCATAGAAGCTAGGCATAGCAAGAACAATATCATAGAATGCAAGGATCAACTACAACAAGCTTGGCAAAATCGAATAACATGTAAACAATCTGCCAGTAACATTTTATAGCAAAAGTAGAGCTCGATTGACTCAAGCTATGGCACTCCATAATTACAAACAAAGGCATGGATGGATAGAGCAAATCCATATGTTAAAAACACTCTTACTTATCATGCTCAAAAGAGGCATAGATATCTCTGAAACAACATGAACACATGGCATAAAAATAACAGCAGGCAAGGACTTAGTGAAAATACTAAGTCTCTGAAATCAGCAACATTAAGCACCCTAGTTTGCATGCTTGTGCTAGTCACCACAAAGATCAACAAAATACATGGCATAAACCTCTAGAAAGATAGCATGGCATATTACAAAACACATGTAGGACTCAACTCCATAGGATGCACACATCAATCGTGGCAAAAATGACAAAAGTGCATGTTCTGATAAGAATCAGAAACTAACATCACATAGCCCTCTTCTAACAGCATTTCGGGCATCAAGATGACCTCAAATGAAGATGATGCA
Source organism: Aegilops umbellulata (assembly GCA_032464435.1). Classification (NCBI taxonomy): domain Eukaryota; kingdom Viridiplantae; phylum Streptophyta; class Magnoliopsida; order Poales; family Poaceae; genus Aegilops; species Aegilops umbellulata. The sequence continues at coordinate 338,182,362 of CP136058.1, forward strand.
ATGGAAAGAAAGGATTTACTCATCGAGACGAACAATTTGATATATTCCACGCCCGAAACGGAGCAGTATGCAGAGAGTTATAATGCAATGAACATGGCATGATAATGTGGCAGATCCGGGGACTTAGGCAAAATTTACCTCCGCGAAAAGTCAACGCGGGACGAAGTGGTACCGGGACGGAGGGATCCGGGGCGACGGGGCACGTTTGGATCGTGGGACGGGTGGATCTCGTCCACCCGCCCGGATCTGGCCGGTGCGGGACGCGGCGGCGGAGATGGCGGCGCCGGCGAGGGCGACGCCGGGCGACGGGGCCGCGGGCTCGGGCGGCGCGCAGGCGGGAGGCGGTGATGGCGCGGCTGCGCGGCGAGAGGAGGCGGCCGAGCAAGCGGGCTGGAGGCGCGCGATGGCAGGGTCGAGCGGCGGCAGCGCGGGACAGGCGCGAGCCGCGGAGCGGCAGCCGGGCAGCGGCGCGCGGTGGTCCGACGACCGAGGCGGTGGACGGCGGAGGCGGTGGGGTAGGCGGGCGGCGGCGCGGAGATTCGGGACCGGGCGGGGCGCCCCCGCGGGTGGCGGCACGGCGGAACGGGCCGGCGGGCCCGACGCGGGCCCCGCGGGCCGGCGCGAGCGGGAGGAGGCGCGGGCGCTGAGGTGGCGCTCGGTGAGTGGCTGAGGGCAGCGCGGGCACTGACATGGCGACCCGTGATTCGCCGGGGTGAGGTGGCTGGTGGACATGTCCGGCGCGGACGGACGTGTCTGGCGGCGGAGAGGGAGCGGGGCTAGGGTTTCATCTGCCCGGAAATTCCGGGAGGAGCACATATTTATAGGTAGAGGGGGCTAGGAAGGTCCAAATGGAGTGCGGTTTTCGGCCACGCGATCGTGATCGAACGACCGGGAGGATGGAAGTGACTTAGGTGGGTTTTGGGCCACTTAGAAAGGGGTGTTGGGCTGCAACACGAAAGAGGCCTTTGCGGATACCCGGTTAACCGTTGGAGTATCAAACGACCTCCGATTGACCCGAAACTTGACAGGCGGTCTATCGGTGCTATACCAAGGCCGCTTGGCAAACCTCGGTCCATTCCGAGAAAGTTTAATACCCGCTCACGGAAAAAGGTAAAAGGGGACGCCGGGGAACATAGGAGCGCCGGATTGCAAAACGGACAACGGGAAAAATGCTCGGATGCATGAGACGAACACGTATGCGAATGCGATGCACATGATGACATGATGTTAGTTGCAGATGATGACATGGCAAAGAGCGACACGCAAGCACATGACATGGCAACGACGGCGAATAACTGACGGACACCTGGCGCATCAGATCCAGGGCGTTACACAAGCGCTATCGTTTAACGCCCCTAGCTAGGCATAAAAGCAAGGATAGATCTAGGTATTGCCATCTTTGGTTTTAGGGAAGAAAAGAGCAAACTTGTTATATATGGAATTAATCTTTTTATTTTGATAAAGCACATGGCTATTAATGGTAGAAGAAAGATTAAGCACGTAGCGGAAATTTGTATCTAGGCTAGCTTTTATCTCTTTGATAGATACGTTTTGGTAGGAGAGCAAAAGAGATGTAGATTCGACTTTCTCATTCATGGGGTGCCCAAATATGGTTTTCATCTTTTCATAAGTATCTAAGGCATCCCCTTCAAGAAAGCCTTCTTCAAATATAGAATCTAAAACATGCTTAAACGAAGAAGGTAGAGCAACATAAAAACTCTTCAAGTAAATTTCAAAGATTCATCGAGTAAATAACGAAAAATTCCGGAATCATCTTCATCAAAATTATTAGGACTCTCATTGACAATTCCGACACGTTTTTCCATAGCATTATTTATGAGTTTAGATAGAATAGAAGGATCGTCCAAAGTACTAAAGCTCAGGAGAGAACACCCAACTCTTTTTGGTTCCGACATGGCGAAGGAAGGGCGAGCAGAAAAGAGAGGGCGAATAAAACGGTGAGGGTGAAGTGGGCGAGAGGAAAACGAGAGGCAAATGGAAAATAATGTATTGTGAGGGATAAGAGTTTGTGATGGGTACTTGGTATGTCTTGACTTGACTTGACTTGGCGTAGATCTCCCCGACAACGGCGCCAAAAATCCTTCTTGCTACCTCTTGATCACTGCGTTGGTTTTCCCTTGAAGAGGAAAGGGTGATGCAGTAAAGTAGCGTAATTATTTTCCTCAGTTTTTGAGAACCAAGGTATCAATCCAGTAGGAGATCACGCATGAGTCCCTCGCACCTACACAAACAAATAAGAACCTCGCAACCAACGCGATAAAGGGGTTGTCAATCCCTCAACGGTCACTTACGAGAGTGAGATCTGATAGATATGATAAGATAATATTTTTGGTATTTTTATGACAAAGAGAAATAAAGATGCAAAGTAAAATAAAAGGCAATGAAAATAACTAAGTGTTGGAAGATTAATATGATGGAAAATAGACCCAGGGGCCATAGGTTTCACTAGTGGCTTCTCTCAAGAGCATAAGTATTACGGTGGGTGAACAAATTACTGTTGAGCAATTGATAGAATTGAGCATAGTTATGAGAATATCTAGGTATGATCATGTATATAGGCATCACATCCGTGACAAGTAGACCGACCCCTGCCTGCATCTACTACTATTACTCCACACATCGACCGCTATCCAGCATGCATCTAGAGTATTAAGTTCATATGAACGGAGTAACGCTTTAAGCAAGATGACATGATGTAGATGGATAAACTCATGCAATATGATATAAACCCCATCTTGTTATCCTCGATGGCAACAATACAATACGTGCCTTGCTGCCCCTGCTGTCACTGGGAAAGGACACCGCAAGATTGAACACAAAGCTAAGCACTTCTCCCATTGCAAGTAAGATCAATCTAGTAGGCCAAACCAAACTGATAATTCGAAGAGACTTGCAAAGATAACCAATCATACATAAAAGAATTCAGAGAAGATTCAAATATTGTTCATAGATAAACTTGATCATAAACCCACAATTCATCGGTCTCAACAAACACACCGCAAAAGAAGATTACATCGAATAGATCTCCATAAGAATCGTGGAGAACTTTGTATTGACATCCAAAGAGAGAGAAGAAGCCATCTAGCTAATAACTATGGACCCGAAGGTCTGAGGTAAACTACTCAGACATCATCGGAGAGGCTATGGTGTTGATGTAGAAGCCCTCCGTGATCAATGCCCCCTCCGGCAGAGCGCCGGAAAAGGCCCCAAGATGGGATCTCACGGGTACAGAAGGTTGCGGCGCTGGAATTAGGTTTTTTTGGCTCCGTATCTGGTAGTTTGGGGGTACGTAGGTATATATAGGAGGAAGAAGTACGTCGGTGGAGCAACGTGGGCCCCACGAGGGTGGAGGGCGCGCCCAGGGGGTAGGCGCGCCCCCCTGCCTCGTGCTCTCCTAGTTGCTTTCTTGACGTAGGTTCCAAGTCCTCTGGATAACGTTTGTTCCAAAAATCACGTTCCCGAAGGTTTCATTCCGTTTGGACTCCGTTTGATATTCTTTTTCTGCGAAACACTGAAATAGGCAAAAAAAACAGCAATTTGGGCTGGGCCTCCAGTTAATAGGTTAGTCCCTAAAATAATATAAAAGTGTATAATAAAGCCCATTAACATCCAAAACAAAATATAATATAGCATGGAACAATCAAAAATTATAGATACGTTGGAGACGTATCAAACATCCTACTATGCACTTGATATATGTGGATGAAATTTTTGGATTATTTAAGCTTGTAGGTTTATCCGGAGATGAAACTAAGAACAAGGTTTTCCCTTTATGTTGGATCTTGAAATTGGAATCGTTTGAAACTAGAATTTCACCAAAAAATTTATCCTATGCATCTAATTCCTCGTGATCGAAATTTCATATATAATTTTTGGCCTCGTGAAGGAGAAAGTATCGCTCTAGCTTGGGGAAGGCTTAAGTCAATGTTATATTCATGCCCCAATCATGAGCTCTCAAGAGAAATTATCATTCAGAATTTTTATGCTCGGCTTTCTCATGATAATCAATCCATGCTCGATACTTCTTGTACTGGTTCTTTTATGAAGAAGACTATTGAATCCGGTGGGATCTTTTAAAAAGAATTAAACGCAACTCTGAAGATTGGGAACTCGATGAAGGTAAAGAGTCAGGTATTAAGCTCGAGTTTGATTGTGTTAAATCTTTTATGAATACCGATGCTTTTCACAAGTTTAGCACTAAATATGGACTTGACTCTGAGACAATAGCCTCATTTTGTGAATAATTTGTTACTCATGTTGATCTTTGATAACCCACAAGTATAGGGGATCGCAACAGTTTTCAAGGGTAGAGTATTCAACCCAAATTTATTGATTCGACATAAGGGGAACCAAAGAATATTCTCAAGTATTAGCAGTTGAGTTGTCAATTCAACCACACCTGGATAACTTAGTATCTGCAGCAAAGTATTTAGTAGCAAAGTAGTATGGAAGTAACGGTAACGGTAGCAAAAGTAATTTTTTGGGTTTTGTAGTGATTGTAACAGTAGCAACGGAAAAGTAAATAAGCGGAGAACAATATGTGAAAAGCTCGTACGCATTGGATCGGTGATGGAGAATTATGCCGGATGCGGTTCATCATGTAACAGTTATAACATAGGGTGACACATAACTAGCTCCAATTCATCAAAGTAATGTAGGCATGTATTCCGAATATAGTCATACGTGCTTATGGAAAAGAACTTGCATGACAACTTTTGTCCTACCCTCCCGTGGCAGCGGGGTCCTATTGGAGACTAAGGGATATTAAGGCCTCCTTTTAATAGAGTACCGGACCAAAGCATTAACACATAGTGAATACATGAACTCCTCAAACTACGGTCATCATCGGGAGTGGTCCCGATTATTGTCACTTCGGGGTTGCCGGATCATAACACATAGTAGGTGACTATAGACTTGCAAGATAGGATCAAGAACTCACATATATTCATGAAAACATAACAGGTTCAGATCTGAAATCATGGCACTCGGGCCCTAGTGACAAGCATTAAGCATAGCAAAGTCATAGCAACATCAATCTCGGAACATAATGGATACTAAGGATCAAACCCTAACAAAACTAACTCGATTACATGATAAATTGCTACCTCTTGAGCTTGCGTTGGATTTCCCCGAAGAGGAAAGGATGATGCAGCAGAGTAGCGTAAGTATTTCCCTCAGTTTTTGAGAACCAAGGTATCAATCCAGTAGGAGGCCACGCGCAAGTCCCCCGTACCTACACAACACAAAGAGCTCAACGCAACCAACGCGATTAGGGGTTGTCAATCCCTTCACGGTCACTTACGAAAGTGAGATCTGATAGATAATATTTTTGGTATTTTTGGTATAAAGATGCAAAGTAAAAAGTAAAAGGCAAAGTAAAAGCAAAGCAAGATTAAAGTGATGAAGATTGATATGATGAGAATAGACCCGGGGGCCATAGGTTTCACTAGTGGCTTCTCTCAAGAGCATAAGTATTCTACGGTGGATGAACAAATTACTGTTGAGCAATTGACAGAATTGAGCATAGTTATGAGAATATCTAGGCATGATCATGTATATAGGCATCACGTCCGTGACAAGTAGATCGAAACGATTCTGCATCTACTACTATTACTCCACTCATCGACCGCTATCCAGCATGCATCTAGAGTATTAAGTTAAAAACAGAGTAACGCTTTAAGCAAGATGACATGATGTAGAGAGACAAATTCATGCAATATGAAAAAAACATCTTGTTATCCTCGATGGCGACGATACAATACGTGTCTTGCTGCCCCTTCTGTCACTGGGAAAGAACACCGCAAGATCGAACCCAAAGCTAAACACTTCTCCCATGGCAAGAACTACCAATCTAGTTGGCCAAACCAAGCGGATAATTCGAAGAGACTTGCAAAGATAACCAATCATACATAAAAGAATTCAGAGAAGATTCAAATATTGTTCATAGATAGACTTGATCATAAACCCACAATTCATCGGTCTCAACAAACACACCGCAAATAGAAGAAGATTACATCGAATAGATCTCCACAAGAGAGGGGGAGAACATTGTATTGAGATCCATAAAGAGAGAAGAAGCCATCTAGCTAATAACTATGGACCCGAAGGTCTGAGGTAAACTACTCACACTTCATCAGGGAGGCTATGATGATGTAGAAGCCCTCTGTGATGACGGCCCTCTCCGGCGGAGCTCCGGAACAGGCCCCAAGATGGGATCTCGTGGATACAGAAAGTTGCGGCGGTGGAATTAGGTTTTTGGCTCCTGTTCTGATCGTTTAGGGGTACGTGGATATATATATAGGAGGAAGAAATACGTCGGTGGAGCTTTGGTGGGCCCACGAGGGTGGGGGCGCACCTGGGGGTGTAGGGCGCGCCCCCTACCTCGTGCCCTCCTCGGAGCTTTCTTGACGTAGGGTCCAAGTCTCACGTGTCTTATTCGGGAAGAAAATCACGTTCCAAAAAGGATTTTTCTGTTTGGACTCCGTTTGATATTCTGTTTCTTCGAAACACTGAAATGGGCAAAAAACAACAATTCTAGGCTGGGCCTCCGGTTAATAGGTTAGTCCCAAAAATAATATAAAAGTGGAAAATAAAGCCCAATATAGTCCAAAACATTAGATAATATAGCATGGAGCAATCAAAAATTATAGATACGTTGGAGACGTATCAGGCATCCCCAAGCTTAATTCCTGCTCGTCCTCGAGTAGGTAATGATAAAAAGAGAATTTTTGATGCGGAGTGCTACTTGGCATAATTTCAATGCTAAATTTCTTAAGTGTGGTATGGATATTCAGATTAGAAATATTCAAGACAAAAGTTCATATTGACATAAAGAATAATAACACTTCAAGCATACTAATAAAGCAATTATGTCTTCTCAAAATAACATGGCCAAAGAAAGTTTTCCCTACAAAATCATATAGTCTGGCTATGCTCTATCTTCACCACACAAAGTATTTAAATCATGCACAACTCCGATGACAAGCCAAGCAATTGTTTCACACTCTAACTTTTTCAAAACTTTTTCAATCTTCACACAATACATGAGCGTGAGCCATGGGCATAGCACTATGTGGAATAGAAGGGTGGTTGTGGAGAAGACAAAAAGGAGGGGAAGATAGTCTCACATCAACTAGGCGTATCAACGGGCTATGAAGATGCCCAACAATAGATATCAATGTGAGTGAGTAGGGATTGCCATGCAACGGATGCACTAGAGCTATAAGTATATGAAAGCTCATCAAAAGAAACTAAGTGGGTGTGCATCCAACTCGCTTGCTCACGAAGACCTAGGGCAATTTGAGGAAGCCCATCATTGGAATATACAAGTCAAGTTCTATAATGAAAAATTCCCACTAGTATATGAAAGTGACATAACGGGAGACTCTCTATCATGAAGATCATGGTGCTACTTTGAAGCACAAGTGTGGTAAAAGGATAGTAACATTGTCCCTTCTCTCTTTTTCTCTCATGTTTTTTATTTGGGTCTTTTCTCTCTTTTTTATGGCCTCTTTTTTTCCGTCCGGAGTCTCATCCCGACTTATGAGGGAATCATAGTCTCCATCATCCTTTCCTCACTTGGGATAATGCTCTATAAAATGATGATCATCACACTTTTATTTTTCTTACAACTCAACAATTACAACTCGATACTTAGAACAAATATGACTCTATATGAATGCCTCCGGCGGTGTACCGGGATATGCAATGAATCAAGAGTGACATGTATGAAAGAATTATGAATGGTGGCTTTGCCACAAATACGATGTCAACTACATGATCATGCTAGCAATATGACAATGATGGAGCGTGTCATAATAAACGGAACGGTGAAAAGTTGCATGGCAATATATCTCGGAATGGCTATGGAAATGCCATGATAGGTAGGTATGGTGGCTGTTTTGAGGAAGGTATATGGTGGGTGTATGATACCGGCGAAAGGTGTGCGGTATTAGAGAGGCTAGCAATGGTGTAAGGATGGGAAAAAGTGCATATAATCCATGGACTCAACATTAGTCATAAAGAACTCATATACTTATTGCAAAAATCTAGAAGTTATCAAAGCAAAGTATTACGCGCATGCTCCTAGGGGGATAGATTGGTAGGAAAAGATCATCGCTCGTCCCCGACCGCCACTCATAAGGAAGACAATCAATAAATAAATTATGCTCCGACTTCATCACATAACGGTTCACCATACGTGCATGCTACGGGAATCACAAACTTTAACACAAGTATTCTTTAAATTCACAACTACTAAACTAGCATAACTCTAATATTATCACCTCCATATCTCAAAACAATTATCATGCTTCAATCTTCTCTTAGTATTCAACGCACTCAAAAGAAAATTTCACATATCTTGAACACCAAGCATATTTATATTAAGCAAATTACCATGCTATTAAGACTCTCAAAATAATTTAAGTGAAGCATGAGAGATCAATAGTTTCTTTAAAACAAACCACCACCGTGCTCTAAAAGATCTAAGTGAAGCACATAGAGCAAAAATTATAACACTCAAAAGATATAAGTGAAGTGCATAGAGCAAAACTACATAGCTCAAAAGATATAAGTGAAGCACATAGAGTATTCTATCAAATTTCAATTCAAGTATGGCTCTCTCAAAAGGTGTGTACAGCAAGGATTATTGTGGCACACTAACAAACAAAGACACAAATAATACAAGACGCTCCAAGCAAAACACATATCATGTTGGTGAATAAAAATATAGCTCCAAGTAAATTACCGATGAAAGTGGACGAAAGAGGGGATGCCTTCCGGGGCATCCCCAAACTTTGACTTTTTGGTGTCCTTGGATTATCTTGGGAGTTACATGGGCATCCCCAAGCTTAGGCTCTTGCCACTCCTTGTTCCATAATCCATCAAAAGAATTCACCCAAAACTTGAAAACTTCACAACACAAAACTCAATAGAAATCTCGTGAGCTCCGTTAGAGAAAGAAAACAAAATACCACTTCAAAGTACTGTAATGAAATCATTATTTATTTATATTGGTGTTAAACCTACTGTATTCCAACTTCTCTATGGATCATACCCTATTTTACTAGCCATAGATTCATCAAAATAAGCAAACAACACACGAAAACAGAATCTGTCAAAAACAGAACAGTCTGTAGTAATCTGTAACTAACGCAAACTTATGGAACTCCAAAAAATCTACCAAAATTAGACGACCTAGACAATTTGTTTATTGATCAGCATCAATTATAATCAATATTTTATCACGTTCTGATGATTTGTAATAATTCGGGCACTGAACGCAAAGTTTCTGGAAATTACAGCAAGATCAAGTAACTATCATCCAAGAAGATCCAATAGGTCTAGCTTGGCACAAACACTAATTAAAACTCAAAACCACATCCGAACAGAAGGTAGATGGGTTATTTATTCCCTAACAGAAGAAAAACACAAAAAACTAAAAATAAAATTGGGTTGCCTCCCAACAAGCGCTATCATTTAACGCCCCTAGCTAGGCATAAAACCGAGGATAGATCTAGGTATTGCCATCTTTGGCAATAGGAGAGAAAAGAGCAAATTTTCTTTCTATGGAATTTATTCTCCTATTTTTTGAAAGCACATGGCCATTAATAGATGAAGTAAGATTAAGCACGTTACGGAAATTTGCATCTATACTAGATTTCATCTCTGATAATTTCATTTTGATAGAAGCATAAGAGGGTAGTAGATTCAACTTTATCGTTCATGGGGTGCCCAAATATAGTTTTCATCCTTTCATAGGTATCTATAGCATCCCCTTCAAGAAAACCCTCTTCAAAAATATAATCTAGCACTTGTTTGAAAGAAGTAGGTAAACCAACATAGAAACCTTTTAAGTAAACCTCAATTTGATATTGTGGTATATAGCTGGCCCTAATCCTTAATAACCTATCCCAAGCATCTTTTAAAGACTCATCAATTAAGTAACGAAAAATTCTAGAGTCATCTTCATCAAGATTATTTAAACTCTCATTATTAACCCCAGTGGGTCTTTCAATAGCATCATTATTTTTGAGCTTAGAGAGGATAGAGGGGTCATCCAAGGTACTAAGACCCTCGAAAGGACCTTTTGTTCTTTTTGACTCGGCCATGGCAACGGGAAAGCAACCGGAAAAGGAGAAGGAGAGAAAGAGGGCGAATAAAACGGCAAGGGTGAAGTGGGGGGGAGGAAAACGAGAGGCAAATGGCAAATAATGTAATGCGGGAGATAGGGATTGTGATGGGTACTTGGTATGTTGACTTTTTGCGTAGACTCCCCGGCAACGGCATCAGAAATTCTTCTTGCTACCTCTTGAGCTTGCGTTGGATTTCCCCGAAGAGGAAAGGATGTCGGTATGATGAGTAGCGTAAGTATTTCCCTCAGTTTTGGAGAACCAAGGTATCAATCCAGTAGGAGGCCACGCGCAAGTCCCTCGTACCTACACAACACAAAGAGCTCAACGCAACCAACGTGATTAGGGGTTGTCAATCCCTTCACGGTCACTTACGAAAGTGAGATCTGATAGATAATATTTTTGGTATTTTTGGTATAAAGATGCAAATTAAAAAGTAAAAGGCAAAGTAAAAGCAAAGCAAGATTAAAGTGATGAAGATTGATATGATGAGAATAGACCCCGGGGCCATAGGTTTCACTAGTGGCTTCTCTCAAGAGCATAAGTATTCTACGGTGGGTGAGCAATTGACAGAATTGAGCATAGTTATGAGAATATCTAGGCATGATCATGTATATAGGCATCACGTCCGTGACAAGTAGATCGAAACGATTCTGCATCTACTACTATTACTCCACTCATCGACTGCTATCCAGCATGCATCTAGAGTATTAAGTTAAAAACAAAGTAACGATTTAAGCAAGATGACATGATGTAGAGAGATAAATTCATGCAATATGAAATAAACCCCATCTTGTTATCCTCGGTGGCAACGATACAATACGTGTCTTGCTGCCCCTTCTGTCACTGGGAAAGAACACCGCAAGATCGAACCCAAAGCTAAGCACTTCTCCCATGGCAAGAACTACCAATCTAGTTGGCCAAACCAAACGGATAATTCGAAGAGACTTGCAAAGATAACCAATCATATATAAAAGAATTCAGAGAAGATTCAAATATTGTTCATAGATAGACTTGATCATAAACCCACAATTCATCGGTCTCGACAAACACACCGCAAATAGAAGAAGATTACATCGAATAGATCTCCACAAGAGAGGGGGAGAACATTGTATTGAGATCCAAAAAGAGATAAGAAGCCATCTAGCTAAAACCTATGGACCCGAAGGTCTGAGGTAAACTACTCACACTTCATCAGAGAGGCTATGATGATGTAGAAGCCCTCCGTGATGACGGCCCTCTCCGGCGGAGCTCCGGAACAGGCCCCAAGATGGGATCTCGTGGATACAGAAAGTTGCGGCGGTGGAATTAGGTTTTTGGCTCCTGTTCTGATCGTTTGGGGGTACGTGGATATATATAGGAGGAAGAAGTACGTCGGTGGAGCTTCGGTGAGCCCACGAGGGTGGGGGCGCGCCTGGGGGTGTAGGGCGCGCCCCCCTACCTCGTGCCCTCCTCGGAGCTTTCTTGACGTAGGGTCCAAGTCTCCTGTGTCTTATTCGGGAAGAAAATCACGTTCCAAAAAGGATTTTTCTGTTTGGACTCCGTTTGATATTATGTTTCTTCGAAACACTAAAATAGGCAAAAAACAGCAATTCTGGGTTGGGCCTCCGGTTAATAGGTTAGTCCCAAAAATAATATAAAAGTGGAAAATAAAGCCCAATATAGTCCAAAACAGTAGATAATATAACATGGAACAATCAAAAATTATAGATACGTTGGAGACGTATCATAAATCTCATCCAACCCATCACCGTCCAGCAAGCCTACGATGGAATTACTCAGGCACGACGGTGAGCATCATGAAATTGGTGATGGAGGATGGTTGATGATGACGATGGCGACTGATTCCCCTCTCCGGAGCCCCGAACGGACTCCAGATCAGCCCTCCCGAGAGAGTTTAGGGCTTGGCGGTGGCTCTGTATCGTAAAACACAATGAATCCTTCTTTGTGATTTTTTTCTCCCCGAACACGAATATATAGAGTTGGAGTTGAGGTCAGCGGAGCTCCAGGGGGGCGCCCAGGGGGGCAGGCACGCCCCCACCCTCGTGGACAGGGTGTGGGCCCCCTGGCCTTGATTCTTTTGCCAGTATTTTTTATTAATTCCAAAATAATTCTCTGTGAAGTTTCAGGTCATCCGAGAAATTTTGTTTCTGCACAAAAATAACACCATGGCAATTCTGCTGAAAACAGCGTCAGTCCGGGTTAGTTCCATTCAAATCATGCAAGTTAGAGTCCAAAACAAGGGCAAAAGTGTTTGGAAAAGTAGATACGACGGAGACGTATCAACTCCCCCAAGCTTAAACCTTTGCTTGTCCTCAAGCAATTCAGTTGATAAACTGAAAGTGATAAAGAAAAACTTTTACAAACTCTGTTTGCTCTTGTTGTTGCAAATATGTAAAGCCAGCATTCAAGTTTTCAGCAAAGATTATGAACTAACCATATTCACAATAACATTTAGGTCTCATGTTTACTCATGTCAATGGCATAATCAACTAGCGAGCAATAATAATAAATCTCAGATGATAACACTTTCTCAAAACAATCATGATATGATATAACAAGATGATATCTCGCTAGCCCTTTCTGAGACCGCAAAACATAAATGCAGAGCACCTTTAAAGATCAAGGACTGACTAAACATTGTAATTCATGGTAAAAGAGATCCAGTCATAGTCATACCCAATATAAATTAACAGTAATGGATGCAAATGACAGCGGTGCTCTCCAGCTGGTGCTTTTCAATAAGGGGGTGATGACTCAACATAAAAGTAAATAGATAGGCCCTTCGCAGAGGGAAGCAGAGATTTGTAGAGGTGCCAGAGCTCGATTTTAAAGCAGAGATAAATAATACTTTGAGCGACATACTTTCATTGTCAACATAACAACCGAGAGATGGCGATATCTTCCATGCTACACACATTATAGGCGGTTCCTAAACAGAATGGTAAAGTTTATACTCCCCCTCCACCAACAAGCATCAATCCATAGCTTGCTCGAAACAACGAGTGCTTCCAACTAACAAGAGTGTCGGGGGAGTTTTGTTTGCAATTATTTTGATTTGATTTGCTTAGAGCATGGGACTGGGCATCCCTGTGACCAGCCATTTTCTCGTGAGTGAGGAGCGGAGTCCACTCCTCTTGAGAATAACCCGCCTAACATGGAAGATATAGATAGCCCTAGTTGGTACATGAGCTATTTGAGCATACAAAACAGAATTTCATTTGAAGGTTTAGAGTTTGGCACATACAAATTTACTTGGAACGGCAGGTAGATACCGCATATAGGAAGGTATAGTGGACTCATATGGAATAACTTTGGGGTTTAAGGGATTGGATGCACAAGCAATATTCCCGCTTAGTACAAGTGAAGGCTAGCAAAAGACTGGGAAGCGACCAACTAGAGAGCGACAACAGTCATGAACATGCATTAAAATTAATAAATAATGAGTACAAGCATGAGTAGGATATAATCCACCATGAACATAAATATCATGAAGGCTATGTTGATTTTGTTTCAACTACATGCGTGAACATGTGCCAAGTCAAGTCACTTGAATCGTTCAAAGGAGGACACCACCCTATCATACCACATCACAACCATTTTAATAGCATGTTGGCACGCAAGGTAAACCATTATAAAATCCTAGCTAATTAAGCATGGCATAAGCAACTATAATCTCTAATTGTCATTGCAAACATGTTCATTCATAATAGGCTGAATCAGGAACAATGAACTAATCATATTTACAAAAACAAGAGAGGTCGAGTTCATACCAGCTTCTCTTATCTCAATCAGTCCATCATATATCGTCATAATTGCCTTTCACTTGCACGCCCGAACGATGTGGAAAATAATAATAGTGCACATGCATTGGACTAAGCTAGAATCTGCGAGCATTCAATGAATAGGAGAAGACAAGGCAATATGGGCTCTTGGTTAAATCAACAATGCATATAAGAGCCACTTCAACATTTTCATTATAATCTTTTCCTATCGACCCCCAAAGAAGATAAAAGAAATAAAACTATTTACATGGGAAAGCTCCCAACAAGCAAAAAAAGAACGGGAAATATTTTTGGGTTTTTCTTTTAAATATTACTACAAGCATGGAAAGTAAACTAGCTAAAAGCTACAATTAATTTTTTTTTTCTTAAGGTTTATCAAACACACAAGAAGAAAGCATAAAAAGGAAAATAAACTAGCATGGATATTACAGTGAAAAAGTATGAGCACCGACAACTAGCATGAGTGTGTAAACATAAATGTAATGTCGGTGAGAAATACGTACTCCCCCAAGCTTAGGCTTTTGGCCTAAGTTGGTCTATGGCCACGGCTGGCCTGGCGGATATCCAAAGTTGCAGCTAGGGTCGTACTGAGATGAAGCGGCTATTGCATCGTGGGCCGCAGCGTGGAGGCGGGCTGTCTCAACCCTTATCTCGTACTCGTTCGCCTCCTCTCTGGTTATAAAATATCTCCCTTTCGCCTGAAAGTCAAAGAAAGTAGAAGCAGGGAGAGCGGCGTGATAGGTGCGTCGTCTGTCAAAGATTAGTCGATACTGAAGGAACTGATCGTTCCTCTCAACAATCTGATGACGAACCATAGCCTCATGATCTAAATAAGCAGGAGGTGACTCAACATCTATACCTACTAATAAAAGAAATAGGTATTCTTAGTCCGTCATGCTATTTTATAGAAACCCCCCTAATGTTTCTGACATTAAACCCGCAGTACATATTAAATGTTTTTTAAAATACACATATCTTCTAAATCGTAACTCCAATTTTAACATGTTATATATGGAATTTAATTAGAAAAATATATAGAATCTGAATATGATGGTATTTTACCTGTTAACTATTTGAAGAAAAAAAACTATCTAGGGTGCAATCTTAATCAATAGCGCATTATCCGTCTTTCTTTCATATCGGTACTGATCCGGATTATGGATGAACATCTCAGCAAAATCAGGATTAAAGACGGAATTAAAGATCACTTGCCCATTTCTTTGTACGTATTAAATCTACATGCAAGCCGTGTTTAAATAAAAGACATGTGCAATCTTGAACTTGCGCTTTTGTAGGCAAAAACCATCTTTGTTTGGGCCGTAGCTTCAAATACTCAGATTATAGACCATTTTTTATAAATTAAGAGCATGGGGTATTCTTTTCTCCCGTTGCAACGCACGGGCCCTTTTGCTAGTCATACTCACGTATGGGTATATTAAGAAAACTAGCTAAACGGGTTGCATAAATTCCACCAAAGAAATCTCCATTAAATCTATTATTATGCAACCTACGTGCAACAATGGCTCCCAAATTATAATGTTTATCTCCTAATATGGCACTCCCGAGAATACTGAGATTAGGGACACACATGTGACATGCTTCATCCTTACCATTTATGCACCTACCTATGAAGAGAGCAAAATAATGTATAGCAGGAAAATGAATTCTCTCTATGGTAGCTTGTGTTATATTTCTAGACTCCCCCACAGTTATACTAGCAAGAAAATCTCTAAACTCAGATTTGCGAGGCTCACTGGTGCTACCCCATTGTGGAAGTTTGCAAGCAGTATTAGAATCCTCCAAGTCCATGGTATAAGAATTTTCATAAAGATCAAACAGGACAGTTTGAGAATTGCATGATGATGAAAATTCAAACCTCCTCACAAAGAAATCAGTGAGGAAGTGGTACTTACGGCACTTATCTGCCTCGAAGCTCACAAGATCAGCGTTACATACATATGCGTTAAATTCTTCCTTGATTCCTGCTCGATCCATAAAGTCCTCAGAAGGCCATTCACAAGCCCGCACTTGAGCTTCCCTTGGTGGTTCATCGTCGGCATCGCGCATTGCGAGCCGGGGTCCTTGCTTCCTTGAAGGACCACCTTGGTACATTTTCCTAAACATATCTCTTCCTCTGAAAAATTTCTGAAATTTTAGTAACTTCAAATAAAAGTGAACCAAGCTCAATAAAATTGATAGCAACTACTCCTACAAGTGCCTAGAGACTATATCATGCATTAGAACTACTTGGAACCATATAAATTTGATATGCAAGCTCAAGAACATGGTCACCTAGGAAGCAAAATTTTGCAATGAATAAAGCACTAGAACAAAAACTAATTAGACCATTGGAGGAGTCACATACCAAGGAACAATCCCCCAAAGCAGTTTTGTGAGAGGTGCTTTGAGCAAGGAGATCTAAATCGCGGCAAAATGAGCTAGAACTCGTGCTTGAGCTGGTTAGTTATTTTTTTGGGAGGAAGAAGGAGTGTGTGGTGGCTGGAATAAGTGGAGGGGAGCCACCATGGGCCCACGAGGCAGGGGGCGCGCCCAGGGGGTGGGCGCGCCCTGGACCCTCGTGGCCAGGTGCTTGCTCCCCCTGCTGTGTTCTCAGTGCCAGATATTGTCAAATATTCTAGAAAAAATCATATTGCATTTTCGGGGCATTTGGAGAACTTTTATTTTTGGCGTATTTTTTATTGCACGGATAATTCAGAAAACAGATAGAAAATACTATTTTTGCTTTATTTCAACTAAATGACAGAAGGTAAAAGGAGGGTATAGAAAGTTGTGCTTTCTAACTTCATCCATCTCATGCTCATCAAAAGGAATCCACTAACAAGGTTGATCAAGTCTTGTTAATAAACTCATTGCGAATAACATGGAACCGGAGAAATTTCGAATAACACTATGTTACTCAACGGGGATATGCACATCCCCAATAATAAGAATATCATATTTCTTCTTGACAGTAGGAAGAGGAAATTCAAAACCTCCAATAATAATCGATGGAATTTTTCCAATAGAATTTATACTGTGAACTTGAGGTTGTTTCCTCGGAAAGTGTACCGTATGCTCATTGCCATTAACATGAAAAGTGACATTGCCTTTGTTGCAATCAATAAGCCCCTGCAGTATTCAAAAAGGGTCTTCCAAGAATAATAGACATACTATCGTCCTCGGGAATATCAAGAATAACAAAGTCGGTTAAAATAGTAATGTTTGCAACCACAACAGGCACATCCTCACAAATACCGACAGGTATAGCAGTTGATTTATCAGCCATTTGCAAAGATATTTCAGTAGGTGTCAACTTATTCAAATCAAGTCTATGGTATAAAGAGATAGACATAACACTAACACCAGCTCCAAGATCACATAAAGCGATTCTAACATAATTTCTTTTAATGGAGCAAGGTATAGTGGGTACTCCTGGATCTCCAAGTTTCTTAGGTATTCCACCCTTAAAAGTATAATTAGCAAGCATGGCGGAAATTTCGGCTTTCGGTATCTTTCTTTTATTTGTAACAATTTCTTCATGTACTTAGCATGAGGATTCATTTTGAGCATATCAGTCAAATGCATACACAAGACGATAGGGCTAATCATTTCAGCAAAGCGCTCAAAATCCTCATCATCCTTTTTCTTGGATGGTTTGGGAGGAAAAGGCATGGGTTTCTGAATCCATGGTTCTCTTTCTTTACCGTGCTTCCTAGCAACAAAGTCTCTCTTATCATAACGTTGATTCCTTGATTGTGGGTTACCAAGATCAACAATAGGTTCAATTTCTACATCATTATCATTACTAGGTTGAGCATCGACATGAACATCATCATTAACATTATCATTAGGTTCATGTTCATTACCAGATTGTGTTTCAGCATCAGAGATAGAAATATCATTGGAATTTTCAGGTGTCTACAAGAGGTTCACTAGAAGCATGCAAAGTCCTATCATTTTTCTTTTTCTTCTTTTTAGAAGGACTAGGTGCATCTACATTAGTTCTTTGAGAATCCTGCTCAATTCTCTTAGGGTGGCCCTCGGGATACAAAGGTTCCTGAGTCACTTTACCCCCTCCAGTCATAACTCTAACAGCAAAGTCATTATTCTTACTATTCAATTCATTGAGCAAATCATTCTGAGCTTTAATTACTTGTTCTACTTGAGTGGTAACCATAGAAGCATGTTTACTAATAAGTTTAAGTTCACCTTTAACTCTAGACATATAATCACTCAAGTGTTCAATCATATAAGCATTTTGTTTCAATTGTCTACCAAAATAAGCATTAAAATCTTCTTGCTTAACCATAAAGTTATCAAACTCATCCAAACATTGGCTAGCAAACTTAGTAGGAGGGATTTCAGCTTTATCATATCTATAGAGAGAATTTACCTTTACTACTTGTGTCCGGTTATCAAGACCATGTGTTTCTTCAATAGGTGATGAATTAAGACCATATATTTCTTCAACAGGCGGTAAATTAAGACCATGTATTTCTTCAATAGGAGGTAAATTCTTAACATCTTCAGCTTTAATACCCTTTTCTTTCATAGATTTCTTTGCCTCTTGCATATCTTCAAGACTGAGAAATAGAACACCCCTATTCTTCGGAGTTGGCTTAGGAGTTAGTTCAGGAAGTGTCCAATTGTTTTCATTAGTCAACATATTATTCAATAGAATTTCAGCTTGATCAACAGTTCTTTCCCTGAAAACACAACCAGCACAACTATCCAGGTGATCTTTGGAAGCATCGGTTAGTCCATTATAAAAGATATCAAGTATTTCATTTTTCTTGAGAGGATGATCAGGCAAAGCATTAAGTAATTGGAGAAGCCTCCCCCAAGCTTGTGGGAGACTCTCTTCTTCAATTTGCACAAAATTATATATTTCCCTTAAAGCAGCTTGTTTCTTATGAGCAGGGAAATATTTAGCAGAGAAGTAATAAATCATATCCTGGGGACTACGCACACAACCAGGATCAAGAGAATTGAACCATATCTTAGCATCACCCTTTAATGAGAAAGGAAATATCTTAAGGATATAATAGTAGCGAGTTTTCTCATCATTAGTGAACAGGGTGGCTATATCATTTAATTTAGTAAGATGTGCCACAACAGTTTCAGATTCATAGCCATAAAAAGGATCAGATTCAACCAAAGTAATTATATCCAGGTCGACAGAGAATTCATAATCCTTATCAGTAATAAAGATAGGTGAAGTAGCATAAGCAGGATCATATTTCATTCTAGCATTCAGAGTTTTTTCTTTCAGCTTAGCTAATAATTTCTTAAGATCACTTCTATCATTGCAAGCAAGAAAGTCTCTAGCAGTTTCTTCATCCATAACATAGCCCTTAGGCACAACAGGCAATTCATATCTAGGGGGAGAGTCTTCATCATCACTTTCATCAATATTATAAGTTTCAATAATTTCATTCTCTCTAGCCCTAGCCAGTTGTTCATCAAGAAATTCACCAAGTGGCACAGTAGTATCAACCATAGAAGTAGTTTCATCATAAGTATTATGCATAGCAGAAGTGGCATCATCAATAACATTGCGACATATCAGAATTAATAGCAGAAGCAGGTTTAGGTGTCGCAAGCTTACTCAAAACAGAAGGTCAATCAAGTGCAGTGCTAGATGGCAGTTCCTTACCTCCCCCCGTAGTTGAGGGAAAAATCTTAGTTCTTTCGTCTTTCAAGTTCTTCATAGTGACCAGCATATATAAATCCCAAGTGACTCAAAAAATAGAGTTATGCTCCCCGGAAACGGCGCCAGAAAATAGTCTTGATAACCCACAAGTATAGGGGATCGCAACAGTTTTCGAGGGTAGAGTATTCAGCCCAAATTTATTGATTCGACACAAGGGGAGCCAAAGAATATTCTCAAGTATTAGCAGTTGAGTTGTCAATTCAACCACACCTGGATAACTTAATATCTGCAGCGAAGTATTTAGTAGCAAAGTAGTATGGAAGTAATGGTAACGGTAGCAAAAGTAATATTTTTGGGTTTTGTAGTGATTGTAACAGTAGCAAACAATATGTGAAAAGCTCGTAGGCATTGGATCGGTGATGGAGAATTATGCTGGATGCGGTTCATCATGCAACAGTTATAACATAGGGTGACACAGAACTAGCTCCAATTCATCAAAGTAATGTAGGCATGCATTCCGAATATAGTCATAGATGCTTATGGAAAAGAACTTGCATGACATATTTTGTCCTACCCTCCCGTGGCAGCGGGGTCCTATTGGAAACTAAGGGATATTAAGGCCTCCTTTTAATAGAGTATCGGACCAAAGCATTAACACATAGTGAATACATGAACTCCTCAAACTACGGTCATTGTCGGTGTCAAAACAGGCGGATCTCGGGTAGGGGGTCCCGAACTGTGCGTCAAGGCCGGATGGTAACAGGAGACAAGGGACACGATGTTTTTACCCAGGTTCGGGCCCTCTCGATGGAGGTAAAACCCTACTCCTGCTTGATTAATATTGATGATATGGGTAGTACAAGAGTAGATCTACCACGAGATCAAGGAGGCTAAACCCTAGAAGCTAGCCTATGGTATGATTGTTGTCTATGGAGTTGATGTCCTACGGACTACAACCCTCCGGTTTATATAGACACCGGATAGGGTTAGGGTTACACAGAGTCGGTTACAATGGTAGGAGATCTTGAATATCCGCATCGCCAAGCTTGCCTTCCACGCCAAGGAAAGCCCCATCCGGACACGGGACGAAGTCTTCAATCTTGTATCTTCATAGTCCTGGAGTCCGGCTGAAGGTATAGTCCGGCTACCCGAACACCCCCTAATCCAGGACTCCCTCAGTAGCCCCTGAACCATGCTTCAATGACGACGAGTCCGGCGCGCAGAATGTCTTCGGCATTGCAAGGCGGGTTCCTCCTCCAAGTCCTTCATAGAAGATTGTAAACACCAAGAGTAGTGTCCGGCTCTACAAAATAAGTTTCCACATATTGCCATAGAGAGAATAATATTAACACAAATCAAATCTGCTGAAGTATTCCGCAGTGCGCCATCACACTACGGCCAAGTCCTTTACTCGAATCGTTTTTACTTTTCCACCTCGGCACGTTTTGCGAGGCGGTTTCCTTGGCACGTCTTGTAAAAGCAGAGATCGTGTTCCCCCCTTTACGGGATTCTCATCAATACGGATGTGGGTAACCCAATCGTGCCCGTTAGCATGTTTTCTCGATTAAAGGCGAGTCCCAAATGGTTACGGGGAGGGCTCTTGGTATTCAACCTCTTATAAGGAGACCAAGGCCTTGCTCCTTTTTTCAATCTCAAACGAGTTCGCCCGTCGCCTCGAGTTCCAACACTCTAGGCTCCAGATTCCGGGCGCTTCGGACCTTCGACAATGTCCGGCTCTGACCTCCAAGGCCGATGGACGCCCTCCTCCGTCACGGAGGAGGACGTGCTAAAGTTGAGAGAAGCTAAGTTCTTGACCGGTGAAATTTTGCATAGGTTGCCTGCTCCAGGGCAGGTCATTCCTAGTCCCCAGCCCGGTGAGAGCGTGGTATTCATGTCTCACTTCCTTCGGGGGTTAGGCTTCCCAATGGATCCCTTTGTGAGGGGGTTGCTGTTTTATTACGGGCTGGAATTCCACGACTTAGCTTCGGAGTCCATCCTCCATATCTCCTCATTCATTGTCGTGTGTGAAGCGTTCCTCCCTGTTACCCCTCACTTCGGATTATGGCTCAAGACCTTTAAAGTGGAGCCGAAGATGATCGAGGGACGGCACGCAGAGTGCGGAGGTGCTGTTATAAGCAAAAATGCCGATGCTCCATGGCCCAAGGGCTCTTTTCAAGAGGAGCTGGGCTTGTGGCAACGAGAGTGGTTTTATATCACCGCTCCCCGGGGCAGCAAGTGGGTGGCGCCTCCTGCCTTTCGCTCGGGTCCCCCACCACGGCTAACGTCATGGGTCAACAAAGGGTTAGATTGGGGGTTACCCAAAGACGTGCCCCTGTTGCAGGGCCGCATTAAGTATCTCTTGTAAGGAGACCTCAGCCTGGTCAAGGTGACGCAGGTCATGCTGATTCGCCGAATATTGCCCGGCAAACGTCGCTCCCTTCGCCTGTGGGAGTTTAATCCAGACGGACCACGAGCTCTCCAGAGTTTCATGGGCATAACGCCCACGGAGATGTATAAATTGTTCTTCGGATCACAAGAGATGTGTCCGGATTTAACCGAGGATGCAGGCCTAAGCTGCAATCGCCCGGATACTCAAGTAAGTAACCTTGTGCCCGGACCTGCTATCCGTATAATTGTCAAAAACTTGCCCCTAAAAGAGCTGTCCTTTTAAACAGGAGTGGATAGCGAAGGCAAAGATGATCAGGTGTCCCGCTCCCCTTCCCGAAACCAGGCCGGATCCCGTGCTTGTCAGGATGTTGAAGATAATGCCTCTGGAGGGAAGCAAGGGGGAGGACAAGGAAACTATGGCCTCCTCGAAGGAGGCTGCTCCGAAGGGAGGAACCGAAAATTCCTCTCCTAAGGGGAAGAAGAGGGCCGCCTCTGACGACGCGGAGACCATGGCCTAAAGCGGGGGAAAACATCCTCGTCAGAGGGTCCGACGCCGGGGAGTTCCTCGGCCGAACTGCGCCCTCAAAGGGATCAACCCTCCAGCGAGCCGTAAGTAAAGAAAGGTTTTCCTTCTGAGGGATGAGAGAGATCCTTGATTTATATCTGAGAAGATTTAACCGAAATTTTACCTTGTAGCTCGGACCTCAGCCCTTCTCAGCAGAGCTCGTCTTCGGGGGATCTTCTTCTGGAGATGATGGAGAGCGGGACGCCTCCCCCTGCCGTACCGCCTAGCGAGGTGGGCGACCCTGAGGTGTCGTCGCGGAGGATTTCTCCGAACCCGGCAGGGGCGGAAGATAGCTATATGCCCCCCAAGGTTCTCTGTGTCCGGCCTTCGAAAGAGGCCATGGGACAAGTCTGGCACCGTCTGGTGCTCGGCCGGAGGAGCTAAAGATTCTGCTGGGGCGAGCTTCTATCTCAGAGGAGCACCGTGCATTGATGGGCGCGGTGATTGAAAGGATTTCATCCACAGAAAGCGGCTTGCATGAAGCCGTCAAAAGCTTACTGACGGGTTTTGAGGTATGTTAGATAATGTACACTTTTGTCAGTTGCACATAAGTAAGATGCGCCCTGTGTAGATAGTAGCCCCTGAGACTCTGTGCGTCATCAAGAAATGACGGCACGCAGAGGATCCTAATCCCAGGTCTTAAGATGTCGCCTTTGAATGTAGGCGGCAGGGTGTACGGAATCGAGCCGAACTGATGATTGTGCCGAACTAAAGCGGCAACTGGACATGGCAGATGCCGACATCGCGCTTGTCAACAAGCGGCTTGATGAGGCTCAAGGTATGTAATTCCTCGGGCGGCATCAGGTAAGAAGAGTTTTATGCCAGTGTCTTACGATGTGTGTGCTTGACGCAGATGGTGCGGCCGCCGTGGAGAGTCTTAGGGCAGAACTTGCCCGAGCTAAAGAACAAGCCAGAAAAAGCGATGCGGCTGCCAAGAAAGCCCCTGAAGAGCTGACAGCCGAACAGGCTGCTCACTGCCGAAGCAAGGAAGAGATGGCCGAGATGGCCAAAAAGTTAAAGAGCGCTGCAGACCGTTGCAAACTTCTTGAGAAAGAAGACCAGGCGAAACAGACAGACTTAGAGAAGGCCGTTGCCGATGCCAAGGACGCGCGCTCTGCGATGAGAGCTGCGAAGGAGGAGCTGCGTCAGGCCGAACAGATTGCGGCTGGAAAGCCCTTTATGCTGCGAAGAAAATTTTGCGATCCTAAGTTTGCTCCGTTGGACCGGATGTGGAGTGTGGAGGATACCTATCTGGATTTGGCAGCGAGTGCTGCTGATGCGACCGAACACTTTCGAGATCAGAAAGATCGCGAAGTGGAAAAGCTTTTATGGTCGCAGTTTCACAATCCAGAGCGTCCACTCGCAGTGGACTATCGTTTGGCTCAATGGGCCGAACTGAATAGGTTGTCCGGACTCGCCATGAAGTACGTCATGGGTCATTTGTGGCCGGGGAGATCGGAGCCGAAGAGTTATTTCAGCTTGGTGCAGCAATTCCTTGATGCGGTGCCGCGTATTGATGCAATGAAGAGGTCAGCATGCATAGAGGGCGCACGGATGGCTCTTGCCCGTGTCAAAACATACTGGGCAGAGATGGAGACCGCCGTTGTTGCGTCCCGAGACTCGGACAAAAGCCGAGTACCCTCCAAGCACTATTTTCAGGAAGTCCTTGAAGGCGCCCGTGTAATAGAGGCGCAGTGCTCGAAGGATGCTATGTTATGATAGCATATGTAATTATAAAGTAATATTTTGATAGATTGTAGTGGCATTTTATACTTGTGCCTTCAAGTATTGGGAACACCTCCTGTGCGGCCGTTTTAAGATATATATATATACAAAACCTAAAAGATGGTAGTCGTTGGCTTCAGCCCCCACGCACATAGTGCGGGGGTGCTCGCAGAAGACGCATTTTCACACTTAACCCAACGTCTTGGTCCTACAAAGGAGGTGATAGCGCAGCGGGCCAGGCAACCGGACTATAATGCTTTAACACTTTCACTTAGCCATAGGAGCTTGACAGTGGGACTATTTAGGTAGCCCTTTGGTGGCGACTGCGCTCGCCCGAGTTCGGGGCGCGTATGTGCCTGGCCGGGAAACGACCCTTCGTTAAAGTGGAGGAATCCTATAGATTCCGATAGGTCATCGAGTGGCTGGCCAGTCTCACGCTACATCATGACAGTCAGTTTTCGGCTTTCTCTACTGAGGTGCTCGCCCGGCCGAACCGGGGCACAATCGCAGTAGTTCTCCTGGTGCTACCTTAGCCGATAGAGCGGAACGTAAGGTAGCCGAACTCAGGAGCCGGGCAACCCAACATTTGACCAAAGACATGATTCGGAGCTGATGCATATAATGCCAAAACTCGCGACGCCGAACACTCCCTAAGGTGTTCGGTCTTTATGAGTGCGGGAGAAGCAACACTCTTTATTAAAAAGCCCCTAGTGTCCAGGTACGCGCAAAAATTCTGACGTGGCCACATGCCAAGACGCCAGCCTCCTCCTTGGTTATATCAGAGAAAACCAGGGGATATGTAGCAACAAGAGACAGTAAAAAAGGTTTACGCAGGGTCTTAATCTAAAGAGAATCCTTAGGAAGGGTCCCTACTGCACGTCTGCGCCTGTGTCTCCGTTGTGCCATATCCTGGACGGGCGTCGCACGACGTTCATCTGTAAAAGAGAGGAACTGAATTGAAAAATGTGTCGTGCCGAACAAAAGTTTAAAATAAACAAAGTAAAAAATATATATAATTGAGCTTTATTGTCTCTCATTGTATATGTACGAAGCCCCTAGTGCGGGGGTATATGGCCACTAAGCCTGCATCAATGATAATTTTGTACCGAACTCATCTATCCGTGTTCGCAGTCTTTAATGACCTATTCCGAAGTTTTTTTGGCCGGTGAAGCCATTTTACTGTGGGGCTGTCAAAGCGGCCGCACAGTCCTCCGCTTAGGGGAGGCGCACTTCAATGCTTCCCCTTCAAAGAAATGATGCCTCGTGGACCGGGCATCTTAAGCGTAAGAGACGCATAATGCGGTATTGCGTTAAAGCGGGCGAAGGCTTCGCGTCCCAGTAGTGCTTGATGGAGACTTGAGAACGGGACGATGTGGAAGGTCAGCTTTTCACGGCGGAAGTTATCGGTAGAGCCGAATATAACTTCAAGCCGGAGAAAAACCATGCAATGGGTGTCCGGACCAGGTGTTACCCCTTGAAAGGAGGTTTTGCTGCGGTGGATTCTTGCTGGGTCTATCCCCATGTGACGGACTGTGTCCTGATAAATCAGGTTTAGTCCACTGCCGCCGTCCATAAGGACATTCGAAAATTGTAGTCCGCCAATTATTGGATCGAGTACCAAGGCAGTCCAGCCTGCGTTCCTGATACTTCTAGAGTAATCCAGCTGATCGAAGGTGATTGGTTTTGACAACCAGTGGCGGGACCCTTTTGGGATAGGTCGTGTGGTGCGTACCTTTATGGGCGCCGCACGTTTTTTATGTGAAGTAAGTTTACTGTTTTTACTTCTTGTGGGAAGTTCTTTTGTTTCCGGGTGCTCTACTTTTGGGGTTCGTCCTCGTCTTCGCTTGGTGTGTTGAGCCCCTTGTGTTCGGCATTGAGTCTGTCGGATTGTTTGAAAACCCAACAATCTCTGTGGGTATGGTTAGCAGGCTTCCCAAGAGTGCTGTGTATTTGACATATCCTGTCCAGGATTTTGTTTAAGTTGGATGGATCGTCCCTGTTATCCTGGAGGGACGGTTTTGTCTGATTCTGTCGTGAGCCCTTGAATCCGGCGTTGATTGCCGTGCTCTTCGGACTTTTTTCTTTAGTCCGGCGACGGTCCTTGTTGCGTCGCGGTTTTCCGTTTCCATCCCTAGTTTCGGATGTACTTGGGTCGCTAGAGCTGCATCTTGCCAACCAGCTGTCCTCTCCTGCACAAAAGCGGGTCATGAGGCTTGTTAGTGCAGCCATTGTTCTTGGCTTTTCTTGGCCGAGGTGTCTGGCAAGCCATTCGTCTTGGACGTTATGCCTGAAAGCTGCTAAGGCTTCGGCGTCCGGACAGTCGACTATCTGATTCTTTTTAGTGAGGAATCTATTCCAGAACTGCCGAGCTGATTCTCCGGGCTGTTGAGTTATGTGACTAAGATCGTCTGCATCTGGAGGGCGAACATAGGTCCCTTGAAAATTTGCTCGGAAAGCATCCTCGAGCTCTTCCCAACTTCCAATTGTGTTTTCGGGAAGGCTTTTAAGCCAATGCCGGGCTGGCCCTTTAAGCTTGAGGGGTAAATATTTTATGGCGTGGAGATCATCTCCTCTAGCCATATGTATGTGGAGGATATAATCCTCGATCCAGACTCCAGGGTCTGTTGTTCCATCATATGCCTCTATGTTTACGGGTTTGAATCCCTCTGGAATTCATAGTCCAGGACCTCATCGGTGAAACATAGGGGGTGTGCGGCGCCCCTGTATTTGGGTGTGCCGGATTCTGATGATGGCTTTATTGCATTACTCACGAGAGCTTGCTTTCTTGGCCCGTAAATGGACCTAATTGGGCCATGATGCGAATCCTTAAGTGGGTCGCATGCCGTCTTAAGTGCGGCGCCGCTTGCCGCTTTTATGCTAGCCGTGGGGTCGTCTATCCGACCGTGTGGTTTTCTTATTTTTTGAGTGCGAGGGCTCTAGGGCCTCTTCGTCGAATTCAGGCAGTAGCTTTCTCTTCGGATAGCTTTTAGTGCGGCGTCTGTCACCGTATTTATCTGCGGTATTGAGTACTTTGCTCCATCTAATCCTGAGTGCGTCTTCCGCTGTTTTTAGCTTCAGCTTCTGCTTTTTCAGGCTGCGTGCTGTTGCAATGAGCCTCTTGTGGAGATTCTTCTGCTTCGTGGGTTTATCCGGCGTAAGGTCGTCCAGAATGCCGTTTTCGCCGGGGGAGGGATGTTCGGTTTCTCTATCCGTGTTGCCCTGTTCGGACGGTTGCTCTAAGGCCTGCTCGTCGTCTACCGGCTCATCCTGCTCTATGGCTGGGTCTTTATCGAGGCGGGGCTTGGGTCGGTGTTTACGCCGATGCTTTGATTGCTTTTCGGGGGGTCTATCTCCCGTTCCCTCCCCTTTTTCCTCGTTGTCGCTTCCTTTAGGGGTATCCACCATGTACACATCGTGAGATGAGGTGGCTGTCCAGTGCCCTATGGGCGTTGGTTCATCCGTATCTCCTGCATCATCATCCATGCTGTCGATGTCTGCGGAGTCGAAGTTGAGCACGTCGTTTAAATTCTCGACAGTGGCTACCAAGTGGGTGGTGGGCGGGCTTTGAATTTCTTCATCGTCCGTATCCCATCCTCGCTGACCGTAGTCCGGCCAGGGCTCTCCTGATAAAGAGAGAGACTTGAGCGAATTCAGGATGTCGCCAAAAGGCGAGTGCTGAAAGATGTCCGCGGCGGTGAACTCCATTATCGGCGCCCAATCGGATTCAATCGGCAGGGGCGCGGGGGTTCGGAGTTCAGAGCGGAGTCCGGATCCTTGGAGTCACGGGTCATGCAGAGTGCGGGGCTGGCGTTCGGCTCGATCGCCTTTGAGATCGCAGCCCCCGAGGTGACGTCCAACCACTCATCCTCGATTGGCGCAGCTGGCTCCGAATTGAGGGTCAGAGCCGGTGCGTTTGCGGCCTCCAGGGCACTGTTCGGCGACAGAGCTAGATCATGCCCCGCGAGACAGTGCAGCGCGCTTGGCTGTGGCTCGAATCCGTCGAAGATCAAATCTCCGCGGATGTCTGCCGTGTAGTTTAGGCTTCCAAACCTGACCTGATGGCCAGGGGCGTAGCTTTCGATCTGCTCCAGGTGGCCAAGCGAATTGGCCCGCAGTGCGAAGCCGCCGAAGATGAAGATCTGCCCGAGGAGAAAAGTCTCACCCTGGACCGCATCGTTGTTGATGATCAAAGGAGCCATCGAGCCCAAAAGTGACGACACAGAGGAACTCTCAATGAAAGCACCAATGTCGGTGTCAAAACCGGCGGATCTCGGGTAGGGGGTCCCGAGCTGTGCGTCAAGGCCGGATGATAACAGGAGACAAGGGACACGATGTTTTTACCCAGGTTCGGGCCCTCTCGATGCAGGTAAAACCCTACTCCTGCTTGATTAATATTGATGATATGGGTAGTACAAGAGTAGATCTACCACGAGATCAAGGAGGCTAAACCCTAGAAGCTAGCCTATGGTATGATTGTTGTCTATGGAGTTGATGTCCTACGGACTACAACCCTCCGGTTTATATAGACACCGGATAGGGTTAGGGTTACACAGAGTCGGTTACAATGGTAGGAGATCTTGAATATCCGCATCGCCAAGCTTGCCTTCCACGCCAAGGAAAGTCCCATCCGGACACGGGATGAAGTCTTCAATCTTGTATCTTCATAGTCCCGGAGTCCGGCTGAAGGTATAGTCCGGCTACCTGAACACCCCCTAATCCAGGACTCCCTCAGTCATCACCGGGAGTGATCCCGATTATTGTTACTTCAGGGTTGCTGGATCATAACACATAGTAGGTGACTATAGACTTGGAAGATAGGATCAAGAACTCACATATATTCATGAAAACATCATAGGTTCAAATCTGAAATCATGGCACTCAGGCCCTACTGACAAGCATTAAGCATAGCAAAGTCATAGCAACATCAATCTCAGAACATAGTGGATACTAGGGATCAAACCCTAATAAAACTAACTCGATTACATGATAAATCTCATCCAACCCATCACCGTCTAGCAAGCCTACGATGGAATTACTCAACCACGGCGGTGAGCATCATGAAATTGGTGATGGAGGATGGTTGATGATGACGATGGCGACGGATTCCCCTCTCCGGAGCCCCGAACAGACTCCAGATCAGCCCTCCCGACAGAGTTTAGGGCTTGGCGGCAGCTCCGTATCGTAAAACGTGATGAATCCTTCTCTCTGATTTTTTTCTCCCCGAACACGAATACATAGAGTTGGAGTTGAGGTCGATGGAGCTCCAGGGGGCCCACGAGGCAGGGGGCGCCCCCCACCCTCGTGGACAGGGTGTGGCCCCCCTGGCCTTGATTCTTTCGCCAGTATTTTTATTAATTCCAAAATAATTATCCGTGAAGTTTCAGGTCATTCCGAGAACTTTTGTTTCTGCACAAAAATAACACCATGGCAATTCTGCTGAAAACAACGTCAGTCCGGGTTAGTTCCATTCAAATCATGCAAGTTAGAGTCCAAAACAAGGGCAAAAGTGTTTGGAAAAGTAGATACGACGGAGACGTATCAATCTTCCTAAGGAGAAGTGGTTTAAATATCATCCCCCTATTAAAGAACCAGTAATAGTTAAAGATGAAACTATTATTTACAATGTTGATCCAGTTGTGCCTACCGCTTACATTAAAAAAAAACACCTTTCCCTGTTAGGATAAAGGAACATGCTTAGGTTTCAATGTGGTTCGCAAAAGTAATATCAAAGCACCTAAACCTTCAGAACAAATCAAAGTAGAACCTAGTGTTGCTATGGTTAAAGATCTCTTGGTAGAAAATATTGATGAGCATGTTATTTATTTCTGTGATGAAGCTGCTAGAATTACCAAACATGATGAAAAAGATAAGCATAGACCTGTTCTTGGCATGCCTGTTGTCTCAGTTAAAATATGAGATCATTGTTGGTTTATGTGATTTAGGTGCTAGCGTGAGTGCTATTTTTTTTCCTTATACCAAGAAATTATGAATGACATAGAACCAGCTGAAATAGAAGATATATATGTTACTATCAAGTTTGCTAATAGAGACACCATTACATCACTTGGGATTGTTAGAGATGTTGAAGTCTTATATGGGAAAATAAAATATCCTACTGATTTTCCAGTTCTTGGTTCCCCAAAAGATGACTTTTGTCCCATTATTTTTGGTAGACCTTTCTTGAACACTGCCAATACTACTATAGATTGTCATAAACAAACTGTCATTGTAAGCTTTGGTGACGAGTCTCATGAATTTAATTTCTCTAAGTTTAATAGTCAACCTTGTGATAAAGAATTGAAATAATTGGGCTGCATCTATTGCTATGCCTCCTACTGATTCTCTAAAACAATATTTGCTCAACCATGAAAATGATGTGCATTTATGAGAAAGAAATGAAATAGATAAAATATTCTTTAAACAACAACCTCTGCTTAAACACAATTTGCCTATTAAAACTCTAGGAAGTCCTCCTGCACATAAAGGTGATCTTGTGTTTGAATTAAACAATTGCCTGACACATTGAAATATGCTTATTTGGATGAGAAAAAGATATATCATGTTATTATTAGTGCTAACCTTTCAAAACATGAAGAAGAAAGATTATTGAAAATTCTGAAGAAGCACCGTGCTGCCATTGGATATACTCTTGATGATCTTAAGGGCATTAGTCCCACTATCTGTCAACACAAGATTAATATGAAACCTGATGCTAAACCCGTTGTTGATCATCAACGACTCTTGAATCCTAAGATGAAAGAAGTGGTAAGAACTGAAATACTAAAACTTCTGGAAGCAGGTATAATCTATCCCATAGCTGTCCATAAGAAGGGACAGTTGTTCCTAATGATAAAAATGAACTTATTCCACAAAGAATTGTTACGGGCTATAGAATGATAATTGATTTCAGAAAATTAAATAAAACAACTAGAAAAGATCATTATCGTTTGCCTTTTATTGATCAAATGCTAGAAAGATTATCAAAGCACACACACTTCTGTTTTCTTGATGGTTATTCTGGTTTTTTCTCAAATACCTGTTTCACAACCTGACCAAGAGAGAACCACCTTTACTTGTCATTTTAAAACTTATGCTTATAGAAGCATGCCTTTTGTTTTATGCAATGCACCTGCTATCTTTCAAAGATGTATGATTGTTATGTTCTCTGATTTCGTGAAAAAATTGTTGAGGTTTTCATGGATGATTTTTCCATTTAAGAAACTTCTTTTGATGTGTGCTTAAGCAATCTTGATCGAGTTTTGCAGAGATGTGAGCAAACTAATCTTGTCTTGAATTAGGAGAAGTGAAATGTCCAAACTCCACGAAATTTGGCACGCACTTCACGCACATGAGCATCTAGCTTCACAAAAGAATTCTGAATTTTTTGAATCTTTACTATTTTAAATGAATTTAATGTCCACCATCGGGTGCAGATGCACCTGAGAGCAAAATACCACGTCCCCTAAAGTTTTCTTTTGTCAAAGTGAAAAAGATGGGGAGAGGGGAGGGGCCAACGGTGAGATCTGGCGTGGGAGCAAGGCCACTTCAAAATATGTTAAAGAAAAGAAAATAAAAAGAGATAATGAATTCCTAATCTACCCCGGGCTGTCTCACTTGTTGTCGCTAAGAGGCGGGCACTCCGCAGCAATTCCCCATTTCCCGCCTCCCCCCTTCCGCCATCTCCCGCGTCTTCTCCTCCCCAAACCCCCAAACCCTAGAGCCCCCTCGAACCCCCGCCTCCGCCACCGCCACCGGATCGGCAGCCACCCATGGCTCTCAAGCAGAAGGGGAGCGACGCTGCCGCCGCCGACACCAGCAAGCGCCGCCGCGTCGGCTTCGCCGGCATCGGTACGCAACCCCGGTTTTCCCCCACACCCTCTCTCGATTCGTAGATTTGGTTCTCGAGGTGGGGGTTCGTGCTCGGGCTACGGTCTGGTGTTCTTGCGAGCGTGTTGTTAGATTCAGGCGCGCTTCCGCGTAGGCTCGCAGGCACGCACACGGGCCTGCTGTCTTTTTTTTTTTAGATGACGGGCCTGCTGTCTGTGCCGCTGGATTCGTGTTCCGCTGAATTCAGACAGAGTGGCCTTTCTTCTCTGAGGAATGTGCAGTACCAATGCTTATTTTTTTCCTTTTGATTTTGTTCTGCGCTAGTCAACAGGGGAAGTGAACTTGCCAACATATTTAGTTTCGACACTGGACAGTTCTGTGTGGTGAATACCAATGGGAGGTTGCGCATTCCTCAAGCATTTTATTTCGTACTTACGGAGTTGCTGAACTGGTCTTTTTTGCATGATTACTTTCAGCATGTCAACGGATTAAGATGGGCACTGCACATTGCGTGAGAACTTCATATCCTCGTTAGTTTGCATACGAGATCGCTAGCTGTTTGACCTGTTAATTATGGTGATGAGTGGTACAATAAACTGTTTAATTGTTCATGATTGTATTGGCCGGTAGAAACAGAGAGAGCAGTCACTCCATTTTTATTGTATTGGGCTTGTAGAGCCATCGTTTACATTTGTTACTCATGATGCAGCCGTGTTCGTTCTCCGATGTGCATTTCAGCCAGTGGCGGATCCAGTGGGGGTGCCATGGCATCCCCTCCAAAGTACAAAATTTTATTTTAGCCTTACTAATTAGGCTAACATGTGTCTATTAGCAGTGGTCAAATGCAGGTGTGTTTGGTTGGCACCCCCTACGATGCCTTTCTAGATCGGCCACTGATTTCAGTGCTTCTAGGTAATTTGTTTTGTATAGGTACATGACCAAATTTAATGTTATCTCTTTTTACATGTACAACAGATGCTGGAACTGAAGCGAATGAATGCATGCAAGTGTTTCTTGGTATGATATTGCTTTCCTTAGTCCCATCTGGTGTGCAGTATCTCGGCAGCAAGCATTAGTCTCTACTTTCTAGTTCCTGTTGTGCAATTTCAAACTATCTTACATAGCTTGGAATTACAGAGGGAATTTTGTAGCAGTAACTTAGTCTATCATCATTGAGGAGAAAAATACAAGCATCTTTGGTGTACCAAAAGTTCATGTGAAAAACATTATACAGTGCAAGAAGAATGGCATTTTTCACCATTTCATGTAGCATCATTCTAAATTATGAGCCTTTCATATCTACTCCCTCTGTCCCATAATATAAGAGCGTTTTTGACACTACGCTAGTGTCAAAAACGCTCTTATATTATGGGACGGAGGGAGTAGTTGCCAAATTTAATTAACTGCAATAAAGCAAAGAATTATGCCTGCAGGGTTTCAAACTAGGCTCAATGAATATATAATCTTGTTATTTTGGCTTCTTCAGATCCTTAATGTATTTTGTTATTGGCATTACTACAGCAAGAAACCCTGACGAGGTGGGCTCAGCAGACAGCACTCCCATTGAGCCATTTGACCTAAACCATTTCTTTGGTGAAGATGGCAAGATATATGGCTACACAAATCTCAAGGTAGAAAGCAAAGTTATGATTTCTTATCTGTAGATAGTCTTAACGATAAAAAAAGGCTCTTCAACCCATGATATTTTTATTTCAATGTTTAAGTTTCACATGCTTGTAATTTACAATATGGGATGCTATTTGTTTATGTCTGATATATCACTTGGTGCAGATCAATGTGTGGATAAGTGCTATATCATTTCATGCATATGCTGAGATTTCATTCCAGGAAACATCTGATGTGAGTACTATTTTGCAAGTATTGGTTATTCTATTGTGATATTTTGAGACTTCTATAAGAAATTCCATCTGTCATGAATTGTAACTTTGCCTACAGAACCTCAGATAATTTGTATACTTGTTACCCCAGTCATCACCATTTATTGCAATGTGTTTCTTAATTTTAACCTCATGTAATTTTATTTCATCGTAAGAGTATCCGAGTATGTATGGTTAGTGGCTACCAGTATATATTTGTTATGACTGAGTATGTATGCTTGGGCGAGAGTAGTACTAGGATGGGTGACCTCATGGGAAGTCCTCGTGTAGCATTCCCTTTTTAATGAGTTGGCTGTGAGATCTTATGGGTTTCTCCTCTAGCCTACCCCAACTTGTTTGGGACTAAAGGCTTTGTTGTTGTTGTTGTTGACCTAAACCTGAAGCATTTCGTTTTTATCTGCTAAAAATACTTGCTGAATTACTGTAATAGCATGCTGCGTTTAATATGCTTTATAGCTGGCACCTCCTGTTCCATTTGCAACCGTAATGGAATATGATGTGGCTATTTTGATGCTGCTATTTAATAGCATGTACTCCCTCTATAACTTAATATAAGACGTTTTTAGACACTGTGACAGTGTCAAAAAACGTCTTATATTAAGTTACAGAGGTAGTATTTGCCATGCTTTTACATGATTTCGCTAGAATGGAGTCAACACCACTATGACTTCAATTTCAGTAATGTTTTCTGTCTGTATGAATGACTCAGTGACTTAATCCTGGATTTGAAACTTCACTTGTTTTGTATTTGTTAGTAATGGCAACTAAGCATTTCCTGATTTTCTCAAGCTATCAAATATCATACAATCAACTAAATTTTTTTCAGGGAGGGAAAGGGATCACAGATCTAAAGCCTGTCCTTCAGGTAAGATCTGCCTGTTTAGAATATCTGTTGTAATTAAAGAAACTTCCATGTGCATGATCTAAGACTCATTTATTCTTTTTGACAGAACATTTTTGGGGAAAACCTAGTAGAAAAAGATGAATTTCTGGAGGCATTCTCAAAAGAATGCCAGTGTATCAGGTACCTTCATTTGTAGAGCTCGGCCATAGATCATTTCTTTACTGCTTCTGGAAGCAGGCAGAACTTATTTCGAACTTCTGCAGTGATGTCGTGACGAATGGTAATTCCATTAAACATGATGCATCAGGTGAAGATGATCTGTCAGTTGAGGTAGGTATTTTTGTTGTCCCGTTGCATGATTGATGCTTTTTGTTAACTTAGTTATGAATTCAGCATACAAACTGGAGTCCTTAAAATACATGTTTTCCTATCGAGTGCCATTACTTAATACTAAGATGCAATTTTTGCATCGATGCTTCTAAAAAGTAAAGGTTAATGTAATTGTGAGAATGAATGCTTATGTGGTTTAGGTCGTGTGCTTTCATGACAGTTTGCATTCAAGCCATTGCCATTCTTTGGGGTTGCACATGTACTGAGATTGATCTGCTTTTCTATTGTCAGATTGTTCGAGTTGAACTCCAAGGTGCTGCTGCATACCTTTATTCACGTTTGGTATCACTTGTTCTGCTTCTCGTTGAAGGTAACTGAAAGTTTTAGAGTATAGTGGTCGGTTATATTTGGAACCCTTTTCTAACATCATCGCACTCTAGGTTCCACACCTATAGATATCACGGAACATGGATGGGAAATGCTCCTTATAGTGAAGAAGGCAGAGCTTGAGTCATCTGCTTCAAAATTTCAGTTGCTAGGCTTTGCAGCTGTCCACCATTTTTATCATTACCCTGAGAGCACTCGCTTGCGTATCAGTCAGGTTGGTATTGCAGCTTTTACCGTCTATTTCTTCATGTGTCTGCGTTGTTGTTTAAAGCAAGCTCATATACATTTTGCTATTTCCAATGTTTGAACCGACTTGAACATAATTGCATAACCTGATTTTTGGAAAATAAAGTTGGTTTTGGACTCTACTTTGGATGTTGGCTGATATGTTTCTTTTACTTTAATCAGATACTGGTCTTACCACCTTATCAGGGTGAAGGGCACGGCCGTCTTCTTCTTGAGGCAATCAATTCTATTGCAGAATCCGAGAACATGTATGACGTAACTATCGAAGACCCTTCTGATTACCTGCAGTATGTACGTTCGTCCATCGACTGTCTCCGTCTCCTCACCTTTGAGCCAATCAAGCCTGCACTTGGTGCTATGGTCTTGTCTCTAGAGCAGACCAACCTGTCTAAAAGAACTCGCAGTTT
Source organism: Aegilops umbellulata (assembly GCA_032464435.1). Lineage (NCBI taxonomy): Eukaryota > Viridiplantae > Streptophyta > Magnoliopsida > Poales > Poaceae > Aegilops > Aegilops umbellulata. Next base: position 338,218,571 of record CP136058.1, read on the forward strand.
GATAATGGTTCCGCCGTCCGACCTGGCCGAGACCGTGCGGCAGAAGCTGAAGATCAACAAGAAGCAGTTCCTGCGGTGCTGGGAAATTCTGATCTATCTACACCTTGACGCCGAAAACCTCAAGTGCATTGACAACTTCAGGGCCTGCATCTACGACCGCACCAAAGGTGAGCTACTCGGCGGCGCCTCTGGAACCAACGGGAAGCGGCTCGTCCAAGTGCCCACTAGTTTCGATGAGGACACGTCATTTGCTGTGTTCTGGACAAAGGAAGGCGGGGACGAAGATAATCATACAGTCCAGCAGCAGCCGGAAGATCTCGCCACTCAGGAGGAGCAGCTGAATGAATTGGTGGACAATCAAATGGAAGAGATTGCTGAGGTCGCCAAGAACGTTGCCTCACGCGGCAAGGATAAATTGGCTGCTTGATGACGTGAGATCTTGTAGCTCGTTGCTAGAAAGTTAGAAAATTTCTTGACTGGAGGTTATCCTCGACGTGGAGAACTATGTAATGCGGATTTTCTGTTTCGAGAATGTTATTGTTATACTGTTTCAACTTAGTAACCGTACCAACTTATGTTATTTGAGTGAAAAACAAATAGGAAAAAACGCCAGAACTGCAATATCATGCCAAGTACACAAAATCAGTAATTAAGAGCATCTCTATCAGATCCCTTAAAGGCCTGTCCAACTGATCTTTTCTGGCCGATTTAGGGTATCCCTCCCTTTCTCCCCTTTCCTTCTCTGCCGCAAATCCCCCCTCCTCCTTAGCACACGCAAGATTTATCTATGAAGATGCATAGCAACGAGAGGGGAAGAATGTGTCTACGTACCCTTGTAGACCGTAAACGGAAGCGTCTCACAACGCGGTCGATGTAGTCGAACTTTCTTCGCGATCCAACCGATCGAGTACTGAACGTACGACACATCCGCGTTCAGCACACGTTCAGCTCGGGGACGTCCGCGCCTTCTTGATTCAGCAAGACGACGAGGTAGTGGATGAGTTCCGACAGCACGACGGCGTGGTGACGGTGATGCTGAAGTTATCTCCACAGGGCTTCGCCTAAGCACTACGAAAATATGACCGGGGGTGTAAACTGTGGAGGGGGGCGCCGCACATGGCTAGACAATTGTTTGGGGTGTGCTAAGCGCCCCCCTCACACACATATATAGGTGGGAGGGAGGAGGGAGCAGGCAGGAGGGCGCACCAAGTAGGCCTAATCCTACTTGGGGTCTCCTCCCAAGTGGCGCCCCCTGCCATGTATAGGTGCCGGGAAAAGGTAAGGGGGGGGGGGGGGGTGGCGCCCCCTCCCCCTTTTCCTTTTCTCCCATGAGAGGGAAAGGCAGGAGGGGCTAGCCCTCCCCTTTTCCTTCCCAAGGGCTGGCCGGCCACGGAGAGGGGCGCACCTGCCCCCTGTGGGCTGGTCTGTCCCTCCCTTGGCCCATTAAGCCCATACACCTACTGGCGGGGTGGGTGGGTGGGGGGGGGGGGTAGCGGGGTGGGGGGGTGTCCGGAAGCCCTTCCGATGACCCGATCGCTACCCGGTGCATGCCAAAACTTTTCCGGTGTCCGAATAAGATCGTCCTATATATATCAATCTTTGCCTCTCGACCATTTCTAGACTCCTCGTCATGTCCATGATCTCATCCGGGACTCCGAACTACATTCGGTCACCAAATCATATAACTCATATAACACTATATCGTCAACGAACGTTAAGCTTGCGGACCCTACGGGTTTGAGAACTATGTAGACATGACCGAGACACCTCTCCAGTCAATAACCAATAGCGGAATCTGGATGCCCATATTGTCTCATCTTTATCGGTCGAACCATTATGATAACATACGTAATTCCCCTTGTCCGTCGGTATGTTACTTGCCCGAGATTCGATCATCGATATCTTCATACCTAGTTCAATCTTGTTACCGGCAAGTCTCTTTACTCGTTCCGTAATACATCACCTCGTGACTAACTCCTTAGTCATTTTCTTGCAAGCTTATGATGTGTATTACCGAGAGGGCCCAGAGATACCTCTCCGATACTCGGAGTGACAAATCCACTCAAAAAACACCTTCGAAGATACCTGTAGAGCATCTTTATGATCACCCAGTTACGTTGTGACGTTTGATAGCACACAATGCATTCCTCCGGTATGCGGGAGTTGCATAATCTCATAGTCGAAGGAATATGTATTTGCCATGAAGAAAGCAATAGCAATAAACTGAACGATCATTATGCTAAGCTAACAGATGGGTCTTGTCCATCACATCATTCTCCTAATGATGTGATCCCGTTATGAAATGACAACGCATGTCTATGGTTAGGAGACCTTAACCGTCTTTGATCAACGAGCTAGTCTAGTAGAGGCTTACTAGGGACACGGTATTTGTTTATGTATTCACACATGTATTTAAGTTTTCGATCAATACAATTCTAGCATGAATAATAAACCTTTATCATGAACAAGGAAATATAAAATAACAACTTTATTATTGCCTCTAGGGCATATTTCCTTCAGTCTCCCACTTGCACTAGAGTTAATAATCTAGATTACATAGTAATGAATCCAACACCCATGGTGTCTTGGTGTTCATCATGTTTTGCTCGTGGAAGAAGCTTAGTCAACGGGTCTGCCACATTCAAATCCATATGTATTTTGCAAACTTCTATGTCTCCATCCTTGACCTTTTCATGAATGAAGTTGAAGCATCTCTTGATGTGTTTGGTTCTCTTATGATTCCTTCGCCAAGGCAATTGCTCGAGCGTTGTCACAAAAGATTTTCATTAGACCCGATGCACTGGGTATTACACCCAGATCGGATATGAACACCTTCATCTAGACTCCTTCACGAGCTGCTTCCGAAGCAGCTATGTACTCCGCTCACATGTAGATCCCGCCACGATGCTCTGCTTGGAACTGCACCGACTGACAACTCCACCATTCAATATAAATACGTATCCGGTTTGTGACTTAGAGTCCTCTGGATCAGTTTCGAAGCTAGTATCGACGTAACCATTTACGACGAGTTCTTCGTCACCTCCATAAACGAGAAACATATCCTTGGTCCTTTTCAGGTACTTCAGGATGTTCATGACCGCTGTCCAGTGATCCACTCCTGGATTACTTTGATACCTCCCTGCCAAACTTATGGCAAGGCACACATCAGGTCTGGTACACAACATAACATACATGATAAACCTATGGCTGAGGCATAGAGAATGACTTTCATTTTCTCTCTATCTTCTGCAGTGGTCGGGCTTTGAGTCTGACTCAATTTCACACCTTGTAACACAGGCAAGAACCCTTTCTTTGACTGATCCATTTTGAACTTCTTCAAAACTTTATAAAGGTATGCGCTTTTTGAAAGTCCTATTAAGTGTCTCGATCTATCCCTATAGATCTTGATGCCCAATATATAAGCAGCTTCACCGAGGTCTTTCATTGAAAAATTCTTATTCAAGTATCCTTTTATGCTATCTAGAAATTCTGTATCATTTCCAATCAACAACATGTCATCCACATATAATATCAGAAATGCTACAGAGCTCCCACTCACTTTCTTGTAAATATAGCTTCACCATAAGTCTGTACTAGCACAAATGCCCGTGCGTTGCAACGGAAAACTAAATTAATATGTTCCCATTGAAAAGTTCACCAAAGTGGCACAAGGGCATCTTTAAATATTATTCTCTCTTACAATCCCATGAAATCTTGTATCTCAGACACATCCCACAATCCCATTTAAATATATATGCAGGTCCATAGACCATGTAGCGTCGACTACAACCACTGGAACAATAACTGCCACCGATAAAGAGAATCGTAGAGCAGAAGACAAACCAAGAGTGGATCCAAGTTGATCCATGAATGACAAACGCCAACCGAATCCCACGACATCCGTTGAAGAAAAACCTATGCACGTCCTCCGATGATGCTACATCATCATGGCGGGGATCTTTAGGGATCTGCTACCGCCCCGTCTTTCTGAGTAGGACATGAACCCTACCAAAACTAAAAAAAGTACCTAAAAACAAAGCCCTTCCGCCGGCAAGGACCGGAATGCACAACAGACGAGGCAGCTGGCGGCTACGCGGCGGGGGGCAGCAGAAACCCTAGGCTTTTTGGGCCCTCCTCTATTTATCTCATGCAACCCCCAATCCAAGTTAATTCTTGCGGATTACCATTTTTTTGTTGCTTATCCAAGCGGCTCGTTGTTTGTGCATGCACCTCATGCAATTATATAAATTGGTCATATTTTGTGTTAAAAAGTGAGGTGGGACTAGTATTTTTTAGAAACGTTTGGTACAGTTAGCTGGTCATGAGATCGAACAACCATGCAAGCAGTAGTATTTTTTTAATATTATCGAAAGCCCACCCATATACTCCTAGCCCACAAGAAAAAACTATTGGAAGGCCCACTTGCTTGCTTCGCTCCTGGCCCAATACGTACCGGTGGAGCAAGACACATCCCTTTGCAGCGATCGATCTGAAAGCACCGAACGAAGTTACGAAGAACCTCGAATTAGTACCACCTCACGTATATATTTTGAATACAAAATCATCTAAGCGGGACGAAACTAAGAATATCACCTTGCTTTAATAGTAGGTATAGATAAAATCATATGCTTGGATCACCTCAGCAAAGCATATATTCTAACTCTGAGATGCTTGCACCAGTCCATAGATGGATCGCTGGAGTTTGCACACTTTGTTAGCACCTTTAGGATCGACAAAACCTTCTGGTTGCATCATATATAACTCTTCTTTAAGAAATCCATTAATGAATGCAATTTTGACGTCCATTTGCCAGATTTCATAATTATAAAATGCGACAATTGCTAACATGATTCAGACTGACTTAAGCATCGCTACAGGTGAGAAGGTCTCACCATAGTCAACCCCTTGAACTTGTCGAAAACCTTTTGTGACAAGTCGAGCTTTGTAGATTGTGACATTACCATCAACGTCTGTCTTCTTCTTGAAGATTCATTTATTCTCAATAGCTTGACGATCATCGGGCAAGTCCACCAAAGTCCACACTTTGTTCTCATACATGGATCCTACCTCAGATTTCATGGCCTCAAGCCATCTGTCGTAATCTGGGCTCATCATAGCTTATTCATAGTTCGTAGGTTCACCTTGGTCTAATAACATGACTTCTAGAACAGGATTACCATACAACTCTGGTGCGGATCATGCTCTGGTTGACCTACAAGGTTAAGTAGCAACTTGACCTGAAGTTTCATGATCATTATCATTTGCTTCCTCTATAGTTGGTGTAGGCATCACGGGAACGGATTTCTCTGATGTGCTACTTTCCAATTCAAGAGAAGGTACATTTACCTCATCAAGTTCTACTTTCCTCCCACTCACTTCTTTCGAGAGAAACTCCTCTAGAAAGGATCCATTCTTAGCAACGAATATCTTGCCTTCAGATATGTGATAGAAGGTGTACCCAATTGTTTCCTTAGGGTATCCTATGAAGACGCACTTCTCCGGTTTGGGTTCGAGCTTATCAGGCTGAAGGCTTTTGACATAAGTGTTGCAACCTCAAACTTTAAGAAACGACGGCTTAGGTTTCTTGCCAAACCATAGTTCATACAGTGTCGTCTCAACGGATTTAGACGGTGCCCTATTTAACGTGAATGTGTCTGTCTCTAATGCATAACCCCAAAACAATAGTGGTAAATCGGTAAGAGACATCATAGAACGCACCATATCCAATAAAGTACGGTTACGATGTTCGGACACACCATTACGTTGTGGTGTTCCAGGTGGTGTGAGTTGTGAAACAATTCCACATTGTTTTAAATGAAGGCCAAACTCGTAACTCAAATATTCGCCTCCGTGATCAGATCATAGAAACTTTATTTTCTTGTTACGATGATTCTCCACTTCACTCTGAAATTCTTTGAAATTTTCAAATGTTTTAGACTTGTGTTTTATTAAGTAGATATACCCATATCTACTCAAATCATATGTGAAGGTTAGAAAATAACGATACCCGCCGCGTGCCCCAACACTCATCGGACCGCATACATTGGTATGTACTATTTCCAATAAGTCATTAGCTCGCTCCATTGTTCTGGAGAACAAAGTTTTAGTCATCTTACCCATGAGGCATGGCTCACAAGTATCAAATGATTCATAATCAAGTGATTCCAAAAGTCCATCCACATGGAGTTTCTTCACGCGCTTTGACCTAAACGGCACTGCCACAAATATGTTGCGCTATCATTATCAACTTTGCATCTTTTGGCATCAATATTATGAATATGTGTATCACTACAATCGAGATTCAACAAGAATAGACCACTCTTCAAGGGTGCATGACCATAAAATATATTATTCATATAAATAGAACAACCATTATTCTCTGACTTAAATGAATAACCGTCTCGTAATAAACAAGATCCACATATAATGTTCATGCTCAACGCGGGCACCAAATAACAATTATTCAGGTCTAAAACTAACCCCGAAGGTAGATGTAGAGGTAGCGTTCCGATGACGATCACATCCACCTTGGAACCATTCCTCACGCGCATCGTCACCTCGTCCTTAGCCAATCTTTGTTTATTCCGCAGCTCTTGTGTCGGGGATATCTAGCGACATATGCCAGAGGGTGGCTTATCATGCATGGGGACAAGAGTACGTCGCCGGGATCTAGAAGCGGGAGTGAGCGTGACCTCGAATGCCTACGAGGTTTACCCAGGTTCGGGGCTCTCCATGGAGATAACACCCCTTGTCCTGCTCTGCGGGATCTCTGCATGATGACTATCTTCAAGAGAGTAGCTACAAGATTGCTCCTTGAGCTGTTTGGGCTAGAGGAGGAAGAAGAGCAAGGCTAGCTCTAACTTCTCCTTCTATGGGTGTGTGTCTAATGGCTGGGGTTCTGAACCCTTTGCATGGGTGAGCCTGGGGGGTTTATATAGGCCTACCCCCCAGGGGTAGAATGGTAATCCGGCTGGGTGTAGGACCCGACCGTCTCTATCTCTGGGCGCCGGCTTCTCCGCCAGCTACTGGGGCCCGCTGCTTGGTGGGTCCCGTTGGCTCCCGGGGACTCGACCGATAGGTAGGGCCCGCTGCCTGCTGGCCATGCTCACTGCTTTATACTGTAGCCTTGCTCCTGATGACGGAGGCTTTGTCGGGAGGAGCGTGGCTATAGTCCCGCCGCCTGGTGGGCGCTCACTGTAGTCACACCCCGTCTCATCTGGTTAATGGCGCACAGACTCCGAGGGGGAGGAGGGCCGCCTGCTAGGGGTCGGCCCGCCCTTGATGTCGCCTGCTTAGGACTCGCCGCCTTCTGGGGCTCGCGGACAGGTAGGGCCCGCCGCCTGCGGGCCATACTGACCGCCCATCGTGGGAGCGTGGCTCCCTATGACGTAGGTGATGTCACGGGCTGCATGAAAACAGTGCCGCGCTGGGCGAAGGGTGTCTGCTTGTTACACCCGCACTGTGGCCACGTTCCGCCCTGGATTCGGGGGTGGCAGGTCGCAGTGTAGCCACGCCCCGTCTCGTCGCAGTAATGGGGTGCAAACTTGAGGGGACGAGGGGCCGCCTGATAAGAGCCGACCCCCTCGTCGCTGCCTTCTGAGAGCCAGCCATCCTCGGGCAGCTGACCCATCTGACCAGGCGGCCTAAAGGGTCAGCCTTTCGCCGAGGAGGTGTGAGGGGCGCAGCTAGCCCCGATGTCTTGAAATACCATGGGGGGCTGATGAGGCTACCCGTGGTCATTTACTCCGACAGTAGTCCCCGAAGCTGGTGGGGTGCCACGGCTGAAATCGAGGAGCCTCAGCAGCTTCCTACTCTGAGTGTTTTGGTAATCTTGCTTTGTCCATCTTCTGGAGATGACGATTGTTAGGAGCCGGCCAAGGAGCGGCTGGCCGGCTGGTGAATTCGAAACATCGAGGTAGATGCCGGGTGGCGCGCCAGCCGGTGACAGGCTTGCCGCCCGTTGCTCATTTTCCATGCGGCACCAGCAGACCAGGCCGGCCTGCCAGCCCACACGCGGGCTGGGACGTCGCCGCAGGCATGGGCCCACCACTACAGGGCCTCGGCGCGCGCGGATCCGCCGCGACTGAGGCAAACAATTTCCCTTCTGAGGCACAATAACTGCATGCCGTAATGGCGCAGAAGGCGCGGGGTCGTGGGGAAGTGGGCGCAATTAATCCCCACACCCCCCATGTTTTGCCCCCTCGGCTCTGCCCCCGCGGGCCTATAAGAGGGGGGAGGAGGGTGCGGCGGAATGCACGCGCGCTCCCCCTGCTCTCCATCTTCTTCTTCCTCCGCTCACTGCTGCTCCATGCTGCCCCGCTGCTTGCCGCCGGAGCATCGTTGCAGCCCCTCATCGCAAGACTTCTCCAAATCGACGCTGTCTCGTCCTCGCGCCACCGCACCGCGCCGCCGACGAGCAACCACGGCTATGGCGCGCGGCGGTCGCTCACGCGACTGGGACGGATCCAACGTCAACGATGACCATCTTCACTTCCTCCTCCAGACACGACAGCTGCCTCGCGTGGCGCATGTGAAGGTGCGCGTCCCTCCTGAGATGGAGATCTCGCCGGCACCGGAGGACGGCGAACACGTCGTCTTCCGGTCACACTTCCTCCGTGGCTTCGGCCTGTCGGCGAGCGGTTTTCTCTGCTTGTTCCTCGACTTCTATCGACTCTAGCCCCACCACCTCATGCTGAACACGGTGGCGCTGCTGGCCGCCTTTGTCACCCTCTGCAAAGGTTATCTCGGCGTCTTGCCGGCGCTCGAGCTATGGGGAGAACTCTTCTACCTCAAGCTCGGAAACGCCGCCAAGGACGAGGCGGCCCAGTGCGGGGCCTGCGTCGCGGTGCAGCGCTCTGGCTCCAGAGTCCGCTTCCCGACCCTCGCGCTGCTGCAGTCGGCCAAGCTATGGCAGAAGTCTTACTTCTATGTCCAGAATATACACACGACGCTGGACTACGTCAACCTGCTGGCTTACGCAGCCAGCCCGCCTGCTGAGCCTCGCACCAATTGGAAGTTTCTGTCAAAGAATCTGTCGGCCGCCGCCTCCAGTGCTCTCACCCGGCTCCAGGAGATGACAAAGTCGGAGGGCCTCAGGGCCTCGGATCTGCTGGCCGCCTTCATGGAGCGTCGGGTGCTGCCTCTTCAAGCCCGACCCCACCTGATCAGCAGTATGAGTGGGCGCCAGGACCCGTGTCGGATGTGCACCAAAGTGCTGCCAGACGTGGAGGTAGTCCGGCTGGTAAACTTCTTCTCCGACTACAAGCTCTCGGAGACGGTCTGGCAGTTCTACAAGGAGCTGTACAGCCGCGCTAACCCGCCGCCTTCAGTAAGTCTTCTGGTTCTCTTTTCTTTACTTGCTTCGAATTCTTCTCGCCGCCTGACCATCCGTCCGCCATGCAGCGCTTCCCGGGCCAGAAGGCATCCGACGCGCTGGCCCCAGGCCATCAGTACCTGGGGGACCGCCCGGAGAGCGTCGTGGACGACCCCGAGCTGGGGGCGGCCGCCGTGGAGCAGGACGACGCCGCAGGAGGCGGCAGCGAGGGAGCAGGTGGCTCCGTGGGAGGCGGCCTCGAGGACTGGCCGGATGATGACGGGCCGCGCCGTGCCCTTGACACCGACGGAAAAGGCGCCGGCTCCTCGACCGCGCCGACTGGTGCACCTGGCGCGCCGAAGCGTCGGGCCAACGCCACGTTGTTCAGCAGTCAGCCCAAGAAGGTCAAGGCCTCAGTTGCCGTGACCATGCGGCAAGAGGCCGCGAAGGCGTCCATCATTCGGACGGGCCCAAAGCAGCGCCAGATGGTATCCGCGTAAGTGTCTTGATCTTTCTACTGTTTTGCCTTGTGTTTGCTTCTCTTTTCCGCAAACTCTTCTTAGCTTCTTCTTGCCGCGTATACATAGGGCTCCGCTTTCTCTGTCGCGGGCCCCATATGGCTCGGTGGTTGGGGCGCCAGACGGCTCCGCCGACACCCGCCGCGTGGACCCGATTGCCGCCCTTCAGGAAGCGACGGAGATGAATGCGCGGGAGGTGCAGGAGGAGCGCGAGGCCACGGCCTAGACGACACGAACGGAGGCTGATGCGGATGCCAAGACGCAAGTCGATGCGGCGGCCAAGGAGCAGGCGGACGCGGCCTCCAAGGCACAGGAGGAGGAAGCGTCTGGTAGCAGGGCTCCAGAGTCCACCGGTCCGCAACCTGCGGAGCCGATGGTGCCGGAGGGCCAGGCACCAACTGGAGGGGCTGGTGTCGACCAGCCGGCCCTGAAGAGGGGAGGGGCAGGCCCCGTCGTCTTGGAGGTGGAGGTGCCTCCATGCGCGCCGACTACCGATGCACAGGACAGTCGGTCTGAAGCGCCGCTGGTGCCGCCATCTGGCGGCGAGTTGGTGGTGGGCCTGATTCCCACGATCCGCGCTCCCGCGCGTTAGCGCCCGGAGAGGGCGGCTTCAACGCCAAGGCCGATGGAGATCGGGGCCGCGAGCTCGTCGGCGCCCGACAATGAGGCCACCAGCGTCGCCCCACCAGACTAGACGTCTGGGGCTGGCTCGGGTGTCCTGAACATGGCTGTTCAGGACATCCTGACCCGGTTCAACACCCAAGGTGCCACTCTCCAGCAATCCATGCAGGAGTTTTTGGCAACGCGGGCGGCCATCCAGGTACGCTATTTTGTTCTTGTTTTCAATTCTTGCGATCTTCTGTGGGGGCGCGACAACGCACCCACTAGGTGTAGCCCCTGAGTTCCAGGCCGACTGCTGAGCAGGTGGCTCGTAACTTCAAGGTAAGCTCCGAGTGCTGACTTGTTTTTTCTTCTGTTGTCTTCGTTGCAGGACTACCACAACCTCCGTGTGGCCGCCTACAACTCGCAGAACCAGGAGCTGGCCTAGCGGACCGCGGATCTGAATCAGAGCAGAAGTAAGCACTTCGTCTTTCTTTCCGCGGGGGCATGTCAGCGCACCCGCTGGGTGTAGCCCCTGATATTCGGGCCGACTACTGGGCAGTCGGGCCAGATCTCCCGGCAACTACTTGTTTTTGGTTGGTGTTGAAATTTTCATTTTTCTTGTCTTGGCAGAGGCCACCGCCGATCTGCGGAAGCGCCTGGGCGAGGTTGAGTCCGAGCTCCGCACCAAGGAGTAGGAGCGCAGCCAGGCCGCCCAGGAACGTGACCGACTGGCGAAGGAGCTGGAGGACCAGGAGGAGGTCCAGAAGCTGAAGGAGAGCAAAACCCTCCTCAAGGCCGAGTATGAGACGCAGCGCTCGAACTGGTCCAAGAGGGAGAAGTTCCTGTCCGACGGCTACGGCGAGATCGAGGATCTGATCGACGGTAAGTTGCTTCTTCTTTTATATAGCTCCAGGCTGCTGCAGGAGCCGGCTTCTAGCTTATAAATCTTGGCTTTTCTTCTTGTGCAGAATTCTTTCCCGGTCATTCCGTCATTGTTAGCCAGTCCATCGAGGCGCGGCGCGACCAACGGAGGAGGGCGGGTGTCGACATTCCGCCGAATGCACCTCGCAATATTGGCGAGCAGCTTCTGGCCGTCAAGACGCGTCTGCAGCAGGCTCATCGCATACTCCGCCGCCTGCAGCGCGTCGGGGCACAGGTGTTGGCCGCCCTCTGGCCGGACGCTCAAGTCCCCCGTACCCCCAGCAGGACTGCCGACTGGCTGGAGGCGGCGATTGGGCGCTTCGAGGCTTGAAAGGTGCCGCGGCTCAGGCGGGCACTCGAACGGCCTTGGAGTTCGTCAAGGCTTGGTATCCGGGGCTGGATCTGGCCCAGTTGGCCACCTTCCGGTAGGAGGCTAGGCCGGTGCTGGAGGCGGTGAGCCGCGACATCACCCATCGCGCGGCGGCCATCGCCGAGTATGCTGACACCTCCGCATTTGTCCCGGAGTTGTATGACGATGGTGCTGAGGTGCCGCCTAACCGGTCTGGGCTGTACCCATAGATGGAGGAGGATTCGGTGTAGGAGATCACCTCAAGTGACAAGGGCGAGGACGAAGAGGACGAGGACGGCGAAGACATCGCACCGGACGATGGAGCGAGCAGCCGACCTTAGCCTGACCAAGCCTCGACCAGCGAGCCACGAGATGCCACGCCGACTGCTGCCGGTGCCGACCAGGCCGAGACCCACCAGTCGGCCGCTCCACCACCCGGCGCCTCTGCCTCCACCAACCCGTCTGACACGCCTGCTGCTCCTCTGGCCTAGGCGGCCACTTTATCTTTCTTGTTTTTATGTCTTGTAATCTTTTGAATGAACAAGTTAAATTCGCAGAATTCCACCCGCTGGGGGTGTAATTCAAAATCTATTGAATGCTGGCCAAGAGCCTTTTGCTATGTATATAAATTATTCTCTCACAAGTTTGTGCTCTTGCCGAGTTCTAGCTTGGTTTTGCTTTTCTGTTCTTTTTGGCCTTTTCCTTTGCCGCCTTCCTTTGGTTGCCGCCCCGCCAGCCGGACAGCCGCTCTGCGGTCTATGGCTGGGTCAGGGACTTGGCTGTTTAGGATAAACAAGTACTTCGGCCGCCTAGAACATAGCTAGTCAAGCGAGAAGTCGGCCGTCCGGCTGCTCAGCAGCCAGACGGTGAGGTGAGGAGCCGGCTTGGCCTATGCTGATGTTTTTCCTTAGTCATTTTTCGTGTGGACATCATTTCCTGCCTTTAGCTCTTGCCAGCCGGACAGTCACTCTGCGAGCTATGGCTTAAGGCAAGAGAGGGCTTAGATGTCGGCACACTACTTGTCCGACTGCAGGTGGTATCAACATAGGACAAGGCGGTGAGCCCCCGGGCCGACTGGTCGGACCCGGTGCCGGTCGAAGGAATGATATGATACATTCACATGCATAATCTTATCATATAGATAAAAAAGGGTAGCCCCCGAGTGCTCCTCGAGGGACCCGTTGTCTTTGCTCTTAGTACAAAAGGTAGCGTACTACATACTGCATTAACTGTAAAAATCTTTGGAGGAGATTTGTGTTCCATGGGCGCTCCATTTCCTTGTCGGAATCGTCCCTCTTGCATGCCCTGGGCTTCTGCGCGTCGATGAGGTAGTAGGAGTCGTTGCCCAAGGTTTTGCTGATGATGAAAGGCCCTTCCCAAGGGGCCGAGAGCTTGTGCTAGCCGGCTGTTCACTGGATCAGCCGGAGCACAAGGTCCCCCTCTCAAAAGGATCGTGGCTTGACCTTCCGGCTATGGTAGCGGCGCAGTCCCTGCTGGTAGATGGCGGACCGGCTGAGTGCCAGCAGCCGGCCCTCCTCCAGCAGGTCGACGCTGTCTTCTCGCGCCTCCTTCGCCTCCGCCTCCGTGTACATGGTGATGCAAGGCGAGTCAAACTCGATGTTAGTTGGGATGATGGCCTCGGGCCCGTACACGAGGAAGAAGGGAGTGAAGCCAGTTGCTTTGTTCGGCGTGGTATGGAGACTCCAGAGGATGGCCGACAACTCTTTGATCCAGCAGCCAGCCGAGCGCTCCAGCGGCTCAACCAGTCGAGGCTTGATGCCGGACAAGATGAGGCCATTTGCTCGCTCGACCTGGCTGTTTGACTGCGGATGGGCAATGGACGCTAAGTCCAGTCGGATGCCCTGTGTCGCGCAGAAACGGGCCAAGGCACCTTTGGCGAAGTTTGTGCCGTTGTCGGTGATGATGCTGTGTGGTACACCGTACCGGACGGTGATATCTGCGATGAAGGTCATAACAATCGGACCCTTCAGCTTCTTGATTGGCTTTGCTTCAATCCACTTGGTGAATTTGCCCATGGCGACCAGCAAATGGGTCATGCCGCCGTGTGCTGTCTTGAATGGGCCCACTATGTCCAGCCCCCAAATGGCAAACGGCCAAGTGAGGGGGATGGTCTTGAGTTCAGAAGCCGGGAGGTGCTGCTTGGAGCTGAAGCATCGGCATCCTTTGCACTTTTGGACCAAAGCCTTGGTGTCGTCCAAAGCAGTCGGCCAGAAGAATCCATGGCGGAAAGCTTTGGCGACAAGGGATCTGGAGGCCGCATGGTGGCCGCACTCGCCTTGGTGGATGTCTTTGAGGATTGATTTGCCTTTCTCCGACTCTTCACAACGCTGGAAAACGCCAATCACGCTGCGCCTGACAAGCTCTCTGTTCACTATGGTGTATGCTGCTGTCCAGCGTTGCACCTGCCGGGCCAAGATCTCGTCGGCTGGTAGCTCTCTGCTCACCAGGAAGTTGAGGATGGGTTGCGCCCATGATGGTGCTTCTACCACTGTCATCACAGCCACTAGTACCAAGGCGGTTGGGTTGGGAGGCGGCGGGTTGGAGTCAACCGCCGCTTGCTGTGTCATTGAAGTTCACGGGTCGGCTGCGTAGCCCCCAGGCCGGGTTGTGAAGTCCCCGGGCTGGGTGCGACTGTTGCAGTCCCCGAGCCGCCTGCCGAAGTCCCCGGGCTGGCTGCTGCAGCCCCCGGGCCGGGTGCGACTGCTGCAGTCCCCGAGCCGGATTCGACTGTTCCGGGAGCAGCCGACACGAAGATGGACTCTGATTCCGGCGAAGGCTTGATAGACGGCTTGCGCAGGCACCGGAGGAAGACGCCGGCTGGTATGGCCTGCCGGGTGGAGCCAATCCGTGCCAGGGCATCTGCTTGCTCGTTGTGAGCCCGTGGCACGTGAAGGAACTCACACCCGTCAAAGTACCCACTGGTCTGCTGGACGAGGAAGCGGTAGCTCGCCATGTTTGCATCCTTGGCGTCCCAGGACAGGCGGCATGGTCAACATCTTCTTGAGCTGGAGGAAAGCCTCGTCCGCCTTGTCGTTCCACTCGAAGCAAGTGGTTTTCTTCATTAGCTGGTACAGGGGAAGAGCCTTCTCGCCCATCCGGCTGATGAAGCGGCTGAGAGATGCTAAGCACCCGATGAACTTCTGGATGTCGCGCAGCCGGGTGGGTTTCTCCATCCGCTTGATGGCCTTGATCTTCACAGGGTTGCACTCAATGCCAAGGAGCTGGCCAACTGGGACTCTGAAGACACACTTCTCTGGGTTGAGCTTGATTTGAAAAAGGCGCAGATTGTCAAAGGTCTCCTTGAGATCCTCCAGGAGGGTGCCGCCCTTCTCCGTCTTCACCACAATATCGTCTACATAGACGTGGGCATTTCTGCCGAGTTGCTTGAGGAGACACTTCTGCATGCAACGCTGAAACGTGGCGCCGACATTTCTCAAGCCGAACGTCATGTTCAGGTAGTAGAAGGCTCCGAATGGTGTGATGAAGGGGGTCTTCAGCCGACCAGCCGGGTTCAGCTTGATCTGGTGGTAGCCGGAGTAGGCATCAAGGAAAGACAGCAGCTCGCATCCGGCTGTGGAGCCAATCACTTGATCTATCTGAGGCAGAGCAAACAGATCTTTGGGGCAGGCTTTGTTGAGGCTAGTGTAGTCGATACACATACGCCACTTGTTGTTCTTCTTCAATACAAGGACTGGGTTGGCAAGCCAGTCCGGGTAGAACACTTCCATGATGAAGCCGGCTGCCAGAAGCTGGGCGATCTCTTCACCAACAATTCTTCTCTTCTCTTCTGATAAACAACAGAGGGGTTGCTTGACTGGCTTTGCATCCGATCTAACATGTAGCTTGTGCTCGGCGAAATCCGTCGGAACACCTGGCATGTCTTTGGGAGACCATGCAAAGATGTCCCGATTCTCATGGAGGAAATAGACGAGCTCGCTTTCCTATTTACTATCGAGGTTGGTCCCCACGATAGCGTGCCTCTTCGGGTGCTCCGGTTCCAACGGTATCTTCTTGGTCTCTTTGGCCGGCTGGAAGGAGCCCTGGGCCTTCGACTCCTTGGGTTCTGGCGACATGTCCGGCCGCTTGCTGGCCATGGCCACAACCCAGTCAAGGAGTCGCTTCTCTGCAGCGATGACGAGGGACTCGACGAGCCGACTGCTAGCGGCAGCACACGCGACCGACTTCTGGTGGTCGCCGACTATGGTGATGATGCCCTTGGTGCCCGGCATCTTCATCTTGAGGTAGGCGTAGTGCGGTACCGCCATGAACTTGGCCAGAGCAGGCAGGCCCAAGAGCGCGTGGTACGAGCTTTCCAGGTCAACCACCTCGAACCAGATCGGCTCGCGGCAGAAGTGATCTTTGTCTCCGAACAGGACGTCTATCTTGATCTCGCCGATTGGAGAGCAGAAAAGGCCAGGTACAATGCCGTGGAAGACAGTCTGACTGGGCTGGAACTGCTTCTCTTTGATGCCCATCTTCTCCAGGGTGTCGCGGTAGAGGATGTTGATGTTGCTACTGCCGTCTATCAGGACTCGGGAGAAGCGACAGGCTCGCCTTTCCGTTGAGAAGGTGGCATCTAGAACCATGGCGTAAGAACCTGGAGAAGGCATCACGTCCGGGTGGTCGGCGCGGCTCCAGCTGATGGGCCTCTCGGACCAGTGCATGAACTCTGGGACTTCAGAGGCAGCGGCATTCACCTCACGGTGTTGTTGACGCTGGCTGTGCGTGTCATCAGCCACGCTGGTGAAGACAACGTAGGCTCCATGCTCTTTGGGGAACTCATCTTGGATTGCACCGACTGGACGGGCCACCGGCTGTTGAGGAGGCGGAGCCGGCGGACCGACAGTCCTTCGCCCTTGGCAATTCGTGTGAGCCAGTGGCACTTTCGGGTGGTGTGGTTGGATGGCTTCACGCCGTTGTGGAACTTGCAAGGAGCATCAAGGGTTTGCTTGAAGGAGAAGGCGGGCAACCATGCAGGCTTGCCGCCCTTCTGACGCTTGGGGCCGGGCTGCCCTCCGGCTGCTGGTCTTCAACTGTTGCCACCTGCCGACTGGTGGAAGCCGGCTGCGGGGCCTTGCGCTTGTTGTTGTTCGGCTACTGGCGCCGACTGGAGTCACCAGCCGGCGTCTGAGGAGCCGGAGGGAGCACCTTCCCGGACGCGTCCACCCGGAACTCCGACTTCATGGAGGAGTCGACCGTGGCGTATTTGTCTGCTATGATAAGCAGCTTGTCGAGCATGGCCGGCTCGTCGCAGAGGAGCATGTGCTTGAGCAGGGTGCCTTCTCTGCACCCGGCGATGAAGTACTCTATAGCCTGCACCTCGTGCACCCCTTCGTAGGAGTTGCGCAGCTCAGCCCAGCATGTGAGGTAGTCGCGGGTGGACTCAGTCGGGCCTTGGACGCACAGGGAGAGCTGGCGGGGCTTGGGCTGCCGCTTGTAGGTGTTGGTGAAGATGCAGATGAAGACATCAATGAAGTCCAGCCAGCTGTTGACGCTGTAAGGCTTGAGGCTATTCAGCCATGTCCGGGCCGTGCCCTAGAGCATGAGCGGAACGTACTTCACGGCAACGCGCTTGTTGCCGTTTGCTATGCTGACAACTGTGGAGTAGGCAACCAGCCAATCCTCCGGCTACACGGAGCCTTTGTACTTGGGAGTGTCTCGAGGGAGCGAGAACTCCTTGGAAAATGGCTCGTCGCAAATGCGGGGCCAAAACAGGCCGGGCCGATTGCATCTTCTTCTTCTACCGCCAGGTACCGAGCCAGTCGGTTGATCCATTGGCGGGCGTCGTTCTCTCCGACTCCTTTACTGGGGCCTAGCCGGTCTCTGAGAGTCGGGTGCTCAACATGTGGCGGGGAGGCGCGCCTCTCCCTGCGCGGGGGAGGCGCGCCTCTCCCTGCGTGGGGGAGGCGGACGATTGCCCCACTATTCCACTGCTCGTGGGCGGCCGTCTTGGTCGCGCTCGATGGTGATGTGGCTGCGCTGCGTCCGACCGCGGCTAGCAGCCGGCTCTTGATCTCGCTGATCATGGGCACCGTCTGTCGGGGACCGGGAGGTCGCGCCGTGCTCATGGCAGGGGGGGAGGTTTTTAGCCTGCATGCGGGTTCCACCACACGGCAGCCAGCTTCTTGCTGCGCGGTTGCTGCGTCGAGGAGCTGCTAGAGGCGCGCCATCATGCAGCGGTGCTCGTCGCCCTCCAGATGGTCCAGCTCGTCAGCCGCCGCTTGGGCAGCATGCAAGTTCTCCGTGGGCGTGGCATAGACCGGGCGGTCGGCTCCTAGCATGCTCGCGATAGATGCGCCACGCTGCCGAACCATGCCCACCCGGCTAGGCTCGCCAGCAGCCGGGGTGCCACACACGGCACGGTCGATCTCGCGCTGGTAGGCTTCAGTGAGGTGCCTCATGGCTGCCAGCTTGTTGGCGCTGTCGAGGAGCGTGACGCGGAACGTTTCCAGCGTTGCTCCATCGGCGTCTGCCGCCACGGGCGCAGACAGGCCCTGCATTGCCGCCTGCAGCAGGTCATGGCTAGCCCCGTCAAAGGCTCCATCGTGCCTGATGACCAGCACCTCTGTGACGGTGCTGCCATCCGCGGGGGGGGGGGGGGAGCGGGTCGTCGATGATCACCATGTTGCCAGGGAAGGCATCAGTAGGCGCCGCGTCGGCGTTGATGAGCATGTCGACAGGTGGGTCGGTGGAGCCGACGGACTCCAGGTCAGATGCAGGCTCGTTGGTGATGTGGAGCTTGCCGAGGAGGTCAACAAGGCAGCTCTCGGAGTTGGCTGCTCCCGCATCGGGCGCATGCTCATCGGAGAGGCGGATCCCACCGATGAGATTAGCGAGGCAGCTTGCGGCGCGAGTAGCTTCCACGTCGCGCAGCGCGTCGAAGCAAATGCCATCGGGCGTGCCGGCTGGCTGCGCTCGCCAGGAAGGAAGAGGGTTCCCGTCCAGAATGTGTCTCCGGACGATGGTGCACCTAGCCCCATGGTGGGCGCCAAATGTCGGGGATATCTGGCGACATATGCCAGGGGGTGGCTTATCATGGATGGGGACAAGAGTACGTCGCCGGGCTCTAGAAGCGGGAGTGAGCGTGACCTCGAACGCCTACGAGGTTTATCCAGGTTCGGGGCTCTCCATGGAGATAACACCCCTAGTCCTGCTCTGCGGGATCTCCACATGATGACTATCGTCAAAAGAGTAGCTACAAGATTGCTCCTTGAGCTATTTCGGCTAGAGGAGGAAGAAGAGCAAGGCTAGCCCTAACTTCTTCTATGGGTGTGTGTCTAATGGCTGGGGTTCTGAACCCTTTGCATAGGTGAGCCTGGGGGTTTATAGAGGCCTACCCCCAGGGGTACAATGGTAATCCGGTTGGGTGTAGGACCCGGGTGTTAGTGTCTTTGGGCGCCAGCTTCTCCGCCGGCTGCTGGGGCCCACCGCTTGGTGGGTCCCGCTGGCTGCCGGGGACTCGGCCGACAGGTAGGGCCCGCCGCCTGCGGGCCATGCTGACTACTTTCTATTGTAGCCTTGCTCGTGATGAAAGAGGCTTTGTCGAGGGGAGCGTGGCTACAGTCCCGCCGCCTGGCGGACGCTCACTCTAGCCACACCCTGTCTCATCTGGTTAAGGGCGCACAGAATCCGAGGGGGAGGAGGTCCACCTGCTAGGGGTCGGCCCGCCCTCAACGCCGCCTGCTTGGGATTCGCCACCTTCTGGGGCTCGGGGATAGGTAGGGCCCGCCGCCTGCGGGCCGTACAGACTGCCCATCGTGGGAGCGTGGCTCCCGCTGACGTAGGTGATGTCATGGGCTGCATGGCAATAGTGCCGCGGCGGGCGAGGGGTGTCCGCTTGGTACACCCGCACTGTGGCCATGTTCCGCCCTGGATTCGGGGGTGGCAGGTCGCACTGTAGCCACGCCCCGTCTCGTCACGGTAATGGGGGTGCAAACTTTGAGGGGACGAGGGGCCGTCTGATAAGAGACGGCCCCCTCGTCGCCGCCTTCTGAGAGCGAGCCGTCCTCTGGAAGCCGACCCGTCTGACCAGGCGGCCTAAAGGGTTGGCCTTTTGCCCGGGAGGTGTGAGGGGCGCAGCTAGCCCCGATGTCTTGAAATACCATGGGGGGCTGATGAGGCTACCCGTGGTCATTTACTCCGACATCCTATTTTGAGTTACAAATATAAGCAACCGAACCAGTATCAAATACCTAGGCGCTGCTACGAGCATTACTAAGCTACAAATCAATAACATGTATAGCAAATATACCTTTGTTCACTTTGCCGTCCTTCTTATCCGCCAAGTATTTGGGGCAGTTCCGCTTCTAGTGACTAGTTCTTTGGCAATAGAAGCACTCAGTTTCAGGCTTGGGTCCAGCTTTGGGTTTCTCCCCGGGAGTGGCAACTTGCTTGGCATTCTTCTTGAAGTTCCCTTTCTTTCCCTTACCCTTTTTCTTGAAACTAGTGGTCTTGTTAACCATCAACACTTGATGCTCCTTCTTGATTTCTACCTCTTCGGCCTTGAGCATTGCGAAGAGCTCGGGAATTGTTTTGTTCATCCCTTGCATATTATAGTTCATCATGAAGCATTTGTAGCATGGTGGAAATGATTGAAGAACTCTGTCAATAACAATCAACTGGAATATTAACTCCCAGCTAAGTCAAGTGATTATAATACCTAGACATTTTGAGTATGAGTTCACTGACATAACTATTTTCCTCCATCTTGCAGCTATAGAACTTGTTGGAGACTTCATATCTCTCAAACCGGCATTTGCTTGAAATATTAACTTCAACTCTTGGAACATCTCATATGCTCCATGACGTTCAAAACGTCTTTGAAGTCTCGGTTCTAAGCCGTAAAGCATGGCACACTGAACTATAGAGTAGTCATCAGATCGAGCCTCCTAGACGTTCATAACATCTGTGACAGCTCCTGCAGTAGGTCTGTCACCTAGCGGTGCATTAAGGACATAATTCTTTTGTGCAGCAATGAGGATAATCCTCAAGTTACGGACCCAGTCTGTGTAGTTGCTACCATCATCTTTCAACTTAGCTTTCTCTAGGAACGCATTAAAATTCAGGGGAATGGTAGCTCAGGCCATTGATCTAAGACATAGATATGCAAAACAATAAGACTAAGTTCATGATAAATTAAGTTCAATTAATCAAATTACTAATGAACTCCCACTTAAATAAACATCCCCCAAGTATCTAAGTGATATGTGATCCAAATCAACTAACCCATGTCCGATCATCATGTGAGATGGGGTAGTCATCAAGGTGAACATCTCTATATTGATCTTATCTACTATATGACTCACGTTCGACCTTTGAGTCTCCAGTGTTCCGAGACCATGTCTGTACATGCTAGGCTCGTCAAGTTTAACCCAAGTATTCTGCATGTGCAAAACTGTCTTACACCCATTGTATGCGCGCGTAGAGTCTATCACACCCGATCATCACGTGGTGCTTTGAAAAGACGAACTTTGGCAATGATGCATACTCGGGGAGAACACTTTTATCAAGAAATTTAGTGAAGGGATCATCTTATAATGCTACCGCCGTTCTAAGCAAAATAAGATGCATAAAAGATAAACATCACATGCAATCAAAATATGTTACATGATATGGCCATCATCATCTTGTGCTTTTGATCTCCATCTCCAAAGCATCGTCATGATCTCCATCGTCACCGGCTCGACTAGGGGTGGGCATAAAAACCGACCAACCGAATACCGGACCGATACCGAAACACAAAGAGCACCTATGGGGACGGAGCCCATAGGTGGCCTCCACGAGCACCTATGGGGACGGAGCCCCTTGTCGGTTCGGCGGGGGCGGAGGATGCACAAAGAGCAGATCGAGGCGACACACACACAACGATTTTACCCAGCTTCGGGCCACATGGATGCATAAAACCCTACTGCTGCATGTCTGGTTGATTCGGGTTCTTGCTCTGGAGCGCAAGAAGCTACAGTAAGTTGGAGCTGGATGTAGGCGAGGGCCTATTGGGTCCGATCCCCCCTCTACGTGCGCATGGGCCTCCTTTTATATGCCAAGGGGTTTCCCACAGGGAGCGACGCAGGTGAGGGTAAAAATGGCAAGGGATTGTGTGAATAATGGCCGCACAGTGCTATCGCACCTAACTCTGACGGCGGGGGACAAAGGCATTAAATGCCCGTCTGGATCGCCTGAACAGTGCCGAGGCGGACCGTTAGGAGCGCCTCCGCTCGCCACGGGGGCGACTCTGCCAACGTTGCATGCCACCGCGCGTCTCAGGTTGCGCGGCGCCCCGCCACGTGCCTCCGGGGAAGCCCCAGAGCGACGCGTGGGCAGGTGAGCTGGAGCGCGGGCCTGATGTGGTGGTTTGCCGCTGCAAGTGGCTTGCCGCGGCAGTTGCCTTGCCGCACCTGGGAGCTTGCCGCTCGCCAGGCCTTGCCGGGGCGCGCGGCGCGCCGCGGCGGGCTTCTCTTGGGGTGCCTTGGCTTGGCCGTCCCGGCGAGCTCCTCCCGCCGGGGCCTTGGTGCTTCGGCTTAGTCGTCCCGGCAAGCTCCTCTTGCCGGGGCCTTGTCGCCTTGGCCCGGCAAGCTCCTCTTGCCGGACCTTGCCTTCTCGACCCGGCAAGCTCCTCTTGCCGGGGCTTGGTCTTCTAGGCTCGATCACTTGGCCTTCGTCCGGCCCGAAAAGGGCCGTGGAGACTCTTGTCGCTCCCCTGGCAGGCCTTGCCGCGGGAGGCTACTACAGCCCATGCACAAGTTCTGGGTACTAAGGTACCCCTACTTTGGTACACCGACAGGAGCCCCCGGGTCTGGGCCATTCACGGTGCCGAGCGTTGTTGGGCCAGGCCCTAACAGTGCACGGGCACGCGTGGCCTGGGTTGCGCTGCTCCTTAACTCCGTGCTCGTCGCGCCCTTCCTAAGTGGCGCGCGCTTATCGCGGCGTCGTGGGGGGGGGGGGCGAGGCGTGCGTGATGTGGGCGGCGGGCGCGGGACGGAGGCCCGCAGGCATGCGTCACGTCGTGCACGATCTCTTTATCTGGGAAGGCGGAGCGTCCGCCCCCGCTCCTTCCCCCCTTTATAAGCGGAGGGGAACAGGGGCAGCTCGCCATTCCGCCGATTGTTGTTCCTCGAAAAACTCCGCCGCCTCCTCCTTGCTAGAGAAAGCAGCGATTCGCTCTCGCAGCCCCCGGCGCCGCCAACGCCGACAACTCCCCCTCCCCGTTTCGGCCATGGCCCCGAAGAGCGACAAGGCGAAGGGGAAGGCCGTGAAGTCGGCCGAGGCGCTGCGGCTGGAAGCGCTTCGGAAGGAGACGGCGACGTTCCCCCCTCAGCTTGACGCGCTGAGGCTGAAGAGCGAATACCTCCTCTTCTGGTCGACGGCGACGCGAGCGCACCCGCGCACGCGAGTTCTTCCCGCCATCGCCCAGAAGCTGTACCCGACCGGGTACCCTTTCTTCGCCGTGTTCTTCCTCTGCGGGCTCTGCCCGCCTTTTTCTGAGTTCTTCTGCGACATCATGCACACCTACAACCTCCACCTCCTTGACTTCACCCCCAACGCCGTTCTGACAATGGCGGTTTTCGCACACCTTTGCGAGAACTTTGTCGGAGTCCGCCCCAACGTAGCCCTCTTCCGGCACTTCTTTACTCCCCGGGTGGAGAAAGGAGAGCCGCTGTCCGGCGGAGTAGCTTAGGTCTCCAGAACCGGCAAGAAAGAGGCCTACTTGGAAGGGGAACTCCGTGGCAGATGGGAGGAGTGGAGGGCCGAGTGGTGCTTGATCGTCGAGGAGAATCCACCGCCGTTCACCGCCGTGCGGCGAACTCCAGTGGTGCGCGGACGCGACTGGAGCGACCTGGCCCCGGACGACGCCAAGCTGAAGATTGCCGCCACCCGCATCCTGCGCCTCAGGTTTGCCGGGCTCACCGTCGGCGCCGTCGGCGCGGATTTCCTTCGCCGGCGTATCGCCCCCCTGCAGGAGAGGGGGAAACCGGCTTGGGAATTCCAAAACGCGGCGGACATCATGAGGCTGCGCCCGGGCCTCAACTACAACTTCACCGTTCTGGAGCTCGACGGAGTGTTGAAGGAGCTGTTCAAGCACGACTCCGAGCACCCAGAATGGTTCAGGTTGCCGCCGGGCGTCGTCCCCCTGTGCAACAACTCGGCGCTCAGCCGCATCCTCGCAATGATGCCGCTGTGCGACTCGCACGGGATCGACGCGACCTGGCAGGAGCCGGCGGACGACGTCGTGCAGGCCTTCTTCGACAATTTGGAGGAGGTGCCGGTCGACCCCGACGAGAAGAGGGGCCTCACGCGAGACACCACCCCCGAGGAGCTGGCCTACATCGCCTCCAGGATGGAGGAGGCGGCGGCCGCCGCGGCCGCGGGCGAGTCTGGCTTCACCCTGGCCGAGGCCGACGCGGCGGAGGCGGAGAGCCTCGCCGACCAGATGGAGCTCGCCGGCGCGGAGGAGCCAGCCGGGCACGGTGGTGCGGGCGAGCCCGCCCAGGACGCGGGTGGCTTGCCGGAGGCGGACGCGCCCTCTTCGCAGCTCCCGGGCAGCTCGTCACAGGCGGAGCCCCCTGCCCAGCCGAGGAGGCGTTTCCGCAGGGCCGGAGAGGTGGTGCGGCAGGCCGACCAGCAACCGCAGCCCCGGGTGACGCGCGCCTCTGAAGCAGCCGGAGCGGGGTCCTCACGGGCCACGGCTTCTGCTCCTACCGCTCCTCGTTCCGCGGCGGCAACGGGGGCGGGGTCGTCCACCGCCCCCGCCAAGCGGTCCCGGGAACCCACTCCCCTGTCTCCTCGCGCCTGGAGCAAGCCGGTTTTTGATTATTCCGCGCTCAGCTCCGATGACGAAGAGGAGGACGGAGAGTAAGTTCCTGGTAGTGCTTGTATCTTCTTGATTTCTGTTGCTTCGCCTTGTTTCGCAGCCCATTCATCCCCCCGAAACCGTTCCCTTTTCAGGACGCTGGCCCAGAGGAGGGCGAAGAGGGCCAAGATCCCGCTGGTCGTCCTTGAGGGTGAATCTCCTCCGGCAACTGGGGAGGTGCCGGAGACGACCTTGCCGGACCTGGCAGCGGGCCCGCAGGGCAGCCCATAGCGCAGCCCCCAGGGTGAGGGCACGGCTAGCTCTTGCCGTTTGGCGCGCGCGCGAGCTTCCCTTCTCTTTGCTAACATGTGGCTGTTGTTGTTCTCGTTGGGTAGGAGCAGAGCAGCCCCAGCAGGCGACCCCGGGGGGCACTCCTGCCGCGCCGTCCGCTTCGACCACCCCGCCTAGGGAGAAAGCTCCGGCAAGGGAGGAGCCCCCGGCAGGGGGGACCTCCCCGGCAAGGGAGGAGCCCCCGGCAAGGAAGACCTCTCCGGCAAGGGAGGGGTCTCCAGCGAGGGACGCGGCCAGCGATCCCCCGGCAGCGGAGGCCGCGGCCACGGACCCTGCCACCGGTAAGCCCCCCTGCACGGAAAACTTCCCCTGGCTATCTTTTCTTATGAGCCTCTTTGTCGGCTGTCCAGCTGATTCTCCTCCCCTCTTCCGGCCATCAGACCCGCCCACCGCGGACCCGATGGAGACCGAGGTCGTCGTCGAGGAGGGCGCGCGCGGCGACGGCGACGACGTCGTCGTCATCGAGGAGGCGGAAGGCACCGACGACCCCGTAGGCGGCGAGGAGGCTGAAGCCGCCAGGGCCGCCGCGGCCGCAGGCGGCGAGGGGACCGGCGACCGTGCCGACGGCCCCAGGGAGGCCGAGGCGTCAAGCACTCCGCAGTCCGGCGATCCCGCCGCTGCTACCACGTCGGGCCCCGAGGAGCCCCCGGCAGGCGCCTACCTGCAGGCCGGCGATGGCGTCTTCATCAGGCTCCCCTAGGAGCCTAGCTCCAGGGCGCCAGTCGAGGGGGAGGCCTTGGACGGAGAAGTGCTTGCCTCCGTCGGGCTGACAGTGGTCGACGCGCCAAGCACCGACAGCGGCGAGCCCGAGGAAGAGCGGCTGCTCCGGAAGCTTGTGTCGCTCTACCGCGCCCGACAGGCCAAGGTGGAGCGCCAGGAGGCACTCGTCGCGAAGGCCGGCGCGGACATGGAGAAGCGCGCCGGGGAGCTCCGGGAGCTCAACCAGGAGGCTCTCCGGTCCTTGGCGGAGGAGCGGAGGCTGCTCGACGAGGCGCGGACGGCCTTCCTCCTCGAGAAGGCAGAGGCTGAAGAGCAGCAGAGGCTTGCCGCTGCGGGGCTATCCGCGCGGGAAAGCGAGCTGGTGCAGCAGAGGGCCAGCCTCGCCAGCCACGAGGAGGACGTTGCCGCGCGCGAGCAGGCGCTTGGCGGGGACCTGCAGAAAGCGCAGGATGCCGCCGCGGCCGCCGAGGTCGCCAAGGGGGAGCTGGAGGCGAGGGTGGCGCAGCTCGTCAGCGACCTCAAGGCGAGCGGCGAGGAGCTTGCCGCGCTCAAACTGGAGCGCGAGAAGGGCGCTCACTCCCTTGGCGAGCTGCAGGGCCGCTTCGCCGAGAAGATCCAGGAGCTCGACGCCGCCAAGGACTCCAAGGCTGTCCTCGATCTGAAGCTGGACACCCTGGCCAAGGCGCTGGAGAGCGCCAAGGAGCAGGAAGCGGCCTTGCGGAAGGAGGTTGCTGGCAACGAGGAGCTGTTGAGGAGCGCCGCCGTTACCCAGAACGCCTTCCGAGAGACGGTGGAGCGGTGGACGGAAGGCCTCGTCGACATCGCCTCCACCATCGACCAGGAGCTGAAGCTGCTGGGGATGGAGGGCCACGAGTACCCCTCCGGCGAGGACGTCCCGCCGAGCGCCAAGCTCACTTCCTTCTTCAAGGGCTTGGTGGGGGTGCTCCGGCACCTCCGGGAATCGATCCCAGAACAGCTGGCCGAGGAGACGCGGGAAGCCGTCTCCGGGGCCCTCGAGAGGGTGTTGGTGAAGATCATCTTCCGCAACCCCACCATCAGGCTCACCAACGTCCTCAGGCACTTGCCGGAAGATGCTGACCTGACGGAGATCAGGGCCCTCATCACCCCCATCGTGGAAAGGGTGGCGGGGATCAGGCGGGTCGAGGGCGACCGCGCGGACTAGGCTGCCCACCTCTTTCTTTTCTTCTCTCGTTGCTGCCGAGCATGCCACAGAAACAGCTGATTAGAGCAGCGGCAAGTTATTTTGTAATATAACTTTTATCTTAGGCAGTTCATCGCGCTGTTATCTCCCTCGTTCGACTTTATGCTTCGTACGTTCGCGCCCTACGCTCACAGGAACTTGTCGGCGAAAGTCTCCGCCTTGCCACGGGTGCCGAGTGCGGGACGTCAGCAACCCGCTGACGGGGCTCCCACCGGCAAGAAACCTTGCCGCTGCTGGCGCAACTCACTTAAATGTTGAGCAGGCTCGGGGCGCGGTAGGCGTGGCGACTGCAGTCGCGGCACGCTCAAGCTGCCGAGCGAGCTCGAAACAAGTAAGGACGCTACTCGGGATGTAGCACACTTAAGTCGTTGAGTGGGGCTCGAAACGAAATAAGGGCGCAACCAGCCACGAGCCGGCCCCTCCGCGCACAGGTTTCCCATACGAAGCTCGGTCGATCGAGGAAGATAATTTAAGAATAAAAAGGAGCTTGGTCGCTCAAACTTTGGCAACTTAGCTTCTCTGTCGCTTGCCGTCCGGCAAGGCGCAGCTTCCTCGGGCGACGCCCAGCCCAGGCTCGGGGCCTGACGACCTGCCACCGCTTGCCGGAGGCGAGTGCTGCACAATCGTGTCGAATGATGCCTGCGCCAAGCGGACAGGCGCGAAATCGACAAGACGTGTGGGGCACATAAGCTATGCTCGGGATCTGCGCCCACCTCTGTACCAAGGATTACATGCAACTGCGGCAAGACTTGGACAGAGAGGATGGCCGATGGGACGGGTTCCGACCGCCGCGCTGGTAAGGTTCCTCCCACGGTCGGCGTCGACTCGTTTGGATCTTGGCGGCCTGGGATCGCCGAAGAACGAGGTCGCCTTTCCCACAACTTCCGGCGCTAACTTCTGCGGCTACGGGAGCGGCGCAGAGTTTGCTGGAGGCGAGAAACTCGCTCAGCGGCCGGAAGGCGGTCCTCCTCAAGGAGCAGCTGCTCTTGCCCGGACTCTGCGTGAGTGGGTACTCGAGGAGGGCCGTGCACGGGTCCGTGAGGAGGGATGCCTCCGCCCAGCGGGTCAGAGCGGAAAAGTCCCTGGCCATACCTGAGCTTGCCTGTGGTCGCTGAATCTGGTTCGCACAACCTCGACGCTCCCCCTACCTGGCGCGCCAAAGATGTCAGGGGATATCTGGCCTCCACGAGCACCTATGGGGACGGAGCCCCTTGTCGGTTCGGCGGGGGCGGAGGATGCACAAAGAGCAGATCGAGGCGACACACACACAACGATTTTACCCAGCTTCGGGCCGCATGGATGCGTAAAACCCTACTGCTGCATGTCTGGTTGATTCGGGTTCTTGCTCTGGAGCGCAAGAAGCTACAGTAAGTTGGAGATGGATGTAGGCGAGGGCCTATTGGGTCCGATCCCCCCTCTACGTGCGCATGGGCCTCCTTTTATATGCCAAGGGGTTTCCCACAGGGAGCGACGCAGGTGAGGGTAAAAATGGCAAGGGATTGTGTGAATAATGGCCGCACAGTGCTATCTCACCTAACTCTGACGGCGGGGGACAAAGGCATTAAATGCCCGTCTGGATCGCCTGAACAGTGCCGAGGCGGACCGTTAGGAGCGCCTCCGCTCGCCACGGGGGCGACTCTGCCAACATTGCATGCCACCGCGCGTCTCAGGTTGCGCGGCGCCCCGCCACGTGCCTCCGGGGAAGCCCCAGAGCGACGCGTGGGCAGGTGAGCTGGAGCGCGGGCCTGATGTGGTGGTTTGCGGCGGCAAGTGGCTTGCCGCGGTAGTTGCCTTGCCGCACCTGGGAGCTTGCCGCTCGCCAGGCCTTGCCGGGGTGCGCGGCGCGCCGCGGCGGGCTTCTCTTGGGGTGCCTTCGCTTGGCCGTCCCGGCGAGCTCCTCCCGCCGGGGCCTTGGTGCTTCGGCTTAGTCGTCCCGGCAAGCTCCTCTTGCCGGGGCCTTGTCGCCTTGGCCCGGCAAGCTCCTCTTGCCGGACCTTGCCTTCTCGACCCGGCAAGCTCCTCTTGCCGGGGCTTGGTCTTCTAGGCTCGATCACTTGGCCTTCGTCCGGCCCGGAAAGGGCCGTGGAGACTCTTGTCGCTCCCCTGGCAGGTCTTGCCGCGGGAGGCTACTACTGCCCGTGCACAAGTTCGGGGTACTAAGGTACCCCTACTTTAGTACACCGACAGAGGGGGTGCGGGAGGCATCCGAGGTGGGCACAACCTACCTGGGCGCGCCTGGGCCCCCGAGGCGCGCTCTGGTGGGTTGTGCCCCCCTCGGGGCACCCCCTAGGTGCTGCTCTAGCCCATTGGTGGTCTTTTGGTCCATAAAAAATCCACAAAAAGTTTCACGGTATTTGGAGTCCCTTTGATATTGATTTCCTGCGATGTAAAAAACATGCAAAAAACAACAACTGACACTTGGCACTATGTCAATAGGTTAGTCCCAAAAAAGATATAAAATTACTATAAAACATCCCGGAATGATAATATAACAGCATGGAACAATAAAAAATTATAGATACGTCGGAGACGTATCAGCATCCCCAAGCTTAATTCCTGCCCGTCCTCGAGTAGGTAAATGATAAAAACAGAATTTTTGATGTGGAATGCTGCCTAACATGCACCTCATATTCTTTTCTTTATAGCATGGACATTTGGACTTTTATATGGTTCAAAGAAATAGTCTAGTTTTGACATAAGACTTAAATACTCAAGCATATCAACTAGCAACCATGTCTTTCAAAATATCAACATTAAAATAAGTTATCCCTAGCCCATCATGCTCAATCATTAATCCATTAATGAAACCCACTCGCATGTTAGCTACACCCAATGCTCAAGTACGATCTTAATGCCTCCTAGTTGGTGCTTTATAAGAGAAGATGGAGACTCAAATAAAAATAAAAAGTGCATAAAGTAAAAGAAAGGCCCTTCGCAGAGGGAAGTAGGGATTTGAAGAGGTGCTAGAGCTCAAAACGAAAATTTAGGGATAAAAACATTTTGAGAGGCATACTTTTCCCACCAAGGAAAACGACTTAGAGCTCCCAACACTTTCCATGCTAGATATATCATAGGCGGTTCCCAAACAGAAAATAAAGTTTATTCCTTTTTGCACCATACTTTCACTTTCCATGGCTAACCATATCCATGGGTGCCCTCCATACAACACTTTCCAAGGAATTTATTATTTGACAACATAAAGTAAATTCATTTTTCATTTTGGGACTGGGCATCCCTAATACCTTTGCCCTACTCTCATGCAATGAAAAGTGAATAAACACTCATCATGAGAATAACAGATCTAGCATGGAAAATATTGGCCACCCCTCACCGCCTCGTGTAATGACTATAAAATGATTATAAAACATCCAAGAATGATAATATAACAGCATGGAACAACCAAAAATTATAGATACGTTGGAGACGTATCACATATCATTTATGCATAGACCTGGCTTTGATGCCATTGTTGGGAAATGTTGCATGGAAAACAAAAAAAATTCTATGCACACACTACATCTATCCATGGAGATGCATAGCAACGAGACGGGAAGAGTGTGTCTATGTACCCTCATAGACCGTAAGCAGAAGCGTTTCACAACACGGTTGATGTAGTCGAACTTTCTTCGTGATCCAACCGATCGAGTACCGAACGTACGACACCTCCGCATTTAGCACACGTTTAGCTCGGGGGCGTCTGCATCTTCTTGATCCAGCAAGACTGCGAGGTAGTGGATGAGTTCTGCAACACGGCGGCATGGTCACGGTGAGGATGAAGTTATCTCCGCAGGGCTTCGCCTAAGCACTACGAAAATATGACCGGGGTCTAAACGGTGGAGGGGGGCGCCGCACACGGCTAACAATTAATCTGGTGTGTGCTAGGCACCCCCTCCCACATATATATAGGTGGGAGGGGGAGGAGCAGCCAAAGGAGGCGCCCAAGTAGGAGGAATCCTACTTGGGGTCCCTCCCAAGCCGCGCCCCCTCCTTTCCTTATTTGGAGTGCGGGGAAAGGCAGTAGAGGCTAGCCCTCCCACTTTTCCTTCCCTAGGGCTGGCCAAACAAGGGAGGAGGCGCACCAGCCCACTTGTGGGCTGGTATGTCCCCTCCTTTTGCCCATAAGGCCCATAACTTGTCGGGGGGGTGCCCAGAACCCCTTTCGGTGACCCGATTCCTTCGTGGTAAGTCCCGAAACACCTTCGCTGTCCAAATACCATCGTCCTATATATATCAATCTTTACCTCTCGATTATTTCGAGACTCCTCATCATGTCCATGATCTCATCCGAGACTCCGAACAACATTCAATCACCAAAACATATAACTCATATAACACTATATTGTCAACGAACATTAAGCGTGCGGACCCTACGGGTTCGAGAACTATGTAGACATGACCAAGACACCTCTCCGGTAAATAACCAATAGCGGAACCTGGATGCCCATATTGGCCCCACATTTTTTCGTCTTCGAGAGGCATGGCCATGCCTCTCACGGAAAAAATGTTCTTTCGTTTCCGAGAGGCACAGCCATGCCTCTCGCGAAAGCAAATCCTTTCGCGTAAGCAAACCCGTGCCTCTCATGAAAGAAAAAAAATAAAAAACAATTTTTTTTTCGAGAGGCATGACCATGCCTCTCGCAGAAGCAAATCCGTGCCTCTCGTGAAAGAAAGAAAACACTTTTTTTTGTTTTTTGTCCAAAAGCTAAGAAAGACCGGTGAAAACCCGAAAATCCAAGAGAAACTAAAAAACCATCTAAAAAGCTGAGAGCGCGCAAATCCGGAGGAAGCGCCGAGAGCGCGACACATGGCAGCGACTGAGAGTGCGCAAACTCAGCCCACCTCAAGTGACCCTTGGGGAGGCTCCCGAAGCGCGCTCCTTAGTTGCTCCCACCAAGCCCCTCATGTTGAGATGGACAACCTAGACAGAGTCCGAACAAAAATTATTGTCCTGGCCTACCCCAAACCTAGCCCAAATATCGGGTGGATTCGCAGAAGTTTGGACATGCCCACCATGTTTGACATGAAAATTTTGAGCCATGCACAACCCAATCCACTTCATTTCTATGAGAAGAACAACTCTCGGCCACCCCGCAATCATGGTGTTGCGAAACGTGCATGGAAAACAAAAAAATTCTATGCACAAGCAAGATCTATCCATGGAGATGCATTGCAACGAGAGGGAAGGAGTGTGTCTACATACCCTCGTAGACCGTAAACGGAAGCGTTTCACAACACGGTTAATGTAGTCGAACTTTCTTCGCGATCCAACCGATCGAGTACCGAACGTACGGCACCTCCGCGTTCAGCACACGTTCAGCTCATGGACGTCCGCGCCTTCTTGATCCAGCAAGACGGCGAGGTAGTGGATGATTTCTGACAGCACGACGGCGTGGTGATTGTGATGGTGAAGTTATCTCCACAGGGCTTTGCCTAAGCACTACGAAAATATGACTGGGGGTGTAAACTGTGGTGGGGGGCGCCGCACATGGCTAGGCAATTGTCTCGGGTGTGCTAGGCGCCCTCCTCCCACACATATATAGGTGAGAGGGAGGAGGGATCAGCCAGGAGGGCGCCGCAAGTAGGTCGAATCCTACTTGGGGTCTCCTCCCAAGTGGCGCCCCCTGCCATGTGTAGGTGCGGGTGTCGGTGTCAAAACCG
This sequence comes from Aegilops umbellulata, assembly GCA_032464435.1. Classification (NCBI taxonomy): domain Eukaryota; kingdom Viridiplantae; phylum Streptophyta; class Magnoliopsida; order Poales; family Poaceae; genus Aegilops; species Aegilops umbellulata. Next base: position 338,251,034 of record CP136058.1, read on the forward strand.
GCGGATCTTGGGTAGGGGGTCCCGAACTGTGCGTCTAAGGTCGATGGTAGCAGGAGATGGGGGACACAATGTTTACCCAGGTTCGGGCCCTCTCTATGGAGGTAATACCCTACTTCCTACTTGATTGATCTTGATGAATATGAGTATTACAAGAGTTGATCTACCACGAGATCGTAATGGCTAAAACCCTAGTACTCTAGCCTGTATGATTATGATTGTCCATGCGGACTAAACCCTTCGGTTTATATAGACACCGGAGGGGACTAGGGTTGTACAAAGTCGATTACAGAGAAAGGAATCTTCATATTTGATCTCCAAGCTTGCCTTCCACGCTAAGGAGAGTCCCATCTGGACAAAGGTAGAGTCTTTAGTCTTTGTATCTTCACAGCCCATCAATCCGGCCCATGGCTAACAGGCTGAACGCCCGAGGACCCCTTAGTCCAGGACTCCCTCAGTAGCCCCCGAACCAGGCTTCAATGATGAGGTGTCTGGCGCGCAGATTGTCTTCGGCATTGCAAGGCGGGTTCCTCCTCCGATGACTTCAAAGAGATGTTTTCGGCCTTCTATTTAATATCATACTCCTCGACTTCCGTGCATCAGTAACTACAGTCTCCACGTGTTGGGCGAATGCGAGAGGTTCAGGTATTTTTACAGATAACACCCCAGCCATGTAAGAAAAGCATCTATAAAGAGATTGGATCTCAGATCCATTCAGCGCCACACGGAAAAAATCCTCAGAGCTTTGCCAGAGAAGTCCATTCCAGGATGGCTAGCGTTCCCAGCTCTTCTTCCCGTTCCCGCGGCTCAGAAAAAGGCGAGTGGGAGAGATGTTCCGTGTCTCACGGCCGGCTGGGGAAGCTACAAAAACAGGGATCTAGTCCCTGTTCGAGCAGGACTGGCCTCCTTTAGTGGCGGGGCTCAAGCTGAAAATTTACCCAATCCAACCATGGGGGAATGAGTGTGCTTTGTCCCTTATCTGTTAAGAGGTGTTGGATTTCCCATTCATCCGTTCCTCCGAGGGCTTCTGGAGTATTATGGCCTCCAGTTGCACAACTTTACTCCGGCCTCTATTCTGCATATCACGGGCTACGTCTCTCTTTGTGATCTGTTCCTGGGCTATGAGCCCCACTTTGAATTGTGGAGGAAGCTATTTTGCCTCGTCCCACGCAACCACGAGGGATCAATATTTGAGGTGGGCGGAGCCGAAATATGGCGCATTGTCGAGACCGTATACTTATCCAGCACACCAAAGAAGGCATCTGAAGAATGGCCTTCCGAATGGTTTTATATTAAGGACGTCGCACTCCCCGACCCAGCTCGGAGGGGCCTCCCCGAGTTCACAAGCGTTCCCCTGAAGAAATGCCATAGCTGGCGCCCTCGGAGCCTCGAGGAGGAAGACAGTGCGGAAGTTCGTCAACTCTTGGGCAAGATAAGGGCGCTTGCTCAGTCCGGATTATCGATTGTCGAAGTAATGGCGCCTTCCATAGTACGGGGGGTTCAGCCACTCCAATATAGAGGGCTGCCCATGTGGCACTATAACGGAGAGGACGACGCCTCCCGTTGCGGCAGGAAAGGCCCGGACACCCCCGCCGCTTTGGCAAAACTATTGGCCGAACTGTTCAAAGGGGAGGAAGAGGAGTTCTTGCATATCAAGCGCAGAGATGGATATTCCATGTATAGTCCTCCTAGCTGGGTAAGGCCCAACTCCTCTGCTCTACACATTCCACTCCTTGAGCCACTTTCAATGAATATTAACTTGTCCTGTTACAACAGCACTGGCGAAAGATTTCCGAAGGGCTTCACGGCCCTGCCCCGTAGCCCGAGGGCCCCAATCGGGACCTTGACCCCGGATTTGAAGAGGATCTAGATATATTCGTGGTGCTCGAGGATGGGGTGTTTTACCAAGCGAGCTATGACGGCACAGAAGTGGCCATCACCGTCGACTATCCTGGTCTTCTCCCCGCTTCACAAGTAAGTAATCAGGAGACACCTTGTTTGAAAAAGTTCTCTCGTTCTACCTCACCCACCACACCGTCCTGTGCTCGGAAGGGGAGGCGTTCGGCACGCCATACTTCCCTAAGGGTATCTCCAAAGAGAGCGGCCCCTACGCCGGGCAAGCCTTCGAAGAGGAAGGCAAACAAAAATACGGCCGAACCTTCATCGAAGAGGTAAGGATTTGCGAGTATGTTCTTGAGCAGTCGCACCCAATAGTGATTTTTATGTTCATCCTGTATCAGGAAAAGAGTTCGCCGGACTATGTCCGGGGATCCGGCCAGTCATACTCCCAACAGTCAGGATTCGGTCCAAGCCGAGGAGGCGGGGGCCGATATGGGAGTGACGCCGGACTATCCTTCGGCCGAGGGCTCGGAACATATGTCCATCACCAACTCGGAAGTGGAGAGCGCCATGAATCATCAGTACCGGAGGGCCGTCTTACAAGACCCCCGCTTCTCAAAAGAAACGTTCAACGCCTTCAGCTCGGCTGACGCATACATCCGAGCTGCTCGAGATGGGCTTAGCATAGCCACAAAGCAACATTTAAGAGATGTGTAGGTAAGTTTAATGTGCCTGAATATGATAATCATATGCCAGTAGCCCCCGAGACTTGAAGTAGTTGGTACAACTGATTTAAGGATCGTTGTAAAACCAGGTTCTTACGGAGAAGAACGACCTGCTAGCCCAAGAGCTAGAAAAGGGCCGGACACAGCTAACTGTTGTTACCGCCAAGCTGGAAAAGGCCAAGAAGGCGTCCTCTAGTAATATTTCTCGCAGCGAGAAACAATAATTATATACCAGCGGTGCTTAACGCTACTGCTTATCTCATAACAGGATCGTCAGATCAACTGGAGGAGAAGCTAAAAACCGCTCAAGCGGGTGAGAAAGAGGCGAAAAGGTTACACGCTACAGGCGAGCGTGTTCTGACCCGAGTCAGAGAGGAGAAAAACAAGCTCCAGGATTCAAACACCCAGCTGGGCGAAGAACTGAAAGATGTTCGGGCCTAACTGGCCGACTCCGTGAAGGAGAATAAAAGGCTGCAAGGCGGCATATTCAGTATGTGGCCTAACTTACCTTATAATAGTTCGGAGATGAAAGGAATTGATAGAGGTATGTTTGCAGGTATGCTGACGAGCCATCCCGAAGAGGAGATGTCCGGATTGTCGGACGATCTGCTGCAAGGGTTGTCGCAAATGCACGAGCAAGCTCGGCAGGCAATGCGTTGCCAAGGCCTTATGGCCATCCGCCTCCCCTCCAGGAAGTATGGAGGAGCTTCTAGAGCTATTCAAGGGAGCGCAGCGGCGCATCCGATTATGGAAAATACCGGCCTGCCGGGAGGGTGCGCGAGAGGCCTGGGCCATGGTGAAGACACGGTATACCAAGCTTGACCCGAATCATATGGCCCGGGTCGGACCTCTAGGGTCAGATGGGAAGGAAGTCCCCGTTAGTTTGGTATATGACCAAGTAGAAGTAGCCGCCAAGTATTCCCAACAGGATTGTAAATTAGACAGCATGTTGGATGGTATAGAACAGGAAGTTTTTGAGTCCTAAGTGACTATGTACTTTCCTTGGCATATGTAACTCTGGCTGAATTGTAAAACGATTGTCATGGCAAACCTTTTCGCTTCAACCTCTGGACCCAAAGGTGCGGAGTGTTTTAGAATACCAGAGCGGCCAAACAGACCGGGGTATGCGTGGAAACCAGGCGTAGGGGTCATAGTTGCTTGAACAGACAAGTTGTATCCGGCTAGTTATGTTATATTACATTAAGATTGTAAGAAACATCTTCCAGAGAGAATTGTTCTGTTAAGGGTTCCTTTCCCTGGGTGTGCATGCTTTAACATGCATGTCCGAACTGTGATTTGAGGAATCGCAGTGTATGTAACTTATGGGGGTTCACAATGGAGTAAACGCAAGAAACATCTTTAGTTCACCGACCAAATATTCCCTTAAGAATGCTAGCTTTCGGCTTCACCCAGTTTGAGGTACACATCCGGGTGACCCGGCGGTAACAATCGCAGAGGTGCTCCCATTATGCCCTAGCCGAACTAACGGGAACGTAGGTCATAAGCATAGGAGCCAGGCAACCCAGCTTGGCCAAAACTTAATTCATATCGATGCATATAATGGTGAAGAAAAGGTACATATGGGAAAAAAGAAAAAAGAAACACATATGTGATGAGCTTGATGCTCGAGAAATAACAATAGCAAGCTTCTGTCCAAGAAGCCCCCAGGTATAATGGACGTACATAGTTGAAGATGTATGCGTCATGGGTGCATAGTCTAGCCACACGAAAGCTTTAAAGTTAAAGAAAAAACGAAAAGAGAGAAAAAATAATGGAAATAACAGGTGGAAGGAGACGGACAAAGAGTTCGGCGCTAGGCATAGAATCTTCGGAGTCTGGCCGCGTTCCAGGGGTTCGGCTCTAGGCGATTGTCTGACGCGTCACGCAGGTGGTACACTCCTCCGGTGAGAACTTTGTCAATGATGAAGGGACCCTCTCAGTTGGGCTTGAGTTTGTCCTTTTTCTTCTCCGGCAGGCGTAGAACGAGTTCACCAACATTGTAAGTCTTGGCCCGCACTTCTCTGCTTTGATATCTGCAAGCATGTTGTTGATAAAATGTGGAACGAGCTTTTGCGATGTCGCGCTCCTCCTCCAGGGCATCTAAGTTGTCCTGCCGATCAAGTTCGGCCCCTCTCTCTTTGTACATGCGCACTCGAGGTGAGTCATGAATAATGTCGCAGGGTAATACTGCCGCTGCGCCGTACACCATAAAGAAAGGTGTATATCCGGTGGTCCGATTGGGCGTGGCCCGCAGCCCCCGGAGTATGGAGTCGAGCTCCTCCACCCAGTGCTTGTCTGATTCTTTCAAAGACCGCACTAGTCTAGGCTTAATGCCGCTCATAATAAGACCATTGGCTCATTTGACTTGACTGTTTGTTTGCGGGTGATAGACAGAGGCGTAATCAAGCTTAATGCCCAAATTAGCGCACCAGGTTTTCACCTCGTCGGCTGTGAAATTGGAGCCATTATCGGTGATGATGCTATGTGGAACACCATAACTGGTTTGGCCTCTATCCACTTAGTGAATTTATCCACCATGACCAGCAAATACTTTTTCTTATGGCTTCCTCCTTTAAGGGGTCCAACCATATCCAGTCCCCAGACCGCAAAAGGCCAAGTGATGGGGATTGTTTGTAGGGCAGTGGGGGGCATATGGCATTGGTTGGCAAAGAGTTGGCATCCGACGCAACATTGTACAAGGTCCTGTGCATCTGCTCGGGCCGTCGGCCAATAAAATCCTGTACGGAAGGCCTTGCTAACAAGGGCCCGAGCTACGGCGTGGTGCCCATCGAGACCGGCTTGAATTTCAGCCAGGAGCAGCCGCCCCTCTTCTTCGGAGATACATCTTTGGAGGACTCCGGTAGCGCTTTTCTTGTAGAGCTCTCCGTCATGAACCTTGTAGGCCTTCGAACGCCGGACAATGCAGCGGGCCTCATTTGATCCTCAGGGAGCTCCTTCCTATTAAGGTAGGCCAAGAAGGGTTCGGTCCATGGGGCAATAACTTCCATAATGAGGTGGGCCGACAGTGTTATTTTGGTGGCTGAGCCCCCGATGATATCGGTGCGTTCAAGATCTGGGGTTGTGTTCGAATCCGGACTGGCGTTGCCGCTCTCCCCTTGCCATGCAACGGATGGCTTAAAAAGCCTTTCCAGAAAGATGTTAGGTGGGACGGGGTCGCGCTTGGCGCCGATGCAAGCAAGGACGACCGCCGCTTTATTACTTTCACGGGCCACGTGATGAAACTCGAGCCCCTCGAACCAAGCCGACATTTTTAGGACGGCATTGCGATAAGCCGCCATCTTCGGATCTTTGGTGTCGAAGTCTCCATTTATTTGAGATATTGCGAGGTTTGAGTCCCCGCGCACTTCCAGGCATTGTATGCCCATGGAGACAGCCATCCGAAGACCATGCAATAAGGCCTCGTATTCGGCTGCGTTATTAGATTCTGTGTATAATATCTGGAGTATGTACTAGACGACGTCTCCATTGGGGGACGTTAAGACGACGCCCGCTCCTAGTTCTGCCAGAATTTTGGAACCATCAAAATACATAACCCAGTTGGAATATGTGTCGTACTCTTTAGGGAGTTCGGCCTCTGTCCATTCGGTGAAGAAGTCAGCCAGTACTTGGGATTTAATGGCTCGACGTGGTTTGTATGTTATGTCAAATGGAAGGATCTCAATGGCCCATTTAGCAATCCGGCCTGTAGCATCGCGATTGTTTATTATGTCATTGAGTGGTACTTCAGAAGCCACCGTGATCGAACACTCCTGGAAGTAGTGTCGTAGCTTCCGGGATGCCATGAAGACCGCATATGCTATCTTTTGATAATGAGGGTACCAGGATTTGCATGGTGTGAGGACAGTGGATACGTAATATACTGGCTTTTGAAGCGGGAATTTGTGTCCGTCCTGTTCTCGTTCAACGATGAGCACGGCGCTCACCACCTGGTGTGTTGCCGATATGTATAATAACATGGGTTCACCGGTGCTCGGCGCGGCCAGGATTGGGTTGCTCGCTAGAAGGGCTTTTATTTCTTCCAGTCCGGTCGTTGCCGCATCCGTCCACTCGAAGTGATCGGTGCATCGTAGAAGGCAATAGAGTGGCAATGCCTTTTCTCCCAATCTGGAGATAAAGCGGCTTAAAGCTGCCACACAACCGACGAGTTTTTGGACCTGTTTAAGGTCTGTTGGCGTAGCCAAATGTGACAAAGCTTGGATTTTGGCTGGATTTGCTTCAATTCCTCTGTTGGAAACGATGAAGCGCAGCAGTTTTCCAGCGGGGACGCCGAAAACACACTTTTCCGGATTGAGCTTAATGTCGTATGCATGGAGGTTGTCGAATGTGAGATGCAAATCGTCTATAAGTGTTTCGACGTGTCTAGTTTTGATGACGACGTCGTCCACATATGCTTCAATTGTCTTGCCGATCTGTTTCTCTAGGCATGTCTGAATCATGTGTTGGTAGGTGGCGCCCGCATTTTTGAGCCTGAAGGGCATTGTGTTGAAACAGAATGGCCCATATGGGGTAATGAATGCTGTTGCAGCTTGATCGGACTCCTTCATTTTGATTTGATGGTATCCGGAATATGCGTCGAGGAAGCATAGTGAGTCATGTCCTGCAGTAGCATCAATGATCTAGTCGATGCGGGGGAGGGGGAAGGGATCCTTGGGGCAATCCTTATTGAGGTCTTTGAAATCGATGCACAGGCGCCAGGATTTGTCCTTCTTTGGCACCATCACCAGGTTTGCCAGCCAGTCCGGGTGTTTTATTTCTCTGATGAATCCGGCCTCGATTAGCTTGGCTAGCTCCCCTCCCATAGCTTGACGTTTGGGTTCAGAAAAACGCCGCAGTGTTTGTTTGACCGGTTTATATCCCTTCAATATATTGAGGCTGTGTTCGGCCAACTTATGTGGGATTCCTGGCATATCAGAAGGGTGCCAGGCGAATATGTCCCAGTTCTCGCGCAGGAACTCTCGTAGCGCGGCGTCAACCATTGTGTCTAGTTGTGCTCCAATAGATGTTGTTTTCTTGGGGTCCATTGGATGGACTTGGAATTTGACTATTTCTTCTGCTGGTTTGAAGGAGGTGGATTTGGGTCGTTTGTCTAGGATCACATCGTTCCTGTCCACCGTGGAGCGCATTGCGGTTATTTCCTTGGCCGCTAGGGCTTCAGATAATGCCTCAAGGGCAAGGGATGCGGTTTTATTTTCAGCGAGGAGTGCTATGTCCGGATCACTGGCTAGAGTGATTATGTCGTTGGGCCCGGGCATCTTAAGCTTCATGTAGCCATAATGAGGTACAACTTGGAAGCGTGTAAATGCCTCCTGCCCCTAGAGGACGTGATATCCTCTGTTCAAAGGGGCCACTTGGAAGGTTATCTCTTTGGACCAATAATTCTCCGGCGTGTCGAATACCACGTCAAGTGTTATTTTTCCCGCGCACCGTGCCTCCCGGCTGGGAATGATTCCTCGGAAGGTTGTGCTGCTTTGCTCGATGCGGCTCCTGTCTATTTCCATTTTGTGGAGTGTATCCTCGTAGATGAGGTTTAGTCCGTTGCCGCCGTCCATGAGAACCTTGGTGAGCCGAAAGCCGTCCACAATTGGACTGAGGACCAAGGTGGCGGGTGCTCGGACTGTCCTGTATTTGGGTTCGTCACCAGCGTTAAAAGTTATAGCTGTGTCATTCCAAGGGTTTATTGTTGCAATTTGACAGACTTCGGCGAGTTCGATGAGTGCCCTTTTGCGCCTATTGTTTGAAGCGAATGTCTCGAAGACCGTCAGTACTTTGGGGTCGTCATCTTTTGGGGGGTGTTGTTCTGGGGTATTCTTGGTGAGGATATCCTCGCCGCTCTTAGCCACCTGCCGGAGTACCCAACATGCTCTAAGGCTGTGGGTTGGTATGTTATACGGTGTTGCGTGTATTTTGCAGGGCCCATCGAGCCATCCTTACAGAACGGTTCCGCGCCCCGTAATGGAGTAATATTTCTTTACTATTGGACCGGGCGTGCCACAAGGGTGTGCCCTTTTCGCCTGAGCGAAGGGTTGAGTGGAGACCGATGGTTCCCAACGGGTTGCCTGAGTTTTCCAGGCGCTTTCCATTGCGTTGTACTTCTGTATGATAGTTGCCAAGTCGGCGAAGTGTAATATGCGATGGCGGTAGATGGTGTTGAGGATTCCCACGTCCATGCAATTGTTGCGGAACACTGAGATCGCCTCCTCGTCGTGGCAATCTTTGATCTTGTCCTTGGCTAGAAGGAATCTGGCCCAGAAGTGGTGGACCGTTTCCTGAGACTACTGTTGTATGCTCATGAGAGCCGTTATGTTAGGGTGGGTGGGTGGTTTTAAATCCAAACCCTGGCCCAGTTTTGGGTCCGGAGTCTGAAGGTCTTCCGAACTTAACAGATCGGGTTCCGAGATATCCACTAATTTCTTAGGCTCGTCGTCTGGTTCTATGTTCGGAGGGCAGGATGTATCTCCTCGCAGGTGGGTGTCCGGCTCCTCGAAATCGGAGATCCGGACATAGTCCGTCCTCAGTATGGAGGAAGAGTGGTCGTCCCACTCTTCGACCACCGCTATCTGGTGGGTGATCGGTGGAGATTTAATTTCTCTCTGATCGGTTTAAGACCAATTCGATCATAGTCTGTAGCGACCCCCAGGGCGGCGATGCGATCTAGGAGCTTGTTTAAAGACGAAAGCTCTGCTGGATCCATCTGCTTGGAGTGTTCGGAGTTGATACGACGGGGATTTTCGATGACCCGAGAGGTCATCGTAGGCTTAATGGCTGAACGGGCGGTCATGGTAAAGCCGCCCAGCCGGAGGGTTTGGCCTGGGGCCAGTGCTCCTCTGGAGGTGATATTGTCCTTGAGAACAAGACGAGCCATCGATCTGATCTTCGACGTCACAGTGGAACTCTCAATGAAAGCACCAATGTCGGTGTCAAAACTAGTGGATCTCGGGTAGGGGGTCCCGAACTGTGCGTCTAAGGTCGATGGTAGCAGGAGAAGAGGGACACAATGTTTACCCAGGTTCAGGCCCTCTCTATGGAGGTAATACCCTACTTCCTGCTTGATTGATCTTGATGAATATGAGTATTACAAGAGTTGATCTACCACAAGATCGTAATGGCTAAAACCCTAGAAGTCTAGCCTGTATGATTATGATTGTCCCTGCGGACTAAACCCTCCGGTTTATATAGACACCGGAGGGGACTAGGGTTGTACAAAGTCGGTTACAGAGAAAGGAATCTTCATATTTGTCGGTGGGAACGACACCTATGGGATCACTGGGATCCCTTCTATGGTCGGCGGGCGCGGGGTCGTGAGAAGAGCAGGTTTAGGAGCAAGCACACGGATCATTTACCCAGGTTCGGGCCGCGAGAATGCGTAAAACCCTAGTCCTGCTTTGGTGGATGTATTGAGTGTTCTTGAGCTTTCAAACTAGCTACGGTGGTTGTGTAGTTCCAAAAGGCCGAATCCCTCTCCTGGTCGCTTTGGGCCTCCTTTTATAAGGAAAAGAGGTTGCCACAGTGGCACACAGGAGGTGGAAAGGCCTACAGTGCGCGAGCTTATCGCACGGCATTACGGGACAAAATGCATTAAATGCGCTACTTAGCTGTCCATTAGCTTTATCGGGGACGGGAACGAGGCATGTCCTGTCCGTCGCCGCTCCTCCTTGCTTCGACACGCGCCCAGGCCAGCGATGCATGTAGTGCCATGTAGGCAGGCAGGCTGCTGAGGTGGCGCGGTGGCCGGATCTTCACAAAGATCTGCATGCCACCACGCAGGTGCTTGCTGATTTGGCCTGGAAGCTGCATGTCGCCACGCAGGTGCCTGCCCAGCTGGTTGGGCTGGCAGCTGCATGCGAACGGCAGCAGAGTCTTGGTTGGTGCTGGTCTGGCAGTGGCCCCGCTGACGCCCTCGGCAAGGGCCTTGCCGGGGAGTCCGGCAAGGGCCTTGCCGTGGCGTCGCAGTTGTCCACGGCAAGACGCTTGCCGGGGGTATTGTGGGTTTCCTTGGCGAGGATCCCGCCGAGGGTCGTCGTCTTCTGATCCTCATCTGATCTTGTGTGTTTATGATCTTGACAAAGATCTGCATGCCACCACGAAGGTGCCTCCCGAGCCCTGGCCCCAACATAGTTGGTTGGGTTGGAACCCATGGGCTCAAGGGTGGCTCGCTCTGTTGGTGTTGGGCAAGTTGCCCCGGCAAGGCTCTTGCCGGGGCCGCGGAGGCCGCCCCAGCAAGGGTCCCGCCGGGGGAGTCCACCTTGCTCCCTTTGCTCTTTGTGTTCTTGGTCTTGGTGTTGCCTTTGATCGCCTTGCACCTTTGGCTTCTCTCCGGCTTCCCTCCCCTGCCCTGCTTAGTGTGGCCGTGGGCGCGGCTCCGACTGTCCGTGCACAAGTAAAGGGGTAAAAAAGGAGTGCCCCTACTTTTATACACCGACAGGAGCCCCCGGGCCTGGGCCACACATAAGCGCGACACGTTGTTGGGCCAGGCCCAAAACAGTGCACGGGCAGTCGGGGCGGGATTTTACCGCAGTAACTGTTTCGTCCGTTGCGCTTCCCCACGACCTGCGTTGAACGCAAAACGTGGAGGGGTGTGCCTGAAATGGGGGTCATGCGTGGGGCGGTTCCCGCACGCATGTGTCACATCACAGTTAATGGAAAAGAGGTGGCCCGCGCCTTCCCTGTAAAAAAGGAATAACCGCGGGTGCGCTACTCATTTACCCCTGCATCTTCTTCAATCTCGGAACCGCCGTCCCCTTGTCCTTCCTTCCCAAGCTTTCGCCTTTGCTCGCCGCCGCTGCACCTTTGCTGTCCTTTGCCCCTCGCTTCTCGCAGCCTCCATGGCTCCCAAATCCACCAAGGGCAAGGGAGTGGCCAAAGATGTCGGGGCGACGGAGCCGCCGGAGAGTGAGCAGGTGGCGCGACGGACGCAGCTCGCCTACTTCCCCTCGACAGTCGACGCGGTCGAACTGCGGGACTACTTCAAGCCCCTGTGGGGGTGCAAGACGGGAGGCGAGACGACGGGGCATCCGGCCACACGCGTCATCCCCGCCGCCTTCGCCGAGGCCGGCCCGAATCGGTACCCGTTCTTTGTTGATTACTTCTCTTGCAGCCTCTGCCCCCCTTATCTGATTTCTTCAACGACGTCATGCACACCTACGGCTTCCACCTTCTGGATTTTACTCCAAATGTCGTGGCGTGCATGGCTCTCTTTGCGCACCTCTGCGAGGGTTTCGCCGGGGTGCATCCCAACACGGCGCTCTTCCGCCACTACTTCTTCCCTCGGATCCAACCGGGGGCATTTCCGGTTGTGTCGCTTGGATCCCACGGTCCAAGGGGGCATACCCGGAGGGCGCTCAGAAGGAGTGGTGTGAAGAATGGTGGGGCCGATGGTGCTGGATTGAGGAGGAGGATCCACAAGATTTCTGCCAGGTTCGCCAGGCGCCGCCGGTTCGGCAGAGCGACTGGAGCGATGTTGATGCCGATGATGCGAAGCTCACGGTCGCCACCACCAGGATTATTTGCCTCACCGAGGCCGGGCTCACCCTTGAGATGATCGGGGCGGATTTCATCCGCCGCCGAATCGCTCCGCTGCACAACAAGGGGAGGCCGGCCTGGCTTTTCACGAACGCCGCCGACATCATGAGGCTCCGCCCCGGCCTCGACCACAACCTCACGGTGATGAGGCACGCCCGTCTCTGCCAACGGCTCTTCCAGCTCAACGTGAACCGCGATAGCGAGGTCGAGCGGTTCGGCAACGCCGCGAGGGCCACCGCGAAGGCCGACAAGGTCTCCAAGGGGCCCTTGTTTAAGTTGCCGGCGGGAGTGGTCCCGCTGAGCAACAACTCTCGCCGGACCGACATCATCTCTATGATGTCGGACTTCAACGCGCATGGACTTGACCCGAGCTGGGTCAAGCCAGAGGAAATTCAAGTGCAGGAGTTCTTCAACACCTTGCATGAGGGGTACGTCACCATCGAGCCGCGGCTTGTCCAGGACACCACCCAGGCGGAGCTGGACTACATCGCCGCCAGGGCGGTGGAGGCAGAGCTTGCCAAGGAGGCCGGCAGCGCCGGCGGCGTGGAGGACAAGACCACGGCGGAAGCTGAGGAGAAGGAGCTCGCCCAGTGGGCGGAGGCCGCTGGGGAGGCCAGCAGCGCCGGCACCGGGGCTCCTCTCATTGAAGATGTGGTTGACGACTCGTCGGAGGAGGAGGCCGAGGCTGCCGACCCTCCAGCCACGGGGAGAGGGCGGGTTCTGCGGCGGGCCACCTCCAGCGAGCCGGTCCGGCTCGGCAGGGCCGCGTAACTGCGGCAGGCCCAGGAGACGCCCGTGCGCCAAATAAGGGACGCGGCGGCGAAGAAAGTGGTGAAGGTTGTGGTGGCAAAGAAGAAAGCATCCGCTTCTTCTTTGTCCAGACGCGCTCAGACCCCACCTCCTTCCCCTCCTTCGGCGGACGTCGACGCGTGGGGCGCCTTCGATTTCGGGTCCCTTAGCCCGCGGAGGAAGAGGAAGGCAGCAGAGGAGGAGTGAGCTTTGCTTCCCCCTTTTTGTCGTCTCCGTTTCCTCAAACAGTGCCGCTTATCTTGAATTATTTTCATTTTGCAGGGACGTGGAGATGCTGGCCCAGAGGGTGAAGAGGGCTAGGACCTCGACAAGTGGCCAGCCCTCGGCAGGCGCCTCCGGCACACCACTGGTGGTGTTGAGCAGTCCGGACAGCAGCCCCCGGCCCAGCCCCCAGTGTGAGTCCATCACTTGCCCTCCGCCAATGTGTGTTGGGGGTACGATCAGTTGGCGCTGACCTTACCGTGGTTGCAGGAGAAGAACAACAGCAGGAGGAGCCACTGAGTGCTACCCCCAACACGCCGCCCCTATCGACCACGCTGCCCCGAGGGGCGTCCCTGGCAAGGGCGCCAAGCACCGAGCCCATACACACGGAGGAGGAGGAGGTGAACTCGGGCGCTGGTGGCTTTGCCTCGGCGCCAAATGATGGCGGGGAGGGGACCTCAGCTCCCCAACCCGGCACGGGTAACCACTCGCCTTTCGTTCCTGTTTGCTTTTTCTTCTTTCTGGCCCGTGGTCTTGGCCTCGCCTCATCCCCTTCTCAGTATCTAGATCCCCCTTCGGCGGACCCAGAGGACATCAACACCATCATCGAGGATGTCGCCAAGGATGCCGCGGCGTAGGCCGAGAAGATCGCCGCCGAGGAGGCCGCCAAGGGCGCTGCTGAGGACGCCGCCAAGGGGTCCGCCGGGGAGCCTGGCAAAGGGCCTGCCAGGGAGGCCGGCAGGTCCGCCGCCGAGGAGGAGGTGGTTGATGACCAGCCTTCTTCCTTTGCTGCCTCTGGCTCCGGCAGGTATCTGAAGGTGAGCGACGACCTTTTCGTCCACCTCCCAGGAACGTCGAGCTCTAGGGCGCCCGTTGAGGGCGAGGTGTTCGACGAGGAGGTGCTTGCCGCCGCCGGACTTGAGGTTGTTGACGAGCCGAGCACCGGTGGCGACGGTTCTCAGGAGGAGCGGCTTCTTCAGGCCATGGGCGCCAACTTTCGGAAGCTCCAGGCGCTCCACCGCGCCCGCCTGGACAAGGCCAAATCTAGGATGGCAATGGTGGACAAGGCGGAGGCAGACCTCAAGGTGCGCGTCGCCGAGAAGCAGACTTGGTTCTGCCAGGCTTGTGAGGAGCTGAAGGCCGCCCAGGGCAAGCTGGCCAAGCGTAATGTGGAGTTCACCATGAAGCGGGCCGACATTGAGAAGGCCCGGGAGACGGTGGAGAACTTGGCCGCCGCAGCCGAGGCCACTCGAGCCCAGCACCAGGCCGCGCTGAACTCCCAGGAGGAGGACCTTGCCATGCATGAGGAGAAGCTTGCCGCAATGCTCCGCGGCAAGGATGAGGAGGTGGAAATGAAGGAAATATGCCCTAGAGGCAATAATAAAGTTATTACTTATTTCCTTATTTCATGATAAATGTTTATTATTCATGCTAGAATTGTATCAACCGGAAACATGATACATGTTTGAATACATAGACAAACAGAGTGTCACTAGTATGCCTCTACTTGACTAGCTCGTTGATCAAAGATGGTTATGTTTCCTAGCCATAGACATGAGTTGTCATTTGATTAACGGGATCACATCATTAGGAGAATGATGTGATTGACATGACCCATTCCATTAGCTTAGCACCCGATCGTTTAGTATGTTGCTATTGCTTTCTTCATGACTTATACATGTTCCTATAACTATGAGATTATGCAACTCCCGTTTGCCGGAGGAACATTTTGTGTGCTACCAAACGTCACAACGTAACTGGGTGATTATAAAGGTGCTCTACAGGTGTCTCCAAAGGTACATGTTGGGTTGGCGTATTTCGAGATTAGGATTTGTCACTCCGACTGTCGGAGAGGTATCTCTGGGCCCTCTCGGTAATGCACATCACATAAGCCTTGCAAGCATTGCAACTAATGAGTTAGTTGCGAGATGATGTATTACAGAACGAGTAAAGAGACTTGCCGGTAATGAGATTGAACTAGGTATTAAGATACCGGCGATCGAATCTCGGGCAAGTAACATACCGATGACAAAGGGAACAACGTATGTTGTTATGCGGTCTGACCGATAAAGATCTTCGTAGAATATGTAGGAACCAATATGGGCATCCAGGTCCCGCTATTGGTTATTGACCGGAGACGTGTCTCGGTCATGTCTACATTGTTCTCGAACCGTAGGGTCCGCACGCTTAAGGTTTCGATGACAGTTATATTATGAGTTTATGAGTTTTGATGTACCGAAGGAGTTCGGAGTCCCGGATGAGATCGGGAACATGACGAGGAGTCTCGAAATGGTCGAGACGTAAAGTTCGATATATTGGACGACTATATTCGGACTTCGGAAAGGTTCTGAGTGGTTCGGGTATTTTTCGGAGTACCGGGGAGTTACGGGAATACGATGGAGAAGTATTGGGCCTTATTGGGCCATACGGGAAAGAGAGAGGGGCTGCCTAGGGCAGGCCGCGCGCCCCCCCAATGCCTAGTCCGAATTGGACTAGGGGGAGGGGCTGTGCCCCCTCCTTCCTTCCCTTCTCTTTTCCCCTTCCTTATCTCCAACTCCTAATACTTGGAAGGACTCCTAGTTGGACTAGGAAAGGGGGAATCCTACTCCCGGTGGGAGTAGGACTCCCCTAGGGCGCGCCATAGAGAGGGCCCGCCCTCCCCTCCTCCACTCCTTTATATACGGGGGCAGGGGGCACCCCATAGGCACACAAGTTGATCTTCGTGATCGTTCCTTAGCCGTGTGCGGTGCCCCCTCCACGATATTACACCTCGGTCATATTGTAGCGGTGCTTAGGCGAAGCCCTGCGACGGTTGAACATCAATATCGTCACCATGCCGTCATGCTGACGGAACTCCTCCCCAAAGCTTTGCTGGATCGGAGCCCGGGGTGCGTCATCGAGCTATACGTGTGTCAAGAACTCGGAGGTGCCGGAGTAACGGCGCTTGGATCGGTCGGATCGGGAAGACGTACGACTACTTCCTCTACGTTGCGTCAACACTTCCGCTTCGGTCTACGTGGGTACGTAGACAACACTCTCCCCTCTCGTTGCTATGCATCACCATGATCTTGCGTGTGCGTAGGAAAATTTTGAAATTACTACGTTCCCCAACAGTGGCATCAGAGCCTAGGTTTTTATAGTTTGATGTTATGCACGAGTAGAACACAAGTGAGTTGTGGGCGATATAAGTCATACTGCCTACCAGCATGTCATACTTTGGTTCGGCGGTATTGTTGGATGAAGCGGCCCGGACCGACATTACGTGTACGCTTACGCGAGACTGGTTCTACCGACGTGCTTTGCACACAGGTGGCTGGCGGGTGACAGTTTCTCCAACTTTAGTTGAACCGAGTGTGGCTACGCCCGGTCCTTGCGAAGGTTAAAACGGCATCAACTTGACAAACTATCGTTGTGGTTTTGATGCGTAGGTGTGATTGGTTCTTGCTTAAGCCCGTAGCAGCCACGTAAAACTTGCAACAAACAAAGTAGAGGACGTCTAACTTGTTTTTGCAGGGCATGTTGTGATGTGATATGGTCAAGACATGATGCTAAATTTATTGTATGAGATGATCATGTTTTGTAACCGAGTTATCGGCAACCGGCAGGAGCCGTATGGTTGTCGCTTTATTGTATGCAATGCAATCGCCCTGTAATGCTTTACTTTATCACTAAGCGGTAGCGATAGTCGTAGTAGCATAAGATTGGCGAGACGACAACGATGCTACGATGGAGATCAAGGTGTCGCGCCGGTGACGATGGTGATCATGACGGTGCTTCGGAGATGGAGATCACAAGCACGAAGAAGATGATGGCCATATCATATCACTTATATTGATTGCATGTGATGTTTATCTTTTTATGCATCTTATCTTGCTTTGATTGACGGTAGCATTATAAGATGATCTCTCACTAAATTATCAAGAAGTGTTCTCCCTGAGTATGCACCGTTGCCAAAGTTCGTCGTGCCCAGACACCACGTGATGATCGGGTGTGATAAGCTCTACGTCCATCTACAACGGGTGCAAGCCAGTTTTGCACACGCAGAATACTCGGGTTATACTTGACGAGCCTAGCATATGCAGATATGGCCTCGGAACACGGAGACCGAAAGGTCGAGCGTGAATCATATAGTAGATATGATCAACATAATGATGTTCACCATTGAAGACTAAGCCATTTCACGTGATGATCGGTTATGGTTTAGTTGATTTGGATCACGTGATCACTTAGAAGATTAGAGGGATGTCTATCTAAGTGGGAGTTCTTAAGTAATATGATTAATTGAACTTTAATTTATCATGAACTTAGTCCTGGTAGTATTTTGCAAATTATGTTGTAGATCAATAGCTCGCGTTGTTGCTTCCCTGTGTTTATTTTGATATGTTCCTAGAGAAAATTGTGTTGAAAAATGTTAGTAGCAATGATGCGGATTGGATCCGTGATCTGAGGTTTATCCTCATTGCTGCACAGAAGAATTATGTCCTTGATGCATCGCTAGGTGACGGACCTATTGCAGGAGCAGATGCAGACGTTATGAACGTTTTGCTAGCTCAATATGATGACTACTTAATAGTTTAGTGCACCATGCTTAACGGCTTAGAATCGGGACTTCAAAGACATTTTGAACGTCATGGACCATACGAGATGTTCCAGGAGTTGAAGTTAATATTTCAAGCAAATACCCGAGTTGAGAGATATGAAGTCTCCAACAAGTTCTATAGCTAAAAGATGGAGGAGAATCGCTCAACTAGTGGGCATGTGCTCAGATTGTCTGGGTACTACAATCGCTTGAATCAAGTGGGAGTTAATCTTCCAGATAAAATAGTGATTGACAGAATTCTCTAGTCACCATCACCAAGTTAGTAGAACTTCGTGATGAACTATAATATGCAAGGGATAACGGAAACAATTCCCAAGCTCTTCGTGATGCTAAAATCGACGAAGGTAGAAATCAAGAAAAACATCAAGTGTTGATGGTAGACAAGACCACTAGTTTCAAGTAAAGGGCAAAGAAAAAAAAGGGGGAACTTCAAGAAGAACAGCAAGCAAGTTGCTGCTCAAGTGAAGAAACCCAAGTCTGGTCCTAAGCCTGAGACTAAGTGCTTCTACTGCAAAGGGATTGGTCATTGGAAGCGGAACAACCCCAAGTATTTGGTGGATAAGAAAGGATGGCAAAGTAAACAAAAGTATATTTGATATACATGTTATTGATGTGTACTTTACTAGTGTTCATAGCAACCCCTCAGTATTTGGTACTAGTTCAGTTGCTATGATTAGTAACTCGAAACGGGAGTTGCAAAATGAATAGAGACTAGTTAAGGGTGAAGTGACGATGAAAGTTGGAAGTAGTTCCAAGATTGATATGATCATCATTGCACACTCCCTATACTTTCGGGATTAGTGTGGAACCTAAATAAGTGTTATTTGGTGTTGAGCATGAATATGATTTGATCATGTTTATTGCAATACGGTTATTCATTTAAGTAAGAGAATAAATTGTTGTTCTGTTTACATGAATAAAACCTTCTATGGTCATACACACCAACAAAATGGTTTGTTGGATCTCGATCGTAGTGATACACATATTCATAATATTGAAGCCAAAAGATGCGAAGTTAATAATGATAGTGCAACTTATTTGTGGCACTGCAGTTTAGGTCATATTGGTGTAAAGCGCATGAAGAAACTCCATGCTGATGGGATTTTGGAATCACTTGATTAGGAATCACTTGATGCTTGCGAACCATGCATTATGGGCAAGATGACTAAAGACTCCGTTCTCCGGAACAGTAGAGCGAGCAACTGACTTATTGGAAATAATACATATTGATGTATGCGATCCAATGAGTGTTGAGACTCACAGCAAGTATCATTATTTTCTGACCTTCACAGATGATTTAAGCAGATATGAGCATATCTACTTGATGAAACATAAGTCTGAAAAGTTCAGAGTATTTCAGAGTGAAGTGGAGAATCATCGTAACAAGAAAATAAAAGATTCTACGATATGATCGTGGAGGAGAATATTTGAGTTACGAGTTTGGTCTTCAATTAAAACAATGTGGAATAGTTTCACAAACTCATGCCACCTGGAACATCACAGCATAATGGTGTGTCCGAACGTCATAACCGTACTTTATTGGATATAGTACAATCTATGATGTTTCTTACCGATTTACCAATATCGTTTTGGGATCATGCATTAGAGACAGCTGCATTCACGTTTAAAAGGGCACCATATAAGTCTGTTGAGACGACACAATCTGAACTGTGGTTTAGCAAGAAACCAAAGTTGTCGTTTCTTAAAGTTTGGGATTGTGATGCTTATATGAAAAAGTTTCATCCTGATAAGCTCAAACCCAAATCGGAGAAATATGTCTTCATAGGATACCCAAAGGAGACTCTCGGGTACACCTTCTATCACAGATCCGAAGGCAAGACATTCGTTGCCAAGAATGGATCCTTTCTAGAGAAGGAGTTTTCTCTCGAAAGAAGTGAGTGGGAGGAAAGTAGAACTTGATGTGGTAACTGTACCTGCTCCCTTATTGGAAGGTAGTTTATCACCGAAATCTGTTCCTGTGACTACTACACCAATTAGTGAGGAAGTTAATGATGATCATGTAACGTCAGATCAAGTTACTACCGAATCTCATAGGTAAACCAGAGTGAGATCCGCACCAGAGTGGTACGGTAATCCTGTTCTGGAAGTCATGTTACTAGAACATGACGAACTTGCGAACTATGAGGAAGCGATGATGAGCCCAGATTCCGCGAAATGGTTTGAGGCCATGAAATCTGAGATATGATCCATGTATAAAACAAAGTATGGACTTTGATGGATTTGCCCGATGATCGGCAAGCCATAGAAAATAAATGGATCCTCAAGAGGAAGACGGACGCTGATAGTAGCGTTACTATCTACAAAGCTAGAATTGTCGCAAAAGGTTTTTGACAAGTTCAAGGTGTTGACACAATGAGAGTTTCTCACTTGTATCTATGCTTAAGTCTGTCCGAATCATGTTAGCAATTGCCGCATTTTATGAAATCTGGCAAATGGATAAAACAAAACTGCATTCCTTAATGGATTTATTAAAGAAGAGTTGTATATGATGCAACCAGAAGGTTTTGTCAATCCTAAAGGTGTTAACAAAATATGCAAGCTCCAGCGATCCATCTATGGACTGGTGCAAGCATCTCGGAGTTGGAATATACGCTTTGATAAGTTGATCAAAGCATATAGTTTTATACAGACTTGCGGTGAAGCCTGTATTTACAAGAAAGTGAGTGGGAGCACTACAGCATTTCTGATAAATATATGTGAATGACATATTGTTGATTGGAAATAATGTAGGATTATTCTGCAAAGCATAAAGGAGTGTTTGAAAGGAGTTTTTTAAAGAAAGACCTCGGTGAAGCTGCTTACATATTGAGTATCAAGATCTATAGAGATAGATCAAGTCGCTTGATAAGTTTTTCCAATGAGTACATACCTTGACAAGATTTTGAAGTAGTTCAAAATGTAACAGTCAAAGAAAGAGTTCTTGCCTGTGTTACAAGGTGTGAAATTGAGTAAGACTCAAAATCCGACCACGGCAGAAGATAGAAAGAGAATGAAAGTCATTCCCTATGCCTTGGCCATAGGTTCTATAAAGTATGCCATGCTGTGTACCAAATCTATTGTATACCCTACACTGATTTTGGCAAGGGAGTACAATAGTGATCTAGGAATAGATCACTGGACAGCGGTCAAAATTATCCTTAGTGAAATAAGGATATGTTTCTCGATTATGGAGGTGACAAAAAGGCTCTACGATGCCATTTTGCTGAGGTGTGTATGGAGCAGAGAACTCATGAGTGATTCCCATCGTATCCAGATAAAGATCAAGTCTGGTGTTCTTGAACTCACACTAGTAGAAAAAGGGTCAAACGTGAAGCACATTAGTGCCGGTTTGAATTAGAGCCGGCACTAATGTGTATATTAGTGCCGGTTCGTGGAGAACCTTTAGTACCGGTTCGTACCACGAACCGGTACTAGAGAGGCTGTGTCAGCCTGCGGTCAGGCTATGGCCCCACCATCACCATTTAGTGCCAGTTCGTACCACGAACCGGTACTAATGAGGTTGTGGCAGGCTATTTTTAGTCCCACCTCGCTCTCCTAACAAGGGTTATGTCGATGCAAGTTTTGACACCAATCTAGATGACTCTAAGTCTCAATCTAGATACATATTGAAAGTGGGAGCAATTAGCTAGAGTAGCTCCGAGCAGAGTATTATTGACATAGAAATTTGCAAAATATATACGGGTCTGAATGTGGCAGACCCGTTGACTAAGATTCTCTCACAAGCAAAACATGATCACACCTTAGTACTCTTTGGGTGTTAATCACATAGCGATGTGAACTAGATTATTGACTCTAGTAAACCCTTTGGGTGTTGGTCACATGATGATGTGAACTATGGGTATTAATCACATGGTGATGTGAACTATTGCTGTTAAATCACATGCCGATGTGAACTAGATTATTGACTCTAGTGCAAGTGGGAGACTGAAGGAAATATGCCCTAAAGGCAATAATAAAGTTATTATTTATTTCCTTATTTCATGATAAATGTTTATTATTCATGCTAGAATTGTATCAACCGGAAACATGATACATGTGTGAATACATAGACAAACAGAGTGTCACTAGTATGCCTCTACTTGACTAGCTCGTTGATCAAAGATGGCTATGTTTCCTAGCCATAGACATGAGTTGTCATTTGATTAACGGGATCACATCATTAGGAGAATGATGTGATTGACATGACCCATTCCATTAGCTTACCACCCGATCGTTTAGTTTGTTGCTATTGCTTTCTTCATGACTTATACATGTTCCTATAACTATGAGATTATGCAACTCCCGTTTGCCGGAGGAACACTTTGTGTGCTACCAAACGTCACAACGTAACTGGGTGATTATAAAGGTGCTCTACAAGTGTCTCCAAAGGTACATGTTGGGTTGGCGTATTTCGAGATTAGGATTTGTCACTCCGACTGTCGGAGAGGTATCTCTGGGCCCTCTCGGTAATGCACATCACATAAGCCTTGCAAGCATTGCAACTAATGAGTTAGTTGCGAGATGATGTATTACAGAACGAGTAAAGAGACTTGCCGGTAACGAGATTGAACTAGGTATTAAGATACCGACGATCGAATCTCGGGCAAGTAACATACCGATGACAAAGGGAACAACGTATGTTGTTATGCGGTCTGACCGATAAAGATCTTCGTAGAATATGTAGGAACCAATATGGGCATCCAGGTCCCGCTATTGGTTATTGACCGGAGACGTGTCTCGGTCATGTCTACATTGTTCTCGAACCGTAGGGTCCGCACGCTTAAGGTTTCGATGACAGTTATATTATGAGTTTATGAGTTTTGATGTACCGAAGGAGTTCGGAGTCCCGGATGAGATCGGGGACATGACGAGGAGTATCAAAATGGTCGAGACGTAAAGTTCGATATATTGGACGACTATATTCGGACTTCGGAAAGGTTCTGAGTGATTCGGGTATTTTTCGGAGTACCGGGGAGTTACGGGAATACGGGGGAGAAGTATTGGGCCTTATTGGGCCATACGGGAAAGAGAGAGGGGCTGCCTAGGGCAGGCCGCGCCCCCCCCCCCCAAGGCCTAGTCCGAATTGGACTAGGGGGAGGGGCTGCGCCCCCTCCTTCCTTCCCTTCTCTTTTCCCCTTCCTTATCTCTAACTCCTAATACTTGGAAGGACTCCTAGTTGGACTAGGAAAGGAGGAATCCTACTCCCGGTGGGAGTAGGACTCCCCTAGGGCGCGCCATAGAGAGGGCCGTCCCTCCCCTCCTCCACTCCTTTATATACGGGGGCAGGGGGCACCCCATAGACACACAAGTTGATCTTCGAGATCATTCCTTAGCCGTGTGCGGTGCCCCCTCCACGATATTACACCTCGGTCATATTGTAGCGGTGCTTAGGCGAAGCCCTGCGACGGTTGAACATCAAGATCGTCACCACGCCGTCGTGCTGACGGAACTCCTCCCCAAAGCTTTGCTGGATCGGAGCCCGGGGTGCGTCATCGAGCTATACGTGTGTCAAGAACTCGGAGGTGCCGGAGTAACGGCGATTGGATCGGTCGGATCGGGAAGACGTACGACTACTTCCTCTATGTTGCGTCAACGCTTCCGCTTCGGTCTACGTGGGTACGTAGACAACACTCTCCCCTCTCGTTGCTATGCATCACCATGATCTTGCGTGTGCGTAGGAAAATTTTGAAATTACTACGTTCCCCAACAGGAGAAGCTCGTCGTGCAGTGGACCCAAGAGCTGGAGCAGAGGCACAGGGAGGCGCTCGATGCCCAGGCTCTGGTTCATGCCGGTAGGGTGAGGGAGCTGGAGGTGGAGTGGGACGAGCTGAAGGAGCAGGCCCTGAAGCTGTCCAAGGAGAAGGACACGCTCAACGGCGCCCTGACGGAGGCGCAGAGCGCGGCCGTCAGCAGGGCCGGGGAGCTCTCCGAAGCCAACAACTCCATCAAAGGCCTGGCGCTGAAGCTGGAGGGCCTTGAGGAGATGCTCTCAAAGGCCAAGGCTCAGGAGGAGACCCTGGCCAAGGATCTGGAGGCTGAGAAGCTGCAGTGGAAGAACGAAGCCGCCAGCCACAAGGATTTTGTGGAGGGCGAGAATCGCTGGATCAGCCGCCTCGAGGACGTCGCCGGCAGGAGCTGGCTACAATGGGGATGCCAAATGTGAGGTATGCCCCAGAGCGTAGCGGGACTCTCAACGCCAAGCTGACCCTATTCTTCGAGGGTGTCCTTGGAGCCCTGGAGCAGCTTCACTCCAACCGGGCGGCCTCCCTGGCCGATGAGTCCCGGAGGCTTTGCGGGGGTGCCATGACCAAGGTCCTCGCCAAGGTGGCGCACTAGAATCCTGACCTCGACTTCGAAGCCGCGCTGGAGAGCTTGCCGGAGGATGCGGACATCGCGGCGCTCAAGGAGCGTATGAAGCCCATCATCCGACGCATCGACGGAATCCAGAGGGTGGAGGGCCAGCGCCGGGACTAGGCACCCCGTTTCTCATTGCCGCTGCAGGTTCATGACCAAGACAATTTCTATCTTTAGTTAGAACCGCGGCAACAATTTATGTAATATAACTCTGCAGTACTTTTGATACAATGCATGTTATTTCCCTGTTCCATTTTCCTTTGTACGTCCACCCTACGTTAACCGGGTAGGCTCTTCGGCGCGTAAACCCAGGGCGGCGTCTTGAGGAAGGATCCCCAATGGCCTGCTGGGTGTGCTTGCAGCCAAGCGAACCACCTTGCCGCCCCCAACGCGGCAGCTCGAACTGTCGGGCTTGACTCGAGTCAGAATCGAGAGCGTTGCCGGTTGCGGAAGGCTACCCTGCCACTCTCGACGCGCCTGCTTGAGCTGTTGAGCGGACTCGAAACAGAACAAGGGCATTGCCAATCGCGGGAGGGCCCCTTTCCGTGCAGGTTTTCCATACAAAGAACAAGATCTCCAAGGGGAATAACCTTATATATAAAAAGGAAATTGCTTAAAGTTTCGTATGACTTAGCTTTCCTGCCGCCGCACCAGCGTCCTTCGCGCTTGCAAGCGGCGTCGTTCTCTTGGCCATCTTCTTCTGTGGAAGTCATGGCCACGAGAAACTGCCAAGCCGGCCGCTAAACCAGATTCTCACAACTGCGCCATCGCCCCTACTTGGCGCGCCAAAGATGTCGGTGGGTATGACACCTATGGGATCACTGGGATCCCTTCTACGGTCGGCGGGCGCGGGGTCATGAGAAGAGAAGGTTTAGGAGCAAGCGCACGGATCGTTTACCCAGGTTCGGGCCGCGAGGATGCGTAAAACCCTAGTCCTGCTTTGGTGGATGTATTGAGTGTTCTTGAGCTTTCGAACTAGCTATGGTGGATGTGTAGTTCCAAAAAGGCGAATCCCTCTCCTAGTCGCTTTGGGCCTCCTTTTGTAAGGAAAATGGATTGCCACAGTGGCACACAGGAGGTGGAAAGGCCTACAGTGCGCGAGCTTATCGCACGGCATTACGGACATAATGCATTAAATGCGCTACTTAGGTGTCCATTAGCTTTATCGGGGACGGGAACGAGGCATGTCCCGTCCGTCGCCGCTCCTCCTTGCTTCGACACGCGCCCAGGACAGCGATGCATACAGTGCCATGTAGGCAGGCAGGCTGCTGAGGTGGTGCGGTGGCCAGTTCTTCATGAAGATCTGCATGCCACCACGCAGGTGCTTGCTGATGTGGCCTGGAAGCTGCATGTCGCCACGCAGGTGCCTGCCCAGCTGGTTGGGCTGGCAGCTGCATGCAAATGGCGGCAGAGTCTTGGTTGGTGTGGGCCTGGCAGGGGCCCCGCTGACGCCCTCGGCAAGGGCCTTGCCGGGGGGGCGGCAAGGGCCTTGCCGTGGCGTCGCAGTTGTCCCCGGCAAGACGCTTGCCGGGGGTCTTGTGGGTTTCCTTGGCGAGGATCTCGCCGAGGGTCGTCGTCTTCTGATCCTCATCTGATCTTGTGTGTTTATGATCTTGACAAAGATCTGCATGCCACCACGGAGGTGCCTCCCGAGCCCTGGCCCCAACGTAGTTGGTTGGCTTGGAACCTGTGGGCTCAAGGGTGGCTCGCTCTGTTGGTGTTGGGCAAGTTGCCCCGGCAAGGCTCTTGCCGGGGCCGCGGAGGCCGCCCCGACAAGGGTCCTACCGGGGGAGTCCACCTTGCCCCCTTTGCTCTTTGTGTTCCTGGTCTTGGCGTTGCCTCTGATCGCCTTGCGCCTTTGGCTTCTCTCCGGCTTCCATCCCCTGCCCTGCTTAATGTGGCCGTGGGCGCGGCTCCGACTATCCGTGCACAAGTAAAGGGGTAAAAAAGGAGTGCCCCTACTTTTGTACACCAACAATATTTGATCGCCAAGCTTGCCTTCCACGCCAAGGAGAGTCCCATCCGGACACAGGTAGAGTCTTCAGTATTTGTATCTTCACAGCCCACCAATCCGGCCCATGGCTAACAGGCTGGACGCCCGAGGACCCCTTAGTCCAAGACTCCCTCAGCGGGGAAAAGGTAAGGGAGGGAGGCGCCCCCTCCCCCCTTTTCCTTTTCTCCCATGAGAGGGAAAGGCAGGAGGGGCTAGCCCTCCCCCTTTTCCTTACCAAGGGTTGGCCGGTCAGGGAGAAAGGCGCACCAGCCCCCCGTGGGCTGGTCTGTCCCTCCCTTGGCCCATTAAGCCCATACACCTATCGGGAGGTGTCCGGAACCCCTTCCAGTGACCTGATCGCTACCAAGTGCATCCCGAAACTTTTCCGGTGTCCGAATAACATCGTCCTATATACCAATCTTTACCTTTCGACCATTTCGATACTCCTCATCATGTTCGTGATCTCATCCGGGACTCCGAACTACATTCGGTCACCAAATCATATAACTCATATAACACTATATCGTCAACGAACGTTAAGCGTGCGGACCCTACGGGTTCGAGAACTATGTAGAGATGAACGAGACACCTCCCCGGTCAATAACCAATAGCGGAACCTGGATGCCCATATTGGCTCCTACATATTCTACGAATATCTTTATCCGTCGAACCGTTATGACAACATGCGTAAATCCCTTTGTCCATTGGTATGTTACTTGCCCGAGATTCGATCATTGGTATCTTCATACCTAATTTAATCTCTTTACCGGCAAGTCTCTTTACTCGTTCTGTAATACATCACCTCGTGACTAACTCCTTAGTCATTTGCTTGCAAGCTTATGATGTGTATTACCGAGAGGGCCCATAGATACCTCTCCGATACTCGGAGTGACAAATCCTAATCTCGATCTATGCCAACTCAACAAACACCTTCGAAGATACCTGTAGAGCATCCTTATGATCACCCAGTTACGTTGTGACGTTTGACAGCACACAAGGCATTCCTCCGCTATCCGGGAGTTGCATAATCTCATAGTCGAAGGAATATGTATTTGACATGAAGAAAGCAATAGGAATAAACTGGACAATCATTATGCTAAGTTAACGGATGGGTCTTGTCCATCACATCATTCTCCTAATGATGTGATCCCGTTATCAAATGACAACGCATGTATATGGTTAGGAAACCTTAACCATCTTTGATCAACGAGCTAGTCTAGTAGAGGCTTACTAGGGACACGGTATTTGTTTATGTATTGACACATGTATTTAAGTTTCCGATCAATACAATTCAAGCATGAATAAGGAAATGTAAAATAACAACTTTATTATTGCCTCTAGGGCCTATTTCCTTCACATGCTTTTGTGGCTCATGAGCCGCTCGAGGAGTGCCCTCTTGACTATAAAAGCCGTCTGGATCACCCCTAACCCTATCCCTCCCTTTCCCCTAACCCCAGCCCAAGCCCCCACCCCCTCTCAAATGTCGTGCCATAACCCAACATACCAATGCCATGCTCTCGGCCGAGCCACGCGCGTAGCTCACCCTCGAGGAGCACCATACTATGCACTACATGTGACCCGAGCTCAAAGGAGGAAATGGTGGATGGTGTTGACCCCATGGATCATGTGTATGAGCTTGCAGACGTCGAGGCTGTAGCCAAGGGTGGCGACTGCTTGGGAGGTGGAGGTGAAATACCAGAGACGCTCGTCGAGGAGGAGCACCTTGTAGCTGAAGCGCAACTCAAAGCCGAGCACACCACTGGTGCTCAAGCTCATCGTCGAGAACCATGCCATCCTCAAGTTGCTCGAGCACGAGCGCATGGTGGTGGCGAGCTACTCATCGGCTATGTCGAGCAGGAGCAAGTGTTCACGGAGGTCAATGGAGAGGACTTCGATGACATGTCATGGATTCGCTCCACCTCCAACGACCATGAGGCATAGGCTCCAACGGGGGATGATCGTACTCTCCTCCGACAAGTACTAGGTTTACATCATGTTTTGTATGAGCTATCGAATGTTGTATGCTAGCAAATGTTTGTCTGTTGATCAACTTGCATGGATTTGGGAAGAGGGCACAGTTGTCGAGGATCAGCCGGCTGCTATCTAGGGATAAATGGAGGCCATATATGATCTTTATGGTTGGTGTCAAGCTTCATGCACTAGCCAATGCAACCAAAAGTCAGAACTTATGGTAAGGGCTAGGCAATCGATGCATACACTTCAACACCCCCTCTCATGTTTGATACAGAAAGTCAACATGTTAATAGACTCAGAGGTATGGCTCAAGAGTTCTATATGTGGATAAAGAGGGGGGCAATGGTAATTTTTAAATAAACTGCAAAAGGTAGGACTTGAACTTAAGACCTTAGACTCTCATATCATGTTAACCTTCATGCACTATCCAATACAATCAAAAGTCTAAAGTTTCGAAAAGGGCTACGCAATCTATATATACAATTCAAGTTGGAGAATCTCTTACATCCTACTGCAAGATCAAAATTCACGTAGTGACACTACAACTTTTCCTATGAAACCATGAAAAAGATACTAAAAATAACTCCTATACAGCTGTGAAATTCCTGAGGATACAAAAATCCTGGCTTGAAACGCACCTGTGGTACGATTTTTTGTGTAATAACTCTCTCTTTCACAAATATAAGATGTTGTAACTTTTTTGAATCGGATGCGTATGGACACCTTTTAGTGTGTTTGGTCACTTGTTTTAGTTCAGATGTAGTCCATATTAAAATATCTAAGAATTCTTGTATTTATGGCGGAGGGAGTACAAGAGACAACGCTACTCGGCGTCGGGGCGGTCGCAGGTGCAGCCAAGCAGATCTGCTATAATGGATAATTAGCATCTGCTGATGCTATAAAAAAAGGAAAGTATCTGATCCCATCTCTGAATGCTCCCTACCATCGACAAAGCAGTCAAGAAAGGATAAGATATGTGCATTTATTTGGGTTTCGTAGAATTTAGCTATAACTTTTCACTCAGGCGTCGGAATTCAGATTCGTTATCACTGTTGGGTTTCTCCGACGAGTTCTTCAAAAATAGATCACATATGTATATGTTTTGATAAACTTTTTTTAGAGCAACTTTGAGTGCTACGAAGGCAATTTTAGTACTAATACTATAGAAAAACGACTTCTTAGTTTTCTAGTACCAGTGCCTATCAACGAGAAGTCCTTATAGGTTGGCTACCATGCCTATCAAGTTCACTAGGTTCACCTATAAGTTGCCTACCATAATTGGATAATATCCTAACACTATGCTTCAAATTATAGGAGCAACGATGATAGACAACTTCTTCTAATACTATAGACAATTAATTAGCGATGACATGCAATTGCACATCATCGCTAGGCAACTAATTAACAATGTCGAGCAACCTATAGCACTCACTTTAGGCAACTAACTAGAAATGGCAGACAACTAAGAATCAATGGATGATGACTTCACAGTATTATAGGCAATGAAATAATAATATACAAACGTTAACAGTAGGCTACTTAGAAGTAGTAGCGAGCAAAATTAGGAGAATATTAAACAGAGTTAAGTAGAACACGAAATGTAGTGAATTTGTCTATTTCAGTGAGCAAAATTAGGAGAATATTAAACAAAATTAACTAAAACATGAAATGTAATGAAGTTGTCTATTTGTAGCACTAAAGTTGCCTCTGGTAGAAGCAAAATTGCTTATAAAAAGTGATGTGATGTTAGCTACTTAGTTGCATATCATTGCAGACTAGTTGCTTTTAATGAAGTTGCCTAGCTTGTTTATTTTCTAACGTTAAACTTAATTTAGTCTACATATTATGATGTAGGCAACTTCATAACCATGGCAACCAACTTAGAAGAAATGTTTTACCTGCTTTACAAAACATGTATAGGTGATTATAGGACCGTGTATGCATAATATATGTTCTATAAGCAGTTTTAACGTGGTTTCTCTTACCTTCTCTTTTTACATGACAAGTAAGAGTATATAATGCTCCCTCCGTTCTAAAATAGATGACCCAACTTTGTACTAACTTTGTACTAAAGTTAGTACAAAGTTGAGTCGTCTATTTTGAAATGGAGGGAGTAGATTTGAACCATTGATTTCATTTAGTAGTGGGTCCGAGTAAGTCTTACCTTCTTACCTCTCATATGAAAAAGAAGGTAAGGACCATGTTAAATTTTGCTATGTTGTATGGACCTTCATAGCGCAAGTTGCCTTCTTTAGTGATGAAAGTTGTCTCCATGTATCGTCAAAGTTGCCTATATACGATGAAAGTTGTGTGCCATCATTCCTAAGTTGTCTACGATATAAGTCAAAATGTCACTTCGGTGGACGGGTGCATTGGAGCCCTGTATTTTGAATAGTGCCAAAATAATATTTTGAAGTTCCCAGAAGTTCCAAAAAATCCACATATTCATATGGATGAATATTACACATGTGCAAACTTTGATGATGAAATAAGTAACCATGTGAGTTACACAAAAATGACAAAATCATGATTTTGAAAAGATGAACAATGCATGTATTATGGACGCAGACGAGGAGCGCACGGCGACACAGCCCCTAGATTAAAAGCCACTCATGGCTTGTTTGGGATCGCTCCAGGTTTTCGTTTAATTGACAGCGAGATCACAATGTAACATGTTTGCGTAATGCCAACAGTGAGGTGCCCGTATTCATTTAATTCGAGATAGTGTGTTCCACAAACATAGCAAAGATTTCAACGAAGCATTGATGGCAAAGACTTTGGATACACATCAATTTAATAGAAAATAACTAGAATGAAGCACTATAAAGATGGAAATTGCTTCTTTCATCAATTGCCCGTAGTAATTTCGTTTGCGTCTATGTGACACGATACATTAGTTTTGATTTGCGATGATTAATTGTACCTTTTTCAAATTTTGTATTATTAAATTCTCATCTCTTTAGAAGAGAATAATTCATGAGATATTTTAAAAAAAAACATGAGATTATTATGAAAAGGTTTCTAGAATTATTACCATGATGTTCCCAGTTTTTCACTTAAGATTGTTGAAAAATCTCTCAGATTATTTACATAATTTTCTAAGGATTAGTATTGAAAGAAATTTCCTAAGAACTTAGTACAGACAAAATATTAGATATGTTATATGATTCAAAACGTAGGCCTCAATAAAATCAACATGCATGTGGGACCATTGTTAGATGTCTGTCGAGCCGTCCACATCTAGATGCATTTATTCCTAGTCAAAAATCATTAAGACTACAAAAGAATGTCTCTCTAAAAAAAGCATACATCCAATTAAAACTGAAGAATACATGCATACTCCCTCCTTTCCGGTTTATAGGACTCAATTCAAAAATCCCATCAAGGTAGATGATGAGTGATGGAATATTTTTTATAGTTTGCAAAAGCACCTAATTAATGCTTTTGTTTTCTTCAAAAATTATGTTTATCAATGCAGTAATTGCAATGCATGCATGCATTGGTCAATTTTCTTTTAAAAATTACATGCAATGATTTAATGCACCTTGAAATCTAAACATGTGATGGGAACAACCAAATTAAGCTTTATAAAATAGAAAAAACTAAAATTTTGAGATAAGCCCTATAAACCGGAAAGGAGAGAGTACTAATATAATGACAAGGTCCCTATCTTTATTTAGCGATGAGATAGGGTGCTCCTTATGTATTTTTGTATGTGTTATTCATTATTTAGAGATAGCTATTTTGTTATTTTTGTATAGCTCAGATGTTTACTTATTCTGTCACCAATTTTGCACATGTGTAATATATATTTATATATGTGTAATATATATTTATATGTTCATGTAGATTTTTTCCAGAATTTGTTGAAACTTTAAATCTGACATTTAAACTATTTAAATTAAGGTTCTGCAATGCACCGTGCTCCAAAGTTAGACTCTCGTGATAAAATTGCATACCTACGATGCACAGTTGACCATAGGTTAAAGTTGAAGTCAATTCAATAGTACGACGCAAGGCATCCACAAATTAAGCAACGGCAAATAATATTTCAAAGAGACTATGCATGGTTCAAAAGTTATAGCTTTTTTATAAGTGAGATGGGATAAAATAAGATGACATCAAAGCGCGATCTTCCTTTGCTCAATCGGGTGTGCGCGTCTTAAATGTATTTATGGTTTTTTAAACCTTAAAAAATGTCAAGGATTATTTGAGAACGTGACGTTTCATTTCTTTCGTCCACCCGTACCAAACGAACACCACCAGAATTCATTCACCTCAGTATGAACACGTTATGAGCAAACTCATTCAACATGCACATGCAGTGTAGGCATTTTTGCTCTACAGAACACAGAAAAGCCTACACAACAGTTGAAAGTATCAGAGAGATTAATAAGGGTCACAGGCAAGAAAAACATATACCAGCTCAAGATGACTAAATTGGTCCCAAAACATTCAGTTGCTATAGTCAAAAACATGAGAAGTCTACGGAAGATGACAGGTGACGGCCATGCCCGTGCTTGGACCGGTCCACCACCATAACTGGCCTGAAGAACACACGCAGCATCTACAGATTTCTCAACTGTAAATAAGTCGGGGTAACCTAAACAGAATTTAATCTCCGGTTACAACCACAACAGCCAGCCAGCCAAGCAGTATTGCGACTGTCTAGAAAGACTCAAGCTGTGCTGTAGCCATAACATGCTCCCAAATCTATCATGTATCAATCAAAACCCGAAGAAACCAAGCTCTGTCGCCCTCTCCTTCTCGAAGGTCTCAAAGTACTGGTATATGATGGTAACAGCCAACAGAATTCCGGTTCCTGAACCAATTGCACCCATGAAATCAGCGAGAACAGTCAATGCGCCGATGCACACTCCACCAAATGCAGCGGCAGTAGGGATGTATCTGTTCAGTTCCTTCTGCAGGTTTGACTCACGATGGCCTGGCATCACCATTTGTTGTTCCTGTTGGATTGCCAAGAATTAAATTAAGTTAACAGTATGAACTTGCGTAAAACAGTCTTTGCAAGTTGAAACTAAGTCACCAAAAATAGCTAATGAATCACCCCAACTTAACACTTCAATATTACAGCTAAATATTACTGTGTAGCCATTGATGTCCCAACATCAGGCTTTCCAAGAACCCTACAAAGAACAAACTAGTTGTATACACAGATAATGATGATGTTTTCTGACAACATGTCATCCTAGTTAAATGCTTTGTCACATTACACATAACAAGTTCTGGCTGGATTTTATAAACATCCTACGAAGAGACAAACAAGTTCTAGAAACAGATAATCATGTTTTATGAGTGGATCCTATACCAAAACAATTGAGGTTTAAGCAGTGGATGGAAGAGATGAAATTGCATGGCCGTTTGTACAAATCTTTGGTGATATGCACCAATTTCAGAATTGGACAGCTTGGTACCACACGTGAGAACAGACACATAGGAATCAAATCAATATTTTCCACAAAAGGAGTTGTGAGACATGCTATATGTAAGAAGAGTAACCAGACAAGACAAATACTGCATATGCATCCTTTGTACCTTCAGCTGCTTAGCAACATCCTTGGCTGATGAACCAGAGACTTCAATCCATGTTTTTGAGAAGAGAGCACACGCTGACAGCATAAAGACCACATAGAACAATGCATGGAATGGATTCGCCAGAATATCAGCCATACTGCAGTTTCCATCAAAGGGTAAGTATACTGAACAGTATTTTCTTGACTAAGCAGTGACAAGAAGTCAATTATTCACCTTGATGGTGCAGTTACATAGTAAGCAAGACCACCAACAGGGATAGAATGGCCAGAATATTCAGATTCTTTCCATATGCCGAGAAGGTTAACCAGAAAGTTTCCACTGTACTTCCTGTAGAGCAGCTGCACCAACAATGAAAAATGGTCAGCACCTAAACATGCATGCAAATGCTCACCCTACTACAGTTATTATAGATCTGGAACAGAAGCCCATACCTGGGATATGAAATACAGGTTGGTAATCAGGGCAGAGTGCAGAATGATGGGCATGTTCGAAGTGTAGAACAGCTTAATTGGGTATGAGCCTTGCTGCCCACGAGCATTCTTTGACCTCACTGGAAGCACAACACGGAAGCCTTGGAAATAGATAACTATGAGAAAGACCAGGACAGTAGCAAGCAAATTGGTCACATTTGGCAGATTCTGACGGTAGAAAGCTTCTCGTAGGGCACGGACTTTGTCTGATCGAGTAATCAACAGATGGAACAATGCAATGACAGCCCCTTCAAATTCAGCACCGCGTCCACTGTTGATGGTGGTAGGGCTAAATGCCTTCCAGATGATATTCTCACTACATAAGACCAAATCTACCATAAGCCAACTAGAAACAGAGTAGCAGCACATCAATCAACAAATAACAAAAATAAAGCTCAATATGCTTACCAGATATTGGTAGCAATGAAGAGAGAAATGCCAGAACCCAGACCATAGCCTTTCTGGAGAAGTTCATCTAGACAGATGACAATGATGCCAGCAAAGAAAAGCTGAAGTATGATGAGAATGGCATTTCCAGTTCCAAGTTGGCTCACACTGCCATACATTCCAGACAGAACATATGCCACAGCTTCCCCAATGGCAATCAGGATACCCAGCAACTTCTGTGCACCATTCCTGAGTAAATAAGTACAACATCAACATAATATTGCTGGAGATACAACATATGAATCAGCAAGCTTTACACTTTTCATTGGTAATTCACTGCAGAAATGATAAACTACATATACATGAGACCATGAACAGAGTACTTATCAACATTAACTTTAGAAAGGAAAGTAACAACGAGATTCTGCTATTTTCACAAATACTTACAGCAGAGCACGATCCTCTCTCACACTGTTGTCAACTTCAATAATCTTGGATCCTACTAGAAGTTGCATAACCATTCCAGATGTCACAATTGGGGTAATACCCAGCTCCATGACAGTACCACGGTTTGATGCAAGAATAACACGCATCCAGTAGAAAGGATCAGCTCCAGTGGTTGAATGGATGCCATAGAGCGGGAGCTGACTGCACACCAGGAAAATGAAGAGAGAAATGACGGTGTAGATCACTTTTTCTCTAAATGGTATTTTCCTGTCAGCACTCTGCACTTCCGGCAAGAAAGCCAAGAAGGGCCTGACAAGATGCAGCACCCGAAAGCCGCCAGCCATCTTCCTGGTCCCACAGAAGAAAATAGATCAGCATTATGTACAATGCACATCACAATCTTAAACATTATAAAGAACAAAGTAAACTTCACAGCAATCCCCATTTCGTGCATTATCCCCTAAGTCATGGTTGCGATCAGATTGATGAACCAATTTGGCTGAGACAGAAATGAACATACCCAGATATTGACAAGCAGACAAAGGAATAAAATGGAAACCACAGATTTCTTGTTCAGCTGCATCAATTTGCAACCAGACAAAATACTGCACATATGCATCACAGTTAAATGAAAAACTTGTACTTTTATTAATACCTGATAGCTACAATTCTGTTCAAAAAATGAAACCATGCGGCCTATCCAGAAAGTAACCGAATTATAGACCGCTCAGACAATTTTTTAGTAACATTAATTGGGTCCATCAGCTTGGATCCAGAAGCAATTTAGCTAGCGTTCATTCAAAACTAAGCGACCAGATAGCTGCCCCAACGCTTTGCTTAAACACATATCAAATGCAGCAGAACAGGAAACTGTGCAACCCTGGGATCAAGCACAGATCCACCGACGAAACGTCGCCACAGCATCATTCCCATCGGCCTAAAACCGCCGCCAATTAACGACTCCGGCGAACGTCGCAGCCATGCAACGGCCTCGGAATCCTATGTTCGCATGGATCTGGACGCCTCACCTACCTACCTAGCACGTAAACCAGCCGCATGAACAAACACGACTCGAGACACACACACAGGGCGCATAGCTACGCGGATTTCGACACGGATCAGGCAGGAAGCAGCAACATGCGACACAGATCTGCGGCAGCGGCACGCGAATCGGGGGGAAAGGACGGACCACCGGATCGCCTCGAGATCCGGAGGTGGCGGAGGGAAGCAGAGGGATTACCTGGCCGCGGACGCCGCCGGCGAGGTGGGCGGGGGCTTCGCCGCGGGCTGGCGAGGGCGTCGAACCCTAGGAGGGGAGGACGGAGCGGGGCGAGGAGAGAGAGCTACGGGAGAGAGAGGAGGGAAGAGAGAGGTGGGTAATTAATAGCGGGGAACTGAGAGATCTGGAGGGAGAGATGAGGATGGGGACGAAGCGAGCGGTGTCACGGTCCCTGCGCGCTGGGACCGGGCGAGGGCGGGAGGGCGCGGAGCCGTCTGATCTGGGACGAGCGGTGGATGATGGGTCTCTGTGACGTGGAACCGAGGACGGAGAAGCCACGTCAACCAGAATGGCTCGCTGAGTCGCAGGCTAGTGATGAGCGAACCGGTCTCCGGGCGGGCGCAACTTGTCCCGTGTGAAAGGAAAACATGAAATGAGATCCAAGATATGGGAACTTTGCTGGCCTTCCACGGAAAAAAATTTAGTTCGGGGCTATT
The DNA here is from genome assembly GCA_032464435.1 of Aegilops umbellulata. Classification (NCBI taxonomy): domain Eukaryota; kingdom Viridiplantae; phylum Streptophyta; class Magnoliopsida; order Poales; family Poaceae; genus Aegilops; species Aegilops umbellulata. The sequence goes on from CP136058.1 coordinate 338,287,643, forward strand.
TTTAAACATTTCAAATTTAAATGCAATTCACCACAGAAAACTGAATACAGTAAGATGTGAAGATCAATTCTTTGTGACAATAGAGAGACCCTCCATGCAGCCACGAAGCTCGGCTTCCATAGCATCTCTACAAGAAAGAAGCTTCCTACGAGAGGAGAAGATAATAGGGCTTGTGTTGTCTCGAACTCGAAGTATCATTCCTGCTTTCCTCTCCCATCTAACGACCAAGATCCGCCGGTGTTTAATTTTACACATCCATCCATACCATTTGGAGAGAGGTTCAACCGACGCAGTAGCAGATCTAGGGATCGCACCATCATATAAAATAATCCCCTTTCCTTTGACTGGGTCACAAATGGAATTTTGGGCAATACTAATAAGATGATCCAGGTAGCCATAGAAAAACCTTTTAGACACCTCCAATGATGGTGGTTGTATATGATGAACAACTTCAAATTTGAAATGCAACTCAACAATCATATACTAGCACTAGATTGTTTGAACATTCGTGATTATGGAATTATTTTTGTCGGTGTACTAGAGTAGGGGTACCCTAGTATCCCGAACTTGTGCACGGGCAGTCACAGCGTCCCGCGGCAAGGATCGCCAGGTGACCGCCAAGGTCCTCCGTGGTTCCTTTGGAGCCATTCAAGAACAAAGTATTTAAGCTAAGGAGACAAGTCCCCGGCAAGAGGAGCTTGCCGGGAAGGCCACTCAAGGCACAAGACCCCGGCAAGAGGAGCTTGCCGGGAAGGCCAACCAAGGCATCTCAAGGAACTTGCCGCGACGCGTCACGTGTCCCGGCAGGACCCGGCGAGCGACAAGCTCCCGGACGCGGCAAGACAACGGCCGCGGCAAGGCGTTTGCCGCGGCAAGCAACCACTCTGTACCTGCGCCCCAGCACACCCACCTACATGTCGCTCTGGGACCCTTCCAGGCGTACGTGGAGGGAGGCTGTGCAGCCAGGGGTACACTGTGGCATGCGGCGCTGACAAGATCGCCATCATGGCGAGCGGTGGCGCCCCTGACGGTCCCTTTTCTGCACCGTCTGGGCGACGTAGATAGGCATTTAATGCCTTTGTCCCCTGCCGTCAGGGTTAGGTATGATACACTGTACAGGTAGCTGTACCTACCGCAACACCTTTCCATTTTTACCCTTGCCTACGTTGCCACATGTTGGAGACCCCTTGAGCATATAAAAGGAGGCCCATGCACAACGTAGGGAGGAGGACGAACGGTAGAACACTCACGCTCGGTCTCGTTAGCTGCTGGTGTGTACTGTAGCACTCAGCGCTCCCGAGCAAGAACTCAATACAATCCACAAAGCAGCAGTAGGAGTATTATCTCTCCGGAGAGCTCCGAAGCTGGGTAAAAAAAACCTCGTGTGCCTCGCCTCGATCCGCTCTTTGTGCGACCTCCACCCCCCGCCGAACCGAGAAGGGGCTCCGTCCCCATAGGTGCTCGAGGAGTCAGAATCCCCGACATCTTTGGCGCGCCAGGTAGGGGGCGTCGAGGTTGTGTGAACCTGATCCGGCGTTCACACGAGCTAGATCTTCATCGACTTCATCGACATGCCGCCGAAGAAGAAGGCTTCGGAGGTGGCTGCTCCGTCCGCGTCGAACCCACCACCGCCAGAGCAAGCGGTCGGTGGGGAAGACGCCGGCGGAAGAACGGGCGTCGACGAGGGAGCCCACGGCGCCGCCAGGTCTAAGGACAAGGCTGCGCTGCCCGTCGGCGGCGTAGCAGGCTCCCACGACGACCGGGCGTCCGTGGATGCTCCGCGCCCGTCTCAGGAAGCGCAGGATCGGCAGCGTCGTGGTACTCACGGTACCATACGCTCGCTGGACCCAAATCGAGCTGGCGGATCTCGGGATGCTCAAGGCCAACATGCTCGCCAACGTGCTGGCGCGAGCGAGGCACGGTCGCCTGGACGGAATACTGCTCCTTCTAACATCGTTGGAAGTCCGAGCATATCCCGCTCCTCGCATCGTTCGCCACCGCTACCCGCCACTCCAGCAGAAGCTCTAGCGCGAGCTCAACTGCTCCTAGACTTCCCTCCGACGCCAGACAAGATCGACGACTGGAGGGCCACCATTCAGAGTCCCATCGGCTTCGCCAACGGCGACACTCCAAGGCAGGCGACCACATCGCAGCCGCGGCAGGCCAGCCAGGTGCGAGCCGATGGCGACAAAACCGGTGGGGGTGCAACCACCGTGCACTCTCCGCCCCGAAGGCCAAGATCGCCGACTCGCCGGGTCCACCACGACAGCGACTCCACCGCTTCATCAGATCTGCGAGCCCGCCGCGATCAGCGCCAAGTTCTTCACGAACGACAGCAAGAAGACGCTCGTACCCGCATCGAGCGCCGAAGAGAAGCGCGGCGTCAATCAGACAAGCGCGCTGGGCCCACTGTCGACCTGCATGCGCCAGGGAACCAGGCGACCTGCCATACGCGGTAGGTTGCCCTGCATTCACCCGTGAGCTGCGGCAGGTCCAGTGGCCCAGCACGAAGAACTTCAAGCCAGACGTACCCGAGAAGTACGACGGCAAGTTGCATCCGTCAGAGTTCCTCAGCATCTACACCATCGCGGTGCAGGCTGCCGGGGGGCGAGACGACAAGATCCTTGCCAACTACTTCCCGCTGGTGCTCAAGCCCAACGTCAGGTCCTGGCTCATGCACTTGCCGGAAAACTCCATATCTTCCTGGGCAGACCTATGCCATCAGTTTGTCGGCGCCTTTACGGGCGGCCACAAACCTCATGGCCAGGAGAGTGACCTTCACCTGCTTGCCCAGAAAGAAGGAGAGCCTCTGCGCAAGTACATCCAGAGATTCAGCCAAGTACAATGCAACATCCCAGATGTCCACCATGTCGCGGTCATCAGCGCGTTCCACCAGAACGTGCGTAACCGCAGGATGCGGGAGGAGATGGCGATGTGCAAGATCAGAGACGTCAGCGAGCTGTATGCCCTGGTCGACAGGTGTGCACGTGCTGAGGAAGGGAGGAAACTCCCCGGAGAGAATACATGAACAGGAGGATCTGACAGTGAGGATGCTGCCCCGGCAAACAAAAACCGACGGCGGAACAACAGGAAGAGGAAAGGCAAAGATGTGCTAGTTGTTGAGCAGTCCGGCAATGAAGGTGGCGCCAAGACAGCCAAGACTGGTAGCTCCGGCAAGGAGGTTACCGCATGCGCCAACTGCCAGGCTGTGGCGGCCACCGACAAGCAGGACGGCACCAACAAATAGTACTGCAAGATCCACCGCACCAAGGGCCATGACCTCCAGAGCTGCAAGAAGGTCGAGCAGCTTGTCGAGCTGCAAAAGGCCGAGTACGAGCGACGCGACAAGGAGAAAGCCCAAGGAGGTGCTGGAGGATCCGGTACGAAGCGCACCGGCCGGGGAGGACGCCACGGCAACGCCAAGCAGCGGCAAGGCGACAGACCTCCCCGCGGCCGCGACAAGGATGAAGATGACGACGACGACGAAGACATGGATGATGCCGAGACCAGTGAGCAGGAGTTTCAGAAAGCCACAGAGGTCTTGTGTGTTGACGGCGGTGCTTCTCTGCATACTTCGCACCGCCAACTCAAGCAGTGGGTGTGGGAAGTCAATGCGGCAGAACCACCCGTCGAATCATGCAAGCTTCTGAAATGGTCCAGCACGCCTATCATCTTTGATATTGAGGACCACCCTGATCGCACAACTGCGGTCGGGTGCTTGCCGATGTTGGTTTCACCAACTATCCGCAACCTCAAGGTCACTAAGATGCTAGTTGACGGCGGGGCCGGCTTGAACCTGATCTCCTCCGCTGTGCTCCGAAAACTCCAAGTCCCTGACAGCAAGCTCGAAGAGACCGGCACATTCCAAGGAATCAACCCGGGAAGGAGCAAGCCGAAGGGGAAGATCACGTTGCCGGTGACATTTGGCAGCGAGTTGAACTTCAGGACTGAGAGGATCACTTTTGACGTTGCCGATTTTCCATTGCCTTACAACGGAATTCTCGGCCGTCCAGCGCTCGCCAAGTTCATGGCGGCCTCTCACTACGCGTACAACATGCTGAAGATGCCAGGCCCGATAAGTGTCATCTCTGTCCCTGGCGACAAGTAAGATGCTCTTATCTGTGCCGACAAGATCTACTGGGAAGCAGCAGACGCAACGGATCGCGAGACACTTGCCGCTGAAGCTCCCGGGGGGAAGAAGAAGACCAAGTCCGGCAAGAGTTCTGATGCCCGCTCCGGCAAGCGCACCTCTTCGGAGTGCTGCGCTACCGTCGAGGACGCACCATCGAGCTCCACCGGCAAGTGTAAGAAGACAATGGCAGCTCCGCCAGCGACCAAGAAGGTGTCCGCCAAGGAGGACGGCACTGGTGGTACTTTCACCATCAGTGCCACTCTCGACCCTAAATAGGAAAGCGCGCTCATTGCTTTCCTGCGGGCGAATGTCGATGTGTTTGCGTGGCAACCGTCTGACATCCCCGGCGTTCCCAGGAAAGTAATTGAGCACCACCTTGCCGTCTGTCCTCATGCGCGGCACGTCAAGCAGAAAGTCAGGAAACAAGCAGTGGAGCGCCAAGAATTCATCGCAGAAGAGATCAAGAAGTTGGAAGCAGCAGGCCTTGTCCGAGGAGTGCTCCATCCTACGTGGTTGGCCAATCATGTAGTCGTGCGCAAGGCAAACGGGAAATGGAGGCTTTGTATTGACTTCACTGATGTCAATAAAGCTTGTCCCAAAGACCCATTTCCCTTGCCGCGCATCGACCAGATTGTTGACTCCACGGCCGGATGTGACTTGCTTTCATTTCTTGACGCCTACTCAGGATATCATCAGATCTTCATGGCAGAAGAAGATGAGGAGAAAACCGCATTCATCACTCCATGTGGCACATACTGTTTCATACGGATGCCTTTCGGTTTGAAAAATGCTGGTTCAACATTTGCAAGAGTAGTCCATACCGCTTTTGAGCCGCAAATACACAGAAATGTGGAAGCCTACATGGATGACATAGTGGTCAAGAGCAGGGACAAAGCAACTCTGATTCAAGATCTAGAAGAGACTTTTGCAAATCTGCGCAAGATCAGCCTCAAGCTCAACCCCGAGAAGTGTGTGTTTGGAGTCCCTTCCGGCAAGCTTCTCGGGTTCTTCGTGTCTCAGAGGGGAATTGAAGCCAATCCCGACAAGATCAAGGCCATCGAGCAGATCGAAGCACCGAAGCGCGTCAAGGATGTGCGGAAACTTGCCGGCTGCGTGGCGGCTCTCAGCAGGTTTATCTCTAAGTCTGCTGAGCGCGCCCTGCCGTTTTTCAAAATTTTGAAAAAGGCAGGTCCAATGAAATGGACTCCGGAAGCGGAGGCTGCGCTGCAGGACCTGAAGAGTTACATGTCCTCCACTCCCATACTTGTCGCACCTAAACCACAAGAGAAGTTGTTGCTATATCTGGCGGCAACCAATCAAGTGGTTAGTGCTGCGTTAGTAGCAGAGAGGGAGGCTGATGATGAGCCAGCGACCACGGCAAGCACATCCAGCGACAAGCAGGGGGCTTCTCCGACAAGCTCTGGTCCCGACAAAGATGGATCTGCGCAGATGTGCGAAGGGATACAACAGAAGAGAATGGTGCAGCGCCCAGTCTACTTTGTCAGTTCCCTTCTGCAGGGGGCTAGGTCAAGGTACTCTGGTGTGCAGAAATTGCTTTTCGGCCTTCTCATGGCCTCGAGAAAGCTGCGCCATTACTTCCAAGCACATGAGATAACAGTGGTCACTCGCTTCCCGCTGAAGAGGATACTGCAGAATCCCGAAGCAACAGGCAGGATTGTTGAGTGGGCACTGGAACTGTCAAGCTTTGGCCTCAAGTTTGAGAGCACTTCAATTATCCAAAGCAGAGCATTGGCAGAGTTCATAGCGGAGTGGACGCCAACACCAAACGAAGAAACTCCAGAAACGAGCATCCCCGTCAAGGAAGCAAGCAAAGAGTGGCTGATGTACTTTGATGGTGCTTTCTCGCTGCAAGGCGCCGACGCTGGCGTGCTGCTTGTCGCACCCACCGGAGAGCACCTCAAGTACGTGGTCCAAATGCACTTTCCCAAGGAGCAAGCAACAAACAATACTCCAGAGTATGAGGGATTGCTTGCCGGTCTCAGGATCGTGGCAGACCTTGGGATCAAGCAGCTCATTGTCAGGGGTGACTCGCAGCTTGTCGTCCGCCAAGTGAACAAGAATTATCAGAGTCCGTTGATGGAAGCTTACGTTGATGAGGTGAGAAAGCTAGAAGAGCGCTTTGTCGGCCTACAGATGGAACATGTTCCAAGAGCTCAGAACGACATTGCTGACGGCCTGTCAAAGTGCGCAGCACTTAAGTTACCTGTGGAACCAGGGATCTTTGTGCTCAAGCTGACTCAACCGTCTGTGACGCCATCAACTGGACAAAGCAAGAAGAGGAAATTGATTTTTGGTGACTATTTTCCGGCAGAGCTTCCCGAAGCCGCCGCCAAGAAGGTCCCCAAGATCAACGCCAAGAGTGCTGAGGAGCACTCTGCTCCGACAAGCCCCAGGGTTTGTTTCGTTGTAGCAGACACTCCCGACAAGTTTTGCTTCGGCAAGCTTGCCGGGGAACGTCAAGCTCCGGCTGAGCCGCGGGTTCTCGCCGTAGAAGCAGATGTTCCAGTAGCAGCAGATACGCCTTTAGTCCTTGTTGTCGAGCCACAAGCTCCAGCATGGGCACAGCAGATCGTCCGTTTCCTCCAGACAGGAGAACTTCCCGAAGATCCAGAAGAAGCGGAAAGAGTAGCCCGGCAGTCAAGTATGTACCAGTTTGTCGACAACGCACTGTACAGAAGAAGACTCAACGGTGTGAAATTGAAGTGTATTCACCGGGAAGATGGACAGAAGCTGTTGGCAGAGATACATGGAGGCATATGTGGTCACCACATTGGCGCAAGAGCGCTTGCCGGCAAAGCTTTCCGGCAAGGTTTCTTTTGGCCGACAGCCCTCCAGGATGCAACTGCACAAGTAACCAAGTGTGAAGCGTGCCAGTTTCATTCCAAGCAGATACACCAGCCAGCTCAAGCTCTCCAGACGATCCCTTTATCCTCGCCATTTTCGGTCTGGGGGCTCGACATCCTCGGCCCCTTCCCCCGAGCAGTCGGGGGCTTTGAGTACTTGTACGTTGCAATCGACAAGTTCACAAAGTGGCCAGAAGTGGAAGCAGTGAGGAAGGTGACAGCGCAGTCAGCAGTCAAGTTCTTCAGGTCGATTGTTTGCCGCTTCGGGATCCCTAACAGGATCATCACCGATAACGGTACGTAATTCACGAGTCACACCTTCATGCAGTACGTCCAAGATCTTGGCGCCAAGGTCTGCTTTGCTTCTGTTGCTCACCCCAGGAGCAACGCTCAAGCGGAGAGAGCAAATGCTGAAGTGCTGCATGGACTCAAGACCAGGACTTTCGACAGGCTGCACAAGTGCGGAAGAAACTGGATCGAGGAGCTGCCGGTGGTTCTTTGGTCGATCAGGACTATGCCAAATCGAGCCACTGGCCAGACACCTTTCGCTCTAGTCTATGGAGCAGAGGCAGTTATCCCCACGGAACTCGTATACGGGTCACCTCGAGTGCTCGCTTATGATGAGTTTGAGCAAGAGCAGCTGCGACAAGATGACGTGCTGCTCCTTGAGGAAGACCGTCTTTAGGCTGTTGTACGAGCCGCTCGATACCAGCAAGCTTTGCGCCGCTACCATAGCCGCAAAGTTAACGCCAGAAGTCTCGAGGAAGGCGACCTTGTTCTTCGGCGCGTTCATTCCGCCAAGAATTCCAACAAGTTGACGCCGAAGTGGGAAGGCCCTTATCGGGTGAAACGAGTCACTAGGCCTGGCGCTGTCCGCCTTGAGACCGAAGATGGCATTCCGGTGAGCAACTCCTGGAACATCGAGCATCTTCGTAAGTTTTACCCGTAAGGCGCGGTTGTCGAACCCTGTCCGGCAACCACCTTTTTATACAAGTCTTGCCGCTATTGCATGTAATCCTTTGTACAAAGCCAGGCGCAGACCCTGAGCATAAGTGAAGCGCTGGTGCCCTAAGTTTTAGCATGCATGCTGAGTCGAGTCTCGTCCTTGGTTAGGGTTGACAGTGCTTAGTAGCGGCTAACCCCTAACTTAGAGGTCGAGTGTGCGTCCCTTTGTCGTTCTTTCATTTCCCTTGGTTCGCAGGGCTCACATATCCTGACCGGACCACTTGAGGACGAGAAGGAGAAGAAGGACGGACCAACATCTGGACCCCGGCAAGCCAGTGTTGCCGGGGGCTGCAAGACCCCGGCGAACCAGTAATGCCGGGGGCTGCAAGTGCAAAGATTAGCCCACGACGAACCAGAGTTGCCGGGGGCTGCAATCTCAGATAAGTTTTTCATCCCTTATCATGCATTCTCTTATGGACTGAGGTATGCGAAACCTCGTTTCTTCCTAAAAGCTACCGTGCTCCCTTAACTCTTGGCCCTGGGGCTCGTTCCCGGGGCCAGGTTAGGTCGTAGTCGCGGCAGCAAAGGGACGAAACGAGGAGCCTGAACCCGCCTCCTCCCTGCCTTCGCGAAAAGCGTGAGAAAGGTCGAGCGACGTGGGAAGACGGCAGGGCCTGCTGCCGGGAAAAAAGTGTCTATCTTAAAGATATAAAGGATTCGCTCCTTGACGTGGGTTCCACCCACGAGACAAGTGACCCGACAAGCGTCCCCTTTTCATAAAAAAGCATTCCACTCAGGTACAGTTCATAGAGAATGAAAAACATGAATGATGGGATTACAAGCTTTAAATGCAACTAAGGCCCGAGGGCTTACAAATTAAAAAGAGATAAGGTGCCCGTAATCCCTCTCTTGTCCGTCTCTTCAGGAGGCAGGTCAAGGAGGCGAAAAGGGCAAAAAGGGCGCCTAGACGAGCTACGGGTGGCAGAAGACACCAAGAGAATGTCTCGGCGGCTGTCCAAAGGCTGGATGGTGATGGCGGCGCCGGAGGCAGAGCTCGAAGACGAGGCAGCAGGACGTCAGCACGCTGTCGAGGGCGTCGTGCCCTCGTACTCCGAGTTGACGCCCTTGCCGCCTGCCCTCTTCCTCTTCCGCAGCCTCCCTACGCCAGCCACCCAAGGAGACGACCCCGAGAAGCTCAAGGAGCCGGCGACACGGATGCTGGGGGTCGCCGGTGCCACATGGAGCGGCGCCCGACACCTAGTCGTACCCGTCATCCCGTCGCCCGCTACCCTCGTCGTCGCTGTCGCTGTCCTCCTCGTCACTCCCGCCCAGGGAGGAGCCTTCGCTATCGGAGGAGCTCTCCACGCAGCACCGTGCCCGAGTCCTGAAGCACCCGAAGACCTTGACGGAGAGGAGACCGCCCTCCATCAGCTTAAAATGGAGGGTGAGCCCCGCCGTCAAGCTGTGGATACGGGTGAACGTCTTCCACCCTCGATCAAGATACATCACATTAGGGGCCGGGAAATCAACGCGGACTCGCGTACCGCTGATTCCACAGCCCCTCATGTGCAACCTCAGTGTCTCGGGCGGATCCAGCTCCATCTCGCTCGCAAATGGAGTCGGGAGACGAAGGCGACGACGAGGCGGCCGACGCAGCCTGACGAAGAACTCGCAAGGGTTGTCCCCGATATGGTCCGCCACGGGGAGAGGATCTGCTGGCAGAGGCGAGGCCGGCGAGCTGCCCCGTCCACCTCTTCCCCGGGCGCCTCGGCCTCGACCTCACCCGCGGCCTCGCCCCCTCCCTCTTCCCTTTGCGGCTGGCTGCGCCACCACGGGTACATGAGAGGGAAGGACGTATTGTCTAGCGGCGACCCTCGTCGCCACTGTTGAAGGCCTAGGATTCCCTTTCTCCATGGCGAATGAGAGAGAGGGAAGCAGAAGCTGAAGGAAGGAGGAGATGAAAGAATGCGGACTTCCGTCCCCCTCCATCCCGCTCCTTATAAAGGAGTGGGGTGGGGGCTCGGCCACCCCGCTCAACCAATCAAGACACGGAAGGAGCAGGGAACTGGGCCCGACCCGCTGCCTCGACCCGTGACGGCCCGGTTTCCCGCCTCCACCGTTCACCGCTCCAAGCGCATGGAGGCCGCGTGGCAGGCGCACAGAGCTGAGGCAACGGATGAGGCGACCTCTCCCCACCCCGTGATCATGGGGAGTGGACGCCTCGAAGACCACGCCTCCACGCCTCCCTCCGTTTATGGGGAAGGTACGGACCGCCAGGAGGCGGGCGTTTCACATTTCCGAATAAAGAAACCACCCACGACCTCTCCTACGACGCCGCAATCGACGCGTGCCGTTCGGGGAGGGCGCGGTGGATACGGAGCAAGATACGACGTGACCCAGGCCGCGCGTGCCCGTGCCCTGTTTTAGGCCCGGCCCAACAGCGCTCGGCACCGTGTATGGCCCAAGCCCGGGGGCACCTGTCAGTGTACTAGAGTAGGGGTACCCTAGTATCCCGAACTTGTGCACGGGCAGTCGCAGTGTCCCGCGACAAGGATCGCTAGGTGACCGCCAAGGTCCTCCGTGGTTCCTTTGGAGCCATTCAAGAACAAAGTATTTAAGCTAAGGAGACAAGTCCCCGGCAAGAGGAGCTTGCCGGGAAGGCCACTCAAGGCACAAGACCCCGGCAAGAGGAGCTTGCCGGGAAGGCCAACCAAGGCATCTCAAGGAACTTGCCGCGACGCGCCACGTGTCCCGGCAGGACCCGGCGAGCGACAAGCTCCCGGACGCGGCAAGACAACGGCCGCGGCAAGGCGTTTGCAGCGGCAAGCAACCACTCTGTACCTGCGCCCCAGCACACCCACCTACGTGTCGCTCTGGGACCCTTCCAGGCGTACGTGGCGGAAGGCTGTGCAGCCAGGGGTACACTGTGGCATGCGGCGCTGACAAGATCGCCATCGTGGCGAGCGGTGGCGCCCCTGACGGTCCCTTTTCTGCACTGTCTGGGCGACGTAGATAGGCATTTAATGCCTTTGTCCCCTGCCGTCAGGGTTAGGTATGATACACTGTATAGGTAGCTGTACCTACCGCAACACCTTTCCATTTTTACCCTTGCTTACGTTGCCACATGTTGGAGACCCCTTGAGCATATAAAAGGAGGCCCATGCACAACGTAGGGAGGAGGACGAATGGTAGAACACTCACGCTCGGTATCGTTAGCTGCTGGTGTGTACTGTAGCACTCAGCGCTCCCGAGCAAGAACTCAATACAATCCACAAAGCAGCAGTAGGAGTATTATCTCTCCGGAGAGCTCCGAAGCTGGGTAAAAAAAACCTCATGTGCCTCGCCTCGATCCGCTCTTTGCGCGACCTCCGCCCCCTGCCGAACCGAGAAGGGGCTCCGTCCCCATAGGTGCTCGAGGAGTCAGAATCCCCGACAATTTTGTTCGAAATAAATACCAATGTTTAAGAATTTACGCTCTATTCATTCAATACTTCGCTCTTTAGAAGATTTTTTTTCATTGGATTATCTACCACATATATAAATGCCCTATCCTATCCATTTGGAAATCTTGGCTCAGCTGCATCAATATTGTATCCAAGATGTTTTGTCTTTTGCATTTACTGCGATTCTTTCTCAACTACTATTTGAATTGGACTACTTTCATTACTTCAAGAAATTCATTTTATTTTTAAAAAGAAAAAAAAGATTGTTTCAGTTCCTATATAACTCTTGTGTGTCAGAATATTCTTTTTATCGCCGGTTAAAAAACAATGAAATATATCCATCTGAGCAGTTAAATGGAAAGCGGATGCCCGATTAAACAAAAGGTAATTTTGAACGTCTCTACTATTTTGAACATCTCCGCGTATGGCTTTTGTGTTGAGATCCACCACTGCAAAAATAATGTCTTCTTAAGTACCACCGAGGCTAATACACAGGTCAATAGATAAAAGAAAAGACAATTACATGACTCCAACCATCATGTCATACCATGACTCCCAAGTCAAGATAAAATATTGCAACATGCATCTCATACAAACATGTTAATTAAACGAAGGCTTATATCACATCGCATGCAAACCTCTTGCAGAAACAAGCTAGTCGCATGTAATCAATTTTGCTGATTACCTTGGCCGTTGTGGTTGAATGGGTAAAAATTTACTGTCCTACACAACCATACGCATGACACCTCATGTTGTTGTTTCCACATGCAGGGTGTATGAAACATGAGACTATTAAAAATCCGAGCTTCATACTAAACTTCGTTATTACTCATGACCCCATGCACATTCAAAATCTACAAGCCCTTCTTCATTTATAAAGATTTTCTTGCTCAACTATGAATGAATCCAAAGTATTTGAAGCTTAACTATGGATGCTAGACCTTAGCAAGCCAGACCTTTGTAAAAAGTTCATCCATGTTGTAAGATCAAAACCTCACAAAATTAGAAGGGTTGCAAAACATGAACGTCTGGTAGTTAGATGATGTAGGGTAGAGACCCTAGGGTTCCCAATCTTTCACACTAGGAGGTGGAGAAGGTTCTTTTTTGCATGATAATACATGTCTCATTCATATCATAAAGATCAAAGTACAAGTCTTGTAAGGACCGATATGACAGAACTGAAAAGATAGCAGAACGTCTCTGAGCTTCACACCAATGCCCGTCACCTGCCTTCGGCACCACCACAACAGCCATCAAAGAAAAAAGAATGACGGATCACCTCCTCACCCGAGCTCGACACAGCTCCATTGCTGACATGCAGCTTTGCGGACCTCCAAGGTGGCTCACCAAAAGTGAAGCCATTGTCGTTGAACGAAATCAGACCGGGGCAACACCCCAGTCACGCCATCAAACTCCAAAGCTGGCAACCCACCATGACTAAGACACCGAAGGAGGAAACCGCACCTCCCATCCATCAACCACGAACTCAGGACACGTTCCGTCTTCCAGATGTCATCGATGACGACCACAATCTGCATCCACTCCTGAACTACCTCCCAACCTCCGCGCCAATGTTGGCGCGGACGTCGTCACAACAGCGGAGCCCGAGGAAACATGTCCACCATGAGGATGCCATCGCCACACCATCCTTACTTGAACAGGCTGGTTTCCAAAACCATCTCCAACCATAGGGCCGATCGCCTTGTCAGGGAAGGATCTGAAGAATCTTTATTCAGCGCCGACATCGCCGCTGTCGAAGTCAAGACGATGAACAACATAAAAATGAAGGTACTTTAGCCGAAAACTATCCACGCACGTGGATCCGACAACCCCCCCTCATCACCAATGATCGAGGTCGTCAGCTGAGGGGAGCCGCCAGAGGACGGCGACAAAGGAACTCTCCTTGGGAGAGATGTTGGCGAGATTGCCCTTTTTCTTCTAGAGGAAGAAAGAAAGACTCATGGGTACATTAGAGCCAACTTGGCAAGTGCAAACAGAGAAGATGAACACAAGAAGAATAACAAGAGAAACACTCAAAACAATAACACAATTCTCAGATTCACTAGCTCCACAGTCCCATGCAAGCACATGGATCCACAACCAACAAAAGAAAACAAGTAAAGAGGCAGGGTTCATCTCAAATCCTAGGGGAGATGAGGCCTTGGAGGGGATAGTTCTTCCAAATCCTCTAGGAGAGGTGGGGACTTAAAATCCATGGAGGATCTTCCCGAAAAAGGGCCTTGAATCCACTAGAGATCTTCTCCAATTGAGGTCTTGGTCCCCAATGGAGTAGGTAAAGGAGAAAAGCTCTCTCTAGTTTATCCCATATGCTTTACTAACCCCGATTCATCCAAGTGATGGGGTATATATAGTCTGGGGCAGAGAGGGATACATGGTCCGAAACCCGAGTGGCTGCATGCGGGTAGTGTCAGACGTCTGGTGGTCATCTGATGTCCAGTGGCTTCGGAGGGACCGGATGTTCTGTGGCTTGTCAGGGACAGGATGTTTGGAGGCCTTCAAACTTATGGTAATTGATACGTCTCCAACGTATTTATAATTTTTTATTGTTCCATGTTGTTATATTATCATTCTTGAATGTTTTATAATCATTTTATAGCAACTTTATATCTTTTTGGGACTAACCTGTCGACATAGTGACCAGTGCCAGTTGCTACTTTTTTGCTTGTTTTTTTACTTCGTAGAAAATTAATACCAAGCGGAGTCCAAACGTAGCGAAACTTCTTTGAGAATTTTTCTAGGCCAGAAGACACAGGATGGGCCAAAGAAGTACTAGAGCGGTGCCCCGAGGGGGGCACAACCCACCTGGGCGCGCCCTGGTGGGTTGTACCCGCCTCGGTGGCCTCCTGCACCGCCTCTTTGCTCTATAAATACCCCAATATTTCAAAAACCCTAGGGGAGTCGACAAAACACAATTCCAGCTGCCGCAAGTTCCATAAACCACATATCCAATCTAGACATCATCACAGAGGGGTTCATCATCCTCATTGGTGCCTCTCCGATGATGCGTGAGTAGTTCATTGTAGACCTACGGGTCCGTAGTTAGTAGCTATATGACTTCCTCTCTCTTTTTTGATTCTCAATACAATGGTCTCTTGGAGATCTATTTGATGGAACTCTTTTTGCGGTGTGTTTGTTGGGATCCGATGAACTTTGAGTTTATGATTAGATCTATGTTTTTATCCATGAAAGTTATTTGAGTCTTTCGATCTCTTATATGCATGATTACTTATAGCCTCGTATTTCTTCTTCGAATCTTTGGTTTAGTTAGGCCAACTAGATCGATTTTTCTTGCCATGGGAAGAGGTGCTTTATGATGGGTTCGATCTTACGATGCTCAATCCCAGTGATAGAAGGGGAAATGACGCGTATGTATCGTTGCTATTAAGGATAACAAGATGGGGTCTATTCCTACATTAATAGATCTTGTCTACATCATGTCGTCGTTCTTATTGCATTATTCCATTTCTCCATGAACTTAATACACGAGATGCATGCTGGATAGCGGTCGATGTGTGGAGTAATAGTAGTAGATGCATGCAGGAGTCGATTTACTAATCTTGGACGTGATGCCTATATAATGATCATTGCCTGGATATCGTCATAATTATTTGAAGTTCTATCAATTTCCCAATAGTAATTCGTTTACCCATCGTATGCTATTTTTCTTGAGAGAAGCCACTAGTGAAATCTACGCCCCCTGGGTCTCTTCTTTATCATATTTGCCTTCGAGGTCTATTTTTATTTGCGTTTATTTCAGATCTATTAATCCAAAAATACCTTGCTGCAATTTATTGTTATTTATTTTATCTCTTGTTCCCACGAGATTTATTTACCAATCTAGTACAATTTTATCTTTCTTTTTACCCGGGAGGGATTGACAACCCCTCTTTTATGTCGGGTTGCAAGTATTTGTTCTTTGTGTGCAGGTACCATTCACGTAGTGTTGCGTGGTTCTCCTACTGGTTCGATAACCTTGGTCTCATCACTGATGGAAACACCTACCATAATTGTGTTTCATCATCCCTTCCTCTTTGGGGAAATATCGACGTAGTTTAAGTCCCATCAAAAGGAACTTCTGACGCCGTTGCTGGGGAGACATCATCAATATCTACCAGGTTCCTAATCACAAATCTCATCTCCTTGCAATTTACATTATTTGCCATTTGCCTCTTGTTTTCATCACCCCACTTTCACAAAAAATTGCCATTTTAATCGCCCTTTTTTTTGTTCACCTTTCTCGTTGGATCTCTTATTTGCTTGAACTTGTCATCATGAGTAACTTTGGTATGGCAGAAACAGATGATGACCTAACTCCTAAAATTGGATGATCTGGCAATCTGGATGCTAAAACTTTTGTTTTGGGGCAAAGGAATGTTATAGGAAAAGAACGTATTCAAGAATTTTTCAACTGTGTTGGAAATTTAAGTCTTGATGATGTTCCTATACTTAAAAGGACTAAATCTTATGCAGAAGCTATTTCAGTACTAGTTCTGAAACTTGAAAATAAATTTATCCGTACCCATCCTACCTTGCAAAATTGTTTTTTTAGCTACTCGTTATAAAGAATCCCAAAGCTAAAAAGTTGGCCACCCTTGTTCTTATGAATGAATTTGATTACATAATATGGGAAGCTAGGGAAATTTTTGGTTTCTATGGTATGAATCGTGAAAAACTGGTGATAGATGAGATTCTTTATAATAGTGATTATGTGCTAAGACATTTGCTTAGGGATAATCAAATATTTGATGGGAATCTTAAAAAGGAAGTCCCTGATTTAGATATAATCCAACAAGTTTTCAATGATGTTAATCAACACTATTCCTGGATTGTTGCCGGAAACCAAAGGGGATATGATGGTAAGCAACTTGATAGTGCTAAAGTCTCTATGGATAAGGTGTTTTCTGTTGTTTTTGCAAAACCTCCCGACAAAAACACCTCTAAGGAAAATGAAATCAAAGATGACAATACTTAGATCTTTGCATTATGCCTAGCAAGGGGCATAAAATGATAGCGCTTGTTGGGAGGCAACCCAATGAATAAAATTTACTTTTGTCTTTTTCTTTCTGTTCTTGAGTGTTTGCACAATTATGCTAATGTTATGATTGTGTTTTTTATGTTTTAATTAGTGTTTGTGCCAAGCAAAGCCTTTGGGATCATGTTGGGTGATAGTTGATTTGATCTTGTTGAAAAACAGAAACTTTGTGCGCCAGTCGCAAAATTTTTAAAAATTACAAAAGCGTGATAAAATTATGAATTTTTTACACAAGATTTATACAAATTGCCTACGTTGTCCTAATTTTTCAGAAATTTTGGATTTATAGGAGTATTCAAAGTTTTCAGATTGCTACAAACTGTTCTGTTTTGTACAGATTCTGTTTTCTTTGTGTTGTGTGCTTATTTCGATGAATCTATGGTTTGTATCGGAGGGTATAAGCTATAGCAAAGTTGGAATACAGTAGATATAATGCAAAAATAAAATATGAATGGGTTTGCAACAGTACTTAGCATAGTGATTTGCTTTGTTATACTAATGAATCTCACGAAGGTTTTGTTGAGTTTTGTGTGATTGAAGTTTTCAAGTTTTAGGTGAGATCACGATGGATGAAGGAATGAGGAGTAAGAAGAGCCTAAGCTTGGGGATGCCCATGGCATCCCAAGCTACTATCTAAAAGAGAAGCAAGCAACTAAGCTTGGGGATGCCCTCGAGTGGCATCCCCTGTTTCTTCTAATGACCATCGGTATTTTACTTGGAACTATATTTTTATTCGTCACATACCATGAGTTTTGCTTGGAGCGTCTTGTATGATATTAGTCTTTGCTTGTTTTTGCTTTTTGTTTTGTGTCATCTATCCTTGCTGGACATGCCTATTTGAGAGAGCCAAAATTATGCTATGATTTGTTAGAATTGCTCTCTATGCTTCACTTAAATCTTTTCGAGCTATGGAATTGCTCTAGTGCTTCACTTATATCTTTTTGAGCACGGTGTGCTTTATTTTTTTTTGAAGAAATGCTCTCATGCTTCACTTAGATTTATTTGAGAGTTAGTAAAATTTTAAGAAATTCTCTCATGCTTCACTTAAATTATTTTGAGAGAAGAAATTTTTTATGCTCATGTTCTTCACTTAGATTTGTTTGAGCTATCAAAAGCAACATATGAAATTAGTCCCAAAGTGATAGATATTCAAGAGGGATATAATAAAAACTTTCATGAAGATCATTGGAAAAAATAAACTTGATTCCTTGTAATAGTTTTTCGATATGATGATATAATATATGAGTCATGTTGATGAGTAATTATGCTTTAGTAAGAACATTGATGTTAAGGTTTGTGATTCCTTATGCAAACATGAAAGTCAATAGTTATGCAATGAAATTGCATCATACTAATACGTCTCCAACGTATCTATAATTTTTTATTGTTCCATGTTGTTATATTATCATTCTTGGATGTTTTACAATCATTTTATAGTCATTTTATATTATTTTTTGGTACTAACCTATTGACATAGTGCCCAGAGCCAGTTGTTGTTTTCTACATGTTTTTTTACATCACACGAAATCAATACCAAACGGAGTCCAAACACAGCAAAACTTTTTGTGGATTTTTTTGGACCAGAAGACATCCAGTGGGCCAAAGAAGTCCTGAAGAGGGAGCCAGAGGTGAGCACAAGACACCAGAGCGCGCCTGGAGGCCGAGGCGTGCCCTGGTGGGTTGTGCCCACCTCGGTGGCCTCCCGAACCGCCTCTTTGCTCTATAAATACCCCAATATTCCAGAAACCCTAGAGGAGTCGACAAAAATCAATTCCAGCCGCCGCAAGTTCCAGAACCACCAGATCCAATCTAGACACCATCACGGAGGGGTTCATCATGTCCATTGGTGCCTCTCCGATGATGCGTGAGTAGTTCTTTGTAGACCTACGGGTCGTAGTTAGCATGTCCATTGGTGCCTCTCCGATGATGCGTGAGTAGTTCTTTGTAGACCTGCGGGTCGTAGTTAGTAGCTAGATGGCTTCCTCTCTCTCTTTTGATTCTCAATACAATGGTCTCTTGGAGATCCATATGATGTAACTCTTTTTGTGGTGTGTTTGTTGGGATCCAATGAACTTTGAGTTTATGATCAGATCTATCTTTTTATCCATGAAAGTTATTTGAGCCTTCTTTGATCTCTTATATGCATGATTGCTTATAGCCTCGTATTTCTTCTCCAATATTTGGGTTTTGTTTGGCCAACTTGATCTATTTATCTTGTAATGGGAAGAGGTGCTTTGTGATGGGTTCGATCTTACGGTGCTTGATCCCAGTGACAGAAGGGGAACCGACACGTATGTATCGTTGCTATTAAGGATAACAAGATGAGGTCTATTTATACATAAATAGATCTTGTCTACATCATGTCATTGTTCTTATTGTATTACTCCGTTTCTCCATGAACTTAATACACTAGATGCATGCTGGATAGCGGTCGATGTGTGGAGTAATAGTAGTAGATGCAGGCAGGAGTCGGTCTACTAATCTTGTACGTGATACCTATATAATGATCATTTCCTGGATATCGTCATGATTATTTGAAGTTCTATCAATTGCACAACAGTAATTCGTTTACCCACCGTTTGCTATTTTTCTCGAGAGAAGCCACTAGTGAAACCTACGGCCCCCGGGTCTCTTCTTTATTATATTTGCCTTTGCTATCTATTTTTATTTGCTTTTATTTTCAGATATATTAAACCAAAAATACCTTGTTACAATTTATTCTTATTTATTTTATCTCGCGTTCCCGCAAGATCTATTTATCCAATCTATCATATTTTTATCCCGTCTACTTGCCAATTTCTGGCGCCGTTGCCCGAAAGGGATTGACAACCCCTTTAATACGTCGGGTTGCGAGTATTTGTTATTTGTGTGCAGGTGTCGTTCACGTAGTGTTGTGTGGTTCTCTGATACGTCTCCAACGTATCTATAATCCTTGATTGTTTCATGCTATTATATTATCTGTTTTGGATGTTTTATATGCATTAATATGCTCTTTTATATTATTTTGGGGGCTAACCTATTAACCTAGAGCCCAGTGCCAGTTTTTGTTTTTTCCTTGTTTTAGAGTTTCACAGAAAAGGAATACCAAACGGAGTCCAAACAGAATAAAACTTTTGCAATGATTTTTCTTGGACCAGAAGACATCTAGAGGACTTGGAGTACAAGTGAGGGAAGCCACGATGCAGCCACAAGGATGGAGGGCGCGCCCCCACCCTTGTGGGCCCCTCGTGACTCCACCGACCTATTTCTTCCGCCTATATATTCTCATATATCCCAAAACCAACAGAGAGAGCCACGAAAACACTTTTCCACCGCCGCAACCTTCTGTACCCGTGAGATCGCATCTAGGGGCCTTTCCGGCGTCCTGCCAGAGGGGGATTCGATCACAGAGGGCTTCTACTTCAACACCATTGCCCTTCTGATGAAGCGTGAGTAGTTTAACACAGAGCTATGGGTCCATAGCTAGTAGCTAGATGGCTTCTTCTCTCTCTTTGATTCTCGATACCATGTTCTCCTCGATGTTCTTGGAGATCTATTCCATGTAATACTATTTTGCGGTGTGTTTGCCGAGATCCGATGAATTGTGGATTTATGATCATCTTATCTATGAATATTATTTGAATCTGCTCTGAATTCTTATATGCATGATTTGATATCTTTGCAAGTCTCTTCGAACTATCGATTTGCTTTGGCCAACTAGATTGATTTTTCTTGCAATGGGAGAAGTGCTTAGCTTTGGGTTCAATCTTGCGGTGTCCTTTCCTAGTGATAGCAGGGGCAGCAAGACACGTATTGTATTGTTGCCATCGAGGAGAAAAAGATGGGGTTTACATCATATTGCTTGAGTTTATTCCTCTACATCATGTCCTCTTACTTAATGCGTTACTCTGTGCTTCATGAACTTAATACTCTAGATGCAGGCGGGAGTCGGTCGATGTGTGGAGTAATAGTAGTAGATGCAGGCAGGAGTCGGTCTACTTGACATAGATGTGATGCCTATATTCATGATCATTAGCTTAGATATCGTCATAACTTTGCGTTTTTCTATCAATTGCTCGACAGTAATTTGTTCACCTACCGTAAATATTTTCTATCTTGAGAGAAGCCTCTAGTGCAACCTATGGCCCCCGGGTCTATTTTCCATCATATAAGTTTCTGATCAACAATTTTAGTTTCCGATTTACTTCCTTTGCAATCTTTTACTTTCTGTTCTATAAACCAAAAATACCCAAAATATTTACTTTACCATTTATCTATCTCCATCAGATCCCACTTTTGCAAGTAACCGTGAAGGGATTGACAACCCCTTTATCGCGTTGGGTGCAAGTTGTTGATTGTCTGTGCAGGTATTCGGTGACTTGTTCTTTTGTCTCCTACTGGATTGATACCTTGGTTCTCAAAACTGAGGGAAATACTTACTCTACTTTGCTGCATCACCCTTTCCTCTTCAAGGGAAAAACCAACGCAAGCTCAAGAAGTAGTAGGAAGAATTTCTTGCGCCGTTGTCGAGGTGATCTACGCCAAGTCAAGACATACCAAGTAACCATCATATACTCTCACCTCTTGCATTACATTATTCACCATTCGCCTCTCGTTTTCCTCTCCCCAACTTCTAAAAGGATTTTCGAAAACATTTGCCTTTTTCTCGCCCTCCTTTCTGTTCTATCTTTTGTTTGCTTGTGTTACCATATGCCTTCTTTTGCTTGCATCTTTGCTTGCTAAAAGATTATGGATCCTCATCCACTTGCTAATCTTTTTAAGAGATCCAATTATGATGAACCTATTGCTAGTGAGTTGAGTGCACTAGATTATCTTTATGAAGTTCTGCTTGAAATTCGTGAATCTGAAAATTGTGATGAAGTGTTAAAAGAAGAAATTTATGAAGTGATTCACGATAGCTCATTGGATGAAAAGCATGATTGCAATGGTTCTACTATAAATTCGATTAATGTCAGTTGTGCTAATGATATGCAAAACCCTAAGCCTGGGGATGCTAATTTTTCTATGTCCACTACTTGTTGCAATGATCATGATTGGGGTGATTTTCCTTATGATCTTGAAAATATATTTAAGCCTCATGATGAATATGTTTGCAATAATATTGAATGTGGGTTTGGAAGAGTGTCTAGGAAATAATTATCCCACTAATTTGGAGATTGATAAATCTTATGAAAGTTTTGATAAAAGTGGGTTCGGAGAGGTCATGAATTTATTTGATGATAATCCCACTATTTTGGAAGAGTGTCAATTGCATGCATGTGGATCATGTTGAGAATATTTTATGTGATAGTTATATTGTTGAATTTTCCTATGATCCTACATGTAATTACTATGAGAGAGGAAAATATGGTTGTAGAATTTTTCATGTTACTAAATTACCTCTCTTCATGTTGAGATTGCTACTGTTTCTTTCTCCTTTCTTGCATGTGCTAGGTTATTCTTGCCTTGCTAATTTGTTTCCCTATAAAATTCCTATACACAGGAAGCATGTTAGATTTAGATTTGTTTCTGATGCTCTCTTTGTGTTTCAATTATTATCTTTCATGTGAGCATCATTGAAATCTATATGCCTAGCTAAGGGCGTTAAACAATAGCGCTTGTTGGGAGGCAACCCAATTTTATTTTTGTTTTTGCTTTTTAGGTTCTGTTTTGCAATAAATAATTCATCTAGCCTCTGGTTAAACGTGGGTTTGTGTTTTAATTATTGTTTGTGCCAAGTAAGACCTTTGGGATGGCTTACGGTGATAGTTGATTTGATCTTGCTGAAAAACAGAAACTTTTATGCTCAGTCCCAGAATTGCTTAAAATCACATAAGCGTTATAAAATACTGATTCTTTTTGTAGAAGATTAATAAACAAATTGCTTAGGTTGTCCTAAAATTTCAGAATTTGTGGAGTTACACAAGTATTCGAAATATCCAGATTGCTACAGACTGTTCTGTTTTTGACAGATTTTGTTTTCTATGTGTTGTTTGCTTATTTTGATGAATCCATGGCTAGTATCGGGGGGTATGAACCATGGAAAAGTTGGAATACAGTAGACATTACACCAATATAATAAAGAATGAGTTCACAACAGTACCAAAAGTGGTGATTTATTTTCTTATACTAATGGAGCTTATGAGATTTTCTTTTGAGTTTTGTGTTGTGAAGTTTTCAAGTTTTGGGTGAGGATTTGATGGACTATGGAATAAGGAGTAGCAAGAAACTAAGCTTGGGGATGCCCAAGGCACCCCAAGTTAATATTCAAGGACAACCAAGAGCCTAAGCTTGGGGATGCCCCGGAAGGCATCCACTCTTTCGTCTTCGTCTATCGGTAACTTTACTTGAGGCTATATTTTTATTCACCACATTATATGTGTTTTGCTTGGAGCATCTTGTATGATTTGATTATTTTCTTTTTAGTTTGCCACAATCATCCTTGCTCTACACACCTTTTGAGTGAGACACGCATGAATCGTGATCTATTAGAATACTCTATGTGCTTCACTTATATCTTTTGAGCTAGGCAATATTGCTCTAGTGCTTCACTTATATCTTTTAGAGCACATCGGTGGTTTTATTTTATAGAAATTGATGAACTCTCGTGGTTCACTTACATTATTTTGATAGAGTCTCTAAACAGCATGGTAATTTTCTTTGGTTATAAATTTAATCCTAATATGATAGGCATCCAAGAAGGATATAATAAAAACTTTCATATAAAGTGCATTGAATACTATGAGAAGTTTGATTCCTTATAATTGTTTTGAGATATGAAGATGGTGATATTAGAGTCATGCTAGTAAGTATTTGTGAATTTGAGAAATACTTGTGTTAAAGTTTGTGATTCCCGTAGCATGCACGTATGGTGAACCGTTATGTGATGAAGTCAAAGCATGATTTATTTATTGATTGTATTCCTTATGAGTGGCGGTCGGGGACGAGCGATGGTCTTTTCCTACCAATCTATCCCCCTAGGAGCATGCGTGTAGTACTTCGTTTCGATAACTAATAGATTTTTGCAATAAGTATGTGAGTTCTTTATGAGTAATGTTGAGTCCATGGATTATACGCACTCTCATCCTTCCACCATTGCTAGCCTCTCTTATGCGCCGCAACTTTCGCCGGTACCATAACACCCACCATTACCTTCCTCAAAACAGCGACCATACCTACCTATTATGGCATTTCCATAGCCATTTCGAGATATATTGCCATGCAACTTTCCACCGTTCCGTTTATTATGACACGCTCCATCATTGTCATATTGCTTTGCATGATCATGTAGTTGACATTGTATTTGTGGCAAAGCCACCATTCATAATTATTTAATACATGTCACTCTTGATTCATTGCACATCCCGGTACACCGCCGGAGGCATTCATATAGAGTCATATTTTGTTCTAACTATCGAGTTGTAATTTTTGAGTTGTAAGTAAATAAAAGTGTGATGATCTTCATTATTAGGGCATTGTCCCATGTGAGGAAAGGATGATGGATACTATGATTCCCCCACAAGTCGGGATGAGACTCCGGACGAAAAAAATGAGGCCAAAAAAATGAGAGAAGACCCAAATAAAAAAATAGGCCGTAAAAAAGAGGAGAAAAAGGCCCAAATAATATATATATATACACACACACATAATGAGAGAAAAAGAGAGAAGGGACAATTTTACTATCCTTTTGCCACACTTGTGCTTCAAAGTAGCACCATGATCTTCATGATAGAGAGTCTCCTATATTGTCACTTTCATATACTAGTGGGAATTTTTTCATTATAGAACTTGGCTTGTATATTCCAATGATGTGCTTCCTCAAATTGCCCTAGGTCTCCATGAGCAAGCAAGTTGGATGCACACCCACTTAGTTTCTTTTTGAGCTTTCATAAAATTATAGCTATAGTGCATCCGTTGCATGGCAATCCCTACTCACTCACATTGATATCTATTGATGGGCATCTCCATAGCCCGTTGATACGCCTAGTTGATGTAAGACTATCTCCTTCTTTTTGTCTTCTCCACAACCACCGTCTATTCCACCTATAGTGCTATGTCCATGGCTCACGCTCATGTATTGCGTGAAAGTTGAAAAGGTTTGAGAACATCAATAGTATGAAACAATTGCTTGGCTTGTCATCAGGGTTGTGCATGATTTAAATATTTTGTGTGACGAAGATGGAGTATAGCCAGACTATATGATTTTGTAGGGATAAGCTTTCTTTGGCCATGTTATTTTGAGAAGACATAATTGCCTTGTTAGTATGCTTGAAGTATTTATTGTTTTTATGTCAACATTAAACTTTTGTTTTGAATCATACGGATGTGAACATTCATGCCACAATAAAGAAAATTACATGGATAAATATGTTAGGTAGCATTCCACATAAAAAATTCTATTTTTATCATTTACCTACTCGAGGACAAGCAGGAATTAAGCTTGGGGATGCTTGTTACGTCACCAACATATCTATACTTTTTTATTGTTCCATGCTATTATATTATCTGTTTTGGATGTTTTGCATTAATATGCTATTTTATATTATTTTTGGGACTAACCTATTAACCTAGAGCCCAGTGCCAGTTTCTGTTTTTTCCTTGTTTTAGAGTTTCGCAGAAAAGGAATACCAAACGGAGTCGAAACGGAATAAAACTTTCGCAATGCTTTTTCTTGGACCAAAAGACATCCAGAGGACTTGGAGTACAAGTCACGGAAGCCACGAGGCAACCACAAGGACAGAGGGCACGCCCCCACCCTTGTGGGCCCCTTGTGACTCCACCGACCTATTTCTTCCGCCTATTGATACGTCTCCAACGTATCTATAATTTTTTATTGTTCCATGCTATTATATTATCTGTTTTGGATGTTTAATGGGCTTTAATATACCTTTTTATATTATTTTTGGGACTAACCTATTAACCGAAGGCCCAATGCAAATTGCTGTTTTTTTTGCCTATTTCACTGTTTGGCAGAAAAGGAATATCAAATGGATTCCAAACGGAATGAAACCTTCGCGAGGATCGTTTTTGGAACAAACGCAATCCAGGAGACTTGGAATGGAGGTCAAGAAAGCCCCGAGGAGGCTATGAGGCAGGAGGGCGTGCCCCCACCCTCGCAGACCCCACGCAGCTCCACCGACCTACTTCTTTCGCCTATATATACTCTTATACCCTGCAACCTTCGTGGAGAACTACGAAACACCTTTTCCACCACCGCAACCTTCTGTACCCGTGAGATCCCATCTTGGGGCCTTTTCCCGCGATCTGCCGAAGGGGAATCGATCACGAAGGGCTTCTGTCGGTGTACTAAAGTAGGGGTACCTTAGTACCCCAAACTTGTGCACGGGCAGTAGTAGCCTCCCGCGGCAAGGCCTGCCAGGGGGGCGACAAGAGTCTCCACGGCCCTTTCCGGGCCGGATGAAGGCCAAGTGATTGAGCCTAGAAGACCAAGCCCCGGCAAGAGGAGCTTGCCGGGTCAAGAAGGCAAGGGCCGGCAAGAGGAGCTTGCCGGGCCAAGGCGACAAGGCCCCGACAAGAGGAGCTTGCCGGGACGACTAAGCCGAAGCACCAAGGCCCTGGCGGGAGGAGCTCGCCGGGACGGCCAACCCAAGGCACCCCAAGAGAAGCCCGCCGCGGCGCGCCGCGCGCCCCGGCAAGGCCTGGCGAGCGGCAAGCTCCCAGGTGCGGCAAGGCAACCGCCGCGGCAAGCCGCTTGCCGCGGCAAACCACCATATCAGGCCCGCGCTCCAGCTCACCTGCCCACGCGTCGCTCTGGGGCTTCCCCGGAAGGCACGTGGCGGGACGCCGCGCAACCTGAGACACGCGGTGGCATGCGACGTTGGCAGAGTCGCCCCCGTGGCGAGCGGAGGCGCTCCTAACGGTCCGCCTCGGCACTGTTCAGGCGATCCAGACGGGCATTTAATGCCCTTGTCCCCCGCCGTCAGAGTTAGGTGCGATAGCACTGTGCGGCCACTATTCACACAATTCCTTGCCATTTTTACCCTCACCTGCGTCGCTCCCTGTGGGAAACCCCTTGGCATATAAAAGGAGGCCCATGCGCACGTAGAGAGGGGATCGGACCCAAGAGGCCCTCGCCTACTCCCAGCTCCACTTACTATAGCTTCTTGCGCTCCAGAGCAAGAACCCTAATCAACCAGACATGCAGCAGTAGGGTTTTACGCATCCATGCGGCCCGAAGCTGGGTAAAATCGTTGTGCGTGTGTGTCGCCTCGATCTGCTCTTTGTGCATCCTCCGCCCCCGCCGAACCGACAAGGGGCTCCGTCCCCATAGGTGCTCATGGAGGCCAGATTTCCCCCGACATCTTTGGCGCGCCAGGTAGGGGGCGCGCGTCGAGGTTGTGCGAACCAGATTCGGCGACCACAGGCAAGCTCAGTTATGGCCAGGGACTTTTCCGCTCTGATCCGCTGGGCGGAGGCATTCCTCCTCACGGACCCGTGCACGGCCCTCCTCGAGTACCCACTCGCGCAGAGTCCGGGCAAGAGCAGCTGCTCCTTGAGGAGGACCGCCTTCCGGCCGCTGAGCGAGTCTCTCGCTTCCAGCAAACTCTGCGCCGCTCCCGTAGCCGCAGAAGTTAGCGCCGGAAGTTGCGGGAAAGGCGACCTCGTTCTTCGGCGAGCCCAGGCCGCTAAGATCCAAACGAGTCGACGCCGACCGTGGGAGGGGCCTTGCCCGCGCAGCGGTCGGAACCGTTCCGTCGGCCATCCTCTCTGTCCAAGTCTTGCCGCAGTTGCATGTAATCCTTGGTACAGAGGCGGGCGCAGATCCCGAGCGTGGCTTATGTGCCCCACACGTCTTGTCGATTTCGCGCCTCTCCGCTTGGCGCAGGCATCATTCGACACGATTGTGCAGCACTCGTCTCCGGCAAGCGGTGGCAGGCCGTCAGGCCCCGAGCCTGGGCTGGGCGTCGCCCAAGGAAGCTGCGCCTTGCCGGACGGCAAACGACAGAGAAGCTAAGTTGCCAAAGTTTGAGCGACTAAGCTCCTTTTTATTCTTAAGTTACCTTCCTCGAACGGCCGAGCTTCGTACGGGAAACCTGTGCGCGGAGGGGCCGGCTCGTGGCTGGTTGCGCCCTTACTTCGTTTCGAGCCCCGCTCAACGACTTAAGTGTGCTACATCCCGAGTAGCGTCCTTACTTGTTTCGAGCTCGCTCGGCAGCTCGAGCGTGCCGCGACTGCAGTCGCCACGCCTACCGCGCCCCGAGCCTGCTCAACATTTAAGTGAGTTGCGCCAGCCGCGGCAAGGTTTCTTGCCGGTGGGAGCCCCGTCAGCGGGTTGCTGACGTCCCGCACTCAGCACCCGTGGCAAGGCGGAGACTTTCGCCGACAAGTTCCCGTGAGCGTAGGGCGCGAACGTACGAAGCATAAAGTCAAACAAGGGAGATAACAGCGCAATGAGCTGCCTAAGATAAAAGTTATATTACAAAATAACTTGCCGCTGTTCTAATCAGCTGTTTCTGTGGCGTGCTCGGCAGCAACGAGAGAAGAAAAGAAAGAGGTGGGCGGCCTAATCCGCGCGGTCGCCCTCGACCCGCCTGATCCCCGCCACCCTTTCCACGATGGGGGTGACGAGGGCCCTGATCTCCATCAGGTCAGCATCTTCCGGCAAGTGCCTGAGGACGTTGGTGAGCCTGATGGTGGGGTTGCGGAAGACGATCTTCACCAACACCCTCTCGAGGGCCCCGGAGAGGCTTCCCGCGTCTCCTCGGCCAGCTGTGCTGGGATCGATTCCCGGAGGTGCCGGAGCACCCCCACCAAGCCCTTGAAGAAGGAAGTGAGCTTGGCGCTCGGCGGGACGTCCTCGCCGGAGGGGTACTCGTGGCCCTCCACCCCCAGCAGCTTCAACTCCTGGTCGATGGTGGAGGCGATGTCGACGAGGCCTTCCGTCCACCGCTCCACCGTCTCTCGGAAGGTGTTCTGGGTAACGGCGGCGCTCCTCAACAGCTCCTCGTTGCCAGCAATCTCCTTCCGCAAGGCCGCTTCCTGCTCCTTGGCGCTCTCCAGCGCCTTGGCCAGGGTGTCCAGCTTCAGCTCGAGGACAGCCTTGGAGTCCTTGGCGGCGTCGAGCTCCTGGATCTTCTCGGCGAAGCGGCCCTGCAGTTCGCCAAGAGAGTGAACGCCCTTCTCGCGCTCCAGTTTGAGCGCGGCAAGCTCCTCGCCGCACGCCTTGAGGTCGCTGACGAGCTGCGCCACCCTCGCCTCCAGCTCCCCCTTGGCAACCTCGGCGGCCGCGGCGGCATCCTGCGCTCTCTGCAGGTCCCCGCCAAGCGCCTGCTCGCGCGCGGCAACCTCCTCCTCATGGCTGGCGAGGCTGGCCCTCTGCTGCGCCAGCTCGCTTTCCCGCGTGGGTAGCCCCGCAGCGGCAAGCCTCTGCTGCTCTTCAGCCTCTGCCTTCTCGAGGATGAAGGCCGTCCGCGCCTCGTCGAGCAGCCTCCGCTCCTCCGCCAAGGACCGGAGAGCCTCCTGGTTGAGCTCCCGGAGCTCCCCGGCGCGCTTCTCCATGTCCGCGCCAGCCTTCGCGATGAGGGCCTCCTGGCGCTCCACCTTGGCCTGCCAAGCGCGGTAGAGCGACACAAGCTTCCGGAGCAGCCGCTCCTCCTCGGGCTCGCCGCTGCCGGTGTGTGGCGCATCGACCACTGTCAGCCCGACGGAGGCGAGCACTTCTCCGTCCAAGGCCTCCCCCTCGACTGGCGCCCTGGAGCTAGGCTCCCAGGGGAGCCTGATGAAGACGCCATCGCCGGCCTGCAGGTAGGCGCCTGCCGGGGGCTCCTCGGGGCCCGACGTGGTAGCAGCGGCGGGGTCGCCGGGCCGCGGAGTGTTTGACGCCCCTGCCTCCCCAGGGCCGTCAGCACGGTCGCCGGTCCCCTCGCCGCCTGCGGCCACGGCGACCTTGGCGGCTTCAGCCTCCTCGCCGCCTACGGGGTCGTCGGTGCCTTCCGCCTCCTCGATGACGACGACATCGTCGCCATCGCCACGCGCGCCCTCCTCAACGACGACCTCGATCTCCATCGGGTCCGCGGTGGGCGGGTCTGATGGCCGGAAGAGGGGAGAATAGTCAGCTGAATAGCCGGCGAAGAGGCTCATAAGAAAAGATAGCCAGGGGAAGTTTTCCATGCAGGGGGGCTTACCGGTGGCAGGGTTCGTGGCCGCGGCCTCCGCTGCCAGGGGATCGCTGGCCGCGTCCCTCGCCGGAGATCCCTCCCTTGCCAGAGAGGTCTTCCTTGCCGGGGGCTCCTCCCTTGCCGGGGAGGTCTCCCCTGCCGGGGGCTCCTCCCTTGCCGGAGTTTTCTCCCTAGGCGGGGTGGTCGAAGCGGACGGCGCGGCAGGAGTGCCCCCCGGGGTCGCCTGCTGGGGCTGCTCTGCTCCTACCCAACGACAACAACAACAGCCACATGTTAGCAAAGGGAAGGGAAGCTCGCGCGCGCGCCAAACGGCAAGAGCTAGCCGTGCCCTCACCCTGGGGGCTGCGCTGCGGGCTGCCCTGCGGGCCCGCTGCCAGGTCCGGCAAGGTCGTCTCCGGCACCTCCCCAGTTGCCGGAGGAGATTCGCCCTCAAGGACGACCAGCGGGATCTTGGTCCTCTTCGCCCTCCTCTGGGCCAGCGTCCTGAAAAGGGAACGGTTTGGGGGGGGGGATGAATGGGCTACGAAACAAGGCGAGGCAACAGAAATCAAGAAGATACAAGCTCTACCAGGAACTTACTCTCCGTCCTCCTCTTCGTCGTCGGAGCTGAGCGCGGAATAATCAAAAACCGGCTTGCTCCAGGCGCGAGGAGACAAGGGAGTGGGTTCCCGGGACCGCTTGGCTGGGGCGGTGGACGACCCCGCCCCCGTTGCCGCCGCGGAACGAGGAGCGGCAGGAGCAGAAGCCGTGGCCCGTGAGGACCCCGCTCCCGCTGCTTCAGAGGCGCGCGTCACCCGGGGCTGCAGTTGCTGGTCGGCCTGCCGCACCACCTCTCCGGCCCTGCGGAGACGCCTCCTCGGCTGGGCCGGGGACTCCGCCTGCGACGAGCCGCCCGGGAGCTGCGAGGAGGGCGCGTCCGCCTCCGGCAAGCCACCCGCGTCCTGGGCGGGCTCGCCCGCACCATAGTGCCCGGCTGGCTCCTCCGCGCCGGCGAGCTCCATCTGGTCGGCGAGGCTCTCCGCCTCCGCCGCGTCTGCCTCGGCCAGGGTGAAGCCAGATTTGCCCGCGGCCGCGGCGGCCGCCGCCTCCTCCATCCTGGAGGCGATGTAGGCCAGCTCCTCGGGGGTGGTGTCCCGCGTGAGGCCCCTCTTCTCGTCGGGGTCGACCGGCACCTCCTCCAAGTTGTCGAAGAAGGCCTGCACGACGTCGTCCGCCGGCTCCTGCCAGGTCGCGTCGATCCCGTGCGAGTCGCACAGCGGCATCATCGCGAGGATGCGGCTGAGCGCCGAGTTGTTGCATAGGGGGACGACGCCCGGCGGCAACCTGAACCATTCTGGGTGCTCGGAGTCGTGCTTGAACAGCTCCTTCAACACTCCGTCGAGCTCCAGAACGGTGAAGTTGTAGTTGAGGCCCGGGCGCAGCCTCATGATGTCCGCCGCGTTTTGGAATTCCCAAGCCGGTTTCCCCCTCTCCTGCAGTGGGGCGAGACGCCGGCGAAGGAAATCCGCGCCGACGGCGCCGACGGTGAGCCCGGCAAACCTGAGGCGCAGGATGCGGATGGCGGCAATCTTCAGCTTGGCGTCCTCCGGGGCCAGGTCGCTCCAGTCGCGGCCACACACCACTGGAGTTCGCCGCACGGCGGTGAACGGCGGTGGATTCTCCTCGACGACCAGGCACCACTCGGCCCTCCACTCCTCCCATCTGCCGTGGAGTTCCCCCTCCAAGTAGGCCTCTTTCTTGCCGGTCCTGGAGACCCAAGCGACTCCACCGGACAGCGGCTCTCCTTTCTCCACCCGGGGAGTAAAGAAGTGCCGGAAGAGGGCTACGTTGGGGCGGACTCCGACAAAGTTCTCGCAAAGGTGTGCGAAAACCGCCATTTTCAGAACGGCGTTGGGGGTGAAGTCGAGGAGGTGGAGGTTGTAGGTGTGCATGATGTCGCAGAAGAACTCAGAAAAAGGCGGGCAGAGCCCGCAGAGGAAGAACACGGTGAAGAAAGGGTACCCGGTTGGGTACAGCTTCTGGGCGATGGCGGGAAGGACTCGCGTGCGCGGGTGCGCTCGCGTCGCCGTCGACCAGAAGAGGAGGTATTCGTTCTTCAGCCTCAGCGCATCGAGCTGAGGAGGGAACGTCGCCGTCTCCTTCCGGAGCGCTTCCAGCCGCAGCGCCTCAGCTGACTTCACGGCCTTCCCCTTCGCCTTGTCGCTCTTCGGGGCCATGGCCGAAACGGGGAGGGGGAGTTGTCGGCTTTGGCGGCGCCGGGGGCTACGAGAGCGAATCGCTGCTTTCTCTAGCAAGGAGGAGGCGGCGGAGATTTTCGAGGAACAGCAATCGGCGGAATGGCGAGCTGCACCTGTTCCCCTCCGCTTATAAAGGGGGGAAGGAGCGGGGGCGGACGCTCCGCCTTCCCAGATAAAGAGATCGTGCACGACGTGACGCATGCCTGCGGGCCTCAGCCCCGCGCACGCCACCCACGTCACGCACGCCTCGCACGCCTCGCCCCCCACGACGCCGCGATAAGCGCGCGCCACTTGGGGAGGGCGCGACGAGCACGGAGTTAAGGAGCAGCGCAACCCAGGCCACGCGTGCCCGTGCACTATTAGGGCCTGGCCCAACAACGCTCGGCACCGTGTATGGCCCAGACCCGGGCGCTCCTATCGGTGTACTAAAGTAGGGGTACCTTAGTACCCCGAACTTGTGCACGAGCAGTAGTAGCCTCCCGCGGCAAGGCCTGCCAGGGGGGCAACAAGAGTCTCCACGGCCCTTTCCGGGCCGGACGAAGGCCAAGTGATCGAGCCTAGAAGACCAAGCCCCGGCAAGAGGAGCTTGCCGGGTCGAGAAGGCAAGGTCCGGCAAGAGGAGCTTGCCGGGCCAAGGCGACAAGGCCCCGGCAAGAGGAGCTTGTCGGGACGACTAAGCCGAAGCACCAAGGCCCCGGCGGGAGGAGCTCGCCGGGACGGCCAACCCAAGGCACCCCAAGAGAAGCCCGCCGCCGCGCGCCGCGCGCCCCGGCAAGGCCTGGCGAGCGGCAAGCTCCCAGGTGCGGCAAGGCAACCGCCGCGGCAAGCCGCTTGCCGCGGCAAACCACCATATCAGGCCCGCGCTCCAGCTCACCTGCCCACGTGTCGCTCTGGGGCTTCCCTGGAAGGCACGTGGCGGGACGCCGCGCAACCTGAGACGCGCGGTGGCATGCGACGTTGGCAGAGTCGCCCCCGTGGCGAGCGGAGGCGCTCCTAACGGTCCGCCTCAGCACTGTTCAGGCGATCCAGACGGGCATTTAATGCCCTTGTCCCCCGTCGTCAGAGTTAGGTGCGATAGCACTGTGCGGCCACTATTCACACAATTCCTTGCCATTTTTACCCTCACCTATGTCGCTCCCTGTGGGAAACCCCTTGGCATATAAAAGGAGGCCCATGCGCACATAGAGAGGGGATCGGACCCAAGAGGCCCTCGCCTACTCCCAGCTCCACTTACTGTAGCTTCTTGCGCTCCAGAGCAAGAACCCTAATCAACCAGACATGCAGCAGTAGGGTTTTACGCATCCATGCGGCCCAAAGCTGGGTAAAATCGTTGTGCGTGTGTGTCGCCTCGATCTGCTCTTTGTGCATCCTCCGCCCCCGCCGAACCGACAAGGGGCTCCGTCCCCATAGGTGCTCGTGGAGGCCAGATTTCCCCCGACAGCTTCTACATCAACACCATGGCCTCTCTGACGATGCGTGAGTAGTTTACCACAGACCTTCCGGTCCATAGTTTTAGCTAGATGGCTTCTTCTCTCTCTTTGGATCTCAATACAAAGTTCTCCTCGATTCTCTTGGAGATCTATTCGATGTAACTCTTTTTGTGGTGTGTTTGCCGAGATCCGATGAATTGTGGGTTTATGAACTTGATTATCTATGAATATTATTTGATTCTTCTCTGAATTCTTATATGCATGATTTGATATCTTTGCAAGTCTCTTTGAATTATCGGTTTAGTTTGGCCTACTAGATTGATCTTTCTTGCAATGGGAGAAGTGCTTAGCTTTGGGTTCAATCTTGCGGTGTCCTTTCCCAATGACAGCAGGGGCAGCAAGGCACGTATTGTATTGTTGCCATCGAGGATAAAAAGACGGGGTTTATATCATATTGCTTGAGTTTATCCCTCTACATCATGTCATCTTGCCTAATGCGTTACTCCGTTCTTATGAACTTAATACTCTAGATGCATGATTGATAGCGGTCGATGTGTGGAGTAATAGGAGTAGATGCAGAATCGTTTCGGTTTACTTGACACGGACGTGATGCCTATTGATACGTCTCCATCGTATATACTTTTCCAAACACTTTTGCCCTTGTTTTGGACTCTAACTTGCATGATTTGAATGGAACTAACCCGGACTGACGCTGTTTTCAGCAGAATTGCCATGGTGTTATTTATGTGCAGAAACAAAAGTTCTCGGAATGACCTGAAACTTCACGGAGATTATTTTTGGAAATAATAAAAAATATTGGCGAAAGAATCAAGGCCAGGGGCCCACACCCTTAACACGAGGGCGGGGGACGCGCCTGCCCCCCTGGGCGCGCCCCCGTGCCTCGTGGGCCCCCTGGAGCTCCACCGACCTCAACTCCAACTTCATATATTCATGTTCGGGGAGAAAAAAATCAGAGAGAAAGATTCATCGCGTTTTACGATACGGAGCCGCCACCAAGCCCTAAACTCTCTCGGGAGGGCTGATCCGGAGTCCGTTCGGGGCTCCGGAGAGGGGAATCCATCACCATCGTCATCATCAACCATCCTCCATCTCCAATTTCATGATGCTCACCACCGTGCGTGAGTAAACTCCATCGTAGGCTTGCTGGACGGTGATGGGTTGGATGAGATTTATCATGTAATCGAGTTAGTTTTGTTAGGATTTGATCCCTAGTATCCACTATGTTCTGAGGTTGATGTTGCTATGACTTTGCTATGCTTAATGCTTGTCACTAGGGCCCGAGTGCCATGATTTCAGATCTGAACCTATTATGTTTTCATGAATATATGTGAGTTCTTGATCCTATCATGCAAGTCTATAGTCACCTACTATGTGTTATGATCCGGCAACCCTGAAGTGACAATAATCGGGACCACTCCCGGTGATGACCGTAGTTTGAGGAGTTCATGTATTCACTAAGTGTTAATGCTTTGGTCCGGTACTCTATTAAAAGGAGGCCTTAATATCCCTTAGTTTCCATTAGGACCCCGCTGCCACGGGAGGGTAGGACAAAAGATGTCATGCAAGTTCTTTTCCATAAGCACGTATGACTATATTCGGAATACATGCCTACATTACATTGATTAATTGGAGCTAGTTCTATGTCACCCTATGTTATGATTGTTACATAATGAACCGCATCCGGCATAATTCTCCATCACCGATCCAATGCCTACGAGCTTTTCACATATTGTTCTTCGCTTATTTACTTTTCCGTTGCTACTGTTACAATCACTACAAAACCCAAAAATATTACTTTTGGTTCCGTTACCGTTACTTCCATATTACTTTGCTACTAAATACTTTGCTATAGATACTAAGTTATCCAGGTGTGGTTGAATTGACAACTCAACTGCTAATACTTGAGAATATTCTTTGGCTCCCCTTGTGTTGAATCAATAAATTTGGGTTGAATACTATACACTCGAAAACTGTTGCGATCCCCTATGCTTGTGGGTTATCACCTATATTCATGATCATTGCCTTAGATATCATCATAACTATGCACTATTCTATCAATTGCTCGGCAGTAATTTGTTCACCCACCGTAATACATGCTATCTTGAGAGAAGCCACTAGTGAAACCTATGGCCCCCGGGTCTATTTTCCATCATATGAATCTTCCGTCAACTAGCTATTTCTGTCGCTGTTTATTTTGCAATCTTTACTTTTCAGTCTATACAACAAAAATACCAAAAATATTTATCTTATTATCTTTATCAGATCTCACTTTTGCAAGTAGCCGTGAAGGGACTGACAACCCCTTTATCGCGTTGGTTGCAAGGTTCTTAATTGTTTGTGCAGGTACTAGGGATTTGCGTGTAGTCTCCTACTGGATTGATACCTTGGTTCTCAAAAACTGAGGGAAATACTTACGCTACTTTGCTGCATCACCCTTTCCTCTTGAAGGGAAAACCAATGCATGCTCAAGAGGTATCAAGAAGGATCTCTGGCGCCGTTGCCGCGGAGATCTACGCACAAGTCAAGACATACCAAGTACCCATCACAAACTCTTATCCCTCGCATTACATTATTTGCCATTTGCCTCTCATTTTCCTCTCCCCCACTTCACCTTTGCCGTTTTATTCGCCCTTTTTTTCGTCGCTTTTTGCTTGCTTCTTGCGTGTCCGTGTATTAGATCATTTATTTTGTTGTTATGGCTAGTCCTTCTATCACTGTTAGTACTCCTGATTTTGAAGTTCTCCACTTCAAACAAAGACAAGGAGAAAACTTAAAAGATGCTTGGTATAGGATGGTAGAATCTTGTCGTAGTTGCACCATAGAGGGAGATTTCAAGATTTTACTTCCAATTTTTGTGTTGGGCTTACCTTACCCCATAGACAACTCCTTGATTTTTTCGCCAAAGGGAACTTTATTGAATTTGACCCTAGTATTGCTTATGAAATTATAGAGGGTATAGTAGGAGTACTTCCCCCATAAAAGGGACTTCACCTTACGCAAGAAGGAACCTAAATCTTAGAGAAATTATGCGAATTGAAAAAATTTATTGAACCTCTTAAAAATGTTGGTGGAAATCTTAACCGCATGAATATGTTGATTACACTCTGCAATAAGCGGTTGGATGCTCTAGATCTAAGGATCTCCGAGAATGAAGGGAAACATAAGGAATCTCCTGAATCTGAACATAACTCCACTAAAAAGATAAACACCAAAGATGGCAATACTTAGATCTATTCTTGTTTTTATGCCTAGCTAGGGGCGTTAAACGATAGCGCTTGTTGGGAGGCAACCCAATTTTATTTTTTGTTCCTTGCTTTTTGTTTATGTTTAGTAATAAATATTTCATCTAGCTCTGTTTAGATGTGTTTTTATGTTTTAATTAGTGTTTGTGCCAAGTAGAACCAATAGGATCTTCTTGGGTGATAGCTGTTTGATCTTGCTGAAAAAGACAAAAACTTCACACTCAGGAAAATAGTTGTTAAAATTCACCAGAACGTGATAAAATACCAATTATTTTTGTAGTAGATCAACATAAATTTTTTCCAGATTGTCATAGTTTTCCAAAATTTATGGAGATCCTGAAGTATTCGAACAAATAAAATTTCTAGAGACTCTTCTATTTTTTGACAGATTCTGTTTTTCATGTGTTGTTTGCTTATTTTGATGAATCTATGGCTAGTATCGGGGGGTATGAACCATAGAGAAGTTGGAATACAGTAGGTTTAACAACAATATAAATAAAGAATGAGTTCATTACAGTACCTTAAGGTGGTGTTTGTTTTCTTACACTAAGGGAGCTCATGAGATTTTTTGTTGAGTTTTGTGTTGTGAACTTTTCAAGTTTTTGGGTAAAGATTTGATGGATTATGGAAAGGAGTGGCAAGAGCCTAAGCTCGGGGATGCCCAAGGCATCCCAAGGTAAAATTCAAGGACAACCAAAAGCTTAAGCTTGGGGATGCCCCGGAAGGCATCCCCTCTTTCGTCTTCGTCTATCTGTAACTTTACTTGAGGCTATATTTTTATTCACCACATGATATGTGTTTTGCTTGGAGCGTCTTGTATGATTTGAGTCTTTGCTTTTTAGTTTACCACAATCATCCTTGCTGTACACAACTTTTGAGAGATACACACATGAATCGAAATTTATTAGAATACTCTATGTGCTTCACTTATATCTTTTGAGCTAGATAATTTTGCTCTAGTGCTTCACATATATTTTTTAGAGCACGGTGGTGGTTTTATTTTATAGAAATTATTGATCTCTCATGCTTCACTTATATTATTTTAAGAGTCTTTTAAAACAGCATGGTAATTTGCTTTGCCTATAAAATCAGTCCTAATATGATGGGCATCCAAGATGGGTATAATAAAAACTTTCATATAGAGTGCATTGAATATTTTGATACTTGATAATGGTTTTGAGATAGAAAGTTGGTAATGTTAGAGTCATGCTAGTTGGGCAATTATGAAATTGAGAAATACTTGTGTTAAAGTTGGCAAGTCCCGTAGCATGCACGTATGGTAAACGTTGTGTGACAAATTAGAAGCATGGGGTGTTCTTTGAGTGCTTTCCTTATGAGTGGTGGTCGGGGACGAGCATGGGGTGTTCTATGAATATTATTTGATTCTTCTCTGAATTCTTATATGCATGATTTGATATCCTTGCAAGTCTCTTTGAATTATCGGTTTAGTTTGGCCTACTAAATTGATCTTTTTTGCAATGGGAGAAGTGCTTAGCTTTGGGTTCAATCTTGTGGTGTCCTTTCCCAGTGACAGCATGTAACATCCCAAATTTTCAATTTGGAATGTTATACATTAGATCATCATGCATAACATATTTTCTTGCATTTTGGTCGATCCTAGAAATTTCACGCAACTCAAGGACCCTCGGAGAGAGTTGGAGATTTCGTTATTTTCATATTTGAGTTTTCTCAAATTTTGAAAAGAGGATCATTTGATTTTATTTATTTCATCTTCAATTATTTTTCCGATATCAAAACGTGAGAGAGGAATAATATGACTTTCCCAAATTTAGGAAAAATGAAGATTTAATAAATAAATCAAATTTTGGATTTTTCCGGAGTTTATTTGCATTTTATTTGGATTAGGGAAAAATGCGTGTTTTTAAAATATTGCATTTAGGCCCCGAGTAAAAGTTCATTTTGTTCGACTCATTTTTAGGAGTCGGGGAAAATCAACTTCGGGATTTTTGGAGCTCGTTTAGATTTTCTTTTCTTCGTTTTTCTGCGCGCGTAACTATTTAAAAAAAATTCGCAGCGCCCGACTGGGCCAAGGGCCCAGCCGAGCCGGCCCACGTCGCCGCCCCTACCCGCGCGCGCGCCCGCGCGCAGCCGCGCCGTCGCCGCCGGCCGAATCCGAGGAGGACTCCTCCTCCTCTCCTTCCCCCCCTTGCCTTGCCACCTCCCCTCCCCTTCATAAATACCCCCCCTCTCTCCTCTCCTCCCCACACCGCGCCCCGCCCCGCCCCCGCAGCAGCAGCAGCCGCCGTCGCCGCCGCTCGCCGCCGCCTGCCGTCGCCCGCGCCTCGCCTCGCCCCCGCGCCACCCCGCCGCCCTCGCCGGAGCCCCGCGCCGTCGAGGTAGCCGCCGCGCCGCGCCACCCCTCCTCTCGGTTCGTTTTTTTTATAAAAACTGTTCCGGTTTTTTTTTCGTTTCGTTGATTCATTTTTTTTGAAACCCTAGATCGGTTTTCTTTTTTCTTTCGGTTTAGTCGTTTAGCGAGCGTTCGCCAGACCGTTCGTCTTAACGAACGTGATCACCGGTTATTCTCGGTTAATGAACGTCCGTTCGTTTAACCGTTCGTCATTTTCTTTTTCGTCGGATTTATTCCGCGATTTTCTGATCGCGATTTCAGATCCGATCTTCGTTCTAGTTTATCTTCTCGATCGTTTATCGGAATCAGGTGATTCAAGCGCCTGGAGTTTCGTTTCGAAACCGTCATTCCGACTAATCAACTTAAACAAGATTTTGCTACTGTAAAATTTGACCTAGTTTCAACTTGCTAGAACCGAGTTGCTTTCTTCCACCGTTTGTTTTCCGTTACTTTGTTCGGTTCGTTTTCTCTTTGTAACCGGAGTTCTTAAGTTGAACTTTCTCGTTCGCTCTCTTGTTCGAGTTTTACCCGTGCATTAGATGAGTACTTATTGTATGCTTGTTGTTTGTCTGCGATAGATTACCCGGAGTGCGCCGCCTGTTATTTCGAATCTCTAGGTTTCGCGGATCCTCAGCAAGGCAAGTAACACTTTGATCATATCCCTTTTCATACCCAGTTTTATTGCATTAGATCCATCCTCAAACATTGCATGATTAGGATCTAATTAAATTGTGGGATGGGAAGTAGTTGAGGTAGTACCTATTACCTGTTTTACTTATGAAACCTTTGGGAGTTACTTCTACGTTTGCTTATTATGCCATGCTATGCTAGTAGACGTGGATTGGGTGAGTGATATCCATGACAGATGTGAGTATTGTTAATTAATGGTTTATCTAAGGTGGCAAATTAAACACACATCTGGGTGGATTGAGGCACCTGGTTTCTATCAGGACTTGCCTGTTTTTCTTTGGACCGCCACCCAGGCTCAAAGGGATCATAAGATCATTCATGCTAGTATCTTCCGTGTGCAGCCACAAGCCATTATGGGCTCTGGCATAGTTGATTAAGTTGTGCGAACTCTTACAGGGTAGACTAGCAGATGTAGGGGAAAGTAGGTGTACCGGTCTATCCAACGTAAGGTGCTAGCGCTTCTGAAAGACTATGTCTTGGTCATCCGGTTCTCAAACACCATGTAGTGCGAGAAATCAAACGGAGGCGATCAAGTCTTGTGGGGAAAAGTGTGCAAACCTCTGCAGAGTGTACAAACTAATCATGATTAGCCGTGTCCCCGGTTATGGACAACTTGAGTATCTAGTACTTGAATATCGTGTGAATCTCATCATGTTACTTCTAATTAATATTGTTGGGTTTTAATTGTTCATTTAATTGGGATCGGAATGCTGTCAACCATTCTCGATGTTTAACAACCACCATGATAGTTAAATAAATTTATTCCTTTGCAGTAGGGAAAAATTGGTTTTACGCAAAACTGTAACCATAGAGCTTTCCACCAGCCATACCCGCATATAGTATAGCTCATTACTGTTCATTACTCTCTATGTGTTACATTGCCAGCATATTCCATGTGCTGACCCGTTTTCGGGCTGCAACTTTCATGTTGCAGACTTTTCAAACGACAAGTAAGGTGCTTTAGGTCGTGGTTCTATACTCAGTGATGCCGTTGGAGTTGATGGACTCACTTATCTTCCAAGTCTTCCGCTGTTATCGTTATTAGATGGCCTTAAGCCATATTTATTGTAATAAGTTCTCTTTGAGACACCGATGTAATAAGTGTGTGATTGCTACTCTGTTATAAATCCTTCGAAGTACTGTGTGGTGTCAGCATTACTGATCCAGGGATGACACCGGAGCAGAGAGACTTGACCATCTGAGGTCGGGTCGCTACACAGCAGGGGCAGTAGGGCACGTATTGTATTGTTGCCAACGAGGATAAAGGGTTTATATCATATTGCTTGAGTTTATCCCTCTACATCATGTCATCTTGCCTAATGCGTTACTCCGTTCTTATGAACTTAATACTATAGATGCATGCTAGATAGCGGTCGATGTGTAGAGTAATAGTAGTAGATGCAAAATTGTTTCGGTCTACTTGACACGGACATGATGCCTATATTCATGATCATTGCCTTAGATATCATCATAACTATGCACTATTCTATCAATTGCTTGGCAGTAATTTGTTCACCCACCGTAATACATGCTATCTTGAGAGAAGCCACTAGTGAAACCTATGGCCCCCGGGTCTATTTTCCATCATATTAATCTTCCGTCAACAAGCTATTTCTGTCGCCGTTTATTTTGCAATCTTTACTTTTCAGTCCATACAACAAGAATACCAAAAATATTTATCTTATTATCTTTATCAGATCTCACTTTTGCAAGTAGCCGTGAAGGGATTGACAACCCCTTTATCGCGTTGGTTGCAAGGTTCTTAATTGTTTGTGCAGGTATTAGGGATTTGCGTGTAGTCTCCCACTGGATTGATACCTTGGTTCTAAAACACTGAGGGAAATACTTACGTTACTTTGATGCATCACCCTTTCCTCTTCAAGGGAAAACAAACGCATGCTCAAGAGGTAGCAAGAAGGATTTCTGGCGCCGTTGCCGCGGAGATCTACGCACAAGTCAAGACATACCAAGTACCCATCACAAACTCTTATCCCTCGCATTACATTATTTGTCAGTTGCCTCTTGTTTTCCTCTCCCCCACTTCACCTTTGCTATTTCATTCGCCCTTTTTTCGTCGCTTTTTGCTTGCTTCTTGTGTGTCTGTATATTAGATCGTTTATTTTGCTATTATGGCTAGTCCTTCTATCACTGTTAGTACTCCTGATTTTGAAGTTCTCCACTTCAAAAAAAGACAAGTAGAAAACTTAAAAGATGCTTGGTATAGGATGGTAGAATCTTATCGTAGTTGCACCATAGAGGGAGATTTCAAGATTTTACTACGCAATTTTTATGTTGGGCTTGCCTTACCCCATAGACAACTCCTTGATTTTTCCGCCAAAGGGAACTTTATTGAAGTTGACCCTAGTATTGCTTATGAAATTATAGAGGGGATAGTAGGAGTACTTCCCCCACAAAAGGGACTTCACCTTACGCAAGAAGGAACCCAAATCTTAGAGAAATTATGCGAATTGAAAAAAATTATTGAACCTCTTAAAAATGTTGGTGGAAATCTTAACCGCATGAATACGTTGATTACACTCTGCAATAAGCGGTTGGATGCTCTAGATCTAAGGATATCCGAGCATGAAGGGAAACGTAAGGAATCTCCCAGATCTGAACATAACTCAATTAAAAAGATACACACCAAAGATGGCAATACTTAGATCTATTCTTGTTTGTATGCCTAGCTAGGGGCGTTAAACGACACCGCTTGTTGGGAGGCACCCAATTTTATTTTTTGTTCTTTGCTTTTTGTTTCTGTTTAGTAATAAATAATTCATCTAGCCTTTGTTTAGATGCGTTTTTATGTTTTAATTAGTGTTTGTGCCAAGTAGAATCAATATGATCTTCTTGGTGATGGTTGTTTGATATTGCTGAAAAAGACATAAATATTACACTCACGAAAATAATTGTTAAAATTCACCAAAACGTGATAAAATACTATTTATTTTTGCAGTAGATCAATATACAAATTATACAGGTTTTCCTAGTTTTTCAGAATTTGGGGATTTCCATAACTACTCGAACAAATCATATTGCTACACACTATTCTGTTTTTGACAGATTCTGTTTTTCGTGTGTTGTTTGCTTATTTTGATGAATCTATGTCTAGTATCGGGGGGTATGAACCATAGAGAACTTGGAATACAGTAGGTTTAACACCAATATAAATAAATAATGAGTTCATTACAGTACCTTAAGGTGGTGGTTTGTTTTCTTATATTAACGGAGCTCATGAGATTTTCTGTTGAGTTTTGTGTTGTGAAGTTTTCAAGTTTTTGGGTAAAAGATTTGATGGATTATGGAATAAGGAGTGGCAAGAGCCTAAGCTTGGGGATGCCCCATAAGGCACCGCCTCTTTCGTCTTCGCCTATCGGTAACTTCACTTGAGGCTATATTTTTATTCACCACATGATATGTGTTTTGCTTGGAGCGTCTTGTATGATTTGAGTCTTTGCTTTTTAGTTTACCACAATCATCCTTGCTGTACACACCTTTTGAGAGAGTCACACATGAATCGGAATTTATTAGAATACTCTATGTGTTTCACTTATATCTTTTGAGCTAGATAATTTTGCTCTAGTGCTTCACTTATATTTTTTAGAGCACGGCGGTGGTTTTATTTTATATAAATTATTGATCTCTCATGATTCACTTATATTATTTTGAGAGTCTTTTAAAACAGCATGGTAATTTGCTTTGGCTATAAAATTAGTCCTAATATGATGGGCATCCAAGATGGGTATAATAAAAACTTTCATATAGAGTGCATTGAATATTTTGATACTTGATAATGGTTTTGAGATATAAAGGTGGTAATGTTAGAGTCATGCTAGTTGGGTAATTGTGAAATTGAGAAATACTTGTGTTAAAGTTGGCAAGTCCTGTAGCATGCACGTATGGTAAACGTTGTGTGAAAAATTTGAAGCATGGGGTGTTATTTGAGTGCTTTCCTTATGAGTGTGGCGGCCGGGGACGAGTGCTACCTCTTGAGCTTGCATTGGTTTTTCCCTTGAAGAGGAAAGGGTGATGCAGCAAAGTAGCGTAAGTATTTCCTTAGTTTTTGAGAACCAAGGTATCAATCCAGTAGGAGACTACACACAAGTCGCCTCGTACCTACACAAGCAAATAAGTACCTTGCAACCAACGCGATAAAGGGGTTGTCAATCCCTTCACGGCCACTTGCAAAAGTGAGATCTGATAGAGATAATAAGATAAATATTTTTGGTATTTTTATGATATAGATTGAAAGTAAAGGTTGCAAAGTAAAAATAGATTGGAAAATTATATGATGGAAAATAGACCCGGGGGCCATAGGTTTCACTAGTGGCTTCTCTCAAGATAGCATAAGTATTACGGTGGGTGAACAAATTACTGTCGAGCAATTGATAGAAAAGTGCATAATTATGAGAATATCTAGGCATGATCATGTATATAGTCATGACGTCCGCAACAAGTAGACCGAAACGATTCTACAAGTACTACTATTACTCCACACATCGACCGCTATCTAGCATGCATCTAGAGTATTAAGTTCATAAGAACAGAGTAACGCATTAAGCAAGATGACATGATGTAGAGGGATAAACTCAAGCAATATCATATAAACTCCATCTTTTTATCCTCGATGGCAACAATACAATACGTGCCTTGCTGCCCCTGCTTTCACTGGGAAAGGACACCGCAAGATTGAACCAAAAGCTAAGCACTTCTCCCATTGCAAGAAAGATCAATCTAGTAGGCCAAACCAAACCGATAATTCGAAGAGACTTGCAAAGATAACAAATCATACATAAAAGAATTCAGAGAAGATTCGAATATTGTTCATAGATAATCTTGATCATAAACCCACAATTCATCGGATCTCGACAAACACACCGCAAAAAGAATTACATCGAATAGATCTCCAAGAAGATCGTGGAGAACTTTGTATTGAGATCCAAAGAGAGAGAATAAGCCATCTAGCCAATAACTATGGACCCGATGGTCTGTGGTAAACTACTCACACATCATCTGAGAGGCTATAGTGTTGATGTAGAAGCCCTCCATGATCGATTCCCCCTCTGGCGGAGTGCCGGAAAAGGCCCCAAGATGGGATCTCATGGGTACAGAAGGTTGCGGCGGTGGAAATAGGGTTTATTGGTGCTTTCGGATGTTTTCGGAGTATATGTATATATATAGGAGGAAGAAGTAGGTCGGTGGAGCT
Source organism: Aegilops umbellulata (assembly GCA_032464435.1). Classification (NCBI taxonomy): domain Eukaryota; kingdom Viridiplantae; phylum Streptophyta; class Magnoliopsida; order Poales; family Poaceae; genus Aegilops; species Aegilops umbellulata. Next base: position 338,332,395 of record CP136058.1, read on the forward strand.
GCGAGGAGCTCACGAGGGTGGGGGCGCGCCCAGGCGGGCAGGCGCGCCTCCCTGCCTCGTGGCCTCCTCGCTTCTTTCTTGATGTCCACTCCAAGTCCTCTCGATCACGTTTGCTTCAAAAATAACTCTCCCGAAGGTTTCATTCCGTTTGGACTCCGTTTGATATTCCTTTTCTGCGAAACATTGAAATAGGCAAAAAAAACAGCAATTTGCACTAGGCCTTCGATTAATAGGTTAGTCCCAAAAATAATATAAAAGTGCTTTGTAAAGCCCATTAAACATCCAAAATAGATAATGTAATAGCATGGAAAAATAAAAAATTATAGATACGTTGGAGATGTATCAAGCATCCCCAAGCTTAATTCATGCTCGTCCTCGAGTAGATAAATGATAAAAACATAATTTTTGATGTGGAATGCTACCTAGCATATTTCTCAATGTAATTTCCTTTATTGTGGCATGAATGTTCAGATTGGAAAGATTCAAGATAAAGGTTTAATATTGACATGATAATAATAATACTTAAAGCATACTAACGAAGCAATCATGTCTTCTCAAAATAACATGGCCAATGAAAGTTATCCCTACAAAATCATATATAGTTTGGCTATGCTCTATCTTCATCACACAAAGTATTTAATCATGCACAACCCCCATGACAAGCCAAGCAATTGCTTCATACTTTTGATGTTCTCAAACTTTTTCAATCTTCACGCAATACATGAGCGTGAGCCATGGACATAGCACTATATGTGGAATAGAAAGGTGGCTGTGGAGAAGACAAAAAGGAGAAGATAGTCTCACATCAACTAGGCGTATCAACGGGCTATGGAGATGCCCATCAATAGATATCAATGTGAGTGAGTAGGGATTGCCATGCAACTGATGCACTAGAGCTATAAGTGTATGAAAACTCAAAAAGAAACTAAGTGGGTGTGCATCCAACTCGCTTGCTCACGAAGACCTAGGGCATTTTGAGGAAGCCCATCATTGGAATATACAAGCCAAGTTCTATAATGTAAAATTTCCACTAGTATATGAAAGTGACAACATAGGAGACTCTCTATCATGAAGATCATGGTGCTACTTTGAAGCACAAGTGTGGCAAAAGGATAGTAAAATTGTCCCTTCTCTCTTTTTCTCTCATTATGTGTGTGTGTATATATATATATTATTTGGGCCTTTTTCTCCTCTTTTTTACGGCCTATTTTTTTCTTTTCTCTTTTTTTTCTTTTCATCCGGAGTCTCATCCCGACTTGTGGGGGAATCATAGTCTCCATCATCCTTTCCCCACTTGGGACAATGCTCTAATAATGATGATCATCACACTTTTATTTACTTACAACTCAATACTTAGAACAAAATATGACTCTATGTGAATGCCTCCGGCGGTGTACCGGGATATGCAATGAATCAAGAGTGACATGTATGAAAAAATTATGAATGGTGGCTTTGCCACAAATACGATGTCAACTACATGATCATGCAAAGCAATATGACAATGATGAAGCGTGTCATAATAAACAGAACGGTGGTAAGTTGCATGGCAATATAACTCGGAATGGCTATGGAAATGCCATAATAGGTAGGTATGGTGGCTGTTTTGAGGAAGGTATATGGTGGGTGTATGATACCGGCGAAAGGTGCGCGATATTAGAGAGGCTAGCAATGGTGGAAGGGTGAGAGTGCGTATAATCCATGGACTCAACATTAGTCATAACGAACTCACATACTTATTGTAAAAATCTATTAGTTATCGAAGCGAAGTACTACACGCATGCTCCTATGGGAATAGGTTGGTAGGAAAAGACCATCGCTCGTCCCCGACCGCCACTCATAAGGAAGACAATCAATAAATAAATCATGCTCCGACTTCATCACATAACGTTTCACCATACGTGCATGCTACGGGAATCACAAACTTTAGAACAAGTAATTCTCAAATTCACAACTACTCAACTAGCATGACTCTAATATCACCATCTTCATATCTCAAAACAATCATCAAGTATCAAACTTCTCATAATATTCAATGCACTTTATATGATAGTTTTTATTATACCCATCTTGGATGTTCATCATATTAGGACTAATTTTATAGCCAAAGCAAACTATCATGCTGTTCTAAAAGACTCTCAAAATAATATGAGTGAAGCATAAGAGATCAATAATTTCTATAAAATAAAACCACCACCGTGCTCAAAAAGATATAAGTGAAGCACTAGAGCAAAATTATCTAGCTCAAAAGATATAAGTGAAGCACATAGAATATTCTAATAAATTCCGATTAATGTGTGTCTCTCCCAAAAGGTGTGTACAGCAAGGATGATTGTGGTAAACTAAAAAGCAAAGACTCAAATCACACAAGACGCTCCAAGCAAAACACATATCATGTGGCGAATAAAAATATAGCCTCAAGTAAAGTTACCGATAGAGGAAGACAAAAGTGGGGATGCCTTCCGGGGCATCCCCAAGCTTAGGCTTTTGGTTGTCCTTCAATTTTACCTTGGGGTGCCTTGGGAATCCCCAAGCTTAGGCTCTTGCCACTCCTTATTCCATAATCCATCAAATCTTTACCCAAAACTTGAAAACTTCACAACACAAAAGTCAACAGAAAAATCTAATGAGCTCCGTTAGTATAAGAAAACAAATCACCACTATAAGGTACTGTAATGAACTCATTATTTATTTATATTGGTGTTAAACCTACTGTATTCCAACTTCTCTAACGTTCATACCCTCCGATGCTAGCCAAAGATTCATCAAAATAAGCAACCAACACATGAAAAACAAAATCTGTTAAAAACAGAAAAGTCTGTAGTAATCAGATTTGTTCGAATACTTCTGGAACTCCAAAAACTCAGAAAAACTAGGACAACCTGGAAAATTTGTATATTGATCTACTGCAAAAATAATTTATATTTTATCACGTTCTTGTGAATTTTAACAATTATTTTCGTGAGCGCAAAGTTTTTGTCTTTTTCAGTGAGATCAAACAACTATCACCCAAGAAGATGCTATTGGTTCCACTTGGCACAAACACTAATTAAAACATGAAAACACATCTAAACAGAGGCTAGATGAAATATTTATTACTAAACAGGACCAGAAAGCAAAAAACAAAAATAAAATTGGGTTGCCTCCCAACAAGCGCTATCGTTTAACTCCCCTAGCTAGGCATAAAGGCAAGAATAGATCTAGGTGTTGTCATCTTCGTTATGCAATTCTTCAATTGAACACTTATAACCCTTAAGAGTTTCCTTCTTTTTATTAACGATCAAACTCCTAGGCAATAAATCGAGAAAGTCATTTGTAGCAAAAGGTTCCTTAATGACAGCGAGAAAGTTGGGGTGAACACTTATGGATTAGAGATCCGCATTTTCCTTACTAGAAGTTTCACCCTTATTTTTTGGAACATACATCAATTTGGAAATTTAGCATTAGGAGGTTTTGGAGTATTTTTCACGGAAGAAAAGGCAGACCCTAAGTTGGTAATAATATCCTCAATTTTATCAATTCTTGTGGAATCTTGATCTATCTTTTCGTTAACTATGGGTTCCTTTTCCTTAAATTTTTTAAGAGCAACTCCTACCTTAGATCTGTATTGGGTAATTTGGTTGTGGATCTTTTTATCCAAATTTTCAATCAACTCTACAGTAGCGACTTTATTTTCAATAATTTCAAGCCTTTGCATCACATGTTCCAAAGTTAAAATAGTTCCATTAACCAAAAGAGATGGTGGGCCAAACAATTCTATCATAGCATTATAAGAATCAAAGGTATGGATACCCAAGAAATTCCCTCCGATAATGGTATCAAGAATATATCTGTTCCAAGGAGTGATGCCTACGTAAAAATTGCAAAGAAGAACTGCTTCCTTGTAGATCTATTTTGAGCATTGCAAATTCTATGCCAAGCATCTTTTAGATTTTCTTCCTTCCTTCGTTTGAAATTAAGAACTTCATGATCGGGAGTACTAACAATGATAGAAGGACTAGCCATGACGACACACGGCGACACAAGAAGCAAGCAAAAAGAGACGAACGGAAAAAGAGGACGAATAAAACGGCAAGGGTGAAGTGGGGGAGAGGAAAAGGAGAGGCAAATGGTGAATAATGTAATGCGAGGGATAAGAGTTTGTGATGGGTACTTGGTATGTCTTGACTTGACTTGACTTGGCGTAGATCTCCCCGGCAACTGCGCCAGAAATCCTTCTTTCTACCTCTTGAGCTTGCGTTGGTTTTTCCCTTGAAGAGGAAAGGGTGATGCAGCAAAGTAGCGTAAGTATTTCCCCAGTTTTTGAGAACCAAGGTATTAATCCAGTAGCAGACTACACACAAGTCGCCTCGTACCTACACAAACAAATAAGAACCTTGCAACCAACGCATAAAGTGGTTGTCAATCCCTTCACGGCCACTTGCAAAAGTGAGATCTGATAGATATAATAAGATAAATATTTTTGGTATTTTTATGATATAGATTGAAAGTAAAGATTGCAAAGTAAAAATAGACTGGAAACTTATATGATGGAAAATAGATCCGGGGGCCATAGGTTTCACTAGTGGCTTCTCTCAAGATAGCATAAGTATTACGGTGGGTGAACAAATTACTGTCGAGAAATTGATAGAAAAGTGCATAATTATGAGAATATCTAGGCATGATCATGTATATAGGCATCACGTCCGCGACAAGTAGACCGAAACGATTCTGCATCTATTACTATTACTCCACACATCGACCGCTATCTAGCATGCATCTAGAGTATTAAGTTCATAAGAACAGAGTAACGCATTAAGCAAGAAGACATGATGTAGAGGGATAAACTCAAGCAATATGATATAAACCCCATCTTTTTATCCTCGATGGCAACAATACAATACGTGCCTTGCTGCCCCTGCTGTCACTGGGAAAGGACACTGCAAGATTGAACCCAAAGCTAAGCACTTCTCCCATTGCAAGAAAGATCAATCTAGTAGGCCAAACCAAACTGATAATTCGAAGAGACTTGTGAAGATAACAAATCATACATAAAAGAATTCAGAGGAGATTCGAATATTGTTCATAGATAATCTTGATCATAAACCCACAACTCATCGGATCTCGACAAACACACCGCAAAAAGAATTACATCGAATAGATCTCCAAGAATATCGAGGAGAACTTTGTATTGAGATCCAAAGAGAGAGAAGAAGCCATCTAGCTAATAACTATGGACCCGAAGGTCTGTGGTAAACTACTCACACATCATCGAAGAGGCTATGGTGTTGATGTAGAAGCCCTCCGTGATCAATTCCCCCTCCGGAGGAGCGCCGGAAAAGGCCCCAAGATGGGATCTCACGAGTACAGAAGGTTGCGGCGGTGGAAATAGGGTTTCATGGTGTTCTCGGATGTTTTCGGGGTATATGTGTATATATAGGAGGAAGAAGTAGGTCGGTGGAGCTGCAAGGGGCCCACGAGGGTGGGGTGCGCGCCTCCCTGCCTCGTGGCCTCCTCGCTTCTTTCTTGACGTCCACTCCAAGTCCTCTAGATCACGTTCGTTCCAAAAATAACTCTCCCGAAGGTTTCATTCCGTTTGGACTCCGTTTGATATTCCTTTTCCACGAAACACTGAAATAGGCAAAAGAACAACAATTTGCACTGGGCCTTCGGTTAATAGGTTAGTCCCAAAAATAATATAGAAGTGCTTAGTAAAGCCCATTAAACATCCAAAACAGATAATATAATGGCATGGAACAATCAAAAATTATATACGTTGGAGACGTATCAACGAGCGATGGTGTTTTCCTACCAATCTATCCCTCTAGGGGCATGCGTACTAGTACTTTGCTTCGAGGGCTAATAAACTTTTGCAATTAGTATATGAGTTCTTTATAACTAATGTGAGCCCATGGATCATACGCACTCTTACCTTTCCGCAATTTGCTAGTCTCTATAGTACCGTGCATTGCCCTTTCTCACCTTGAGAGTTGGTGCAAATTTTGCCGGTGCATCCAAACACCGTGATACGATACGCTCTATCACACATAAGCCTCCTTATATCTTCCTCAAAACAACCACCATACCTACCTATTATGGCATTTCCATAGCCATTCCGAGATATATTGCCATGCAACTTTCCATCATTCCGTTCATTATGACACGCTCCATCATTGTCATATTGCTTTGCATGATCATGTAGTTGACATCGTATTTGTGGCAAAGACACTTTCATAATTCTTTCATACACGTCGCTCTTGATTCATCGCATATCCCGGTACACCACCGGAGGCATTCACATAGAGTCATATTTTTGTTCTAGTATCGAGTTGTAACATTGAGTTATGAGTAAATAAAAGTGTGATGATCATCAATATTAGAGCATTGTCCCATGTGAGGAAAGACTATGAAATGATAAAAAGGCCAAAGAAGCCCAAATAAAAAAAAGGCCAAAGAAGCTCAAAAAATAAGAGAAAAGGAGAGAAGGGACAATGTTACTATCCTTTTTCCACACTTGTGCTTCAAAATAGCACCATGATCTTCATGATAGAGAGTTTCTTATGTTGTCACTTTCATATACTAGTGGGAATCTTTCATTATGGAACTTGGCTTGTATATTCTAGTGATGGGCTTCCTCAAATGACCGAGGTCTTCATGAGCAAGCAAGTTGGATGCACACCCACTTAGTTTTCAGTTTGAGCTTTCATACACTTATAGCTCTAGTGCATCCGTTGCATGGCAATCCCTACTCCTATCATTGACATCAATTGATGGGCATCTCCATAACCCATTGATATGCCTAGCAGAAAAGGGAAACCAAAGGAGTCCAATTGACCTGAAATTTCAAGGAGATCGTTTTTGGACCGGAAGAAGCCCACGGAGCACCGGAGACGGGCCAGAAGAGTCCCGAGGCACCCACGATTGACGCGGTAATCAACGGGCTATGGAGATGCCCATAAACAGATATCAATGTGAGTGAGTAGGGATTGCCATGCAACGGATGCACTAGAGCTATAAGTGTATGAAAGCTCAAAAAGAAACTAAGTGGGTGTGCATCCAACTCACTTGCTCATGAAGACCTAGGGCATTTTGAGGAAGCCCATCATTGGAATATACAAGCCAAGATCTATAATGAAAGATTCCCACTAGTATAAGAAAGTGACAACATAGGAGACTCTCTATCATGAAGACCATGGTGCTACTTTTAAGCACAAGTGTGGTAAAAGGATAGTAGTATTGCCCCTTCTCTCTTTTTCTCTTTTTTTATGGTCTCTTTTTTCTCTTTTTTCTCCTTTTTCTCTTTTTTATGGTCTTTTTTTTATGGTGCTACTTTGAAGCACAAAAATATGACTCTATGTGAATGCCTCCGGCGGTGTACTGGGATATGCGATGAATCAAGAGCGACATGTATGAAATAATTATGAAAGTGTCTTTGCCACAAATACGATGTCAACTACATGATCATGCAAAGCAATGTGACAATGAAGGAGCGTGTCATAATAAATAGAACGGTGGAAAGTTGCATGGCAATATATCTCGGAATGGCTATGGAAATGCCATAATAGGTAGGTATGGTGGCTGTTTTGAGGAAGGTAATGGTGGGTGTTATGGTACCGGCGAAAGTTGCGGCGCACAAGAGAGGCTAGCAATGGTGGAAGGATGAGAGTGCGTATAATCCATGGACTCAACATTACTCATAAAGAACTCAGATACTTATTGCAAAAATCTATTAGTTATCGAAACGAAGTACTACGCGCATGCTCCTAGGGGGATAGATTGGTAGGAAAAGACCATCGCTCATCCCCGACCGCCACTCATAAGGAAGACAATCAATAAATAAATCATGCTCCGACTTCATCACATAACGGTTCACCATACGTGCATGCTACTGGAATCACAAACTTTAACACAAGTATCTCTCAAATTCACAACTACTTACTATCATGACTCTAATATCACCATCTTCATATCTCAAAACAATCATAAGGAATCAAACTTCTCATAGTATTCAATGCACTTTATATGAGAGTTTTTATTATATCCCTCTTGGATGCCCATCATATTAGGACTAGATTCATAACCAAAGCAAATTACCATGCTGTTCTAAAGACTCTCAAAATAATATAAGTGGAGCATGAGAGTTTATCTATTTCTTCAAAATAAAACCACCGTCGTGCTCTAAAAAGATATAAGTGAAGCAGTAGAGCAAATGACAAACTACTCCGAAAGATATAAGTGAGGATCAATGAGTAGTCGAATAATTATGCAACTATGTGAAGACTCTCTAACATTTAGGAATTTCAGATCTTGGGATATTATTCAAACAGCAAGCAAAAAAGAAGAAGATAAAATGACGCTCCAAGCAAAACACATATCATGTGGTGAATAAAAATATAGCTCCAAGTAAAGTTACCGATGAACGAAGACGAAAGAGGGGATGCCATCTGGGGCATCCCAAGCTTAGGCTTTTGGTTGTCCTTGAATTTTACCTTGGTGTGCCTTGGTCATCCCCAATCTTAGGCTCTTGCCACTCCTTATTCCATAGTCCATCAAACCTTTACCCATAACTTGAAAACTTCACAACTCAAAACTCAACAGAAAACGCGTAAGCTCCGTTAGTATAAGAAAACAAATAACCACTTAGGTATTGTTGTAAAATCATTATAAATTCATATTGGTGTAATATCTACTGTATTCCAACTTATCTATGGTTCATACCCTCCGATACTACTCATAGTTTCATCAAAATAAGCAAACAACACATCGAAAACAGAATCTGTCATAAACAAAACAGTCTGTAGTAATCTGTATCGAACGTATACTTCTGGAACTCCAAAAATTCTGAAATAAATTGGAGTACCTGAGGAATTTGTCTATTAATCATCTGCAAAAAGAATCAACCTAAAATCACTCTCCATTTAAAAATTTCAGCTAATCTCATGAGCGCTAAAGTTTCTGTTTTTTACAGCAAGATCATAAAGACTTCACCCAAGTCTTCCCAAAGGTTCTACTTGGCACAAAAACTAATTAAAACATAGAACCACATCTAAAAAGAGTCTATATGAATTATTTATTACTAAACAGGAGCAAAAGCAAAGGACAAAAATAAAATTGGGTTTCCTCCCAACAAGCGCTAACGTTTAACGCCCCTAGCTAGGCATGATGATTTCAATGACGCTCACATAAAAGATAAGAATTGAAACATAAAGAGATCATCATGAAGAAATATGACTAGCACATTTAAGTCTAACACACTTCCTATGCATAGGGATTTTGTGAGCAAACAACTTATGGGAACAATAATCAACTAGCATAGGAAGGCAAAACAAGCATAACTTCAAAAATTTAAGCACATAGAGAGGAAACTCGATATTATTGCAATTCCTACAAGCATATGTTCCTCCCTCATAATAATTTTCAGTAGCATCATGAATGAACTCAACAATATATTATCACATAAAGCATTCTTTTCATGATCTACAAGCATAGAAATTTTATTACTCTCCACATAAGCAAATTTGTTCTCATGAATAGTAGTGGGAGCAAACTCAACAAAATAACTATCATGTGAGGCATAATCCAATTGAAAATTAAAACCATGATGACAAGTTCCATGGTTATCACTATTCTTTATAGAATACATATCATCACAATAATCATCATAAATAGCAACTTTATTCTCATAATCAATTGAGACCTCTTCCAAAATAGTGGATTCATCACTAAATAAAGTCATGACCTCTCCAAATCCACTTTCATAAATATTATAAGATTCAACACCCTCCAAAATAGTGGGATCATTACTTCCTAAAGTTGACACTCTTCCAAACCCACTTTCATCAATATAATCATCATAAATAGGAGGCATGCTTTCATCATAATAAATATTCTCATCAAAACTTGGGGGACTAAACATATCATCTTCATACAACATATCATCCCCAAGATTGTGGCTTTGCATATCATTAGCATCGTGGGTATTCAAAGAATTCATACTAACAACATTGCAATCATGCTCATCATTTACATATTTTATGCCAAGCATAATTCTTCTTCTAGTACTTGAGCACAAGTTTCCTTCCCATCATTTTCACGAAAGACATTAAAAAGATGAAGCATATGAGGCACCCTTAATTCCATTTTTTTGTAGTTTTATTTATATAATAAACTAGTGATAAAACAAGAAACAAAAAGATTCGATTGCAAGATCTGAAGATATACCTTCAAGCACTAACCTCCCCGACAACGGCGCCAGAAACTACTTGATGTCTACTACGCAACCTTCTTCTTGTAGACGTTGTTGGGCCTCCAAGTGCAGAGGTTTGTAGGACAGTAGAAAATTTCCCTCAAGTGGATGACCTAAGGTTTATCAATCCGTGGGAGGCGTAGGATGAAGGTGGTCTCTCTCAAGCAACCCTGCAACCAAATAACAAAGAGTCTCTTATGTCCCCAACACACCCAATACAATGGTAAATTGTATAGGTGCGCTAGTTCGGCGAAGAGATGGTGATACAAGTGCAATATGGATGGTAGATATAGGTATTTGTAATTTGAAAATATAAAAACAGCAAGGTAGCAAGCGATAAAAGTGAGCGTAAACAGTATTGCAATGCTAGGAAACAAGGCCTAGGGTTCATACTTTCACTAGTGCAAGTTCTCTCAACAATAATAACATAATTGGATCATATAACTATCCCTCAACATGCAACAAAGAGTCACTCCAAAGTCACTAATAGCGGAGAACAAACGAAGAGATTATGGTAGGGTACGAAACCACCTCAAAGTTATCCTTTCCGGTCGATCTATTCAAGAGTCCGTAGTAAAATAACACAAAGTTATTCTTTCCGTTCGATCTATCCTAGAGTTCGTACTAGAATAACACCTTAAGACACAAATCAGCCAAAACCCTAATGTCACCTAGATACTCCAATGTCACCTCAAGTATCCATGGGTATGATTACACGATATGCATCACACAACCTCAAATTCATCTATTCAATCAACACATAGAACTTCAAAAAGTGCCCCAAAGTTTCTACCGGAGAGTCAAGACGAAAACGTGTGCCAACCCCTATGCATAAGTTCACAAGGTCACTAAACCCGCAAGTTGATCACCAAAACATACATCTAGTAGATCACGTGAATATCCCATTGTCACCACAGATAAGCACATGCAAGACATACATCAAGTGTTCTCAAATCCTTAAAGACTCAATCCGATAAGATAACTTTAAAGGGAAAACTCAATCCATTACAAGAGAGTAGAGGGGGAGAAACATCATAAGATCCAACTATAATAGCAAAGCTCGCGATACATCAAGGTTGTGCCAAATCAAGAACACGAGAGAGAGAGAGAGAGAGAGAGAGAGAGAGAGAGAGAGATCAAACACATAGCTACTGGTACATACCCTCAGCCCCGAGGGTGAACTACTCCCTCCTCATCATGGAGAGCGCCAGGATGATGAAGATGGCCACCGGTGAGGGATCCCCCCTCCGGCAGGGTGCCGGAACAGGGCCTCGATTGTTTTTTGGTGGCTACAGAGGCTTGCGGCGGCGGAACTCATGATCTAGGTTTTTTTCTGGAGGTTTCAGTAATTATAGGATTTTTTGGCGTCGGGAACAAGTTAGGGAGGTGCCCGAGTCGTCCACGAGATAGGGCGGCGCGCCCGAGGGGGTGGGGTCGGGGGGTGGGCGCGCACCCACCCTCGTGGGCAGCCCGGGACTCTTCTGGCCCAACTCTTTTACTCTTGGGGGCTTCTTTTGGTCCATAAAAAATCATCAAAAATTGGCACGTCAATTGGACTCCGTTTGGTATCCCTTTTCTGTAAAACTCAAAAAAAGGAAAAACAGAAACTGGCACTGGGCTCTAGGTTAATAGGTTGGTCCCAAAAATCATATAAAATAGCATACAAATGCATATAAAGCATCCTAGATGGATAATATAATAGCATGGGACAATAAAAAATTATAGATACTGTCGGTGGGAATGACACCTATGGGATCACAAGAATCCCTACTACGGTTAGTGGGGCGCGGGGTCGTGCAAAGAGCGGATCAAACAGATAGCACACGGTTTGTTTATCCAGGTTCAGGCCGCGAGGATGCGTAAAACCCTACTCCTGCTTTGGTGGATTGTATATCTATGTTCTTGAGCTAGCTATGGGGCGTGAGGAGCTCCAAGAAGCCGAATCCTTCTCCTGGTCGCCTCGGGCCTCCTTTTATAGAAAAAGGGGTCGCCACAGTGGCACACAGGAGGTGGAAAGAGTACAGTGATGTGAGGTTATCCCTCGCATTACATGACAAGGCGCATTTAATGCGTCTTGCTTAGGTGTCCTCGTTTTATCGAGGACGGGGGGGGGGGGAACCTGCCTCGTCCGTCATCGCTCCTTCTTGTGTCGACACGCGCCCTGGCCAGCGATGCCTGTGGTGCCATGTAGGTAGGCAGGCAGCTGAGGTGGCGCAGTGGTGGGTCTTCACGAAGATCTGCATGCCGCCACGCAGGTGCCTGCCCAGCCGGTTGGGTTGGCAGCTGCATGCATGCGGTGGTGGAGGTTTAGTCAGAGTGGGCCTGGTGGTGGTCCTGCGGATGTCCTTGGCAAGGGCCTTGCCGGGATCCCGGCAAGGGTCTTGCCGGGATCCCGGCAAGGGTCTTGCCGAGGCGCCTGCCTTCGTCCCCGGCAAGGCGCTTGCCGGGGGTCTTGTGGTCTTCCTTGGCTGGGATCCCGCCAAGGGCCATCATCTTCTATAGCGTGTATCTGATCTTGTATGTCTTCACAAAGATCTGCATGCCACTACGGAGATGTCTCCCGAATCCTTGCCCCATGGGGGCAGTGGACTCAAGGGTGATTCGCTCCATGGGCGTGGGGCAAGCTGCAGCGGCAAGGGTCTTGCCGGGGCTGCTAGAACTGTCTCCCGGCAAGGATCTTGCCGGGGGAGTCCGCTTCATCACCTTTGATCTTTGCGGTTTTGGTCTTGCCGTCGTGCTAGTTCTCTTGAGCTTCGGTCTTACCACGGCTCACCTCCCTTGCCGTGCTTGGTGTGGCGGTGCCCGTGGCTCAGACTGCCCGTGCACAGTTATAGGGGTACAAAAAAGTGTACCCCTCTTTTTGTGCACTGACAGATACGTTGGAGACGTATCACCTTGAAAGAGTGTACTTCCAACCTTGTAGGAAACTCAAACTTCTTATGTTTGGATGTATTTACGCAATAGTACACCAACATTTATGCCATCTGTAGGATCGGAAGTATGTCTAGAGGGGGGGTGATTAGACTACTTGGCCAAATAAAAATCTATCCTTTTCCCAATTTTAGTTCTTGGCAGATTTTAGCTATCTTAGCACAAGTCAGGCAATCTCCACACAATTCAAGCAAGCATGCAAAGAGTATATGAGCAGCGGAAAGTAAAGCATGCAACTTGCAAGAATGTAAAGGGAAGGGTTTGGAGGATTCAAACGCAATTGGAGACACGAATGTTTTTGGCGTGGTTCCGATAGGTGGTGCTATCGTACATCCACGTTGATGGAGACTTCAACCCACGGAGGGTAACGGTTGCGCGAGTCCACGGAGGGCTCCACCCACGAAGGGTCCACGAAGAAGCAACCTTGTCTATTCCATCATGGCCATCGCCCACGAAGGACTTGCCTCACTAGCGGTAGATCTTCATGAAGTAGGCGATCTCCTTGCCCTTACAAACTCCTTGGCTCAACTCCACAATCTTGCCGGAGGCTCCCAAGTAACACCTAGCCAATCTAGGAGACACCACTCTCCAAGAAGTAACAAATGGTGTGTTGACGATGAACTCCTTGCTCTTGTGCTTCAAATGATAGTCTCCCCAACACTCAACTCTCTCTCACAGGATTTGGATTTGGTGGAAAGAAGATTTGAGTGGAAAGCAACTTGGGGAAGGCTAGAGATCAAGATTCATATGGTAGGAATGGAATATCTTGAGCTCAACACAAGGGTAGGTGGTTCTCTCTCAGAAAATGTGTATTGGAAGTGAAGATCTGTTCTGATGGCTCTCTCCATGAATGAAGAGTGGGTGGAGGGGTATATATAGCCTCCACTCAAAATCTAACCGTTACACACAATCTGCCAAACTCGATGGGACCGAATCGTTAAACTCGGTCGGACCAGTTCAGCAAACCTAGTGACCGTTAGGATTTTCGGTGGGACTGAGATGCAACTTGTTAGGACCGATATGGTTAGGATTTGGGCATAACGTAATCTCGGTGTGACCGATTACACAAACTCGGTGAGACCGATTTTGGTAATAAGCTAACCAAGGGTTGGTCAGGTAAACTCGGTGGGACCGATTCGCTCTTTTCGGTGAGACCGAAATGTTACGAAAGGGAAACAGTGAATTTACATTGCAATCTCGGTGGGACCGATCGCTCACTTCGGTTGGACCGAAACGTTACGAAGGGAAACAGAGAAATTGCAATCCCATCTCGGTGAGACCGAGATCCCTATCGGTGAAACCGATTTTCTAGGGTTTGTGGCAGTGGCTATGACAAATGAAACTCGGTGGCTCCGGATAGAAAGAATCGGTGGGGCCGAGTTTGACTTTTGGTTTAGGTCATATGTGGATATGGAAAGGTAGTTGAGGATTTTGGAGCATATCACTAAGCACATGAAGCAAGAGGCTCATTAAGCAACACCTCATCCCTCCTTAATAGTATTGGCTTTTCCTATGGACTCAATGTGATCTTAGATCACTAAAACATAAAATGTAGAGTCTTGTCCTTGAAGTTTGAGCCAATCCTTTGTCCTTATAATTTTGAGGGATCCACTTTCCTCATCCATGCCATGCCATCCATTGAGCTTTTCCGGAAATATTCATCTTGGAATAATGTTAGATCAATGAGCTATATGTTGTTAGGAATTACCAAAACCACCCAGGGATAGTTGCACTTTCACCATCAAATTAGTAGCATTAGATTCATGATAAAAATATTTTCATCATATATACCTATTTGGTTTGATAGACATTGATATATTTTGGCACACACTCGGTCAAACATTAAGATAGTTTGACCCTCCAACAAAGTTGAAAGACACTCTTTGAAGGACAGAGGGAGTAGCTTTTTTGCAACCTTCCTTCTTGATTCTCTTGATCGACTTCTATGCCATCTTGTCCATTGCTCCTAGCTTATCCATGCTTGTGTCCTTGGTACCTAAGCAAGCACAAGACATCAATCTGAGGTAGTAGCTTGTCTCACATGAGGGAGAAAGGGATTCACTAAGGAGCGAGTTCACCTCATGTTCAATGGCACATGCGCGGGATCTTGTCATGGGCCCATGATGGCTCCATATTTTACGCATCTTCAGATCTCATTTTTTGCACATTATCTCTATATATCAAGTCGTATTATGTCCCATTGAGCCAATTACATGTCCATATGCATGATTTTAAGGTTTTATCCTTTTCACGGCGAGCATTGCATAATCTTTATTCTTTGTTAGTTTTTATTAGTTTTCTTGTCTTTGCGTGTCTTGTAGGTGAGATGGACTCCCAGGCACTTAGCACGATGAAAGGAGTTCAAACGATGGAAACCCAGGACCCTAGACTTAGCCGTTTAGAAGGTAGAAAAAGTCATTTTGTCAAAGTGCTTCAAAACAAGATCCAAAAATAGAAATGGATCAATGTCGTTCTTACGAATCCAACGAGCCCAAGAACATCAAAATTTGAGTTTGTATGAAGAAATGGTGACCGATTTACCCAAGGGGGGTAGCAGTATGAAAGACGGTGTTTGACCGTGGGTGGTCGTATGGGCTCCCGTATGGAGTCCAGACAACACCGAAAGTTGCCTTTTGTGACAGGATCCTTCATGGATTTCATCCCCGTTTACACCTACGACTCCCTTGGTCTTCAAGGGATGATTTGGGAGAGGATCCCTTGGATCAAAGGGGAGATGCTACATCAATGGAGGAGGCTATGGGAGAGCTCTTATACATTCACATTCAACCCTAGCCGCTGCCTCAACCTCATCAATCTTCACCAAGCCATCATTCATCATTTCACCTCCAAGTCCAGCCACCCACCATCCACATCAAGAACACCATTGTTGCAACCTTGAAGGAGACTGGAAGGGAGCCGCTGACAGAGCAAATTCTCGTCAGATCCCTCGACAGGGTTCATGACGAGATTGAAAGTACAGGACGGAGTCTGCACACACAATTTACTCAGGTTCGGGCCTCCGAAGAGTAATACCCTACATCTTGCTTCTTCTCTTTATTCATGGTGAGGGGATGATACGTCTCCAATGTATCTATAATTTTTTATTGTTCCACGCTATTATAGTATCAATCCTGGATGTCTTATATGCAATTATATATCATCTTTTGGGATGTCACACCCCGACTCGACCGTGCACTAATCATATACGCAAACATGCACGATCAAGGTCAGAGACTCACGGGAAGATATCACAACACAATTCTAGACACAAATTCAAACATAAAGCTTTAAATTACAAGCCAGGGCCATGAGGACCCGAATACAAAAGTCAGCGAAAGCAACAATATCAGAGTACAAACATAATTAAACAAGTTTGCCTTAGAAGGCTCAGCAAAACAATGATAACTAGATCGAAAAGGCGCAGGCCTCCTGCATGGGGCCTCCTAACTACTCCTGTTCATCGGTCTCCATGTAGTAGTAGTAGGCTTAATCAGGGTAGTAGTAGCTATCGACATGATCAGCTGGCTCCGGGGGCTCCATCATCTAATCGCAACAACCAGGTAATGGGAAAAAAGGTAGCAAAGCAACCATGAGTACTCATCCAAAATACTCGCAAGACTTACATCAGATCTATTCTAAGTATGCATTAGTAGAAAGGGGAGGGTTTGTTTAAGGACTATAGTGCAGAAAGGCCAGAATAGAAGGGAAGACCTAGCCTATCAAAAACTAGCATCTTGCAACAACATAAGAGAATAGAGTAACATATAATATAGCCACAAGTATATAATAGCAACGCTGAGAGATCCTTCCTTGTCTACCCCGCGAGGAAGCGATCCCGGAGCCATCATATTAGTTTAGTGTAAAAAAGTATCCAGTTCTAGTTGTAGTAGATCAGGATACAATACCGAGCATCCGTTATTGTGGACACGGCTATTCAAATAGATTACTTCCCTGGAGGGGTGCACAAATTTACCCAACACGCTCGATTAACTCCGGCCGGACACACTTTTCTCGTCATGTCCGACCTCGGATGATGGACACATCGTAGTCCTGCATAGGCTCACTAGAGAGGCCAGCACATCGGTCTAAATCCTAAGTGCGAAGGGGTCATGGGCCAATCGTCCTAAGCACTCCTGCGCGTTGCGAACGTGGCCTGGAGCAGACCCACCTCCTTAATAGCTCGCGGGTGGTTACCGTCCAACCGGGTGTGCGCCTCTCAACTGCCGACGTCTGAGTGCTTTCAGAAGAATCGTACGGTGACGAGTGCCCATATATATATATATATATATTCCTGCATGATGGTTAGTGCGAAAAGGCCAGAGGCCTACTCAGATCACATATACAAACTGTTAGTGTATTGGGAGCTCGTGGAGACTATCAGTGATCCTGTCGCCCCGTCTCGCGGACTTACGACAAGGGCCAAGCCCATCCCTCTGTTGGTGCGGTCTCTGCCTGCCCGGTCGTGCCACGTCATTATCTTGCAGGTACCCTCATGCTCAACCCGATTTCAATAACTCTCGCGGGTACCCCTTGGATCGACCCGACTTCAACAAAGGACTGAGGTGAAGGTCAAGGTATCCGTGTGTCCATAACATCAAGGGGGGATCTAAGGAATCACCCTTGATGGACTCCTACTCGATGTAATCATCATTCGTCAAGGTGACCTTGGAGGAATCACCCTCGAAGGGTTCACACTTGAGATGTTGCACGACAGAGTCATCATTGGGAGTGGTGAATGAGGAATCACCCTCTGAAATCCATGACGGATTGGCTACACTACAGAGGAATCATCAGGAGTGAGATGCGAGATATCACCCTCATCACTCGATAGTAGCTCTACAGATTCGTACAACTGAGGGGGTGTTGGTGGTGTATCGGTCTCTGCACCTCGATCACATTGATCGAGTCATCCAGAAGCAAAGCATGGCAACACAGACAAGGGTGTGGGTCCACTGATGGATCACTAACCAACTAATGACCCACAAGTATAGGGGATCAATCGTAGTCCTTTCGATAAGTAAGAGTGTCGAACTCAACAAGGAGCATAAGGAAATGACAAGCGATTTTCAGCAAGGTACTCTCTGCATGCACTGAAATTATCGGTAACAGATAGTTTGGTAGTAAGGTAATTTTACATCTCCAACGTATCTATAATTTTTGATTGTTCCATGCTGTTATATGATCAATCTTGGATGTTTTATATACATTTACTAGCAACTTTATATCATTTTTTGGGACTAACCTATTGACATACTGCCTAGTGCGAGTTGCTGATTTTTGCTTGTTTTTTACTTTGCAGAATATCAATACCAAATGAAGTCTAAATGCCACGAAACTTTTTGGAGATTTTTTTTCTGGCAGAAGACACCCAGGAAGCTTTTGGATGGCACGAGGGGACGCTCCTGGGGCCCACTAGGCACCAGGGCGCGCCCTGATGGGTAGTGGGCCCATGAGCACCCCCTTGACCTACCTCCGCCTTTATAAATACTCTAAAATCCCAAAAACCCTAGGGGAGTCGACGAAATACTTTTTCCGCAGCCGCAAGTTCTAGAACCACAAGATCTAATCTAGAGGCTGAGGGAGTCCTGGATTAGGGGTTATCCGGACAGCCGGACTACATCCTTTGGCCGCACTGTTGGACTATGAAGATACAAGATTTAAGACTTCGTCCCGTGTCCGGATGGGACTCTCCTTGGCGTGGAAGGCAAGCTTGGCAATACGGATATGTAGATCTCCTTCTTGTAATCGACTTTGTGTAACCCTAGCCCCCTCCGGTGTCTATATAAACCGGAGGGTTTAGTCCGTAGGACAACAACAATCATACCATAGGCTAAGGCTAGCTTCTAGGGTTTAGCCTCTACGATCTCGTGGTAGATCAACTCTTGTAATACTCATATCATCAAGATCAATCAAGCAGGAAGTAGGGTATTACCTCCATTGAGAGGGCCCTGATACGTCTCCAACGTATCTATAATTTTTGATTGCTCCATGCTATATTATCTACTGTTTTGGACCATATTGGGCTTTATTTTCCACTTTTATATTATTTTTGGGACTAACCTATTAACCGGAGGCCCAACCCAGAATTGCTGTTTTTTGCCTATTTCAGTGTTTCGAAGAAACGGAATATCAAACAGAGTCCAAACAGAATGAAACCTTCGGGAATGTGATTTTCTCACCGAACATGATCTGGGAGACTTGGACCCCACGTCAAGAAAGAAAGGAAGTGGCCACGAGGGTGGAGGGCGCGCCCCTGCCTCGTGGCCCCCCGTTGCTACACCGACGTACTCCTTCCTCCTATATATACCTACGTACTCCCAAACAATCAGATACGGAGCCAAAAACCTAATTCCACCGCCGCAACCTTCTGTACCCACGAGATCCCATCTTGGGGCCTGTTCCGGAGCTCCGCCGGAGAGGGCATCCACCACGGAGGGCTTCTACATCATCATAGCCCCTCCGATGAAGTGTGAGTAGTTTACCTCAGACCTTCGGTCCATAGTTAGTAGCTATATGGCTTCTTCTCTCTTTTTGGATCTCAATACAATGTTCTCCCCCTCTCTCCTGGAGATCTATTCAATGAAATCTTATTTTTGCGATGTGTTTATTGAGACCGATGAATTGTGGGTTTATGATCAAGTCTATCTATGAACAATATTTGAATCTTCTCTGAATTCTTTTATGTATGATTGGTTATCTTTGCAAGTCTCTTTGAATTATCAATTTGGTTTGGCCTACTAGATTGGTTTTTCTTGCAATGGGAGAAGTGCTTAGCTTTGGGTTCAATCTTGCGGTGTCCTTTCCCAGTGACAGTAGGGGCAGCAAGGCACGTATTGTATTGTTGCCATCGAGGATTACAAGATGGGGTTTTATCATATTGCATGAAACTATCCCTCTACATCATGTCATCTTGCTTAAGGCGTTACTCTGTTTTTAACTTAATACTCTAGATGCATGCTGGATAGCGGTCAATGAGTGGAGTAATAGTAGTAGATGCAGGCAGGAGTCGGTCTACTTGTCTCGGACGTGATGCCAATATACATGATCATACCTAGATATTCTCATAACTATGCGCAATTCTGTCAATTGCTCAACAGTAATTTGTTCACCCATCGTAGAAATACTTATGCTTTTGAGATAAGCCACTAGTGAAATCTATGGCCCCCGGGTCTATCTTTATCATATTAATCTTCCATCACTTTATTATTTCTTTGCTTTTTTACTTTGCCTTTTATTTTACTTTGCATCTTTATACCAAAATACCAAAAATATTATCTATCATATCTATCAGATCTCACTTTCGTAAGTGACCGTGAAGGGATTGACAACCCCTATTCACGTTGGTTGCGAGGAGTTATTTGTTTTGTGTAGGTACGAGGGACTCGCGCGTAGCCTCCTACTAGATTGATACCTTGGTTCTCAAAAACTGAGGGAAATACTTATGCTACTTTGCTGCATCATCCTTTCCTCTTCGGGGAAATCCAACACAGTGCTCAAGAGGTAGCAGGAAGAATTTCTGGCGCCGTTGCCGGGGAGTCTACGCAAAAGTCAACATACCAAGTACCCATCACAATCCCTTATCTCTCGCATTACATTATTTGCCATTTGCCTCTCGTTTTCCTCTCCCCCACTTCACCCTTGCCGTTTTATTCGACCTTCCTCCGTTCAATCTTGTGTTACCATGTGCCTTCTTTTTGCTTGCATCTTCGCTTGCTAATTTTTTTTGGACTCATCCACTTGCTAATCTCTTTAAGAGATCCAATTATGATGAACCTATTGCTAGTGAATTGAGTGCACTAGATTATCTTTATAAGGTTTTGCCTGAAATTCGTGAATCTAAAAATTGTGAAGAAGTACTTTATGAAGCGATTCACGATAGATCTTTGAATAAAAAGCATGATTGCAATGATCTTACTATAAATTCTATTGATGTCAATTGTGCTAAAAATATGCAAAATCCTAAGCTTGGGGATGCTAGTTTTGCTATGTCCTCCACTTGGTGCAATGATCATGATTGGGGTGACAGTTCTTCTTATGATCTTGAAAATTTATTTAAGCCCCATGATGAATATGAGATTGATAATAGTGTTTGCAATATTATTTAAAGTGGGTTTGGAGGATTGTCAACTCTAGATCCCACATATTTGGAGAATATTCAATCTTATGAAATTTTTGATAAAAGTGGGTTTGGAGAGGTCATGACTTTAGTTAATGTTAATCCCACTATTTTGGAAGAGTGTCAACTTTGCTTACATGTGGATCGTGTTAAGAATATGTTTTGTGATAGCTATATTGTTGAATTTGCTTACGATCCTACATGTAATTATTATGAGAGAGGAAAATATGGTTGTAGAAATTTTCATGTTACTAAATTACCTCTCTTCATGTTGAGATTGCTATCGTCACTTTTTTCTTCCTTGCATATGCTAGTTTTTGCTTGCCTTGCAAATTTGTTTGCTTATAATATGCCTATGAATAGGAAGTATGTTACACTTAAGTGTGTTTGTCACATGTTTCATGATGCTCTCTTTGCGCTTTAATTCTTGTCTTTGATGTGAGCATCGTTAAAATTATCAATGCCTAGCTAGGGGCGTTAAACGATAGCGCTTGTTGGGAGGCAACCCAATTTTATTTTTAGTTTTTTTGTTTTTGCTTCTATTTAGGAATAAATATTTTATCTAGCCTCTAGTTAGATGTGTTTTTATGTTTTAATTAGTGTTTGTGCCAAGTTAGACCTATAGGATCTTCTTGGATGATAGTTATTTGATCTAGCTGTAATTTCCAGAAACTTTCTATTCACAAAAACAATTGTTAAAAATCACCTGAATGTGATAAAATAGTGATTCCAATTGCTTCTGATCAATAACCAAATTTTCTAGGTCTTCCTATTTTGGTAGTTTTTTTAGTTCCAGAAGTTTGTGTTAGTTACAGATTACTACAGACTGTTCTGTTTTTGACAGATTTAATTTTTCGTGTGTTGTTTGCTTATTTTGATGAATCTATGGCTAGTAAAATAGTTTATAAACCATAGAGAAGTTGTAATAAAGTAGGTTTAACACCAATATAAATAAATAATGAGTTCATTACAATACCTTGAAGTGGTCTTTTGTTTTCTTTCGCTAACGGAGCTCACGAGATTTCTGTTGAGTTTTGTGTTGTGAAGTTTTCAAGTTTTGGGTGAAATCTTTTGATGGATTATGGAACAAGGAGTGGCAAGAGCCTATGCTTGGGGATGCCCATGTCACCCCCAAGATAATCTAAGGACACCAAAAAGTCAAAGCTTGGGGATGCCCCCGGAAGGCATCCCCTCTTTCGTCTACTTCCATCGGTAATTTTACTTGGAGCTATATTTTTATTCACCACATGATATGTGTTTTGCTTGGAGCGTCTTGTATTATTTGCATCTTTTGTTTGTTAGTTTACCACAATAAAACTTGTTGTAGACACCTTTTGAGAGAGCCATACATGAATTGGAATTTGATAGAATACTCTATGTACTTCACTTATATCTTTTGAGCTATATAGTTTTGCTCTAGTGCTTCACTTATATCTTCTAGAGCATGGTGGTGGACTTGTTTTATAGAAACTATTGATCTCTCATGCTTCACTTATATTATTTTTAGAGTCTTAAATAGCATGGTAATTTGCTTAATAATTTTAATATGCTTGGTATTCAAGATTTGTAAAGCTTTCTTTTGAGTGTGTTGAATACTAAGAAAAGTTTGATGCTTGATAATTGTTTTGAGATATGGAGGTGATAATATCAAAGTCGTGCTAGTTGAGTAGTTGTGAATTTGAGAAATGCTTGTGTTGAAGTTTGCAAGTCCCATAGCATACACGTATGGTAAACATTATGTGACAAATTTGAAACATGAGGTGTTCTTTGATTGTCCTCCTTATGAGTGGCGGTCGGGGACGAGCGATGGTCTTTTCCTACCAATCTATCCCCCTAGGAGCATGCGCATAGTGCTTTGGTTTTTGATGGCTTGTAGATTTTTGCAATAAGTATATGAATTCTTTATGACTAATGTTGAGTCCATGGATTATACGCACTCTCACCCTTCCATCATTGCTAGCCTCTTCGGTACCGTGCATTGCCCTTTCTCACATTGATCGTTGGTGCAAACTTCGCCGGTGCATCCAAACCCCGTGAATTGATATGCTCTTTCACACATAAACCTCCTTATATCTTCCTCAAAACAGCCACCATACCTACCTATTATGGCATTTCCATAGCCATTCCGAGATATATTGCCATGCAACTTTCCACCATTCCATTTATCATGACACATTCATCATTGTCATATTGCTTAGCATGATCATGTAGTTGACATAGTATTTGTCGCAAAGCCACCATTCATAATTGTTTCATACATTTCACTCTTGATTCATTGCATATCCCGGTACACTGCCAGAGGCATTCATATAGAGTCATACTTTGTTCTAGTATCGAGTTGTAATCATTGAGTTGTAAATAAATAGAAGTGTCATGATCATCATTTTCTAGAGCATTGTCCCAAGTGAGGAATATATATAAAAATAAAAAAAGAGATAGGCCATAAAAAAAAGAGAAGGCCCAAAAAAATGAGAGAAAAAGAGAGAAGGGACAATACTACTATCCTTTGCCACACTTGTGCTTCAAAGTAGCACCGTAATCTTCATGATAGAGAGTCTCTTGTTTTGTCACTTTCATATACTAGTGGGAATTTTTCATTATAGAACTTGGCTTGTATATTCCAACAATGGGCATCCTCAAGTGCCCTAGGTCTTCGTGAGCAAGCAAGTTGGATGCACACCCACTTAGTTTCTTTTGTTGAGCTTTCATACATTTATAGCTCTAGTGCATCCATTGCATGGCAATCCCCACTCCTTGCATTAACATCAATCGATGGGCATCTCCATAGCCCATTGATTAGACTCATTGATGTGAGACTTTCTCCTTTTTTGTCTTCTCCACATAACCCCCATCATCATTATTCTATTCCACCCATAGTGCTATATCCATGGCTCACGCTCATGTATTGCGTGAAGGTTTATAAGTTTGAGATTACTAAAAGTATGAAACAATTGCTTGGCTTGTCATCGGGGTTGTGCATGATGAGAGCATTCTTGTGTGATGAAAATGGAGCATGAATAAACTATATGATTTTGTAGGGATGAACTTTCTTTGGCCATGTTATTTTGAGAAGACATAATTGCTTAGTTAGTATTTTTGAAGTATTATTATTTTTATGTCAATATGAACTTTTGTCTTGAATCTTTCGGATCTGAATATTCATACCACAATTAAGAAGAATTACATTGAAATTATGCCAAGTAGCACTCCGCATCAAAAATTCTTTTTTATCATTTACCTACTCGAGGACGAGCAGGAATTAAGCTTGGGGATGCCTAATACGTCTCCAACATATCTATAATTTTTGATTGCTCCATGCTATATTATCTACTGTTTTGGACCATATTGGGCTTCATTTTCCACTTTATATTATTTTTTGGACTAACCTATTAACCGGTGGCCCAATCCAGAATTGCTATTTTTTTTGCCTATTTT
Organism: Aegilops umbellulata; assembly: GCA_032464435.1. Taxonomy (NCBI): domain Eukaryota; kingdom Viridiplantae; phylum Streptophyta; class Magnoliopsida; order Poales; family Poaceae; genus Aegilops; species Aegilops umbellulata. The sequence goes on from CP136058.1 coordinate 338,357,099, forward strand.
AGTGTTTCGAAGAAACGGAATATCAAAACGGAGTCCAAACGGAATGAAACCTTCGGGAACATGATTTTCTCACGGAACATGATATAGGAGACTTGGACCCCACGTCAAGAAAGAAAGGAGGTGGCCGCGAGGGTGGAGGGCGCGCCCACCCCCTAGGCCGCGCCCCCCTGCGTCGTGAGCCCCCCGTTGCTCCACCGACGTACTCCTTCCTCCTATATATACCTACGTACCCCCAAACGATCAGTTACGGAGCCAAAAACCTAATTCCACCGCCGCAACCTTCTGTACCCACGAGATCCCATCTTGGGGCCTGTTCCGGAGCTCCGCTAGAGAGGGCATCCACCATGGAGGGCTTCTACATCATCATAGCCCCTCCGATGAAGTGTGAGTAGTTTACCTCACACCTTTGGGTCCATAGTTAGTAGCTAGATGGCTTCTTCTCTCTTTTTGGATCTCAATACAATGTTCTCCCCCTCTCTCATGGAGATCTATTCGATGTAATCTTCTTTTTGCGGTGTGTTTGTTGAGACCGATGAATTGTGGGTTTATGATCAAGTCTGTATATGAACAATATTTGAATCTTCTCTGAATTCTTTTATGTATGATTGGTTATCTTTGCAAGTCTCTTCGAATTATTAGTTTGGTTTGGCCTACTAGATTGGTTTTTCTTGCAATGGGAGAAGTGCTTAGCTTTGGGTTCAATCTTGCGGTGTCCTTTCCCAGTGACAGTAGGGGCAGCAAGGCACGTATTGTATTGTTGCCATCGAGGATAACAAGATGGGGTTTTTATGATATTGCATGAAACTATCCCTCTACATCATGTCATCTTGCTTAAGGCATTACTCTGTTTTTAACTTAATACTCTAGATGCATCCTGGATAGCGGTCGATAAGTGGAGTAATAGTAGTAGATGCAGGCAGGAGTCGGTCTACTTGTCTCGGACGTGATGGCTATATACATGATCATACCTAGATATTCTCATAACTATGTGCAATTTTGTCAATTGCTCAACAGTAATTTGTTACCCACCGTAGAAATACTTATGCTCTTGAGAGAAGCCACTAGTGAAATCTATGGCCCCCGGGTCTATCTTTATCATATTAATCTTCCATCACTTTATTATTGCTTTGCTTTTTTACTTTGCCTTTTATTTTACTTTGCATCTTTATACCAAAAATACCAAAAAATTATCTATCATATCTATCAGATCTCACTCTCGTAAGTGACCGTGAAGGGATTGACAACCCCTATTCGCGTTGGTTGCGAGGAGTTAATTGTTTTGTTTAGGTACGAGGGACTCGCGCGTAGCCTCCTACTGGATTGATACCTTGGTTCACAAAAACTGAGGGAAATACTTACGCTACTTTGCTGCATCATCCTTTCCTCTTCGGGGAAATCCAACGCAGTGCTCAAGAGGTAGCAGGCCCGAACCTGGGTAAACATCGTGTCCCCTGCCTCCTATTACCATCCGCCTTAGACGCACAGTTCGGGACCCCCTACCCGAGATCCGCTGGTTTTGACACCGACATTGGTGCTTTCATTGAGAGTTCCACTGTTCCGTCACCGTAAGGATTGATGGCTCCTTCGATCATCGGTAACGATGCGGTCCAGGGTGAGGTCTTCCTCCCCGGAAAGGTCTTTGTATTCGGCGGCTTCGCACTGTGGGCCAACTCGCTTGGCCATCTGGAGCAGATCGAGAGCTACGCCCCTGGCCACCAGGTCAGGTTCAGAAACTTGAACTACACCGCCGACATCCGTGGAGACTTCTGCCGCACGATCACGACGAGCATGATTTAGCTCTGCCCTCGGACAGTGTTCGGGAGATCACACCTGCAACTACTCCGGCCCTCAATCCGGAGCGAATTGCGCCATCCAAGGATGGGTGGATAGACCCCTCCTTGGAGGCCGCACTCTCAGTGGCGATAGAGCTGAATATTGACTTCAGCACTCGCCTTTCGGAGACATGCTAAATTCATTAAAGTCTCTCTCCTTGTCAGGAGAACCTTGGCCGAACTATGTCCGGCTAGGATGGGATGCGGACGACGAAGAAATTCGTTCCCCACCCACCACCCACTTAGTAGCCACTGTCGACGATTTAACCGACATGCTCGACTTCGACTCCGAAGACATCGACGACATGGACGACGATGCTGGAGACGAATTGGAACCACCGCCCACAGGGCGCTGGACCGCCACTTCATCACACGACATATACACAGTGTATACGCCCAAATAAAACGATGATGAAGAACGGAAGGATGAAGCGAAGGATAGCTCCCTCGAGAAGCAACCAAAGCGTCGGCGTAGGCGCCGCTCCAAATCCTGCCCCAGCAAAAACAACGATAACAGCAGTGAACCAGCAAACGGCGAACGTAGTACGGATCCGTTGTCTGGACACGGCGACGCCGAGGATATAGCTCATAAACCTCCCTTCGAAGAGGAAAACAGTCCGGACGAAGAGGCACACATCATCCCGGAAAGGCACTTGGAACAAGAGAACCTCCGCAGAAGGCTTATTGCCACCGCGAGGAGTCTGAAGAAGCAAAAGCAAAGGCTTAAAGCCACGCAGAATACGCTCAACAGTAGATGGAACAAAGTGCTCGACAACGAACAAAAGTATGGTGGTAGTTACCACACGAAGAGCTATCCAAAAGGCAAGCTGTTGCCTGAATTTGACGACGAGGCCTTAGAGCCCACACAGCCGAAGAATAAAACGGCCGACCGGTCGGATCAACCACCTCGTTGCGGCGATAGAGCGGCTAACAAGGCCGCACATAAGTGTGCACACGCCTCACATGAAGACTCGCATCAGAAGACCGGCGCAACCAGATCCATCTACGGATCAAGGAAACGCGCTCCAGCGCACAACCAATACCCAACACTACAACTGTCAGACGCCTCAACACAAAAAAATATAGGGGCGCTGAACACCCCCTATGCTTCACCGATGAGGTGCTAGACCACGAATTTCCAGAAGGATTCAAACCAATGAACATAGAGGCGTACAACGGAACCACAGACTCTGGAGTCTGGATTGAGGACTTTATCCTCCATATTCATATGGCTCGCGGAGACGATCTCCACGCCATCAAGTACTTGCCCCTCAAGCTGAAAGGACCAGCTCGGCACTGGCTGAAAAGCCTCCCCGAAAACTCAATTGGAAGTTGGGAGGAGCTTGAGGATGCTTTTTGGGCTAATTTTCAAGGGACTTATGTCCGACCTCCAGATGCAGACAATTTAAGTCATATAGTTCAACAGCCCGGAGAGTCAGCCCGAAAGCTTTGGAACAGATTTCTCACTAAGAAGAACCAAATCGTCGACTGCCCGGACGCCGAAGCCTTAGCAGCTTTCAAACACAACGTCCGAGATGAATGGCTCGCCAGACACCTTGGACAAGAAAAACCGAGAACAATGGCAGCCCTGACAAGCCTCATGACCTGCTTTTGCGCGGGCGAAGATAGCTGGCTAGCTCGTAGTAGCACCAGCGACCTAGGCACATCCGAAGTCCGGGATGGCAATGGAAAACCACGACGCAGTAAAAACAAGCGTCGGAATAAACAAGACAACCCAGATAACACGACGTTAAAAGCCGGATTCAGGGGCTCTCGACCAGGTCAGCGGAAAAAGCCTTTCAAAGGCAACAGAGATGGACCGTCCAGCCTAAACAAGATTCTAGACAAGCTATGTCAAATTCATGGCACCCCCGATAAACCTGCAAATCACACCCACAGAGAATGCTGGGTCTTCAAGTAGGCCGGCAAGCTAAACGCCGAACACAAGGGGAGGGAGACACCAAGTGAAGACGAGGACGAGCCTCGCTAGCAAAGCACTGGGGGACAGAAAAAATTCCCACCAGAGGTCAAAACAGTGAACATGATCCATGTGACGAAGAGGAGAAGCAAACATGCACTCCGATACACACGAGCCATAGTGCCTGTCGGTGTCAAAACCGGCGGATCTCGGGTAGGGGGTCCCGAACTGTGCGTCAAGGTCGGATGGTAACAGGAGACAAGGTACACTTTATTTTACCCAGGTTCGGGCCCTCTCGATGGAGGTAAAACTCTACTCCTGCTAGATTAATATTGATGATATGGGTAGTACAAGAGTAGAACTACCACGAGATCAAGGAGGCTAAACCCTAGAAGCTAGCTTATGGTATGATTGATGATTGTCCTACGGACTACAACCCTCCGGTTTATATAGACACCAGATAGGGTTAGGGTTACACAGAGTCGGTTACAATGGTAGGAGATCTTGAATATCCGCACGCCTAGCTTGCCTTCCACGCTAAGGAAAGATCCTTCCGGACACGGGACGAAGTCTTCAATCTTGTATCTTCATAGTCCTGGAGTCCGGCTGAAGGTATAGTCCGGCTATCCGAACACCCCCTAATCCAGGACTCCCTCAGTAGCCCTCGAACCAGGCTTCAATGACGACTAGTCCGGCGCGCAGATTGTCTTCGGCATTGCAAGGCGGGTTTTCCTTCAAACTTTGTGTACCTGCGGGTATAACATCCGATTTTTATAATGCAACGCTCCTTGGCTTTCACACCCAATAATGGCCGCCTTCCACGTGTCAAACGAATGCGAAAAGCCGGGGCGGTTTTACATCCAAGCCCCTAGCTGTATAAACGAGCCGCCCATCTAACAGGATGGGGATTCAGATCCAAACCACACCTTCCCCTTTCACGAGAAATCATCAGAGCGTCTCCAGCAAAGATCCATTCCAACATGGCCAGCCGCCGTAGCTCCTCCTCTTGCCCTTCCAGTCCTATCCCTGGAGACTGGGAGAGTTGTTCCATCCCGCATAGCGAATTAGTGTCGCTCCAAGCCAAGGGATTTCTCCCTCAAGCCTATATGGTCTCGGTCCGAGCCGGACTCACCACTTATCAAGGCGGAAAACAAGCGAAGAACTCACCTAGTCCCTCTAAAGGGGAGCGGGTGTGCCTGGTCCCTTATCTAATAAGGGGACTGGGATTTCCAATTCATCCCTTTCTCCGCGGGCTTCTGGAGTTCTATGGCCTCCAGCTGCACCACCTTACGCCCGGCTCCGTGTTACACATCGCGGGCTTCGTTGCTCTTTGCGAGCTATTTTTAGACGTCGAGGCTCATTTCGCGCTGTGGAAGAATATATTCTGCCTGGTGCCCCGTTCCCAAGAGGGGTCCATATATCAAGTGGGCGGAGCCGAAGTATGGCGCATCGCCGGGACCGGATACCCGTCCGGAACCCCGAAGAAGGTGTCCGAGGACTGGCCTTCAGAATGGTTTTACATAGACGACGTCCCCCTGCCGGACCCCATCCGGGCCGGTCTCCCTGAGTTCAACAACGCTCCCCTGAAGAAACGCCTGAGCTGGCTCCCTCGGAGCTCTCAGAGAGAGAATGACAGAGACGTCCTTTACTTAATGGGCCGGATTAAGCTACTGGCTCATTCCGGACTAACCATGATTAAAGTCATGGCCATATGCATTATGCGGGGGGTGCAGCCGCTCCAATACAGAAGCCACCCCATGTGGGATTTCAACGGGGAAGATGACGCCACCCGTTACGGCCATAAAGGGCCAGACTCACCTGCCGCTCTAATGAAGATCTTATCCTCTTTGTACAAGGGAGAAGAAGAGGAATTCCTCCGCGTCGACCCGCAGGGCGGATTTTCCATGTATAGTCCTCCGAATTGGGTAAGCGGACAATCGTGCTTCCCTGTTCATTTTACATTCTCATGATTAAATAGGCAGTCTAACGACCTCAACGCAGGACCTGCGTCAGGAGGTAAAAAACATAAACAGCCGTCCTCCACAGCCAGAGGACCCAGAACGGTCCCTCGATCCGGACTCCGAAGAGGATCCGGACTTAGCGGTAGAGTTTATCGACGGAGTGTTTTATCAGCTAAGCAAGGACGATACCTTGTTAGCTATTATAGCTGATTACCCAGGGTTAATCCCGGCCTCCCAGGTGACAAATACCGGAGCTTTACCCCCTTAAGAGGGGTTCCGTTTTCACGGGTTTGGTTGTTCTGACAGCAACCATGCTTTGTAGGGGAGATTTCCGAGGCGGGAAGCCGACCCCGCTGCAGCTAGCCAGCGGGGGGCCGCAGGGCCCCGTGGGGCAAAAAGGAACATAGTCCGGACTGAGGTGCCAGAGCAAAGGTATGGCGTACCCTCTCTTTTTCCCTGGTGTTTTACTCCTCCAGGGTATATTAACATTCGAGCTATCTTCAGGACGAAGAGACCTCGCCGGACTATATCCAGAGAGGTTGCCAATCGCGCCTCCACCAGCCAGACTCCAACGCCCGCCCCGGAAGCGGAGGCCCGCGCAAGGCACGCACCGGATGCTCCTCCATCAGAGGATGCGGAGAGGCTGTCTGCCACCCATTCCGAGGTGGAGAGTGCCATGAACCACAGGCGTCGTCGGACAGTTCTTCGCGACGCTTGTTTCTCCCAGGAGGCTTTAAATGCCTTTAATTCAGGAGACGCGTACCTCCGTGCCGCTCAAAATGGTTTAGCCAGAGCCACGGAGCAGTATGTAAAAGACATATGGGTAAGAAAATTTTGGTAAATATAGATATGCCAGTAGCCCCCGAGACTTGAAGCTGTGGAAATAACTGATTCGAGAATCATATAACATGCAGTTTCTTACCGAGAAGAACACCGCGCTGTCCCAAGAGCTGGAAAGGTGCAGGGCCCAACTAGAGGCCGCACTAACGACAGCAGGGGGGGTCTAAAGAGACCCCAGCAGGTAAACAATACACCAGAATATTTAGTATTGTGCGGATTTAAGTGCCAATCTGACAAATGGTATTGCAGATGGCGCCGGACTCGATCCGGACAGGCAACAGCTTCTACGCCAGTTAAAGGCTGGTGAAAGCGTGCTAACAAAGGTGAGGCGGGAGAAGAATGATCTCCAGGATGCCAACACCAGGCTGGATGTTGAATTAAAAGATGTTCGTGGCCAGCTGTCGGACTCCAATAAGGAGAATCAGCGACTTCGACGCGACATTTTTAGTAAGTGCTTAAGCGAACTCTTGAAAAAGGAGTTCGGCGAGGAAGACGACTGACAGAGTTATGTCTGTAGGTATGCTGACAGGTCGTCCTGCAGAGGAGATGCCCGGTTCAACGGGCGATCTTCTTCCCGAACTCTCGCAACTGCACGAACGAGTTCGGCAGGCGATGCGAGGTATTGCCCAAGCCTTGTGGCCTGCCCACTCCATACCCGAGGGCCTTGGAGAACTTGCGGAGAAGTTGAAGGGAGCTCGGCGGCGCTTCTGGTTGTGGAAGATATCGGCCTGCCGGCAGGGCGCTAGGGAGGCCTGGGCCATGGTGAAGACCCGCTTTACGAAGTCTGACCCCAATCACATGGCCGAGGTCGGACCGGTGGGGCCTGACGGGAAGGAGATCCCTGTGAGCTTAGTGTATGTCCAGGTAGAATTGGCCGCAAAGTATTCCCAGCAGGACTGTAAATTAGACAGCCTGTTAGATGGTATAGGGGAGGAATACAATCAGTCAGGATGACTATGTAATTTATAATTGACATGTGTAATGCCTTCTAGCCGGATTGTAGATCGTTTGTCGTTGCCGACCTTTTCGCTTCGACCTCGGGACCTGACGGTCCGGAGTGTGTCCGAATACCATAACGGTTATATAAGAACCGAGGTATGCATGGAGACCAGGCGTAGGGGTCATTAGTGCTTTATCAGACAAGTGCCCAACTAGTTATGTTATATTACATGGTTAGTAAGAAACATCTTCCAGAGAGAATAGTTCCGTTAAGGGTTCCTTTCGCTGGGGTGGCGTGCCCTGAAGTGCATGTCCGGACTGCAAATGCAGGAAAACATCTGGGGGCATGTATAAGTAAAAAAGGTTCATCTTTAGTTCACTGACCGAATATTCCCTTAAGAACGCTAGCTTTCGGCTTCACCCAGTCTGAGGTACACATTCGGCTTATCCGGCAGTAGCAATCGCAGAGGTGCTCCCTTTACCGCCTAGCCGAACAATCGGGAACGTAGGGGTAAGCACAGGAGCCAGGCAACCTAGCTTGGCCAAAACTTAAGTCATATCGATGCATATAATGGTGAAGAAAAGGTGCACGCGGAAGTCTGACGCATGCGTTGGGCGTGAAACCCGTATAAACAGGCTTCTGTTAAAGAAGCCCCCAGGTTTAAGGAGCGCGGGTAGCGCGTCACATGATGAGCCTTTAAGGGCTATAAAAGGAAAGAGTGGGAGGAGATAAAATAAAAACAGAAAAATATATATATATAAATGGACAGAGGAAGGAGACAAACCCAGAGTCCGGCGCTAGGCATAGAATCTTCGGAGACGTGCGGTGTTCCATGGGTTCGGCTCGAGTCGGTTATCCGACGCATCTCGCAGGCGGTACGCTCCACCAGTCAGGACTTGGTCAATTATGAAGGGACCTTCCCATTTGGGCTTGAGTTTGTCCTTTTTCTTATCCGGCAGGCGTAGAACTAGTTCGCCAATGTTGTAATTTTTGGCCCGTACTTCTCTGCTTTGATATCTTTGAGCCTGCTGTTGATAAAATGTGGAACGGGCTTTAGCCACGTCGCGCTCCTCCTCTAAGGCGTCCAGGTTGTCCTGCCGATCAAGCTCGGCTTCTCTTTCTTTGTACATGCGCACGCGAGGTGAGTCATGAATTATGTCACAGGGCAGAACTGCCTCTGCGCCGTACACCATAAAGAATGGTGTGAATCCGGTGGTACGATTCAGCGTGGTTCGCAGCCCCCAGAGTACGGAGTCGAGCTCCTCCACCCAGTGCGTATTAGATTCCTTGAGGGACCGCACTAGTCTGGGTTTAATGCCGCTCATGATGAGACCATTTGCACGTTCGACCTGACTGTTAGTTTGTGGGCGATAGACAGAAGCATAGTCGAGCTTAATGCCCATGTTTTTGCACCACAGCTTTACTTCGTCGGAGGTGAAGTTTGTGCCGTTATCGGTGATGATGCTGTGAGGGACACCATAACGGTGTACGACCCCGGATATGAAGTCTGTCACAGGTCCGGATTCAGCCATCTTAACAGGCTTGGCTTCTATCCATTTGGTGAATTTATCCACCTTGACCAATAAGTATTTTTTCTTGTGGGTTCCACCTTTAAGGGGTCCCACCATATCAAGCCCCCAGACCGCAAAAGGCCAAGTGATGGGGATAGTTCGGAGGGCGTTGGGCGGCATATGGCTTTGGTTTGCAAAGAGCTGGCAACCGACGCATCGTTTGACTAAGTCATGAGCGTCTGCTCGGGCCATCGGCCAATAAAAGCCCGTACGGAAAGCCTTGCTTACAAGGGACCGAGCTGCGGCGTGGTGGCCACCGAGTCCGGCATGAATTTCCGCCAACAGACTCCGCCCTTCCTCTTCGGAGATACATCTTTGAAGGACTCCTGTAGTGCTTTTCTTATATAGCTCTCCCTCGTGGACTTTATAGGATTTAGATCGCCGCACTATGCAGCGTGCCTCGTTTTGGTCCTCTGGGAGTTCCTGCCTAGTAAGGTAGGCTAGGAATGGTTCTGTCCACGGGGCGATGACCGCCATTATTACGTGGGCTGAAGGTGTGATTTCGGTGGCAGGGCCTCCGATTATGTCGGATTGTTCGGCGTCGGGTTGTGCGGTTGTGTCCGGACTATTATCCGAGGGTTCCCCCTCCCATGCTACAGATGGCTTGAATAGTCTTTCTAAGAAGATGTGGGGGGGACTGCATCTCGTTTTGCTCCGATGCGTGCCAGGACGTCCGCTGCTTGATTATTTTCTCGGGCTATATGGTGAAACTCCAGTCCCTCGAACCGAACTGACATTTTTAGGACGGCATTGCGATAAGCTGCCATTTTTGGGTCTTTGGCGTCGAAGTCGCCATTTATTTGGGATATCGCAAGGTTTGAGTCCCCGCGTACTTCCAGGCGTTGAATGCCCATGGATACTGCCATCCGGAGACCATGTAGAAGGGCCTCGTATTCGGCTGCATTGTTGGAGTCCGTGTACATAATTTGGAGTACATATTGGACTGTGTCTCCTGTAGGGGACGTCAAAACGACGCCAGCCCCTAGTCCGGCCAACATTTTGGAGCCATCGAAATGCATGATCCAGTTTGAATATGTGCCGTACTCTTTAGGGAGTTCGGCCTCTGTCCATTCGGCGACGAAGTCGGCTAGGACTTGCGATTTAATGGCTCGCCGTGGTTTGTAGGTTATGTCAAACGGGAGGAGCTCTATGGCCCATTTTGCTATCCGGCCCGTTGCATCGCGGTTGTTGATAATATCGTTGAGTGGTACTTCCGAGGCTAATGTTATAGAACACTCTTGAAAGTAGTGTCGTAGCTTCCGGGATGCCATAAACACCGCGTAAGCAATCTTTTGGTAATGCGGGTACCGTGATTTGCATGTTGTGAGGACAGTGGACACGTAGTAAACCGGCCTTTGAAGGGGGAGTTTGTGTCCGTCCGTTGCCCGCTCGACGACGAGTACTGCGCTAACAACTTGATGAGTTGCGGCAATGTACAATAGCATGGGTTCGCCAGTGTTCGGCGCGACCAGGACTGGGTTTGTTGCCAAGATGGCCTTTATTTCCTCGAGTCCGACCGTGGCAGCATCTGTCCACTCGAAGTGTTCGGTGCGCCTGAGGAGGCGGTAAAGGGGCAATGCCTTTTCTCCCAGGCAGGAGATAAAGCGGCTTAAAGCCGCCACACATCCAGTGAGTTTCTGTATTTGTTTGAGGTCTTTTGGGACATCCAATTGTGACAAAGCTCGGATTTTAGCTGGATTTGCCTCAATTCCTCTACCGGATACAATGAAGCCCAGGAGCTTTCTGGCTGGAACGCCGAAAACGCATTTTTCCGGATTGAGCTTAATGTCATATTTTCGGAGGTTGTTGAATGTAAGCTTCAAGTCGTCTACTTGAGATTTGACATGTCTTGATTTAACGACCACATCATCTACATACGCCTCCACTGTTTTGCCGATCTGGTTTGCCAGGCATGTTTGAATCATGCCCTAATATGTTGCACCGGTGTTTTTAGCCCAAAGGGCATTGTGTTGAAGCAGAATGGGCCGTATGGTGTGATGAATGCTGTTGCGGCTTGGTCTGATTCTGCCATCTTGATTTGATGGTAACCGGAGTATGCGTCGAGGAAGCACAGCGAATCGTGTCCTGCAGTGGCATCGATGATTTGATCTATTCGAGGGAGGGGGAAAGGATCCTTTGGGCAAGCCTTATTGAGGTCTTTGAAATCGACACACAGGCGCCAGGATTTGTCCTTCTTTGGTACCATCACTAGGTTTGCTAGCCAGTCCGGGTGTTTTATGTCTCTAATGAATCCGGCCTCCAATAACTTGGCTAGCTCCTCTCCCATAGCCTGTCTCTTTGGTTTGGAGAAACGCTGAAGGGCTTGTTTGACAAGTTTGAATCCTTTCTGGATATTTAGGCTGTGTTCGGCCAACCTGCGTGGGATTCCTGGCATGTCTGAAGGGTGCCAAGCGAAAATGTCCCAGTTCTCTCGTAGGAACTCTCGTAGTGCGGCGCCTACATCAGGGTTCAGTCTTGCCCCGACGGAGGCTGTTTTATTGGGGTCCGTTGGGTGGACCTGGAATTTGACTATTTCGTCCGCTGGTTTGAAGGATGTGGATTTGGATCTCTTATCGAGTATCACATCATCCCTATTGATCGTGGATCGCAGCGCAGTCAGTTCTTCGGCCGCTAAGGTTTCGGATAGTGCCTTGAGGGCCAATGCGGCTGTCTTGTTCTCGGCGCGGAGTGCTAATGTCCGGATCACTAGCGAGAGTGATAATTCCGTTTGGCCCAGGCATCTTAAGATTCATGTACCCGTAATGGGGTATAGCTTGGAAAACTGTGAAAGCCTCCCGTCCTAGTATAGCGTAATATCCGCTTTTGAACGGGGCCACCTGGAGCGTGATCTGTTCGGACCTGTAATTATCTGGCGTGCCGAATACCACATCTAGTGTGATCTTTCCGGTGCAGCGCGCTTCCTGACTGGGGATTATTCCTCTAAAGGTTGTGCTGCTTCGCTCAATGCGGTTCCAGTCTATTTCCATCTTTTGGAGGGTTTCCTCATAAATGAGGTTCAATCCGCTGCCTCCGTCCATGAGTACCTTTGCGAGGCGACAACCGTCCACTATGGGACTGAGGACCAATGCGGCTGGTGCTCTGGCTGTTCGAAATTTAGGTTCGTCACTCGCGTTGAAGGTGATAGCAGTATTACTCCATGGGTTTATTGTCGCTATTTGATAGACTTCAGTGAGGCTGCGAGTGTTCTTTTTCGCATGCTATTTGATGTGAAAGTCTCAAAGACTATGAGAACGGAACTGAAATTCTCGGGCTGGTTTCCTTCGACCTCTGGAATTAGGAGGTGCTCGCCAATTTTGGCCACCTGCCGGAGTATCCAACATGCCCTGAGGCTGTGAGTTGGGGTGGCGTCCTCTGCACTATGAATCTTGCAGGGTCCATCTAGCCACTTTTCCAGTACGGTTCCATGCCCTCTAAAGGGTTTTGATTTTTTGGTATTTAGTCTGGGCGCCTTACTGTGGTGCGCCCTCTTAATTCAGACGGGATCGCTATTCAAGGCCGGATTATCCCAAAATTTTATTTTGGTTTTCCAAGCACTTTCCATCGCACAGTATTTTTGTACTATGGACGCCAAGTCAGCAAAGCGTGTAATATTGCGACGACTTACGGCGTTGAGTATTCCCTTGTCCGTGCAGTTACTGCAAAAGATTGAAATTGCATCTCCCTCGCGGCAGTCCTTTATCCTGTTCATAACCAGGAGGAATCTGGCCCAGTAATGATGTACTGTTTCTTCGGGCATTTGCCTGATTTGGGAAAGATCGCTTAAGATCGGGCGGGCGGGTGTCGTTGAATCTGAGACTTCGCCCAATTTGCTGTTCGGAGGCCGAAGAACTTCCGGATTCTGAGATCCGGAGTCTTGGATGTTATCCGATTTGCCTGATTTTAAGCTCAGGTCTTGGATTGTATCCTCCTCTCCGCGGATATTCGGCATGGAGGGTTCAGGAATTCGGACGTAGCTAGTCCTTAAGATAGATGAAGGGTCGCCGCATTGTGACTCCACCACAGCAACGTGGTGGGTGACTTGGGGAGAGTTAATTTCTCTTAGGTCGGGGTTAAGCCCAACCTGGTCGTAATTTGTAGCGACACCCAGTGCGGCGATGCGATCCAGGAGCTCGTTTACAGAAGAGAGCTCCATGGGATCCAATTGCTCGGCGAGTTCTAAGCCAACGTGGAGGTTGCTTTCGATGACCCGGGAGGTCACCGTCGGCGCAACAGCCGAACAGGTGGTTGCGAGAAAACCACCTATACGGAGAGTTTGGCCGACAGCCAAGGCTCCTTTTGTAATGGCGTCGTCTTTAAAGACGGGAAGAGGCATCCTTCCTGATCGCGACGGCACAGAGGAACTCTCAATGAAAGCACCAATGTCGGTGTCAAAACCGGCGGATCTCGGGTAGGGGGTGCCGAACTGTGCGTCAAGGTCGGATGGTAACAGGAGACAAGGGACTCTTTATTTTACCCAGGTTCGGTCCCTCTCGATGGAGGTAAAACCCTACTCCTGCTAGATTAATATTGATGATATGGGTAGTACAAGAGTAGATCTACCACGAGATCAAGGAGGCTAAACCCTAGAAGCTAGCTTATGGTATGATTGTGTATGATGATGATTGTCCTACGGACTACAACCCTCCGGTTTATATAGACACCAGATAGGGTTAGGGTTACACAGAGTCGGTTACAATGGTAGGAGATCTTGAATATCTGCACGCCTAGCTTGCCTTCCACGCCAAGGAAAGATCCTTCCGGACACGGGACGAAGTCTTCAATCTTGTATCTTCATAGTCCTGGAGTCCGGCTGAAGGTATAGTCCGGCTATCCGAACACCCCCTAATCCAGGACTCCCTCAGTGCCCGTCACCCGTAAGCCCAACCTCTGGTTGGCCCACCCGATCACTTTTGATCGCAGGGATCACCTGACAAACATCCGGCACGAAGGATTGGCTGCCTTGATGTTATACCCAAACTAATAAATGGTTACCATCTCACACGAGTCCTTATGGACGGCGGTAGTAGTGTAAATCTGATATATCAGGACAAAGTCCACAAAATGGGGATAGACCCGACAAAGATCAGCCACAGTAATACTACCTTCAAGGGAGTAATACCAGGCCCAGAGGCCCGCTCCACGGGCTCTCTAATACTAGAGGTTGTATTGGGTTCACCCGACAACTACCGTAGTGAAAAGTTAAACTTCGATATCGCTCCATTCCGAAGCGGCTATCAAGCACTACTCGGACGAACAGCTTTTGCTCGTTTCAACGCTATACCACATTATGCTTCTCTTAAGCTTAAGATGCCTGGTCCATGCGGCACCATCACAGTTAATGGAAATATTGAGCGTTCCTTATGCGCGGAAGAACGTGCGGCTGCTTTAACAGCCGAACACTAGATGACCTCACCGACCAGAACAAATGACCGGTCATTAAGACCACGGACATGGTTAGACGAGTCCGGCGCATCATTAGATATACTTGAGATTGGTTTGATGGTTATACCCTTATAGACGGTACCAGGGGCTTCCCGCTTGTAAACAGGGCTAGTTCGGCTCAACTTTACTTATCTTGAATTTTAAATGGTTTATTTAGAATAACCAATTTTTTGCACGACAACTTTCAACTAAGTTCCTCTCTTTTACAGATGACAATCGTGCTACACCCGTCCAGGATACGGCACAACGGAGACACAAGCATAGATGCAGCAGGGACCTGCTCAAAGGTTTCTTTTTAGATTAATTCCCTGAGTAAACCTTTTTTACTGTCTCTTGTTGTTCACATCCTCCGGATTCTCAGTACAACCGAGAAGGATGCCGACATTATTGGCATTTCACCACGTCAGAATATTGCACGTACCCAGACACTTAGGGTTCATTATCAAGGGCATTGTTCAGCCCGTCATATGTTATAAAGACCGAATACCTTAGGGAGTGTTCGGCGTCGCGAGTTTGGCCTAATATGCATCAGCTCCGAATCATGTCTTTGGTCAAATGTTGGGTTTGCCCGGCTCCCGTGTTTTGCTACCTTACGTTCCGCTCTATCGGCTAAGGTGGCGCCAGGAGAACTACTGTGATTGTGCCCTGGTTCATCTGGACGAGCACCTCAGTAGAGAAAGCCGAAAACTGACTGTCATGATAAAGCGCGAGACTGGTCAACCACTCGATGACTTAGCGGAATCTTCAGGATTCCTCCGCATTAATGAAGGGCCATTTCCCGGCCAGGCATGTACGCGCCCCGTATTCGGACGAGCGCGAAGCCACCAGGGGCTATATAGTAGCCCCACCGTCAAACTCCTATGGCTAAGTGAAAGTGTTAAAGCAATATAGTCCAATTGCCTAGTTCGCTGCGCTATCACCTCCTTAATGGACCAAGACACTGGATCAAGTGTGAACACGCGTCTTTTGCGAACACCCCCGCATTATATGCATGGGGGCTGAAGCCGACGACTGCAAACTTTCAGGTTATATACATATATACACAAACGGCCGCACAGGAGGCATCATAGTACTTTCAGGCAAAAAGTATAAACGCAACCTTTATAATTTAATAAACATTGTTCTTACAATGGGAATACATGTCATTAGAACATAATATTCTTCGAGCACTGAGACTCTATTGAACGAGCGCCTTCAAGGACTTCTTCAAAGTAGTGCTCGGCAGATACTCGGCCCCCGGCCGAACTCTGGGTTGCAATTGCGGTGGCCTCCATCTCTGCCCAGTATGTCTTGACACGGGCAAGCGCCATCCGTGCACCCTCTATGCATGCCGACCTCTTCATAGCGTCGACACGCAGCACAACACCAAGGAACTGTTGCACCAAATTAAAACAACTGTTCGGCCTTGGCCCTTCCGGCCACAGATGATCCACAACAGACCTCATGGCAAGCTCGGACAACCTATGGAGCTCGGCCCATTCGGCCATCCGCTCATTTAACGGAAGCGGACGCGCTGGAACATTAAATTGTGACCAGGACAACTTTTCCACTTCACGATCTTTTTGATCTTTGAAGTATTCGGCCGCATCAGCGGCACTTGCTGCCAAATCCAGATATGCGTCTGCAGAACTCCACAACCGATCAAGAGGAGCGTACTTAGGATCTCCGAACTTCATCCATAGCATAAAGGGCTTCCCAGCCGCGATATCCCCGGCTTGACGCAGCTCCTCCTTCATCGCTCTAATTGTAGAGCGGGTGTCCTTGGCCGCCACCGTGGCCTTCTCCAGTTCCGTCATCTTCGCTTGATTTTTATTTTTGAGAAGCTCATAACGGCCAGCGGCATCCTTCAATTCCACAGCCATTTTGGCTATTTCATCCTTGCTTCAGCAATGCCCAGCCTGTTTGGCTCTCAGCTCTTCGACTGCCCTTAGAGCGGCCGCATCACTTTTCCTGGCTTGTTCCTTGGCTCGGGCAAGTTCCGCCCGAAGGGTCTCCACGGCGGCAGCCCCATCTGCAGTCACAACATATTAAAGATACTAGCATCATGCTCCTCTTACTATGTGTTGATCACAGGAGAAATCACATACCCTGTGCCTCGTCGAGCCGTTTGTTCACAAGCATGATGTCGGCATCCGCCGCATCAAGTTGCCACTTTAGCTTGGCAAACTCACCAGTCCGACTAGCCATCGGACCTTCCACCACCTGCATATGAAGGCGTCCTGATTATTACCTGGGACTATGATCCTCTGTTTGCCGCTGTTCTCGACAGCAACCAGAGTCTCAGGGGCTACTATCTGAACAGGGCACACCTAACGTGTGCGGTACCGTAAAAAACATACACTATTTCACATACCTCAAAGCCTTTCAGCAGACTCATAAAAGCTTCATGCAACCCGCTTTCGGCGGATGAAATCCTCTCAATCACCGTACCCATTAGCGTACGGTGCGCTTCTGAGATAGCCGCTTGCTCTAGTAGATCCTTCAGTGCGTCCGATCGCACACCGGACGGTGCCGGACTCTTTCGGTTGCTCTCTTCAAGAGCCGAATATTGAGGACTTTGGGTGGCCGAAGGATTACCCTCTAGCCTTACCGGACAGGAGAAACCCTCCGGGACGACACTTCAGGGTCGCCTGCCTCATGAGGCGGGGTGGCATGGGGAGGTGTTTCACTCTCCGTCATCTCCGGAAGAAGATCCCCAAAGACGAACTCTGTCGAGAAGGGCTACGATCCGAACTACAAGATAAATGCTTCGGTTATCGTCTTCAGAAGTAAGGCAGGATATTTTCACTATTAAGTACTTTTTGTTTACTTATAGCTCGGTGGAGGGCTGATCCCCTTGCGGGCACTGTGCGGAAAAGGTACCCTCCAAGGCGGGACCCTCTGGCGAAGATTCCTTCTCCCGTTTGGAAACCATTGTTTCCGGGTCTTCAGAGGCGGCCCTCTTCCTTCCTTGGGGAGATGGAATTTCAGGCTCTTCTCCCCGGTTATCCTCCTTCGCGGAGGAGCTAACTCCCCCGGTTTGGATGAATAGTGAGCGAGGTCCACTTTCAACCTCTTTGTTCCCCCCTTTATCTTCCCCCGAGGGCGCTTGATAAGGCGCAAGCTCCAGCATCCTGGCTAGTACAGGATCCGGTGAGACCTCAGGAAGGGGGGCCGGACACCTGATCATCTTCGCCTTTGTTACCCAGTCCTGGTCAAAGAGTGACTTTTCAGAATGATGCTGTGATAAATAAAAAGACAACGTGTTCGGCTACGGGACTACTTACTTGGGTATCTGGATGATTGCAGCTTAGACCCGCATCCTTGGTGGTGTCTGGACACCTTATTTGTGGTCCGATGAACAATTTGTACATCTCTTCGAGCGTCATGCCGAGGAAGTGCTGAATAGCTCGCGGTCCTTCCGGGTTGAACTCCCACATGCGGAGGGGTCGACGTTTGCAGGGCAGGACTCGACGAACTAACATGACTTGCATTACCGTGGCCAGACTGACATCTCTCTCGAGGAGATCTCGGATGCGGCTCTGCAATGTCGGCACATCCTTTACTGGCCCCAGTCCAGCCCCTTGTTGATCCATGATGTCAGCCGTGGCGGGGGGCCCGAGCGAAAGGCAGGGGCGGCCACCCACTTGGTACCCCGGGGAGCTGTGATATAAAACCACTCCCGTTGCCATAAGCTGGACACCTCCTGGAAGGAACCCGCTGACCATGGGGCATCGGCACTTTTGCTTATTAGAGCACCTCCGCACTCTGCGTGTCGCCCCTCGATCATCTTCGGCTGCACATTGAAAGTCTTGAGCCACAGGCCGAAGTGAGGGGTAATGCGGAGGAAAGCCTCACATACGACGATGAACGACGAGATGTGAAGGACTGAATCCGGGGCCAGGTCATGGAAATCCAGCCCATAACAGTACATGAGCCCCCTGACAAAAGGATCTAGAGCGAGGCCTAGCCCTCGGAGGAAGTGAGAGATGAATACAACGCTCTCGTCGGGTTCGGGAGTGGGAATGACCTGCCCTTGAGCAGGCAGCCTGTGCGAGATCTCGCCGGTCAGAAACCTGGCCTCTCTTAGCTTCTTGACGTCTTCCTCTGTGACAGAGGAAGGCATCCACCGACCTTGAAGGTTGGATCCGGACATGGTTGAAGGTCCGAAGCGCCTGACCTAAGCCTCGGGTGTTGAAACTCGAGGCGAGGGGGGGGGGAGGATTCGATTGAGTTCGAGAGGAAAAAAGGACAAGCCTTGGTCTCTTTATAAAGAGGGTGAATACCAAGCATCCTTCTCGTAACCGTTTGGGACTTGCCTACAATCGAGGAGTCATACCAATGGGCACGATTGGGTTACCCACGTCCGTGTTGATGAGAATCCCGTAATAAGGGGGACACGATCTCTGCTTTGACAAGACGTGCCAATAAAATCGCCTCGCAAAGCGTGCGATGGCAGGCTGATTGGGAAAAACGATTCATGTAAAGAACAAGCCGTGGTGTGATGTCATGTTATGAAGGGTCGTCAGCAGATTAGATTTGTGGAAATATTATTCTCTCCATGGTGGTATGTGGAACTTGTTTTGCAGAGCCGAACACTATCCTTGTGTTCAAAATCTTCTATGGAGTATTCGGAGGGAGAACCCGCCTTGCAATGCCGAAGACAAATCTGCGCGCCGGACTCATTGTCATTGAAGCCTGGTTCAGGGGCTACTGAGGGAGTCCTGGATTAGGGGGTATCCGGACAGCCGGACTACATCCTTTGGCCGGACTGTTGGACTATGAAGATACAAGATTGAAGACTTCGTCCCGTGTCCAGATGGGACTCTCCTTGGCATGGAAGGCAAGCTTGGCAATACGAATATGTGGATATCCTTCCTTGTAACCGACTTTGTGTAACCCTAGCCCCCTCCGGTGTCTATATAAACCGGAGGGTTTAGTCCGTAGGACAACAACAATCATACCATAGGCTAGCTTCTAGGGTTTAGCCTCTACGATCTCGTGGTAGATCAACTCTTGTAATACTCATATCATCAAGATCAATCAAGTAGGAAGTAGGGTATTACCTCCATCAAGAGGGCCCGAATGGGTAAACATCGTGTCCCCTGCCTCTTGTTACCATCCGCCTTAGACGCACAGTTCGGGACCCCCTACCCGAGATCCGCCGATTTTGACACCGACAGAGGCCTTTTACAACACTTTGCTAGAGGGGGCAACTATCACAGACCTACGGGTCCATAGTTAGTAGCTAGATGGCTTCTTATCTCTTTTTGATCTTCAATACAATGTTCTCCTCGATTTCTTGGAGATCTATTTGATGCAACTCTTTTTTGTGGTGCGTTTGTTGGGATCTGATGAATTGTGAGTTTATGATCGGTTCTAACCATGAATATTATTTGAGTCTTTGCTGAAATATTTATGCATGATTGTTATGGCCTCGTATTTCTCCGATTTATTGGTTTGGTTTGGCCAACTAGATTGATTTATCTTGCCATGGGAAGAGGTGCTTTGTGATGGGTTCGATCTTGCGGTGCTCAATCTCAGTGATAGAAAGAGAC
The DNA here is from genome assembly GCA_032464435.1 of Aegilops umbellulata. Taxonomy (NCBI): domain Eukaryota; kingdom Viridiplantae; phylum Streptophyta; class Magnoliopsida; order Poales; family Poaceae; genus Aegilops; species Aegilops umbellulata. The sequence goes on from CP136058.1 coordinate 338,377,140, forward strand.
ATGACACGCATGTATCATTGCTATTAAGGGTAACAAGATGGAGTTTATTCATACGTGAGTTTATCTCGTCTACATCATGTCATTGTTCTTATTGCATTACTCCATTTTTCCATGAACTTAATACACTAGATGCATGCTGGATAGCAGTCCATGTGTGGAGTAATAGCAGTAGATGCAGAATCGTTTTGGTCTACTAATCTTGGACGTGATGCCTATATACATGATCATCGCCTTGGATACCGTCATAATTATTAGTTTTTCTATCAATTGCCCAACAGTAATTGATACGTCTCCAACATATCTATATATTTTTATTGTTCCATGTTGTTATATTATCAATCTTGGATGTTTTACAATCATTTTATATCAACTTTATATCATTTTTTGGGACTAGCCTATTGACATAGTGCCCAGTGCCAGTTGCTGTTTTTTTGCTTGTTTTTTACTTTGCAGAAAATCAATACCAAACGGAGTCCAAACGCAGCAAAACTTTTTGGAGATTTTTTCTGGACCAACAGACACGAGGGGCCAAAGAAGTACCAGAGTGTCACGGGATATCCACGGCCACCTATGGGACCAGGAGGCCCCTTTCTGGTTCGGTAGTGGGACGTCGCGTTGCACAAAGAGCAGACCAGCGCACGGTAGCACGATAGAGAGCACACAAGAAATTTACCCAGGTTCGGGCTGCCACGCGGCGTAAGACCATACTCCTGCTTTAGTGTATTGATGGTGGAATGGGGATGGTGAAACGCAGTACACTTGCCCGACAGAGGTTGCTGTAGGGCCGCAGTGACTACGCGCGTATGGTGGTGTGGGTTCATCCACTTTCCAACCCTTCCTACGGGTGCCATGTGCCTCCTTTTATAGATTAAGGGGTCACCACAATGGCAAAGTAGTCATTATCCGCTGATATGACAACAAACAGTGCTATCATACCTAACTCTGCGGGCTGACAGGGTGCATTAAATGCACCGCTTAGTGTCACATCACTGGTTGCCCGGCAAGGCTTGCCGGCTATCTTGCCAGCTCTTCGCCTGTTCTCTTGACACATAGCATGACGGGTGTCATCTGTGGGTTTCTTTTGTAGGAAATGGCTGCCATGTGGCGAATGACTGCCACTTAATCATCCTGCGGCTTGACACCACACTGATTGATGAGGTGGGTCGTGCTTGAGTGGTTGGTGGGGTGGTTCTGCCCCCGCGAGCCCCGGCAGACCTTACCGGGGGGCCTTGGTCGCCTGATTCTGGTGGTGGCCTCGCCCCTTGCCGGGCTCGCCTGCCCGGCAAGGGAGGCCCTTCTCTTGCCGATATATTGCTCCTGTGGCCTGATCTTGGTCCCTCTAAACTGCATGTTGGTTCTTCAATTCCCTTGGTCTCTCAATCTCTGACTTAAGCTGGTGCTTCAATCTTTTTCTTGTGCCTGTGCACAGTCTGGGCAACGGACCCAGGGTTTGTTGCACCAACAGAAGCCCCTAGGCCTGTCCCGAATGTGCCGTTGAGTGTCGTCAGGGTAGGGCCTAATAAGTGCACATGCATGGTTGCTGGAGGGGTTGGCCCCTTGTGGTCTCCATTGTTGCTTCATTAGCCTTGATTTTGGGCCAGTTTCCGGTTTCCCTGCGCATGGTGTAAAGCCAATAGTGGTGGGTCCGCTCCAGTGATGGACTGTGAATGACTTTAATGCACGGGGTAGAAACTCCCAATTTACTCTTCCCACAGCGCGCCCTTATTCTTGGCCACGCATGCTGCATGCATCGCGTGGGGTAGGTAACGGAGGCGCGTTTCATGGGAGAGCATCTTGGAGAGGGTCCACCCGCCTTGAATTGGCGGAGGAGGGTGGTGGTCACCCGTTGATGGAGCAGCTGCCCTTCCCCGCTCGGCCTATAAAAGGGAGGGCAGAGGAGGCCGGAGTCATCCATGTTTGCATTCTCCATCTTCTCCCCTTGTTCTCTGCTTCCGCCGGCGATGCCGAAGAGAAGAGCCCGGGTGCTGGTTGGGGTTATTGCTGCCCCATGCTGGTGTTGACGCTCGGGGAGTGAGCCTGGTCCTTGGCATGGCGAATCTCTTGGTCTCTTTGAGGCTCGGCCGGGAGGCGGGGCTGAAGATCGTTGGTAATCCCAGCATTGCCCCTCCCAGAGATCTTGGGGTTGTTGTCGACGAGAGGCACACCTTCCTGCCTAGCAAGGAGGGGAGCAACGCGCGTCAAGCCCCCCCGGCCGTTCCAGCTGCTTGTTGTTTCTCCGCTGGAGGCGTCGGAGAAGAGTATTGGCGCTTCCCGGGAGCAGCGGTGGTGAGGAGAAAGCGAGGGAAGACGGAGAAGGCGGGTGCAGGGGATCAGGTCGGAGTATGATGGCGTGGATGCCTTCGCCTCTGACTGTCGACCCGCCGCCTCGTCTTTCCGCTCTTCCCCTCCCTCCCCGGCACCGTCATCACCAACCTCTTCGGGTGTTAGCCGGGGAGGGATGTTCTCTTGGTGCCTTCTCCTTGCCTCCAGCAGTCTTCCGGTTGAGCTTTGGTGGATGACTCCATCGGCGCTCAAGCCGGGGCTTCTTGCTGGCTCTGGAGGTGGCGACCAGAAGGCGCCGCCCCGTCCCCCTCACTCTTCCTTCGCAGCCTCGCCACTCCCGGTCTTGTTAGGCCGTTCCCGATGGGCCCTGACGGGACCGGGGTGGGCTCCTGCTTGGGTGCTCATTTTCTCGTCTTTTCCTCCTTCCGCCACAGTGCCCGAAGGAGGGAAAACGAAAGGGAAAACTTTGTTTTTGCCATTCTAGTTTTTGCCAACTTTGCTTATGCCACTCTAGAATTTGACATCTCACTTTTGCCACTCTTAGCTTCTGACAGTAATAACAAATGCCATTCCATGGCAAAATCGATAATTTTTCATTTCACTTTTGCCACTCTTAGCTTTTGACATGTACCACAATTGCCACTCTATTTTTTTTGCTTTTGCCACAGAATGGCAAAAGTGATATATTGTCAAAAGCTAAGAGTGGCAAAAGTGAAATGTCAAATTCTAGAGTGGCATAAGCTAAGTTGGCAAAAACTAGAGTGGCAAAAACAAAGTTTTCCCAAAAGAAAACAGGGGATCACGGGGCACTTATCTTTTTTATCTTAAATTTGTAGGCAATCGCCAAATTTTAATTCAAATAATGTAATCTCTTGAGTCCATCTTTGTGTTCTGTAATGCTTGTACTTGTATCTGTTGGGGAACGTAGTAATTTCAAAAAATTTCCTACGCGCACGCAAGATCATGGTGATGCATAGCAACGAGAGGGGAGAGTGTTGTCTACGTACCCTCGTAGACCGAAGCGGAAGCGTTGACACAACGTAGAGGAAGTAGTCGTATGTTCTCCTCGCGATCCAACCGATCACAGCACCGTTACTCCGGCACCTCCGAGTTCTTGGCACACGTTCAGCTCGATGACGATCCCCGGGCTCCGATCCAGCAAAGCGTCGAGGAAGAGTTCCGTCAGCACGACGGCGTGGTGACGATCTTGATGTGTTACCGGCGCAGGGCTTCGCCTAAGCACTGCAACGATATGATCGAGGTGGAATTTGGTGGAAGGGGGCACCGCACACGGCTAAGGAACGATCCGTAGATCAACTTGTGTGTCTTTGGGGTGCCCCCTGCCCCCGTATATAAAGGAGCCAAGGGGGAGGGGCTGGCCGGCCAACTCTTGGTGCGCCAGGAGAGTCCTACTCCCTCTGGGAGTAGGATTCCCCCCCCCCCCCCCAAATCCTAGTTGGACTAGGATTCTCCAAGGGGGAGAGAGAGAGAGAGGGGGCGCCCACCTCTCCTAGTCCTAATAGGACTAGGGGAAGGGGGGGAGGCGCGCAGCCCCTAGGGCAGCCCTCTCACCTCTCCTCCAAGGCCCATGTTGGCCCATTATGCTCCCGGGGGGGGGGGGGGTTCCGGTAACCCTCCCGGTATTCCGGTAAAATCCTGATTTCACCTGGAATGCATCCGATGTCCAAACATAGGCTTCCAATATATAATTCTTTATGTCTCGACCATTTCGAGACTCCTCGTCACGTCCGTGATCACATCCGGGACTCCGAACTCCTTCGGTACATCAAAATGTATAAACTCATAATAACTGTCATCGTAACGTTAAGCGTGCGGACCCTACGGTTCGAGAACAATGTAGACATGACCGAGACACGTCTCCGGTCAATAACCAACAGCGGGACCTGGATGCCCATATTGGCTCCTACATATTCTACGAAGATCTTTATCGGTCAGACCGCATAACAACATACGTTGTTCCCTTTGTCATCGGTATGTTACTTGCCCGAGATTCGATCGTCGGTATCCAATACCTAGTTCAATCTCGTTACCGGCAAGTCTCTTTACTCGTTCTGTAATACATCATCTCGCAACTAACTCATTGGTTGCAATGCTTGCAAGGCTTTATGTGATGTGCATTACCGAGAAGGCCCTGAGATACCTCCCCGACAATCGGAGTGACAAATCCTAATCTCGAAATACGCCAACCCAATATGTACCTTTGGAGACACCTGTAGAGCACCTTTATAATCACCCAGTTACGTTGTGACGTTTGGTAGCACACAAAGTGTTCCTACGGTAAACGGGAGTTGCATAATCTCATAGTTAAAGGAACATGTATAAGTCATGGATAAAAAGCAATAGCAACATACTAAACGATCGGGTGCTATGCTAATGGAATGGGTCATGTCAATCAGATCATTCAACTAATGATGTGACCTTGTTAATCAAATGACAACTCCTTTGTCCATGGTTAGGAAACTTAACCATCTTTGATTAACAAGCTAGTCAAGTAGAGGCATACTAGTGACACTCTGTTTGTCTATGTATCCACACATGTATTATATTTCCAGTTAATACAATTCTAGCATGAATAATAAACATTTATCATGACATGTAAGGAAATAAATAATAACTTTATTATTGCCTCTAGGGCATATTTCCTTCAGTCTCCCACTTGCACTAGAGTCAATAATCTAGTTCACATCGCCATGTGATTACCAGCAATACTTCACATCACCATGTGATTAACACCCATAGTTCACATCGATATGTGATCAACACCCAAAGGGTTTGCTAGATTCAGTAATCTAGTTCACATCGCTATGTGATTAACACCCAAAGAGTACTACGGTGTGATCATGTTTTGCTTGTGAGAGAAGTTTAGTCAACGGGTCTGCCACATTCAGATCCGTTATGTATTTTGCAATTTTCTATGTCTACAATGCTCTGCACGGAGCTACTTTAGCTAATTGCTCCCACTTTCAATATGTATCTAGATTGAGACTTAGAGTCATCTAGATTAGTGTCAAAACTTGCATCGACGTAACCTTTTACGACGAATCCTTTTGTCACATCCATAATCGAGAAACATATCCTTATTTTACTAAGGATAATTTTGACCGATGTCCAGTGATCTACTTCCTAGATCACTATTGTACTCCCTTGCTTAACACAGTGTAGGGTATACAATAGATCTGGCACATAGCATGGCATACTTTATAGAATCTATGGCTGAGGCATAGGAAATGACTTTCATTCTTTTTCTATCATCTGCCGTGGTCGGGCTTTGAGTCTTACTCAATTTCACACCTTGTAATACAGGCAAGAACTCTTTCTTTGACTGTTCCATTTTGAACTACTTCAAAATCTTTTCAAGGTATGTACTTATTGAAAAACTTATCAAGCGTCTTGATCTATCTCTATAGATCTTGATGCTCAATATGTAAGCAGCTTCACCGAGGTCCTTCTTCGAAAAAACTCCTTTCAGATACTCCTTTATGCTTTACAGAATAATTCTACATTATTTCCGATCAATAATATGTCATTTACATATACTTATCAGAAATGCTGTAGTGCTCCCACTCACTTTCTTGCAAATACAGGCTTCACCGCAAGTCTGTATAAACCTATATGCTTTGATCAACTCATCAAAGCGTATATTCCAACTCCGAGATGCTTGCACCAGTCCATAGATGGATCGCTGGAGCTTGCACATTTTGTTAGCACCTTTAGGATTGACAAAACCTTCTGGTTGCATCATATACAACTTCTTCTTTAATAAATCTATTAAGGAATGCAGTTTTGTTTATCCATTTGCCAGATTTCATAAAATGCGGCAATTGCTAACATGATTCGAACAGACTTTAAGCATAGATACGAGTGAGAAACTCTCATCGTAGTCAACACCTTGAACTTGTCGAAAACCTTTTGCAACAATTCTAGCTTTGTAGATAGTAACACTACTATCAGTGTCCGTCTTCCTCTTCAAGATCCATTTATTTTCTTTGGCTTGCCGATCATCGGGCAAATCCATCAAAGTCCATACTTTGTTCTCATACATGGATCATATCTCAGATTTCATGGCCTCTAACCATTTCGCGGAATCTGGGCTCATCATCGCTTCCTCATAGTTCGCAAGTTCGTCATGGTCTAGTAACATGACTTCCAGAACAGGATTATCGTACCACTCTGGTGCGGATCTCACTCTAGTTTACTTACGAGATTCGGTAGTAACTTGATCTGAAGTTACATGATCATCATCATTAGCTTCCTCACTAATTGGTGCAGTAGTCACAGGAACAGATTTCTGTGATGAACTACTTTCCAATAAGGGAGAAGGTACAATTACCTTATCAAGTTCTACTTTCCTCCCACTCACTTCTTTCGAGAGAAACTCCTTCTCTAGAAAGGATCCATTCTTAGCAACAAATGTCTTGCCTTTGGATCTGTGATAGAAGGTGTACCCAACAATTTCCTTTGGGTATCCTATGAAGACATATTTCTCCGATTTGGGTTTGAGCTTATCAGGATGAAACTTTTCCATATAAGCATCACAACCCCATACTTTAAGAAACGACAACTTTGGTTTCTTGCTAAACCACAGTTCATATTGTATCTTCTCAACGGACTTAGATGGTGCCCCTTTTAACGTGAATGCAGCTGTCTCTAATGCATGATCCCAAAACGATATTGGTAAATTGGTAAGAAACATCATAGATTGTACTATATCCAATAAAGTACGGTTATGACGTTCGGACACACCATTATGCTGTGGTGTTCCAGGTGGCATGAATTTGTGAAACTATTCCACACGATTTTAACTGAAGGCCAAAACTCGTAACTCAAATATTTTACCTCTGCGATCATATCGTAGAAACTTTTTATTTTCTTGTTACGATGATTATCCACTTCACTCTGAAATTCTTTGAACTTTTCAAACATTTCAGACTTATGTTTCATTAAGTAGATATACCCATATCTGCTTAAATCATCTGTGAAGTTCTAAAAATAATGATACTTGTCGCGAGCCTTAATATTCATCGGACCACATACATCAGTATGTATGATTTCCAACAAATCTGTTGCTTGCTCCATTGTTCCGGAGAACGGCGTTTTAGTCATCTTGCCCAAGAGGCATGGTTCGCAAGCATCAAGTGATTCATAATCAAGTGATTCCAAAATCCCATCAGCATGGAGTTTCTTCATGCGCTTTACACCAATATGACCTAAACGGCAGTGCCACAAATAGGTTGCACTATCATCATTAACTTCGCATCTTTTGGTTTCAATATTATGAATATGTGTATCACTGCGATCGAGATCCAATAAACTATTTTCATTGGTGTGTATGACCATAGAAGGTTTTATTCATGTAAACAGAACAACAATTTATTCTCTTACTTAAATGAATAACCGTATTGCAATTAACATGATCAAATCATATTCATGCTCAACGCAAACACCAAATAACACTTATTTAGTTTCAACACTAATCCCGAAAGTATAGGGAGTGTGTGATGATGATCATATCAATCTTGGAACCACTTCCAACACACATCGTCACCTTGCCCTTTAACTAGTCTTTGTTCATTCTGCAACTCCCGTTTCGAGTTACTAATCTTAGCAACTTGAACTAGTACCAAATACTGAGGGGTTGCTATGAACACTAGTAAAGTACACATCAATAACATGTATATCAAATATACATATGTTCACTTTGCCATCCTTCTTATCCGCCAATCACTTGGGGTAGTTCCGCTTCCAGTGACCAGTCCCTTTGCAGTAGAAGCACTTAGTCTCAGGCTTAGGACCAGACTTGGGCTTTTTCACTTGAGCAGCAACTTGCTTGCCGTTCTTCTTGAAGTTCCCCTTCTTTCCTTTTGCCCTTTTCTTGAAACTAGTGATCTTGTCAATCATCAACACTTGATGTTTTTCTTTGATTTCTACCTTCGCTGATTTTAGCATCGCGAAGAGCTTGGGAATATTTTCCGTTATCCCTTGCATATTATAGTTCATCACGAAGTTCTACTAACTTGGTGATGGTGACTAGAGAATTCTGTCAATCACTATCTTATCTGGAAGATTAACTCCCACTTGATTCAAGCGATTGTAGTACCCAGACAATCTGAGCACATGCTCACTTGTTGAGGGATTCTCCTCCATCTTTTAGCTATAGAACTTGTTGGAGACTTCATATCTCTCAACTCGGGTATTTGCTTGAAATATTAACTTCAACTCCTAGAACATCTCATATGCTCCATGACGTTCAAAACGTCTTTGAAGTCCCGATTCTAAGCAGTTAAGCATGGTGCACTAAACTATTAAGTAGTCATCATATTGAGCTAGCAAAACGTTCATAATGTCTGCATCTGCTCCTGCAATAGGTCCGTCACCTAGCGGTGCATCAAGGACATAATTCTTCTGTGCAGCAATGAGGATAAACCTCAGATCACGGATCCAATCCACATCATTGCTACTAACATTTTTCAACACAATTTTCTCTAGGAACATATCAAAATGAACACAGGGAAGCAACAACGCGAGCTATTGATCTACAACATAGATATGCTAATACTACCAGGACTAAGTTCATGATAAATTTAAGTTCAATTAATCATATTACTTAAGAACTCCCACTTAGATAGACATCCCTCTAATCCTCTAAGTGATCACGTGATCCAAATCAACTAAACCATGTCCGATCATCACGTGAGATGGAGTAGTTTCAATGGTGAACATCTTATGTTGATCATATCTACTATATGATTCACGCTCGACCTTTCGGTCTCTGTGTTCCGAGGCCATATCTGTTATATGCTAGGCTCGTCAAGTTAAACCTGAGTATTCCGCGTGTGCAACTGTTTTGCACCCGTTGTATTTGAACGTAGAGCCTATCACACCCGATCATCACGTGGTGTCTCAGCACGAAGAACTTTCGCAACGGTGCATACTCAGGGAGAACACTTCTTGATAATTAGTGAGAGATCATCTTATAATGCTACCGTCAATCAAAGCAAGATAAGATGCATAAAAGATAAACATCACGTGCAATCAATATAAGTGATATGATATGGCCATCATCATCTCGTGCTTGTGATCTCCATCTTTGAAGCACCGTCATGATCACCATCGTCATCGGCGCGACACCTTGGTCTCCATCGTAGCATCGTTGTCGTCTCGCCAATCTTGTGCTTCCACGACTATCACTAACGCTTAGTAATAAAGTAAAGCATTACATCGCGATTGCATTGCATACAATAAAGCGACAACCATATGGCTCCTGCCAGTTGCCGATAACTCGGTTACAAAACATCATCATCTCATACAATAAAATTTAGCATCATGTCTTGACCATATCACATCACAACATGCCCTGCAAAAACAAGTTAGACGTCCTCTACTTTGTTTGTTGCAAATTTTACGTGGCTGCTACGGGCTTAAGCAAGAACTCATCTTACCTACGCATCAAAACCACAACGATAGTTTGTCAAATAGACTCCGTTTTAACCTTCTCAAGGACCGGGCGTAGCCACACTCGATTCAACTAAAGTTGGAGAGACAGTCTTCCGCAAGCCATCTATGTGCAAAGCACGTCGAGGGAACCGGTCTCGCGTAAGCGTACGCGTAAGGTTGGTCCGGATCGTCTCGTCCAACAATACCGCTGAACCAAAGTATGACATGCTGGTAGGCAGTATGACTTGTATCGTCCACAACTCACTTGTGTTCTACTCGTGCAAATAACATCAAACCATAAAAACCTAGGCTCGGATGCCACTGTTGGGGAACGTAGTAATTTCAAAAAATTTCCTACGCGCACGCAAGATCATGGTGATGCATAGCAACGAGAGGGGAGAGTGTTGTCTACGTACCCTCGTAGACCGAAGCGGAAGCGTTGACACAACGTAGAGGAAGTAGTCGTACGTTCTCCTCGCGATCCAACCGATCACAGCACCGTTACTCCGGCACCTCCGAGTTCTTGGCACACGTTCAGCTCGATGACGATCCCCGGGCTCCGATCCAGCAAAGCGTCGAGGAAGAGTTCCGTCAGCACGACGGCGTGGTGACGATCTTGATGTGTTACCGGCGCAGGGCTTCGCCTAAGCACTGCAACGATATGATCGAGGTGGAATTTGGTGGAAGGGGGCACCGCACACGGCTAAGGAACGATCCGTAGATCAACTTGTGTGTCTTTGGGGTGCCCCCTGCCCCCGTATATAAAGGAGCCAAGGGGGAGGGGCTGGCCGGCCAACTCTTGGTGCGCCAGGAGAGTCCTACTCCCTCTGGGAGTAGGATTCCCCCCCCCCCCCAAATCCTAGTTGGACTAGGATTCTCCAAGGGGGAGAGAGAGAGAGAGGGGGCGCCCACCTCTCCTAGTCCTAATAGGACTAGGGGAAGGGGGGGAGGCGCGCAGCCCCTAGGGCAGCCCTCTCACCTCTCCTCCAAGGCCCATGTTGGCCCATTATGCTCCCGGGGGGGGGGGGGGTTCCGGTAACCCTCCCGGTATTCCGGTAAAATCCTGATTTCACCTGGAATGCATCCGATGTCCAAACATAGGCTTCCAATATATAATTCTTTATGTCTCGACCATTTCGAGACTCCTCGTCACGTCCGTGATCACATCCGGGACTCCGAACTCCTTCGGTACATCAAAATGTATAAACTCATAATAACTGTCATCGTAACGTTAAGCGTGCGGACCCTACGGTTCGAGAACAATGTAGACATGACCGAGACACGTCTCCGGTCAATAACCAACAGCGGGACCTGGATGCCCATATTGGCTCCTACATATTCTACGAAGATCTTTATCGGTCAGACCGCATAACAACATACGTTGTTCCCTTTGTCATCGGTATGTTACTTGCCCGAGATTCGATCGTCGGTATCCAATACCTAGTTCAATCTCGTTACCGGCAAGTCTCTTTACTCGTTCTGTAATACATCATCTCGCAACTAACTCATTGGTTGCAATGCTTGCAAGGCTTTATGTGATGTGCATTACCGAGAAGGCCCTGAGATACCTCCCCGACAATCGGAGTGACAAATCCTAATCTCGAAATACGCCAACCCAATATGTACCTTTGGAGACACCTGTAGAGCACCTTTATAATCACCCAGTTACGTTGTGACGTTTGGTAGCACACAAAGTGTTCCTACGGTAAACGGGAGTTGCATAATCTCATAGTTAAAGGAACATGTATAAGTCATGGATAAAAAGCAATAGCAACATACTAAACGATCGGGTGCTATGCTAATGGAATGGGTCATGTCAATCAGATCATTCAACTAATGATGTGACCTTGTTAATCAAATGACAACTCCTTTGTCCATGGTTAGGAAACTTAACCATCTTTGATTAACAAGCTAGTCAAGTAGAGGCATACTAGTGACACTCTGTTTGTCTATGTATCCACACATGTATTATATTTCCAGTTAATACAATTCTAGCATGAATAATAAACATTTATCATGACATGTAAGGAAATAAATAATAACTTTATTATTGCCTCTAGGGCATATTTCCTTCAGTATCAGCATATGAATGAAAAAGATGGACCTTGCCGGGAACCCGTGCATGTATATGTCCATGCAGAGGTGGAATGCCTCTTTAATGAAAATAAACGAGTTTTTCTCGACAGGATATCCTACCTGCACCCTCTTTGTCTGCTAGAGAGCTACGTCTGCCGGGGGACAGACAGAGGGGCCAGCCCCTCGCCAACTCCTTTTTACTAAAGCCCACTGCAACCATCCTGACTGAAGCAATGTTCGAGTCATGGATGGGAGCACCTAAGTTTCAAAAGAGAGGCGAGGTTTTCTCATGCAAAGTTATAGCTTTACAGAACACTAATGGACAAGAGGTAAAACTTATCTGTTTGGCTTGCCAGGGATCGCCGTGCCGTGCAATTTTCTCGTCTCTTGTCGAAGCCAAGTTCACGGCAGGAACCTGCAATTCCATGTAGATGAGAATGAATGCAGGATGCAATCGTATCTATATGCATATGCAAATGCTCATGAAATGCTTATGTAGTGATCTTGGTGTGCTCATGCATGCATGCAATCTTAGTTGGGGGCCCCCATACAGCACTTCTTTATTTTCTCTTGCATGGGGTCATCGCCCCGGCTTTGTACAAGGGGTTACATGCAGCTGAGGCAAGGCCTGTACAAAAGGGTGGCTGCCGGGTAGTGCCCGACAGCCTCGCGCCTTACGGGTAGTACTTGCGGAGATGCTCAATATTCCATGAGTTTTGCAAATGAGTGCCATCTCAAGTCTCTAGACGGACTGCTCTAGGTCTGGTGACTCGTACCACCCGGTAAGGGCCTTCCCACTTCGGTGACAACCTGTTTGTACCCTTGGAGGACTAACGCGCCTAAGGACAAGGTCACCTTCCTCAAAACACCGGGCATGAACCCTGCGGCTGTGATAGCGATGCAGGGCTTGCTGGTAGCGTGTAGCACGCATAGCAGCCCGAAGACGATTCTCCTTGAGTAGCACAGCGTCGTCACGCCGGTGCTGATCTTGCGCTACTTCATCGTAGGCAAGCACTCAAGGGGACCCGTAAATGAGTTCCGTGGGGATAACAACTTCTGCTCCGTAGACCTGGGAGAAGGGAGTCTGCTCGGTAGCTTGGTTAGGTGTCGTTCTGAGGGACCAGAGAACTACCGGTAGCTCCTTGATCCACCGCCTGCCGTGCTTCTGCAGCATATCAAAAGTTCTTGTATTGAGTCCATGTAGCACTTCAGTGTTCGCCCTCTCAGCTTGTCCATTGCTCCGGGGGTGTGCCATAGAGGCGGATGAGATCTTGCATCCGAGGGTACGGACATATTGCATGAAGGCGTGGCCCGTGAATTGGGTGCCGTTGTCGGTGATGATCCTTGCCGGAACTCCAAAACGACACACCAATTATTTCAAGAACTTGATAGTCGACTGAGCAGTCACCTTACTCACGACAGTCACTTCCAGCCACTTTGTAAACTTGTCGATAGCGACGAACAAGAATTCAAAGCCCCCGATTGCTCGGGGGAAGGGGCCGAGGATATCGAGCCCCCAAACCGAAAATGGCCATGATAAAGGGATTGTCTGAAGGGCTTGGGCAGGCACGTGTGTTCTCTTGGAATGGAACTGGCAGGCTTCACATGTCGTGACGAGCTCGACCGCATCTTGGAGGGCTGTGGGTCAATAGAACCCTTGCCAGAATGCTTTCCCAACTAATGCCCTTGATCCAATGTGTGAGCCGCACATTCCTCTGTGAATCTTAGCCAGCAGTTCCTTTACATCTTCCCGGCAGACACACTTCAATTTCACATTGTTAGACCTCCTTCTGTATAGAGTGTCATCGACAAACTGATACATACTGGCCCTCTGGGCTACTTTCTCAGCTATCTTGGTCGCCGGAAAGTTCTCCGGTTTGGAGGAAGCGGATGATGTGCCTTGCCCAGTTGGAGCCTGGGGCTTGGCAACGAGGACTAGCGGCACCTCCTTTGTTGCAGGAGCACCAGCCTCGTTCGCGGGGTCCATGGGCCTGGCTGGAGGGGGTGGTCCGGCAGGCTGTGAGGAGTTGTTTCTGGTAGGGTCTCTACTGGGAGCGGACGGCTCGACCAGGAGAGGCTTACCGTAGTCCAACTTTCTCCTTTTCCGAGCCATTGTGGCTGGTGGTACGGAGGGCTGTGAGAGATAGAGAACAAAGGTTCCTGGTTCCACAGGAAGCTTCTTCGTAGCACACTTTGACAGGTGATAAGCTATGCTGTTTTCTGCACGGGTATGTCTCTGTTTGCAACCCATCAAAGTGCTCCTCCAATCTCCTCACTTCCTCAACGTATGCTTCCATCAATGGGCTTTGATAATCCTTGTTAACTTATCTCACCACAAGCTATGAATCTCCTCGTATGAAACTTCTTGATTCCCAATTCTACTGCAGTTCTGAGCCCAGCAAGGAGCCCTTCATACTCAGCTGTATTGTTGGCGGCTTCTTCCCGGGCAAAGTGCATTTGGACGACATACTTCAAGTGCTCCCCGAAGGGGGCAACAAGAAGCGCGCCAGCCCCCACACCTTGTAGGGAAAAAGCACCATCAAAATACATAATCCATTCTTGGGGTGATTCCTTGCCGGGGATAGCTGTCTCTGTCACTTCCTCATCAGGGGTTGGCGACCATTCTACAATAAACTCTGCCAGCGCCCTGCTCTAAATAGTTGATGTGCTCTCAAACTTCAAACCAAAGCTGGATAACTCCAAAGCCCACTCCACTATTCTACCGGTAGCCTTAGGGTTTTGGAGTATCCTTTGCAACGGAAAATGAGTGATAACTGTGATCTCATGGGCTTGGAAGTAGTGGCTCAGTTTCCTTGAGGCCATAATGAGACCAAAGATCAACTTTTGCACGCCAGAGTACCTCGATCTAGCCCCTTGTAACAAGGAGCTGACGAAGTACACCGGGCATTGCATCAATTTCTTCCTTGCCGCATCCTTGGGGTTGCTCCCGTTGCCGTGCTCATTGCTGTTCCGATCCTTTTCTGACTCTTCCATTATCTGCCCACTTTTTGCCACATCCACTTCTCATTGTGCTACCAAGGCCGCACTGACCACTTGGTTGGTTGCCGCCAAGTATAGCAACAACAACTCTTGGGGTTTGGGTGCAACCAAGGTAGGCACAGACGATAGGTAGGCCTTCAACTTCTGCAGAGTTGCATCTGCTTCTAGGGTCCACTTCATAGGCCCTGCTTTCTTCATAATTTTAAAGAGCGGCAGGGCACGCTCGGCAGACTTGGAAATGAATCTACTTAGCGCGACAACGCATTCCGTCAAGCGCTTCACATCCTTAACTGTCCTTGGCGCTTGGATCTACTCGATGGCTTTGATCTTGTCGGGGTTAGGTTCGATCCCCCGATGGGACACGAAGAAACCAAGCTGCTTGCCGGAGGGGACACCAAACACACACTTCTCCGGATTAAGCTTCAAGTTGATCTTGCACAGATTAGCAAATGTCTCCTCCAAATCTAGGATAAGGGTGGTCTTATCCTTGGTTTTTACCATGATATCATCCATATAGGCTTCTATGCTTCAGTGTAACTGTGGTTCAAAACCAATCTGAACTGCCCTTGCAAAAGTGGACCCGACACTCTTTAGTACGAATGGTATGCGGACAAAGCAGTACGTACCACATGGAGTGATGAACGATGTCTTCTCTTTATCTTCCTCGGACAAAAAGATCTGGTGATATCCAGAATATGCATCCAGAAAGGAGAGCAAATCACACCCTGAAGTGGAATCCACAATCTGGTCGATACGCCGCAAGGGAAATGGGTCCTTCGGGCAAGCCTTGTTGAGATCTGTGAAATCAATGCAAAGCCTCCATTTCCCATTAGCCTTCCGGACTACCACTGTATTTGCTAACAATGTAGGATGCAATACTCCTCTGACTAAACCAGCTGCCTCCAGTTTCTTGATTTCCTCAGGAATGAACCGCTGCCTTTCCAAGGCCTGCTTCCGGACTTTCTGCTTGACAGGTCGGGCATGTGGGCAAACAACAAGGTGGTGCTTGATTACCTCCCTGGGAACACCGGGGATATTAGATGGTTGCCAGGCAAACACATCGATATTCGCCCGTAGGAGGGCAACGCGTGCGCTTTCCTATTTGTCATCAAGGGTGGCGCCGATGGTGAAAGTACCGTCAACGCCAGTCAGCCCTGCCAGGACCTTCTTCACTTGGGGTGTAGCAACCTTGGATCTCTTACTATCGGAACACTCCGGCACGTCGTCAACGGGTGCCATGCACTCGGAGGAGGCACGCTTCCCAGACTCCTTGCCGGAGGTCCTACAATCCCTTTTCTTGCCTTTGATTTCCTTGGCAGGAGCAGTTGCTCCCGTAGCCTCTATTGCGACTGCATCCCGGTACATCTTGTCCACATAGATAATTGCATCCTTCTCATCTGATGGGATAGTGATGACTCCCAGTGGCCTAGGCATCTTCAGAGTGTTATAAGCATAGTGGGATGCTGCCATGAACTTGGCCAGGGCCGGGCGTCCAAGAATCCCATTGTACGGTAGGGGGAGATCAACCACATCAAACACAACCTTCTCTGTCCGGTAGTTCAGTTCTCCTCCAAACGTCACCGACAACGTAATCTTCGCTTTAGGATGGCTCCTGCCGGGGTTAACTCCTTAAAACGTGCCGGTAACCTCTAGCTCTTCTTTTCCTATCTGAAGCTTGCTGATAACTGCTGGGGAGATCAGAGTCAACCCAGCCCCGCCATCCACTAACATCTTTGTGACCTTGAGGTTGCGAATTGTCGGGGAGACCAACAATGGCAAGCATCCTACTGCGATGGTGCGGCCAGGGTGATCCTCCTCATCAAAGATGATTGGCGTGCGGGACCATTTGAGCGGTTTCCGGGCCTCTGGAGCTGGCTCCACAACATTGATCTGTCGTTCCCATCGCTTGAGCTGGCAGTGGGAGGCGTGCAAAGATGCACCCCCATCAATGCATAGGGTGTCATTGGCCTTTTGAAATTCCTTCTCACCGGTTTCCTCTTCATTCCCTTCATCACTCACATCATCACAAACTTCCTTCTCTTGACCCCTGGCGGGTTTTCCTTGGTTCCGTAAAGGTTTGCTGGGGTGATTTACTTCACCGCCTCGGCCCTTTCCGCCAGCGGCATTCTGACCTTTTTCCTTGTCACGCTTATCATATTCCGCCCTCTGTTTCTTAACAAGCTGCTCAACCTGGTAACACTCCTGAAGGTCATGGCCCTTGGTCCCATGGATCTTGCAGTATGGGCCATTGCCTTTCCCAGCTTTCTTGGCGGCAGCGGCTTCCCCGCAGGCTGTGCAAGTGGAAACTTCCTTGCCGGGGGCCTCAGCCTTGGCCTTCTTGCCGGTACTATGTGTGCCCAAACCTTCTATAGTCATCACTGCCTTATCTCTTGGCTTCTTATTGTGCTTCTTGCCCTTTCTCTGACTGGTTGATTCATCCTCTGAATCAACATTGACGCAATCCTCCTCTTCGGGCAACTTCCTTCCTTCCTCCATCCGAGCACATTTATCCACCAGTGTGTATAGCTCCTTCACAGTCTTGGGCAACCACACATTCATCTTAGAACGAATGCGACGATTGCGCACATTGGACTGGAAGGCTGCTATAACGGCTGCCGGATGGATATTTGGAATATTTCTATGAACTTTAGTGAATCTTTGTAAATACTTATGGAGAGTTTCTCCTTCCTTCTGCTGGAGAAGTTGCAGGTCGCTGGGTCTGCCGGGCTCTGGGTGGCCACCGGTGAAGGCACCGATGAACTCGTAGCACAGGTCTGCCCATGAAGAAATGGTGTTCTCTGGCAGGTGCATCAGCCAAGACCTCTCGTTGGACTTGAGAGCCAAAGGGAAGTAGTTGGCGAACACCTTCTCATATCTTCCCCCGACAGCTTGAACAACGATGGTGTAGATGCTCAGGAACTCTGCCGGGTTCAGCCTCCCGTCATACTTCTCAGGTATCTCTGGCTTGAACGTGCGAACGGACGGCCAACGGACTTGCCGCAGCTCTCGTATAAAGGCAGGGCAGCTGACCTCGAAAGGTAGGCACCTGCCAACACTGAGCGCAAGCTCATCGACGCTGAGGCCGCCGCACCCCTCGGTTTGGCGGAGGTCGTGGAGGCGCTGATCTATGACGACGCATGTGTCTCCCCGCCACCTATCCTCTGGGGCTCGACGCTGGCCTGGACATGCTCGAGGGTTAGAAGAGGCCATCGAGACATCGTCGGGGTCTTGATTCAGCTGCGCTCGCGTAGACTGCCGTGGTGGGGACTGCACTATCGCTCTCTCTAACACACGCATGCTGTTAAACACACACACGCACACGCACACACAGGTTCATAGAATAGGAAAATCGTGCGAGTGCGAAGCCACAGGAAGTGAGATACAAATGGAGTACGTACAAGAAGAGAAGAGGTGACAAATATTCCATCAAACCTGGACTGAGGAGTAGTACTCCCTCCGTCTAGGTGTTAAGTCATCCTACGGAAATCAAATATTCCCAAAATGTTTAGGCGTCGTCCATTAACTTCACATCTCAATCCCCTCCTGGCCTTGTTGCTAGCGAGCGTTGTTACTTAGGGAGCGTTTGGATCCTTAGCAAGAACAGCTTGTAGCATAGCCGGGCAAGGTTAGGCGTTTGGAACTGTTAAAATATGTTAGCTTTTGTGGGCCAGCTAGCTTGGGTGGGCTAGAAAAACCTTGCTAGCTCAGGAGAGCCAGATCGGCTCGCTTCTGATGGCAAACTTCGCGTAGTAGTAACATAGACTAGTAACATATGCATGTTGTACTAGTCCAAGTTACTCACCACTATGACCAGCCTAAGCAATGTAACCAAACGCTCCTTACTCTGCCTTGTTATCTCCCCCGGAAACCCAATGCATGGAGCGCAACTACGCGTTGATCAGTCAAGAAATCAAAGCCGGCTTACATGCGAGTTAATACGTGGCCCTGCATGGTAGCTAAAACGACATCTCTTAGTTGTTTGGATTAATTGTTCCGTTTAGAGACAGAAATCAGGGCTTTGATTGGAGGAATGATAGGTCAAGTTTCTCCTTCTCCTCCAATCTTCTTGCACCTTGGTCCCGTTGCACCTTCTAACATGACTTATTACACCTAGACGGAGGGAGTCATACGAGATACAGTGGCACACTGACTTAGGTCGAATACAAGTGCCCAAAATTGTGTGCATGTTATAATAAGGATTCACTTATAATAGTACGTGAGCGAACAGATGGATCAATTGGACAGTATTCCCGAGCAGCAGTGAGATGTGTGAGGTAAGATACACCGCTGCCGCTTTTAATTTTTCTTATTAATTTGTTTGTTTCACCCTTTGACTGGTGGGACCCAACGTACTACGTGGAGAGAGGTAAGGTGACTAAGGCTGCATTATTTCTGCACCACTGTGGATAGTCTTACCACCAAAGCCACATGACACGATTATGATTTAAATCCCAATGACCCCCCCCCCCCCACACACACACACACAAAAACACGACATGCTTGTCACACGAATGTAGGAATGTATAAAAGGTTATTTTCCTCTCGTTGAACATAACGGGAGGGTTGTGTAGCTGGTTAGCCTGTTCGCTCATCAAACTTGAGGTCTCGGGTTCGATAACTACACTTGAGCATAATTCGTGCCAGGAGGATTCTTTGACTGGTCAAAATGGATGGATACGGAGCTATACGATCTCGTAGTGACCGTATAATCACCTCATCACGTATAAGCTGCAGCCTCGGTGCTTGTTTTCTAGGGTTTGCACTCTTCACACTCTATCCAGTATATATATACACGCTGGAGCCTCAGCGCTTGTAGTTGCTCTCTTCACACTCTCTCACCCTCTCCAGATCTAAACAAGACTTCGTTGGCCTCTCTCTCTCCCTTCACTGCTGGTCTGCTTCTAGTTGCCCTCTTCACACTCTCTCACCCTCTCTAGATCTAAACAAGACTTCGTTGGCCTCTCTCTCTCCCCTCACTGCTGGTTAAAGAGCCGACAGGATCCGTCCGCCGGGAAGGGAAGGAGGCTTAATGCTGTCGCCGTCGGCAAGGGAGGGAATCCACTACCGGCGCAACTGTTCACTTTCACCTAGCAGCGGCGCAGGAGGGCCTCCGACCCCTTCTTCTTCGCCGCCGTACATAGTGTGGGTCGAACGGCCTCCGGTCGCCCACCGAACCACACCCCAAGAACCTTATGGTATAATTTACTTATTCCACATGCATTGCTCTAGCTGCATGTGGGCTTTTTCCGCTTCTGCACTCGAATCTAGGTGTTGGATCAAACAGGAAATTAGTGGGGAAAGTTGTATACCATGAATCTAGGACGTGTTTCAAAGAGGAAAGGAATGGGGGAAAGTAGTGGGAAAAGTTGTATAGCATGAATCTAGGACGTGGTTCAAAAAGGAAAGGAAGGGGGAAAGTAGTGGGGAAAGTTGTATCGCATGAATCTAAGACGTGGTTCAAAGAGGACAGGAATGGGGGAAAGTAGTGGGGAAAGTTGTATAGCATAAATCTAGGACGTGGTTCACAGAGGAAATGAAGTGGGGAAAGTACTAGTACAGGCTGGCTATCCAGCACCTACGTTGGTCGAAAAGGGAAAACAATGACAAACGCAGTACGCACATCTGTAACAAACTGATCTTTTGTTTTGGGGGACAAGGCTGTAGAGTTTGAGCAGGACTATATTTGCTGCGCTCACATAGGGAAAGGTGTCTAAAGATAACAAAACTGGGACCAACACAAATATGCTCCTTAGTTGTTTGTTCTTTGTTGCAACAAACTATGCATCACCCCAGTACATCGGTAGATGCACATGGTGCTGGTGCGTCCACTGTCCCGTGCAACTCTTTAGCTGTAGTTAATCTAAGGCCCTGTTTGGTTTAAAACTCCCTAGTCCCTACTTGCTTGGTTCCAGGGACTAAACATGGACTAGAGGTTATTAAATGACATGCTAAAATACCATGTTACCCCTAGTAATGAAATAATAGAGACAAGGTGCGATGCGTGGCAGGGGCAACTATTGGAAAAAGTCCCAAAAAGATTCTCCCTTGGGGTCTTCTTTCTTTAGTCCCAAATGCCCACTTTTAGTCCCTAAAAGTCCCTCCTGTTTGGTTTAGATGGGACTGACACGGAGTTTTTCTAGTCCCTCGACCAAAATGTCCCTGTAAACAAGCACGCTCTAATAATGCCGTTGGAAAATTGATGCAATGCCATAGTTAAAAGAAAATTACATGTTTAATGAATTTTATTGTTAATATAATCTCTCTATTAATATTAATCAATGCCATCATTTGAGAAATGCTACCGTCTTGCTTTCTTTCCCATTTAGATAAGGTAGATGCTTCTTTTTGTTGGCTTATGTGTCATCCACCGTTATTGACCTCTAGTTGTTTCCTTTGCACCTCTGTGTAAACAGGGTTATCTACTTCACCTCGTTGCCATTGTGACCTTTTGTTGCACTACACAAAACACTTTTGTTTTAAGAGTGTTTTGTGCAGTTCAACCAAAATGTCACACCGACAACGTTGCTTGATTGCTTGATCTTAGTGGAACTGCACAAGAGGAGATGTTACTTCCTATCCGTGTTGGCAAATTTGGTTCAGATCTTCTTCTTGTGAGTTATTTGAATTTCGCGTCATGAAAGGTCAGTACTAGCCTTCTTTCACATGATTCTTCAGTGTGCTTTCATATGTTGTGCTACTTGTACGGTAATGTTGCTTGATTTTAGTGAACTGCACAAATGGAGACAAGACTTCCAATCTGTATGTGCACAGCAATATCCCATTGAGGTAAGATAAGAATATTTCACAACTGTTGGCCTGTATTTTGCCACTTTCATCAGAAAATTAATGTCATTGTTTAGTGCTATACTTGTGCAACCTAATTGACATGCCAAATCTTAAATTGAAGGCGAAGCTTGTCTGTTATTGAACCAAGTGATGAAGGGGAAGAACAAGCGGAAGAAAAATAAAAATCAACTCCTGGTGCTATAAAGAAGCACTGGAACTATGATGACACAAGTAATGATATAGTTTTGCATCTTAATTTATTGCCATGGATGGAACGAGCAATTGTTTTGCCACTGATTTGATGCCACTCTTAATGTAATACATAATTATCTCTACTTGTGCAAACAGGGATCTTCTTTGAAGATACCATATATTTTAGTGGAACTGCACAAGAAGATGTTGGAAACATTAATCTAATCGAGGAGTATATAGTAAGCATGGCCACCACAGTAGATAGCAACAGATGGTTCCAGAGAAGTGCTTCATCTGTATGCTCTACACAATAAGCCTCCTGACAAAGGTTGGTACTCGCCCACTAATTTCATCCGTATGATTGAGCTTTGTCATCTCTATTGGTGTTGTGCTACTGTTTAGATACTGTCATCAAAAAGTGGTATTGTCCTTGAGAAGTGCTTCATCTATGCTGTTTTAAATATTTCCTTTCCTTTTTTTCGAGCAAATAGGGATGCTAGCATTTTGTTATCCTCTTGTCTTTGCACAACAGGATCATCCTCCTCTGAAGAAGAATATGGAGTACGTGAAGTGACTAGTTCCGATTATGCCAGGATGAAGAAGCCCTGTCTATCTTCTCATCAGAAGGAGCAGTTGAAGGATGGTTACATTACCCCCCACAAGACCAATCTAACTTCAGCTCAGAAGGACTGACAAATCTCCATTTTCTTGCTGTGATGCACGAGTACAATGTTGTTCTAGGATTCTTTCCGGTGAGTTATATCTTTCTAAAAGTGTGCTCTACATGGACCATGTAGGTGCCTGTTTAAACTGTCAATTCATAGTACAGTTTGCTTTATACTAATCACTTTTTTTTGTATTTGTGAAAACAGGGGTGCTCAGCTTGATTTCAATGGGAACTGCACAAAATGTTCATGAATACATCGAATCATTCATTTCCACCACAAGAAAGGAGGTGCCGATAAGTTCAAGGCGTTGCAACATATAAGGGTGAAATCATACAAGCTACGCGCGAATTTGGTTGATTTTGGTGGAACCGCACAAAAAGAACAGCTGGTTTATTTAGCACGAGGTGCCATGTCGATGTCCGAACTGATGGCAAACCTGCCCATTCCACAATCGTAGGCATTTGATATTTTGGAATGGGAAAACCTTGTCAAATTTTGCTCATTGATTTTAGCAAGAAGACATGCGTTTGATATTTTCGAATGGGACGCCCTTTGCTGTCAGCAGCGTTGATCCATTTTTTATTTATTCTTTAGTTGTGAAGTAAATATTGTCTCTGACATGTGAATCGCTGAGATGCATAATCATCGATTGTTTTGAATGTTCTCTATGAATTGCCAAGCCTGTGTGTTTGATTGCAATGTACAGGAACGCTAAAAAGCTGCTCAAACTCTTTGTACTCCTTCTGTTCCTTTTTACTTAGCACATTGTGAAAGTGCATACTTTTTTTCTATAAGATTGGTCAAAGTAGAGATACTTTGACTGCATACAAAACTTGTATGCAGACTAGAAAGGACCGGAGGGAGTACATGTGAAACTGCTGCAAACGAGGTGATCACCCTGGGAATAATGCTAGTACGTATTGTTTTGCATGTTCATCCAATGCCAGTGATACAAGAATTCGAACTAATCGAAATAAATTCATTCATACACAGACGGATTTCATATAAACATGCCGGATTTCATTACATTTCATACATTCTTCAACTAAAAAGGGGTGCGTTGGAGGTATAATTAATTAACCGAAGCTACCCACCTGTGTCCGGCTGAGCCGAATAGAAGCTTCAATGACTTAACTGCAGGTGCAGTTGCATGACTGACATGTGGCCCAGATGCCTGTTGGGCCCACGTGTCAGTCAGCCAATTGCACCAGCAGTTAAGTAGAAGCAACGTCCTTCTCCAACATAGCTCTCTGACTCCACGTCGCCGCCAAGAAGCTAACCGGCCGTCAGTGGTCAACCCGCCTAGCTTGTCATAGCGATTAGGGCAACTAGGAGCCCAATTATCAGGATCCCCACATGACAAACACCTTTCTTCTTGTCATTCTTCTTCTTGAAGTTCGTGTGTTGCACAACCTTGTTCTTCCCATCAAACTTTGCTTTACCATCAAACTTGCCCTTGTTATTGAACTTGTGGGGCTGGAAGTTCTTCTTCTATACCAGATTGGCACTAGATCCTCCCTCAATTCCTCGAGCACGTGTGTCCTTTGCTCTCGCCTTTTCTTCCACATCAAGAGTGCCAATGAGATCCACGAAGGAGGAAGCTTAGTGATGATACCTCCGGCAACAAACTTGTCCGGTAGCATACAACTGAAGTGCTCAAGTTCTCTAGCAAATGACTGTATCTCGTGAGCTTGCTCAACCACGGAGTGCTCTTCAATCATCCTGTAATCATAGAATTGCTCCATGATGTACAACTTAGTGCCAGCAACCGGAGGGTAGCAACGGTGGCCTTACTTGGACCCGAGCGGTGGCGACCTACCGTGTTCTACTCTTCCCGTTTTCTATGTGGCGCGGCCTCGTTGGCAGCGGGGCGGGGCCTGGCGGAGCCGGCGATGTCCTCTGTCACGTTGCCGGCGGGCGGTGCCTCGGTGGAGCGGGAGAAATCCTCCCCCTCGTTGCCCAGCCTCAGCGGAGCCGGCGGTGTCCTCTGCCTCGTTGTTGGCGCCGCGGGGCCTCGGCGGAGCAGGGCCTCGTTGACGCCAGCGGAGCGGGGACTCGTCGGAGCTGGCATTGTCCTCTGCCTTGTCCTTGGTATCGCCAAACAGCGCCTCACCGCTTCATCGCCCTCTTTGTAGGCGGCCGCAGCCTCCGCCACCCGCATGCGGTACCGCCAGTGCTCGAGGCGGCCCTCGCGGGCGGAGTGGTACGAGTCGAGCAGCGCCTCCTGCTCCGCCCACTCCGTGGCAATCTGCTCCTCCGCCTGCAGGTGCTCCTAGAGGAGATGGTGGTTGTAGGCGGCGTCGGCCTGCGCCTCCCGGAACTGCTCCTCGCGCTTCTGCCTCACCGTGTCCATATATTGGGCACAGGACTCGCCGATGGTCATGGTGCAATGCACCGGTGAGGATGGCGCGGAGGAGGGGGTTGGCGCCGGATCGTCGACTACCATGTTCTCCATTGGGACGTCGTCGTCCTCCGGCAGCCTGCCGGCCAGCCAGTTGGCAGCAATGGCTGCCATCTCCTTGTGGTCCGTCGTTCGCCCGTCCCGAAGAGCGCTAGAGCGCGAGGAAGCCATGGTGGGCTGTAGTGGTGTGGACAGGAGAATAGGAAGGGATGCGGATGACTGCGGCTATGGACGTCGCAGCAGTTTATAGAGCAATGGTGGGCTGTGGAGGGACGGACATGTGGCGCCAAAGTAGCCGCCTCGGCAACCGCATATCATTGATGTGGGCGGCAGAAGGACGGACGGACGACACTTGTGTCATTTGAAGGCGGAGCAATCGCATGCACAGAGAAGCGGGGCGGGCGACGCCGACCATTTCGGGCGGAAAGCGCGCGTGGGCGAGGGAGGCGGTCTGGGTGGGCCAGGGCAGTCAGACTCGTGCTTGGCAGCAGGTCGTTCCAGCAGCCGGACATGCTGGCTCGCCAGCTACCTTGCCGAGCTGAGCGACGACAATCAGACAATGGGCGTAGCTTCCGACCAGGAGTCGGCGCCACTGTCCAAGCCGGTTCATGTCGTGTTCACCATAGAGCAGGTGCGGCCGCACTTCGAGGCCCTAATGGCGGAAGAGCTACCAGCACAGGAGGACCTGTGCTGCAACCTCCATCTCCTCAACGAGCACCGGTGAACAAGCGAACGACAATGCCATCATGGACATGTGGCCCTATGATCCTAGCTTCCCGAATGAGCAGCGGGCGCTGTATCATACCATCCGTAGGGCCTGCGAGGCCCTCTCCGCCGTCCTTCGAGTTGCTGCGCTCGCCGTGACGCTGCCGTCTTGCGTTGTCAACATGGTCAACGGACATGAGGATGAGAAGATGACTTTACTTGGACAGGATGACAGTGGGGACCCACCAGGGCCATAGCTGCACGTACGCAAGTGCCTCCTTATTAGTATATAAAACTATTTTTTGCTTCCTCCTGGTTTCCTGACAGCACGGTCCCACACCATTGTCAATCTATGTAGTCAATAAACGAGAGAATTGCACAAGAAGAGGCCGACAGCTGGGACCAAGCAGCTCGAACAGTATTTGTGTTTTTGAGGTGTGAGCACTGCAGAGTTTTTCTTGAGCGATGTTTAGCCCAGATATTAATTTTTCTCCTCTGAACAACAATGAAAACATCGTTGCAGCTATTAATTTAGCCCGTCTAGCCCAGGCCAAATATCCAGCCTAGATATTAATTTTTTTTCAAGCTGAAAATAGCTAGCTCAGCTATACTTTTTTTAGGAACACCCAGGCAAGGTCAAGTTGTTATTCTCCGCCCCGCTGGACTGCAAATCTTTCCTAGGAGGGATGCATTAGGCTTAACAAGAAAATGGGCTTTAAGAAATAATAAATGGGATGTAATTATAAAAATTGGGCAGTAACTATAAAAAAATGCACCAAACACATAATTACTTTATAAAATATTATTTTTGGATATTGAAAATTTTAATTTCATTATTTGTTGCGAGCGCAATGTTTTGTTGGATTTTTACGTAATATAAATTTATATTGAAATTGTATTTGATCTGACTAGAAATTTCAGGATAAAAATATTTCGGATCCCATCAAAATGTGGGAAATTTTATTGAATTCTGTTTTGAACAGTTGGTTGAAATGGGCTGTACTTTTAACAAACTATAAATGGGCTGTAGTAAATTCCATTAGAATTCAAAAATTGGCTGCACATTCTTACAAATCTCAAATGGGCTATAAGTTCTCTGCCACACACTTGTGGGCTTACTAAGTTGACGCGTCCCCTAAAAAAACAGAGTTGACGCGTATGCAAGGCTTTGTCAACTTATAGTCAACACACGGTTCTAGCAGCAGTGGCCGTTGGACGTCCATCCAACGGATGCCGTGCTTCTTCTTCAGTCTCGAATATTCTAGCTTCACCCGCCCAAAAAATGATTCCTCCCCCTGACATCTGGGGCGCACCGTTTCGGAAGCTGACCTGTGGGCCTACAAAGTTGACGCGTACCAAGGGCTTTGTCAACTTAGTCAATATAAATGATTCTAGCTGCAGTGACCGTACGATTTCCATCCAACGGCCGTCGTGCTTCTTCAACCTTTGGTCTTCTTGCTCCAGCCGCCCAAAGCAGCGCCGGTCGTGCTGCCTGCTCCTGCCTCCCGTGGCCGGCTGTGCTGCCGCGCAGGCCTCACCGCCCCCTACTACTCCTACCGTTGGCCAGGGCATCCCTCCACTCACCCACACCCCCTGTTATTCTGCAGCGACGACAGCCTCACACCGCAGCCGAACCAGTGAACCCTCGTACTCCTCTCCGCGTGGGCATCCACTATCGCATCTTCCCCGGCTCCGCGTCGTCCCCTTCCTAGGCCTCACCGTCGTCCACCGCCCTGGTGCTCTCGGCGCGGCATGGTCAACATGGTCAAAGAACGACTTCCATCGGAAGAGTACTGTACGTGGAGAGGCTGACAGCTGGGTCCACGGCAGCCACAAGGAAGTGCCTCCTTATTATGCCGAAAATAATTATTCCTCCACCTGACAGTAGGGACCCACCGGACGGGTCACCATATTTGGCGAAAAAACGTTTCCCCCCTGACTGCTGTGACCCATCGGACGGGCCAACATATTTCGCGAAAAAAACGTTCCCCCCGCTGTCAGCTTGGACCCACCGGAGGTGACTCCTTATTACGCACAAAAAAATTGAATACTCCCCCTGCTAGTTGGGACCCACCATGGTGGGAGGCTGACTTGTGGGCCTACTAAGTTGACGGGGACGGAGTGCTTTGTCAACTTAGTCAATATGAACGATTCTAGCTCCAGTGACCGTACGATGTTCATCCAACGGACGTAGTGCTTCTTCAACCTCTGGTCTTCTTGCTCCAGCCGCCCAAAGCAGCGCCGGTCGTGTCGCATGCTCCTACCTCCCGTGGCCGGCTGTGCTGCCGCAGAGGCCTCACCGCCCCCTACTATTCCCACCGCTGGCCAGGCCCTGCGGTAATGGCAGCCTCACATCGCAGCCGAACCAGTGAACCCTCGTACTCCTCTCCGCGCGGGCTTCCACTGCCGCGTCTTCCCCGGCTCCGCGTTGTCCCCTTCCTAGGCCTCGTTATCGTCCACCGCCCTGGTGCTCTCGGCGTGGCATGGTCAACGTGGTAGGAACAACTTCCATCGGAAGAGTACTGTACGTGGAGAGGCTGACAGCTGGGTCCATGGCGGCCGCAAGGAAGTGCCTCCTTATTACGCGCAAAATAATTATTCCTCGACCTGACAGCAGGGACCCACCGGACGGGCAACTGTATTTCGTGAAAAAAATGTTTCCCCCTGACTGCTGGGACCTACTAGCTACATCTTCGCACGCAAGGAAGTGGGTCCGGGCAAAAAAAATGATTCGCCCCCTGACTGCTGGGATCCACCAGCTACATCTTCGCAGGCAAGGAAGTGCCTGACAGTCGGGACCCACCTGGTCGAAGCGTACGTAGCATTGTAATTCTGATCGCGAACGTGTACGTACATACTGGTCGATGTAGAGGCGCGCACATGTCGTAGTAGAGGCGCGCACGTAGCATGTACACGTACGTACAACGACCAGTGTGCAAGAAAGAAAATATGGCCACGTACGTACATACAGGCAGGGTCTCGAACACCTACTCGGGCATAAGTACGGCCAGGGCTCGTGTACATGGCTGGGTCGGAATAGAGAAACTGCATCGTCGTCGTGTTCATGGGGAGCCAACCAGCTGGGTCAGAACGGAATGCGTCGTCGTGTTCATCGGGAGGGCTTGGACGGAACAACCGATGGAAACGAGGCCTGGCGTACCGCAGAACGGAGGAAACGGCCTTGTGTTCGACCGACCACGGTCGAAACGGGATCCTGTTCATTGGGAGGGGTCTGGCATACCGCAAAACGGAGGAAACGGACCTCCTACGGTCGAAACGGGGGTCCTGTTGACTGGGAGGGGTGTGGCGTACCGCAAAACAGAGGAAACGGACTTGTGTTGGAGCGCTACGGTCGAAACGGGGGTCCTGTTCATCGGGAGGGGTGTGGCGTACCGCAAAACGGGACTCCACGGGATAATGTTCATCTCCACCGTCGACCCCCTCCAGCCTCCACGGGCTACTGTTCATCCACCGTCGACCTCCTCCAGCCTCCACCTGCGACTGTTAATCCAGCCTCCACCACGCGCTACTCCACCGGCTACTGTTCAACCAGCCCTCTCCACGGGCTCCCGTTTAATCACCCCTCCACGTGCTACTGTTCATCCAGCCCTCCACCGTCTACTGTTCATCCTGCCCTCCATGGGGTGGTCCTGTTCATCCAGCCCTCCACGGGGTCCCGTTCATCCAGCCCCAACCGGCTCGATCAATCGGGGTCCTGTTCATTAAGAGGCAACACCACGAGGTCCTATTCATCCACCCCCACCGGGAACTGTTCATCCAAACCCCCCAACAACGCTCACTGTTCATCAAGAGGCAACACCATGGGGTCCTGTTCATCCACCCCCACCGGGAACTATTCATCCAAACCCCCCAGCAATGCTCACTGTTCATCCAGAGGCAACATCGATCGGCTTCAGTTAGCAGCAGTAGCGAAGGAATCGCTCGATCGAGTTTAGTTAACAGCCATCGATCGATCGCTCGGGTTCAGTAACGCGTAGCCTGCAGTGCAATCGCTCGGGTTCAGTTAGAGCCCAACGCCTCGCTCGGTTTTAGTTAGAGCCCAACGCCTCGCACCCACGCGCGTGCGTGTACGAAAGAAACGCGCATCGCTCGGCCCCGACCACCCACCGTAACCGGGAACACCACGATATTTTCCTCGCCCTCGCTTCTACCATGGTTTTTTCCATCATGGACGGCCCAAAGAATGTCATGCAGCTGCGTCTCCGGCCCGCCCAGGACGAAATGCCCATTTTCTATCATGATTTTTTGTCATAGAAGTAGGTCCCCACCGCATCTATGATGATACCGGGTTTTGTCACCATTATCATCATAGAAGTGTCATAAGTGTGACCGAATTTTTTTTGTTCGGCCAAAAATGTCACGGATGTGTCTTTTTTTTGTAGTGTAGCACATCCACCTTTCCCAAGCATGCCAACCACCAAAGCGCCGCCTCTGCCATCAACCTCGTCAACAAGGAAAACGAGCAGGCGCCACGGCCCGTCGAGGCCGAGGCGCTCCCCGGCAACACGATGGACGAGGGCGTGATGCGCGTCATCGCCAGGGTTGAGCAGACCTTTGGCGCATGGCGCTTGAGCGCAGTGGATCAAGATAGGCATGTTAGCCGCGATAGGCTGCAGCTCACCGCACAACATGATCGATGGCGCGCCGCAGAGCAAGCTAGGCGCGTCTGCGCCGATAGGTTGTGGCTCGCCGTAGGGCAAGACCGTTGGAGCACCGCATAGCGAGAGGCGCGGCGCGCCGTACAGCAAGAGCGGATCCATCGGCGCTTGCCTGCTGTCGACACGGTGTCGCAGTTGGGTACACGTCTCGTTAGTACCCCCATTCCTCGCTAGGAGTGGGCAGAGGCCCTCAGCGCCGTACTTGCACCAGAGGCCGGCCGCGCCATACTTGCATCGGACGCCCGCCGCGCCATTCACATGGGTGCCGCCGTTGCCTTGTCCGCAGCCCGCTGGATGCCAACGCTCTGGTCCGTAGGCTTGACCGCCTCCTTGGCCCAGGTGTCCACCTGGGCGCAGTAGAGGAACATGGTCGTCACATCGTCGAGTTGGTGATCTCCGATGAAATAGCCAACTTGGAGCTCGAGATCGCTCTCCAGATGTACCACGAGCATGTCGACCACTTGGACAAATGCCTGCACGAGTTTGGGCAGAGCCAAGAGCTACCGTAGGCAAGGGTTGCTGTTCATGGTCTCATGGACGCATTTTATTTTGTTGAGTCGTTTCGACCTGGATAACTATCTATTCACAACCATCATAGTATTGCTCTGCTTATTCCTCTGTTTCAATGTGTGTACTTGGTTTTTCGTTCTTATGTGTTCCGTTTCAATGTGTGAATATACGCTTCCCATTCTATATATGTGGATGATAACAGCTAGATTCAAATTAGTATACAAAAACAGATAGAAAATGGAATTCATAATATATATATATTGTTCATTATTTCATCATAGAATATATACGTGATGATACTTAACTACTAGGTATAATGCATAAAATTAAAAAATGAACAATACTAAAACTAATAATCCCTCCTGGGGCCAGTATTCCGGCAGCCCCTCGCCAGCAGCTCCTTGGTGCGCGGCGTCTTCCCAGTGCGGAGGCAGTACTCCGCCTGCTCCACCTTGCAACGCTTGACGTACCGATCTGCCTCTTGCTGGCGGATGCGCGCGGACAATCTTGTCATTTTGTTGGGCGCCACCGGAGCTCCCTGTCGGTGGCACGCTGGAGCTTATCGGCCCACCTCCGCGCAACGACGAGGTGCCCAGCGCCTATGACCTTCCTCGCGAAGTACCCATCTTCGTACACCTCCTCGTCACGATGACGCACCCGCCCCCAAAGCTCTGCCGCCTCCTATTTCCAGGCGGCATCACGGGCTTCACAGGCCACCTGGTACCTGGCGTCCTCCTCCGCCATCTCCTTCTTGAACGCCACTTGCCTGGCTTTCTTAGCCAGCGGCAGCGACTTCCACAGACAAAGATTGTACTGGCCCCAAAACCAATCCAAAGTTGGGGGGTCCGGCGCAACCTCGTCAGGCGGCACGTAGGGGTCCTCGTCACTTTTATTCGAGTGAGCGTCCTCGGGGGGCGGCGACTACTCTTCGGCGCGTGGGCAGGCCTGCGGCGCCATGGCAGAGATTTGTGTGTGTGTGTGTGTGTGTGAGAGAGAGAGAGAGAGAGGGCGAGCGAGGGGAGGATGTAGATGAGAATGCAGGCGGGTCGACTTGAGCAAGGGAGTATTTATTGGTGGCCGGAATCTAGATCGATGGGGATAGTACACACACCGGTCGGCGGAATTTACGAGTAGTGTAGTTTGAATTACACATGATTCCCGCAGCAAAAGCTGTGTGTGAACATAATAGCTGACGGTTTCCAATACAGAACCGTGTCTGATTAATGATCCCTGCCACTCACCTACCAAACCTCGAGCGCGAGATAGAGTGCCAATCATGTGGGGGCCGGTTGTCTTGCTAGATCTTTCATTTTCTTTTTTGAACACAAGATATTTACATCGTCTGATGATTTTTTAACTCACACACAAGTACACAAAAATATGATTTTTCAAACCGTTATGGTTAGGCGTTGCATGTAGATGTAGTTCAAATTTGAATTACGGTCATTAAATGGCTAGAAAATCACTTAAATGTCTTTAAAAGGATAAATGACCCCTGAAATTTTCCAACACATGACAATTGTATTAGTGCACGTTAAACGTAGAAAAACAATTGAAGGCCGTAAGAGGAAGCTATCTCCCGTTCGTCATCAAACATGCATTGTTCCCTCTGGAACCATGAACCTTCTAGTGAGTTGCTCCAGTTTGTGAGGGCTGTGTGTCCAAACTTCCGTCAAACAGGCCAATTTTTTTACCACATCATCTTGGTGGAATGACATTAGATCAAGCAAGGTTTCATGTTTTTCTGATCATTTTTGAATTTTTTGGAATTAAAATGCCATGACACTCCATGCATGTGCCCATGCCTTGAGACCAATATGTTTGAAAATTCCTTCTAATTTATTGCACATGGAATTAACTCGGACACAAGTACACAAAAATATGATTGTTCAAACCGTTTTGGTTAGGTGTTGCATGTAGATGTAGTTCAAATTTGAATTACGGTCATTAAATGGTTAGAAAATCACATAAATGTCTTTAAAAGGTCAAATGACCCCTGAAATTTCCCAAATTTTCACATGACAGTTGTATTAGTGCACGTTAAACATAGAAATTTTTTTGAAGGCCGTAAGAGAAAGCTATCTCCCGTTCGTCATCAAACATGCATTGTTCCCTCTCGGAACCACGAACCTTCTAGGGAGTTGCTCCGGTTTGTGAGGGGTGTGTGTCCAAACTTTCGTTAAACATGTCAATTTCTTTACCACATCATCTTGGTGGCATGACATTACATCAACCAAGTTTTCATGTTTTTCTGATCATTTCTTAATTTTTTGGAATTAAAATGCCATGGCACTCCATGGATACGTATGCATTTGTCCATGCCTTGAGACCAATATGTTTGAAAAATTCCTTCTAATTTGCTGCACATGGAATTAACTCGCACACAAGTAAATAGATATGATTTTTCAAACTGTTTTGGTTAGGCGTTGCATGTAGATGTAGTTCAAATTTGAATTACGGTCATTAAATGGCTAGAAAATCACTTAAATGTCATTTAAAGGTCAAATGACCCCTAGAATTTTCCAAAATTTCACATTACAGTTGTAGTAGTGCACGTTAGACGTAGAAAAAAATTGAAGGCCGTAAGAGGAAGCTATCTCCTGTTTGTCATCAAACATGCATTGTCCCCTCATGGAACCACGAGCCTTCTAGTGAGTTGCTCTGGTTTGCGAGGGGTGTGTGTCCAAACTTTTGTCAAACATTCCAATTTCTTTCCCACATCATCTTGGTGGCATGACATTACATACCAAGGTTTCATGTGTTTCCGATTTTTTTTGGAATTAAAATGCCATGTCACTCCATGCATACGTATGCACGTGCCCATGTCGTGAGACAAATATGTTTGAAAATTCCTTCTAATTTATTGCACATGGAATTAACTCGCACACAATTACACAAATATGATTTTCAAACCGTTTTGGTTAGGCGTTGCATGTAGATGTAGTTCAAATTTGAATTACAGTCATTAAATGGCTAGAAAATCACTTAAATGTCTTTAAAAGGTCAAATGACCCCTAGAATTTTCCAAAATTTCACATTACGGTTGTAGTAGTGCATGTTAGACGTAGAAAAAACTGAAGGCCGTAAGAGGAAGCTATCTCCCGTTCGTCATCAAACATGCATTGTTCCCTCTCGGAACCACAAGCCTTCTAGTGAGTTGCTCCGGTTTGTGAGGGGTGTGTGTCCAAACTTTCGTCAAACATTCCAATTTCTTTACCACATCATCTTGGTGGCATGACATTACATCAACCAAGGTTTCATGTGTTTCCGATTTTTTTATTTTTTGGAATTAAAATGCCATGTCACTCCATGCTTAATTGTGTCATAGCCGTTAGACCAATATGTTTGAAAATTCCTTCCAATTTACCGCACATGGAATTAAATCGCACAAAAGTACACAAAATATGAGTTTTCAAACCGTTATGGTTAGCTGTTGCATGTACATGTAGTTCAAATTTCAATTATGGTCATTAAATGGCTAGAAAATCACTTAAATGTCTTAAAAGGTCAAATGACCCCTAAAATTTTCCAAAATTTGACATGACAGTTGTATTAGTACTACAAAATTTCTCGTTCATTTAAAATACTGTCCGTTGCCACTTTACTCCAAATTCGTCTTTCACAGCTAATAAAAAATATCTACACCATCATACACAGTTGTTTTCTGGGAACCGTTTGCTTTGAAAATATCTGGGTCTATTTAAGTCTTCCTTCTTAAGCTTCGCCAGCTCGTCTGCTCCAGTGCGTGCTACCCCCGAATCCACGAATCCCAATCCCCATTCTCGCACCCCTTTCTTGCAAAGATGACGCCGTGGAAACGCTTCGTGAAGGCCCGTACGATGGTCGCGTCCCCCCTAGCGCCGCCGCCTGCGCTGAGAGCGCGGACGCCTATGCCGAGAGTGTCGTGGCATCCGCATTGAGCGCGGCCGCTTTCGCTGAGAGGGCGTCTGCGACAGCCGACAGGGCATCCGCAGCAGCCGAGACGGCTGCAGCTGCTGCTGCGACGGCGGCTGCAAACATCGAGAGCGCTCGACCTGCCATCTGTGCCGCCGATGTCGCCCTGGCCCGGGTCAAGGCCATCCACGCCAAGATCGAGGATGCACACGCCAAGATATTCCACGCCACCTCGGACTCTAGCATGCAACCCACGTCTGAAAAGGCGGCGGTGGCCATGGAGCACCTGCTTCCTCATGAGGTCGCCGAGCAAGAGCTGGAGATGCAGGAGGCGACGGAGATCGAGGAGCGTCGGGAGGAGGAGTTGCATGTGGCTGAGGTCGAGGTAGAGAAGAGTCTGTCCGTCGAGGAATCGGCGGTGGAGTACCAACACGAGCTCTGGCACAGCCACTACTACGAGTACTACAACCTTGAGGGCGGCGCCAAGGACGAGGACAAGGACGCGGTCGACTTCAGCAGGGGGGACACGGAGTCCACCAACAGCGGCATGTTGCCAGGACAAGTCATCGACGTCTCATCTCACACCGGCGATGCGTAGGCCGGCGCAGCAGAGGATTTGTTTAAATTATGCGTACTTAGGCTTTGTTTAATGTTGGTCTTTTGTTAGAGCAATGTTTAGGTCAACTGGCTCTGTTTAATTAATAAAATTGCTCGATTCAGTAAGTGTGGTCTGTCTGCTGTATGCTCTTTTGTGTGCCCAAATTAGCAAGCGATGTTAAATTATGCAATGACGTACCCGGGGAAATTTCCACCAAAATTTGAATTATCAAACTCATCCCATGCGCGTAAAGCAGAAGAATCGTTTGCAATGCACACAATCGTTCAAAGTGAATGGTCCTGGGGCACCGCGCGCAAAGTTTCCCTCCACATTTCCAAAATTTTGGCCTACCGCCAAAATATCTACCCCCGCCACCTTCCCCCTTCCCACCCCCTTTTCTTCCCGACCACAAGTCACATTTCCCATGTTTCCTTCTTCCTTCCTTCCTTTCTAAGCTATAGCCACTTCCTCGCTCTCGCCGTCTCGCATCCTACCGCCGGGGTCGCCATGGTCTTCTTCAAAGACCTCTCCAGTGGTTCCTCCTCCGGCAACGAGTCCTTCACCACCCGGGTATGCCTCTCTTTTCTCTCTCGGGCTATGGCTTGAAATGAAGGATTTTTACCCGGTGGTCGATTTGAGTCATTTCTTCCTCTTGTAGCTCCCTAGGACCATCAGTGGCAACGAATCGAGCTGGGTGGCTGAAGATCTATCTTCTCATTGTCACCATCAATCTCCATGCGTGAAGCTAGTTGCGTTTGAATCTGTGGACAGTGGGAGGAAGTTTCTGGCATGTGCAGAGAAGTTTAGACCCTCTTTCGTTGTTACAAATCATTTGTTAGATGTGATTCAGACACTGTCACGGTCCCAACCCATTCATATCACACCTTCAACCAAACGCATCCTAAGACAGTGTCACAGTTTGTACCTAGTATCTTAAATTGTTGCCATCTCATCAGCGGTGCCATCAGAAAATTATTTGGCACCGCTTCAACAGTTTGTGCAGCCAACTTTGGTCCACACATCCGAGCAGCCAAGCAGTAAAATACTAAATCTTTATGGCACGAAGGAACTGGGCATCAGAGCAACTACGTGCTCCGGAGTCCGGGTCCCTGATTTTTTTTCCGCTGCATTGGCTCGTCAGTGCAGGGCACCGGTGCGAGATGTAGCAATAGTTGCCTTTACCCCAGTTTTGGCATACATAGTGGACGGCCTTAGTGCTATTAGTTCTTTGTTACTAAATTTGTGCATGTACACACCTGTTAGTATCAATTTGTTGTCATCCAAACACTGTCGCTATGCTCTTGCAGTTATATTTACCTTCCTCATAAAATGTTCAATTTGTTATTTATTGTACATGAGTAAGAACTTGTAGCATCATTGTAGTTAATTATAGCTTTTGATGTTCCAGAATTTGCTTGTTGTCTCAGTAGCAATTAATTCATTTGCACATTGATCTTTTTGAGAAGATATGTCATAATTAACATGTTTCTTCAGTTTTTCAAAATAAGCATTGGTGATTTTCTATGTTGCTATAAACCCATTTCCCCTGCAATCATTACTGATCTAGTTTTAAATATTATAGGATGAACGGAAGTGTTCTTACTTGGAGTGGGTTGATCAAGAGTGGCCACAGTCTTTGAAGATGTGCCTAGCGAAGCTCTGGAGCATGTATGAGGAAGAGAACAGACGTAAGCTTAGAGAAACTGTTGTCAACGCTGAAGAATATTTAAAGATGCGGAATAAAAAGTTGAAGGTGGAGAATGAGCTTAGATCTTTTAAATCAGACTTTGCTAAGATGGTGTTGGCGAAGGAGGAGGTACTTTCCCAATTGGCTCGTGCAAAACAAGTTCTTACTGAACTAAAAGTAGAGGTGGATAAGACGAGCCTGAATGATCTCGATTAGGGAAATGAATATATTGTTCTGATGAAGTTGAACTAGCTATATGTTGTACTGTGTTGTTTTCATGTAGCTACCGTACTGTGATGTTATAATATATTTATGTGCGTGATATGAAATTTGCAAACAGCTGTTCGATATGAAATGTGAATTTGCGTAATACTGGAATTATTAATTGTAAACTAATAAACCTGCTAAATATGTCATGGACCTTTGCAAACAGTTCTAGCAGTAAAAGCGCTTGCGATGGATAGCCCAATGCCACACAATTTTCTTCATCAAATCGTGTGTGATATAGTTGATAAAAGCAAACAGTTAACCAAGGCAGACCGTGTGTGATAGTTACACCTTTCACACATGAGGCTACACATAAAACAGTGTGGGATGTACGTACGAACGGAAACGTGTTCCCTGGGTTGACTGTGTGGGATGTACATAAGAACGGAAATGTATTCCTTGGATTGACTGTGTGATATACATACGAACGGAAATGTTTTTTTGGGATCACCGTGTGGGATGTACATACCTACGGAAATGTTTTTCTCGGATTACCATGTGGGATGTACATACCTACGGAAATGATTGGGTTTTGATGCCTTGCCCGATCGCACACGGCCCCAACCTGTATCCCAGGAGGGCCTATCCCCGACGATTTCTGGGTCGTGTGGGAAGGACCCCCCTATCTCCCACACTCACTTGGAGACGGTTCCAAATGCCGTCGCGGAAAGGGGTTAAAACCGTTTGTATCAACCCCTATGCATAGATTACCCCAATGTCACCTTGGGAATCCACGAGTTGAGTGCCATAACATAAATCAAGTAAATCAATAGAACACCCCATTGTCACCACGGGTATCCCACTCAATACATACATCATGTGTTCTCAAATCCATAATAGTATTCAATTCGATAATAGTGAAACCTCAAAGGTAAAACTCAATTCATCACAAGAAGATAGAGGGGGAGAAAAACCATATGATTCAACTATAGTAACAAAGCTCGCTGTACATCAAGATCGTGCCAAATCAAGAACATGAGAGAGAGATCAAACAGATAGCTACTGGTACATACCCTCAGCCCCGAGGGTGAACTACTCCCTCCTCGTCATGGAGACCGCCGAGATGATGAAGATGACCACCGGTGATGGTTCCCCCCTCTGGAAGGGTGCCGGAACAGGCTCCCGATTGCCTTTTTGTGGCTACAGAGGCTTGCGGCAGCGGAACTCCCGATCTAGGTTTATTTCTAGAGGTTTCAGGATTTATAGGAATTTTTGGCATCGGTTTCACGTGAGGGGGTCCACGGGGCAGCGGCAAGACAGGGGGGGTGCCTTCCACCCTTTCGGCTTCCTCGTGAAGCTTCTGGTCCAACTCCGATGCTTCGTGGGCTTCTTTTGGTCCATAAAAAATCACCGTAAATTTTCAGCTCGTTTGGACTCCGTTTGATATTCCTTTTCTGTAGAACTCAAAAACAAGGAAAAAACAGAAACTGGCACTGGGCTCTTGGTTAATAAGTTAGTCCCAAAATAATATAAAATAGCATATTAATGCATATAAAACATCCAAAACAGATAATATAATAGCATGGAACAATAAAAAATTATAGATACGTTGGAGACGTATCAGAGATCTATTTGATGTAACTCTTTTTGCAGTGTTTTGGTTGGGATCCGATGAACTTTGAGTTTATGATCAGATCTATTTTACCCATGAAAGTTATTTGAGTTTTGGTCTCTTATATGCATGATTGCTTATAGCCTCATATTTTTCTTCAAACCTTTGGTTTAGTTAGGCCAACTAGATCGATTTTTCTTGCTATGCGAAGAGGTGCTTTGTGATGGGTTCGATCTTACGGTGCTCAATCTCAGTGACAGAAGGGGACATGACACGTATGTATCATTGCTATTAAGGATAACAATATGGGGTCTATTCCTACATGAATAGATCTTGTCTACATCATGTCATCGTTCTTATTGCATTACTCCATTTCTCCATGAACTTAATACACTAGATGCATGCTGGATAGTGGTCGATGTGTGGAGTAATATAGTAGATGCAGGCAGGAGTCGGTCTGCTAATCTTGGACGTGATGCCTATATAATGATCATTGCCTGGATATCATCATAATTATTTGAAGTTCTACCAATTGCCCAACAATAGTTTGTCTACCCATCGCATGCTATTTTTCTCGAGAGAAGCCACCAGTGAAATCTACGGCCCCCGGGTCTATTCTTTATCATATTTGCCTTCGAGATCTATTTTTACTCGCTTTTCTTTTTCAGACCTATTATTCCAAAAAACCAAAAATACCTTGCTGCACTTTTCCTTTATTTATTTTATTTTGCCTTATTGCAAGATCTATTTATCCAATCTACTACAAAACAAATCTATCTTTTACCCGGGAGGGATTGACAACCCCTCTTATGCGCCGGCTTGCAAGTATTTGTTCTTTGTGTGCATGTACTGTTTACATAGTGTTGCATGGTTCTCCTACTGGTTCGATAACCTTGGTCTCATCACTGAGGGAAATACCTATCGTAGTTGTCCTGCATCATCCCTTCCTCTTTGCGGAAATACTGACGTAGTTCAAGCCGCATCAGCGCCGATGAGAGGAGGAAGAAGACTTTTCTTGGGGAGGAGGAAAGACTTTGTTGGTGTTTTCTCTATTCCGTACGTCACCACTTTGTTTATTTGATGGAATTCGGACGTGCGAACAATCCACAAACGTTGCAGGACACAAAGTGTCCGGAACGCGTGGTCCGAGCGTCTACGAATGGTTTGATGTATAGCATTGGATATGCCGTACCTGATGTCTACTACACAATATGTCCTTGTAGACTCGTGTTGGGCCTCTAAGCGCAGATTTTTGTAGGACAGTAGCAATTTTCCATCAAGTGGATGACCTAAGGTTTATCAATCCGTGGGAGACGTAGGATGAAGATGGTCTCTCTCAAACAACACTACAACCAAATAACAAAAAGTCTCTTGTGTCCCCAACACACCAAATACAACTGTAAATTGTATAGGTGCACTAGTTCGGTGAAGAGATGGTGATACAAGTGTAATAATGATAATAGATATTGATTTTTGTAATAGGAACAATAAGAATAACAAGGTATCAAGCAACAAAAGTGAGCACAAACGATATTGCAATGCTTGAAAATGAGGCCTAGGGTCTGTACTTTCGCTAGTGCAATCTCTCAACAATGCTAATATAATTGGATCATATAACCATCCCTCAACGTGTGATGAAGAATCACTCCAAAGTCTTATCTAGCGGAGAACATAAGAAGAAATTGTTTGTAGGGTACGAAACCACCTTAAAGTTATTCTTTCCATTCGTCCTATTCAAGAGTTTGTACTAAAATAATGCAAATTTATTCTTTCCGTTCGATCTATCCAAGAGTTCATACTAAAATAACACATACAATACGCATCAACCAACTCTAATGTCACCTAGATACTCCAATGTCACCACGAGTATCCATGAGTTAATTATATGATACGCACCAAACAATTTCAGATTCATAATACTCGATCCAACACAAAGAACCTCAAAGAGTGCCCAAATATTTCTATTGGAGAAACAAGGACAAAAATGTGCATCAACCCTATGCATAGATTACCCCAATGTCACCTCGGGAATCCGCGATTTGAGTGTAAAAACATATATCAAGTGAATCAATATAATACCCCATTGTCACCACGGGTATTCATATGCAAGACATATATCAAGTGCTCTCAAATCCATAAAAATAATCAATCTGATAAAACAAAATCCAAAAGGGAAAACTCAATTCATTACAACAAGATAGAGAGGGAGAAACACCATATGATCCAACTATATTAACAAAGCCCGCGATACATCAAGACCGTACCATCAAGAACATGAGAGAGAGAGAGAGAGCGAGAGATTAAACACATAGCTACTAGTACAAACCCTCTGCCCCGAGGGTGGACTAGTACCTCCTCATCAAGGTGGCCATAGGGATGATGAAGATGGCCACCGGTGATGATTTCCCCCCCCCCCCGGCGGAGTGCCGGAACGGGGTCTAGATTGGTTTTTCGTGGTTACAAAGGCTTGCGGTGGCAGAACTTCTGATATATTTACTCCCCTAGGGTTTCTGGAATATTTGGGAATTTATAGGGTGAAGAGGCGGTGCGGGAGGTCACTGAGGGGGGCACAACCCCCGTGGGCGCTCCTGGGCTTCCTGGTGCACCCAGGTGGGTTGTGCCCACCTCAGGCCTCCCCTCTGGTACTTCTTTGGCCCACTGGGTGTCTTCCGGTCTAGAAAAAATCTCCAAAAAGTTCCGCTGTGTTTGGACTCCGTTTGGTACTGATATTCTACGAAGTAAAAAAACAAGCAAAAACAACAACCGACACTGGGCACTATGTCAATAGTTTAGTCCCAAAAAACTATATATGGTTGCTATAATATGATTGTAAAGCATCCAAGAATGATAACATAACAACATGAATACTTCATAAATTATAGATACGTGGGAGAAGTATCAGCATCCCAAGCATAATTCTTACTCGTCCTCGAGTAGGTAAATGATAAAAGAAATAATTTATGAAGTGTGAATCCTAGCAAAGTGCATAAGTTTGATCAATGATAATTTCAATCACTTTTCCTAGCATCATAACAAAAACTCTTTCTCATGAAACTCATCATGTTAAAGTAGCAACCAATTCACATGTTAAGGTTCAAACAATGAATTCTCTTGAAACTCAACAACCTATATTCTTAGTCATCAAACAAATGCAATTCAACTTATTCAACAGAGTTTAAGTAAGAGCTCCACATACTCAATCATTATATAGTCATCCATGATTTCTAGTACTCAAAGCATATTCTTAGAACAAATGGCATCCATCGAACACAGAGAAAGATAGGGGCTTAATATTTTGCCTCCCAACTCATTTATCATAGAGATAATTGCCAACAATAATAATTCATGATCAAATATATTTGACTGGTCATATGTGCCTAGATCTTTCCCCACCACATGATGATTTCCAACTAGAGAATAGTTGAGGTTGAAATGAGAATGCATTCTATTGACTCTTGCATAAAAGTAAATACTGAAAAGTAAAAGATAGGCCTTTCGCAGGGGGAAGCAGAGGTTGTCATGTGCTTTTTATTTTTGGATGTCATCACGTTATATTGCCCCTTATGATAGCAACCTTTATTATGCAGTCTGTCGCTTTTATTACTTTGCCGTCACAAGTTCGTACAACACTCGATTTTCCCTTACAATAAAAGATCAAACATATTTAGGAGCAATTTTTATTGCTTTATGCACCGATGACAACTTACTCGAAGAATCTTATTCAATCCATAGGTAGGTATGGTGGACACTCATGACAAGAAACTGGGTCTAAGGGTATTTGGATGCATAAGTAGTATCTCTACTTAGTACGAATTTTGGCTAGCAAAAGATCCTAGGCAAAAAGCACATGATGGAGGATCCATAACAATATAACTTCTATGCAAATATACCCAAACATAACTCATTACTCTGTCTTCCTTGTCCAACTTCACCTAATTTGCTCAAGTTTGAAAATAATTAATTGATATTCACAAGCATAGAAGATGTCCAAGATAATATATTTGCATGTGAAATTCTCTTCCTTATACTAATCATTCATTAATTGCTTGTATGGCCAATATTGTGATTGTCAAGCTTCAAAAGATTTCACTTTCTAAACCCAATGTGAAGCTACTACTAGGCATAATATGAACATATAATTTCAACTTTATGATATTAAATTTATTCAACAATTTAATCATAGGATATAAGTGAAGCACAAGAGTAAAAGACAAACTACTCCAAAAAGATATAAGTGAAGATCAAGCGAGTAGTTAAGTAAATGGGTAGCTAATTGAGGACTCTCTCTTATTTAAAAAAATAATTCAGATCTAAGTACTTTATTAAAACAACAAGCAAAACAAAATAAAATTACATTCCAAGAATAGCACACATCATGTGAAGAAGCAAAAACTTAGGCTCAACCGATACTAACCGATAATTGTTGAAGAAGAAAGGTGGGATGCCTACCGGGGCATCTCCAAGCTTAGATGCTTGAGACTTGTTGAAATATTAATTTGGGATGCCTTGGGCATCCCCATGCTTGAGCTTTTGTGTCTCCTTAATTCCTTTTATATCATGGTTTCCCTAAATCTTAAAAACTTCATCCACACAAAACTCAACAAGAACTCGTAAGATAAGTTAGTATAAATCAACGCTATAACCTTATCATTCTCTACTCTAGCAAATCACTAAAATTATTATTTAACATTGCATACTAGATGTCTCTGCATATTTAATAGTGCTATCCTCAAATAGAATCATTAAACTAGCAAACATATGCAAACAATGCAAACATAACGGCAATCTGTCAAAACTGTACAGTGTGTAAAGAATGCAAGATGATTCATACTTATGTAACTCCAAAAATTCTGAAAAATTACCACACTTTGGAAAATTTGTTTTTACCCATTGTGTAAAAATTTCAAGATTTTATCACGTTCTGACATTTTTAACAATTCATACAATGATAGAAAACTTTGTATTTTCAAAACAGCAACATATAAACTTGCAAAATAAGCATGGTAAAGGTTATCCTTGACATTTTTATTGAAATGAAAGATGAAAAACAATATTCTAAATAACATCAAGCAAATCCTAACAAAATAAAATGACACTCCGAGCAAAACACATATCATGTGACGAATAAAAATATAACTCCAAGTGAGGTTACCGATAATGTTGAAGACGAAAGAGGGGGTGCCTTCCAGGGCATCCCCAAGCTTAGTTGCTTGGATCTTCCTTGGATATTACCTTGGGGTGCCTTGGGCATCCCCATGCTTAGGTTCTTGCCACTCCTTATTATCCTCATATTGACATCTGATACGTCTATTTTGCATCATGTTTACCTACTATTATTTATAATGTTTTTATGCATAGTAATTCTTTTTGGAGTAATTCTAATGTCTTTTCTCTCCTAATATGCAAGGTACTGAAGGAAATATGCCCTAGAGGCAATAATAAAGTTGTTATTTATATTTCCTTATATCATGATAAATGTTTATTATTCA
Organism: Aegilops umbellulata; assembly: GCA_032464435.1. NCBI lineage: Eukaryota > Viridiplantae > Streptophyta > Magnoliopsida > Poales > Poaceae > Aegilops > Aegilops umbellulata. The sequence goes on from CP136058.1 coordinate 338,421,382, forward strand.
TGCTAGAATTGTATTAACCGGAAACTTAGTACATGTGTGAATGCATAGACAAACAAAGTGTCACTAGTATGCCTCTACTTGACTAGCTCGTTAATAAAAGATGGTTAAGTTTCCTAGCCATGGACAAGAGTTGTCATTTGATGAACGGGATCACATCATTAGAGAATGATGTGATTGACTTGACCCATCCGTTAGCTTAGCACTATGATCGTTTAGTTTATTGCTATTGCTTTCTTCGTAACTTATACATGTTCCTATGACTATGAGATTATGCAACTCCCGAATACCAGGGGAACACTTAGTGTGCTATCAAACGTCACAACGTAACTGGGTGATTATAAAGATGCTCTATAGGTGTCTCCGATGGTGTTTGTTGAGTTGGCATAGATCGAGATTAGGATTTGTCACTCCGATTGTCGGAGAGGTATCTCTGGGCCCTCTCGGTAATGCACATCACTATAAGCCTTGCAAGCAATGTGACTAATGAGTTAGTTATGGGATGACGAATTACGGAACGAGTAAAGAGACTTGCCGGTAACGATATTGAACTAGGTATGATAATACCGAGGATCGAATCTCAGGCAAGTAACATACCAATGACAAAGGGAACAATGTATGTTGTTATGCGGTTTCACCGATAAAGATCTTTGTAGAATATGTAGGAACCAATATGAGCATCCAGGTTCCGCTATTGGTTATTGACCGGAGGTGAGTCTCAGTCATGTCTACATAGTTCTTGAACCCGTAGGGTCCGCACGCTTAACGTTCGATGACGATCGATATTATGAGTTTATGTGTTTTGATGTACCGAAGGTAGTTCGGAGTCCCGGATGTGATCATAGACATGGCGAGGAGTGTCGAAATGGTCGATATATAAAGATTGATATATTGCAAGGCTATGTTTGGACACCGGAATGGTTTCGGATAAGTTTGGGCAATTACCGGAGTACCGGGGGCTTACCGGAACCCCCCGGGGAGTCAATGGGCCTTAATGGAAGAGAGGAGGAGGCGGCTAGGTGGAGGGCGCGCCCCCAAGCCCAATCCAAATTGGGGTGGGCCCCCCTTTCCTTCTCTCCCTCTCCCTCTTCATTCTTCTCCTACTCCAACTAGGAAGGGGGGAAACCTACTCCTACTAGGAGTAGGACTCCCTCTTGGGCGCGCCCTATGAGGGCCGGCCCTCTCCTCCTCCCCTCTTTTATATACGGGGGTGGGGGCACCCCATAGACACACAAGTTGACAGTTGTCTTAGCCGTGTGCGGTGCCCCCCTGACGGTGTCCTGGACTAGGGGGTACTCACCACGTCATCTCCCGATCTGTTAGATTGGGCCGAGGACCCCCATGGACGTATACTCATGGGCCAGTTCGGACAGCTGCCACATACAAGGAAGATTCCACAAGACTTGGCAATCAAGACAAGGACTCCTCCCCACCGGCGTATTCGGCTAGGACTCTTGTTATCCTAGGCCTCTGGTGCATTATATAAACCGAGGCCAGGCTAGTCGATGGACAATCTCATATACAACAATCATACCATAGGCTAGCTTCTAGGGTTTAGCCTCTCTGATCTCGTGGTAGATCAACTCTTGTACTACCCATATCATCAATATCAATCAAGCAGGAGTATGGTTTTACCTCCATCGAGAGGGCCTGAACCTGGGTAAAAACATCGTGTCCCTTGTCTCCTATTACCCATCGATCCTAGACACCACAGTTCGGGAGCCCCTACCCGAGATCCGCCGGTTTTGACACCGATATTGGTGCTTTCATTGAGAGTTCTGTTGTGTGTTCGGCAAAAGGTCGATGGCTCGCCTGCAGATCAACTGCGACTTTGGCATCTTCGTCACCAGCTCGACTGGTCACCTTGGTTCGACCAAGGACTGCGCCCTACCTCCGATCGTCATGTTCGGATGAGGGCCTTCATCAGCATCAACTCCGATCTCTATCAAGATCATGGAGGAATCATCCAGGGAGACCGGAGGCTCAACGTCAACATTGCCCTCGGGCGACCGTGCTGTTTTTCTGGACAGCGAACTTGTATCCGCCGTCACAGCCTCCTCGAGCATTGGTTTGACGATTGCTTCGGTGGGATAGTGAGGAATTACGTCTACAATAGCCATGCAAAATTTCGTCGAGTTTCGCTGGAGGAATCTCCGACAATCTACGATATACTGGAACCGTGTCAAATCTGGACAGGAATCTGGACAAGTTTAGGGCGTGGTCTCCAGAGCCCAGCTCGGAGGTCCTTTGGAAGATCCAACCGTTCCTACTGCGGAATTCCCATATCTACCACCCCTCCAAATTTCAGCTCGATCCGACGGTTCAAACTCCGGGAACATTCCGATGAGTGGACCAATTTTTGGATCTATTTTTTGCACGAATACGGATCCGACCCGAATTCATGTTTCTTTATGAACGTGATATTGGACAACCTTTTTAGAGGAATTATCTTCTAGGGTATTGTGCGTCGTTTTTAAACACGTGCCCGTAAAATTTTAAGCCTCCCCTGAGGTCATCTTCATCATCATGCTGGTGTCAAACCGGTCCGGCAATATTGCTCCATGGCTGCCGACCCGTGCTAGCCACGTCGTCGCTTTGTCGAGCCGAGCTCAACTTCTTCGAATCATAATCTCGGCAAGCCGAACAAGAGTTCGGCATCGCGAAGGATAAATCATCACCAACATCGCCGCCCCACGGATTACACGGAGCGGGCATACCGGCGTCGCCGCACAGTCACTTCATCAAGTCGGCATTGACCACGTCACGACCTGCATCGACAAGGCCGCACTATTGCTTCTTCAAGCCGGTGTCCATCACGCCGACCTACTTCGACTCATCAGCTGACATCGAGGATTCTACATCTCGGCTGGACCGGGAGCTTCGCCATCTCTTCATCAACCTACTCCGGAGACTTCGGCGTCACTAGCCGACCAGCTCCGTCACGTTAGCTGGACCGAGGGATTTGCCTCGGCGAGCCAACCTTTGCCAGCATCGCCATGCCGTCGCTTTATCACCCATCAGGCAATGGGTGTGTGGATCGAGTCCCAATTTTGGGAATCACCTTTGTTCGGGTTGCTACAACAAATAAACCAGGTGCTATTAATCCTAGTATTTTTTGCTTGTTTGGGTTCATTTTTCCCAAGGAATTAATACTCTGGTTTGTCCATTATATGCACACAGGTCTATCAAATGGTGGCCGCATTAACGACGGTCGCATGGTGGTTCGGTCAGTTTCCGTACATAGTCCGTCCAACGCCGCATCCAGAACTTGGACCGACCTGTGAATTCAGGCTTCACCACGCCTTTACCGCATCATGCCGACGCCCTGCATCAACATTGACTTCGGCGCCAGGCCATATTTCTTTTATTACTCACTTTGCATAAATTATTTATTATGCAATGATTTTTTATTATTACTATTATCTCTGGTTTGCACTATTTTTTGTGCACAGGAAAATGATCCGTGTTGGGCAATATCGTCAACTCGGCGCACTGACATACCACGTCACCTCGGCTGGACGGGGGGCTTCGTCAACACTTCATTACCCCATGCCGGGGACTTCGGCATCACTCTGCCGGCCTGCATTGACCGTGCTATATCACCACTTCGGAGTGTCGAGCTCTTTGCTCCGCCACCTCGGGACCGGCTTGGGGGATGGAACCTTGTCCCGCATCAAGCTCGGAGCGCGTCGTCAATACCGAACACAATAGCCAGCTAAGTTGCCTTCATGCTCAAAGTTTTAAATTTTTAACTTGTGTTCGGTTCGACCAAGCATTGTACTTTTTTGGAAAAAAGTTGCTTGTAAAAACCTCCTTGTCCAAACTTTGTTTGTGACACACAAATTCAAATACCTCGTTTACTTGGGGTTTCATTTATGAAGCTTTTCCTCTTGCATATGATTATACTTGTACAGCTTCGTTCCTTGTTCGTGTATTACGCCACAATATGCACCATATTGACTTAAGCAATTTGCAAGCTGGGTTGCCTCGCTCCTGTGTTTACCCCTATGTTCCCGATTGTTCGGCTAGGGAGTAAAGGGAGCACCTCTGCGATTATCACGATCGGGTCACCCGAACCGGACCTGAGACTGGGTGAAGCCGAAAGCTAGCACTCTTATTGTTTTCAATTATGGTTGGCACACAACGGAACTCATGAGTACAAAAAATCTATTGCACAAGTCTCATAGTAACAATGAGCACCGAAGAAAGGTATCGGTGGGGGTACTATTTTCTTCAAAGATGCTTCTTACACTTCGTTAGTAATATAGCATAAGTTCCCTGAGCGCGCTTTGTCTGTTACAGCCTTATGGCCTGATTGCCTCATTATTGGAAACACCGTCGATATTCTCGACAGGTGGAGTACATAACACTTTTCGGTCCTTGACCGAAGAGGGAGAAGCCGACGGTTGATTAAGACATGTTTAAAGTTCGAGTGAACATAGATATGATATAAGTACTTCGGTACATACAATCATTCTTTTACCCAAGTCATTTGGGGGCTCTTAAGTTTATTTGAGCCGTTTTATCATAAGTGTTTTCCTTCTTAGTCGTTGCAAAGTTTTTTTTATTGTTATTTATAATTCCTTTTTTCGACACAAGTATGTGGTCACTAGCTGAGGAGCCTAATTTCTTTCTCAAAACCGATAGAGTTTAGTTTGCTAAACTGGCCTAATGAGAAGTACTCCGCCTTCGGGATAGGAGGTTGAAGCCGTAGGCTGACCCGCTTGTAGTCTTGAGATAGGATGTGTCATGTTAAAGCACGGCAGAAGCACCTTTTTGTTAAAAAGTCCAATTTTTGGATTGGCACCGAACACTTGATCTAGTTCGGACATTAAACTTTTGAATAAGTTTTTTGGCTTTTCGAGCCTATGGCACTTTTAAACTATTTGTGCGTTTCCAGCATTGGTCTCACAGTGCAAAGCCGGACACCTTTAGGGATTCGGCAAAAACATTCTCGGATATTGCTATATATGCATCGGTTTCGAATTGTGTCTTCGGTCAATAGTTGGGTTGCCCGGCTCATGTGCTTCCCTACTACGTTCTGCTTTGTTCGGCTAGGTGTGCAAAGGGAGAACCACTGCGATTGTGCTTCCAGCTCGCATGGTCAAGCACCTCAATGGAGAAAGCCGAAAACTGACTGTCACAGTAGGCGTCAACTGGTCAGCGATCCGATGATTATGTTAAATGACGGGCCGTTCATAACATTGGCCAAAGTGTTTACTGCTTGACCTCGGATGTCGCCGAACAGTAACCAGGGGCTCATAGCTAGCTTCCCCAGTTTAAAGCTCCTATGACTAAGCGAAAGTTTTAAAGCCTGCATATCTGATTGCCTCGTTTCCGCTAACACAACCGCCTCCGGGCACCGAGACGTCGGCTAAGGGTTGTTTTGTTAGTGCGTAAACACCCTACATAGTATCTACCCGGGGGGTAGAAGCCGACGATGGGCCACTTTCAACTGATAAATGGTCACAATGGAGTCAAAATAATGATGTAAAGTACTTGGATACATAGAATCATTACACATAATCTATGATTTTACTCTGGATATCGATCCTTAATTCGGCCACCCGTGCCCACATTAAGACTTGGGGGCTAGTGGGCTTTGTGCTCATTATTTACAAAAATTAAAGGGGCACATCGATCCCCTGATCTGGTGTTGCCACCCGACTAGTGTCTCGAGGGCTACTGCATTGCCTATTTCAATGCAGAAAATTCCAAATGCCAAGTGTTCAGCTTGACCGAACTATGGGCAAACGTGTCTTCGGATAACAATAGGTACCATTTGGACCTATCCAGCGTCAAGCTAAATAAATTATGACAACTTTTCAAGACCCTCTCTCAAGGGCCCGTTCGCCGATCATTATTATCTCTAATATATTACACTGCGTTTTTATTCCTATGTATGCTGCCGAGCTAGGAGTTGATCCTCAGGCCGATTTCGTGCATCGGCCCGAGTCTTAGGGGCTACTGGGAGCGGCGGTTTCATGTTTTCCTTCAGGTGCAACTCTGGTTTTAGACCGACACACACCTTGAGGGCTACTGGATATACATATACCGGTTATATATCTCGGCAAAGAATAATTTGCACCAATAAAAAATATTCACAAAATATCAGCCCGCTGTCAGGTGGTGCACCACCTCGGCAGCAGTCTGGCATAAAGCTCGGGCGCCAGCGGCTAGCTCCATAGAGGGCATTTCCGGCATTAAGCTCGGCTAAACTCCTTCAAGTTTTTTGTACCAAGATGATCTATGACATCTTGGATATAGTCCGGCGTTGGAGCTTGGACACAGTCCGGCGTTGGAGCTCAGATACATTTCGGCGTTGGAGCTCGAAAGCAGTCCGACATTGGTGCTCGGCTGCAAAAGATACCTCGAATGCAGTCCGGTGTTAGAGCTCGGACACAAGAGGGCACTACCTCCCGGGAACAACTTCAAACCCGAGGTGTGGCATAAAAATAACAAGGCATTGATAAAGGCCGGAAACTTAAAGGGGCTCCTTGGATACCCGACGTGTAAACTCGTCGGATGCACTTCGGCGATCCTCAAGATTGAAGATGAGAAGATTTGTTGAACCAGTTTTCAAGACCGACGACCGAAGATGAAGAACAGTTCGGAAGAATCGAGGAGCGTTCCTAACTTGAAGACCGGTTCAGGGGGCTACTGACGGTGTCCTGGACTAGGGGGTACTCTCCACGTCATCTCCCGATCTGTTAGATTGGGTCGAGGACCCCTATGGCCGTATACTCATGGGCCAGTTCGGACAGCTGCCGCATACAAGGAAGATTCCACAAGACTTGGCGATCAAGACAAGGACTCCTCCCCACCGGCGTATTCGGCTAGGACTCTTGTTATCCTAGGCCTCTGGTGCATTATATAAACTGATGCCAGGCTAGTCGATGGACAATCTCATATACAACAATCATACCATAGGCTAGCTTCTAGGGTTTAGCCTCTCTAATCTCGTGGTAGATCAACTCTTGTACTACCCATATCATCAATATCAATCAAGCAGGAGTAGGTTTTTACCTCCATCGAGAGGGCCTAAACCTGGGTAAAAACATCGTGTCCCTTGTCTCCTGTTACCCATCGATCCTAGACGCACAGTTCGGGACCCCCTACCCGAGATCCGCCGGTTTTGACACCGACACCCCCTCCACAGATTTCCACCTCGGTCATATCGATGTAGTGCTTAGGCGAAGCCCTGCGTTGGTAACTTCATCATCACCATCATCACATTGTCGTGTTGACAAAACTCTCCCTCAGCCTTAGCTGGATCAAGAGTACGAGGGACGTCACCGAGCTGAACGTGTGCAGATCGCGGAGGTGTCGTGCGTTCGGTACTTGATTGATTGGATCGCGAAGACGTTCGACTACATCAACCGTGTTACTTAATGCTTCCGCTTTCGATCTACGAGGGTACGTGGACACACTGTCCTCGCTCGTCCCTATGCATCACCTAGATGGATCTTGCGTGTGCATAGGATTTTTTTGAAATTACTGCGTTCCCTAACAGTGGCATCCGAGCCAGGTCTATGCGTAGATGTTATGTACGAGTAGAACACAAAGAGTTGTGGGCGATAATAGTCATACTGCTTACCAGCATGTCATACTTTGATTCGGCGGTATTGTTGGATGAAGCGGCTCAGACCGACATTACGTGTACGCTTACGCGAGACTAGTTCTACCGACGTGCTTCGCACACATGTGGCTAGTGGGTGTCTGTTTCTCCAACTTTAGTTGAATCGAGTGTGACTACGCCCGGTCCTTATTGAAGGTTAAAACAGCAAACTTGATGAAAAATCATTGTGGTTTTGATGCATAGGTAAGAATGGTTCTTGCTAAGCCCGTAGAAGCCACGTAAAACTTGCAACAACAAAGTAGAGGACGCCTAACTTGTTTTTGCAGGGCATGTTGTGATGTGATATGGTCAAGACGTGATTATAATAATTGTTGTATGAGATGATCATGTTTTGTAACACAATTATCAGCAACTGGCAGGAGCCATATGGTTGTCGCTTTATAGTATGAAATGCAATCACCATGTAATTGCTTTACTTTATCACTAAGCGATAGCGATAGTCGTGGAGGCAATAGTTGGCGAGACAACAATGATGCTTCGATGGAGATCAAGGTGTCAAGTCGGTGAAGATGGTGATCATGACGGTGCTTTGGACATGGAGATCAAAGGCACAAGATGATGATGGTCATATCATATCACTTATATTGATTGCATGTGATGTTTATCCTTTATGCATCTTATTTCCTTTAGTACGACGGTAGCATTATAAGATGATCTCTCACTAAATTTCAAGGTATTCGTCGTGCCGAGACACCACGTGATGATCGGGTGTGATAAGCTCTACGTTCACATACAACGGGCGCAAGCTAGTTTTGCACACGCAGAATACTCGAGTTAAACTTGACGAGCCTAGCATATGCAGATATGGCCTCAGAACATTGAGATCCAAAGGTCGAGCATGAATCATATAGTAGATATGATCAACATAGTGATGTTCACCATTGAAAATTATTCCATCTCACGTGATGATCGGACATGGTTTAGTTGATTTGGATCACGTGATCACTTAGATGATTAGAGGGATGTCTATCTAAGTGGAAGTTCTTAAGTAATATGATTAATTAAACTTTAATTTATCATGAACTTAGTACCTGATAGTATTTTGCATGTCTATGTTTTTGTAGATAAATGGCTCGTGCTGTTGTTCCGTTGAATTTTAATGCGTTCCTTGAGAAAGCAAAGTTGAAAGATGATGGTAGCAATTATGCGGACTGGGTCAGTAACTTGAGGATTATCCTCATTGTTGCACAGAAGAATTACGTCCCGGAAGCACCGCTAGGTGCCAAACCCGCTGCAGGAGCAACGCCATATGTTATGAACGTCTAGCAGAGCAAAGCTGATGACTACTCGATAGTTCAGTGTGCCATGCTTTACGACTTAGAACCGGGACTTCAACGATGTTTTGAACGTCATGGAGCATATGAGATGTTCCAGGAGTTGAAGTTAATATTTCAAGCAAATGCCCGGATTGAGAGATAGGATGTCTCCAATAAGTTCTACAGGTGCAAAATGGAGGAGAATAGTTCTGTCAGTGAGCATATACTCAGAATGTCTGGGTACCACAATCACTTGACTCAGCTGGGAGTTAATCTTCCAGTTGATAGTTCATTGACAGAGTTCTTCAATCACTGCCACCAAGCTACAAGAGCTTTGTGATGAACTATAATATGCAAGGGATGGATAAGACGATTCCCGAGCTCTTCGCAATGCTAAAGGCTGCGGAGGTAGAAATCAAGAAGGAGCATCAAGTGTTGATGGTCAATAAGACGACTAATTTCAAGAAAAAGGGTAAAGGGAAGAAGGGGAACTTCAAGAAGAATGGAAAACAAGCTGCTGCTCAAGTGAAGAAGCCCAAGTCTGGATCTAAGCCTAAAACTGAGTGCTTCTACTGCAAATAGACTGGTGACTGGAAGCAGAACTGCCCCAAGTATTTGGCGGATAAGAAGGATGGCAAGGTGAACAAAGGTATATGTGATATACATGTTATTGATGTGTACCTTACTAATGCTCGCAGTAGCACCTGGGTATTTGATACTGGTTCCGTTGCTAATATTTGCAACTCGAAATAGGGGCTACGGATTAAGTGAAGATTGGCTAAGGACGAGGTGACGATGCACGTGGGAAATGGTTCCAAAGTCGATGTGATCGCCGTCGGCACGCTACCTCTACATCTACCTTCGGGATTAGTTTTAGACCTGAATAATTGTTATTTGGTGCCAGCGTTAAGCATGAACATTATATCTGGATCTTGTTTGATGCGAGACAGTTATTCATTTAAATTAGAGAATAATGGTTGTTCTATTTATATGAGTAACATCTTTTATGGTCATGCACCCTTGATGAGTGGTCTATTTTTACTAAATCTTGATAGTAGTGATACACATATTCATAGTATTGAAGCCAAAAGATATAAGTTTAATAATGACAGTGCAACTTATTTGTGGCACTGCCGTTTATGTCATATTGGTGTAAAGCGCACCAAGAAACTCCATGCTGATGGGCTTTTGGAATCACTTGATTATGAATCACTTGATGCTTGCGAACCATGCCTCATGGGCAAAGTGACTAAGACTCCGTTCTCCGAAACAATGGAGCGAGCAACAGACTTGTTGGAAATAATACATACTAATGTATGCAGTCCGATGAGTGTTGATGCTCGCGGCGGGTATCGTTATTTTCTGACCTTCGCAGATGATTTGAGCAGATATGGGTATATCTACTTGATGAAACATAAGTCTGAAACATTTGAAAAGTTCAAAGAATTTCAGAGTGAAGTGGAAAATCATCGTAACAAGAAAATAAAGTTTCTACAATCTGATCATGGAGGAGAATATTTGAGTTACGAGTTTGGTCTTCATTTGAAATAACGCGGAATAGTTTCGCAACTCACGCCACCCGGAACACCACAGTGTAATGGTGTGTCTGAACGTGTAATCATACTTTATTAGATATGGTGCGATCTATGATGTCTCTTACTGATTTACCACTATCATTATGGGGTTATGCTTTAGAGACGAATGCATTCACATTAAATAGGGCACCATCTAAATCCGTTGAGACGACACCATATGAACTGTGGTTTGGCAACAAACCCAAGTTGTCGTTTCTTAAAGTTTGGGTCTGCGATGCTTATGTGAAAAAGCTTCAACCTCATAAGCTCGAACCCAAATCGGAGAAATGTGTCTTTATAGGATACCCAAAGGAGACTGTTGGGTACACCTTCTATCACATATCCGAAGGCAAGATATTTGTTGCTAAGAATGGATCCTTTCTAGAGAAGGAGTTTCTCTCGAAAGAAGTGAGTGGGAGGAAAGTAGAACTTGATGAGGTAACTATACCTGCTCCCTTATTGGAAAGTAGTTCATCACAGAAATCAGTTCCAGTGATTCCTACAATAGTAAGTGAGGAAGCTAATGATGATGATCATGAAACTTCTGATCAAGTTACCACCGAACCTCGTAGGTCAACCAGAGTAAGATCCGCACCAGAGTGGTACGGTAATCCTGTTCTGGAGGTCATGTTACTTAACCATGATGAACTTACGAACTATGAGGAAGTGATGATGAGCCCAGATTCCACGAAATGGCTTGAGGCCATGAAATCTGAGATGGGATCCATGTATGAGAACAAAGTGTGGACTTTGGTTGACCTGCCCGTTGATCGGCAAGCCATTGAGAATAAATGGATCTACAAGAAGAAGACTGACGCTGACGGTAATATTACTGTCTACAAAGCTCGACTTGTTGCGAAAGGTTTTCGACAAGTTCAAGGAGTTGACTACGATGAGACCTTCTCACCCGTAGCGATGCTTAAGTCCGTCCGAACCATGTTAGCTATTGCCGCATTTTATGATTATGAAAATTGGCAAATGGATGTCAAAACTACATTCCTTAATGGATATCTTAAAGAAGAGTTGTATATGATGCAACCGGAAGGTTTTGTCAATCCAAAAGTGCCAACAAAGTGTTCAAGCTCCAACAATCCATTTATGGACTGGTGCAAGCCTCTCGGAGTTTGAATATACGCTTTGATAGTGTGATCAAAAAATATGGTTTTATACAGACTTTTGAAGAAGCCTGTTTTACAAGAAAGTGAGTGAGAGCTCTCTAGCATTTATGATATTATATGTGGATTACATATTGTTGATCAGAAATGATACTGAATTTCTGGATAGCATAAAAGGATACTTGAATAAGAATTTTTAAATGAAAGACCTCGGTGAAGCTGCTTATATATTAGGCATCAATATCTATAGAGATAGATCAAGACGCTTAATTGGACTTTCACAAAGCAGATATCTTGATAAATTTTTGAAGAAGTTCAAAATGGATCAAGCAAAGAAAGGGTTCTTGCCTGTGTTACAAGGTGTGAAGTTGAGTCAGACTCAATGCCCGACCACTACAGAAGATAGAGAGAAAATGAAGGTCATTCCCTATGCTTTAGCCATAGGTTCTATCATGTATGCAATGTTGGGTACCAGACCTGATGTGTGCCATGCTATTAGTTTAGCAGGGAGGTACCAAAGTAATACATGAGTGGATCACTGGACAGCGGTCAAGAACATCCTAAAATACCTGAAAAGGACTAAGGATATGTTTCTCGTTTATGGAGGTGATAAAGAGCTCGTCGTAAACGGTTACGTCGATGCAAGCTTTGATACTGATCCGGATGACTCTAAGTCAAAAACCGGATACGTATTTTTATTGAATGGTGGAGCTGTCAGTTGGTGCAGTTCCAAGCAAAGCATCTGTTGGAAATATGCCCTAGAGGCAAAAATAAATGGATTATTATATTTCCTTGTTCATGATAATTGTCTATTGTTCATGCTATAATTGTATTGTTCGGAAATCATAATACATGTGTGAATACATAGACCACAATGTGTCCCTGGTAAGCCTCTAGTTGACTAGCTCGTTGATTAATAGATAGTCATGGTTTCCTGACTATGGACATGGGGATGTCATTGATAACGGGATCACATCATTAGGAGAATGATGTGATGGACAAGACCCAAACCTAAGCATAGCACAAAAGATCGTATAGTTCGTTTGCTAGAGCTTTTCTGAATGTCAAGTATCATTCCTTAGACCATGAGATTATGCAACTCCTGGATACCGTAGGAGTGCTTTGGGTGTATCAAACGTCACAACGTAACTGGGTGACTATAAAGGTGCACTACAGGTATCTCCGAAAGTATCTGTTGGGTTGGCATGAATCGAGACTGGGATTTGTCACTCCGTGTGACGGAGAGGTATCTCTGGGCCCACTCGGTAAGAGATAATCATAATGAGCTCAATGTGATCAAGGTGTTGTTCACGGGATGATGTATTACGGGAACGAGTAAAGAGACTTGTCGGTAACGAGATTGAACAAGGTATCGGTATACCGACGATCGAATCTCGGGCAAGTATCGTACCGATGGACAAAGGGAATTGAGTACGGGATTGATTAAAGTCCTCGACATCGTGGTTCATCCGATGAGATCATCGAGGAGCATGTGGGAGCCAACATGGGTATCCAGATCCCGCTGTTGGTTATTGACCGGAGATCGTGTCGGTCATGTCTGCATGTCTCCCGAACCCGTAGGGTCTACACACTTAAGGTTCGGTGACGCTAGGGTTGTTGAAGATATTAGTATGCAGCAAACCGAAGGTTGTTCGGAGTCCCAGATGAGATCCCGGACGTCACGAGAGGTTCCGGAGTGGTCCGGAGGTAAAGATTTATATATGGGAAGTTGTTGTACGGACACCGGAAAGTCTCGGGGGCATATCGGTATTGTATCGGGGCCACCGGAGAGGCACCGGGGGTCCACCTTGAGGGGCCAGCCCTCTCGGAGGGCTTCATGGGCCACAAGGGGCAGGGAACCAGCCCCTGGAGGGCTGGGCGCACCCCCTTCCCTTGGGCCCATGCGCCTAGGGTTTGGGGGAAACCCTAGTGGGGGCGCCCCCCTTGCTTGGGGGGCAAGCCCCCCACCCTTGGCCGCCGCCCCCATGGGGATCCATCTCCAGGGCTGCGCCCCCCCTAGGGGGGCCTATATAAAGGGGGGAGAGGGAGGGTAGCCGCACCCCTGTTGCATTGGCGCCTCCCTCTCCCCGTTACACCTCTCCCTCTCTCCACAGAAGCTTGGCGAAGCCCTGCTGGAACTCTGCTGCATCCACCACCACGCCGTCGTGCTGCTGGATCTTCATCAACCTCTCCTTCCCCCTTGCTGGATCAAGAAGTAGGAGACGTCGATCGTCCCGTACGTGTGTTGAACGCAGAGGTGCCGTCCTTTCGGCGCTGGTCATCGGTGATTCGGATCACGGCGAGTACGACTCCATCATCCACGTTCTTCTTGAACGCTTCCGTTGCGATCTACAAGTGGTATGTAGATGCTCTCCTATCCCCTCGTTGCTAGAATACTCCATGGATAGATCTTGGTGATGCGTAGGAAAATTTTAATTTCTGCTACGATCCCCAACAGTGGCATCATGAGCTAGGTCTATGCGTAGTTTCTATGCACGAGTAGAACACAAAGTAGTTGTGGGCGTCGAATTGTCAATTCTTCTTGCCGTTACTAGTCCTATCTTGGTTCAGCGGTATTGTGGGATGAAGCGGCCCGGACCAACCTTACACGTATGCTTACGTGAGACCGGTTCCACCGACTGACATGCACTAGTTGCATAAGGTGGCTGGCGGGTGTCTGTCTCTCCCACTTTAGTTGGGTCGGATTCGATGAACAGGGTCCTTATGAAGGGTAAATAGAGATTGACAATTCACGTTGTGGTTTTAACGTAGGTAAGAAACGTTCTTGCTAGCAACCTATAACAGCCACGTAAAAACTTGCAACAACAATTAGAGGACGTCTAACTTGTTTTTGCAGCAAGTGCTTTGTGATGTGATATGGCCAGAAGTTGTGATGAATCATGTGATGTATGAGATGATCGTGTGATTGTAATAGGAATCACGACTTGCATGTCGATGAGTATGACAACCGGCAGGAGCCATAGGAGTTGTCTTTATTTATTTATGACCTGTGTGTCAACTTAAATCATCATGTAATTACTTTACTTTATTGCTAAAGCGTTAGCCATAGTAGTAGAAGTAATAGTTGACGTGACAACTTCACGAAGACACGATGATGGAGATCATGGTGTCATGCCGGTGACGACGATGAACATGGCGCCCCGAAGATGGAGATCAAAGGAGCGAAATGATGTTGGCCATATCATGTCACTATTTGATTGCATGTGATGTTTATCATGTTTTACATCTTATTTGCTTAGAACGACGGTAGCATAAATAAGATGATCCCTCATTAAAATATCAAAAATGTGTTCTCCCTAACTGTGCACCGTTGCTAAGGTTCGTCGTTCCGAAGCACCACGTGATGATCGGGTGTGATAGGTCCTTACGTTCACATACAACGGGTGTAAGCCAGATTTACACACGCAATACACTTAGGTTGGATTGACGAGCCTAGCATGTACAGACATGGCCTCGGAACACGGAGGACCGAAAGGTCGAACATGAGTCGTATAGAAGATACGATCAACATGGAGATGTTCACCGATGATGACTAGTTCGTCTCACGTGATGATCGGACACGGCCTAGTTGACTCGGATCATGTATCACTTAGATGACTAGAGGGATGTCAAATCTGAGTGGGAGTTCATTCATTAATTTGATTAGATGAACTTAATTATCATGAACTTAGTCTAAATCTTTACAATATGTCTTGTAGATCAAATGGCCCACGCTAATGTCACCCTCAACTTCAACGCGTTCCTAGAGAAAACCAAGCTGAAAGATGATGGCAGCAACTATGCGGACTGGGTCCGGAACCTGAGGATCATCCTCATAGCTGCCAAGAAAGATTATGTCCTAGAAGCACCGCTAGGTGATGCACCATTCCCAACAAACCAGGACGTTATGAACGCCCATCAGTCTCGTGCTGATGATTACTCCCTCGTTCAGTGCGGCATGCTTTACAGCTTAGAACCGGGGCTCCAAAAGCGTTTTGAGCAACACGGAGCATATGAGATGTTCGAGGAGCTGAAATTGATTTTCCAAGCTCATGCCCGGGTCGAGAGATATGATGTCTCCGACAAGTTCTTTAGTTGTAAGATGGAGGAAAATAGCTCTGTCAGTGAACACATACTCAAGATGTCTGGGTTGCACAACCGCTTGACTCAACTGGAAGTTAATCTCCCGGATGAGGCGGTCATTGACAGAATCCTTCAGTCGCTCCCACCTAGATACAAGAGCTTCGTGATGAACTACAATATGCAGGGGATGGAAAAGACCATTCCCGAGTTGTATTCAATGCTGAAATCTGCAGAGGTGGGGATCAAAAAGGAACATCAAGTGTTGATGGTGAATAAAACCACTAAGTTCAAGAAAGGCAAGGGTAAGAAGAACTTCAAGAAGGACGGCAAGGAGGTTGCTGCGCCTGGTAAATCAGTTGCCAGGAAGAAGTCAAAGAATGGACCCAAACCTGAAACTGAGTGCTTTTATTGCAAGGGAACTGGTCACTGGAAGCGGAATTGCCCCAAGTACTTAGCAGATAAGAAGGCCGGCAACACTAAAGGTATATGTGATATACATGTAATTGATGTGTACCTTACCAGTGCTCGTAGTAGCTCCTGGGTATTTGATACCGGTGCCGTTGCTCATATTTGTAACTCAAAACAGGAGCTGCGAAATAAACGGAGACTGGCGAAGGACGAGGTGACGATGCGCGTCGGGAATGGTTCCAGGGTCGATGTGATCGCCGTCGGCACGCTACCTCTACATTTACCTACGGGATTAGTTTTAAACCTCAATAATTGTTATTTAGTACCAAGTTTGAGCATGAACATTGTATCTGGATCTCGTTTAATACGAGATGGCTACTCATTTAAATCCGAGAATAATGGTTGTTCTATTTATATGAGTGATATGTTTTATGGTCATGCTCCGATGGTTAATGGTTTATTCTTAATGAATCTCGTACGTGATGTTACACATATTCATAGTGTGAATACCAAAAGATGTAAAGTTAGTAACGATAGTCCCACATACTTGTGGCACTGCCGCCTTGGTCACATTGGTGTCAAGCGCATGAAGAAGCTCCATGCTGATGGACTTTTAGAGTCTCTTGATTATGAATCGTTTGACACGTGCGAACCGTGGCTCATGGGCAAAATGACCAAGACTCCATTCTCAGGGACAATGGAGCGAGCAACCAACTTGTTGGAAATCATACATACAGATGTGTGTGGTCCAATGAGCGTTGAGGCTCGCGGAGGCTATCGTTATGTTCTCACTCTCACTGATGATTTGAGTAGGTATGGGTATGTCTACTTAATGAAACACAAGTCTGAGACCTTTGAAAAGTTCAAGGAGTTTCAGAGTGAGGTTGAGAATCAACGTGACAGAAAAAAAAAGTTCTTACGATCAGATCGTGGGGGAGAATATTTAAGTCACGAATTTGGCACACACTTAAGAAAATGTGGAATCGTTTCACAACTCACGCCGCCTGGAACACCTCAGCGTAACGGTGTGTTCGAACGTCGTAATCGCACTCTATTGGATATGGTGCGGTCTATGATGTCTCTTATAGATCTACCGCTATCATTTTGGGGATACGCTCTAGAGACAGCCGCATTCACTTTAAATAGGGCTCCGTCAAAATCCGTTGAGACGACACCGTATGAATTATGGTTTGGGAAGAAACCTAAGCTGTCGTTTCTGAAAGTTTGGGGTTGCGATGTTTATGTCAAGAAACTTCAACCTAAAAAACTCGAACCCAAATCGGAAAAATGCGTCTTCATAGGATACCCCAAGGAAACAGTTGGGTATACCTTCTACCTCAGATCCGAAGGCAAGATCTTTGTTGCCAAAAACGGGTCCTTTCTAGAGAAAGAGTTTCTCGCGAAAGAAGTAAGTGGGAGGAAAGTAGAGCTTGATGAAGTACTACCTCTTGAAAATCAGAGTAAAATGTTCCTGTGGTGCCTGCACCGATTAGAGAGGAGGTTAATGATGATGATCAAGATACTTCTGATCAAGCTCCTACTGAACTTCGTAGGTCCACAAGGACGCGTTCCGCACCAGAGTGGTACGCCAACCCTGTCCTGGAAATCATGTTGTTGGACAACGGTGAACCTTCGAACTATGAAGAAGCGATGGCGGGCCCAGATTCCGACAAATGGCTAGAAGCCATGAAATCCGAGATAGAATCCATGTATGAAAACAAAGTATGGACTTCGAATGACTTGCCCGATGATCGGCGAGCCATAGAAAATAAATGGATCTTCAATAAGAAGACAGACGTGGATGGTAATGTGACCATCTATAAAGCTCGACTTGTCGCTAAGGGTTATCGGCAAGTTCAAGGGGTTGACTACGATGAGACTTTCTCTCCCGTAGCGAAGCTGAAGTCTGTCCGAATCATGTTAGCAATTGCCGCATACTATGATTATGAGATATGGCAAATGGACGTCAAAACGGCATTCCTTAACGGCTTCCTTAAGGAAGAATTGTATATGATGCAGCCGGAAGGTTTTGTCGATCCTAAGAATGCTAACAAAGTATGCAAGCTCCAGCGCTCTATCTATGGGCTGGTGCAAGCATCTCGGAGTTGGAACATTCGCTTTGATGAGATGATCAAGGCGTTTGGGTTTATGCAGACTTATGGA
This sequence comes from Aegilops umbellulata, assembly GCA_032464435.1. Lineage (NCBI taxonomy): Eukaryota > Viridiplantae > Streptophyta > Magnoliopsida > Poales > Poaceae > Aegilops > Aegilops umbellulata. Next base: position 338,439,617 of record CP136058.1, read on the forward strand.
GAAGCCTGCGTTTACAAGAAAGTGAGTGGGAGCTCCGTAGCATTTCTCATATTATATGTGGATGACATACTATTGATGGGAAATGATATAGAATTCTTGGAAAGCATAAAGGCCTATTTGAACAAGTGTTTTTCAATGAAGGACCTTGGAGAAGCTGCTTATATATTAGGCATCAAGATCTATAGGGATAGATCAAGACGCCTCATCGGTCTTTCGCAAAGTACGTACCTTGACAAGATTTTGAAGAAGTTCAAAATGGATCAGTCCAAGAACGGGTTCTTGCCTGTATTGCAAGGTGTGCGATTGAGCACGGCTCAATGCCCGACCACGGCAAAAGATATAGAAGAGATGAGTGTCATCCCCTATGCCTCAGCTATAGGGTCTATTATGTATGCCATGCTGTGTACCAGACCCGATGTAAACCTTGCCGTAAGTTTGGTAGGTAGGTATCAAAGTAATCCCGGCAAGGAACACTGGACAGCGGTCAAAAACATCCTGAAGTACCTGAAAAGGACTAAGGATATGTTTCTCGTTTATGGAGGTGCCGAAGAGCTCGTCGTAAAGGGTTACGTCGACGCTAGCTTCGACACAGATCTGGATGACTCCAAGTCACAAACCGGATACGTGTATATTTTGAATGGAGGGGCAGTAAGCTGGTGCAGTTGCAAGCAAAGCGTCATGGCGGGATCTACATGTGAAGCAGAGTATATGGCAGCCTCGGAGGCAGCACAAGAAGCAGTCTGGGTGAAGGAGTTCATTACCGACCTAGGAGTCATACCCAATGCGTCGGACCCGATGACTCTCTTCTGTGACAACACTTGAGCAATTGCCCTTGCGAAGGAGCCCAGGTTTCACAGGAAGACCAGGCATATCAAACGTCGCTTCAACTCCATTCGTGAAAGTGTTCAAAATGGAGACATAGAGATTTGTAAAGTACATACGGACCTGAATGTGGCGGATCCATTGACTAAACCTCTCCCTAGAGCAAAACATGATCAACACCAAAATTCCATGGGTGTGCGATTCATCACAATGTAACTAGACTATTGTCTCTAGTGCAAGTGGGAGACTGTTGGAAATATGCCCTAGAGGCAATAACAAATGGATTATTATATTTCCTTGTTCATGATAATTGTCTATTGTTCATGCTATAATTGTATTGTTCGGAAATCATAATACATGTGTGAATACATAGACCATAATGTGTCCCTGGTAAGCCTCTAGTTGACTAGCTCGTTGATCAATAGATAGTCATGGTTTCCTGACTATGGACATGGGGATGTCATTGATAACGGGATCACATCATTAGGAGAATGATGTGATGGACAAGACCCAAACCTAAGCATAGCACAAAAGATCGTATAGTTCGTTTGCTAGAGCTTTTCTGAATGTCAAGTATCATTCCTTAGACCATGAGATTATGCAACTCCCGGATACCGTAGGAGTGCTTTGGGTGTATCAAATGTCACAACGTAACTGGGTGACTATAAAGGTGCACTACAGGTATCTCCGAAAGTATCTGTTGGGTTGGCATGAATCGAGACTGGGATTTGTCACTCCGTGTGACGGAGAGGTATCTCTAGGCCCACTGGGTAAGACATCATCATAATGAGCTCAATGTGATCAAGGTGTTGTTCACGGGATGATGTATTACAGGAACGAGTAAAGAGACTTGCCGGTAACGAGATTGAACAAGGTATCGGTATACCGACGATCGAATCTCGGGCAAGTATCATACCGATGGACAAAGGGAATTGAGTACGGGATTGATTAAAGTCCTCGACATCGTGGTTCATCCGATGAGATCATCGAGGAGCATGTGGGAGCCAACATGGGTATCCAGATCCCGCTGTTGGTTATTCACCGGAGATCGTCTCGGTCATGTCTGCATGTCTCCCGAACCCGTAGGGTCTACACACTTAAGGTTCGGTGACGCTAGGGTTGTTGAAGATATTAGTATGCAGCAAACCGAAGGTTGTTCGGAGTCCCGGATGAGATCCCGGACGTCACGAGAGGTTCCGGAGTGGTCCGGAGGTAAAGATTTATATATGGGAAGTTGTTGTACGGACACCGGAAAGTCTCGGGGGCATATCGGTATTGTATCGGGGCCACCGGAGAGGCACCGGGGGTCCACCTTGAGGGGCCAGCCCTCTCGGAGGGCTTCATGGGCCACAAGGGGCAGGGAACCAGCCCCTGGAGGGCTGGGCGCACCCCCTTCCCTTGGGCCCATGCGCCTAGGGTTTGGGGGAAACCCTAGTGGGGGCGCCCCCCTTGCTTGGGGGGCAAGCCCCCCACCCTTGGCCGCCGCCCCCCTGGGGATCCATCTCCAGGGCTGCGCCCCCCCTAGGGGGCCTATATAAAGGAGGGAGAGGGAGGGCAGCCGCACCCCTGCTGCATTGGCGCCTCCCTCTCCCCGTTACACCTCTCCCTCTCTCCAGAGAAGCTTGGCGAAGCCCTGCTGGAACTCTGCTGCATCCACCACCACGCCGTCGTGCTGCTGGATCTTCATCAACCTCTCCTTCCCCCTTGCTGGATCAAGAAGGAGGAGACGTCGATCGTCCCGTACGTGTGTTGAACGCGGAGGTGCCGTCCTTCCGGCGCTGGTCATCGGTGATTCGGATCACGGCGAGTACGACTCCATCATCCACGTTCTTCTTGAACGCTTCCGTTGCGATCTACAAGTGGTATGTAGATGCTCTCCTATCCCCTCGTTGCTAGAATACTCCATGGATAGATCTTGGTGATGCGTAGGAAAATTTTAATTTCTGCTACGATCCCCAACAGCATCGTGGCGGGATCTACGTGTGAAGCATAGTACATAGCTGCTTCAGAAGCAGCAAATGAAGGAGTCTGGATGAAGGAGTTCATATCCGATCTAGGTGTCATACCTAGTGCGTCGGGACCAATGAAAATACTTTGTGACAATACTGATGCAATTGCCTTGGCAAAGGAATCCAGATTTCACAAGAGAACCAAGCTGTAAGTGCATCTAGTGCCCCTTAGTGATTTTGGTGTATTGAAGACTTATAGGTTAAGGGACTAATGTGTTTATCAGTGTAAACGGGTCTATAAGTCTCTGAGGAGTTTCATATTTACAGAGAAAGTCGACCCCTACAAATGAATATCTTCGACTAAAGCCTTTGGATTTCTGAAGACTTTCTGAAGACTTTGAAAGTGAAGAAATTGGTGTGACCTTGAAGACTTGGCATTCATTCGAGGAACATGAAGCATGAAGACTTTTGTTTTCGTAGTTTCATTTTCTCTTTCCTGAGTCATAGGAAATACCGTACTGTTAAAGGGGGTCGAGGAAATACTGAGGAAAAATTTCCAAGTGATGCTCAACTCAAATCCTACACCTACCAATCCCTTATTGGAAATCTCATACAGCTCAGTCAATTTCTTCAGTGACAGAGACGAAGTTCTTCTGGTCTTTGAGGAATTTGTTCTGACTGAGGAGTTATGAAGCCAGTCCTACATGGTGAGGAACATGATAGCCCTAAGGAATTTGATACTCAAAATTCCAATCGTTGTTGTGCTATGCGCTAGCTATCCCAAAATATCTACCCACCTAACGGTCATATCATTGAAGGGCATTTATGTCTTATCATGCCGGGTTGCTCCCTAGGCTATAAATAGCCGCCCCCTACAACCACTAGCTGGTTGGCTGATCCGAGAGAAACTGACACTTGTCATTTGAGAGCATCCCATCCTCCGAGGACTTTGAGCAAAAATCATCAAGTGAGGAAACCCAAACCCAAACACCTACAACCCAAAGTGATTGAGCATCACTGAAGAGATTGATCTTGCGTAGATCTGACGCTTGTTACCTTTGAAAACTGTGCTTCTTCCAGACGGTTAGGCGTCATGGTCTGAGCATCCAAGAGGAAATTGTGGATCGCCGAGTGACCGAGTTTGTGAAGGTTTGGAAGTCACCTGAAGACTTACACTACTAGGAAAAGGCCTACTAATGGCGCACCGGTTTTGCCTACTAATGGCGCATTACCGGTGCGCCATTAGTATCACGCCACTAGTATTTTTTACTAATGGCGCACCACGCAGTGCGCCATTAGTATGTAACACCATGCGCCATTAGTGTGCCTCCCGGGGGGCCATACGTAACCATGTGCTTTGTCATACTAATGGCGCACTCTGTCGTGATGCGCCATTAGTATCCTTTGGCATACTAATGGCGCACCTTGAGGTGATGCGCCATTAGTATGAATATTTGGTTTTTTTTTTTACTTTCCTGATTTTCGCACAGGTTACAAAATATATTATTGGACAGAATATAGACAGCAGCACACAGCAACAGCAGATTCATCGAATACAATAGAAGATTAGTCTCTGAATACAATTCATCATATTAGTCTCCGAATTCAAAAGACCGAACAAAGATAAAACATTACAAGTCTCAAGACCGCGAGTATCGAGTTTGTCTTCACATTACAAGTCGATATCGATCATCTAAACTACCATCACATAGAAGAGAGCTGCGGTCATCACGATGAGCATCATCGCGATCAAACTGGTCTTCATCCGGTTCCTCCAACGCTCCCTCCTCTCTCCCGCTAGATAGCGAGCGTATCTAGATTCAGCCTCCGCCCTAGTGGTGTACCCTTTGTAACTGTTACCGCTGAAACGGTGAACCTGTCTCCCACACTCCTCCCAGTCGTCGTAGACTACGGGAACCTTACCCTTGTACACGACATACGACGACATCTCTATGCACAAGCCAAACAACATACAATACATACATAAGCAATATATAAGTATGCAACAAAAGGATCGGAAGAGAAAAGCAAGACATTAATAACACGATTCATGGTCCTACTAATAAATAGCATCGATTACATCTAAGTTGAATGACTGTCCAAACCAAAGATACATACGAATTCATTAAAGTTTAATTACAACATGAGCCAATCAATGTTTCAGAACTACACATCACTACTTTCGACTCGACTCATGGACAGGAGCGTGGATGAAGCCACCGTCTGTCGTGATGGTCATGAAATCGCGGGCGTTGTCAGCCTGCATTTGTAGCATTCCGTCTATCTCAATGTTGGACGGTTGATATCTGAGGAAGAACTGCCCCGAGGTATGAAGGACATCTTGATGGATGATGTCAGCAAACTCGGACTGGATGCGAAAGAATTCTTGTCTGATGTCCGCGTCCTGGATTGCCGACAAGCTCACGGCCCAATCTTTGAGATTATTTGGTAGCAGAAGATGATGATGGTCCCTTACGATCGCCCGCATGTGATGGAGGGCATAGTAGGCATCCTTCTGACCGCCAGGCGGCTGCTTGACGCAGCAGAACTTCGTATTGTGTGAGAACATGTGCTTGCCGTACTTATGAACTGCCCTGGTGAAGGTGCCTCCAGATTTGGCGTAGCCGGGGAGAACATCATCAAGAACTTTCTTGACATTTGTGTAGTCTATCTTGGAGTTACGGTTCGGGTCTAAATACGTGGCCATGGAATATTTCGGGCTTAAGAGGATGAGTGTGCAATGTGTGTCACTGCACAGAACACGGAATGTTAGAAAAAAAAAGAACGATCGAAATCTAAGAAATCATATGTTACGGGGCGGTTAAGGGATGACTTACTCGGGAAAGTAAGCCACAAGGAAGTTATCCTTATCTGGGTTTGCCAGAATAACGCCTTCGAGGTGTGAACTTGTGACTTGGCGGTCCCCAGCGCTGCTCAAGAGCTTGGCACGCATGTAGAAGGGGTCGACGATCACGATGTCCGGGGTCTTGTCTCTAATGATCCGCATCTCCGTACTCAGCGAAAACAGCCGAACGAAGGTGTAGTGCAGCGGATGAAGGTTAAACATAGCAAAGATGTCATCAAACTGCAGGATGATCGTACCCCTGATGTCGCCATCCACAAAGCCCTTGCCCTCTGGCACCTTGGCCACGAAAACCGGGTATGCCACATCATTCTCTCTTAGACGCCGCTTCTCCAAAGAAAGAACACTGTCGTGCAGACTCCGCATAGCACTGGTTGCAGCATTGAGCATATTTGGCGGTAGCATCGCCCTACCCGCCACATGCACCCTCCTCGAGATATCCTTAGGTGAAGGTGGCCCGTCCTGAGCACGGATCGAACTCGGTGTCGGCTGGCTCGCACCTGCGCCCTTGTTAGTCTTTCGTTTCCGTCCCTTCTTCTTGATCTCCTGCGGGACCGAGTTCTGCTCACAGACCACCTTCTTGAGCGTGTTGGGGCTGATAATATTTCGCACCTCAGCTATCTGAGGCTCGGTGAAGGCGGGAGCTGGAGGCGTCTCCTGAGAACTGAACGCCAGACGACGCCTGTTGCAATTGGATTTCTCCGTCGTACCAGCTAGATCGCGGTCGTCTTGGTTGGGTTCTTGAGAAAGAGGCCCGCAGAACTCGTAAGCGTACCCATGTTCGGCAAAGTACTTATCGACTTTGGTAAATGTACCGTCGTCGTCCGGATCCTGTGCCATAGGGCTGTCCGGATACTGTGCCATAGGGATGTCCGGCAGGTCCGGTAGCGTTGCGGCGTTCTTGCCATGGCTTGGCGCCGGCACAACTGGCGATCTTGTATGTGGGGCGGTGTCCCCCGCCCCCAAACGAATCTGGCTCTTCGGCCAAAGCAGGGGCCAATTTACGCAGGCGCTGAGGGTCATCTCATCTTCTTCGTCGGCCCCAGCGGGTCGAATCGGAGGTACCAGCTCGTCGCAGCCTGGCAGCACCCGAACCACTTCAACCCTATACATTGTGGGTGGCATTGGATTACCGTGGAACACAGGGTTGCTCGGTTGAACGATTCTGCCCTTGGCGACATCGACCAACTCGGCGCCCGCGAAGTGCAGGAGAGTGCAAGGAACGTCGGCGGCGCCCTGCGAAAACATGTAGGGCGTCAGGGATGCCCAGTCAAAGGCAAGGAGATGAAGTCATCGGCCGAGAGGCTTAGTTATCGTGATGCCGTCGAGCTCGGCTAATGTCGAGGCACCGCCAACGGCGGGCGTGCAACTGACGAAGGGACAGCTTGCTGGCGAGGTGCCGGCCAGTGTACACCCGGGTGCATTAAGCTCCAATGCCCGTGCCGGCGCTGGAGACACGAATACCGCCTCCGCCGGAGACACCAATGGCGCCGCCTGCGCGCTGTGCGAGTTGCTGGCCGTGAAGCTAGGAACTGGGAGAGGCCCCTGTTGGCCGCCCGCAATCCACGTTGTCAGCCCATGAATCAACATAGGCACCATGGCGTTGAGTGTCGTTCCAAGTTGTTGTTGCACTTGCTCTTGGACAAGCTCCGGAATCCGCGCCACTTGTGCCTTGAGTGCTTCAACCTCGCGCGACTGGCTTTCAGAGCTGGTCTTTTTCTCCTTTCGCCCACCAGCGGTATAGTATGACGACCATTTTGTGGACAAGCCTTTGTCGGCCACACGACCAGCTGACGTCGGCTTATTGAGCTTATCCCTGTTTTTCATTATGTTCAGCGCCCTATTCAAAGGGGTGTCGAAAGGGGAGCTTTGAGACGACCCCGCGCTACTGCTTTCTGTGTCCTGCGGAAGGAACGTGAACCATTTAGAAATATTGGGGATTAATTAGAATGCAACCATATGGAGCTAATTACGCGGGGGTGTATTCCTTACCAGAACTTGCTCGAGCGCCCTGATCTTCGGATCCGTGGTAAGCTCCTTTGTTACCGGGTCCTCCTTGTACCGGGCCCTGAGAAAGTTCCTGGTCTGCTTGTCACGGTATTTCTCGAAGCGGGGCGGTAGGCCTTGCTCGGCACGCTCCGCGTCCTCCTTGTCCCATATAGGCTCCGCCACTCTGTAACTGCCGGGACCGAGTTGGTGGACCCCTAAGTTCAACTTCCGCATTTCTTCCCCCCACTGACTTGATTCGGAGGTTGCGCTGCTGTCGCACTTGATCTTGAACTCCTTGTACTCATCTTCGCTCATCAAAGGATATTTTGCCTTGATCTTGTCATAACTACCACCTTTGTCAATCATTGCCTTCACCGTGCTTCTCCAAGTAGACAGGGCCGTGCTTATCCTCGGGAGGGCGGTACTGTTCACTTTATTCCCTGAGAGGCGTGTGTTTGCAAACTCAGCGGGGAACTTGTATCGTTCGTGCAACTTCATGAAGAGGAGGCTGCGCAAATTCCCGTGGTCCTTATGCCTTAGGTTCTCGGTATTGATCGAGACGGTGCTCCGGAGAATGCACCCGAGCTGAACCAAGTACCCCTTGACTACTTGTTTGGGCGCCGTCGGATTCCCGTCGGAGTCCACTTCAGTAAATTCCTCCCTGACGGTACCGAGCATGCTCGGGCGCCGGTCCTTTCATTGCCTCTTCGGTTGGCTACCATCTGTGTGTGCGCCGCCATCATCAGTGGTGGCATCCTCGGCGGCACCATCAGTGGTGTCATCCCCGACGCCACTAGGGGTTGTGTAGTCAGGATTGGTGTCTTCCGCGGCGTGCTCATAGCGGTGAGGTTCTTCCTCCAACTCCTGGGACAGCTCCCAGAATTGCTTGCCGCCCGAACCGCCGGCCTCATCATTGTGGGCCATGTTTCGCTCTAAATAGGAAAAAAGTTTGGTCAAAAAGTTGGTTATTGTCAAGGAACAAGATCATGGTCTCATCATTTAGGGTTTGTCGACACTGAGGCATCCTGAAAGCTAAGCTTTTATCATTTAGGGTTTGTCGACGCCGAGGCACCCTAAGAGCCTAAGCGTACATCATTTAGGTTCTCATCGACACCGAGGCACCCTAAAAGCTAAGGTTTCATCATTTAGGGTTTGTCGATGCCGAGGCACCCTAAATGCTAAGTTAAGTTTTCATCATTTAGGGTTTATCGATGCCGAGGCACCCTAGGTTGGGCCTAATCACTTGGCACTAATCACTTGGCTCTATTGCCACCTATGTTGGGTTTATCATCTAGGGTTTATCGATGCTGAGGAGAATTCTAAGTTGGGCCTAATCATTTGGCTCTATTGCCACCTATGGTTTAATGTAGCAAGAATAAAGGGACAGTTGATCCTACTTAATTAAGTACTAAGATACCCCGGCCCATGCATTAGTAGCAAGTACCTCATATGTCCGATTTTTAGCAAAGTCATGCTAAAATTCACGGAAAATTTCAGCATGACCTTTGCTGAAAATAGGACATATGGAGTATCCGAATTTGCCGGAACGGAAGTTAATCGACATTCCGGCAAACTCAAGGGCCTCTCGGGGTACCTGCAAAATCATCACGACACAAAGGGCCTCTCAAGGGCCTCAAGCAGCAGCGGCGTCTCCCAGGACCCCATTTTTTTGCTAAATTTCTTTGAGTAACAATCAGAGCAGAAAATTCAGCATATTTCTATACAACAGCACTGTAAAGATGAAGAACAGTTCTACAGCAGCCCATTTATATACAATAGCATCTTTGGTCATACCAATTTCTGAAACAATTCAAATCTGAACTGTATCTTTGGTCATAAAAATCTCTGAAACTATACAAATCTGAAATATATATCTTTGATCATCATCTTTGCATGTCTTTCTCAATGTGATCACAAGTAATTCAGAGGCATCACAAGTAATTCAGAGCATCACAAGGCATCACAAGTACATGAACAAGTTTTACAAAGCACATTAATATGTTACAGCAAACAAAAGTTCTGAAATTTGTGTGCCTAACTGAATTAACTGAATTTTTAGTAACTGAATAAACTAAATTTTCAAAACTGCAAGAAGCCATTTAAAAAAATCCTCTCATCTCATATGAGGAGTGTTAATCCTAAGACTAATAGTTTTTTGTGTAGTACAGCTACAGTGATGCCATGTCCATTTGTCCCTCCCCAACTAGATACTAGAGTAGCACTGTTGATGCCCTGTTCTTTAAAATGCCAAGTCTCACTTACGCATGTTAACTTATTTACCAATTCAGAACAAAGTAGGCTTCTATCCTATCTAGAATGTAATGAAGATGTCTTGGATAAGCTTCAAATAAGTGGATCTTAAACTTCAATTAGCCACCTCTGTTTCCAAAGCTATTTATCATTACATTGGTGAATGACACAAACAGAATAATAATAAGGGAAGCATCACACTGAACTCTATTATCTTTATGATCAGCACTAAATCTTAGATGCCATGACATGTAAGTTGTAAGCAAGTAAAACTGTTGGAAGTGTAGCTCTAAGATGCCAGCTCTACATAGACCAAGTAAACCAAAGTAAGTCCCTAGCTATTATTATCAAAGCTACTACTAATTGTGACTCTACCATGTCTGGATCACAGGAATTTCCACAAACTTAGCATCAATCTGCGATAATATTAGTTCCCCCAATACTCTATTAAAAATGATGCAGTGTGACACCAGGGAAATTGTGCCAACCCTTCCACCTTAGCACCAAATTTCCGAAACCACCAAATTTCCACAAACAGTGCTGTTTGCAACTAATCAACTAATGCAGAGCTCAGCGGTGATGGTGCGAACCCTAGAACTAGAGGAGAGACGAGGGGGGATAGCAGAGGAGGTGGCGCGAAATTACCTACGGGAAGCCGCCGAAGAAGGGGAGGTGGCGGCGAGGGTGGAGTCCGGCGGGGTAGAGGCGGTCGTCGTCTCCTCCTCCTCCTCATCGTCCTCCTCTTGGTCCTTCTCCTCCGGCTCGGGGCGCGGGGGAGCTGCAGTGGTGGGGGCGCGGGGGTGGCGGTGCGGGGGAGCTGCGGTGGTGGGGGCGCGGGGGCGGCGGGGGTGGAGTCCCGCGGGGGTCGGGGCGGCGGCGTCGAGGCGGCGCGCGGGTGGATCTGGCGAGGGAGAGGGACGAAGGGGATCTGGCGAGAGGGAGGGAATTAGATAGGGGGGAATCTTACTAATGGCGCACCCGCGGTCGGTGCACCATTAGAAATCTTTTTTTTACATAGCAATGGCGCACCAGGCAGAGGTGCGCCATTAGTAATCTTTTTTTTATAAATAGCAATGGCGCACCAGCCAGAGGTGCGCCATAAGTAATTTATTTTTATTTTTTGTTGCATGTAATAATTTTTTAGAAAATGAATATGAATATGAAACAGTAATATTTTTTTTATAAAAACAGTAATAATTGTTGTTTAACAACAATTGTAGTCTACACTTTATTATTATTATTATTTTAAAAATGAATATGAATATGAAACGGGGGGTGCTCGTCGGCGGCGGTGGAGCGGGGGAGGGTGCGGGGGGTGCTCGTCGGCGGCGGTGGAGCTAGCGGGGGAGGGTGCGGGTGGGATCGAGATCGAGATGGAGGGGGATAGCGATCGAGATGAAGGGGCATCGAGATCAAGATGGAGGGGGAATCGAGATCGAGATGGAGGGGGATTGAGATCGAGTGTCCTCATGAATATTCAATATTTTATCATATTGAATATGAAAAAATATCATCAAATTTGAAAAAAATATTCATGAATTCAAAAAGTGCCCATGAAATTTAAAAATATTCATGATATCAAAAAGTGCCCATGAAATACAATCGAGAAATGAAGACTACGATTTAAATACAATCGTTCTTAGCTAGCTATCTGTTCACAATCTTCTTGCCCTTCTTTTTCGCAAATGGAGTTCTTCTATGGAACGGACGTCCTTTAGGTAGGGTGGTCCTGCTTCTTCTTGTGGTGTGTGCTGCTACTTCATCGTCGTCGTCATGTTTGATCTTCGGGTCGCCGTACTTGTCGAAGTCTTGCTCATTGGCTACTCCATCCATTCCGATGATCTTCCTTTTGCCTCTCCTCACGACAACACGACTGGGCTTTGACGGGTCGGTAATGAGAAGCATTGGTCCACCTGGGAAGCCAGTACCCATGGCTCATTTTTCGCGGTGATGTTTGCGCCCGCGGTCTTGGATTTGGCTTCGGGTATAACCATGGTGGTGAAATACCGGTCTTCTTTTAGGACGCTCTTGGCCCATCTGACACGGAACATCGGGACCTTCTCTCCGGCGTAGCTCAGCTCCCAGATCTCCTCGATCCTTCGGTAGTATCTGTCCTTGTCGTTACCGGTGTAGGATTCCATCGTTACCCTAGAGTTCTGATAACCATCGCTCTTCATGTCCTTGTCCTCGGTTAGAATGTGTAGCCGTTGATATCGTACGCCTCATAGGTCATCAGGTTGTGCTCGGCGCCCTATGACAAGGAGAATATGAGTTGTTCTTCCGCGGAAGAATCCTCATGTAAAGGGTACGACAGAAGCTTCTGCTTGAACCAACACGTGAAACATGAGTTGTGCTCTTTGATTATATCTCTGTCCGTACTCTGTTGGCCTTGGTCATTGTACGTCTTCTCGATAAAGGTTTTGTGCTCTACCACCCAAGGATCGACCACGTCTATGTGTTGTAGCGTGACTAGGTTTGCTCTTTCAAAGTCGGCGAGTCGACCCTCGAAGTCGACATGCATTTCGCGGCAACCCTCACGGTGACCCCATCCAGTGAGCCTGTCGAGGTGCCTGTTGACGAGCAGACCAACGGGGTTCTCGATGCCTAGATAATTCGTGCAGTAGGAGATGCACTCTTCGGTCAGAAAGCTCCTGGCTATGCTTCCCTCTGGACGTGACATGTTGCGAACGTATCCTTTGATGACACCATTCATCCTTTCGAATGACATCATGCTGTGCAGGAATGTCGGCCTGAGTTGGATGATATCCTCCACGATACGGACCAGCAGATGCACCATAACGTCGAAGAATGCGGGCGGGAAGTACATCTCAAGCTCGCATAGTATCACCACGATCTCTTCCTGTAGCCTTCTGAGTTGCCTGACGCCAATCGACTTCCGAGAGATGACGTCGAAAAAGTTGCATAGGCCAAATAGCGTTTCACGGACGTGCGCATCCATGATCCCACGGAATGCAACTGGAAGTATCTGCGTCATCAGCATGTGACAGTCGTGAGACTTCATCCCGCTGAACTTCTGCTTCGCTGGGTCTAGGTATCTGCTTATCTTCCCCGCGTAACCGTAAGGAAGTTTTACTCCTACGAGGCAGGTAAAAACTGCTCGATCTCCTCCTGACTTAGAGTGAAGCACGCGGGAGGGTAGTCATTTCCGGTCTTCTTGGCCTTTTTGCCTCTGCGACGAGTTTTTGTGTCCTGCTTCGCCTCATCATCATCATCATCATCATCATTAGCGTGAAGCTCCTGCCTGATGCCCATTGATTTCAAGTCTGCCCTTGCTTTCGGCCCATCTTTGGTCCTCTCTGGCATGTTGAGCAGGGTACCAAGCAGACTCTCGCACACGTTCTTCGTGATATGCATGGCATCAAGGCTGTGAGGCACACGGTGGATCTTCCAGTACGGCAAGTCCCAGAAAATAGACCTCATTTTCCATACCTTCAGCAGCGGCTCTGGCGCCTTTCGCTTCTTTCCCGGCTCTGGTGCCTTTTGCTTCTTTCCCGGCAGTGGGAAATCTTTCCAATTTTCCAACAGCTCGTCTATTTCCTCGCCGCTCCTCGTACGCGGGCGTTTTCGGGGTTCGGTTTCACCATCGAACAGATCCTTGCTTTTCCTCCATGGGTCATCGTCGCGAAGCCACCTTCGATGTCCCATGAACACGGTTTTCAAAGTCCAGGGATCTCTATCTAGCTGGCGATACGTTGTGTCATCCATGCACCTTACGCATCCAGAAAATCCGTGGACTACCTGCCCCGCGAGATATCCGTAACCGAGATAGTCGTGCACCGTCATGAATAGTGCGACTCTCATAGGGAAATATTCTTTCTCTGCGGCGTCCCACGTATTGGCTGGCATTTTCCACAGCGTGTCTAGCTCCTCTTTCAGCAGCCGCAGATACAAATTGATGTCGTTCCCTGGTTGTTTCGGCCCTTCAATTAGCATACTCATGTGAATGTACTTCCTCTTCATGCACAACCAGGGGGGAAGGTTGTACATCCACACAAACACAGGCCAGGTGCTATGTGTGCTTCTCTGGCTACCAAACGGATTGACTCCATCAGTGCTCGCGCCCAGCATGATGTTCCTTGGATTCTTCCCAAATTCTGGGTATTCGAAGTTCAACGCTTGCCACTGGCTCTCATCCTTAGGGTGACTCAGCATCTTGTCTTTTTTATTTATCTCCGGATCATCTCCGTCATCTTCCCGCTTCTTCTCCTCCCTATCCGCATGCCAACGCAGGAGCTTTGCTACCTTAGGGTCCGCGAAATACCGTTGCAGACGAGGAGTGATTGGAAAGTACCACACCGATTTTCGAGGAGCTTTCTTCCTCTTCTTGTATCGAGTGACGCCGCACACTAGACATATGGTAGACTCCGCGTGCTTGTCCCGATAAATGATGTAATTGTTCATGCACACATGGTATTTCACGCGCGGTAAATCCAGAGGACACACGATTTTCTTCGCCTCCCCGAAACTGGTCGGGCACTTGTTCCCCTTGGGAAGACGTTCGTGCCAGAATGACATGTTCTCGTTGAAGCATGCGTCGGTCATTTTGTGTTTTACCTTCATCTCCAGAGCCATGAGTGTTACTTTCAGGCGGGTATCCTCGGGCCTGCATCCTTCATACAACGGAGTAACCGCGTCTATCTCCATTTGATCTAGCTTGGCTTTCTCTCGGGCGGCAGCTCTTGCGTTATCAGTCTGCTTGAGAAGCAGCTCTTGAATATGAGGGTCCTGCACCCAGCCTCCATCGTCGTCTGCTCCGGCATCTTCATCTTCATAATCATGCCCTTCGTCTTGATCTTCCTCATCATCATGTACGACATCTTCTACATGATGACTGTGTACAGCATCACCGTCATGATCATGTCCTGGAGATTCTTTGTTTTCTTGCCCGCCCTCGCCGTGGTGGTTGTCTTGTTGCCCTTCCTCATTTCTTGCCCTGCCCCCATGGACAACTTCATAGTCATCCTCATCACCTTGCCACCGATAGACATCCATGAAACCACGCAAGAGCAGGTGGTCCCGCGCCTGCCCGGAATCCGGGTCCGCAATAAGTCTCTTCAGCTTGCATCTTCGACACGGACATCTTATCTCCGTCTCGTTCTTTTGAAGCATCTCGGCCTTCGCGGAGCTCAAAAACCTATTCACGATGCCTTTGGTCATCGTGCGGACTATGGTCGCCTGCGGGGTAGAGCAAAACGATATTTTAGAACCAAGAAAAAATTTGGCATGACCTTCCCTAAAAATAGGACCAAAAAGAATGCATAGTGCCAAAATTCTCGCTGAAGCAGAAATGAATCTACATTCCGGCAAAATATTGGCAACTATCGCATTTCAAATACTGGTACCTGCAAACACAAACATATATGCAACACCACAAACATATGCAACACCACAAACATACATAGATCTAGCTAGGCCACAAAAAGTGCATGTGCACATTGTTGGAGCGAGCTAGGGAGAAAAAAAGTAGATCTACAACATGAAGATAGCTTTCCCCTTACTTACCTATCAAAAAAAGGTAATTTCATCACTTAATTTTGATGAATCTATGGTGCAAATGAGGTGAGGAGGAGGAGGCAGCCGAAAGCTTGGAGAAGGAGGTGAAGGGAATGAAGTGGGGAAAGTGAGTGGGTAGGTGTGGCTGTCCAAAATATCTTGTTGGGGTCCCAGGTTACTAATGGCGCACCACCTGCAAATGCGCCATTAGTATCCCTGGTTACTAATGGCGCACTCGCAGGTGGTGCGCCATTAGTAGTTTTGCAAAAATATAAAAAAATATATATACACTAATGGCGCACCGTGTGGCAGTGCGCCATTACTAGTTTAAACTAGTAATGGCGCACTGTGACATGGTGCGCCATTAGTGGTTTTGCAAAAAAAAGAATAAAAAAAGAATACAGTATTGGCGCACTCTGTGGTTGGTGCGCCATTACTAGTTAGAACTAGTAATGGCGCACTTCGCTCGGATGCGCCATTAATATGTACGGAAAAATGAAAAAAATATTATTACTAGTGGCGCACCTTATGTCTGGTGCGCCATTAGTGTCTTCCACACTAATGGCGCATCACCAAATGGTACGCCATTAGTATATAGTAGTGGCACACTACTTCTCTGGTGCGCCATTAGTGTCCATCCCATCTATAGCCCTTTTCCTAGTAGTGTTACCACGAGTGATTGGGCGAGGTCTGTGTGACCTTAGCTCAAGGAGAATATGGTGAGGACTGTGTGTCATCAGGTTTAAATACCTAGCCTCTCTAACCAAACGTACAACTAACACAACAGTTGGAACTGGCCTACCAAATCGTTGTCTTCACCAAGCTTACTGGTTCTATTTCCTCAACTCTTTCATTTCCTCATTACTGTGTTGTGTGCCTGTTCATATCTGTTTGAAGACTTTAACTGAAGACTTTCTCAATTTCGTCAGCTCAAATTCTTCAGTCTGTTTGTCTTCTTCCTGTGTTATCCTGTGTTTACGCTTTCTGTAATCTGATCTTGTCTTCATTTCATCATGATGACCATGCTTATGTTCTGTTTTGTTTACATCTGAGTACTTATTCTGCAGCAAGTAGTTCTTCGCTTAGGAATTTCCTCACCTTGAAATTCCTCAGTGAAGAATTCTTAAAAATCGCCTATTCACCCCCCCTAGTCGATTTAACGCACTTTCAATTGGTATCAGAGCAAGGTACTCCCTTGTTCTATGTGATTTTGGTCTAACCGCCTGGAGTTTTAGTTATGTCGACCGCAGGTATGATCAAGGTCTCTGCTGGGTGTCCTACCTTCGATGGGACGGACTACCCCTACTGGAAGAATAAGATGTGAATGTGATACGTCCATTTTGCATCATGATTTTATATTGATATTTATTGCATTATGGGCTGTTATTACACATTATGTCACAATACTTATGACTATTCTCTCTTATTTTACAAGGTTTACATAAGGAGGGAGAATGTCGGCAGCTGGAATTCTGGGCCGAAAAAGGAGCAAATATTAGAGACCTATTCTGCACAACTCCAAAAGTCCTGAAACTCCATGAAAGTTATTTTTGGAAATAATAAAAAGTATTGAGCGGAAGAAATACGTCAGGGGGCCTCCACATGTCCACGAGGGTGGGGGCGCACCCTACCCCCTGGGCGTGCCCCCTGCCTCGTGGGCCCCCTGTTGGCCCTCCGGTGCCCATCTTCTGCTATATGAAGTCTTTCGTCCGAAGAAAAATCATAAGCAAGCTTTCGGGACGGCCGCCACAAGGCGGAACCTTGGCGGAACCAATCTAGGGCTCCGGGAGAGCTATTCTGCCGGGAACACTTCCCTCCGGGAGGGAGAAATCATCGCCATCATCATCACCAACGCTCCTCTCATCGTGAGAGGACAATCTCCATCAACCCTAGTTCATCTCTTGTATCCAATTCTTGTCTCCAAGTCTAGGATTGGTACCTGTAGGTTGCTAGTAGTGTTGATTACTCCTTGTAGTTGATGCTAGTTGGTTTATTTGGTGGAAGATCATATGTTCAGATCCTATATGCATATTAATACTCCTCTGATTATGAACATGAATATACTTTGTGAGTAGTTACGTTTGTTCCTCAGGACATGGGAGAAGTCTTGCTATTAGTAGTCATGTGAATTTGGTATTCATTCGATATTTTGATGAGATGTATGTTGTCTATCCTCTAGTGGTGTTATGTGAACGTCGACTACATGACACTTCACCATTATTTGGGCCTAGAGGAGGGCATTGGGAAGTAATAAGTAGATGATGGGTTGCTAGAGTGACAGAAGCTTAAACCCTAGTTTATGTGTTGCTTCGTAAGGGGCTGATTTGGATCCATATGTTTCATGCTATGGTTAGGTTTACCTTAATACTCCTTTTGTAGTTGCGGATGCTTGCAATAGGGGTTAATCATAAGCGGGATGCTTGTCCAAGTAAGGACATCACCCAAGCACTGGTCCACCCACATATCAAATTATCAAAGTACCGAACGCGAATCATATGAACATGATGAAAACTAGCTTGACGATAATTCCCATGTGTCCTCGAGAGCGCTTTTCTCTATATAAGAGTTTGTCCAGGCTTGTCCTTTGCTACAAAAAGATTGGGCCACCTTGCTGCACTTTATTTACTTTTGTTACTTGTTGCTCGTTACCAATTATCCTATCACAAAACTATCTGTTACCTATAATTTCAGTGCTTGCAGAGAATACCTTGCTGAAAACCGCTTATCATTTCCTTCTGCTCCTCGTTGGGTTCGACACTCTTACTTATCGAAAGGACTACGAGAATGCATCTTGAGGCAATTGATAACGATCTCTGGTACATTGTGGAAAATGGTGTTCCCTCAGTCACACCTTCTCTGAATGATGCTGATGTGAAGAGATTCAAGCAACTCGATTCTCAGGTGAAGAACATCATATGTGGCCATCTGAGCAAAGGGCAGTATGGAAGAGTGAGTGCTTTGGAAACTGCTAAGCTTATCTGGGATAGGCTGTCCAAAGTCAATGAAGGAGTCTCAACACAGCGTGACTCTCGAGTTGATGTTCTTCGCAATCTCTTCAACCGCTTCAAAAGACTCGACAATGAAAATGTTCAACAAACCTTCGATTGCCTCACTGAGATCTCAAATGAGCTTCAAGCACTTGGTGCCACTGACACCACGGTGAAGAAATTGCTGAGATCGCTTGATTCCTCATTTGATACTCTGGCACTGATGATACAAGAACGTGGAGATTATAAGTCACTTGACCCCGCTGATATTCTCGAGAGGCTAAACACTCATGAGTTCCAGCTTGCTGAGAAGAGAGATCTCTATGGTTCGAGTTATGGCAGATCACGTGCCCTGAAGGCCAAGGCTGTCTCTGAATCTGAAGGTGAAGATTCTAGTAGTAGCCTTGGTGATCCTGAAGAACTGAGCCAGGAGCTAGCACTGCTCGTGAAGAAATTCTAGAAGTTCTCAGGACGTGGTCGCTTTGGAAAATCCTCAAGGAGCAATGATTCCTCATCCAGTGACTACAAGAAGAGGCTATGCCACAAATGCAAGAAAGCTGGTCACTACATTCAAGATTTTCCTCAGTGGGAAAAGGAATCAAAGAAGAAGAAATACAAGGATTACAGTTCTGATGACGCGAAGAAGAAGAAGAAATCTTCAAAGTCTTCATCATCAAAATCCTCAAAGTATTCATCTCACAAGAAGAGCAGCTCCAAGAAGGCTCGGGCATTCATTGGCAAGGAAATGGACTCCGAGGCTGAATTCGAGGAACATGAGGAAGAGGAGGCATCTGAGGAGTCCGAGTCTGGTGTGGCAAGCCTAGCTCTCTCTACTGCATTCGTCAGCAAGTCCATCTTCAACTCTGAAGAAAATGGCTTCACCAACAAGGCTGATGCAGGCAATGATGACTACGCTCCCACCTATTGCTTCATGGCAAAGGGTGCCAAGGTACTCAAATACCCCTCCTTTGAATCAAGTGAGGATGAATCTGATGAAAATCTCAAGCCTATCTATTCTAAACTTGCTAAGATTGCTATGAAACAACAAAAGGCTTTTGAAAAGGTTCAAAACATGCTAGATAAAAGTGATGATATGTTAGGTGAAGAAATGGATCGCACTAAAACTTTGACTGAAAATCTTCAGAGACTTCAGTCCAAGTTTGACAACCTTCAAAGTCATCATAACACTCTCTTATCTGATCATGAGAAGCTTTCTTACGAATTTCTTCAAAGAAAGCAAGATCTTGAAAAGCTAAGGGTGAGCTATGAAGATCTTCAGAAGGAGCGCGATTCATTACTTGCTCAACATATCAGCGCTACCCACAAAGAATTTGTTCCTCCATGTTTAAAGTGCATTGGACGAGAATCTGCTAATTTTCACCTGGATGTTCAAATGCTTCTAATGTTACAAATTCTTCACCTCTCTCTGCTGTCACTAATTACTCATCTGAGGACATTGCTAGTATCACTGATAATGCAGGGCTGAAGGAATTGTACATGACAGGCATGTACAAAAGCCTCAAAGGGCATCGGGCTCTTTGTGATGTGCTTAAAAAGCAGATTCTCAACAGGAACCCTAGGAAAGAGGGTATTGCCTTTGAGAGGAAACTCAATGCTGATGGGACATACTAGAAGCCTGAGCAGTATCCCAAAACCTCATGGATTGCTGCAGAGGGACCTCCAGTAGATCCATCTACTTTATCTGGCTTTACATGTGAATCTCCTCATTCTGCTAATGAGTCATTTGACTCCAACTATAAACTGTTCAAAAATCAGGATGGTGTAGTTTTTGCTAGATATGTTGGCACTAACTGTAGGAATGGTTCCCCTATGAAGAAAATCCGGGTTCCCAAAAGGTGCCTTGAAAGTCTTCAGGTGAATGTCCTCATGACACTACCTGTGAAGAATAGGAACCCTAGATCAAATTATTCATATGTACCAAATTCTTCATATGGATCCAAGTCCTCATATGGACCAAATTCCTCACGTGGATCAAAGTCCTCATATGAACGTCATCGTGCTAGCACCTCTGTTTCGCAGGAAAGAGCTAAGGGCTATGAATATGAGCATTACTCCTCTAACCATTATGTTCATAAGTCCTCGAAGAATTTCTTTGCTTATTCATATGCTTATCCTAACTCCTCTTATGCGAAACAAAGTGGAATGGTTTCTATGCCACCATTCTCTTATGGAGCTCATAGAATGATGAACTCTTTGCCACCCCTTCAGATGTGGGTGGTGAAGAAAAGGAACTAATCTCTTCTGCAGGGACAGGTCTCCAGACGCACTTAAACGTCTGAAGAATTTGCTGGAGACCTGTATGTGCCTGAAAGGACGCAGGCTAATCAGGAAGAAATGAACTTTCATTTCTCACGTCCTCATTTTGTCTTATCTAGTACACTACTTGATGAAATTGATCTGATGAATTTGATGTCATATTCTTCACTGATGAAGTATATGAGTTCGTAAGCTGCACTAATTCATCTGCAGGATGATCAACCCAAAGCCAATGAGTGGGTCCTCCATAGTGGATGTACAAATCACATGACTGGTGACAAGAATCTATTGATGGATGTTCCCTTATCTCCATCACATCTGAAGCATATCATCTTTGCTGACAAAGGCAAAAGCAAGGTATTGGGTCTAGGTAAGGTTGCGATCACAAAGGATCGACACATGGACAAAGTCATTCTTGTCTTGTCCTTAGGTTACAACCTGATGTATGTCTCAATGCTTTGTGATCTTGATATGGTTGTTGTCTTTGGCAAGTATCATTGTGTTGTGATCATGGAGCTGACAATTCCAAAGTCTTCGAAGGCTTTAGGAGAGGAGATTTGTATATTATTGATTTCTCTATAGGACCTCAACCAGCTGTATGTCTACTTGCAAAAGCTTCAGAAGGCTGGCTATGGCATCGACGACTTGGTCATGCTGGCATGAGGAATCTACACACGCTCACGAAGAAGAAGCATGTCATTGGCATTGAGAATGTCAAATTCCTCAAGGATCACTTATGCGGAGCCTGTGAAGCTGGAAAGATGACCAAGGCCAAGCAACCAACAAAGACTATCATGACTACTACTCGACCATTTGAATTGCTTCACATGGATCTCTTTGGTCCTAATCATTATTCAGCAGTTACAAATGGTGCATCTCTATATGGCTTTGTTATTGTTGATGATTACTCTCGTTACACATGGGTGCATATTGTCACTTACAAACATGAGGTGCAGGAAGTCTTCAAACGATTTTCCTCGAGGGCCTCAACCAACTTTGGTGTGAAGATCAAGCACATCAGAAGTGACAATGGAACTGAGTTCAAGAATTCTGGTCTTGATGACTATCTTGATGAACTTGGTATTACTCATGAGTTATCTGCTCCTTATACTCCTCAGCAGAATGGCGTCGTGGAGCGCAAGAACAGGACTCTTGTTGAGATGACTCGCACTATGCTTGATGAGTACAAGGCGCCTCGTCATTTCTGGATTGAGGCAATTGATACTGCGTGCCACATCATCAATAGGGTATATCTTCACAAATTCTTCAAGAAGACTGCATACGAACTCCTCACTGACAAGAAACCCAATGTGAGTTATTTCAAAGTCTTCGGTGCTAAATGTTGGATTAGAGATCCTCATCACAGTTCTAAATTTGCACCGAAAGCGCATGAAGGTTTTATGCTTGGTTACGGGAAGGACTCACACACCTACAGAGTCTTCAAAAATGTTCACCACAAAGTTGTTGAAACTCTAGATGTGCGGTTCGATGAAACTAATGGCTCGCAAAAAGAGCACCTACCTTCTGTGTTAGATGAACAGTCACCTGAGGATACTATCAAGTTCAAGGGTACTGAGGATGTCATTCCTACCGAAGAATCTTGTCGGGGCGGACGGCGTCCCCCGCGAGCACCTATGGGGCCGGAGCCCCTTTCGTTGTCCGGTGAGGGGGGCGGAGGGAGCACGGAGAGCAGATCGAGGCGAGCACACGGGCGGTTTACCCAGGTTCGGGCCGCGATGGACGCGTAAAACCCTACTCCTGCTTGGTTGTATTGAACTGGGGAGCTCGGGAGCTTGGAGAGCTAGCTGCACCGAGCGTATGGCTGTCTGGGTTCCCAATCTCCGAACCCGGAACCTCCGGATCTCCGAACCCGGAACCTCCGGATGTCCCGAACCCCCTCTACGTTGCACACGGGCCTCCTTTTATAGCGCAAAGGGGTCACCGACAGGTGTCAACGTAAGAGAAAGGGGTAAAAGTGTAAAAGGGGTGGAAGTTGTAACAGTGCGGGAACAGTGGCGCTACAGTGCGGCACAGTGTTATCATACCTACTTCTGACGGTAGGGAACAAGGGCATTAAATGCCCGTCACGGTCGCCCGGACAGCACCGAGGCGGACCGTTAGGTGCGCCACCGCTCGCCACGATGGTGGCTGCATGCCACCGCATACCCCAGGCTGCGCGGTGCCCCGCCACGTGCCCTTGGGGGAAGCCCCGGAGCGACACGTGGGCGGGCGAGCTGGAGCGCAGTCCTGAGGTGGCGATTTGCCGCGGCAAGTGGCTTGCCGCGGGGGTCGTCTTCCTGTGCCTGATAGCTTGCCGGCTATCAGGCCTTGCCGGGGCGCATGGCGCGCCGTGGCAGGCTTCTCTTGTGGAGCCTGGGTTCGGCCTTCCCGACAAGCTCCTCTTGTCGGGGTCTCGATCTTCTGTCTCTTATACTTTGTTCTTGGATGGCATTACATGGGCCCAGTCGTCCCGGCAAGCTCCTCTTGCCGGGGCCTTGTCTTCTTGGCCCGGCAAGCTCCTCTTGCCGGGGGCCTTGTCTCCTCGGCCCGGCAAGCTCCTCTTGCCGGGGGCCTTGTCTTGAATGCTTGGTCTTCTCTTGGCGCTTCCTGGGCGGGCCTCGCCGCGGGGTGCTACAACCGCCCGTGCACAAGTCTGGGGTACTAAGGTACCCCTACTTTAGTACACCGACAGGAGCCCCCGGGCCTGGGCCACACACGGTGCCGAGCGTCGTTGGGCCAGGCCCTAACAGTGCACGGGCACGCGTGGCCTTGGTCGCGTTGCTCCTTAACTCCGCACCCGTCGCACCTTCCCCAGGCGGCGCGCGCTTATCGCGGCGTCGTGGGGGCGAAACGCCCGTTCCCTCTTTAAGTGGAGGGAGGTGCGGAGGCGCGGCTCGATAAATGAACGGGGGTGAGGCGCGGCTTTCGAGGCGTCCGTTCCCCATAATCACGGGATGGGGAGAGGTCGTCCCACCCGTCGCCTCGGTTCTGCGCGCCCACCGCGTGGTCCTCATGCACTCGGAGTCGCGGCGGCGGAGGCGGGGAGTCGGGCCGGCGCGGGTCGATGCAGTGGGTCGGCCCCAGTCGTCTGCCCTTCCTCCGCTTCTATTGGAGGAGCGAGGCGGCCGCGTCCCCACTCCGCCCCTTTATAAGGAGCGAAAGGGGGCAACGGAAATCCGCACTCCATTTCCTTCCTCCTTCTGCTTCTGGTTTCCTTCCCCATCTGCGATGGAGGGGGGGAACCCTGGTTCTTCTTCGGTTGCCGCGAGGGTGTCTGCTAGGCAACGCGCCCCTCCTCCCCTTGCGCCCGCGGCGGCGGAGCCGGTCGTCAGGGGAAGAGGGAGAGGGCGAGGTCGCGGACGAGGTCGTGGACGGGGCCGGGGCGCTCGGGGCGGACGGATCGGTGCGCCGTCCTCGCCCCCGCCAGCGGCTCCGTTCCTTCCCGCGGTCCATCTCGGGGACGACCCCCGTGAGTTCATTATCAGGCTGCGCCGGGCGCCTCGTCGCCGCCTCCGGCTTCCCGCTCCATTCGCGAACGTGTTGGAGGTGGAGCAGCCTGAGACGCTAAACCTGCGCATGAGGGGCTGCGGGATCAGTGGGACGCGAGTCCACGTCGAGTCCCGAGCCCCCGGCGTGGTGTGTCTGGGCCGCGGGTGGAAGACGTTCGCCCGGATCCACAGCTTGACGGAGGGGTTCACCCTCCACTTTAAGCTAGTGGGGGAGGACCTCCTCTCCGTCAAGGCCTTCTGGGGCTTCGGCATCCGGGCCCGGTGCTGCGAAGATAGCTCCTCCGACAGCGAAGGCTCCTCCTCGAGCGAGAGTGACGAGGAGGGGAGCGACAGCGACGATGAGGGGAGCAGCCGCCGGGATGACGGGTCCGACTAGGCGTCGGTCGCAGCTCCGTGTGGCACCGGCGGCCCCATCGTCCGCACCGGGCTCCGTGAACTCCCCGGGGTCGTCTCCTTGGGCGGCTGGCGTAGGGGCGCTGCTGAGGAGGACAGAGGGCGGACGTCGAAGGCTGCGAAGTCGGAGTACGGGCCGACTTCGACAGCTGGCTGACGCTCCGGTGCCTCGTGTTCCAGATGCGCCCCAGACGCCGTCATCACCCTTGCTCTCGGTGACGACCACCGGGGTCTTCTCTTCGGCCCGGCAAGCTCCTCTTGCCGGGGGCTTGATCTCCTCGGGCGGCCGGAGTGGCGAGGCTGGGGAAGAGGAAGAGGCTGGCGGCAAGGCCGCTGCCTCATCTTCCAGCTCTGCCTCCGGCGCCTCCGTCTTCTTCAGCCTCCGGAGACCCCCGGGCGGAGCCCCCGGATCTTCTCTTGGTGCCTTCTGCCACCCGTAGCTCGCCTAGGTGCCCCTTTCGCCCTCTTCGCCTACTTGCCCTACCTCCTGAGGAGAGAGACAAGAAAGGGATTACGGGCACCTTATCTCTTTTCAGCTTGTAAGCCTTCGGGCCTTAGTTGCGTTTAAGCCTTGTAATCCCTTCTTTCATGTTTTTCATTCTCTCTGAACTGTACCTGAGTGGAATGTTTTTAATGAAAAGGGGATGTTTGCCGGATCATTTGTCTCGCGGGTGGAAACCGCGGTAAGGAATGAATCCTTTACATCGTTAAGATAGACAGTTTCTCGCCCGGCAACAGGCCCAGCTGCTCCCCCGCACTGCTCGACCTTTCTCGCGCCCTTGGCGGAGGCGGGGAGCAGGCGGGTTCCGGCCCCTCGCTTCCCTCCCCCTTGCTGCCGCGGCTGCTATCGAAACGGGCCCCAGGAACGCGCTCTGGGGCTTGCCGCTAAGAGAGCACGGTAGCTTTTCAGGAGGAAAGGAGGCTTTCAAATTCCACAGTTCATAAGAGAATGCATGATGAGGGATGCAAAAACTTATCTGAGGTTGCAGCCCCCGGCGACCCTGGCTCGCCGGGGCGTAGGTGTTGGCTCGTCCTTCTCCTCTTCCTTGTCCTTGAGCGGCCCGGCAAGGACATTCAATTCCTGCGAGCCAAAGGGAAAGGACGGGAAAAAGACGCGGACTCGACCTCTAAGTTAGGGGTTAGCGACAGTTAGGAACTGACAACCCTAACCAAGGACGAGACTCTGACTCAGCATGCATGCTAAAATCTAGGGCGCCAGCGCTTCTTTATCCTCGGCCAGGGGCTTCGCCTGGCTTTGTACGAGGGCTTACATGCAACATCGGCAAGGCCTGCACAAACCGGTGGTTGCCGGAGCGGATCACGGCAACCGCGCCTTATGGGCGAAACTTGCGAAGATGCTCTATGTTCCCAGGAGTTGCTCACTGGTAGGCCCTCTTCGGTCTTGAGGCGGACAGCGCCGGGCCTCGCGACTCGTCTCACCCGATAAGGGCCTTCCTGCTTCGGCGTCGACTTGTTATAATTCTTGGCCGACTGAACGTGCCTAAGAACAAGGTCGCCTAACAGGGCAACTTTATCTAATGCCAGGGGCTTCGCCTGGCTTTGTACAAGGGGTTACATGCAGCAGCGGCAAGGCCTGTACAAACCGATGGTTGCCGGAGCGGATCACGGCAACCGCGCCTTATGGGCGAAACTTGCGAAGATGCTCTATGTTCCCAGGAGTTGCTCACTGGTAGGCCCTCTTCGGTCTTGAGGCGGACAGCGCCAGGCCTCGTGACTTGTCTCACCCGATAAGGGCCTTCCTGCTTCGGCGTCGACTTGTTATAATTCTTGGCCGACTGAACATGCCTAAGAACAAGGTCGCCTAACAGGGCAGCTTTATCTGGTGCCAGGGGCTTCGCCTGGCTTTGTACAAGGGGTTACATGCAACAGCGGCAAGGCCTGTACAAACCGATGGTTGCCGGAGCGGGTCACGGCAACCGCGCCTTATGGGTGAAACTTGCGAAGATGCTCTATGTTCCAGGAGTTGCTCACTGGTACGCCTTCTTCGGTCTCGAGGCGGACAGCGCCAGGCCTCGTGACTTGTCTCACCCGATAAGGTCCTTCCCACTTTGGCGTCAACTTGTTGGAATTCTTGGCCGACTGAGTGCGCCGAAGAACAAGGTCGCCCTCTTAGAGACTCCTGGCCTTGACCTTGCGGCTATGGTAGCGACGCAAGGCTTGCTGGTATCGAGCAGCTCGTACCGCAGCCTGGAGACGTCCTTCCTCAAGGAGCAGCGCGTCATCTTGGCGCAGCCGCTCTTGCTCGAGCTCGTCATAAGCGAGCACCCGAGGAGATCCGTATACGAGTTCCGTGGGGATAACTGCTTCCGCTCCATAGACTAGAGCAAAGGGTGTCTGTCCGGTGGCTCGACTCGGTGTTGTTCTGATTGACCAAAGAGCCGCCGGCAGCTCCTCAATCCAATTTCTTCCGCACTTGTGCAGCCTGTCGAAGGTCCTGGTCTTGAGTCCGCGCAACACTTCAGCGTTGGCCCTTTCTGCTTGACCGTTGCTCCTGGGGTGAGCAACCGAAGCGAAACAGACCTTGGCGTCGAGATCCTGGGCGTATTGCATGAAGGCGCGACTTGTGAATTGTGTCCCGTTGTCGGTGATGATTCTGTTGGGGATTCCGAAACGGCAGACGATCGACCGGAAGAACTTGACTGCCGACTGCACGGTCACCTTCCTCACTGGCTCCACTTCTGGCCACTTCGTGAACTTGTCGATTGCAACGTACAAGTACTCGAAGCCCCCGACGGCTCGGGGAAAAGGGCCGAGGATATCGAGCCCCCAGACCGAGAAGGGCCAGGATGAAGGGATTGTTTGGAGAGCTTGAGCTGGCTGATGAATCTGTTTTGCATGGAACTGGCACGCTTCACACTTGGTTACTAGTGCAGTTGCATCTTGGAGGGCTTCTTGCCAGAAGAACCCTTGCCGGAAGGCTTTCCCGACAAGTGCTCTTGCGCCAATGTGATGGCCGCATATGCCTCCGTGTATCTCTGCCAACAGCTTCTGTCCGTCTTCCCTGGAGATGCACTTTAATCTGACACCGTTGAGTCTCCTTCTGTACAGCTCGTTGTCCACGAACTGGTACATACTTGACTGCCTGGTGATCTTCTCCATCTCTTCAGGGTCGTCGGGAAGTTCTCCAGTTTGCAGAAAACGGACGATCTGCTGCGCCCATGCCGGAGCCCGGGGCTCGACGGCAAGGACTAAAGGCATGAAAGCCGCTGCGGGGACCCCGGCTTCTACGGCAAGAACCTCTGGTTCCGCCGGAGCCGGTGATCCCCCGGCAAGCTTGCCGGGGCAAAGCTTGTCGGGAACCCCCGCTTCAACTGGACAGATCCTCGGATCCGCAGGAGCGGACTGTTCCTCAGCGTTCAGACTGCTGATCTGCTTGCCGGAGCAAGGCTTATCGGGGACACCTGCTTCGACTGGACGGATCCTGGGATCCGCAGGAGCGGGCTGTCCCCCGGCGCTCTGGTTGTTGATCTTGGGGACCTTGGCGGTGGTCTCAGAAAGGTTCGCCTGCAAGTCGTCGCCGGAGACCAACTTCCTTTTCTTGGACTGCCCAACTGATGGCGTAACGGATGGTTGAGTCAGCTTGAGTAAGAAGGTCCCTGGTTCCACAGGTAACTTCAACGAAGCACACTTCGAAAGGCCGTCTGCTATCTCATTCTGAGCTCTCGGGACATGCTCCATTTGCAGCCCTTCAAAGTGTTCTTCCAGCTTCCTCACTTCATCTACATAAGCTTCCATCAGAGGGCTCTGGTAGCTCTTGTTGACTTGCCGGACCACCAGTTGAGAATCTCCCCGCACAATCAGCTTTCTGATCCCAAGTTCGGCCGCAATCCTGAGGCCGGCGAGCAAGCCTTCATACTCAGCAGTATTGTTGGTTGCTTGCTCTCTTGGGAAGTGCATCTGGATAACATACTTGAGGTGCTCTCCGGTGGGCGCGATGAGTACCACGCCAGCACCGGCGCCTTGCAGCGAGAAGGCACCATCGAAGTACATTACCCACTCGCTTGTTGCTTCTTGTACGGGTGCGCTTGTTTCTTGGGCTTCTCCATCTGGCGTCGGGGTCCACTCAGCTATGAATTCTGCCAAAGCTCGGCTCTGTATGGTTGAAGTACTTTCAAACTTGAGTCCAAAGCTCGACAGCTCCAGTGCCCACTCGACGATCCTGCCTGTCGCCTCGGGATTGTGCAATATCCTCTTCAACGGAAAGCGAGTGACTACTGTTATCTCATGTGCTTGGAAGTAATGGCGCAGCTTTCTCGAGGCCATGAGGAGGCCGAAAAGCAACTTCTGCACCCCAGAGTATCTTGACCTAGCCCCCTGCAAGAGGGAACTCACAAAATACACCGGGCGCTGCACCATCTTCTTCCGCGCTCCATCCTGTTCCTGCGCAGGGTTGTCCTTGTCGGGGCCAGAGCTTGCCGGAGCAGCCCCCCGCTTGTCGCTGGATTCGCTTGCAGGTGGTATAGACTCCTCGTCGGCCTCCCTCTCCGCCACTAACGCAGCACTAACCACCTGGTTGGTTGCCGCTAGGTATAGCAACAACTTCTCCTGTGGTCTAGGTGCGACAAGTATTGGAGTGGAGGATAGGTACCTTTTCAAATCTTGCAGCGCCGCCTCCGCTTCTGGGGTCCACTGCATGGGGCCTGCCTTCTTCAAGATTTTAAAGAAGGGCAGGGCGCGTTCTGCAGACCTTGAAATGAACCGACTGAGGGCGGCCACACAACCTGCAAGCTTTCTGACGTCCTTGACGCGCTCCGGGGCTTCGATCTGCTTGATGGCCTTGATCTTGTCGGGATTAGCTTCAATCCCCCTCTGTGACACAAAGAACCCGAGAAGCTTGCCGGAGGGGACTCCGAAAACACACTTCTCGGGGTTCAGCTTGAGCTGTATCTTGCGCAGGTTCTGAAATGTCTCTTCCAGATCTTGGACCAGGGTTTCCTTGCTCCTGCTCTTCACCACGATGTCATCCATGTAGGCCTCCACGTTCCTATGGATCTGTGGCTCGAAAGCAGTGTGCACTACCCTTGCAAACGTTGATCCCGCATTCTTCAGTCCAAACGGCATGCGTATGAAGCAATAGGTGCCGCACGGAGTGATAAATGCGGTCTTCTCTTCATCTTCTTTGGCCATAAAGACTTGGTGGTAGCCTGAATATGCATCAAGAAAAGAGAGTAGCTCACATCCGACAGTGGAGTCAACAATCTGGTCAATGCGCGGCAAGGGAAATGGATCCTTGGGACATGCTTTATTCACATCGGTGAAGTCTATGCACAGTCTCCACTTCCCATTGGCTTTGCGCACGACGACCGGATTGGCCAGCCACGTTGGATGGATCACACCTCTCACTAGGCCTGCTGCCTCTAGCTTCTTGATCTCTTCGCTGATGAATTCTTGGCGCTCCACGGCTTGCTTTCTCACTTTCTGCTTGACGGGTCGCGCGTGAGGACAGACAGCGAGCTTGTGCTCAATCACCCTCCTGGGAACACCGGGGATGTCGGACGGTTGCCATGCAAACACGTCGACATTCGCCCGCAGGAAGGCAACGAGCGCGCTTTCCTATTTGCTGTCAAGCGTGGCACTGATGGTGAAGGTACCGCCAGTGCCGTCCTCCTTGGCGGACACCTTCTTGGTTGCCGGAGGAGCGATCATTCCCTTCTTGTACTTGCCGGTGGAGCTCGATGGAACGTCCTCGACGGCGGCGCAGCACTCCGAAGAGGTGCGGTTGCCGGAGTGGGCCCCAGAGCACTTACCGGGCTTGGTCCTTGCCTTCTTCCGCCCGGGGGCTTCAGCGAAGTGTGTCCTTCTCTGCCGCGGCTGCTACATCCCGGTAGATCTTGTCGGCGCAGATAAGCGCGTCCTTTTTGTCGCCATGGACAGTGATGACGCTTATCGGCCCCGGCATCTTGAGTACGTTGTAGGCGTGGTGGGAAGCTGCCATGAACTTGGCGAGAGCGGGACGGCCGAGGATCCCATTGTATGGTAACGGGATATCAGCGACGTCGAACGTGATGCGCTCAGTCCTGAAGTTGAGCTCGCCGCCGAAGGTCACAGGCAGGGTAATCTTCCCCTTGGGCTTGCTCCTCCCCGGGTTGATTCCTTGGAAAGATCCGGTCTCTTCGAGCTCGCCGTCTGGGATCTGGAGTTTCTTGATCACAGTGGAGGAGATCAAGTTCAGCCCGGCCCCGCCGTCTACCAACATTTTGGTGACCTTGAGGTTGCGGATGGTGGGTGAGACCAGCATCGGCAAGCACCCGACCGCGGTTGTGCGGTCAGGGTGATCCTCAAGATCGAAAATGATGGGCGTGCTGGACCATTTGAGGAGCCTGCGCGACTCCACGGGCGGCTCTGCTGCATTCACCTCTCGCGCCCACCGCTTAAGCTGGCGGTGGGAGGTGTGCAGAGAGGCGCCGCCGTCAACGCATAGGACCTCCGTGGCCTTCTGGAACTCCTGCTCGCTGTTATCTTCGTCTTCCACGTCTTCGTCGTCGTCTTCTTCATCCTCGTCGCGGCCCCGGGGAGGCCGATCGCCTTGCCGCTGCTTGGCCTTGCCGCGGCGTCCTCCCCGGCCGATGGGCGGCCGCTTCTTGCTTGGTTCGCCACCTCCACCCTGGGCCTTCCCCTTGTCGCGCCTCTTGTACTCAGCCTTCTGCTGCACGACGAGGTACTCGACGCTTTTGCAGTTGGAGAGATCGTGGCCCTTGGTGCGGTGGATCTTGCAGTATTGCTTGTCGGAGCCGTCCTGCTTGTCGGCTGCCGCCACGGGGGCAGGCTCCTTGCCGGAGCCGCCAGCCTGCGTTTGCTTGGCGGGAGCCTCCTTGCCGGACTCCTCGACGGCAAGCACCTCTTTCCTGTTCTTCCTCCTATTATTCCGCCGCTGGCTTCTCTTCGCCAGGGCGGTGCCATCACTGTCGCTTTCTCCTGCGCCAGCATCCTCCCCGGGGAGTTTCCTCCCCTCCTCCGCGCGCGCGCACTTGTCAGCCAGGGCATATAGCTCGCTGACGTCCCGGATCTTGGTCATGGCCATCTCTTCACGCATGCGGCGGTTACGCACGTTCTGGTGGAACGCGCTGATAACCGCGGCAGGGTGAACGTCGGGGATGTTGCGATGCACGCGGCTGAAGCGCTGGATGTACTTGCGCAGGGGTTCTCCTTCCTTCTGGGCTAGGATGTGGAGGTCGCTATCCTGGCCATGAGGTTTGTGGCCGCCTGTGAAGGCGCCAACAAACTGATGGCAAAGATCCGCCCAGGAAGAAATGGAGCCTTCCGGCAAGTGCATAAGCCACGAACGAACGTTCGGCTTAAGCACGAGCGGGAAGTAGTTCGCCAATATCCTCTCGTCGCGCCCCCCGGCAGCTTGTACAGCGATCGTGTAGATGCTGAGAAACTCCGAGGGGTGCGTCCTGCCGTCGTACTTCTCCGGTACGTCGGGCTTGAAGTTCTTCGTGCTGGGCCACCGGACGCGCCGCAGCTCACGGGTGAACGCAGGGCAACCTGCCGCGTACGGTAAGTCACCTGGTTCACCGGGCGCGTGCGCGTCGACAGCGTTCCCAGCCCGCTGGTCTGATTGCCGCCGAGTTTCTCGGCGGCGCTCAATCCTTGTTCGTGCGTCTTCTTGCTGTCGCTCGTCGAGGACTCGGCGCTGGTCCCGGCGGGTCCGCGGGTCTGACGACGCTGTAGAGCCGTCGTCGGCGTTGCTCCAGCGGGGCGGCGTCTTCTGCTTCTGCGCCGGGGAGTGCATGGTGGTTGCACCCTCGGCGGTCTTGTCGCCGTCGGCCTTCGTCTTCTCGACCTGCCGTGGCCGTGAGGTCGCCGGCTGCTGCGGCGTGTCGTTGTTGGCGAAGGCGATCAGGCTCTGAATGGTGGCCCTCCAGCATTCAGCCTTGTCAGCCGCTGGAGGGTAGTCGAGGAGCAGTTGCGCTCTCGCGAGCGCTTCTGCCGGAGTGGAGGGGAGCGGGGGCGAGTGGCGCGAGGAGCGGGATACGCTCGGACTCCTAACAATGTTAGAAAGAGCGGGGTCCCTCCCCGGCGCCTTCGCCTTGCCCGTGTCCGGACGGGGGTCCGGGGCGTCCCGTGAACCTCCAGTTTGCCCTTGGTCCAGCAAGCGGATGCCACCTCCCGTGGCATGGCGCTGCTGGGTCGTCGTTTGTCGGGTCGGATGCGACGCGCCCTCGGAGGCCGAGGCTCGGTCGTCCGCCCTGTTCTTGGATTTGGTGGCGCCGCGAGTGTTCTCGCCGGTGGCCACCCCTCCGACGGCGTCTCCCCCGCCCACCGTTGGCTCCGGTAGCGGTGGAAGAGACGCGGACGGGCCCGCGACCTCCGAAGCCTTCTTCTTCGGGGCCATGGTGTTGATGAAGCTAGCGAATTCGGAGAAGCTGACAGAGAGCGCGCTCGCGCGAACGCCGGATCTGATCCGCACAACCTCGACGCACCCCCTACCTGGCGCGCCAAAGATGTCGGGGCGGACGGCGTCCCCCGCGAGCACCTATGGGGCCGGAGCCCCTTTCGTTGTCCGGTGAGGGGGGCGGAGGGAGCACGGAGAGCAGATCGAGGCGAGCACACGGGCGGTTTACCCAGGTTCGGGCCGCGATGGACGCGTAAAACCCTACTCCTGCTTGGTTGTATTGAACTGGGGAGCTAGGGAGCTTGGAGAGCTAGCTGCACCGAGCGTATGGCTGTCTGGGTTCCCAATCTCCGAACCCGGAACCTCCGGATCTCCGAACCCGGAACCTCCGGATGTCCCGAACCCCCTCTACGTTGCACACGGGCCTCCTTTTATAGCGCAAAGGGGTCACCGACAGGTGTCAACGTAAGAGAAAGGGGTAAAAGTGTAAAAGGGGTGGAAGTTGTAACAGTGCGGGAACAGTGGCGCTACAGTGCGGCACAGTGTTATCATACCTACTTCTGACGATAGGGAACAAGGGCATTAAATGCCCGTCACGGTCGCCCGGACAGCACCGAGGCGGACCGTTAGGTGCGCCACCGCTCGCCACGATGGTGGCTGCATGCCACCGCATACCCCAGGCTGCGCGGTGCCCCGCCACGTGCCCTTGGGGGAAGCCCCGGAGCGACACGTGGGCGGGCGAGCTGGAGCGCAGTCCTGAGGTGGCGATTTGCCGCGGCAAGTGGCTTGCCGCGGGGGTCGTCTTCCTGTGCCTGATAGCTTGCCGGCTATCAGGCCTTGCCGGGGCGCATGGCGCGCCGTGGCGGGCTTCTCTTGTGGAGCCTGGGTTCGGCCTTCCCGACAAGCTCCTCTTGTCGGGGTCTCGATCTTCTGTCTCTTATACTTTGTTCTTGGATGGCATTACATGGGCCCAGTCGTCCCGGCAAGCTCCTCTTGCCGGGGCCTTGTCTTCTTGGCCCGGCAAGCTCCTCTTGCCGGGGGCCTTGTCTCCTCGGCCCGGCAAGCTCCTCTTGCCGGGGGCCTTGTCTTGAATGCTTGGTCTTCTCTTGGCGCTTCCTGGGCGGGCCTCGCCGCGGGGTGCTACAACCGCCCGTGCACAAGTCTGGGGTACTAAGGTACCCCTACTTTAGTACACCGACAAATCTGTTGAAGAAATCATTCCAGAACGTGAAGAACGTCATGCTGATGCACCTGAAGAAAATGCTGATCAAATTCCTCGACGACAACCCTCTCATCCTTGCGTTGCAAACGAAGTGTAGATTGAGAAAATCGTCAGCGACATCAACATTCTAGGTCCTCTCACACACTCAAAAGCTTCACATTTGTCCAACTTTTGTGGGAACTTTGCTTTCGTCTCTATCATAGAGCCCACTAAGGTAGATGAAGCATTTCTGGAGCCTGAGTGGATTCAAGCTATGCAAGAAGAATTACATCATTCGAGCTCAACAACGTCTGGGAACTGGTCAAACGTCCAGATCCTCCCAAGCACAATATCATCGGCACAATGTGGATCTACCACAACAAGCAAGATGAAAATGGCCTTGTGGTGAGGAATAAGGCACGGCTTGTAGCTCAAGGCTACACACTGGTTGAAGGAATTGATTTCGATGAAACTTTTGCACCTGTAGCTAGACTTGAGGCTATCCACATATTACTTGCTTATGCTAACCATCATGATATCACTTTATATCAAATGGATGTGAAAAGTGCATTCCTCAATGGTAAGCTTGAGGAAGAAGTATATGTTGCTCAACCCCCAAGTTTTGAAGATCCAAAGCATCCTGACAAAGTCTTCAGACTCAATAAGGCCCTCTATGGCCTCAAGCAGGCCCCTCGGGCGTGGTATGATACTTCGAAGGAATTCCTCATGAAGAAAGACTTCAAACCCGGTTCACTTGACCCAACTCTTTTCACTAAATCTTATGATGGTGAATTGTTTGTGTGCCAAATATATGTTGATTATATTATCTTTGGTTGTACTGACCAATGTTACAGTGATGAATTTGCCTATATGATGAGTAAAGAATATCAAATGTCTATGATGGGAGAATTGAAATTCTTCTTAGGTCTTCAAATTCGTCAACAGCGTAATGGCATATTCATATCTCAGGAGAAATACCTCAAGGATGTATTGAGGAAATTCGGCATGCAAGATTGCAAAGGCGTCAAAATCCCTATGCCCACAAATGGCCATCTATGCACTCATGAAAATGGTATTGCCTTCGATCAAAAGGTATACCGCTCCATGATTGGTTCTTTATTGTACTTATGTGCATCTAGGCCAGGCATTATGCTTAGTGTTTGCATGTGTGCCCGATTTCAAGCTACATCGAAGGAATCACACCATAAGGCTGTGAAACATATTCTTCGATATCTAGCTCACACACCAACACTTGGATTATGGTACCCCAAGGGCTCGGCTTTTGATCTCATTGGATATTCAGACTCTGACTATGCTGGTGATCGTGTGGACCGCAAGTCAACATCCGGCTCATGCCATTTCCTCGGACGATCCTTGGTCCCTTGGTCCTTGAAGAAACAGAACTGTGTATCACTATCTACTGCTGAAGCTGAGTACATCACTGCTGGTTCTTGCTGTGCTCAACTGCTATGGATGAAGCAAACTCTCAAGGACTACGGCGTCAACGTGAAGAATGTGCCACTCTACTGTGACAATGAGAGTGCCATAAATATTGCTCATAGTCCAATTCAGCACTCGAAGATGAAGCACATTCCGATTCGTCATCATTTTCTTCGTGATCATGTGTTGAAGGGCGACATTTCTATTGAGCATGTGAAGACTAAAGAACAGCTAGCCGATATCTTCATAAAGCCCTTGGATGAGAAGAGATTTAGCAAGTTGCGGTGTGAGCTAAATATCTTAGAATCTTTGAATGTTCTTTGAAAAGGACACTCATCCTAACACTTATGCAAAATTGATGACTTAGATGTGAAACACATGAAGAAATGTTTTTCTTCAATCAATGAAGACTAACACTCTGATACGTCTCCAACGTATCTATAATTTTTGATTGCTCCACTATATTATCTACTGTTTTAGACAATATTGGGCTCTATTATCCAATTTTATATTATTTTTGGGACTAACCTATTAACCGGAGGCCCATCCCAGAATTGCTGTTTTTTTGCCTATTTTAGTGTTTCGAAGAAAAGGAATATTAAACGGAGTCGAAACGGAATGAAATCAACTGGAGAAGTTATTTTTGGAAGGAAAGCTACCGGAAAAACTTGGAGTGCACGCCAGGGGAGTCCCGGGCTGCCCACGAGGGTGGGGGTGCACCCTCCCCCCTAGGGCGCGCCCCCTGCCTCGTGGACAGCCCGGAGGTCCACCGACGTACTTCTTTCACCCATATATACCCACGTACCCTAAAACTTCCAGAGGACAGAATAGATCGGGAGTTCCACCGCCGCAAGCCTCTATAGCCACCAAAAACCAATCGGGACCCTGTTCCGGCACCCTGCCGGAGGGGGAACCCTCACCGGTGGCCATCTTCATCATCCCGGCGCTCTCCATGATGAGGAGGGAGTAGTTCACCCTCGGGGCTGAGGGTATGTACCAGTAGCTATGTGTTTGATCTCTCTCTCTCGTGTTCTTGATTTGGCACGATCTTGATGTATCGCGAGCTTTGCTATTATAGTTGGATCTTATGTTTCTTCTCCCCCTCTTCTCTCTTGTAATGAATTGAGTTTTCCCCTTGAAGTAATCTTATCGGATTGAGTGTTTAATGATTTGAGAACACTTGATGTATGTCTTGCCGTGCGTATCTGTGGTGACATTGGGATATCACGTGATTCACTTGATGTATGATCTGGTGATCAACTTGCGGGTTCCGCCCATGAACCTATGCATAGGGGTTGGCACACGTTTTCATCGTGATTCTCCGGTAGAAACTTTGGGCACTCTTTGAGGTTCTTTGTGTTGGATTGAATAGATGAATCTGAGATTGTGTGATCCATATCGTATAATCATACCCACGGATACTTGAGGTGACATTGGAGTATCTAGGTGACATTAGGGTTTTGGTTGATTTGTGTCTTAAGGTGTTATTCTAGTACGAACTCTAGGGCTGTTTGTGACACTTACAGGAATAGCCCACCGGATTGATTGGAAAGAATAACTGAGGTGGTTTTGTACCCTGCCATAATCTCTTCGTTTGTTCTCCGCTATTACTGACTTTGGAGTGACTCTTTGTTGCATGTTGAGTGATAGTTATATGATCCAACTATGTTATTATTGTTGAGAGAACTTGCACTAGTGAAAGTATGAACCCTAGGCCTTGTTTACTACCATTGCAATACCGTTTACGCTCACTTTTACCGCTTGCTACATTGTTGTTTTTATATTTTTAGTTTACCAAAACCCATATCTACCATCCATATTGCACTTGTATCACCATCTCTTCGCCGAACTAGTGCACCTATACAATTTACCATTTTATTGGGTGTGTTGGGGACACAAGAGACTCTTTGTTATTTGGTTGCAGGGTTGCTTGAGAGAGACCATCTTCATCCTACGCCTACCATGGATTGATAAACCTTAGGTCATCCACTTGAGGGAAATTTGCTACTGTCCTACAAATCTCTGCACTTGGAGGCCCAACAACGTCTACAAGAAGAAGGTTGTGTAGTAGACATCACACTCTAAGTGTGAAAAAATTAATGAAAAATTTGATTCTCAGAACCCTACGACAATTGTATGCGGTGTCTAAAATCATCATTCTTATACGGTGGGTCACGCCACCACCAAAAGTTGAAAATCTTCAATTTGCGTTTTCCCTCAGTTTTGAAATTCTTCAGTTGTTCATTTTCTTCAACTTTGCAATGTCTTCACCATTTCCGTCGTTTTTCTTCATTCACTTATTGCTATTTCTTCAAGGTGTTTTTTCCTGCTAAGTGAATGTGATTGAACCCTTCACCCTCTATGCTAAACTCGACCCAGTCTATTCACCAATTCTTCATGTGCGTTCTATTTGTAACCCGTTCAAAATCTTCACTTTGTCCTTGTCAGCTGAAGAATTTGCGAACGAAACTTCAAAACTTATCTTATCTGAATTTTCGGCTGTTGCCGCCTAAACCGTTCCACATCCCATGATAATACTTATCTACTCACTCACGATCTCAGATGATCCCCACCTCTCAGTACGTGGGTGACACATGTCACGTGAATGAGAAGGGTCAGGGGCACGTTCGTCCAATTTCTTCGGGCAAACAGTTTTTCACTTTGACTATAAATACCCCTCCCCTTCCTCACTTCGTTTTTACTCCGCTCGACCTCACTCCCGCTCGAGCTTCCCAAAACCTAGTGCCGCCGCTACTTCATCATCGCCGGTGAGGAAGAGCGTCACTGCCTCGACCTTGTTGCCGTCGTACTCGCGCCGGCTGCGGATTTCTTCACTCCGCCGCTGCCGTAGCTGTCTTCCTCTGCCAAGTTAGGGCGTGGAAGATCTAAACCGACGAGCTTCACATCTACACCTCCCAGTTCGCCGTGTTTTTTGTCCAGGGTAATTAAAAGTTACTTTTACTGCCCTCTTTGATTCAAATGCTTTCTACAAAATCTTCAAAAGGTGTTTATTCTTCAAATCTTTACACACTGAAGCAAAACATTCTGAAGCTTTCACCTGAAGAACTTGTTGCTCTTCAATCTGAGATCAAGCAACTAAGTGATGAATTTGATCGCTACTATGCTGACTGGCTTGGTGCCAAAGTCAGATTTGTAAAGATAACTGAGAAGTTCACTTCCAATGTTGCAGCCCCAACGCAATAAGTAAATCCTCAGGCTGAGGCATCTGCTCAGCCTACTGAAGAGCATGCCAGCACCGCTGATGAAAATCAGGCCGCTGAAGGAACTTAGAGTACCAGGGCTGATGACTGCATTCCAGCCTCTGAAGAAATTCCCAGGGCAACCACTAGTGTTGCGCCTGAAGAAACTAAAGAAGTCAGGGCAACTGCATCAGTTGTGCCTGAAGTTATTGAACCAAATTCCTCTGCTGCTCCTGCACCTACCCCAACTCCGACCCTTCCGTCTGCATCAGATGTGAAGAAGACCAAAGCTGCAGAGCGTGCAGATGTGAAGAAAAGGAAGGCATCAACTGCATCAGATTCTTCAGCTCCGAAGAAGATGAAGCCGCTGACTAGCTCTTTTGACAATCCAATTGATGTTGTTCCTGTCTCATCCATGCCATCAAAGGACCTTGTTCCTTTTGATGAAGAATATGAGATCCCCAGTGGATCTGATGATGACATTCCTTCTGCTGCTTCTTCAGAGCAGTTGGATGAAGAAATTGAAGCGGATGCAATCCCTTCAACACCAATAGTCTCATCGCTCATGCCTCAGTTCACTGCTAAAGAGGCCGGCGTTGAGGAAAAGAGTGAAGAAGAAGATGTGGACATTGGGTGCACAACTCTAGTGTTGAACGATGACTTTTGAGAAAGTCAGCACCCAATTCTCCTATGTTCACACCCCTTCAACAAATTCCTCAGTCCCCCGTGAATACTGAAGTACAGATGGGATCTGAAGAACCTCATGCCACACCGTCTGTCCATGAAGAGATTCCAGCCACTAGTACTGAATAAAATGTTAATGAAGAATTGAAGACCCAGGCTGCCACTTAAGAAGAAGTTGAAATTCCTCAGCCTGTGGATCCTGAGATTGCGATTCTTGAGGTGGTGATGCAATTGACCGATACCCCTCAACCCAAGACAAAGGATCCCTTCTCGAAGAAGTAGAAATTCAAGGCTGATGACTTCTTTAGCGAGCATGTGTTCTTCACAGACTATAATCCTTATGACTCCGCTCGTCTTAGAAGGAAGCGCTTCTGGACTGCCAGCCAAGCAAATCTTTATTCTTCACTACTCTTCAACAAGGACAAAGTCTTCGACCATGAGCATATTCCTCAGGTGGACATGGAATCACCACCTTGTTTCACCCCTGTTCTTAGTGTGCTTCATGATGCAGGACTGCTCAACTTTTGCATGGATATTTGCGATTGGAACGAAGAGCTCATTCTTCAATTCTATGCAACTCTGCATATCACAGTCGATGTTGACGATGTGAACTCTTGGGTTTTGGACTGGATGACCGATAATACTCACTATAAAGCACCGGCCTATGAATTACTTCACGCCCTGCCAATCAGTCCTCCCCTTGAAGGAGCTCGTTGCCTGCACCGTGAGCTTGAACTCACTGCCCATTATATGCAAGTGCTAATGAAGCCTATGAAGCCTGGTCAAGCCCCAAGGACCACATTCCTCGTGAAGGAATTGCTATATGTGCCAAGAACAGTCTATCGCATTCTGACAAAGACTTTGAGTCTGATCAAAGGCCATGGCTCGACTGATGAAGAAGTCATTGGCATCATGAAGAATCTGCTGTTCAATATCATGCATGGCATTCCTGTCAACTATCATGATTTCTTCATGAGGACTCTGGCAAATGTTGCACTCTCTCCGTTTGAGTTGAAGCCTTACACACCTTGGATTATGAGATTCCTCATAATAAGGTCTTCACTCTACTACAAGGCTGATTTTCAGAATCACCTCAGCTACTTGCCCCCAATTGAAGTCCTCAAGCGGACATTTTCCTCAGCTGATGAAAAGGGCAAGGCCGCTGATGTTATTGATGAAGGCATTCATCCATTGGATGGTCAATTCCGCAAAGCTGCATCTAACTCCACCAATGATGATTCTGCTACTCATGACTCTGTCGCTAATGCATCAAAGCCAAATCCTCAAGCCACAGCTCCTAGAGTGATGACTGACCCTGAGCTTCTTCTTAGTCTTCAACAGAAAGTGGATTGAAACCACAAATGGGTTAATCATCAGTTTGATTCTATTCTTCACAACATGACTGCTACACACAATGTAGTGAAGAAAACCCATTACTACCTCCATGAAGTCTTCGCTCGCACCTGGGCTATTCTGTCACATCTATATGGTGAAGAAGATCTGAAGCAAATGGGTCTCAAGGAGGACTTTGCGTGGTCTGAACCACCAGCGAAGAAATTCAAGAAGGTTAAGGTTCCTTCCTTGGTAGCCAGCTCATATTCTTCATCACGCGAAACCGATAAGCATGAAGACTTGGACAACACTACGGCAGGCCCTACAACAACAAACGATCCCAACAATGCTGGCGCTCCTCCATCAAATTGATTTTCTTCAGGGGCGTTAGTCCTCATTTTTCGATCATTTTGGTCAATCGATGACAATGGGGGAGAAATGTGAGTTAGTCTTCAAGCGGGTCTACATATATGGGTGTTTTTTTTGCTAAGTTACAACTCTCGTTCTTTTGAAAACTTTGGTGGATCGAGTTGTAAACTTAAACTCTATGGTGGTTTGCTACTTTTGCTGAGATTTTCTGCATGCTTATTCCTCATTAATGTTAATGCACGCATGCTGAATTACATCAGTCACCATATTTAATCATGCATTTCAAATTCTTCATATTATATGTCACTTGCGTGTATGAATTACAAGATATAGGGGGAGATCTCCATGATTCTACTCTTCAAGTGTGCATTGCCTTAAAAGCAAATTCCTCACTATGCACATCTTAATGGGGAGTTCTTCTATATCTTGCAAACAAATTCCTCAATATCAGTACTTACACTTCATAACTTTATCCCCGTTGAAAACTTAACCTATATTGTCATCAATCACCTAAAAGGGGGAGATTATAAGTGCATATAGTGCCCCTTAGTGATTTTGGTGTATTGTAGACTTATAGGTTAAGGGACTAATGTGTTTATGAGTGTACACAGGTCTATAAGTCTATGAGGAGTTTGATATTTACAGAGAAAGTCGACCCCTAAAAATGAATGTCTTCGACTGAAGACTTTGGATTTCTGAAGACTTTGAAAGTGAAGAAATTGGTGTGACCTTGAAGACTTGGCATTCATTCGAGGAACATGAAGCATGAAGACTTTTGTTTTCGTAGTTTCATTTTGTCTTTCTTGAGTCATAGGAAACACCGTACTGTTAAAGGGGGTCGAGGAAATACTAAGGAAAAATTTCCAAGTGATGCTCAACTCAAATCCTACACCTACCAATCCCTTCTAGTGAAGCCATTGGAAATCTCACACAACTCAGTCAATTTCTTCAGTGACAGAGACGAAGTTCTTCTGGTCTCTAAGGAATTTGTTCTGACTAAGGAGTTAGGAATTCGCCAGTGCGGATTGCCTACACAGTGAGGAACATGATAGCCCTGAGGAATTTGATACTCAAAATTCCGACCGTTGCTTTGCTATGCGCCAGCTGTCCCAAAATATATACCCACCTAACGGTCATATCATTGAACGGCATTTATGTCTTATCATGTCGGGCTGCTCCCTAGGCTATATATAGTCACCCCCTACAACCACTAGCTGGTTGGCTGCTCCGAGAGAAACCGACACTTGTCATTTGAGAGCATCCCATCCTCCGAGGACTTTGAGCAAAAATCATCAAGTGAGGAAACCCAAACCCAAA
This sequence comes from Aegilops umbellulata, assembly GCA_032464435.1. NCBI lineage: Eukaryota > Viridiplantae > Streptophyta > Magnoliopsida > Poales > Poaceae > Aegilops > Aegilops umbellulata. The sequence goes on from CP136058.1 coordinate 338,482,072, forward strand.
CACCTACAAACCCAAAGTGATTGAGCATCACTGAAGAGATAGATCTTGCGTAGATCCGACGCTTGTTACCTTTGAAGACTGTGCTTCTTCCAGACGGTTAGGCGTCATGGTATGAGCATCCAAGAGGAAATTGTGGATCGTCGAGTGACCGAGTTTGTGAAGGTTTGGAAGTCACCTGAAGACTTACCACGAGTGATTGGGCGAGGTCTGTGTGACCTTAGCTCAAGGAGAATACTGTGAGGACTGTGTATCCGGGACTGTGTGTCCTCAGGTTTAAATACCTAGCCGCTCCAACCAGACGTACAACTGACACAACAGTTGGAACTGGTCTACCAAATCATTGTCTTCACCAAGCTTACTGGTTCTATTTCCTCAACTCTTTCATTTCTGCATTATTGTGTTGTGTGCATGTTCATATATGTTTGAAGACTTTGACTAAAGACTTTCTCAATTTCCTCAGTTCAAATTCTTCAGTTTGTTTGTCTTCTTCCTGTGTTATCCTGTCTTTACGCTTTCTGTACTCCGAGCTTGTCTTCATTTCATCATGATGACCATGCTTATGTTCTGTTATGTTTACATCTGAGTACTTATTCTCTTAGGAATTTCCTCACCCTGAAATTCCTCAGTGAAGAATTCTTAAAAATCGCCTATTCACCCCCCCTCTAGTCGACTTAATGCACTTTCACAAGCACATCAAGAGATGCTTCAATTCCATCCGTGACCAAGTCAAGGAGGGAGACATAGAGATTTGCAAGATACATACAGATCTAAATGTTGCAGACCCGTTGACTAAGCCTCTCTCGCGAGCAAAACATGATCAACACCAAGACTCCATGGGTGTTAGGATCATTACAATGTAATCTAGATTATTGACTCTAGTGCAAGTGGGAGACTGAAGGAAATATGCCCTAGAGGAAATAACAAAGTTGTTATTTATATTTCCTTATATCATGATAAATGTTTATTATTCATGCTAGAATTGTATTAACCGGAAACTTAGTACATGTGTGAATACATAGACAAACAGAGTGTCACTAGTATGCCTCTACTTGACTAGCTTGTTAATCAAAGATGGTTAAGTTTCCTAGCCATGGACAACAGTTGTCATTTGATGAACGGGATCACATCATTAGAGAATGATGTGATGGACAAGACCCATCCGTTAGCTTAGCACTATGATTGTTTAGTTTATTGCTATTGCTTTCTTCATAACTTATACATGTTCCTATGACTATGAGATTATGGTACTCCCGAATACCGGAGGAACACTTAGTGTGCTATCAAACGTCACAACGTAACTGGGTGATTATAAAGATGCTCTACAGGTGTCTCCGATGGTGTTTGTTGAGTTGGCATAGATCGAGATTAGGATTTGTCACTCATATTGTCGGAGAGGTATCTCTGGCCCCTCTCGGTAATGCACATCACTATAAGCCTTGCAAGCAATGTGACTAATGAGTTAGTTACGGGATGATGCATTACGGAACGAGTAAAGAGACTTGTCGGTAACGAGATTGAACTAGGTATGATGATACCGACGATCAAATCTCAGGCAAGTAACATACCGATGACAAAGGGCACAACGTATGTTGTTATTCGGTTTCACCGGTAAAGATTTTTGTAGAATATGTAGGAACCAATATGAGCATCCAGGTTCCACTATTGGTTATTGACCGGAAGTGAGTCTCGGTCATGTCTACATAGTTCTCGAACCCGTAGGGTCCGCATGCTTAACGTTCGATGACGATCGGTATTATGAGTTTATGTGCTTTGATGTACCGAAGGTAGTTCGGAGTCCCGGATGTGATCACGAACATGACAAGGAGTCTCAAAATGGTCGAGACGTAAAGATTAATATATTGGAAGGCTATGTTTGGACACCGGAATGGTTTCGGATAAGTTCAGGCAATTACCAGAGTACCGGGGGGTTACCGGAACCCCCCGGGGAGTCAATGTGCCTTATTTGGCCTTAGTGGAAGAGAGGAGGAGGAGGCCATGTGGAGGGCGCGCCCCCCAAGCCCAATCTGAATTGGGGTGCCCCCCCTTTCCTTCTCTCCCTCTCCCTCTTCCTTCTTCTCCTACTCCAACTAGGAAGGGGGGAAACCTACTCCTACTGGGAGTAGGCCCTTGGGCGCGCCCTATGAGGGTCGGCCCTCTCCTCCTCCCCTCCTGTATATACGGGGAAGGGGGCACCCCATAGACACACAAGTTGACAATTTTCTTAGCCGCGTGCGGGGCCCTCCTCCACAGATTTCCACCTCGGTCATATCGTTGTAGTGCTTAAGCGAAGCCCTGCTTCGGTAAATTCATCATCATCGTCATCACGCCGTCGTGTTGAAAAAACTCTCCCTCAGCCTTAGCTGGATCAAGAGTACGAGGGACGTCACCGAGCTGAACGCGTGCAGATTGCGGAGGTGTCGTGCGTTTGGTACTTGATCGGTTGGATCGCGAAGACGTTCGACTACATCAACCACGTTACTTAACGCTTCCACTTTCGGTCTATGAGGGTACGAGGACACACTCTCCCCGCTCGTTGTTATGCATCACCTAGATGGATCTTGCGTGTGCGTAAGATTTTTTTTTTGAAATTACTGCGTTCCCCAACAGGTACACACAAAGAGGGAGAATTTCGGCAGTTGGAAATCTGGACGTAAAAAAGCTACGTCAGGCTACCTATTCTGCACAACTCCAAATGAGCTGAAACTTCATGAGGATTTTTTATGGAATAAATAAAAATACTGGAGCAAATAACCACCGGAGGAGGGCCACCTAGTGAGCACAAGACACCAGGGCGCGCCTGGCCCCAGGTGCGCCCTGGTGGGTTGTGCTCAGCCCAGCCCATCTCCGGTGCCCATATTCTGGTATATAAGTCACTTTGATCTAGAAAAAATAAGGAGAGGACTTTCGGGATGAAGCGCCGCCGTATCGAGGCGGAACTTGGGCAGGAGCACTTTTGCCCTCCGGCAGAGCGATTCCGCCGGGGGAACTTCCCTCCTGGAGGGGGAATCATCGTCATCATCATCACCAACAACTTTCCCATCTTGGGGAGGGAAATCTCCATCAACATATTCAACATCACCATCTCCTCTCAAACCCTAGTTCATCTCTTGTGTTCAATCTTTGTACCGAAACTATACATTGGTGCTTGTGGGTAGTGTTGATTACATCTTGTAGTTGATTACTATATGGTTTATTTGGTGGAAGATTATATGTTCAGATCCAATATGCTATTTAATATCCCTCTGATCTTGAGCATGATTATCATTTGTGAGTAGTTACTTTTTTCTTGAGGTCACAGGAGAAATCTTGTTGCAAGTAATCATGTGAACTTGATATGTGTTCGATATTTTGATAGTATGTATGTTGTGATTCCCTTAGTGGTGTCATCTGAACGTCGACTACATGACACTTCACCATATTTGTGCCTAAGGGAATGCATTGTGGAGTAGTTATTATATGATGGGTTGCGAGAGTGACAGAAGCTTAAACCCTAGTTTATGCGCTACTCCGTAAGGGATCGATTGGATATGGTTAGAATTTATTCTTAATACTTTTCTCGTATTTGCGGATGCTTGCGAGGGGGTTAATCATAAGTAGGTTTTTTTTTCAAGTAAGAACAACACCTAAGCACCGGTCCACCCACATATCAAATTATTAAAGTAGCGAACACGAATCAAATCAACATGACGAAAGTGACTAGATGAAACTCCCGTGTACCCTCAAGAACGCTTTGCTTATTATAAGAGACCATTTTGGACTGTCCTTTGCCTCAAAAGGATTGGGCTACCTTGCTGCAATTTTGGTACTACTATCATTAATTGCTCGTTACAAATTATCTTGCTATCAAACTACTCTGTTACTTACAATTTCAGCGCTTGCAGACATTACCTTGCTGAAAACCACTTGTCATTTCCTTCTGCTCCTCGTTGGGTTTGACACTCTTACTTATCGAGAAGCTACAATTGATCCCATATACTTGTGGGTCATCAAGGCTATTTTATGGCGCCATTTCCGGGGAGTGAAGCGCTCTTGGTAAGGAAAAATTATTACTACATGCTGAAATTTATTGTCACTTGTTACTATGGAAAAAATATCCTTTGAGGGGTTTGTTCGGGGTATCTTCACCTCGACTGGAACCACAATTATTCACCCCTCAATCTACTGCACCTACTGAAAATATTGAATATGAAATTCCTTCGGGTATGATAAAACAACAACTAGCTAATCCTTGTGCAGGAGATGGAACCAAAAATCCTGATATGCACTTGATATATGTGGAAGAAATTTATGGATTGTTTAAGCTTGCAGGTTTTCCCGGAGATGAAGTTAATAATAAGGTTTTCCCTTTATCTTTGAAGGGAAAAGTATTGGCATGGTATAGGCTATGCGATGATATTACATCTTGGAATTGGAACCGATTGAAATTGGAGTTTCACCAAAAAAATTATCCTATGCATCTAGTTCATCGTGATCGGAATTACATATATAATTTTTGGCCTCGTGAAGGAGAAAGTATCTCTCTAGCTTAGGGGATGCCTAATTCAATGTTATATTCATGCCCCAATCATGAGCTCTCTAGAGAAATTATTATCCAGAATTTTTATGCTCGGCTTTCTCATAATGATCGCTCCATGCTTGATACTTCTTGTGCTGGTTCTTTTATGAAGAAGACTATTGAATTCCGGTGGGATCTTTTAGAAAGAATTAAACGCAACTATGAAGATTGGGAACTCGACGAAGGTAAAGAGTCAGGTATTAAGCTCAAGTTTGATTTGTGTTAAATCTTTTTTGAATACCGATGCTTTTCAAAAGTTTAGCACTAAGTATGGATTTGACTCTGAGATAGTAGCCTCCTTTTGTGAATCATTTGCTACTCATGTTGATCTCCCTAAGGAGAAGTGGTTTAAATATCACCCACCTATTAAAGAAGAAATTAAAGAACCGGTACTAGCTAAAGAAGAAACTATTATTTATAATGTTGATCTAGTTGTTCCTACTGCTTATATTGAGAAAACACCTTTCCCTGTTAGGATTAAGGAACACGCTAAAGTTTCAACTGTGGTCAACAGAAGTTATATTAGAACACCTAAGCGTGATGAACAAATCAAAGTAGAACCTAGTGTTGCTCTGGTTAAGGATCTCTTGGAAGAAAATATAGATGGGCATGTTATTTATTTCTATGATGAAGCTGCTAGAATTGCCAAACCCGATAAAAAAGGATGAACATAGACCTGTTGTTGGCATGCCCGTTGTCTTAGTTAAAATAGGAGATCACTGTTATCATGGTTTATGCGACCTAGGTGCTAGCGTGAGTGCTATTCCCTTTACCTTATATCAAGAATTTATGAATGACATAGTACCCGCAGAGATAGACGACATAGATGTTACTATTAAACTTGCTAATAGAGATACTATTTCACCAATTGTGATTGTTAGAGATGTTGAAGTCTTGTGTGGGAAAATAAAATACCCTACTGATTTTCTTGTTCTTGGTACCCCACAAAATGATTTTTTCCATTATCTTTGGTAGACCTTTCTTGAACGCCGTTAACGCTAAAATAGATTGTGAGAAACAAACTATCGGTGTTGGCTTTGGTGATGAGTCTCATGAGTTTAATTTTTCCAAGTTTAGTAGAAAAGGTCATAAAAAAGAATTACCTAGCTAGTAAGGATGAAATAATTGGTCTTGCTTCTATTACTGTGCCTCCTACTGATCCTCTAGAACAATATCTGCTAGACCATGAAAATGATTTACATATGCATGAAATAAATGAAATAGATAAGATTTTCTTTGAACAACGTCCTCCGCTTAAATACAATTTTCCTATTGAAACTCTAGGAGGTCCTCCTCCACCTAAAGGTGATCCTGTATTTGAATTAAAACAATTGCCATACACTTTGAAATATGCTTATCTTGATGAGAAGAAGATATATCCTGTTATTATTAGTGCTAACCTTTCAAAACATGAAGAAGAAAGATTATTGAAAGTTCTAAGGAAGAACCGAGCAGCTATTGGATATACTCTTTATGATTCAAAGGGCGTTAGTCCGACTCTAAGTCAGCACAAGATTAATATGGAACCTGATGCTAAACCCGTTGTTGATCACCAACATCGGTTAAATCCGAAGATGAAAGAAGTGGTAAGAACAGAATTATTAAAGCTTCTAGAAGCAGGTATAATCTATCCTATAGCTGATAGTAGATGGGGTAAGTCCTATTCATTGTGTCCCTAAGAAAGGAGGTATTATTGTTGTTCCTAACGATAAGAATGAACTTATTCCACAACTCAACTTATTCCACAAAGAGTTGTTACAGGCTATAGAATGGTAATTGATTTTAGAAAATTAAACAAAGCAACTAGTAAAGATCATTACCCTCTGCCTTTTATTGATCAAATGCTAGAAAGATTATATAAGCACACACATTTTTGCTTCCTTGATGGATACTCTGGTTTTTCACAAATACCTGTTTCTCAACCTGATCAAGAAAAGACCACTTTCACTTGTCCCTTTGGATATTATGCTTATAAACGTATGCCTTTTGGTTTATGCAATGCACCTGCTACCTTTCAAATATGTATGACCGCTATATTCTATGACTTCTGTGAAAATATTGTTGAAGTTTTCATGGATGACTTTTCTGTTTATGGGAAGTCTTTTGATGATTGTTTAAGCAATCTTGGTCAAGTTTTGCGGAGATGCGAGCTGTCAGGACCCCGATCCTAAGCCACATCGATCTAGCATGTAACACATCATATCACTTTGCGGACTCACGCACGGTACTCCCACGGGTGCCACCTTACCTGGCCCGGGACCGTTTGCGCCTTTTGGCTCACGTATATGATAGTGTCGCTAGCATCCATATGACAAAGAACCCGGGCCGACATGGCTAGTCGTGAACCCAAAGCGGCGCTAACCTATGAGGACAGGCATACATGAATCACATCAAGCATGTCGGTCATCAACGTGTGATTCCGGGCTGTAGCACTGGGCTAACAGGACTCCGGTAACCCAGGCTGTAGCAGGCTAGGCAGGACTCCGGAAGTCACCGCGTGACATTTCCCCGAAGGGACAGACATAGGAACGAAGTGAATCACATGCCGGCCAGTCAAGTGTTCCAAGCAGTAGTGCTGGGCTAGCAGGACTCCGGTGAACCGGGCTGTAGTGGACTACTATCGCTCAGAAGCACTAGACTACATTTCCCCATATGATAGGCTGCCAAGGATAAACAACTAGATAGTCGGATCCCACTCATACCAAGCATTTCAATCATACACACAATATGCCCGATATGAGTAAATACAACATGGCATCACAAAAAAACTCTACAACTCAAGTACTTTATTTAAAAGGCTCCGAAGAGCCATACATATCATCCATACAGGTAGGGGTCACATGACCCGACACTCAAGTCATACAAACATACAAGCACATGCGGAAGCAAAGTAGTCTGAGTACAGACACTAGAAAGAAAGAAGTCTTGACGAAGCCTGTCTATCTACATCAACCCTTCACAAGTCTTGGATCACCACCTGGGTGATAAGTCACTCGTCAACGTCGAGGTCTACATAGAACCCATCGGAGGGGTTGGTGTTGTCGTCTGAAAACATTAATTAAAGCAACATGAGTACGGAGGTACTCAGCAAGTCTTACAACAGAATCCTACAATACATGCACATTCTCAAGAAGGTAGTGGAGTTATTGCAGCAAGCCAGCTTTGACTCTTGGCTAAGCTATCCTACGACAGACACAACATGTAAATCATTTGTCGCACACGAGTCCACTAACACCAACACAATACTCCACCGTGGATCCTCTCTCGTCATCCTACGAGAGGGCCATCCGCGGTACTCACACTTATCTTGAGGCTTTTAGTAGTATCCGTTTACTTGTCTATGAACTGTATAGGTGACCAAGTAGTCCTTTACCGCGGACGCGGCTATTCGAATAGTTTTATACCCCGCAGGGGTGTACTTCTTCACACATGTTTCCACCACTTAGCGTCTGCACACGTCATGTGCTCGGCAGACTTCAAGCGAAAACCGACGTGGGTGTAGACCACGACCTAACCAACCACACAAGTCTCTAGTCCAGGTTTATCGCCTATTCGGGTTCCATCCGCAAGGAGATCCGGCCGGGGTGTCCTCAACGGCCCCGAACGATGTGTGCAGGGTTCCCGAGACACCAAATGGGCGAATCGGTACACCGGGCCACGTGCCTACCGCAACACAGCCCACCCCTATGGTCAGCGCTGCGTGCGGCCCCCAGCAACTACAAACACCAGAAACTACTTGCAACTCCTGGACAGAGGACGAGAGGGAGCGGGGTCATATTTCAGGGCCCAATGTGTGGTAGTGGATGAGTCTTAAATCACACACACAGATCTCAGTTCTTAAGGATGGCCTCAATGAAACAACCCACCATGTACTCCTACATGGCCTCTCATCGATTCCTTTACCAAATCGTATTCAACACTTTCACACTCTTGACACCGACACAACCTTTCACTCTAGTTCATCATCCCGATGAGCCAGACCTGAAACAACTCTAAGCATAGCAAGCATAGCATGGTAGGAAACACACATAGGGCTCAATCAACTCCTACACATGCTAGTGGGTTTCATCTAGTTACTGTGGCAATGACAGGTCATGCAAAGGAAGTGGGTTCATCTACCGCAACACACAGCAGTTTGAATTGCGTTATCTTAATGCAGTAAATGAGAGCAGAAGCAAGAACATGGGTTTGTATCGGAATGATCAATGGGTTGCTTGCCTGATGGAGTGGTAGTGGGATACTGCCCTTCAGTTGGATACTCGTGAATATCCTCGTAGGCAGAACCTACCACGAAGAACACATCGGAACACAATCAACACATGACGATATGCAACAATATGATGCATGCTATGACATGGCAATATGAATGTGTCTTGGCCTAATGCAAGCTAAAACAGAAAGGAAAGTACCTATTTGAACCCAAGGTTCAAGTGTTAGTTCATTTAACATAGCCATTTAAGTGCATCATCTTGTATTGCTTAAACAGCAAGGTTAACTTGTTCTGACATGCATGAAACCAGTACCAGTGGATAGATTGGATTTTTATGATCAAATTTCACATATAAATCTTTGCATTTGGAGTTACAGATTAATTTCTATGAATTTTTGAAGTTTGGACTAATTTCTGGAATTTCCTGTATAAAAATAATTCTAGTAATTTAATTACTGCGTCAGCATTGCGTCAGAGTGACGTCAGGGTCAACGGGGTCGTCCAGGTCAAACTGACCAGTGGGTCCCGCATGTCAGTAGTTAATTAAACTAATTGTTTTTTAGTTAGAAACTAATCTGGATAATTAGCAGACGGGGGGGGCGTCATTGACTCAGGGGAGCAACCTGGGCCCACCCAGTCAACGTCAACGGTCAAACTCGCTGGCGTTTAGCCGCCGGCGAGGCCAGACGCGGCGGTGGAAGTCCGGCCGCCACCGCGAGCTCCGTTCCGGTGAGCTCCGGCCAGCCCAGCCCCAGTCGCCGCCACCGTTGGATGCGCCACCACGCCAGCTCCCTGTTGATGCTCTCTGCGCGTCCAACCGTTGACTGCAGCGCAAGTCCGGCTACCCTCCGCCGCGTTTCTGGTCGTCGCCGGCCAAAACTCCGGCGTGCTGATGTGGCAACGCCATTAGCCGCTAACATCTCAGCTAATTAACCCTCTCTCACACTGACAGCTGGGTCCCACTTCCTAACTAAACACAGTTTATTTTTCTGTTAAAGTTTAACTAATCCCAGTGGGCCCACGAGTCAGCTTTGACCAAGCTGACGTGGTCGTTGACTGGGCCCACACGTCAGCGACTCTAGCTAGCACCGTGACACTGACCAGTGGACCCCACTGGTCAGGTTTGACCCGCAGCCGCTCCGCTCGAAGCCGTGCTCCGGCCGCCGCCGCGAGCTCTGCTCCGGCGAGCTCCGGCACCCCCACGGTCTCCCGCGTGTCCCATTGGATGCGCGCGAGCCTGGGCTCCTCGCAGATGGTCTCCGCGGCCCTTTTGGTCACCGGAGACGCGGTCCCGAGCCCCTCCGCCGCGCTCGGCCTCGCCGGCGGCTAAACGCCGGTGGGGTTTGACCCTTTGACCTCGCCGGCCCGTCAGGTGGGCCCCATGGTCAGGTGATTAGCTTAAGGCTAATCACCATTTAACTAAACCTGACACTGACAGTGGGCCCCAGCGCCACTAATCCTACAATTAGGATAATCTAACTCCCTGTTTAAACCCGTGTCACTGACGTGTGGACCCCACACGTCAGGTTTGACCAGTCAGCGCTGTTGACTTGCTGACGCAGTGCTGACGCAGTTATTCTTTTTGTGGAATTATTTTAAAACAGGAAATTCCAGAAAATATTCAAAACTTCAAAAATTCATATAAATTCAACCGTAGCTCAGATTGAAATAATTTATATATGAAAAATTATCAGAAAAATACAATCTTTCCATCTGTACTAGTTTCATGCATGAAAAATCAAGTTATACCTGCTGTATATATGAAAACATATGAATGGCATTTATAAAGGCTTAATTTAGAGTTGCATTTGAACCCTTGGTTCAAATGGGCCTCTTCCAAACAAAATGCTAGATGCATTAGCACAAACCACATCACATATTCATGCCATATTCATGCATCATATTGTTGCATATGCTTGTGTTTGATTGTCGACACCGTTCCTTCTCGATAGGTCCTGCTCCGGAGACCGATCCCGAGTACCTGTCAGAGGAGCAGTGCCCCCCTGTTGATCTACTAGGCAAGCAAACCCCCCTTGTTCATTCCGATATGATCCCCCTCTCTCGCTCCTGCTCTCTTTTACTGCATTAGGACAACAACGATTCAACTGCTACTTTATGCTGCGGTAGTTGAACCCATTCCTCTGCATGACCTGTCATTGCCACAGTAAATAGTTGAAACCCACTAGCATGTGTAGGAGTTGATTGAGCCATGTTGTGTTCCTACCATGCCATGCCTGCTATTGCTTAGAGTTGTGTCAGGTCTGATTCATTGGGAATGAATTGGAGTGTTACGATATGTTCTGGTGCTGAGAGTGAACGTGTGAACACGTTTTGGTAAAGGTAGCGGTGAGAGGCCATGTAGGAGTACATGGTGGGTTGTCTCACTGGAACCGTCCTTAAGCACTGAGTTCTGTGTATGTTGTCCAATGACTAGCTACTACCACACATTGGGCTCCGGGCACTCCAAGCTCTCTCGACTTATTAACCAACTTGATCTCTGTCTAGGAGTTGCAAATAGTTTCTGGTGTTTGTAGGTAGTGTTAGTAGTCTACCAAGTGGCACCCGGCCAGGTGGGCTTGGGACAGACTAGGCACACGTGGCCCGGTGTACCGAGTGGCACCCGGATGGTGGGCTCGGGAACCCTGTACACATCGTTTGGGGCCGTGAGCGAAACCCCGACCGGATCTCCTTGCGGATGGAACCCGAATAGGCGATAAACCTGGACTAGAGTCTTGTGTGGTTAGTCAGGTCGTGGGCGACTCCCTCGCCAGGCTTCCGCTTGAAGGTTGCCGAGATACATGACGTGTACATGGCGGTAAGTGGCGAGAGCGTGTGTGAAGAAGTACACCCCTGTAGGGTTATCATGATCTATTCGAATAGTCGTGTCCTCGGTTATGGACTTCTTGGATGCTTACGTGGTACATAGACAACTTGAAGTGGATACTCTAAAATGCTCAAGACAAGTGTGAGTGCTATGGATGGCCTTCTCGTAGTGAGACAGAAATGAATCCATAGTAGTGTATTGATGTGGTGTTTAGTGGACTCGTGTGCGCTGCTTCACCTCAAATAAGTTTCTCGTAGTCGTAGAACAGGATAGCCACTGAGTCAAAGCTGGCTTGCTGCAACTAAACCCCACATTACCTTCTTGATACAAATGCATGTATGATAGGATCTGATGTAAGTCTTGCTGAGTACCTTTGTACTCACGTTTGCCTTATTTATGTTTTGCAGCGGAGACTTCGGTCTTACTAGTAGTTCTGCTTGGACTTCGACGAGTAGCTTGTACCTCAACTACGATCTTGATCGGATGTTGTAGATAGTCGGGCTCTTCAGCCTTTTTCATTTGTAGTTGTCTGTACTCAGACATGTAATGCTTCCGCTTGTTGCTTGTATGCTCTGAATGATGGGTCATGAGACCCCTGTTTGTATTTAATGCTATGTGGATCTTTTGGGCCTTTATCTATATGAGTTTGCGTTATGTTGTGATGCCATGTTGTACATCACATACTTGCATGTTATGCGTACGTGTAACGTGTATTGCTATGTGTGGGATCCGACAATCTAGTTGTTTATCCTTGGCAGCCTATCATATGGGGAAATGTAGTCTAGTGCTTTCTGAGCGATAGTAGTCCGCTACAACACGGTTCACCGGAGTCCTGCTAGCCCAGCACTACTGCTCGGAACACTTGACTGGCCGGCATGTGTTTCACTTCGTTCCTATGTCTGTCCCTTCGGGGAAATGTCACGCGGTGACATCCGGAGTCCTGCCTAGCCTGCTACAGCCTGGTTTACCGGAGTCCTGTTAGCCCAGTGCTACAGCCCGGATTCACACGTTGATGACCGACATGCTCGATGTGATTCATGTATGCCTGTCCTCATGGGTTAGTGCCGCTTTGGATTCGCGACTAGCCATGTCGGCCCGGGTTCTTTGTCATATGGATGCTAGCGACACTATCATATACGTGAGCCAAAAGGCGCAAATGGTCTCGGGCGTTCGAGCAAACAAATCTTGTCTTGAATTGGGAGAAGTGCCACTTTATGATTAATTAAGGTATTGTTTTGGGCCATAAAATTTCTAAAAGAGGTATTGAGGTGGATAAAGCTAAGGTTAATGCAATTGAGAAAATGCCATGTCCTAAAGATATCAAAGGTATTCATAGTTTCTTAGGTCATGCTGGTTTCTATAGGAGATTTATCAAAGACTTCTCTAAAATTTCTAGGCCTCTTACAAATCTTTTGCAAAAGGATGTTCCTTTTGTTTTTGATGATGATTGTTTAGAAGCCTTCGAAACACTCAAGAAAGCCTTAATTTCTGCACCTATTGTTCAACCACCTGATAGGAACTTGCCTTTTGAAATTATGTGTGATGCTAGTGATTATGTTGTTGGTGCAGTTCTAGGACAAAGAGTTGATAAGAAACTAAATGTTATTCATTATGCTACTAAAACTCTAGATAGTGCTCAAAGAAATTATGCTACTACCAAAAAAGAATTTCTAGAAGTGGTGTTTGCTTGTGATAAATTTAGATCTTACATTGTTGATTCAAAAGTAATTGTTCACACCGACCATAGTGCTATTAAATATCTTATGAAAAATAAAGATGCTAAACCTAGGCTTATTCGATGGGTTATTTTGCTACAAGAATTTGATTTACATATCACTGATAGAAAAGGAGCAGAGAACCCCATAGCTGATAACTTGTCTAAGTTTGAGAATGTCCTTGATGACCCACTACCTATTGATGATAGTTTTTCTGATGAGCAGTTAGCTGCAATAAATGTTTCTCATAACACTCCTTGGTATGCTGACTATGCTAATTACATTGTTGCTAAATATTTACCACCTAGCTTTACATACCAACAAAAGAAAAAAAATTCTTCTATGATTTAAGACATTACTTTTGGGATGACCCACATCTTTATAAAGAAGGAGTAGATGGTATTATTAGAAGTTGTGTGCCTGAGCATGAACATGAACAAATCCTACAAAAATGTCACTCTGAAGCTTATGGAGGACATCATGCGGGAGACAGAACTGCTCACAAGGTATTGCAATCTGGGTTTTATTGGCCTACTCTTTTCAAGGATGCTCGTAAGTTCGTCTTATCTTGTGATGAATGTCAAAGAATAGGTAATATCGGTAAGCATCAAGAAATGCCTATGAATTATTCACTTGCTGTTGAACCATTTGATGTTTGGGGTTTTGATTATATGGGACCTTTTCCTTCCTCTAATGGGTATACACATATATTGGTTGTTGTTGATTATGTTACTAAGTGGCTAGAAGCTATTCCAACTAGTAGTGCTGATCACAACACCTCTATTAAAATGCTTAAGGAAGTTATTTTCCGAAGGTTTGGAGTTCCTAGATATTTAATGACTGATGATGGTTCACACTTTATTCATGGTGCTTTCCGTAAAATGCTTGCTAAGTATGATGTTAACCATAGAATTGCATCACCCTGTCATCCTCAGTCTAGTGGTCAAGTTGAACTTAGCAATAGAGAAATAAAATTAATTTTGCAAAAGGTTGTCAGTAGGTCCCGGAAGAATTGGTCTAAGAAATTAGATGATGCACTTTGGGCCTATAGAACAGCATATAAAAATCCTATGGGTATGTCTCCTTATAAAATGGTTTATGGAAAAGCTTGTCATTTGCCTCTTGAGTTAGAACATAAAGCTTATTGGGCAATCAAAGAACTCAACTATGATTTCAAACTTGCCGGTGAAAAGAGGTTATTTGATATTAGCTCATTAGATGAATGGAGAACCCAAGCTTATGAAAATGCCAAGTTATTTAAAGAAAAAGTTAAAAGATGGCATGATAAAAGAATCCAAAAGCGTGAGTTCAAAGTTGGAGAATATGTTCTTTTGTACAACTCTCGTTTCAGGTTCTTTGCAAGAGTATTCATCTCCAAATGGGAAGGATCCTATGTTATCGAGGAGGTTTATCGGTCTGGAGCTATCAAAATAAATAATGCCGAAGGTACTAACCCGAAGGTTGTTAATGGGCAACAAATAAAACATTATATCTCAGGTACGCCTATTATGTTGAAAGCAATATTATCCAAACTATGACACCAGAAGAACACATAAAAGAAACCTTCTGGAACACTCTAGAATCGTGAAAAAGAGGAGGTACGTGATACGGTAAGTAAACGGACTCCAAAAAATCTGTAAAAGTATTTTCTGTCCATTTTGGAATATAACAAAAATTAGGAAAATAAGAAACTACTGGGAAGGTGACCCTGGTGGGCACAAGATGTTGGGGAACGTAGTAATTTCAAAAAATTTCCTACGTACACGCAAGATCATGGTGATGCATAGCAACGAGAGGGGAGAGTGTTGTCTACGTACCCTCGTAGACCGAAAGCGGAAGCGTATATCAACGCGGTTGATGTAGTCGTACGTCTTCCCGATCCAACCGATCCAAGCACCATTACTCCGGCACCTCCGAGTTCTTGGCACACGTTCAGCTCGATGACGCACCCCTAGCTCCGATCCAGCAAAGCTTCGGGGAGGAGTTCCGTCAGCACGACGGCGTGGTGACGATCTTGATGTTCTACTGTCGCAGGGCTTCGCCTAAGCATCGCTACAATATGACCGAGGTGGAATCTGGTGGAGGGGGGCACCGCACACGGCTAAGGAACGATCTCAATGATCAACTTGTGTGTCCATGGGGTGCCCCCTGCCCCCGTATATAAAGGAGCAAGGGAGGGAGGAGGCCAGCCCTAGGTTTGGGCGCGCCAGGGGAGTCCTACTCCCACCGGGAGTAGGATTCCACCTTTCCTAGTCCAACTAGGTCAAGGGGGGAAAGAGGGGAAGAGGGGAAGGAAGGGAGAGAGGGGCCGCGCCCCAAACCCCTTGTCCAATTCGGACTGGGCTTGGGAGGGGCGCGCGCCACCTCCTGGTCCTTCCCACTAAGGCCCATCAAGGCCCATTGCTTCTTCCTCGTATTCCCGTAACTCCCCGGTACCTCCGAAAATACCCGAACCACTCAGAACCCTTCCGATGTCCGAATATAGTCGTCCAATATATCGATATTTACGTCTCGACCATTTCGAGACTCCTCGTCATGTCCCCGATCTCATCCGGGACTCCGAACTCCTTCGGTACATCAAAACTCATAAACTCATTATATAACTCTCATCGAAACCTTAAGCGTGCGGACCCTACGGTTCGAGAACAATGTATACATGACCGAGACACGTCTCCGGTCAATAACCAATAGCGGGACCTGGATGCCCATATTGGCTCCTACATATTCTACGAAGATCTTTATCGGTCAGACCGCATAACAACATACGTTGTTCCCTTTGTCCATCGGTATGTTACTTGCCCGAGATTCGATCGTCGGTATCCAATACCTAGTTCAATCTCGTTACCGGCAAGTCTCTTTACTCGTTCCGTAATACATCATCTCGCAACTAACTCATTAGTTGCAATGCTTGCAAGGCTTAAGTGATGTGCATTACCGAGAGGGCCCAAAGATACCTCTCCGACAATCGGAGTGACAAATCCTAATCTCGAAATACGCCAACCCAACATCTACCTTTGGTGACACCTGTAGTACTCCTTTATAATCACCCAGTTACGTTGTGACGTTTGGTAGCACCCAAAGTGTTCCTCCGGCAAACGGGAGTTGCATAATCTCATAGTCATAGGAACATGTATAAGTCGTGGATAAAAGCAATAGCAACATACTAAACAATCGGGTGCTAAGCTAATGGAATGGGTCATGTCAATCAGATCATTCAACTAATGATGTGACCTCATTAATCAAATAACAACTCCTTGTTCATGGTTAGGAAACATAACCATCTTTGATTAATGAGCTAGTCAAGTAGAGGCATACTAGTGACACTCTGTTTGTCTATGTATTCACACATGTATTATGTTTCCTGTTAATACAATTCTAGCATGAATAATAAACATTTATCATGATATAAGGAAATAAATAATAACTTTATTATTGCCTCTAGGGCATATTTCCTTCACAAGACACCAAGCCAGGCGTGCCCAGGTGGGCTGTTGTGCCCACCTAGGGTACCTTCCGAACTTCGTTTTTCTTCCGTTTGCTTGTTTCCCAAGATAAAAAAAATCTTTATATACCCCATGAACCTATTGACCACCGTATCGCGGAGGGATCTTCTGTTTTCTTTTCCTTGCTATTTCCTGACAGATCCCATCTACCATGGCCGCTTCAAGCTCCTCCAAGGACAAGTTCTTCAAGAACGTCATCAACCCATATTTGCTGGAGGTGGTGCAGCACCCTCGGGTCATCCAGATGCAGGAGGGGGTGCTTCACATCCACGATGTGCAAGGACCCAAGGGAACGGGAACCGTGGAGGCCAGGCTTGAAGGTATGGAGCAGGAGGTCTTCCGGTGCAAAGGGATGGTGGAGCGTGGACTCAACGCCAATCACCTCATGATCACGGACTTCACCCATGATATCAAGGTGGATGGCAAGTCCATGAAGGACATCGTCTTCACCCTCAACGAGCAAATCAACTTCCTCCCAAGCCAGATCTACTATCTCCAAAACCAAGTCTTTGAATATGGGGCGAGGTTTAAAGGTATGAGTTTGGCTGGCAGTTGCAGGACCCGTGAGACTAATTCTTCCTCTTATGATGGTGGACCTCTGCCATAGAAATCCGAGGACAAGATCGCCTCTACTTCATCACCACCTTCTTCTTCATTACCAAAAGAAAATTGAGTATCGGGTATGGGCACTCCCCTTGGCTTCCGCCAAGCTTGGGGGAGGTGCCCCGGTATCGTATCACCCCCACTATCTTTTGCCTTTACTTATTTTAGTTCGATCCTTAGGTATCTTTTGCTTTACATGAATAAAATTTTAGTTCGATCCTTTCTTTTTGAGAGTTTGCTTAGTGATCTATCTTTGTAATTGTGTGCGAGATATATAATAAAGTTTAGTTTGAGTTTTTGCTTTCTTTACTTTCATGTTCCAATAAAAAGAAAGGAAATAATTAAAAAGATCATATTCTAATCTTATGGTAGGTAATGAAACCACATAAGGAAAAGTATAAGTAGAAAATTTTATTAGAGATTGACAAACATAGCATTGGTCAATGATGCAACTCATGAAAGAATTAATAAGGGAAGAGAAGATTCACATACAAATAAACTATGCTGAAAATCTTTTGTGATTGTGAGCCCCCATCAAAATATTATATGCCAAAATTGTTGACGTTGGACAAGGAAGACAACGTAATGATTTATGTTAGTTCATATTCACATAGAAGTTATATTGTCATAGATCCTTAAACATGTGGTGCTTGCCCCCCATCTTTGCTAGCCAAAAATTCCGCAATAAGTAGAGATACTACTTGTGCATCCAAAAACCCTTAAACCCAAATCTGATTTTCAAGAGTCCACCATACCTACCTAGGGATTGAGCAAGACCCCTCAAGTAAGTTGTCATCGGTGCAATAAGGCAATAAAAATTGCTTCTAAAAGTGTTAGATCATTTAGTGTAAGAGAAAATTGAGCGTTGTACAAACTTGTGATAGCAAAGAATAAAAGCGATAGACTGCATAAGAAAGGTTGTCATCTTAAGGGGCAATATAACGTAATGTTCTTTTGCACTAAGGGGTTGAGCATACAAACAAATAAGCGCGTGGCAACCTCTGCTTCCCTCTGCGAAGGGCCTATCTTTACTTTTATGCAAGAGTCAAAAAGTTTCTCTGTATTCCTTTTTATTTTTCTCCTTTGGCAAGCATCATGTGGTGAGGAAAGATCTAGGCACATATGTCCAGTTGAATATGGGTAGCATGAGTTATTATTGTTGACATCACCCTCGAGGTGAATACATTGGGAGGCGAAACTATAAGCCCCTATCTTTCTATGTGTCCGGTTGAAACGTTTTGCTCATGTGTATGTGGTGAGTGTTAGCAATCATAGAAGACTATATGATGGTTGAGTATGTGGACTTGCCTAAAGGCTCCGATACGTGACCCTTCCTGAAAAGATGATGAATTGTAGTTGCAAAGTTGACTGAGAACATAGTTTGTTGGTTTCCAATAGAGTTTATGCTTTATACTTCGGTAGTGTGATGAATTGTTACTTATTCATGAGAAGTCTATGATAAAAGTTTTATGTTAAAGTTTGTTGCTATTATAATAATTCACATCATGCTTCTATGTCCGTATTTTGTTTTTATCGACACCTCTCTCTCTAAGCATGTGGACATGTTTTTCAATTTCGGTTTTCGCTTGAGGGCAAGCGAGGTCTAAGCTTCGGGGAGTTGATACATCCATTTTGCATCATGTTTACCTACTGTTATTTGTAATATTTTTATGCATAATAATGCTTTTTGGAGTAATTCTAATGCCTTTTCTCTCATAATATGCAAGGTACACACAAAGAGAGAGAATTTTGGTAACTGGAAATCTGGACCTAAAAAAGCTACGTCAGGCTACCTATTCTGCACAACTCCAAATGAGCTGAAACTTCACGAGGATTTTGTATGGAATAAATAAGAAATACTGGAGAAAATAACCACCGGAGGGGGGCCACCTGGTCAGCACAAGACACCATGGCGCTCCTGCCCCCCAGGCGCGCCCTGGTGGGTTGTGCTCAGCCCAGCCCACCTTCGGTGCCCATCTTCTGGTATATAAGTAATTTTGACCTAGAAAAAAATAATGAGAGGACTTTCAGGACGAAGCACCACCGTCTCAAGGCGGAGCTTGGGCAGGAGCACTTTTGCCCTCCGGTGAAGCGATTCCGCCGGGGGAACTTCCCTCCCAGAGGGGAAATCATCGTCATCATCATCACCAACAACTCTACCATCTTGGGGAGGGCAATCTCCATCAATATCTTCAACAGCACCATCTCCTCTCAAACCTAGTTCATCTCTTCTGTTCGATCTTTGTACCGGAACTATAGATTGGTGCTTGTGGGCGACCAGTAGTGTTGATTACATCTTGTAGTTGATTACTATATGGTTTATTTGCTGGAAGATTATATGTTCAGATCCAATATGCTATTTAATACCCCTCTGATGTTGAGCATGATTATCATTTGTGAGTAGTTACTTTTGTTCTTGAGGTCACGGGAGAAATCTTGTTGCAAGTAATCATGTGAACTTAATATGTGTTCGATATTTTGATAGTATGTATGTTGTGATTCCCTTAGTGGTGTCATGTGAACGTCGACTACATGACACTTCACCATATTTGGGCCTAAGGGAATGCATTGTGGAGTTATTAGATGATGTGTTGCGAGAGTGACAGAAGCTTAAACCCTAGTTTATGCGCTATTCCGTAAGGGACTGATTGGATCCAAAAGTTTAATGCTCTGGTTAGAATTTATTCTTAATACTTTTCTCGTAGTTGCGGATGCTTGCGAGGGGGTTAATCATAAGTAGGAGGTTTGTTCAAGTAAGAACAACACCTAAGCACCGGTCCACCCACATATCAAATGATCAAAGTAGCAAACACGAATCGAATCAACATGATGAAAGTGACTAGATGAAACTCCCGTGTACCCTCAAGAATGCTTTGCTTATTATAAGAGACCGTTTTGGCCTGTCCTTTGCCTCAAAAGGATTGGGCTACCTTGCTGCACTTTTGTTACTACTATAATTACTTGCTCGTTACAAATTATCTTGCTATCAAAATATTCTGTTACTTACAATTTCAGCGTTTGCAGACATTACCTTGCTGAAAACCACTAGTCATTTCCTTCTGCTCTTCGTTGGGTTCGACACTCTTACTTATTGAAAAGGCTACAATTGATCCCATATACTTGTGGGTCATCAACATCTCACCCAAAATTTGAAAACTTCAATCACACAAAACTTCAGGGAACTTCATGAGATATGTTAGTATGATAAAGACAAATCATTCACTTTGGTACTGTCAAAGACAAGATTCATAATTTTTCTCACACAATTCCTACCGTACCTTATCATTTCCACAATTTATATTGAGCAATATAAGCCATAGAAACTAGGAAACAAGCAAACTATGCATTGAAAACAGAATCTGTCAAAAATAGAACAGTCTGTAATGATCTGGACAATGACCATACTTCTGTAAGTTCAAAAATTCTGAAAAATTAGGAAAAGGTAGAAAATTTGTGTATCAATCATCTGTAGAAAATTTAGAATTTTATCATGTACAGTGAATTTAAATAATTCTGTTACTGGGCGCAAAGTATATGTTTTTGCACAGAATCAAGTCAACTATCATCGACACTATCCCAAAGGCTATACTTGCTACTTTATTGAAACAAACACTATAAAACATGATAAATACAGTAGCTTAATCATATGAAAACACAAAAACAGTAGGTAAAAGTGTTGTGTTGTCTCCCAACGAGCACTTTTATTTAATGCCTTTTTAGCTAGGCATGATGATTTCAATGATGCTCGGGAAAAAGTAAAGAATTGAATCATAATGAGAGCATCATGAATCACATGGCAAGCACATTTAAGTCTAACCCACTTCCTATGCATAGGGATTTTGTGAGCAAACAATTTATAGGAACAAGAATCAACTAGCATAGGAAGGCAAAACAAGCAAAACTTCAAGATTTTTAACACATAGAGAGGAAACATGATATTATTGCAATACCTACAAGCATATGTTCCTCTCTCATAGTAATTTTTAGTAGCATAATGAATGAATTCAACAATATAACTATCACATGAAGCATTCTTTTCATGATCCACATGCACAAATTTTTTATTACTCTCCACATAAGCAAATTTATTCTCACGAATAGTAGTGGGAGCAGTCTCAACAAGATAACTATCATGGGAAACTTGATTGGCACAATCCAACTGAAAATTAAAATCATGACGACAAGTTTCATGGATATCATTATTATTTATAGCATACATGTCATCACCATAACCATCATAGATAGCAACTTTGTTCTCATAATCAATTGAAACCTCTTCCGAAATAGTGGGTTCATCATTAAATAAAGTCATGACCTCACCAAATCTACTTTCGTCAATATAATCATCACAAATAGGAGGCATGCTTTCATCATAATAAACTTTCTCATCAAAACTTGGGGGACTAAAAATATCATCTTCATCAAACATAGCATCCCCAAGCTTATGGTTTTGCATATCATTATCATCATGCATAATCAAAGAATTCATACCAACAACATTGCAATCATGCTCATCATTCAAATATTTCATACCAAATATTTTATTGAATTCTTCTTCTATCAATTGAGCACAATTTTCCTTTCCATCATTTTCAAGAAAGACATGATAAAGACAAATAATATGAGGCAACCTCAATTCCATTTTTTAGTTTTCTTTTATAAACCAAACTAGTGATAAAACAAGAAACTAAAAGATTCAATTGCAAGATCTAAAGATATACCTTCAAGCACTCACCTCCCTGGCAACGGCGCCAGAAAAGAGCTTGATGTCTACTACACAACTTGTTCTTGTAGACTCGTGTTGGGCCTCCAAGCGTAGATTTTTATAGGACAGTAGCAATTTTCCCTCAAGTGAATGACCTAAGGTTTATCAATCTGTGAGAGGCGTAGGATGAAGATGGTCTCTCTCAGACAACCCTGCAACCAAATAACGAAAAGTCTCTTGTGTCCCCAACACACCAAATAAAATAGTAAATTGTATAGGTGCACTAATTCGGCAAAGAGATGGTGATACAAGTGTAGTAATGATACTAGATATTGATTTTTGTAATAGGAACAATAAAAAACAGCAAGGTAGCAAGTAACAAAAGTGAGCACAAACGGTATTGCAATGCTTCAAAATGAGGCCCAGGGTCCGTACTTTTGCTAGTGCAATATCTCAACAATGCTAATATAATTGGATCATATAACCATCCCTCAACGTGTGATGAAGAATCACTCCAAAGTTCTTATCTAGCGGTGAATATAAGAAGAACTTGTTTGTAGGGTACGAAACCACCTTAAAGTTATTATTTCCATTCGATCTATTCAAGAGTTCGTACTAAAATAATGCAAAGTTATTCTTTCCGTTCGATCCATCCAAGAGTTCGTACTAAAATAACACCATATGATATGCATCAACCAACTCTAATGTCACCTAGATACTCCAATATCACCACAAGTATCCAAGAGTTAATTATATGATACACACAATTTCAGATTCATAATACTCGATCCAACATAAAGAACCTCAAAGAGTGCCCCAAGATTTCTACCGAAGAAACAAGGACGAAAACATGCATCAACCCCTATGAATAGATTACCACAATGTCACCTCGGGAATCCGCGAGTTGAGTGCCAAAACATATATCAAGTGAATCAATATAATACGCCATTGTCACCACGGGTATTCATATGCAAGACATATACAAGTGCTCTCAAATCCATAAAAATATTCAATCCGATAAAACAAAATCCAAAAGGAAAAACTCAATTCATCACAACAAGATAGAGAGGGAGAAACACCATATGATCCAACTATATTAACAAAGCCCGCGATACATCAAGATCATGTCATCAAGAACACGAGAGAGAGAGAGAGAGAGAGAGAGAGAGATTAAACACATAGGTACTAGTACAAACCCTCAGCCCGAGGGTGGACTACTCCCTCCTCATCAAGGTGGCCATAGGGATGATGAAGATGGCCACCGCTGATGATTTCCCCTCCAGCAAAGTACCGGAACGGGGTCTGGATTGGTTTTCGCGGCTACAGAGGCTTGCGGCGGAAGAACTTCTGATCTATCGACTCCCTAGGGTTTTTGGAATATTTGGAAATTTATAGGGCGAAGAGGCGGTGAGGGAGGTCACCAAGGGGGGCACAACCCCCCTGGGCACGCCTGGCCTCCTAGCGCCCAGGTCGGTTGTGCCCACCTCGGGCCTCCCCTCTGGTACTTCTTTGGCCCACATGGTGTCTTCTGCTTCGGAAAAAATCTCCAAAATGTTTCGCTGCGTTTGGACTCCATTTGGTACAGATTCTGCGAAATAAAAAAACAAGCAAAAAACAACAACTGGCACTGGGCACTATGTCAATAGGTTAGTCCCAAAAAATAATATAAAGTTGCTACAAAATGATTGTAAAACATCCAAGAATGATAACATAACAACATGAATACTTCATAAATTATAGATACGTTGGAGACGTATCACCCTTACTCTCATCATGTCCCATTTTCTGCCCAAACGCTACCAAACCGGGTGTTAGAGCATGACCAACAGTTCGCGTAAAAAACTCTCTCTAAACATGGTTTTATGTTATGTCGTGTCCATATAATCTTGGGGATGTTGACAGGTGAGTCGCTTTTGCAGTTCCTCTAAAAATCTTTCCTTAAAAATGGTATTTGGTGGTGGCGGGCTCCGGCGGCCGCGGACAGCGGATTGCGGTGGTCGGGCTTGCGGGTGGGTAGTGCGACATCGGCGGTCTGTGGCGGGCCGACAGGCAAGCGATGCGACGACGATGATCGGCGTTGGCTGCAGTGGTCTATGGCGGCATCACGAAGGACGGTGGCGACGACGCCGTCGCCAGGTCCAGCGACGGGTCCCAATAAGTCCAGCAGCGGCGCGGCGGATTCCGGCGACGGCGCATTGATGTGATGCTACCTCTTGAGCATGCGTTGGTTTTCCCTTGAAGAGTAAAGGGTGATGCAACAAAGTAGCATAAGTATTTCCCTCAGTTTTTGAGAACCAAGGTATCAATCCAGTAGGAGACTACACGCAAATCCCTAGTACTTGCACAAACAATCAAGAACCTTGCAAACAACGCGGTAAAGGGGTTGTCAATCCCTTCACGGCCACTTGCAAAAGTGAGATCTGATAAAGATAATAAGATAAATATTTTTGGTATTTTTGTTGTATAGATTGGAAAGTAAAGATTGCAAAATAAACGATGATAGAAATAGCTAGTTGATAGGAAAATAATATGATGGAAGATAGACCCGGGGGGCATAGGTTTCACTAGTGTCTTCTCTCAAGATAGCATATTCTATGGTGGGTGAACAAATTACTGTCGAGCAATTGATAGAAAAGCGCATAGTTATGAGAATATCTAGGCATGATCATGAATATAGGCACCACGTCCGTGACAAGTAGACCGAAACGATTCTGCATCTACTACTATTACTCCATACATCGACCGCTATCCAGCATGCATCTAGAGTATTAAGTTCATAAGAACCGAGTAACACATTAGGCAAGATTACATGATGTAGAGGGATAAACTCAAGCAATATCATATAAACCCCATCTTTTTATCCTCGATGGCAACAATACAATACGTGCCTTGCTGCCCCTGCTGTCACTGGGAAAGGACACCGCAAGATTGAACCCAAAGCTAAGCACTTCTCCCATTGCAAGAAAGATCAATCTAGTAGGCCAAACCAAACTAATAATTGGAAGAGACTTGAAAAGATATTAAATCATGCATATAAGAATTCAGAGAAGAATCAAATATTGTTCATAGATAATCTTGATCATAAACCCACAATTCATTGGATCTTGACAAACACACCGCAAAAAGAATTACATCGAATAGATCTCAAGAGAATCGAGGTGAACTTTGTGTTGAGATCCAAAGAGAGAGAAGAAGCCATCTAGCTAATAACTATGGACCCGAAGGTCTGTGGTAAACTACTCACACATCATCGGAGAGGCTATGGTGTTGATGTAGAAGCCCTCCGTGATCGATTCCCCCTCCGGCGGAGTGCCGGAAAAGGCCCCAAGATGGGATCTCACGGGTACAGAAGGTTGCGGCGGTGGAAATAGGGTTTCGTGGTGCTCCTGGATGTTTTCAGGGTATATGAGTATATATAGGCGAAAGAAGTAGGTCGGCGGAGCCATGAGGGGCCCACGAGGGTGGGGGTCGCGCCTACCCCCTGGGCGCGCCCTCCTACCTCGTGGCCGCCTCGTTGCTTCCTTGACATCCACTCCAAGTCTCCTAGATTGCGTTTGTTGCAAAAACGATCCTCGCGAAGGTTTCATTCCATTTGGATTCTGTTTGATATTCCTTTTCTGCGAAACACTGAAATAGGCAAAAAAACAGCAATTTGCACTGGGCCTTCGGTTAATAGGTTAGTCCCAAAAATAATATAAAAGTGCATAATAAAGCCCATTAAACATCCAAAACAGATAATATAATAGCATGGAACAATAAAAAATTATAGATACGTTGGAGATGTATCAAGCATCCCCATGCTTAATTCATGCTCGTCTTCGAGTAGGTAAATGATAAAAATAGAATTTTTGATGTGGAATGCTACCTAACATAATTTTTAATGTAATTTCTCTTTATTGCGGCATGAATGTTCAGATCCGAAAGATTCAAGATAAAAGTTTAATATTGACATAAAAATAATAATACTTCAAGCATACTAACTAAGCAATTATGTCTTCTCAAAATAACATGGCCAAAGAAAGTTTATCCCTACAAATCATATAGTTTGGCTATGATTCACCTTCGTCACACAAAAATGCTCTCATCATGCACAACCCCGACGACAAGCCAAACAATTGTTTCATACTTTAGTAATCTCAAACTTTTTTCAACTTTCACGCAATACATGAGCGTGAGCCATGGACATAGCACTTTGGGTGGAATAGAATATACTGATGGGGGTTGTGTGGAGAAGACAAAAAAGGAGAAAGTCTCACATTGGCGCGGCTAATCAACAGGCTAGGGATATGCCCATCAATTGATGTCAATGCAAGGAGTAGGGATTGCCATGCAACAGATGCACTAGAGCTATAAATGTATGAAAGCTCAACAAAAGAAACTAAGCTGGTGTGCATCCAACTTGCTTGCTCACGAAGACCTAGGGCATTTGAGGAAGCCCATTGTTGGAATATACAAGCCAAGTTCTATAATGAAAAATTCCCACTAGTATATGAAGGTGACAAAATAAGAGACTCTATCATAAAGATCATGGTGCTACTTTGAAGCACAAGTGTGAAAAAAAAGATAGTAGCATTGTCCGTTTTATTTCTTCTCTTTTTTTTATTTGGCCTATCTTCTTTTTTTTCTTTTTTTCAGGACAATGCTCTATTAATGATGATCATCACACTTCTATTTATTTACAACTCGAAGATTACAACTCGATACTAGAACAAAATATGACCTATATGAGTGCCTCCGGAAGTGTACCGGGATGGGCAATGAATCAAGAGTGATATGTATGATAAATTATGCATGGTGGCTTTGCCACAAATACGATGTCAACTACATGATCATGCAAGGCAATATGACAATGATGAAGTGTGTCATAATAAATGAAACAGTGGAAAGTTGCATGGCAATATATCTCGGAATGGCTATGGAAATGCCATAATAGGTAGCTATGGTGGCTGTTTTGAGGAAGATATAAGGAGGTTTATGTGTGATAGAGCATATCATATCACGGGGTTTGGATGCATCGGCAAAGTTTGCACCAACTCTCAAGGTGAGAAAGGGCAATGCATGGTACCGAAGAGGCTAGCAATGATGGAAAGGTGAGAGTGCGTATAATCCATGGACTCAACATTAGTCATAAAGAACTCACATACTTATTGCAAGTCATCAAAAACCAAGCATTATGCGCATGCTCCTAGGGGGATAGATTGGTAGGAAAAGACCATCGCTCGTCCCCGACCGCCACTCATAAGGATGACAATCAAAGAACACCTCATGTTTCAAATTTGTCACACAATGGTTACCATACGTGCATGCTACGGGACTTGCAAACTTCAACACAAGTATTTCTCAAATTCACAATTACTCAACTAGCACAACTTTAATATTACCATCTTCATATATCAAAATAATCATCAAGTATCAAACTTCTCATAGTATTCAAGGCACTCTATATGAAAGTTTTTATTATAACCATCTTGGATGGCTATCATATTAGGACTAATTTTATAGCCAAAGCAAATTACCATGCTTTTCTAAAGGACTCTCAAAAAAATATAAGTGAATCATGAGAGATCAATAATTTCTATAAAATAAAACCACCACCGTGCTTTGAAAGATATAAGTGAAGCAGTAGAGCAAAATTATCTAGCTCAAAAGATATAAGTGAAGCACATAGAGTATTCTAATAAATTCTGATTCATGTATGTCTCTCCAAAAGGTGTGTACAGCAAGGATGATTTGTGGTAAACTAAAAAGCAAAGACTCAAATCATACAAGACGCTCCAAGCAAAACACATATCATGTGGTGAATAAAAATATAGTCTCAAGTAAAGTTACCGATGGACGAAGACGAAAGAGGGGATGCCTTCCGGGGCATCCCCAAGCTTAACCTTTTGGTTGTCCTTGAATTTTACCTTGGGGTGCCTTGGGCATCCCCAAGCTTAGTATCTTTCCACTCCTTATTCCAAAATTCATCAAATCTTTACCCAAGAACTTGAAAACTTCACAAAACAAAACTCAACAGAAAATCTCATGAGCTCCGTTAGTATAAGAAAACAAACCACACCCTTAAGGTACTGTAATGAACTCATTCTTTATTTATATTGGTATTAAACCTACTGTATTCCAACTTCTCTATGCTTTATACCCCCCGATACTAGCCATAGATTCATCAAAATAAGCAAACAACACACGAAAAAGAGAATCTGTCAAAAACAGAACAGTCTGTAGCAATCTGATTTGTTCTAATACTTTTGGAACTCCACAAATTCTTAAAAACTTGGACAACCTGGACAATTTGTATATTGATCTACTGCAAAAAAAGAATTAGCAATTTATCACATTTTGGTGAATTTTAACAATTATTTTCGTGAGCACAAAGTTTCTGTCTTTTTCAGCAAGATCAAACAATTATCACCCAAGAAGATCCTATTGGTTCTACTTGGCACAAACACTAATTAAAACATAAAAACACATCCAAACATAGGCTAGATGAATTATTTATTACTAAACAGAAACAAAAAGTAAGGAACAAAAATAAAATTGGGTTGCCTCTCAACAAGCGCTATCATTTAACGCCCCTAGCTAGGCATAAAAAGCAAGAATAGATCTAGGTATCATCATCTTTGGTATGCAACCCATAAATGTCTCTCATAATGGATTCATAAGGTAATTTAATTTTCTTCCTAGGAAAGTGTTCCATACCTTTTCTTAATGGAAATTGGAATCTAATATTTCCTTCTTTCATATCAATAATTGCACCAATCGTTCTAAGGAAAGGTCTATCAAGAATAATAGGACATGTAGGATTGCAATCTATATCAAGCACGATAAAATTTACGGGCACATAATTCCTATTTGCAACAATAAGAACATCATTAATCCTTCCCATAGGTTTCTTAATGGTGGAATCTGCAAGATGCAAATTTAAAGAACAATCATCAAATTCATGGAAACCTAGCACATCACACAAAGTTTTTGGAATCATGTAAACACTAGCACCCAAATCACATAAAGCATAGCATTCATGATCTTTAATTTTAATTTTAATAGTAGACTCCCACTCATCATAAATTTTTCTAGGGATAGAAACTTCTAATTCAAGCTTTTCTTCATAGGATTATATTAAAGCATCAACCATATGTTTAGTAAAAGCTTTATTTTGATCATAAGAATGAGGAGAATTTAGCACGGATTGCAATAAGGAAATACAATCTATCAAAGAGCAATTATCATAATTAAATTCCTTGAAATCCAAAATAGTGGGTTCATTGCTATGTAAAGTTTTGACCTCTTCAATCCCACTTTTACCAATTTTTGCATCAAGATCTAAAAACTCCGAATCATTGGGACACCTTTTAACTAAAGTTGACTCATCTCCAGTCCCATATTTATCAAGATTCATATTGGAAAACAAATATTTAATAGGGGATGCATCAATCACTTTTAGATCTTCATCATTATTATCATGAAAACTAAAAGAACACGCTTTCACAAAGCAATCTTTTTTAGCACGCATCCTAGCGGTTCTTTCTTTGCATTCATCAATATAAATTGTCATGACTTTGAGAGACTCATTGTTATCATGCTTAGGAGGAATAGATCTAAGTTTCAAAGAATCAACATCAAGAGAAATTCTATCCACGTTCCTAGCCAACTCATCAATCTTAGGCAATTTTTCTTCAAGCAAAGCATTGAAATTCTTTTGCAAAATCATAAATTCTTTAACACTAGTCTCAAAATCAGAAGACATCTTATTAAAATTTCCCTAAGAGTTGTTGTAGGAATTACCATAATTATTAGAGGAATTACTAGGGAACAACCTAGTAATTAAAGTTTCCTCTATATGCGTTGTTACCAAAATTGTTCCTACCAACAAAATTCACATCCATAGATTCATTATTATTCTCAATCAAAGTAGACAAAGACATATCATTAGGATTAGAAGAAACACTCTTATTAGCAAACAATTTCATAAGTTCATCCATCTTTCCACTCAAAACATTAATCTCTTTTATCGCATGCACCTTTTTACTAGTAGATCTTTTGGTGTGCCATTGAGAATAATTAACTGTAATATTATATAGGAGTTTAGTAGCTTCTCCTAAAGTGATTTCCATAAAAGTGTCTCCCGCGGCCGAATCTAAAGATTTCTAGAAGCAAAATTCAATCCAGCATAATTTTTTTGTATAATCACCCATAAATTCAAACCATGTGTAGGGCAATTACGTATCATTAATTTCATCCTCTCCCATTGTGAACATGCTCATGATCAAGTTTCTTATAATTCATAATATCGTTTCTAAGAGAGATGATCTTAGCGGGAGGAAAATACTTAGAGATAAAAGCATCTTTGCACTTATTCCACCAATCAATACTATTTTTAGGCAAAGAAGAGAACCAAGTTTTAGCACGAACTCTAAGCAAAAATGGAAATAGCTTCAATTTAACAATATCATTATCCACATCTTTCTTCTTTTGCATATCGCACAAATCAACAAAGTTGTTTAGATGCGTAGCGGCATCTTCACTAGGAAGGCCAGGAAATTAATTTTTCATGACAAGATTCAACAAAGCAGCATTAATTTCACAAGATTCAGCATCGGTAATAGGAGAAATCGGAGTGCTAATAAAATCATTGTTGTTGGTATTGGAAAATTCACACAATTTAGTATTTTCTTGAGCCATCGTGACAAACAATCAATCCAACACACAAGCAAACAAGAAGCAAGAGAAAAGAGACGAACGAAAAAAGGGCGAATAAAATGGCAAGAGTGAAGTGGGGGAGAGGAAAACGAGAGGCAAATGACAAATAATATAAGGCGAGGGATAAGAGTTTGTGATGGGTACTTGGTATGTCTTTACTTGTGTGTAGATCTCCCCGACAACGGCGCCAGAAATCCTTCTTGCTACCTCTTGAGCATGCGTTGGTTTTTCCCTTGAAGAGGAAAGGGTGATGCAGCAAAGTAGCATAAGTATTTCCCTCAGTTTTTGAGAACCAATGTATGAATCCAGTAGGAGACTACACGCAAATCCCTAGTACATGCACAAACAATCAAGAACCTTGCAACCAACGCGATAAAGGGATTGTCAATCCCTTCACGGCCACTTGCAAAAGTGAGATCTGATAAAGATAATAAGATAAATATTTTTGGTATTTTTGTTGTATAGATTGGAAAGTAAAGATTGCAAAATAAACAATGATAGCAATAGCTAGTTGATAGGAAAATAATATGATGGAAAATAGACCCGGGGGTCATAGGTTTCACTAGTGGCTTCTCTCAAGATAGCATATTCTACGGTGGGTGAACAATTTACTGTCGAGCAATTGATAGAAAAGCGCATAGTTATGAGAATATCTAGGCATGATCATGGATATAGGCATCACGTCCGTGACAAGTAGACCGAAACGATTCTGCATCTACTATTATTACTCCACACATCGACCGCTATCCAGCATGCATCTAGAGTATTAAGTTTATAAGAACAGAGTGACGCATTAGGTAAGATGATATGATGTAGAGGGATAAACTCAAGCAATATGATATAAACCCCATCTTTTTATCCTCGATTGCGACAATACAATACGTGCCTTGTTGTCCCTGCTGTCACTGGGAAAGGACACCGCAAGATTGAACCTAAAACTAAGCACTTCTCCCATTGCAAGAAAGATCAAGAGAAGAATCAAATATTGTTCATATACATTCTTGATCATAAACCCACAATTCATCGGATCTCGACAAACACACCACAAAAAGAATTACATAGAATAGATCTTCAAGAGAATTGAGGAGAACTTTGTATTGAGATACAAAGAGAGAGAAGAAGCCATCTAGCTAATAACTATTGACCCGAAGGTGTGTGATAAACTACTCACACATCATCTGAGAGGCTATGGTGTTGATGTAGAAGCCCTCCGTGATCGATTTCCCCCTGGTGGGATATCACAGGTACAGAAGGTTGCGGCTATGGAAATAGGGTTTCGTGATTCTTCTGGATGTTTTCAGGGTATATGAGTATATATAGGCGAAAGAAGTAGGTCGGTGGAGCCACGAGGGGCCCACGAGGGTGGGGGCGCATCTACCCCCTGGGCGTGCCCTGCTACCTCGTGGCCGCCTCGTTGCTTCCTTGACGTCCACTCCAAGTCTTCTGAATTGCGTTTGTTCCAAAAACGATCCTCGCGAAGGTTTCATTCCGTTTGGATTACTTTGATATTCTTTTTCTGTCAAACACTGAAACAGGCAAAACAAACAGCAATTTACATTGGTCCTTCGGTTAATATGTTAGTCCTAAAAATAATATAAAAATGCATAATAAAGCCCATCAAACATCCAAAACAGATAATATAATAACATGGAACAATTAAAAATTATAGATACGTTGAAGACATATCATGTGACAGTTTTACGGGAATGTTTAGAGAATGGGCCATCTCTCCCTAGATGACGAGAGAGTTGTGCTGATTCATAGTGAAACTCTTATATTTTTGGCTTTTACAGAAACTGTTCGAGCATTCTTTTGCCTACTTGCCTAACATTAAACTAACAGTTTGTTTAACTCACATCTAGATGTTTTTAATGATAATTTAAGCTCCCACAGATATATAATGCAACCAAAGAAAATTAAGAAAAAAATAAACCATAAACAAAGTGGGCATCAGCTTAGAGATATGTCGTAAAAAGACCCACAAGCAAAACTATCCTTACTAGAAGGGAAACAGTTGGTGATGCTCTTAAGCTAAATTGCTTGTAAGAAAGTTCGAGACCTTTAAATGGTACTCTCTCTGTTCTTAGAACGTTTTTTACACTAGTATAATATCAAAAACGTTTCTATATTTTGGGAGATGGAGTAAATGAAGAACAGGACACACTTTGGTCTTCGTTCCGCCGCTCAGTTCGACGAAATGCCGCATTCGCTCCCTCCTCGCAGGCTGTCTCCGCGTACACACCCCACCCCTTCCCCCACCCTTCCCTTCACATGGACACGGTGGAGCCGTGGAGGTGCTCCGGCGAGACACTACGATGGCGCTCAAAGTAGTTCTGCTGCGCGTGCGATATGGCCTCGCCGCCTCGGGTCCTCTGCGCCGTATTCCAGGAGAAAGTATGAGGATAGAGAGCCACATCAAGGCGAAAGCGCCCACCTATGAGGCTGCACTCTTGCCTAGTGATCAGGGTACTATTGGGTGAACGTTTGTTGGGCGCTGCTCGCAAGGTGCTCGACCAAATGCCCAGGCATGGTGTATCGGCTGATTTTTTTTCTTTATCTCACAATGGAATTAAGCTTGACGTTGAAGTTTTTAGGATGTAAATCATCTACTTTTCATATGATAATTCTGTGAAAAATATCAAAAAGTTTCTAAGTTTTGTCATGATATTCTGCCATTTATTTTTTACTTCTGATGCATCACTATTTGAAGGCTGAATGGTAGTTCATTATCTTGCTGCTTGATGTATATGGATTAGTTGTAGAATTGCTTGTGGCCAGTGGCAATTTCAAATATTGTATAGCAGGATTAGCACTAAATATAAATTCAAGTGCACAGTCACTGTAAATAAAATGAAAATCTACGCCACTCCAAAACAAAAGGTTGCTTCTGTGCTGCTTTTAAATGACTGAAATGTTTCTCTTTTCCATCAGATCCCAATGCTGATCAATTTAACCAGATCAGAATAACAAGTTTGCTAATCTAAAGATAACATTGCCTCTGCTAGTGACAGGTTGTTAATATTATTATTTTCCACTGGATCCTATGCTAAACAATGTAACCCAATCAGAAGAACCAGTCTGCTAATCTAATCTGCGAGTGACAGGTTGTTAGTATTATATCCTGATCTGAATTTGACCAACCTTTCAGCCTTTCCATTTTCTGGTCTGAAGATAGAAAATAAGAAAGCATGCCGACCTTACTATTGCTGCTGATAAGCAGCCAGAAGCCAAAAAAACACATCCCATTGATTATAGAAAGAATAAGCATTGAGCTTCCAGTACCTTTTCAGCGTTGTCATCTTAATTTGATTCCTGCAGATCCAAGATCTGGTGTTTAGCCTTGCTCTAAGCAAAGGCATAGCCTCCAAACAGATGGTGCATATGAATCAAGGACAAGGGGAAACAAGCTATGCACGCAACTCCAGTATCCAGGTATCTTCCCTCTCTCGATTAGTTCACTACTACTGTTTCTATGGCATGTTGATCTGTTCTTGACACTTTGCTTTTCAAAACTGTTTCGTGAAGTACTTGTTCACAATATAGCTTATGTTACTGACATTTAAAAGAAGAGTTAGGGCAGTTAAAAAGCATGACACTTAGCTAAAACATCAGACTTGATTTTCTAAAGAATTATAACTCGATTGTAGAACTCTCAGCAGAACAGGATGAAGCCCCTGATAGAAGCGGCCATCGTTGACTTGTGTGGTAGTAGAAGCACAGACTAGTAATGAAACACAGACAAAAACTTACAAGAGATTGGAGGGAGGATAACAGCAGAAACAGACCTGAAACTAAGTGTTTTGATTGCTTGAGATTGTAACACTTGTTCTTAGTAGTCAATAGAGCTTTCTTTTCTCACAGAAAGATAACAAATGTGTTGTTTGTTCATGTAACTCCTTAGTAATAGTACGTTGTAGTCTTAGTGATAATTGACAGTTTGGCACTACTGTAATATTCACTGTATGATCCTTGACAATATTTGAACACTCCAATTTGTGGTTCTTATTCAGTAAAGCTCATGGTGTTTGTGGTAATGCTAATAATGTACTGGAACTATGGTAATTTTTCTACTGGAAGTTCAATTAATATTCTGTTGCTATGCTCAACTTGAAGAGCCAGCAAAATTTAACTATGTCAAATAACAATTCTGCTGGTCTAGACAAATATTCTCTCTAGTAGTGACAAGTTTTTATTCTAGCTGGCCCTAATAGTAATGACTGATAACTGATTGAGAAGCAGTCAGAGCAGTCATCCTCAATTGAGCATATAAAACAAGAATTATGTATTGTATTATATATCCTGATTTGGGTTTTACGTAATCTTTCATTAAACCTTTCTATTAGCTGGCCCTAGTTAAGATTGATAAGCATGTTGACTCCTATTGTTCCACCCAATAAGCAGCCAAAATAGCCATCCCCAGTATGCATAGAAAAAGAAGAGCTGAACTTCCAGTACATCGTCACCATCTCCTTCCTAATCTTGCTTCTCAGGTCGAAGCTCTCCGGAGGTTAGCCCTGCTGCAACCAAAGCCAAGAATCAAGGCCAAGGGCAAACTAGCAATGCTCCCAACTCCAGTATTCAGGTAAACTAGCTATGCTCCAAACTCCATTATTCAGGTATGTCCTGAAATTTGGCTTCAGGAGCCTTGTCAAGAATTTGATCATAGGATATATCTTGTATTGCTAAAATTTGAAATAACACCATATAGAAAAATAAGATTTTTTTCCTAGTACATCGCAGGAGATCTGCGTGTCAATATATTAAGGTACAGAGAGAAGTTCATTTACAAGAGCTTGGCAGGTCTAGGCGCCACAAATCATCGCCTCCCTGACCCTACTCCACTTAGCACCAAGCCATCATGATATTGTAACTTGGGCTGCTCTCTGGCCAAAAATGTGTTAGCACTAGTCTGGATCACTATTGAGGCCACCTGTAGCCACTTTCTTTGGTTCCCAGCACACCTCCGGAAGTCTGTGTACTCCTTAATGATCTCCCAGACAATGACTTCAACACGGTTGTCAAGAGCCTGGTTATGTTCCGACAAATCAGGTTGTTGTAACTGGTGTTGTACCAATATCATTCTACGAGAGGCACTTCCCTAGTGGCTCCTTGCATCTTTTCTGCTCGTCTAGCAGCCTTCATTTGTTCCCAAAGATGTGAGTTTGACACTCCACTCCAACAACCTTCATTTCTTCATTATCTGATTCCTTATCTCCTCTGAGTACCTACCTTGGCACGATTTCGTGCACCCTGGGGGAATGCAGGCATTCGTTGGTCGACAGGGTCTGTCCACACCCACATGGAAGTGCAGAGAACCATGGAGTTTTTCTCTTTGCCCGGAGCACCAGGGAAGAGGAGAAGAATTTGCATCGGCGCCTTCAGGAAGGGTGTACTTCCCGCAATCGCGCTAGGCTTTCGCCTTGGCACAAACTCCCCGCGTCCAGATTTGAGAGATCCAGGGCACCAGCCACCATGACGTGCACCACTCCCTAGCCGCCTATTCAGGAGTTCTATACCTGAGACCGCAATTTCACCCTCTCTCATTGCTTGCACAAATAGAAGCAAACCAATTGCACCATACTCTTTACAAGCACAACGCACTAATGTTTGGTGAACACAAGGAAATATCCAGAAAGACAGAAAAATACACCATTATAAACAACAACAACAACAACAACAAAGCCTTTAGTCCCAAACAAGTTGGGGTAGGCTAGAGGTGAAACCCATAAGATCTCGCAACCAACTCATGGCTCTGGCACATTGATAGCAAGCTTCCACGCACCCCTGTCCATAGCTAGCTCTTTGGTGATACTCCAATCCTTCAGGTCTCTCTTAACGGACTCCTCCCATGTCAAATTCGGTCTACCCCGCCCTCTCTTGACATTCTCCGCACGCTTTAGCCATCCACTATGCATCGGAGCTTCTGGACGCCTGCGCTGAATATGCCCAAACCATCTCAGATGATGTTGGACAAGCTTCTCTTCAATTGGTGCTACCCCAACTCTATCTCGTATATCATCATTCCGGACTCTTCCTCGTGTGGCCACACATCCATCTCAACATACGCATCTCCGCCACACCTAACTGTTGAACATGTCGCCTTTTAGTCGGCCAACACTCAGCGCCATACAACATTATAATACAAACACATATTGTTTTTGGCATAAACTAAAAACCTTACAGATCCATCAACGATGCCATGAGACCAATCCAAGTATAGTCACTGCTTCACCTTGCCGATGGGCTAAATGTGGACACTAAGGCCACGGTTTCACTCACCGGGCTTACCCTGACAGCGCTGTCCACACGGGCTTCTTCCAATGCAATGCTCTCCTTCAGCTGTGCCACCACGGCTGCCATTGTTGGCCTTCCAACAGCAGCATCTGCTGTACACGCAATGGCAGTGTCGACTAGTTTCCACATGGAGGTAACCTCGTAGGCACCACCGAGCCTTGCATCGGCGACTGAGGTGATGTTACCTGTGGCCATCTTCTGTTTCATGCGCTGAACAATGTGGCCATGGCCTGGCAGTATCGGAGGCTCGCCAGTAGCTATCTCCAGTAGAACAACACCGAAGCTGTAAACGTCGCTGCTCTCAGTGAGCCTGCCAGTGTGGTAGTACCTAAAAAACAACACATAAGACACATCTGGGTAAACCTAAATTCTGATTACGCACAATGTGGAGTATTTATCTTCTTTGTTTCTTGCCCTGGTAAACCGGAGTAGTTTACTTCTCCTTATATATGAAAAACAAAGTACACAAACACTAACATATGCACAGAGACATACTCTGGGTCAAAGTAACCCGCTGATCCAGCCGCATTGGTTGATAGGTGAGTCTGTGTTTCGCTAAGATAGGTTTTGCAGAGTCCAAAATCAGCTATTTTCGCCCGCAGATTTTGACCTAACAGAATATTGCTGGTCTTCACATCCCTGTGAATTATTGGCAGGCTGCATCCCTTGTGCAGATAATCCAGGCCTGAACATATCAAGCAAGTCTCAGAAAACTTGAGTGAAATAATAAAAAGTAAACAATCTATAACACATTCTCTTAAGCTAACAATAATCTTTTTTATTACATCATACCTTGTGCAGCTTCAAGCACAACTCGTACACGTCTTGCCCAGTCCAAGGTCTCATCACCATGTTTTCCTTCATATATGAGAATAGTAACAGTTACTCCCTCTGTTCACTATTATAAGAAGTTTCGGATATTTCACTATGGACTACAGACGGATTGAAATGAGTGAACAAGCACACTAGAACGCGTCTATATAGATCCGATTCAGAAAAAGGTTAGAACATCTTATAATAGTGAACAGAGGGAGTAGAACAGTGGCGTACGAACAAACTTTATAGGTCATCGTTCATACATTTGTGCAATATTTGTTTCTGTGCAATTCTATTACGCTCTTGTGCATTCGAAATTGAATAAATTGGTTAAGACCGCAGAGAGAACTATTCCTCCCTCTTGCGACCGCGTTGCCCCCCCCCCCCCCCCCCCGCGCGCGCGGGCGACCGGCCGCGCGTCCTCCCTCCTCCCTCCCTCCCTCCCGCCGCCGTCGCCGGCGCCCGCGGCCGGCCTGGCCCCGGGGCTGCTGGTGGCGGCAACCTCCCTGCCCTTCCCCTCCCGGTCGCTCTCCGGCGCGGGCGGAGCTGCTCCGGGGGGTGCACTTAGGCGGCGGCGGTCTGGCGTGGCGGCGGGGCTCCGTGGCGCAACGCAGGCGGGCAGCTGGGCGGCGGCGCGATCTGGTGTCGTTCGCTCGGCCCAGATCTGGGCCCGGGGCCTGGGCGGGCCGGCGGCAGGGATCGTCTCCGGCGTGGCTTCTGGGAGGCGGGGGAGACGCGACGAGCGGCTGGGTGTTGGCGGCGCCGACGCCGCCCTGCTGCATCGTGGCCGGCGGGGCTTAACGGGCCCGCTTCGGGCCTGGCTAGGCTAGGGGTGGCCCGGCATGCCCGCTGCCACGTCCGGACGGCTACCGCGACGGTGCCGGAGGCACGGGCCTCCCGCACGACGGCGGTGGAGGTGGTTCCCTCCCGCTCGGCGTCGGTGTTGCTGCTCCCGTCGTGGTGCGCTTCTCTCTGGTCCTCTTTGCCTCGTGGTGGTGTTTGTAGTGAGGCGGCGTAGGTGGCGGCGCTACTGCGTTGGCGCATGGTGGTGGGCGTCGGTTTGGCAGGTCGGTTCCGTCCGGTTGGGTGGTTGGGTTTGGGAATGCGGGAGAAATCCCTGCCGGCTTCGGCCCCGACGCGGTGACACCTGCGGGTGCCACCATTCCTTCCTGGAGGGTGTCGGTGGTATTCACCCCCCACCTCCCTCCGCGTGCCAGGGGAAACCCTAGGACTCGTCCGGGCAGCAACGTCGTCGGCGTCGCATTGCTTCTTGGAGGTGCTGTTGGTACGCGGTGGTTCGGAGCCTCGGTCTGTGGTGGTTTGTATCTGGTGGGCGCCGCGGTGGCGGGTCATCCGCGCTTTGCCGAGCTGCCGTGGTTGGCATTTGTTTCCTCTTCTTTTTCTTTTGGCGTGTTGTGCTGCTCGCCACAGCGATCTCTGTACTCTGTGTTGGTTGCTTTGGAATACAAAGCGGGGGGAAACCCTTTTTCGGTAATAAATTGGTTAAAATAAGGATGTTACTTTATGAGTCAACTGTTAGGACTTCGCAGCTTTGTCTGGACGGGAAGTAATATGCATTTGTGACTAGCTCTTACCGAAGATTGTAGCCTAAAACTATGTTTTGTTAGAGCAGCCTCAAACTATTTTAGATACTGACATATCTTAAATCCATTCAAGATAGCCTCTCCAGTTTAAACAACACATATAGAATTTACATTGAATTTTAAGACAGCTACAAAGATTGATCTCTCTTAATCAATACTCCCTCCGTAAACAAATATAAGAGCGTTTAGATTACTACTTAGTAATCTAAACGCTCTTATATTTGTTTACGGAGGGAGTACTACTTAGATTTGCAATTAATGAACAAACCTCTCAGATGATCGCAAAGATTGCCTCGAGGCATGTACTCATAAACCAGTGCTAAATGATCTTTCTCCCAGCAGTAACCAACCAAAGAAACTAGATTTCTGTGATGCACCGTTGTCAAGCTATGAACCTATGTAACAAGACAGAGAACAGAGGGCAAATATCTTAATTTGCATGTAAGTTCAGTGTGAAAGCAGCTTGCCAAAAATACCGTTCAAATTGCAATTTTGTCAACCAAAGGAGAAACTACCTCGGCCAAGAACTCATCCAGCCCGTGAGACGATGATTCAGAACGCATCTTGACAGCAACCTCACTATTGTCTTCTAAACGACCGTAGTACACGAGCCCAAAACCTCCTTGTCCAATGAACCTTTCGAACTTATTAGTAAACTTTTGCAGCTCCGTGTACGTGAATCGACGATTCTCAGTATTTTGCAGGTGATCCCCATGACATTTTGTACTTCCCAGAGCACTCTGAAGCTCTGACTCTTTGGGAGGATCATTTGTAGAAACTGGTTGAACAAGTGTCAGTTATATCACAGAGAACATTCAATATGGTAAACCACAATAATCGCTTGATTTAAGTGCATGCTGTTCAAATAGAAGATCATACACACTTTTGGTTTTTTTCTTCCCTCTCCAGATCAAGTATGAAAGAACAAGTACAGCCACTACCACCATGGGAACCACTACTGAAATAGATACTATAGCTGTTCTATTTCGTGATGGAGGTGAACTTATTGTTTTGTTGCACATATCTTCTCCAGATTCATACCTGAAATATTGAAATTAAATCAGACAATTACTTCATAGCTACTTTAGTACAAAAAGCAATCTTGAATAGTCAGCTGCCTGAAGATCACAGAAAGAGATGCATTCAAGTTCAGTTCGAATGCACATTCACAGAAATGAAACCTCAAGAATAAAACCCAAACCTGACAACGGGCGATCCTGCGTTCCTTTTACAGAGGGAATACGGAATTGGACCATTCAGATTGTTGCGGGACAAATCCCTGTTGCAAGTGAGCAGTACTAGTTTAGACACCCAATGCATCGTAACAACTGCAAACTAATATATCCAAATAAAAGTTCTCTCAAGTGGATTCTGTTGGTGTTCTTCCCTCATGTCTACAGGTAGAAGGAGCTCCTC
This sequence comes from Aegilops umbellulata, assembly GCA_032464435.1. Classification (NCBI taxonomy): domain Eukaryota; kingdom Viridiplantae; phylum Streptophyta; class Magnoliopsida; order Poales; family Poaceae; genus Aegilops; species Aegilops umbellulata. The sequence goes on from CP136058.1 coordinate 338,523,014, forward strand.
ATTCATGTCAAATGAAAATGTCAGATATTATGGACAGGGGATAATCAAATTTAGCTTTACAAGGCAACCATAATGCACATTTTATACACTTCCCCACCATCCACTAATTATCAGTCAAGAATGGAGTGTTCTGGAGTGAAAACATTGTTGGTTATGAATAAGTCTAACTTTTTGGAACAAATATTTATAAGCCGTAGTTATACTCATTATCTCTACTGCTTACAAAAGTTGGAGTTCTGTGAGCAACGTGAAGTTATCAGATACCAATCCAGTCAAGTTACTATTCGATAGATCCCTGCATGAAAATTAGCATTCCAACATCAAGGCACATGCTACGTATTTGCACATGCAACATGAAAGACCAGTGAAATAGTACTTACAGAGATATTATCCTTGTAATGTTATCAGTTAACTCGCTACAATTCACGCCATTCCATCGATATTTGGCCGGAAAACATGGATCACCCATCCAGTTCTTTTTCACTCCGTACTCGAGTTTGATAGCCATCATTGTGTCAACTATGATCGCAAAATTAGAAAAAGGGAGTGGTCAGGAAAAACTGTTTGATCATCTTTGTAAAAAACGGTTTGATTACTGAATGCAAATATGCAGTTTCATCACACTAGGCCGCCGACGTGTAGGTGGTGCCCTCGCCGATAATCTGGGCGCGTAGATTGGCACGGAGGTGGAGGCACCACAACTCCACGAGACCTTCTAAGGCCTTGTACAATGCAAGGTGCTTAGGAGAGGTGCTTCAAGAAATAAACCAGAATTTTCTTAAGCATTGATGCTTATTTGTACTGGGTAGACGCTTAATTAGACGTCTCTCCTGGGTAGACGCTTAATTAGACGTCTCTCCTGTAAAAATAGGCACTGGTGCTTAAAAAAACCTGATTTATTTTTTTAAGCACCTAGCATTGTACACACTTGTTGCGCCAGGTAACCCAACTGGCCGCTAACGCGAGCGGATGCGTGGGCCAGCCTAACAAACCGTATCTCACGCTAGCAGGTGAGTGGGTGGTCTACCTTTGTTGACCACTGACTCCTTTACCTGATGACCTTAACCGTTGGCCTCTGACATCTGAGCATTGACCGTTGACAATAGACCGTTGACCGCTGACTTCTACAAAACTATTTTACAAAAAATATCAAGAATTCAATAAAAATATGTTCACAAATTTGACAAAGTTCACATATCTAAAAGAAATCACCAATTTGAAAAAAAGCCCATGAATTAAAAAAAACAAGGGTTTGAAAAACTTTCACAAATTCAAAAAATCTGTTTGTGAATTTAAAAAATATTCACGAAATTGGAAATTTTTAATGGATTTGAAAATTATTCGTACTTTTTGAAAAAAAGATTATGAAATAAATGAAAATGAAAAATAAAAACAAACAAAAATAAAAAGGAGAAAACATGAAAACTGTCAGAAACTGGTCAAAAATAGAGGGAAGCAAAAACCCAAAGAATTGGCCCGAAAAAACCCCAGTGATGAGAGTGACCTAATTGAGCTGGCCCAGTTAAGGTGCCGACGGAATCATGCCCGGTGACCAAAAAGGCTGTAACTGGCGCCATAAGCGCCGAACAGGAAACGGGTGAGCTATTTTGCTCTAGTTGGGTCAGGCTTTTAAAGAAACCGAGATTGTTTGTTTCTCTCGTCATCTCATTCTCGAACCGCTAAAAAAAAATCTACTCATTCTCGTCTTCTTTCCTCTTCAATCGAGCAGTCACATGGTAACATAGGATGTTATAGCCTGTGCGGAAGCATGAGTTGATGTACTGCTGAAACCTATGATCATTTTCTTGATTTCCTGTGTTAAGATATGCATTAAAGTTATAAATGTCTATTCCCTCCAGATGGGTATGGGTTTACAAGGCTCATTTGGTTTGTCTTAAGCCAAATCTTTTCAAAATTTGTTGCAAAATTCTTTTTAAATTTGATTGAGTTTGTCGAAAAAGTATCAACATCTACGGTACCAGATCAATATCACTAGATCTAACATGAAGTATATTTTCAGATTATACTTGTATAAAGTTGTAGATGTTATTTTTTCTCAATAAATTTGGTCAAACTTCAACAAGTTTGACTTAAGACAAACAAAATAAGCCTTGTAAACTTGGAAGGAGGGAGTAGTTGTTTCAACTAATCATACATTATCCTAAACATGCTGTTTTACAAGTTGACATGTTTTGCAAATAAAACATCTTTGTTTGTGAATGGAGTAAGTGCGCGCATTTGCATAAAGAAGTAAGCAACCCAAACTTATTTATAAACAAAAACCAAACATGTCTGCAGTGAACATTTATGAGTGGGCATGGAAATACTCCCTCCGTTCGGAATTACTTGTCTAAGAAATGGATGTATCTAGACGTATTTTAATTCTAGATACATCCATTTCCAAGACAAGTAATTCCGAACGGAGGGAGTAGATGAAAAGGAGGAGGGGAGGCATCTCACAGTCTTTGGTGGACGTCCTCGGAGTATCGTGCGGGATGTTGTTGTAAACCTCGTATGCATTGATCATCGGAGGCAGCACGGATGTAGGGCTGGCTGCAAGAGTGATATTGTACTTGCCGTCTGTAGTCTTATTCCAGGCAGAAGAATACATATAAGAAATGTCCAGGTACGGGGGGCTGTATGTCTGCAACCACTGTTCGTCGTTCACATAGAGATCGAACAGCCGGAGCTGTGTGTTTTGGATATCGGTAAAGTGTAGGAAGAACTTAAACTCGATGGACCTTTTGTACACTCTCCATGTACCAACGTTTAGTACGGTGACATTGTTTATAGTACTGACGGCTGTCTGAAGAACAAGGATGGGTACCGCCACGCTGTTGTCGTCCTGCTGGATGTGCAGTTTGGTGGAAAGGTTTGCCCATGATGAGCTGGTTTCCGAACCCCAGTAGCGGTCATATGGATCGTCGGGAAACCTTCATGAAAATAATAATTCATCATTGAAAAATAAAATGAAAGTGAACTGTTTGCATAGTGAGATTGCTACTGTGTCAGAAACTTAAAATAGGCCTGCATTAATAATCCCAAGTTTAGAGAAACTTCAGAAGAGCTTGACAAATGATATGAGAAGTTCCACACATGTTTCACAAAAGTTTTTTGACTCCTGTAATCAAAGAATAAAGGTTTTTCACAAGAACGTAGCAACTCAGGATGTGTGTGCATCTTCTATACACATAAGAACGTAGCAATTTTTTTCAAAAATGATTCTAATGATCACGTGGCAAATTCAAAACCTTTATGTTTCCCAAAATATTGCAAAAGATTATTAATTTGCCATGCTCTTCACGATTAGATACCACCTTTTTTGTTAGCATGGCAAGTTTTAGAAATATTTTGTTTTGTTCACATGGCAAATTTTAGAAAAAATGTTATGTTCACAAGTTTTTTCTTACTACCATTTAAAAAAACATGGCAAAATGCTAAATTTTTGTTATTATGTGAAATTAAATATTTTTTTTGCTATGGCAAAAAAACATAACGTGTTGCCTTTGGAAACTTAAAATATGCTGCCATGTCAACTCAACTTGTGCGCCATGTTTGTCTAAAAAAAAACTTGTGCGCCAAGTTAAATTAAATCATGTTTTTGTTGCCCTGGAAATTTCAGAGTTAGTTCAAAGAGAAATCAACTTTAATTTGCCATGATACATATAGTTGTCGTGATTCAAGTAGTTTTTCTACTCATTTTCCATGGTCTACGAAGCTAATTTTCCATGTCAAAATGTTTTTGTATTTTAGTCCATGGCACTATTAAGAACAAAATGCTCTATAACATGGCAAATCTACTACTGTTCTATAACATGGCAAATCGATTGTTGTACATACGGTTGCTTTGGCAAAAGTGTTTTTTTGGGGGGGGGGGGGGGGGGGTCATTTATTGGGTTTGTTTATCATACCCGAACCATGAAACTCGTTATCTTTTTCTAGAGAGAAGTGTTTCTGGCTGGCAATTTTTTTAGAGTGAAATGATGGCAACTTATTAGGACTGAAAACCTTGATCTTGTGATAGTACCAATTGTTCTAGGTACACGGCAAATTTTACCAAAACATGTGTGCAAAGACATGGCAAATTTTGTGCACGCCTTTTTGTGTACAAGACATGGCAATTTTGGGAATGTTTCTGCTAGTCACATGGCAAAACACACAACTTTTTGTGTACAACACATGGCAAATTAGAGAATTTTTCTCCTGTTCACATGGGAAATTCATAACATATTTGTGGCTTTCAAACATGGCAAAGTTTTTGTGATACTCCCAGGTCAAACTTTAGGAATTTTCTCCTTATTCCTGAAAATTTTGGGAATGTTTTTTTACTTTTGTTACATGACAATTTTTACTCTTTTTTTTTGCATTTTTCTAAGAAAAATCTTTCCTTACACATTGCAATTTGTTCTAAAAAAAACCTTGTCACACGGATAATTTATACCAATTTTTTTCCAATCATGACAAATTTATATACTTTTTCATATAATGTGCACATTTTATATCTTTTGATTTTCCGCACAATGTTTTTGCCATGTTATCCTAGAAACATGTCGTTTTTCTTAACTTCTTATTACTTGTCCATGGCAAAATAAAGAGAAAATGTTTTCACAAAAAAGAAGACAAAATTTGTAAAGCGGGATGTCAAATTTTGGCAAAACCACAGGACGAAATTTAGGGTTTATAAAAAAGTAAAATCACATGGAAAATTCTTTTCTTTTTCTTACTTTCATGATGGCAAATTTATTTTTGCACCATGGAATTTTTTTTGTAACATATAAAATTATAATTTTGGATCATGGAAAATTCTTTTTTTCTTACTTTCATGATGGTGAATTTATTTTAGTACCATGGCAAAAAAAATTGTAACATGATGAACTATATTTTTGGACCATGGCAAAGCTTATTCTGTACATATATCGTCATTTTTATTTTTGAGCCTACCATGGTAAATTCCTTTTTAGTAAATTATTTTTGGACCATTGCAATTTTATTGTGCACATCATTGAAAATTTATCGAACAAACCATGGTAAATTTATTTTAATACCACTACAAATTATTTGAATATAGCATGGCAGTGTTATCTTAACATACACCATGGCAAACATTTTTGTGTTTTTACGATGGCATACCTAGCATTTGTTTTAGTCCATATAACATGGCTACTTTTGCTTGTGTTTTAAGATGGAATTTTTTAAAATAGATGAATCTTGAAAATGGCCAAACATTTTTTTTTCAACATATAGGTGAATTTTTATCATGAACATGGAAAACTATCTCCTGCCATTTTTAACATGGCAAAAATTGTGAAATTTTGTTTCTCCCATACTACCTATCGCTAAATTAAAGATTTTTCACCATGTGTTTTCTACCAACAGCTTTGGCAATTACTTGTCCGCATCATGGCATTTTTTGTGTGCTTTATTCTTCTTTCGTACAATTTTTGTAATATTGTTTATTTCTACCCACAACAAGGCAAATTTCATTTTTTGAATTTTTTTTCAAGGGCTATCCGGTTGGACCGTTGGAGGCCTAGTAAAGAGCATGTATCGATGTGGTTCACTCGGGGGGATGTATCCTAGGAAATTACTCCCTCTATCCCATATTAGTTGTCGCTCGGACGGATGTATCTAGCACTGAAATACTTGTAGATACATCCATTTCAGCGACAACTAATATGGGACGAAAGAAACATTCGCTAGTTCCCCCGGTCATAGATCGAACAAATCGTACTCCATCCCCTTGCGAATGTTAAATGCATTTTCTAGTCCAAAATTATTTGAAGGACTCCATTCCCGTGAATCAAATAGCCTATGTAGAAAAAAAATTCCAAGAATCCGAATCCTCTAGAAATTCTATGGAATTAATTGCCCGAAACAGTTGGAAGAAAAAGATACTTCCTCCATCCACATATATAGGACCTAATACGTTTTTCAAGGTTAACTTTGACTATCGGTTAGCACAATAATATATAACATACAAGTTACATAAAGCATACTGTCAAAATCATACTGAAAGGAGTTTCTAATGATATGATTTTTATATCCCTTCGTCCGGTATTACTTGTCGCAGAAATGAATAAAAAATAACTAAAATACGTCTAGGTACATTCTTCTCCGGTAAGTAATTCTGAACAAAGGGAGTACATCTTATATACTAACAAATATAGCACTGATCAAAGGCTACCTCAAAAAATGTACTCCCTCCGTTTCTAAATATAAGTCTTTTAAACATTTTAAATGGATTACAACATACGAATGTATGTAGACATAGTTTAGAGTGTAGATTCACTTATTTTGCTCCGTATGTCACCTGTTGAAATCTCTAGAAAGGCTTATATTTGGGAATGGAGGGAGTATTAAGCCATATATATGTGGATGGAGGGTGTACGTAGCATCAGAAAACCATAGCTTCATACATACCGGGTAAAATTCCCCCCCATATTCGCCCTTCCATACGTGGATATGGACTCGTCGATGGTGACGTCCGGGTAAAGCGAGGCCCCGAGCGGCCTCAACTCCACCGTGTTGACGAACGGCGTGCCGGTGCCGGTGTTCAGCAGGCACACCGGCACCCAGCTGGACCACGCGACGAATATTGCCTCGGACCACCAGTCGTCGGTCGTGTCTTGGAGCGTGACCGTGTCCCAGTAGTTGGTGCCCAGGTGCAGCTCGAACTGCAGCGACAACGGGCTGCTCTTGCCGTCGTATCTGCCGTGGAAGAACTCCATCCGGACCAGATATTTGGCACCGCTCTCCGTGGGGAGCGTGTAGCAATTCCGTAGGCCGGACGGGAAGCTCCTCAGCGTTAGCAGGGAGACGTCGTTAGTAGAGCTCTCCTGGTCGGCGGCCACCCTGTGGTTCTCCCCGCCGTCCACGTACGGACTGTCAGAGATGTAGGCGATGTTTGTGTAGGTGTCCTTGCGCCCGCTGAATCTGGCATCCAGGCCGCAGTCGATGCTCAGAAAACCTGATTGGTCGCACGTAGCACAACCAGGACGAAAAAAGATAAATTATCGATCAAAGCCGGCTATTGTACTTCGTGGCAAAATATCAGCACAAGCGTTTCAGTGTTGTATGGACACGTGCATGGATGGATACGATCGATGTCCTTGAGGTTAGAAACCAACCTTCTTGCTGACCGGCGACATGAACTGTTGTGGCTGCCAAGACGAATGCACCAAGGAAAAGAAATAGCACCATCGAGAAAACAGCTCAGTTGATCACTACACCACATGCAATGCAATGGCACGGCGAGAGGGCAATGCCTCAGGGGTGCATATATATTGCGCGCCAAGTACTGCTGAGTAATCTTTCTCAAAACGAAAAAAAAACAAATACTGTTACGTAATCCTTCTCGTGATTGGGCTGCATGCGAGGGGATACTTTTACTGTGTGCAGCTAATGGCCTAATGCAGCCCAACTTGCACCCGTCTCACCAGCCTTAGGGTGAGGACCTAAGCGCAAGTTGGAGATGTTTTTTTTAGGAGATTGATGATATATATCCTCGCTCCACTAAACACAAGTGAGAGTGACATAAAATCAGGTTAGCTTCTATCCAAGAAGAGAAGAATATTTTTTTTCGAAAAGGAGGATAAACCCCGGGCCTCTGCATCTAGATGGTGCATGCGGCCATCTTATTAATTATTCACAGAGACCATATAAAGTAATACATCAGTGAGTCTGAAGCCACCATCTAAACAACATTTGTTGCTACTCCTATCCCATTAAAGAAGGTGTGCCGAATATTCGGGCCTAATACCAAACGGACATCGCACAAAACCCTATCATCTAAAGTCGGATGCCCCAGCCCAGCCACATACCGGGAATGGGTCCCATATCGGACCGACGCACTCTCAGAGGCTGCTGCCGCCATCTTTCACCGGTCCATCTCCAGAGCAGCAACTGACCCATCGCTCTTGCCTGGCCTGCCGTAGATGCCACCATGACGCCAGACAACTCCACCATCCTGCACGAATCCGTCCACATGCGCCCATGCCGAACCTCCGCAACACCATGTCACCGGGATCCGCCGCCGGCCTTGCAGTGGATGAGACACCGCTCTTCCGCTTGTCCCGTCTAACTAGCACTTGCTCCAAAACGATGCCCTCAGGAGGGACAGCGGCATCAAATGTACCATCATCGTCCGATCCGGTAGATGTAGATCTAGGGTTTCCCCCGGAGCATCACGAGTGGGGTGCCACGACCTGCAACAACGATGCCTCGAGAATGGAACGACGTCATAGACACTATCATCGTCCGCCGTGACCGAAGTCGACGCCATTGAATGAAACCCATTCCAATAGAAGTGACCCTATAGAACCTTTTTGTTATGGCAGACCGCACGCCACATGTATAGCGTATTCAAGGCTCGGGCCACGGCCGTCGTGGCAAGATCCATGGGGGACGGCAAGCAAAGAGACAAGGGAGGGAGGGAGGCATCTCTAGGGCTTTCGCCTAATGGATCGCCCGCCCATAGTGGAAACAACAACCTTAATAAGCAACAGTACTTTTGAAGATTTAGATTGGTGCGATATAGTTGACATACATATTTTTATTAGTACTGTTGTTTGGGGCTTCAAGGCGCGAGCATTGGCGTTGACTGACTAGTTCTTCTCCAATAAGAGGGGAGAAGGAATGATGAATGAATGGCATTAAGACAATAACCTCGCTCTTACCGAATTGGTCGACATGTGACCTCTACAACACACTGTATACTTTCTTTTAGTGCCTCAACTTGCAATACAGTAATACAGATTATTAAGGTTGATAGCGACACTTTGGTGTCTGACTAATACAGATTATTCCTATCGGATGTGACGTTTCCGTTGATAGCGAGGCGTTTGTGATGACTTCCTTAATCTTAAAGCTCCGCAAATTGAGTTATTTACCCAAAACCGCCACATTATGGGCTAGGGTAACAGATCAGTATCACATTTGAGGCAGGGCACAAAAAACCATCAACAATGGGGCTAATCTGTAACGCGGAGCACTGATGCTCAGATTTGGTCGAGAAAACAGCGAAACTGACAAGTTAGGCTCACATGTCAGGCTGATGTGGCGTGCTTGTGTGGACAATATGCTGAGTTGGAGGGGTGTCCCACATGTCAGCCTCATATCTTTTTCCCTTTACTTTCTTCTTCTTCCTCCTCATCTTTATCTCTCTCCCCCATCCTATCCCACCAGGGTCGCCATCGCCGACGACCCGAGGCCCTCGCACACCGGCTCGTCGAGGAGCTCCGTCTGGGCCACCGTAGGCCAAGGCAGCCCGCCGTGCACCTTATCCTCCCGAAGCTGTAAAGATGGTGTCGCCCCAAGCTGCTCCGCCAGCCGCCGCACGAGCCACGGACGTCACACAGACCACCCCTCGTCTCGCCGTTGCTCCGGTCGTGCGCCGCCAACGCGTTTGTCGCGCGCCTCCACAGCCGCAGAAGAACACTATGGCTCCGCTCGAGCTACTCCCTGCTGCGATTGCATCTGCGCGTGCGTGCCATGGCCGACGACCTCGGACGTGAGCGGGACGAGCGGCTGCCAAATCTTGCCGGCGCGTCTGGATGCGTGCGTGACTCGCGGCGGCTAGGCGTGCGGGCTACAGGGCGAGGCGGTTAGGGGCTAGCTCGAGCAGGGGCTCGGCTGCCATGGCCACGGTGGCCATGGAGTCCTCGGCTCGCACGGACACAGATGACTCAGGCATCCATGCCGACGGGAGCAGCATCGGCCTTCGAGGACTCGTCCCCCCCCTACCCCCACCACCACCATGGTGCTCGCCGCTGAATCGCCGGTGCCTCTGGTCGCTGGAGTCTGGGTGCCCACAAGCTGCTTGATGTAATGCCCCATAGAAAGGCAGATAGGAAGAAGATGATCATGTAGTCACTGACATGCGGGGTCCGCATATCATTTGCCAACTCAGTTGTTTACTTTTTTTTGTGCTTGGTCTTTGCCACGTCAACCTGACCGGTGGGTCCGACCTGTCGGTTTTGCTGTTTTCGCGAGTAAATGAGACAATCAGTGCTCCGTGTTATAGATTAGCCCCATTGTTGATGGTTTTTTGTGCCCTGCCTTAAATGTGGTACCGATCTGTTACTCTAACCCGTAATGTGGTGGTTTTGGGTAAATAACTCCGGCAAATTCGACCATCATTGTGTGAGTTAATGATTGCGGGTGTGTGTTGGTGTGCGTATGCGTCTGCGTTGTCATCGATGTTTATCAAAAAAAAAGAAAAAAAACTGACACGAGGCTGGCTACAAACAAAGGTCACCAACCACCGTTTACAGACGTTGCATCCATCTTCAGCCGAGGACCAAATGAAACAACTTGTAGCCTTGTAGTCACAAAACTCAAAATGAACAAAATACTACTCGTGAAAGCAGCAGATGAAAACAAAAACAATATGAAATTCAAAGGTAGCAACACTGAATCAAGTTAATGCATCACCACACTGCACCACATTTCCAACTGATTAGACTACTAACTAAACGATAAGTTCTTATATCACAAACACATATGGGAACTAGCTCCATACCTGGTCACAGCTCACCCACACCTTATTGCGCTCAAACATATGGTGAAATTTTACACAGCACAACACGATATAAATATTATCTTGCCCTAGCATGACAAATAATTGAGAATAAACCGTTGTAATGAAGACCTTGCAATCCCACAAAAAGATACTAGAGAGTAGAGACCCATCCACGATGCAATGAAACACATCTGCGTAATCGCAGCCTCATCTTGCCGATGGTCCAAACTCAGACATCGGGGCACCAGTAGTACTCGCAATGCTCCCTATGACGCTACAGTCCTCACGAGCTTCCTCCAACGCAAGGCTCTCTTTCAGCTGCGCTACCACAGCGGCCATTGTCAGCCTGCGAACTGCAGCATCCGCCGTGCACGCCATGGCGGTGTCGACAAGTTTCCACATGGAGTTGACATCATAATCACCTCTAAGATGGGCATCAGCCACCGTGGTAACGTTACCGGTGGCAATCTTCTGCTTCACACGCTGAACAATGTGGCCATGGCCCGGCAGTACTGGAGGCTCACCGGTGGCCACCTCAAGGAGAACTACACCGAAGCTATACACATCGCTGCTCTCACTGAGCCAGCCAGTGTGATAGTACCTAAAAATGTAGTAGGTAAACCACATCTTAATTAACCTAATTCCGATTAAGCGACAATGCCATGCATATGTGAGAAACAGGCACAAAAGTATATTATAGTATAGAAAGAGACATACTCGGGGTCCATGTAACCTGCTGTCCCAGCTGCATTGGTTGATATGTGGGTCTGCATGTCGCTAAGATAGGTCTTGCAAAGTCCAAAATCAGCTATTTTCGCTTGTAGGTTTTGACCTATGAGGATGTTGTTGGTTTTCACATCCCGATGAATTATTGGCAAGCTACATCCCTTGTGCAGATAATCCAAGCCTAGACATATCACAGCAAGTCCTTCAATACTTGATTCAAAAGAAGAGCAGACCATCCATAACACATTCGCTTAAGATAACTATATATATCTTTCCACTAAACCGTACCTTGTGCTGCTTCGAGCACAACTCGTACACGTGTCGCCCAACTCAAGGGTTCATCAGCACCATTTTTCCCTTCATATATGAGCATGTAAGAGTTAGAGCAGAATTGTATGAACAACTTTACATGTCAATGCTCATATATTTACGCATTATTTCTTTGTTTGCAATTCCATATCTCAAAGAGTCACCGTCTTATGCGTCGGAAAATTGATTAAATTAGATGCATTAAGGTTGTTAATTACTTCGTCAGCCAACGGTTAGCAAAAAAAAATCCTCACGAGAAGCAATATAAGCAAGCATTAGTAGTTGTTACTGACTGCAGGCACTTTAAAGGAACAGATGTGCACACCCTCAAACTATTTTAGATAAATACATTAAAGGCACTCAAGATCACATATTTTTTTACTGATGATTGTAGGCTTTCAAGTTCAAACAGTGCACATATATGTTTTTATAGAATTTTAAGACAACCGCAAATTTGTTATCACTTAATTAGGTTTGTGAACGGACAAACCTCTTAGATGGTCACAAAGATTTCCCTGGGACATGTACTCATAAACCAGTGCTAAATGCTCCTTCTCCCAGCAGTAACCAACCAAAGAAACTAGATTCCTGTGATGCACCTTTGTCAAGCTATTGACCTATGTAAAGAGACATAGCACAGAGGGAAAATATCTTAATTTGCATGTTAGCTCACTCTGATAGTAAGTAGTGACTTGCCGAACTTACATTTCAAATTGAAAATTTTATGAACTAGGGGAGAAAGTACCTCCGCTAAGAACTCGTCAAGCCCATGCGACGATGATTCAGAACGCATCTTGACAGCAACCTCAGTATTGTCTTCTAAACGGCCGTAGTACACGAGCCCTAAACCTCCTTTCCCAATGGACCGTTGGAATTTATTTGTAAACTTCTCCAGATCCTTGTATGTGAATCGTCGATTCTCGGTATTTTGCAGGTGACCACCCTGACTTTTTGTACTTCTGAGGGCACTCTCAAGTTCTTGCTCTCTAGGAGAATCCTGTACAGAAACTGAATGCACAAATGTCAGTTACATTACAGAAAGATTGAATATAATAAACATTAACAATCATGCATGTATTATCACGTGTTATTAAGAGAAAAGAGCAACACACATTTAGGCTTTTTCTTCCCTCTCCAGATCAAATACGAAAGAACAAGTACAACCACTACCACCAAGGGAACCACTACCGAAATAGAAATTATAGTTGTTCTATTTGTTGATGGAGTCGAACTTATTGTTTTGTTGCACATATCTTCACCGGACTCGTATCTGAAACAGTGAAAGTACATCAGACAACCAATTCAGCGTTGCTTTAGTACAACAAGCAATCTTGAATAGTTAGTTGCCTAAAGATCACAGAAGATATGCATTCAAGTACAATTAGAATGCATATTCACATAAAATGGAACCTCGAGAAGGAAACCCAAACCTGAAAACGAGTGATCCTGCATTCCTTTTACAAAGGGAATATGGAATTGGTCCGTTCAGATTGTTGCCAGACAAATCTCTGTAGAAAGTGACATGTACTAGTTTAGACACTCAATGACGTTCTTATCTTTGTAACAATTGCAATGGAATCTATCCAAAATGCCAAATAGAAGTCCTCTCAAGTGGATCCTATTGGTTTACTGCACTCATCACTACAGATAGAAGGGGCTTCCCATTCATGTCAAATGGAAATGTCAGAGTATTATGGATTGTCAGAAGAACTATAAAAGGCAAGTGTTGTGCAATTTTATACACTCCCCCACCATCCACTAATTATCTGTCAAGATGGAGTGCTTTGTAATGGGAACATGTTGGTTAAGAAGAAGTCAATAACTGTTTGTAACAAATTTGTATATACATAGTTATACTCATTATCTAATACTTACAGAAACCGGAGTTCTGTGAGCAATGTGAAGTTATCAGATACCACTCCACTCATGTTGTTGTTGGACAGATCACTGCATGAAAATTAACATTCCAACATATGAGGACAAGGCTAAATATTAGCAAACACAACATGAAAGACCACCGAAATAATACTTACAGAGATATTATCCTCGTAGTGTTATCAGTTACGTCGCTACACTTCACGCCATTCCATCGGTATTTGTCCGGAAAACATGGATCACCCATCCAATTTTTCCTTACTCCATACTCGAGTTTGATAGCCATCATTGCGTTAACTGCATCCAAAGTAAAAAAGGAGTAAAAGTTTGATCATCCTCGTGAAGAACTTGTTTGATCATTCAATACAAATGAGCAATTTGACAACGGTTCTTCAGGACAACTGCATCGAGATTTTGTTTTCCGAACAACAACAACAACAACAAAGCCTTTAGTCCTAAACAAGTTGGGGTAGGCTAGAGCCGAAACCCATAGAATCTTGCAACCAACTCATGGTTCTGGCACATGGATAGCAAGCTTTCACGCACTCCTGATCCATGGCTATTCTTTGGTGATACTCCAGTCCTTCAGATCTCTCTTTACGGACTCCTCCGATGTTAAGTTCGGTCTAGTTCGACCTTTCTTGACATTTTCAGCACGCTTTAGCTGTCTGTTATGCACTAGAACTTCTGAAGGCAAGCGTTGGATATGCCTAAACCATCCCAGACGATGGTTGACAAAGTTCTCTTTAATCAGTGCTACCCCAACTCTATCCCGTATATCATCATTCCGGACCCGACCCTTCCTTGTGTGGCCACACATCCATCTCAACATGCTCATCTCTGCTACACCTAACTATTGAACATGTCGTCTTTTAGTTGGCCAACACTCAACACCATACAACATTGCGGGTCGAATCAACTAATCATAAACTGCCCTAAATATAATGTTCTGTACGCTAACACAATTTAAGATAAAACGGGTTCTCTTCTTAATTGTTTATATCTACATGTTAATAAAAGACTATAAAACACATATTATTGTGAAGAAAATTAGCAATGATAAAGTTAAAAAGGTGAAAAAATAGAGCTGTATATGTTCACAAAACAGAGTAAATGGTCCCTCGCAAAAAACAGAGTAAATGTGTTTTTGTAGAATCAGGGGAGAGAGGGGTGGCGGCTGGGATAGAAAGATGGTCTGGTATTGTATTCTATTGGAGTTAGGGTTTCCTGTACAAGGGGGCAACACATATATAGGCTGCAGGGTTACATGGGCCACATGGGCCACATGGGACACATGGGCCACATGGGCCATAAGCGCGCGCACACACACACACACACTGAAATACAGATAAGACACAACCCAACACTCCCCCTCAAGAGGGATGATAGATATCTATCATGCCCATCTTGTCACAAGCAAGATTGCTCTCCCTGGTTCCCAAACCTTTTGTCAGACAATCGGCGACTTGTTGTCCAGAGCTCACATGAGTTATCTTGATGATTCCTGCATCCAGTTTCTCTTTGATAAAGAATCTGTCTATCTCCACATGTTTTGTTCTGTCATGTTGCACTGGATTATTAGCAATGCTGATTGCAGATTTGTTGTCACACCACACATTCAGAGGATCTTGTCTGAGCACTTTCAGCTCAAGCAGAAGGACTCTTACCCATAACATCTCACTCAGCCCTTGAGACATTGCCCTATACTCAGCTTCTGCAGTTGATTTTGACACCACCGGTTGTTTTTTGCTTCTCCATGATACCAAATTTCCACCAACAAACACACAATAGCCAGAGGTTGATCGTCTATCATCAAGACAGCTAGCCCAATCAGCATCGCTATAACCGTCAACATTCAAATGGCCATTACTCTTGAACCAGAGTCCCATACCAGGGCTGCCCTTTAGATACCTCATGATTCTATAGACTGCATCAAGGTGTCCACTTCTGGGGTCATGCATATATCTACTTACTACACTTACTGCATATGTAATATCTGGTCTAGTGTGACACAAGTACAGAAGTTTGCCAACCAATTGTTGATATTTTGCTTTGTTAACTTGTTCACCCATCTGTGCTATCAATTTGTGATTTTGTTCAATGGGAGTTGGGGCTGCTCTACATCCAAGCATTCCCATATCACTTAGGAGCTCTAAGGTATACTTCCGCTGAGACAGGGCTATTCCCCTCTTTGATCTTGCAACTTCGATACCCAGGAAATATTTTAGCTGACCAAGATCCTTAACTTCAAATGCTTTGCCTAGGCATTTCTTTAGTCTTCCAATCTCCTTTTCATTGTCTCCCGTTATTATGATGTCATCCACATATACTGCAAGAATAGTAATCTGTTGCTTGGAATGTTTATAGAAAACAGTGTGATCTCCATTGCATTGTTTATACTTCATACTGCAAACTGCTTGCCTGAACCGGTCAAACCAAGCCCTTGGCGATTGCTTCAAACCGTAGAGAGATTTTCTCAATCTACAAACCTTCCCAACAGTCCCAGGTGTAGAAAGTCCAGGAGGAATTTCCATGTAGACTTCCTCTTGTAGATCTCCATGTAAAAAGGCATTTTTTACATCAAGTTGGTGTAGTGGCCATCCAAAGTTAGCTGCACATGAGATTAGAATCCTCACTGTATTCATCTTTGCAACTGGGGCGAATGTTTTGTCATAATCAATACCATACGTTTGGCTGTACCCTCTGGCTACTAGTCTTGCCTTGTAACGCTCAACCTTACCCTCAGGATTCTGCTTCACTGTGAAGATCCACTTACAATTGACTGCCTTCTTCCCATATGGAAGATTCGCTAGCTCCCATGTTTTGTTCTTTCTCAGGGCCTCCAACTCTTCCCTCATGGCTTCACACCACTTTGGATCTTGTCTTGCTTCTTTCCAGTCTTTAGGAACAATCACGGCTTGAAGTGATGCGACAAATGCTCTAAATGAAGGTGATAGGGCTTCATAGGTGACATAATTACTGATGTCATGCTCAAGATTGCCCTTGCTCAAAGTTTTCCTTGCTACTTCCTTCTTGAGAGCAATTGGCAGGTTAGGTGATGCTTCTTCAGTACTTGAATTCTCATATGACTCCACTTCAGATGAGCTTCCTGTCGCTTGAGTTTCTTCGGACTGCTCCCCCTGTTCCATAGTTTCTTTTGACTGCTCCTCATGCACTTGTTCCTCCACAACTCTCTTCCTTCTTGTATACACCTGAGGATTCCTTTCCTCATTTGGTCTCTGCCACCTCTGTTGTTCAGCCTCATCAACTACAACTGGAATGAAGGATCCCACTATTTTCGGGGTTGGTATTGGCTGCTCCTTGTCGCCATTGGTGCTGCACTCACCACTCAAGTTGCACTCCCCCTCTTGACCACCCTGCATAGATTGTGAGTGGTCAAGTTCTTCGAATAAAGTGCTGAGATCTGTCTTCTCACCATAGAAAGGCTCAGATTCTCGAAAGGTGACATCCATACTTACAAATGTGCGCCTTTCAGCAGGACTCCAACACTTATAGCCTCGCTGCCCTGCAGGATATCCAACAAATATGCATTTTACAGCTCGTGGATCCAGCTTTCCCACTACTGGTCTGTGATCTCTAACGAAGCAGGTGCACCCAAATAACTTTGGAGGAACTGAGAATTTGTTCTCCCCAAATAGCATCTCACATGGGGACTTCATACCAAGCATTTTTGAAGGCATCCGGTTGATCAGGAACGTTGCAGTCATGACAGCTTCACTCCACAAGAATTTTGGCACATTCATGGTGAACATTAGTGATCGAGCCACTTCTAAAATGTGTCGGTTTTTCCTTTCTGCAACTCCATTCTGAGCAGGGGTATCTGGACATGATGTTTGGTGCATTATGCCTTGTGCTGACAGGAAACCTCCAAATTGCTTGTTTACATATTCAGTTCCATTGTCAGATCTGATCACCTGCACCTGCACATTAAATTGGTTTCGCACATAGGCATAAAACTCCTGAAAACATTGGAATACCTCATCTTTATGTCGCATGAGGTACAGCCAAGTCATGCGAGTGTGGCAGTCTATAAATGTCACAAAATATTTCATTCCACTAACAGAAACAACAGGACATGTCCACACATCAGAGTGAATCAGCATAAACGGGGATATACTCCTTAGCCCCTTACTCAAATATGAGATTCTTGTGTGCTTTGCATATTCACATGCATCACACACAAGCTTACTCTTGTCTACTCCACGCATTACATCAGGAAACATCTTACTCATCTTATCAAAAGCCATATGCCCCATGCGACAGTGATGGATCATCGCCATTGTCTCACTTACTCCAACTAGTACAGCCAAAATAGGACTAGCACCAGACCTAGACACATCACGATCCATATACCACAATCCACTACGCCTGGTTCCTGTCCCAAGTTTCCTTCCAGTCATCCTCTCCTGAATCAAACATATTTTCTTATCAAGAGTTATTCGGCAATCTATCTGATCAATCAAAGCACTTAGAGAAAGCAAGTTCACAGGAAAAGCTGGAACATGTAATACATCAGATAATTTAATAGTGGGTGTACATTGAACTGATCCAACTCCTTTAATCGGTTGTGAGGTGCCATTAGCAGTTTGTATTGTTTCACAATGTGTAATTGGGTACTGAGTATATGATTCAAACTCAGTTGAGGTACCCGCAACATGCTTGGATGCTCCAGAATCTAATATCCAATCTGGAAGGAAATCATGTGTGGATATAGATGCATTTGCAAAGTTACCTTCCCCTGTGTAGACAAAGTGGGCAAAGTTCCCAAAGGTGTTGTCCTCCTGGCTTCTACTCTTCGACTCCCCTTGAGAGGTTGTTGACGTCCCTTCTTCTTGCGTTGCCAAGTTAGCCAAGTTTGCTTTGAAGCCACTGGAATAATTCGAACCCCTCGAGTTACCTCTGCCTCTAACTCCCCGGTATCCACCTCGGCTGTAACCTCTTCCCCTACCACGTATTTCTCTGCGTTGTGATGTGCAATTGATGCTTATGTGACCTTTCTCTCCACAGTTGAAGCACTCTCTTGTCTCCTTCCATTCAGACACAGTAAATGCTGAGCGAGATGCATTCGCTTCTCCAGTCCTGGTCAACTTCAACCTGACCTCCTCCTGTGCCATTGCTGCAACTGCCTCCTCAAGCGAGGGGAGCTTTGGCTGATGAAACAACCCAGCACGCCTTCCTTCAAATTCTGAGCTAAGTCCCTTCAAGAATTTCATCACTCTCCTACGCTCTACCCACTTCTTAGTAGCAACTATACATTCTGAATGTGGTAACTCCAGTGGATCATAGTGGTCTAAGTCAGCCCACAAATGCTGCAATTCTGCTACATACTCCATCACCGACTTATCCCCTTGTTTTAGCTCATTTACTCTATCCTCAATCTGCGCCATAAGCATTATGTTCCCTTTCCCGGAGTACAATGTTTCCAGGGTTTTCCATACCTCTGCTGCATGGGGAAGAGTCTCCACGGCTGCTGCCATGGATGGGGTCAAGGAGTTCAGCAGCCATGCCACCACCAGAGAGTCAATGACACTCCACTTCTTCCACTCTTCACTTGCCCTGTTCGCCGGTTCATCTACTTCCCCTCTGACATAGCCTTCCAGCCCCTTTGTCCTCAATATTAGCAATGCCCTTCTGGACCAGCTTAGGTAGTTTGTGACCCCTTCCATCTTGATTTCATTTGGCATCAGTTCTATTTTCTGTATCACCTCAGGCTGAGGAACAAGCGCACCTGGGGAAGCCACACCCTCTGCCTTGATAGTGATGAGCTCAGCTAGCTTCTCCAACGCCTTTACCAATCCCTGGTTGTCCCCCATCTTTCCAATCTTGAATCACACCACTAGCAACCTCCAGCAACCACTGCTCCCCACTTTCACCTCTCTACTACCTCCTCCCCTCAGATCTGGGATTCCACCTCTCCTTCTTCCACACAAGCCTTCTCCTCTCAGACAATCGCCAGCAAGCACAACCAGCCAACCACCATCACCACTGCTGGGATTGGGAACCCAAGCTCTGACACCATGTAGAATCAGGGGAGAGAGGGGTGGCGGCTGGGATAGAAAGATGGTCTGGTATTGTATTCTATTGGAGTTAGGGTTTCCTGTACAACGGGGCGGCACATATATAGGTTGCAGGGTTACATGGGCCACATGGGCCACATGGGCCACATGGGCCATAAGCGCACACACACACACTGAAATACAGATAAGACACAACTCAACAGTTTTGAACAAGGAATTAATTATCAATAATATCTACAATGACGGTAAATGAATTGAGTAGGGAAATAGATAGAGAGGGAGAGTCATCTCACAGTCTTCTGAGAACGTCCTCGGAGTATCGTGGGGGATGCGCAGGTAGCCCTCGTATGCATTGAGCATCGGAGGCAGCATGGATGTATTGGTGGCTGCAAGAGTGATATTGTACTGGCCGTCCGTAGTCTTATACCATTCAGTACTACGCACATGATCAGCGACCAGGTATGGGGGACTGTAATTCGTATACCCCTTGTCGTTGTTAATGTAGATGTCGAACAACCGGAGCTGGGTGTTCTGAATGTCGGCGAAGTGCAGGATGAACTTAAACTCGGATGATGTTTTGTATGCCCATGTATTGACGTGTAGCACTGTGTCATTGTTGACAGGAGTGATGACTGTCCGAAGAACGGGGATGGGTACCATGAAGTCGTCATCCTGCTGGATGGTCTCTTTGGTGGAAAGCGTTGCCCATGACGACATGGTTCTCGACCCCCAGTAGCGGTCGTATGGATCGTCAGGAAACCTTCATGCAAAGATGATAATCCATCATTGAGGCAATAAAGTGATTTGTTCATTACAATGTACTCCATCGGTTTCTAAAGATAGGCCTTTTTAGAGGTTTTAATAAAGACTACATACAGATGTATATAGACATATTTTAAAATATAGGTTCATTCATTTACTTTGTATGTAGTCTGTCTTAAAATCTCTAAAATGACTTATATTTAGGAACGGAGGGAGTATGAAACTTAAAATATAAGTCATTTTAGAGATATGAGGAGTAATTAAAGGAACTTAAGAAGAGCTTCACAAATGATATGAGGAGTCAAACATATGTATCAGGAAAGGTTTAAAAAAAAGTTTTGTTGACTTCTGTAAAGGAATAAAGGTTTTAAACAAATATGCAAGGTTTTCATCCGAATTATATGAACAAAAGTCACACTAGTTTCAACGTCAGTCTGGTTTTTGAAGATATCTTAAGAAGGAAGACGAGGGTTGAAACACATTGTTGATCAAAATTTTGTAGAAAATTGATGGCCCTTCCAAGTATTGGAGTCAAATTGAGATGCATGCTTGTGTGTAGCTAGAGAGAGATGGCGCACTGCTATAATTGTGGACGGTGGCAACCCCCTAAGATACCAGTTTCTTTTGGAGTTATGTTTTTTTTTGCTGCGTCAGGGTAGGTTTCCGGGATTTTCCTGTTGTGGTCACTCTAAATTTGTGCCTACCAAGCT
Source organism: Aegilops umbellulata (assembly GCA_032464435.1). Taxonomy (NCBI): domain Eukaryota; kingdom Viridiplantae; phylum Streptophyta; class Magnoliopsida; order Poales; family Poaceae; genus Aegilops; species Aegilops umbellulata. The sequence goes on from CP136058.1 coordinate 338,543,953, forward strand.
CAGGTACACCTTGTGGTGTTTTGCGCGATTTTCTTTTTCCTTTTTGCGCAAAGGATATCAGGCACGAAAAAAGAAAAAAAGAACTGTTACATGAAAGGGTGAACCAGGGATCGATCGATATCAGGCACTGTGCTAGCCACAACGACCACGCTCCATTCGGGGTGACAATAAGGGGCGCTACCCCATTTATCCCATCTGAGCCGGTTTTTCCTATTTTTTCGTTTCTTTTCTCAGCTTTCACAGATTTTTTAATTATCTTTCTGTTTTCTCCGGTTTTATTTATTCTCTTTTTTCTTTATTTTATTTTGATTCTTTTTTATTCTTCTCTGATTTTTCATTATTTTTAGCATTTTTTATTTTATTTTTTTCTTTATTTTCTTTCTAATTTTGGTTTATTTATTTTTTGGTTATTATTCTACATTTTTTGTATATGTCAACTTTCTCTAATACACGTCTCACATTTTTTCAATAAACATTATACATTTTTCTAATACATGATCGAAATTTTTTTCTATACACATTTAATACTTTCCAAATGATTGACTGACATTTTTATAAATACTTGTTCAACATTCTTTCAAATGCTTGATTCACATTTTTCATATAAATGATAATAAAACGTCATTTTTTAGTACATGGTCAACATTTTTTCCATACACATTTAACATTGTTCAAATGCTTGATCAACATTTTTCAAATACTTATTCAATATTTTGTTCCAATGATTCATTAACATTTTTATATACATGATCAAAAAATTTGATCATTTTTTAACATGGTCAACATTTTTTCTTTAGGCATTTAACATTTTTTAAATGCTTGATCAACATTTTTTAAATACTTGTTTAATATTTTTTCAAATGTTGATTAACATTTTTAAATATATGATCAGAAAATTTCATCATTTCTTTAATACATGGTCAATATTTTTTTACAGACATTTAATTTGTTCAAATTCTTGATTAAAAATTTTCAAATACTTGTTCAACATTCTTTTTCAAATGCTTGATTAACATATTTATATATATGATAAAAAAAGTCATCATGTTTTGTGGTATATGATTAACATTTTTCTATAAACATTTAAAAAATTTCAAATGCTTGATCAAGATTTCTGTATTACTTGTTCAATTTTTTTCAAATTCCTGATTTAAAAAAACATGATCAACAGTTTATACACATTTTTATACATTTTTGTATATGTGATAAATATGATTTCGTATAATTTGGATTTGTTATTTTGGTATAAATCTATTAGGAATAAGCTTACATAGTTATGATTGGTTTATATTAACTCCTAAATGATTACATAAATTAAAGCCTTCACGAAATGAATGTTTTTACTTTTATGTTTTATTTGAGAACCCCTTGAACGCCTTCTCAAAGGGTTCTAAAAAATTTGAGATAGATCTAATTATATATTTAACTTAATATATTTCTCGAAATAGCTCAATCCTTTTTTGCTAAGACAACATAAAAATATGCCGCTGACGCGAGTAAACCTAAAGCAACAATAGTATTTATATCATTTGTGGGCGCCGCTAATTCCGCATGGGGTAACTCTATAATTGTCGAAGGTAAAAGAGCACCCGACCAATTCGAAACAAAAATAAAAAGTAACATAGTTCCAATAAAGGGAACCCAGGGACCATATTCTTCTCCAATTTGAGTTTTGCTCAAGTCTCGAATAAATTCTTCTGACTGTCGGTCGGGATGGTTTGTGGATTCCTCTATTTACATTCAACATTTTCCAAATGATTGGTCAACATTTTTTCAAATATTTTTATAGATGGTTTTTTTGTAATATATAGAATATTTTAAAGTATATAGAAAAGAAAAAATAAAGCAAAAAACAAAAACAAAAAGGAGGCTGTTGCATCCCGCGCTCCTAGGCCGTCCCACTAGGTCTCCCCTTCGGCGAGGATTCCTACCCCACTGCGCCCACTCGGTCAACCAGGAGGTCGCAGGTTTGACAACCAGTCGCGCCTGCAGGCGCCCGTTTGTGAATGGTCGCCCTCCAACCATGCTTCTAACACAACGTCGTCCACCCCTATTAAAAACACAACGTCATCCCATAAAATGGAAGCTGCCCTTGCTCACAATAAAATAAAATTGAGTCTTTATGGTCTGAGTGAGCTTTCTCCTGCGCCACCCAATCGATGACCACATCTACCGGTTTGGTCCCCGTGTCACTCCTGCGAGCAACCCAAACAACCCTAACACTGCCACCCCTCCCCATCCATCTCCTTCCTCCATCCTGTCGCCGCCGGGCAAAATCCGTGTGACTACGGTGGCGGCGAGGCATCTCCTCCCGCTCCCGTGTCTCTCAGGGTCGTAGAGCTCTCTAGCGTGTGGGGGTGCGATGCTTCGGTCCCCAGCAGTGGCGTGGCAGGTTGGTGCAGGTGTGTGGACGTGACCACGTTGCAGTTGCATCGTGGAGGCATGGGTGGAACGGCTCGTGCGGGGATGCTCGGCTGGTGGTAGATCTGGCTGCGGCTGCTGCTTCTGGCCATGGTGGCGCACATTGCTCCCTTCCTGGATGGTGTCCAGAGATGGGCAACAATTGGCAGTTCTGGCTCTCGGGGCTTGGGCGCCTCTGGTGTGGTGCTGGTGTGGCGGTTCCTTGCGGCATTAGCGGGGCTCCTCTTGTGGCGTTTGCTGTCAGAGAGGAGATAGGGGTGCTCTGGTAGCCGACTTGGTCGACATTGGAATGGATCCCCGGTGGATCTACTCCCTGCCTCATGACCCATCCTGGCTATGGCGGTCGGGGTCATCCCGGTGGCAATAGGGCGGTGCGGTGGTGTGATTCACGTCGACGGCGTGCAAGCGTGGCCTGGTGTGGGCTGGCTTTGGCGGGCGGCACAGACTGGTCCATGGTGATGGACGACCTCCGGCGGCATGCAAGTATAGGGGGGCCAACTTGGCCGACACTGGTGCAAGTCTCCCATTGTGCTCTCGTTACTTGCTGCTCATCTGAGGCTTCGGTTCGAGTCGGACTCCCCTGACGTTGTTGTGCCATTGGTTGAATCGGCCCCGATGGCCATGGGTGTGGCGGTGTGCGAGCTAGCTTAAGCTTGCTCGGCGTTGGCCGTCGGCAGCCACTAGATTGTGTCTCCTGGTCCACTAAGAGTGACTGGGGAGCAGGTGTGGACGCTTCCTACCATGGAGGCATTGACTCAAGACTCGATGGTTGATGTGAGTCTAGGTTTGGAAGAAGATGCCTTTCGCTCTTCCTTCTGTGGTTAGTGTGTTGTGGTGTGGACGGTTGGTGGTGTCTCGGGACATGGATGTCGGTGTAGCGGCCCCGGATGGCGGTGTCCGCATGGTTGGTTGTCTGGCGGGCACCATGACGTCGATAGTGGCTATACGTCTAGGTCATCTGAGACAGCGAGGGGTGTAACGACAAGTGGCTTGGGCTCACTCTCTATTGTTGGAAGTGATGATGCCTAGATCTGGATCTAGAGGCTTGTGCTCGTCGCGGTTGTCCTGGCTGCTTCGTTGAGGCATGGGCAAGCTGCAGAGCGAAAGCTCCACACTTTGGTGCCGCCGCCGCCGAGACTGGTAGGTGCCGCTATCGTCTTGATGATGTCGTTTAGCGCGGCCACACTTAGCATTCTTCCCACTCTTGAGGGTGTTGTCGTGGAGCTTAGGTGTCCTATTACGTGTCACAGAGTTAAGTTCAGGCCTACCTATGTTATTTTTTAGGTAACATAGTCGTGTACGTTTATGTAGTCCGATTATCCATGGATCGACTTTGTACAAGGGCTAGCTCACTATCTTATACTAATTATATCGTGTATCTTGATGTATGCTTTATGTATAAAGAAGGATGAAAGGCTATCCCAAGGACAAAACTATCATGGTGTCACATCCAAGGGATGAAATGTCACAACCAGAGGATAGGAAGTGGATTTTTTGGCTTAAAATATGGATTTTACACAGAATGAGTAAATGTTTCGAAACTACTAGTAGTGGTTGTCCCCACATGTGACGGGTTCCTAGCTAAGACCTCCTTTGGTTTGTAGGACTTTTGTAGGAATTATATAGGATAGGATTTGCAAAAGAAAAATTCCTTTGAATCCCTTTGGTTTGTAGGAATGGATTCCTATTCCTATGTAGGATAGGAATCAATCCTTCACATTTTGGAGGGAAAAAAACATTAGCCTAGACTCAATGGAAAAAAAATCCTATCCTATGCACCAACTGACATCTCTTTCTCTATAGAAATTGACATGCATATCATCTCACTTCCTATGATTTTCCTATTCCTATAAAATTCCTATCATATGAACCAAAGAAGGCCTAAGATATGCGGATCTTCATACAATTGGACGATCCCGCCTTGGAGGCAAGATCCTCAGTCTACCTCGGACTTTGAAGGTAGTGTGGCTTATGGAATTTTAGAGTTCTACAGTATTTTCGCATCATGAGACGTGGTTAAAACTTGAGAAGCAAAATGTGAAACTAGCTACGTGCGATAAGAACTCCGAAAAATCATGATATAACTTTCAATTTGATCATGAATCTCATAATTATTATCTCAATCTTGATCTGATGTACTCCATCCGTTTCGAAATAATTGTCGTGGTTTTAGTTCAATATAACAAAATCACACCGTCTGCTGAAAGAAAAATCCAATGCATGCGTGTGTTTACTGATGCATGGCATACTCAGGCGTGGAGGTAAACTATTTCCGTGTATAGTTGCCCCGTTCCAAAATATTTGAAATTTAGGTTTTTTCATAAGTCAAGCTTCCATAAGTTTGACCAAATTTGTTGAAAAAACTACTAATATCCAAATCATCAAATGTACAACTCCAAAAAATCATGATATAACTTTCAGTTCGATCATGAATCTCATAATTATCATCTCAAATTTGATGTTCTCCCTCCTTCCGAAATACTCGTCGTGGTTTTAGTTCAATAATAAAATCATACTGTCTGCTGAACCAATGCATGCGTGTGTTTACTGATGCATGGCATGCTCAGGCACAAGTAAACTATTTCCGTATATAATCGCCCCGTTCCAAAATATTTGAAATTAGTTTTTTCACAAGTCAAGCTTCCTTAAGTTTGACCAAGTTTGTTGAAACAACACTAATATCCAAATCATCAAATGTAGAATATGAAAACATACTTTATCACGATGATGAATCTAATGAAACTAATTTAATATTGTAGATGTTGATATATTTTCTTATAAACTTGGTCAAATATAACGAAACAGTTGGAAAACATCAGAAAACCAGAGTTACCTCGTAAAGTCCCCCCCTGTATTTATCCTTCCATACGTGGACATGGAGCCGTCGATGGTGAGGTCCGGATAAAGCGAGGCACCGAGAGGCCTCAGCTCCACCGTGTTGACGAACGGCGTACCGCCACCGGTGTTCACCAGGCAGACCGGCACCCAGCTCGCCCACGCGATGAAGATCGCCTCGGACCACCAGTACTGGGTGTCAGTCATGTTTCGGATCGTCATCGTATCCCAGTAGTTGGTGCCAAGGTGCAGGTCGAACACGGCTGGCTTGCCGTCGTAGTTCCCGTGGAAGAACACCATCCGGACAAGGTACTTGGCGCCGCTCTTGGTGGGGAGCGTGTAGCAGTTCCGTAGGCCGGAAGGGAAACTCCTGAGCGTGCGGAGGTCCTCGAGTGACGCGCTAGGAGTATCGAACTCGGCGGCCACCCTACGGTTCTCCCCGCCGTCGACGTACGGACCATCGGAGACGTAGGCGATATCTGTGTGGGTGTCCTTGCGCCCGCTGAATTTGGCATCCAGGCCGCAGTCGATGCTCAGGAAACCTGATTATTGGTGGCACATATGTACACAGCCAGGACGAAAAGAGTTAGAATTATGATCAAAAGCCTGCTACCTGAATTGGTAATGATAATGAAATGTCTACAAGTCGTTTGTAATTGAGGTGAAAAATCAACCTTCTTGCTGACCGGCGACATGAACTGCTGTGACTGCCAATACGAACGCCCCAAACAAAACCCACAACGACCTCATTGAGAGAGACGAAACGTTCATCAATGGCCTTGGAGAACTAGGCCACGCCTCACGTATATATATTGCGCACCAACTTAGGATGTGAGTTGTATGCCTACGCTTCCATCAGCATTGCAAGTTGTATAACGTAGAGCAGGCTATTCAAAACCACCGGCGACTACAAGCTTAGGCTACATGTGACACACTCATCTGCTACTCTTATTATATGCTGTTATAGTTGTTTAGGCTACTTGTATTAAAAAAAGAAAAAAATGTCTAGGCTACTTGCAGTGAGAAGTACCATATGACACTACTGCATTATATCACCGTCTCCGTGATGTATTGAGGAGCATACAAGTATTTTTAGATGAACTTATTTATTGTCATGCATAATACATAGTATTATTTTAATATCATAGGGTATTGATACTCAACCCTCTCTCTCCATTTAATTACACTAAAATTACTTAACCACTCCCACTACCAATGATCTTATATGTTTTGGATAGGTTGGGTAGAGTTTTCACAGAAAAAAGGGCAAAGGGCAACATACTACTAGTAATAAGATTTTCCATGGTTTATGGCTGCTAACCAGTAAAAATTAAATACCCATCCGTAAAGAAAAAGTTAAAACATCTTATATTTGTGAACCAAGAGGGTACTAATTAGCGCAAATCCTAATAAATTAAGTACAGGATGTCGGGTTATCCCAGGCTCCATGTAAGACTAATTACACGACATGTAAATAGTCGAGTTAAATACACTGGAGGTGCTCTAACTTGTCCGGCACAGTCAGTTTGGTGCCTAAACTTAAAAAATACACAAAGATGATATTGTAACCTGTCTGGGCGTTCAAATACGGTGCATCTCGACGTATGCCAAGGTATCGAGTGCCCGGTGGCATATTGGGCGCTATTTTTTTACAGGAACACCCCTAGACTTTAAGTAGTTCTCGCAAAAAAACTAATAAGTCGGTAGAGGGGGAATTTGAACTAGGGACGTCCTGGTTGCCTAACAAAAGAGCGGACCAACAGGCCCCACTTTGGTGAGTTTATTGCTGTCTAGGGGCCTCTTATATGGACGATTCCACGTATGGCTCTACACATGTTTTCGACCAGTTTTTTTTTTCAAGTATCGCTTTGTTTTCCTCGTGAAGTTTCTGTTTAATTTTCATAATACATCAATTTTCCCATATGAAAATATAAAATGATTATCAATATGCATACTGTTTATTTTATATCTTTATTCTATTTTCATTAGTGTTTACCTTGACGAGATAAACATGAACTTTTTCTAAAATTTATGTGGATTCAAAAGTTGAACATATTTAAAAATTATTGTATTAATTTATGTATCTTCACTCAAGACCACAAGCACGCACAATTATTGTGTATCTTCATTGTGTTTTTAAAATACACGATTGTTAAAAATTGACATTTGTATTTAAAAAATTGTTCAGCGTGTATTAAAAATTATTGTGTAACAACAGTAAATTCTAGAAATGTACTGACATGTTAAACATGTTTGTAGAAATGTAAGAATAATTTAACACAATAATTTTTTAATACATGTTCAGCATTTTCTAAGTAAACGGCGAGCATTTTCTAAAATAATGTGAAAATAAACTTGAACGCGTATTTCAAAAAATGCTCACTGTGTTTTTAATATACGTTCAAAATTTTAAATCCACATAAATTTTAGAAAAAGTTCATGTTTATCTCTTCAAAGTACACCATAATGAAAATAGAGTAGATATATAAAATAAACAATAATCGCATAGTGATAATCATTTTATTTTTTTCATATGGAAAAACTTATTGTATCATGAAAGCTAAACAGACACTTCACTAAAAAACAAGATGGTAACTTGAATGTTTTCTTAAAAAATTAGTAGGAACATGTGCAGGCGCTGTGTGGACTAGTCTATATAAATTGCTTGCTGGTAGTTAAACGCAAATCAAAGGTTGGGCGCATGGTCCGGTCGGGCTACGAGATCATTGGTTTGAATTCCCTTCGCCCTGTCATCATGGGTATTTTTTGCGACAATTAATTAAAGTACAGGGGGTATTTGTTTGTGAGAATTAATTAAAGTCCAGGAGTGTTTCCATAAGAAAAGACAGCGCAAACGGCTCATAGAGCGTCTACAGCACCCGCAACCACTCACATGTGGCGCAACAACACGTTGGCATGCCACACAAGCAGTCGGTACGGCAGCATACGCCCAGAGGCACCATATTTAAACATCCAGACAAGTTATGGCACCACTTTTATGTATTTTCCAAGTTTAGGCACCAAACTGACCATGTCGAACAAGTTAGGGCACCTGCAGTGTATTTAACTCTAAATAATCTCGGGCATGGCCTAACTACCAAATCGGAGGTACATCTAGCTTTCAATCCAACGGTTTAGGACTAGTCTGATAGAATCCAACCTGATGGTCCGACGTCTACTGATGCCTTTTTCTTCTAAGGGAAAACAATCAATCTTATATCTAGTGTTTGGTGTGAGAAGACGCACGAGGCTATTGATTCCAGCCGGCCATGGTCAAACTTTCATACTCTGACCTATTCGTCCCTTGCTTTCGATCGTTGTCAGCGGCAGAGGTCTTTGCACGCTTGCAATTCATCCGCGTGCGCACCATCCAGCCAAGTCTTCCGTTCGAGCTCATGCCTAGGGAATCCCCCATGCCTAGAGCCTTCACACGTGGATGGATGCATGCATGAAACAACACATTTAAAGCTGGACTAGCGGTCGACGCCGCCTGCGAGAAAATTATGGGCCCGTTTCCTTCTAAAAATCATGGGTTCTCACCTTCATCTAAAACCAAAAAAACTTGTCATCATCTTTTTTTTTAAAGAACCTTCCTCACTCAGCCAACCAGCAAGTGCCACATGGGAAATTATGGGTTTGTTTTGATCTAAAAAAATACGTAGATCCTCACCTCCATGTAAAAAAAACTTAGGAAAAAACCTCACCTCCATCTTAAAAAAGGGAAAAAAAAGAAAAAAAGAAAGAAAAGAAACGTTCCATGGAGCCAACCAGCGGTCGCCACTTGGCATAGCTCAACGCTAGCCCTTTCTTTCTTTCTTAATGGTTTTAGTTTAGTGGCTCCGATATGCATAGATGGGGCTGATGCAACACCTGGTTGGTCGTCCGAGGACACCGATATGAACTCCCAGCAGCATTCTGGAGCGTGTGACGACAACTTGAGCGAAGTTTCGTAGCCTTGTTTCTTTTCCGAAACGTTTCCCATGCTAGACATATCGAAGGGGTACAGAACAATTATTGATCTAGGCCACTGGAGGGCGAAGTTTATAATGTCAATAGACTATTTTAGGGGTGATCGTCTGATTAGTCTAATTGATGACACCATGTTAGAAAAGGTTTGGTTCGTGTCACTACCGAACTCGAATATCTAAAGGCTGCCACTCAAATTTCACGAATTGTTCTTGCGCCACTAAACAATGAAGCAATTAGTTGCATGCCCCTGTGTGTCGTCTTCGCTTATTGCTGTCATGTTGACATCTCATATGAACCATTTCCTCCTCATTAGTTACCATCAATTGTCCGAGTAGACTCCCTAGTTCTCGGGGATATGGAGGAACACTATTATGTTTAGGTGTTGAGCACCAATATGATTTGATATCTTCTTTGTATGTTTATGTTAATAGTGTTGAGTGTAGGGCGATAAATGTGTCTCCAATGAATCTCATGGGATTCAGTTAGTTTTTGATCTTCGATGGATCTCCGTGGATCCAATCTTTGTTTGTGTGTACACGGGTTGGATCCTTCCGATCTGAGATTCTCTTCAGCAGTGATGGCTGTTGTTCAGTTGCGCTGGTCCGATTGAGCAGCACTATTAAAACAAGTTTTGGCCAGCTTCGGTGAGTGATGGGTGACGACGTCGGCGGCCCGCTCTAGTGCTTGTAATGGTTGATAGAGCGGGGCGAAAGCCTTTCTCGAAAACTCCCACATGCCGACGAGGAGGCGGGTGAGGGTTGGTGATGGCGAAGAGCGTGGACAGGAATGTCGCGTGGCCACAAGCGGTTGACGAGGACGGGGTCTGGTCTGGACACCGCGGCCAGCTAGGTGAGCTCAGCGTCGTTTCGTCAAACACCTTGAACGCAGGGGTAGGCGGCAAGACAACGTGCGTCGTGAAAGGGCCAAGCTCTGATGATGCATCCGGTGCGTGGGCGTCTGCTGCTCAAGACGCCTCTTGCTAGCAGGGCATTGGCCTCGTCGCCTGGGTGGGCGCCTAAACTAGATGCGCGGCAGCAGACCACCACGGGGTGCCCAGGTTCTTTCCTCCGGCCCCGCTAGTAGTACAGACCACTACTTTGTTAGTGCCTCAACTTGCAGTACAGTGAGCAAGCGATGAACTCTTGCCATTTTCATTCCCTCATTATACTTCCGGGACCTCATCATAATAAACAAGTTGTGTGTCTTCATCGTTCTACAAATTTAATGAAAACTTAGTTCGAAGGTTGCCACTAGAAATAGATTCTCCGTTTCATGTTGAAGGTGAAGATCCATGGCTCCACTATTTTAGGTGCAGGTTCATTCGTAGTGATCTGAACCAAAGAAAACAGGTTGTTTCCTAGGTGGGTGCGTAAGCGTTGTACATGTTTAAACAATATATACTGAAAAAATATTGCCAGTAATATTGATAGTTATTGTACAAGTGTTGTCAACAGAATGACAACCTACAATAATTCAACCAATACAAATGCAACAACTTGTAGTCACAAAGCTCAAAATGGACAAAATGCTACGTGCTCACAAAAGCAGCACAACAAGTAAAAACCGTGTCTAGATACATCCGTTTAAGCGACAAGTAATATGAATCAGAGGGAGCATGAAATTCAGAGGTAGCAACATCAAATTAATGCATCACCACATTGCACCACATTTCCAACTGGTTAGACTACTAGCCAAGCCGTAGGTTGTCATATTACAATCATGTATGAGAATTAGCTCCATGCCTGCTCACAGCTCACCACACCTTATTGTGTGCAAACATATGATCGAATTCCACACAAAAAACACAACATAAATATTAGCTTGCCCTAGCATGACAAGAATAAATCTTTGTAATGAAGACCTTGCAATCCCACAAAAAGAGACTAGAGAACCATCACCGACGCAATGAACACATCGGTGTAAAGTCACAGATTCATCTTGCCGATGGACCGAATGCAGACATTGGAGCGGCAGTAGTGCTCGCGATGCTTCCCCTGACACTGCTGTCCTCACGACCTTCCTCCAACGCAAGGCTCTCTTTTAGCTGCGCCACAACGACGGCCATTGTTGGCCTTCGGGCAGCAACATCCGATGTGCATGCCATGGCAGTGTCAACCAGTTTCCACATGGAGTTGACATCATATTCACCTCCAAGATGGGCATCAGCCACCGTGGTGATGTTGCCAGTGGCAATCTTCTGCTTCACACGTTGAACGATGTGGCCATGGCCTGGCAATACTGGAGGCTCACCGGTGGCTACCTCGAGTAGAACAACACCAAAGCTATACACATCGCTGCTCTCAGTGAGCCATCCAGTGTGATAGTACCTAAAAATTAAGCAAGTAAACCACCTCTTATAAACCTAATTTGGATTAAGCGACAAAGACATATATGAGAAAGAGGTATAGAAGTTTTATATTATGGAAAGAGACATACTCGGGGTCCATGTAACCTGCTGTCCCAGCTGCATTAGTTGATATGTGGGTCTGCATGTCACTAAGATAGGTCTTGCAAAGTCCAAAATCAGCTATTTTAGCCTTTAGATTTTGACCTAGGAGAATGTTGTTGGTTTTCACATCCCGGTGAATTATTGGCAAGCTACATCCCTTGTGCAGATAATCGAGGCCTACACATATTGCAACAAGTCAACCTTATGTGAAAAGAAGAGCATGCCATCTATATATATTTCCATTGAACCATACCTTGTGCTGCTTCAAGCACAATTCGTACACGTGTCGCCCAACTCAAGGTTTCACCAACACCGTTTTCCCCTTCATTATATACGAGCATAGTAAAGTTATAACATAATTGTATCAAAAAAATTACATGCCAATTTTCATGCAGTCCTTTGCAATATTTCCCATTTTGCAATTCTGTGATGATCTCTCACTGTCTCTTATGTGTCGGAAAGTGAATACATTAGATGAATTCAGGTTATTAACTGGAAGTAATTTATCCAAACAGATTGCAGACACTTCGCAAGAAACATATGTAAACACACTCGAACTATTTTGGATAAATATATTAAAACCACTCAAGATATAGCCTTTGAATTTCAAATAGTGCACATATCTTCTTTTTGGAATTTGAATACAACCATAAAATTTGTTATCACAGGAGTAATTAGGTCTGCAAACTCACAAACCTCTCAGATGATCACAAAGATTGCCCAAAGACATGTACTCATAAACCAGTGCTAAATGGTCCTTCTCCCAGCAGTAACCAACCAAAGAAACTAGATTCCTGTGATGCACCTTTGTCAAGCTATTGACCTATGTAAGAAGACATAGCAAAAGGGAAAACATCTTAACTTGCATGGAAACTGCACTGTGATAGTGACCTGCCAAAATTACATTTCAAACTGAAAATTGTATAAACCAGGGGAGAAAGTACCTCTGCTAAGAACTCATCAAGCCCATGTGTCGATGATTCGGAACGCATCTTGACAGCAACCTCAGTATTGTCTTCTAAACGGCCATAGTACACGAGCCCAAAACCTCCTTTACCAATGGACCGTTGGAAATTATTAGTGAACTTCTCCAGCTCCTTGTATGTGAATCGTCGATTCTCAGTATTTTGCAGGTGATCATCCTGACTTTTTGTACTTTCAAGGGCACTCTCAAGTTCTTGCTCTCTGGGGGCGTCGTGTACAGAAACTGGATGCACAAATGCCAGTTATATTACAACAATAAATGGATGTAGTAATCACGTGTTATGAAAAGAAATGAGCAACTCACATTTAGGCTTTCTCTTCCCTCTCCATATCAAATACGAAAGAACAAGTACAACCACTACCACCAAGGGAACCGCTATTGCAATCGATATTATTGTAGTTGTTCTATTTTTTGATGGAGTGGAACTTATTGTTTCATTGCACATATCTTCGCCAGACTCGTACCTGAAATAGTGAAATAACATCAGACAATCAGTTCATTATTACTTTGGTACAACAAGCCATTTTAATAGCCCACTACCTAAATATAATTTGAATGCATATTCACAGAAACAAAACCTTGGGAAGAAAATGCAAACCTGAAAATGAGTGATCCCGGATTCCTTTTACAAAGGGAATATGGAATTGGTCCATTTAGACTGTTGCCAGACAAATCTCTGTAGAAAGTGGCATGTACTAGTTTAGACACTCAACAACGTTCTTAGCATTGTAACAACTGCAACCAAATCTATCCAAAATTTAAAATAAAAGTTTTCTCAGGTGGATCCTGTTTATTTTCTGCACTCATGACTATAGGTAGAAAGGGATCCCCATTCATGTCAAATGGATGTAAGTTAGGAATATTATGAATTGTCGAATAGAACTATAAAAGGCAAGTGATGCGCACTAATTTTTTACGCTTCCAAACCATCCACTAATTATCTGTAAAGATGGAGTGCTTTCTAGTTGAAACATGTTGGTTATGAAGAAGTCAATGACTTTTCGTAACAAATTGGTATATACATAGTTATACTCATTATGTAGCACTTACAGAAATTGGAGTTCTGTGAGCAATGTGAAGTTATCAGATACCAATCCACTCATGTTACTGTTGGACAGATCACTGCACGAAAATTAACATTCTAACATATGAGGCAAAGGCTAGATATATATTTGCACACAACTTGAAAGATCACTGAAATAATACTTACATAGATATTATCCTCGTAGTGTTATCTGTTACATCGCTACATTTCACGCCATTCCATCGATATTTGGCTGGAAAACATGGATCACCCATCCAATTTTTCTTTACTCCATACTCGAGTTTGATAGCCATCATTATGTCGACTACCATCGCAATCGCAAAGAAAAAAATGGTCAGCAAGAAAAAGTTTGACGATCCTCATGACAAAAATTGTTTTGGTCATTGAATACAAATGCACACTTTGATGATGGTTTGTCAGACCAATTCTAAAATTTCACGCATCAAGAAAGTGCAAGTTTAGGAACCAAAATTTGAGTTTACCCCCTCCTCTATTGTGCGCGCAATTCAACGTAATATGAAAAAGTGGGATTGGCTCTGTAGTGATACCACTGTTGAGCACCATTTAATCAAACACCTTGAAAGCATGGGGCTGGGGAGGAGACATTAATTTCACATCTGATAAGCATATGCACAATAAGGCGCCGCCACCGATTGATGGTGAACGGTGTGCTCGCCGCTGGGCGGTTAGCGGCATCTTCAACTCGGCTCATCAAATATTTTCTATATGTCTGTTCCAGACAGTCCAAACACATTCAGACCTTCAACGCGGATGTTCGTTTTCGACCGGCCGGTCCAAAATCCGAAATCCCCCAGGCTGATCCCAAATTGGGGAGGAATCTAGGGGAGACCGGGCATCCGCCTATCTAAAACTCCCACCGGCTCTACAATCCTTGCTGCATTCACAATGGCTCACCAGCTTCACCTGCTGCACTCATGGCCGAGCGGTCGGCACATTGCAGAGGAGCCTACCCCGGTTATTGAAAAGCCAGCTGGACACCTCCCAACCAATACCCCTGAGTCCATTCTTCCCATTTCCCAACCCTTCTCCGGAGTCCAAGCACCCCTAATTCGTCATCCGCTGTCCGTTGTCGCCATGATACAAACAAAGATAACATGGTACAAGCAACTGATGCTGTGTACTACGCTGAAATCATGGCGGAGGTCTGCCCTGTGGACTCCTGGTGCCAGGCCTATGTTGTGGGGGGCCAACCTCCGAGCCCTCCGGAGCCGAGCACGGAGGAGGAGGAGGGAGAGGAGGGCGACCCCATGGTCCTGGCGGAGGTCGTGAAGGAGGAGACGATGGCCAAGGACAACACAACTCCGGCCGACGGGACAAATAACCTCTTCCCGACAGCCTGATAACTTTTGACCCAAAAAAAAGTAGTTAAAACATACCAACATGAAACCTAGTTTTGAAGATCTTGTGGTGACGGATTTAACGGCGAAAATTGATTTTGAATCAAACCGACGGTTTGAACTACAACATATTGTGAATTTTCAAAATGAAGAGAAAAAATAGGATGACATCAAATTTTGACCTTAACATGCATGCATGTGCATGTGGGGAAAAGGTTGAGGGAACCATTTTTTATGCTTGATAACTTCTGTGTAAATAACATGGCAACTTACGTACCGCATGCCTCATAACTTACGCATCATAGATCCTGGTAACTTTTGATCCGAAAAAATGTCATCAAAACATAATAATATGGAATCTAGTTTTAAAGATCCGTCATGATGGATTTAATAGCGAAACCGGAATTTAAATAGGATGAATGATTTAAGCTATAAATTATTTTGAATTTTTGAATTAGGATGGACGATTCTATCAGCAGTTTCGTCCAATTGCTTGCACGTATGTGTGAGGGAGATCTTTTTGCACTACCACTAAATCCATAACGTTGGTTAGTTATCTCTATCCATTTTTCACACTGATGGTAAATAAACATATATCATCACATAAACAATTCAATGTTTTCAATATAATTGTGATTAAAGTTAGACAAACTTGACAGCATGTTTCGTAAGACGATGCGTGTATAAACATAGTAATCCCTCCATCCACAAATATAAGATGTGAAAGGAGGGAGTTCCTGTTTAAGAAAGAATAAAAGAATAAACCAACTTATATTAGGGACAATAGAGGGGGGGGGGGGGGTAGCTCACAGTCTTTGGAGGACGTTCTTGGAGTATAGTGGGGTACGAGGTAGAAGATCTCGTAAGCATTGATCATCGGGGGCAGCACAGATATATTGGTAGCGGCAAGAGTGATATTGTAGTTGTTGTCTGCAGCCTTGGACCAGCGAGATTTGTACGCCCAAGAAGCGGTCAGGAACAATGGGCTATACTCGCTAATCGACTCGTTGTTAACATCGAAGAATATCGCCTTGTTGTTAATGTAGATGTCGAACTGCCGAAGCTGGCTGTTTTGAAAGTCGGCAAAGTGAAGGAACGTCATAAACTCGAATGACGCATTGTACGATTCCCATGTCTGGACGTTTAGCACTGTGCCATTGTTGACAGGAGTGATGGCTGTCTGATAAACGGGGATGGGCACCGCAAAGATGTCGTCCTGCTGGATGGTGTCTTTGGTGGAAAGGTACCTCCACAACGAGCTATTGCGCGACTCCCAGAAGCGGTCGTATGGATCGTCGGGAAACCTTCAAACCAATAAGCCATCATTGAAAATATAAATGAAGGACTCATTTATAATTTTTCTATCATGGCAAATCAAACGTTTTTCATAGTAAATATGTTATTTGAGGATGGTAAGTTTAGTTAGCCAGGATGACAAATCCGTCTTAGTTTATTTTTTGTTAGAAAATTGCTTACAAAATAAATTTGTTATCATCCTGCCAATATAAATTTCCACATAAAACATCAAATTTGCCATGCCTAAAAATCTGACATCAGATTTTTAGTGTTTTTGTAAATAAAAGGAAACATTTTCTTTTCATCTGACTAGAATATAACAAACTTAAAAGAATGTTCTATACTATTTCTTTTTGCAGGGAAGAAAGTTCTATACTATACCTACAACGCCATCCCAAAAATATAATAATACTTGTTTTTCTAGGGTAAAATAATACTCGTTGTCCAAATACTATCTCTACTATCTGTAGTATCCCAAGAGATATATGTGCAAATATTCTAGAATCACGTCTTGGTTTCAAGAGTTCCAGATAATCAACTTCGACACTTGTCTAAGAAAGGTCTAAATCCGAGAGTCCCGCACAGTTTACAAATTTCAAATTTTCTTCCTCCCCCTCCCTCACAGCCAGTTCATATCGATCGGACTGGCCAGGCTCTCTCTTCATCCATCATTGCCTCTTCTCATGTTGTCTCTGTTATGTCTCCTTCTCGCCTACTAGCCATGCACACCCTCCTTTACATGTTCAACCACCTCTTCCCAAGAACTCATCCCCTCCAAATCGCCTCCCATAGTGGCCCCTCCTCCCGATAATCCGTCTCCTCATCCACTTTTCACTGCCCTCTGCCCGTTGTCGAACTCTCGCAGAAGAGATGGGATTGCAAGGGAAGATTCCGGGCCGCCCATCTGGCTCTGAAGGGGCTCGAGTGAGCCAGATTTATCATAGTTGAGCCCTCATTAACAAAGTTGGTGCCTCCAATATTTCTTTTTATGTCGTGACAGTTCTTGTTTCAATTGTAGATGTGTTTTTTTTGCATTGCCGCTAATGCTAATATTTAATGTTGTTTAAATCAAGATTTTATGATGCGTATGTTTTCACCATTTCTTCTGTGTTTTGGCAATGAGTGGGGTTTTGGCGCATACATACTTTTTATTGCATGTATGCACTTGTTTGAGTGCTGCAATACTTTTCTCAGTCTTTTCAAAGACCCATGGGGAAAATGCTGCAACGACATTGTATATAGAAAAATGTTGCATGCTCATGTTGCAATAATTGGATGCTCTAAATTTGAGTGAGATCAGATGGTCAGGGGGTGGCCGATATAGTGATTCACCCAATCAACTAGCATAACCTTCAAATTTTCAATTTTGAAAAATTATATTTCAGTGGAGTTTCGATTATGTTGATTGAACTTAAAGATTCAAGATTCAAATTTTGAATAAAAACAATGAATGTTTCACATGTTAAAGGGAGTATGACACATGTTTCATATGGGTTTCAAATTAGAAAAACATATCTGACACTAGTTTTTTTTAAAGATACCTTTGTGAGGAAAAATAGGGTTCGATGTACCACAGACTAAACATTTCATACAAATTTATAAGAGCTGCCAAAAACAGGGCACCTCCGGTTGCATACATTTCATCCAAATTTGTAGGAGCAACCCAAAAACAGGGCACCTCCGGTTGCATATATGTTGCATGAAGGCTACTGCAGCACCGAATCCGGCCGATACTGAACGGATCCGGCCACCTCCAACACCGCCACATCTCCTCACCATCCGGATCCGAAGCCTCCTAAGCCGAATCGGTCATGCGTCCACCACTATCGACCTCCTCCCCCATCACCGCAGATCCTCCTCCCCCACCGCCGTAGCTCCTCCTCTATTCTCCGGTGCACCTCCTCCTCTATCCCCGTCAATGTCGCCGACGCGTTCCACAGCTGCCATGCTACCGAAGCACTACATGGGAGTGCGGCTGCGGGTGACGTCGAGCAGCCTCTGGTTCGGCACCGAGTTCCAACACGCTGACTGGTGGTACTGGCTTGGCACTTTCAAGACCGAGGACAAAGAAGTGCGCTCCTATGACGTCATGGTATGGAGGCTTGATATGCCGCCTTCGAAGCTCAACTACCAGGAGGTGCAATCCCGGATTGAGGCGGATTTCATCGGGCTGCCGGTGACCATTGTGTCACAACCGTTCACACCGTACTCCCGTGTTGTTTTCGACGAACGGGTTAGCAACCAGGAGACTGGCGAGCAGTGGATGGCAAGGTTCGTGAGGGAGCGCCAGGAGTACGTCCGGTATGAGGCGGAGTGGTTCTATAAGAGGAGACGGGAGCTCCAGAAGCGCAAGAATGATGATGAGGCAGGGCCTTCCGTGACGAAGTCTAGTCCGACGAGGTTTCCGACATTGACTAGGATGAGCTTGAGCATGAGGGTTCCGACGAAGACCGAGACAAAGTAGTTTAAGTTTAGTTGTACTAGTAGTTTGAATGTTTGAGTGTTTGTAGTAGGAGTGGTAGTTTTGATGTTTGAATGTGCGTATGTTTCAAACTTTGCCGTGTTTGGATGTTCGTATGTTTAAAAACTTGGTATGTTAAATAAAAATTTCTAGTTGCAAAAAAAGTTTTAATATTTTGGTGCCCTATTTTAGGGAATCTGCTGGTGATGCTACTTTTTTATGCTAAAATATGCACTTATTCGTGCCCTAAAATTTGTTCTGGCCACATTTTGCTGCCCTAAAATAGGGCAGCTATTGGAGATGATCTAAGCTTTTACATGTCTAGAGACAAACTAGAATGCATGTGTGTGTGTGTATGGAGAGATAGGAGGGTTGCCATGGGAGTTGGAGGATTCTGGTGGAAAGAGACAGGCAAACAACATTTTTTAACCCCGTGTGGAGTCCGAGCTTTAGCTTCTCATTGTCGTTGGACATATGTATGTTTGCATGCCAACTTATTTGTTTATCAATGGGATTAACATAGATTCCACATAGTTGGTATAGTGTATATTTTGAAATGCTAGGCTACACACAAGCCCAAGGTGCAGAGGGTTATGTAAGGAATAATAACTCATTATTTCTCTATTCTTGTCCATGGTTGTTTTGTAACATGTTTAATTTAACATTTACAAGTCAATAAGATTACCACTCCCCCATATAGCAAGTGTTCATCTTGATTGCACCGTTTCGTAGCGCTCTACACCAGACTTTGTCTACAAGAAGTAATTAATAAGGGCATAGAATGCAAGTATTTCATTATGTTAGATACCGTATGTACACACAATCCAACAGGCGGACCACTTAATCTCATACTTAGAGCAACTCTAACAGAGTCGCCATATAGCCCGAATCGCCATAATAGCATATGGTCGCCATGCAGACTAAGGCATAGCCTAGTGGTGGGAAGGGGCTGATGCCTTCCCACCCACCCAGGTTCAAAGCACGGTACTTGCAATTTGGGTTTGTTGCACCATTATACTGTAGGGGGTTCCCTTACAATCTTTCTATAAAAAACATATGGTCGCCATAATTTATGGACCTCGCTTCATAAACGACACAATAGCCTCCAAACATGGAGGGTGGGGCGGGCCAGCATAGAGCTCGCTCCAAACCCAACCACCAATGTGGGAGTGAAGTTTCAACTTCTCCCTCCTCTTACATGGCCTCTCACACACCATTGGTGACGGACACCCGGCCATCAATGCCACTCCAGCAGATTCCCGTGTCCATCCTGTTGGATGGTCGCCATGCAGAATCATCTCTTGGCTTGCGTGTGAACAGACCCGACAGTCTGAGCACCCGAGAGGCATGTGAACATCCCACGTCAGGTTTTCTCAGCGGGAGAGACACACTTTGACTGCCCACCGTGGCCCGCCAGTTGCATTCCCAACTGCTTCTTTAGTTGCACCTGCACCTATCTATAAAAGGATGTTGCCCTCCCCTCTCCCGCTTCAATCCTCTACCCGAAGCCCCCCATTTTCATCTCGTCCGCCTCCAATCTACCGTAGTTTATTCAGCCGGCCCTTTGCCATCCGCCGTCCATGCCTTTGCCATCTGCCATGGCAGATGGCAAAGTGCCTGATTCCTGTAGTGAATAGCGCAGCCGAAGGAGCTCCCCCTCGTCCTCAATTTTGGGGATGATGATGAGGAGGAGCATCTTCAGATCCTTTGTCCCGCCTTTGGGAGTAGATTGATGCCACCCTGGAGGAGGCTACGCAGATGGATGCGGTCTTGGAGCAGCAAATTTGGGCCCCCATGCCTGCCACCATGGATGAATGGATGCCCTGGGACGACGTTGTCGAGGTGCATTTCCAAGTCAGCCAAGCCAACATTTCTGCATTCTATGCAAGCGGTGGTAGTGGGGGTGACTGTGTTGGTGATGGTGGTGGCCATGGTGGTGGATGTGGCAGTGGCGGTGGCGGTGGCCGTGTAGCAACTAGTTTAACTAATTATTAGGTGTTTCAAATGTAAGTCGTGGTGCGACCAATTTTTTGTCGCAGTTTATCAATGGTGCTAAACCTGTTCTGTGAGTTCAATGTGTTTGTGTGATTTTTTTCTTGGGGAAGAACTTGTGATCCAATGACAGTTGGTTCACTTCTAGGGAAAATATGGAGCTCAACTTTCAGTGACTCTGTGTTTGAGCTTCGACTCAACTGCCTCCATATCGTACGGAGCGTGCTCCATATGCACTATGGAGGCTGCCAATATGGCGACTCTGCTAGAGTTGTTCTTATCACAGACTCAGGACCTAGACCTCTCGTAATGGGGGTATCATAGCGAGTATCATGCAACCCCATGCAATGCCACCTAGGTATATTGCTGATTTGTCGTAACTTTTAAGGGTTAATTTGATAAATGCCACTTCAGATTTGGCGATTCCAAGAAATGCCACTGCAATTTCCAAACTTAAAAAAATGCCATTTCATGCCATTTCCAATGGCATTTTTCGAAGTGTGCAATGGCGTTTTTCAAAATTTGCAAAAATTACAGTGACATTTTTCAAAGTTTGGAAATTGCAGTGGCATTTTTATGAATTGCCATAATTGGAGTGACATTTGTCTAATTAACCCAACTTTTAATGTGGAAAGAGAGGATACTAGTGTCTTTTTTAGAACAAATGATAGTGGTATCATATCATGATACCATATCATACGTAACATGAGTCATGCAAATCAATAAATGAGGTCGTCTAAGGCTACTCATAATGTGAAGTATCGTACACTAGAATCATGCATATATACTAGTGTATGATACTACCATGATACTAGTGTATGATACTACCCCTGTATCGGTTTATTCAGCTTATATATTTTTTTGGTTTGTATGATATTAATACTCTGGTAAATACGGTATGAAATTAAGATATGGTTTGGTTCTGGTATGTGCCAAATTATTTTGGTATGGTTTGGTATATACCATAGTAACTAAAGTTTACACGAATTTTACAAATTTATGACTCAAAACACATACCTTTTTATGCAAATAATATATAATTATATATGAGTATAATTGTATATGAGTATATATGCATGCATGGACTCATGCCTTGATGTTTATGGTCCTTCTTTAAATTTTTTAAGAGAAAAATGACTACGCCAAGAAAATTGTGCTTAGCAGGGTATCTCGTTACTAGACAAGAAAAACGACTGATTGTAAGGTTGTTCACCTCGAGAAATATGAATAATTTTTTTACTTTGGTTTCTTTAACTGTTCGCTTTTTGGGTATGTACTATAAAATTCGAAAATGAAAACGGTATGGAAAGTTCATACCATACGAAACTAGAAACCTAAAAACCATAAAACTATTCAATTTATTTTTGATATGGTTTTTTTTCGGTTTTAAAATGCAGTCTGAGCACTAGTGGACCTTGCAGTACTACGGAGATCTCAAACTGTCATCTTGGACCTAAAAGCTTCCACATGAGCCTTGGAAGCCGAAAATAACTACATGCTCAAAAAGAAGACATGTTTTTTTATATTGAAATCAACTGTGCAAGGTTTGACAAAGTTTGTAGGAAAAACTATCAAGACCTACTAGATATGTACAATATGAAAGATATATTCATGATGTATTTAGTGTGCTAATTTGGTATTATACTTGTTGATTGTGGTTTTTAAATTTTGTTCAAACTTTGCAGCGTTTAACTTGAGTCAAAATTTGAAAGCCTTCTTTTTAGCGAAGATGGAGTAGCCCATACTTTTTTCCATAAAACCACAAATACTATTTTTAATATAAAAACCTTTTAAATTACATTAACATTTTCAAAAGTGTGTGAGCATCTTCTAAAATGATTGAACATTTTTCTAAAATATGTGAATATTGTAAAATTGTCTAAACACTTTTTAAAAATACTTAAACATTTTTAGAAATTACATAAACACTTTAATAAAATGGTCATAAGGTATTTTAAAAATATGCATCATGTACTTTCAAAAACAATTATAACTAAAATGCCGAAGGAAAATTAAAACCAGAAAAAGTAAAACCCGGAAAACAAAAAGGAAAAAATGGAAAAGAGAATGGTGAAAAAAAAATTAACTGCAAAACCGGTAAGTTGGTCTGGTCTATAAAACGCGCCTTGTGCGAATTGTGGTCAATTTAGAGCAATGGGCGACAAGTAGGAAAAACCATATTATAAAACCATCTCGCAAATAACAAGAAGGAACGAAAACCACGGTGATATTGGATCCAACTTGAAACGTACCGAGTAGTTGTGTTTGCCCCCATATTTATCCTTTCATATGCGGACATGGACTGGTAAGTCGTGGCGAGCGGGTAAAGCGAGGCTTCGAGCCGCCTCAGCTCCACCGCGTTGACAAACGGCGTGCCGCCGCCGGTGTTCGCTAGGCACACCGGCACCCAGCTCGCCCACGCGATGAAGACCGCCTCGGACCACCAGTAGTCCTTGTTCTCGAACGTGTCCCAGTAGTTGCTGCCAAGGTGCACCTCGAACGACGGGCTGGTCTTGCCGTCGTAATTCCCGTAGAAGAACACCATCCGGACCAGGTACTTGGCACCTCTCTCGGTTGGGAGCGTGTAACAGTTCCGCTCGCCGGACGGGAAGCTCCTGAGCGTGCGGCGGTGTTCGTTTCTAGTACTGCTCTCTTGATCGGCGGCTATCCTGTGGTTCTCCCCGCCGTCGACGTACGGGCCGTCGGAGACGTACGCGATATTTGTGTTGGGGTCTCTGCTGAATTTGGTATCCAGGCCGCAGTCGATGCTCAGAAAACCTGATTGATGGCACATATTTACACAAACATGATTAGAACAGTCAGAATATCGATCAGGAGCTCGCTATTATAATTCGTGACGAAATATCGAACATGCGTTGTATGGATATACGGAGATGGTTCGTGTACTTGAGGTGAGAAATCAACCTTCTTGCTGACCGGCGACATGAACTGCGGTGGCTGCCAATACGAATGCACCAAAGAAAACCCACAACGGCCCCATTGAGCTAGAGAGAGTAAACAACTCAGTTCATCAATGGCGTTGAGAACTGGGATATGCCTCACGTATATATATTGCGCGCCACCTTGAGATGGAGTTGTATGCTTGATGCTTCCATCAGCATTGCTACATTAAATATACAAGTAATGCCTTGCAAGCTGGAATTTTTTTTATTTTAAAAAGTAGGAGAGCCCCCGGCCTCTGCGTTAGAATTATGCATACAACCATTTTATTTAACGAAAGTGCGCAGTACTGGCTCACAAAAGTAGCCATAACAAAGTAAGTAAAGTAGAAGGTGCTACAACCGGCAAAAAACCAGTCTACGATGACTAAACACCTAGCTTGTTATTAGCTCGTCATTCAAATCGGTTAAAGATAACCTGTGCTACCATCTCCCAACAGTTGCACCCAGCAATCAAAAGCTCCTTGGAGTCCGCATGAGTGAGTAACAACCATATACGGATCCAAGCAGTTGTTCTGTATATAACTGCAAAAAGTTGGTAAAAAAAATTCTGTTAAAGACCATATCATTTCTGCAGTTCCATATAGTCAAAAATAGTGCATATATCCTATCCAAATATATTTCACAATATTTGATTCCACTCCGTTTAACCACATCCCAAATAACGTGTTGATGCTAGCGGGGGATTAACATTTGAAGGCTATATGAATCATACGCCAAAGCAGTTTGGCAAGCGGACAATCGAGAAAGCGGCGTCATATATTTTTGTTCTGATCGCAAAAACAACATCAAAAACTACCCACCCATCTTCACTTTAGCAAGTCATCCTTGGTTAAAATCACTTCCTTATGGAAAAACCACATGAATTTTTCATTCTAAGCGGAATTTTAATCTCTTAGATATGAAGTGATCTCGAGATTGGTCCAGAGTCAATTATATCCAAGTACATAGATTTCACCATGAAACTATCGTTCCTAGATAATTTACAGTGAATGGCACCTGGTTGGTCGGAAAGTTAAACATTCATCAATCTGTGCACCAAGTGCAACCACGAGTTCCTATGTTTCCCCACCAGAGACCTCCTGAATTGGATATTAAGAGGGACCGTTTGCAATACTGTAGCAACATAAGCTTCCTTGCATTGTACAATATTATATAAGGTGAGATATTGCAAGCCTAAAGGCGTCTCCCCTAACCATGCATTTATAACTGCTAGTTGCTCATCAGAAAAACTATCATCAATAGGCAAGGGTCATAAAAACATTTTCCATTCTAGACAAGTTATCTGCTACATGATTCTCAGCTCCCTTTCTATCAATAATATGCAAATCAAATTCTTTAAGTAAAAGAAACCACCTAATTAGTCTAGGTTTAGAATCTTCTTATTCCATAAGGTATTTAATAACAACATGATCGGTGTGAATAGTAACTTTACAATCAACGATATAGGGTCTGAATTTATCACAAGCAAACACGACTGCTAGAAATTCTTTCTCAGTAGTAGCATAATTTCTTGGAGCATTATCTAGAGTCTTCATAACGAACAAAATTCAATTTCTTATCAACTTTTTGTCCTAGAACAACACCAATAGCATAATCAGTAGCATCACACATAATTTCAAAAAACAAGTTCCAATCAGGTGGTTGAAAATAGGTACAGAAATTAAGGCTTTCTTAAGTATTTTAAAGGTTTCTACACAATCATCATAAAAAACAAATGAAACATCTTTTTGAAGGAGATTAATTAGCGGCCTAGAAATCTTAAGAAATCTTTAATGAATTTTCTATAAAAACCAGCACGACCAAGGAAGCTTCTTATATCTTTAATATCTTTAGGACATGGCATTTTCTCAACTGCATCAACTTTAAGTTTATCTACATCAATACCTCGTTTAGAAATTTTATGCCCAAGTATTATACCTTCACTCACCATAAAAGTGACACTTCTCTCAATTCAAGACAAGATTAGTTTCTTCGCACCTCTGCAAAACTCGATCAAGGTTGCTTAAGCAATCATCAAAAGAAGTCCCGTAAACGGAAAAATCATCCATGAATAGCTCAACAATCTTTTCACAAAAGTCAGAAAATATAGCAGTCATACATCTTTGAAAGGTAGCAGGTGCATTGTATAAATCAAAAGGCATACGTCTATAAACATAAATCCCAAAAGGACAAATAAAAGTAGTTTTATGTTGATCTTCTTTTGACATAGATATTTGTGAGAAACCAGAATATTCATCAAAGAAACAAAAGTGTGTATGCTTAGACTATCTTTCTAACATTTGATCAATAAAAGACAAGGGGTAATGATCTTTTCTAGTAGCTTTGTTTAATTTTCTGAAATGAATTACCATCATATAACTAGTTACAATTCTTTGTGGGATAAGTTCATTTTTATCATTATGAACAACGGTTATACCTCCTTTCTTTAGAAGATAATGAACGGGACTTACCCAGCTACTATCAGCTATGGGATATATTATACCTGCCTCCAGAACTTTTAATATTTCAGTCCTTACCACTTCCTTCATTTTAGGATTCAAACGACCTTGATGATCAACGATGGGTTTAGCATCAGGATCCATATAAATCTTATGCTGACATAAAGTGAGAATAATACCCTTAAGATCATCAAGAGTATATCCAATAGCAACATGGTGCTTCCTCGGAGTTTTAAGTAATCGCTTTTCTTCATGATCTGAAAGCTTAGCACTAATAATTACAGGATATATCTTATTTTCGTCAAGATAAACATATTTTAATATATCATGTAGTTTCTTTAATGCAAACACAAGATCTCTCTTAGGTGGGAGAGGATCTCCTGGAGTGTCAACAAGCAAATTGTGTTTCAGAATAGGTGCTTGTTTAAGGAATATCTCATATATCTCATTTCTTTCATTCATATGCATATCATTCTCATGGTCTAGCAAATATTGTTCTAATAGATCAGTAGGAGGTATGACAATGGAAGCAAGACCAATTATTTCATCTTTACTCTATATTCTTACTCATGTGGTTGTCTACAAAACTTAGATAAGTTAAACTCATGAGATGCATCACCAAAATTAACTCTAACATTTCCTTTAATGCAATCAATTTCAGCATTAACAGTATTTAAGAAAGTCCTACCAAATATAATGGGACAAAAATTATCTTGTTGTGAACCAAGTTCTAAGACATCAGTAGGGTATTTGATTTACCACACAAAACTTCAACATCTCAAAAAATCCCAAGTGGTGAATAGTATCTCTAATTGTAAGCTTAATAGTAACATCAATGTCTTCAATCTCAGCAGGTGCAATATCATTCATAATCTCTTGATATAAAGTAAATGGAATAGAACTCACACTAGCACCCATATCACATAAATCATGATAGAAATGATCCCCAATATTAACAGAAACAACAGGCATGCCGACTACTATCTTATTGTTATTTAGCATATCTTGTTCGTTTCTAGCATGTTTAGCAAATCTAGCAGCTTCATCACAAAAGTAAATAACATGCTCATCAATATTATAAACCAAGAGATCCTTAAACATAGCAATGTAATTAGGTTCCACACTTATTTTTTTAGAAGGCTTGGGTGTTCTAATATTGCTTTTATTAACCATAGTTGTAGCTTTAGCATGTTCCTTAATCCTAACACGAAAAGGTGGTTTCTCAATATAAGCAGCAGGCACAACTGGATAAACATTATAGATAATTTTTTCATCTTTAACTATACTGTGTTCCTCTAACATTTCTTCAATAGGTGGGTGGTATTTAAACCACTTCTTAGGGAGATCAACATGAGTAGTGGATGATTCGCGGAAGGAAGCTACTATCTCAGAGTCAAGTCCATATTTAGTACTAAACTTATGAAAGCATCAGTTTTCATAAAAAGATTTAACACAATCAAACTCAAGTTTTATACCTGACTCTTTACCTTTTTCGAGTTCTCAATCATCAGAGTTGCATTTAATTCTTTCTAGAAGATCCCATTTGAATTCGATAGTTTTCTTCATAAATGAATCAACAGAAGAAGTATCGAGCATGGATCGATCATTATGAGAGTCGGGCATAAAAGTTGTGTATAATTATTTCTCTTGAGAGATCGTGATGGGGACATGTATGTATCGTGTTTAAGCCTCCCCGAGCTTGAGCGATACTTTCTCCTTCATGATGCCAAAAATTATAATTCCGATCACAATGAACCAAATTCATAGGATAAAACTTCTGATGAAATTCCAATTTCAATCGGTTCCAATATCGTCCAATAGCATATACCATGTCAATGCCTTTCCCTCCAAAGATAAAGGGAATACCTTATTCTTAACTCCTTCCTTGGATAACCTACAAGCTTAAATAATCCTCAAATTTCATCCACGTAAATTAAGTGCATATCATGATGTACCGTTCCATCTCGTGCATAAGGAATCTCATAATAAATATTTTTCAGTAGATTCTGTAGGTTGAGGGGCACGGCTCTTATTGCTTCTGCTCAAGGTGAAGATACCACGAACAAACCCCTCAAAAGATTATTTTCCATAGTGATAAGTGTTAGTAAATTTCAGCATGTAATATAAATGTTTCCTTAACAAATTCCACTTACCAAAGGCGCTTCATTCCTCGGCAACGGTGCCAGAAAAGAGTCTTGATAACCCACAAGTATAGGGGATCAATGGTCGTCCTTTCCATAAGTAAGAGTATCGAACCCAATGAGGAGCAAAAAGAAATGATAAGCGGTTTTCAGTATGGTATTCTCTGCAAGTGCTGAAAGTAACACTGATAGATAGCTTTGTAGCAAGATAATTTGTAACAAGTAACAGGTAGCAAAGGTGCAGGAAGGTGAGATAATCCTTTTTATAGAAAAGGACAAGACGGAAAGTTCTCTTATATAAAAGCAAAGTGCTCTCGAGGACACATGAGAATTTTCGTCTAGTCACGTTCATCAACTTTAGTTGATTCGCGTTCGCTACTTTCATAATTTGATATGTGGGTGGACCAGTGCTTGGGTGTTGTTCTTACTTGAACAAGCAACCCACTTATGATTACCCCCTTTCGCAAGCATCCGCAACTACAAAAGAAGAATTAAGGTAAATCTAAGCATAGCATGAAACATATGGATCCAAGTCAGCCCTTGCGGAATAACGCATAAACTAGGATTAAGTTTCTGTCACTCTAGCAACCCATCATCTATTTATTACTCCATAATGCCTTCTCTTAGTCCCAAGTATGGTGAAGTGTCATGTAGTCGGTGTTCACATGACACCACTTAAGGAAGCAACAACATACATATCATCTAATATCGAACCAATACCTACATCACATGATTACTTATAACAAGACTTCTCCCATGCCCTCAAGAACAAAAGTAAATACTCACAAATCATATTCATGTTCAAGATCAGAGGTGTGTTCAATATGCTTGAGAATCCCGACATTTAATCTTGCACCAAATAAACCAACTAGCATCAACTACAAGATGTAATCAACACTACTAGCAACCCACAGGTACCAATCTGAGGTTTTGGGACAAAGATTGAATACAAGAGATGAACTAGGATTTGAGATGAGATGCTGTTGGTGGAGATGTTGATGAAGATTGGTCCTCTCATGATGAGGGGATTGTTGGTGATGTCGATGGTTTCGATTTCCCCCTATCGCTCCGCCAGAAAGCAAAAGTGCTCCTGCCCAGGTTCCGCCTCGAGACCACGACGCTTCATCCCAAAAGTCTTCCTCCTATGTTTTTTCTAGGGAAAATGGCTTCATATAGCAGAAGATGGGCACCGGAGGCCTGCCAAGGGTCCCACATGCCCATTGGGTGCTCCCAGGGGGTAGGGCGCGCCCCCTGAGCTTGTCGCTCCCTTGTGGCCCCCCTCCTGGTATTTATCCCGGCAATATTTTTTATATATTCCAAAACAATTCTTTGTAAATTTTTAGTTCATTTGAAGTTGTGTAGAATAGCTATCTCTGCTCTAGCCTTTTCCGGTCCAGAATTCCAGCTGCCGGCAATCTCCCACTTCATGTGAAACTTGCAAAATAAGAGAGAAAAATCATTAAAATTGCATCATAAAGTGAAATAACAATCCAAAACATAATAAATAACAATAGGAAAACATGATCCAAAATGGACGTATTTGCGCCCCTTCCAGCCGAGTCCATGTGGTGGTTCAACGCCACCATGTCTCCCAGATCCCATCTGTCGCAACTCCAGAACAATGCCCCCTAGGAGATAAATGATGCTGCACTGATGACCCACAAGTATAGGGGATCTATCCTAGTCCTTTCGATAAGTAAGAGTGTCAAACCCAACAATGAGTAGAAGGAAATGACAAACAATTTTCAGTAAGGTATTTTCTGCAAGCACTGGAATTATCGGTAACAGATAGTTTGGTAGTAAGATAATTCGTAACAGGTAATTGCTTTGAATAGGTAAATCAATCATTTGTCCTTGAGGGTCCAACATTAATCCTCTCATACCTACTAATTGGTGTACTTGAGATGCATTTCCTCTGGCTCCTGAAAAAGACATTAGATAGACTGGATTAGAAGGATCTGTTATCCGAAAATTTGAATTCATTTCTTGTTTCAAATATTCACTTGTCGCATACCATATCTCAACAGATTGGCGTAAACAAGTGTAGCGAAGGTGCAGCAAGGTGGCCCAATCCTTTTTGTAGCAAAGGATAATCCTGGATGAATTCTTATATAAAATAAAGCGCTCCCTAGGACACATGGGAATTGTTGTCAAGTTAGTTTTCATCATGCTCATATGATTCACGTTCGTTACTTTGATAATTTGATATGTGGGTGGACCGGTGCTTGGGTGCTCTCCTTACTTGAACAAGCCTCACACTTATCATTAACCCCTCTTGCAAGCATCCGCAACTATGAAATAAGAATTAAGATAAATCTAAACATAGCATGAAACATGTGGATCCAATTCAGCCCCTTACGAAGCAACGCATAAACTAGGGTTTAAGCTTCTGTCACTCTAGAAACCCATCATCTACTTATTACTTCCCAATGCCTTCCCCTATGCCCAAATCATGGTCAAGTGTCATGTAGTCGACGTTCACATAACACCACTAGAGGAAAGATGATAACCCACAAGTATAGGGGATCGCAACAGCTTCCGAGGGTAGAGTATTCAACCCAAATTTATTGATTCGACACAAGGAGAGCCAAAGAATATTGTCAAGTATTAGCAGCTGAGTTGTCAATTCAACCACACCTGGAAACTTAGTATCTGCAACAAAGTGTTTAGTAGCAAAGTAATATGATAGTGGTGGTAGCGGCAACAAAAGTAAAGACAACAAAAGTAATGTTTTTGGTATTTTGTAGTGATTGTAACAGTAGCAGCGGAAAAAGTAAATAAGCAAGAACCAGTATATGGAAAACTCGTAGGCACCGGATTAGTGATGGATAATTATGCCGGATGCGGTTCATCATGTAACAGTCATAACATAGGGTGACACAGAATTAGCTCCAATTCATCAATGTAATGTAGGCATGTATTCCGTATATAGTCATACGTGCTTATGGAAAAGAACTTGCATGACATCTTTTGTCCTACCCTCCCGTGGCAGCGGGGTCCCATTGGAAACTAAGGGATATTAAGGCCTCCTTTTAATAGAGAACCGAAACAAAGCATTAGCACATAGTGAATACATGAACTCCTCAAACTAAGGTCATCACCGGGAGTGGTCCCGATTATTCTCACTTCGGGGTTGCCGGATCATAACACATAGTAGGTGACTATAGACTTGCAAGATAGGATCAAGAACTCACATATATTCATGAAAGCATAATAGGTTCAGATCTGAAATCATGGCACTCGGGCCCTAGTGTCAAGCATTAAGCATAGCAAAGTCATAGCAACATCAATCTCAGAACATAGTGGATACTAGGGATCAAACCCTAACAAAACTAACTCGATTACATGATAAATATCATCCAACCCATCACCGTCCAACAAGCCTACGATGCAATTACTCACGCACGGCGGTGAGCATCATGAAATTGGAGATGGAGGATGGTTGATGACGATGACGACGACGAATCCCCCTCCCCGGAGCCCCGAACGGACTCCAGATCAGCCCTCCCGAGAGGTTTTAGGGCTTGGCGGCGGCTCCGTATCGTAAAACGCGATGATTTCTTCTCTCTGATTTCCCCCCCGAAAGCCAATATATAGAGTTGGAGTTGGCGTCGGAGGGCATCCAGGGGCCCACGAGGTAGGGGGCGCGCCCCCACCCTCGTGGACAGGGTGTGGGCCCCCTGGTCTTCATCTTTGGCGAGGATTTTTTATTGGTTTTTCTAAGGTGTTCCGTGGAGTTTCAGGACTTTCCGAGAATATTTGTTTTCTGCACATAAAACAACATCATGGTAATTCTGCTGAAAATAGCGTCAGTCCGGGTTAGTTCCATTCAAATCATACAAGTTAGAGTCCAAAACAAGGGCAGAAGTGTTTGGAAAAGTAGATACGACAGAGACGTATCAACTCCCGCAAGCTTAAACCCTTGCTTGTCCTCAAGCAATTCAGTTGACAAACTGAAAGAGAAAAAGAAAAACTTTTACAAACTCTGTTTGCTCTTGTTGTTGTAACTATGTAAAGCCAACATTCAAGTTTTCAGCATATATCATAACTAACCACATTTGCAATAATTCTTAGGTCTCATAATTACTCATATCAATAGCATAATCAACTAGCAAGCCATAATAATGAATCTCCGATGACAACACTTTCTCAAAACAATCATAATATGATATAACAAAATGGTATCTCGCTAGCCCTTTCTGAGACCGCAAAACATAAATGCAGAGCACCTTTAAAGATCAAGGACTGACTAGACATTGTAATTCATGGTAAAAGAGATCCAATCATAATCATACCCAACATAGATTAATAGTGATGAATGCAAATGACAGCTGTGCTCTCCAGCTAGTGCTTTTTAATATGAGGGTGATGACTCAACATAAAAGTAAATGGATTGGCCCTTCGCAGAGGGAAGCAGGGATTTGTAGAGGTGCCAGAGCTCGGTTTTGAAATAGAGATAAATAATATTTTGAGCGGTATACTTTCATTGTCAACATAGCAACTAAGAGATGGCGATATCTTCCATGCTAAATACATTATAGGCGGTTCCCAAACAGAATGGTAAAGTTTATACTCCCCCTCCACCAACAAGCATCAATCCATGACTTGCTCGAAACAACGAGTGTCTCCAACATACATCAGGTCCCAGGGGGAGTTTTCTTTGCAATTAATTTTGATTTAGTTTGCATAAAGC
This sequence comes from Aegilops umbellulata, assembly GCA_032464435.1. Lineage (NCBI taxonomy): Eukaryota > Viridiplantae > Streptophyta > Magnoliopsida > Poales > Poaceae > Aegilops > Aegilops umbellulata. The sequence continues at coordinate 338,576,999 of CP136058.1, forward strand.
ATGAGACTGGGCATCCCGGTGACCAGCCATTTTCTCGTGAGTGAGGAGCGGAGTCCACTCCTCTTGAGAATAACCCGCCTAACACGGAAGATAAGGACAACCTTGGTTGATATATGAGTTATTCGAGCATACAAAACAGAATGTTAATTTGAAGGTTTAGAGTTTGGCACATACAAATTTACTTGGAACGGCAGGTAGATACCGCATATAGGAAGGCATAGTGGACTCATCTGGAATAACTTTGGGGTTTAAAGGATTGGATGCACAAGCAGTATTCCTGCTTAGTACAGGTGAAGGCTAGCAAAAGACTGGGAAGCGACCAACTAGAGAGCGACAACAGCTATGTACATGCATTAAAATTAATAAACATTGGATGCAAGCATGAGTAGGATATAATCCACCATGAACATAAATATCGTGAAGGCTATGTTGATTTGTTTCAACTACATGTGTGAACATGTGCCAAGTCAAGTCACTTAAATCATTCAAAGGAGGATACCAACCCATCATACCACATCATAACCATCTCAATAGCATGTTGGCACGCAAGGTAAATCATTACAACTCATAGCTAATCAAGCATGGCACAAGCAACTATGAACTCTAATTGTCATTGCAAACATGTTTATTCATAATGAGCTGAATCAAGAACGACAGACTCATCATATTTACAAAAACAAAAGAGGTCGAGTTCATACCAGCTTTTCCCATCTCAGTCAGTCCATCATATATCATCATGATTGCCTTTCACTTGCATGACCGAACGAAGTGAATAATAATAAGAGTGCACGTGCATTGGACTAAGCTGGAATCTGCGAGCATTCAATAAACAGGAGAAGACAAGGCAATATGGGCTCTTGGTTATTTCAACAATAATGCATATAAGAGCCACTTCAACAATTTAATCATGGTCTTCTCCTACTGACCCTCAAAGAAAATAAGAGAAATAAAAACTATTTACACGGGAAAGCTCCCAACAAGCAAAAGAAGAACGGGATTTTTTTTGGGTTTTCTTTTTTACTTACTACTACAAAAACAGAAAAGTAAACTGCTACTAATTTTTTTTGGTTTTCTTAAGGTTTAACAAACACACAAGAAGAAAGCAAGAAAAAGAAAATAAACTAGCATGTATATTATAGTGAAAGAGTATGAGCACCAACATCTAGCAATGAGTGTGTGTGAACATAAATGTAATGTCGGTGAGAAATATGTACTCCCCCAAGCTTAGGCTTTTGGCCTAAGTTGGTCTATTGACAGGGATAACCTGGCGGATACCCGTAAGTGTGGCTGGGGTCGTACTGTGATACAACAGTTATCGCGTGCTGAGCTGCAGCATGGAGTCGGGCTGCTTCCGCTCTCCTCTCGTAATCATCTGCCTCCTCTCTGGTAATAGTATATCTTCGTTTTGTCTGAAAATCAAAGAAGGCAGGAGCAGGGAGAGTAATACGGACAACGTGCCATTTGTTAAAAATTAAACAATATAAGAGAGGTGATTCAGGCCTCTCGACAAACTGGTGCGAAGCCATAGAGTTATAATCTAAATATGCAGGAAGCAACTCCGTATCACCCTTTCAGATGTCTATTTCAAGAAAATTAGCTAAGCGGGTTGCATAAATTCCTCCAAAGAAATATCCATTATGTCTATCATGATGCAACCTACGAGCTATAATGGCTCCCATATGATAAGATTGGTCCCCTAACACAGCACTCCTGAGAATGCTGATGTTAGGGCCACACATGTGACATGCTTCATCCTTAGCATTTATGCATCTACCGATGACGAGAGCAAAATAATGTATAGCAGGAAAATGAATGCTCCCTATGGTAGCCTGCGTTATATCTCTAGATTCCCCTACAGTTGTACTAGCAAGAAAGTTTCTAAATTCAGATTTAGGGGGATCCCTAATACTACCCCAAGATGGAAGTTTGCAAGCAAGAGTGAAATCCTCTACGTCCATTCTATAAGATTTATCATAAAGATCAAACATGACTGAAGGAGAATTACGCGAAGATGAATACTCAAACCTCCTCACAAACGAACTTGTGAGATCATGATACTGGGGGCATTTGTTAGCCTAAAAATCCTCAACACCGGCATTGCGCAAATATGCTTTGAACTCTTCTTTAATTCCTGCACGATCCATAAAATTTTCCGACGGCCATTCGCAAGGCCGTACTGGAGCGTCTCTTGGTGGATCCTCGTTAGCATCACGCATAGCAATTCTGGGTCCTTGCTTCCTTGAAGAACCACCTTGGAACATCTTCCTAAGCATATTGCTTTTCTCTGAAAAATTCTGAAATTTTTAGTAACTTCAAACAAAAGTGAACCAACCTCAATAAAACTGATAGCAACTACTCCTACAAGTGCCTAGAGCCTATATCAAGCATTAGAACTACTTGGAACCATATAAATTTGACATGCAAGCTCAAGAACATGGTCACCTATGCAGCACAAATTTTGCAAGGAATAAAGCACTAGAAGAAAAACTAATTGGACCAATGGAGGAGTCACATACCAAGGAACAATCTCCCCAAGCAGTTTTGCGAGAGGTGCTTTGAGCAAGGAGATCGAAAATCACAGCAAAAGTGGCTGGAACTCATGCTTGAGTTGGTTTTTCGGGTTTGTGTGAGGCAGAGGAAGAAGATGGGTGCTGGGATAAGTGGAGGAGGGCCACCATGGGCCCACGAGGCAGGGGGCGCGCCCTAGAGGGGGGGGGCCTCCACCCTCATGGCCAGGTGGCAGCTCCTCCTGTGGTAATTTTTGCACAGTAAATCCTCAAATATTCCCGAAAAAATCATATTAACTTGGCATGGCATTCTGAGGACTTTTATTTTCGGGATATTTTTATATTGCACGGATAAGACAGGAAACAGACAGGAAAATACTATTTTTACTTTATTTCTACTAAAGAATAGATAATATAAAGAGGGCACAGAAGGTTGTGCTTCTAGTTTTATCCATCTCATGCTCATAAAAAAGAATCCACTAACAAGGTTGATCAAGTCTTGTTAACAAACCCATTCCGATAATCATGAAACTGGAGAAATTTCGAATAACACTAGGTTACCTCAATGGGGATATGCACATCCCCAATAATAAGTATATCATATTTCTTTTTGGCAGTAGGAAGAGGAAATTCAAAACCTCCAATTATTATCGACTGAATTTTTCCAATAGAGTTGATACTGTGGACTTGAGGTTGTTTCCTCGGAAAGTGTACTGTATGCTCATTACCATTAACATGAAAAGTGACATTGCCTTTGTTGCAATCAATAACAGCCCCTGTAGTATTAAGAAAAGGTCTTCCAAGAATAATGGACATACTATCATCCTCGGGGATATCAAGAATAACAAAGTCCGTTAAAATAGTAACATTTGCAACCACAACAGGTACACCCTCACAAATACCGACAGGTATAGCAGTTGATTTATCAGCCATTTGCAAAGATATTTCAGTAGGTGTCAACTTATTCAAGTCAAGTCTACGATATAAAGAGAGAGGCATAACACTAACACCGGCTCCAAGATCACATAAAGCAGTTTTAATATAATTTCTTTTAATGGAGCAAGGTATAGTAGGTACTCCGGGATCTCCAAGTTTCTTTGGTATTCCACCCTTAAAAGTATAATTAGCAAGCATGGTGGAAATTTCAGCTCCCGGTATCTTTCTTTTATTAGTAATGATATCTTTCATATATTTAGCATAAGGATTTGTTTTGAGCACATCAGTCAATCGCATACACAAGAAGATAGGTCTAATCATTTCAGCAAAGCGCTCAAAATCCTCAGCATCCTTTTTCTTGGATGGCTTGGGAGGAAAAGGCATGGGTTTCTGAACCCAAGGTTCTCTTTCTTTACCATGTTTCCTAGCAACAAAGTCTCTTTTATCATAACGTTGATTCTTTGATTGTGGGTTATCAAGATCAACAGCAGGTTCAATTTCTACATCATTATCATTACTAGGTTGAGCATCATGGTGAACATCATCATTAACATTTTCATTAGGTTCATGTTCATTACCAGATTGCGTTTCAGCATCAGACATAGAGATATCATTTGGATTATCAGGTGGTTCAGCAATAGGTTCACTAGAATTTCGCACAGTTCTATCATTTTTCTTTTTCTTCTTCTTAGAAGAACTAGGTGCATCAATATTATTTCTCTGAGAATCTTGCTTGATTCTCTTGGGGTGGCCTTCAGGATACAAAGGTTCCTGAGTCATTCTACCAGTTCTAGTAGCCACTCTAATAGCATAATCATTTTTCTTACTATTCATTTCATCAAGCAATTCTTTTTGAGCTTTAAGTACTTGTTCTACTTGAGTGGTAACCATAGAAGCATGTTTGCTAACAAGTTTAAGTTCACCTCTAATATTAGCCATATAATCACCCAAGTATTTAATCATATCGGAATCATATTTCAATACCAAAATAAGCATTGAAATTTTCTTGTTTGACAATAAAATTATCAAACTCTTCAAAGCATTGCCTAGCAGACTTATAGTGAGGGATATCACCTTCATCAAATCTATAGAGAGAATTTACCTTTACTACTTGTGTCGGGTTATCAGGATCACGAGGTTCTTCAGAAAATAAGTGATTGAGATCATATGTTTCTTCAACAGGCGGTAAATTAAGACCATGTATTTCTTCAATAGGAGGTAAATTCTTAACGTCTTCAGCTTTAATACCTTTTTCTTTCACAGATTTCTTTGCCTCTTGCATATCTTCGGGACTAAGAAATATAACACCTCTCTTCTTCGGAGTTGGTTTAGGAATAGGCTCAGTAATTGGAGCAGCAGCTGGCTCAGGGGCTGGCTCAGGAGGTGCCCAATTATTTTCATTTGTCAACATATTATTCAATAGAATTTCAGCTTCATCCGGTGTTCTTTCCCTGAAAAGAGAACCAGCACAACTATCCAGGTAATCTCTGGAAGCATCGGTTAGTCCATTATAAAATATATCAAGTATTTCAGGTTTCTTAAGAGGATGATTAGGCAAAGCATTAAGTAACTTGAGAAGCCTCCCCCAAGCTTGTGGGAGACTCTCTTCTTTAATTTGCACAAAGTTGTATATTTCCTTAAAGCAGCTTATTTCTTATGAGCAGGGAAATATTTAGTAGAGAAGTAATAAATCATATCCTGGGGACTACGCACACAACCAGGATCAAGAGAATTAAACCATATCTTAGCATCACCCTTTAATGAGAACATAAATATTTTTAGTATATAAAAGTAACGCAATCTCTCATCATTAGTGAACAGGGCAGCTATATCATTTAACTTAGTAAGATGTGCCACAACAGTTTCAGACTCATAGCCATAAAAAGGATCAGATTCAACCAAAGTAATTATATCTGGATCAACAGAGAATTCATAATCCTTATCAGGAACACATATAGGTGAAGTAGCAAAAGCAGGGCCAGGTTTCATTTTATCTCTAAGTGATTATTTGTTCCACTTAGCTAATAACCTTTTTAGCTCATATCTATCTTTACAAGCTAAAATAGCGGCAAAAGATTCTATATCAAAAAGATAACCCTCAGGAATAACAGGCATATTTTCATCATCACTTTCATCATCGTATTTAGATTCAATAATTTCTTTTTCTCTAGCCCTAGCAATTTGTTCATCAAGAAATTCACCAAGGGGCACAGTAGTATCAGGCATAGAAGCAGTTTCATCATAAGTATCATGTATAGCAGAAGTGGCATCATCAATAACATGCGACATATCGGAACGGATAGCAGAAGCAAGTTTAGGTGTCGCAAGCTTACTCATAACAGAAGGTGAATCAAGTGCAGAGCTAGATGGCAGTTCTTTACCTCCCCTCGTAGTTGAGGGATAAATTGTTGTCTTAGCGCCTTTCAAGTTCTTCATAGTGTCCAGCAGATATAAATCCCAAGTGACTCAAAGAATAGAGCTATGCTCCCCGGCAATGGCGCCAGAAATTAGTCTTGATAACCCACAAGTATAGGGGATCGCAACAGCTTCCGAGGGTAGAGTATTCAACCCAAATTTATTGATTCGACACAAGGGGAGCCAAAGAACATTCTCAAGTATTAGCAGCTGAGTTGTCAATTCAACCACACCTGGAAACTTAGTATCTGCAGCAAAGTGTTTAGTAGCAAAGTAATATGATAGTGGTGGTAGCGGCAACAAAAGTAAAGACAGCAAAAGTAATTTTTTTGGTATCTTGTAGTGATTGTAACAGTAGCAGAGGAAAAAGTAAATAAGCGAGAACCAGTATATGGAAAACTCATAGGCACCGGATTGGTGATGGATAATTACGCCAGATGCGGTTCATCATGTAACAGTCATAACATAGGGTGACACAGAACTAGCCACAATTCATCAATGTAATGTAGGCATGTATTCCGTATATAGTCATACGTGCTTATGGAAAAGAACTTGCATGACATCTTTTGCCCTACGCTCCTGTGGCAGCGGGGTCCTATTGGAAACTAAGGGAAATTAAGGCCTCCTTTTAATAGAGAACCGGAATAAAGCATTATCACATAGTGAATACATGAACTCCTCAAACTAAGGTCATCACCGGGAGTGGTCCCGATTATTGTCATATCGGGGTTGCCGGATCATAACACATAGTAGGTGACTATAGACTTGCAAGATAACTCACATATATTCATGAAAACATAATAGGTTCAGATCTGAAATCATGGCACTCGAGCCCTAGTGTCAAGCATTAAGCATAGCAAAGTCATAGCAACATCAATCTCAGAACATAGCGGATACTAGGGATCAAACCCTAACAAAACTAACTCGATTACATGATAAATCTCATCCAACCCATCACCGTCCAGCAAGCCTACGATGCAATTACTCACGCACGGCGGTGAGCATCATGAAATTGGTGATGGAGGATGGTTGATGATGACGACGGCGACGAATCCCCCTCTCCGGAGCCCCGAACGGACTCCAGATCAGCCCTCCCGAGAGGTTTTAGGGCTTGGCGGCGGCTCCGTATCGTAGAACGCGATGATTTCTTCTCTCTGATTTTTTCTCCCCGAAAGCCAATATATAGAGTTGGAGTTGGCGTCGGAGGGCATCTAGGGGGCCCACGAGGTAGGGGGGCGCACCCTAGAGGGGGGGGGCGCCCCCACCCTCTTGGACAGGGTGTGGGCCCCCCGGTCTTCATCTTTGGCGAGGATTTTTTATTGTTTTTTCTAAGGTGTTCCGTGGAGTTTCAGGACTTTCCGAGAATATTTGTTTTCTTCACATGAAACAACATCATGGTAATTCTGCTGAAAACAGCGTCAGTCCGGGTTAGTTCCATTCAAATCATACAAGTTAGAGTCCAAAACATGGGCAAAAGTGTTTGGAAAAGTAGATACGACGGAGACGTATCAAAAGACAACATACATCTCATCAAAATAGTGAACAAATACGAAACTCACATGATTACTTATAACAAGACTGCTCCCTTGTCCCCAGGAACAAACTTAACTAATCACAAAGCATGTTCATGTTCAAGATTAGAGGAGTAATAAATATCATTAAGGATCTGAACATATGATCTTCCACCAAATAAACCAACTAGCATCAACTTGAAGGAGTAATCAACACTACTAGCAACCCACGGGTACCAATCTGAGATTTTGAGACAAAGATTGAATACAAGAGATGAACTTGGGTTTGAGAGGAATGGTGCTGGTGAAGATGTTGATGAAGATTGACCCTCCCTCAATGAGAGGATTGTTTGTAATGACGATGGCTTCGATTTCCCCCTCCCGGAGGGAAGTTTCCTCGGCAGAATAGCTCCGCTAGAGCCCTAGATTGCTTCTGCCCAGGTTCCGCCTCGAGACGGCGGTGCTTCGTCCCGAAAGCTTCCTTCTGATTTTTTCTATGTCAAAACCCTTCATATAGCAGAAGATGGACACCGGGGGCTGGACAAGGGGCCCACAAGCTCGGGAGGCGCACCCCCAGGCTTGTGGCCACCTGGTGGGTCCCCTTCTGTTGTTTCTTCGCCCAATAATTTTTTATATTCTAAAACAACTCTCCGTAAAGCGGAGGACATTTGGAGTTGTGCAAAATATGTATCTTAGATTTGCTCCTTTTCGGTCCAGAATTCCAGCTGCCCGCATTCTCCCTCTTTATGTAAATCTTGTAAAATAAGAGAGAAAAGGCATAAGTATTGTATCATAATGTGAAATAATAGTCCATAATGCAATAAATATCAACATAAAAACATGATGCAAAATGGATGTATCAACTTCACCAAGCTTAGACATCGCTTGCCCTCAAGCGAAAGCCGAAATCGATAATCATGTGCACAGGTAGTGATAGAGGTGTCGATAAAAATAAAATACACACATGAGGGCATGATACATCCATTTTGCATCATGTTTTCCTACTATTATTTATGATGTTTTCATGCATAATAATGTTTTTTGGAGTAATTCTAATGCCTTTTCTCACATAATATGTAAGGTACTGTAACATCCCAAAATTCTAAATCTTGGAATGTTATATTAAATAAATAGTGTTGATTGATTTTTTGATTGTGGTGTGGTTGCTTGTGTGAAATTGAGTGAAATTTGAAACTTTTTGAAAGTTAAATGAGAGGGAATAAAAAGACTTTCCCAAATTTTCACCTTGCATTTATGATCTCCATGAATTCAAATTTATTTCATCACAAAACCCTAGAGTGAAGATGATATGACTTCTCCCATTTAAATAAATGAAAAGGGTTTCGAAAAGATTTGAATCTCATTTGGAAATATTTCAAATTCAGAAACTTTATGCAACTTAATGATTTTCATGAGAGAAGATAAAATGACTTCTTCAAATCATATGAAATATGAGTTGGGAGTTTAAAAGAATCAAATTTAAAGTCTCTTTGACATTATTTTTCAATTTGGAGTTATTTGGTTTTTATTCAAATTATTTTTCTCCAAAAAAATGGAAATAAGGGTAAAATGATTCCCTTCAATGTAAAAATGGAGAGAGATAAATTTGAAATCATTTTGGTATTTTTAAAATGATTTTTATTAGATTTTATTGCAGCAGTAGCATTGTTTGCTTTATTTAAATTCTTGTAAAATTTATTTACCGCTGAAAATATGTTTATCGTTTCTGAAAATCTTTTTATGAAAATTTTGATATATAATATGCCTATGTGAATTTTTCTGTTATTTTTTGATATATATTTATTCTGGAAAAAAGTTAAAAATAAATCTCCTTCGGACCAAACTGGCCGAAGCCCAGCCGGCCCGATCGCAGCGCCGCCTTCCTCCTCCCGTGCGCGACCCGAACTCGCCGGAGTCCGAGCGTGCCACGCCGCCGGCCGCCCCTTCCCAAGGAAGTCGCCGCCCCTGGCCTTTAAAAGGCGGGCCCCGGACCCGACCCCCTCCTCTCCTCACTAGTCCGCCGCCGCCTGAGCCCGCGGATCCCGCCGCCAGCACAGCCGGTACACACCGCCGCCTCCCGCTGCCGCAGCTGCACCTGCCGCCTCACCCGCCCGCTCGCGCCGCCGCCGCAAGCCACCAGGGCCACCGTCGATCCCGCCGTCACCGCCCGATCTCCCCGCCGATGTTGGAGCCACCGCCGCCGTCCGCCTCGCCGCCGTCCAACTGCCGGTTTTCCCGGACCGATAATAAACCGACCCCGGTCTGATCCGTTTTTTTGTTTTCGGTTTTTCTTTTAAAAACAGGTTTAATATTTAGTTTAGTTGTTTAGCGAACGTTCGTTCGTTTAGGTTCTATAGCGAACAAATTCATTAGATTAGTTTCGGTAGCGAACGTTCGTTCGTTAGATTTTTCTTTTTATTTTAGTTTTCTGCCAGGGAGCTATTTGCGATTAAAAGTTTTACAAATTAGCACCTGATTTTCAAACCTTCGCTACATTTTTCTCATTTACCCAAATCCAATGAACCAACGCCCAATTCTTCGTTTTGATCTCATCTATCCAGAGAACATATCAAATCAAAATTCTGAAATTTTAAAATTTGAATTAGATCAGATTCAAATTCAAACTTGTTTTGGCTATAACTTAAGTTTTATAACTCCGATTTAATTGATTCTTTTTGCAAATCGAAGTTATTGATATGTACCTTCTGTTAAGATAAAAAACACATAGTTTTTCTACTGTTAAAAAATATGTTTTTGTCTAGAAGCTTTATTTGATGGTTTTTGAAGTTTTCCAAAGAATTTTCTTCGTTCTTTTGGGATCTTTTGAGTGATTTCTTATGTGTGGTTAAAAATTGCTCATGGTAGATTGAACGGAGTGTGACGAGTAGAACTATCAGGAATTATGAGTGCGAAGAATCTTCATCAACAGTTCAAGGCAAGTTCACACTTTGATCATATTTTTCATACCCAGTTTTTATGCATTAGTTGTACCCTCAAAGATTGCATGAGTAGGATTAGGAACATGTGGTTATGCTATGTAGTTGATGAGGTATGAACATATTACCTTTGATCACCCCGGGATTATACGTTATGCTCTTATTGCTTAGCCATGCTCGTAGACGTGGATTGGTATGTGAGAATCATGCAACTTGTGAGAGATAATAACTAAGGGAAACTTAAGGTGGCTACTTTAATACACATCTGGGTGGATTGGTTGCGGGCACCTGGAGAACCCAGTGTTGTCATAGGATATCCCGGAGTACCCGTGTGATCATCCTATGGAATGCCACCCAGGCTCAAAGGGATCATAAGATTATTCATGCTAGAAAATTCCGTGTGCAGCCACGAGCCATTATGGGCTCTGGCATAGTTGAGTAAGTTGTGTGACCTCTTTCAGTGGTAGGCTAGCAAATGTAGGGGAAAGTAGGTGGTACTGTCTACCCAGAGTAAAGAGTAAATGCTTCAGAAAGACTGTGTCTCGATCATCCGTTTCTCAAACACCATGTAGTGCGAGAAATTCAATGGAGGAGATCAAGTCTTGTGGGGAAAAGTGCGCAAACCTCTGCAGAGTGTACAAACTAATCATGATTAGCCGTGTCCTCAATTATGGACATGTTGAGTATCTGGTATTTGAATTATTGGTTGATCTCATCACTTTACTTAATGAATTTGTTGGGTTAATATTTATACTTGGTAATTTTGGGATGAAGTTGGGGTTACCTTCTCAATAATGGCATAAACTTGGTAGTAAATAAAATATATTCCTTTGTTGTAGGAAAAAAATTTAGCTTTGTGCAAAATCAAACTTAGAGCCTCCACCAGCCAAATATGCATATAGAGATAGACATTTTCATTATTACTCTATGGTGTGAATTTGCCAGTACATTCAATGTACTGACCTACATGGGTGCAACGTCTCATGTTGCAGGAATCGTACGACGAGTAAGTGATAAGTTAGAGTTACGATGTCTACACTCAACTTTGCCGTTGGTGTTGTTGGGACTCCACAAATTTGTTGTTACTTCCGCTATATGGATTGAGGTAATAGTATTTACGTTACTTTATTCATGTGATTTACCTCTGTTATAAATCCTCGAGTACTGAGTGTGTCACCATACTGATCCAGGGATGACACTTAAGGACAGAGACTTCGGTCCATTCGGGTCGGGTTGCTACAGGTACAAACAAAGAGGGAGAATTCCGGCAGCTGGAAACATGGACCTGGAAAAGCTACGTCAGGCTACCTATTCTGCATAACTCCAAACAAGCTGAAATTTTACGAAGAATTTTTATAGAATATATGAAGAATATTGGAGCAAATACGTACCAGAGGGGCCCACCCTGGTGAGCACAAGACACCAGGGTGCGCCTGGGCCCCTAGGCGTGCCCTGGCGGGTTGTGCTCACTCAGGCCCACCTACGGTGCCCATCTTCTGGTATATAGGTCATTTTCACCTAGAAAAAATAAGGAGGGGACTTTCGGGACGGAGCGCCGCCGTCTCGAGGCGTAACTTGGGCAGGAGCACTTTTGCCCTCTGGCGGAGCGATTTCGCCAAGGGAACTTCCCTCCTAGAGGGGGAAATCATCGTTGTCATCATCACCAACAACTCTCCCATCTTGGGGAGGGAAATCTCCATCAACATCTTGAATGGCAACATCTCATCTCCAACCCTAGTTCATCTCTTGTGTTCAATCTTGTTACCGAAACTATATATTGGTGCTTGTGGGTGACTAGTAGTGTTGATTACATCTTGTAGTTGATTACTATATGGTTTATTTGGTGGAAGATTATATGTTCAGATCCAATATGCTATTTAATACCCCTATGATCTTGAGCATGTTTATCACTTGTGAGTAGTTACTTTTTTTCTTGAGGTCACGGGAGAAATCATGTTGCAAGTAATCATGTGAACTTGATATGTGTTCGATATTTTGATAGTATGTGTGTTTTAATTCCCTTAGTGGTGTCATGTGAACGTCGACTACATGACACTTCACCATATTTGGGCCTAAGGGAATGCATTGTGGAGTAGTTATTAGATGATGGGTTGCGAGAGTGACAGATGCTTGAACCCTAGTTTATGCGCTATTCCGTAAGAGACCGATTGGATCCAAAAGTTTAATGCTATGGTTAGGATTTATCCTTAATACTTTCCTCTTAGTTGCGGATGCTTGCGAGGGGGTTAATCATAAGTACGAGGTTTGTTCAAGTAAGAACAACACCTAAGAACCGGTCCACCCACATATCAAATTATCAAAGTAGCGAACACGAATCAAATCAACATGATAAAAGTGACTAGATGAAATTCCCGTGTACCCTCAAGAACGCTTTGCCTATTATAAGAGACCTTTTTGGCCTGTCCTTTGCCTAAAAAGGATTGTGCTAACTTTCTGCACTTTTGCTATTATTATCGTTACTTGCTTGTTACAAATTATCTTGCTATCAAACTACTTTGTTACTTACAATTTCAGCGCTTGCAGACATTACCTCGCTGAAAACCACTTGTTATTTCCTTCTGCTCCTCGTTGGGTTCGACACTCTTACTTATCGAAAAGAGCTACAATTGACCCCGTATACTTGTGGGTCATCAAAGCTATTTTGTGGCACTGTTGCCGAGGAGTGAAGCGCCTTTGGTAAGGAAACATTTATATAGTGTGCTGAAATTTACTGTCACTTGTGACTATGGAAAGCAATCCTTTGAGGGGTTTGTTCGGGGTATCTTCACCTCGAACGGAACCACAATTATCTACCCCTCAACCTACTGCACCTACTTAAAATATTGAATATGAAATTGCTATGGGTATGATAGAACAACTGCTAGCTAATCCTTATGCCAGAGATGGAACCAAACATCCTGATATGCACTTGATATATGTGGAACAAATTTGTGAATTGTTTAAGCTTGCAGGTTTACCTGGAGATGAAGAAGAAGGTTTTCCCTTTATCTTTGAAGGGAAAAGCATTGGCATGGTATAGGCTATGCGATGATATTGGATCTTGGAATTGGAATCGATTGAAATTGGAGTTCTACCAAAAAAATATCCCATGCATCTAGTTCATCGTGATCAAAATTACATATATAACTTTTGGCCTCGTGAAGGAGAAAGTATCGCTCTAGCTTGTGGGAGGCTTAAGTCAATGTTATATTCATGCCCCAATCATGAGCTCTCAGGAGAAATTATTATCTAGAATTTTTATGCTCGGCTTTCTCATAATGATCGATCCATGCTTGATACTTCTTGTGCCGGTTCTTTTTGTTGGGGAACGTAGCATACAATTTCAAAATTTCCTACGCTCATGCAAGATCTATCTAGAAGAAGAATAGAAATGAGAAGGGGAGAATGTGTCCACGTACCCCCATAGACCGAAAGCGGAAGCGTTTGACAACATGGTTGATGTAGTCGAACTTCTTCTCGTTCCGACCGATCAAGCACTGAACGTACGACACCTTCGAGTTCTGCACAAGTTCAGCTCGATGATATCCCTCGAACTCTTGATCCAGCAAACTGTCGAAGGAGAGTTCCTTCAGCACGACAGTGTGGTGACAGTGATGGTGAAGTGATCCGTGCAGGATTCGCCTAAGCACTACGAAGATATGACCAGAGGCGTAAACTATGGAGGGGGGCACCGCTTATGGCTAACAATTGTTGGTGTGTGTTATAGCGGTGCCCCCTTCATATATATCGGTTGGAGAGGAGGAGAGGCAGCCGAGGGGGCGCCCCAAGTAGGAGGAATCCTACTAGGGGTCCTCCCAATTCGTCCTCCCCCCTTTCCTATTCCCATTCGGAGTAGTAAGGGAAGAGGGGGAAGGGGGGAATCCTATTCCCTTTTTCCTTTCCTCCTTCCCCATTTCTACTCCAATTTGGCCAGCCCATACGGGAGGGGCGCACCAGCCCCTTAGGGGCTGGTCTGTCCCCCTCTTGGCCCATTAAGGCCCATGTAGTTGCCGTGGGGATGCCCGAAACCCCTTCTGGTGACCCGATATGCACCCGGTACCCCCGGAACATTTCCGGTGTCCGAATATCATCGTCCAATATATGAATCTTTACATATCAACCATTTCGAGACTCCTTGTCATGTTCGTGATCTCATCCGGGACTCCGAACAACATTCAGTCACAAAATCACATAACTCATATAATACAAAATCGTCATCGAATGTTAAGCGTGCGAACCCTACGGGATTCGAGAACTATGTAGACATGACGAGACACCTCTCTGGTCAATAACCAACAACGGAACCTAGATGCTCATATTAGTTCCCACATATTCTACGAAGATCTTTATCGGTCGTACCATAATGACAACATACATTATTCCCTTTGTCATCGGTATGTTACTTGCCCGAGATTCGATCGTCGGTATCATCATACCTAGTTCAATCTCGTTACCGGCAAGTCTCTTTACTCGTTCTGTAATGCATCATCCCGTAACTAACTCATTAGTCATATTGCTTGCAAGGCTTATTATGGTGTGCATTACCGAGAGGGCCCAGAGATACCTCTCCAATACCCGGAGTGGCAAATCCTAATCTCGATCTATGTCAACCCAACAAACACCTTTGGAGATACCTGTAGAGCATCTTTATAATCACCCAGTTACGTTTTGACGTTTGATAGCGCACAAGGCATTCCTCCGGTATCCGGGAGTTGCATAATCTCATAGTCAAAGGAATATGTATATGACATGAAGAAAGCAATAGCAATAAAACAGAACGATCAATATGCTATGCTAACGGATGAGTCTTGTCCATCACATCATTCTCCTAATGATGTGATCACATTCATCAAATTACAACACATGTCTATGGTTAGGAAACTTAACCATCTTTGATTAATGAGTTAGTCTAGTAGAGGCTTACAAGGGACACAGTGTTTTGTCTATGTATCCACACATGTATCAAGTTTTCGGTTAATACAATTCTAGCATGAATAATAAAAATTTATCATGATATAAGGAAATATAAAATAACAACTTTATTATTGACTCTAGGGCATATTTCCTTCACTTTTATTAAGAATACTATTGAATTCCAATGGGATCTTTTGTTAATAATTAAACGCAACTCTGAAGATTGGGAAATCGATGAAGGTAAAGAGTCAGGTATTAAGCTTAAGTATGATCGTGTTAAATCTTTTTTGGATACCGATGCTTTTAAAAAGTTTAGCACTAAATATCGACTTGACTCTGAGATAGTAGCCTCCTTTTGTGAATCATTTGCTACTCATATTGATTCAACTAAAGAGAAGTGGTTTAAATATCACCCACCTATTAAAGAAGAAATTAAAGAACCGGTACTAGCTAAAGAAGAAACTATACTTTATAATGTTGATCCAGTTGTCCCTACTGCTTATATTGAGAAACTGCCTTTCCCTGTTAGGATAAAGGAACATGCTAAAGTTTCAATTGTGGTTAACAAAAGTTATATTAGAACACCTAAACCTGATGAACAAATTAAAGTAGAACCTAGCGTTGCTATGGTTAAGGATCTCTTGGAAGAAAATGTAGATGGGCATGTTATTTACTTCTATGAAGAAGCTGCTTGAATTACCAGACCTGATAAAAAGGATAAACGTAGACCTGTTGTTGGCATGCCCGTTATCTCAGTTAAAATAGGAGATCATTGTTATCATGGTTTATGTGACTTAGGTGCTAGCATGAGTGCTATTCCTTATTCCTTATATCGAGAAATTATGAATGAGATAGCACCCGTAGAGATAGAAGACATAGATGTTACTATTAAACTTGCTAATAGAGACACTATATCACCAATTGGGATTGTTAGAGATGTCGAAGTCTTGTGTGGGAAAATAAAATACCCTACTGATTTTCTTGTTCTTGGTTCCCCACAAGATGACTTTTGTCCCATCATCTTTGGTAGACCTTTCTTGAACACCGTTAATGCTAAGATAGATTGTGAGAAACAAATTGTCGGTGTTAGTTCTGGTGATGAGTCTCTTGAGTTTAATTTTTCCAAGTTTAGTAGGAAGCTTCATGAAAAAGAATTTCCTAGTAAGGATGAAATAATTGGTCTTGCTTCTCTTGTCGTGCCTCCTACTGATCCACTAGAAAAATATTTGCTAGACCATGAAAATGATCTACATATGCATGAAAGAAATGAAATAGATAATATATTCTTTGGACAACGTCCTCTGCTTAAACACAATTTGCCTATTGAAACTCTAGGAGGTCCACCTCCACCTAAAGGTGATCTTGTGTTTGAATTAAAACAATTGCCAGACACTTCGAAATATGCTTATCTTGATGAAAAGAAGATATATCCTGTAATTATTAGTGCTAACCTTTCAGAACATGAAGAGGAAAGATTATTGAAAGTTCTAACACTGGTGCGCGTCGGTCCTAAACAAACGGTTTAAAAGCCCTTTCCGTGACGGCATTTGGAACCGTCGCCAAGTGAGTATGGGTGATAGGGGGTCCTTCCCACACGACGCATAAACCGTCGGGGATAGGGCCCCTACAGTACTCCTACTCGTTTCTGCTCGCATTGCCATCGCAGTCGGTATTCTGGGGTGCTACATTTACGATGCGCGGCCCATCACAAATGGTTCACTATTATAGAACATGTATGATGCGCGACCCATCACAAACGGTTCACCGTTGAGAAGATTAGCTAATCGTCGTACGAGTGTCGGACAGGATTACGACACGTCGGGCCATCGTAACATCGTCGTACACGACAACTATCGCACATACTATTCTGCTGTGCAACGTTTACGATGCATACTTCATCAGAAACAGTTCATGGTTGCGAATCGTGTATGATAAGGAAACTAACACAAATGTTTAGTTTGCCCGCACCGTTTGTGATATTGTCTGACATCGCACACGCTTTGCAAACGGCAACTATGTGCATGCTTGCACACGTTTCCTCTTTGTGAACCGTCTCGGATTATGGTGCATATCGCAAACGTTTGTTTTTACCAACCGTGTGTGCCATAACAACCTGGAGAGCGCAATTTCACTGTAATTTAATTGCTGCTTTTCCAAATTGTACTGGATTTGGATTTGAATTTGAATGTATGCTACAACTTTATTCATATCCATCAGGTTCAAACAACCAATGCATTGTTCTATTCATAGGTACATATGTTCAAGCATTACATAAGAACCAAATGAAGAATGATGAACCACAGTTGTATACTTGTACTATTAAAGACGTAAAGAAAGAGGCGAAATATATTCTGGAAGCAGAATGCGCATAATGTGCCCTCCTCCATGCAGAAGGCATGCACGACTCTAGTCCAACCCCTTGTGATGGCCGACCGCCCATCCTTCATGATCTTCATGTAAACATCTAGATAATCATCGTGTTTTGGTAGAAGGAGTTTAGTTCGTTCTTAAAAATTATCTGCTACTGTATCCACGGTTACAGTTAGTTTGAGCTAGTTCGGGCTCAAATAGCCCTAAAGTATATCTAAACATGAGGGCTAGTTTGAGCTAGTTGCATCTATAACCCACCCAAAAAAACTAGTATCCAACCCAAGAGGTGCTAATTGGAGCTAGTTCTCCTAGTGCATTTATTGTCAATCTAACCCTGCCATCCAAACAACTCTTTGGATGGAGTTAGTTCAGGGTTAGTAATGAGCTAGAAACTAAATCTAACCTCTAGCTAAGTTGAGTATCCAATCAGGGTTGTGTTGTTGTTGTTGTTGCTGCTGCTCTTCTACGTATATCTAGACATCATTAGAACATTAATGTAACACTCTTCATTGTTGCTATGTAGCCTAGGATTGCATATTTAGACAATAAGTACAGTGCATGTTGCTATGTAGCCTCAGATATATTACATATGGCCCTAGTTAACCTAAGGAAAAATGGGTTGCAGATATATTCAGTTAGAAGTCCGATTCACCTATTAGTCCCTTATCAGCCGCCGACCTATATGGTACCAGCTATGGATATCCTGAACAGTGAGCAGATATAAGCCACGGGATGAAACAAACCTCGATGGAAAATAGCAGTCGTTCCCAAAATTGTCCTATGTAGGTACATCAAGAAGCATGTTAAGCACAACAGGCTAAACATCAACCAAAATTACATATGGCAGACAAAATAATCTCCAAAAGATAGCTTCAGTGTGCAGGTTTAAGCATGCTAGTAAAGCAAAACAAGTGGAGATGTGTGCTAACTGCAACATGCCTAACATTTAACAACAAGCAAACATGGTCATTCAAACTGGTATTGTGCCGGTCTAAGTTCACTGGTTATGGTTAAATAAAAATGGAAAGGCGTGTTAACTACAAGATGCAGCAACCAAATGTAGTCATTCATAGTGATATTGTTGAAACTGGTACTGATGAAATTGAACTGCACAGTTCATACTTGCACATATAGAACATCACGTTGTAAATAACTGGAATAAACAAGGCATACTACGAACAACCAAAGATAGCATTTGAAACTGAACATATGCTAACTACAAACAACCGAACGATAAAAAAACTTTAAAAGAGGCATATGCTAGCTATGACAGGCTTAACATCAAGCAAATATATGCATTCCTATCGGTATGTTTAAAACTGGATTGATGAAATGTACTGCATAGTAAATAATTGCACATATAGAGCATCACATTGTGAACAACTAAAATAAACAAATCATGGGTTTCCTCACTTGTCATAGATGGGCTCGTTCCCGTGGGAAGAGCACAGACCCTGGACGCGCTGCATGTTGTCGTAGATGGGCTCCTTCCCCTTGGAAGAGCACGGCTGTAGGGTGCCCTCCCCGATGTCGCAGACGAGCGCTTTCCCCTTGGAAGAGTAGATGGGATCTTTCCCCTTGGAAGAGCCGGAGAGGGTGCACTCCTCGTGGTCGCCGTCGATGAGGTCTGACTTGGAAGCTGTGGATCTCAAGCCAGCGTCGCAGAACGTGTCCTTCAGAAATGACAAAAGGGGCTCGATGGCGATGTAGAATGGCAAATTGTTGATAGCGAGCCGGAGGAGATCAGCGGCGGGGCCATGGATGAGATTGACGGCGGTTGAACCCGAGGGGTTGATGGTGGGCCACTTAACCTGTGACACGGCCCGCCTCATGGTGTCGTTGTCGATGACCTCAATGTCGTAGCCGGCGGACGAGACATGCCTGCATACTCTAGCCCGCTGCTTGAGTGCGTGCCGCCAGTAATGGTCGTCAGCTTCCTCGGCAACGTCGGGCGAAGAGACCGCTTTACACCTCTTTTGGGCCAGTCGCTCCACGAGCTCCATGGGAAGCGTAGCCGGGCTTAGGCTGCGACGCTCTAGAGTGGGGAATGGGGATGGGGATCTGTGGGAAAGGGGGCGTTCGGCAGGCGTCATCTAAGAAACTCAGGGCGGCCTGGGTATGGAGATCGGTGGGTAAGCTACACGGGCAAACCGACAGTTGTTGGCAATGGAGGCCTTGCAGCGGCGGCGGGGGGGGGGGGACTTTGCTAGGGTTTTGAGCAAGGGAGGGTGTGTGTGTGTGTGCACGCAAGCACGCCCGAGGAGGTTTTGGTGTGTGTGTGTGTGTGTGTGCGGAGGGGGGGGGTTGTTTGAGGAAATGACGCGGGTACTAAAAATTTTACTACGTGGGAGTCAAATGCGGGAGTGAAATGCCAGGCTATTGAAAATTTTGATGATAGTGCATCACACACGGTTCGGAGATAACAACCGTGTGTTATGAAAAAGAAAATTTTTTGAGGCGGGTAGATATTTTCGATGCAGACGGGATTGGGAACAAGAAACATCGCACACGGTCCGGAGATAACAACCGTGTGTTATGAAACAGAAAAACCCTCAAAGCGGGCAGATAATTTTGAGAGGGGGAGCCTCGTGGAGCCCAATGTACTGTGCAGATGTGTGCGTGACAGGTGCACCGGCGTGGCACACGGTTAGTTTGAGTGAACCGTGTCTGTTGCGTCATCCGACTTGTCTAACGTTCATAAATTTGGTGAAAAATGACGCGGGAGAGGGTCAGAACAGAACACACTTGCATGTGGACCCAATTTATGTATCAAAAGGGTGGTTTGATTTTCAATTACCAAATGCAACTTCAATGTGGCACCTCTCTCGCAAAGCGCACGGTATTGCTTGCTCCCACCCTCTTGTGTTGGCACGAATTGAATCTTAAGCTATGAATGCATGCCCCCTCCCCCTCACCCGAGGTTCACCTAGCAAAGTGCGAAGTAGCTAGCAGCCCCCCATCCTCCCTCGTGTCGGCAGGAAGGGAATCCTAAGCTATATATGAATGCATGCCCCCTCCCCCTCAACCGAGGTTCACCTAGAAAAGTGCGAAGTAGCTAGCAGCCCCCCTCCTCCCTCGTGTCGGCACGAAGGTAATCCTAAGCTATATATGAATGCATGCCCCCCAACCGAGGTTCACCGTAGCAAAGTGCGAAGTAGCTAGGAGCTCTCCTCCCTCGTGTTGGCACGAAGGGAATCCTAAGCTATGAATGCATGCCCCCAACCGAGGTTCACCTAGCAAAGTGCGAAGTAGCTAGCAGCCCCCTCCCTCGTGTCGGCATGAAGGGAATCCTAGCTAAGCTATGAATGCATGCCCTCCCCCCAACCGAGGTTCACCCTAGCATAGTGCGAAGTAGCTAGCAGCCACCCCTCCCTCGTGTCGGCACGAAGGGAATCCTAAGCTATGAATGCACATGCCCCCCCAACCGAGGTTCACCTAGCAAATTGCGAAGTAGCTGGCAGCCCCCCTCGTATCGGCATGAAGGGAATCCTAAGTTATGAGCATGCCCCCTCCCCCCACCAACCGAGGTTCACCTAGCGAAGTGCAAAGTAGCTAGCAGCCCCCCACCCCCTCGTGTCGCCATGAAGGGAATCCTAATTAAGCTATGAATTCATGCCCCCCAACCGAGGTTCACCTAGCAAAGTGCGATGTAGCAACCCCCCCCCCACACACACACTTTCAGTCGGCGGGCCAGAGAGGCATATATATCACCAAGATGGATCGTAAAATGGACCAAGAATAATCCACCTTAATCGTACAACCTCTCTCTTGTTGTTGGTAAAAGTGATGTCCGTCCATGCGACCCCGGAGATGGGCTAGCTCGCAAATAATCACGCAAGTAGCTAGTCCCCAAAGACAACCACTGCATGCGTGTGGCCCAAACATATGTATGGAGAGGTGTGTTTTTGAGTAATAATGAACAACTTTGATGTGGCACCATGATTTTGAACTAGAAATCCCCACACTGAGTGAGGTTTAGGTTGACGATGCATATGTATGTTACACCATGCTTCAAGCCAATGACTGGGATTCATATATGCATGCATGCCTGCATAGTATATGCGCTCAAACTTAATTAGGTCTGAATCTCACCATGACCTATACTACGATAACACTAACCAAATGAAGAATCTGCCATGGTAACCTATCTTGTTGTTGGTCAACAAGGTGATCATGGATGTCCATGCATGCCCATGAATATATAGGCTTGTCGCCGATAACCACACGAGGGAGTGTATCGTTCGATGGCAACCACTACATGCATATGTATGAAGGTGATGCGTGCATGCATGTTTGAATACACAACATCGATCTCGCGCGTGCGTCAAAAATCGACACTAGATCCCCACACAGAGCGAGATCGGTTCATGATGGTGTCGTTATACTACCCACTTCGACTCGATGGGAGGGATTCATGCATACACATGCATATGTGTGTGCTCAAAGTGTATCATGCATGTCAGCCCAGAGCAAAAATCATAATCCCCTCCTAACTCAAATTATCCTCTCTTGTTGTCAGGCAAAAAGAAGTGATGGACCAAGCGGGCCCATAGATGGAAAGCATCGATATTGCTGATAACCGCTTAAGTGGGTGCGAGAGGACAACCACCACCGCTTTGCATGTGGGCCAAACATATATATGTTGAATACCCAAAATGCACAACTTTGATGTGCCACATGCCTCAAAAACCGTAAACCATGCACCCACAGAGAGAGAGAGGTTCATATCAAGCGTACTAAGTATGATGGTCCCCTTCCCCCCTCTTCACCGCATACTATATGCTCCTGCCATAATATATGTACAACCCAAAAGAATCCTCATCGATGGTGAAATTAATTAACCTCTCCCGATGTAGGTCAAAGTGATGCATGCATGCATGCATCGACGATGGCATCGTGGGCCCACAGATGGAAGCGTCACACGTGAGTGTCCTAACTAGGATATATATGCATGTGGCCCAAAAAGGTGTTGTGTCATGTTTGAATAACCAATTTCACAATTTTGATGTGGAACGTGCCTCGGTAACCAAAAAGTCCCGACACTGAGTGAGGTGTACTTGTTCACGGACGCATACATATAGTATATATGCTCGCATACTATATACCACCATAACACAAACAAAAAAGAGTATACATTACTGGTCAAATTAACCTCACTGCCGGCTGTTCGTCAAAGAGATGGACGACGACCTCGCGGACCCATAGAAAGCGTCACACGCGAGTATCGAGTGTCGTGTAGGACAACCATCAACTGCATGTGGCCAAAACATTTATGTATGAAAGGGTTGTGTAATGTTTTAAATAACGATTTCACGACTCTGATGTGGCACCAGCCTGCCTAACAAAACGGCCAACCCACACGGTGGCTCACAACTCGTAGTGTACTGCGAGCCACCCACCACCCCCAGACACACACACCCACACACACACCGCGAATCCACCGCAACTACGATGCATGTTAAATTAAGGGCCATTTACATTTGTGCCCCTAACTCGAACCCACTACTCAGATTTGCCCCTAATTTCGAAGCATGCTCAAATTTACCCCTATGCCGTTAAGTGGCTTTATACAAATGCCCTTCCACTCCGTTTCCGTCTGGTCAAGTGCCTTTGACCGTCTACCCGACGTTTACTGGACAATTTTACCCCTCCTTACAGCTGGGCCCTCTCACTAAAAAACTCTCTCTCACCTCTCTCTCTGTCACTTACATGTGGGGCTACAAAAAAGAAAAAAAACTTTCCCACCTCTATATCTAACTTAAAGCGGGGCCTATGAAAAAAATAAAACAAAAGAAATAAATCATATCTCTCTCCCTCCCTTGCGGCATCTCTCACCTCCGGCGAACCACTGGCCCTGGCCTGGTCGCCGCCGCTGCTGCTCGCTCGCCTTGCGCTGCCGCTGGCCTCCCTTGACGCTGCGGCTCGCCTCCCCTCAGGCCTTCATTCTCTCTCTCGCCCTCTAGACCTCTCCCGCAAGCACACCGGAGAGCGCACTGTCGCTTTCGTCAGTCACTCACGTGGCCAACTATAACCCCAAGCGCCGCCACGTCGCCAAGAAGCTCCTACGAGATGCCCTCATCATCTCAGCCTACGAATTTGACCAGAGAAGTTAAGGACCAAGCGCCATGGTGCATCTTCCCCGCCTCCGGCCTCGGATCGCCGCCACCGATTCGGCGCCGTTGAAGCTCCGTGACCGGTCCCAGCCACCGACAGAGCATTCTAAGGTACCGCAGAAGATGTGGACGTCCTCCACAACAAGCCCGTGACCTCTGGTCGTCTTCCCCGCGAGCTCCGAGCACTGCCATGGCTGCCGTCGTAGATGTCATCACTCCGTTGTTCCCTGAGCTCCAGCGGCGTGGCCATCGTCCTCGTAGTGATCTCCTTTGCCCAGCACACCCGGCTACCCTCCCCCTCTTGCACTACAGCTCCCCCGCTTGCGCTGCCAGAGCCGCCGTGGGAACGGTCACCGTCGTTAGCTCCGGCGACCATATGGTCCTATGAGACCAACCCTGGACGTAGCTGAGCTAAGGCTATCACCTGGTTCCCTGAGCCGGCCTCCTCGTGGCCTCCCGGCGTGCCTCCGCCGCTGGATTTGGACGCCGCCGGTATCCCTCAAAGGGATTAGTTTAGGGGGCATTAGTTTAGTGATCTTTTTGTGAATTAGTTTAATGATCTTTTTGTCTAGCTGAGCAGTGGACCCACCCTTAATTAACACAGTATATTTCAGAAAATAATAATAATACAATGACATGTGGGCCCTATGTCTAGTTTGACCGGTCCTTATCTAGTTTTTTCATCGGTTTGGGGCCCGCATGTAAGTGTGTGTGAGAGAGGGGGTGAGAGAAAGTGTTTCTGCTCTTATTTTATTTTGAGTGGGTTCCACATGTAAGTGACACATGGAGGCAGGGGCAAATTGTCCAGAAAACGCCAGGTAAACGGTCAAACCCCTTTGACCGGATGGAAACGGAGCGGAAGGGCATTTCTGTAAGGCCACTTAACGGCGTAGGGGCAAATTTGAGCATGCTTCGAAATTAGGGCCAAATCTGAGTAGCGGGTTCGAGTTAGGGGCACAACTGTAAATGTCCCTTAAATTAATTATCCCACGTGAACATACATGTTACCAAAGGAGGGATGTTTTAATTTCAAAAAATTCACAGAGATCATTAAAACGTTTTAGTACATTGAATGATTGATTTTCTATGGGTATAATGTGCAAAAATCAAATTTGAGCTACATGCACACGTGACAGTGCACCTAAATGGATTGCAAAAACACATGTGTCTCGCTGGGTGCATGTTTACTCCCTGTGCAACAAATTTCAAACATTGAGAATCTTGATGTCATATGGACACCAATACAAAGTGGCACTGTACTTTTTTTTAAGTTATTTTAAGTTCATGAAACTTATCGTGTTGTCATATGGACACCAATACAAAGTGGCATTGTACTTTTTTTGTCAAATTTGAGACCGTTTTTGATGTAATTTTTATCTAATTACAGACGGGACATTATTAATAACTGGGAACCAATACCCCAAACGGATTATTTATTCGAATTGTGAGTGTTAGACCAATAATGGATACATGCCATGCTTCAGTTAAGCAATAAAGTGGCAACATTAATCATCCAAATAGAAAAACAATATACGTGCCACCGCGCGACCCGTGTGGCATGCGAGAAGGCGTGAGTTGACGGGACGCATGCAAGTAGTCTGCCGCGCTGGCAGATGGGGAGGTGTGTGTGCAGGTGTGTGAATTAACGGAGGCGTGCTCGCTGCGCAGTGTCATCGGGAGGCGTGCGAGTAGCTGTGTGAAGCCCCGATTCAATCGTACACTAATCATGCACGCAAATGTGTACGATCAAGATCAGGGACTCACGGGAAGATATCACAACACAACTCTAAAACATATTTAAGTCATACAAGCATCATAATACAAGCCAGGGGCCTCGAGGCTCGAATACAAGTGCTCGATCATAGACGAGTCAGCGGAAGCAACAATATCTGAGTACAGACATAAGTTAAACAAGATGCCAAAAGATGGCTAGCACAAACTGGGATACAGATCGAAAGAGGCGCAGGCCTCCTGCCTGGGATCCTCCTAACTACTCCTGGTCGACGTCAGCGGGCTGCACGTAGTAGTAGGCACCTCTGTTATAGTAGGAGTCGTCGTCGATGGTGGCGTCTAGCTCCTGGGCTCCGGCATCTGGTTGCGACAACCAGGTGGAAGGGAAAGGGGAAAAGAGGGAGAAAAGCAACCGTGAGTACTCATCCAAAGTACTCGCAAGCAAGGAGCTACACTACATATGCATGGGTATATGTGTAAAGGGCCATATCGGTGGACTGAACTGCAGAATGCCAGAATAAGAGGGGGGTAGCTAATCCTGTCGAAGACTACGCTTCTGGCAGCCTCCATCTTGCAGCATATAGAAGAGAGTAGACTGAAGTCCTCCAAGTAGCATCGCATAGCATAAACCTACCCGGCGATCCCCTCCTCGATGCCCTGTTAGAGAGCGATCACCGGGTTGTATCTGGCACTTGGAAGGGTGTGTTTTATTAAGTATCCGGTTCTAGTTGTCATAAGGTCAAGGTACAACTCCGGGTCATCCTTTTACCGAGGGACATGGCTATTCGAATAGATAAACTTCCCTGCAGGGGTGCACTACATAACCCAACACGCTTGATCCCATTTGGCCGGACACACTTTTCGGGGTCATGCCCGACCGCGGAAGATCAACACGTCGCAGCCCCACCTAGGCACAACAGAGAGGTCAGCACGCCGGTCTAAACCTAAGCGCACAGGGGTCTGGGCCCATCGCCCTTAGCACACCTGCACGTTGCGAACGCGGCCGGAAGCAGACCTAGCCTAGCAGGCGTTCCAGTCCAATCTGGCACGCGCCACTCAGATGCTGACGTCACGAAGGCTTCGGCTGATACCACGACGTTGAGTGCCCATAACTGTTCCCGCGTAGTTGGTTAGTGCGTATAGACCAAATGGCCAGACTCAGATCAAATACCAAGATCTCGTTAAGCGTGTTAAGTATCCGCGAACGCCGACCAGGGCCAGGCTCACCTCTCTCCTAGGTGGTCTCAACCTGCCCTGTCGCTCCGCTACAAAGTAACAGTCGGGGGCCGTCGGGAACCCAGGCCCACCTCTAGCGGGATGGAGCCACCTGCCCCTTCAGCCCCCATCTCCAAATAGTATCACATGTAAGGTAACAGTGTAAAGTATATAGTATATGCCTGTGATCACCTCCCGAAGTGATCACGGCCCAGTAGTATAGCATGGCAGACGGACAAGAGTGTAGGGCCACTGATGGAACACTAGCATCCTATACTAAGCAGTAGGATAGCAGGTAAGGGTAACAACTGTAGCAACAATGACAGGCTATGCAACAGAATAGGATTAACCGAAAGCAGTAACATGCTACACTACTCTAATGCAAGCAGTAGAGAAGAATAGGCGATATCTGGTGATCAAGGGGGGGCTTGCCTGATTGCTCTGGCAAGAAGGTGGGGTCGTCAACACCGTAATCGAACTGGGGGTCACCGACAGCCTCGGTGTCTATCGGAAAGAAGTGAGGGAGGGGAACACAATAAATAACAGAGCAATCAAAGCATCACAAAACATAACGAGGCAATACGCGGTGCTAGGTATGCCCTAACGCGGTAGGAGGTGATATCGACGAAGGGGGAAAACATCCGGGAAAGTATCCCCGGTGTTTCGCGTTTTCAGACAGATGATTCGGAGGGGGAAGTTGTGTGTTTGTTATGCTAGTGATGTGTGGCGGACGAACGGGCTGCGTATCCGGATTCGTCTCGTCGTTCTGAGCAACTTTCCTGTTGAAAATAATTTAATTCAAGTTACGGATTAAAAGATATGATTTTCTAAAGATTTATTAATTTGTGGAATTTAATTAATTATTTAATTTAATTCGAAACTGGATTAATGACATCAGCATGATGTCATGTTGACATCAGCAGTCAACAGGGGTTGACTAAGTCAAACTGACATGTGGGTCTAGTGGGACCCACCTGTCATACTCTGTTTTAGGTTAACTAGGATTTAGCTAAACTAATTACCGTTTAATTAAACTAACTAGTTAATTAGATTAATTAAACATGATTAATTATCTTAATTAATTAATTAATTTTATTTGTTTATTTTCTTCTTCTTCTTATTTTTTATATAAAAACGTTCTAGGCAGGGCCCATGTGTCATAGGCCCAGGGGGGTCCATGCGGGTTAGCGGGCGTGCGGGTGCGGACGATGGGGCGCTGGATGTGCCCGACCCGCACGAGGGCCAGCGGGCATGGAGGGGCGCCGGGCGCCGGAGATGGCACCGGCGAGGCCACGACGGGGCAGCACCGGGGCTGGGCGGCGCAGGCTGGAGGGGGTGGCGCGACCGGGCCGGTGCGGGGCAGCACGGCGATGCGGGACCCGAACAGCACGGACGCGCGGCGAGCAGCTTCGGCAGCGGAGCAGCAGTAGTAGGGCTGCACGGCGGAGGGAGAGCGGCGGCAGGGGGCGGCCAAGGCGAATCCGGCGGGGCGCGCGTGTACGAGGACAGGGGGAGAGGAGGCCGGAGGCCTCACCGCGGATCCGTACGGTTAGGGGCAACGGGGGGCGAGGAGGAGGGCTGAGACAACGCGATGCAGGGGATGCAGTCCGGTGGGGAAGGGCTCCGGCGATGGCGGAGCGGTCCGGCAAGTCGAGGAGGCCCCCGAGCGGCAGCGGACGGGGCGCAGTCGTCGGGGCTCGGGGGCCGCGGGGTCCAGCCCCCGATCCAGCTCGTGTCGAGGGGGGGCGCTGTGCGAGAGGAGTCGGAGAGCGGGCGGTGGCGTCGGGCGGCGCGACTGGGGCCGCGCCGGGGATGGGCGCCTGCGACGGAGGCACGGGATCGGGCTCCTCCCCGATCCAGGCGAGTGGGGAGGGAGAGAGTGGGGATCCTCGGGGGGGGGGGGGGATCTGGGGCAGGTGGGGATAGGGTTCGGTCGGGTGTGGCCGGTGGAGTGGGGAGGGGGTATGGAGAGGGAGCGGGGTGGATGGGCCGGCCGGCTGGGCCAGTTGGGCTAGTTGGCCCCGAGGCCATCTGGGTCGTGGCCCAACGGGGGGGGGGGGTCTCCTTTTATCTCCTTTTTTTGGTATTTTGTTTTTCTTAATTTTTCTTTTTCTGTGTTATTTTTAGTTTCTCTCCATTTTAGTTTTTATAATTATGATCTCAGTTCCTAAAATAGTATCGCTACTTATTCTAATGCCACTATATCTTGGGCACCTAAAAGAATTAGTTTAACATTTTATACTTTATAAAAGGCATTTAATTATTGGTTTTGGCTGTTGTTCTATTTAGTTTGGAGTATTTAAACATTTCCTAGCAATGTGGTTCCACCACCATAACCATCTATGATTTATGTGCTACAACTTGATCATTTTAGATTTGTCTGTTGAAAACTTTTATTGTTTGACTCGGTTTTAAATTTGAAATCTGAACGGGATTTGAATCATCGCAAGATTAGCAACAGTAATCATGGTGACGTGGCATCATTAACAGGGATTTACTGTAGCTTAATTATCCAGGCGTCACAATTCTCCTCCACTACAAGAAATCTCGTCCCGAGATTTAAGAGGGGAAGTTGGTTAGAAATTCTAACGAGTTTTCTCGATCTTGGTTTCTCTTCTCGAAGCGGTCGATCCACTATGTTGATGTCTTCATTTCTCTGCTTCAGGTCATCATGATCAAGTCGTCATCCTTTCTTCGTGATCTCCATCGCCCTACGAACGCGACCAAGGGGGAAAAAACTTCGGAAGAACGCATCTCCACAAAGCTGGGCATCTGACGGTGAACTCAATGGGAAATACATAAGGTACCCCACGAGTTGTATTGCAGTGAATTTGCTGAGTGCAATATACGATGGTACCAAAGTTTCAAACGGGTAGGCAATCGTTCGATGCCTGAAACGGAGTGTGAAAAGGGGTTCAGAGCAACGAGAATAAGTATTGCGTCTGATACCAGAATAGATCACTTGGAAGGTGGCTCGCGAATTACCCACGAAACCAAGAGCAAGGGATAACTGTGTCAACAAGGTGTACTGGAGAGTCAGGTTTCGATCCTGTGGAACTGTGGGTTATGGGCCCACCATGTGGGTTAAAAGTAGGAAGGGCGGCGACGCCTTGCACGATCATGTAAGTAAGGCATGTTAGTGGGTAGCCTGCCAGTTATGTTGGCAACAACGTCGGTACCAAGGGCGAGGGATGAAGAGAACCATTTTCCTGCTCGTTGAAACAAGGCGGACCAATAGGCAGAGTTCTCGTCCATCGATGGTTATCGGAATGTCATCAACAGTAGAAACAGGGTTTCACTGACAAAGTTGTACACCGATGTGTCTACATAAGTAGTGAATTATTAGTGCTTAGATCATATAGATCACGAGAAAGGTTCAACAAACCAATAGGAAGGAAATATGATTATCAGATTAAACAGACAATGGAAAGGAAAATATGTTAAAACACATATTTCAGGGGTATTTCCTTCCCAAGGACAAACAGAACATGATATCCATGTCAGGATACAAAGTAGAAAACCAATTAGGTAAGGGGAGAGAAATTTCTGTGACTTTACCCATACAATGCTGATTGGATAATTGATATGGAAATTATAGCATTGAGCTTCAAATGTTCTTATTGAAAATCCGAGTACCACAGAAATGCTTCGAGATAGCATTGACATGGTCTTCAGCAAGGTCAGACTTTGGATACTCAAGGGATTTATCAGGAACAACTTATAGAATAAGTTTTTTACAATTTCCTCATGGAAGAATGGCTAACCTTGATAAGAGGATACATATACTATAACAATAGGTCCTCTGGCCAGGGGTGCTAAGCAAAGACACCACCTTACTGGTTTATGTAGAGACCAATGTTATAACTCTTGGAAATATGTCCCAACCATCATATCTGACCGAGATTCAGATCCGATTGGAGTCAGGATACCTCAGACTCATGATGCCCGAGAAGGAAGGGGTGCAACACAATTTGATGAGATGTAGTTGCAAGATCATCGGGAAATGAACTATGGAAGCAAGTTCCGAATCAGGAGTTCATCATTAAATCAAGGTGAGGATGAGGAGGTGGCTGATGAACTCAACGACTATTCATTGAGATCTCCAAAAGATGGATTTCCACAATTATGTGAACAAAGAGATAACATTTGCCAGATCAAATGATATAATGAGGTATGCTCGAGGAAAACATACACAATTAAACATTGGTTGAAAAGGTGCAACCGAAATGTGGGCTTATAGTAGCATGATCAATGATAGAAGGGTGATTCGATATCCAATACACAAAGAATGTAACTATTGTTCATTAACTTACAAGCAATAGGGTTGCTAGAAGTTTTGAATTTTTCACATCACAGTCCATTTGTCGGTATTCCGGTTGGAACACGGGGGCCATGAAAAGGATGGTGATGGTGAGAAGCATCACTTGCATCAGTAATTCATAAGAGATGGTGAAATTCTCATGACATACTTGACATGAATGATGGTAATATTCCAAGGTAAAGAAGAACAAACGCTGGATAGCAAGGAACTCGAGGTATAACACAAAACACAAACAAGTTTTGTGTTGAACGGAAGGCAATAAAGTGGTCGATGATAACAATAATCATCGAGGGCAAGGATGGTATTTCTCAACATGAATTCAATTGATATCCTGGAAGAGCTCAGAATGATGATGATGATCATGACAAATTTTGTCGAAAGGCTCCACGAAGAAGCAATCGAACAATGACTACATCAAGCAAAAGGACTGATGCAGCGAAGATTATTGGAACCATGAATACGACACCAATTCGGAATCAAGCTTGTTGTTCGAGGTAGGACGATAAGATGAGGGAATCGACGTAAGCTTAGCTCATCGCCAAAGGCTGTGCTCCGGGAATAACGACCAAGTAGCACAGTTAAAATTTAGCACATTAATGATATAGCCAATCAGGCTAGGAATGACTCGAAGGATTAATAAAATCATAAACAACGGAGATTACTTAGAGTTATAGAATCAGAGTGCGGAATTGATTCACTTATCAGTGTCCTTGAGTGTCTAACAACTCAGAACCCGGGGGAAATTGGAATCGGTGAGAAAATAATACTTGAAGAACTCATAAGAAGTAATATGGTTTTGTGCTATTATCGAGATACCACGGGGTAATACTCGAAGGTAGATCATAATAGAGGTTGGACGGGTGCATTGATCTGCAGAGGACAAGTGATTCAACTTGTCCGAGAAAAGGATCAAAGATGATCAATCATGGTCGGAACCATGGTTGCAAAGGACCAATATAGATACAAGATGAACTTATAACAAGTGTGCTTTAATATAAGAAGCTTCCATGATAGATTCCAGATCGGGTCCATGGGCATGAACACAAAGTTCATGGTCAACTCCCACTTCTTT
Organism: Aegilops umbellulata; assembly: GCA_032464435.1. Lineage (NCBI taxonomy): Eukaryota > Viridiplantae > Streptophyta > Magnoliopsida > Poales > Poaceae > Aegilops > Aegilops umbellulata. The sequence continues at coordinate 338,609,040 of CP136058.1, forward strand.
AATGCATAACCTTTCATTCACTTCTCGTCTTTGAAGAAGTTGCAGTGTTGAAATTTTATCTGGCGAAGCACCAGAAGAGTATGACTCATGAAAACTTTCGGGTTCACACGGTTTTAGAGAAGGTATAGGTTCAACCCATTGGGGCATCTTAGAAACATATACCTCAAGCCTTGAGAGTAATTATCACTAGCTCGAAAGCAGAGCATGGTTGAGAAAGTAGAGGATACATTGCAAAGGCATTATGTATCCCAGGAAAGGCTCACAAGGTTATTGAATATGAAGGACGTTGTCGGATAAAATCCAACAAGGTTCTGATGGTCCATAAAGGATCTGATGTGAGTATCGGCACACAACCAGGGGAAGAATCAATGCAAAGATCTTGGATTATAGAAACAACTGAGTAATTTAGAGCTCAATTGCAAAGGAATTATGATTTACAAAGCGAAGGGTCAAAAGCAGACGCTCTGATCAAGGATGGATAAGTTCATTAGACATAGGGGCACAATCGACGACAATTTGATTGGCGAGAACCAGCTCATGTTCGAAAGACGTCTGAGCCGGAAGATAATTTATAAGGATCAACTGATGATTGCGTGCATTCGCACACATATAGAATCAACAGACTTAAAATGATAGTGACAAAGGATGACAACTGATGATTGCATGCATGTAATTGCTTACTTTGGTGTGTGCAAATATTATGTGTGTAGTCACCGTGTAATTGTATGCTTAATTTGGTTATGCAATGCTGTCTTTTTAAGTATATATGTTGATGCTCTGTAGACAAAGCATAGATGGTGTGCGGACAAAGAAAATCACATCGCACACGGAGTAAAAAATGGAACCCGTCGGTGATGTTTTCATCAATCACTCACAATTGTATAGCAGCAATCGTTTGCTCACAACACACACGTTTTATTAGCAGCAATCGTTTGTGTTCTTATCGGTCTTCAGACACATTTCTGATTACAGACCTGTTTGCCGCGTATCACACACATCTTATTAAGTTGAACCGTTTCTGTTCTCATGTCTCAACGCAAACAGTTCATCTGAATGAAGCGCATGCCGTATATCACACACACCTTTGATATGGCTGACCATTTCTTTTGTGTTGCCTAATCACAAACAGTTCATCCGAGTGAACCATATGCTGTGTATCGCACACGCCTCCATCTGGCTGCCCGTTTCTTTTGTTCCTCATCCTCGCAAACAGTTCATTGAACCAAACCATATGCCCTTCATTGCACACGCAACTAAAACCTGAACCATGTTTGATGCATCTGTCATCGCAAACGTTTTACACATTTCTGACGGTTTTCATACAGCACCGTTTGCGATTATGGCATCGCACACAACTTCTCGAAGGGTCTCTGATCGTAGTGTCGCGTTAGCAGCATCATGCAGTAGTGTAAGGAAGCACCGAGCTATTATTGGATATACTCTTGATGATTTAAAAGACATTAGTCCCACTCTATGTCAGCACAAAATTAATCTGGAACCTGATGCTAAACCCGTTGTTGATCACCAACGTCAGTTAAATCCGAAGATGAAAGAAGTGGTAAGAACAGAAATATTAAAACTTCTGGAAGAAGGTATAATCTATCCTATAGCTGACAGTAGATGGGTAACTCCTGCTCATTGTGTCCCTAAGAAAGGAGGTATTACAGTTGTTTCTTTACTCCTATAAAAAACTGAGTTGGTGGTGATGGTGTGCCTGCCATCATGCATTGACAGCTGTCCGATCTGCATCTAACAGTCACGAAGCAGCGTAGGTCAATGTTTGTGAACACACGCCCATCAGTTACACTTTTGCATATAACCCCCTGTATTTCCTGCTCAGCCCCATGGCCCCCATCTCTCTCCCACGCACCACCTCATCCATCCATCTCAGAAAAGAAGGGGCGCCTGCGGCGGCACCGCTGTCAAGAATGGGCAGCACGGAGCCGGCGGCATACTTGTGGTGTTCAGTGTTAGTTGAAACGGGTAAGGGGGAGGAGGAGATGTCAAGGAGGAGGGAGAGGAGGTGGTGACGGGAGCAACGGGACCTCTGCGGCAAAGGGGGCATGAGAGGCACCGGCGGCGTACTTGCATCAGCGGGCATTGGAGGACAGAGGGGAATGGAGGGATGGTGAGGAGGTGGGTGGCGACGATGGGCGTTCGTACTGCTGCGCAGAGGAGGAGGCGGGAGAGGCGTCGGTGAAAAGATGGCATCGGCTGCGTGCTTGCCGAGGTCAGCTTCAGAGGAGCTAGGATGGGGACAGAGGAGACGGCGAGGAGCAGAGGGTCGTGGTGATGGCGGACGGCGTGGCTGAGAGGAGGCATGAGATGCTCTGGGGCGCATCCACGCATGGCGCCGGCAGCGGCCACCACGCCAGATCGGTTCCAGATCGGTTCCAGTTGTGTGAATGGCGTGCTGAATGACGCAAAGGCCTGAGAGGAGCTGGTGATGAGAACGGCACACCGACTAGAGCAGTGGTGATGCATCCATGAGTAGCTACATAAGGGCGATGACCCGATGCCGGGCCACGGTGCATGTGGACCTGCAGTGCGCCATCCTCCTCATTGTGGGCACAGCTGCTACCGCTGGAGCACATTGGGGAGCAAACTGGATAGGTGAAGTGGAGTGCACACGAGAAAAAGAAGAATCGTGAAATTGATTCACTGAAGAAGATGAGATGGTTATAGACAACTCCACATAGACCACGAAATTTAATGGAACCACATGGCAGTCACCCACTAAGGCTTTGTTCGGTTGCCTCATGGTAGATTCCACGTGTGGTTTCTAACCTCCTAGGGATTTGATGATCCCCGTCTTGTCACCCGACCCCCACCATTCCCCGTCCATATTAAATCCCTGTGTGCATAACCTGTTCGGTTGGTTGCTCCCCTGCTAATCCATACACAAAGACAACACTGTTCCATAGAATTAAAAGACCACACAACCTACATGCTTTTTTGCAGTAAGAAAATATTACATAACATAAGAGAAGAAACTGTACAAGATATACGGATGGTACATAATTTATTTATCTCAAATAAACAGTAAAATCGATGAAGATATAATACAGATGTTACATAATTTATCTCAAATAGACAGCAAAATAATTCAAAAAATTCTCAGTTGTCCCAAACTGGAATCGGTCACTTTCAGAATATGGTTTAGCATCTCTGGAAAATCATGCAAGATATAATACAGATGTTACATAATTTATCTCGCCGATGTCGCTTCCGTAGCGATCGATACACTGCATTGGTAATAAAGGCAGTTAGTTCATATAAAAGGACTAATATGAGAGCAGTACACATTAACAAAGAAATAAATATGAGATGTCTTACTTTTGGCAATCAACAATCAAGTGAGCAAAGAAATACTGACAAGATATATATTGACCAGCTAGCAAAGAAAGATCAAATGGACAGCAACATCGTATCCATATGCACCAAACAGATCACAACTATATGGTAAAAACTTAAAACACATGGATTGATCCAGGCACATAAAATTGGAGTCTTCGCTATGTTATCAAACAGCAACAGCACGATGAGAGGCATCAACAACCATAGTTAAAAGGAACAACTGTTAACAACTTGCAGTAGTTATAGAACTTTGTTTTATTATCATCAACAACCAGAATAAGAAATGGACCTTTTGATGTGAGCTAGTTGAACCATCAGCTTCAGGTTACTAGATGAACAAGGCAGTAGGGGTACCATGAAAACCAAGGTTGTACATCAAAACTACATGCTAGCAACGTGCATATTAAATAGAAGCAGAATTTGAGTACCTGAGTTATTCCATTTCAGCTCTCAGCCACATAAGAGCAGTCTCCGGTCTGGCACTCATGAAAATCTCTCGGTTCTCAGGGATCTTGAAGACTCGGAAAGCCTTAACTTCTTCTTCAGGTGTGATGTCCATTGTTTTGAGCAGATCAATGCAGTTTTTGATAGAGTACTCATCCACAACCCTTGGTTTATTCCTCTCATCCTCCACCTGCTTCGCCCTTATTTCTAGGTACTTCTCCATCATTGCAGCCACATCACCATTCACCCCCCTCCATCTCTTTGGTTCTTTCTCTTCTCCATTTCTTGAGGGTACAGTAGCCAAATTTGGTTGAGTTTGCTGGGGCTCCACAACAATGTTTTCTTGCACATACACCTCCTCAACATCTTCATCAATCTGCACCCTTTCTCCTCCAAGATTCTCAACATCAGCTGATGTTTCTCCTTCATTCTCGCCAGCTCCTCCAAGATTCTCGAGATGTGATTGGGTTGAGCAATGTGATGACTCGATAGAGGTGAAGTTATATGTCCCTTCTGCAGTTTGGCCTACAAGTTAAAGTGACAATCAAATATAAGATTTCAAACTAGAAGAGTAAACAAACATAAAACAATGACATGAGTATATAATGAAGTTGATAACTAACCATCATGCAATTCTCCCAAAGCTTCAAAAAGAGGGAAGGCCTTTGTCTTGAACTTTCCAGCTTTAGGGTGTGACTACATAGTTGACAAGAAAATGATATTAGAGCATGCAACAAGTAATGAAACTTTTAGGGAATAACAATGACATTCTTACTATGATGATGTTTTTCCAAAGTGGTGGATCCGCTAGAATCTTGTACTGTCGGTCGTCCCACTGACATTCTTACTATGATAATGTTTAATTCTTTCTCCTTTTCTTGGATTTTCTTCTTCTCATATCTAGCATAAGGATTCTTTTGGTGGAATTTCTTCACTATCCTATTCCATGCTTCAGAGCTCCATCCATTTTGACCCTTATGTTCAGGTGTATCATGCTCACGAAGCAAGTCCACAAGATCTTTCTCAAGGCTTGCATTCCATTGCGCTCTGTCTTCTGCATTTCCACATTGCATGTTAATGTACATTTTTCTATCTTAACTATTTTGGTTTTAAGAAAATAAAGTCCCGACTAGAGAAATAAAGTCACGGCTAGTTTATTACCTTTGGGAGACCCTTTCCTCCTCTTCGTCACACTGCTTGTAGGAGGTGATGCTCTATCCCTTTCGACATCTTTTTTGAGGAGGCTCAACCTTGGTGACCCTCGAGCAGTCATCATAGTGACTTCTGAACAATATTCATGACATGAACAACAGAAAAAAAACATAAACTTCTACACTAAACTTATTACTACTACACTACAAATGACAAGTTATGCATGTTGATAATCAGCCCACATTTGATGAGCAATGGCATCTCTAAGGTTGTCGCCTTCATGGTTGATTTGATGATTTTGAGGAATATCACCGTCAGGAAGATCCACAAAATTCATGACAGGTATATTGTTTGGTTGGTTATCTAACCAACGCTCATCTCCTCTTTCAGATCGGATGATGTTATGTAAGATTGCCGCTACTGCTGGTAGCTTGACTTAGTTCTCTATTCGATGATGCGTGCCCACTTTTAGGATTGGGAACCGCTTCTTCAAGATTCCTAATCCCCGTTCGATGTGATTTTGTACCACGGCATGCCGAAGATTGAATAGCTCCCTGTGATTTTGGGGTCGACGACGACCGCGTGCAAACTCCTTCAGATGGTACCGAACACCACGATATGGTGCCAAGAAGTAAGGTGTGTTGGCATAACCACCATCAACCGGATAAAACTTGCCCGGAGGTACATGAAACCCGCTGTTAAGTGCTGACCGAAGAACTTTAGCATCAGTAGCAGATCCCTCCCAGCCACAAGAAATGAAGGTGAAGTTCAGGTCGAAGTCGCACACGACCATAACATTATGGCTTAGGGTCCCTTTCCTATTTCTGAATGGTGCAGCTTTTTCTCCTGAAATTGTTATGGGAACATGTGTCCCATCAATTGCCCCAATGCAGTTCTGTAACGAAATACTATAACTTAGCACCTATAACATGAAGAGTAAGTTATTGATGTGGATCAAAGTTGGCGAAGCAAAAACCTGAAAATAAGGAAAGAATCTCGTGTCCGACTGAATCTTCGGATGCACTTGACTGGGATTTGGAGGCTTCAAAAAATGCTCGGAGAGAATAGGGATGATGTCAAAGAAATTCTTCATTTGCCAATGGAAAGTATCCCCGCTGTGACCAAACCGAACTTGAAGGTCTTCAAATGAAGAATTATGGGACAACATCCACAAAAATGATGCTAGTTTCTCTTCGACTTTAATTCTGGTATCTTTCACCAACTTCTCCCTTCGAAGATAATTAGCCAATGATTTGAAGATATGCGGCTCCATCCTAAATGCTACCCGACAGTTTTTGACGTGCCCTTCGAGTAACTCCTTAACAAACATCTCGCCTGTTAGCGATGATGTATGGCACGGAATCCTCCGCTCCCTAAGAGCAACTCCATTGGTCTCTATCAAATGTAGTGCAGGGAAAACAAATAACATCATTTCGTCATCCTCCTCCTCCCTCTTCCTAACACGATCCCTCATTTCCGGATCCATTCCAAGTCTAAAGAAGAAAAATGCCGCTAGTTATTACTAGTACACCTAAACAGTAAGAGTGCAAGTTGTACAAACAAACAGTTCATATGTCCGGCATCGGAACATCATCAAACAGAAAGGACAACAGTGGAAAAAAGGACAACTGCAATGTCTAGTAATGTCAATAGGAAGGAGGTAGCACTTCAGCTCAAATTCTTCAACAACTACAATGTCTAGTAATGTCAGATATTAACATAGCTCTCAGCTTACAAAAAAACAGTTTGTAACACAGATCTATTGACCAAGCAATAATAATCAACAGTAATATGAGTAAGGAGAAGATTAAAACAACATGATTAATCTACCTTGTCCTTCACGATGCTGCCCAATTCAGGGTCTTGCTGCAGCTGAGGCGATGAAGCTAGCCTATAGAAAATGGAGACAAAATATAGATTTAGCTATATTTTCGTTATGTACACAAATTGCACAATGTATATTTAGATAATCAAGAACAAGAATCAAGAACAGATGATGATTACACACCATGAATCAGTGCCGATTCTACTCAACAGGCTTGAACAGGCTCAAGCCTGCCCTAAAAAATCGCCAAAAAAATTACTACTAAGCGCACTAGTTAGGCCTAGCCTAGAAAATAAAAACTTCCAGCCATCTTATTGCATCACGCTGCACTACCTCCAACAAAAATTAACATATTTGAAGTTCAGCCTACCCTCCATTTGCGTCCTAGATTCGGCACTGCCATGAAGAGAACAACTTATATACTCTGCCAATGATCATACCGGAAGTATCTTATGTTCAGAAAGAAGAACATGCTATTTGAAAATTACTTCACATGTTGCAGTTTGAACAGACTAAAATGTTGACAACTGCAAGAATGAACAACAACATATAAGATCTTAACTGATGAATGAGTAAAACACATTTCTTAGCCGATGCAACTACACATACTTCTCAGTAATTAACTGAACCAAAAACCATATGAATGAGTAATTAACTTATCAGCATAGGTAACCTAGCTGACCTTCCTTTCTCATTTCAATATTCAGTGACAACACCCAGCAAGCAACCACTGCATTGCCTATCTAAATAACAATTGATGCTAGTTCCTAGGAAATCCCAAGAAAGTCTGACCTTGACATTTGGGAAGACATATCAAGATCCGACTAGGTTTTTATGGAGGCGAATCAGTGCTGCTAGAGAGAGAGACAGTGGGAGGGGAAGGGGGAGGGGGAGGGGGAGGGGGAGAGAGAACTAACCAGATATCTCGTCTCCTGCAGCAACCACTTCTCAGAGCTAGGGTTCCGGCCGCGGCAAGGGGGCGGCGGGGGAGATGGGACAATCGGAGGTTAGGGTTCCGGCATGGCTTCGTGGCAGGTCGTCGAACCAGGGGGACGCCCTCCTCTCCGCATAGGTTGCGCCGCCGCCGCCGTCCACTCGCCGCCGCCGCCGTCCGCTTCTGTCGCCTCGCTCGGGAGAGACAAAACAAGCGCCTCGCTCGGGGATTGCTTCCACGGGGTGCCAGGAGATGTTTTTTTCCGCATGGGTTTGGAGGGGTTTGGGCCGGGGAAATACCACACGCGGCTTAACCGAATGGAAAAAACTGGATGGGACGGGTTTATTCCCCGGCGGGGGAAATCCCTGCGGACCCGCGTGGATTAGACCCAAAACCTCGCGGGGCTGGGCTTAACCGAACGAGGCCTAATGGTAGATGGAACGAGAGCCCTCTCTAGCCGGTCATAAATTTTGAGGGGATGGGCAGGAAGATGTGACTCAAGCTGTTCGAACTATACACCAACAAGGCACCCGCTCAGTCATGTCAATCTTTAGATTGGATGCATTGTGACTTGTGAAGACTTCACGTTCTAATTTGCTTCGTCAAGGACCAAGATGTGGCCGTGTGGGTGAGTGTCCTTGTGCAATTGCAGATACGTGATAGCTATTGTATCTATCCACAGCAGTGTATACTGTTTGGTTTCATTTTTTCTAGAATCTTCTCGCGGAATGAAACTTTAAGTACTCTCTCCGAGCCATATTAGTTGTTGCTAAAATATATGTATCTATAATTAAATGTAGGTTGGGGTTAGTTTATGTGCTCTGGCCATCCCTTTTCCCATGGGGTTTCTTGAGAAACTAATATTTTTCTTGTGGAGGGGGCATTGGGCATTACAAGTCGTTGAACATTAAGATGATTTCTTTTTAGTTCCACCTCCTAGCGATGTAGAGAAGATACCATGTATTATTGCCTAAATATACTACAGAACATTATGCATGCAGTAGTGATTGTCTGATGTATACAATATTTATTCTTCTATGGTGAAATCAATAGCTTTGTTGCTGGGTTTAAGCAAAATCAGTGTCAGAGTAGTTCTTACATGCTTTAGACATTTATATTGCAATGGCAATTATTCATGTACATGGAACACTTCTTGAACATGTATATACTCTCTTATGTATGATGTTATCTACACCGTGTTTTTGTTTGTGTATTCTTTATCATGTGATTCTCTTGGATTCAGAGATAAAGCTGGTGAATGTCGTCACAATTGAGAAATGTGTGCGGTCAGATTTTTAATTGTAGTGAGCACTGAGAAGCCGGGTAGAGAGAACAACAAGTCTTCCTGCAAAGTGAAGCTGGGGAAGAAAATGTTTGTGGTCCGTGTGTACCTATAAAAAATATAACATTGTTTTGATCAATGTCTCGGTATAGTTTTGTTGTTCCGTAGTAATGCACGGGCTCTTGACTATATTACTTGAGTAAACAATGTTTTACATAATCTTTTGTGATTCCGTTGCGTAGCACGGGCACCTTACTAGTCTAATGATAAGAATGAACTTACTCCACAAAGAATTGTTGCAGGCTATAGAATGGTAATTGATTTTAGAAAATTAAATAAAGCAACTAGAAAAGATCATTACCCTCTGCCTTTTATTGATCAAATGCTAGAAAGATTATCTAAGCACACACATTTTTGCTTCCTTGATGGATATTCCATTTTTTCACAAATATCTATTCTCAACCTGATCAAGAAAAGACCACTTTCACTTGTCCCTTTGGAACTTATGCTTATAGACGTATGCCTTTTGTTTCTGCAATGCACCTGCTACCTTTCAAAGATGTATGACTGCTATATTTTTTGACTTTTGTGAAAAGATTGTTGAGGTTTGCATGGATGACTTCTCTGTTTATGGGAAGTCTTTTGATGATTGTTTGAGCAATCTTGACCGAGTTTTGCAGAGATGTGAGCAAAAAAATCTTGTCTTGAATTGGGAGAAGTGCCACTTTATGGTTAATGAAGGTATTGTTTTGGGCCATAAAATTTTTGAAAGAGGTATTGAAGTGGACAAAGCTAAGGTTGATGCAATTGATAAAATTCCATGTTCTAAAGATATCAAAGGTATTCGTAGTTTCCTAGGTCATGCTGGTTTCTATAGGAGATTTATCAAAGACTTTTCTAAAATTTCTAGGCCTCTTACAAACCTTTTGCAAAAGGATGTTCCTTTTGTTTTTGATGATGATTGTTTAGAAGCCTTCAAAACACTCAAGAAAGCCTTAATTTCTACACCTATTGTTCAACCACCTGATTGGAACTTGCCTTTTGAAATTATGTGTGATGCTAGTGATTATGTTGTTGGTGCTGTTCTAGGACAAAGAGTTGATAAGAAACTAAAAGTCATTCATTATGCTAGTAAAACTCTAGATAGTGCTCAACAAAGTTATGCTACTACTGAAAAAGAACTCCTAGTAGTGGTGTTTGCTTGTGATAAATTTAGATCTTACATTCTTGATTCAAAATTAATTGTTCACACTAATCATGCTGCTATAAAATATCTTATGGAAAAGAAAGATGCTAAACCTAGACTTATTCGATGGGTCCTTGATGTCTACTACGCAACTTTATTCATGTAGACTCCTGTTGGGCCTCCAAGCGCAGAGTTTTGTCGGACAGTAGCAATTTTCCCTCAAGTTGATGACCTAAGGTTTATCAATCCGTGGGAGGTGTAGGATGAAGATGGTATCTCTCGAACAACCCTGCAACCAAATACAAGAAATCTCTTGTGTCCCCAACACACCCAATACAATGGAAAATTGTATAGGTGCACTAGTTCGACGAAGAGATGGTGATAAAAGTGTAATATTGATGGTAGAAATATATTTTGATAATCTGAATAAATAAAAACAGCAAGGTACCAACTAGTAAACGGACACAAAAACGGTATTGCAATGCTTGAAAACAAGGCCTAGGGTCCGTACTTTCGCTAGTGCAATCTCTCAACAGTGCTAACTATTGGGGAGCACAGTATTTCAAAAAAATTGCCTACGATCACACAAGATCTATCTAGGAGATGCATAGCAACGAGCGGGGAGAGTGTGTCCACGTACCCTCATAGACCAAAAGCGGAAGCGTTTAGTAACGCGGTTGAGGTAGGTGAACGTCTTCGTGATCCAACCGATCCAAGTACCGAATGTTCGACACCTCCGCGATTAGCACATGTTCAGCTCGGTGATGTCCCTCAAACTCTTGATCCAGTTGAGGCTAAGGGAGAGTTCCATCAGCACGACGGTGTGATGATGGTGTTGATGAAGTTACCGGTGTAGGGCATCGCCTAAGAACCACGACGATATGACCGAGGTGTGTAACTGTGGAGGGGGGCACCGCACACGGCTAAGATAAGACTTGGTGTGCCTTTGGGGTGCCCCCCTCCCACGTATATAAAGGGGGAGGACGAGGAGGCCGACCCTAGAGGGGGCGCGCCAAGGGGGAGTCCTACATGGACCGTAAGCGGAAGCGTTATGACAACGCGGTTGATGTAGTCATACATCTTCAGGATCGACCGATCCTAGCACCGAAAGTACGACGCCTCTGTAATCTGCACACGTTTGGCTCGGTGACGTCCCACGAACTCACGATCCAGTAGAGTGTCGAGCGAGAGCTTCGTCAGCACGACGGCGTGATGACGGTGATGATGAAGCTACCGGCGCAGGGCTTCGCCTAAGCACTGCAACGCTATGACCGAGGTGGATTATGGTGGAGGGGGGCACCGCACATGGCTAAGAGATCCAAGAGATCAATTTTTGTGTCTCCAAGAGGAGGGACCCCCAGTCCGAATTGGACAAGGCGGGGGGCGCCCCCCTTCCTTTCCCCCTCTCTCTCCATCCCTCTCCTCTCCTACTCCCACATGGAAGGGGGAGTCCTACTCCCGGTGGGAGTAGGACTCCTCATGGGGCGCGCCTAGGGTGGCAGGCCCCCTCCCCCACCTCCACTCCTTTATATATGGGGAGGGAGGCACCCCTTGGAGACACAACAATTGATCTCTTGGATCTCTTAGCCATGTGCGGTGCCCCCTTCACCATAATATACCTCGATAATATCGTAGCGGTGCTTAGGCGAAGCCCTGCGTCGGTAGAACATCATCAACGTCACCATGCTGTTGTGCTGACGAAACTCTCCCTCAAAGCTCGGCTGGATCGGAGTTCGAGGGACATCATCGAGTTGAACGTGTGCAGAACTCGGAGGTGCCGTGCGTTCGGTACTTGATCGGTCGGATCGTGAAGATGTACGACTACATCAACCGCGTTGTGCTAACGCTTCCGCTTTTGGTCTACGAGGGTACGTGGACACACTCTCCCCTTTCGTTGCTATGCATCACCATGATCTTGCGTGTGCGTAGGATTTTTTTTTGAAATTACTATGTTCCCCAACAGTGGCATCCGATCCTGGTTTTATGCGTAGATGTTATATGCACGAGTAGAACACAAGTGAGTTGTGGGCGATACAAGTCATACTGCTTAACAGCATGTCATACTTTGGTTCAGTGGTATTGTTGGATGAAGCGGCCCGGACTGACATTACGCTTACGCTTATGCAAGACTGGTTCTACCGACGTGCTTTGCACACAGGTGGCTGGCGGGTGTCAGTTTCTCCAACTTTAGTTGAACCGAGTGTGGCTACGCCCGGTCCTTGAGAAGGTTAAAACAACACTAACTTGACGAACTATCATTGTGGTTTTGATGCGTAGGTAAGAACGGTTCTTGCTAAGCCCGTAGCAGCCACGTAAAACTTGCAACAACAAAGTAGAGGACGTCTAACTTGTTTTTGCAGGGCATGTTGTGATGTTATATGGTCAAGGCATGATGCTAAATTTTATTGTATGAGATGATCATGTTTTGTAACCGAGTTATCGGCAACTTGCAGGAGCCATATGGTTGTCGCTTTATTGTATGCAATGCAATCGCCCTGTAATGCTTTACTTTATCACTAAGCAGTAGCGATAGTCGTAGAAGCATAAGTTGGCGAGAGGACAACGATGCTACGATGGAGATCAAGGTGTCGCGCCGGTGACGATGGTGATCATGATGGTGCTTCGGAGATGGAGATCACAAGCACATATGATGATGGCCATATCATATCACTTATATTGATTGCATGTGATGTTTATCTTTTATGCATCTTATCTTGCTTTGATTGACGGTAGCATTATAAGATGATCTCTCACTAAATTTCAAGGTATAAGTGTTCTCCCTGAGTATGCACCGCTGTGAAAGTTCTTTGTGCTGAGACACCACGTGATGATTGGGTGTGATAGGCTCTACGTTCAAATACAATGGGTGCAAAACAGTTGCACACACGGAATACTCAGGTTAAACTTGACGAGCCTAGCATATGCAGATATGGCCTCGGAACACTGAGACCGAAAGGTCGAGCGTGAATCATATAGTAGATATGATCAACATAGTGATGTTCACCATTGAAACTATTCCATCTCACGTGATGATCGGACATGGTTTAGTTGATTTGGATCACGTGATCACTTAGATGATTAGAGGGATGTCTATCTAAGTGGGAGTTCTTAAGTAATATGATTAATTGAACTTAAATTTTTCATGAACTTAGTACCTGATAGTATTTTGCTTGTCTATGTTGATTGTAGGTAGATGGCCCGTGCTATTATTCCGTTGAATTTTAATGTGTTCCTTGAGAAAGCAAAGTTGAAAGATGATGTTAGCAATTACACAGACTGGGTCCATAACTTGCGGATTATCCTCATTTCTGCGCAGAAGAATTACGTCCTGGAAGCACCGCTAGGTGCCAGACCTGCTGCAGGAGCAACACCAGATGTTATGAACATCTGGCAGAGCAAAGGTGATGACTACTCGATAGTTCAGTGTGCCATGCTTTACAGCTTAGAACCGGGACTTCAACGACGTTTTGAACGTCATGGAGCATATGAGATGTTCCAGGAGTTGAAGTTAATATTTCAAGCAAATGCCCGGATTGAGAGATATGAAGTCTTCAATAAGTTCTACAGCTGCAAGATGGAGGAGAATAGTTCTGTCAGTGAGCATATACTCAGAATGTCTGGGTATAACAATCACTTGATTCAACTGGGAGTTAATCTTCTGGATGATAGTGTCATTGACAGAATTCTTCAATCACTGCCACCAAGCTACAAGAGCTTCGTGATGAACTATAACATGCAGGGGATGGATAAGACGATTCCCGAGCTCTTCGCAATGCTAAAGGCTGCGGAGGTAGAAATCAAGAAGGAGCATCAAGTGTTGATGGTCAACAAGACCACCAGTTTCAAGAAAAAGGGCAAAGGGAAGAAGAAGGGGAACTTCAAGAAGAACAACAAAACAAGTTGCTGCTCAGGAGAAGAAACCCAAGTCTGGACCTAAGCCTGGGACTGAGTGCTTCTACTGCAAACAGACTGGTCACTGGAAGCAGAACTGCCGCAAGTATTTGGCGGATAAGAAGGATGGCAAGGTGAATAAAGGTATATGCGATATACATGTTATTGATGTGTACCTTACTAATGCTTGCAGTAGCACCTGGGTATTTGATATTGGTTCTGTTGCTAATATCTGCAACTCGAAACAGGGACTACGGATTAAGCGAAAATTGGCTAAGGACGAGGTGATGATGCGCGTGGGAAATGGATCCAAAGTTGATGTGATCGCGGTCGGCACGCTACCTCGACATCTACCTTTGGGATTAGTTTTATACCTAAATAATTGTTATTTGGTGCCAGCGTTGAGCATGAACATTATATCTGGATCTTGTTTGATGCTAGACGGTTATTCATTTAAGTCAGAGAATAATGGTTGTTCTATTTATATGAGTGATATCTTTTATGGTCATGCACCCTTGAAGAGTGGTCTATTTTTGTTGAATCTCGATAGTAGTGATACACATATTCATAATATTGAAGCCAAAAGATGCGGAGTTGATACTGATAGTGCAACTTATTTGTGGCACTGCCGTTTAGGTCATATTGGTATTAAGCGCATGAAGAAACTCCATACTGATGGACTTTTGGAACCACTTGATTATGAATCACTTTGTACTTGTGAACCGTGCCTCATGGGCAAGATGACTAAAACGCCGTTCTCCGGAACTATGTAGCGAGCAACAGATTTGTTGGAGATCATACATACAGATGTATGTGGTCCAATGAATGTTGAGGCTCGCGGAGGGTATCGTTATTTTCTCACCTTCACAGATGATTTAAGCAGATATGGGTATGTCTACTTAATGAAACATAAGTCTGAAACATTTGAAAAGTTCAAAGAATTTCAGAGTGAAGTTGAAAATCATTGTAACAAGAAAATAAAGTTTCTACGATCTGATCGTGGAGGAGAATATTTGAGTTATGAGTTTGGTCTTCATTTGAAACAATGCAGAATAGTTTCGCAACTCACGTCACCCGGAACACCACTGCGTAATGGTGTGTCCGAACGTCGTTATCGTACTTTACTAGATATGGTGCGATATATGATGTCTCTTACTGATTTACCGCTATCATTTTGGGATTATGCTTTAGAGACGGCTGCATTCACATTAAATAGGGCACAATCGAAATCCATTGAGACGACGCCTTATGAATCGTGGTTTGGCAAGAAACCAAAGTTGTCGTTTCTTAAAGTTTGTGGCTGCGATGCTTATGTGAAAAAGCTTCAACCTGATAAGCTCGAACACAAATCGGAGAAATGTGTCTTCATAGGATACCCAAAGGAAACTGTTGGATACACCTTCTATCACAGATCTGAAGGCAAGACTTTTGTTGCCAAATTTGGATCCTTTCTAGAGAAGGAGTTTCTCTCGAAAGAAGTGACTGGGAGGAAAGTAGAACTTGATGAGGTAACTGTACCTGCTCCCTTATTGGAAAGTAGTTCATCACAGAAACCAGTTCCTGTGACACCTGCACCAATTAGTGAGGAGGCTGATGATATTGATCATGAAACTTCAAATCAAGTTACTACTAAACCACGTAGGTCAACCAGAGTAAGATCCGCACCAGAGTGGTTCAGTAATCCTGTTCTAGAGGTTATGTTACTAGACCATGACGAACCTCTGAACTATGAAGAAGCGATGGTGTGCCCAGATTCCGCGAAATGGCTTGAGGCCATGAAATCTGAGATGGGATCCATGTATGAGAACAAAGTGTGGACTTTGGTTGACTTGCCCGATGATCGGCAAGCGATTGAGAATAAATGAATCTTCAAGAAGAAGACTGACGCTGACGGTAATGTTACTATCTACAAAGCTCGACTTGTTGCAAAAGGTTTTTGACAAGTTCAAGGGAT
Source organism: Aegilops umbellulata (assembly GCA_032464435.1). Taxonomy (NCBI): domain Eukaryota; kingdom Viridiplantae; phylum Streptophyta; class Magnoliopsida; order Poales; family Poaceae; genus Aegilops; species Aegilops umbellulata. The sequence continues at coordinate 338,625,065 of CP136058.1, forward strand.
TGACTACGATGAGACTTTGTCACCCGTAGCGATGCTTAAGTCTGTCCGAATCATGTTAGCAATTGCCACATTTTATGATTATGCAATTTGGCAAATGGATGTAAAAACTGCATTCCTGAATGGATTTCTGGAAGAAGAGTTGTATATGATGCAACCGGAAGGTTTTGTCGATCCAAAGGGAGCTAACAAAGTGTGCAAGCTCCAGCGATCCATTTATGGACTGGTGCAAGCCTCTCGGAGTTGGAATAAATGTTTTGATAGTGTGATCAAAGCATATGGTTTTATACAGACTTTTGGAGAAGCCTGTATTTACAAGAAAGTGAGTGGGAGCTCTGTAGAATTTCTGATATTATATGTGGATGACATATTGCTGATTGGAAATGATATAGAATTTCTGGATAGCATAAAAGGATACTTGAATAAGAGTTTTTCAATCAAAGACCTCGGTGAAGCTTCTTTCATATTGGGCATCAAGATCTATACAGATAGATCAAGACGCTTAATTGGACTTTCACAAAGCACATACCTTGACAAAGTTTTGAAGAAGTTCATAATGGATCAAGCAAAGAAAGGGTTCTTGCCTGTGTTACAAGGTGTGAAGTTGAGTAAGACTCAATGCCCGACCACTACAAAAGATAGAGAGAAGATGAAAGCTGTTCCCTATGCTTCAGCCATAGGCTCTATCATGTATGCAATGCTGTGTATCAGACCTGATGTGTGCCTTGCTATAAGTTTAGCAGGGAGGTACCAAAGTAATCCCGGAGTGGATCACTGGACATTGTTCAAGAACATCCTGAAATACCTGAAAAGGACTAAGGATATGTTTCTCGTTTATGGAGGTGACAAAGAGCTTGTCGTAAATGGTTACGTCGATGCAAGGTTTGACACTGATCTGGATGATTGTAAATCGCAAACCGGATACGTATTTACATTAAACGGTGGAGCTGTCAGTTGGTGCAGTTCTAAACAAAGCGTTGTGGCGGGATCTACGTGTGAAGCGGAGTACATAGGTGCTTCGGAAGCAGCAAATGAAGGAGTCTAGATGAAGGAGTTCATATCCGATCTAGGTGTCATACCTAGTACATTGGGTCCAATGAAAATCTTTTGTGACAATACTGGTGCAATTGCCTTGGCAAAGGAATCCAGTTTTCACAAGAAAACCAAGCACATCAAGAGACGCTTCAACTCCATCCGGGATCAAGTCCAGGTGGGAGACATAGAAATTTGCAAGATACATACGGATCTGAATGTTGCAGATCCGTTGACTAAGCCTCTTCCATGAGCAAAACATGATCCGCACCAAGGCTCCATGGGTGTTAGAATCATTACTATGTAATCTAGATTATTGACTCTAGTGCAAGTGGGAGACTGAAGGAAATATGCCCTAGAGGCAATAATAAAGTTATTATTTATTTCCTTATATCATGATAAATGTTTATTATTCAGCCGAGATAACATAATTCCTTTTCGACCGCTCCCGCTCCTAGGCGACCACCGCCGGTGGCCACACCTCCCCCAGCCACTGGCCACTCCGGAGGTGGCAGCCACCACATAGTCATGGAGAGTCTCCTCCATTGGGACTTCTCTCCGGGCTTGGCGATTGAATCTCAGGTACGTGACAAGTTTGGGTCCACGGTGCACTTCTCTTCGGCCAACCCTAGATCCTCCAAGGAATTCTTACTTGTCGTCTCGTTCTCTTTGGCATCATTCACTTTGACAGAGGAATCAGTGGCCCTCATGCTCCAATCTTGCATCGGTGGTCTCAGCTCGAGGTTTAGGGTTTTGCAGCTAAGTGATCGCCGTTTCCGGTTCTCGGTATCCTCAAATCGTGTGGGACACTTTATCTATGGCCTTAAGGATCGGATTTGGCCAGATTTCATTTGTCATTTTCATCTCTTTCGTGGAGAAATTGAATCAGGATGTGTTCGGTCGGAGATTGTTTGGCACGCGGATAGTTTTCTTCCTAAGGTCGGTTTGCGTCCTATAGCTGTTAAATCTAAATGGCTTCAAGATCAGCAGAGCAATATTGATCAGCAGAGATTGGGTGTTCAACTCCCGGTGCCTTTGCGATGTGATGATCAAATTTCCTCGCCGGAGTTGAGACCGATTCCAGCCGCTGAAGGCATCTCTATTGGACAGTTCAACTTTCCGATGTTTACGGATCCAGAGCTGAATATCCGGCTGGGGGATTTTATTTGTTTTCAAAAGGATAATTTGCACGCCATGCCTTCTTTCAATGGATCTCGTTTCAGGGAGTCCTATTGGAATTCTATCTCAGATGAAAAGCTATATCATATTATGGATGGTTGGCAAGCGGGTTATTTTGATGATGATGTCTCTTCTATGGTCCAGATCAAAGATGTGCCAACTCAGGAATATATTGACTCTCGTTTGCTGAAATGCTTAAATTGCACACGTCATGGCCATCTTGCCTCAGACTGCCCAGGTATTTTTTTGCCAACGTTGCACTCGTCTCATCGATCAATGTTTGTGTCATGACTATCAGCATGACCGGATAGATACATGCATATTAGGCCGTAAGATACATATCTGTCTAGCGTGTAAACATAGTGATCATTCTATAACTAGTTGTCCTGGGCTTATGAGGTGTCGATTCTGTAGTTTATTGGGTCATACTGCTTGCCATGGGAGTTGGAATGGGCCTATTTATCGTTGGCAGCCCAAGAGCTTCAAACAAACTTTGCCTGTTTTTGGGGAACGGAAAGATATCAGCCACCCAGGATGGCGGGATATACACGGTAAAAATCAGGGTCAGTTCTGGAAAGTGAAACAGAAAATCCCGTGTACAGGTGACGTGGCTAGCCCTCATTGCTTGTCGATACGACTCCCTCCCCCCGCAGCTGTCAACTCCACTGCCCTGGGGGCCCAATCAGACGTAGTCCTCCCAGTTTCGTTCACCTCCCCTTCCTCCTCTGTTCTTGCCTCACCCTCCCCTGCTCCAAGCACGGAGCCCTTGAAAAACCCTAGTGGTTCCGCCATGGCGAACTTTCCGGTTAGCCCTTTTGCCTTCACCCCCATCGGAGCAAACATTGAGCGCGGGCCAGATCATCGGCTGCAGAGGAGCACTATGGTTGTGGATGAGCCGCCGATGAACCATGAAAGGTACGCTCTGATTGAGATCACCCCCCAGTGCCAGATCATTAGAAGAGGTATTGGTTAGAGGAAGTTTGTCGGATCATTAGGGAAGATCTGGAGTATCAGATTGAGGACGAGTTTGTCTATCCGATTGCAGTAGGCTGAGTTGCTTTTCTTGATGTTCAGAGTAGGGATGACGCCATTAGAGAGGGGCCACATGCTTTAACTGAGGATTCTTATTGCACTTTAATCCCCATGATGAAGGGATTAACATGAGAATGCCCGCTTTTGAGTATGAAGTTTGGATTTTAATGCTTGCTTTCCCTACGGATTACATGACTGAACATTATGTTCATAAGGCGGTTTCTCGGTTCGGTAAACTGCTGGCTTGGCCAAGACCAAACGAGAACAAAGCTAGAGTTCTTGTTGAATGTCACATCAAAGATATTGCAGAAGTTCCTCATAGTCTGCTTGTCACCAAAGTTGGAATGCTGCCGGGACTGGGCCGTTCTTGGTCCGTCCCTGTGTATGTGTTGAATGGCAGAAACACAATGCCGGGTCTGCAAGGGACTGAAGATACTCCACCACTTCTGAATGCATCTCCGCACCCATATATCCTGCCCTACTATACTATCATGCATCAAGCTAGGATTAATGAGATGGAGGCCCAGCAAGCAGCTAATGAGGCTGCTTGGAATGGAAATGAGCAAGCCCAGGATCAGGTGCAAGCCAATGATTGGAGTGCATGGCCAGTTTTACCACCTCCGTACACAGGTTTCGGCTTTAGAACTTACTTTGAGTACGATGGACCGTCTCTGATGGATGGTGTGTCACAAGAGCACAACTTGGTGGACAATCTGTCTGATGCTTGGTCTGAATATTCTTATGTGGAGGATTTGGCCGACAGTTTCATCAATGGTGCTCCTTTTGTTGTTCATGCTTTTGTCAGAGCTGGAGGCTCTGTAGCTGCTATGTTCATTGCTACTGACAGTGATTTGATTTCATGGATGGGTGGCATGCTCAAGAGGATCTATACCCACTCTATATTACCTGTTGTGTCTCCCAGTACAGCATGTTTCCCACTCAATCCTTTCACTGTTATTCAGTTTCAGCTTGATCGTGTGTGCATGGCTCTGCTCGCCCAAGTGAGGCCGGAAACTGATGTTTTTGGACGCATCTTCAGTTCAGTTTTTAGAGTGGGTAATGTGTTTGTTCTGTCTGCCTCGTTGGAAGATTCAAACTCTGTGATGCCAGTTCTGGAGGAACCACTGCCTGCCCTCCCAGGGAGTCTGGATGTGTTTGACTGTGTGGATCGTGCTATGGGCCCGATCGGTCGTATGATGCTCAAGGAGCCAGCCCATGTGGACATTGTCTTTCTTCGTCGCAGTGCCCGCTCAAACAAATACGACGGGTTCAGGGTCCCTCCCATTACTGACAAGCGAGCTAGAACGTCCAAGGTCAAGCCTAGGAGGAATCCATCTCTTCATGGCCTCTCCATTGGTGGCACACCTAGCGCTGGGAGACATGGAAAGGTATCTAATGCTGTCCCACCTCCTACTACTATCCATGCTATTCAGTCCATTGGGACTAATATGTGTGGTGTTCATCCGAGCCAGCTAAGCACAGGGAAGTTGCTTGCTATCCAAGGTGGGCAGAAGAGCGATGCCACGGATCCTGATGCAGCTTAAAGCATGGAAAGTTCTCTGCTGGAATGTCCGAGGGATCAACTCCGACAAGAAGCAGCTGGCGTTGTGTAATGCTATTAGTAGTAGTGGTTGTTCAGTTATCTGTCTGCAAGAAACTAAGCGTGCTACCTTTGATGCTCCTTTTGTTAAACTTTTTTGTCCCAAAAAAATTGATAAGTTTGAGATGGTGCCCACTCAGGGGGCCTCTGGTGGTTTAATTGTGTTGACAACTCGGTGTTCTCTGGCGGTGTGTTTTGCTCTGAATCCTTTGCTTTGGGCGTTCAATTTACTTCCATGCAAACAGCCAGATCTTGGAAACTCATTAATGTTTATGGGCCTTGTGCTGGATCAGGCAGAACTGCTTTCACATCATGGCCGTTTGAACTGGATATACCTGATGATGAGGACTGGCTAATTTTGGTGATTTCAATTACATTAGAGCGCCTGATAATCGCAACAAACCGGGGGGATGCTAATGACATGCTTATTTTTAATGATTTCATTCACTCACACGCGCTTGTTGAGTTACCGATTAAGTGTAGGAAGTACATGTGGAGTAACATGCAGACTGATCCCTTGCTCGAATAGATTGATTGGTTCTTCACCTCGTCCAACTGGACTTCTAATTATCCTAACACCACAGTGGGCCCCCTGCCCAAACCAGTGTCTGATCATACTCCATTTATGATTTCGATTGAAACCTCGGTCCCTAAGAGTAAGGCGTTTAGGTTTGAAAACTTCTGGATATCCCACCCAGGATTCTTTGATCTGGTGCAATCCACCTGGGAGAAATACTGCTATGCACCAAACTCGGCTAAACTGTTGTGCAAGAAGTTTAAGAACTTAAGATATGCTCTTAAACGGTGGAGTAAACAGATTTCTCGGTTGAATCTGGGTATCAATAACTCCAACTGGGCTCTTCTGGAACTTGACACTATCAAAGACAAAAGACCTCTCACGATACCTGAAGCCAACTTTAGGTTGATTCTGAAAAACCACCTCGTTACCCTCCTCGGTTACAAACAAGAATATTGGAAAAAGAGGTACACGGTCTGATGTTTTACTTATGGAGGTGATAACACCAAATTCTTTCATTCTGCAGCGTCCGAAAGATACCATAAAAATTCCATAGCTTCGCTTAAACTTCAGGATGGTACGGTGGTGACTGACCATGTGGGTAAAGCAAAAGAACTGTTTGACACTTACAGGGAGAGATTTGGCAAGAAAGGAGAGTACAAAATGAAGTTTGATCTTTCTAGAATCATTAAAAAGGTGGAGGGCCTGGAGGAGCTAACCACACAATTCACACATGATGAGATTGACAGAGTCGTTCACGACATGCCATCGGATAGAGCCCCAGGTCCCGGTGGATTCAATGGCTGCTTTTTGAAATCATGTTGGCACATTATCAAAGAAGATTTCGATTGGCTGTGCAAAGATTTCTATGAAGGTGTCATTTATCTTCAGAGCCTAAACTCGGGATTTATAACACTCATCCCAAAAACCCAGTCACCGGAGACTACTAATGACTTCAGGCCCATCACGCTACTTAATTGTTGTTTGAAGCTAATAACTAAGTTGCTGGCTACTCACTTGCAGAAACTTGTGCTGAAGATCATTCATCGGAACCAGTATGGATTCCTTAAAGGGAGATCGATCCAGGACTGCTTGGCCTGGGCGTTTGAGTATATTCACCAATGCCAAGCATCGGGAAGAGCCTGTTGTATCCTGAAGCTCGACTTCCCGATGGCATTCGATACCATTCAACATGAACCGATGATTGAGATCATGCGACATATGGGTTTTGATGAGAAGTGGTTGGGGTGGATCAAATGTATCTTTTCCTCCGGAAGATCCTCGGTGCTGCTTAATGGAACCGTAGGGAAACAATTCGACTGCCTTTGTGGGGTGCGACAGGGAGATGCCGGTCGGACAGGTATGCTGCATTTGCCCCTGGCCACTTCTGACAGTAACTATCCTGTAATTCAGTATGCTGACGACACGATCGCCGTGCTCCCTACTTGTACCTCGCAAGCGCAAGTGTTGAAATCTATCCTGGTTGATCACGCGAAGTCGGTGGGCCTTAAGATCAACTTTCACAAGTCTACATTGGTTCCCATCAACACTAATCCGGTGCAGGCGGATGAAATTGCAGCCATTTTTGGTTGCTCTATTGGCAACATGCTGTTTACGTACCTGGGCCTACCCATGGGCACCACGCGCCCGAGCATGACCGACCTCATGCTGCTGGTGATCTCGGTTCAAAGGAGGGTCCCAGCAGCAGCTTCACTCCTGGATTACGGCTCCAAGCTAACTCTGCTCAATTCGGTGGTCACCTATCTGACTATTTACGCCATGTGCTCCATCAAGATAAACCCAAAGATCATCGAGCACCTGGATAAGTTGCGCAGGTCATGTCTATGGGTGAGAAAGTCGGATGATGGGTATAGGGGCAGCTCACTGGCAGCATGGGGTATGGTGTGCAAACCCAAGAGCAAGGGCGGTCTAGGGATCATTGAGCTTAAGACCCAAAACCAAGGGCTACTGTTGAAACAACTTCACAAATTCAATAACAAATATGATGTTCACTGGGTAAGTTTAGTTTGGGACACCTACTATGTGGGCAAAATACCGCATGCCTCTGATCCGTGTGGATCTTTCTGGTGGTGAGACCTCATGCAACTATCCGATATATATAGAGGGGTCACAAAATTGGAGGTATTGGCAGGGGATACAATCCTATTTTGGAAACACAAATGGAATACTGAGATTTTTCAAGATAGGTACCCGAGAGCCTTTTCCTTTGCCAAGGAGCCAGATATCTCAGTGAGGCATCTCTTGTCCTCTGAGATATTGGGTGATATGTTCCACCTGCCTATATATTTGGAGGCTAGGAGTGAGGTTGTTGGACTGCAGTTAGAGACCTTGGATACCTCAATGGCTGATGGCAAGGATGCGTGGTCTTGTGTTTGGGGGGGTGGTGAGTTTCGATCCTCAAAATACTATGCCCACTGTTTTAGCCAGATACAAGTGGATGAGGCTTTTGGCTGGATCTGGAAAACCAAATGTACAATGCAATGGAAGGTATTCTTGTGGTTGCTGTTGGCTGACAGATTGAACACAAGAAATATGCTCTAGAGAAGACACTTCAGAGTCCAAAATGATGACTACAATTGCTGAGGGAGTCCTGGATTAGGGGGTATCCGGACAGCCGGACTATAACCTTTGGCCGGACTGTTGGACTATGAAGATACAAGATTGAAGACTTCGTCCCGTGTTCGGATGGGACTCTCCTTGGAGTGGAAGGCAAGCTTGGCAATACGGATATGTAGATATCCTTCCTTGTAACCGAGTCTGTGTAAACCTAGCCCCCTCCGGTGTCTATATAAGCCGGAGGGTTTAGTCCGTAGGACACAACAACAATCATACCATAGGCCAGCTTCTAGGGTTTAGCCTCTCTGATCTCGTGGTAGATCTACTCTTGTACTACCCATATCATCAATATTAATCAAGCATGAGTAGGGTTTTACCTCCATCGAGAGGGCCTGAACCTGGGTAAAAACATCGTGTCCCTTTGAAAGCACAAGTGCTCCCTGGGTGGTTTTGGTAATTAATGTCAACATAACTCTTGTTGGACTAACACTTTTACGTAGTATGTTTCAGATAAGTTCAACAATGAAGTGGCATGGACTAAAGGATGTGGAACTCCTTCAAGATGCTAAGGACATAGGATTGGCTCAAGCTTCAAGATCAAGACTCTACATTTTATATTTTAGTGATCCAAGATCACATTGAGTCTATAGGAAAAGCCAATACTATCAAGGAGGGATGAGGTGTTGCTTAATGAGCCTCTTGCTTCATGTGCTTAGTGATATGCTCTAAAACCCTCAACTATCTTCCCACATCCACATATGACCTAAACCAAAAGTCAAACTCGGCCCCATCGATTTTTTCTATCCGGCGCCAGCGAGTTTCACTTGTCATAGCCACTGCCACAAACCCTAGCAATTCGGTTTCACCGATAGGGATCTCGGTCTCACCGAGATGGGATTGTAATCTCACTGTGTATGTCCATTGCCAAAATCGGTCTCACCGAGTTTGAGCAATCGGTACTACCGAGATTACAATGCAAAACCTCTGATTAGCTTGTTACCAAAATCGGTCCCACCGAGTTTGTGTAATCGATCTCACCGAGTTTGCCTGACCAACTCTCTGGTTAGCTAATTACCAAAATCGGTCCCACCGAGTTTGTGTAATCGGTCACAGCGAGATTACGTTATGCCCAAACCCTAACCATATCGGTCCTACCGAGTTGCATCTCAGTCCCACCGAAAATCCTAACGGTCACTAGGTTTGCTAAATCGGTCCGACCGAGTTTAACGATTTGGTCTCGCCGAGTTTGGCAGATTGTGTGTAACGGTTAGATTTTGTGTGGAGGCTATATATACCCCTCCACCCACTCTTCATTTGTGGAGAGAGCTATCAGAACACATCTACACTTCCAATACACATGTTCTGAGAGAGAACCACCTACACTTGTGTTGAGCTCAAGATATTCCATTCCTACCATATGAATCTTGATCTCTAGCCTTCCCCAAGTTGCTTTCCACTCAAATCTTCTTTCCACCAAATCCAAATCCTGTGAGAGAGAGTTGAGTGTTGGGGAGACTATCATTTGAAGCACAAGAGCAAGGAGTTCATCATCAACACACCATTTGTTACTTCTTGGAGAGTGGTGTCTCCTAGATTGGCTAGGTGTCACTTGGGAGCCTCCGAAAAGATTGTGCAGTTGAACCAAGGAGTTTGTAAGGGCAAGGAGATCGCCTACTTCATGAAGATCTACCGCTAGTGAGGCAAGTCCTTCGTGGGCGACGGCCGTGATGGAATAGACAAGGTTGCTTCTTCGTGGACCCTTCATGGGTGGAGCCCTCCGTGGACTCGCGCAACCGTTACCCTCCGTGGGTTGAAGTCTCCATCAACGTGGATGTACGATAGCACCACCTATCGGAACCACGCCAAAAACATCCGTGTCTCCAATTGCATTTGAATACTCCAAACCTTTCCCTTTACATTCTTGCAAGTTGCATGCTTTACTTTCCGCTGCTCATATACTCATTGCATGCTTGCTTGATATGTATTGTATGTGTTAAACTTGTGCCTAAACTCCACCTAAACTTAAGAATATTAAAAACTGTAACTTTTGGCACTTAGTGTCTAATCACCCCCCTCTAGACACCTCTTCTCGATCCTTTCACCCTTGTCTCCTGTTACCATCCGCCTAGACGCACAGTTCGGGACCCCCTACCCGAGATCCGCCGGTTTTGACACCGACATTGGTGCTTTCATTGAGAGTTCCTCTGTGTCGTTGTCATTAGGCTTGATGGCTCCTTCAATCATCGTTAGCGATGCAGTCCAGGGTGAGACTTTTCTCCCCGGACAGATCTTTGTATTCGGCGTCTTTGCACTGTAGGCCAATTCGCTTGGCCATCTGGAGCAGATTGAAAGTTACACCCCTGGCCATTAGGTCTGGTTTGGAAGCTTGAACTACACGGCCGACATCCGCGGAGACTTAATCTTCGACAGATTCGAGCCTCGGCCGAGTGCGTCACACTATCACGATGGGCATGATTTAGCTCTGCCGCCGAACAGTGTCCTGGAGACCGCACCTACATCCGCTCCGACCTTTAATTCGGAGCCAACTGCGCCATCCGAGGGCGGGTGGTTAGACCCCGTCGCGGAAGCAGCAGCCTCAACGGCGATCGAGCCGAACGCCAACCTTACCCTTCGCGAGGTCCGTGACTCCACCTTGGCGGACTCTCCTCCGGACTCTAAACCATCCGCGCCCCTACCAATCGAATCCGATTGGGCGCCGATCATGAAGTTCACCGCCGCGGATATCTTTCAGCACTCGCCCTTCGACGACATACTGAATTCACTAAAGTCCCTCTACTTGTCAGGAGAGTCTTGGCCGGATTATGACCAGCAGGATTGGGATGCGGATGACGAAGAAATTCGACGCCCACCCACCACCCACTATGTAGCCACTGTCGAAGATTTGACCGACATGCTCGACTTTGACTCCGAAGACATCGACGGTATGGATGACGATGCAGGAGACGAAGAGGAACCACCGCCCATAGGGCACTAGACAGCCACCTCATCCCACGATGTATACATGGTGGACACACCCAAAGTAAACGACAACGAAGAGCAGAAGGGCGCAGCGAAGGATCATTCCCTTGAAAAGCAGTCAAAGCGGCGGCGTAAGCGCCGCTCCAAACCCCGCCTCAACAGAAACAACGGTCACATAGACCCAGCCATAGAGCAGGGTGAGCCGGCGGACGACAAACATGGCATTGAACAAACATCCGACCAGGGAAACACGGATAATCGAACCGAACAACCTGTCTTCGGCGATAACAGTCCGGATGACCTCACGCCTGACAAGCGACTGGAGCAGAAGAACCTCCACAAAAGGCTCATCGCCACCGCGCGTATCCTGAAAAAGTAGAAGCGGAAGCTCAAGACTGCGGAGGATGCACTTAGAATCAAATGGAGCAAAGTACTCAACACTGCAGACAAATACGGCGACAGTCGCCACACAAAGAGCTACCCGAAGCGAAAGCTACTGCCTGAATTTGATGAGGAGGCCTTAGAGCCCCCGCAATCAAAAACAAAGCAGCCATCTGGTCCGATAGACAACCCCATGGCCAACACAGAGCGGCAAGCAACGCCGCACACACGCCAGCACGCGATCCACATGAGGACTCACATCGAAAAGACGGCCCAACCAGATCTATCTACGTGCCAAGAAAGCATGTTCCAGCAAGCAATGCAACATAAGAAAAATCCGAACACCACGGTACACCCAAATACAGGGGTGCTACACACCCCCTATGTTTCACCGACGAGGTGCTGGACCATGAATTTCCAGAGGGATTGAAACCCGTAAACATAGAGGCATACGACGGAACGACAGACTCTGGGGTCTGGATTGAGGACTATATCCTCCATATCCACATGGCCAGAGGAGACGACCTCCACGCCATAAAGTACCTACCCGTCAAGCTCAAAGGGCCAGCCTGGCATTGGCTTAAAGGCCTTCCCAAAAACACCATTGGAAGTTGGGAAGAGCTCGAGGACGCTTTCCGGGCAGATTTTCAAGGGACCTATGTCCGACCTTCGGATGCAGACGACTTAAGTCATATAACTCAACAGCCCGGAGAGTCAGCCCGAAAGCTTTGGAACAGATTTCTTACTAAAAAGAATCAAATAGTCGACTGTCCGGACGCCGAAGCCTTAGTAGCTTTTAAACACAGCGCTCGAGACGAATAGCTCGCCAGACACCTCGGCCAAGAAAAACCAAGAACAATGGCTGCATTAACAAGCCTCATGACCTGCTTTTGCGCAGGCGAGGACAGCTGGTTGGCAAGATGCAGCACCAGCGACCCAAGTACATCTGAAGTCAAGGATGGGAACGGGAAGCCACGACGCAACAAAAACCAGCTCCGGAATAAAGAAAACAGCCCGAAGACAACGGCAGTAAACGCCGGATTCAAAAGCTCTTGGCAAGGTCAGCAAAAGCTGCCTCTCAAAGATAAAAGGGACGAACTGTACAACCTAAACAAAATTCTGGACAAGATATGTCAAATCCACAGCACCCATGGTAAGCCCGCAAATCATACTCATAGAGAATGTTGGGTCTTCAAGCAGTCCGGCAAACTCAACGCCGAACACAAGGGGCTAGATACACCATGTGAAGACGATGACGAACCCCACAATCAAAACAACGGGGAACAGAAGAAATTCCCACAAGAAGTCAAAACAGTAAATGTGTTACACGTGACAAAGGGGAAAAACGAAGTGGCGCCCACAGAGATATGTGCCCTGCGGCCTATCACCACAGAGTTCTGCCACTGGTTGTCCAAACCGATCACCTTCGGCCATCAGGATTACTCCGCAAGTATCCGGCACGCAGGATGGGCTGCCTTGGCGTTAGACCCGATAATTGACGGATACCACTTTACACGAGTCCTAATGGACGCGACAGTAGTTTAAAACTGATATATCAGGACACAGTCCGCAAAATGGGGATGGACCCAACAAAAATTGGCATAGCAATACTTCCTTTAAAGGAGCAACGCCAGACCCAGAGGCCCATTGCATGGGCTCCCTCCTACTAGAAGTTACTGTTCGGCTCCCCCGATAACTTCCGTAGCGAAAAGCTAATCTTCCACATCGCTCCGTTTAAAAGTGGTTATCAAGCACTACTAGTACGCGAAGCTTTCGCTCGCTTTAACGCAATACCGCATTACGCGTCTCTCACACTTAAGATGCCCGGTCCACGAGGCATCATTTCATTACAAGGAAATATTGAGCGCTCCCCGCACGCAGAAGACTGTGCGGCTGCCTTGGCGGCCACACACTAAAACGGCTGATACGTCTCCAACGTATCTATAATTTTTGATTGCTCCATGCTACTTTATCTACCGTTTTAGGCAATATTGGGCTTTATTATCCACTTTTATATTATTTTTGGGACTAACCTATTAACCGGAGGCCCAGCCCAGATTTGTTGTTTTATGCCTATTTCAGTATTTCAAGGAAAAGGAATATCAGACGGAGTCAAAACGGAACGAAATCAACAGGAGAAGTTATTTTTGGAAGGAAACCCACCTTATGGACTTGGACCCCACGTTAGAAGAGCCACAAGGCGGTCACGAGGGTGGAGGGTGCGCCCTCCCCCCTGGGCGTGCCCCCTGCCTCGTGGGGGCCCCTTAGCTCCACCGACGTTCCCCCTTCACCCGTATATACCGTTGTACCCTAAAACTTCCAGAACAGAAGATAGATCGGGAGTTCCGCCACTGCAAGCCTCCAGAACCACCAAAAACCAATCGGGACCCCTTTCCGGTACCCTGCCGGAGGGGGGATCCATCTCCGGTGGCCATCTTCATCATCCCGGCGCTCTCCATGACGAGGAGGGAGTAGTTCACCCTCGGGGCTGAGGGTATGTAACAGTAGCTATGTGTTTGATCTCTCTCTCTCTCTCTCTCTCTCTCTCTCTCTCTCTCTCGTGTTCTTTCTCGTGTTCCTCTATGGCACGATCTTGATGTATCCCGAGCTTTGCTATTGTAGTTGGATCTTATGATGTTTCTCCCCCTCTACTCCTTTGTGATGAATTGAGTTTCCCCTTTTGAAGTAATCTTATCGGATTGGGTCTTTATGAGAACACTTGATGTACGTCTTGGTGATCAACTTGCGGGTTTCGTGACATTGGGAACCTATGCATAGGGGTTGGCACACGTTCTTGATTCTTCGGTAGAAACTTTGGGGCGCTCTTTGAAGTACTTTTATGTTGGTTGGATAAATCTGAGATTGTGTGATGCATATTGTATAATCATGCCCACGGATACTTGAGGTGACAATGGAGTATCTAGGTGACATTAGGGTTTTGGTTGATTTGTATCTTAAGGTGTTATTCTAGTAAAAACTTCAGGGTTGTTTGTGACACTTATAGGAATAGCCCAACAGATTGATTTGAAAGAATGACTTTGTGGTGGTTTCGTACCCGCCCATAATCTCTACATTTGTTCTCCGCTATTAGTGGCTTTGGAGTGACTCTTTGTTGCATGTTGAGGGCTTGTCATATGTTCTATCTATGTTATTATTGTTGAGAGAACTTGCACTAGCGAAAGTATGAACCCTAGGCCTTGTTTCCTATCATTGCAATACCGTTTACGCTCACTTTTACCACTTGTTACCTTGCTGTTTTTATATTTTCAGTTTACAAAAACCTATATCTTCTATCCATATTGCACTTGTATCACCATCTCTTCGCCGAACTAGTGCACCTATACAATTTACCATTTTATTGGGTGTGTTGGGGACACAAGAGACTCTTTGTTATTTGGTTGCAGGGTTGCTTGAGAGAGACCATCTTCATCCTCACGCCTCCTACGGATTGATAAACCTTAGGTCATCCACTTGAGGGAAATTTGCTACTGTCCTACAAACCTACGCACTTGCAGGCCCAACAACGTCTACAAGAAGAAGGTTGTGTAGTAGACATCAAGCTCTTTTCTGGCGCCGTTGCCGGGGAGGCTAGGTAAGTGAAGGTATATCTTTAGATCTTGCAATCGAATCTTTTTTGTTTCTTGTTTTAGCACTAGTCTAGTTTATAGAAGAAAACTACAAAAAAAATGGAATTGAGTTTGTCTCATACGCTTCATCTTTTTAATATCTTTCGTGAGTATGATGGAAAGGATAATTGTGCTCAAGTGCTAGAAGAAGAGATCTTTAAAATGTTTGGCACTAAATCTTTGAATGATGAGCATGATTGCAATGTTGTTAGTACGAATTCTTTGAATACCCATGATGCTAATAATGATTGCTCTTGTTATGATGAAAATGCCTCCTATAAGCATGTCAATTTTTGTGGAGTAGATTGGGTTTGCAAGTACACACCAAATAGGGAAGATAGATATTGCAAGAGGCATAAGTACTTAGAAACCAAATTGTTGCAAGAAGAGCTAGATGAATGTGCTGAAAGATTCAATATTTTTCGTGCCCCTTGTGAACTTTGCAATAAACATGGTCATTTAAAGCTCCAATGCTATTTGTTTCATGATCAAGTCGTGTCCAAATATTGTGATAATTTGATTACCCTTGAGCATCATAAATAACTTAGCCTTCTTTTGGGTTATGAAGAAATGAAACGTATAAGGGTATTCCAAAATTTAATCTTGATAGAGTTCTTGATTTTGATCTAGAGAAGATTTATATGTATTGTGCGGTGAATTGCATTGAAAATCCTTATATTGCCAATTACATAAAGAAAATAAAACAAATAGAGGATGAAGAGAATACTAACAAAAGGGAAGAGACTTCCCAATATCCTCCTATTATTTCTTATGATGAATCAGGTAACGAGGAGGAGCCTTCTATTCAACCAATCTCATTAATATGGAGCTCCAAAAAGAGGATTGAACCCACACAAGATGTGGTGAAGAAGAATAAAATAAAAAGGAAGAGAGGTAAAAAGGTATCTCTCCCAAATAAAGTTGCTCCTAGTATTCTATGCCCCATGAAAATGAAGATGATACACTTGATGATGATATCGTTATGCCTATTGCTTGTTGTGATGATTATGATTGGGAAGATAATGATACTCCTTATAATCTTGAAAATATTTTTGGCACTTGCTTGGAAGACTATGATAATAATGTTTGCTATACTATTGGTGCTATCCATACTATTAATGATGAGAGTGATTACGCTTATGACACGAAAAGGCCCAAGCTTGGGGAAGCTATGTTTGATGAGGATGACATATTTGAGAATATATTTGCTGCAATTAATGTTTGTCCCAAGCTTGGGGATGCTACGTTTAATAATGATGATATTTTTAGCCGTCCATGTTTTGATATGCAAAGTGATTATGATGAGAACAAAGTTGCTACTTATGATGATTATTGTGATAAAACTTATGCTATAAAAAGTAGTGATGATTATATTTATAAAACTTGTCATGATTATGAG
The DNA here is from genome assembly GCA_032464435.1 of Aegilops umbellulata. Taxonomy (NCBI): domain Eukaryota; kingdom Viridiplantae; phylum Streptophyta; class Magnoliopsida; order Poales; family Poaceae; genus Aegilops; species Aegilops umbellulata. Next base: position 338,641,384 of record CP136058.1, read on the forward strand.
TATCCTTTCTCTGAACATTACTCTTTTAATGTGGAAGCAATTTATAGTATTCAAGTCTCTTATGATACTCCCACTATTCCGAATGAGAAGAATTTTGCTTATGTGGAGAGTAATAAAATTTCTATGCTTATAGATCATGAAAAGAATGCTTTAGGTGCTGGTTATATTGTTGAATTAATTCATGATGCTACTGAAAATTATTATGAGGGAGGAATATATGCTTGTAGTAATAGCAATAATTTCAAGTTTCCTCTCTATGTGCTTAAAATCTTGAAGTTATGCTTATTTTACCTTCCTATGCAAGTTGATTCTTGTTCCCATAAGTTGTTTGCTCACAAACTCCCTATGCATAGGAAGTGGGTTAGACTTAAATGTGCTAGTCATATTCTTCATGATGCTCTCTTTATGTTTCAATTCTTATCTTTTATGTGAGCATCATCGAAATCATCATGCCTAGCTAGGGGCGTTAAACGATAGCGCTTGTTGGGAGGCAACCCAATTTTATTTTAGTTTCTTTCTTTTTGGTTCTGTTTAGGAATAGATAATCCATCTAGCCTCTGTTTACATGTGGTTTTATGTTTTAATTAGTGTTTGTGCCAAGTAGAACCTTTGGGAAGACTTGGGTGAAGTCTTTATGATCATGCTGTAAAAAACAGAAACTTTAGCGCTCACGAGATTAGCTAGAACTTTTTACTGCAGAGTGCTATTTAGTTTATTATTTTTGCAGATGATTACTAGAAAAATTCCTCAGGTCCACCAATTTATTTTAGAATTTTTGGAGTTACAGAAGTTTGCGTTAGTTATAGATTACTATAGACTGTTCTGTTTTTGACAGATTCTGTTTTCATTGTGTTGTTTGCATATTTTGATGAATCTATGTCTAGTAAAATAGTTTATAAACCATAGAGAAGTTGGAATACAGTAGGTTTAACACCAATATAAATAAATAATGAGTTCATTACAGTACCTTGAAGTGGTGTTTTGTTTTCTTTCGCTAACGGAGCTCACGAGTTTTCTATTAAGTTTTGTGTTGTGAAGAGTTTTGGGTAAGGCTTCGATGGACTATGGAATAAGGAGTGGCAAGAGCCTAAGCTTGGGGATGCCCAAGGCACCCCAAGGTAATATTCAAGGACAACCAAGAGCCTAAGCTTGGGGATGCCCCGGATGGCATCCCCTTTTTCGTCTTTGTTCATCGGTAACTTTACTTGGAGCTATTTTTTATTCACCATGTGATATGTGTTTTGCTTGGAGCGTCATTTTATTTTCTTTAGCTTTGCTTGCTGTTTGAATAAAATACCAAGATCTGAAATTTTTAAATGAGAGAGAGTCTTCACATAGTTGCATAATAATTATTTAGCTACTCATTGATCTTCACTTATATCTTGTTGGAGTAGTTCGTCATTTGCTCTAGTGCTTCACTTATATCTTTTAGAGCACAATGGTGGTTTTATTTTGAAGAAATAGATGAACTCTCATGCTTTGCTTATATTATTTTGAGAGTCGTTAATAGCATGGTAATTTGCTTAATGTTAATATACTTAGTGTTCAAGATATGTGAAACTTTCTTTTGAGTGAATTGAATACTAAGATAAAGTTAATGCTTGATAATTGTTTTGAGATATGGAGGTGATAATATCATAGTCGTGCTAGTTGAGTAGTTGTGAATTTGAGAAATACTTGTGTTGAAGTTAGCAAGTACCGTAGCATGCACGTATGGTTAAAGTTGTGTAACAAATTTGAAGCATGAAGTGTACCTGGCTTGTGCATCCTTATGAGTGGCGGTCGGGGACGAGCGATGGTCTTTTCCTACCAATCTATCCCGCTAGGAGCATGCGCGTAGTACTTGATTTTTGATGACTTCTAAATTTTTGCAATAAGTATATGAGTTCTTTGACTAATGTTGAGTCCATGGATTATACGCACTTTTACCTTTCCGCCATTTGCTAGCCTCTTCGGTACCGTGCATTGCCCTTTCTCACATTGAGAGTTGGTGCAAACTTCGCCGGTGCATCCAAACCCCGTGATATGATACACTCTTTCACACGTAAACCTCCCTATATCTTCCTCAAAATAGCTACCATACCTACCTATCATGGCATTTACATAGCCATTCTGAGATATATTGCCATGCAACTTCCACCATCATCATCATCATCATGACATGCTTTACTTTTGTCATATTGCCATTGCATGATCTTGTAGTTGACATCGTATTTGTGGCAAAGCCACCATGCATTATTTTTCATACATGTCACTCTTGATTCATTGCACCATCCCGGTACACCACCGGAGGCATTCATATAGAGTCATATCTTGTTCTAGTATCGAGTTGTAATCAATAGAAGTGTGATGATCATCATTATTAGAGCATTGCCCAATCAAAAAAAGAGAGAAAGGCCAAAAAGAAAAAAAAAGAAACACCCAAAAAAAAGAGAAAATAAAAAGGGCAATGCTACTATCTCTTTTTCCACACTTGTGCTTCAAAGTAGCACCTTGTTCTTCATGTAGTGAGTCTCATATATTGTGCTTCAAAGTAGCACCATGATTTTCATATAGTGAGTCTCATAAGTTGTCTTGTTCATACTACTGGGAATTTTTCATTATAGAACTTGGCTTGTATATTCCAATGATGGGCTTCCTCAAAATGCCCTAGGTCTTCATGAGCAAGCAAGTTGGATGCACACCCACTAGTTTTCTTTTGTTGAGCATTCTTAGCTCTAGTGCATCTGTTGCATGGCAATCCCTACTCCTTGCATTAACATCAATTGATGGGCATCTCCATAGCTCATTGATTAGCCTCGTTGATGTGAGACTTTCTCCTTTTTTGTCTTCTCCACACAATCCCCATCATCATATTCTATACCACCCATAGTGCTATGTCCATGGCTCGCGCTCATGTATTTCGTGAAGGTTGAAAAAGTTTGAGATTATTTGAGTATAAAACAATTACTTGGCTTGTCATCGGGGGAATAGAAGTTGGGAACATATTTGTGTGACGAAAATGAAGCATAGCCTAACTATATGATTTTGTAGGGATGAACTTCCTTTGGCCATGTTATTTTGAGATGACATAATTGTTTGATTAGTATGCTTGAAGTATTATCATTTTTATGCCAATATGAACTTTTATCTTGAATCTTTCGGTTCTGAATATTCATACCATGATTAAGAAGATTTACATTGAAATTATGCCAAAGTATCACTCCGCATCAAAAATTCTTATTTTTATCATTTACCTACTCGAGGACGAGTAGGAATTAAGCTTGGGGATGCTTGATACGTCTCCAACGTATCTATAATTTTTGATTGCTCCATGCTACTTTATCTACTGTTTTAGGCAATATTGGGCTTTATTATCCACTTTTATATTATTTTTGGGACTAACCTATTAACCGGAGGCCCAGCCCAGATTTGCTGTTTTATGCCTATTTCAGTATTTCGAGGAAAAGGAATATCAGACGGAGTCAAAACGGAACGAAATCAACTGGAGAAGTTATGTTTGGAAGGAAACCCACCTGATGGACTTGGACCCCACGTCAGAAGAGCCACGAGGCGCTCACGAGGGTGGAGGGCGCGCCCTCCCCCCTGGGCGCGCCCCTGCCTCGTGGGGCCCCCATAGCTCCACCGACGTTCCCCCTTCACCCTTATATACCGTCGTACCCTAAAACTTCCAGAACAGTAGATAGATCGGGAGTTCCGCCGCCGCAAGCCTCCAGAACCACCAAAAACCAATCGGGACCCCTTTCCGGTACCCTGCTGGAGGGGGGATCCATCTCTGGTGGCCATCTTCATCATCTCGGCGCTCTCCATGACGAGGAGGGAGTAGTTCACCCTCGGGCTGAGGGTATGTAACAGTAGCTATGTGTTTGATCTCTCTCTCTCTCTCTCTCTCTCTCTCTCTCTCTCTCTCGTGTTCTCTCTCGTGTTCCTCTATGGCACGATATCGATGTATCCCGAGCTTTGCTATTGTAGTTGGATCTTATGATGTTTCTCCCCCTCTACTCCTTTGTGATGAATTGAGTTTCCCCTTTTGAAGTAATCTTATCGGATTGAGTCTTTATGAGAACACTTGATGTATGTCTTGGTGATCAACTTGCGGGTTTCGTGACATTGGGAACCTATGCATAGGGGTTGGCACACGTTCTTGATTCTCCGGTAGAATCTTTGGGGCGCTCTTTGAAGTACTTTTATGTTGGTTGGATAAATCTGAGATTGTGTGATGCATATCGTATAATCATGCCCACGGATACTTGAGGTGACAATGGAGTATCTAGGTGACATTAGGGTTTTGGTTGATTTGTATCTTAAGGTGTTATTCTAGTAAAAACTTTAGGGTTGTTTGTGACACTTATAGGAATAGCCCAACAGATTGATTTGAAAGAATGACTTTGTGGTGGTTTCGTACCCGACCATAATCTCTACATTTGTTCTCCGCTATTAGTGGCTTTGGAGTGACTCTTTGTTGCATGTTGAGGGCTTGTCATATGTTCTATCTATGTTATTATTGTTGAGAGAACTTGCACTAGCGAAAGTATGAACCCTAGGCCTTGTTTCCTATCATTGCAATACCGTTTACGCTCACTTTTACCACTTGTTACCTTGCTGTTTTTATATTTTCAGTTTACAAAAACCTATATCTTCTATCCATATTGCACTTGTATCACCATCTCTTCGCCGAACTAGTGCACCTATACAATTTACCATTTTATTGGGTGTGTTGGGGACACAAGAGACTCTTTGTTATTTGGTTGCAGGGTTGCTTGAGAGAGACCATCTTCATCCTCACGCCTCCTACGGATTGATAAACCTTAGGTCATCCACTTGAGGGAAATTTGCTACTGTCCTACAAACCTGTGCACTTGCAGGCCCAACAACGTCTACAAGAAGAAGGTTGTGTAGTAGACATCAACGGCCTCGCCAACCAGATCATCTAACAGGTCGTTAAGACCACGGACACGGCTGGATGAGTCCGGCATAACCATATAATTGATAAAGGTTTGATGGCTATATACCCCTATACAAGGGGCTCCGCGCATATAAACAGGCGACAATAAGGCTCTATTTTACCCATCTTGAATTATACTTTGTTTATTTAATATAACACACACTTTGCATGACTATTTTTTCAACTAAGTACTTCTCTTTCACAGATAACCATCGTGCTACACCCGTCCAGGATACGGCACAACGGAGACACAGGCGCAGACGTGCAGCAGGGACCCGTTCCAAGGATTCTTTTTAGATTAAGACCCTGCGTAAACCTTTTTTACTGTCTCTCGTTGATACACATCCCCCGGATTCTCAGTATAACCGAGAAGGAGGCTGGTGTCTTGGCATGTGGCCACGTCAGAATATTGCACATACCTGGACACCAGGGGCTTATTACAAAGGGCACTGTCCAGCCCGTTTAAAATCACAAAAGACCGAATACCTTAGGGAGTGTTCGGCGTTGCGAGTTTGGCCTTATATGCATCAGCTCCGAATCATGTCTTTGGTCAAATGTTGGGTTTGCCCGGCTCCTGTGTTTTGCTGCCTTACGTTCCGCTCTATCGGCTAAGGCGGCACCAGGAGAACTACTGCGATTGTGCCCCGGTTCAGCCAGGCGAGCACCTCAGTAGGGAAAGCCGAAAACTGACTGTCATGATACAGCGTGAGACTGGTCAACTACTTGATGACTTAGCGGAATCTTCGGGATTCCTCCGCCTTGACGAAGGGCCGTTGCCCTGCCAGGTGCACATGCGCCCCGAATTCGGGTGAGCGCGGCGCCACCATGGGCTATATAGTAGCCCACTGTCAAACTCCTATGGCTAAGTGGAAGTGATAAAGCATTATAGTCTGATTGCCTAGTTCGCTGCGCTATCACCTCCTTAATGGACCAAGACGTTGGATCAAGTGTGAAAATGCGTCTTCTGCGAACACGCCCGCATTATATGCGTGGGGCTGAAGCCGGCGACTGCCATCTTTCAGGTTATATCCATATATACATTAACGGCCGCACAGGAGGTATTATAATTCTTGCAGGCACAAGTATAAAAGCTTTTACATTTCAGCAAAATACTGTTTTTAATAAGAATACATGTTATTCGAACATAATATCCTTCGAGCACTGCGTCTCTATCGAACGAGCGCCCTTCAGAACTTCTTGAAAGTAGTGCTCGGCAGGTACTCGGCTTTCGACCGAATCTTAGGCTGCAACGACGGAAGCCTCCATCTCTGCCCAGTATGTCTTGACACAGGCAAGGGCCATCCGCGCACCCTCCACGCATGCTGACCTCTTCATCGCGTTGATATGTGGCACCGCACCAAGGAACTGCTGAACCAAACTAAAATAACTGTTCGGTTTTGGCCTCTCCGGCCACAGAGGATCCACGACATACCTCATGGCAAGTCCGGACAACCTATTCAGCTCGGCCCATTCGGCCAACCGATCAGTCAATGGAAGCGGACGCTCTGGATTGTTGAATTGTGACCAGAACAGCTTTTCCACTTCGTGATCCTTTTGATCTTTGAAGTGTTCGGCCGCATCAGCAGCACTTGCCACTAAATCTAGATATGCGTCCGCAGAACTCCACATCCGGTCCAAAGGAGCATATTTAGGATCTCCGAACTTCATTCGTAGCATAAAGGGCTTCCCAGCCGCGATATCTCCAGCTTGACGCAGCTCCTCCCTCATCGCTCTCATTGCAGAACGGGTATCCTTGGCCGCCTTCGTGGCCTTCTCCAGGTCCGTCCACTTTGCCTGGTCTTCCTTTTCAAGAAGCCTGCAACGGTCAGCAGTGTTCTTCAACTTCACAACCATTTCGGCCATCTCCTCCTTGCTTCGGCAGTGAGCAGCCTATTCGGCTTTTAGCTCCTCAACCGCCTTTAGGGAAACTACATCGCTTTTTCTGGCTTGTTCTTTGACTCGGGCAAGCTCTGCCCAAAGTTTCTCCATTGCTGCAGCTCCATCTGCATTAAGCACACACATTATAAGATACTGGCATCATGCTCCTCTTACCAGGTGTCTCCGGAGAAATTACATAACTTGTGCCTCGTCAAGCCGCTTGTTGACAAGCAGGATGTCGGCATCTGCCATGTCAAGTTGCCGCTTTAGCTCGGCAAATTCATTAGTCCGGCTGGCCACCGGACACATCGCCACCTACATATGAAGGCGGCAAAATTATACCTGGGACTATGATTCTCTGCGTGCCGTCGTCTCCGACAGCACCCAGAGTCTCAGGGGCTACTATCTACACAGGGCGCATCTTAAAGTATGCGGTAATGTCAAAAGGTACATCATTCCACGTACCTCAAAACCTGTCAGTAAACTCCTGACAGGTTCATGCAACCCGCCGTCCGCGGACAAAATCCTTTCAATTACTGCACCCATCAACGCACCATGCTCTTCTGAGATAGACGCCCGTCCTAGCAGATCCTTCAGTACCTCCGACCGCGCACCAGACGGTGCCGGACTACTTCAATGGCTCTTTTTAAAAGCCGGACACTGAGGGCTTCGGGTGGCCATAGGACTACCTTCTGGCCTTGCCGGATCAGGAGAAACCCTCCGCGACGACACCTCAGGGTCGCCCGCCTCTTGAGGCGGTATGGCAGGGGGAGGCGTTCCGCTCTCCATCATCTCTGGAAGAAGATCCATCAAAGACGAGCTCTGCTGAGAGGGGCTAAGATCCGAACTGCAAGATAAATGCTTCGGTTACTTACCTCAGAAGTAAAGCAAGGATTTCTCTCATTATCAAACACCCTTTTACTTACGGCTCGGTGGAGGGCTGATCCCCTTGAGGGTATAGTGCGGCCGGGGTATCCCCCGGTGCAAGACCCTCTAGCGAAGATTTCTTCCCCCACTTCGAGACCATTGTCTCCGGATCTTCAGAGGCGGTCCTCTTCTTCCCATGAGGAAAGGAATTTTCGATTCCTCCCTTCCGGACAACCTCCTCTACGGAGGTAGTAGCTTCCTTGTTCCCCCTTCATCTTCTTCCGAAGGCGCGATCTCCAGCATCCGGGTTAACACAGGATCTGGCGAGGTCTCAAGAAGAGGGGCCGGACACCTGATCAACTTCGCCATCGCTACCCACTCCTGGTTCAAGAACAACTCTTTTAAGGGCGATGTTGCGATAACAAAAAAAAGAATGGCGTGTTCGGACACAGGGCTACTTACTTGGGTATCCGGACGATTGCAGCTCAGGCCTGCGTCCTCGGTAGGGTCCGGACACATCATTTGTGGTCCGAAGAACAATTTGTACATCTCCGCGGGCGTCATGCCAAGGAAATGTTGAACAGCTCGCGGTCTCTCCGGATTGAACTCCCACAGGCGGAGCGGACGACGTTTGCAGGGCGGAACTCGGCGAATTAACATGACCTGTGTCACCATGACCAGACTGACATCTCTCTCTAGGATATCTCAGATGCAGCTCCGCAATAGGGGCACATCCTTTACTGGCCCCCAGTCTAGACCCTTGTTGACCCATGGACATTAGTCGTGGCGGGGGACCCGAGCGAAAAGCAGGCGGAGCCACTCACTTGGTACCCCTGGGAGCTGTAATATAAAACCACTCTTGTTGCCATAAGCCGGACTCCTCTTGGAAAGAGCCCTCGGGCCATAGGGCGTTAGCATTTTTACTTATTACAGCGCCTCCGCACTCCGCGTGCCGTCCCTCGACCATCTTCGGCTCCACTTTGAAGGTCTTGAGCCACAGTCCGAAGTGAGGGGTGATACGGAGGAAGGCTTCACACACGACGATAAACGATGAGATGTGGAGGATAGACTCCAGAGCTAAGTCGTGGAAGTCCAGCCCATAATAGAACATGAGCCTCCTCACGAAGGGATCCGGCGCGAAGCTTAGCCCTCGGAGGAAGTGAGATATGAACACGACGCTCTCACCAGGCTTAGGAGTGAGAATAACCTGCCCTTGAGCAGGCAGCCTATGCGGGATTTCGCCGGTCAAGTACCTGGCCTCCCTTAGCTTTAGTACGTGGCATCCATCGGCCTTGAAGGTTGGACCCGGACATCATCGAAGGTCCGAAGCGCCTAAATCTGAAGCTTCGGGTGCTGGAACTCGAGGCGGGAGGCGGATTCGATTGAGATTGAAAGAAAAGAGTGAGGTCTTGGTCTCTTTATCAAGAGGTTGAATACCAAGAGCCTTCCCCGTGACCGTTTGGGACTTACCTTTGATCGAGGGGACATACCAACGGGCACGATTGGGTTACCAACGTCCGTGTTGATGAGAATCCCGTAAATAAGGGCGACACGATCTCTACTTCGACAAGACGTGCCAAGGAAACCGTCTCGCGAAACACATTGAGGTGGGGGTAAAAATGAATAAAGGCTTGGCTGTGGTGTGATGTCACGCTACGGAATACGTCAGCAGGATAGATTTGTGGAAATATAATTCTCTCCACGGTGGTACGTGGAACTTGTTTTGCAGATCCAGACACGATCCTCGTGTTCAAAATCTTCTATGAAATATTTGGAGGAGGAACCCGCCTTGCAATGCCGAAGACAATCTGTGCGCCGGACTCATCGTCATTGAAGCCTGGTTCAGGGGCTACTGAGGGAGTCCTGGATTAGGGGGTATCCGAACTATAACCTTTGGCCAGACTGTTGGACTATGAAGATACAAGATGGAAGACTTCGTCCCGTGTCCGGATGGGACTCTCCTTGGCGTGGAAGGCAAGCTTGGCAATACGGATATGTAGATCTCCTTCCTTGTAACCGACTCTGTGTAACCCTAGCCCCCTCCGGTGTCTATATAAGCCGGAGGGTTTAGTCCGTAGGACACAACAACAATCATACCATAGGCTAGCTTCTAGGGTTTAGCCTCTCTGATCTCGTGGTAGATCTACTCTTGTACTACCCATATCATCAATATTAATCAAGCAGGAGTAGGGTTTTACCTACATTGAGAGGGCCCGAACCTGGGTAAAAACATCGTGTCCCTTGTCTCCTGGTACCATCTGCCTAGACGCACAGTTCGGGACCCCCTACTCGAGATCTGCTGGTTTTAACACCGACAACTGCCTACTCTGCCACCATCCACCTGAGGAAGATATTGTTCACCTATTCTTCACCCGCCCCTTCAGTCAGAGATGCTGGGATGCTTTGGGGATATAATGGCCAAATGACACTAACTGGTTCAGAATGCTGCATCAGGGCAAGGCCAGGTGGGCAAGGCCGATGTTCTTAGAAGTTTTCGCAGTGGCAGCTTGGGGGATTTGGAAGGAGAGGAATGATAAACACTTCAGAGGAATTCAACCTTCATTTGAATCTTGGAGGAGCAGGTTCAAGCGGGACTTTGCCATGCTGGTTCATAGATCAAAGCAAGAGCAGGGCCCTTACATTCTTTCAATAGTTATCTTGCTTTGATTTCACCTTATGTTTGTATTAGGCTTTTTTTTCTTATCTAACCCCCCTATGTAACTTGTACAGTGCTGGAGACTCTAACCCCCCTAATCATGTCTTATTAATATAAAAGGTAGTGAGAGAATCTCACTGTCATCAGTTCTAAAAAAAGTTTATTATTCATGCTAGATTTGTATTAACCGGAAACACAATACTTGTGTGAATACATAGACAAACAGAGTGTCACTAGTATGCCTCTACTTGACTATCTCGTTAATCAAAGATAGTTATGTTTCCTAGCCATAGACATGAGTTGTCATTTGATTAACGGGATCACATCATTAGGAGAATGATGTGATTGACTTGACCCATTCCGTTAGCTTAGCACTTGATCGTTTAGTATTCTGCTATTGCTTTCTTCATGACTTATACATGTTCCTATGACTATGAGATTATGCAACTCCCGTTTATCGGAGGAACACTTTGTGTTCTACCAAACGTCACAACGTAACTGGGTGATTATAAAGGTGCTCTACAGGTGTCTCCGAAGGTACTTGTTGGGTTGGCGTATTTCGAGATTAGGATTTGTCACTCCGATTGTCGGAGAGGTATCTCTGGGTCCACTCGGTAATGCACATCACTATACACTACTAGGGAAAACCTTATACACAGAACATTAGCAGTAGCGTGGGCTAAAAACGCACGCTGGTGCTAATTAGTAGTAGCGTGGTTTTGTAAACGGCACTACAGATACAGTTATAGCAGTAGCGCACCCGAGTACAAAAGCGCTACTACTAAAATTCCCACGGCTTAGCCGATAGGCTGCACATAGTAGTAGCGATCTTCGCCGAACCGCGCTACCGCTATTTGCTTTGTAGCAGCGCGTTTACGCTGAGAGGCACTACTGCTAAAGTAAATAAAATTAAATAGAAAGCAAATAGAAAAGTAAATGAAAATGAAAGAAATACCAAAAGGTGAGAGGAAAAAATAAAATGTAAAGAAAAATAAATGAAAAAGTGGAAAAAGAGAATGGTATAGCAGTAGCGCGTATCCAGGAACACGCTGTAGCTATGTTAGCAGTAGCGCACTTCCTGGAACACGCAACTGCTACTTCTGACTAAACCGCTCGATTCGTTCTTCCCAACGGCCACTTCCCCCAAATCGCAACTCCTCCGCTGTCACCGACGCCGTCGCCCGTCGGCCGCCGCACTCTCTCCCGTCGCACTCCCGCCTCAACGCCGCCAGACCCCGGATTCGACGCCGCCCCGACACCGACCTTGACTCCGCCCCGACCCCGACCTCGACGCCGCCCTCTACCGCGCGCCCGAGCCTCGACCCCGACCTCGACGCTGCCTGCCTCTCCCTCGCCGCAGTCACCGTAAGGCTCTGCCTCTCCTCTCCCTACCCTCCTCTCTCTCTCTCTGCTAGGGCAATTTATATATGTGTTGATGCTGTGTTGATGTTCATATGAACCCTAGGTGTTCATATGAACCCTATATTTTTTTAGGGCAGTAGGCATTTTTTATCATTTAGGAAAAATGATTAATAACTTTTTTAGGAAATTAGCTAGGGATTTTTTTATGAAAATGCCTAAACAGTAATTTCATTTGCATATTGTTGTTATATGATATATGTCATTGATGTTCATTTGCATATTCCATTATTGAAGTGGTTCGATTGAGCCCAAGTGGCTTTGTTGTTTCCAGGAAATGAAGCCGAGTGGCCTATGTTTTGCCGGAATGTTGATTCATTTCCGTTCCGGCAAATTTCAGGTTCTCGATATGTCGACTTTTTAGCAAAATTCATGCCGAAATTTTCTGTGAATTTCGGCATGACTTGTGCTACAAACTAGGACATATCGAGTGCCCGGGATTTGTCGCACCGGGAAGGAGTCAACGTTCCTGCAAAGCATAGACCTTTTTTATGTCATTATTCATTTTATTAGGTATAGAATTAATTGACTAGATTTAATCGTAAGAACTAGTTGAATTAATAGAACTAGTTGAACATGTCACATTTGTTGTTATTTTTTTAGTTAAAGAAATTTTTCGCGCATCAACGTCGACGATGCCTATCCCGCATCCTTGTCGTCGAGTCGGCGGAGGATACCTACGTCAGCAGATGGGCCATGTCCGGGACTGGGCTCCGCGGGGGTGGTACTGGGAGGCGCTACCTACCGGGGGGCGCAGGTTGGTGAGGAGCCAGCTTGTCGTTGACCCAAACCTTCTTTGGTGGCGGTTGCGTGGGCCAGTGACGGTCCAGAGGCTCGAGGACTCAGCGGAGGTGGCGCGTCACCGTGTCAGTGAGGAGGACGCGCACGCCCGTCGCTACTTGTTTGCGTTGGAGCATAGGTTCTCCAATACCTGGCAGGTTCCCCAGGGATCTCACTGGAGCTATGATCCTGTGATGGTTCCTTCTCTTTGGGTGTCCACCGCCCGCGCCGATACCCGTCGTGCGCTAGGGTTTTAGTTGTATTAGTGATGTTATATGTATGATACTATTCGGGATGTATTAGTGATAATATTCGACGATGTACAGACACATGAGATGATTTACTTTTGCTTATTGAATGCATGCTAATTTGAATACTTATTTATTTTATGATTTGGTTTTGCTTATTGAATGCTCATGTCAATATTAGTCCTATAAGATATTTTGAGTATCCTGGAGTTGTCTTTGATCGATTTTCAATTAATGTTTAAACTATGAACATAGGAAATGTCTGATAACGAATTCTTTTTTGGTATTTGCAAATACTGCGAAGACGAGCGGGGCCTGTGCGACGGAATCTTCCTAGATGATGATAGGCGCTTCAGCATCAAGCTGGACGTGAACTTCGAAGTGGATACAGTAAGTCAAAATGACAAGTCTTTTTCATAATTAAGCATGACATCTGCTTCATTTGCTTCAGTATAATTTAATTTTTTTTACTATTCTACTAGCGTATCCCCTGTCGTGCAAGAGTTTTTGTCTTGGATAAGATAGGTTTCAGTTGTACTATGGAGGTAAAGAAAGTTTACTTGAAGACCGAGCATGGTTATATTTTCCATGAAAAATTATACAACACAGACGACTACACCTATTTTGGATGCAAAACTTGGCGAGCACTATGCAAGACTTTTGCATTTGAGCCTGATATGGTTATCACCTTTGATATTCGTCCGGAAGATGATATTAAAGGTAATACCGACATCTGGGTCGATGTGCAGACGCCTCCAGTTATACCATTATGTGAGTTTCTCAACCATATTTATGTCTTTGATATTGTTTATTCAAAAATAGTTGACGACTAATTTCTATTGTCAGCTTATTTCGGTTCAAGCAAACATGTCCAGCGCTTGGTAGACAGGACCTACAACTGTCCTGGGGCTGAACTAAACTGCGAGGAGCTAAGTCATTATGTTTCATGGCTTCAGGATCTTGATATTGTCAAGACAAATTTTCTTCATGCACTTAGAAATGTTAGTATTGAAAACGTGTGACCAATAGTGTTCGTAATGAACTACGGTCACATCTATTTAGGAAAGGTGATAAGATTTTTACTATTTGTCCTTAGTGCATCTTTTTCATACATTATTTTTTTAAGCTAAACTTCATTGCTAAGTATGTTACTATACGATGTTCTTCAACAGGGACTCCCGATGAATGTTGTGCCTCTTGGGATCGAGACTAATGGTACCATGAGTATTGTTACCTTACGGCCAAGATATCCTACAATCCACTTTAGTGCATTCAGGATTTCTAAGCGCGAGGAATTCTTAATAGTGAAAGACTGGACCAAATTTGTGATGGAGGAGCGCAGAGAAGTACTAGGGGGTAGCAATGAGAAGCGCAGCCCACGATTAGGAGACACGTTCATCTGCATGCTCCAACTTGATGAAGGAGGAGAGCGACACATGTTTTATGTTATTTTACCTGAGAGAGAGCAGAAAGAGTGATTAGCTAGCTAGAAATGAGTTTGAAGATGATGATGTTCTACACTATGACTATGATGATTAAATAGCTAGTGTTGGTGGTAATGACTATGATGATTATTATTAGCTAGTGTTGGTGGTGATTAGATAGCTACCGCATCTAGTGTTGGTGGTGATTAGCTAGCTAGAATGAGTTTGAAGATGATGATGTGCTACACTATGACTATGGTGATTAAATAAATACTGTTTGTGGTAATGACTATGATGATGATTAAATAGCTTGTGCTGGCGGATTAGATTCAAGTGGAGGCAACATGTGGTGCACATCGAAAGTACTACTAGTCCAAACTAGATCAAGTTTGGATTAGTAGTATACTTTTGACACGCACCACATATTGCCTCCACTTGAACCTAATCCACCTTCATTTGACACACTGTTATGGACATAATGATATAAACCTCATAATTAGTATTGTACCAAAATTTGTATAACGACGTATAAATACACTAAAAATGAAAAAAAGACTACTAGTAGCGATGGATAGTAAACACGCTACAACTAGCTAGATTAGCAGCAGCGCGGGATAGAACAAGGCGTTGCCGCTACGTGTCTTAGCAGTAGCGCTTGTCGCACGCGCTACTGCTAAGTAATAGCTGTAGCGCCTTATTGGTAGCGCGGCTGCCCGAGCTACTAGTGGGCATTAAACCCGCGCTACTACTAGGGTTTTCCCTAGTAGTGATAAGCCTTGCAAGCATTGCGACTAATGACTTAGTTGCGGGATGATGTATTACGGAACGAGTAAAGAGACTTGCCGGTAACGAGATTGAACTAGGTATTGAGATACCGACGATCAAATCTCGGGAAAGTAACATACCAATGGCAAAGGGAACAATGTATGTTGTTATGTGCTACCTCTTGAGCACTGCGTTGGATTTCCCCGAAGAGGAAAGGATGATGCAGCAAAGTAGCGTAAGTATTTCCCTTAGTTTTTGAGAACCAAGGTATCAATCCAGTAGGAGGCTACGCGCGAGTCCCTCGTACCTACACAAAGCAAATAGCTCCTTGCAACCAAAGCGAATAGGGGTTGTCAATCCCTTCACGGTCACTTACGGGAGTGAGATCTGATAGAGATGATAGATAATATTTTTGGTATTTTTGGTATAGAGATGCAAAGTAAAATAAAAGGCAAAGTAAAAAACCAAAGCAATAATAAAGTGATGGAAGATCAATATGATGAAGATAGACCTCGGGGCCATAGATTTCACTAGTGGCTTCTCTCAAGAGCATAAATATTTTACCGTGGGTGCACAAATTACTGTTGAGCAATTGACAGAATTGAGCATAGTTATGAGAATATCTAGGTATGATCATGTATATAGGCATCACGTCTGAGACAAGTAGACCGACTCCTGCCTGCATCTACTACTATTACTCCACTCATCGACCGCTATCCAGCATGCATCTAGAGTATTAAGTTAAAAATAGAGTAACACCTTAAGCAAGATGACATGATGTAGAGGGATAAATTAATGCAATATGATAAAACCCCATCTTGTTATCCTCGATGGCAACAATACAATACGTGCCTTGCCGCCCCTACTGTCGCTGGGAAACGACACTGCAAGATTGAACCCAAAGCTAAGCACTTCTCCCATTGGAAGAAAACCAATCTAGTAGGCCAAACCAAACTGATAATTCGAAGAGACTTGCAAAGATAACCAATCATACAAAAAATAATTCAGAGAAGATTCAAATATTGTTCATAGATAATCTTGATCATAAACCCACAATTCATCAGTCTCAACAAACACACCGCAAAAAGAAGATTACATCAAATAGATCTCCACGAGAGAGGGGGAGAACATTGTATTGAGATCCAAAAAGAGAGAAGAAGCCATCTAGCTACTAACTATGGACCCGAAGGTCTGAGGTAAACTACTCACACTTCATCGGAGGGGATATCATGATGTAGAAGCCCTCCGTGGTGGATGCCCTCTCCGGCGGAGCTCCGGAACAGGCCCCAAGATGGGATCTCATGGGTGCAGAAGGTTGCGACGGTGGAATTAGGTTTTTGGCTCCGTATCTGATCGTTTGGGTGTACGTAGGTATATATAGGAGGAAGAAGTATGTCGGTGGAGCTTCGTGGGCCCCACGAGGGTGGGGGCGCGCCTGGGGGGTAGGGCGCGCCCCCTATCTCGTGCCCACCTCGGAGCTTTCTTGACGTAGGGTCCAAGTCTCCTTGATCATGTTCGGTGAGAAAATCACGTTCCCGAAGGTTTCATTCCGTTTGGACTCCGTTTGATATTCCGTTTCTTCGAAACACTGAAATAGGCAAAAAAGAACAATTCTGGGCTGGGCCTTGGTTAATAGGTTAGTCCCAAAAGTAATATAAAAGTGGAAAATAAAGCCCAATATGGTCCAAAACAGTAGATAATATAGCATGGAGCAATAAAAAATTATAGATACGTTGGAGACGTATCAGGCATCCCCAAGCTTAATTCCTGCTCGTCCTCGAGTAGGTAAATGATAAAAAAAGATTTTTTGACGCGGGGTGCTACTTGGCATAATTTCAATGTAATTCTTATTAATTGTGGTATGAATATTCAGATCCGAAAGATTCAAGACAAAAGTTCATATTGACATAAAAATAATAATACTTCAAGCATACTAACTAAGCAATTATGTCTTCTCAAAATAACATGGCCAAAGAAAGTTCATCCCTACAAAATCATATAGTTTAGTCATGCTCCATTTTCGTCACACAAGAATGCTCCCATCATGCACAACCCTGATGACAAGCCAAGCAATTGTTTCATACTTTAGTAATCTCAAACTTTATAAACCTTCACGCAATACATGAGCGTGAGCCATGGATATAGCACTATGGGTGGAATATAATAATGATGATGGGGGTTATGTGGAGAAGACAAAAAATGAGAAAGTCTCACATCAACGAGGCTAATCAATGGGCTATGGAGATGCCCATCGATTGATGTTAATGCAAGGAGTAGGGATTGCCATGCAATAGATGCACTTGAGCTATAAATGTATGAAAGCTCAACAAAAGAAACTAAGTGGGTGTGCATCCAACTTGCTTGCTCATGAAGACCTATGGCACTTGAGGAGGCCCATTGTTGGAATATACAAGCGAAGTTCTATAATGAAAGATTCCCACTAGTATATGAAAGTGACAAAACAAGAGACTCTCTATCATGAAGATTATGGTGCTACTTTGAAGCACAAGTGTGGGAAAAAGGATAGTAGCATTGCCCCCTTTTTTGGGCCTTCTTTTTTGTTCTTTTGGCCTTTGTCTTTTTTTATTGGGACAATGCTCTATTTAATGATGATCATCACACTTCTATTTATTTACAACTCAATGATTACAACTCGATACTAGAACATAGTATGACTCTATATGAATGCCTCCGACGGTGTACCGGGATATGCAATGCATCAAGAGTGACATGTATGAAAGAATTATGAATGGTGGCTTTGCCACAAATACTATGTCAACTATATGATCATGCTAAGAAATATGACAATGATGAATGTGTCATGATAAACGGAATGGTGGAAAGTTGCATGGCAATATATCTCGGAATGGCTATGGAAATGCCATAATAGGTAGGTATGGTGGCTGTTTTCAGGAAGATATAAGGAGGTTTATGTGTGAAAGAGCGTATCATATCATGGGGTTTGGATGCACCGATGGAGTTTGCACCAACTCTCAATGTGAGAAAGGGCAATGCACGGTACCGAAGAGGCTAGCAATGATGGAAGGGTGAGAGTGTGTATAATCCATGGACTCAACATTAGTCATAGAGAACTGACATACTTATTGCAAAAATCTACAAGCCATGAAAAACCAAAGCACTACGCGCATGCTCCTAGGGGGATAGATTGGTAGGAAAAGACCATCGCTCGTCCCCGACCGCCACTCATAAGGAGGACAATCAAAGAACACCTCATGTTTCAAATTTGTTACATAACGTTTACCATACGTTCATGCTACGGAACTTGCAAACTTCAACACAAGCATTTATCAAATTCACAACTACTCAACTAGCACGACTTTGATATTATCATCTCCATATCTCAAAAAAATTATCAAGCATCAAACTTTTCTTAGTATTCAACGCACTCAAAAGAAAGTTTTACAAATCTTGAATACCAAGCATATTAAAATTATTAAGCAAATTACCATGCTATTTAAGACTCTCAAAATAATCTAAGTGAAGCATGAGAGATCAGTAGTTTCTTT
This sequence comes from Aegilops umbellulata, assembly GCA_032464435.1. Taxonomy (NCBI): domain Eukaryota; kingdom Viridiplantae; phylum Streptophyta; class Magnoliopsida; order Poales; family Poaceae; genus Aegilops; species Aegilops umbellulata. The sequence goes on from CP136058.1 coordinate 338,659,893, forward strand.
AAAAAAAAATCCACCACCGTGCTCTAAAATATATAAGTGAAGCACTAGAACAAAACTATATAGTTCAAAAGATATAATTAAAACACATAGAGTATTCTAACAAATTCTAATTCATGTATGGCTCTCTCAAAAGGTGTGTACAGCAAGTATGATTGTGGTAAACTAAAAGGCAAAGACTCAAATAATACAAGACGCTCCAAGCAAAACACATATCAAGTGGTGAATAAAAATATAGCTCCAAATAAAGTTACCGATGGAAGTAGACGAAAGAGGGGATGCCTTCTGGGGCATCCCCAAGCTTTGAACTTTTGGTGTCCTTAGATTATCTTGGGAGTGCTATGGGCATCCCCAAGCTTAGGCTCTTGCCACTCCTTGTTCCATAATCCATCAAAAGATTTCACCCAAAACTTGAAAACTTCACAACACAGAACTCAACAAAAATCTCGTGAGCTCCGTTAGCGAAAGAAAACAAAAGACCACTTCAAGGTACTGTAATGAACTCATTCTTTATTTATATTGGTGTTAAACCTACTGTATTCCAACTTATCTATGGTTTATAAACTATTTTACTAACCATAGATTCATCAAAATAAGCAAACAACACACGAAAAACAGAATCTGTCAAAAACAGAACAGTCTGTAGTAATCTATAACTAACGCAAACTTCTGGAACTCCAAAAAATCTACCAAAATAGGAAGACCTCGACAATTTGTTTATTGATCAGCAGCAATTTTAATCAGTATTTTATCACGTTCTGGTGATTTTTAACAATTATTTTTGTGAACAGAAAGTTTCTGGAAATTACAGCAAGATCAAATAACTATCATCCAAGAAGATCCTATAGGTTTAAGTTAGCACAAACACTAATTAAAACATAAAAACACATCTAACCAGAGGCTAGAACAAAGATTTATTCCTAAACAAAAGTAAAAGCAAAAAAACTAAAAATAAAATTGGGTTGCCTCCCAACAAGCGCTATCGTTTAACGCCCCTAGCTAGGCATAAAAGCAAGGATAGATCTAGGTATTGCCATCTTTTGTAGGCAATCCATAAGTGGCTCTCGTGATAGATTCATATGGTAATTTTATTTTCTTCCTAGGGAAGTGTTCCATGCCTTTCTTTAATGGAAATTGGAATCTAATATTCCCTTCCTTCATATCAATAATTGCACCAACCGTTCTAAGGAAAGGTCTACCAAGAATAATAGGGCAAAAAGAATTGCAATCTATATCAAGAACGATAAAATCTACGGGCACATAATTCCTATTTGCAACAATAAGAACATCATTAATTCTTCCCATAGGTTTCTTAATAGTGGAATCCGCAAGGTGCAAGTTTAGAGAGCAATCATCAAAATCACGGAAATCTAGCAAATCACACAAAGTTTTGGGAATAGTGGAAACACTAGCACCCAAATCACACAAAGCATAAAACTCATGATCTTTAATTTTAATTTTAATAGTAGGTTTCCACTCATCATAAAGTTTTCTAGGGATAGAAACTTCCAACTCAAGTTTTTCTTCATAAGATTGCATCAAGGCATCAACGATATGTTTAGTAAAGGCTTTATTTTGGCTATAAGCATGAGGAGAATTTAGCACGGATTGCAACAAGGAAATACAATCAATTAAAGAGCAACTTTCATAATTAAATTCCTTGAAATCCAAAATAGTGGGTTTAGCAACATCTAGGGTTTTCCCACTTTTATCAATTTTAGCATCAAGATCTAAAAACTTCGAATTCTTGGAATGCCTTCTAGGTAAGGGTGGATCATATTCTATCCCATCATTATCAAGATTCATATTGCAAAACAAAGATTTAATAGGGGACACATCAATAACTTTTAGATCTTCATCTTTATTTTCATAGGATTGGAAGAACATGCTTTAATAAAGGCCTCTTTCATAGCACGCATCCTAGCGGTTCTTTCCTTGCACTCATCAATGGAAATTCTCATGGCTTTGAGAGACTCATTGATATGATGCTTAGGAGGAATAGATCTAAGCTTTGAAGAATCAACCTCAAGAGAAATTCTATCAACGTTCCTAGCCAAATCATCAACTTTAAGCAATTTTTCTTCAAGCAAAGCATTAAAATTCTTTTGTGAATTCATAAACTTTTTAACACTAGTCTCAAATTCAGAGCGCATCTTATTAAAATTTCCATAAGAGTTGTTGTTGGAATTTCCATAATTATTAGAAGGATTACAAGGATAAGGCCTAGGATTAAAGTTCCCTCTATACACGTTGTTACCAAAATTATTCCTACCAACAAAATTCACATCCATAGATTCATTATTATTCTCAATCAAAGTAGACAAAGGCATATCATTAGGATCAGAAGAAACACTCTTAGTAGCAAATAATTTCATAAGTTCATCCATCTTTCCACTCAAAACATTAATTTCTTCTATCGCATGCACTTTTTTATTAGTAGATCTTTCAGTGTGCCATTGAGCATAATTAACCATAATATTATCTAGGAGTTTAGTATCATCTCCTAAAGTGATTTCCATAAAAGTGCCTCCCACGGCCGGATCCAAAAGATTTCTAGAAGCAAAATTCAATCCGGCATAAACTTTTTGAATAATCATCCACAAGTTCAAACCATGAGTAGGGCAATTACGTATCATTAATTTCGTTCTCTCCCAAGCTTGTGCAACATGTTCATGATCAAGTTGCTTAAAATTCATAATATCATTTCTAAGAGAGATGATCTTAGCAGGAGGAAAATACTTAGAGATAAAAGCATCTTTGCACTTGTTCCAAGAATCAATACTATTTTTAGGCAAAGACGAAAACCAAGCTTTAGCGCGATCTCTAAGCGAGAAAGGAAATAGCTTCAATTTAACAATATCATTATCAACATCTTTCTTCTTTTGCATATCACACAAATCCACGAAGCTATTTAGATGAGTAGCGGCATCTTCACTAGGAAGGCCGGCGAATTGCTCTTTCATAACAAGATTCAACAAAGCAGTATTGATTTCACAAGATTCAGTGTTGGTAAGAGGAGCAATCGGAGTGCTAAGGAAATCATTATTGTTGGTATTGGTAAAGTCACGCAATTTGGTATTATCTTGAGTCCTCATGACAAACAAGCAATCCAACACACGAGCAAACAAAAAGCAAGCGAGAAAAAGGCAAACGGAAAAGAGAGGGCGAATAAAACGGCAAGGGTGAAGTGGGGGAGAGGAAAATGAGAGGCAAATGGCAAATAATGTAATGCGAGAGATAAGGGATTGTTATGGGTACTTGGTATGTTGAATTTTGCGTAGACTCCCCGGCAACGGCGCCAAAAATTCTTCTTGCTACCTCTTGAGCACTGCGTTGGATTTCCAGAAGAGGAAAGGATGATGCAGCAAAGTAGCGTAAGTATTTCCCTCAGTTTTTGAGAACCAAGGTATCAATCCAATAGGAGGCTACGCGCGAGTCCCTCGTACCTTCACAAAGCAAATAGCTCCTCGCAACCAACGCGAATAGGGGTTATTAATCCCTTCATGGTAACTTACGAGAGTGAGATCTGATAGAGATGATAGATAATATTTTTGGTATTTTTGGTATAGAGATGCAAAGTAAAATAAAAGGCAAAGTAAAAAAGCAAAGCAATAATAAAGTGATGGAAGATTAATATGATGAAGATAGACCCGGGGGCCATAGATTTCACTAGTGGCTTCTCTCAAGAGCATAAGTATTTTACGGTGGGTGCACAAATTACTGTTGAGCAATTGACAGAATTGAGCATAGTTATGAGAATATCTAGGTATGATCATGTATATAGGCATCACGTCCAAGACAAGTAGACCGACTCCTGCCTGCATCTACTACTATTACTCCACTCATCGACCGCTATCCAGCATGCATCTAGAGTATTAAGTTAAAAACAGAGTAACGCCTTAAGCAAGATGACATGATGTAGAGGGATAAATTCATGCAATATGACAAAAACCCCATCTTGTTATCCTCGATGGCAACAATATAATATGTGCCTTGCTGCCCCTAATGTCACTGGGAAACGACACCGCAAGATGGAACCCAAATCTAAGCACTTCTCCCATTGCAAGAAAAACTAATCTAGTAGGCCAAACCAAACTGATAATTCGAAGAGACTTGCAAAGATAACCAATCATACATAAAAGAATTCAGAGAAGATTCAAATATTGTTCATAGATAATCTTGATCATAAACCCACAATTCATCGGTCTCAACAAACACACCGCAAAAAGAAGATTACATCAAATAGATCTCCACGAGAGAGGGGGAGAACATTGTATTGAGATCCAAAAAGAGAGAAGAAGCCATCTAGCTACTAACTATGGACCCGAAGGTTTGAGGTAAACTACTCACACTTCATCGGAGGGGATATCATGATGTAGAAGCCCTCCGTGGTGGATGCCCTCTCCGGCGGAGCTCCGGAACAGGCCCCAAGATGGGATCTCATGGGTGCAGAAGGTTGCGACGGTGGAATTAGGTTTTTGGCTCCGTATCTGATCGTTTGGGTGTACGTAGGTATATATAGGAGGAAGAAGTATGTCGGTGGAGCTTCGTGGGCCCCACGAGGGTGGGGGCGCGCCTGGGGGGTAGGGCGCGCCCCCTATCTCGTGCCCACCTCGGAGCTTTCTTGACGTAGGGTCCAAGTCTCCTGGATCATGTTCGGTGAGAAAATCACGTTCCCGAAGGTTTCATTCCGTTTGGACTCCGTTTGATATTCCGTTTCTTCGAAACACTGAAATAGGCAAAAAATAGCAATTCTGGGCTGGGCCTCCGGTTAATAGGTTTGTCCCAAAAGTAATATAAAAGTGGAAAATAAAGCCCAACATGGTCCAAAACAGTAGATAATATAGCATGGAGCAATCAAAAATTATAGATACGTTGGAGACGTATCATTATGCGGTTTGACCGATAAAGATCTTCGTAGAATATGTGGGAGCCAATATGAGCATCCAGGTTCCGCTATTGGTTATTGACCGGAGACGTATCTCGGTCATGTCTACATAGTTCTCGAACCCGTAGGGTCCGCACGCTTAAAGTTCGATGACGGTTATATTATGAGTTTATGTGTTTTGATGTACCAAAGGTAGTTCGGAGTCCCGTATGTGACCACGGGCATGACAAGGAGTCTCGAAATAGTCGAGACATAAAGATCGATATATTGGACGACTATGTTCGGACACCGGAATTGTTTCGGGGAGTATCGGGCATATACCGGAGTGCTGGGGGGTTACCGGAACCCCCCGGAGAATAATGGGCCTATTGGGCCCTAGTGGAGAAGAGGAGGGGCGGCCTAGGGCAGCAGCGCACCCCCTCCCCCCAGTCCGAATTGGACAAGGAGGGGGGCGGCGCCCCCCTTTCCTTTCCCCCTCTCTCTCCTTCCCTCTCCTCTCCTACTCCCACATGGAAGGGGGAGTCCTACTCCCGGTTGGAGTAGGACTCCTCATGGGGCGCGCCTAGGGTGGCCGCCCCGTCCCCCACCTCAACTCCTTTATATACGGGGAGGGAGGCACCCCTTGGAGACACAACGATTGATCTCTTGGATCTCTTAGCCGTGTGTTGTGCCCCCCTCCACCATAATCCACCTCGATAATATCGTAGCGGTGCTTAGGCAAAGCCCTGCGTCGGTGGAACATCATCATCGTTACCACGCCACCGTGCTGATGGAACTCTCCCTCAAACCTCGGCTGGATCAGAGTTCGAGGGACGTCATCGAGTTGAACGTGTGCAGAACTTGGAGGGTCCGTGTGTTTGGTACTTGATCGGTCGGATCGTGAAGACGTACGACTACATCAACCGCGTTGTGCTAACACTTCCGCTTTCGGTCTACGAGGGTACTGGACACACTCTCCCCTCTCGTTGCTATGCATCACCATGATCTTGCGTGTGCATAGGATTTTTTTTGAAATTACTACATTCCCCAACACATACCTAGTTCAATCTCGTTACCGGGAAGTCTCTTTACTCGTTCCGTAATGCATCATCCCGCAACTAACTCGTTAGTCACATTGCTTGCAAGGCTTATAGTGATGTGCATTACCGAGAGGGCCCAAAGATACCTCTCCGATACTCGGAGTGACAAATCCTAATCTCGATCTATGCCAACCCAACAAACACCTTCGGAGACATCTGTAGAGCATCTTTATAATCACCTAGTTACGTTGTGATGTTTGATAGCACACAAGGTGTTCCTCCGGTATTCGGGAGTTGCATAATCTCATAGTCAGAGGAACATGTATAAGTCATGAAGAAAGCAATAGCAATAAAACTGAACGATCATAATGCCAAGGTAAAGGATCGGTGTTGTCCATCACATCATTCTGTAATGATGTGATCCCGTTCATCAAATGACAACACATGTCTATCGTCAGGAAACATAATGATCTTTGATTAACGAGCTAGTCAAGTAGAGGCATACTAGGGACACTATGTTTTGTCTATGTATTCACACATGTACTAAGTTCCCGGTTAATACAATTCTAGCATGAATAATTAACATTTATCATGATATAAGGAAATATAAATAACAACTTTATTATAGCCTCTAGGGCATATTTCCTTCAGTCTCCCACTTGCACTAGAGTCAATAATCTAGTTCACATCGCCATGTGATTTAACACCAATAGTTGACATCACCATGTGATTAGTTCACATCTCCATGTGACTAATACCCAAAGGGTTTTACTAGAGTCAATAATCTAGTTCACATCACCATGTGATTAACACCCAAAGAGTACTAACGTGTGATCATGTTTTGCTTGTGAGAGAATTTTAGTCAATGGGTCTGCCACATTCAGAGCCGTATGTATTTTGCAAATTATCTATGTCTACAATACTCTGCACGGAGCTACTCTAGCTAATTGCTCCCACTTTCAATATGTATCTAGATCGAGACTTAGAGTCATTCAGATCGGTGTCAAAGCTTGTACCGACGTAACTCTTTATGACGAACTCTTTGTCACCTCCATAACCGAGAAATTTCTCCTTAGTCTTCTAAGGATCATTTTGACCATTGTCAAGTGATCCACTCCTGGATCAATATCGTACCCCCTTGCCAAACTCATGGCAAGGTTCACAATAGGTTTGGTACACAGCATAGCATACTTTATAGAACCTATGGCTGAGGCATAGGGAATGACTTTCATTATCTTTCTACTTTCTGCCGTGGTCGTGTTTTGAGTCTTACTCAACTTTACACCTTGCAATACAGGCAATAACTCCTTCTTTGACTGTTCCATTTTGAACTACTTCAAATATTGTCAAGGTATGTACTCATTGGAAAATCTTATCAAGCCTCTTGATCTACCTCTATAGATCTTGATGCCCAATATGTAAGCAGCTTCACCGAGTTCTTTCTTTGAAAAAACTCTTTTCAAACACTCCTTTATGCTTTCCAGAAAATTCTACATCATTTCCGATCAACAATATGTCATTCACATATACTTATCAGAAAGGCTGTAGTGCTCCCACTCACTTTCTTGTAAATACAGGCTTCACCGCAAGTCTGTATAAAACTATATGCTTTGATCAACTCATCAAAGCGTATATTTCAACTCCGAGATGCTTGCACCAGTCCATAGATGGATCGCTGGAGCTTGCACACTTTGTTAGCACCTTTAGGATTGACAAAACCATCTTGTTGTAGCATATACAACTCTTCTTTAATAAATCCATTAAGGATTGCAGTTTTTGACATCCATTTGCCAAATTTCATAAAATGCAGTCATTGCTAACATGATTCGGACAGACTTAAGCATCGCTACGAGTGAGAAAATCTTATCGTAGTCAACACCTTGAACTTGTCAATTTTTTGCCACAATTTGAGCTTTGTCGATAGTAACACTACTATCAGCGTCCGTCTTCCTCTTGAAGATCCATTTATTCTCAATGGATCGCCAATCATCGGGAAAGTCAATCAAAGTCCATACTTTGTTCTCTTACATGGATCCCATCTCAGATTTCATGGCCTCAAGCCATTTTGGGGAATCTGGGCTCATCATCGCTTCCTCATAGTTCATAGGTTTGTCATGGTCAAGTAACATGACCTGCAGAATAGGATTACCGTACCACTCTGGTGTGTATCTTACTCTGGTTGACCTACGAGGTTCGGTAGTAACTTGATCAGAAGTTTCATGATCATCATCATTAGCTTCCTCACTAATTGGTGTAGGAATCACTGGTACTGATTTCTGTGATGAACTACTTTCCAATATGGGAGAAGGTACAACTACCTGATCAAGTTCTACTTTCCTCCCACTCACTTCTTTCAAGAGAGACTCCTTCTCTAGAAAGGATCCAGTCTTAGCAACAAAGATCTTGCCTTCGGATCTGTGATAGAAGGTGTACATAATAGTTTCTTTTGGGTATCCTATGACGACACATTTCTCCGATTTGGGTTCGAGCTTATCAGGTTGAAGCTTTTTCACATAAGCATTGCAGCCCCAAACTTTAAGAAACGACAACATGGGTTTCTTGCCAAACCACAATTCATATGGTGTCGTCTCAACAGATTTAGATGGTGCCTTATTTAACGTGAATGCAGCTGTCTCTAATGCATAACCCCAAAACAATAGTGATAAATCGATAAGAGACAGCATAGATCGCACCATATCTAATAAAGTACGGTTATGACGTTCGGGCACACCATTACGTTGTGGTGTTCCAGGTGGCGTGAGTTGCGAAAATATTCTACATTGTTTCAAATGAAGACCAAACTCGTAACTAAAATATTCGTGTCCGCGATCAGATTGTAGAAACTTTATTTTTCTTGTTACGATGATTTTCCACTTCACTCTGAAATTCTTTGAACTTTTCAAATGCTTCAGACTTATGTTTCATCAAGTGGATATACCCATATCTGCTCAAATCATCTGTGAAGGTCAGAAAATAACGATACCCGCCGCGAGCCTCAACAGTCATTGGATCGCATACATTAGTATGTATTATTTCCAGTGAGTCAGTTGCTCGCTCCATTGTTCCGGAGAACGGAGTCTTAGTCATCTTGCCCATGAGGCATGGTTCCCAAGCATCAAATGATTCATAATCAAGTGATTCCAAAAGCCCATCACCATGGAATTTCTTCATGCACTTTACACCAATATGACCTAAACAGCAATGCCACAAATATGTTGCACTATCATTATCAACTTTGCATCTTTTGGCATCAATATTATGAATATGTGTATTACTACGATCGAGATTCAATAAACCATTCACCTTGGGTGTATGACCACAGAAGGATTTATTCATGTAAACAGAATACAATTATTCTTTGACTTAAATGAATAACCGTATTGCAATAAACATGATCCAATCATATTATGCTCAACGCAAACATCAAATAACATTTATTTTAGGTTCAACACTAATACCGAAGGTAAAGGGAGTGTGCGATGGTGATCTTATCAATCTTGGAATCACTTCCAACACACATTATCGTCGTGCCCTCAACTAGTCTTTGTTCATTTTGTAACTCCTGTTTTGAGTTACTAATCATAGCAACTGAACCCGTATCAAATACCCAGGGGCTACTATGAACACTACTAAAGTACACATCAATGACATGTATATCATATATACTTTTGTTCACTTTGCCATCCTTCTTATCCGCCAAGTATTTGGGGCAGTTCCGCTTCCAGTGACCATTTCCTTCGTAGTAGAAGCACTCAGTTTCAGGCTTGGGTCTAGCTTTGGGCTTCTTCATGGGAGTAGCAACTTGCTTGCCATTCTTCTTGAAGTTCCCTTTCTTTCCCTTGCCCTTTTACTTGAAACTAGTGGTCTTGTCAACCATCAACATTTGATGCTTTTCTTGATTTCTACCTTCATCGATTTCAGCATCACAAAGAGCTCGGGAATCGTTTTCTTCATCCCTTGCATATTATAGTTCATCACGAAGTTCCAGTGACTTGGTGATAGTGACTAGAGAACTCTGTCAATCACTATTTTATCTAGAAGATTAACTCCCACTTGATTCAAGCGATTGTAGTACTCAGACAATCTGAGCACATGCTCGCTGGTTGAGCTATTCTCCTCCATATTGTAGGCAAAGTACTTGTCAGAGGTCTCATACCTCTCGACTCGGGCATGAGTCTGGAATACCAATTTCAGCTCTTGGAACATCTTATATGCTCCGTGGCTTTCAAAACGTTTTTGAAGTCCCGGTTCTAAGCCGTAAAGCATGTCGCCCTAAACTATCAAGTAGTTATCATACCGAGCTTGCCAAACGTTCATAACATCTGCATCTGCTCCTGCAATAGGTCTGTCACCTAACGGTGCATCAACGACATAATTCTTCTATGCAGTAATGAGGATAATCCTCAGATCACGGACCTTGTTCGCATCATTGCTACTATCATCTTTCAACATAGTTTTTCTCTAGGAACATATCAAAAATAAACGGGGAGCTACATCGCGAGCTATTAATCTACAACATAGTTATGCAAATACTATCAGGACTAAGTTCATGATAAGTTAAAGTTCAATTAATCATATTACTTAAGAACTCCCACTTAGATAGACATCCCTATAATCATCTAAGTGATCACGTGATCCATATCAACTAAACCATGTCCGATCGTCACGTGAGATGGAGTAGTTTTCAATGGTGAACATCACTATGTTGATCATATCGACTATATGATTCACGCTCGACCTTTCGGTCTTAGTGTTCCGGGGCCATATCTGCATATGCTAGGCTCGTCAAGTTTAACCCAAGTATTCTGCCTGTGCAAAACTGGCTTGCACCCGTTGTATGTGAACGTAGAGCTTATCACACCCGATCATCACGTGGTGTCTCGACACGATGAACTGTCGCAACGGCGCATACTCAGGGAGAACACTTATGCCTTGAAATTTAGTGAGAGATCATCTTATAATGCTACCGTCAAACTAAGCAAAATAAGATGCATAAAGGATAAACATCACATGCAATCAATATAAGTGATATGATATGGCCATCATCCTCTTGTGCCTTTGATCTCCATCTCCAAAGCACCATCATGATCACCATCGTCACCGGCGCGACACCTTGATATCCATCGTAGCATCGTTGTCGTCTCGCCAACCATTGCTTTTACGACTATAGCTACAGCTTAGTGATAAGTAAAGCAATTACATGGCGATTGCATTTCATACAATGAAGCGACAACCATATGGCTCCTGCCAGTTGCCGATAACTATGTTACAAAACTTTATCATTTCATACAATGAAATTTAGCATCATGTCTTGACCATATCACATCACAACATGCCCTGCAAAAACAAGTTAGACGTACTCTACTTTGTTGTTGCAAGTTTTACGTGGCTGCTACGGGCTAAGCAAGAATCGTTCTTACTTATGCATCAAAACCACAACGATTTTTCGTAAAGTACGTGTTGTTTTAACCTTCAACAAGGACCAGGCGTAGTCACACTCAATTCGACTAAAGTTGGAGAAACTGACACCCGCCAGCCACCTGTGTGCGAAGCACGTCGGTAGAACCAGTCTCGAATAAGCGTACGCGTAATGTCGGTCTGGGCCGCTTCATCCAACAATACCGCCGAATAAAAGTATGACATGCTGGTAAGCAGTATGACTATTATCGCCCACAATTCATTTGTGTTTTACTCGTGCATATAACATCTACGCATAGAGCTGGCTCGGATACCACTGTTGAGGAACGTAGTAATTTCAAAAATTTCCTACGCACATGCAACATAATGGTGATGCATAGCAACGAGAGGGGAGAGTGTTGTCCATGTACCCTAGTAGACCGTAAGCAGAAGCGTTATGACAACGCGGTTGATGTAGTCGTACGTCTTCATGATCGACCGATCCTAGCACCGAAAGTACGACACCTCCACGATCTGCAGACGTTCGGCTCGGTGACGTCCCATGAACTCACTATCCAGCAGAGTGTCGAGGAAGATCTTCGTCAGCACGACGGCGTGATGACGGTGATGATGAAGCTACCGGCGCAGGGCTTCGCCTAAGCACTGCAACGATATGACCGAGGTGAATTATGGTGGAGGGGGGCACCGCACACGGCTAAGAGATCAATGATCAACTTGTGTGTCTACGGGGTGTCCCCTGGCCACGTATATAAAGGATGGAGGGACGAGGAGGCCGGCCCTCATAGAGCGCGCCCAAAGTGTGGAGTCCTACCAGGACTCCCTAGTCCTAGTAGGATTCCACCTCCCACATGGAATAGGAAAAAGGGAAGGGAGAAGGAGAAGGAAGGAAGGGGGCACCCCTTTCCCTAGTCCAATTCGGACCAGTCCATGGGCAAGGGGCGCGGCCACCCTTGAGGCCTTTCTCTCCTTTCTCGTATGGCCCATTAAGGCCCAATACGGATTCCTGTAACTCTTCGGTACTCCGAAAAATACCGAATCACTCGGAACATTTCCGATGTCCAAATATAGCCTTCCAATATATCGATATTTACGTCTCGACCATTTCGAGACTCCTTGTCATGTCCGTGATCTCATCCGGGACTCCGAATAACCTTCGGTACATCAAATCACATAACTCATAATATAAATCATCATCGAACGTTAAGCGTGCGGACCCTATGGGTTCGAGAACTATGTAGACATGGCCGAGACACATCTCCGGTCAATAACCAATAGCGGAACCTGGATGCTCATATTGGCTCCTACATATTCTACGAAGATCTTTATCGGTCAAACCGCATAACAACATAAGTTGGTCCCTTTGTCATCAGTATGTTACTTGCCCGAGATTCGATCACCGGTATCATCATATCTAGTTCAATCTCATTACCGGCAAGTCTCTTTACTCATTCCGTAATGCATCATCCTGCAACTAACTCATTAGTCACATTGCTTGCAAGGCTTATAGTGATGTGCATTACCGAGAGGGCCCAGAGATACCTCTACGATACTCGGAGTGACAAATCCTAATCTCGATCTATGCCAACCCAACAAACACCTTCGGAGACACCTTTAGAGCATTTTTATAAAAACCCAGTTATGTTGTGACGTTTGATAGCACACAAGGTGTTCCTCCGGTATTCGGGAGTTGCATAATATCATAGTCAGAGGAACATGTATAAGTCATGAAGAAGGCAATAGCAATAAAACTCAACGATCATAATACTAAGGTAAAGGATGGGTCTTGTCCATCACATCATTCTGTAATGATGTGATCCCGTTCATCAAATGACAACACATGTCTATGGTCAGGAAACATAACCATCTTTGATTAACGAGCTAGTCAAGTAGAGGCATACTAGGGACACTCTGTTTTGTCTATGTATTCACACATGTACTAAGTTTCCCGTTAATACAATGCTAGCATGAATAATAAACATTTATCATGATATAAGGAAATATAAATAACAACTTTATTATTGCCTCTAGGGCATATTTCCTTCAGGGTGCGCCCCCAAGGCTTTCGCTTCCTCGTGTGCTATTCAGACTGCTTCTTATTTTTCTATTTTTTTAAATATTTCAAAACAAAGTAAAATTGCCCGCAGAAGCCTTCTGGAGTCGGTTTACTTACCGTATCACATATCTATTCCTTTTCAGGGTTCTAGAGCATTCTAGAAGGTTTCCTTTATGAACTCTTCTGATGTTATGGTATGAATAATGTTGGTCTCAACATTTATAGGCGTACCTAAGATAGAATGTTTGATTTTTGCCCATTCACCACCTTCGGGTTATTGCCTTCGGCGTTGTTAATCTTGATAGCACCGGAACGATGGACTTCTTCGATAATGTAAGGTCCTTCCCATTTAGAGAGAAGTTTTCCTACAAAAAATCTTAAACAAGAATTGTATAGCAAGACATGGTCACCTACATTGAATTCACGCTTTTGTATTCTTCTGTCATGCCATCTTTTAACTTTCTCCTTAAATAGTTTAGCATTCTCATAGGCTTGGGTTCTCCATTCATTTAGTCAGCTAATGTACAACCTCTTTTAACCGGAAAGTTTGAAATCATAGTTGAGTTATTCAATTGTCCAATAAGCTTTGTGTTCTAATTCAAGAGGTAAGTGAAATGCTTTTCCATAAACCATTTTATATGGAGACATACCCATAGGATTTTTATAAGCAGTTCTATAAGCCCAGAATGCATCATCAAGTTTCTTAGACGAATTCTTCCTAGATCTATTAACAGTCTTTTGCAAGATCAAATTTATTTCCCTATTACTTAATTCTAGTTGACCACTAGACTAAGGGTGATAAGGAGATGCGATTCTATGGTTAACATCATACTTAGCAAGCAATTTACAGAAACCACCATGAATAAAGTGTGAACCCCCACCAGTCATTAAATATCTAGGGACTCCAAACCTCGGGAAAATAACTTCTTTATACATTACAATGGAAGTGTTGTGATCAAGACTACTAGTTGGAATAGCTTCTACCCACTTAGTAACATAATCAACAACGACCAAAATATGTGTACACCCATTAGAGGAAGGAAAAAGTCCCATATAATCAAATCCCCAAACATCAAATGGTTCAATAAAAAGTGAATAATTCATAGGAATTTCCTAACGTCCTCTAATATTACCAATTCTTTGACATTCATCACAAGGCAAGACAAACTTACGAGCATCTTTGAAAAGAGTAGGACAATAAAAACCAGATTGTAGTACCTTGTGCGCAGTTCTGTCTCCCGCATGGTATCCTCTGTAAGCCTCGGAGTGACACTTGCATAAGATCCGTTCCTATTCATGATCAGGTACACAATGTCTAATAACATAATCTACTCCTTATTTATAAAGGTGTGGATCATCCCAGAAGTAATGTCTGAAATCATAGAAAAACTTTTTATTTTATTGGTATGTGAAACTAGGTGGAATAAATTTAGCAATGATATAATTAGCATAGTCTGCATACCATGGAGGACTACAAGAAGCATTTATGACAGCTAGTTGTTCATCAGGAAAGCTATCATCAATAGGTAGTGGGTCATCAAGAATATTTTCTAACCTAGACAAGTTGTCTGCTACGGGGTTCTCGGCGCCCTTTCTATCGATAATATGCAAATCAAATTCTTGTAGCAAGAGAACACACCTAATGATTTTAGGTTTAGCATCTTTCTTTTCCATAAGGTATTTAATAGCAGCATGATCAGTGTGAACAATTACTTTGGAAACAACAATATAAGATCGAAATTCATCACAAGCAAACACAACTACTAAAATAATTCTTTTTCAGTGGTAGAATAATTTCATTGAGCAATGTCTAGGGTTTTACTAGCATAATGGATAACATTTAATTTCTTATCAACTCTTTGTCCTAAAACAACACCATCAACATAACCACTAGCATCGCACATAAATTTCAAATGGTAGGTTCCAATCAGGTGGTTGAACAATAGGTGTAGAGATTAAGGCTTTCTTAAGTATTTCAAAGGCTTCTACACAATCATCATCAAAAATAAAGGGAACATATGTTTGCAAGAGATTAGTAAGAGGCCTAGAAATTTTAGAGAAATCTTTAATAAACCTCCTATAGAAACCAGCATGACCAAGGAAACTTCTTATACCTTTGATATCTTCAGGACATGGCATTTTTTCAATAGCGTCAACTTTAGTTTTGTCAACTTCAATACCTCTTTCAGAGATTTTATGCCCCAAGAAAATACCTTCATTAGCCATAAAGTGGCACTTCTCCGAATTCAAGACAAGACTTGTTTCTTCACATCTCTGCAAAACTCGATCAAGGTTGCTTAAGCAATCATCAAAAGAAGTTCTGTAAACGGAAAAGACATCCATGACAACAATATTTTCACAAAAGTCAGTGAATATAGCAGTTTGATAACCCACAAGTATAGGGGATAGCAACAGTTTTCGAGGGTAGAGTATTCAACCCAAATTTATTAATTCGACACAAGGGGAGCCAAAGAATATTTACAAGTATTAGCAGCTGAGGTGTCAATTCAACCACACCTGGAGATTAATTATCTGCAGCAAAGAGATCAGTAGCATGGTAGTATGATTGTTTTGATAGTAGTAGCAATAACAATAGTAACAGTAACAGTGATAACAGTGGTTTTGTAGCAAGTGTAACAGTAACATCAGAAGTAGTAACTTAGCAAGAACAATATAAGAGAAATTCGTAGGCATTGGATCGGTGAATTCATTTGATGATATTCATCATATAACAGCCATAACCTAGGGCGATACGGCACTAGCTCCAGTTCATAAATATAATGTAGGAATGTATTCCATGAATTGTCATAAGTGCTTATGGAAAGAACTTGCATGACATGTTCTGTCCTACCCTCCCATGGCAGCGGGGTCCATATGGAAACTAAGGGATATTAAGGCCTCCTTTTAATAGAGAACCGAAACAAAGCATTAGCAGATAGTGAATATATACATGAACTCCTTAAACTACGGTCATCACCGAAAAGTATCCCGACTACTATCACTCCGGGGTTTACGGATCATAACACGTGATAGATGACTATAACTTGCAAGATCGGATCTAGAGCATAGATATAATGGTGATAACGTAAACGGTTCAGATCTGAAATCATGGCACCCGGGCCTAAAGTGACAAGCATTAAGCACGGCAAAGTCATAGTAACATCAATCTCAGAACATAATGGATACTAGGGATCAAGCCCTAACAAAACTAACTCGATTACCTGATGAATCTCATCGAACTCCTCACCGACCAGCGAGACTAAGAAGGAATTACTCACTCCCGGTGGGGGAGCATCATGGAATTGGCGATGGAGAGGGGTTGGTGATGACAAATATCGAAGACCCCCCTCCCCAGAGCCCCAAACGGACTCCAGATCTGGCCCCCCGATGAAGAACAAGAGGTGGCGGTGGCCCCGTCTCGTGAAACGTGAGAATTCTTTCTCCCTCATTTTTTCTCCGAAAATAGGATTTTATAGAGTTGGAATCAGGGTCTGCGGGGCCACCAGGTGGGCACAACCCACCTGGGCGCGCCTGGAGGGGGGCGTGCCCTTGAGGGTTGTGCTCACCCAGGGCACCCCTCTGGTGGTTCTTAGCTCTAGTAATTTTCTTTTATTCCATAAAAAATCTACAAAATGTTTTGTGCCATTCCGAGAACTTTTATTTCTACACAAAAACAATACCATGGTAGTTCTGCCAAAAACAGCGTCAATCCAGGCTAGTTTCATTCAAATCATGCAAATTAGAGTCCAAAACAAGAGGAAAAATGTTAGCAAAATTAGATACGACGGAGACGTATCAACTCCCCCAAGCTTAAACCTTTACTTGTACTCAAGCAATTTAGTTGATAAACTGAAAGTGAAAAAGAAAAACTTATGAACTGTTTTACTCTTGTTTACATAAATAAGCTTATGTAGCACCCAGGTTTTTAGCAAACATCATGACTAACCATGCCGACAATAACTCTTAAAAATTATATTAACTCATATCAATGGCATAATCAACTAGCGAGCAATAATAAGATATGTCAAATGACAACACTTTGTGAAAACAACCATGATATAATATGACAATAGTGGTATCTCACTAGCCCTTTCTGAAACCGCAAAACATAAATGCAGAGCACCTTCAAAGTTCAAGAAGCGACTAAACATTGTAATTCATGGTATAAAAGATCCATTCATGATGCACCCAACATTAGCTATACACAATGCATGAGGATGACAATAGTGCTCTCAGGTTTGGCGCTTATTTGAGAAGGAGATGGCACAACATAGAAGTAAATAGATAGTCCCTTCGCAGAGGGAAGCAGCGATTTGCAGCGGTGCCAGAGCTCAAAATTTTAAAACAGAGATAAATGAAATTTTGAGAAATGCACCCTTCTTGTTTACTTTGCAACCATTAGTTATTGGTATCTTCCATGCTAAACACATTAGTGGCGGTTCCCAAGCGATAAAAAGTAAAGGTTTGCTCCCCCTCCACCAACAAGCACACTCCACGACTGATCCGAATCCACGGGTATCGTCCATACCAACAACAATCCTAGGGGAGTTCTGTTTAATTATTTGCAATATTTAATTAGGGACTAGGAATCCCTATTACCACCCCTCTCGTGCAAGGACGAGTGAATAAACACTCATCATGATAATAATCCACTTAGCATGGAAGATACTGACTACCTCCTGTCACTCTATGAACAATTCAGGCACACAAAAAAGGATGTTTATTTGAAGTTTTTAGAGATGGCACATGCAAATTTACTTGGAATGGAAGGGTAATACCGCATATAGGTAGATATATGGTGGACTCATCTGGAATAACTTGGATTTCAGGATTTTGATGCACAAGCAGTATTACCGCTTAGTACACGCGAAGGCTAGCAAATAGATTGAGAAGCGGCCAGCTAGAGAGAGCAAATGGTCATGAACATGCATTATGCATAAGTAAAATTGGATACTAGCATGAGTAGGATGTGAACACAGATGTCTACTACACAACCTTCTTCTTGTAGACGTTGTAGGGCCTCCAAGTGCAGAGGTTTGTAGGACAGTAGCAAATTTCCCTCAAGTGGATGACCCAAGGTTTATCAATCCGTGGGAGGCGTAGGATGAACATGGTCTCTCTCAAGCAACCCTGCAACCAAATAACAAAAAGTCTCTTGTGTCCCCAACACACCCAATACAATGGTAAATTGTATAGGTGCACTAGTTCGGCGAAGAGATGGTGATACAAGTGCAATATGGACGATAGATATAGGTTTTTGTAATCTGAAAATATAAAAACAGCAAGGTAACTATTGATAAAAGTGAGCGTAAACGGTATTGTAATGCTAGGAAACAAGGCCTAGGGTTCATACTTTCACTAGTGCAAGTTCTCTCAACCATAATGACATAATTGGATCATATAACTATCCCTCAACATGCAACAAAGAGTCACTCCAAAGTCACTAATAGCGGAGAACAAACGAAGAGATTATTGTAGGGTATGAAACCACCTCAAAGTTATCCTTTCTGATCGATCTATTCAAGAGTTCGTACTGAAATAACACGAAGCTATTGTTTCCGTTCAATCTATCATAGAGTTCGTACTAGAATAACACCTTAAGACACAAATCAACCAAAACCCTAATGTCACCTAGATACTCCAGTGTCACCTCAAGTATCCGTGGGCATGATTATACAATATGCATCACACAGTCCCAGATTCATCTATTCAACCAGCACAAAGTACTTCAAAGAGTGCCCCAAAGTTTCTACCGGACAGTCAAGACGAAAACGTGTGCCAACCCCTATGCATAAGTTCACGAGGTCACGGAACCCGCAAGTTGATCACCAAAACGTACAACAAGTAGATCACGTGATATCCCATTGTCACCACAGATAAGCACATGCCATACATACATCAAGTGTTCTCAAATCCTTAAAGGCTCAATCCGATAAGATAACTTCAAAGGGAAAACTCGATCCATTACAAGAGAGTAGAAGGGGGGGAAACATCATAAGATCCAACTATAATAGCAAAGCTCGCGATACATCAAGATCATGCCGAATCAAGAACACGAGAGAGAGAGAGAGAGAGAGAGAGAGAGAGAGAGAGAGAGAGAGATCAAACACATAGCTACTGGTACATACCCTCAGCCCCGAGGGGGAACTACTCCCTCCTCGTCATGGAGAGCGCCGGGATGATGAATATGGCCATCGGAGAGGGATTCCCCCCTCCGGCAGGGTGCCGGAATGGGGCCCCAATTGGTTTTTGATGGCTACAGAGGCTTGCAGCAGCAGAACTCCCGATCTAGGTTTATTTCTGGAGGTTTCTGTATTTATAGGAACTTTTGGCGTAGGTCTCACGTCAGGGGGGTCTCCAAGCCGTCCACGAGATAGGGGGCATGCCCGGGGGGTAGGGCGCACCCCCACCCTCATGGGCAGCCCGGGACTCTTCTGGCCCAACTCTTTTACTCCTGGGGCTTCTTTTGGTCCATAAAAAATCATCAAAAATTGGCACGTCAGTTGGACTCCGTTTGGTATTCATTTTCTTTAAAACTCAAAAATAAGGAAAAAACAGAAACTCGCACTGGGCTCTAGGTTAATAAGTTAGTCCCAAAAATCATATAAAATAGCATATAAAACATCCTAGATGGATAATATAATAGCATGGAACAATAAAAAATTATAGATACGTTGGAGACGTATCAAGCATCCCCAAGGTTAATTCCTGCTCGTCATCGAGTAGGTAAATGATAAAAATAGAATTTTTGATGTGGAATGCTACCTAACATAGTTTCAATGTAATCTTCTGTATTGTGACAAGAATATTAATTTCCATAAGAATCAAAACAAAATTTTAATATTGACATGAAAACAATAATACTTAAAGCATACTAACAAAGCAATCATGTGTTCTCAAAATAACAGGGCCAAAGAAAGTTATCCCTACAAAATCATATAGTCTGGCTATGTTCTATCTTCATCACACAAAATATTTAAATCATGCACAACCCCGATGACAAGCCAAGCAATTTTTTCATACTTTTGATGTTCTCAAACCTTTTTAATCTTCACTTAATACATGAGCATGAGCCATGGACATAGCACTATAGGTGGAATAGAATGGTGGTTGTGGAGAAGACAAAAAGGAGAAGATAGCCTCACATCAACTAGGCATATAAACGAGCTATGGAGATGCCCATCAATAGATATCAATGTGAGTGAGTAGGGATTGCCATGCAACGGATGCAATAGAGCTATAAGTGTATGAAAGCTCAAAAAGAAACTAAGTGGGTGTGCATCCAACTCGCTTGCTCACGAAGACCTAGGGCATTCGAGAAAGCCCACCATTGGAATATACAAGCCAAGCTCTATAATGAAAAATTCCCACTAGTATATGAAAGTGACAAAATAGGAGACTCTCTATCATGAAGATCATGGTGCTACTTTGAAGCACAAGTGTTGTAAAAGGATAGTAGCATAGCCCCTTCTCTCTTTTTCACTCATTTTTTTGTTTTTTTGGCCTTCTCTTTTTTTATGGCCTCTTTTTTATTTTTTTATTTGGGCTTCTTTGGCCTCTTTTATTTATTATTATTTTTCGTTCGGAGTCTCATCCCGACTTGTGGGGGAATCATAGTCTCCATCATCCTTTCCTCACTGGGACAATGCTCTAATAATGATGATCTTCACATTTTTATTTACTTACAACTCAATACTTAGAACAAAATATGACTCTATGTGAATGCCTCCAGCGGCGTACCGGGATGTGCAATGAATCAAGAATGACATGTACGAAAATCATAAACGGTGGATTTGCCACAAATACAATGCCAACTACATGATCATGCAAAGCAATATGACAATGATGGAGCGTGTCATAATAAACGGAACGGTGGAAAGTTGCATGGCAATATATCTCGGAATGGATATGGAAATGGCATAATAGGTAGGTATGGTGGCTGTTTTGAGGAAGGTATATGGTGGGTGTATGGTACCGGCGAAAGTTGCGCGGCACAAGAGAGGCTAGCAATGGTGGAAGGGTGAGAGTGCGTATAATCCATGGACTCAACATTAGTCATAAAGAACTCACATACTTATTGCAAAAATCTATTAGTTATCGAAACAAAGTACTACGCGCATGCTCCTAGGGGGATAGATTGGTAGGAAAATACCATCGCTCGTCCCCGACCACCACTCATAAGGAAGACAATCAATAAATAAATCATGCTCCGACTTCATCACATAACGGTTCACCATACGTGCATGCTACGGGAATAACAAAATTTAACACAAGTATCTCTCAAATTCACAACTACTCAAATATCATGACTCTAATATCACCATCTTCATATCTCAAAACAATTATCAAGTATCAAACTTCTCATAGTATTCAATGCACTCTATATGAAAGTTTGTATTATATCCCTCTTGGATGCCTATCATATTAGGACTAAATTTTATAACCCAAGAAAATTACCATGCTATTTAAGACTCTCAAAATAATATAAGTGAAGCATGATAGTTCATCTATTTCTTCAAAATAAAACCACCGTCGTGCTCTAAAAAGATATAAGTGAAGGACTAGAGCAAATGACAAGCTACTCCGAAAGATATAAGTGAAGATCAATGAGTAGTTGAATAATTATGCAACTATGTGAAGACTCTCTAACATTTAAGAATTTAAGATCTTGGTATTTTATTCAAACAGCAAGCAAAACAAAATAAAATAAAATGACGCTCCAAGCAAAACACATATCATGTGGTGAATAAAAATATAGCTCCAAGTAAAGTTACCGACGAACGAAGACGAAAGAGGGGATGCCTTCCGGGGCATCCCCAAGATTAGGCTCTTGGTTTTACTTTAATATTACCTTGGGGTGCCTTGAGCATCCCCAAGCTTAGGCTCTTGCCACTCCTTATTCCATAATCCATCGAATCTTTACCCAAAACTTGAAAAGTTCACAACACAAAACTCAACAGAAAACTCATAAGCTCCGTTAGTATAAGAAAATAAATCACCACTTAGCTACTGTTGTGAACTCATTCTAAATTCATAATGGTGTAATATCTACTGTATTCCAGCTTCTCTATGGTTTACCCTCCGATACTACTCATAGATTCATCAAAATAAGCAAACAACACATAGAAAACAGAATCTGTCAAAAACAGAACAGTCTGTAGTAATATGTATCATTCGAATACTTCTATAACTCCAACAATTCTGAAATAAATTGGTGGAGATGAGTAATTTGTCTAATAATCATCTGCAAAAAGAATAAACCTAAAATCACTCTCCAGTGAAAATTTACAGCTAATCTCGTGAGCACAAAAGTTTCTGTTTTTTACAGCAAGATCGCAAAGACTTCACCCAAGTCTTCCCAAAGGTTCTACTTGGCACAAACACTAATTAAAACATAAAACCACATCTAAACAGAGGCTAGATGAATTATTTATTACTAAACAGGAGCAAAAATCAAAGAACAAAAATAAAATTGGGTTGCCTCCCAACAAGCGCTAACGTTTAACGCCCCTAGCTAGGCATGATGTTTTCAATGATGCTCACATAAAAGATAAGAGTTGAAACATAAAGAGAGCATCATGAAGAATATGAATAGCACATTTAAGTCTAACCCACTTCCTATGCATAGGGATTTTGTGAGCAAACAACTTATGGGAACAATAATCAACTAGCATAGGAAGACAAAACAAGCATAACTTCAAAACTTTAAGCACATAGAGAGGAAACTTGATATTATTGCAATTCATACAAGCATATATTCCTCCCTCATAATAATTTTCAGTAGCATCATGAATGAATTCAACAATATAACTATCACATAAAGCATTCTTTTCATGAGCCACAAGCATAGAATTTTTATTACTCTCCACATAAGCAAATTCGTTCTCATGAATAGTAGTGGGAGCAAACTCAACAAAATAACTATCATGTGAAGCAGAATCCAATTGAAAATTAAAATCATGATGAAAAGTTTCATAGTTATCTTTATTCTTTATAGCATACGTGTCATCACAATAATCATCATAAATAGGAGGCATTCTTTCATCATAATAAATTTGCTCATCAAAACTTGGGGGACAAAACATATCATCTTCATCAAACATAGCATCCCTAAGCTTGTGGCTTTGCATATCATTAGCATCATGGGTATTCAAAGAGTTCATACTAACAACATTGCAATCATGATCATCATTCATATATTTTATGCCAAGCATTCTATGTAATTCTTCTTCTAGTACTTGAGCAAAATTTTCCTTCCCATCATTTTTACGAAAGACATTAAAAAGATGAAGCATATGAGGCACCCTCAGTTCCAATTTTTTTGTAGTTTTCTTTTATAGACTAAATTATTGATAAAACAAGAAACAAAAAGATTCAATTGCAAGATCTAAAGATATACCTTCAAGCACTCACCTCCCTGGCAACGGCGCCAGAAACTGCTTGATTGATGGGGTGTGAGTGCCGCTTACCTAGCCTCCCCAGCAACGGCGCCAGAAACTGCTTGATGTCTACTACACAACCTTCTTCTTGTAGACTTTGTTGGGCCTCCAAATGCAGAGGTTTGTAGGACAGTAGAAAATATCCCTCAAGTGGATGACCTAAGGTTTATCAATCCGTGGGAGGCGTAGGATGAAGATGGTCTCTCTCAAGCAACCCTGCAACCAAATAACTAAAAGTCTCTTGTGTCCCCAACACACCCAATACAATGGCAAATTGTATAGGTGCACTAGTTCGGCGAAGAGATGGTGATACAAGTGCAATATGGATGATAGATATAGGTTTTTGTAGTCTGAAAATATAAAAATAGCAAGGTAACTAATGATAAAAGTGAGCGTAAACGGTATTGCAATGCTAGGAAACAAGGCCTAGGGTTCATACTTTCACTAGTGCAAGTTCTCTCAACCATAATAACATAATTGGATCATATAACTATCCCTCAACATGCAACAAAGAGTCACTCCAAAGTCACTAATAGCGGAGAACAAACGAAGAGATTATTGTAGGGTACGAAACCACCTCAAAGTTATCCTTTCTTATCGATCTATTCAAGAGTTCGTACTGAAATAACACGAAGCTATTGTTTCTGTTCGATCTATCATAGAGTTCGTACTAGAATAACACCTTAAGACACAAATCAACCAAAACCCTAATGTCACTTAGATACTCCAGTGTCACCTCAAGTATCCGTGGGCATGATTATACGATATGCATCACACAATCCCAGATTCATCTATTCAACCAACACAAAGTACTTCAAAGAGTGCCCCAAAGTTTCTACCGGACAGTCAAGACGAAAACGTGTGCCAACCCCTATGCATAAGTTCACGAGGTCACGGAACCTGCAAGTTGATAACCAAAACGTACATCAAGTAGATCACGTGATATCCCATTGTCACCACAGATAAGCACATGCCATACATACATCAAGTGTTCTCAAATCCTTAAAGGCTCAATCCGATAAGATAACTTCAAAGGGGAAACTCAATCCATTACAAGAGAGTAGAGGGGGAGAAACATCATAACATCCAACTATAATAGCAAAGCTCGTGATACATCAAGATCATGCCAAATGAAGAACACGAGAGAGAGAGAGAGAGAGAGAGAGAGAGAGGTCAAACACATAGCTACTGGTACATACCCTCAGCCCCGAGGGTGAACTACTCCCTCCTCGTCATGGAGAGCACCGGGATGATGAATATGGCCACCGGAGAGCGATTCCCCCCTCCGGCAGGGTGCGGAATGGGGTCCCGATTGGTTTTTGGTGGATACAGAATCTTGCGGCAGCGGAACTCCCGATCTAGGTTTGTTTCTGGAGGTTTCTGTATTTATAGGAATTTTTGGCGTAGGTCTCATGTCAGGGGGGTCTCCAAGCCGTCCACGAGATAGGGGGCATGCCCAGGGGGGTAGGGCGCGCCCCCCACCCTCGTGGGAAGCTCGGGACTCTTCTGGCCCAACTCTTTTACTCCTGGGGCTTCTTTTGGTCCATAAAAAGTCATCAAAAATTGGCATATCAATTGGACTCCGTTTGGTATTCCTTTTTTGTAAAACTCAAAAACAAGGAAAAACATAAACTGGCACTGGGCTCTAGGTTAATAAGTTAGTCCCAAAAATCATATAAAATAGCATATAAATGCATATAAAACATCCTATATGGATAATATAGTAGCATGGAACAATCAAAAATTATAGATACGTTGGAGACGTATCAAACACCATGAACATAAATATCATAGAGGCTATATTGCTTTTGATTCAATTACATGCATGAACATGTACCAAGTCAAGCCACTCGAACATTTGGAGGAGGAAACCATATCATCATACTACATCACAACCATTTTAACGCA
The DNA here is from genome assembly GCA_032464435.1 of Aegilops umbellulata. Taxonomy (NCBI): domain Eukaryota; kingdom Viridiplantae; phylum Streptophyta; class Magnoliopsida; order Poales; family Poaceae; genus Aegilops; species Aegilops umbellulata. The sequence continues at coordinate 338,685,615 of CP136058.1, forward strand.
ATGTTGACATCCAAGATAAATTATTATCCACTCCTAGCTACTTAAACATGGCATGAGAAACTACAATCTCTAATTGTCATTGCAAACATGTTTCATCATAATAGGTCGAATCATGGATACAAGGTTAAACATATTTACAAAAACAGAACAAGTTGAGTTCATACCCGTTTTTCTCTGCCACCGTCAGTTCATCAAATATCGTCATTATTGCCTTTCACTTACACGACCGAATGATATGAAAATAATAATAGTGCAATAGTGTCGTGGACTAAGCTGGAATCTGCAAACAATTTTATTCAAAAAGGAGAAGACAAGGTAATATGGGCTCTTCGTTAGATCATCAATAATGTGTACGAGAGTCACTCAACATTTTGATCGTGGTCTTCTCCTTGGTATGAATCAATAAAAATAAAAATAATTTCAGATAAACACACTGAAATAATTTTTTTTGTTTTTGAGTTTTTCTTGAAGGAAGCAAATTAACGAAAGAAAAACAGAAACGACAAAAAGTATTTACATGGGAGAGCTCCCAACAAGCAAAAGAAGAACCGAGAAATCTTTTGGGGTTTTCTTTTTAATGCTACACTAACTACACTAGAAAGAAAAAAGCTGAAAAGAAGCAGGAAACATTTTTTTGGATTTTCTCTAAGTTTTCCAAACACACAAGAAGAAAGCAAGAAAATAAATCTAGCATCAATAATACAATGAAAAAGTGTGGACATCGACAACTGGAATGAAATGTGTGAACATGAATGTAATGTCGATGGAAATACGTACTCCCCCAAGCTTATGCTTTTGGCCTAGCTTGGTAATCACCACTCGAAGAAGCCATCAGGTCCCATGTTGAAGTGCTGGGGAGCGGGCACCTGAGCATCCCACTCCTAAGGTTCCTCCTTTGCTACCGCCTGGTTCTTCCGGTAGGCGATGATGTCCTCAGGCATGATACTGTATCCGCCCCTGGCAATAGAATCAAACAAAGTAGATGTAGGCAACGGAATAATATCACGGGTGTTCTTGCTAAAAACCAGGTTGTAAGGAATAGGAATATCAGTGTTCTCGCCATCAATAAGCTGATGATGTGCCATAGCCTGGCGATCTAAGTAAACCTTGGGCAAGGGATAATCATGCTGGTGTATCTGAATGTTAAAATGACTCGCTAAACGAGTCGTATAAATGCCGCCATGAATTTTACCCTTGGATATGTTAAGGTGCAGGCGGCGTGCAATGATAGCTCCTAAGCTAAAAGTGTTATTGTCGTATAGTGCACGGCGTAAGACAGCGAAATCGGGGGCACTGAGTGCACCAACCTTCTCTCTAGCAAGTAAACACTTCGCAACGAATAGAGAAAAATAATGCATAGAAGGAAAATGCAAACTAGTGGCAGTGACACTCAACACCCCTCTCTCATCTCCCATTGACAGAGTACGATAAAAGTCCTCGAATTCTGCAGGCCTAGGCTCTCTTAATTCCACATCAGAAGGGATCAAGCATATATCACAAAATCCAGTAAGTGGTATCTGACGGATTTCAGCATATAAATTAAACTGCACCTCGGGAGGGTTATTCCTACTTATGAAATGAAAACTTTGCACAAAGGAATTTGTAAGAAGATGATATTGTTCACATTCAGCTGCGATGAAGTTGGTGAGGCCAGAATTAGCATCAAATTGTGCAAACTCTTGACGGATTCCGTCCCATCCATGAAGGGGTTATGCGGCCATTCGCGCTGGCGCACTTCCGCCATCCTCCGAGTATGGAGGTCTCTATCCGACGACTCCCCAGCGATTCCCTTGGAGCTCTTCTTGGAAGCAAACTTCCTAAAGAAACTAATATTTTTCCTATGAATAAAATTCTGAAAGTTTAGACCACAAAATGTTTCTCAACAAAACTTCACAAGATTGATAGCAACTACTCATAGGGATGCATAGAGGCCATATCAAGCATTCAAACTACTTAGAACTCTAAGAATTCAACATGCAAGCTCATCTACAGCAGCACCAAGAGTACCTAATTATTCAAAATATAAACCACTAAAGCAAAAACTAATTGGACCAATGGAGGAGTCACATACCAAGTAGCAATCCCCCAAAACAGTTTTGGAAGCGGAGCTTCGAGCAAAGAGATCGAAATCCGCGGGTTTGAGAGCAAGAACACAAGAGAGAGAGGGGGGAGAGAGAGAGAGAGAGAGAGAAATGGTGAATTTTTTCTGGAGGTAGGAGATGACATGGGCTAAAGAGATAAGTGAGGGGGGGCACGTGGGGACCACAACCCACCAGGGCGCGCCTGGGGCTGCTGGTGCACCCAGGTGGGTTGTGCCCACCTGATGCACCCCCCTCTGATGTTATTTGCATAAAAAAATTCAAAAAAATTGTATTAAATTTTAGGGCATTCTGAGATCTTTTATTTTTGGGTCATTTTTTATTGCACGGAAAATTCAGAAAATAGGGTAAACATGGCATTTTATTTTTTTAACTAAGAAAAATAGAAAACAAAAGGTAAAGACAGAAGGTAGTGGCTACTAAATTCATCAACTTCATACCTCTCAAAAAAGATCCATTAATAAGGTTGATCAAGTCTTATTAACAACCACTTTTGATTAGCATGAAACCGAAGAACTTTCGTAAAACACTAGGTTAACTCAACAGGAATATGCACGTCCCCAACAATAAGCATTTCATATTTCTTTTTGGCAGTAGGTAGAGGTAGTTGAAAACTTCCAATAGTGATTGTCGGAGATTTTCAATAACATTAATACCATTTACATGGAATTGTTTCTTCGAAAAGTGCATCGTATGCTCATTACCATTGATATGAAAAGTGACCTTGCTTTTATTGCAATCAATAACAGCCCTGCAATATTCAAGAAGGGTCTACCAAGGATAATCTCCATGTTGTCGTCCTCAGTCATCTTAAGTATAACAAAGTCAGTTAAGATAGTAACATTTGCAACAACAACGGGCACATCCTCACAAATACCGATAGGTATGGCAGTTGATTTGTCAGCCATTTGCAAAGATATTTCAGTAGGTGTGAGCTTATTCAAAACAAGTCTTTTATATAAGGAGAAAGGCATAACACTAACACCGGCTCCTAAATCACACAAAGCAGTTTTAACATAGTTTCTTTTGATGGAGCAAGGTATAGTTACTATTCCTGAATCTCCCAGTTTTTTAGGTACTCCATCCTTAAAAGAATAATTAGCAAGAATGGTGGAGATTTTAGCTTCAGGTATCTTTCTTTTATTAGAGATGTTTTCTTTCATATATTTTGCATAAGGGGCCATCTTTAAGATATCAGTCAAACAAGTGTGCAAAAAGAGTGTCCTAAAAATTTCAGCAAAGCGTTCAAATTCTTCACCATCTTTCTTCTTAGTTGATTTAGGTGGAAAGGGCATGGGTTTTTGAACCCATGGTTCTGTTTGTCTAACATGTTTTCTTGCCACAAAGTCTTCTTTATCATATCTTTTATTTTTTGGTTGCGGGTTATCAAGATCAACAGTTGGTTCTGTTTTGACATCATTATCCGGTTCTTTATCATTGTTTGGTTTAGTGTCTGCATTAACACCATCATTATCTTTTTCATTATCACTAGGTGAATGTTCATTACCAGATTGAGTTTCAGCGTCAGAGATAGAAACATCATTATCATTATCAAGAGGCTTTTCTATTTCAAGTTCAGTAGAGGGATGCAAAGTCCTATCATTTTTAGTTTTCTTCTTCTTTTTGGCAGTACTAGGTGCATCAGTATTAACTCTTTGAGAGTCTTGTTCAATTCTTTAAAGGTGTCCCTCAGGATAAAGTTGTTCTTGAGTCATTTTACCTCCTCTAGTCATTACTCTAATATCATGATCATTGATATTATTGTTCACTTCATCTAGGAACTCTCTTTGAGATTTAGCAACTTGTTCTAGTTGAGTTTGAACCATATAAGCCTGTTTCCTACACCTCTAAAATCATTTGAGATTCTAAATAACAAGTCACTCAAGCGAGCAATAATATCAGAATTGTATTTCAATTGTTTCATAACATTTGCATTGAAGTGATCTTGCTTTCTAATGTAATTATCAAACTCATAAAGGCATTGACTAGGATGCATGGATTGTCATTATCATTGAATTTCATTAGAGAGTTTACCTCTACCACCTTGGATGGTGGTGTTTCAAGCCCATGTATTTCTTCAATAGGAGGTAAAATTTTGACATCCTTAGCTTTAATACTTTTTTCCTTCATACATTTCTTTACCTCTTGCATATCTTCAGGACTGAGATATAAAATACCCCTCTTCTTCGGCGTGGGGTTTAGGAGGTGGTTTGGGAAGAGTCCAATATTCATAATATTTCAATATGCTATTCAATAATTCCTCAGCTAGTTCAATAGTTCGTTCCCTGAAAACACAACCAGCACAACTATCTAGGAAATCCCTAGAAGCATCAGTTAGTCCATTATAGAAGATATCAAATATTTCATTTTACTTAAGAGGATGATCAGGCAAAGCATTCAGCAATCTGAAAAGCCTCCCCCAAGCTTGTGGGAGACTCTCTTCTTCCATTTTCACAAAGTTAAATATTTCTTGCAAGGTAGCTTGTTTCTTATGAGCAGGAAAATATTTTCCAAAGAAGTAATAAATCATATCCTGGGGACTACACACATAACCAGGAGCAAGAGTATTATGCCAAATCTTAGCATCACCCTTTAACGAGAACGGGAATAATTTGAGAATATAATAGCAGCAAATCTTCTCATCATGAGCAAATAGTGTGGCTATATCATTTAGTTTAGTGAGGTCTGCCACAACAGTTTTAGTTTCATAACCATGGAAAGGATCAGATTCAACCAAAGTAATTAACTCCGGGTCTAGAGAGAATTCATAATCCTTATCATCAACAAAGATAGGTGAAGTAGCAAACTTAGATCACATTTTATTCTAGCACTTAGGGATTTCTCTTTCAGTCTGCATAATAATTTCTTGAGATCATCTCTATCATTGATAGCAAGAAAATCTCTAGTTGTCTCCTCGTCCATAACATAACCTTCCGGCACCTTAGGCATTTCATATCTAGGAGGACTAGGTCTAATAGGTGTTTCAAGATTTTTAGTTTCAAATATTTCATCAGTTTCAGTAATTTCATTCTCTTTAGCTCAAGCAATTTGTTCATCAAGAAAGTCACCTAGTGGCACACCATCATTAAGCAAGGTACTAACATCATCATAAGCATTATTGTAACGCCCCGAGACCGATGCGCTAGGTGTCTTCCGTTTATTCGTCATCGTTGCCATGTCATTCGCTTGCGTGTTGCACTTTGCCATGTCATCATCTGCATTTCATCCGCATGTTTTGCAAAACTTGCATTCGCTCGGGTCCCCCAGTTCTCTCAGTTGTCCGTTCCGAGCCCTTTCACACTCGCATGCACCCGTTGCAGCTCTCGGATCTCATTTCGTGAGCGGGAGAAAAACTTTCTTGGAATGGGCCAAGATTTGTCGAGTGGCCTTGGTACATCACCGGTAGACCGCCTGTCAAATTTCGTTCCATTTGGAGGTCGTTTGATACCCCAATGGTTAACCGCGTTAATCGTCGGACCCCTTTCTCTTTGCAGCCTAGCTCCCCTCCACAACAGCCCACTATCCCATCTAAACCCCCTTCATGCTCTTCGCCATCGGATCACGATCGTGTGGGCGAAAACGGATCCCCAATACCCCTCTCCTAGCTCCCTCTAGCTATTTAAACACCCCCTCCGCCTAAATTTCAGCAACCCTAGCCCCCTAGCCCTTCTCCCACCTCCAGTCATCTCTCCTTCTTTGTTTTCCGCACTCGGCCATTCCTCCGCCGCCACTTGGCGCCATCCTACACTACAAAAAAAGACACATCTGTGACATTTTGGGCCGAATGAAGAAAATTTTGTCATACTTATGACACTTCTATGGCGATAATTGTGACAAAACCCGGTATCATCATAGATGTGCTGGGGTCCTACTTCTATGACAAAAAATCATGACAGAAAATGGGCTTTTCGTCCTAGGCGGTCCATAGACGCAGCTGCATGACATTCTTTGGGCCGTCCATGACGGAAAAACTGTGGTAGAAGCGAGGGCGAGGAAAATATCGGGGTGTTCCCGGTTACGGTGGGTGGTTGGGGCCGAGCGATGCGCGTATCCCTCGTACACGCATGCGCGTGGGTGCGAGGCGTTGGGCTCTAACTGAACTCGAGCAATTGCACTGGAGGCTACGCATTACTGAACCCGAGCGATCGATCCATGGCTGTTAACTGAACCCGATCAAGCGATTCCTTCGCTACTGCTGCTAACTGAAGCCGATCGATGCTGCCTCTGGATGAATAGTGCGTGTTGCTGCGGGGGTTTGGATGAACAGTTCCCGGTGGGGGTGGATGAATAGGACCCCGTGGTGTTGCCTCTGGATGAACAGGACCCCGATCGATCGAGCCGGTTCGGGCTGGATGAACAGGACCCCGTGGAGGGCAGGATGAACAGGACCACCCCGTGGAGGGCAGGATGAACAGTAGATGGTGGAGGGCTGGATGAACATTAGCCCGTGGAGGGGTGGTTGAACAGGAGCCCGTGGAGAGGGCTGGTTGAACAGTAGCAGGTGGAGTAGCGCGCGATGGAGGCTGGATGAACAGGAGCCCGTGGATGAACAGTCGCAGGTGGAGGCTGGAGGAGGTCGACGGTGGATGAACAGTAGCCCGTGGAGGCTGGAGAGGGTCAACGGTGGATATGAACAGTATCCCATGGAGTCCCGTTTTGAGGTACGCCACACCCCTCCTGATGAATAGGACCCCTGTTTCAACTGTAGCGCTCCAACACAAGTCCATTTCCTCCATGTTACGGTACGCCATACCCCTCCCGATCAACAGGACCCCCGTTTCGACCGTAGGAGGTCCGTTTCCTCTGTCTTGCGGTATGCCAGACCCCTCCCGATGAACAGGATCCCATTTCGAACATGGCCGGTCGAACACAAGGTTGTTTCCTCTGTTCTCCGGTACGCCAGGCCACGTTTCCATCGGCTGTTCCGTCCAAGCCCTCCCGATGAACACGACAACGCATTCCGTTCCGACCCAGCCGGTTGGCTCCCCATGAACATGATGACGCAGTTTCTCTGTTCCAACCCAGCCATGTACACGAGCCCTGGCCGTACGTATGCGCGAGTAGGCGTTCGAGACCCTGCCCGTATGTACGTATGTGGTCGTATTTACTTTCTTGTACACTTGACGTTGTACGTACGTGTACATGCTACGTGCGCGCCTCTACTACGACACGTGCGCGCTTCTACATCGACCAGTATGTACATACACGTTCGCGACCAGAATGAAAATGCTACGTACGCTTCGACCAGGTGGGTCCCGACTGTCACGCACTTCCTTGCGTGCGAAGATGTAGCTGGTGGGTCCCAGCAGTCAGGGGGCGAATCGTTTTCTTTTTTGCCCGGACGCACTTCCTTGTGTGCGAAGATGTAGCTGGTGGGTCCCAGTAGTCAGGTTGAAATGTTTTTTTACAAAATACGATGGCCCGTCCGGTGGGTCCCCGCTGTCAGGTGGAGGAATAATTATTTTGCGTGTAATAAGGAGGCACTTCCTTGCTGCGGCCGTGGACCCAGCTGACAACCTCTCCACGTACAGTCCACGTCCGATGGAAGCCGTTCCTTGACCACGTTGACCACGCCGTGCCGAGAGCACCAGGGCGATGGACGACGGCGAGGCCTAGGAAGGGGACGACGCGGAGCCAGGGAAGACGTGGCAGTGGATGCCCACGAGGAGAGGAGTACGAGGGTTCACTGGTTCGGCTGCGGTGTGAGGCTGTCGTCACCGCAGAATAATAGGGGGTGTGGTTGAGTAGAGGGATGGCCTGACCAGCGGTGGGAGTAGTAGGGGTGGTGAGGCCTCCGCGACATCACAGCCGGTCACGGGAGGCAGGAGCACGAGGCACGAGCGACGCTGGTTTGGGCGGCTGGAGCAAGAAGACCAAAGGTTGAAGAAGCACTACGACCGTTGGATGGACATAGTACGGTTAATGGAGCTAGAATCATGCATATTGACTAAGTTGACAAGGCCCTCCATTCCCGATAACTTAGTAGGCCCACAAGTCAGCCTCCCACTATACTGGGTCCCAGCTAGTAGGGGGAGTATTTATTTTTTTGTGCGCAATAAGGAGGCACTTCCGGTGGGTCCGAGCTGACAGCGGGGGGAACATTTTTTTCACGAAATACGGTGGGCCGCCCGGTGGGTCCCAACAGTCAGGGGGTGTCGGTGTACTAAAGTAGGGGTACCTTAGTACCCCGAACTTGTGCATGGGCAGTAGTAGCGTCCCGCGGCAAGGCCGGCCAGGGGAGCGACAAGAGCCTCCACGGCCCTTTCTGGGCCGGACGAAGGCCAAGTGATCGAGCCAAGAAGACCAAGCCCCGGCAAGAGGAGCTTGCCGGGCCAAGAAGGCGAGGTCCGGCAAGAGGAGCTTGCCGGGCCAAGGCGACAAGGCCCCGGCAAGAGGAGCTTTCCGGGACGACTAAGCCGAAGCACCAAGGCCCCGGCGGGAGGAGCTCGCCGGGACGACCAAGCCAAGGCACACCAAGAGAAGCTCGCCGCGGCGCTCCGCGCGCCTCGGCAAGGCCTGACGAGCTGCAAGCTCTCAGGTGCGGCAAGACGACCACCGCGGCAAGCCACTTGCCGCGGCAAACCACCACCTCAGGCATGCGCTCCAGCTCACCTGCCCACGCGTCGCTCTGGGGCTTCCCCGGAGGCACGTGGCGGGGCGCCGCGCAACCGGAGACGCGCGCGTGGCATGCGACGTTGGCAGAGTCGCCCCCGTGGCAAGCGGAGGCGCCCCTAACGGTCCGCCTCGGCACTATTCAGGCGATCCAGATGGGCATTTAATGCCTTTGTCCCCCACCGTCAGAGTTAGGTGCGATAGCACTGTGCGGCCACCGTTCGCACAGTTCCTTGCCATTTTTACCCTCACCTGCGTCGCTACCTGTGGGAAACCCCTTAGCATATAAAAGGAGGCCCATGCGCACGTAGGGAGAGGGGGAAAAGGCTAGGAGGATCGAACCCTAGGAGAGGAGGGAAGGAGGACGCTCAGTAGACCCTCGTCTACGTCTAGCTCCAACTTACTGTAGCTTCTTGCGCTCCAGAGCAAGAACTCCAATCAACCAGACATGCAGCAGTAGGGTTTTACGCATCCGTGCGGCCCGAAGCTGGGTAAAACCGTTGTGTGTGTGTGTCGCCTCGATCTGCTCTTTGTGCAACCTCCACCCCCCGCCGAACCGACAAGGGGCTCCGTCCCCATAGGTGCTCGTGGAGGCCAATATCCCCCGACAGGGGGAAACGTTTTTTAGCCAAATATGGTGGCCCGTCCGGTGGGTCCCTGCTATCAGGTGGAGGAATAGTTATTTTCCGCATGATAAGGAGGCACTTCCTTGCGGCTGTCGTGGTCCTAGCTGTCAGCCTCTCCATGATAGTACTCTTCCGATGGAAGTCGTTCCTTGACCAAGTTGACCACGCCGCGCCGAGAGCACCAGGGCGGTGGACGACGGCGAGGCCTATGAAGGGGACGACGCGGAGCCAGGGAAGACGCGACAGTGGATGCCCACGTGGAGAGGAGTATGAGGGTTCACTGGTTCGACTGCGGTGTGAGGCTGTCGTCGCCGTAGAATAACAGGGGGTGTGGGTGAGTAGAGGGATGCCTTAGCCAGTGGTGGGAGTAGTAGGGGGCAGTGAGGCCTGCACGGGAGGCGGGAGCAGGCGGTTCCGCCGACGCTGGATTTGGCGGCTGGAGCAAGAAGATCAGAGATTGAAGAAACACGACTGCCGTTTGATTGACATCCAATGGTTAAGTCTGCTAGAATCGTTTGTTGACGTATATAATAACTACAAAAATCTTGCATATGCGTCAACTTAATAGGCCCATAAGTCAGACCATTCCCTCTTTTTTTAATAATTTATATATAGCTCATTGCGACTTCTTATGCAATTTATTGCAATCCGTTTTTTTGGTTGTCTAGGGCCAATTTTGCATATTTCTGTGGGTTCCAAACTATTTTTAATACCAAAATGTCAAGCCATATTTAAAGTACTTTGAAGATATATTTAAATTAGGTTAATGCCCAGTGAAATAGGAACCTGAAAATGTATAAAAATTCAGAAATTATAAAGTAATTGCCAATTTGTCATCTGTTTTTATATTTACAACCAATTTCATATTACTTTCAAGATTTGCAGGCGTCTTGAAAGAGTTGCAGCCCATCAGGGCGTAGAAAAATAAATAGGCCTAGATTGGGTATTCTTCAGAAAAAATAAACTATGCTCCTTTTCACAAAGAAAAAATAGCTGGGCTGGTCACATGGTCAACATAAAATATAGGCCTGGGCTAGACGGGCCACAACTCAGTTCAAACCCTGCTCCGTCTCAATGATAACAAAAAAATACTGCTCGAGCAGCTACTTCCCAGGTGTCAGCCAATCTTGTGATGTCCTCTTGTTTATTGACTATATACGCTCACAATGTCGTGGGTCCCAAATGTCAGTAAAACACTAGGAGGAAGCATTTTATTTTTCCATACGCTGACATGGTGGGCCCATACTGTCATCCTCTCCACGTACTTCTGCCGATTCCTGTTGTTTCTTGACCATGTTGACAATGCGAGAGGGCGGCGCCGCGGCGGGCGCACCAAAGAGCGTGGAGGACGACGGCGAGGCCTCGGACGTCAGCGTTAATGATTTAGGAGATGGTGGGGCGGCGATGCGTGCGCTGAGGCACAACCAGCCGTGGGAGGCGGAAGCAGACGGCCCCGCCGGCGCTGGTTTGGTTTTGGCGGCTGGAGGAAGACAGGACTGAAGAAACACGATAGACTATAAAAGCAACAGGAGTACTTAACAACCTTAACTGAAACCAGCAGAGGCACTTAACAACCATAGTTGAAAGCAGTATGAGTACTTATACAGGTTCAACCGTACAAAGCATGCCTCGAACAGTGCTACTTTTCCTACAGTTAACCAAGGGTGAGGCCACCAAGCCCCAGAACAAGGCCCAGGCGCCACCCTGCGCATCCACAACCTTCTGAAAGCGGCTTCATCTTGCAATGTGGTCAATAAATAGGATATTCGCTTTAGAGCCATGGAAAAGCAGGAACATAATCTTCTGTCCTATTCTCCAAGATGGACGGGCCTTCATTATTTGAGACCACCCATGAATAAGTATCTTTTCACCTCCAAGGGGAATGGAGTAGGTCTACATAAACATCATGTTGTGACCAAGCGCAAGTCTGACCTGACCATGGTCAGGCATCTGTATAGGAACAATAGAACTGGGCAGTTTCTGTTTCAAGAAGATCACAGCTGTAAAACTGTGTATAAGCAATAGTTTATTGACAACATATATAACAGAAAACAGCTCGTACCATAAGTTTCTCGACACAGTTGGACCTGTTCAACGAGTGCAGCACTGGCACACATATCCCACGTGGCCTTCCACCATTGAAACGCCCCACAAGGACCTCGAGACGATCAATAAAGTGTAGGAACTTGTGGATGTCATCCCAGTCAACTTCAGTGCCATCAGTAACAGCCGAGTTGTTACAGAATAACAAACGAGCAGCCTGCTTAACTCTGAAAAAACCTACACGTGCCACCAATTATAAGAAAATATTAGTTAGAAGTAGCATCTTCGTGAGAGATTCGTTGCTACTTCTAAAGTTAAATTGTGATTAGTTAGACAGAATAGGTGGATTAAGAAGTAATTGAGGCAACAAGCAAGAACTAGATACAAAACTAACATGGATGAACAATTGGAACGACATCGGGGTGGAATATCACAGTGAAGATGAGACCAGGTTCTCCTATTTCCATCAACATTCGTGCGCCAACTTTCAGTCTGTAACACTTGAGAAATTTTATCCAAGTTCGGCCATAAAAAAGCAGCGATCTTCTTGGTTCATGAACCCAACTCGGAACTTATATCCATGGCTTGTCTTCACCGTGACCATTAAACTGGTGTATTCAGTTATGGCAAGGCCGAGCATCTTGAGTACATGTGTTCTGGCAGAGCAAATAATGCACTGCAGGAAAAATAATACGAGAACACAATGTATTCCCTATCCAAATCTAGAAATAACTTCCTCCTTCACGTCAGTGTTGACCATCGTACTGGTAGTACCTTTTATCCAAATTTCCAAATTAGTCGACAACATGTTAAAAAACCCACCCTCCCGGATAGAAAAGAGGATTCTAGGAACATAATGTGCGCATTTAAAAATCATGTGTTAGGATGAGAAGGAACAAGTGTGGCGTCTCACCGAGGGTGCAGAAACCTGTAGGTTCCTCACACTTTGGGCACTGCAAATGAAACACAGTAGATTCAGTAGGAAGATAAATGCATCAACAGCGGCGGCTGCCATCCTAGGATTACCCGCGACTAAGGGACTTGGATTTATCGGGGATGGATGAAGAATTCGTACCTGGTTCTCCATGAGAAAACCCTATGCAATCGCCGAGAGGGGGTTTTCTCTGAACAAGCAGACGAGGCAGAAGGGGGTTCAGGCCCAGTCAAATATTGCCGCTTAGTCCGTCCAGCTTACTGCTAAAGCTGGAAAGGGGGTTTGTGATTTGATGGCTCATTGGGCATTACTGCAGCTCTATGACTGGGGTGTGTCTACCATGCAGTTGTGCACTCTAATTTTTGCATATGGCACGTGGACCCCGTTGTCGGATGCCCCACATATCAGCGAAAGGAAGTAGAAAGACAGGAGTAACTAGTTACACAAAATTATATTTTTGACAGAGAGATACTCCCTCTATAAAGAAATATAGAAATCTTTTATATCACAACTGTATACATAAGAAAAATCAAGGGGAATATATATAACATATATAATTATAAAAAACAGAGTTGTTTTTAACACAGTATAGACGAGTTGGTGATGATGGTGTGCCTGCCATCCTGCAATATAGGCCGTCTGATTTATATTTGACGGATAGGAAGGAAACTATGGAAATTTTGCAAAAAGGTACCTACACACCTCTCCACATTTGCAAATAAGGCCTTCCCTCATCCATCCTTTTCTCTCACAAGATAAAATACTCATACAAATGCATCTTGATGTTACGTGCAACGCACAGGCATTATGGGGTTCAGCTGAGAATATAATACTCAGACAGGCTCACGGTTCTGGACTATGGGCCGCAGGCCCACCCTGCATGTTTGGGGGCCCATGTGTTCTACCTCAGCGCTTTTCATATTGCAAGCGATCGGTACGTCGCTGGTTTTAGATCCTGCTGCAAGGTGAATACACAAAATTGAATAAAGCACGACAGCTGTTGGAATGTAATCGAACGACAGTTCCTAACCAGCAATGAGAGTTGCAATTCTATCAACGATATACCATGTGATTAATAATAATGTCGTATTACTTATACACACAAGACACTTGTTTCACCATGCGAGATTATTACATCAAAATCTCTCGTAGGATAGATCAGTTTGGCAGTTGCGTGCTGCTACTGAAGAATGTCGAAGTTGATTTGGACCAGCTCTCCTTGCCGAGAAAGTTCGATTTTGAGATCATCCCCTACCGCAAGATATGATTTAGATTTGAACCTTGACCATCCTTTAGCATCAATCATCATGCGACCATCCTTTGTACTTACGGTATATTGAGCAGGTTCGTTCACACCAAGGACGCGCATGGTAAGAGAAACTTGGCGGCTGTCGCCCAGATTGTTGAACGACTCCCTCGTTGCTCTAGGAATTCTTTGTTTGCAAACAAGAAGACATACCCAAACAGTTAGATCAACACAGTGAATCATGCGAAACAACATGGAAAGAAAAAAGAACGAAACACTTGGGCGGCCAGTGATCCAATATACAAACAGTTACCAAGGCTGCACCATCACCTGCACCAACACTTGCCAAGAAGGTGGACATGTGGGTTTTTGTAAGGAATTTGGTATATGAAGTGCGAACTGCAGCGCAGTTTGTTGCCGGTACAACTGCTCGTTCGGTTGCCGCTGCACGGGCCGGAGCAGATGCAAGTGCAAGTGTTGGTGCAGGTGCCGAAGCCGCTGTTGATGCCGGAGATGGTGCTCCTTGTAGAGCTGGTGCAGGTGTCGGAGCAGGTGCCGGTGTCGATGCCCGATCCTTCGGTAGATCAGCCTGATCCGCTGACGCGGTCGGTGCCCAATCCTCAGCTGGATCAGACTGAGCTGCTGCCGCTGTCAGTGCTAGAGCAACTGCCGGTGCTCGATCAGTTGCTGAAGGTGGTACCGATGTGCGAGACAGCAGCGATCGTGTCTGTCTGCTATGATCAGCTTTCTAACTTGACTTGGCTTCATGACCGTGATCCAGTTTTTTTGTTCATTTCTTTTAAATGCGAGAAGGACTAATTGTGTCGTTTTTGTTAAACCAAACTGCAGTTCATCATAGGGATTCAGCTTGTACTCAGACAACAGACTGATCCAATTTTTTCCAGTAATATAAATGATGGACAATGCCTTCGTTACTGACACGACATAAGAAGTGAAACCTGCAAAAATATCCATTGTAGAGCAAGCCAAACGGTTTATTCTGTGATGAATGTCACATGGCAAAACCTGCATCGTAAAATTGCAGGAAAAGAAAGAAAACATGACATTAAATCAATAATATTTAGACAGTAAATAAATAAGATTTACTTGATGTGACACGAGTGAATCCTTACCAGGAAATCACTATGTTGAAGTACTAAACAGAAGATTGATCGTCCAACTACGGGTGGCATGCAGGGGCCCCACCTACCCCCACAAGCAGGACAGTCCAAAGGTCGTGACAAATCGTATGGACTGAACATCCATGGGACTGGAAATCCTGGTGGGTGCGATAAACCCTGCAATGCATACAGATATTGGAGTGTAACCATAATTTATAAAACGTCCTCACAAAAAAGATGATCTGGATACTTCAAAATATACATACTGAATTGAGTGGACATACATTAACATAGACCGTTCTCAGGACTGACCACACACCAAAAGCGCCAGTACTAATAAACAATACAGGGTTCACAAACACAAATCAAGTACTGAACAATAGTACTTACTACAGACAAGCAAAGTTGCACTAATTAAACTCTGCAGACTATTTCTTGCCACCGACCAATGGGATAAAGCCCGCATAACTGACTAGGCCATGGACTTCGTGAGAGATGTCTACATGCACCATCACCATCTCGTCAACCTTGGAGAACCTAACAGAGTGGTCTTTCCACTCATAAACATGATCATGGAGACAGGCCGCATCAGATTTGTGGGAAGCTTTACAAGAACCACACCCTTCATAATCGAAGGCATAGCCAGGAAATTGTTGTGGTCAAGTACAACCTCTAGAACACGCCTGACAACAATGCTATAGGAAAACACTAGTTCAAGACACGTGGCGACAAGGACAGAACAGCTGGATAGTTTAGCAGTAGAACTCATCCTCATCCAGTTCACATGGCATGACTTTGAGAACTTCATCTCCACCGCGGATCTGGTTCTAATTCAAACAGAAACCATATTTTATTACTACCTCCGTTCAGAAATATAAGATGATTTTTGATATTATACTCCATATATGACTACATATATGCACAGAAATGAGTGAACAAAGACACTAGAACATGTCTTAAAAGGCATGAGAGCAGAGGGATTACTTGCAATATCCATAACACAAGTTACTGAGGCAAATATACCCACTTCAAAGGTAGCATTGATGTTCATAAAGTACTCCCTCCGTCCCAAAATTCTTGTCTTAGATTTGTCTAGATACGGATGTATCAAGTCACATTTTAGTATTAGATACATCTGTATCTAGACAAATCTAAGACAAGAAATTTGGGACGGAGGGAGTAGTTGAAAGTAATCTATAAGAAATCAATGTCAACCTCTCACATGTTTTGGTCGAAAGAGGAATTTAGAAGCGTCATTTGGCACACAAAAATCACATGCAAGATCACCCAGAAAGTTGTACTACTAGCACTAGTATTGTGTGTTAGATGAAAAAACACGATCAAGATCAAGAAAAAGATCGTCAAGAAGAGATATTACCTGGACTTTCTTAATGAGGGATCCCGGAGAGGGGGGCTTGGACAGGGTGATGGCTTTGAGCTTGTCTGCGGTAGTCTCAGCGGGGTACTTGCGCTTCTTCATACCATGAGCCTCGACGGTTTTGGCCAGAGCCATAGACATTACTTCGGCCGGTGCTCCAGCGTCCATCAAGAAACTATCAAATATAAATAAAAGAAAAGAAACCATAATCACAAACCCAAAAGAAGACAAGAGAGGGAGTTATAGGATCAGTCTCGGGGTTGTAAGACCGGGCCTTGGCCAGAATCAACACCATTGATGCGCTCACATTTCCTTCTTTGGGAGCGAAGAACAATGGTAGAAGCAGGTCGGGGTTTTTCTTGAAGAAATGAGGAACAAGATGAGGGAGAAGCGAGGGTTGGGTAGAGAGGAAGCTGAGAGAGAAGAGTGAAATGATGGTTGCTTCATCCGTCCAACTTATTACTGGAAAGGAGGGGGTTTTGTGATTTGACAACTCATTGGGCATTACTGCGGCGCTTCGATTGGGGTAGTCTACCGTCACTCTACTACGGAGTAATTTAGTGCATGGCTGGTGGACCCCAATGCTGGTTGTCCCACACGTCGGCGAAAGTGAGTAATTTAGTGCATGGCTGGAGGAGGATCCGCACGGTAGAGCGTGTCCACTGTTTTTGTGAAGAAAAAATGATTACAGCAAGTGTTTTCACTCTTACGACAGAGGAGTGCGAAACACGGCAGCCACTTGAACATACATAGTGCTCCTACTACTAGGCATGTGCAGTGGTTCATACGTCAGTACTACATAATCTTGTTGCTAGTGTAGTAAGATATGATGACAACAAATGATGTTGTGCGCATGTCAATTATATGAACAGTAATGTAGTAACATAGTACCGCTTTCTCGACTGTCCGGTCGAGAATGAACGGTGAGATCAATGTTAATGGAACTAGGTTTACAGCGCACGGAGAGTATGGTGCTACAGTAGTCCATGACACATGAACCATATGAAGCACGAATAGTGTTAGGCAGGGTGTATGAAGGGTGCACAGGATGGAGTTCATTGCCTAAGTGTTAATGTATCATGAGGGAGTTAATGGTTGATATGTCACAAAACAAGAAATGGGGAGGGAGTTAATGTATCGTGCCTAAGTGTTTTGGGATTATTTGGTTTTTGTAAGGTGACTTACACAACTAGACAGAGGAGTATATTGAGATGAGAATGCAACCAAACACACCGACACGCATTGTGCTACAGTGACTGATCTGCACCATCTGAGTTTGATCCAACGGTCATGTTGCGCCGAGACATGGACATGCCCATGCAGAGGTCACCTAAACACCACCGAAGTCCCTCTGCTTCTCAAGGCGCATGATGTTGGTGATGCAGGGGGCGAAACGGCTGAAAAGCAATGCAATCTACAGGAAGGCGGAGGGAGCCAGCCGAGGAGTGGGGAATATTTTGGGTTTCACCATGGTAAAACACCAGCCGACGACTTCTCACATCAAGGAGCAGTGGGTTTTACAGGCGGAGTCATCGTGACTAATTGCTGCCGCGCCTGATCCCGTCAATCAAAAAATTAAAAATCCTGCCGTGCCTGCTCCCGTCAATCAAAAAATTAAAAATCCTGCCGCACTCAAACACCGGAGCAACGCGGTGGTGGATATTTAAACTTCCATGCCGACAAGTAGATAAAAAAGGGTGAAAAAATAAATGTGGCGGTGGCCTAGCTAATCGGTCGAACTAGCCCAACTAGCTAGCCACCGTGCTTCACTGATGTACTCGGCGGGAAAAGTGGTCTTTCGTGATTTGACGACTCATTTACTTGCTTCGGTGAAAATGCGCGGTAGGGCGTCCCATGTCAGGAAGAATATATGCGTGCACCACCCGGGAGGACCCCGAAACCGCGCAGTAGGGTGTGCCATGTCTCGGCACGGAGGAAAAATGTGTGTGTAAAAATTTACGGTATCAGACGTAGTACCTATGGTTCGACCTCGGGACCCAGCCAGTCGGTCGAAAACACCCCACTAGCCACACAGCTTCATCATGCTAACATGGCACGGAGGATAGGTGTGGTTAGCTCTGTCTCGACCAGCCACAACGTCTCTTGTTCTAGGCGATTCTTCTATTTTCCAAGATTTTTTTAGTTGTACTAACACCACGGCAAGTTAGCGCCGCTCTTCGCACTACAAAAAAAATACACTTCCATGATGATACGTGTTTGTCACAGTAGGTCACGTTTTTTGTCATGCATGTACATCCATGACAAATTTATGACAGAATCAAGATAGTCATACATGTGCTGTCGTAGAAGTTTTCCATGACATTACCAAAATTATCATCACGGAAGTGTCCACTTCCATGATGATAAATCGCGCGTCACAGAAGTGCTTTCATCAAGGGTGACCGACACGTGGCATCCACCATAACGGAACACCGTTAAGCTATTAGGTCGGGTTTTGGATCCGGTAACCCGTTAACAACCCCGACCAATGGGGATTTTCCACGAGTAAAATCACCATTGGCTGGAGGAAACACGTGTCGGCTCATTGTTGGGACAGATGTCATCCACTCATTGGACAGAAGGCCCCTATGATACGTCGACACGTGGCACGACCCAACAGAGGACCATTCCTGTGAAAAGGCCGGCCCATTTGACTTGGTCAAAAAGTGGCGGCCCGGCCCATGTAAAGCTTGTTAACGGCATGTTCGCATATAGCCCATTTACAGCCTGCTAACCCAAGGACCGTTACGCCCTATCCGAATTAGGCCCAGTAGCGTCATCTGGGCCACCCAATATGATTCCAGCCCGTTTTCACTTCTGGCCCATGTATGGCCCATGACGTCTTTCAGCCCATATGAGGCCCTATGTAACTCTTGGCCTATTAACGGCCCGTGGTGAAATTGGCCCGTAATGAACAGTGTATCACTTTACACCCATTAACGGCCCGTGGTGAAACTGTCCCGTAATGAACAGTGTATCACTTTATACCCATTAACGGCCCGTTATTCCGTTGGGCCGTTTCCAGCCCATGTTATCTTTCAGCCTTCTTAGAGCCCATTTATTCTTGGGCTCATTTCCAGCATTCGTTCACTTACGGCCCGTTACTGTCATTTTCTGCTTGTGGGCCAAATTCAGCCCGTGGTTACAGGCGGCCCGTTTGTGGTCCGTTAATTTGTTGGGCCGTTTTCATAGCGTCATCAAATACGGCCTATTAATGATGGCCCATTATGGTCTGCCCATGAACGAACGATTCCAACTCTAGCCCGTTTATGACCATAATGCGGCCTGTTATTGGCCCATGTTTGGCCAATCGATCATACTGCCCGTATAAGGCCCATTGATGATACGGCCCGTAGAAGGCCCATTGTTTCTACGGCCCGTAGAAGGCCCACTGTTTCTACGGCCCGTAGAAGGCCCACTGTTTCTACGGCCTGTAGAAGGCCCACTATTTCTATGGCCCGTACAAGGCCCAGTGTCACTACAGTAAATATTAGCCCATGGTTATTGTGGCCTAGTTTTAAAAAATAGGTTATTGCAGCAACTAGAAAACCGCGGAAAAAGAACTGCAATGACTACAAGCAAACAAATAAACAAGACAACAAGGAAATAAATAAGCAAGCAACTTACGCTAGGCTATCACGGCTATCACACATATTACATCCACTGGGCATCAAAGTTCGCCACCAGTGCAAATAAACGCGCCGACAAAAGAATATACAAAACTGAGAGCACTTCAGAAGGCACTAGGCCTGGCCAGGTCGGGGCCCCCAAACAGCTGAAGAAACTGAGTAGACCTCAGTGGTGTCAACGATAGATGCATCAACAATAGATTTAAGGCATGATGGTGCGCACGGCAGTCCTCTGACATCTTCATTGCATCTTTGACTTCAAGTCGGAGCTGAGCTGAAGCAAGCCTTTCCGCTTTAAGTTGGGACTGAAGAAGTCGAACTGATTGAGGCAGCGACTGCACAGAGGTTGTCTCTCACCTGCTGGTGAGTAGCTTCAACTCACTGTCTTCATCAAGACAGGACCTTGGGGTCATCTCGCTGTCCTCAAGATGGTTTTGCTCACTATCTTCCCTAAAGTTCTGCCTGGCGTAAGAGATACGAGTCTGAAAGACAAACAAGGAGACACGTAACAGGTTTCACAATTATATAAGCAAATAAATGGATATGTTCTGCATAAGGAACATGTTTTTACAACTACAATTTGAAACTGGTAGTTGTTGCAAACATCCAATCAGATGTAAACAGCAAAGCAAATAGCAGTGGAGGAAATGATGCCTATCCAAATCTATACTAGAACAAAGTTTGAAGGCTTGAGAAGGATGAACTTACATTACATGTTAACACGGGCTGGACAAAGCCCTTCTCCATGTTGATGGAAGATAATTCAATAAATTCCCCAAAGAAAATTCTTTATAAGTGTTGCCATTATTCTACATTTTGCAAAGAGTAAATATAGATCAAATAATATTGGAAGAAACAGAGGATAATGGAGCTTAGGTGCAGACTGATGATACATAATCAAATAGCAATTAATTAAGTACAACGTTACAAGGCAAAAGGGAGAGAGGTACTGACAAGAGCAATGCAGATCCCATTATTGTTTTGAGATCGTATGATCCTTTGAGCAAGGAGATTCATCTGAAATTAGTTTTCATACAAGAGAGAAGGTAAGGCACAATTAGAAATTTAGGAGTTCAAATTTTTAATTGATATCATAGACAGTACCTGACGCTGGGCTCCCAGCAGTTCTACTAGGGGTTTGGCCACTAGAGTAGGGGTAAAGTGTGGTACAGTTGGGCCTGTGTTTTCTGTGGCTGTTGATCTATCTGATTTAACAGGTATCACTACCTTTTCCAAATACCTAGTTTGTACTCCTTGAGGATCTGCACTCACCCTCTTCCTTTTGGACATCTATTACGAAAGAAGAACATTTGACTGGAAAAACATAGTGTGACGACACATGGAATAGGTACAGAAAATGGATAGGTATGGCATATACTCATATGTGATGCTTAAACTAAGCAGATGGTGTAACGAAGTAGAAGTAATGCAAGAGGTCAGATGCAAAATATGTGCGACCAATATAACTTTGCAAAGTTAGAACAAGCACCTTGATGGGTGAATAAGATAGGCCATCCTCCACCATGCCATGTTTGTTAGCCAGTGGATCGTTCCACAATATTCCTCTCGTGCTCCCATTCTCATATTCATTTTGATAATGTTCAATATCTGACATGCATGAAAACATAAAAACACGTGAGATTTTCTTTGTAATGCAGAAGTGATTCTAATCCAATACTGCCTCCCTGTAAACCCCTTTGTGCTATCTCTGCAATTCTTTTAAAAGATGCCATGCATGCTGTAATTTGTTGTGTGCATTAATATAATGTGGCCTACTACTCAAAATATGAGAGCTCCAGAAGTGATGACACTTCGCAGATGATAGCTTCAACATATAGTAAAGAAGAACAAGTCGACCTGACCTGACAGATTCAAAATATACTAAGGGAGAACAACTCGACCTGACCAGTCGACCGCAAGAGAAGAGTATCATATTAAAGAAGAGCAGAAGAGCAAGCAGATTGAAGATATTACAAGTCTTTCAATACAATGTCGGTTGGCCACCCATGATGAACCAGAGCGCACAGAGAAATACTATTCTTTCCGTTCTCTCCATATGTGGCTCACATGCATTTCGATACTAAAGTAGGAACATTTAGCTAACCAATTAAACATCTCTCAGTTTTACTAATATCAGCAATAATATCAGATATGAATTTGTAGAACTAAGCTTGTTTAGCTCGATGGGTGGAGCAGTGCTATTACGACACGAACCACGTAGGCTGATTGTGGTCATCATAAAATGGGGAAAACATAAGCATGATGAGTACAGTGTTGACCGTGGTAGTGGGATGGCAGATCTGAAGCTACAAACCGCGCAAAGGGTAGTTAGCAACCGATGTTTGCCTTGAAATAACAACTAAGATTTGGTATGGACAAGAAAGTACTGTCAACAAGTGACAAAGAAATGCAATTATGTTGTCTCTCTATATGTCGTGACATGCATTTGGAAACTCAAGTGGGACCTTTAGCTAACCCATTAAATGTGTCGATTAACTAATATCAGTATCATATCACAATCATATTTGAACAACTAAGCTTTCGAATTATGAGTGTTGTGTTGTTTAGCTTGAAGGGTGGAGTAATGCTAGTACGACAGAAAGCACCTACGCAGATCATAGTAGAGTAGATAAAAGGGGAAAACCCTAAGCATCAAGAGAAAAATCAGGAAAGTGGAACTAGCTGGACCAGTGGGTGGCGCACATGCTTTTCGAAATGAATATAAGAACATTAGGTAACCAATTAAACGTTCTCTGTCTTAGTGATATGAGCATCATATCAGATTCGTATTTCAACACGTAAGCTTTGGGTTGAGGTCTTGAGGAGCAGTGCTAGCACGACACGAAGCACCTACGATGATGGTAGTGAATATAAAGGGGGAAAACCATAAGATTTACAAGTATAGTGCCCGTGCCATGGCGGATCTAAAGGTGCAAACCGGACAAAGCAACTTCGCAACCAATGCTTGCTTTCAACTAGCCACTACGATTTGGTACGGACAAGAAAAGTACAGTAAACAAATTACGATCTATTTTTCGGGTGAGATCAATAACTTAAGCACATATGGAAGAGTACCACCTCTCTTGCGATACCGTGTAGGCCTATGCTGATACGTTGAGGGTGCTGCGGGTGCGATGGCTGTCGGCGGTGGGGAAGAAGACTTTAGACGGCAGACGGCCGGGTCGGGGGATATATCCTGTTGTCATGGACGAGGCGGTCGTAGGAGCGGCAACGGCAAGGTGTATGATGGTGCCGATGAAGCGAGAGGAGGCGATGAAAAGATCCTGGTCCAGCACCGTGGATGAGAGACATCCATCTCTTGCAGTGGACGACGGGGTAGGGGTAGCGGCTCCAGGATGGGGTGGCGGATGGAGGAGGCTGGCCGCAGTGCGGAGGTTGTCGTGTCGCCGACGGTGTATGGATGGGGAAATGAAGGGGAGGGGGATCTCAAACTTTGGGACGTGCTTCTCTCAAATGGGGGAAAGTTATGAACTTATCCCCCGTTTAAAATTTCAGACATCGCGTCGGTTGGGGATAGGACGGTAATCTCACATCTCCCAAATATTTGCCGGTAACTATTTCGGGCGAGGAGAGGGTGTTTTGCCACCCACGGTTGGCGCCCACGGTGTATGAACAGGGCTGACAGGTAGGGCGGTTGTGTCACGTCTGATGGAAGTTACACATCTGCCCCTATTTAAAATATTAGCCTACATCGATTTCGGGCGAGGAGAGTTTGTTTTGCTGCCCACCGTGTATGAATGGGGAAATGGAGGAAGAGACACATGTCTTTCGGACGAGCTTGAATCAAATATGTTTTGCCGCCCACGTTTGGCGCCCACCGTATCTGAATGGGCTCAGAGGCCGTCGTGTCACGTCTCATTGAAGTTACTAGTCTACCCCTATTGACAGCAGTGTAAATCCGGTCGATAAGGATGTCAAGTGTCAGGGGTAGACAGTAATTTCCATCTCACAAACACTTGCTTCAGGCAGCCCACAAATTATAGTGGGTGTTTAGACGCTTCGTTCAAAACTTGGGAGAATTAGCATTCACGTTTGCCCTGGGACCTGGCAAACTAATTTCAAATCCAATTTGTATTTGATTACGAATATCCACAGATAATTATACGTTTTGTTATTTATTTCTTCAAAACCACAACAAAGATTTATTCCACCTTTATATATGATTATGATTTAGAAATGCCGTGATCTTTGAATTCAGTAGGTTGGATACACTCCGAGTCAAACAGTTATTTCATCCAATACAATATGCTCACACGAAAAACAGTTCACCTTATGTCAATCATACAAGTACTGAGGATTACCTCGCCTAAAAAATTCGGATCATTACAACACATGGACAACATAGGGGGTCTAGCAACATAATCCATTCAGAGACATGACACAACATGCAAGTACAATAATCTAATGACAATTTCAAATGGTATCTAAAGAAGAACCGGGATTACCTTGGACTTCAGATAGCAGAAACAGCAGGAACTCCTCCGTCTTCCAATGCAACATTCTTACTTCCTCCAATTCTTGGGTTGCTTGCATAATGCATGTCGCTAATTCCATAATTTTCAGCCTCAAGATAAAGATTACCTCATTCATGGCAGCCACACCATTTCTTTCTGCCTCTAGTAGAGCCTCAAGCACTATAATATCTATGCTCAGACTGCTCTCCGGCGGTGTTGCCTCTGAACTGCTACCATCTGGTAACATGGATGGCGCACTGCTTCCACAGGTGGCATCAGAACAAATCTAAAGCATATTAACTATATGTGCACTGGTATGTAATTTAGCACATGTAACATGTTCACTGCCAGAAGTATGGCCCTACAGGTGCAAGCAGAATAACGCGTCTCATGAAAAACTGAATGATGCCCTGAAGAAATTCAAAGGTGCGGTGCTTATGCTAGGAAAGTCAACGTAGGCGCCGGCCGTTGGATAATAGTACCTGATTCTCGGCGGCGTATGGGTATTGTTGTCATACTTGATAGCTAAGGATCGTCGATGGTGCTCGTGTTGCGGTTGAGTTTGGGCCGGCTGTCGCGGTCGCTGAAGCGGCTTCGGTGCTACGGTTGCAGCGCTTGTCGACATACAAGAAAGCTCATATGTGGTAAGTGAACAGTTGCATGATAAAGAGAAAAACCGAAGGAGTACAAATCGAAATAACCTGATGAGGCTGCGGCGTCGGTAAAGCAGGGCCGGTGGAGTCTAATATGGCGTCCGTGGAGCAGGTCCGGTGCAGTGGACGAAGGCTTCGGCGGGCGCGTTGTACAGTGCTTTCGGTGAGGCGGATCTGTTGCGGCGGACGAGGGCTTGTATGAAGGGCCAGCGAAGGGGCGGACGACGGAGTCAGTGAAGGGCCTACGTTGTGGTGGACGAGGGTGCCAGTTAAGCAGATCTGGTGCGGTGGACCATGATGGCGGTCAAGGAGATCTGGAGCGGTGGACAAGCCAGTCGCTGAAGCGGCTCCGGTGAAGTGGTGAGTTGGCAGTTGGGGGTTCCAAGGTGCGGAAGGTAGATCCGGCGGGGTGTGAGGTCCACCGCTGCGGCGGAGGACTAGGTTCGGCGGCTTGCTGTGGTTGGGGGGTCGGGAAGGGGAGGGGCTCTGTGGAAGAATGTTAGGGGCAAAGAGGGGAAAACAATGGAGTTACCAAAGCAGCCCTTTTCCGTTCATGTGGCAGGGGTATAACAGGAATATCGCAGGGCTAAACTTTCGGGCGCGTGATATTTCGATGTGAGCGGGAAGTTTGAAAGCTTTTGGCTCCTAAAATTATAAGTATTCTGCTCTCGTACGGCCGACTATGATATCATGGCCGACAATTTGTTTGTTTTGCACGCAAAAAAAATGTGCAAGTTTTGAAAATCAGTGTCTCAAACTCGAAACTTAGATTGTCCATTCAATTCAAATATGGATCATTGAGCTACTACAAGCAAATACCATCATACGGTCCAATTCAAATGAAATTCCAAATGTGTTTATCCTAAATATGATGACAAAAGCAAAAATGTGTATGTGTATGAATAAAGTGGATGATTATAAAGTTTGAACATGCTCGTATGTGTATATCTCTAGGTTTGATATATGAATTTGAAATCACGAAATCCCGGCTTAAAAAATGTACCTCCGTTTAAATGAATTACAAAAGCTAATGATGGAGTCGAATTTCAAAATTCCAATCTTAGGTTTGTAATTCTGGTACATCGTATATCACGCATGTTCAAATCTATCGTTATCTCATAGTACAAACTGTGAAACAAATTGATCAACCATGAGTTCACAACATCTCAATTACGCTAAAGTCCCTCAAATATAGACACCTCACTCTTTATCTGAAGTCAACCCCCCCCCACCACCACCACCACACACACACACATAGAGAAGTCGTTCTCTCCCCCAAACACCAACACACGAGCACATTAACACCCCTCTCTCTTGTAAAGTCCGGACCCCAACATAGGTCTCTATCACTTTGTCTGTCGGGCATGCACACATCTCTTCCCTCACTCTCTAGGTCTCCCGCTATTTCTCTTACCCAAGCACACGCACTATGTAGAGTGTATATTTCCCATACACACAAAACGTCGCCCCCAAACGTCTATCTCCCTAGTTACGTGGTTATCGCGCACTCACCTCACACACCACCCCCACTACAAATGAGCACACTTTGTCTCCTTGTGCACCACTCTCCTCTTTCTATCTCTCCCACATGCGGACCCGCCCCAGCTCCTTCCATGTATACATATATGTCGTGACTCTTTGCATAGCTCCCTAATGTATAATCGTTCTCGATTTCGCACATTGTTCTCTACACCATCTATTCTAGATCTCTCATGAAGTCCCTATCACACACACGATGACTCGCTTCCCTTGCGTCTCCGTTCATAGGCCAATTTCGGACAACATCAACATTGTCTCCCTATCTATACGCCATTTATGGACACAAACGACCCCTCTCGCCCCCTCTCTTCCTCTCTCTCTCTCTCCATCGCTAGCTCTCTCTTTCTCTTGCTCTCACACCCCTCTCCCACACACACACTCGATGTCTCTTCCAAATAGTCTGCTCCCCCCGCCCGCACTCGTGCTATCTCGCTACTACACATGTCACACCATTCCCCCTTCCCTTATACTAGGTTTACATCATCAGTGGTCTCTCTACTCCACATACACTCTCTCCCTCTCACACACAAACGCGTGCACAAACACACAGACATGCACAAACACCCATTTATCTGGATCCTCATCTCTCCTCATGTCCGCATGTGTATCTCACATACTCACTCTCTAATTATGTATATGTGTCTCCACGTTACACAACACAAAGCCCCATGTACATGTCTCTCTCTATCCTCCACACACATAGACACAAAGAATATGTTATCATTGCCTCAGTCTCTAACATATCACACATGCACTCTCTCTCTCTCTCTCTCTCTCTCTCTCTCTCTCTCTCTCTCTCTCTCTCTCTCGCAAACACGCTCAACAAGGGTTTCCCCGTGAAACTTACCGTCTATTCATCAACAGTCATGGCCGTACGGCGAACACGAGACATGAAAAAGAATAAATCTACACATGCTTATACCACCTAGTATGATTACTAGGACTAGAGCAAGCCAAAAAGCGTGCCGCCGTCACCCCCTCCTTGTCGGCGACGGGAAAATCTTTGTTTTACACAGTCGAGAAGTCATTGTGCTAAGGCCCCACATGCCGAGGCGTTGAATAGAATGTAGATGCTAGTTTACGGAAGCAAGTATCGATAATACGTTTCTATCTCCATACTTATATTTCTTCTCTTATAAAAAACCGAGTTGGTGATGATGGTACGTGTGCCATCTTGCAATATAGACCGTCCGATCTATATATGACGGATGGAAATTAAACTAAAAGATACCCGCACCCCTCTCCACATTTGCAGACAAGGCCTTCCCTCGTTCATCCTTATCTCCAACAAACCTCATTGTTGAGCAATTAAGAAAGGAAGCCTCTAGAACAAACTTGCCTGGTGGCCGCTGCCGGCGTCGTCAATCCCCATGCCTCCGCTCAGTCCGACCACCAACCACCACCACACCCCACTCCTCTTCACCTTATCTCATATTTCTCGAGATATCATTAGTTTTTACACATGGGATTACTTTCGCAAGGGTCAATCACAACAAGTGTTTTATAAAAAATGCATCTTGATGTTCCGTGCAATGCACGGATCTTTCTAGTACTCCTACACAAGACTAAGTTGGTGATGCTGGTGTGTCTGCCATCCGTCGTTTCTGACCATTAGATCTACATCTAACGATTGTGTGGTAAGTTGTTTCCTTTTCTCACCAACATCCCACTTGTCTACCAATTTGCAGAAAAACCCATAATTAGTATCTTAAAACCAACCACATCCTTCCCTGACCTCACCAAAACAGCCCAAGGAATATATTCTAGTTGAAACATAATATATCTCTAGTGACATATGTATATCAAAATTAGAGTGTTTTGTACCAAGTTTGTGAATAAGTATTAATCTAATTATGATTCGTTGCAACGGACATGAACATTGCTAGTATTTCCAACCATGCATTTTTTCCTAGTATTCCATAGTTTCGAGTTTTCCATCAAGATATTAGTCACTCATGGTTGATACTTACTTTCAATCATGTACACATATGCACTATGTAACTAGCCTTGCTTATTGGCTTCCAAAGCTTAACTTTCACTCCTACTTACAATATGTAGAGTATTTAACAAAAAAACTACCACTTTCAACCAGCCCTAGGAACAATCTATTGTACAAAAAATAGCAAAAACATACCCAAAATTTCTTAATCCACGCCAAAAACTACTACCTAGTACTCCTACCTATTAGGTTCGTTTAAATCCATTAATGACAGGGTTGGCCCACACGTCCGTGCTGACGAGGCAGCTTAAACCAACACATTTTGTTTGACCGTTGACACAAGGGACCCACATCTGACCTTCTATCCTGTTATTTCCCCTCAAATCATTATTTTTCCTGAACATTACTTCAAAAAGTACTAATGCATGTTCGTCGGTGGCGCCAGTGATGAGCGAGTTGGCCGCCGCTCCGCCGGACGGGCCGGACGCCGCGCTGGCCTCCGCACGGGTTGGCAGGCTGGCCCGAGCGTGACTCACGAGCGAGCAAGCCGCCATGCTGGCCTTTGCTCGAGCCAGATGGCTGGCCTTAGCGCGGCGCGCGTGAGCAAGCCGCCGCGCTGCCGTGCCAATCTAGCTAGCAAACCTTGTAGACAAGCAGCTGGACGGAGCTATCTTGGCTAGCTAGCGGCCGCGAGCGCCAGACGGAGCTGGCATCCGGGCTGCCGCAACATGGGCTCCGCACCGCCGGCGGTTTTGACCTCGCCTTCTGCCGGCGGTGGTAGCTGCGTCCCATGGCCGAGGATAACTAGGTGGACGGGCCGGAGGTAGGAGGTCACTCGAGGATTTTTGTTGGTAAGAGCATGTACAATGCTTGATAAGGTAGTCTTATCTTAAGTCTACCACGTATGCAAGTGGTAGTAGTTTCTTGGCATTTTAGTGGTTTCATGCTGAGTCAGCGGGCTATAATAAATAAACTAGTATATTTCTGCTTAGTTGGAGGAAAGAGAAGAGGAGAGAGAAGGTAAGCGGGCTCTTCGTGAAGAGCTAGCACGTGCTCCTAGGCACTTTGTGAGAATGAGAAGTGGGCCACATAATAAAAAAGTAGTACACTCTTTTGATCTATTATTGTACATGTTGGCTATAAGATGGGTTGTAGATGACATGGCAATGGCTTATAGCCAGCAGCTGGCTATACTATTAACCATGCTCTTAGGGGTTTCTTGTAAGGAACAATGTACGTACTACTAGCGACAAAAGGCGATTCTAGGTTGCGCTGTACTCCAACGAGTACTACTAGTGGTCGCGGGACCTCGTTTTGTGGGTTCGATCCCGGCCAAACGCACGGCGGCTGAGGGAGTCCTGGATTAGTGGGTGTCCGGATAGCCGGACTATACCTTCGGCCGGACTCCTGGACTATGAAGATACAAGATTGAAGACTTCATCCCGTGTCCGGAAGGAACTTTCCTTGGCGTGGAAGGCAAGCTTGGCGATACGTATATGTAGATCTCCTACCATTGTAACCGACTCTGTGTAACCCTAGCCCTCTCCGGTGTCTATATAAACCGGAGGGTTTTAGTCCGTAGGACAACAACAATCATACCATAGGCTAGCTTCTAGGGTTTAGCCTCCTTGATCTCGTGGTAGATCTACTCTTGTACTACCCATATCATCAACATTAATCAAGCAGGAGTAGGGTTTTACCTCCATCGAGAGGGCCCGAACCTAGGTAAAAACATCGTGTCCCTTGTCTCCTGTTACCATCCGCCTAGACGCACAGTTCGGGACCCCCTACCCAAGATCCGCTGGTTTTGACACCGACATTGGTGCTTTCATTGAGAGTTCCTCTATGCCGTCGCCATCAGGAAGGATGCCTCATCCCGTCTTTAAAGACGGCGCCGTTGCTAAGGGAGCTTTGGTTGTTGGCCAAACTCTCCGGCTAGGTGGTTTTCTTATGACCGCATGTTCAGTTGCTGCGCTGATGATGACCTCTCTGGTCATCAAAAGCAATCTTCACGTCAGCTCGGAACTCGCCGAGCAGTTAGATCCAATGGAGCTCTCTTCCCTAAACGAGCTCTTGGATCGCATCGCCGCCCTGGGAGTCGCTACGGATTATGACCAGATTGGGCCTAAACCCGATCTGAGAGAGATTAACTCTCCCCAGGTCACCCATCATGTTGCTGTGGTAGAGGGACAGTGCGGCGACCCTTCATCTATCTTAAGCCTAGCTATGTCTGGATTCCCGATCCCTCCAAGCCGGATACCCGCGGAGGGGAGGACATCACTCAAGACCTGAACTTAGAGTCAGGCGACGGGCTAGATTCATTGGACAACACCCAAGAATCCAAACTTCCGAGTTCAGAAACTCCTTGGCCTCTGAGTCTCAGATTGAGTGAGGTTTCGGATTTAATTCCACCCACCCACCCGAACAAAAGCGATCTATCCCAAATTAGGCAAAAGCCCGAAAAAACAATACATCATTACTGGGCCAGATTCCTCCTGGTTATGAACAAGATAAAGGATTGCCGTGAGGAAGACGCAATCTCATTCTTCTGCAATAATTGCACGGACAAGGGAATCCTCAATGCCATAAGTCGCCATGATATTACACGCTTCGCTGACTTGGCGTCCATAGTACGAAAGTACTGTGCGATGGAAAGCGCCTGGAAAACCGAAATAAAATTTTGGGACAATCCGGCCCTGAATACAAACCCAGTCCGAAATAAAAAGGTGCATCATCGCCAGACACGCGGGTTAAACACCAAAAAGCAAAAACCCTCTACAGGGCATGAAACCGTACTGGAAGGATGGCTTAATGGACCCTGTAAAATTCACAGTACAGAGGGCACCACACCAGCTCACAGCCTTAGAGCATGTTGGATACTCCGGCAGGTGGCCAAAATTGGCGAAGATCTTCTAATTCCTGATGCCACAGAAAGCCACCCCAGGGACGCCGGTACGGTATTAACAGTCTTCGAGACTTTTGCATCAAATAATATGCGAAAAAGAACACTCCGCAGCCTTGCCGAAGTCTACCAAGTAGCAACGATAAACTCATGGAGTGACACGGCTATTACTTTTAATGCCAGTGATGAACCTAAATTCCGAACAGCCCGAGCACCAGCCGCATCGGTCCTCAGTCCAATAGTGGACGGCTTTCGCCTTACCAAGGTACTCATGGATGGAGGCAGCGGATTGAACCTCATTTATGAGGAAACCCTTCAAAAAATGGAAATAGACTGGAACCGCATTGAGCGAAGCAGCACAACCTTTAGAGGAATAATCCCCAGCCGGAAAGCTCTTGGGCTTCATTGTATCCGGTAGAGGAATTGAAGCAACTCCAGCAAAGATCCGAGCTCTGTAACAATTGGATATCCCAAAGGACCTCAAACAAATACAAAAATTAACCGGATGCGTGGCGGCCCTAAGCCGCTTTATCTCCCGCTTAGGAGAAAAGGCACTACCCCTTTACCGCCTCCTTCGGTGCACCGAACACTTCGAGTGGACGGATGCAGCCACGGCCAGACTCGACGAAATAAAAGTCATCTTTGCAACAAACCCAGTCCTGGCCGCGCCAAAAATTGGCGAACCAATGCTATTATACATTGCAGCAACCCATCAGGTCGTAAGCGCAGTGCTCATCGTCGAACGAGAAACGGACGGACACAAATTCCCCCTTCAAAAGCCGGTCTACTATGTGTCCACTGTCCTTACTCCGTTCAAGTCACGGTACCCGCATTATCAAAAGATTGCGTACGCGGTATTTATGGCATCCCAGAAGCTGCGACACTACTTTCAAGAGTGTTCAATAACAGTAGCCTCGGAAGTGCCACTTCATGATATTATAAACAACCGTGACGCGATGGGCCGGATTGCAAAATGGGCCATTGAGCTACTCCCATTCAACATAACTTACAAGCCACGGCGAGCTATCAAGTCGCAAGTTTTGTCTGACTTCGTCGCAGAATGGACGGAGGCCGAACTCCCTAAAGAGTACGGCACATATTTAAACTGGGTCATGCACTTCGACGGCTCCAAAATGTTGGCCGGTCTAGGGGCTGGCGTCGTTTTGACGTCCCCCACAGGAGACACAGTTCAACACGTACTCTAGATAATGTACACAGACTCCAACAATGCAGCCGAATATGATGCCCTTTTACATGGTCTCCGGATGGCAGTATCCATGGGCATTCAACGCCTAGAGGTGCGCGGGGACTCGAACCTCGCAATATCCCAAATAAATGGAGACTTTGGTGCCAAGGATCCAAAAATGGCAGCTTATCGCAATGCCGTCTTAAAAATGTCAGCTCGGTTCGAAGGGCTCGAATTTCACCATATAGCCCGGGAAAATAATCAGGCGGCAGATGTCCTGGCACGCATCGGTGCAAAACGCGATGTAGTCCCCCCCAACATATTCTTGGAAAGGTTGTTCTAGCCATCCGTAGTATGGGAAGGGGAACCCAGCAATAACAGCCCGGACCCAACCGCACTGCCCGACACCGAACACTCTGACATAATTGGAGGCTCTGCCAATGAAATAACACGTTCAGCCCACGTAATAATGGCCGTCATCGCCCCGTGGACAGAACCATTCCTAGCCTACCTTACTAGGCAGGAACTCCCCGAGGACCAAAACGAGGCACGCTGCATAGTGCACTGATCCAAAGCCTATAAAGTCCATGAGGGAGAGCTTTATAAGAAAAGCACTACCAGAGTCCTTCAAAGGTGCATCTCCGAAGAGGAAGGGCGGAACCTTCTGGCTGAAATTCATGCCGGACTCAGCGGTCATCACGCTGCAGCTCGGTCCCTTGTAAGCAAGGCCTTCCGTACATGCTTTTATTGGCCGACGGCCCGGGCAGACGCCCAGGACTTAGTCCAACGATGCTCGGTTGCCAGCTTTTTGCAAACCAAAGCCATATGCCATCCACCGCCCTCCAAACTATCCCCATCACTTGGCCCTTTGCGGTCTGGGGGCTTGACATGGTTGGACCCCTTAAAGGCGGAACCCACAAGAAACAATACTTACTGGTCATGGTGGATAAGTTCACCAAATGGATAGAAGCCAAGCCTGTTAAGACGGCCGAATCTGGACCGGTGATAGACTTTATATCTGGGGTTGTACACCGTTACGGCGTCCCCCACAGCATCATCACTGATAACGGCACGAACTTTACGGCCGACGAGGTAAAACTCTGGTGCAAAAACATGGGCATCAAGCTCGATTATGCTTCCGTCTATCACCCACAAACTAACGGCCAGGTCGAACGTGCAAATGGTCTTATCATGAGCGGCATCAAACCCAGATTAGCGCGGTCCCTTAAGGAATCTAATACGCACTGGGTAGAGGAGCTCGACTCCATACTCTGGGGGCTACGGACCACGCCGAATCGCACCACCGGATACACATCATTCTTCATGGTGTACGGCGTAGAGGCAGTTTTGCCCTGCGACATAATTCATGACTCACCTCGAGTGCGCATGTACAAAGAAAGAGAAGCCGAGCTCGATCGGCAGGACAGTTTGGACGCCTTGGAGGAGGAGTGTGATGTGGCAAAAGCCCGTTCCGCATTCTATCAGCAACAGGCTCGAAGATACCAAAGCAGAGAAGTGCGGGCCAAAAATTACAACGTTCGCGAATTAGTTCTACGCCTGCCGGACAAGAAAAAGGACAAACTCAAGCCCAAGTGGGAAGGTCCCTTCATAATTGACCAAGTCCTGACTAGTGGAGCGTACTGCCTGCGAGATGCATTGGATAACCGACTCGAGCCGAACCCATGGAACGCAGCCCATCTCCGAAGATTCTATGCCTAGCGCCGGACTCTGTGTTCATCTCCTTCCTCTGTCCATTTTTTATATACTTTCTGTCTTACATTTCTCTCCTTCTCCCCTCCGTTTCTCTTATAGCCTTTAAAGGCTCATCAAGTGACGCGCTATCCGCACTCATTAAACCTGGGGGCTTCTTTAAACAGAAGCTTATTTATACGGGCTTCATGCCCAACACATGTGTCACAGTTCCACATGTACCCTTTATTCACCATTATATGCATCGATATGACTTAAATTTTGGCCAAGCTAGGTTGCCTGGCTCCTGTGCTTACCCCTACGTTCCCGATTGTTCGGCTAGGTGGTAAAGGGAGCACCTCTGCGATTCTTACTGCCGGGTCAGCCGGATGTGTACCTCAGACTGGGTCAAGCCGAAAGCTAGCGTTCTTAAGGGAATATTCAGTCGGTGAACTAAAGATGATTTTTTCACTTATTTATTTATGCGCCCCCAGATGTTTTTCCTGCGTCTCTTTTCGCAGAATGGACATGCACTTTAGGGCATGCCTCCCAGGGAAAGGAACCCCTAACGGAACTATTCTCCATGGAAGATGTTTCTTACTAACCATGTAATATAACATAACTAGTTGGGCACTTGTCTGTTCAAGCACTAATGACACCTACGCTTGGTCTCCATGCATACCCCGGTTCTTATATAACCGCGAGGGTATTCGGACACACTCCGGACCGTCAGGCCCCGAGGTTGAAGCGAAAAGGTCGGCCATGAAAAACGATCTATAATCCGGCTAGAAGGCATTACACATGTCAATTAAAATTACATAGTCAATCTGACTGATTGTATTCCTCTTCAATACCATCTAATAGGCTATCTAGTTTACAGTCCTATTGGGAATACTTTGCGGCCAATTCTACTTGGCTGTATACTAAGCTCACAGGGATATCCTTCCCATCAGGCCCCACAGGTCCGACCTCGGCCATGTGGTTTGGGTCAGCCTTCGTGTACCGCGTCTTCACCATGGCCCAGGCCTCCCTGGCGCCTTGACGGCAGGCCGATATCTTCCACAATCGGAAGTGCCGCCGCGCTCCCTTCAGCTTCTCTGCAAGCTCTCCAAGGCCTTCGGGCATGGAGACGGATGGCCACAAGGCCTGGGCGACGCCTTGCATCACCTGCCAAACTCGCTCGTGCAGTTGTGAGAGCTCGGGAAGAAGGTCACCCGTAGAACCGGGCATTTCCTCTGCAGGACGACATGTTAGCATACCTACATACATTACTCTGTTAGTCGACTTCCTCGCCGAACTCTTTTTTCAAAGTTCGTTTAAGCACTTACTAAATATGCCGCATTGAAGCCGCTGATTCTCCTTAACGGAGTCCGACAGCTGGGCACGAACATCCTTCAGTTCAACGCCCAACTTGGTGTTGGCATCTTGGAGACCGTTCTTCTCCCGTCTCACCTTTGTCAGCATGCTCTCACTAGCCTTCAGCTGGCGTAGGATTTGTTGCTTTTCCGGATTTAATCTGGCGCCATCTGCAATTTCATTTGTCAGATTTGCACCCACGCCGCACTTCGCAAAATACTTATCTTTCGAAGCGTATATTACCAGAGGGGGTCTCCTTGGGCTCCCCTGCCGCGGCTAGTGCGGCCTCAAGTTGGGCTTTGCACTCTTCTAGCTCCTGGGACAGTTGGGTATTCTTTTCCGCAAGAACCTGCATTATAGATGATCCTTAAATCAGTTATTCTAACTGTTTCAAGTC
The DNA here is from genome assembly GCA_032464435.1 of Aegilops umbellulata. NCBI lineage: Eukaryota > Viridiplantae > Streptophyta > Magnoliopsida > Poales > Poaceae > Aegilops > Aegilops umbellulata. The sequence continues at coordinate 338,721,439 of CP136058.1, forward strand.
TCGGGGGCTACTGATATATATAACCATTAAATTTTCTCACCCGTATGTCTTTTACATATTGCTCCGTGGCTCTGGCTAGACCATTTTGAGTGGCACGGAGGTACGCATCTCCCGAATTGAAGGCATCCAATGCCTCTTGGGAGAAACAAGCGTCGCGAAGAACTATCCGGCGACGTCTGTGGTTCATGGAACTCTCCACCTCGAAATTGGTGGCAGACAGCCTGTCCGCATCCTCTGTCGGAGGAGCGTCCGGTGCGCGCCTCGTGCTCGCCTCCGCCTCCGGACCAGGCTTTGGAGCCTGGCTGGTGGAGGCGCGATTGGCAACCTCTACGGACATAGTCCGGCGAGGTCTCTTTGTCTTGAAGAAAGCACGAACGTTAATATGCCTTGAAGGAATAACACCTGGGAATAAGAGGGCGCGCTATACCTTTGTGCCGGCGTCTTAGTCCGGACTGCACTTCTTTTCAGCCCACGGGGCCTTGCAGCCCCTCGTTGGCTAGTCGCCGCAGGCTCGGCCTCCCGTCTCAAGGACCTCCCCTGCAAAACACGGTTGTTATACGAAGTCGAAAACACGCGAGGATGGATCCCTTTTCAAGGTGTTGGGACTTCGGTCTCAGTTACCTGTGAGGCGGGGAGTAGCTCGGGGTAATCGGCCGTAATGGACACCAAGGCGTTGTCCTTTCTCAATTGATGAAACACCCCATCAATCAGCTCCACAGATAAGTCCGGATCCTCTTGGGAGGCCGGGTCGAGGGACCGTCCCGGATCCTCGGGTTGTGGAGGAGGGTTGTTTATTTCTTTAACAGCCTGGCGCAGTTCATGCGTTGAAGTCGTTAGACTGAATATTTAACGATGGGAATATAAAACGAATGGGCAAGTAAAAGTGTCCACTTACCCAACTTGGAGGATTGAACATAGAAAATCCACCCTGTGGGTTGACGTGGAGAAATTCCTCCTCTTCTCCCTTGTATAAAGCGGACAAGATCTTTATTAGAGCGGCAGCCGATTCCAGCCCCTTACGGCCGTGACAGGTGGCGTCATCCTCCCCGTTGAAGTCCCACATGGGGTGGCCTCTATACTGAAGCAGCTGCACCCCCCGCATGATGCATGCGGCCATGACCCCGATCATGGTCAGTCCGGAATGAGCTAGCAATCTTATCCAGCCCATCAGGTAAAGAACGTCCTTGTCACTTTCCTTCTGAGGGCTCCGTGGACGCCAGCTTAGGCGCTTCTTTAGGGGAGCACTGTCGAACTCAGGAAGGCCGATCCGGACAGGATTCGGCAGTGGGACGTCCTCTATATAAAACCATTCCGAAGGCCAGTCCTCGGACACCTTCTTGGGGTTCCTGATAGATACCCGGTCCCGGCGATGCGCCACACTTCGGCTCCGCCCACTTGATATATTGACCCCTTATGATAACGGGCCACAAGGCAGAATAGCCTTCTCTGAGGCAGACGTGAGGTTGTGCAGCTGGATGCCATAGAACTCCAGGAGCCCCCAGAAAAACAGATGAATTGGAAATCCTAGCCCTCTTATTAAATAAGGGACAAGGCATACCCGCTCTCCTTTGGAGGGATTGGGGGTGCTCTCCGCTTGCTCTCCGCCATTATAGGTGGCAAGTCTGGCTCGAACCGGGACCATATAGGCCCGGGGGAGAAATCCCTTGGTCTGGAGCATCACTAGCTCGCTGTGCGGGATGGAGCATCTCTCCCAATCTCCAGGCTGAGGGCTAGAAGGGCGAGAGGAGGAGCTGCGGCGGCCGGCCATGATAGAATGGACCTCTGTCGGATACGCTCTGATGAATACTCACGGAGGGGAAAAGGTGTGGTTTGGATCTAAATCCTCGTCCCTTTAAATAGACGGCTCATTTACGCGGCTAGGGGTGTAAATGTGAAAACACCCTGACTTTTCGTATTCGTTTGACACATGGAAGACTGCCATTATTAGGCGTAGAAGCCAAAAAGCGCTACATTTACAAGAAACCGGACATTATTCAACAGGTACACGGAATTTGGAGGAGAACCTGCCTTGCAACGCCGAAGACAATTTACGCTCCGGACTCATCGTCATTGAAGCCTGGTTTGGGGGCTACTGAGGGAGTCCTGGATTAGGGGGTGTCCGGATAGCCGGACTATACCTTCGGCCGGACTCCTGGACTATGAAGATACAAGATTGAAGACTTCGTCCCGTGTCCGGAAGGAACTTTCCTTGGAGTGGAAGGCAAGCTTGGCGATACGGATATGTAGATCTCCTACCATTGTAACCGACTCTGTGTAACCCTAGCCCTCTCGTTGTCTATATAAACCGGAGGGTTTTAGTCCGTAGGACAACAACAATCATACCATAGGCTAGCTTCTAGGGTTTAGCCTCCTTGATCTCGTGGTAGATCTACTCTTGTACTACCCATATCATCAATATTAATCAAGCGGGAGTGGGGTTTTACCTCCATCGAGAGGGCCCGGACCTGGGTAAAAACATCGTGTCCCTTGTCTCCTGTTACCATCCGCCTAGACGCACAGTTCGGGACCCCCTACCCAAGATCCGCCGGTTTTGACACCGACAGCGGCCTTTTTTTTTAAATAGTACTACTACACTTTGCTGCGAGTCAATATTTTACACGGGTAGTTTGAGTTTTGAAGTCAAACGGACATGCGGCTCCACAATCTGGGTGCACTGGACAGCCTAGCCACATGAACGGGTTTTCCTTCCCAGCATCCCGTGGCTCGCATGCTCGCCCTAGCCGTACTTCGCTTGCAGCTTCCTCATCAGCTAGTAGCATATTTAAACTAGCGCCTCCCAATTAAGCCCGAGGAGTCGGAAAAGCCTGGCGGGGCATTGGGAACTATGCAATATGGCTCTGTACGTAAAGTGCTCTACTACTACTCTGTAGCTTGTGGCGTTGCACGCATGGACTTCACTCCATTATCCGCTCTACTATAAAAGAAATTCCTCTTGACGTGTTTTTTTAACGGAGGCAAAAGCTTTGCTTCATCTCATTCATAAAGAAGGAACTACTAACAAAGTTCGACGAGATCCATTACACCTCCACAAATGGAAGCGAAAAGCCTAGTCTCGCTGAGTATCAAATAACTCAAATGTTCTGCCCCCGCAGTAACCGTCGCTGATAAATAGGCTGCTAGTGTGTGCGTGAGAGGAGCGGCTGAGTAGGCCAGCTACGTGAGAGGAGCGGCTGAATAGAGCACCGAGAGTACCCACTAGGCCACTACGCAGGTGTACTTCCCCTGCATTGATAGTACAGCGATGGTTCTAGAGAACAGTAGTACCCTCCACTTCCAACTGTAGCTCCTTCGCCCTGAGATTCAAGAGTTCAAAACTGGTGCACTATACTAGACTAGACTAGAAGTACAGTACATCGCACTACTAGTTGAGAAAAGTAGTGCTAGTACTGCTACAGTACGAGTACGTACTCCTCCATCACATAATGTAAGACTTTTTTGACACTAGTTGGCGTGTACAAAAAATGGCAAAAACATACCCAAAATTTCTTAATCCACGCCAAAAACTACTACCTAGTGCCAAAATTTTCTTACTAGTGCTATTATTTATAGTATAATGCAATCCCATAACATTCCATAATGCTAGTACTAGTAGTAAATAATAGCCTCACCCCTTCACTGAGGAATGATCTACAGTTGGAAGGGACGAGGCCCTGCGGTTACTACGCTCTTATCTCCTCCTCGCCAGTTCCCCTCCCCCCGAAGAGAAGGCAGTTCTTCGCTGCTCCCATGGATTCGCCAGGCGGTTCTCCTCCTCGTCGGGGCTGGGAGACCTTGGACGACGATCCTCTGGGAGAAATCGCACGCTGCTCCGACGTCCTCACCGCCGCAAGGCTCGGTGCTTCCTGCACCAACTTTTTCAAGACGCTGCTTAAACACGCTTGGGAAAAGGCCATGCTTGTTGGTCTTCCCTGCGTCCTCGAGGAGAAGGTTCTTCTATGGGACGATCCTTCGAACAGTCCACCGCTCCCTGGCCATGGTTGCACGTTGACTCCGCTAGAGTTGCCGACGTTGAGAGGTAGTCGGATTTTGTCCGATGAGCAGGTCAGTAATGGAGTTTGATCATGTAGTACTTAGTTATTCCATTTCCATCCCATAATTTCTCCGCTACCCACCGTCTTATATATATATAGGTCTGGGTCGGTGCCAACGAAGATTGGCTTGCATACCTCTGACTGGATACCACCATGATTTTGCACAACATCCACAGCAGTGCGGCCGTTCCGGTAGACACCTTCTCCACCATTGGGATCAGCCTTCCGGACTGGCTAGGCAAGAATACGTATGATGATGCCTACATGAGATTGGAGAAGGTAGCAATTGCGGACCTGCCGACAAAGCGGCGCGGCTACGACGATTACTATCTCATCGCGGTGTTCGACATAAGGATTGCCATCAATGCAAGAGGCAGTAACGGCAGTGGCTGGCGCATGGCGGCGGCAGATTTGTACCCCAACACGTTCGAAGACGCCGTGCGCCATCTAGGCCGCATCTTCGCCGTGACAAGCCAGGGGACTTGTTTCATCTGGTTGCCATCCTACGGTACGCGAGATTACAAACGGAATGCACAAACCATCATTTGCATCCCTAACAGTACTCCATTATTTTGCAGGGACCAGTCATCCCCCGATCAAAATAAGATCGCCGATCCTGGATGTGCATTTGCATCCGCGATTCGGTCTAACCTGGAACCTTGTAGCTGACTTTGGCATATTGGGATCAACTATCTTAGCAGTCGTTACCCATGGTACCACTTATGTGCAACATGGTCACACAATCTACCACGATCGGACCGTCACCATCTACCTAGGTATTCCATTTTTTAACCCTCTCGCCTTCTCTTTCATTGTTGTACTACTAGTATACTTTGTAGTACTAGTAGGAGTACTTTTTACCTTGGAGGACAAGTATAGCTAGCTAGGCCCTTGAAGACTTGAACCCACTAGCCGCCACCATTTTTTTCCATGTCTTACTATCTCATCCATGTAGCCAAGAGTGACTATATATAATAAGCCGGTTATTTTACTTCCTCTATACCGGAATAGTACTATTTGCTGCACAGTATTACTGACCGCCATATTTGAGCACAACATTATTATGCATGGACCTTGACTATGTACGTCACCATGTGTCCAGATCTGGGATGCCGCGTGCACCAGATGAACGGCGCCGAGTTCGACCCCCGTGATGCTACGTGGGTGCCGAGGAACACTCTTGGAGAGTACTCGCTTTTCATCGGGAACAGCTACCCCATTGTGAAGCGGATGCCACCTTCCGTGCACGACACGGAAGGCCTGTCGTTCATGAAGCATGGTTGTGTCTTTAGTGCGCACCGCCGGATGAACGACATGCTGGGACACGCTATCCCTGATTTATGCCGCTTCAGCTTGGATAAGTCTCCATCGTGTGGAACCGGACTAGAAAGCTGCGACCATGATTCCCGTTGCCCACCGCTATGGATCGTGCCATCCATGAAGGACACCTGGGACTGGAACCTGGAGGAGGACATGTAGCCCATCTATAACGTGTAAGTGGAGTACGGTAATTGTGAACGGTAGCGCTGTGAATATATGTAGACTAGTCGTGCACAAATTTATCACATGAATTGGAGATGAACTTGTGTGGCATAATGGAATTTGTCCTTTAGAATTTATTACTAGTAAATGTGTTATGTGTACGTGCAACTTGTGTGGTTGTTGCACGGGCTCCAACACACTCTTTGAGAAAAAAAAAGGTGGCACAACTTTGGATATACGTGACGTGGCAGCATCATACAGTAGCATCGTTCGCTATAGTTGTAGTACACTCCTACTAGGATGACAACTCCTATAAAACCTTGCGCTTGGCTCTTTGCCTCTTCGGGAGGTTCAACAGTTCGTACTCGTGTGAACCTTGCACTTGGCTCTTCGCCTTTTCGTAAGGTCCAACAATGATGATACTACAGTACAATATGCTTCTGGCAATCTGACACCGATTGAACTGCTGCACGTCCACCGCGAGGGCGAGGGCGAGGGCGAGGGCGAGGGATAGGGAGAGGGAGAGGGTGCTGTAGTCAAAACCCTCTCCTCGTCCTGCGAACCACCGTGCACGTGGGCGAGGGAGAGGCGTAGTAAGCAAGCTTCTCCTCGTTCGGCGAGTTGACGGGACACATCAAAGCAGTACTAGTACTAGTAGTAGTAGTCCATACTGCGTCCTTTCCGATTAATATGGCTTAATTTGAAACGTGAAAAATACACTGGCGGTCAACGTATGTAACAATACGCTCTTTACGGTCACTATATATAGTTTTGCGGTGATTATACGATCACTAGCTCATCGTAGAGCACCGTATTGCACCCTACTGACCGGCCACATAGTCGATGTGGCACTTTGTTGACTGGTTAAATTGTCACCTAGTTTCTGGGTCCCACCTGTTAGTTGGCAGAGCAAAGAAATCAGTTAAACAAAATTTTACGCAGGCGCGACATGAGTCCAACCCTTGTGCGCGAACCGCCCTGGTTGTGTATGTGAGTGCATGCACATGTCCTCCCTCAGTCTTCCAACAAAGAGTGTACAACAGCTATAAAACAAAGAGTATAGTACATGATGTACATCTACACTTCCAATGCATTTAGCCTTTAACCTAAATCGATATTGATTGACTAATGCACCAACTTGTGCTGTAGGTATAGGCTACATGTCTATCCTTAATTACAGCATGCAACGGCCTTCATTTAATCTTCTTATCTCAATGGTCGCATGCACACATAAGTCTGCTACTTTTGGGCGTTAATATGCCCTGGTCAATGTGTAAATCTCTAAACGTACAGTCTTTCACGGACGTAGGGAGTAGGTTGAGCACTTGAGCGTGAGCGTGTGTGTTGCGTCATGTGCTATGTGCCGCATGGGTGCGTGAGTGTTGTGTGCGTCCATGTGTACGTGTGAGTGTTGCATGTTGCATGCATGCATGCATGCATGCATGGGGCTTACTCCCTCCCATTGACATGTTCATATTTCAAGCTTCCTCTGTTCCCTCCATATGGTGATACTCCCTCTGTTCCCAAATAGTACGGAGTAAAAGCCTCCCTCTGTTCCCAAATATGGAGTATTTGTCTTTCTACAGATTTCAACAAGTGACTAGGTATGGAGCAAAATGAGTGAAGTGAGCGTAGAGGCATAGGGATATTGTAGAAAGGAAGTCCTCGCGATCCATTATTCCCCATCTTGGTCAGAGAGAACTATTCAACTAGTCTTCGCAGTGAAGTGACAATACACGCTGCAACAGATGGGACACGTAATTAATAAGCTGAACCAGCGTGTTGGTGTTACTAAATCAGCCTTACCCAGTACTGCCATCATGTTTGTCAGTACAGCACGCTTCCGCAAATACGCCTACGCACTTCTGTCCTCCATTAACTGACATATGGGCCCTGTTGTGGTAGACCCACATGTCATCGGTGTAACTGTTTACGCTCCGAAGGACGGTATATCCTGGTAGTAGTACTACTACCTCTCTCTCAGTTTATAGGGCGTGCGCGTACTCCTAGGTCGTCAATTTGACCAAGCAAATATAAGTCATATATTACAAAAAATATACCAATATAAACTTCATATGTTCTATTTTTAAATGATATAATTTTTGTGTTATATAGTTTATATTAGGGTAATAAAATTGGCAACCTAGGTATACGCTAGGACTTGTAAACTGAAACGGAGGTAGTAGTAGAATTGAGATTGAATGCACTTTCTTCCCCGTCTTCCACTCTTCTTCCTCCTCTCTTCTTCTTCCTCCTCTCTTCCCCATCGTCAGCCGCACACCATTTACCCCCGCTCACTGCTCGCCCACCCGCGCCATCTTCCTTGGTAGCTCGCGTGTACCATATCCCCCCGCTCACTGCTCGGCCACATGAGGAGAAGCTTCTTCGCTCGCCCACCCGTATCCACTTCCCCGCTGGCTCGCAGGCACCGAAAAACCCAATGGCAGAACCGACTAACACGCAGAGCCGCGATTGGAATTCCCTCCCCGATATTCTCTTGGAGCAGATCTGTAGTCGTATGGACCTACTCAGCACCGTCAGTCTGGCCGCATGCACGGTGTCTTTGTACCGTCTACTCGTCTGCAACCGGCCGGCTCTTTTCAAGACACCCTGCTTGCCGATGCCCGATCCTCGCAGGTGGCCCAGAAACCGACTTGACGATCCTACGGAGGTTGCCGTGGTGCCCCTCGACATGCTACCACTACCCGTCCACTTGTCCTTCATGCGCAGCCACTACTGGGCGGGCATGAAGGCCAACTGTATCGTCCTCATCCACCACACCGGTAGTCTGTGGCGTCTCGTGGATATCTACACCCAGCGAGAGATCACCCTTCCATCGTTGGAAACCGCCGCCATCGAGCCTCGCGGCCCGCCGGACACTCCTGCCTACTACGCACGAGAAGCGTCAAGCTTTTGGCTCGACCTCTGTTTGCAGAAAGTTGTAATCTACGAAGTGCCCACACCATCAGAAGATTACATGGATTACAAGCTCATTGCCTTGTTCAACATGGGATTAGTCTATCTGGAATCCGGTCGCCATACATGGTTATGGCTCATCATCAATCCTGTTGAGGCAACATTTCTGTCTGATGCTATAGTGCACGATGGCATCGTTTACGCGGTCGACACACAGATTGGCTGCCTATACTGGTGGAATCTATCGTCGTGTAATTGTTCTATCTCATCTCATCTTTACCTTATGAATACGACTGCCTGTTCATTTGTTACAAATTTAGAATGCATAGCATGTCCATAACCACATCATTGCTATATGTTCCTCTCATTTCCTAGATTTTTATGACCACACATGTTATTGTTAGAGTTGATATGAGAACAATTGGCATCTAATGATTGTTAGAATACATATTATGAGCATAACATCATGATTGCTATATTTTACTCTCATTTACAAGATTTTTATAACAACACATGTTATTGCTTAGAGTTGATATGAGAACAGTAGTAGTAAGTGCTATGGTAGAATATGAGTAGGCGCTGTCATAGCTGTTTTCCTCTCATTGTTACATGATGTTTGAACCATGACATATTGCTAGAATATGAAAGCCATTGGCTTATTTTTTTAACTTGGGGTATGATTATGACCACGGCATTGCAATTCTCTGTCTATGATATGTGTCACTGTTATAATACTCTTAATTCCACACAAACTCTGAACATGATTGTTTATTTTTGTCCTTTTGGTCTCCAATTTGAATTGTTGCAGCAAACGCAAATGCGCTGGCCTTCATGATTCCAGGATCTGGAATCATACCAGCCGATGGGTGGTGGTTTATCGCTCGTTCAGCTGACGGCGGTCATTTGATGCTCATTCGCACGTACCAAATTGACCAAACCATTACATCAAACCACATGCAGTACAATGCGTGGGGCATTCGTGACATTGATGGCTATGATTGCTTCGTGTTCGAGAAAGATCCCAGCTCCGTTGGGCTAGGCGTATTCAACTGGAGGCGGGTTTACAGCCTCGGCAACCACTCCTTGTTCCTCGGGCTCCATTATTCGATCATCCAACCAATCATCGATCACATCACCGGCGATGATTACTATGCTATGCAACTTCCATTCATGAGGGGGGCTGTGTTTACACATCATACCATGGGTTTCATGAATCACCATATCCAGAGATTCGTCGACACAGCTTGTTGCCAGATAATCTTCAGTGTGTGAAAGGCATCAAGCTTCCATGCGATGGACGGCTTTTGCAAACCCGACATGTGGCGATGTGGTTCATGCCAACAGCAAATATGCACAACTTGATTCGTGCTGATATCTAGACTGAGCCATGTATTGTGCTGTTGTAGCACGACCCTCTTTTGTTGGATATTATGTATTGTTGTTAGTTTGAAGCACTCCTCTAGTTTGCAGGATAGATACCTTCATGGGATCAAGTTCATCCTAACTCACCTGCGTAGGATGTGTCGGGGAAACTGCCTCCACGAGCACCTATGGGGACAGAGCCCCTTTCGGTTCGGTGGGGGGCGGAGGTCGCACGAAGAGCGGATCGAGGCGAGGCACACGAGCAGTTTACCCAGCTTCGGGCCGCACGGATGCGTAAAACCCTACTGCTGCATTTGTGGTTTGTATTGTATTCTTGCTCGGGAGCGCTGAGTGCTACAGTACACTCAAGCAGCTAACAAGACCGAGTGTTCTTCTGTTCCTCCCCTTTTCTACGTTGCGCATGGGCCTCCTTTTATATGCTCAAGGGGTCACCGACAGGTGGCAACGTAGGCAAGGGCAAAAATGGAAAAGGTGCTGCGGTTGGTACAGCTACCTATACAGTGTATCATACCTAACCCTGACGGCAGGGTACAAGGGCATTAGATGCCTATCTACGTCGCCCAAACAGTGCAGAAAAGGGACCGTCAGGGACGCCGCCGCTCGCCACGACGGCGATCTTGTCAGCGCCGCTTGCCACAGTGCACCCCTGGCTGCACAGCCTCCCGCCACGTACGCCTGGAAGGGTCCCAGAGCGACACGTTGGTGGATGCGCTGGAGCGTGGGTACAGAGTGGTTTCTTGCCGCGGCAAGCGCCTTGCCGCGGCCATTGTCTTGTCGCGTCCGGAAGCTTGTCGCTCGCCGGGCCTTGCCGGGACGCGTGGCGCGTCGCGGCAAGTTCCTTGAGATGCCCTGGTTGGCCTTCCCGGCAAGCTCCTCTTGCCGGGGTCTTGTGCCTTGAGTGGCCTTCCCGGCAAGCTCCTCTTGCCGAGGCCTTGTCTCCATGGCTTAAATACTTTGTTCTTGAATGGCTCTAAGTGAACCACGGAGGACCTTGGCGGTCACCTGGCATGCCTTGCCGCGGGAGGCTGCGACTGCCCGTGCACAAGTCCGGGATACTAGGGTACCCCTACTCTAGTACACCGACAGGAGCCCCCGGGCCTGGGCCATACACGGTGCCGAGCGCTGTTGGGCTAGGCCCAAAACAGGGCACGGGCACGTGCGGCCTGTGTCACGCCGTATCTTACTCCGCATCCACCGCGCCCTCCCCGAACGGCACGCGTTGATTGCGGCGTCGTGGGAGAGATCGTGGGTGGTTTCTTTATTCGGAAAGGCGGAACGTCCGCCCCCTCCCTCCTTATAAGCAGGGGAAACAGGGGCAGAGGTGTGGTTTTCGATGCGTCCACTCCCCACGATCACGGGGTGGGGAGAGGTCGCCTCATCAGTCGCCTCGGTTCTGCACGCCTGCCACGCGGCTTCCATGCGCTTGGGGTGGCGAACGGTGGAGGCGGGGAACCGGGCCGTCGTGGGTCGAGGCAACGGGCCGGTCCCAGTTCCCTGCTCCTTCTGTGTCTTGATTAGCTGAGCGGGGCGGCCGAGCCCCCACCCTGTTCCTTTATAAGGAGCGGGGGGGACGGAGGCCCTCATTCTTTCATCTCCTCTTTCCTTCAGCTTCTGCTCCCCTCTTTCTCATTCGCCATGGAGAAAGGGAACCTTGGTCCTTCAACGGTGGCGGCGAGGGTCGCCACTAGACAACGCGTCCCTCCTTGACCTACCTCCTGAGTGGAATGGTTTTTAGTGAAAAGGGGATGCTTGCCGGGTCACTTGTCTTGCGGGTGGAACCCACGTCAAGTAGTAAATCCTTGATATCTTTAAGATAGACACTTCTTTTCCCGGCAGCAGGCCCTGCCGTCTTCCCACGTCGCTCGACCTTTCTCATGCTTTTGGCGGAGGCAGGGATGAGGCGGGTTCGGGCTCCTCGTTTCGTCCCTTTGCTGCCGCGACTACGACCAAACCTGGCCCCAGGAACGAGCCCTAGGGCCTAGAGTTAGGGGAGCACGGTAGCTTTTAGGAAGAAACGAGGTTTCGCATACCTCAGTCCATAAGAGAATGCATGATAAGGGATGAAAAACTTATCTGAGATTGCAGCCCCCGGCAACTCTGGTTCGCCGTGGGTGAATCTTTGTACTTGCAGCCCCCGGCAACACTGGCTTGCCGGGGTCCAGATGCTGGTTCGTCCTTCTTCTCTTGTCGCTACTGGTCGTGTTATGGAAACAGTCTATTAGAGCCGCGACAAGCCACCTTGTAATATATAACTTTATTTTGGGTCATGATTGCAACGTTATTTCCTTTACTTGACTCCTTCCTTTGTATGCTTTTGCCCTACGCTTTTAGGGAACTTGCCGGCGTAGGCACCTTTGCCGCGAGTGCTGAGTGCGGGACGTCAGCAGCCTGCTGGCGGTGCCGTTACCAACAAGAAACCTTGTCGCAGCTAGTCGCAGCTCACTTAAGTTGTTGAGAGGACTCGAAACAAAGTAAGGGCGCAACTTAGCCACGAGTTGGTTCCTCCGCGCACAGGTTTTCCGTACAAAGCACGGTCGTTCAAGGAAGATAACTTAAAAATTTTAAAAATCTAATTGCTCAAACTTTGGCAACTTAGCTTTTCTGTTGTTCGCTTTCCGGCAAGGCGAAACTTGCTTGAACGACGCCTGGTCCACACCCTTATCTCCTTCTGTTGTTCGCTTTCCGGCAAGGCGAAACTTGCTTGAACGACGCCTGGTCCACACCCTTATCTCCTCCTCCCCCCCCCCCCGGCAAACTTGTGGGTGAGGGGAACCTTCCTTTCCTTGAGAAAAGAAAGAAGAGAAAATAAAGATATGGAGCCTTATGGCTCGTTATTGCTTACCGAGGTTTGGTGCTTCACAGTGTCAGATAACTCATGCAAAAAAGAATAAAAAGCATGAAATTGACAAGATGTGCGGAGCACATGAGCTTTCTTTATGCACAGGGTCTGCGCCTGGCTCTGTACAAAGGATTACATGCAACAGCGGCAAGACTTGTACAAAAGGTGGTTGCCAGAACAGGGTCCGGCAACCGCGCCTTACGGGTAAAACTTACGAAGATGTTCGATGTTCCAGGAATTGCTCACCGGAATGCCATCTTCGGTCTCAAGGCGGACAGCGCCAGGCCTAGTGACTCGTTTCACCCAGTAAGGGCCTTCCCACTTCGGCGTCAACTTGTTGGAATTCTTGGCGGACTGAACGCGCTGAAGAACAAGGTCGCCTTCCTCGAGACTTCTGGTGTTAACTTTGCGGCTATGGTAGCGGCGCAAAGCTTGCTGGTAGCGAGCAGCTCGCACAGCAACCTGAAGATGATCTTCCTCAAGGAGCAGCGCGTCATCTTCTCGCATCTGCTCTTGCTCAAGCTCATCATAAGCGAGCACTCGAGGTGACCCGTATACGAGTTCCGTGGGGAGAACTGCCTCTGCTCCATAGACTAGAGCAAAAGGTGTCTGGCTAGTGGCTCGATTTGGAGTTGTCCTGATCGACCAAAGAACCACCGGCAGCTCCTCGATCCAGTTTTTTCCGCACCTGTGCAGCCTGTCGAAAGTCCTGGTCTTGAGCCCACGCAGCACTTCAGCATTTGCCCTCTCCGCTTGACCGTTGCTTCTGGGGTGAGCAACAGAAGCGAAGCAGACCTTGGCGCCAAGATCTTGGACGTTCTGCATGAAGGTGCGGCTCGTGAATTGCGTACCGTTGTCGGTGATGATCCTGTTAGGGATCCCGAAGCGGCAAACAATTGACCTGAAGAACTTGACTGCTGACTGTGCTGTCACCTTCCTCACTGCTTCCACTTCCGGCCACTTTGTGAACTTGTCGATCGCAACGTACAAGTACTCAAAGCCCCCGACTGCTCGGGGGAAGGGGCCGAGGATGTCGAGCCCCCAGACCAAAAATGGCCAGGATAAAGGGATCGTCTGGAGAGCTTGAGCTGGCTGGTGTATCTGCTTGGAATGGAACTGGCACGCTTAACACTTGGTTACTTGTGCAGTTGCATCCTGGAGGGCTGTCGGCCAGAAGAAACCATGCCGGAACGCTTTGCCGGCAAGTGCTCTTGCGCCAATGTGGTGACCACATATGCCTCCATGTATCTCTGCCAACAGCTTCTATCCGTCTTCCCAGGGAATACACTTCAATTTCACACCGTTGCGTCTTCTTCTGTACAGTGTGCCATCGACAAACTGGTACATACTTGACTGCCGGGCTACTCTTTCCGCTTCTTCTTGCTCTTCGGGAAGTTCTCCTGTCTGAAGGAAACGGACGATCTGTTGTGCCCATGTTGGAGCTTGCGGCTCGACAACAAGGACTAAAGGCACATCTGCTGCTGCGGGAACATCCGCTTCTACGGCAAGAACCTGCGGCTCAGCCGGAGCTTGACGTTCCCCGGCAAGCTTGCCGAAGCAAAACTTGTCGGGAGCAGTCTGCTTGAAGGCACCGACAAACTGATGGCACAGGTCTGCCCAGGAAGATATGGAGTTTTCCGGCAAGTGCATGAGCCAGGACCTGGCGTTGGGTTTGAGCACCAGCAGGAAGTAGTTGGCAAGGATCTTGTCGTCCCGCCCCCCGGCAGCCTGCACCGCGATGGTGTAGATGCTGAGGAACTCCGACGGATGCAACCTGCCATCGTACTTCTCCGGTACGTCTGGCTTGAAATTCTTCGTGCTGGGCCACTGGACTTGCCGCAGCTCACGAGTAAACGCAGGGCAACCTACCGCGTACGGCAGGTCGCCTGGTTCCCCTGGCGCATGCATATCGATAGTGGGCCCAGCGCGCCGGTCTGATTGACGCCGCGCTTCTCTTCGGCGCTCGATGCGAGTACGAGCGTCTTCTTGCTGTCGTTCGTGAAGAACTTGGCGCTGATCGCGGCGAGCTCGCGGATCTGATGAAGCAGTGGAGTCGCTGTCGTGGTGGACCCGGCGAGTCGACGATCTTGGCCTTGGGGGCGGAGAGTGCACGGTGGTTGCACCCCCACCGGTCTTGTTGCCATCGGCTCGCACCTGGCTGGCCTGCCGCGGCTGTGATGCAGTCGGCTGCCGTGGAGTGTCGCCGTTGGCGAAGCCGATGAGACTCTGAATGGTGGCCCTCTAGTCGTCGATCTTGTCCGACGTTGGAGGGAAGTCTAGGAGCAGTTGAGCTCGCGCCAAAGCTTCTGCTGGAGTGGCAGGTAGCGGTGGCGAACGGTGCGAGGAGCGAGATATGCTCGGACTTCTAACTGCGTTAGAAGGAGCGATATTCCGTCCAGGCGACCATGCCTCGCTCGTGCCAGCATGTCGGCCTTGAGCATTCCGAGATCCGCCAGCTCGATTTGGGTCCAGCAAGCGTATGGTACCGTGAGTACCATGACGTTGCCGGTCCCGCGCCTCCTGAGATGGGCGCGGAGCATCCACGGACGCCCGGTCGTCGTGGGAGCCTGCTACGCCGCCGATGGGCAGCGCAGCCTTGTCCTTGGATCTGGCGGCACCGTGGGCTCCCTCGTCGACGCCCGTTCTTCTGCCGGCGTCTTCCCCACCAGCCGTTTGCTCTGGCGGTGGTGGGTCTGTCACGGGCGGATCAGCCGCCTCCGAAGCCTTCTTCTTCGGCGGCATGTCGATGAAGATGTTGGAGATCTAGCTCGTGTGAACGCCGGATCAGGTTCACACAACCTCGACGCCCCCTACCTGGCGCGCCAAAGATGTCGGGGAAACTGCCTCCACGAGCACCTATGGGGACAGAGCCCCTTTCGGTTTGGCGGGGGGCGGAGGTCGCACGAAGAGCGGATCGAGGTGAGGCACACAAGCAGTTTACCCAGCTTCGGGCCGCACGGATGCGTAAAACCCTACTGCTGCATCTGTGGTTTGTATTGTGTTCTTGCTCGGGAGCGCTGAGTGCTACAGTACACTCAAGCAGCTAACGAGACCGAGCGTTCTTCTGTTCCTCCCCTTTTCTACCTTGCGCATGGGCCTCCTTTTATATGCTCAAGGGGTCACCGACAGGTGGCAACGTAGGCAAGGGCAAAAATGGAAAAGGTGTTGCGGTTGGTACAGCTACCTATATAGTGTATCATACCTAACCCTGACGGCAGGGGACAAGGGCATTAAATGCCTATCTACGTCGCCCAAACAGTGCAGAAAAGGGACCGTCAGGGACGCCACCGCTCGCCACGATGGCGATCTTGTCAGCGCCGCTTGCCATAGTGCACCCCTGGCTGCACAGCCTCCCGCCACGTACGCCTGGAAGGGTCCCAGAGCGACATGTTGGTGGATGCGCTGGAGCGTGGGTACAGAGTGGTTGCTTGCCGCGGCAAGCGCCTTGCCGTGGCCGTTGTCTTGTCGCGTCCGGAAGCTTGTCGCTCGCCGGGCCTTGCGTGGGGCATTCTGGACTTCAGATTTGGAGTACCACTTATCTGTCGAAATCTTTCATCATTCACTTAAAACAGTCGATTGATCATACATTGAGTACCATATAACTGAAATTACCGATGCAAGTCGAAGAAGGATTAGCCGGTGTTGCCGGCTGGCGTCAAGTTCGATCCCATGGATCAGGAGCTGATCGAGCACCTTGAGGCCAAAGTGAGTGCTGACAGCGCGATATTTCAGTCTCTCATCGATTTGTTCGTACCAACCATCGACAGCGAGCACGGCATATGCTATACCCAACCTGAGAAACTTCCAGGTAACACACCGATCGGCCGTCTACTTGCACAAACATATTCCTTTGTTTATAGCTCTATTTTCTTTTTAGATGCAGACCTGGTGAAGCAATTACAATTTGACAGTTAATAAAAAGTGAAACAAGTGACTGCAACATGCCAAAGATGTTATGAAAATGCCAACTAGGTACACTAAAACCTGTATTCCACAATACTGCAGGTATCACACTGAGTGGCCTAAGGAAGCATTTCTTCCAGCGCAATTCCAGGGCATTCAAAAGGGGCACGTGGACGCGTCGCAAGATACAGTCAGAGTGCGGCATGCACGCTATGTGGCACAAGACTGGCAATACCTTGCCGGTGATGGTCAACGGCCGGCAGATGGGCAGCAAAAAAGGTTCTGGTGCTGCACACCAATAAGAACTTCGACCAGCAGAGGACCAACTGGGTGATGCACCAGTACCACCTCGGGGACCTGGAGCAAGAGAAGGAGCAGGAGCTGGTCCTCTGCAAGATTTTCTACCATACGAACACTAGGGCCAGGAGTAAAAAGATTATAAGTTAGTTTGGTATTGGTAGTTGTACTACCTTGTCGTCCGCAAGTTGGTATTATTGTTAATGATCTTTTGGTATGAACTTGCATTTGCTTCCAACCATCATGCCGAGGGTCGACGTGGATATAAAGCTGAATCATTTGTTAAAAAATGAATTTTCAGGCACCTGATTTTTATTTGATGGGTAGCATAAGCACCCGCCATTCAAATTCCCAGTTCCCCAATTTTTTCAAAACAAGTGCATGCACTTATTATCACGATAAAAAAACAATATCCGTGCTACATCCCAGTTATCAGTCTGTACTTGCAGAATTCTCTCGTTTATTGAGCATGTATATTATTTTTTCAGGTCGAGCAAGTTTCATTTGGGCTGTAGACTGCCCAGGGTTGGATTTGTTTTTAACAGGCCTAGCCCATGACGACAACAGGGCACAAAGATCCAGCAGGTATCTACTGGCTTCTGGCCCGCCAACGTTAGTTATATTTTGTCTTACAACATCCGCAGGCAGTTTTTTTATTGAATCAAACACACAACCCAGTTCTATTTTCCTCTTGAAACGCATGTCCTACATCCGTTTTCTAATCTCTACCTATAGTTTTACTAGTTCATATACACGTATCATTACATTGAAAACACATAAAATTCCCTTTTCATATTTACATCCTTATTTTTGTTGTTTTTTCCCTACCAGCGCTGATTTTTTTACCACTGGTTTTCCCTTAAACCAACTCAACTGTCTCACGTCTTATTTGCTTACAAAAACAAAACGATTTTTTGGCGAATCAATAAGTTCTTAAAAAATGTTTATCATTTTGGAATTACAACAGTTTGGACTCCACCGAAATATGCAAAATAAGGTTGAACTTTTTGACCGTGGTCCTGGGCAGAAAATGGGCTATAATAAATTACTTAAGAATTAGCAAATGGGCTGCAAATTATAAAAAATAACAAATGGACTTTATGTTGTCTGCCACAGATTTGGAGGCTGACTTGTGGGCCTACTAAGTTCATGCGTACACAAGGTTTCTCAAAAAAGAATCTTAGTCAACAATCGAATCTACCAGCGTCAGACTATTAGATGTCAATCTAACGGCAATCGTGCTTCTTCAGTCTCTGGTCTTCCTACCCCAGCCGCCCAAACCAGCACCGTCGGAACCGCCTGCTACCGCCTCCCTTGGCCGGCAGTGCTGCCGGGCAGGCCTCACGGCCCCATCATACTCGCATCCCTGGCCTGTCTATCCCTCTACTCACCCACACCTCCTGTTATTTTCCGGCGATGGCAACCGAACCAGTCAACCCTCGTACTCTCCACCGCGTGGGCAGCCACTGCCATGTCTTCCCCGGCTCAATGTCGTTCCCTTCGTAGGCCTCGCTGTCGTCCACCGCGCTGGTGCTCTCGGCGCGGCGTGGTCAACGATGTCCATCCAACGGCTGTAGTGCTTCTTCAACCTCTGGTCTTCTTGCCCCAGCCGCCCAAAGCAGCGCCGGTCGTGCCACATGCTCCTGCCTCCCGTGGCCGGCTGTGCTGCCGTGGAGGCCTCACCGTCCCCATACTACTCCCAACGCTGGCCAGGCCATCCCTCCACTCACCCACTCCCCCTGTTATTCTGCGGCGACGGCAGCCTCACACCGCAGCTGAACCAGTGAACCCTTGTACTCCTCTCCGCGTGGGCATCCACTGCCGCGTCTTCCCCGGCTCCGCGTCGTCCCCTTCCTAGGCCTCACCGTCGTCCACCGCCGTGGTGCTCTCGGCGCGGCGTGGTCAATGTGGTCAACGACCGATTTCCATCAGAAGAGTACTGTACGTGGAGAGGCTGACAGCTGGGTCCACGGCAGCCGCAAGGAAGTGCCTCCTTATTACGCGCAAAATAATTATTCCTCCACCTGACAGCAGGGACCCACCGGACGGGCCACCAGTATTTCATGGAAAAAACGTTTTCCCCCTGACTGCTGGGAACCACCCGATGGGCCACCGTATTTCGTGAAAAAACGTTTGTCCCTGACTGCTGCGACCCACCGGACGGACCACCGTATTTCGTGAAAAAAGCGTTCCCCCCGCTGTCAGCTCGGACCCGCCGGAAGTGCCTCCTTATTACGCACAGAAAAATGAATACTCCCCCTGCTAGCTGGGACCCACCATGGTGGGAGGCTGACTTGTGGGCCTACTAAGTTGACGGGGACGGAGGGCTTTGTCAACTTAGTAAATATGAATGATTCTAGCTCCAGTGACCGTACGATGTCCATCCAACGGCCGTCGTGCTTCTTCAATCTCTGCTCTTCCTGCTCCAGCCGCTCAAACAAGCGCCGGCGGGACTGCCTGTTCCCTCCTCCCCGCGGCCGGCTGTGCTGCCGCGCAGGCCTCATCGCCCCACCGTACTCCCATCGCTGGCCTAGCCATCCCTCTACTCACCCACACCTGCTGTTATTCTCCGGCGACGGCAGACGAACCAGTAAACCCTCGTACAGTCGTACTCCCTTGCGCGTGGGAAACAACTGCCGAGTCTTCCCTGCCTCCGTGTCGTTCCCTTCCTAGGCCTTGCTGTCCTCCACCGCCCTGGTGCTCTCGGCGCGGCATGGTCAACGTGGTTAACAACCGACATGCATCTGAAGTGGACTGTACGTGGAGAGGCCGACAGCTGGGTCCACGGCCGCACGCAAGGAAATGCCTCCTTATTACGCGCAAAATAATGATTCCTCCACCTGACATCAGGGACCCACCGAAAGGGCCTCTTATTTCGCGAAAAAAAGTTACCGCCACTGACAGCTCGGACCCACCAGCTATACCTTCGCACGCAAGGAAGTGCCTCCTTATTACGCACAAAAAAATGAATACTCCCCCTGTTAGCTGGGACCCAGTATAGTGGCAGGCTGACTTGTGGGCCTACTAAGTTGACGGGGACGGAGGGCTTTGTCAACTTAGTCAATATGCACGATTCTAGCTCCAGTGCCCGCACGATGTCCATCCAACGGCCGTAATGCTTCTTCAACCTCTGGTATTCTTGCTCCAGCCGCCAAAACCAGCGCCGGTCGTGCCCCGTGCTCCTGCCTCCCGTGGCCGGCTGTGATGCGATGGAGGCCTCACCTCCCCCTACTACTCCCACCACTGGCCAGGCCATCCCTCTACTCACCCACACCCCCTGTTATTCTGCGGCGACGGCAACCTCACACCGCAGCGAACCAGTGAACCCTCGTACACCTCTACGCATGGGCATCCACTGTCGCGTATTCACCGGCTCTGCGCCGTCCCCTTCCTAGGCCTCGCCATCGTCCACCGCACTGGTGCTCTCGGCGCGGCGTGGTCAACGTGGTCAAGGACCGGCTTCCATCGGACGTGGACTGTACGTGGACAGGCTGACAGCTGGGTCCACGGCCGCAGCAAGGAAGTGCCTCCTTATTACGCGCAAAATAATTATTCCTCCACCTGACAGCGGGGACCCACCGGACGGGCCATCGTATTTCGCGAAAAAAACGTTTGCCCCTGACTGCTGGGACCCACCAGCTACATCTTCGCACGCAAGGAAGTGCGTCCGGGCAAAAAAAACATTCGCCCCCCTGACTGCTGGGACCCACCGGCTACATCTTCGCACACAAGGAAGTGCCTGACAGTCAGGACCCACCTGGTCGAAGCGTACGTAGCGTTGTCATTCTGGTCGCGAATGTGTACTTACATATATACTAGTAGATGTAGAGGCGCGCACATGTCGTAGTAGAGGCGCGTACGTGTCGTAGTAGAGGCGCGCACGTAGCATGTACACATACGTACAGCGGCCAGGGTGCAAGAAAGAAAATACGGCCACGTATGTGTACATACGGGCGGGGTCTCGAACGCCTACTCGTGCATACGTACAACGAGGGCTCGTTGACATGGCTGGGTCGGAACGGAGAAACATCGTCGTCGTCGTGTTCATGGGGAGGCAACGGAATGCGTCGTGTTCATAGGGAGGCAATGGAATGCGTCATGTTCATGGGGAGGCAACGGAATGCGTCGTGTTCATCGGGAGGCAACGGAACGCATGGGAGCCAACCGGCTGGGTCAGAACGGAATGTGTGGTCATGTTCAACGGGAGGGCTTGGACGGAAGAGGCGATGGAAACGAGGCCTGGCGTACCACAGAACGGAGGAAACGGCCCTGTGTTCAACCGGCCACGTTCGAAACGGGATCCTGTTCATCGGGAGGGGTATGGCGTACCGCAAAATCGACGAAACGGACCTCCTACGGTTGAAACGGGGGTCCTGTTGATCGGGAGGGGTGTGGCGTACCGCAAAACGGACGAAACGAACCTCCTATGGTCGAAACGAGGTCCTGCTGATTGGGAGGTGTAGGATCGGAAGTATGTCTAGAGGGGGGTGATTAGACTACTTGACCAAATAAAAATCTAGCCTTTTCCCAATTTTAGTTCTTGGCAGATTTTAGCTATCTTAGCACAAGTCAAGCAATCTCCACACAATTCAAGCAAGCATGCAAAAGAGTATATGAGCAGCGGAAAGTAAAGCATGCAACTTGCAAGAATGTAAAGGGAAGGGTTTGGAGGATTCAAACGCAATTGGAGACACGGATGTTTTTCGTGTGGTTCCGATAGGTGGTGCTATCGTACATCCACGTTGATGGAGACTTCAACCCACGGAGGGTAACGGTTGCGCGAGTCCACGGAGGGCTCCACCCATGAAGGGTCCACGAAGAAGCAACCTTGTCTATTCCATCACGACTGTCGCCCACGAAGGACTTGCCTCACTAGCGGTAGATCTTCACGAAGTAGGCGATCTCCTTGCCCTTACAAACTCCTTGGTTCAACTCCACAATCTTGTCGGAGGCTCCCAAGTGACACTAGCCAATCTAGGAGACACCACTCTCCAAGAAGTAACAAATGGTGTGTTGATGATGAACTCCTTGCTCTTGTGCTTCAAATGATAGTCTCCCCAACACTCAACTCTCTCTCACAGGATTTGGATTTGGTGGAAAGAAGATTTGAGTGGAAAGCAACTTGGGGAAGGCTAGAGATCAAGATTCATATGGTAGGAATGGAATATCTTGAGCTCAACACAAGTGTAGGTGGTTCTCTCTCAGAACATGTGTATTGGAAGTATAGATGTGTTCTGATGGCTCTCTCCATGAATGAAGAGTGGGTGGAGGCGTATGTATAGCCTCCACACAAAATCTAACCGTTACACACAATCTGCCAAACTCGGTGGGACCGAATCGGTAAACTCGGTCGGACCGATTTAGCAAACCTATTGACCGTTAGGATTTTCGGTGGGACTGAGATGCAACTCGGTAGGACCGATATGGTTAGGGTTTGGGCATAACGTAATCTCGGTGTGACCGATTAAACAAACTCGGTGGGACCAATTTTGGTAATAAGCTAACCAGAGAGTTGGTCAGGTAAACTCGGTGGGACCGATTCGCTCTTTTTGGTGAGACCGAAATGTTACGAAAAGGAAACAGTGAGTTTACATTGCAATCTCGGTGGGACCGATCGCTCACTTCAGTTAGACCAAAACGTTACGAAGGGAAACAGAGAAATTGCAATCCCATCTCGGTGAGACTGAGATCCCTATCGGTGAGACCGAATTGCTAGGGTTTGTGGCAGTGGCTATGACAAGTGAAACTCGGTGGCGCCGGATAGAAAGAATCGGTGAGGCCGAGTTTGATTTTTGGCTTAGGTCAAATGTGGATGTGGGAAGATAGTTGAGGGTTTTGGAGCATATCACTAAGCACATGAAGCAAGAGGCTCATTAAGCAACACCTCATCCCTCCTTGATAGTATTGGCTTGTCATATAGACTCAATGTGATCTTGGATCACTAAAATATAAAATGTAGAGTCTTGATCTTGAAGTTTGAGCCAATCCTTTGTCCTTATAATTTTGAGGGATCCACTTTCCTCATCCATTCCATGCCATCCATTGAGCTTTTCCTGAAATATTAATCTTGGAATAATGTTAGCTCAATGAGCTATATGTTGTTAGGAATTACCAAAACCATCCAGGGATAGTTGCACTTTCAATCTCCCCCTTTTTGGTAATTTATGACAACATATAGATCAAAGCTTCGACAAATGATAATAAGAATGAAATATATCGTCGCTTGAGAAGTATGTGATAAGCAAGAGCTCCCCCTAAATTTGTGCATATTTTAAGATTTGCTTTGGACTGCAAATGCACAATGAGTTAGGATCATGGGTTACTCTTCCATGTCACATACCTCTTGGTGGAGCGCTCAAAATGATAAGAATTAAATACATGCACTCATCACCAAGCAAAGCGAATGATCAAAATAAGAATAAACTGATAATAACATCCAACAAGCATTAAGTGTAGCTTATGATCAAACACATGATCATCAATGTCTCACAGATTAAGGCATAGTATCTCAAGCACTCAAAAGCAAATAAAGTTTCAACCAAGAAGACAAGAGAGAACAAATGCAAACTCTCTCTCTCTCGAAGCCTATGATCTATACATTTTTCTCCCCCTTTGGCAACAAGTTACCAAAAAGTTCATAGAAAATGCATAACACTAAACGACTCTCAGGCTTGGTCTTCAGTTGGTGGAGTCCGGATGATGCCAAGGACAAAGGCTTCAGTAGAAGTGGTTGGAGCTGCTGGGGTAGGAGCTAGAGCTGGTGGAACTGAAGCTGTAGCTGGTGCAGAAGTGGTGGTTCTGGTGTCAGGAATTGGCACTGCAGACGATCTCTGAGCTCTGGGCACTCTAGCAAATGCATCAGTTGTGGTCTTGCCCTTCCTCTCCTGCATATTATCCTGTAATTGCCCCATGGCAGACTGAATCTCAGTTACTTTCACATCTAGGTCATAGAACTTTTGTTCCATGATTCTTTCCAGGCTCTCTTGGTTTCGAGTCAGGGTGGCTAGTCCTTTCTAAATTCTCAGAGTGGATGCTATCAGGTAACTGAGCTGCTCCTGCTTCTTCTTCAAGAAGTACTCAGATGCCTCCTCTTGAGTTGGCATCTTGGCAGCTTTCTCCATTTTTGCCTTCTCCTTCTTTACTTGTGCATGTGCAGATGATGGTTCATTCTCATTCATGACAACTTGATTGTCCTCAAAATCTGGATGGATGGGCAGGTGTTCCTTATCTAGCAGGTATGTGCTTGTGCCCATCTTTGAGTTAATCAACTCCTAAATTTGTGGGGCATATCCACAGCTCCTCTTCTGATCAGCTGCTATCCTCTTAATGGTTTATACCATGAGGCTCATCACTTTGAATTTCTGTGGCACATCAAATATGTGAAGCAAGTTTATTGCATGGCCTCGGATCATCTTGTGATCACCTGACTTGGGAAAGAGAGTGTGCCTTAGAATCCAGTTGATAGTGGGCA
The DNA here is from genome assembly GCA_032464435.1 of Aegilops umbellulata. Lineage (NCBI taxonomy): Eukaryota > Viridiplantae > Streptophyta > Magnoliopsida > Poales > Poaceae > Aegilops > Aegilops umbellulata. Next base: position 338,745,782 of record CP136058.1, read on the forward strand.
GCCCTGACAGAAGGAAGTGCACTAAGCCAAACTTGAAGGTTTCAAGTGATTTGTTTGGGATCTCCTTGTACATATTTGACATGGAATTGTGATCCATCTTCTTCTTGGCATAGATATCCAAGTCATCTTCCTGCTCTTCTGGGGCATTGATCAGCTGTGCCCATTCAGCAACTGTAGACTGATATCTAGTGCCTTCTGACATCCAAACTATCCTGCCATCTGGATAGAAATGTGCTGTGGAGTAGAATTGCATAATGAGCTCCTCATTCCCCTTTGTGAGCTTTTGCCCAACAAAGTCTGCAACTCCACAAGCACTGAAGCTGTCATACACTCCAGGATAGTGTTCTTTGTTCTCCTTGATATATTCCCAGTCAACCCATCTCATGTCACATACTATGGGCTTCTTATCCAACATCACCGTCTCATAGAAATCTTGTTGTTCCTTGGTGTGAAACCTGTAATCCACAACAGTTCTTCTCCTTGAAGCATGTGGATCTGCTTCTCTCCACTTCCTCACCCATGAATCTCTTCTAATTTTCATGTCCTCAGCCACAGAATGAGCATCATTGTGGTCTGGGATCTTGGGCTTGAGCTTCCTGAGAACTTGTCCTTCTTCTTCTTCTTCAGCAATATCAGGCACTGGGGCCTTGTTCTTTTCAGCAGCAGATATATTCCTGGTGTTCCACTTAGGTGCACTCTTGGGCTTGGAGGCAGCTTTGGGTACTTCATTGGGCTTAGATGAAGTAGCCCCTGTCCTTATGGCATCACCCATAAGCTTCTGTGCCTTGGGTGCTGGTGCAACAACCTCTTCTTCTTCTTCTCCCTCAGAGTCTCTCCTCATGGAGGGTTTGCCAAGAACTCTAGCAGTAGTGGTTCTGGCTCTCTTCTTCTTCTTATCTTGGCCACTTGCTTCCTCTTCAGATTCCATGGTAAACTTCATGGTTTCTTCAGTTACAGCCTTCCTAGGCTTAGAAGTAGGAACTCTCCTTGCAGGTGCCTTTTTATGCATTCTAGGCTTGATGGCTGCAGCTGACCCATATTCTTTCTTGAGCACCTTCTTCTTAGATGTGGCTTCCTCCTCTGCCACATAGTCCTCATCCTCTGATTCAGAAGTTCTCTTCTTGCTAGCTCTAGTGGCAGCCTTAGGCAAGTTGCTTGGGGTGCTCCTGCTACCCTCATCAGAGCTGCTAAAGGGACTAGTGCCCTCACTCATATGAACCTGCTCCTCAGATTTGTTCTGGTTGTCACTCTGATCAGACATGTTGCAAACTATGACTGCTGACCTTGTGAATAGATTATAGATGAGATAGAGTGGATGAGCATCACAAAATGCAGAGATTTTTGCAAAAGAATGAGCCAAAAGTTAGTTTTAGTTTTTCACAGAAAGCATTTCGGATCAACCGATTTTCAAACTCGGTGATACCGAAGCAGCTTCTGGAACCTAAACTAGTGAACTCGGTCACACCGAGTCACAGTTCGGCGGCACCGAGACTACTAGGGTTTCACAAAGTCCTGAACTCGGTCTCACCGATTTGTAATTCTCGGTCAGACCGAGAACCACATGTGCAATGGCCATGGCCGAATCGGTGGAACCGAGTTCTGCAACCCGGTGGGTCCGAGATGGTTTCAGCGGAAACCTAAACCTAAATTTTCGAATCACAACTATTCTACGGATTGATTTGACTGGATAGGAGTGTTTCAATTGTAGCAAGAATCATAATGAACACAATGTGCTAGGAATCAGACGGGAATAGCACTGTGATCGAGTCCATACCCTAGTTCGGCGGTGGACTCGCTACGGCGGCAACGGCAGAGGTGAAATCCGTTGACGGCAGCGGAGACCAGCGACAGGAGGCGGCTGGCAACGAGGAGGACGATCCGGAGACCCAGGAGGTAGAGCGAGCTATGCGCGGGCGAGGAGGTTTCGGAGAAATTTCCAAAATTTTGCCTGTGAGTATATATAGCCCGACCCTGTCGGTGTGACCGAGTGGAACAACTCGGTGGCACCGAGATGCATAACTATTGACAGTTATAGCAACTCGGTGTGACCGAAAAGTTCAAATCGGTTGCACCAAGGTGAAAACCTAGATCGACTTAGTGATCTTCGTATGACCGAAATGAAGGAATCGGTCAGACCGAAAAGCACAAAGAAGTTTTGGAAGTTTAAGTCTATGACAAATCGGGGACTCCGAGTGCTCCTCACACAGAGTGGTTAGAATCTGACTTGATCAAATTTTGTGATGTAGCATGCATAGAGTTTGAGATGAGAAAAGCATAGATAGCTAGAGAGGGTTCTTAGGCATTCTTGTCCATCCACTTGGTAAAAGAAAAGAAAACCAATCAATCAAAATAACAAGTGGATGTCCTTGAATGAGTAAAATATGCAACCAACATGCTCACACAATAAAATGGCAATTGAAATATGTGGCAAAGCATGCACAACCAATTCTAGCATCTATCAAGCAATTGGCGATGACTAGGTCATCTATATATGAGTATATTGACTTAGGAGTCAAATGAGAACATTTGATCATAGGTCATACTCATCGTTTAAGCACAAGTGGGGTTACCACTTTTACATAAAGCATTGTTGTGTTCACACCATTAGAGTTGCTTTAGCTCAAGTCTTAGAGTAAAGCTCCCCCTAGATGTGATATCCCCCCTAAGAGGGATGAACTAACCTTGGGTTTTGTCGATGATGACTTCATGTGGATGTTGAAGATGTGGATGCTCAATGTTGATGTAGATCAATTGGAGCTATCCATTGGAGTGAGTTGCACTTTCAATACCTACATGGGTTAGTCCCACAAGGAACAAGCAAGAATATCCATAGACATAGAGTGATGCACATACAAGATGATGTCTATGAAAGCTTTTAGGTTACCTTGTCCCTTGTCTTACCAACAAGAGGGTTTGTGACTCCTTGAACTAGTGCAAGATGTGGAAGTTGATTGCACTTGTTCTTACCAAAATGATAAGAGTGAAGTATCTTGGCGGAGTCACCCTCAAGAACTCTTTAGTTCTTCTTCTTTTGGATCCACACCATCTTGATGGGAATCCTTGGAGTTGTAGTTGTACTTGATGAAGTGGAACTTGAAGTAGTCTTGGGAATCCACTTGACTAAGGTCTTAGGAGCTTCTTCAAATGCATCAATTTCCTCTTGAAGCTTGTCCTTGCCTTTTTGCTTGTAGTCTTGTGGTGGAAGATCATCTTGAGCTTGTGTCCCTTTGAAAGAAGTGGGATCATACTTCTCTTGTTGAGGAACAAACTTTGTCTTGGGGTATTGATCTTATTCCCACTCAACTCCATTGGCATTGAACTTTCGTTCAAAACTAACACCTTGATTCTTCCGGTGCCTTCCTTGCTTGCGTACAATTTCCTCGAATTGCTTACTTCCGGCAAGGCTCTTGTAAACTCCTTTATCTATAATTCCTTTCAATAGGATATTTTCTTGCTCAAGTGTAACTTGGCTAAGAGAATCATTAGTGGAATCAAGAGAACTACTAGAAGCAACAATATTGGATTTAACATGATCATTGTTACTACTAGAGGAAGAATCTTTCTTGTACTTGTTACTAGACTTGACTTGAGGCATGTAAGTGGATAAGAGTAAACTCTTGGCAATGTAAGAAGAACTTTTCTTACGAAGATCATCATTGATTTCTCTTAAGAACTCATGCTCTTGCTCAAGGTTGAGCTTTTCAAAGCGTAATTTCTCATGTGTCCTTAAAAGTTCTCGATGATCTCCTAAGATAGTTTCATGAGCTAACTTAAGAGTGTTTAGTTCTTTAGTTAGAGACTCAATCTTCTCCTTATCATTGTCATTCGTTTTATCTTGATTAGCATGATTAATTGACGTTTCATCATAGTATTCATCACTAGAGTTGTCAACAAGTAAATCATCATCACCTAACAAGTCATCTTCATCACTACTGAAATCAACATACTCGGGATGTGATACCTTTGGGCCTTTAGCCATGAAGCATGTTCCAACTCCTTCATTTGGTGAGTCAAATATGTCGTAGGAGTTGGTTGACACAAGTGCTAGACTGGCAACACCTTCATCTTGAGTATATTCGGAATCGGAGTGATAGCTTCTCTCGGAGTGGTTGTCGGAGTCGGAACCGGATACACATTCCCAACATGAGCTTGATGTCTTCGTTTATGTGTAGCTCCTTGATGACTTTTCTTTTCTTTCCGAATCCTTGCTTCTCCGTGTGTGTCTTTGTTCATAACGATCATCTCTACTCCTTCTTTCTCTAGATGGTGATTCTTCTCTTCTACTTCTTCTTTTGGGAGAGTCTTCTCTTCTCTTGTAGGGAGCCGTACACTCATTGGAATAGTGTCTGGGCCTCCCACAATTGTAGCAGTTTCGCTCTCGACTAGACGATCTTTTGTCATTGTAGGACCTTGACTTGGAGCTTCTATCTTTGCTTCTACTCTTGTAGAACTTGTTGAAGTTCTTCACCATTGAGTTCAATTCTTCATTGAAGGTTTGCTTCTCACTTGATGATGTGGGGGCTTCATATGAGGCTTTGTAAGCACCACTTGATTTGTTGTGAAGTTCCTCTTTATCCTTGAGTGACATCTCATGATCAACAATTCTTCCAATGACTTCCGTTGGCTTGAGATCTTTGTAATTGGGCATCATTTGGATCAATGTGCACACGGTATCATATTTTCCATCCAAGGCTCTTAGGATCTTCTTGATGATGAATCTATCGGTCATCTCTTCACTCCCTAAGTCGGCAATCTCATTTGTGATAAGAGCAAGCCTAGAGTACATTTCAGCGACACTTCACCATCCTTCATTTTGAACTTGTCAAGTTGACTTTGAAGCACATCCAGTTTGGATTCCTTGACGGAGTCGGTATCTTCGTGCATATCAATCAAAGTATCACAAATTTCCTTTGCATTCTCAAGATGGCTGATTTTGTTGAATTCTTCGGGGCACAGTCCGTTGAAGAGAATATCACAAGCTTGAGAGTTGTATCGCAGCATCCTCAACTCTTCCGCGGTAGCTTCACGGTTTGGTTCTTTCCCATCAAAGAAGTCACCTTGCAAGCCAACACACACAATAGCCCAAACGGCAGGGTTATGTCCAAGAATATGCATTTTCATCTTATGCTTCCAACTAGCAAAATTAGTACCATCAAAGTAAGGACCTCTACGGTGGTAATTTCCCTTGCTAGACGACATACTCTCCTAGGTTGTGAAACCAAGGCTATGACCACCAAAAGCTATGGAAATCAAAGCAAATGGAGACCAAAGCTCTGATACCACTTGTAGGATCGGAAGTATGTCTAGAGGGGGGGTGATTAGACTACTTGACCAAATAAAAATCTAGCCTTTCCCCAATTTTAGTTCTTGGCAGATTTTAGCTATCTTAGCACAAGTCAAGCAATCTCCACACAATTCAAGCAAACATGCAAAAGAGTATATGAGCAGCGGAAAGTAAAGCATGCAACTTGCAAGAATGTAAAGGGAAGGGTTTGGAGGATTCAAACGCAATTGGAGACACGGATGTTTTTGGCGTGGTTCCGATAGGTGGTGCTATCGTACATCCACGTTGATGGAGACTTCAACCCACGGAGGGTAACGGTTGCGCGAGTCCATGGAGGGCTCCACCCATGAAGGGTCCACGAAGAAGCAACCTTGTCTATTCCATCACGGCCGTCGCCCACGAAGGACTTGCCTCACTAGCGGTAGATCTTCACGAAGTAGGCGATCTCCTTGCCCTTACAAACTCCTTGGTTCAACTCCACAATCTTGTCGGAGGCTCCCAAGTGACACCTAGCCAATCTAGGAGACACCACTCTCCAAGAAGTAACAAATGGTGTGTTGATGATGAACTCCTTGCTCTTGTGCTTCAAATGATAGTCTCCCCAACACTCAACTCTCTCTCACAGGATTTGGATTTGGTGGAAAGAAGATTTGAGTGGAAAGCAACTTGGGGAAGGCTAGAGATCAAGATTCATATGGTAGGAATGGAATATCTTGAGCTCAACACAAGTGTAGGTGGTTCTCTCTCAGAACATGTGTATTGGAAGTGTAGATGTGTTCTGATGGCTCTCTCCACGAATGAAGAGTGGGTGGAGGGGTATATATAGCCTCCACACAAAATCTAACCGTTACACACAATCTGCCAAACTCGATGGGACCGAATCATTAAACTCGGACGGACCGATTTAGCAAACCTAGTGATCGTTAGGATTTTCGGTGGGACTGAGATGCAACTCGGTAGGACCGATATGGTTAGGGTTTGGGCATAACGTAATCTCGATGTGACCGATTACACAAACTTGGTGGGACCGATTTTGGTAATAAGATAACCAGAGAGTTGGTCAGGTAAACTCGGTGGGACCAATTCGCTCTTTTCGGTGAGACCGAAATGTTACGAAAAGGAAACAGTGAGTTTACATTGCAATCTCGGTGGGACCGATCGCTCACTTCGGTTAGACCGAAACGTTACGAAGGGAAACAGAGAAATTCCAATCCCATCTCGGTGAGACCGAGATCCCTATCGGTGAAACCGAATTGCTAGGGTTTGTGGCAGTGGCTATGAAAAGTGAAACTCGGTGGCGCCGGATAGAAAGAATCGGTGAGGCCGAGTTTGATTTTTGGCTTAGGTAAAATGTGGATGTGGGAAGATAGTTGAGGGTTTTGGAGCATATCACTAAGCACATGAAGCAAGAGGCTCATTAAGCAACACCTCATCCCTCCTTGATAGTATTGGCTTGTCCTATAGACTCAATGTGATCTTGGATCACTAAAATATAAAATGTAGAGTCTTGATCTTGAAGTTTGAGCCAATCCTTTGTCCTTATAATTTTGAGGGATCCACTTTACTCATCCATGCCATGCCATCCATTGAGCTTTTCCTGAAATATTAATCTTGGAATAATGTTAGCTCAATGAGCTTTATGTTGTCAGGAATTACCAAAACCACCCAGGGATAGTTGCACTTTCAGGAGGGGTGTGATGTACCGCAAAACGGACGAAACGTACTTGTGTTGGAGCGCTATGGTCGAAACGGGGGTCCTGTTCATCGGGAGGGGTGTGGCGTACCGCAAAATGGAACTCCACGGGATACTGTTCTTCTCCACCGTCGACCTCCTCCAGCCTCCACGGGCTACCGTCGACCTCCTCCAGCCTCCACGGGCTCCTGTTCATCCAGCCTCCACCGCGCGCTACTCCACCGGCTACTGTTCAACCACCCCTTCACCGTCTACTGTTCATCCAGCCCTCCACACCACAGGGTCCTGTTCAACCACCCCTCCATGGGCACCCCTCCACCGTCTACTATTCATCCAACCCTCCACCGTCTATTGTTCATCCAGCCCTCGACACCACGGGGTCCTGTTCAACCACCCCTCCACGGGCACCCCTCCATCGTCTATTGTTCATCAAGTCCTCCACACCACGGGGTCCTGTTCAACCACCCCTCCACGGGCACCCCTCCACCATCTACTGTTCATCCAGCCCTCCACCACACCACGGGGTCATGTTCATCCAGAGGCAACGCCACCGCTCACTGTTCATCCAACCCCCCTCCCTCCCCCCCCCCCCCCCGTAACGCTCACTGTTCATCCCAGAGGCAGCATCGATCGGCTTCAGTTAGCAGCATTAGAGAAGGAATCGCTCGATCGGGTTCGGTTAACAGCCATCAATCGATCGCTCGGGGTTCAGTAACGCGTAGCCTGCAGTGCAATCGCTCGGGTTCAGTTACAGCTAACGCCTCGCACACACGCGCGTACGTGTACGAGAGAAACGTGCATCGCTCGGCCCCCGGCCTCCCACCGTAACCGGGAACTCCCAGAAATTTTCTTCCCCCTCGCTTCTACCACGGTTTTTTCCGTCATGGACGGCCCAAAGAATGTCATGCAGCTGCGCCTCCGGCCCGCCCAGGACGAAAAGCCCATTTTCTATCATGATTTTTTGTCATATAAGTAGGAGCCCACCACATCTATGATGATACCGGGTTTTGTCACAATTATCGTCATAGAAGTGTCATATGTATGACAGGAAAAAAATTCGTTCGGCACAAAATGTCACGGATGTGTCTTTTTTTTGTAGTGTCGTGTGTGCCCGTGCAAAGGTTAGACAATGGAGAGAAGAGAGAGATCATAGACCTGGGACCCACCAGTAAGTGAGTCAACAGTCATGCACGTGTTGACGAGGCACTCCCTCTACTCTACTCAACGTAATACTGTATAAAATCAAGTTATGGGACAAAGCCAACAACTGTTGTTGTTTCAGGCTATCGACTTACGCTTTGTAGTCCAAGTTGCCAGTTCGAATCTCATCTTTCAGATTTGTTAGTTTTAGGTCCAAATTTGATTAATGACAAGTGGGACCCTCGTGTGTTGTTCCGATATTTCAGTGTAGGATGTTTTTTTTTTGAACAATCACTTTGCACGGTTAGACAAGTAACGGCACAAGTTACACGTATTTTGCAAGTTTACAAACAAAATGACAGCGGCATAGAATATCACATCCACCCCGCAGCTTAGATGCTATGGTGATACGAATTTTTACACTGTTGGAAGTGAGATCCAATGGCTTGGGAGTAGTCTTTGTAACTATGCGCAATTTCCAAACTCTCCAGAGTTTTTTTTGCAAATAAAACATCCAGGCCTCGTGTGTGCCGCTGCATCTTGGATCCAACGGCTGCCCGTTGCTCATACTAGGTGCTCCCCGTAGCTTAATTACCCGCTACGGTGATATGAGCATCTAGGTCGTATGATCAGTGATCAGATGGCACATGCGTAGTACTTGTACTTTTTGTGCAATTCCCAAACTCTCTCAGCCGTATATTGCAAAAACATTCAAACCTCCTACTATGGGCCGTTAGATCTCCGTGAACTCGTATCACCAAAGAATCTACGGTGCGGGAGCACGTCTTATTCTCCCGTGCGAGAAAACATAAGGTGCTCTCGCAGCTTGGATGCTACGGTGATACGAGCTTCGAGGTCGTTTGATCTGAGATCCATTGGCATCTGAGCAGTCTTTGTGCTTGTAAGCAGTGGCTGAACTCTTTGGGAGCTTTTCTGCAAAAAAATCATTTGAACCACCGAGGAGGTGTTGGGTCACAAATCCAACGGCTTCGAAGAGCTTGTATCACCAAAGCATCTAAGGTGTGGTAGCACATGATATTCTTGCATACAGGAGAATATGATGTTCTCCTTCATCTTAGATGCTACAGTGATATGACCTTCGAGGTCGTTGGATATGGGATCCAAGGGCATCTGAGTAGTTTTTGTACAAATTGTGTGCAATTCTCAAACTCATCAAGGTTTCCTGTAAAAATATTAAGACATCATGTGAGCTGTTATATCTCAAATCTACAAGCTCCAAGCAACTCGTATCGGCATATCTAAGGTATGGGGCACATGATATTCTCCCGGGGAGGAGGGGTGGGGGTGCACAACCAATCGGTGGTTGGGAGGGTGGGGACAAATATAATCTAAACAACCCTAAACAGAGCTTCACAATTTTATCTAAGGTCGAGGGGGTGACCCTCGACAATCATAGCTCCGCCTAATTAAACACAACATTTGCATGTACTGTAGTACTAGACTTAATATTCATGTTTCAGTTTCATGTTCGTTTTAAATATTGAATTTAGGACCATGCATGTCTTACACTTTACTCCCTTCATTCTTGAATATTAGTCTTTTTAGAGATTTCAAGTGGACTGGCACATACGGATGTATATAGACATATTTTAGAGTGTAGATTCACTCATTTTGCTCCGTATGTAGTTGCTTGTTGAAATCTCTAAAAGACTAATATTTAGGAACAGAAGGAGTATTTTTGAATTTGTGTCATACATGCATGGTTTGGAAATATAGATGCACTATACTTATTGGATTGTTGTTGTGTTCGTGTGTGGGTGTCTGTGTGTGTGTGTGTGTGGTCATATGCTTGATACATACAAAGTTTTCTCACCTCCATATTGTTCATCTTTTAAATTTGAATTTGCATTGAAAAGCTTACCAGGGATACCATGAAATGTGAAATCCACGTTGAGATCACTATATCACAAACTCACTCTAATTCAACAACTCATCATAAATCAATTACCACGTTGAGATTAGTATTTGCAAGGAAAATACGGGCATTGTAATACACATAGATTCGTTCGGCAATTTAAAAGGTTCCTTTCGTATTCTCGAATGGTAGGACCCAACGACGTACCAGCCAGACCTTGGCTCGTGTTGATCCTAAAAAAATAGAAATAAAAAAAATCGGGCTCGTGTCCTTCTGGTGGCGTGCGTGGTACGCACATTAGCCAACCCCAACCAGTCGAGCCTCCGCGTTTCGAGTCGAAATATCTGGCGGCCAGAATTCCAGCCCTAGGAAATTCTCCTCATGTCCCCGGTCCATAATGACTACCGATGAACAACGGAGGGATGCTTTAGTAACTAGACAACGTAACCTACCATGCCGAGCATGGTTCAATTCCCTCGGTCACCGCTCGCCAAGGTCACCCGTCGACTGCATTGCCTAGTACTACTACTACTACACCAGGATGAGCACAGAATTGAGCCCGTTTGTTCGTGCCTAGTACTTGAGTTAATATATCAGGCAATGCACCGGTACGGAGGGATTATCCTTTTTCTCTGCATATATAACTTGTCTAAAGTCTAACTAAGCAAAATGTTTGACCAAATCCTTTCTTAAGAAATACAACAGGACAGATGTATGGCTTGAAAATGTATTGCATGATGCAGGTTATGATATTGTTTCAAATCCTGGATCTTAAATTTCAGAAAATCCAAAAGTGACCATAAATTCTTAAAACTGAGCATGGTCACGTGATATGGCACAAATATTACTTCATAATTTTTTTCTTCAATTTGAGACAAGCTGCTTATGACAAGTTGCACAAATGAAGAGCCAAGGTATTTTGGAACAAAGACTTGTCACGTTAAGGCGAATACTTTCACTATTGAAACCGTGGGCGTTTACGTGCTGCCACGAGTCCTGCTTCTCATCAGCAGGTGTCGTTCGAGCAAGCGTGTGAGTCGACGGGAGGCGTGCGAGCAGACCGCTGCGCCGGCTAACAGGGAGGCGTGCGAGCAGACCGCTGTGCAGGCTCACTGGGAGGCGAGCCCTTTGACCAGGCTCCGCTTCCCACCTTTGTCCCAACTGCTCCCACTTTTAATGTCGCCGGCGCCGCAGTTTAAAATCAACCCCGCACTACCCGGTATCGCTACAATCTTCTCTCTTCCTCTCTGATTCTCCTGTCGTCTACCTCCAACCAGCCTGACCTAAACGTACGCCATGCCGCATCACGATGGTCTGCCCTTAGTCTTCCAGTTTCCTAAGGTAGACACCCAGCCGGAGTCTCAAGAACATCAGGCGCTTTGGGACGAACTTGAACTGGCTTTGCAGGAAGACGTCGCGCCTGTCCCCGCTCCCGTTCCGGGTCCCATCGCCCCGACTGCGCCAGTGCCCATCCCTGTGGCATTGATGGGCTGGGAGCCGCACATTGTCGCCGAGCTTGATGCCACACTCCTGTGCACCTGCCAGCGCATGCGCCTACGTGTGCGCTGACGCGCACGCCCGTGCCGGTGCCCGTGCACCTGCCAGCGCATGCGCCTGCGCGTGCGCGCCCATGCTGGTACCCGTGCACACGAATGTCTCTGTCGCGCCGTTGACAGCGCCTGTCCCCGCGCGGGTGCCAGTGCCCCCCTCAGCGGCATGGATCGCCGCCGTTGATCACTTCCTTGCACCAACGCCAGTCGCCTCCTCCCGCCAGTTGACTAGCTCCAAAGTCCAGAACATTTTGGCCTTCCTTGATGCTAGGCCAACGTCCAGGAGTACGCCAACAACGGCGCAAGGCGCCGCCGTCGCTGTCGTTCAGTGGCCCGATGACAGACATAGCACGGCAGAGGAGCCGCTTCCCACCGCAAGACGCCCCCGCCGCCGCCACGTAATCTAAATTTGCCATGAAAAACGTTCGGATTGCCATGCTTAAAATCCGAACGTTTATCATTTTCGTTTATTTTAGATTGATCGTCGTATAATATAAAGTCGGAGTCAGACTGAACGAAATCTATGGTTTGATCGATTGAATGTTCTGCTAGAGCCGTATCAAATTAAATATAAAACGTCATCAAGCCACATGTATTCCTTGTTATCCAACGACCTAGACTGCTTCAATGTCGAGCTCTCAACACGTTTAGCGTGCAGTTAATTTCATGCCAAAAATAGTGCTAATCACATAATAACACGTAAATAATATCCTACTTAATATCCGCATGCACTTAATATACTTCCAAATTAACGTGCATTGCACGTACACACTGATTAGTGCTGCTAGCACGTGAAACTGGTGCCGTAACTTGTGAACGCGTCCAGATATGGTCAACGGCAACATCGCCCGCGAGTTCTTCGTGTTTGCCCGTGCGTCTAAACGCAGAAGGGGAGGAGAGAGAGCACACATGGAACCCACCAGTAAGTTAAGGCGAATAGTACTAAAAATAATATTACATGTTATCAATTAAATAGGTTGTGGTAATATAAAAACATTATGTGAACAAAGGGAGGTACAACAAACATTGGTGTTCTACGTATGTTGCCTATTGACGTGCGGCTTGAAGCCCCTGGTCGCATGTTCGATCCTCGTCCTTTATTTTTTAATTTGTATGTGGGTCCAAATTTGTTTCATGACATGTGGGCCCCACGGTCTGTAGTTTGTAGCACTTTAATTTGTGGGTCGAAATTTGTTTCGTTCCAAGTGGACTATCGGTGTGTAGTTTTGTAGCTTATTTATAATAATTAAAGAGAACAACAGAGTTTTTTGCAATAATACCCTGGTGCGATGTTGAAGGCGAGAAAGGACGTGCGAGAGAGCGATGATTGAGCCAGAGGGAAATCAACTAGGGGAGTTGCGGGGGTTGCAACGGTGTTTCGAGTAGTTGTGGGCCGAATGCTACAAAAATATAATCTAAACCGACCAGAATAAATGCCTACACAAACTAATCCAAGGTTGGAGTGCCCCTCGCAATGTAAATAGCTTCGGCTTTGTGAGGGATGGAGAGGTAGCTTCAATGTGTGGAAGATACGGCGTGAGAAAGCGAGGTCAATCAAGAGACATAGATAGAGAGACAAAGTGAGTGTGGTCCGACATTCATTGAACGAATATATATGCTCTGGAGAGATATTGTCCAATTGAGCTTTTGGCAAGGGTGAGGGCTGTAAGATAGAGCTTGAGAGATGATCCAGTCACAGACGTGTAGATATATTTTGTGCGTGGGAGTAAGCAAGGTCAATCGATCACATAGGGTCGTCGTGCGATCGAAAGAGTGAGACGGGTTGGAGAGAGTGACCTAGATAGACAATGTGCGTGAGAGAGTATACAATGTGAATAAGTCGAATTGGGCTCAAACATGGTCATATATCATTTTTGTCCGAGAAATAGCGAGGTCAATCGAGACATACAAAGAGAGAGAGAGAGGGAGGGAGAGAGAGGGAGGGGAGAGAGATAGCGAGCGTGGCCCGCCATGAGGTCGAAAGAGTGGGGGCGGCTTCGATGGACTGACCTAGATAGACAATCTGCGTGAGAGAGTATAGAGTGTGTCTATCGAGGCCCGAATAGGGAGATATATCATTTGTGTGTGAAAGAAAATGAGGTTAAATGAGACTCCGATAAAGAGAGCGAGATTGAGCGAGTGTGGCCCTCCGTGCGGAATAAAGAGTGAGACAGTCTCGAGGGAGTGACCTAGATAGACAACGTGCGTGCGTGCGCACGAGAGGTTGGGGGGCTAGATAGGCAATGCATGTATTTAGCGCGAGAGGGTGAGAGGGAGAGGGAGAGAGAGAGAGCTCGGCATGGGGTGTAATGGAGGTTGTGTGAGGTATATACATTTCGTAACAGAGTGGGAAAAGGGGGTTGTGTAGTTGAGAGAGTTAGAGATCGAAACATGGAGATAAAGAATGGATGTGTGTTGGAAACCGATAGCTTCCTAAGGTGGTTAAGAGAGGAAGATTGACCAATACAGGAAGTATGTAGCGTGTGTGCGGGGGGGGGGGGGTAAAAACAACATTTGAATGTAGATAGTACAAGACTTAATATCGATGTTTCAATTCAGTGTACATTGTATGATTTGAACTGAGGACCATGCATATGGGTAATTATTTCGAATTCGTGCCATACTAGGTTTTGAAAAGTTGACTGGATTTGTTGTGCTATTTTGTAGGTCATATGTTTGAATCCATCCAAAAGTTTTCTCACTACCATGGTGTTCATCATATACATATGAATTTGTATTAAAAAAGTAGCGTGGATACAGTGAAATGCGAAATCCACGTTAGAATTAGAGATCGTTATGTGACACACACTCTAATTCAAATAACTAATTATGTGACACACACTCTAATCCACGTTAGTGTGGATACCGTTTAGATTTTTTTTCAAATAACTCCTCATTAATTAATTTATAGTATCTCGTTTTGAATGACCAATTATTGCAAGTAAAACACGGGCATGGTAATACATACAAATTCGTTTGCAAATGAAAGAAGATTCGTTTGAATTCTTAAATGTAGGCGCACCAGGCAGACCAGGGTCGTGTCGTGGTGGTCGCGTGTGTCGGACGGACGCTTAGCACCCAGCCACCCACCCCCTCCCTCCCCCCCCCCAAAAAAGGATGACAACAAAATAAGTTCGTGCTTCCATGTTTCGGATTGAAAATATCTGGTGGCCCCAATTCCAGCCCTGCAAAATCTCCCTTCTCCACCGTCCCCTTCCGCGCCCAGATTGCTCAAATCCCTAATTCGCCGCCAACCCAAGCAAAGTTCGAATCGCCCCTCGCCTCGTCTCTTTCCCCACCTCTGTGTCGGATGACGACGACGAAGATGACAGTTGCGCTTCACCACCGCACCGGAGCTACCTCACCTACGCCCTCGTCCACCGCACCGGGTGGTCCACCGACAACGTCGGCCGCCGCAACCGATGTGCCTCACAGACACCGACTTCCACCGCATCAGGTGCGCTTCACCGACGCCGTCTCCCAGCTCACTGGGGCTACTTCACCGAGCATATCGTCGCGCCTCCGCCCCCCGAGGCCGTTGGGGCTTCACCAACGGTCTCGTCCACCGCATCATAGCGCTCCGCTGCCACTCAAGATCTGCATCCGTGCGCGGCCAGCCAACGCCAGCGCATCACCCTCAACGGCTCTGAAGTGACCCGCACTCTATCTAGGAGAGCATGCCCAAACGCCGACCCAAACTAGGTATCCACACATCACTCCCTTGTGCACTGTTCCGACGATGTTTGGATATCCTTTCACTGCTCTCTTAGCTTACACGCCTATCCAACTCTGACTTTAACTCTTATTTCTTCTGGAGATATCATCTGAAACAAGCAAATTCATTTTTTAGCGAAGCATGACGGTGCTACGGGATCTGGTACACATCTTGCACACCCGTATAACCTTGTAAGTATCTGTCCACCGGTACAACAGCAAGGTCGATTCCTCTTATTTGATCAGCCATTCGCCGTGTCAAAAATGCAGAGGGGGATTCAAGGAGCACAAGGCCTGCACATCCAAGCAAGTGGTAACATGGACTTGTACATGGAACATCCCAAGCGCAAGCAGAGCTGCAGTGAGCCTGTACAACGAGCTAGCGCAAGTCCCTACATTTAATTTAATTCATACTGTCATTCGTGTATGATTTGTGTGTAGTGGCGGATCCACGAATTCAAGTTAGCAGGGGTGAACATTTAACTTGAAAAATACGAAGGTACTTGCACTCCGGAAATCAACATAACTTGAGAAATGTGAAGCTACATGCACTTTGAAAACCAGCTAATGATCCAAAGTAGTTCAGATTATAAACACTAAATGATGCAAGCACCAAAAACACAAAATGCAACATGGTGTACAAGCACTACAAACATGGTCTGTACCTGCTTGAATTATTCGTTCTCTGGCTGAAAATATCGAAGTGTAATTGCACCTATAACCAGTGCGCAAACTGCATATCAATATATCTATCCTGCACAAGTATGACAATAGTTTCAAACAACAGATTAGAAAAGTATTTATGCTATGTTGTCATGATACGGGGACTTTCTGGTAGATGGCCTCGACGTTTCCTCAAGCCATGAAAATGCAATATAATTTGCTTGTCATCAATGCCTGCAAATCTCTATGTCTCTCAACATAGCAGATTATCATTAGACACTAAATCCTTCAATGGGAGCTTGCAAAATGCTTGCATTAGATGCCTCATTAGACACTATATGTTCATCACCAGGAGCATGTAAAACGTTTGCATCAAATCCTTCATTACCAGTCTGTCCATTAGAAACTTGAGGCTCAAGAACAACATGAGCTTGGATGTTTGCACCGGAAACTTGATTAGATTCATCAGATTCAGTCAGTTCAGTATTGATTGGGGGAGTTATAAAATAAGTAGAAATTGGTTTCATTTTTTCATAGATTCCCTACATACAAGCAGTTTTACAACACCGTCAGGTTTAACTATTGGCCAAAAATTGAAGATTTGAATTAGATATAATCAGTGATGTGATGTACCTGCTCGTTGCGCATGCTACTCTTGCAAGCTGCGACTATCCATTTGCGCAAGCTCGATGCCATGCCCGTGCTGCCGCCACTGCCTCCCACGCAGGCTACACCCAGGGTTGGATCTTCATCTTCTTGTCCTTCCGTTCGCTTGAAGCCCGGTGACTGCCCTCCAACGAGGGCGCGAGGAAGTGGTGTGTCGGTCTGTCCAACGGCGGCTAGGTTAGGAGCGAACCAGACTGGAGGCTGGAGCGGATGCATTGGGATTTTTCCTGATGTTCGATCGATATGGGAGGCGCTCGTTTGGGCCGCGAGCCTGCTATAGGGCCTGCCTTGCACTTATGTTATTGGCCTATCCAAATTGAAACATTTTTCTTCATTTTTTACATTGCCTGCTCATGCGTTGGGACGAACAAAACTAGCCTGGGCCAACCTGGACGACTCAAACTAGGTGAACACTTTCGAGCCACCCGAGGCGGCCGCCCATACCAGCCCCTTTGGTGGTGTCGCCCCTTTTTGCGTGTATGATAGGGGTAGTGAAAAATATTCCAGTGGCGCTTTTGATTTACCCACAAAATGGTTGAATTGCTTGTTTCTATTAATTGAGTTCGCCAATAATGTGAAGGATGCCAGTCTTTTCATCCTATTGTAGATTGCTTAGATCTCGATATGCCAAAAGTAATCGCATGAAATATACAGTAAAAGCCAGTGTGATGTGTGTGGCTACAACTAGTCTGACTACACGTCCTCATATAACATATCAAGGACGCACCATCTTACCAGATTAACCATTCGACTTACCAATGTAGTGTGGGAAGAAAGAAGTATTGGGACTGCGTATCCAAGCAATTGATGCCATGGACTCCTTCGCACAACCTTATAAGCACAAAAGAAGTTGTAGTGTGCCTGTACAAAGAACTAGCGTAAGTTCAGTTACCTGCTTCTCGGAATTTTAGTTAGCCACTTATTGCAAAATTGTTCAATTACGTTGCTTGGCTTAATTTAGTTTGCTACTGATTACATAATGCCACAGCCTGTTAATCCTATTATAGACTGTGCCTATCTATGTGTTTGATACTTACTGTTAAGAATTACCTGTTTGCCTGAACTTAAATAGATACTTGTTTGTTTAACTGCTTTGTTGCTGCAACAACGGGTTACAATGATGTTAATAACTACTTTTCAGCATCGAATTGAAACTCTTTAATTCCTTGTTTGTTTAACTGGTTTGCTATTATAACTCCCAGTTGAGATGTTTTGATAACTTCAACTTTTCTGAATCCAATCGGAACTTTAATGGAAAAACAGGTTAGCCCAAGATCAAAGAGCGAGGTCCCCATGGACGTTGTATCATCCCACAGCAGTGGCACCGGCCCAATCGTGCATTATGAATTGCCAACTGCTGATGCTCTAGATGCTAAACTAGTGGTAGAAAGAGATTCTGCTTCTGCACTTAGATATGAAGTTGACATGCTGAGGAAGCAAACAGCACAATCAGTACCAGTACTCAAGACAACCATTAAATATTTGGTGTATTTCAAAACGAAGCAACCTGGGACAGACCACATTGTTAAGGTCCTGAAGGAAAAAAGGAAATTAAATTTCCACTTGGTAAATCATAGGTGAAATGTTCTTTCCATCGTTGAATAACATTTGTGTTGTTTGTTCATGTAATCAATCAAACCATTTGTTTTAGAGATCATGTAATAATTGTTTTTTGTTTTTTGTTTTTTTGGTTTGTAATTTTATTTGAGCACAAGTTTGTATTAATTGATAACACTCGGAGACATTTCATTTTGATTGTTGTGCCAGACCTACAAATATGCCAATCGGGCTGAATGTGCATTCAGCAATAATAGTAGTATAGATGGACCATAAGTGGCACGCATCGGAAATGGCCAAGATGCTGTAGTAGCTTGGCTAAAAAAGGATGTTGTTGTAACAAAGAAAAGTACGGCGACCTGGCTTATGTATGTTAGTTGATATTATTGATCCATATACTCTATAAGTGTTTATATGTCTATTAGTTCTGTACATTCTTGGTTGATTGACTCGGTATTTGAATCTTGATACATCGCTTGTGTACATATCTAAATTGGAGTACACATTATGATGCGTGTGACATTTGAGTTGGACATGAAGTGTTCCAAATATTCGAATTCACCTTAAACTGGATTCTAGCTTCTGAATCTGAGTATCGGCATTTGTAAACCATATTCATATATGACAGCGGAATACATCTTTGTCGTCCTTTTGAAGATATATAAAAACACATAGAATGATTTATAAAGATTCGTATAGGAATACAAAATGGATTCGAATTTAGTTGCTAGGGTAAACGTGGATGCTTATTGTCCCAAAATTCGAAAGAAGCGGCAAAATGTCCAGTCCCATGTCGGCTGCCCGAAGCCAAGTGTTTGGGAGATGGAAATTACTGTCTACCCATTACAAGGACAATCCATCGGCCCGATTTCCACTGCTCTAAATAGGGGTAGGATAGTAACTTCAATTAGACGTGACACGACCGCCTCTGAGCCCATTCTGACACGGTGGGCGCCAAACATGGGCGGCAAAACACATTTGATTCAAGCTCGTCCGACAGACCTCTGTTTCTCCCTCCATTTCCCCATTCATACACGGTGGGCGGCAAAACAAACTCGACTCGGCTGAAATCGATGTAGGCAAATATTTTCAATAGGGGCAGGTTTGTAACTTCACTCAGACGTGACACAACCGTCCTACCTGTTAGTGTTGGGGAACGATGCAGAAAACAAAAATTTTCCTACGATTTCACCAAGATCCATCTATGAGTTCATCTAGCAACGAGTCATGGGAGAGAGATTGCATCTACATACCACTTTGTAGATCACGAGCGGAAGCGTTCAACGAACGGGGATGAGGTAGTCGTACACGACGTGATCCAAATCACCGGAGATCCTAGCACCGAAAGGACGGCACATCCGCGTTCAACACACGTATGGTCAGCGTAACGTCTCCTTCTTCTTGATCCAGCAAGGCAAAGGAGAGGTTGGGGAAGATTGCTCCAGCAGCAGCACGACGGCGTGGTTATGGTGGAGCTGCAGTACTCCGGCAGGGCTTCGCCGAGCTCTACGGAGGAGGAGGAGATGTTGGAGAGGGAGAGGGAGGCGCCAGGAGCAAGGGTGCGCTGCCCCCCTCCCCTCCCCCCTTTATATAGCCCCCTAGGGGGGGCGCCGGCCCTAGGAGATGCAATCTCCTAGGGGGGCGGCGGCCAAGGGGTGGGGCTTGCCCCCCAAGCAAGGGGGCGCCCCCTCTTTAGGGTTTCCCCCCCTCTAGGCGCATGGGTCTCTAGGGGCTGGTTTACCTTGGCCCATGCAGGCCAAGGCGCACCCCCTAGAGCTCATGTGGCCCCCCGAGGCAGGTGACCCCACCCGGTGGACCCCCCGGGACCCTCCGGTGGTCCCGGTACAATACCGATAACCCCGAAACTTGTCCCGATGGCCAAAACAGCACTTTCTATATATAATTCTTTACCTCCGGACCATTCCGAAACTCCTCGTGACGTCCGGGATCTCATTCGGGACTCCGAAAAACATTCGGGTTACTGCATATACATATCTTCACAACCCTAGCGTTACCGAACCTTAAGTGTGTAGACCCTACGGGTTCGGGAGACATGCAGACATGACCGAGACGGCTCTCGGGCAATAACCAACAGCGGGATCTGGATACCCATGTAGGCTCCCACATGCTCCACGATGATCTCATCGGATGAACCACGATGTCGAGGATTCAATTAATCCCGTATACGATTCCCTTTGTCAATCGGTATTTTACTTGCCCGAGATTCGATCGTCGGTATCCCAATACCTCGTTCAATCTCGTTACCGGCAAGTCACTTTTCTCGTACCGTAATGCATGATCCCGTGATCAAACACTTTGATCACACTGAGCTCATTATGATGATGCATTACCGAGAGGGCCCGTAATAGCAAACGAACTATGCGATCTTATGCTATGTTTAGGATTGGGTCTTGTCCATCACATCATTCTCCTAATGATGTGATCTCATTATCATTGACATCCAATGCCCATAGTCAGGAAACCATGACTATCTATTGATCAATGAGCTAGTCAACTAGAGGCTTACTAGGGACACGTTGTTGTCTGTTATTCACACATGTATTACGATTTCCGGATAACACAATTATAGCACGAATAAAGACAATTATCATGAATAAGGAAATATAATAATAATGCTTTTATTATTGCCTCTAGGGCATATTTCCAACAGTCTCCCACTTGCACTAGAGTCAATAATCTAGTTACATTGTAATGAATCGAACACCCATAGAGTTCTGGTGTTGATCATGTTTTGCCTTAGGGAGAGGTTTAGTCAACGGATCTGCGACATTCAGATCCGTGTGCACTTTACAAATTTCTATGTCTCCATCTTGAACATTTTCACAAATGGAGTTGAAGCGATGCTTGATGTGCCTGGTCTTCTTGTGAAACCTGGGCTCCTTGGCAAGTGCAATAGCTCCAGTGTTGTCACAGAAGAGTTTGATTGGCCCCGACGCATTGGGTATGACTCCGAGGTCGGTGATGAACTCCTTCACCCAAATTGCTTCTTGTGCTGCCTCCGAGGCTACCATGTACTCCGCTTCACATGTAGATCCCGCCACGACGCTCTGCTTGCAACTGCACCAGCTTACTGCCCCACGATTCAAAATATACACGTATCCGGTTTGTGACTTAGAGTCATCCAGATCTGTGTCGAAGCTAGTGTCGACGTAACCCTTTACGACGAGCTCTTCGTCACCTCCATAAACGAGAAACATTTCCTTAGTCCTTTTCAGGTACTTCAGGATATTCTTGACCGTTGTCCAGTGTTCCTTGTCGGGATTACTTTGGTACCTACCTACCAAACTTACGGCAAGGTTTACATCAGGTCTGGTACACAGCATGGCATACATAATAGAACCTATGGCTGAGGCATAGGGGATGACACTCATCTCTTCTATATCTTCTGCCGTGGTCGGACATTGAGCTGAGCTCAATTTCACACCTTGTAACACAGGTAAGAACCCCTTCTTAGATTGATCCATATTGAACTTCTTCAATATCTTATCAAGGTATGTGCTTTGTGAAAGACCTATGAGGCATCTTGATCTATCTCTATAGATCTTGGTGCCTAATATATAAGCAGCTTCTCCAAGGTCCTTCATTGAAAAACTTTTATTCAAGTAGGCCTTAATGCTGTCCAAGAGTTATATATCATTTCCCATCAAAAGTATGTCATCTACATATAGTATGAGAAATGCTACAGAGCTCCCACTCACTTTCTTGTAAACGCAGGCTTCTCCATAAGTCTGTGTAAACCCAAACGCTTTGATCATCTCATCAAAGCGAATGTTCCAACTCCGAGATGCTTGCACCAGCCCATAAATCGAGCATTGGAGCTTGCACACCTTGTCAGCATTCTTAGGATCGACAAAACCTTCCGGCTGCATCATATACAATTCTTCCTTAAGGAAACCATTAAGGAATACCGTTTTGACGTCCATTTGCCATATTTCATAATCGTAGAATGCGGCAATTGCTAACATGATTCGGACGGACTTCAGCTTCGCTACCGGTGAGAAAGTCTCATCGTAGTCAATTCCTTGAACTTGTCGATAACCCTTAGCGACAAGCCGAGCTTTATAGATGGTCACATTACCATCCGCGTCTGTCTTCTTCTTAAAGATCCATTTATTTTCTATGGCTCGCCGCTCAACGGGCAAGTCAGTCAAAGTCCATACTTCATTTTCATACAAGGATCCTATCTCGGATTTCATGGCTTCTAGCCATTTGTCGAAATCCGGGCCCGCCATTGCTTCCTCATAGTTCGAAGGTTCACCGTTGTCTAACAACATGATTTCCAAGACAGGGTTGCCGTACCACTCTGGTGCGGAACGTGTCCTTGTGGACCTTCGAATTTCAGTAGGAGCTTGATTAGAAGTATCTTGATCATCATCATTAATTTCCTCTCTAGTCGGTGCAGGCACCTCAGGAACGTTTTCTTGAGTTTCGCCATTTTCCGGTTCAAGAGGTAACACTTCATCAAGTTCTACTTTCCTACCACTTACTTCTTTCGAGAGAAACTCTTTCTCTAGAAAGGATCCATTCTTGGCAACAAAGATCTTGCCTTCGGATCTGAGGTAGAAGGTACACCCAATAGTTTCTTTAGGGTATCCTATGAATACGCATTTTTCCGACTTGGGTTCGAGCTTTTCAGGTTGAAGTTTCTTGACATAAGCATCGCATCCCCAAACTTTTAGAAACGACAGCTTAGGTTTCTTCCCAAACCATAATTCATACGGTGTCGTCTCAACGGATTTCGACGGAGCCCTATTTAAAGTGAATGCATCAGTCTCTAAAGCATAGCCCCAAAAAGATAGCGGTAAATCGGTAAGAGACATCATAGATCGTACCATATCTAATAGAGTGCGATTACGACGTTCGGACACACCATTACGCTGAGGTGTTCCAGGCGGCGTGAGTTGTGAAACTATTCCACATTTTCTTAAGTGTGTGCCAAATTCGTGACTCAAGTATTCTCCTCCACAATCTGATCGTAGAAACTTGATCTTTCTATCACGTTGATTTTCAACCTCACTCTGAAATTCCTTGAAATTTTCAAAGGTCTGAGACTTGTGTTTCATTAAGTAGATATACCCATATCTACTCAAGTCATCAGTGAGGGTGAGAACATAACGATAGCCACCGCGAGCCTCAACACTCATTGGACCGCACACATCGGTATGTATGATTTCCAATAAGTTGGTTGCTCGCTCCATTGTTCCTGAGAACGGAGTCTTGGTCATTTTACCCATGAGGCATGGTTCGAACGTGTCAAATGATTCATAATCAAGAGACTCTAAAAGACCATCTGCGTGGAGCTTCTTCATGCGTTTGACACCTATGTGGCCAAGGCGGCAGTGCCACAAATATGTGGGACTATTGTTATCAACTTTAACTCTTTTGGTATTCACACTATGAATATGTGTATCATCACGTACGAGATTCATTAAGAATAAACCATTAACCATCGGAGCATGACCATAAAACATATCTCTCATATAAATAGAACAACCATTATTCTCGGATTTAAATGAGTAGCCATCTCGAATTAAACGAGATCCAGACACAATGTTCATGCTCAAACTTGGCACTAAATAACAATTATTGAGGTTTAAAACTAATCCCGTAGGTAAATGTAGAGGTAGCGTGCCGACGGCGATCACATCGACCTTGGAACCATTCCCGACGCGCATCGTCACCTCGTCCTTCGCCAGTCTTCGTTTATTCCGCAGCTCCTGCTTTGAGTTACAAATGTGAGCAACTGCACCGGTATCAAATACCCAAGAGCTACTACGAGTACTGGTAAGGTACACATCAATTACATGTATATCACATATACCTTTTGTTTTGCCGGCCTTCTTGTCCGCTAAGTATTTGGGGCAGTTCCGCTTCCAGTGACCACTTCCCTTGCAATAAAAACACTCAGTCTCGGGCTTGGGTCCATTCTTTGGCTTCTTCTCGGCAACTTGCTTACCGGGCGCGGCAATTTCCTTGCCGTACTTATTGAAGTTCTTTTTACCCTTGCCCTTCTTGAACTTAGTGGTTTTATTCACCATCAACACTTGATGCTCCTTCTTGATTTCTACCTCTGCTGATTTCAGCATAGCATATACCTCAGGAATGGTCTTTACCATCCCCTGCATGTTGTAGTTCATCACAAAGCTCTTGTAGCTAGGTGGAAGCGACTGGAGGATTCTGTCAATGACCGCTTCATCCGGGAGATTAACTTCCAGTTGAGTCAAGCGGTTGTGCAACCCAGACATCTTGAGTATGTGTTCACTGACAGAGCTATTTTCCTCCATCTTACAGCTAAAGAATTTGTCGGAGACTTCATATCTCTCGACCCGGGCATGAGCTTGGAAAACCATTTTCAGCTCTTGGAACATCTCATATGCTCCATGTCTCTCAAAACGCTTTTGGAGCCCCGGCTCTAAGCTGTAAAGCATGCCGCACTGAACGAGGGAGTAATCATCGGAACGTGACTGCCCAGCGTTCATAACGTCTTGTTCTGCAGGGAGAATAGGTGCGTCACCCAGCGGTGCTCGTAGGACATAATCTTTCTTGGCAGCTATGAGGATGATCCTCAGGTTCCGGACCCAGTCCGTATAGTTGCTACCATCGTCTTTCAGCTTGGTTTTCTCTAGGAACGCGTTGAAGTTGAGGACTACGTTGGCCATTTGATCTACAAGACATATTGTAAATATTTTAGACTAAGTTCATGATAATAAAGTTCATTTAATCAAATTATTTAATGAACTCCCACTTAGATAGACATCCCTCTTCTAGTCATCTAAGTATTACATGATCCAAGTCAACTAGGCCGTGTCCGATCATCACGTGAGACGGACTAGTCAACATTGGTGAACATCTACATGTTGATCATATCTTCTATACGACTCATGCTCGACCTTTCGGTATTCTGTGTTCCGAGGCCATGTCTATACATGCTAGGCTCGTCAAGTCAACCTAAGTGTTTGCATGTGTAAATCTGTCTTACACCCGTTGTATGTGAACGATAGAATCTATCACACCCGATCATCACGTGGTGCTTCGAAACAACGAACTGTCGCAACGGTTCACAGTTAGGGGGAACACTTCTTGAAATTATTATGAGGGATCATCTTATTTACTACCGTCGTTCTAAGTAAACAAGATGCAAAACATGATAAACATCACATGCAATCAAATAATAAACGTGACATGATATGGCCAATATCACATAGCTCCTTTGACCTCCATCTTGGGGCTCCATGATCATCTTGTCACCGGCTTGACACCATGATCTCCATCATCATGGTCTCCATCATCGTGTCTCCATGAAGTTGCTCGCCAACTATTACTTCTACTACTATGGCTAACGCGTTTAGCAATAAAGTAAAGTAATTTACATGGCGTTTCTCAATGACACGCATGTCATACAAAAATAAAGACAACTCCTATGGCTCCTGCCGGTTGTCATACTCATCGACATGCAAGTCGTGATTCCTATTACAATAGCATGAACATCACATACAGATCATTCATCATTCATCACAACTTTGGCCATATCATATCACAAAGCACTTGCTGCAAAAACAAGTTAGACGTCCTCTAATTGTTGTTGCAAGTTTTACGTGGCTGAATTAGGGTTCTAGCAAGAACGTTTTCTTACCTACGTGAAAGCCACAACGTGATTTGTCAACTTCTATTTACCCTTCATAAGGACCCTTTTCATCGAATCCGCTCCAACTAAAGTGGGAGAGACAGACACCCGCCAGCCACCTTATGCAACTAGTGCATGTTAGTCGGTGGAACCGGTCTCACGTAAGAGTACGTGTAAGGTTGGTCCGGGCCGCCTCATCCCACAATACCGCTGAAGCAAGATAAGACTAGTAGTGGCAAGAAAGTTGACAACATCTACGCCCACAACAAATTGTGTTCTACTCGTGCAATAGAGAACTACGCATAAAGCTAGCTCATGATGCCACTGTTGGGGAACGATGCAGAAAACAAAAAATTTCCGACGGTTTCACCAAGATCCATCTATGAGTTCATCTAGCAACGAGTCATGGGAGAGAGATTGCATCTACATACCACTTTGTAGATCACGAGCGGAAGCGTTCAACGAACGGGGATGAGGTAGTCGTACACGACGTGATCCAAATCACCGGAGATCCTAGCACCGAAAGGACGGCACCTCCGCGTTCAACACACGTACGGTCAGCGTAACGTCTCCTTCTTCTTGATCCAGCAAGGCAAAGGAGAGGTTGGGGAAGATTGCTCCAGCAGCAGCACGACGGCGTGGTGATGGTGGAGCTGCAGTACTCCGGCAGGGCTTCGCCGAGCTCTACGGAGGAGGAGGAGATGTTGGAGAGGGAGAGGGAGGCGCCAGGAGCAAGGGTGCGCTGCCCCCCTCCCCTCCCCCCCTTTATATAGCCCCCTAGGGGGGCGCCGGCCCTAGGAGATGCAATCTCCTAGGGGGGCGGCGGCCATGGGGTGGGGCTTGCCCCCCAAGCAAGGGGGCGCCCCCCTCTTTAGGGTTTCCCCCCCTCCAGGCGCATGGGCCTCTAGGGGCTGGTTCCCCTTGGCCCATGCAGGCCAAGGCGCACCCCCTAGAGTCCATGTGGCCCCCCGAGGCAGGTGACCCCACCCGGTGGACCCCCCCGGGACCCTCCGGTGGTCCCGGTACAATACCGATAACCCCGAAACTTGTCCCAATGGCCAAAACAGCACTTTCTATATATAATTCTTTACCTCCGGACCATTCCGAAACTCCTCGTGACGTCTGGGATCTCATCCGGGACTCCGAACAACATTCGGGTTACTGCATATACATATCTTCACAACCCTAGCGTTACCGAACCTTAAGTGTGTAGACCCTACGGGTTCGGGAGACATGCAGACATGACCGAGACGGCTCTCGGGCAATAACCAACAGCGGGATCTAGATACCCATGTAGGCTCCAACATGCTCCACGATGATCTCATCGGATGAACCACGATGTCGAGGATTCAATTAATCCCGTATACGATTCCCTTTGTCAATCGGTATTTTACTTGCCCGAGATTCGATCGTCGGTATCCCAATACCTCGTTCAATCTCGTTACCGGCAAGTCACTTTTCTCGTACCGTAATGCATGATCCCATGATCAAACACTTTGATCACACTGAGCTCATTATGATGATGCATTACCGAGAGGGCCCGGTGATACCTCTCTGTCAAGCGGAGTGACAAATCCCAGTCTCGATCTGTGTCAACCCAACAGACACTTTCAGAGATACCCGTAGTATACCTTTATAGTCACCCGGTTACGTTGTGACGTTTGGCACACCCAAAGCACTCCTACGGTATCCGGGAGTTACACGATCTCATGGTCTAAGGAAAGGATACTTGACATTGGAAAACTCTAGCAAACGAACTATGCGATCTTATGCTATGTTTAGGATTGGGTCTTGTCCATCACATCATTCTCCTAATGATGTGATCTCGTTATCATTGACATCCAATGCCCATAGTCAGGAAACCATGACTATCTATTGATCAACGAGCTAGTCAACTAGAGGCTTACTAGGGACACGTTGTTGTCTGTTATTCACACATGTATTACGATTTCCGGATAACACAATTATAGCACGAATAAAGACAATTATCATGAATAAGGAAATATAATAATAATGCTTTTATTATTGCCTCTAGGGCATATTTCCAACAGTTAGCCCCGTTCATACACCGTGGGTACCAACCATGGGCGCCAACCACCCTCTCCTCGCCCGAAATCGCCATAGGCAAATATTGGCGCAATGCGAGATTACCGTCGTATCCTCAACCGACGAGACGTCCAAATTTTAAACGGGGGCTAAGTTCGTAACTTTCCCATATTTCAGACAGGCGCGTCCTAAAAACATGGTTCCTCGTACCTCTCCCTCCATTTTCCCATTCATACACCATCCGCGCTAGAACACCATCCCCACACCAGCCTCCGTCCGCCACCCCATCCATCGCCGCCGTCCTCCATCACATCCATCGCCGCCGTCCTCCACCACATCCATCGCCATCGTCCTCCACCATGTCGGGGCGCCTACCAAGACTGTGTCGTCCACTGCTAGAGATGGACGTTTCTCATCCACAATGATGGACCAAGAGCCTTGCATCGCGTCCTCTCGCTTCATCGGTGCCATCGACCTCTTTGTTGGGGCCGCTCACACGACCTTCTCTTCCACTGCAACGGGACTTATCCCCCGATGCACCCGTCTACCGTCGCAGGTCTGCTTCAACGCCACCGACAGCCATCGCACCCCCGATGCCTACACGGCACCGCAAGAGAGGTGGTACTTCATATCTCCTGAACTTTTTGATCTCAACCAGAAAATAGATCTTAACTTGGTTACTCTACTTTCTTTTCAGCTCTTAGAATTTAGTTCTTAGTTCGAAGCAAACAATGGCTACTAAATATCATTTCTCCGGTTTCCCCCTTTTATGATCATTATACGATCGGAATACGTGCTTCGTGTCATAATAGCACTGCTCGACCCATCAAGCTAAACAAGCTTAGTTGTTCAAATACGAATCTGATATTATTAAAACAGATTCGTTTAATTGGTCAGCTAAATGTTCCTAAATTAGTTTCGACAATGCATGTTCGCCGCTCGGGTGTATATCTCTACAGGGTGCCCACGGTGGGCCGGCCCACCCTATGATTTTGGGTCGTCCCATGCCCCGATTCCCCTCTGTTCTGCTGCGTGCTTCCGATCTCTACTCGCCCCCAGCCGCCTGCCTCGCCGGCGACTTGCTGTCCCCGGACGGCATGCCTCTAGGAAGAGACGCCGGACTAACAGGAGGTCAGGAGTCGCTCGCCCAACAGCGTCATCGCTGCCCAGGCGTGCCGCTGTGCCTACCTTCCCAGTCCGCTCAGGGCTCAGGCGTGCAGCACCCACTAAGCCAACCTGATTTATCCTAGGATAAGTCCTCAACACTCAGCAGCCACTCCTCATCACCCATTTTCTAATTGATTCATTACTCATTAGGCAGGATTGTCATTAGGGTTTGTTGTGTGCTCAGTGCTACCTACACTTAATGGTTCAGATGTATTTCGGTAATCTTTAGTACCTGTAAAGTTCACACAGTTTTCAAAATTCCGGCCCTAGGAACAGACACTAGTCATTTTGGATTGTTGGTCGTAGTGACATTGGCCCAGATTACTACTGCAAGCCAGGTTTGTTGACAATTTTACTTGTCTTTCTTACTCATTCGACATAATATCCAATTATTCACGTCGATTAGTTGCAAACAATAAGTGCTAGACAAACTTCCTGATTCAGATTTTGGACGGTCTCTTACTGCAGTTACAATTCTGCATACTTGTCCTAGTAAGCTCACAAGTAAATGATTGATTCACTACATCTATGCTTGCCTTGTCATATTTGTTGTCAATATTCTTTTAGGGTGGACCACCCTGTTTCTAAATGCAGCCGTAGACATGAGTGAATAGTATTTCTCTATGTGATCTCTTCCATCATGTGTGGGCAATGAACACTTCATTGTATAGAAAGAAAGTGTCATTTCCAGCTTCTACATAGGCTTCGATCTTTTACATGGAATACAATCTGCCTACTTGCTTTGTGCCGCACTACCAACACTCCACCCTTGAAGCTAAATATTATGCCACTCATAATTCCTTAGTTTATTTGTTCAAATATGAATTTCATATGATTCTAATGTTCCTACTTCAGTTTTGAAATGTGTGTCTGCCTGTTATAGAGACATAAGGGGTTTGTATTTCTGTGTGTGGTCTGGTCTGCACGGTTGGGGGGTGAACTTTGCATATGCAGGGGTTTATAGGGAGACACTCTTCAAGTTGAATCCATAATGCATTCATAGATAATCTGACTACTTTTTATGTTTTCATGAAACTCAGATTCTGAACAGCATCATAATGATTATGAGCTTGCGCGCATGAAAAGAATAAAGCAGAACAATGCCATGGCTGTCAAACTTGGCATTAAGGGACTGAAATCAAGTCTGGATGCAATGCAATGCAAACGCTCTCCACCTACAGATTCATGCTCAAAATATGATCCTAACAGTGATTTTGAGCTAGAGGGAGACCTAAGTCAATGTAGCTCCCTAGTGGAGGAGTCATAGGAAGATGCCCTATCTTATTCACCCATCAAGGTGCTTGCTCTAACTTTCCAAGGTTATATTTGTCGCACATATCTTGCAACTGATGCTTTGCATTGCTTCTACTTTGTTGAACTGCCATTAGCTTAGTTTACATATCGTGTACGTGAATACACCCTGCCTATCCATTTTCAGTACATATTCCATCTGTCATCATACCATATTTATCCATTCAAATGTTGTTCTTGTGTATCAGACGTTCAAAAGGAAGAGGGCAATTGCTGATCGTGGCGGAGCACAAGCAAAGTATTTGGAAAAGGTAGTGGCACCTGATACATCAAATAGCCCATTAGGTGTATTTTTTTTACTTTTTACTGTAGAGCAACAGCCCCACAGCCCCCATTAGGTGTAGTTGCAATATCACCTGGCCCACAAAACACCCCAACTCTAGCAGACTCTAGCCCTACTACACTGGGCATTTCTGATGCCCCAACTCATAAGACCCCAACTGCAGCAAACATTATGATTATGCCAGTTGACATAGCACCAGCTCTACGATGCAAAACCCCCATTCCAGCAAAGAGTACACCAAATCCAGTTGCCAAATCCCTTTTTGAACCAGAGAGAGCCCCAGTTGCAGCAAATAGGACCCCTGTACCATTTCTTCCCAGATTAGAAGACAAAGCTTATATTGTTGTCAGGAACTTTGTGCGCATCTTTCCTTCATGGAAAGATTATACCGCAGACACAGAACAATTTCCAGTCTTCCTCCGCAACTTACGCGTAAGTAATGTACTAATGTTATTCATGGTCATTGCTGCATATGTTTTTGCTGACAGAAGACACAAGATTTCATTCTTTTAAATAGGCGAGGACCAAACTGGATTGTGAAGACGAGCAAGGGTTGGTTGCGCTTTTCAAGCACTCGTTGATGAAGTATCGTTCCTACCTAAGGCAAGCGCACTTCGATGGCAAGCCTCTAAACGAAATTTCTGTAAAGTCTCCGGTGCTACATTTATCTGATGGTGACTGGAATAATCTTGTTACACATTGGTCTCGGCTGCATCGTAAGGTACTATCTATGATATCACATCACAATTTGAACTACATTTCTGCATTTGCCTTAACGTCTCACTTGTACGAAAACTGTTAGCAGAAGAACATTCATTCTCAAGGGACCACAGAATCTCGCAACTATACTGCACACTGTATTGCTCTTGTGAGTACCTCTTGCCCTGTATGGCCATACTTACTTTCATAACTGTTTGATTATGTAGCATAATTGCACATGTTACCCTCGTTATCGTCCATTTGGTGGACATTATAAGATCCGTATGGACTCCTACATAAATTTAGAATCAACCCAATGCTTTTGAAGAGGTTTAGCTCTGCATTCCTCTTGTAAGGACTCAACGTCGTCTATCACTGTACTTACATTAACAGCTACTCCCTCCGTCCCATAATATAAGAACATTTTGTACAGTGCACTAGTGTTCAAAACACTCTTGTACACCAGTGTTCATTGTGTAGCATTCTGCATCTTATCTCCCTCGCCCACCATTTACTAAAAAAGATCAGATCTATATTTAATCTTACCAAAAAGTAGAATACACAGACAATGCCAGTGCAGAAGTGTAGCCCATTGCTCTTGTCAGTACATTTTGTCCTGTAATGCTTGTACTTCCAGGGATTGGTAGTTGATTATGTAGCATCAATCTGCGTCTTATCTTCATTTCCTCTATCCCTTCCGGTATTATCATATCTATAATTACTCTCTACAAAATGTAGAGTACAGGCAATGCTTATGAAGAAGATTATGTGCTGAAATTCTTGAGTTATCCTTCCCTTGACATGGAGAAGCGCATTATAAAGCCGGTGTTAATTGTTAATGTAAGTCAGTCCTTCTAAAGCCTTTATCCTCAACTGCTATTTAATTTGCTCATACTCCCTATCGTTTACTATTGTTTAGTTTGTTGTTTCTACCAAAATGCATGTTCGCAAGAACCGTAAGTTCTAAGTTTTACTTGTAAAACCAAATTCCTTATTCATACCATGCACATTACTCAATACTCCCTATATGTATGCTTGTTTTTGTGGATCTATAATCCAGTGTGTGGTGAATCAGCACATGTTTGCACCTTGTCATCTCCTGTTTTATCTTATCGATGTGGCTGATGATATGAAACCAGATGTAGATACAATGATTTTCTTTGCCCTTCATCTATGCTTGTTATGTTGACATGGTAATCTAGTAGTGTGGTGAAGCTCCCCGCATTATGAACAATGCCAAATTATGCTATTGATATTTTGAGCTTACTCTTTATTTTCTAATTTGAAATTGGATGGAATTGACAGCACAGTTATCATCTTTGTTTATACACGTGCAAAACCTGTCATCTCTCTGCTTTGTTTCAGGGTGATATGCCTAATGGCATGCACAAGTCTGCTGAAGGCTGTGAGACAAACCCAACATATATTGCAGCAAAGAAGGCAAAACATCTTGAAGATAGAGAGACAACCCCAAAGTCTTGTCTTGATGCAGTGTTCAAGTTACTCGAGACTAGCAGTCAGACAAGCTCACAAAATTCGTTGTCTGAATCAGTTCGACTTCTTCAGTCCCAAGTTCTAGCAGAAAGGCATTCTGCAACTCAACTTCGACTTGAAGTTCTATCTCTAAGAAAGATTGCGGAGAACACCAATGAGAACCTCATCGCTAAACATCTACACCTGGAAGCTATGACCGACATGCTAGGCTGGTCTCACAGCCTTGCTCAGCAGCTTGCGCAGTAGTTCCCGCGCAAGGCTAACCTTTCTTGAACTGTCTTGGAAGTGGTCTCGATTCAGTATTATTTTGTTACGCTGCAATGGTGCCCAGTTTTTGTAATCTGCTTATTCGTTGCGCGTTATGATCACTGGTGGCGAACTTCGATGCCCAGTGGATGTAATATACCATAAATCCTTTATTGTATAGTGTAGGTTTATTCTTAGTTACTATGCCGTAATTTCTTTATTGTATAGAGTAGGTTTGTTCTTAATTCTTACTAGTTACTGACATCATTCGCTATCTGAAAAAAAATCAGATGTAGTCGACCGGGCCGAAACATTCGCCTCTAACGGGCCTGGTGTTTAGCGGGCCACAATTGGGCTGGCATGCATCTTTCTTGGGCCTGAATCATTAGGGCCTTCACACTTTGCGTGAGGCCCACAACTTACACCGGCCTATATTTTAGTTGGGCCTTTTGTGGACCCAGCGCATAGTTTGGCCTAGGTAGCGTTGGGCCATTAATAGGCTGAATATTGTACTGGCCTGTTACAGCCCAGATGAAACCATGTGCCTTTAGCAGGCCGAGATGCATATTGGGCCTCAATTTTCACTAGTCGTCGACGGGCCTTCAGCAGGCTGAAATGTAGACGGGGCCTTTTTGGGCCCAGTTATATCAGGGGCAGTTACCAGGCCAAGACATATCTCGGGCCTTAGTTGGCCCACTGATATCATGGGCCTTTAAGAGGCCGAAAGCTTAGTATAGACATCAACGGGCCGAATTATGTGACATGCCTTTAACAGGCCCAAAGTCACGTTGGGCTTAACTGTTGCCACCTTTATCATGGGCCGTTAGTGGGCCCGATGTCCTGTCGGACCATATATGGCCCATTGGCAGCATGGGCCATTCCCAGCCGAAAGTCACACCGGGCTAAAATGGGCCCATGTCTACATCGGGCCTCTAACAGGCCAAAAGTCACTGGGCTGTAATTGGGCCCAAATATTCAGCGAACAATTAACGGGCCAGATCTGGCTTCGGGCTGTAAATGGGCCCAAATATTAGGCCAACAATTAACGGGCCAGATCTGGCTTCGGGCCGTAAATGGAATGGGCCTTTATTAAGCAGGCCGTTATTGGGCTGGCCCACTAGTACCTGAGTAAGTACTACGGGCCCTTGACTGGGCCGGCCTTTTTAGCCTATATGGGCCTCTGTTGGGCCATGCCATGTGTCGACGTATCATAGGCGCTTTGGGTCCAATGAGTGGATGACATCTGTTCCAACGGCAAGCTGACACGTGTTTCCTCCAGCCAATGATGATTTTACACGTGGAAAATGCCCATTGGTCGGGGCTGTTAACAGGTTATCGGATCCAAAACCGGACCCGATAGCTTAACGGCGTTCTTTTACGGTGGATGCCATGTGTCGATCACCCTTGACGAAAGCACTTCTGTGACGCGCGATTTATCGTCATGGAAGTGAACACTTCCGTGATGATAATTTTGGTAATGTCATGGAACACCTCTACGATAGCACAGGTATGACTATCTTGATTCTGTCATAAATTTGTCATGGATGTACATGCATGACAGAAAACGTGACCTACTGTGACAAACACGTACCATCACGGAAGTGTATTTTTTTGTAGTGTCCATCCGGTCGTGGCCTGAGAAGAGATATGCGCGGCTACTATCAGGGTGTCGGCACGCCGGGAGGTCTTGCTGGACTTGTTTTACCATTGTCGAAATGTCTTGTGCACCAAGATTCCAAGTCTGATCGGAGGGTCCCGAGATGGAGGATTGTCTTCGTGGATCGTGAGCTTGTCATGGGCTAAGTTGGGACACCACTGCAGGGTTTAAACTTCCGAGAGCCGTGCCCGCGGTTATGTGGCAAATGGGAATTTTTAATGTCCAGTTGTAGAGAACTTAACACCAAACCTAAAATAAAATACACCAACCGCGTGCGTAACCGTGATGGTCTCTTTTCGAGGGTGTCATGAAGAGAACACGGTGGGGTTATGTTTGAACGTAAGTAGCTCAGGATCACTTCTTGATCATTACTAGTTTGCTACCGCCTGCGTAGTTTCTCATCTTACTCTTGTACTCGTAAGTTAGCCACCATACAATGCTTAGTCGCTTGCTGCAGCCTCACCACTTATCCTTTCCATACCCATTAAGATTTGCTAGTCTTGATACCCATGGTAATGGGATTGCTGAGTCCTCGTGGCTCATAGTTTACTAAAACAACAGTTGCAGGTGCAGGTAATGCGATGATCATGACATGAGAGCGATGTTTACTTGTCCTAGAGTTCTTCTGCTGCTTCTTCGCTCAGGGGTTGGGTACCTGGTCGGCAGCCTGGGCTAGCAGGGTGGATGTCGTCTGAGTTTCTGTTTCTGTTTCATTCGTAGTCGGATGTTGTTCTCATGTATGATGTTGATGTATACGTGTGGCATTTGTATGCCTTGTATGTATCCCCAACTATTATCCAATGGTATGATGTAATCATATCCACCTTGCAAAAGCGTCTCCAATATGCGCTTCTATCCTTGGTGGGACCTTCGAGTTCCTTTAGGATAGGGTCGCATATTGGGCGTGACAATTATCCATAGAAGAAGTAGCATCATCAGTAACTTACGACATATGAGAATTAATAGCATGTGGTGGTGTTGCAAGTTTACTTAAAATAGAAGGTGAATCAAGTGCAGAGCTAGATGGCAGTTCCTTACCTCCCCTCATCTTAGAGGGAAATATCTTAGTCTTGGTATCCTTCAGATTCTTCATAGTGATAAATTGATACTAATCCCAAGTGACTTAACAAATATAGCTATGCTCCCTGGCAATGGTGCCAGAAAAATGTCTTGATAACCCACAAGTATAGGGGGTTCGCAACAGTTTTCGAGGGTAGAGTATTCAACCCAAATTTATTGATTCGACGCAAGGGGAGCCAAAGAATATTTGCAAGTATTAGCAGCTGAGTTGTCAATTCAACCACACCTGGAGATTAATTATCTACAGCAAAGAGACCAATAGCACAGTAGTATGATAGTTTTGATAGTAGTAGCAATAGCAATAGTAACAGTAATAGTGATAGCAGTGGTTTTGTAGCAAGTGTAACAGTAACAGCAAAAGTAGTAACTTAGCAAGAACAATATAAGAGAAATTCGTAGGCATTGGATCGGTGAATTCATTGGATGATATTCATCATATAACAGTCATAACCTAGGGCGATATGGCACTAGCTCCAGTTCATAAATATAATGTAGGCATGTATTCCGTGAATTGTCATACGTGCTTATGGAAAGAACTTGCATGGCATCTTTTGTCCTACCCTCCCGTGGAAGCGGGGTCCATATGGAAACTAAGGGATATTAAGGCCTCCTTTTAATAGAGAACCGGAACAAAGCATTAGCACATAGTGAATACATGAACTCCTCAAATTACGGTCATCACCGGAAAGTATCCTGACTACTGTCACTCTGGGGTTTACGGATCATAACACGTAATAGGTGACTATAACTTGCAGGATCTGATCTAGAACATAGATATAATGGTGATAACATAAATGGTTCAGATCTGAAATCATGGCACCCTGGCCCAAAGTGACAAGCATTAAGCATGGCAAAGTCATAGCAACATCAATCTCAGAACATAATGGATACTAGGGATCAAACCTTAACAAAACTAACTTGATTACATGATAAATCTCATCCAACTCCTCGCCGACCAGCGAGCCTACGAAGGAATTACTCACTCTCGGTGGGGAGCATCATGGAATTAGCGATGGAGAAGGGTTGGTGATGACGAAGATCGAAGATCCCCCTCTCCAGAGTCCCAAACGGACTCCAGACCTGGCCTCCCAATGAAGAACAGGAGGTGGCGGTGGCTCCATCTCATGAAACGCAATAATCCTTTCTCCCTCATTTTTTCCTCTGAAAATAGGATTTTATAGAGTTGGAATCAGGGTCGGTGGGGCCACCAAGTGGGCACAACCCACCTGGGCGCGCTTGGAGGGGGGCGCACCCTAGTGGGTTGTGCTCACCCAGGGGCCCCCCTCCGGTGGTTCTCTGCTCCAGTATTTTTCTTTTATTCCATAAAAAATCTCTAAAATGTTTCGTGCCATTCCAAGAACTTCTATTTCTGCACAAAAATAACACCATGGTAGTTCTGTTGAAAACAGTGTCAGGCCGGGTTAGTTTCATTCAAATCATGCAAATTAGAGTCCAAAACAAGAGGAAAATCGTTAGGAAAAGTAGATACGACAGAGGCATATCATAGTCATACATCTTTGAAAGGTAGCAGGTGCATTGCATAAACCAAAAGGCATACGTCTATAAGCAAATGTACCAAAAGGGCACGTAAAAGTAGTTTTTTTCTTCATTCTCTTGTGACATATGTATTTGGGAAAAAACCAGAATATCCATCTAGAAAGTAAAGATGTGTATGTTTTGATAGTCTTTCTAGCATTTAATAAATGAATGAGAGGGGATAATGATCTTTTCTAGTAGCTTTGTTTATTTTTTTAAAATCAATTACCATTCTAACCTGTGTCAATTCTTTGTGAAATAAGTTCATTTTTATCATTAGGAACAACAGTAATACCTCCCTTCTTAGGGACACAATGAACAGGACTTACCCATCTACTATCAGCTATGTCATAGACTATACCAGCTTCTAGAAGATTTAATATTTCATTTCTTAGCCCTTGCTTCATGTTAGGATTTAACCATCGCTGGTGATCAACAACTCGTTTAGCATCTGGCTTCATATTAATTTTATGCTGACATAGAGTGGGACTAATGCCCTTAAGATCACAAAGAGTATATCCAATAGCAGCACGGTGCTTCCTGAGAGTTTTTAATAATCTCTTTTCTTTATGTTATGGAAGGTTAGCACTAATAATAACAGGATATGTCTTCTTTTCATCGAGATAAGCATATTTCAAAGTGTCATGTAATTGTTTCAGCTCAAACTCAGGATCGCTCTTGGGTGGAAGAGGATCTCCAAGAGTATCAATGGGTAAATTGTGTTTCAAAATAGGCATTTGTTTAAAGAATATCTCATCTATTTCGTTACTTTCATTCATAAACATATCATTTTCATGGTCTAGCAAATATTGTTCTAAAGGGTTAGTAGGAGACACAACAATAGAAGCAAGAACTTCATCTTTATTAGGTAATTCTTTATCACGTGGTTGTCTATGGAATTTGGAGAAATTAAACTCATGAGACACACCACCAAAACTTACACTAACAGTTTCTTTCTCACAATCTACCTTAGCTTTCACCGTATTCAAGAAAGGTCTACCAAATATGATGGGACAAAAATCATCTTTTGGGGAACCAAGAATTAGAAAATCAGTGGGGTATTTTATTTTCCCACACAAGACTTCAGCATCTCTAACAATCCCGAGTGGTGTGATAGTATCGCTATTAGCAAGCTTAATGGTAACATCAATATCTTCTATCTCAACAGGTGCAATATCATTCATAATTTCTTGATATAAAGTAAATGGGATAGCACTCTCGCTAGCACCCAAATCACATAAACCATGATAACAATGATCTCCTATTTTAACAGACACAACGGGCATGCCAAGAACAGTTCTATGTTTATCCTTTTTATCGGGTTTAGCAATTCTAGTAGCTTTATCACAGAAATAAATAGCGTGCCCATCTACATTTTAAGCCAAGAGATCTTTAACCATAGCAACATTAGGTTCAACTTTAATTTGTTCAGAGGGTGTAGGTGTTCTTATATAACTCTTATTAACCACGGTTGAAGCTTTAGCGTGTTCTTTTATCCTAATAGGAAAAGGTGGTTTCTCGATATAAGTAGTAGGAATAACTGGATCAACAGTATAAGTAGTGGTTTTTTCTCTAGCTTCAGTGGGTTCAACTATTTTTACTTCAATGGGGGGATGGTATTTAAACCACTTATCCTTAGGGAGATCAACATGAGTAGCAAATGATTCACAAAAGAAGCTACTATATCGGAGTGAATTTCATTTTTAGTGCTAAAATTCTGAAAAGCATCGGTATTCATAAAAGTTTTAACACAGCCAAATTCAAGCTTTATACCTGACTCCTTACCTTCATCGAGCTCCCAATCTTCAAAGTTGCGTTTAATTCTTTCCAAAAGATCCCATCTGAATTCAATAGTCTTCTTCATAAAAGAATCAGTACAAGAAGTATTGAGTATGGGTTGAACATTACGAGAAAGCCAAGCATAAAAATTCTGAATAATAATTTCTCTCGGGAGCTCATGCTTGGGGCATGAATATAACATTGACTTAAGCCTCCCCCAAGATTGAGCAATTATTTCTCCTTCAGTAGGCCAAAAATTATATATGTAATTCCGATCACGATGAACCAGATGTATAGGATAAAACTTCTGATGAAATTCCAATTTCAATCGGCTTGTAATTTCAAGCTCCAATATCTCCTTACTTAGACAAGTCTCTCACTTATGATTAACCCCTCTCGCAAGCATCCTCAACTACGAAAGAAGAATTAAGATAAATCTAACCATAGCATGAAACATGTGGATCCAATTCATTCCCATACAAAGCAACGCATAAACTAGGGTTTAAGCTTCTGTCACTCTAGCAACCCATCATCTACTTATTACTTCCCAATGCCTTCCCCTAGGCCCAAATCATGGTGAAGTATCATGTAGTCGATGTTCATATAACACCACTAGAGGAAAGACAACATAGATCTCATCAAAATATCGAACGAATACCAAACTCACATGATTACTTATAACAAGACTTCTCACATGTCCTCGGGAACAAACGTAACTACTCACAAAGCATGTTCATGTTCAAGATAAGAGGAGTAATACATATCATTAAGGATCTGAACATGTGATCTTCCAACAAATAAACCAACTAGCATCAACTACAAGGAGTAATCAACACTACTAGCAACCCACAGGTACCAATCTGAGGTTTTGAGACAAAGATTGAATACAAGAGATGCACTAGGGTTTGAGGGAGATGGTGCTGGTGAAGATGTTGATGAACATTGACCCTCCCTCGATTAGAGGATCGTTGGTGATGACGATGGCTTTGATTTCCCCCTCCCGGAGGGAAGTTTCCCCGGCAGAATAGCTCCGCCGGAGCCCTAGATTGCTTCTTGCCAGGTTCCGCCTCAAGACGGCAACTCCCGGAAGCTTCCTTCTGGGTTTTTTTCTAGGTCAAAACCCTTCATATAGCAGAAGATGGACATCGGGGGCTGGCCAGGGGGCCCACAAGCTCGGAGGCACGCCCTGGGGGGTAGGGCGCACCCCTCGGGCTTGTGGCCACCTGGTGGGTCACCTTCTGTTGTTTTTTCACCCAATATTTTTTTACATATTCCAAAACAATTCTCTGTAAACTTTGAGGACATTTGGAGTTGTGCAGAATAGGTACCTCAGATTTGCTCCTTTCTGGTCCAGAATTTCAGCTGCCGGCATTTTCCCTCTTCATGTAAATCTTGTAAAATAAGGGAGAAAAGGCATAAGTATTGTATAATAATGTGAGATAACAGTCCATAATGCAATAGATATCAACATAAAACATGATGCAAAATGGACGTATCACACACGCCTTCACTATCCGGTCCGGCAAGCCAAACCTGAGTTTTCCTTCGGAGCTCGAAGGGACCACCACCACGACGATGCCCTCCAAGGAGGTTAGCGGCGCCCGTAGACATCGTCGCATCATCCGCAATGGTATCTCCGTGCAGGGGATTTCTCCCCGGTGGTAGTCCCGCGAACTAGGAGATATGGAGTCATATACGCATGTCAGAGACGCCCACCAACGCAGAAGGAAGGACCGCACTAGGCCAGACAAATCCAAGCACGTGACCTAGATATGTCCAACCTGAGCCAACCCATGGTGTTGCCGTCGGCTGGAAGAAGATCCAAGGGCACCTGCCATGGATCCGCCGCCACCACCTACGGCCCGTCACGACCGGCCCACGCCGCCCACGACCCTAGCGGCAAGAGGTCGCCGTCCACTGGATCTGGTCGGAGCCACCCCGCTGCCACAACCGCTCGCGAACCACCCACCTGCATCCCCGCCGACAGACTCGCGGCGCGTGCGCGCCACCGTGCCACGGTGCTCGACGCTCGCGCCGCGCTCAGGCAAGAGGGGGCCGCCCTGCGCTGGCCCCTGCCTGCCAAGGGACGAGGATGCCCCGCCGCCGCCGGTACCGGCCGAGCTTCGTCCGGCCGAGCCCTGTGGCGGCAGCGAGGGGGGTGAGGGAAAGAGCTGGTGGCGGTGATTTAGGGTTTCTCCCTCGTCGCTGCGTGAGGGCGACGTGGGAGGTGACGTCTTATATTTTATTCTTGTGAATGGAGTTTTATGGGGCTGATTTTTAAAAAAAAGGTACTTCCTCCGTCTTATAATATAA
This sequence comes from Aegilops umbellulata, assembly GCA_032464435.1. NCBI lineage: Eukaryota > Viridiplantae > Streptophyta > Magnoliopsida > Poales > Poaceae > Aegilops > Aegilops umbellulata. The sequence goes on from CP136058.1 coordinate 338,787,181, forward strand.
AATATTTTTTAAATTGTTTTAATTTTAAAAACGTTCTTATATTATGGGACGGAGTGGTAGAAGAGAATGCAAATACAGCACTGAAGGGATAATGACAACCTTTATTTTGTAAAAGTGGTGACCCATCTATGTGATATAAGCAGTAGCAGTTGAAGATTCAGATTGACACGGCAGATTGACATACGTGCATGTTTCTTGTTTTATGCTGAAGACGGGGTAAAATGAACGATTCAGATTGACATTGTGGCCTGCACTGACTAGTTCCTGATGACAGGGTAAAATGAACGATGAATGACATATTTGAAAATGACCACACTCACACGGGAATTGGTCGGACGGGCTCTGGTTTATTAGTTGACATTGCAATTTAGGATCAAACTCCGTCGTGCGACCTCGGACAGAACCACTACGTATAATTTAGTGCCTCAACTTGCAATAAGACGAGCAAGAGCTCAATTATTGATGTTTTTCATTTGCAAATTATACTTCCGGGATCTCATAATTAAACAACAAGTTGAGTTATGACAGCACTACAAATTTGAAATACAGCACAATGACCCCAATGCAAGTAGGATCAATACAATTGGAGCTCGAAGGTTGAGACCAAAAACATATAAAAATTCCTGTGTCACGTTGAAGAGAGATCCATGGCTAAGTCAATTGAGGTGCAAATTCCTGCCTGCTGGTCTCGATCTCAAGTTCTCAACCAAATCAGCGGCCCGGCGCTCAAATCCTGTTTGCTGACCGAGCAGGTGCGAGTTCGTGGGTCAGAGGGGAAATTGCGGCATCATCTCGGCTGCTAGCTTGTGTTCGCTAAAGGTCCGAGAACAGTGAGCCGATTTAGGAAACTCCTGGCTGATTTGGGATTTGTCAGTGTTCGTCAGCTATATGGACTTACATGGTAGCTGCTACTAAGGCGAAAGTAGCGTTCACGTAAAAAAAAAACCAAAAAAATCTATGTAAGAAAATGTAGACAAACATTATTGAGTTTTCTTCGAACATATAAATTTTATTGAAGAAATCACATTCGTGTACTTTGGGTAGAAAAAGCAAAACAGAAACCCCAATATGCTTCAAAAGTGAGCTTTTTCAGAGTGTTGATTGTGTTTTTTTTTTGTACTGACCTATCGAATGTTATATCTTAAAAAAAATTGCATGGAAGTAGAACATTCATTCATGTGTGTTGTGAAAACAGTTCTGATTTTTATGAATATTTTACTTCCTCCAATCTAGATTATTTGTCGTTGTACAAGATTGTACTTTTTTTTAGCAAATGTACAAGATTGTACTAAATCAACGACAACTAATATAAATCAAAAGGGATACTATTATTTTAGAATTGTTGCAAAATTTTATTTGTAATTTCAGTTCGCTCTTTTGTGCTTGAAATTAAAACAGAATATAGTCCAAGACTTTCTCTTTGTCAGACAACCTCTAGAAATATGCATGCACTGCAGAAGGTAGAGATCGTAGATTTTTTCCTGATAAAAGGCACTTTATTACTTAAAAGGTTTACTCATTACACCGGCCTCTGCATAATCGAAAATTACTTTGGTATTGAGACAATGTCTTGAACAGAGCATAGAAATTGTATGTGAATTGAGACAGCTACACAGTTGTTCTCTCTTAATCATGTAAGAGCAACTCTAGCAGACCCCGCATCCGGCGCAAACCCGCATAATTCCGGTGATTAACGGGCTCGGTCCATTTTTCTGGCCAGACCAGAGCCCGCATCGCCCGTAAATAATTCTGCCGCAGTCCGCAAACGCAACCCCCGATCCATTATAACTGCGGGTTTGTGGGGCAGATGCGGGTCGAAACCCTATCCCCCCGCAGCCGCGTTCCCCTCCAATTCCCCACCGCACTGCTCGATTTGTCGCTGCTGGCGAGCCTTGAACCGCCATGGACGACCCGGGGGATGAGGCGGAGCGCCGCCGCCGCACCAGATCTGACGCCGCGCGCAAGCGGGGGGCGCGTAGGTGGCTCAACCACGGTGCCCGGCCGCCGCCGGCATTCAACCGGCGTGAGCTCGAGGAGTTCGAACTCGAGTGCGCCCGTCGCCGCCGCGCCTCCTCCGGCAACTGGTCCGCGGGGAGCTCATCCGGCCACGGTTCTGCGGGGTGCTCATCCGCGGGCGCATCGAGCTCGCGGCTCGTTCCAGTGAAGAGGGAGCCGGAGGAGGCCGTGCCCGATGCGCCGTCGCGTCGAGGCATCATCGGACCCGAGGACCACCTCCCATTGGGGTAGGAGGAGCTCCTCGAGCGCGTCGTCCTCGAGCGGTCGGCGAGGGATCAGGAGGAGATGGAAGAGCGCATCCGGCGCGAGCTCGAGTACGAGCGGCTTCCTCGAGACGGGCGTCACGGCATCGCAGGCGCACGCATCGAAGGAGGCTGACCTGCGCGTGATGAAGGCAGAGCAGGCGAAGCTCTACATCGAGGTCGACTCCGACTCCGACTGATCGCCGCCGGTGGGCAGCTACCGCAGGAGCTCCGGTGAGCTCAATTTTATTGTAATGGTGCGGTAGCGTATGCCCTGTCTAGCATCTCTGACCTTTATGTATGTATGTGGAGTGTATGAACTTATTATGCGAAGAAAAACCATCTATGCGAGCGAGCTCCGGCGGGCTGTTACTTAAATTTCTCGCGCGAAACAACTTTTTTTTAAAATTAGGGGTTTGTTTGCGGTTTATAGTCTGCCGCCGCAAATTTCGGCCTGCATAAGCGCCCCCGTGCGACCTGCAAACACAGTTTACAGGTCGGCAAAATGCGGGGTCTGCTAGAGTTGCTCTAATCAGTACTTATGTTTGCAATGGACAAACCTCTCAGATGATCATAAAGATTGCCTTGAGATATGTATTCATATACGAGTGCCAAATGATCTTTCTCCCAGCAGAAACCAACCAAAGATACTAGATTCCTGTGATGCACCTTGTCAAGCTCTGAACCTAGGTAACAAGAGAGAGAACATGACGGTAATCTCTTAATTTGTCAGGAATCCCACTGTCAAAATTCTAATGTCTTTTAGGTGATCCAAATTGGTACCTTAGCTAAGAACTCATCGAGTCCATGTGACGAGGACTCAGAACGCATCTTGACAACAATCTTGGTATTGTCTTCTAAACGACCATAGTATACAAGCCCAAAACCTCCTTGTTCAATGAACCTTTCAAACTTATTTGTAAACTTCTCCAACTCCTTGTATGTGAATTGGCGATTCTCAGTATTTTGCGGGTGCTCTCTGTGACCTTTCCTACTAACTGGAGCACTTACAAATTCTGCCTCTGGCAGGATCACGAGTAGAAACTGGTGGTGCAAATGATAGATATGACATAAATACCAAAAATGGTCAACCATGATAATCCACATTGATACATGTTATAGAAGATAAGACCATAAGAGCACACTTACTGTTAGGCTTTCTTTTCTACCTCCAGACCAGATATGAAATGACAAGTACAGCCACTACCAGTGCCACTGGCGGAGCTTAGTTGAAGCAAAACTGTGTCGCGGCCCGCCCAGTTTTGCTTCAAAACAATGGACCAAAAAGAAAAGGGGGGGGGAGGGGGGTTCATTCAGCTTGGCCTGCCCAAGTTGTTAACTGTAGCTTCGCCACTGACCAGTGCAGGAACCAATATTGAAATACTCTCTCTGTTCCTAAATATAAGTCTTTTTAGAGATTTTACTATGGACTACATACGGAGCAAAATGAGTGAATCTACACTCTAAAATATGTTTATATACATCCATATGTAGTTTGTAGTGAAATCTCTAAAATGACTTATATTTAGGAACGGAGGGAGTAGATATGATGGATGTTTTATTTCTCAATGAAGACGGACTAATTGTTTGGTTGCACATGTCTTGATCAGATTCATAGCTGAAATTACTTACTACAATCAGTTCAGAGTTTTTGGTGTGGAAAACAATCTTAAATTTGTTACATCGGTACATGTGTAAGATCACAGAAAGAAGAACACTCCACATTTGACATTTGGACGCATATTAATAGAAAGAAAATCTATCATCATATTACTAAAACAGGGGGTTAAAAGGAGCTCCCGCATATGATACTTCAGCAGGTTTTTTCTTGTGCTGCCGCTTCCTTAGTCCGATGCGCGTGGTTTGGTGAAACCTGCTTTCCAGCTGAACAACATTAAGCGTCATTTCGTCAAACACTTCGAGGGCAGCGAGGCAGCATGCTGTCAACTGTCAACACAGTCATCAGGAGGGCGAGCCTGCTGCTTCAGACGCACTAGGCCGCCAAGCGGCACACTGTCACTGCCCGTGGCCGTCGCCGTCGCCTGTGCTACTTGCCGCTTGGCTCGGCGCTTACCAGTGCACCACCACGGCCCGCGGGGTGCCGAGCTTCTTCTCTCCGGCCTCGGGTGGTGACTAGACTTGGACTGAAAGAGCGGGCTCCAGCGCGCGCTGGCGAGACCCACGTAAGCGTTACTGATTTGCTTTGGGTACGGCCTTAACGAACGAGCGCTCGCCGTCGGATGTCGCCACGAAGAAGAGAGCGAAGGAGGAGGACGGGGTCATCGTCGTGCAATGGACGGCTTGATTTTTGCACGACAATACAATCAAGATGAAACATGGTGTACATTGCAGGATTCATCACACATCTATAACCTTCTCTTCAAAGTCGGAATAAACAGCACGATGCACACCTACACTACACTACAGGGCACTGGGTGAGAAACTGAGGAGATTCATGCTGTGTCTACAATGTGATTGAGCAATCATAACGAGTGACACGCAAATGCAAAAAGAAATGGTTCTGTACGCATTTCATCGCTCCACTGATGCGCAAATACTCAACTAAATAAATTACTACTCCCTCTGTCCCATAATATAAGAACGTTTTTGACACTACTACTTAATATCCTCTCCGCGCCATGTAGAGCCCGACGAAATCTGTGGCCTTGAATCGCCCATACTATCTTGGTTCAGTTATCTCTGAATCCGATAGCACCCCATCACAGGGCTCCTGTGGGTCGCACTGGCTCTGGGATGGCTCCGGCACACGTAACGTTGCACTCTCGCAGCTGAGCATCAGAAGAATATCCCACATGCTGGGCCGGTCTCCCGCATTGGGCCTGGAGCACCATACCGCGATCTGAATGCATCTCATTATCTCGGCCATTTTTGATTCACCATGCAATGCTGGATCTATCATGTGGTACATCTCCATGGATCCTGCCATTGTCGGCAATCTGAGAAGCTGCAGCATCATAAATACAAAAGGTAATTCTTCTTATATTACTTGAGTGCCCCTATTTAGTAAAATCCGATATATGAACAAAGAAAATGGGTTGGTACATCCAAGGAAATCTATTTGCAGAGGACAGTAGTTAGCACATGTACTTACATCACCTTCATCCTTGAAAAGTGCATCGGGCCTCTTTGCAGTAATTATCTCAAGAAGAGTGATACCAAAGCTATACACGTCACTCTTCACTGAGTAAATACGGTTAATAACATATCCAGGATCCATATAACCCCTAAAACCAAACAAATACGAAAATATATGAAGATGAAGAAAATACATGAGGTGATAGAGCAAAGTGTTTACTGTGAATTTGATAAGTTCATACCTTGTACCGAGTAAACTACCCTTGTGTCTTTCACGCCCATCCGGACTACACACTTTTGCAAAAGCAAAATCAGTAATCTTAGGAGTCATATAAGAATCTAAGAGAATCCTATGTGGATTTAAATCCCCATGCATAATTTGTATCCCACAGCAATCATGTAGATAGGCCACCCCGCGGGCTATCCCTAAAATTATTTTGAAGCGCTCAGACCAGTTGAGCAACACCCTTGTTCCTGTGGCAGTGAGATACTTATGGTCACAATCCTGAGAGAAGAAACTAAGTGAAAAAGGTCCACAATGAACGATAAGAACAACTTAGAAGAGGCATACCAGTTACCGCGTCAGACAAACTCCCATTTGGTAGAGATTCATAGACTAAAAGTGCCTCTCCTCTTTCACTGCAACATCCAATGAGCTTAGCAACGTTTTTGTGTAGAAGTTTTGCATGAAAGCGGACTTCATTTTCAAATATGAGTGAAGAATGAGAGTTATTTTGATGAAATCTTTTGATCATGACTTCAAGTCCACTGTCCAATCGTCCCTGCAAGCATCAACACTAGGTTTATCTACGACAATTTGTCGGTATGTGATTTATTACTGCTGCAAATATTTCCAAAAAAAAGGGGAGCATCTAGGTTGGATGTATGCCAAATAACCATTCGATTCTAGACATGTACATTTCGGCTCAATACAGCATTCAATTTTACATCCATGTTATGTAGAAATGCTTTAAGATTGTGCTCCTTTTGCAGATAACAAAACAAAAGGTGACATACATATGTACATATCTTAATCCATGTTAAAACTAATTACAAGTAAGAATTTCTCTGGTAGAAATATGTCTAAATTGGCATGTTAGAACCTTCATCCGGGGAATGGATATCTATCTTTAACAAGCAGCATGCAATCTTTCGCCTCTCAAAACTCAATATCAGAGCTATGCTGTTTAGGAAAAATTCAGAAAGAATAAAGTTTAATGTGTCGTATGCAAAGGTAAAGGTGTTGTGGATGCACCTTCTTTTGCATGCCATTATTAGCCAGGGCTGATGAAACTTGATTTACATATGCCAAGACATGTCTTGTCAGATCTTTTATAAACTTGAGGTAGCCAAAGAAGAAGCAGGGGGACAGGGAATTTTTAATTAATGAACTGATCACTTCATGATGTTTGAATATATGAAAGTAAAGGAGCAAATGCGTGTTTGCTGATGTAATGCCCAAACAATTTTTTGCACCGGTAATTCAGTTATCTTAAAAGGGTAACAGCATCAGTAAAAAACACTAAAACTACCAGCGAATAAACCAGGGAAGATTTGTTGTGAAAATTTAGTTATGATGCCTGTGTGTTATGCATTTAAAAGTGCAACAAGATTTGGACCATTAAGAATATACTTGCGAAGAATAATACAAGAAGATAAAAAGGATTTTTTTTTCCTCCTAGATCCAAAAGGATTTTTTTTTCAAAAGCACATTCATACTATGTACCTTATACACATCAGCGTATCCACAACTTCTAATTTTGCATTGGAATGCAAAATTATTTGTAGCAGCCAACAATTGGGAGAAATGGAAACCTGAAAACCCTGCAAGGAATGCACCATGAGCTTTGCTTGTTTGTGATGCAGACTGTAGTTTCCTTTCAAAGTTGATGGGTTTTGCCGAATGTTATAACTAATATGTGTAAATATTCATTTATTGATTCTATTATCTTCAGTATCCATTGATGTTGAGTTGGTGCTTGTAGCTAGTACCTGGTCCATTGAGTTCATGAATACAAGGAGCTGTTTCTACCGTTTTCCAGGGAAAACAGCGGCCCCACCGGAACCTCTGCTTCCTAGCAAAAGGTTCAGCAATTTCCTGGTAACCTGAATTAAAACTCAATTAAATATGTTATACACATGACTCATGAGCAATATCAGAAAAAGTAATAGGAATATACTTTGATTAAACCATGTTCAAGAAGAATCATACGGGACATGAAGTTATACTTTGGAAAGTCAAGTAAATATTTGGCAAGGTTGAACTTATGAAAGTACATGGCCCCATGGCAAGGAAATCAGCTCCCAGTTATGGGTTAAGATCCCATCTCTCAGTTATGTAATTTATCATTTAAATTGGGAAGAGCTATTAACTTGGGACTCAAGTCAATCAGAAGATCTATGATTTATTACTTATATCGGATTGTTAAAGAGCAACCCCTATGAGTAATAAATCCAGCAAGAATTAGGAGAGCAACTCTTCTATCTTGCCTTTGGGGTGATAGCCCTTCCCCTACCTCTCCCTAAACCTAGTAGTACACAATACAATGCAATATATCAAATTCAAGATCCCAACTCCATAAACAGCTAACTGAAAGAATTACTTGTTAGCTGGTGTTCCTCAACTGCAATGGACTCAGCGCTCCTGCATGCCTGCGATCTTTCTAATTCAACAGGCCGTAAACTACATTCAGTCCTGAAAATTCATGGTTAAGAGATAAAAGTAACTATTTTATGTATGTAACAAAATGTTTCGGAAATAATGTTGTGGCCACTTCTAGCAGTAACCAAGCAACAGATTAAGTATCTCTATTTCCTTGTGCTTGCTAACAAAGTAAGTATGTATACCAAATTGCTGAATTCTGACCGAGCTTCAGAGTTTGAGTGGCTGGTAGATGATGTCAGCACTCCTCCTGCGTCCTGAAACAACAAAACAAATTTCAAGCATACGAGACTAGTATTACGTGAAGACCCTTGGCTACAATCGAAAAGCCATGATGATGTTTACCAGTGAAGTGCAAACTGACTATACCTGAGATGAGCACGTCGACAGCGTGCCGTTGCTTATTCTTTCGAGACGACAAGTTATGTCAGCATGGAAGATCATAGGGTAGAAGCGGAGGTGCTTGGCAATCTTCTTCTTCACGCGTCGGAACTGGTCACTGTGTTTCCACCCCATGAATATGCGATATGTGGTGCTGCAGTCCTGGCAGGAGCTGACGAGGCTGTACGCCTCCCGGAGCGTCCCCTCCAGTCCATTGAGTGCGTTTACAATCTCTTCTCGCTGCATCATTTCTGGGTTTTGCAGCATCCGTAGCAGGCCATTTATCAACTGCACATCTTGCACAAGCTCCTGGCAGGTCTCCTTGTTGCGCTGGACTGTCTGTGCCGCCTGTACAATCGTCGAGATGAGCCCCAACGCATCCACCCCCACCAGCTGCGCGATGGTCGCTGCCTGCTCCATGCCGTTCCACTGCGCCATATCTGCACCACCTCTCTCCTTCTCTGAGTGAAAACCGTAGGAAAGGAAACCACTGTATTATGCATGTAAATTCCAAGAAGATCACTGAAAGACAAAGAAACTTTGATCGAAACTGTCGAACTATTCGAAACACAGTTCAAAGGAAGGAGATAGGAAGTGGGAGCATACCTTGGGATTGAACCAGAGTAGATTGCCAGTCGGCTGTTCAATTCTGAGCAGCACACGAGAAACTGCCTGAAGTAGCGGTAGAAGTGGGGGGCGCAGATAGCCACACAGTATAGTACAGTGTTCTGTGGGACATGGGTGGCCATGGTGTTGTCGATTCTGCTTGACCTTGACTGCAATGAACGCGTGTACTGCTAGACATGAGAGGCTGACTGCAGAAGCGCAGACGCAAAGAAAACGCGCAATCGGCAGAGGTAGTCTCCCGCTCCGCCAAACTTCGTGGAAGGTAAGTGACGACAGTGCTTAGACAGAGACGAGACGACGAGTGCTTGACCTTGACCTTGACGAGCGGGCGAGTGCTCGCCGTAGTCGCGTGGTGCGTGCACGCTCAGGGCTCACGGTCTCAAGGAAATGGAGAGGACGCGGTTAGACAGAGACCAGGGAGGTGTAATGTCTGCGCCTGCTGCTCATAGCGCTCCAAGCACAATGGCCCGGGCGAGGTGTCAGGCGGCGCGGCATTTCCGCGAGCACCTGGAGCGCAGCGGAGGAGCGGGAGAGGGGGAGGGGCGCAGGCGCAACTCGCTCCGCCTCCGCTCCGCGGGAGCTCTGGCTGCTCGGCTCGCAGTTCTTCCACCGGGGGTGCACCAGCCGCCTCCCCTCCGGCCTCCACGCATCGTTCTGCGCCGCGTCTCGATCGGTGGCGGTCGGCCGGCGGGACGGAGCGTCCGCGCGGCCGAGCGCACCAGCGTGGTTTTTTTTTTTTTTTTGAGAAAAGACGAGAGTGCTTGCTCGGGCGCATACTATCTCGCTCTCGGCGAGTCGCCCGCCCCGCTCTCGGCAGTTGTTTCCGCGTGGGCCAGCCCACTAAGCTGCCGTTTCTGTTTTCTAGTTCGATTGTTTTTGGTTCTTTTTGCTGTTCCTATCTACAAGTATTTCGGTTGCCTCAAAAAACAAATCTACAAGTATTTCGGTACAGAATTACTCAAAAAAAAAGTATTTCGGTACAGATGTAGTACTTTTTTGTTTTCACTTTTTCTAAAAGTTCCCTTAGTCCGCAAGCTTTTGTAGTTTTTGAAAATTTCAACGGACATTAAAAAACGGTCGTCTAATGTAAAAGATTGTTCGTGTGGTTTTAGCAAAATGTTCATAAAATTCAAAGGCTTGTATGTCAATTTCCACAAAAGGATCACATGTTTAAAACATATATGTTCATGCCATTAAAAAAATCTTCAGAAAAAATATTAGAAAATGTTCACATAAACAATGTTCCGACTATTTAAAACAACTTTTAACAGCAATTAAGAAATGTTCTCACGTTTAAATATATGTCCATGAAAATTTCAAAAAAAGTTTACGAAATGCAAAAATTTGTTCGTGCAATTTTTTATTAAAAAAAGTGTGCCCTTAGAAATGTTCATAAATAGATAAGAAATGTTTGTGTGTTTGTGATATTTCTGGAAAAGTTTAACGTGTGTTTAAAATTGTTCAAAAATGTTCAACGTGTATTAAAAAATGTTCAAATTGTATATGAAATGTTAAAAAAATCACCACATATTTGAACATGAAAGTAAAAAACAAAAATTAGAAAAAGGAAAATGAAAAAATAAAATGGGAAAAGGGAAAAACAAAAGAAATAAAGTAACAAAGCTAGAAAAGAACCATACAAAAACATTAAAACCTGGTTGATAATCAGAACAAATACACTAAAACCGGCCGGAACTATTGGAAAACGTGTAAAACCTAGAGTAATACCCTAAACAACTTAGCATGTTTTTTGGCATCGTGAGGACATCATGCCGTCATATTGCATTGCATTAACTTAACATGAACATATTAGTCACAACAATATTTTTATTATTTCAAAGCCTAATTAATATTGCTATTACTATTCGTTTTCGTCCTAAACCCCTGGCCTTTCTCCCAAACTTTGCATATGATGTTCTTTTCTCATATTAGAGCTTGTAAGGCCTCATATGCAGTCTTATTCCAAATATAGACCCTAGCGGTTCCTTTCTAGAATAGAAGCGCATGTAGAGCCGCCGTAGCATATGACTCCATATCATACACACAATGTCATATGTCATGGTCTTTAGAAATTAAATATAACAACAATTCCACTACCAAAGAGACAATATGTATATGGATAGGGCATACAAGTGTAAAGATCCAAATTTATTACACACGAAGACCACATGGTCCAAACATCTCAAATAGTCTGAGTAAAATAAAGAAGTAATGCCTAAGGGGCGGAAACATAAAGCAAACCGTCACATTCCATCGATTCCAGGCTGCCAGCTTGAACCCGCTAATCTACTCGTCATCGTCGAAGAACTCCATGACTAACGAACCTATAGTCACAATTGGTGTAGTAGCATGTACCTGTAGTTGTTGTTGTGGAAAAGGTGAGTACTTTGGGTACTCAACAGGTCTCATCACTTAAGATACAAGAACTAGCCATACTTTCAGGTGCGATAAGGGTTAAATGGTGAAGTTACAACAAGCGGTTAAGCAACATACTATACTTACTTTTATTAGAATTTGAGATGAGAAAGCATATGCGAACGAGGTCATGAGGTGATGATATATCCACCTACCTACCCATTCATAACACTATGTTGTCCTCTCCTTCGGGAATTATCCCTCGAAGAAGAGACAATCAGGGCATGCACATGTTGGCAAATTTTTGTTAAATTGATTAAGGTTGTCCATGAATCAGCATTAAGCTCCAAATCATCCATAAACGCACATACGGGTTTCGGAGAATAGTTAAACCTGCAGGGGTACACCAACATACCCATTATTGGCTCCATACGCACTCTGTTAACAACTGGAATCTACCCCTTATAGGCACCCATTTTATGAGCTAGCACCGGAAGTTCCGAGCGGCACAACAACGCTTGCTCGGCGACACGAAATATTATGACCCAAGACATGCTGATTAAGGCAGTTTCGAATGAACGATACTTGCTCCGTTACTACATCCTAGTCCAAGAGACACCCGATGGGTCGACATCGAATCAAGAGTCATCGTATCTCTCACCCGGTCCCTAGTATCGCACCCAGTTCCGAGGTGGCTAGTACTAAGTCCCAAGTATCCACTCGTAGCTTCGCACGTGCGGACCAACATGGGATTCCACACCAATAGCCCAAGTTTTTTCAAAGATCCACGAGGCCATGGTCCTTGACAAAGAAAAGACAAGTTTGTAAATTTAAACCAGCTTGTGACTCCTAGATAGTTTGCAGTTATGGGAACTGTCAAGGGGGCATAAAAGACCCACATATGGTTAACACGCTCAATCATGGAACATGATAACAAGAACTCGATTCTTAAGGCAACTTTCTTTTCGAGAGTACGCCAATGGCGTACCTTAGCTTTATAGAAGGCAGAAAGTATAATTACAAGACGTCATTACAAGATGCGGACATCCCCAATGGCACACCCGACACCACACCAACCAAACTCATCTAGGCTACTCTCTCACAAAAGGATCTAAACCACGAACACCTAATCCGGCCGCTCTCCAATCCTTGAGCTCTTGGAGTACCTGCTCGACTAACTGTGGATGAGTTTTTTGCTGATGTGGTCGATTGAATAGTCTTGCATTCCTTTGCTTCCACAATGCCCAAGCCATCCCTATGATAAATGAGTCAAATCCTCGGATTGACCTGCCTGTGAGGTTCCTTCTTTGCTGAAGCCACCAATCTTGAAACGTGCTCAAGTTCGTCGGGGGTCGATGTTAATCTGAAAGAATTCGAAGCACCGGTGCCAAACCTCCCTAGCTTAGACACATTGAACGAGGATGCGATCGACGTTGTCCTCCTCCTATAGACATGTGAAGCAAGCTGATGGCTGGTCTTGCAGCCCATGTCGGGCTCGCCTGTCCGAAGTCCAAATTCTGTACTGCACCGTTAGCCAAGCAAAGATTTTGCACTTCAATGGTGCCCAACTCCTCCAGATGCACGGCGCCATGGGTGATCTTGTGAGCCCCTGACATAACCTATGATACACCGATTTTGCCGTATAGACCCCTGATACGTCGGCAGGCCAAGCAAACTGATCTGCCTGCTCTTCGTTGCGGGGCACTGTGGTAATCGCGAGGCGGAGATTTGCAATTTGAATATGCGCCATTGGGGATATTTAAATGAAACAAAAACAGTAAGGCATTAGGCCCAGCCTCCCACCCTTCGTCTTGTGCACTACTATATATCATAATGTCATATATTTCATCCATCCCAAAATAAGTGTCTTTAATTTAGTACAACTTTAGGGAGTACTTAACATGTCCCAGATAAGAGTAACGAAGGTAACAACATGGCATAAGACAGACTCTGCAAACCCTATGCATGACACTAAGCAAAGGTTAAGCATGCGTAATATAGCCATCACAAGGTTTGCTAGGAGGTGGATGTCAAGGTTGCCGGTTTGCTTAATTCCAACATGCCGGTTTGCAAAAATACCTCTGGCAAGGGATCCCATGAAGAGCACGCCACCCCAAGATTTTTTTAACCCACGGCTTGTCGTCGCACGCTGGATTAATTGACATGTGCTCCGTATGCTAAAAAAAATTGACATGTGCTTCATCAGCCAACTCACTTATTTCGCTCCTCTATAGTAACTTTGATATATTACTAGTGTTTTCTGCAGCGATTGCGGCAACACGGTGGTTGCCAAATTCCACAATCAGCCATACGTATGTCAGACGGGTGGGGGAAAATCAATGTGTATTGCGCCTTCATTTTCTACAAGCTGGTGAGGAAATCTCTAAAAAGGACTTTCAAAGCTCCCGTATGTCTGGACCGCAGTGTCTAGATTGTTTTTTACCATTCAACAGGATCCCCTAAATATCCACGGACCTGGTTGCAAATTTGAGGATGTTTTGCGGACGTGTGGACATCTGCATGTTCAACCAAAAGCAACCACGTTGTGACCCGTCACGTGTGGACATTTACGTCAGTCCATTTTAAGAGCTTGCGATTGGAGATGCCCTGAGCCCCAGGAAATCCAGGGTATACCTGTAAGTCAAAGTCTCGGGTATTTTGCGTCCTTCCGGTGCAAGTGTGCAAGACACCTGGCAGCTGACCGTTTGTAGCCTGGGTTCGACTGAACATCTCGCCCGGTTTGCACGCCAAGACGCCCCTGTAGTACTGGGCATAGACTTGGACGGGATCAACCGTCATGTTATGATCTGGGAGTGATCAGGCTACTATCACTGTCGATCGCGACCACGGACTTTGACAACCCTGTGCATGCAGCTAGCCAGTTAGGCTCTCTCGGCCGTCCTATCTGAAGGTGTCTTGCTTATATAACTATGGTCGATACCCCATTGCTAGCTGCATTGCATCCCTCTGGCTGGCTCCGAGGGCAAAGGATGGGTTTGAATAGATCGATGGGTTGTACGATACCTTGCTTGATCTTTCTTGCTGCGAGTCTACTACATGTACATGTGCACTCGGATGCTGATCCCTTGGGTACTTCCACGGCTTTGCTCTCAGTATGAAGGTTTTTTTTCCTTGCCAAGTCCAAGATTAATTAATTTTTCATGGTTACTATAGTACTAGAAGGGTTGGGCGCCCTTTGCTGTGTCGTTTGTATTATTGAGATTCTTAAAAAAATACTCATTTCATTGTGAAATATAAGATGTATTACTTTTTTGAAAAATCCAATCTCTTTAAGTTTGATCAAATCTATGAAGAAATATATCAAATTGGTGTTACTAGATTCATCATGAAATGAATTTTCATGATTTTTTGGCTTAATATTGTGGATGTCGATATTTTTGGCTCTAAAGTTGCTTAAAGTTAAAGAAATTTGTCTTTCCAAAGAATTAATACCCCTTGTATTTTGGAACTGGTAAAATATTTAGTTTGGCGGATGGGGAAGACGTGTTCTACTTTTATTTGTAATGTGGTTATTTGTGGACCTTTCATGGTGTAATTATATGTTATGCGCTAATCAACTCATACTTTTATGGGTAAATTTCTGCATCGGTGGCTACATGTACTATATTGGTGCTACAGTATCATCACGTGGTGGCGCTTCTTTTTTCTAGGTGGTAAGAAGGTGCACCGGGTTGATATGTTTTTCTAGCCAGTTGGTGTTGATTGATTTTAAAAATCATGGGCCGATCAAAATCGTAGACCAAATTCAAAATCGAATATCTCAATTAAATAAAAGAGCTTCAAAATTAGGAAATATGGCGAATTAAAATAATTATATGTGAGAGCTCCTTGAGAAATTATTGACCCGGTCCAAATCAAGTGACCAAGTTCTAAACTGAAGATCTCAATTAATTATGAGGACTTAAACATTAGGAAGCATAGTTTATAGTATAAAAGAATTGAATGAGAGTTTTGAGAAATTGTTGACTTGGTCAAAATCGGGACTTGAGGATCGCTCACGATCGCTCACGAACCTTCCAAGCTCTGCCCGGCCGCTCAATTGCCTCGCGATTCATGAAGTAGTTGGATCCCTCACGAGAGTATAATAAGTTAAAACTTATGAGTTTCAACTGAAACTTGTGATTTTCTCGCTCATTTTTACTAAGTTTCATAGATAAAATTTTAAGGTACATTTTTTTCGGTCGTAGCCACAAAAATCATGATTTTATCAGTCGCTCGTACTAAGTTTTAAGAGTTCAAACTTAACATTTATTTTCAAAATTCATCAAAACATATTCAAATGGATTTTATTTGAAAGCCCTCATCACGATAAACACGAATATGCAAATAGAACTTAATTTGGACTTTACATTTAAAAGTTTAAAAGATTGAAAATCGAAAGCCAAAAATAAAAGCACGCACAAGAGACTCGGTGCCCCCACACTTGTACCGCCCACTGCTTTGTTAAGCCCGACCCGCCCGAAGGTATGGTCAGGTTTAGATCAAAGCGATGGGCAGTACAAATTACAAACTTGACCTGATATAATGGAAAATTACACTTGAGTCCATGAGAGGACCCCTAACAGAGATGAAAGATCACAACTGGGTCTGAATCTTCTCTCGAATGAAAACAATCTAGTCGGTGCCTGGGACAGAACCACTTGGTCCGACAAGACCTCCCTATAACTGCATTGCCATGGACTCCATCCTGAAGCACACTATCTCCCTCTGGCATACGTACGCTGTTTAATTCAACACTAAATTGATAACCATTACAATCTCATGTCAGGCCTTTATGTCAGAAATTGTGAGATATATTCAGCTCAATAAATCAGAGTCTAATTCATTTATCGACTTCTAGCAATTCACAGTGTACGTATGTGAAAGAATTTTTTACAGAAGTTAGAAAAATGAAAAGTTCACCAGAGAGCCTCCTGAGAAAGTACAAAAATAATCAAAAGGAAACTGGGCTCAGCTCACTACAGCCCGAGATTTGATCCATTTCTTGCTCCACCCGCGTTCCATTGATTTTTACCTAACATGTTTCCCCATCCGTGCAGGTGAAGGATTCATCAACATAGATTGTGGGCTTCCAGACGGATCCAGCTACCTGGACGAGAAAATAGGTCTCAACTATACTTCAGATGATGGGTACATAGACACAGGAGAGAACCACAATATCTCTGCAGAATTTATTTATTTTGAAACAAGGCAAAAGACTTGCCATTTTCATTGAATAAGAAGAAGGTTTTAGAGTTGAGGCCAGCGGCCGAGTTACAATCCTCACTCTCGCGGCATTACATTACACAAATATTTTGCCCCGGCACGGCACCACCATGAGGCTTCCTCTTTGATTCGAGCAACAAGCACACCCACTGGAATTGCGTTGTTACGGAACACACGTGCATTTCGCTCTTTCCATATTTCCCAAGAAGTCAGTAGCATGATGGAAGTCAGCGCCCTTCGTGGTCGTGAGGTCCCAGAAGCATTGGTGCGCCACCACTCTTTGACCGAAGTTAAACCACCCCAATTCGCAGGGTGTACATCTTGTAAACCGAGCCAAGATTTAATCATTCCCCACACACGGATGGTGTAGCGGCATTGGAAAAGAAGGTGTGCCGCCGATTCCGGAGTTTGCTTGCAAAGAGGACAAAGATTACAATTTGGCCAACCCCTTCGCTGAAGCCTGTCCGCTGTCCAAACTCTGTTGTTGATGACCAACCAGGCAAAAAATTTGCATTTGGGAGGAGCCCAGTTCTGCCACACTAATAGGGGCATGTCCGTGTCCACTAGCCCAAGGAATTGTGTATTATAAGCCGACGCCGCTGAATATTGGCCATCATTGGTGAGCTTCCACGTACAATGCGCATGAACTGCTCAGGTCAAGTTTGAACCTCAGAAGCTTCCCCAATGGAGGCCGGAACTGCTACACCTTGTCTCCTGCCACGGCAGGCCTCAAGTACCTCGTGAGAGCAAAGTTCATGCACGGGAACTATGATGGCAAGGAGCGTGATCTCATCAGGTCGCCACTGGTGTTTGATGTCTACATGAGGCTCCATTTCTGGGACCGGATCAACGTCAACAGCTCGACTACGATTTACGTTGCTGAGGCCATCATTGTAGCTGCGGTGAGCTCAGTATCAGTTTGCTTAATAGACATTGGCAGGGGGACTCCCTTCCTGTCATCAATGGAGATGAGGAAGATGAAGAGCTCATTGTACCCAGCAGCCATGCACAATCAGTCCATCGCGCTCCAGGAACGGCGCAGTCTTGGCGCAAGCAGCCTAGTTAGGTAATATTAAGTTCAGAGACTGACATATTTTCCTAGCAAGTACTACTATATACTACTCCCTCCGCCCCAAAATAAGTGACTCAAAGTTCGTAAAAAGTTGAGTCACTTATTTTATTTTGGGACGGATGGAGTACTAAACATTGAACAATACTCGTAGTCTCGTACCTGTAAATACAGAGGGAGTACTAAACATTAAACTTTATACTAAATCAGTGACAATTTAAACTTTGCAGCGACAATTGATATGGATCGGAGGGAGCACAGTTTGCTATTTCAGATGTTGTGAAAGCATAATAATGTACATAAACATGAACTCGGTTTTACTTCTGCAGGTATCCGGATGATCCCTACAATCGTTTGTGGTGGCCATCACAAGGTACCTCAGGGTGGCTGAATCTATCTACAACAAGTGAAATTAAACGATATTCAACCGATCCATTCGAGGTGCCAGTTAGAGTGCTCCAAACTGCCGTCACCTCGCCTACCACCTCCACCCCTCTCAACTTGTCATGGGAAGTTCCTTCTGGCTGGCCGGCCACGGTACTGCCTGGGTACTACCTCAACATGTATTATACCGATTTCCAGGAGCAACGGCTGCGGGCATTTGATGTATACTACAATGGCTACCTGTGGGTGCCAAATAATCTGTCGATCACCCCAAACTATCTCTTTTCAGACTATTCAAATGCCACAGCTCCATTCACAGATAACAGTGGTTTCTACAATGTCCGCATCATCGCTACCAACACCTCCGTGCTGCCTCCCATGCTAAATGCATACGAGATATACTACCTCATCCAGCATGATGATACTGCAACCGATACACAAGATGGTACGTATACATCTCGATCTCCCAAAGTTTCCAGCCAATGGAGAAGAGTTCACCGCATAATTGTGAAGTCTCAGTTTTCCATTTTTCAAGCATGGGAAGCGAAATGATAAACACAAATATGTAAAGAGAAACAGCTAAGAACTCTTACCCTGAAAAAAGATAAAATAGATTTAGGAAAATGTCTGGTTCACCATAGCGCTAGCGCATGTTCCCACCATTACGAATAATACACTTCACATCATCCCAAAGATTGCTGAAAAGAATAACAGGTAATTCTTTGTGCACTCGCAAAAGTTAAGATATAAAGCCATTTCTACAAACATCAACATGGCAGGTACGGAAGTCAATTTTGGGCACAATGCAAAAAAAAAAACTTTTGGCTAGGTATCAGATCAACACTTATTTCCTTATAAATAAGTTCTAGATTTAGTTCATGATGTGTGGTGTCATGCTTTCAAATTAAAATTAAAATTCAAACTAATAGTATGTCAGAAGACAAGTTTGTTCAGAAAACATCTACCTTTTATTTATTTTTCCTTTCCTTTTTATTTATCACTTGTCACTTGTCAGAATGTTCTTACCTTTTCTACTCTTAATGTAGAACAAACTAAAACTTGAAACACCAAATGTATAAGGCTAGTAATTTTCAGAATTTTAATGCTGATTTGATATTTAAACCAATATCTTTGCACTTGTGCACAAAATACATCTCCAGCATTCAGCTTCTTGAACTACTTATTTCTCTTCATTGCAAATGATTTTTCATCCTAATTAGGTGCGCATAAAACTAAATGTACTTCATGTCTTCATTAAAAAAATTCAGTTACTATTTGGTAGGATGGGGGCATGCCTCCCTACTCAGGATAAGTAATTGCCGCTAGCAGTTTCCATGTTTATCAATTACTTTAATCAGGACCCTCTAGTCCTTCTTTCAAGGGGTTACAACCAGCACCATATGTAAATATGCAAATGCACTTCTAAAATTTTACAACTATTCCATTGCATTTCGTGCATACTGCATACAAAACTTATATATACTGCTAATACTTCACACATATCATGTATATTCCATAGAATAAAAGGAGAAACATCACAGATAATTCGCATACGAATACCACATTAAAATATTCACGCATTTGCATTGCAAATTAATAGGGTTTTCCTCAGTTTAAAAATTAATAGGGTTGTCAACTTATATTATTGTACTAGTACGTGCTAATGTCATGCTTTTTTCTATGCCATTTTTATTCTACTTAGTTGAAGCAATGATGAATATCAAAACTGAGTACCAAGTTGAGAAGAACTGGATGGGCGACCCATGTTTACCCGAAAAATATACATGGATTGGATTGACATGTAAAAGTGATGGAGTCACATCAAGAGTTAAAACTTTGTAAGTCTATGGTTAATTTTTTTTCATACAATTTTCAATTTTTGTAAACTGGCACTGAATATTGGTTCTAACTTCTAAGTGTGTGAGATTATCCAGATTTAAACCCTAACTCCAAATCATCCAACACATTATTTCTCCGAGATAGTAACACTAACAGAGTAAATCATTTTTTTCAGGGACATGTCCAAAAGTGATTTGCAAGGTGTGATATCTGAACAAATTTCTCGTTTGAAATCACTCCAACACCTGTGAGTATAACTTGCAACAAAATCATTGCTAAGTTAATAACTCAAAATTCTGTTAGTTAGTGGTATGTTTCCAAAATCTATTTCAGGAATTTGTCATTCAATAATTTATATGGAGCAGTACCTGATTCTTTAACAAGCTTATCGTCCCTTCGTGTCCTGTAAGTTCTACCCTTTGGCTGTTTATGAAACAAGGAACTCATACAGATTGATTGGGGGTGATTTGTTGTCTTTTTTCTTCTGCGGTGATTTATCGGGGAATCATCTTGATAGTCCATTTCCTGAAGCTTTATGCATGGCAGGTTCACTTACTTTAAGGTTTGGACCTCTTCCTGCTCTTTAACTTTGCTGCATAGATGCTGATACAATTTTGAAGCAGACTTCCTTGAGATCAACTTGTAAGAATTGGAATGCAACATCTACAGATTTGGGGTGAAACAAAAGTCAACATATTAAGTGTTTACTTTTAGACGCTGATGTCTAGTAAGCTGCCCCTCCGGAATATCCATATATGTGTTCATCCAATTCATTAGAGCAAAATTCTCTGTAATTTTAGGTATGACGCCATGAATGGAGATCCATGCAATGGAAAATCGCCAGAGAAGAAAAGCGTACTCCTCAAAATTGTCGTAGCAGTACCAGTGGTGATAGTGGCATTGTTGGCATGTACATTGACAGTGTTTTGTTTCTGCAGAAAGCAAGGTAGATATATCTCCTGTTAATTCCTACAAAATTGGTTTATTTCAAGATAGGAGTTCTAATTATGTCAACAAAAAAAATCCTTTGCTGCAACACATGATTTATCATGATACAGTTCCAAGTGTGCTACCGGGATGTGCTAATCTACCATGTCCAAAAAGTCATGAAGACGATAAAGGTCACTTACACACATCCGACAGCCGTGAATTCACATATGCGGAGTTGGTTGCAATAACAAATAATTTCTCCACATGCATTGGTGAAGGAGGTTATGGGCCTGTCTTCCATGGTGAATTAAAAGATGGTACTCAAGTTGCTGTGAAGATGCATTCTCCAACATCAGCAACAGGAAAAGGGATGGAAGAGTTTTTAGCAGAGGTATTTAATTTGAATCTATAGAGTATGACACACAAGTTAGATAAGCATGCATTCTTGTGCAAAATATATGTTTAATTTTCCAAGGAATTTTCATGTTATTCTTAGTATACTGAAAAGATCTGTGACATTAGGGGTAGTTTGTAGATCATTAGGTAAGTTAAATGACAGATAGAATTAACAAATGCATACCCAATGTCGTAAGGTCAAAGGGACAATGATTCCATCAATTTCATACGAATATATTTTTGAAACTGACTTCAGAACTACAAACACTTTTGAAGGGTCTCAAACTCTAAATTAGTTTGATTTTACTTTGTAGGTTGGGAGCTTAACAACCGTGCACCATAGGTATCTCGTTTTGCTCGTCGGCTACTGCACTGAGAAGGACCATCTATCTCTAATTTATGAGTACATGCCCAATGGAAGTCTTTATGATAACTTAAGAGGTTCGTAATTTGCAAACTCCAAAATTTATAATGCCGGACTTCCTTGTGAAATGCCTTTCCTGAAGAAAACACCATAATTAGTAGTATTATGTATCGTTGTTCTTTAGAAATCATGCAATGTACAAAACTTTTTACATGATTTTAAGTCTTCATTAAATGCATCTTGTATCACAATAATCATGTTTGTTGTGGAGATGATGATGCCAATCACTTTGTGGTTGCAACCTGACAAATTGTTAGCTTTTACAACTTCAATTGTGGTGCTTCAGGCAGAAAGGCAATTGTTCAGACACTGGGATGGCGTGATCGAGCACAGATTGCACTTGAAGCTGCCCAAGGTATACTTTGGCGAAAACACTAAATTTCTTGATTTTTGCTAGTTAAATGCACAAAGGAATATATGATAATGTGTGCTTTTTACATAGGTTTGGACTACTTGCACACGGGATGTGTGTTACCAATAATTCATAGAGACTTGAAGTCCCACAACATTCTTCTAGGACATGACATGGTTCCCAAGATCTCAGATTTTGGATTGTCCAAGTCATACATCAATCTGGCACAAAGTCACATATCTGTGACAGCTGCAGGAACTCTAGGCTACATCGATCCAGAGTTTGTTTTCTTACCTATTCTCTTATAATCATGTATAAAGTTATTAGGAAGTAAAAAAACACTTCACTGTCAGAAAAAATGTGTATTGAATGATGCTATATTAATTAAATAAAGGCCTCATGGTAGGCAATCAGACCTTTGTAATGAACTCATGCACATGCAAGCGTCTTTGATTTAGACACCAAATTAATATTGAAGTTCCCACCAGAAATTCTAGTTCCGCCTCACAATTTACTGTAGCTGTGTAAAAAAATTCTAGGTTCAAACTCATTGAATATTACGAGTAAAAAAATGTGGAAAATCCAACAAACAGTATATTAAATGGAAAAATAAACCATGCATGCTACATCGTAAAATAAAAATAAAACATCATGCAGATTTGGTGCCCAAAGAAGAACTAGATTGCACCTGCACAACAAAGGGTGGTGGTATATGAATCCTGATAATCAGGCATTGTTGGCCCGTGTGTGCATTGCTTCATTTTGTACTTAATTGCATAAAATTCAAATAGCTTTGACGAAACCAACTAACCAGGTACTTTTGTTCAACTGCTCTTATCTAGGTACTGTGTTAGCGGCAGGCTCACCACAAGTAGTGATGTCTTCAGCTTTGGAGTGGTTTTACTAGAGATTGTCACGGGTGAACCTCCAATCTTACCGACCCATGTGCATATCGTGCAGCGTGTAAAGGAGAAGGTTATCGTGGGCAACATTGAGACAATAGTTGATCCACGACTACACCGTCAGTATGACTTCAGTTCCATTTGGAAGGTTGTGGACATGGCACTGCTTTGCACAAGAGAGTCGTCTAGTGAGAGGCCAACAATGAGTATGGTGGTCTCTCATCTAAAGGACGCCCTAGAACTGGAAGAAGCACGTGCAAGTGCAAGCACCATTAGCCAAGTCGGTTCTAATGCCGACCTGTCAATCAGTTGGGTAGCATCTGGAAGATGAAGCCTAAGTCATCCATTCTGAAATTACTCTTTAAATATTAGTCTATCCATGGACCTGTACGCCTGTCTAATGGAGTCATTGATATGTATGCACAACTTAAGAGATGTATCTGTGACGTATAACATATCATGCATCCTGTATCCTATAGAACTATGCAATGTCTGAAACTTTAGCTTCGTAGGTGATGTCTTAAGAGTATTTCAAAGATCAATCAGAAAGACTGCCTGAAAAAGACTATAACAGGGTATCGGAATTGCCACTTCCAAATGTGGAAGTTCTTCTGCAAACCGGAGCAATATGTAAAGCTGAAAAAATTACCTGGATCTATATTTTCTGTCACTTCTCTGCAACAGAATATCCTGTTGCATACATACCAAAGTTCTGTTCAGGAGCATCTACAAGCAAATGAAAGCTCGTCCAATGTTAAATGAAAAAATAAAACAAGACGAAACATGATGAATTCTCAGTTGCTAATACGAACAAGCACAAACGATTCGAACCTGCAATTCGCTATTTTACAGCTAAAAACGCCAGGAATTCGATTGAGCCCGAGTTAGGCCATCTGGTGCGTAGCAATGCATAGCGAAATCATGCTGGAACATACAACTGCAACACATGGATATGGATCAAAATTTGAAGCATTCGATGAATCAGGTTGCGGTGTAACCTAGATACCTCGACAAGGATACGCTGCTGCAAACTGTGGCAGGAACTCGAAGCCTCGCCACCAGCACCAGATGGGGGAACATGGCCGCGGGGAATCGGAGGGGAGCTGGCTAATCTCGATGACCACCCGAGGCTGCTCACGCTGGCGACTCGCAAGTCAACGCCCAAGGGGAGCGAGAGAAGCGGATTTTTTTTTTCTGTTGCTGGCGCGGACTGCGCAGGAATGTTACGGAGAATATGGGATATATGTCCGGTGTTTCCTCGGAAAGTCGGAAATGGCTCCATTTAGAAAGAAAAAAAACAGAATTTAACTCTTTAAATTTCAAAAAAATGAAAAGTACATGTACTCCCTCTGTAAAGAAATATAAGAGCGTTTGGATCACAGGGAGTACATAGGGATGTATATTGAATGTTTGTAAAATTTAATGATGAAATACGTTTTGACATGAGCAGCGAAAAAAATCATGCAAGGGCCCAGGATTTGAAGATTTAAAGAGTGTCTATTCAAAATTCAAAGATTAAATTTTTTATTACAGCGATATATTAGAATTGATCGTAACATGAAATTGCTTCATATTTTAGAAAACAGGCATAAAAAGCGTTCGGCTTTAAATTAATACTAAAAAGTCAACATAGCCAACGTAACATAGTTATAACATACTTATATTGTAAGCGATGAAATTACAAATGAGCTACGGACTACTTATAGAGTACATCAAGATTTAAGAGGGGCCATGAGTCCGTAAGCGACGCAGTTACGAATAAGCTTTCCTATGGTAAGCATTAAGCTGCTTTCTTGAGCAAGACATTCTCACCGTGTCATTGTCCTTCCTCTTCGTAAGAGGACACCATTGCTGCAAAAAAAAAAGCACCATTTAAAAATGTAATTAGCAAGGCAAGAAGGGAACAATCCTTCAATAGAAATTTTGTTGCGAATAGTCTAGAGGGACCGGGTTAGGGGCGAAGCCAGGAAAACAGGTAGTTGGGGTCAACACGAACAAGTAAAACTAATATATCCTCTCAAAAATAAAGTAGCAATAATATATGGCTAGAATGCGTAATTTTTATTAACTAACATGTCTACAATATTTTTAGTAACCTCACATAAATAAGAAACCATAGTAGCCAATGTATCATAACAAAAAAAAAACTCTGATTACAAAAATAGGTACCTCTTTATTTTTATTTTTTTGCGGGTGAGGTACTACATCTTTATTTTGCTAGCTTACTTGACGTTGTGATTGGGGTGTGACTTGAGGCACTAATCTAGATTGTGTAATCCATGTCATTATCCATCTAGACCGTCAAGTAATTTTAAGAAAAATCCACATGTCAAACGAACCCTAAAATAATACTAGGAGAATAGGAATTTAAGATGTTAAATCTCACTCCTTCAGATTAATAAGATGGATAAATCAACTTTTCTGTCACTTATAAATTGAATCTGCAGACCAGATGAAAAGGATTAGAGACCAGCAGCGGCCGGCGGCGGTTCAGGCGAACTGGTAACAGAGAGGCTGGGGACGACACGAGGCTAGCGAAAGGACATCATTGAGCGATCAGTTTTTTTTAAATCACTAAAAAACTAGCTATCAATCTTTTTTTTTTTCTCAAGAACTCACGCCACTTTATTGATTCATAACAATGTTCATAGATACACGAGCTGGGTCATGGGGATTTCCCAACCAAACATGTCTACCAAGACCTAAGTTGTTACAAGCATACTTTGACGAGATTTCATCAAGCAGCGATCACTGGTCTCATTTCATCCTAAATTTCACCAGGGCTGTACAGGGACTGAAAATAGCCTTGCCTGCCCGCATATGCGATTGTGTGACAGATTAGGCAGCTTGTTTCATCCCTCGGTGTACAAAGCTAGAATGTAAACTGAAAGCCATGCGCTCTTGCATGCGAGACAAGGCAAGTGGAGGCCGTTTCAATCCTTCCTTGTTTGGTTTGGAAGGATGTTCATCACGACTACTTGGTACAAAACAAAGGTCAATAATTCTTGTTTCGAGGCTGCATTTGGCTTCCACTAGCTAAGGTGTAGTCTGGAAGAAATCCACATCTAGTACCATCCAATAGCTGTAGCTGAGCCACCATGCACGCATGATGATATATTTAGGGTAAACGTGGTAATGCAAGCTTCAAAATTAAGATGAAAATTTGATGATGCAGATATTTTCTCTTGGCGATGCATTTTCTTGCTGATCTGAACACGCATGCATGCCTTGTCCGGTAGCGTCACGCTGGGCTCTATAAAACCCACCACTCGCATGCATTCCTCCACCACTCGACTCCACACACAATCCAAAACAATGGCTTCCATGATCTCCATCCTCTTGCGCTGCTCACTCCTAGTTCTCCTCCTTGTCCAGTCCACACACTCCTCCGTCACCCCGAAGCCCAAGAACGCCATTGCCGAGGAGCACAAGCCGGCTCTTCCTTCCAGCTCGAACACCTACATCGTCCTCACCAACCACCTCGCCAAGCCGTCCAAGTTCGACACCCTCGAGCACTGGTACGCGTCCATGGTGGGCAAGAACTCCAGCCGCATCCAGTACACCTACGGCACCGTCATGCACGGTTTTGCGGCTCGTCTCACCGACGGCGAGGCCCAACGCATGGCGACCGTCCCCGGCGTGTCCCGCGTGTACAAGGACAGGCTGTACCACACCCAGACCACGAGGTCGCCGTGGTTCATGGGCCTCCACGACGACTTCGGCGCGTGGCCGGACGCCGAGTTCGGCGACGGCGTCATCATCGGCTTCGTCGACACCGGCATCTGGCCGGAGCGCGCCAGCTTCAGCGACACCGGGCTCGGCCCCGTCAGGTCCACCTGGAGGGGCAAGTGCGTGGACGCCCCGGGATTCAACGCCAGCTTGTGCAACAACAAGCTCGTCGGCGCCAAGTCCTTCATCACAGTCGACGAGCTAGATGCCGGTGGCCTCGCCGATTCGAGTCCGACGGACATCGATGGGCACGGAACGCATGTGTCGTCAACGGCTGCAGGCTCCGAGGTCCCCTCGGCCGATCTCTTCAAGTTCGCGGGCGGTAGAGCGAGCGGCGTGGCGCGCATGGCGAGGATCGCCATGTACAAGGCGTGCATCCGGGGCGGATGCTCCTTGTCGGCCATTACCGCGGCGGTCGATGCCGCGGTGAGCGACGGCGTGGACCTCATCTCCATGTCCCTCGGAGGCCCCGTGGAAGCCTTCTACGACGACCTCGTCACCGTCGCCACGTTCGGCGCTGAGCGCAGAGGCGTCTTCGTCGTCATGTCGGGCGGCAACTACGGCCCGAATGCGTCAAGCATAACCAACGTGGCCCCATGGATGACGACCGTCGGCGCCGCCACCACGGACCGGGTGTTCCCGGCGACACTCAGGCTCGGGAACGGGGTGGTGCTCACCGGGCAGTCCCTCTACAACATCCCGTTCTCCCAGGGCGCGGGCACGATCCCGCTAGTGAGCAGCGACTGCGGCAAGTACGGCGACCTGACGCCCGACAGGGTCATGGGCAAGGTCGTGGTGTGCTCCAAGGGTGTAGGAGCTTGGGCCGGCTTTAACGTGGAGAGAGCCGGCGGAGCCGGGATGATTTCCGCCGATAGTAGTGTACGGTTCGGGGACGCGGTGAAGGCCCAACCCTTCAACCTTCCCGGTCTCCAGCTCAGCTCCACCGGCGGCAAGAAGCTGGCCGATTACATGTCGTCCGTGGCGTACCCGGTGGCGTCCTTCAAGTTCACCTGCAACGCGGTCACCGGCGAGAACCGGGCGCCGATGGTGGCGGGCTTCTCCTCGCGGGGCCCCAACCCGATTGTCCCCGAGATCCTGAAGCCGGACGTCATCGCGCCGGGAGTGAACATCCTCGCCGCCTGGTCTGGTGCCGCCTCGCCATCTGGCTCCAACATGGACCCGCGGAGAGTGGAGTACAACATCCTCTCGGGGACGTCGATGGCGTGCCCGCACGTGGCTGGCGTGGCGGCCCTGATCAAGAAGCGGCACGGCGACTGGACGCCGGCCATGATCCGTTCGGCGCTGGTGACGACCGCCGGCCCGCTCGACAAGAACGGAAGGGACATCGTGGACAGCGGCAGTGCCGTCGGCGCCGCCGTCATGGCAGCGACGCCGCTGGCGGCCGGGGCCGGGTTCGTGCTCCCGCGGCTCGCCATGGACCCAGGCCTGGTGTACGACGCCGGCACGCAGGACTACGTCGACTTCCTCTGCACCCTCAACTACACGGTGGAGCAGATGCGGATGTTCGTGCCGGAGCTGACCAAGTGCGCGACGACGATCCCCGGCGGCGTGGCCAACCTCAACTACCCGTCGTTCGTGGTGGTGTTCGACGGCCGCACCCGCGTCCGCACGCTGACGCGGACGGTGACCATGGTGTCGGCGCGCCCCGAGAGCTACAACGTGACGGTCGCCGCGCCCGACGGGGTGAACGTAACCGTGACGCCGGCGACGCTGGAGTTCAGGTGGCCGAAGGAGAGGAGGAGTTACAGCGTGCAGTTCAGCAGCGAGGCGGGGGCGAAGGCGAGGCCGGCCGGCACGTGGGAGTTCGGCCACATCGCCTGGGAGAACAGGAAGCACCGGGTCAGGAGCCCCGTCGCCTTCAAATGGGACAACTGATGCCATGCATGCAGGCCGGAACTCTGAGAGTGAGTCTGATTGCCTGAGCTCTGAGAGAGTAATGTTTTGATACTTGAGAGTTGATCTGTAATGAAGAAGAAGGAGAATCAGCATTTCATTGTGGTGAACTTGTGATGAAGAGAAAGGAATAATCATCATGTTAATTTTTCTCCTGTCCAATTGCATCTAATTTCGTATGGATAGTCGTCCAACTTCATGGAATGGAATCATACATGGTACATAGTTTTAATCTGTAGACCCGCATTTGCATTTTGCATGGCTCTCTCAGTGGCTGACCATGCATATTTCCTTGGTGATGCATTCATGTTTAGCTAGGTTAGAGTACTTGAGATGTACTTCTATCATGGATGGTACTGTACGTCATACGTCTAAACAGACTGGTGTTGCTTCCGCGCATCATCTGCCGTCGTATTGTATCAGGACAAATGCTACTTGGAGAGAAGCAGATTTGAAAATAGATAACAACCATATTAGAAAGTATCAACACCTATAATGTCTAACAAATATAATATGAAAATATTTTAATGAATGGTATTGTATGTCATATGTCTAAACAGAACATTTGGGTCAGTCGATTGATTGGATTCATGAACATGATAACAC
This sequence comes from Aegilops umbellulata, assembly GCA_032464435.1. Taxonomy (NCBI): domain Eukaryota; kingdom Viridiplantae; phylum Streptophyta; class Magnoliopsida; order Poales; family Poaceae; genus Aegilops; species Aegilops umbellulata. The sequence goes on from CP136058.1 coordinate 338,816,331, forward strand.
GTTCTTCGGCCTTCTTCTCTCTCACAAGCCTTTCCTCCTTGAGTGCATGCCTCCGCTCCTCCGCCTTCAACTTCCTCTCTCCGGCCGCCAACTTAGGCCTCCATTTCTCGTCCTCCAAAGACTTGAGCTCATTCCACCTTTCCGCCTTCTCTTCTTTGCGTTCGATCACCAATGATTTCTTGGTCAGTCATAGACACAAGCTTTTTCTTGTAGTTGCCGCTGAAGGCTCCTCTCCTTTTCCTCTCTCTTGCAATCTGGTTAGCACCGGGCCTCTTATTGGGATTTTCATCCTCCTCGTCACTGGCTTCAACGATATGCTAATCCTTGACCTCTGCGGAGTGGCCTTGAAGTTTCTCCTAATCCACTTCTCATTGTTGGCAAGTTCTTTGTAGCAATGGTGCAACATGAAGCCCTTGCCACCATTCTTCTTGTTGTGTTGCTTATATAGCTCTTGGACGAGAGGCACATAAATATTTTCACCACACTCGGTGGCAAATGGTTGACTTGATCAATACAACCGAACCATTGGTTGCATTGCTTTTGGATGGTGCCCCGGCAGTGCCCAAAAGACCCTTGAGTGCGGCTTGATGTGACATCCACGATGGTGCTATGGTACTCTTCCGTCCTACCCCAATACTTCTCTTTTGATTGATCTGTGTCAACCGATGCATCAAGCGTCACGTTCATCCAAGCTTGACAAAAAGCAATCTTCTTCTTGGCAATAGTTGTGTATTCTCGGTCTCTTCATGCTTGATTGTGTCTTCATGGGATTATCGACCTCCTCGGCCTTGTCCTCCTCCTCCACTTCAGGATCATCCCCCCACCCTCTATTGTTGAGAAAACATCGGATATTCATATTGAGGGGCGTAGGGGTGGCTAGCGACGGGGTACAAGCAGCCGGACAAGTCGAGGTGGTGGAGTTGCCTTCTTCTTCGCCTCAGCCTTGGCAAGCACCTTAATGGCCGATGTCGGCTTCTTCGCCCACTTACCGCCAGCCAAATCAAGAGAAGGGCGAATTACCGTCGCTGGGGCCGGCCTTGCCACCGCTCTTGCTACCGGCCTTGGTTGACGATGGGGAGGCCCGAAGCAAGTTTTTGGTCCCTGGACTCTTCCTTCGTGTGGGCAGAGGCACGTGGGTCGACTCCGACGGCGTCACGCCGACGGCGGTGGCCGGCGAGGTGGTGGAAGTCTTGCAATTCATTCCGGCCAAAATCAGGGGCATCGATGGCAAGAATGGGTGGCGACGACATGAAGTGGTGGCTGTTCGAGGGCCGAAATATTTACTATGGGAGGCATCGGTCGAGTATATTTGAGAGAGTCGGGCTGCCTTTTGCGGCCAACTCATATATATTTTTTATGCTCTAACGGTTTGAGAGATCGCTAGGTATGACAACTTCTCGAAATGAAGAGTTAAAGATTGGGTGTGGCTAGATCTCAGTCAACTGAGATATAGCAAGTCTCAGGCAAGCGATAAAACATATAAAAAGGAAAAAAATAGATTGGAACTTTTGCATGAAACTTCACGTAAGATCCCACAATTATTGTAGCGCTGAGACTTGGTAAGTCTCAGTCGACTGAGATTTAGCAATCCTGTTAAAGCTTTTAAGAGACCGGTTAGAGATGCTCTAAGTAGGTAGCTATGTCAGCCTATGAATTTTTGTTTTGAAAAGGAGGATATCCCCGATCTCTGCATCAGGACGATGCATGCAGCTATATATTATTAATAGTGCGATCCAACAACCGAACATCATCGACCCGGAAAAAAGCGAAAAACAAACCTAAGGCCGTATACCTTGCGACAATAACTCTGCCAGATAGCCACTAACCCTATGATACAAGGCACAACATAACGAAAATACACAACTCCTAGGCTACGCCTTCAAGAAGGAATATTCGCACGTGCACTGATGATGGCGAGTCCACCACAAGGTTGAACTTCGGATTTTCATCCCAAAAGCAAAGCTTCAATCCACCACCTTCAACAAAGGACACGACGCAAGCGCGCGACAACATAGCCTAATTAGACATCTTATGTTTCCACCGGAGTGCATAAACTTGTTGTTGAAGCCATATGTACCATCTGCCCTTATCCGGCTACCGACGCCTCGATAGCTGGATACCTTTGGAGGAGACAACGGAAGACAAAGACGTCCCATACCGCCTACCTCCCGCTACTGTCACACCACCTTTGATCCAACAACAACAGGCTAAACTTGACACCTCTGCCAAAGCCACCGTGCATCACCTGCCGACAACAGGCATGACTTGACGTCTCCATATAAGAAGTCGTGTGTAGCATCCGACGGTAGCACATCCACTAGTGGCTTCACCTGCCGACGACAGGCACCGCCCGACAACTCCGAAAGAGGTACATGTGTCACCTGTCGAGCCGCATCAAACCCGATCTATTGATGGAAGGGACGTCCCATACCGCCACCAGCCTCAGAAGGCTGTCACTATCTCGAGATCCGGACTCCGAGTCGCCCACATGACCATGGAGTCTGCCGCCATTGATGAAGAGGGGTTGCCGCCCCAATTTCGGGCGCTACAGGGAGCACCCACCGTCGCGCCAGCCGCTGTCGTCGCCCATACAATAGCAACCGCCGCCGAGATCCCACATCAAGCGTCATCGACGCCGAAGAAAGCTCCAGCCGCCATGCGCGTCCTATGACGAGCCCGGACACAAGATCCCAAGATCTGCCTCCACCGGCGCCGCCACAAGGACCCACCACCTGGCCAGTCAACCCCGGCGTAGGGGACGCCGCCACCACCATGGTCGGATCCGGGCCAGCCGTCGCCACTGCCAAGACCGGATCCGGGCTGAACGCCACCGCCACCGCCATCAGCCACGCCCAACCACACCTTCATCTTCTAGCCACGTCCAGCCAACCGCACACACTATGCACAGCCGATCTCCACCCGCGCAGCCAAGCGCCGCCGCCGGGAGCCGCCACGGCCGTGCTTTGGATCCGCATGATGTCATCGCCGAAGCCATCATCCCGCGCCGCACGACATCGAGCGAGGAGAAGGAAAATCCCCGCTGCCGCCTACGCCGACCGGATCGGCACACCGACGACGGCAAGGGAGGGAGCTGTGAGATGGCGGACGAGCCCCGGCTGCTACGGTTCGCCCCCTCGGTCGCTTGCGGGAGCGACGCGAGGGGTTGCGCCCGATGCCAGAGTTACTCTTGTTGGAATTTGCTAGTGGGCTTTTGTCCCAAAGCCCAACTAAAATTCTGAAATTCTCTTGGCCCATTCATGCACACATGTGAGTGGAGTGAGTGAGGCTAATGTTTAGTCCCACCTCATAAGTTGAGAGAGAGTTGCACCTCTTTATAAGGTGAGCTCTTCTACCACTTGTATGAGCATGAGAAGAGGAGACCTACACGCACACTCCTCCTCGTCGCTCGCCTCGCCACGCCACGCCTCGTCACGACGCGCCGCGGGTTGCGGGATTGAGCCGAGCCTAGGACAAAGCTATGCACGTTGTCTATATTTTTGTTGCTCGGGAAGAATTAATGAGTCATTAATTAATAATTAATGAACGCGTTAATTACTGAACTGTTTCCAATTCTTTTGGATCGTGACGACTCGGACGTGGGGTTTACTCCCACGACCTACCTGGCCCGCACTATATAGTCAGGCAGACGTCTACCCTAGCCGCCGCCGCTTCGTATGGTTTTGCACCACCGTTCCAAATCATTGCACCGCCAAACAAGTCTTCTCCATTCCTCCTTTCGGCGTGCACCGGGAGAAGGGATAGCAGGTCTCCGAAACCCCGCCTCTTGTAATCCTGTACGGGAGAGGGGCGATCAGGTTTTTGGGGAGCGCACTCGCGCGACTGCTGGCAGTGACGACTTCGCGAACGACGACTTCTTCCCTGACCTCGGCAACCTCATCCTCGACGACATGGGCGACAACGTCAACGCCGACGGTGCTGCTCCCACTGCACCATATGTGATTCTATCCTTCCTGTTCGAGATCATGGTAGAATTCATGTCTCTAGTATGTGCCCTAGATGTGATCTGTTCATCTCCTATGCTAGTTCACATGATTAGTTTAATCTCTGCTACTTTAGTCATGATTTAGCTTCTGTTTATTCGGATTAAATCTCGTAGTAATTTGCTCATATTTCCAACAATCCAAAAACCTGAATATAGGCAATTTACTCCGAGTGGTTTTGCTGCGCATTTGAAGCCGCCTGCCTTTAAGGGGGCGCAATATAAGAGGTGGCGCACGAGAGCAGTCTACTGGTTTCAGACCATGGGCTGCTATGACGCCACCAAGGGCAAGCCTGAGGGTGATCTTAATCCAGCACAACTGGAAGCTTTTGAGAAGATCGATAATCTCTTTAAAGGCTCTCTTCTGAGTGTTCTAGATGATTCCATTGTGGATTTGTATATGTCGTTTGAAGATGGCAAGGACATGTGGGCTGCGCTCGAGGCCAAGTTTGGTGCCTCGGACGCCGGCAGCGAGTTGTATGTCATGGAGCAATTCTATGACTACAAGATGACTGATGAGCGCTCTGTTGTACAGCAGGCTCATGAGATACAGTCGCTCGCAAAAGAACTTGAGTCCTTCAAGTGCATGTTGCCAGACAAATTTGTTACCAGAGGCATCATTGCCAAGCTTCCACCTTCGTGGAACAATTTTGCTACTTCCCTGAAACACAGGAGACATGAGTTTTCTGTTGCGGATCTCATTGGTACTCTTGATGTTGAAGAGAAGGCGAGAGCAAAGGACACACGTGCTCGAGTTGCTGAGGGAGCTTCTAGTGCCCACATGGTACAGAAGAAGAACTTCCAGCCCAACAAGTTCAAAAACAACAAGAACAAAACTCAGGGCAAAGGCAAGTTTGATACAAAGAACAAGCCATCACATTCTACCAACTTCAAGAAGAATTCTCATAAGAAGGGGAAGGGACTTTTCCATGTATGCGGTGATCCTAATCACTTGGCTCCGAAGTGTCCTAACCGCTTTGAGGAGCGCGAACATGAGAAGAGCGGCAAGTCCGCTAATGTTGTCATCGGTGATACTGATATGAAGGAATCAGGGTACGGTATTTTTCCTACCATCCTTTCAGTATTTCAATCTCCTAATTGGTTCATTGACACCGGTGCCAATGTACATGTTTGTGCTGATGCCTCCATGTTTTCTTCTTACCAGCCAACAGGGACTTCACCCGTGCTGATGGGGAACGGGTCACATGCCATCGTTCGAGGTGTTGGTACGGTCGATGTGAAGTTTACTTCGGGGAAGACTGTGCGTCTGAAGAACGTTCATCATCTGCCGTCCATCAATAAAAATCTCGTTAGCGGTTCCCGTTTATGTCGAGATGGTTTCAAGTTGGTTTTCGAATCCAATAAAGTTGTAATTTCTAAGTATGGACAATTTGTTGGAAAAGGCTATGAGAGCGGAGGCTTGTTCCACCTGTCTTTGTCAGATATTTGCACTGAAGTTATTAATAATGTTTGCCACAATAATGAGTCTGATATTTGGCATTCACGACTTTGTCACATTAACTTTGGTTGCATGACGCGGCTAGCCAATATGAATTTAATTCCAAAAATCCCTACTGTCAAAGGCTCTAAGTGCCAAGTATGTGTGCAAGCTAAGCAACCTCGCAAGTCCCATAAGACTGCAGAGGCAAGAGACTTGGCGCCACTAGAGCTTATACATTCAGATCTTTGTGGGATGAATGGTGAGGGAGTCCTGGATTAGGGGGTGTTCGAGTAGCCGGACTATACCTTCGCCGGACTCCTAGACTATGAAGATACAAGATTGAAGACTTTGTCCCGTGTCCGGATGGGACTTTCCTTAGCGTGGAAGGCAAGCTAGGCGATGCGGATACTCAAGATCTCCTACCATCGTAACCGACTCTGTGTAACCCTAACCCTATTCGGTGTCTATATAAACCGGAGGGTTGTAGTCCGTAGGACGAATCATCATCATACACAATCATACCATAGGCTAGCTTCTAGGGTTTAGCCTCCTTGATCTCGTGGTAGATCTACTCTTGTACTACCCATATCATCAATATTAATCAAGCAGGAGTAGGGTATTACCTCCATCGAGAGGGCCCGAACCTGGGTAAAAACATCGTGTCCCTTGTCTCCTGTTACCATCCGGCCTTGACGCACAGTTCGGGACCCCCTACCCGAGATCCGCCGGTTTTGACACCGACATTGGTGCTTTCACTGAGAGTTCCTCTGTGTCGTCGCCTTTAGGCCCAATGGCTCCCCTGATCATCAACAACGATGGGGTCCAGGTTGAGACTTTTCTCCCCGGACAGATCTTCGTCTTCGGCGGCTTCGCTCTGCGGGCCAATTCGCCTGGTCATCTGGAGCAGATCGAAAGCTACGCCCCTGGCCATCAAGTCAGGTTTGGAAGCTTAAACTACACGGCTGATATCCGCGGAGACTTGATCTTCGACGGGTTCGAGCCACAGCCAAGCGCGCCGCACTATCTCGAGGGGCATGATCTAGCTCTGCCTCCGAACAGTGTCCTGGAGGCCGCACACGCACCGGTTCCGACCCTTAACTCGGAGCCTATTGCGCCAATTGAGGATGAGCGGTTGGACGTCACCTCGGGGGCCGCGATCTCAAAGGCGATCGAGCCGAACGCCAGCCCCGCACTCCGCGTGACCCGTGACCCCGAGGGTCCGGACTCCTCCCCGGACTCCGACCCCCCCGCGCCCCTGCCAGTCGAAGCCGATTGGGCGTCGATAATGGAGTTCACCGCCGCGGACATCTTTCAGCACTCGCCTTTTGGCGACATCCTGAATGCTTTCAAGTCTCTCTCTTTATCAGGAGAGCCCTGACCAAATTAAGGTCAGCGAGAATGGGATACGGACGATGAAGAAATTCAAAACCCACCCACCACCCACTTGGTAGCCACTGTCGACGATTTAACCGACATGCTTGACTTCGGCTCCGAAGACTTCGACGGTATGGATGACGAGGTAGGAGACGAACAGGAACCAGCACCTATAGGGTGCTGGAAGGCCACCTCGTCATATGACATATATATGGTGGATACTCCAAAAGATGGAGATGGCGATGGAACAGTGGGGGATGACACCCCCAAGAAACAGCCAAAGCACCGGCGTCAGCGGCGTCGCTCTAAATCCCGCCAAAGCAAAAACGCCGATTCCGGCACGGGAGATAATACTACCCCGGATAGCGCCGAAGAACACCCAACCCAGCAAGATTCGGCGCAGGAAGATGGAGAAGCCAGCCCTCATGAGAGAGCGGCAGAACGAGAGGTTGAGGATGATAACTATATGCCTCCCTCCAAAGACGAGGCCAGCCTCGATGACGACGAATTCGTCGTACCATCAAACCCCGCCGAACAAGAGCGTTTCAAACGCAGGCTTTTAGCCACGGCGAACAGCCTAAAGAAAAAGCAGCAACAGCTTAGAGTTGATCAAGATTTGCTAGCTGATAGATGGACTGAAGTCCTTGCGGCCGAAGAGTATGAACTCGAGCGCCCCTCCAAGAATTACCCAAAGCGCAGGCCGCTACCCCGATCAGAGGAGGAAGCGCCTACATCACCAGCGCACGACATGGCAGACCGGCCACCTCGCGGCCGCGATAGAGAGGCCTGTCGGACCTCCACCCAAGCCATGCCCCGACGCCGCTCAACCAAGGCACGGGAAAATGCGCCAGACCTGCGAGATGTACTGGAGGATAAAGCAAGACAAACAAGATCGATCTACGGATCGCGCAGGCGCCCGACGACACGTGACGATGATCTTTACTTCGGACACAATAAATCCGGCCGGGCCGAACACAACAGACATAGCTCTTCCGAGCTGCGTCGTGACATAGCCCAGTACAGGGGCGCCGCACACCCACTATGCTTCACAGATGAAGTAATGGATCATAAAATCCCAGAGGGTTTCAAACCCGTAAACATCGAATCATACGATGGCACGACAGATCCGGCGGTATGGATCGAGGATTATCTCCTTCACATCCACATGGCACGTGGCGATGATCTACACGCCATCAAATACCTCCCGCTCAAACTCAAAGGACCGGCCCGGCACTGGCTTAACAGCCTGCCAGCGGACTCAATCGGTTCTTGGGAGGACCTGGAAGCCGCATTCCTCGACAACTTCCAGGGCACTTATGTGCGACCACCGGATGCCGACGACCTAAGACACATAATTCAGCAGCCAGAGGAATCGGCCAGGCAATTCTGGACACGGTTCCTAACAAAGAAAAACCAGATAGTCGACTGTCCGGACGCAGAGGCCCTAGCAGCCTTCAAGCATAACATCCGCGACGAGTGGCTTGCCCGGCACCTGGGATAGGAAAAGCCGAAATCTATGGCAGCCCTCATGACACTCATGACCCGCTTTTGCGCGGGCGAAGATAGCTGGCTAGCTCGCAGCAACAACTTATCAAAGAACCCTGGTAATTCAGATACTAAGGACAAAAGTGGCAGGACACGTCGAAATAAGCAAAAGCGCCGCGTTAGCAACGACAACAATGAAGATACGACAGTCAACGCCGGATTCAGAGGCTATAAATCCAGTCAGCGGAAAAAGCCATTCAAAAAGAATACTCAGGGCCCGTCCAGTTTGGACCGAATACTCGACCGCTTGTGCCAGATCCATGGTACCCCCGAAAGACCAGCCAATCACACCAACAGGGATTGTTGGGTGTTCAAGTAGGCAGGCAAGTTAAGAGCCGAAAACAAAGACAAGGGGCTGCATAGCAATGACGAGGAGGAGCCCAGGCCGCCGAACAACAATGGACAGAAGGGGTTTCCCCCACAAGTGCGGACGGTGAACATGATATACGCAACCCACATTCCCAAGAAGGAGCGGAAGCGTGCGCTACGGGACGTATACGCGATGGAGCCAGTCGCCCCAAAGTTCAACCCACGGTCCTCTTGCCCGATCACTTTTGATCGAAGGGACCACCCCACTAGCATTCGTTATGGCGGCTTTGCCGCGTTGGTTCTCGACCTAATCATCGACGGATTTCATCTCACAAGAGTCCTCATGGACGGCGGCAGTAGCCTGAACCTGCTTTACCAGGATACAGTGCAGAAAATGGGCATAGATCCATCAAGGATTAAGCCCACAAGGACGACCTTTAATGGCGTTATACCAGGTGTAGAAGCCAACTGTACAGGCTCCGTAACACTTGATGTGATCTTCGGATCTCCGGATAATTTCCGAAATGAAGAGTTAATCTTCGATATAGTCCCGTTCCGCAGTGGCTATCACGCCCTGCTCGGACGAACCGCATTTGCCAAGTTTAATGCGGTGCCGCACTACGCATACCTCAAGCTCAAGATGCCAGGCCCTCGAGGAGTGATCACGGTCAACGAAGACACCGAACGCTCCCTCCGTACGGAGGAGCACACGGCGGCTCTCGCAGCGGAAGTACAAAGCAGCCTTCTTAGGCAATTCCCCAGTCCGGCCGTTAAAAAGTCGGACACTGCCAAGCGCGCTCGGAGTAACCTACAACAAGACCTCCTAGCACGTTCTGAGCAGGCGTAGCAATGCGGCCCCAACCCCGGCCCTCGTGATACAGCGAAGCTAGTACCTCGCGTACATAATTACGCCCTTGAAATACCATGGGCACAGGGGAAGGGGCACAGTAACAGCATGCCCGAAATACGGCTTAAAACGTACTAGGGGCTGCCGGATTCTTTTATTTTTACTTTAAGGACTCCACACTTTGGACGACCTGTTCGGCAATTCGACTGCCGCACAAACGATGCAAGATCCAGGGAAGCAGACAAAGCTACGCCGCATTATGGAACTCCCAGGTGGTCTCTATTATGAGCGGTATATCTGTTTCGAACACAATTCCGCGGCCTGCCCCTGGTCAGGACATGTTAAATAGTCTAATATAATTTCGCTTATCGCACTACTTGTATCGTTCGGCTTTGATAAATAGCCTCTTTATAAACAATGCATAGCTTTTTGTCTATTTTCTGCATTATCCTCTTTTAATATATATGTTTATTAAATAACATGATCGCACCCGTACACCATGGTACGACAAACACGTCAGGGGCTTCAGTACCCTTCGATCTGGTGTGAGAAGCCCGTACACTTTCACAAGTGTGGCACCCCGAACTTATAGCACTATATGCATCGGCTCTGAATCATGATTTGGGTCAATAGTTGGGTTTGCCCGGCTCCTATGTTTTGGTGCCTTACGTTCCGCTATATCGGCTAAGGTAGCACTAGGAGAACCACTGCGATTGTGCCCCGGTTCAGCTGGGTTAAGCACCTCAGTGGAGAAAGCTAAAACTGACTGTCATGATAAGGCGAGAGACCTGTCGTTGTTCGAGAGGTTTTTCGAGTCCCTAAAGACTTATGCCGCTTCGAGCGAGGAGCTGGCTTTGTCTGGCCAAAGGCATGGATAGCGCCCCGAATTCGGTCTTCCGAACTAGGGGCTTCGCCGAAATTTAAAATTATAAAGTTCTATGGCTAAGTGAGAGTGTTCAAGCATTATAGTCTGATTGCCTGGTTTGTTGTGCTGAGCGTCTCCCTCGAAGGACCCAACCATGGGAAAAAGAGCGCTCAGGTTTATCCCGAACACCCCAGCACTAGCGGCATGGGGGCAGAAGCCGACGACTGGCCATCTCTCAATTTTTGATAAACAACTGCACAGAAAATAATATTTTAAATTCAATAAGCATTGCTTAGCGCATATGAACAAGTTTTCAGCGCACAGGATAAACACGAGCGAGTTCATTCAAAAACTACATATTTGGTACATTCATCCGCAATAAGGCGGGCACCTGCAAGAACATTCTTGTAGTAGTTCTCGGGCTTGCGATGCTCCTTCCCCTGCGGCGGCCCGTCCTTCACCAGCTTCTCACTGTCAAGCTTACCCCAGTGCACCTTTGCACGAGCAAGGGCCCTCCGGGCACCTTCGATGCAGACGGAACGCTTGATGACCTCAAGCCTTGGATAGGCCTCCACCAGCCGCCGCACCAGCCCGAAGTAGCTCCCGGGCAGGGCCTCTCCGGGCCACAGCCGAACTATGAAGCCCTTCATGGCTTGTTCGGCCGCCTTGTGGAGCTCGACCAGCTGTTTCAGCTGGTCACTCAAGGGCACAGGGTGTCCGGCCTCAGAATACTGAGACCAGAACACACTCTCCGTCGAGCTGCCCTCTTCAGCTCGGTAGAATGCGGCGGCGTCGGATACGCTGCGTGGAAGATCTGCGAACGCCCCTGGAGAACTCCGGATTCGGGTAAGTGACAAGTAGTTTACTTTTATATTTCTAGTTTGCATTAAGAATGCCTTACCCTCTGCTATCTTTTTCATCTCCTCCAACTCTTGGAGGGCCTTTTGGGCTTTGGCCTTGGCACCCTTGGAGGTCTCAAGGGCCGACGCAAGCTTGGATGCTTGCGCCTTTGACTCAAGCTCCAAGCTCTCATGTTTTTTCATGAGAGCCTGCAGCTCTTGCTGCACCTCGCCAACCCGAGCCCCAAGTCTTTCTCGCTCGGTGCGCTCCTCGGCCGTTTTCTTTTCGGCCTCAGATAGCGCCTGCTTGAGGGTCGCCACCTCAGTTGTGGCCCCTACAATAAGTAGTACGATCCTGTTATTCTTTGCAATCACGCCTCTCTATAGGCACCTTTTTCTGTAGGGTATTTCTTACCTTCTTTTTCCTCGAGCTGTCGTTTGGCAAGGCCGAGCTCTTGCTCGGTCCGCCCAAGGTCCTTTTTTAGGACATCCACCTGTGCAGTCAGTGCGGCGGTGGATAGCAGCGAAGCCTGCATACGCATATTGACTCTTTATTGTTAGACTCTTGCGAAAATTAATAGATCCTCTATTCGGCTTTTCTTTCCGAACGCCAAACATAGCATCAGGGGCTACTGTCTATGCGGTAATATTTTGACATATTTTTACTTACCTCGAAGCCTGTCAGAAGGCTAGCGCAAGCTTCAGTCAGTCCGCTCTTGGCAGACTGAACCTTTTGGATCACTGTACTCATAATAGTACGGTGCCCCTCGTCGATGGAGGCGCCGTCAAGCACCTCCAGCAGATTGTCCGGCACCTCCGGTTGGACGGAGGCCGCCGGCTTAGAAGGCTTGCTCCTCTTGGAAGGAGTTCGCCTACCGCGGACCGGAACTGTTGAAGAGTCCGGCGCGGCGTCCGACACAAAGCCGGACTCGGAGCCCTGGGGGGTCTTGTCCCCTTTATTCCTGGGGTCCGGGAGGTCGCCTTTCTGCTCCTCCAGGACCACCTCCTCCTGCCCCGAAGCTCGTTGCGATGCCACTTCGGCGTCGTCTGCAGTGCGGGGGGAGACAGCGGGCGGTACTGAGTTCACGTCCGACGAATCCAGGGAGCCGCTCGACGAATCGTCGAGTTCGGCCCGGGGCGGGCTGCACAATTATGTTTGGCATTATGGAAAGCTGAACAACCTAGGAATATCATGAGTCACTCTGGTACACGAATACTTACGATTTCACCGGACGCTTGGGCCTGTTCGGCCACTCCTCTCCGCTCTCTTCGGCGTCATGGGAGTAGTCCGGCGGAGGGGTCTTCCTTTTCCTAGACCCCTCGGCCTCCCCTGATGGGGCGGCCTTCTTCTTCTCTTCTCCCTCCGCTGGGGGGGGAGAGCTTTCTTCTTCATCCTCCTCGTTTTCACGAGAGGAGGGCGCCTCGGACTCGTCAGATGACGAGTCCGACACCACCAAGTTACGGGCACTCTTTCGAGTCCCGGTGGTCTTCTTCTTCTTGACCTTCCTCTCCGGCACCACATAAGGTGCCGGAGTCAGCAGCTTCACTAGAAGAGCTGGGGCTGGGTCTTCGGGCAGGGGAGCCGGACAGTTAGTTGGTCCGGATATTGCCTGCCAAGCCTGTCAAAGGTAAGGGAGTTTAGATCCCGCATAGAGTCAAACTATGAAAGAACTTAACATCGTATAAAGGGTGAGAATAGCTTACCTCGTCAGCGTGACGCCGCGAGCTGTATCCGCGGTCCTCGGAAGCGGATGCGGGAGCCTCGGCGCCTTTGAAAAGCACCTTCCAAGCATCTTCGTACGCCGTGTCGAAGAGCCTATTGAGGGTTTGGTGTTGCGCCGGGTCGAACTCCCACAAATTGAAGTCTCGTTGTTGGCGCGGGAGGATCCGGCGAACGAGCATGACCTGGACTACATTGACAAGCCGGATTGGCTTGCTCACCAGGGACTGGATGCAAGTTTGCAATCCGGTCACCTCTTCTTCGTTTCCCCACGACAGGCCCGTCTCTTTTCAGGACATAAGCCGCGTGGGGGGTCTGGATCGGAACTCGGGGGCTGCGACCCATTTCGGATCGCGTGGCTCGGTGATGTAAAACCACCCGGCTTGCCACCCCTTTAGGGTCTCCACAAAGGAGCCCTCGAACCATAGGACGTTGGCCATCTTGCCCGCCATGGCGCCTCCGCACTCCGCTTGGCTGCCGCGCACCACCTTGGGCTTGACGTTAAAGGTCTTGAGCCAAAGGCCAAAATGGGGGCGGACGCGGAGGAAGGCCTCGCACACGACGACAAACGCCGAGATGTTGAGGATGAAGTTCGGGGCCACATCGTGGAAATCTAGGCCATAGTAGAACATGAGTCCCCGGACGAATGGGTGAAGTGGAAAACCCAGTCCGCGGAGGAAGTGGGGAAGGAAAACTACTCTCTCATGGGGCCTTGGGGTGGGGAGAAGCTGCCCCTTCTCAGGAAGCCGGTGCAGGATGTCCTTGGACAGGTATCCGGCCTTCCTTAGCTTTTTTACTTGAACCTCCGTGACGGAGGAGACCATCCACTTGCCTCCCGCTCCGGACATTGCTGGAGAAGGTTGAGGTGGGAAGAGCGGGCTTGGGCGCTGGAGCTTGAGTGCACGAGAGATGGATTGGCAAAGGAGGAAGAAGGCGTAGGTAAAAAAGGTGGATCCTTATCCCCTTATATGGGCCGATGCGGTTATGCGTCCCCACCTACCTAATAAAACTCGCTTGCCTCCCAAGCGCCATGGTAAATGGCGCGGTTGGGTTACCCACGTCTGTATTGATGAGAATCCCGTTAAAAGGGGCACACGATCTCTGCTTTGACAAGACGTGCCAAGAAAACCGCCTCGCTAAACGTGCTGAGGTGGAAAAGTGAAAACAATTTGTATGAAGAGCTTGGCCGCAGTGTGATGACGCACTGCGGAATACGTCCGCAGATTTGATTTATGTTAATATTATTCTCTCTATGGCAGTATGTGGAAACTTATTTTGCAGAGCCGGACACTATTTTTGGTGTTTACAATCTTCTATGAAGGACTTGGAGGAGGAACCCGCCTTGCAATGCCGAAGACAATCTGCGCGCCGGACTCATCGTCATTGAAGCCTGGTTCAGGGGCTACTGAGGGAGTCCTGGATTAGGGGGTATTCGGGTAGCCAGACTATACCTTCGCCGGACTCCTGGACTATGAAGATACAAGATTGAAGACTTCGTCCCGTTTCCGGATGGGACTTTCCTTGGCGTGGAAGGCAAGCTAGGCGATGCGGATACTCAAGATCTCCTACCATCGTAACCGACTCTGTGTAACCCTAACCCTATCCGGTGTCTATATAAACCGGAGGGTTGTAGTCCGTAGGACGAATCATCATCATACACAATCATACCATAGGCTAGCTTCTAGGGTTTAGCCTCCTTGATCTCGTGGTAGATCTACTCTTGTACTACCCATATCATCAATATTAATCAAGCAGGAGTAGGGTATTACCTCCATCGAGAGGGCCCGAACCTGGGTAAAAACATCGTGTCCCTTGTCTCCTGTTACCATCCGGCCTTGACGCACAGTTCGGGACCCCCTACCCGAGATCCGCCGGTTTTGACACCGACAAATGGCGTGTTGACAAAAGGTGGAAAGAGATACTTCATGACGTTGATTGATGACTCCATGATACGTCTCCAACGTATCTATAATTTTTTATTGTTCCATGCTATTATATTATCTGTTTTGGATGATTATGGGCTTTATTATACACTTTTGTATTATTTTTGGGACTAACCTATTAACCCAGAGCCCAGTGCCAGTTCCTGTTTTTTCCCTTGTTTCAGTGTTTCGCAGAAAAGGAATACCAAACGGAGTCCAAATGGAATGAAACCTTCGGGAGAGTTATTTTTTGAATGGAAGCAATCCAGGGGACTTGGAGTGCACGTTAGGGAAGCAACGAAGGAGGCACGAGGCAGGGGCGCGCCCACCCCCTGGGCGCGCCCTCCACCCTCGTGGGCCCTCCACTTCTTTCGCCTATATATATATATATATATATATATATATATATATATATATATATATATATATATATATATATATATATATATATATATATATCCATATACCCCTAAAACCTTCGGGGAACGGAATAGATCGGGAGTTCCGCCGTTGCAAGCCTCTGTAGCCACCGAATACCAATCGGGACCCTGTTCCGGCACCCTGCCAGAGGGGGGGATCCCTCACCGGTGGCCATCTTCATCATCCCGGCGCTCTCCATGACGAGGAGGGAGTAGTTCACCCTCGAGGCTGAGGGTATGTACCAGTAGCTATGTGTTTGATCTCTCTCTCTCTCTCTCTCTCTCTCTCTCTCTCGTGTTCTTGAGGTGATACGACCTTGATGTATCGCGAGCTTTGCTATTATAGTTGGATCTTATGATGTTTCTCCCCCTCTACTCTCCTGTAATGGATTGAGTTTTCTCTTTGAAGTTATCTTATCGGATTGAGTCTTTAATGATTCGAGAACACTTGATGTATGTCTTGCGTGGGATACCCGTGGTGACAATGGGGTATTCTATTGATCCACTTGATGTATGTTTTGGTGATCAACTTGCGGGTTCCGCCCATGAACCTATGCATAGGGGTTGGTACACATTTTCGTCTTGACTCTCTGGTAGAAACTTTGGGGCACTCTTTGTAGTACTTTGTGTTGGTTTGAATAGATGAATCTGAGATTGTGTGATGCATATCATATAATCATACCCACGGATACTTTAGGTGACATTGGAGTATCTAGGTGACATTAGGGTTTTGGTTGATTTGTATCTTAAGGTGTTATTCTAGTACAAACTCTTGAAAAGATCGATCTGAAAGAATAACTTTGAGGTGGTTTCGTACCATACCATAATCTCTTCGTTTGTTCTCTGCGATTAGTGTATTTGGAGTGACTCTTTGTTGCATGTTGAGGGATAGTTATGTGACCCAATTATGTTATTTTTGTTGAGAGAACTTGCACTAGTGAAAGTATGAACCCTAGGCCTTCTTTCCTAGCATTGCAATACCGTCTACGCTCACTTTTACCGCTTGCTACCTTGCTGTTTTTATATTTTCAGATTACAAATACTCATATCTATCATCCATATTGCACTTGTATCACCATCTCTTCGGCGAACTAGTGCACCTATACAATTTACCATTGTATTGGGTGTGTTGGGGACACAAGAGACTCTTTGTTATTTGGTTGCAGGGTTGTCTGAGAGACACCATCTTCATCCTACGCCTCCCACGGATTGATAAACCTTAGGTCACCCACTTGAGGGAAATTTGCTACTGTCCAACAAACCTCTGCACTTGGAGGCGCAACAACGTCTACAAGAAGAAGGTTGTGTAGTAGACAACCAAGCTCTTTTCTGGCGCCGTTGCCGGGGAGGCTAGGTAAGCGGCACTCACACCCCGTCAACTAAGCTCTTTTCTGGCGCCGTTGCCGGGGAGGTGAGTGCTTGAAGGTATACCTTTAGATCTTGCAATCAAATCTTTTTGTTTCTTGTTTTAGCACTAGTTTATTTTATAAAAGAAAAATACAAAAAAATGGAATTGAGTTTACCTCTTACGCTTCATCTTTTTAATATCTTTCGTGAGTATGATGGAAAGGAAAATTGTGCCAAAGTGATAGAAGAAGAATGCATTAAAATGTTTGGCACTAAATCTTTGAATGATGAGCATGATTGCAATGTTGTTAGTATGAACTCCTTTCATATCCATGATGATAATTATATGCAAAGCCACAAGCTTGGGGATGCTATGTTTGATGAAGATGATATGTTTTGTCCCCGAAGTTTTGATGAGCAAATTTATTATGATGAAAGCATGCCTCCTATTTATGATGATTATTGTGATGACACGTATGCTTTAAAGAATAATGATAACTTGTCATCTTGATCTTAATTCTCAATCATATGATAGTTATTTTGTTGAGTTTACTCCCACTACTATTCATGAGAATAAATTTGCTTATGTGGAGAGTAATAAAATTTCTATGCTTGTAGATCATGAACAGAATGCTTTATGTGATAGTTATATCGTTGAATTCATTCATGATGCTACTGAAAATTATTATGAGGGAGGAATATATGCTTGTAGGAATTGCAATAATATCAAGTTTCCTCTCTATGTGCTTAAAGTTTTGAAGTTATGCTTGTTTTGCCTTCCTATGCTAGTTGATTATTGTTCTCATAAGTTGTTTGCTCACAAAATCCCTATGCATAGGAAGTGGGTTAGACTTAAATGTGCTAGTCATATTCTTCATGATGCTCTCTTTATGTTTCAGTTCTTATCTTTTATGTGAGCATCATTGAAATCATCAGGCCTAGCTAGGGGCGTTAAAAGATAGCGCTTGTTGGGAGGCAACCCAATTTTATTTTTGTTCTTTGCCTTTTGCTTCTGTTTAGTAATAAATAATTCATCTAGCCTCTGGTTAGATGTGGTTTTGTGTTTTAGTTAGTGTTTGTGCCAAGTAAGACCTATAGGATCTTCTCGGATGATAGTTATTTGATCTTGCTGAAAATTCCAGAAACTTTATGTTCAGGAAAACAATTATTAAAAATCACCACAACGTGATAAAACACTGATTCCAATTGTAGCCGATCAATAAACAAATTATTTAGGTCTTCCTATTTTGGTAGAATTTTTGGAGTTCCAGAAGTTTGCGTTTGATACAGATTACTACAGACTGTTCTGTTTTTGACAGATTCTGTTTTCTATGTGTTGTTTGCTTACTTTGATGAATCTATGGCTAGTAAAAGAGTTTATAAACCATAGATAAGTTGGAATACAGTAGGTTTAACACCAATATAAATAAATAATGAGTTTATTACAATACCTTGAAGTGGTGTTTTGCTTTCTTTCGCTAACGGAGCTTACGAGTTTTCTGTTGAGTTTTGTGTTGTGAAGAAGTTTTGGGTAAAGATTCGATGGAATATGGAATAAGGAGTGGCAAGAGCCTAATCTTGGGGATGCCCAAGGCACCCCAAGGTAATTTTCAAGGATAACCAAGAGCCTAAGCTTGGGGATGCCCCGGAAGGCATCCCCTCTTTCGTCTTCGTTCATCGGTAACTTTACTTGGAGCTATATTTTTATTCACCACATGATATGTGTTTTGCTTGGACCATCAGTTTAATTTCTTTAGCCTTGCTTGCTGTTTGAATAAAATACCAATATCTGAAATTATCAAATGTTAGAGAGTCTTCACATAGTTGCATAATTATTCGACTACTCATTGATCTTCACTTATATCTTTCGGAGTAGTTTGTTGTTTGCTCTAGTGCTTCACTTATATCTTTTAGAGAACGGCGGTGGATTTATTTTGAAGAAATATATGAACTCTCTTGCTTCACTTATATTATTTTGAGAATCTTTAGAACAGCATGGTAGTTTGCTTTGGTTATGAACTTAGTCCTAATATGATAGGCATCCAAGAGGGATATAATAAAAACCTTCATATAAAGTGCATTGAATACTATGAGAAGTTTGATTCCTTATGATTGTTTTGAGATATGAAGATGGTGATATTAGAGTCATGCTAGTTTAGTAGTTGTGAATTTGAGAAATACTTGTGTTAAAGTTTGTGATTCCCGTAGCATGCACGTATGGTGAACCGTTATGTGATGAATCGGAGCATGATTTATTTATTGATTGTCTTCCTTATGAGTGGCGGTCGGGGATGAGCGATGGTCTTTTCCAACCAATCTATCCCCCTAGGAGCATGCACGTAGTACTTTGTTTCGATAACTAATAGATTTTTGCAATAAGTATGTGAGTTCTTTATGACTAATGTTGAGTCCATGGATTATACGCACTCTCATCCTTCCACCATTGCTAGCCTCTCTAATACCGCACACCTTTCGCCGTTATCATACACCCACCATATACCTTCTTAAAAATAGCCACCATACCTACCTATTATGGCA
Source organism: Aegilops umbellulata (assembly GCA_032464435.1). Taxonomy (NCBI): domain Eukaryota; kingdom Viridiplantae; phylum Streptophyta; class Magnoliopsida; order Poales; family Poaceae; genus Aegilops; species Aegilops umbellulata. Next base: position 338,835,497 of record CP136058.1, read on the forward strand.
TTTCCATAGCCATTCCGAGATATATTGCCATGCAACTTACCACCGTTCCGTTTATTATGACACGCTCCATCATTGTCATATCGCTTTGCATGATCATGTAGTTGACATTGTATTTGTGGCAAATCCACCGTTCATAATTCTTTCATACATGTCACTCATGAGTCATTGCACATCCCGGTACACCGCCGGAGGCATTCATATAGAGTCATATTTTGTTCTAAGTATCGAGTTGTAATTCTTGAGTTGTAAGTAAATAAAAGTGTGATGATCATCATTATTAGAGCATTGTCCCAGTGAGGAAAGGATGATGGAGACTATGATTCCCCCACAATTCGGGATGATACTCCGGACGAAAAAAGAGAGGCCATAAAAAAAGGCCCAAAAAAACAAAAAAACAAAAAATGAGAGAAAAAGAGGGAAGGGACAATGCTACTATCCTTTTACCACACTTGTGCTTCAAAGTAGCACCATGATCTTCATGATAGAGAGTCTCCTATGTTGTCACTTTCATATACTAGTGGGAATATTTCATTATAGAACTTGGCTTGTATATTCCAATGATGGGCTTCCTCAAAATGCCCTAGGTCTTCGTGAGCAAGCGAGTTGGATGCACACCCACTTAGTTTCTTTTGTTGAGCTTTCATACACTTATAGCTCTAGTGCATCCGTTGCATGGCAATCCCTACTCACTCACATTGATATCTATTGATGGGCATCTCCATAGCCCGTTGATATGCCTAGTTGATGTGATATTATCTTCTCCTTTTTGTCTTCTCCACAACCACCATTCTATTCCCCATATAGTGCTATGTCCATGGCTCACGCTCATGTATTGCGTGAAGATTGAAAAAGTTTGAGAACATCAAAAGTATGAAACAATTGCTTGGCTTGTCATCGGGGTTGTGCATGATTTAAATATTTTGTGTGATGAAGATAGATCATAGCCAGACTATATGATTTTGTAGGGATAACTTTCTTCGGCCATGTTATTTTGAGAAGACATGATTGCTTTGTTAGTATGCTTGAAGTATTATTGTTCTCATGTCAATATTAAACTTTTGTCTTGAATCTTATGGATCTGAATATTCTTGCCACAATAAAGATAATTACATTGATAAATATGCTAGGTAGCAATCCACATCAAAAATTCTGTTTTTATCATTTACCTACTCGAGGACGAGCAGGAATTAAGCTTGGGGATGCTTATACGTCTCCAACGTATCTATAATTTTTTATTGTTCCATGCTATTATATTATCTATTTTCGATGATTATGGGCTTTATTATACACTTTTATATTATTTTTGGGACAAACCTATTAACCCAGAGCCCAGTGCCAATTCCTGTTTTTCCCTTTTTTCAGTGTTTCGCAGAAAAGGAATATCAAACGGAGTCCAAACGGAATGAAACCTTCGGGAGAGTTATTTTTGGAACGGAAGCAATCCAGGGGACTTGGAGTGCACGTCAGGGAAGGAACGAGGGAGGCACGAGGCAGGGGCGCGCCCACGGGGGTGGGCGCGCCCTCCACCCTTGTGGGCCCCTCGTGGCTCCCCTGACCGACTTCTTTCTCCTATATATATCCATATACCCTAAAACCTTCGGGGAACAGAATAGATCGGGAGTTTCGCCACCGCAAGCCTCTGTAGCCACCGAAAACCAATCGGGACCCTGTTCCGGCACCCTGCCGAAGGGGCGTCCCTCACCGGTGGCCATCTTCATCATACCGGCGCTCTCCATAATGAGAGGGAGTAGTTCACCCTCGGGACTGAGGGTATGTACCAGTAGCTATGTGTTTGATCTCTCTCTCTCTCTCTCTCTCTCTCTCTCTCTCTCTCTCTCTCGTGTTCTTGAGGTGATACGATCTTGATGTATCGCGAGCTTTGCTATTATAGTTGGATCTTATGATGTTTCTCCCCTTCTACTCTCCTGTAATGGATTGATTTTTCCCTTTGAAGTTATCTTATCAGATTGAGTCTTTAATGATTTGAGAACACTTGATGTATGTCTTGCGTGGGATACCCGTGGTGACAATGGGGTATTCTTTTGATCCACTTGATGTATGTTTTGGTGATCAACTTGCGGATTCCGCCCATGAACCTATGCATAGGGGTTGGCACACATTTTCGTCTTGACTCTCCGGTAGAAACTTTGGGGCACTCTTTGAAGTACTTTGTATTGGTTTGAATATATGAATCTGAGATTGTGTGATGCATATCGTATAATCATACCCACGAATACTTGAGGTGACATTGGAGTATCTAGGTGACATTAGGGTTTTGGTTGATTTGTATCTTAAGGTGTTATTCTAGTACGAACTCTTGAAAAGATCGATCCAAAAGAATAACTTTGAGGTGGTTTCGTACCCTACCATAATCTCTTCGTTTGTTCTCCGCTATTAGTGTATTTGGAGTGACTCTTTGTTGCATGTTGAGGGATAGCTATGTGATCCAATTATGTTATTATTGTTGAGAGAACTTGCACTAGTGAAAGTATGAACCCTAGGCCTTGTTTCCTAGCATTGCAATACCGTTTACGCTCACTTTTACCGCTCGCTACCTTGCTGTTTTTATATTTTTCAGATTACAAATACTCATATCTATCATCCATATTGCACTTGTATCACCATCTCTTCGCCGAACTAGTGCACCTATACAATTTACCATTGTATTGGGTGTGTTGGGGACACAAGAGACTCTTTGTTATTTGGTTACAGGGTTGTTTGAGAGAGACCGTCATCATCCTACGCCTCCCACGGATTGATAAACCTTAGGTCATTCACTTGAGGGAAATTTGCTACTGTCCTACAAACCTCTGCACTTGGCGGCCCAACAACGTCTACAAGAAGAAGGTTGTGTAGTAGGCATCACTCCACTAGATATTGTTATGTGTATCTTCTGAAATCAAAAGATGAGGCTTTAACTTTCTTCAAAAACTATAAAGCTGAGGCAGAGAACCAACTTGATCGAAAAATTAAACGGCTTAGGTCCGATCGTGGTGGAGAGTATTTTTCCAATGAATTTGATCTGTTTTGTGCGGAACATGGTATATTCCATGAGAGGATGCCTGCCTACTCACCTCAGTCAAATGGGGTAGCCGAAAGAAAGAACCAAACTCTAACTGATATGGTTAACACCATGTTAGACACATCGGGTCTCTCCAAGGAATGGTGGGGGGAGGCGCTAATGACTGCATGTCATGTCCTAAACCGAGTTCCCACAAAGCATAAGACCATGACTCCATTTGAGGAATGGGAAAGGAAAAGATTGAAACTCTCTTACCTACGTACTGTGGGTTGTTTGGCGAAAGTCAATATACCAATTCCCAAGAAGCGCAAGCTTGGACCAAAAACCGTGGATTGTGTTCTTCTTGGCTATGCCTTTCATAGCATTGGCTATAGATTTTTGATAATAAAATCAGAGGAATCCGACATGCATGTTGGTACGATTACGGAGTTGAATGATGCAACTTTCTTTGAGGACATATTTCCTATGAAGGATATGTCGAGTTCATCAAATCAGGAGATACCTACTCCATCTAGTGAGGAATTCGCTGTAATTCCTGAACCCACCATTGTGATGGAACACGTTGAGAATCCTGTTGAGGGTGACAACGGAACTCCTGTGAGGAGTAATAGACAGAGGACTGCAAAGTCTTTTGGTGATGATTTCATTGTGTACCTTGTGGATGACACACCCAGGACTATTTCAGAAGCCTATGCATCTCCTGATGCTGACTACTGGAAGGAAGCTGTTCATAGGGAGATGGATTCAATCTTAGCTAACGGTACCTGGGAGATCACTGACCGTCCTTATGGGTGCAAACCTGTAGGATGTAAGTGGATGTTCAAGAAGAAGCTTAGACCTGATGGTACGATTGAAAAGTACAAGGCACGGCTTGTGGCCAAGGGTTATACCCAGAAAGAAGATGAAGACTTCTTTGATACTTACTCACCCGTGGCTAGACTGACCACAATTCGGGTGCTACTATCATTGGCTGCCTCACATGGTATTCTCGTTCATCAAATGGATGTTAAGACGGCTTTCCTCAATGGAGAGTTGAAGGAGGAAATTTACATGGACCAGCTAGATGGTTTTGTAGTACCTGGTCAGGAAGGAAAGGTGTGCAAGTTATTAAAGTGTTTATATGGCCTTAAACAAGCTCCTAAGGAGTGGCATGAGAAGTTCGAAAGAACATTAACTGCTGCCGGCTTTGTAGTAAACGATGGTGACAAGTGTGTGTACTATCGCCATCGTGGGGCGAAGGAGTTATTCTTTGTCTGTATGTCGATGACATACTGATCTTGAACCAAACTTGATTTAATCAAGGAGGTTAAGGATTTCTTATCTTGCTATTTTGAGATGAAGGATCTAGGAGTAGATGATGTTATCTTAAACATCAAGCTGTTGAGAGATGAGAATGGTGGGATCACACTGCTTCAGCCTCACTATGTGGAAAAGATCTTGACTCGTTTTGGGTATAGCGACTGCACGCCTTCTCCAACTCCATGTGACGCTAGTGTGTTGCTTCGAAAGAATCGATGGATTGCTAGTGATCAACTGAGGTATTCTCAGATTATTGTCTCGCTTATGTATTTGGCGAGTGCCATGAGGCCTGACATCTCGTTTGCTGTGAGCAAGCTGAGTCGGTTTGTGTCAAAACCGGGAGATGATCATTGGCATGCGCTTGAGAGAGTTATGCGCTATTTGAAAGGCACCACGAGCTATGGGATTCACTACACCGGGTATCCAAGGGTACTGGAGGGTTATAGTGACTCAAATTGGATATCTGATGTTGATGAGATTAAGGCCACAAGTGGTTATGTTTTTACACTTGGTGGTGGCGCTGTTTCTTGGAAGTCTTGCCAGCAGACCATCTTAACGAGGTCAACTATGGAAGCAGAACTCACAGCATTAAACACTGCCACTATTGAAGCAGAGTGGCTTCGTGAGCTCTTGATGGACTTACATATGATTGAAAAATCAATACCCCCTATCCTGATGAATTGTGATCGTCAAGATAAACAGTTCTAAGGACAATATGAAGTCCTCAAGGCATGTGAAGAGGAGACTAAAATCTGTCAGAAAAATGAGGAACTCCGGAGTTATTACGTTGGATTATATCCAAACGTCGAAAAACTTGGCAGATCCCTTCACAAAGGGTCTATCATGTAATGTGATAGATAATGCATCGATGGAGTCCATAGTGGTAACCCACTCTATGTGATCGGAGATCCCGTGAAGTAGAAGTGGGAGACAGGCTATTGGTCAGCTAGGAGGAGAGTATCCCTATATTAACTATACCACTCCGTGAAGATGCAATACTCTCCTAATCTGCATGGCAGGTTGATACTTATCTTAATGTGTTCCAAGTGGCTTATTCGGGTAAGCAGAGATGTTGTCCTGCAGAACATCTTCTGAGGAACACACCTATATGAATTTGACTGTTAACATTGCAGTCTGTGAGAATTGGGTGTTCTCTAATAAATTCATGAAAAGGCCCTGGAGTACGACGTATACGCTCCACCCGCGGGGAAGCCTTGCGGCAGCCCAGTATCGGTCAAGAATTTGTGTGAAACTAGTATCACAGAAAACTTGTAGTTCAAGGCATAGTCCACTATTCAAGTTGTGATCTAGTGTAGCATAAATCTCTAAGTGGAAGTTCAACTTCACAGTCTCCACTAAGCACCGGTATATAAACAATGTTTTGGAACCAAATGGTGAGATGTGCCAATGAGACTTTGTGGGGCATTGTTGGAATTTGCTAGTGGGCTTTTGGCCCAAAACCCAACTAAAATTCTGAAATTCTCTTGGTCCATTCATGTGCACATGTGAGTGGAGTGAGTGAGACTAAAGTTTAGTCCCACCTCATAAGTTGAGAGAGAGTTGCACCTCTTTATAAGGTGAGCTCTTCTACCAATTGTATGAGCATGAGAAGAGGAGACCTACATGCGCGCTCCTCCTCCTCCTCGCTCGCCTCCCCGCGCCGCGCCGCGGGTTGCGGGATTGAGCCGAGCCGAGGACAGAGCTATGCACGTTTTCTATATTTTTGCTACTCGGGAAGAATTAATGAGTCATTAATTAATAATTAATGAACGCGTTAATTACTGAACCATTTCCGATTCTTTTGGATCGTGACGACTCGGACGTAGGGTTTACTCCCACGACCTACCCAGCCCGCACTATATAGTAAGGCAGACGTCTACCCTAGCCGCTGCCGCTTCGTATGGTTTCCCACCACCGTTCTAGATCATTGCGCCGCCAAGCAAGTCTTCTCCATCCCTCCTTTCGGCGTGCACCGGGAGAAGGGACAGCAGGCCTCCGGAACCCCGCCTCTCGTAATCCTGTACGGGAGAGGGGCGATCAGATTTTTGGGGAGCGCACTCGCGGACTGCTGGCAGCGACGACTTCGCGAACGACGACTTCTTCCCCGGCCTCGGCAATCTCATCCTCGACGACATGGGCGACAACGTCAACACCGGCGGTGCTGCTCCCGCTACACCGTATGTGATTCTATCCTTCCTGTTCGAGGTAAAATTCATGTCTCTAGTATATGCCCTAGATGTGATCTGTTCATCTGCTACGCTAGTTCGCATGATTAGTTGAATCTCTACTACTTTAGTCATGATTTATCTTCTGTTTATTCGGATTAAATCTTGTAGTAATTTGCTCATATTTCCAACAACTCTAACGTGTCTAAGTGCCTAAACTGGGGGAGAATTTCACTTCCCCGGTCTGTGCACCAACTAGGGATGCATACGGTCCTTTAAGTATGAGTACTAGGATTTTTAATCTCAGCTACGCACCGAGCCTAGTCCTCAATAAATGCGTGAGTACCAAGAAAGTTTGGTTCTCAAGAATAAATAGGAATCTAAATTCGCCTTCGTGAGGATTTTGAAGTCAGGTGTTAGGTTTGTACATCCACTCCCCGAACCAGTTGAGCTAGGCTCACTCCCCCTATGTCAGCCTATGACTAGCGGTCAGGATCGAACTAATTACTACATCATTTTTCAACTTGAAGGAGCATGGTAAATGATTGCAAACAACACACATGTGTTTTTTTAACACACACACATGTGTTGTTGTCGTGAAACTAACAGGTCGATAGCTGCTCCCTGACTCGGCCGATGGTCCACCATTTGGACCGAACGTTTCCCCCTTAATGTAAAGTGAGCTCTTATTCTTTCATCTCCTAGTTACATAGAGAGAAGAGAGCTCTCTCGCCATGTATGGATGTGCATAGATTTTAGTCAGTTATGTTGTCTTCGTCTAGGTGCAAGCCTTTTTATATGTAAAGTTCATGATCACTAATAAACAAAGTTCTATCCTACTTCTTTGTGTCCATTTATTTACTTTCTCTATCTGAGCGGGATGGCGTACTTCGTCTATGTTACTCCTCCACAACCCTTTGACCGAACTGATCAACAAAGGTTGTTGAACAAGTTATCAGCATGTTCCTCCACCAATTCTTCATAGGTCTATCTATATCTCATCTACATGTGAGATATTATCTCACATCTAAGATGACATCACAACTGTTTGTAGACCACCCATAGACGTCTTTCCTTGCTTCTTGTCTTTTTTTTGTCCAGCCCAACACGTTGTTGTCTTTTCTTTTTTGAGAAACAACACGTTGTTGTCTTGTCCAGCAACGTCCGCTCATGAACAACTTCCGTATCAAGATAAAGCCTTGTCATTGCTACTGGGCCTTGTAGTTGTTGCGGGGACAACATGTTTTAGTTGCTTTTGGTTGCTCTTGTTTGATTCGGTGAGTCTTTGCTTGTTTCTGTGTGGACTCTTGATCTATGTAGTGCAACAAAAAAGGGAGAATATGATTAATGAAAAGAAAAGCAATGAGAAAAAAAGCGGGTGCAAAAAAAACCCCACAAAACAAATGTTTATAATTTTGTGACTGAAAAGCCAGAAAATAAGTACAGGAGTAGGTACCTTCTTTGTTTGCTTCCAAATGGTCCTTCTTCCAACGATATAACTACAACAAATTGAAAAAGAAAGAAAAAAAATAAAGGTGGCTTATAAGAAAAAAATTACTCTTAATTTTTTACTATGGGAATAAAAACACATCAAAAATTATTACCAGTGTTTTCAATCCCTCAAACAACAAGTTTATCAGTTAGATCGATATTCACATGTTTTCCTTCATAATCAACGTCTTGAAGAAAAATGTCCCATTTAGCAAAATAAACAAAATGTAGCGCTAGAGTGAAACCGGTTGTCCAATTTAACAGAACACAAATATAGTTGTAAACAATCATTATAAGCATAAAAAAATGCATACCTCCATGGTCATCACCTTGGGACTTTTCGCCAAGTCTCTGCCCTCCAACTGGACTTACATGTTCCTAAAAAATGTTAAGATGTTTCTAATAAGACAGATTATACAAAAAGATGTGACTCAAAAAAATGGTGTGTCCCATTTTGTATACCACAACGACATTTTGAAAAAGAGGTTAAGAAACAAAATCAACAGTGTCGGGGATTAAAGAACATGTGAATTGCCGACTTTTTTCGAAAAAAACATAACACTCTAAAAGTTGGGTCCCCCAGACTCGGTTGCATTTCTTTGGATAAAATATCAAATTTGGGTTGAAGATGGGCTTGCAAAGTGGGACATTTTGATAAAATGGGTCGGGCCCACAAAAACACATAACAAAACAAAAGGTGTTGAAGATGGGCTACTTGCAGGTACCTAATGAATCTTTGAGTGACAGGTATATGGGCTTGCCTTCGGACGTGGGCCACTCAAAAAAGGGGACTTTCAAATATTTAACTGACCGGGTGTTGGACAAGGTAAAGGGCTGGATGAGCAAATGCCTATCAGCTGGAGGGAAAGATGTACTCATTAAGTCAGTAGCACAAGCAATACCTGTCTACTCCACGTCATGTTTCAAACTACCGAGAGGATTGTGTGATCACATAAAATCCTTCCATCATTAGGAAGTTCTGGGGGGATGTAAACAAGGAGAACGTAAACCAGCGTGGGTATCATGGGATGTGATGACGCGCCCAAAACACTTGTGAGGTCTTGGGTTTAGAGATCTTGAACTCTTTAACATGGCTCTATTGGCACGACAAGCTTGGAGGCTTTTACAGGAACCATCGAGTTTGAGTGCAAGAATTCTTAAGGCAACTTATTACCCGGATAGCACGATCCTTGAGGCGGAACTAGGATCAAGACCATCTCAGATTTGGAGAGCCATTTTGGAAGGTATGGACCTGCTTAAGCAAGGAGTCATTCGTCGAATTGGCAATGGCCAAACGAAGGAGATATGGACAGACAATTGGATCCCAAAGGAGATGACTCCACGACCAATCACCTCGCTCATGGCAGATCCTCCGAGGTATGTATCCGAGCTACTTTCGCCAGCCACAACAACATGGAATGAGGCCCTGGTCAGGGCTGTTTTTCTTCCCATTGATGTGAATGCCATTCTGAAGATCCCCACTTGCACCCGCAACATAGATGATTTTTGGGCGTGGTATCCGGACAAGAAAGGTAAATCACAGTAAGCTCGGCATACAAGTTTTTGCTGAAAACAAAACTACAGAGAGAGGAATGGTTGCAGGGAGGAAGTGGCTCATCACACCCTGAAAAAGATGAAAAATCCTGGTGCTCATTATGGAAGCTGAAGGTCCCTTCAAAGATAAGGATTTTTCTCTAGAGACTTGTTCATCATTCACTTCCCACGACTGATGTTTTGAAAAGGAGAAATATGGCTGTACAAGAGACATGCCCGCTTTGCGGCTGTGAGGACTCATGGCGTCATGCATTGCTAGACTGCACTATGTCCCGTTGTGTATGGGCGCTAGCAGATGATGTTATTGTCTCGCAGATGACTGATAATATGGAAGCCAACGCTAGAATTTGGCTGTTTGACTTGAATGAAACTTTGGATCATGCTAGCTTCACAAGGATGGTGGTAACTATGTGGTCTATTTGGTATGCGAGGCGTAAGGCTATATATGAATCCAATTACCAGAGTCCTCAACAAACCACATCTTTTGTAAACAACTACATCAATGATCTGGGTCAGTATGCGTTCAAGGATAAAACCCAAAGCGCTAGATCGTCGGCAGCTCCAAGGCCGGAAAGGTGGCTGCCACCTCCTACTGGCCATGTCAAGATCAATGTGGACGAAGCAGTCGCGAGAAACCACCGGGGAGGAGTTGCAGCGGCTGTTTGTAGAGACCATGAGAGTTTATACTTGGGATCCTCAACGTTGGTCTTTCCGGGAATCAGGGATCCTCTCATTTTGGAAAGCTTCGCGTGCCGTGAAGTTATGGCACTAGCAGAGGATTTGGCGGTCCAGAAGATATGTGTGGTTACAGACTGTCAGGAGGTGGTGAATGATATCAACTGAGGGAACGGGGGCCCCAATGCTTCGATAGTACAAGAAATCTTGGGTCGATGTAATAGCTTTATTTCATGAGCGTAGAAACTTTAATTATGAGGCTCATAATCTCGCTAAATTTGCTTGTAATCTAGGCATAGGAAGACATGTTTGGTTGGGCAATCCTCATGACCCGAACCGTGTACCTATGACAATTGCTATGAATGAATAAAGATAGTGAGATTTCTCAAAAAATAAAGGTGTTGAGCTACAATTGGGATGACAAAAACAAACTGGGAGAAAGTTGGGGGTTGAAGTTGCAACTGAAATAGCAAAAAAATAGATGCAGGCCCAGTTGCGAGTTTAACGTGGATTTGCAACTAGGACAACTTCTATTACAGGCTCTATTGTTAGTCGGGGTTGGACTAGCAATTGGGACTCCCTACAAAGGCCCTGTTGTGAGTCAAGGATGGACATGCAGCTGGGGCGCAACTACACTACTACAAGCCCAGTTGCGTGTCAAGGGTGCAGTTGTAATTGGGGCAACTACAACTACAAAGGCCAGTTGCAAGTCGACTGTGGTCTTGCAACTTGGGCGCCTATATACAACTACAAACACTACAAAAAAAGACACATCCGTGACATTTTGGGCCGAACAAAAAAAATTATGTCATACATATGACACTTCTATGACGATAATTGTGACAAAACCCGGTATCATCATAGATGTGGTGGGCTCCTACTTCTATGAAAAAAATCATGACAGAAAATGGGTTTTTCGTCCTGGGCGGGCCGGAGACGCAGTTGCATGACATTCTTTGGGCCGTCCATGACGAAAAAAACCATGGTAGAAGCGAGGGGGAGGAAAATTTTGGGGAGATCCCAGTTACAGTGGGAGGTCGGGGGCCGAGCGATGCATGTTTCTCTCATACACGTGCTCGCGTGTGTGCGAGGCATTGGCTTTAACTGAACCCGAGCGAGGCGTTGGGCTCTAACTGAACCCGAGCGATTGCACTGCAGGCTACGTGTTACTGAACCCGAGCGATCAATCGATGGCTGTTAACTGAACCTGATCGAGAGATTCCTTCGTTACTGCTGCTAACTGAAGCCGATCGATTGGATGAACAGTGAGCGTTGCGGAGGGGGGGGGGGTTGGATGAACAATGAGCGGTGGCGTTGCCTCTGGATGAACAGGACCCCGTGGTGTGGTGGAGGGTTGGATGAACAGTAGACGGTGGAGGGGTGCCCGTGGAGGGGTGGTTGAACAGGACCCCGTGGTGTGGAGGGCTGGATGAACAGTAGACGGTGGAGGGGTGCCCGTGGAGGGGTGGTTGAACAGTAGCCGGTGGAGTAGCGCGCGGTGGAGGCTGGATGAACATGAGCTCGTGGAGGCTGGAGGAGGTCGACGGTAGCCCGTGGAGGCTGGAGGAGGTCGACGATGGAGATGAACAGTATCCACACCCCTCTCGATGAACAGGACCCACATTTCGACCGTAGTTCTCCAACACAAGTCCGTTTTGTCTGTTTTGCGGTACGCCACACCCCTCTCGATCAACAAGACCCCCGTGTCGACCGTAGGAGGTCCGTTTCGTCCGTTTTGCGGTACGCCACACCCCTCCCGATCAACAGGACCCCCGTTTCAAACGTAGGAGGTCTGCTTCCTCCGTTTTGCGGTACGCCACACCCCTCCCGATCAACAGGACCCCCGTTTCGACCGTAGGAGGTCCATTTCCTCCATTTTGCAGTACGCCACACTCCTCCCGATCAACAGGACCCCCGTTTCGACCGTACAAGGTCCGTTTCCTCCGTTTTGCGGTATGCCACACCCCTCCCCATGAACACGACGCATTTCGTTGCCTCCCCGTGAACACGACGCATTTCGTTGCCTCCCCATGAACACGACGACGACGCTATTTCTCTGTTCCGACCCAGCCATGTACACGAGCCCTCGTCGTACGTATGCGCGAGTAGGCGTTCGAGACCCTGCCCGTATGTACGTATGTGGCCGTATGTTCTTTCTTGCACCCTGGCCGCTGTACATACGTGTACATGCTACGTGCACACCTCTACCACGACACGTACACGCCACTACTACGACACGTGCGCGCCTCTACATCGACCAGTATATATGTACATACACGTTTGCGACCAAAATGACAACGCTACGTACGCTTCGACCAGGTGGGTCCCGACTGTCAGGCACTTCCTTGCCTGCGAAGATGTAGCTGGTGGTTCCCAGCAGTCAGGGGGGCGAATCGTTTTGGTTTTTTTTTTGCCCGGACGCACTTCCTTGTGTGCGAAGATGTAGCTGGTGGGTCCCAGCAGTCAGGCGGGCGAATCGTTTTCTTTGCCCGAACGCACTTCCTTGCGTGCGAAGGTGTAGCTGGTGGGTCCCAACAGTCAGGGGGGAAACGTTTTTTCGCGAAATACGGTGGCCCGTCCGGTGGGTCCCTGCTGTTAGGTGGAGGAATCATTATTTTCCGCTTAATAAGGAGGCACTTCCTTGCTGCCGCCGTGGACCCAGCTGTCAGCCTCTCCACGTACAGTCCACGTCCGATGGAAGTTGTTTCTTGACCACGTTGACCACGTCGCGCTGAGAGCACCAGGGCGGTGGACGACGGCGAGGCCTAGGAAGGGGATGACACGGAGCCGGTGAAGACGCGGCAGTGGATGCCCACGCGGAGAGGAGTATGAGGGTTCACTTGTTCGGCTGCGATGTGTGGCTGCCGTCGCTGCAGGGCCTGGCGAGCGGTGGGAATAGTAGGGGGCGGTGAGGCCTCTGCGGCAGCACAGCCGGCCACGGGAGGCAGGAGCAGGCGGCACGACTGGCGCTGCTTTGGGCAGCCGGAGCAAGAAGACCAGAGGTTGAAGAAGCACTACGGCCGTTGGATGGACATCGTACGGTCACTGGAGCTAGAATCGTTCATATTGACTAAGTTGACAAAGCCCTCCGTCCCCGTCAACTTAGTAGGCCCACAAGTCAGCCTCCCACCAAGGTGGGTCCTAGCTAGCAGGGGGAGTATTCATTTTTTTTGCGTAATAAGAAGGCACTTCCGGTGGGTCCGAGCTTACAGCGGGGGGAACTTTTTTTGCGAAATACGGTGGCCCATCCAATGGGTCCCAGCAGTCAGGGGGGAAACGTTTTTTTCGTGAAATAAGGTGGCCCGTCCGGTGGGTCCCCGCTGTCAGGTGGAGGAATAATTATTTTGTGCGTAATAAGGAGGCACTTCCTTGCGGTCGCCATGGACCCAGCTGTCAGCCTCTCCACGTACAGTACTCTTTCGATGGAAGTCGGTCGTTGACCATGTTGACCACACCGCACCGAGAGCACCTGGGCGGTGGACGACGGCGAGGCCTAGGAAGGGGACGATGCGGAGCCGGGGAAGACGCAGAAGTGGAAGCCCACGCGGAGAGGAGTATGAGTGTTCACTGGTTCGGCTGCGGTGTGAGGTTGCCGTCGCCGCAGAATAACAGGGGGTGTGGGTGAGTGGAGGGATGGCCTGGCCAGCGGTGGGAGTAGTATGGGGGCGGTGAGGCCTCTGCGGCAGCACAGTAGGCCACGGGAGGCAAGAGCAGGCGGCACGACCGGCGCTGCTTTGGGCGGCTGGACTAAGAAGACCAGAGGTTGAAGAAGCACTACGGCCGTTGGATGGACATCGTACGGTCACTGAAGCTAGAATCATTTATATTGACTAAGTTGACAAAGCCCTTGGTACGCTCCAACTTAGTAGGACCATGGGTCAGCCTCCGAAATGGTGCACCCTAGATGTTAGGGGGAGGAATCATTTTTTGGGCGGCCGAAGCTAAGAATATCCAAGATTGAAAAAGAAGCACGACATCCGTTGGATAGACATCCAATGACCACTACTGCAAGAACCGTGTGTTGACTATAATAAGTTGACAAAGCCTTGCATACGCGTCAGCTTATTTTTTTAGGGGGCGCGTCACTTAGTAGGCCCACAAGTGTGTGGCAGAGAACTTATAGCCCATTTGCGTTTTGTAATAATGTACAACCCATTTTTGAATTCTAATGGAATTTACAACAACCCATTTACAGTTTGTTAAAAGTACAACCCATTTTCTAGCTAGGACAACGATTAATAATTTCAACCAACCGTTGAAGACAGAATTCAATAAAATTTCCCACATTTTGATGGGATCCGAAATATTTTTATCCCGAAATTTCTAGTCAGATTAAATATAAGTTTGTATTACGTAAAAATCCAACGAAACATTGTGCGTGCAACAATGAAAATTTAAGATTTTCAAAATCCATAAATAATATTTTATAAATTAATTTCGTGTTTGGTGCATTTTTATAGTTACTGCCCACTTTTTATAATTACATCCCATTTATTATTTTTTAAAGCCCATTTTCCTGTTAAGCCTAATGCATCCCTCCTAGGAAAGATTTGTAGCCCAGCGGGGCGGAGAACAACAAGTTGACCTTGCCTGGGTATTCCTCAAAAAGACGTATAGCTGGGCTAGCCATTTTCATCTTGAAAAAATTAGTATCTGGGCTGGATATCTGGCCTGGGCTAGACGGGCCACAGCCCGCCCAGTTAATACCCTGCTCTCCTCTGAACAACAACAAAATCATCGCCAAGAAAAACTCTGCAGTGCTCACGCCTCAAAAACACAAATACTGCTCGAGCTGCTTGGTCCCAGCTGTCGGCCGCACCTTGTGCAATTCTCTCGACTATATTGACTACATAGGTTGACAATGATGTGGGACCGTGATGTCAGGAAACCAGGAGAAAGCAAAAAAAATAGTTGTACATAATAAGGAGGCACTTGCGTACGTACGGCTATGGTGGCCCTAGTGGGTCCCTAGTGTCATCCAGTCAAAATAAAGTCATCTCCTGAATCCTCATGTTCGTTGACGATGTTAACAATGCTCGGCGCCACGGCGAGCACAACAACTCGAAGGACAACGGAGAGGGCCTCGCGGGCCCTACGGATGGTCTGATACAGCGCCCGCTGCTCATTCAGGAAGCCAGGATCATCGGACACCTATGAGCACCTTGAAGAAACTGAGACGACATGAAACGGTAAGGCCGCGCTTGGGAGCTCTGGTTTATTTCAAACTGTATTAACATACAAGTGTAATTTACTCGTCATCGGAAACAACGCGTAAAATACAGGCGTAATGAAACCGAGGGCCCGAGGTCTGTAAGTAAAACCGGCGGGTTACGCGTGTAATTTGAGAGTCCGGTGTATATTTTACGAGCACTGCTATATGGACAACATTACCAGACGATACGTGCACGACGTGCGTATCATGCCATCCATGGGCAAGGCTGAAACAGCAGCTAACGGCTGGATTAGCAATCGTCCGAGTGTCGTTCAGCGTTTTTATCGTGTGTGAAGTACTTCCGATATTTTACTAGTCGAAATCGACCAACCAAGCACCTTCACCCGAGACCATCTGCTTTAATTTACAAGCGTCAGCTTTACAAGCGGTTTTGGTTGGAAAAGGACGATCCAATCACGGCCTAATATCATGAGTTGGTCGGAAGATCATATGGTTTCACGTCTAACCTACCCGACTTGTTGTATAGGCTATGAATGAAACATCAGACGATGAACTTCTTAAGCACGGAAACAATAAAAAAGGATGATCTTCTTAACAAGCAAATCACTGGCATTAGATCGACATGCAAAACAATACTAAGCATTATTCTCGGGAGGCACGGTGAACAGCTCGTGATGCCGCATGCCACAACATTCCAAGATCAACTTTGCAATCAAACTCAAGGCCTGGCATTACATAGACAATATTCCGAACAAACTCTTGACACAGGAATATCTCAGCAGAGTAACTATTTACTTCTAAACTGAACACATGAATAGGAAAAAACACTCGACGCTGCTCACAGCAAGGGCGTCCCACTCAAAAATATCAAATGCATGTCTTCTGGCTAACATCAATGAGCAAATTTTGACAAGGTTTTCCAATTCCAATATATTAAACTAACGTCTTCTTGCTAACAACAATGATTAAACTTTGACAAGCTTTTCCCATTCAAAATATGTAATGCCTATGATCGTGGAGTCCTGTCGTACCTTCGTGTACTTGTTTGGGCACTTTTTGCCGAGGGCAGTCCACGTGTTGTTAAATTGCCAATGGTCTCTGCAGACTAGTCATGTCACCGGTGTCTAATAATACTCTGCAAAGCTTCTCGGTCATTCCTTCTGTAATGTAGCGCAAACAGTGACTGCTTCTTTCTGCAAAGTGGAACGACCAACTGGACCCAGTAATGCAGTAGTTTGCCTTGGACACATTGGCTCCTTTTGTGCAGTTCAACTAAAATCGAAGGCGGAATAGACCGAGCTTTAATTTTGATATCCCTGTAAGCAACAATAGGTATAAGGGAAACAATTACTGAGAAATAACGGTTGATGACTTGTATTCCCAGAAGAAAAGCATCTACTGATCTACTTTATCTTAATGGGAAACAAAGTAGGAGAGTAGCAATTCTCCATCGGTGTGATTCATTCATATTGACTGAGACATTATCTTAACAATGCCTTGTTTCAACATGTATAAAGAACGACAAAGCAGAAAAGTACCATTCCTAAAACAATGCAACTGATTCATTTTAACAGAGACATTATCTTAATAATACCTTGGTTAAACATGTAGAAAGAACTGCAAAGCAGGATAGTACCATTCCTAACAAGTGTTGCAGTTTTGAACTAAGATTCGGTAGTTAATTAATTCTGAGAGTGGTATTTCTTAATTTTACCAGCGGCATTAGATTAACAAAAAGCATAAATAGTTCCAGGGGAGAGTGGGCGCAACAACAGTATGTGCTTCCATCTACTTATAAAGGGGGTGATGCAGAGTTTGTTGTAACAAAGCAACAAGCATCATGTCTGGGTTAGTCCCATTTTTGTTCACTACTTAATGGGAAAAGACAGCAATACAATAGCTTCAATTCAACATTTATTTAAAATAGTACCAATACAAGTAGCACAACATCTCAAAGCACACTGCACAATCATGTGGATGAAGGCCTGTACTGACCTTTCATGAGACGGATAAGATAAAATACGAACCTGCCAACACGAATAGGAAATCCAATCTCGTTTTGTGCAGTTGCACTGAAATCAAGCAAAGTGTTTTGCGTAGCGAAGCAAAATGTCGCAATAGCAACAAGTTGAATAGATATCCCTGTTTAAACATAGGCAAAAAAGGAATCAATTACTGGCTAATAAAGGAGGATGAAACATGCGGCCACAAAAATGGTAATCCCGCCAATCCCTATCAAGTGTATCAGTTTTGAAATAAGATTCAATAGTTAATTATGAGAGTGGCATCAATTACTGGCTTATAAAGGGGGTGATGCTGAATTTGTTGTAACAAAGCAACAAGCATCATGTCTGGGTTGGTCCCATTTTTGTTCACTACTTAATGGGAAAAGACAGCAATACAATAGCTTCAATTCAACATTTATTTAAAACAGTACCAAAACAAGTAGCACAACATCTCAAAGCACATTGCACATCATGTGGTTGAGACCAAGATTTGAAACAACTCGCCACGAAGACTGGAAACAAATCTCGATCTCCTTTTGTGCAGTTCCACCAAAATTAAGCAAAGTCACTAGTGTGACATTCAAGTTGAACTGCACAAAACACTCTTAAAACATAAGTGTTTCGAGTAGCGAAGCAAAATGTCGCAATAGCAACAAGTTGAATCGATACCCTTGTTTTAACAGAGGCAAAAAAGGAAACAATTACTTGCCGATAAAGGAGGATGAAACAAACGGTGACAGAAAGAAGCATCTAACTTATCTTGGATGGAAAACAAAGTAGGACAGTAGCATTTCTGAAACGGTTGCATTGATTCATATTAACAGAGACATTCTCTTGAAACAACATTCATTAAAAAATGTAATTTACTTTTAACAGTGGCATTGCTTCAATTTTCCGGCGGCATTCTTAGATTAACAACAGCAAAATAGTTGTATGGGACATGCCAGCACTATGTGCGTCCACGCGTATAAATGGGTGATGCAGAGTATGTAGCCAAGAAGCATATATGCGCTGGTCCCATATTTGTTCTCTTTGAACCCTCTTCCTATGTGAGGGCAGCAAATCTAGTCCTGCACAAACTACCCGACCCCCCAGTTTCTTTCCCTTTTCAACAAAGAGATCGGTTCCTTACAGATGTGTGTACTGGGTTACCCCCTTTTCCCTTTTCGACCTACAAAATGGCTGGATAGCCAGTCTATACTACTTTCGGCCCCTCCTTTCCTCATTGAACCACGTCCTAGATTCTTGCTCCAGCCCACCGCACCTTTCTTTCCTCTTTGAACCAAGACCTAGATTCGACTACAGATCGAAAAAGATCCACATGCAGCTAGAGCAACGATGGCTTCAAAGAAGCTTATACCTTAGGGTCGTCGGGATGTGGCAAGGCGTGCGGCGGGAGGCCGGATCTGCCCACACTACGTACGACAGTGAGGAAGAAGGGGTCGGTGGCCCTCCCGCACAAGCTCTGGGTGAAAGAGAACAGCGCAACCGATAGTGGATTGCCTCCCTCGCCGAAGGTGATAGAGTGAACGCTGCACCTCCTCCCCTTCCCGGTGCGACGGGATACGGACGCCTCCATCACCAGTTGTGAGGGGGAGAGAGAGACAAGAGGCCAATGCAGTCTTGTTTAGATCTGTTGAAGAGAGGGTGAGAGACTGTGAATATAGCAAACCCTAGCAAATGAACGCTGAGCCTCCAGCGTGTAACATATATGTAGTGCGGCGAGCGTGTGGAGAGTGCAAACCCTAGCGAACAAGCGCTGAGGCTCCCACTTATATATATACTACTGTAGTACGGGCTGAGCTCCGGTGCCTTCACTGCACCTGCTTTTGGCTGTATGACAGGTGAGCCAGCCGCATTTTGGGCCCACCTGTCATAAATCCAAAGGTAGGTGCACTAAGTCAATGAAGTTGCGTCCATATAGTACTCTCGTGTATACGACTAATATATAGTGGAGTGGTTTTCTTATTCTCTCCATAACAATCATTTTAAATTGTGTAAGTACGAAACGGAACTCTTTATTTAATGTACAGTGAAGAAAACTAGTACTACTTCCGGTGAACTAACGATCCACGCCCACGCGTCCTGGTCGCACTTCCTGTCCTTCACGTGTGGTACACTACCCTCCCTTAAGTGAACAACCACACATGCGCCAAATCGGAAACGTGTGAGAGTGTGTACAAATATATAATTTTAATTTCAATTATCGGAAAGGTTTGAGAGTATTACAAAGTTTGACTTTAGTCAAATCTAATATGTGGAGTAAATAAAAATGGAGGGCTACTACGTCCATCCGGTTTTTTAGTCCACACCATTTTTGAAATCAAAGTTAATAGCTGGACAAATAAAATTACAGGGGAGATGGAGACAAAGTTGTGAGAAGGCTTAGAAATCAATACAAAACTTATGCTCTTAGTACCAACGTCGATCCTTCTTCAAGGAAACATTTGGTTCATAGCCAATTGTGTGATAAAATTGCACCAACGTGAAAGACGACTGCATCTCCAACGCAACCAAGGTGAACTGACAAAGGATATCATCTTTGTGCGTAACAAGCAAAGAGCATTGATGGAAGACAACTTGTTTTTCATTGAAAATCGATCAGCTTCACCAGCCGACGCAACCATGAGGCGCAACCATGAGCATCGATAGGTCATCGTGGTGATGCATCATCCATTTGGCATCAAGTTTGGGTGAGGCACCTATGAAGTTCGACAAATCCTCACTGTGGTCTATTTCTTCTCAGTAATCAAGCTCGAGGAAGGAAGAACCACGTGGCAGAGGACAGTGAGGCGGAACAAAAATGGCCATCCAATTTTGTGCAGTTCCACTAAAATTGAGGAAGACATGCCCGGGTATGGAGACACGCATCGTTGTTTCCAAAAATATAAAAAAGGGTTAGCAAAGACATCTCAATTGTCAATAAGAATTAATGAAAAATACACCAACAAACAGAAGCATCATAATTATCTTGATGGGAACTAAACCAGGATACCCGAGAAAAAAAGCATTTCTTCATTTAACCAGTGATAGTACTACCACCATATGGACAATGACCGCACAACCACCATGTACTTTTTGTCGAAACAACATTTATACCTCCACCGAGGCATAAATCAGGACAACTTTTCGAGTGGCATTTCCTCTATAATAGTACTAGTAGGTGATGTTGGACCAGCCGACGAACCCTAGCTACTATGCATGGGGAGCTGGGGAGTAGTCGCATAGAAGAAAACCCGCACGCAGTGACCTGGGGAGCTGGACCAGTACAAGAAGTTATACCTCAGGTGGGCGAGATGTCGTTTAGGCGGGCGGGCGGATCTGCCCACACGACGGCAGCGAATAAGGGCGCGGAGGATCTTCGTCTGCGCCAGCGCTGGCTCCGAGAGGACGGTGCACATCGGCTTCCTCCGTCGTCGACGGCGACAACATCAACGCTGCACCTCCTCACCTCCCACAGCGGACGGGATTCGGCCGGATCTGTGACCATCGGTGAGGAGAGAGATAGAGTGGACACTGTCATCTTGTTTTGATATGGAGAGGGTGAGAGAGCGAGACGCGAGAAACTCTATCAAACAAGAGGCTATAATGGAGTAAAAAAATATCTCCATAGCAGTGGTTGTAAATAGAATACGCGCGTTCCCGGAAAAAAGAAACGAAAACCGGCGGATAATTTTTTAAGGGTCTGTCTAGGACACATCTAGATGTGACATAGTTATGTCACATCTAAGTTGATGTTCACTCTGTTTGTGGTCTATTTTTTTCCTAGTTTTTTTTGTTTCTTGTTGCTACATTATATACTTGTGGGAGATTAGATATGATATCCTTAAATGACATCTAGATGTGAATTAGACAAACTGATTTTCTAACGTACCAAGAAAGAAAACTCGATAAAAAACACGCCCCCGCTTCCAGGTCGCGAGAGTCGTCGCGCACACACACATAGACATAGACATGCATATCCGTGTTTACGTAAAATTCCATTTCCATCTCCATCTCCAATCATATTTGTCCAATTGGCACATTATTTACGTTGTTAATTATATACGCAACAATATTAACGTACAACATCTCTTGTTTGCGCACATCCAGACCGCTGCCACGGTCGGTCCTGACCAACCCGAACCCTCTTCATCACCCGCGCGTGCTTCCCGCCCGAAACGGTCAGTGCCGCATTCATGCCCGGCCAGAGCGGACGCGTCCTCTCACTGGTGCCGGCATTGAAGCAGCGCGCCGGCCGAGAGAGCGGCGCCCGCGCCGCTTCCGGGTGCACGCGGCTGCTCCGTGTTCAAAGGTCGCAATAGCCGGCTACAACATGCATGTAAAAATTTCTTGGGAGTCCGTGCTACAGCTAGTTGTCCTCCCCCAACTCGTCAGTCTCTTCCAGTAGTGCTAGTACTCCATGGCGCGATCCATCAACAAGCAGGCGGGAAAGTTATCGTATACTCGGTTTGCGGTGAGTGGCATGTCGAGCGACCGTGTGGGGTCGAGCCGTGGAGGAGGGTGAGACACGAACACGACAGACGTGATTTAAACTTTGGTTTTGCTCGATGGCGCGATCCAACGAAACGAAACGTTGGTTTCTCTCTGTTTCCATTTTCTCTCCGGAAAAACAGAAACTTTTCACTCCATTTTCATTCCTATTCCAAGGTTGCCCCGTTACAACATTCCATCAAATACAAAGAAAAACTAACACGCATGCTGATGCATCTCAATGATTCACAGATCATAGCTAATATTTACTTCACAACTAAAGAAAAAAGTTGTGAGAGCGTGTACGAAAGAAAAACTACTGATGGGGTCACTACGACTTAAACCCTAAACCCTAAACATGATTTAATTTCTTGGCCAGGTAGAACCTGTCGAAGGAAAGACGGCTGGCACCCTCGGATCATATGATGCTTTTGTGCAGTTCCACTAAAATCGACCTGAGCATCCCTGATGGCAAAGATATTGAAGAAGTGTGATTAGAATAATAGTACTGGCACTAGTTCATGAGACATAAACTCATCACAAGTAGAAGCCGGTAGAAGTAGAGAAAGATCAACATGGAGATGGAGCTACGGCAGTGGAGCAAGCCGGCTCCAAAAGGAAGATGGACTACCTGGGACGTCGGGCTGTAGCTAGAAGGGCGGTTGGGACGCGGCATCGGCCCATACCGCGGTGACCCCCGATTAGGACGCACCGACTGTGGGTTTTCTCCCTCCCCGATGTCGACCGCGTCTACGCAGAACATTGTTCCCTTCCCCCAGCTGCGGGATTAGGCCCGTCGTTCTATGCTTGTGGAGAGAGCAACCTACGCAAGCAGGCTTGTAGCTTAGGCTCCTGCTAGTGTATATATAGTGGTTTTCTTTTTCTCTCCATATCAACCATTTTATATTGTGTACGTGTCATTCAAGAGTGAAATGGTGGTTGCTTCTTCCGACTAACTTACTGTGTGATTTGACTGCTCCTTAGTGGCCCCTACATGTACTCCCCCTACGTGTATGCAACAGTCACACCTACACATGGACGCAATAACACGCGCGACGCCCTAATGCATGCATGTCCGAGCACACGACGGAACACACACGGTCACCCTCAAGTGCTCAACCTACACGTGCATGCACACACATACTCAGCCAGGGTGAGCTAGTGATCGTATAAACACCGGAAAATATATATATTGAGCGCAATGAGCGTATTATGAAGTCCACTAACCATATTTTTACAAATATACAGTGACAGACAGTGTATTTATCTCGTTTGAAATTAAGCCATATTAACCGGGGAGGAGGCAGTATGGACTAGCATTACTTTGCTGTGTCCCGTCAACTTGCTGAACGGGAAGGTTGCAGGACGGGAGAAGCTTGCGCGCGGTGGCTCGCAGGACAAGGAGAAACTTTTGACTAATGCAAGCTCTCCCTCGCTCAGGCGGTGGACGTGCAACAGTTAATTCGGTGTCAGATTGCCAGAAGCATACACTATACTACTACTGCTATTATTGTTTGACTTCCTGAATAGGCGAACAACCAAGCGCAAAGTTTACTAGTACTACTACTATAGTCTATAAAGGTACGTACTATACTAGTACTAGGAACCGGATGGAGGAGCGTCTGCACTCTTATTATAATTTTAAAATGTGATAAAGCAATCTTCAACACATTTGGTTCTCTTCGAGGGTTCTCGCATGTGATAATGGAAGTTGATTGCATGGAACACTCGCCACAATTCTCGCTTAATTCTAGCTCGTATCCTGTTACAAATAGTAGCGCTCGGTAATATTTCCTTTTTTTTGTTATTCAGCATGTAAACAGGTCAGCAAACCTTGCGGCGCATCTTCGTGCGAACCGTGCTTGCTGCATTTTGAATGTGGCCGAGAGCTGGCTTGATGAAACACCTCGCTTCCTACTTCTTTTTTTGCGGGGTACCTCGCTTCCTAGTGACCAGTGTCTTGGATGATCGTCCTAAGAATGCTTATATATGAATAAAGCTCTCTCACTTACCCGCAGAAAAGATTAAGCCATATTAACCGGAAAGGAGGGAGTATGGACTAGAACTACTTTTTGGTGTGTCCCGTCAAGTCGCAGAACAAGGAGAAGCTTGCAGGACAAGGTGAAGCTCGCTTACGCCTTTTGACTAATGCAACCTACCCTCGGTGGACATGCATCAGTCCATTCGGTGTCAGATTGTCAGAGGCATACACTGTAGTACCCAACATGCAGAGTACCATCATTGTTCGACTTCACAAAGAGGCGAAGAGCCAGGCGCAGTAGTACGAGTAGTACTACTACTAGAACCGCATGGTGGAGCGTCTGTACTCTTATTTTTTTATCTCTGATAAAGTACACGTTTATTCTGAAGAAGGGCGGAAAACGGCAGCCCAACATGTAATGAATGATATCGATCAACCAACCATGCTCGAATATATCTTGGCCTTCGTGCGAGCCCGACTGTGTGTTCTCGCTCCTCGTCTCTCTCGAGGAACGGCGGGTTGGCTCTTTGCCGTCAATTAAGATCAGTTTGCTCACACTCCTATCCCACATGTCAGTGATATGCCAAGAGGAGGTGTGTTGACCGACTGGCCATACGCGTACTTGGTTTTGCACCTTCATACTACTCCTCCCTCTGTCACAGTTTACAGGACGCGCTTCATTATGATGCATTTCTCTCAATGCATTTCCACCACCAGAGAGACTTTAGATGCGTTTGGTTTAATGCTCAATTAATTAGGGCGTGGTATCCGCAATCAAGTCTGCAATTTTCTCTCCGTGTACTGTACTACTACGGAGTGGAGTAAGTGCATGCATGTGTGTACCCGGGGTGGAAGCACTGCATGCATGTGTGTACGCATTATTCCCTCTAGTAATAGACGCCGTGCTATAACTACCAATGCTATTTTTCAGGCCGATTGCTAGTCGCCTTGGTCCCACATTTTTTTCTTTTTTCTGAAGCGCGCTGTATAAACAGTGACGGATGGAGTAGTATGAGCGGATTCAAAGAAGAGTGTATTGATGGTTGCTTCTTCAGAGCAACTTACAGTGGGAAAGGTGGGGCTTATGATTTGACTGCTCATTACTCACTACTAATGCGGCGCAACGACCGGGCTGAGTCTCCCATGCGGTTGTGCACTACCCCCTCGGTTCTTAAATATACTCTGGAGTATTTTTCTTTCTAGAGATTTCAACGAGTGACTACTCAAATATTTGTCTTTTTAGAGATTTCAAATGGGCTGGCACATACAGATGTATATAGACATATTTTAGAGTGTAGATTCACTCATTTTGCTCCGTATGTAGTTACTTGTTGAAATCTCTAGAAAGACGAATAGAATGTTTAGGAATGGAGGGAGTACACATACAAAGCAAAATGAGTGAATCTACACTCTAAAATATGCCCGTTTGAAATTTGTAAAAACACAAATATTTAGGAATGAAGGAGTATAATTTTGTGCATGGCACATGGACCCGGATGATGAAGAGGCTTCTGGCAATGCTATCAAGCTTCCATCATTTGTTTACATAATTGACGTACTATACAAATAATTTTCCAGCAACATGAAATTATACAATGGTGTGAGCTTTCAGCTTTTGTTTCGCGTGTCATGCCATCGATGCTCTTTCGGAAACAATAAAAAACTAACTTCCTTGCTAATGCATGTCAATTATTAGCTTATCAGAGCTAATAATTACATCACAACTGAAGATAGAGTTGTGAGAAGGTGTCAAATTAAAATTGATCCATGCTTTCATTGGCAGCAACGTCCCCCCAGCTCTGTCTAAATCAACAAGGCATGTTGGGAAAAAAGTAGTTGTGTGGAGCATGCAACATTCCGATCATTTTGTGCAGTTCCACTAAAATAGAGCTAAGCGTCCCTGTTCCAAAGATATTAAGTGTGATTATGGTAATAGAGGACTGTTGATGAAACAATAAACACACAAATAGAAGCCAGTCACCTTTGCAGTCTCTCTTAAGACTAACTAGTTGGCGAAGATTAGGCTCGGAGTTGGATGAGGAGGATAGAGCAAAACCAATCTCCCTTTATGCAGTCGCACTGAAATGTAGAGACGTTGCCCGTGTGACATTTTAGTACAACTGCACAAAACACTCTTAAGAAAAAAGTGATTTGTGCAGTTCACCAAAAGGTCGCAATAGCAACGAGGTGAAATGGATAGCCCTGTTTTCAAAAAAGAGGTAGAAAGGAAACAATTACTAGCCAATAACAGTTGATGACACATGCGACGACAAAAAAGAAGCATATTCCTTGTCCTAAGGGAAGATAACAACACAGTTGTGTTTGTCTAAAACGGTGTGAGGACGAGAATGCAATATGGAAAGTACGCCGGGCGAGCTACGTTTTGGGCAAAGAACTATGGAAGATCCACATGCAGCGACGTGGGAAGACGGGCAGTGGAGCAAGGCCGGAGGGGATACCTGGAGGTCATCGGGATGTAACTAGGTGAGCGGCGGCGGGCGGAATCTGCGAGCATGTGGCATAGGCCCTGCCGCGCCGGAGCTTGGTTAGAGAGAATGGCGTGTACTGTAGATCAGGACATGCTGCCTCGGCGCCGTCGAACGGAGAAACGATGCACTTCCTCCCTTTCCCCCGACGGATGGGATGCGGCCGGATCAGTGACCAACGGTGAGAGAGAGAGAGGCCACCGCACTCCCTTTCCCCTGGCGGACGGGATGCGGCCGGATCAGTGACCAACGGTGAGAGAGAGAGAGGCCACCGCACTCCCTTTCCCCCGGTGGACGGGATGCGGCCGGATCAGTGACCAACGATGAGAGAGAGAGAGGCCACCGCAGCCTTGTGTGAGATACTCTAAAGAGCGACAAACCAGGCAGGCAGGCTCCATTGTATATAGTGAGCGGACTACCTTTTTCTCCATAAAAATCATTTTATATTCTGTGTACGTGCCATTGAGCGCTATAACTTTATTTAAAAAAAATGCGGCAACGCGTCAAGTCGAACTTTGTTTCGTGCACGCGTGGTACACGACCTCCCTAGGTAAACAACCGCTACAGGCGTTCAAATTAGCACGTGGGTTGCCATATCATAAAGAAATGAGCTCCACCGTGTACCCGCGCGGGTGTGGCTGGGCACGAAGCGTGAGTACGTGCACGGTGCACCTATTCTCTTCTTGTATACGTACACCACCTACGTGGGGTTGTGTGAGAGAGATACAAACCTAGAGAGATATAGTGTGTGGGTTCTTGAGAGTTTTGGGGGGGTCAATCAAAAATGTAACATATGCAATGTGTGTGAAATAGAGTCCTGGATATAACATATATATAGAGGGGCGATCCACGAGAAGAGAGTGGAGGTATCATCGGCTTGAGGTGTCCATAGAATCGAAGTGAGGGATGATGTGTGTGTGTGTGTGCGCGCGCGATCGATAAAGAGTGCCATCGAATTTGTGTGTGCCCACATCAAAGATATAGAGTGGCTGGCCTACTGGAACGTGAGATGGGACATGTGCAGTTTGTCTCTGTGGCATGGATACCTACCTGCAGCGCTCGACTATCGGTGTGTGGTGGGGGAAGAGGGAGGCCCAATTAATTATATAGGTACAATGGCTGGTATATGTGTGGAGGAGGAGAGAGGCCTACCTCATGTATTAAGGAGATTGATCTGCCTCATGTATTAAGCGAGATCGATCGGCATCCATTCATATGTGCAGGAGAGGAATAAGGTTGGGAGAGAGACAGAGCTAGAGTGTTAGAGGGGGTAGTAGTGGAGTTGCTTCTAACAAATGGTGGGATAGGCTTGCTAGACAAACGGAGGGCACGCTCGCAATATCAATAAGAGAGGAGATGGCTGCTTGTTGTCTATGCATGTGCGTGTGAGAGACGGGTCAGGAGGCATGCACGAATGATGAGGGGGGACGATGTGGCTGTGGTAAGCAGACGTAACTACATAGGAAGAGCAATCGCCCTTTGTTAGAGAAAGGAGAGACATAACTTGTGAGGTAGTTAAAGTCGATCTAGGTATATGTTGGGAGATCGATCGGTATACATGCATGTGTGTGTTAGAAGCAAATGAGGCACGAGGAGAAGGATAGAGAGAGAGGGTTGCATGTAGGAGGTGGTACGAGAGGCATGCTATATCGAGGGGGGAGGAGTGTGCGAGTACGAGAACGACGAAAAGAGTGGTGGGAGTGAGGCATGGACAGTGTGACAAGAGGAGAGGGGAAGCTTGTGTTTGTGCTAGGCACACTTGGCTAGAGAGGCATATCGATCGATGTGTGCCATAAAGAAGGAGCTGGGGGGCCTACACACACCGTGGGTGAACGACCTAAAGTGAAAAGACAAATTTGTGTGATGGACCTAGAGAATGCTGACGGAGGGTGAGAGGGATGCGGGCGTGTGCATGCACAAGAGAAAGTTAGCGCTAGCTACAAAGATAAGAGGGTTGTGTGGGTGTAAAAGACGAATAGAGATCATATATACTTCATTATAAAAAGGGAATTCGGATATTTGAAGAATTTATCATAGTGTTTCGAACCGACGCATGTGTGAATATATATAACGGTGATACACATGGTGTGGTTATGAACATGTTATACTACATTTAATATATTTTATCTCTACTCTTATAAAAAAACGGAGTTGTTGATGATGGTGTGCCTGCCATCCTGCATTATAGGCCGTCCGATTTATATCTGGCGGATAGCAAGGAAACTATGATGGTTGAAGTTGGCAACAATCATGATTGTAGATTCTTATTGAAATAGAGAAACGAATTCAAATTTAGTTCGAATTGCAGCGGTAGTATAGACATTTGGAATGCACTAAAATGTTGGTATGAGTAGGTTACATGCATTATACAGCAAGCGAAAAAAACTAATCGGACAGAACATGGATTCATACTCCCTCCTTCCATCTATATAGGGTGTAATGAGATTTTTAAGACCTCCTTTGACTATTGACAAGATTAATAGTACATGACATGCAAAATGTGAAAAATATATCATTGAAAGAACCTTTCACAGACGAATTTAACGGTGTGCTTTGTGTAAGTTGCATGTCATATATCATTGCTCTAATATTTGGTCAAAGTTAGCATCAAAAAACGCATTAGTCCCTATATAGATGGAAGGAGGGAGTAGCTTTGAATAGCATTTGTATAGTAAAACGGGGCAAGACTCTTTCTTTGTGTGGTGTGAATAGTTTTATTTTTTTCATTTTCTTTTTGGTTGAGGGAAGTGCGAATTGATTTGGTACGTACAAGTACAATATTACTACATGTTAGGCTTGTCCCTAAAATTCAACCCGCGTCTTGTTATATCCCGAAAATTCAGATATCGTGCTCCCAAAACTGGCGCCTTCACAACCCACGCCTTGCTATCCCGAAATTACAATGCGCGCGAAAACTCCCTCCAGCTGCCAAATCCCGACACGCGAAATCCCCCTTCTAACCCTGAGCCGAAAGGGCCGCTAGTTCAAATCGGTG
The DNA here is from genome assembly GCA_032464435.1 of Aegilops umbellulata. Lineage (NCBI taxonomy): Eukaryota > Viridiplantae > Streptophyta > Magnoliopsida > Poales > Poaceae > Aegilops > Aegilops umbellulata. Next base: position 338,864,817 of record CP136058.1, read on the forward strand.
GGGGGTAATTCTGTAACACACCCTACATTTTGGACAAGCGCGTCCTTAAGTCATGCTTCAACCCCTCCCATCGCCCCCTTTTCGCCATTTGAAATCCCAGGCCACCATAACCTCTCCGCTCCAGCCGCGAAATCCCACCCTCCTCCGTCCGCCACGTCACCGCTGCCCAGCCGGAGCCTCTTCCCTGACGATGTCGTCCACCGCAAGAGCTCGACGTCCCTCGTCCACCTCCCCGGATGAGGATCCGTCGTCCATCTCGTCGTCCCGCCGGTTCAGCCACCCCGTCCTCCACCTCCAAGGAGCTGCTCCGATGATCGCCTCGTCTATCGCGGCTGCTCCATCCCCACAGCGCTGCCTTAACCTGCTCCACCGGAACCGCAGCATCCTCACCGACTCCTCGGATGAAGTCGAGGCCTACTCGGCGCCACCAAAGATGTTGTACACTCATCGCATCGCACCTTCTCCTTAACTCGGCCTCCCAGCGCCGATGGTGCTCCATCCCGCACCCCCATGGAGCGGCTACCTTGAAGCCGGCGCCGCGGGCGACATCTCCACGGCGGCTCTCCCCCAGTGTGAGGCCCCTTCGGCGGCGGCGTCCATACCAGCCGGATCTGCTGCTGCTGCTCCGGCTCTCGCTCGATCGCTCGCTCGCCCAGCTGCTGCTGTTGCTCTCCCCTCGCTCGTGCTGCTGCTCTGCTCCGATTAAGCCACACTTCAGTCGACTGAATCGACTTTTGGGTCAGTCAATTTTCAGGGGTTGGAGGGGCTCGCCGGAGTTAAGGAAGAACCACCCGCAGCGGGGACGGGGGCTCGCCGGAGAGGTACCCCACTCTCTATCTTAGGGTTCAGGGTGGGGCGGGGGGCCTAGAGGGCTGGTCGGGGCGGCGGCGGCGAGTTGTTTCTGGGCGGCGAGGCGGCGCTGGGGCCGGCGGTTCGGCCGGTGGTGGCTGGCGGCTCAGGGGGGTGCAGGTTGAAGATGAACTGCAGGCCCTCCCTAAACTACATGTCAAGTGCCTCTCTGCTACCATTGCGTTTAGTTTCGACAGTAGCATTCAGATTCCACAGTAAATTTCAGTTTCGACAGTTAAGTTCAGAGTCAACAGTTTTTACCTCATCTGTTGTAGTCAGGTGGTTTTTGGTGATGTTAATTTTACATCCATTTTACATCATCTATTGGAGATGCTATTAGAATCCCACTTGAGATTGACGATGTCTGTCTTGTGCTGCTTCAGCCTTGACGTCTTACGGCTCACCGAAGCTGCTCCAATGACAGAATGATCCATCACAACAGAGCAGTGCCCTGGACGCCGTCTACAGATTCCTCAGATCTTCCTCCACACCTCCGACAGCCACCTCTGCCTCAACTGCTTCAGCGACCAACCCAATGATGTTGAGGTTGACATGGCTACGACAAAGAGGTTGTACACTTGTTGCATCACTTATTACTATACATTCACGTCGATCCATTAGGGCTATTTTGGTTTAACGGAAAAACGTCGATCCACTGGTTGTTACCATCCCTCTAAATTTCTGCATGCTCTCCTTACATAATCTCACCATATTTTTTCGTATGCATGTCAGATATTGTACACGGTCATGCTGAACATGTAGAGAAAAAGAGAAGAGTTTTGCGCAGCAATACAATGTCATGCATACATCGCTCCATGGTGGGTTCAATGGCAAACCCTCCGCAGCCCTCTCCAGATTGTAATCCAGAGGAAGATATCTATTCTGAGGCGGATTCAGACGCCGCTGATCACTCCTATTTACCCCCCAAGGTGTTTGCTCTACCTTGGCATGATGATGTTAGTCATATCATGCATATGTTGCCTTGCAGTGCCTACTTTTGACATCATATATGTCATCTGCTTAGTTTAGACATGTTCTGTAATGCCACCTGTTTAGTTTCTATATCATATATGGGAATTATGCAGTCCCATGTCTTTTAGCCAGCCATAATATATGTGAAATGTGCAATGCCATCCTATTTAACCAGGCATCATATATTTAAATGATATCTTGCCCATCCTTTTCTTCATTACATTTCCATTTGTCGACAATGTTTGTACATTAAACTACTCTTCCTGTGAATCGGCCATTTGGGTGGGAGATGGAAAAATCCGGAGTGAAAACAAGGCCTTCAAAGCAGACAGTGCTACCTGTCGAAGCAGATCTCTTGTTGGGTCCCGATAGCTCCTCAGAGATGGATTCAGAGATAGATGACCAGTCCTATTCCCCCACTGAGGTGTATGCTCTAACTTGGCACGGTTATACTGCTCATATCATGCATACGGTGTCTTGCATTGCATAGTTTAGACATCATATACACAATATTCAACACCATGTTCTTAGTTCAGACATCATATCGAATGCCCTCTGTTTAGCATATAAATCACATATGTGAATTAAATGATGCGATCCTGATTACTTAGATAACATGTATGTGAATTATGGCATGCGATCCTGTTTAGTTATTCATCATATCTTTGAATTATGTTATGCTATGCTATCCAGTTTAGATAGACATCATATATGTGAAATTATGTCATGCTATCCGTTTTAGTTAAATAATATACATGTCAACTATTTCATGCCCTCTTTTTTCCACACTATCTATTGCATCTGTCTCTCATACAATGTCTGCACATTCAACTATGTTTCGTGTTTATCAGCCATTTGAATTGGAGCGGGTGATGCCAGTATCTAGCGGACTAAAAACACGGTCTTCAAATAAAACAGTGCTACCTTTTGGTGGAGATAGCACCCCAGTTGTACATGCACAAGAACCAGCCCTACCACACATAACCCAAACTCTCGCAGATTGTGCCCCTACTGCGATGGACAGAGAACCAGCTTCACCCAATCTAACCCCAACCCCAGCCGATAGTAACCCAGTTCCTATTGACACAACACCATCTCCACCACAGAGCTCCCAAACAAGAGCAGTTAGTAAGGCAGCTCCAGTGCCCAAAGGGCCAGTACTATCACGGTGAACCCCAACTCCACCAGTTAGTACGCCTATTCCTGTGGAGGAAGCACAACCAGCTAGTCGTAGTTTAGCATCTATCGCATTTGATGTTGTTAAATCGTATGTGTGTATCTTCCCATCTTGGAAATATTATACTGAAGATGAAGGACAATGCCAGTTGCAGGTGTTTGTCCAGGAGTTATGTGTAAGTAATGTTATTCATGGCAATTACTTTGCTTCGTCCCATACATCCTACCTCCATGATGGTTATAATACAACAAAATTTCCCATTTTTCTCTATAGAGAAGGACCGCTTTGGAAACTCAGGATGAGGTAACTTGTGCTAATACCTCTGCTATCTTCAAGATTGCTTGGTGGCAGTATCGGAATTACCTTAAGAAAACGTACTTCACCGGCAAAGAAACTCATCAAATTCCCTTACATTCTCCTGAGACACATTTGTTGGACGATGACTGGGAACGCCTTGTTCTGTACTGGTCCCGAACCAAGAATGTGGTAAGGTCTATGAGCTCATTTTCTATTTTTAAGTATTATATTCTTGCATCTTACTGTACTCTGTTCATATAGAACAAGTGCCTAAACCTGAAAAACGGCTGTTCTAATTTAAGATTTCATTGCTATCATATTTCAAAAAAGCGCTAGGCGTTAATTGTGCGTTTTGCCACCGCCTTGCGCTTTACTGTCCAAAGCGCATGCTTATGCACAGTTATGCACAAATTATGCGTAGTTATGCGCAATGCGTTTTGCGAACGCCTAGAGCCTAGGCGCGCTTAAGCGCTCGCTTAGGCGCGCCTTTTTTAACTATGATTGCTTTGCTCTTGTATCACCGTATTTACTCATTGTAACATCCAAAACTTCTAAATTTTGGAATGTTATAATAAATAGATAGACTTGATTGATTGTTTGATTCATTGTCTGAAAGTGAGTGAATTCGAAATTTTTTGAAAGTTAAATGAGAGAGAATAAAAGGACTTTCCCAAACTTTCATATTTGCTTTCTGACCTCCATGAATTCAAATTCTTTTGAAATACAAAACCCTTGAGCGAAGATGATATGACTTCTTCCATTTAAATTAAATGAAAGGGTATTTGAAAATAATTGAATTTCATTTGGAAATATTTCAATTCATAAACTTCATGCAGCTCAATGATTTTCATGAGAGAAGATAAAATGACTTCTTCAAAACATAGGAAATATGAGTTGGGAGTTTCAAATGATCAAATTCAAAGTCCTTTTGGGAAATTATTTTTAATTTGGAGTTATTTGACTTTTATTAAAATTATTTTTTTCCAAAAATAAAATATATGGAAATTAGGGTAACATGATTCCCTACAACAGAAAATTGGAGAAAAATTAATTTGAAATCATTTTGGTATTTTTAAAATGATTTTTGTTGGATTTTAATTGACTAGTAGCACTCTTTGAATTATCTGAATTTGTGTGTATTTTATTTGGCATTATAAAAATGTTCACGTTGTACAAAATCTTTTTCTGAAAATTTTGATATATTATACGCCTATATAATGTTTCTGTTTATTTTGTTTTATTTTGGTTTGTGCGGCTAAATATAAAAAAAAAAGGAAACCGACCTACGGGCCATACCCGAGCGGGACTCCGCCCGGGACGCCTTTATATACCGCCCCGAGCCCCCACCAGCCCACCCGAGCCCGCGCCCGCGCCCCAAACCCTAGGAGCCGCCGCCGCCGCCGGAGTTCGCCGCCGCCGACGAGGTTCGCCGCCGCCTCGAAATCCGTGCCAAAAAATATTTTTTAAAAAAATAATAAAAATAATAATAAATATATATATATTTTTTTGACGAAATTTTTTTTGATTATTTTTTATTTATTATTATTTTTTATTTATTATTTTTAATTATTTCTAAAATTAATTTTCGGATTAAGATTAATTAACGATTAATCTGTTCGTCGTTTTTCTTTTTCGTCGGATTTTCCGCGGTTATTTTCTGATCGCAATTTCTGATCCAATTTTCGTTTTAGTATAACTTTTCGCTCGTTTATCGGAATCAGGCGATTCAAGCGCCTGGAGTTTCGTCTCGAAACCCTCTTTCCGAATAATCAACTTAAACAAGTTTTTGCTACTGTAAAATTTGACTTAGATTCAGATTACTAGAACGAAGTTGATTTCTTTCGCCGTTTGATTTCTTTTGCTTCGTTCGATTTGATTCTTTTTGCAAACCAGGGTTCTTAAGTTGAACTTTCTGGTTAGATCTCTTATTTGAGTTTTACCTGTGCGTTAGATGAGTACTTATTGTATGCTTGTTTGTTTGTCTGCGATAGAATACCCGGAGTGCGCCGCGTGTTACTTCGAATCTCTAGGTTTCGTGGATCATCAGCAAGACAAGTTCACACTTTGATCATAACCCTTTTCATACCCAGTTTTGTTGCATTAGATCAATCCCCAAACATTGGATGATTAGGATCTAATTAAATTGTGGGATGAGAAGTAGTTGAGGTAGTACCTATTACCTGTTTATTATCAAACTCTTGGGAGTTACTTTTACGTTATGCTTATATTGCCATGCTATTCTCGTAGACGTGGATTGGGTTTTGAGAGTATTTCATGACAGATGTGAGATTGTTAATTAATGGTTTACTTAATGTGGCAACTTAAACACACATCTGGGTGGATTGAGGCACCTGGGTATTCCAGGACTTGCCTGTCTAGGCACATGGGTATTCCAGGACTTGCCTGTTTTTCTTTTGGACCGCCACCCAGGCTCAAAGGGATCATGAGATTATTCATACTAGAAACTTCCGTGTGCAGCCACAAGCCATTATGGGCTCTGGCATAGTTGATTAAGTCGTGCGAACTCTTACAGGGTAGACTAGCAGATGTAGGGGAAAGTAGGTGTACCGGTCTATCCAACGTAAGGTGCTAGCGCTTATGAAAGACTATGTCTCGGTCATCCGTTTCTCAAACAACATGTAGTGCGAGAAATCAAATGGAGGCGATCGAGTCTTGTGGGGAAAAGTGCGCAAACCTCTGCAGAGTGTACAATCTAATCATGATTAGCCCTGTCCCCGGTTATGGACGTCTTGAGTATCTAGTTCTTGGATTATCCTGTTGATCTCATCATGTTACTTTAATTAATTTTATTGGGATGTTAATGATTACTTTAATTGGGATTGAGAATGCTGTCAACCATTCTCAATATTTAACAACCACCATGATAGTTAAATAAATTTATTCCTTTGTAGTAGGGAAAAATTGGCTTTTCGCAAAAACCTTATAACCATAGAGCTTTTCCACCAGCCATATATGCATGTAGTGATAGCTATTGTTCATCATTTTCTCTATGCTGTGAATTTGCCAGTACATTCAATGTACTGACCCATCTCGGGCTGCAACGTCTCATGTTGCAGGTTTCTTACGACGAGTAAGTGATACGTTAGGGTTATGATTTCCTATACTCAACTTTGCCGTTGGTGTTGATGGGAATCCACAACCTTGTTGCTTCCGCTATTATGGATTGAGGTAATAGTATTTACATTACTTTATACATGTGATTTACCTCTGTTATAAATCCTTCGAGTACTATGTGTGTCAGCATACCGATCCAGGGATGACACGTAAGCACAGAGACTTGTCCCATTCGGGTCGGGTCGCTAAAAGATGGTATCAGAGCACATGTTGACTGTAGGACGTGGCCCTAGAAACTTTCAAGCCCATAGGAAAGATTTTCTCTACAAACTTTCTTTTCAAAAGATCTTTTACCTCTCTTCTCTTCTGAGCTTATTCAAATATTCCCTTTTAGTGAGACTATACCCTTTTCCCCTTTGGACCACTCGAAGAATTGACGGATGAGACCACTTCAAGGAGTACAAAATATCGGACAACCACAACCACTACGAAATGAAGGAGATATTACTGTGCATTTGAATAATGGAAACTACAACGGCTGAAGACTCTGAAGACTAGGAGAACTTGGAGGCTCGGAAGAATTTCCGGATTTGTATGACCTAGGAAGGCTACCCTTATGGAACTTGGCAGACTATGGAAGTTGTCAATACCCGAGATCAAGGTGTGTTGGAGAAAAACCGGAAAATGGAGCATAGAACTCAAAGTTTTGTCAAGGAAACCCCAATGCAGGAGATATCAACTATGGAGAGATAGCTCATGGAAATGACAAAAGCAGAAACACGGCTATCCATGATGTTATCGCCCGCTTATGCTATTGTCACCGTGCTGAGTTAAGCATGCATATGCATGGAAGGATTGGATGGTAGAAGGCTGATGGAGCACCTACAGCAAGATGAAGTTTTATCCTTAGCCGGTGTATCACTAGGATCTGGAGTGTTACATCAAGAAGTTAAGATGGACCTACAAGAAGCAGTATTTGATAAGGAAGTATTTCGTGAAGAACTCAGAACCCAAAAGCTGAAAGTAGCCAAGCTAGAGGAGCAAAACCTTGAGACGTCTAAAGATTCATCATGAAGGATCATGGTCCATATCGAGGTTGATGAAACCCGGAAGTTTGGAATGCAACTCCAGAATATTGAAGGACGTCACGATAGACTTTGCGACAACAGAGGTGATCTAGCAAAAGAAACTTGTTAAGGATAAACACAATCGGAAGAAGCCATCGGAGACATGAACAAGACTTGAAGATTTTGGCGATGATGACCTTTAGAAGACCGAATCCCCTGTTATATACCTGCGTTAGATGCGACAATTGTGAGCTGTCATTTGTTTGATGTTTTTCCGACAGCCACAATAAAACTTGTCTTTTCAAAACTTTTGTTTGTATTGTGTGTATCTCTCTCGATCTCTCTTATCTCACCCCATAACCCATGGACCCAATAGATGATGAATGGAGATGAGCTTGTATTTTTGGGACCGATGAGTCAATTGGAGACAGACCGATGGATTCAGAACATGGAGGATCATATGGAGAACAATCCTATAGCCGGAAAGGATATGGCCCAGCATGCTCTTCAATGCTTTGAAAGAGGTGCTGTTACTTGGCGGAGGAGGTACCAAACCATCAATGGATGGCAAGGAGTAACCACTTGGAAGGAATTTAAGTGGATTTTGTTAAAGTCTCAGTTTGTGTCCCAGAAGTTGAAGCCTTACGGAAAGGATGTGAAGAAAACTTGTGCATGCAAGCTTTGTGGAGAAATAGGACACAACCATAAAGAACACAAGGATGAATGCCCTAACTGTGAAGGAAGTCACCCAGCTGAAGAATGCCCAACTAGGCAGATCACTTGTTTCTTGTGTGAAGGGACTACCCACTACCCTGCTCAGTGTCACATTTACCCCATGGTACAAAGAACCATCCAGCAGAAAAAAGAAGCAATGAAAGGAGCCCTAATGAGAAGTTTAGAAGAACCTGTGATGAAGGAAGAGGTGGACGACACACCCAAAGAGGAACCAATTAAACCCTGCACCAAGTCTTGCTATTCATGTGGAGAAGAAGGACACATCTCCCAGAATTGTATGAATGGGGATCTAGTAGAATTCCCGACGGAGGAAGTAGAGTATGACCCCCAGGAAATAGAAGCCCTGATTGGAATGGAAAAGTCTAGGAAGAGGAATAGATTGGATTCCGAGAAGGATCTGAGTCATGTCACCTGTTACAAGTGCAAGGAGTCAGGACACTACATCAACACTTGCCCAAAAGGGAAGCCAAGGACCCAAGGAGGCTATATAATCACAAGGAAACCTCAAAACTTGTCAGAAGTAATATGTTTCTGTTGTAATGAAGCAGGGCACTTTGCCAGAGATTGTCCGAAGGAGAAGGAGACTTGTGATAAATAGTTGAGTTTTTAACAGAAGAAATATAGTAGTAGTAGTGAGAACATTTTTCCTTTATATTGAGGTGTTGAGTTGAGGCATGTAATGGAAAAACATGAGATTGTAATAATTTGAGAATCAATAAAGCTAGCAGTGTTGGTACTGATTTGGATTTTATGAGTTACTCTATGAGGAAAGATGTTGACCATTTTGGGGATATGAGAAATATGGTCTATGGAAGATTTGTGCATTTTAAGGGTGGTAGTACCCTGTAAGAACCGTTGACCCTGAAAAAGATAAGGATACACCACTGAGTGGATTTCGGACAAAATGAATACGAGTTTTGTCTCGATATGTTTGATACCCCAAGAGTGTGTGGGATGAAGTTGGAGACCGTCAGTTGTTTGGACCAAATGTGATCAAGGAGTCAGAAGAGAGTGTTAAGTTGATTTGAGATAGACTAAAGGTAGATCAGTCAAGGCAGCAGTGTTATGCAGACTCAAAATGCAAGGAGGTAGCCTATGAAATCGGAGACAGAACATATCTTCATGTGCCCCTCTGCGAGAAGCTAAACAATTTGGAGTTAAGGGAAAGTTAGCCCCGAGATTTGTTGGATCATACCGAGTTTTGGAGCGTATGGGAGAAGTGGCCAACAAGTTGGAGTCACCCGAAGGACTGTCAGGAGTTCATGAAGTGTTTCACGTTTCCCAGTTGAAGAAGTGCCATGCAGAGATGGCCAATATTCCCCTGTAAGGACGCTTGACCCTGGAAGGGATAATGATGTTCTATGAAGTGGAGTATGGACTTCATAAGTATAAATCTTTATCTCGGTATGCGGGATATCCCACGAGGATGAAGAGATGAATTACTGTTGGAAATAAAGGAGGTATGATAATGGAAATATGGATCAAGGGAAATTCCATGATGAGTCTGAGTAATCATGTCCTAGTTTGGTGCCAATAGAAGGAAGGAAGACAGTACAAATGGATGGATTTAAGAATACTTGGAAGTTGGAAGATGGAATAATGATCAGTTGCCCGATGATGAGTTCAAGGTTGACAAGTGATGAGATGGGCCATAACCCACAGGCCCCAGGACCTACCAAGAAGCAAGCACATTCTTGCTGAAGGAAAAACCCTGGAAGAAGCTACGATTTTATTGATAGACGATCTTATAGGAGTAACGCAAAACCTGAGGGTTGGGAAGGAACGATAGGTGTTTGTTTGGCTTGCAGAATAAGTGGATTTATCCGAACCCGGTTCGTCGACAAGAGAAATTCTGCAATGCTTGTGAGGATGACCGAGTGTTAGAATGCGAGATTCGCTAAACCATATACATGGTAATGATTTGGGTGCGGGATGGATTGATCACCATACCGACTTACTCTTATTATTCGCCTTGCTATGTGGGATGGTAAATCTGAGTGACTTACCTATAGTAGAGAGACGACGATATTAAACCTTGTTTGTACCTTAGATTGGTATAACAATTTTCCCCTTGTACAAGGCACCTCTTGCCAATCGTAGGTTATACGGTGAGGATCAACTAGACCCATTTCCTGCAGGAGAAACCATAAATTGTTGACCACCATGAGATATCGATAGTTGTTCAGTTTTGGCGCCAGACTCGTCAGCTAAGAAGACCCAATCTCGGAATAACCTTACCAAGAGGAAAGGACAGAAGAATTGCAGTACAGGTTATGCCACTACCTGAAGAGCCAGAGAAGGAATCATACTGAAGATCTGAGAAGACCGGCCCTGTCAAGAATAAGGATGGAGTATTTGAATTTTAATGGAACCGTAACCATGTTTCTAAGGGTGGTAGCACCCAAGACCCCGGTGACGATCGATGGATTTTGAGAAGACCCCCAAACCCTAACCTTTTCTTGCTAGCCTCTCCGAATCTCGAGGACGAGATTCATTTTAAGGGTGGTAGGTTTGTAACATCCCAAAATTCTAAATTTTGGAATGTTATAATAAATCGATAGACTTGATTGATTGTTTGATTGATTTTCTGAAAGTGAGTGAATTCGAAACTTTTTGAAAGTTAAATGAGAGGGAATAAAAGGACTTTCCCAAACTTTCATATTTGCTTTCTGACCTCCATGAATTCAAATTCTTTTCAAATACAAAACCCTTGAGCGAAGATGATATGACTTCTTCCATTTAAATTAAATGAAAGGGTATTTGAAAATAATTGAATTTCATTTGGAAATATTTCAATTCATAAACTTCATGCAGCTCAATGATTTCCATGAGAGAAGATAAAATGACTTCTTCAAAACATATGAAATATGAGTTGGGAGTTTCAAAGGATCAAATTCAAAGTCCTTTTGGGAAATTATTTTTAATTTGGAGTTATTTGACTTTTATTCAAATTATTTTTTTCCAAAAATAAAATATATGGAAATTAGGGTAACATGATTCCCTACAACAGAAAATTGGAGAAAAATTAATTTGAAATCATTTTGGTATTTTTAAAATGATTTTTGTTGGATTTTAATAGACCAGTAGCACTCTTTGAATTATCTGAATTTGTGTGTATTTTATTTGGCATTATAAAAATGTTCACGTCGTAGAAAATCTTTTTCTGAAAATTTTGATATATTATACGCCTATATAATATTTCTGTTTATTTTGTTTTATTTTGGTTTGTGCGGCTAAATGTAAAAAAAAGGAAACCGACCTACGGGCCATACCCGAGCGGGACTCCGCCCGGGACGCCTTTATATACCGCCCCGAGCCCCCACCAGCCCACCCGAGCCCGCGCCCGCGCCCCAAACCCTAGGAGCCGCCGCCGCCGCCGGAGTTCGCCGCCGCCGGCGAGGTTCGCCGCCGCCTCGAAATCCGTGCCAATATATATATTTTTTAAAAAATAATAAAAATAATAATAAATATATTTTTTTTGACGAAATTATTTTTGATTATTTTTGATTTATTATTGTTATTTTATTTATTATTTTTAATTATTTTTAAAATTAATTTTCGGATTAAGATTAATTAACGATTAATCTGTTCGTCGTTTTTCTTTTTCGTCGGATTTTTCGCGGTTATGTTCTGATCGCGATTTCTGATCCAATTTTCGTTTTAGTATAACTTTTCGCTCGTTTATCGGAATCAGGCGATTCAAGCGCCTGGAGTTTCGTCTCGAAACCCTCTTTCCGAATAATCAACTTAAACAAGTTTTTGCTACTGTAAAATTTGACTTAGATTCAGATTACTAGAACGAAGTTGATTTCTTTCGTCGTTTGATTTCTTTTGCTTCGTTCGATTTAATTCTTTTTGCAAACCAGGGTTCTTAAGTTGAACTTTCTGGTTAGATCTCTTATTTGAGTTTTACCTGTGCGTTAGATGAGTACTTATTGTATGCTTGTTTGTTTGTCTGCGATAGAATACCCGGAGTGCGCCGCGTGTTACTTCGAATCTCTAGGTTTCGTGGATCATCAGCAAGGCAAGTTCACACTTTGATCATAACCCTTTTCATACCCAGTTTTGTTGCATTAGATCAATCCCCAAACCTTGCATGATTAGGATTTAATTAAATTATGGGATGAGAAGTAGTTGAGGTAGTACCTATTACCTGTTTATTATCAAACCCTTGGGAGTTACTTTTACGTTATGCTTATATTGCCATGCTATTCTCGTAGACGTGGATTGGGTTTTGAGAGTATTTCATGACAGATGTGAGATTGTTAATTAATGGTTTACTTAAGGTGGCAACTTAAACACACATCTGGGTGGATTGAGGCACCTGGGTATTCCAGGACTTGCGTGTCTAGGCACATGGGTATTCCAGGACTTGCCTGTTTTTCTTTTGGACCGCCACCCAGGCTCAAAGGGATCATGAGATTATTCATACTAGAAACTTCCGTGTGCAGCCACAAGCCATTATGGGCTCTGGCATAGTTGATTAAGTCGTGCGAACTCTTACAGGGTAGACTAGCAGATGTAGGGGAAAGTAGGTGTACCGGTCTATCCAACGTAAGGTGCTAGCGCTTCTGAAAGACTATGTCTCGGTCATCCGTTTCTCAAACAACATGTAGTGCGAGAAATCAAATGGAGGCGATCGAGTCTTGTGGAGAAAAATGCGCAAACCTCTGCAGAGTGTACAAACTAATCATGATTAGCCCTGTCCCCGGTTATGGACGTCTTGAGTATCTAGTTCTTGGATTATCCTGTTGATCTCATCATGTTACTTTAATTAATTTTATTGGGATGTTAATGATTACTTTTAATTGGGATTGAGAATGCTGTCAACCATTCTCAATGTTTAACAACAACCATGATAGTTAAATAAATTTATTCCTTTGTAGTAGGGGAAAATTGGCTTTTCGCAAAAACCTTATAACCATAGAGCTTTTACACCAGCCATATATGCATGTAGTGATAGCTATTGTTCATCATTTTCTCTATGGTGTGAATTTGCCAGTACATTCAATGTACTGACCCGTCTCGGGCTGCAACGTCTCATGTTGCAGGTTTCTTACGACGAGTAAGTGATACGTTAGGGTTACGATTTCCTATACTCAACTTTGCCGTTGGTGTTGATGGGAATCCACAACCTTGTTGCTTCCGCTATTATGGATTGAGGTAATAGTATTTACATTACTTTATACATGTGATTTACCTCTGTTATAAATCCTTCGAGTACTGTGTGTGTCAGCATACCGATCCAGGGATGACACGTAAGCACAGAGACTTGTCCCATTCGGGTCGGGTCGCTACACTCATACAAACTTATTTTTAAATTGAAGGATTCAATCGAAACTCCAATGGCACAGCAGGTATGTTCACGCATGTTTCTTTAACAGGTTTGCTCTTATCAATAGCTCTGTTGATTTCAATTTCAATTGTGTATACAGTTGACTTTCATATCATGCACATTACTAGCATCACAACAGAGCCAATAGTGTTGTTGTACATGTACACCCGTGGTACCCATCTGAAATCTTGTTGTGCCGTGTAGTTTCCCATGCTTTGTATTCTTTCACTCCTGCTTTGTCTTGAACGGATATGATTTGAACCGTGTCTCTATTTTGATTTGGCAAGACAATGCAGTGACCATAGGACATAGATATATGTTTGTTTGATGCTTTTATTATGTACTAGTACTTGGCAATAGAAGACTTGGTAGTTTAATCCTGTCCACCTTACTAATGAACTGGTTCACCGAAATGAGTTTCATATACTAGTACATGCTAAACTTGTTATGTGTCTGCTTGTTTCTTCTTTTAGAATGCTGGCAGAATATTGGGGAAGAGTGCCTTATTAAGCAATGGTAAAGGATGTAATGCAGATAAGGTTCAGGATAGTGACACATCCTTGTTGGTCTCCAACAAAGCTGATAAAACAGCTAAGGAAGACTATCTTGAAGACAGCGAGACAACCCCAAAGTCCTGTCTTGGTTTAGTGTTCGAGTTACTGGCCACTACCGCTTGCACAAGCTATTCAAACTCACTGTCTGAATCAGTTCAGTTTCTTGAGTCTCAACTACAAGCTGAAAGACATCGATCAACTGTGCTGCGACAAGAAGCGGAAGGACTGCGGCAGTCCCTGGAGCATTCAGATGCATAGTTTCTGGTGCAACAACAAGCGTTGGAGGATTTTAGCGCCAAACAGGACAAAGCTAATCAGCTTGCTAAGCTTATTGCTGTTGGAAATATGCCCTAGAGGCAATAATAAAAGCATTATTATTATATTTCCTTATTCATGATAATTGTCTTTATTCGTGCTATAATTGTGTTATCCGGAAAACGTAATACATGTGTGAATAACAGACAACAACGTGTCCCTAGTAAGCCTCTAGTTGACTAGCTCGTTGATCAACAGATAGTCATGGTTTCCTGACTATGGGCATTGGATGTCAATGATGACGAGATCACATCATTAGGAGAATGATGTGATGGACAAGACCCAATCCTAAACATAGCATAAGATCGCATAGTTCGTTTGCTAGAGTTTTCCAATGTCAAGTATCCTTTCCTTAGACCATGAGATCGTGTAACTCCCGGATACCGTAGGAGTGCTTTGGGTGTGCCAAACGTCACAATGTAACTGGGTGACTATAAAGGTATACTACGGGTATCTCCGAAAGTGTCTGTTGGGTTGACACGGATCGAGACTGGGATTTGTCACTCCGCTTGATGGAGAGGTATCACCGGCCCCTCTCGGTAATGCATCATCATAATGAGCTCAATGTGATCAAAGTGTTTGATCATGGGATCATGCATTACGGTACAAGAAAAGTGACTTGCCGGTAACGAGATTGAACGAGGTATTGGGATACCGACGATCGAATCTCGGGAAAGTAAAATACCGATTGACAAAGGGAATCGTATACGGGATTAATTGAATCCTCGACATCGTGGTTCATCCGATGAGATCATCGTGGAGCATGTGGGAGCCAACATGGGTATCCAGATCCCGCTGTTGGTTATTGCCCGAGAGCCGTCTCGGTCATGTCTGCATGTCTCCCGAACCCGTAGGGTCTACACACTTAAGGTTCGGTGACGCTAGGGTTGTGAAGATATGTATATGCAGTAACCCGAATGTTGTTCGGAGTCCCGGATGAGATCCCAGAGGTCACAAGGAGTTTCGGAATGGTCCGGAGGTAAAGAATTATATATAGGAAGTGTTGTTTTGGCCATCGGGACAAGTTTCGGGGTTATCGGTATTGTACCGGGACCACCGGAGGGTCCCGGGGGGTCCACCGGGTGGGGCCACCTATCCCGGAGGGCCCCATGGGCCAAAGTGGGGAGGGAAACCAGCCCATAGTGGGCTGGTGCGCCCCCTAGGCCCACCCCATGCGCCTAGGGTTGAAACCCTAGGGGTGGGGGCGCCCCACCTTGGCTTGGGGGCCACTCCAGCCCTTGGCCGCCGCCCCCCTTGGGAGATCCAATCTCCCAGGGCCGGCGCCCCCCAGGGGCCTATATAAAGGGGGAGGGGAGGGGGGGGGGCAGCGCACCCTTGCTCCTGGCGCCTCCCTCTCCCTCTCCAACACCTCCTCCTCCTCCGTTGAGCACGGCGAAGCCCTGCCGGAGTACTGTAGTTCCACCATCACCATGCCGTCGTGCTGCTGCTGGAGCCATCTTCCCCAACCTCTCCTTTGCCTTGCTGGATCAAGAAGAAGGAGACGTTACACTGATCGTACGTGTGTTGAACGCGGAGGTGCCGTCCGTTCGGTGCTAGGATCTCCGGTGATTTGGATCACGTCGTGTACGACTACCTCATCCCCGTTCGTTGAACGCTTCCGCTCGCGATCTACAAAGTGGTATGTAGATGAAATCTATCTCCCATGACTCGTTGCTTAGATGAACTCATAGATGGATCTTGGTGAAACCGTAGGAAAATTTTTAATTTTCTGCAACGTTCCCCAACAGTGGCATCATGAGCTAGGTCTATGCGTAGTTCTCTATTGCACGAGTAGAACACAATTTGTTGTGGGCGTAGATGTTGTCAACTTTCTTGCCGCTACTAGTCTTATCTTGCTTCAGCGGTATTGTGGGATGAAGCGGCCCGGACCAACCTTACACGTACGCTTACGTGAGACCGGTTCCACCGACTAACATGCACTAGTTGCATAAGGTGGCTGGCGGGTGTCTGTCTCTCCCACTTTAGTTGGAGCGGATTCGATGAAAAGGGTCCTTATGAAGGGTAAATAGAAGTTGACAAATCACGTTGTGGCTTTCTCGTAGGTAAGAAAATGTTCTTGCTAGAACCCTAATTCAGCCACGTAAAACTTGCAACAACAATTAGAGGACGTCTAACTTGTTTTTGCAGCAAGTGCTTTGTGGTATGATATGGCCAAAGTTGTGATGAATGATGAATGATCTATATGTGATGTATGATATGTTCATGCTATTGTAATAGGAATCACGACTTGCATGTCGATGAGTATGCCAACCGGCAGGAGCCATAGGAGTTGTCTTTATTTTTTGTATGACCTGCGTGTCATTGAGAAACGCCATGTAAATTACTTTACTTTATTGCTAAACGCGTTAGCCATAGTAGTAGAAGTAATAGTTGGCGAGCAACTTCATGGAGACACGATGATGGAGATCATGATGATGGAGATCATGGTGTCAAGCCGGTGACAAGATGATCATGGAGCCCCAAGATGGAGATCAAAGGAGCTATGTGATATTGGCCATATCATGTCACGTTTATTATTTGATTGCATGTGATGTTTATCATGTTTTGCATCTTGTTTACTTAGAACGACGGTAGTAAATAAGATGATCCCTCATAATAATTTCAAGAAGTGTTCCCCCTAACTGTGCACCGTTGCGATAGTTCATTGTTTCGAAGCACCACGTGATGATCGGGTGTGATAGATTCTAACGTTCACATACAACGGGTGTAAGACAGATTTACACATGCAAACACTTAGGTTGACTTGACGAGCCTAGCATGTACAGACATGGCCTCGGAACACAGAAGACCGAAAGGTCGAGCATGAGTCGTATAGAAGAAACGATCAACATGAAGATGTTCACCGATATTGGCTAGTCCGTCTCACGTGATGATCGGACACGGCCTAGTTGACTCGGATCATGTAATACTTAGATGACTAGAAGAGGGATGTCTATCTAAGTGGGAGTTCATTAAATTTGATTAAATGAACTTTATTATCATGAACTTAGTCTAAAATATTTACAATATGTCTTGTAGATCAAATGGCCAACGTAGTCCTCAACTTCAACGCGTTCCTAGAGAAAACCAAGCTGAAAGACGATGGCAGCAACTATACGGACTGGGTCCGGAACCTGAGGATCATCCTCATAGCTGCCAAGAAAGATTATGTCCTACGAGCACCGCTGGGTGACGCACCTATTCTCCCTGCAGAACAAGACGTTATGAATGCTTGGCAGTCATGTTCCGATGATTACTCCCTCGTTCAGTGCGGCATGCTTTACAGCTTAGAGCCGGGGCTCCAAAAGCGTTTTGAGAGACATGGAGCATATGAGATGTTCGAAGAGCTGAAAATGGTTTTCCAAGCTCATGCCCGGGTCGAGAGATATGAAGTCTCCGACAAATTCTTTAGCTGTAAGATGGAGGAAAATAGCTCTGTCAGTGAACACATACTCAAGATATCTGGGTTGCACAACCGCTTGACTCAACTGGAAGTTAATCTCCCGGATGAGGCGGTCATTGACAGAATCCTCCAGTCGCTTCCACCTAGCTACAAGAGCTTTGTGATGAACTACAACATGCAGGGGATGGTAAAGACCATTCCTGAGGTATATGCTATGCTAAAATCAGCAGAGGTAGAAATCAAGAAGGAACATCAAGTGTTGATGGTGAATAAAACCACTAAGTTCAAGAAGGGCAAGGGTAAAAAGAACTTCAAGAAGGACGGCAAGGAAGTTGCCGCGCCCGGTAAGCAAGTTGCCGGGAAGAAGCCAAAGAATGGACCCAAGCCCGAGACTGAGTGTTTTTATTGCAAGGGAAGTGGTCACTGGAAGCGGAACTGCCCCAAATACTTAGCGGACAAGAAGGCCGGCAAAACAAAAGGTATATGTGATATACATGTAATTGATGTGTACCTTACCAGTACTCGTAGTAGCTCTTGGGTATTTGATACCGGTGTAGTTGCTCACATTTGTAACTCAAAGCAGGAGCTGCGGAATAAACGGAGACTGGCGAAGGACGAGGTGACGATGCGCGTCGGGAATGGTTCCAAGGTCGATGTGATCGCCGTCGGCACGCTACCTCTACATTTACCTACGGGATTAGTTTTAAACCTCAATAATTGTTATTTAGTGCCAAGTTTGAGCATGAACATTGTGTCTGGATCTCGCTTAATTCGAGATGGCTACTCATTTAAATCCGAGAATAATGGTTGTTCTATTTATATGAGAGATATGTTTTATGGTCATGCTCTGATGGTTAATGGTTTATTCTTAATGAATCTCGTACGTGATGATACACATATTCATAGTGTGAATACCAAAAGAGTTAAAGTTGATAACAATAGTCCCACATATTTGTGGCATTGCCGCCTTGGTCACATAGGTGTCAAACGCATGAAGAAGCTCCATGCAGATGGACTTTTAGAGTCTCTTGATTATGAATCATTTGACACGTGCGAACCATGCCTCATGGGTAAAATGACCAAGACTCCGTTCTCAGGAACAATGGAGCGAGCAACCAACTTATTGGAAATCATACATACCGATGTGTGCGGTCCAATGAGTGTTGAGGCTCGCGGTGGCTATCGTTATGTTCTCACCCTCACTGATGACCTGAGTAGATATGGGTATATTTACTTAATGAAACACATGTCTGAGACCTTTGAAAAGTTCAAGGAATTTCAGAGTGAGGTTGAAAATCAACGTGATAGAAAGATCAAGTTTCTACGATCAGATCGTGGAGGAGAATACTTGAGTCACGAATTTGGCTCACACTTAAGAAAATGTGGAATAGTTTCACAACTCACGCCGCCTGGAACACCTCAGCGTAATGGTGTGTCCGAACGTCGTAATCGCACTCTATTAGATATGGTGCGATCTATGATGTCTCTTACCGATTTACCGCTATCTTTTTGGGGCTATGCTTTAGAGACTGCCGCATTCACTTTAAATAGGGCTCCGTCGAAATCCGTTGAGACGACACCGTATGAATTATGGTTTGGGAAGAAACCTAAGCTGTCGTTTCTAAAAGTTTGGGGATGCGATGCTTATGTGAAGAAACTTCAACCTGAAAAGCTCGAACCCAAGTCGAAAAAATGCGTCTTCATAGGATACCCTAAAGAAACTATTGGGTATACCTTCTACCTCAGATCCGAAGGCAAGATCTTTGTTGCCAAGAATGGATCCTTTCTAGAGAAAGAGTTTCTCTCGAAAGAAGTAAGTGGGAGGAAAGTAGAACTTGATGAAGTTTTACCTCTTGAAACGGAAAATGGCGAAACTCAAGAAAACGTTCCTGAGGTGCCTGCACCGACTAGAGAGGAAATTAATGATGATGATCATGTTGGAAATATGCCCTAGAGGCAATAATAAATGGATTATTATATTTCCTTGTTCATGATAATTGTCTATTGTTCATGCTATAACTATATTGTTCGGAAATCATAATACATGTGTGAATACATAGACCACAATGTGTCCCTGGTAAGCCTCTAGTTGACTAGCTCGTTGATCAATAGATAGTCATGGTTTCCTGACTATGGACATGGGGATGTCATTGATAACGGGATCACATCATTAGGAGAATGATGTGATGGACAAGACCCAAACCTAAGCATAGCACAAAAGATCGTATAGTTCGTTTGCTAGAGCTTTTCTGAATGTCAAGTATCATTCCTTAGACCATGAGATTATGCAACTCCCGGATACCGTAGGAGTGCTTTGGGTGTATCAAACGTCACAACGTAACTGGGTGACTATAAAGGTGCACTACAGGTATCCCCGAAAGTATCTGTTGGGTTGGCATGAATCGAGACTGGGATTTGTCACTCCGTGTGACGGAGAGGTATCTCTGGGCCCACTCGGTAAGACATCATCATAATGAGCTCAATGTGATCAAGGTGTTGTTCACGGGATGATGAATTACGGGAACGAGTAAAGAGACTTGCGGGTAATGAGATTGAACAAGGTATCGGTATACCGACGATCGAATCTCGGGAAAGTATCGTACCGATGGACAAAGGGAATTGAGTACGGGATTGATTAAAGTCCTCGACATCGTGGTTCATCCGATGAGATCATCGAGGAGCATGTGGGAGCCAACATGGGTATCTAGATCCCGCTGTTAGTTATTGACCGGAGATCGTCTCGGTCATGTCTGCATGTCTCCCGAACCCGTAGGGTCTACACACTTAAGGTTCGGTGACGCTAGGGTTGTTAGAGATATTAGTATGCAGCAAACCGAAGGTTGTTCGGAGTCCCGGATGAGATCCCGGACGTCACGAGAGGTTCCGGAGTGGTCCGGAGGTAAAGATTTATATATGGGAAGTTGTTGTACGGACACCGGAATGTCTCGGGGGCATATCGGTATTGTACCGGGGCCACCGGAGAGGCACCGGGGGTCCACCTTGAGGGGCCAGCCCTCTCGGAGGGCCTCATGGGCCACAAGGGGGCAGGGAACCAGCCCCTGGTGGGCTGGGCGCACCCCCTTCCCTTGGGCCCATGCGCCTAGGGTTGGGGGGAAACCCTAGTGGGGGCGCCCCCCTTGCTTGGGGGGCAAGCCCCCCACCCTTGGCCGCCGCCCCCCTGAAGATCCATCTCCAAGGCTGCGCACCCCCCCTAAGGGGCCTATATAAAGGGTGGGAGGGAGGGCAGCCGCACCCCTGCTGCATTGGCGCCTCCCTCTCCCCGTTACACCTCTCCCTCTCTCCACAGAAGCTCGGCGAAGCCCTGCTGGAACTCTGCTGCATCCACCACCACGCCGTCGTGCTGCTGGATCTTCATCAACCTCTCCTTCCCCCTTGTTGGATCAAGAAGGAGGAGACGTTGATCGTCCCATACGTGTGTTGAACGCGGAGGTGCCGTCCTTTCGGCGCTGGTCATCGGTGATTCGGATCACGGCGAGTACGACTCCATCATCCACGTTCTCCTTGAACGCTTCCGTTGCGATCTACAAGTGGTATGTAGATGCTCTCCTATCCCCTCGTTGATAGAATACTCCATGGATAAATCTTGGTGATGCGTAGGAAAATTTTAATTTCTGCTACGATCCCCAACAGTGGTATCAGAGCCAGGTTTATGCATTGTTTCTATGCACGAGTAGAACACAAAGTAGTTGTGGGCGTCGAATTGTCAGTTCTTCTTGCCGTTACTAGTCCTATCTTGGTTCAGTGGTATTGTGGGATGAAGCGGCCCGGACCAACCTTACACGTACGCTTACGTGAGACCGGTTCCACCGACTGACATGCACTAGTTGCATAAGGTGGCTGGCGGGTGTCTGTCTCTCCCACTTTAGTTGGATCGGATTCGATGAACAGGGTCCTTATGAAGGGTAAATAGAGATTGACAATTCACGTTGTGGTTTTAACGTAGGTAAGAAACGTTCTTGCTAGCAACCTATAACAGCCACGTAAAAACTTGCAACAACAATTAGAGGACGTCTAACTTGTTTTTGCAGCAAGTGCTTTGTGATGTGATATGGCCAAAAGTTGTGATGAATCATGTGATGTATGAGATGATCTTGTTATTGTAATAGGAATCACGACTTGCATGTCGATGAGTATGACAACCGGAAGGAGCCATAGGAGTTGTCTTTATTTGTTTATGACCTGCGTGTCAACTTAAATCGTCATGTAATTCCTTTACTTTATTGCTAAAGCGTTAGCCATAGTAGTAGAAGTAATAGTTGACGTGACAACTTAACGAAGACACGATGATGGAGATCATGATGATGGAGATCATGGTGTCATGCCGATGACGACGATGAACATGGCGCCCCGAAGATGGAGATCAAAGGAGCGAAATGATGTTGGCCATATCATGTCACTATTTGATTGCATGTGATGTTTATCATGTTTTACATCTTATTTGCTTAGAACGACGGTAGCATAAATAAGATGGTCCCTCATTAAAATATCAAAAATGTGTTCTCCCTAACTGTGCACCGTTGCTAAGGTTCGTCGTTCCGAAGCACCACGTGATGATCGGGTGTGATAGGTCCTTACGTTCGCATACAATGGGTGTAAGCCAGATTTACACACGCAATACACTTAGGTTGGATTGATGAGCCTAGCATGTACAGACATGGCCTCGGAACACGGAGGACCGAAAGGTCGAACATGAGTCGTATAGAAGATACGATCAACATGGAGATGTTGACCGATGATGAATAGTCCGTCTCACGTGATGATCGGACACGGCCTAGTTGACTCGGATCATGTATCACTTAGATGACTGGAGGGATGTCAAATCTGAGTGGGAGTTCATTCATTAATTTGATTAGATGAACTTAATTATCATAAACTTAGTCTAAATCTTTACAATATGTCTTGTAGATCAAATGGCCCACGCTAATGTCACCCTCAACTTCAACACGTTCCTAGAGAAAACCAAGCTGAAAGATGATGGCAGCAACTATGCGGACTAGGTCCGGAACCTGAGGATCATCCTCATAGCTGCCAAGAAAGATTATGTCCTAGAAGCACCGCTAGGTGATGCACCATTCCCAGCAAACCAGGACGTTATGAACGCCCATCAGTCTCGTGCTGATGATTACTCCCTCGTTCAGTGCGGCATGCTTTACAGCTTAGAACCGGGGCTCCAAAAGCGTTTTGAGCAACACGGAGCATATGAGATGTTCGAGGAGCTGAAATTGATTTTCCAAGCTCATGCCCGGGCCGAGAGATATGATGTCTCCGACAAGTTCTTTAGCTGTAAGATGGAGGAAAATAGCTCTGTCAGTGAACACATACTCAAGATGTCTGGGTTGCACAACCGCTTGACTCAACTGGAAGTTAATCTCCCGGATGAGGCGGTCATTGACAGAATCCTTCAGTCACTCCCACCTAGCTACAAGAGCTTCGTGATGAACTACAATATGCAGGGGATGGAAAAGACCATTCCCGAGTTGTATTCAATGCTGAAATCTGCAGAGGTGGAGATCAAAAAGGAACATCAAGTGTTGATGGTGAATAAAACCACTAAGTTCAAGAAAGGCAAGGGTAAGAGGAACTTCAAGAAGGACGGCAAGGAGGTTGTCGTGCCTGGTAAATCAGTTGCCAGGAAGAAGTCAAAGAATGGACCCAAACCTGAAACTGAGTGCTTTTATTGCAAGGGAACTGGTCACTGGAAGCGGAATTGCCCCAAGTACTTAGCAGATAAGAAGGCCGGCAACACTAAAGGTATATGTGATATACATGTAATTGATGTGTACCTTACCAGTGCTCGTAGTAGCTCCTGGGTATTTGATACCGGTGCCGTTGCTCATATTTGTAACTCAAAACAGGAGCTACGGAATAAACGGAGACTGGCGAAGGACGAGGTGACGATGCGCGTCGGGAATGGTTCCAGGGTCGATGTGATCGCCGTCGGCACGCTACCTCTACATTTACCTACGGGATTAGTTTTAAACCTCAATAATTGTTATTTAGTACCAAGTTTGAGCATGAACATTGTATCTGGATCTCGTTTAGTACGAGATGGCTACTCATTTAAATCCGAGAATAATGGTTGTTCTATTTATATGAGTGATATGTTTTATGGTCATGCTCCGATGGTTAATGGTTTATTCTTAATGAATCTCGTACGTGATGTTACACATATTCATAGTGTGAATACCAAAAGATGTAAAGTTAGTAACGATAGTCCCACATACTTGTGGCACTGCCGCCTTGGTCACATTGGTGTCAAGCGCATGAAGAAGCTCCATGCTGATGGACTTTTAGAGTCTCTCGATTATGAATCATTTGACACGTGCGAACCATGCCTCATGGGCAAAATGACCAAGACTCCATTCTCAGGGATAATGGAGCGAGCAACCAACTTGTTGGAAATCATACATACAGATGTGTGTGGTCCAATGAGCGTTGAGGCTCGCGGAGGCTATCGTTATGTTCTCACTCTCACTGATGATTTGAGTAGATATGGGTATGTCTACTTAATGAAACACAAGTCTAAGACCTTTGAAAAGTTCAAGGAGTTTCAGAGTGAGGTTGAGAATCAACGTGACAGAAAAATAAAGTTCTTACGATCAGATCGTGGGGGAGAATATTTAAGTCACGAATTTGGCACACACTTAAGAAAATGTGGAATCGTTTCACAACTCATGCCGCCTGGAACACCTCAGCGTAACGGTGTGTCCGAACGTCGTAATCGCACTCTATTGGATATGGTGCGATCTATGATGTCTCTTACAGATCTACCGCTATCATTCTGGGGATACGCTCTAGAGACAGCCGCATTCACTTTAAATAGGGCTCCGTCAAAATCCGTTGAGACGACACCGTATGAATTATGGTTTGGGAAGAAACCTAAGCTGTCGTTTCTGAAAGTTTGGGGTTGCGATGTTTATGTCAAGAAACTTCAACCTGAAAAACTCGAACCCAAATCGGAAAAATGCGTCTTCATAGGATATCCCAAGGAAACAGTTGGGTATACCTTCTACCTCAGATCCGAAGGCAAGATCTTTGTTGCCAAGAACGGTTCCTTTCTAGAGAAAGAGTTTCTCGCGAAAGAAGTAAGTGGGAGGAAAGTAGAGCTTGATGAAGTACTACCTCTTGAGAATCAAAGTAGCGCAGCTCAGGAAATTGTTCCTGTGGTGCCTGCACCGATTAGAGAGGAGGTTAATGATGATGATCAAGATACTTCTGATCAAGCTCCTACTGAACTTCGCAGGTCCACAAGGACGCGTTCCGCACCAGAGTGGTACGGCAACCCTGTCCTGGAAATCATGTTGTTGGACAACGGTGAACCTTCGAACTATGAAGAAGCGATGGTGGGCCCAGATTCCGACAAATGGCTAGAAGCCATGAAATCCGAGATAGAATCCATGTATGAAAACAAAGTGTGGACTTTGAATGACTTGCCCGATGGTCGGCGAGCCATAGAAAATAAATGGATCTTCAAGAAGAAGACAGACGCGGATGGTAATGTGACCATCTATAAAGCTCGACTTGTCGCTAAGGGTTATCGACAAGTTCAAGGGGTTGACTACGATGAGACTTTCTCTCCCGTAGCGAAGCTGAAGTCTGTCCGAATCATGTTAGCAATTGCCGCATACTATGATTATGAGATATGGCAAATGGACGTCAAAACGGCATTCCTTAACGGCTTCCTTAAGGAAGAATTGTATATGATGCAGCCAAAAGGTTTTGTCGATCCTAAGAATGCTAACAAAGTATGCAAGCTCCAGCGCTCTATCTATGGGCTGGTGCAAGCATCTCGGAGTTGGAACATTCGCTTTGATGAGATGATCAAGGCGTTTGGGTTTATGCAGACTTATGGAGAAGCCTGCGTTTACAAGAAAGTGAGTGGGAGCTCCGTAGCATTTCTCATATTATATGTGGATGACATACTATTGATGGGAAATGATATAGAATTCTTGGAAAGCATAAAGGCCTATTTGAACAAGTGTTTTTCAATGAAGGACCTTGGAGAAGCTGCTTATATATTAGGCATCAAGATCTATAGGGATAGATCAAGACGCCTCATCGGTCTTTCGCAAAGTACGTACCTTGACAAGATTTTGAAGAAGTTCAAAATGGATCAGTCCAAGAACGGGTTCTTGCCTGTATTGCAAGGTGTGCGATTGAGCACGGCTCAATGCCCGACCACGGCAAAAGATATAGAAGAGATGAGTGTCATCCCCTATGCCTCAGCTATAGGGTCTATTATGTATGCCATGCTGTGTACCAGACCCGATGTAAACCTTGCCGTAAGTTTGGTAGGTAGGTATCAAAGTAATCCCGGCAAGGAACACTGGACAGCGGTCAAAAACATCCTGAAGTACCTGAAAAGGACTAAGGATATGTTTCTCGTTTATGGAGGTGCCGAAGAGCTCGTCGTAAAGGGTTACGTCGACGCTAGCTTCGACACAGATCTGGATGACTCCAAGTCACAAACCGGATACGTGTATATTTTGAATGGAGGGGCAGTAAGCTGGTGCAGTTGCAAGCAAAGCGTGGTGGCGGGATCTACATGTGAAGCAGAATATATGGCAGCCTCGGAGGCAGCACAAGAAGCAGTCTGGGTGAAGGAGTTCATTACCGACCTAGGAGTCATACCCAATGCGTCGGACCCGATGACTCTCTTCTGTGACAACACTGGAGCAATTGCCCTTGCGAAGGAGCCGAGGTTTCACAGGAAGACAAGGCATATCAAGCGTCGCTTCAACTCCATTCGTGAAAGTGTTCAAAATGGAGACATAGAGATTTGTAAAGTACATACGGACCTGAATGTGGCAGATCCGTTGACTAAACCTCTCCCTAGAGCAAAACATGATCAACACCAAAATTCCATGGGTGTGCGATTCATCACAATGTAACTAGACTATTGTCTCTAGTGCAAGTGGGAGACTGTTGGAAATATGCCCTAGAGGCAATAATAAATGGATTATTATATTTCCTTGTTCATGATAATTGTCTATTGTTCATGCTATAACTGTATTGTTCGGAAATCATAATACATGTGTGAATACATAGACCACAATGTGTCCCTGGTAAGCCTCTAGTTGACTAGCTCGTTGATCAATAGATAGTCATGGTTTCCTGACTATGGACATGGGGATGTCATTGATAACGGGATCACATCATTAGGAGAATGATGTGATGGACAAGACCCAAACCTAAGCATAGCACAAAAGATCGTACAGTTCGTTTGCTAGAGCTTTTCTGAATGTCAAGTATCATTCCTTAGACCATGAGATTATGCAACTCCCGGATACCGTAGGAGTGCTTTGGGTGTATCAAACGTCACAACGTAACTGGGTGACTATAAAGGTGCACTACAGGTATCTCTGAAAGTATCTGTTGGGTTGGCATGAATCGAGACTGGGATTTGTCACTCCGTGTGACAGAGAGGTATCTCTGGGCCCACTCGGTAAGACATCATCATAATGAGCTCAATGTGATCAAGGTGTTGTTCACGGGATGATGAATTACGGGAACGAGTAAAGAGACTTGCGGTAACGAGATTGAACAAGGTATCGGTATACCGACGATCGAATCTCGGGCAAGTATCGTACCGATGGACAAAGGGAATTGAGTACGGGATTGATTAAAGTCCTCGACATCGTGGTTCATCCGATGAGATCATCGAGGAGCATGTGGGAGCCAACATGGGTATCCAGATCCCGCTGTTAGTTATTGACCGGAGATCGTCTCGGTCATGTCTGCATGTCTCCCGAACCCGTAGGGTCTACACACTTAAGGTTCGGTGACGCTAGGGTTGTTAGAGATATTAGTATGCAGCAAACCGAAGGTTGTTCGGATTCCCGGATGAGATCCTGGACGTCACGAGAGGTTCCGGAGTGGTCCGGAGGTAAAGATTTATATATGGGAAGTTGTTGTACGGACACCGGAATGTCTCGGGGGCATATCGGTATTGTACCGGGGCCACCGGAGAGGCACCGGGGGTCCACCTTGAGGGGCCAGCCCTCTCGGAGGGCCTCATGGGCCACAAGGGGGCAGGGAACCAGCCCCTGGTGGGCTGGGTGCACCCCCTTCCCTTGGGCCCATGCGCCTAGGGTTGGGGGGAAACCCTAGTGGGGGCGCCCCCCTTGCTTGGGGGGCAAGCCCCCCACCCTTGGCCGTCGCCCCCCTGGAGATCCATCTCCAGGGCTGCGTGACGAGGATACGTACCTAGGGTAGGGTAACTTACCATACCTGAGGTACCCAATCAAGGACATGACTCCTACAATGAAAGACATTCTGAGAAGTATCGACAGGTCAGTCGACCTGGTCAGCCCAGTCGACGGACACAAGCGTACTCGACCAGAAGTACAAGCAGTCGACCATGAAGGCAACCACTCGACCATAAGAAGACTTAAAGGCACGGCCTACAAACGGTCACCTCATAAGTAGCTTTTATGGCCTTCATGGTCCTTTATTACAGGCGTTACCAGTAACCCCCTCTCTTTATGTACATTAAACTCCTTGTAACGTGGGCTGGCTGGGGTCCTGGCGAACTCTATATAAGCCACCCCCCTCCACTAGGACAAGGGTTCGGAACTTTGTAACACATACACCCTTAATCCAGTCGACTGCCCCCGGGCTCCGAGACGTAGGGCTGTTACTTCCTCAGAGAAGGGCCTGAACTCGTAAACTCCTTGCGCATACAACTACTCCATAGCTAGGATCTTGCCTCTCCATACTTACCCCCCATTCTCACTGTCAGACTTAGAACCACGACAGTTGGCGCCCACCTTGGGGCAGGTGTTCTAGCGATTTGTTGGAGGAGTTGGGATTTTTTCAACCCACATCATGTTTTCGAGCGGAGTCATGGTCGAGAGCCGCGAGATCCGTCTCGGCGCTCTCTCCTTCATCGTTGACAACTCTGCTTGGCTGCAGGAGGCTCCACTCGACGTGGACGCGCTTCCCGCCCGCGGAGCCACGCATTTTCGCGCATGCGTCCGCGGCGTCCTCCTGCGGCAACCGTCGACCCAGTACGGGTCGGCATTCGATGCGCCGTCATCGTCATCATCGTCATCAGCTTCCCACCGGCGCAAGCGCACCGGTCGGTCGAGACTCCAGCGGTGGGTGAAGCACGCACTGGCCCGCCAGTCAGCCATCCCCCAAGTCGCGGCGATCGAGCCCGACGAGTCACTCTACGGCCTGTTCGACCTGTCGACTGGCTCCGTAGAGACTGCGTCCGAGTGCGACAGCAGTGACCCAGCAGCGGAAGTACTAATGGTCGACGGACCACGTAGCCCCCCCGGATTCCCCCATACCGAAGAGGTTGCCGCAGGGGGGATTCCGGCGCGGGGTCATGAAGAGTACAGGCCCGAGCCCCTTACCTCAGTGCAGAGGGAGGAACTCCGTCGCCGGAACATGGACGCCCTTCACACTCCTATCGTTGGAGAAACCCCTGAGGCGCGAGCCCTGGAGGAGGCGCGCTTGGCCAATTTGGCTGAACGTACTCGATTGGAGAATCTCCAGAGAGCACTCGACGAGCGCGCACGACCGCCCGCTCCCGAATCCAGTCGCGTCTTCCAGCCGCCGACCCAGGTATACCGTACCCCGATTCAGAATTTGGCAGCTGCGGCTCGCATAGCAGAATCGATCCAGCCTTCACAGTCAGAGGCAGGGAGAGGTCTGTTGCAGATCAGAGATTTGCTTCGTGCAGCGGGTGACCAGAATTCAGCCGTGTCTCAGTCGCGCAACAGGATTCACAATCGATCCGTCACTGCGAATTCCATTCAATCGGCTCATAGTCCGAGGTCGCCCCCGAGGCGTGAAGGACACAGAGGCCGGCACGAGGATCAGTACCAAGGGCACGAGCGATATGAGCACCGATTCGATCGCAACGATCAACGTCGAGTGCCTTCTCCTCCCCCAAGAGCCGGGTCGTACATTCCTCGACGGCAAGAAGACAGACGCCAGTTCAATACTGGACGAAAGGTCCCAGTCGACCCCAGGGGACCAGGCTTTGATGCGAGATCCATCATCGTTCAAGGTCTGGTCGACCGAAATAGAGCTCACCGAGAAGACCGTGACAGAGGCGCCCCGTCCAGTAGCAGAGTTCGCATCTCAGGTCCCGAGTGTTTCAGCAGAGCAATCAGAGCTGCAGTGATTCCTCCCAACTTCAGGTTGGCGGCTGGAGTCAGCAAGTTCACCGGAGAGTCCAAGCCGGACACATGGCTCGAGGATTACCGAGTGGCTGTTCAGATCGGAGGCGGCAATGACGAGGTGGCCATGAAGCATTTGCCCCTCATGTTGGAAGGATCAGCCAGAGCGTGGTTGAATCAGTTGGCTCCCAGCAGTATTTATACTTGGGAAGATCTAGCCCAGGTGTTTGTCAGGACATTCGAAGGGACTTGCAAGCGACCGGCGGGGTTGACAGAATTGCAGTCATGTGTTCAGAAGTCGAGTGAAACCCTGAGGGATTATATCCAGAGGTGGATCACTCTGAATCACACGGTCGAGAATGTATCCGATCATCAGGCAGTTTGCGCCTTCAAGGAAGGTGTCAGAAACAGGGAGTTAACTTTGAAGTTTGGTCGAACCAGAGATATGACCCTGAGTCGAATGATGGAAATCGCCACCAAGTACGCGAACGGAGAAGAAGAAGATAGACTCCAGAGTGGCAAGTATAAAGCAGCCGCTAATGAGGCCGGCGGAGGACACTCCAGTCGGAGGCAGAAGCGCAAGGCCGAGCCAGTCGCCCCCGGGGAAGCCTTAGCTATGACCCCAGGGAAGTTTAAGGGGAAACCCAAGGGTCCTTGGAACCCCAAGAAAGTGAAAGACCAGGACGGGAACGATGTGATGGACTTACCATGCCACATTCACACGAAGAAAGATGAAGAGGGAAATCTCATTTACCCTAAGCATACCACTCGACAATGTCGACTCCTGATGCAACAGTTCCAAGGGAAGCAAGCCAAGGACAAAGGGAAAGAGTCAGACAAAGTTGAAGACAGAGAAGACAGCGGTGAAGAATACCCCCAAATCAATTCCACTCTGATGATTTTCGCCGATGTCGAAAGTAAGAGTCGACTGAAGGTCATCAATCGCGAAGTAAACATGGTCGCTCCGGTGACACCCCATTACCTGAAGTGGTCCCAAACCGCCATCACCTTTGACCAGTCCGATCATCCGACTCATATTGCCACCCCAGGGAGGCAAGCGTTGGTGGTCGACCCAATTGTTGAAGGCACTCGACTGACCAAGGTTCTGATGGACGGCGGCAGTGGGCTAAACTTGTTGTATGCAGAGACGTTGAAGGGGATGGGCATTCCGATGTCCCGGATCAGCCCCAGCAACATGAGCTTCCACGGAGTCATTCTTGGGAAGAAAGCTGAGTCACTCGGTCAAATCACTCTCGACGTCGTCTTTGGTGACTCGAAGAATTTCCGGAAAGGAAAACTAACCTTTGAGGTCGTGGATTTTCAGAGTGCGTACCACGCCATTCTTGGGAGGCCAGCCTATGCTCGCTTCATGGCTCGACCATGCTACGTGTACCTCAAGATGAAGATGCCTGGCCCCAAAGGTGTAATCACCATCGTTGGCAATCGGAAGAAGGCAGAGGAGTGCTTTCAGAAAGGCGCCAAAATTGCTGACGCTCAGATGGCCAAGATAGAGATGCAAGAGTACCAGAAGACTGCGGACCCGAGTGAATTGTTACGAGCCAAGAAGCCCGCCACGGAATCAGCATTTCAGTCGACTGGTGAGACCAAGCAAGTCCACATCCACCCGACCGATCCAAATGCGGCTCCAACCAACATCTCCACTACACTCGACCCCAAATAGGAAGAAGCGCTCGTCCAGTTCCTCCGTGAGAACTGGGACATCTTTGCATGGAAGCCTGCTGACATGCCAGGTGTGCCCAGGGGACTGGCCGAGCACCGCCTCCGAGTCGACCCAAAGGCCAAACCTGTCAAGGAGCATCTCCGACGGTCCGCCGTTCAGAAGAGAAAGGCCATTGGCGAATAAGTGGCCCGACTCCTAGCAGCAGAATTCATTCGCGAGATCTACCACTCCGAGTGGCTTGCTAATGTTGTGATGGTCCCTAAGAAGGACAGATCGTTGCGCATGTGCATCGATTTCAAACATATCAATCGGGCCTGCCCGAAAGATCATTTTCCTCTTCCTCGCATCGATCAAATAGTCGACTCGACTGCAGGATGCGAGAGGTTATCCTTTTTAGATGCTTACTCTGGATACCATCAGATCCGTCTGTATGGGCCCGATGAAATAAAAACAACCTTCATCACCCCTTTTGGGTGTTTCTGCTATGTTACCGTGCCTTTCGGTCTCAAGAACATCGGAGCTACATTCATGAGAATGATTCAGAAGTGCTTAATCACTCAAATCAGTCGGAATGTAGAAGCATACATGGATGACATAGTGGTCAAGTCACGGAAAGGTTCCGACCTGCTGACTGACCTAGCTGAAACTTTTGCCAATCTCAGGAATTATGATATCAAGCTCAATCCGTCGAAGTGCACATTTGGAGTCCCTGGAGGAAAGTTACTCGGTTTCCTTGTCTCCGAACGAGGAATCGACGCTAACCCTGAAAAAGTTGGCACCATACTCCGGATGAAACGCCCCGTGCGTGTGCACGACGTCCAGAAACTTACTGGATGCTTGGCCGCCCTAAGTCGATTCATCTCCAGGCTCGGTGAAAAGGCGCTGCCTCTTTACCGACTGATGAAGAAGTCAGACACGTTCGAATGGACTCCAGAAGCTGATGCAGCATTCGCAGAGCTAAAAGCTCTGCTCTCCACCCAGCCGGTGCTCTCTGCTCCTGTCAGCAAAGAGCCATTGTTGCTTTACATAGCAGCCACGGGACAAGTCGTTAGTACCGTTCTTACGGTCGAGCGGGAAGAGGAAGGAAAGACCTTCAAAGTTCAACGCCCAGTGTATTATCTCTCTGAAGTTCTGACCCCGTCGAAGCAAAGATATCCCCACTATCAGAAGCTCGTTTACGGGATTTACATGACCACGAAGAAGGTTGCTCATTATTTCTCCAATCACTCTATCACAGTCGTCAGCGACGCTCCATTATCAGAGATTATTCATAACAGAGATGCAACCGGTCGAGTGGCGAAATGGGCAATTGAACTTCTTCCTCTTGATATCAAGTTCGAGGCAAAGAAAGCTATTAAGTCCCAGGCAATAGCTGATTTCCTCGCCGAGTGGACCGAGCAGGAGCTTCCGACTCAAGTTCACTCGGAGCACTGGACTATGTTTTTCGATGGCTCCAAGATGCTGAACGGATCCGATGCGGGGGTTGTACTGGTTTCCCCCCGAGGAGATAAGCTCAAGTATGTCCTCCAGATTCACTTTGATTCCTCCAACAATGAGGCAGAGTATGAAGCGCTTCTATACGGATTACGTATGGCCATTTCGCTAGGCGTCCGTCGCCTCATGGTCTACGGCGACTCAGATCTGGTTGTTAATCAAGTG
This sequence comes from Aegilops umbellulata, assembly GCA_032464435.1. NCBI lineage: Eukaryota > Viridiplantae > Streptophyta > Magnoliopsida > Poales > Poaceae > Aegilops > Aegilops umbellulata. Next base: position 338,898,088 of record CP136058.1, read on the forward strand.
ATGAAGGAGTGGGACGTCCGAAGCCCATCCATGACGGGATATTGCAGCGCAGTGAGGAAGCTGGAGAAACGATTCGAGGGGTTGGAGCTCCATCATATACCCCGACTGAAAAATCAAGCTGTAGATGATTTGGCGAAGATAGGGTCCAAAAGGGAGGCCATCCCTAAAGATGTGTGTTTGGAGCACATTCACACACCATCAGTGCAAGAAGATCCTTTCACAGAAGAGCCTCCACAACCAAAAAGCGCCTCTGACTCGACCGAAGTGGAGATACCAGCTATGGTCGACCTGATTATGGAAGTTATGACCACCACTCCCGATTGGACAGTGCCGTACATTGCGTATATCGTAAGAAAAGAGCTCCCAGAAGATGAAGAAGAGGCTCGGCAGATCGTCCGTCGATCCAAAGCCTTTACAGTAATCAAAGGGCAGCTATACAGAGAAAGCGTGACTGGAGTTGGTCAGAAGTGCATCACGCCTGAAGAAGGACAGATAATTCTCGAGGACATCCACTCGGGGACCTGCGGCCATCACGCGTCCTCTCGGACCATCGTGGCTAAAGCATACCGAGCGGGTTTCTACTGGCCAAAGGCGAATGAAATGGCAAAGGATATAGTCGACAAGTGCGAGGGGTGCCAATTTTATTCCAACATGTCTCACAAGCCCGCCTCCGCCTTGAAGACCATTCCACTCGTCTGGCCTTTCGCTGTCTGGGGTCTAGATATGATCGGACCACTGAGAACTGGAAGGAGCGGCTTCACCCACTTGTTGGTCGCAGTCGACAAGTTCACGAAGTGGATAGAAGCCAAACCCATAAAGGACCTCGACGCAAGCACTGCCATCAGTTTTATCAGGGGATTGATATTCAGATATGGAGTTCCGCACAGCATCATCACAGATAACGGATCAAACTTTGATAATGACAGATTCAAAGCCTTCTGTGCCTCTCAGGGCACTCGAGTCGACTACGCTTCAGTTGCTCATCCTCAGTCGAATGGACAGGCCGAACGCGCGAATGGCCTCATCCTCAAAGGACTAAAACCCCGACTGATGCGTGATCTCAAACACGCAGCAGGCGCCTGGGTCGACGAACTTCCGTCAGTTTTGTGGGGGTTGAGGACCACCCCTAACCGGTCGACTGGAAGAACGCCATTCTTTCTGGTCTATGGAGCCGAAGCGGTTTTGCCAAGCGACTTGCTCCACAACGCGCCTCGAGTCGAGTTATATTCCGAAGCAGAAGCAGAACAGGCCCGGCAAGATGCAGTCGACCTCTTAGAGGAGGAAAGAGAGATGGCTCTAATCCGCTCGACCATCTACCAGCAAGAGTTGCGTCGGTTTTACGCCAGAAATGTGAAGGGTCGAGCCTTTCAGGAAGGAGATTTGGTCCTCCGCGTGGATCAACAAAAACCTCACAAACTTGCCCCGACCTGGGAAGGCCCCTTCATCATCACCAAAGTCTTGCACAACGGAGCGTATCACCTCTACAACATCGATCGACGGATCGACGAGCCTCGAGCATGGAACGCGGACCTGCTCCGTCCTTTTTACACTTGAAAACTCACTCGACTGAGATGTAATAAAAGTACCTCTGTAATTCTTTTGTTTCAAGCAAAAGACTGCTATTTCTTTTTCTGTTTGTCTAAATTTCCCCCAGTGGGTGACTTAGTTGCGAATCCGCTTCGCCTAAGTTTTCAGAAAATCCTACTACCGAGTGGAGAGCCAGCCTCCCACTCGGGGGCTTAGCTGCGAATCCGTTTCGCCTAAGTTTGAAAAAATCCTACCGAGTGGAGAGCAAACCTCCCACTCGGAGGCTTAGCTGCAGTCCAAGTACTCGCCTAAGTTTGAAAAAATCCTACCGAGTGGAGAGCAAACCTCCCACTCGGGGGCTTAGCTGCGAATCCGTTTCGCCTAAGTTTGAAAAAATCCTACCGAGTGGAGAGCAAACCTCCCACTCGGAGGCTTAGCTGCAGTCCAAGTACTCGCCTAAGTTTGAAAAAATCCTACCGAGTGGAGAGCAAACCTCCCACTCGGGGGCTTAGCTGCAGTCCAAGTACTCGCCTAAGTTTGAAAAAATCCTACCGAGTGGAGAACAAACCTCCCACTCGGGGGCTTAGCTGCAGTCCAAGTACTCGCCTAAGTTTGAAAAAATCCTACCGAGTGGAGAGCAAACCTCCCACTCGGGGGCTTAGCTGCGAATCCGTTTCGCCTAAGTTTGAAAAAATCCTACCGAGTGGAGAGCAAACCTCCCACTCGGAGGCTTAGCTGCAGTCCAAGTACTCGCCTAAGTTTGAAAAAATCCTACCGAGTGGAGAGCAAACCTCCCACTCGGGGGCTTAGCTGCAGTCCAAGTACTCGCCTAAGTTTGAAAAAATCCTACCGAGTGGAGAGCAAACCTCCCACTCGGGGGCTTAGCTGCGAATCCGTTTCGCCTAAGTTTGAAAAAATCCTACCGAGTGGAGAGCAAACCTCCCACTCGGGGGCTTAGCTGCAGTCCAAGTACTCGCCTAAGTTTGAAAAAATCCTACCGAGTGGAGAGCAAACCTCCCACTCGGGGGCTTAGCTGCAGTCCAAGTACTCGCCTAAGTTTGAAAAAATCCTACCGAGTGGAGAGCAAACCTCCCACTCGGGGGCTTAGCTGCAGTCCAAGTACTCGCCTAAGTTTGAAAAAATCCTACCGAGTGGAGAGCCAGCCTCCCACTCGGGGGCTTAGCTGCAGTCCGAGGACTCGCCTAAGTAAGTGAAATCCTACCGAGTGGAGAGCAAACCTCCCACTCGGGGGCTTAGCTGCAGTCCAAGTACTCACCTAAGTAATTGAAATTCTACCGAGTGGAGAGCGAACCTCCCACTCGGGGGCTTAGCTGCAGTCCAAGCACTCGACTAAGTAATTGGACTCCTACCGAGTGAAGAGCAAACCTCCCACTCAGGGACTTAGCTGCAGCCCAATGCTCGCCTAAGCCAGGATGATAGATACCATCGCGGCGATAAGCATCGTGCGAACCAGACAACCTCTGAGGGAACAACGAATAGTAGATCGGCGGATCAAGTCACGAAGACATTCAACGTCGAGCCAAGTTCGGACAAAACCAAAAGATCCTAGATCGCAAATAAAAGTACTCGAGCTACAAGCTCGACGGAGTTTATCGGTTACATAAATCACTCGGCATTCCGAGGCAAATTTAAGGCAAAGAACATCAGTTTTTTACTCCTCCAGCGGAGGACTGGATGGTGCAACAAATTCGTCCAAGTCGATCCCATCAGAGATCCGAGTGGCAGCAGCGATGAAGGTCTCCATGAAGTCCTGAAAGTTATGCTTCCTGGTATTAGCAACCTGGAGAGCGGCCAACTTCTCCTCGCGCGCCTCCTTGCAGTGGACGCGAACAAGTGCCAGAGCCACGTCAGCACCGCACCTGGCAGAAGACTTCTTCCATTCTTGCACTCGACCTGGAACCTCACTTAGTCGAGTGACCAGGGATTCAAGGTCGTTTTGAAGCGTCTCCTTGGGCCAGAGTGCGGAGTCGATCCGTGACACTGCAGCTTTCAGTCGAGCCAGGTAGTCCACCACACCAGTGACACGGGATTCCAACCGGAAGACATTCATGGCCACTTCGTCCTTCACAGGAGAGTTGATAGGGTCCAAGCGGGTCTCCACTCGACTGGTCTCTTCCTCAAAGTTCCGGCAGAATTCTGAAAGAAGTTTCGACAGGTCAAAACTGGAACCAAATGGTGAGTCGACAACAACCAGATTAATCGCACAAAGAGGGTTACCTTCAAGCATGAGGTATAGCTTCTTGGCAAGACCCCCAAGATAATCCCCCAAGTCCTTGTGCTTCCCCGCCAGCTGGCCGAGCTTGTCGTTCAGAGTACTCTTGTCAGTCTTCAGTCGACTCGCTTCCTTGTTGGCCGATTCAAGAGCAGACTTCAGCCTAGCGTTCTCGCTCTCAAGTTGGTCGACTGAAGCAAGTTTCTCTTCAGCAAGCTTCAGCTTCTCCACAGCCGCCTTTTGTGCCTCCGCAAGGTCAAGATCTTTCTTCTTCAGGGCCTTTTCCAGTTCGTCTGCGAAACAACAATGAGCACAGAGTTGAGAACAGGCAGGAGAACAGAGACAGCCGTCGAGTCCTCACCAGCCATACCTTTTGCTTCATCCTTCGCTTTCTGCACGTTTTCCTGAGCAAACTGTAAATCAAGATTAAGCTGGATTTGCTTATTCTTCAGATCGGCGAGCTGAGCAACAAGCTCACAAGACTTCTGCAAAGAGTCAATCGACAAAGGGTATCAAAGATAAGTTACTCCCGAGTGACTGAAAGAAAGTGCTACTTCTAAGACTACAGCCGAATCAAAACATTCGACAGTAGCCTCGGGGACTACACCCAGTGGGTGCACTCAGCGTGCCCCCACTGGTTTTCAAAAAAAAAAAGGGGCGACTGCCAGCAGTCGACCGGATACAGTATCATCTGACATGTCCTGACCAAAACGTTCTCAGAAAACCCTACCGAGTGGAGAAGTACAACTACAGAAAGGCAGTATAAAGACCACAGTCGACTGCCAGCAGTCGACCGTGGCCTCGGGGACTACACCCAGTGGGTGCACTCAGCGTGCCCCCACCAATGAGAAATTTCGGACCAACGGCACCCAGTGGGTGTACAACGCAAGTGAAGATCAACTAACCTGGACGTTCTGCTGCAACGCCGAGCTGATGTCATAGGCCGCTTGACTGGCATCCCTAGCCGCTTTGGTCTGCTCCATCACGAGCCCCGCCTGACGTATAGCCTCCTTAGCAGCACTCACTTGATCCTCCGGGGTCTGGTAGGCGGCGAAGAACGAGGGCGGGTCGACCAGTGGAGGGGCAGTCGACGACGAAGGCCGGGCAGTCGTCAGTGGCTCAGCAAAAGTCACAGTAGTCCGGGCGGTATTGTCACCCCCTTGGACCACCGCCTCGGCAGTCGACGCGGTCTGAGGAGCCTTGTCGACCGGGGCCCTCCGGCCTCTCCTCCCAAAAGGCCTGAGCGGCACTTCCGCCTCCTCCTCGTCATCCGGAAGGTCAATGATGTTGGTCGGAGCTACAAAAGTTCAGAAATGAATATCCAATCGACTCAGCAGTTAAACAGTCGGACCATGTCAAAGATTATACCTAAGTTGGAAGTGACGGCGTCCTCCATCGTCTCATCAGCATTCTGGACGGAAGTTTCGGAAGTAGCGGCGCTGCACGATTCCAAGCAAATAGTTTGAAAGTGAATCGACTAAGAATCCGTTCTAGTCGACTCAAGAAAGGTGAAAACAGTCACTTACCCAGAGATGACCGGGATGGCGACCCTGATCTTGGGCAAGGCCTTGGGTGGCTTGGTCGGGATGGCTCTAGGCTGCTTGGGCGCCTTCTCAGTTGGGGCCGGCGACGCGGTCCGAGGGCGCTGGATGACTGGCCCGCCGGAGCACTCGACTGACCGCGCTCCACGGCGGGATCCTGAGCGTTCTTGGAGCGTCTCTCGCGTCGAGGAAGGTCGACCTCCACCTCTTCATCTTCGTCGCCCGAGTCATCGCCGGCCTCCCCCTCTACGTCGTCGTCAGATTCCCACTCCTCGACTTCACCCTCGACTTCAACTTCATTCTCACTCCCTTCGCCTCCACTCCCTCCTCCTTCAGATACTTGCTCCTGGTTCCCATTCGGCATCGAGTACATGTCGCTGATCTCCTGCGAAAGGACAGGCAGAACGAGGATCAGTCGACTTATCGCGAGCCAGTTACTAGACGGAGTGGAAATTTCAGTCGGAAGAAGCAAAATGTACCTTGTCTGTCTCCATCATCCCATCAAGCGGAGCAATCCTCCTGGAACCCCTGGGGTTGTCCTTATTCCCGGTTATGCTGGTCAGCCAGCTCTCCAGCACAGAAGCCTCGACCTCCTCCGGGTGGATCCGAGTGGAGTCGTCGGACCCGGAATACAACCACATCGAGTGATCCCGAGCCTGGAGAGGTTCGATTCGTCGCTGGAGAAAGACTTCGAGCAAGTCCATGCCGGTCACGCCTTCCCGAACCAACTCAACCACTCGACTGACTAGTACCTTCACCTGAGCCTTCTCCTCTGGAACCACTTTCAAAGAAGCGGGTTTCTGCACTCGGTCCAAGGTAAAAGGAGGAAGGCCGGTCGAGTGTCCAGGAGTCGGCTGGTCCTTGCAGTAGAACCAAGTCGACTGCCACCCACGCACGGAATCGGGAAGTGTCATGGGAGGAAAACAACTCTTACCCCTCGTCTGGATCCCGAGGCCCCCGCACATCTGGATCACCTGCGTCCTCTCCCCGTCCGGGTTAAGCTTTTTAACCGACTGGGATCGGCAAGTGAAGATATGCTTGAAGAGGCCCCAGTGGGGTCGACAACCTAAGAAACATTCACACAGAGACACGAACGCAGCAAGATAGACTATGGAGTTGGGCGTGAAATGGTGGAGCTGCACTCCGAAGAAGTTCAGGAAAGCCCTAAAGAAAGGACTCGGGGGCAGGGAAAACCCCCGGTCGACATGGGTGGCTATCAGGACGCGCTCACCCTCGCGAGGTCTCGGCTCCGTCTCCTTCCCAGGAAGGCGAGCGGCCTTGTGGGGAATGAGTCCCCCCTCCACCATGTCGTCGATATCCGCCTGAGTAAGGATGGAGGGCATCCAATCCCCCTGCAACCAGCCGGACGGCAGAGCGGCCCGCGAGGACGACCCGCCACGGCCGGATCTCTTCCCTTTGCCCTTCGCCGCGGCCTTCTTCGCCCGTTCCGCCGCCGCCGTCTTGTCCGTCCCCATCGTCTTGAACGAGATCTTGGCCAAGCGGCGGTGTCGAGGTTGCGGCGGAGAGCGAGGCGGAAGCTTACGGAGGAAGGGGGAGGAAGAACGAGGGCGCACAGTAAAAAATCAGAATCATCGCTTTATATAAGGCCACACCCGAGTGGCTGATCAGTGGGCCTGCGCCTCCCAGTCAGATCCCGCAACAGGCGCGCGCGCAGTACGTGGCGAAAAAGGTGGCGCGGAGATCGAGGCGCCCTTGCCTTATCCAGCCGATTCGCGCGATTTTCTCCGTCCGGTGCGCTTCTCAATTTTCAAATCCCGCAAGATCCGCGATCGACAGGACGGGTTGTCAGACAAAAAGATCCGTTTCCTTAAGTCTCCCAAGGGACTCGTCACGTAAACGCACTCGACAGTAATCCGAAACCACTCGACGGGCATCTGAATGGATCAAGGCAACTGAAGAATGAGGTCCCACCGTAACTTCCATTTATCCGAAGACAGACGCAACCGAAGCATGGAGGTTGAGTCGGAAGCGTAGGCTCGACCCCATTCTCACTTAACCCCTGACCCATTCGGGGGCTAATGATGAGGATACGTACCTAGGGTAGGGTAACTTATCATACCTGAGGTACCCAATCAAGGACATGACTCCTACAATGAAAGACATTCTGAGAAGTATCGACAGGTCAGTCGACCTGGTCAGCCCAGTCGACGGACACAAGCGTACTCGACCAGAAGTACAAGCAGTCGACCATGAAGGCAACCACTCGACCATAAGAAGACTTAAAGGCACGGCCTACAAACGGTCACCTCATAAGTAGCTTTTATGGCCTTCATGGTCCTTTATTACAGGCGTTACCAGTAACCCCCTCTCTTTATGTACATTAAACTCCTTGTAACGTGGGCTGGCTGGGGTCCTGGCGAACTCTATATAAGCCACCCCCCTCCACTAGGACAAGGGTTCGGAACTTTGTAACACATACACCCTTAATCCAGTCGACTGCCCCCGGGCTCCGAGACGTAGGGCTGTTACTTCCTCAGAGAAGGGCCTGAACTCGTAAACTCCTTGCGCATACAACTACTCCATAGCTAGGATCTTGCCTCTCCATACTTACCCCCCATTCTCACTGTCAGACTTAGAACCACGACACTGCGCACCCCCCTAAGGGGCCTATATAAAGGGGGGGAGGGAGGGCAGCCGCACCCCTGCTGCATTGGCGCCTCCCTCTCCCCGTTACACCTCTCCCTCTCTCCACAGAAGCTCGGCGAAGCCCTGCTGGAACTCTGCTGCATCCACCACCACGCCGTCGTGCTGCTGGATCTTCATCAACCTCTCCTTCCCCCTTGCTGGATCAAGAAGGAGGAGACGTCGATCGTCCCATACGTGTGTTGAACGCGGAGGTGCCGTCCTTTCGGCGCTGGTCATCGGTGATTCGGATCACGGCGAGTACGACTCCATCATCCACGTTCTCCTTGAACGCTTCCGTTGCGATCTACAAGTGGTATGTAGATGCTCTCCTATCCCCTCGTTGCTAGAATACTCCATGGATAGATCTTGGTGATGCGTAGGAAAATTTTAATTTCTGCTACGATCCCCAACAGATCAAGATGCTTCTAATCAAGCTCCTACTGATATTCGAAGGTCCACAAGGACACGTTCCGCACCAGAGTGGTACGGCAACCCTGTCTTGGAAATCATGTTGTTAGACAACGGTGAACCTTCGAACTATGAGGAAGCAATGGCAGGCCCGGATTCCGACAAATGGCTAGAAGCCATGAAATCCGAGATAGGATCCATGTATGAAAACGAAGTATGGACTTTGACTGACTTGCCCGTTGAACGGCGAGCCATAGAAAATAAATGGATCTTTAAGAAGAAGACAGGCGCGGATGGTAATGTGACCATCTATAAAGCTCGGCTTGCCGCTAAGGGTTATCGACAAGTTCAAGGAATTGACTACGATGAGACTTTCTCACCGGTAGCGAAGCTGAAGTCCGTCCGAATCATGTTAGCAATTGCCGCATTCTACGATTATGAAATATGGCAAATGGACATCAAAACGGCATTCCTTAATGGTTTCCTTAAGGAAGAATTGTATATGATGCAGCCGGAAGGTTTTGTCGATCCTAAGAATGCTGACAAGGTGTGCAAGCTCCAACGCTCGATTTATGGGCTGGTGCAAGCTTCTCGGAGTTGGAACATTCACTTTGATGAGATGATCAAAGCGTTTGGGTTTACGCAGACTTATGGAGAAGCCTGCGTTTACAAGAAAGTGAGTGGGAGCTCTGTAGCATTTCTCATACTATATGTAGATGACATACTTTTGATGGGAAATGATATAGAACTCTTGGACAGCATTAAGGCCTACTTGAATAAGAGTTTTTCAATGAAGGACCTTGGAGAAGCTGCTTATATATTAGGCATCAAGATCTATAGAGATAGATCGAGAAGCCTCATAGGTCTTTCACAAAGCACATACCTTGATAAGATATTGAAAAAGTTCAATATGGATCAATCTAAGAAGGGGTTCTTACCTGTGTTACAAGGTGTGAAATTGAGCTCAGCTCAATGTCCGACCACGGCAGAAGATATAGAAGAGATGAGTGTCATCCCCTATGCCTCAGCCATAGGTTCTGTTATGTATGCCATGCTGTGTACCAGACCTGATGTAAAGCTTGCCGTAAGTTTGGTAGGAAGGTACCAAAGTAATCCCGGCAAGGAACATTGGACAGCGGTCAAGAATATCCTGAAGTACCTGAAAAGGACTAAGGAAATGTTTCTCGTTTATGGAGGTGACGAAGAGCTCGTCGTAAAGGGTTACGTCGACACTAGCTTCGACACAGATCTGGATGACTCTACGTCACAAACCGGATACGTGTATATTTTGAATGGTGGGGCAGTAAGCTGGTGCAGTTGCAAGCAAAGCGTCGTGGCGGGATCTACATGTGAAGCGGAGTACATGGAAGCCTCGGAGGCAGCACATGAAGCAATTTGGGTGAAGGATGTCACGACCGATTTTTCCGGGCATTAATTTCCAGAAAATGGCCGTTGTGCTCACCAGCCCCAGGATTACTGTTAGCTGATGAGACACCAACTTGATACAGAAATTCCAAGCAAAAGTACAAAATATGTAGTACAAGACCATTGTGGCCTATGAGTACAACAAAAGGTTTTCTAGTGGTTGAGGGCGGAAGCGTTTTGTGGATCACCACGGTAATGGGACTCCATTTCCCACGGGAACAGCTGACCAGGTTAACTCCTATCTTCGCGAGGCTGCTATCACCGTTGCTCAGGTTCCGGGGCGGTCGTCACAACGCTCCTCCCCAAGCAATCAATCTGGCCAAGACAATAGCCAGGGACAAGCCAGTGAGTACTTTGAATCTACTCGCAAACATTAAGAACACAGGTATAATATAGTCACAAATAATCATGCTTCAAAACATTCTATAATCATTCTGATAACTATGGTGTAAGGTTCATGATGCACGCGAGTATATTAATTAAGTAAGTCATGGGTAAACAGTTAAGTAAAGGGAATAACAAAACATGCCACAGTCGGGCGTCTGAGCGACGCCACATACAGGGCTTTAAAAGAAATGCCACAGTCGGGCGTCTGAGCGACACCACATACAGGCCTTTAAAAGAAATGCCACAGTTGGGCGTCTGAGCGGCACCACATACAGGGCTTTAAAAGAAATGCCACAGTCGGGCGTCTGAGCGACACCACATACGGGGCTTTAAAAGAAATGCCACAGTCGGGCGTCTGAGCGACACCACATACAGGGCTTTAAAAGAAATGCCACAGTCGGGCGTCTGAGCGACACCACAGAAAGGGCTTTAAAAGAAATGCCACAGTCGGGCGTCTGAGCGACACCACAGAAAGGGCTTTAAAAGAAATGCCACAGTCGGGCGTCTGAGCGACACCACAGAAAGGGCTTTAAAAGAAATGCCACAGTCGGGCGTCTGAGCGACGTCACAGAAAGGGCTTTAAAAGAAATACTCATAGTGAATATCCCGGAGGTAGAACCATCCGAGAGATATTCGATGATAACAATAATATCACGGGTTAGTCAACAATGGTAATAATCATAATCATCACAAGTCACAAGTAGTAATTCCCATTCTGGTTTAACAATTTCACCTCCGAAGACCGACACTAAGACCGACGCTTGACCCATCCCAGACTGTAATCCTTAACCATGGACACGGCTATTCGAATAGGTTTAATCTCTGCAGAGGGTGTACTCTTTACCCACGAGTAAAGGATTCCTTTAGTCCATCGGGACTAATTCCGTCTACAGTCTTTTAGTTGAAAACACACCTGACTTGCACACACCAGCTTAACTCACCGGTGTCTGGAATCACCCACGACACCTGTCAAGCAAACTCTAAGTGGGGAGGCTACAACCTCGACGTAGCATGGGATCACAAAATTTATACCGCGCGCAAACTGGGGGAGCTACCCCCTTCGGCTACAACCGAAACACCCATGCCCCCTGACCAGGTGGCATGCCTACCGGATACAACCGATATCTTCCACCATGGCCTCTCTGTATGGTGTGTGCCAAGACAAGGGTTAACAACTTACTGAACCATACCCCACCTATGGTAGGGACCTATGGCAGTACGAAACAAGTATGGGGGTTACTGGCACAAGACTCGATCTACGGTCGATTTAGGAGGTAGTAATAATTCCTGCAAGTTTAGCATAACAATGTATATACTTCAACCAACAGATAGGAACACCACACGACATACTCCATCATGCCATACCGGACACGACCGTCTCAACGGAGGACTAGGGTCAAGACCGCGTCTACCCAAGACAGAGGCCTACCCGGCAATTCCTTCCGGTATGCATGAAAAGTGTATGGCGGTGATTTCCATCACAACACCTGTCAAATCCATATGCATGAACTTCACTAATATGCACTTATGAAGAGGATCACATCCTCACATAAAATGACGCATGCACGTGTCGGGGTGGTGATGTTACCGAGTCAAACAACACATAAAAAAATTCACACCAGGTTCATAATGCTTGCCTTTAGGTCATGGAAAAGAGGGGTGCATCCAAAACACCTTGAAACCTTCAAAAATCCTATTTAAAAGGATATGTATGAATTAACACATACAATCAAACAACACAAAAAGTTGTTTTGGAAAATTTTCAAATAAATCTTAAAATAAACTAGACAGAATTTAAGAGATGTAGGAAAAAGAATCAATTCATTTGGAGTTATATTTAAAGAGTTATAGTCAGTAAAAGTTTAGTCAAACCTGTTATTAAAAATAAATATATAAAAGAAAACGATTCGGACGGAATACGCTTTCGGTGCAGAGGAGGCGTACTTGAGGTTTTACGCCTCCACTTATCCACGTGGATGGCGTGGGGTTTCACTGACAGTGCGCCCGCCTGGCCCACTGGTCAGGTTTGACCAGTCCCCACTCCCTCCTTTTTCTTTGCCCGAGCAGAGGCGGGACGTCCGGCGTTCGTCGCCGGCGAACGGCGGTCCTACGCGGGCATCCGAGTGCAGGGATGGATCCGCCACTCCTAGACGGTTCCCCCGGTGGTCGTAGGGTTGTCAGAGGTGAAGGAAATCGCCGGCGGCGAGCTCCGCGGCGGAGGGAAGCTTCGGTGGATTTGGGGATTCCGGCCCTGGTGGTTCCTGGCTGCGTCTGGGAGGCTAGCCAGCTCCGCGGGTTTAAGTGGAGTCGGACGGCGGCATTTGGGAGGGCAGAGGAGGTCTTGGCGCATCGGGGCTGACCGGGGCGAAGCGGCGGCCGAGCTGACCGGAGAGGTTGAATACGACCCTCTCCTCTTCAATTGATGGCGATGGGGGCACTAGTGGGACGGTGAGGGGTTGCCTGAGGGCTCGGAGGAGCTCGGGGCTTCCTTATATAGGCAATGGAGGTCGGTTCGAGGTGGCCGGAGATAAGAACAGCGGCGAACCGCCTCTCTGTGCTTGCAGGGCGACGTGGCGGCGACGGGCGCTAGCGGACGAAGTTGCGGATGAGCACGCACTGCTCCATGAGGCAGGTGGCGAGCGCTGGCGGCTTGGGCGGCGCTGGCTAGCGCAGGGGCAGTCGGGCGGCGGTTGCGGCCACGGGCGTGCCGCCAAGCGGCTCTGGCGGCAGCGCTGTAGGGCGCCAGGGGGTGGTCGGGGCCTTTTGGCGGGATGCGTCGAGAAGGGGAGTGCTAGGTGAGGTTCTTCCGTGCGGGTCAAGCCAGGGGCGCGCGACGCGGCAGCTCGGGGCGCGGCTGCAGTTAGCGTGCTCTGGGCGCGCCCAGTGCACGCCCACCAGCTGCTCGGCGAAATGCCAGGGCGAGCTAGAGGTCTCGGGTGAGGCTGGGACTTAGCAGGCCTAAGCTAGGGGTAGTGAGGAGTCTATTGGACAAGGTAGCTAGGCAAGGGAAGCAAGATCACAGTGCAAACTAAAACTCATGTCAAAACTGGTCATGCCTACAGGGTGCTCGACAGAATGCCACATGCACCTAGGCACCTCTTGGGGTGGCCAAAACTTCCAGAGTGGGGTCTCCATGGAAGTATGAGAGGGTTGTGTAGTTAGTTTGCAAAAAGAAAAAACTTGCTAGTGCAAGTTTTGCAAAACTACACTTCTGGACAAGAAGTAAATGGCAAGGTTGCAAGCACTTAGAGTCATCCAATGGGCCCAATCTCCTGGACTTAAGGGTTTAGCAGGATTGACTACAAGCATGAGAAAGCACAAGATCACTAGAGCAAGAAATAATAGGGTTGCTGTAGAAAACACAAGTCTAGCCCAGAATGAAGAAGAGGTTGGTTTACTCCAATTCTCCAAAGAACAACTCTATGTTTTTGCATAAAGTTGAAACATATGTTGCTGCCAACATCTCATAATTTTGGTGGAGACTAGAAAGAAATATTTAAATGGGTTGTAGTGCAAACATGCCCACTGGACCAGAGAAGAAAATTTGGTGTAGGGCTCACTTTATTTCAAGGATAAAAGATATTTTTGCACAAAAGTGATTTAATAACACCACATGACATCTCCAAATTTTGGTGGGATTTATGAGATAATTTATGAAGAGGGTGTAGTTCAAAAATGGCCTTATAATCTTGAAAAACCATTTTTCAAGAAAAATAAAGATCAAGCAAATTTAATTTTGTAATTAGCTCTACTAATACAAGAAAAGTTTTTCCTTGAGAGTTTAAACAAGTCCAAAAACATATTTGAAAAGTTTTCACTTTGGGGAAAAACTCCGTAACAACCAAGTTCAAAAATCAAAAGGGAGCTCAGAAAATAAAAGTTTTAATTCCTGGCAAAATTTTAATTAGTAAAACAAGGTCAAAAATTTTGGGTGTCACAACACTACCCCCTTAAGAAAAATCTCATCCTCGAGATTTGCTAAGGGTTGTTTTTAAAAACTCTCCGGGATTTTTCGCGAGGGAAAACGGTTAAAAAAAAGGAGCACAAGTCACAACAAAACCATAGATATTAGTAGAAGCCAAATAACTTATTCATCGCGCAAGCTCAGGTTATCACGCATAGGTCACAATACATAATTAAATGTTGCCATAATGATCACAGCAGCGACGTCTAAAATGGAAACGGTAACTGGATGGGGTCCTGCGAGAACGTTTCTGGTACTGAGACACATTCCTCTTCTATCGGGGAAAGGGGTTTAACCAGTCGATGAATGTGTCTCTCTTGGCTGGGCCTCAGTGATCTGCCGATGGCGATCTGAGGATTTAAATCCGTGAGACTTTGGAGATAGCTCATCACATGTTGGGTGAAGCATTCTTGAGCGATGACGTACTGGACCAGGTTGGCTAGGACTGGGTCTCTCTCAATTCGTCCACCGGGAAAAGATGACACTCCACCGGGTGCCGCACGGCTCGGAAAGTAATAATACCCTCGTTCGCTGCCATAGGGTACCGCGAATCGAAGGCGAGCAAGCGCTTCATATGCAGTAGCCTCTATGGCCATAAGCGGGGTCGGCATAGATTTCCCCACGAAGGAGACCTCTGTTGGGTCTTGGTCTGAGTTCACGGGGGGGATGTGCACTGCTGCCCAGTATCTCGAGGTGGAAGAGGTGATTCTCGATTTGAACAGCTCATACTGGGGTGGCTGGGTAGCGCCCATGGTACTGCAGGTAAAATCCCACAATATCTTGACAAAACTACCCGGGGTTGCATCTGGTGTTCTCAGATGAATGCTGGGGCTCGGCATGGCGATAAATGGTTGTGAGGGTGGTGCACAAGGTGAGAGGTGCTTTGGCAAGGTCACGCGGTGGCCTTTTATAGCATTGGAGCTGGGTCACTTTTACCATGGTGATTGGTAAGGAAACTTCCAGCTCCGCTCTACGGGTCGGAGTCAAGCCACAGATACACATATTTCACCGAGGTGACGTGTTACTGTGGGAGTTATCGGGGGTCTTTGGCAAATGTGCCTGGGGTAGAAATGCTGGCATACCCATGCAGGGCTACAGGGGCTCAACGACAGGCGGCGTTTATTTACAAGGTCACACGGTTACAAGCGAGAATACACCGGGACTCGATCCTTCTCGCGTGACTTAGTCTACCTCGTTTACATCCAAGCGGGCATGCCTGGTGGATGTTGAGGCGTCTCCGCGGTTCTCACCGTCGGAATTAGCTGGAGTGGGCTGAGGGGTTGCAGGCTCGGGGTAGCGATGATGACCATCTCGGGGATGGTTGGCTACAACCCCGTTGGAGTGTGCTCCCAAAATGCGACGAAGCACTTCTGGGGTTATCGCAACACTTTGGCCGATGGCTGGGGTAGACCTCAGGGGCTCGATCGGTTGTCCAAACAACACGACTGGGTTGTCGGCGCTGGGCTCGTCCTCTTCTCTCGCCGGGGCTCGACGAACCAGCTCCCCACGAGCTGCGATAAGATCAATAGTGACCTGATCGCACAGTTCCTCCAGTGCACTTATGTAGCGCACTAGGTGCAACAATGCAGGATCTGTTTCGTGATCTCCGTTGGCAACTTGGGGTGGTCTACCATATCCTTCACGTCTGGGGTAGTAGTGGAACGAGCGACAGTCAACTCGGGGCGACAAGTGCCGGAGATGAACTATAGCTTCTCGAGCGGCTAGTTGGATGGCTTGTGGCTCAAAGGAAGTCGTTCTTCCGGTGAACCTGTAGGGGCGTTCGGGTGCTAGACCCCTACCATAAATGTGCACAGTGGACCAAAATTGACGGCTCTCACCGCTTAGGGACCCTTGGTACACAACATATTCTGGGGGCTCTTCTAACGCATAGGCACGACGGGTGAGGTTTGCGAGTATGGTCACAAAACCTCCAAGGTTGGTTGCTATGGTCTCATTGTGCACGATAGGACCAGGCATTGTGCTCGGTTTAGGATAGCGGTTGTGCTGTGCTGGTTTGGGGCTAGCGTGCCCTTTTTGTAGGAAAAGGGGGACGGAGTCTTCCTTCGCACGCTTGCGAGAAAGACTATTCAGGATTCGATCACTGGCGCATGAGCGACAGGCTAGGTTGATAGGTTGGGCACCGACTGCCAAAAGGTGTCGGGTCACTGTGGGGCTATCTTGCAGGAGAAGCTTGGCTGGGGTTTTGGTTATGGCTTGGTGGGTTGGTCTTCCTAGGTTTATTGGCCTGGCTAGGATAGGATTAGCCAATGGTCAGCCTGGCTCTGATACCAAGTCTGTCACGACCGGTTTTTCCGGGCATTAATTTCCAGAAAATGGCCGTTGTGCTCACCAGCCCCAGGATTACTGTTAGCTGATGAGACACCAACTTGATGCAGAAATTCCAAGCAAAAGTACAAAATATGTAGTACAAGACCATTGTGGCCTATGAGTACAACAAAAGGTTTTCTAGTGGTTGAGGGCGAAAGCGTTTTGTGGATCACCACGGTAATGGGACTCCATTTCCCACGAGAACAGCTGACCAGGTTAACTCCTATCTTCGCGAGGCTGCTATCACCGTTGCTCAGGTTCCGGGGCGGTCGTCACAACGCTCCTCCCCAAGCAATCAATCTGGCCAAGACAATAGCCAGGGACAAGCCAGTGAGTACTTTGAATGTACTCGCAAACATTAAGAACACAGGTATAATATAGTCACAAATAATCATGCTTCAAAACATTCTATAATCATTCTGATAACTATGGTGTAAGGTTCATGATGCACGCGAGTATATTAATTAAGTAAGTCATGGGTAAACAGTTAAGTAAAGGGAATAACAAAACATGCCACAGTCGAGCTGACCGGAGAGGTTGAATACGACCCTCTCCTCTTCAATTGATGGTGATGGGGGCACTAGTGGGACGGTGAGGGGTTGCCTGAGGGCTCGGAGGAGCTCGGGGCTTCCTTATATAGGCAATGGAGGTCGGTTCGAGGTGGCCGGAGATAAGAACGGCGGCGAACCGCCTCTCTGTGCTTGTAGGGCGACGTGGCGGCGACAGGCGCTAGCGGACGAAGTTGCGGATGAGCACGCACTGCTCCATGAGGCAGGTGGCGAGCGCTGGCGGCTTGGGCGGCGCTGGCTAGCGCAGGGGCGGTCGGGCGGCGGTTGCGGCCACGGGCGTGCCGCCAAGCGGCTCTGGCGGCGGCGCTGTAGGGCGCCAGGGGGTGGTCGGGGCCTTTTGGCGGGATGCGTCGAGAAGGGGAGTGCTAGGTGAGGTTCTTCCGTGCGGGTCAAGCCAGGGGCGCGCGACGCGGCGGCTCAGGGCGCGGCTGCAGTTGACGTGCTCTGGGCGCGCCCAGTGCACGCCCACCAGCTGCTCGGCGAAATGCCAGGGCGAGCTAGAGGTCTCGGGTGAGGCTGGGACTTAGCAGGCCTAAGCTAGGGGTAGTGAGGAGTCTATTGGACAAGGTAGCTAGGCAAGGGAAGCAAGATCACAGTGCAAACTAAAACTCATGTCAAAACTGGTCATGCCTACAGGGTGCTCGACAGAATGCCACATGCACCTAGGCACCTCTTGGGGTGGCCAAAACTTCCAGAGTGGGGTCTCCATGGAAGTATGAGAGGGTTGTGTAGTTAGTTTGCAAAAAGAAGAAACTTGCTAGTGCAAGTTTTGCAAAACTACACTTCTGGACAAGAAGTAAATGGCAAGGTTGCAAGCACTTAGAGTCATCCAATGGGCCCAATCTCCTGGACTTAAGGGTTTAGCAGGATTGACTACAAGCATGAGAAAGCACAAGATCACTAGAGCAAGAAATAATAGGGTTGCTGTAGAAAACACAAGTCTAGCCCAGAATGAAGAAGAGGTTGGTTTACTCCAATTCTCCAAAGAACAACTCTATGTTTTTGCATAAAGTTGAAACATATGTTGCTGCCAACATCTCATAATTTTGGTGGAGACTAGAAAGAAATATTTAAATGGGTTGTAGTGCAAACATGCCCACTGGACCAGAGAAGAAAATTTGGTGTAGGGCTCACTTTATTTCAAGGATAAAAGATATTTTTGCACAAAAGTGATTTAATAACACCACATGACATCTCCAAATTTTGGTGGGATTTATGAGATAATTTATGAAGAGGGTGTAGTTCAAAAATGGCCTTATAATCTTGAAAAACCATTTTTCAAGAAAAATAAAGATCAAGCAAATTTAATTTTGTAATTAGCTCTACTAATACAAGAATTTTTTTTCCTTGAGAGTTTAAACAAGTCCAAAAACATATTTGAAAAGTTTTCACTTTGGGGAAAAACTCCATAACAACCAAGTTCAAAAATCAAAAGGGAGCTCAGAAAATAAAAGTTTTAATTCCTGGCAAAATTTTAATTAGTAAAACAAGGTCAAAAATTTTGGGTGTCACAAAGGAGTTCATCACCGACCTCGGAGTCATACCCAATGCGTCGGGGCCAATCAAACTCTTCTGTGACAACACTGGAGCTATTGCACTTGCCAAGGAGCTCAGGTTTCACAAGAAGACCAGGCACATTAAGCGTCGCTTCAACTCCATTCGTGAAAATGTTCAAGATGGAGACATAGAAATTTGTAAAGTGCACACGGATCTGAATGTCGCAGATCCATTGACTAAACCTCTCCCTAAGGCAAAACATGATCAGCACCAGAACTCTATGGGTGTTCGATTCATCACAATGTAACTAGATTATTGACTCTAGTGCAAGTGGGAGACTGTTGGAAATATGCCCTAGAGGCAATAATAAAAGCATTATTATTATATTTCCTTATTCATGATAATTGTATTTATTCGTGCTATAATTGTGTTATCCGGAAATCGTAATACATGTGTGAATAACAGACAACAACGTGTCCCTAGTAAGCCTCTAGTTGACTAGCTCGTTGATCAACAGATAGTCATGGTTTCCTGACTATGGGCATTGGATGTCAATGATGACGAGATCACATCATTAGGAGAATGATGTGATGGACAAGACCCAATCCTAAACATAGCATAAGATCGCATAGTTCGTTTGCTAGAGTTTTCCAATGTCAAGTATCCTTTCCTTAGACCATGAGATCGTGTAACTCCCGGATACCGTAGGAGTGCTTTGGGTGTGCCAAACGTCACAACGTAACTGGGTGACTATAAAGGTATACTACGGGTATCTCCGAAAGTGTCTGTTGGGTTGACACGGATCGAGACTGGGATTTGTCATTCCGCTTGATGGAGAGGTATCACCGGGCCCTCTCGGTAATGCATCATCATAATGAGCTCAATGTGATCAAAGTGTTTGATCACGGGATCATGCATTACGGTACGAGAAAAGTGACTTGCCGGTAACGAGATTGAACGAGGTATTGGGATACCGACGATCGAATCTCGGGCAAGTAAAATACCGATTGACAAAGGGAATCGTATACGGGATTAATTGAATCCTCGACATCGTGGTTCATCCGATGAGATCATCGTGGAGCATGTGGGAGCCAACATAGGTATCCAGATCCCGCTGTTGGTTATTGCCCGAGAGCCGTCTCGGTCATGTCTGCATGTCTCCCGAACCCGTAGGGTCTACACACTTAAGGTTCGGTGACGCTAGGGTTGTGAAGATATGTATATGCAGTAACCCGAATGTTGTTCGGAGTCCCAGATGAGATCCCGGACGTCACGAGGAGTTGCGGAATGGTCCGGATGTAAAGAATTATATATAGGAAGTGCTGTTTTGGCCATCGGGACAAGTTTCGGGGTTATCCGTATTGTACCGGGACCACCGGAGGGTCCCGGGGGGTCCACCGGGTGGGGCCACCTATCCCGGAGGGCCCCATGGGCCAAAGTGGGGAGGGGAACCAGCCCATAGTGGGCTGGTGTGCCCCCTAGGCCCACCCCATGCGCCTAGGGTTGAAACCCTAGGGGTGGGGGGCGCCCCACCTTGGCTTGGGGGCCACTCCAGCCCTTGGCCGCCGCCCCCCTTGGGAGATCCAATCTCCTAGGGCCGGCGCCCCCCCAGGGACCTATATAAAGGGGGGAGGGGAGGGGGGCAGCGCACCCTTGCTCCTGGCGCCTCCCTCTCCCTCTCCAACACCTCCTCCTCCTTCGTTGAGCATGGCGAAGCCCTGCCGGAGTATTGTAGTTCCACCATCACCACACCGTCGTGCTGCTGATGGAGCCATCTTCCCCAACCTCTCCTTTGCCTTGCTGGATCAAGAAGAAGGAGACGTTACGCTGACCGTACGTGTGTTGAACGCGGAGGTGCCGTCCGTTCGGTGCTAGGATCTCCGGTGATTTGGATCACGTCGTGTACGACTACCTCATCCCCGTTCGTTGAATGCTTCCGCTCGCGATCTACAAAGTGGTATGTAGATGCAATCTCTCTCCCATGACTCGTTGCTTAGATGAACTCATAGATGGATCTTGGTGAAACCGTAGGAAAATTTTTAATTTTCTGCAACGTTCCCCAACAATTGCCAGCATGGTGGATACCCAGGATAACGTTTCTTGAGCTCTTCTGAAGTTGTTTCAGTTATGCTCTTGTTTTGCTGACGCGTTTATTTGCACTGGTGGCCAATTTTGACGGCCAGTGTATGTAATGTGTTGCTTTGTTCGCTATATTTGCACTGGTGGCGAACTTTGATGCACAGTGGATGTAATGTGTGTAATAGCGGTAATAGGCTAGCGTTAATTGCTTGCTTATTTATTTCCTTATTGTCTTGTTTAGTTGTTTGCTTGTAGTCACTGCAGTTCTTTTTCTGTTTTTTTCTAGTGGCCACAATAGCCTATTTTTGGTAACTAGGCCAAAATAATCATGGCAACACACGGACTGTTGTAACCATGGGCCTCCTGCAGGCCGTATGATCCATGGGCCTTCGTCCGACCATAGGATCCATCGGCCTTCTATACGGGCCTTAGGGTCCATTGGCCTTCTACGCGCCGTAGGGTCCATGGGCCTTCTACGGGCCGTATGATCCATGGGCCTTCCACGGGCCGTACTATCCATGGGCCTCATACGGGCCGTAGGATCCATGGGCCTTCTACGGGGCGTATCATCATTTCGCCAATCATGGGTCGTACTATTCGTGGACCATAACGGGCCGTTAATAGGCCGTATTTGATAACTCTATGAAAACAGCCCAACGGGTTTTTTTTACATGAAAACGACCCAACGTATCAACGGTCGGCAAACGGGCCGACTGTAACGACGGGCTGAATTTGGCCCACAAGCAGAAAATGACAGTAACGGGTCGTATGTAACCGAATGCTGCAAATGAGCCCAAGAATCAATGGGCCCTGAGAAGGCCGAAAGATAACTTGGGCTGGAAACGGCCCAATGGAATAACGGGCCGTTAATGGGTATAACGTGATACATTGTTCATTACGGGCCAATTTCACCACGAGCCGTTAATGGGCCAAGAGTTACAAAAGTCCTCATATGGGCCGAAAGAAGTCATGGGCCACACATGGGCCGGAAGTTAAACAGGCTGAATCATATTGGACGGCCCAGATGACGCTACTGGGCCTAATTCGGATAGGGCGTAACGGGCCCTGGGTTAGCAGGCTGTAAATGGGCTATATGCGAACATGCCGTTAACAGGCTTTCCGTGGGCCGGCCCGCCACCTTTTGACCAAGTCAAACGGGTTGGCCTTTTCATAGGAATGGGCCTCTGTTGGGCCGTGCCACGTGTCGCCGTATCATAGGCGCCTTCGGTCCAATGAGCGGACGACATCTGTCCCAACGGTGAGCCGACACGTGTTTCCTCCAGCCAATGATGATTTTACACATGGAAAATCCCCATTGGTCGGGGCTGTTAACGGGTTATCGGATCCAAAACCCGACCCGGTAGCTTAACGGCGTTCCATTACGGTGGATGCCACGTGTCGGTCACCCTTGACGAAAGCACTTCTGTGATGCGCGATTTATCGTCATGGAAGTGGACACTTCTGTGATGATAATGTTGGTAATGTCATGGAACACTTCTACGACAGCACAGGTATGACTATCTTGATTCTGTCATCAAATCGTCATGGATGTACATGCATGACAAAAAACGCGACCTACTGTGACAAACACGTATCATCACGGAAGTGTATTTTTTTGTAGTGAAAGGCCCTCTTGTGATTCGAGGGTTGACTAGCAATTGGTGCAATTACAACTTGAAGCCCTAGTTGTGAGTGGAGGGTGACCTTGTAACTGGGGAAACTACACTACTACAAGACCCAGTTGCGAGTGAAGGGTGGACATGCATTTGGGGCAACAACTTCAAAAAAGCCCCCAGATACGAGTGAAGGGTGGACTTACAACTAGGGCAACTACAACTACAAAAGCCCGAGTTGCAAGTCAAGGGTGGACTTGCAACTGGAGCAACTATGAATAGAAAGCCCTAGTTGCGAGTCAACGATGGACTTGCAACTAGGGCAACTACAACTACAAAAGCCCAAGTTACGAGCCGGGGGTGGACTTGTAACTAGGGCAACTACAAGTACAAAAGCCCGAGTTACGAGTCAAGGGTGGACTTGCAAGTGGAGCAACTACAACTACAAAAAAGCCATGGTTGCGAGTCAAGGATGGACACGCAACTGGGGCAACTACACTACTACAAGCCCCAGTTGCGAGTCGAGTATGCACTTGCAACCGGGGCACCTACAACTACAAAAAAGGACCCCAATTGCGAGTCGGTGGTTGTAACACCCCTGTGTAATGAGCTACACTAACCTCTCTTATTAAGCTAAATCATTTTGCTAAACAGTGCTTGATCATCTTTGTTCCATATCTCATTTCAAATTCCACTTTGAATTCAACTTCAATTTTTAAGTGAAATTGAGAAATTCACAAACATGAAAACTAAAATGTTCATAATGTGGCAAATAATCCATAGATAATTATGGTGGAGAAACCAACATTTTATAAAGTGTCTAAATGCCCTAAAATAATTAAAATAGGGGCCAAAAACAATAATTTAAAGGCTTTTTAAATTATAATAATTGCAAACTATTTTATTTAAGTGCCAAACTTATTGCGGCAGTGGCCTAATTTATAACACTAATTAAGGTGCTAGTTTTGTATTTTATAAAACTAACTTACTTTTGAAAATTAAAAAATAGAAGTTAAAATAAAAAGAAAAAAAGAAAAAGAAAAAGAAAAGGAAAAAAGCCCTACCCTTGACCCTTAGGCCACAGAGACAAGCCCACCCGAGCCCAGCCCACTCCCTCGCGGTCGTCTCCCTCCTCTACTGGTCATCCAACTGAGCGCCCGGGCGCGACCCCGCCGGACCGGGAGCATTAGCCCATATTGCCACGCCGACGGGGAGGGAATAAGGACGCCTCCCTATGGCCTCCTCGGTTCCCTCTCCCACTTGTCCCCACTCGTTCACGCTCTCCCCCGCCTCCTCTGCTAGATCTCGAGCACGCCGATGGCCTCGCCGTCGTGTTAGCCGCGCCCACTGCTGTCCCCGCACCTCAGCGTGGCGGCTCCTGTTGCGGCTTGGATGCGGGGTGGAGTTGAGCCTCTACTGGCTATAGGAGTAGTTCTCCTGCTGGGCCACTTCAGTATTCAACATATCAATGACATGCAGAGCCTCCCTCTCTACTGGGGGTATTCCCTGTGATCGGAAGTGCGGTGAAGTTGGTAGCCGCTTCTAACAGGTTGTCAATAGGATAGGAAAAGTGGCCCGCCGGCATCACGAGACGGTCCGTAGTCGTCCAA
The DNA here is from genome assembly GCA_032464435.1 of Aegilops umbellulata. NCBI lineage: Eukaryota > Viridiplantae > Streptophyta > Magnoliopsida > Poales > Poaceae > Aegilops > Aegilops umbellulata. The sequence continues at coordinate 338,921,915 of CP136058.1, forward strand.
ACAGGCGGCGTGTGACGCCCCCAATTCAATCGTACACTAATCATACACGCAAATGTGTACGATCAAGATCAGGGACTCATGGGAAGATATCACAACACAACTCTAAAAATAGAATAAGTCATACAAGCATCATATTACAAGCCAGGGGCCTCGAGGGCTCGAATATAAGAGCTCGATCATAGACGAGTCAACGGAAGCAACAATATCTGAGTACAGACATAAGTTAAACAAGTTGTCATAAGATGGCTAGCACAAACTGGGATACAAATCGAAAGAGGCGCAGGCCTCCTGCCTGGGATCCTCCTAAACTACTCCTGGTCGTCGGCGGCGGCCTGCATGTAGTAGTAGGCACCTCCGGTGTAGTAGGAGTTGTCGCCAACGATGGAGTCAAGCTCCTGGGCTCCAGCATCTGGTTGCGACAACCAGGTAGAATGGAAAGGGGGAAAAGAGGGAGAAAAGCAACCGTGAGTACTCATCCAAAGTACTCGCAAGCAAGGATCTACACTACATATGCATGGGTATCAGTGTAAAGGGGCAATATCGGTGGACTGAACTGCAGAATGCCAGAATAAGAGGGGATAGCTAGTACTGTCGAAGACTACGCTTCTGGCAGCCTCCATCCTGCAGCATGTAGAAGAGAGTAGATGGTAAGTTCACTAAGTAGCATCGCATAGCATAATCCTACCCGGCGATCCTCTCCTCGTCGCCCTGTGTGAAAGGGATCACCGGGTTATATCTGGCACTTGGAAGGGTGTGTTTTATTAAGTATCTGGTTCTAGTTCTCATAAGGTCAAGGTACAACTCCAAGTCGTCCAGTTACCGAAGATCACGACTATTCGAATAGATAAACTTCCCTGCCGGGGTGCACCACATTACCCAACACGCTCAATCCCCTTTGGCTGGACACACTTTCCTGGGTCATGCCCGGCCTCGGAAGATCAACACGTCGTAGCCCTACCTAGGCATAATAGAGAGGTCAGCACGTCGGTCTAAATCCTATGGCGCAGGGATCTGGGCCCATCGCCCATTGCACACTTGCACGTTGCGTGGGCAGCCGGAAGCAGACCTAGCCTCACTAATACAAGAGCAGGCGTTCCAGTCCAATCCGGCGCATGCCGCTTAGTCGCTGATGTCACGAAGGCTTCGGCTGATACCACAACGCCGGTTGCCCATATCTTGTCCCACGTGGCGGTTAGTGCGTATAAGGTCAACGACCCAACTCACATCAAATACCAAGATCTCGTTAAGCGTGTTATGATGAAGTAACCACGGACGCCGACCAGGGCCAGGCCCACCCTCTCCTAGGTGGTCTCAACCTGCCCTGTCGCTCCGCCACAAAGTAACAGTCGGGGGCCGTCAGGTACCCAGGCCCACCTCTACTGGGATGGAGCCACTTGTCCTTTCAGCCCCCATATCGGAATCACTTGTGGGTACTCTACGGGCCGACCCGACTTTAGTCACCACCATATATCATATAATATGTATGTAAGTATATACCCATGATCACCTCCCAAGTGATCACGGCCCCGTAGTATAGCATGGTAGACGGACAAGAATGTAGGGCCACTGATGGAATACTGATAACCCACAAGTATAGGGGATCAATTGTAGCCTCTTTCGGTAATTAAGGGTGTCGAACCCAACGAGGAGCTAAAGGTAGAACAAATATTCCCTCAAGTTCTATCGGCCAGCGATACAACTCTACGCACGCTTGACGTTCGCTTTACCTAGAACAAGCATGAAACTAGAAGTACTTTGTAGGTGTTTTTGGATAGGCTTGCAAGAAAGTAAAGAGCAAGTAAATAAAAGCTAGGGGCTACTTAGATAAAGACACAACTAAATTAGTTTTAGTAAAGAGATTGTTGTCACGAGAAAGTTATTTGTCCCTAGGCAACCGATAACTAGACCGGTCGTCATTATTGCAATTTTATTCGAGGGAGAGGCATAAGCTAACATACTTTCTCTACTTGGATCATATGCACTTATGATTGGAACTCTAGCAAGCATCCGCAACTACTAAATATCATTAAGGTAAAACCCAACCATAGCATTAAAGCATCAAACCCAAGCATATGATTGGAGACGTATCAGCATCCCCAAGCTTAATTCCTGCTCGTCCTCGAGTAGGTAAATGGTAAAAAAGATAATTTTTGATGTGGAATGCTACCTAGCATAATCTTGATCATATGTCTAATCATGGCATGAATATTAAGACACGAGTGATTCAAAGCAATAGTCTATCATTTGACATAAAAACAATAATACTTCAAGCCTACTAATAAAGCAATCATGTCTTTTCAAAATAACAAGGCCAAAGAAAGTTATCCCTACAAAATCATATAGTTTGGCTATGCTCCATTTTCACCACACAAAATATTCACATCATGCACAACCCCGATGACAAGACAAGCAATTGTTTCATAGTTTTGACATTCTCAAACCTTTTCAACTTTCACGCAATACATGAGTGTGAGCCATGGATATAGCACTATAGGTGGAATAGAATATGATGGTGGAGGTTGTGTGGAGAAGACAAAAAGGAGAAAGTCTTACATCGACGCGGCTAAACAACGGGCTATGGAGATGCCCATCAATTGATGTCAATGTGAGGAGTAGGATTGCCATGCAACGGATGCACTAAGAGCTGTAAGTGTATGAAAGCTCAAACTAGAAACTAAGTGGGTGTGCATCCAACTTGCTTGCTCATGAAGACCTCGGGCATTTGAGGAAGCCCATCATCGGAATATACAAGCCAAGTTCTATAATGAAAATTCCCACTAGTATATGAAAGTGATAACTCAAGAGACTCTCTATATGAAGAACATGGTGCTACTCTGAAGCACAAGTGTGGTAAAAGGATAGTAACATTGCCCCTTCTCTCTTTTTCTCTCATTTTCTTGCCTTCTCCCTTTTTTTGGCCTTTCTCTTTTTTTAATCTTTTTTTATTTTTATTTTTTTCGTCCGGAGTCTCATCCCTACTTGTGGGGGAATCATAGTCTCCATCATCCTTTCCTCAATGGGGCAATGCTCTAATAATGATGATCATCACACTTTTATTTACTTACAACTCAATATTACAACTCGATTCTAGAACAAAGATATGACTCTATATGAATGCCTCCGGCGATGTACCGGGATGTGCAATGATCTAGCGTAGCAATGACATCAAAAAAGGACAAGCCATGAAAACATCATGCTAGCTATCTTACGATCATGCAAAGCAATATGACAATAAATGCTCAAGTCATGTATATGATGATGATGGAAGTTGCATGGCAATATATCTCGGAATGGCTATGGAAATGCCATGATAGGTAGGTATGGTGGCTGTTTTGAGGAAGGTATAATGAGGCTTATGTGTGACAGAGCGTATCATATCACGGGGTTTGGATGCACCGGCGAAGTTTGCACCAACTCTCGAGGTGAGAAAGGGCAATGCACGGTACCGAAGAGGCTAGCAATGATGGAAGGGTGAGAGTGCGTATAATCCATGGACTCAACATTAGTCATAAAGAACTCACATACTTATTGCAAAAATCTATTAGTTATCGAAACAAAGTACTACGCGCATGCTCCTAGGGGGATATATTGGCAGGAAAATACCATCGCTCGTCCCCGACTGCCACCCATAAGGAAGACAATCAATAAATAAATCATGCTCCGACTTCATCACATAACAGTTCACCATACGTGCATGCTACGGGAATCACAAACCTCAACACAAGTATTTCTACTAATCCACAACTACCCACTAGCATGACTCTAATATCACCATCTTTATATCGCAAAACTATTGCAAGGAATCAAACATATCATATTCAGTGATCTACAAGTTTTATGTAGGATTTTATGACTAACCATGTGAATGACCAGTTCCTGTCATCTCTCTAAATAGATATAAGTGAAGCAAGAGAGTTTAATTCTTTCTACAAAATATATGCCCACGCTCTAACAAATATAAGTGAAGAAAAAGAGCATTCTACAAATGGCGGTTGTCTAAGTGAAGAGAAACAGGCAATCCAAACTTCAAATGATATAAGTGAAGCACATGAAGCATTCTATAAAGCCATACTCAAAACATATAAGTGAAGTGCAAAGAGAATTCTATAAATCAACCAAGGACCATATCATACCAGCATGGTGAAAAAAATAAAAATGAAAACTAAATGCAAAAGACGCTCCAAGATTGCACATATCGGATGAACGAAACGAATCCAAAAACATATTGATACTTGTTGAAGAAAGAGGGGATGCCTTCCGGGGCATCCCCAAGCTTAGACGCTTGTGTCTCCTTGAATATTTACTTTGGGTGCCTCGGGCATCCCCAAGCTTGAGCTCTTGCCTCTCTTCCTTTTTCTCACATCGAGACCTTCTCGATCATCGAACACTTCATCCACACAAAACTTCAATAGAAACTCGGTAAGATCCGTTAGTACAATAAAGCAAATCACTACTCTAAGTACTGTTGCAAACCAATTCATATTTTGTTTTTTCATTGTGTCTACTGTAATATAGCTTTTCCATTGCTTAGTCCACTGATATAAATTTATAGTTTCATCAAAACAAGCAAACTATACATCAAAAACAGAATCTGTCTAAAACAGAACAGTCTGTAATAATCTAAACATTCACCATACTTATGATACTTGAAAAATTCTGCCAAAATTAGGAAAAATAAAAAATTGTATAAAAATACAGTGCAAAAATAATCAGAACCATTTGACATTCCAGTAAAAAAACTAAAAATCGCTCACTACAGCCAAAGTTTCTGTCCTGCACCGTACAAACCAACAAGTATTGTAAACATCCTAAAGGCAAACCTTGGCACATTATTTTTATAATACAAAGGAATTGTACAAGGGGATAATTATTTTTGTTGAAAAGTTTCTGTAATCAAGATTCACAAAGTTTCCGTGAGCATGAACAAAGTTCAAGGAGCTCTCCCACTTCAACAATGCTTGTCTTTCTCACTTTCACTTTCCTTTTTGAAAAGTTTTGTGTTCCCCTCTTTATTTTTGTTGTTTTTAAACTATATGAAATCACTCAACAGAAATAAATGACTCTCTAAAACTTCCGGGTTGTCTCCCTGGCAGCGCTTTCTTTAAAGCCATTAAGCTAGGCATATAGTGCTCAAGTAGTGAATCCACCCGCATCCCAAGGTATATCAAAGCCAATTTTAATTAACAATGATTTAGCGTTTAGTAATGAGCACAAAGCAACATATATCAAGTAATTACAAATTCTAACTCTCTTCCTATGCATCGGCATGTCATAAAAGAAAAATTCATGCACACATAGTAAAGAATGCATAGTGTAAACAGTTTCTTGCAATTTTACCGTGTTGGAAACATAGAGAGGTGGAGATATAGTTCCTCTCTCATAATAATTGCAAGTAGGAGCAGCAAGCACATGCATATTATACTCATCAAAATCATCATGTGCAATGGTAAAAGGCAACCCATCAATATAATCCTTAATAAAAGCAAACTTCTCCGATATAGTGTAGTTGGGAGAATTCAAAAAGATAATAGGACTATCATGCGTGGGTGCAATAGCAACAATTTCATGTTTAACATAAGGAACTATAGCAAGTTCATCTCCATAAGCATAATTCATATTGGCATCTTGGCCACAAGCATAGCAAGCATCATCAAAAAGGGATATTTCAAAAGAATCAACGGGATCATAGCAATTATCATAGCATTCATCCTTCAGTAAGCATGAAGGGATATTATACAATGTATGAGTTGAAGAGTTACTCTCATTAGAAGGTGGACACGGGTGATCAATCCACTCTTCCTCCTTTTGTTCTTCGCTCTCCTCCTCATCTTTTTCATCCAATGAGCTCACAATTTAATCAACTTCTTCTTCCATAGATTCCTGCAAAATATTAGTCTCTTCTTGGACAGCGGAGACTCTCTCAATAAGTGCATTAATTTCGTAATTGTATTCACAATTCTCATAACAATATTTCAGGATAGTTAAATTTTCAGGTCTATAAACAGCATCATCAAAATCTTCGAACTCTTTAAACATAGATTCAATTTCATAAGCATCCATAAAAGCAACAAATTCTTCTCTTTGTTTCACATCATTGTAATCATATATACCATTAGCATAAGAAGCCAAGGTTTTATTATCATTAAATCTGCATAAAAGGGAAGGTGTGGAGCCTTCATCCTAGAGCAACAAGTATAATCATATCTCAAGCATAGTTGCCTAGCATACCATCTCAACATATAAATTTGATCCCATAATAGTTTCCTTTTTGTGTCAAGCGATAATCCCTAAAGTATTCACGTTGATCCAACGTTACTCCCATTACCAAATTGAATGGGTTTTCTCTGGATTATCAAAGTAGTACATAATATCTGTCACATACCGAGCATCGAGGGTTTTAGGAGGTTCCTCATCTCCATGAGTAGCAAGTACACCTAATTTTTTTGATATTTCGAGTTCCATATCCATAACTAAAGATAGAGAACAACTAAGAACAACAAATAAAAATTACTTAGTGATAAAGAAAACAAGCACACACGAGAATATTCACCCCACGCTATTGCTCCCCGACAACGGCGCCAGAAAAAGGTCTTGATAACCCACAAGTATAGGGGATCAATTGTAGCCTCTTTCGATAAGTAAGAGTGTCGAACCCAACGAGGAGCTAAAGTTAGAACAAATATTCCCTCAAGTTCTATCGACCACCAATACAACTCTACGCACGCTTGACGTTCGCTTTACCTAGAACAAGTATGAAACTAGAAGTACTTTGTAGGTGTTTTTGGATAGGCTTGCAAGAAAGTAAAGAGCGAGTAAATAAAAGCTAGGGGCTGCTTAGATAAAGACACAACTAAATTAGTTTTAGTAAAGAGCTTGTTGTCACGAGAAAGTTATTTGTCCCTAGGCAATCGATAACTAGACCGGTAATCATTATTGCAATTTTATTTGAGGGAGAGGCATAAGCTAACATACTTTCTCTACTTGGATCATATGCACTTACGATTGGAACTCTAGCAAGCATCCGCAACTACTAAATATCATTAAGGTAAAGCCCAACCATAGCATTAAAGCATCAAGTCCTCTTTATCCCATACGCAAACAACCTACTTACTCGGGTTTGTGCTTCTGTTCACTCACGCCACCCACCATAAGCAAATCATGAACATATTGCAAACCCTACAGCGGGAATCCCTCACGCTTGCGCGACACGGAGAGCACCATAGGACAGCACCAATAATAAAACATGCAACTCAAACCAATCTTGATCATCAAACCCATAGGACAAAACAGATCTACTCAAACATCATAGGATAGCCATACATCATTGGGAAATAATATATAGCATTGAGCACCATGTTTAAGTAGAGATTACAGCGGGTAAGAGAGAGGTTACACCGCTGCATAGAGGGGGGAAGAGTTGATGATGATGGCGGTGAAGTTGTTGGTGAAGATTGCGGTGATGATGATGGCCACGACAGCGTTCCTGCGCCACCGGAAGAGAAGGGGAGAGGGGAGCCCTTCGTATTCTTCTTCCTTGACCTCCTCCCTAGATGGGAGAAGGGTTTCCCCTCTGGTTCTTGGCCTCCATGGTGTGGGAGGGACGAGAGCCCCTCCGAGATTGGATCTGTATCTCTGTATCTCTCTGTTTCTGCGTTCTGTTTTCTGGCCCTTCACCGTTTCTTAAATTCCCGGAGATCCGTAACTCCGATTGGGCTGAATTTCGGACACGGTCTCCATCCGGAAATTAGTTTTCTTGCGGCGAAAGAAGGGCTCCAACCGCCTTACCGGGTGGCCACAAGGGTTCAGGGCGCGCCTGACCCCCTAGGGCGCGCCCCCCTTGCCTCCTGGCCCCCTCGGGCATCGTATCGCGTTGATTCTTCTTCCCAAAATCATAAATATTCCAAAAAAAATCTCCTTCAAGTTTTATCCCGTTGATATGGGTTTTCTGCGAAATAAAAAACATGCAACAAACAGGAACTGGCACTGGGCACTGGATCAATATGTTAGTCCCAAAAATAATATAAAAGGTTGCCAAAAGTATATGAAAGTTGAATAATATTGGCATGGAAAAATCAAAAATTATAGATACGACGGAGAAGTATCAAATACTAGCATCCTATATTAAGCAATTAGGATTGCAGGTAAGGGTAACAACCGTAGCAACAATGACAGGCTATGCAGCAGAATAGGATAAACGGAAAGCAGTAACATGCTACACTACTCTAATGCAAGCAGTAGAGAGAAAGAATAGGTTATATCTGGCAAGAAGGGGTCGTTGGTGACGTAGTCATATTCAGTCGCGTCAACGCCGGCCTCGGGGTCTACCGGAGAGGAAGAGGGGGGGAAGAAATAGTAAATATGGAGCAAACAAGCATCACAAAATATAACAAGGCAATACGCGGTCCTGGGGGTGATCTAACACGGTAGTGATACTGGTGAAAGGGGGAAACATCCATGAAATTATTCCCGGTGTTTGACGTTTTCGGACAGATGAATCGGAGGTGGATTGTTGCATGTTCGCTATGCTAGGGATGTGTGGCAGACGAACGGACGGCATATTCGGATTCGTCTCGTCGTTCTGAGTAACTTTCATGTATAAATTATTTTCATCCAAGCTACGGATTATTTCATAATAATTTTCAAAGATTTAATCAATTTCTGGAATTTATTAAATTCATTTAATTCAAAAAAATCATTTATTGCATCAGCGTGATGTCAGTATGACGACAGCGGTCAACTCTAACGTTGACTGGTCAAACTGACGATGGGGCTCGATTGTCATTGACTCAGTTTACCTAATCAAACTAGTTTGTTTAATTAAGTGATTAGGTTGATTAAACCATGTTAATTAAGTTAATTAATTAATTAGGTTGATTAAGCTTAATTAGTTTAATAAAATTACATTAATTAACATAATTAATTTGCTAATTATTTGATTAATTTTTACTTTATTTTAATTTGTTTTTTGTTTCACTGGGGTTGGGCCCATGTGTCATTGTGCAGGGGGGCTTATCGGGCGCGGGCACTAACGGACGCGGTTTAACGGGGGGTGGAGCAGAGCTGAGCCACGGGGCTCGTGGGCGCGATCGCTGGCGGCCAGGGGCCGAGCGGGCGGCGACCCGAGCAAGGCTGGGGCAGGAGGGTGCGGACGCGGTGGCAGGGGTTCGAGAGGAGCGTGGGCAGTGGCGCCCGAGGCGATGAGCAGGCGAGTGCGGGCAGGGGGCTCACCGGCGTAGCGGCGCAGGACGTCGAGTGGGGCGGCGTGCGCGCACGCGGGAAAGTGCAATGGCAGGGGAGGACACGGGCACGGCGAGGCGGGCGATGCAGAGCAGCGCGCAGAAGGCGCAGGCGGCAGCGCCAGCAGGGAGCGGGGCGGCACGGCTCGAGCGCTGTGCGGGGAAGGGGGTCACGGCAACGGGCGCGGGGAGCGCAAGCGCATGCGCACGACAGGGCGTGTGGTGAGCGTGCGTGGGGCGTGTCCGTGTGCGCAGCGGGGGCGGGGCGAGGGAGAGAGGAGGACCAGGGTCCTCACGGGGTGCGTGGGGACGGGGCAGCGGTGCGTGAGGAGGAGGACGGAGACGACGCGTCGTGGAGGAGGCAGGCCAGCGGGGAGGAGGAGGCAGGCCGGCGGGAAGGAGGAGGCAGGCCAGCGAGGTTGTCCTGGTCGACGGAGAGGTGGCGATCCAGTCGGCGGCGCGGTCAGCGCGAGGCGTGGCCGCGGCTTCCGGCGGGCGTCGCGCAAGGGAGGGAAGGGGCGAGGAGTCAACGGCGACGGCAGGCGATGGCTATCCTGGGTGGTGTCGTCTACGGGGGCGGGGGCGTGATCGCCCCATTCCCGATCTGGATCGGGGGAGTGGGGGGCGAGAGTGAGTGGGGGAGGGAGTGCATGGTGGGGGGTTAGGGTTCCAGGACGTGGGGTGATAAGGGAGTGGGTGGTTCGGCCGGTTGGGCCTTTGCCCAATTGGGCCGGTGGCCTGCTGGGTCGTGGCCCTGTTGGGGGGGGTCTTTCTTCTCTTTTACTTTTCTGTTAATCTTTTTTTTTCTTTTCTGTTTTCACTTATCTCTTAAGTTTATTTACTTTTATTAATTAGTGTAATAGATCCTAAATTGGTAGTTCTAATTATATAACAACCACATTAAGTTGGGAACTTTAAATAAAGTAGTTTTCATTTGTTTTAATTTTTTTAAAGCATTTAAATAATTGTGTTTGCTACTGGTTAAATCATTTTAGAGTAGTCTAACATTTTATAAAAGTGTGATTTCTCCACCATAAATACATATGCATTATTTGGCACAACCCAAACATTTTAGTTTTAATGTTTGAAAACTTTTACCGTTTGACTTGATTTTGAATTTGAATTTGAATCAGTTTCGAACTAATGCGAGATTAGGAACAATAACCGTGGTGACGTGGCATCATTAACAGAGGTTTACTGTAGCTTAATTATCCGAGCGTCACAATTCTCCTCCACTACAAGAGATCTCGTCCCGAGATTTAAGAGGTGGTGTAAGGGGGAAATTTGTGGTTGTGAAATTCTAACGGATCTTATCGGTCTTGGTTGCTCTTCTCGAAGAGGTCGATCCATTACGTTGATGTCTTCGTTTCTCTGCTTCAGGTCATCGTGATGAAATCGGCATTCTTCCTTCGGGAATTCCATCGTACTTACGAAAGAATAAAGGGTGGGTATTCCAGGAGAACGGACCTCTGCAAGGCTGACTATCTGGTCAGTAACATCGGGGAAGGTGGCGGAAAGTAACTCTCGAATTGAAACTTTAAGAAAATATCAAGAGCAATGTAAGGAGGTACCATGGGAAGTTTCGAGTGAGCAGGCAATCGTTCGATGCCTGTTACATGATATGTCTCCATCGTATCTACTTTTCCAAACACTTTTGCCCTTGTTTTGGACTCTAACTTATATGATTTGAATGGAACTAACCCGGATTGACGCTGTTTTCAGCAGAATTGCCATGATGTTGTTTTATGTGCAGAAAACAAAATATCTCGGAATGACCTGAAACTCCACGGAATACCTTACAATAAATAATAAAAAATCCTCGCCAAAGATGAAGACCAGGGGGCCCACACCCTGTCCATGAGGGTGGGGGCGCGCCCCCCCTAGGGCGCGCCCCCTACCTCGTGGGCCCCCTGGACACCTTCCGATGCCAACTCCAACTCTATATATTGGCTTTCAGGGAGAAAAAAATAGGAGAGAAGAAATCATCGTGTTTTACGATACGGAGCCGCCACCAAGCCCTAAAACCTCTCGGGAGGGCTGATCTGGAGTCCGTTCGGGGCTCCGGAGAGGGGGATTCGTCGTCGTCGTCATCATCAACCATCCTCCATCACCAATTTCTTGATGCTCACCGCCATGCATGAGTAATTCCATCGTAGGCTTGCTGGACGGTGATGGGTTGGATGAGATTTACCATGTAATCGAGTTAGTTTTGTTAGGGTTTGGTCCCTAGTATCCATTATGTTCTAAGATTTATGTTGCTATGACTTTGCTATGCTTAATGCTTGTCACTAGGGCCCGAGTGCCATGATTTCAGATCTGAACCTATTATGTTTTCATGAATATATGTGAGTTCTTGATCCTATATTGCAAGTCTATAGTCACCTACTGTGTGTTATGATCCGGCAACCCTGAAGTGACAATAATCGGGACCACTCCCTGTGATGACCATAGTTTGAGGAGTTCATGTATTCACTATGTGCTAATGCTTTGTTCCAGTTCTCTATTAAAAGGAGGCATTAATATCCCTTAGTTTCCAATAGGACCCCGCTGCCACGGGAGGGTAGGACAAAAGATGTCATGCAAGTTCTTTTCCATAAGCACGTATGACTATATTCGGAATACATGCCTACATTACATTAATGAATTGGAGCTAGTTCTGTGTCACCCTATGTTATGACTGTTACATGATGAACCGCATCCGGCATAGTTATCCATTACTGATCTAATTCCTATGAGCTTTCCATATACTGGTTTACCCTTATTTACTTTTCCGTTGCTGCTGTTACAATCACTACAAAACACCAAAAATATTACTTTTGCTTCCTTTACTTTTGTTGCCGTTACCACCAGTATCATATTACTTTGCTACTAAACACTTTGCTGCAGATACTAAGTTTCCAGGTGTGGTTGAATTGACAACTCAGCTGCTAATACTTGAGAATATTATTTGGCTCCCCTTGTGTCGAATCAATAAATTTGGGTTGAATACTCTACCCTCGAAAGCTGTTGCAATCCCCTATACTTGTGGGTTATCAAGACTAATTTCTGGCGCCGTTGTCGGGGAGCATAGCTCTATTCTTTGAGTCACTTGGGATTTATATCTGCTGGACATTATGAAGAACTTGAAAGACGCTAAGACAACAATTTATCCCTCAACTATGAGGGGAGGTAAGGAACTGCCATCTAGCTCTGCACTTGATTCACCTTCTGCTATGAGTAAGCTTGCGACACCTAAGCCTGCTTCTGCTATTCGTTCTGATATGTCGCATGTTATTGATGATGCCACTTCTGCTATGCATGATACTTGTGATGAAACTACTTCTATGCCTGATACTACTGTGCCCCTAGGTGAATTTCTTGATTAACAAATTGCTAGGGCCAGAGAGAAAGAAATTATTGAATCAGATTATAATGGTGAAAGTGATGATGAAGATAGACCTATTATTCCTGAGGGTTATGTTTTTGATATGGAATCTTCTGCCGCTATTCTAGCTTGTACAGATCGTCATGAACTTAAAAGGCTATTAATTAAATGGAACAAAGAATCTCTTAAAGATAAAATGAGGCCTGACCATGCTTTTGCTACTTCACCTATCTGTGTTCCTGATAAGGATTATGAGTTCTCTGTTGATCCTGATATAATTACTTTTGTTGAATCTAATCCTTTCCATGGTTATGAATCTGAAACTGTTGTGGCACATCTTACTAAACTAAATGATATAGCCACCCTGTTCACTAATGATGAGAGAGCGCGTTACTTCTATATCCTAAAAATATTTCCGTTCTCATTAAAGGGTGATGCTAAGATATGGTTTAATTCTCTTGATCCTGGTTGTGTGCGTAGTCCCCAGGATATGATTTATTACTTCTCTGCTAAATATTTCCCTGCTCATAAGAAACAAGCTGCTTTAAAGGAAATATACAACTTTGTGCAAATTAAAGAAGAGAGTCTCCCACAAGCTTGGGGGAGGCTTCTCAAGTTACTTAATGCTTTGCCTGATCATCCTCTTAAGAAAAATGAAATACTTGATATCTTTTATAATGGACTAACCGATGTTTCCAGAGATTACCTGGATAGTTGTGTTGGTTCTCTTTTCAGGGAAAGAACACCGGATGAAGCTGAAATTCTATTGAATAATATGTTGACAAATGAAAATAATTGGGCACCTCCTGAGCCAGCTCTCGCTCCGGTTAATGATCCTATTCTTAAACCAACTCCGAAGAAGAGAGGTGTTCTATTTCTCAGTCCCGAGGATATGCAAGAGGCAAAGAAATCTATGAAAGAAAAAGGTATTAAAGCTGAAGACGTTAAGAATTTACGTCCTATTGAATAAATACACGGTCTTAATTTACCGCCTGTTGAAGAAACATATGATCTCGATCCATTACCTATTGAAGAACCTCCTGATCCCGATAACCCAACACAGGTAGTAAAGGTAAATTCTCTCTATAGATATGATAGAGCTAAAGTCCCTCCTACTAAAATGGCTAGTCAGTGCTTGGATGAGTTTGATAACTTTATGTTTAAGCAAGATGGCTTTAATGCTTATTTTGGTAGACAGTTAAAACAAAATGCTTATATGATTAAACACTTGGGTGATTATATGGCTAGTATTAAAGGTGAACTTAAACTTGTTAGCAAACATGCTTCTATGGTTATCACTCAAGTAGTACAAGTACTTAAAGCTCAAAAGAAGTGCTCAATGAAATGAATAGTAAGAAAAATGGTTATGCTTTTAGAATGGCTACTAGAATTGGTAGAATGACTCAGGAATCTTTGTATCCTGAAGACCACCCTAAGAGAATTGAGCAAGATTCTCAGAGAAATAATATTGATGCACCTAGTTCCTCTAAAAAGAAGAAAAAGAAAAATGATAGAACTATGCAAACTTCTAGTGAAGCTATTGCTGAACTACCTGATAATCCAAATGATATCTCTATGTCTGATGCTGAAACACAATCTGGTAATCAACATGAACCTAATGAAAATGTTAATGATGATGTTCAACCTAGTAATGATAATGATGTAGAAATTGAACCTGTTGTTGATCTTGATAACCCACAATCAAAGAATCAACGTTATGATAAGAGAGACTTTGTTGCTAGGAAACATGGTAAAGAAAGAGAACCTAGGGTTCAGAAACCCATGCCTTTTCCTCCGAAACCATCCAAGAAAAAGGATGATGAGGATTTTGAACGCTTTGCTGAAATGATTAGACCTATCTTTTTGTGTATGCGATTGACTGAGATGCTCAAAATGAATCCTTATGCTAAGTACATGAAAGATATTGTTACTAATAAAAGAAAGATACCGGAAGCTGAAATTTCCACCATGCTTGCTAATTATACTTTTAAGGGTGGAATACCAAAGAAACTTGGAGATCCAGGAGTACCTACTATACCATGCTCCATTAAAAGAAATTATGTTAAAACTGATTTATGTGATCTTGGAGCCGGTGTTAGTATTATGCCTCTCTCTTTATATCGTAGACTTGACTTGAATAAGTTGACACCTACTGAAATATCTTTGCAAATCACTGAATCAACTCCTATACCTGTCGGTATTTGTGAGGACGTGCCTGTTGTGGTTGCAAACGTTACTATTTTAACGAACTTTGTTATTCTTGATATCCCCGAGGATGATAGTATGTCTGTTATTCTTGGAAGACCTTTTCTTAATACTGCAGGGGCTGTTATTGATTGCACCAAAGGCAATGTCACTTTTCATGTTAATGGTAATGAACATACGGTACACTTTCCGAGGAAACAACCTCAAGTTCACAGTATCAACTCTATTGGAAAAGTTCCATCGATTATATTTGGAGGTTTTGAATTTCCTCTTCCTACTGTCAAGAAGAAATATGATATACTTATTATTGGGGATGTGCATATCCCCGTTGAGGTAACATAGTGTTATTCGAAATTTCTCTGGTTCCATGTTAATCGGAATGAGTTTGTTAACAAGATTTGATCAACCTTGTTAGTGGATTCCTTTTGATGAGCATGAGATGGATGAAACTAGAAGCACAACCTTCTGTACCCTCTCTATACTTTCTGTTCTTTGGTAGAAATAAAGTAAAAATAGTATTTTCTGTCTGTTTCCTGACTTATCCGTGCAATATAAAAATATCCCGAAAATAAAAGTCCTCAGAATGACATGCCAATTTAATATGATTTTTTCGGGAATATTTGAGGATTTATGGTGCAAAAATCACCGCGGGGGGGGGGGGGGCTGCCACCTGGCCACGAGGGTGGAGGGCGCGCCCTACCCCCCTGGGCGCGCCCCCTGCCTCGTGGGCCCATGGTGGACCTCCCCCACTTATTCCAGCACCCATCCTCTTCTTCTTCCTGACACAAACACGAATATCCAATTCAAGCACGAGTTCTAGCTCTCTTTGCTGTGATTTTCGATCTCCTTGCTCAAAGCACCTCTCGCAAAACTGCTTGGGGAGATTGTTCCTTGGTATGTGACTCCGCCATTGGTCCAATTAGTTTTTGTTCTAGTGCTTTATTCTTTGCAAATTTGTGCTGCATAGGTTACCATGTTCTTGAGCTTGCATGTCAAATTTATATGGTTCCAAGTGGCTCTAATGCTTGACATAGGCCCTAGGCACTTGTAGGAGTTGTTGCTATCAATTTTGTTGAGCTTTGTTCACTTTTGTTTGAAGTTACTAAAAATTTTAGAAATTTTTCAGAGAAAAGCAATATGCTTAGGAAGATGTTCCAAGGTGGTTCTTCTAAGAAGCAAGGACCCAGGCTTGCTATGCGTGATGCTGACGAGGAACCACCAAGAGACGCTCTAGTACGGCCTTGCGAATGGCCGTCGGAAAATTTTATGGATCGTGCAGGAATTAAAGAAGAATTTAACGCATATTTGCGTAATGCCAGTCTTGAGGATTTTGAGGCTGACAAATGCCCCTAATATCATGATCTCACAAGTTCTTTTGTGAGGAGGTTTGAGTATTCATCTTCGCGTAATTCTCCTTCAGTCATGTTTGATCTTTATGATAAATCTTATATCATGGACTTAGAGGATTTTACTCTTGCTTGCAAACTTCCACAATGGGGTAGTGTCAGGGATCCCCCTAAATCTGAATTTAGAAACTTTCTTGCTAGTATAACTGTAGGGGAATCTAGAGATATAACGCAAGCTACCATAGGGAGCATTCACTTTCCTGCTATACATTATTTTGCTCTCTTCATAGGTAGATGCATAAATGCTAAGGATGAAGCATGTCACATGTGTGTCCCTGACCTTAGCATTCTCAGGAGTGCTGTGATAGGAGACTAATCTTACCATATGGGAGCCATTGTGGCTCGTAGGTTGCATCATAATAGACATAATGGAGATTTCTTTGGAGGAATTTATGCAACCTGCTTAGCTAAATTTCTTGAGATAGACGTTCGTGAAGGAGACATGGAGTTGCCTCCTGCTTATTTAGATTTTGATTCTATGGTTTCTCACCATTTTGTTGAGAGGACTAAGTCACCCCTCCAGTATCGTTTAATCTTTAACAAACGGCATGTTGTCCGTATTACTCTCCCTGCTCCTGCCTTCTTTGACTACCAGGCAAACGGAAGATATACTATTACCAGAGAGGAGGCAGATGAGTACGAGAGGAGAGCGGAGGGAGCCCGACTCCACGCTGCAGCTCAGGAGGCAATAAAGCTGCATCACAGTATGATCCCAACTATTCTTCATCGCAGTCCGACCCTAGCTACACTTACGGGTATCCGCCAGGCTATCCCTGGCAATAAACCAACTTAGGCCAAAAGCCTAAGCTTGGGGGAGTACGTATTTCTCACCGACATTACATTTATGTTCACACGCACTCATTGCTAGATGTTGGTGCTCATACTCTTTCACTGTAATATCCATGCTAGTTTATTTTCTTTTTCCTGCTTTCTTCTTGTGTGCTTGCTAAACCTTAAGAAAAACAAAAAAAATAGTAGTAGTTTACTTTTCTGCTGTAGTAGTAGTGATTAAAAAGAAAACCCAAAAATATTTCATGTTCTTCTTTTGCTTGTTGGGAGCTTTCTCGTGTAAATAGTTTTTATTTCTTTTCTTTTCTTTGGGGGTCAGTAGGAGAAGACCATGATTAAATTGTTGAAGTGGCTCTTATATGCATTATTGTTGATTTAACCAAGAGCCCATATTGCCTTTTCTTCTCCTGTTTATTGAATGCTCGCAGATTCCAGCTTAGTCCAATGCACGTGCACTCTTATTATTATCCACATCGTTCGGCCGTGCAAGTGAAAGGCAATTATGATGATATATGATGGACCGACTGAAATGGGAAAAGCTGGTATGAACTCAACCTCTTTTGTTTTTGTAAATATGATGAGTTCTTCGTTCTTGATTCAGCTTATTATGAATAAACATGTTTGCAATGACAATTAGAGATCATAGTTGCTTGTGCCATGCTTGATTAGCTATGAGTTATAATGGTTTACCTTGCGTGCCAACATGCTATTGAGATGATTATGATGTGGTATAGTGGGGTGGTATCCTCCTTTGAATGATTTAAGTGACTTGACTTGGCACATGTTCACGCATGTAGTTGAAACAAAATCAACATAGCCTTCACGATATTTATGTTCATGGTGGATTATATCCTACTCATGCTTGCATCCCATGTTTATTAATTTTAATGCATGTACATGGCTGTTGTCGCTCTCTAGTTGGTCGCTTCCCAGTCTTTTGCTAGCCTTCACCTGTACTAAGCGGGAATACTGCTTGTGCATCCAATCCCTTAAACCCCAAAGTTATTCCAGATGAGTCCACTATACTTTCCTATATGCGGTATCTACCTGCCGTTCCAAGTAAATTTGTATGTGCCAAACTCTAAACCTTCAAATAAACATTCTGTTTTGTATGCTCGAGTAGCTCATGTATCAACCAAGGCTGCCCTTATCTTCTATGTTAGGCGGGTTATTCTCAAGAGGAGTGGACTCCGCTCCTCACTCACGAGAAAATGGCTGGTCACCGGGATGCCCAGTCCCATGCTTTATGCAAACTAAATCAAAATTAATTGCAAACAAAACTCCTCCTGGGACCTGATGTATGTTGGAGGCACTCGTTGTTTCGAGCAAGCCGTGGATTGATGCTTGTTGGTGGAGGGGGAGTATAAACTTTACCATTCTATTTGGGAACCGCCTATAATGTGTGTGACATGGAAGATATCTCCATCTCTTAGTTGCTACGTTGACAATGAAAGTATACCGCTCAAAATATTATTTATCTATATTTCAAAACCGAGCTCTGGCACCTCTACAAATCCCTGCTTCCCTCTGCGAAGGGCCTATCCATTTACTTTTATGTTGAGTCATCACCCTCTTATTAAAGAGCACTAGCTGGAGAGCACAGCTGTCATTTGCATTCATCACTATTAATTTATATTGGGTATGACTGTGACTGGATCTCTTTTACCATGAATTACAATGTCTAGTCAGTCCTTGATCTTTAAAGGTGCTCTGCATTTATGTTTTGCGGTCTCAGAAAGGGCTAGAGAGATATCATCCTGTTATATCATATTATGATTATTTTGAGAAAGTGTTGTCATCCGAGATTTATTATTATGGCTTGCTAGTTGATTATGCTATTGATATGAGTAATTATGAGACCTGAGAATTATTGCAAATGTGGTTAGTTATGATATATGCTGAAAACTTGAATGCTGACTTGACATATTTACAACAACAAGAGCAAACAGAGTTTGTAGAAGTTTTTCTTTATTTCTTTCAGTTTGTCAACTGAATTGCTTGAGGACAAGCAAGGGTTTAAGCTTGGGGGAGTTGATACGTCTCCATCGTATCTACTTTTCCAAACACTGTTGCCCTTGTTTTGGACTCTAACTTGCATGATTTGAATGGAACTAACCCGGACTGGCGTTGTTTTCAGTAGAATTGCCATGATGTTGTTTTATGTGCAGAAAACAAAATATCTCGGAATGACCTGAAACTCCATGGAATACCTTACAATAAATAATAATAAATCCTCGCCAAAGATGAAGACCAGGGGGCCCACACCCTGTCCACGAGAGTGGGGGCGCCCCCCCCCCTAGGGCGTGCCCCCCTACCTCGTGGGCCCCCTGGACACCTTCCGACGCCAACTCCAACTCTATATATTGGCTTTCGGGGAGAAAAAAATAGGAGAGAAGAAATCATCGCGTTTTACTATACGGAGCCGCCGCCAAGCCCTAAAACCTCTCGGGAGGGCTGATCTGGAGTCCGTTCGGGGCTCCAGAGAGGGGGATTCGTCGTCGTCATCATCAACCATCCTCCATCACCAATTTCATGATGCTCACCGCCGTACGTGAGTAATTCCATCGTAGGCTTGCTGGATGGTGATGGGTTGGATGAGATTTACCATGTAATCGAGTTAGTTTTGTTAGGGTTTGATCCCTAGTATCCATTATGTTCTGAGATTGATGTTGCTATGACTTTCACATGCTTAATGCTTGTCACTAGCGCCTGAGTGCCATGATTTCAGATCTGAACCTATTATGTTTTCAGGAATATATGTGAGTTCTTGATCCTATCTTGCAAGTCTATAGTCACCTACTATGTGTTATGATCCGGCAACCCCGAAGTGACAATAATCGGGACCACTCCCTATGATGACCATAGTTTGAGGAGTTCATGTATTTACTATGTGCTAATGCTTTGTTCCGGTTCTCTATTAAAAGGAGGCCTTAATATCCCTTAGTTTCCAATAGGACCCCGCACCCACGGGAGGGTAGGACAAAAGATGTCACGCAAGTTCTTTTCCATAAGCACGTATGACTATATTTGGAATACATGCCTACATTACATTAATGAATTGGAGCTAGTTCTGTGTCACCCTATGTTATGATTGTTACATGATGAACCGCATCCGGCATAATTATCCATTACTGATCCGATGCCTACGAGCTTTCCATATACTGGTTTACGCTTATTTAATTTTCCGTTGCTGCTGTTACAATCACTACAAAACACCAAAAATATTACTTTTGCTTCCTTTACTTTTGTTGCCGTTACCACCACTATCATATTACTTTGCTACTAAACACTTTGTTGTAGATACTAAGTTTCCAGGTGTGGTTGAATTGACAACTCAGGTGCTAATACTTGAGAATATTCTTTGGCTCCCCTTGTGTCGAATCAATAAATTTGGGTTGAATACTCTACCCTCGAAAGCTGTTGCGATCCCCTATACTTGTGGGTTATCATTACAGGGCATGAAAGGGGGTTCAAAGCAACGGGAATAAGTATTGCCTAATACCAGAATTGATGATCTCTCGGAAGGTGGCTCATGAATCACTTATGAGGCCATGCGCGAGGAACAACCTGGGAAGCAGGGGGTACATGAGAGTCAGGTTTCAATCCTGTGGAACTATGGGTTATGGGCCCACCATGTGGTTAAAAGTAGGAAAACCGTTGACATCTTGCACGGTCATGATAGCAAGACATGTAAGAGGGTAGCTAAGGGAGTCCTGGATTAGGGGGTGTTCGGATAGCCGAACTATACCTTCAGCCGGACTCCAGGACTATGAAGATACAAGATTGAAGACTTCGTCCCGTGTCCGAAAGGTTCTTTCCTTGGCGTGGAAGGCAAGCTAGGCGTGCGGATATTCAAGATCTCCTACCAATGTGACCGACTCTGTGTAACCCTAACCCTATCCGGTGCCTATATAAACCGGAGGGTTGTAGTCCGTAGGACGAACACATCATAACCATCATCATACCCATAGGCTAGCTTCTAGGGTTTAGCCTCCTTGATCTCGCGGTAGATCTACTCTTGTACTACCCATATCATCAATATTAATCTAGCAGGAGTAGGGTTTTACCTCCATCGAGAGGGCCCGAACCTGGGTAAAATAAAGTGTCCCTTGTCTCCTATTACCATCCGACCTTGACGCACAGTTCGGGACCCCCTACCCGAGATCCGCCGGTTTTGACACCGACATTGGTGCTTTCATTGAGAGTTCCTCTGTGTCGTCGCCTTTAGGCCCGATGGCTCCTTTGATCATCAACAATGACGAGGTCCAGGGTGAGACTTTTCTCCCCGGACAGATCTTCGTCTTCGGCGGCTTCGCTCTGCGGGCCAACTCGCTTGGCCATCTGGAGCAGATCGAAAGCCACGCCCCTGGCCATCAAGCCAGGTGGGGAAGCTTAAACTACACGGGAGATATCCTCGGAGACCTGATCTTCGACGGATTCAAGCCACAGCCAAGCGCGCCGCACTATCTCGAGGGGCATGATATAGCTCTGCCTCCAAACAGTGTCCTGGAGGCCGCATACGCTCCAGCCCTGATCCTCGATTCAGAGCCCGCTGCGTTCTTTGAGGATGAACGGTTGGACGTCACCTCGGGGGCTGCGATCTTAAAAGCCATTCAGCCAAACGCAAGCCCCGCACTCCGCATGGCACATGACTCCAAGGAGCCGGACTCTTCTCCGAACTCCGAACCTCCCGCGCCCCTGCCAATCGAATCAGATTGGGCGCCGGTAATGGAGTTCACCGCCGCGGACATCTTTCAGTATTCGCCTTTCGGTGATATTTTGAAATCTCTCAAGTCTCTCTCTTTTTCAGGAGAGCCCAGGCCGAACTGTGGCCTGCGAGGTTGGGATTCGGACAACGAAGAAATTAAAAGCCCACCCACCACCCATTTAATAGCCACTGTCGACGATTTAACCGACATGCTCGACTTCGGCCCCGAAGACTTCGACGGT
Source organism: Aegilops umbellulata (assembly GCA_032464435.1). Classification (NCBI taxonomy): domain Eukaryota; kingdom Viridiplantae; phylum Streptophyta; class Magnoliopsida; order Poales; family Poaceae; genus Aegilops; species Aegilops umbellulata. The sequence continues at coordinate 338,943,865 of CP136058.1, forward strand.
ATGGACGACGAAGACGGAGACGAACTGGAACCAACACCCATAGGGCACTGGACCTCCACCCCACTTAATGACGTATTCATGGTGGATACACCTGAAAAAACTTACAATGAGGAAGAAGGGGGCGAAAAGAAGGGTAAACCCTCCGAAAAGCACTCAAAGCGGCGACGTAAACACCGAGCGAAGCCCCGCCTCGATCAAGACCCAGCCATAGAGCAGGACGAGCCGGCAGATGACGAACGCATCCTAGAACAGCCGTCTGAACAGGGTAACACGGGCAGAGAGGACGAACAATCCTCCCCCGGTCATAACAGAACTCCAGACGATACCACGCCGGATAAAATCATGGAGCAGAAGAATCTCCAAGAAAGGCTCGTCGCCACAGCACGAAGCCTGAAGAAGCAGAAGCAAAAGCTAAAGACGGCGGAAGACGCACTCAAAACAAGATGGAGCAAAGTAATCAAGACCGCAGACAAATACGGCGGCAGCCGCCGCACCAAAAGCTATCCGAAGAGAAAGCTACTGCCCGAATTCGACCAGGAGGCCCTAGAGCCCCCAAACTCGAAAAACAAAAAGGCTACACGGTCGAATAAACGACCTCTCGGCCACTACAAAACGGCAAACGGCGTTGCACTTAATGCGGCATGCGACCCAATCAAAGACTCGTATCATGGCCCAGCCAGGTCCATTTACGGGCCAAGAAAGCAAGCTCTCACAAGCAATGCAAAAAATCCACCATCAGAATCCGGCACACCCAAATATAGGGGTGCCGCACACCCTCTATGTTTCACCGATGAGGTCCTGGAATATGAATTCCTAGAGGGATTTAAACCCGTTAACATAGAGGCGTACGATGGAACAACAGACCCCGGAGTCTGGATCGAGGATTATATCCTCCACATACATATGGCTACAGGAGATGATCTCCACGCCATAAAATATTTACCCCTTAAGCTTAAAGGGCCAGCCCGACACTGGCTTAAAAGCCTTCCCGAAAACACAATTGGAAGTTGGGAAGAGCTCGAGGGCGCTTTCCGAGCAAACTTTCAAGGGACCTACGTCCGTCCCCCAGACGCAGACGACCTCAGTCACATAACTCAGCAATCCGGAGAATCAGCTCGGCAGTTCTGGAACAGATATTCCTCACTAAAAAGAATCAAATAGTGGATTGTCCGGACGCCGAAGCCCTAGCGGCTTTCAGGCACAATGTCCGAGACGAATGGCTCGCCAGACACCTCGGCCCGGAAAAGCCAAGAACAATGGCCGCACTCACAAGCCTCATGACCCGCTTTTGCGCAGGAGAGGACAGCTGGTTGGCACGATGCAGCCCCAGCAACCCAAGTACATCAGAAACCAGGGATGGAAACGGGAAACCACGGCGAAACAAAGACCTTCATCGAATCAAAAGAAAAAGTCTGAAGAGCACGACAGTCAATGCCGGATTCAAAGGCTCACGGCAAAATCAAACAAAATCACCCCCTCTGGATAATAGGGAAGATCCGTCCAGCCTAAAGAGAATCATGGACAGGATATGTCAGATACACAGTACTCCTGGAAAGCCTGCTAATCATACCCACAGAGACTGTTGGGTTCTCAAACAATCCAGAAGGCTTAACGCCGAACACAAGGGGCTCGACACACCAAGTGAGGAATAGGACGAACCCCAAAAGCAGAACACCAGGAAGCAAAAGAACTTCCCGCAAGAAGTCAAAACAGTGAACTCACTTCACATAACAAGGCATGAGGCACCCATAAAGGTCCGCACATTCAAGCCTATCCCTCAGGAGTCCCGCCACTGGTCACTAAAGCCAATCATTTTTTATCAGCTAGATTATTCTCGCAATATCAAACACGCAGGCCGGACTGCCCTGATACTTAATCCAATAATAGACGGATTCCAGTTTAATGTCCTTATGGACGGTGGCAGTGGACTAAATCTGATATATCAGGATACAATTCACCGCATGGGCATAAACCCAGCACGAATCTGTCACAGTAAAACCTCCTTTCAAGGAGTAGCACCAGGCCCGGACACCCACTGTATGGGTTTTCTCCGGCTTGTAGTCATATTTGGCTCTGCCAATAACTTTTGTCGCGAAAAGCTTATCTTCCACATAGTCCCGTTTTCAAGTCGTTATCAAGCACTAATGGGGCGCGGAGCTTTCGCTCGCTTTAATGCAATACCGCATTATGCATCCCTCACGCTAAAGATGCCCGGTCCTCGAGGCATCATCTCTTTAAAGGGAGCATACTAAACTACGTCTCGTCCAAACGGAGGATTGCGCGGCCGCTTAAAACAGCCGCACAACAAAATGGCCTCGCCAGCCAAAAGACTTTTTCGATATGAACGTCGTACGGCGCCCGTCCAGGACACGGCACAGCGGAGACACAGGCGCAGATGTGCAGTAGGGACCCGCCCCAAAGGATTCTTCTTAGATTAAGACCCTGTGTAAACCTTTTTTACTGTCTCTTGCTGCTATACATCCCCTGGTTTACCTCACTATAACCATGGAGGAGACTGGCGTTTTGGCATGTGGCCACGCCGGAATTCTTGCTCGTACCTGGACACAAGGGGCTTTTTTCTTTTTCAAGGGTGTTGTTCACACGCACCCACAAAGACCGAACACCTTAGGGAGTGTTCGGCATCGCGAGTTTTGGCACTATATGCATCAGCTCCGAGTCATGATTTTGGTCACATGTTGGGTTGCCCGGCTCCTGAGTTCGGCCACCTTACGTTCCGTTCTATCGGCTAAGGTTGCACCAGGAGAACTACTGCGATTGTGCCCCGGTTCGGCCGGGTGAGCACCTCAGTAGAGAAAGCCGAAAACCGACTGTCATGATGTAGCACGAGACTGGTCGCCACTCGATGGCTTATAGGAATTTATCGAATTCCTCCGTTTTGACGAAGGGCCGCTTCCCGGTCAGGCACATATGCGTCCCGAATTCGGGTAAACGCAGTCGCCATTAAAGGGCTACCTAAAGAGTCCCACTGTCAAGCTCCTATGGCTAAGTGAAAGTGTTAAAGCATTATAGTCCGGTTGCCTAGCCCGCGGCGCTATCACCTCCTTTGTAGGACCAAGATGTTGGGTTAAGTGTGAAAATGCGTTCTCCGCGCACACCCCCGCACTATGTGCGTGGGGGCTGAAGCCAACGACTGCAATCTTTCAGAATTTATATATTAAAACGGCCGCACAGGAGGTGTCATTAATACTTGAAGGCACAAGTCTAAATTATGCCATTACAATTTATAAAAATATTGATCTACGATTACATATGCTGTCATAAAACAGCATCTTTCGAACACTGCGTCTCTATTATACGAGCGCCCGCGAGGACTTCCTCAAAATAGTGCTCGGAAGGAATTCGGCTTTTATCCGAATCACGGGACACAACAACGGTGGGCTCCATATCTGCCCAGTATGTCTTGACACGGGGAAGAGCCAGCCGCGCGCCCTCTGTGCAAGCTGACCTCTTCAGAGCTTCAATCCGAGGCACCACGTCAAGAAATTGCTGCACCAAACTAAAATAGCTTTTCGGCTTCGATCTCCCCGGACACAGGCGATCCATGGCATACTTCATGGCGAGTCCAGACAACCTATTCAGCTCGGCCCATTGGGCCAGGCGATCATCCACTGATAGTGGACGCTCTGGATTAGTGAACTGCGACCAGAAGAGCTTTTCCACTTCATGATCTTTTTTATCTTGAAAGTACCTGGTCGCATCAGCGGCACTAGCCGCCAAATCCAGATAGGTGTCCTCCACGCTCCACGCTCGGTCCAACGGGGCGAACTTCAGATCACAGAATTTTCTCCGCAGCAGGAAGGGCTTTCCATCCGCAATTAGTCTGGCTTGACGCAGCTCTTCCCTTGACGCTCTCATACCAGAGCGGGCGTCCTTGGCGTCGGCGACGGCCTTCTCTAAATCCGTCTGCCGGGCTCGACCTTCCTCTTCAAGAAGTTTGCAACGGTCAGTAGCACTTTTCAACTTCACGGCCATATCAGCCATCTCCTCCTTGCTTCGGCAATGAGAAGCCTGTTCGGCTTTTAGCTCTTCACGGGCTCTTCCGGCAGCCGCATCACTTTTTCTGGCTTGTTCCTTTGCTTTGGCGAGTTCGGCCCTCAGTCCTTCTACGGCCGCCGCACCATCTGCATCAAGCATACACACGGTAAGATATTGACATAAAGCTCCTCTTACTAACAATCGCCAAATAAACTCAATACCTTGAGCATCATCAAGCCGCTTGTTAACAAGCACGATGTCGGCTTCTGCCTCATCGAGTTGCCATTTCATTTTGGCAAACTCTCGAGTCCAGCTCGACTCCGGACAACCTGCCACCTACATACAAAGGTGCCACTTAAAGGACCTGGGATTAAGATCCTCTGCGCGCCGCACATCTTTGCGACACACAGAGTCTCAGGGGCTACTATCTACACAGGGCGCACGTTATTATGCGCAATTAACACTAATGTTCGTTATTCAAAACGTACCTCAAGGCCCGCCAGTAAACTCTTGACGACCTCGTCTAGTCCGCTTTCCGCGGACGAAATCTTTTCAATCACCGTGTGCATCAACACACGATGCTCCTCTGAAACAGAGGCTCGACCCAGCAGAACCTTCAGCTCCTCCGACCGAACACCAGATGGTGCCAGACTCGTCCCATGGCCTTCTTCGGAGGCCGGACACGGAGAACCCCGGGGGGCCGCATGATCACCTTCTGCCTCTGGCATATTCGGAGAAATCCTCTGCGACGACACTTCGGCGTCACCCGCCTTGCTAGGCGATGAAGGAGGAGGCGTTCCGCTCTCCACCATCTCCGGAAGAAGATCCCCCGATGACGAGCTCTGCTGAGAAGGGTCGAGGTCCGAACTACAAGGTAAGGTTTCGGTTAAAACTTCTCAGATATAAATTAAGGATTTCTCCTAAAAGAATAACTCTCTTTCTACTTACGGCTCGTTGGAGGGCTGCTCCTTTTGAGGATTTAGTTCGGCCGAGGGGCTCCCCGGCGTCGGGTCCTCTAACGCGGATTCTTTCCCCCGCTTTGGAGCTACGGCTCCCGGGTCGTCAGAGGCGGCCCTTTTCTTCCCCTTAGGAGAGGAGTTATCGATTCCCCCCTTTGGGATGGCCCCTTTCGAAGAGGCCACGGTTTCCTTGTCCGCCCCTTCATTTCCCTCCAGAGGCGCCACCTCCAACATCCTGACTAGCACAGGGTCTAGCCTGGTCTCGGGAAGGGGAGCCGGACACCGGATCAGCTTCGCCTTCGCTATCCACTCCTGCGTAAAAAGGAGAAGTACTGTTAAAAAATAAGTCAATTGTACGGATAGAAGGTCCGGGCACAAGGTCACCTACTTCTGTATCCGGGCGGTTGCGGCTTAAACCAGCATCCTCGGTCAAATCCGGACTCACTCCTTGTGGTCCGAAGAACAGCCTATACATCTCCGTAGGCGTCACGCCCATGAAATTTCGGAGAACTCGCGGCCCCTCTGGGTTGAACTCCCACAAGCGGAGGGGGCGACGTTGGCCGGGCAATGTCCGGCAAATCAGCATGACTTGTGTCACCTTGACCAGGTTGAGGTCTCCTTTTAGGAGATCCTTTATGCGGCCCTGCAATAGAGGAACGTCTTTGGGCAAGCCCCGATCTAACCCTGTGTTGATCCACGATGTTAAACGTGGTGGGGGCCCGAGCGAAAGGCGGGAGGCGCTACCCAAGTGGTGCCCCGAGGAGAGGTGATGTAGAACCACTCCTGTTGCCATAAGCCGAGCTCCTCTTGAAAAGCGCCCTCGGGCCATGGAGCATCGGTATTCCTTTTTATAACAGCGCCTCCGCACTCTACGTGACGCCCCTCGATTATCTTCGGTTCTACCTTGAAGGTCTTGAGCCATAATCCGAAGTGAGGAGTGATATGGAGAAACGCTTCACACACAACAATGAAGGAGGAGATATGGAGGATGGACTCCGGAGCTAGGTCATGGAATTCCAGCCCATAATAAAACATCAGCCCCCTTATGAAAGGATCCGTTGGGAAGCCTAATCCCCGAAGGAAGTGGGAGATGAATACTACGCTCTCACCGGGCTAAGGGCTTGGGATCGCTTGTCCTTGAACAGGCAACCTGTGCGGGATCTCGCTGGTCAGGAACCTAGCCTCCCTCAACCTTGATACGTCCTCCTCCGTAACGGAGGAGGGCATCCATTGGCCTTGAAGGCCGGAACCGGACATTGTCGAAGGTCCGGTGCACCTAGAATCTAAAAGCCTGGGGTGTTGGAACTCGAGGCTCTGGGCGAGCTTGTTTTGAGAACACAAGAGGGGAGCAAGGTCTCGGTCTCTTTATAAGAGGCAGAATATCAAGAGCCCTCCCCGTAACCATCTTGGACTAGCCTTTAATTAAGGCAGGACGTGCTTAACGGGCACGGTTGGGTTACCCACGTCCGTATTAATGAGAATCCCGTTAAGAGGGGCACACGATCTCTGCTTCGACAAGACATGCCAAGGAAACCGCCTCGCTGAACGTGCTGCGGTGGAACGACAAAAAATAATCCATACAGAAGGCTTGGTCGCAGTGTTATGACGCACTGTGGAATACGTCAGCAGATTTGATTTGTGTTTGTGTTATTCTCTATATGGCAATACGTGGAAACTTGTTTTGCAGAGCCGGACACTATTTTTTGGTGTTTATTATCTTCTTGAAGAATTTGGAGGAGGAACCCGCCTTGCAATGCCGAAGACAATTTGCGCGCCGGACTCGTCGTCATTGAAGCCTAGTTCAGGGGCTATTGAGGGAGTCCTGGATTAGGGGGTGTTCGGATAGCCGAACTATACCTTCAGCCGGACTCCAGGACTATGAAGATACAAGATTGAAGACTTCGTCCCGTGTCCGGAAGGTTCTTTCCTTGGCGTGGAAGGCAAGCTAGGCGTGTGGATATTCAAGATCTCCTACCAATGTAACCGACTCTGTGTAACCCTAACCCTATCCGGTGCCTATATAAACCGGAGGGTTGTAGTCCGTAGGACGAACACATCATAACCATCATCATACCCATAGGCTAGCTTCTAGGGTTTAGCCTCCTTGATCTCGCGGTAGATCTACTCTTGTACTACCCATATCATCAATATTAATCTAGCAGGAGTAGGGTTTTACCTCCATCGAGAGGGCCCGAACCTGGGTAAAATAAAGTGTCCCTTGTCTCCTGTTACCATCCGACCTTGACGCACAGTTCGGGACCCCCTACCCGAGATCCGTCGGTTTTGACACCGATAGTAGCCTATCAGTTATGTTGGCAACAATGTCGATACCAAGGGCGGGGACAAAGAGAACCATTTTCCTGCTCGTTGAACGAGGCGGGCCATAGGCAAAGTACTCGTCCATCGGTGGCTACCGAAATGTCATCAATTGTAGTAACAGGGCCCTACTGACACAGCTGTACACCAAGGTGTTTACATAAGCAGAAGAATATTACTGCTTAGATCTTATAGATCACAAGAAAGGTTAAACAAAACAATGGAAAGGAAAAGGTGATCATCGGATTAAATAGAACAATGGAAAGGAAGATGTGTTTAAACACATATTTCAGGGGTATATCCTTCCCAAGGAGAAGCAAAGCATGATACCCATGACATGATAGAAGGTAGAAAACCAATTAGGTAAGGGGAGAGGAATTTCATGATGTTACCCATACAATGGTGTTCGGATAATAGATCAAGAAAAATTAAGCATTGCGCTTCAAATGTTCTTATGGAAGACCGGAGTACCACAAACATGCTTCGAGATAGCATTGACATGGTCATCAAGTAAGGGTTAGATCTTTGACACACAAAGGATCCATCAAGAACAACTTGTAGAATAAGTCTTACAATTTCCTCATGGAAGAATGGCTAACTGATAACCCACAAGTATAGGGGATCGCAACAGATTTTGAGGGTAGAGTATTCAACCCAAATTTATTGATTCGACACAAGGGGAGCCAAAGAATATTCTCAAGTATTAGCAGTTGAGTTATCAATTCAACCACGCCTGGATAACTTAGTATCTGCAGCAAAATATTTAGTAGCAAAGTAATATGGAAGTAACGGTAACGATAGCAAAAGTAATATTTTTGGGTTTTGTAGTGATTGTAACAGTAGCAACGGAAAAGTAAATAAGCGAAGAACAATATGTGAAAAGCTCGTGGGCATTGGATTGGTGATGGAGAATTATGCCGGATGTGGTTCATCATCTAACAATCATAACATAGGGTGACACACAACTAGCTCCAATTCATCAATGTAATGTAGGCATGTATTCTGCATATAGTCATACGTGCTTATGGAAAAGAACTTGCATGACATCTTTTGTCCTACCCTCCCGTGGCAGTGGGGTCCTAATGGAAACTAAGGGATATTAAGGCCTCCTTTCAATAGAGTACCAGACCAAAGCTTTAACACATAGTGAATACATGAACTCCTCAAACTACGGTCATCACCGGGAGTGGTCCCGATTATTGTCACTTCGGGGTTGCCGGATCATAACACATAGTAGGTGACTATAGACTTAAAAGATAGGATCAAGAACTCACATATATTCATGAAAACATAATAGGTTCAGATCTGAAATCATGGCACTCGGGCCCTAGTGACAAGCATTAAGCATAGCAAAGTCATAGCAACATCAATCTTAGAACATAGTAGATACTAGGGATCAAACCCTAACAAAACTAACTCGATTACATGATAAATCTCATCCAACACATCACCGTCCAGCAAGCCTACGATGGAATTACTCACGCACAGCGGTGCGCATCATGAAATTGGTGATGGAGGATGGTTGATGATGACGACGGCGACGGATCCCCCTCTCCGGAGCCCCGAAGGGACTCCAGATCAGCCCTCCCGAGAGAGTTTAGGGCTTGGCGGCGGCTTCGTATCGTAAAACGCGATGAATCTTTCTCTCCGATTTTTTTCTCCCCGAACACGAATATATGGGGTTGGAGTTGAGGTCGGTGGAGCTCCAGGGGGCCCACGAGGCAGGGGCGCGCCCCCCACCCTCGTGGCAAGGGTGTGGGCCCCCTGGCCTTGATTCTTTCGCCAGTATTTTTTATATTTTCCAAAAATAATCTCCGCGAAGATTCAGGTCATTGCGAGAACTTTTGTTTCTGCACATAAATAACACCATGGCAATTCTGCTGAAAACAGCGTCAGTCCGGGTTAGTTCCATTCAAATCATGCAAGTTAGAGTCCAAAACAAGGGCAAAAGTGTTTGGAAAAGTAGATACGATGGAGACATATCAACTCCCCCAAGCTTAAACATTTGCTTGTCCTCAAGCAATTCAGTTGATATACTGAAAGTGATAAAGAAAAACTTTTACAAACTCTGCTTGCTCTTGTTTTTGTAAATATGTAAAGCCAGCATTCAAGTTTTCAGCAAAGATTATGAACTAACCATATTCACAATAACATTTAGGTCTCATGTTTACTCATGTCAATGGCATAATCAACTAGCGAGCAATAATGATAAATCTCGGATGACAACACTTTCTCAAAACAATCATGATATCATATAACAAGATGGTATCTCGCTAGCCCTTTCTGAGATCGCAAAACATAAATGCAGAGCACCTTTAAAAATCAAGGACTGACTAGACATTGTAATTCATGGTAAAAGAGATCTAGTCATAGTCATACCCAATATAAATTAACAGTAATGAATGCAAATGACAGCGGTGCTCTCCAGCTGGTGCTTTTTAATAAGAGGGTGATGACTCAACATAAAAGTAAATAGATAGGCCCTTCGCAGAGGGAAGCAGGGATTTGTAGAGGTGCCAGAGCTCGATTTTAAAGCAGAGATAAATAATATTTTGAGCGGCATACTTTCATTGTCAACATAACAACCAAGAGATGGCGATATCTTCCATGCTACTCACACTATAGGTGGTTCCCAAACATAATGGTAAAGTTTATACTCCCCCTCCACCAATAATCATCAGTCCATGGCTTGCTCGAAACAACGAGTGCCTCCAACTAACAACAGTCCCGGGGGAGTTTTGTTTGCAATTATTTTGATTTGATTTGCATAAAGCATGGGACTCGGCATCCCGGTGACCAGCCATTTTCTCGTGAGTGAGGAGCGGAGTCCACTCCTCTTGAGAATAAACCACCTAGCATGGAAGATACGGAGGGCCCTAGTTGATACATGAGCTATTCGAGCATACAAAACAGAACTTCATTTGAAGGTTTAGAGTTTGGCACATACAAATTTACTTGGAATGGCAGGTAAATACCGCATATAGGAAGGTATAGTGGACTCATATGGAATAACTTTGGGGCTTAAGGGATTGGATGCACAAGCAGTATTCCTGCTTAGTACAAGTGAAGGCTAGAAAAAGACTGGGAAGCGACCAACTAGAGAGCGATAACAATCATGAACATGCATTACAATTAATAAACATTGAGTGCAAGCATGAGTAGGATATAATTCACCATGAACATAAATATCGTGAAGGCTATGTTATTTGTTTCAACTACATGCGTGGGCATGTGCCAAGTCAAGTCACTTAAATCATTCAAAGGAGGATACCACCCTATCATACCACATCACAACCATTTTAATAGCATGTTGACACGCAAGGTAAACCATTATAACTCATAGCTAATCAAGCATGGCACGAGCAACTATGATCTCTAATTGTCATTGCAAACATGTTTATTCATAATAGGCTGAATCAGGAACGATGAACTAATCATATTTACAAAAACAAGAGAGGTCGAGTTCATACCAGCTTCTCCCATCTCAATCAGTCCATCATATATCGTCATAATTGCCTTTCACTTGCACGACCGAACGATGTGAATAATAATAATAGTGCTCGTGCATTGGACTAAGCTGGAATCTGCTAGCATTCAATAAACAGGAGAAGACAAGGCAATATGGGCTCTAGGTTAAATCAAAAATAATGCATATAAGAGCCATTTCAACAATTTAATCATGGTCTTCTCCTATTGACCCCCAAGGAAAAGAAAAGAAATAAACTATTTACACAGGAAAGCTCCCAACAAGCAAAAGAAGAATAGGAAATCTTTTTGGGTTTTCTTTTAACTATTACTACAAGCATGGAAAGTAAACTAGCTAAAAGCTACAACTAATTTTTTTTTGGTTTTCTTAAGGTTTATCAAACACACAAGAAGAAAGCACGAAAAAGAAAATAAACTAGCATGGATATTACAGTGAAAAAGTATGAGCACCGACATCTAGCAATGAGTGTGTAAACATAAATGTAATGTCGGTGAGAGATACATACTCCCCCAAGCTTAGGCTTTTGGCCTAAGTTGGTCTATTGCCATGGCTGGCCTGGCGGATATCCATAGTTGTAGTTGGGGTCGTACTGAGAAGAAGCCTCGAATTGCCACTGGTTGGTAATCGCCTCCGGATCCCACTAGTAATTAGACTGTCGTGGAGGATCGAACTGTGGTTCCGGCTCTGGCTCTGTAGCTGATGTAGGGTTCTGGTAGGCGTGGATGGCTGCCAGCGGAATGAGATACTTGCCTGCAGACAAATCTAACAAGGAAGGAGTAGGCAAGGTAATAGTCTCAGGGTGATTTTTATCAAATAATAGTTTATATTTAAGCTCCTTTCCCTATTCTTAACAATAAAATCATGTGCTACCATACTCTTATAGTCTAGAAAAATAGTAGGCAACAACTTTTCTTCTTTCTCATAGTGCCTAGTAGGTATGTTATAGTATGCAGCGAGGCGCGAGGCGAAGATGCCTCCCAAGATGGGGCCCTTAGTACGGTTAAGATTTAACCATTTTGCAACAATAGCGCCCATACTAAATGTGTCATCACGAAACAAGGCATGGAACAAAATAATGATATCAGGGACACTCAGGTTTCCATAGTTTCTGCGACCAATTAAGCATCTACTAGCAAATATAGCAAAGTAACGTAAAACAGGAAAATGTATGCTCGTGATTCGTGCGTCGGAAACCTTCCTCGTTTCCCCTACAGCAATAGTATCAATAAACCCCTCCACATCGTTACTATGTGGTTCCTCTATGATACTCGGAAAAGGTAACTTGCAAACCTGACAGAATTCACGAAGGGTCATCTCCTTATACTCATCATATAAATAAAAATCCACCGTAGGTGGTGTCCTCCTAGAATGGAAATGAAAATTTTGCACAAAGGTATTGGTGAGTAAGAGATACTGTTCGCGTTGGTCGCGGAGGAAGTCGGTGAGGCCTGCATTCTCAGCCAACTCATAAAAATCTTCATAAATCCCGGCTGCTCTCAAGAAATCATCGCAAGGCCATTCACACGGCCGAACCTCCGCGGTACGAGGCAGATTATATTTGGCCCTCTCTTCTTCTTCACTTTGTTTTTCCTTCGAGCTTTGGCTCAATGAGCCCCTTAAAAATCTCTTCATCATTTTCTAAATTTTTTTGAAATTTTTAGTAACTTCAAATAAAAGTGAACCAAGCTAAACAAAATTGATAGCAACTACTCCTACAAGTTCCTAGGGCCTATATCATGCATTAGAACTACTTGGAACCATATAAATTTGACATGCAAGCTCAAGAACATGGTCACCTAGGCAGCACAAATTTGCAATGAATAAAGCACTGGAACAAAAAACTAATTGGACCAATGGAGGAGTCGCATACCAAGGAACAATCGCCCAAAGCAGTTTTGCGAGAGGTGCTTTGAGCAAGGAGATCGAAAATCGCAGCAAAATGAGCTAGAACTCATGCTTGAGCTGGATGGCGATTTTTTTGGGAGGAAGAAGAAGTGTGTGGGTGCAGGAATAAGTGGAGGGGAGCCACCATGGGCCCATGAGGCAGGGGGTGCTCCCAGGGGGTGGGCGCGCCCTAGACCTCGTGCCTAGGTGCTTACTCCCCCTGTTGTGTTCTCAGTGCCAAATATTCTCAAATATTCTAGAAAAAATCATATTAAATTGGCAGGGCATTTGGAGAACTTTTATTTTCGGGGTATTTTTAGATTGCACGGATAATTCAGAAAAAAGATAGAAAAATACTATTTTTACTTTATTCCAACTAAATAACAGAAAGTAAAAGGAGGTTACAGAAGGTCGTGCTTTCTAACTTCATCCATCTCATGTTCTTCAAAAGGAATCCATTAACAAGGTTGATCAAGTCTTGTTAACAAACTCATTCCGAATAACATGGAACCGGAGAAATTTCGAATAACACTATGTTACGTCAACGGGGATATGCACATCCCCAATAATAAGAATATCATATTTCTTCTTGACAGTAGGAAGAGGAAATTCAAAACCTCCAATAATAATCGATGGAATTTTTCCAATAGAATTGATACGGTGGACTTGAGGTTGTTTCCTCTGAAAGTGTACCGTATGCTCATTACCATTAACATGAAAAGTGACATTGCCTTTGTTGCAATCAATAACAGCCCCTGCAGTATTCAAAAAGGGTCTTCCAAGAATAATAGACATACTATCGTCCTTGGGAATATCAAGAATAACAAAGTCCGTTAAAATAGTAACGTTTGCAACCACAACAGACACATCCTCACAAATACTGACAGGTATAGCAGTTGATTTATCGGCCATTTGCAAAGATATTTCAGTAGGTGTCAACTTATTCAAATCAAGTCTACGATATAAAGAGAGAGGCATAACACTAACACCGGCTCCAAGATCACATAAAGCAGTTCTAACATAATTTTTTTTAATGGAGCAAGGTATAGTGGGTACTCCTGGGTCTCCTAATTTCTTTGGTATTCCACCTTAAAAGTATAATCAGAAAGCATGGTGGAAATTTCATCTTCCGGTATCTTTCTTTTATTTGTAACAATTTCTTTCATGTACTTAGCATAAGGATTCATTTTGAGCATACCAGTTAATCGCATACGCAAAAAGATAGGTCTAATCATTTCAGCAAAGTGCTCAAAATCCTCATCATCCTTTTTCTTGGATGGTTTGGGAGGAAAAGGCATGGGTTTCTGAACCCATGGTTCTCTTTATTTACCATGTTTCCTAGCAACAAAGTCTCTCTTATCATAACGTTGATTCTTTGATTGTGGGTTATCAAGATCAATAGCAGGTTCAGTTTCTACATCATTATCATTGCTAAGTTGAGCATCATCATGAACATCATCATTAACATTATTACTAGGTTCATGTTCATTACCATATTGTGTTTCAGCATCAGAGATAGAAATATCATTTGGATTCTCAGGTGGTTCAGCAATAGGTTCACTAGAAGCATGCAAAGCCCTATCATTTTTCTTTTTCTTCTTTTTAGAAGGACTAGGTGCATCTAAATTATTTCTCTGAGAATCCTGCTCAATTCTCTTAGGGTGGCCCTCAAGATACAAAGGTTCCTGAGTAATTCTACCAGTTCTAGTAGCCACTCTAACAGCATAGTCATTATTCTTATTATTCAATTCATTGAGCAAATCATTCTGAGCTTTAAGTACTTGTTCTACTTGAGCGGTAACCATAGAAGCATGTTTACTAATGAGTTTAAGTTCACCTTTAACTCTAGACATATAATCACCCAAGTGTTCAATCATATAAGCATTTTGTTTTAATTGTCTACCAAAATAAGCATTAAAATTTTCTTGTTTAACAATAAAATTGTCAAACTCATCTAAGCACTATCTAGCAGACTTATAGTGAGGAATATCACCTTCATCAAATCTATAGAGAGAATTTACCTTTACTACCTGTGTCGTGTTATCAAGACCATGTGTTTCTTCAATAGGTGATGAATTAAGACCATGTATTTCTTCAACAAGAGGTAAATTAAGACCATGTATTTCTTCAATAGGAGGTAAACTCTTAACATCTTCAGCTTTACTACCCTTTTCTTTCATAGATTTCTTTGCCTTTTGCATATCATCAGGACTGAGAAATAGAACACCCCTCTTCTTCGGAGTTGGTTTAGGAATAGGCTCAGGAGTTGGCTCAGGAAGTGTCCAATTATTTTCATTTATCAACATATTATTTAATAAAATTTCAGCTTCATCTAGTGTTCTTTCCCTGAAAATAGAACCAGCACAACTATCCAGGTGGTCTCTGGAAGCATCGGTTAGTCCGTTATAAAAGATATCAAGTATTTCATTTTTCTTCAGAGGATGATCAGGCAAAGCATTAAGTAATTGGAGAAGCCTCCCCCAAGCTTGTCGGGGACTCTCTTCTTCAATTTGCACAAAATTATATATTTCCCTTAAAGCGGCTTGTTTCTTATGAGCAGGGAAATATTTAGCACAGAAGTAATAAATCATATCCTGGGGACTACGCACACAACCAGGATCAAGAGAATTAAACCATATCTTAGCATCACCCTTTAATGAGAACGGAAATATTTCAAGGATATAAAAGTAGCGAGTTCTCTCATCATTAGTGAACAAGGTGGCTATATCATTTAGTTTAGTAAGATGTGCCACAACAGTTTCAGATTCATAGCCATAGAAAGGATCAGATTCAACCAAAGTAATTATATCGGGATCAATAGAGAATTCATAATCCTTATCAGTAACAAAGATAGGTGAGGTATCATAAGCAGGATCATATTTCATTCTAGCATTCAGAGGTTTTTGTTTAAGCTTAGCTAATAATTTCTTAAGATCGCTTCTATCATTGCAAGCAAGAAAGTCTCTAGCAGTTTCTTCATCCATAACATAGCCCTCAGGCACAACAGGCAATTCATATTTATTGGGAGAGTCTTCATCATCACTCTCATCAATATTATCAGTTTCAATAATTTCATTCTCTCTAGCCCTACCAAGTTGTTCATCAACAAATTCACCAAGTGGCAAAGTAGTATCAAGCATAGAAGTAGTTTCATCATTAACATGCGACATATCAGAATTAATAGCAGAAGCAGGTTTAGGTGTCGCAAGCTTACTCAAAACAGAAGGTGAATCAAGTGCAGAGCTAGATGGCAGTTCCTAACTTCCCCTCGTAGTTGAGGGATAAATTTTTGTTTTCTCATCTTTCAAATTATTCATAGTGACCAGCAGATATAAATCCCAAGTGACTCAAAGAATAGAGCTATGCTCCCCGGCAACGGCGCCAGAAAATAATCTTGATAACCCACAAGTATAGGGGATCGCAACAGTTTTCGAGGGTAGAGTATTCAACCCAAATTTATTGATTCGACACAAGGGGAGCCAAAGAATATTCTCAAGTATTAGCAGTTGAGTTGTCAATTCAACCACACCTGGATAACTTAGTATCTGCAGCAAAATATTTAGTAGCAAAGTAATATGGAAGTAACGTTAATGATAGCAAATGTAATGTTTTTGGGTTTTGTAGTGATTGTAATAGTAGCAACGGAAAAGTAAATAAGCGAAGAACAATATGTGAAAAGCTCGTAGGCATTGAATCGGTGATGGAGAATTATGCCGGATGCGGTTCATCATGTAACAATCATAACATAGGGTGACACAGAACTAGCTCCAATTCATCAATGTAATGTAGGCATGTATTCCGAATATAGTCATATGTGCTTATGGAAAAGAACTTGAATGACATCTTTTGTCCTACCCTCCCGTGGTAGCGGGGTCCTAATGGAAACTAAGGGATATTAAGGCCTCCTTTTAATAGAGTACCGGACCAAAGCATTAACACATAGTGAATACATGAACTCCTCAAACTACGGTCATCACCGGGAGTGGTCCCGATTATTGTCACCTCGGGGTTGCCGGATCATAACACGTAGTAGGTGACTATAGACTTGCAAGATAGGATCAAGAACTCACATATATTCATGAAAACATAATAGGTTCGGATCTGAAATCATGGCACTCGGGCCCTAGTGACAAGCATTAAGCATAGCAAAGTCATAGCAACATCAATCTCAGAACATAGTGGATACTAGGGATCAAATCCTAACAAAACTAACTCGATTATATGATAAATCTCATCCAACCCATCACCGTCCAGCAAGCCTACGATGGAATTACTCACGCACGGCGGTGAGCATCATGAAATTGGTGATGGAGGATGGTTGATGATGACGACGGCGACGGATTCCCCTCTTCGGAGCCCCGAACGGACTCCAGATCAACCCTCCCGAGAGAGTTTAGGGCTTGGCGGCAGCTCCGTATCGTAAAACGTGATGAATCTTTCTCTCTTATTTTTTCTCCCCGAACACGAATATATGGAGTTGGGGTTGAGGTCGGTGGAGCTCCAGGGGGCCCACGAGGCAGGGGGCGCGCCCCCCACCCTCGTGGCAAGGGTGTGGGCCCCCTGGCCTTGATTCTTCGCCAGTAATTTTTATATTTTCCAAAAATAATCTCCATGAAGTTTCAGGTCATTCCGAGAACTTTTGTTTCTGCACATAAATAACACCATGCCAATTCTGCTGAAAACAGTGTCAGTCTGGGTTAGTTCCATTCAAATCATGCAAGTTAGAGTCCAAAACAGGGGCAAAAGTGTTTGGAAAAGTAGATACGACGGAGACGTATCACTAACCTTGCTGAAAAAAGGAAGAACTATAACAATGGGTCATCCAGCCAGGTGTGCTAGGCATGACATCACCTTACCGGGCCATATAAAGACCAACATTTATAACTCTTGGAATTATGTTCCAACCATCATATCTGACCGAGATTCGGATCTGATTGGTGTCAGGATACCTCAGACTCAGGATGCCTTAGAAGAAAAAGGTGAGACACAAATTGACGAGATGACTTCTAGATTCTCGGGAAATGAACTATGGAAGAAAGTTCCAAAACAAGAGCCCATCATTAAAACCAAGAAGAGGATGAGGAGGTGGTTGATGGACTCAGTGACAATTCATTGAAATTTCCAAAAAGATGGATGCCCACAATTATTTGAACAAGGAGATAACATTTGTCAGATCAAATGATATAATGATGTATGCTTGAGGAAAACATACATAATTTAAACATTGGTTGAACGGTGCACCCGAATTATGGGCTTATGTAGCAAGATCAATGATAGAAGGGTGATTCGATATCCGATACACAAAGAATGTAACTATCGTTCATTAACTTACAAGCAATAGGGTTGCTAGAAGTTTTGAATTTTTCACATCACAGTCCATTTGTCGGTATTCCGGTTGGAACACGGGGGGCCATGAAAAGTATGGTGATGGTGAGAAGATCACTTGCATCAACAATTCATATGAGATGGTGAAATTCTCATGACATACTTGACATGACAGATGGTAATATTCCAAGGTAAATATTAACAAACGCTGGATAGCAAGGAACTCAAGGTATAACACAAAACATGAACAAGTTTTGTGTTGAATGGAAGGCAATAAAGTGGTCGATGATAACACTAATCATCGAGGGCAAGGATGGTATTTCTCAACATGAATTCAACTGATATCCTGGAAGAGCTCAGAATGCTGATGATGATCATCACAAATTTTGTCGAAAGGCTCCATGAAGAAGCAATCGAACAACGATTGCATCAAGCAAAAGGACTGATGCAGCAAAAGATTATTGGAACCACAAATACGACACCAATTCGGAATCAAGCTTGTTGTTCGAGGTAGGACAATAAGACAAGGGAATCGACGTAAGCTTAGCTCATTGCCAAAGGCTGTGCTCCGGGAATAAGGACCAAGTAGCATAGTTAAAATTTAGCACATTAATGATATAGCCGATCAGGCTAGGAATGACTTGAAGGATTAATAAACTCTTAAGCAACGGAGATTTCTTAGAGTTATTGAATCGGAGTGCGGAATTGATTCACTTATCAGTGTCCTTGAGTGTCTAACAACTCAGAACCCGGGGAAAATTGGAATCGGTGAGAAATAATACTTGAAGAACTCATAAGAAGTAATATGGTTCTATGCTATTATCGAGATACCACGGGGTAATACTCGAAGGTAGATCATAACAGAGGTTGGACGGGTGCATTGATCTGCAGAGGACAAGTGATTCAACTTGTCGAGAAAAGGATCAAAGATGATCAACCATGGTCGGAACCACAGTTGCAAAGGACCAACATAGATACAAGATGAACTTATAACAAGGGGACCATTATTAATACAAGAAGCTTCCATGATAGATTCCACGTCGGGTCCATGGGAATGAACACAAAGTTCAAGGTCGACTCCCACTTCTCCAAAGCAGAACCTTACATTCACTTCTCGTTTTGATAATGGCATTAGTGTTGAAAGTTTTACCTGGTGAAATATCAGATGAGTATGGCCCGTCAAATCTTTCGGGCTCACATAGATTAGTTAAGGCATTGGTTCAACCCATCGAGGCATCTTAGGAACATATACCACAATTTTTTAGGAGTAATTAACACAAGCTCAAAAGTAGAGCATGGCTATCAAAGCAGAGGATTCAATTTACCAAAGGCATTGTGTATCAGGGGAAGAACTCAAGGTTTTGAGAATATGCAGAAATGGTCGGATAATAATCCACCAAAGGATCTGGTGGACCGCAAAGAATCTGATGTGAGTATATATGTTCAACCAGAAGGAGAAATAATGCAAAGGCACCGGATTATAGAATTATCTGGATAATTCGAGAGCTTAAATACAAGGAATTATGATTTTCAAATTGGGGTATCAGAAGCAGATGCTCTGATCAAAAGATAAGTAAGTTGAATAGACTTAGAGGCACAAACGGTGGCAATTTTATTGGTCGACAACCAGCTCATGTTTAAAATGACGTCCGAGCTGGAAGGATAATTTTCAGGGAATAACTGATGATTGTGTGCATTCACACACAAGTTGAATCAACAGGATCAGAATGTCGATCACAAAGTATTTTAATGAACATTGCTTGACATATGGAAGTAACCATTATGCAAGCAGGTAAAGAAGATCAAGAGCAATAGGCTACTGAGGATTTCATAAGATCGAATGGGATTTTGAAGAATTTTGCGAAACACCTGAACAACTGGGGATGAACGAATCCCTGGTAAGTGTGAGGAATCATTCATACATGTATTCATGAGGAAAAGGAGTTGCAAGGCAGCATACACAAAGGATTCTCGGACTATCCGAAGTATTTCAGGGTATCTTGTAATAACAAGAACAATTTGAAATGAAGTTATGGACGACAAGTGTATGTAGCTTTCCATAGGGATTGATCGGTGGTATGGAATTGCAATGGCGAAGAGCACAAGGGTCTCGGGGAAACATCGGAGAGTATGTTCAGAATTTTCTGGTGCAGCAGGCGGTCATCTAGACTGAAGGGGCTCTCCGGGAGAAGTAATCTCGAGAACCTAAAGTTAGATTTTAGAAAAATCATTTAACCCGAATAGAAGAGAGATCACAGTCCCAGAGTATAGACGAGAAATAAAAAGATCCTAATACCACCCAAATGGCGACGTGGGCACATAAGACACACATCCATGTTAGTAAAAGTCTTGTAATGTCTAGACTCAACTTCGGCCAAAGAGTGTGGAAGGGGGATTCCTACAGGCAGTCGGCTCTGATAGCAACTTGTGATGCGCCCGATTCAATCATACACTAATCATACATGCAAACGTGTATGATCAAGATCAGGGACTCACGGGAAGATATCACAACACAACTCTAAAAATAAAATAAGTCATACAAGCATCATATTACAAGCCAGGGGCCTCGAGGGCTCGAATATAAGAGCTCGATCATAGACGAGTCAGCGGAAGCAACAATATCTGAGTACAGACATAAGTTAAACAAGTTGTCATAAGATGGCTAGCACAAACTGGGATACAAATCGAAAGAGGCACAGGCCTCCTGCCTGGGATCCTCCTAAACTACTCTTAGTCATCGGCGGCGGCCTGCACATAGTAGTAGGCACCTCCGGTGTAGTAGGAGTCGTCGCCAATGATGGAGTCAAGCTCCTGGGCTCCAGCATCTGGTTGCGACAACCAGGTAGAATGGAAAGGGGGAAAAGAGTGAGAAAAGCAACTGAGAGTACTCATCCAAAGTACTCGCAAGCAAGGATCTATACTACATATGCATGGGTATCAGTGTAAAGGGGCAATATCGGTGGACTGAACTGCAGAATGCCAGAATAAGAGGGGCATATCTAGTCCTGTCAAAGACTACGCTTCTGGCAGTCTCCATCTTGCAGCATGTAGAAGAGAGTAGATGGTAAGTTCACCAAGTAGCATTGCATAGAATAATCCTACCCGACGATCCTCTTCTCATCGCCTTGTGTGAGAGCGATCACCGGGTTATATCTGGCACTTGGAAGGGTGTGTTTTATTAAGTATCCGGTTCTAGCTGTCATAAGGTCAAGGTACAACTCCAAGTCGTCCTGTTACCGAAGATCACGGCTATTCGAATAGATAAACTTCCCTGCAGGGGTGCACCACATTACCATGTCGGTCCCCTTTGGCTGGACACACTTTCCTGGGTCATGCCCGGCCTCGGAAGATCAACATGTCGCAGCCCTACCTAGGCAGAACAGAGAGGTCAGCACGTTGGTCTAAATCCTATGGCGCAGGGGTCTGGGCCCATCGCCCATTGCACACATGCACGTTGCGTGGGCGGCCGGAAGCAGACCTAGCCTCCCTAATACAAGAGCATGAGTTCCAGTCCAATCCGGCGCGCGCCGCTCAGTCGCTGACGTCAGGAAGGCTTCGGCTGATACCACAACGCTGGTTGCCCATATCTTGTCCCACGTGGCGGGTAGTGCGTATAAGGTCAATGACCCAACTCAGATCAAATACCAATATCTCGTTAAGCGTGTTATGATGAAGTAACCACGGACGCCGACCAGGGCCAGGCCCACCTCTCTCCTAGGTGGTCTCAACCTGCCCTGTCGCTTCGCCACAAAGTAACAGTCGGGGGCCGTCAGGAACCCAGGCCCACCTCTACCGGGATGGAGCCACCTGTCCTTTCAACCCCCACATCGGAGTCACTTGCGAGTACTCTACGAGCCGACCCGACTTTAGTCACCACCATATATCATATAATATGTATGTAAGTATATACCCGTGATCACCTCCTGAGTGATCACGGCCCGGTAGTATAGCATGGCAGACGGACAAGAATGTAGGGCCATTGATGGAATACTAGCATCCTATGCTAAGCAATTAGGATTGCGGGTAAGGGTAACAATTGTAGCAACAATGACAGGCTATGCAGCAGAATAGGAATAACCGGAAGCAGAAACATGCTACACTACTCTAATGCAAGCAGTAGAGAGAAGGAATAGGCGATATCTGGTGGTCAAGGGGGGGCTAGCCTGGTTGCTCTGGCAAGAAGGGGTCGTCAGTGATGTAGTCGTACTCAGTCGCATCAACGCCGGTCTCGGGGTCTACCGGAGAGGAAGAGGGGGGAAGAAACAGTAAATACGGAGCAAACAAGCATCACAAAATATAACAAGGCAATATGCGGTGCTAGGGGTGATCTAACGCGGTAGTAAGTGATACTGGTGAAAGGAGGAAACATCCGGGAAATTATTCCCGGTGTTTGACGTTTTCGGACACATGAACCGGAGGTGGATTGTTGCATGTTCTCTATGCTAGGGATGCGTGGCAGACGAACGGACTGCGAATCTCTCGTCGTTCTGAGCAACTTTCATGTACAAAGTATATTCATCCGAGCTACAAATTATTTTATAATAATTTTCAAAGATTTAATCAATTTCTGGAATTTATTAAATTCATTTAATTCAAAAAATCGATTATTGCATCAGCGTGATATCAGTATGACGTCAGCGGTCAACTCTAATCGTTGACCGGTCAAACTAACGGTGGGGCCCGATTGTCATTGACTCAGTTAACCTAATCAAACTAGTTTGTCTAATTAAGTGATTAGGTTGATTAAACCATGTTAATTAAGTTAATTAATTGATTAGGCTGATTAAGCTTAATTAGTTTAATTAAACTATACTAATTAACTTAATTAATTTGCTAATTAATTGATTAATGTTTACTTTATTTAAATTTGTTTTTCGTTTTACTGGGGCTGGGCCCACGTGTCATTGTGTAGGGGGGCTTATCGGGCGCGGGCACTAACTGACGCGGGTTAACGGGGGTGGAGCAAAGCGGAGCCACGGGGCTCGCGGGCGCGATTACCAGCGGCCAGGGGCCGCGCGGGCAGCGACCCGAGCAGGGCTGGGGCAGGAGGGTGCGGCCCGGCGGACGCGGCGTCAGGGGCGCGAGAGGAGCGCGGGCAGTGGCGCCTGAGGCCATGAGCAGGCGAGCGCGGCCACGGGGCTCGCCGGCGTAGCGGCGCAGGACGCGAGCGGGGCAGCGTGCGCGCACGCGGCGAAGTGCAACGGCAGGGGAGGATGCGGGCGCGGCGAGGCGGGCGGCGAAGAGCAGCGCGCAAAATGCGCAGGCGGCAGCGCCAGCAGGGAGCGGGGCGATACGGCCCGGGTGCTGCGCGGGGAAGGGGGCCGCGGCATTGGGCGCGGGGAGCACGAGCGCGCGCGCACGACAGAGCGGTGCGATGAGCGCGCGTGGGGAGCCTCCGTGTGCGCGGCGGGGACGGGGTGAGGGAGAGAGGAGGACTAGGGTCCTCACCGGGGTGCGTAGGGACGAGGCGGCGGTGCGTGAGGAGAAGGACGGAGACAGCGCGTCTTGGAGGAGGCAGACCAGCGGGGAGGAGGAGGCAGGACGGCAAGGTTGTCCTGGTCGACGGCGAGGTGGCGATACAGTCGGCGGCGCGGTCGGCGCGAGGCGTGGCCGCGGCTTCCGGCGGGCGTCGCGCAAGGGAGGGAAGGGACGAGGAGTCAACGACGACGATAGGCGATGGCGATCCTGGGTGGTGTCGTCGACGGGGGCGAGGGCGTGGTCGCCTCGATCCCGATCTGGATCGGGGGAGTGGGGGGAGAGAGCGAGTGGGGGAGGGAGTGCATGGTGGGGGTTAGGGTTCCAGAACGTGGGGGGATAAGGGAGTGGGTGGTTCGGCCGGTTGGGCCTTTGCCCAGTTGGGCCGGTGGCCTGCTGGGTCGAGGCCCAGTTGGGGGTCTTTCTTCTCTTTTACTTTTCTGTTAATCTTTTTTTTTCTTTTCTGTTTTCACTTATCTCTTAAGTTTATTTAATTTTATTAATTAACTCTAATTATACCACAATCACATTAAGTTGGGAAATTTAAATAAAGTAGTTTTCATTTGTTTTAGAAAAATTTAAAGTGCTTAAATAATTGTTTTTGCTACTGGTTAAATCATTTTAGAGTAGTCTAACATTTTATAAAAGTGTGATTTCTCCACCATAAATACCTATGCATTATTTGGCACAACCCAAACATTTTAGTTTTAATGTTTGAAATCTTTTACCATTTGACTTGATTTGAATTTGAATTTGAATCGGTTTCGAACTAACGCGAGATTAGGAACAATAACTGTGGTGATGTGGCATCATTAACAGAGGTTTAATGTAGCTTAATTATCCGGGCGTCACACGGCGGGTGTTGGGCCGGCTCAAGCTGATGCTGTTGAGTTGGCTCGCGAGGCTGAGCTGGAGCCAGCCTACCATCGCCATCTTGAGGCATGCCCCGGTTCAATTGGGGTATAACCGGTGCCGCGAGGATGCTCGTCCCGGCCCCTGGTGCAGGTGTGTTGAACAGGCATGTGGGTTCAAAACCGGGGGGCAGGCGACTCTCATGTCGTCTCTTGTGAACCACCTTAGAAGCCTTCTGGCGGAGGCCTATGCGCCATTCCTCTGTCCTCAGGCCTTCTGCTTCACTAGGCTTGTAGCTGCACCATGCGAGCGCTCTCAGCGTTGATATACTCCTGAGCTTTTACCATCTGCTCACGGATTTTAGTTATCTCTGCATTGCGCTCTTCCTGATTCTCCACCGTTAAGGGCGACTCAAGGAGTGTTGTCAATGAGGCGACCAGCTCTGTGAGAACTTGAGTCGGTGTTTTTACTGGGCCAGACGTGTTGGGGTCAGCTACTGACGCGCCGGTTCCATCCATGGCGCCTTCTGCGGTGGAATTAAGAGCAGGTGCAGTGCCTGCCGTGTAGACGGCGGTCCAACGGGGCGGCTCATGGTTGACCATGGCCAGCTCATTATTAGAGTAGCCCCCAAGCCTACCTTCATACAGTGGGCGGATCGACTCTGTTTCCCCCAACCGCTGATTCACCATCAGAGTAGACCAGGGTGTCGCCTCCAGACGCGGAGTTGCCTGCGAGATCGACGCCCTGGGTGAAGCCAACGAAGACATGGTTCCGGCCGGCTTGATCCCGGGCGGGTTGTGCGCGCTGAGCCGTCTCGGCAATGTCGATGCAGATGTCTGGCTCGGGTCCTGGTTCGCCGATCTTGCAGATGGAGACGTGGATCTTGCTGAAGGGGGCCCGATACCCGTACTCGATTGAGTTGGCCTCGGGGCCCCAGCCTGTATCGTCGATGTAGAGCTTACCGCGGCGACTCTTGGTCATGCGGTCGATCGCATATCCTTCGATCCCTGAGAGAGCTCCCTCCAAGAACTCAACACCACCGAGAAATAGCCCCACGGTGGGCGCAGACTGTCGTGGTATTGTCACAGCAGATGTCCTCATGAAAGGACTTAGTCGTGAGCCATCGCCGCTAAGTAGTAGCTTGAAGGGGGTTGATCGAAATCGAGAGACAAGGGTTTACCCAGGTTCGGCCCCTCACGGTGGAGGTAAAAGCCTCTACTCTTGCTTGATTGATATTGATGATGATGATCTTGATTACAAGGGTGCGTCTTTCTGCCTGTAACGTAGTCTTTCTGCCTCAAGGGCTCCCCTTTATATACAGGTTGAGGGCCTGTGCTTACAATAGAGTCTGAGTCGTAGTACAACCCGAGCCCTAGTCAGTTTCCTTATTTGTCTTGTTTCCCAAGTAAAAAAACTACGGCGTTCTTCTGATGATGAGCCGTCATCTCAAGTGCTGGGCCGTGAGCCGGCCCACTCTACGAGTCACCCGGCAGGCCTTGATCGCCACAGCCCATCTCGTGTCTTGCTCTTCAAGCCGCCATTTGATAACCCAGTTCTAAACTGGTGGGTTATACCATGAGGTTATATCCCCAACAACTAGTCTCCTTGCCCAGCCCACAAAGTCATTGATAGCATTCGAGCAGTAGCATTCACATGCTGGGATCCACCTCTTTTCTTCTTTGGATGGTTAAAAAAAGAAGAAGAAAAAAGCCCACATAGCCCAACTCATGCAAATGGGTCGCCGAGACGAGCCACACACCCCACATCGCTCCCAAAATACAGCGCCAACACCATTCTCAGGCGTGATGATCAAACGGCCAGAAAAGTGAACAAGACATTCTTAAAACTCAGCCAAACCGAACAAATAATACACTGAGTAAAAGGAAATGGAGAGAGTACTATGAAAGACAAATCAATCGTACTGGACGTTGTTAGCTACTCCCTCCGTCCCATAATAGTATAATGTCAAAAACGCTCTTATATTATGAGACAAAGAGAGTAGTATTTCAAATCAATGGTGGATATGATGAAATGATCAAATACTTCTAACACCCTTGTAATCAACGGTGGATATGATGAAATGATCCAATACTTCCAGCACATACTTTAGTCTGGCGCATGCCCGAACACATCATCAACAAGTTAAGACGTATGACGTACAGTACCGTACATGATACTACAATCTCAAGTACTCTACCAGTCTACCTAGCTAAACATGAACGCATCACCAAGGATCCATTACATGAAGTTGGACGACGATCCATACGAAATTAGATGCAATTGGACAGGAGAAAAAGAACATGATGATTATTCCCTTCTCCTCATCACAAGTCCACCACAATCAAATGCTGATTCTTCTTCTTCTTTTTCACTACAGACCCACTCTTATTCTACTACTACGTACTACGTACTCTTTTTTTTCCGCAAAAAAAAAAGAACGTAGTACGTGCTCCGGCCTACATGGCATCAGTTGTCCCAGTTGAAGGCAACGGGGCTCCTGACCCGGTGCTTCCTGTTTTCCCAGGCGATGTGGCCGAACTCCCACGTGCCGGCCGGCCTCGCCTTCGCCCCCGCCTCGCTGCTGAACTGCACGCTGTAGCTCCTCTTCTCCTTCGGCCACCTGAACTCCAGCGTCGCCGGCGTCACGGTCACCTTCACCTTGTCGGGCGCCGCGACCGTCACGTTGTAGCTCTTGGGGCGCGCCGACACCAAGGTCACCGTCCGCGTCAGCGTGCGGACGCGGGTGCGGCCGTTGAACACCACCACGAAAGACGGGTGGTTCAGGTTGGCCACGCCACCGGGAATCGTCCCGTCGCACTTGCTCAGCTCCGGCACGAACTGCCGCATCTGCTCCACCGTGTAGTTGAGTGTGCAGAGGAAGTCGACGTAGTCCTGCGTGCCGGCGTCGTACACCAGGCCCGGGTCCATGGCGAGCCGCGGGAGCACGAACCCGGCCCTGTTGTTGCCGCCGACCTCCTCCCTTGCTCGCCGGAGCTCGTCCTGCCTGCCTCACTCAGCTCTCGAGGAAGAAGAAGACTAGAGGAAAGAGATGGACACACAGACACAAGGACTTTCCCGGCGCACGAACGCCCATCAAGCACGTACTCGACTTTTCCCTGAGCACAGACTCAACGCCCAGCTACATGGCTTACAACACAGCTCCCCCGGGTACAACCATCACGCGGTCTCTACGGGATTTATACCCGGGCTGGCCACACATGCTAGCACACGCACGCACGCAAGTCCCGGCCGTCCATGTAGCTAACAACCAGCTAACTACATGCACGCCACATTCAGCTGCTTGATCCGAAGGCTCCGACCACGCACGACGCGGCCAGCCTACAACAAATCACCAACTAGCCTAGCTACCGTGGCCACTACGCCACACACACACATCTACTTATCCATCTGATGCATGCACGCATGACCTGGCCAGTCAATCCACTAACCAACTACATGCACAAGATTAGTATTAACAGGCCCCGGCCGCCAGCGGCGTCGCGCCCATGACGGCAGCGCCGACGGCACTGCCGCTGTCCACGATGTCTCTGCCGTTCTTGTCGAGCGGGCCGGCGGTCGTTACCAGCGCCGAACGGATCATGGCCGGCGTCCAGTCGCCGTGCCGCTTCTTGATCAGGGCCGCCACGCCTGCGACGTGCGGGCACGCCATCGACGTCCCCGATTGGATGTTGTACTCGACTCTCCGCGGGTCCATGTCGGAGTAAGATGGCGGGGTGGCACCTGACCAGGCGGCGAGGATGTTCACTCCCGGCGCGATGACGTCCGGCTTCAGGATCTCCGGGACAATCGGGTTGGGGCCCCGTGAGGAGAAGCCCGCCACCATCGGCGCCCGGTTCTCGCCGGTGACCGTGTCGCAGGTGAAGTTGAAGGACGCCACCGGGTACGCTACGGACGACATGTAATCGGCCAGCTTCTTGCCGCCGGTGGAGCTGAGCAAGATACCGGGAAGGTTGAAGGGTTCGGCCATTACCGTGTCCAAGAACCGTTCCGTACTATCGGCGGAAACTATCCCGGCTCCGCCCGCTCTCTCCACGTTAAAGCCGGCCGAAGCTCCTGCACCCTGGGAGCACACCACGACCTTGCCCATGACATCGCTGTCGATGCCGCAGTCGCTGCCCACTAGCGGGATCATGCCCGCGCCCTGGGAGGACGGGATGTTGTACAGGGACTGCCCTGTGAGCACCACCCCGTTGCCGAGCTGGAGTGTCGCCGGGAACACTCGGTCCGTGGTGGCGGCGCCGACGGTGGTCATCCACGGGGCCACGTTGGTTATGAGTGACTCTCTCGGGCCATCGTTGCCGCCCGACAGGACGACGAGGACGCCTCTGCGCTCAGCGCCGAACGTGGCGACGGCGAGGAGGTCGTCGTGGAAGGGTCTCGCGGTGTCTCCGATGGAGATGGAGATGAGGTCCACGCCGTCGCTCACCGTGGCGTCGATCGCCGAGGTAAGGGCCGAGTCAGGGCAGTCGTCTTTCATGGGAATGCACGCCTTGTACACGGCGATCCTTGCCTTGCGCGCCACGCCGCTCGCTCTCCGCCCGCGAACTTGACTGTGAAAGAAGTCATCAACTTATAAGTCGAAAAGTGAAAAAAGTGACTTATTTTGCCAAATAGACTCGACTTATAAGGGAAAAGCTCACCTTCATCCGGCCGATCTCGCGCCCACGTCCGCCGGCTCCGTGTCCATCGGACCGTCTTTTGATCCAACGGCCGATAGCACCCGCACCCATGCGCACGGGTCTGCAACTGAGCTATTGTTTCAGAAACGCTTTCTGCAACAAATCTCTTGTTGCGGGGCTCTGTGGTGGTTAGATCCAGCAGCGGGGAGGTGGAGCACCGTGCGGCTGGGATGGAGGCGGCGGCTAGATGGTCGAAGGCGGCTAGGCAACCACGGCAGACCAGCCGCGCTGGCGACGACGACAGGATTTGAGGTCGCTGACGGCTACAAAAGCAGCAGGTGTGCATCCTTTCCCTGCTAGATCCACAAATTTTCCCTCATTCTTGTAGCCGGGCGAAATTAAGTGAGGATTCGGTGGTGGTGGTGCCTCGTCGCGGTGGTGGGCGTTGGTGGTGGTGCCCCGTCGTGGTGGTGGTGGTGGTGCCCTGTCGCGGCGGCTTGCTCCCCCATGCTCGCCGCTGTGGTGGTGGTGCTCCGCGGCTTTTTGTAGGTGATGTTGGGAGCTTTTACTAGGAGGAGGTCGCCGGTGTAGTAGGAATAGTTGTCGCCGGCATAGTCGGAGACGAGGTGGTCGTCGGCATAGTTGCAGATTTTTTTTTGTTTCTGAATTTTGTGCAGCTCATAACATTTGTTGAACCTTGTTACACTCTTCATAGCAAGTTTCTGATTTCATTTTGCATGTACTGTTGCTGTGAATGCTACCATCAGTCCATTACTGCAGTACTGCTATCTTACTTAAATCATGCGATTTGCCTTGATCTTTAGATATGTGCTCACATGAATTTTCTTCAACTTTCAATGTTGTTTTTTAAAGCAATTGAAATGTTTGCATGCACCTTGGTGCTTGGGTAATGTCCAGAGCTCTTATGGATTTTGCACATCAGACATTATCCGTGATGTCGCCTTGAGTAATGAATTGTGTGTAGCATCATAGATTATGTTTCAGAAATGACAGAACCATAATTTGTTGTAAACAAAGTCAAGAAGATGTATTTCATTCAATATATTTGTAACATTTTTTTTGAGTTTTCATTGTGTTTTTCTGCAACTGTCTATGAAAGAGCAGCATGAGTGAGAGTTGTGAGAGCTTCTGTTGGTGTTTTTTTTTTTCTGATTTTGTTTACTTGTGTTTCCTGTAGCCTGGTTTTATGTTTCTGAAATTTTGTACTTGTGTTTCCTGTCGCTTCATAGCTTCATAGCTTGACTTACATTTGTTTTTGTTTCCCAGCATGTCCATCTACCAAACCCGATGGTTAGCAAAGCTTCTGTGCGACATAGCCAATTCCATTCAAGGAAAGAAAAGAGATGTACTAAGCAAGCCTAGATTTGGGGATTTGTTGCACATATCTCCTTTGCCTCCTCCTTGGGCTTCTCGATTTCGTATTTATGAGTACTGACCCTAAGAAGCGTCTGTTCAAGTATGTTTCTTTTGAGCATCTTGTTTTTAACCATGTCTTTTTCTGTTTCAGTCTGTTGCATAGTACTTTTCTCTTTTTCGCAACATCTACTGATTTCCATTTTTTTATGTTCTACATAGGATTAATGATCAGAAGAAAATACGCTTCACAAAAGACATGGTTAAGAAGATTTTCAATGTGCCATCTGGTAGTAGGCCATTAGAATTTGGCAAGAGGGGGAAATCAGATTTTCGGGAAGTGTATTTGGATAGTGATAGAGCTCCAATAGCCACCACAACATCTGTTCTATCAAAAGCGGACGATGATGATCACGAGACCATTGATAGGTCATGGTTTTTACTCTGCCTATCATTGGTCCTAACTCCCGGGACACGAAACATGGTTCCTCTAGACTATCTCTTCACCTTATGAGACATGAGTGATGTCCATGAGTTCGAGTGGGATGAGCACATTCTGTCTAATGTGATGAAGGAAGTTCAAAAGTACCAGGATAAGAGGAAGGGAAAAGCTTACCTTCTACCGCCGATCGCGCGCGCGCGTCCACCGGCTCCGTGTCCGTTCGATCGTTGTGTTGATCAGACGGTCGACAACGTCCCCGCGTGGCCGCGTCCGCCGAAGCCGAGGCTGTTTTCCTGCAACTCACATGTTGTTTCAGGACATCCATTCCTGCAACTGGGTAAAAGTAGGGGGTTTCAGGGCTCGTCTATCTGGGAGGCCGAGCGGCTGGATTTGGGAGCCGGCGGACGGGCGCGGCAGCACAAGGCGTTGGGCGACTGGGCCTTATCCACCGCGGTGGCGACAACGACTTGCTCGGGATCGGCGGTCGCAGGCGACGACTCAAGCAGGTACGAATCAGAGATCCCTTGCCCCATTTTTTCTGGCCGATGTGGCGATGTGGTGCTCCTTTTATATTCCGGTGATGTGGGGATGTGGTGCTCCTCTGTGCCTTCCAGCGGCTACGCCGGCGACTATGCGGTGTGTTTTAGCTGTGGCACTCCCCTTTTGCGGTGATGTTTCGATGGCCTTGTGTTGCGTTTTCAGAGAGAAGGGTGAGCGGCATATGGTGTTGCGTAGTAGGGAAGTAGTAGCGAAATTTCTATCATCCGCAGTCATGCATGTGTTTGCATGAACGTCTTATCTGAATTTTCTGAATATTGTGGATCTATGCACCTCATAGCTTCAGAAAATTTTCTGAATTTTCTGAATAATGGGCAGATGATAGTACTTTTTGTAGCTCACAGGTTATGCAGTTGATAGTACCTTTTGTAGCACATACTACCTTTTTTAGTTTATGGTACAGAAATTTCATGAGGTACATGATTTTTGTATTGCATTTCATGTAGCTTATAGCACAGTAAAAGATTATGCTTCTGAATTTAGGTGGACTTTTACTTGATCTAGCTTCATGTTTTTTCTGAATTTTTGGTTCTGTATTTTCCTTTAGCTGTAATTAGGTTATGATTTTCTGTTTGGAATTAGCTAGGCCAGCTTGAACCAGTCATGTTTTCCTCTAAAATTAACAAGGCCTGCTTGAATTAACCAATGTTTCTGAATCTTTGCATATATATGCTATAGTTCCAATAATTTTAATTTATGTTTACATAACTAGTTATGCATGCCCAACTGTTCATAGGATCCCTTTTTGTCATTCTTGTTTTGTTTTTGTAGCATGCCCATCTACCAAACTCGATGGTCGGCAAAGCGGCTACACGACATAGCCAATGCCATCGAAGGGAAAAAGAGGAAATGTAATAAGCAAGTCCAGTTTCGGGGATTTGCTTCACATCTCTGATTTGCTTCCTCCTCTGGAAGGGCTTCTCGATTTCGTAGTTGTGAGGATTGATCCTAAGAAGCGTCTGCTCAATATCTTTTTGTTTCCTCTTTTTTCCTTTTTTCGCAACATCCATTGATTTCTATGTTTTTGTGTATTGCAGGATAAATGACCAGAAGAAGATTCGCTTTACAAGAGATATGGTTAAGAAGATATTCAATGCCCCATCTGGTAGCAAGCCGTTACAATTCGGGAAGAGGGGCAAGGCAGATTTCCGTGATGTTTATTAGGATGGTGAAAGGGCCTTTTTTCCTGTGCGACATGTTTAGTAACCGAGACAACAAGTATACTATAGCTATTACCTCTAGTAGTCTATGGAACTGAAGCTTGGAAGAATCATGTGTCATGCTGGGGCATGCCCCCCCTTGTTTTGCTCTATTTTGTATGCTGGAGCATCATTCATTCAACCATTCTTGCAAATGTTTCTGGTGTTGCACACCAATATACGATGTAGAGATGATAATCCAATGAAAATTATCTTGCTGGAGTATGTTCATTTTGTATGTTCTCACCTACTGGTGTATCATATTGTTTGTATTGGAGCTCTTGTTGCATGAGGAATTTTTGAATGGAGAAATATACTATAATCATCGTTTTCTATGTAACATGATCTGTTGCTCTTTATTAACCATAACAAAATCAGCAGCTGAACACATTTTCTCATTATAACATCATGTTCCTGCAACTTGAATACATGGATAGATGTTCCTATAACATCATCAAATATAGCGAAAATTCCTCATGCGAAAATTGCCTTGGACATGACTCTCTTCCCCTTCAGTCCCAGCTTCCTACATCATAGAGTTTTTTTTTGCAGCTATCATTTTCTATCTCCATGGAATCAACAATTTTTTTCTTGTTTCAGAAAATCAATTACATAAGATATCAAATGAACAGTTTACCAATTTTTTTACAGAGGTCAATTAACATGCAACATTTGTTTCTGGCCTACATTTTTTGAGGAATTCAGAAACACTCTGATTTTCTCACAAAAACATACAAAATCAAACCACATCAGAGGCACTCTCGCATGAGTGATTTTTTTATGAACATCAGAGCCATTTTTCTATTTTTTTGCAACATTGGAGATTGCAACTACAAATACAGGGGCTCGTGTTTCGGAGACAGAACAAGTAAAACAGGGGATGTCCCTTGTTGTATCCACACACAGGGTTTGATATGTTGTGTTTCAGAGTTTCATGCTTCAGAGTTAAATAGAATTTGTGTTTCAGAAACAGAGTTTCAACTAGGATTCCTGATGCAATCTGGTCGAAGGAGCTTCAGGAAACACCACCGGTGGGTTCCTGAACCAGGCTGAAACACCCCGGCGGCGGTCGGAGCTTAGAACGATGGCCACTGCTCTTCTTGTAGCAGGGCCTCTCGGTGAGCTCGATCTGCGTTGGATCCAAGCATCTTCTGCGCGATGTGGTGAGCCATGGTGTTGCAGAGAGGATATTTGGCTGCTCCCATGCTGGCAGCAGGTGATTTTGGGGCGGGGTGGCGCCGCGCTGGGCGCGGGGAGGGAGTGGGGGGTGGGAGGGCAATTAAGGTTCTTTGTTTCTGCAACAACACGCTTGTTGCGGGAGTTAACGAGGAGCCATGCGGGGCGCGGATACTACATCGGGCTGCAAGGATCCAACGGCCATCGATGCGGCGGATAACTATAAAACATCGGCCGGCTGACGCGTAGCAGCGCCCGACTTATAAGGCACCCCCTTTTGCGTGGGTCCCACCACCTGCATGATGGTGATTGGTGTGGAAGATGTGTCAGATGACTTATAAATCAGGTGACAACCAAACAGCCGTGACTTATAAGTCACTAGTTTTAAGTCACCTGACTTATAAATCGGGTGACTTATTGAAACCAAACAGGCCCTGAAGAGATCGGCCGAGGGGACCTCGGAGCCTGCAGCCGTTACCTCGGAGCCTGCAGTCCATCGATGTCCCTCGGACTCGAATCGGTGAAGGACTTGGCGCCGACGAGCTTGTTGTTGCACAAGCTGGCGTTGAATCCTGGCGCGTCCACGCACTTGCACCTCCAGGTGGACCTGACGGGGCTGAGCCCGGTGTCGCTGAAGCTGGCGCGCTCCGGCCAGATGCCGCTGTCGACGAAGCCGATGACGATGCCGTCGCCGAACTCGGCGTCCGGCCACGCGCCGAAGTCGTCGTGGAGGCCCATGAACCACGGCGACCTCGTGGTATGGATGTGGTACAGCCTGTCCCTGTACACGCGGGACACGCCGGGGACGGTGGCCATGCGCTGGGCCTCGCCGGCCGTGAGACGAACGGAAAAACCATGCATGACGGTGCCGTAGGTGTAGCGGATGCGGTTGGAGTTCTTGCCCAGCATGGACGCGTACCAGCGGTCGAGGGTGTCGAACTTGGACGGCTTGGCGAGGTGGTTGGTGAGGACGATGTAGGTGTGCGAGGTCGAATGATGAGGCTGCTTGTGCTCCTCGGCAATGGCGTTCTTGGGCTTCGGGGTGACGGAGGAGTGTGGACTGGACAAGGAGGAGAAGTAGCAGGGAGCAGCGCAAGAGGATGGGGGTCATGGAAGCCATTGTTGAATTGGTGTGAGTGAGGTTGTGGTTGCAGTGGAGGGTTGCATGTGAGTGATGGGTTTTATAGGGGGCTTGAGCAGCTCAGCTCAGATCAGCAGGAAAATGCATCGCCAAGAGAAAGATATTTGCATCGCATCGCCAAGAGAAAAATATTTTCTATCTTAGTTCTAAGCTTGCATTACCATCTGTCTTAGCTAAATATATTTGCATCGCATCCTCAGCTAGTGGCAGCTAAATGCGGACTCCAAACAAAATTCTGATGGCACATGAATGAATTTTGATGAGCAAATTAAATCTCCAATTCAAGTCTTGGACATAGCCACTTGGTCATTCGGAGCTCCATTATTTGTGATGAAACAGGCTTGCGAACGAAAAATGAAAACAGAATGACTAATTTACATCTAGATGATATTTAAGGATGTCACATCTAAGTGTTTGTACCGTCCGATCTGTCTCTGCTTTATTATTCGGGCACGAGGTGATGCGCTCGCATCGTCGCGTTGTCTCGTCTGTCGGGCCGAGTGGGATACAGCGCAGCGGCCTCCGGTTTTTTGTTTGGGCCGGCCTTCGATTTTTGTTTGTTTATTGGGCTTGCTTTAGAATCCGAACAGTCTAACCTGATCTGGAGTCCCGTCCTCACTCTCCTCGCCTCTTTTCCCATCCTCATCCCTTGTTCTGCCACCACTGTAGTCCTTCTGACTCGAATCCAAGGGAGAGACAACCTGATCTGGTGGGCTTGCGGCGACAGAGATGGCAGGGGAATCCAGCGGAGTGAGTGTTCATCCCCTCTTTCTTTTCCTCGCCTTTTTTTCCTGTTTTCCCATGCCATCTAGGGATGTTTGTTTGTTTTGAGGGATGAACATCAAGAAACTGGGGGGGGGGGGGGGGGGAGTGTTTATATGAGTGGCATACATGAGGTGCTTGCTGTTTTTTCGTGATATATTAGATTCGTTTGCATCACACATTTTTTTAAAGAGAAAATGAAATGTTTTTAAGTGTGGAATGTCTGAATACATGCCTATGTATGCAGCTGATGAATAGTACTCCCTCTGTAAACTAATATAAGAGCGTTTAGATCACTACTTTAGTATTCTAAACACTCTTACATTAGTTTACGGAGGGAGTAACTAGCAATCCAACCCGGTCATGTTCATGCCCATGGCTGTAGATTTGTTTTCTGTGTGAATCTGATTGTAGCAGCGAGCACCCCCAGTTTTGTAACTTGAGTTTGTACATCTAGGGACTTCCAGTTTTTTTGTGTGTGTGAATCTGAATGTAGCAGCGAGCACCCCAGTTTTGTAATTTGAATGTAGCAGCTAGCACCCCATTTTGTAATCTTGAGTTTGTAGCACATACTACATATAGACAGCAGACAGAGTTGCCTTCCATTTTTGTCTGAAATTTGAGAGGCATAATGCGAGTGGATAAACATTTTCAGTGGCATACATTGCAATCCTTCTTTTTTCAGACAGGAATGTCTGAATTTTTGTGTGTGTCTGTTTGTAGGGAGCATGTGTAGTCTTCTTCTGAATACTTCAAACTTCTCAGACTAAGCGAGGTCTTTTTGATTTCTTAAAAGTTGTGGCACATGGAACAACTCCAGAAATTGAAAGTATAGTAGTAGCAGGCCCGAATGTATAGCTTTTGTTTTTCAGATTTTTACAGATTTTCTGTTAAAATATTTTTTTGTTTGAAGATATGTGATTTCAAAATCTAACAAGAGTATTTTCTGATCTATGAGCACTAGAGAAAATTTATGTGATAAGGTAAGTGAAACAGATGGTAACTAGGTGGATAAACTCATCTGGTGCTGAACCTTTTTTGAAATGAACTCTGTTTAAGTTATATCATAGCAACCTGAACTTTCAGTATAGTCTACTCCAGATTCAACTTATTTTATAAGTTTTTTTAGTCTATAAGAGTTTTAGGTGTCCACTCCTTCCGAGCAGGATGAGAAGTGTACAATGGAGGCGGTCTTAAGTACCTCTGAACACACCTCCTAGTTTGTTTTTGTACGCCCCCTAGTTCGTTTGTGTGTGTTTGTGGGGGGTCCCCAGTCCAAACCGACCATCGACTCGCAACTAGGGGTGTGTGTTTTCTCAGGGCCCCAAGGTGCAAGCTGACCATCGACTCACAACTAGGAGGTGTATGTGTTTGTCGGTGCCCCTAGTTGCATGTTGACCATCGACTCGCAACTAGTGTCGGTGCCCTCAATTGCATGTCAACCAACGACTCGCAACTAAGGTTTGCGTGTGTTTTGTCGAGGGTCCGATCCCCAGTTGCATGCCGACCATCGAATCGCAACTAGGGGTGTGTGTGTTTGTCGGGGCACCCAGTTGCAAGCCGACCATCAAGTCACAACTAGGTGTGTGTGTGTTTGTCAAGGGTTCCTAGTTGCAAGCCGACCATCGACTCGCCACTAGGAGTGTGTGTGTTTGTCGAGAGTCCCCAGTTGCATGTCGATCATCGACTCACAACTAAGGTGCGTGTGCGTGCGTGCGTGTGTGTGTGTGTGTGTGTGTGTGTGTGGAGAGTCCCCAGTTGCAAGCCGAGCATCGACTCGTGACTAGGGGGAGTGTGTTTTTATTTGTTGAGGCTCCCCAGTTGTAAGCTAACCAGCGACTCGCAACTAGGGGCATGTGTGTGTTTTCAGGGGCCCGGTTGCAAGCCGACCATTGACTCACAACTAAGGGCGTGTCTGTATTTGTCGAGAGTCCCCAGTTGCATGTCGATCATCGACTCACAACTAGGAGTGTGTGTGTTTGTCGAGGGTCCCTAGTTGCATCTAGACAATCGACTCGTAACTCGGGGTGTGTGTGTGTATCTGTGTTTATCGTGATCCCCAGTTGCATACCGACCATCGACTCACAACTAGGGGTGTGTATGTTTTCTCGGGGCCCCCACTTGTAAGCCGACCATCGACTCGCAACTAACGGTGTGAGTTTGTGTGTTGAGGGTCCCCAGTTGCATGTCAACCATCAACTCGCAATTAGGGGTGTGTGTTTAGTTGAGGGTCCCCAATTGCATGTCGACCAGTGACTCGCAACTAGGGGTGTGTGTGTGTTTTCGGGGGCCCCGATTGCAAGCCGACCATCGACTCGCAACTAGGGTGTGTGTGTTTTTGTTTGTCGAATGTCCCCAATTGCAAGCCGACCATCGACACGCAACTAGGGGA
The DNA here is from genome assembly GCA_032464435.1 of Aegilops umbellulata. NCBI lineage: Eukaryota > Viridiplantae > Streptophyta > Magnoliopsida > Poales > Poaceae > Aegilops > Aegilops umbellulata. The sequence continues at coordinate 338,981,843 of CP136058.1, forward strand.
TGTGTGTGTTTTGTTGGGGACCCCACTTGTAGACCACCGACTCGCAACTAAGGGTGTGTGTGTGTTTGTCGAGAGTCCCCAGTTGCATGTCGACCATCGACTCGCAACTGGGTGTGTGTGTGTGTGTTTTTGTTTGTCGAGTGTCCCCAATTGCAAGCCGACCATCGACACGCAACTAGGGTGTGTGTGTGTTTTGTCAGGGACCCCACTTGTAAGCCGACCATCGACTCGCAACTAAGGGTGTGTGTGTGTGTGTTTGTAGAGAGTCCCCGGTTGCATGTCAACCATCGACTCGCAACTCAGGGTGTGTGTTTTGTTGAGGGTCCCCAGTTGCACGTCGACCAGTAACTCGCAACTAGGGGGCGAGTGTTTTTTCGGGGCCTTTGGTTGCAAGCCGACCATCGATTCACAACTAAGGGTGTGTGTGTTTGTCGAGAGTCCCCAGTTGCAAGCCGAGCATCGAATCGCGACTAGGGGGTGTTTGTTTTTGTTTGTCAAGGGTCCCCAATTGCATGTCAACCATTGACTCGCAACTAGGGGTGTGTGTTTTGTCATGGCCCCCAGTTGCAAGCCCACCATCGACTCGCAACTAAGGGTGTGTGTGTGTGTGTTTTGTCGAGAGTCCCTAGTTGCATGCCGAGCATCGACTCGCAACTATGGGTGTGTGTTCTTATCGAGGGCCCCGAGTTGCAAGCCGAGCACCGACTCGCAACTAGGTGTGTGTGTCGAGGATTCCCAGTTGCATGTCGACCATTAGCTCACAACTAGGGTGTGTGTGTTTTGTCCTAGCCTCCAGTTGCAAGTCGACCATCGACTCGGAACTAAGGGTGTGTATCCGTTTCTCGAGAGACCCCAGTTGCAAGCCGAGTATCGAATCACGACTAGACGGTGTTTGTTTTTGTTTGTCGAAGGTCCCGGTTGCATGTCAACCATCAACTCGCAACTGTTAGAGTTATAATATAAGTCATGTACCCCTTTGTATTTATCCCGTTGTATAAGGGGTTTCCTGCATATGTTCCACACCTGTACATGTATATATATCGGCCTATGGCCTCATGGGAATACAAGTTGCATATTTCCTAACATGGTATTAGAGCCCTAGGGTTTTTTTTTTCGCACGCCGCAACTCGTGCTCGATCCCGTCGTGCACCGTTTCCGTTTCCTTCTCTCCGGACGGCCGCTGCTGCTTCCTCTCCTATTCTGCTCCGGTGGAATCTTACCCATCCATCCACGCCAGGTCCTGATCCGCCGCCCCGGCCTGAAGCATCCACGCCCGACGGCCTCCTCAGCACGCGCTGGGGCGCTGCTTCTTCTTCTGGACGCCACAGCCGCCACGTGGTCTGCAAGGTCGGGCAGACTAATCCGGCCGCTCGCTGTTGGCCCGTGACGGCCCGCCTGAACCTGACGTGTGCATGTACAAGTCTCATCCCAATGTGTGCTTGTCCACATGCGGCTGCTGCACCATCTTCCTCCTGTGAAGGCCCGTGACGTGGTGCACTAGCCTCCCCCACTTGATTCTGCTCCGCCGCTGCCTACTGATTCCGATCTGATTTGCTCGGCCGCTGTGTTGGCTGTTTGACTGGTTGCCTTCCGATAAAAAAAAAGGAAGCATAATGTCGTCGGGTACAATTTCCTCTCCACACTGTCCGCTGATTTTGGAAGGCGTACCGTACACTGATCCTGTCTCGCATATGCGCTTTTCCTCGGTGCTTGGTGCTCGTCAGCCTGTGACGTCGTCCGCTACAGCATCTTCCGCCTGTTGTGTTGGTCACTCCTCAGCGACTCTTCTCCCGACCTCTGCACATGGTGACCGTCGCTCTACGTCGACTCCTCTCGCGACTTTCACTGGTAGTGCTGGTGCATATGGTTCCGTCGACTCCGCCTCGCACAGGCGTCTTCCATTGACGCTTGACGCTTGTCTACATACGGCCTCGTCTCCTCCACCGGCCTGTGTGGATACTACTGGTCATGCTACACCGCCACATCTAGCGGCTTCCACAGGTGGTGGTGGCCGCTTCTCTCCCGGTGCTCCCGGTGCTACTGCGTCGACTACTTCAGCTGTTTACTTCACTGAGGAGGAGATTGCGCGGCTTCGCGCCCTGCTGGTTGCCTCAGACTCTCTATTGTCGGGCGCATCTACGTCGACCTCTTCAGTTGCGCCCCTGACCGAGCAGGAGATTGTGCGAGTTCGATGCCTGCTAGTTCCATCCTCCGGTTCTCCATCGACAGGTTCTGCTGGTTCTGCTGCTGACTCTTCTGGCATTGTGAGACCACCTTCTACACAAGCAGGTACATCTCCGTGGATTCTTGATACTGGAGCATCTTTTCATATGACTCATGATTCATCCACTCTGTCCTCTACTCGACCTCTCGATTCTCCTGTTCATGTTCTTACTGCTGATAGTACCTCTCTCCCGGTTATTGGCCGAGGCATTCTTAGCACTTCTTCTTTTCATGTTCCTGATGTTGCTCATGTTCCCCGACTTACCATGCAGCTCATTTCTGGTGGACAAATTGTTGACTCTGGTTGTCGTGTCATTCTCGACTTTGACTCTTGTTCCGTTTTGGACCGCCATACTGGTACTCTCCTTGGTGCCGGTCCTCGACGTCGTGACTCTCAGGGTCTCTGGGAGCTTGACTGGCTTCATCTTCCGTCCGCTGCTGCTGCCGCCAGTCTCTCCTCCTCTGTTGCCTTGTCTACCAGCTCTTTTCAGCAGTGGCATCATCGCCTTGGTCACCTATGTGGCTCTCGTCTCTCATCCTTAGTTCGACGTGGTCTTCTTGGATCCGTCTCCGGCGGTGTGTCTTTAGACTGTCAGGGCTGTCGGCTTGGTAAACAGGTCCAGTTACCTTATCCTCACAGCGACACTGTGTCTCAGCGTCCTTTTGACCTTGTTCACTCTGATGTCTGGGGTCCAGCTCCCTTTGCCTCGAAGGGAGGTCATCGCTACTATATTATCTTCATAGATGATTTCTCTCGGCACACATGGATATATTTTATGTCTTCTCGTAGTGAGGTCTTATCTATCTATAAGCATTTTGCTGCAATGGTCCACACTCAGTTCTCTACGCCTATTCGTGTGTTCCGTGCTGACTCTGCTGGAGAGTATATCTCCAAGATGTTGCGTGGAGTTCTTGCCGAGCAAGGTACTCTTGCTCAGTTCTCTTGTCCTGGTGCTCATGCTCAGAATGGCGTGGCTGAGCGCAAGCATCGTCACCTTCTTGAGACGGCTCGTGCGTTGATGATCGCCGCCTCTCTTCCACCTCACTTTTGGGCCGAGGCTGTTTTCACTTCCACCTATCTCATCAACCTTCAGCCTTCCACTGCTTTGCAGGGTGGCGTTCCTTTCGAGCGTCTCTTTGATCGTTCTCCTGATTACTCGGCGCTTCGTTTGTTTGGTTGTGTTTGCTATGTTCTTCTAGCCCCTCGTGAACGCACCAAACTGTCCGCTCAGTCTGTTGAGTGTGTCTTCTTAGGCTATAGTGATGAGCATAAGGGCTATCGTTGTTGGGATCCTATCGGTCGTCGGATGCGTATTTCTCGGGATGTAACTTTTGATGAGTCTCGTCCTTTCTACCCGCGTCCATCTTCCTCAACCTTTTCAGTGGAGGATATCTCTTTCCTCACTTTTCCTGACACACCTCCCTCTGTGCCCAGTATTCCTATTCCTCGTCCTGCTGTTGCAGATCCGACGCCATCCTCTCCTACAGATTCTTCTCCACCTTCATCACCGACACATTTCCCATCTCCACCTTCATCACCGATACCTTCCCCTTCTCCACCTTCGTCCTCGCTACATTCCTCGTCTCCACCTCCAGTGATTCCACCTCTTCCCTCCTTTCCTTTTCATTATACTCGTCGTCCACGTGTTCTAGATAAATCCACTGACGTGCCATCTACTTCTGGTGCGTCGTCCTCCTCATCCCAGCCGCCTTATGGTCTTCGGGCTCGGCCTCGCCCTCCCCCTGACCGCTATTCTCCTAGTCGATATGCTCTTTCGGCTATACTTGAGCCTACGTCTTATCGCGATGCTCTTGTTCATCCTGAATGGCAGTTTGCGATGGCAGAGGAGCTTGCTGCTCTTGAGCGCACCGGCACGTGGGATCTTGTTTCTCTTCCTCCCGGTGTTCGTCCCATCACTTGTAAGTGGGTCTACAAGGTTAAGACTCGCTCTGATGGTTCTCTTGAGCGTTACAAAGCTCGTCTTGTGGCTCGTGGTTTTCAGCAGGAGCATGGTCGTGATTACGATGAGACATTTGCTCCTGTGGCCCATAGGACCACTATCCGCACACTTCTCGCTGTGGCCTCTATTCGTCATTGGTCTGTTTCTCAGCTTGATGTTAAGAATGCCTTTCTTAATGGTGAGCTGCGTGAGGAGGTATACATGCAGCCCCCACCTGGGTATTCTGTTCCTGATGGCATGGTCTGTCGTCTTCGTCGCTCTCTCTATGGCCTTAAGCAAGCCCCTCGCGCCTGGTTTGAGCGTTTTGCCTCTGTGGTGACTGCCGCTGGTTTTTCAGCGAGTGATCATGATCCAGCGTTGTTTGTCCACATTTCCACTCGTGGTCGGACTCTTCTTCTTCTCTATGTTGATGACATGATCATCACTGGCGACGACCCTGAGTATATTGCCTTTGTAAAGGCTCGTCTTAGTGAGCAGTTTCTTATGTCTGATCTTGGACCTCTTCGCTACTTTCTTGGGATTGAAGTCTCTTCTACCTCTGATGGCTTTTTTATATCCCAGGAAAAGTATATCCAGGATCTTCTTGCTCGTGCTGCTCTTACTGACGAGCGCATTGTTGAGACTCCTATGGAGCTCAATCTTCACCTCCGTGCTACTGATGGTGATCCTCTCCCTGACCCGACGCGTTATCGTCATCTTGTTGGCAGTCTTGTCTATCTAGCTGTCACTCGTCCGGACATCTCTTATCCGGTTCATATTCTGAGTCAGTTTGTCTCTGCTCCCACATCGGTTCACTATAGTCATCTCCTTCGTGTTCTTCGATATCTTCGGGGCACGATCTCTCACCGTCTATTCTTTCCTCGCTCCAGTTCTTTACAGCTTCAGGCCTATTCGGATGCTACGTGGGCTAGTGATCCTTCAGATCGCCGTTCACTTTCTGCTTACTGTGTTTTTCTTGGTGGTTCTCTCATTGCCTGGAAGACGAAGAAACAGATTGCAGTTTCCCGTTCGAGTGCCGAGGCTGAGTTGCGAGCAATGGCTCTTTTGACGGCAAAGGTGACTTGGTTACGGTGGTTACTTCAGGATTTTGGTGTTTCTGTCACTACACCGACTCTGCTCTTATCTGACAGTACAGGTGCTATTAGCATTGCGCGCGATCCTGTGAAGCATGAGCTCACCAAGCATATTGGTGTTGATGCTTTCTATGTGCGCGCTGGTGTGCAGGATCAGGTTATTGCTCTTCAGTATGTGCCTTCTGAGTTACAGTTGGCGGATTTCCTGACGAAGGCCCAGACTAGAGCACAACATGGCTTTTATCTCTCCAAACTCAGTGTTGTTCATCCACCATGAGTTTGAGGGGGGGTGTTAGAGTTATAATATAAGTCATGTACCCCTTTGTATTTATCCCGTTGTATAAGGGGTTTCCTGCATATGTTCCACACCTGTACATGTATATATATCGGCCTATGGCCTCATGGGAATACAAGTTGCATATTTCCTAACAGCAACTAGGCGGTGTGTGTTTTGTCATGGCCCCCGATTGCAAGCCCACCATCGACTCACAATTAAGGGTGTGTGTGTGTGTTTGTCGAGAGTCCCCAGTTGCAAGCCGAGCATCGACTTGCAACAATGGGTGTGTGTGTTTGTCGAGACTCCCTAGTTGCAAGACGAGCATCGACTCGCAACTAGGTGTGTGTGTGTGTGTGTGTGTGTGTGTGTGTGTGTTTGTTGTGGGTTCCCAATTGCATGCCGAACATCGACTCGCAACTAGGGGGTGTGTGTTTTGTCGTGGTCCACAGTTGCAAGCCGATCATCGACTCGCAACTAAGGGTGTGTCTGTGTGTGTGTTTGCCGAGAGTCCCAAGTTGTAAGCCGACCATCGACTCGCAACTAGGGGTGTGTGTGTGTTTGTCGAGAGTCCCAAGTTGCAAGCCGACCAACGACTCATGACTAGGGGTGTGTGTTTTGTTGAGGGTCCCTAGTTGCATGTCGACCAGTGACTCGCAACCCGGGGGGTGTTTTTTTGGGACCCCCTAATTGCAAGCCGACCATCGACTCGCAACTAAGGGTGTGTGTGTTTGTCGAGAATCACCAGTTGCAAGCCGAGCATCGAATCGCGATTAGGGGGTGCGTGTTTTTGTTTGTCGAGGGACCCTAGTTGCATGTCAACCATTGACTCGCAACTAGGGGATGTGTGTTTTGTCATGGCCCCCGGTTGCAAGCCCACCATCGACTCGCAACTAAGCGTGTGTGTGTTTCTCGAGAGTCCCCAGTTGCAAGCCGACCATCGACTCGCAACTAAGGGTGTGTGCGTGTTTGTCGAGACTCCCCAGTTGCAAGTCGAGCATCGACTTGCAACTAGGGTGTGTGTGTTTTGTCGTGGCCCCCAGTTGCAAGCCAACCATTGACTCGCAACTAAGGGTGTGTGTGTTTGTCGAGGGTCCCTAGTTGCAAGCCGTCCACCAGCTCGCAACTAGGGGTGTGTGTTTTGTCAAGGGTCCCCAGTTGCATGTCAACCATCGACTCGTAACTAGGTGGGGTGTGTGTTTGTTTAGGGCCTCCAGTTGCAAGCTGACCGTCGACTCGCAACTAGGGGGTGTGTGTTTTGTCGTCGCCCCCAGTTTCAAGCTGACCATCGACTCGCAACTAAGGGTGTATGTGTTTTTCGAGGGTCCCCAGTTGCATGTCCACCACCGACTCGCAAGTACGAGTGTGTGTGTTTGTTGAGGGTCCCCACTTGCATGTCGACCATCAACTCGCAACTAGGGTGTGTGTGTGTTTTGTCATGGCCCCCAGTTGCAAGTCCACCATCGACTCGCAACTAAGGGTGTGTGTGTGTGTTTGTGTTTGTCGAGACTCCCCAGTTGCAAGCCGAGCATCGACTCGCAACTAGGTGTGTGTGTGTTTTGTCGTGGCCCCAATTGCAAGGCAACCATTGACTCACAAAGGGTGTGTGTGTGTGTTTGTTGAGGGTCCCCATTTACAATTATTCCATTTTTTGATAGTTTTTTCCTTTTTTGATGTAATAAAAATTTACAAGGTACTTTTTCATGAAACCCCTAAAGAAAAAAGGATTTCTAGTTAATATAACTGCAATTTTGATAGAGACCGAATCTGCCACATACTCAGAATTTGTTCAGTAAGACTGAATTTTTTAGATTCAGAGTATCATAGAATTTCTGAAAATTTAAGAGCGTGGTTATGTGGCAGGAGGTGATTTAGGTGTAATTAGTAGCATCGTTCTAGGCTTATGTGAAACTTTTGAGCAGGGGAAGGACTTCATGCAGACTGAAATTAAGAGTGTGTTTGTTATACAGACTGATTTTTTGTTCATTCATACTGAATTTGTGTTCATCTAAGGCTGATTTTTTTTTTGCTTGATTGAGGTTGTAATTCTCCCCCTGGTCAGTTTGAAATTCTCAGTGGTCAGTCACATGCTTTTGTTTTTCCAGAAATGAATTTTGTTGTGATTCAGACATGGAACCCTAGCAGTCATACAACTCCGATTCTAGGGGATTCTATATACTTTTTCCTTGTTTTCATTTCTGATTCTAGACATTCAATTTTTTCCATTGGCTGGTTCCTCCTAATATGTCTAATTATGTACGTGCTTGTCACAATACGATTACAACAATTTTTCCGTGCTCAGTTCATACTTGACTATTCTTCAAAATTCTTTGTTTATCTATTCTTGTTTCTTTTTACAGGGGGGTGTAAGCAGAGATACCAACCATCAAAATTCAGAGAGCAATATCATCATTGAAGACCTGGACCAAACTTTTCATGGCAATGTTTCTGAAGAGGCCTCTAATATTGATTTAACAGAAACGGATGCATCAGATGGCATGTTGCTTGATGGTATCAGAAAATGGTAAATCATTTTTCACCGCACCAAACTTTTTTGTGTTTTCGTGCTTCTTTTTTGCCTTCATAAGTTCAGTCTTGTTTGAATATAATCTGTTCTATAAGAGCCTAATTTTCCTTTTTGTTATTTTGGTTTTTTTGTATGCAGCTGCAAAAGAGTGATGAGAGTAAACATGGGAGGAATGTTTTGAAGGAGCAAAGCAGGAAGGTAAATTGTTTTTTTTTAAATTAACATCTTTTACCTACCACGCCATCGGTTTTTTATTATAAGTAGTGTGTTATCATGCCAAGTACTCCCTCCGTCCCATAATGTAAGACGATTTTTGACACTACACTAGTGTCAAAACATGTCTTATATTATGGGACGGAGGAAGTACTTTTTTGTTTGATAGAGCTGAGTTACTAATTTTAACTTGTCTTTTTTGCTTGATTATCAGAGGTCAAGGGCTCAGATGGGAACAACCCAAGAATGTTTGAATAAAGGAAGAGCAAGTGCGTATAGCAGATTTAGCATAGGGTGTTCTTCCAAGATAGTCGACAGTGTTTGCAAAAGCAATTACAGAATGGAGCTTGTGAAGAACTCTGGATTCGGATACATGCTTGTGAAGAACTCTGGATTCAGGCAGTTTTGCCAAGGCCTACATCTGGTCCCAAGCTTTTTTTTTACAACAAACAAACAAATTAAGCCCACAAACACAAGGCCTAGGCCCAGGAGACTTGCCGAGAGTGTGGGGGTGGTGGAGGGGGAGAGGGACGGCCCAGCCCTGGAAGCGTCCAACAAAAAAGGACGAGCAACGACAAACAATCGAACGACAGGGTGACAAACAATTGAACGACAGGGTGACAAACAATTGAACGACAAAACAAGAACAGGGGCGATCGGGAGGCTACAAACAGGGTGATGTCATGTTAGATGTGACATAATTATGTCACATCTAGATGTGTCCTAGACGGACCCAAATGGAAATAATGAAACGGCCTCCACTACTACCCTTTTGTCTTTTCCTGAAGCTTTGCCTTGTCTCCACACGCAGCACATGCATGCAAGCGCACTGGCTTTCAGTTAACATTCTCGTTTTGTGCTACGAAGGAGAGGGACGAAACTACTCCCTCCGTTCCAAAATAGATGACTCAACTTTATACTAATTTTAATATAAAGTTAGTATAAAGTTGAGTCATCAGCCGTCGAGTTACTACTCTGGTGAAATCAGCCATGCAAAAGCCCTAAGTAATACAACATCACATGTGCCAAGACGTGAATAAGCCAGTCACAGTGGGTGTTCATATGAATTAAAAAATTGGAACTAAATTCAGAGATGTAATCAGTCTTGAACAATGTGATTACTGATTACAGGTTACATTTACAGTTACAATGGTTTCTGAGATTAATTTACAGAGTTGTGTATGCCCATTTGGCAGGTTTCTGTTTCTGTACTAGTAGTACTTTTGATCTGTACTCAACGACTTGCTGAGTACCCTTCTCAAGTTTATCCAGGCTATTCAGTAAAAGTAAATCGACAACAAATCTGAATTTGTTCACACACCTGCCCTACGACGACTGAGGTTGTTTGTAGCTCCACACAACATGTACACTACTCCAGTACAAATGCTACCAGCGAAGAGCTACCCAAGAAGACACTGGATGACTGGAATAGAGGTCTTCAAACACTCAGCAGCTGTGGACAAAAGCAGCAAACAGACGGCTGGAAATTCTTGATTCTCGCTGATCTTGCTACTTCCTGTCACACAAAAAATAAAGCTCTCATTGTACTACAAGAGTATCAAATTCCATTAGTTATGATGATGCATCAGCGGGGTTCAGCGCCAAGAAGCTAGTAAGGGCACCTTACACTTTGTCCAGAAAGATTGTAACGAGCGCACAACCATTTAGATCTTCTCCTACTAAGGGCATCTTCCATGCTGATTACTTGTGACTGCGAAAAGATAAGAATGATGACAAGTCAACTCCAGCTCCCAGCCCATAACATGATCATGCATCACATGCGGAAACATGTAGACAAGCTCAGTTGCATATCTACAGGAGGGCTATGAAATGCTCGCGGCAAGGCATACAGTTATCAACAGCTAAATTTTACCATGATGTTGTAAGAAAATAAGAACAGATACATTAAACTTTAAGAAGATACTGAGACATGTAACATTACAGATATCATCCAACTGCAGGTGCCTGAGAAAAATGAACAAAATTCATGATTAAACGGCCTTCCGAACGAAACACGGAGAGAATGAAACGGCCTCCACTCTAACTTTTTGTCTTCTCCTAAAACCTCAACTTGCCTTGTCCCCATCGAGTTACACTAATTAAACACACAACACATGCAAGAGCACAAGCTTTCAGTTAACATTCTAGCTTTGTGCTATGAGGGATGAAACCAACTGCCTAATCTGTCAGCAATAGCACATCATAGCAGACAAGGCTGTTCTCAGCCCCTAATCTGGAAACCAGATGTTCCTGTACAACTTTGGTGAAATCAGTCATGTAAAACCAAGCCCTAAGTAAGCACTACATTGCATTGTCTTGAACAATGTGATTGAGCTACATTTACAGTTACGAGGTGATGAATTTACAGTTAACGTATGACCATTAGCAGGTTTCAACTTCTGTGTCCGTCCGAAAATACTTGTCATCAAAATGGATAAAAAGGGATGTATCTAGAACTAATATACGTCTAGATACATCCTCTTTTATTCATTTTGATGACAAGTATTTCCGGACGGAGGGAGTACTTATGATTCATACTCAAAACTATGCTGAGTACCCTTCTATGTTGGTCATCTAAAGTTTACCTAGACCATATATACAGTATAAGGGTATTGCTCAACAGAACATGTACATGGCTGATGATCTACAATGCAAGTGCTACCAGCAAGAGTTACTCAAGAAGACGCTCAACCTCCACTAGAGGTCTTCGCGGGATTGTCCCCCATCTTTGTTGCTTCCTGCCAATCAAAAATAAAACTCTCATTGTACTGCAAGAGTACCAAATTCTCTTATCACGATGATGGCACTAATATAGGACTCAAGAATATACAAAGGCATGCCACATGACAGTCTTTTTTTTTAAGATCCAGATGATGGCTGGCATATATTGATTGATAGTAGAGAGCAGGAGCGGGAAAGAACATAAGGTGAGTGTGATCCGAGGATCAAGGAGTAAGAAAAACAAAAACAAAAAAACATGGTCATTTAGGATGACCAAGAGTGCCTCTAGCAATATCTCACAAGGGGTCCCCCAGGGGGTGCTCTAAACATGATGCTCTGGCCTGGCGCCAGAGATCAATGGTTCTTCTGATCGCAGCTAGGATGCTTGCCTAAGAGCCCTGTTTACCTCTGAAAATGCAGTTGTTTCGCTCTTGCCAAAGATCAGTATGAGTGATCGAGTTCCTTTTCTGAAACCAGGCTCTGCACCCGCAATCATGCTAGCAATTATCACTGAAGATCTGGTCTTGCTGCTCCATGCTTGGTGCTTGATGGAGTTACACCCTGCCCAGTGTGCAGCAGCGTTCCAGACATCCACTGAAAGCTTACACTGCCAGAAAAGATGGGAGCACGATTCTTAAGTTTCTGGAAACAAAGATGGCAGAAGTAGCCATTAGCCCAACCTCTGCGCTGTAGCCTGTCATTGCACCATAATCTGCTTTTGACCAGCAACCAAGTGAAAACCTTAATTTTCCCTGGTGCCCAAGCCTCCCAGAACAGCTTTCTATAGCAGGTTTTGGTCACTCCTTGGAACTGCAGTTTGTAGGCCGAGCTTGTGGAGTATAATCCGTTTGGCTCATATCTCCATTGGATCGAATCCGGAATGCTATCATGTAGATGAATGTCTTTTGTTCGTAGCCATCTCCGCAGAGCAATGAACTCATGGAGTGGAGCAGTTGTATGTTGTATCCCCATGAGCCAGGTCATTGATCCAGGTGTCGCCAGCAAGGGCATCTTTTACGCTTCTGTTTTTTTTCCGTGGATGCTTGAAGAGCAGCGGGAAGGCGATCCTCAGGGTGGTAGAACCCATCCAGGAGCAGTCCCAGAAGGAGGCGTCGCGCAGTCGGCAATGGTTACCATTGTTGCAGCGTTGAAAAGAGCTCTGTTAGTGACAACGCATGGCAGCTCAGATCCAACGCACAGCCATCTGAGACCCAGCGCACGGCTGAATCGTTGCATATCCTGGATGCCGAGGCCACCAGTAGCTATCGGGGAGCAAGCCGTAGGCCAGTTCACCTTACACTTGCCGCTGGTGAGCTCTTCGTCGTGTGCCCATAGGTAGCGACGCCGCGCCTTGTCCATGTCTTTAAAAAATCGTTTTGGGACCTTGAGGACAGAGATAGCGAATGTAGGCAGCGGAGAGAGAACACAACGAACCAGCACCTGTCTTACAGCTATCTTCATGAATTTGCCCTTCCATCCTGCCAGCCGTACCCTAATGCGATCAAGGATGAACTGCAGATGAACTATCCGAAGCCGCGAGGTTGTGATTGGCAGACCAAGGTATCTCAAAGGGAAGCTAGTGGTTTGCCATCCAAAACTTCAAAGAACATCAGAGAGGTTGATGTCCTTGCATCTGATGGGTGTGACAGTTGATTTTTGAGGGTTTATCTTCAGTCCAGACGTGTTTCCGAAGTCATTCAGAATCTGCATGAGCATGTCCACTTCTTCCTTCCTTGGGTTTCCAAAAACTGCATCATCCCCGTACAGGCTGCTCTCCTCGGCAGAGGATCAATCAGTTAGAGCTCAGCTGCTCTCTGAATCTATCGATGGAGAGGATCAATCGCGATAATGAAGAGAAAAGGCGACAGAGGATCACCCTGCGTTAAACCATGGCGATGAAGCACAGCCTGTCCTAGCCATCCATTGAGCAGGAACGAGGAAGAAGAGGTTGACAGTAGCCAGGCGATCCAATCCCTCCAGCGCGCACTGAAGCTCAGAACCTGCAGCAGCTGGAGCAGGTATTCCCAAGAAATTTAATGAGCCACACATAGAAGCACGCCCATTTAGATCTTCTTCTACTAAAACACCTTCCATGCTGATACTAGTGACCTGCGATCAAGGGAAAGACTGGGGATAAGAATGACGAAAAGTGAACGCCCAGCTTCTAACATGATTATGCATTACATACAAAAATGCAGAGAAATTCAATCGCAGATCTTTAAGATTGCTATGAAATGCTCACAAGAAAGCATATATCGAATGTCAAAGAGCAATACAAGCCTACACGGTTAACAACTACATATTACATATACTTCTAGGACAAATATGTAGAAAAATTTCACCATGTCACTTTTGTTTCTCAGTTGGAGTTTCTTTGTAATGGCTAAGGTTGTAATGGTAGTTTGGACCACTTGTTTCTTCCTATCTATATAATCACATGCAGCTCTCCTGCATGGTTCAAAAACAAACCATATTAATTCTTTAAAACTGAAACAGAGTTTTATCTTTGCGATGAAAAATTGAATCAAAATTAATCAAAGTTAACATTGCCATAAATGCCCTGGCAGCTCCTATTGTGATGACATTTGAACAACGGACAATATCAAAAGCATTGCTCCAGCCAAGACGTAATCCTTTACATGCCAAGTTGACCATCTAGTAAACAATATAGAATTCCATCGAGTTGGTTCCTCCAAAAAAACTCCCATTTGAGCTGAGGAAAAAAGAATAGATGAATTAACTTTAGAAGACACTCAGACTTGTAACATGAGTATCAAGTTGAAGACACAGATAATAGCAGGTACCTGAAAAACAAATTGAGAAACACTAATTCGTGGAAATTAAACTTTATGAAATGTAGCAAAAATTTATCTAATTTGATCAACCCCATACGACTACTTTCCCATATCATGAACTAACTAGTATCACTTGCAGCATTCAGATTATATCAAGGCTGAACATTGAAGTGCCTGATTGGGCTCTGGTCACAGAGAACATAAAGAAAGCCTCTTAATATTTTAGTAATCTCACTGCGAATGCGACTTGCCGAGTATTTCATATAAAATTGTACTTCTATATAAAAACAAATAAAATTATAGGATACAGAAGAGATCAATCAAGTATGGTCCCCATAAAAGCAACTAGGTGTTGGGGCGCGCCCGTGGCGCGCCGGGGAGCTGGGCGGTGCCTGGTTGTACTCGCCCCTTTAACACCCTTTTCTATTCTAATTAGCGTTTGGGATGATTACTTTAATTAAGAAACTTAGCAGCAAAAATAGAAATATAGACTGTACAGAGAAAGCCCATTATGGTTCTGAACATGAAACATCTGACAGACAATAGTGCACTTAACATAAGCAGCAACATAGGTTTAGTGTCTTGAAAAGCATATGATAAGAGGGCCCAAAAGCAAACGATAGGTTATCACAGGATATAGCATAATTAGGAGTACTTAGTGCTACATTATATTAGATTATATTGACACAGGGGCTGAAGCGTTTTCGATGGTGCATCTAGAGGCGGTGCACGGTGAGGACCAGGCGGCGCTTTGAAGTAATCCTGAAACGAAATGCACAGATGTCTCCTTCGCAAATGTTGGCGCGGCAACGAAACTCAAACCAGTTGGTGGTTATAGTGGTCCTCTTATCAGTTCCTAGCATCATGCGACATTCAGCGAGCAGATGGCCGTCTACAAGTCTAACCATGAGTGTATCATTGTTTGGATCAATGTAGTCCAGTAGGCTCTTCAGTATAGTTAACCTGAAAATACTGGTAGAAGAAAGCAAGTTATTTACATGGACAAAAATTGTTGTGTGATATGGAAGATAAGAGCGTGTTCTATGGATATTAATGATATTAATGGTGTTAGCAAAGTACTGTTATTGACTACAGGTCTTGAGGACCCAAAATTCTGAATGCTCAAGTAAAATGGCTGATGAAAGAGCAAAGAGAAGTCAATATTTCTGGTGTGCAATTGACGATTTGAGTATGTACAGCCTAGTGTATGAACAGAGAACAAACGAATGAAAAAATGGTAAGCTAGAAAAGATAAAGTAGAAATTTCAAAAGTGGCAGGAGAAAAATAACAACAGACCAGGTGTTGATCTATCTGGTACACAGTGAGAAAGGGAACATAATCAGTATTTGTAAGATGACTAAACTGCTGACTGTTAAGTAGTATGAACAGAACATGATTTTTTATATCTTAAGCATGGATAGAACAATAGTATAAATAGGAAAATATGTGCAACTTTCGTTTGCATCATCACAAAGTTACAGCTGTTAAGGTAATTAAAATGCATAAGAAAACAACATTGTATATTCTGTAAAATGGCTGGTGAAGCTCATGAAAAGAGTGAAGTAGTATGGGTGGGGGATGCGTTGACGTGGACAGCCTTGGAGACATTGTTGTGTTACAGAGGTGCTGGGCATCGGTCTTTAATTTTCACACATTTGAAGTGAATTAGTGTGCAAAAAAGTTGTGCGTAAACTCTTCTCCATTGCAACTTCAACAAAGTAAGTTCTGAAGCTAAATCGGTTCACTATTGCTCTCTATAGGATCAGCAAAATAAGCTGTAATAGCTCAGTAACAAGTCATAGCAACCTGTAGGCCATCATTGCAAATATAGCAAAAGGGAAAGATGGGTAGTACTGAGAATAAATATTTTCAACTTCTGTTGATTACACTAACCAATACCTCTACCCAGGACCGAAATCCATGCACTGTTACTAAAGCTATGAACAGGCAGTTGTTTCTGAAAACTCTCAATAGATGATCGAACTAAAAAAAGAGATGATTGTCCACACAATCTCTAACTTTTTTTATGAATACCATATACCTACTGGCTACTGCTAGCACAAAAAAGCGTTTCGCACAGCAGACAGCAGAAAAGTCAAAGCTCATGTATCAGAGAAGAGGCCGTCACCTTGGTGAAATCCGAGGAAATATGCCCCTGCTCGGCACCACAATGACAGTTTCATAGCAGCAGGAATCCCTGTTCTTGGCTTCTCATGGGTAGAAGATGGACACTGTCAATTGGTCTTGCAAATTGTCAGTGAGTGCTGTTTGCAAGGTGTAACAGAATTCCATACTCGATCTCATAGATCCCTATAGAATTCTCTTTACAGTAATGTCTATGTTGGATTCTCCGGTCGAAATACGGGAAAACTCCATCAAATTCTTTATGGAAACGGAGTTTTGCGAATTCTCCCCGGGACTGGAAGATCATTAAATTTACCTGATAGAATAGCACCCTCTGCAGCCGCACACAAATGATCTTCACCCGCCTGAGCTTGAATTGTGTGCATGTTAGACCTGCAAGAAGTCACCACAAGGAAAAACAACTCTGTAAATGCGGCTCCGGGATAACACAACATTTGACATGTCAAGCACACTGCAAGCACCAGTGATTAGACAATATAGACAGGTTGTAAGCATGCATACAAGAACTGCGAGTGCAAAGAAGCACTTATTGCATAGCATATAAGGCAAAGCTCATTTGTACCAGAGAAGAGGCCTTAACCTTGCTGATTTCCGAGAAAATTTGCTCCTGCTCATGCAGCATTCGCCTGGCAATGGTCACAGCAGAGCAGGAATACCTTTCTTCACCTTCTCTTCCTGCCTGGAAGCTCTCCTTTTCTTGGCTTCCCACATTTAGAAGATAGACTGATAATTAGTATAGCAAACTGTCAAGTACATGTTTGCAAGGTGAGGCGAGGCCGCGAGGGTGTCCTAAATTTACGTGATACAATAGCACTCTCTGCAGCCGCACACAGATGATCGTCACTGATGGATTTTCAATTTCAGATAATTCACAAGGCCAAATACCCATACCACCTGAGCTTGAATTGTACTCTACTACGTATAACCTGTAAGAAATCATGGCAAAGAAACCAAACTATGTAAATTTGGCTGATAGAAGATAACACACCTAGCATCTCAATTGCACTGCAAGCACACCGGTGTTTAAACATTATAGACAGGTTTACAGCATGCATATAACCACATTTGGTTCAGCTTTCGTTTGCAAATATTGAGTGAGTTCTGTGATGGTTATACTAGATTTAAATGAAGTAACAACCACATTTACAGAGAACTAACCTCTGTCCTTCATGGTCAGGTTATCAACATCCACCAGCAAAAACAAAATTCAGAATCACTTCGAGCAGAGCTGAAAGCCCAATTTTGGAGTTCATCAGATCCCTGTTACAAACAACAAGCAAAAACGCTGAATCACATGACCACCAATCAAAAATAACAGAGAACACCGGCAAAGTAATAAAATCCATGTGAATTATTCAACCCCGTCACTGGAGCAGCATGCTACATCCGACAAAACACCATAGCAAAATCACAGAGTAATCAAGCAGTAAAACAGAGGACAAAATTAGCACCAGATGATAACTGAACTTTTCATTGCAATTTCATTCCAGGCTACATTCATTCCAGGCTACATAGGACAAGACGGCACATCATATCAACACCAACAGACAGAAAACACCAGACACGAGCAGCTACTACCCAGTATTGTCAACGGTGGCGAACGAAAACCTAGGCGCGCTCCCCGCGGATGCGGCGTGCAAGCTGGATGTCCTTGGGCATGATGGTGACGCGCTTGGCGTGGATGGCGCAGAGGTTGGTGTCCTCGAACAGGCCAACCAGGTACGCCTCGGCGGCCTCCTGCAGCGCCGACACGGCGGAGGACTGGAACCTCAGGTCGGTCTTGAAGTCCTGGGCGATCTCCCTCACCAGGCGCTGGAAGGGGAGCTTGCGGATGAGCAGCTCCGTGCTCTTCTGGTACTTGCGGATCTCCCGGAGCGCCACGGTACCTGGGCGGAAGCGGTGGGGCTTCTTCACGCCGCCGGTGGCCGGGGCCGACTTGCGCGCCGCCTTGGTCGCCAGCTGCTTCCTCGGCGCCTTGCCGCCAGTGGACTTGCGTGCCGTCTGCTTCGTGCGGGCCATCGGAGAAGAGGGGTGGGTGAGGGTGTGGCCGTGTGGGTGCTTCGCCGGTGAGGGATTTGAGTTTGGGTGGAATGGGACGGCTCAGATTCTCTAACTTGCTTATAGCAAGTCAGAGGCAGCCCAGCGCACGCCAGATGCCGCTCGTTCTCGATCGGTCGGCTGCTTCTTTCGATCCCTCACTCAGCCTAAAATAAGCAGCCCAGCCCAGATTTCATAGCCCACCTAAAGGCCTACTTCAACACAGTGGAGGGAAAACAAAACTTCAGGCGGGAGCACGAGAGGATTTTGGCGGGGAAACGTGTGCTGCGCTGCTCTGTCGCGCGCTGTCTCAACTTTGGGCGATCGCTGCGGCAACTCCAAGGAAATCAGCTGGCCGATCGAGGAAAACTTCTGGCGATCGATTCCAGCATCCGTTCCTCCTCCTCCTCCTCCTTCCAGATTACAGGTAGCAACCACAAATCTCCCCTCTTTGTCTTGTATTTTCTTCACAAATTGGAAATTTTCTTACTTGTATTTGTTCATGATTCCTGCAGTAATTATTGAGTTCATGTCTTCAAATTAAGAGATAATGGCAGAAACCAACAAGTAAGTTAGGCTTACACTGGAATTCCTTTGCTGACATCTAGATCTATAGCAAGTTAGGCTTACACTGGAATTACCTATATATTTATTTTGGTGCAGGGAGAATGTGATTCGTACGTCCTTACCTCAAGTTGGTCAGAAATTCACAGACTTGGCTGAGGCATGGTCATTTTGGGTTAACTATGGAGGCCGGGCAGGTTTTGAGGTCAGAAAAAGGTCAAGCTGGAAAAGTAAAATTGATGGAGTGGTAACTTCATGTAGATATGTGTGTGCAAAGGAGGGTCGTCGAATACAAGACAAGAGGGATCATCTCACAAAGAACCCTAGAGCTGAAACAAGAACAGATTGTGATGTCCATATGTGTCTTTCATTAGATCGAGTGGCAGGACATTATGAAGTGGTGGAGGTAGTGCTTGCTCACAATCATGGTGTCTACTTACCACAAACTTTCCATTTGATGTCATCACAACGGAGGATTTCAGAATTGCAAGCCGTTGAAATTGAGGCTGCCGATGACTCTGGAATTAGGCCAAGGCATGCACATGACTTGGCTAGTCGCCTTGTTGGGGGGCCAATGAATCTCAGCTACACGCCTCGTGATCACAAAAATCACTTGCAGAGCAGGCGCCAAAGAGAGTTAGCATATGGTCAGGCGGGAAGCATGTTGAAGTATTTTCAACAAAAGCAGGCTGAGAATCCGTCTTTCCAGTATACTTTACAATTGGATTCCGAAGAACAAATAAGTACTATATTCTGGGCTGATGCAAAGATGTGCATTGATTATGCACACTTTGGAGATGTTATCGCCTTTGACACTACTTTTGGCACAAACAAAGAATATAGGCCTTTTGGTGTTTTCGTCGGATTCAATCATTTTAGAGAGACCGTTATTTTTGGTGCTGCTCTTTTGTTTGATGAAACACGTGGCTCTTTCAAATGGTTATTTGAGGCTTTTGTAGAGGCACACAACGGAAAGCAACCTAGAGCTATATTTACCGACCAAGACACGGCAATGGGATTGGCTGTTGGGGATGTTTTCACCCAAGCATGGCATGGCTTGTGCACCTACCACATCATGCAAAATGCCGTCAAGCACTTGTGCAATAGCAAAGTTGAAGAATCAAAAAAAGAGGAAGATGAAGAACCTCATATCCTCTTAGATTTCAGCACTTGTATGTATAATATTGAGGACAAGGCAGCCTTTGAAGAGGCATTTGACATCATGAGAAATAAGGTGGATAAGAAGAAGGCCTCATGGCTAGATAGCATCTACAAGTTAAAAGAAAAGTGGACTGAATGCTACATGAGGGATGTTTTCACATTGGGAATGAGAAGCACACAATTAAGCGAGAGTTTCAATAGTGATTTGAAAAAACATCTCAAATCAGATTTTGACATCATTCGCTTCTTAAAACATTTTGAAAGGGCTGTGCAAGGAAAAAGAAACAAGGAGCTAGATGCAGAATTTGAAGCTACTAAAAAACTGCCTAGAATAGGGATGGAGACTCCTATGTTGTTGCAAACAAGCGAAGCTTACACACCGACCATATTTGAAGCATTCAAATCTGAATATAGAAGATCCATGGCTGCATGTAGTAGAGCATTGGATGGAGATAATACATATGTTGTTACAATTGTGAGGGCTAATGGTGATTTGAGCTCCGAACTAGAGCGCATAGTTGTCGGTGATCCTTTGGAGCAAACGGCTTCTTGTAGCTGTTTTCAGTTTAAAAGGACCGGAGTATTGTGTGCGCATGCTTTAAAAGTTCTTGACTTGATGAATATCAAGTTATTACCAAACCATTATCTTTTAAAGAGATGGACCCGAGAAGCAAAATCTGGAACTATACAAGATACCAAAGGAAGGGATATAATTGAAGATCCAAAATTGGATGCTATGTTGCGGTACAAGTTTGTTTCTCACAAATTTCATGATTTTGCAAGTGAAGCCGCAAGCGATCCGGAATGTATCTTGTTGGTGGACAATGCATTGGACATCCTTGCCAAGCAAGTACAGGAAAAACTGAGGATATCTAGAAGTATTTTGAGTGAATCCTCTAATGTGCAGCCTAATGTTCAACAAGATGAGGGTTTGCTTAGTTCTGCACGCCTCAAGAAAAAAGAGGTTCAACCGAAAAGTTCAAAGAGACATAAACCTTGGATCGAGAAGACACGCAAGTACAAAAAGAAAGACCCAAAGGAATCTAGTGTATGTTGCTGAAAATTCTTGCAATTTAGTGTACTTATTTATTACTACATCATATATAAATTTGTTGGGTTTCTTTGTGCAGCAGCAAGAGAAAGAGAATCAAGTTGGTGGAGAAACTCAAGCAACAACTGAAAATGCTAATAATGCCAGCAATGCATTCAGGAGCTACACAGACTTGCTAATGGTACTTTAAATGTTGTTGTATCTTCTCTAAACTACTATTCTATTCCAACGTTTCATTTTGATCCTCTTTCTTTGCAGGGTTCTAATGGAATTGATGATATGGATTTTGGAGATCTTCTTTAGGTTCCTATTTCATGACAAGAAGAAGATAGTCCATCTTCTTCTTTTGGCCTGAATATGTTCAGCTTGAAGAAATTTGTGAAAAACACTGCAAAATGGTGTTCTTTTGTGTAGAACCTGCAGCTCTAATACTATATTTTGTTGGAGGTTATTATGGTTATTTGTATCATGACTACTGTTTGTATTCTGGTTGATTTTGGTTGAATTCTGGTTGAAAACAGAGTATTTTTACAGGTATCTATCCAGTCTAAATATGTTCTGTTCTATTCTGTTGTTTACATTCAGTTAACTGTCCATAGATGCACTTGTCGCTGCAGCTGGGCTGTTTGCTCCCGAATGGGCCTCCCTTGTCGCTTATGTGGGCTGGCCTGGCTGAACTGTGTTTGTGAGGGAAGGAAACATGAAACAGAGCAGGGGACACACGATGAAAAAGAAACGGCATCCAGCTGCCTCAAGGCTGCGTCTGACTTGCTATAAGCAAGTTAGAGAATCTGAGCCGGGAATGGGATGGAGGGGGCGGCGGGGGTTAAATAGGGAGAAGGGCGTGAGCGTGGGATCGGGAATTTTCGGAGCGAGAAGCCGCGCGGCGTCGGGGTGGGGAGTGGGGCTGGAGGAGGGAGATGCGAGTTGGAGCGTTGGATGAGTAGAGAATGGACGGATGGGATCCGGTTCCCGGGTGAGCATGCGGATCGTGGGGAACCGATCCGTGGGATGGAAGTTCGTTGGTGTGATTGGCTGGACGAGGGTTTTTCTCCTTCGAGAATCATTGGATGAATGAGGTGAGGAGTGTATCCGGGCCTGCCCGTACCTCGTGTCAGGCATGGCACGGTCCGTGAAGACCCGCTTAATAAATGAGAGGTCACCCATATTAAGTCATTTTTATAAGGAAAGTTTAACCACCTCATATGTTTTGAGCAAAAGAGAGGCTGCCCTCTCCTATTTCATTTAAAGAAACCAAGGTTTGTTTACAGCAAACTGACATACCATCCTACTCTTTTTTTGGCGAGAACATACCATCCTACTCAAAAGACCAAACTCCCAGCAGAACATTCATACTTTGCATTGCTGGGTAGCGAAGAACTACAGGCAAAGAGCAACATGTTCATGCAAGATCCACAACAATACACCATGATGTCAGTCCAACCACTTCATACGGAGAGATGATAACCGATTGAACGTGCAACAAACAATCAACCAAACTAATCTACTGCGTTTACATCTGTATTTATCTCTCACCCTAGTTGACTCCTTCTCATGCTTCGTTGTTCTTCATCTTCAACGACATTGAACCGCGAAGCTCTTGGGGCTTTTGTGCGTACAAGATTGAGTTGTCGAAGTCCTGCGACCGTCTAGGTTGGGACTTCTTGGAGAATATGATTGCCTGTGTCAAAACCGGCAGACCTCGGGGTAGGGGGGTCCCGAGTTGTGGATCTAGGATCGATGAGAACAAGAGACGATGAACACAGAGTTTACCCAGGTTCAGGCCCTCTCTAGGAGGTAATACTCTACGTCCTTCTTGATTGCATTGGATGTATAATGTGGTTTACAAAGTAGATCTACCTTGAGATCAGCACGAGCTAAGGAGATGAGGTGATGAATGTAGCTCTAGCCCTAAGACTAAAAACCCTCGGTTTATATAGACACCGGTAGGGTTAGGGTTACCGAAGATAGATTGCAATAAGGGTTTAAAGAGATCATGCGCCTTCTTGACTTGGAGGGCACACCACGGCTTCATAGATCTCCTGTCACTATACAGCTCCACCAGTCCGGCCCATGTACAATGGGCCGTCGCCCCGAGGACCCCTTAGTCCATGACTCCCTCAGTAGCCCCCGAACTTGCCTCCAACGCCAAGGCTTGTATCCGGCATCCGCTCATCCAACCAGTATTCGGCTTGCGAGGCGAGTTCCTCAGTACGTTTTACCCATGTTCGGAACCATGTGATGTCCTGGATCTGAAATGGCAGTTTTACTTAACACCGAAGGCAATAATAAACAAATATGTTCAAGTGTAAGCGGCGCCTTCATATGACAACTTTTTCTCCTCCAACGAAGAGTTGCTTCCGGCCATAACGCCGAGCAGTTACTATTTCTCGAAGCGCGGCTCGAGGCCGACGCCACGCCTGGCACGTCCCCTCGAGGTGGAAATCGTGTCCCGCTTTTCGGGGGATATGGTTAATGATTTCGATTCCCCTCCCCGCACATAACGTCACGGGCATACTAGGAAGTGGAGAAGCCAACGGCATGGAAAAAGGAATCACGGGCCTGTCAACACTCTATAAAGGGGGAGTTATCACAGTCAGCAACGCACGCCTTCTTCCACCTCCCGCTCACGCAGATCCTCAGAGCTCCAGCATGCCTTTCATCTACTTCCACCGCGAATCCCTCTTTGCCTCCTTCGACCATGGCTGGATCCGGAGCCAATGGGAAGTGGGAGGCCTCCAGCGTCACCGAGGTGGGCATCTTGAAGCTGAAGGAGGTCGGCTATTTGTCGGCCAACATCGCCGATCGGGCCCCGGAAGAGGTCCAGATCATTCCCACGCCCAAGCCGGGCGAAAGGGTCGTGTTCCTCCCCCATTTTCTCAAGGTGGGTCTGATTCCCTCTGCACCCTTCGTAAGGGGGTTGATGTTCTTTTACGGGCTAGATTTTCACGATCTCCCAATTCCCTCCTCCACATCTCGGCCTTCATCGTCTTTTGTGAAGCGCTCCTTCGAGTTCAGCCGCACTTTGGTTTATGGCTGAAGGTGTTGAACGTCAAGCCCAAGGTGGTTGGCGGCGAGCATGCGGACTGTGGAGGGGCCATGATTAGTAAACTGACGTGGGTCCAGTGGTCAGATGGCCACTTCGTCGACACTGTCCGGATGTGGCCAAAGGAGTGGTTTTACATCATCGAGCTGAGGGAGGTCGCATGGGGAGCGTCCCCCGCATTCAGGTCCGGACCCCCTACCAGATTGGCCTCATGGACCACCAAGAGCCCGGACTGGGGGTGTGTCGCTCACACGAAGGCGTTGCAGAAGCGCATCGACAACATAATAGAGACCGAGCGAAGCTGGTCGACGTGGTCCAGATCATGCTCCACCATCGGCTCCTCCCTTGCCAGGACAGGGCCAAGCCTATGTGGGAGCATGAGCCCGAGGATCCGGGAACAATGCGACGCCTTTACGGCACGACTCCTGATAAAATATGGGGCCAACTATTCCAGCCCTAGAAGGAGTGGCCGGCCGAGGGGAAGGACATCGTCCTCGACGCCGCGAACCCCCCAAAGGAGGTGAGAGACACTCTTCCGTGAGGAGTGTCTGGATATTCATACCGCGTTTGGTTCGGCCTGATCTCATTATGCGGATTTTGCAGGGGTGGCTTGCCAAGGCCCAGAAGATCAGCAGCCCGTCGCCACTGCCGGAAGAGGCCCGATCAGAGCAGCTGGAAAAGCTACTGGTCGTAGTGCCTTATAAGGCGCCCGTCAAGAAGGGCAAAAAGAAGTACTAGAAGCCAGGAGGGCATCCGTCGCAAGGTTCGTCCGGGCAACCGGTCCGGAGACACTGCGGCCTCATCCGTACAGGATGGGGATGAGGACGAGGAGGAAAGTGCCTCCTTGCACTCGAAGAAGAGGGCGGCGTCCAGCTACGTCGAGGAGGTTCAACCTCCTCAAGCCTAGAAGAGACGATGTCGGCCCAAGCTGGTTATGTCCGATAGTTTGGACTCCGACAAGGAGTCCGAAGCATCCGAGAAGGTTCCGGAGATTGTCAATTGCTTTATGCCTTCAGTAGTTCCTGATAGAACGTAGATTGATTGTTTTTCTAATGGTGCAACCCTCCGCGTGGCCACCCTGCCGAGGAAACCTCTTCGGGGACGTCTCTGCCCGCCTAACTAGCGGACAGTGGCTCATGCTTGGCACCCCCCCAATCCCCGAAGAAGTTGGGGAGGTGGTGTCACGGAAGTGTTGGGGAACGTTGCAGAAAATAAAATTTGTCTACGCTTCACCAAGATCAATCTATGGAGTCATCTAGCAACGAGAGAGAGGAGTGCATCTACATACCCTTGTAGATCGCGAGCGGAAGCGTTCAAGAGAACGGGGATGATGGAGTCGTACTCGCCGTGATCCAAATCACGGATGACCAAGTGCCCAACGGACGACACCTCCACGTTCAACACACGTACGGTTGGGGAAGACGTCTCCTCCTTCTTGATCCAGCAAGGGGGAAGGAGATGTTGATGGAGATCAAGCAGCACGACGGCGTGGTGGTGGATGCAGTGAGGATCTCGGCAGGGCTTCGCCAAGCTCAGCGAGAGAGAGAGGTGTTACGGGAGGGAGAGGGAGGCGCCAAGGCTTAGGTGCGGCTGCCCTCCCTCCCCTCCTCTTTATATAGGCCCCTAGGGGGCGCCGGCCCTAGGAGATGCATCTCCAAGGGGGGCGGCGGCCAAGGGGGGTGGCTTGCCCCCCAAGCCAAGTAGGGTGCCCCCACCCCTAGGGTTTCCCAACCCTAGGCGCAGGGGAGGCCCAAGAGGGGGCGCAGCATCCCACCAGGGGTTGGTTCCCCTCCCACTTCAGCCCATGGGCCCCTCCAGGATAGGTGGCCCCACCCGGTGGATCCTGGGACCCTTACGGTGGTCCTGGTACAATACCGATTAACCCCGCAACTTTCTCGATGGCCGAAACTCGACTTCCTATATATAAATCTTTACCTCCGGACCAATCCGGAACTCCTCGTGACATCCGGGATATCATCCGGGACTCTGAACAACTTTTGGGTTACCGCATACTCATATCTCTACAACCCTAGCGTCACCGAACCTTAAGTGTGTAGACCCTACGGGTTCGGGAGACATGCAGACATGACCGAGACGACTCTCCGGTCAATAACCAACAGCGGGATCTGGATACCCATGTTGGCTCCCACATGCTCCTCGATGATCTCATCAGATGAACCACGATGTCGAGGATTCAAGTAATCCAATATACAATTCCCTTTGTCAATCGGTACATTACTTGCCCGAGATTCGATCGTCGGTATCCCAATACCTCGCTCAATCTCGTTACCGGCAAGTCACTTTACTCGTACCGTAATGCATGATCCCATGACCAAACACTTGGTCACATTGAGCTCATTATGATGATGCATTACCGAGTGGGCCCAGAGATACCTCTCCGTCATACGGAGTGACAAATCCCAGTCTCGATCTGTGTCAACCCAACAAATACTTTCGGGGATACCTGTAGTGTACCTTTATAGTCACCCAGTTACGTTGTGACGTTTGGCATACCCAAAGCACTCCTACGGTATCCGGGAGTTACACGATCTCATGGTCTAAGGAAATGATACTTAACATTGGAAAAACATTAGCAAACAAACTACACGATCTTGTGCTAGGCTTAGGATTGGGTCTTGTCCATCACATCATTCTCCTAATGATGCGATCCCATTATCAATGACATCTAATGCCCATAGTCAGGAAACCATGACTATCTGTTGATCAATGAGCTAGTCAACTTGAGGCTCACTAGGGACGTGTTGTGATCTATGTATTCACACATGTATTACGATCTTCGGATAACACAATTATCATGAACAAGGAAATATAATAATTATCATTTTATTATTGCCTCTAGGGCATATTTCCAACAGTCTCCCACTTGCACCAGAGTCAATAATCTAGTTACATTGTGATGAATCGAACACCCATAGAGTTCTGGTGTTGATCATGTTTTGCTCGCGGAAGAGGTTTAGTCAACGGATCTGCGATATTCAGATCCGTGTGCACTTTACGAATATCCATGTCTCCATCTTGAACATTTTCATTAATGGAGTTGAAGCGACGCTTGATGTGCCTGGTCTTCTTGTGAAACCTGGGCTCCTTGGCAAGTGCAATAGCTCCAGTGTTGTCACAAAAGAGAGCGATTGGCCCCGATGCATTGGGTATGACTCCTAGGTCGGTGATGAACTCCTTCATCCAGATTGCTTCATGCACTGCCTCCGAGGCTGCCATGTACTCCGCTTCACATGTAGATCCCGCCACGACGCTTTGCTTGCAACTACACCAGCTTACTGCCCCACCATTCAAAATAAACACATATCCGGTTTGTGACTTGGAGTCATCCAGATCTGTGTCGAAGCTAGCGTCGACGTAACCCTTTATGACGAGCTCTTCGTCACCTCCATATACGAGAAACATGTCCTTAGTCCTTTTCAGGTACTTCAGGATATTCTTGACCGCTGTCCAGTGTTCCATGCCGGGATTACTTTGGTACCTTCCTACCAAACTTACGGCAAGGTTTACATCAGGTCTGGTACACAACATGACGTACATGATAGACCCTATGGCTGAGGCATAGGGGACGACACTCATCTTTTCTCTATCTTCTGCCGAGGTCGGACATTGAGCTGAGCTCAATTTCACACCTTGCAACACAGGCAAGAACCCTTTCTTGTACTGATCCATATTGAACTTCTTCAATATCTTATCAAGGTATGTGCTTTGTGAAAGACCTATGAGGATTCTCGATCTATCTCTATAGATCTTGATGCCTAATATGTAAGCAGCTTCTCCAAGGTCCTTCATTGAAAAACACTTATTCAGATAGGCCTTAATGATGTCCAAAAGTTCTATATCATTTCCCATCAAAAGTATGTCATCCACATATAATATGAGAGATGCTACAGAGCTCCCACTCACTTTCTTGTAAACGCAGGCTTCTCCATAAGTCTGCATAAACCCAAACGCTTTGATCATTTCATCAAAGCGAATGTTCCAACTCCGAGATGCTTGCACCAGCCCATAGATGGAGCGCTGGAGCTTGCATACCTTGTTAGCATTCTTAGGATCGACGAAACCTTCCGGTTGCATCATATACAATTCTTCCTTAAGAAAGCCGTTGAGGAATGCCGTTTTGACGTCCATTTGCCATATCTCATAATCGTAGTATGCGGCAATTGCTAACAAGATTCGGACGGACTTCAGCTTTGCTACGGGTGAGAAGGTCTCATCGTAGTCAACCCCTTGAACTTGTCGATAACCCTTAGCGACAAGTCGAGCCTTATAGATGGTAACATTACCATCCGTGTCCGTCTTCTTCTTAAAGATCCATTTATTCTCTATCGCTCGTCGATCATCGGGCAAGTCTGTCAAAGTCCATACTTTGTTTTCATACATGGATCCTATCTCAGATTGCATGGCTTCAAGCCATTTGTTGGAATCTGGGCCCGCCATTGCTTCTTCATAGTTCGAAGGTTCACCGTTGTCTAACAACATGATTTCCAGGACAGGGTTGTCGTACCACTCTGGTGCGGAACGTGTCCTTGTGGACCTACGGAGTTCAGTAGCAACTTGATCTGATGTTTCATGATCATCATCATTAACTTCCTCTCTAGTCGGTGGAGGCACCACAGAAACATTTTCTTGAGCTGCGCTACTCTCCGGTTCAAGAGGCAATACTTCATCAAGTTCCACTTTTCTCCCACTTACTTCTTTCGAGAGAAACTCTTTCTCCAGAAAGGACCCGTTCTTGGAAACAAAGATCTTGCCTTCGAATCTGAGGTAGAAGGTATACCCAATTGTTTCCTTAGGGTATCCTATGAAGACGCATTTTTTCGACTTGGGTTTGAGCTTTTCAGGTTGAAGTTTCTTGACATAAGCATCGCATCCCCAAACTTTTAGAAACGACAACTTAGGTTTCTTCCCAAACCATAATTCATACGGTGTCGTCTCAACGGATTTAGACGGTGCCCTATTTAAAGTTAATGTAGCTATCTCTAGAGCGTATCCCCAAAATGATAGCGGTAAATCAGTGAGTGACATCATAGATCGCACAATATCCAATAGAGTGCGATTACGACGTTTGGACACACCGTTACACTGAGGTGTTCCAGGCGGCGTGAGTTGTGAAAAGATTCCACATTTCCTTAAGTGCGTACCAAATTCGTGACTTAAATATTCTCCCCCACGATCTGATCGTAAGAATTTTATCTTTCGGTCACGTTGATTCTCTACCTCATTCTGAAATTCCTTGAACTTTTCAAAGGTCTCAGCCTTGTGTTTCATCAAATAGACATACCCATATCTACTTAAGTCATCAGTGAGAGTGAGAACATAACGATAGCCACCGCGAGCCTCAACGCTCATTGGACCGCACACATCAGTATGTATAATTTCCAATAAGTTGGTTGCTCGCTCCATTGTTCCGGAGAACAGAGTCTTGGTCATCTTCCCCATGAGGCATGGTTTGCACGTGTCAAATGATTCGAAATCAAGAGACTCCAAAAGTCCATCTGTATGGAGCTTCTTCATGCGTTTGACACCTATGTGACCAAGGCGGCAGTGCCACAAGTATGTGGGACTATCATTATCAACCTTACATATTTTGGTATTCACACTATGAATATGTGTAACATTACGTTCGAGATTCATTAAGAATAAACCATTCACCAGCAGGGCATGACCATAAAACATATCTCTCATATAAATAGAACAACCATTATTCTCGGATTTAAATAAGTAGCCATCTCGCATTAAACGAGATCCAGATACAATGTTCATGCTCAAAGCTGGCACTAAATAACAATTATTGAGGTTTAAAACTAATCCCGTAGGTAAATGTAGAGGTAGCGTGCCGACGGCGATCACATCGACCTTGGAACCATTCGCGACGCGCATCGTCACCTCGTCCTTCGCCAGTCTCCGTTTATTCCGCAGCTCCTGTTTTGAGTTACAAATATGAGCAACCGCACCGGTATCAAATACCCAGGAGCTACTACGAGTACTGGTAATGTACACATCAATTACATGTATATCACATATACCTTTAGTGTTGGGGCAGTTCCGCTTCCAGTGTCCCTTTCCCTTGCAATAAAAGCACAGTCTCAGGTTTGGGTCCATTCTTTGGCTTCTTCCCAGCAACTGGTTTACCGGGCGCGGCAACTCCCTTGCCGTCCTTCTTGAAGTTCTTCTTACCCTTGCCTTTCTCGAAACTAGTGGTTTTATTGACCATCAACACTTGATGTTCCTTTTTGATTTCCACCTCCGCTGATTTCAGCATTGAATATACCTTAGGAATGGTCTTTTCCATCCCATGCATATTGTAGTTCATCACAAAGCTCTTGTAGCTAGGTGGGAGCGACTGAAGGATTCTGTCAATGACCGCCTCGTCCGGGAGGTTAATGTCCAGCTGGGACAAGCGGTTGTGCAACCCAGACATTTTGAGTATGTGCTCACTGACAGAACTATTTTCCTCCATCTTACAACTGTAGGACTTGTCGGAGACTTCATATCTCTCGACCCGGGCATGAGCTTGGAAAACCATTTTCTGCTCTTCGAACATCTTATATGCTCCGTGTTTCTCAAAACGCTTTTGGAGCCCCGGTTCTAAGCTGTAAAGCATGCCGCACTGAACGAGGGAGTAATCATTAGCACGCTGCTGCCAAGCGTTCATAATGTCTTGGTTCTCTGGGATGGGTGCTTCACCTAGCGGTGCTTCTAGGACATATTGTTTCCTGGCAGCTATGAGGATGATCCTCAGGTTTCGGACCCAGTCTGTATATTTGCTGCCATCATCTTTCAGCTTGGTTTTCTCTAGGAACGCGTTGAAGTTGAGGTTGACATTAGCGTGGGCCATTTGATCTACAAGACATATTGCAAAGTTTTAGACTATGTTCATGATAATTAAGTTCATCTAATCAAATTATTTAATGGACTCCCACTCAGATTAGACATCCCTCTAGTCATCTAAGTGATACATGATCCGAGTCAACTAGGCCGTGTCCGATCATCACGTGAGACGGACTAGTCATCATCGGTGAACATCTCCATGTTGATCGTATCTTCCATATGACTCATGTTCGACCTTTCGGTCTCTTGTGTTCCGAGGCCATGTCTGTACATGCTAAGCTCGTCAAGTCAACCTAAGTGCATTGCGTGTGTAAATCTGGCTTACACCCGTTGTATGTGAACGTTAGAACCTATCACACCCGATCATCACGTGGTGCTTCGGAACAACGAACCTTCGCAACGGTGCACAGTTAGGGGGAACACTTTCTTGAAATTGTTATGAGGGATCATCTTATTTACTACCGTCGTTCTAAGCAAATAAGATGCAAAAACATGATAAACATCACATGCAATCAAATAGTGACATGATATGGCCAATATCATATTGCTCCTTTGATATCCATCTTCGGGGCGCCATGATCATCTTCGTCACCGGCATGACATCATGATCTCCATCATCATGATCTCCACCATCGTGTCTTCATGAAGTTGTCACGTTGACTATTACTCTACTACTATGGCTAATGATTTAGCAATAAAGTAAAGTAACTACATGACGTTTATGTTGACACGCAGGTCATAAATAAATTAAGACAACTCCTATGGCTCCTGCCGGTTGTTATACTCATCGACATGCAAGTCGTGATTCCTATTACAAGAACATGATCAATCTCATACATCACATATATCATTCATCATTCATCACAACCTTCTTTTGGCCATATCACATCACAAGGCATATGCTGCAAAAACAAGTTAGACGTCCTCTAATTGTTGTTGCATGTTTTACGTGGCTGCAATAGGGTTCTAGCAAGAACGTTTCTTACCTACGTCAAAACCACAACGTGATATGCCAATTTCTATTTACCCTTCATAAGGACCCTTTTCATCGAATTCGATCCGACTAAAGTGGGAGAGACAGACACCCGCTAGCCACCTTATGCAACTAGTGCATGTTAGTCGGTGGAACCTGTCTCACGTAAGCGTACGTGTAAGGTCGGTCCGGGCCGCTTCATCCCACGATGCCGCCGAATCAAGATAAGACTAGTAACGGCAAGCAAATTGACAAAATCGACGCCCACAACAACTTGTGTTCTACTCGTGCATAGAAACTACGCATAAAACTGGCTCTGATACCACTGTTGGGGAAAGTTGCAGAAAATAAAAAATTTCTACGCTTCACCAAGATCAATCTATGGAGTCATATAGCAACCAGAGAGAGGAGTGCATCTACATACCCTTGTAGATCGCGAGCGGAAGCGTTCAAGAGAACGGGGATGATGGAGTCGTACTCGCCGTGATCCAAATCACAGATGACCAAGTGCCGAACGGACGACACTTCCGCGTTCAACACACGTACAGTTCGGGAAGATGTCTCCTCCTTCTTGATCCAGCAAGGGGGAAGGAGAGGTTGATGGAGATCTAGCAGCACGACGGCGTGGTGGTGGATGCAGCAAGGATCTCGGCAGGGCTTCGCCAAGCTCAGCGAGAGAGAGAAGTGTTACGGGAGGGAGAGGGAGGCGCCAAGGCTTAGGTGCGGCTGCCCTCCCTCCCCCCTCTTTATATAGGCCCCTAGGGGGGGCACTGGCCCTAGGAGATGCATCTCCAAGGGGGGCGGCGGCCAAGGGGGGTGGCTTGCCCCCCAAGCCAAGTGGGGCGCCCCCACCCCTAGGGTTTCCCAACCCTAGGCGCAGGGGAGGCCCAAGGGGGGGCGCACCAGCCCACCAGGGGCTGGTTCCCCTCCCACTTCAGCCCATGAGGCCCTCCGGGATAGGTGGCCCCACCCGGTGGATCCCCGGGACCCTTACGGTAGTCCTGGTACAATACCGATTAACCCCGCAACTTTCTCGATGGCCGAAACTCGACTTCCTATATATAAATCTTTACCTCTGGACCAATCCGGAACTCCTCGTGACGTCCGGGATCTCATCCGGGACTCCGAACAACTTTCGGGTTACCGCATACTCATATCTCTACAACCCTAGCGTCACCAAACCTTAAGTGTGTAGACCCTACGGGTTCGGGAGACATGCAGACATGACCGAGACGACTCTCCGGTCAATAACCAACAACGGGATCTGGATACCCATGTTGGCTCCCACATGCTCCTCGATGATCTCATCGGATGAACCATGATGTCGAGGATTCAAGTAATCCAGTATACAATTCCCTTTGTCAATCGATACGTTACTTGCCCGAGATTCGATCGTCGGTATCCCAATACCTTGTTCAATCTCATTACCGGCAAGTCACTTTACTCGTACCATAATGCATGATCCCGTGACCAAACACTTGGTCACATTGAGCTCATTATGATGATGCATTACCGAGTGGGCCCAGAGATACCTCTCCGTCATACGGAGTGACAAATCCCAGTCTCGATCCGTGTCAACCCAACAAATACTTTCGGGGATACCTGTAGTGTACCTTTATAGTCACCTAGTTACGTTGTGACGTTTTGCATACCCAAAGCACTCCTACGGTATCCGGGAGTTACACGATCTCATGGTCTAAGGAAATGATACTTAACATTGGAAAAGCATTAGCAAACGAACTACACGATCTTGTGCTAGGCTTAGGATTGGGTCTTGTCCATCACATCATTCTCCTAATGATGCGATCCCATTATCAATGACATCTAATGCCCATAGTCAGGAAACCATGACTATCTGTTGATCAACGAGCTAGTCAACTAGAGGCTCACTAGGGACGTGTTGTGATCTATGTATTCACACATGTATTATGATTTCCGGATAACACAATTATAGCATGAGTAATAGACAATTATCATGAACAAGGGAATATAATAATAATCATTTTATTATTGCCTCTAGGGCATATTTCCAACGGGAAGACCCCTCCTCCTCCGAATATGAGGGAGGAGGTCGATGCCACCATGGCCGAGGCCGACGCATCGGTCGTTGAAGACTAGGGGGATGCTTCCCTCCTGGCTAACATGGGAAGGGAGTCCGGACCATCCGGATTCCATCAGCTGCTTGCTCTTGAGCCCCGAAGGTCTCGACGACATAGGCTCCCTGTCGGTGTCAAAACCGGCGGATCTCGGGTAGGGGGTCCCGAACTGTGCGTCTAAGGCGGATGGTAACAGGAGGCGGAGGACACAATGTTTACCTAGGTTCGGGCCCTCTCGATGGAGGTAATACCCTACTTCCTGCTTGATTGATCTTGATGATATGAGTATTACAAGAGTTGATCTACCACGAGATCGTAGAGGCTAAACCCTAGAAGCTAGCCTATGATTATGATTGTTCTCGTCCTACGGACTAAACCCTCTGGTTTATATAGACACCGGAGGGGGCTAGGGTTACACAGAGTCGGTTACAAGGGAGGAGATCTATAGATCCAAATTGCCAAGCTTTCCTTCCACGCCAAGGAGAGTCCCATCCGGACACGGGACCAAGTCTTCAATCTTGTATCTTCATAGTCCAATAGTCCGACCAAAGTATATAGTCCGGCTGTCTGAGGACCCCCTAATCCAGGACTCCCTCAGTAGCTCCTGAACCAGGCTTCAATGACGATGAGTCCGGCGCACAGACTGTCTTCGGCATTGCAAGGCGGGTTCTTCCTCCGAATACTCCATAGAAGATTTCGAACACAAGGATAGTGTCCGGCTCTGCAAAACAAATTCCACATATCACCGTAAAGAGTACAATATCCCACAAATCTAATCTGCTGACACATTTCGTAGCATGACCTCACGCCATGGCCCGGTCATTATTCGAACCGTTTTTCTCAACCAGCTACTGCACATATTGCGAGGCGGTTTTCTTGGCACATCTTATCGAAGTAGAGATCGTGTCCCCTTATCACGGGATTATCATCAATACGGGTGTAGGTAACCCAACCGCGCCATCAATCACGGCGCTTGGGGAATAAGCGAGTTTACAAGGTAGGTGGGGAGGCATATAGTTCCTTATGCCCTTATAAAGGGACAAGGACTCCTCCTTTTCACCCACGCCTTCTTCTTCCCTGCCCATCCATTCTCGCGCACTCGAGCTCCAGCGCCCAAGTTCGCATTTTCTCCGCAAAACCACTCCAAACATGTCCGGAGGGGGAGGCAAGTGGATGGTCTCCTCCGTTACGGAGGAGAACATTATAAAGCCCCGGGAAGCCGGATACCTGGCCGCAGGTATTGCGCACCGGCTCTCAGACGCGGGGCAGATCGTCCCTACCCCCGAACCCCACGAAAGGGTTGTATTCCTTACCCATTTCGTCCGCGGGCTGAGATTTCCCCTCCACCCATTCGTCCGCGGGCTCATGTTCTACTACGGGCTAGACTTCCATGATCTGGCCCCTAATTTCATCCTCAACATCTCGGCGTTTATCGTCGTGTGCGAGGCCTTCCTCCGCATCAAGCCCCACTTCGGCTTGTGGCTTAAGACCTTCAACGTTAAACCGAAGGTGGTGATCGGCTAGCAAGCGGAGTGCGGAGGCGCCATGGTGGGCAAAATGCCTAACATCACCTGGCTCGAAGGCTCCTATGTGGAGACCGTAAAGGGGTAGCAATCGGGGTGGTTCTACATCACCGAGCCGCGCGACACCAACTGGGCGGCGGCCCCTGAATTTCGATCCGGCATCCCCATGCGGCTCACCTCCTGGAAAGAGAAGGGCCTATCCTGGGGTTCATCGGTGGAGCTGGCCGGACTCCAGAACTGCGTAAAAAACATGATAAGCAAGAAAATCAAGCTTGTCAACATGGTCCAAGTCATGCTCTTCCGCCGGATCCTTCCGTGTCAAAGACGTACATTCAATTTGTGGGAGTTCGACCTGGCCAAGCACCAGACGCTGCGAGAGCTCTTCGACACGACACACCAAGACATTTCGAAGGTGCTGTTCAAATCCGCCGAGGTACCTCCTCCCCTTACCAAGGATCGCGGACTCAGCGCGAAGCGCCATGCCAATCCGGTAAGCTCCTTGTATCTCATAAGATGTTCCTTTTCCTAGTATAATCATATGAGGGATCTAAGCCTCCATGCCATTTAACAGGACTGGATCGCGACAGCGGAGCAAATTTATTGTCCGGCCCCACTGCCTGAAGATCCAGCAATATCTCTCCTAACAGAGATGCTAGTTCCGGTGCCCTATGAGGCGCCGGAGAAGAAGGCCAAGAAGAAGGCCACGGGGACCAGGAAAGGTCTCTGACGCAAGGTCGTATCGGACTCATCGTCCGATAACATCGAGGCGCCCTCCTCCCATGAAAACGAGGAGGAGGAAGAGGAAAGTTCTCCCCCCCAGCCGAGGGAGACAAGAAACTGAAGGCCGCCCCGTCAGGGGAGGCCGAAGGGTCCAAGAAGGGAAGGACTCTCCTTTCGGACTGCTCCACGGCGGCCGCTTTTAGCGACAAGGAGTGGTTACCCAGGGACAAGCCCCTGGCGAAGTCGTAAGTATCCGGATACCATAATAATTCTTAGTATGTTTTATTTTATTGCTTCTTATCATGCCGAACATGATCATGCAGTCCATCCAAAGCCCATATAGACGTATCCTCTTCGGAGGAGTCTTTGGGCCCGTCGGAGATGAACAACAATTCACTTCCGACCGCCTCCTCCCCCTGCCCTACGGACGACGTCGAGGGGTTGTCTCAAAGGGAACTAAACCAAGGGGAGACAGTTCCGGAGGCGCCCCAAGGCGACATTCCAGGCGATGGGCGCACGAGGGGCAAGACTCCCATGGGCCCTAATGCCGGGGGTAGCAAGTCCAGCCCCAGCCGAATACTGCGCCGAAACCTCCAGTGGTTCCGGATTCTGTCAGGCGACCCCTCGCCAAGAGGAGCAAGCCGTCTGTGCCGATGGCCTCTGTCCATCCAGAGGCATCGGACAATTTGCTGGAAGCGCTTCGCGGCGCTTCCATTGATGAAGAGCACCGCACTATCATGAGTGCGGTGGTCAAGAAGGTTCGGTCCGCCAAAAGCGGACTGACTGAAGCCTGTGCCAACCTCCTAACAGGCTTTGAGGTAAGTAATCAAATTGTGAGTAAATATTACAGCATAGACAATGGCCCCTGATGCTCTATTTGGTGTTCGCAAAGAAAGACCAAATAGAGGATCAAATAATAATCACAAGAGTCTAATCAGAATATGTCTATGTGAATAAGCAGGCTTCGCTGCTGGCCGCTGCCGCTCGCACGGCGGAGGTCGCCGCACTGAAGCGGGACCTTGAGCGGTCCGAGGAAGAGCTCGGCCTTACCAAGAGGCAGCTCGAAGAGAACAAAGGTAAGTAATACCCCGTCTGTTTATTGATAAAGAAAAAGGAAGGTGGTTGTTAGATCACAGGATCGTCATGAATTTTGCTAGGGGCCACGACCGAAGTGGCGGCCCTAAAGAAGGCGCTGTCCGAGGCCGAAGGCAAAGCAGCCAAGGAGCACGCCGAGCGCGAGAAGCAAGAGGCCCGAGTCGACGAGGTGCAGCAAGAGCTCCAGGACTTTGTCAAGAAGTACGAGTCCTTGGAGCGTGACTCTAAGACGCAAGGGTCCGAGCTTGCGAAGGCCCTCGAGAATGCACAAAATGCCAAGGCCGAAGCCCAGAAGGCCCTACAGGAAATTGAGGTGGTTAAGAAGATACCGGCGGGTAAGGCATTTACTATGCAAAGCAAGCATGTGAAGGAAACTTTCCTTTTACTTACCCGAATTCAGAGCTCTCCAGGAGCGTTCGCAGATCTTCCCAGCAGTGTGTCGGATGCCGCAGAGTTCTACCGGGCCGAGGAAGGGAGCTCGACGGAGAAGTTGTTCTGGTCTCAGTATACTGGGACCAAACATCCGATGCCCTTGAGCGACCAGTTGAAGCAGCTGGTCGAGCTTCACAAGGCGGCCGAACTGGCCATGAAGGGTCTCATAGTCCGGATGTGGCCTGGCGAGCCCCTGCCTGGCAGCTATTTCAGCCTGGTAAAGCGGCTTGTGAATGCCTGCCCATGGTTTGAAGTCATAAAGCGGTCCATCTGCATTGAAGGTGCGCGCAGGGCCTTTGCCCGTGCGAAAGTGCATTGGGCGAAGATGGACGCCGAAAAGCTGGTGAAGGAGGGGCCGTCAGAGGGCAAAGAGCATCGCCACCCCGAAAAGTATTATGACAGTGTCCTGAAGAGTGCTCGCCTTGTGGCAGAGGAATGTGCTAAGGATGTGATATTTTAATGAATGTACTCATGTGATCCTGTAATATGAAACGAGTTCATGTGCGCTATGTAACGCTTGTTAATTTAAATATTACCTTATGTGCGGCCGTTTATAAAATTTGAGAGTTGGCCAGTCGTCGGCTTCTGCCCCCATGTAGTTAGTACTGAGGTGTTCGGGATAAACCTGATCACTCTTATCCCAGTTTTGGGTCCTTCGAAGGAGGTGTTCAGCACAACGAACCAGGCAATCAGACTATAAAGCTTTATCACTCTCACTTAGCCATAGAAGTCTACAATTTTAAATTTTGGCGAAGCCCCTAGTATTTGGAAGGCCGAACTTGGGGCGCTATGTATGCCTAAATCGGACAAGGCCGACTCCTCGCCCGAAGCGGAAAAAATCTTTAAGGATTTGGGACCTCTCGAACAACGACCAGCTCTCGCCTCATCATAACCGTCAGTTTTCGGCTTTCTCTACTGAGGTGTTCGTTCGGAAGAACCGGGACACAATCGCAGTAGTTCTCCCAACACTACCTTAGCCGATATAGCGAAACGTAAGGTACCAAAACATGGGAGTCAGGCAAACCCAACTATTGACCCAAGACATGATTCGGAGCTGATGCATATAATGCTATAAGTTCGGGGTGCCACACTGTCGAAAGTGTTCGAACTTTTCTTGCCATGTTATGGGGTACACTGAAGCCCCTCGCGCACTGGACATATCAAAATGTACGGGTGCAATTTGTCGTAAATAAGCAGACAGGGAAAAAAGATAAAGGAGTGCTGTAATGAGCTAATGTTGTACATTGTTATTTAGATAATACGTCAAAGAGTATTCATACATGTAGTGCAATAAGCAAAAATAGGACTATTTGACATCTCCTATCCAAGGGCAAGCTGCGTGTGGGTATGCAAAACAGGTATATCGATCATTATCAGAGACCACATGTGGATTCCCTTGTACATCAAGGCTTCTTGTTTCCTTCCCGTGACGGGTCCGATAATCAGATGATCGGAGAGGGCCTTCAGATAATAGGGGCCTGAAAGGAAGAAAATGTTAAAGGTATGCTGGTCCTGAGGTGGTTAAGCCGCATTGTGGGCCGTGCCATGGCCGTGCCTCCGCCTATGCCCATGGTATCTTGAGTGCGTAATTATGTACGCGCGACGCAAATTTCGCCGCTTGACTGGGACTAGGACGAAGGCCAAATTGCTAGGCGAGCTCTAAACGTGCCTGGCAATCCTCTTGCAGGGTACTCCGGACTCGCTTGAAGGTGTCTGGGGTCTTTTAAGCCGAATTGGTAGTTTGCCTCATAAGGCTGCTTTGCGCTTCTGCTGCGAGGGCCGCAGTGTGCTCCTCTGTGCGGAGCGAGCGTTCTGTGTTTCCATTGACTGTTATGACCCCGCGAGGTCCTGGGATTTTGAGCTTGAGGTATGCATAATGCGGTACCGCATTGAATCTGGCAAATGCGGTTCGTCCGAGCAGTGCGTGATAGCCACTGCGGAAGGGGACGATATCGAAGATTAACTCCTCACTTCGGAAGTTGTCCAGAGATCCGAAGACCACTTCCAGTGTGATTGAGCCCATGCAACAGGCCTCTACACATGGGATGACACCTTTAAAGGTGGTTTTGGTGGGTTTGATCCTCGAGGGGTCTATACCCATTTTGCACACTGTATCCTGACAGAGCAGGTTCAGGCTGCTGCCACCGTCCATAAGGACTCAAGTGAGGTGAAATCCGTCAATGATGGGGTCAAGGACCAAAGCGGCAGAACCGCCATGACGGATACTGGTGGGGTGTTTGGATAGCCGAACTATACCTTCAACCGGACTCCTGGACTATGAAGATACAAGATTGAAGACTTCGTCCCGTGTCCGGATGGGACTTTCCTTGGCGTGGAAGGCAAGATTGGCGATGCGGATATTCAGATCTCCTACCATTGTAACCGACTTTGTGTAACCCTAACCCTCTCCGGTGTCTATATAAACCGGAGGGTTTTAGTCCGTAGGACAAGAATCTCAACATACAACAATCATACCATAGGCTAGCTTCTAGGGTTTAGCCTCCTTGATCTCGTGGTAGATCTACTATTGTACTACCCATATCATCAATATTAATCAAGCAGGACGTAGGGTTTTACCTCCATCAAGAGGGCCCGAACCTGGGTAAAACTTCGTGTCCCTTGTCTCCTGTTACCATCCGCCTAGACGCACAGTTCGGGACCCCCTACCTGAGATCCGCCGGTTTTGACACCGACATTGGTGCTTTCATTGAGAGTTCCTCTATGTCGTCACTCTTAGGCCCGATGGCTCCTTTGATCATCGACGACGATGCGGTCCAGGGTGAGACTTTTTTCCCCGGACAGATCTTCGTCTTTGGCGGCTTCGCACTGCAAGCCAATTCGCTTGGCCGCCTGGAGCAGATCGAAAGCTACGCCCCTGGCCATCAGGTCAGGTTTGGAAGTTTGAACTACACGGCTGACATCCGCGGGGACTTGATCTTCGACGGATTCGAGCCACAGCCAAGCGCGCCGCACTGTCTCGATGGGCATGATCTAGCTCTGCCGCCGAACAGTGTCCTGGAGGCCGCACGCGCATCGGTTCTGACCCTTAATTCGGAGCCTGCGGCACCGATCGAGGATGAGCGGTTGGACGCCACCTCGGGGGCTGCGATCTCAAAGGCGATCGAGCCAAACACCAGCCCCGCACTCCGCATGACCCGTGACTCCGAGGAGCCGGATTCCTCTCCGGACTCCGAGCCCCCCGCGCCCCTGCCGATCGAATCCGATTGGGCGCCGATAATGGAGTTCACCACCGCGGACATCTTTCAGCACTCGCCCTTCGGCGACATCTTGAATTCGCTAAAGTCTCTCTCTTTATCAGGAGAGCCCTGGCCGGACTATGGTCAGCAAGGTTGGGATACGGATGATGAAGAAATTCAAAGCCCACCCACCACCCACTTTGTAGCCACTGTCGATGATTTAACCGACATGCTCGACTTCGACTCCGAAGACATCGACGGTATGGACGACGATGCAGGAGACGTACCAGCACCTGTAGGGCGCTGGAAGGCCACCTCGTCATATGACATATATATGGTGGACACTCCAAAAGATGGAGATGACGATGGAACAGCGGGGGATGACACCTCTAAGAAACAGCCCAAGCGCCGGCGTCAGCGGCGCCGCTCTAAATCCCGCCAAAGCAAAAAACGGTGATTCCGGCACGGGAGATAATACTACCCCGGATAGCGCCGAAGAACACCGCCTCCAGCAAGATTCGGCACAGGAAGATGGAGAAGCCAGCACTCATGAGAGAGCGGCAGACTGAGAGGTTGAGGATGATAACTATATGCCTCCCTCCGAAGACGAGGCAAGCCTCGATGACGATGAATTCGTCGTGCCATCGGACCCCGCCGAACAAGAGCGCTTCAAACGCAGGCTTTTAGCCACGGCAAGCAGCCTCAAGAAAAAGCAGCAACAGCTTAGAGCTGATCAAGATTTGCTAGCTGACAGATGGACTGAAGTCCTTGCGGCCGAAGAGTATGAACTCGAACGCCCCTCCAAGAGTTACCCAAAGCGCAGGCTGCTACCCCGATTAGAGGAGGAAGCACCTACATCACCAGCGCATGACATGGCCGACCTGCCACCTCGTGGCCGCGACAGAGAGGCCTCTAGGCCCTCCACTCAAGCCATTCCCCGACGCCGCTCAAAACATGCTAAGGCACAGGAAAACGCGCCAGACCTGCAAGATATACTGGAGGACAAGGCAAGGCAAACAAGATCGATCTACGGATCGCGCGGGCGCCCCACGGCACGTGACGGTGATCGTCACTCCGGATACAATAAATCCGGCCGGGCCGAACACAATAGACAAAGCTCCTTTGAGCTGCATCGTGATATAGCCCAGTATAGAGGCGCCGCACACCCACTATGCTTCACAGATGAAGTAATGGATCATAAAATCCCTGAGGGCTTCAAACCCGTAAACATTGAATCATACGATGGCACAACAGATCCTGCGGTATGGATCGAGGATTATGGGAAAACTTTGTTTTTGCCACTCTAGTTTTTGCCCACTTTGCTTATGCCACTCTAGAATTTGACATCTCACTTTTGCCACTCTTAGCTTTTGACAATACATCACAAATGCCATTTAGTGGCAAAAACGATAATTTTTCATTTCACTTTTGCCTCTCTTAGGTTTTGCAATGTATCACAATTGCCACTCTGAAAATTTTGCTTTTGCCACTGAATGGCAAAATTGATATATTGTCAAAAGCTAAGAGTGGCAAAAGTGAAATGTTAAATTCTAGAGTGGCATAAGCAAAGTGGGCAAAAGCTAGAGTGGCAAAAACAAAGTTTTCCCGAGGATTATCTCCTTCATATCCACATGGCCCGCGGCAATGATCTACACGCCATCAAATACCTCCCACTCAAACTTAAGGGACCGGCCCGGCATTGGCTTAACAGCTTGCCAGCAGATGCAATCGGTTCTTGGGAGGACCTGGAAGCCGCATCCCTCGACAATTTCCAGGGTACCTATGTGCGACCACCGGACGCCGATGACCTAAGCCACATAATTCAGCAGCCAAAGGAATCGGCCAGGCAATTCTGGACGCGGTTCCTAATAAAGAAAAACCAAATAGTCGATTGTCCGGACGCAGAGGCCCTAGCAGCCTTCAAGCACAATATCCGCGACGAATGGCTTGCCCGGCACCTGGGACAGGAAAAGCCGAAATCTATGGCAGCCCTTACGACACTCATGACCCGCTTTTGCGCGGGAGAAGATAGTTGGCTAGCTCGCAGCAACAACTTAACCAAGAGCCCTGGTAATTCGGATACCAAGGACAAAAGTTGCAGGTCGCGCCAGAACAAGCAGAAACACCGTGTTAACAGCGACAACAACGAGGATACGGCAGTCAATGCCGGATTCCGAGGCTACAAATCCGGTCAGGGAAAAAGCCATTCAAAATAAATACTCAGGGCCCGTCCATTTTGGACCGAATACTCGACCGCTTGTGCCAGATACACAACACCCCCGAAAAGCCAGCCAATCACACCAACAGAGATTGTTGGGTGTTCAAGCAGGCGGGCAAGTTAAATGCCGAAAACAAAGACAAGGGGCTGAATAGTGACGATGAGGAGGAGCCCAGGCCGCCGAACAACAACGGACAGAAGGGTTTTCCCCCACAAGTGTGGACGGTGAACATGATATACGCAACCCACATCCCTAAAAGGCAGCGGGAGCGCGCATAACAGGACGTATACGCGCTGGAGCCAGTCGCCCCAAAGTTCAACCCATGGTCCTCCTACCCGATCACCTTTGATCGAAGGAACCACCCCACTAGCATCCGTCATGGCGGGTTCGCCGCATTGGTTCTTGACCCAATCATTGACGGATTTCATCTCAAAAGAGTCCTTATGGACGGCGGCAGCAGCCTGAACCTGCTTTACTAGGATACAGTGCGGAAAATGGGCATAGATCCCTCAAGGATCAAGCCCACCAAAACGACCTTTAAAGGCGTTATACCAGGTGTAGAGGCCAACTATACAGGTTCAGTCACACTTGAAGTGGTCTTCGGATCTCTAGATAACTTCCGAAGCGAGGAGTTAATCTTCGATATAGTCCCGTTCCGCAGTGGCTATCATGCACTGCTCGGGCGAACCGCATTCGCAAAGTTGAATGCGGTACCACACTATGCATACCTCAAGCTCAAGATGCCAGGCCCTCGAGGAGTAATCACGGTCAATGGAAACACCGAACGCTCCCTCCGAACGGAGGAGCACACGGCAGCGCTCGCAGCAGAAGTACAAAGCAGCCTCTCTAGGCAGTTCTCCAGTCCGGCCCTTAAAAAGCCGGACACTGTCAAGCGCGCCCGGAGTAACCTGCAACAAGACCGCCTGGCACGTTCCGAGCTAGCGTAGCAATGCGGCCCCAACCCTAGCCCTCGCTATATAGCAAAACCAGTGCTTTGCGTACATAACTACGCTCTTGAAATACCATGGGCACAAGGGGAGGGGCACCATCACGGCACGCCCAAAACACGGTTTAAACCGTACTAGGGGCTGCTGACTTCTTTTTTAAATTTTCTCTTACTTTCAGGACTCCATACTTCAGACGACCTGTTCGGCAATTCAACTGCCGCACAAACGATGCAAGATCCAGGAAAGCAGACAAGCCATGCCGCATTATGGAACTCCTAGGTGGTCT
Organism: Aegilops umbellulata; assembly: GCA_032464435.1. Taxonomy (NCBI): domain Eukaryota; kingdom Viridiplantae; phylum Streptophyta; class Magnoliopsida; order Poales; family Poaceae; genus Aegilops; species Aegilops umbellulata. The sequence goes on from CP136058.1 coordinate 339,025,975, forward strand.
CTATTACAAGCAGTATACCTGTTTTGAATACAATTCCGCGGCCTGCCCCTGGCCAGGACATGTTAAATAGTCCAATTTCTTTTGCTTATCGCACTATTTGTACCGTTCTGCTTTGATAGCAGCCTTTCTATAAACAATGCGTAGCTTTTGTCTATTTTTTGCATTATCCTATTTATATATATATGTTTATTAATGACATGTTGCACCCGTACATTGTGGTACGGCAAAATACGCCAGGGGCTTCAGTACCCCTCAATATGGTGTGAGAAGTCCGAACACTTTCACAAGTGCGGCACCCCGAACTTATAGCACTATATGCATCGGCTTCGAATCATGATTTGGGTCAATACTTGGGTTTGCCCGGCTCCTATGTTTTGGTGCCTTACATTCCGCTATATCGGCTAAGGTAGCACTAGGAGAACTACTGCGATTGTGCCCCAGTTGAGCTGGGCTGAGCACCTCAGTAGAGAAAGCTAAAACTGACTGTCATGATAAGGTGAGAGACCGGTCGCTGTTCGAGAGGTTTTCAAGTCCTTAAAGACTTATGCCACTTAGAGCGAGGAGCCGGCTCTGTCCGACCAAAGGCGTGGATAGCGCCCCGAACTCAGTCTTCCGAATACTAGGGGCTTCGCCGAAATTTAAAATTATAGAGTTCTATGGCTAAGTGAGAGTGTTCAAGCATTGTAGTCCGATTGCCTTGTTCGTTGTGCTGAGCGCCTCCCTCGAAGGACCCAAACATGGGAAAAAGAGCGCTCAGGTTTATCCCGAACACCCCAGCACTAGTGGCATGGGGGCAGAAGCCGACGACTGGCCATCTCTCAATTTTTTGATAAACGGCCGCACAGAAAGTAATATTTTAAATTCAACAAGCATTGCTTAGCGCATATGAACAAGTTTTCAGCGCACAGGATAAACACGAGCGAGTTCATTCAAAAATTACATCGTTGGTACATTCATCCGCCACAAGGCTGGCACCCGCCAGAACATCCTTATAATAGTTCCCGGGCTTGCGATGCTCCTTCCCCGGCGGCGGCCCGTCCCTCACAAGCTTTTCACGTCCAGCTTACCCCAGTGCACCTTTGCACGGGCAAGGGACCTACGGGCACCTTCGATATAGATAGAGCGCTTGATGACCTCGAGCCTTGGACAGGCCTCCACCAGCCGCCGCACCAGCCCGAAGTAGCTCCCAGGCAGGGCCTCTCTAGGCCATAGCTGAACTATGAAGCCCTTCATGGCCTGTTCGGCCGCCTTGTGGAGTTCGACCAGCTGCTTCAGCTGGTCGCTCAAGGGCACAGGGTGTCCGGCCTCAGCGTAATGAGACCAGAACACCTTCTCCGTCGAGCTGCCTTCCTCGGCTCGGTGGAATGCGGCGGCATCGGATACGCTGCGGGGAAGATCTGCGAATGCCCCTGGAGAACTCCGGATTCGGGTAAGTAACAAGCAGTTTACTTTTATATGTCTACTTTGCATAAAGAATGCCTTACCCGCTGCTATCTTTTTCACCGCCTCCAACTCTTGGAGGGCCTTCAGGGATTCGGCCTTGGCAGACTTGGCAGTTTCAAGGGCCGCCGCGAGCTCGGACGCTCGCGCCTTTGAGTCAAGCTCCAAACTCTCATGTTTTTTTATGAGAGCCTGAAGCTCTTGCTGCACCTCGCCGACCTGGGCCTCAAATTTCTCTTGCTCGGTGCGCTCCGTGGCCGCTCTCTTCTCGGCCTCGGATAACGCCTGCTTGAGGGTCGCCACCTCAGTCGTGGCCCCTACAATAAGCAGTACAATCCTGTCATTTTTTGCAATTGCATCTTTTTTGTATATATTTTTCTATAAGGTATCTCTTACCATCCTTCTCCTCGAGCTGCCGTTTGGCAAGGCCGAGCTCTTGCCCGGTCCGCTCGAGGCCCTTCTTCAGGGCACCCACCTCTGCAGTCAGTGCAGCGGTGGCTAGCAGCGAAGCCTGCATACGCATATTGACTCTTTTTTGTTAGACTCCTGCGAAATTTAATAGATCCTCTATTAGGCTTTTCTTTCCAAACGCCAAACAGAGCATCAGGGGCTACTGTCTATGCGGTAATATTTTTACATATTTTTACTTACCTCGAAGCCTGTTAGAAGGCTGGCACAAGCTTCAATCAGTCCGCTCTTGGCGGACTGAACCTTCTGGATCACCGTACTCATAATAGTACGGTGCTCCTCGTTGATGGAGGTGCCGTTAAGCACCTCCAGCAGATTGTCTGGCACCTCCGGTTGGACGGAGGCTGCCGGCTCAGAAGGCTTGCTCCTCTTGGAAGGAGTTCGCCTACCGCGGTCCGGAACTGTTGAAGATTCCGGCGCGGTGTCCGGCTCAAAGCCGGACTTGGAGCCCTGGGGGGTCTTGTCCCCTTTACTCTTGGAGTCCGGGAGGTCGCCTCGCGGCTCCTCCAGGACCACCTCCTCTTGCCCTGGAGCTTGTCACGATTCCACTTCGGCGTCGTCCGCAGTGCGGGGGGAGGCAGCGGGCGGAACTGAGTTCACGTCCGATGAATCCAGGGAGCCGCTCGACGACTCGTCGAGTCCGGCCTGGGGCGGCCTGCATAATTATATTCGACATTAGGGAAAAGCTGTGCGACAACAGGGATATTATGAGTTACTCTGGTATCCGAATACTTATGATTTTGCCGGACACTTGGCCCTGTCCGGCCACTCCTCTTCGTCATCGTCGGCGTCGGTGGAGTTGTCCGGAGGAAGGGTTTTCCCCTTCTTGGACCCTTCGGACTCCCCTGTTGGGGCGGCCTTCCTCTTCTTTCCTCCCCCCGTTGGAGGGGGAGAGGATTCTTCTTCCTCCTCCTCGTCTTCACGGGAGGAGTGCGTCTCGGATTCGTCGGACGACGAGTCCGACACCACCATATGCCGGGAACTCTTTCGAGTCCCTGTGGCCTTCTTCTTCTTGGCCTTCTTCTCCGGCACCACGTAAGGTGCCGGAGCCAGCGGCTTCGATAAGCGAGCGTCTGCTGGGTCTTCAGGTAAAGGAGCCGGACAGTTAATTGGTCCGGACTTCACCTGCCATTCCTGTCAAAGGTAAGGGAGTTTAGATCCCGCATAGAGTCAAACTATGAGAAACAAATGTCCTGTAAAAGGTACAGATAACCCACCGCGCTAGCTGGACGCTGCGTGCTGAATCCGCGATCCTCAGATGCGGATGCGGGAGCCTCGGCGCCCTTGAAAAGCACCTTCCAGGCGTCTTCGTACGTCGTATCAAAGAGCCTGTTCAGGGTTTGGTGCTGCGTCGGGTCAAACTCCCACAGATTGAAGTCCCGTTGTTGACACGGGAGGATCCAGCAGACGAGCATGACCTGGACTATATTGACAAGCTTGAGTCGCTTGCTCACCAGGGACTGGATGCATGTTTGCAGTCCGGTCACCTCTCCCTCATCGCCCCATGACATGCCCGTCTCTTTCCAGGACATGAGCCGCATAGGGGGTCCGGACCGGAACTCAGGGGCTGCGATCCATTCCGGATCGCGCGGCTCGGTGATGTAAAACCATCCTGACTGCCACCCCTTCAGGGTCTCCACAAAGGAGCCCTCGAGCCATAGGACGTTGGCCATCTTGCCCGCCATGGCGCCTCCGCACTCCGCTTGGCTGCCGCGCACCACCTTCAGCTTGACGTTGAAAGTCTTGAGCCAAAGGCCGAAATGGGGGCGAATGCGGAGGAAGGCCTCGCACACGACGATAAACACTGAGATGTTGAGGATGAAGTTCGGGGCCAGATCGTGGAAATCTAGGCCATAATAGAACATGAGCCCCCGGACAAATGGGTGGAGAGGAAAGCCCAGTCCGCGGAGGAAGTGGGGAAGGAATACAACCCTCTCATGGGGCTCTGGGGTGGGGAGAAGCTGCCCCTTTACAGGGAGCCGGTGCGCGATGTCTTTGGACAAGTATCCGGCCTTCCTCAGCTTTTTGACATGGCCCTCCGTGACGGAGGAGACCATCCACTTGCCTCCCGCTCCGGACATTGCTGGAGAAGGTTGAGGTGGGAAGTGCGGGCTTGGGCGCTGGAGCTCGAGTGCGCGGAAGATGGATAGGCAAAGGAGGAAGAAGGCATAGGTAAAAAGGTGGATCCTTATCCCCTTATATGGGCGGATGCGGCTATGCTTCCCCACCAGCCTAGTAAAACTCGCTTGCCTCCCAAGCGCCGTGATAAATGGCGCGGTTGGGTTACCCACGTCCGTATTGATGAGAATCCCGTAAATGGGGGACACGATCTCTGCTTTGACAAGACGTGCCAAGGAAACTGCCTCGCAAAACGCGCTGAGGTGGAGAAGTGAAAATGATTTGAATAAAGTCTTGGCCGTAGTGTGATGTCACGCTATGGAATACGCCAGCAGATTAGATTTGTGTTAATTTTATTCTCTCTATGGCAATATGTGGAAACTTATTTTGCAGAGCCGGACACTACTCTTAGTGTTTACAATATTTTATGAAGAACTTGGAGGAGGAACCCGCCTTGCAATGCCGAAGACAATCTGCGCGCCGGACTCGTCGTCATTGAAGCTTGGTTCAGGGGCTACTGAGGGAGTCCTGGATTAGGGGGTGTTCGGATAGCCGAACTATACCTTCAGCCGGACTCCTGGACTATGAAGATACAAGATTGAAGACTTCGTCCCGTGTCCGGATGGGACTTTCCTTGGCGTGGAAGGCAAGCTTGGCGATGCGGATATTCAGATCTCCTACCATTGTAACTGACTTTGTGTAACCCTAACCCTCTTCGGTGTCTATATAAACCGGAGGGTTTTAGTCCGTAGGACAAGAATCTCAACATACAACAATCATACCATAGGCTAGCTTCTAGGGTTTAGCCTCCTTGATCTCGTGGTAGATCTACTCTTGTACTACCCATATCATCAATATTAATCAAGCAGGACGTAGGGTTTTACCTCCATCAAGAGGGCCCGAACCTGGGTAAAACTTCGTGTCCCTTGTCTCCTGTTACCATCCGCCTAGACGCACAGTTCGGGACCCCCTACCTGAGATCCGCCGGTTTTGACACCGACACCCATCATTCTCTGTTGGTCTGGTTGGCTGGTTTATCAGGGGTGTCGTGAATTTGACACGAACGATCAAGTATGCGGTCCAAGCTGGACGGGCCCGGATTGCTTCTTTTGAATGGCTTTTTCCGCTGACCGGATTTAGAGCCACTAAATCCGGCATTAACTGCCGTGTCTTCGACGTTGTCGCCGTTGTTGCGGCGCTTGTGTCTGTTGTGACGTGGCCTGCCGTTACTATCTTTGGCATCTGAATTGCCAGGGTTTCTTGATGTGTTGTTGCTGCGAGCCAGCCAACTATCCTCGCCCGCACAGAAGCAGGTCATGAGTGTCATGAGGGCTGCCATGGACTTCAGCTTTTCTTGGCCGAGGTGTCGGGCGAGCCATTCGTCGCGGATGTTATGCTTAAATGCCGCTAAGACCTCAGCATCCGGACAGTCGACAATTTGGTTCTTTTTAGTTAGGAACCGAGTCCAGAATTTCCTGGTTGATTCCCCTGGCTGTTGGGTTATGTGACTCAAGTCATTGGCATCTGGTGGTCGCACATAAGTGCCCTGGAAGTTGTCAAGGAATGCGTCCTCCAAATTCTCCCAACTGCCTATGGAGTTTGTCGGCAGGCTGTTGAGCCAATGTCGAGCAGGTCCTTTGAGTTTTAATGGGAGGTACTTGATGGCATGTAGGTCGTCACTGTAGGCCACGTGGATGTGGAGGAGGAAGTCTTCAATCCATACCGCGGGGTCTGTTGTACCATCGTATGATTCAATGTTCACGGGCTTAAAACCTTATGGGAATTCGTGATCCATTACTTCATCAGTGAAGCATAGGGGGTGTGCGGCGCCTCTGTGCCGGGCTATATCACGACGCAGTTCGTACGAGTCTTGTCTATTGTATTCGGCCCAGCCGGATTTGCTTTTAGTATGTCCGGCGTGACGTTTGTTGTCACGCGTTTGGGCGCGCCCGCATGATCCGTAGATCGATCTTGCATGTCCTGCTTTGTTTTCCAATACGTCTCGCAGGTCCTACGTGTTGCCCCGGGCCTTGGTATTTTTGTTTGACTGGCGGCGGGGTGCGGGCTGGACTTCGGCCTGATATGCCGCTTTGTCTCGGCCACGAGGTGGCCGGTCAGCCGCATCATACGCTGGAAGCGTAGGATTTAATGCTTCCTCCTCGAGTTGGGGTAGCAACCTGCGCTTTGGGTAACTTTTGGTTGGGCGCTCGAGTTCGTATTGCTCGGCCGCCAGGACCTCAGTCCATCTATCTGCTAGCAGATCTTGGTCAGCTTGAAGCTGTTGTTGCTTTTTCTTCAGGATTTTTGCTGTGGCTATAAGACGGCGCTTGAAGCGCTCATGTTCGACGGGATCCTCAGGCACGATAAATTCTTCGTCGCCGAGGCTCACCTTGTCTTCGGAGAGAGGCATGTAATTGTCATCCTCTTATTCTCTGTCTGCTGCCTATTCCTTAGGGCTAGCTTTCCCATCCTCCCGCTCGAGGCCTGGCTAGAGGGGATTGTCTTCATCTTCGGCACTATCCGCAGCGTTATTGTTTCTTTGGCCGGTATCGCTGCTTTTGCTATGGCGGGGCTTAGAGCGGCGCCGATGACGCCGGTGCTTAGATTGCTTCTCGAGGAGATTATCCTCCGTTGCCTTATTGCCATCACTTTCTTTGGGGGTGTCCACCATGTTTATATCATATGATGAGGTTGTCGGCGTTATGGGAACAGGGGTCCCCAGACTTGCCTGCCTGCGGCCTGCGGCGTGGCTCAAAGGGGGGCCCAGCACAGCCCATCTTCATCAACATAGACCCAAGACCCTCGCGAGGGGCCGAGCCTGCGGGGCGGATGACACGGAGCTCCCTCAGGCACAGCCTCATCAGGCTGGCTCGCGAGGAGGCGGAGAGATCAAGGCGGGGTACCTCACGAGGTGCCCGTGGCGCAAGCCATGACGACCAAGGGCGCCAGGCGGGCGCCAGCCCGCGCAGTGTCCTCCTTTCCTCTTTGGTGCAAAGGGAGGAAGCGCAGGCGAGAGCATCAAGCAAAGGCACCCGTTTCGGTGCAACGAGACCAAGACCAGTCCAACGGCAGGGAGGAAGTCATTGTGGAGCCCAAGCCGGCGTCACCACCAGAGCCTTTGGCAGGCGAGGACCAACTTTAGTCAGGATAAGTGTACCAGATGTTCCCCTTCAAAATGGCCAATTGTTGGCGCCCTTCCCGCTCAATATTTGGGGAGAGGCCCAGGGCCTTTGCCTATAAATAGGACTAGCCACCCCCAGGGTAGAGGCAATCAGAACATACGGAGGCCATCGAGAAATCAGGATAGACACAGAGAGAGAAGGGTGATTGAACTCCTCCTAGCAGTTCATCTCCCCCAGCCAAGAACAGACCCTCGCGAGGTTGTTCTTCCTTGTACTGATCATCATCATCAGCCCAAGAGGCAATACACCACACCACACACTGGAGTAGGGTATTACACCAGAATGGTGGCCCGAACCAGTATAAACTCCGTGTCTCTTGTGCTGATTCTTTCCGTAGCTTAGATCTTAGCGTGGCGGTGGAGTGCAGGTAGGTAGAAGGCGAAATCTCCATGCGCACCCCAGTGTTCGAACCACAAGGGTCTGCCGGAACCCGAAATCTGACATTTGGCGCGCCAGGTAGGGGTGCACCGGAGTTTCCCCTTCCGCCACCGCTACGACTTGCCTCGCGATGAGTAGCACGTCGCCCGCTCCGGCCGTCGGGGCCAGCACGGGGGCCAGGGGGCTCCGAGCCCTGGCCCCAGCCCTGCAACGGGTACGGTGGCCGGACAAGTTCAAGCCAACGACGCCACCGCGCTACAGCGGCGTGACTGATCCACTGGCCTTCTTGCTGGCGTACGAGGAGGCCATCCTCGAAGCTGGAGGTGATGATAGGGTCATGGCCAACTGGCTTCCCGTGGTCCTCGCCGGCACTCAGCGCGCATGGCTGCTCCACCTGCCGGCAGCCTCCGTGGCCTCTTGGGAAGAGCTCCACGTCCTCTTCCTCGCCCACCACGCTACACCAACACCCCCGGTCGTCACGGCCCTCCTGGGCGGCTCGCAGGCGCCGCCTACAAGTCACCACGTCAAGCCGTTCATCCGCCAGGTCAGAGCCGCTGCCACGCGGTAGGGGGCTCTCCCGGACAGGGCGGCGCTGAAGGCCAGCCTGACCTTCAGCTCGAAGGACCACCCCTCCAACTCGGCCTGCTCGGGTGCGCTCCCCATGCTGTGCACCCCCACCATCTGCCAGGTGGCCGTCACCAGGACTCTCGTCGATGGCGGCGCGGGCCTCAGCGTGCTCTCGGTTGAGGCCTTCAACCTCCTCTGCATACCCCTGGAACGGCTGCAACCCAGCCGGCCCTTCTCAGGCGTTGGGGGCGGGTCATCCAGTTCCTTGGGACAGATCCGGCTCCCAGTAACCTTCAGCACCTACGACAACTTCCGCACGGAGCCGGTCAACTTCGACATCGCCCCCATCGGCCTCCCCAACAACGCCATCCTCGGCTATCCAGCGCTGGCCCAGTTCATGGCCGCGACACACCCGGCGTACAACCTCATGAAGATGCCCGGGAGTAGCGGTGTCCTCACCGTGCACGGGGACACCAGAGACCGCTGCGAGTGCTCAAGCTCGCCTTCAAGACGGCGGCGTCGGCACAGCCCGCCGACTCGGAGACCCCCGAGCCCAAGGGGGCTGCACCCGCCAAGAAGAAACAATTGTTCACCCAAGACAAGGCAGAAACAAAGCAGATACCCGTCGATGAGGACGGGTCCACCAACGCCACTTTCACCATAGGCGCCAACCTCGATCCCGAGCAGGAGGAGGCCCTGGTCAAGTTCCTGCGCACGAAGAAGAAGGTATTCGCTTGGGAGCCTGACCAGTTGGCGGGGATCCCTAGGAGCGTAATCGAGCATCACCTCAACGTGTGCCCCAATGTGCGCCCTGTGAAGCAGAAGGCAAGGCGGCAGTCCACAGAAAAGAAGGCCTTCATCTTCCAAGAGACCCGCAAACTAGAGGCCGCTGGGGTCATTCGCGAGGTTCGATACCCGGATTGGTGGGCCAACCCTGTCGTGGTGCCAAAGAAGGGAGGGAAGGAGCGCATGTGTGTCGACTTCACCAACCTCAACAAGGCATGCCCGCAAGATCCGTTCTCGCTCCCCCGCATCGACCAGATCATCGATTCCACCATAGAATGCGACCTGCTATGCTTCTTGGATGCCTTCTCTGGGTATCACCAGATCAAGATGGCGGTGGAAGACATTAAAAAGACAGCCTTCCTAACCCCGTGTGGGGTGTACTGCTACACATGCATGCCATTTGGGCTGCGTAACGCCGGGGCGACCTTTCAGCGGCTGATGCACATCACCTTGGGCCCGCAGCTCGGGAAGAATGTTGAGGCTTATGTCGATGACATTGTGGTGAAGTCTCGGGAGGCCAGGACCCTGATACAAGACCTGGAGGAAACCTTCGCGAGCCTCGACGCAGTGAACCTGCGGCTCAACCCAGAGAAGTGTGTGTTCGGAGTCCCCTCGGGCAAGCTCTTGGGTTTCCTCGTGTCCCACCGAGGCATCGAGGCTAACCCGGAAAAGGTCAAGGCGGTCGAGGACATGAGCCCGCCAAAGACCCTCAGAGAAATGCAGAAGCTCACTGGGTGCGTGACCTCGCTAGGGCGCTTCATCTCCAAGTTGGGGGAGCGAGCGCTGCCTTTCTTCCAGCTAATGAAGAAAAAGGGGCCCTTTGAATGGACTGAAGAGGCCGACAAGGCGTTCCAAGATCTCAAGAGGTACCTGACCAGCCCTCCGATCATGGTGGCTCCGCGCCCTCGAGAGCCCCTGGTGCTTTACCTCGCCGCCACTCCCTACTCCGCCAGCGCAGCCCTGGTGGCGGTTATGGAGGAGCGTCGAGTCAAGACCACGGCAGCAGCCCGGGACAAGGCAAAACAGGAACAAGGAAGGCCCACAGAAACCGCCACCGCGGTTGAGGAGGGCCAGCCGCCGCAGAGGAGTGCACCGGAGGCGGAAGAGGCCCCTCTCCCAGATGGCCAGCCTCCGAAGGCCTCATCGCCTCAAGAGGCGCCATGGTCTCCAGAGGGCGCCACCAGCACTGACACATCCAACCTCATTGAGCACCCAGTGTACTTCGTCAGCACGGTGTTGCGGGACGCGAGGGCAAGGTACCCCATGCCTCAGAAGCTCCTCCTCGCGCTACTGGTGGCCTCGCGCAAGCTGCGGCACTATTTTCAGGGTCACCCCATCAAGGTCGTCTCGTCATACCCCTTGGAGAGAGTGCTGAGGAGCCCTAACTCAGCCGGAAGGGTCGCTGAGTGGAACATAGAACTGCAAGCGTTTCAGCTCGAATTCAGCACGACCAGAGTCATCAAGGGAGCAGCATTAGCGGATTTTGTGGCAGAATGGACGGAGGCACCAGGCCTCAAGGCCGACGAGGACCGATCCCTCTCCCCGGGAAGCAAGGCACCGGAAGGCTGGGTCATGTACTTCGATGGGGCGTTCTCCAGGCATGGCGCTGGGGCTAGGGCGGTGCTTATATCGCCCACTCAAGACAAGCTCTACTACGTTGTATAGCTCTGTTTCTAGCAAGGTGAAAAGGTCTCCAACAACATAGCAGAGTATGAAGGCCTAATAGCGGGCTTGAAGGCCGCAACTACCCTGGGGGTGAAACGCCTTACCATCAAGGGCGATTCGCAGCTCCTTGTCAATTTCTCCAACAAGGTGTATGAGCCTAAAGATGAGCACATGGAAGCCTACCTTGCAGAGGTCCGCAGGATGGAGAAGCAGTTCTGGGGGTTGGAGTGGAAGCATGTGCCCCGTGGCACCAATCAGGAGGCCGACAACATCGCCAGACGGGCGTCCAGGCGGTTACCTCAGGAGCCTGGCATCTTCAAGGAGCGGCTCTTCAAGCCCTCAGCCCTACCGTCATTGTCAAACACGGCTCCACCTTGGGAGGAGCTCCCCCAGCCACCTGCCTCGGGAGCCCCGGTCTGTGGCCCGACCTTAGGAGCACGTCTGCTCCTGACGATGGAGCCTCAGGAGGGATCCTGGATCACAGAGCTCTGGAGTTACTTAACACAAGGGACCCTTCCGGAGAAGGAGGAGGAAGCGGAGCGTGTGGCACGGCAGGCCACGACATACTGCATCAAGGATGGAGAGCTCTACCGGAAGAGAGCAAACGATGTATCCCTGCGCTGCGTCTCCAGGGAGCAAGGAAAGGAACTGCTGGAAGATATACATGGCAGAGACTGCGGACATCATTCATCATCATGGAACCTCGTCGGCAAGGCGTTCTGCAGTGGGTTTTATTGCCCACCGCACTCAATGACGCCATCGAACTGGTGAAGGCTTGTGAGGCCTACCAGTTCCACGCCAAGCAGATCCATCAGCCGACAGGAGGCCTGCAGACTATACCCCTTTCGTGGCCCTTCGCGGTCTGGGGGCTGGACATCCTGGGCCCGTTTCCTCGGGCGCCAGGGGGCTACCGCTACCTCTACGTCGCCGTGGACAAGTTCACCAAGTGGGCTGAAGTAGAGGCCGTCCGCACCATCCCCGCGGGTTCCGCGGTCAAGTTCATCAGGGGCATCGTGAGTCGGTTCGGGGTGCCGAATCGCATCATCACAGACAATGGTTCGCAGTTCACTAGTAGCCTCTTCAAAACATACTGTGCTAACCTTGGAACGCATATATGCTATGCTTCGGTGGTGCACCCCCAAAGCAACGGCCAGGCCGAGCGAGCCAACGCAGAGGTCCTGAGGGGCCTCAAAACCAGGACGTTCAAGAAGAAGCTGGAGGCCTGCGGCAGAGGTTGGTACGATGAGCTTCAGTCCGTGTTGTGGTCCATCCACACCACCGCGACCAAGCCGACTGGAGAGACCCCGTTCTTCCTGGTCTACGGGGCCAAAGCGGTCCTCCCTCACGAGGTCAGACATCGCTCCGCACGGGTCCTGGCGTCCGACAAGGCGCAGCAGGACGCCATGCGGGGGATGGACCTCGTGCTGGGGGAGGAACGTCGCCGAGAAGCCGCGCTGCGAGCGGCAAGGTACCAACAAGCACTGCGACGATATCACTGCGGCAATATCCGCCCTCGAACTCTCGAGGTAGGAGACCTCGTGCTCAGGCGGGTTCTCTCCAGGGAGGGACTGCACAAGCTCTCTCCCATGTGGGAGGGCCCGTTCAAGGTTGTTCATGTTTCCAGGCCTGGCTCCGCGCGCTTGAAGACTCATGAGGGGTGCCGGTCCAGAACGCATGGAACATCCAGCACCTCCGGAGGTTCTACCCCTAAAAAGGCCCAGAGCCTGTGAAGAAGGCGAATGCCTGTGAAGATTATCCTTTTTGGAAAAGGCCCGGAGCCTGTGAAGAAGGCGAATGCCTGTGAAGATTATCCTTTTTGGAAAAGGCCCGGAGCCTGTGAAGAAGGCGAATGCCTGTGAAGATTATCCTTTTTGGAAAAGGCCCGGAGCCTGTGAAGAAGGCGAATGCCTGTGAAGATTATCCTTTTTGGAAAAGGCCCGAAGCCTGTGAAGAAGGCGAATGCCTGTGAATATTATCCTTTTTGGAAAAGGCCCAGAGCCTGTGAAGAGGGAAAATGCCCGTGAAGCTTACTTCCCCCAAGAAAGGCCCGGAGCCTGTGAAGAAGGCCAACGCCTGTGAAGTTCGCCGCCCGTGACACTCTCACGTAATAATGAGTTGGGGCTGTACATGCCCCGGAGTCTCAGGAGCGCCGGCCTCAGGCCCTGGGGCTCCCTCCCACACCCAGTGGCAGCACTTAGCTCCGCGCTGGTGAGAAGACGTCGAAGACTAGACTAGGTGCCGGACGCGGCTTTTTCATTTGCTTTCCGCAATTGGCTTGTTCATTCTCATTCGAAGTTTTATTGAAGCTATTGCCGTCTTTGATTCGTGGTTCTTCGCCTTTTCACTCTCCTGCCTCGATTTCTCTTATGCAAGGCCTCGCAAGGGGGGCAGCCGAGCGCCCTCGTGAGTGTTTCTGTCCTAGTCATTCAAAGGTTCTGTGACCTGGGTCCATTATAGGAGCACCCCTCCAGTCCGTGCCCCACGGGCACCGCGACACGAACACAGGGCATGGGTCGGTCGCCCCCCACGGCTGGGGCCGGGAACTATCCACACGCGGGCACATAGCCGGAAGGCACGATAACGAAAGAAAAGCGATGACTAACAGCAACAACCCAAACACGTCCCCGCGGGGCTCCACGCTACTATCTTTTTACGCAGGAAAAAAGAAAAGAAAGAGCAAATCAGGCGCAGCTCGCCTCGCACCAGCATGCAGGGAAGGCTCGAGCCGCCTCCGAGGCTCAAGCAGACTCCGTCTCGCGCTTCACCGAGGCGCGACGGCAGGCAGACGCGCCACCACCTTCCAAGCGGGTACGACGGCGTGGAGGCGACCGCAGCCACTGCTAGAAGGGTCGCCGCCTGAAGAAGAACCGGTGAAGCTTGAGGAGCCCTGAGCTCCGCCAATCACGCGAGCGCTGTCCTCTCCGTCATCGCCGGGGCTGGGTCCCCGGTCGCGGTCGTCGTCCTGAGGGCAGTACCTTGCGCGGCGACCATCTTCCCCAAACACCCTCGCGTAGAGGGTGGCACCGCCGTCAAACTTGAAGTGCAGGGTGCACCGACGGCTCAGGCCACGCGCGCGGGCAAACGTCTGCCAACCGCGGGTCAAGGCCAAGCTCCCGGCTGCGGAGACCTCCAGTGAAGCCCATGAGGCCCGACTGCAGCAGCCGTCTTCCTGAAGCCAGAGGCCGCCCAGGGCGCCGGCCGGGAGCTCGTCGAGGAGGAAGCGAGGAAGTTGAAGCCGGGCGCTGGTCGGCTCCGCCGACCACACGACGAACTCCGGCAGCACCTCTGCAGTGCGAGATCGTGGCCTAGGGGGACGCGCGACCAAGGCGCGCCCCTCGGTCGCAGCTGTCCGCCCGTCACCATGCTGGGAACCATCTCCACGGCCGCGAGGAGCTGCCATGGTGGCCACAGGACGTTTGCGAGGGCGCCCTCGGCCGCGCTTGGGCGGGGGAGAGGCAGGCTCAACCTGGCGAGCCTTCCCCTTCTCTGCGGCCGAGAACCTCCTCGACGGAGCCATCGCGGCAAGACGGAGCAAGGACCAGGAAGAGGGAGAAGCAAGAAGAGATGGACTGGGAGGGTGTGCCGTTCCGTATTTATGGCCGGCGAAGGCCAACCGCCGACCTCCACGATCGCAGGTAATCATGATCCGCTTTGCATGCAGGGACCTGTCCAATCCACGCAGTTGCCGAGGCGTCGTAGGGATGTGGAGGCGCCCACGTCCAATCAACCGCCACGCGGCGCCCAAGGCCGCAGGCTGTTAGGGCCCGCGGTGCTTCGCCCTTGCCCTTTCGCCTCCCTGCACGGCCAAGTCCGGGCGCGCCTTGGGCCCGGGGGCTACTGTCAGTGTTCTGGGAACGGGCGTACCCAGACTTGCCTACCTGCGGCCCGCGGCGTGGCTCAAAGGGGGGCCCAGCACGACCCATCTTCATCAACACAGACCCAAGACCCTCGCGAGGGGCCGAGCCTCGCTGGGCGGATGACACGGAGCTCCCTCAGGCACGGCCTCATCAGGCTGGCTCGCGAGGAGGCGGAGAGATCAAGGCGGGGTACCTCACGAGGTGCCCATGACGCAAGCCATGACAACCAAGGGCGCCAGGCGGGCGCCAGCCCGCGCAGTGTCCTCCTTTCCTCTTTGGTGCAAAGGGAGCAAGCGCAGGCAAGAGCATCAAGCAAAGGCACCCGTTTCGGTGCAACGAGACCAAGACCAGTCCATCGGCAGGGAGGAAGTCATTGAGGAGCCCAAGCCGGCGTCACCATCAGAGCCTTTGGCAGGCGAGGACCAACTTTAGTCAGGATAAGTGTACCAGATGTTCCCCTTCAAAATGGCCAATTGTTGGCGCCCTTCCCGCTCAATATTTGGGGAGAGGCCCAGGGCCTTTGCCTATAAATAGGACTAGCCACCCCCAGGGTAGAGGCAATCAGAACATACGGAGGCCATCGAGAAATCAGGATAGACAGAGAGAGAGAAGGGTGATTGAACTCCTCCTAGTAGTTCATCTCCCCCAGCCAAGAACAGACCCTCGCGAGGCTATTCTTCCTTGTACTGATCATCATCATCAGCCCAAGGGGCAATACACCACACCACACATTGGAGTAGGGTATTACACCACAATGGTGTCCCAAACCAGTATAAACTCTGTGTCTCTTGTGCTTGTCGGATTTCGGGTTCCGGCAGACCCTTGAGGTTCGAACTCTGGGGTGCGCGCGGAGATCTCGCCTTCTACCTACCTGCACCCCTCCGCCTCGCAAAGATATAAGCTATCGAAAGAACAGCACAAGAGACACAAGGTTTATACTGGTTCGGGCCACCGATGTGGTGTAATACTCTAATCCAGTGTGGTGTGGTGGATTGCCTCTTGGGCTGATGATGATGAACAATACAAGGAAGAACAACCTCGCGAGGGTCTGTTCTTAGCTGGGGCGATGAACTGTTAGGAGGAGTTCAGTCGCCCTTCTCTCTCTCTCTCTCTGTGTAATGCTGCCTCCCTCCTCCCTTGGGGGTGGCTAGTCCTATTTATAGGCAAAGGCCCTGGGCATCTTCCCAAATATTGAGCGGGAAGGGCGCCAACAGCTGGCCATTTTGAAGGGGAACATCTGGTACACTTATCCTGACTAAAGTTGGTCCTCGCCTGCCAAAGGCTCTGGTGGTGACGCTAGCTTGGGCTCCACAATGACTTCTTCCCCGCCGTTGGACTGGTCTTGGTCTCGTTCCACCGAAACGGGTGCCTTTGCTTGATGCTCTCGCCTGCGCTTGCTCCCTTTGCACCAAAGAGGAAAGGAGGACACTGCGCGGGCCGGCGCCCGCCTGGCGCCCTCGGTCGTCATGGCTTGCGTCATGGGCACCTCGTGAGGTACCCCGCCTTGATCTCTCCGCCTCCTCGTGAGCCAGCCTAATGAGGCCGTGCCTGAGGAAGCTCCGCGTCATCCGCCCCGCGAGGCTTGGCCCCTCGCGAGGGTCTTGGGTCTTGTGTTGATCAAGATGGGCCGTGTTGGGCCCCTTTTGAGCCACGCCGCGGGCCGCAGGCAGGCAAGTCTGGGGATCCCCGTTCCAAGAACGCCGACAGTAGCCCCCGGTCCCAAGGCGCGCCCGGACTTGGCCGTGCAGAGAGGCGAAAGGGCAAGGGCGAAGCGCCGCGGGCCCTAACAGCCTGCAGCCTTGGGCGACGCGTGGCGGTTGATTGGACGTGGGCGTCTCCACTTCCCCACGACGCCTCGGCAACTGCTCGGATTGGACAAGTCCCTGTATGCAAAGCGAGTCATGATTACGTGTGATCGTGGAGGCCGACGGCTGGCCTTCACCGGCTATAAGTACGGAACGATGCGCGCCCTTCTAGTCCATCTCTCCTTGCTTCTCCTTCTTCCCGGTCCTTGCTCCGTCTTGCTAAGATGGCTCCGTCGAGGAGGTTTTCGGCCGTAGAAAAGGGGAAGGCTCGCCAGGTTGAGCCTGCTTCCTCCCCGCCCAAGCGCGGCCGAGGGCGCCCTCGCAAACATCCTGTGGCCACCACGGTAGCTCCCCGCGACCGTGGAGATGATTTCCAGCATGATGACCATCGGACACCTGCGGCCGGGGGGCACGCTTCGGTCGCGCGTTCCCCTAGGCCGCGCTTCCGCGCTGCAGAGGTGCTGCCGGAGTTCGTCGTGTGGTCGGCGGAGCCGACTAGCACCCGACTTCATCTTCCTCACTTCCTCCTCGGCGAGCTCCCAGCCGGCGCCCCGGGCGGCCTCTGGCTTCAGGCAGACGGCTGCTGCAGCCGGGCCTCATGGGCTTCACTGGAGGTCTCCGCAGCTGGGAGCCTGGCCTTGACCCGCGGTTGGCAGACGTTTGCCCGTGCGCGTGGCCTGAGCCGTCGGTGCACCCTGCACTTCAGGTTTGACGGCGACGCCACCCTCTACGTGAGGGTGTTTGGGGAATATGGTCGCCGCGCAGGGTGCTGCCCAGAGGACGACGACCGCGGCCGGGGACCCAGCCCCGGCGATGATGGAGAGGACAGTGCTCGCGTGATTGGTGGCTCCCAGGGTTCCCCAAGCTTCACCGATTCTTCTTCAGGCGGCGACTCTTCTAGCGGTGGCCGCAGTCAGCCTCCACACCGTCGTACCTGCTTGGGAGGTGGTAGCGCGTCTGCTCGTCATCGCGCCTCAGCGAAGCGCGAGAGGGAGTCTTCCTGAGTCCCGGAGGCAGCCTGAGTCTTCCTTGCTGGCCGGCGTGAGGCGAGCTGCGCCTGATTTACTCTCTCTTTTTCTTTCTTTGTCCTGCATAAAAAGACAATAGCGTGGAGCCCCGCGGGGGCGTGTTTGGGTTATTGCTGTTAATCATCACTTTGCTTCCGTTATCGTGCCTTCCGGCTTTGTGTCCGCATGTAGATAGTTCACGGCCCCAGCCGGGGGGGGGGGCGACCGACCCAGGCCCTGTGTTCATGTCGCGGTGCTCGTGGGGCACTGACTGGAGGGGAGCTCCTGTAATGCACCCAGGTGTCAGGACCTCGATCCTAAGCCACATCGATCTAGCATGTAACACACCATATCACTTTGCGGCCTCACGCACGGTACTCCCACGGGTGCCACCTTACCTGGCCCGGGACCGTTTGCGCCTTTTGGCTCACGTATATGATAGTGTCGCTAGCATCCATATGACCGAGAACCCGGGCCGACATGGCTAGTCGTGAACCGAAGGCGGCACTAACCCATGAGGACAGGCATACGTGAATCACATCGAGCATGTCGGTCAACAACGTATAAATCCGGGCTGTAGTACTGGGCTAACAGGACTCCGGATAACACCGCGTGACATTTCCTCGAAGGGACAGACACAGGAACAACGTGAATCACATGCCGGCCAGTCAAGTGTTCCAAGCAGTAGTGCTGGGCTAGCAGGACTCCGGTGAACCGGGCTGTAGCGGACTACTATCGCTCAGGAAGCACTAGACTACATTTCCCCATAAGAGAGGCTGCCAGGGATAAACAACTAGATAGTCGGATCCCACACATAGCAAGCATTTAAATCATACACACAATATGCTCGATATGTGTAAATACAACATGGCATCACAACAAGACTCTACGACTCAAGTATTTATTCATTAGGCTCCGAGGAGCGAGATATTACAACATGGGTCTCATGACCCAACATTCAGAGCATACAAGTCAAAGCACAAGCGGAAGCTTAACATGTCTGAGTACAGACACCTATAAATGAAAAAGGCTGAGAAGCCTGACTATCTACCAGATCCTGCCGAGGGCACAAGATCGTAGCTGAGGTATCAAGCTAAACGTCGAAGTCCACACGGAACTACTAGCGAGACTGACGTCTCTCTGCAAAACATAAAATAGGCAAACGTGAGTACAAATGTACCCAGCAAGACTTACATCAGAACTAGCTACATATGCATCAGTATCAATAAAGGGGGTGGTGGAGTTTGACTGCAGCAAGCCAGCTTTGACTCGGTGGCTATCCTGAACTACGACTGCAAGTAACTCTTTTGAGGTGGCGCACACGAGTCCACATATTCACCATATCAATACACCACTATGGATACGCTCCTGTCTTCCTACGAGATCGCCATCCATAGCACTCACGCTTATCTTATGCATTTTAGAGTATCCACTTTCACTTGTCTATGAACTGTTATAGGCAACCCAGAAGTCCATTACCGCGGACACGGCTATTCGAATAGATGATGTTAACCCTGCAGGGGTGTACTTCTTCACACACGCTCTCACCACTTATCGCTGTTTACACGACATGTACTCGGCAACCTTCAAGCGGAAGCCCAGCGAGGGTGTCGGCCACAGCCTACCTAAACACTCAAGTCTCTAGTCCAGGTTTATCGCCTATTCAGGTTCCATCCGCAGGGAGTCCGGCCGAGGTTTCCACATACGGCCCCGAACGATGTGAGCAGGGTTCCCGAGACACCAAACGGGCGCCCGGTACACCGTGCCACGTGCCTACCGCAACACAGCCCACCCCGATGGTCAGCGTTGCGTGCGGCCCCCAACATACTACAAACACCAGAAACTACTTGCAACTCCTGGACAGAGGTCAAGGGTGATTAAGAAGCCGAGAGGGTCCATTGGTTTCGGGCCCAATGCGTGGTAGTAACTGTTTCATGGATCACAAACACAGAACTCAGTTCCTAAGGACAGCTTCAATGAGACAACCCACCATGTACTCCTACATGGCCTCTCACCAATACCTTTACCAAATCATGTTCACACACTTAGCTCACACACAGTAGGACATGTTCAACACCATACCAATTCATTCCCGATGAATCAGACCCGACTCAACTCTAAGCAATAGCAGGCATGACAAACAAGCAAGAATGAGTAGGCACATCAGGGCTCAAACAACTCCTACTCATGCTAGTGGGTTTCATGAATTTACTGTGGCAATGACAGGTCATGCAAAGGATAAAGGGGTTCAGCTACCGCAACAAGTAACAGATGAATCGTTGTTGTCCTAATGCAGTAAAAGAGAGCAGGAGCGAGATAGTGGGATTGTATCGGAATGAACAGGGGGGTTTTGCTTGCCTGGCACTTCTGAAGATATTATAGCTCTTCATCGGTGTCATCGATCTCATCGTCGGCACCACGTCTATCGAGAGGGGTCGAATACCGACAAACAAGGAGGAATACAATCAATGCAATGCAACAATATGATGCATGATCATGACATGGCAATATGTTGTTGATTGAGCTAATGCAACTAGCAACCATATTAAATGAAGTTGGTATGAACCAAGGGTTCAAATTCAAACTCCATATGTGCTTATTTAATGTCATTTATGCAAATTTCCCTGTACAGCAACCCTAGGTTCTTCAAACATGCATGCAAATTCCATAAACAGATTCCTTGAATTTTTCTGATATTTTTTCATATATAAATCTTTGCATTTGGAGTTACGGTTGATTTTCTATGAATTTTTGAAGTTTGCAACATTTTCTGGAATTTCCTATATAAAAATAAATCCAGAAAATACTTATTGCGTCAGCATAGCGTCACTGTGACGTCAGCAGGTCAATGGCGGCTGACCAGGTCAACCCTGGCCAGTGGGGTCCACACGTCAGTGACCCAGTGCCGGTTTGTCTCACAGACAGGTGGGGCCAGTCAACGGCCACGTCAGCGAGGTCAGCGCCGACGCGTGGGGCCATTGTGTTTAGATTAATCTTAAACTATTTTTGTTAGCTAGTTAGTTAGGCAGCAGGGCCCGCATGTCAGTGAGAGTGTGGGTTAATTAGTGGGGTCATTAACCGCTAATAACGGTGCCACGTCGACCCACCGACGTTTAGCCGCCGGTGGCACAAACCGCGGCGGAGATCTTCGGAAATCGCCGTCCGGCGATGGTTCGACGCGCGGCTAGGCTTGCTCGACTCCTGGGAGTGCCCCGCATCTAGTGGTGCCACTGGTTGGAGCTGGTGTGGCCGGGAACTATGCCGGCGTCGAGGTTTGGCGGCGGCCGAAGCACGGGAGCAGTCGGGTTCGGCGCTACAGCATACGGGAGGAGGATCTGGTGGGTGTGCTCGGCTTCTGGGAGTGTGCTGAGCGCGCTGATGGGCTCGGTCGCGAGTGGCGGCAGCTGTGGCCGCGGCAGCGCCATGGCCGGCGGTGATGTGCTCGCGGGCTCGGCGGTGAAGTTAGTTAGGGCGCTCAGACGGAAGGTAGAAGAGATGGGAAAGATGCTAGTGCTCACGGTGAACTCGCAGGGCAGGCCAGTGGGCTCGGGGAGGTGCTGACGGCGGCGAATCGGCGGAGGCGGTGGTCGGAGCCCGAGGTGGAAGATGACGGCGATGGCGACGTTGCTGGCCTCCCGCGGTCGCGTGCTTTGGCGTGCGGCTCTACGGCATCGAGGCGGAGCTCGTGGGGGCAGTGGTTGGGCGTGGGGATGCTGGTGGCCATGATAACGATGAGCGGCAGCGACAAGCTCGCTCGGTGGTCGTGTGGGAGAGAAAGCAGAGGAGAGGAGGATCACGGGGAGAGAGCAGAGAGTGAGGGAGAGGAGCGAGGAGTCACGGGGCGTCCCCGTGGCCTCGCTAGAAGGGCCGAGGAGGAAGCAGGAGGTGGCCAGGGGCGAGCGCGCGCGTGCGACAGCGAGCTGCTCCTACTGGCAGGAGGAAGACGATAGAGGAGCTGTGGTGGTGGCTGGGCCGGTTACTTGGGCCGCCAGGTAAGCCCAGGTGAGGTTCCTCTCTCTCTCACCTTTCTATTGTTTTCTGTTTTCTATTTTCTGCAATTGTTTTGGCTTTAGTAAAAATGCTAAAGCATTTTGTAAAATGCTGCAATAATTTGTGGACACTCCATGGATTATTCCAGTGGCCCACATTTAATTTCGGCATTTAAATTATTTATAGTTTTTAAATTCCCAAAGTCAAATACAATATGATTTAATTCACAAATCCAGGAATGACCTAGAAAAGTGTGCACCATTTTTGTCAAAGGTCCTAGACCAATACAAAAGTGATGAACATTTATGAAGGGCATTTTGGGTTCGTTGAAATAATTTTAGTAAACCCTAGTTGGTTTCAGGGGGGTGCTGGGGGTTCTGTCATCCCCATTTCAACTTTCTATGAAAAGTAAACATGATGCAACACCAGATGCTAGCACTAGGCATGTCAGAACTAGGGATGTGACAACTCACCCCCACTAAACAAGAATCTCATCCCGAGATTCAAGACGTGAGGTAAGAAGACAGAGGGAGCACAAAGCTAACACGGTCTTCACGATCCAGGTTGCACTGCATAGGAACATTGACGCGATCACCATCTTTTTCTCGATGTCTTGCTCTGAGAACTCCAACTAACATGACAATGAGAGGAAAGGGAAAACTCCAGAAGGATCGATCTTCTCGAAGATCGAACAACTCAGGATCACTCATCGAGTGAGACATTGACACATCTGTCGAGCTGAGACACGAAACACATCGAGAGGGATGGAGGAACAAGCGACAGGGTTTGATTTGGTGGGCAACAATTCCATGCATAGACAGATGGTGGATGGTGTCAAGGTGGCGAGGAAATAGTTGCCATGATCCCGTAACGGGGCACTTTGGAAAAGGTGACTCGAAGAACTATTCCCTTAAGTGGCAAAAAGAATTACTTTTGATCCATAGATCATTGGAACTCTTCTCACCAGCCTGAGGCAATTTACGAATGATCGTTTGACGGAGCTCGAAGAAATGACGTACTCGGACTATAATGGATGAGGTGGACTACCTTGTTGAAGATAACGCAATGGATGACTCTTGCTTATCACCGGAAATGGATGGGGCCATGACTAGTCCACGTTGAAGATGACCCTGGACAACAATTGCAGAGAAGGGCAGCCCATGGAAAGTTGGCACAAGGCGGTGCGAGCTGGGAACAAAATGCAAATGTCGGGAGTGTTCCAACCATCATATCTGCCTGAGATTTAGATCTGGTTAGAAACAGGATACTTCAGACTCACATGTCTGAAAAGAAGAGTTGCAACACAAATCGACGAGACAACGTTGCGAGATTCTCGGGAGATGAACTATGGTAGTAAGCTCCAAAACATGAGCTGATTCTGCTACATACATGTGAACATGATGTCCAGGACAAGCATGATCACGTAGAAGTCTTACAACAAAACACTACCGAGTTCAGGTGGGGAACCATCATCGAGGATATCGAAGTCCTTGTATAAGTCTTGCTCTTAAGAAGGAACTACTTCTCCTTGAACAAATCAATCCGTGGCTTGGCGTTCTAGGGATTACACATGGAGTGGAGGTAGCGAGCCTACCAAACCATAGAATACTTCGCACATGCGTGACTAACTTGGGACGACTCCAGAGGAAGCAAAACAAACTTTCTCGAATTCACGGCGGCAACTTTACATCAAATGGACGTGAAGCAAAGAAAGTCACTCCTTTCATCCAAGCATAGGCTTCATGGACGGATCACGAAGATAATGCTTACAAAATTTCCAACACTAGCTGGATGTTCAACACGAATTATGGAGGAGACAAAATGTTGCTGATGGGCTCAACAACAACTCATCGGAATTCCCATATCACTATACTTCCACCATCATGTGAACACGGTGATAGCATTGGTCAGACCAAAAGATGTAATGGTGTATGATCGAGGGATCAACCAAGAGTAAGACAACATTACGAACATCGTTGGTTCTGATTTGACTTGACGATAGCCCATACTCAAGTCAAAGTTTTGACAAGGCAATAGATTCAACAACTAATCACGAGGACCAATTGGTGAAGATATCATCTTTCTTCAGTACACACACAAACACAAAAAGATATCCCTTAACATGAACTAAGTCAGACAAGCTTTTATCTCCCAACTCATTAAGTTGTTGTTTAGCTTAACCAACTAGCTCGGGGTATCCAACACAGATTCTTGGAGAATGGCTGGTTTAGAGGAAAACCAACTTGATCACGAGCTCAACATAACAGTCAGGGGACAACCTGGTAATACTTCCGAGAGGATATTCGGAAAATCACGAACCACCGATATGTTACTAAACTCGAGAACAACCTTGCTTTTCAGGGCAAGATGATATGATCAAAGGAGTGAGGGATTGACACAATCCTAACTCATTGATCGAGGAGTGCACCAGAAATAAGGACTAGGTAGCATGATCAATCTTAGGATGATGATTTAGTAACCAACACGCTAAGAATGAGAATATTGTCCATTTACTACAAAGCAACGAGTTTCTAGGAGTATTGATTTCACACATCACAATTCATTTGTCGGTATTCCGGTTACAACAACACGGAACCGAGGAATGAATAATGATGGCGAGAAGTATCACTTTATCAAGAATTCATAAGATGGTGTGCAATTCCCATGACATTCTTGACATAAAGATGGTAATACTCCAAGTTGGAACAGAACAAAAGCTGGATTAGCATGTTGATCTGCGGAATACAACTACTTTGACCCAATCCTAGAAATGGATAAGGTACTGGAGTTTGTTTCTCCTAGTCATTCTGAAATAGAACGGCTCGACGGACCACAAGAGTAAAAGGCACCGATAAACACGAATGCACACATACTCTTTACTATCAATTGATAGACGAAGGTCAGAAAACAACCAAGGAGGGACAACTCAAGGAACATATATCTTTCTGAGTTGTGGATGCATAGATTAGCATGTAGAACGAATTCAACATATTTCTCCCGGATAACCCATGCAGAGAGGTAGAATTGGTAGAGTCGCAATATAGAATCAAGAACTCATTAAGAGCACTCTCATTGCGAGCTTTTGGTTCAAGGAACATCTGCCTTAATGGTTCATGGTATTTGGAAGAAGGAAATACCACGGACCTCGAGGACTGTCGCAAGGTTACTAATATCTTAAGGGAACTTAGCAAATACTAACAACATGAAGTAGGGTGAATCTCGGGTTTGAAAACCCAGGGGTAGAATACCTTCTACTAAATGGCATCACGGGATGCTTTCAAGAATGGTGGCCTGAATCATCACACCGGGAACACAAAGCATTGCTAGATTACTAGGTGACTCCCTAAGACACCTGGGGTCATAATAATAGCTCCAACATATATGTCGAGGTAATAGAATACCTCAACTCACCGATTAGTGTGATTAATCTGGCCCAAATGGACATCAGGAACATGGAGGAATGATTGCAAGTGCATCAGACTATCTAGAAACCTGGGATGACTCGGACAGCATAACGGCTGTAAATGCTCAAAATTATTTGAGACATCCTGCAAAAATTGTGGCATAACCACTCAACATCACAATATCAAGGTTCCGAGATCAACTGTCAACAACAGAAGTAGTAGAAACCGAACTGGGGCTTAAATCCAACAATCTTATAAGTCTATGGATTAGTAACTCGTCATCCTGATAGATAGATGAGAAGGCCTAGTTCTTAATCCCCGTAGAAGAGAAGAGGTTGACTCAGATCAGAAGGCCATGAGGTATAAGGAGTAAAAAGAGCCTTACGTTCCCTTCCACAATCAATTCCCTTATATAGCTAAAGCATTTCTAGACACAACTTCGACCAGTTTGGCTTGGTAATCCTACAGGCAGTCAGGCTCTGATACCAACGCTGTCAGGACCCCGATCCTAAGCCACATCGATCTAGCATGTAACACATCATATCACTTTGCGGCCTCACGCACGGTACTCCCACGGGTGCCACCTTACCTGGCCCAGGACCGTTTGCACCTTTTGGCTCACGTATATGATAGTGTCGCTAGCATCCATATGACCGAGAACCCGGGCCGACATGGCTAGTCGTGAACCCAAGGCGGCACTAACCCATGAGGACAGGCATACGTGAATCACATCGAGCATGTCGGTCAACAACGTATAAATCTGGGCTGTAGCACTGGGCTAACAGGACTCCAGATAACACCGCGTGACATTTCCTCGAAGGGACAGACACAGGAACGACGTGAATCACATGCCGGCCAGTCAAGTGTTCCAAGCAGTAGTGCTGGGCTAGCAGGACTCCGGTGAACCGGGCTGTAGCGGACTACTATCGCTCAGGAAGCACTAGACTACATTTCCCCATAAGAGAGGCTGCCAGGGATAAACAAATAGATAGTCGGATCCCACACATAGCAAGCATTTAAATCATACACACAATATGCTCGATATGTGTAAATACAACATGGCATCACAACAAGACTCTACGACTCAAGTATTTATTCATTAGGCTCCGAGGAGCGAGATATTACAAACATGGGTCTCATGACCCAACATTCAGAGCATACAAGTCAAAGCACAAGCGGAAGCTTAACATGTCTGAGTACAGACACCTATAAATGAAAAAGGCTGAGAAGCCTGACTATCTACCAGATCCTGCCGAGGGCACAAGATCGTAGCTGAGGTATCAAGCTAAACGTCGAAGTCCACACGGAACTACTAGCGAGACTGACGTCTCTCTGCAAAACATAAAATAGGCAAACGTGAGTACAAATGTACCCAGCAAGACTTACATCAGAACTAGCTACATATGCATCAGTATCAATAAAGGGGGTGGTGGAGTTTGACTGCAGCAAGCCAGCTTTGACTCGGTGGCTATCCTGAACTACGACTGCAAGTAACTCTTTTGAGGTGGCGCACACGAGTCCACATATTCACCATATCAATACACCACTATGGATACGCTCCCGTCTTCCTACGAGATCGCCATCCATAGCACTCACGCTTATCTTATGCATTTTAGAGTATCCACTTTCACTTGTCTATGAACTGTTATAGGCAACCCAGAAGTCCATTACCGCGGACACGGCTATTCGAATAGATGATGTTAACCCTGCAGGGGTGTACTTCTTCACACACGCTCTCACCACTTATCGCTGTTTACACGACATGTACTCGGCAACCTTCAAGCGGAAGCCCAGCGAGGGTGTCGGCCACAGCCTACCTAAACACTCAAGTCTCTAGTCCAGGTTTATCGCCTATTCAGGTTCCATCCGCAGGGAGTCCGGCCGAGGTTTCCACATACGGCCCCGAACGATGTGAGTAGGGTTCCCGAGACACCAAACGGGCGCCCGGTACACCGTGCCACGTGCCTACCGCAACACAGCCCACCCCGATGGTCAGCGTTGCGTGCGGCCCCCAGCATACTACAAACACCAGAAACTACTTGCAACTCCTGGACAGAGGTCAAGGGTGATTAAGAAGCCGAGAGGGTCCATTGGTTTCGGGCCCAATGCGTGGTAGTAACTGTTTCATGGATCACAAACACAGAACTCAGTTCCTGAGGACAGCTTCAATGAGACAACCCACCATGTACTCCTACATGGCCTCTCACCAATACCTTTACCAAATCATGTTCACACACTTAGCTCACACACAGTAGGACATGTTCAACACCATACCAATTCATTCCCGATGAATCAGACCCGACTCAACTCTAAGCAATAGCAGGCATGACAAACAAGCAAGAATGAGTAGGCACATCAGGGCTCAAACAACTCCTACTCATGCTAGTGGGTTTCATGAATTTACTGTGGCAATGACAGGTCATGCAAAGGATAAAGGGGTTCAGCTACCGCAACAAGTAACAGATGAATCGTTGTTGTCCTAATGCAGTAAAAGAGAGCAGGAGCGAGATAGTGGGATTGTATCGGAATGAACAGGGGGGTTTTGCTTGCCTGGCACTTCTGAAGATATTATAGCTCTTCATCGGTGTCATCGATCTCATCGTCGGCACCACGTCTATCGAGAGGGGTCGAATACCGACAAACAAGGAGGAATACAATCAATGCAATGCAACAATATGATGCATGATCATGACATGGCAATATGTTGTTGATTGAGCTAATGCAACTAGCAACCATATTAAATGAAGTTGGTATGAACCAAGGGTTCAAATTCAAACTCCATATGTGCTTATTTAATGTCATTTATGCAAATTTCCCTGTACAGCAACCCTAGGTTCTTCAAACATGCATGCAAATTCCATAAACAGATTCCTTGAATTTTTCTGATATTTTTTCATATATAAATCTTTGCATTTGGAGTTACGGTTGATTTTCTATGAATTTTTGAAGTTTGCAACATTTTCTGGAATTTCCTATATAAAAATAAATCCAGAAAATACTTATTGCGTCAGCATAGCGTCACTGTGACGTCAGCAGGTCAATGGCGGCTGACCAGGTCAACCCTGGCCAGTGGGGTCCACACGTCAGTGACCCAGTGCCGGTTTGTCTCACAGACAGGTGGGGCCAGTCAACGGCCACGTCAGCGAGGTCAGCGCCGACGCGTGGGGCCATTGTGTTTAGATTAATCTTAAACTATTTTTGTTAGCTAGTTAGTTAGGCAGCAGGGCCCGCATGTCAGTGAGAGTGTGGGTTAATTAGTGGGGTCATTAACCGCTAATAACGGTGCCACGTCGACCCACCGACGTTTAGCCGCCGGTGGCACAAACCGCGGCGGAGATCTTCGGAAATCGCCGTCCGGCGATGGTTCGACGCGCGGCTAGGCTTGCTCGACTCCTGGGAGTGCCCCGCATCTAGTGGTGCCACTCGTTGGAGCTGGTGTGGCCGGGAACTATGCCGGCGTCGAGGTTTGGCGGCGGCCGAAGCACGGGAGCAGTCGGGTTCGGCGCTACAGCATACGGGAGGAGGATCTGGTGGGTGTGCTCGGCTTCTGGGAGTGTGCTGAGCGCACTGATGGGCTCGGTCGCGAGTGGCGGCAGCTGTTTGTGGACACTCCATGGATTATTCCAGTGGCCCACATTTAATTTCAGCATTATTTGAGCATTTAAATTATTTATAGTTTTTAAATGCCCAAAGTCAAATACAATATGATTTAATTCACAAATCCAGGAATGACCTAGAAAAGTGTGCACCATTTTTGTCAAAGGTCCTAGACCAATACAAAAGTGATGAACATTTATGAAGGTCATTTTGGGTTCGTTGAAATAATTTTAGTAAACCCTAGTTGGTTTCAGGGGGGGTGCTGGGGGTTCTGTCATCCCCGTTTCAACTTTCTATGAAAAGTAAACATGATGCAACACCAGATGCTAGCACTAGGCATGTCAGAACTAGGGATGTGACACCAGGTCGCGAAACCTTTGAACGACTAGGACAGGAACACTCGCGAGGGCGCTCGGCTGCCCTCCCTCACGAGGCATTGCATAGGAGAAATCGAGGCAGGAGAGCGAAAAGTCGAAAAACCACAAGTCAAAGGTGGCAATGGCTTCAATAAAACTTCGAATGAGAAGGAACAAGCCAACTATGGAAAGCAAATGAAAAAGCCGCGTCCGGCACCTAATCTAGTCTTCGACGTCTTCTCACCAGTGCGGAGCTAAGTGCTGCCACTGGGCGTGGGAGGGAGCCCCAGGGCCTAAGGCCGGCGCTCCTGAGACTCCGGGGCGTGTACAGCCCCAACTCATTATTACGTGAGAGTGTCACGGGGGGCGAACTTCACAGGCGTTGGCCTTCTTCACAGGCTCCGGGCCTTTCTTAGGGGAAACGAGCTTCACGGGCATTTGCCCTCTTCACAGGCTCTCGGCCTTTTCCAAAAAAGGATGATCTTCACACGCGTTCGCCTTCTTCAGGCTCTGGGCCTTTTCCAAAGAGGATGATCTTCACAGGCGTTCGCCTTCTTCACAGGCTCTGGGCCTTTTCCAAAAAGGATGATCTTCACAGGCGTTCGCCTTCTTCACAGGCTCTGGGCCTTTTCCAAAAAGGATAATCTTCACAGGCGTTCGCCTTCTTCACAAGCTCCGGGCCTTTTCCAAAAAGGAAAATCTTCACAGGCGTTCGCCTTCTTCACAAGCTCTGGGCCTTTTAGGGGTAGAACCTCCAGAGGTGCTGGATGTTCCATGCGTTCTGGACCGGCTCCCCCTCCTGAGTCTCCAAGCGCGCGGAGCCAGGCCTGGAAACATGAACAACCTTGAACGGGCCCTCCCACATGGGAGAGAGCTTGTGCAGTCCCTCCCTGGAGAGAACCCGCCTGAGCACGAGGTCTCCTACCTCAAGAGTTCTGGGGCGGATGTTGCAGCAGTGATATTGTCGCAGTGCCTGTTGGTACCTCGCCGCTTGTAGCGCGGCTTCTCTGCGGCGTTCCTCCCCCAGCACGAGGTCCATCCCCCACATGGCGTCCTGCTGCGCCTCGTCGAACGCCAGGACCCGTGCGGAGTGACGTCTGACCTCGTGAGGGAGGATTGCTTCGGCTCCGTAGACCAGGAAGAACGGGGTCTCTTCAGCTGGCTTGGTCGCGGTTGTGCGGATGGACCACAGCACGGACTGAAGTTCGTCGTACCATCCTCTGCCGCAGGCCTCAAACTTCTTCTTTAACTTCCTGGTCTTGAGGCCCCTCAGGACCTCTGCGTTGGCTCGTTCGGCCTGGCCGTTGCTTCGGGGGTGCGCTACCGAAGCGTAGCATATCTGCGTTCTAAGGTTAGCACAGTATGTTTTGAAGAGGTTACTAGTGAACTGCGAACCGTTGTCCGTGATGATGAGATTCGGCACCCCGAACCGGCTCACGATGCCCATGATGAACTTGACCGCGGAACCTGCGGGGATGGTGCGGACGGCCTCTACTTCAGCCCACTTGGTGAACTTGTCCAGGGTGACGTAGAGGTAGCGGTAGCCCCCTGGCGCCCGAGGAAACGGGCCCAGGATGTCCAGCCCCCAGACCGCGAATGGCCACGAAAGGGGTATAGTCTGCAGGCCTCCTGCCCGCTGATGGATCTGCTTGGCGTGGAACTGGCAGGCCTCACAAGCCTTCACCAGTTCGATGGCGTCATTGAGTGCGGTGGGCCAATAAAACCCACTGCGAAACGCCTTACCAATGAGGGTCCGTGATGATGAATGATGTCCACAGTCTCTGCCGTGTATATCTTCCAGCAGTTCCTTTCCTTGCTCCCTGGAGATGCTGCGTAGGGATACATCGTTTGGTCACTTCCAGTAGAGCTCTCCATCCCTGATGCAGTATGCCGTGGCCTGCCGCGCCACACGCTCAGCTTCCTCCTCCTTGTCCGGCAGGATCCCCTGCGTTAAGTAACTCTGCAGCTCCGTGATCCAGCACCCCTCCTGAGGTTCCATCGTCAGGAGCAGGCGTGCCCCTGAGGCCGGACCGCAGACCGGGGCTCCTGAGGCAGGTGGCTGGGGAAGCTCCTCCCGGGGCTGAGCCGTGTTCGACAATGATGGCAGAGCTGAGGGCTTGAAGAGCCGCTCCTCGAAGACACCAGGTTCCTGCCGTAATCGCCTGGATGCCCGTCTGGCGATGTTGTCGGCCTCCTGATTGGTGCCGCGGGGCACGTGCTTCAACTCCAACCCCCAGAATTGCTTCTCCATCCTGCGGACCTTCGCAAGGTAGGCTTCCATGTGTTCATCTCTCGGCTCGTACACCTTGTTGGAGAAATTGACAAGGAGCTGCGAATCGCCCTTGATGGTGAGGTGTTTCACCACCAGGGCAGCTGCGGCCTTCAAGCCCGCTATTAGACCTTCATACTCCGCTATGTTGTTGGAGACCTTTTCACCTTGATGGAAACAGAGCTGTACTGCGTAGTAGAGCTTGTCCTGAGTGGGCGATATAAGCACCGCCCCAGCCCCAGCGCCATGCCTGGAGAAGGCCCCATCGAAGTACATGACCCAGCCTTCTGGCGCCTCGCTTCCCGAGGAGAGGGACCGATCCTCGTCGGCCTTGAGGCCTGGTGCCTCTATCCATTCTGCCACAAAATCCGCTAACGCTGCTCCCTTGATGACTCTGGTCGTGCTGAACTCGAGCTGAAACGCTTGCAGTTCTATGTTCCACTCAGCGACCCTTCCGGCCGAGTTGGGGCTCCTGAGCACTCTCTCCAAGGGGTATGATGAGACGACCTTGATGGGGTGACCCTGAAAATAGTGCCGCAGCTTGCGCGAGGCCACCAGTAGTGCGAGGAGGAGCTTCTGAGGCATGGGGTACCGTGCCCTCGCGTCCCGCAACACCGTGCTGACGAAGTACACTGGGTGCTCAATGAGGCTGGGTGCATCAGTGCTTGTGGCGCCCTCCGAAGGCAATGGCGCCTCTCGAGGCGATGAGGCCTCCGGAGGCTGACCATCTGGGTGAGGGGCCTCTCCCGCCTCCGGTGCACTCCTCAGCGGCTGATCCTCATCAGCCGTGGTAGCGGTTCCTGTGGGCCTTCCTTGTTCCTGTTTTGCCTTGTCCCAGGCTGCTGCTGTGGTTCTGATTTGACGCTCCTCCCTAACCGCCACCAGGGCTGCGCTGGCGGAGTAGGGAGTGGCGGCGAGGTAAAGCACCAGGGGATCTCGAGGACGCGGAGCCACCATGACCGGAGGACTGGTCAGGTATCTCCTGAGATCTTGGAACGCCTTGTCGGCCTCTTCATTCCATTCAAAGGGCCCCTTTTTCTTCATTAGCTGGAAGAAAGGCAGCGCTCGCTCCCCCAGCCTGGAGATGAAGCGCCCTAGCACGGTCACGCGTCCAGTGAGCTTCTACATTTCTTTGAGGGTCTTTGGCGGGCTCACGTCCTCGACCGCCTTGACCTTCTCCGGGTTAGCCTCGATGCCTCGATGGGACATGAGGAAACCCAAGAGCTTGCCTGTGGGGACCCCGAACACACACTTCTCTGGGTTCAGCCGCAGGTTCACCACGTCGAGGCTCGCGAAGGTTTCCTCCAGGTCTTGTATCAGGGTCTTGGCCTCCCGAGACTTCACCACAATGTGATCGACATAAGCCTCGACATTCTTCCCGAGCTGCGGGCCCAAGGCGATGTGCATCAGCCGCTGAAAGGCCGCCCCTGCGTTTCGCAACCCAAATGGCATGCATGTGTAGCAGTACACCCCACACAGGGTTAGGAAGGCTGTCTTCTTGACGTCTTCTACCGTGATCTTGATCTGGTGATACCCAGAGAAGGCATCCAGGAAGCATAGCAGGTCGCTTTCCGCGGTGGAATCGACGATCTGATCGATGCGGGGGAGCGGGAACGGATCTTGCGGGCATGCCTTGTTGAGGTTGGTGAAGTCGACACACATGAGCTCCTTACCTCACTTCTTTGGCACAACGACAGGGTTAGCCAACCAATCCGGGTATCGGACCTCGCGAATGACCCCAGCGGCTTCTAGTTTGCGGGTCTCTTGGATGATGAAGGCCCGCTTTTCTGTGGACTGTCGCCTTGCCTTCTGCTTCACGGGGCGCACGTTTGGGCACACGTTGAGGTGATGCTCGATTACGCTCCTAGGGATCCCCGCCAACTGGTCATGCTCCCAGGTGAATACCTTCTTGTTTGCGCGCAGGAACCTGACTAGGGCTTCCTCCTCCTCGGGCTCGAGGTTGGCGCCTATGTCGAAAGTGGCACTGGTGGACCCGTCCTCATCGACGGGTATCTGCTTGGTTTCTGCCTTGTCTTGGGTGAACAACTATTTCTTCTTGGCAGGTGCAGCCCCCTTGGGCTTGGGGGTCTCCGAGTCGGCGGGCTGTGCTGACACCGCCGTCTTGAAGGCGAGCTTGAGCACTCGCAGCGCGTCTCCAGTGTCCCCGTGCACGGTGAGGACACGCTGCTCCCGGGCATCTTCATGAGGTTGTACGCCAGGTGTGTCGCGGCCATGAATAGGGCCAGCGCTGGGTAGCCGAGGATGGCGTTGTAGGGGAGGCCGATGGGGGTGACGTCGAAGTCGACCATATCCGTGCGGAAGTTGTCGTAGGGTCCAAAGGTTACTGGGAGCCGGATCTGTCCCAAGGAGCTGATGATCCGCCCCAACGCCTGAGAAGGGCCGGCTGGGTTGCAGTCGTTCCAGGGGTATCCGGAGGAGGTTGAAGGCCTCAACCGAGAGCACGCTGAGGCCCGCACCGCCATCGATGAGAGTTCTGGTGACGGCCACCTGGCGGATGGTGGGGGTGCACAGCATGGGGAGCGCGCCCGAGCTGGCCGAGTTGGAGGGGTGGTCCTCCGAGCTGAAGGTCAGGCCGGCCTTGGGCGCCGCCCGGTCCGGGAGAGCCCCCTGCCGCGCGGAAGCGGCGCTGACCCGACGGACGAACGGCATGACGTGGTGACTTGTAGGCGGCGCCTGCGAGCCGCCCAGGAGGGCCGCGACGACCGGGGGTGTTGGTGTAGTGGTGCGGCTGTCTTGCCACACGGACGAATGCTGAGACGACACTTGCTGCTCGTTCCCCGCCGGGTCGGTGGCGGTGTTGACAGCAGGTGCCGGGGAACAGCGAAGACGCCCGCCGACGGGAGCCGTCTGGGCGACGCGGGAAGCGAGGGCGGCCCGGCGCTCGGCGCGAGCCCGACGGGCGTCAGACATGGACGCGATGGTCGGAGGAGAACGGAGCGGTGGAAGGCGAATTCCGGCGCACCCCTACCTGGCGCGCCAAATGTCAGATTTCGGGTTCCGGCAGACCCTTGAGGTTCGAACTCTGGGGTGCGCGCGGAGATCTCGCCTTCTACCTACCTGCACCCCTCTGCCTCGCAAAGATCTAAGCTATCGAAAGAACAACACAAGAGACACAAGGTTTATACTGGTTCGGGCCACCGATGTGGTGTAATACCCTAATCCAGTGTGGTGTGGTGGATTGCCTCTTGGGCTGATGATGATGAACAATACAAGGAAGAACAACCTCGCGAGGGTCTGTTCTTAGCTGGGGCGATGAATTGTTAGGAGGAGTTCAGTCGCCCTTCTCTCTCTCTTTGTGTGTAATGCTGCCTCCCTCCTCCCTTGGGGGTGGCTAGTCCTATTTATAGGCAAAGGCCCCGGGCCTCTTCCCAAATATTGAGCGGGAAGGGCGCCAACAGCTGGCCATTTTGAAGGGGAACATCTGGTACACTTATCCTGACTAAAGTTGGTCCTCGCCTGCCAAAGGCTCTGGTGGTGACGCTAGCTTGGGCTCCACAATGACTTCTTCCCCGCCGTTGGACTGGTCTTGGTCTCGTTGCACCGAAACGGATGCCTTTGCTTGATGCTCTCGCCTGCGCTTTCTCCCTTTGCACAAAATAGGAAAGGAGGACACTGCGCGGGCCGGCGCCCGCCTGGCGCCCTCGGTCGTCATGGCTTGCGTCATGGGCACCTCATGAGGTACCGCGCCTTGATCTCTCCGCCTCCTCGTGAGCCAGCCTGATGAGGCCGTGCCCGAGGAAGCTCCGCGTCGTCCGCCCCACGAGGCTTGGCCCCTCGCGAGGGTCTTGGGTCTTGTGTTGATGAAGATGGGCCGTGCTGGGCCCCTTTTGAGCCACGCCGCGGGCCGCAGGCAGGCAAGTATGGGGACCCCTGTTCCCAGAACGCCGACAATGCTAATTCTTTCCGTAGCTTAGATCTTAGCGTGGCGGTGGAGTGTAGGTAGGTAGAAGGCGAAATCTCCGCGCGCACCCTAGTGTTCGAATCACAAGGGTCTGGTTTACCCGTTCTGTCTGTCCATCTGTCTGGGGGTGGTATGCCGTACTGAAGGCTAGTTGAGTTCCTAGAGCCTGTTGTAAATGCTCCCAGAATCTCGAGACGAACTGTGTTCCTCTGTCAGATATTATAGTCTTCGGGACACCGTGCAGGCAAACTATGCGAGAGAGATATATCTTGGCAAGCTTCTGAGTGGTGTGGGTCGTCTTTACTGGAATGAAATGTGCCACCTTAGTCAACCTGTCGGTGATAACCCATATGGCATCATTCCCGTGTCGTGATCGAGGTAGTCCGACAATGAAATCCATCCCTATTTCATACCATTTCCACTCAGGTATTTTATTTGGTTGCAGTAGTCCGGCTGGTCTCTGATGTTCAGCCTTTATACGTTGACAAGAGTCGCAGCATGCAATGAAGGTGGCTATGTCCCTCTTCATACCGTGCCACCAAAATCCTTCCTGGATATCCTTATACATCTTGGTTCCTCCAGGGTGGATCAAATATGGAGCG
Organism: Aegilops umbellulata; assembly: GCA_032464435.1. Taxonomy (NCBI): domain Eukaryota; kingdom Viridiplantae; phylum Streptophyta; class Magnoliopsida; order Poales; family Poaceae; genus Aegilops; species Aegilops umbellulata. The sequence goes on from CP136058.1 coordinate 339,061,388, forward strand.
GTGTGGGCTTCAGCTAGAATTTGCCGTTTGAGGTCTTCTATGTCTGGCACGCAGAGTCTGTTTCCGTACCATAGTGTCCCTTCTTCGTCTATGATGAATTCCGAGGCCTTGCCCATACTCACCTTTCTTTTGATGCCTTCAATGCTGGGGTGACCCGGCTGGGCTTCTTTGATTCTTTTCACAAGGTTGGGTTGTATCTCCAAGTTTGTTATGGTGCCTTCTGCTACCATCAACAACTTGAGTCTGGCAAATTCCCGTTGGAATTCGGGTCTTAAGTTGGGCAGACTGTTGTTGTCGGCGCTGGGGTTCCGACTAAGAGCATCGGCTACTACATTTGCTTTTCCAGGATGATAGTGGATTCCGACATCATAATCCTTTACTAGCTCCAACCAGCGTCGTTGCCTTAAATTCAGTTCTGGCTGTGTGAAAATATATTTGAGACTTTTATGGTCCGTATATATTTCACATCGATTTCCAAGTAGGAAATGCCTCCATTCCTTGAGCGCATGAATAACTGCTGCCATTTCTAAGTCATGAGTGGGATAATTTTCCTCACGCTTGCGAAGTTGCCTCGAAGCGTATGTGACAACCTTGCCTTCTTGCATTAATACGCATCCGAGTCCCTTTCTGGACGCGTCACAATATACTTCAAAATTCTTGTGTATGTCTGGCACAATCAATACTGGTGCTGTTGTTAATTTCCGTTTTAGCTCTTGGAAACTTTTCTCACAGGCTTCTGTCCATTCAAACTTGTTATCTTTCTTGAGCAACTGCGTCATTGGCTTGGCTATGGTGGAGAATCCTTCAATAAATCTGCGGTAATATCCTGCCATTCCCAAGAAACTCCGTATGTCCGTTACACTGGCTGGTGACTTCTAGCCAAGTACGGCCTTGACTTTCTCTGGGTCCATGGTGATCCCGTCTTGGGTTAGCACGTGGCCTAGAAAGCCTACTTGCCTTAACCAAAACTCACACTTGCTGAACTTGGCGTACAATTGGTGTTTCCTGAGTTCTCCTAGTACAATTCTGAGATGCTCAGCGTGTTCTTCTGGTGTTTTGGAGTATACTAGAATATCGTCGATGAATACCACAACGAACTTGTCCATAAACTTCATAAATACTTTGTTCATGAGGTGAACAAAATATGCTGGGGCATTTGTTAATCCAAAAGGCATTACTGTGAACTCATACAGTCCATATCTGGAGGTGAAGGCTGTCTTGGGGATATCTTCTGTTTGTACCTTTAATTGATGGTATCCTGACCTTAGGTCGATTTTTGAGAATACCTTGGCCTTAGCGAGTTGATCGAATAAATCATTTATTCTTGGCATCGGGTATTTGTTCTTGATCGTGACCATGTTGAGTGCTTGGTAGTCAATACACAATCGCAGTGTTCCATCTTTCTTTTTGGCAAACAAAATTGGTGATCCCCATGGTGAGGAACTGGCTCGAATGTATCCTTTGTCAAGCAATTCCTTTATTTGTTTCTTCAGCTCAACTAACTCGGATGGTGCCATTCTGTATGTTTTCTTGTATATGGGGGTGGTCCCTGGTGCTAGCTCAATGCTGAATTCTATCTCTCGGTCTGGTGGCATGCCTGGTAGCTCTTCGGGAAATACGTCTGGAAATTCACACACTACTGGGACCTTGTTTAATTCAGAAATGTCCACCTTGTTCAGTCTTGGTTGTCTGGGCATTTCCCTTTCTTTGGCGGATACTCTTATTGTCTTACCATGGTGGTGTGTGAGAATCACGGTCCGATTGAAACAGTCAATGAAACCTTTGTTGGTGGTTAACCAGTCCATCCCTAGGATGACATCCAGTCCTTTATTTTCCAACACAATGAGATTGGCGTGAAACTTCAATCCTTTGAACTCAATAATCACATCCTGACAGAAATTCTGAGTGACTTGCTGAATCCCAGGGGACTTGATGATCATGGATTTCTCCAAAGGAAGCATCGAAAAATTATTTTGCAAAGCAAAACTTTTCGAAATAAAAGAGTGAGAAGCTCTAGAATCAAACAAAACCATTGCAGGTATTGTGTTGACAGGGAACGTACCGAGTACGATATCCGGAGCATTTTGTGCCTCCTCTTTGGTTACGTGGTTCAGATGACCTTTCCTGTGGTTATTGTTGGGATTGAAGTTGTTTCGCTTGGGTGCTGAATTATTGTTCCCATTGTTCGGCTTTGGTGCTGAGTTTCTTGGCTTGGGACACTGCTTGGCATAGTGTCCTTCTTCTCCACAGGCGTAACAAGTAACACCTGGGCGATATGTGAACTCCTTGTCCCTAGCATGAAAATTCTTTGTTGGGCGTGAGACGTTGGATGATGATCTGTGCGTCCCACCCTTCTGAAAATCGGTCTTACTTCGGTGATTGCGAGCATGGTTAGTCTGGTCCCTTTTTTGCTTGCGGATATCTTCCAAACTGCGTCTTTCATTTTCCAGAGTAATGGCTTTATCCACCAGCGTCTTAAAATCTGGGAAAGTGTGTATGACCAGTTGGCATTTAAGCGCGGGCGCTAGGCCGTCAAGGAACTTCTCCATTTTCTTGCTTTCAGTCATACGCTCTTCGTTGGCGTAGCGGGATAACAGAGTAAATTGGCCGTTGTAATTTGACACTGTCATGTTCCTTTGCTTGAGGTCATCGAACTCTCTTTTCTTGATTTTCATAATACTCTTAGGAATATGCGCGCCACGAAAACCTTCTTTGAAATCATCCCAGGTTATATCATTTTCGTTGGGATGCATGTGCAGAAAATTCTCCCACCAGGATGCGGCTGCTCCCGTGAGATAATGCGGTGCGTACAGTACCTTTTCTGGGTCTGAGCATTTTGCAATAATTAACTTTCTCTCCATATCGCGAAGCCAGTCTTCGGCCTCAAGTGGCTTGTCAGTATGAGAAAATGTTGGGGGACGTGTCTTCTGTAGCTCAGATAACTTGGAATGCTGCGGATACTGCCCATGGTGATTTCCCATGTTAATGACTTGGTTCATCATTTCCCGATGTTGTTGCTGACTCTGTTCATAAAGGCGGCACATTCGGGAAAGTGCCGTTTCACTGTCCTGTTGACTTGTCTGACCTCGCGCAAAATTGTTGCCTGATTGAGTATTATAGTGTTGACTTGACTGCCCTTGTGCAAAATTGTTGCCCGGTTGATTGCCATAATTTTCCTCTGGTGGAGCTGGCATGGAGCGAGTCCAAGGACGAGACATTTTTCACTCTGGGGATGTATTTGTAAAACCCATAAGAAAAATGGAAGGGTTGCAAAGATAAAACCCATAATGCACAAGGTTGGCAATTAAATTTTAAAGCCAAGATTACTCAAGGGAAAACAAATCGATTTGCGCATAGAGAAGGACTGCATCATTACGTATCTTACACGCGGCGATAATTATACAATACATCACTCAGGCTATGCGTACATAATCCTGACATGTTATTTAGGCTAGTGCAGTTCTCCAGATCCTACATGATGCGCAAACAAGCTACTTCTCACAACATCTTACATGGCGATGCAACGCATGGCGGCTAAGCGTACTCAGTCGGAGATGTTGATGACGTCCTTGGCCCTGCCAAGGGTGAGGCGTAGCGAAGCCGAGGACTCGACTTCTTCCTCGCTAATAGGCTCCATACGAGTAGTGCTGCGCCGAGTCGATGGAGCGGGTGCCAGGGGCGGAACCACACGAACTGGAGTGGGCGCGAAGGGTGGTGCAGTGCGCGCTGGAGTGGGCGCAATGGCTCGGTTGAACTCCTCGGTGGTAGGCAGGCGACGAGCAGGAGCATGGGATGCAGAGGACGAGACAAAAGTCAGTGGCGGTGCGGTGGGCAGGAGCTCCCTCCTGTTGGCGGCACAACCGTGGACTGAGTCCATGCGGGCGGCCACAAAGTCATCCACTAAGTTGTCGAAGGCTGCCTCCAAGGCCCGGAGATACTCAATAAGCATCTCAAAAGACTCGTCTCGTTCTCCTCTGGGGTAGGAGAATGCATAGTGACAGGTGTAGGGCACATGGCATGGAAGATAGCGGTAGCGACGAGCCTTCATCGCGGGAAGGGCATCCCTGAGACGAGCTATCGCCTCGCGGGCTGCCATCTGGATGGCATGCTTCTCCGTAGGCATGGCTCTCCCCAAGAACCGGAAGCGGCGTAGCTCACCACGCCCTCCCTTGAACTGCACCGCGGCCTGGTGCATAGTCAGACTGTCGTTGACTCTGTGCTGACAGAGAGTGACGACTGGGCGCACAGACGGCCCCATCGCGACCTGAACGACGAAGGAGAGAAGCTTGCCGAACCCATCGGGCACGTTGGCGAAGGTCTGAGACTCGCAGCTGCGGTCGGCCATCTACAAAAGTAGGCAAAAATCTTGAATGGCCAGATCATAAATATATGCTGACTGTCAGAAAAATGACTACTATTGCAAAAACATGAATAAGCTCTATCATGCTAATAACCGATTAGCGATCGCACCTAGTGGCTTCCTACAGTCAGCCTGGCTCTGGTACCAAGCTTGTCACGACCGATTTTCCAATAAAAATATTTATTGAGAAACCAATCTTTAGAATCCAGTTTGAGATAAAACCTCCTCACTGGCAGACAAACTTTTGATACAATAAGCCAGTAGCATAAATATGTTACAGGGTTGAGCTGACGATGCTCAACAATTTATTACAAGCGTGCCAATAATTATACATAAAGGCGATTAATGACACAAGGGAGTGGTGGCATACTACTGACTCGCAAATGTGGTAGAGGTGGAGTAACACAGTGGGGAGTGGATATGGGATTCTCAAACTAACATCCCATCGAGCGTCGAGGTGAGGCTCGATGAATTTATTAGGGTAGCGGAAGCGGATATAATACAGTGACCAACTCCAGGGTCGCACGAGACTGACTGGGACTCCTCTAGGCGTCGGATTCGCTATCGAACTCATCATCCATGAGATCACCTTCGTCAGCATCTGGCCAAATCAACAAGCCAGTGAGTACTTTGAAAGTACTCGCAAGACAGTTCGGACGTAAGATATAACAAATGCTAACATGAAATACATGAATAAGTTAACCAGTACGATCAGACATAGAGGTAATAATACTGGGTGCCAAGCGAGTGTCTGAAAGACTCCTCGAGCGGAAAAATGCGGAATAATAATACTGGTGCCAAACGAGTGTCTGAAAGACTCCTCGAGCGAAAAAATGTGAAATAATAATACTGGTGCCAAACGAGTGTCTGAAAGACTCCTCGAGCGGAAAATGCAGAATAATAATACTGGTGCCAAACGAGTGTCTGAAAGACTCCTCGAGCGGAAAATGCAGAATAATAATACTGGTGCCAAACGAGTGTCTGAAAGACTCCTCGAGCGGAAAATGCGGAACAATAATGCTGGTGCCAAACGAGTGTCTGAAAGACTCCTCGAGCGGAAAAATGCGGAATAATAATACTGGTGCCAAACGAGTGTCTGAAAGACTCCTCGAGCGGAAAATGCAGAATAATAATACTGGTGCTAAACGAGTGTCTGAAAGACTCCTCGAGCGGAAAATGCGGAACAATAATGCTGGTGCCAAACGAGTGTCTGAAAGACTCCTCGAGCGGAAAATGCAGAATAATAATACTGGTAAGGAAATAATATATTCATCATAAATATATTCAACTCATGGGACTAAGCGGGTTAGTCCATCCACAAGGATAAACATTTAACCGGTCTTAGTGCTCATGTGTCCCACCGGGTAATCTGTCACCAAACTGGCACATGACGGTTAGCAGGGAACTTGGATATAGATAAGATGATTTAAAGATATAGAGATCTGTAGAGTTTGTACAAAAATTTCCCACAGTCGACGGATTTCCGTAGTCACCAGGACTAGTTCCGTTACGGTATTTCAGAAGGAAACACAGCTAACCAGTACACACCCATCCAACTCTTCGATGCCAGGAATCACCCTCAACATCGTCCAAGAAAAACTATTGAGACGGGGAGATCACAATCTCGAATAGCATGGGATCAAATTTATATACGCGCGCTCTAAGGGGTGCCCCCTCTCGGTTCCAACCGGAAACACCCATGCCCCCTGACCGGATGCCTGGCTTTAATCTAGGGCCATGGAACCATCATCCTGGCCTCTCCTTTTTGGTGTGTACCCAGAAAGCGGTTTGCGTCTTACTAAACCATATCCCTTTCGGGAAACATGTGGTAGTACAGGGAAAGGAAATGGATTTGAACCCAACCGATATGGGTTGGTACTGAAGATAACTTGCATGGCCTAAGACTGGCATGCTACAACACTGCCATCTTACCCATCTTCATGCCAACACATGGCCTTGCATACTTACGTCCAACGACGTGTGAAATCATCGGGCTTACTTGCCTCAACAATGCATAATGAACGGTTCATCGGTATGCTTCACACATGCCATGAAACTATCTACATGCAAACATGCCAAGACACTCATCATATCAAAAGTTTGAACATGCTTGCCTGGTTCAGAGTAGTCGGAGCCTAGCTCGGTGAAGTTCGTGGCCCCGTCACCTCCTTTGGTATCTACGGTATAGAGAAAACATACGCGCTAACGTGAATACCGAGAGGTGCAGAAAAAGTATTGCAAATAATTTTCAAATAAATCTGATAAAAAACTAGACAAATTTTTGAAGAGAACAGAAAAAGAATCACTCAAAAATGTGCTTCTGTTAAAAAGTTATGAAGGTTTTTATCCAGGGACTCATCTGTAATGAAACAGAAACTTCCCAGGGTTCTAACTGAGAAAACAGAAAACGGTTCGTTTGGAAATGCGCAAGCGCAAGAGAGAAAGCGTATTTTGCCCGAAGGCGCCAACAGAAAACGGTTCGCGAATAAAAGAACAGAGGCTGACACGCGGGGTCCGCATGTCAGGTTTGAAAAGGCTCGCCGGCGCCCGAAGATGGCGGTGGACGCCGGTGTCGAACTACGGCGAATTAGGAGAAACGGAGGGTACCAAGAGCTTCAGTGTCTTCTTCCGCGTTGGTGGGTGGTGGACTCGTCCAACGGGGAGCACCACGTCGACGACGACACTATCTCCGGCGGACGGTGGTTCGGGTGAGGATGGGGAACTCCGGTGGAGGGCTGCAAGCTTCAAATTGAAGTGCGGGTCAGAACGAGGGATGCATGGTGAAGCTACTGGCAGGAGAATGGAGGCGGAGGAGCACACACGGGGGCGAATCGAGCTGGATCCCGTGGCGGGTCGCGGCGGCCGGAGTCGAGGAAGGAGACCTCCTCGGGGCTCTTCCAAAGGCCTGTCGTGCTCTAGGGGGAGTGCAGGGCTAGTGGGTGCTCGAGTTGAAGCTCGGGGCCTCTATTTATAGGCAGATCGACGGGGTGGCCGTAAACGGAGAATCTCCGGCGAGCGATTACGGCGGAGCAGTGGATTGGAGGGTGGTTTGAGCGGTCGGGTAGCATCAGTGGAGGTTACTGGATTCGTTCCGCTACTAAACGGAGCTGGCCCCGGCGTAATGGCGTCTATCCACGGTGAGGTGACCGCACGGGCTCAACGGCGGCAGAGAGCGCGCTCCGCGCCCTGCGGTTCACGACGAGGGCGACAGCGCATTCGGGGGAGTGGAAGGCCATGCGGCGGGCTCCGGTGGCTTGGGCGGCGCTTGGTGGCGTCGTTGGCGCCGTGTCTCCCGCTGGCGCCCGTAAAGCCGCCGCCGGCATCGGTCACGTGGCGGCGCACCTTCCACTGCTCGTCGCCGACGCCCGCAAGGTGCGAGGTGCTCGTGCGGTGCAGGAACAAGAGGGCGGGGACGAGGAGCAAGGCGACGCGAGGGTACTGGCGAGATCGATGCCCAGCTCTGAAGAAAACGACAGCAAGCACTGAACTGAAACTCTGAATTTCTGAAATTTGACAGTGACCATGCATTGCAGGTGTTCGACAGTAGGTTTTTGCCATGAGATAATTTTTTCTGGAGCTGTAACTTGATGAGATGACCACTCAATGCACCCAGAGGCTGCATGGATTTACTTGGAATTTTTGGAGAAGGTTTTGAATGAATGTCACCAGATTTGGCAATTCTGGTCCAAACTTGCAGCAGATGTAATTTGAAAATTTTGAACTGGAGACCAGTGGATCTTCATAGTTCTAGGTTGATGGTACAAAGGACTAGGAGGGGAAAAAGATTTGGTGGCAAAAATCAAAACAGAAAAAGGAGTTCCTTTGAAAAACTCCAAGTGCTATAAGAGAAGACAGAAATTTATTTGAATAGAATTTGAATGGAAATGATCACATGGGGAGGTTCAACTTGCTGGGTTTGATGCAAATCTTGATCCAAAGGTGAGGGAAAGGTTAGGAGAGAGTATTTGCACCAAAGCCATGGCAAGAAGGGATAATTGCAAGTGGCAAAAGATTTTTTTTTTCAAAATCCATAGTGCATACTCAAAAAGATTTTCAAAGGCTATTTTTCTTAAATGAAAAACATTTTGTCTTAAGCCCAAATGAAGAGAAAGGACTCCCAAGGCCAAAGGCAGACCTTGGGTGAATCCAAATAAAACTTTTGCCATAAGGATATGATATGAGAGGGAGAGTTCTCTTGAAAAAAAAATTTAAATCACTCCCCTCAAGTCAAATAATTTAAAAAAAAAAACCAAATAAAACTTGGGTGTCACAGTGAAGCCAGTATTCGGCTCTATCGCCACTGAGTGTGCGGCCTCCGTGGCGGGGTCCATCCACCCATCCTCGGACGGCGCAATCTGCTCTGGATTGAGGGCCGGATTAGCCGCAGGTGTGATCTCCCGAACACCGTCCGACGGCAGAGCTAGGTCATGCTCGTCGTGACTGTGCGGCGCACCTGACATGGGCTCGAATCCGTCAAAGATCAAGTCTCCGCGGATGTCAGTAGTATAGTTTAAGCTTCCAATCCTGACCTGATGGCTAGGGGCGTAGCTTTCGATCTGCTCCAGATGGCCAAGCGAGTTGGCCTGCAGTGCGAAGCTGCCGAATATGAAGATCCATCCGGGGAGAAAAACCTCACCCTGGATCGCATCATTGTCGATGATCGAAGGAGCCATCAAGCCTTATGGTGACGACACAGTGGAACTCTCAATGAAAGCACCAATGTCGGTGTCAAAACCGGCGGATCTCGGGTAGGGGGTCCCGAACTGTGCGTCTAAGGCGGATGGTAACAGGAGGCGGGGGACACAATGTTTACCCAGGTTCGGGCCCTCTCGATGGAGGTAGTACCCTACTTCCTGCTTGATTGATCTTGATGATATGAGTATTACAAGAGTTGATCTACCACGAGATCATAGAGGCTAAACCCTAGAAGCTAGCCTATGATTATGATTGTTCTCGTCCTACGGACTAAACCCCTCCGGTTTATATAGACACCGGAGGGGGCGACTGAGGGAGTCCTGGATTAGGGGGTGTTCGGATAGCCGGACTATACCTTCAGCCGGACTCCAGGACTATGAAGGTACCAAGTTGAAGACTTCGTCCCGTGTCCGGAAGGATCTTTTATTGGTGTGGAAGGCAAGCTAGGTGTGCGGATATTCAAGATCTCCTACCATTGTAACCGACTCTGTGTAACCCTAACCCTATCCGATGTCTATATAAACCGGAGGGTTGTAGTCCGTAGGACAACCATCATCATACACAACCATACCATAGGCTAGCTTCTAGGGTTTAGCCTCCTTGATCTCGTGGTAGATCTACTCTTGTACTACCCATATCATCAATATTAATCTAGCAGGAGTAGGGTTTTACCTCCATCGAGAGGGCCCGAACCTGGGTAAAATAAAGTGTCCCTTGTCTCCTGTTACTATCCGACCTTGACGCACAGTTCGGGACCCCCTACCCGAGATCCGCCGGTTTTGACACCGACATTGGTGCTTTCATTGAGAGTTCCTCTATGCCGTGGCGATCAGGAAGGATGCCTTTTCCCGTCTTTAAAGACGGCGCCATCGCTGAGGGAGCTTTGGCTGTTGGCCAGACCCTCCGGCTGGGTGGTTTTCTTATGACCGCCTGTTCGGCCGTTGCACCGACGGTGACCTCTCAGGTCATCGAAAGCAATCTCCACGTCAGCTCAGAATTTACCGAGCAGCTAGATCTGGTGGAGCTCTCTTCCATAAACGAGCTCCTGGATCGCATCGCCGCCTTGGGGGTCGCTACAAATTACGACCAGGTTGGGCTCAAGCCCGATCTAAGGGAAATCAACTCTCCCCAAGCCACCCACCATGTTGCTGTGGTGGAGACACAATGCGGCAACCCTTCATCTATCTTAAGGACCAGCTACGTCCGAATTCCGGAACCCTCCACGCCGGATATCCGCGGAGGGGAGGATACAATCCAAGACCTGGGCTTAGAACCAGGCAAACCGGATAACATACAAGACTCCGGATCTCAGAATCCGGAGGTTGTTCGGCTTCCGAACAACAAACCGGGCAAAGTATCAGATTTAATGAATTTCGCCCGCCCGATCTTAAGCGATCTCTCCCAAATCAAGCAGATGCCCGAAGAAACAGTACATCATTACTGGGCCAGATTCCTCCTGCTTATGAACAGGATAAAGGACTGCCACGAGGGAGACGCGATTTCAATCTTCTGCAGTAACTGCATGGACAAGGGGATACTCAACGCCGTAAGTCGTCGTAATATTACGCGCTTTGCTGACTTGGCATCCATAGTACAAAAATACTGTGCGATGGAAAGTGCTTGGAAAACCGAAATTAAATTTTGGGATAATCCGGCCTTGAATAGCAATCCCGTCCGAACCAAAAGGGCGCACTACAACAAGGCGCCCGGATTAAACAAAAAATCAAAACCCTCTAGGGGGCATGGAACCGTGCTAGAAAAGTGGCTCGATGGACCCTGCAAGATTCATAGTGCAGAGGATGCCACCCCAACTCACAGCCTCAGGGCATGTTGGATACTCCGGCAGGTGGCCAAAATTGGCAAGGACCTCCTAAATCCAGAGGTCGAAGGAAACCAGCCCGAGAATTTCAGTACCGTTCTCACAATCTCTGAGACTTCCGCATCAAATAACATGCGAAAAAGAACAATTCGCAGCCTCGCCGAAGTATACCAAGTAGCGACAATAAATCCATGGAGCAATACTACTATCACCTTCAACGCGAGCGACGAACCTAAATTTCGAACAGCCAGAGCACCAGCCGCATTGGTTCTCAGTCCCATAGTGGACGGCTGTCGCCTCGCAAAGGTAATTATGGACGGAGGCAGCGGATTGAACCTCATCTACGAGGAAACCCTCCAAAAGATGGAAATAGACTGGAACAACATTGAGCAAAGCAGCACAACCTTTAGAGGAATAATCCCCAGTCAGGAAGCGCGCTGCACCGGAAAGATCACACTATATGTGGTATTCGGCACGCCGGATAATTACAGGTCCGAACAAATCACGTTCCAGGTGGCCCCGTTCAAAAGCGGATATCACGCTATATTAGGACGAGAGGCATTCACAGTTTTCCAGGCCATACCCCATTACGGGTACATGAAGCTTAAGATGCTTGGGCCAAATGGAATTATCACTCTCGCTAGTGATCCGGACATAGCACTCCGCGCCGAAAACAAGACAGCCGCATTGGCCCTCGAGGCACTATCTGAAGCCTTAGCGGCCGAAGAGCTGACGGCGCTGCGATCCACGGTTAACAGGGATGATGTGATACTCGATGAGAGATCCAAATCCACATCCTTCAAACCAGCGGACGAAATAGTCAAATTCCAGGTCCACCCAACGGACCCCAATAAAACAGCCTCCATCGGGGCACAACTGAACCCTGATGTAGACGCCGCACTGCGCGAGTTCCTACGAGAGAACTGGGACATTTTCGCTTGGCACCCCTCAGATATGCCAGGAATCCCGCGCAGGCTGGCCGAGCACAGCTTAAATATCCAGAAAGGATTCAAACCTGTCAAACAAGCCCTTCGGCGTTTTTCCGAACCAAAGAGACATGCCATGGGAGAGGAGCTAGCCAAATTATTGGAGGCCGGATTCATTAGAGATATAAAACACCCGGAGTGGCTAGTGAACCTGGTAATGGTACCAAAGAAGGACATCCTGGCGCCTGTGTGTCGACTTCAAAGACCTTAATAAGGCCTGCCCAAAGGATCCTTTTCCCCTCCCCCGAATAGATCAAATCATCGATGCCACTGCAGGACACGATTCCCTGTGCTTCCTCGACGCATACTCCGGTTACCATCAAATAAAGATGGCAGAATCAGACCAAGCCGCAACAGCTTTCATCACACCATACGGCCCATTCTGCTTCAACACAATGCCCTTTGGGCTAAAAAACGCCGGCGCCACATATCAGCGCATGATTCAAACATGTCTGGCAAACCAGATCGGCAAAACAGTGGAGGCGTATGTAGATGATGTGGTCGTTAAATCAAGACATGTCGAATCTCTAGTAGACGACTTGAGGCTTACATTCGACAACCTCCGAAAATATGACATTAAGCTCAATTCGGAAAAATGCATTTTCGGCGTTCCAGCCGGAAAGCTCCTGGGCTTCATTGTATCCGGCAGAGGAATTGAAGCAAATCCAGCTAAAATCTGAGCTTTGTCACAATTGGATGTCCCAAAAGACCTCAAACAAATACAAAAACTCACCGGATGCGTGGCGGCTTTAAGCCGCTTCATCTCCCGTTTGGGAGAAAAGGCATTGCCCCTTTACCGCCTCCTTAGGCGCACCGAACACTTCGAGTGGACGGACGCCGCCACGGCCGGACTCGAGGAAATAAAGGCCATCTTGGCAACAAACCCCGTCCTGGCCGTGCCGAATACCGGCGAACCCATGCTGTTGTACATTGCCGCAACCCATCAAGTTGTTAGCGCAGTACTCGTCGTCGAACGGATAACGGACGGACACAAACTACCCCTTCAAAGGCCGGTTTACTACGTGTCCACTTTCCTCACACCATGCAAATCACGGTACCCGCATTATCAAAAAATCGCATACGCGGTGTTCATGGCATCCCGGAAGCTACGACACTACTTTCAAGAGTGTTCTATTACAGTAGCCTCGGAAGTACCACTCAACGATATTATCAACAACCGTGATGCAACGGTCCGGATAGCAAAATGGGCCATAGAGCTCCTCCCGTTCGATATAACCTACAAACCACGGCGAGCAATTAAATCGCAAGTCCTAGCCGACTTCGTTGCCGAATGGATAGAGGCCGAACTCCCTAAAGAGTACGACGCGTACTCAAACTGGATCATGCATTTCGACGGCTCCAAAATGCTGGCCGGACTGGGGGCTGGCGTCGTTTTGACGTCCCCTACAGGAGATACAGTCCAATATGTACTCCAAATTATGTACACGGACTCCAACAACGCAGCCGAATACGAGGCCCTTCTACATGGTCTCCGGATGGCAGTATCCATGGGCATTCAACGCCTGGAAGTACGCGGGGACTCAAACCTCGCGATATCCCAAATAAATGGCGACTTCGACGCCAAAGACCCAAAAATGGCAGCTTATCGCAATGCCGTACTAAAAAGTCAGCTCGGTTCGAGGGACTGGAGTTCCACCACATAGCCCGAGAAAATAATCAGGCAGCGGACGTCCTGGCACGCATCGGAGCAAAACGAGACGCAGTACCCCCCAACATCTTCTTAGAAAGATTATTCAAACCATCCGTAACGTGGGAGGGTGTAACGCCCCAAGACCGATGATCCAGAAGACTTCCATATTTTTGTGACCTCCGTGTGTTTTTATTTGTGCTTGCTCGATTTATTTTTGCATTGCATCATGTCATCATGCCAGCATGTCATTTAATTTTTAAAACCTCAACTAAATAAATTGCATAGATCTTTTGATCTATTTAAATCGAGGGAATTCACATGGTGATTTCTCTTTATAACATATCCTCCTAATATTTATGGAGCTATTACAAAAATATTCCATTAGTTTGGAATTTACCACAACACACGTGCATGTTAAATCCGTTGGCCTTTTTCTTCTTCATGTTTTGACTCTCTAACCTTGTCTATAGTTCTTTCTTTATCTATCGAAGCCCCACCAAAATTCTCAACATTTTTGGATCTTCCCAACCCTCACTTCCTATTCAAATCATTTGAATTCAAATCAAATGAGTTGAATTTAAATCTTTTAATCATGGCCTTTTCTATTTTCTCGTAACAAGCACATTTTTTTGAGTCCGGGAAAATTAACCGCGTGCCCAAATTCTTTCACTAACCCTCTCTTCTTTTTCTTCTCTCTTATTCTTTTCTGTAAGGGAAATAAGAGAGAGAGAGAAGAGAAGCCCAGTTGGCCACTTGGTCCTCCCAGTAGGCCGGCCCATCTACACCTAGGCCCAGCCAACCCCTCTAACCCTAGCGCCAGGGGAGAGCCTCCTGCTCGATCCCCTCTTCCCTCGATGCGCCGTCAGAGAGAGAGAGAGAGAGAGAGAGAGAGAGAGACCCGCACCGCGCCCTCGTCCCGTTCCCCTCTGCCTCCTCCGTCCCGTGCCTGCAGCCAAGCTCTGGATCAAGGAGGAGCTCGACCCCGAGTGCGCCTGAGATGCCCTTCCTCCGCTGGCCTCCTTCAAGTGCCGCCCCTTCCTCCTCTACTCCAACCCACGCCTCCGGCAGCCTCGTCGTCGCCGTCGACTAGGTGACCAGCTGCGTCACCGGTGACCTCCTCCAGGCTGGAGCCCCGTCGCCACCCGCCGCCGTCGGCGACCACCAGGAGGGCCACCCCGCGCGCGACCCCGAGCCTCTCCACACGCGAGACCATCGCTTCGCTCCCGCAGGCGCGCAGCGCCCCGTAACCCCAAAGCTTCCAGCCCGCGCCGCTGGAGCCCCATCCCCGCGCCCAGATACGTTGGATCCCGCCGTCCCAGTCCCGTTCTGGCCGGTCCCTGCCGAGGCCACCTCGCCGGATCCCTCACCGGTCTTCGCGCCATCGCCGGCCTCCCTTGCTCCTGCATCGAGCAGGAGAAGACGCGCGCAGCCAGCGCCTTTGCTCGCCCGCGTTGACTCGAGCCGCTGCGTCGGCCTGCCTTCTTCCACCGGCCCAGCGCCTCCACTACCTCCCCGTCGCTGAGCCAGCCTCCTGCATCGTGCCAAGCCCCTGCATCGCGCCAAGTCCCAGCATCGCGCCCCTGTTGCTGTTGACGCCAAGTCCAACGGTCACCGAGCGTGGAATTTGCCAAGTATCACCAAGTTCCTGATGGATGCGCCAAGTCCCCAGCGAGACCTGTTTTCGTCAAGTTCGACTACACGGCGATGACCTCGGAGTTGGACCGCAAGCGCCAAGTACCCCACCGGCAAGACCACACAGACGCTCGAACGACTACAGACCGAAATGTCAAGTACCTCGTCGATACATGTACGACTACTGTCGCCGAAGTCCGCGAGTACCACTACTTTTCCACTACCGTCGCCGTGCAGCACTACTTCCTCTACGACCGTCCCGAGAACGACTACTTCCCCTACGATCCGTGAACGACTACTTCCCTCGACATTTGTGAACCGTCTCGAAATGCACGCTTCGAAGGTATAACGCCGAGACGATGACCCGTGGATGAATGCATGTATGTTGTATGAGATGCTCGAGTTTTGCACCGTGATCGAATTGTCTTTGCACATTCCTCGTTTGCCACGCCACCGTCATGTGGGACACCCGGTATCCGGGATCACTCCCCATCTCTTGCGTGTTCCACACATCCGCACACTTTCTTTTGCACCGACATCTCAATCGAGTTATTGGAACCGGAATGTTGCCGTGGCACCATTTCCATTGTCGTTGCCGTGGCACCCTTTTTCGTTTCCGCCACGACGACAAATGCTTCTTAATGCTCTTGTCAACATTTTCATAAAATTGCTTAAAACTTGCATATGTCATCCGCATCATGATAACAACAATTAAAATGTTTAAAATGTTGTTTGTTTAAATTTGCTTAAATGCCATGCTAAAATGATTTATTTCATAACTAAATAACCGTAGCTCCAAATTTATTAAACTTTATATGTAAATGGGGTAGAAAAATGCCTAATTTAACATGTTGGCATTAAGTTGCATGTTTAACAACTCTAAAATTGTGTTTAGGGCAGATCAGTTCCAAATCTAAAATATGCATATGGGGTTTTACCGGACTTGTTGTTTGTTGTTCCGGCCTCATTTAAACTTGCCTAAATAGGTAGTTTTCATATGCTTCTCCCCTTGCCATGTTTAATAACATTTAATATTGTTGGGTACATAATCGAGAGAGAACTAAATAATTGATGTGGTGTTTCTCCAATATGCAACCCGTTGTATATTGAGCTCCACTTAACTTGTAGTATTGCTTGTTGCACTTTGCCATGCCATGCTTATTTAAACCGGACATGCATCGTACTTGGTTGTGCATCATGCCATGTTTATGTGATGGTTGTTTACTATGTTGTTTGTTTGTTTCCGGGTTGCTTCTCTCGTTAGCTTCGGTTTCGTTCCGGAGTTGTGAGGATTCGTTCGACTACGTCCGTTTGTCTTCTTCATGGACTCGTTCTTCTTCCTTGCGGGTTTTCAGGCAAGATGACCATACCCTCGAAATCACTTCTATCTTTGCTTGCTAGTTGCTCGCTCTTTTGCTATGCCTATGCTGTGATACCTACCACTTGCTTATCATGCCTCCCTTATTGTTAAACCAAGCCTCTAACCCACCTTGTCCTAGCAAACCATTGTTTGGCTATGTTACCGCTTTGCTCAGCCCCGCTTATAGCATTGTTAGTTGCAGGTGAAGATGAAGTTTGTTCCTTGTTGGAACATGAAGATGTTGTTCCTTGTTGGAACATGTTTACTTGTTGGGATATCACAATATATCTTATTTAATTAATGCATCTATATACTTGGTAAAGGGTGGAAGGCTCGGCCTTATGCCTGGTGTTTTGTTCCACTCTTGCCGCCCTAGTTTCCGTCATATCGGTATTATGTTCCCGGATTTTGCGTCCCTAACGCGGTTGGGTGATTTATGGGACCCCCTTGACAGTTCGCTTTGAATAAGACTCTTCCAGCAAGGCCCAACATTGGTTTTACCATTTGCCTCACCTATGCCCTTTTTCCCTTGGGTTTCCGGAGCCCAAGGGTCATCTTTATTTTAGCCCCCCCGGGCCAGTGCTCCTTCGAGTGTTGGTCCGAACCGAGCAACCTGCGGGGCCACCTCGGGGAAACTCGAAGTCTGGTTTTACTCGTAGCTTGACTTATCCGGTGTGCCCTGAGAACGAGGTACGTGCGACTCCTATAAGGATTTGTCGGCACATCCGGGCGGCTTTGCTGGACTTGTTTTATTACTGTCGAAATGTCTTGTAGCCGGGATTCCGAGACTGATCGGGTCTTCCCGGGGAGAAGGAATATCCTTCGTTGATCACGAGAGCTTATAATGGGCTAAGTTGGGACACTCCTGCAGGGTTTGAACTTTCGAAAGCCGTGCCCACGGTTATGTGGCAGATGGGAATTTGTTAATGTCCGGTTGTAGAAAACCCGAAGTTGATCTTAATTAAAATACATCAACCGCGTGTGTAACCGTGATGGTCTCTTCTCGGCGGAGTCCGGGAAGTGAACACGGTGTTGGAGTTATGCTTGACGTAGGTTGTTCTAGGATCACTTCTTGATCATAGTTGTTCTACCATGCTTTTGCCTTCTCTTCTCGCTCTCATTTGCGTATGTTAGACACCATATATGCTAGTCGCTTGCTGCAGCTCCACCTCACTACCCTGTCCTACCTTTAAGCTTAAATAGTCTTGATCTCGCGGGTGTGAGATTGCTGAGTCCCCGTGACTCACAGATACTTCCAAAACCAGTTTGCAGGTGCCGATGAAACCGTGCAGGTGACGCACCCGAGCTCAAGGAGGAGCTCGATGAAGATCTTGTTCATTGTGTTGCTTCGTTTCAGTTGATCAGTAGTGGAGCCCAGTCGGGACGATCGGGGATCTGTGTAGCATTTGGGGTAGTCTTCTTTTATTTTGGTTCCGTAGTTGGACCTTGATTGTATCTATATGATGTAATGCTTTACTCATGTATTGTGTGAAGTGGCGATTGTAAGCCAACTATGTATCTCTTTCCCTTATGTATTACATGGGTTGTGTAAAGATTACCTCACTTGCGACATTGCTTTCAATGCGGTTATGCCTCTAATTCGTGCTTCGACACGTGGGAGATATAGCCGCATCAAGGGCGTTACAGAGGGGGAGCCCTCGGATAACAGTCCGGACATAACCGCACAACCCGACGCCGAACAATCAGACATAATCGGTGGCCCCGCCACCGAAATTACACCCTCATCCCACGTAATAATGGCGGTCATCGCCCCGTGGACAGAACCATTCCTAGCCTACCTTACTAGGCAGGAACTCCCCGAGGACCAAAACGAGGCATGCTGCATAGTGCGGCGATCTAAAGCCTATAAAGTTCACGAGGGAGAGCTATATAAGAAAAGCACTACAGGAGTCCTTCAAAGGTGTATCTCCGAAGAGGAAGGGCGGAGTCTGTTGGCTGAAATCCAAGCCGGACTAGGTGGCCACCACGCCGCAACTCGGTCCCTTGTAAGCAAGGCTTTCTGTACGGGCTTCTATTGGCCGACGGCCCGAGCAGACGCTCAGGACCTAGTCAAACGATGCGTCGGTTGCCAGCTCTTTGCCAACCAAAGCCATATGCCACCCAACGCCCTCCGAACTATCCCCATCACTTGGCCTTTTGCGGTCTGGGGGCTCGACATGGTGGGACCCCTTAAAGGCGGAACCCACAAGAAAAAATACTTATTGGTCATGGTGGATAAATTCACCAAATGGATAGAAGCCAAGCTTGTCAAGACGGCCGAATCCGGACCTGTGATAGACTTCATATCCGGGGTCGTACACCGTTACGGTGTCCCTCATAGCATTATCACCGACAACGGCACAAACTTCACCTCTGACGAAGTAAAGCTGTGGTGCAAAAACATGGGTATTAAGCTCGATTATGCTTCTGTCTATCACCCACAAACTAACGGTCAGGTCGAACGTGCAAATGGTCTCATCATGAGCGGATCAAACCCAGACTAGTGCGGTCCCTCAAGGAATCTAATATGCACTGGGTAGAGGAGCTCGACTCCGTACTCTGGGGGCTGCGAACCACGCCGAATCGTACCACCGGATTCACACCATTTTTTATGGTGTACGGCGCTGAGGCAGTTCTGCCCTGCGACATAATTCATGACTCACCTCGAGTGCGCATGTACGAAGAAAGAGAAGCCGAGCTGGATCGGCAGGACAACCTAGAGGCTCTAGAGGAGGAGCGTGACGTGGCTAAAGCCCGTTCCGCATTTTATCAGCAGCAAGCTCGAAGATATCAAAGCAGAGAAGTACGGGCCAAAAATTACAATGTTGGTGAACTAGTTCTACGCCTGCCAGACAAGCAAAAGAATAAACTCAAGCCCAAATGGGAAGGTCCATTCATAATTGACCAAGTCCTTACTGGTGGAGCGTACAGCCTGCGAGATGCGTCGGACAAGCGACTCGAGCCGAACCCATAGAACGCCGCACGTCTCCGAAGATTCTATGCCTAGCACTGGACTCTGTGTTCGTCTCCTTCCTCTGTCCATTTTTTACATACATGTTTTTCTGTTTTTCTTTATCTCCTCCTACTCTTTCCTTTTATAGCCCTTAAAGGCTCATTATGTGACGCGCTACCCGCGCTCATTAAACCTGGGGGCTTCTTTAACAGAAGCTTGTTAACACGAGTTTCACACCCAACGCACGCGTCAGACTTCCGCATGCACCTTTTCTTCACCATTATATGCATCGATATGACTTAAGTTTTGGCCAAGCTGGATTGCCTGGCTCCTGTGCTTACCCCTACGTTCCCGATTGTTCAGCTAGGCGGTAAAGGGAGCACCTCTATGATTGCTACTGCCGGATAAGCCGGATGTGTACCTCAGACTGGGTGAAACCGAAAGCTAGCGTTCTTAAGGGAATATTCGGTCGGTGAACTAAAGATGAACCTTTTTCTTTTTTACATGCCCCTAGATGATTTTCTGCATTTGCAGTCCGGACGTGCACTTTAGGGCACGCCACCCCAGCGAAAGGAACCCTTAACGGAACTATTCTCTCTGGAAGATGTTTCTTACTAACCATGTAATATAACATAACTAGTTGGGCACTTGTCTGATAAAGCACTAATGACCCCTACGCCTGGTCTCCATGCATACCCCGGTTCATATATAACCGTTATGGTATTCGGACACACTCCGGACCGTCAGGTCCCGAGGTCGAAGCGAAAAGGTCAGCAACGACAAACGATCTACAATCCGGCTAGAAGGCATTACACATGTCAATTATAAATTACATAGTCATCTTGACTGATCGTATTCCTCCTCCATACCATCTAACAGGCTGTCTAATTTACAGTCCTGCTGGGAATACTTTGCGGCCAGCTCTACCTGGCCATACACCAAGCTCACAGGGATCTCCTTCCCGTCAGGCCCCACTGGTCCGACCTCGGCCATGTGATTGGGGTCAGACTTCGTAAAGCGGGTCTTCACCATGGCCCAGGCCTCCCTAGCGCCCTGCTGGCAGGCTGATATCTTCCACAAATGGAAGCGCCGCCGAGCTCCTTTGAACTTCTCCGCAAGTTCTCCAAGGCCCTCGGGTATGGAGTGGGCAGGCCACAAGGCTTGGGCAATACCTCGCATCACCTGCCGAACTTGTTCGTGCAGTTGCGCGAGTTCAGGAAGAAGATCGCCCGTTGAACCGGGCATCTCCTCCGCCGGACGACCTGTCAGCATACCTACAGACATAACTCTGTTATTCGTCTTCCTCGCCGAACTCCTTTTTCAAGAGTTCGCTCAAGCACTTACTAAATATGCCGCGTCAAAGCCGCTGATTCTCCTTCGTGGAGTCAGATAGCTGGCCACGAACGTCTTTCAGTTCAACATCCAGCTTGGTGTTGGCATCCTGAAGAACATTCTTCTCTTGCCTCACCCTTGTCAACGTACTCTCGCCAGCCTTTAACTGGCGTAAGAGTTGTTGCTTCTCCGGATCAAGTCCGGCGCCATCTGCAACATTAATTGTCAGATTCGCACACAAGCCGCACAATACTAATCTCTCAAAGTATATCGTACCTGAGGGGGTCCCTTTGGGCTCCCCTGTTGCGGCTAGCATGGCCTCTAGTTGGGCCTTGCACTTTTCCAGCTCCCGGGACAGCACGGTGTTCTTCTCAGTAAGAACCTACATATTATATGATCCTTAAATCAGTTAGTTTAACTGTTTCAAGTCTCGGGGGCTACTGGCATATATATATTTAACCAAAATTTTCTTACCCGTATGTCTTTCACATACTGCTCTGTGGCTCTGGCTAAACCATCTTGAGCGGCACGAAGGTACGCATCTCCCGAATTGAAGGCGTCTAAGGCCTCTCGGGAGAAACAAGCGTCGCGTAGAACTGTCCGGCGACGCCTATGGTTCATGGCGCTCTCCACTTCTGAATTTGTGGCAGATACCGGTCTGGGTCCTCTGTTGGAGGAGCGTCCGGGGCAAGCCTGGTGTTCGTCCCCGCCTCCGGACCAGACGTTGGAGCCTGGCTGGTAGAGGCGCGGTTGGCGCCCCCTCCGAATATAGTCCGGCGAGGCCTCTTCATCCTGGAAACAGTACGGATGTTAACATGCCTTGACAGAATAACGCCAGGGAGACAGAGAGCGCATTATACCTTTGTGCCGAACTCTCAGTCCGGACTTCATCTCTTTTTACCCCACGGGGCCCGGCGGCTCCTCGTTGGCTAGCCGCCGCAGGTTCGGCCTCCCTCCTCGGAAATCTCCCATGTAAAATACGGTTGTCGTCAGAAACGCCGGAATATGTGAGGACGGAATCTCTCTTGCGGGAATAAACACTCCGGTTTCTGTCACCTGGGAGGCTGGGATTAACCCAGGATAATCAGCCGTAATGGCTACCAAGGTATTATCCTTGCTCAACTGATGGAACACCCCGTCGATAAGCTCCACTGCTATGTCCGGATCCACTTCAGAGTCCGGATTGTGGGACCTCTCTGGGTCCTCGGGCTGTGGAGGGCGGCTGTCGATGTCCTTCACTTCCTGTCGCAGTTCCTGCGCTAAAAGTTGTCAGACTGCACGTCTAAACATGGGAATATTAAAGCAAACGGGCGAGTGCAATTATTCGCTTACCCAACTTGGAGGTTCGTACATAGAGAATCTGGCCCGCGGGTTGACGCGGAGGAAATCCTCCTCTTCTCCCTTGAACAAAGATGTTAATATCTCTATCAAAGCGGCAGCTGAAGTTGGTCCTTTACGGCCATAACGGGTAGCGTCATCCTCCCCGTTGAAATCCCACATGGGGTGGCTTCTATATTGAAGCGGCTGCACCCCCTGCATAATACATGCGGCCATGACTCCAATCATGGTTAGTCCGGAATGAGCCAACAGTCTTATCCGGCCCATCAGGTAAAGGACGTCACTGTTGCTTTCTCTCTGAGAGCTCCGCGGACGCCAACTTAAGCGTTTCTTCAAGGGAGCCATGCTGAACTCAGGGAGGCCGACCCGGATAGGGTCCGGCAGCGGGACGTCATCTATGTAAAACCATTCTGAAGGCCAGTCCTCGGACGCCTTCTTTGGGGTTTCGGATAAGTATCTGGTCCCGGCGATGCGCCATATTTCGGCTCCGCCCACTTGGTATATAGACCCCTTTTGAGAACGGGGCACCAAGCAGAACAACCTCTTCCACAGCGCAAAATGAGCCTCGACGCCTAAAAATAGCTCGCAAAGGGCAACGAAGCCTGCAACATGTAGTACGGAGCCGGGCGTGAGATTGTGCAGCTGGAGGCCGTAGAACTCCAGAAGCCTGCGGAGGAATGCATGAATTGGAAATCCCAGTCCCCTTAATAAATAAGGGACGAGGCACACCCGCTCTCCTTTAGAAGGATTGGGGGTGCTCTCCGCTTGCTTTCCGCCGTTGTAGGTGGCGAGCCCGGCTCGGACCGGGACCATATATGCCTGGGGAAGGAATCCCTTGGCCTGCAGTGACACAAGCTGGCTGTGTGGGATGGTGCAACTCTCCCAGTCTCCGGATTTGGACTGGAGGGGCGAGGGGAGGAGCTACGACGGCTGGCCATGTTGGAATGGACCTTTGCTGGAGACGCTCTGATGATAACTCGCGGAGAGGAGAAGATGTTGTTTGGATCTAGATCCCCATCCCGTTAAATAGGTGGCTTATTTATATGACTAAGGGTGTGAATATAAAAACACCCCCGGGCTTTTCGCATTCGTTCAACACGTGGAAGACGGCAATTATTGGGCACCGAGGCCGAGGAACGCTACGTTACAAAAATCGGACATTATTCATACAGGTACACAAGATTCGGAGGAGGAACCCGCCTTGCAATGCCGAAGACAAATTTGCGCGCCGGACTCGACGTCATTGAAGCCTGGTTCGGGGGCTACTGAGGGAGTCCTGGATTAGGGGGTGTTCGGATAGCCGGACTATACCTTCAGCCGGACTCCAGGACTATGAAGGTACCAAGTTGAAGACTTCGTCCCGTGTCCGGAAGGATCTTTTCTTGGCGTGGAAGGCAAGCTAGGTGTGCAGATATTCAAGATCTCCTACCATTGTAACCGACTCTGTGTAACCCTAACCCTATCCGGTGTCTATATAAACCGGAGGGTTGTAGTCCGTAGGACAACCATCATCATACACAACCATACCATAGGCTAGCTTCTAGGGTTTAGCCTCCTTGATCTCGTGGTAGATCTACTCTTGTACTACCCATATCATCAATATTAATCTAGCAGGAGTAGGGTTTTACCTCCATCGAGAGGGCCCGAACCTGGGTAAAATGAAGTGTCCCTTGTCTCCTGTTACCATCCGACCTTGACGCACAGTTCGGGACCCCCTACCCGAGATCCGCCGGTTTTGACACCGACAGCGACGGTTACACAGAGTCGGTTACAAGGGAGGAGATCTACAGATCCGAATTGCCAAGCTTGCCTTCCACGCCTAGGAGAGTACCATCCGGACATGGGACCAAGTCTTCAATCTTGTATCTTCATAGTCCAACAGTCCGGCCAAAGTATATAGTCCGACTGTCCGAGGAGCCCCTAATCCAGGACTCCCTCACTCCCCCTTACAGCAGCGAAGGGGTCGGGGGGCCAACGCCAGCGCCGAACACCTCCACACAGGTGGCGGCTGGCTGGCCAGATGCGCTGGAGGAGTTGGTGAACAATTCCGCCATCGTTGATGGGCACCGCACTCTTATGAGTGCGGTCATGCAAGGTGTTCGGTCCATCCAGTCCGGACTGAACGATGCGGTTCAAGGCCTTAGTACAGGCTTTGGGGTAAGTCGAGTAGTGTTCCCTTCTCATAGAGCGGTTGTAATTTTTAGTTTGGGTAGGCCGTGTACGTAGCAGCCCCCGGGACTCTGCAGGAACTTTGGAGAAGCTTGTAGAGGATCAAATTTGGTATCCGATTAATAATCTCAACATTTTTTTGCTAATGCAGGCATCTTCCATGGCCGCGGCTGCTAATGCCCCGACACTAGAGGAGATGGATCGGAAGCTTAACCTTTTCGATAAAGAGCTTGACCTTGTCAACAAATGGCTTGATGAGGCGCAAGGTAGGTCCTATAACAAGATGTGTATTTGCATTATGCCGGATATTGACTATCGGGACTGCATACTAATCCTTTATCGCGATGGCCCTGCAGCTGCCGCTGCCGAGGTCGAGGGCTTGAGGGAGGCCTTGAAGAAAGCTGAGGCAAAGGCGAATGCGAAGAAAACGGCCGCTGAGAAGGCGGTGGCTGAGCTTGAGAAGGCCAAACTTGCGGTCGAGCAGCACGAGGCTCGGGTGACCAAAGTCCAGGTGGAGCTCCAGGATGCCGCCAAGAAGCTGGAGGCCCTTGAGAAGGATCAGGAGGAGCGATCCTCCTGGCTGTCCAAGGCGGAGAAGGAGCTCCAGGAGGCGAGGACTGAATCATGAGGTGTCCGGGAGGAGCTTCGCCAAGTTGAGCAAATTGTAAATGGTAAGAAATACTTATCGTAGAGTGTGTTAAGAGGCAGAACGTTTGCCTTGCTGATGCTGGTCTGGCGCTCCACAGGCGTCTTCGCCGAGCTTTCGAAGAATGTGGCGGCTGCGGTGAAGCACTACGCCACTGAGGACTCCACCCAACGACTCTTCTGGTGTCAGTTTCCGAACTCCGGGCACCCCCTTCTAAGTGATCAAATGAAGCAGCTGATGGAGATGCATCGGATGTCGGAGCTGGCCGTGAAGGACCTCTGTGTCCGCCTGTGGCCGGACGAGCCCATTCTAGACACCTACTTCAGCCTTGTGCAGAAGCTGCGGGAAGCGCCACTACGGGTTGACGTCGTAAAGCAGTCATCATGCCTTGAGGGGGCGAGGCTTGCATTTGCGAAGACCATGGTGCATTGGCCGAAGATTAATCCGATGGAGATGGCCACTGGTCCATCGCCCAAGCACTACTGCAGGATGCTGTGCTAACGCGACACTACGATCAGAGACCCTTCGACGAAATTGTGTGCGATGGCATAATCGCAAACGGTGGTGTAAAAAACCCGTCAAAAAAGGTGCAAAACATTTGCGATGGAGGATGCATCAAGCACGGTTCAGATTTTAGTTGCGTGTGCGATGCAGGGCATACGGTTCAGCTTAGTTAACCATTTGCGATGAGGAGGAATAAAAGAATCGGGCAGCTAGATGAAGGTGTGTGTGATGTACAGCATACGGTTCACTCGGATGAACTATTTGTGATTAGGCAACACAAAAGAAACGGTCAGCTAGATGAAAGGTGTGTGCGATATACGGCATGCGGTTCACTCGGATGAACCATTTGTGTTGAGACATGAGAACAGAAATAGTTCAAATGAACAAGATGTGTGTGATACGAGGCAAACAGGTTTGTAATCGGAAACGTGTGCGAAGACTGATAACAACACAGACGATTCCTGCTAACAAGCCGTGTGTGTTGTGAGAACACGATTGCTGGTATACAATCGTGAGTGATTGATGAAAACATAACCTACGGGTTCCATTGTTTAGTCCGTGTGCGATGTGATTTTCTTTGTCCGCACAACATCTACGCTCTGTCTACAGAGCATCAACATATATACTTAAAAAGACAACATTGCATAACCAAATTAAGCATACAAATACACAAGTGACTACACACATAACATTTCCACACACCAAAGAAAGCAATTACATGCATACTAAAGTAGGAGAAACGAGGATCTAATCATCTACTTATTATTGTGATGACGCTTGCCATTCTCTGCTTCCGGCTGGATCCCCGGCCGTTTTGGGGAAGGAGGCACTTCCTCATGTCAACGATCCGCCTTTACATGTCATAGCTCATGTACGCCTCCTTGGCCACGTACACGACGTGAGCTTTGTCGAGTTTATCCATCCAGGCCGAGTGCCAGGCATGCTTGTCCTTGTTGCATGAATCCTTCATGTCTCTATAGTAGGGGTCGATGATGGCCTCGGCGAGGTGAACCAGTGAGTCCTTCTCATGCTCCTTGCTGCCCCAGATCTTGTATTGGCCCTGGATGTCGACAAGATTCTGGCAGGCGATGCCCGAATTCTCGAGCGCCTTTACATCGTTGGTGATGTCCACCATAGCGAACATGTAGTGGGGGCCGTTGACAAACCTGGTGAAACGCTCGCAAGGCCTTGTGGCCAAGCAGTAGTGGTAGACGAGGACGTGGTGGCGCACGCACATCTGGGCGACGGCGACCGGCACGAGCGCGGGTGTACTCGAGGTCGAACCCGACCACCTTGTACTTCTCCGTGGCAAGCAACAACTCCATGATGTGGATGGAGTGCTCCACCCAGACCGGGTCGTTGGTGTACACCACCGAGAGGTCCATGAACCTCATGGTGAACTGCTGCTCATCGTCGGCAGCCGCTTGGAGCGCCATTGGAGCCGGGCAGGATACCCTCTAAGAATTTCTCGTGGTGGATGTGCATCTTGCAATGGTGGGGCACGATCGGAAGGTTGAAGAGACACAAGGGTAGGCTAAATGGCCGCTGCAATAAATGGGGGCCGGCCAGCCTGTAATCGTCACGTCTTGTCACGGCGTTCATAGCCACTACAAAAAAAGACACATCCGTGACATTTCGGGCCGAACGAATTTTTTTTTCTGTCATACATATGACACTTCTATGACGACAATTGTGACAAAACCCGGTATCATCATAGATGTGGTGGAATCCTACTTCTATGACAAAAAATCATGACAGGAAATGGGCTTTTCGTCCTGGGCGGGCCGGAGACGCAGCTGCATGACATTCTTTGGGCCGTCCATGACGGAAAAAACCATGGTAGAAGCGAGGGGGAGGAAAATTTCGGGGAGTTCCCGGTTACGGTGGGAGGTCGGGGGCCGAGCGATGCGCGTTTCTCTCGTACACGTACGCGCGTGTGTGCGAGGCGCTGGATCTAACTGAACCCAAGCGAGGCATTGGGCTCTAACTCAACCCGAGCGATTGCACTGCAGGCTACGCGTTACTGAACCCGAGCGATCGATCAATGGCTGTTAACTGAACCTAATCGAGCGATTCCTTCGCTACTGCTGCTAATTGAAGTCGATCGATGATGCCTCTGGGATGAACAGTGAGCGTTGCGGGGGGGGGGGGGGTTTGGATGAACAATGAGCGGTGGCGTTGCCTCTGGATGAACATGACCCCATGGTGTGGTGGAGGGCTGGATGAACAGTAGACGGTGGAGGGGTGCCCATGGAGGGGTGGATGAACAGAACCCCGTGGTGTGGAGGGCTGGATGAACAGTAGACGGTGGAGGGGTGGATGAACAGGATCCCATGGTGTGGAGGGCTGGATGAACAGTAGGCAGTGGAGGGGTGCCCGTGGAGGGGTGGTTGAACAGGACCCCGTGGTGTGGAGGGCTGGATGAACAGTAGACGGTGGAGGGGTGGTTGAACAGTAGTTGGTGGAGTAGCACGCGGTGGAGGCTGGATGAACAGGAGCCCGTGGAGGCTGGATGAGGTCGACGGTAGCCCGTGGAGGCTGGAGGAGGTCGACGGTGGAGATGAACAGTGTCCCGTGGAGTCCCGTTTTGCGGTACGCCACACCCCTCCCGATGAATAGGACCCCCGTTTCGACCGTAGCGCTCCAACACAAGTCTGTTTCGTCCGTTTTGCGGTACGCCACACCCTTCCCGATCAACATGACCCCCGTTTCGACCGTAGGAGGTCCGTTCAGTCCGTTTTGCGGTACGCCACACCCCTCCCGACCAACAGGACCCCGTTCCGAACGTAGGAGGTCAGTTTCCTCCGTTTTGCGATACGCCAGGCCTCGTTTCCATCGCCTGTTCCGTCCAAGCGCTCCCGATGAACACGACCATGGCTCCCTCGTGTTCCGTTGCCTCCCGATGAACACGACGCATTTCGTTGCCTCCCCATGAGCACGACGCATTCCGTTGCCTCCCCATGAACACGACGACGACGCTGTTTCTCCGTTCCGACCCAGCCATGTACACGAGCCCTGCCCGTACGTATGCGCGAGTAGGCGTTCGAGACCCTGTCCGTATGTACGTACGTGGCCGTATTTTCTGTCTTGCACCCTAGCCGTTGTACGTACGTGTACATGCTACGTGCGCGCCTCTACTACGACACGTACGCGCCTCTACTACGACACGTGCGCGCCTCTACATCGACCAGTATATATGTACGTACACGTTCGCGACCAGAATGACAACGCTACATATGCTTCGACTAGGTGGGTCCCGACTATCAGGCACTTCCTTGCGTGCGAAGATGTAGCTGGTGGGTCCCAGCAGTCAGGGGGGCGAATCGTTTTGGTTTTTTTTTGCCCGGACGCACTTCCTTGCGTGCGAAGATGTAGCTGGTGGGTCCCAACAGTCAGGGGGGAGAATCGCTTTTTTTGCCCGGACGCACTTCCTTGCGTGCGAAGGTGTAGCTGGTGGGTCCCAGCAGTCAGGGGGGAACCATTTTTTTCGCGGAATACGGTGGCCCGTCCGGTGGGTCCCTGCTGTCAGGTGGAGGAATCATTTTTTCCTCGTAATAAGGAGGCACTTCCTTGCTGCCGCCGTGGACCCAGCTGTCAGCCTCTCCACGTACAGTCCACGTCCGATGCAAGTCGTTCCTTGACCACGTTGACCATGCCGCGCCGAGAGCACCAGGGCGGTGGACGGCGACGAGGCCTAGGGAGGGGACGACGCGGAGCCGGTGAAGATGCGACAGTGGATGCCCACGCGGAGAGGAGTATGAGGGTTCACTCGGTCGGCTGCGGTGTGAGGCTTCCGTCGCCGCAGGGCCTGGCCAGCGGTGGAAATAGTAGGGGACGGTGAGGCCTCCGCGGCAGCATAGCCGACCACGGGAGGCAGGAGCAGGCGACACGACCGGTGCTGCTTTGGGCGGCTGGAGCAAGAAGACCAGAGGTTGAAGAAGCACTACGTCCGTTGGATGGACATCGTACGGTCACTGCAGTTAGAATCGTTTATATTGACTAAGTTGACAAAGCCCTTGGTACGTCAACTTAGTAGGCCCACAGGTCAGCTTCCGAAACGGTGCGCCCCAGATGTCAGGGGGAGGAATCATTTTTTGGGCGGGTGAAGCTAGAATATCCGAGATTGAAGAAGAAGCACAGCATCCGTTGGATGGACATCCAACGGCCACTGCTGCTAGAACCGTGTGTTGACTATAAGTTGACAAAGCCTTGCATACGCATCAACTCTGTTTTTTAGGGGACGCGTCAACTTAGTAAGGCCAGAAGTGTGCAGCAGAGAACTTATAGCCCATTTGAGATTTGTAAGAATGTGTAGCCCATTTTTGAATTCTAATGGAATTTACTACAACCCATTTACAGTTTGTTAAAAGTACAGCCCATTTCAACCAACCGTTCAAAACAGAATTCAATAAAATTTCCCACATTTTGATGGGATCCGAAATATTTTTATCCCGAAATTTCTAGTCAGATAAAATACAATTTCAATAAAAATTTATATTACATAAAAATCCAACGAAACATTGCGCTTGCAACAATTAATGAAATTAAAATTTTCAATATCCAAAAACAATATTTTATAAAGTAATCACGTGTTTGGTGCATTTTTTATAGTTACTGCCCAGTTTTTATAATTACATCATTTATTATTTCTTAAAGCCCATTTTCTTGTTAAGCCTAATGCATCCCTCCTAGGAAAGATTTGCAGCCTAGCGGGGCGGAGAATAATAACTTGACCTTGCCTGGGTATTCCTAAAAAAAGTATAGCTAGGCTAGCCATTTTCAGCTTGAAAAAAATTAATATCTGGGCTGGATATCTGACTTGGACTAGACGGGCCACAGCCCGCCCAGTTAATACCTGCAGCGATGTTTTCGTTGTTGTTCAGAGGAGAAAAATTAATATCTGGGCTAAACATCAAAAAACTCTGCAGTGCTCACACCTCAAAAACACAAATACTGCTCGAGCTGCTTGGTCCCTGCTGTCGGCCGCTTCTTGTGCAATTCTCTCGTTTATTGACTACTACATAGGTTGACAATGGTGTGGGACCGTGATGTCAGGAAACCAGGAGGAAGCAAAATAAATTACTCCAGCGAGCGCTTCCACCTCTGCCTCGTTGTCTCCCGTGGAAACCCCTTTCCTCCCTTTTTTTTGCTCGGGCAAAGACCAATGCATGCAGCACGTCCATGCGGTTATTAGGCAAGAAATAAAAGCACTTTGCATGCTATGAATTACGATGGCCTGCATGGGTAGCTAATAAGGCATCCTCTTAACTGCTGTGATCAAGGTTGGAAAAAGCGGTAGGCGTAAGCGAGGCGGTTGGCCTCCGCCTAGTGCCTAGGCGGTAATATAGTTTTTACTGGTAGTGTATTTGTGATTATTATATGGGTGTTGATATTAGTTTAGGGCATATAAATAAGTTAATTACCATCCACTGCCATTGGAATATAACCCGTTTGGCATATCGGTGTAGTATGTGGCATGATTTCTTGCTTGGGTAGGCAATTCCTTGCTTGCGCTACCTAGACATCCATTTATGCCCTAGGCGAGGCATTTGGCCATTGCCTAGTGCCTAGGCATGCCTAAGCGCCTCCTAGGCACTGCCTTTTCCAACAGAGGCTGTGCTTAAATGTTGTGTTTACAAGGGAGAAATATTCTTCTTTTCCACCAATCTGCTTGCGCCTAGGTCGTGATGCACCTTCTAATACGACTTATTCACCTAGACGGAGGGAGTATAGTTATATATATATATATATATATATATATATATATATATATATATATATATATATATATATATATATATATATATAATAAGGAGGCACTTGCGTATGTGAGGCTATGGACCTGGTGGGTCCCCATTGTCATCCTCTCCAAGTAAAGTCATCTCCTCGCCCACGCGCGCTTTCCGCCCGAAACAGTCAGCGCCGCCCGCCCCGCTTCCCGGTGCAGGCGATTGCTCCGCCTTCAAACGACACAAGTGTCGTCCGTCCATTTGCCGCCCACATTAATGATACGCGGTTGCCGAGGCGGCTACTCCGGCGCCACACGTCCGTCCCTCCGCCCACCCACCATTGCTATGTAAACTGCTGCGCCGGCCATAGCCGCAGTCATCCACATCTGTTCCCTTTCTCCTGTCCACACCAATACTGCCCACCATGGCTTCCTCGCGCTCCAGCGTTCGGAACGGGCGGACGAGGGACCACAAGGAGATGGCAGCCATTGCTGCCGACCGGCTGGCCGGCAGGCAGCCCGAGGACGACGACGTCCCAATGGAGAACATGGTAGTCGACGATCCGGCGCCAACCCCCTCCTCCACGCCATCCTCGCCGGTGCATTGCACCATGGCCATCGGCGGGGCCCGTGCCCAATATATGGACAGTGTGAGGCAGATGCGTCAGGAGCAGTTCCGGGAGGCGCAGGACGACGCCGCCTACAACCACCATCTCCTCCAGGAGCAGATCACCGCAGAGCGGGCGGAGCAGGAGGCGCTGCTCGACTCGTACCGCTCCGCCCGCAAGGGCCGCCTCGAGCGTTGGCGGTACCGCATGCGGGTGGCGGAGGCTGCGGCCGCCTACAAAGAGGCTATCAAAGAGGGCGATGAAGCGGGCGAGGCGCTGTTTGGCGAGACCGAGGACGAGGCAGAGGACAATGCCGGCTCCGATGAGTCCCCGCTCCGCTGGCGTCGACGAGGCCCTGCTCCGCCGAGGCCCCGTGGCGCCAACAACGAGGCAGAGGACAATGTCGGCTCCGATGAGTCCCCGCTCCGCTAGCGTCGACGAGGCCCTGCTCTGCCGAGGCCCCGCGGCGCCAACAACGAGGCAGAGGACACCGCTGGCTCCGCCGAGGCCCTGCCCCGCCAACAACGAGGCAGAGGACATCGCCAGCTCAGCCGAGGCCCCACCCTGCAGGCAACATGGGGGAGGATTTCCACCGCTCCGCTGAGGCGCCGCTCGCCGGCAACGAGACAAAGGACATCGCCGGCTCCGCCGAGGCTCCGCCCTGCTGCCAACGAGGCCGC
The DNA here is from genome assembly GCA_032464435.1 of Aegilops umbellulata. Taxonomy (NCBI): domain Eukaryota; kingdom Viridiplantae; phylum Streptophyta; class Magnoliopsida; order Poales; family Poaceae; genus Aegilops; species Aegilops umbellulata. The sequence continues at coordinate 339,093,849 of CP136058.1, forward strand.
GCCACACAGGAAACAAGGAAGAGTAGAACACGGTAGGTCGCCGCCGCTCGGGTCCAAGTAAGGCCACCGCTGCTACCCTCCGGTTGAAGCCAAGCTAGGCGGGTTAACCATTGACGGCCGGTTAGCTTCTTGGCGGCGACGTGGAGTCGGAGAGCTGCGCTTGAGAAGGACGCTGCTTCTACTTAGCTGCTGGTGCAGTTGGCTGACTGACACGTGGGCCCAACATGCCACATGTCAGTTATGCAACTGCACCTGCAGTTTAGTCACTGAAGCTTCTGTTCGGTTCAGCGGGACATAGGTGGGTAGCTTCGGTTAATTAATTATACCTCTAGCGCACCCCTTTTTAGTTGAAGAATGTATGAAATGCAATGAAATCCGGCATGTTTATATGAAATCCGGCATGTTTATATGAAATCCGACCGTGTATGAATGAATTTATTTTGATTAGTTCGAATTTCTGTATCACTGGCATTGGATGAACATGCAAAACAATACGTACTAGCATTATTCCCAAGGTGATCACCTCGTTTGCAGCAGTTTCACATGTACTCCCTCTGGTCCTTTCTAGTCTGCATACAAGTTTTGTCTGCAGTCAAAGTGTCTCTACTTTGACGAATCTTATACAAAAAAGTATGCACTTTCACAATGTGCGAAGTAAAAAGGAACAGAAGGAGTACAAAGAGTTTGAGCAGGTTTTTAGCATTTCTGTACATTGCCATCAAACACACAGGGGTGGCAATTCATAGAGAACATTCAAAACAATCGATGATTATGCATCTCAGCGACTCACATGTCAGAGGCAATATTTACTTCACAACTAAAGAATAAATAAAAAATTGATCGACGCTGCTGACCACAAAGGGCGTCCCATTCGAAAATATCAAACGCATGTCTTGCTAAAATCAATGAGAAAAATTTGACAAGGTTGTCCCATTCCAAAATATCAAATGCCTACGATTGTGGAATGGGCAAGGTTTGCCATCAGTTCGGACATTGACATGGCACCTCGTGCTAAATAAACCAGCTGTTCTTTTTGTGCAGTTCTGCCAAAATCAACCAAATTCGCGCTTAGCTTGTATGATTTCGCCCTTATATGTTGCGACGCCTTGAACTTATCGGCACCTCCTTTCTTGTGGTGGAAATGAATGATTCGATGTATTCATGAACATTTTGTGCAGTTCCCATTGAAATCAAGCTGAGCACCCCTGTTTGCACAAATACAAAAAAGTGATTAGTATAAAGCAAACTGTACTATGAATTGACAGTTTCAACAGGCACATACATGGTCCATGTAGAGCACACTTTTAGAAAAATGGAACTCACCAGAAAGAATCCTAGAACAACATTGTACTCGCGCATCACAGCAAAAATGGAGATTTTTTTAGTCCTTCTGAGCTGAAGTTAGTTTGGTCTTGTGGGGAGTAATGTAACCATCCTTCAACTGCTCCTTCTGATGCTAAGATAGACAGGGCTTCTTCATCCTGGCATAATCGGAACTAGTCACTTCACGTACTCCATATTCTTCTTTAGAGGAAGATGATCTTGTTGTGCAAAGACAAGAGGACTACTAAATGCTAGCATCACTGTTTGCTCGAAAAAAAGGAAAGGAAATATTTAAAACAGCACACATGAAGCACTTCTCAAGGACAATACCACTTTTTCATGACAGTATCTAAACAGTGGCACAACACCAATAGAGATGACAAAGCTCAATCATATGGATGAAATCAGTGGGCGAGTACCAACCTTTGTCAGGAGGCTTATTGTGTAGAGCATACAGATGAAGCAATTCTCCGGAACCATCTGTTGCTATCTACGGTGGTGGCCAGGCTTACTATATACTCCTCGATTAGTTTAATGTTTCCAACATCTTCTTGTGCAGTTCCACTAAAATATATGGTATCTTCAAAGAAGATCCCTGTTTGCACAAGTAGAGATAGTTACATATTACATTAAGAGTGGCATCAAATCAGTGGCAAAACAATTGCTCGTTCCAGCCATAGCAATAAATTAAGATGCAAAACTATATCATTACTTGTGTCATCATAGTTCCAGTGCTTCATTACAGCACCGGGAGTTGATTTTTGTTTTTCTTCTGCTTGTTCTTCCCCTTCATCACTTGGTTCAATAACAGACAAGCTTCGCCTTCAATGTAAGATTTGGCATGTCAATTAGGGAGCACAAGTATAGTACTAAACTTAATTTTCTGATGAATTTGGCAAAATACAGGCCAGCAGTTGTGAAATATCCTTATCTTACGTCAATGGGATATTACGGTGCACATACAGATTGGAAGTCTTGTCTCCATTTGTGCAGTTCACTAAAATCAAGTAACATTATCGTACAAGTAGCACAACATATGAATGCACACTGCAGAATCATGTGAAAGAAATCTAGTACTGACCTCTCATGATGCGGAATTCAAACAACTCACAAGAAGAAGATCTGAACCAAATTCGCCTTAACGAATAGGAAGTAAGATCTCCTCTTGTGCAGTCCCACTAAGATCAAGCAATCAAGCAACGTTGTCGGTGTGACATTTTGGTTGAACTACACAAAACACTCTTAAAACAAAATTGTTTTGTGCAGTGCAACAAAAGGTCACAATGGTAACGAGGTGAAGCAGATAACCCTGTTTACACAGAGGTGCAAAGGAAACAATTAGGGTCAATAACAGTGGATGACACAGAAGCCAACAAAAAGAAGCATCTACCTTATCTAAATGGGAAAGAAAGCAAGACAGTAACATTTCTCAAATGGTGGCATTTATTAATATTAACATGGAGATTATATTAACAATAAAATTTGTTAAACATGTAATTTGCTTTTAACTGTGGCATTGCATCAATTTTCCAGCAGCATTATTAGAGGGTGTTTGTTTATAGGGACATTTTGGTGTAGGGACTAAAGAAACTCCGTGTCAGTCCCATCTAAACCAAACAGGAGGGACTTTTAGGGACTAAAAGTGGGCATTTGGGACTAAAGAAAGAAGACCCTGAGGGAGTCTTTTTGGGACTTTTTCCAACAGTTGCCCCTGCCACGCATCGCACCTTGTCTCTATTAGTTCATTACTAGGGGTAACATGGTCTTTTAGCATGTCATTTAATAACCTCTAGTCCATGTTGAGTCCCTGGAACCCAGCAGGTAGGGACTAGGGAGTTTTTAACCAAACAGGGCCTTAGATTAACAACAGCTAATGAGTTGCACGGGACAGTGGACGCACTAGCACCATGTGCATCTACCGATGTACTGTGGTCATGCACAGTCTGTTGCAACAAAGAACAAACAACCAAGGAGCATATTTGTGTTGGTCCCAGTTTTGTTATCTTTAGGCACCTTTCCCTATGTGAGCGCAGCAAATCTAGTCCTGCTCAAACTGTACAGCCTTGTCCCTTCCTTTCCTTTTTGAACTAGTACTTTCACCCCTTCCTTTCCTCTTTGAACCACGTCCTAGATTTATGCGATACAACTTTCCCCACTACTTTACCCCATTCCTTTCCTCTTTGAACCACGTCCTAGATTAATGTTATACAACTTTCCCCCTTCATTTCCTCTTTGAACCACGCCCTAGATTCATGCTATATACAACTTTTCCCACTACTTTCCCCCACTCCTCTCCTCTTTGAACCACGTCCTAGATTCATGGCATACATGCAGCTAGAGCAATGCATGTGGAGTAAGTAAATTATACCTTAAGGTTCTTGGGGCGTGGTTCGGTGGGTGACGGGATGGCGGCGAAGAAGAAGGGGTCAGAGGCCCTCCCGTGCCGCCGTTGGGGGGAAAGTGAACAACTGCGCCGGTAGTCCCTCGCCGACGACGACAGCGCTAAGCCTCCTTCCCTTCCCGACGGGCGGATCCTGCCGGCTCTTTGAGCAGCAGTGAGGGGAGAGAGAGGCCAACGAAGTCTTGTTTAGATCTGGAGAGGGCGAGAGAGTGTGAAGAGAGCAACTACAAGCGCCGAGGCTCCAGCGGGAGAGGGCGAGAGAGTGTGAAGAGAACAACTACAAGCGCTGAGGCTCCAGCGTGTATATATATACTGGAGAGAGAGTGTGAAGCTTGCAAACCCTAGAAAACATTTTGAACAGTCAAAGAATCCTCCTGGCACAAATTTTGTGCAAGTGTAGTTATCGAACCCGAGACCTCAAGTTTGATGAGCGAACAGGCTAACCAGCTACACAACCCTCCCGATATGTTCAACGAGAGGGAAATAACCTTTTATACATTCCTGCATTCGTGTGAGAAGCATGCCGTGTTTTTTTGTGTGTGTGTGGGAGTCATTGGGATTTCAATCATAATCATGTCATGTGGCTTTGGTGGTAAGACTATCCACAATGGTGCAGAAATAATGCAGCCTTAGTCACCTTACCTCTCCCCACGTAGTACGTTGGGTCCCACCAGTCAGAGGGTGAAACAAACAAATTAATAAGAAAAATTAAAAGCGCCAACGGTGTATCTTACCTCACATGTACTGCTCGGGAACACTGTCCAATTGATCCCTCTGTTCGCTCACGTACTATTTTAAGTGAATCCTTATTATAACATGCACACAAATTTTGGGCACTTGTATTCGACTTAAGTCAGTGTGCCACCGTATCTCGTATACTTATTACTCCCTCCGTCTAGGTGTAATAAGTCACGTTAGAAGGTGCAACGGGACCAAGGTGCGTATGTGTGTGTGTGTGTGTGTGTGTGTGTGTGTTTAACAGCATGTGTGTGTTAGAGAGAGCGACAGATCGACCTACTCCTACAGAGAGATGTTGTGTAGTGTACGATTGTAGGCGCGAGGGTCGGTGCATCCTCTCGTTTCCGGGCGTGCCCGGTAGGTACATGTGGACAGCTGCCACGCCCGCTCCTGACCAACCTGGCCCACCCAAAGCCCCTCCATCGCCTGCACGCTTCCCGCCCAAAACAGTCAGCGCCGCTCCAAAGAATCGGTGCCGCATTCATGCCCGGTGTCGGTGTCAAAACCGGCAGATCTCGGGTAGGGGGTCCCGAACTGTGCGTCTAGGCGGATGGTAACAGGAGACAAGGGACACAATGTTTTACACAGGTTCGGGCCCTCTTGATGGAGGTAAAACCCTACGCCCTGCTTGATTAATATTGATGATATGGGTAGTACAAGAGTAGATCTATCACGAGATCAATGAGGCTAAACCCTAGAAGCTAGCCTATGGTATGATTGTTGTATGTTGAGGTTCTTGTCCTACAGACTAAAACCCTCCGGTTTATATAGACACTGGGGAGGGTTAGGGTTACACAAAGTCGGTTACAATGGTAGGAGATCTAAATATCCACATCGCCAAGCTTGCCTTCCACGCCAAGGAAAGTCCCATCCGGACACGGGACAAAGTCTTCAATCTTGTATCTTCATAGTCCAGGAGTCCGGCTGAAGGTATAGTTCGGCTATCCGAACACCCCCTAATCCAGGACTCCCTCAGTAGCCCCTGAACCAGGCTTCAATGACGACGAGTCCGGCGCGCAGATTGTCTTCGGCATTGCAAGGCGGGTTCCTCCTCCAAATCCTTCATAAAAGTTTGTAAACACTAAGAGTAGTGTCCGGCTCTGCAAAAGAAGTTTCCACATATTGCCATAGAGAGAATAAAATTAACACAAATCTAATCTGCTGACGTATTCCGCAGCATGACATCACACTATGGCCAAGCCTTTATTTGAATCGTTTTCACTTCTCCACCTCAGCGCGTTTTGCGAGGCGGTTTCCTTGGCACGTCTTGTCAAAGCGGAGATCGTGTCCCCTTTATTTACGGGATTCTCATCAATACGGATGTGGGTAACCCAATCGTGCCCGTTTAGCATGTTTTCTCGACTAAAGGCGAGTCCCAAACGGTCACGGGGAGGGCTCTTGGTATTCAACCTCTTATAAAGAGACCAAGGCCTTACTCCTTTTTCCCAATCTCAAACAAGTTGGCCCGTCGCCTCGAGTTCCAACACCCTAGGCCTCAGATTCCACGCGCTTCGGACCTTCGACAATGTCCGGTTCCGACCTTCAAGGCCGATGGATGCCCTCCTCTGTCACGGAGGAGGACGTGCTAAAGTTGAGAGAGGCTAAGTTCTTGACCGGCGAAATTCCACATAGGTTGCCTGCTCAAGGGCAGGCGGTTCCCAGTCCCCAGCCCGGTGAGAGCGTGGTGTTCATATCTCACTTCCTTCGAGGGTTAGGCTTCCCAATGGATCCCTTTGTGAGGGGGCTGTTGTTCTATTATGGGCTGGAATTTCACGACATAGCTCCGGAGTCCATCCTCCATATTTCCTCATTCATCGTCGTGTGTGAAGTGTTCCTCCGTGTTACCCCTCACTTCGGATTATGGCTCAAGACCTTTAAAGTGGAGCCGAAGATGATCGAGGGACGGCACACAGAGTGCAGAGGTGCTGTTATAAGTAAGAATGCTGATGCTCCATGGCCCGAGGGCTCTTTTCAAGAGGAGCTCGGCTTATGGCAACGGGAGTGGTTCTATATCACCGCTCCCAGGGGCACCAAATGGGTGGCGCCGCCCGCCTTTCGCTCGGGTCCCCCACAGCAGCTAGGGTCATGGGTCAATAAAGGCTTTAATTGGGGGCCATCCCAGGACGTGCCTTTGTTGCAGGGTCGCATCAGGGATCTCTTGGAAAGAGACCTCAGCCTGGTCAAAGTGACGCAAGTCATGCTGATCCACGGAACTCTGCCCGGCAAACGTCGCTCCCTTCGTCTATGGGAGTTTAATCCGGAGGGACCACGAGCTCACCAGCACTTTATGGGCGCAACGCCTGCGGAGATGTATAAACTGTTCTTTGGATCACAAGCAATGTGTCCGGATTTGACCGAGGACGCATGTCTGAGCTGCAATCGTCCGGATACTCAAGTAAGTAGCCTTGTGCCCGGACTCGTTATCCATGTATTTGTCATAAACTTGCCCTTTAAAAGAGTTGTCCCTTTAAACAGGAGTGGATAGCGAAAGCAAAGCTGATAAGGTGTCCGGCTCCCCTACCTGAGACCAGGCCGGATTCTGTCCTGGTCAGGATGTTGAAGATTGTGCCTTTGAAGGAAAGTGAGGGAGGGGACAAGGCAGCTACGGCCTCCTCGAAGGAGGCTGTTCGGAGGGAAGGAACCGAAAATTCCTCTCCTCCAGGGAAGAAAAGGACCGCCTCTGAAAACCCGGAGGCTATAGCCTCCAAGCGGGGGAAAAATCCTCGTCAGAGGGTCCTACGCCCGGGGATACATCGGCTGAACTATGCCCTCAAAGGGGCCAGCCCTCCAGCGAGCCGTAAGTAGAGAAAGATTATATTTTTGAGAGAAAGATCCCTGCTTTAAACCTGAGAAGATTAACCGAAATTTTACCTTGTAGTTCGGACCTCAGCCCTTCTCAGCCGAGCTCGTCTTCGGGGGACCTTCTTCCGGAGATGATGGAGAGCGGGATGCCTCCCCTTGCCGTACCACCTAGCGAGGCGAGCGACCCTGAGGTGTCGTCGCGGAGGGTTTCTCCGAATCCGGCGGGGGCGGAAGATAGCTATGTGGCCCCCAAGGTTCTCCCCGTCCGGCCTTCGAAAGAGGCCATAGGACAAGTCCGGCACCGTCTGGTGCTCGGCCGGAGGAGCTAAAGAATCTGCTGGGGCGAGCTTCTATCTCAGAGGAGCACCGTGCATTGATGGGCACGGTGATTGAAAGGATTTCATCCGCGGAAAGCGGATTGCACGAGGCCGTCAGAAGTTTACTGACGGGTTTGGAGGTACGTTAGATAATGTACACTTTTGTCAGTTGCGCATAACTAAGATGCGCCCTGTGTAGATAGTAGCCCCTGAGACTCTGTGCGTTGTCAGAAGTGACACGTGCAGAGGATCATAAACCCAGGTCTAAAATGTCGCCTTTAAGTATAGGTGGCGAGGTGTCCGGAATCGAGCCGAACTGATGATTTTGCCGAACTAAAGCGGCAACTTGACGTGGCAGATGCCGACATCGCGCTCGTCAACAAATGGCTTGATGAGGCTCAAGGTATGTAATTCCTTGGGTGGCACCTGGTAAGAGGAGCTTTATGCCAATATCTTACAATGTGTGTGCTTGACGCAGATGGTGCGGCCGCCGTGGAGAGTCTTCAGGTGGAACTTGCCCGAGCTAAGGAACAAGCCAGAGAAAGGGATGCGGCTGCCGAGAAGGCCCTTGAAGAGCTGAGAGCCGAACAGGCTGCTCACTACCAAAGCAAGTAGGAGATGGCTGAGATGACCGTGAAGTTAAAGAGCGCTGCTGACCGTTGCAAGCTTCTTGAGAAAGAAGACCGGGTGAGGCAGACGAACTTAGAGAAGGCCGTTGCTGATGCCAAGGACGCTCGCTCTGCGATGAGAGCTGCGAAGGAGGAGCTGCGTCAGGCCGGACATATTGCGGCTGGAAAGCTCTTTATGCTGCGGAGGAAGTTTTGTGATCCGAAGTTTGCTCCGTTGGACCGGATGTGGAGTCTATCTGGACTTGGCAGTGAGTGCTGCTGATGCGACCGAACACTTTCGAGATCAAGAAGATCGTGAAGTGGAAAAACTTTTCTTGTCGCAGTTCCACAATCCAGAGCGTCCACTGGCGGTGGACGATCGTCTGGCTCAATGGGCCGAACTGAATAGGTTGTCCGGACTCGCCATGAAGTGCGTCATGGGTCATTTGTGGCCGGGGAGATCGGAGTCGAAGAGTTATTTCAGCTTGGTGCAGCAATTCCTTGATGCGGTGCCACGTATCAAAGCAATGAAGAGGTCAGCATGCATAGAGGGTGCACGGATGGCTCTTGGCCGTGTCAAGACATACTGGGCGGAGATGGAGAGCACCGTTGTTGCATCCCGAGATTCGGACAAAAGCCGAGTACCCTCCGAGCACTATTTTCAGGAAGTCCTTGAAGGCGCTCGTGTAATAGAGACGCAGTGCTCGAAGGATGCTATGTTCTGATAGCATATTTAATTATAAAGCAGTATTTTGATGAATTGTAGTAGCCTTTTATACTTGTGCCTTCAAGTATGTTGAACACCTCCTGTGCGGCCGTTTTAAGATATATATATATAATTTGAAAGATGGCAGTCGTTGGCTTCAGCCCCCACGCACATAGTGCGGGGGTGCTCGCAGAAGGCGCTTTTTCACACTTAATCCAACGTCTTGGTCCTACAAAGGAGGTGATGGCGCAGCGAGCTAGGCAACCGGACTATAATGCTTTAACACTTTCACTTAGCCATAGGAGCTTGACAGTGGAACTCTTTAGATAGCCCTTGGTGGCGACTGCGCTCGCCCGAATTCAGGGCGCGTATGTGCCTGGCCGGGAAACGACCCTTCGTTAATGCGGAGGAATCCTATAGATTCCAGAGAGTCATCGAGTGGTTGACCAGTCTCACGCTATATCATGACAGTCAATTTTCGGCTTTCTCTACTGAGGTGCTCGCCTGGCCGAACCGGGGCACAATCGTAGTAGTTCTCCTGGTGCCGCCTTAGCCGATAGAGCGGAACGTAAGGCGGCCGAACACAGGAGCCGGGCAACCCAACATTTGACCAAAATCATGATTCGGAGCTGATGCATATAAGGCCAAACTCGCGACGCCGAACACTCCCTAAGGTATTTGGTCTTTATGAGAGCGGGCGAAGTAACGCTCTTAGGTATAAGCCCCTAGTGTCCAGGTACGCGCAGGAATTCTGACGTGGCCACATGCCAAGACGCCAGCCTCCTCCTTGGTTATAGAACCAGGGGATGTGTATCAACAAGAGACAGTAAAAAAGGTTTACGCAGGGTCTTAATCTGAAAAGAATCCTCGGAACGGGTCCCTACTGCATGTCTGCGCCTGTGTCTCCGTTGTGCCATATCCTGGACGGGCGCAGCATGATGTTCATCTGTAAAAGAGAGGAACTAAGTTGAAAAAAGGGCATGCCAAACAAAAGTTATATTAAATAAACAAAGTAGAAAGTAATATATGTAAAATTGAGCTTTATTGTCTCTTATTTTATATGTGCGGAGCCCCTAGGGCAGGGGTATATGGCCACTAAGCCTTTATCAATGATACATTTGTGCCGGACTCGTCTATCCGTGTCCGTGGTCTTAATGACCTGTTCGGATGTTCTGGCTGGTGAAGCCATTGTGTTGTGGGGCTGTTAAAGCGGCCGCACAATCCTCCACTCGGGGGAGGCGCACTCAATGCTTCCCCTTCAAGGATATGATGCCTCGTGGACTGGGCATCTTAAGCGTAAGAGATGCATAATGCGGCATTGCGTTAAAGCGGGACGAAAGCTTTGCGTCCCAGCAGTGCTTGATAGCGACCTGAGAATGGGACGATGTGGAAAGTCAGCTTTTCACGGCGGAAGTTATCTACAGAGCCGAATATTACTTTGAGCCGTAGAAAACCCATGCAATGGGTATCCGGACCAGGCGTTACCCCTTGAAAGGAGGTTTTGCTGTGGCGAATTCTTGTTGGGTCTATCCCCCTGTGACGGATTGTGTCCTGATATATCAGGTTTAGTCCACTGCCGCCGTCCATGAGGACTTTTGAAAACTAGAGTCCGTCAATTATTGGATCGAGTACCAAGGCAGTCCAGCCTGTGTTCCTGATACTTCTAGAATAATCCAGATGATCGAAGATGATTGGTTTTGAGAACCAGTGGCGGGACCCCTTTGGAATAGGTCGTGTGGCGCGTACCTTTATGGGCGCCGCACGTTTTGTTATGTGAAGTAAGTTTACTGTTTTTACTTCTTGTGAGAAATTCTTTTGTTTCCTGGTGCTCTGCTTTTGGGGTTCGTCCTCGTCTTCGCTTGGTGTGTCGAGCCCCTTGTGTTCGGCGTTGAGTCTGCCGGATTGTTTGAAAACCCAACAATCTCTGTGGCTATGGTTAGCAGGCTTTCCGGGAGTACTGTGTATTTGACATATCCTGTCCATGATTTTGTTTAGGTTAGATAAATCATCTCTGTTATCCTGGAGGGGCGGCTTTTTCTGATTCTGCCATGAGCTTTTGAATCAGGCGTTGACTGCCGTGCTCTTCGGACTGTTTTCCTTAGTCCGGCGATGATCCTTGTTGCGTCGCGGTTTTCCGTTTCCATCCCTAGTTTCGGATGTACTTGGGTCGCTGGTGCTACATCTTGCCAACCAGCTGTCCTCTCCTGCGCAAAAGCGGGTCATGAGGCTTGTTAATGCGGCCATTGTTCTTGGCTTTTCTTGGCCGAGGTGTCTGGCGAGCCATTCGTCTCGGACATTGTGCCTGAAAGCTGCTAGGGCTTCGGCGTCCGGACAGTTGACTATCTGATTTTTCTTAGTAAGAAATCTATTCCAGAACTGCCAAGCTGACTCTCCGAGCTGTTGTGTTATGTGACTGAGATCGTCTGCATCCGGAGGGCGGACATAGGTCCCTTGAAAATTTGCTCGGAAGCATCCTCGAGCTCTTCCCAACTTCCAATTGTGTTTTCAGGAAGACTTTTAAGCCGATGTCGGGCTGGTCCTTTAAGCTTGAGGGGTAAATATTTGATGGCGTGGAGGTCATCTCCTCTAGCCATATGTATGTGGAGGATGTAGTCCTCGATCCAGACTCCATGGTCTGTTGTTCCATCTTATGCCTCTATGTTTACGGGTTTGAATCCCGCTGGAAATTCATAATCCAGGACCTCGTCGGTGAAACATAGGGGGTGTGTGGCGCCCCTGTATTTGGGTGTGCCGGATTCTGATGATGGCTTTATTGCATTGCTTACGAGAGCTTGCTTTCTTGGCCCGTAAATGGACCTGGCTGGGCCATCTTTTTGATGCAAATCCTTAAGTGGGTCACATGCCGGCTTAAGTGCGGCGCCGCTTGCCGCTTTATGCTGGCCATGGGGTCGTCTATCCGACCGTGTGGCTTTCTTACTTTTTGAATGCGAGGGCTCTAAGGCCTCTTCGTCGAATTCAGGCAGTAGCTTTCGCTTCGGATAGCTTTTAGCGCGGCGACTGTCGCTGTATTTGTCTGCGGTATTGATTACTTTACTCCATCTGATCCTGAGTGCATCTTCCGCAGTTTTTAGCTTCTGCTTCTGCTTTTTCAGGCTGCGTGCGGTTGCAACGAGCCTCTTGTGGAGGTTCTTCTTCTCCGTGGGTTTATCCGGCGTAAGGTCGTCCGGAATGCCATTTTCGCCGGGGGAGGGATGTTCGGTTTCTTCATCCGGGCTGCCCTATTCGGACGGTTGCTCTAAGGCATGCTCGTCGTCTGTCAGCTCATCCTGCTCTATGGCTGGGTCTGTAATGAGTCGGGGCTTGGGTCAGCGTTTACGCCGACGCTTTGATTGTTTTTCGAGGGATCGATCCTTCGTTCCATGCCCGCGTTCCTCGTTGTCGCTACCTTTAGGGGTATCCACCATGTAGACATCATGAGATGAGGTGGCTGTCCAATGCCCTATAGGCGTTGGTTCATCTGCGTCTCCTGCATCGTCGTCCATGCCGTCGATGTCTTCGGAGTTGAAGTTGAGCACGTCGTTTAAATTATCGACGGTGGCTACCAAATGGGTGGTGGGTGGGTTTTGAATTTCTTCATCATCTGTATCCCATCCTTGCTGACCGTAGTCCAGCCAGGGCTCTCCTAATAAAGAGAGAGACTTTAGTGACTTCAGGATGTCGCCGAAGGGCGAGTGCTGAAAGATGTCCGCGGCGGTGAACTCCATGATCGGCGCCCAATCGGATCCGATTGGCAGGTGCGCAGAGGGCTCGGAGTCCGGAGAGGAATCCGGCTCCTCAGAGTCACGGGCCATGCAGAGTGCGGGGCTGGTGTTTGGCTCGATCGCCTTTGAGATCGTAGCCCCCGAGGTGGCGTCAAACCGCTCATCCTCGATCGGCAAAGCAGGCTCCGAATTAAGGGTCGAAACCAATGCACGTGCGGCCTCCAGGACACTGTTCGGCGGCAGAGCTAGATCATGCCCATCGAGACAGTGCGGCGCACTTGGCTGTGGCTCGAATCCGTCGAAGATCAAGTCCCCGCGGATGTCAGCCGTGTAGTTTAAACTTCCAAACCTGACCTGATGGCCAGGGGTGTAGCTTTCGATCTGCTCAAGGCGGCCAAGCGAATTGGCCCGCAGTGTGAAGCCGCCGAAGACGAAGATCTGCCCGGGGAGGAAAGTCTCTCCCTGGACCACATCGTCGTTGATGATCAAAGGAGCCATTGGGCCTAAAGATGACGACACAGAGGAACTCTCAGTGAAAGCACCAATGTCGGTGTCAAAACCGGCGGATCTCGGCAAGGGGGTCCCGAACTGTGCGTCTAGGCGGATGGTAACAGGAGACAAGGGACACAATGTTTTACCCAGGTTCGGGCCCTCTTAATGGAGGTAAAACCCTACGTCCTGCTTGATTAATATTGATGATATGGGTAGTACAAGAGTAGATCTACCACGAGATCAAGGAGGCTAAACCCTAGAAGCTAGCCTATGGTATGATTGTTGTATGTTGAGGTTCTTGTCCTACGGACTAAAACCCTCCGGTTTATATAGACACAGGAGAGGGTTAGGGTTACACAAAGTCGGTTACAATGGTAGGAGATCTAAATATCCGCATCGCCAAGCTTGCCTTCCACGCCAAGGAAAGTCCCATCCGGACACGGGACGAAGTCTTCAATCTTGTATCTTCATAGTCCAGGAGTCCGACTGAAGGTATAGTCCGGCTATCCGAACACCCCCTAATCCAGGACTCCCTCACCCGGGCAGAGCGGACGCGACCTCTCACTGGCACAAGAGTGATGGTTGCTTCGTCCGTCCAACTTACTGCTGGGTCTATGTGATTTGACGGCTCATTGGTCTTTATTACTGAGGTGGTAGGACTGCTGGATGTCCCATGATTTCGGCGAAAGGAGGTAGGAGTATACTACTACTAGATTACAATTTTCTCCATTCTTACAGCGGAGGCGTGCAAGAGCAGTGAAAACACGCAGGCTCAGTGATTACATGGACCACCTCACACTATCACCGTGCGACACCTAACTCTTTACCTAGCACTCCCTCCATTCCTATATATTACTAGATGAGTCCCCGCACGTTGGCGCGGAACAACGGTATATCTCTCTGCGCAAAATTATCGATTTGATAGAACAAAAAAACTCTATAACCGCATGAAAAATGTGGTAGCCAAAATAAATAAATTCCCATCATCATTTAGATCATCCCACGTAAGGAAAAAAGATCAGCCAACTCCTACTGCATAATGGGATTATATTTTTCTTTTTGACATGTTAATGGGACTTAAAAGCTCACTTACATGCATGCTACCGGTGCATGCTTGCATGCAGACATGTTGATGTGATTTAAAACCCACTCACATGCATGTGCCACGGTATTTCTGCATGCTTGCATGTGGCTTAGTGCGGAGCCTCTCAACGTCTAGATCAGACGGCTATTATGGACTAATTTACTTCATCTAACGGCTACATCAATTTTGATGACGTGGCTCAAGGAGAGGATAGAGAATTCCTAGTAGTGGGGGCTAGCTATTACTAGTAGATAAGTCTTTGTAGAGATTCCACTACATACGGAACAAAATGAATGAATCTAGACTTAAAATGCATCTATATACATCCGCATGTGGTTCATGGTGAAATCTCTACAAAGACTTATATTTAGGAACGGAGGAAGTACTAGTATAGTACGTACTGTAATTTACCAGCGAGATAAATTTGTACAATGCTATGAAGCTTCCAGCTTCTGTTACATGTATATTGCGTCCAAGGTTGCCCGTTGCAACATTTCATCAAATACAAAGGAGACTAACATGCATGCTATTGCATCTCAATGATTGACAGATCATAGCAAATATGTACTCCCTCCGTTCCAAAATAAGTGTCTCAACTTTGTGCAAACTTTAGTACAAAGTTGTACTACTACTAAAGTTGACACTTATTTTGGAACAGAGGCAGCTAAAGAAAAAAAGATCCATGCAGTCCCTAGCCCTTGAACCATGAACCCTGACCAGGCTTCAATTTGCTGGCAACATTCAAGCTTCCTAATAAATGAAGTTTGCAACCTTTTGACCATCGGATCATTTTGTGCAGTTTCACCAAAATCGAGATGAGCATTCCTGTGGCAAAGAAATTGAACAAGCGTGATTAGAATAAGATTACTGGGACTAGTTGATGAGACATAAACTCATCACAAATACAGTACGTAGAAGCCAGTAGAGGTATGTGCGGGGCAAAGAAGTAGAGAAATATCCATAGGGAGTGATGTGGGCAGCTGGAGCAGTGGTGCAAGCCGGCTGTAAAGGGAGTTGTACCTGAGGGGCGTAGCTCAACCTTGAGGAGGGTGGCGGGAGGCGGCAACTACCCACGTCGCGGCAGTGAGCAAGGGACGAAGGCAACCTCACCAACTTTGTGAGAGAGAACGACGGGGACCCTTATCGGGACGTGCCGACAGTGGGTTTTCGCCGTCGGCGACGGCCACCACATCTATACTAAGCATCCACCCCTTCCCCAAGCGGACGTGATCCGCCAGTATGTTAGAGATGTGGCCACTGTCGTTTTGTGCGAGAGAGTGTGAAGAGAGCAACCCCAGCAAGCAACCGTGTAGGCTGGCCCGTCCTGACTATGTCTATAGTGGAGCGGTTTCCTTTTCTCTCCATATGAACCTATCATATTGCGTACGTGCCACTGAAGAAAAAAAACTTTATTTATAAATGACGCGGCACCTACTACTCGTTCTCCTATAACCTTGCGCTTGGCATCTCCAAAATATTAACCTTGCGATTGGCTCTTCGCCTCTTCGGGAAGTCGAGCAATAATGGTAGTGCAGTATATATCATTCTGGCTCTATGAGACCCAATGAATTGCTGCACGTCCACCACGTGGGCGAGGGTCGAGGGGCGAGGGAGAGTGCTACATACGGAGCAAAATGAGTGAATCTACACTCTAAAATACGTCTATATACATCAATGTTTGGAGTATGTACTAGTAGTTCATATTGAAATCTACTAAAGGACATATATATATTCCAAACAATATGATATAATCTCTATAACCAAGGTAGTAGGGACGAGGAGTAAACGGAGGGAGTAGTAAAATTTTCTCCTCGTCCTGCGAGCCACCGCGCGCATGGGCGAGTGAGCGGGCGTAAGGCGTAGTAAGCAAGCTTCACCTCATCCTGCGAGCCACCGCGCCCGTGGGCGGGGGAGACAGCGTACTAAGCAAGCTTCTCCTCGTTCTGCGAGTTGACGGGACACACCAAAAGTACTCGAGTGTATAGAGCCTTGCCTCTAAGGTAGGCCCCACATGGTTTGCCTCTTTTTTTAACATAACACGTCAAGTCGCAATTTGTTTGTTCACCCGTGGTAGACGATCCTCCCTCCACCAAGTGGACAACCAGTACACGTGCCAAATTACCACGTGGGATGCCTTTTTCATACAGAAATGAGCTCCACCGTGTACCCGCGCGGGTGTGGTTGGGAAAGAGACGGGAGTACGTGCGCCGTGCATGCACCTCTTCTCTTCGTGCACGTCCCCCACCTACGTGGGTGTGTGTGAGAGATACAAACCGCGTTCGTGAGTGTTTTTTGTTTTGGGGTGGGGGGTTGATTTCGTGAATTATTTGTGGGAATATGTGTCAATGACATCTCAAACAAAATTTTGCATGCAATGTGTGTGAAATGGAGGCCTATCCATATCATACATAGAGGGTCGGGCAATCCACGAGAAGAGAGGGAGGGGTCATAGCTATCAATAGAGTCGAAGAGAGGATCAAGTGGGTGGGTGCGAGATCGATGAAGAGAGCCATCGAAATTGTGTGTGTGCACAAGTCAAAGATATAGGGCGACTGGCCTACCGGAACGTTAGAGGGCACATGTCAAGTTTGTGTGTGGCAGGGAGACATGACTAGAGCGCTCGATGTATCGGTGTGGGGGGGGGGAGGGGGGGTGGGGGGAGGGGTAGGCAGAGGCCTAACTATAGAGCTAGAACGACTCGTATATGTGTTGAGAAGGAGAAACCCAGCTATGTCTTGAGGAAGATCGGTCGACATCCATACATAAATGAAGGACGGGAAATATGATGGGACAGAGAGAGAGAGAGAGAGAGAGAGAGGATAGAGAGAGAGGGAGGGAGAGGGAGGGAGAGGGGTAGAGTGCTGGATGGGTGATGGAGTTGCTTCTCGAAGATGGTGGCAGAGGCCTACTAGACAAACTGAGGGTAGAAATGCAATGTTATCAACAAGAGTGGGGATGTGTTTCTGTGTGTGCCTGTGCATGATAGATCTGTCGGGACGCATCCATGGATGATGAAGGGGAACCATGTGTTTGGTAAGCAAACCTAGCTAGATCGGTAGATCAATTGTTGTTTGTCGGAGGAAGGGAGAGACACAACTAATGAGGTATATCGATTGACGTGTGGGTAAAAACGAGTTATAAGGACCTAGCTAGCTATATGTATAGTGAGAGATCAGTCGGTGTACGTCCATTTTTTAGAGGCAAATAAGGCCCAGCGAGATGGATAGATAGAGAGAATGGAGCTAGGAGGTGGTGCAAGAGGCCCAACTACTAGCTAGATAGGGGGAGGAGTGTGTGGTTGTGAGATCGATGAAAAGAGGGGCGAGAGTTTACACGTGTGTCTGACCGTATGAGAGACACGAGGCAAGGACACATAAAGTAGGAGATTGAAGGTGTGTGTGTATGTTGTAGGCAGGAATCGCTGGAGAGGTTTATCGATCGGTGTATGTCGGAAAGGAGTTGTGGAGACTCTGGGAGAACAACCTAAAGAAAAAATGAATGTGCCTGGTGGATAGAATGCCGAGGGAGGGGGAGGGCGAGGAGGGCGTGTGCATGCACGAGAGAAAGTTAGTGGTAGCTACAAAGGTTAGAGGATTGTGTGGGTGTAAGAGACTAACAAAGATCATAATTTGATATGAAAGCGGATTCATATATTTGAATAGGAGATCATAGTGTTTTAAACATTGTAGGCATGAATATAGCGGTGATACACGTGTTGTGCACATGTTATACCATAATGTGATAATGCATGGCGTTTGCAACTCACAGCTAAATGGCGAACAATCTAAACCATACTATACATCAAACAATCTCACATTTTATTTGAATTTGTGATAATGTGTGGCGTTTGCAGCTTACAACTAAATATCGAACAATCTAAACAATACTATATATCGAACATTCTCACATTTTATTTGAATTTGTGGTAATGTGTGGTGTTTGCAACTCACATCTAAATACTTGTAGGCGTAGGGGGCGGGGCACCATACATAATGTGATAAACACATTATACATATGAGACATGGTTTAGATTATGAAGATCTAGTTAGAGCTAGAAATGTAATGTGATTTGAAATAAAAATAAAGTGGATTCAAAAAATCTAGTTCGAGTTCATATAGTACACATAGTTCATATGTAACTCGAGACTAATCATGTGGTGTGTTGTGAAGATAATACACAAATGATGGTTTAACTTGACAATAATGATGATTGTAGATCTTATTAAAACAGAGAAACGAATTCAAATGCTTTGACTTCACAACAATCATTACTGTAGATCTTATGCAAATAGAGAAACGAATTCAAATTTAGTTCATATTGAAGCGGTAGTATATACGTTTGGAATGCACTAAAACATTCATTTGAGTAGTAGGTTGCATGCATTATACACATAGCGAAATATTTTAATTGAACATAACATGAATTCAAAGTTTTGAATGACATTTGTAGTGCGCATTGATTTGGTATAGTACACGTTAGGCTTGTCCGGAAATTTCAACCCGGGCCTTGTTAGCCCGAAATATTTAAGATATATCTTTGTCTCGTTGTGCTCCGACAACTCCCTCCATCTCAACCCGCGCCTTGCTATTCTGAAATTACAACGCGCGCGAAAACTCCCACCTCCTGTGAAATCTCGACACGTGAAATGCCCGTGGTACCCCTGAACCGAAAGAACCGCCTCAAATCGGTGGGGGTACTTTCGTAACTTACCCCACATTTCGGACAAGCGCGTCTCTAAGCCATGGTTCCCCACTGCCATCCCATCCGCCCACCCATTCGTACACCGAGGCCGCAAAAACCCGCGATGAAACCGCACACCCTGCTCCGTCCGCCACCCAGCCGGAGCCTCTTCCCCGACGACGTCGTCCACAGCAACACCTCGACGTCCCTCATCCACCGTACCGCATGAGGATCCGTCGTCGATCTCATCGTCCCGCCGGTTCAGCCACCCCGTCCTCCACCTCCAAGGAGCTGCCCCGACGTTCCCCTCGTCTTTCACACCACCTCCATTCCCACACCGCCGTCTTCACCGGCACCACCGGAAGAGCATCATCATCACCGTTTCCTCGGATGAAGCTGCGGCTTAATCGGCGCCACCAAAGAGGTTGTACACTAATCGCCGCATTTTCTTCTTGATTTGATCTCACGGTGCTGCCGATGCTCGGTCCCGAGCCGACACGGCGCGGCTCCATCCACGGCGGCGTCACCGGCCACTTCCTCCACGGCGTCGCTCCCTCGGCGGTGACGTCCACATCAGTAGGAGTTGCTGCTGCTTTACCTCTCACTAGCGTCGCTGCTCTGCTCTTGCTCTCAGTCCCCTGCCTGGTCTGCTCTTGCTATTGCTCTTGCTCGCACTACTGCTCTCGCTCTTGCTCTTTCTTGCTATGCTGCTCTGATTTAGCTACACTTCAGTCGACTGAATCGACTTTTGGGTTAGCCGATTTTCAGGGGGTGGGGGGGGGGGGCTCGCCGGGGTGAAGGAAGAACTAGCCGCAGCGGGGAGGGGGGCTCGCCGGAGAGGTACCCCACTATCTATCTTAGGGTTCAGGATGGTGGCGGTGGTCGCCGGCGGTGGCAGGGCGGTGGCGTGGGGATCGCTGGAGAAAAACCTCGGCACGAGGGGGCCTAGAGGGATGGCCGGGGCGGCGGACCGGCGGTGGGGAGTGTTTTCGGGGCGGGCGGGGCGGCGCACCGCCAGCCGCGGGAGGCGGGGGGGCTGCTGTTTGGCTGGCTCAGGGGGGTGGAGGTTGAAGATGAACCGCAGGCCCTTGATTTCGTATCCAACGGCTGCAAAATCGACTGACCAGAGATGAAAAAGTCAGTCGACCGACGTGTAGCCTCACCTTGCTAGTGCGTTCAGTTTCGACAGCAAATTCAGTTTCGACAACAAAATTCAGTTTCGACAGTTAAGTTTAGTTTCGTCAGTTAAGTTCAGTTTCGACAATTAAGTTCAGTTTCGACAGTTAAATTCAGTTTCGACAGTTAAGTTCAGAGATGAGCGGCTGATGTATTTTACATCTAGCACTTTGTGGTTATGTATTTTAAGTCATGTATTGGAGATGCTATTATAATTCCACTCAGGTTAACGTTGTTCGTTGTCTCTCTTGTCCTGCTTCAGCCTCGGCGTCGTACAACTCACCGGAGCTGCTCCAATGACAAAACCCTCCATTACAGCGGATCAGTACCTCGGGCTCCATCTCCAGACGCCTAAGTTCTTCTTCCCCTCCTCCGACAGCAAAGTCAGCCGGAGCATCCTCACCGGCCAACCCAATCACGCTGAGATCGACATGGCTTCACCAAAGAGGTTGTACACTTGTTGCATCTCTCTTTTACTCTACATGTTATATATATTGTCCATTGAGCACACAGATTTGTTCCTTTAGTGTCTCCTTGAAAGAAAAAACATAGGAATTTTAAATTTCACTTGTCCTCCTTTTCAAATTCCTATTCATGAAGCACAAGACTAAGAGATAGTAGCATAATAGCATTATAACCGTACATTTTCTTGTGGTTTGACTTAATCTCACCATGCTTCTTTGCATCATTTGATCTTCCAATTGTTGTGAATCAAACACCCAGATTGGCAGAAATCCTGTGTTTTTAAATTCTCTGTTTTGCACGTGCATTCCTATCCTATTCCTGTCTATTTCCTATGCTTGCATTGTTGGAATCCTCCAATTCAAACGAGCCCTTATAGAATTACTTCTCTTACAGATAGTTGTCAAAGAAAACCTTGCGTGGTTTGTCCCGCTCCTGCTGTCGTCGTCCACCCCAGCTCAGCTGCTCCAACGATAGAAGGGTCCAGCACAGCAGGGATCCGGCCTCCAGACTGTCTTTCACCGCCTCAGATCTTCTTCCCCGCCGCTGGCAGCCATGAAAACTGCATTACCATCATCAACCAAGCAGATGACCTCGCGGACTACACGGGTCCGCAAGAGAGGTCACACTCTTTCGTGTCTGCTTACGTTATGCATCGCTTAATATTACATGCTACTTTATCGTCCTGTTCACCGATTAGACTCTGAGTCAGTTCCAAACTAATGGTCAAACTTGAGTTTTTAAATGGTTGTGGGGTACATATCGGGGCCGCTATCAATAGTATCTATCTACTATCTGGTTAATCTCTGGTGTCTACTATGAGTTTCATGTTGGGTGGGAAACAAACAGTAAAGAAGCCATTATTGTATTTTTTTAACTGAAGCCATTATCTGCCTGCTATTATTGGTTTTGGGTCTATGCACAGGTTCTTACCATCACTCTGGATTTCTGCATGCACTCCTTACATAATTTCACTATGTTTTATTCCTATGCATGACAGTTATTGTAAACAATGGAACTGAACATGTAGAGCAAAAGAGACGAGCCTTGCGTGGCAATAAAATTTCATGCAGACGTCGCTCCATGGTAGGCGCAAAGGCAGCCCCCCTCCACGCATTTCGGATTGTAATCGAGAGGAAGATATCTGTTCTGAGGGGGATTCAGAAGGAGAAGACAACTCCTATTTACCCCCTGAGGTCTTCGCTCTAACTTGGCATGCTGATGTTGGTTATATCATGCATATGATGTCTTGCATTTCTTACTTTTATACATCAAATATGTTATCTTCTTAGTTTAGACATCCTTTGTGTGAATGCCAACTGTTTAGTTTATTCATTGTTTATGTGAATTATGCAACGCCATCTTGTTTAGCCAGGCATCATATATGTGAATTTTGCAATGCCATCCTGCTTAGCCAGTCATCTTATATGTAAATTATATCAGGCCATCCTTTTTTTCTGTTACATATTACGTTTGTCAACAATGTTATTACATTCAACTTCTCTTCGTGTGCATCAGCCATTTGACACGGTGATGGCAAATTCTGGAGTGAAAACAAGGTCTTTAGAGCAGACTATGCTATCTGACGAAGCGCATATCTCACTGGTTACGGATAGCTCCTCAGAGGAGGATTCAGAGACAGATGACCTGTCCTATTCCCCCCCGAGGTGTATGCTTTAACTTGGCAGGGTTATGTTGCTCATATCGTGCGTATGGTGTCTCGCATTGCTATGTCATTTGATTAGTTTAGACATGATTTGTGTGACTGCCACCTGTTCAGTGTCTAATTACCATATATGTGAATTATGCATTGCCATCTTGTTGCAAGACATTATATATGTGAATTATACAATGCTATCTTGTTGCAAAGGCATTATATATGTGAATTATGCAATGCCATGCTGTTTAGCCAATCATCATGTATGTGAACTATATCATGCTATCATTTTTTTTGTATTAAGTGTTCCATTTGTCGACAATGTTTGTATACTCAACTACTCTTCCTATGCATCAACCATTTGAAGCAGTGATGTAAGTATCTAGAGTGAAAATAAGGTATTCAGTGCAGACAATGCTACCTACTGAAGCAGACATCTTGCTGGTTACAGAGAGCTCCTCAGAGGAGGATTCAAAGACCGATGACCAGTCCTATTTCCCCCCTGAGGTCTATGCTCAATCTTGGCAGGGTTATATTACCCATGTCATGCATGTTGTCTTGCATTGCTTAGTTTTTACATCATATATGGATTGCCATCTGCTTACTTGCTTACTATATAAATCATATATTTGAATTATATCATGCCATCATGTTTACATAGTACATACACATCATCTATCTGAATTATGGCATGGCAACCCATTTAATAAAGACATCATATAGTTATATCATCTCATCATGTTTAGTGTTTACAGTCATCATATTTTGAATTATGGCATTCTATCCGTGAATGTATGTGAATTATGGCATGCCAACCTATTTAATAAACACATTATATAGTTATGTCATGTCATCCTGTTTACATAGTCTCATATTTTGAACTATGTCTTTCCATCTTTTTTAGTTAGCCATCATAATGTGAAATTGTGTCATGCTATCCTGTTTAGTTAGCCATCATATATGTGAAATTGTGTCATGCTATCCTGTTTGGTTAGACAACATAAATATGAATTATTTCATGCCCTCTTTTATTCCCCACTATCCATTGCACCTGTCTATCATACAATGTCTATGCTTTCAATTACTTTTCTTGTTTATTAGCCATTTGAATTGGAGAGCATGATGGCAGTATCTAAGGGAGTAACAACATGGTCTTTAGAAAAGATAGTGCTACCAGTTGATGCAGATAGAACCACGGTTGTACTTGCCCAAGGACCAGATCCACCACACATAACCCAGACTCTCGCAGATTGTACCCCTACCCAGTTGGACAGAGAACCAGCTACACCCCTTCTAACCCCAACCCCGGCAGATAGTAACCCAGTTCGAGTTGACACATCACCGTCTCCACCACAAAGCACCCAAAAACGAGCAGTTAGTAAGGGAACTGCAGTGCCCAAAGCACGAGGACCACCACTCCGAATCCCAACTCAACGCTTAAAGGAGAAGAAGATTTGTTCTCAGGTCAGGTTCTGTAGCTATGGTTCATACTCCTTTGCTCTTGCATGACTGTATTTACTCATACCAACTATTTTCAAATTTGAAGGATGGAATTGAAACTCCAATGGCGCAATAGGTATGTTTTAAACCAGTTTCTTTAACTGGTTTGCTGTTGTAACCTGCTCTATGTTGATTTCAGTTTCAATTGAATAAACAGTTATGTTCTCATGTCATGCACATTACAAGTGTTGTCATTGCTCTATAGTTACCCACACTTATATTCTGTCTATTCTGCTTTGTCTTGAACAAATATTATTTGAACTATGTCTCTATCTTGATTTGGCAACAAAAACTAGAATGATATAGACCATAAAGTGACCATGGTACATAGATATATGTTTGTTTCATGCTATTATCCTATCCACTTTACTACTGAACTCATTTACCAAAATGAGTTTCATATACAACATGGTAAACATGTGATGTGTCTGCTTGTTTCTCTTTTAGAATGCGGACAAAATATTGGAGAACAGCCGCGTTATCCAATGGTAAAGGAAGTAAAGCAGATAAGGTTCAATATAGTGAGACATTCCTGTTGGTCTCCAAGAAAGCTGATAAAAACTATCTTGACGACAGTGAGGGAACCCAAAAGTCCTGTCTTGATGTAGTATTCGAGTTACTGGCCACTACTGCTGGCACAAGCTCTTCGAACTCGCTGCCTGAATCAGTTCGTCTTCTTGAGTCTCAACTTCAAGTTGAAAGACATCGATCAGATGTGCTGCGACAGGAAGCTGAAGGACTGAGGAAGTCCCTGCAGAATTTAGATGCATATTTTCTGGTGCAACATCAAGCGCTGAAGGATTTAAGCGCCAAACAAGAGAAAGTTAATAAGCTTGCTAAGCATCTTGCCAGCATTATGGGTACCCAGGATATTGTTTCTTGAGATCTTCTGAAGTGGTTTCAGTTCTGGATTTGTTTTGCTGCGGTGTTTATTTGCGCTGGTCGCCAACTTTGACAACCAGTGTATATGATATGCTGCTTTGTTCCCTATATTTGCGCTGGTGGCAAACTTTGATGCCCAGTGGATGTAATATGTGTAATAGCCGTGATAGCCTAGCGTTAGTTGCTTCCTTATTTATTTCCTAGTTGTCTTGTTTATTTGTTTTCTTGTAGTCATTGCAGTTCTTTTTCCGCGGTTAGCTAGTGGCTGCAATAACCTATTTTTTAAAACTAGGCCACAATAACCATGGGCTAATATTTACTGTAGTGACACTGGGCCTCCTACTGGCCGTAGAAACAATGGGCCTTCTACGGGCCGTAGAAACAATGGGCCTTCTACGGGCCGTAGAAACAGTGGACCTTTTGCGGGCCGTATTATTAGTGGGCCTTATACGGGCAGTATGATCGATTGGCCAAACATGGGCCAAACAGACCGCATTATGGCTGTAAACGGGCTAGAGTTGGAATCGTCCGTTCATGGGCCGACCATAACGGGCCATCGTTAATAGGCCGTATTTGATGACGCTATGAAAACGACCCAACGTATTAACGGTCCACAAACGGGCCGACTATAACAACGGGCTGAATTTGGCCCACAAGCAGAAAATGACAGTAATGGGCCGTAAGTAAACGAATGCTGGAAATGAGCCCAAGAATAAATGGGCTCTGAGAAGGCCGAAAGATAACATGGTCTGGAAACGGCCCAACGGAATAACGGGCCGTTAATGGGTATAAAGTGATACACTGTTCATTACGGGCCAGTTTCACCACGGGCCGTTAATGGGTGTAAAGTGATACACTATTCATTACGGGCCAGTTTCACCACAGGCCGTTAGTAGGCCAAGAGTTACATAGGGCCTCATATGGGCCGAAAGACGTCATGGGCCATACATGGGCCAGAAGTGAAAACAGGCTGGAATCATATTGGATGGCCCAGATGACGATACTGGGCCTAATTCGAATAGGGCGTAATGGGCCTTGGGTTAGCGGGCTGGAAATGGGCTATATGCGAACATGCCGTTAACAGGCTTTCCATGGGCCGACCCGCCACCTTTTGACCAAGTCAAACGGGCCGGCCTTTTCACAGGAATGGGCCTCTGTTGGGCCGTGCCACGTGTCGACGTATAATAGGCGCCTATCTGACCCACTGACGAGCTGACACGTGTTTCGTCTGGCCAATAAGAATTTTACATGTGGAAATTTCCCATTGGTCGGGGCTGTTAACGGGTTATCGGATCCAAAACCCGACCCGATAGCTTAACGGCGTTCCGTTACGGTGGATGCCACGTGTCGGTCACCCTTGACGAAAGCACTTCTGTGATGCGCGATTTATCGTCATGGAAGTGGACACTTCCGTGATGATAATTTTGGCAATTTCATGGAACACTTCTACGACAACACATGTATGACTATCTTGATTCTGTCATAAATTTGTCATGGATGTACATGCATGATAGAAAACGCGACCTACTGTGACAAACACGTATCATCACGGAAGTGTATTTTTTTGTAGTGATCTTTTATACATCTTATCTTGCATTGATTGACGGTAGCATTATAAGATGATCTCTCACTAAATTATCAAGGTACAAGTGTTCTCCCTGAGTATGCACCGTTGCGAAAGTTCTTCGTGCTGAGACACCACGTGATGATCGGGTGTGATAGGCTCTACGTTCAAATACAACGGGTGCAAAACAGTTGCACACGCGGAATACTCAGGTTGAACTTGACGAGCCTAGCATATAACAGATATGGCCTCGGAACACTGAGACCGAAAGGTCGAGTGTGAATCATATAGTAGATATGATCAACATAGCGATGTTCACCATTGAAACTACTCCATCTCACGTGATGATCGGACATGGTTTAGTTGATATGGATCACGTGATCACTTAGAAGATTAGAGGGATGTCTTTCTAAGTGGGAGTTCTTAAGTAATATGATTAATTGAACTTAAATTTATCATGAATTTAGTCCTGGTAGTATTAGCATATCTATGTTGTAGATCAATAGCTCGCGATGTTGCTCCCTGTTTTTTTATATGTTCCTAGAGAAAACTAAGTTGAAAAATGTTAGTAGCAATGATACGGATTGGATCCGTGATCTGAGGTTTCTCCTCATTGCTGCACAGAAGAATTATGTCCTTGATGCACCGCTAGGTGACAGACCTATTGCAGGAGCAGATGCAGACGCTATGAACGTTTGGCTAGCTCAATATGATGACTACTTGATAGTTTAGTGCACCATGCTTAACGACTTAGAATCGGGACTTCAAAGACGTTTTGAACGTCATGGACCATATGAGATGTTCCAGGATTTGAAGTTAATATTCCAAGCAAATACCTGAGTTGAAAGATATGAAGTCTCCAACAAGTTCTATAGCTAAAAGGTGGAGGAGAATAGCTCAAGCAGTGAGCATGTGCTCAGATTGTCTGGGTACTACAATCACTTGAATCAAGTGGGAGTTAATCCTCCAGATAAAATAGTGATTGACAGAATTCTCTAGTCACCATCACCAAGTTAGTAGAACTTCGTGATGAACTATAATATGCAAGGGATAACGGAAATGATTCCCAAGCTCTTTGTGATGCTAAAATCGACGAAGGTAGAAATCAAGAAAAACATCAAGTGTTGATGGTAGACAAGACCACTAGTTTCAAGAAAAGGGCAAAGGGAAGAAGGGGAACTTCAAGAGGAACGGCTAGCAAGTTGCTGCTCAAGTGAAGAAGCCCAAGTCTAGTCCTAAGCCTGAGACTAAGTGCTTCTACTGTAAAGGGACTGGTCACTGGAAGCGGTCTTTGAAACCCATGCAATGAAAAGCACCAATGTCGGTGTACCATTGGTGAGAATCCCGTAACATGTCAGCGACCAATCCGGCCTTGGCCGTACGGATCAATGTCACCGGAAGAGGCATCCTTCCTGATTGCGACGACACAGAGGAACTCTCAATGAAAGCACCAATGTCGGTGTCAAAACTGGCGGATCTCAGGTAGGGGGTCCCGAACTGTGCGTCACGGCCAGATGGTAACATGAGACAAGGGACACGATGTTTTTTACCCAGGTTCGGGCCCTCTCGATGGATGTAATACCCTACTCTTGCTTGATTAATATTGATGATATGGGTAGTACAAGAGTAGATCTACCACGAGATCAAGGAGGCTAAATGTAACGCCCCAAGACCCGGAGCTTCAGATGCCTTCCAGTGTTTCCGGGTTTTTCGTCATGTGAGTTGGTTTGGTCCGTTGCATTTAATCATTACATCATGTCATCATGCAACCCTTTTAAAAAATCAACTAAATAAATCATATGGATCTTTGATCCATTTAAATTGAGGGAATTCACATGGTGAGTTCTCTTTATAATATATCCTCCCGATATTAGTGGAGCTATTATAAAATAATCCATTCTTTGGAATCACCATAACACACTTGCAAAATCCCAATGCCTTTTATTATTTCAATTCTTGGCCTCTAACTTTGCCATTTATCCTTTCGTCATTTTCCGGAGCTCCACCTATTTTCTCAACATTTTTGGAAACTCCTAGAACCTAGCCCTAGTTCAAACACATTTGAATTAAATTCAAATGAGTTTGAATTTACATCTTCCAATCTTGGCTTTTTCTATTTTCTCGGATCAAGCGCATTTTTGTGAGTCCAGGAAAATTGGCCCCATGCGCAAATTCTTTCTCTAATCCCTCTCTTTCTTTTTCTTCTCTCTAGTTCTTTTCTGCCAAAGAAAATAAGGGAGAGAACCCCAGTGCAGCGCGCTTAAGGCCCACCTGCGGCCTGACCTAGCCGGACCAAGAGGCCCACCCGATCTCCCCTCATCTCCCATCGATCTCCCCCACTCGTTCCCGTGCCGCCGCCACACGCACACACGCATCGCTGCAGCTCCTCCCTCCTCTCGCTCGCTCCCTCATCCCGCACCATCCACCTCGTCCTCGTTGACCCGCGCCACCGGAGCCCAGCAGGTCGACGACCGCTCCTTCCTCTCCTCGGCCTCCGCCCCCGCTCAAGCATCTCCGCCGGAGCACGCCCGCGCTGACCTCTCCCCTCGCTAAGCCGCCGAGTCGCCCCGAGCGCCAAGTCCTGCTGCAGCCGCTCCCCTGCTTCCCTGCTCGACCGCGCCCCTGCTTCGTCCACGCGCCTCCGACCTCCTCCTCGCCGGAGTCCCGCACAAGCCGCCGCTGCGGGTCGTCCTCAACGCCTTCCCCGCCTCCGGTCGCTCAGTGCCGGCAAGCCCAGTCGCCGGTGAAGCCCCGCAGGTCGCCGTGTGCCCCTGCATCCTCTGCTTCGGGCAGGAGGACGAGACGCGCCCGCTGACTCCTGCCGCGCTGCTCTGCT
The DNA here is from genome assembly GCA_032464435.1 of Aegilops umbellulata. NCBI lineage: Eukaryota > Viridiplantae > Streptophyta > Magnoliopsida > Poales > Poaceae > Aegilops > Aegilops umbellulata. The sequence continues at coordinate 339,122,800 of CP136058.1, forward strand.
TCGCTCGCGTCGCCCCGGCCCCCTTCTGCTCCGTCCACGCGAGGTGAACGAGCGCACCAGCAGCACCCGTTTGACCGCATCGTCGCCTCCCAAGTCCACGGCCGCCCGCTCGCCCGTCATTCTGCTTCGTTGGAGCAGAGAACCAGCGCCAAACCTCTGCTTCCTCCTGCACCGCGCCAAGTACCTCGAACATGGTGTTTCGTTTCTTCGCTGCCAAGGCCGAGAGGATGCCTAGTTCCATGACGACGAGGACCACCAAGTTTGCCTACCGTCGCCAAGATCGAGAGTACCTCTACAAAACGCCAAGTACCCCTTCATGTCGGCAAGACCCGCAAATCGTACCCCGAACGATCGACGTCTCGTGGACCGTGTACTACTACCGTCGCCCCGAAGACGTTGGAGTCATCAAGTACCTCTCTGTAACGAACGTGAACATCTACCATCGCCGAAGACCCGTGAAACGGAACCGTCAAGTTCGACTACCTCCGCGTGTACCACTACTTCGACTACCGTCGCGTGAACCACTACTTCCCTCGACGCCCGAGAACGACTACTTCCTCTACTTCCCTCTACGAACGAGAACCGTCTCCTTTGCACGCTCCGAAGGTATAACCGCCGAGACGACCTTCGGAGAACGAATGCATGTCGTATGAGATGCTCGAGTTTTGCACCGTGATCGAATTGTCTTTGCATGTTCCTCGTTTGCCATGCCACCGTTATGTGGGACACCCGGTATCCGGGATCACTCCCCATCTCTTGCGTGCTCCACACATCCGCACACTTGCTCTTTTGCACCGGTATCTCAACGAGTTGTCGGATCATCGAAATGTTGCCGTGGCACCATTTCCGTTGTCGTTGCCGTGGCACCCCTTTCGTTTCCGCCACGATGACAAATGCTTCTTAATGCTCTTGTCAACTTTCAATAATAATTGCATAAAGCTTGTTCATGTCATCCGCATCATGATAACAACTTCAAGTATGGTTAATTTGTTGTCTCCATTAATTTGCTTGAATGCCTTGTTAAAATGATTTATTTCATAACTATTTAACCGTAGCTCAGAATTTAATAAACTTTATATGTAAATGGGGTAGAAAAATGCCTAGTTTAACATGGTGCACTTTATTTTCCTGTTTAACAACAATAAAATGTGTTTTAAGACAGAACAGTAGCGAATTCGAAATATGCATATGAGGATTTTCCGGAATTGTTGTTTGTTATTTCCGGCCTCATTTAAACTTGCCTAAATAATTAGTTTAATTATGCTTCACCCTTGCCATGTTTAATAACATTTAATATTGTTGGCTACCTAAACGAGAGAGAACTAAATAAGTCATGTGGTGTTTCGTCAATATGCATCCCGATGCATATTGAGCTCCACTTAACTTGTAGTATTGCTTGTTGCACTTTGCCATGCCATGCTATTTAAATCGGACATGCATCATACTTGGTTGTGCATCATTCCATGTTTGTGCTTGTTGGTTTACCATGTTGTTTGTTTGTTTCCGGGTTGTTTCTCTCGTTAGCTTCGGTTTCATTCCGGAGTTGTGAGGATTCGTTCGACTACGTCCGCTTGTCTTCTTCATGGACTCGTTCTTCTTCCTTGCGGGATCTCAGGCAAGATGACCATACCCTCGAAATCACTTCTATCTTTGCTTGCTAGATTGCTCGCTCTTTTGCTATGCCTATGCTGCGATACCTACCACTTGCTTATCATGCCTCCCATATTGTCAAACCAAGCCTCTAACCCACCTTGTCCTAGCAAACCGTTGTTTGGCTATGTTACCGCTTGCTCAGCCCCTCTTATAGCATAGTTAGTTGCAGGTGAAGATGAACTTTGATCCTTGTTGGAAATGGAGATGTTGTTCCTTGTTGGAACATGTTTACTTGTTGGGATATCACAATACCTTATATATTTTTAATGCATCTATATACTTGGTAAAGGATGGAAGGCTCGGCCTTATGCCTGGTGTTTTGTTCCACTCTTGCCGCCCTAGTTTCCGTCATATCGGTATTATGTTCCCGGATTTTGCGTCCCTAACGCGGTCGGGTGATTTATGGGACCCCCTTGACAGTTCGCTTTGAAAAAGACTCCTCCAGCAAGGCCCAACCTTGGTTTTACCATTTGCCTCACCACGACCCATTTTCCCTTGGGAGTAATTAACCCAAGGGTCATCTTTATTTAGCCCCCCCGGGGCCAATGCTTGTCTAAGTGTTGGCCCGAAACGAGTAGACTGCGGGGCCACCTTTCGGAAACCTGAGGATTGGTTTTACTCGTAGGATGTCTCATCCGGTGTTGCCCTGAGAACGAGATATGTGCAGCTCCTATTAGGATGTCTGCGCATCGGGCGGCTTTGCTGGTCTTGTTTTATTACTGTCGAAATGTCTTGTAGCCAGGATTCCGAGACTGACCGGGTCTTCCCGGGGAGAAGGAATATCCTTCGTTGATCGCGAGAGCTTATCATGGGCTAAGTTGGGACACCCCTGCAGGGTTTGAACTTTCGAAAGCCGTGCCCGCGGTTATGTGGCAGATGGGAATTTGTTAATGTCCGGTTGTAGAAAACCCGAAGTTGATCTTAATTAAAATACATCAACCGCGCGTGTAACCGTGGTGGTCTCTTCTCGGCGGAGTCCGGGAAGTGAACACGGTGTTGGAGCTATGCTTGACGTAAGTAGTTTTCAGGATCACTTCTTGATCATAGTTGTTCGACCGTGCTTTTGCCTTCTCTTCTCGCTCTTATTTGTGTATGTTAGCCACCATATATGCTAGTCGCTTGCTGCAGCTCCACCTCACTACCCTGTCCTACCTTTAAGCTTAAATAGTCTTGATCTCGAGGGTGTGAGATTGCTGAGTCCCCGTGACTCACAGATACTTCCAAAACCAGTTTGCAGGTGCCGATGAAACCGTGCAGGTGACGCACCCGAGCTCAAGGAGGAGCTCGATGAAGATCTTGTTCATTGTGTTGTTTCATTTCAGTTGATCAGTAGTGGAGCCCAGTTGGGACGATCGGGGATCTGTGTAGCATTTGGGGTAGTCTTCTTTTATTTTGGTTCCGTAGTCGGACCTTGATTGTATCTGTTTGATGTAATGCTTTACTCATGTATTGTGTGAAGTGGCGATTGTAAGCCAACTATGTATCTCTTTCCCTTATGTATTACATGGGTTGTGTGAAGATTACCTCACTTGCGACATTGCTTTCAATGCGGTTATGCCTCTAAGTCGTGCTTCGACACGTGGGAGATATAGCCGCATCGAGGGCGTTACAAGTTGGTAATCAGAGCCTTCCCCGACCTTAGGAGCCCCCACTGATTGATCATTTTTAGCGGCCGAGTTGTGTCTAGAAAAAATGTCTTGAGTCTTAGGATTATATGTATCGGAGAGTTTAGGAATTCTTTTTACTTCCCAGTCTCCTCATCGCTCTGGTAAGGCATCCTGACGTAGACTTTTGACTCTTCTCTTCTCAAATTTCACTAACTTTTTTTAGGATCACGCGGGTATCTTAGAATCATTCCGATGGTTTTGTGATGACAACATTGTCTTGGTGCCTCCTGTCAGCAGGGGTTTAGTGGAGGTGTCCCGGGGAGTTGAGCTCCGAGGTGTTGTCGTCATAATCTTATCGTTACAGTTCTAGAATACCTGAGTTTAGTACGCCGACATCGAAAATCTCTTTTGTACAGTTGTTGGTGAGATAACCCTGATAGCCCAGTACTGAGGCGAGTGCGGGAATATTGCCATAACTCGTATAACGGATGCTTTTCGAAGGTTGAGGTAGACGATTTCCGAAGGTTTCTTGGTTATGTGTTGAAGGATGGATACAGCTAGATCTAGGTATTGTTAGTTTGGGTGATATATTTTGTGTCCCCTGTATCCCCAATACCTGATTGCATAACCAGAAAGTTTCGGGAGTTTATAGGTGGGAATTCAAGTAGCTCCTAGAATATCTTTCCGACAGATGCATGATATGGGATTGGGTAAATCTCTATCATATGTATTTGTTCCGGCTTATTCTACAAGCCAAATCCTTTGTTTTTGTTTTGTTTTGTGGTAGTCGAGTTGCTTCGAAGTCAAGTGTTGATTCCATACCTTTTCTACGTGGTGTTCTCATATTTCTATGGAAATACTAATCCTTCTTGATCTTCGAGGTTGTCATGTTAATTCTTTTCCAACTGACGTGCTCTTTTTCAAGTGGATCCGACCATTTCAACATCCGCAAGATCAAGTCTAAGTTTCTTAACGGTGCTTGTTTTGTCCATCCCAAGTTGTCTTTGTTTTCCCGCCCTCCCACCCATTTTCTTCAAGGACTCAGATTTCTTAATCAAGTATCCATTTTATTCATGTGAAGTCCCTTCATTCTTTTCAATCAATGTTCTTACCCGGTGGTTCTAATGAAGATGTTCTTCAAGTTTATCATTCTTCATTCTTTTTTCTTCTCCGGTGGATTTAATTCAAGATTTCGGTGTTGAACATATCCCTTTTTCCTCTTTTCACTATGCTTTCCAATTCTGGTGCACCTCTTAATCATCCACTTCTCGCTATTCAATTGTTCCGGAGTGATGAAGATATCTCAGAAGATTCAAGTTTCCATTCTCAATTCACTCAAGTTCTTTTGAGGATGCTATCTCATTCAAGCCATTTAATTCAACCGGTGCAATCTCTCTTTTCAAGCAATTGATCAACGGTGTTTTCTTTTGAGTGGGCCCTAACCCACAGGTCTTTTCCCAGGATCTTACCTGACTCTTCTAATTTTCCCGGAGCTATTCCCAAATTCTTTTTGAAGTTTGACGTAAGAATGAATTATCATCAGTCATATGTATTTCTCCAAAATCTTTCAAATTCTTTTCATCGTTGGTTCAACCTTTCCAATTTTCATTCCGAAGTGCCTCAACAATTCATGGTGGTGTTTCTCATCGTCATTCTCAACATTTGAAGACCAAAGAAGAGTTTGTCTTAAATCTTGCCCCATTCTATTCAAGATTCATTGTTCTAGCTTGTTGCCATCCTCTCATAATTGTTTTCAATTGTGAGAATTCTTTTCACCCACCCGTAGTATTTCAGGAGTCTTTTCAGTTTGATTCTCTGGAGCCCATTATCTCAGAATTATTCATTCTCAGCTTCGTCTATCGTTCTCCAAATCTTACCGGTGCATTTTTCAATATTCTCTAATCAGTTCATGATCTCTTCGTTCTCATGTATCTAAATCCTAGCAAGCATCTTCGTTCATATGCTAATTCTTCCCGGTGTTTCCTTATCTTTTCTTCGTTCATTTTCAATTCTTACGGTGGTTCGTTCAAGAGTTCTCTTTCTTTGTTATCATATCAATTTAATCGTTGTTTCAATCCTACCGGTGGTTCGTTGAAGACCTTCCCAAATTTGCGCCATATCTATCTTGATCCTTTCTACGAGAATAAGTAGTATGCCAAATCCGTTTCTTGTCATCAATCTAAATTGGTGAAGGATAAGCATAATGTAATTCTTATTCTTGTTTCTTCGAGTAAATTCTATTCCTTATTCCGGAGGTTCATCAAAATTCTTGATTTCATTTGTTCATCTTTCTTTCCGAAGTTCCTAATTTTTTTCTCGGTTATATCATCTCAAAAGCTCCATCTAAATCATTGCAAGGCTTCACCTTGTGTTGTCAACTTCTCTTTCTTTATATCATCCTTTTGTTTACCGGAGTTTTTCATGGAGGCTCTACATGGTGGTTCGTCAAGGATTCCTTTCATTCTTCAATTGTTCTTCAAGATTTCTCTCGGAGTTAAGATCCGCCAAGCTATACTCTTAAATAAACATGGTGTTCAACACATGTTTTGTTTTGTGGAGTCCAAGCATTCTTCATCTTGCATTCTGAAGTGCATTCTTTCTACCTTATCTTTTGATGTGGTGTTATGTCATTCTTGACAAATGCTCTTCATGCTTCATGATTTACATGTTGTCAAGAGAGGTATTTAAATCCATCAATCTCTTCATTGGAGTTATCTTGGGTTATATTTCACCTAAAGCCTTCCCTAAGGAATGTTGTTATTGTGGTGCCTATAATCCAATTTTCCTCCTATTATCTCGGTGAAAGAAGTTTTCATCTCTTTATGATCTCAAGCAAGCAATTGTTTTCGTTAGTGGCAGATTTTCACCTCAAGTCTTGAGATGTCTCCATAAGCCCACGAGGATCATATCTTTTCGTTGTTGGTTTTCCAACAATTCCGCTCAATCCTTCTTTTAAAGGTGCTCTCTCAAATCCATTTGAGGTAGTGCATGTTGTCTTCTTCTCCATTCTTTTGTTCCAATGATCTATCTTCTATTCTTTCTTCCGAAGGCATTGCGATGTTGCTCTCTTCGCATATCATCTCAAATTGTGAGGATCGTGTTCTTTTCATGCATACCCATTTAACCGGAGTGTTGTATCTTCTCTACTCAAGTTCTTTTCATCTTATCAAGTCTTGCATCTCTTCTCAACCGGAGTGCTGTCTGAAATCCTTCTTACCCCTTGTGCCATTCTTTTAATAGTTCCGGAGGCAGTGTGTTGTTTATTTCAGCAAGTATCCGCTTATCTTGTCAAGATCATGTCCAAATCCCTTCCATTTTTAGTCGGAGTGCTGCCCAAATTATATCAATCTTTTTCCTTCTCTATCTAGTTTAACCTGAGTGGTTTCAATATCTATCTTTTCACTAAACCTCTTGGTTCTTGTCGTATCCCATGTTCCTCTTATCTAACGGAGTGTTTTCAAGTTCGTTCAACTCCGTTGTGGTCTTTCTTTCAACTTTTCAACCTCTCAAGGTTCATTGGTTTCTCTCGTTTGTCAAAGAAGCAACTTACTTTTACCGCTTATCTTCCTCTTCCGTTTTTTCCCTCCGGTGCCATTCTAGATCTCGGGACGAGATCCTCTCGTAGTGGTGGAGTGTTGTAACGCCCCAAGACCCGGAGCTTCAGATGCCTTCAAGTGTTTCCGGGTTTTCCGTCATGTGAGTTGGTTTGGTCCGTTGCATTTAATCATTGCATCATGTCATCATGCAACCCTTTTAAAAACTCAACTAAATAAATCGTATGGATCTTTGATCCATTTAAATTGAGGGAATTCACATGGTGAGTTCTCTTTATAATATATCCTCCCGATATTAGTGGAGCTATTATAAAATAATCCATTCTTTGGAATCACCATAACACACTTGCAAAATCCCAATGCCTTTTATTATTTCAATTCTTGGCCTCTAACTTTGCCATTTATCCTTTCGTCATTTTCCGGAGCTCCACCTATTTTCTCAACATTTTTGGAAACTCCTAGAACCTAGCCCTAGTTCAAACACATTTGAATTAAATTCAAATGAGTTTGAATTTACATCTTCCAATCTTGGCTTTTTCTATTTTCTCGAATCAAGCACATTTTTGTGAGTCCAGGAAAATTGGCCCCATGCGCAAATTCTTTCTCTAATCCCTCTCTTTCTTTTTCTTCTCTCTAGTTCTTTTCTGCCAAAGAAAATAAGGGAGAGAGAAGAGAGAGAACCCCAGTGCAGCGCGCTTAAGGCCCACCTGCGGCCTGACCTAGCCGGACCAAGAGGCCCACCCGATCTCCCCTCATCTCCCATCGATCTCCCCCACTCGTTCCCGTGCCGCCGCCACACGCACACACGCATCGCTGCAGCTCCTCCCTCCTCTCGCTCGCTCCCTCATCCCGCACCATCCACCTCGTCCTCGTTGACCCGCGCCACCGGAGCCCAGCAGGTCGACGACCGCTCCTTCCTCTCCTCGGCCTCCGCCCCCGCTCAAGCATCTCCGCCGGAGCACGCCCGCGCTGACCTCTCCCCTCGCTAAGCCGCCGAGTCGCCCCGAGCGCCAAGTCCTGCTGCAGCCGCTCCCCTGCTTCCCTGCTCGACCGCGCCCCTGCTTCGTCCACGCGCCTCCGACCTCCTCCTCGCCGGAGTCCCGCACAAGCCGCCGCTGCGGGTCGTCCTCAACGCCTTCCCCGCCTCCGGTCGCTCAGTGCCGGCAAGCCCAGTCGCCGGTGAAGCCCCGCAGGTCGCCGTGTGCCCCTGCATCCTCTGCTTCGGGCAGGAGGACGAGACGCGCCCGCTGACTCCTGCCGCGCTGCTCTGCTTCGCTCGCGTCGCCCCGGCCCCCTTCTGCTCCGTCCACGCGAGGTGAACGAGCGCACCAGCAGCACCCGTTTGACCGCATCGTCGCCTCCCAAGTCCACGGCCGCCCGCTCGCCCGTCATTCTGCTTCGTTGGAGCAGAGAACCAGCGCCAAACCTCTGCTTCCTCCTGCACCGCGCCAAGTACCTCGAACATGGTGTTTCGTTTCTTCGCTGCCAAGGCCGAGAGGATGCCTAGTTCCATGACGACGAGGACCACCAAGTTTGCCTACCGTCGCCAAGATCGAGAGTACCTCTACAAAACGCCAAGTACCCCTTCATGTCGGCAAGACCCGCAAATCGTACCCCGAACGATCGACGTCTCGTGGACCGTGTACTACTACCGTCGCCCCGAAGACGTTGGAGTCATCAAGTACCTCTCTGTAACGAACGTGAACATCTACCATCGCCGAAGACCCGTGAAACGAAACCGTCAAGTTCGACTACCTCCGCGTGTACCACTACTTCGACTACCGTCGCGTGAACCACTACTTCCCTCGACGCCCGAGAACGACTACTTCCTCTACTTCCCTCTACGAACGAGAACCGTCTCCTTTGCACGCTCCGAAGGTATAACCGCCAAGACGACCTTCGGAGAACGAATGCATGTCGTATGAGATGCTCGAGTTTTGCACCGTGATCGAATTGTCTTTGCATGTTCCTCGTTTGCCATGCCACCGTTATGTGGGACACCCGGTATCCGGGATCACTCCCCATCTCTTGCGTGCTCCACACATCCGCACACTTGCTCTTTTGCACCGGTATCTCAACGAGTTGTCGGATCATCGAAATGTTGCCGTGGCACCATTTCCGTTGTCGTTGCCGTGGCACCCCTTTCGTTTCCGCCACGATGACAAATGCTTCTTAATGCTCTTGTCAACTTTCAATAATAATTGCATAAAGCTTGTTCATGTCATCCGCATCATGATAACAACTTCAAGTATGGTTAATTTGTTGTCTCCATTAATTTGCTTGAATGCCTTGTTAAAATGATTTATTTCATAACTATTTAACCGTAGCTCAGAATTTAATAAACTTTATATGTAAATGGGGTAGAAAATGCCTAGTTTACCATGGTGCACTTTATTTTCCTGTTTAACAACAATAAAATGTGCTTTAGGACAGAACAGGAGCGAATTCGAAATATGCATATGAGGATTTTCCGGAATTGTTGTTTGTTATTTCCGGCCTCATTTAAACTTGCCTAAATAGTTAGTTTAATTATGCTTCACCCTTGCCATGTTTAATAACATTTAATATTGTTGGCTACCTAAACGAGAGAGAACTAAATAAGTCATGTGGTGTTTCGTCAATATGCATCCCGATGCATATTGAGCTCCACGTAACTTGTAGTATTGCTTGTTGCACTTTGCCATGCCATGCTATTTAAATCGGACATGCATCATACTTGGTTGTGCATCATTCCGTGTTTGTGCTTGTTGGTTTACCATGTTGTTTGTTTGTTTCCGGGTTGTTTCTCTCGTTAGCTTCGGCTTCGTTCCGGAGTTGTTTATGGGACCCCCTTGACAGTTCGCTTTGAATAGGACTCCTCCAGCAAGGCCCAACCTTGGTTTTACCATTTGCCTCACCACCACCCATTTTCCCTTGGGAGTAATTAACCCAAGGGTCATCTTTATTTAGCCCCCCCGGGCCAATGCTTGTGTAAGTGTTGGCGCGAAACGAGTAGACTGCGGGGCCACCTTGGGGAAACTTGAGGATTGGTTTTACTCGTAGGATGTCTCATCCGGTGTTGCCCTGAGAACGAGATATGTGCAGCTCCTATCAGGATGTCGGCGCATCGGGCGGCTTTGCTGGTCTTGTTTTATTACTGTCGAATGTCTTGTAGCCGGGATTCCGAGACTGATCGGGTCTTCCCAAGGAGAAGGAATATCCTTCGTTGATCGCGAGAGCTTATCATGGGCTAAGTTGGGACACCCCTGCAGGGTTTGAACTTTCGAAAGCCGTGCCCGCGGTTATGTGGCAGATGGGAATTTGTTAATGTCCGGTTGTAGAAAACCCGAAGTTGATCTTAATTAAAATACATCAGCCGCGTGTGTAACCGTGATGGTCTCTTCTCGGCGGAGTCCGGGAAGTGAACACGATGTTGGAGTTATGCTTGACGTAAGTAGTTTTCAGGATCACTTCTTGATCATAGTTGTTCGACCGTGCTTTTGCCTTCTCTTCTCGCTCTCATTTGCGTATGTTAGCCACCATATATGCTAGTCGCTTGCTGCAGCTCCACCTCACTACCCTGTCCTACCTTTAAGCTTAAATAGTCTTGATCTCGCGGGTGTGAGATTGCTGAGTCCCCGTGACTCACAGATACTTCCAAAACCAGTTTGCAGGTGCCGATGAAACCGTGCAGGTGATGCACCCGAGCTCAAGGAGGAGCTCAATGAAGATCTTGTTCATTGTGTTGTTTCATTTCAGTTGATCAGTACTGGAGCCCAGTTGGGACGATCGGGGATCTGTGTAGCATTTGGGGTAGTCTTCTTTTATTTTGGTTCCGTAGTCGGACCTTGATTGTATCTGTTTGATGTAATGCGTTACTCATGTATTGTGTGAAGTGGCGATTGTAAGCCAACTATGTATCTCTTTCCCTTATGTATTACATGGGTTGTGTGAAGATTACCTCACTTGCGACATTGCTTTCAATGCGGTTATGCCTCTAAGTCGTGCTTCGACACGTGGGAGATATAGCCGCATCGAGGGCGTTACACTAAACCCTAGAAGCTAGCCTATGGTATGATTGTTGTATGATGGAGTTGTCCTACGGACTAGAACCCTCCGGTTTATATAGACACCGGATAGGGTTAGGGTTACACAGAGTCGGTTACAATGGTTGGAGATCTTGAATATCCGCATCGCCAAGCTTGCCTTCCACGCCAAGGAAAGTCCCATCCGGACACGGGACGAAGTCTTCAATCTTGTATCTTCATAGTCCTGGAGTCCGGCTGAAGGTATAGTCCGGCTATCCGAACAACCCTAATCCAGGACTCTATCCGCGTTGGTGCTTTCATTGAGAGTTCCTCTGTGTCGTCGCAATCAGGAAGGATGCCTCTTCCCGTCTTTAAAGACGGCGCCGTTGCTAAGGGAGCCTTGGCTGTCGGCCAAACCCTCCGGCTAGGTGGTTTTCTCATGACCGCCTGTTCGGCCGTTGCGCCGACGGTGACCTCTCGGGTCATCAAAAGGAACCTTCACGTCAGCTCGGAACTTGTCGAGTAGCTAGATCCGATGGAGCTCTCCTCCGTAAACGAGATCTTGGATCGCATCGCCGCCCTGGGGGTCGCCACAGATTACGACCAGGTTGGGCTTAAACCCGATCTAAGAGAAATTAACTCTCCCCAGGCCACCCACCACGTCGCCGTGGTAGAGGCGCAGTGCGGCAACCCTTCATCTATTTTAAGGACTAGCTACGTCCGAATTCCCGACACCTCCAAGTCGGATACCCGTGGAGGGGAGGATGTAACCCAAGACCTGAGCTTAAGATCAGGCAACGGGCTAGATTCATTGGACAACATCCAAGAATCCAAACTTCAGAGTTTGGAAACTCTTCGGCCTCCGAATCTTGGATTGGGTGAGGTTTCAGATTCAACGCCACCCGCCCACCCGAACATAAGCGATCTTTCCCAAATCAGGCAGAAGCCCGAGGAAACAGTACATCATTACTGGGCCAGATTCCTCCTGGTTATGAACAGGATAAAGGATTGCCGCGAGGGAGACGCAATCTCAATTTTCTGCAGTAATTGCACGGACGAGGGAATCCTTAACGCCATAAGTCATCGTGATATTACACGCTTCGCTGACTTGGTGTCCATAGTACAAAAATACTGTGTGATGGAAAGTGCCTGGAAAACCAAAATAAAATTTTGGGATAATCCGGCCTTAAATAGCAATCCCGTCCGAACTAAGAGGGTGCACCATCGTAAGACACCCGGGTTAAACACCAAAAAGCCAAAACCCTCTACATGGCATGGAGCCATACTGGAAAGGTGGCTTGATGGACCCTGTAGAATTCACAGTACAGAGGACGCCACACCAACTCACAGCCTTAGAGCATGTTGGATACTCCGGCAGGTGGCCAAAATTGGCGAAGACCTCTTAATTTTGGAGGCCGCAAAAAGCCAGCCCGAGGACACCAGTACCGTTCTCATAGTCTTCGAGACTTTCGCATCAAACAATATGCGAAAAAGAACACTCCGCAGCCTTGCTGAAGTCTACCAAGTAGCAACAATAAACCCATGGAGCCACACGGTTATTACCTTCAACGCAAGTGACGAACCTAAATTTCGAACAACCCGAGCACCAGCCGCATTGGTCCTCAGTCCAATAGTGGACGGCTTTCGCCTCACAAAGGTACTCATGGATGGAGGCAGCGGATTGAACCTCATTTATGAGGAAACCCTTCAAAAAATGGGATTAGACTGGAGCCGCGTTGAGCGAAGCAGCACAACCTTTGGAGGAATAATCCCCAGTCGGGAAGCGCGCTGCACAGGAAAAATCACACTAGATGTGGTGTTCAGCACGCAGGATAATTACAGATCCGAAGAGGTCACATTTCAGGTGGCCCCGTTCAGCAGTGGATATCATGCCCTACTAGGGCGGGAAGCATTCGCAATCTTCCAAGCAATACCCCATTACGGGTACATGAAGCTGAAGATGCCCGGGCCGAACGGAAGTATCACTCTTGCTAGTGATCCGGACATAGCACTCCGCGTCGAAAACAAGACAGCCGCATTAGCCCTGGAGGCACTATCCGAAGCCTTAGCAGCTAAGGAACTGACTGCACTGCGCTCCACTGTTAACAGGGATGATGTGATACTCGACAAGAGATCCAAGTCCACATCCTTCAAGCCAGCGGACGAAATAGTCAAATTCCAGGTCCATCCAACGGACCCCAATAACACAACTTCCATCGGGGCACGACTGAACCATGATGTAGACGCCGCACTGCGAGAGTTCCTACGAGAGAACTGGGACATTTTTGCCTGGCACCCTTCAGACATGCCAGGAATCCCACGGAGGCTGGCCGAACACAGCTTAAATATCCTAAAAGGATTCAGACCTGTCAAACAAGCCCTTCGGCGTTTTTCCGAACCCAAGAGACAGGCTATGGGAGAGGAGCTAGCCAAGCTATTGGAGGCCGGATTCATCAGAGACATAAAACATCCGGACTGGCTAGCAAACCTGGTGATGGTACCAAAGAAGGATAAATCCTGGCGCCTGTGTGTCGATTTTAAAGACCTTAACAAGGCTTGCCCAAAGGATCCCTTCCCCCCTCCCCTGTATCGATCAAATTATCGATGCCACAGCAGGACACGATTCGTTGTGTTTCCTCGACGCATACTCCGGTTACCATCAAATCAAGATGGTAGAATCAGACCAAGCAGCAACAACATTCATCACACCATACGGGCCATTCTGCTTCAACACAATGCCCTTCGGGCTGAAAAACGCCGGCGCAACATATCAGCGCATGATTCAGACATGTCTGGCAAACGAGATCGGCAAGACAGTGGAGGCGTACGTGGATGACGTGGTCATCAAAACAAGACATGTCGAATCTCTAGTAGATGACTTGAGGCTAACATTCGACAACCTCTGAAAATACGACATCAAGCTCAACCCGGAAAAATGCATTTTCGGCATTCCAGCCGGAAAGCTTCTGGGCTTCATTGTATCCGGTAGAGGAATTGAAGAGAATCCGGCGAAGATTCGAGCTTTGTCGCAACTGGATATCCCAAAGGACCTCAAACAAATACAGAAATTAACCGGATGCGTGGCGGCTTTAAGCCGCTTTATCTCTCGCTTGGGAGAAAAGGCACTGCCCCTTTATCGCCTCCTTCGGGGCACCGAACACTTCGAGTGGACGGATGCCGCCACGGCTGGACTCGATGAAATAAAGGCCATATTGGCAACAAACCCAGTCCTGGCCGCGCCGAACACCGGCGAACCAATGTTATTATACATTGCAGCAACTCATCAAGTTGTCAGCGCAGTGCTCGTTGTCAAGCGGGAAACGGACGGACACAAACTCCCCCTTCAAAGGCCGGTCTACTACGTGTCCACTATCCTCACTCCATGCAAATCACGGTACCGCATTATCAAAAGATTGCATACGCGGTATTCATGGCATCCCGGAAGCTATGGCACTACTTTCAAGAGTGTTCCATAACAGTAGCCTCGGAAGTACCACTCAACGATATTATCAACAACCGCGATGCAACGGGCCGGATAGCAAAATGGGCCATCGAGCTCCTCCCGTTCGATATAACCTATAAGCCACAGCGAGCTATTAAATCGCAAGTTTTGGCCGACTTCATCGCAGAATGGACGGAGGCCGAGCTCCCTAAAGAGTACGACACATATTCAAACTGGATCATGCACTTCAACGGCTCCAAAATGTTGGCCGGACTAGGGGCTGGCATCGTCTTGACGTCCCCCACAGGAGACACAGTTAAATATGTGCTCCAGATCATGTTCACGGACTCCAACAACGCAGCCGAATATGAGGCCCTCCTACATGGTCTCCGGATGGCAGTATCCATGGGCATTCAACGCCTAGAGGTACGCGGGGACTCGAACCTCGCGATGTCCCAAATAAATGGAGACTTTGACGCAAAGGATCCAAAAATGGCGGCTTACCGCAACGCCGTTCTAAAAATGTCAGCTCGGTTCGAAGGGTTGTGTCGGCGTTCTGGGAACGGGGGTCCCCAGACTTGCCTGCCTGCAGCCTGCGGCGTGGCTCAAAAGGGGCCCCAGCACGGCCCATCTTCATCAACACAAGACCCAAGACCCTCGCGAGGGGCCAAGCCTCGCGGGGCGGACGACACGGGGCTTCCTCAGGCACGGCCTCGTCAGGCTGGCTCATGAGGAGGCGGAGAGATCAAGGCGGGGTACCTCGCGAGGTGCCCATGACGCAAGCCATGACGACCAAGGATGCCAGGCGGGCGCCAGCCCGCGCAGCGTCTCCCTTTCCTCTTTGGTGCAAAAGGGGCAAGCGCAGGCGAGAGGATCAAGCAAAGGCACCCATTTCGGTGCAACAAGACCAAGACGAGTCCAACGGTGGGAAGGAGGTCATCGTGGAGCCTAGAACGGCGTCACCACAGGGCCTTTGGCAGGCGAGGACCAACTTTAGTCAGGATAAGTGTACCAGATGTTCCCCTTCGAATTGGCCAATTGTTGGCGCCCTTCCCGCTCAATATTTGGGAAGAGGCCCAGGGCCTTTGCCTATATATAGGACTAGCCACCCCCAGGGTAGAGGCATCTAGCGATCGGATCATCGAGAATTGGGTATCTAGAATTTGAGCAAGCAGAGAACAAGTGAGAGAGAGAGAGAAGGGCGGTTGAACTCCTCCTAGCAGTTCATCCCCTTAGCCAAGAACAGACCCTCGCGAGGCTGTTCTTCCCTATATTGTTCATCACCATTAGCCCAAGAGGCAATCCACCCACCACAAACTAGAGTAGGGTATTACACCGCAATGGTGGCCCGAACTAGTATAAACTCTGTGTCTCTTGTGTTGCTCTTTCAGTAGTTAGATCTTTGCGAGACGGAGAGGTAGAGGGCATAATCTCCGCGCGCACCCCAGAGTTCGAACCTTAAGGGTCTGCCGGAACCCGAAATCCGACATTTGGCGCGCCAGGTAGGGGTGCGCCGGAATTTGTCTTCCACCGCTCCGCTCTCCGCCGACCGTCGCGTCCATGTCTGACGCTCGTCGGGCCCGCGCCGAGCGTCGGGCCGCCATCGCTTCCCGCGTCGCCCAGACGGCTCTCGTCGGTGGGCGTCCTCGTCGTTCCCCGTCGCCCGCCATCAACGCCGCCCCCGTCCCGGCGGGGAACGAGCAGCAAGCGTCGTCTCAGCACCCGTCCGTGCGGCAAGACGGCCGCACCGCTACTCCATCGCTCACACCAGCTGGCTCTTCGTCCCGCGCGCTCCGCGCACCCTTGGAGGCTCGAGCTGCGCTCATCGCGGCAAACGAGCTCCTGCGCTACCGTCCCGTCGACGACGTCTATGAAGAATGGCTCGACCGCGTCGCCGAGCTCGTCCGCGCCGCAGGGGGCTCCCCTGAGCCGTCCGCTCCGCTGCGCCGCACCCCGCCCCGCGCGGGCAATGAAGCTCCGGGGGCGTACCAGCCGCCTCCTCTCCAAGAAGACGCCATGGCTCCAAGGCGCGTGGCCCCTGGGCGGAACCCGCTCCGTCAGGCGCCAGCCCAGCAAGAACGGAGCTGCCAAGAAGTCCCTCGACCGCAAGAGGCTGCCCGGGCGCTTCCTGCTCCGGCTCGCCGTGACCCTGCTCCAGCTCTGGCACGTCAAGACCCCGCGCTGCTTCCAGTTGCGGCGCATGGGGACCCACAAGGCCAAGCTCTCCCTCAATCGAAGCCTCCCGTGGCCACCGCAGGCTGCCGCGCCTACACCACCAAGCTGCGCAGCGTCACGTGGCCCGGCAAGTTCAAGCCAGACCTGCCTCCTCGCTACGACAGCACGACCGACCCTGCAGAGTTCCTCCAGCTCTATGAGCTAGGCATCGAAGCTGCCAGTGGGGACGAGAAGGTCATGGCGAACTGGTTTCCCATGGCGCTCAAGGAAGGAGCTCGCACCTGACTCCTGAACCTGGCCCGAGGCACGATCTCTTCCTGGGACCAAATGCGCACTCGCTTCATCGCCAACTTCCAAGGTACTCGTGACCGGCCGTCGGCCGTGAGCGACATGCACCGCATCAAGCAACAACCCGGAGAGACCCTGCAAAAGTACATCCAGCGCTTCAACAGTGCGCGCCTCAAGATCCCCAAGGTGTCCGAGGAAGCCATCATCTCGGCCTTCTCCGATGGTGTGCGCGACGTCAAGATGAAGGAGGAGCTGGCGATGCATGAAGACCTGTGCACCTCCCTGGAGCTGTTCAACTTGGCGACCAAGTGCGCCAGGGATAAGGAGGGGCGTCTCTCCCTCCTCGAGCTGCCTGCCGCAGACCCAGAAGAGAAGAAGCCCAAGGCCAAGGACGTGAAGCGCAAGGGGGCTGCCGTGCTCGCGGCAGAACCGGACACCAAGCGGGGCAAGGATCTACCTGAATCCTCCAGGGGTAGCCAGTACTGTGTGTATCACGACCTCCACACCCACAACACCAACGAATGCCAAGAACTCCGCGCCGTGCGAGAAGGAAGGATCGGCCGTCGTCCTGACCATGCTGACCGGGGCTACGGCCGAGGAGGAGGAAGAAACGCAGGACGCTGGGAAGACCGCTGCCCGCGCCAAGGGTGGCATGATCAACCTCGCGAGGACCACTGGCGGGACCTGCCTCGCGAGGGGGACTGGAGGGATCAGCCTCGTGAGGATCGCCTGCAGGGCAACGCAGGCCTCCCTCCGCTGCCGCCTCAGCCAAGAAGGAACGAGGACCGCCACCAAGACGAGGGGGCTGGGGGCTTCCAGGAGCCGCGCGCAATCGCCTGCATCCTGGGCGGAGCTCAAGCCCCAGCCTCCCAACGCATCTTCAAGCAGTTTGCCCGCGAAGTGAATGCAGTCCTTCCCAAGCTCGAAGCAACGCACCCTCTCAGGTGGTCGGCGTGCGCCATCACGTTCAGCTCAGCAGATCAGCTCAAGTGCGCGGCCACAGCCGGAGTCCTCCCGATGCTTTGCTCCCCAGTCATCAGCAACGTACTGGTCACCAGGATCCTCATCAATGGTGGAGCAGGGCTCAACGTCTTGTCCGTGGAAACATTCAACAATCTCCAAGTGCCCTGTGACCAGCTTCAGCCAACTAAGCCTTTCTCCGGAGTCACCGACGGTTCCACGATCCCGATCGGGCAGGTCCGCCTCCCTGTCACCTTCGGGGCTCGCAGCAACTACCGCACCGAGCTCATCGACTTCGACGTCGCCCACATCCGCCTGCCGTACAACGCCATCCTCGGGTACCCAGCACTGGCCAAGTTCATGGCCGTGACTCATCATGGCTACAACGTCCTCAAGATGCCAGGAAGTGGCGGAGTCATCGCGGTGCCATGCAAAGAGAAGGATGCAATGTGTTCCCTGGAGCGAGCTTTTCAGGCCGCGTGAAGACCCAGATCGCGGATACAGGAGGCTTCCCGAGATTACCCCCAAGAAGAAGAAGACATCGTCAGGCTCAGCCCCTCAGGAGGCAGGCCCCTTAGGGCCCATGTCTGCCCAAGGGGACCCTCCTTCCATCACATAGGAAAGCATGCCCGGCGCCCTCTTGAGGCAGGGCTCGGGGGCTCTCACCTGGAGGGCCACCGACCTAGCCAGGGTCACGAGGGAGGCGCTTGGGCACCACGTGGAGGCGTGCCTCGAAGCACGTTCCCCTCAAGAAGGAGCGAGGCAAGGAAGGTCAGACCAGCAGGAGTTCGTTAACAAGGTCGTTCAAGAACTACAGGAGTCAAGAATCATGAGAGGTTGCCGCCGTCTACCGGATGTGGCTCCCCATCCAGGCGAGGATGGTGGGTTGCGCGTCTGCATCGACGTACCAAGGCTCAATCGGGTCGCCACGATGGAGCGCCTCTGGCCCTCGCAAGTGGGGCATTGCGGAGGCCCACCCCACAGCTATGTTCGCATGCCTTACGGCTTGCCGAGCGTGGCTGCTGTGTACCAGCGCCTCATGAGGGGCATCATGGAGACTCAGGAAGACAGGCGTTCCGCAGTCCTGGCGGAGATGGAGATGATTCGCGAGGAGCCACAAGCGCCTCCGGAGCCTCCTGAGCCCCTGGGCCTGGGGGCTCATGAGGATCGGCTTCCGCAGCCCACCGAGTCTGCTGCACCAACACCACTTTATCTTCGACATCTTCAGGTGACATCCTTCAAGCTTCATTTCCAGCTGGGAGCGCCCTCCCAGGGCTGCATCATTCCCAGGCCGCGTGGGTCCGTCCCTGCGGCATGTATCCCTTTTTATTTTTCGGTCATTAGCTTGCTTTGTTGGGGGCGCCCCTCGGGCTGCATCATCCCCAAGCCGCTCGGGCCAGGCCCAGTGGTGTGTATCTCCCTTGCGTTTATTTCCAGCTATGCTTTCGCCTATCATGCTTGATTACTTGATGCCTGTCCACGGCACCCCTTCTTCTCCATGTCGAGCACTTGCACGTTAAAGGGGGGGTACCTGAGCATCGTGACTCAGGGCTCTTACCGGCTCTCCAGTCCTCACCCTCTGGCCTTGTCCACGGCATCGCGACCTGGCATACCAGCGACGGCTGAGACAAGCTCGAGGGCCGGGACCCGAGGACGTAGAGTGCCGGCATCTAACCCAATTTGCAGGAACACTCCTCAAGATACGACCTAGTGCCAGGCGCAACCCGCCTAGAGGTAGGGCCTCGTGAGTCCCGCACTGGCTCACGGGTGCCCAGATACACCTCACCTAGCCCTACCGTGCCGGCCACGTGTCAGGGCGGGGCTGTACACGCCCCGGGGGCTCCTCCCGGAGGGGAGCCCCCTCCCACGTACTAGTGGAAGCACCATGCTCCGCGCTGGCTGACGACACTGCCGAGGAGCGGCTATGCCCGTACACATACGGAAGCGCTATGCTCCGCGCTGGTGATAAACAACTGAGGGTGGCCTCCAGGCCGCATTAACCTCAGGGAGCCCAGAGCTCAGTGGCTAGCCTCATCGCAATGCCTCCCCTCGGGAGCGCCGCGCGAGGGGGCTAGGCACGGGGGCTACGACTGGGTCACGCCCAGACGTACGCCGCCCAGCCAGGCCCCTCGGGCCTGGTTCGTCGCGCGTCTCTCCCCGAGCGGAGCCAAGGTATGAAGGCCGTTTGAGCGTCAAGGGGGACCCCTGAGCATCACGACTCAGGGGCCTAACTGGTCCCGTAGCCCCTCACTCCTTAGTTCCGAAAGGCTATGCTGGGTAAGGTACGCGCGGGGTCGGGCTCTGCAGACGTAGAACGGTAGTCCCGCTTGCATCTCACCTCATCGCCCGCTGTTTGCGCGTCAAGGGGGACTCCTAAGCATCGCGACTCGGGAGCCTAACTGGCTCCGTAGCCCCTCACTCCTTAGTTCCGAAAGGCTATGCTGGGTGAGGTACGCGCGGAGTCGGGCTCTACAGATGTAGAACGGAAGATACACCTACATCATGCTTCCCTACTTGTTGTTCGTGCGCCAAGGGGGACTCCTGAGCATCGCGACTTAGGAGCCTAACTTGTCACGTAGCCCCTCATTCCTTTGGTCCCGTCCTGGTTTCCGGTCGGGGCTAATGCTGGGTGAGGTACGCGCGGGGCCGGGCTCTGCCGGCGTAGAACACAAGCAAGTAGGGAGGAAAAGCATAAAACTCAAGGAATTTAAAAGCAAATATTACAGTCCATACTGTCGTCTCAGTACCAAACGCAAGTTTAAATGCCTCCCCGAGGCGTGATGCATGTGCAGGAATTAAAAGAAGAACAGGAGCGGTAACGGAGTCACTTGTCGGCGGTGGAGCAGCGCGGAGTGGCGTCGCCTCGTGGAGCAGCAGGGCCGGCAGCGCCTTGCTTCAGCTTGGTGCTGAAGGCCCGGAACTTCCCCAGCAGCGCCTCCGCGCGCCCCTTCATGGCTTCGACAGCGGCGGCAGCACCCTCGCCGCTCACCGGCTCCAACAGGCTGTCGAGGTCGGCGCTGGGATCGCGAAGGTAGATGTGGGCGAAGACCCGCGTCAGCGCAGCAAAATACAGGACGCGCGCCTCGGCCTCAGCCGTGGGGCCAAGGCCAAGGGCAACATCCCCAAGGGCACGAACCAGGAAGGGAAGCATCTTGGCGGGGCGTCCTCGTCAACGGCCAGCGGGCTCTCCCGGCCACTCTCGTAAAGCGTCTTCAGCGAAGCACAAGCCTCCTTCTCCATGTCCGCGAAGGCCACGCGATCCTCGGCAAGGACCCGGGCCTTGCCGTCCAGCTCGGCCCTCGTCACCTCCAGCTCCTTCTTCAGCGCGCCTAGGCGGTCGCGGCGCTTCTTGAGCTTGGCCTCCCGGTCCTAGATGGCCGCCTCGCGAGCCTTCATGCCTTCTTCCTGCTCTTGGCGAAGGCGGACCTCCTCCGCGAGCTGGTCTCGCAGGCCTTGCAGCTCGTCCTCCAGCTCCTTGCAGCGATCACGGACTGCAACCACCTCCCTCAGGGCCGCGTCTCGATCAGCCTTTGCCTCGAGGGTGGCCTCCCTCTCTCCGTCATAGGCCGTCGAGGCCTGAACCAGCGCCACCCAAATCGAGGTGTCGGAGCGAATCCACCCCGAAGCCAGTTCCAGGCGCCCGGCCACCAGGCGAGGGTCGGCGCCAAGAAGATCCTGCCGCAGCCGGTCCAGTTCAGCAACGGCATGCTCCAGGACGGTAGAAGGGGATGGAGAAACAGCAGCCGGATGAGCAGGAGGAGAAAGCAGCGGCGGCACAACCACAGCGTCCCGAGGCGGAGTCTGCTGCGCCCCGATGGCGTGGTGGTGGCGGCAGACAAGGGCACCTCAGGAGTCACTTGGGCCATGGGGGCTGAGCTTGCCCCAGCCAGCTCAGCCAGGCCTTGCGAAGGCGACCGGGCAGGAGAGGCCCGTGCGTCACGATCACCATCCCCCACGGACACAGGCGCTGCCGTGATCGAAGCCTCGGGAGCCCCCTTCAGTTTCTTCGCTGCGGGCGCCAGCCTGTTCAAAAAGGGCGGACGTCAAGCCTCAGCAGCAGAACAAGAAATAAAGACAAGGATCGAGCACTTACGGGTCGACGCTGGAGAGCTCAAGCAGCTTCCGGCCATACTTGAAGCCAGAAAGCCAGCTAGAAGGATCGCCCTCAGGAAGGCCAGAAGCAGGAGGCGTGTCTGCGGTCCGCCTTGGGCCAGGGGCAGACCCACGGGAGAGCAGCCCGATCCTGTCCTTCTTCGGGATCGGGGGCAAGCTCCTGCCGACCTGCTCATTGTCCTCGTCATCGTCACTCGAAGAAAGGCGGAGGGAACGGGTTCTGCATCGGGGAAGGGGAGCCCTCGACTCTCCGTCAGTTGCCTCGGAGTCAGGGCCCTGCTCCCGCTCCTCTTCACCCCCCTCTTCGCTGGAGTCGCCGGAGGACATGTCCACCAGTCCCTCGGGAGCCACCACGGGCACGGGCCCGTCCCCGTTGAAGACGGGCATGGACTCCACCACCTGCTTCCAGTCGTCATGAAGGAACAAGGGCGCGGGCGCGCCCTCCAACCTTGCCACCTCGCCCCCGGCCAGAGATTGGATAACCGCGGTCAAATCCTCGTCGCCCAATGCCGCGGGGCTCGTATGAGGCCTCCACATCGGAGGTGAGTACTGCCGAAGCGGAGCCAATTGGTGCTCCAGAAACTCCTTCAGCAGCGACGCGCCGGTCAGCTTCGCCGCCGCCATGCTGGCCGGCTTCAGGTCCGCGTCCATCTTCTCCAGTACCGACTTCGCGCGGGTGTCCGTGAGCTCTGCTCGGCACCAGTCACTGAAACTCACGGGCTGCTCCGCGGGTAGGATCAGCCGAGGGTGGATGCGCCCGGCGTCTACCAAGACCCACTTGCTCCTGAAGCCCTCAATCCTCTTCCCGGGATTCGAAATGGCAATGGCGCCACCGCACGCGACGAAGCTCGCGCATGCGGAAGGGGAACCGCGGGTGACCCGGAGGTAGAAGTAGTGGCGCAGCAAGGCCACCGAGGGCTGCACCCCCACATGAGCCTCGCAGTAGTAGGCGAAGATCGCCAGAAGAAGGATGGAGTTGGGGTGGAGATGCAGAGCTTGTAAGTTGTAATGGCGGAGGACAGAGAGGAAGAACTCGGAGAAAGGAGGCAGCAGGCCCGCAGTAATGGAGCTTAAAAAGAGAGGGTAGAAGGTGCTCCCTCGGCCCTCAGGGGTGGCGGAGCTGACCTTGAACACCTGTGCCCCGTCGATTGCCTGCGCTGCCGCCATCCGGCGCAGCCGGGCAAGGCTCGCCTCTGACACATTCGGCAAGGCCGGAGGCTGACGAGGCGCCATGTCTTCCTAGGTCACACGGGAAGAGCAGATCTGGGAATTGGGAGGAAGGAAGGAGAGGCGCGAGAAAGGGGATCTAAGCAGCGACCGGAGAAAGAGAAAAGCAAAGCCTGGGCAGACACCGCACCTTTAATAACCTACACGGTTGCTGAAGCACTCACGTCCAATCAACCGCCACGCGGCGCCCAAGGCCGCAGGCTGTTAGGGCCCGCGGCGCTTCGCCCTTGCCCTTTCGCTTCTCAGCACGACCAAGTTCATGCGCGCCTTGGGCCTGGGGGCTACTGTCGGTGTTCTGGGAACGGTGGTCCCCGGACTTGCCTGCCTGCGGCCTGCGGCGTGGCTCAAAAGGGGGCCCAGCACGACCCATCTTCATCAACACAAGACCCAAGACCCTCGCGAGGGGCCAAGCCTTGCGGGGCGGACGACACGGTGCTTCCTCAGGAACGGCCTCGTCAGGCTGGCTCACGAGGAGGCGGAGAGATCAAGGCGGGGTACCTCGCGAGGTGCCCATGACGCAAGCCATGACGACCAAGGATGCCAGGCGGGCGCCAGCCCGCGCAACGTCTCCCTTTCCTCTTTGGTGCAAAGGGGGCAAGCGCAGGCGAGAGGATCAAGCAAAGGCACCCATTTTGGTGCAACAAGACCAAGACCAGTCCAACGGTGGGAAGGAGGTCATCATGGAGCCTAGAACGGCGTCACCACAGGGCCTTTGGCAAGCGAGGACCAACTTTAGTCAGGATAAGTGTACCAGATGTTCCCCTTCGAATTGGCCAATTGTTGGCGCCCTTCCCGCTCAATATTTGGGAAGAGGCCTAGGGCCTTTACCTATATATAGGACTAGCCACCCCCAGGGTAGAGGCATCTAGCGATCGGATCATCGAGAATTGGGTATCTAGAATCTGAGCAAGCAGAGAACAAGTGAGAGAGAGAGAGAGAAGGGCGGCTGAACTCCTCCTAGCAGTTCATCCCCTTAGCCAAGAACAGACCCTCGCGAGGCTGTTCTTCCCTGTATTGTTCATCACCATCAGCCCAAGAGGCAATCCACCCACCACAAACTAGAGTAGGGTATTACACCGCAATGGTGGCCCGAACTAGTATAAACTCTTTGTCTCTTGTGTTGCTCTTTCAGTAGTTAGATCTTTGCGAGATGGAGAGGTAGAGGGCATAATCTCCACGCGCACCCCGGAGTTTGAACCTTAAGGGTCTGCCGGAACCTGAAATCCGACAGGTTGGAGTTTCATCATATAGCCCGAGAAAACAATCAGGCAGCGGATGTCCTGGCACGCATTGGAGCAAAGCGCGATGCAGTCCCCCCAACATCTTTTTAGAAAGACTGTTCAAGCCATCAGTAGCATGGGAGGGGGAACCCGCAGATAACAGCCCGGACCTAACCACACCACCCGACGCCAAACAATCTGACACAATCGGAGGCTCCGCCACCAAAATTACACCTTCAGCCCACGTAATAATGGCGGTCACCGCCCCATGGACAGAACCATTCCTAGCCTACCTTACTAGGCAGGAACTCCCAGAGGACTAAGACGAGGCCCGCTGCATAGTGCAGCGATCTAAAGCCTATAAAGTCCATGAGGGAGAGCTTTATAAGAAAAGCACTACCGGAGTCCTTCAAAGGTGCATCTCCGAAGAGGAAGGGCGGAACCTTCTGGCTGAAATTCATGCCGGACTCGGTGGTCATCACGCCGCTGCTCGGTCCCTTGTTAGCAAGGCTTTCCGTACAAGCTTTTATTGGCCGACGGAGTCCAGCGATGCGTTGGTTGCCAACTTTTTGCCAACCAAAGCCATATGCCACCCACCGCACTCCAAACTATACCCATCACCTGGCCTTTTGCGGTCTGGGGGCTTGACATGGTCGGACCCCTTAAAGGTGGGACCCATAAGAAAAAATACTTACTGGTCATGGTGGATAAGTTCACCAAATGGATAGAAGCCAAGCCTGTTAAAACGGCCGAATCCGGACCTGTGATAGACTTCATATCTGGGGTTGTACACCGTTATGGCGTCCCCCATAGCATCATAACCGATAACAGTACAAACTTTACCGCCGATGAGGTAAAACTCTGGTGCAAAAACATGGGCATCAAGCTCGATTATGCTTCCGTCTATCACCCACAAACCAACGGTCAGGTCGAACGTGAAAATGGTCTTATCATGAGCGGCATCAAACCCAGACTAGTGCGGTCCCTCAAGGAATCTAACACGCACTGGGTAGAGGAGCTCGACTCCGTACTCTGGGGGCTGCGGACCACGCCGAATCGCACCACCGGATACACACCATTCTTTATGGTGTACGGCGCAGAGGCAGTTCTGCCTTGCGACATAATTCATGACTCACCTCGAGTGCGCATGTACGAAGAAAGAGAAGCCGAGCTCGATCGGCAGGAAAGTCTGGACGCCTTGGAGGAGGAACGCGACATGGCAAAAGCTCGTTCCGCATTTTATCAACAGCAGGCTCGAAGATATGAAAGCAGAGAAGTACGGGCAAAAAATTACAATGTTGGCGAACTAGTTCTACGTCTATCGGATAAGAAAAAGGACAAACTCAAGCCCAAGTGGGAAGGTCCCTTCATTATCGACCAAGTCCTGACTGGTGGAGCGTACCGCCTGCGAGATGCGTCGGATAACCGACTCGAGCCGAACCCATGGAACGCCGCCCGTCTCCGAAGATTCTATGCCTAGCGCCGGACTCTATGTTTGTCTCCTTCCTCTGTCCATTTTTTACATTTTTCTGTCTTACATTTCTCTCCTTCCCCTCTTTTCTTTTATAGCCCTTAAAGGCTCATCAAGTGATGCGCTACTCGCGCTCATTAAACCTGGGGGCTTCTTTAATAGAAGCTTATTTATACGGGCTTCACGCCCAACACATGCGTCAAACTTCCGCATGTACCTTTTCCTTCACCATTATATGCATCAATATGACTTAAGTTTTGGCCAAGATGGGTTGCCTGGCTCCTGTGCTTACCCCTACGTTCCCGATTATTCGGCTAGGCGGTAAAGGGAGCACCTCTGCGATTGTTACTGCCGGGTCAGCCGGATGTGTACCTCAGACTGGGTGAAGCCGAAAGCTAGCGTTCTTAAGGGAATATTCGGTCGGTGAACTAAAAGATGACCTTTTTTACTTATTCGTATACATGCCCCCAGATGATTTTTCTGCATTTGCAGTCCGGACATGCACTTTAGGGCATGCCTCCCAGAGAAAGGAACCCCTAACGGAATTATTCTCTCTGGAAGATGTTTCTTACTAACCATTTAATATAACATAACTAGTTGGGCACTTGTCTGATAAAGCACTAATGACCCCTACGCCTGGTCTCCATGCATACCCCGGTTCTTACATAACCGGTCGGGTATTCGGACACACTCCGGACCGTCAGGTCCCGAGGTAGAAGCGAAAAGGTCGGCAATGACAAACGATCTATAATCCGGCTAGAAGGCATTACACATGTCAATTGAAAATTACATAGTCATTCTGACTGATTGTATTCCTCCTCTATACCATCTAACAGGCTGTCTAATTTACAGTCCTGCTGAGAATACTTTGCGGCCAACTCTACTTGGCCATACACTAAGCTTACAGGGATCTCCTTCCCGTCAGGCCCCACAGGTTCGACCTCGGCCATGTGGTTTGGGTCAGACTTCGTAAACCGGGTCTTCACCATGGCCCAGGCCTCCCTAGCGCCTTGTCGGCAGGCCGATATCTTCCACAACCGGAAGCGCCGCCGAGCTCCCTTCAGCTTCTTCGCAAGCTCTCCAAGGCCCTCGGGCGCGGAGTGGGCAGGCCATAAGGCTTGGGCAACGCCTCGCATCGCCTGCCGAACTCGCTCGTGCAGTTGCAAGAGCTCGGGAAGAAGGTCACCCGTAGAACCGGGCATCTCCTCTGCAGGACGACCTGTGAGCATACCTACAGACATTACTCTGTTAGTCGACTTCCTCGCCGAACTCTTTTTTCAAAGTTCGTTCAAGCACTTACTAAATATGCCGCATCGAAGCCGTTGATTCTCCTTAATAGAGTCCGACAGCTGGCCACGAACATCTTTAAGTTCGACGTCCAGCTTGGTGTTGGCATCCTGAAGATCATTCTTCTCTCGCCTCACCTTTGTCAATCTACTCTCACCGGCCTTTAGCCGGCGTAAGAGTTGTTGCTTTTCCGGATCGAGTCCGGCACCATCTGCAATATGATTTGTCAGATTTGCACCCACGCCGCACAATACTAATCTTTCGCAGTGTATCTTACCTAAGGGGGTCTCTTTGGGCTCCCCTGCCGCGGCTAGTGCGGCCTCCAGTTGGGCCCTGCACTTTTCCAGCTCCTGGGACAGTACGATATTCTTCTCTGCAAGAACCTGCACAATAAATGATCCATAAATCAGTTATTCTAACTGTTTCAAGTCTCGGGGGCTACTGGTATATATATATATATATATATATATATATATATATATATATATATATATTTTTGACCAAAATTTTGTTACCCGTATGTCTTTTACATACTGCTCCGTGGCTCTGGCTAAGCCATTTTGAGTGGCACGGAGGTACGCGTCTCCCGAATTGAAGGCATCTAAAGCCTCTTGGGAGAAACAAGCATCGCGTAGAACTGTCCGGCGACGCCTGTGGTTCATGGCACTCTCCACCTCAGAATTTGTGGCAGATAGCCTGTCCGCATCCTCTGTCGGAGGAGCGTCCAGTGCGCGCCTTGTGCTCGCCTCCGCTTCTTGGCCAGACGTTGGAGCCTGGCTGGTGGAGGCGCGATTGGCAACCTCTCCGGATATAGTCCGGTGAGGTCTCTTCGTCCTGAAGATAGCACGAATGTTAATATGCCCTGAAGGAATAACACCAGGGAAACAGAGGGCGTGCTATACCTTTGCGTCGGCATCTCAGTCCGGACTACATTCCTTTTTGCCCCACGGGGCCCTGCGGCCCCTCGTTGGCTAGCTGCCGCAGGTTCGGCCTCCCGCCTCAGAAATCTCCCCTGCAAAACACGGTTGTCGTCAGAAACACCGGAATACGTGAGAATGGGATCTCTCTCAAGGGAATGAGACTCCGGTTTCTGTCACCTGGGAGGCTGGGATTAACCCTGGGTAATCAGCCGTAATGGCTACCAAGGTATTATCCTTGCTTAGCTGATGGAACACCCCGTCGATAAGCTCCACCGATATGTCCGGATCCTCTTCGGAGTCCGGATCGAGGGACCGTTCTGGGTCCTCGGGCTGTGTCGGGCGGCTGTGTATATCCTTTACCTCCTGTCGCAGTTCCTGCATTGAAGTTGTTAGACTACATATCTAACTGTGGGAGTATAAAACAAACGGGCAAGCGCAATTGTTCACTTACCCAACTTGGAGGATCGTACATAGTAAATCCGGCCCGCGGGTTGACGCGGAGGAATTCCTCCTTTTCTCCCTTGTACAAAGAGGATAAAATCTTTACTAGAGCGGCAACTGAGGCTGGCCCCTTACGACCGTAACGGGTGGCGTCATCCTCCCCGTTAAAATCCCACATGGGGTGGCCTCTATATTGAAGCGGCTGCACCCCCCGCACAATGCATGCGGCCATGACTCCAATCATGGTCAGTCCGGAATGAGCCAACAGTCTTATCCCACCCATCAGGTAAAGGACGTCTCTGTCGCTTTCTCTCTGAGAGCTCCGCGGACGCCAGCTCAAGCGTTTCTTCAATGGAGCACTTTTGAACTCAGGGAGACCGACCCGGATAGGGTCCGGTAGCAGGACATCATCTATGTAAAACCATTCCGAAGGCCAGTCCTCGGACGCCTTCTTTGGGGTTCCGGATAGTTATCCGGTCCCGACGACGCGCCATACTTCGGCTCCGCCCACTTGATATACAGACCCCTCTTGAGAACGGGGCACCAGGCAGAATATCCTCTTCCACAGCGCGAAATGAGCCTCAGCACCCAAAAATAGCTCACAAAGGGCGACGAAGCCCGCGATATGCAGTATGGAGGCGGGCGTGAGATTGTGTAGCTGGAGGCCGTAGAACTCCAGAAGCCCATGGAGAAATGGATGAATTGGAAATCCCAGTCCCCTTATTAGATAGGGGACGAGGCACACCCGCTCTCCTTTAGAGGGATTGGGAGTGCTCTTCGCTTGTTTTCCGCCATTGTAGGTGGCGAGTCCGGCTCGGACTGGGACCATGTAAGCCTGAGGGAGAAACCCCTTGGCTTGAAGCGGCACTAACTCGCTGTGTGGGATGGAGCAACTCTCCCAGTCTCCGGGTTTAGGACCGGAAGGGCGAGGGGAGGAGCTGCGGCGGCTGGCCATGTTGGAATGGACCTTTGCTGGAGGCGCTCTGATGATAACTCGTGGTGAGGAGAAGATGTGGTTTGGATCTGAATCCTCATCCTGTTAAATAGGCAGCTCGTTTATGCGGCTAGGAGCGTGGATGTAAAAACATCCCGGCTTTTCGCATTCGTTTGACACGTGGAAGATGGCCATTTTTGGGCGTGGAAGCCGAGGAGCGCTACATTACAAAAATCGGACATTATTCCTACAGGTACACAGAATTTGGAGAAGAACCCGCCTTGCAATGCCGAAGACAATCTGCGCGCCGGACTCTTCGTCATTCAAGCCTGGTTCGGGGGCTCTGAGGGAGTCCTAGATTAGGGGGTGTTCGGATAGCCGAACTATACCTTCAGCCGGACTCCAGGACTATGAAGATACAAGATTGAAGACTTCATCCCGTGTCCGGATGGGACTTTCCTTGGCATGGAAGGCAAGCTTGGCGATGCGGATATTCAAGATCTCCTACCATTGTAACCGACTCTGTGTAACCCTAACCCTATCCGGTGTCTATATAAACCGGAGATATTCAAGATCTCCTAACATTGTAACCGACTCTGTGTAACCCTAACCCTATCCGGTGTCTATATAAACCGGAGGCATTGTAACCGACTCTGTGTAACCCTAACCCTATCCGGTGTCTATATAAACCAGAGGACCTCCGGTTTATACAAACATCGGATAGGGTTAGGGTTACACAGAGTCGGTTACAATGGTAGGAGATCTTGAATATCCGCATCGCCAAGCTTGCCTTCCACGCCAAGGAAAGTCCCATCCGGACACGGGACGAAGTCTTCAATCTTGTATCTTCATAGTCCTGGAGTCCGGCTGAAGGTATAGTCCGGCTATCCGAACACCCCCTAATCCAGGACTCCCTCAGTAGACAAGACCACTAGTTTCAAGAAAAGGGCAAAGGGAAGAAGGGGAACTTCAAGAAGAACGGCAAGCAAGTTGCTGCTCAAGTGAAGAAGCCCAAGTCTGGTCCTAAGCCTGAGACTAAGTGCTTCTACTGTAAAGGGACTGGTCACTGGAAGCGGAACTGCCCCAAGTATTTGGCGGATAAGAAGGATGGCAAAGTGAACAAAGGTATATTTGATATACAGATTATTGATGTGTATTTTACTAGTGTTCGTAGCAACCCCTCGGTATTTGATACTGGTTCAGTTGCTAAGAGTAGTAACTCGAAACGGGAGTTGCAGAATGAACAGAGACTAGTTAAGGGTGAAGTGATGCTGTGTGTTGGAAGTGGTTCCAAAATTGATATGATCATCACAGCACACTCCCTATACTTTCGGGATTAGTGTTGAACCTAATTAAGTGTTATTTGGTGTTTGCGTTGAGCATGAATATGATTTGATCATGTTTATTTCAATACGTTTATTCATTTAAGTAAGAGAATAAATTGTTGTTCTGTTTACATGAATAAAGCCTTATATGGTTACACACCCAATGAAAATGGTTCGTTGGATCTCGATCATAGTGATACACATATTCATAATATTGAAACCAAAAGATGAAAAGTTAATAATGATAGTGCAACTTATTTGTGGCACTGCCGTTTAGGCCATATTGGTGTAAAGTGCATGAAGAAACTCCATGCTGATGGGCTTTTGGAATTACTTGATTATGAATCACTTGATGCTTGCGAACCATGCCTCATGGGCAAGATGACTAAGAATCCATTCTCCGGAACAATGGAGCGAGCAACTGACTTATTGGAAATAATACATACTGATGTATGCGATCCGATGAGTGTTAAGGCTCGCGGCGGGTATCGTTATTATCTGACCTTCACGGATGATTTGAGCAGATATGGGTATATCTACTTGATGAAACATAAGTCTGAAACATTTGAAAAGTTCAAAGATTTTCAGAGTGAAGTGGAAAATCATCGTGACAAGAAAATAAAGTTTCTACGATCAGATAGCGGAGACGAATATTTGAGTTACGAGTTTGGTCTTCAATTAAAACAATGTGGAATAGTTTCACAAACTCATGCCACCTGGAACACCACAGCATAATGGTGTGTCCGAACGTCATAACCGTACTTTATTGGATTTAGTGCAATCTATGATGTTTCTTACCGATTTACCACTATCATTTTGGGGTTATGTATTAGAGACAACAGCATCCACGTTAACAGGGCACCATCTAAATCTGTTGAGACGACACCGTATGAACTATGGTTTGGCAAGAAACCAAAGTTGTCGTTTCTTAAAGTTTGGGACTGCGATGCTTATGTGAAAAAGTTTCAACATGATAAGCTCAAACCCAAATCGGAGAAATGTGTCTTCATAGGATACCCAAAGAGTCAGTTGGGTACACCTTCTATCACAGATCCGAAGGCAAGACATTCATTGCTAAGAATGGATCCTTTCTAGAGAAGGAGTTTCTCTCGAAAGAAGTGAGTGGGAGGAAAGTAGAACTTGATGAGGTAACTGTACCTGCTCCCTTATTGGAAAGTAGTTCATCACAGAAATCTGTTCCTGTGACTCCTACACCAATTAGTGAGGAAGCTAATGATGATGATCATGTAACTTCAGATCAAGTTACTACCGAACCTCATAGGTAAACCAGAGTGAGATCCGCACCAGAGTGGTACGGTAATCCTGTTCTGGAGGTCATGTTACTTGACCATGACGAATCTACGAACTATGAGGAAGCGATGATGAGCCCAGATTCCACGAAATGGTTTGAGGCCATGAAATCTGACATGGGATTCATGTATGAGAACAAAGTATGGACTTTGATTGACTTGCCCAAATGATCGGCGAGCCATTAAGATTAAATGGATCTTCAAGAGGAAGACCGACGCTGATAGTAGTGTTACTATCTACAAAGCTAGAATTGTCGCAAAAGGTTTTCGACAAGTTCAAGATGTTGACTACGATGAGAGTTTCTCACTCGTATCTATGCTTAAGTCTGTCCGAATCATGTTAGCAATTTCCGCATTTTATGAAATCTGGCAAATGGATAAACAAAACTGCATTCCTTAATGTATTTATTAAATAAGAGTTGTATATGATGCAACCAGAAGGTTTTGTCAATCCTAAAGGTGCTAACAAAATATGCAAGCTCCAGCGATCCATCTATGGACTGGTGCAAGCATCTCGGAGTTGGAATACATGCTTTGATAAGTTGAACAAAGCATATAGTATTATACAGACTTGCGATGAAGCCTGTATTTACAAGAAAGTGAGTGGGAGCACTACAACATTTCTGTAAGTAAATGTGAATGACATATTGTTGATCGGAGATAATGTAGAATTATTCTGCAAAGCATAAAGGAGTGTTTGAAAGGAGTTTTTCAAAGAAAGACCTCGGTGAAGCTACTTACATATTGAGCATCAAGATCTATATAGATAGATCAAGACACTTGATGAGTTTTTCCAATGAGTACATACCTTGACAGGATTTTGAAGTAGTTCAAAATGGAACAGTCAAAGAAAGAGTTCTTGCCTGTGTTACAAGGTGTGAATTGAGTAAGACACAAAGCCCGACCATGACAGAAGATAGAAAGAGAATGAAAGTCATTCCCTATACCTCAGCCATAGGTTCTATAAAGTATGTCATGTTGTGTACCAGATCTATTGTATGCCCTACACTGAGTTAAGCAAGGGAGTACAATAGTGATCTAGGAGTAGATCACTGGACAACGGTTAAAATTATCCTTAGTGGAATAAGGAAATATTTCTCGGTTATGGAGGTGACAAAAGGTTCGTCGTAAAGAGTTACGTCGATGCAAGTTTTGACACAGATCTAGATGACTCTAAGTCTCGATCTAGATACATATTGAAAGTGGGAGCAATTAGCTAGAGTAGCTCCGTGGAGAGCATTGTTGACATAGAGATTTTGCAAAATACATACGGATCTGAATGTGGCAGACCCGTTGACTAAACATCTCACACAAGCAAAACATGATCACACCTTAGTACTCTTTGGGTGTTAATCACATAGCGATGTGAACTAGATTATGGACTCTAGTAAACCCTTTGGGTGTTGGTCACATGGCGATGTGAACTATGGGTGTTAATCACATGATGATGTGAACTATCGATGTTAATCATATGGTGATGTGATCTAGATTATTGACTCTAGTGCAAGTGGGAGACTGGAGGAAATATGCCTAGAGGCAATAATAAGGTTATTATTTATTTCCTTATTTCATGATAAATGTTTATTAATCATGCTAGAATTGTATTAACCAGAAACATAATACATGTGTGAATACATAGACAAACATAGTGTCACTAGTATGCCTCTACTTGACTAGCTCGTTAATCAAAGATGGTTAAGTTTCCTAACCATAGACATGAGTTGTCATTTGATTAACGGGATCACATCATTAGGAGAATGATGTGATTGAGTTGACCCATTCCGTTAGCTTATCACTCGATCGTTTAGTATGTTAGTATTGCTTTCTTCATGACTTATACATGTTCCTATGACTATGAGATTATGCAACTCCCGTTTACCGGAGGAACACTTTGTGTGCTACCAAACGTCACAACGTAACTGGGTGATTATAAAGGTGATCTACAGGTGTCTCCGAAGGTACTTGTTGGGTTGGCGTATTTCGAGATTAGGATTTGTCACTCCGATTGTCGGAGAGGTATCTCTGGGCCCGCTCGGTAATGCACATCACTATAATCCTTGCAAGCATTGCAACTAATGAGTTAGTTGCGGGATGATGTATTACAGAACGAGTAAAGAGACTTGCCGGTAACGAGATTGAACTAGGTATTGAGATACTGACGATCGAATCTCGGGCAAGTAACATACCAATGACAAAGGGAACAACGTATGTTGTTATGTGGTTTGACCGACAAAGATCTTCGTAGAATATGTGGGAGACAATATGAGCATCCAGGTTCCGCTATTGGTTATTGACCGGAGACGTGTCTCGGTCATGTCTACATAGTTCTCGAACCCGTAGGGTCCGCACGCTTAAAGTTTCAATGACGGTTATATTATGAGTTTATGAGTTTTGATGTACCGAAGGAGTTCGGAGTCCTGGATGAGATCGGGGACATGTCGAGGAGTCTCGAAATGGTCGAGACGTAAAGATCAATATATTGGACGACTATATTCGGACAACGGAAAGGTTCCGAGTGATTCGGGTATTTATCGGAGTACCGGAGAGTTACGGGAATTCGCTAGGGAGTATATGGGCCTTATTGGGCCATACGGGAATAGAGGAGAGAGGCCAAAAGGAAGGAGGCGCGCGCCCACCCTCTGGTACGAATTGGACAAGGGGTGCATCCCCCCTTTTCCTTCTTCCTCTCCCCCTCCTTCCTTCTCTCCTACTCCAACAAGGAAAGGAGGAGTCCTACTCCCGGTGGGAGTAGGACTCGCCCCTTGGTGCGCCCTCCTCCTAGGCCGGCCGCCTCCCCCCTTGCTCCTTTATATACGGGGGCAGGAGGGCACCCCATAGACACAACAATTGATATGTTTGATCTTTTAGCCGTGTGCGGTGCCCCCCTCCACCATAGTCCACCTCGATAATACTGTAGCAGTGCTTAGGTGAAGGCCTGCGTCGGTAGAACATCAACATCGTCACCACGCCGTCGTGCTGATGAAACTCTCCCTCAACACTCGGCTGGATCGGAGTTCGAGGGACGTCATCGGGCTGAACGTGTATTGAACTCGGAGGTGCCGTGCGTTCGGTACTTGATCGGTCGGATCATGAAGACGTACGACTACATCAACAGTGTTGTGCTAACGCTTCCGCTTTCGGTCTACGAGGGTACGCAGACAACACTCTCCCCTCTCGTTGCTATGCATCACCATGATCTTGCGTGTGCGTAGGATTTTTTTTGAAATTACTATGTTCCCCAACATGGAGCTGCTCATAGGGCACTTGAAGGTTGTCGAACGTGTCGACGGACAGGACATTGAGCCCTGCGCCATCGTCGATGAGGGTCCTGGTAACTTGCACATTGTTGATGACTGGGGAGCACAACATAGGGAGTGCGCAGGCGGTGGCTGCGCACTTGAGCTGGTCTACTGAGCTGAAGGTGATGGCGCATTGGGACCACCTGAGGGGGTGCGTGGCCTCGAGCCTGGGGAGTGCCGCGTTCACCTCACAAGCAAACTGTTTGAAGATGCACTGAGAGGCTGGGGCCTACGCGCCGCCCAAGATGCAAGCAATTGCGCGCGGCTCCTGGAAGCCCCCAGCCCCCTCGTCCTGGTGGTGGTCGTCGTTCCTCCTTGGTGGTGGCAGCCGGGGAAGACTGGCATTGCCCTGGGGACGATCCTCACGAGGCGGGTCTCTCCAAGCGCCCTCGCGAGGTTGGTCCTGCCAGCGATCCTCACGAGGCCGGTCACGCCACTCCTGGCGCGGGCCACGGTCTTACCAGCGTCCACCTCCACGTCCTCCTCCACGGCCGTAGCCCCGGTCGTTGAGCTCGGGGCGTCGACCGTAGCGTCCTTCTCGTATGGCTCTGAGCTCTTGGCAGTCGCTGGTGTTGTGGGTGTTCAGGTTGTGGAAGGCACAGAACGGCCGATTGTTCTTGGACGACTCAGGCTGATCTCTGCCTCTCTTGGTGTCGGGCTCCGCTGCGAGCACCACTGCTTCTTTGCGCTTCACATCCTTGGCCTTGGCCTTCTTCTCCTCCGCCGCTGTAGCTGGCAGCTCGAGGAGGGAGAGACGCCCCTCCTCAGCTCTTGCCCACTTGGTCGCCAAGTTGAACAACTCCTGTGAGGTGCAGAGCTCCTCGTGGATAGCCAGCTCTTCCTTCATCTTGACGTCACGGACGCTGTCGGAAAACGCGGAGATGATGGCCTCGTCTGTGACCTTGGGGATCTTGAGGCGGGTGTTGTTGAAGCGCTGGATGTACTTCTGGAGAGTCTCTCCTGGCTGTTGCTTGATGCGGCGCAGGTC
Organism: Aegilops umbellulata; assembly: GCA_032464435.1. Lineage (NCBI taxonomy): Eukaryota > Viridiplantae > Streptophyta > Magnoliopsida > Poales > Poaceae > Aegilops > Aegilops umbellulata. Next base: position 339,159,021 of record CP136058.1, read on the forward strand.
ACCCGTGGCTGGAGGACGGTCGCGAGTGCCCTGGAAGTTGGCGATGAAGCGGTCGCGCATCTCGTCCCAGGAGGAGATTGAGCCATGCTGCAGGTTCAGGAGCCAGGAGCGGGCCCCGTCCTTGAGAGCCATGGGAAACCAGTTCGCCATGACTTTTTCGTCGCTGTTGGCTGCTTTGATGCTCAGCTCATAGAGCTGTAGGAACTCCGCGGGGTCTGCGGTGCCGTCGTAGCGAGGAGGCAAATCTGGCTTGAACTTGCCTGGCCAAGCGACGCTACGCAGCTCGGGGGTGAAGGCGCGGCAGCCGGCCGTGGTTGCCGAGGCCCGCTTCAGGGGTGGAGCTTGGTCTTGACGGGGTTCGCGCTGCGCCGCTGCAGGCGGTGCGCGGTCCTGACGAGGTGGCGCGGGGAGCGCCAGTGCAGCTTCTCGCGGCCGCAGGATTTCTTGGCAGCTTCTTTCTTCGCGCGCGTGCGCCAGGCATGGTGGATCACGCCGTGGAGGTGCGCGCCTCGGTGCCAAGGCACCATCTTGGGGGTGAGGTGGTGGAGGTATGCCATGAGCCCCATCGCCCGCGGCTGGTTGAGGAAGAGGCAGAGAGTTGGACGGCGCTGGGGAGCCCCCTGCGGCGCGGACGAGCTCGGCGACGCGGTCGAGCCACTCCTCGTAGACGTCGTCGACAGGGCCGTAGCGCAGGAGCTCATTCGCCGCTATGAGCGCGGCTCGTGCCTCCATGGGAGCGCGGTACGCGTGGGACGAAGAACCAGCAAGGGTGAGTGATGGAGTGGCGGTGCGTCCGTCCTGCCGCACCGAGGGATGCAGCGAGGACGCCTGCTACTTGTTCCCCGCCGGGTCGGTGGCAGCATTGGCGATGGGAGACGGAGAACGGGCCGGTGGCAGCGTTGGCGATGGGAGCCGTCTAAGCGACGCGGGCGGAGAGGGCATCCCGACGCTCAGCTCAAGCACGGCGAGCGTCCGCCATGGAAACAACGGAGCGATGGAGCAGCGAACCGTTCGAAGGGGAACCACGGCGCACACCTACCTGGCACGCCAAATGTCGGATGTGGGGCTCCGGCTAACCCTTAAGGTTCGAACACTGGGGTGCGCGCGAAGTCTTTCCCTCCTACCGATCTACGCTCAAGCTCGCTAGGATCCTGCGGACGAACTCGACGAACTCACAACACAGAAAGGGACACGGGGTTATACTGGTTCGGGCCACCGTTGTGGTGTAATACCCTACTCCAGTGTGGTGGTGGTGGATTGCCTCTTGGGCTGATGATGAACAGTACAAGGGAAGAACAGCCTCCTGAGGTTGAGGTGTTCTTGTGCGTATGGATTTGTGGCGTGTGGAGTCGATGAACTTCTCCCTTCACTACTGTGGTGGCTAGTCCTATTTATAGAGGCCCTGGTCCTCTTCCCAAATATCGAGCGGGAAGGGAGCCAACAACGGCGGGCAAATTTGAAGGGGGACAACTAGTACAAGCTATCTTGACAAAAGCGGTCTTCGCCTGCGAAAAGCCCTGGGGTGACGCCGTCTTGGGCTCCATGATGACCTCCGCCTTGTCATCCTTCTGGTCTTGGTCTTGTTGCACCAATATGGTAACCTTTGTCTGATGCCTCGGTACTCTTCGTCTGCGCTTGCCTCCTTAGCACAAAAGAGGAAACAAGGACTCTGCGTGCACCGGCACCCGCCTGGCGCCGTCCGTCATGGCTCACGTCACGAGTCCCTCATGAGGTTTGCCCCGCCTTGATATCTCCGCTCCTTGTGAGCCTGCCTGGCTAGGCCACTCTAGAGGAGGTCTTGTGTCGTTCGCCTCGCGAGGCTTGGACCCTCGCAAAGGTCTTGGATGCCTTTTTGATGAAGATGGGCCGCACGGCCGCTGCTTAGCCACACCATGGGCCGCAGGCAGGCAAGTCTAGGGACCCCCGTTCCCAGAACGCCGACAGGAGTAAGTGCATGCATGTGTGTACCCGGGGTGGAAGCACTGCATGCATGTGTGTACGCATTATTTCCTCTAGTAATAGACACCGTGCGGTAACTACCAATGCTATTTTTCAGCCGACCGCTAGTCGCCTTGGTCCCAGAGATTTTCTCTTTTTCGGAAGCGCGCTCTATAAACAGTGACGGATGGAGTAGTATGAGAGGATTCAAAGAAGAGCGTATTGATGGGGCTTATGATTTGACTGCTCATTACTCACTATTAATGCGGCGCAACGACCAGACTGAGTCTCCCATGCGGCTGTGCACTACCCCCTCGGTTCTTAAATATACTCCGGAGTATTTGTCTTTCTAGAGATTTCAACGAGTGACTACTCAAATATTTGTCTTTTTAGAGATTCAAATGGACTACTACATACGGATGTATATAGACATACTTTAGAGTGTAGATTCACTCATTTTTCTCCGTATGTAGTTGATACGTCTCCAACGTATCTATAATCTTACATTCTTAAGAAGTTGATCCCCACTACTAGTCATTCTCTTAACATGCACACTATCCACGTCATCAGTGGTACACGTCAGCAGTTTTTAGATCCATGCACCCAATTGTGAGACACTCATGCTTCCACCCCAGCTCGCATGCAACAAATATTTAGCAAGAAAATTTTGTCTATCGCTAGACTCTGATCCAGTGGCATACGTATTTAGAGGGCCGAAAAATCAGAGAATTAATAAAGCTTGCAAACTATTGCCAGGAATAAATCTAGCTTTGATTGGAGCCAACGGAAATAACAACGCATGCACTTTGATTGGCTATTCATGTGCATGCGGATCGTGCTACGGTGCTAGGAAGATGAACCGAGAGAAAGAGAGCATATGCAGTAACTGCCCCGGTTTTAAGGGAGTGCACTGAATTTTTTCCATAACTGAAAGACTCAGATTGGTCATCTTCTGAACTTTCTTCTCATATTAATGATCTGATCAAGGAACTCTTCAATTCGTAGCTCCACCTCCTCCCGATATATTCGCCTCCCTCTGTTTCGCCTCCCTCCTCCACGCATATATTTACGGTGACCTTTCTCAGAGAATACTACGAGTAGATTTTTAGATCAATAGTTCATCTACTCTTTGTTGATTTACGTTTCTGGACCTGTCGTTGGCATCGCTGCCATAGAGCCGGCAACGTGGACTGCGTGGAGTGCATCCACTGCGTCCCCTCGAACTACGGCCACAGCCACGTCGTCGCCAAGATTCTTGTGTCCGCCCAGAACTACGACCACGGTCGCGCTGTCGCCAAATCGTAACAGAAATACAGAATACGATTGAACGGTGTTACTGCTGCGGCACGTCATGGCGGACAACGTGTGCGCCTTACCGGTATGAGCTCTGCTTCTGCCCTGGCCTGTAGGTGCGGCTGCATCATCTTCATCTTCACTAGGGCCGGGCGGCCGGCGACTCGGTCGGACATCATCTCACCACAGATGGCATCTCTACCCCTTCCACTATGACAGGGCGCTTGCCGAAGAGGTGGACGGATAGGCGTCCACCACGCTGATGGCGGTGAGCTATTCCACCTCTGTCGCGTGGGTGCAGATGTTGTACATGATCGGCATCATCCGACCGGAAGGTGATGGAGGCGAGTCGCCGTTGCCAAGAAAAAGACCATGGTACACGCTCCAGTTTCCTCCTACTTAAAATTGTATTGTTCAGTAAGCAATTACTACATTGGCTGCTAACAAGTACAGTAATAGTCAAAACATTCTTCATCTTGGCTGGAAGAGTCCAAACTTTTACTCTGATGCAGCCTAGAACGCTCCCAGTACAATTTCTCACGTCATTCCTGGTCAGAAATGATTCATAAAATGGGAGTTCACGAACCAAACTTCTTCTGTGACTATCAAACATTCGTGCAAGCTATGGACAGTCAAGATCCTTACACTGCTGCTTGGCTTCCCCTTTTATTTCCTCCCGGCCTTAGCAACTGTTCTCTTTTCTCTGTTGCACTGGTGAGTGAGCAGGTCACCACTTCTTACAAAACATTTAGTTCTCATATGCGTCATAGGTAGGCGTCCGTCACAAACAATAATTCTCTCCTGATTGGATATAGATTGGGTGGAATGGTTCGTGCGGCTGAGTTCATGTCAATTTATTTTGCGCATTGATTAATCTTTTACATTATTATTATTTGCTATTATTTGAGAAGCAATGCCAATCTGAGGCCTACATTTAGTCTGCTAAAATTAAGTCACTCCCTCTCATGTTGTTTCTACATATCATTGTTTTGTCATGTCGACAAGGTCTATGGATGAAAAATGCAAACAAGCTACAAATGAGGTGAACCAATGTAAACTATGATATGGTCAAGGCTAATCTCATTTCCATGATGTTGTTCCCACATACGGTGTTTTTCAGTCATTACTTTTGGATCTCTAATTTAAAGACTATTGTTGATCATGGACGAAAGCTTCAATTTATGTTGATAGCAGATTTCTATAACCAAACATGTTACAATTCATAAAATATTAGAGATGTCCCCCTTTCTCATTGGCAAGCTATTTTATACATAGGAAGTTCGTAGAATATGAAGCCTTCGAAGCAGCGCTTTATATGAAATTTATGCCAAGTGAGCCTCTTTCAGTCTTCATGCTTGCTAAGATCGTTTTGTTTTCAAACTTTTGAGCATAAGTATGCACAAAACAACATGATAATAATTGGTTTCTAAGCCAAGTGGTACTTGCTAACATCACTGTTTCAACCCTATTATGTTATGTCATTGTATTATAGTTGCATTCTACACCCACTTTATCACCAATGCCAACTTACTAATTTTTGTGGCATCAACTTTAGTGAATTACATGTTCAATCCATAACTAATCATCATAGTCATTTCTAGAAATATCATGTTGTTTGATTGGTCTTCCAACACCGAGTGGTAAGGGAAACGGGAAGATGGACATGTATGATGTATCTATGCCATGGCACGAACAACGGAATGTCACTCAAAATTGTTATGTAGGTGTGTGTTTCCCACTTAACAAGCTATCATAATTTATCTTATAAATTTTTTGTATTCCTTTCCTTCTTTTTCTTCTTTGAGTTCCCGCCGCAACGCGCGGGGTGTCATCTAGTTTATGAAGTATTCATGCTATTATACTATCCTTCTAGGATGTTTTATATGCATTTATATGATATTTTATATGATTTTTGGGAATAACCTATTAACCTAGAGCCCAGTGCCAGTTTCTGTTTTCTTCTTGTTTTAGAGTATCGCAGAAAAGGAAAACTAAACGGAGTCCAATTGACGTGCCACTTGACGGAGATCATTTTTGGACCAGAAGAAGCCCACGGAGTACCAGAAGCAGGCCAGAAGAGTCCCGGGCTGCCCACGAGGGTGGGGGGCACGCCCACCCCCTAGGGCGCGCCCCCTACCTCATGGACAGCCCGGAGACCCCCCTGACGTGAAATCAACGCAAAACTCTTCTATATATACCCAAACTTCCAGAAAGAAACCGAGATCGAAAGTTCCGCCGCCGCAAGCCTCTTTAGCCACGAGAAGTCAATCTAGGCCCTCTCTGGCACCCTGTCGAAGGGGGCCATCATCACCGGTGGCCATGGAGGAGTATCCCGTAGGGGCCATCATCACCATGAAGGCCAAGGACCAGAGGGAGGAGGCCATGGAGGAGGAAGCACAAGGGGGAGAACCTCTCCTCCTCTCTCTCGGTGGCGCCGAAGTGCCATCGGGAGGGGAATCACCACGGTGATCGTCTTCATCAACATCACCACCATCATCACCATCCTCATCTCTTTTACGCGGTCCACTCTCCCGCACCCCGCTGTAACCCCTACTTAAACATGGTGCGTTCTGCCACATATTATGATCCAATGATGTGTTGCCATCCTATGATGTTTTGAGTAGATATCTTTTGTCTTTGGGTTGATTGATGATCTAGATTGGTATGAGTTGTATGTTTTACTTTGGTGCCGTCCTTTGGTGCCCTCCGTGTCGCGCAAGCGTGAGGGATCCCCGCTGTAGGGTGTTGCAATACGTACATGATTCGCTTATAGTGGGTTGGTGAGTGACTGAAACACAAACCCGAGTAAGAGGGATTGTTGCGTATGGGAATAAAGAGGACTTGATGCTTTAATGCTATGGTTGGGTTTTACCTTAATGATCTTTGGTAGTTGCGGATGCTTGCTAGAGTTCCAATCATAAGTGCATATGATCCAAGTAGAGAAAGTATGTTAGCTTATGCCTCTCCCTCATATGAAACTGCAATAGTAATTACCGGTCTTGTTAACGATTTCCTAGGACAATTCCGCACACCGATCCACCATTATTCCACACTTGCTATTTATAATATTTAGTAATATATTCTAACTTTATGATAACAACACCTACTTTCATATTTTAGCTCTCCGATACCATAGAAAGTTATCCTCTTCATACCCACAACGTAGTTTTATTTCTCGTTTCTAGTTGGAAGCAAACATTCGGTGTACGTAGAGTCGTATCAGTGGATAGGGCTTGAGAGAATATTGATCTTACCTTTAGCTCCTTGTGGGTTCGACACTCCATACTTATCACTTCCACCTTTGGAAATTGCTACGATTATTCCCTGCACTTGGGGATTATCAGTAGTCACTTGTTGAAATCTCTAGAAAGACAAATATTTAGGAACGGAGGGAGTAGACATATGAAGCAAAATGAGTGAATCTACACTCTAAAATATGCCCATTTGAAATTTGTAAAAAGACAAATATTTAGGAACGAAGGAGTATAATTTTGTGCATCGCACATGGACCCGGATGATGAAGAGGCTTCTGGCAATGCTATCAAGGTTCCAGCATTTGTTTACATAATTGACATACTATACAAATAATTTTCCAGCAACATGAAATTGTACAATGGTGTGAGCTTTCAGCTTTTGTTTCGTGTGTCTTGCCATCGATGCCCTTTCGGAAACAATAAAAAACTAACTTCCTTGCTAACCAGAGCTAATATTTACATCACAACTGAAGACAAAGTTGTGAGAAGGTGTTAACTTAAAATTGATCCATGCTTTCATTGGCAGCAACGTCCCCCCAGCTCTGTCTAAATCAACAAGGCATGTTGGGAAAAAGTAGCTGTCTAGAGCATGCAACATTCCGATCATTTTGTGGAGTTCCACTAAAACAGAGTTGAGCGTCCCTGTTCCAAAGATATTAAGTGTGATTATGATAATAGAGGACTGCTGATGAAACAATAAACACACAAATAGAAGCTTGTCACCTTTGCAGTCTCTCTTAAGACTAACTAGTTGGAGAAGATTAGGCTCGGAGTTGGATGAGGAGGATAGAGCAAAACCAATCTCCCTTTGTGCAGTCGCACTGAAATGTAGAGACGTTGCCCATGTGACATTTTGGTAGAACTGCACAAAACACTCTTAAGAAAAAAGTGATTTGTGCACTTCACCAAAAGGTCGCAATAGCAACGAGGTGAAATGAATAGCCCTGTTTGCAGAAAAGAGGTAGAAAGGAAACAATTACTGGCCAATAACAATTGATGACACATGCGACAACAAAAAAGAAGCATATTCCTTGTCCTAAGGGAAGATAACAACACGGTTGTGTTTGTCTAAAACGGTGTGAGGACGAGATTGCAATATGGAAAGTACGTCGGACGAGCTACATTTTGGGCAAAGAACTATGGAAGATCCACATGCAGCGACGTGGGAAGACAGGCAGTGGAGCAAGGACGAAGGGGATACCTGGAGGTCGTCGGGATGTAACTAGGTGAGCAGCGGTGGGCAGAATCTGGCCATACTGCGGCAGTGAGCAGGTGGCGTAGGCCCTACCACGCCGGAGCTTGGTCAGAGAGAACGGCATGTACTACAAATCGGGGCGTGCTGCCTCGGCACCGTCGAACAGAGAAACGATGCACGTCCTCCCTTTCCGCCGGCGGACGGGATGCGACCGGATAAGTGACTAACGGTGAGAGAGAGAGAGAGAGAGAGAGAGAGATAGGCCACCGCAGCCTTGTGTGAGATACTCTGAAGAGAGACAAACCAGGCAGGTAGGCTCCATTGTATATAGTGGAGCGGACTACCCTTTTCTTCATAAAAACCATTTTATATTTTGTGTACGTGCCATTGAGCGATATAACTTTATTTAAAAATAACGCGCCAATGCATCAAGTCAAACTTTGTTTCGTGCACGCGCGGTACACGGCCTCCGTAGGTAAACAACCGCTACATGCGTTCAAATTAACACGTGGGCTGCCATTTCATACAGAAATGAGCTCCACCGTGTACCCGCGCGGGTGTGGCTGGGCACGAAGCATGAGTACGTGCATGGTGCACCTATTCTTTTTTTGAGGAACCGGTGCACCTATTCTCTTCTTGTATACGTACACCACCTACGTGGGGTTGTGTGAGAGAGATACAAACGTAGAGAGATATAGTGTGTGGGTTTGTGAGAGTTTTTTTTGGGCGGGGGGTCAATCAAAAAATGTAACATATGCAATGTGTGTGAAATAGAGTCCTCGATATATCATATATATATATAGAGGGGGCGATCCACGAGAAGAGAGTGGAGGTATCATCGGCTTGAGGTGTCCATAGAATCAAAGAGAGAGATGATGTGTGTGTGCACGCACGCGATCGATAAAGAGTGCCATCGAATTTGTGTGTCCCCACGTCAAAGATATAGAGTGGCTGGCCTATTGGAACGTGAGAGGGGACAGGTGCAGTTTGTCTCTTTGGCATGGATATCTACCTACAACGCTCGACTTTCAGTGTGTGGTGGTGGGGGGAGGGAGGCCTAATTAACTATAGAGGGACAATGGTTGGTATATGTGTGGAGGAGGAGAGAGGCCTACCTCATGTATTAAGGCAGATCGATCTACCTCATGTATTAAGGGAGATCGATCGGCATCCATGCATATGTGTAGGAGAGGAATAAGGTTGGGAGAGAGACAGAGCTAGAGTGTTGGAGGGGGTGGTAGTGGAGTTGCTTCTAACAAATGGTGGGATAGGCTTGCTAGACAACCGGAGGGCACGCCTGCAATATCAATAAGAGAGGGGTTGACTGCCTGTCTGTGCACGTGCGTGTGAGAGACGGGTCAGGAGGCATGCACGAATGATGAGGGGGGGGGGCGATATGGCTGTGGTAAGCAGACATAACTACATAGGAAGATCAATCGTCCTTTGTTAGAGAAAGGAGAGACATGCATGTGTGTGTTAGAAGATCGATCGATGGGGGGGGGATAGTTAAAGTCGACCTAGGTATATGTTGGGAGATCGATCGGTATACATGCATGTGTGTGTTAGAAGCAAATGAGGCACGGGGAGAAGGATAGAGAGAGAGGGATACATCTAGGAGGTGGTGCGAGAGTCATACTATATCGAGGGGGAGGAGTGTGCGAGTACGAGATCGATGAAAAGAGTGGCGGGAGTGAGGCATGGACGGTGATAAGAGAAGAGGGGAAGCTTGTGTTTTGTGCTAGGCACACCTAGCTAGAGAGGCATATCGATCGATGTGTGCCGTAAAGGAGCCGGGGGGCCTACACACACCGTGGGTGAACGACCTAAACTGAAAAGATAAATTTGCGGGATGGAGCTAGAGAATGCCAAGGGAGGGTCAGAGGGATGCGGGCGTCTGCATGCACGAGAGAAAGTTAGCGCTAGCTAGCTACAAAGATAAGAGGATTGTGTGGGTGTAAAAGATGAATAGAGATCATACTTCATTATAACAAGCGAATTCGGATATTTCAAGAATTTATCATAGTGTTTTAAACCGATGGATGTGTGAATACATATAACGGTGATACACATGGTGTGGTTATGAACATGTTATACTACATATAATATATTTTATCTCTAATCTTATAAAAAACGGAGTTGTTCATGATGGTGCCATCCTGCAATATAGGCCGTCCGATTTATATCTGACAGATAGGAAGGAAACTATGACAATTTTGAAAAAAGATACCCACACCCCTCTCCATATTTGCAAATTAGGCCTCCCCTTGATCATGTTGATGTTCTGTGGAACGCATGGGCATCTTTCTAGTACTACGTATAACATATAGAACATTGATCATAATTTGGGCTAATGTCTGGCTTTTGCAGCTCAGGTCTAAATACTTGTCATAGTGTAGGGGGCAAGGCACTATACTATGTGTGATAAACACGGTGTACACGTATGGAACATGGTTTAGATTATGAATATATAGTTAGTACATCAAATGTACTATTATTTGGAATCAACAACAAGTGTATTCAAAAAATAGAATTGGAGTTCATGTAGTACACATAGTTCATATCTATCTCTATAGTAATCATGTGGTGTGGTATTAAGGTAATACACGAATGATGGTTGAAGTTGGCAACAATCATGATTATAGATTCTTATTGAAATAGAGAAACAAATTCAAATTCAGTTCAAATTGCAGCGGTAGTATAGACATTTCGAATGCACTAAAATGTTGGTATGAGTAGGTTACATGCATTATACAGCAAGCGAAAAAATTTAATTGGACATAACATGGATTCATACTCCCTCCTTCCATCTATATAGGGCGTAATGCATTTTTCGATGCTAACTTTGACCAAATATTAGAGCAATAATATATGACATGCAACTTACACAAAGGACACCGTTAAATTCGTCTTTGAATAGCATTTTTATAGTAAAACGGGGCAAGACTCTCCCTCTCTTTGTGTGGTGTGAATAGTTTTATTTTTTTTGTTTTCTTTTTGGTTGAGGGAAGTGCGAATTGATTTGGTACGTACAAGTACAATATTACACGTTAGGCTTGTCCCTAAATTCAATCCGCGCCTTGTTATACCCCAAAAATTCAGATATCGTGCTCCCAAAACTGGCGCCTTCACAACTCGCGCCTTGCTATCCCGAAATTACAACGCGCGCGAAAACTCCCTCCAACTGCCAAATCCCGACACGCGAAATCCCCCTTCTAACCCTGAGCCGAAAGGGCCGCTAGTTCAAATCCGTGGGGGGTACTTTTGTAACACACCCTACATTTTGGACAACCGCGTCCCTAAGTCATGGTTCACCCCCTCCCATCGCCTCCTTTTCGCCATTCGAAATCCTAGGCCGCCATAACCTCTCCACTCCAGCCGCGAAACCCCACCCTCCTCCGTCCGCCACCTCACCGCTGCCCAGCCGGAGCCACTTCCCCGACGACGACGTCCACCGCAATAGCTCGACGTCCCTCGTCCACCTCGTCGGATGAGGATCCGTCGTCCATCTCGTCGTCCCACCGGTTCAGCCGCCCCGTCCTCCACCTCCAAGGAGTTGCTTCGATGATCGCCTCGTCTATCGCGGCTGCTCCATCCCCACAGTGCCGCCTTAACCTGCTCCACCAAAACCGCAACATCCTCACCGACTCCTCGGACGAAGCCGAGGCCTACTCGGCGCCACCAAAGAGGTTGTACTCTCATCGCATCGCACCTTCTCCTTAGCTTGACCTCCCGGCGCCGATGGTGCTCCATCCCGCACCCCCATGGAGCGGCTACCTTGAAGCCGGCGCCGCGGGCGACATCTCCACGGCGGCTCTACCCCAGTGTGAGGCCCCTTCGGTGGCGGCGGCCATACCAGCCGGATCTACTGCTGCTGCTCCGGCTCTTGCTCACTCTTTTGCGCTGTTGCTGCTGCTCTGGCTCTCGCTCGATCACTCGCTCGCCCAGTTGCTGCTGCTCCGGCTCTCCCTCGATCGCTCGCGTTGCTGCTGCTCCAGCTCTCGCTCGATCGCTCGATCGCCTAGCTGCTGCTGCTCCGGCTCTCGCTCGCTCACTCACGCTGCTACTGCTGCTCCCCCTCGCTCGTGCTGCTGCTCTGCTCCGATTTAGCTACACTTCAGTTGACTGAATCGACTTTTGGGTCAGTCAATTTTCAGGGGGTGGGGTGGGGGGCTCGCCGGAGTTAAGGAAGAACCACCAGCAGCGGGGACGGGGGCTCACCGGAGAGGTACCCCACTATCTATCTTAGGGTTCAGGCTGGGGGCGGGGGGCCTATAGGGCTGGCCAGGGCAGTGGCGGACCGGCGGTGGGGAGTTGTTTCGGGGCGGTGAGGCAGCACCGGGGCCGGCGATTCGGCCGGTGGTGGCTGGCGGCTCAGGGGGGTGCATGTTGAAGATGAACTGATGGCCCTCCCTAAACTACATGTCAAGTGCCTCTCTACTACCATTGCGTTCAGTTTCGACAGTAACATTCAGATTCCACAGTAAATTTCAGTTCGACAGTTAAGTTCAGAGTCAACAGTTTTTACCTCATATGCTGTAGACAGGTGGTTTTTCGTGATGTAAATTTTACATCTATTTTACATCATCTATTGGAGATGCTATTAGAATCCCACTTGATATTGATGATGTCTGTCTTGTGCTGCTTCAGCCTTGACGTCTTACGGTTCACCGAGGCTGCTCCAACGACAGAACGATCCATCACAACAGAGCAGTGCCCTAGACGCCGTCTACAGATTCCTCAGATCTTCCTCCACACCTGTGACAACCACCTCTGCCTCAACTTCTTCGGCGACCAACCCAATGATGCTGAGGTCGACACGACTACGACAAAGAGGTTGTACACTTGTTGCATCACTTATTACTATACATTCATGTCGATCCATTAGGGCTATTTTGGTTCAACGGAAAAACATAGCAATAGGGAATTTTCCAATGGCACTCTACTATTCAATTATTCATGCATTTTGTTGAAAGGAATGAAGCAAAACATCCACCTGGACCTACTTTTCAAAATCCTATGCATGAAAACAAGACCAAGTGCATTCGTGGTAGAATAACATTCGAACTGTACACGCTTTCATCTGGTTTCACTTTATTTTGGCCATGTTTCTTTGCATTCCACTGCTCTTCCAATTCCTGTAAACCAAACACTCAAGTTAACAGAAATCCTGTGTTTACAAATGCTCTGTTTACCATGTGTGTTCCTATCCTATTCCGGTGTTTTTCCTATCCCTGCGTTTTTAGAATCATGCAAGTCAAATGAGCCCTTACAAAATTACTTCAGTTACAGGTAGGTGTCGAAGGGAACTTTGTGTGGTTTGTCCTACTCCTTCTGCGACGTCATCCACCTCACCTGAGCTGCTCCATCGATAGAAACATCCACCAAACCAGACATCACGACTCCTGACTGTCTGTCGCCGCTTCAGATCTCCTTCCCTGCCGCCGGCATCCATCGCAATGGCATCACCATCATTGACTCAGCAGATGAACCTGAGGAGTACACGGGCCCACAAGAGAGGTCACACTCTTTTGTTTCTGCTTATGTTATGCATTGCTTAAAATTACCTGGTACTTTATCGTCCTGTTCACCTCTTGGACTCCAAGTTAGGTCCAAATTAATGTTCAAACTTGAGTTCTAAATTAGTTGTGGGGCACATATTGAGGAAGCAATGAATAGTATCTATGTCTAATATCTGGTTCACCTAGGGTATGCCTATCTTGTTCATCTCGGGTGGGAAACAAATAGTAAAGCAATCATCATCTGTCTTTTTATTAAATTAAAGCAATCATCAACCTGCTATCATTATTTTTGGATCCATCCACTGGTTGTTACCATCACTCTAAATTTCTGCATGCTGTCCTTACATAATCTCACCATATTATGCATGTCAGATATTGTACACAGTCATGCTGAACATGTAGAGAAAAAGAGAAGAGTTTTGCGCGGCGATACAATGTCATGCAGACATCGCTCCGTGGTGGGTTCAATGGCAAACCCTCCCCACCCCTCTCCAGATTGTAATCCAGAGGAAGATATCTGTTCTGAGGCAGATTCAGATGTCGCTGACCACTCCTATTTACCCCCAAGGTGTTTGCTATACCTTGGCATGATGATGTTAGTCATATCATGCATATGTTGCCTTGCAGTGCCTACTTTTGACATCATATATGTCATATGGTTAGTTTAGACATGTTCTATCACCACCTGTTTAGTTTCCATATCATATATGGGAATTATGCAGTCTCATATCTTTTAGCCAGCCATAATATATGTGAAATGTGCAATGCCATCCTGTTTAACCAGGCATCATATATTTGAATGATATCTTGCCCATCCTTTTCTTCATTACATTTCCATTTGTCGACAATGTTTGTACATTAAACTACTCTTCCTGTGAATCAGCCATTTGGGTGGGAGATTGAAAAATCTGGAGTGAAAACAAGGCCTTCAGAGGAGACAGTGCTACCTGTCGAAGCAGATCTCTTGTTGGGTCCCGATAGCTCCTCTGAGATGGATTCAGAGACAGATGACCAGTCCTATTCCCCCACCGAGGTGTATGCTCTAACTTGGCACGATGTTTTAGTTATTCATCATATCTTTGAATTATGTTATGCTATGCTATCCAGTTTAGATAGACATCATATATGTGAAATTATGTCATGCTATCCGTTTTAGTTAAACAATATACATGTTAACTATTTCATGTCCTCTTTTTTCCACACTATCTATTGCATTTGTCTCTCATACAATGTCTCTACATTCAACTATGTTTCCTGTTTATCAGCCATTTGAATTGGAGCGGGTGATGCCAGCATCTAGCGGACTAAAAACACGGTCTTCAAATAAAATAGTGCTACCTCTTGGTGGAGATAGCACCCCGGTTGTACATGCACGAGAACCAGCCCTACCACACATAACCCAAACTCTCGTAGATTGTACCCCTACTGCGATGGACAGAGAACCAGTTTCACCCAATCTAACCCCAACCCCAGCAGATAGTAACCCAGTTCCTGTTGACACAACACCATCTCCACCATAGAGCTCCCAAACAAGAGTAGTTAGTAAGGCAGCTCCAGTGCCCAAAGGGCCAGTACTACCATGGCGAACCCCAACTCCACCAGTTAGTACGCCTATTCTTGTGGAGGAAGCACAACCAGGTAGTCATACTTTACCATCTATCGCATTTGATGTTGTTAAATCGTATGTGCGTATCTTCCCATCTTGGAAATATTATACTGAAGATGAAGGAAAATGCTATTTGCAGGTGTTTGTCCAGGAGTTATGTGTAAGTAATGTTATTCATGGCAACTACTTTGCTTTGTCCCATACATCCTACCTCCCTGATGGTTATAATACAACAAATTTTCCCATTTTTCTCTATAGATAAGGACTGATTTGGAAACTCGGGATGAGGTAACCTGTGCTAATACCTCTGCTATCTTCAAGAATGCTTGGTGGCAGTATCGGAATTACCTGAAGAAAACGTACTTCACCGGCAAAGAAACTCATCAAATTCCCTTACGTTCTCCTGAGACACATTTACTGGACGATGACTGGGAACGGCTTGTTCTGTACTGGTCCTGAACCAAGAATGTGGTAAGGTCTATGAGCTCATTTTCTATTTTTAAGTACTATATTCTTGTGTCTTACTGTACTCTGTTCATGTAGAACAAGTGCCTAAACCTCAAGAACAACTGTTCTAATTTAAGATTCCATTGCTATCATAGTTCCAAAAAGCGCTAGGCATTAATTGTGCGTTTTGCCACCGCCTTGCGCTTTACTGACCAAAGCGCATGCTTGTGCGCAGTTATGCACAGATTAAGCATAGTTATGCGCATTGCGTTCCGCCAACGCCTAGAGCCTAGGTGCGCCTTTTTTAACTATGATTGCTATCATGCATACTGATTTGCTCTTGTATCACTGTATTTACTCATACAAACTTATTTTTAAATTGAAGGATCCAATCGAAACTCCAATGGCACAACAGGTATGTTCACGCATGTTTGTTTAACAGGCTTGCTCTTATCAATAGCTCTGTTGATTTCAATTTCAATTGTGTATATAGTTGACTTCTCATATCATGTACATTACTAGCATCACAACAAAGCAAATAGTGTTGTTGTACATGTAGACCCGTGGTACCCATATGAAATCTTGTTGTGCTTTTAGTTTCCCACGCTTTGTATTCTTTCACTGCTGCTTTGTCTTGAACTGATATGATTTGAACCGTGTCTCTATTTTAATTTGGCAAGACAATGCAGTGACCATAGGACATAGATATATGTTTATTTGATGCTTTTATTATGTACTAGTACTTGGCAATAGAAGACTTGGTAGTTCAATCCTGTCCACCTTACTAATGAACTGGTTCACCGAAATGAGTTTCGTATACTAGTACATGCTAAACTGTTATGTGTCTTCTTATTTCTTCTTTAATATGCTGACATAATATTGGGGAAAAGTGCCTTATTAAGCAATGGTAAATGAAGTAATGCAGATAAGGTTCAGGATAGTGACACATCCTTGTTGGTCTCCAACAAGCTGATAAAACAGCTAAGGAAGACTATCTCAAAGACAGTGAGACAACCCCAAAGTCCTGTCTTGGTTTAGTGTTGGAGTTACTGGCCACTACCGCTTGCACAAGCTTTTCAAACTCACTGTCTGAATCAGTTCGGTTTCTTGAGTCTCAACTACAAGCTGAAAGACATCGATCAGCTATGCTGCGACAAGAAGCGGAAGGACTGCGGAAGTCCCTGGAGCATTCAGATGCATACTTTCTGGTGCAACAGCAAGCGTTGGAGGATTTTAGCGCCAAACAGGACCAAGCTAATAAGCTTGCTAAGCTTATTGCCAGCATGGTGGATACCACGTTTCTTGAGCTCTTCTGAAGTTGTTTCAGTTATGCTCTTGTTTTGCTGCCACGTTTATTTGCACTGGTGGAAAATTTTGACGGCCAGTGTATGTAATATGCTGCTTTGTTCCCTATATTTGCACCGGTGGCAAACTTTTATGCCTAGTGGATGTAATATGTGTAATAGCGGTAATAGGCTAGCGTTAATTGCTTGCTTATTTATTTCCTTATTGTCTTGTTTAGTTGTTTGCTTGTAGTCACTACTGTTCTTTTTCTGTGTTTTTCTAGTGGCCACAATAACCTATCTTTGGAAACTAGGCCAAAATAATCATGGCAGCACACGGACTGTTGTAACCATGGGCCTCCTGCGGGCCATATGATCCATGGGCCTTCTACGGGCCGTAGGATCCATTGGCCTTCTATACGGGCCGTAGGATCCATGGGCCTTCTACGGGCCGTACGATTCATGGGCCTTTTACGGGCCGTAGGATCCATGGGCCTTCTATGGGGCGTATCATCATTTCGCCAATCATGGACCGTACTATTAGTGGACAATAACGGACCGTTAATAGGCCGTATTTGATAACTCTATGAAAACAGTCCAACAGGTTTTTTTTGACATGAAAATGGCCCAACGTATTATCGGGCCACAAACGGGCCGACTGTAACCACGGGCTGAATCTGGCCCACAAGCAGAAAATGACAGTACGGGGCCATAAGTAAACGAATGTGGAAATGAGCCCAAGAATAAATGGGCCCTGAGAAGGCCGAAAGATAACATGGGCTGGAAACGGCCCAACGGAATAATGGGCCGTTAATGGGTATAAAGTGATACACTGTTCATTACAACCCAGTTTCACCACGTGCCGTTAATGGGTGTAAAGTGATACACTATTCATTACGGGCCAATTTTACCACGGGCCGTTAATGGGCCGAGAGTAATAAGGGCCTCAGATCGGCCGAAAGACGTCATGGGCCATACATGGGCCGGAAGTTAAAACGGGCTGGAATTATATTGGCAGCCTAGATGACGCTACTGGGCCTAATTCGGATAGGCCTTAAACGGGCCCTGGGTTAGCGGGCTGTAAATGGGCTATATGCGAACAGGCCATTCACAGGCTTGCCGTGGGCCGGCCCGCCACCTTTTGACCAAGTCAAATGGGCGGCCTTTTCACAGGAATGGGACTCTATTGGGCCGTGCCACGTGTCGACGTATCATATGCGCTTTGGGTCCAATGAGTGGAGGACATCTGCCACAACGGTGAGCCGACACGCGTTTCCTCCAGCCAATGATGATTTTACACGTGGAAAATCCCCATTGGTCGGGGCTGTTAACGGGTTATCGGATCCAAAACCGGACCCGATAGCTTAACGGTGTTCCGTTACGGTGGATGCCACGTGTCGGTCACCCTTGACGAAAGCACTTCTGTGACGCGCAATTTATCATCATGGAAGTGGACACTTCCGTGATGATAATTTTGGTAATGTCATGGAACACTTCTACGACAGCACAGGTATGACTATCTTGATTCTGTCATAAATTTGTCATGGATGTACATGCATGACAGAAAACGTGACCTACTGTGACAAACACGTAGCATCACGAAAGTGTATTTTTTGTAGTGCTCGCGATGATGATCTCCATGCCATCAAGTACCTCCCGCTAAAACTAAAGGGACCAGCTCGACACTGGCTAAACAGCCTTCCAGAAAACTCCATTGGCAGCTGGGAAGATTTGGAGGACGCCTTTCGAGACAACTTCCAAGGTACCTATGTCCAGCCTCCGGACACCGATGACCTAAGTCATATAGTCCAGCAACCCGAAGAGTCAGCCCGCAAACTCTGGACTAGGTTTTTAGTTAAAAAGAACCAAATTGTCAATTGTCCGGACGCTGAAGTTGTCAACTCGCGGCCTTTAAACATAGCGTCTGCGATGAATGGTTGGCCAGACACCTCGGCCAAGAAAAGCCGAGTTCCATGGCAGCACTTACTGCACTCATGACCCGCTTTTGCACGGGGGAGGATAGCTAGTTAGCTCATAGAAGCAACCGTACCAGTGACCCTAGCACCTCCGAAGCCAGAGATGGCAGCGGTAGGCCACAACGCAACAAACATAAGCGTTGAAACAACAATGACGATACTGATGACACGACAGTCAGTGCCGGATTCAGCGGCTCTAAATCCGGACAGCGGAATAAGCCATTCAAAGGAAACAAAGATGGTCCATCCAGTTTGGACAAAATACTTGATCGGCCTTGCCAGATTCATGGCACTCCTGACAAGCCTGCCAATCATTCCAACAGAAATTGTTGGGTCTTGAAACATGCCGGTAAGTTAAACACCAAACACAAGGGGAAAGGGCTGCCAAGCGAGGACGATGAAGAGCCTCACCCACCGAATACAGGGGGATAGAAGAAATTTCCCCCCGAGGTACAAATAGTGAATATGATATATGTTACACATATCCCCAAGAGGGAGCGCAAGCGTGCGCTAAGGGACGTCTACGCTGTAGAGACGGTCACCCCAAAATTCAACCCCTGGTCGGCCTGTCCAATCACCCTCGACCGTAAGGATCACCCGACTAGTATCCGTCATGGAGGTTCGGCCGCCTTGGTCCTTGATCCAATCATCGATGGATTCCATCTGACCTGAGTCCTTATGGACGGCAGCAACAGTCTTAACTTGATTTATCAAGACACGATCCGCAAAATGGGTATTGACCCGTCAAGAATCAAGCCTACTAATACTACTTTTAAAGGAGTAATACCTAGTGTAGTAGCTCGCTGCACGGGCTCAATAACATTGGAAGTGGTCTTTGGTTCATCGGACAACTTCCAAAGCAAAGACTTGATCTTCGACATCGTCCCCTTCCGCAGTGGTTATCACACACTACTCGGAAGAACCGCCTTCTCCCGCTTCAATGCGGTCCTGCATTATGCTTACTTAAAACTCAAAATGCCCGGACCCCGCGGCGTTATTACAGTTAATGGAAACATGGAGCGCTCCCTCCGTACCGAGGAGCACACCGCGGCCCTCGTAGCCGAGGTACAGAGCGACCCTATCAAGCCGCACACCTCATCAGCCATCAATCCCCCAGACAATGTTAAACGAGTCTGGTCCACTCTGCATGATGACAGCTCGGTAACTCCAGAGCTGGACTAGCAGTTTCGCCTCCGTCGATCACCACACACATCCGCAACATTCGTACCACGTGTGCATAACTATGCACTTAAAATACCTTGGGCATCAACGGAGGCACAATACGGATAGGTTTATAGTACGGTTTGACCCTATATGACCTTGACCTTTTTTATTTGATCCTTCTTTTTCTTCTTCAATACCACATGTGCATTAAAACCTAGCTACTCCACGGACGTACAAGGACTCTTTCCGAGCCCGGTTTCGTACGGACAACCGTGGGCCGTTCCTCTCAAGGAATCTAAACCTCAAAGGCGAAAGTGACACAGACATGCGGTAGGGTGTGCAAAGGATCTTCAAGACCACCTTTTCTCTTTAGGACCTGTATACAGCTTTCCCTTGTTCACAAGTTCTCGGCATGTAAAATATCCTTGATGCTTATAGCATCCTCCGTAAGAACATGTTTTGACGTATCAATCAGACTATAATGGAAACAGTTTCGCCCAACCCTATTTGGTATTGGCTTATTTCCTAATATGTATTCCCTCTTTACGTCAGATTGGCATATACACCTCAGCACGATTAAAATTGCCACGGGCTCTATTCGGCCACATATATTTTTTCAAAAAAAAAGAACTCCGAACACTTTTATAGTACTCTTCGGCGTCCCGAATATGGCATTATATGCATCGGCTCTGAATCATGTCTTTGGTCAATAGTTGGGTTGCCCGGCTCCTGTGGTTACCACCTTACGTTCCGCTTGTTCGGCTAAGGTAGTAAAGTGAGAACTATTGTGATTGTGTTTCTGGTTCGTCTGGTCAAACACCTCAGTAGAGAAAGCCGAAAACTGACTGTCATGGTACGACGAGAGCTGGTCAGCTATTCGGTGACTTAATACAAATCTCTTGCAATTTTTTTGTATTATACGAAGGACTGGCTTCGGTTCGGTCACGCGCCTAAGGCATCCTAGTTCGACATCCGCATGCGCACCAGGGGCTAGTTCTTAGCCCCGCCGTCAAACTCCTATGGCTAAGTGAAAGTGCTAAAGCCGCATAGTCTGATTGCCTAGTTCGCTACGTAAGTCACCTCCTTTACGGACCAAGACGTTGGGTCAAGAGTGATTACACGTTATTCCGAACACCCCCATAGCATCTACGTGGCGGCTGAAGCCGACGACTGGCAAACTTTCAGAATAATAAAATACGGCCGCACAGGAGGTAAGTAGTTCAGATAAGAGCAAAAATATATTACACGGCATTGGTTTATAATACAAAGTCTGGACAGCTCGGATACATTCACTGAAATATGACATCCTTTGAGCAGTGGCCCTCTATTAATCGGGCACCCTCCAGGACGTCTTCAAAATACCGCTCTGGTTTATGGTAGTCCTTGCCTTCGAGTGGGCCCTCGACCGCCATGACGGCGGCCTTCATCTTAGCCTAGTGCATCTTGACACAGGCAAAGGCCATCCGCGCACCTTCTAAGCACACCGAGCGCTTGACAGCGTCAATTTGGGGCAGCGCGTCTACGAGTCGCTTCACCAGGCCGAAGTAACTGCTAGGAATGGGTCCGGCTGGCCATAGCCGGACTATGACGTCCTTCATGGCCAAACCAGACATCCTATGCAGCTCCGCCAGCTGCATTATCTGGTCGTTTAACAGCGCTGGACACTCCAACGCCAGGTACTGTGACCAGAAGAGCTTCTCCATCGTGTTCCCCTCTTGGGCCCGGAAATACTGTGCGGCGTCAGCAGCGCTCTTCAGGAGATTCGCAAAGGCATCTAGAGAACTCCATAGCCAAGTAAGCAAGGCATACTTAAGACGGCCGAATTTACTCTGCAAAAGAAAGGGCTTACCAGCCGCTATTTGTTCGGCCTGCTTGATCTCCTCGCAAGCCGCCCGAGATTCGGTCTGCGCCTCCTTGGCTCCCTGGAGAACCTTGGCGATATCGGCCGCTTGGGCCTTGTTCTTCTCTTCCAAGGCCTCACACTTGCCGGCGACATCCTTGAGCTCTTGCTCCACTTCGGTCATCCGCTCCTCGTATCGGCGGCGGGCAACCTGCTCGGCCTTCAAATCTGCGGCCACTTTATCTGCGGCCGCTTGGTTCACCCATGCCTGCTCCTTGGCTCGGGTGAGGTCGCCCTTCAGGGTGTCGACCGTGGCTGCACTACCTGCAATAATGAACAGGGCAACACAGGAGCTTAGACTCTGCATGGGTATATTACTCCAGGTGTGGAAACACTTTCTCAAAAACATACCTTGCACCTCATCAAACCGCTTGTTGATGTGGACGAGATCCTCATTGGCCAGCTCCAACTTCCGCTTGAGTTCGGATACTTCGGCGGCCTGGGCGGTTTCCACTAACAGAGACGCCTGTTTTATCACAATAGACAAGTATGTTATCTCCTGCGAACTTCACTTGATCCTCTGTTCGGCCTCTTAAGCCGAACAGGGTCTTAGGGGCTACTATCTATACATAGGCATGTTTTTCATATGAAAAGCGGCTAAAAATATTACATCACGTACCTCGAAGCCTGCTAGTAGGCTGGTGAAGGCTTCATTCAGCCCACTTTTGGCGGACTGAACCTTCTCAACCACCATACCCATCAGGGTACAGTGCTCCTCCACGATGGAAGCACGTTGCAGTGCGTCCATTAGAGGGTTCGGCACCTCTGGATTAGTGGAGGCCGGCGTCGAAGTAGGCGCTCCCCCTTCCTTTGAAGGAGGCTGCTCGCTCGATTCCGAGGCCGCATTGGTCTCCGGAATGGTGTTCGGCTGGGGGCCAAACTTGTCAGGGCCCCCGTCGTCAGTCTGCATGGGGGTTGCGCTCCCCATGTTCTCGGTGGCCGAGGCATTACCCTCTGGCGCCATCTTGTCGGCTTCCCGCACCTCTCTGTGGCCCGAAGAGGTCCTTTGGGATAACACCTTGGTGTCATCCACGGTGGGTGGCGGAGAGATTCGCGGGGGCGTCTCGCTCTCTACCATCTCCGGTGCTAGAGAGTTCCCCGAAGATGATGATTGCTGGGGGAGACCACAGGCCGGGCTGAAACACGTAAAGTAACATGTTATCCTACAACTTGTAAGAGATCAGATGTATGTAAAGTATTCTTAGATACTTACAATTCGGCCAGGGGCTTTGCCCTAGGATGCCGCTTGGGGATGGCTTCGACATCCGAATCTGAGCCATCCGAGAGGGATATCTTCTCCCTTTTGGACGCCTCCGCCTCTGGATCTATAGAGGCCGCCCTTTTCTTCTTCCTCCCCTTAGGGGGGGATTGCTATCTTCCTCCTTATCTCCCTCGTGGGAGGAGGGAGCCTTGGCCTCTTCAGACATAACGTCCGAAGTACCTTTACAGCGGAGGCCACTTTTGGCCTCCTTGCCCTTCTTCTTGGCCTTCTTCTCCGGCGCCTGGTACGGCACCGGGACCAACATCCTCGTTAGCAGAGGATCAGCTGGGTTTTCGGGCAGCGGAGCCAGACACTTGATCCACTCCGCCTTCTTTGTCTAGCCCTGATTAAAGGATGGGAGTTTCAGCATACCCCTTTGATTTGTGAACTGAGTTGTGTTCAGAGACTGGACACTTACCTCGGTGGCTTGATGGTCGCAGTCGAGGCCGATGTCGTCAGTCGTCTTTGGCCACGACTTCCGGGCCTTGAAAAGCAGCTTCCAGATCTCTCCGTGCATCATGCTGAAGAATCGCTACAGGGTCCGCGATCCTTCCGGATTGAACTCCCACATGTGGAGAGGCCGGCGCTGGCAGGGAAGGATCCGGCGGAACATCACCTGGATCACGTCAGTGAGGCTGGTGTTCTTTTCAACAATATTCTTGATGCGCTTTTGCAGCATCATCACTTCGTCAGTTGATCCCCAGTCAAGACCCTTGTTGGTCCACGACTCGAGCCGCATTGGGGGTCCGGACCTAAACTCAAGAGTGGTCGCCCAGTTGGCGCCGCGAGGTTCGTTGATGTAGAACCACTCCTGCTGCCATATCTTGACGGTCTCCACAAAGGCCCCTTTGGGCCAGGTAATGTTGGGGAGCTTGCTCACCATGGCGCGGCCGCAATCCGCGTGCTGCCCGTCGAGCACCTTTGGCTTCACGTTGAAGGCCTTGAGCCACAGGCCAAAGTGTGGGGGGATGCGGAGGAATGCCTCACACACGATGATGACATGTGGAGGAAGAAGTTCGGGGCTAGATCGTGAAAATCTAGCCTGTAATAGAACATGAGACCGCGAACAAAGGGGTGGAGGGGAAACCCTAGTCCGCGGAGGAAGTGGGGAATGAATACCATCCTTTCACTGGGCTCTGGAGTGGGGATGACCTGCTTTGGGGCAGGGAGCCTATGTGTGATCTCCGCAGTCAAGTACCCCGCCTCCCGGAGCTCCTTGACCTCCTTCTCCGTGACGAAGGAGGCCGTTCACTTTCCTTGAGAGCCGAATCCGGCCATGGCCGGAGAAGTTGGTGGCGGTGGGAAAGATTGGAACTTGAGCGCTGGAGCTCGAGGATGGGGAGGCAGAGGAATGAAGAAGGCGTGGGATGGAAAGATGGATCTTTATCTACTTATATAAGTTGTGAATATCAGGCGCCCCCCTCAAGCCTTAAAACTCGCCTGTTCCCAAGGGGTCGTGCGAATGGCACGGTTGGATTACCCAAGCCCGCATTGATGAGAATCCCGCGATAGGGGGACATGATCTCTGCTTTGATGAGAAGTGTCAGTGGAGGCTGGGTCTCGAAATGCGAAGTGGGAGGCCGAAAAACGGTTCGAAATAATAAAGGGGCCAGACGTAACGTTTCGCCGAGAAAGCTGTCAGTAGACATGCCTTATATTGATTAAGTATTGTGCCCTCGTGGTTGAGGGTTGTAACTGTTATACAGAGCCGGATACAGTTCTCATGTTCAGAAGACTGCTTTGAAGTATTTGGAGGAAGAAGCCGCCTTGCGATGCCGAAGACAATCTGGGTACCGAACACATTGTCATCGAAAGACTGGTTCACGGGCTACTGAGGGAGTCTTGGACTATGGGGTCCTCGGGTTTCCGGGCTATGCGATATGGGCCGGACTGATGAGTCGTGAAGATACAAGGTAGAAGGCCTTCCCCCGTGTCCGGATGGGACTCTCCTTTGCGTGGACGGCAAGCTTGACGCCTGGACATGTAGTTTCCTTTCTCTATAAAACGACTCTGTACAACCCTAGGCCCCTCTGGTGTCTATATAAACCGGAGGGTTTAGTCCGTAGGGACAAAGACAAATCATACAGGCTAGACATTTAGGGTTTAGCCATTACGATCTCGAGGTTGATCAACTCTTGTAACCACTATACTCATCAAAGTCAATCAAGCAGGAAGTAGGGTATTACCTCCATCAAGAGGGCCCGAACTTGGCTAAACATCATGTCCCCCGCCTCCTGTTACCTTGATCCTCAGACACACAGTTCGGGACCCCCTATTCGAGATCGGCCGGTTTTGACACCGACACGCGCTACCGCGCTGTTTACCGCGCAAGCTTCCCGCCCAACTAGTTTGGCCATGTGTCGCCTAGAAGAGGGACAAATCGTGGGCGTTTATTGGCAAAAAGCTTTGTAAAAACAAAGTGTGTGGAATGACTTTGGTCATAAGTTCACCCGTGGGTGATGAGGTCAAAGTTACACAGAAGGGTGATGATGGACACTCGAGTGCGATAATTAATTCTGCGCTCTACAGTGCACAAGGTGGAAGAAACCAACTGTGTGCAATAATGTCGAAGATCACAGTCAAGTTAGCTATACAGATCATGTGCTTTGAGATCGACAAGGTAAACGGATTCGAGAATGGTTAATAAAAATCTGAAACCATTGCATATTAAGGTCAAAATAGTGCTAGCAATATACGAGTCTTATATGATGCCATTTCAATGATTGTACCACAAAAGCTCGAAATATTACAACGTTCAAATTCCAGAGTTATATGGCTCAAATTCGAAGATTACAAGGTTCAAACTGATATTAGAAATGAAATTCAGCTCATCAGCTGCAAACGCTCGCGCTGATCCGCTGAACATGGATATCAGAGAGGTTCAAACTAATATTACCACTTCTAAGTCTGGTTTTGAAACCTCACAATTTTTGCAAAGGGGTCAGCCACTCAGAAGTCATGTATGGGGTTGACACGATGACTTCCGAATACTCTGTCATCTGAAGTTCCAAAATGGAATTCAACATTTTTTGAGCCTATTCCATTCTGCCACAGGCGCCGGCGCTGATCAACAAACCATTCATTTTTGCGAAATAAATGTAGGGAAAACCTCATTTCATTCAGCACCCTTGCTCTGAGAACAAAGAACCTGGAGAATATAATCTCCGGTAAGGTCCCTCGGTAGGAGTTCAAAGTAATTTATGAGAGATGCATATCTAGGCGTTCGACGTGATTGTTATATTGTATCACATTATCCACCACTAGGCCTAATCGTATCTACAAAAGAAGAAAACATGTTAGTGCCTACATGCAGTTTTGAACATTACTACAGGCCTATTTGGTTTGTAGGATTTGTAAAATGCACTAACAAGCCATCTTTGATCTGACATGATTAACATGGGCATTTGATTACATTCTAGAAAAATGTAGCCTTCTTCACCAGAGGTTGGAGTGGATGAAAAATTCCCTAAGAAAACTAGTATAGATGAATCCAAAGGAGAAGTGCTCATTTATTGTAACCATGTGGATCAAGCAAACAATATGGGGGGGCATGTATGTACTGAAATCCTCCAAAAGAATCCTTCAGAAATCGTAGTACATTGTCATTGTATACTTGGAAAAAGGTGTCACAAATTGAACTCCCTTATGGTTAACATTTAACAGGAAAGGAACACCACCTCGATATATAGCTTCTCCAGGCATGGAAAGCATCTCAGGAAACTGACAACTTGCTCCAGATTGGGGCAGATACATTCTAGTGCCAAGACCTTCACTATGTGCAGTTTCGGGGTCAAGCTTGTCAGAATCATTTTCTGAATGACAGACGAACAAACATCTTCAAAATTAGAAATAATGTTAACTTGTAGAAGGAGAGGTAGAAGGCGGCTGTTGTACCTAAACGGGTGTGGATCCAATAACAAGTTCAGAGTATTTGTCAGACGAGTAGCCCACCACTGTCAATTTCGGCGCAGAAATGACATTGATTCTTGTTGGACCTTCTTGATCAACTACAAGTAATCTCTCAAGTGCAGGTGTGTCCTCAATGACCATACCGTAGTACACATCTTGTGATGTCTTCCTGCCCCACCAGCAACACACATAAATAGTCCAGAGAGTCATGGAGGTGATGTGGAAGGTACTCAACCCATTGATCGCCTGAAGATGAAGGTACTCGAGTGCAGTACAACCACGGAGCAGGCGCTCCATGTCACCATTTGAGAGGCAGACGATGACGAGCTCGAGGTGCTTCAGTCGTGGTAGAATAAGAGCGGGCGCGTCATTAAGGGGGATGGCAGTTCCTGAACTTGGTGACGCGCAGCATGGGCGCGAGGCGGAGTGCAGACCTTGGCAGCGACCACATATGCCCATCATCAAAAGTGAGCTCCTCGAGCTGATCTAGGGTGGGGGATCAGAACCAGTCGTCAAGCTTGGCTCAGTCCTTGCCATTGGAACGGAATTTTCCCATTCTAAGGCCTCTGGTTGGGCCAAGGTGACTACTGAGGATCTTGGAGAACGCATCCAAACTTTTGCGATAGCCATGGCAGAGCTCGTGGGTGTCGATGAGGTCGAGAGGTCTGGAGTTCCATAGGGGGCGCCACCGCCGGGAAAGGACGGTTGTCCGCGCCCCATATTTGATTGGGAGGAGGGAGATGATGACTATCAGCATATCATCGGGGAGGCTGCTGATGAAGTCTAGACCTATTGGAGTCGCTTGTGGTTCTAGCTCGCCCCGCCTCCGCTTGTTGGCAGCACCGTTCTCCACCTCTGGAGTCTCCTTGTCAGCGGCGCTTTCTGATAGAAATGGGAGTACAGGGAGTATTTAGTTAAAATAGGGCAATAGAAAAGTGTATTGGTAACTAGAAGTTATTAGGTAGGAATATAGTAAGAAAAGGGAATAACAATTGGTTGCTTAAATACTACACAATTCATTTGACATTGCTGGGTAAGTCAACATGCAGATAGTTGAAAAGAAAACTCACTTCGAACAAAGTCTGGACGGATGATTTTATCGGGGAAGTTAGCATATATCTCATGACCAGGCCCGTGTATTGGTAACTGGAAGTTATTAGGTAGGAATATAGTAAGAAAAGGGAATAACAATTGGTTGCTTAAATACTACACAATTCATTTGACATTGCTGGGTAAGTCAACATGCACATAGTTGAAAAGAAAACTTACTTCGAACAAAGTCTGGATGGATGATTTTGTTAGGGAAGTTAGCATATATCTCATGACCAGACCCTTTTATGTGCAGTGCAATTTTAGTGCCAGCTTTCAGTACATAAAACTTAGAAATTTCTTTCCAAAAGCCAGTGCCAAAATAGGAGTCACGACGTTCATCAAGTCTTACAGTAGCAACGATTGTAAATCCATGGTTTGTGTGCAGTATGACATCCGTGCAGTCTTGATATATGTAAAAGGAAAGATTGTGCACTACATAATCTGTTGCATAGCAAGGGATGCGCTGCAGAAAATGGTAGGATTGTTAAATAAAATATGGTAACATGCAAATATGGGCCCAAATTGAAAGAACTGTACAACAGTTGAAATCGAAGGACAAAAATCTATAATTAAACAGATAGGGTAAACATGATGTCATGTGAATATGGGAGTAATCGAAAGAACAATACATCATTAATTTGCCTAATATAGAAAGAAGAGGGGTAAATCCCCTTTGACGTATATGGTGCATGTGGCACCTTTTATCCAAATGTAGCAATATTTAGAATATGTTCAGGAAAGTAGGCCATGCAAACCGATTTAGGGTGAGATTGAACATACCGCGCGCGTCCTCAAGTGATCTGGTACGGTGAGATGAAATCTTTGGCGGAGGTCGCAAAGTCCTGATGTGTCGACGCACTGTACATTCTATGAATGAAAGAAAACCCTTAAATCAGCTCGAATAAAAATGAATTCACGGCGATTTTCGTCGGATGATTAAAGCTGGCAGATGAACTGGGATAAGAGATGAGATAATATCTCATCTCTTTAGTTACCTTGTCGTCCATGAGAAAGAACCCTCAGTATGGCAGATTCCCCAATTGAGCGGAGCTGGGTCGATCACGAGCGGCGTCGAGAAAGTCGATGGAGAAATCTCCGAAAAGGAATACGTATGTGGTACGGTAAGTAAACCGACTCCAAAACAATTTTTAAGGCAATACCTCTTCGTTTTGGAATATTTAGAAAAATAGAAAAATAGGTGGCAGTCCGGGAAGGACAGAGGGCCCCACGAGGGTGGTGGGCGTGCCCTCCCTGCCTGGGCGTGCCCCCCTACCTCATGAGCACCTCGTGTGCCCTCTGGACTCCGTTTTCTTGCACGATACGTATTTTGGTTGGTAAAAATTCACTATATATTCTCCCGAAGGTTTTGACTCCTGTATCACGCAAATATCCTCTGTTTCCTTTCAAGCTGTCCCGCCACATGTCTTCCGAGGATTCGGAAGGGCAGAGCTATGTGGATGATTATTTAGCAAATCCCATGATCTATGGAGATATGGAACACGACGGCTGGACCACGGAGGAAGAAGAAGACTTTGAACCCAAGGGGAAGGAGGAGACGAGCTCAGATGAAGATGAATCCCCGTTGCCTCAACCTGGGGACATGCAGGTGGAGTTCAAAAAGTCGAGTCTCCCTGATAGGGTAAAGAAACCAAAGTTTGAGTTTATCCCTTTTCGTCTCTTGATGGAAAATAAGCAAGGCCTATGCAAAAAGATATTAACCCTAGAGTGGGAGATTGATGATCCGAGGAATCAAAACGTCGTCCTCAAGCGTAAATTAAGGGAGAAGTCTACGCCAACAACTAAGTCAACAACACCATCATCTTCCCCACCAACAAAGAAGGAGACATAATCACATGAGTATGGGCACTCCCCTTGGCAACTGCCAAGCTTGGGGGAGGTGCCCCGGTATCGTATCACAATCACAACTCCTATCTTTACCGTTTTTCTTAGTTCGATCCTATTAGTAGTATCTTGATCTAGTAGAATAAAGTCTATGGCATGATCTAGTTTTGAGTTTTGCTTTTTGATCTCTCTTTGTAATCAAGTCCGTGAGCTATATATAATAAAGATTAGTGTTGAGTCAAGGGCTTGATTATTTTGCCATGATCTTGGGTGAATAAAAGAAAAGAGAAAATAATAAAAAGAAACAAAAAGTTCATATTGATCTTATTGAGAGTAATGACTTCACATAGAAAGAGTATGATGATTAAAAGTTGTTGGGAATTGGCAGACATAGCTTTGGTCATCATTGCAATTAATAGGAAGTAATAAGGAAAGAGAGGTTTCACATATAGATATATTATCATTGACATCTTTTATGATTGGAAGCACTCATTAAAATATGACATGCTAAAGAGTTGATGTTGGACAAGGAAGACAACGTAATGAGTTATGTCTTTCTTATATCTGAGATAAAGTATGTTGTAATGGATCCTCTAACTTGTTGAGCTTGCCTTTCCCCCTCATGCTAGCCAAATTCTCAGCACTAAGTAGAGATACTACTTGTGCTTCCAATTACCCTTAAACCAGTTTTGCCATGAGAGTCCACCATATCTACCTATGGATTGAGTAAGATCCTTCAAGTAAGTTGTCATCGGTGCAAAGCAATAAAAATTGCTCTAAATATGTATGATTGATTGGTGTGGGAGGAATAAGCTTTATACGATCTTGTGATGTGGAAGTAATAAAAGCGACGGACTGCATAATAAAGGTTCACATCACAAGGGACAATATAAAGTGACGTTCTTTCGCATTGAGATTTTATGCATCCAACCATAAAAGCGCATGGCAACCTCTGCTTCCCTCTGCGAAGGGCCTATCTTTTATTATTTTGTTCTACCTTATGCAAGAGTCATGGTGATCTTCACCTTTTCTTTTTCATTTTATCCTTTGGCAAGCTCGGCATGTTGGAAAGAACATGATATATATCTAATTGGATGTAGGGGAGCATGAACCATTATTGTTGACATTACCCTTGAGGTAAAAGGTTGTGGGGCAAAACTATAAGCCCCTATCTTTCTCTGTGTCCGATTAAAACTCCGTAACCACAAGTATCGCGTGAGTGTTAGCAATTATGAAGGACTAGATGATAGTTGAGTATGTGGACTTGATTTTAAGCTCTGACATAGACTCTTTCCGATGTTATGATAAATTGCAATTGTTTCAATGACTGAGATTATAGTTTGTTGGAGCCCAATAAGGTTTATGATTCATACTTTTGTATTGTGAATAGATCATCGCTTGAACATAAGTAATCATATGACAAAATCTATATATGTTGCTGTTATGAGAATAACCATGATGCCTTCATGTCCGTACTTTATTTTATCGACGCCTCTACCTCTAAACACGAGGACATATTTATTGTTATCGGCTTTTCGCTTGAGGACAAGCGAGGTCTAAGCTTGGGGGAGTTGATACGTCCATTTTGCATCATGATTTTATATCGATATTTATTGCATTATGGGCTGTTATTTCACATTATGTCACAATACTTATGGCTATTCTCTCTTATTTTACAAGGTTTACATAAGGAGGGAGAATGCCGGCAGCTGGAATTCTGGGCTGGAAAAGGAGCAAATATTAGAGACCTATTCTGTGCAACTCCAAAAGTCCTGAAACTCAACGGAATATCTTAGAATAAATAAAGAAAAATCCTCGCCAAAGATGAAGTCCAGGGGGCCCACACCCTGCTCACGAGGGTGGGGGCGCCCCCCTCCTAGGGCGCGCCCCCTACCTCATGGGCCCCCTGGTGGGTCTCCGACGTCCATCTTCTGCTATATGAAGTCTTTCGATGAGAAAAAAATTAGAAGCAACCTTTCGGGACGAGACTCCGCCGCCACAAGGCGGAACCAAGGCGGAACCAATCTAGAGCTCCGGCAGGGCTGTTCTGCCGGGGATACTTCCCTCCGGGAGGGGGAAATCATCACCAACGCTCCTCTCGTCAGGAGAGGGCAATCTCCATCAACATCTTCACCAGCACCATCTCATCTCCAAACCCTAGTTCATCTCTTGTATCCAATTCTTGTCTCAAAGTCCGGGGTTGGTGCTAGTTAGTTCCTAGTAGTGTTGATTACTCCTTGTAGTTGATGCTAGTTGGTTTATTTGGTGGAAGATCGTATGTTCAGATTCTATATGCATATTATTACCCCTCTGATTATGAACATGAATATGCTTTGTGAGTAGTTACGTTTGTTCATGAGGACAAGGGAGAAGTCTTGCTATTAGTAGTCATGTGAATTTGGTATTTGTTTGATATTTTGATAAGATGTATGTTGTCTAGCCTCTAGTGGTGTTATGTGAACGTTGACTACATAACACTTCACCATTATTTGGGCCTAGAGGAAGGCATTGGGAAGTAATAAGTAGATGATGGGTTGCTAGAGTGACAGAATCTTAAACCCTAGTTTATGCGTTGCTTCGTAAGGGGCTGATTTGGATCCATATGTTTCATGCTATGGTTAGGTTTACCTTAATACTTTTGTTGTAGTTGCGGATGCTTGCAATAGAGGTTAATCATAAGTGGGATGCTTATTCAAGTAAGAACAGCACCCAAGCACCGGTCCACCCACATATCAAATTATCAAAGTACCGAACGCGAATCATATGAACGTGATGAAAACTAGCTTGACGATATTCCCATGTGTCCTTGGGAGCGCTTTTCCTATTATAAGAGTTTGTTCCGGCTTGTCCTTTGCTACAAAAAGGATTGGGCCACCTTGCTGCACTTTATTTACTTTTGTTACTTGTTTCTCATTACAATTCACCTTATCACAAAACTATCTCTTACCACTTATTTCAGTACTTGCAGAGAATACCTTGCTGAAAACCGCTTATCATTTCCTTCTGCTCCTCGTTGGGTTTGACACTCTTACTTATCGTAAGGACTACGATAGATCCCCTATACTTGTGGATCATCAAGACTCTTTTCTGGCGCCGTTGTCGGGGAGTGTAGCGCCTTTGGTAGGTGGAATTTAGTAAGGAAAAATTTATATAGTGTGCTAAAATTTACTGTCACTTGTTACTATGGAAAGTAATTCTCTGAGGGGCTTGTTCGGGGTATCTTTGCCCCGTCCAGTAGAGCAAAGAGTTGCTCCTCAACCTACTGAACCTGTTGAAAATGAAACTCCTTTTGAATTTCCTTCGGGTATGATGGAAAGACTGCTAGCTAACTCTTTTGCAGGAGATGGAACAAAGCATCCTGATGAGCACTTATTATATGTGGATGAAGTTTGTGGATTATTTAAGCTTGCAGGTGTACCCGATGATGTTGCTAAGAAGAAGGTCTTTCCTTTATCTTTGAAGGAAGACGCATTGATATGGTATAGGCTATGTGATACGAAATCGTGGTACTATAAAAGATTGAAATTGGAATTTCATCAAAAGTATTACCCTATGCATCTTGTTCATCGTGATCGCAATTATATATATAATTTCTGGCCTCGCGAAGGAGAAAGCATCTCTCAATCTTGGTGGAGGCTTAAATCAATGTTATATTCATGCCCCAATCATGAGCTCCCGAGAGAAATAATTATGCAAAGTTTTTATGCTCGGCTTTCTGAAAACAATCGCACCATGCTCGATACTTCTTGTGCTGGCTCTTTTATGATGAAGACTATTGAGTTTAGATGGAACTTATTGGATAGAGTTAAACGCAACTCTAAAGATTGGGACCTCGATGAAGGTAAGGAGTCAGGTATGACACCTAAGTTTGATTGTGTTAAATCTTTTATGGATACCGATATTTTCCGTAAGTTTAGCACTAAATATGGACTTAACTCTGAGATAGTACCTTCTTTCTGCGAATCTTTTGCTACTTATGTTGATCTCCCTAAGGAGAAGTGGTTTAAATATCATCCTCCTATAGAAGTAAAAGTAGCTGCACCTATTAAAGTTGAAGAAAAGGCTGTCACTTATAATGATCCTATTGTTCATACTACTTATGTTGAGAAACCACCTTTCCCTGTGAGAATAAAGGATCATGCTAAACCTACCCCTCCACCCACTCTTCATTCACGGAGAGAGCCATCAGAACAGATCTTCACTTCCAATACACATTTTCCAAGAGAGAACCACCTACACTTGTGTTGAGCTCAAGATATTCCATTCCTACCATATGAATCTTGATCTCTAGCCTTCCCCAAGTTGCTTTCCACTCTAATCTTCTTTCCACCAAATCCAAATCCTATGAGAGAGAGTTGAGTGTTGGGGAGACTATCATTTGAAGCACAAGAGCAAGGAGTCCATCATCAACACACCATTTGTTACTTCTTGGAGAGTGGTGTCTCCTAGATTGGCTAGGTGTCACTTGGGAGCCTCCGACAAGATTGTGGAGTTGAACCAAGGAGTTTCTAAGGGCAAGGAGATCGCCTACTTCGTGAAGATCTACCGCTAGTGAGGCAAGTCCTTCGTGGGCGACGACCATGGTGGGATAGACAAGGTTGCTTCTTCATGGACCCTTCATGGGTGGAGCCCTCTGTGGACTCGCGCAACCGTTACCCTTCGTGGGTTGAAGTCTCCATCAACGTGGATGTAGGATAGCACCACCTATACGAACCTTGCCAAAAACATCCGTGTCTCCAATTGCGTTTGAATTCTCCAAACCCTTCCCTTTACATTCTTGCAAGTTGCATGCTTTACTTTCCGCTGCTCATATACTCTTTGCATGCTTGCTTGATATGTATTGTGATCATTAAACTTGTGCCTAAACTCCACCTAAACTTAAGAATATTAAAAACTGCAACTTTTGGCACTTAGTGTCTAATCACCCCCCTCTAACACCTCTTCTCGATCCTCTCAATTGGTATCAGAGCTTTGGTCTCCATTGCCTTGGTTTAAATACCTTTGGAGGAAGATGGATGTGTCTACTTTAGGGAGTCTTAGACATAGAGTGCCCATTCTTGATGGAGAGTATTTTCATGAGTGGAAAAATGAAATGCTTGAGATTTTCAATGAATATCATTTGAACAAGTACATTGCTAGTCCTTGTGCACCTCATATTGATTCTTTGCACCCTACCCTAGATGAGGACATTGACATGATTCGCAATCTTAGAACTGTTGAGCTCATCATTAGAGGATTGCCCAAAAATCTGACTACTAGTTTGCCTACTCTTAAGTGTGCCTATACTATATGGAAATTTCTTGAGGAACGATTTCCCGATTATTCCTTGAAAAATTTAGATGAAATTCTCCATAAATCCATTGCCTTGAGTAAGATGAACTCTAGTGATCCTCGCTTTGGTGATTGTCTATTTGAGCTTACCAACCTCATGCATGCTAAAGGAAATGTTGGAATCATTAGTGATATCATATCCGAAGCTATAAGAATTCATAAAGGTAACCACTTTGATGATCATGTACCTAATGAATTACCCTCTCTAGGATTTGATCAATCACAAGATGATGTTGAACATGGATATTATGATGAAGATGATGATAGTGACTATGATCTTGATGATGCAATGAGACATTTTGGTCTTATGGCAAATCTTCGCGGCTACATGGCTGGAGGAAAGGAGTGGGTCCTTGATAGTGGATGTACTGATCATATGACCGGAGACGAAGATATGTTCAATGAGCTTGCTGAAAACGATGGCCCTCGAAAATACGTCACCTTTGGTGATAATTCAAAGGGTAAGGTGGTTGGCCTTGGTAAGGTGGCCATCTCACACGATAGCTCCATACAAAATGTCATGCTCGTTGAATCCCTTGGATACAATTTACTTTCAGTTTCTAGACTTGCGGATTTCGGTTTCAATGTCTTAATCACTGAAGTAGATTGCCAAGTGTTTCGTAGAGACAATCATAAAATGGTCTTTACCGGTATACGTAAAGGAGATCTTTACATTGTTGATTTCACTAAAAAGGCTCAACCTAAAACTTGCTTAATCGCTAAATCTTCTAAAGGCTGGTTGTGGCATAGAAGACTAGGTCATGTTGGAATGCGAAATCTTGATAAGCTTATTAAAGGTGATCATATCCTTGGAATAAAAGATGTCGTATTTGACAAGGATAGACTTTATAGTGCTTGTCAAGCAGGGAAACAAGTTGGAGGAAGTCACCGCGCGAAGAACATCATGACCACAAGAAGACCACTCGAGCTACTTCACATGGATCTCTTTGGTCCAAATGCATACAAGAGTCTCGGTGGTAACTCATTTGGTCTAGTCATAGTTGATGATTTTTCAAGATTCACGTGGGTGTTCTTTCTTGATGACAAGTCGCGGGTTCAAAAGATCTTCAAAAACTTCGCTAGGAAGGCCCAAAATCAGTTTGACGTGAAGATCAAGAAGGTTCGGAGTGACAACAGAACGGAGTTCAAGAACGCAAATGTGGACACCTTTCTTGACGAAGAAGGGATTTCACACGAGTTCTTGGCTACGTACACACCTCAACAAAATGGATTTGTTGAGAGGAAGAACTGGACTCTTATCGAGATGGCAAGAACGATGCTTGATGAGTACAAGACGCCAAAATACTTTTGGGCGGAAGCGGTTGAGACAGCTTGTCATGCAACAAATCGCTTGTATCTTCACAAGCTACTCGGCAAGACGGCATACGAGCTCCTCACCGGTAACAAACCCCAAGTTGGATACTTTCGAGTATTCGGCTCAAAGTGCTACATTCTTGATAAGCATCGTTGTTCTAAATTTGCTCCTAAGTCTCATGAAGGTTTTCTACTTGGTTATGGCTCAAACTCTCACACTTACCGTGTCTACAACAATTTCACCCGAAAGGTTGAAGAGGCGGTAGATGTGAAGTTTGATGAATCTAACGGCTCGCAAGTAGAGCAATTGCCAATTGATGTAGGATACAAAGACCCTTCAGAAGCAATTCAAGACGTGTCCATTGGCAAGATTCGTCCAACGGAAATGAAGGAGAGTACCTCGTCCGTCCAAGTGGAAGCTTCTACATCACGTCAAGGTGAACCAAGAGTTGATACCGAAGCATCCACAAGTGGGACACGTCAAGATGAAGAAAACGAGGAAGTACACCAAGATGAACATCAACAACCTCCTTCTCCACCACGACAAGAGAACAACAACGCCAACAATGAAGAAGTCCAAGAAGAAGAGGGCCAAGAAGAAGAAGAACAACAAGATGAATAGGATGTTCCACCCCGACCCAAGCAAAATCTTACACGAGTTCGAGCAAGAATTGCCAAAGATCATCCCGTCGAGCAAATCTACAATGATATCCAAATCGGGAGAATTACTCGCTCTAAAACTCGTTTAGCTAACTTTTGTGAACATTGCTCATTCATTTCTAAAATTGAACCTATGAAGGTTGAAGAGGCATTGAAGGATCCGGATTGGATAAACGCTATGCATGAAGAGCTACACAACTTTGAGAGAAATCAAGTGTGGACATTGGTCGAGAAGCCCGACAACAACCACAACATCATTGGTACCAAATGGGTGTTTCGCAACAAGCAAGATGAAGATGGACAAGTGGTTCGCAACAAAGCACGTCTCGTCGCCCAAGGCTATACACAAGTTGAAGGTATGGACTATGGTGATACATATGCTCCCGTTGCTAGACTTGAGTCCATTCGCATCTTACTTGCCTATGCTAATCACCATGATATCACCTTATACCAAATGGACATTAAAAGTGCTTTTCTAAATGGCAAAATTGAGGAGGAAGTTTGTGTTAAGCAACCTCCCGGCTTTGTTAATCCTAAGAAACCTAATCATGTTCAAAAACTTCACAAAGCCCTTTATGGTCTTAAACAAGCTCCTAGAGCATGGTATAAATGTTTGACCAAGTTCCTTACTGAAAAAGGCTTTGAAATTGGTAAAATTGATTCTACTCTTTTTACTAAAAGGGTTGATGGAGAACTATTTGTGTGCCAAATTTATGTTGATGATATCATATTTGGTTCTACTAACCCTCATTTTAGTGAAAAGTTTGAAAAGCTAATGTCGGAGAAGTTTGAGATGTCTATGATGAGTGAACTCAAATTCTTTCTCGGTTTGCAAATCAAGCAAACTAAGGAAGGTACATTTGTCTGTCAAACGAAGTACACCAAAGACTTATTCAAGAAGTTCAATATGCAAGGATGCAAAGGTATGCCTACACCCATGCCTACTAGTGGACATCTTGATTTGACCAAAGATGGTGAACCGGTTGATCAAAAGGTTTATCGCTCTATGATCGGTTCATTGTTATATCTATGTGCCTCACGTCCCGATATTATGCTAAGTGTGTGCATGTGTGCACGATATCAAGCTGCTCCTAAAGAATGTCATCTTAAGGCTGTGAAAAGGATAGTGAGATACTTAATCCATACACCAAATTTTGGCATTTGGTATCCTAAGAGGTCCTCTTTTGATCTTGTTGGCTATTCCGACTCGGATTATGCCGGAGACAAGGTTGATAGAAAGTCCACTTCGGGTACTTGTCAATTCCTTGGTAGATCTCTTGTGTCTTGGTCTTCCAAGAAACAAAACTCGGTATCCTTATCCACCGCCGAAGCGGAATACATTGCCGCTGGTTCATGTTGTGCTCAATTACTTTGGATGACCCAAACTCTTAAAGATTATGGGATCTATGTGAAACATGTTCCATTGCTATGTGACAATGAAAGTGCTATTAAGATTGCTCACAATCCTGTGCAACACTCTCGAACTAAGCATATTGAAGTTCGTCATCATTTCATTCGAGATCATGTTGCCAAAGGGGACATTAACCTTAAGCATGTTCGCACCGATAAGCAATTGGCGGATATATTCACTAAACCACTTGATGAGAAAGTGTTTTGCAGGTTAAGAGGTGAATTGAACATCATTGATGCTTCAAACTTGGAGTAGGAACTCCATTTGATACATGCGAGGCATGAGCCTATGACTAATCCTCGATATTTCTCTTATGATGCTATTCATATGTCTTGGATATATTTGCACCTTGCATGTTATCTAACCCATGTAGGTACTTGGTTGAATCTAAATCTATGAGATTGCAACTCACTCACATCTTGAGCAATCTCTACATCTCCAAGACTCTACACAAAGTCGGTTGAAGACAAGGAAGCACAAAACCATTCAAACATATCCTTTGACAAATTCTATGTTAAATCCTATAATTGTCATTTTGGATACACAAGTGCTTTTCCTTGCAAGACTAACCCATGTAGGTAGATGAACTCAAACTCCAAGTGGTGCTCCCAACTCTTGATGAACTACATCAACCTTGAGCACCCACACAAGTTCAACTACATGAGCAAGACCCACACCACCACCCAAGGTATGTCATTCCATCTTAGAGAAGCTTTACTCCAAGTCATGAGTCAAAGCAACTCAACAAGATGTGAATACATCAAGATGCTTAAACGAAAAATGGTAACCCCATTTTGAGCTTAAACGATGAGTATGACCTATGATCAAGCGCTCTCACTTGACTCCTAAGTCAATATACTCTAACATAGGTGACTTTGTCACCGCCCAACTCTAGATGAAGTTCTCTTGTGTTCTTTTTTGTGTTATTGCATTTGTCCCTTGCATATTTGTTTCCCCTCTTCAAACAAAAACAAACAAAACACTTCATCTAGATGTTTTATTTTCTTCTCTTTCTTTTTATTCTGCATTTTCTGCATCCAATTCATTGCAAATCTTTCAGTTAATTCCTTGCAAATCTTTGTGAGATTCTACTTGTCTAGTGAGCTGAGGTGACAAGTGGTTTCACTCTGATAAACTCGGTCACACCGATTTGCTTTCTTCGGCCCAACCGAAACCTTTCGGTGCCACCGAAGCATACAACTCGGAGTCACCGATTTCATCACAGGAAAACCAACTTGCCACTTATTCCTGATTTCTATTTTGCCCCAGCTCCACTCAATGATTCTTGTCCTCTACCAGCATCATGTTACACATGCTGCTTTGCTCTGTGACTCAAGGATCAACCCATTTGTATCACATGTCCAGAAGACCCTTCTTGGAAATTGATGTCAAAGGGGGAGAGAGAGATCACATCAAAGCTTAGTATTCCCTATGGAGAGAGACATCACATCAAAGCTTAATCTTTCCTTTAGGGGGAGAAAAAGAGAATATTCAGGGGGAGAGAAAGTAATATCATCAATGATCCCAGATGCTCGGTGTTCAAGAGGAGAGATGTCACATGTCTTTAAGAGGGGAAAGACATGTTTGTTTGCTTGCTTTAGCTCAAGCTCTGTTGATTATATTTTCTATTGCTCTGATTTTCCGTTTCCTATCTTCTCCCAATATCTCATGTTAGATTCAGGCGGAGCAAGACATCTAAGGAAAGGAAATATCTGATCTTATTGCATATCTTTACCTTTGGGGACATGTCTATATCAAATGTAGTACTTAGTACTCACTTTACATGTCATCCCAGTCTTGGTTCTATTGTGGTCCTTTTGTTTGCTCTGTTTGGTAGGTGTATCTATGTTATCTAACCTTGTTGCGCAGGTTCATCCCATCCTAAGCCAACTTAAGACCACAAGGTAAGTATATGCATCACAGTCATGTGAATGAGAAATTCTTGCTGATGTACATACTGTTTGCAAGAAGGACTCATGAGCATGAAGGTATTTTTCTCATATTCACATCATTTGCTCTGATGCATATAGCCGAGATACATGTAACACATTGCTTACTCTGTCATGTTTATGCATTCACATGCTTATATATTCCATATTCACATGATTGCATACATGTAGGGGGAGCCTATGCATGTTACATGTCTTTCCAAAGCTTTACTTGCTATTCTCTATATCCTTATCTAAAGCTTTGATGTATGTTGTCATCAATTACCAAAAAGGGGGAGACTGAAAGCACAAGTGCTCCCTGGGTGGTTTTGGTAATTAATGTCAACATATATCTTATTGGACTAACACTTTTACCTAGTATGTTTCAGATAAGTTCAACAATGGAGTGGCATGGACTAAAGGATGTGGAACCCCTTCAAGATGCTAAGGACAAAGGATTGGCTCAGGCTTCAAGATCAAGACTCTACATTTTCTATTTTGGTGATCCAAGATCACATTGAGTCCATAGGAAAAGCCAATACTATCAAGGAGGGATGAGGTGTTGCTTAATGAGCCTCTTGCTTCATGTGCTTAGTGATATGCTCCAAAACCCTCAGCTACTTTCCCACTTCCACATATGACCTAAACCCAAAGTCAAACTCGGCCCTACCGATTCTTTCTATCCGGTGCCACCGAGTTTCACATGTCATAGCCACTGCCACAAACCCTAGCAAATCGGTTTCACCGATAGGGATCTCGGTCTCACCGAGATGGGATTGCAATCTCACTGTGTATGTCCATTGCCAAAATCGGTCTCACCGAGTTTGAGCAATCGGTACTACCGAGATTACAATGCAAATCCTCTGGTTAGCTTATTACCAAATCGGTCTCACCGAGTTTGTGTAATCGGTCTCACCGAGTTTGCCTGACCAACTCTCTGTTTAACTTATTACCAAAATCGGTCCCACCGAGTTTGTGTAATCGGTCACACCGAGATTACGTTATGCCCTAACCCTAACCATATCGGTCCTACCGAGTTGCATCTCAGTCCCACCGAAAATCCTAACAGTCACTAGGTTTGCTGAATCG
This sequence comes from Aegilops umbellulata, assembly GCA_032464435.1. NCBI lineage: Eukaryota > Viridiplantae > Streptophyta > Magnoliopsida > Poales > Poaceae > Aegilops > Aegilops umbellulata. The sequence goes on from CP136058.1 coordinate 339,200,433, forward strand.
GTCCGACTGAGTTTAGCGATTCGGTCCCACCGAGTTTGGTAGATTGTGTGTAACGGTTAGATTTTGTGTGGATGCTATATATACCCCTCCACCCACTCTTCATTCACGGAGAGAGCCATCAGAACAGATCTTCACTTCCAATACACATTTTCTGAGAGAGAACCACCTACACTTGTGTTGAGCTCAAGATATTCCATTCCTACCATATGAATCTTGATCTCTAGCCTTCCCCAAGTTGCTTTCCACTCTAATCTTCTTTCCACCAAATCCAAATCCTATGAGAGAGAGTTGAGTGTTGGGGAGACTATCATTTGAAGCACAAGAGCAAGGAGTTCATCATCAACACACCATTTGTTACTTCTTGGAGAGTGGTGTCTCCTAGATTGGCTAGGTGTCACTTGGGAGCCTCTGACAAGATTGTGGAGTTGAACCAAGGAGTTTGTAAGGGCAAGGAGATCGCCTACTTCGTGAAGATCTACCGCTAGTGGGGCAAGTCCTTCGTGGGCGACGGCCATGGTGGGATAGACAAGGTTGCTTCTTCGTGGACCCTTCGTGGGTGGAGCCCACCGTGGACTCGCGCAACCGTTACCCTTCGTGGGTTGAAGTCTCCATCAACGTGGATGAGGATAGCACCACATATCCGAACCACGCCAAAAACATCCGTGTCTCCAATTGCGTTTGAATTCTCCAAACCCTTCCCTTTACATTCTTGCAAGTTGCATGCTTTACTTTCCGCTGCTCATATACTCTTTGCATGCGTGCTTGATATATATTGTGATCATTAAACTTGTGCCTAAACTCCACCTAAACTTAAGAATATTAAAAACTGCAACTTTTGGCACTTAGTGTCTAATCACCCCCCCCCCTCTAGACACCTCTTCTCGATCCTCTCAGCATGTTATTCAGTTCGAAGGTGAAACTGCTAGAATTGCTAAGCCTTGTGATAAATACAAACATAGACATGTGGTAGGCGTGCCTGTTATTTCTGTTAAAATAGGAGATCATTGTTATCATGGCTTAAGTGATATGGGTGCTAGTGCTAGTGTTATCCCTTATGACTTGTATAAAGAAATCAAGCATGAAATTGCACCTGCTGAGTTAGAAGATATTTATGTCACAATTAAACTTGCCAATAGAGATACTATTTCAGCGATGGGAATTGTTAGAGATGTTGAAGTCTTGTGTGGGAAAACTAAGTATCCCGCTGATTTTCTTGTTCTCACTTCTCCACAAGATAGCTTTTGTCCCATTATATTTGGTAGACCCTTCTTGAACACTGTCAATGCTAGGATAGATTGCGAAAACAATATTGTTACTATTGGCTTGGATGATATGGTTCATGAGTTTAATTTCTCTAAATTTAGTAAACAACATCGTGAGCAAGAATTACCTAGTAAGGATGAAATTATTGGTCTTGCTTCTATTGTCGTACCTCCTAGTGATCCTTTAGAACACTATTTGCTAGACCATGAAAATGATATGTTCATGAATGAAAGAAGGGAAATAGATGAGGTATTCTTTAAACAGGAACCTATTCTGCAACACAACTTGTCTGTTGAAATTTTAGGGGATCCTCCTCCACCCAAGGGTGAACCCGTGTTTGAGCTTAAACTGTTGCCTGATAATCTTAAATATGCTTATCTTGATGAAAAGAAGATATGTCCTGTTATTATTAGTGCTAACCTTTCAGAGCATGAAGAAGAAAGATTATTGAAAACTCTGAAGAAGCACCGTGCCGCTATTGGATATACTCTTGATGATCTTAAGGGCATTAGTCCCACTCTATGTCAACATAAAATAAATTTGGAAGCAGATGCCAAACCAGTTCGTGATCCTCAACGACGTTTGAATCCTAAAATGAAAGAAGTAGTAAGAAAAGAAATACTCAAGCTTTTGGAGGCAGGTATAATTTATCCCATTGCTGACAGTCAGTGGGTAAGTCCTGTCCATTGTGTCCCTAAGAAGGGAGGTATTACTGTTGTTCCTAATGAGAAAGATGAATTGATTCCACAAAGAATTAGTACATGTTATAGGATGGTAATTGATTTCTGCAAATTAAATAAAGCCACTAAGAAAGATCATTAGCCCTTACCTTTTATTGATCAAATGCTAGAAAGATTATGCAAACATACACATTACTTCTTTCTAGATGGTTATTCTGGTTTCTCTCAAATACCTGTGTCGGCTAGAGATCAATCAAAGACTACTTTTCCATGCCCTTTTGGTACTTTTGCTTATAGACGTATGCCTTTTGGTTTATGCAATGCACCTGCTACCTTTCAAAGATGCATGATGGCTATATTCTCTGACTTTTGTGAAAAGATTTGTGAGGTTTTCATGGACGATTTTTCTGTCTGTGGTTCCTCTTTTGATGATTGCTTGAGCAATCTTGATCGAGTTTTGCAGAGATGTGAAGAAACTAATCTTGTCTTGAATTGGGAAAAGTGCCACTTTATGGTTAATGAAGGTATTGTTTTGGGGCACAAAGTTTCTGAAAGAGGTATTGAAGTTGATAAAGCCAAAGTTGATGCTATTGAAAAGATGCCATGTCCCAAGGACGTCAAAGGTATAAGAAGTTTCCTTGGTCATGCTGGATTTTATAGGAGGTTCATTAAGGACTTCTCAAAAATTTCTCGGCCTCTGACTAATTTATTGCAAAAAGATATACCATTTGTCTTTTATGATGATTGTGTAGAAGCATTTGAAATACCTAAGAAAGCATTAGTCTCTGCACCTGTTGTTCAGCCACCTGATTGGGATTTACCCTTTGAAATTATGTGTGATGCTAGTGATTATGCTGTAGGTGCTGTTTTAGGGCAAAGAGTTGATAAGAAATTAAACGTTATCCATTATGCTAGTAAGACTCTAGACAATGCTCAAAGAAATTATGCTACTACTGAAAAGGAACTTTTAGCAGTTGTATTTGCTTGTGACAAGTTCAGACCTTATATTGTTGATTCTAAAGTAACTATTCACACTGATCATGCTGCTATTAAATATCTTATGGAAAAGAAAGATGCTAAACCTAGACTTATTCGATGGGTTCTCTTGCTACAAGAATTTGATTTGCATATTGTTGATAGAAAGGGAGCTGAGAACCCCGTTGCAGACAACTTGTCTAGGTTATAAAATATTCTTGATGACCCACTACCTATTAATGATAGCTTTCCTGATGAACAATTAAATGTTATAAGTACTTCTCGTAGTACTCCATGGTATGCTGATTATGCTAATTATATTGTTGCTAAGTTTATACCACCTAGCTTCACATACCAACAAAAGAAAAAGTTTTTCTATGATTTGAGACATTACTTTTGGGATGACCCACATCTTTATAAAGAAGGAGTAGATGGTGTTATCAGACATTGTGTACCTGACCATGAACAGGAACAGATCCTACGCAAGTGTCACTCCGAAGCTTATGGAGGACACCACGCTGGAGATAGAATTGCACATAAGGTATTGCAATCCGGTTTTTATTGGCCTACTCTCTTCAAGGATGCCCGTAAGTTTGTCTTGTCTTGCGATGAATGCCAAAGAATTGGTAATATTAGTAGACGTCAAGAAATGCCTATGAATTATTCACTTGTTATTGAACCATTTGATGTCTGGGGCTTTGATTACATGGGACCTTTTCCTGCCTCTAATGGATACACACATATTTTAGTTGCTGTTGATTATGTTATTAAGTGGGTAGAAGCTATTCTAACTAGTAGTGCTGATCATAACACCTCTATTAAAATGCTAAAGGAAGTTATTTTTCCGAGGTTTGGAGTCCCTAGATATTTAATGACTGATAGTGGTTCACACTCTATTCATGGTGCTTTCTGTAAAATGCTTGCTAAATATGACGTTAATCACAGAATTGCATCTCCTTATCACCCGCAGTCTAGTGGTCAAGTAGAATTGAGTAATAGAGAGCTCAAATTAATTTTGCAGAAGACTGTTAATAGGTCTAGAAAGAATTGGTCCAAGAAACTTGATGATGCATTATGGGCATATAGAACTGCATATAAAAATCCTATGGGTATGTCTCCGTATAAAATGGTTTATGGAAAAGCATGTCACTTACCTCTCGAACTAGAACATAAGGCATATTGGGCTATTAAAGAGCTCAACTATGATTTCAAACTTGCCGGTGAGAAGAGGTTATTTGATATTAGCTCACTTGATGAATGGAGAACCCAAGCATATGAAAATGCCAAGTTGTTTAAAGAAAAAGTTAAAAGATGGCATGACAAAAGGATACAAAAGCGTGAGTTTAATGTAGGTGATTATGTATTGCTATACAACTCTCGTTTAAGATTTTTTGCAGGAAAACTTCTCTCTAAATGGGAAGGCCCCTATGTTATCGAGGAGGTCTATCGTTCCAGTGCAATAAAAATCAACAACTTCGAAGGCACAAATCCGAAGGTGGTAAACGGTTAAAGAATCAAACATTATATCTCAGGTAATCCCATAAATGTTGAAACCAATATTATTGAAACCGTAACCCCGGAGGAATACATAAGGGACACTTTCCAGAACGTTTCAGACTCCGAAAAGGAATAGGTATGTGGTACGGTAAGTAAACCGACTCCAAAACAATTTTTAAGGCAATATCTCTTCGTTTTGGAATATTTAGAAAAATAGAAAAATAGGTGGCAGTCCGGGAAGGACACGAGGGCCCCACGAGGGTGGTGGGCGCGCCCCCCCTGCCTGGGCGTGCCCCCCTACCTCGTGAGCACCTCGTGTGCCCTCTGGACTCCGTTTTCTTGCACGATACGTATTTTGGTCGGTAAAAAATCACTATATATTCTCCCGAGGGTTTTGACTCCCGTATCACGCAAATATCCTCTGTTTTCGTTTCGAGCTGTCCCGCCACATGTCTTCCCAGGATTCGGAAGGGGAAAGCTATGTGGATGATTATTTAGCAAATCCCAAGATCTATGGAGATATAGAACACGACGGCTGGACCACGGAGGAAGAAGAAGACTTTGAACCCAAGGGGAAGGAGGAGAGGAGCTCAGATGAAGATGAATCCCCATTGCCTCAACCTGGGGACATGCACGTGGAGTTCAAAAAGTCGAGTCTCCCTGATAGGGTAAAGAAACCAAAGTTTGAGTTTATCCCTTTTCGTCTCTTGCAGGAAAATAAGCAAGGCCTATGCAAAAAGATATTAACCCTAGAGTGGGAGATTGATGATCCGAGGAATCAAAACGCCGTCCTCAAGCATAAATTAAGGGAGAAGTCTATGCCAACAACTAAGTCAACAACTCCATCATCTTCCCCACTAACAAAGAAGGAGACATAATCACATGAGTATGGGCACTCCCCTTGGCAACTACCAAGCTTGGGGGAGGTGCCCCGGTATCGTATCACAATCACAACTCCTATCTTTACTGTTTTTCTTAGTTCGATCCTATTAGTAGTATCTTGATCTAGTAGAATAAAGTCTATGGCATGATCTAGTTTTGAGTTTTGCTTTTTGATCTCTCTTTGTAATCGAGTCCGTGAGCTATATATAATAAAGATTAGTGTTGAGTCAAGGGCTTGATTATTTTGCCATGATCTTGGGTGAATAAAAGAAAAGAGAAAATAATAAAAAGAAACAAAAAGTTCATATTGATCTTATTCAGAGTAATGACTTCACATAGAAAGAGTATGATGATTAAAAGTTGTTGGGAATTGGCAGACATAGCTTTGGTCATCATTGCAATTAATAGGAAGTAATAAGGAAAGAGAGGTTTCACATATAGATATATTATCATTGACATCTTTTATGATTGGAAGCACTCATTAAAATATGACAGGCTAAAGAGTTGATGTTGGATCAGGAAGACAATGTAATGAGTTATGTCTTTCTTATATCTGAGATAAAGTATGTTGTCATGGATCCTCTAACTTGTTGAGGTTGCCTTTCCCCCTCATGCTAGCCAAATTCTCAGCACTAAGTAGAGATACTACTTGTGCTTCCAATTACCCTTAAACCAGTTTTGCCATGATAGTCCACCATATCTACCTATGGATTGAGTAAGATCCTTCAAGTAAGTTGTCATCGGTGCAAAGCAATAAAAATTGCTCTAAATATGTATGATTGATTGGTGTGGGAGGAATAAGCTTTATACGATCTTGTGATGTGGAAGTAATAAAAGCGACGGACTGTATAATAAAGGTTCACATCACAAGGGGCAATATAAAGTGACATTCTTTCGCATTGAGATTTTATGCATCCAACCATAAAAGCGCATGGCAACCTCTGCTTCCCTCAGCAAAGGGCCTATCTTTTATTATTATCTCCTACCTTATGCAAGAGTCATGGTGATCTTCACCTTTTCTTTTTCATTTTATCCTTTGGCAAGCTCGGCATGTTGGAAAGAACATGATATATATATATATATATATATATATATATATATATATATATATATATATATATATATATATATATATATATATATATATATATAGATGTAGGGGAGCATGAACCATTATTGTTGACATTACCCTTGAGGTAAAAGGTTGTGGGGCAAAACTATAAGACCCTATCTTTCTCTGTGTCCGATTAAAACTCCGTAACCACAAGTATCGCGTGAGTGTTAGCAATTATGAAGGACTAGATGATAGTTGAGTATGTGGACTTGATTTTAAGCTCTGACATAGACTCTTTCCGATGTTATGATAAATTGCAATTGTTTCAATGACTGAGATTATAGTTTGTTAGAGCCCAATAAGGTTTATGATTCATACTTTTGTATTGTGAATAGATCATCGCTTGAACATAAGTAATCATATGACAAAATCTATATATGTTGCTGTTATGAGAATAACCATGATGCCTTCATGTCCGTACTTTATTTTTATCGACGTCTCTACCTCTAAACACGAGGACATATTTATTGTTATCGGCTTTTCGCTTGAGGACAAGCGAGGTCTAAGCTTGGGGGAGTTGATACGTCCATTTTGCATCATGCTTTTATATCAATATTTATTGCATTATGGGCTGTTATTTCACATTATGTCACAATACTTATGGCTATTCTCTCTTATTTTACAAGGTTTACATAAGGAGGGAGAATGCCGGCAGCTGGAATTCTGGGCTGGAAAAGGAGCAAATATTAGAGACCTATTCTGTGCAACTCCAAAAGTCCTGAAACTGCACGGAATATCTTAAAATAAATAAATAAAAATCCTCGCCAAAGATGAAGTCCAGGGGGGCCACACCCTGCTCACGAGGGTGGGGGGCTCCGCCCTCCTAAGGCGCGCCCCCTACCTCGTGGGCCCCCTGGTGGGTCTCCGACGTCCATCTTCTGCTATATGAAGCCTTTCGATGAGAAAAAATCAGAAGCAACCTTTTGGGACGAGACTCCGCCGCCACGAGGCGGAACCGAGGCGGAACCAATCTAGAGCTCCGGCAGGGCTGTTCTGCCGGGTATACTTCCCTCCGGGCAGGGAAAATCATCACCATCGTCATCACCAACGCTCCTCTCATCGGGAGAGGGCAATCTCCATCAATATCTTCACCAGCACCCTCTCATCTCCAAACCCTAGTTCATCTCTTGTATCCAATTCTTGTCTCAAAGTCCGGGATTGGTGCTAGTAGGTTGCTAGTAGTGTTGATTACACCATGTAGTTGATGCTAGTTGGTTTATTTGGTGGAAGATCATATGTTTAGATTCTATATGCATATTATTACCCCTCTGATTATGAACATGAATATGCTTTGTGAGTAGTTACGTTTGTTCCCGAGGACATGGGAGAAGTCTTGCTATTAGTAGTCATGTGAATTTGGTATTCGTTTGATGTTTTGATAAGATTTATGTTGTCTGGCCTCTAGTGGTGTTATGTGAACGTTGACTACATAACACTTCACCATTATTTGGGCCTAGAGGAAGGCATTGGGAAGTAATAAGTAGATGATGGGTTGCTAGAGTGACAGAAGCTTAAACCCTGGTTTATGCGTTGCTTCGTAAGGGGCTGATTTGGATCCATATGTTTCATGCTATGGTTAGGTTTACCTTAATACTTTTGTTGTAGTTGCGGATACTTGCAATATAGGTTAATCATAAGTGGGATGCTTGTTCAAGTAAGAACAACACCCAAGCACCGGTCCACCCACATATCAAATTATCAAAGTACCGAACGCGAATCATATGAACATGATGAAAACTAGCTTGACGATATTCCCATGTGTCCTCGGGAGCGCTTTTCCTATTATAAGAGTTTGTTTCGGCTTTTCCTTTGCTACAAAAAGGATTGGGCCACCTTGCTGCACTTTATTTACTTTTGTTACTTGTTGCTCGTTACAGTTCACCTTATCACAAAACTATCTGTTACCACTTATTTCAGTACTTGCAGAGAATACCTTGCTGAAAACCGCTTATCATTTCCTTCTGCTCCTCGTTGGGTTCGACACTCTTACTTATCGAAAGGACAACGATAGATCCCCTATACTTGTGGGTCATCACATATGTAGGTCATTCAAAATCAGTTGTCAAGTCCTGGCTAGGAATTATTAGCACGAACACTAATACTAGTCGGATTACTAGCAGAAATCATTTGCACAAATGAAACAACTAATCACTTATCACTTGTACCATTCAAACAATTAATACACTACACGGATCTAAGGAAACTTACTCAGATTTCATGGATTGGGAGAACATAACCATAGGATTTCTATTCCAAAAAGGGGGCGGCAGGAGTAACCAGAGAAACGCTATGATCTATTTGACACATAAATTGGTATAGATGACTAACCAGTCATCCGTCGTCGCTGGAGTCGTCGCCGGAGTGGTCCTCGGAGTCGTCGCCGGGGTCGTCACCAGAGTCGGTGTGGAACTCCACCTTTGGCTGTGGAAGCTCGACGCTGTTGATGACGTCAGGGTGCAGCAATAACTCGTCGGCGTGACGGCAACCTCTGTCTCCATCTCCACGCCGTGCTCCGGTGCTTTAGCAGCCCCGGCGTCACCACTCCCTCTGATGGGGCGCTTCGGCGGCATCCTCATACACTGACGGCTTTGAGGACTGAGAGCAGCATCGAGGATGCAAGCGGAGAGAGAGAGGATTGTGTGTGTGTGGCGAGGATGGGGGTGCGACTGCTCGGGCGCACCATTAATATGGAGTAGTGGGAGTTGTGGGAGAGAGGCGTGCGGCGGTCAAACCGATGGCTCGCCTCCCGGTGAGCCTGTGCACTGGACTGCTGGCATGCCTACCAAAGTTTCACACAGCAACTCGCATGCCTCCCGATGACACTGCGCAGCGAGCACGTCTCCGTCAATTCACACACCTGCACGCACGCCTCCCTGTCTGTCTGCGCAGCGGACTGCTCGCATGCGTCCCTTCAACTCACGCCTGCTCGCATGGCACACAGGTCGCGCAGTGGCACGTATTTTGTTTTTCTATTTGGATGATTAATGTTGCCGCTTTATTGCTTAACCGAAGCATGGCATGTATCCATTGTTGGTCTAACGCTCACGGTTCAAATAAATAATCCGTTTGGGATATTAGTTTTCAATTATTAATAATTTTCCGTTTGTAATTAGATAAATATTACATCAAAACTGGTCTCAAATTTCACAAAGAAAGTACAATGCCACTTTGTATTGGTCTCCATATGACAACACAATAAGATTCATGAACTTCAAATAAGTTTTGGATGTACTAGAATTTAAAAATCAAGATTCTCAATGTTTGAAATTTAGTGCACGGGAGTAAAAATGCACCCAGTGAGACACATGTGTTTTTGCAATCCATTTAGGTGCACTATCACGTGTGCATGTAGCTCAAAATTTATTTTTGCACATTATACCCATAGAAAAATAATCAATTAATGTACTAAAATGTCTTAATGATCTCTGTGATTGTTTCAAAATTAAAACGTCCCTCCTTTGGTAACATATGTTCACCGCGGGATAATTAATTTAACATGCATCGTAGTTGCGGTGGATTCGTGGTGTGTGTGTGGGTGTGTGCGTCTGGGGGTGGCGGGTGGCTCGCAGTACACTAGGAGTTGTGAGCCACTGTGTGGGTTGGCCATTTTGTTAGGCAGGCCGGTGCCACATCAGAGTCATGAAATCGTTATTTAAAGCATTACACAACTCTTTCATACATGTTTTGGCCACATGTAGTCGACGGTTGTCCTACACGACACTCGATACTCGCGTGTGACGCTTTCTATGGGCCCGCGAGGTCATCGTCCATCACTTTGACGAACAGCTGGCAGTGAGGTTAATTTGACCAGCAAGGTAGAATCTTTTTTGTTTGTGTTACGGTGGTATATAGTACGCGTAGGAGAGGTGGGAGGGGACTAGCATATACACTATATGTACGCGTCCGTGAACAAGTGCACCTCACTCAGTGTCGGGACTTTTTGGTTTCTGAGGCACGTGCCACATCAAAATTGTGAAATTGGCTATTCAAACATCACACAACACCTTTTTGGGCCAAGATGGATCACTAGTACAGCGAGGTGCTATACAAACGGTTTTTAACCCCTTTCCGCGATGGCATTTGGAACCGTTGCCTAGTGAGTGTGGGCGATAGGGGGGTCCTTCCCACATGACCCAGAAACCGTCGGGGATATGCCCTCCTAGCACACACGCTCGGCAAAATGAGGTCGTGTGCGACCGGCAAGCGCTCAAATACGGAAATACGTACAGTAGAGCTAAAAATACAATTTATATAGGCGAAATCATTTCCGGTCGCAAGTACATCCCACACAGTCAGTCACCGTTAAACGTTTCCATTCATATATATACATCCCACACAGTCGCTCCAAGGAAAACGTTTTTGTTCGCAAGTCCATCACACACAATTTTTCTCGTTAAATCGTTTGTGATAGTGTTTCCATTGCACATAGTATTAACAATTTTATCGTTTGCGCTATTGAATGCATCACACACGGTGCTTAGAAGAAACTGCGTGTCAAGGGCTACCCATCACATACAGTTTTTATGTGGTAAGCATTTGCGCTAGGTGGCCTAACGCAAATAGTTTTCAAGAGGATGTCGTGTGTGATTGTTCATTAATCAAACATGGTTTATTCCTAGAAACTGTGTGCGTTATTGAATGGTCCGCACACAGTGTTTTCTCAATAACCATTTGCAATATAAAACCCCAATTAGAGGCTAATTATCCGATTATTAAAATAATCCATTTATTAATCTAATTGACATTTCATATTAAGCACACAATATATTTCATTTTCATAACTGAAATACATTAGACTACAACATCATATAGCTTCAGCACTCAGCTACCCCATTACACAACTACACCAGCACCAAGTTTCACATGCAACATCTATAACCTTTCGAAATTAGCATCATAGACGATACATAGACAGATGTATCTCATCTGGAAAATTGTTGAAGTAGAAGGCGAATATTGAGCCTTCATTGATGTTGAAGGTCTTTGTAACTTTACGCAAGTGCCTGTGGATGATTGACCGTCCATCCTTCGTCCTCTTCAGGAACACTTCAATATTGAACCGTGGGTGTTGTATGAATACCTTCCTCGCCTCCTAACCATAGAGGTGGTTTGAGAGGTAATCATCAGTGAACTGCTTTGAAAAGGCTTGAAAACAAGGATGTGCATAAATATCTTCTCTATATTGGAAATGGGGCAAAAGAATAAAAAAGGCAAGGTATAATAGTTAGTACCATCGTGTAGTGAACTTATGTCTTGTTCATTGTGCAGACAAAGATCTTGTTGTTTTTTGTCGCTAATTTATTTATCCTAACAATCTTTCTGAGTTTCTTGACTTGACTGATATTCATGGACAACTCATTTCCCCATATGCAAAAAGGGTCGAACAATGGGCCAAAACCTCTGACAGCAGGACCTACATGTGCAAGACCAAATTGTTAAAAAGCTAAATATTAGAATGGTTCTGCAATTGCACAATAATGTGCTATTAGACAACGGACCATGCACGTGCTAACCTCGATTGTAAACCTCAGTGCTTCCCATTGTTTCCCTGCAATACATATAAGGTAGTTAGTCATCAGGTTAAGTAAGGGTTCGCATGCTATCAGTAAAATATGTTGATGAAAAATAAGCACATTGCATATTCATCAGATTAATTCAAGCCACATGGAAAAGCCATTTATCCAAACTAAGCATGATTAAGAACTAGGAAATATAGCACTTGTATATGTTTCTCATGTATTAAGTGCAGCCAAATTCGATTTATTCCTCACATGCACAACAATGCAAAATTCTACCCACGACAATTGGACATCGCAATGCAGAATTGAACCAAGCAATTAACTAAACACCACAACAAATGAACCAAACATTAACTGAGCACCACATTACACAATATAACATACTCCTAATAGAAGATCAGACAGTTAACCAAACCAAGCATGCTTAACAACTTGGAACTATAGCAATTGTATTTTTTTCTCATGTATTTACTATAGCCAAATTCAATTTATTCCTCACATGGTATACAATAACAGAATGCACCCACAATTATTGAACATCGCATTGCAGAATTGAACCAAACAGTTAATTAAACACCACAACACAAATGAACCAAGTGTTAACTGAGCACCACATTGCACAATGTATAACCAAACCAAGCATGCTTAAAAACTTGGAAATATAGCAATTGTATTCGTTTCTCATGTATTTTGTAGAGATAAATTCGATTTATTTCTCACATGGAAGACAATACAAAATTGCAGCCTGAAGAATTGAACACCTCATTTGCATAATTGAACCAAATAGTTAACTCAAGACGACAACTAATTAACAAAATAGTTAATAAGTGAGCACCACACTGCACGACATATAGAACATATACACTAGAGCAACAGATTGCATGGTAAAATTAGATAGCACAATTCACTAGAATTTGTGAAAGAAAGTCAGGAGCAGCACACGCAACGGGTAAACCGAGCATGCTTAACCGACATAGCTAGCAAATGGCAAGGTGCTCCTCCAAGATCTGGGGGTCGGCACAAATGACAGCCATCGCGACCTCATCCGCGCGTGCTGCCGCGATTTGCTTCTTCGCTGCCAAATGCTCCTTGAGATCCTAGCTATACTATGTGCACCATGGCTTAGGGCAGCGCTTATTTGGTGGAGGGGTCGGTGATTTGCGTGGAAGGTGTCCTGCTCGCGCCGGCGGTCAGGGCATGTGGGATGTGGAAGGAGGAGGAGGATGGGGGTCGGGTGTGGATTACCTGCCTAGATAGGCGAGGCCGAGCAGCGTGAAGGAGGGTCGCCGGCGAGGAGGCGGCGCTGCAAGCAAGGAGTGAAGGTTTTAACTTGGAAAGGAAGGTGAAAACAGGGGAAATGTGGCTTTTGGTAAGGGGGAGGGGACGGGGAGGTAGATATTTCCGCGGAAGCCGAAAATTTGGAATCGCTTCAGCCAAAAAACTGGCGCGCAAAGTGTCATCAAACACGCTCCCTTATTCAGGACTGTGTACAATATGTGAACATCACAGATGATTCAGATAGCTTAACCCGTGTGTGATGAGTTTGAACGTCAAAAAATTTGGTTCGAATTTCCATGGTTACAGTGGTCATCCACGTCATTGCATAATTTGGGTACACAAAGGAGACTACAGCACACCCACACTTCTTAATCGAGCAAGTTCAGCAATTAAACAAAGCTACCTGACCTAAACATTACTCTAGCAAATTAAAGACCGGCGCTCTTAATTAAACAAAACAAAGAGTACTAGTACTCCGGCTGGTGCTCGTCGATCTCCGTTGCCGCCTCCATGTCCAGCTCGCGCCCGATGATCTCCTGGGGAAGGGGCTCCATGGCATCAACCGCACCATACTCCGCAAGCATCTCGCCATCCGCGTCCGCCATGTCTTTGGAATAGGCCGCCACGAGCTGGGCATGGGAGGCCGTGATCTGGGCTTTGGCGGGCTTCGTCGTGGCAAGGTATGCCGCGCAGGAATGGACGGCTGCTCGAACTCTCTTGGCGATTGCCAACTCTTCGGTCGTGGGTTGCCGACCGTTGTCGAAGAAGCTTCGTTCAATTTGTGCGGTGACCGCCATGAGCTGGGCGTGGACGGCCTTGACATGGTAGTGGGCGGCCTACATCAGGGCTAAGGCCGCTACTGCGGAATGGACAGCTTTTGTGCCGCTCTCACCAGTTGCTATCCCCGAGGCAGATGCTGCTGCCGCCGCCTGAGAAGAAAGAGCGGCAGTTTGGGTTGCCTTGGCCGCCCGGATGCAGATTGCGGTCGCCCTCACGAAGGTTGTTAGCACGCGCCTGGCGGCTACGGCTGCGCTCTTGCCGGAGTGCGCCACCGAAGTTGGCCTCACGGTGCGGGTCCACGTCCCCATCTTTCACCGGCGATGATTGAACAGTGAAATGATATTTGGGGAGTGAGCTAGTGTGCTTGACATGCCAGCTGTGGACTATAGCCGACGCACCTTCTCGCGTAAGCCATAGGCGTACTATACACCGATTGTGCTCCAAGATATTTTGTGCTGCATCTCACACGGTTGGTGATAATAAACTGTGTGCAATCTACTTGATTTTTTGTCTTGATTTGAATTACATAATGGGGTCGTAGCTGCAAAGGATGGTGTTTGAATTGCTAGACCTTTTATCTGTAGTGAACATGCAACTATAGGTGTGTCTCAAAAAAATTGGAATTATTCAGGGTTCGTTTGGACATTTTTATACATTAACTTGCTTTTGTAGGCATTTCAGGTGCGGAATTCAAATTTGAACTACATGCACATGCTCCAGTGCATATAAACGGGTTAAAAAAATCAAATATGTGCCCTTGTTTGCATGCTTAGGTCCCATGCAAGAAATGGGAATGAATGTCAAACACCCCGCCAGCATCACTCGGCCACAAACATTGAGATACCTAGTTATTAAATTCTAGTAAATCAAAAACTCGTCTGAAATTCATGAAACTTGGCATGCTATCATGGAGCGGCATCAACATGCCGTGGTAAATTTTTTGTCCCATTTGGGGCAATTTTGGGTATAAGCTTCTCATAAACTAGATGTCGGTGTCAAAACCGGCGGATCTCGGGTAGGGGGTCCCGAACTGTGCGTCAAGGCCGAATGGTAACAGGAGACAAGGGACACGATGTTTTTACCCAGGTTCGGGCCCTCTCGATGGAGGTAATACCCTACTCCTCCTTGATTAATATTGATGATATGGGTAGTACAAGAGTAGATCTACCACGAGATCAAGGAGGCTAAACCCTAGAAGCTAGCCTATGGTATGATTGTTGTGTATGGAGTTGATGTCCTACGGACTACAACCCTCCGGTTTATATAGACACCGGATAGGGTTAGGGTTACACAGAGTCGGTTACAATGGTTGGAGATCTTGAATATCCGCATCGCCAAGCTTGCCTTCCACGCCAAGGAAAGTCCCATCCGTACACGGGACGAAGTCTTCAATCTTGTATCTTCATAGTCCAGGAGTCCGGCGAAGGTATAGTCCGGCTACCCGAACACCCCCTAATCCAGGACTCCCTCAGTAGCCCCTGAACCAGGCTTCAATGACGACGAGTCCGGCGCGCAGATTGTCTTCGGCATTGCCAGGCGGGTTCCTCCTCCAAGTCCTTCATAGAAGATTGTAAACACCAAGAATAGTGTCCGGCTCTGCAAAATAAATTTCCACATATTGCCATAGAGAGAATAATATTAACACAAATCAAATCTGCAGACGTGTTCCGCAGTGCGTCATCACACTACGGCCAAGTCCTTTACTCGAATCGTTTTTACTTTTCCACCTCAGCACGTTTTGCGAGGCGGTTTCCTTGGCACGTCTTGTCAAAGCAGAGATCGTGTACCCCCTTTTACGGGATTCTCATCAATATGGACATGGGTAACCCAACCGCGCCATTTATCACGGCGCTTGGGAGGCAAGCGAGTTTTACTAGGCTGGTGGGGACGCACAACCGCATCCGCCCATATAAGGGGATAAGGATCCACCTTTTTACCTACGCCTTCTTCCTCCTTTGCCTATCCATCTCCTGCGCACTCGAGCTTCAGCACCCAAGCCCGCACTCCCCACCTCAACCTTCTCCAGCAATGTCCGGAGCGGGAGGCAAGTGGATGGCCTCCTCCGTCATGGAGGGCCAAGTGAAAAAGCTAAGGAAGGCCGGATACCTGTCCAAGGACATCACGCACCGGCTTCCCGAGAAGGGGCAGTTTCTCCCCACCCCAAGGCCCCATGAGAGGGTAGTGTTCCTTCCCCACTTCCTCCGTGGACTGGGTTTTCCACTCCACCCATTTGTCCGGGGACTCATGTTCTACTACGGCCTGGATTTCCATGATCTGGCCCCGAACTTCATCCTCAACATCTCGGTGTTTATCGTCGTGTGTGAGGCTTTCCTCTGCGTCCGCCCCCATTTCGGCATCTGGCTCAAGACCTTCAACGTCAAGCCCAAGGTGGTGCGTGACAGCCAGGCGGAGTGCGGAGGCGCCATGGCTGGCAAGATGGCCAACGTCCTATGGTTCGAGGGCTCCTTAGTGGAGACCCGAAAGGGGTGGCAAGCCGGGTGGTTCTACATCACCAAGCCACGCGATCCAGAATGGGTCGCAGCCCCCGAGTTTCGATCCGGAGCCCCCACGCGGCTTATGTCCTGGAAAGAGACGGGCCTGTCGTGGGGTAACGAAGAAGAGGTGACCGGACTGAAAACATGCATCCAGTCCCTGGTAAACAAGCCAATCAGGCTTGTCAATGTAGTCCAGGTCATGCTCGCTCGTCTAATCCTCCCGTGTCAACAACGGGACTTTAATCTGTGGGAGTTCAACCCGGCGCAGCACCGAACCCTTAACAGGCTCTTCAACACGATGTATGAAGACGTCTGGAAGGTGCTAATCAAAGGCGCCGAGGCTCCAACATCCGCTTCCGAGGACCGCGGATACAGCTCGCAGCGTCACGCTAGCGAGGTAAGCTATCTTCACCTTTTGCAGGATATTAAGCTCTTTTTTCCTTTCATAGTTTGACTCTATGCGGGATCTAAACTCCCTTACCTTTGACAGGCTTGGCAGGCGATATCCGGACCAATTAACTGTCCGGCTCCCTTGCCCGAAGACCCAGCCCCTGCTCTCCTAGTGAAGCTGCTGGTTCCAGCACCTTATGTGGTGCCGGAGAAGAAGGTTAAGAAGAAGAAGACCACGGGGACTCGAAAGAGTGCCCGTAACGTGGTGGTGTCGGACTCGTCATCCGATGAGTCCGAGACGCCCTCTTCCCGTGAAAACGAGGAGGAGGAAGAAGAAAACTCTCCCCCCAGCGGAGGGAGGAGAGAAGAGGAAGGCCGCCCCAACGGGGGAGGCCGAGGGGTCTAGGAAAAGGAAGACCCATCCGCCGGACTACTCCCCCGACGCGGAAGAGGGCGAAGAGGAGTGGCCAAACAGGGCCAAGCGTCCGGCGAAATCGTAAGTTCGGATATCAGAGTAACTCATGATGTTCCTTTGTTGCACAGCTTCCCTTAATGTCGAACGTAATTATGCAGCCCGCCCCGGGCCGAATTCAACGAATCATCGGGCGGCTCCCTGGACTCATCGGACGTGAACTCAGTTCCGCCCGCTATCTCCCCCCGCACTGCAGACAATGCCAAAGTGGCGTCGCGACAAGCTCTGGGGCAGGAGGAGGTGGTCCCGGAGGAGCCGCAAGGCAACCTCCCGGACTCCAGGAGTGAAGGGGATCAGGCCCCCTAGGGCTCCAAGTCCGGCTTTGTGCCGGACACCGCGCCGGAATCTTCCACAGTTCCGGGCCACAGTAGGCGAACTCCTTCCAAGAGGAGCAAGCCTTCCGAGCCGGCGGCCTCCGTCCAACCGGAGGTGCCGGACAATCTGCTGGAGGTGCTTGACGGCGCCTCCATCGACGAGGGGCACCGTACTATTATGAGTACGGTGATCCAGCAGGTTCAGTCCGCCAAGAGCGGACTGACTGAAGCTTGCGCTAGCCTTCTAACAGGCTTCGAGGTAAGTAAAATATGTAAGAATATTACCGCATAGACAGTAGCCCCTGATGCTCCATTTGGCGTTCAGAAAGAAAAGCCGAATAGAGGATCTATTAAATTTCGCAGGAGTCTAACAATAAAGAGTCATTATGCGTATGCAGGCTTCGCTGCTATCCACCGCCGCACTGACTGCGGAGGTGGGTGTCCTGAAACAGGACCTCGGGCGGACCAAGCAAGAGCTCGGCCTTGCCAAGCGGCAGCTCGAGGAGAAAGAAGGTAAGAAATACCTTACAGAAAAAGTGCCTATAAAAAGGCGTGATTGCAAAAAATAACAGGATTGTACTGCTTATTGTAGGGGCCACGACTGAGGTGGCGACCCTCAAGTAGGCGTTGTCTAAGGCCGAAAAGAAAACGGCCGCGGAGCGCACCGAGCGAGAGAGACTTTGGGATCATGTCGGCGAGGTGCAGCAAGAGCTTCAGGCTCTCATGAAAAAACATGAGAGTTTGGAGCTTGAGTCAAAGGCGCAAGCATCCGAGCTCGCGGCGGCCCTTGAGACTGCCAAGTCTGCCAAGGCTGAAGCCCAAAAGGCCCTCCAAGAGTTGGAGGAGATGAGGAAGATAGCAGCGGGTAAGGCATTCTTTATGCAAAGTAGAAATATAAAAGTAAACTACTTGTTACTTACCCGAATCCGGAGCTCTCCAGGGGCATTCGCAGATCTTCCCCGCAGCGTATCCGATGCCGCCGCATTCGACCGAGCTGAAGAGGGCAGCTCGGCAGAGAAGGTGTTCTGGTCTCAGTATTCTGAGGCCGGACACCCTGTGCCCTTGAGCGACCAGCTGAAACAGCTGGTCGAGCTCCACAAGGCGGCCGAACAGGCCATGAAGGGCTTCGTAGTTCGGCTGTGGCCCAGAGAGGCCCTGCCTGGGAGCTATTTCGGGCTGGTGCGGCGGCTGGTGGAGGCCTGTCCGAGGCTCGAGGTCATCAAGCGCTCCGTCTGCATCGAAGGTGCCCGTCGGGCCCTTACCCGTGCAAAGGTGCACTGGGGTAAGCTGGACGGTGAGAAGCTTGTGAAGGACGGGCCGCCGCCGGGGAAGGAGGATCGCAAGCCCGAGAACTACTACAAGGATGTTCTTGCAGGTGCCCACCTTGTGGCGGATGAATGTACCAAAGATGTAATTTTTGAATGAACTTGCTCGTGTTTATCCTGTGCGCTGAAAACTTGTTCATATGCGCTAAGCAATGCTTATTGAATTTAAAATATTACTTTCTGTGCGGCCGTTTATCAAAAAATTGAGAGATGGCCAGTCGTCGGCTTCTGCCCCCATGCCACTAGTGCTGGGGTGTTCGGGATAAACCTGAGCGCTCTTTTTCCCATAGTTGGGTCCTTCGAGGGAGGCGCTCAGCACAACGAACCAGGCAATCGGACTATAATGCTTGAACACTCTCACTTAGCCATAGAACTCTATAATTTTAAATTTCGACGAAGCCCCTAGTTCGGAAGACCGAGTTCGGGGCGCTATCCACGCCTTGGCCGGACAAAGCCGGCTCCTCGCTCGAAGCGGCATAAGTCTTTAGGGACTCGAAAAACCTCTCGAACAGCGACCGGTCTCTCGCCTCATCATGACAGTCAGTTTTAGCTTTCTCCACTGAGGTGCTTAACTCAGCTGAACCGGGGCACAATCACAGTGGTTCTCCTAGTGCTACCTTAGACGATATAGCGGAACGTAAGGCAACAAAACATAGGAGCCGGGCAAACCCAACTATTAACCCAAATCATGATTCGGAGCCGATGCATATAGTGCTATAAGTTCGGGGTGCCGCACTTGTGAAAGTGTACGGACTTCTCACACCATAATGAGGGGTACTGAAGCCCCCGGCGTGTTTGCCGTACAATGGTGTACGGGTGCAATCATGTCTTTTAATAAACATATATGTGAAAAGAGGATAAATGCAAAAAATAGGCAAAAAGCTATGCATTGTTTATAGAGAGGCTATTTATCAAAGCCGAACGATACAAGTAGTGCGATAAGCAAAAAGATATTAGACTATTTAACATGTCCTGACCAGGGGCAGGCCGCGGAATTGTATTTAAAACAGGTATACTGCTCGTAACAGAGACCACCTGGGAGTTCCATAATGCGGCATGGCTTGTCTGCCTCCCTGGATCTTGCATCGTTTGTGTGGCAGTCGAATTGCCGAATAGGTCGTCCGAAGTATGGAGTCCTGAAAGTAAGAAAAAATTAAAAACGAATCTGGCAGCCCCTAGTACGTTTTAAGCCGTATTTTGGGCGTGCCGTTATTGTGCCCCTTCCCCTGTGCCCATGGTATTTCAAGGGCGTAGTTATCTACGCGAGCCACTGGTTTCGCTACGTCGCGAGGGCTGGGGTTGGGGCCGCATTGCTACGCCTGCTCAGAACGTGCCAGGCGGTCTTGTTGTAGGTTACTCCGGGCGTGCTTAGCAGTGTCTGGCTTTTTAACGGCCGGACTGGAGAATTGCCTAAGAAGGCTGCTCTGTACTTCCGCTGCGAGAGCCGCCGTGTGCTCCTCCGTATGGAGGGAGCGTTCGGTGTTTTCGTTGACCGTGATTACTCCTCGAAGGCCTGGCATCTTGAGCTTGAGATATGCGTAGTGCGGCACCGCATTGAACTTTGCGAATGCGGTTCGTCCGAGCAGGGCGTGATAGCCACTGCGAAACGGGACTATATCGAAGATTAACTCTTTGCTTCGGAAATTGTCCGGGGATCCGAAGACCACGTCAAGTGTTACTGAGCCTGTACAGTTGGCTTCTACACCTGGTATAACGCCTTTAAAGGTCGTTTTTGTGGGCTTAATTCTTGAGGGATCTATGCCCATTTTCCGCACTGTATCCCGGTAAAGCAGGTTCAGGCTACTGCCGCCGTCCATGAAGACTCTTGTGAGATGAAATCCGTCGATGATTGGGTCGAGAACCAATGCGGCGAAGCCGCCATGACGGATGCTAGTGGGATGGTCCCTTTCGATCAAAAGTGATCGGGCAGGAGGACCATGGGTTGAACTTTGGGGCGACTGGCTCCATCGCGTATACGTCCCGTAGCGCACACTTTCGCTCCCTCTTGGGAATGTGGGTTGCGTATATCATGTTCACCGTCCGCACTTGTGGGGGAAAGCCCTTCTGTCCATTGTTGTTTGGCGGCCTGGGCTCCTCCTCGTCATCGCTATGTAGCCCCTTGTCTTTGTTTTCGGCTCTTAACTTGCCTGCCTGCTTGAACACCCAACAATCCCTGTTGGTGGGACTGGCTGGCCTTTCGGGGGTGCCATGGATCTGGCACAAGCGGTCGAGTATTCGGTCCAAACTGGACGGGCCCTGAGTATTCTTTTTGAATGGCTTTTTCCGCTGACCGGATGTATAGCCTCTGAATCCGGCATTAACTGCCGTATCTTCATTGCTATCGCTGCTAACGCGGTGTTTTTGCTTATTTCGACGTGTCCTGCCACTTTTGTCCTTGGTATCCGAATTACCAGGGTTCTTTGCTAAGTTGTTACTGCGAGCTAGCCAGCTATCTTCTCCCGCGCAAAAGCGGGTCATGAGTGTCGTGAGGGCTGCCATAGATTTCGGCTTTTCCTGTCCCAGGTGCTGGGCAAGCCACTCGTCGCGGATGTTATGCTTGAAGGCTGCTAGGGCCTCTGCGTCCGGACAGTCGACTATCTGGTTTTTCTTTGTTAGGAACCGTGTCCAGAATTGCCTGGCCGATTCCTCTGGCTGCTGAATTATGTGGCTTAAGTCGTCGGCATCCGGTGGTCGCACGTAAGTGCCCTGGAAGTTGTCGAGGAATGCGGCTTCCAGGTCCTCCCAAGAGCCGATTGAGTCTACTGGCAAGCTGTTAAGCCAATGCCGGGCCGGTCCTTTAAGTTTGAGCGGGAGGTATTTGATGGCGTGTAGATCATCGCCGCGTGCCATGTGGATGTGAAGGAGATAATCCTCGATCCATACCGCCGGATCTGTTGTGCCATCGTATGATTCGATGTTAACGGGTTTGAAACCCTCTGGGATTTTATGATCCATTACTTCATCCGTGAAGCATAGCGGGTGTGTGGCGCCCCTGTACTGGGCTATATCACGACGCAGCTCGGAAGAGCTATGTCTATTGTGCTCGGCCCAGCTGGATTTGTTGTATCCGGAGCGAAGATCATCGTCACGTGCCGTAAGGCGCCTGCGCGATCCATAGATCGATCTTGTTTGTCTTGCCTTATCCTCCAGTACGTCTCGCAGGTCTGGCGCATTTTCTCGTGCCTTAGTTGAGCGGCGTCGGGGCATGGCTTGGGTGGAGGGCCGAGAGGCCTCTCTGTCACGGCCGCGAGGTGGCCGGTCTGCCATGTCGTGCGCTGGTGATGTAGGTGCTTCCTCCTCTGATCGGGGTAGCGGTCTGCGCTTTGGGTAACTCTTGGAGGGGCGTTCGAGTTCATACTCTTCGGCCGCAAGGACTTCAGTGCATCTATCCGCTAGCAAATCTTGGTCAGCTCTAAGCTGTTGCTGCTTTTTCTTGAGGCTGCTTGCCGTGGCTAAAAGCCTGCGTTTGAAACGCTCTTGTTCGGCGGGGTCTGATGGTACGACGAATTCATCGTCATCGAGGCTTGCCTCGTCTTCGGAGGGAGGCATATAGTTGTCATCCTCAACCTCTCGGTCTGCCGCTCTCTCGTGAGGGCTGGCTTCTCCATCTTCCTGTGCCGAATCTTGCTGGAGGGGGTGTTCTTCGGCACTATCCGGGTAGTATTGTCTCCCGTGCTGGAATCACCGTTTTTACTTTGGCGGGATTTAGAGCGGCGCCGCTGACGCCGGCGCTTTGGCTGCTTCTTGGAGGTGTCATCCCCCGCTGTTGCATCACCCTCTCCATCTTTTGGAGTATCCACCATATATATGTCATATGACGAGGTGGCCTTCCAGCGCCCTACAGGTGCTGGTTCCTGTTCGTCTCCTACATCGTCGTCCATACTGTCGATGTCTTCGGAGCCGAAGTCAAGCATGTCGGTTAGATCATCGACAGTGGCTACAAAGTGGGTGGTGGGTGGGCTTTGAATTTCTTCATCGTCCGTATCCCATCCTCGCTGACCGTAGTCCAGCCAGGGCTCTCCTGATAAAGAGAGAGACTTGAGAGAATTCAGGATGTCGCCAAAAGGCGAGTGCTGAAAAATGTCCGCGGCGGTGAACTCCATTATCGGCGCCCAATCGGATTCGATTGGCAGGGGCGCGGGGGGGTTCGGAGTCCGGGGAGGAGTCTGGATCCTCGGGGTCACGGGTCATGCAGAGTGCGGGGCTGGCGTTCGGCTCGATCGCCTTTGAGATCGCAGCCCCCGAGGTGACGTCCAACCGCTCATCCTCGATCGGCGCAATAGGCTCCGAGTTAAGGGTCGGGACCGGTGCGTGTGCGGCCTCCAGGACACTGTTCGGAGGCAGAGCTAGATCATGCCCCTCGAGATAGTGCGGCGCGCTTGGCCGTGGCTCGAACCCGTCAAAGATCAAGTCTACGCGGATGTCAGCCGTGTAGTTTAAGCTTCCAAACCTGACTTGATGGCCAGGGGCGTAGCTTTCGATCTGCTCCAGGTGGCCAAGCGAATTGGCCCGCAGCGCGAAGCCGCAGAAGACAAAGATCTGTCCGGGGAGAAAAGTCGCACCCTGGACCTCAACGTTGTTGATGATCAAGGGAGCCATCGGGCCTAAAGGCGACGACACAGAGGAACTCTCAATGAAAGCACCGATGTCAGTGTCAAAACCGGCCGATCTCGGGTAGGGGGTCCCGAACTGTGCGTCAAGGCCGGATGGTAACAGGAGACAAGGGACACGATGTTTTTACCCAGGTTCGGGCCCTCTCGATGGAGGTAATACCCTACTCCCGCTTAATTAATATTGATGATATGGGTAGTAAAAGAGTAGATCTACCACGAGATCAAGGAGGCTAAACCCTAGAAGCTAGCCTATGGTATGATTGTTGTGTATGGAGTTGATGTCCTACGGACTACAACCCTCCGGTTTATATAGACACCGGATAGGGTTAGGGTTACACAGAGTCGGTTACAATGGTAGGAGATCTTGAATATCCGCATCGCCAAGCTTGCCTTCCACGCCAAGGAAAGTCCCATCCGGACACGGGACGAAGTCTTCAATCTTGTATCTTCATAGTCCAGGAGTCCGGCGAAGTTATAGTCCGGCTACCCGAACACCCCCTAATCCAGGACTCCCTCACTAGAGCTTCTCACAACAAGCGTGATGGTTTCGGTAAGGAACATGCCACCTTTGGGGACGAAACGATATCTGTTGCCTCTTATTGCTTTTAAAAAATTTCTAGTGTCAACATAGAACAACATGAGTGTTGTGTTTAATTTTGGAATTTTTCGGGGTTCGTTTAGACATTTTTATACATTAACTGGGTTTTCCAGGCATTTTATGTGCACAATTCCAATTTGAACTACATGCACATGCTCCAGTGCATATAAACTGGTTGAAAAATCAAATATGTGTCCTTGGTTGCATGCTTAGGCCCCATGTAGGAAATGGGAATGAATTTCAAACAACCTGCCACTGTCACTCAGCCACACACATTGAGATACCTAGTTTTTAAATTCTAGTAAATCCAAAACTCGTTTGAAATTCCGGAAACTTGGCATGCTATCATGGAGCGGCATCAACATGCCGTGGTAAATATTTTGTCCCATTTGGGGCAGGTTTGGGTATAAGCTTCTCACAAACCATAGCTTCTCACAACACGCGTGATGGTTTCGGTAGGGAACGTGCACCTATGGGGACGAAATGATATCCGTTGGCTCTTATTGCTTTCAAAAAAATTCTTGTGTCAACATAGAACAAAAGGAGTGTTGTGCTTAATTTTGGAATTTTCCGGGGTTCGTTTGGACATTTTTGTACATTAACTGGGTTTTCCAGGCATTTTATGTGCATAATTCAAATTTGAACTACATGAACATGCTCCGGTGCATATAAACTGGTTGAAAAATCAAATATGTGTCCTTGGTTGCATTCTTAGGTCCCATGCAAGAAATGGGAATGAATTTCAAACACCCTGCCACCGTCACTCGGCCGCAAACATTGAGATACCTGGTTTTTAAATTCTAGTAAATCCAAAACTCGTCTAAAATTCATGAAACTTGGCATGCTATCATGGAGCGGCATCAACATGACGTGGTAAATATTTTGTCCCATTTGGGGCAGCTTTGGGTATAAGCTTCTCACAAACCAGAGCTTCTCACAACAAGTGTGATGGTTTCGGTAGGGAACGTGCCACCTTTGGGGACGAAACGATATCTGTTGCATCTTATTGCTTTTAAAAAATTTCTAGTGTCAACATAGAACAACATGAGTGTTGTGTTTAATTTTGGAATTTTTCGGGGTTCGTTTGGACATTTTTATACATTAACTGGGTTTTCGAGGCATTTTATGTGCATAATTCAAATTTGAACTACATGCACATGCTCCAGTGCATATAAACTGGTTGAAAAATCAAACTTGTGTCCTTCGGTGCATGCTTAGGTCCCATACAAGAAATGGGAATGAATTTCAAATACCGTGCCACCGTCACTCGGCCGCAAACATTGAGATACCTGGTTTTTAAATTCTAGTAAATCCAAAACTCGTCTGAAATTCATGAAACTTGGCATGCTATCATGGAGCGGCATCAACACGCCGTGGTAAAAAATTTCTCCCATTTGGGGCAGGTTCGGGTATAAGCTTCTCACAAACCAGAGCTTCTCACAACAAGCGTGATGGTTTTGGTAGGGAACCTGCCACCTTTGGGGACGAAACGATATCCATTGCCTGTTATTGCTTTCATATTTTTCTAGTGTCAACATAGAACAACAGGAGTGTTGTGTTTAATTTTGGAATTTTTCGGGGTTCGTTTGGATATTTTTATATATTAACTGGGTTTTCTAGGCATTTTATGTACATAATTCAAATTTGAACTACATGCACATGCTCCAGTGCATATAAATTGGTTGAAAAATCAAATATGTGTCATGCTTAGGTCCCATGCAAGAAATGGGAATGAATTTCAAACTCCAGGGCACTGTTGATTGCCGGCAAAACGTTGAGATACTTTGTTTTTAAATTCTAGTAAATCCAAAACTCGTCTGATATTCATGAAACTTGGCATGCTATAATGGAATGGCACCCGACATGCTGTGGTATTTTTCGTGTCCATTTTGAGAGAAGGCGCACTCGAATAACAGCCAACAAAGGCATTTTGAAACAAATAGCTGCCACTGTAACATCTCAAACGTTTTGTATAATTTAAATTATGTGCGTTCTGTTAACCATTCACGTGACGCCACGCCTCACTCTTTTAATGGCTAGGAGGTGTCGTGCGGACAGGTGCTTGAGTGCTTGAGTAAACGGGAGGCGTGCGAGCTGTACTCCAATGCGGAGGCTCACCGGGAAGTGTGCGAGTTGTACGCCGTGCAGGCTCACCGGGAAGCGAGCCGTTTGAATTCCATGGCCGCCCGCCTTGCTCGCATCCTCTAAATTAATGGCGCCCAAGCCGCAGTTTAATATGATTTTTAAATATAAAACACTCATCGCAAACGTTTTAGTTAGAACACTTGTATGGAAAACCGACAACTATCCCAAGAAGCCAAGGGAAAATGTGCCTAGCAGGATTTGTGCAGCTCTTAATCGCAAACATTTTAGTTAGAACACCCGTATGCAAACCGACAGCTTCCCCAAGAAGCCAAGAGAAAATGTGCCGAGCAAGATTTCTGCAGCTCTTGATCGCAAACGTTTTAGATAGAACACCCATATGCAAAGTGAGAGCTATGGTCTTCCCCCTTAAGTCAAGGGAAAATTCGGAGTGTAGCCTCCAGCTGGAGTTGTCCTCTGATGACGGAGGAGTGGCTGAGCGAAGATGATGGACCGATACCATTGGCGATTGTGGGAGAAGCAGACGAGATAAGCTACAGGGAGGGAGAGGAAAATGCGACGCAGGACTCGCCGGCCGTGAGGGTTTATATAGCAGGTGGGTAAGCATTGGGATTTTGGGGGATTTCACCGAGTCGGGCGGGAAGCTTGCGTGGGAACCTACGAGGTTGCGCGGGAACGGGCTCACTGACGATTCATTGGTGCCACTTCAAGCCACTGTTTGGCCAAAAGAACACCCCCGCGCGCTGCGCAAGCTTGCGCTGTAAGCTATCTGCGGCAGCGGGGTGACAAGATGTGCTAGAGGAGGACGAAAGGACACGTACACATACGGTTAATACCAAAAAATACGTTTGTGACTTAATTACCTACTATACCCCCGTCCTGGTTTATAAGTAGGATTGAACTAATAAAATACGAATGCATGTCACCAAAGATTATATCGTTGGAGTCGTATTTGAACATAGTTTCCAACTAAACAATGTTTGTAACATGCATTAACACTTTTTTGGTTAAACTTAAGGTTATATACCAGCAAGCGTTTGCTCACAACACACAAGGCTTATTCCATCACAAATAGCTCGGATGGATCAACTGTATGCCACGTATCGCACAAGAAACTCTAATCTGATCCGTGCTTGATGTCTCCGACATCGCTCGCACAGTTCGTCTTATTTGCCACCTATCAATGTGCCGGCCTCTGCTCGCATCCCTCAGCAAGCTCTGCTCGCCATTAGGCGTCGTCGCGCGCTCTGCTTGCGTCCATTGGCGCGCTCTGCTCGTGTCCGTCGACGCGCTGGGCTTGTGGACATCTTTTCCTTGCGTGTTCAACTGCTATATGCATATATATATATGGTTGCTCGCCGTTGAGGCGACCGCGGAGTGCTCTGCTCGCGTCCCTTCGCGCGCGCTCTGCTAGCGGTTGGGTATGCGCACGATCATGCCAGGGCCCCCATATGCATGCGTTTGCACCGCGCACGTTGCCACGCGATGCAATTACGTGCGGTACGATGGAGTTATGCGCTGCAAATTAGAACTGCCATCAGGGCCTGCCGATATTCCTCGTCGTCCGGCTTCCCCTTTAATTCCCGCGGCCATTATAACCTTAGTCTCTTCAACCTTTCGATCGCGCCCCACAAC
The DNA here is from genome assembly GCA_032464435.1 of Aegilops umbellulata. Lineage (NCBI taxonomy): Eukaryota > Viridiplantae > Streptophyta > Magnoliopsida > Poales > Poaceae > Aegilops > Aegilops umbellulata. The sequence continues at coordinate 339,228,366 of CP136058.1, forward strand.
ACAACAAGCACACCCACGACGACACATAGAGAGGGGATGTCTAGAGGCGCTCCAATGGAGTTCGGCGAGCATAGAGTGCAGACCCACGCGAGGGAGACAAATCTCTCGATGGTGTACACTATCGACCAGGCCGTAGTGGATGATTACATCAACAGCGTTGAGCAGTTGCTTGCTCGAGACAAGTACAAGGTGGTCGGCATCAACCTCCAGTACGCCGCCGGTCGTCCCATCATAGATCAGAAGGTTGCCGTTGCCCAGTTGTGCGTGCGCCATCATGTCCTCATCTACCACTACTACATGCCCACAAAGCGTTGCGACCATTTCAAGAGGTTTGTCAACAGCACTAACTACAAGTTCGCCATGGTGGAAACCAAAGACGATGTAAATGCGCTCAGTGTTACGGGCTTGGCCTGCAAGAACCTTGTCGAAATCCCTGGTCGAACTCGCCTCGGCCATCATCGACCCCTACTACAAAAAGATGAAGCAGGATGCCCAGAGAACAAGTCCCGTATCCTGGCACAGGGCCTGGATGCGGCAACTGGATCAACCTCACCTCAGGTTCGCGGCCAAGAGCATGTACACATGCTACGAGATGCACAGGCGGATCGTTGACATGAGGAAGTGCCTCGTTACCCAAATCGACGAGCCCGGATTGAGCAACAAGCACAGCAAGCATCACAAGAAGTAGATGATGATCAGATGATCGTTTATGCTAGTTAACCATGCATGTAATATATAGTTTACTTTATTGGTGTGTGGAAATGTCATGTGTGTAGTAGCCACCTATGTAATTATGCATGTAATAGTTTACTTTGGTGTGTGCAAATGCCATGGTTGTTGTAGCCACCTATGTAAGTGGGTGTTTAATTTGGTTATGCAACCATGTCCATATAAGTGTGTATATAATGTTGTTGTTCTGTATGCAATACCATCGCACAACACACACGTCTTATTAGCAGCAACCGTCTATGTTATTATCGGTCTTCGCACACATTTCTGATTACGGACCTGTTCGCCACGTATCACACACATCTTGTTATAGTGAACCATTTCTGTTCTCTTGTCTCAACACAAACAGTTCATCCGAGTGAACCGCATGCCGTATAACGCACACACCTTGATCTGGCTGACCGTTTATTTTGTGTTGCCTAATCACAAACTGTCATCCCGAGTGAACAGTATGTTGTATATCACACACGCCTTCATCTGGCTGCTCGTTTCTTTTGTGTTGCCTCATCGCAAACAATTAATTGAACTGAACTGTATGCCCTGCATCGCACACGCAACTAAAATTTGAACCGTGTTTGATGCATACGTCATCGCAAACGTTTTGCACCTTTTTTGACGGTTTTTTACACCACCGTTTGCGATTATTGCATCGCACACAGTTTCGTCGAAGGGTCTCTGATCATAGTGTCGCATTAGCAGCATCCTGCAGTAGTGCATGCACGCGGTGGTTATCCTAGCTAGGACACTCATGTGTGACGCTTCCATCTGTGGGCCCACGAGGCCATCGTCGATGCATGCATGCATCACTTTGACCTACGTCAGGAGAGGTTAATTAATTTCACCCTCGATGAGGATTCCTTTGGGTTGTACATATTACGGCAGGAGCATATAGTATGCGGTGAAGAGGGGGGAAGGGGACCATCATATGTAGTGCGCTTCATGAACCTCGCTATATGTGGGTGAGGGAGTCCTGGATTAGGGGGTGTTCGGATAGCCGGACTATAACCTTCGGCCGGACTCCTGGACTATGAAGATACAAGATTGAAGACTTCGTCCCGTGTCCGGAAGGGACTTTCCTTGGCGTGGAAGGCAAGCTTGGAGATACGGATATGTAGATCGCCTACCATTGTAACCGACTCTGCGTAACCCTAGCCCTCTCCGGTGTCTATATAAACTGGAGGGTTTTAGTCCGTAGGACAACAACAAGAACACCAATCATACCATAGGCTAGCTTCTAGGGTTTAGCCTCCTTGATCTCGTGGTAGATCTACTCTTGTACTACCCATATCATCAATATTAATCAAGCAGGAGTAGAGTTTTACCTCCATCGAGAGGGCCTGAACCTGGGTAAAAACATCGTGTCCCTTGTCTCCTGTTACCATCCGCCTAGACGCACAGTTCGGGACCCCCTACCCGAGATCCGCCGGTTTTGACACCGGCATTGGTGCTTTCATTGAGAGTTCCTCTGTGTCGTCACTTTTAGGCCCGATGGCTCCTCCGATCATCAGCAGCGATGCGGTCCAGGGCGAGGCTTTTCTCCCCGAACAGATCTTCGTATTCGGCGGCTTGGCACTGCGGGCCAATTCGCTTGGCCATCTAGAGCAGATTGAAAGCTACGCCCCTGGCCATCAGGTCAGACTTGGAAGTTTAAACTATACGGCGGACGACCGCGGAGACTTGATCTTCGACGGATCTGAGCCACAGCCGAGCGCGTCGCACTGTCACGATGGGCATGACCTAGCTCTGCCGCCGAACAGCGCCCTGGAGGCCGTGCCTGTGTCCGCTCCGACCCTTAGCTCGGAGCCGACCACACCAATCAAGGATGGGTGGTTAGACACCGCCTCGGGGGCTGCAATCTCTACGGCGATCAAGCCAAACACCAGCTTTGTCCCTTGGGAAGCCCGTGACTCCAAGGTGCCGGACTCCTCTCTGGACTCCGAGCCCCCCGCGCCCCTGCCGATCGAATCCGATTGGGCGCCGATTATGGAATTCACCGCCGCGGACATCTTTCAGCACTCACCCTTCGGCGATATTCTGAATTCAGTAAAGTCTCTCTCTTTATCAGGAAAGCCCTGGCCGGACTACGGTCAGCAAGGTTGGGATACGGATGATGAAGAAATTCAAAACCCACCCACCACCCACTTTGTAGCCACTGTCGATGATTTAACCGACATGCTCGACTACGACTCCGAAGACATCGACGGTGTGGACGACGATGTAGGAGACGATCATGAACCAACACCTATAAGGCACTGGACTGCCACCTCATCTCACGATGTATACATGGTGGACACACCCAAAGGAAGCGGCGACGAGGAATACTGGGATGCAACGAGGGATCATTCACTCGAAAAGCAATCAAAGCGGCGATGTAAACGCCGCTCCAAGACCCGCCTCGATAGAGAAAGCAGCCATACAGACCCAGCCATAGAGCAGGATGAGCCGGCGGACGACGAACATGCCTTCGAGCAACCGTCCGAACAGGGCAACTTGGATAAACAAACCGAACAACCCGTCCCCGGCGAAAACAACAGTCCAGACGACCTCATGCCAAATACGCTCATGGAGCAGAAGAACCTCCACAATAGGCTCGTCGCCACTGCACGTAGCCTGAAAAAGCAGAAGCGAAAGCTCAAAACTGCGGAAGATGCACTCAGAATCAGATGGAGCAAAGTACTCAACACCGCAGACAAACATGGCGGCAGTCGCCACACAAAAAGCTATCGAAGCGAAAGCTACTGCCTGAATTTGACGAGGAGGCCTTAGAGCCCCCGCAGTCAAAAAATAAGAAAGCCACCCGGTCGGATAGATCATAGATGACCCCATGGCCAGCATGGAGCGGCAAGCAGCGCTGCACACAAGCCGGCACGCGATCCACTCAAGGAATCGCGTCAAAAGGACGGCCCAGCGAGATCTATCTATGGGCCAAGAAAGCAAGCTCTAGTAAGCAACGCAACACGACAAATGTCCGAACATCATGGCACACCCAGATACAGGGGTGCCGCACACCCCCTATGTTTCACCGACGAGGTGCTGGACCATGAATTTCCAGCGGGATTCAAGCCCGTGAACATAGAGGCGTACGACGGAACAATAGACCCTGGAGTCTGGATTGAGGATTATATCCTCCATATACACATGGCCAGAGAAGATGACCTCCACGCCATAAAATACTTACCCCTCAAGCTCAAAGGGCTAGCACGACATTGGCTTAAAAGCCTTCCCGAAAACACCATTGGAAGTTGGGAGGAGCTCGAGGATGCTTTTTGGGCAAATTTTCAAGGGACCTATGTCCGACCTCTGGATGCGGACGATTTGAGCCATATAGCTCAACAGCCCGGAGAGTCAGCCCGAAAACTCTGGAACAGATTTCTCACTAAAAAGAATCAGATAGTCGATTGTCCGGACGCCGAAGCCTTAGCGGCTTTCAAACATAGCGTTCGAGACGAATGGCTCACCAGACACCTCGGCCAAGAAAAGCCAAGAACAATGGCCGCGTTAACAAGCCTCATGACCCGATTTTGTGCGGGAGAGGACAGCTGGTTGGCAAGATGCAGCACCAGCGACCCAAGTACATCCGAAGTCAGGGATGGAAATGGGAAACCGTGACACAACAAGGACCAGCGCCGGACTAAGGGAAGCAGCCCGAAGAGCGCGGTAGTAGATGCCGGATTCAAAAGCTCTCAGCAGAATCAGAGAAAGCTGCCCCTTAAGGATAACAGGGATGAGTTATCTAACCTGAACAAAATCTTGGACAAGATATGTCAAATTCACAGTACTCTCGGGAAGCCTGCGAACCATACCCACAGAGATTGTTGGGTTTTCAAGCAATCCGGCAAACTCAACGCCGAACACAAGGGGCTCGACACACCAAGTGAGGACGATGACGAACCCCACGAGCAGAGCACCAGGAAACAAAAGGATTTCCTACAAGAAGTCAAAACAGTAAACTTACTTCACGTGATGAACAGAGTGGCGCCAATAGAGATTCGCGCCAAACGGCCTATCCCAAAGGAGCCTCGCCAATGGACGTTAAAACCGATCACCTTCGACCACCAGGATTACTCTAGAGGTATACGGAACGCAGGCTGGACTGCCCTGGTATTAGATCCACTAATCAACGGAATCCACTTTACAAATGTCCTGATGGACGGCAGCAGTGCTTTAAACCTGCTATATCAGGACACAGTCCGCAAAATGGGAATAGACCCAACAAGAATTCGCCATACCAATACTTCCTTTCAAGGAGTAACGCCAGGCTTGGATGCCCATTGCATGGGTTATCTTCGGCTGGAAGTTATGTTCAGCTCCCCCGACAACTTCCGCCACGAAAAGCTAACCTTCCATATCGCCCCATTTTCAAGTAACCATCAAGCACTACTGGGACGAGAATCTTTCGCCCGCTTTAACGCAATACCGCATTATGCATCTCTTACGCTTAAAATGCCCGGTCCACGAGGCTTCATCTCACTAAAGGGCAATATTAAGTGTCCCTCGAGTGTGAAAGAATATGCGGCTGCCTTGACAGACATGCATTAAAACAGCTTCACCAACGAAAGCATCTGCCAGGTCATCAAGACCACGGGCTCGGCTAGGCGAGTCCGGAGCAAAAATATAACGGATAGAGGTTTAGTAGCCATACACCCCCATACAAGGGGCTCCGCGTATGTAAAATACACGACAATAAGGCTCCATTTCACCCGTCCTAAAATTATACATTGTTTATCTAGTACAGCGTACATTCCGCACTACTATTCTTTTTTTTGTCAGCTAAGTTCCTCTCTTTTATAGATGAACACCATGCTACGCCCGTCCAGGACACGGCACAACGGAGACACAGGCGCAGACGTGCAGCAGGGACCCGTCTCCAGGATTCTTTTTAGATTAAGACCCTGCGTAAACCTTTTTTACTGTCTCTTGTTGATACACATCCCCGGATTCTCTGTACAGCCGAGGAGGAGGCTGGCGTTTTGGCATGTGGCCACGTCAGAGTTTTGCACGTACCTAGACATCAGGGGCTTATAACCAAGGGCGTTGTTCTGCCCGTTTTCATAATAGACCGAATACCTTAGGGAGTGTTCGGCGTCGCGAGTTTGGCCTTATATGCATCAACTCTGAATCATGTCTTTGGTCAAATGTTGGGTTTGCCCAGCTCCTATGTTTTGCTACCTTACGTTCCGCTCTATCGGCTAAGGCGGCACCAGGAGAACTACTGCGATTGTGCCCCGGTTCAGCCTGGAGAGCACCTCAGTAGAGAAAGTCGAAAACTGACTGTCATGATATAGCGTGAGACTGGTCAACCACTCGATGACCCACCGGAATCTTTAGGATTCCTCCGCATTAACGAAGGGCCGTTTCCCGGCCAGGCACAGACGCACCCCGAATTCGGGTGAGTGCGGGGCCACCTACAGCCCCACTGTCAAACTCCTATGGCTAAGTGAAAGTGATAAAGCATTATAGTTCGGTTGCCTAGTTCGCTGCGCTATCACCTCCTTAATAGGACCAAGACGTTGGATCAAGTGTGAAAATGCGCCTTTTGCGAACACCCCCGCATTATATGCGTGGGGGCTGAAGCCAAAGACTGCCATCTTTCAGGTTACATACACATATACATTAACGGCCGCACAGGAGGTATCTCAATTCTCGAAGGCACAAGTATAAAAAGCTTTTATATATTATCTCCAAACTTTGTTTTACAATAATACATGTTATTCAAACATAATATCCTTCGAGCACTGCGTCTCTATTAAACGAGCGCCCTGCAGAACTTCCTGAAAATAGTGCTCGGCAGGTACTCGGCTCTCATCCGAGTCCGGGGTTGCAATAGCGGTGGCCTTCATCTCTGTCCAGTATGTCTTGACATGGGCAAGAGCCATCCGTGCACTCTCTATGCATGCTGACTTCTTCACTGCATTAATATGCAGCACCGCACCAAGGAACTGCTGCACCAAGCTAAAATAGCTCTTCGGCTCAGGCCTTTCCGGCCACAGATGACTCACAACATACTTCATGGCGAGTCCAGATAACCTACTCAGCTCAGCCCATTCAGCCAGACGATCGGTTAATGGAAGCGGACGCTCTGGATTGTGGAACTGCGACCAAAAAAGCTTTTCCACTTCGTGATCCTCCTTATCTCGGAAGTGTTCGGCCGCGGCCGCGGCACTCGCTGCCAAATCCAGATAAGTGTCCGTCGTACTCCACAACCGGTCTAGCGAAGCATATTTAGGATCCCCGAACTTCCTCCGCAGCACAAAGGGCTTTCCAGCCGCGATATCTCCGGCCTGACGTAGCTCCTCTTTCATAGCTCTCATCGCAGAGCGAGCATCCTTGGCCTCGGTAATGGCCTTTTCCATGACCATCTGTTCTGTTTGATCTTCTTTTTCAAGAACCTCGCAGCGGTCGGCAACGCTCTTCAACTTTATAGCCATCTCGGCTATTTCCTTCTTGCTTCGGCAGTGAGCAGCCTGTTCAGCTTTCAGCTCTTCAATTGCCTTTCCGGCAGCCGCATCACTTTTCTTGGCTTGCTCCTTGGCTCGGGCAAGTTCCGCCCGAAGATCCTCCACGGCAGCAGCACCATCTGCATCAAGCGCACACGTTGTAAGATACTGGCATCAAGCTCCTCTTACCAAGTGCCGCCGGAGAAATAGAATACCTTGTGCCTCGTCAAGCCGCTTGTTGACAAGCGTGATGTTGTCATCTGCCACGTCAAGTTGCCGCTTTAGCTCGGCAAATTCATCAGTCCAGCTGGCCACCGGACACTTCGCCACCTGTATAGGAAAGGCGACATATTATACCTGGGATTATGATCCTCTGCGCGCCGTCATTTTTGACAACGCGCAGAGTCTCAGGGGCTACTATCTATACAGGACGCATCTTATATACGCGAAACTGTCAAAAAGTACATCATTTTGCGTACCTCAAAACCTGTCAGCAAACTCCTGACAGCCTCGTGCAACCCGTTCTCCGCGGATGCAATCCTCCCAATCACCGTACCCATCAACGCACGGTGTTCTTCCGAGATAGACGCTCGCCCGAGCAGATCCTTTAGCTCCTCCGCCCGTGCACCAGACTGTGCCGGACTCGCCCGATGGCCTTTTTCGAAGGCCGGACACGGAGGGCTTTGGGGGGCCATACGACTGCCTTCCGGCCCTGCCGGATTCGGAGAAACCCTCCGCGACGACACCTCAAGGTCGCCCGCCTCACAAGGCGGTATGGCAGGGGGAGGCGTGCCGCTCTCCATCATCTCCGGAAGAAGATCCCCTAAAGATGAGCTCTGCTGAGAAGGGCCGAGATCCGAACTACAAGGTAAAATTTTGGTTATTTTCCTCAGAAATAAAACAGGGATGTCTTTCATTTTAAACTCCCCTCTTTACTTACGGCTCGGTGGAGGTCTGATCCCCTTGGGGGCACAGTGCGCCCGAGGTATCCTCCAGCGCAAGACCCTCTGATGAAGATTTCTTCCCCCGCTTTGAGACCATGGTCTCCGGGTCTTCAGAGGCCGTCCTCTTCTTCCCCTCGGTAGAGGAATTCTCGATTCCTACTTTTCTGACAGCCTCCTTCGGGGAGGCGGTAGCTTCCTTGTTCCCCCCTTCGCCTTCTTCCAAAGGCACGACCTCCAGCATTCTGGTTAACAAGGGATCCGGCGTGGTCTCCGGGAGGGGGGCCGGACACCTGATTAGCTTCGCTTTCGCTATCCACTCCTGCTTAAGGGACAGTTCTTTTAAGGACAATTTTATGATAAAAATATGGATTGGGTGTCCGGGTGCGGGGCTACTTACTTGAGTATCCGGGCGACTGCAACTCAGACCTGCGTCCTCGGTCGAGTCCGGACACATTGCTTGTGATCCGAAGAACAATTTGTACATCTCCACGGGCGTCGCGCCCATAAAATGTTGGAGAGCTCGTGGTCCCTCTGGATTGAATTCCCACAGGCGGAGGGGGCGACGTTTGCAGGGCAGGGTCCGGCGAATCAGCATGACCTGCACTACTACGACCAGACTGATGTCTCTTTCTAGGAGATCTCGAATACGGCCCTGCGACAAAGGCAAGTCCTTGGATGGCCCCCAGTCCAGTCCTTTATTGACCCATGACGCTAGCTGTGGTGGGGGGCCTGAGCGAAAGGCGGGTGGTGCCACCCACTTGGTTCCCCTGGGAGCGGTGATGTAAAACCATTCTCGTTGCCATAAGCTGGACTCCTCTTGAAAAGAGCCCTCGGGCCATGGAGCACCATCATTTTTTCTTATAAAGGCACCTCCGCACTCCGTGTACCGCCCCTCGATCATCTTCGGCTCTACTTTAAAAGTCTTGAGCCACAATCCAAAGTGAGGAGAAGTGCGGAGGAAGGCTTCGCACACGACGATGAACGATGAGATGTGGAGGATGGACTCCGGAGCCAAGTCGTGAAATTCCAGCCCATAATAAAACATGAGCCCCCTTACGAAGGGGTCCATGGGGAAGCCTAGCCCCCGAAGGAAGTGAGACACAAGCACCACGCTCTCACCGGGCTTGGGAGTGGGAATGACCTGCCCTTGAGCAGGCAACCTATGCGAGATTTCGCTGGTCAAGAACCTGGCCTCTCTCAACTTCAGCACGTCCTCCTCCATCAGGAGGGCATCCATCAGCCTTGAAGGTCGGAACCGGACATTGTCGGAGGTCTGAAGCGCCTGAAATCTGGAGCCTTGGGTGTTGGAACTCGAGGCGAAGGGCGGACTCATTTGAGATTGAAAGAAAGGAGTAAGGCCTTGGTCTCTTTATAAGAGGTTGAATGCCAAGGGCCCTCCCCGTGACCATTTGGGACTCGCCTTTGATCGAGAAAACATGCCAACGGGCACGACTGGGTTACCCACGTCCGTATTGATGAGAATCCCGTAAATAAAGGGGACACGATCTCTGCTTCGACAAGACGCGCCAAGGAAACCGCCTCGCTAAAAGCGCTGAGGTGGGGCAATAAAATGATTCGAATAAAGGCTTGGTCGTGGTGTAATGTCGCGCTACGAAATACGTCAGCAGATTAGATTTGTGTAAATATTATTCTCTCTATGGCAATATGTGGAAACTTATTTTGCAGAGCCGGACACTATCCTTGTGTTCGAAATCTTCTATGAAGTACGTGGAGGAGGAACCCGCCTTGCAATGCCGAAGACAATCTGCGCGCCGGACTCGTCGTCATTGAAGCCTGGTTCAGGGGCTACTGAGGGAGTCCTGGATTAGGGGGTGTTCGGATAGCCGGACTATAACCTTCGGCCGGACTCCTGGACTATGAAGATACAAGATTGAAGACTTCGTCCCGTGTCCGGAAGGGACTTTCCTTGGCGTGGAAGGCAAGCTTGGCGATACGGATATGTAGATCTCCTACCATTGTAACCGACTCTATGTAACCCTAACCCTCTCCACTGTCTATATAAACCGGAGGGTTTTAGTCCGTAGGACATAACAACAATCATACCATAGGCTAGCTTCTAGGGTTTAGCCTCCTTGATCTCGTGGTAGATCTACTCTTGTACTACCCATATCATCAATATTAATCAAGCAGGAGTTGGGTTTTACCTCCATCGAGAGGGCCCGAACCTGGGTAAAAACATCGTGTCCCTTGTCTCCTGTTACCATCCGCCTAGACGCACAGTTCGGGACCCCCTACCCGAGATCCGCCGGTTTTGACACCGACAGTGGGTGCATGGTTTACGGTTTTTGAGGCATGTGGCACATCAAAGTTGTGCATTTTGGGTATTCAACATATATATGTTCGGCCCACATGCAAAGCAGTGGTGGTTGTCCTCTCGCACCCACTTAAGTGGTTATCAGCGATATCGATGCTTTCCATCTGTGGGCCCGCTTGGTCCATCACTACTTTTTGCCTGACAACAAGAGAGGTTAATTTGACTTAGGAGGGGATTATTATTTTTGCTTGTAATACAGTATGTATATATAGGTCATGCTCTGGGATGACATGCATGATACAGTATGAGCACACACACATGCATGTGTATACATGAATCTCTCCCATCGAGTTAAAGTGGCTAGTACAACAACACGTCATGAACCGATCTCGCTCTGTGTGGGGAGCTACTTTATGATTTTTGATGCACGCGCCACATCAATGTTGTGAAATGGTATTCAAACATGCATGCATGCATCACCTCCATACATATGCATGTAGTGGTTGCCTTCGAACAGTACACTCCCTCGCGTGGTTATCGGCGACAAGCCTATATATTCGTGGGCCCGCATGGACATCCATGATCACCTTGACCAACAACAAGATAGGTTACCATGGCGGATTCTTCATTTGGTTCGTGTTATCGTAGTATAGGTCATGGTGAGATTTAGACCTTAAGTTTGAGTGCATATACTATGCATGCATGCATGCATGAATCCCCGTCGTTGGCTTGAAGTGTGGTGTAACATACATATGCATTGTCAACCTAACCCTCACTCAGTGTGGGGATTTCTAGTTCGAAATCACGATGCCACATCAAAGTTGTTCCATTGTTACTCAAAAACACACCTCTCCATAGATATGTTTGGGCCGCACACATGCAGTGGTTGTCTTCGGGGACTAGCTACATGTGTGATTATTGGCGAGCTAGGCCATCTCCGGGTCGCATGGACGGCCATCACTTTGACCAACAACAAGAGACAGGTTTTACGACCAAGGTGGATTATTCTTGGTTCGTTTTACGATCCATCTTGGTGAGATATGCCTCTCTGGCCCGCTGACTGAAAGTGTGTGTGGGGGGGGGGTTCTACTTTGCACTTTGCTAGGTGAACCTTGGTTGGGGGGCATGCATTCATAGCTTAGGATTCCCTTCGTGGCGACAAGAGGGGGGCTGCTAGCTACTTCGCACTTTGCTAGGTGAACCTCGGTTTAGGGGGTATTCATTCATAGCTTAGGATTCCCTTCGTGCCGACACGAGGGAGGGGGCTGCTAGCTACTTCGAACTTTGCTAGGTGAACCTCGGTTGCGGGGGGGGGGGGGGGCAATGCATTCATAGCTTAGGATTCCCTTTGTGCCGACATGAGGGAGGGGGGATGCTAGCATCTTCGCACTTTGCTAGGTGAACCTCGGTTGGGAGACATGCATTCATAGCTTAGGATTCCCTTCGTGCCGACACGAGGGAGGGGGGCTGCTAGCTACTTCGCACTTTGCTAGGGTCAACCTCTGTTGGGGGGCATTCATTCATAGCTTAGGATTCCCTTCGTGACGATACGAGGGAGGGGGGCTGCTAGCTACTTCGCACTTTGCTAGGTGAACCTCGGTTTGGGGGGCATGCATTCATAGCTTAGGATTCCCTTCGTGCAGACACGAGGGAGGAGGGGGCTGCTAGCTACTTCGCACTTTGCTAGGTGAACCTCGGTTGGGGGGGGATGAGGTGTCGGTGTCAAAACCGGCCGATCTTGGGTAGGGGGTCCTGAACTGTGCGTCTGAGGATCGAAGGTAACAGGAGGCGGGGGACACGATGTTTACCTAGGTTCGGGCCCTCTTGATGGAGGTAATACCCTACTTCCTACTTGATTGACTTTGATGAGTATAGGGGTTACAAGAGTTGATCTACCTCGAGATCGTAATGGCTAAACCCCAGATGTCTAGCCTGTATGATTTGTCTCTGTCTCTACGGACTAAACCCTCCGGTTTATATAGACACCAGAGGGGCCTAGGGTTGTATAGAATCGGTTTACAGAGAAAGGAAACTACACATCCAGGCGTCAAGCTTGCCGTCCACGCAAAGGAGAGTCCCATCCGGACACGGGGGAAGGCCTTCTACCTTGTATCTTCATGTCCCATCAGTCCGGTGTGGCACCCCGGTTCAGAGAAACTGGAACGCCCTGTATTCCAGCCCAGAGATCGAGGTGAAGTCTTCTGGAATACGGCACTGCTTAGCATAGAACAAACCAGCTTTCTATTATTACACGAATATGAATACAAGGTCTCCGATATTACAATGAATAACATCGGCACGGCGACACTACGCCATCCTCAGTTGCTCTATGCAAGCAGCATAACAAGTTGAGGCAGCAGAACAACTACTGGCAGCGGAACAACGAACGGCGATGATGGACTCCAATCCGCAGGGACTCTGGCTGGAATGTTTATCCTAGCTCGCGAACACAGGAACCACACCAAACAAGCAAGCAATCCAGGCACGACCTGCAAACTGGCATGACACGCCAGGTCAGTACATTGAATGTACTTGCAAGCACACAATAACCAGAAGCATTCAAGCCAAACAACAGCATGGCAATTACAGGTTAAGCATTAATTATCATGAGATCATCAGGATAACATGGCATGAACAACATGAACATAATACAGTTAGAACAATATGAGCAGGGCATGAGCATATAAATCTGACGATACTAGCATGCAACATGATGACACTATATGCACTTTTTATTCTGCCCGGGTTACTTCGTAACCAGACGGTGATCTTTCCGGCGATCCCAACCATGACCAACACTTGGTCCACTTCATATTTGATGTCAAATTTTACCATAGATTTAACTAACAAAATGTTAATGCATGTTGCGAAAAATCATAACATTGGATTCGTATTTAAACATAGTTTCCAATGATATTATTTTTGCTATGCATAACTTATATGTTATTAAAATCATGATCAAAATATGACCCTAAATACAAGGGGGCTAATAAACTAGGACAGAGGTACACAGTAACATGGACTAGTAACACAGAGTAGTAACATATGCATCATATTAGTCTAAGTTACTTCCCACTATGACCAGCCTAACATACAACCCTTGCATGTGGTCATAGGCAAAAAAGTTGTTGGACTGATCACATGTATGCATGAGCCACATGATGGGAAACGTTGCATGAAAATCAAAAAATTTCCTATAAACACCCAAGATCTAATCTAGGAGATGCATAGCAACAAAAGGGTAGTGTGTCTACGTACCTTGTAGACAAAAATCGTTAGCGTATGTAACGCGGTTGATGTAGTCATATTTTTCGCGATCCAACAACGATCCAATTCGATCTAGTGTCGAACAAACGACACCTCTGAGTTTAGGACAAGTTCGGCTTGGTAGCATCCTCTCCTTCTTGATACAACAAGCGAGGGAGAGGAGGTAGGTGAGATCGTGACCAGCACGATGACTTGGTGGTGGTGGTGGCAGCGGAAATGCAGCAGGGCTTTCCTAAGCGTCTGCGCGAGGTGGAGGAGGTGTAACGGGAGGGAGATGGGCAAGGGTGGAAGGGTGCAGCACCCCCATGCACATCCCCACTATATATAGGGGTGGAGGGAGCTGGTGGCTTGCCCTCCAATCCCATAGGATCGTTGGCCAAGGGGGAAGGAAATCCCTCTTTTCCTTCCCCAGGTATCGTTATCTCCTTTTTTAGGAATCCTAACTTATCCCTTCGAGATATGATCTTATTCCTTTTAAGGGGAGATCTTGGTGCGCCAAGACTAGGGGTGTGGGGCCTTGCCCCACTACCCACATCCATGTGGGTCCTCCCATGCAGGTGGGTTCCACTCTGGAACCTTCTATAACCTTCCCGACATAATACCGAAAAATCCTGAAAATTTTCCAAAACCCTGAATATGACTTCCCATATATAAATCTTTACCCCCAAACAATTTCGGAGCTCCTCGCGATGTCTTGGATCCCGTTCAGGACTCCGAACAATCGGACTTCACCATATTAATATCTCATTACTACACTAGCGCTACCAAACATTAAGCGTGCGACCCTAAGGGTTCGGGGACATGTAGAGATGACCGAGACTCCTCTCCAATCAATAATCAATAGCAGGACCTGAATACTCATATTGATTCCTACATGTTTAACGAAGATCTTTATCAGTTGAACCGCAATGTCAAGGATTCAGTTAATCCCGTATGCAACTCCCTTTGTCTGGCGATATGTTATTTGCCCGAGATTCGATCATCGGTATCTTCATACCTAGTTCAATCTCTTTACCGTCAAGTCTCTTTAATCATTTCGTAATACAAAATCCAGTGACTAAACTCATTAGTCACATGCTTGCAAGCTTCTTGTGATGTTGTATTACTGAGAGGGCCCAGAGATATCTCTCCATCACATGGAGCGACTGTGAGAGTCTGGCTTAATAGGAATGATAGACTACTCATATCAAGAAGAATTCCTTCTTTTCCGGGAGCCCATTCGAAAAGAACTCCAAAGTTAAGTGTGCTTGGCTTGAGGTAATTCTAGGATGGGTGACTAACCAGGAAGTAGCTCCCGGGTGCACACGAGTGAGGACAATGTGCGCAGGAAAGACCAGTGTGGTCTATGAGGACAGTCTTGATCCCGCCAGGCGTAACAGGGTGTTACAATTGGTATCAGAACCGACCCACGCGGTTACACAGACATGCGTGGGTCAGGTGGGCGGGCATGTGGCGCATGGCGTGTGTGGCCCGTTGTGGCACACGTCATGGCACATGTGCTGGACTGGGACGCGCATACGTGTGCCAAGAGGGAACGTTCCTGATGGGCCAACGAGGACGTGGGTTCCTTTGAGTGGGGGTGTATGTGAGAGCCTGGCTTAATAGGAATCACTACAGGGAATCATCAGATTTACCGTCTGCCATGGCAGACGACAATGGACCAGAAAGCTGACGACAAAGACCTTTGCCGTCAGCCACGGACGGCAAACATGCCCGACACGGTAAGTAACGGTAAACAGATGATTTGTCGTCTGCCATTTGGCAGCGGATGGCAAAGACCCCTTTGTCGTCGGTGGCAGACGACAAAGAATATGGGCGGCAAACAACTGACGTTACTCACGTTAGGTGGCTAACGGGCGGCTTTGCTGTCTGCCAGCTGACGGCAAACATGCCCTCCCCTTTGTCGTCTGCCAGACGGCAAAGTGGCCAAATTGGTCAACTCCCAGGTTGCACAGGTTGCTGCCACGTGGCCTCTTTGCCGTCTGTGGCAGACGGCAAAGATCCCTTTGCCGTCGGTGGCAGACGGCAAAGAGCGTGCATGGTTACTGTTTTTTATTCTGTTTTTTTGTTATATCCCTGCATTTTCAAAAGAAATATGATATATATAGTTTCAACCTCAAACATAGCCCATGTGTCCACGGCGTGCAGAAACCAGCCGCCATCGCGCCCCCGTGCCCCTCCTCCCCCCCCCCCGCCTCCTTCGTCGGCACCTCCGCCTAGCGCGGCCTCCTGTGCCGACCGCATCACACCCAAGACCGCCTCCCTCGCCGGCGCCCCCGCCTTCCCACGCAGTGCTTTCTTATTGTAGCGGTCAAGATGATACGTCGGCTCAGTCTCTCGGAGGTGCTCACAGGGATAGGGTGTGTGTGCATTCATAGGAGTGAGTGTATGCGCGTATATATGAGTGATTGCGTCTGTACCGTGTTCAAAAAATAAATAGTTGGCGACTAATTTTATCTCTATTTGTTTTTCGCTCATTAGTCTGATCATGTAACCCCAAAAAAAAGTCTAATCATGTACTCCCTCCGTCCGAAAATACTTGTCATCAAAATGGATAAAAAGGGATGTATCTAGAACTAAAATACGTCTAGATACATCTCCTTTTATCCATTTTGATGACAAGTATTTCCGGACGGAGGGAGTAGTAGTACTCTATACTACGTAATACGGTGGCTCATGTTCTCGCTCTTAGGGAATCAGTTGTCCTCCTGGCTAGGCCCATTCCCGTCTCAGCCCCGTGTCGCCCCCCCGCGGGCGACCCGGGCGCTCCTACCTAATCGCCGGCCAGCGACTCCCCCTCCTCTCTCCCTCCCCGCCGCCGCCGCCGGCGGGAGCCGCCGGGCGAAGCCCAGGCGGTGCCGGTGGCGGCGGGATCTCCTTCGCCCGTTCCTGGTGCAGGGGGCCGCAGGGGGCTTCTCCTTCTCCTCGACTTGACGGCGAGCTCGGTGGCCGGCGCGCCATGATTCGGCGAGGCGCGCAGGCAGGCGGCGGTGCGGGGCGGCGGAGCCCACTGGTCGGCCTCGGCGCGCTGCGGTGGTGGGTGCTGGCGGCCAGTGCGGTGCTTCTCGTCGTGGTGAAGATCGGGCCGGGCCAGATCCAATCTGGCCGGATGTGAGGGCGTTGACTGGAGCTCGGCTGGAGGCATGGCGGAGCGGCAGGTCTGGCGGGGACAGGCAGCAGTGCGGTGACGCGGCTATGGTGGAGCCGGTGATGTCCAGAGGCGGCGGTGAGCTCATGGTCAGGCAGGTGACGGCGCTGAGATGGCTTGGCCAGAATGGAGTTCTAGCGAGCAGCGAGCTGCCGGTCACCCCTGTGCAGTGCGGCGAACGGCGGTGCGCTCTGGGTAGTGTCGGCACAGGAGTTCGTGGTGAGGCAGATCTGGGTTGTCGCAAGGCCGTCCCTTGGAGTGGGCAACGGCCGTCGTGGGCGGTCCTGGACTCTGCCGGAAGAGTGGGGTGGCTGTGGTTCTTTGTCCAGGCTGGTTGTTGGTGGTGTGGTCGTGTTTTCCCCTTGCCGTCCGTGCGGCCGGTCGTCGACCCTCGGCTTTGCGACTACGTCGACTAGGTGTTGTGGTGGCGGCGGGGGTGTGAGGCTACTTGGACGGTGCTGCCATTCCCTGGAGGTGTGGTGAAGTGCGATGCGCGGATGAAAATCTTGCACGGCTTTTGCCGGGCCGGCGATGGTGGCACCTGTGGTTGTCATTCCCCTCCTTGGAGGTGTCGTCGAAGCGTGTTCGTCATTTCTCTCACTCTTCTGGAATTGGTGGCTGTCTCCGGGCGAAAGCCTCGATTCGGCAGGGGATCTGCACGATGGCGGCGTCCTCGACGTCGTTCCTCCGCTGGGAGCATTGTGTTTGGAGACATGGCTGCTTCCTCGTTGTTCTCTTCCGGTGCTCGTTGATGTCCTTCCTTGATCCTCGACGGCGCTATGTACGTCCGTCGCCGGTGTGTCCAAGAAGACGCCGTCTTCTTCGGTTTGGATCGAGTCCTGCCATTCACTTGCCACTTCCTCTTAGGCGCTCAGAGTGGATGGTGCGTCGACAAGAGAAGCTCTGCGGTAGTTGTGGTCTTTGTAGGTGACCGGCGTCGGTCGTGACACGGTGTTGTGTTTCATCTTAGGATAGGCTCTCTGGTGTTGTAGTTTGCTTTGCGGTGGTGCCCGTTTTTGGTCTTTCCTGGATGTGGTGTGAGCTACACTCGTTGTTCACGGCGAGTGCTAGTTTTCTTGTAACTGACTTTCTATCTTCTATAAAGCTATGGTACGCCTAGGCGTACTCTCGAAAAAAAAGTTCTCGCTCTTAGGGGTAGGGAGGGGCACAGTGCTGATGCCGTATGGGATTAATGATGTCCCGCATCTGATCTGGACTATCATCTGATCTGGACTATCATTTACACTTTTCCCCATAGAGTGAAATCATCGAACTTTCTCGGCACGGCACCACCGGTACGGTCCACCAGTCAGTGACCAAAATCCCCGGGCCGGGCCCTGCAGGGCTTAGCGATTCCACACTCACACTCTCCATTCGGGCCTATCCATCCACCCACGCTTCGGGCTCCGAGGGTTTCGTAGCGGACGCGTCAACTCAAGTCCAAGCCCCCTCACACGCTCCGCTCTATATAAGGTGCGCCAAGTCCGCGGCGCTGTCCATCCAACTCCACACTACCTCACACCACCGCCACCGCCACCCACGCTGCACTCCGGCGACCCGCGAAGATGCAGATCTTCGTCAAGACGCCGTCGGGGAAGACGATCGCGCTCGAGGTCGAGGGCGGCCACGACATCGCCGACGTCAAGGCCAGGATCCACGACAAGGAAGGTAGCGAACCATCTCCCCGCCTCTCATCTCTGTGCCGCATTGGTGCGCGCGCTCGCCGAGCACCATTTGCTCCTTCTGCTCGCCGCCCGGCGGCCCTGTTCCTTGCATCTGTTGCGCTCCTGTTCTAGTGTCGATCGGTCCTCGGTGTTGGAGGCGCTTGTTTCGATCCTCGTTTTCTGTTTACACATGCCTGTTTCCAGTCGGATCCGAGAGATGCTAGCTAGAAACATTTCTCTGCGTTTGCTCCGGCCGCTTGCTCGCCGTCGGGATGCCCTGTTCCTTGCGTCTGTTTGTTCGATCGGCCTTTGGAGGCGCTTGTTTTGCTCTTCGTTTTCGGTTTACCCTTGCGCGCATCAAATCCAGGCGATGCTAGGAACATTTCTCTGCGTTTGTGCGTGTTCGATTGGTAGATTGCCGAGTAGTACTTGCTTCCTGTCGCTGTTCATGTTGGTTGGAAACAGAGCAGAGCGCGCGATCTGGGCGATCCGACGCGTTAAGCACTCAAGCTAGCTTCACATCAATAGATTCCATGTTTGACCCGAGACGAGTCCCGCGGGTAGAGTTAGATCGGCTTGCGTTTATGAGTTTCCTAAATAAGTGGGGATCGCCTAACGCATTTCAAATTTGAACTCGATTTGGATACCGAATCTAACTGCTGTTCATCTTAAATTAGTGTTGGTCGTTCTCTAATTACTTGTCTCCCGCTTGATGGACTGCTGTAATTAACTGCAGATGTGCCGCCGGATCAGCAGCGCCTCATCTTCGCAGGGAAGCAGCTGGAAGAAGGCCACACGGTGGCGGACTACAACATCCAGAAGGAGTCCACGCTTCACCTCGTGCTCCGCCTCCACGGTGGCAGGGGTGGCACCGGCAAAGGGGGAACCTACCCACCGATCGAGCCCAACCTCCTTCAGCTCGCCCTCAAGTACAGGCAGCGTAAGCTCATCTGCCGCAAGTAAGCCCCTGAATCGATGCCTCCCCCTCGTCTGGTCAAGTTCATGCATGTGCTGTTTGAAGGTGTGGTTGCTATGAGCTATCTCTGATGTGCTTGTAGTTGCCAACTAATTAGCAGTGGCATATGACGACTCTTAAACATTGCCTTGTCATATGCCGACAAACTCTCATGTTTTGCATACGAAGATAGTCGTTCAGAAGCAATTTTGTGTGCAATCACTGCAATGATAATGTAGACATGCCCTAACATCACAGCAATTTTGTTTTGCAGGTGCTATGCACGCCTTCCCCTCAGGTCTGCCAACTGCCGCAAGAAGAAATGTGGCCACTGCAACGAGGTGAGCCTTAACTGCGACCTATTGTTTTGATATCATCTTTCATGCTTGGCCTTACTTGTCTTCATATATGCTGTCGATGCATGTTCTTGGTTTCATCGTACCTCAGTCAGCCTATATATAGTGTGTCGAACATATTGTGTTTTTTCATCACGGTGTTTTGTTATGATGCTTGTTTCAGAGTTATTGGAATGAACTTATGTATCAATTTACAAATAATGGCGCTTACTAGGCTATATAGTTGTTCATGTTCTTGGCCTTGGTCACCATAAATATTGCCCTGTCCATGTTGTTTGGCTCTAGTCAATATTGCCCTGTCCATGTTGTTTGGCTCTAGTCATTGTAGCATCAAACACCTTGTGTGGGTCTTCTGTGATCAACATAATTAAACAATCTCATGATGCCTGTTTCAGAGTAAATATGCCAAGTCAGTTCACTGGTGTTTTGCGTCAATATAGAGTAGATGCTAAGGGAGCTTACTACTACAGCTTTGTTTATGCTATGCATCTTAAGTATATTTGTGTTTTGTACTGTTCTCTGTATTCTGGTGTGCGGAATCCTCAATCTCCCGATTCTGCAACAGTGTGTGGCAATCGGGTGATACTCCACTCATAGAGATTTCAATCACTTGTAGATGCCGACTTTAATTCCATTGTTGAAATGTCACTTGTTTATCTCACCTGATGGGTGCTGTCCATGCATGTTCTTTGTTTTGTCATACCTAAGTCATCATATAGTATCGAGCATATTCTGTTTTTCATCATCCATATCTGTTTATGCGTGTTTCGGAGTTATTTAAGTTAGTACTGTACCATTTTAGACACATAATGGAGCCAAGCTAAGTATACTACAGTTCTGTATCAATAATGATCTTATCATTGTTAATGTCTCTTGGCCTTGGTCACCATAATACTGTCCTGTCCATGCTATTTGGCTTCAGTTATTGCAGCATCAAACACCTTCTCTAAAACTTTATCATTAGCATACACAAATTCATGATGTTTGGTTTCAAAGTCAATGTGCCAAGTCAGCTCACTAGTGTTTTGCATCAATCTGATGCTGACAGAGATAACTACTACAGCTCTGTATATATATGTTATTATGTCTTCTTCAGTTATATTTGTGCTGTGTACTGCTCTGCATATTCTGCTGTGCTGAATCGATCGTCGATCTCCCGATTCCGCAGCACTGTGTGCAATGGATTGATAACCCACTCGTAGAGAGATTTGAATCACTTGCGGCTGCAAACTTAACTCTGTTTCAACACTTTATATTTTCAGACGAGGACCAAGAAGAAGCTGAAACCCAGGGACTGAAGCACTGCACTGGCCAGCAAGAGAAAGGGATACCCAAGTGACACGCACCAGCTGAATTTACCCTACCGTCTCCTTATATTAGCTTCTTGATTGATACCATGGTAGCTTCTGGTTACCAGTAGTAGTACCTTTTAAGTTCCTGCTGCTGCTGGGTTTTAAACACCCTAAATGCGTACTCTACCTGAATAGTACTCACTATGGATTCCTGTTGCATCATGGGTTCTGTTGATGACCCCCTAAATACTCTCGATGGTGATGCCGTGCTTAAGGGATGCTAGTTACAAATTCCTGCTGTTATCATCACATGGACATGGGTTCTGTTCTGTTGGAATAGATGAATGGATGCTTCTCCAGTTTACATGGCAGGCACCTTGGTTCAGTTTCCGCCAATTCTTAGCATTCTGTTATGTGGCAAGTTTTCGTTCCTGTATGACCCTTCTGTTTCTCTCTTCCGGTTTCGGTTGAGTTGCTCAGGTTGTTGAACTGGCCCACCCAAATATCTGTGTATGCAATTCTGTTGCTTCACTGCGCTGCTGCGTGTCCATCGCCCGGCCGGCACTGTGGCCAAGGCGAAGCACAAGCAGAGTCATCATATCTCATTTTCCTTCTTTTCGTTCACACGTTTCGTTCAAAACGATCTTTTTGTTCACACATTTGGATTTGGATGGAACGTTTTGTATCATTACGTAAGCAATTATGCATACATTCTTAAACAAATTAAGCAAGCTGCTTGAAAAAAAGATAAAGCATCAGCATACATACAACCGATATATACAAATCACATGTCGTCCTAAAACGCATGATCGCCACTCGCATTAACTACCAAAATGATCTTGATGTTGGATTCATGGTAGTGGGATCAAACATCATCAACCGGTTTTCCTCAGACACCTTCTCTTGCATCAACCGATTCTACTCTTGCAAAAAAAAAAAAAGATTCTCCTCAAGTTGAAACCTACGTGCCATCATTTCTTCCATGGGCTTACAGTTTCATGCATAGCTTTCAACCTTGGCCTCTTCTTTTGAAGCTTACTCTTCTCTATCTCCAACTTTTCTTGTTTCCTCCTCTCCATGTACTGATTCCTTGAATTGATCAACTCATCAAGCTTATTTTTTAACACCTGCACCTCTCCTTGTTTCTTGGGCATCTCCTTTGACCACTTCCTTCCGTCAGGCCACTCCACGCTAGACACCGGTGTGGGACTTCTAGCCACCCTATCCACTCCATCACAATCATCTTCCTCACTGTCATCCAATACCAAGGAGGAAATGTTTCACGACCTCCCATGTTTTGAAGGAGCCTCCTCATTCCTCATTTTCGACTTCTCATTGACATCGAGTACTCTCCAACAATGTGGAGGAGCAATGTTGAAAATGCTTAAGGTTACAACAGTAAAAAATAACAGGAGTGTTCTCATATTGGTCACTGGTGACACCTCTAGGAGGGTTCCTCACTTGTTCCAAATAACCATCCCAATGGTTGCACATCTCTTGAATTTAAGACTTCGGTTGGATTTAAGCCAAGGTTATGATGGAACCCTCCTCGATGCGCCTCCAATAGTTTGCACTCTTTTGATCTTTCTGATGGATTGCATCGAGAGTAATATCCTGCCATGCCCTCACAAGAGCAGCATCCTCACTCCTGGTGTAGTTTACTATCTGAATTCCTTTCTTCCTGGAAGAACCGGAGAAATGAGATTGATCCAATTCGTCATATGTGTCCTCCTCGTTCAATTGCTCAAACTGCACGACCGACACGCCATCAAGATCAAAATCATTGGCCGCAACCAAATCATCCATCATACTATTTAAGAATGATTGGTTCTTGACCGTGCTCCCAAATGCATGAAAGCATCACTACACACAAAGATCCACCATTATTTCACTGCGAAATTACATTCAAATGAACCTATCGAAAGAAAAGACAGGTAAGAGGTTTTCTTTACCAACTAGGAAAATCTATGAATGTGCAGGAGTTGGGTAGACATCCGAGTTTCACCCGCCACCAAGACGAATGGGTGAGCGGAAGGGATGTTGCCCATCGCAGCCGCCTTCTTACCCCGGTTCTTCGATGGGACAACGCATGTGAAGAAGGCACACGTCAGCACTAGTGACAGTACCAATGGCGTGCAGACTTGTGCCTCGCACCACTAACTTGTGCCGGACACTTGGTGTCACACACTTGTGGCGTGTGAAAATGCAGCCACGCCACCAGTGAACTATGAAATATGCCCACGTCCAGTGGCGGAGCTTCTTGGGGGCCAACCTGGGCCATGCCCCCCCCCCCCCCCAGCTCACAAGAAAACATCTATATATTTCTTTGTATTAGGCATGTTTTCAACTAAAAATCAGTTAAAATAGTTACATTTGTCCCCCCTCCAGCCCACGGCCCCCCCATAATTTCGGCTCAAGCTCCGCCACTGCCCACGTCATCACTGTTTTGAAAAGAAAATAGCATTGACGTGGATTGAAACTGACGTGCCACTAATGAAGACAGTCTGGTAGCATTTCTGCACTAGTGTTGGGCCAGCGGAGAGCGGGAGGTGATGTGTAGGCAGGGAAGTCGAGGGATCCGGCTTCAAACAAGAGGAATGTGACATGCGAGTCGTGTTAGAGTCCATGGTGTTGTCGGCGGGGACTGCGGGCGCCAAAGATGACGCTATAACGAGGGAGGGGGAGGAGGCGTCACACGATGGAAGAAGAGCGGGGAAATGTCGCTCGCGCCAAACCTTTTTCAGGATGAAGTGTGCTCCAAAAACACCTCACGACCTCCAAATATGGAGGCATGCAGGCTCGTTTTAGGGTGATCTCCGAAAACATGACGATGGAGCTCGTAACGGCTCTGCTCGATTGATTTTTGGGGTCAAAAAATTACACCGGCGGTTATTTACGGTGATCGGACACACACGACAACTCTGCCAGATTAGCTCCAACACGAGTGGCTGGGCGACGCATGCAACTAGGACGCAGTCTATAACACTCTTTGGTAACCTTTTTTCTTTGAATATGGCATGCCACAACTACGTCCGCACACTCTGAACTGCCTCTTGGTTACACCTCCACCACCGTATCTGTCGCTGATCGAGCAGCACCGAGTCAAGTGAAACTGACAAATTCACCGGTTACTCTGCCCTGCGTGCTTATATATATTCACCTCCATCTGTCCATTCACTAACGCATCTCGTCGGTACGGGTAACTGAGAGGGAGTGACAATGAGGAATTTCGTCGAGAAACTGGTGCTCTCCTTGCTATGGATCTCACTGCTCCAAGGTCAGTTGATGCCTTGATGGTGATTAATTTGTGTAGTCTTTTCGATAGGTTTGCTTTGCCCGCGATCTTCAATGGAATTTTATGTGCCCGTACGTTAACTAAGGTGAATGATGTACATATGGGCATGAAACGCACGGTCACCTCGCTGACGTATGTCCATGTGTTGATGCAGGGTGCATTGTCCAGTCTGTGGAATATGATCATACGGCCAGTATCGAGGCAAGTAACGGCGTTCCTGTTGAGTCTTTCTGCTGTTGTTTGTATCGATCTTAATCTGAGCATGCATATGCATGCAGCCTCCAAAAACGAAATCTATGATTTGATCGATATTGTTGTGTGACGAAGAAACAACCATCAGTTTTCATAATTCGCTTACGAGCATATATCGTCGTGGTTTCAGTGC
The DNA here is from genome assembly GCA_032464435.1 of Aegilops umbellulata. Classification (NCBI taxonomy): domain Eukaryota; kingdom Viridiplantae; phylum Streptophyta; class Magnoliopsida; order Poales; family Poaceae; genus Aegilops; species Aegilops umbellulata. Next base: position 339,253,113 of record CP136058.1, read on the forward strand.
CTGGATGATCCGATGAAGCCCCTCTACAAAGGCGGCATCATCCAGAACGGCGAGTTCAACAACGGCCTGATGGGGTGGTCGACGCGCCGGGACATCAAGGCCGGCATCAGAAAGTCGGCCTCCGGCAACAAGTTCGCCGTGGTGCAGGGCGCGAGGAGCTCCCCGTCGGGCACCGGAGACGCGGCCGCCTCGCCGTCCCACAGCGTCTACCAGAAAATCCAGATGAAGGGCGACACTCACTACTCGCTATCAGGTACTGTATATGTATATATACATACCGAGTGTACGTAACGTACGTAGGTGTGCGTGTGACGAAGTTCATCTTGGTGTTCCGCGTGTGCAGCATGGCTGCGGGTGTCGGCCGGCACGGCCCACGTGCGCGCGGTGGTCAAGGCCCCCAACGGCGAGAACATCACCGCCGGCGGCATCGACGCCCAGTCCGGCTGCTGGACCATGCTCAAGGGCGGCATGACCGCGCTCGCCTATCACTACGGGCAAGGAGAGGTCTTCTTCGAGAGTGACGCTCCGGTGGACATCTGGGTGGACAGCGTCTCCCTGCAGCCCTTCTCTTTCGAGGAATGGGACGCCCACGCTCGCCAGTCCGCCAACAAGGCCCGCCGGAGCACGGTGAAGATCGTCGCCAGGGGCCCCGACGGCCAACCGATGGCGAACGCCAACGTGAGCATCCAGGCCCTCCGCGCAGGGTTCCCCTTCGGCAACGCGATGACCAAGGAGATCCTGGGCAACCCGGCGTACGAGAAGTGGTTCTTCTCGCGCTTCACGGTGGCCACCATGGAGAACGAGATGAAGTGGTACGGCACGGAGTGGGCCCAGAACCAGGAGGACTACCGCACCCCGGACGCCATGATGGCGCTGGCCCAGAAGTACGGCGTCAAGGTGCGCGGGCACAACGTGTTCTGGGACGACCAGAGCTCGCAGCTCAAGTGGGTGATGCCCATGAACCTGAACCAGCTCAAGGCGGCGATGCAGAAGCGGCTCAAGAACGTGGTGTCGCGCTACGCCGGGAGGCTCATCCACTGGGACGTGGTGAACGAGAACGTGCACTTCAACTTCTTCGAGACCAAGCTCGGCCCCAACGCGTCGCCCATCATCTACCAGCAGGTCGGCCAGATCGACCACACCGCCATCCTCTTCATGAACGAGTTCAACACGCTGTCGCAGCCCATGGACCCCAACTGCACGCCCACCAAGTACATGGCCAAGATGAAGCTCATCCAGGGCTACCCCGGCAACGGGGGCCTCAAGCTCGGTGTCGGGCTCGAGAGCCACTTCACCACGCCCAACCTCCCCTACGTCAGGGGCGCCCTCGACACGCTCGCGCAGCTCAAGCTGCCCATGTGGATGACCGAGGTCGACGTCGTCAAGGGCCCCAACCAGGTCAAGTTCCTCGAGCAGGTGCTCAGGGAAGGCTACGGTCACCCCGGCGTGCAGGGCATCGTCATGTGGGCCGCGTGGCACCCCTACGGATGCTACGTCATGTGCCTCACCGACAACAGCTTCAAGAACCTGCCCGTCGGCGACCTCGTCGACAAGCTCATCGCCGAGTGGAAGACGCACAAGACGTCCGCCGCCACCGACGCCAATGGAATGCTCGAGCTCGACCTCGCCCACGGCGATTACAAGTTAACGGTGAACCACCCTTCGCAAACGACGGCCATCTCCCACACCATGACGGTGGATGCGGGGTCAGCAGCCTCCGAGCACATCATCAGTGTGAAGGCGTAGGAATATACTATGAGACTTATTAAGCCACGTAGAATGGTTGATAAAATAAGACGATCATAAGAATTCTTTTATGTAGTTCCACGCCATCTAGAGAATGCAATAAAACTTGTTACATTTTCTTTTTCCATACGATCCAATTGGATCGTGTTCCGCTATCTCGTCAGATATAACGAAACAAAACCGAAAACAGTGTCTTGGCACAAAAGGGAAACAAATAGTAAAAGAGAAGGAAAGAAAACGTCCCCATGTTACTGCTCAACAGAGAAATGAAATAGAAGGGGAACGAGTTAATTGCAAGGAACTACCACACTATCATCACTCATCATATAACTAACGGAACAAAACCGAAAACAATGTCTTGACGCGAAAGGGAAACAAATAGTAAAAGAGAAGGAAAGGAAACCTCCCCATGTTACTACCCAACAAGAGGAATGGAATAGAAGGGGAACTTGTTATATAATATAGTCCTATTGATATCTCTAGCATTTAATGTTACGAGGTCTTAAAAAATATTTACGAGGCGATAGAAGAAGTAGAAGTTAAAAAATGTGTAAATACAAGGAAAAATCCGTACAACAAAGATAAATGTCAATCTTTCTTGTTAAGGACGGTGACTGGTTGCTACCTACCAAAAGCATGGCAAACTCGCCGGCTGCTGCTCATAACTCGCAACCCTTGTCGGCGCTGTCACAACTTCCCCACAGGCCACCGCCTCAATCATTTTCCTCTTTCCCCTCCAGACTACCATGTAGACTGGAGTGGGGACCCGTCCGTTTCTTTTTCTTTTCCTTAGATTTTTGTCCCTCTGGCGACATAGACAAGGTGGTCGCAATGATGGTGTGCTGAATTAATGTCTCTTTGGTAGCTTCCTACATCAACAATGTCCAATTCGGCGTCCGTGAAGATGCTTGTGAGAGTTTGCCTCCCCACATCTGTTGGTTCTCTTTTAATCTTGGCAGTTGGTGTGTCTTTCAGCGAGAGCTAATGGATGGCTATTGGTGCGGTGGCTTTGACATCTTCTTCCATGTTGTTCGGTGGCATTGTTCGGTTTCTCCAACCCTGTGAACGGTAGTGATCGACTGCAAGCATGTACTATCTGGGGTGATGCATGCTTCAGTGATTTATAGATCTAGTCTCAGGGGACGAGTGGCTATTGTAGTCTTCAAACCTGGTATGACGAGTGTGTTTGCAGGTGTCCCTTTCCTTTAGCTTAAGTGCAATTTTTAATCTTTAGCGGGTGGCATACAACTGAGGAAGAACAAATCTAGTATGATTTTCAATGTAATTTAGTTTTTCTGGTCAATCCGCGTCGAGTTGACTCTCCATTGTATTGACTTTTGTTTTTTGTTTTTTTATCAAACACCCTTTGGTGTCTTTTTTTAAGGCTTTCTTATTAAGAGGTCATTTCTTAGGCAAGAGAAGGCAATGTGTTTTTTCTCTTTTTGACCTCACTGATTATCGTATGTGGCATCGTAAGATATCATTATTGTATGTGCCCTATATCAGATTGGGGATTTTTAACTTGAATCATAGTGTCTATGAAAAGAATCTTAAACAAATTATGTAAGTGTTATTAATGTTTTGCGCCAAAATGATCTCCTTTACCTAGTCAACACGCCAAATTAGTGTCGCTTCATCGGTGGGGTCAGAAAGCGAGCAAGGTGCTCATAAAACAAAGTTATGTAACCACTACATCATATTTTACGAGATGTGTGGCCAATCACCATGTGGTTTGTAACCCAAACTTGAGATGTGTGGCCAATCCACTCATCTTTGATGAGTTCCGTGTCTAATGGTGTGTTTCACTTTATTGACTTCGTGAAAACATGGAGGTGTTTGTTTCGTCCAGTGGTAACGTAAACGTAAATGGAACCTGATTACGGATTGTAGCAGCACCGGACTGGACAAACCCCATTTTGTTTGGTTTGTATAGTGTAAAGGAAGCAGGTACCTAAACAGTATTTGGTTTGACACAGTAACATGCACCTTTCCACATACAGAACACAACATGGCTTTCACATGCGTCAAACAAGCACATAATTTAGAAATATTTTTGCATTCATCCAATGCAAAGACATCTTTTAACCAGAATTTGGCTCCACTTTAACGACCTTACACATTTTTAAGATGAAAATGATACGAACTCGGAATTCAATGACACTTCAAAATAAATTACACAATTAGTCACTAAAATTGTTTTTATATTATAGGATAAATAGAAAGGCCAAGTTCACAATGTTGCAAAGAAGCTTTTCCATTGTTCCTCATCTTCCACGCCACACCACTGATCCCATTTTCTAATGATCCTTGCTTATTTTCTCATCTGCCAATAAGCACGAGTTAAAATGAGGATAAAGAAACACACGAGCAACAACCAATAGTAAAAAAATGTATACTACAAGAATCTGCTCCATGCACTTCAACACTTTTGACAAATATAACAATAGGAAAATGATGTATACTGCAAGACCAATCAAATGAAAAGCACTCTCTTAGCTATCACAGACTACAATGGTGTATACTGCAAGAACATATACTAAAATATGGTGGAAAGGATGAGATCTACTCCATGCTTTTCAACACTTTTGACAAATATATAACAATAGTAAAATGAGGTGGGTTTTGTACACACCAATCATGTCACACCATTATTGGAGAAGGACCTTCTTTCCCATCAACCTTACTTCTTTCTTTCATCTGCCAATGAAGAGCCAATAAGCAGGAGTTAGATATAAGGAAAAAAACTTGAGCACAAGTTTGGCCTATATATGACCAGCCAAAAACACCATAGCACTATGTCACTACAAGTTTGGTTTATATATACTACAAATAACCACTCTTGCTTATATACGCCGCTCTGTACTAGTGAAATTTTAGTTCACTTGAGCCACTCATGGTGATAAATGTCAGGATGCTATCAACCCCCAGGTTCACAAATAAGTTCAATCAAGAATAACAAAATGTGTTATAAATCAGTGATGTAACATGGGGGCATAATTTATCAACTATCATACTGATTTATATGGCAGTCTAGATATGACATATTAGAAAAATGTGGTCACACATGAGTTGCTGAACATTTGCACCTTGTTACAGTTCATTGATTTCAGCAACCTAGCTAGTTAGATCATGAACCAACAGTTGGGAAAAATAAAAACTGCATCACAAGATAGTGCATATTATTAAAGAGAGTTTAGAAAAGGGATACCAGATAGCATTTTGAGGACGAAGTCCCTCCTCAGAATGCCTGGAAGCACAAGTATCATGTTCATGTGCTCTGGAGCTTTAGCGAATATTGTTGCAGCTTCAGCGATCTCGCTCCCAGTAAATGCAGCCTAGATAATTCACTAATTGCCTTTTCTCTTGATTTCTGTTGAGGGTCTTCCTATGCTGCTTCTCGCGCCATTGCTGATGTGAACGATGTTGTCATTGCACCCACATGTTGTGTCACGATGTTCAGCTGGCTATTGACATCTTGAAGCATGGTTGCAAATGGATCGCTTGGTTCCGTCTCCCTCTTTGTCCTTGGCTCCTTTTTCTGCCTCTTTGAACTAGTTGTATCAATAGAGCAAGTGTCAATGGACTGTCAAGCTGTTCCTGTTGAGATCATGTCCTCTTCCTCATTTTCTTCTTCCTCCATAGCAATTTCCTTCTCCAAGTTTCCCACTACCTCTCCAAAGCCTTCAGCACTTTCTCCTGTTGCAATGTCTTTGCCATAGATAGCAGCCAATTGATCAAAGTATGGAAATGATACACCATACAATCCCTTAGCCTCCTTGTGAATCTACATGTTTTTTTACAAAAGAAGAAAGTTGGTTTTCGATAGCAAGGACAATAACAAGGGATAGAAACGGTACTACTTTCTCCTTGAACATCTTAGGAATAGTAACACTAATAAGGCAGCAAGGGATGATCCAAATACAAAAAATACTGAAGAGAAAACACTACAACAACATGTAACCAAGGTACAATAGCAAGGAAATTCAGCATAAAGCTTTACTAAGGAATTCAGTTTTAGTGGTTCAAGTGATCTACCTCACAATGAGCTTCATATTGTGCCTTCTTGCACTGAATCATCTTTCGACTTCCATCCCATGTGAAACCACTTTTGGATAGCATTACTTAAATGACACCAAATTTCTTCCTGAAGTGCCTCACTCTTGATTCAATGTGCGGAGATGCAGCGATACCACGGCCTGGACACTTATCAACAAGATGCTTTTCCAATATCCCCAGGTATCCACCCTTGAAGGCACCATCAGCTTTCCACCTCGGATCCAAAGATAACCCATACAAAGCTTTAATAAGCTCATCGTCCTCATCGGAAGACCAATTCCTTTTATCCTTGCCTCTTGATCCATGAGACGTGCTCGAGCTATCCACATGGTCCATATCTGCACAAGCAAGAATGGGTACAAATGAGATGGCAAATATATATGAAAGAGAACAAATCCAAATGAGATGCAATTGTAGCTCGCAAATATAATTGAAAGGGAACAAATGTAAATGAGATGGAAATATATATATAGAAGGGAACAAATAGAAACAACGTATACCTCAATGCGCCCTAGCAAGCCTATGTCTATTATACATGCCCTGAGCAAGTTCATTCCGAAAATTTGTCCACTCATTCGAAGTTGAGATAGAAGTGATGAATTCTGGTTGATCCAATTCTCCCTCCATGTCTTCTAATGTTTCTTCTATTATTGGCTCGTTGATATCAAGTGGGTCGGCAAACATCTTTTGCAATATAAGATTATGCAAGAGTGCACATGCCATGATGATTCGACATTGGGTCTTCATGGGAAAAAAGGAAGGAGACCTCAAAATCCCCCACCGACCCTTGAGCCTTCCAAAGCACCTTTCTGTTGGGTATCGTTGCAGAAATTACAATTTTTCTACGCATCACCAAGATCAATCTATGGAGAGACTAGCAACGAGAGAGCGGGGAGTGCATCTTCATACCCTTGAAGATTGCGATGCGGAAGCGTTACAAGGACGTGGATGAAGGAGTCGTACTCGTAGCGTTTCAGATCGTGGTTGATTCCGATCTAAGCGCCGAACAATGGCGCCTCCGTGTTCAACACACGTACAGCCCGGGGACGTCTCCTCCTTCTTGATCCAGCAAGTGGAGAGGAGAAGTTGAGGGAGAGCTCTGGCAGCACGGCGGCGTGGTGGTGGAGCTTGCAGTTCTCCGGCAGGGCTTCGCCAAGCACTACTACTACTACGGAGGTGTTGGGGAGGGAGAGGGTTGCGCCAGGGAAGGGGTGTGGCTCCCATGCGCCTCCCCACTATATATAGGGGTGGAGGGGGCTGGTTTCTTGCCCTCCAAGTCCATTGGGGCGTTGGCAAAGGTGGGGGAAAGAACTCCCATCATTTCCCTTCCCCACCGATTGTTGCCCCCCCTTTTTAGGGATCTTGATCTTATCCCTTTGGGATATGATCTTATTCCTTCTAAGGGGGGATCTTGGTGCGCCTTGAACAGGGGTGTGGGGCCTTTCCCCCACTACCCACGTTCATGTGGGTCCCCCCATGCAGGTGGGCCCCACTCCAGAACCTTCTAGAACCTTCCCGGTACAATACTGAAAAATCCTGAACATTTTCCGGTGGCCAAAATAGGACTTCCCATATATAAATCTTTACCTTCGGACCATTCCAGAACTCCTCGTGACGTCCGGGATCTCATCCGGGACTCCGAACAACATTCGGTAGCTGCACACCAATTCCCGTAACAACTCTAGCGTCACTGAACCTTAAGTGTGTAGACCCTACGGGTTCGGGAATCATGCAGACATGACCGAGACAGCTCTCTGGCCAATAACCAACAGCGGGATCTGGATACCCATGTTGGATCCCACATGTTCCACAATGATCTCATCGAATGAACCACGATGTCGGGGATTCAATCAACCCCGTATACAATTCCCTTTGTCTATCGGTATGCTACTTGCCCGAGATTCGATCGTCGGTATCCCTATACCTTGTTCAATCTCGTTACCGGCAAGTCTCTTTACTCGTTCTGTAACGCATGATCCCGTGGCTAACTCATTCACATTGAGCTCATTATGATGATGCATTACCGAGTGGGCCCAGAGATATCTCTCTGTCATACGGAGTGACAAATCCCAGTCTCGATTCGTGCCAACCCAACAGACACTTTCGGAGATACCTGTAGTGCACCTTTATAGCCACCCAGTTATGTTGTGACGTTTGGTACACCCAAAGCATTCCTACGGTATCCGGGAGTGACACAATCTCATGGTCTAAGGAAATGATACTTGACATTAGAAAAGCTCTTAGCAAATGAACTACACGATCTTGTGCTATGCTTAGGATTGGGTCTTGTCCATCACATCATTCTCCTAATGATGTGATCCCGTTATCAATGACATCTAATGTCCATGGCCAGGAAACCACAACCATCTATTGATCAACGAGCTAGTCAACTAGAGGCTTACTTGGGACATGTTGTGGTCTATGTATTCACACATGTATTACGGTTTCCAGTTAATACAATTATAGCATGAACAATAGACAATTATCATGAAAAAGGAAATACAATAACAACCATTTTATTATTGCCTCTAGGGCATATTTCCAACAGTCTCCCACTTGCACTAGAGTCAATAATCTAGTTCACATCACTTTGTGATTGTAATGAATCCAACACCCATGGGGTTTGTTCATATCTTGCTTGTGAGAGAGGTTATTAGTCAACGGGTCCGAACCTTTCAGATCCGTGTGTGCTTTACAAATCTCTATGTCATCTTGTAGATGCAGCTACCACGCGCTACTTGGAGCTATTCCAAATAACTGCTCTACTATACGAATCCGGTTTACTACTCAGAGTCATCCGGATTAGTGTCAAAGTTTGCATCGACGTAAACCTTTACGACGAACTCTTTTTCCACCTCCATAATCGAGAAAATTCCTTAGTCCACTAGTTACTAAGAATAAGTTCAACCGCTGTCATGTGATCCATTCCTGGATCACTCTTGTACCCCTTGACAGACTCATGGCAAGGCACACTTCAGGTGCGGTACATAGCATAGCATACTGTGGAGCCTCCGTCTAAAGCATAGGGGACGACCATCGTCCTTTCTCTCTCTTCTGCCGTGGTCAGGTCTTGAGTCTTACTCAATACTCACACCTTGTAACATAGCCAAGAACTCCTTCTTTGCTGATCTATTTTGAACTCCTTCAAAATCTTGTCACGGTATGTATTCATTTGAAAGTACTACTAAGAGTTTTCGATCTATCCTTATAGATCTTGATGCTCAATGTTCAAGTAGCTTAATCCAGGTTCTCCATTGAAAAACACTTTCCAAATAACCCTGCATGCTTTCCAGAAATTCTACATCATTTCTGGTCAACAATATGTCAACAACATATACTCATCAGAAATTCTATAGTGCTCCCACTCACTTCTTTGGAAATACAAGTTTCTCATAAACTTTGTATAAACCCAAAATCTTTGATCATCTCATCAAAGCGCACATTCCAATTCCGAGATGCTTACTCCAGTCCTTAGAAGGATTGCTGGGGCTTTGCATACTTGGTAGCATCTTTCAGGATTGACAAAAACTTTCTGGTTGTATCACATACAACCTTTTCTCAAGAAAATCGTCGAGGAAACAATGTTTTGACATCCTATCTGCAAGATTTCATAAATAATGCATTAACTGCTAATATAATTCCAACAGACTCTTAGCATCGCTACGAGTGAGAAAGTCCCATCGTAGTCAACTCCTTGAACTTGTCGGGAAACATCTTAACGACAAGTCAAGCTTTCTTAATGGTGACACTTACCATCATTGTCCGTCTTCCTTTTAAAATCCATCTGCACCCAACAGCCTTACGACCATCAAGTAGTTCTTTCAAGGTCTATACTTTGTTTTATACATGGATCTTCTCTTGGATTTTATGGCCTCGAGCCATTCGTCGGAATCCGGGCCCACCATCGCTTCTCCATAGCTCGTAGGTTCATTGTTGTCTAGCAACATGACTTCCAAGACAGGATTACGTACCACTCTGAAGTAGTACACATCCTTGTCGACCTATGAGGTTTGGTAGTGACTTGATCCGAAGTTTCGTGATCACTATCATAAGCTTCCACTTCAATTGGTGTAGGTGCCACAGGAACAACTTCCTGTGCCCTGCTACACACTAGTTGAAGTGACGGTTCAACAACCTCATCAAGTCTCCACCATCCTCCCACTCAATTCTTTCGAGAGAAACTTTTCCTCGATAAAGGGCCCGTTTCTAGAAACAATCACTTTTGCTTCCGGATCTGAGATAGGAGGTATACCCAATAATTTTTTGGGTATTCTATGAAGATGCATTCATCCGCTTTGGGTTCGAGCTTATCAGCCTGAAACCTTTTCACATAAGCGTCGTAGCCCCAAACTTTTAAGAAACGACAGCTTAGGTTTCTCTAAACCATAGTTCATACGATGTCGTCTCAACGGAATTGAGTGGTGCCCTATTTAAAGTGAATGCGGTTGTCTCTAATGCTTAACCCGTAAACGATAGTGGTAATTTGATAAGAGCCATCATGGTATGCACCACATCCAATAGGGTGCAGCTATGATGTTCGGACACACCATCATACTATGGTGTTCCAGGCGGTATTAGTTGTGAAACAATTTCTACAATGTCTTAATTGTGTGCCAAACTCGTAACTCAGATATTCATCTCTATGATCATATCATAGACATTTTATCATCTTGTCACGACGATCTTCAACTTCACTCTGAAATTACTTGAACCTTTCAATAATTTAGACTTGTGTTTCATCAAGTAAAGATACTCATCATCTACTCAAATCATCTGTGAAGTAAGAACATAACGATATCCACTGCGTGCCTCAGCACTCATTGGACTGCACACATCAAAATGTATTACTTCCAACAAGTTGCTTTCTTGTTCCATCTTACTGAAAATGAGGCCTTTCAGTCATCTTGCCCATGTATGCATGTCTCAAGTGATTCCAAATCTAGTGAGTCAAAACGATCCATATGTATGGAGTTTCTTCATGCATATCTACCAATAGACATGGTTCGCATGTCACAATCTTTTCAAAAACGAGTGAGTCCAAAGATCCATCAACATGGAGCTTCTTCATGCGTTTTATACCAACATGACTCAAATGGCAGTGCCACAAGTATGTGGTACTATCATCACTATCTTATATCTTTTGGCATGAACATGTGTATCGCTACGATCGAGATTCAATAAACCATTCATTTTAGGTGCAATACCATTGATGGTATTATTCAAATAAACAGAGTAACCATTATTCTCCTTAAATTAATAACCGTATTGCGATAAACATAATCCAATCATGTCTATGCAAACACCAAATAACAATTATTTAGGTTTAACACCAATATCGATAGTAGAGGGAGCATGCGATGCTTGATCACATCAACCTTGGAAACACTTCCAACACATATCGTCATCTCACCTTCAGCTAGTCTCCGTTTATTCTGTAGCCTTTTATTTCAAGTTACTAACACTTAGCAACTGAACCAGTATTTTAATACCCTGGTGCTACTAGGAGTACTAGTGAAGTACACATTATAATATATATCCAATATACTTCTGTCGACCTTGCCAGCCTTCTCATCTGCCGAGTATCTAGGGTAGTTCTGATTCAGTGATCGTTCCCCTCATTATAGAAGCACTTAGTCTCGGGTTTGGGTTCAACCTTGGGTTTCTTCACTAGAGCAGCAACTGATTTGCCGTTTCATGAAGTATCCCTTCTTTCCCTTGCCCTTCATGAAACTAGTGGTTTAACCATCAACAATTGATGCTCCTTCTTGATTTCTACTTTCGCGGTGTCAAATATCGTGAGTTGCTCAAGGATCATCATGTCTATCCCTGATATGTTATAGTTCATCACGAAGCTCCAATAGCTTGGTGGCAGTGACTATGGAGAACCATCACTATCTCATCTGGAAGATTAACTCCCACTCGATTCAAGCGACTGTAGTACTCAGACAATCTGAGCACATGCTCAACGATTGAGCTTTTCTCCCTTAGTTTGTAGGCTTAAAAACTTGTCAGAGGTCTCATACCTCTTGACGGTGGCATTAGTCTGAAATTCCAATTTCAGTTTTTGGAACATCTCATATGTTCTGCGACATTTCAAAAAAACGTCTTTGGTGCCACAATTCTAAACCGTTAGTATTACGCACTGAACTATCACCTAGTCATCAAATCGTGTATGTCAGATGTTTCCCAACATCTACAGACGACGCTCGAGGTTCAACACACTGAGCGGTGCATTAAGGACATAGCCCTTCTGTGCAGCAATGAGGACAATCCTCAGTTCATGGACCCAGTCCGCATAATTGCTACTGTCAACTCTCAACTAAATTTTCTCTAGGAACATATCTAAAACAGTAGAACTGAAGCGTAAGCTACGACATAATTTGCAAAGACCTTTTGACTATGTTCATGATAATTAAGTTCATCTAATCAAATTATTCAATGAACTCCCACTTAGATAAAAAACCCTCTAGTCATCTAAGTGATACATGATCCGAGTCAACTAGGCCGTGTCCGATCATCACGTGAGACGGACTAGTCATCATCGGTGAACATCTTCGTGTTGATCGTATCCACTATACGACTCATGTTCGACCTTTCGGTCTTCTGTGTTCCGAGGCCATGTCTGTACATGCTAGGCTCGTCAAGTCAACCTAAGTGTTTAATGTGTAAATCTGGCTTACACCCGTTGTATGCGAACGTTAGAATCTATCACACCCGATCATCACGTGGTGCTTCGAAACAACGAACCTTCGCAACGGTGCACAGTTAGGGGGAACACTTTCTTGAAATTTTAGCGAGGGATCATCTTATTTATGCTACCGTCGTTCTAAGCAAATAAGATGTAAAACATGATAAACATCACATGCAATCAAATAGTGACATGATATGGCCAATATCATTTCGCTCCTTTTGATCTCCATCTTCGGGGCGTCATGATCATCATCGTCACCGGCATGACACCATGATCTCCATCTTGATGATCTCCATCATCGTGTCTTCATGTACTTGTCTCGTCAACTATTACTTCTACTACTATGGCTAACGGTTTAGCAATAAAGTAAAGTAATTACATGACGTTTATGTTGACACGCATGTCATAAATAAATTAAGACAACTCCTATGGCTCATGCCGGTTGTCATACTCATCGACATGCAAGTCGTGATTCCTATTACAATAACATGATCAATCTCATACATCACATATATCATTCATCACATCCTTTTGGCCATATCACATCACACGACATATGCTGCAAAAACAAGTTAGACGTCCTCTAATTGTTGTTGCAAATTTTTACGTGGTTGCTATAGGTTTCTTAGCAAGAACGTTTCTTACCTACGCCAAAACCACAGTGTGATATGCCAATTTCTATTTACCCTTCATAAGGATCCTTTTCATCGAATCCGATCCGACTAAAGTGGGAGAGACAGATACCCGCTAGCCACCTTATGCAACTAGTGCATGTCAGTCGGTGGAACCTGTCTCACGTAAGTGTACGTGTAAGGTCGGTCCGGGCCGCTTCATCCCATGATGCCGCCGAATCAAGATAAGACTATTAACGGCAAGTAAATTGACAAAATCGACACCCACAACAACTTGTGTTCTACTCGTACATAGAAACTACGCATAGACCTAGCTCATGATGCCACTGTTGGGGATTGTCGGTGTCAAAACCGGCGGATCTCGGGTAGGGGGTCCCGAACTGTGCGTCAAGGTCGGATGGTAACAGGAGACAAGGGACACTTTATTTTACCCAGGTTCGGGCCCTCTCGATGGAGGTAAAACCCTACTCCTGCTAGATTAATATTGATGATATGGGTAGTACAAGAGTGGATCTACCACGAGATCAAGGAGGCTAAACCCTAGAAGCTAGCCTATGGTATGATTGTGTATGATGATGGTTGTCCTACGGACTACAACCCTCCGGTTTATATAGACACCGGATAGGGTTAGGGTTACACAGAGTCGGTTACAATGGTAGGAGATCTCGAATATCCGCACGCCTAGCTTGCCTTCCACGCCAAGAAAAGATCCTTCCGGACACGGGACAAAGTCTTCAATCTTGTATCTTCATAGTCCTGGAGTCCGGCTGAAGGTATAGTCCGGCTATCCGAACACCCCCTAATCCAGGACTCCCTCAGTAGCCCCCAAACCAGGCTTCAATGACGACGAGTCCGGCGTGCAAATCGTCTTCGGCATTGCAAGGCGGGTTCCTCCTCCGAATCCTGTGTACCTGTATGAATAACGTCCGATTTTTGTAATGTAGCGCTCCTCGGCTTCAGTGCCCAATAATGGTCGTCTTCCACGTGTTGAACGAATGCGAAAAGCTTGGGGCGTTTTTTACATCCACACCCTTAGTCATATAAACGAGGCGCCTATTTAACGGGATGAGGATTTCAGATCCAAACCACATCTTCTCCTCGTTATCATCAGAGCGCCTCCAGCAAAGGTCCATTCCAACATGGCCAGCCGTCGCAGCTCCTCCCCTCGCCCCTCCAGTCCTAAACCCGGAGACTGGGAGAGTTGCACCATCCCACACAGCAAGTTAGTGTCGCTGCAGGCCAAGGGATTCCTTCCCCAGGCATGTATGGTCCCGGTCCGAGCGGGACTCGCCACCTATAATGGCAGAAAGCAAGCGGAGAGCACTCCCAATCCTTCTAAAGGAGAGCGGGTCTGCCTCGTCCCTTATTTATTAAGGGGACTGGGATTTCCAATTCATCCATTCCTCCGCGGGCTTCTGGAGTTCTACGGCCTCCAGCTGCACAATCTCACGCCCCGCTCCGTACTACATATTGCGGGCTTCGTTGCCCTTTGCGAGCTATTTTTAGGCGTCGAGGCTCACTTTGCGCTGTGGAAGAGGTTGTTCTGCTTGGTGCCCCGTTCTCAAAAGGGGTCCATTTATCAAGTGGGCGGAGCCAAAGTATGGCGCATCGCCAGGACCGGATACCCATCCGGAACCCCAAAAGAGGCGTCCGAGGACTGGCCTTCGGAATGGTTTTACATAGATGACGTCCCGCTGCCGGACCCTATCCGGGTCGGTCTCCCTGAGTTCGATAGTGCTCCACCGAAGAAACGCTTGAGCTGGCGTCCGCGGAGCTCTCAAAGAGAAAGTGACAGAGACGTCCTTTACCTGATGGGCCGGATAAGACTGTTGGCTCATTCCGGACTTACCATGATTGGAGTCATGGCCACATGCATTATGCGGGGGGTGCAGCCGCTTCAATATAGAGGCCACCCCATGTGGGATTTCAACGGGGAGGATGACGCCACCCGTTACGGTCGTAAGGGGCCAGCCACAGCTGCCGCTCTAACAAAGATTTTAACATCTTTGTACAAGGGAGAAGAGGAGGACTTCCTCCGCGTCAATCCGCGGGCCGGATTTACTATGTACGAACCTCCAAGTTGGGTAAGTGAACAATTGCACTTGCCTGTCTGTCTAACACTCCCACGACTAGATACGTAATCTGACGATTTCAATGCAGGAACTGCGGCAGGAAGTAAAGGATATGAATAGCCGCCCTCCACAGCCTGAGGACCCAGAACGGTCTCTCGACCCGGACTCCGAAGAGGACCCGAACATATCGGTGGAGCTCATCGACGGGGTATTCCATCAGTTAAGCAAGGATGATACCTTGGTGGCCATCACGGCCGATTACCCCGGGTTAATCCTGGCCTCCCAGGTGACAGAAACCGGGGTATTTATTCCCTGAAGAGAGATTCCATTCCCACATATTCCGGTGTTTCAAACGACAACCGTATTTTGTAGGGGAGATTTCCAAGGCGAGAGGCCGAACCTGCAGCGGCTAGCCAACGAGGGGCCGTAGGGCCCTGTGGGGAAAAAAGAAATGTAGTCCGGACCGAGATTCCGGCACAAAGGTATAACACGCCCTTTGTATCCCTGGTGTTATTCTGTCAAGGCATATTAACATCCGTGCTATTTCCAGGACGAAGAGGCCTCGCCGGACTATGTCCGGAGAGGTCGCCAATCGCGCCTCCACTAGCCAGGTTCCAACGTCTGGTCCGGAAGCGGGGACGAGCACTAGGCGCGCACCAAGCGCTCCTCCAACAGAGGATGCAAACCGGCTGTCTGCCACAAATTCAGAAGTGGAGAGTGCCATGAACCACAGGCATCGCCGGATAGTTCTACGCGACGCTTGTTTCTCCCGAGAGGCCTTAAATGCCTTTAATTCGGGAGATGCGTACCTTCGTGCCGCTCAAGATGGTTTAGCCAAAGCCACGGAGCAGTATGTGAAAGACATACGGGTAAGAAAATTTTGGTTAAATATATATATACCAGTAGCCCCCGAGACTTGAAACAGTTAAAGTAACTGATTTAAGGATCGTATAACATGCAGGTTCTTACAGAGAAGAACACCGTGCTGTCCCAGGAGCTGGAAAAGTGCAAGGCCCAACTAGAGGCCGCACTAGCCGCAACAGGGGAGCCCAAAGGGACCCCCTCAGGTAAGATACACTTCAAAAGATTAGTATTGTGCGGCATGGGTGCAAAACTGACAATTCATGTTGCAGATGGCGCCGGACTTAATCCGGAGAAGCAACAACTCTTACGCCGGTTAAAGGCCGGTGAGAGTATGTTGACAAGGGTGAGGCGAGAGAAGAATGATCTTTAGGATGCCAACACCAAGCTGGATGTTGAACTGAAGGACGTTCGTGGCCAGCTGTCGAACTCTATGAAGGAGAATCAGCGGCTTCAACGCGGCATATTTAGTAAGTGCTTGAACGAACTTTGAAAAATGAGTTCGGCGAGGAAGTCGAATAACAGAGTATTGTCTGTAGGTATGCTCACAGGTCGTCCTGCAGAGGAGATGCCCGGTTCTACGGGTGACCTACTCTCCGAACTCCTGCAACTGCACGAGCGAATTCGGCGGGCGATGCGAGGCGTTGCCCAAGCCTTATGGCCTGCCCACCCCACGCTTGAGGGCCTTGGAGAGCTTGCGGAGAAGATGAAGGGAGCTCGGCGGCGCTTCCGGTTGTGGAAGATATCGGCCTGCCGACAAGGCGCTAGGGAGGCCTGGGCCATGGTGAAGACCCGCTTTACGAAGTCTGACCCCAATCACATGGCCGAGGTCGGACCGGTGGGGCCCGACGGGAAGGAGATCCCTGTGAGCTTTGTGTATGGCCAGGTAGAATTGACCGCAAAGTATTCTCAGCAGGACTGTAAATTAGACAGCCTGTTAGATGGTATAGAGGAGGAATACAATCAGTCAGGATGACTATGTAATTTATAATTGACATGTGAAATGCCTTCTAGCCGGATTGTAGATCGTTTGTCGTTGCCGACCTTTTCGCTTCAACCTCGGGACCTGACGGTCCGAAGTGTGTCCGAATACCGTAGCGGTTATATAAGAACCGAGGTATGCATGGAGACCAAGCGTAGGGGTCATTAGTGCTTTATCAGACAAGTGCCCAACTAGTTATGTTATATTACATGGTTAGTAAGAAACATCTTCCAGAGAGAATAGTTCCGTTAAGGGTTCCTTTCGCTAGGGTGGCGTACCCTGAAGTGCACGTCTGGACTGCAAATGCAGGAAAACATCTGGGGCATGTATAAGTAAAAAAGGTTCATCTTTAGTTCACCGACCGAATATTCCCTTAAGAACGCTAGCTTTTGGCTTCACCCAGTCTGAGGTACACATCCGGCTTATCCGGCAGTAGCAATCGCAGAGGTGCTCCCTTTACCGCCTAGCTGAACAATCGGGAACGTAGGGGTAAGCACAGGATCCAGGCAACCCAGCTTGGCCAAAACTTAAGTCATATCGATGCATATAATGGTGAAGAAAAGGTGCATGCGGAAGTCTGACACATGTGTTGGGTGTGAAACCCATATAAACAAGCTTCTGTTAAAGAAGCCCCCAGGTTTAAGGAGTGCTGGTAGCGCGTCATATTATGAGCCTTTAAGGGCTATAAAAGGAAAGAGTGGGAGGAGACAAAAAATAAAAACAGAAATATATATGTAAAAATGGACAGAGGAAGGAGACAAACTCAGAGTTCGGCGCTAGGCATAGAATCTTCGGAGACGTGTGGCGTTCCATGGGTTTGGCTCGAGTCGGTTGTCCGACGCGTCTCGCAGGCGGTACGCTCCACCAGTAAGGACTTGGTCAATTATGAAGGGACCTTCCCATTTGGGCTTGAGTTTGTCCTTTTTCTTATCCGGCAGGCGTAGAACTAGTTCGCCAACATTGTAATTTTTGGCCCGTACTTCTCTGCTTTGATATCTTCGAGCCTGCTGCTGATAAAATGCGGAACGGGCTTTAGCCACGTCGCGCTCCTCCTCTAGGGCGTCCAGGTTGTCCTGCCGATCAAGTTCGGCTTCTCTTTCTTCGTACATGCACACTCGAGGTGAGTCATGAATTATGTCGTAGGGCAGAACTGCCTCAGCGCCATACACCATAAAAAATGGTGTGAATCCGGTGGTACGATTCGGCGTGGTTCGCAACCCCCAGAGTACGGAGTCGAGCTCCTCTACCCAGTGCGTATTAGATTCCTTTAGGGACCGCACTAGTCTGGGTTTGATACCGCTCATGATGAGACCGTTTGCACGTTCGACCTGACCGTTAGTTTGTGGGTGATAGACAGAAGCATAATCGAGCTTAATGCCCATGTTTTTGCACCACAGCTTTACTTCGTCAGAGGTGAAGTTTGTGCCGTTATCGGTGATAATGCTGTCGGGGACACCGTAACGGTGTACGACCCCGGATATGAAGTCTATCACAGGTCCGGATTCGTCCGTCTTAACAGGCTTGGCTTCTATCCATTTGGTGAATTTATCCACCATGACCAATAAGTATTTTTTCTTGTGGGTTCCACCTTTAAGGGGTCCTACCATGTCAAGCCCCCATACCGCAAAAGGCCAAGTGATGGGGATAGTTCGGAGGGCGTTGGGCGGCATATGGCTTTGGTTTGCAAAGAGCTGGCAACCGACGCATCGTTTGATTAAGTCATGGGCGTCTGCTCGGGCCGTCGGCCAATAAAAGCCTGTACGGTAAGCCTTGCTTACAAGGGATCGAGCTGCAGCGTGGTGGCCACCGAGTCCGGCATGAATTTCAGCCAACAGACTCCGTCCTTCCTCTTCTGAGATACATCTTTGGAGGACTCCTGTAGTACTTTTCTTATAGAGCTCTCCCTCGTGGACTTTATAGGCTTTAGATCGCCGCACTATGCAGCGTGCCTCGTTTTGGTCCTCTGGGAGTTCCTGCCTAGTAAGGTAGGCGAGGAATGGTTCTGTCCACGGGGCGATGACCGCCATTATTACGTGGGCTGAGGGTGTGATTTCGGTGGCAGGGCCTCCGATTATGTCAGATTGTTTGGCGTCGGGTTGTGCGGTTGTGTTCGGACTGTGGACCGAGGGTTCCCCTTCCCATGCTACAGATGGCTTGAATATTCTCTCTAAGAAGATGTTGGGAGGGACTGCATCTCGTTTTGCTCCAATACGTGCCAGGACGTCCACTGCCTGATTATTTTCTCGGGCTATATGATGAAACTCCAGTCCTTCGAACCGAACTGACATTTTTAGGACGGCATTGCGATAAGCTGCCATTTTTGGGTCTTTGGCGTTGAAGTCGCCATTTATCTGGGATATCATGAGGTTGGAATCCCCGCGTACTTCCAGGCGTTGAATGCCCATGGATACTGCCATCCGGAGACCATGTAGAAGGGACTCATACTCGGCTGCATTGTTGGAGTCCGCGTACATGATTTGAAGTACATATTGGACTGTATCCCCTATAGGGGACGTCAAAACGACGCCAGCCCCCAGTCCGGCCAGCATTTTGGATCCGTCGAAGTGCATGATCCAATTGGAATATGTGCCGTACTCTTTAGGGAGTTCGGCCTTTGTCCATTCGGCGACGAAGTCGGCTAGGACTTGCGATTTAACTGCTCGTCCTGGTTTGTAGGTTATGTCGAACGGGAGGAGCTCTATGGCCCATTTGGCTATCCGGCCCGTTGCATCGCGGTTGTTGATAATATCATTGAGTGGTACTTCCGAGGCTACTGTTATGGAACATTCTTGAAAGTAGTGACGTAGCTTCCGGGATGCCATGAACACCGCGTATGCGATCTTTTGGTAATGCGGGTACCGTGATTTGCATGGTGTAAGGACAGTGGACACGTAGTAAACCGGCCTTTGAAGGGGGAATTTGTGTCCGTCCATTGCCCGCTCGACGACGAGTACTGCGCTAACAACTTGATGAGTTGCGGCAATGTATAATAACATAGGTTCACCAATGTTCGGCGCGGCCAGGACTGGGTTTGTTGCCAAGATGGCCTTTATCTCCTCGAGTCCGGCCGTGGCAGCTTCCGTCCACTCGAAGTGTTCGGTGCGCCTAAGGAGGCGGTAAAGGGGTAATGCCTTTTCTCCCAAGCGGGAGATAAAGCGGCTTAAGGCCGCCATGCATCCGGTGAGTTTCTGTATTTGTTTGAGGTCTTTTGGGACATCCAATTGTGACAAAGCTCGGATTTTAGCTGGATTTGCTTCAATTCCTCTACCAGATATAATGAAGCCCAGTAGCTTTTCGGCTGGAACGCCGAAGACACATTTTTCCGGATTGAGCTTAATGTCGTATTTTCGGAGGTTGTCGAATGTGAGCCTCAAGTCGTCTACTAGAGATTCGACATGTCTTGATTTAGCAACCACATCGTCTACATACGCCTCCACTGTTTTGCCGATCTGATTTGCCAGACATGTTTGAATCATGCGCTGATATGTCGCACCGGCATTTTTTAGTTCGAAGGGCATCGTGTTGAAGCAGAATGGGCCGTATGGTGTGATGAATGTTGTTGCAGCTTGGTATGATTCTGCCATCTTGATTTGATGGTAACCGGAGTATGCGTCGAGGAAGCACAGGGAATCGTGTCCTGCAGTGGCATCGATGATTTGATCTATTCGAGGGAGGGGAAAAGGATCCTTTGGGCAAGCCTTATTGAGGTCTTTGAAGTCGACACACAGACGCCAGGATTTGTCCTTCTTTGGTACCATCACCAGGTTTGCTAGCCAGTCTGGGTGTTTTATATCTCTGATGAATCCGGCCTCCAATAACTTGGCTAGCTCCTCTCCCATAGCCTGTCTCTTTGGTTCAGAGAAACGCCGAAGGGTTTGTTTGACAGGTTTGAATCCTTGCTGGATATTTAAACTGTGTTCTGCCAGCCTGCGTGGGATTCCTGGCATATCTGAGGGGTGCCAGGCGAAAATGTCCCAGTTCTCTCGTAGGAACTCTCGCAGTGTGGCGTCTACATCAGGGTTCAGTCGTGCCCCAATGGAGGCTGTTTTATTGGGGTCCGAAGGGTGGACCTGGAATTTGACTATTTCGTCCGCTGGTTTGAAGGATGTGGATTTGGATCTCTTATCGAGTATCACATCGTCCCTGTTAACCGTGGATCGCAGCGCAGTCAGTTCTTCGGCCGCTAAGGTTTCTGATAGTGCCTCGAGGGCCAATGCGGCTGTCTTGTTTTCGGCACGGAGTGCTATGTCCGGATCACTAGCGAGAGTGATAATTCTATTCGGCCCAGGCATCTTAAGCTTCATGTACCCGTAATGGGGTATAGCTTGGAAAACTGTAAAAGCCTCCCGCCCTAGTATAGCGTGGTATCCGCTTTTGAACGGGGCTACCTGGAACGTGATCTGTTCGGACCTGTAATTATCTGGCGTGCCGAACACCACATCTAGTGTGATTTTTCCTGTACAGCGCGCTTCCTGGCTGGGAATTATTCCTCTAAAAGTTGTGTTGCTTCGCTCAATGCGGTTCCAGTCTATTTCCATCTTTTGGAGGGTTTCCTCATAGATGAGGTTCAATCCGCTGCCTCCGTCCATGAGTACCTTTGCGAGGCGACAGCCGTCCACTATGGGACTGAGGACCAGTGCGGCTGGTGCTTTGGCTGTTTGAAATTTAGGTTCGTCACTCGCATTGAAGGTGATAGCAGTATTACTCCATGGGTTCATTGTCGCTACTTGATAGACTTCGGTGAGGCCGCGAAGTGTTCTTTTTCGCATTTTATTCGATGCGAAAGTCTCAAAGACTGTGAGAACGGAACTGAAATTCCCTGGCTGGTTTCCTTCGACCTCTGGAATTAGGAGGTCCTCGCCAATTTTGGCCACCTGCCGGAGTATCCAACATGCCCTGAGGCTGTGGGTTGGGGTGGCGTCCGCTGCACTATGAATCTTGCAGGGTCCATCTAGCCACTTTTCCAGTACGGTTCCATGCCCCCTAGAGGGTTTTGATTTTTTAGTGTTTAGTCCGGGCGCCTTACTGCAGTGCGCCTTCTTGATTCGGACGGGATTGCTTTTCAAGGCCGGATTATCCCTAAATTCAATCTCGGTTTTCCAAGCACTTTCCATGGCACAGTATTTTTGTACTATGGACGCTAGGTCAGCAAAGCGTGTGATATTACGACGACTCATGGCGTTGAGTATTCCCTTGTCCGTGCAGTTACTGCAAAAGGTTGAAATCGCGTCTTCCTCGCGGCAGTCCTTTGTCCTGTTCATAAGTAGGAGGAATCTAGCCCAGTAATGATGTACTGTTTCTTCGGGCATCTGCCTAATTTGGGAGAGATCGCTCAAGATCGGGTGGTCGGGCGTCGTTGAATCTGAGACCTCGCCCGGTTTGCTGTTCGGAAGCCGAAGAACTTCCGGATTCTGAGATCCGGAGTATTGGACGTTATCCGATTCGCCTGATTTTAGGCTCAGGTCTTGGATTGTACCCTCCCCTCCACGGATATCCGGCATGGAGGGTTCAGGAATCCGGACGTGGTTAGTCCTTAAGATAGATGAAGGGTCGCCGCATTGTGTTTCCACCACAACAACATGGTGGGTGACTTGGGGAGAGTTAATTTCCCTTAGATCGGGTTTAAGACCAACCTGGTCGTAATTTGTAGCGACCCCCAGGGCGGCGATGCGATCCAAGAGCTTGTTTACGGAAGAGAGCTCCATTGGATCCAGCTGCTCGGCAAGTTCCGGGCTGACGTGGAGGTTGCTTTTGATGACCCGAGAGGTCACCGTCGGCGCAACGGCTGAACATGCGGTCATGAGAAAGCCACCTAGCCGGAGGGTTTGGCCGATAGCCAAGGCTCCTTTAGTCACGGTGCCATCTTTAAAGACGGGAAAAGGCATCCTTCCTGATCGCGACGGCACAGAGGAACTCTCAATGAAAGCACCAATGTCGGTGTCAAAACCGGCGGATCTCGGGTAGGGGGTCCCGAACTGTGCGTCAAGGTCGAATGGTAACAGGAGACAAGGGACACTTTATTTTACCCAGGTTCGGGCCCTCTCGATGGAGGTAAAACCCTACTCCTGCTAGATTAATATTGATGATATGGGTAGTACAAGAGTGGATCTACCACGAGATCAAGGAGGCTAAACCCTAGAAGCTAGCCTATGGTATGATTGTGTATGATGATGGTTGTCCTACGGACTACAACCCTCCGGTTTATATAGACACCGGATAGGGTTAGGGTTACACAGAGTCGGTTACAATGGTAGGAGATCTCGAATATCCGCACGCCTAGCTTGCCTTCCACACCAAGAAAAGATCCTTCCGGACACGGGACGAAGTCTTCAATCTTGTATCTTCATAGTCCTGGAGTCCGGCTGAAGGTATAGTCCGGCTATCCGAACACCCCCTAATCCAGGACTCCCTCAGGGATTGTTGCAGAAATTAAAATTTTTCCACGCATCACCAAGATCAATATATGGAGAGACTAGCAACGAGAGAGAGGGGAGTTCATCTTCATACCCTTGAAGATCACGATGCGGAAGCGTTACAAGAACGTGGATGAAGGAGTCGTACTCGTAGCGATTCAGATCGTGGTTGATTCCGATCTAAGCGCCGAACAACGGCGCCTCCGC
Source organism: Aegilops umbellulata (assembly GCA_032464435.1). NCBI lineage: Eukaryota > Viridiplantae > Streptophyta > Magnoliopsida > Poales > Poaceae > Aegilops > Aegilops umbellulata. Next base: position 339,276,773 of record CP136058.1, read on the forward strand.
GTTCAACACACGTACAACCCGGGGACGTCTCCTCCTTATTGATCCAGCAAGTGGAGAGGAGAAGTTGAGGGAGAGCTCCGGCAGCACGGCGGCGTGGTGGTGGAGCTTGCAGTTCTCCGGCAGGGCTTCGCCAAGCACTACTACTACGGAGGAGGTGTTGGGGAGGGAGAGGGCTGCGCCAAGGAAGGGGTGTGGCTCCCATGCGCCTCCCCACTATATATAGGGGTGGAGGGGGCTGGTTTCTTGCCCTCCAAGTCCATTGGGCATTGGCAAAGGTGGGGGAAAGAAATCCCATCATTTCCCTTCCCCACCGATTGTTATCCCTCCTTTTTAGGGATCTTGATCTTATCCCTTCGGGATATGATCTTATTCCTTCTAAGGGGGGATCTTGGTGCGCCTTGACCAGGGGTGTGGGGCCTTGCACCCACTACCCACGTTCATGTGGGTCCCCCATGCAGGTGGGCCCCACCCCAGAACCTTCTAGAACCTTCCCGGTACAATACCGAAAAATCCTCAACATTTTCCGGTGGCCAAAATAGGACTTCCCATATATAAATCTTTACCTCCGGACCATTTCGGAACTCCTCGTGACGTCCGGGATCTCATCTGGGACTCCGAACAACATTTGGTAACTGCACACTAATTCCCATAACAACTCTAGTGTCACCGAACCTTAAGTGTGTAGACCCTACGGGTTCGGGAATCATGCAGACATGACCGAGATAGCTCTCTGGACAATAACCAACATCGGGATCTGGATACCCATGTTGGCTCCCACATGTTCCACGATGATCTCATCGGATGAACCACGATGTCGGGGATTCAATCAACCCCGTATACAATTCCCTTTGTCTATCGGTATGCTACTTGCCCGAGATTCGATCGTCGGTATCCCTATACCTTGTTCAATCTTGTTACCGGCAAGTCTCTTTACTCGTTCTGTAACGCATGATCTCGTGGCTAACTCATTAGTCACATTGAGCTCATTATGATGATGCATTACCGAGTGGGCCCAGAGATATCTCTCCGTCATACGGAGTGACAAATCCCAGTCTCGATTCGTGCCAACCCAACAGACACTTTTGGAGATACCTGTAGTGCACCTTTATAGCCACCCAGTTACGTTGTGACGTTTGGTACACCCAAAGTATTCCTATGGTATCCGGTAGTTACACAATCTCATGGTCTAAGGAAATGATACTTGACATTAGAAAAGCTCTTAGCAAACGAACTACACGATTTTGTGCTATGCTTAGGATTGGGTCTTGTCCATCACATCATTCTCCTAATGATGTGATCCCGTTATCAATGACATCTAATGTCCATGGTCAGGAAACCACAACCATCTATTGATCAACGAGCTAGTCAACTAGAGGCTTACTAGGGACATGTTGTGGTCTATGTATTCACACATGTATTACGGTTTCCAGTTAATACAATTATAGCATGAACAATAGACAATTATCATGAACAAGGAAATACAATAACAACCATTTTATTATTGCCTCTAGGGCATATTTCCAACACTTTCTACTATATTTCGAGCTCTAGCGTGGAGCATGTTGAGATACTCTTCTGCGCTACGAGGTGGATTTTGTGGTGTCCAACCACCCAAGTGATACATTTGACCTCGGTATGGAGCTAAAAATCCTTTTGTGTTTGTATAGCCAGCATCGACAAGATAATATTGGCCTTCGGGGACATGCAACCCATTTGGCCGTGAGATAGCATCCCTAAGAACCCGACCATCATGTGCAGAACCTTCCCAACCGGGTAATATGTAGATGAATTGCATGTCAGGTGCACATACACGTAACACATTTGTATCTATATCACCCAACCTTGATCGATACCTTCCTTTCAGATTAGCTGGGACTGTTACGCCTATGTGTGTGCCATCTAACACTCCAAGGCAATTCTACAACATAAAGAGCAATGTGCAAATATTAGCATCTTTTACCACTATTGAGATCATCTAGTGAATAATATTTTTTATTAATAGCTATTTACCTTGAAATACTTCCACTTATCATCGGTGCAATCCTCGGGTATAGGTTCAGGCTTCTTAAGTAGCAGATGGTGCAGCTTCAAGACAGCTAGAAGACAAGAGTTGAAGTTTCTACTAATTGGCTCAGGGCTTCGGTAGAAGAATTTTCCTACTGTCCTATTTTTTAGATGGTGTGATAATACATGCAAGAATGATGCCACTATTTCCTCTAATGATGTGTTCCTTGTACCCTTTAGACCACCAACATCTCTCACCATCTCACATAATATATGAAATGTTCTCCTATCCATACGAAGTTGACTTATACACATAGCGTCGCTCTCACCAATTAGTCGATACAAGTTCTCTCCCCTTAACTCTCTAATTTTAATTCTCCTTTCTATTTGCCAACATTTTCTCCTATAAGCTAATGCAAACAAGAACCACACATAATAGTATACAAGCATAATGGAAGTGGTAAGATTAAAAAATATTGCATTTCTCCTTCCACGCCTCGCACTTAAGGGAAGATGAGCCATAACTGCATAAGGAAAATATACCTATTTAAGGTTGGTACGACTTTCTTTCCTAATAATTGGTAGTAGTACAAAACAAGAAACTAGATAGATTTCAGGATGACGAAACAAACATCCGCTGTTTAGATGAAAGATAATAAACGGTGATTATATTAACATGCAATTGATCACACAAAGGTACAATGGATCCAAAAAAACTTGCACATCAGAAGCCTAATTAAGTCATATACAAATACAACTGCTGCATATGGATAGGAAAATTGCATATCAGAAAACTACAGGAACAGTCAACCCGTATCTAGTTGATATGCATGTGGACATCACCGTCGATCTACTGTCATGCAAAGTTCCAAGTATCAGGATATGATTTCACATCAGAAAGCTAAAGAAGATGGTCTAATTGACAGTAGGAACATGCATCGAACAAGACACCTTCCTTCCTTTTTGTGACCAGCCAACCTAATTCATCTATTTGCCTAGTTACCTAACTAGACAGATCAAGAACACATTAGAAAAATACAAAGGACAGACCACCAATTATACTCCACTAGTCATCCACTAATAAAAGAACAGATCAAGAACACATATTTTTTTTACTTCAAGATCAAGAACAGATCAAGAATAGATCATTAATAGACATCAACCTATAACAGATCATCAATAGATCCAGAACACATATATTTTTACTTCAAGATCAAGAACAGATGGAAATATATGCTATACATCAACCTATAACAGATCATTAGTAGATCAAGAACAGATCAAGGACACATATTTTATTACTTCAAGATCAAGAGCAGATGTGTTAGTAACCCTAACTTTGAGATCTCCAGTAAGAGAGTGATGGCAGGGCGGCGGCGCAGCGGCGCGAGACTCGAAGGGAGGCGGTGGCGCAGACAGATCGAGCGGAGGAGCGAGTCGTGGGGAGGAGCGGAGTCGGGAGCGGTAAGGAAGCCTTTACCGGTGGGGGTGGGGGTATCGTTCGATAACTGGCCTGGAACTGATTACAGAGGAACATGATTATGGAGTGTCTCACCAAACGCACGTAAGGGTATCCGTTTACACTGTAAACAGGTGACGGGCAGAATTTGACGAAACAAACACCTCCATAGTGTAAGAAAATTGGATGGTATTTCTTTTGTTACCTTTACTATGAATCTATGAGGAAGATATTAAAAAAACATAAAATAAGTGTTCCTGTGAAGCCTGGTAACATTATTTCTATTTTCCACCTTAATCCATCTAAACAGGGTTTTCCCTAACAAGTCTTCAAAGAAACAAAAAATTATTACACATTTGTGTCACCTGTTTGGAACAGAGACAGTAGTACGCACGAACCTAATGCATTTATTGATAAATTGGTGATTTTTGTTAGAAATTTAGGGTTTTTGGTCTACCCCTATTCTTCTGCGCTTTTTCGTGATGCACTCACAATTCGCTTATCTGAGACTAGGGGGTAGGGACCTTCCTATACTGTCTTTCCAAATAGATCACCTCTTATAAGATAAGATTCCTAGTCATTACAACTAGTTTCTGGGATAGAGTCCAGATCAAATTATCAACCACAATCATATTTGTCTGTTAACGGATTCTACCCGTTATGTCCCCGGAGCACGTGCTTGTGAGCAACACGCCATAATAGAGTGTAAATTTCTCTAATTACGTAGATCAACATTAGGGCTATAATCTAACTATACGATCTAGCTGCTTCCAAGAATCAGTGTACCCGGTTAGTCTTTCCAATATAAATAATATATTGTATTCCACTGCTAATTGACTAGCTTCCTTAAGCATATATTACTTAAGCACATTTCAACAAGTAACAATTCCATGCTAAACATGTGAAGCAATTCCATGTATAAATACATGTATAATTTCGTAATGAGGCATTCCAAATATTAACAATTCCAAGTAATTTGAATATAGTTGTGATACTCTCCGTCGTATCTATAATTTTTTATTGTTTCATGTCATTATTCTACAACTTTCACATACTTTTGGCAACTATTCATATTATTTTTTGGACTAACATATTGATCCAGTGCCCAGTGCCAGTTCCTGTTTGTTGCATGTTTTTTGTTTCGCAGAATATCCATATCAAACGAAGTCCAAACGCGATAAAAATTTACAGAGATTTAGTTTGGAATATATGTGATTTTTGGGAAAAAGAATCAACGCGAGATGATGCCCGAGGGGCCCACAAGCTCAAAGGACAATCATGTTAAAATTTCAACCCAATCGGAGTTACAGGTCTCCGGGAATTTAAGAAGCGGTGAAGGACCAGAAATAGGAATGCGAAACAGAAGAGAACAGAGAGAGAGAGAGAGAGAGAGAGAGAGAGATCCAACCTCAGACAGAAGTATATGTCCATCATCATCATATGCCTTGTACCTTATTCAGATTCAGCACTTGATGTCCCTTGATTGATCCCTTGAAACTGAAAACATGTTGCTCCATGTGTTGGGCATCTTCGATAACCGCATGCATCATCGTCATTTCATCCTCATATTCTTCCTCATTTGACGAGGAAATATAAATGAACTCGGTGTAGAAGTAGTCTATGATTGAATCAAAAAATGTCGACAAATTTGGATGTGACATTTGGCCGAACACTTGTCGGGTGTGGTGTCCACCATGGCTGACAGTGTGCAGGGGCGGAGGGTACCTAGGCATCATCGAGCCAGGGGTTGAAGGGAGGCGTAGGCAATTCCAGGTTGGCGTTGGATGGAGCAGCGAAGGTCCGACGATGCCTGGGTGGTAGAATGGGTGGTACAACGGCGACGACACTCTCGGACTACACATATACAGAGGAAGGGGGAGGGACAAAGTGAAGCGAGGCTCTGGATTGGGTTTTTTTGTGGGTACTTATGGGTGTCAGACTCCTATGTGGCGGTTGTCCTCAAACCTCCCAACTTTGCTTCCGTTTTGCAGGAATTCAGACGTGCAGACTGATAACCCACAAGTATAGGGGATCACAACAGTTTTCGAGGGTAGAGTATTCAACCCAAATTTATAGATTCGACACAAGGGGAGTCAAAGAATATTTTAAGGTCTTAGCAGCTGAGTTGTCAATTCAACCACACCTGGAGATTAATTATCTGCAGCAAAGTGATCAGTAGCAAAGTAGTTTGATAGTTTTGATAATAGTGACAGCAGCAATGGTAACAGTAACAATGATAGCAGTAATTTGTAGCAAGTGTAATAGTGATGATAGCAATAATAACTTAACAGAAACAATATAAGATAAATTCGTAGGCATTGGATCGGTGACTTGTTGGATGATATTCATCATGTGACAGTTATAACCTAGGGCGATACGACACTAGCTCCAGTTCATCGATATAATGTAGGCATGTATTCCGTAAATAGTCATATGTGCTTTATTAAAAGCACTTGCATAACATCTTTTATCCTACCCTCCCGTGGCAGCGGGCTCCATATTGGAAACTAAGGGATATTAAGGCCTCCTTTTAATAGAGAACCGGAACAAAGCATTAACACATAGTGAATACATGAACTCCTCAAACTACGGTCATCACTGGGAGTGGGCTCGGCTATTGTCACTCTGGGTTGCCGGATCATAACACGTAGTAGGTGACTATAACTTGCAAGATCGGATCTAAAACATGGATATAATGATGAATTCATAAACGGTTCAGATCTAAGTTCATGGCACCCGGGCCCAAAGTGACAAGCATTAAGCATAGCAAAGTCATAGCAACATCAATCTAATAACATAGTGGATACTAGGGATCAAGCCCTAACAAAACAAACTCGATTACATGATGAATCTCATCCAACTCCTCACTGACTAGCGAGCCTACGAAGGAATTACTCACTCCCAGTGGGGAGCATCATGGAATTGGCGATGGGGATGGGTTGGTGATCCAAATCTGCCCTCTCGAGGAAGAACAGGGCTTGGCGGCGGCTCTGTCTCGTGGAACGCGATAATTCTTTCTCCCTAATTTTTTTCTGGAAATATGTGATTTTATAGTATCAGGGGGATTGTCTGCGGGGCTACCAGGTGGGTACAACCCACCTGGGCGTGCCAGGAGAGGGGGCACGCCCTGGTGGATTGTGCCCACCCAGGGGCCCCTCTCCGGTGGGTCTTGGCTCCAGAAATTCTCTTTTATTCCATTAAGAAATCCTCGCAAAGTTTCGTTTTATTCCAAGAACTTTTACTTCTGCACAAAAACAACACCATGGTAGTTCTGCTGAAAACAACGTCAGTCTGGGGTTAGTTTCATTCAATCATGCAAATTAGAGTCCAAAACAAGAGGAAAAGAGTGAGGAAAAGTAGATACGTTGGAGACGTATCAACTCCCCCAAGCTTAAAGCTTTGCTTGTCCTCAAGCAATTTAGTTGATAAACTGAAAGTGAGAAAGAAAAACTTTTACGAACTCTTTTGCTCTTGTTTGCATAAATAGGCTTAAACAACACCCAGGTTTTTCAGCCAGCATTATAACTAACCATGTCGACAATAACACTTAAAGATTATATTAACTCATATCAATGACATAATCAGCTAGCAAGCAATAATAAGATATCTCAAAAGGGAACACGTTGTCAAGACAACCATGATATAATATGACAATAGTGGTATCTCGCTAGCCCTTTCTGAGACAGCAAAACATAAATGCAGAGCACCTCCAAAGTTCAAGCAGCGGCTAAACATTGTAATTCATGGTAGAAAAGATCCAGTCATGATGCACCCAACATTAGCTATACACAATGCATAAATCATGACAGTTATGCTCTCTCAGTTTCTAGCGCTTGTTTTAGAAGGTGATGACACAACATAAAAGTAAATAGAAAGTCCCTTCGCAGAGGGAAGCAGTGATTTGCAGAGGTGCCAGAGCTCAAGTTTTAAAAGAGAGATAAATGATATTTTGAGACATGCACCCTTCTTATTCACTTCACGACCATCAGTTATCAACATCTTCCATACTAAGCACGCTAGTGGCGGTTCCCAAGCGATAAAAGTAAAGGTTTTGACTCCATTGGGAGTTTTTGTTTGATTATTTAAGAGATGAACACTTTCTCATATTTGTAGTTTGGGACTGGGCATCCCTATTACCGCCCATTTTCTCATGCGATGGCGAGTGAATAAACACTCGACCTAAGAATAACCTGCTTAGCATGGAAGATATCGACCACCTCCTGTCGTTCCATGAACGATCCAGGCACACAAAAAGGATAATTCTTAGAAGTTTTTAGAGGTGGCACATGCAAATTTACTTAGGACGGCAGGGTAATACCGTATATATGTAGGTATGGTGGACTCATCTGGAATAACTTTGGGTTCTAGGTTTTTGATGTGCAAGCAGAGTTCCCACTTAGTACAGGCGAAGGCTAGCAATTAGATTGAGAAGCGGTCAGCTAGAGAGCAACAACGATCATAACCATGCATTATGCATAAGTAACATTGGACACTAGCATGAGTAGGATATGAACACCATGAACATAAATATCATAGAGGCTATGTTGGTTTTGATTCAACTACATGCATGAACATGTGCCAAGTCAAGCCACTCGAATATTCAGAGGAGGATACCATATCATCATACTACATCACAATCATTTTTAACGCTATTGATATCCAAGATAAATCATTATCCACTCCTAGCTACTTATGCATGGCATGAGAAACTATAATCTCTAATTGTCATTGCAAACATGTTTAATCATAATGGGTTGAAGCATGGATACTAGGTTAAACATATTTACACAAACAAAGCAAGTCAAGTTCATACCAGTTTCTCTTTGCCACGGCCAGTTCATTGAATATCGTCATTATTGCCTTTCACTTGCACGACCGAATGATATGAAAATAATAATAGTGCAAGAGTGCTGTGGACTAAGCTGGAATCTGCAAACATTTTCTTCAATAGGAGAAGACAAGGTAAAATGGGCTCTTTATTAGATCAACAGTTATTCATATGAGAGCCACTCAAGCTTTTCATCATGGTCTTCTCCTCAGTAGGACTCGAATAAAAAGAAAAAGAAATTCAGAGAAACACACTAAAATATTTTAGGAGTTTTTGGTTTTCTTGAACAAGCAAATAAAAAGCAAAAATGATAAAAACTTTTTACACGGGAAAGCTCCCAACAAGCAAAAGAAGAACAAGGACATTTTTGGGGTTTTTCTTTTTAGTGCTACTACTAAGCATGCATAGAAAGTAAATTATTACAACTTTTTTTGGTTTTTTTCTAAATTTTTCAAACACACAAGAAGAAAGTAAGAAAATAAATCCAAGCATGGATAATACAATGAAAAAGTGTGAACACCAACAAATAGAATGATATGTAGACATGAATGTAATGTCGGTGAGAAACACGTACTCCCCCAAGCTTAGGCTTTTGGCCTAACTTGGTAGTCGATCAGTAGACTGGAAGGTAGTACGGATCCTGAGGAGCAGGCATCCACTCATCCCACTGCTGAGGCTCCTCCTCTGCCTCTGCAGTAGCCTGAGCGTTCCGGTAGGCGATGATGTCTGCAGGCATAACCTGGTATCCGCCCCTCGCAGCAGAATCAAACAAAGCAGGTGCAGGCAAGGGAATAACATCACGAGTTTTAACGCTAAAGACCAAGTTATAAGGAATGGCGATGTTAGGACGATCATGTGCAAGAAAGTGATGGTGTTCCATGGCTGCACGGTCTAGGTAAACATTGGTCAGAGGGTAATCATGAGGGCGTATCTCAATGATAACCCACAAGTATAGGGGATCGCAACCGTTTTCGAGGGTAGAGTATTCAACCCAAATTTATTGATTCGACACAAGGGGAGCCAAAGAATATTCTCAAGTATTAGTAGTTGAGTTATCAATTCAACCACACCTGGATAACTTAATATCTGCAGCAAAGTATTTAGTAGCAAAGTAGTATGGAAGTAACGGTGGCAAAAGTAACAGTAGCAGTTTTGTAGTAATTGTAACAATAGCAACGAAAAAGTAACTAAGAAAAGATCAATATGTGAAAGCTCGTAGGCATTGGATCAGTGATGGATAATTATGTCGGATGCGATTCCTCATGCAAAAGTTATAACATAGGGTGACACGGAACTAGCTCCAGTTCATCAATGTAACATAGGCATGTATTCCGAATATAGTCATACGTGCTTATGGAAAAGAACTTGCATGACATCTTTTGTCCTACCCTCCCGTCGCAGCGGGGTCCTATTAGAAACTAAGGGATATTAAGGCTTCCTTTTAATAGAGTACCAGACCAAAGCATTAACACTTAGTGAATACATGAACTCCTCAAACTATAGCCATCACCGAGAGTGGTCCCGATTATTGTCACTTTGGGGTTACCGGATCATAACACATAGTAAGAACTCACATATATTCATGAAAACATAATAGGTTCAGATCTGAAATCATGGCACTCGGGCCCTAGTGATAAGCATTAAGCATAGCAAAATCATAGCAACATCAACCTCATAACATAGTGGATACTAGGGATCAAACCCTAACAAAACTAACTCGATTACATGGTAAATCTCATCCAACCCATCACCGTCTAGCAAGCCTACGATGTAATTACTCACGCATGGCAGTGAGCATCATGAAATTGGTGATGGAGGAAGATTGATGATGATGACGGCGACGGATTCCCCTCTCCGGAGCCCCGAACGGACTCCAGATCAGCCCTCCTGAGAGAGATTAGGGCTTGGCGGTAGCGATGTATCGTAAAACGTGATGAATCCTTCTCTCTGATTTTTTTCTCCCCGAACATGAATATATAGAGTTGGAGTTGAGGTCGGTGGAGCACCAGGGGGGCCACGAGGCAGGGGCGCGCCCAGGGGGGTTGGTGCGCCCCCCACCCTCGTGGACAGAGTGTGGGCTCCCTGGTCTTGATTCTTTCGCCAGTATTTTTTATTAATTCCAAAAATATTATCCGTGAAGTTTCAGGTCATTCCGAGAACTTTTATTTCTACACAAAAATAACACCATGGCAATTCTGCTAAAAACAGCGTCAGTTCGGGTTAGTTCCATTCAAATCATGCAAGTTAGAGTCCAAAACAAGGGCAAAAGTATTTGGAAAAGTAGATACTATGGAGACGTATCAACTCCCCCAAGCTTAAACCTTTGCTTGTCCTCAAGCAATTCAGTTGATAAATTGAAAGTGATAAAGAAAAACTTTTACAAACTCTGTTTGCTCTTGTTGTTGTAAATATGTAAAGCCAGCATTCAAGTTTTCAGCAAAGATTATGAACTAACCATATTCACAATAACATTTAGGTCTCATGTTTACTCATATCAATGGCATAATCAACTAGCGAGCAATAATAATAAATCTCGGGTGACAACACTATCTCAAAACAATCATAATATGATATAACAAGATGGTATCTCGCTAGCCCTTTCTGAGACCGCAAAACATAAATGCAGAGCACCTCTCGAGATCAAGGACTAACTAAACATTGTAATTCATGGTAAAAGAGATCCAGTCATAGTCATACTCAATATAAATTAATAGTAATGGATGCAAATGACAACGGTGCTTTCCAACTGGTGCTTTTTAATAAGAGGATGATGACTCAACATAAAAGTAAATATATATATATAGGCCCTTCTCAGAGGGAAGCAGGGATTTGTAGAGGTGCGAGAGCTCGATTTTGAAATAGAGATAAATAATATTTTGAGCGGCATACTTTCATTGTCAACATAACAAAGAGATCTCGTTGTCTTCCATGCTACACACATTATAGGCGCTTCCCAAGTAGAATGGTAAAGTTTATACTCCCCCACCACCAATAAGCATCAATCCATGGCTTGCCCGAAACAACGGGTCCGTCCAACTAACAACAGTCCTGGGGGAGTTTTGTTTGCAATTATTTTGATTTGAGCATGGGACTGGCCATCCGGTGACCAGCCATTTTCCGTGAGTGAGGAGCGTAGTCCACTCCTCTTGAGAATAACCCGCCTAGCATGGAGGATACAGACATCCCTAGTTGATACATGAGCTATTCGAGCATACAAAACAGAATTTCATTTGAAGGTTTAGAGTTTGGCACATACAAATTTACTTGGAACGGCATGTAGATACCTCATATAGGAAGGTATGATGGACTCATATGGAATAACTTTGGGGTTTATGGAAGTGGATGCACAAGCAGTATTCCCACTTAGTACAAGTGAAGGCTAGAAAAAGACTGGGAAGCAACCAACTAGAGAGCGACAACAGTCATGAACATGCATTAAAATTAATAAACATTGAGTGCAAGCATGAGTAGGATATAATCCACCATGAACATAAATATCGTGGATGCTATGTTGATTTTGTTTCAACTACATGCGTGAACATGTGCCATGTAAAGCCACTTGAATCATTCAAAGGAGGATACCACCCTATCATACCACATCACAACCATTTTAATAGCATGTTGGCACGCAAGGTAAACCATTATAAACTCCTAGCTAATTAAGCATGGCATAAGCAACTATAATCTCTAATTGTCATTGCAAACATGTTTCATTCATAATATGTTGAATCAGGAATGATGAACTAATCATATTTACAAAAACAAGAGAGGTCAAGTTCATACCAGCTTCTCTCATCACAATCAGTCCATCATATATCGTCATTATTGCCTTTCACTTGCACGACCGAACGGTGTGGATAATAATAATAGTGCACGTGCACTGGACTAAGCTAGAATATGCAAGCATTTAATACAAAGGAGAAGACAAGGTAATATGGGCTCTTGGTTAAATCAACAATAATGCATATAAGAGCCACTTCAACATTTTTATCATGGTCTTATGCTTTCGACCCCCAAAGGAAAGAAAGGAAATAAAACTATTTACACGGGAAAGCTCTCAACAACAAAAAGAAGAACGAGAAATATTTTTGGGGTTTCTTTTAATTATTACTACTACAAGCATGGAAAGTAAACTAGCTAAAAGCTACAACTAATTTTTTTTGGTTTTTCTCAAGGTTATTCAAACACACAAGAAGAAAACTTAAAAAGAAAATAAACTAGCATGGATATTACAGTGAAAAAGTATGAGCACTGACAACTGGCATGAGTGTGTGAACATGAATGTAATGTCGGTGAGAAATACGTACTCCCCCAAGCTTAGGCTTTTGGCCTAAGTTGGTCTATGCCCATGGATGGCCTGGCGGATATCCGAAGTTGTAACTGGGATCGTACTGAGATGCAGCAGCCACTACCTCAAGAGCTACAGCTTGGAGGCGGGCTACCTTCGTCCTCCTCTCATACTTGTTCGCCTCCTCCCTGGTTATAACATATCTCCCTTTTGCCTAGAAGTCAAAGAAAGCAGGAGCAGGGAAAGCAACATGGATAGTGCGGCGTCTGTCAAAGATTAGTCTTTATTGGAGGAACTGTTCATTCGTCTCAACAAACTGATGACGAACCATGGCATTATAATCTAAATAAGCAGGAGGCAATTCCATATCATTTTCATGTATGGGTATCTCAAGATAATTAGCTACACGGGTTGCATAAATTCCACCAAACAAATCTCCACTAATATTGTTATGATGCAACCTTCGTGCAACAATAGCCCCCAAGTTGTATTGTTTATCTCCTAATACAGCACTCTTGAGAACACTAAGATCAGGAACACACATGTGACATGCCTCGTTCTTGCCGTTAATGCATCTACCTATAAAGAGAGCAAAATAATGTATAGCAGGAAAATGAATGCTCCCTATGGTAGCTTGTGTTATTTCTCTAGATTCCCCACAGTGATACTAGCAAGAAAATCTTTAAACTCAGAATTGCGAGGTTCACTAACACTACCCCACTGCGGGAGTTTACAAGCAGTATTAAAATCTTCTAAGTCCATGGTATAAGATTTATCATAAAGATCAAATAGGACAGTGTGAGAATTGCGTCAGGATGTCAATTTGAACCTTCTCACAAAGGAACCAGTTAGGTGATAATATTGGGGGCACTTATCTAACATGAAGCCTTCGAGTTCAGCATTACGCACATATGCATCAAATTCCTCCTTAATTCCTGCTTGGACCATAAAATCTTCTGACGACCATTCACAAGGCCGCACTTGAGCTTCTCTTGGTAGTTCATAGTCCGGCTCACGTATTGCAGGCCTGTGTCCTTGCTTCCTTGAAGAACCACCTTAGTACATTTTCCTAAACATATTTCTTCCTCTGAAAAATTTCTGAAATTTTTAGTGACTCAAAATAAAAGTGAACCAAACTCAACAAGATTGTTAGCAACTACTCCCACTAGTGCCTAGAGACTATATCATGCATTAGAACTACTTGGGACCAAATAAATTTGACATGCAAGCTCAAGAACAGGGTCACCTAAGCATCAAAAATTTGCAATAAATAAAGCACTAGAACAAAAACTAATTGGACCATTGGAGGAGTCACATACCAAAGAACAATCCCCCAAAGCAGTTTTGTGAATGGAGCTTTGAGTAAGGAGATCGAAAATGGCAGCAAGATGAGCTAGAACTCGGGTTTGAGCTGGAGAGTGATTTTTTCTGGAGGAAGACGAAGTGTGTGGGTGCAAGAATAAGTGCAGGGGGCCATGAGGGGCCCATGAGGCAGGGGGCGCACCTAGGGGGGTGGGCGCGCCCTGCACCCTCATGGCCAGGTGGTGGCTCCCCCTGATGTGTTCTCAGTGCCATATATTCTTAAATATTCTAGAAAAAAATCATATTCCATTTTCGGTGCATTTGGAGAACTTTTATTTTCGGGGTATTTTTTATTGCAAGGATAATTCAGAAAACAGACAGAAAATACTATTTTTGCTTTATTTAATCTAAATAACAGAAAGTAAAAGGAGGGTACAGAGAGTTGTGCTTTCCAACTTCATCCATCTCATGCTCATCAAAAGGAATCCACTAACAAGGTTGATCAAGTCTTGTTAACAAACTCATTCAGAATCGCATGAAACCAAAGAATTTTCGAATAGCACTAGGTTACCTCAACAGGGATATGCACATCCCCAACAATAAGAATATCATATTTCTTTTTCACAGTAGGAAGAGGAAATTCAAAACCTCCGATAGTAATCGTTGGAATTTTTCCAATAGAATTGATACTGTGGACTTGAGGTTGTTTCCTCGGAAAGTGTACCGTGTGCTCATTACCATTAACAAGAAAAGTAGCATTGCCTTTGTTGCAATCAATAACAGCCCCTGCAATATTCAAAAAGGGTCTACCAAGGGTAATCGACATGCTATCGTCCTCGGGAATATCAAGAATAACAAGTCTGTTAAAATAGTAACGTTTGCAACCACAATAGGCACATCCTCACAAATACCGACAGGTATAGCGGTTGATTTATCGGCCATTTGCAAAGATATTTCAGTAGGTGTCAACTTATTCAAATCAAGTCTACGATAAAAAGAGAGAGGCATAACACTAACACCGGCTCCAAGATCACATAAAGCAGTTCTAACATAGTTTCTTTTAATGGAGCATGGTATAGTGGGTACTCCTGGATCTCCAAGTTTCTTTGGTATTCCACCTTTAAAAGTATAATTAGCAAGCATGGTGGAAATTTCATCTTCTGGTATCTTTATTTTATTAGTAACAATTTCTTTCATATACTTAGCATAAGGATTCATTTTAAGCATATCAGTCAAACGCATACACAAAAAGATAATTCTAATCATTACAGCAAAGCGCTCAAAATCCTCATCATCCTTTTTCTTGGATGGTTTAGGAGGAAAGGGCATGGGTTTCTGAACCCATGGTTCTCTTTCTTTATCGTGCTTCCTAGCAACGAAGTCTCTCTTATCATAACGTTGGTTCTTTGATTGTGGGTTATCAAGATCAATAACAGGTTCAATCTCTACATCATTATTATTGCTAGGTTGAGCATCAACATGAACATCATCATTAACATTATCACTAGGTTCATGTTCATTACCAGATTGTGTTTCAGCATCAGAAATAGAAATATCATTTGGGATTCTTAGGTGTGTCAACAATAGGTTCACTAGAAGAATGCAAAGTCCTATCATTTTTCTTTTTCTTCCTCTTAGAAGGACTAGGTGCATCAACAATAGTTCTTTGAGAATCTTGCTCAATTCTCTTAGGGTAGCCCTCAGGATACAAAGGTTCTTGAGTCATTTTACCCCCTCTAGTCATAACTCGAACAACATTATCATTTTTATTATTATTTAATTCATTAAGCAAATCATTTTGAGCTTTAAGCACTTGTTCTACTTGAGTGGTAACCATAGAAGCATGTTTACTAATAAGTTTAAGTTCACCTTTAATGCTAGACATATAATCACTCAAGTGTTCAATCATATAAGCATTACGTTTAAATTGTCTACCAACATAAGCATTGAAGTTTTTTGTTTAACAATAAAATTATCAAACTCATCTAAGCATTGGCTAGCAGACTTATAACGAGGAATATCACCTTCATCAATTCTATAGAGAGTATTTACCTTCACTACCTGTGTCTGGTTATCAAGACCATGTATTTCTTCAATAGGTGGTAAATTCTTTACATCTTCAGCTTTAATACCCTTTTCTTTCATAGATTTCTTTGCCTCTTGCATATCTTCAGGACTGAGAAATAGAATACCCCTTTTCTTCGGAGTTGGCTTAGGAGTTGGTTCAGGAAGTGTCCAATTATTTTCATTAGTCAACATATTATTCAATAGCAATTCAGCTTGATCAACTGTTCTTTCCCTGAAA
Organism: Aegilops umbellulata; assembly: GCA_032464435.1. Classification (NCBI taxonomy): domain Eukaryota; kingdom Viridiplantae; phylum Streptophyta; class Magnoliopsida; order Poales; family Poaceae; genus Aegilops; species Aegilops umbellulata. The sequence goes on from CP136058.1 coordinate 339,292,959, forward strand.
ACACAACCAGCACAACCATCCAGGTGGTCTCTGGAAGCATCGGTTAGTCCATTATAAAAGATATCAAGTATTTCATTTTTCTTGAGAGGATGATCAAGAAAAGCATTAAGTAATCAGAGAAGCCTCCCCCAAGCTTGTGGGAGACTCTCTTCTTCAATTTGCACAAAATTATATATTTCCCTTAAGGCAGCTTGTTTCTTATGAGCGGGGAAATATTTAGCAGGGAAGTAATAAATCATATCCTGGGGACTACGCACACAACCAGGATCAAGAGAATTAAACCATGTTTTAGCATCACCCTTTAATGAGAACGGAAATAATTTAAGGATATAGTAGTAGCGAGTTTTCTCATCATTAGTGAAAAGGGTGGCTATATCATTTAATTAGTTAAGATATGCCACAACAGTTTCAGATTCATAACCATAAAAAGGATCAGATTCAACCAAAGTAATTATCTCAGGGTCGACAGATAAATCATAATCCTTATCAGAAATACAGATAGGTGAAGTAGCAAAAGCAGGGTCATATTTCATTCTAGCATTCAAAGATTTTTCTTTAAGCTTAGCTAATAATTTCTTAAGATCATATCTATCATTGCAAGAAAGAAAATCTCTAGCAGTTTCTTCATCCATAACATAACCCTCAGGCACAACAGGCAATTCATATCTAGGGGGAGAATCTTCATCATCACTTTCATCAATATTATCAGTTTCAATAATTTCATTCTCTCTAGCCCTAGCAAGTTGTTCACCCAGAAATTCACCTAGTGTCACAGTAGTATCAAGCATAGAAGTAGTTTCATCATAAGCTTCATGCATAGTAGAAGTGGAATCATCAATAACATGCGACATATCAGAATTAATAGCAGAAGCAGGTTTAGGTGTCGCAAGTTTACTCAAAACAGAAGGAGAATCAAGTGCAGAGCTAGATGGCAGTTCCTTACCTCCCTTCGTAGTTGAGGGATAAATTTTGGTTTTCTCGTCTTTCAAGTTCCTCATAGTGATCAGCAGATATAAATCCCAAGTGACTCAAAGAATAGAGCTATGCTCCCTGGCAACAGCGCCAGAAAATAGTCTTGATAACCCACAAGTATAGGGGATCACAACAGTTTTCGGTAGAGTATTCAACCCAAATTTATTGATTTGACACAAGGGGAGCCAAAGAATATTCTCAAGTATTAGCAGTTGAGTTGTCAATTCAACCACACCCGGATAACTTAATATCTGCAGCAAAGTATTTAGTAGCAAAGTAGTATGGAAGTAACGGTAACTATGGCAAAAGTAACAGTAGCAGTTTTGTAGTAATTGTAACAGTAGCAACAGAAAAGTAACTAAGCAAAGATCAATATGTGAAAAGCTCGTAGGCATTGGATCGGTGATGGAGAATTATGTCGGATGTGATTCCTCATGCAAAAGTTATAACATAGGGTGACACAGAACTAGCTCCAGTTCATCAATGTAACGTAGGCATGTATTCCGAATATAGTCATATGTGCTTATGGAAAAGAACTTGCATGACATCTTTTGTCCTACCCTCCCGTGGCAGCGGGGTCCTATTGGAAACTAAGGGATACTAAGGCCTCCTTTTAATAGAGTACCGGACCAAAGCATTAACACTTAGTGAATACATGGACTCCTCAAACTATAGTCATCATCGGGAGTGGTCCCGATTACTGTCACTTCGGGGTTACCGGATCATAACACATAGTAGGTGACTATTTACTTGCAAGATAGGATCAAGAACTCACATATATTCATGAAAACATAATAGGTTCAGATCTGAAATCATGGCACTCGGGCCCTAGTGACAAGCATTAAGCATAGCAAAGTCATAGCAACATCAATCTCAGAACATAGTGGATACTAGGGATCAAACCCTAACAAAACTAACTCGATTACATGGTAAATCTCATCCAACCCATCACCGTCCAGCAAGCCTACGATGGAATTACTCATGCACGGCGGTGAGCATCATGAAATTGGTGATGGAGGAAGGTTGATGATGACGACGGCGACGGATTCCCCTCTTCGGAGCACCAAACGGACTCCAGATCAGCCCTCCTGAGAGAGATTAGGGCTTGGTGGCGGCTCCGTATTGTAAAACGCAATTAATCCTTCTCTCTAATTTTTTTCTCCCCGAACTTGAATATATAGAGTTGGAGTTGAGGTCGGTGGAGCACCAGGGGGAACACGAGGCAGGGGGCGCGCCCAAGGGTTAGGCACGGCCCCACCCTCATGGACAGGGTGTAGGCCCCCTGGTCTTGATTCTTTCGCCAGTATTTTTTATTAATTCCAAAAATATTCTCCGTGAAGTTTCAGGTCATTCCAAAAACTTATATTTTTGCACAAAAATAACACCATGGCAATTCTGCTGAAAACAGCGTCAGTCCGGGTTAGTTCCATTCTAATCATGCAAGTTAGAGTCCAAAACAAGGGCAAAAGTGTTCGGAAAAGTAGATACGATGGAGAAGTATCACTCAACATTGAAGCGAGCCGCCAAACGAGTAGCAAAAATCCCACCATGTATTTTCCCTTGTGATTTATTAAGATGCAGACGATGAGCCACAATAGCTCCCAGGCTATAAGTGTTGTCACCCTCCTGTGCCCGGCGTAAAACAGCAAAGTTTGGTGCGCTGAGCACACCTACTTTGTTTCTAGCAAGCAGACACTTAGCAACAAGTAAAGCAAAATAATGTGCAGCAGGAAAGTGTAAGCTAACAGCCGTGGTGGCTGACACCCCTCTCTCATCTCCCATAGTCAAAGTGCGATAAAAGTCCTCAAACCCAGCCGGCCTAGGCTCAGCCAAGCTCCCATCAGAAGGGATCATGCATATGTCACAAAATTCAGTAAGTGGTATCTGATGGTTTTCAGCATATAAATCAAAGCTCACTTCAGGAGGATTATTTCTAGGAAGGAAAGTAAAGCTTTGGACAAAGATGTTTGTGAGGATTTTGTGCTGGTCACACTCATCTGCGATGAAGTTGGTGAGGCCGGCATTAGCAATATATTGCATGAACTCCTGAAGGATTCCAACCTCTTCCAGGAACGGGGTGTGCGGCCATTCACATGGTCGTACTTCCACCAACCTCCGAGGATGGAAATCACTGTCAGATGACTCCCCAATAACACCCTTGGCGTTCTTCTTAGAGCCAACTTCCTAAAGATATTCATGTCCGCGTACAATTTTCCTATGAACAAAAATCTGAATTTTTAGTCCACAAAATTTTCTCAACAGAACTTCACAAAATTGATAGCAACTACTCATAGGGATACATAGAGGCCATAGCAAGCATTCAAACTACTTAGAACACTAAGAATTGAACATGCAAGCCCATCTACAACATCACCAAGGGTAGCTAATTATTCAAAATATAAACCACTAAAACAAAAACTAATTGGACAAACGGTGGAGTCACATACCAAGCAACAATCCCCCAAAACAGTTTCAGAAACGGAGCTTCGAGCAAAGAGATCAAAATCCGCGGGTTTGAGGACAAGAACACGAGAGAGAGAGCAATGGAGTTCTTTTTCTGGAGGTAAGTGATGATGTGGGATGAAGAGGAAAGTGAGGGGGCACACGTGGGGACCACAACCCACCAGGGAGCGCCTGGGGGTCCTGGCGCGCCTAGGTGGGTTGTGACCGCCTGGTGCACCTCCCTCTGATATTATTTGCACCAGAAATTCAGAAATATTCAGAAAAAATGTATAAAATTTTTAGAGCATTCTGAGAACTTTTATTTTTGGGTCATTTTTTATTGCATGGGATATTCAGAAAACAGGAAAAACATGGCATTTTATTTTATTTAACTAATAAAAATAGAAAATAAAAGTAAGGACAAAAGGTAGTGCTTACTAAATTCATCAACTTCATACCGCTCAAAAATGATCCATTTTTTTGACAGAAAGACTGTAAGGGAACCCTCTCCAGTATAATTGGTGCAACAAACCCAAATTGCAAGTACCATGCCTTGAACCTGGGTGGGCGGGAAGGCATCACCCCCTTCCCACCACTAGGCTATGCCTTAGTCTGCATTAATAAGGTTGATCAGGTCTTATTAACAACCACTTTCGATTAGCATGAAACCGAAGAACTTTCGTAAATCACTAAGTTACCTCAATGGAGATATGGATATCTCCAATAATAAGCATTTCATATTTGTTTTTGACAGTAGGTAGAGGTATTTTAAAACTTCCAATAGTGATTGTTGGAGATTTTTCAATAACATTAATACCATTCACTTGGAATTGTTTCTTCGGAAAGTGCACCGTATGCTCATTATCATTAATATGAAAAGTGTCGTTGCTTTTATTGCAATCAATAACAGCCCCTGCAGTATTCAAGAAGGGTCTACCAAGGATAATCGACATGTTGTCGTCCTCGGGCATCTCAAGTATAACAAAGTCAGTCAAGATAGTAACATTAACAACAACAACAGGCATATCCTCATAAATACAGATAGGTATGGCAGTTGACTTATCAGCCATTTGCAAAGATATTTCAGTAGGTGTGAGTTTATTCAAGTCAAGTCTTTTATATAAAGAAAAAGGCAGAACACTAACACCAGCTCCTAAGTCACACAAAGCAGTTTTCACATAATTCCTTTTGATAGAGCAAGTATAGTTGGTATTCTCGGATCTCCAAGTTTTTTAGGTACTCCATCTTTGAAAGTATAATTAGCAAGCATGGTGGATATTTCAGCTTCCGGTATTTTTCTCTTATTAGTGATGATGTCTTTCATATACTTTGCATAAGGAGACATTTTTAAGATATCAGTCAAGCCAGTACGCAAAAAGACTGGCCTCAACATTTCAGTAAAGCGTTCAAATTCTTCATCATCATTCTTTTTAGTTGACTTGGGTGGAAAAGGCATAGGTTTTTGAACCCATGGTTCTCTTTCTTTACCGTGTTTTCTAGCAATGAAGTCTCTTTTATCATACCTTTTATTCTTGGGTTGTGGGTTATCAAGATCAACAGGTGGTTCTATTTCAACATCATTATCTGATTTTTTTCCATTATTTGGTTGGGTATCTTCATCAGCATCAGCATTATATTTTTCATTATCACTTGGTAGATGTTCATTACCAGGTTGAGTTTCAGCATTAGAGATAGAAGTTTCATTTTCATTATCAGGAGGTTTTTCTATTTCAGGTTCACTAGAAGCATGCAAAGTCCTATAATTTTTCTTCTTCTTTTTATTTTTAGAAGGACGAGGTGCAGTGGTGTTGTTTATTTGTGAGTCCTGTTTAATTCTTTTTGGGTGTCCCTCAGGATAAAGTGGTTCCTGGGTCATTTACCTCCTCTAGTTGCAACTCTAACAGCAAAGTCATGCATATTATTATTCATTTCATCAAGCAATTCTCTTTGTGATTTAGCAACTTGTTCTAACTAGGTTTGTACCATAGAAGCATGCTTTCCAACACCTCTAACATCATTTGAAATTCTAAATAACAAGTCACTCGAGCGAGAAATTGTATCAGAATTATATTTCAACTATTTCATAACATTTGCATTGAAGTGATCTTGTTTTCTACACTGGTGCGCGCCGGTCCTAAACAAACGGTTTAAAACCCCTTTCCGCGACGGCATATGGAACAATCTCCAAGTGAGTGCGGGCGATAGGGGGTCCTTCCCACACAACCCAGAAACCGTCGGGGATATGCCCTCCTGGCACAACATTCGGCAAAATGAGGTCGTGTGCGACCGGCGAGCGCTCAAATACGGAAATACGTACAGTACAGATAAAAAATACAATTATACGACAAAATTGTTTCCGGTCGCAAGTACATACCACATAATCAGTCCCCGCTAAACATTTCGGTTCGTATGCACATCCCACATAGTCGCTCCAAGGAAAACGTTTCCGTTCATAGGTACATCACACACAATTTTTTCCGTTAAATCGTTTGCGTTATTGAATGTAGCACACACGGTCCGTAGAAGAAACTGTGTGGCAAAGGCTGTCCATGACACACAGATTTTATGTGGTAAACGTTTGCGCAAGGTAGCCTAGCGCAAACAGTTTTCAAGAGAAAGTCGTGTCTGATTGTTCATTGATCCAACACGGTTTATTCCTAGAAACTGTGTGTGTTGCCTGAGGTCATCGCCCACGGTATTTTTTCAACAACCTCTTGCAATATCAAAACCCAATTAGCGTGCTAATTGCCCTATTATGAATAATCCATTTATTAATCTAATTGACGTTCATATTAAGCACACAATATATTTCATTTCCATATTAAGGAAGCAGAATTTCATATTTGAAATACATCAGAGTACAACATGATATAGCTTCAGCACTCAGCTACCCCATTACACAACTGCACCAGCAACAAGTTCCACATGCAACATGTAGAACCTTTCGAAATTAGCATCATAGACGGTATATAGACAGATGCATCTCATCTAGAAAACTGCTGAAGCGGAAGGCGAATATTGAGCCTTCATTCATGTTGAAGGTCTTTGCAACTTTAGGCCAGTGCTTGTGGATGATTGACCGTTCGTCCTTCGACCTCTTCAGGAATACTTCAATATTGAACCGTGGGTGTTGTATGAAAACCTTCGTCGCCTCCTGACCATAGAGGTGGTTTGAGAGGTAATCATCAGTGAACTGCTTTGGAAAGGCCTGAAAACAAGGATGTGCATAAATATCTTCTCTATATTGGAAATGGGGCAAAGGAATAAAAAAAGGCAAGGTATAATAGTTAGCACCATCTTGTAGTGAACTGATGTCTTGTTCATTGTGCAGACAAAGATCTTGTTGTTTTTTGTCGCTAATTTCTTTATCCTAACAATCTTTCTGAGTTTCTTGATTTGATTGATATTCATGGACAACTCATCTCCCCATATGCAAAGAGGGTCGAACAGTGGGTCAAAACCTCTGACAGCAGGACCTACATGTGCAAGACCAAATTGTTAAAAGCCAAAATATTAGAATGGTTCCTGCAATTGCACAATAATTTGCTATTAGACAACGGACCATGCACGTGCTAAGCTTGATTGTAAACCTTAGTGCTTCCCATTGTTTCTCTGCAACACATATAAGGTAGTTAGTCATCACGTTAAGTAAGGGTTCGAATGCTATCAGTAAAATATGTTGATAAAAAAAGCACATTGCAGATTCATCAGATTAATTGAAGCCACACGGAAAACCCATTTACCCAAACCAAGCATGATTAAGAACTAGGAAATATAGCACTTGTATATGTTTCTCATGTATTAAGTGCAGCCAAATTCGATTTATTCCTCACATGCACAACAATACAAAATTCTACCCACGAAAATTGGACATCGCATTGCAGAATTGAACCAAGCAGTTAACTAAACACCACAACAAATGAACCAAACATTAACTAAGCACCACATTGCACAATATAACATTGAACCAAGCAGTTAACTAAGCACCACAACAGATGAACCAAATATTAACTGAGCACCTGATGTCTACTACGCAACCTTCTTCTTGTAGATGTTGTTGAGCCTCCAAGTGCAGAGGTTTGTAGAATAGTAGAAAATTTCCCTCAAGTGGTTGACCTAAGGTTTATCAATCCGTGGGAGGCGTAGGATGAAGATAGTCTCTCTCAAACAGCCCTGCAACCAAAGAACAAAGAGTCTCTTGTGTCCCCAACACACCCAATACAATGGTAAATTGTATAGGTGCACTAGTTCGGTGAAGAGATGGTGATACAAGTGCAATATGGATGGTAGATATAGGTTTTTTGTAATCTGAAAATATAAAAACAACAAGGTAACTAATGATAAAAGTGAGCACAAACGGTATTGCAATGGGTTGAAACAAGGCCTAGGGTTCATACTTTCACTAGTGCAAGTTCTCTCAACAATAATAGCATAATTGGATCATATAACTATCCCTCAACATGCAACAAAGAGTCACTCCAAAGTCACTAATAGCGGAGAACAAACAAAGAGATTATTGCAGGGTATGAAACCACCTCAAAGTTATCCTTTCTGGTCGATCTATTCAAGAGTCCGTAATAAAATAACACGAAGCTATTCTTTTCGTTCGATCTATCATAGAATTCGTACTAGAATAACACCTTAAGATACAAATCAACCAAAACCCTAATGTCACCTAGATACTCCAATGTCACCTCAAGTATCCATGGGTATGATTATATGATATGCATCACACAATATCAGATTCATCTATTCAACCAACACAGAGAACTTCAAAGAGTGCCCCAAAGTTTCTACCGGAGAGTCAGGACAAAAACGTGTGCCAACCCCTATGCATAAGTTCACAAGATCACTGAACCCGCAAGTTGATGACCAAAACATACATCAAGTAGATCACGTGAATATCCCATTGTCACCACAGATAAGCACATGCAAGACATACATCAAGTGTTCTCAAATCCTTAAAGACTCAATCCGATAAGATAACTTCAAAGGGAAAACTCAATTCATCACAAGAGATAGAGGGGGAGAAACATCATAAGATCCAACTATAATAGCAAAGCTCGCGGTACATCAAGATCGTGCCAAATCAAGAACACGAGAGAGAGAGAGAGAGAGAGAGAGAGAGAGAGAGAGCAAACACATAGCTACTAGTACATACCCTCAGCCCTGTAACATCCCAAATTTTCAATTTGGAATGTTATACATTAGATCATCATTGCATATCATATTCTATTTGCTTTTGGGTTTGATCCTAGAAATTCTACGCAACTCAAGGACCCACGGAGAGAGTTGGGGATTTCGTTATTTTCATATTTGAGTTTTCTCAAATTTTGAGAATAGGATCATTCGATTTTAATTATTTTATCTTCAATTATTTCTATTATAAAATATAAGAGAGGGAATAAAATTACTTTTTCAAAACAAATAAATATTGAGGATTTAATAATAAAATCAAATAAGATTTTATTTCGGAGTTTTTCGCTATTTTATTTGAATTTAGGAAAAATGTGCATTTTTAAAAATCTCATTTAGGCCTCAAATAAATGTTCACCTTGTCCGTCTTGATGTTAGAAGCTGGGGAAAATTTATTTCAGGATTTTTGGAGTCCGTTTAGTATTTCTTTTGTTTGTTTTTCTGCGCGTAATTATTTAAAAAAAACGAAACCGACTCTCGGCCGTGTTCGGCCAGGACTCCGCCTGGCCGGGCCTTTATATAGCGCGCCCCGGAGCCCGTCAGCCCGTAAGCCGCCGCCGCCCACCAAACCCTAACCCTAGCCTGACCCCGCCGTCCGATCCGCCGACGCCGCCGCCGCCGACCCCGCCGGACGCCGCCGCCGCTCGCCGACCCCGCCGGACCCCGCCACCTCGCTGGACGTAGCCGCCGCCCCACCGCCGGTTTTCCTAGGAAAACCGTATGGTTTTTTGCCAGTTTTTGTTTGGTTTTTTTTTAGTTTTCATTTTTCTTATTTAGATCGGTTTTTTCGGTTTAGGTTAATTAGTGAGCGTTCGCTCGTTCGTTCGTTTTTAACGAACGTGTACATCGTTTAGATCCAGATAACGAACGTTTGTTCGTTAATCTGTTCGTCATTTTTCTTTTTCTCGGAATTTCCGCGATTATTTCTGATCGCGATTTCTGATCCGAATTTCGTTTTAGTATAACTTTTCGCTCGTTTATCGGAATCAGGTGATTCAAGCGCCTGGAGTTTCGTCTCGAAACCCTCTTTCCGTTTAACCAACTCAAACAAGTTTTTGCTTCTGTAAAATTTGACTTAGGTCCAGATTAGTAAAACGAAGTTCTTTTCTTTCGCCGTTTGACTTTCGTTGCTTCGTTTGATTTGATTCTTTTTGCAAACCGGAGTTCTTAAGTTGAACTTTCTGGTTAGATCTCTTAGTTGCGTTTTACCTGTGCAGTAGATGAGTACTTATTGTATGCTTGTTTGTTTGTTTGTTTGCGATAGAGTACCCGGAGTGAGCCGCCTGTTACTTCGAATCTTTAAGTTTCGCGGATCATCAGCAAGGCAAGTAACACTTTGATCATACCTCTTACTACCCAGTTTTATTGCATTAGATCAATCCTCAAACATTGCATGATTAGGATCTAATTAAGCTGTGGGATGGGAAGTAGTTGAGGTAGTACCTATTACCTATTTTATTATCAAACCTTTGGGAGTTACTTTTACGTTTGCTTATCATGCCATGCTATGCTCGTAGACGTGGATTGGGTTTGAGAGTATTCATGACAGATGTGAGATTGTTAATTTATGGTTTAATTAAGGTGACAACTTAAGCACACATCTGGGTGGATTGAGGTACCTGGGTATTCCAGGATTGCCTGTGTTTTTCTTTATGGACCGCCACCCAGACTCAAAGGGACCATGAGATTATTCATACTAGAAATTTCTGTGTGCAGCCACAAGCTACTATGGGCTCTAGCATAGTTGACTAAGTCGTGCGAACTCTTATAGTGGTAGACTAGCAGATGTAGGGGATGTAGGTGGTACGGTCTACCCGATCGTAAGGTGCTAGCGCTTCTGAAAGATTATGTCTCGGTCATCCGTTTCTCAAACACCATGTAGTGCGAGAAATCCAACGGATGAGATTGAGTCTTGTGGGTAAAAGTGCGCAAACCTCTGCAGAGTGTATAAACTAATCTTGATTAGCCGTGTCCCCGGTTATGGACGTTTTGAGTATCTAGTACTTGGATTATCATGTGAATCTCAACATGTTACTCTAATTAATTTTGTTGGGTTTTTAATGATGATGCTTAATTGGGATTGAGGATGCTGTCAATCATTCTCAATGTTTAACAACCACCATGATAGTTAAATAAAATTTATTCCTTTGCAGTAGGGAAAAATTGGCTTTACGCAAAACTGTAACCATAGAGCTTTCGACCAGCCATATATGCATGTAGTATAGCTCATTTCTTCAATTACTCTCTATGTGTTACATTGCCAGCATATTCCATGTGCTGACCCGTTTTCGGGCAGCAACGTTCATGTTGCAGACTTTTCAGACGACGAGTAAGGTGCCTTTAGGTCGTGGTTCTATACTCAGTGATGCCGTTGGAGTTGATGGACTCGCTTATCTTCCAAGCCTTCCGATGTTATCATTATTAGATGGCCTTAAGCCATATTTATTGTATTTAGTTCTCTTTTGAGACATTTGATGTAATAAGTGTGTGATTGCTACTCTGTTATAAATCCTTCAAGTATTGTGTGTGTCAGCATTACTGATCCAGGGATGACACTGGTGCACAGAGATCAGACTGTTTGAGGTCTGGTCGCTACAAGATGGCTAGTCTATGGTGTGATCGGTTACCATTAAGGATTGGTAACTATGTGTTTCCCTCGGACCTAATAGTATTGGAATCTCAAGGATTGGATGTGATATTAGGCATGGATTGGTTATCGAAGTATGAAGGGAACATTGAATGCGCTAGTAAGTCAATTTTGCTTACGACGCCAGAAGGAAGAAGGATCAAGTATGTATCCCGGCATGTGTCGAAGAGGACTCAAGTAAATGCCTTATCAGGAGTTGTGCAGGAGGAAGTACCAGTGGTAAAGGATTTCCCTGACGTATTTCTAGAGGAGTTGCCAGGCATGCCACCAGATAGAGATATTGAGTTTTTGATTGAGCTTTTGCCAGGCACAGGGCCCATATCGAAGAGACCATACAGGATGCCCGCAAAGGATTTGGAAGAGATTAAGAAGCAGATTAAGGAGTTACTGGATAAAGGTTATATTCACCCAAGTTCTTCGCCTTGGGGATCGCCAGTACTTCTAGTGGAGAAGAAGGATGGATCGTTAAGGATGGTTGTTGATTATCGTGGATTGAATGAAGTAACAATCAAGAACAAGTACCCACTACCAATGATCAATGATCTGTTTGATCGATTGCAAGGAGCTAAGGTATTTTCTAAAATCGATCTGCGATCGGGGTACCATCAGTTGAAGATTCGAGAGCAGGACATACCTAAGACAACTTTTACCACCAGGTATGGGCTGTATGAGTATACCGTTATGTCATTTGGTCTGACTAACGCACCTGCCTATTTTAGAACATGATGAACAAAGTGTTTATGGAGTTTTTGGACAAGTTCGTCGTAGTGTTCATTGATGATATTCTGGTTTACTCGAAGAATGAAGAGGAACATAAGGAACATTTGCGATTGGTACTTGAGAAGCTCAGAGAACATCAGTTATATGCTAAGTTCAGCAAAATGTGAGTTTTGGTTGAAGGAAGTAGGATTCCTCGGACACTTTATATCCGGAGAAGGAATAGCAGTAGATCCCACCAAGGTTGTCACTGTGACAAATTGGGAAGCCCCAACCACAATTGGAGAGATCCGGAGTTTTCTTGGACTCGCAGGATACTACCGGAGATTCATTGAGAATTTCTCAAAGATTGCGAAACCTATGACGGAGTTGTTGAAGAAGGATACCAAGTTTAAATGGACTAAGGAATGTGAGGCCAATTTCCAGGAGTTGAAGAAACACTTGGTTACCTCACCAGTGTTGATACTGCCAGATCGGAACAAGGATTATGAGGTGTATTGCGACGCTTCACGTCGAGGACTTGGAGTCGTGCTTATGCAGGAGGGAAGAGTTGTTTCGTATGCTTCACGATAGCTGAAACCTCATGAGTTGAATTATGCTACGCATGATTTGGAGTTAGCAGCTGTAGTGCATGCATTAAAGACTTGGAGACATTTTCTCATTGGAAATCATTGTGAAGTGTACACGGATCACAAGAGCTTGAAGTATATTTTCACCCAAAAGGAGTTAAACCTCAGGCAAAGGAGATGGTTGGAGCTCATCAAGGATTATGATATGAGATTGCATTATCATCCCGGAAAGGCTAACGTAGTAGCCGATGCACTGAGCCGTAAGAGCCATGCCAATACGCTAATGACGGGAGATTTACCAAAGGAGTTAGCCAAGGATCTTCATGAGCTATGTTTGGAGATAGTTTCGAGAGGCTATGTAGCAGCATTGGAGATTCAGTCAACTTTGATGGATAAGATCAGAGAAGCTCAGAAGACTGACAAGGAGATTGCCTCTATAAAGGAGAAAATGAGCAAGGGAAAAGCTAAGGGATTTCGTGAGGATGAACATGATACCCTATGGTTTGAAGACCGTGTTTATGTGCCAAATGACCCGGAGATCAGGAAGTTAATTCTGCAAGAGGCCCATGACTCACCATATTCGATTCACCCAGGAAATACCAAGATGTATTTGGATTTGAAGGATACTTTCTGGTGGACAGGAATGAAGAAAGATATTGCGGAGTATGTAGCAGTTTGTGATGTATGTCAAAGAGTAAAGGCAGAGCATCAGAAGCCAGCAGGATTGCTACACCCATTGCCGATACCCGAATGGAAGTGGGATAAGCTAGGCATGGATTTTATCACGGGATTACCCAGGACCCATTCAGGCTATGACTCGATTTGGGTTGTAGTCGATCGATTGGCGAAGGTAGCTCATTTCATCCCGGTAAAGACCACTTACACCAGTGCTAAGTTGGCAAAGATATACATGACTAGGATAGTATGTCTGCATGGAGTTCCGAGGAGTATCATATCAGATAGAGGAACCCAGTTTACCTCAAAGTTCTGGAATCCGTTGCACGAAAATTTGGGTACCAGGCTGGAGTTCAGCACCGCTTTTCATCCGCAAACAGATGGACAGACCGAGAGAGTCAATCGGATTTTGGAGGATATGTTGAGAGCTTGTGCGGTAGATTACGGATCTAGTTGGGACGACAATTTGCCATATGCAGAGTTCTCTTACAACAACAGTTATCAATCCAGTTTGAAGATGGCCCCTTTCGAAGCCTTGTACGGAAGGAGGTGCAGGACCCCGTTGTCATGGGATGAAGTTGGAGACCGCCAGTTGTTTGACCAGATTTGATTAAAGAGTCCGAACAGAAGGTGAAATTGATTCGCGATAGGCTCAAGGTAGCCCAGTCTAGGCAGAAGAGCTACGCAGATTCTAAATGCAAGGAGACAGTTTACGATGTCGGAGACCAAGTTTATCTTCGAGTATCTCCACTTCGGGGAGTTAAGCGCTTTGGAGTTAAGGGAAAATTAGCTCCACGTTTTGTAGGACCATATCGAGTTTTGGAGCATATGGGAGAAGTGGCCTACAAGTTGAAATTGCCCGAAGGATTGTCAGGAGTTCACGATGTGTTCCATGTTTCCCAGTTAAAGAAGTGCCACGCGGAGATGGCGGATATACCACTGAGAGATACAGTGTCGTTGGAAGCGATTCAGTTGGACAATGATTTGACCTATGAAGAGAAACCAGTTAAGATTCTTGAGTATGCCAGCCGAGTCACCCGCAACAAGGTTATCAAGTTTTGTAAAGTTCAGTGGAGCCACCACACCGAGGATGAAGCCACCTGGGAGCGAGAGGAAGATTTGCTGAAAGACCACCCCCACCTATTTGCTAGCCAACCCGAATCTCGAGGGCGAGATTTATCTTAAGGGGGGTAGGTTTGTAACATCCCAAATTTTAAATTTGGAATTTATACATTAGATCATCATTGCATGTCATATTCTATTTGCTTTTGGGTTTGATCCTAGAAATTCTACGCAACTCAAGGACCCACGGAGAGAGTTGGGGATTTCGTTATTTTCATATTTGAGTTTTCTCAAATTTTGAGAATGAAGGAAATATGCCCTAGAGGCAATAATAAAGTTATTATTTATTTCCTTATATCATGATAAATGTTTATTATTCATGCTAGAATTGTATTAACCGGAAACATAATACATGTGTGAATACATAGACAAACAGAGTGTCACTAGTATGCCTCTACTTGACTAGCTCGTTAATCAAAGATGGTTATGTTTCCTAACCATAGACAAAGGAGTTGTCATTTGATTAACAAGGTCACATCATTAGTTGAATGATCTGATTGACATGACCCATTCCATTAGCTTAGCACCCGATCGTTTAGTATGTTGCTATTGCTTTTATCCATGACTTATACATGTTCCTATGACTATGAGATTATGCAACTCCCGTTTACCTTTGGAACACTTTGTGTGCTACCAAACGTCACAACGTAACTGAATGATTATAAAGGTGCTCTACAGGTGTCTCCAAAAGTATTTGTTGGGTTGGCGTATTTCAAGATTAGGATTTATCACTCCGAATGTCGGAGAGGTATCTCAGGGCCTTCTCGATAATGCACATCACATAAGCCTTGCAAGCATTGCAACTAATGAGTTAGTTGCGGGATGATGTATTACGGAACGAGTAAAGAGACTTGCCGGTGATGAGATTGAACTAGGTATTGGATACCGACGATCGAATCTCGGGCAAGTAACATACCGATGACAAAGGGAACAACGTATGTTGTTATGCGGTCTGACCGATAAAGATCTTCATAGAATATGTAGGAGCCAATATGGGCATCCAGGTCCCGCTATTGGTTATTGACCGGAGACGTGTCTCGGTCATGTCTACATTTTGTTCTCGAACCGTAGGGTCCGCACGCTTAAGGTTTCGATGACAGTTATATTATGAGTTTATGAGTTTTGATGTACCGAAGGAGTTCGGAGTCCCGGATGGGATCGGGGACATGACGAGGAGTCTCGAAATGGTCGAGACATAAAGATCGGTATATTGGACGACTATATTCGGACATCGGAAAGGTTTCGAGTGACTCGGGTATTTTCGGAGGTACCGGGGAGTTACGGGAATACGAGGAAGAGTATTGGGCCTTATTGGGCCTTAGTGGGAAGGAGCCAGGAGGTGGCGCGCGCCCCTCCCAAGCCCAGTCCGAATTGGACAAGGGGTTTGGGGGCGCGGCCCCCTCTCCCTTCCTTCTCCACTCCCCTCCTTTCCCCCCTTCTCCTAGTTGGACTAGGAAAGGTGGAATCCTACTACCGGTGGGAGTAGGACTCCCCTTGGCACGCCCCTTCTAGGCCGGCCGCCCCTCCCCCTTGCTCCTTTATATACGGGGGCAGGGGGGCACCCCATGACACACAAGTTGATCTTCGTGATCGTTCCTTAGCCGTGTGCGGTGCCCCCCTCCACCATATTCCACCTCGGTCATATTGTAGCGGTGCTTAGGCGAAGCCCTGCGACGGTAGAACATCAAGATCGTCACCACGCCGTCGTGCTGACGGAACTCTTCCCCGAAGCTTTGCTGGATCGGAGCCCGGGGAACGTCATCGAGCTGTACGTGTGTCAAGAACTCGGAGGTGCCGGAGTAACGGCGCTTGGATTGGTCGGATCGGGAGGAGGACGTACGACTACTTCCTCTACGTTGTGTCAATGCTTCCGTTTCGGTCTACGAGGGTACGTAGACAACACTCTCCCCTCTCGTTGCTATGCATCACCATGATCTTGCGTGTGCGTAGTAAAATTTTTGAAATTACTACGTTCCCCAACAGTGGCATCAGAGCCTAGGTTTTTATGGTTTGATGTTTTGCACGAGTAGAACACAAGTGAGTTGTGGACGATACAAGTCATACTGCCTACCAGCATGTCATACTTTGGTTCGGCGGTATTGTTGGATGAAGCGGCCCGGACCGACATTACGCGTACGCTTACGCGAGACTGGTTCTACCGTCGTGCTTTGCACACTGGTGGCTGGCGGGTGTCAGTTTCTCCAACTTTAGTTGAATCGAGTATGGCTACGCCGGTCCTTGAGAAGGTTAAAACGGAGTCTATTTGACAAACTATCGTTGTGGTTTTGATGCGTAGGTGAGATTGGTTCTTGCTTAAGCCCGTAGCAGCCACGTAAAACTTGCAACAAACAAAGTAGAGGACGTCTAACTTGTTTTTGCAGGGCATGTTGTGATGTGATATGGTCAAGACATGATGCTATATTTTATTGTATGAGATGATCATGTTTTGTAACCGAATTATCGGCAACCGGCAGGAGCCGTATGGTTGTCGCTTTATTGTATGCAATGCAATCGCCCTGTAATGCTTTACTTTATCACTAAGCGGTAGCGATAGTCGTAGAAGCATAAGATTGGCGAGACGACAACGATGCTATGATGGAGATCAAGGTGTCGCGCCGGTGACGATGGTGATCATGACGGTGCTGCGGAGATGGAGATCACAAGCACAAGATGATGATGACCATATCATATCACTTATATTGATTGCATGTGATGTTTATCTTTTTATGCATCTTATCTTGCTTTGATTGACGGTAGCATTATAAGATGATCTCTCACTAAAATTATCAAGAAGTGTTCTCCCCGAGTATGCACCGTTGCCAAAGTTCGTCGTGCCCAGACACCACGTGATGATCGGGTGTGATAAGCTCTACGTCCATCTACAACGGGTGCAAGCCAGTTTTGCACATGCAGAATACTCGGGTTATACTTGACGAGCCTAGCATATGCAGATATGGCCTCGGAACACGGAGACCGAAAGGTCGAGCGTGAATCATATAGTAGATATGATCAACATGATGATGTTCACCATTGAGAACTAATCCATTTCACGTGATGATCGGTTATGGTTTAGTTTGATTTGGATCACGTGATCACTTAGAAGATTAGAGGGATGTCTATCTAAGTGGGAGTTCTTAAGTAATATGATTAATTGAACTTTAATTTATCATGAACTTAGTCCTGATAGTATTAGCATATCTATGTTGTAGATCAATAGCTCGCATTGTTGCTTCCCTGTGTTTATTTTGATATGTTCCTAGAGAAAATTGTGTTGAAAGATGTTAGTAGCAAAGATACGGATTGGATCCGTGATCTGAGGTTTATCCTCATTGCTGCACAGAAGAATTATGTCCTTGATGCACCGCTAGGTGACGGACCTATTGCAGGAGCAGATGCAGACGTTATGAAAGTTTGGCTAGCTCAATATGATGACTACTTGATAGTTTAGTGCACCATGCTTAACGGCTTAGAATCGGGACTTCAAAGACGTTTTTGAACGTCATGGACCATAAGAGATGTTCCAGGAGTTGAAGTTAATATTTCAAGCAAATACCCGAGTTGAGAGATATGAAGTCTCCAACAAGTTCTATAGCTACAAGATGGAGGAGAAACGCTCAACTAGTGAGCATGTGCTCAGATTGTCTGGGTACTACAATCGCTTGAATCAAGTGGGAGTTAATCTTCCAGATAAGATAGTGATTGACAGAATTCTCTAGTCACCACCACCAAGTTAGTAGAACTTTGTGATGAACTATAATATGCAAGGGATGACGAAAATAATTCTCAAGCTCTTCGTGATGCTGAAATCGACGAGGGTAGAAATCAAGAAAAACATCAAGTGTTGATGGTTGACAAAACCACTAGTTTCAAGAAAAGGGCAAAGGGAAGAAGGGGAAATTCAAGAAGAACAGCAAGCAAGTTGCTGCTCAAGTGAAGAAGCCCAAGTCTAGTCCTAAGCCTGAGACTAAGTGCTTCTACTGCAAAGGGACTGGTCACTGGAAGCGGGATTACCCCAAGTGATTGGCAGATAAGAAGGATGGCAAAGTGAACATAAGTATATTTGATATACATGTTATTGATGTGTACTTTACTAGTGTTTATAGCAACCCCTCAGTATTTGATACTAGTTCAGTTGCTAAGATTAGTAACTCGAAACGGGAGTTGCAGAATAAACAGAGACTAGTTAAGGGTAAAGAGACGATGTGTGTTGGAAGTAGTTCCAAGATTGATATGATCATCATCGCACACTCACTATACTTTCGGGATTAGTGTTGAACTTAAATAAGTGTTATTTCGTGTTTGCATTGAGCATAAATATGATTTGATCATGTTTATTGCAATACGGTTATTCATTTAAGTTAGAGAACAATTGTTGTTCTGGTTACATGAATAGAACCTTCGATGGTCATACACCCAATGAAAATAGTTCGTTGGATCTCGATCGTAGTGATACACATATTCATAATATTGAAGCCAAAAGATGCAAAGTTAATAATGATAGTGCAAATTATTTGTGGCACTGCCGTTTAGGTCATATTGGTGTAAAGCGCATGAAGAAACTCCATGCTGATGGGATTTTGGAATTACTTGATTATGAATCACTTGATGCTTGCGAACCATGCCTCTTGGGCAAGATGACTAAAACGCCGTTCTCCGGAAAAATGGAGCAAGTAACAGATTTGTTAGAAATCATACATACTGATGTATGTGGTCCGATGAATATTAAGGCTCGCAACAAGTATCATTATTTTCTAACCTTCACAGATGATTTGAGCAGATATGGGTATATCTACTTGATGAAACATAAGTCTGAAACGTTTGAAAAGTTCAAAGAATTTCAGAATGAAGTAGAGAATCATCGTAACAAGAAAATAAAAGTTTCTACGATATGATCGCAGAGGTAAAACATTTGAGTTACGAGTTTGGCCTTCAGTTAAACAATGTGAAATAGTTTCACTACTCACGCCACCTGGAACACCACATCATAATGGTGTGTCCGAACGTCATAGCCGTACTTTATTGGATATAGTGCAATCTATGATGTTTCTTACCGATTTACCACTATAGTTTTGGGGTTATGCATTAAAGACAGCTGCATTCACGTTATAAAAGGGGCACCATCTAAGTCCGTTGAGACGACACAATCTGAACTGTGGTTTGGCAAGAAACCAAAGTTGTCGTGTCTTAAAGTTTGGGGTTGTGATGCTTATATGAAAAAGTTTCATCCTGATAAGCTCAAACCCAAATCGGAGAAATGTGTCTTCATAGGATACCCAAAGGAGACAGTTGGGTACACCTTCTATCACATATCCGAAGGCAAGACATTCGTTGCTGAGAATGGATACTTTCTAGAGAAGAAGTTTCTCTCGAAAGAAGTGAGTGGGAGGAAAGTAGAAAACTTGATAAGGTAATTGTACCTTCTCCCTTATTGGAGAGTAGTTCATCACAGAAATCTGTTCTTGTGACTGCTACACCAATTAGTGAGGAAGCTAATGATGATGATCATGTAACTTCAGATCAAGTAACTACCGAATCTCGTAGGTAAACTAGTGTGAGATCCGCACCAGAGTGGTACGGTAATCCTGTTCTGGAAGTCATGTTACTAGACCATGACGAACTTGCGAACTATGAGGAAGCGATGATGAGCCCAGATTCCGCGAAATGGCTTGAGGCCATGAAATCTGAGATATGATCCATGTATGAGAACAAAGTTTGGACTTTGGTTGACTTGCCCGATGATCGGCAAGCAATTAAGAATAAATGAATCTTCAAGAGGAAGACGGACGCTGATAGTAGTGTTACTATCTACAAAGCTAGAATTGTCGCAAAAGGTTTTCAACAAGTTCAAAGTGTTGACTACGATGAGAGTTTCTCACTCGTATCTATGCTTAAGTCTGTCCGAATCATGTTAGCAATTGCCGCATTTTATGAAATCCGGCAAATGGATAAACAAAACTGCCTTCCTTAATGGATTTATTAAAGAAGAGTTGTATACGATGCAACTAGAAGGTTTTGTCGATCCTAAAGGTGTTAACAAAATATGCAAGCTCCAGCGATTCATCTATGGACTGGTGCAAGCATCTCGGAGTTGGAATATACGCTTTGATAAGTTGATCAAAGCATATAGTTTTATACAGACTTGCGGTGAAGCCTGTATTTACAAGAAAGTGAGTGGGAGCACTACAGCATTTCTGATAAGTATATGTAAATGACATATTGTTGATCGGAAATAATGTAGGATTATTCTGCAAAGCATAAAGGAGTGTTTGAAAGGAGTTTTTCAAAGAAAGACCTCGGTGAAGCTGCTTACATATTGAGTATCAAGATCTATAGAGATAGATCAAGACGCTTGATAAGTTTTTTCAATGAGTACATACCTTGACAAGATTTTGAAGTAGTTCAAAATGGAACAGTCAAAGAAAGAGTTCTTTCCTGTGTTACAAGGTGTGAAATTGAGTAAGACTCAAAGCCCGACCACGACAGAAGATAGAAAGAGAATGAAAGTCATTCCCTATGCCTCGGCCATAGGTTCTATAAAGTATGCCATGCTGTTTACCAGATCTATTGTATACCCTACACTGAGTTAAGCAAGGGAGTACAATGGTGATCTAGGAGTAGATCACTGGACAGCGGTCAAAGTTATCCTTAGTGGAATAAGGATATGTTTCTCGATTATGGAGGTGACAAAAGGTTCGTCGTAAAGGGTTACGTCGATGCAAGTTTTGACACCGATCTGGATGACTCTAAGTCTCGATCTAGATACATATTTAAAGTGGGAGCGATTAGCTAGAGTAGCTCCGTACAGAGCATTGTAGACATAGAAAATTGCAAAATACATAACGGATCTAAATATGAAAGACCCGTTGACTAAGATTCTCTCACAAGCAAAACATGATCACACCTTAGTACTCTTTGGGTGTTAATCACATAGCGACGTGAACTAGATTACTGAATCTAGTAAACCCTTTTTGATGTTGGTCACATGGCGATGTGAACTATGGGTGTTAATCACATGGTGATGTGAACTATTGCTATTAAATCACATGGCGATGTGAACTAGATTATTGACTCTAGTGCAAGTGGGAGACTGAAGGAAATATACCCTAGAGGCAATAATAAAGTTATTATTTATTTCCTTATATCATGATAAATGTTTATTATTCATGCTAGAATTGTATTAACCGGAAACATAATACATGTGTGAATACATAGACAAACAGAGTGTCACTAGTATGCCTCTACTTGACTAGCTCGTTAATCAAAGATGGTTATGTTTCCTAACCATAGACAAAGAAGTTGTCATTTGATTAACAAGGTCACATCATTAGTTGAATGATCTGATTGACATGACCCATTCCATTAGCTTAGCACCCGATCGTTTAGTATGTTGCTATTGCTTTTATCCATGACTTATACATGTTCCTATGACTATGAGATTATGCAACTCCCGTTTACCTTTGGAACACTTTGTGTGCTACCAAACGTCACAACGTAACTGGATGATTATAAAGGTGCTCTACAGGTGTCTCCAAAAGTATTTGTTGGGTTGGCGTATTTCAAGATTAGGATTTATCACTCCGAATGTCGGAGAGGTATCTCAGGGCCTTCTCGGTAATGCACATCACATAAGCCTTGCAAGCATTGCAACTAATGAGTTAGTTGCGGGATGATGTATTACGGAACGAGTAAAGAGACTTGCCGGTGACGAGATTGAACTAGGTATTGGATACCGACGATCGAATCTCGGGCAAGTAACATACCGATGACAAAGGGAACAACGTATGTTGTTATGCGGTCTGACCGATAAAGATCTTCGTAGAATATGTAGGAGCCAATATGGGCATCCAGGTCCCGCTATTGGTTATTGACCGGAGACGTGTCTCGGTCATGTCTACATTGTTCTCGAACCGTAGGGTCCGCACGCTTAAGGTTTCGATGACAGTTATATTATGAGTTTATGAGTTTTGATGTACCTAAGGAGTTCGGAGTCCCGGATGGGATCGGGGACATGACGAGGAGTCTCGAAATGGTCGAGACGTAAAGATCGGTATATTGGACGACTATATTCGGACATCGGAAAGGTTCCGAGTGATTCGGGTATTTTCGAAGGTACCGGTGAGTTACGGGAATACGGGGAAGAGTATTGGGCCTTATTGGGCCTTAGTGGGAAGGAGCCAGGAGGTGGCGCGCGCCCCTCCCAAGCCCAGTCCGAATTGGACAAGGGGTTTGGGGGCGCGTCCCCCTCTCCCTTCCTTCTCCACTCCCCTACTTTCCCCCCTTCTCATAGTTGGACTAGGAAAGGTGGAATCCTACTCCCGATGGGAGTAGGACTCCCCTTGGCGCGCCCCTTCTAGGCCGGCCGCCCCCTCCCCCCTGCTCCTTTATATATGGGGGCAGGGGGCACCCCATGACACACAAGTTGATCTTCGTGATCGTTCCTTAGCCGTGTGCGGTGCCCCCCTCCACCATATTCCACCTCGGTCATATTGTAGCGGTGCTTAGGCGAAGCCCTGCGACGGTAGAACATCAAGATCGTCACCACGCTGTCGTGCTGACGGAACTCTTCCCCAAAGCTTTGCTGGATCGGAGCCCGGGGAACGTCATCGAGCTGTACGTGTGTCAAGAACTCGGAGGTGCCGGAGTAACGGCGCTTGGATCGGTCGGATCGGGAGGAGGACGTACGACTACTTCCTCTATGTTGTGTCAACGCTTCTGTTTCGGTCTACGAGGGTACGTGGACAACACTCTCCCCTCTCGTTGCTATGCATCACCATGATCTTGCGTGTGCGTAGGAAATTTTTTGAAATTACTACGTTCCCCAACAGAGAATAGGATCATTTGATTTTAATTATTTTATCTTCAATTATTTCTATTATAAAAATATGAGAGAGGGAATAAAATGACTTTCCCAAAATGAAGAAATATTGAGGATTTAATAATAAAATGAAATAAGATTTTATTTCGGAGTTTTTCGCTATTTTATTTGAATTTAGGAAAAATCTACGTTTTTCAAAATTGCATTTAGGCCCCAAATAAATGTTCACCTTGTCCGGCTTGATTTTCTAAGTCGGGGAAATTTTATTTCGGGATTTTTGGAGTCCGTTTAGTATTGTTTTTGTTTGTTTTTCTGCGTGTAATTATTTAAAAAAAGAAACCGACTCTGGGCTGTGTTCGGCCAGTACTCCGCCTGGCCGGGCGTTTATATAGCGTGCCGCGGAGCCCATCAGCCCGTAAGCCGCCGCCGCCCACCAAGCCCTAACCCTAGCCCGACCCCACCGCCCGATCCGCCGCCGCCGCCGACCCCGCCGGACGCCGCCGTCGCCCGCCGACCCCGCCGGACCCCGCCACCTCGCCGGAGGTAGCCGCCGCCCCGCCGCCGGTTTTCCTAGGAAAACCGTACGGTTTTTCGTCGGTTTTCGTTCGGTTTTTTGTTTTCGTTTTTCTTATTTAAATCGGTTTTTTCGGTTTAGGTTAATTAGCGAGCGTTCGCTCGTTCATTCGTTTTTAACGAACGTGTTCATCGTTTAGATCCAGATAACGAACGTTCGTTCGTTAATCTGTTCGTCGTTTTTCTTTTTCTTGGAATTTCCGCGATTATTTCTGATCGCGATTTCTGATCCGAATTTCATTTTAGTATAACTTTTCGCTCGTTTATCGGAATCAGGTGATTCAAGCACGTGGAGTTTTGTCTCGAAACCCTCTTTCCGTTTAACCAACTCAAACAAGTTTTTGCTTCTGTAAAATTTGACTTAGGTCCAGATTAGTAAAATGAAGTTCTTTTCTTTCGCCGTTTGACTTCCGTTGCTTCGTTTGATTTGATTCTTTTTGCAAGCCGGAGTTCTTAAGTTGAACTTTCTGGTTAGATCTCTTGGTTGCGTTTTACCTGTGCATTAGATGAGTACCCGGAGTGCGCCGCCTGTTACTTCGAATCTTTAAGTTTCGCGGATCATCAGCAAGGCAAGTAACACTTTGATCATACCTCTTACGACCCAGTTTTATTGCATTAGATCAATCCTCAAACATTGCATGATTAGGATCTAATTAAACTGTGGGATGGGAAGTAGTTGAGGTAGTACCTATTACCTGTTTTATTATCAAACCTTTGGGAGATACTTCTACGTTTGCTTATCATGTCATGCTATGCTCGTAGACGTGGATTGGGTTTCAGAGTATTCATGACAGATGTGAGATTGTTAATTTATGGTTTAATTATGGTGGCAACTTAAACACAACTCTGGGTGGATTGAGGTACCTGGGTATTCCAGGATTGCCTGTGTTTTTCTTTATGGACCGCCACCCAGCCTCAAAGGGATCATGAGATTATTCGTACTAGAAACTTTCGTGTGCAGCCACAAGCTACTATGGGCTCTAGCATAGTTGACTAAGTCGTGTGAACTCTTACAGTGGTAGACTAGCAGATGTAGGGGATGTAGGTGGTACGGTCTACCCGATCGTAAGGTGCTAGCGCTTCTGAAAGACTATGTCTCGGTCATCCGTTTCTCAAACACCATGTAGTGCGAGAAATCCAACAGAGGAGATCGAGTCTTGTGGGTAAAAGTGCGCAAACCTCTGTAGAGTGTATAAACTAATCTTGATTAGCCGTGTCCCTAGTTATGGACGTTTTGAGTATCTAGTACTTGGATTATCATGTGAATCTCATCATGTTATTTTAATTAATTTTGTTGGGTTTTTAATGATGATGCTTAATTGGGATTGAGGATGTTGTCAACCATTCTCAATGTTTAACAACCATCATGATAGTTAAATAAAATTTATTCCTTTGCAGTAGGGAAAAATTGGCTTTACGCAAAACTGTAACCATAGAGCTTTCGACCAGCCATATATGCATGTAGTATAGCTCATTTCTTCAATTACTCTCTATGTGTTACATTGCCAGCATATTCCATGTGCTGACCCATTTTCGGGCAGCAACGTTCATGTTGCAGACTTTTCAGACGACGAGTAAGGTGCCTTTAGGTCGTGGTTCTATACTCAGTGATGACGTTGGAGTTGATGGACTCGCTTATCTTCCAAGCCTTCGATGTTATCGTTATTAGATGGCCTTAAGCCATATTTATTGTAATTAGTTCTCTTTTGAGACATTCGATGTAATAAGTGTGTGATTGCTACTCTGTTATAAATCCTTCAAGTACTGTGCGTGTCAGCATTACTGATCCAGGGATGACACTGGTGCATAGTGATCAGACTGTTTGAGGTCTAGTCGCTACGAGGGTGAACTACTCCCTCGTCATCATGGAGAGCGCCGGGATGATGAAGATGGCCACTGGTGAGGGCTCCCCCCTCCGGCAGAGTGCCGGAACAGAGTCCCAATTGGTTTTTGGTGGGTACAGAGGCTTGCGGTGGCGGAACTCCCGATCTAGGTTATGTTCTGGAGGTTTCTGTATATATAAGAGGTTTTGGCGTTGGGAACAAGTCAGAGGGGTCTCTGAGGTGGCCACGAGGTAGGGGCGCGCCCCCACCCTCTTGGGTGCCTCAGGACTCCTCTGGCCCATCTCCGGTCCTCCGTGGGCTTCTTCTGGTCCAAAAATAATCTCCGTCAATTTTCAGGTCAACTGGACTCCGTTTGGTTTTCCTTTTCTGTGATACTCAAAAACAAGGAAAAAACATAAACTGGCACTGGGCTCTAGGTTAAAAGGTTAGTCCCAAAAATCATATAAAATAGCATATAAATGCATATAAAACATCCTAGATGGATAATATAATAGCATGGAACAATCAAAAATTATAGATACGTTGGAGACGTATCAAGCATCCCAAAGCTTAATTCCTGCTCGTCCTAGAGTAGGTAAATGATAAAAACAGTATTTTTGATGTGAAATGCTACCTAACGTATTTATCAATGTAATCTTCTTTATTGTGGCAAGAATATTCAGATCCATAAGATTCAAGACAAAATTTTAATATTGACATAAAAATAATAATACTTCAAGCATACTAACCAAGCAATTATGTCTTCTCAAAATAACATAGCCAAAGAAAGCTCATCCCTACAAAATCATATAGTTTGGCTATGCTTCATTTTTGTCACACAAAATTCTCTCATCATGCACAACCCCGATGACAAGACAAGCAATTGTTTCATACTTTAGTATTTTCAAACTTTTTCAACTTTCATGCAATACATGAGCGTGAGCCATGGACATAGCACTATGGGTGGAATAGAATATAATGATGGGGGTTGTATGGAGAAGACAAAAAAGGAGAAAGTCTCACATTGACGCGGCTAATCAATGGGCTAGGGAGATGCCCATAAATTGATGTCGATGCAAGGAGTAGGGATTGCCATGCAACTGATGCACTAGAGCTATAAATATATGAAAGCTCAACAAAAGAAACTAAGTGGGTGTGCATCCAACTTGCTTGCTCACGAAGACCTAGCGCATTTGAGGAAGCCCATTGTTGGAATATACAAGCCAAGTTCTATAATGAAAAATTCCAACTAGTATATGAAAGTGACAAAATAAGAGACTCTCTATCATAAAGATCATGGTGCTAATTTGAAGCACAAGTGTGGAAAAAGGATAGTAGCATTGTCCCTTCTTTTCTTTTCTTTTTTTGGGCCTCCCTTTTTTTATTTGGCCTTTCTTTTTTTTCCTCCTTTTTTTATTTGGCCTTTCCCTTTTTTTTGGCCTTTCTCTTTTTTTTCGGGACAATGCTCTATTAATGATGATCATCACACTTCTATTTATTTACAACTCAAAGATTACAAATCGATACTAGAACAAAGTATGACTCTATATGAGTGCCTCCGGTGGTGTACCGGGATGGGCAATGAATCAAGAGTGACATGTATAAAAAATTGTGCATGGTGGCCTTGCCACAAATACGATGTCAACTACATGATCATGCAAGGAAATATGACAATGATGAAGCGTGTCATTATAAACGGAACGGGCAAAGTTGCATGGCAATATATCTCGGAATGGTTATGGAAATGCCATAATAGGTAGGTGTGGTGGCTGTTTTGAGGAAGATATAAGGAGGTTTATGTGTGATAGAGCGTATCATATCACGGGGTTTGGATGCACTGACGAAGTTCGCACCAACTCTCAAGGTGAGAAAGGGCAATGCACGGTACCGAAGAGGCTAGCAATGATGGAAGGGTGAGAGTGCGTATAATCCATGGACTCAACATTACTCATAAAGAACTCACATACTTATTGCAAAAATCTACAAGTCATCAAAAACCAAGCATTACGCGCATGCTCCTAGGGGGATAGATTGGTAGGAAAAGACCGTCGCTCGTCCCCGACCGCCACTCATAAGGAAGGCAATCAAAGAACACATCATGCTTCAAATTTGTCACACAAAGGTTACCATATGTGCATGCTACGGGACTTGCAAACCTCAATACAAGTATTTCTTAAATTCACAATTACTCAACTAGCACGACTCTAATATCACCATCTTTATATCTCAAAACAATTAGCAAGTATCAAACTTCTCATAATATTCAATGCACTCTATATGGAAGTTTTTATTATACCCATCTTGGATGCTCATCATATTAGGACTAATTTTATAACCAAAGCAAATTACCATGCTGTTCTAAAAGACTCTCAAAATAATATAAGTGAAGCATGAGAGTTCATCTGTTTCTTCAAAATAAAACCACCGCCGTGCTCTAAAAAGATATAAGTGAAGCACTAGAGCAACGACAAACTACTCCGAAAGATATAAGTGAAGATCAATGAGTAGTTGAATAATTATGCAACTATGTGAAGACTCTCTAACATTTAAGAATTTCAGAACTTGGTATTTTATTCAAACAGCAAGCAAAACAAAATAAAATAAAATGAGGCTCCAAGCAAAACACATATCATGTGCTAAATAAAAATATAGCTCCAAGTAAAGTTACCGATGAACGAAGACGAAAGAGGGGATGCCCTCCGGGGCATCACCAAGATTAGGCTCTTGGTTGTCCTTGAATATTACCTTGGGGTGCCTTGGGCATCCCCAATATTAGGCTCTTGCCACTCCTTATTCCATAGTCCATCGAATCTTTACCCAAAACTTGAAAACTTCACAACACAAAACTTAACAGAAAACTCGTAAGCTCCGTTGGTATAAGAAAATAAATCACCACTTAGGTACTGTTGTGAACACATTATAAATTCATATTGGTGTGATATATGTTGTATTACAACTTCTTTATGGTTCATACCCTCCGATACTACTCATAGATTAATCAAAGTAAGCAAACAACACAATGAAAACAGAATCTGTCAAAAACAGAACAGTATGTAGTAATCTGTATCAAACGTATACTTATGGAACTCCAAAAATTCTGAAATAAATTGGTAGACCTGAGGAATTTGTCTATTAATCATCTGCAAAAAGAATCAACCTAAAAGCACTCTCCCGTAAAAAAAATGGCAGCTAATCTCGTGAGCGCTAAAGTTTCTGTTTTTTACAGCAAGATCATAAAGACTTCACCCATATCTTACCAAAGGTTCTACTTGGCACAAAGACTAATTAAAACATAAAACCACATCTAAACAGAGGCTAGATAGATTATTTATTACTAAACAGGAGCAAAAGGCAAAGAACCAAAATAAAATTGGGTTGCCTCCCAACAAGCGCTAACGTTTAACGCCCCTAGCTAGGCATGATGATTTCAATGATGCTCACATAAAAGATAAGAATTGAAACATAAAGAGAGCATCATGAAGAATATGACTAAAAAATTTAAGTCTAACCCACTTCCTATGCATAGGGATTTTGCGAGCAAACAACTTATGGAAACAATAATCAACTAGCATAGGAAAGCAAAACAAGCATAACTTCAAAACTTTAAGCACATAGAGAGGAAACTTGATATTATTCAATTCCTACAAGCATATATTCATCCCTCATAATAAATTCCAGTAGCATCATGATACGTCCCCGTCGTATCTATAATTTTTGATTGTTCAATGCCAATATTATTCAACTTTCATATACTTTTTGGCAACTTTTTATACTATTTTTGGGACCAACATATTGATCCAGTGCCCAGTGCCAGTTCCTGTCTGTTGCATGTTTTTGGTTTCGCAGAATATGCATATCAAACGAATTTCAAACGGGATAAAAATGGACGGAGCTTATTTTTGGAATATTTGAAAAATCTGGGAAAAAGATCAATGCGAAACGGTGTCCGAGGTGGCCACAAGGCAGGTGCCCACGCCCTCCCCAGGAGGGCGCGCCCCCCACCCTCGTGGGCCACCCATAAGGCGGTTGATGCCCTTCTTCGGCCACAAGAAAGCTAATTTTTGGAAGAAAAAAAATCACGGCGAAGGTTTCAGTCCAATCGAAGTTACGGATCTCCGGATATAAAAGAAACGATGAAAGGGCAGTAGAATAGAACGCAGAAACAGAGAGAGACAGAGAGACAGATCCAATCTCGGAGGGGCTCTCGCCCCTCCCACACCATGGAGACCATGGACCAGAGGGGAAACCCTTCTCCCATCTAGAGAGAAGGTCAAGTAAGAAGAAGAAGAAGGAGGGGGGCTCTCTCCCCCTCGCTTTCAGTGGCGTCGGAACACCGCCCAGGGCTATCATCATCACCACGATCTACACCAACACCTCCGTTATCTTCACCAACATATCCATCACCTTCCCCCCTCTATCTATAGCGGTCCACTCTCCCGCAACCTGCTGCACCCTCTACTTGAACATGGTGCTTTATGCTTCATATTATTATCCAATAATGTGTTGCCATCCTATGATGTCTGAGTAGATTTTCGTTGTCCTATCGGTGGTTGATGAATTGCTATGATTGATTTAATTTGCTTGTGGTTATGTTGTTTTCCTTTGGTGCCCACCATATGAGCGCGTGCGTGGATCACACCATAGGGTTAGTTGTATGTTGATAGGACTATGTATTGGAGGGCAAGGGTGACAGAAGCTTCAGCCTAGCATAGAAATTGATGCATACGGGATTGAAGGGGGACCAATATATCTTAATTCTATGGTTGGGTTTTACCTTAATGAACGTTAGTAGTTGCGGATGCTTGCTAATAGTTCCAATCATAAGTGCATAGAATTCCAAGTTAGGAATAACATGCTAGAAGTGGCCTCTCCCACATAATACTTGCTATCGGTCTAGTAAAGTAGTCAATTGCTTAAGGGACAATTTCGCAACTCCTACCACCACTTTTCCACACTCGCTATATTTACTTTATTGCTTCTTTACTTACAACAGCCCCTAGCTTTTATTTACGCTCTCTTTATATTCTTGCAAGCCTATCCAACAACACCTACAAAGTACTTCTAGTTTCATACTTGTTCTAGGTAAAGTGAACGTCAAGCGTGCGTAGAGTTGTATCGGTGGTCGATAGAACTTGAGGGAATATTTGTTCTACCTTTAGCTCCTCATTGGGTTCGACACTCTTACTTATCGAAAACTGTTGTGATCCCCTATACTTGTGGGTTATCAAGACCTTTTTTTGGCGCCGTTGCCGGGGAGCAATAGCGTGGGGTGAATATTCTCGTGTGTGCTTGTTTGCTTTATCACTAAGTAATTTTTATTTGATGTTCTTAGTTGTTCTCTATCTTTAGTTATGGATATGGAACACGAAATACCAAAAAAAAATTAGGTGTATTTGCTACTCATGGAGATGAGGAACCTCCTAAAACCCTCGATGCTCAATATGTGCAAAATATTATGTACCACTTTGATAATCGTGAGAAAACCTCATTCAATTTGGTAATGGGAGTAACGTGGATCAACGTGAATACTTTAGGGATTATCGCTTGACACAAAAAGGAAAACTATTATGGGATCAAATTTATATATTGAAGTGGTATGCTCGGCAAGTATGCTTGAATTATGATTATAATTGTTGCTCTAGGATGAATGCTCCACACCTTCCCTTTTCATGCAAATTTAATGATAATGAAACCTTAGCTTCTTATGCTAATGGTATATATGATTACTATGATGTCGAACAAATAGAAGAATTTGTTGCTTTTAAGGGTGCTTATGAAATTGAATCTATGTTTGAAAAGTATGAAGCTTTTGATGATGATGTTTATAGGCCTGAAAATTTAGCTATCCTAAAATATTGCTATGATAATTATGAATATAATTCCTATATTAATGCACTTATTAAGAAAGTCTCTGCTGTCCAAGAAGAGAATAATATTTTGCAGGAATCTATGGAAGAAGAAATTGATGAAATTGTGAGCTCATTGGATGAAAAAGATGATGAGGAGAGCGAAGAACAAAAGGAGGAAGAGCGGATTAGCTACCCGTGCCCACCTTCTAATGAGAGTAACCCTCCAACTCATACATTGTTTAATTTCCCTTCGTGCTTACCGAAGGATGATTGTTATGATCCCGTTGATTCTCTTGAAATATCCCTTTTTGATGATGCTTGATATGCTTGTGGCCAAGATGCCAATATGAATTATGCTTATGGAGATGAACTTGCTATAGTTCCTTATGTTCAACATGAAATTGTTGCTATTGCACCCACGCATGATAGTCCTATTATTTTTTTGAATTCTCCAAACTATACTATATCGGAGAAGTTTGCACTTATTAAGGATTATATTAATGGGTTGCCTCTTACCGTTGCACATGATGATTTTGATAGATATAATATGCATGTGCTTGCTGCTCCTACTTGCAATTATTATGAGAGAGGAACTATATCTCCACCTCTCTATGTTTCCCACACGATAAAATTGCAAGAAACTGTTTATACTATGCATTAGCCTTTACTAGGTGTGCATGAATTGTTCTTTTATGACATGCCGATGCATAGGAAGAGAGTTAGGCTTCATCATTGCTTGATATATGTTACTTTGTGCTCATTACTAAATTACAAACCATTGCTAATTAAAATTGGCTTTGATATACCTTGGGATCCGGGTGGATTCACTACTTGAGCACTAGATGCCTAGCTTAATGGCTTTAAAGAAAGCGCTGCCAGGGAGACAACCCGGAAGTTTTAGAGAGTCATTTATTTCTGTTGAGTGCTTTCATATAGTTTAAAAACAACAAAAATAAAGAGGGGAACCCAAAACTTTTTAAAACGAAAAGTGAAAGTGAGAAAGACGAGCATTGCGAAAGTGGGGGGCGTCCTTGAACTTTGTTCATGCCAATGGGAACTTTGTGAATCTTAATTACAGAAACTTCTCAATAAAAATAATTATCCCCTTTTACAATTCCATTGTATTATAAAAATAATGTGCCAAGGTTTGCCTTTAGGATGTTGTAACATCCCAAATTTCCAATTTGGAAT
The DNA here is from genome assembly GCA_032464435.1 of Aegilops umbellulata. Lineage (NCBI taxonomy): Eukaryota > Viridiplantae > Streptophyta > Magnoliopsida > Poales > Poaceae > Aegilops > Aegilops umbellulata. The sequence goes on from CP136058.1 coordinate 339,325,550, forward strand.
GTTATACATTAGATCATCATGCATATCATATTTTCTTGCATTTTGGTCGATCCTAGAAATTTCACGCAACTCAAGGACCCTCGGAGAGAGTTGGAGATTCCGTTATTTTCATATTTGAGTTTTCTCAAAATTTGAAAAGAGGATCATTTGATTTTATTTATTTCATCTTCAATTATTTTTCCAATAACAAAAATATGAGAAGGGAATAATATGACTTTCCCAACTTTAGGAAAAATGAAGATTTAATAAATAAATCAAATTTTGGATTTTTCCGGAGTTTATTTGCATTTTATTTTGATTAGGGAAAAATGCGTGTTTTCAAAATATTGCATTTAGGCCCCGAGTAAAAGTTCATTTTGTCCGACTCATTTTTAGGAGTCGGGGAAAATTAACTTCGGAATTTTTGGAGCTCGTTTAGATTTTCTTTTACTTATTTTTCTGCGCGCATATTTATATAAAAAAAATGCGCGCGCCCGCGCCGCTCCTGCCGCCCGCCGCCGCCTCCTAGTCCGAGTCGGACTCGGACTCCTCCCCCTCTTTCTTGCCCCCTCCCCCAAGCAACCCTCCCCCTCCCCTCCTATATATACCCAGCCCCCCCTCTCCTCCCCACACCGCCCGCACCTCGCCCGCAGCAGCAGCAGCCGCAGCCGCCGCCGCCGCCGCTCGCCAGCGCCGCCGACTGCCGCCGCCGCCCGCGCCTTGCCCCGCCGCCAAGCCCCGCCCTCGTCGGAGCCCCGTGTCGCCGAGGTAGCCGCCACCCGCGCCACCCCTCGCCTCGGTTCGGTTTTTTTTTATGAAAACCGTTCCGGTTTCTTTTCATTTCGTTGTTTCGGTTTTTTTCGAAACCCTAGATCGGTTTTTGTTTTTTTTCGGTTTAGTTGTTTAGCGAGCGTTCGCCGGACCGTTCGTCTTAACGGACGTGATCACCGGTTATTCTCGGTTAACGAACGATCGTTCGTTTAACCGTTCGTCATTTTTCTTTTTTCGTCGGATTTATTCTGCGATTTTTCTTATCGCGATTTCAGATCCGATCTTCGTTTTAGTTTATCTTCTCGCTCGTTTATCGGAATCAGGTGATTCAAGCGCCTGGAGTTTTGTTTCGAAACCGCCGTTCCGACTAATCAACTTAAACAAGTTTTTGCTACTGTAAAATTTGACCTAGTTCCAATTTGATTTCTTTCGCCGTTTGATTTCTTTTGCTTCGTTCGACTTGATTCTTTTGCAAACCAGGGTTCTTAAGTTGAACTCTCTGGTTCGATCTTCTGTTCGAGTTTTACCTGTGCATTAGATGAGTACTTATTGTGTGCTTGTTGTTTGTCTGCGATAGATCACCCGGAGTGCGCCGCCTGTTATTTCGAAGCTCTAGGTTTCGCGGATCCTCAGCAAGGCAAGTAACACTTTGATCATATCTTTTCTACTCCCCAGTTTTATTGCATTAGATCAATCCTCAAACATTGCATGATTAGGATCTAATTAAATTGTGGGATGGGAAGTAGTTGAGGTATTACCTATTACCTGTTTTACTTATGAAACCTTTGGGAGTTACTTCTGCGTTTGCTTACTATGTCATGCTATGCTAGTAGACGTGGATTGGGTGAGTGATATCCATGACAGATGTGAGTATTTGTTAATTAATGGTTTTATCTAAGGTGGCAACTTAAATACACATCTGGGTGGATTGAGGCACCTGGTTTCTATCAGGACTTGCCTGCTCTTCTTTGGACCGCCACCCAGGCTCAAAGGGATCATAAGATCATTCATGCTAGTAACTTCTGTGTGCAGCCACAAGCCATTATGGGCTCTAGCATAGTTGATTACGTCGTGCGAACTCTTACAGGGTAGACTAGCAGATGTAGGGAAAGTAGGTGTACCGGTCTATCCAAACATAAGGTGCTAGCGCTTCTGAAAGACTATGTCTCGGTCATCCGTTTCTCAAACACCATGTAGTGCGAGAAATCAAACGGAGGCGATCGAGTCTTGTGGGGAAAAGTGCGCAAACCTCTGCAGAGTGTACAAACCAATCATGATTAGCCGTGTCCCCGGTTATGGACAACTTGAGTATCTAGTACTTGAATATCATGTGAATCTCATCATGTTATTTCTAATTAATATTGTTGGGTTTTAATTGTTCACTTAATTGGGACCGGAATGCTGTCAACCATTCTCGGTGTTTCAACCACCATGATAGTTAAATAAATTTATTCCTTTGCAGTAGGGAAAAATTGGCTTTACGCAAAACTGTAACCTTAGAGCTTTTCCACCAGCCATATATGCATGTAGTATAGGCTTATCATTCATTACTCTCTATGTGTTACATTGCCAGCATATTCCATGTGCTGGCCTGTTTTCAGGCTGCAACTTTCATGTTGCAGACTTTTCAGACGACGAGTAAGGTGCTTTTAGGTCGTGGTTCTATACTCAGTGATGCCGTTGGAGTTGATGGACTCACTTATCTTCCAAGTCTTCAGTTGTTATCATTATTAGATGGCCTTAAGCCATATTTATTGTAATAAGTTCTCTTTGAGACACCGATGTAATAAGTGTGTGATTGCTACTCTGTTATAAATCCTTCGAAGTACTGTGTGGTGCCAGCATTACTAATCCAGGGATGACACCGGAGCATAGAGACTTGACCATCTGAGGTCGGGTCGCTACGGGAGATGGTATCAGAGCACACGCTGACTGTAGGACACGACCACTAAGTTAAAGCCATAGATCACTATTCTCTTCTCATTTTCTAACTCCTCATCTTTTCTACTCTTTAGGATGACGGACGCGAAGATCAAGTACGCTCAACCGGATGAAGGCACACCTTTTGGATTTCACTTGAAGGAAGTCACCAAGTACCTGAACATTGGACTACCAAGCTTCACCGGGACCTTCAACGCTACTCTGCCTGAAGAGGAGCGCTGGAAGATTCAAGCTCATGTTCCGGGAAGGACATTCGCGCCAATCACGAAGCCCATAGATAGTGTTTTCACTGCACCAACATGGAGTCTGGGAAAGAGCATGGCAGCTCATATCACCATGGGACGCATTGGAGAAGTTTATCAAGAAGACCTCAAGGACACTATCTACCAGATTTGCGGACGCCGAGATGAACAATGGGAGATAGTCAGCACCAAGAAGGATAGATCCATTGCAGCTTTCATCCAGGAGTTAAACCAGCACATTCGACGCCAAGAGAACCAGATGTGCAATGATATGATAGAGTTGAAGAATGCGAAGGCAAGGATCATCGAGCTAGAAGGAGAACTGAAGGGTACACGCAAGGACTACATGGACGAGATCGTAGCACTAGCAAGGCACAATCGCCATCTTAAGCAGGAGATTGAAGAACTCAAGGGGAGATTAGCATCCAAGAGGGAAGACAAGTACGTCGCATGTCCGGACAACTACATCATCATCGACGACACTGATTCGGATCCAAGTGAACCCGACTTTGAAGACGAAGCTGGAGCAGACATGATGGAGTCTTCCACCGATTCAAATTTCTAGATGACCACCCAATATTAGTAGTATTTCCCCCCATGTATACATTATAGTTCGAACACTTTTGCGATAGTTCTAGACCGTTTGTAAGCCCTTGTTTGAATTGAATGAAGTGATTTTGTGTGCATTTGTCTCATGTGCATTTGGGTAGTGTTTTCTCTTAGACCTCACTCTATTCTTAATTCTCATATTTTCTAAAAACCCTCAGATGCCTCCGAGACGTGACAATGGATTCCCACCGGAGCTCACTCAGTTGATCCAGCAGCAGAACCAATTGATGCAGTTGTTAGTCCAGAATCAGCAGAACAACAACAACAACAACAACAACAACAACAACAACAACAACAACAACAACAACAACAACAACAACAACAACAACAACAACAACAACAACAACAACAACAACAACAACAACAACAACAACAACAACAACAACAACAACAACAACAACAACAACAACAACAACAACAACAACAACAACAACAACAACAACAACAACAACAACAACAACAACAACAACAACAACAACAACAACAACAACAACAACAACAACAACAACAACAACAACAACAACAACAACAACAACAACAACAACAACAACAACAACAACAACAACAACAACAACAACAACAACAACAACAACAACAACAACAACAACAACAACAACAACAACAACAACAACAACAACAACAACAACAACAACAACAACAACAACAACAACAACAACAACAACAACAACAACAACAACAACAACAACAACAACCCTCCGCCGCCGCCACCTGTTGATCACCTAACCCGTTTCCTTAGGCTGAATCCGTCGGTGTTTTCCAGTAGCACCGAGCCAATAGTAGCAGACGATTGGCTCCGCAAGACAGGAAGGGAGTTGACCACTGCAGGATGCACAGATATTGAGAAAGTGAAGTTTGCCGCACATCAGCTTGACGGACCCGCGGCAGCATGGTGGGAGAATTTCACAACCACTTATCCAGTTGACACTGTCACATGGGATCAGTTTCAGCAAGCTTTCCGCACTGCCCATGTTTCAGCAGGAGCTATGGCCATGAAGAAGCGTGAGTTTCGCAACTTACACCAAGGAGGAAGGACAGTTGGCCAGTACGTTGACGACTTCAGCAAGTTAGCACGTTATGCTCCAGATGACGTTGCTACGGATGCAGCTAAGCAGGAGAAGTTTTTGGAAGGACTGAATAATGAGCTAAGCATGCAGTTGATGGTAGCAAGTTTCAACAACTACCAGGAGTTGGTAGATCGCGCCATCATGATTGAAGGGAAGCAACAGCAGATTGAGAACCACAAGAGCAAGTATGGACAGGGGAAGTATAACTCTGGAGCCCAGCAGAAGCCCTGTTTTACCCCTAAACCGGGAGTTCAGTTTCAGCATACCCATGGAGGAGGTAGTTCGCACAACCATAATGGCCACAAGAATGGTAATGGGAATGGAGGAAGCAACGGCCAGAACTGTACCACCCCATCAACCCCAGCCAAGAGAGATCTGAGTCAAGTCACCTGTTTCAAGTGTTCCAAGACCGGACATTATGCCAATGAATGTCCTGAAGGCCAGAATGGCAATGGAAGCTCTGGAAAGAAGCCAAACCCTTTCAATAGGGGACAGGTGAACCACGTTAGCGTGGAGGAGGTTGAAGCTCAGCCTGATGCAGTAATCGGTAAGTTTTTGGTTAAGTCATTTACTGCACTCGTTCTTTTCGATACTGGTGCATCGCATTCATACATATCAAGGGGATTTGTGGAAAAGTATAACCTGCCCACTAAGATTCTTAAAACACCTATGCTAGTAAGCTCGCCGGGAGCAGAGTACATGGCCAGACAAGGATGTTTTCAAGTGCCATTAAGTATAGGAAGGCATGTTTTCCCAACGGATTTAATCATTATGGAATCCCAAGGTCTGGATGTGATTCTCGGTATGGATTGGCTGTCGATGTATGGAGGAAACATCGATTGCGCCAGTAAGACAATTTTTCTTACAACGCCCGAAGGAAGAAGGATCAAGTATGTATCTCGACATGTGCCAAACAGGACACAAGTAAATTCTTTATCAGGAGTAGTGCAGGAAGAAGTACCAGTGGTAAAGGATTTCCCTGATGTATTTCCTGAGGAATTGCCAGGCATGCCACCGGATAGAGACATTGAGTTTTTGATTGAGCTTTTGCCAGGCACTGGGCCAATATCGAAGAGACCATACAGGATGCCAGCCCAGGATTTGGTGGAAATTAAGAAGCAGATTAAGGAGTTATTGGATAAAGGTTACATTCGCCCAAGTTCTTCGCCTTGGGGATCACCCGTACTTCTTGTGGAGAAGAAGGATGGATCATTAAGGATGGTTGTTGATTACCGTGGATTGAATGAAGTAACCATCAAGAACAAGTACCCACTGCCAATGATAAATGATCTGTTTGATCGTTTGCAAGGAGCTAAAGTGTTTTCCAAGATCGACTTGCGATCAGGGTACCATCAGTTGAAGATTCGGGAGCAGGACATACCTAAGACAGCTTTTACCACGAGATATAGATTGTATGAGTATACCGTTATGTCATTTGGACTGACTAACGCACCTGCCTATTTCATGAACCTGATGAACAAATTATTTATGGAGTTTTTGGATAAGTTCGTCGTAGTGTTCATTGATGACATTCTGATTTTCTCAAAGAATGAAGAAGAGCATAAGGAACATTTGCGTTTGGTTTTGGAGAAACTAAGGGAACATAAGTTATATGCCAAATTCAGCAAATGTGAGTTTTGGTTGAAGGAAGTTGGATTTCTTGGACATGTTATATCCGAAGAAGGGATAGCAGTTGACCCCACAAAGGTTGAGACCGTAACCGAATGGGAAGCACCAACGACAGTTGGAGAGATCCGGAGTTTTCTAGGACTCGCAGGATACTACCGAAGATTCATTGAGAATTTCTCAAAGATTGCAAAGCTTATGACGGAGTTGTTGAAGAAGGATACCAAGTTCAATTGGACTGAGGAATGTGAGGCCAGTTTTCAGGAGTTGAAGAAACGATTGGTTTCCTCACCAGTGTTGATTCTGCCAGATCAAACCAAGGATTATGAGGTGTATTGCGACGCTTCACGTCGAGGACTTGGAGCAGTGCTTATGCAGGAAGGAAGAGTTGTTTCGTATGCCTCACGACAACTGGAACCTCATGAATTAAATTATGCTACGCATGATTTGGAGTTAGCAGCCGTAGTGCATGCATTGAAGACATGGAGACATTTCCTCATTGGAAATCATTGTGAGGTGTACACAGATCACAAAAGTTTGAAGTACATTTTCACGCAGAAGGAGTTCAACCTCAGACAAAGGAGATGGTTGGAGCTCATCAAGGATTATGATATGAGATTGCATTACCATCCCGGAAAGGCTAATGTAGTAGCTGACGCATTGAGCCGTAAGAGTCATGTTAATACACTAATGACGGGAGAAATACCAAGGGAGTTAGCCGAGGATCTTCGTGAGCTATGTTTGGAAATAGTTCCGATAGGCTATGTAGAAGCATTGGAGATTCAGTCAACATTGATGGATAAAATTAGAGAAGCTCAGAAAACTAACAAGGAGATTGCAGATATAAAGAAGAAAATGAGCGAAGGAAAAACAAAGGGATTTCATGAGGATGAGCATGATACCTTATGGTTTGAGGACCGTGTTTATGTGCCCAATGACCCGGAGATCAGGAAGTTGATTCTGCAAGAGGCACATGATTCACCCTATTCGATTCACCCAGGAAATACCAAGATGTATTTGGATTTAAAGGAAACATTCTGGTGGACCGGAATGAAGAAGGATATTGCAGCATATGTAGCAGTTTGTGATGTGTGTCATAGAGTAAAGGCAGAACATTAGAAGCCAGCTGGATTGTTACAACCATTGCCGATACCCGAATGGAAGTGGGATAAGATAGGCATGGATTTTATCACAGGACTACCCAGGACGAAAGTAGGCTATGACTCGATATGGGTAGTAGTTGATCGTTTGACGAAGGTGGCACATTTCATCCCAGTTAAGACCACTTACACCAGTGCTAAGTTGGCAAAGATATACATGACTAGGATCATTTGTTTGCATGGAGTTCCGAGGAGTATCGTATCAGATAGAGGAACCCAATTTACCTCAAAGTTTTGGAATCAGTTGCATGAAACTTTAGGAACCAGACTAGAGTTCAGCACAGCTTTTCACCCACAGACGGATGGACAGACTGAGAGAGTCAATCAGATTTTGGAAGATATGCTGAGAGCCTGTGCACTAGACTATGGATCTAGTTGGGACGATAACTTGCCGTATGCGGAGTTTTCTTATAACAACAGTTACCAAGCCAGTTTGAAGATGGCACCTTTCGAAGCTTTGTACGGAAGGAGGTGCAGGACATCGTTGTCATGGGACGAAGTTGGAGACCGTCAGTTCTTTGGACCAGATTTGATTAAGGAGTCTGAACGGAAAGTTAAGTTGATTCGCGATAGGCTCAAGGTAGCCCAATCTAGGCAAAGGAGCTACGCAGATTCTAAACGCAAGGAGACAGTTTACGAAACCGGAGACAGAGTTTATCTTCGAGTATCCCCACTTCGAGGAGTTAAGCGCTTTGGAGTTAAGGGAAAATTAGCACCGGGTTTCGTTGGGCCGTATAAGATTTTGCAACATATGGGAGAAGTCACTTATAAGTTGGAATTACCAGAGGGACTGTCAGGAGTTCATATGTATTCCATGTTTCTCAGCTAAAGAAATGTCACGCCGAAATGGCGGAGGTACCGCTAAGAGATACAGTGCCGCTTGAAGCGATTCAGTTGAAGGATGACTTAACATATGAAGAGAAGCCAGTTAAGATTCTCGAATATGCCAGCAGAGTTACCCGCAGCAAGGTTATCAAGTTTTGCAAAGTTCAGTGGAACCACCACTCAGAGGATGAAGCCACCTGGGAGAGAGAAGAAGATTTGCTCAAGGACCACCCTCACCTATTTTCTAGCCAACCCGAATCTCGAGGGCGAGATTCATCTTAAGGGGGGTAGGTTTGTAACTGTTAGAAATATGCCCTAGAGGCAATAATAAATAGGTTATTATTATATTTCCTTGTTCATGATAAATCGTTTATTATCCATGCTAGAATTGTATTGATAGGAAACTCAGATACATGTGTGGATACATAGACAACACCATGTCCCTAGTAAGCCTCTAGTTAACTAGCTCGTTGATCAATAGATGGTTACGGTTTCCTGACCATGGACATTGGATGTCATTGATAACGGGATCACATCATTAGAAGAATGATGTGATGGACAAGACCCAATCCTAAGCCTAGCACAAAGATCGTGTAGTTCGTATGCTAAAGCTTTTCTAATGTCAAGTATCATTTCCTTAGACCATGAGATTGTGCAACTCCCGGATACCGTAGGAATGCTTTGGGTGTGCCAAACGTCACAACGTAACTGGGTGGCTATAAAGATACACTACAGGTATCTCCGAAAGTGTCTGTTGGGTTGGCACGAATCAAGACTGGGATTTGTCGCTCCGTGTGACGGAGAGGTATCTCTGGGCCCACTCGGTAGGACATCATCATAATGTGCACAATGTGATCAAGGAGTTGACCACAGGATGATGTGTTACGGAACGAGTAAAGAGACTTGCCGGTAACGAGATTGAACAAGGTATCGGGATACCGACGATCGAATCTCGGGCAAGTACAATACCGCTAGACAAAGGGAATTGCATACGGGATTGATCGAATCCTCGACATCGTGGTTCATCCGATGAGATCATCGTGGAACATGTGGGAACCAACATGGGTATCCAGATCCTGCTGTTGGTTATTGGCCGGAGAGGTGTCTCGGTCATGTCTGCATGATTCCCGAACCCGTAGGGTCTACACACTTAAGGTTCGATGACGCTAGGGTTATAGGGAAAGTATGTACGTGGTTACCGAATGTTGTTCGGAGTCCCGGATGAGATCTCGGACATTACGAGGAGTTCCGGAATGGTCCGGAGGTAAAGATTGATATATTGGACGAAGGGTTTTGGAGTCCGGGAGTGTTCCAGAGGTACCGGGTGATGACCAGCATGACCGAAAGGTGTTTCGGGAGCCCCGGCAAGTGTTGGGGGGCTTCATGGGCCAAGGGAAGGGGGCAAACCATCCCACTAAGGGGCTGTGCGCCCCCCTCACCTATTCCCACGTGACCAGGGGGTTTGGGGCGCCCCATCTAGGGTTCCCACCTCCTGGCTTGGGGGCCAAGTCACCCAAGGGGGAGATCCCATCTGCCCTGGCCGCCGCCCCCCCTAGGGGAAACCCTAGGGCGCCTCCCCCTCCCCCTTGCCCCTATATATAGTGGAGGTTTTGGGGCTGCCCAGGACACGAGATGAACTCTCCCAAGGCGCAGCCCTACCTCTCTCCCTCCTCGTCTCTCGTAGTGCTTGGCGAAGCCCTGCTAGAGTTCCGCGCTCCTCCAACACCACCACGCCATTGTACTGCTGCTGGATGGAGTCTTCCTCAACCTCTCCCTCTCTCCTTGCTGGATCAAGGCATGGGAGACGTCACCGGGTTGTACGTGTGTTGAACGCGGAGGTGCCGTCCGTTCGGCACTTGATCATCGGTGATTTGGATCACGGCGAGTACGACTCCATCAACCCCGTTCACTTGAACGCTTCCGCTTAGCGATCTACAAGGGTATGTAGATGCACTCTTCTTCCCCTCGTTGCTGGTTTCTCCATAGATAGATCTTGGTGACACGTAGGAAAATTTTGAATTTCTGCTACGTTCCCCAACAGTAACATCCCAAATTTCCAATTTGGAATGTTATACATCAGATCATCATGCATATCATATTTTCTTGCATTTTGGTCGATCCTAGAAATTTCACGCAACTCAAGGACCCTTGGAGAGAGTTGGAGATTTCGTTATTTTCATATTTGAGTTTTCTCAAAATTTGAAAAGAGGATCATTTGATTTTATTTATTTCATCTTCAATTATTTTTCCAATAACAAAAATATGAGAAGGGAATAATATGACTTTTCCAACTTTAGGAAAAATGAAGATTTAATAAATAAATCAAATTTTGGATTTTTCCGGAGTTTATTTGCATTTTATTTTGATTAGGGAAAAATGCGTGTTTTCAAAATATTGCATTTAGGCCCCGAGTAAAAGTTCATTTTGTCCGACTCGTTTTTAGGAGTCGGGGAAAATTAACTTCGTAATTTTTGGAGCTTGTTTAGATTTTCTTTTACTTATTTTTCTGCGCATATTTATTTTAAAAAAAAATGCGCGCGCCCGCGCCGCTCCTGTCGCCCGCCGCCGCCTCCTAGTCCGAGTCGGACTCGGACTCCTCCCCCTCTTTCTTGCCCCCTCGCCCAAGCAACCCTCCCCCTCCCCTCCTATATATACCCAGCCCCCCCCCCTCCTCCCCACACCGCCCGCGCCTCGCCCGCAGCAGCAGCAGCAGCCGCAGCCGCCGCCGCCGCCGCTCGCCAGCGCCGCCGCCGCCCGCGCCTTGCCCCACCGCCAAGCCCCGCCCTCGTCGGAGCCCCGTGCCGCCGAGGTAGCCGCCGCCCGCGCCACCCGTCGCCTCGGTTCGGTTTTTTTTATGAAAACCGTTCCGGTTTCTTTTCGTTTCGTTGTTTCGGTTTTTTTTTCGAAACCCTAGATCGGTTTTCGTTTTTTTCGGTTTAGTTGTTTAGCGAGCGTTCGCCGGACCATTCGTCTTAACGAACGTGATCACCGGTTATTCTCGGTTAACGAACATCCGTTTGTTTAACCGTTCGTTATTTTTCTTTTTTCGTCGGATTTATTCTGCGATTTTTCTTATCGTGATTTCAGATCCGATCTTCGTTTTAGTTTATCTTCTTGCTCGTTTATCGGAATCAGGTGATTCAGGCACCTGGAGTTTTGTTTCGAAACCGCCGTTCCGACTAATCAACTTAAACAAGTTTTTGCTACTGTAAAATTTGACCTAGTTCCAATTTGCTAGAACGAAGTTGATTTCTTTCGCCGTTTGATTTCTTTTGCTTCGTTAGACTTGATTCTTTTGCAAACCAGGGTTCTTAAGTTGAACTCTCTGGTTCGATCTTCTGTTCGAGTTTTACCTGTGCATTAGATGAGTACTTATTGTATGCTTGTTGTTTGTCTGCGATAGATCACCCGGAGTGCGTCGCCTGTTATTTTGAAGCTCTAGGTTTCGCGGATCCTCAGCAAGGCAAGTAACACTTTGATCATATCTTTTCTACTCCCCAGTTTTATTGCATTAGATCAATCCTCAAACATTGCATGATTAGGATCTAATTAAATTGTGGGATGGGAAGTAGTTGAGGTAGTACCTATTACCTGTTTTACTTATGAAACCTGTGGGAGTTACTTCTGCGTTTGCTTATTATGCCATGCTATGGTAGTAGACGTGGATTGGCTGAGTGATATCCATGACAGATGTGAGTATTTGTTAATTAATGGTTTTATCTAAGGTGGCAACTTAAATACACATCTGGGTGGATTGAGGCACCTGGTTTCTATCAGGACTTGCCTGCTTTTCTTTGGACCGCCACCCAGGCTCAAAGGGATCATAAGATCATTCATGCTAGTAACTTCTGTGTGCAGCCACAAGCCATTATGGGCTCTGGCATAGTTGATTACGTCGTGCGAACTCTTACAGGGTAGACTAGCAGATGTAGGGGAAAGTAGGTGTACCGGTCTATCCAAACGTAAGGTGCTAGCGCTTCTGAAAGACTATGTCTCGGTCATCCGTTTCTCAAACACCATGTAGTGCGAGAAATCAAACGGAGGCGATCGAGTCTTGTGGGGAAAAGTGCGCAAACCTCTGCAGAGTGTACAAACTAATCATGATTAGCCGTGTCCCCGGTTATGGACAACTTGAGTATCTAGTACTTGAATATCATGTGAATCTCATCATGTTATTTCTAATTAATATTGTTGGGTTTTAATTGTTCACTTAATTGGGATCGGAATGCTGTCAACCATTCTTGATGTTTCAACCACCATGATAGTTAAATAAATTTATTCCTTTGAAGTAGGGAAAAATTGGCTTTACGCAAAACTGTAACCGTAGAGCTTTTCCACCAGCCATATATGCATGTAGTATAGGCTTATCATTCATTACTCTCTATGTGTTACATTGCCAGCATACTCCATGTGCTGACCCGTTTTCAGGCTGCAACTTTCATGTTGCAGACTTTTCAGACGACGAGTAAGGTGCTTTTAGGTCGTGGTTCTATACTCAGTGATGCCATTGGAGTTGATGGACTCACTTATCTTCCAAGTCTTCCGCTGTTATCATTATTAGATGGCCTTAAGCCATATTTATTGTAATAAGTTCTCTTTGAGACACCGATGTAATAAGTGTGTGATTGCTACTCTGTTATAAATCCTTCGAAGTACTGTGTGGTGCCAGCATTACTGATCCAGGGATGACACCGGAGCACAGAGACTTGACCATCTGAGGTCGGGTCGCTACAGATGTTTAGAATACTTGTTGGTTTGTACGTTGCAGGACAGAAACTTTGGCTGTAGTGCGCGAATTTTAATTTTTTACTGGAACGTCAAATGATTCTGATTCTTTTTGCACTGTCTTGCTGTAAAAATTGTTTATTTTTCCTAATTTTTTTCAGAATTGTTCAAGAATCAGAAGTATGGTGAATGTTCAGATTATACAGACTGTTCTGTTTTAGACAGATTCTGTTTTTGATGCATAGTTTGCTTGTTTTGATGAAACTATCGATTCATATCAGTAGATTAAGCCATGAAAAAGCTATATTACAGTAGAAACAATGCAAAAACAAAATATGAATTGGTTTAGAACAGTACTTAGAGTAGTTATTTGCTTTATTATACTAATGGATCTTACCGAGTTTTCTGTTGAAGTTTTGTGTGGATGAAGTGTTCGATGATCGAGAAGGTCTCGATGTGAGAAGAAGGAAGAGAGGCAAAAGCTCAAGCTTGGGGATGACCAAGGCACCCCAAGTAAATATTCAAGGATACTCAAGCGTCTAAGCTTGGGGATGCCCCGGATGGCATCCCCTCTTTCTTCAACAAGTATCGATATGTTTTCGGATTCGTTTCGTTCATACGATATGTGCAATCTTGGAGCGTCTTTTGCTTTAGTTTTCATTTTTCTTTTATGCACCATGCTGGTATGAGATGGTCCTTGGTTGATTTATAGAATGCTCTCTGCACTTCACTTATATCTTTTGAGTATGGCTTTATAGAATGCTTCATGTGCTTCACTTATATCATTTGAAGTTTGGATTGCCTGTTTTTCTTTACATAGACAACCGCCATTTGTAGAATGCTCTTTTGCTTCACTTATACTTGTTAGAGCGTGGGCATATCTTTTGTAGAAAGAATTAAACTCTCTTGCTTCACTTATATCTATTTAGAGAGATGACAAGAACTGGTCATTCACATGGTTAGTCATAAAATCCTACATAAAACTTGTAGATCACTGAATATGATGTGTTTGATTCCTTGCAATAGTTTTGCGATATAAAGATGGTGATATTAGAGTCATGCTAGTGGGCAGTTGTGGATCGTAGAAATACTTGTGTTGAGGTTTGTGATTCCCGTAGCATGCACGTATGGTGAACCGTTATGTAACGAAGTTGGAGCATGAGGTGTTTATTGATTGTCTTCCTTATGAGTGGCGGTCGGGGACGAGCGATGGTCTTTTCCTACCAATCTATCCCCCTAGGAGCATGCGCGTAGTACTTTGTTTCGATGACTAATAGATTTTTGCAATAAGTATGTGAGTTCTTTATGACTAATGTTGAGTCCATGGATTATACGCACTCTCACCCTTCCATCATTGCTAGCCTCTTCAGAACCATGCATTGCCCTTTCTCACCTCGAGAGTTGGTGCAAACTTCGCTGGTGCATCCAAACCCCGTGATACGGTACGCTCTATCACACATAAACCTCCGTATATCTTCCTCAAAACAGCCACCATACCTACCTATCATGGCATTTCCATAGTCATTCTGAGATATATTGCCATGTAACTTTCATCATCACCATATACATGACTTGAGCATTTATTGTCATATTGCTTTGCATGATCGTAAGATAGCTAGCATGATGTTTTCATGGCTTGTCCGTTTTTTGATTTCATTGCTACGCTAGATCATTGCACATCCCGGTACACCACCGGAGGCATTCATATAGAGTCATATCTTTGTTCTAGATATCGAGTTGTAATATTGAGTTGTAAGTAAATAAAAGTGTGATGATCATCATTATTAGAGCATTGCCCCAGTGAAGAAAGGATGATGGAGACTATGATTCCCCCACAAGTCGGGATGAGACTCCGGACGAAAAAAATAAAAAAAATAAAAAAAGAGAAAGGCCAAAAAAAAGAGAAGGCCCAAAAAAAGGAAAAAAACAAAAAAACAAAAAAATGAGAGAAAAAGAGAGAAGGGGCAATGTTAATATCCTTTTACCACACTTGTGCTTCAAAGTAGCACCATGTTCTTCATATAGAGAGTCTCTTGAGTTATCACTTTCATATACTAAGGGGAATTTTCATTATAGAACTTGGCTTGTATATTCCAACGATGGGCTTCCTCAAATGCCCTAGGTCTTCATGAGCAAGCAAGTTGGATGCACACCCACTTAGTTTCAGTTTGAGCTTTCATACACTTATAGCTCTAGTGCATCCGTTGCATGGCAATCCCTACTCCTCACATTGAGATCAATTGATGGGCATCTCCATAGCCCGTTGATTAGCCGCGTCGATGTGAGGCTTTCTCCTTTTTTGTCTTCTCCACATAACCCCCATCATCATATTCTATTCCACCTATAGTGCTATGTCCATGGCTCACGCTCATGTATTGCGTGAAAGTTGAAAAGGTATGAGAAACGTCAAAAGTATGAAACAATTGCTTGGCTTGTCATCGGGGTTGTGCATGATGTCAATATTTTGTGTGGTGAATATGGAGCATAGCCAGACTATATGATTTTGTAGGGATGAGCTTTCTTTGGCTATGTTATTTCAATAAGACATAATTGCTTGGTTGGTATGCTTGAAGTATTATTGTTTTTATGTCAAAGGATAGACTATTGCCTTGAATCACTCGTGTCTTAATATTCATGCCATGATTAGACATATGATCAGGATTATGCTAGGTAGCATTCCACATCAAAAATTATCTTTTTTATCATTTACCTACTCGAGGACGAGCAGGAATTAAGCTTGGGGATGCTGATACGTCTCCGTCGTATCTATAAACTTTTATTGTTCCATGCCAATATTATTCAACTTTCATATACTTTTTGGCAACTATTTATACTATTTTTGGGACTAACATATTGATCCAGTGCCCAGTGCCAGTTCCTGTCTGTTGCATGTTTTTCGTTTCGCAGAATACCCATATCAAACAGAGTCCAAACGGGATAAAAACGGATGGAGCTTATTTTTGGAATATTTGGAAAATCTGGGAAAAAGATCAACGTGAAACGGTATCCGAGGTGGCCACGAGGCAGGGGCCCACGCCCTCCCCAAGAGGACGCGCCCCCCACCCTCGTGGGCCACCCGTAAGGCGGTTGATGCCCTTCTTCGGCCGCAAGAAAGCTATTTTTTGGGAAAAAATCACGGCGAAGGTTTCAGTCCAATCAGAGTTACGGATCTCCGGATATAAAAGAAACAGTGAAAGGGCAGCAGAACAGAACGCAGAAATAGAGAGAGACAAAGAGACAGATCCAATCTCGGAGGGGCTCTCACCCCTCCCACGCCATGGAGACCATGGACCAGAGGGGAAACCCTTCTCCCATCTAGGGAGAAGGTCAAGGAAGAAGAAGAAGAAGGAGGGGGGCTCTCTCCCCCTCGCTTTCGGTGGCGCCGGAACGCCGCCGGGGGCCATCATCATCACCACGATCTACACCAACACCTCCGTCATCTTCACCAACATCTCCATCACCTTCCCCCCTCTATCTACAGCGGTCCACTCTCTACTTGAACATGGTGCTTTATGCTTCATATTATTATCCAATAATGTGTTGTCATCCTATGATGTCTGAGTAGATTTTCATTGTCCTATCGGTGGTTGATGAATTGCTATGATTGATTTAATTTGCTTGTGGTTATGTTGCTGTCATTTGGTGCCCATCATATGAGCGTGCGCATGGATCACACCATAGGGTCAGTTGTATGTTGATAGGACTATGTATTGGAGGGCAAGGGTGACAGAAGCTTCAGCCTAGCATAGAAATTGATGCATATGGGACTGAAGGGGGACCAATATATCTTAATGCTATGGTTGGGTTTTACCTTAATGAACGTTAGTAGTTGTGGATGCTTGCCAATAGTTCCAATCATAAGTGCATAGAATTCCAAGTCAGGAATAACATGCTAGCAGTGGCCTCTCCCACATAATACTTGCTATCGGTCTAGTAAAGTAGTCAATTGCTTAAGGGACAATTTCGCAACTCCTACCACCACTTTTCCACACTCGCTATATTTACTTTATTGCTTCTTTACTTACAACAGCCCCTAGCTTTTATTTACGCTCTCTTTATATTCTTGCAAGCCTATCCAACAACACCTACAAAGTACTTCTAGTTTCATAGTTGTTCTAGGTAAAGCGAACGTCAAGCGTGCGTAGAGTTGTATCGGTGGTCGATAGAACTTGAGGGAATATTTGTTCTACCTTTAGCTCCTCGTTGGGTTCGACACTCTTACTTATCGAAAACTGTTGCAATCCCCTATACTTGTGGGTTATCACATCATGAATGAATTCAACAATATAACTATCACATAAAGCATTCTTTTCATGATCTACAAGCATAGAATTTTTATTACTCTCCACATAAGCAAATTCCTTCTCATTCGGAATAGTGGGAGTATCATAAGAGACTTGAATACTATAAATTGTTTCCATATTAAAAGAGTAATGTTCAGAAAAAGGGTGATCATAATCATGACAAGTTTTATAAATATAATCATCACTACTTTTTATAGCATAAGTTTCATCACAATAATCATCATAAGTAGCAACTTTGTTCTCATCATATTCAATTGAAACCTCTTCCAAAATAGTGGATTCATCACTAAATAAAGTCATGACCTCTCCAAATCCACTTTCATAAATATTATAAGATTCAACACCCTCCAAAATAGTGGGATCATTACTTCCTAAAGTTGACACTCTTCCAACCCCACTTTCATCAATATAACCATCATAAATAGGAGGCATGCTATCATCATAATAAATTTGCACATCAAAACTTGGGAGGCTAAAAATATCATCTTCATTAAACATAGCATCCCCAAGCTTGGGACAAAGATTAATTGCAGCAAATATATTCTCAAACATGTCATTCTCATCAAACATAGCATCCCCAAGCTTGGGCCTTTTCCTATCATAAGCATAATCACTCTCATCATTAATAGTATGGATAGCACCAATAGTATAGCAATTATCATGATCACAATGAGTAATAGGAGCAACATCATTTGGGAGGGATACCTTTATACCTTTGCTTCTCCGTCTTTTCTTTTTCTTCTTCACATCATGTGTGGGTTTAACCCTCTTTTTTGAGCTCCTTATTAATGAGATTGGTTGAATAGAAAGCTCCTCCTCGTTACCTGATTCATCATAAGAAATAATAGGAGGATATTGGGAAATCTCTTCCCTTTCATTAGTATTCTCTTCATCTTCTATTTGTTTTCTTTTCTTTATGTAATTGGCAATATAAGGATTTTCAATGCAATTCACCGCACAATACATAAAAATTTCTTCTAGATCAAAATCAAGAACTTTATCAAGGACAAATTCTGGCATATCTTTAGTTATACGTTTCATTTCTGCATAACCCAAAAGCAAACTAAGTTCATTATGATGTGCAAGGGAAATCAAGTCATCACAATTTTTGGACATGATATGATCATGAAACAATTTGCATTGGGGATTTAAATGATCACGTTCATTGCAAAGTTCATAAGGATGGCAAAGAAATTTTAAATTTTTAGCACAAGCATCTAGCCTCTCTTGCAACCATTTAGTTTCTAAATACTTATGCCTCCTGCAAAATCTATCTTCCCTATTTGGTGTGTACTTGCAAACTCTATGCACTCCACAAAAATTGACATGCTTATAAGAGACATTTTCATCATGACTAGTGCAATCATCATTAGTACTATGGATATTCAAAGAGTTCATACTAACAACATTGCAATCATGCTCATCATTCAAAGATTTAGTGCCAAACATTCTAATGCATTATTCCTCTAGCAATTGAGCACAATTATCGAAATCCTTATTTTCATGAAAGAGATTAAAAAGATGAAGCATATGAGGCACCCTCAATTCCATTTTGTTGTAGTATTCTTTTATAAACTAAACTAGTGATAAAACAAGAAACAAAAAGATTCGATTGCAAGATCTAAAGATATACCTTAAAGCACTCACCTCCCCGGCAACGGCGCCAGAAACTGCTTGATGTCTACTACGCAACCTTCTTCTTGTAAACGTTGTTGAGCCTCCAAGTGCAGAGGTTTGTAGGTCAGTAGCAAATTTCCCTCAAGTGGATGACCTAAGGTTTATCAATCCATGGGAGGCGTAGGATGAAGATAGTCTCTCTCAAACAACCCTGCAACCAAATAACAAAGAGTCTCTTGTGTCCCCAACACACCCAATACAATGGTAAATTGTATAGGTGCACTAGTTCGGCGAAGAGATGGTGATACAAGTGCAATATGGATGGTAGATATAGGTTTTTGTAATCTTAAAATATAAAAACAGCAAGGTAACTAATGATAAAAGTGAGCACAAAGGGTATTGCAATGCGTTGAAACAAGGCCTAAGGTTCATACTTTCACTAGTGCAAGTTCTCTCAACAATAATAACATAATTGGATCATATAACTATCCCTCAACATGCAACAAAGAGTCACTCCAAAATCACTAATAACGTAGAAAAAATGAAGAGATTATTGTAGGGTACGAAACCACCTCAAAGTTATCCTTTCTGATCGATCTATTCAAGAGTCAGTAGTAAAATAACACGAAGCTATTCTTTCCGGTCGATCTATCATAGAGTTTGTACTAGAATAACACCTTAAGATACAAATCAACCAAACCCTAATGTCACCTAGATACTCCAATGTCACCTCAAGTATCCATGGGTATGATTATACGATATGCATCACACAATCTCAGATTCACCTATTCAACCAACATAAAGAACTTCAAAGAGTGCCCCAAAGTTTCTACCGGAGAGTCAAGACGAAAACGTGTGACAACCCCTATGCATAAGTTCACAAGGTCACTGAACCCGCAAGTTGTTCACCAAAACATACATCAAGTAGATCACGTGAATATCCCATTGTCACCATAGATAAGCACATGCAAGACATACATCAAGTGTTCTCAAATCCTTAAAGACTCAATCCGATAAGATAACTTCAAAGGGAAAACCCAATTCATCACAAGAGATAGAGGGCGAGAAACATCATGAGATCCAACTATAATAGCAAAGCTCGCGGTACATCAAGATCGTGCCAAATCAAGAACACGAGAGAGAGATCAAACACATAGCTACAGGTACATACCCTCAGCTCCGAGGGTGAACTACTCCCTCCTTGTCATGGAGAGCACCGGGATGATGAAGATGGCCACCGATGAGGGATCCCCCCTCCGGCAGAGTGCCGGAACAGGGTCCCGATTGGTTTTTGGTGGCTATAGAGGCTGCAGCGGCGAAACTCCTGATCTAGGTTATGTTCTAGAGGTTTCTGTATATATAAGAGTTTTTGGCGTCGGGAACAAGTCAGGGGGGTCTCCGAGGCGGCCATGAGGTAGGGGGCGCGCCCGCGCCCCCCACCCTCTTGGGTGCCTCGGGACTCCTCTGGCCCATCTCCGGTGCTCTGTGGGCTTCTTCCGGTCCAAAAATAATCTCCGTTAATTTTTAGGTCAATTGGACTTCATTTGGTTTTCCTTTTCTGCGATACTCAAAAACAAGGAAAACAGAAACTGGCATTGGGCTCTAGGTTAATAGGTTAGTCCCAAAAATCATATAAAATAGCATATAAATGCATATAAAACATCCTAGGTGGATAATATAATAGCATGGAACAATAAAAAATTATAGATACGTTAGAGACGTGTCAGCACCACATTGCACAATATAACATACTCCTAATAGAAGATCAGAGAGTTAACCAAACAGTTAACTACAGCCAATTTTAGCAATTGTATTTGTTTCTCATGTATTTACTACAGCCAAATTCAATTTATTCCTCACATGGTATACAATAACAGAATGCACCCACAATTTTGTAAAGATAAATTCGATTTATTTCTCACATGGACGACAATACAGAATTGCAGCCTGAAGAATTGAACATCACATTTGCAGAATTGAACCAAACATTTAACTGAAGACGAGAACCAATTAACAAAACAGTTAGTAAGTGAGCACCACACTGCACGATATATAGAACATATACACTAGAGCAACATATTGCATGGTGAAATTAGATAGCACAATTCACTACATGCACATGCTCCAGAGCATATATGGTTGAAAAATCAATTTTGTGTCCCTGGGTGCATGCTTAGGTCCCATGCGAGAAATGGGAATGAATTTCAAACACTGGGGAACCGTCGATTGCCGGCAAAACATTGAGATGCCTGGTTTTTAAATTCTAGTAACTCCAAAACTCGTCTGAAATTCATGAAACTTGGCACGCTATCATGGAGCGGCATCAACATGCCGTGGTACAAATTTTGTCCCATTTGGGGCAGGTTTGGGTATATGCTTCTCACAAACCGGAGCTTCTCACAACAAGCATGATGGTTTTCGGTAGGGAACGTGCCACCTTTGGGGACGAAACGATATACATTGCCCCTTATTGCTTTCAAAAAAATTTCTCGTGTCAACATAGAACAACAGGAGTGTTTGTGTGATTTTTTGTGATTTTCGGGGTTCGGTTGGACATTTTTATGCATTAACTGAGTTTTCAATGCATTTTATGTGCATAATTCAAATTTGAACTACATGCACATGCTCCAGTGCATATAAATTGGTTGAAAAATCAAATATGTGTCCTTGGGTGCATGCTTAGGTCCCATGCAAGAAATGTGAATGAATTTCAAACACCGGGGCACTGTTGCGGCAAAACATTGAGATGCCTAGTTTTTAAATTCTAGTAAATCCAAAACTTGACTGAAATTCATGAAACTTGGCATGCTATCATGGCGCGGCATCAACATGTCGTGGTACAAATTTTGTCCCATTTGGGGCAGGTTTGGGTATATGCTTCTCACAAGCCGGAGCTTCTCACAACAAGCATGATGGTTTTCGGCAGGGAACGTCCCACCTTTGTGGACGAAACGATATCCATTGCCTCGTATTGCTTTCAAAAAAAAATCTCGTGTCAACATAGAACAACAGGAGTGTTGTGTGATTTTTCGGGGTTTGTTTGGACATTTTTATGCATTAACTGAGTTTTCAATGCATTTTATGTGCATAATTCAAATTTCAACTACATGCACATGCTCCAGTGCATATAAATTGGTTGAAAAATCAAATCTGTGTCTTTGGGTGCATGCTTAGGTCCTATGCAAGAAATGGGAATGAATTTCAAACACCGGGGTACCGTTGATTGCTCGCAAAACATTGAGATGCCTAGTTTTTAAATTCTAGTAAATCCAAAACTCGTCTGAAATTCGTGAAACTTGGCATGCTATCATGGACCGGCATCAACATGTCGTGGTACAGATTTTGTCCTATTTGGGGCCGGTTTGGGTATATGCTTCTCACAAACCGGAGCTTCTCACAACAAGCATGCAGGTTTTCGGTAGGAAACGTCCCACCTATGGGGACGAAACGATATCCATTGTCTCTTATTGCTTTCAAAAAAAATCTCGTGTCAACATAGAACAACAGGAGTGTTGTGTGATTTTTTGAGTTTTTTCAGGGTTCATTTGGACATTTTTATGCATTAACTGAGTTTTGTATGCATTTTATGTGCATAATTCAAATTCGAACTAAATGCACATGCTCCAGTGCATATAAATTGGTTGAACAATAAAATCTGTGTCCTAGGGTGCATGCTTACGTCCCATGCAAGAAATGGGAATGAATTTCAAACACCGGGGCACCGTTGATTGCCGGCAAAACATTGAGATACCTAGTTTTTAAATTCTAGTAAATCCAAAACTCGTCTGAAATTCATGAAACTTGGCATGCTATCATGGAGCGGCATCAACATGTCGTGGTACAAATTTTATCCCATTTGGGGCAGGTTTGGGTATATACTTCTCACAAACCGGAGCTTCTCACAACAAGCATGATGGTTTTCGGTAGGGAACTTCCCACCTTTGTGGACGAATGATATCCATTGCCTCTTATTGCTTTCAAATTTTTTTCTCGTGTCAACATAGAAGAACAGGAGTGTTGTGTGATTTTTCGGGGTTCGTTCGGACATTTTTATGCATTAACTGAGTTTTCAATGCATTTTATGTGCATAATTCAAATTTGAACAACATGCACATGCTCCAGTGCATATAAATTGGTTGAAAAATCAAATATGTGTCTTTGGGTGCATGCTTAGGTCTCATGCAAGAAATGGGAATGAATTTCAAACACCGAGATACCATTGATTGCCCGCAAAACATTGAGATGCCTGGTTTTTAAATTCTAGTAAATCCAAAACTCATCTGAAATTCATGAAACTTGGCATGCTATCATGGAGCGGCATCAACATGTCGTGGTACAAATTTTGTCCCATTTGGGGCAGGTTTGGGTATATGCTTCTCACAACAAGCATGATGGTTTTCGATAGGGAACGTCCCACCTTTGGGGACGAAACGATATCCATTGCCTCTTATTGCTTTCAATTTTTTTCTCGTGTCAACATAGAACAATAGGAGTGTTGTGTGATTTTTCGGGGTACGTTTGTCATTTTTATGTATTAATTGAGTTTTTAATGCATTTATGTGCATAATTCAAATTTGAACTGCATGCACATGCTCCAGTGCATATAAATTGGTTGAAAAATCAAATATGTGTCCTTGGGTGCATGCTTAGGTCCCATGCAAGAAATGGGAATGAATTTTAAACACCAGGGCACCGTTGATTGCCGGCAAAACATTGAGATGCCTGGTTTTTAAATTCTAGTAAATCTGAAACTCGTCTGAAATTCATGAAACTTGGCATGCTATCATGGAGAGGCATCAACATGTCGTGGTACAAATTTTGTCCTATTTGGGGCAGGTTTGGGTATATGCTTCTCACAAATCGAAGCTTCTCACAACAAGGATGATGGTTTTCGGTAGGGAAAGTCCCACCTATGGGGACGAAATGATATCCATTGGCTCTTATTGCTTTCAAATTTTTTTCTCGTGTCAACATAGAACAACAGGAGTGTTGTGTGATTTTTTGATTTTTTTCGGGGTTCGTTTGGACATTTTTATGCATTAACTGAGTTTTCTATGCATTTTATGTGCATAATTCAAATTCGAACTACATGCACATGCTCAAGTGCATATAAATTGGTTGAACAATAAAATATGTGTCCTTGGGTGCATGCTTAGGTCCCATGCAAGAAATGGGAATGAATTTCAAACACCGGGGCATCGTTGATTGCCGGCAAAACATCGAGATGCCTGGTTTTTAAATTCTAGTAAATCCAAAATTCGTCTGAAATTCATGAAATTTGGCATGCTATCATGGAGCGGCATCAACATGCCGTGGTACAAATTTTGTCCCATTTGGGGCAGGTTTGGGTATATGCTTCTCTCAAACCGTAGCTTCTCACAACAAGCATGATGGTTTTCGGTAGGGAACATCCCACCTTTATGGACGAAACGATATCCATTGCCTCTTATTGCTTTCAAAATTTTGTCTCGCGTCAACATAGAACAACAATAGTGTTGTGTGATTTTTTGTGATTTTTCGGGGTTCGTTTGAACATTTTTATGCATTAACTGAGTTTTCAATGCATTTTATGTGCATAATTCCAATTTGAACTACATGCACATGCTCTAGTGCATATAAATTGGTTGAAAAAATAAATCTGTGTCCTTGGGTGCATGCTTACATCCCATGCAAGAAATGGGAATGAATTTCAAACACCGGGGCACCGTTGATTGCCGGCAAAACATTGAGATGCCTGGTTTTTAAATTCTAGTAAATCCAAAACTCATCTGAAATTCATGAAACTTGGCATGCTATCATGGAGCGGCATCAACATGTCGTGGTACAAATTTTATCCCATTTGGGGCAGGTTTGGGTATATGCTTCTCACAAACCGGAGCTTCTCACAACAAGCATGATGGTTTTCGGTAGGGAACTTCCCACCTTTGTGGACGAACGATATCCATTGCCTCTTATTGCTATCAAATTTTTTTCTCGTGTCAACATAGAACAACAGGAGTGTTGTGTGATTTTTCGGGGTTTGTTCGGACATTTTTATGCATTAACTGAGTTTTTAATGCATTTTATGTGCATAATTCAAATTTGAACAACATGCACATGCTCCAGTGCATATAAATTGGTTGAAAAATCAAATCTGTGTCTTTGGGTGCATGCTTAGGTCCCATGCAAGAAATGGGAATGAATTTCAAACACCGAGGTACCGTTGATTGCCGACAAAATATTGAGATGCCTGGTTTTTAAATTCTAGTAAATCCAAAACTCATCTGAAATTCATGAAACTTGGCATGCTATCATGGAGCGGCATCAACATGTCGTGGTACAAATTTTGTCCCATTTGGGGCAGGTTTTGGTATATGCTTCTCACAAACCGGAGCTTCTCACAACAAGTATGATGGTTTTCGGTAGGGAACGTCCCACCTTTGGGGAAGAAATGATATCCATTGCTTCTTATTGCTTTCAATTTTCTTTCTCGTGTCAACATAGAACAATAGGAATGTTGTGTGATTTTTTGTGATTTTTCCGGGTTTGTTTGGACATTTTCATGCATTAATTGAGTTTTCAATGCATTTTATGTGCATAATTCAAATTTGAACTACATGCACATGCTCCAGTGCATATAAATTGGTTGAATAATCAAATATGTGTCCTTGGGTACATGCTTAGGTCCCATGCAAGAAATGGGAATGAATTTCAAGCACCGGGGCACCGTTGATTGCCGGCAAAACATCGAGATGCCTGGTTTTTAAATTCTAGTAAATCCAAAACTTGTCTGAAATTCATGAAACTTGGCATGTTATCATGGAGCGGCATCAGCATGCCGTGGTACAAATTCTGTCCCATTTGGGGCAGGTTTGGGTATATGCTTCTCACAAACCGGAGCTTCTCACAACAAGCATGATGGTTTTCGGTAGGGACTTTCCCACCTTTGTGGATGAAACGATATCCATTGCCTCTTATTGCTTTCAAATTTATTTCTCGTGTCAACATAGAACAACAGTTGTGTAGTGTGATTTTTTGTGATTTTTCGGTGTTCCTTGAACATTATTATGCATTAACTGAGTTTTCAATGCATTTTATGTGCATAATTCAAATTTGAACTACATGCACATGCTCTAGTGCATATAAATTGGTTGAAAAAACAAATCTATGTCCTTGGGTGCATGCTTAGGTCCCATGCAAGAAATGGGAATGAATTTCAAACACCGGGGCACCGTTGATTGCCGGCAAAACATTGAGATGCCTGGTTTTTAAATTCTAGTAAATCCAAAACTCGTCTAAAATTCATGAAACTTGGCATGCTATCATGGAGAGGCATCAACATGCCTTGGTACAAATTTTGTCCCATTTGGGGCAGGTTTGGGTATATGCTTCTCACAAACCGGAGCTTCTCACAAGAAGCATGATGGTTTTCGGTAGGGAACGTCTCACCTTTGTGGACGAAACGATATCCATTGCCTCTTATTGCTTTCAAATTTTTTTCTTGTGTCAACATAGAACAACAGGAGTGTTGTGTGATTTTTAGGGGTTCGTTTGGACATTTTTATGTATTAATTGAGTTTTTAATGCATTTATGTGCATAATTCAAATTTGAACTGCATGCACATGCTCCAGTGCATATAAATTGGTTGAAAAATCAAATATGTGTCCTTGGGTGCATGCTTAGGTCCCATGCAAGAAATGGGAATGAATTTTAAACACCAGGGCACCGTTGATTGCCGGCAAAACATTGAGATGCCTGGTTTTTAAATTCTAGTAAATCCAAAATTCGATTAACCATTCACGTGATGCCACGTGTCTTGGTTTTTAATGGTTGTAGGAGGTGCCGTGTGGACAGCTGCTTGACCTTGACTGAACAGGAGGCGTGCGAGCGACGTCCGATGCGCAGGCTCATCAAGAGGCGTGCAAGCTGTCCTTTAGTGCACAGGCTCGCCGGGAAGCATGCGAGCTGTACGCTGTGCAGGCTGACTGGGAAGCGAGCCCTTTGACTTACATGGCCGTCCGCCTTGCTCGTATCCTCTTCATTAATGGCGCCTAAGCCGAAGTTTAATTCGCTTTTTAAATATAAAACACTCATCGCAAACGTTTTAGTTAGAACACCCGTATGCAAACCGACAGCTTCCCCAGGAAGCCAATAGAAAATGTGCCGAGCAGGATTTCTGCAGCTCTTGATCGCAGACGTTTTAGATAGAATATCCGTATGCAAAGTGAGAGCAGCGCAAGATTTGTGCATCCCTTCAACGCAAACGGTTGTTTTGGATGACCCGTGTGGAACCATGTATAAACAATTTGGTAAGATTTGTCAATCTTTGTAACACTGCGATTTGTCAAAATATGAAGCTAAAAATCACTAGCAGTATCTAATTTTTGCAACTAAAATTCAGTAATTAAGCATAGATTTCATTCATAGATTAAGCATTCGTTCTTAATTTATACAAACAGTTCAACTCGATAGCTGAACCGACCGAACTTTTCCCCAATTGTTTCCCATCACGTACTGAAATAGCTAGTTCAACTATATATACTAGCTAATTTTAAGTACGTTGTAGAGTTCCACCACATCTATAGTCAGATGAACTGAACAAAATAGCCCCTAAATACTACTACTACTGCGGAGGGGCTTTGTACTAGTTCCGGTTGCCTCTCCTCTGCTGAGCGTGCTCAGTAAGAGGCGGAGGAGGAGCCTACCGACGAGCTGGGCAACCACAATGCGGTGCCTGCCGCTAATGCAGCTTCAGCGACGCTCGCCTCGAACGCCCTCTGCCGCTCCAGACGACCCCTCTCAAAGTGGTGGTTCTCCTTGTAGATCTCCTGATTCCTCGCCTCTAAGGCGGCGTGTGCCGCTGCCGCTGCCGCGGTAAGGCTCTTTGCGTGCTCGACGAGGTGCTCCTCCTCCTCCCGCGGGAACTCGGTGTAGCGCGCAAGATCGTTGTTGCACGTGTGAGCATCCACCTCCGCTTCCCGCCTTCGGGCGGCGGTGGCAGAGCGGGTGATGACCCCGGCGGTCGATGGTGGGCTGGCGGCCACGGCGGCCGACGACGGGGTGGCGGCCACGACCACCACCTCCCGCCTTCGGGCCGCGGTGGTGGAGCTGGTGATGGCCACAGTGGTCGGCAGTGGGGTGACGACCACGACGGCTATCTCCCGCCTTCGGGCCGCGGCGGCGGAGCGGGCAATGGCCCTGGCTTTCGACAGTGGTGTGGCGGCAACAGCTGCCGACGGGCACTGGCGGTGGAGCGTGTGGTGGGTGTTCCGCGCACACCCAATAGGGACGCCACGCACACTACACTACGCCGGGGACTGCACCGCCGCCGCGGTGTAGGCTCCCAGCTGGAGCTGTCCTCTGATGACGGTGGAGTGGCTGAGCGATGACGATGGACCAGTGCCATTGGCGAATGTGGGAGAAGCAGATGAGATAAGCTACAAGGATGGAGGGGAAAATCCGACGCAGGACTCGCCGGCCGTGAGGGTTTTTATAGCAGGCCGGTAAGCGTTGGGATTTTGGGGGATCTCACCGAGTCGAGCGGGAAGCTTGTGCGGGAACCTGCGAGGTTGTGCGGGAACGGGCTCACCGACGATTCATTGGCGCCACCGTTTGGCAAAAAGAACGCCCCCGCGCGCTGCGCAAGCTTGCGTTGTAAGCCGTCTGCGACAGCGGGGTGACAAGACTTGCGAGAGGAGGACGAAAGGCCACGTACACATACGGTTAATAAAAAATGTTTGCGATTTAATTACCTACTCTACCACCGTCCTGGTTTATAAGTATGATTTAACTAATAAAATACGAATGCATGTCGCCAAAGATTATATAGTTGGATTTGTATTTGAACATGGTTTCCAATTATATAATTTTTAAAACATGCATTAACATTTTGTTGGTTAAATTTGAGGGCAAAGTATGGCACGGAATATAAAGGAGACTATAGACTAGACGGAGGTGGTACCACACGGCCGCTCTCTACGCAGCAAGGCAACTGTCGGCTGGCTTGTAGGCGACCATTTGCTGCGTGTTCAACTGCTCCATGTGTGTGGTTGCTTGCGGTTCAAGCGGCCGCGGCGCGCTCTGCCCGCGTCCCTCCGCGCGCGCTCTGCTCTTGCGTCCCTCTTGGTGCTCTACCCTCATCCCTCCACGCGCGCTGCCAGTGTTTTGGGCCGGCGCACGATCATGCACATTCGTGTGCAAGCGGTTGCGTTGGGCGCGGCGCGACGATGCATTTACCTGCTGCAAAAACTGCCATGCGGACGCGTCGAGAATCCACGCCGCCCAGCCTCCTTTTATTCCTGCGGCCATTTACCTTCATCTCTCGTCTCACATGTCACAATAAGCACACCCACGAGGACACATACAGAGAGGACATCCAGCGGTTCCAATGGCGCTCCCCGTGGCTCCAATGGCGCTCCCAGCGGCCGACAACGACAACGGCGGGCAGTTCACCACGCATCACATAGTGGACACCCACGTGAGGGGGAAGGCCCTCTCGGTGGTGTACACGAACGATCCGGCCTCGGTGGAGAGCTCCATCCAAACTATGGAGCAGTTCCTTGCCGAGGACAAGTACCGAGTGGTCGGCTTCGACCTCGAGTACACCATCGGTCGTGCCGGGCACGATCAGAAGGACGTCGTCGCCCAGTTGTGCGTGCGACATGACGTCCTCATCTACCACTTCCACCTTGCCACAAGGCCTTGTGAGCATTTCTCCAGGTTTATCAAGAGCTCCGACTACAGTTTCGCTACGGTGGACACCACCAAAAATCTAAAAGTGCTCAAGGTTTCGGACTTGAAATGCTTGAAACTTGTCAACATCCAGAACCACTACAAGGTCTGGGGCACCGACAAAAGCAAACTGAACTCCCTGGTTGACCTCGCCTCGGCCATTATCGACCCCTACTACGCGAAGATGAAGCAAGAATGCAATAAGGACACGAACGCCTGGCATAGTGTGTGGCATAAGAGACTGGATGAACAACATGCCAAGTACGCGGCCATGGACGCGTACACAAGCTACGAGATGTACAGGCGGATCGTTGACATGAGAAACTGTCTTCTTCCTGACCCAGACGAGGGATTGAGCCACATAGCAGTGGCAGGAGCGTCACAAGAAGTAGATGACTAGACGATCGTTTCTCCTACTTTAGAATGCATGCAATTGTTTATTGAGGTGTGTGCGAATGATCTGTATAGTCACTTATGTAATTGGATGTTTATTTTAGTTATATATATACATGTTATTCTACTGTAGATAGAGCAATTCACACAACTTATTAGCAGTAATCATATGTGTTATTATTGGTCTTTGCACACATTTCAGATTACGAACCTGTTTGTCGCGTATCACACACATTTTGTTCAGTTGAACCGTTTCCATTGTGTTGCCTAATCACACACAGTTCATCCCAGTGAAACCGTATGCTGTATATCGCACACGCCTTCATCTGGCTGCCCGTTTCTTTTGTGCGTCCTCATCACAAATAGTTCATTGAGCTGAACTGTATGCCCTGCATCGCATACGCAACTAAATTATGAAGCGTGTTTGATGCATCTGTCATCGCAAATGTTTTGCACCTTTTTTGACGGGTTTTTTACACCACCGTTTGCGGTTATGGCATCGCACACAATTTTGTTGAAGGGTCTCTGATCGTAGTGTCGCGTTTGGACCATCCTGCAGTAGTGCTAGTGTAGTTTTCAAACTCATAAAGGCATTGGCTAGGATGCATATTGTGAGGATTATCATTTTCATTGAACTTCATAAGAGAATTAACCTCTACCACCTTAGGCAGTGGTGGTGTATTAAGCCCGTGTATTTCTTCAATAGGAGGTAAATTTTTAACATCCTCAACTTTAATACCGTTTTTCCTTCATAGATTTCTTTGCCTCTTGCATATCTTTAGGACTGATATATAATATACCCCTCTTCTTCGGAATGGGTTTAGGTGGTGGTTCAGGAAGAGTCCAATCATCATAATTTTTTAATATGTTATTCCATAATTCTTCAACTTGAGCAATAGTTCGTTCCCTGAAAACACAATCAGCACAATCTAGGAAGTCCCTAGAAGTATCGGTTAGTCCATTATAAAAGATATCAAGTATTTTATTTTTCTTAAGAGGATGGTCAGGCAAAGCATTAAGTAACTAGCAAAGCCTCCCCCAAGCTTGTGGGAGACTCTCTTCTTTAGTTTGCACAAAGTTAAATATTTCCTATAAGACAGCTTGTTTCTTATGAGCAGGAAAATATTTTTCAGAGAAGTAATAAATCATATCCTGGGGACTACGCACAAAACAAGGAGTAAGAGTATTGTACCAAGCTTTAGAATCACCCTTTAATGAGAAAGAAAAATATTTGAGAATAAAGTAATAGCGAGTTTTGTCATCATGAGTAAAAAGGGTGGCTATATCATTCAACTTAGTAAGATGTGCCACAACAGTTTCAGTTTCATAACCATGGAAAGGATCAGATTCAACCAAAGTAATTAACTCTGGGTCGACGGAGAATTCATAATCATTATCATCAATAAAGATAGGTGAAGTAGCAAACTTAGGATCACATTTCATTCTAGCATTCAGAGATTTTTCTTTATACTTGCATAGTAATTTCTCTAGATCATCTATATCCTTACAAGCAAGAATATCTCTAGTTGTCTCCTCATTCATAACATAACCTTCCGGTACCTTAGGAAATTCATATCTAGGAAGGCTAGTTCTAGCAGGTATTTCAGGAGTTTCGGTTTCAAGCTCATCATCAGATTCAACAACACCATGTTGTATTACTC
The DNA here is from genome assembly GCA_032464435.1 of Aegilops umbellulata. Lineage (NCBI taxonomy): Eukaryota > Viridiplantae > Streptophyta > Magnoliopsida > Poales > Poaceae > Aegilops > Aegilops umbellulata. The sequence goes on from CP136058.1 coordinate 339,357,199, forward strand.
TAGCAATTTGTTCATCAAGAAATTCACCAAGTGGCACATCATCATTATCAAGCAAGGTACTAGCATCATCATAATCATCATTCAAAGTAGAAGTAGCATCATCAATAACTTGCGAAATATTAAAATTAATAGCATGTGGGGGTGTTGCAAGATTACTCAAAACAGAAGGTGAATCTAAAGAAGAACTGGATGGCAGTTCCTTACCTCCCCTCGTCTTTGAGGGAAATATCTTAGTCTTTAGATCCTTCAGATTATTCATAGTGATAAATTGATAATAATCTCAAGTGACTCAACAAATATTGCGATGCTCCCCGGTAATGGCGCCAGAAAAAGGTCTTGATAACACACAAGTATAGGGGGTCGCAACAGTTTTCGAGGGTAGAGTATTCAACCCAAATTTATAGATTCGACACAAGGGGAGCCAAAAAATATTTGAAGGTATTAGCAGCTGAGTTGTTAATTCAACCACACATGGAGATTAATTATCTGCAGCAAGTGATCAGTAGCAAAGTAGTTTGATAGTTTTGATAATAGTGACAGCAACAACGATAACAGTAACAGTGATAGCAGTCATTTGTAGCAAGTGTAACAGTGATGATAGCAATAATAACTTAACAGAAACAATATAAGATAAATTCGTACGCATTGGATCGGTGACTTGTTGGATGATATTCATCATGTGACAGTTATAACCTAGGGCGATACGGCACTAGCTCCAGTTCATCGATATAATGTACGCATGTATTCCGTAAATAGTCATGCCTGATTTATTAAAAGCACTTGCATGACATCTTTTTTCCTACCCTCCCGTGGCAGCGGGGTCCATATTGGAAACTAAGGGATATTAAGGCCTCCTTTTAATAGAGAACTAGAACAAAGCATTAACACATAGTGAATACATGAACTCCTCAAACTACGGTCATCACCGGGAGTGGGCCCGGCTATTGTCACTCTGGGGTTGCCGGATCATAACACGTAGTAGGTGACTATAACTTGCAAGATCGGATCTAAAACATGGATATAATGACGAATTCATAAACGGTTCAGATCTGAGTTCATGGCACCTGGGCCCAAAGTGGCAAGCATTAAGCATAGCAAAGTCATAGCAACATCAATCTAATAACATAGTGGATACTAGGGATCAAGCCTTAACAAAACTAACTCGATTACATGATGAATCTCATCCAACTCCTCACCGACCAGCGAGCCTACGAAGGAATTACTCACTCCCGGTGAGGAGCATCATGGAATTGGCGATGGAGATGGGTTGGTGATGACGAAGAACGAAGATCCCCCTCTCCGGTGGGTCTTGGCTCCAGAAATTTTCTTTTATTCCATAGAAAATCCTCGCAAAGTTTCGTTTTATTCCGAGAACTTTTATTTCTGCATAAAAATAACATCATGGTAGTTCTGCTGAAAACAACATCAGTCCAGGATTAGTTTCATTCAAATCATGCAAATTAGAGTCCAAAGCAAAAGAAAAAGTAGATATGTTGAAGACGTATCACAGACCGGTCCGTGAAACGTTGATGCATGGCATTAGTTGTCACAAAGTGCCTAGACCGCACTGTTCTGACATTTAGCGGCGTTTTGGTGCATGCATTTATATAAAAGATAGTAACCAAAATTGTGAGTCGAAGGACATTTCTATACAAGAGTAGCTTTCGTCATATATCTCTTTTTCAGATGCAACAAAGAAATGATGTGGCAAAGCAGTTTCAGACTAACTGCAAGGGAAAGAAATATTTTTTCAAAAAAGGGCTCTTTATTACTTAAAAGATTTAAGCATTATACCCGACCTCTACATAATTAAGATGCGCACAGACAAACAAGGTCCTCCGACACAAACAAAAAATAAAAACGTGAAATACAAAGAAACATGTCGAGTCCGTATAACCCTAAAGCAGAGAGAGGCCAATTCTAAAATTATGTTGCCACCCAGGTTGAGTAAAAGTATCCCTCGTCGTAGCTTCCAATCGTGTACACACCTTCGTAAACAGGTCTTTTCTCCAAGCATTATAGAGAGGACCATAAACGAAAAGTCCCGGTACATCTGTAGATAACTTGCAAAAGAGAAGTATTTTTATCGTTAAAACCTTATCATTTCTACATAGCCAAAGCGACAAAATAACGGCAAACGCTCTCACCCTTATAAGAGTTCTAAACCTGTGATCAATCTCATGTAGCCAGTTGCCAAATACATTAGCAACGCTATAAGGAGGATACAAGTCAGAAACTATTTGGATGACTGACTGATCATATAGAACGAGCCAATTTGCATTGGAAGAAATGTTTTATTGTCTCATCATGGTGGCAAAAGACACATTGCGACTACCTTGCCAATTCCTCTTAATAAGGTTATCTTTAGTAAGAATGACTCCGCAACGAATATACCATGCAAAGATTTTATTCTTAAGAGGTATCTTCATCTTTCATGTCTTCTTATTATTATCAATTGGCACATTAGACTAGATTAACGCTCTATACATAGACTCCACTGAGAACTGTCAATTCCTATGGAGGTTTCATCGGAATACATCAGACCCGTCTGGCAATTACACCGTAGACAACAGCTCAAGCAGGATGTTCCATGATTAGAGTCTGAGTCCAATTAAATTTCTTCTTAACATTACATTTAGCGGAAATTATTCCAATACCATGGTGATAGTATCACCCTTGTGGCGTGTAATGTTGTATAAGCAAAACAAACGGAACATAGACTGAGTTCAAATTAAATTTCAAATAGCTATTTTTTAAATGATTTCACACAAAAAAAATATAGATGAATAACCAAACACCGGGGTTTTCGCGGGTAACTAACAAGCTAACAACCAGCGAGATATCCCCAAATCATTCCACAACCAGCTCCTCCTGACCTCGTACATTCCCTTCCCCTCCTCCTTTTCTCCTGTCCAGCGTGGTTTACCACCCATTCGCCGTACTAACTGACCACCGCTGTAGCGGCGGCGCGCCGATCGACGAGAGACCCCCCTCCGGCTGCGGCATTGTGCGCCGGCGATCACGGGGAGGACGGCAAGATGAGCATGATCGACGTGCTGACCCGGGTGGACGCCATCTGCAAGAAGTACGAGAGGTACGACGCCGACAAGCACCGGAATGACGCCGCCGACCCCTTCTCGCGGCTCTACGCCGACATGGACGCCGTGATCGACGAAGCCATCGAGGTCCCGTTCCCCGCCGCCTCCTACTCCTCGCGTTGCTAGCTGCATGCATGCGGCCTTCCTTGATCCTTGATCCTGCCTGAAATGCCGCGCTCACGGTTCATGTCAAACTTTGATTGAATTCAGAAGTCGGAGAGGGCCGCGAGGGAGACGAACCGGGCGGCGGCGGTGACCCTCAACGCCGGCGTGCGGCGCACCAAGGCGCGGCTCTTGGAGGAAGTGGCCAAGCTCCAGAAGCTAGCCGGCAAGAAGGTGACAAAAATAATTGATCACATTCACACGCCATCAATTCGATCCGAGCTCGTAGTTTTACCCTCCATAGTTTTCCTCTCGAAATTGATAGATCATCCCGATGAGTTTCCGATACAAATACGAATGCGTGAACGATTGAACGTGCATGCACAGATGAAAGGGGTGTCGCCGGAGGAGATGGCTCTGCGGCCCGATCTGGTCTCGGCATTGCATCAGAGGATCCAGTCGATCCCCGACGGTGGCGGCGCGGCGGATCAGAACGGCGGCGGGAACGCTCGGCCGGGGATCAAGTTTGATTCTTCAGGTTTCTTTTCTTTCATCTGCAAAGTATCAACTCGGCTACTGAAATTGTGTTCAGGCTAGTCTCTGATGTTCCGGTGCATTCTTCAGTTACCACTGAACAGTACCACATTCTTCAGTCTGCATTGCATATCATTCCTCGTGCAAAACTGTACTCCCTCTAGTGATCTAAACGCTCTTATACTTCTTTACGGAGGGAGTAGTATCTAGCATGACGATAGAATTCCTCTGATTTTAGGGGATTGTATTAAAAGGTGAATATTGCATGTAAAGAAAAAACATAGGATTTCTTTCAGAGTTGGAACCAACCATGTTTCTCGTGTTTCAACTTTCAACCAGTTGCGGCTGAAACTTTGGACGAGGGCTACTTCCAGACCAGCGAGGAATCGGAGGCTTTCAGAATGGAGTTCGAGATGCGCCGGATCAAACAGGCAACGATTTTGGCCTTGTGCCCATCAAATCCATCTCTGTAAACCCGTAAATAAATGCCATCACAAAGCCAGCAGTCGACTTTCCAAAACCCTGAATTTACCTTTGTTAATGTGATGCGATGCGCAGGATGAAGGGCTGGACCTCATTTCTGAAGGCCTGGACACGCTGAAAAACCTGGCAGAGGACATTGGTGAGGTCAGTCGGCTGCAAATGCGTCAAGTGGCATACATAACCAAGCTGAATCTGAAACTGTCTTGATGTCTAGAGCTACAATTGACTCTTGATGTAATTCTGCAGGAACTGGACAGGCAGGTCCCTATCATGGACGAAATTGACAGAAAGGTTTTGACCCCCTTCTGCTCTTGTAACAAAAAAAAATGCTTTCTGGTCCGTCCTCCTGCCTTTTCCATAGATGAAAACTGACTGATATGCATCATATTTTCTGCAGGTCGACAAGGCTAACACAGAACTTAGAAAGACCAACGTCAGGCTTAAAGAGATGGTCAACCAGGTTGGCTTTGTTACTCCCTTATAATAGATCCCTGATGAAGAACAAACTTTCACTTTTGTGCTGCTGCTGACAAATCAATCTGGGTGCTGTGCAGATTCGATCGACAAGGAACTTCACAGTTGATATCATACTCATCTGCATCATTCTTGGCATTGGTGCTTACCTCTACAAGTAAGCACTCGCCAACGCTGCTGATTATGCTCCAAGTCAATCTACACTTACCAGTTTTTCATCTCACTATCTCAAACTTCTCTTACTATGCAGCGTACTCGCCCAGTGAATCCTCGGAACATGGCGGCATCAGCAATTCAGCATGCTCTGTTAAGAGTAAAATTATATGTTGTAGAACTACTCTGCTTATTATTAAAGTTGCCATGCAGCAAAGGCATGCCTGAAAAGATCATTATTATTTTTGCAAAGGACAAGATATTAGTCGATCCCTTTCTAAATATAAGTCTTTTTTAAAGATTTCAATATGGACTACATACAAAGCAAAATGCGTGAATCTACACTTTAAAATGCGTCTATATACGCTTACCAACCTGTGGTTGGATGGTTAGAGGCACTGTGATATCCCCAGCCCATCAGGGTTCAAGTCCTGGTGCTCGCATTTGCGATGCGCATTCAGTGGGAGGAGACGTTCCCGTCGACGTCGAGGTGCATACTGTGACGATTTCCGACGATGCGCATTCAGTGGAAGGAGACGTTCCCGTCAACGACGAGTTGCATACGGTGACTTCGTAAATTTCAAGATTATATGTTGGATTAGTCTTTCGGAGGTAGGGGTAGAGTGTGCATTCATAGGGGTGAGTGTATGAGCGCTTGCGTCTGTACCGTGTTCAAAAAAAATACGTCTATATACATCCATATGTAGAATATTGAAATCTCTAAAAAGAACAAACAAAGAAAGTACTCCCTCCGTTCCAAAATTCTTGTCTCAAATTCGTCAAATACAAATTCTTGTCTCAAATTCGTCAAATACAGATGTATGTAATACTAACGCTCGACTTGATACATCCATATTTAGACAAATCTAAGACAAGAATTTTGGGACGAAGGGAGTAGTATTTATCATCCTGTTTTGCAGGCAAAAGATCTATTATCGAAGCAAACACATGCTCAGGCAGTAAAGATAATGGCGGCACACACAAAAAGGACATAACAGGACATGACAATGGCAGAATATATCAACCCATAACTTGCGAGGGTGGTGATCTTCTATGATGGATCCATTTTTGAGAGAATCGTGTACAACAAATTTCCCAAAATCCCTGTGCCACGCGACACAACAGATTTGCAATATAGCAAACTACACTAGCATGCCAGTCAATCTCTACTTTCTACTCTGTTGCTTAGGTGACTGACAAGCGCAAGTTAAAATACAAGACCCAGGAACAAGCATCGATTTTTGAAACACAAGACACCCAGTCGACCAAAATTGAGTGGACTGCATGACAGCTGAGTGCTGAGTTCCTCGCGTTGGTCACCGCATCTTGTAGTGTTGTGTTCTGGATACCTTGCACCTATTGCCGTTTATGGCGTATTTCAGCGTAATGTCGATGTCCCGAGGGTTCTTTTTGTTGTTCGCAACTGTCATGCTGCCCGACAGAGTCTCTCCCTCGCAGATAGTTACCACATCCTCGAGATACAGAACAGTCTGCTTCCAGTGGGTGGACTTTGATCTGGGCCCTGCAAACAGTAAATTGTGTGTACATTCATTACTACCGGATTTCTTGAAGAAAGGAGCTAGACAAGCATACTTTGGATGATATAAAAGGTGAGGACAGACAAACCTGTCGAGAAGCCCATCAGCTTATGGCATTTGGTGAATGACACGTTAAAGTAAGCAACAAGAGCATGGATGAAGTCATTACGCTCTGCTACCAATTTGAACGGAACAGTAAATGATGCATCCCCAGATGACATCTTGGAAATATCCATCGTCTGAAACACGCATATCAAATAGACAAAAGGATTTAATCCAATCTGCCAACTGAACAGATATAATACAAGAACAAAAGATAACTTGGTTGAGAGTATGCCATTACCTTCAGTAACTGACAGTTAGTGACGATCTGATTTTGATCCACAGTATCTACAAGTGGCTCCATCATTGCCTGTTTCTTAATACAGCTCATATCAAAGCCATACACATTATTCCAAACTGCAAGAATAAAAACAACGCCATCAGAGAAATATAAATATGAGCTCAGGAAAACTTCTGAACACATGCTGCATGAAAGTCATATGCAGATACTCCAGTGCACCATGCACCACCATACTTACATTCAATTTTGTCCTCCTTGTATTCTGCATCTTCAATTGCAGTAAGATGTAAAGAGGCTTTGTCTGGCAGGACGACACCATCATCAGCCTACATAGCAGTAACAGGTAATATAAGCTACAATCCCCCAAAGTAACAGTACAAAACAGCAGGTCTGAATATTCAATCAGAGTTGCCAGCCATTTAGAAACTGCAAAAGAAATTGTAAACACTTGAACCCTGTGAAGGGTCACTTACCAGCCATTTATCACGTGCAAAAAGAACAGTGTCCAACATATTCTCAAACAGGAGGAAATAACCCATCCATTCAGAGATTATGACATCTACTTTTGGGACGGGAAGCTCAATTTCTTCAACTTTCCCTTTTATTACCGTAATGACTGCAACGGAAGCAAAATGTAAGAAGTGTATCACAACAAGAGATTAACATGCTATAAAACTATCATAGAATAGATAGTAAAATGCCAGGAAATCACCTTCAGAAAATCCATTTGTTTTCACAATTTCCTTTGCCATGTCCGCCATCTGGGAGCACTCAATCTGTAAATGAAAGAACAACTCAATGTTAAGAAAATAAAAGAAGGTTAGAAGCATAGTAAGTACTGACAGGAAGTATTCATTCAGGCAGAGTAAAATGACAAAAATAATCATCGCAAACTAAAGAATGTCTGAAATTCCAAACTTCACAGGACAGCGCATAGACAATCACTTGGTGTGCTTCATTTCTTCGTGCGGTGTGTGTGTGGGGCGGGGGGGGGGAGTGCTACCTATTGAAATCCATATCAAAGGAAACACAAAAGCATGATAACAGTAGGACAAACAGATGTAGGTCAATGTTTTCTGGCTCTTCATTACCAGGGCATTTTTTCACATGGTACTGAAATACTATATGGGTAGGCAAAATTAACACTTACAATTCAGACCATAGATAGTTGGGTACACACAACTTATATGGAAGACTACACCAACAAATGTGTCAGCCAATATACCAGTTTATTCAAATAATGTGCATTCATTACAATAGCTTAGCTTAGAATAACTAAATCACCATTGTACACTTGAATTGAAAACATGAATTTAGTATACTGACCGCATAGACATGCTTAGCTCCTGCCTTCGCACAAAATAGTGATAGGATGCCGGTCCCAGCACCAACATCAAGGACTATTTTGTCCTTGAAAAGAAAGTTATTCTGAGTGATAACATTTTGGTATGACCTTGTCCTAACAACATCTTTCAGCATTTCCTGCAATCAATACATAATCAATACATGGAAAATAATTGGCACCACACATATTTGGTCAGCACATCTCTCTCAAGAGAGAGAGAGAGGGACTGCAAAACAAACGCCAAGGGCTTGTTTCATTCAGAACTGCTTACTTCATGAATACCTGCAAAACAAACACCAAGGGTATAGTATGAGTACAAAATAAACTTATTACAAAACAGACAGTTCATGGAAGTCACACATATGACATAATAAAATAGTAAGTGATACACTCGATCCGGTAAGGAACTCAGGAACTGTATAATTCAATTAAATGCTAATGATGTTTGGTAACTAATACTCCCTCCGTCCGGAAATACTTGTCATCAAAATGAATAAAAGGAGATGTATCTAGATGTATTTTAGTTCTAGATACATCCCTTTTTGTCCATTTTGATGACAAGTATTTCCGGACGGACGGAGTACTATCTAACAATAATAAGCACATGAAAGAACACAAGTAGCAAGGACCACCAACCTTTACCACCACGCGATAACAAGCAACTACAATTTTTTTAATTGCAACTAGTGACGCAGCTTAACTAAAGGTCAAATTTTCATTCAGCAGAGCAACAACCTAAAGTCAAATTAAAAATGACGCCATCAAATATCTGGAGTATCAACAAAAGATTTCGAAGCAAGAACTGGTATAGCCTATAATGATATAATCCACCCAGAGCAATTGCCAATAATACAATCTCATTTTTCACCAACCATCACGTTTATAGGGTGAGAATTAGTGTTTGATCCAACTGAGGAAAATCCTACAGTTCAGGTACACTAATTGTTTCGCATGCTGCACTAGACCTGCGAAAGATCAAATCTTTGGCACCAATCTTGTCGCCAATACAACCGGACGATATAACACCTCATGTTCTCCATAAACTAGTCAATCAAAGATTGAAAAAAAATATCCCCGACGCTGGCTGTAACAGAAATCCACGGGAATCGGAGCGAGGGCGCGTACCGAAGTGGGAGTAGGAGTCGAAGTAGTAGTCGGCGCTGGTCTTGTCGTTGCCGATGACCTCCTCCGCGGGCGCGGCGGGGCTCTCCTCCACCTCCATCCCGACCTCCCCGGCCACCTCGTCGGCGTCCTCGAACCGGAGCCTGGACGCCGTCGCCTCCGCGAGGCCGCCGTTGGCGTCGCGGCTGCCGCTGCCCTTGCGCCGATCCATCTCGCCCGGCGCTGGTGGGTTTTTGGCTGGCTTGCTCGCTCGCTCTGGCGCGCCGCAAAGCAGGGGAGGCTGGGCTGGGCTAGGGTTTTGGGAGGGGAGGGAGGGAGGGACGGGAACGCGGAGGTTTTATATGGGTGGCCACCGTGGCGTAAATATCTCAGTCCGGCGTGCTGACTCCACCTTGTGTGGCTCCAACTGCAAAGGGAGTCACAGTCGGACTCCACCCTTGTGTGGCGAAATTCGGCAAAACTGCTGCCGTCGCTGACTATGGTTTGTGGTACATATTTGGAAAATAAAGGTACTCATGCATCTAAGTATCTTCTATACCACTTAAAAATACTGGAGAACTTATTATGTTATTAGAAAAACATAAGAACGGTAAGGTATTGAGAGTACACCTTGCGATCAGTACCTTGCTGCCACATCCCGTGTAGTCCATGAATTTTTTATCTGATTTCTCTTCTTACGGGCAGTAGTTGCATTATGAAAGAAAGAGGTATCATGGTCTCCGCGCAAACGCCAAGTTGCTCGTCTCTGTTGCAACCGATGAATTTTCTTCTAGCCTAACAAAACCCCTAACAAAACGTGAACCTCCTTTTGTCGATATCTAGTAGGATCTGCATTCATCGAGGCACAACACAACTTATCAGGTTCTTTGTCAAAATTGTTGATTTGCTGCTTTGGCCCTTTTAAGCCCTCTCTGGCCCAGTGATGAAGATCAACATGCATCGCTTTTATGCGACCAGCTAGAGAGGGTTCGATGCCAACTAACTTTGCTTTATTCCATGCAGAGGCGACTATTTTTGTGACCGTTTCTTTTGGCATCCATCTAGCCTTGAACTTAGTTCTCCCTGATGATTGCCGAAATTGCATCTAATCATAGTATTTTGTATCAAGCAAAAGATCGGACAGTGATCTGCATGTAATTGCTCCTCGGTGACAACAGACACTAGTGAGAAATTGAGCCCAACCGACTTCACACACAACCCGATCCAATCTCTCTCTGCTATCTCCTATTCTCGAAGTGAACATATCACCTATGTACCCCATATTCTCCAAACCACAATCCACTAGATAATCCCTGAAATTTTGCATCATATGGTTTGGTCGGCCATTGCCTCCTCCTTTCTCATTTTCAGACAAGATTTCGTTAAAAATATCAATCACGATCAGGGGGTGTGATATGTGGTGGTAAAGGACATTCAAGTAGCCCCAAGATAGGTGTCTTTGGTCGCATGATGGGCATTCATAAAATCCCTTTAGGCACCGGTCCACTCCATCCTCTCTCATGAACACGTTAATGAAATTTGGGCCAATATAATTTAAAACTACTTCATTTATAAGATTAAAAATAGTTTAAGACCACCCGCTCTACCATCACTCTCTACCACACCTAGGTCATCAAAGCCTAGTTTACCACATAGATCATTTGCTTGTTTTCTTTATTCATGTGAGCCTCCAATAGGAAGATCACATTCCCCCTCACCCGCCCTTAAAGGGTTAGGATCTCACGATCTGCCATGGTCGAGAACATTACCATGACAATTCCAGTCGATGGTTTTCATTGCTCCTGGTGGTTCTCCACACTAGAGGTCACGGATCTTGTAGATGTGCTATTGTCAATGGCCGATCCATCACCCATTTGCCTTTTTAGCGTTTTGTTGTGGGGTACCCGTGACCCCCAATCCACCTGGATCATTAGTGATGAGGACATCAATACCATTGTTACATCCACAGCCCCTACTGTTACATATGATGGATCAATTACTAGAGCTCGCGCACGCCAATTAAATTACCAGGTACTTTCGTTTCTTGGTAATGATTCTAATGTTCATGAGAATATGATGCTGCCTAAATTGGATACATTTGTTTTGCTTACAAATGAAGGGCCTAGCTTGGAGAAGGATGAACATTGGAGCAAGAACAAGCATGGAGTGGATGGCATGCGCAAGGGGAACAAGAACGGAGTCACAAGTGATGATTTCAGGACTCTGAAGCCACCATAAGGAGTGAATGAAGCCTTGGACGGAATATACAAGATGCCACTTCATAAATTTCGTCCAGAGGCTATTATAGGTGCTGCTGTTGGGGAACGTTGCAGAAAATTAAATTTTTTCCTACGGTTTCACCAAGATCCATCTATGAGTTCATCTAGCAACGAGTATTCAGATTAGATAACATCTACATACCACTTTGTAGATCGCAACGGAAGCGTTCGAGTGAACGTGGATGAGGTAGTCGTACTTGCCGTGATCCAATTCACCGATGATCTAGTGCCGAACGGACGGCACCTCCGCGTTCAACACACGTACGGGACGGGAGACGTCTCCTCCTTCTTGATCCAGCAAGGGGGAAGGAGAGGTTGAGGAAGATCCAGCACGACGGTGTGGTGGTGGATGCAGCAGAACTCCGGCAGGGCTTCGCTAAGCAACTACGGGAGGAGGAGGAGGTGTTGCAGGGAGGAGGGAGTACCAGGGCAATAGGGTGCGGCCACCCCTCCCTCCCCTCCCTTTATATAGGTGCATTAGAGGGGGGAGGGCGCAGCCTTGCCCCTTCCTCCAAGGAAGGGGTGCGGCCAAGAGGGGGGAGGAGTCCATCCTCCCCAAGGCACCTCGGAGGTGCCTTCCCCCCTTTGGACTCTCCCTCTCCAAGCCTCCTTGGCGCATGGGCCCTTGGGGCTGGTTCCCCTTGGCCCAAGCAGGCCAAGGCGCACCCCCTAAGGCCCATGTGGCCCACCAAGGCAGGTGGCCCCACCTGGTGGACCCCCGGGACCCCTCCGGTGGTCCCGGTACAATACCGATAACACCGAAACTTGTCCCGATGGCCAAAATAGCACTTCCTATATATAATTCTTTACCTCCGGACCATTCCGGAACTCCTCGTGACGTCCGGGATCTCATCCGGGACTCCGAACAACATTCGGGTTACTGCACGTACATATCTTCACAACCCTAGCGTCACCGAACCTTAAGTGTGTAGACCCTACGGGTTCGGGAGACATGCAGACATGACCGAGACGGCTCTCGGGCAATAACCAACAGCGGGATCTGGATACCCATGTTGGCTCCCACATGCTCCACGATGATCTCATCGGATGAACCACGATGTCGAGGATTCAATTAATCCCGTATACGATTCCCTTTGTCAATCGGTATTTTACTTGCCCGAGATTCGATCGTCGGTATACCAATACCTCGTTCAATCTCGTTACCGGCAAGTCACTTTTCTCGTTACCGTAATGCATGATCCCGTGATCAAACACTTTGATCACACTGAGCTCATTGTGATGATGCATTACCGAGAGGGCCCGGTGATACCTCTCCGTCAAGCGGAGTGACAAATCCCAGTCTCGATCCATGTCAACCCAACAGACACTTTCAGAGATACCCGTAGCATACCTTTATAGTCACCCAGTTACGTTGTGACGTTTGGCACACCCAAAGCACTCCTACGGTATCCGGGAGTTACACGATCTCATGGTCTAAGGAAAGGATACTTGACATTGGATAACTCTAGCAAACGAACTATGCGATCTTATGCTATGTTTAGGATTGGGTCTTGTCCATCACATCATTCTCCTAATGATGTGATCCCGTTATCGATGACATCCAATGTCCATAGCCAGGAAACCATGACTATCTGTCGATCAACGAGCTAGTCAACTAGAGGCTTACTAGGGACATATTGTTGTCTGTTATTCACACATGTATTACGATTTCCGGATAACACAATTATAGCACGAATAAAGACAATTATCATGAATAAGGAAATATAATAATAATGCTTTTATTATTGCCTCTAGGGCATATTTCCAACAGTCTCCCACTTGCACTAGAGTCAATAATCTAGTTACATTGTGATGAATCGAACACCCATAGAGTTCTGGTGCTGATCATGTTTTGCCTTAGGAAGAGGTTTAGTCAACGGATCTGCGACATTCAGATCCGTGTGCACTTTACAAATTTCTATGTCTCCATCTTGAACATTTTCACGAATGGAGTTGAAGCGACGCTTGATGTGCCTGGTCTTCTTGTGAAACCTGGGCTCCTTTGCAAGTGCAATAGCTCCAGTGTTGTCACAGAAGAGCTTGATTGGCCCCGACGCATTGGGTATGACTCCGAGGTCGGTGATGAACTCCTTTACCCAAATTGCTTCATGTGCTGCCTCCGAGGCTGCCATGTACTCCGCTTCACATGTAGATCCCGCCACGACGCTTTGCTTGCAACTGCACCAGCTTACTGCCCCACCATTCAAAATATACACGTATCCGGTTTGTGACTTAGAGTCATCCAGATCTGTGTCGAAGCTAGCGTCGACGTAGCCTTTTACGACGAGCTCTTCGTCACCTCCATAAACGAGAAACATTTCCTTGGTCCTTTTCAGGTACTTCAGGATATTCTTGACCGCTGTCCAGTGTTCCTTGCCGGGATTACTTTGGTACCTACCTACCAAACTTACGGCAAGGTTTACATCAGGTCTGGTACACAGCATGGCATACATAATAGAACCTATGGCTGAGGCATAGGGGATGACACTCATCTCTTCTATATCTTCTGCCGTGGTCGGACATTGAGCTGAGCTCAATTTCACACCTTGTAACACAGGTAAGAACCCCTTCTTAGATTGATCCATATTGAACTTCTTCAATATCTTATCAAGGTATGTGCTTTGTGAAAGACCTATGAGGCGTCTCGATCTATCTCTATAGATCTTGATGCCTAATATATAAGCAGCTTCTCCAAGGTCCTTCATTGAAAAACTCTTATTCAAGTAGGCCTCAATGCTGTCCAAGAGTTCTATATCATTTTCCATCAAAAGTATGTCGTCTACATATAATATGAGAAATGCTATAGAGCTCCCACTCACTTTCTTGTAAACACAGGCTTCTCCATAAGTCTGTGTAAACCCAAACGCTTTGATCATCTCATCAAAGCGAATGTTCCAACTCCGAGATGCCTACACCAGCCCATAAATCGAGCGTTGGAGCTTGCACACCTTGTCAGCATTCTTAGGATCGACAAAACCTTCCGGCTGCATCATATACAATTCTTCCTTAAGGAAACCGTTAAGGAATGCCGTTTTGACGTCCATTTGCCATATCTCATAATCGTAGTATGCGGCAATTGCTAACATGATTCGGACGGACTTCAGCTTCGCTACCGGTGAGAAAGTCTCATCGTAGTCAACCCCTTGAACTTGTCGATAACCCTTAGCGACAAGCCGAGCTTTATAGATGGTCACATTACCATCCGCGTCTGTCTTCTTCTTAAAGATCCATTTATTTTCTATGGCTCGCCGTTCAACGGGCAAGTCAGTCAAAGTCCATACTTCGTTTTCATACATGGATCCTATCTCGGATTTCATGGCTTCCAGCCATTTGTCGGAATCCGGGCCCGCCATTGCTTCCTCATAGTTCGAAGGTTCACCGTTGTCTAACAACATGATTTCCAAGACAGGGTTGCCGTACCACTCTGGTGCGGAATGTGTCCTTGTGGACCTTCGAATTTCAGTAGGAGCTTGATCAGAAGTATCTTGATCATAATCATTAATTTCCTCTCTAGTCGGTGCAGGCACCTCAGGAACGATTTCTTGAGTTTCGCCATTTTCCGGTTCAAGAGGTAATACTTCATCAAGTTCTACTTTCCTCCCACTTACTTCTTTCGAGAGAAACTCTTTCTCCAGAAAGGATCCATTCTTGGCAACAAAGATCTTGCCTTCGGATCTGAGGTAGAAGGTATACCCAACAGTTTCTTTAGGGTATCCTATGAAGACGCATTTTTCCGACTTGGGTTCGAGCTTTTCAGGTTGAAGTTTCTTGACATAAGCATCGCATCCCCAAACTTTTAGAAACGACAGCTTAGGTTTCTTCCCAAACCATAATTCATATGGTGTCGTCTCAACGGATTTCGATGGAGCCCTATTTAAAGTGAATGCGGCAGTCTCTAAAGCATAGCCCCAAAAAGATAGCGGTAAGTCGGTAAGAGACATCATAGATCGCACCATATCTAATAGAGTGCGATTACGACGTTCGGACACACCATTACGCTGAGGTGTTCCAGGCGGCGTGAGTTGTGAAACTATTCCACATTTTCTTAAGTGTGTGCCAAATTCGTGACTCAAGTATTCTCCTCCACGATCTGATCGTAGAAACTTGATCTTTTTCTCACGTTGATTTTCAACCTCATTCTGAAATTCCTTGAACTTTTCGAAGGTCTCAGACTTGTGTTTCATCAAGTAGATATACCCATATCTACTCAAGTCATCAGTGAGGGTGAGAACATAACGATAGCCACCGCGAGCCTCAACACTCATTGGACCACACACATCGGTATGTATGATTTCCAATAAGTTGGTTGCTCGCTCCATTGTTCCTGAGAATGGAGTCTTGGTCATTTTACCCATGAGGCATGGTTCGCACGTGTCAAATGATTCATAATCAAGAGACTCTAAAAGTCCATCTGCATGGAGCTTCTTCATGCGTTTGACACCTATGTGACCAAGGCGGCAGTGCCACAAATATGTGAGACTATTGTTATCAACTTTCACTCTTTTGGTATTCACACTATGAATATGTGTATCATCACGTACGAGATTCATTAAGAATAAACCATTAACCATCGGAGCATGACCATAAAACATATCTCTCATATAAATGGAACAACCATTATTCTTTGATTTAAATGAGTAGCCATCTCGAATTAAGCGAGACCCAGATACAATGTTCATGCTCAAACTTGGCACTAAATAACAATTATTAAGGTTTAAAACTAATCCCATAGGTAAATGTAGAGGCAGCGTGCCGACGGCGATCACATCGACCTTGGAACCATTCCCGACGCGCATCGTCACCTCATCCTTCGCCAGTCTCCGTTTATTCCGCAGCTCCTGCTTTGAGTTACAAATGTGAGCAACTGCACCGGTATCAAATACCCAAGAGCTACTACGAGTACTGGTAAGGTACACATCAATTACATGTATATCACATATACCTTTGGTTTTGCCGGCCTTCTTGTCCGCTAAGTATTTGGGGCAGTTCCGCTTTCAATGACCACTTCCCTTGCAATAAAAGCACTCAGTTTCGGGCTTGGGTCCATTCTTTGGCTTCTTCCCGGTAACTTGCTTACCGGGCGCGGCAACTTCCTTGCCGTCCTTCTTGAAGTTCTTTTTACCCTTGCCCTTCTTGAACTTAGTGGTTTTATTCACCATCAACACTTGATGCTCCTTCTTGATTTCTACCTCTGCTGATTTCAGCATAGCATATACTTCAGGAATGGTCTTTACCATCCCCTGCATATTGTAGTTCATCACAAAGCTCTTGTAGCTAGGTGGAAGCGACTGGAGGATTCTGTCAATGACCGCTTCATCCGGGAGATTAACTTCCAGTTGAGTCAAGCGGTTGTGCAACCCAGACATTTTGAGTATGTGCTCACTGACAGAGCCATTTTCCTCCATCTTACAGCTGAAGAATTTATCGGAGACTTCATATCTCTCGACCCGGGCATGAGCTTGGAAAACCATTTTCAGCTCTTCGAACATCTCATATGCTCCATGTCTCTCAAAACGCTTTTGGAGTCCCGGCTCTAAGCTGTAAAGCATGCCGCACTGAACGAGGGAGTAATCATCGCAGCGTGACTGCCAAGCGTTCATAACGTCTTGTTCTGCAGGGAGAATTGGTGCGTCACCCAGCGGTGCTCTTAGGACATAATCTTTCTTGGCAGCTATGAGGATAATCCTCAGGTTCCGGACCCAGTCCGTATAGTTGCTACCATCGTCTTTCAGCTTGGTTTTCTCTAGGAACGCGTTGAAGTTGAGGACTATGTTGGCCATTTGATCTACAAGACATATTGTAAATATTTAGACTAAGTTCATGATAATAAAGTTTATTTAATCAAATTATTTAATGAACTCCCACTTAGATAGACATCCCTCTTCTAGTCATCTAAGTATTACATGATCCGAGTCAACTAGGCCGTGTCCGATCATCACGTGAGACGGACTAGTCAACATCGGTGAACATCTTCATGTTGATCGTATCTTCTATACGACTCATGCTCGACCTTTCGGTCTTCTGTGTTCCGAGGCCATGTCTGTACATGCTAGGCTCGTCAAGTCAACCTAAGTGTTTTGCGTGTGTAAATCTGGCTTACACCCGTTGTATGCGAACGTAAGGACCTATCACACCCGATCATCACGTGGTGCTTCGGAACGACGAACCTTAGCAACGGTGCACAGTTAGGGTGAACACTTTCTTGAAATTATTATTAGGGATCATCTTATTTACTACCGTCGTTCTAAGTAAACAAGATGCAAAACATGATAAACATCACATGCAATCAAATAATAAACGTGACATGATATGGCCAATATCACATAGCTCCTTTGATCTTCATCTTGGGGCTCCATGATCATCTTGTCACCGGCTTGACACCATGATCCTCATCATCATGATCTTCATCATCATGTCTC
Organism: Aegilops umbellulata; assembly: GCA_032464435.1. Lineage (NCBI taxonomy): Eukaryota > Viridiplantae > Streptophyta > Magnoliopsida > Poales > Poaceae > Aegilops > Aegilops umbellulata. The sequence goes on from CP136058.1 coordinate 339,375,068, forward strand.
CATGAAGTTGCTCGCCAACTATTACTTCTACTACTATGGCTAACGCATTTAGCAATAAAGTAAAGTAATTTACATGGCGATTCTCAATGACACGCAGGTCATACAAAAAATAAAGACAACTCCTATGGCTCCTGCCGGTTGTCATACTCATCGACATGCAAGTCGTGATTCCTATTACAATAGCATGAACATCTCATACATCACATATAGATCATTCATCATTCATCACAACTTTGGCCATATCATATCACATAGCACTTGCTGCAAAAACAAGTTAGACGTCCTCTAATTGTTGTTGCAAGTTTTACGTGGCTGAATTAGGGTTCTAGCAAGAACGTTTTCTTACCTACCTTAAAACCACAACGTGATTTGTCAACTTCTATTTACCCTTCATAAGGACCCTTTTCATCGAATCCGCTCCAACTAAAGTAGGAGAGACAGACACCCGCCAGCCACCTTATGCAACTAGTGCATGTTAGTCGGTGGAACCGGTCTCACGTAAGCGTACGTGTAAGGTTGGTCCGGGCCGCTTCATCCCACAATACCGCTGAAGCAAGATAAGACTAGTAGCGGCAAGAAGAGTTGACAACATCTACGCCCACAACAAATTGTGTTCTACTCGCGCAAGAAGAACTACGCATAGACCTAGCTCATGATGCCACTGTTGGGGAACGTTGCAGAAAATTAAAATTTTTCCTACGGTTTCACCAAGATCCATCTATGAGTTCATCTAGCAACGAGTATTCAGATTAGATAACATCTACATACCACTTTGTAGATCGCAACGGAAGCGTTCGAGTGAACGTGGATGAGGTAGTCGTACTTGCCGTGATCCAATTCACCGATGATCTAGTGCCGAACGGACGGCACCTCCGCGTTCAACACACGTACGGGACGGGAGACGTCTCCTCCTTCTTGATCCAGCAAGGGGGAAGGAGAGGTTGAGGAAGATCCAGCACGACGGTGTGGTGGTGGATGCAGCAGAACTCCGGCAGGGCTTCGCTAAGCAACTACGGGAGGAGGAGGAGGTGTTGCAGGGAGGAGGGAGTACTAGGGCAATAGGGTGCGGCCACCCCTCCCTCCCCTCCCTTTATATAGGTGCATTAGAGGGGGGAGGGCGCAGCCTTGCCCCTTCCTCCAAGGAAGGGGTGCGGCCAAGAGGGGGGAGGAGTCCATCCTCCCCAAGGCACCTCGGAGGTGCCTTCCCCCCTTTGGACTCTCCCTCTCCAAGCCTCCTTGGCGCATGGGCCCTTGGGGCTGGTTCCCCTTGGCCCAAGCAGGCCAAGGCGCACCCCCTAAGGCCCATGTGGCCCACCAAGGCAGGTGGCCCCACCTGGTGGACCCCCGGGACCCCTCCGGTGGTCCCGGTACAATACCGATAACACCGAAACTTGTCCCGATGGCCAAAATAGCACTTCCTATATATAATTCTTTACCTCCGGACCATTCCGGAACTCCTCGTGACATCCGGGATCTCATCCGGGACTCCGAACAACATTCGGGTTACTGCACGTACATATCTTCACAACCCTAGCGTCACCGAACCTTAAGTGTGTAGACCCTACGGGTTCGGGAGACATGCAGACATGACCGAGACGGCTCTCGGGCAATAACCAACAGCGGGATCTGGATACCCATGTTGGCTCCCACATGCTCCACGATGATCTCATCGGATGAACCACGATGTCGAGGATTCAATTAATCCCGTATACGATTCCCTTTGTCAATCGGTATTTTACTTGCCCGAGATTCGATCGTCGGTATACCAATACCTCGTTCAATCTCGTTACCGGCAAGTCACTTTTCTCGTTACCGTAATGCATGATCCCGTGATCAAACACTTTGATCACACTGAGCTCATTGTGATGATGCATTACCGAGAGGGCCCGGTGATACCTCTCCGTCAAGCGGAGTGACAAATCCCAGTCTCGATCCATGTCAACCCAACAGACACTTTCAGAGATACCCGTAGCATACCTTTATAGTCACCCAGTTACGTTGTGACGTTTGGCACACCCAAAGCACTCCTACGGTATCCGGGAGTTACACGATCTCATGGTCTAAGGAAAGGATACTTGACATTGGATAACTCTAGCAAACGAACTATGCGATCTTATGCTATGTTTAGGATTGGGTCTTGTCCATCACATCATTCTCCTAATGATGTGATCCCGTTATCGATGACATCCAATGTCCATAGCCAGGAAACCATGACTATCTGTCGATCAACGAGCTAGTCAACTAGAGGCTTACTAGGGACATATTGTTGTCTGTTATTCACACATGTATTACGATTTCCAGATAACACAATTATAGCACGAATAAAGACAATTATCATGAATAAGGAAATATAATAATAATGCTTTTATTATTGCCTCTAGGGCATATTTCCAACAGCTGCATCACCTTATTATTGGGCCAGGCCCATGTAATTTCGAAATACTTAAGTATAGGCTGTTTTTAGAGTCCGTACGTGTGGGGAAACAAGAGTTAGGGTTGGTTTCGGACCCCTTCCTCAAGGGCCACGAAATTCCCCCCCCCCTCTTCCTCCATATATACAGCCCTTAGGGCGTCGTTTAGACTTTGGGTTTTGTTTAGATCAAAAGTTCGCCATAGCAGCAACTTCGCGTACTTCGTTTGTGTTCAACGACCAGACCAAGGCGTCACAGAACCCCACCTTCATTAATAAAGCTTTCCTCTTTTATTCGCAATATCCAGATTGCAATCTTAGTTTCTTGCTTGTTCTTCGTTTGCCTGCAGGAAACAGACCCTCGTGGTCAGGTTGATCGTGCTCCGGCGTGGTCAATAACCTCTCGGAGTTGGTTTAGCGATTGCTAAGGCACGACGTCATCGCACGTTCGTAGTCGGATCGTAAAAATCGACTTCATCCTAAACGATAGCCACCATCTCATCGAAAGACGGGACACCTTTGCCTCTATCAAGTGGTATCAGATTTCCAGGTTGCTCGATGAGATTTTACCGTTTTTCGTAGTTTAGATCGAGTCTGTTCTTCATACCTATAGTCCACGAAAAAACCAAAAAAAAATAGGGTTAGTTCATCCCATCCGAACCAATCTGAGCCTTTGCATAATCGTTTCTGTATTTGCTTTGTTGAATTTGCGGTTGCATCGTCGTGTCAAGTTGCTGGTCTTAGCGTCTAGTCTTTTAGAGTTTCGAGTTCTGGTCATATTAGTCACGCCGCCGCCGCACCATCATCATTGTCCCTGCCATCTTCCACCACCACTTATCCGCTACCGCTCCGAGTCCATATACCACCACCGATCCGTATCCATATACCACCACCGCTCCGAGTCCATATACGACCACCGATCCGTATCCATATACCACCATCACTTCGAGTCTATCTCATATTAGGTTTGCTTTCGAGATCCATCTGTTGCCAGATTCGTGTTTCCTTGTTTGAGTAGGTTTCGGATTCCATCAATCTTTGCCGTCCGTAGAAGAGGTTGGTTTCAAAAAAAAAGAGTCTGGAAACCACCCTCCGTTTAGGCCCAAAATTTTCCAAAAACACACTTGACAAAAAAAATCTGGCTACCCTATTTTTAGGTGTTTCTTAGCCTTTTGAGACAGTCGCCGTTATTGAAAGTTTTTTTGAGCCGTTTCCAGTTTTTGGGTCCAGGCAATCGAAAAAAAAAATTGGTCGCAAAAATTTCGTGTCTATCCTGTCAGTTTGACCTGGGAAGAGTTTTGAGACACTCGCCATTATAGTGATTTTTCGCAAAAAAAAAGAGGAGCGAAAAAAAAACAGGGTGATTTTTTTTTCAGAGTGTGCTTTTCCCTTTTTTACGTGCAGCGCCGTGATTTTGTTAGTGTTCTAGGCTCGCGTCTCTAGCACGGTCTAGCCTAGGACCAGCACAGTACCGTCGTTGAGCGTTTATTCAACTTTGCATCTCTGAATTGATTATTGCTGACCCTTTTTGCTACCATATTATAAGCCTTCCCAGCTCCACATACATCTACATCGTGCGTTTGACTCTCCCTGGTAATCGCTCTATCCAAGCTTTGAGAGTTTTGACTACATCGGTTGCCGATCACCGCCTGCTGCTGGGTAAGAACTGGTAAGAATTTGAGATTTGCTTAAAGGATTTGTGACACCCACCACCACCACCACTTGTTAGTAGTCTATAGGATCATATTCTTGTGTGTTTCTATTGCTGCTAACCATGCCAAGATCACAACCCGACGAGATTGACTGGGAGAATTTAACAAACAAGGAGCTTCATGATAAGTTTCAGAAAATGATGAATGAGCAGGTGCAAGATGTGCTGAACAATTTTGAAGAGGCCATGGAGAAGATCACTGGCCTGGAGAAGACGTTCGAAACAAAGCTCGATAACAGGTTTAATGAATTGCTCGCGCGTCTTCCACCACCACCACCGGCTGCACCTAACGCACCTCTACAACAACAACAACAACGACGACTACCTCCACATCGCGAAACAGCCCTCCGCCGAGCGACCCGTGTTCCTCTTGCGCTTGGCCAACCTGTTGGTGCTGCTGTTGATACTTCTGTGGCTCCTGCTGTTGATGCGGAGGAGGATGATTATGTGGGAGATTACGAGGATGAGGTTGATCAACATCAGAACTACGTGCAACCACCAGCACCATAACCACCAGGTCGTCCACATGCAAATAATGGTAATGTTAGGGCTCCCCCTCAGGTACGAGATCATGACCATCTCCCTAAACTGAAATTGAATATCCCACCATTTGAGGGTAGATATGTTCCTGATATATATCTTACTTGGGAGTTAGAAACTGAACAACGATTTACATGTTTACAGTATCCTGAGGAGAGATGTGTTCCTGCTGCTGTTTGTGCTTTCACTAGCTTTGCATGTGTTTGGTGGTCTGAATATTGTAGATTATATCCTGTTCCAGCTACTTGGGCTGCTTTGAAAACTGCTATGCGTACTCGTTGGGTTCCGCCATATTATCAACGTGAATTACTTCAAAAATTGCAGCGCTTAAGACAAGGAAAAAATTCTATAGAAGAATATTATCAGGAATTACAAACTGGATTGATTCGATGTGGTATTATTGAGGAGAATGAAGCTATGCTTGCACGTATTCTGGGTGGACTAAATAGAGATATTCAGACCATTCTAGACTATAAGGATTATAATAATATCACTCGTTTATTCCATCTTGCTTGTAAAGCTGAACGTGAAGTGCAGGATCGACAGGCATTGGCGCGAACTAACTTTTCTGCAGGTCGACCTTCATCATGGACACCACGTGCATCATCTACTTCCACACGTTCTGCTACACCGGCACCTCCGTCGGCTGCCACCTCCAACCGTGATACAAGAAAGCAGGCACAACCACCACTATCTGCCAAGAGCACACCTGCCGGGCCTGCACAGAGCTCTGCTTCTTCCATGGCGTCTACAGGTCACACAAGTGATATTATTTGTCGTCGTTGTAAGGGAAGAGGACATTTTGCGCGCGAATGCACATCTCAGCGTGTGATGATTGCTACTGAGGATGGTGGGTATGAGTCCGCTAGTGACTATGATGAGGAGACTTTGGCTCTTCTTACACATGAAGAACACGGTGGAGATGATTCTGATCATGAGACGCAATACATGGCTCCTGAAGATGCTGACAGGTATGAATGTTTGGTTGCTCAACGTGTTTTGAATGTGCAGGTCATGCAAGCTGAGCAAAATCAGAGGCATAATTTGTTCCATACAAAGGGAGTTGTGAAGGAACGTTCTGTTCGCATCATCATAGATGGAGGGAGCTGCAACAACTTGGCTAGCATGGAGATGGTGGAGAAGCTATCCCTCACCACAAGACCACATCCACATCCTTACTACATCCAATGGTTCAACAACAGCGGCAAGGTTAAGGTAACACGTACTGTTCGTGTGCATTTTAGTATCTCTACATATGTTGATTATGTTGATTGTGATGTGGTACCTATGCAAGCATGTTCCTTATTACTTGGTAGACCATGGCAATTTGATAAAAATTCTGTACACCATGGTAGAAACAATCAGTATACTCTCGTTCATAAGGACAAAAATATTACTTTGCTTCCTATGACTCCTATTCCATTTTGAAAGATGATATTAATCGAGCTAATAAAGCAAAACAGGAGCAAAATAAGAGTGAAAATCATATTGTGGCAAAAGAATTTGAGCAACAAATGAAGCCTAATAATAAACCATCTAGTGTTGCTTCTGAAATTAAATTGAAAAGTGCATGTTTATTTGCCACCAAATCTGATATTGATGATCTAGATGTTAGCAAATTTGTTTGCTATGCTTTTGTGTGCAAAGAGGTATTATTTTCATTCGAGGACGTGCCTTCCTCTTTGCCTCCTGTTGTTACTAACATTTTGCAGGAGTTCGCTGACGTCTTTCCACAAGACGTGCCACCGGGATTACCACCTATTCGAGGGATTGAGCATCAAATTGACTCAATTCCCGGTGCATCGCTACCCAACCGTGCACCATACCGTACCAATCCAGAGGAGACGAAGGAGATTATGCGTCAAGTACAGGAGCTGCTCGACAAAGGTTATATACGTGAATCTCTTAGTCCTTGTGCTGTTCCTATTATACTAGTGCCTAAAAAGGATGGTACATCGCGTATGTGTGTTGATTGTAGAGGCATTAATAATATTACTATTCGTTATCGTCATCCTATTCCTAGGCTAGATGATATGCTTGATGAATTGAGTGGCTCTACAATATTCTCCAAAGTTAATTTGCGTAGTGGATACCATCAAATTCGTATGAAATTGGGAGATGAATGGAAAACAGCATTTAAAACTAAGTTTGGTTTATATGAGTGGTTAGTCATGCCTTTTGGGTTAACTAATGCACCTAGTACTTTCATGAGATTAATGAACGAAGTTTTACGTGCTTTCATTGAACGATTTGTGGTAGTCTATTTTGATGATATACTGATTTATAGCAAATCTTTGGAAGAACATTTGGAACATTTACGTGCTGTTTTTAATGCTCTACGTGATGCACGTTTGTTTGGTAACCTTGGGAAGTGCACCTTTTGCACCGACCGAGTGTCTTTTCTTGGCTATGTTGTTACTCCACAGGGAATTGAAGTTGATAAAGCCAAGATTGAAGCTATTGAGAGTTGGCCGCAGCCCAAAACGGTCACACAAGTGAGGAGTTTTCTTGGACTCGCTGATTCTATAGGCGTTTTGTGAGAGATTTTAGCACCATTGTTGCACCTCTCAATGAGCTTACAAAGAAGGATGTACCTTTTGTTTGGAGTACCGCACAGGAAGAAGCCTTCACGGTATTGAAAGATAAGTTGACACATGCTCCTTTACTTCAACTTCCTGACTTTAATAAGACTTTTGAGCTTTAATGTGATGCTAGTGGAATTGGATTAGGAGGTGTGTTATTACAAGATGGCAAACCTGTTGCATACTTTTTTGAAAAATTGAGTGGGCCTAGTCTGAACTATTCTACTTATGATAAAGAATTATATGCTCTTGTTCGGACTTTAGAAACATGGCAACATTATTTATGGCCCAAAGAATTTGTTATACATTCTGATCATGAATCTTTGAAACACATTAAAAGTCAAGCTAAACTGAACCGTAGACATGCTAAATGGGTTGAATTCATTGAGACTTTCCCTTATGTCATTGAACACAAGAAGGGTAAAGAAAATGTTATTGCTGATGCATTGTCTCGTCGTTATACTATGCTTTCACAACTTGATTTTAAAATATTTGGTTTAGAGACCATCAAAGATCAATATGTGCATGATGCTGAATTTAAAGATGTATTGCAGAATTGTAAAGAAGGTAGATCATGGAACAAGTTCGTTGTTAATGATGGTTTTGTGTTCCGTGCTAACAAGCTATGCATTCCAGCTAGTTCTGTTCGTCTTTTGTTGTTGCAGGAGGCGCATGGAGGAGGATTAATGGGACACTTTGGCGTGAAGAAGACAGAGGACGTACTTGCTACACATTTCTTTTGGCCAAAGATGAGACGGGATGTTGAGCGTTTTGTTGCTCGCTGCACTACATGTCAAAAAGCTAAGTCACGACTCAATCCTCATGGTTTATATATGCCTTTGCCTGTACCTAGTGTTCCTTGGGAGGATATATCTATGGACTTTGTTTTAGGTTTGCCTCGAACAAAGAAGGGGAGGGATAGCATATTTGTTGCCGTGGATAGATTCTCGAAAATGGCACACTTTATACCATGTCATAAGAGCGATGATGCTGTTAATGTTGCTGATTTGTTCTTTCGTGAAATTATTCGCTTGCATGGTGTGCCAAATACTATTGTTTCAGATCGTGATACTAAATTTCTTAGCCACTTTTGGAGATGTTTATGGGCTAAGTTGGGGACTAAACTGCTTTTTAGTACTACTTGTCACCCCCAAACTGATGGACAAACTGAAGTAGTCAATAGAACATTGTCTACTATGCTTAGGGCTGCTTTGAAGAATAATTAGAAAATGTGGGAAGAATGCTTGCCTCATATTGAATTTGCTTATAATCGTTCATTGCATTCTACTACTAAGATGTGCCCTTTTGAAATTGTGTATGGTTTCCTACCTCGTGCACCTATTGATTTAATGCCTCTTCCATCTTCGGAGAAGGTTAATTTTGATGCTAAAGAACGTGCTGAATTGATTTTAAAAATGCATGAGTTAACTAAGGAAAACATTGAGTGTATGAATGCTAAATATAAACTTGCTGGAGATAAGGGTAGAAAACATGTTGTCTTTGCACCTGGTGATCTTGTTTGGTTACATTTGCGTAAGGATAGGTTTCCTAATTTGCGCAAATCAAAGCTAATGCCACGTGCTGATGGTCCATTTAAGGTGTTAGAGAAAATAAATGATAATGCATATAAACTTGAGTTCCTGCAGATTTTGGGGTTAGTCCCACTTTTAACATTGCAGATTTGAAGCCTTATTTGGGTGAGGAAGATGGGCTTCCGTCAAGGACGACTTCATTTCAAGAAGGGGAGGATGATGAGGACATCAATACCATTGTTACACCCACAGCCCCTACTGTTACATATGATGGACCAATTACTAGAGCTCGCGCACGCCAATTAAATTACCAGGTACTTTTGTTTCTTGGTAATGATTCTAATGTTCATGAGAATATGATGCTGCCTAAATTGGATACATTTGTTTTGCTTACAAATGAAGGGCCTAGCTTGGAGAAGGATGAACATTGGAGCAAGAACAAGCATGGAGTTGATGGCATGCGCAAGGGGAACAAGAACGGAGTCACAAGTGATGATTTCAGGACTCTGAAGCCACCATAAGGAGTGAATGAAGCCTTGGACGAAATATACAAGATGCCACTTCATAAATTTCATCCAGAGGCTATTCTAGGTGCTGCATCACCTTATTATTGGGCCAGGCCCATGTAATTTCGAAATACTTAAGTATAGGCTGTTTTTAGAGTCCGTATGTGTGGGGAAACAAGAGTTAGGGTTGGTTTCGGACCCCTTCCTCAAGGGCCACGAAATTCCCCCCCTCTTCCTCCATATATACATCCCTTAGGGCGTCGTTTAGACTTTGGGTTTTGTTTAGATCAAAAGTTCGCCATAGCAGCAACTTCGCGTACTTCGTTTGTGTTCAACGACCAGACCAAGGCGTCACAGAACCCCACCTTCATTAATAAAGCTTTCCTCTTTTATTCGCAATATCCAGATTGCAATCTTAGTTTCTTGCTTGTTCTTCGTTTGCCTGCAGGAAACAGACCCTCGTGGTCAGGTTGATCGTGCTCCAGCGTGGTCAATAACCTCTCGGAGTTGGTTTAGCGATTGCTAAGGCGCGACGTCATCGCACGTTCGTAGTCGGATCGTCAAAGTCGACTTCATCCTAAACGATAGCTACCATCTCATCGAAAGACGGGACACCTTTGCCTAAGGATGGCAATTTTACCCATGGGTACGGGTACCCGCGGGTACCGTACCCGCATGAGTAGGGTATGGGCACACTTTTATACCCATGGGTACTACCCATACCCTACCCGTTAAGTCATGGGTAGGGTACGGGTATAGCCTTGTACCCGCGGGTATACCCATACCCTGTCCGCTTGTAAAAATAATGCTAAGTTGTTGTCAATTAATCATTAATTTGTCATGTGACTCGTCTACTCCTATTGACTTATGAGTATGTTGTGATTTCTAATTTTTGATAGTACTCTTGTACCCATGTACTAGCTAAGATATTTGACTTTTTTTTGTCAAATGTGCTATGAATGAGTGTAAAATTGTGAACAACTTGTGTACTATTTGTTCTACCCGTTGGATACCCAACGGGTACGGGTACCCGTTGGGTATGGGTATGGGTAAAGTTTTATACCCGTGGGTATGGGTATGGGTAGAATTTTGTACCCACTGACTATACGGGTATGGTTATGGTATTGCTCTACCCTGCCCATACCCTACCCATTGCCATCCTTACCTTTGCCTCTATCAATTAGTCTTCTCCTCCTTGAACTGGTCAACAATGTTGGTCATGACACATGGTTCAATAGGATGGACAACAATGCCAAATTAGGATTTTCCACTTGCACACATATTGGTTCACATCTGCATTCTCCTAAGATGTTGGTCCTCCACTACATCATCTGAAGCTCCACGTTCTCCTAAGATGTTTGCAATGTTCATCCTCACATATTGGTTACCATTTGCATTCTCTTTAGGATTCGAGTTTGATACATAGGAAGACACACTTGAATTACCATGTGTACATAGCATTTCACCGCTAGCTTCCCATATGAAAATTGTCATCTGGAGTTCTACCACGACCGTATCCAAGCCCAAACAAACTTGCTCCTCTCCCTCTGCCAAAATACTTGTTTCCATCATCAAACTCGTAACCCCGACCTCTGCCTCAGCCACTTCCTCTATCACGATCGCCATCTGTGAGAATGAAGTCATGACACTCCCAGCTTGATTTGTCATTTTCACATCTCCACATTCTTGGTACCAATGCCCAAGGAGACCACAATTGCCATAGAAAGTGGGCAATTTTTCATATTCTACTTGGTATCGTTCTTTCTCTCGATTTTTTGGTGTGGGCACAAATCTTGTGAGTTTCTTGTTCACCTTCATTCTCGCAATTACTCGCACAAACTCGACAATAAACCTCGATGGGAGCTTGATATGAACCTCACTCTCTCTCCCATGGGCATGCACATCCCTCTAATGGTCGGATCCTTCAAGAAATCATTTGGTAATTTATGAACCTGCCCCTGTACTGGGAGCTTGTCTAGAATCACCGACACTGGGTTTAAAGACAATCATATTCTTCTATAAGAAGTCTAGAATCATCACATTCTTGCTCCTCTCCCTCCCGGGGGCGTTGTCGCGGAGCTTAGGTGTGTTTAGGGCTTGTGTGCCGTTGTACTGAAGTCTCCCTTTGTTCTCTTCCGATATCATAGTTGCATGCGTCTCGCGTGATCCGACTATCTTGAGGTCAGCGTTGTATGAGGGTTACCCATCATTTTGTATCGTTTGGCCGTGTACTATGTTCATTTTTTTGCTTTATAAATAAAGCGGCGTGAAAGTCTGTTTCGAGAGATAAGAAGTGCTTGATTACTGAATAACCACGACACCATGTTCATCGCTTCATTACAATCTCCTAAGCGCCTGAAGTGGACTATGAATATATTTCCATCCACTCTTCTTCATAAGATTTCCCTTGCTGGATTCCATGAAGAGCTCATGTCCACAAAGAGGGGGCTAGGGCTAAATTCAGGTATGGACATTCGCGATCGATAGCCACTTTTGCGTTTTCCAGTGGATCAGAGATTTCTTCTTCACACACACGCTCTGCTTAGTTTTCTTCTTACGAATGCAACTGCTCCTGAAGAGCCTCGATAGAATGCCTAGCAGACCTATTCCAAAAATCCAAAAATCGCTTTTCTCGCCCATGTTTCTTGCCGTGGTGAGCAAAGTTATGCCAACGAAGCTCTAGCAACCCCTTCCACCCAGCTGAGAGGACCTAGAAACAGGGAAGCACCAGGGAGGGAGATTGAAGGATGAAGAAACTCTTGATGACATACGACATGCTTCTAACGGAGGACACAGAGGACAAGCAAACCCTAGATATTATGCCAGGGGCCGTCGGCAGCAGCCATCTCGAATCGTTTAGAGTCTCAACCTACCAGAATTAAGGATAAACAAGTTCAAATCAACTCGTTGCCACGTTGGCAAAACAAGATTAAAAAAAATCCTTGGCTGGTTGGTAAAGCCAAAAATGTGTTAAATTTTGCAAGAAATTTGGCCAAACATCCATCCAAGCCATCCCTACCCCCTCGCGTATTCCGCCGCCACGCCGCCGCGTCGCCCTTCCCGCCGTCGCGAGCCGTGTCTTTCGGCAACACACGCAGAGCTGCCACACGCCATGGAGGAGACCGAGGCTAAGAAACCCACCCCCGCATCCCCCCTCTTCTCCTTCTCCAACCCCAGCGCCTCCTTCGGCTTCGGGTTCGGCGCCGCGCCCGGCCCTCCCCCTCCGCCTCCGCCGCCAGCCGTCGAGGTCCTCCTCTCCGAGGTATTTCTCTCTTCTTGCTCTTCTCCGTGCTCTTCTCGGCGCAAGGTTCGATCTCTCCTTTGTTTGCCTTGCAGGAATCACCCGTTGCGGCCGGCAACTTGGAGCCTGTGGTGGTTGACGACTCCCTATCGATTTACAAGGTGCGATTTAGAAATGCCTACCTTGTGTTTGCTGAAATGCCTCTGTCGCTCTGTACTCCAGAAAGAACTGTAGAGCATGCTACAATTCCGGTGTGCAAGAAAAAGACGGGCCATAATGTATGCAATTACTTGATCACTCTGCAACCCGCGTATGACAAATGACACACGATGATCAGTTGATCATTGAGCATGCAATGCAAGCATTAGGGCGGCTTTATGTTTTGGCAGACTGGGAGCTTATTCTACTTCTTTATTAGCTCTCATTTGCATGCCAGTTGAACTGCAAACACTTGAGAAATGCTTAAATACCACTTCATGTCTGTATCCATTGTGGCATGCGTGCTTTATGCTACATTGAAAGTGTAGAGCTATTACAAGTGCGAACTCAAGTGAGGATGATAGGATCAAGATCGAGCATACCAAATGAGTTTCTTTGGCTGTTGCAGAACTGTCAAGGGAGCTTGCAGTAGTTACCACTTGTGCTACTGCTAATAAAAACAGCCTGCTGTATGCGATGTTCGATTGTATTTAAAATCAGGACTGAAATTCTGCAAGTAAACAACAGTCAACAACATTTGATAAAGAACAGCATAGTATTTTGAGATTATTGGTTCTTAAATGGCCAGGTACATTTGTTTTCTTAGCTATCGTATACTATGTCTTTTGATCGGATGGCTTGATCATCCCCATTGAAATTGTAGGTGAATTACACTGATAAATACAGATCAATACATGAAAACACCTGATTATAAATTTGTATAGTGGTTACGGATGTATCCTCTAGTCCTGTTTAAATCGTATAGGTTGTAGTCTTTTCCAGTTAGTTGGTTCTGTGACTTTGAACGAATTGTATAGAATAATCATTTGTATTCTTGTTCTGGACTTCTACTACATTATTGTGTGTAAATTTTACCTCCCCCCCCCCCCCCTGTTTTATTGGTTATGCAAATATCTCCCGGGAGTTCAGGAAATGAGGAAGCTTGCAACAACATTTTGTGTGACCTTAAATTGGAAAATATACATTCTATTTTGGTAAGCTGTGTTGTTTGTTAGTCACCGTTGTTTTAGATTAGCTTCAGTTGAGTTACCAGGATTTCTTTTGTTAAGATTAGGGTCAGCTTCCTGCGTGCACTACTTATATATACCTCATCCCGTAACAGTGCTGTACACTGCACAGTGTTCACGCATGCCAGGTGGCCCTAATCTCAGCTAACAGAATAAAGGGGTAGGAATAGTGTTTGTCATGACATTAGAGGTAGAGTAAGATGGCAATACCTCAACAACAGGAAGTAATGATTTAATTAGATTCTGAGCAATCATAGATGAAGTAGGTTTTTTTTTTCAGTCAGATTATATCGGCTATATAAGGACTAAAAGGTGACATAGTTTAGCATTATTAATCAAGAAATAAGCAAAATTCTTTATTCTACCTCGGTTCTCAACAGGGCCTCACAGCCCTTGCTGTGCTGTGTGGCTGACTGTTCAAGGGCGGGCGCCCTATGTCGCTCCTCGGAGCTGTGCCTGAGCAGTACCTCTTCCCAACAGAAGGTTTCTTTGTATGACTAGGCTGCTGTTACAATTGAATTCACGTTGAATAGCCTTATTTTATTCTTTGCTCATCATGATCTTTGTTGGGCATGGATATGTGAGTACGGGGAAAAAGCGAGACACTTTTGTACTATTCAGTTTTTCTATGTTACAGGGTTATGATTGATCAAGAAAGGATAAAATTATGAATATTGCGAGTCTGTTTGTTAATGCTCACTACATACTTGATGCTTTACCAAGGGAAGCAAGAACATAGGAAACTTCATGAAACATTACAGAATTTTGAATATGCTAATCTTCCCACCTGTTCTCTCCCCCAACCCCAAATAAAGAAAAGGAAAACATGTTGCTTCTTTAGCCATGAAATAGTTTTCTAGGACACGCATTGACTCTTTTCTTTTGAAGTTCGGGCCAAAATGACATTGCACCCATCCACATTTGGAGCAAATATGTCACCAGGTCAACTACCACTATTCCAAACTTATATGGAATAGTTTTATGTAAAAGCTTTTCCTGTTCTTTCACCATATTCCACATGTCATTGTTAGATCCTTATGCTGACGTAAACTAACCTGTTCTCCTCCTTAATCCTATTTATTAGGGGAGAGTTAACACCTCTGATGTTTTCGGGGTAAAAAACTCTGATCTGGTTCCAGGAAAATATGAAGGTGAAGACTGAATGCATATTGTTATTTGTAGCATGTTTTGTCGTATTTGTGAACCTAACAATATCCATGGGTCCTAGGTGGGCTGAAGCTGTGGGAAGGATCATTGGACTTGGTGAAAACCCTAAATTCAGACATCAAAGATGATCGATTGCTTATAGAAGGCAAACACGTACTAGAGGTGGGATACTTGCCCTAAGATTATACGTATTGTCAACATTTTGTGTACACTTGGAAGTTCTGTTAAATATTTAGATCTTGTTTCTTCCGAATGTATTTGGCCTATGTTTTCTTGGTGCAATTTCTCTCTTCTCTCTTCTCTCTCCAGCTAATCATGTACTCTACTAGGATATCTAGCTTACAAAGTACTACTTAAAGTCTTCCACGAATTGTTGATACAGATAATTATAAGCTGAGAAAATGGTGCGTTCAGATAATTGCTTACATTATCTATCTTTGTGATTCTTCAGTTAGGATGTGGACATGGCCTCCCTGGCATCTATGCAGGTCTGAAGGTATAATAATCTGTTTTCCCCTTTGGCATTTTGAAATTATTCCTCAACTATATCAATTTCTTAAAACTTCAAACTTCCAGGGTGCTGGTCTAGTTCACTTCCAAGATTTCAATGCTGAGGTCCTTAGGTGCCTTACCATCCCAAATGTAAAAGCTAATCTGTTCAAGGAGTCATCTCAAGGAACATTCACATCTAGGAGTGTTGGTTTTTATGCTGGTGATTGGAGTGAAATCGACAAGTTATTTCTTCGCGGAGATGCTGTCCAGGATAAAACAGACAATCTTCACACAGAAAATGAAGGGTATAGAGGCTACGATATCATCCTGATGGCTGAGACTGTGTATGCATTGGATTCACTTCCTAGTCTCTACAGGCTCATCAAGAAGGTCAACATCCGAGATCTTCCTTTACTATTTTTTCTTTTCGTTACTCTAGTTTGCTAAATAGTATTAATTGTTGCTCACATCTCTAAAACCTTTTGCAGTGCTTACACTACCCTAGTGGTGTAGTTTATATGGCAGGGAAAAAGCATTACTTTGGTGTAGGCGGCGGCACAAGGCAATTTCTACGCTTGGTTACAGAAGATGGTAAGAATTTGTTAGCCATCTGGTATTTATTCATGTACCTATATTTTTCTCTGTAGTGGCATGCATATTTTGCACACTGATGTGATGAAAGGCTGGAGAAAAACGTCAATACTTTTTGTACAGTGGTCACGGATTTTTTAGTGTTTTTCCTCTACCAAAGTACATGTTGTTTATAATGAATTTGCATGCCAAGATCTGTGCATTATTGCTTTGAAGCTGAGTATCAAGCACATGTGTTTTATAAGATACGAAAGGAGCTTGCATCCTGCATGTGGAGGAGAGGATTAAACTATCCTTCGTTAAATGCATCACATGACAAAACCATAGGCCAGCTGTTAACACTCAGATGCACAACTTCTTTGGATTCATGATGTGAATTTTGTTATTAGAGTTGCATGTGTTGTGGTGTCCATGCATTTGCTTTACTGGTTCTTTCTTGTCCTTTAGGTGCCATGCAGTCGGACCTGCTTGCTGAAGTTACTGACGGATCATCCAATGTTAGGGAGGTTTGGAAATTCTCATTCAAGTAGACTAGCATGGCCTCTGTGATTGTTGTATCAGATACAAACATGTACCGGGCTCCATATTGGTAGAGTGTGAGCCTTGGTTTAGCCGTATCATGGTGTTTTAATGCACTGTTAGTTTCAAGTTGATTGTTCATGAGCTCTTGAGAAGTCATACAAGTACTTGAGTCCTATCTCTGAATTACGACTCTTAAAACCAGTGTGCCCTTTCCTCTGAGATGTGAATCCTCCATGATGGCCCGCTTGTACCATCTCACAACTTTGACAAAAGCAGCACTTTTTATTGCCCACTGTAGCAAAGATTCTTGGGAATTCCAGTGGCAGACAGAACTGATTGAGTAGCGATAGCAACTGACAAGTCATCAAAAAGAGTAACAAGAAACAAAATTTGTGCCCCCATACTTTACCTCCTTTGTCCAGATGCCATGATACTCACCATGCTTTCCTGGCAACCAGGAAATACTCCAACGTACCCCCACAAGATAATTTTGGGAGAGGTGTGAGTGAGGAAGGGACATGGATGTGAGAGGGTGGCTAGGCCCATGTGGCACGAGGAATCAAACATTAGGGCGACCTTTGTCCTCTTGTTCATGTGTCAATGTTTCTAATTATCGGCGCCGTACCACTTTGGTCGGGGTCACTCCATGTGCAAGCTACTGCTGTGTTGTCCGTCCTCAAGATGATCTGCATCTTCCTTGCTTGTAGAGTCTACTATATCTTGGCCTTGCAGGTTGCAGCCTTTCCCCTTGAGCTGCAATGATGGGGCTGCAGGACGCGGGCAGCAGCCGGAGGGGCAGCTTCTTCCAGTACCAGAGGCTGGAATGCCGGGACGACGACGGGGCCACCCCGCGGCCCAGGCAGCGGCGGTGGCTGCCGTCTCTGAACGGCAAGGCGGCCTGCTCCTGCTTCTTCCATCTCAAGAAGCTCAGGTGGAGCAGGATCACTTCGGTCCTCCTGCCAAGGAAGGTCTCCGAGCCGCCCCCCTCCTCCTCCTCCAAGATCCGCCATGCAAGCGTGGCGCATGCCGAGGATGCCTGCCCGAGCATCGTCTTCCTGTCGCAGTGGGGGCTCCCGGTGCTCTCCGGCCCGTCGGTGGGCGGTAACAGGGGCAAGAACCCCCGTGGGAAGGGCTACTGAGAGGCAGCAGACTTCTGCACATTTTTCAGGTGTCGTCTCTGTTCCTAACGATATATGCGTGTGTATGATGTGGTATATATCTCTAGTTGATCCTGTAAATCGAATTGTGTTTGTTGCTCTGTGCCGGGATGGATCTGAGATTGCTGATCGATCGTGCCCGGATCTTGTGCGAAAAAATGTAGGCCGAATTTAAGTTGATGCCGGGCAGAAGAACTGCAAGACTCACTCACAGCTGCGCCGTGTGAGTTGTGATGTGAGGATCGCCCTTTTCCCATGAACCACCTTACGTTCTGAAACGGGGGTTAGATTGAGATAGGCAGCGTCTGCAACGCATGAACCTTTGCATGTTGCCGTGGAAAACGAACTGATTTTCGTGAAATTCCTTTTGGCTCCAAAACAAGAAGCTCGATATGGGGTGAAAAGAATGGCACCAATGGAATGCTGTGCTTTGCGGTTTGCTTCCGCTGCGGCTCTACTGCTGTTGGCCTAGGAGCGAGAAACGGTGTCCTGATTTGTGCGACCTTGAGACGTCAACTAGATGATGGACGGTCTCCTTTCCTCCACCACACCACACCTCCCCCGATCTTTTCTCTCGATGAGACGCATAACTGGTGCTCGTGCTCTTAAAAAGCTACTCCCTCCGTCTCATAATACAAGAGAATACCGTCCCATAATATAAGGGAGTACTGTATTAGTACTATGGATATACACGTCAAAAAAGAGTACTATCGATACAACTGATGTCTCGTTTCGCTGCATTTCGGGTGCTCTTGAAACATACCAAGGTCATCTTTCGACGTTGGGCGATTGTTTAGGCGCCTGAGCAATAAAGGAAATATAATTTTCGCTTGTTTAGGAGTGAGGGACTCCTAGTGAGCTACTTCCTCTTTTGCTTGAGGATGTAGGCATTATTACAAGTTAATAAATAAGGGAAACATTATCTGGTGAACGTTCTCCGGGAGCGTTTTTCCAACAAACGCTTCAAACTTGCCATGCCATACCAATTTTAGTAAATTGCCATGATCGAAGGTGAAAGATGTCATGTAGCACCTCATATTCTTCCTAAACCCTAAACCCTTAACTCAAATTTGAAGAAGTTTTCCTTGCATCCGCCTCAACAGCTAGGGCAAACTCTCATCTCCAAGCTTCGTCGACAAGCTTGTGGATTTACCTCCCCTCTGCCTATCACTCCGATGGCCAGTGGCGGAGAGGGAATGTTCGTGCCTCCGCTCCAGGTAGTAGTTTAGGTTAGGGTTTTTTAGCCCTGGCTCTATGGATGGCGGCGCTTTTTCTTTGAGGTTGTCTGTCGAGCTCCGATCCCCATCGAGTCTTTGGGGAGACAAGGTTAGGGTTTTTCGTCGTGCGTGCGCAATCATGAGATTTGGTGTTAGGTGCTTCAGATCTATTCAAGGGTTCAACAACGACGATGACTGCGACTCTAGGGCGTTGGTCCTTAGTGATGCATGCACGAAGACTTCTCGTCTGTCATTGGCAAGGTCAAACCCGCTCCGGTAGGGAAGTGACGACAACGACACAGAGGCAGCTTGTTCTCGCGTCGGTAGTGGTCATTCGGTGGTTTAGGAACCTTGATCAGATCTTTTCCACAAAAAAAGAGCTACCAAATACAGGCACACATGATAAGTCTAGTACTCTAACCACCACCTAATCATCCTCTAGGCCGGGATAGGTTCGGGCCAAGCTTGACAAAGCCTGGAGTCAAAATCCTAAGCCCGAGTCCGGCCCGACCCGAAGCACATGAACAATGTTGTTTTTAATTAAATTGATCATATTCAAGGTATTGAATCAATATATCATACCTATATTTCAAATAAAATATCTATTTGTGACCATTTCCGGCTTTCGGGCTCGGGCCTCTGAGCCGAGCTGTCCGCAACAAACCCCCCCCCCCCCTCCACAAAAGGAAGCTAACCAACTAAGCATGCTATCCCAAGAGGGACGGCATTTAGGGTTCTATTAATACCACTCACATCATGTTATATATACTCTGACCGCACCACAAAGGGCAGTTAGCTATCTCTAAAATTCTGCTAAAAAAGCCTGATCTCTAGAAGAAATAAAGGAGTTATACTTGGTAAAAAGTCAACAAATGAGTAAGTAAATACCTTAACCAGTGCAAGTACTAAATAAGTACACATAACTCACAAAATAAATACTCCTATGTAACTCCTTCCTCCCCCAGCCCCCCTCTCCCAACCTACATTTGCCACTCTATCTAACACCAGCACTCTCAAGTTTCAACGTACCAAGAGATCAAGAGAAACATGGAGGGGATGGAAGATGAGGCCAAGAAGAAGAAGAGGAGGAGCAAGAAGCGCGCAAGGCTCAAGTCATTCCTCCACTTCCCCAAGGCCCTCAAGAAGCTCCATGGCCATGGCCGTCCGAGCGCCAACGACAACCCATCCCCCTCCCCCTCCGCCGCCGCCGCCGCTGGCTCGTTGCTCTCCGCGTGCATGCACCCCCGGACCAACTCCTTCTCCTCCGGCGTCCGCCAACGCCACGTCGCCGCCGGTAACCGCGACGGCGACGACGATGACGACGGCGCTCTTGCCGTCAACTTCCGGTCACTCAGGGTCGGCCCGACCGCCGTTCCTGACGACGACGACGACGGAGACGACGAGGACGGCTCGTCGACGCAGGAGGATGACGGCGGCTCTGAGAGCGAGGGGGGCGATGCCGTGGCCGGGATGGCTGCCAAGAAGGTGGTCTCCGGAGGGAGCGGCTGCGGCGTGGCGGTGGTGACGCTC
The DNA here is from genome assembly GCA_032464435.1 of Aegilops umbellulata. NCBI lineage: Eukaryota > Viridiplantae > Streptophyta > Magnoliopsida > Poales > Poaceae > Aegilops > Aegilops umbellulata. The sequence continues at coordinate 339,395,492 of CP136058.1, forward strand.
TCCGTCGCGCCGTACGAGGACTTCCGGTGGTCCATGCGGGAGATGGCGGACGCGCACGCGAGGGTGGAGGCCGCCCGCGTCGGCACGCGCGCGGCGCCGGCGGTGGACTGGGACTTCATGGAGGAGCTGCTGTTCTGCTACCTCCAGCTCAACGACCGGGCGGTGCACAAGGACATCCTCCGGGCGTTCACCGACACCGTCGCCGCGCTCCGGAGGCGGCGCAGGGCTCCGGCGCCGAAGCCGAAGAGCAGGCGGACACGGCAGCCGCGGAGGGGCGCCAGAGGATCCGGCGTCGACGACGACGAGGCGGTGGACTCGAACTCGTGATCGTGTCGTGCGTACATGCTGGCAAGCATGTGTGTGTAAATTTGGTAGGCACAGCAGCTCGCCGGCCGGCGCGGCCGCCGGTCATACTGCCGTCGGGTGGTTGCACACGGATTAACCGATTAACTAACGTCCCCCGCCCTCTGATCTAACATAATGGTATGTGTTTAATACTCGCGGTTTATTACGAGTTTGTTTCAGCCTTTCAGAGCGTTTTTCACTCCATGTGGACTGAGGTGTCAAGTTGAGTCAAGGATATTAATTCAGTAAGGATCTGTATTTGCTTTGGACATTTATCTTTTTATACTTTATAGTGTTCGTTATTTGAGAATGGCGTTTTGGCTCTCGGCCTCCATGGAGGCCGATTTTTTTAAAAATTCAAAATTCAAAAAATTCAGTTTCAGAAAAGTCTGAAAAAAATGTGTACAAGTAAACAAGGATGTGAGGCGTATGTGTGTAGAATTTCAGGATGAAATAAGTTGAATTGTGATCTGTACAAGAAAGACAAATTCATGGTCTAGGATGATGAATAGTATCACGTATTAAAAAGCTTCAGATTTGTCTTTTTTGCACAGCCCACATTTCAACGTATTTCGTCCTGAAAATTTACGCAGTTATGCACTTTGCCTTCATCTATCTCTATATTTTTTTACAAATTTTTTTAAAATGTAAAAATATGAATTTTCATGAATTTCGAATTTTGCATTTGAAGGCCTCCATGGAGCTCGGCCTCCGAAAGCAAATTCCGCGATTAGTCTTGTTTGTGATCATCCCATCCCTCGTGATGCTTCTCTAGAAGCACATGATTTTTATTAGACCAAATGGCACAAAAGATCACTAATGACCGGGCTTGGAAACAATACAAAAACTTGAATATACGCTGCACAAATTTAAATTTATAGTCAGATCCACATAATAAGAAATATGAAGAACCATAAACATTCACAATGCTACGAGGATGATGGCGCTATGGACGGCAATAATCGCATGTCAAAGCATAGGGTTTTTTGAAATTTTCTTTCAAAGAAACTTTCATTGGAATTTTCAGTCTAGTTTTACACGATTAGTCTTCACCAGTAGAAAAATGTGTTGAGTAACGTAGTAATTTTAAAAAACATTACTACGCACACACAAGATCATGGGTATGCATAGCAACGAAAGGGGAGAGTATTGTCCACGTACCCTCGTAGACCGAAAGCGGAAGCGTTATAACAACGCGGTTGATGTAGTCATACGTCTTCGCGGCCCGACCGATCAAGCACCGAAACTACGGCACCTCCGAGTTCTAGCACACGTTCAGCTCGATGACGATCCCCAGACTCCGATCCAGCAGAATGTCGGGGAAGAGTTCCGTCAGCACGACGGCGTGGTGACGATCTTGATGCTCTACCGTCGCAGGGCTTCGCCTAAGCACCGCTACAATATTATCGAGGATTATGGTGGAGGGGGGGGGGCACCGCACACGGCTAATAGATATCAAGGATCAATTGTTGTGTCTAGAGATGCCCCCCTGCCCCCGTATATAAAGGAGCAAGGGGGAGGGGGCGGCCGGCCAGGAGGAGGCGCGCCAGGGAGGAGTCCTACTCCTACCAGGAGTAGGACTCCCTCCTTTCCTTGTCCAAGTAGGAGAGGGGCAAGGAAGGGAGAGAGGAGAGGAAGGAAAGGGGGGCGCCGCCCCCCTCCTTGTCCAATTCGTACTAGAGGGGGAGGGGGCGCGCGGCCTGCCCTGGCCGCCCCTCCTCTGCTCCACTTTGGGCCCATGAGGCCCATTAACCCCCGGTTCCGGTAACCCCCGGTACTCCGTTCTATATCCGATAACTCCCGAAACCATCCCGGTGTCCGAATATAGTCGTCCAATATATCAATCTTTATGTTTCGACCATTTCGAGAGTCCTCGTCAAGTCCGTGATCATATCCGGGACTCCGAACAACCTTCGGTACATCAAAATTCATAAACTCATAATTGAACCGTCAACAAAACCTTAAGCGTGCGGACCCTACGGGTTCGAGAACTATGTAGACATGACCGAGACACGTCTCCGGTTAATAACCAATAGCGGAACCTGGATGCTCATATTGGCTCCCACATATTCTACGAAGATCTTTATCGGTCAGACCGCATAACAACATACGTTGTTCCCTTTGTCATGGGTATGTTACTTGCCCGAGATTCGATCGTCGGTATCTCAATACCTAGTTTAATCTCGTTACTGGCAAGTCTCTTTACTCGTTCCGTAATACATCATCTCACAACTAACTCATTAGTTGCAATGCTTGCAAGGCTTATGTGATGTGCATTACCGAGAGGGCCCAGAGATACCTCTCCGACAATCGAAGTGACAAATCCTAATCTCGAAATACGCCAACCCAATATGTACCTTTGGAGACACCTGTAGAGCTCCTTTATAATCACCCAGTTACGTTGTGACGTTTGGTAGCACACATAGTGTTCCTCCGGCAAACGGGAGTTGCATAATCTCATAGTCATAGGAACATGTATAAGTCATGAAGAAAGCAATAGCAACATACTAAACGATCGTGTGCTAAGCTAATGGAATGGGTCATGTCAATCACATCATTCTTCTAATGATGTGATCCCGTTAATCAAATAACAACTCTTTTGTTCATGGTTAGGAAACATAACCATCTTCGATTAACGAGCTAGTCAAGTAGAGGCATACTAGTGACAATCTGTTTGTCTATGTATTCACACATGTATTATGTCTCCGGTTAATACAATTCTAGCATGAATAATAAACATTTATCATGATATAAGGAAATAAATAATAACTTTATTATTGCCTCTAGGCCATATTTCCTCGAGTCTCCCACTTGCACTAGAGTCAATAATCTAGATTACACAGTAATGATTCTAACACCCATGGAGCCTTGGTGTTGATCATGTTTTGCTCATGGAAGAGGCTTAGTTAACGGGTCTGCAACATTCAGATCCGTATGTATCTTGCAAATCTCTATGTCTCCCACCTGGACTAGATCCCGGATGGAATTGAAGCGTCTCTTGGTGTGCTTGGTTCTCTTGTGAAATCTGAATTCCTTTGCCAAGGCAATTGCACCAGTATTGTCACAAAAGATTTTCATTGGACCCGATACACTAGGTATGACACCTAGATCGGATATGAACTCTTTCATCCAGACTCCTTCGTTTGCTGCTTCCGAAGCAGCTATGTACTCCTCTTCACATGTAGATCCCGCCACGACGCTTTGTTTAGAACTGCACCAACTGACAGCTCCACCGTATAATGTAAACACGTATCCGGTTTGCGATTTAAAATCGCCAGGACAGTGTCAAAGCTTGCATCAACGTAACCATTTACGATGAGCTCTTTGTCACCTCCATATACGAGAAACATATCCTTAGTCCTTTTCAGGTACTTCAGGATGTTCTTGACCGCTGTCTAGTGATCCACTCCTGGATTACTTTGGTACCTCCCTGCTAGACTTATAGCAAGGCACACATCAGGTTTGGTACACAGCATTGCATACATGATAGAGCCTATGGCTGAAGCATAGGGAACATCTTTCATTTTCTCTCTATCTTCTGCAGTGGTCGGGCATTGAGTCTTACTCAACTTCACACCTTGTAACACAGGCAAGAATCCTTTCTTCGCCTGATCCATTTTGAACTTCTTCAAAACTTTGTCAAGATATGTGCTTTGTGAAAGTCCAATTAAGCGTCTTGATCTATCTCTATAGATTTTAATGCCCAATATGTAAGCAGCTTCACCGAGGTCTTTCATTGAAAAACTCTAATTCAAGTATCCCTTTATGCTATCCAGAAATTCTATATCATTTCCGATCAGTAATATGTCATCCACATATAATATCAGAAATGCTACAGAGCTCCCACTCACTTTCTTGTAAATACAGGTTTCTCCAAAAGTCTGTATAAAACCAAATGCTTTGATCACACTGTCAAAGCGTTTATTCCAACTCCGAGAGGCTTGCACCAGTCCATAAATGGATCGCTGGAGCTTGCACACTTTGTTAGCTCCCTTTGGATCGACAAAACCTTCCAGTTGCATCATATACAATTCTTCTTCCAGAAATCCATTCAGGAATGCAGTTTTGACATCCATTTGCCAAATTTCATAATCATAAAATGCGGCAATTGCTAACATGATTCGGACATACTTAAGCATCGCTACGGGTGAGAAGGTCTCATCGTAGTCAATCCCTTGAACTTGTCGAAAACCTTTTGCAACAAGTCGAGCTTTGTAGACAGTAACATTACCGTCAGCGTCAGTCTTCTTCTTGAAGATCCATTTATTCTCAATTGCTTGCCGATCATCGGGCAAGTCAACCAAAATCCATACTTTGTTCTCATACATGGATCCCATCTCAGATTTCATGGCTTCCAGCCATTTTGCGGAATCTGGGCTCACCATCGCTTCTTCATAGTTCGTAGGTTCATCATGATCTAGTAGCATGACTTCCACAACAGGATTATCGTACCACTCTGGTGCAGATCTTACTCTGGTTGATCTACGAGGTTCAGTAATAACTTGATCTGAAGTTTCATGATCATCATCATTAACTTCCTCACTAATTGCTGTAGGTGTTACAGAAACCGTTTTCTGTAATGAACTACTTTCCAATAAGGGAGCTGGTACAGTTACCTCATCAAGTTCTACTTTCCTCCCACTCACTTCTTTTGAGAGAAACTCCTTCTCTAGAAAGTTTCCGAATTTAGCAACAAAAGTCTTGCCTTCGGATCTGTGATAGAAGGTGTACCCAATAGTTTCCTTTGGGTAACCTATGAAGACACATTTCTCCGATTTGGGTTCGAGCTTATCAGGTTGAAGCTTTTTCACATAAGCATCGCAGCCCCAAACTTTCAGAAATGACAACTTCGATTTCTTGCCAAACCATAGTTCGTAAGGCGTCGTCTCGACGGATTTTGATGGTGCCCTATTTAACGTGAATGCAGCCGTCTCTAAAGCATAACCCCAAAACGATAGCGGTAAATCAATAAGAGACATCATAGATTGCACCATATCTAGTAAAGTGCGATTACGACGTTCGGACACACCATTATGTTGTGGTGTTCCGGGTGGCGTGAGTTGCGAAACTATTCCGCATTGTTTAAAATGTACACCAAACTCGTAACTCAAATATTCTCCTCCACGATCAGATCGCAGAAACTTTATTTTCTTGTTACGATGATTTTCAACTTCACTCTGAAATTCTTTGAACTTTTCAAATGTTTCAGACTTATGTTTCATTAAGTAGATATACCCATATCTGCTTAAGTCATCTGTGAAGGTGAGAAAATAACGATATCCTCCATGAGCTTCAACATTCATCAGACCACATACATCTGTATGTATGATTTCCAACAAATCTGTTGCTCTCTCCATAGTACCGGAGAACGACATTTTAGTCATCTTTCCCATGAGGCATGGTTCGCAAGTACCAAGTGATTCATAATCAAGTGGTTCCAAAAGTCCATTAGTATGGAGTTTCTTCATGCGCTTTAGACCGATATGACCTAAACGGCAGTGCCACAAATAAGTCAATCTATCATTATCAACTCTACATCTTTTGGCTTCAACATTATGAATATGTGTATCACTACTATCGAGATTCAACAAGAATAGACCACTCTTCAAGGGTGCATGACCATAAAAGATATTACTCATATAAATAGAACAATCATTATTCTCTGATTTAAATGAATAACCGTCTCGCATCAAACAAGATCCAGATATAATGTTCATGCTCAACGCTGGCACCAAATAACAATTATTTAGGTCTAATACTAATCCCGAAGGTAGATGTAGAGGTAGCGTGCCGACCGCGATCACATCGACTTTGGAACCATTTCCCACGCGCATCGTTACCTCGTCCTTTGCTAATCTTCGCTTAATCCGTAGCCCCTGTTTCGAGTTGCAAATATTAGCAACAGAACCAGTATCAAATACCCAGGTGCTACTGCGAGCATTAGTAAGGTACACATCAATAACATGTATATCACATATACCTTTGTTCACCTTGCCATCCTTCTTATCCGCCAAATACTTAGGGCAGTTCCGCTTCCATTGACCAGTCTGCTTGCAGTAGAAGCACTCAGTCTCAGGCTTAGGTCGAGACTTGGGTTTCTTCTCATGAGCAGCAACTTGTTTGCTGTTCTTCTTGAAGTTCCCCTTCTTCTTCCCTTTGCCCTTTTTCTTGAAACTGGTGGTCTTATTGACCATCAACACTTGATGCTCCTTTTTGATTTCTACCTCCGCAGCCTTTAGCATTGCGAAGAGCTTGGGAATCGTCTTATCCATCCCTTGCATGTTATAGTTCATCACGAAGCTCTTGTAGCTTGGTGGAAGTGATTGGAGAATTCTGTCAATGACGCTATCATCCGGAAGATTAACTCCCAGTTGAATCAAGTGATTATTATACCCAAACATCTTGAGTATATGCTCACTAACAGAACTGTTCTCCTACATCTTGCAGCTATAGAACTTATTGGAGACTTCATATCTCTCAATCCGGGCATTTGCTTGAAATATTAACTTCAACTCCTGGAACATCTCATATGCTCCATGACGTTCAAAACGTCGTTGAAGTCCCGGTTCTAAGCCGTAAAGCATGGCACATTGAACTATCGAGCAGTCATCAGCTTTGCTCTGCCAGACGTTCTTAACGTCGTTAGTTGCATCAGCAGCAGGCCTGGCACCCAGTGGTGCTTTCAGGACGTAATTCTTCTGTGCAGCAATGAGGATAATCCTCAAGTTACGGACCTAGTCCGTGTAATTGCTACCATCATCTTTCAACTTTGCTTTCTCAAGGAACACATTAAAATTCAACGGAACAACAACACGGGCCATCTATCCACAATCAAACATAGACAAGCAAGATACTATCAGGTACTAAGTTCATGATAAATTTAAGTTCAATTAATCATATTACTAAAGAACTCCCACTTAGATAGACATCCCTCTAATATTCTAAGTGATCACGTGATCCAAATCAACTAAACCATGTCCGATCATCACATGAGATGGAGTAGTTTCAATGGTGAACATCACCATGTTGATCATATCTACTATATGATTCACGCTCGACCTTTCGGTCTCCGTGTTCCGAGGCCATATCTGTTATATGCTAGGCTCGTCAAGTTAAACCTGAGTATTCTGCGTGTGCAACTGTTTTGCACCCGTTGTATTTGAACATAGAGCCTATCACACCCGATCATCACGTGGTGTCTCAGCACGAAGAACTTTCGCAATGGTGCATACTCAGGGAGAACACTTATACTTTGATAATTTAGTGAGGGATCATCTTATAATGCTACCGTCAATCAAAGCAAGATAAGATGCATAAAAGATAAACATCACATGCAATCAATATAAGTGATATGATATGTCCATCATCATCTTGTGCTTGTGATCTCCATCTTCGAAGCACCTCCATGATCACCATTATCACCGGCGCGACACCTTGATCTCCATCGTAGCATCGTTGTCGTCTCGCCAATCTTATGCTTCTACGAATATCGCTACCGCTTAGTGATAAAGTAAAGCATTATAGGGCGATTGCATTGCATACAATAAAGCAACAACCATATGGCTCCTGCCAGTTGCCGATAACTCGGTTACAAAACTTGATCATCTCATACAATAAATTTTAGCATCATGTCTTGACCATATCACATCACAACATGCCCTGCAAAAACAAGTTAGACGTCCTCTACTTTGTTGTTGCAAGTTTTATGTGGCTGCTACGGGCTTAGCAAGAACCGTTCTTACCTACGCATCAAAACCACAACGATAGTTTGTCAAGTTGGTGCTGTTTTAACCTTCGCAAGGACCGGGCGTAGCCACACTCGGTTCAACTAAAGTTGGAGAAACTGAAGGAAATATGCCCTAGAGGCAATAATAAAGTTATTATTTATTTCCTTATATCATGATAAATGTTTATTATTCATGCTAGAATTGTATTAACCGGAAACATAATACTTGTGTGAATACATAGACAAACTAAACGTCACTAGTATGCCTCTACTTGACTAGCTCGTTGATCGAAGATGGTTATGTTTCCTAACCATAGACATGTGTTGTCATTTGATTAACGGGATCACATCATTAGGAGAATGATGTGATTGACATGACCCATTCCATTAGCTTAGCACCCGATCGTTTAGTATGTTGCTATTGCTTTCTTCATGACTTATACATGTTCCTATGACTATGAGATTATGCAACTCCCGTTTGCTGGAGGAACACTTTGTGTGCTACCAAACGTCACAACGTAACTGGGTGATTATAAAGGTGCTCTACAGGTGTCTCCAAAGGTACATGTTGGGTTGGCGTATTTCGAGATTAGGATTTGTCACTCCGATTGTCGGAGAGGTATCTCTGGGCCCTCTCGGTAATGCACATCACTTAAGCCTTGCAAGCATTGCAACTAATGAGTTAGTTGTGAGATGATGTATTACAGAATGAGTAAAGAGACTTGTCGGTAACGAGATTGAACTAGGTATTGAGATACCGACGATCGAATCTCGGGCAATTAACATACCGATGACAAAGGGAACAACGTATGTTGTTATGCGGTCTGACCGATAAAGATCTTCGTAGAATATGTAGGAGCCAATATGAGCATCCAGGTTCCGCTATTGGTTATTGACCGGAGACATGTCTCGGTTATGTCTACATTGTTGTCGAACCCGTAGGGTCCGCACGCTTAACGTTACGATGACAGTTTCATTATGAGTTTATATATTTTTGATGTACCGAAGGTTGTTCGGAGTCCCAGATATGATCACGGACATGACGAGGAGTCTCGAAATGGTTGAGACATAAAGATCGATATATTGGACGGCTATATTCGGACACCGGAAGTGTTTCGGTGATTTCGGAGAAAACCGGAGTGCCGGAGGGTTACCGAAACCCCCCCGGGAGAAGTATGGTCCTGATGGGCCTTCATGGAGAGAGAGAGGGGCGGCCAGGGTGGGCCACGTGCCCCCTCCCCCTCTGGTCCGAATTGGACTAGGAGAGGGGGGGGGGACGGCGCCCCCCTTTCCTTCTCCCTCTCCCCCTTCCTTTCCCCCTCCTAGTAGGAGTAGGAAAGAGGGGAGTCGTCCTACTCCTACTAGGAGGAGGACTCCTCCTCCTTGGCACGCTCCAAGGACCGGCCGGCCTCCCCCTTGCTCCTTTATATACGGGGGCAGGGGGGCACCTCTAGACACACAAGTTGATCTTCGTGATTGTTCTCTTAGCCGTGTGCAGTGCCCCCTCCACCATAATCCTCGATAATATTGTAGCGGTGCTTAGGCAAAGCCCTGCGACGGTAGAACATCAAGATCGTCACCACGCCGTCGTGCTGACGGAACTCATCCCCGACACTTTGCTGGATCAAAGTCCGAGGATCGTCATCGAGCTGAACGTGTGCTAGAACTCGGAGATGCCGTAGTTTCGGTGCTTGATCGGTCGGGCCGTGAAGACGTACGACTACATCAACCGCGTTGTCATAACGCTTCCGCTATCGGTCTACGAGGGTACGTAGACAACACTCTCCCCTCTCGTTGCTATGCATCACCATGATCTTGCGTGTGCGTAGGAATTTTTTTGAAATTACTACGTTCCCCAACAATGGTATCAGAGCCTAGGTTTTATGTGTTGCTGTTATATGCACGAGTAGAACACAAGTGAGTTGTGGGCGATATAAGTCATACTGCTTACCAGCATGTCATACTTTGGTTCGGCGGTATTGTTGGATGAAGCGGCCCGGACCGACATTACGCGTACGCTTACGCGAGACTGGTTCTACCGACGTGCTTTGCACACAGGTGGCTGGCGGGTGTCAGTTTCTCCAACTTTAGTTGAACCGAGTGTGGCTATGCCCGGTCCTTGTGAAGGTTAAAACAACACCAACTTGACAAACTATCGTTGTGGTTTTGATGCGTAGGTAAGATTGGTTCTTGCTTAAGCCCGTAGCAGCCACATAAAACTTGCAACAAACAAAGTAGAGGACGTCTAACTTGTTTTTGCAGGGCATGTTGTGATGTGATATGGTCAAGACATGATGCTAAATTTTATTGTATGAGATGGTCATGTTTTGTAACCGAGTTATCGGCAACTGGCAGGAGCCATATGGTTGTCGCTTTATTGTATGCAATGCAATCGCCCTGTAATGCTTTACTTTATCACTAAGCGGTAGCGATAGTCATAGAAGGATAAGATTGGCGAGACGACAACGATGCTACGATGGAGATAAAGGTGTCGCGCCGGTGATGATGGTGATCATGACGATGCTTCGGAGATGGAGATCACAAGCACAAGATGATGATGGCCATATCATATCACTTATATTGATCTCATGTGATGTTTATCTTTTATGCATCTTATCTTGCTTTGATTGACGGTAGCATTATAAGATGATCTCTCACTAAATTTCAAGATAAAAGTGTTCTCCCTGAGTATGCACCGTTGCCAAAGTTCGTCGTGCCCAAACACCACGTGATGATCGGGTGTGATAAGCTCTACGTCCATCTACAACGGGTGCAAGCCCGTTTTGCACACGTAGAATACTCAGGTTAAACTTGACAAGCCTAGCATATGCAGATATGGCCTCAGAACACTGAGACCGAAAGGTCGAGCGTGAATCATATAGTAGATATGATCAACATAGTGATGTTCACCATTCAAAACTACTCCATTTCACGTGATGATCGGTTATGGTTTAGTTGATTTGGATCACGTGATCACTTAGAAGATTAGAGGGATGTCTTTCTAAGTGGGAGTTCTTAATTAATATGATTAATTAAACTTAAATTTATCATGAACTTAGTACCTGATAGTATCTTGCTTGTTTATGTTTGATTGTAGATAGATGGCCCGTGTTGTTGTTCTGTTGAATTTTAATGCGTTCCTTGAGAAAGCAAAGTTGAAAGATGATGGTAGCAATTACACGGACTGGGTCCGTAACTTGAGGATTATCCTCATTGCTGCACAGAAGAGTTACGTCCTAGAAGCACCGCTAGGTGCCAGGCCTGCTGCTGATGCAACTAACGACGTTAAGAACGTCTGGCAGAGCAAAGCTGATGACTACTCGATAGTTCAATGTGCCATGCTTTACGGCTTAGAATCGGGTCTTCAACGATGTTTTGAACGTCATGGAGCATATGAGATGTTCCAGGAGTTGAAGTTAATATTTCAAGCAAATGCCTGGATTGAGAGATATGAAGTCTCCAATAAGTTCTATAGCGGCAAGATGGAGGAGAACAGTTCTGTCAGTGAGCATATACTCAAAATGTCTGGGTATAATAATCACTTGATTCAACTGGGAGTTAATCTTCCGGATGATTGCGTCATTGACAGAATTCTCCAATCACTTCCACCTAGCTACAAGAGCTTCGTGATGAACTATAATATGCAAGGGATGGATAAGACAATTCCCGAGCTCTTCGCAATGCTAAAAGCTGCGGAGGTAGAAATCAAGAAGGAGCATCAAGTGTTGATGGTTAACAAAACCACTAGTTTCAAGAAAAAAGGGCAAAGGGAAGAAGAAGGGGAACTTCAAGAAGAACAGCAAGCAAGTTGCTGCTCAAGAGAAGAAACCCAAATCTGGACCTAAGCCTGAAACTGAGTGCTTCTACTACAAGCAGACTGGTCACTGGAAGCGGAACTGCCCCAAGTATTTGGCGGATAAGATGGATGGCAAGGTGAAAAAAGGTATATGTGATATACATGTTATTGATGTGTACCTTACTAGAGCTCACAGTAGCACCTGGGTATTTGATACTGGTTCTGTTGCTAATATTTGAACCTCGAAACAGGGACTACGGATTAAGCGAACACTGGCAAAGGACGAGGTGACGATGCGCGTGGGAAATGGTTCCAAAGTCGACGTGATCACGGTCGGCACGCTACCTCTACATCTACCTTCGGGATTAGTTTTAGACCTAAATAATTGTTATTTGGTGCCAGCGTTGAGCATGAACATTATATCTGGATCTTGTTTGATGCGAGACGGTTATTCATTTAAATCAGAGAATAATGCTTGTTCTATTTATATGAGTAATATCTTTTATGGTCATGCACCCTTGAAGAGTGGTCTATTTTTGATGAATCTCGAAAGTAGTGATACACATATTCATAATGTTGAAGCCAAAAGATGCAGAGTTGATAATGATAGTGCAACTTATTTGTGGCACTGCCGTTTAGGTCATATCGGTGTAAAGCGCATGAAGAAACTCCATACTGATGGACTTTTGGAACCACTTGATTATGAATCACTTGGTACTTGCGAACCGTGCCTCACGGGCAAGATGACTAAAACGCCGTTCTCCAGTACTATGGAGAGAGCAACAGATTTGTTGGAAATCATACATACAAATGTATGTGGTCCAATGAATGTTGAAGCTCGTGGCGGATATCGTTATTTTGTCACTTTCACAGATGATTTAAGCAGATATGGGTATATCTACTTAATGAAACATAAGTCTGAAACATTTGAAAAGTTCAAAGAATTTCAGAGTGAAGCTGAAAATCATCGTAACAAGAAAATAAAGTTTCTACGATCTGATCGTGGAGGAGAATATTTGAGTTACGAGTTTGGTCTACATATGAAACAATGCGGAATAGTTTCGCAACTCATGCCACCCGGAACACCACAACGTAATTGTGTGTCCGAACGTCGTAATCGTAATTTACTTGATATGGTGCGATCTATGATGTCTCTTACAGATTTACCGCTATCGTTTTGGGGTTATGCTTTAGAGACGGCCGCATTCACGTTAAATAGGGCACTATCAAAATCCGTTGAGACGACGCCTTATGAACTATGGTTTAGCAAGAAACCAAAGTTGTCGTTTCTGAAAGTTTGGGGCTGCGATGCTTATGTGAAAAAACTTCAACCTGATAAGCTCGAACCCAAATCGGAGAAATGTGTCTTCATAGGATACCCAAAGGAGACTGTTGGGTACACCTTCTATCACAGATCCGAAGGCAAGACATTTGTTGCTAAGAATGGATCCTTTCTAGAGAAGGAGTTTCTCTCGAAAGAAGTGAGTGGGAGGAAAGTAGAACTTGATGAGGTAATTGTACCTGCTCCCTTATTGGAAAGTAGTACATCACAGAAACCGGTTTCTGTAACACCTACACCAATTAGTGAGGAAGCTAATGATAATGATCATGAAACTTTAGAACAAGTTACTACTGAATCTCGTAGATCAACCAGAGTAAGATCCGCACCAGAGTGGTACGGTAATCCTATTTTGGAAGTCATGCTACTAGATCATGGCGAACCTACGAACTATGAAGAAGCGATGGTGAGCCCAGATTCCGCAAAATGGCTTGAAGCCATGAAATCTAAGATGGGATCCATGTATGAGAACAAAGTATGGACTGTGGTTGACTTGCCCAATGATCGGCAAGCAATTGAGAATAAATGGATCTTCAAGAAGAAGACTGACGTTGACGGTAATGTTATTGTCTACAAAGCTCGACTTGTCACAAAAGGTTTTCGACAAGTTCAAGGGATTGACTACGATGAGACCTTCTCACCCGTAGCGATGCTTAAGTCTGTCCGAATCATGTTAGCAATTGCCGCATTTTATGATTATGAAATTTGGCAGATGGATGTCAAAACTGCATTCCTGGATGGATTTCTGGAAGAAGAGTTGTATATGATGCAGCCAGAAGGTTTTGTCGATCCAAAAGGAGCTAACAAAGTGTGCAAGCTCCAGCGATCCATTTATGGACTGGTGCAAACCTCTCGGAGTTGGAATAAACGCTTTGACAGTGTGATCAAAGCATTTGGTTTTATACAGACTTTTGGAGAAGCCTGTATTTACAAGAAAGTGAGTGGGAGCTCTGTAGCATTTCTGATATTATATGTGGATGACATATTACTAATCGGAAATGATATAGAATTTCTGGATAGCATAAAGGGATACTTGAATAAGAGTTTTCCAATGAAAGACCTCGGTGACGCTGCTTACATATTGGGAATTAAGATCTATAGAGATAGATCAAGACGCTTAATTGGACTTTCACAAAGCACATACCTTGACAAAGTTTTGAAGAAGTTCAAAATGGATCAGGCAATGAAAGGATTCTTGCCTGCGTTACAAGGTGTGAAGTTGAGTAAGACTCAATGCCCGACCACTGTAGAAGATAGAGAGAAAATGAAAGATGTTCCCTATGCTTCAGCCATAGGCTCTATCATGTATGCAATGTTGTGTACCAGACCTGATGTGTGCCTTGCTATAAGTCTAGCAGGGAGGTACCAAAGTAATCCTGGAGTGGATCACTGGACAGCGGTCAAGAACATCTTGAAGTACCGGAAAAGGACTAAGGATATGTTTCTCGTATATGGAGGTGACAAAGAGCTCATCGTAAATGGTTAACTTGATGCAAGCTTTGACACTAATCCGGACGATTCTAAATCACAAACCGGATACGTGTTTACATTAAACGGTGGAGCTGTTAGTTGGTGCAGTTCTAAACAAAGCGTCGTGGCGGGATCTACATGTGAAGCGGAGTATATAGCTGCTTCGGAAGCAGCAAACGAAGGAGTCTGGATGAAGGAGTTCATATCCGATCTAGGTGTCATACCTAGTGCATCGGGTCCAATGAAAATCTTTTGTGACAATACTGGTGCAATTGCCTTGGCAAAGGAATCCAGATTTCACAAGAGAACCAAGCACATCAAGAGACGCTTCAATTCCATCCGGGATCTAGTCCAGGTGGGAGACATAGAGATTTGCAAGATACATACGGATCTGAATGTAGCAGACCCGTTGACTAAGCCTCTTCCACGAGCAAAACATGATCAGCACCAAAGCTCTATGGGTGTTAGAATCATTACTGTGTAATCTAGATTATTGACTCTAGTGCAAGTGGGAGACTGAAGGAAATATGCCCTAGAGGCAATAATAAAGTTATTATTTATTTCCTTATATCATGATAAATGTTTATTATTCATGCTAGAATTGTATTAACCGGAAACATAATACTTGTGTGAATACATAGAGAAACTAAACGTCACTAGTATGCCTCTACTTGACTAGCTCGTTGATTGAAGATGGTTATGTTTCCTAACCATAGACATGTGTTGTCATTTGATTAACGGGATCACATCATTAGGAGAATGATGTGATTGACATGACCCATTCCATTAGCTTAGCACCCGATCGTTTAGTATGTTGCTATTGCTTTCTTCATGACTTATACATGTTCCTATGACTATGAGATTATGCAACTCCCGTTTGCCAAACGTCACAATGTAACTGGGTGATTATAAAGGTGCTCTACATGTGTCTCCAAAGGTACATGTTGGGTTGGCGTATTTCGAGATTAGGATTTGTCACTCCGATTGTCGGAGAGGTATCTCTGGGCCCTCTCGGTAATGCACATCACTTAAGCCTTGCAAGCATTGCAACTAATGAGTTAGTTGTGAGATGATGTATTACAGAACGAGTAAAGAGACTTGCCGGTAACGAGATTGAACTAGGTATTGAGATACCGACGATCGAATCTCGGGCAAGTAACATACCGATGACAAAGGGAACAACGTATGTTGTTATGCGGTCTGACCGATAAAGATCTTCGTAGAATATGTAGGAGCCAATATGAGCATCCAGGTTCCGCTATTGGTTATTGACCGGAAACGTGTCTCGGTTATGTCTACATTGTACTCGAACCCGTAGGGTCCGCACGCTTAACGTTACGATGACAGTTTCATTATGAGTTTATATATTTTTGATCTACCGAAGGTTGTTCGGAGTCCCGGATATGATCACGGACATGACAAGGAGTCTCGAAATGGTCGAGACATAAAGATCGATATATTGGACGGCTATATTCGGACACCGGAAGTGTTCCGGGTGATTTCGGAGAAAACCGGAGTGCCGGAGGGTTACCGAAACCCTCCCGGGAGAAGTATGGGCCTGATGGGCCTTAGTGGAGAGAGAGAGAGAGGGGCGGCTAGGGTGGGCCGCGCGCCCCCTCCCCCTCTGGTCCGAATTGGACTAGGAGAGGGGGGGCGCCCCCTTTCCTTCTCCCTCTCCCCCTTCCTTTCCCCCTCCTAGTAGGAGTAGGAAAGAGGGGAGTCCTACTCCTAGTAGGAGTAGGAAAGAGGGGAGTCCTACTCCTACTAGGAGAAGGACTCCTCCTCCTTGGCGCGCCCCAAGGGCCGGTTGGCCTCCTCCCTTGCTCCTGTATATACGGGGGCAGGGGGGCACCTCTAGACACACAAGTTGATCTTCGTGATCGTTCTCTTAGCCGTGTGCAGTGCCCCCCTCCACCGTAATCCTCGATAATATTGTAGCGTTGCTTAGGCGAAGCCCTGCGACGGTAGAACATCAAGATCGTCACCACGCCGTCGTGCTGACGGAACTCATCCCCGACACTTTGCTGGATCGAAGTCCGGGTATCGTCATCGAGCTGAACGTGTGCTAGAACTCGGAGGTGCCGTAGTTTCGGTGCTTGATCGGTTGGGCCGTGAAGACATACGACTACATCAACCGCATTGTCATAACGCTTCCGCTATCGGTCTACGAGGGTACGTAGTCAACACTCTCCCCTCTCGTTGCTATGCATCACCATGATCTTGCGTGTGCGTAGGATTTTTTTTTGAAATTACTACGTTCCCCAACAGAAATTGTCACTCGCCAGCCACCTATGTGCAAAGCACGTCGGTAGAACCAGTCTCGCGTAAGCGTACGCGTAATGTCGGTCCGCGCCGCTTCATCCAACAATACCGCCGAACCAAAGTATGACATGCTGGTAAGCAGTATGACTTATATCGCCCACAACTCACTTGTGTTCTACTCGTGCATATGACATCTACGCATAAAACCTGGCTCTGATGCCACTGTTGAGGAACGTAGTAATTTCAAAAAGTTTCCTACGCACACGCAAGATCATGATGATGCATAGCAACGAGAGGGGAGAGTGTTATCCACGTACCCTCGTAGACCGAAAATGGAAGCGTTATAACAACGCGGTTGATGTAGTCGTACGTCTTCACGGCCCGACCGATCAAGCACCGAAACTACGGCACCTCCGAGTTCTAGCACACGTTCAGCTTGATGAAGATCCCCGGACTCCAATCCAGCAGATTGTCGGGGAAGAGTTCCGTCAGCACGACGGCGTGGTGATGATCTTGATGCTCTAACGTCGCAGGGCTTCGCCTAAGCACCGCTACAATATTATCGAGGATTATGGTGGAGGGGGGCACCGCACACGGCTAATAGATCTCAGGGATCAATTGTTGTGTCTACAGGTGCCCTCCTGCCCCCGTATATAAAGGAGCAAGGGGGAGGGGGCGGCCGGCCAGGAGGAGGCGCGCCAGGAGGAGTCCTACT
This sequence comes from Aegilops umbellulata, assembly GCA_032464435.1. NCBI lineage: Eukaryota > Viridiplantae > Streptophyta > Magnoliopsida > Poales > Poaceae > Aegilops > Aegilops umbellulata. The sequence goes on from CP136058.1 coordinate 339,413,145, forward strand.
CCTACCGGGAGTAGGACTCCCTCCTTTCCTTGTCCAAGTAGGAGAGGGGGAAGGAAGGGAGAGAGGAGAGGAAGGAAAGGGGGGGGGGCGCCGCCCCCTCCTTTTCCAATTCGGACTAGAGGGGGAGGGGGCCCGCGGCCTGCCCTGGCCGCCCCTCCTCTGCTCCACTTTGGGCCCATGAGGCCCATTAACACCCCAGGGGGTTCCGGTAACCCCCGGTACTCCGTTCTATATCCGATAACCCCCGGAACCATTCCGGTTTCCGAATATAGTCGTCCAATATATCAATCTTTATGTCTTGACCATTTCGAGACTCCTCGTCAAGTCGTGATCATATCCGAGACTCCGTACAACCTTCGGTACATCAAAATTCATAAACTCATAATTAAACCGTCAACGAAACCTTAAGCGTGCGGACCCTACGGGTTCGAGAACTATGTAGACATGACCGATACACGTCTCCGGTCAATAACCAATAGCGGAACCTGGATGCTCATATTGACTCCCATATATTCTACGAAGATCTTTATCGGTCAGACCGCATAACAACATACGTTGTTCCCTTTGTCATCGGTGTTACTTGCCCGAGATTCGACCGTCGGTATCTCGATACCTAGTTTAATCTTGTTACTGGCAAGTCTCTTTACTCGTTCCGTAATACATCATCTCACAACCAACTCATTAGTTGCAATGCTTGCAAGGCTTATGTGATGTGCATTACCGAGAGGGCCCAGAGATACCTCTCAGACAATCAAAGTGACAAATCCTAATCTCGAAATACGCCAACCCAACATGTACCTTTGGAGACACCTATAGAGCTCCTTTATAATCACCCAGTTACGTTGTGACGTTTGGTAGCACACAAAGTGTTCCTCCGGCAAACGGGAGTTGCATAATCTCATATTCATAGGAACATGTATAAGTCATGAAGAAAGCAATAGCAACATACTAAACGATCGTGTGCTAAGCTAATGGAATGGGTCATGTCAATCACATCATTATTCTAATGATGTGATCCCGTTAATCAAATAACAACTCTTTTATTCATGGTTAGGAAACATAACCATCTTTGATTAACGAGCTAGTCAAGTAGAGGCATACTAGTGACACTTTGTTTGTCTATGTATTCACACATGTATTATGTTTCCGGTTAATACAATTCTAGCATGAATAATAAACATTTATCATGATATAAGGAAATAAATAACTTTATTATTGCCTCTAGGGCATATTTCCTTCAAAAGGGTCAAATGTTCAACTCATTAGTCCCGGTTTGTAACTGAACTGGCACTAATGTGACCATTAGTGCCGGTTCGAACGGCTATACATTAGTGCCGGTTTGTGTTGAACCTTTAGTACCGGTTCGTGCCACGAACCGGTACTAAAGGGGTGGTGGCAGTCTGGCGTCAGGCCGGGGCCCCACGAGCCCATTTAGTGCCTGTTTGTGACACAAACTGGTACTAAAGGTCTAACCTATAGTACCGGTTTGTGTCACCAACCGGCACTAAAGAGTCTTAACCTATAGTCCCGGTTGGAGACACACACCGGCACTATAGGGCAATTTTCAAACTCTACCCCCCTCCCCCGTGTATCGCCATTTCAGTTTTGAAAAAATCAAAAGAAAATGATAAAAATTTCAAAAAATAAAATCCTTCGAGAGTTAGTTATATTACTACATCTACTAGTTAGGAAAAATTTAAAAAGTTAAATTTGGACATGTTCTGCAAAAAGTGTAGGCAAAATGTAAAACGGCTATAAGTTTTGCATACGATGTCGAAAAAAACGTATAATATATCAAAATATTCAGCACGAAAACCCGCATCCGATTTTGACGGCCTATGGCCTGTTTGCAAATTTTTAGAATCCTCAAATTCTAAAAAAAGAAGATATGCTCAAATTTCACTTTTTCTGAATCTTGGTCAAACTATGGTCAAACTACTTATTCAAGAAATATTAGTGTTACTAAATGATTATTCAACAATATTAGTGTTACTAAATAATTATTTCAGTTTTTTGGATTTTGGTCAAATCTGGTCAAACTACTTATTCAAGAAATATTAATGTTACTAAATAATTACTGTTTTTTAGAATAATAGTTTCAAACTCAAACGGTGAAACGTGTGACGTAATGCTCAAGTAAACTCCTGAGGGTTAATAGGATTGACAACTTACATTTGTGAGGAAAACAACAAGTGCAGACTTGGAAAGTGGGGGGAATAGAACTCCGAAGTTAAGCGTGGTCAGGCTGGGGTAGTGAGAGGATGAGTGACCGGCCGGAAAGTTAGATGATTTGGAATCAGTGATCCATACTTGAGCAGTTAGGAGGGGTGATTAGAGACTAAATCATCAAATAATTTAGCAAATAAAAAATCAATTTTTTTTCCAAAAATTTCAAAAATAAAGGCCCTTGCGAACCAGTAATAAAGCTCCGTTTTCTACTAGTGCTTGTTTTGTATAGATGAAGCCACACTGTAGTGAGGGCACTATACTCTTGTCGACACACTTGGGTGTGCTTGACCTATGCTAACCCGAGTCAAATTGTTGTGCAATTATAGACGCACTATGTGTAACTCATTACAAACAACTTTTAATGAGTTTATTACTTACTGATATCATTGGAGTATGCATAAGTTGAAGAAAATAAAGTATTAAAAATTTGGCGTATTTGATTCAATGAATTTCAGTTTCAAACCTTGGGTAGTTGCCCTATACAGAGTTTATCTTGTTTGCAGGATTGAAATTTGCCCTAACAATTTGCACTAAATTCAAAAGAAAATAATAATTCATCGAGTCTCTCTTTGATTCACATGATTCCAGTAACGAACTAATATGAAAAATTAGAAACTGGATATTGGCGAGCGTTGATTCTTGTAGGAACTGAAACCAACAAGTTATGTAATAGAACTTGTTTGGTTGGCCATGGAAGAAACACATGAATATTTTGTGAAGAGTCAAGGATTAGTTGTTTGACACAATTTTCGGACACACAATCATTTTTTTGTGAGGTTAGACTCGGATGATTTTCTTTTGGAATTGCCCGTATAACAATTCACTGGAAAAATATTCTTGTGGTCTTTAATCTTGCAAAACACACAAGGTACATAGGAATACACACACACGCGCGCGCGCGCGCACACACACACACATATATAATCAAACCATCTTAAATTCCTATGAAATTCACAATTCCTTTGTTACCCTCCAATACTGATATCAGTTGAACTCTCTCTCTCTCTCTCTCTCTCTCTCTCTCCCTCTCCCTCTCTCTCCCTCTCTCTCTCCCCCCCTCTCTCTCCCCCCCTCTCTCTCTCAAATGTACTTTTCTTTAGTTCCTTTGAATCAAATAGATGAAATTCCTCTAACCCTTCCCCCACCACACTCATCTGGAAATCACAGGGAATTGTTTTTTCTCGGTGGTTCTACGATAAATATGGCACGCACCTAAAACACTAAAGCGTTTCATGCGTTTCATGTTGTGCAAACAAACAACAAACACCACATATTGCTCATTGCAATGTGTCAAATTCGTGATTGAAAGATGTGTCATTATATCTACTTCCTATGTTTTCCTATTCATATGTAATAAGAATCCTCATGAAACAGATATGCATATGTTAGTTCAAATAAATAACAATAAAATTAAACCGCGTCAGGCATCTGGCACATTTGTGCATGACCTATATCCCTCATTTATCTTATAACATCTACAAATTCAGGGCATTTTTCAAATCCGGGAGGTACGACACATGCATATGACAGTACATGACTATACATTTCACGATGTGATCAATATATCCTAGGGAATTCATGTAACTTAATCTTATGATACACACATAATGAACATATTTTTTATTAGGATTAAAATCCTCTAAAATTTATTAGTTCCGAAGAGAGCCCAAATGAAGATGTTTGAATCACAAGAATTTGTTTAATACCCTCAAAAAAGAATTTGTTTAATTCCCTTGGTTGCTTACACAAGTGTGCATAACAAGCACTAATTTGGTCTCGTGGCTTGCGGTGGTCTAGTTTACCGGCTCAGGAAGCATCCTTGTATGCGGATGTGCTCCTCCAAATCTAAGTATGATGGTAGTTCCTCTCTTTCTTTAACACTGCCTCGACGGCGGTGAAGGACGGTGTTGGGCATTGTCTCAACATGGCTCAAGATTCTGCCTGAGTGAAATTCTAACTTTACTTCTTGCGGAGTCATTGATACAATATTGCAAGATATCTATGTATTCCTCTTGTGGGAGCCACATGTGTACTAATCCATTTGTCTAATGAAATATATACGTGGTTATTTAAACAATAAAATAAAAGAATCTATGCCCTTCAAACACACTCTTGCTTAGAGTTTCTTTTTCCTTTTTTTGCTCAACGTTTTATTTTCAAGAAACATCGAGTACAACATAGAAACATTACTATCACCATCACCACACGTCACTTTATTAGGCCCGGACATTCAACACACCTTCATCAAGGGGATATGAGTAGCAACATCATTGTTAAGATGATGACTTCAGGCTTATTGATGTATCACCTTGTATGGTCTTTGTGAATAATTAATAAAATGGCTGCATGCATCGTTCAAATGTAGAGGCCGGGGGTACATCCTCCTTTAAAAAAAACCACACATCACTCACAGAAACATCTATCAAAGATTGCAGACATGAAGTTTCTAAGATTGGCGATGCCATCAGAAACATGAGCAAAATCAATGATGGCACTAATTTTTTTGTCCAATGAAGCACAATACTATTTCTACATGCAAGATAACAACCCACGCTATCTCTCATCCATATTAATCGCCGCTGATTTAGTATAAGATAAAAATATCTAAATGATAAGTGCCACACATGTGACACAAATCACTCTGGCCCAGAACTTTTTTAGAACTAAAATTGTCATTCAAAAAAAAGACTGAAACTTGCCCTCTAAAAAGAAGTTGTCATGTTTGACAACTAAAATTATCATCATAACGCCACTAAACTTATCATATAAATTTTGAGAGTTGCCATGTGTTTATGCCACTCGTATGACACTTATCCAGATCCTAATAAAATAGTATTGATTAGAGTACCAATCCAATGGATATTGATGTATAAACAAATGACAAGAAAAAGGAGTCGGCACGAAAGCTCCGAGCCTTAAAAGAACCACACTGCCGAGCAGGACATGCCCCACACAGACGCCCCCCAGTGGCCCCACCCGTCAGTCCCTCTCCCATCCCCAGTCACATCAGCCTCACGTGCGCCAAACCCCCAACCCCACTCCACGTGCCCCTTTCCTCCCCTCCCTCGCCGCCAGGCGGGCCCCGGGCCCGCATGCCATCCACACAGCAACAGCGACGCGCCCACCGCAGCGATAAAGCAAGAGCGGCACGGGATAAATATAAATAAATAAAATCAAGCGGGTGGGAGGAGACCTACAGACGTAAAGCCGCCGCTTCGTGTCGACGCGACGCCCTCCCGACCTCCATCCTCCTCCTCCTCGCCCCCCCTCGTCTCCGCGCCAGGACCTCGCGCGCATCTCACTCGTCTAGGGTTCCGGCGGCCGATTCCGGCCGAATTGGACGGCGCCGCGGCGGATCGGGGGCCGGAGGAGCGCGGGGGAGAGATGACGGGGAAGAAGCGCAAGGCGGAGGCGGCGCGGCTGGACGAGACGGACCGGGCCATGTACGGCGCGTTCCGGGGCGCCGCCAACTCCCTCTCGCAGCTCTACACGCTCGCCATGGGCGGCCAGAAGCTCTCCTTCCAGGCCGGCGAGCGCCACGCCATGGTACGTGCGTGCGTGCGTGCGGCTCTTTCTTTCATGGTAACTGATGATTGACTGACGGATTGATTGATTGATTCGTGCGCTGCTGCTGTTTCTGACTTGTGTTGTGTCAGTGGTGTGGGAGACCGGATTCTGTTTCCTTGAATTCGCCCCTTTTTGTGGTGATGAAAATTATTTGGATTTGGGCGGTTAAGACTCAGACGGTGAGGAATTTTAGTGGTACAACCTTGTCCTTTGTGGTTGTGGTGAGTCTAGATTGTTCTTGTAATTAGTTTGTTCACGGGCAAGCGAGATGGCCCTTTCGCTGGATCATTGATGAAATTTGTTTCAGTTCTGGGCATATTTCTTCTGTTTACCTGCAAATTCTGCTTAAACTTTGCGGTTATGTGTGGCTCACAATTCCGAGTTTCTTTTTTGGGGAGATGAGGACTTTTTTCTAAGTTCCTTGTCACACTGTGTGCTCTGACCTTACTGAATATTAAATTTGATGTGCAATGGCCAATAACTCATAGAGCACTCTTGTACTGCTGGGTACAACAACTCTGATTAGAATTGGCCAGCTTCCTTTGGCGATGGAGGGTATGCAAAGCGGAGGAGGGGAGACTTCGCTTATGGGGCAGGTTGCTTCTGGGCTGGGCTAGTACTAAGGACTCATCCTTTTCAGCTTTACTTCAACTGGTGCACTGCTTAGGTGTGTAATGCTTCTTCCAAACAAGGAAGGCATCCTTGGCATTGGAGTTCAGTATCTTAAGTTATGGTTCTGGTCAGAGCCTTACATGTTGTTTCATCATCGCTTTGTTGTATGCTTAGCTTCTTTCTAGTCGTAGTTTCCATACTACTACAATGTTAGGCTGTGGAATTCAATTGCATTAAAATCTTCTCCTGAGAATTATCTGCTCAACTCATTCAACGAAACGCTAGAAGATGCACCAAAATAAACATTTGTTTTACAAACTGGATTAGTGTAAAGTCCAGATGTGTTTTTGGTCGCTTTTGTTGTTGTTTTGGTGTAGAAGCACTGCCTTGTATTCATATGACTTATAATTTATAGTGGGTTTACGTTGCAGAGTGGTTGAACAGCTACTCCCTCTGTAAAGAAATATAAGAGCATTTAGATCACTAAAGTAGTGATCTAAGCATTTAGATCATTAAAGTAGTGATCTAAACGCTCTTCTATTTCTTTACGGAGGGAGTAGTTCGTTATGTTTGCAAATAAGATATATTTATTTGTCATGATCATCGTCTTTTTGTTCTGATGACTATTGCTGTTAAATGCCAGCTAAATAGTTTAATCTATACAGATAATGTGGGATTTGACCAGAGTTTTCTTACCAACGCTTAAAACTAAGCATAGCATTGAAGTATGGTATTGCAACTTTTCCCTATAATGAACTACTGTCAGGATTGGATACATCCTGAGTTCCTTAATTTATGTTTCAGGACTGCAAACAATATGTTTTTCTTTGACATGTTACCTTTAGTTATGAATAATTTCTACCAACTCTATGACTATGCATGCCATATATGTTTTACACACACAGTACCTTCACAATGTTGGCTGCAAAAAGTGTCAATAAATGGAACAGAAGAAAATTTGTGTGTAATATTTTCAGGCTTTTGTATGTAATGAATAGCCGTGTTGGGTCATTGGCCTCAACCCCTGGCCATGGTTGGCGGCAGCCATGTCTTGAGGTGATGAGGAATCAGTGAAGTTTGTAGGAGTTGGTAAAAAAAAGTAAAGTTTGTAGGAGAATACAGGGGATTAATTTATCACATGATTGCTCTCTTATAAAGGAGAGAGATATTAACAATCAAAATAAGAATCTGATACAAGTCAATCTAAATCTTATTTAGGATTCAAATTACTAACATATTCTTAATGATATCTTTTATCCTATTCGCTCTCTTCTCTTATCCTAACTGCTTGGGCGCCTAACTTTCTGGTGCTAGTTGTGAACTGCATGTTCATGCGGGTGTCTGCTCTATTAAGGTCCCACATGACATAGTGATTCTAGACAATGGTATACGTCCCAAGTGTTGAACCAATTAATCCTGCCAGCGCGTGGAATCCATCAAGAATTGTACCTGCTAGCAAGCAGCAGTTGTATTTTCTTTTATAGAATAGCACCTTCCACCTTTCAAAGTTCTTTCTTTGGCTGGCAGAAATCTGTTCTTTCTTCTCTTCCCTTTTTTCACAAATGTTTTTCATTGTCTGTTCCATTTGAGCAGGAAAAGCTGTATGAATGGATCTTAAGACAGCATGAAAATGGTTTGAGGCTGACAGTTGCTGATATAGCCTCGCACGTCCAGGTTAGCAGTATTTTTTTTTTCCTGTCTTGTATATTGAAATGGAACTGTTCATAATTAAAACATGGGCTTCAAGAACTGCTGAATTTTAATTTCACAGACCATGATGGTCTGAAACTCTGAATGGTATGGCAAGTTTTGCTATCTTGTTTCTTAGACAACAATGATGCATAATGAATAAGATGAGGTTACCATCCTTACACACAACACTGATCCTGTGCACACATTTCTTCCTTTGTCAATCCATACCTCTAGCCATAGCCCCCTAACAAATACTAGTTGCACCACTTTTATCCTTCTCCGCCATTCTAGCATACGATTGATAACTTATGTTTATGATCTGTATGTATGTCTAGCATGAGATTCAGTATGGAGGCGACAATCCGTTGGCCTCTCCAAGATCACAATATGCAAGCCAAAGCACTCAGGCTACTGTGCATATGCCCAACACAAGCAACCATCAACCATCTGCAAGCTTATTTGCACTAGGAAACCCAGGGTTGACGCAGCCCAAGAACTCGGCGGTCTTTTCCAACGCACTATCCAGCCCCGTGCGCCGGGGCCTCCAACCATACCATCTGGATCAGGGCGGGGATGCAGGCTACTTTGCAAACGGCTTAGTCCGCGAGCCGAATCCCACGGCTTCAAACGACTCATCCATGGACATGCATTCGGACAGCCCAGCTCACGACTCCTCCTGAGCAGCGCGCTCCACAGGACCACAGAGATGGAAGAAGAATAGCAAGCACATCCAGTGAAAGGACAAACTGGAAGAACAGCATATCCAGTGAAAGAAGAAACCGGCTGCGAGATGCCTGTCGTCACCGCTCAAGTAGGAGTATTCAATTTAACCCCCACCCCCATAGCCTGTTATGCTAAGTAAGCATGTCTTGTATGTTTTTCACTACTGCTTACAGCCTGTTGCTTTGTCAAGATACTGTGTAACCTTTGTGCACCTGTGTTTTCTGTTCTGGGTAAAATTGTAAAACTTTATTTATCTGTGCATATTACTGTCGGTCTGTTGTCAAGTGTTTGGTGGCAAATAACCGAGAATAAAACTTATTAACAGTAGGGTTCCTCTCAGGCCTGGAGACCATATACAGAGCACCAACCCAATCTATGCACCAGGTGCATCAATGGCTTTTGGACCATTAGATGAGAAGGCAACGGGTCAAATTTTGGACCATATCAAATTTGCAAAAGCAACTTTATAGTTTATTATATCCGGCCTGCACTTTACATCCCACTCTCTCATCAATAAATCTGTGTGTTTAATTTTTGGGAAACGTTTCTATTCATCCGGCTGATCTTTCGGTGCGCGTCAACCGCCTCCGTGGGCGTTCGATCGGTTTTGATCGGATGGCCAGGAGCCACCCATCTACTTCACATTCTTGCAACCCCATTCATGTTTCAGAAACACTTCTGCAACTTAGCACTTGTTGTAGACGGACTACATGGCTAGGTACGCGGGTGCTCGCACGTGCTTCACATTCTTGCAACCCCACCCATGTTTCAGAAGCACTTCTGCAACTTAGCACTTGTTGTAGACGGACTACATGGCTAGGTACGCGGGTGCTCGCACGTGCTCGCCGCCAGCCCCTTTGACAGCCGTCGTTCGCCGGCGAGGCAGGCCTTGGCTGTCCCAATTCCATCCCTCATATTTTCTTTCGCCACCCTACCGCTCGCATCTCCGTGCCCTGCATCGCCAAGCCACCACCCGACGTCGGCGAAAGCGCCTGAGATCCGCGCGGCCTAGTCATCTTTTCAGTGCCGCGCGGCGTAGCGCATGACCCCTCCGTCGATGATGTCGGTGTCGGGGTAGCCCTCCTTGCTGATCCGTCCCGCCCCTGCGCGGCATTTTTTGTGAAACAAAACCATTGTTGCAATAGTTGTTTCTGAAATAAAGCTCTTGTTGCAAAGAAGGGACCCATACGCAGAGATGCTTTTGCAACATCATCAATGTTTCTGAAACAAAGCTCTTGTTGTAATAGTCACCGATGTGTTTCTGAAACAAAGCCCTTGCTACAATAGTCATTGTTGTTTCTGAAACAATACGCTTGTTGCCAAGACAACCTAGATCGGACCTTTGTTGCAAAAAGAAATTGCAACAAGACCTTTGTTGCAAAAAGAAATTGCAACAAGACCTTTGTTGCAAAAAATAAAAAAGTACATGCTCGTGTCACGTGATCTTTAAAATTCTGCAACAAGAACTTTCTTGCGAAAAATTCTGAAGCAAGATATCTGTTGCAGAAAATAAAAAAAATACAGGCACGGGTGACCTTTAAAATTTCAGCAACAAGATCTCTGTTGCGAAAAATTCCTGCAATAAGATCTTTATTGCAAAAATTTAAAATACACTCTCAGGTGATTGCAACAAGCAGTCTGTTACGGAAACACCACTCTTGTTGCAAAGGGTGGCTGCTTACGTTTGTAGATCGGACGGTCATTAATGTGTTCGTCCAATGGTCAGCAAGGCGGGCGATCCTTTTTTAATTTCCGCCGGCGGACGCGTAGCGTCGCCCTTAATTTTTTAACACAAAGATAGCCATATATTTTGAACCAGTGTCTTGATTTTTAATACGTTTTGACTGGCAACTTTTGTCTTGACGAGATATTTGAAACAAGATCAATGTTGAATATGTTCTTTTTTTTTTTGCCATTTGAAACTTGATTTGGAACTTATTAACCAAATGCATGTGGGATCGACGTGTGGAGGGAGAGGGAGAGGCAGGGTTACAGAACTTATAAGACAATTAAAAGCTTATAATAGTTATGTTAAGTTCTAAAATACATCAATTTCAAAATATATTCGGCATTGATCTTGTTTCGAACATTTCAAAAAAAAAAGTGGTAGAAAAACTGATTTAGACGTATGGTTCAACAGATATGAATGTATTTATCCGTAAAAAAAGATATGAATGTATTTATGTTTGGAGAAAGAGAGTACATAACATTGATTCAATGATGGGAGAGGAAAGAGTAGAGCGCGGATTAATTAATTTTAGCATAACATGATGTCAAATGTTCTACCAATTCATTATTGAGCCTAATCCTAACCCTCCGTGTCATATCCAATGGCTCAAAAGCCATTGGTGCATCCGGTGCACCAGCACGCAGGGGCGGCGCGGCAGCACGTAAACAAAGAGTCATCATAACACGAGCTCCATATTGCCTGATCCAATGTCAGTACTCTCCCAGAGTGTGTGTTTTTCGGCCAAAGTCATTATTATGGCAGTCTATGCTATATGGTGAGAGCTGCTCTAAGGAGTTCGATTTCTAGCATAATCCGAGTTGTTTGGTTGACCGGGCCAGGAAGAGAAACAAGCCCACATGCTCCTCAAATCAGCCCTTAGCTTGCAAATAGCCACTTTCTAGCCTCTTATTTTAGAACCTACAATGGATTAGCAGTTCATCGCTTTAGTCCACTTAGGCATCGCTCCATGTTTCGTGGCGCACCAAGCAAGCATTTTCGAAAGCAGGAAGTACATATGGTTTTTGGATGGTCCAGGGAGAAACGCTGAAATCGACGGTTCCCAAAGGCAGACTCGTGTAGTGCAAATAACGCTTGGGAGATTGCAGGCCAAGGTTTTGGTCAACTCCTATTCGGCGCCTTGAGCACCCGTTAAAGTGAAAACGGTACACGACGCACACGTATTCCCTTCGTTAGATTTTCACGGGCTGGCCCATCTAGAGATTGCTTCTGTTAAGCTCCCAACCGATTTGGGAAGCTCAGCACAAAAAAGAAAAACCGGTTTGGGAAGCTTCAGAAGCTTTCAATCGTTTTTTTGTTTATGGTTTGTTTGCCTGGTTTTAGTTTTTTTCCTTTTCTATTCTTAAATTCGTCATTATTTTTAAATCCATAAACGTTTTTAAAACTCATGGTTTTCCAATTATTGGAAAAAATAACTTCGTGATTTGTTTTCAAATCTGTTACTTTTTTAAAATTCATGAATATTTATCAAATCCACGAAAATTTTCGAATAGGTAGAATTTTTTGAAATTCATGAATGTTTTCAGATCCATGAACATTTCTCAAAACAACAACATTTTTAAAACATGTGGATATTTTTAATCCATGAACTTTTTCTCAATTCGTGAACATCTTTCAAATTAGTGGACGCTTTTGGATCCGTAATTTTTTTTCAATTTCGGGAAAGAGAGATTCCAAGTTCTTCTAAAAAAGATAAACGGTCAAAGGTCACCCGGCCAACTGGTCGACAGTTGACGGTCACCTAGGTCAATCACAGAGAGTGGCCAGGGGCGTGGGCTTTTGACGAGCGAGCTGCTTGCTCGCGTAGCTGGGCTGGCCCACACGAGCGGCGCGCCGGCGCTGGCTTGCTACCTGGCGCAGAGAGCGTCAACTCAAAAAAAAAAAAAAAAAAAACTGGCGCAAGAGCGCTGACTAGGAGCAGCTCTCAAGGTGTTGCTCAAAAAAAAAAAAAAAGGGAGCTCTCAAGGTTTTGTATGCAACCAAATATACTGCACAACTTGATCTAGAGCCTGTATCTTCCGGCTCCACTGGGTCCTGTTTAAGAAAACGTGAAAAGTGACTCGGCAACTAAACAGGTCATTTATGCCTAAAAAAACAAGAACTAAACAGGTCATTTGTCAAAAAAAAAAAAAACTAAACAGGTTATAAGTTGCTGTAGCCTGCATCTAGTATCTGCGTAGAGAGTAAAATTGCGGTTGGCGCGTGGTAAAAAGCGGTAGAGAAGCATTGAAAAGTGCTGACAATCTTGTTCCCTCTGTCCATGTGATGTGTTCGCCGTTACTGAAACGTTCCCTGGTACGGACTTTGGGCCGTGTTGACGTCTTGTGTATCTCTTGTCGATCGCTATGTAGTACTAGGAGTGAAATTGGACTGTAATCGGTCAGATAATTTTGGTACCGTATCTTTTTTCTTGCGGGAGATAATTTTTGATATCATATCTTATTCCAGATTTATTTTCGGTTTTGGAATCTAGACAGGTGCAGATTTGAATACGAGATTATGCGGATTCGAATACCGAAATTATGGCGGATTCAGACATGGTACAGTAATGGAACGAAGTTGGATAAAAAACGGTCATGAGATGTGCATATACATGGAATATAAATATTATAAACTAAAACTATACATAGCCAATAAATCCTTTAAGCACATGTAAAACACTAGAAAGTTCCCCGCAAAGAAAAACACTGCAAAGAAGTAAAATACGCCAAATATATCATTAAAAAGACATGTTGAAGGAAATGCGCCCTAGAGGCAATAATAAAGTTGTTATTTATATTTACTTATATCATGATAAATGTTTATTATTCATATTAGAATTGTATTAACCGAAAACAGAGTGTCCCTAATATGCCTCTACTTGACTAGCTCATTAATAAAAAATGATTAAGTTTTTTAGCCATAGACATGTGTTATCATTTGATGAACGGGATCACATCATTAAAAAGTGATGTGATGGACAAGACCCATCCGTTAGCTTAGCATTATGATAGTTTAGTTTTATTGCTATTGCTTTCTTCATGACTTATACATGTTCCTCTAACTATGAGATTATGCAACTCCCGAATATCGGAGGAACACCTTATGTGCTATCAAACGTCACAATGTAACTGGGTGATTATAAAGATGCTCTACAGGTGTCTCCGATGGTGTTTGTTGAGTTGACATAGATCGAGATTAGGATTTGTCACTCCGTGTATCGGAGAGGTATCTCTGGGCCCTGTCGGTAATGCACATCACTATGAGCCTTGCAAGCAATGTGACTAATGAGTTAGTTACAGGATGATGCATTACGGAACGAGTAAAGAGACTTGCCGGTGACGAGATTGAACTAGGTATGATGATACCGACGATTGAATCTCGGGAAAGTAACATACCGATGACAAAGGGAACAACATATGTTGTTATGCGGTTTGACCGATAAAGATCTTCGTAGAATATGTATGAGCCAATATGAGCATCCAGGTTTCGCTATTGGTTATTGACCGGAGATGTGTCTCGGTCATGTCTTGATGTCGCTTGAAGCTACGTCGGTTTTTTCCCCAAAGAGGAAGGGATGATGCAGCACAACGGCGGTAGGTATCTCCCTCAGATGAGACCAAGGTTATCGAACCAGTAGGAGAACCAAGCAACACAACGTAAACAGCCCCTGCACACAGATAACAAGTCCTCTCAACCCTACGTGTTAAAGGGGTTGTCAATCCCTTCCGGGGTACGATGCCTGAAGATAGGCAAACGGATGTGAGATAATTTGTAGTAAATTGATAGATCAAACGCCAAATAAAATAAATAAGGAAAATTGCAGCAAGGTATTTTTGTATTTTTGGTTTAGTAGATCTGAAAATAAATGCAAAGGAAAAGTAGATCGCAAGCAAATATATGAGAAAGAAGACCCGGGGGCCGTAGGTTTCACTAGTGGCTTCTGTCGAGAAAGATAGCAAACGGTGGGTAAACAAATTACTGTTGGGAAATTGATAGAACCTCAAATAATTATGATGATATCCAGGCAATGATCATTACATAGGCATCACGTCCAAGATTAGTAGACCGACTCCTGCCTGCATCTACTACTATTACTCCACACATCGACCGCTATCCAGCATGCATCTAGTGTATTAAGTTCATCCTTCTTCTTCCTAATTTTCTTTGAGGTATTTTCATCATGGGGTTTTGTAAACACAACATAAAACATATTATCCATGGAAACCTTAGCATTCCTTAGTTGGTTTTCATCATGACCACTTTGATTTCCCGCAACAATCCAAGAGTAGTGTTGATTAACATTAATAAAAACTTGTTGGATTATGTCTAGAACGGGGAATTGTTTCTTGAGATTGTCATCAAAGATTTTATTTTCCCCAAGGAAATGTCTCAAAGCATAGTCACTATTGTAAAGAATTTCATCTATCATAGGTTTTTCACGATTCATACCATAAAAGTCAAAGATATCTCTAGCTTCCCGAATTATGTAGTCAAACTCGTTCATGAGAACGAGAGTGGCCAACTTTTTAGCCTTAGGATTCTTTATATCGGGGAGCTCAAAAAACAATCTTTGCAAAGTAGGATGGGTACAAATAAATTTACTTTCAAGTTTCAGAACTAGTGCTGAAATAGCATCCGAATAAGATCTAGTAGTTTTAAGTATAGGAGTATCATCAAGACTTAGATTCCCAACACAATTGAGAAATTCTTGGATACGTTCTTTTCCCATAACGTTCCCTTGACCCAAGATAAAAGTTTTAGCATTCAGATTGCCTGTACGTCCCATCTTAGGAGTCAGGCCGTCATCTGTTGGTGCCATACCGAAATCACTCATGATTGCAAGCAGAGAATAGATCTGACGAGAAAACGGCGAACGGGAAAAGAGAGGCGAATAAAGCGGCAAATTTTTGTGAAGTGGGGGAGAGGAAAATGAGAGGCAAATGGAAAATATTGTAAATTGCAAAGAGATGAGATTTGTGATTAGGAACCTGGTATATGTTGAAGATCCTCCCCGGCAAAGCGCCAGAAATTCCTTTTGATGTCGCTTGAAGCTACATCGGGTTTTTTCCAAAGAGGAAGGGATGATGCAGCACGGCGGCGGTAGGCATTTCCCTCAAATGAGACCAAGGTTATCGAACCAGTAGGAGAACCAAGCAACACAACGTAAACAACCCCTACACACAGATAACAAATCCTCTCAACCCTACATGTTAAAGGGGTTGTCAACCCCTTCCAGGGTACGGCGCCTGAAGATAGGCAAATAGATGTGACATAATTTGTAGTAAATTGATAGATCGGACGCCAAGTAAAATAAATAAGGAAAAATTCGGGCTAGCTGGGCCGAAGCCCTGTAGCCGGCCCGCTCCCGCGTCGCCTTCCCCGTCGTGGCCGACTGGGACTCCATCGGAGTCTGAGCCGTCGCCGCGGCCGACCCCCTGTCCAAGCCGCCCTGCCCCCGGCCCTTTATAATGCGCCACCCGACCCCCCTCCTCCACAAGTCGCACCACCGCCTCTCTCGGTTCACATCGCCGCCTGCCGACGCTCGCCGCCGCCTCTGCTGCCGCTTCGAAGCCACGCCGCGCCGCCACACTCCGCCCCGCCGCTCGCACCGCCGCCCCGCACCGCCTCGCCCCGCGCCGCCGACGCCGCTGTCGCCCGTTGCCTCGAGCCGCCGTAGCCGCCGCTCGTCGCTGCCCCGCCCTCGCCGGAGTAACCACCACCGCCGTCGTTTTTTTGGTGAACCGGTATAAACCGTAAATCCGCCCGGTTTTTTCTAATTAGTTCGGTTTAGTTTTTTTAGATCGGTTTATTTATTAGGTTAAGTTATTTAGAGTACGTTCGCCCGATTAGTTTTGTTAGCGAACGATTTCGTTCGTTAGTCTCTGTTAGCAAACGTTCATTCGATAGGTTTTTCTTTTTCTTTTAGTTTTCGGCCAGGGACCTAGATGTAATTAGTTTTCTTATAGATTAGTCCTTGACCCTCACAACTTTTTGCTCGTTTATCCAAATCCAACGAAACCAACGCCCACTTCTCCGTTATGATCCCCTATATCCAGTAAAACAACTTAAACATGTTTTCAAAAGTTTAAAATTTTGGTTTCAACAGATTTGAATTCAAACTTCTATTGTTCATAACTTGAGTTTTATAACTCCGATTTAAGTGATTATTTTTGCTAATTGAAGCTCTTGACCTAAACATTATGATAAGACCAAATCCACCTAATTTTGGTATTTTTAGAAATTGTTTTTCGTTGCAAGAGTTGTTTGCTTGTTTTTGAAGTTTTCCGAGATCTTTTCTTCGATTCTTTTGCATGAGTGCCTATGTATGCAATTGCTTGCTCAGATAGATTGACCGGAGTGTGACAAGTAGAATTATCAGGAGTTATGAGTGCGAATCATCTTCATCAACAGTACAAGGCAAGTTCACAGTTTGATCATATCCCTTCTTTACCCAGTTTTTATGCATTAGTTTCAACCCTCAAACATTGCATGAGTATGTTTTGATAACATGTGGGTATTGGGAAGTAGTTGATGAGGTAGGAACCTATTGCCCTTCGTTCAACCTTGGGTTTATACGTTATGCTTGTATTGCTTTGCTATGCTCGTATACATGGACTAGTATGTGAGATTCATGAAAGATGTGAGAGTTATATTTAACTAAGGGAAACTTAAGGTGGCTACTTTAATACACATCTGGGTCGATTGGTTGGGGCACCCTTGGGATACCAGTGGTTTGCCCGGACACCTTGGGAATCTAGTGTTGTCCTAGGAGATCCCGGGGCATCTGTGGTGATCATCCTATTGGAATGCCACCCAGGCTCAAAGGGATCATAATGTTATTCATGCTGGAAACTTCCGTGTGTAGCCACAAGCCATTATGGGCTCTGGCATAGTTGAGTATGTTGTGTGACCTCTTTCAGTGGTAGACTAGCAGATGTAGGGGATGTAGGTGGTACTGTCTACCAATCGTAAAGAGTTAATGCTTCTGAAAGACTGTGTCTCGGTCATCCGTTTCTCAAACATCATGTAGTGCGAGAAATTCAAGGGAGTAGATCGAGTCTTGTGGGGAAAAGTGTGCAAACCTCTGCAGAGTGTACAAACTAATCATGATTAGCCGTGTCCCCGATTATGGACATCTTGAGTATCTAGTACTTGAATTATTATGTTGATCTCATCACTCTATTTAATGAACTTGTTGGGTTATTATTATTATTTTGGGATTGAGTTGGGGTTACCTTCTCAATATTTTCAACAAACTTTGTAGTTAAATAAAATATATTCCTTTGTTGTAGGAAAAAACTAGCTCTATGCAAATGATAACCATAGAGCCTCCACCAGCCAAATATGCATGTAGTTATAGCCATTATTCAGCATTGCTATACGGTGTGAAATTGCCAGTGCATTCAATGTACTGACCTACATGGCTGCAACGTCTCATGTTGCAGGATTCTTATGAAGAGTAAGTGATACATTAAGGTTATGATGTCTTCACTCAACTTTGCCATTGGTGTTGATGGGAATCCACAACCTTGTTGTTACTTCCGCTATATGGATTGAGGTAATAGTATTTACGTTACTTTATACATCTGATTTACCTCTGTTAGAAATCCTCGAGTACTGTGTGTGTCAGCAATACCGATCTAGGGATGACACTTAAGCACAGAGACTTGACCGTCTGAGGTCGGGTCGCTACAAGATGGTATCATAGCTCATGTTGACTGTAGGACGTGACCCTTAGAAACTAGCAAGCCCATAGGAAAGATTTTCTCTAAAACTTTATTTTCAAAAAGATCTTTTACCTCTCTTATTTTTTGAGCTTTATCAAATATCCCTTTTAGTTAGACCATACCCCTTTCCCTTTTTGTCCACGCGAGGATTCAACTGGTGAGACTACTCCAAGAAGTACAAGATATCGGACAACTAAGACCACTTCAGAATGAAGAGGATTTTACCGTGCATTACAATAATGGAAACTACAACGGTTGAAGACTCCGAAGACTAGGAGAATTTGAAGGCTCTGAAGAATTTCCAGATTGGTATGAACTAGGAAGGCTACCCTGATGGAACATGTCAGACTATTGAAGCTGTCAATACCCAAGATGAAGGTGTGTCGGAGAAAGACCGGAACATGGAGCGTTAAAACTCAAAGTTTTTGTCAAGAAAACCCTAAGGTAGGAGATATCAACTATCGAATGATAGCTCATGGCAATGACAGGGGCAGAAACACGGCTATCCATGATGTTATCGACCGTTTGTGCTATCGTCACCGTGCTGAGTTGAGCATGCATTTATTTGAAAGGATTGGATGGTAGAAGGATGATGGAGCACCTATCAGCAAAGGATGCAGTTTTAACCTTAGCTGGTGTATCGCCAGGATCTGGAGTATTACATCAAGAAGTTTAAGACGGATCTTCAGGAAGCCGTATTTCACAAGGAAGCATTTCGTGAAGAACTCGGGACCCAGAAGCTGAAAGTAGCCAAGCAGGAGGAGCAAAACCTCGAGATACCGGAGATTCGTCAGGAACTAAAGGACAGTAGGACCATGGTTCATGCCAGGAATGTTGAAACCCAGAAGTTTGGAACGCAACTCCAGAAATATTAAAGGACGTCACGAGAGACTTCACATCAATAGAGATGATCTGGCAAAAGAACTTGAGAAGGACAAGCACGATCAGAAGAAGCCGTCAGAGACATGAACAAGACTTGAAGAGTTTGGCGACTTTGAAGATTTATTGACCTTTAGAAGACCAAACCACTATTATATACCTATGTTAGATGTGACGATTGTGAGCTGTGATTTGTTTGATGTTTTTTCGATAGCCACAAAATAAAATCTGTCTTTTCAAAACTATTGTTTGTATTGTGTGTATCCCTCTCTATCTCTCTTATCTCACCCCAAAACCCTTGGACCCAATAGAGGATGAATGGAGATGAGCTTACATTTTTTGGACCGATGACTCAATTGGAGACGGACCAATGGATTCAAAACATGGAAGATCATATGGAGAATAACACTATAGCCGGAAAGGATATGGCCCAGCATGCTCTTCAATGCTTTGAAAAGGGTGCTGATACTTGGTGGAGGATGTACCAAACCATCATTGGATGGCAAGGCGTAACCACTTGAAAATAATTTAAGTTGACTTTGCAATGGTCTCGTTTTGTGTCCCAGAAGTTGAAGCCTTATGGAAATGATATGAAGAAACCTTATGCATGCAAGCTCTGGGGAGAAATAGGACACATCCATAAAGAACACAAGGACGAATGCCCTAATTGTGAAGGAAGGCACCCAGCTGAAGAATTCCCAACTAGGCAGATTACTTGTTTCTTGTGTGAAGGGACTACCCACTACCCTGCTCGGTGTCAAGTTTATCCCGTGGTTCAAAGAACCGTACAACAGAAGAAAGAAGCAATGAAAGGAGCCCTCATGGAAATTTTAGAAGAACCTGTGATAAAGGAAGAGGTGGAGGACACACCTAAAGAAGACCCAATTAAACCCTGCACCAAGTCATGCTATTCATGTGGAGAAGAAGGACACATCTCCCAGAATTGTCTGAATGGGGATCTAGTAGAATTACCGACAGAAGAAGTAGAGTATGACCCATAAGAAATAGAAGCCCTGATTGGCATGGAAAAATCCAGAAAGAGAAATAGATTGGATTCCAGGAACAACCCAATTTCTACAAAGAAGGACCTGAGTCATATCACATGTTTTAGGTGCAAAGATTCATGGCATTACTTCAGCGGTTGCCCAAAAAGGAAGCCGAGGACCCAAGGAGGCTATGTAATCAGAAGGAAACCTCGAGACATGTCCGAAGAAATATGTTTTCATTGTAATGAAGCAGGGCACTTTGCCAAGGATTGTCCCAAAGAGAAGGAGGCTTGTTCCAAATAGTAGTAGTAGTGGGAACATTTCTTTTTATTATTGAGGTGTTGAGTTGAGGCATGATACGTCTCCAACGTATCTATACTTTTTGATTGCTCCATGCTATATTATCTACTGTTTTAGGCAATAATGGGCTTTATTATCCACTTTTATATTACTTTTGGGACTAACCTATTAACCGGAGGCCCAGCCCAGATTTGCTGTTTTATGCCTATTTCAATGTTTCAAAGAAAAGGAATATCAGGCGGAGTCGAAACGGAATGAAATCAACTGGAGAAGTTATTTTTGGAAGGAAACCTACCGGATAGAATTGGACTCTACGTCAGAAGATACTGGAGCTGGCCACGAGGGTGGGGGGCGCGCCCACCCCCCTAGGGCGCGCCCCCTGCCTCGTGGGCCCCCGAAGCTCCATCGACGTACCTCCTGCACCCATATATACCTACGTATCGTAAAACTTCCAGAACAGAGATTAGATCGGGAGTTCCGCCGCCGCAAGCCTCTGTAGCCACCAAAAGTCAATCAGGACCCTGTTCCGGTACCCTGCCGGAGGGGGGAACCCTCACCGGTGGCCATCTTCATCATCCCGGCGCTCTCCATGACGAGGAGGGAGTAGTTCACCCTCGAGGCTGAGGGTATGTACCAGTAGCTATGTGTTTGACCTCTCTCTCTCTCTCTCTCTCTCTCTCTCGTGTTCTTGATTTGGCACGATCTTGATGTATCGCGAGCTTTGCTATTACAGTTGGATCTTATGTTTCTTCTCCCCCTCTTCTCTCTTGTAATGGATTGAGTTTCCCCTTTGAAGTAATCTTATCGGATTGAGTCTTTAAAGATTTGAGAACACTTGATGTATGTCTTGCGTGGGATAACCGTGGTGACAATGGGTTATTCTATTGATCCACTTGATGTATGTTTTGGTGATCAACTTGCGGGTTTCGTGACATTGGGAACCTATGCATAGGGGTTGGCACACGTTTTCGTCGTGATTCTCCGGTAGAAACTTTGGGGCACTCTTTGAAGTTCTATGTGTTGGTTGAATAGATGAATCTGAGATTTTGTGATGCATATCGTATAATCATACCCACGGATACTTGAGGTGACAATGGAGTATCTAGGTGACACTAGGGTTTTGGTTGATTTGTGTCTTAAGGTGTTATTCTAGTACGAACTCTAGGGCTGTTTGTGACACTTATAGGAATAGCCCAATGGATTGATTGGAAAGAATAACTTTGAGGTGGTTTCATACCCTACCATAATCTCTTCGTTGTTCTCCGCTATTAGTGACTTTGGAGTGACTCTTTGCTGCATGTCGAGGGATAGTTATATGATCCAATTATGTTATTATTGTTGAGAGTACTTACACTAGTGAAAGTATGAACCCTAGGCCTTGCTTCCTATCATTGCAATACCGTTTACGCTCACTTTTACCGCTTGCTACCTTGCTGTTTTTATATTTTCAGCTTACAAAACCTATATCTACCATCCATATACCACTTGTATCACCATCTCTTCGCCGAACTAGTGCACCTATACAATTTACCATTGTATTGGGTGTGTTGGGGACACAAGAGACTCTTTGTTATTTGGTTGCAGGGTTGTTTGAGAGAGACCATCTTCATCCTACGCCTCCCACGGATTGATAAACCTTAGGTCATCCACTTGAGGGAAATTTGCTACTGTCCTACAAACCTCTGCACTTGGAGGCCCAACAACGTCTACAAGAAGAAGGTTGTGTAGTAGACATCAAGGCATGTAATGGATATGCAAGAGATTGTAATAAGTTCATGAAATCAATAAAGTCCATGTGTCATGATTTCATACATTGAATTTTAGGAGTTGTTACTCTATGAAGAAATATTTTGGCCATTTTCGAGGATATGAGAAATATGGTCTATGGAAGAATTTGTGCATTTCAAGGGTGGTAGTAACCTGTGAGGACACTTGACCCCTGGAAAAGATAATGATATTCCACGGAGTGGATTTCGGACAAAATAAGTACGAGTTTTGTCTCAATATGTGGGATACCCCAAGAATATGAAGGGATGAAGTACTATTGGATATAGAGGAGGTACAATGTTGGTAATAAGGAGCAATAGTAACTCCATGATGAGTCTGAGTAATCACATCTTAGTTTGGTACAAATAGAAGGAACGAAGGCAACACAATTGGATGGATTTAAGAATACTAGGAAGCTGGATGTTGGAATAATGATCAGTTGCAACCCCAGGATGAGCTGAAGTTATAAAAGTGATGAGATGGGCCGTAACCCATAGGCTCCAGGACCTACCAAGAGGCAAGCACACTCTTGCTAAAGGAAAAAACCTGGAAGAAGTTACGACTTTATCGACAGACGATCTTATAGGAATACCGCAAAACCTGAGAGTTGTGAAGGAACGATAGATGTTTGTTTGGCTTGCAGAATCCATGGATTTATCCAAACTTGGTTCGTCGACAAGAGAAATTCTGCAATGCTTGTGAGGGTGAACGAGTCTTAGAGTGCGAGAATCGCTAAACCATATACAAGGTAATGATTTGGGTGCGGGATGGATTGATCACCATACCGACCTACTCTTATTACTCGCCTTGCTATAAGGGATGGTAAATCTGAGTGCCTAACCCATAGTAGAGCGACGACGATCAAAACCTTGTTTAAACCTTAGAATGGTATGACAATTTTCCCTTGTACAAGGCAGCTGTTGCCAATCGTAGGATATACGGTGAGGTTCAACCCAGACCCATTTCCTGCAGGAGAAACCATAAATTGTTAACCACCATGAGATGTCGATAGCTGTTTAGTTTTGGTGCCAGACCAGTCAGCTAAGAAGACCCAGTCATGGAGGAACCATACCAAGATGAGAAGACAGAAGAATTTAGGAAAAAGGTTATGCCACTACCGGAAGAGCCCAGAGTCGGAATTTTCTCGAGAATTTCAGAAGACTGACCCTGCCAACAATAAGGATGGAGTATACGAGTTTTGACGGAACCATAACCATGCTTTTAAGGGTGGTAGCATTCCAGACCCCCCTGTGACGATCGATGGATTTCGAGAAGACCCCGAACCTAACCTATTTCTTTCTAGCCTCTTCGAATCTCGAGGCGAGATTCATTTTAAGGGTAGTAGGTTTGTAACATCCCAAAATTCTAAATTTTGGAATGTTATATTAAATAAATAGTTTTGATTGCTTGTTTGATTGTGGTGTGGTTGCTTGTGTGAAATTGAGTGAAATTTGAAACTTTTTGAAAGTTAAATGAGAGGGAATAAAAGGACTTTCCCAAACTTTCACATTTCATTTATGGTCTCTATGAATTCAAATTCCTTTCATCACAAAACCCTGGAGTGAATATGATATGACTTCTTCCATTGAAATAAATGAAAAGTTTTTTTTAAGATTTGAATTCCATTTGGAATTATTTCAACCTCAGAAACTTCATGCAACTTGATGATTTTCATGAGAGAAGATAAAATGACTTATGAATTCTTCAAATCATATGAATTATGAGTTGGGAGTTTAAAAGAATCAAACTAAAAGTTCCTCTGAAATTATTTTCAATTTGGAGTTATTTGAGTTTTATTCAAATTATTTTTTCTCCAAAAATAAAATACATGGAAATTAGGCTAAAATGATTCCCTACAGTAGAAAATTGAAGAGAAATAATTTTGAAATAATTTTGGTATTTTTTAAAATGATTTCTATTGGGTTTTATTGCAATAGTAGCACTCTTTGCTTTATTTAATTTTTTGTGGATTTTATTTGACGCTATAAAAATGTTCAGGTTGTAGAAAATCTTTTTCTATCATTTTTGATATATTATATGCCTATATAATATTTTTATTTCTTCTTGTTTTATTCTTTTGTCTACCTGTTAAAAAAAACCCGGGCTAGCTGGGCCGAAGCCCAGCCGCCGGCCCGCTCTCGCGCCGCCTTCCCCGTCGTGGCCGACCGGGACTCCATCGGAGTTTGAGCCGTCGCCGCTACGCCGCCGCGGGCGACCCCTTGTCCAAGCCGCCCTGCCCCCCGGCCCTTTATAATGCGCCGCCCAACCCTCCCTCCTCCACAAGTTGTGCCGCCGCCTCTCTCGCGTCGCGCTGCCGCTCGCCGCCGCCTGTGCTGCCGCTCCCAAGCCGTGCCGCGCCGCCGCACTTCGCCCTTCGCCGCCGACGCCGCTCGCCGCTGTTGTCACCCGTTGCCTCGAGCCGCCGCTCGTCGCTGCCCCGCCCTCACCGGAGTAACCACCACCGCCGCCGGTTTTTTTGGTGAACCGGTATAAACCGTAAATTCGCCCGTTTTTTTTCTAATTAGTTCGGTTTAGTTTTTTTAGATCGGTTTATTTATTAGGTTAAGTTATTTAGAGTACGTTCGCCCGATTAGTTTTGTTAGCGAACGATTTCGTTCGTTAGTCTCTGTTAGCAAACGTTCATTCGATAGGTTTTTCTTTTTCTTTTAGTTTTCGGGCAGGGACCTAGATGCAATTAGTTTTCTTACAAATTAGTCCCTGACCTTTAAACCCTCATAACTTTTTGCTCGTTTATCCAAATTCAACGAAACCAACGCCCACTTCTTCGTTATGATCCCCTCTATCCAGTAAAACTACTTAAACATGTTTTTGAAAGTTTAAAATTTTTGTTTCAAACATATTTGAATTCAAATTTCTTTTGTTTATAACTTGAGTTTTATAACTCCGATTTAAGTGATTCTTTTTTGCTAATTGAAGCTCTTGACCTTAACTTTCTGATAAGACCAAATCCACCTAATTTTGGTACTATCAGAAATTGTTTTCTGTTGCAAGAGTTGTTTGCTTGTTTTTGAAGTTTTCCGAGATCGTTTCTTCGATTCTTTTGCATGAGTGCTGATGTATGCAATTGCTTGCTCACGATAGATTGACCGGAGTGTGACGACTAGAACTATCAGGAGCTATGAGTGAGAATCATCTCATCAACAATACAAGGCAAGTTCACACTTTGATCATATCCCTTCATTACCTAGTTTTTATGCATTAGTTTCAACCCTCAAACATTGCATGAGTAGGTTTTGATAACATGTGGGTATTGGGAAGTAGTTGATGAGGTAGGAACCTATTGCCCCTCATTCAACCTTGGGTTTATACGTTATGCTTGTATTGCTTTGCTATGCTCGTAAACGTGGATTGGTATGTGAGATTCATGAAAGATGTGAGAGTTATATTTAACTAAGGGAAACTTAAGGTGACTACTTTAATACACATCTGGGTGGATTGGTTGTGGCACCCTGGGATACCAGTGGTTTGCCCGGACACCTGGGGAATCCAGTGTTGTCCTAGGAGATCCCGGGGTATCCGTGTGATCATCCTATTGGAATGCCACCCAGGCTCAAAGGGATCATAATGTTATTCATGCTGGAAACTTTCGTGTGCAGCCACAAGCCATTATGGGTTTTGGCATAGTTGAGTATGTTGTGTGACCTCTTTCAGTGGTAGACTAGCAGATATAGGGGATGTAGGTGGTACTGTCTACCCATCGTAAAGAGTTAATGCTTCTGAAAGACTGTGTCTCGGTCATCCATTTCTCAAACATCATGTAGTGCGAGAAATTCAATGGAGGAGAT
Source organism: Aegilops umbellulata (assembly GCA_032464435.1). Taxonomy (NCBI): domain Eukaryota; kingdom Viridiplantae; phylum Streptophyta; class Magnoliopsida; order Poales; family Poaceae; genus Aegilops; species Aegilops umbellulata. The sequence goes on from CP136058.1 coordinate 339,439,162, forward strand.
CGAGTCTTGTGGGGAGAAGTGCGCAAACTTCTGTAGAGTGTACAAACTAATCATGATTAGCCATGTCCCCGGTTATGGACATCTTGAGTATCTGGTACTTGCATTATTATGTTGATCTCATCACTCTATTTAATGAACTTGTTGGGTTATTATTATTATTTTGGGATTGAGTTGGGGTTACCTTCTCAATATTTTCAACAAACTTTGTAGTTAAACAAAATATATTCCTTTATTGTAGGGAAAAACTAGCTTTATAAAAAAATGATAACCATAGAGCCTCCAGCAGCCAAATATGCATGTAGTTATAGCCATTATTCATCATTGCTCTACAGTGTGAAATTGCTACCGCATTCAATGTACTGACCTACATGGCTGCAACGTCTCATATCGCAGGATGCTTACGACGAGTAAGTGATACGTTAGGGCTATGATGTCTACACTCAACTTTGCCATTGGTGTTGATGGGAATCCACAACCTTGTTGTCACTTCGGCTATATGGATTGAGGTAGTAGTATTTACGTTACTTTATACATTTGATTTACCTCTGTTATAAATCCTCGAGTACTGTGTGTGTCAGCAATACCGATCCAGCGATGACACTTAAGCACAGAGACTTGACCGTCTGAGGTTGGGTCACTACAGCCATCTAGCTACTAACTACGGACCCGAAGGTCTACAAAGAACTACTCACGCATCATCGGCATGGAGGTGGTGAACCCCATCCGAGATTGTTGGGGATATGACTATTAGATATGACCCGCCCAGGAGGGGCTGGGTCATCCCAACGACGGTTCATCTCAATGAAGCCTAGGAGTATATTGAAATGGCGGTTCTTAGACAGGCTTGTTAGAGGGCCCAAACCCTAAGGCGGCTTAAGGCCCATAAGTATAAACCGCCATGTGTATGTAAACTTGTATTATAAGGCATGTAAGATAAGTCACCGAGCCGGACACGTTGTATGAGCCGGCCGGGACTCTGTAGGCCGCAAGGCGTCAACCCGTGCATATAAGGGGACGACCCAGCAGCGGCTTAGGGCAAGAAACATCAGATCAAGAGCCAGGAAAAGCGTATTCGCTCCCTGGTCATCGAAACCCTAGCAATACCACCTCAAACTGGACTAGGCCTTTACCTTCACCGCAAGGGGCCGAACCAGTATAAATTCCTCGCGTCCTTTGTCCCGTTTAACCCCTTTAAGCTAACCTCATCACAATGGCTCCGCAACTAAGTTCTTCCATGAGGACATCTGTCGTGACACTTCCACGACAGTTGGCTCCCACCTTGGGGCGAGCACATGATGGTTTTGAGTTCTTATAGGGCAGCTTCGAAGGGATCAAGGGATACGTCGTGGGCCGGTTGACCAGGAGTCATCGCGGCAAACTCTACATTGACGATGCACGCCGGGGCCTTGAGGCCGGCTCAATTGAGTACGGGTACCGGGTCCCCTTGGCAGAATTCACGTCTTCATCGATCGGTGAATCGGGCCTTGAGCCGGACACCTGCACCATCATCATCGAGACGGCTCAGCGCACATGACCCGCCCAGGCTAAACCCGCCGTGAAGCATGCCTTTGTTGGATGTATCCATGGGGCCGAGTTGGAAGGCTCTGTGTCTGGCGGTGAGACGACCATCTATTCTGATGGTGAATTGTCCACAGGCGAAACCGACTTAATGTATCAGTTGCAAGACGGACGGCTTGGGGGCTATTCCGACAGTGACAGTATTCGGAACCCCCATGAGCCGCCGAATAGGGTGGCGATTGATGACCCACAAGTATAGGGGATCTATCATAGTCCTTTTGATAAGTAAGAGTGTCGAACCCAACAAGGAGCAGAAGGAAATGATAAGCGGTTTTCAGCAAGGTATTCTCTGCAATTACTGAAATAAGTGGTAACAGATAGTTTTGTGATAAGGTGAATTGTAACGAGCAACAAGTAACAAAAGTAAATAAAGTGCAGCAAGGTGGCCCAATCCTTTTTTTAGCAAAGGACAAGCCAGAACAAACTCTTATATAAGGAAAAGCGCTCCCAAGGACACATGGGAATATCGTCAAGCTAGTTTTTATCACGTTCATATGATTCGCGTTCGGTACTTTGATAACTTGATATGTGGGTGGACCAGTGCTTGGGTGCTGTTCTTACTTGAACAAGCATCCCACTTATGATTAACCTCTATTGCAAGCATCCGCAACTACAACAAAAGTATTAAGGTAAACCTAACCATAGCATGAAACATATGGATCCAAATCAGCCCCTTACGAAGCAACGCATAAACTAGGGTTTAAGCTTCTGTCACTCTAGCAACCCATCATCTACTTATTACTTCCCAATGCCTACCTCTAGGCCCAAATAATGGTGAGGTGTTATGTAGTCGACGTTCACATAACACCACTAGAGGCTAGACAACATACATCTTATCAAAATATCAAACGAATACCAAATTCACATGACTACTAATAGCAAGACTTCTCCCTTGTCCTCAGGAACAAACGTAACTACTCACAAAACATATTCATGTTCATAATCAGAGGGGTAATAATATGCATATAGGATCTGAACATATGATCTTCCACCAAATAAACCAACTAGCATCAAGTACAAGGAGTAATCAACACTACTAGCAACCTACTAGCACCAATCCCGGACTTTGAGACAAGAATTGGATACAAGAGATGAACTAGGGTTTGGAGATGAGATGGTGCTGGTGAAGATGTTGATGGAGATTGCCCTCTCCCGATGAGAGGAGCGTTAGTGATGACGATGGTGATGATTTCCCCCTCCCGAAGGGAAGTATCCCCGGCAGAACAGCTCTACCGGAGCTCTAGATTGGTTCCGCCTCAGTTCCGCCTCGTGGCGGCGGAGTCTCGTCCCGAAAGGTTGCTTCTTATTTTTTTCTCATCGAAAGACTTCATATAGCAGAAGATGGACGTTGGAGACCCACTAGGGGGCCCACGAGGTAGGGGGGCGCGCCCTAGGAGGGGGGGGGGGGGCGCCCCCACCCTCGTGAGCAGGGTGTGGGCCCCCTGGACTTCATCTTGGGCGAGGATTTTTCTTTATTTATTTTAAGATATTCCGTGGAGTTTCAGGACTTTTGGAGTTGCGCGGAATAGGTCTCTAATATTTGCTCCTTTTCCAGCCCAAAATACCAGCTGCCGGCATTCTCCCTCCTTATGTAAACCTCGTAAAATAAGAGAGAATAGCCATAAGTATTGTGACATAATCTGAAATAACAACCCATAATGCAATAAATATCGATATAAAAGCATGATGCAAAATGGGCGTATCAACTCCCCCAAGCTTAGAACTCGCCTGTCCTCAAGCAAAAAGCCGATAACAATAAATATGTCCTCATGTTTAGAGGTAGAAGCGTCGATAAAAATAAAATATGGACATGAAGGCATCATGGTTATTCTCATAACAACAACATATATAGATTTTGTCATATGATTACTTATGTTCAAGCGATGATCTATTCACAATACAAAAGTATGAATCATAAACCTTATTGGGCTCCAACAAACTATAATCTCAGTCATTGAAGCAATTGCAATTTATGATAACATCGGAAAGAGTCTATGTCAGAGCTTAAAAGCAAGTCCACATACTCAACTATCATCTAGTCCTTCATAATTGCTAACACTCACGCGATACTTGTGGTTACGGAGTTTTAATCGGACACAGAGAAAGATAGGGGCTTATAGTTTTGCCCCACAACCTTTTACCTCAAGGGTAATGTCAACAATAATGGTTCATGCTCCCCTACATCCAATTATATATATATATATATATATATATATATATATATATATATATATCATGTTCTTTCCAACATGCTGAGCTTGCCAAAGGATAAAATGAAAAAGAAAAGGTGAAGATCACCATGACTCTTGCATAAGGTAGAAGATAATAATAAAAGGTAGGCCCTTCGCAGAGGGAAGCAGAGGTTGCCATGCGCTTTTATGGTTGGATGCATAAAATCTCAATGCGAAAGAACGTCACTTTATATTGCCCCTTGTGATGTGAACCTTTATTATGCAGTCCATCGCTTTTATTACTTCCACATCACAAGATCGTATAAAGCTTATTCCTCCCACACCAATCAATCATACATATTTAGAGCGATTTTTATTGCTTTGCACCGATGGCAACTTACTTGAAGGATCTTACTCAATCCATAGGTAGATATGGTGGACTCTCATGGCAAAACTGGTTCAAGGGTGTTTGGAAGCACAAGTAGTATCTCTACTTAGTGCTGAGAATTTGTCTAGCATGAGGGAGAAAGGCAAGCTCAACAAGTTAGAGGATCCATGACAACATACTTTATCTCAGATATAAGAAAGACATAACTCTTTACGTTGTCTTCCTTGTCCAACTCAACTCTTTAGCATGTCATATTCTAATGAGTGCTTCCAATCATAAAAGATGTCAATGGTAATATATCTATATGCGAAACCTCTCTTTCCTTATTACTTCCTATTAATTGCAACGATGACCAAAGCTATGTATGCCAACTCACAACAAATTTTAATCATCATACTCTTTCTATGTGAAGTCATTACTCTCAATAAGATCAATATGAGTTTTTTGTTTCCTTTTTTTCTTTTATTCAACCAAGATCATGGCAAAATAATCAGGCCCTTGACTCAACACTAATATTTATTATATATAGCTCACAGACTCGATTACAAAGAGAGATCATAAAGCAAAACTCAAAACTAGATCATGCCAACAACTTTATTCTACTAGATCAAGATACTACTAATAGGATCGAACTAAGAAAAACGGTAAAAATAGGAGTTGTGATTGTGATATGATACCGGGGCACCTCCCCCAAGCTTGGCAGTTGCTAAGGGGAGTGCCCATACCCATGTGATTATGTCTCCTTCTTTGTTGTTGGTGTAATATTCTTGGCGATGATTCCCCTCAGGATGCGGTTCTTCTCCTCGAGCTTATTGACTTGCTGCTTGAGGTCCATTATTTCCTTGCGAAGCTTTCCTGTGACAGCTAAAGCTCCTTGCACCCAAGGGTGTTGCATAGATGCGGGAGAACAAGTGACACTCCTCTTCATATTTTCATAAGAAAGAAATCTAACATTGGAAGGGATAACCAAGTTTGGAATAGCTGAGCTCTGTAGTTCCCCGATTGTGAATCCAGCTCGGAAGCGAGAGGTGACTTCTTGATCCTCCATGGCATCTACCCTCATCAAGTCAGCCTCCATCTCTTCCTCCGTTGCTGGCCCAAAGTGGTCAGCGTCGCTATTTGCTTTTGGCTTCGGTGCCGGATTAGATACCCGGCTCTCCCCGACTGACTCTTGAGAAGACATCTTGCGCTTAATCTGTAGCAGCAACAGCTCGAAACGAAAACAGAGGAAATTTGCATGATACGAGAGTCAAAACCTTCGGGAGAATATATAGTGAATTTTTACCGACCAATATATGTATCGTGCAAGAAAACGGAGTCCAGAGGGCACACGAGGTGCTCACGAGGTAGGGGGGCGCGCCCAGGCAGGGGGGGGGGGGCGCCCACCACCCTCGTGGGGCCCTCGTGTCCTTTCCGGACTGTCACTTATTTTTCTATTTTTCTAAATATTCCAAAACGAAGAGATATTGCCTTAAAAATTGTTTTGGAGTCGGTTTACTTACCGTACCACATACCTATTCCTTTTCGGAGTCTGAGACGTTCTCGAAAGTGTCCCTTATGTATTCCTCCGGGGTTACGGTTTCAATAATATTGGTTTCAACATTTATGGGATTACCTGAGATATAATGTTTGATTCTTTGACCGTTTACCACCTTCAGATTTGTGCCTTCGAAGTTGTTGATTTTTATTGCACCGGAACGATAGACCTCCTCGATAACATAGGGGCCTTCCCATTCAGAGAGAAGTTTTCCTGCAAAAAATCTTAAACGAGAGTTGTATAGCAATACATAATCACCTACATTAAACTCACGCTTTTGTATCCTTTTGTCATGCCATCTTTTAACTTTCTCTTTAAACAACTTGGCATTTTCATATGTTTGTGTTCCCCATTCATCAAGTGAGCTAATATCAAACAACCTCTTCTCACCGGCAAGTTTGAAATCATAGTTGAGCTCTTTAATAGCCCAATATGCCTTATGTTCTAGTTCGAGAGGTAAGTAACATGCTTTTCCATAAACCATTTTGTATGGAGACATTCCCATAGGATTTTTATATGCAGTTCTATAAGCCCATAATGCATCATCAAGTTTCTTAGACCAATTCTTTCTAGACCTATTAACAGTCTTTTGCAAAATTAATTTGAGCTCTCTATTTCTCAATTCTACTTGACCACTAGACTGAGGATGATAAGGAGACGGAATTCTGTGATTAACGTCATATTTAGCAAGCATTTTACGGAAAGCACCATGAATAAAGTGTGAACCACCATCAGTCATTAAGTATCTAGGGACTCCAAACCTCGGAAAAATAACTTCCTTAAGCATTTTAATAGAAGTGTTATGATCAGCACTACTAGTTGGAATAGCTTCTACCCACTTAGTAACGTAATCAGCAGCAACTAAAATATGTGTGTATCCATTAGAGGCAGGAAAAGGTCCCATATAATCAAAGCCCCAGACATCAAATGGTTCAATAACAAGAGAATAATTCATAGGCATTTCTTGACGTCTACTAATATTACCAATTCTTTGACATTCATCACAAGACAAGACAAACTTACGGGCATCCTTGAAGAGAGTAGGCCAATAAAAACCGGATTGCAATACCTTATGTGCACTTCTGTCTCCAGCGTGGTGTCCTCCATAAGCTTCGGAGTGACACTTGCGTAGGATCTGTTCCTGTTCATGCTCAGGTACACAACGTCTAATAACACCATCTACTCCTTCTTTATAAAGATGCGGGTCATCCCAAAAGTAATGTCTCAAATCATAGAAAAACTTTTTCTTTTGTTGGTATGTGAAGCTAGGTGGTATAAACTTAGCAACAATATAATTAGCATGATCAGCATACCAAGGAGTACTACGAGAAGTACTTATAACATTTAATTGTTCATCAGGAAAGCTATCATTAATTGGTAGTGGGTCATCAAGAACATTTTCTAACCTAGATAAGTTGTCTGCAACGGGGTTCTCAGCTCCCTTTCTATCAATAATATGCAAATCAAATTCTTGTAGCAAGAGAACCCATCTAATAAGTCTCGGTTTAGCATCTTTCTTATCCATAAGATATTTAATAGCAGCATGATCAGTGTGAATAGTTACTTTAGAATCAACAATATAAGGTCTGAACTTATCACAAGCAAATACAACTGCTAAAAGTTCCTTTTCAGTAGTAGCATAATTTCTTTGAGCATTGTCTAGAGTCTTACTAGCATAATGGATAACATTTAATTTCTTATCAACTCTTTGCCCTAAAACAGCACCTACAGCATAATCACTAGCATCACACATAATTTCAAAGGGTAAATTCCAATCAGGTGGCTGAACAACAGGTGCAGAGACTAATGCTTTCTTAAGTATTTCAAATGCTTCTACACAATCATCATCAAAGACAAATGGTATATCTTTTTGCAATAAATTAGTCATAGACCGAGAAATTTTTGAGAAGTCCTTAATGAACCTCCTATAAAATCCAGCATGACCAAGGAAACTTCTTATACCTTTGACGTCCTTGGGACATGGCATCTTTTCAATAGCATCAACTTTGGCTTTACCAACTTCAATACCTCTTTCAGAAACTTTGTGCCCCAAAACAATACCTTCATTAACCATAAAGTGGCACTTTTCCCAATTCAAGACAAGATTAGTTTCTTCACATCTCTGCAAAACTCGATCAAGATTGCTCAAGCAATCATCAAAAGAGGAACCATAGACGGAAAAATCGTCCATGAAAACCTCACAAATCTTTTCACAAAGTCAGAGAATATAGCCATCATGCATCTTTGAAAGGTAGCAGGTGCATTACATAAACCAAAAGGCATACGTCTATAAGCAAAAGTACCAAAAGGGCATGTAAAAGTAGTCTTTGATTGATCTCTAGCCGACACAAGTATTTGAGAGAAACCAGAATAACCATCTAGAAAGCAGTAATGTGTATGTTTGCATAATCTTTCTAGAATTTGATCAATAAAAGGTAAGGGGTAATGATCTTTCTTAGTGGCTTTATTTAATTTGCGGAAATCAATTACCATCCTATAGCCTGTAATAATTCTTTGTGGAATCAATTCATCTTTATCATTAGGAACAACAGTAATACCTCCCTTCTTAGGGACACAGTGGACAGGACTTACCCACTGACTATCAGCAACGGGATAAATTATACCTGCCTCCAGAAGCTTGGGTATTTCTTTTCTTACCACTTCCTTCATTTTAGGATTCAGACGTCGTTGAGGATCACGAACGGGTTTAGCATCTGCTTCCAAATTTATTTTATGTTGACATAGAGTGGGACTAATGCCCTTAAGATCATCAAGAGTATATCCAATAGCGGCATGGTGCTTCTTCAGAGTTTTCAATAATCTTTCTTCTTCATGCTCTGAAAGGTTAGCACTAATAATAGCAGGATATATCTTATTTTCATCAAGATAAGCATATTTGAGATTATCAGGCAACGGTTTAAGCTCAAACACGGGATCACCCTTGGGTGGAGGAGGATCCCCTAAAATTTCAACAAGCAAGTTGTGTTGCAGAATAGGTTCCTGTTTAAAGAATACTTCATCTATTTCCCTTCTTTCATTCATGAACATATCATTTTCATGGTCTAGCAAATAGTGTTTTGAAGGATCACTAGGAGGTACGTCGATAGAAGCAAGACCAATAATTTCATCCTTACTAGGTAATTCTTCCTCACGATGTTGTTTACTAAATTTAGAGAAATTAAACTCATGAACCATATCATCCAAGCCAATAGTAACAACATTCTTTTCACAATCTATCCTAGCATTACCAGTGTTCAAGAAGGGTCTACCAAATATAATGGGACAAAAGCTATCTTGTGGAGAAGTGAGAACAAGAAAATCAGCGGGATACTTAGTTTTCCCACACAAGACTTCAACATCTCTAACAATCCCAATTGGTGCGATAGTATCTCTATTGGCAAGTTTAATTGTGACATCAATTCCTTCTAACTCAGCAGGTGCAATTTCATTCTTAATTTCTTTGTATAAAGTATGTGGTATAACACTTGCACTAGCACCCATATCACATAGGCCATGATAATAATGATCTCCTATTTTAACTGAAATAACAGGCACGCCTACCACAGGTCTATGTTTATCTTTAGCACAAGGTTTAGCAATTCTAGCAGTTTCACCCTCGAATTGAATAACATGCCCATCAATATTATCAGACAAGATATCTTTAACAATACCAATATTAGGTTCTACTTTAACTTGCTCAAGAGGTGTATAAGTTCTAATATTGCTTTAACGAACAACAGTTGAAGCTTTAGCATGATCCTTTACTCTAACAGGGAAAGGTGGTTTCTCAACATAAGTAGTAGGAACAATAAGATCATTATAAGTAACAGTCTTTTCTTCAACTTTAATAGGTGCAGCTACTTTTACTTCTATAGGAGGATGATATTTAAACCACTTCTCCTTAGGGAGATCAACATAAGTAGCAAAATATTCGTAGAAAGAAGCTACTATCTCAGAGTCAAGTCCATATTTAGTGCTAAACTTACGGAAAATATCGGTATCCATAAAAGATTTAACAAAATCAAACTTAGGTGTCATACCTGACTCCTTACCTTCGTCAAGGTCCCAATCTTCAGAGTTGCGTTTAACTCTATCCAATAAGTTCCATGTAAATTCAATAGTCTTCATCATAAAAGAGCCAGCACAAGAAGTATCGAGCATGGTGCGATTGTTTTCAGAAAGCCGAGCATAAAAACTTTGCATAATTATTTCTCTCGGGAGCTCATGATTGGGGCATGAATATAACATTGATTTAAGCCTCCCCCAAGCTTGAGCGATGCTTTCTCCTTCGCGAGGCCAGAAATTATATATATAATTGCGATCACGATGAACAAGATGGCATAGGGTAATACTTTTGATGAAATTCCAATTTCAATCTTTTATAGTCCCACAATCTCGTATCACATAGCCTATACCATATCAATGCGTCTTCCTTGAAATATAAAGGAAATACCTTCTTCTTAGCAACATCATCAGGTACACCTGCAAGCTTAAATAATCCACAAACTTCATCCACATATAATAAGTGCTCATCAGGATGCTTTGTTCCATCTCCTGCAAAAGAGTTAGCTGGCAGTCTTTCCATCATGCCCGAAGGAAATTCAAAAGGAGTTTCGTTTTCAATAGGTTCAGTAGGTTGAGGAGCAACTCTTTGCTCTATTGGGCGGGGCGAAGATACCCTGAACAAGCCCCTCAGAGAATTACTTTCCATAGTAACAAGTGACAGTAAATTTCAGCACATTATATGAATTTTTCCTTACCAAATTCCACCTACCAAAGGCGCTACACTCCCCGGCAACGACGCCAGAAAGGAGTCTTGATGACCCACAAGTATAGGGGATCTATCGTAGTCCTTTCGATAAGTAAGAGTGTCGAACCCAACGAGGAGCGGAAGGAAATGATAAGCGATTTTCAACAAGGTATTCTCTGCAATTACTGAAATAAGTGGTAACATATAGTTTTGTGATAAGGTGAATTGTAACGAGCAACAAGTAACAAAAGTAAATAAAGTGCAGCAAGATGGCCCAATCCTTTTTGCAACAAAGGACAAGCCGGAACAAACTCTTATATAAGGAAAAGCGCTCCCGAGGACACATGGGAATATTGTCAAGCTAGTTTTCATCACGTTCATATGATTCGCGTTCGGTACTTTGATAATTTGATATGTGGGTGGACCAGTGCTTGCATGCTATTCTTACTTGAACAAGCATCCCACTTATGATTAACCTCTATTGCAAGCATCCGCAACTACAACAAAAGTATGCAGGTAAACCTAACCATAGCATGAAACATATGGATCCAAATCAGCCCCTTACGAAGCAACGCATAAACTAGGGTTTAAGCTTCTGTCACTCTAGCAACCCATCATCTAGTTATTACTTACCAATGCCTTCCTCTAGGCCCAAATAGTGGTGAAGTGTTATGTAGTCGACGTTCACATAACACCACTAGAGGCTAGACAACATACATCTTATCAAAATATCAAACGAATACCAAATTCACATGACTACTAATAGCAAGACTTCTCCCTTGTCCTCAGGAACAAACGTAACTACTCACAAAACATATTCATGTTCATAATCAGAGGGTTAATAATATGCATATAGGATCTGAACATATGATCTTCCACCAAATAAACCAACTAGCATCAAGTACAAGGAGTAATCAACACTACTAGCAACCTACTAGCACCAATCCCGGACTTTGAGACAAGAATTGGATACAAGAGATGAACTAGGGTTTGGAGATGAGATGGTGCTGGTGAAGATGTTGATGGAGATTGCCCTCTCCCGATGAGAGGAGCGTTAGTGATGACGATGGTGATGATTTCCCCCTCCCGAAGGGAAGTATCCCCGGCAGAACAGCTCTACCGGAGCTCTAGATTGGTTCCGCCTCGGTTCCGCCTTGTGGCGGCGGATTCTCGTCCCGAAAGGTTGCTTCTTATTTTTTTCTCATCGAAAGACTTCATATAGCAGAAGATGGACGTCGGAGACCCACCAGGGGGCCCACGAGGTAGGGGGGCGCGCCCTAGGAGGGGGGGGGCGCCCTCCATCCTCGTGAGCAGGGTGTGGCCCCCCTGGACTTCATCTTTGGCGAGGATTTTTCTTTATTTATTTTAAGATATTCCGTGAAGTTGGAGTTGCGCAGAATAGGTCTCTAATATTTTCTCCTTTTCCAGCCCAGAATACCATCTACCGGCATTCTCCCTCCTTATGTAAACCTTGTAAAATAAGAGAGAATAGCCATAAGTATTGTGACATAATATGAAATAACAGCCCATAATGCAATAAATATCGATATAAAAGCATGATGCAAAATGGACGTATCAGCGATCTTCATGGTTGGCACCCAGCCGGTTCTTGTCTCGACAGCCGCCGCGGCCATGAGTTCCAGTGAAGAAGCCAAAGTATGGACCTAAGCCTGAGATTGAGTGCTTCTACTGCAAAGGGACTGGTCACTGAAAGCGGAATTGCCCCAAGTATTTGGCGGATAAGAAGGATGGCAAAGTGAAAGGTATATTTGATATACATGCTATTGATGTGTACCTTACTAATGCTCGTAGTAGCGCCTGGGTATTTGATACTGGTTATGTTGCTCATATTTGCAACTCAAAACAGGGGCTATGGATTAAACGAAGATTGGCTAAGCACGAGGTGATGATGCGCGTGGGAAATGGTTCCAAAGTCGATGTGATCGCGGCCGACACACTATCTCTACATCTACCTTCGGGATTAGTTTTAGACTTGAATAATTGTTATTTGGTGCCAGCGTTAAGCATGAACATTATATCTGGATCTTGTTTGATGCGAGACGGTTACTCATTTAAATCAAAGAATAATGGTTGTTCTATTTATATGAGTAATATCTTTTATGGTCATGCACCCTTGATGAGTGGTCTATTTTTGTTGAATCTCGATAGTAGTGATACACATATTCATAATATTGAAGCCAAAAGATGCAAGGTTAATAATGATAGTGCAACTTATTTGTGGCACTGCCGTTTAAGTCATGTTGGTGTAAAGCGCATGAAGAAACTCCATGCTGATGGGCTTTTGGAATCACTTGATGCTTGCGAACCATGCCTCATGGGCAAAATGACTAAGACTCCGTTCTCCGGAACAATGGAGCGAGCAACAGACTTGATGGAAATAATACATACCGATGTATGCGGTCCGATGAGTGTTGTGGCTCGCGGCGGGTATTGTTATTTTCTGACCTTCACAGATGATTTGAGCAGATATGGGTATATCTACTTGATGAAACATAAGTCTGAAACATTTGAAAAGTTCAAAGAATTTCGGAGTGAAGTGGAAAATCATCATAACAAGAAAATAAAGTTTCTATGATCTGATCGTGGAGGTGAATATTTGAGTTATGAGTTTGGTCTTCATTTGAAACAATGTGGAATAGTTTCGCAACTCACGCCACCTGGAACACCAAAGCGTAATGGTGTGTCCGAATGTCGTAACCTCACTTTATTAGATATGGTGCGATCTATGATGTCTCTTACTAATTTACCGCTATCGTTTTGGGGTTATGCTTGACAAACGGGTGCATTCACGTTAAATAAGGAACCATCTGAATTCGTTGAGATGACACAATATGAACTATGGTTTGGCAAGAAACCCAAGTTGTCGTTTCTTAAAGTTTGGGGCTGCGATGCTTATGTGAAAAAGCTTCAACCTGATAAGCTCGAACCCAAATCGAAGAAGTGTGTCTTCATAGGATACCCAAAGGAGACAATTGGGTACACCTTCTATCACAGATCCGACGGCAAGATATACGTTCCTAAGAATGGATCCTTTCTAGAGAAGGAGTTTCTCTCAAAAGAAGTGAGTGGGAGGAAAGTAGAACTTGATGAGTAATTGTACCTACTCTCGAATTGGAAAGTACTCCCTCCGTCTCAAAATAAGTGTCTCAACGTTGTACTAGCTCTAGTACAAATTTGTACCAAGCTCAAGACACTTATTTTGGGATGGAGGGAGTAGTACATCACAGAAATCAGTTCCAGTGATTCCTACACCAATCCGTGAGGAAGCTAATGATGATGGTCATGAAAATTCGGATCAAGTTACTACTGAACCTTATAGGTCAACTAGAGTAAGATCCGCACCAGAGTGGTACGGTAATCCTGTTCTGGAGGTCATGTTACTTGACCATGACAAACCTACGAACTATGAGGAAGTGATGATGAGCCCAGATTCCGCGAAATGGCTTGAGGCCATGAAATCTGAGATGGGATCCGTGTATGAGAACATAGTATGGACTATGGTTGACTTTCCCGATGATCGACAAGCCATAGAGAATAGATGGATCTTCAAGAAGAAGACTAACGCTGACGGTAATGTTACTGTCTACAAAGCTCGACTTGTTGCGAAAGGTTTTCGACAAGTGTCGGTGAACAAAAAGAGTGGTACACTTTTTGTACCCCTATAACTGTGCACGGGTAGTCAGAGCCGCGCCCACGACCACACCAAGCAAGGCAAGGGAGGTGAGCCAGGGTAAGACCGAAGCTCAAGGGAACTGGAGCAACGCCAAGGCCAGGACCATGAAGAGCCAAGGGACGAGGCAGGCTCCCCCAGCAAGATCCTTGCCGGGACCGGCTTTAGCTGCCCCGGCAAGACCCTTGTCGCGGCAACTTGCCCCACGCTTACATAGCAAATCACCCTTGAGTCCACTGCCCCCATGGGGCAAGGATTCGGGAGACGTCTCCGTGGTGGCATGCAGATCTTTGTGAAGAAACACTCTAGATCAGATATGCACTAAGAAGATGATGACCCTTGGCAAGATACCAGCCAAGGAAGACCACGAGACCCCCGGCAAGCGCCTTGCCGGGGACGACGGTAGGCTCCGCAACAAGACCCTTGCCGGGGCCCCGGCAAGGCCCTTGTCGAGGACGTCTACAGGCCACCATCAGGCCACGCCAACCAAGTCTCCACCGCTGTTCGCATACAGCTGCTGACCCAACCAACTGGTCAGGCACCTGCGTGGCGGCATGCAGATCTTCGTGAAGACACCGCCACCACGCCACCTCAGCCGCATGCCTGCCTACATGGCACCACGGGCATCACTGGCCAGGGTGCGTGTCGACGCGAGGAGGAGCGGCGATGGACGGAACGGGCTTCGCCACCGCCCCCGATAAAGCAAGGACACCTAAGCAGACACATTAAATGCGCCTTGTCATGTAATGCGAAGGATAACCTCGCGTCACTGTACCCTTACCACCTCCTGTGTGCCACTGTGGCAACCCCTTTTTCCTATAAAAGGAGGCCCGAGGTGACCAGGAGAAGGATTCGGGTTTTTGGAGCTCTTCACGACTCATAGCTAGTTCAAGAACACAGATATACATCCACCAAAGCAGGAGTAGGGTTTTACGCATCCTCGCGGCCCGAACCTGGAAAACGAATCATGTGCTATCTGTTTGATCCGCTCTTCTTTCAACCCCGCACCCCGCTAACAGTAGTAGGGATTCTTGTGATCCCATAGGTGTCGTTCTCACCGACATCTTTGGCGTGCCAGGTAGGGGGGCACAGTTGTGAGAATCGGCTCTAGCAGTTAGTCCAGCACTCCTTCATCTTCGTGGCTCTTGGAGAAGGAAGGAGGCCAGAAGATCGGCACTCGAGCGACTGCAAACAGAAGCTAAGTTGCACTGAACCCTGATTTGTTCTATCTTTCTTATATGAAGTTATCCCCCCCGGAGATGTCACACCATTGTATGGGAAACCTGCACGCCAGGGAGCTCTCCCACGATTGGCAACACCCTTGCCCTGTTTCGAGTCCGCTCAACAGCTCAAGCGGTTGCGTCAAGAATGGCAGAGTAGCCTTCCGCGATCAACAACGCTCTCGATTCTAACTCGAGTCAAGCTCGACAGTTCGAGCGGCCGTGTTCAGAACAGTAAGGTGGCTCGCCTGGCAGCACGCATACCCGACAGGCCCATGGGGATCCGTCCCAAAAACGCCGCTTGGGGCTTCCGCGCCGGCGAACCTACCCAATCGACGTAGGGCGCACATACAAACAGAAATTGAACGGGGAAATAACGTGCACGAAAATTAAGAGTACTGCAAAAGTTATGTTACATCACATCATTGCTGCGGTTCTAACTAAAGATAAAATTTGTCTTGGTCGTGAACCTGCAGCGGCAATGAAGAACGGGATGCCTAATCCCGGCGCTGGCCTTCTACCCTCTTGATTTCGTCGATGCTGCTGATGATGGGCTTGATGCGCTCCTTGATCACCGTGAGGTCAGTACCATCCGGCAAGCTATCCATCGCGGCTTCGAAGTCGAGGTCGGGATTCCAGTACGCCATCTTGGTGAGGACCTTGGTCATGGCCCCCCGGCAAAGTCGCCGGGCCTCCTCGGCCAACGTGGCCGCTCTGCTGGAGTGAAGATAAGCCAAGGCTCCAAGGATGCCCTCGAAGAACTGGGTCAGCTTGGCGTTGACGGTCCCGCTGCGCTCAGGGGCATACCTCATGTTTGGCATCCCCATGGTGGCCAACTGCAAGGTGACTCTGCCGGCGACGTCCTCCAGACAGCTGATCCATCTGTTCTTGCCCGCCACATATTCCTGGTGGGAGGCAGCCTCGTTCGCCCGCAGCTGCTTCTCCTCCTCCAGGCTCCTGGTCAAGGTCTCCTCCCGAGCCTTGCTCTCCGACAACATCTTCTCGAGATTCTCCACCTTCAGCTTGAGATCTCTGCTGGAGTTTTGCGCTTCGGAGAGCTCCCCAGTCCTGCTGATGACCGCTCCTTGCGCCTCTGCCAGGGCGCCGTTGAGCGTGCTCTTCTCGTTGGACAGCTTGAGGACCTGCTCCGTCAGCTCGTCCCGCTCTACCTCCAACTCCTTTACCTTGCCGGCATGGGCCAAAGCCTGGGCATCGAGTGCCTCTTTGTGCTTCTGCTCCAGCTCACGAGTCCATCGCACGACAAGGGCCTCGAGCTCCTCATCCTTGCCGCGGAGCATTGCGGTAAGCTTCGCCTCACGCGCGGTGAGGTCCTCTTCCTGGGAATCCAGTGCGACTTGATGTTGGTTCCGGGTGGCGTCGGCGTGGCAGCCAAGTTTGCCGCCTTTTCCTGGGCCTTCTCGATGTCAGCCAGCTTCATGGTGAGCTCCACATCACGCTTGGCCAACTCCTCCTGAAAGGCCCTCTGCTCCTCGCGAGTCTGGTGGAACCAGGTCTGCGTCTCAGTGACGCGCGCCTTGAAGTCCACCTCCGCCTTGTCCATCGTCGCCGTCCTGGACTATACCTTGTCCAGACGGGCACGGTGGAGCGCTTGGAGTTTTTGGAAATTGGCCCCCATGGAGCGGAAAAGCTGCTCTTTGAGGGAACCATCACCGCCAACGCTCGGTTCATCGACCACCTCGATCCCTGTGACGCCCCCGATTCAATCGTACACTAATCATGCACGCAAATGTGTACGATCAAGATCAGGGACTCACGGGAAGGTATCACAACACAACTCTACAAATAGAATAAGTCATACAAGCATCATAATACAAGCCAGGGGCCTCGAGGGCTCGAATACAAGTGCTCGATCATAGACGAGTCAGCGGAAGCAACAATATCTGAGTACAGACATAAGTTAAACAAGTTTGCCTTAAGAAGGCTAGCACAAACTGGGATACAGATCGAAAGAGGCGCAGGCCTCCTGCCTGGGATCCTCCTAACTACTCCTGGTCGTCGTCAGCAGGCTGCACGTAGTAGTAGGCACCTCCAGAGTAGTAGGAGTCGTCGTCGACGGTGGCGTCTGGATCCTGGGCTCCAGCATCTGGTTGCGGCAACCGGGTAGAAGGGAAAGGGGGGAAAAGGGGGAGAAAAGCAACCGTGAGTACTCATCCAAAGTACTCGCAAGCAAGGAGCTATACTACATATGCATGGATATATGTGTAAAGGGCCATATCAGTGGACTGAACTGCAGAATGCCAGAATAAGAGGGGGATAGCTAGTCTTATCGAAGACTACGCTTCTGGTCGCCTCCGTCTTGCAGCACATAGAAGAGAGTAGACTGAAGTCCTCCAAGTAGCATCGCATAGCATAATCCTACCCGGCGACCCCCTCCTCGATGCCCTGTTAGAGAGTGATCACCGGGTTGTATCTGGCACTTGAAAGGGTGTGTTTTATTAAGTATCCGGTTCTAGTTGTCATAAGGTCAAGGTACAACTCCGGGTCGTCCTTTTACCGAGGGACACGGCTATTCGAATAGATAAACTTCCCTGCAGGGGTGCACCACATAGCCCAACACGCTTGATCCCATTTGGCCGGACACACTTTCCTGGGTCATGCCCGGCCTCGGAAGATCAACACGTCGCAGCCCCACCTAGGCACAACAGAGCGGTCAGCACGCCGGTCTAAACCTAAGCGCGCAGGGGTCTGGGCCCATCGCCCTGAGCACACCTGCACGTTGCGTACGCGGCCAGAGAGCAGACCTAGCAACCTCCATTTCAAAGGAAGTCACGTTACGCGGTCCAACCCGGCGCGCGCCGCTCAGTCGCTGACATCACGAAGTGCTTCGGCTGATACCACGACGTCGGGATACCCATAACTACTCCCGCGTAGGTGGTTAGTGCGTATAGACCAAATGGCCAGACTCAGATCAAATACCCAGATCTCGTTAAGTGTGTTAAGTATCGCGAACGCCGACTAGGGCCAGGCCCACCTCTCTACTAGGTGGTCTGAACCTGCCCTGTCGCTCCGCCACAAAGTAATAGTCGGGGGCCGTCGGGAACCCAGGCCCACCTCTACCGGGATGGAGCCACCCGCCCCTTCAGCCCCCATCTTCGAACAGTATCACATGTAATGTAACAGTGTAAAGTATATAGTATATGCCCGTGATCACCCCCAAGTGATCACGGCCCGATAGTATAGCATGGCAGACGGACAAGAGTGTAGGGGCATTGATGGAACACTAGCATCCTATACTAAGCAAGTAGGATTGCAGGTAAAGGTATCAACAGCAGTATCAAAGACAGGCTATGCATCAGGATAGGAATAAATAACGGAGCAATCAAAGCATCACAAAGCGTAACATGGCAATACGCGGTGCTAGAGGTGACCTAACGCAGTAGGAGGTGATACCGGCAAAGGGGGAAAACATCCGGGAAAGTATCCCTGGTGTTTCGCGTTTTCGGACAGAGGAACCGGAGGGGGAAAGTTGCGTGTTTGCTATGCTAGGGATGTGTGGCGCACGAACAGGCTGCGTAATCGGATTCGTCTCGTCGTTCTGAGCAACTTTCATGTAGAAAGTATTTTCATCCGAGCTACGGATTATTTTATATTAATTTTTAAAGATTTTAAATCATTTTCTAGAAATTAGCATAATTAAACTAATTTAGAAATTGCAATTATGATGTCAGCGTGACATCAGCATGATGTCAGCAGGACCAAAGGTTGACTAGGTCAACCCTACAGGTGGGTCCCGTATGTCATAGGTATAATAACCTAATTAACCTTTTAATCAGTTTAATTAGTTAATTAGGTACCTAATGTTTAATTAGTCTAATTAAACAGGATAATTAAGTTAATTAATTAATTAACATTTTTATTTACTTATTATTTATTTATTTATTTTTAAGTTCTCTTTTTATTTCCAGGGGCTGGGCCCCACGTGCAGTGGCACACAGGCCCACGCGGGCGCTGGGCATGGGTGCGGGCGTGCGCCCGTGGCCACCAGGGGAGCGGACTCCCGTCAGGGGGAGTGCGTGGCCCTGGGCAGGGACGGCGGCCACGGCATGCGGTGTCCGTGCGAGCGGCGACGAGGTCGGAGAAGCTCCTGTCGACGGCGACGAGGTCCGGTGGCCCCAGGGACGAGGTAGTCCGGCGAACGACGACGGCGGGGTCCGGGACGACGACGTGGTGGCGCCGGGGACGGCGAGGCCCGTCGTGGGAGGTGACGAGGAGGCGGTGAGGTCCAGCGATGGGCAACACCAGCGACGGGGTGCGGGGAGGGGGTCGACGCGGGCTCATCCCCGATCCAGATCGGATCGGGATGGGGAGAGGAGAGACGTGGGGAGTGGGGGGGCGATTAGCTAGGGTTTTTGTCGGTGGGGGGGGGGGGGGTTATAGGCCAGGGAGGGGAAGCTGGGCCGGCCTGGCCGGGACTTGGCCCAGTTGGGCCGGGGGTTGCTGGGCCGGAGCCCCGGGGGGTCCTTCTTCCTTTTTTTTGTTTTCTGTTTGTTTTATTTTATTTCTTTACTGTTTTCCTTTAAAGCTTCATTTAATTCTTGTTTTATAAAATACGAAGTGAGCAACTAAATTAGTATTACTAATTGGTCTACTGCCACAATTATTTTGGCACACTACTAAATTAGTTATATAAATGTAACTTTATAAAGGGCATTAATTTAATTATTATGCCCTCTGTTTTGGTTGTTTTAGTGCATTAAGATATTATATGAAATGTTGGTTTCTCCAACATTATTACATAAGATTTATTTGACACAACCCGAACATTTTAGTTTTAAATTTTGAAAACTTTTGTTGTTTGCCTAAACTTCAAATTTGAATTTGAACCGGTTTTGAATTAACGCGAGATTATCAACAATAATCGAGGTGACGTGGCATCATTACCAGAGGGTTACTGTAGCTTGATTACCCGGGCGTCACAATTCTCCTCCACTACAAGAAATCTCGTCCCGAGATTTAAGAGGGGGTCTAAGGGGGAAAGGTTTGGTTACGAAATTCTAACGAATCTTCTCGGTCTTAGCTGCTCTCCTCGAAGAGGTCGATCCATAGCGTTGATGTCTTCATTTCTCTGCTTCAGGTCATCATGATGAAGTCGTCATCTTTTCTTCGGAGTCTTCATCGTACGTACGAAGGATAAGGGGTAACTTCGGAAGAACGAACCGCTACGATGTTGCTTGTGTGGTAGATAACATCAATGAAGGTGGCGGGAAGCAACCCTCGATTTGAAACTTAAGAAATTATCGAGAGCAAAGCAAGAAGGTGCACAATAGAAGTTTCTAGCGCATAGGCAATCATTCGTTGCCTGATTACGAAATGTGAAAGAGGGGTCAAAGCAATGGGAATAAGTATCGCGTCTGATACCATAATAGATCACTAGGCAGGTGGCCCGTGAATTACAAATGAAGTCAAGCGTGGGGAATAACTTTGGAAATCGGGGGTGTACAGGAGAGTCAGGTTTCGATCCTGCGGAACTATGGGTTATGGGCCCACCATGTGGGTTAAAGTAGGGAGGACGGTGACATCTTGCACGGTCACGATAGCAAGGCATGTCAGAGGGTAGCCTGTTAGTTATGTCGGCAACAACATCGATACCAAGGACGAGGGACGAAGAGAACCATTTTCCCGCTCGTTGAACGAGGCGGACCAATAGGCAAAGTTCTCGTCCATCGGTGGTCACCGAAATGTCATCAACAATAGTAACAGGGTCTTACTGACAGAGGTGTACATCGAGGTGTTTACATAAGCAGTAAGTTATTACTTCTTAGATCATATAGATCACAAGAAAGGTTAAACAAAAACAATGGAGAGGAAAAAGGTGATCATCCTATTAAATAGTACAATGGAAAGGGAAGTGTGTTTAAACACATTATTCAGGGGTATATCCTTCACAAGGACAAGCAGATCAAGATATCCATGACAGGATATAACATAGAAATCCATTCAGGTAACGGGAGAGGAAGTTCATGACATTACCCAATCAACGGTGTTTGGGGTAATTAATGAAGAAATTTTAGCCTTGTGCTTCAAATGTTCTTATTGAAAATCGGAGTACCACATACATGCTTCGAGATAGCGTTGACATGGTCTTTAAGCAAAGGTCAGACTTTGGATACAGGAAGGATCCATCAGGAACTTATAGAATAAGTCTTACAATTTCCTCAGGTAAGAATGGTTAACCTTGCTAATAAGGAAACTATAACAGCAGGTCGTCCGGCCAGGTGTGCTGGACATGCCATCACCTCACCGGTTCATAAAAGACCAGTGTTATAACTCTTGGGAAAATGTTCCAACCATCATATCTGACCGAGATTCAGATATGATCGATGTTAGGATACCTCGGACTCAAGATGCCCGAGAAGGAAAGGTGCAAAATAAATTGACGAGACGGCATTGTAAGATTCTCGGTAAATCTACTATGGAAGCAAGTTCCGAAATAGGAGCTCATCATTAAACCAATGAAGGAATAAGGTGGTAGCTGATGAACTCAGCGACAATTCATCGAGGTTTCCAAAAAGGTGTATTTCCACAAGTATGTGAACCAGGATATATCATTTGTCAGATCAAATGGTATAATGATGTATGCTCGAGGGAAACATACTCAACTGAACAATGATAGAGGGGTGCACCCAGGAACCTGGACTAGGTAGCACGATCAATGTTCGAATGATGACTCAATAAGCAATAGACTTATAATGAAACTGTAGACCAATAACTTCAAAGCAATAGGGTTGCTAGAAGTTTAGAATTTACACATCACAGACCATTTGTCGGTATTCCGGTTAGAATCAACACGGAGACCAAGAAATGAACGCAAATGGCGAGAGATATTACCATATCAAGAATTCTCAAGAGGTGGTAAAATTACCACGACATTCTTGACATAAAAGGTGGTAATATTCCAAGGTAAAGAAGGTCAAATGCTGGATAGCAAGGGAAGCAAAGTATAGCACAAAACGTGAACAAGCTTGTGTTGGAGGGAAGGCAATAACGTGGCCGATGATAACACAAATCATCGGGGGCAAGGATGGTATTTCTCATTATGAATTCGACCGATATCTTGGAAGACCTCAGAATGTCGATGATGATCACAACACAGTTGTCGAGAGGTTTCATGAGGACGTAATTGATCAGCAATGACATCAAGTCAAAGGAATGATGAATCAAGAGGTCAATGGAAGCACAGATACGACACAAATTTGAAATCAAGCTTGCTTTTCAAGGTGAAATAATATGACAAGGAAAATCGACGTAAGCTTAGCTCATCGCCGAGGTGGTGCTCCGAGAATAAGGACCAGGGAGCACAGTTAAAATCACCACGACAATGATATAGCCATACAGGCTAGGAATGGCGTGCTCGGGTACAAACTCGTACTTAAAGAAGATTATCAAGTGTCGTTGAACCGTAGTGCAGACTCGGTTCAGTTATCGGTGTCTTTGAGTGTTTAATAACTTAGAGCCCATGAAAAATTGTAATCGGTGAGTATGTAGTACTTGAAGAAGAACTCATAAGAAATTATGCAGTTCCAAGATAATCTCGAGATACCAGGGGGTAATACTCGACGGTAGGTCAAAGTAGAGGTTGGACTGGGGTATTGCTCCATAGAAGGCAAGTGCTTAAACTTGCACAGGAAATGGTATTTAAAGGAGAACATGGTCGGAACCATGATTGCAAAGGATCAATTCACCGATACCAAAGGATACTATATCAAGGAAATAGTTACAAGAAGCTTCCATGATAGGATCTACATCGTGTCCATGGGCATGAACACAAAGTTCAAGGTCGACTCCCACTTCTTCAATGTATAACCTTCCATTCACTCCTCGCTTTGATAAAGGCATTAGTGTTGAAAGTTATACCTGGTGAAATACCAGATGAGTATGACTCGTGAAAACTTCCGAGTTCACACATATAAAGGAAGGCATCGGATCAACCCGTTAGGGTATCGTGGAAACATATACCACAATATTCAAGAGTAGATATCACCAGCTCGAAAGCAGAGCATGGTTGGCCAAGCACATGATACCATTTACCAAGGGCATTGTGTATCAGGTAAAGAACTCACAAGATTTTTGGTTGTGAAGGACATTGTCGGATAATAACCTGGCAATGGGTAAGGCGATCCACAACGGGGCTGATGTGAGTATCGGTACTCAACCAAAGGAAGAAGGAATGCCATGGCATCGGGTTATAGAAACAACT
The DNA here is from genome assembly GCA_032464435.1 of Aegilops umbellulata. Taxonomy (NCBI): domain Eukaryota; kingdom Viridiplantae; phylum Streptophyta; class Magnoliopsida; order Poales; family Poaceae; genus Aegilops; species Aegilops umbellulata. The sequence goes on from CP136058.1 coordinate 339,462,715, forward strand.
GACTAATTCAAAGCTTAATGCATAGAAATTTTATGATCTCCAGATCAAGGGATCAGAAGCAATCGTTCTGATCGAAAATGAATAAGTTCAACAGACTTGGAAGCACTAACGATCAAGGCATTGATTGGTCAAGAACCAGCTCATATCCAAATGACGTCTGAGCCAGAAGGATGAATCCTAGGATTCGACTGAGGAATGCGAGCATCCTCAACATATTGAATCAATGGACTTAAAATGATAAAGACAAGGGAGGCCAATAAGATTACGAAACTTATGGGATTAACCATAATGCAAGCAAGCGAGAATTTCAAGAGCAATAGGCTACTCGGGATTTTCGGAAGATCGAATGATATTTTGAAGTCTTTGGCGAAACACATGAACAACGGGGAATGAGGGATACTCGATAAGTGCGAGAATTATCCGTAGGGGTATTCAGGTGACAAGGAAGAGCAAGGCAGTAAGCTCAAAGGATTCTCGGAGTACCTTGTAATAACAAGATCGACTGGGAATAAAAGTAAGCACGACAGGTGTAAGTATTTATCCATAGGGATATTTCGGTGGTAGGGAATTGCAAAAGCAACAGGCATAAGGTCTCGAGAGAATATCGGAGAGTATTGTCAGAATCTTCTGTTGAAGCAGTCGGTCCTCCGTAATGAAAGGGCTCTCCGGCAGGAAGTGGTAACGAGAACCTAGAGTTTGATTTTAGCAAAATCATTTAACCCGAATAGAAGAGAGATCAGAGTCCCAGAGTAAAGGTCGAGGAGTAAAAGATCCTAGTACCACCCAATGGCGACGTGGGCCCATGGGCCGCACAGCCATGTTAGTAAAAGTTTTGCCATGTCTAGACTCAACTTCGGCCAAGGAGTTGGAAAGGGGGATTCCTACAGGCAGTCGGCTCTGATACCAACTTGTGACGCCCCCGATTCAATCGTACACTAATCATGCACGCAAATGTGTACGATCAAGATCAGGGACTCACGGGAAGGTATCACAACACAACTCTACAAATAAAATAAGTCATACAAGCATCATAATACAAGCCAGGGGCCTCGAGGGCTCGAATACAAGTGCTCGATCATAGACGAGTCAGCGGAAGCAACAATATCTGAGTATAGACATAAGTTAAACAAGTTTGCCTTAAGAAGGCTAGCACAAACTGGGATACAGATCGAAAGAGGCGCAGGCCTCCTGCCTGGGATCCTCCTAACTACTCCTGGTCGTCGTCAGCAGGCTGCACATAGTAGTAGGCACCTCCAGAGTAGTAGGAGTCGTCGTCGACGGTGGCGTCTGGATCCTGGGCTCCAACATCTGGTTGCGGCAACCGGGTAGAAGGGAAAGGGGGGAAAAGGGGGAGAAAAGCAACCGTGAGTACTCATCCAAAGTACTCGCAAGCAAGGAGCTATACTACATATGCATGGATATATGTGTAAAGGGCCATATCAGTGGACTGAACTGCAGAATGCCATAATAAGAGGGGGATAGCTAGTCTTATCGAAGACTACGCTTCTGGTCGCCTCCGTCTTGCAGCACATAGAAGAGAGTAGACTGAAGTCCTCCAAGTAGCATCGCATAGCATAATCCTACCCGGCGATCCCCTCCTCGATGCCCTGTTAGAGAGCGATCACCGGGTTGTATCTGGCACTTGAAAGGGTGTGTTTTATTAAGTATCCGGTTCTAGTTGTCATAAGGTCAAGGTACAACTCCGGGTCGTCCTTTTACCGAGGGACACGGCTATTCGAATAGATAAACTTCCCTGCAGGGGCGCACCACATAGCCCAACACGCTTGATCCCATTTGGCCGAACACACTTTCCTGGGTCATGCCCGGCCTCAGAAGATCAACACGTCGCAACCCCACCTAGGCACAACAGAGCGGTCAACACGCCGGTCTAAACCTAAGCGCGCAGGGGTCTGGGCCCATCGCCCTGAGCACACTTGCACGTTGCGTACGCGGCCAGAGAGCAGACCTAGCAACCTCCATTTCAAAGGAAGTCACGTTACGCGGTCCAACCCGGCGCGCGCCGCTCAGTCGTTGACATCACGAAGTGCTTCGGCTGATACCACGACGTCGGGATACCCATAACTACTCCCGCGTAGGTGGTTAGTGCGTATAGACCAAATGGCCAGACTCAGATCAAATACCCAGATCTCGTTAAGTGTGTTAAGTATCGCGAACGCCGACTAGGGCCAGGCCCACCTCTCTCCTAGGTGGTCTGAACCTGCCCTGTCGCTCCGCCACAAAGTAACAGTCGGGGGCCGTCGGGAACCCAGGCCCACCTCTACCGGGATGGAGCCACCTGCCCCTTCAGCCCCCATCTCCGAACAGTATCACATGTAATGTAACAGTGTAAAGTATATAGTATATGCCCGTGATCACCCCCGAGTGATCACGGCCCGATAGTATAGCATGGCAGATGGACAAGAGTGTAGGGGCACTGATGGAACACTAGCATCCTATACTAAGCAAGTAGGATTGCAGGTAAAGGTATCAATAGCAGTATCAAAGACAGGCTATGCATCAGGATAGGAATAACGAAAGCAGTAACATGCTACACTACTCTAATGCAAGCAGTATAGAGGAGAGTAGGCGATATCTGGTGATCAAGGGGGGGGGGCTTGCCTGGTTGCTCAAACAAGAAGGAGGTTTCGTCAACAACGTAGTCGATCGGGGCACCAGCAGCGGCGTCGGTCTCGGTGTCTACCGGAAAGAAGTAACGGACAGGGAACACAATAAATAACAGAGCAATCAAAGCATCACAAAGCGTAACATGGCAATACGCGGTGCTAGAGGTGACCTAACGCAGTAGGAGGTGATACCGGCAAAGGGGGAAAACATCCGGGAAAGTATCCCCGGTGTTTCACGTTTTCGGACAGAGGAACCGGAGGGGGAAAGTTGCGTGTTTGCTATGCTAGGGATATGTAGCGGACGAACAGGCTGCGTAATCGGATTCATCTCGTCGTTCTGAGCAACTTTCATGTAGAAAGTATTTTCATCCGAGCTACGGATTATTTTATATTAATTTTTAAAGATTTTAAATCATTTTCTAGAAATTAGCATAATTAAACTAATTTAGAAATTGCAATTATGATGTCAGCGTGACATTAGCATGATGTCAGCAGGACCAAAGGTTGACTAGGTCAACCCTACAGGTGGGTCCCGTATGTCATAGGTATAATAACCTAATTAACCTTTTAATCAGTTTAATTAGTTAATTAGGTACCTAATGTTTAATTAGTCTAATTAAACAGGATAATTAAGTTAATTAATTAATTAACATTTTTATTTACTTATTATTTATTTATTTATTTTTAAGTTCTCTTTTTATTTCCAGGGGCTGGGCCCCACGTGCAGTGGCACACAGGCCCACGCGGGCGCTGGGCATGGGTGCGGGCGTGCGCCCGTGGCCACCAGGGGAGCGGACTCCCGTCAGGGGGAGTGCGTGGCCCTGGGCAGGGACGGCGGCCACGGCATGCGGTGTCCGTGCGAGCGGCGACGAGGTCGGAGAAGCTCCTGTCGACGGCGACGAGGTCCGGTGGCCCCAGGGACGAGGTAGTCCGGCGAACGACGACGGCGGGGTCCGGGACGACGACGTGGTGGCGCCGGGGACGGCGAGGCCCGTCGTGGGAGGTGACGAGGAGGCGGTGAGGTCCGGCGATGGGCAACACCAGCGACGGGGTGCGGGGAGGGGGTCGACGCGGGCTCATCCCCGATCCAGATCGGATCGGGATGGGGAGAGGAGAGACGTGGGGAGTGGGGGGGCGATTAGCTAGGGTTTTTGTCGGTGGGGGGGGGGGTTATAGGCCAGGGAGGGGAAGCTGGGCCGGCCTGGCCGGGACTTGGCCCAGTTGGGCCGGGGGTTGCTGGGCCGGAGCCCCGGGGGGTCCTTCTTCCTTTTTTTTGTTTTCTGTTTGTTTTATTTTATTTCTTTACTGTTTTCCTTTAAAGCTTCATTTAATTCTTGTTTTATAAAATGCGAAGTGAGCAACTAAATTAGTATTACTAATTGGTCTACTGCCACAATTATTTTGGCACACTACTAAATTAGTTATATAAATGTAACTTTATAAAGGGCATTAATTTAATTATTATGCCCTCTATTTTGGTTGTTTTAGTGCATTAAGATATTATATGAAATGTTGGTTTCTCCAACATTATTACATAAGATTTATTTGACACAACCCGAACATTTTAGTTTTAAATTTTGAAAACTTTTGTTGTTTGCCTAAACTTCAAATTTGAATTTGAACCGGTTTTGAATTAACGCGAGATTATCAACAATAATCGAGGTGATGTGGCATCATTACCAGAGGGTTACTGTAGCTTGATTACCCGGGCATCAAAGACCTCCCCTTCGGCGGGCGCTCGGGAACTTGACTCCCCTGGAAGATGGACGAAAATATCATCGCCCACCTTCAGATATCTGCCGGGGCCCGAGGTTGTGGAGGAAGGAGGCTGATCATCAACCACCTCTTCCTCGGTTGTGGCCTTGCCGGCCTCCCTGGCAGGCCCACCACTGGCATCCTTGGCAGAAGCCTCACTGGTCGCCTCGGCGCCCCCCGCAGCGACGTCCCCGGCAGCATCCTTGGCGGCCTCATCGGCGGCGACCTCGTCAGCATCCCTGGCGGCCTCCTCGGCGGCAATCCTGTCGGCCTCCACCGCGGCCTCCTCAGCAATGTTCCCAACAACAGTATCCACGTCCTCCATATCTATCGAAGGAGGGCCTGGGTAGTAATGGGAGCAATGAAGCCAAGAAAAAGAATAAGGGAAAAAACAGAGATGGAGGGCAGGCGACTCACCAGTGCCAGGCTGTGAAGCAGAAGTCCCCTCCCGGCCAGTATTCGGCGCCGTGGTAGAGTCACCAGCGCCAAAGTTCCCCTCTTCCTCCATGGGTGTGGGCTCGGTGCTTGATGCCCTTGCCGGGGACGCCCCTCGCGGTGGCGTAGTCGATGGGGGTGATGTGTTGGGGGGTAGCCCTCTGCGGCTCCTCCTGCTGCCGCTCCCCTCCCGCAAACCCGACAAGGTCAGCACCATAGCATCGAACTCTTACCACATGTCGATAAGAGGAGGGTGACGAACTTACGCTGGGGGCTGTGCTGGGGGCTGCTGTCCGGGCTGCTCAACACCACCAGTGGCGTCTTTGAAGCACTAGCCGGGGGCTGGCCGCCCGCCAAGTCCCTGGCCCTCTTTACCCTCTGGGCCAATGTCTCTGCGTCCCTGCAAAAGCAAAGATGGATCAAGATAGGTGGCATAATTTAGGAACAGAGATGGCAGTGAGAAACAGAGTACTTACTCATCATCCATCTCTTCCTCTTCCACTGCTTTCCTATTCCTCTTCGGGCTAAGAGGCCCGAGATCAAAAGTGACCCCCACGTCGACATCTGGGTCGACGTCCGCCGGAGAAGGCGAAGAAGGCGGGGTTGGCACACGCCTAGATGAGGAAGGGGCAGTTGTCTTCCTCCTCTCCGCGGCTTTCGTCAGCCTCTTCGCCGCCGTGGCCCTCGTATGGCGCCCGGACCCCTCCAGGGTCAATTGAGGCCACGCAGTCCTGCCGGGCCGGACCGGCTCGCCGGAGCCATCTCGCCGCAGGACTCGCCCTCTTCCCGTGGCTGGTGTCGGGCCCGCGTCCTCGGCTTCCTCCTCCGACGACACGTCGACCGCGTCTTCGACAAGCGGGGCCCCGGTGTCAGCACTGCTGACCACCCCGGCGGCCGCCGCCCATCGGGCGAGCTCCTCTTCCTCCACGGCCGCTGCGACCCTGTCCTCCACGCCACCGGCACTGCCGGCCTCCGCGGCAAGCTGTGCCTCCCTTGCCCTGGCGGCAATGTAGTCTAGTTCCACCTGACTGGTGTCCTGGACGAGCAGCCGCTCGGCGTCGACATTGACGTATCCCTCATGCAGAGTATCGAAGAATTCATGCACTTGGGCATCATCTGGCGCAGCCCAGCTCTGGACGGGGCTGTGCGCATTGTAGTCCGGCATCATGGCAATAATGTCGGTCCGATGCGAATTATTGCACAACGGGACCACTTCTGCTGGCAACTTGAACAAGGGCCCCCTGACGGTCTTGTCGGCCTTTGTGGCAGCCCTCCCAGCCTTCCCGGTCCGCTCGATCTCGCTATCATGGCCCATGTCGAGCTGGAAGAGTCGTTGGCAGAAGTGGGCATGTTGCATCATCGTGAAGTTGTGATCGTGAAGTTGTATCTGCGGGGTTCGTGAAAAGCCAGGCTGGCCTCCCCTTGCTGTGCAGCGGAGCGATCCGGCGGCGGATAAAGTCTGCCCCCGATCATCTCGAGGGTGAGCCCGGCCTCGATGATCCGAAGAATCCTGGTGGTGGCGACAGTGAGCTTCTCGTCATCGGCATCGACATCACGCCAATCACTTCTTCGGATCGGCGGCGCCAGACGGACTTCGCAGAATGCCGGTGGGTCTTTTTCTTCAATCCAGCACCACCGACCCCGCCATTCTTCCCACCTCTCCGTCATGGCCCCCTCCGGGTACGCTCGCTTGGATTTCGGAATCCAGGCGATGCAACCAGAGATGGCGCCCCTGTTTGGATTCGAGGGAAGAAGTAATGGCGGAAAAGCGCCGTGTTGGGATGCACCCCGGCGAAGCCCTCGCAAAGGTGCGTGAAAAGAGCCATGCACGTCACGACATTTGGAGTAAAATCCAAGAGATGGATGCCGTAGGTATGCATGACATCGCTGAAGAAATCAGAAAATGGGGGCCAGAGGCCAGAGGAGAAGTAATCGACGAAGAAGGGGTACCGATTTGGGCCGGCCTCAGCGCAGTTGGCGGGGACGACGTGCGTGGCTGGGTGCCCCGAATTCTCTCCCCCCGTCTTCACCCCCCACAGGGGCTTGAAGGAGGCCCGAAGCTCATGTACGTCGACCGCTGAGGGGGAAAAGAAGGCAGATTGCGTCCGCTGCACTGCCAACGCACTCTCTGGCACCTCCACCACTCTGGCATCTTTGGCCCCTCCCTTGCCCTTGGTGGATTTCGGCGCCATAACGGCCAAGAGGAGCGGCGCCGGGAACGCGGCAACGGCAGACGGTGGCGAAAGCTTAGAGAGGAAGGAAAGAGAAGCGACGATTCTGAGACTGGGAAAGGTGCAAGAGGGGAAGGCAAAGTGAGCAGCGCGCCCGCGGTTATTCCCTTTTACGGGGAAGGTGCGGGCCGCCTCCTTTTTTTCTCATTAACTTCAATGTGACACATGCGTGCAGAGGCCAACCCCACGCATGCCGCCCACGTCACGCCCACTCCCCACGCCGCGCCATGCGCGCGAGTCGTGGGAAGCGCAGCGCACGAATGTCGGTGGGAAACGACACCTATGGGATCACAGGAATCCCTACTACGGTTGCGGGGCGTGGGGTTGTGAAAAGAGCGGATCAAACCGATAGCACACGGTTCCTTTACCCAGGTTCGGGTCGCAGGGATGCGTAAAACCCTACTCCTGCTTTGGTGGATTGTATATCTAAGTTCCTGAGCTAGCTATGGGGCGTCGAGAGCTCCAAAAAGCCGAATCCTTCTCCTGGTCGCCTCGGGCCTCCTTTTATAGGAAAGGGGTTGCCACAGAGGCACACATGAGGTGGAAAGGGTACAGTAGTGCGAGGTTATCCTTCGCGTTACATGACAAGGCGCATTTAATGTGCCTTGCTTAGGTGTCCTTGCTTTATCGGGGGCGGAGGAGAGCCCCGTCTCGTCCGTCGCCGCTCCCTCTCGCGTCGACACGCGCCCTGGCCAGCGGTGCCTGTGGTGCCATGTAGGCAGGTAGGCAGCTGTGGTGGCGCAGTGGTGGATCTCCACGAAGATCTGCATGCCGCCACGCAGATGCCTGCCTAGCTGGTTGGGTTGGCAGCTGCATGCGAACAGCGGTGGGGGCGTGACTGGTGCGGGCCTGATGGTGGCCCTACGACGTCCTTGGCAAGGGTCTTGCCGCGGCCCCGGCAAGGGTCTTGCTGCGGCGCCTGCTGTCATCCCCGGTAAGGCTCTTGCCCGGGGCCTTGTGGTCCTCCTTGGCTGGGATCCCGCCAAGGATTACCATCTTCTGAAATGGGTATCTGGTCTTGAATGTCTTCACAAAGATCTGCATGCCACCACGGAGATGCTCCCGAATCCTTGCCCCATGGGGGAAGTGGACTCAAGGGTGACCTTGCTCCATGAGTGGGGGGTGAGCTGCCACGGCAAGGATCTTGCCGGGCTAACCAAAGCTGCCCCCCGGCAAGGATCTTGTCGGGGGGGGGGGGTCTGCTCTGTCCCCTTTGCTCTTTGTGGTCTTGGCGTTGTTCTGCTTCCCTTCAGCTTTGGCCTTACCTTGGCTTACCTCCCTCGCCGTGCTTAGCGTGGCGGCGCTCGCGGCTCAGACTGCTCGTGCACAGTTATAGGGGTACAAAAAGTGCGCCCCCCCTTTTTGTACACCGACAGGAGCCCCCGGGTCTGGGCCACACATAAGCGCACGCGTTGTTGGGCTAGGCCCAAGAACGGTGCGCGGGCAGGCGGGGCGGTTTTGTACCGCGATAAGTTTTATTCGCGCGCTGCGCCTCATATGTGTCCTGCGCGTGGCGCGGCTTGGGGAGGCGTGCGTGACGTGTGCGGCATACGTGGGGCTGAGCTCTGCATGCATGCGTCATGTCGTAGTAAAAGGGGGCGTTCGCGCCTTCCCCATAAATGGAGGGAGGCGTGGAGGCGTGGCCCTTTCACTGGTTGTGGCCGTGGCATGGTCTTCAAGGCGTCCACTCCCTTTGATCACGGGGTGGGGAGAGGTCGCCTCACCCGTCGTCTCGGTCCTGCACGCTCGCCACATGGCGCCCATGCGCTTGGGGTAGCAGTCGGTGGAGGCGGGAGACCAGGCCGTCGCGGGCTGGAGCAGCGGGTCGGTCCCAGTTCCCTGCGCCTTCCACGTCCTGATTGGCGGAGCGGGGCGGCCGAGCCCCCACCCCGTCCCTTTATAAAGAGCGGGAGGGGGGATGGCGTCCCGCATTCCTTCATCTCCTTCCTTCTTCAGCTTCTGCTCCCCTCCCTCCCATTCGCCATGGAGAGAGGGAACCCTGGTCCTTCAACGGTGGCGACGCGGGTCGCCGCTAGACAACGCGTCCCTCCTTCTCCTGCACCCGTGGTGGCAGAGCCAGCCGCAAGGGGAAGGCGGAGGGGGCGAGGCCGAAGCGCTCGGGGAAGAGGAAGACGGGGCGACGCGCCGGCCTCGCCTCCGCCAGCAGCTCCTCCTCCAATGGAGGGCCACATTGGGGATGACCCTTGTGAGTTCTTCGTCAGGCTGCGCCGGCCGCCTCGCCGTCACCTTCGTCTCCCGACCCCATTCGCGCGGGAGATGGAGTTGGATCCGCCCGAATCACTGCGGCTGCACATGAGGGGCTGTGGGATCAGCGGTACGCGGGTTCGCGTTAACTTCCCAGCCCCTCACGTGATGTATATTTGTCGAGGATGGAAGACGTTCGCCCACATCCACCGCTTGACGGAGGGGCTCACTCTCCATTTCAAGCTGATGGAGGGCGGCCTTCTCTCCGTCAAGGTCTTCGGGTGCTTCGGGACTCAGGCAAGGTGCTGCGTGGAGAGCTCTTCTAATAGCGAAGACTCCTCCTCGGGCAGGAGTGGCGAGGAGGACAGCGGCAACGACGACGAGGGTAGCGGGCGGTAGGATGACGGGTCCGACTAGGTGTCGGGCGCCGCCTCGTGCGGCACCAGCGTCCCCATCATCCGCGTCGCCGGCTCCCTGAACTTCTCGGGGTCGTCTCCTTGGGCGGCTGGCGTTGGGAGGCTGCGGAAGAGGAAGAGGGCAGGCGGCAAGGCCGTCAACTCGGAGTACGCGGGCACTGACGCCTTCGACGCGTGCTGACGTCCTGCCGCCTCGTCTTCGAGCCCTGCTTCCGACGCCGCCATCACCACCCAGCCCCCGGACGGCCACCGAGATGTTCTCCTGGTGTCTTCTGCCACCCGTAGCTCACCTAGGCGCCCCTTTTGCCCTTTTCAGCTCCTTGACCTGCCTCCTGAGGAGAGAGACAAGAAAGGGATTACGGGCACCTTATCTCTTCTTAGTTTGTAAGCCTTCGGGCCTTAGCTGAATTTAAAACCTGTAATCCCATCATTCATGTTCTTCATTCCCTACGGACTGTACCTGAATGGAATGTTTTTAATGAAAAAGGGATGCTTGCCGGGCCATTTGTTTGTGGGTAGATCCCACGACAAGGAGTGAATCCTTGATATCTTTTAGGATAAACATTTCCTTGCTCGGCAACAGGCCTTGCCGTCTCCCCACTTCACTCGACCTTTCTCACACTCTTGGCGGAGGCGGGGATGAGGCGGGTTCAGGCTCCTCGTTTCTTCCTTCCGCCGCCGAACCTGGCCCCAGGGACGAACCCTAGGGCCTAGAGTTAGGGAGTATGGTAGTTCTTAGGAAAAAGAGGTTTCACATACCTCAGTCCATAAGGGAATGCATGATAAGGGATGAAGAACTTATCTGAAGCTATAGCCCCCGGCAACTTTGGCTCGCCGGGGGTGAATCTTTGCTCTTGCAGCCCCCGGCAGTACTGGCTTGCCGGGGTCTAGATGCTGGTCTGTCCCTCCTATCTTCTTCGTCCTTAGTGATCCGGCAAGGATATCATGAGTCCTGCGAACCAAGGAAGACAAAAGAACGGCGAAGGGACGCACACTCGACCTCTAAGCTAGGGGTTAGCCGCCGCCAAGCACTATCAACCCTAACCAAGGACGAGACTCGACCTAGCATGCATGCTATAACTTTAGGGCGCCAGCGCTTCATTTATTTATGCTCAGGGTCTGCGCCTGGCTTTGTACAAAGGGTTACATGCATCATCGACAATGCTTGTACAAAAGGTGGCTTGCCGGGAGGCCTGGCAAGCCGCGCCTCACGGGTAAAACTTGCGAAGATGCTCAATGTTCCATGAGTTACTCACCGGAACGGCATCTTCGGTCTCCAGGCGGACTGCACCGGGCCTGGTGACTCGTATTACCCGGTAAGGGCCTTCCCACTTTGGCGTCAACTTGTTGGAATTCTTGGCCGATTAAATGCGCCGAAGGACAAGGTCGCCTTCCTCAAGGCTTCGGGCATGAACCTTGCGGCTATGGTAGCGGCGCAAGGCTTGCTGGTAGCGTGCTGCTCTCATAGCCGCCCGAAGACGATCTTCCTCAAGGAGCAGTGCGTCATCTTGCCGCAGTTGCTCTTGCTCAAGCTCATCATAAGCGAGCACTCGAGGTGACCCGTATATGAGTTCAGTGGGGATAACTGCTTCTGCCCCGTATACCAGGGCAAAGGGTGTCTGGCCGGTGGCTCGATTTGGTGTCGTCCTGATTGACCAAAGAACCGTCGGCAACTCATCAATCCAGCGCCTCCCGCTCTTATGCAGTCTGTCAAAGGTCTTGGTCCTTAAGCCTCGCAGCACTTCAGCATTTGCCCTCTCAGCTTGACCGTTGCTCCGTGGGTGGGCAACGGAAGCGAAACAGACTTTGCTGCCGAGGTCATGAGTATACTGCATGAAGGTGCGGCTTGTGAAATGTGTGCCGTTGTCGGTGATGACCCTGTTGGGCACACCAAAACGGCATACCAGCCCCTTGAAGAACTTGACGGCTGACTGAGCTGTGACCTTCCTCACTGCCTCCACCTCCGACCACTTTGTGAACTTGTCGACTGCAACGTACAAGTACTCAAAGCCCCCGACAGCGCGGGGGAAAGGGCCCAGTATGTCGAGCCCCCATACCGAGAAGGGCCAGGAGAGAGGAATGGTTTGAAGGGCTTGAGCTGGTTGATGAAGCTTCTTTGAATGGAACTGACACGCTTCACACCTGGTGACGAGTGTCGTTGCATCCTGGAGGGCGGTGGGCCAGAAGAAACCTTGCCGGAATGCCTTGCCGGCAAGGGCTCTTGACCCGATGTGGGATCCACATATGCCTCCGTGTATCTCTGCCAACAGCTCCAGTCCTTCCTCTCGAGGGATACACTTCAATTTCACTCCGTTCGGTCTCTTCCTGTACAGGACGTCATCAACGAACTGGTACATGGCAGAGCGACGGGCTACTTTTTCCGCTTCTTCCTGATCCTCAGGAAGTTCCCTTGTTTGGAGGAATCGGACGGTATGCTGCGCCCACGCTGGAGCCTGAGGCTCGACGGCGAGGACTAAAGGCATCTCCTCCGCTACAGGGGCGACTGTCTCGACGGCAAGAGCTTGACGCTCCGCCGGAGCTAGCCGTCCTATGGCGGGCTCAGTGTCCTCGGCAACATCCTTGCCGGCGGCTCCGGGGAGCTCGGCGGGAAAGTACTTGCCGGGCCCTGATTTCCTCCTCTTGTTCCGCTCTGTTGATGGATCAACGGATGGCTGAGTTAGCTGAAGCACAAAGGTACCTGGTTCCACAGGTAGCTTGAGGGCAGCGCGCTTCGACAGGTAATCGGCAATATCATTCTCTGCTCGGGGAACGTGTTCAGCCTGTATACCGTTGAAACGCTCTTCCAGCTTTCTCACTTCATCAACGTAGGCCTTCATCAACGGGCTCTGGTAATCCTTGTTGACTTGCTTGATGACAAGCTGCGAGTCGCCCCTGACGATGAGCTTTTTGATTCCGAGGTCCGTCGCGATCCTAAGACCGGCAAGCAGCCCTTCGTACTCTGCTGTATTGTTTGTTGACACCTCCCTGGGGAAGTGCATCTGGATCACGTACTTGAGGTGCTCTCCGGTGGGGGCGACGAGGAGTACGCCAGCCCCGGCACCTTGTAGGGAGAAAGCCCCATCAAAGTACATGATCCAATTGCAACTTGCCTCCTTGCTGGGGAGAGCAGTCTCTTGGGCTTCTTCGTCAGGTGTTGCAGTCCACTCTGCAATGAACTCCGCCAGGACTCGGCTCTGGATCGTCGAAGTACTTTCGAACTTGAGGCCAAAGCTGGACAGCTCCAGTGCCCATTCCACAATCCTTCCCGTCGCATCGGGATTATGCAATATCCGTTGCAGAGGGAGGCGAGTAACGACAGTGATCTCGTGTGCCTGGAAGTAGTGATGTAGCTTCCTCGAGGCCATAAGGAGGCCGAAGAGCAGTTTCTGCACGCCGGAGTACCTTGACCTAGCCCCCTGCAGGAGGGAGCTAACAAAGGAGACCGGGTGCTGCATCATTTTCTTCTTCGGCGGCACTTCAACTGGCTGTGTCGTCTCCGCATTGGTGGCGTCGGGCTCTGTCGCTGCCATTTCCTTGTTGTCAACCTCTCTCTGCGCTACTAGTGCGGCGCTGACCACCTGGTTCGTTGCTGCTAGGTATAGCAGCAACGGCTCATGGGGCCTAGGCGCAACTAGTGTTGGCGCGGAGGAGAGGTACTTCTTCAAATCTTGCAAGGCTGCTTCGGCTTCTGGCGTCCACTCCACCGGGCCCGCCTTTTTCAGGATCTTGAAAAAGGGAAGGGCGCGCTCAGCAGACTTGGATATGAACCTGCCCATGGCAGCGACACAACCAGCAAGCTGACGCACATCATTGATTCGCTTGGGTACCTCAATCTGCTCCACAGCCTTGATTTTATCCGGATTGGCCTCTATCCCACGCTGTGACACAAAGAACCCGAGAAGCTTGCCGGACGGAACGCCAAAGACACACTTCTCAGGGTTCAGCTTGAGGTTGATCTTGCGCTAGTTTGCAAATGTTTCTTGCAAGTCTGTGATGAGGTTGCCCTGTCCTTGGTTTTGACCACTATGTCGTCCATATAAGCTTCCATATTTCTATGGAGCTGGGGTTCAAAACCAATCTGGACCGCCCTTGCAAATGTCGAACCAGCACTCTTCAACCCGAAAGGCATCCGTATGAAACAATACGTACCACATGGGGTGATGAATGCTGTCTTCTCTTCGTCTTCTTTTGTCATGAAGATCTGGTGGTAGCCGGAGTAGGCATCGAGGAATGACAACAGATCACACCCAGCCATGGAGTCAACAATCTGGTCGATGCGCGGCAACGGGAAGGGGTCTTTAGGATAAGCCTTATTGATATCTGTGTAATCAATACATAGCCTCCACTTGCCGTTTGCCTTGCGCACCACGACCGGATTGGCCAACCACGTTGGATGGAGCACTCCTCTTACCAAACCCGTTCCTTCCAGTTTCCGGATCTCTTCCGTGATGAACTCTTGCCATTCCAAAGCTTTCTTCCTGACCTTCTGCTTGACGGGCCGCGCATGAGGACAGACAGCAAGGTGGTGCTCAATCACCTCCCTGGGAACGGGGATGTTGGAGGCTTGCCAGGCAAACACATCGACATTCGCCCGCAGGAAGGTGATGAGCGCGTCTTCCTATTTGTCGTCAAGGGTGGAGCCTATAGCGAAAGCTCCTCCTGTGCCGTCCTTATTGAGAGAAACCCTCTTGGTTCTCGGCGGAATGGCCCTGGGCTTCTTGTTCCCGCCGGCGGAGATCTCTGGCACGTCCTTGACGGCAGCGGTACACTCCGAAGAGGTGCGCTTGCCGGAGTGGGTGCTCGAGGTCTCACCGGCCTTCTTCTTCTTCTCCCTCCCGGGGTCCCAGCGGCAGGAGCAAGTGCCCCAGCGGCGGCAGCTGCTGCAACTGCCTGCTGGTATAGTTGGCCAGTGCAAATCAGCGCATCTTTCTTGTCGGAGGGGATGGTGATGATCGTAACGGGCCCCAGCATCTTCAGGGTGTTGTAGGCGTAGTGTGACGCCGCCATGAACTTGGCCAATGCTGGGCGACCAAGGATCCCGTTGTAGGGCAAGGGGATCTTGGCAACATCAAACACGATCCTCTCCGTCCTAAAGTTCAGGTCGTTTCCAAAAGTTACGGGCAGCGTGACCTTTCCCTTGGGTTGGCTCCTTCCCGGGTTGACCCCTTGAAACGTGCCCATCTCTTCGAGGTCTCCGCCGGGAATCTGCAGCTTCTCGATCACGGCAGGCGAGATCAGGTTCAGACCGGCCCCGCCATCGACTAGCATCTTTGTCACCTTGAGGTTGCGTATCGTTGGTGAAACCAACAACGGCAAGCACCCGACCGCAGTAGTGCGATCAGGGTGATCCTCAGTGTAAAAAATGATAGGTGTGCTGGACCACTTCAGCAGCCTTTGGGCATCAAACGACGGCTCTGCCGCTGTAATCTCTCGCGCCCACTGTTTAAGCCAGCGATGAGAGGTGTGCAGCGAGGCGCCGCCGTCGACGCACATGGCCTCTGTAGCTTTCTGAAACTCTTGCTCGCCGGACTCGTCGTCCTCTTCACGATCGTCGTCTTCTGGCTTTCTGTCACGGCCCCGGGCGGGCCTCTCCTGTTGTTTATCCTTGCTGCGACAGCCTGCCTGGCCGTCACGCTTCTTGCCGGATCCCTCAGCACCGTCTTGGCCCTTCTCCTTGTCCCGCCTCTCATACTCAGCCCTCTGCTTCTCTGCGAGGAGCTCAACCTGTCGGCAGTCTTGGAGAGCATGGCCTTTGGTGCGATGGATCTTGCAGTACCGCTTGTCGGAGTTGCCTGGCTTCTCGGCAACCGCCAAGGCCCGGCAGGCGACACATCCGGCAATTTCCTTGCCGGGGTCATCTGCCTTGGTTTTCTTGGTGGAGCCGGTGTCATCAGACCCCTCGACGGCAAGCACGGCTTTTCCTTTGCGCTTCCTATTGCGGCACCGGCCTTTCTTTGCCGGGGCGGCGGTATCCTCATGTGAGGAGTCGGTTTCCACGCCGGCATCTTCACCGGGGTACTTCCTTCCCTCTTCAGCCCGGGCACATCTGTCGGCGAGAACATAGAGTTCTCTGGCATCTTTCACCTTGTTCATTGCCAGCTCTTCGCGCATCTTGCGGTTACGCATGTTCTGATGGAACGCGCTGATGATGGCGACAGGATGAACATCAGGGATGTTGTACTGTATCCGGCTGAACCTCTATATGTACTTGCAGAGACTCTCGCCTCCCTTCTGGGAAATGACGTGCAGATCGCTCGCTTGGCCATGAGCTTGGTGACCGCCAGTGAAGGCGCCCACGAATTCATGGCACAAATCCGACCAGGAGGAAATGGAGTCTACCGGCAAGTGCATCAACCATGACATGCCGTTGGGTTTAAGAGCCAACGGAAAGTAATTCGCAAGCACCTTATCGTCACGGGCTCCGGCAGCCTGCATCACGATGGTGTAGATGCTGAGGAACTCAGACGGGTGAGTCTTGCCGCCGTACTTCTCGCCCACGTCAGGTTTGAAGGTGCGGTGAGTGGGCCACTGGAACTGCCGCAGCTCACGGGTAAAAGCCGGGCAGCCTACCTCGTAAGGCAAGCCTCCAGGGCTCCCCGGTGCCGGGTGGTCCACAGCAGGCCCTGCTCACCTGTCTGACTGGTGGCGCGCTCCGCGCCGGCGCTCGATAGTGGTCCGAGCGTCTTCATGTTCCCGATACCGAAGGACCTGGCGCTGGTCACGGTGGGTCCGCGGGTCGGACGACGCTATGGAGATTTCGTCGCCCGTAACGTCGAGACGGGAAGGTGTCCATGGTACCGGGCGAGGAGGAGGCGAATGCACCGTGGTCGCGGCGCCGCCAGCCTTCCTGCCACTGGTACGCGGGACTCCGTCGAAACATCGACCCGGGGGCTCCGCCGGGCTTGGTTCGTCTTTGTTGGCCACTGCAACATGGCTTCGGATGGTGGCTCTCCATTCGTCGAGTCTCCCCGTAGTGGGAGGAAAATCGAGGAGCAACTGCGCGCGCGCCAAGGCTTCTGCTGGCATCGGTGGTAGCGAAACCTGCACAGATCGCGACGCGCTTCAACTTCTGACCATGTCAGAAGGAGCTCTATCACGATCGCGCGGTCGCATGCCATCTTCACCAGCGCCTCGGCAAGCGGGCAGGTCTTCTACGTCCCGGGTGTGGCGCTCGGGGATCTTCCCGCGGCGACGCCCGGGGTCTTCTGTGTGATTACGCCGCTCGTTGCGCGCCGCTTGAGAGGAGCGCGCCATCGGCGCCAGCGTGGGAGTCTTGGAAGCCCTTGCGTCGCCCTCGGGTGGGGCGGCAGCAATCCCGGAAGGCCCCGCGCCACCCGCGGAGGGCCCGGCTCCGTCCTTGGATTTGGCGGCGTGCGGCCCGTTACCAGGCGCACGAACATCGCCGCCTCCCAAACTCCGGCTGCTGGGACGGTGTTGGTGTTCGCGAACAGCGCCCCAGGTCCTTTCTGCGACCGGTCCGCTGCTTGCCCTCGTCAGGACGGGATGCCCGGCCTCCGACTGGCCAACCGCCACCATTGTATTCTTCTTGGGCGCCATGGCGATGAAGAAGCGTCGAACTAACTGCTAAAGCCGATTCTCACAACTGCGCCCCCCTACCTGGCGCGCCAAAGATGTCGGTGGGAAACGACACCTATGGGATCACAGGAATCCCTACTACGGTTGCGGGGCGCGGGGTTGTGAAAAGAGCGGATCAAACAGATAGCACACGGTTCCTTTACCCAGGTTCGGGCCGCAGGGATGCGTAAAACCCTACTCCTGCTTTGGTGGATTGTATATCTGAGTTCCTGAGCTAGCTATGGGGCGTCGAGAGCTCCAAAAAGACGAATCCTTCTCCTGGTCTCCTTGGGCCTCCTTTTATAGGAAAGGGGTTGCCACAGTGGCACACAGGAGGTGGAAAGGGTACAGTAGTGCGAGGTTATCCTTCGCATTACATGACAAGGCGCATTTAATGCGCCTTGCTTAGGTGTCCTTGCTTTATCGGGGGCGGAGGAGAGCCCCGTCTCGTCCGTCGCCACTCCCTCTCGCGTCGACACGCGCCCTGGCCAGCGGTGCTTGTGGTGCCATGTAGGCAGGTAGGCAGTTGTGGTGGCGCAATGGTGGATCTCCATGAAGATCTGCATGCTGCCACGCAGGTGCCTGCCCAGCTGGTTGGGTTGGTAGCTGCATGCGAACGGCTGTGGGGGCGTGACTGGTGCGGGCCTGATGGTGTCCCTACGACGTCCTTGGCAAGGGTCTTGCCGCGGCCCCGACAAGGGTCTTGCCGCGGCCCCGGCAAGGGTCTTGCCACGGCGCCTGCTGTCATCCCCGGCAAGGCTCTTGTTGGGGGCCTTGTGGTCCTCCTTGGCTGGGATCCCGCCAAGGATTATCATCTTGAAAAATGGGTATCTGGTCTTGAATGTCTTCACAAAGATCTGCATGCCACCACGGGGATGTCTCCCGAATCCTTGCCCCATGGGGGCAGTGGACTCAAGGGTGACCTTGCTCCATGAGTGGGGGGTGAGCTGCCACAGCAAGGAACTTGCCGGGCTAACCAAAGCTGCCCCCGACAAGGATCTTGTCGGGGGGGGGGGGTCTGCTCTGTCCCCTTTGCTCTTTGTGGTCTTGGCGTTGTTCTGCTTCCCTTCAGCTTCGCCCTTACCTTGGCTTACCTCCCTCACCGTGCTTGCCGTGGTGGCGCTCGCGGCTCAGACTGCCCGTGCACAGTTATAGGGGTACAAAAAGTGCGCCCCCCTTTTTGTACACCGACAACGAAAAATCTTACCGCGGTAAAAACCGCCCCGCCTGCCCGCGCACCATTTTTGGGCCTAGCCTAACAACGCGTTGCGCTTATGTGTGGCCCAGGCCCGGGGGCTCCTGTCGGTGAACAGAAAGAGGGGTACACTTTTTGTACCCCTATAATTGTGCACGGGCAGTCAGAGCCGCGCCCACGACCACACCAAGCAAGGCAAGGGAGGTGAGCCAGGGTAAGACCGAAGCTCAAGGGAACTGGAGCAACGCCAAGGCCAGGATCACGAAGAGCCAAGGGACGAGGCAGGCTCCCCCGGCAAGATCCTTGCCGGGACCGGCTTTAGCAGCCCCGGCAAGACCCTTGCCGCGGCAACTCGCCCCACGCCTACGGAACAAATCACCCTTGAGTCCACTGCCCCCATTGGGCAAGGATTCGGGAGACGTCTCCATGGTGGCATGCAGATATTTGTGAAGAAACACTCAAGATCAGATATGCACTAAGAAGACGACGACCCTTGGCAAGATACCAGCCAAGGAAGACCACGAGACCCCCGACAAGCGCCTTGCCGGGGACGATGGCAGGCGCCGCAACAAGACCCTTGCCGAGGCCCCGGCAAGGCCCTTGCCGAGGACGTCTACAGGCCACCATCAGGCCCACACCAACCAAGTCTCCACCGCCATTCGCATACAGCTGCCGACCCAACCAACTAGACAGGCACCTGCGTGGCGGCATGCAGATCTTCGTGAAGACACCGCCACCGCGCCACCTCAGCTGCTTGCCTGCCTACATGGCACCACGGGCATCATTGGCCAGGGCGCGTGTCGACGCAAGGAGGAGCAGTGATGGACGGGACGGGCTTCACCCCCGCCCCCGATAAAGCAAGGACACCTAAGCAGATGCATTAAATGCACCTTGTCATGTAATGCGAAGGATAACCTCGCGTCACTGTACCCTTTCCACCTCCTGTGTGCCACTGTGGCAACCCCTTTTTCCTATAAAAGGAGGCCTGAGGTGACTAGGATAAGGATTCGCCTTTTTGGAGCTCTTCACGCCCCATAGCTAGTTCAAGAACACAGATATACATCCACCAAAGCAGCATTAGGGTTTTACGCATCCTCGCGGCCCGAACCTGGAAAACGAATCGTGTGCTATCTGTTTGATCCGCTCTTCTTTCAACCCCACGCCCCGCTAACCATAGTAGGGATTCTTGTGATCCCATAGGTGTCGTTCTCACCGACAACAAGTTCAAGGAGTTGACTACGATGAGGCTTTCTCACCCGTAGCGATGCTTAAGTCTGTCCGAATCATGTTAGCAATTGCCGCATTTTATGATTATGAAATTTGGCAAATGGATGTCAAAACTGCATTCCTTAATGGATATCTTAAAGTAGAGTTGTATATGATGCAACCAGAAGGTTTTGTCGATCCTAAAGGTACTAACAAAGTATGCAAGCTCCAGCGATCCATTTATGGACTGGTGCAGGCCTCTTGGAGTTGGAATATACGCTTTTATAGTGTGATCAAATCATATGGTTTTATACAGACTTTTGGAGAAGCCTGTATTTACAAGAAAGTGAGTGGGAGCTCTGTAGCATTTCTAATATTATATGTGGATGACATATTGCTGAGTGCAAATAATACATAATTTCTGGATAGCATAAAAGGATACTTGAATAAGAATTTTTCAATGAAAGACCTCGGAGAAGCTTCTTATATATTGGGCATCAAGATCTATGGAGATAGATCAAGATGCTTAATTGGACTTTCACAAAGCACATACCTTGATAAAGTTTTGAATAAGTTCAAAATGGACCAGTCAAAGAAAGGGTTCTTGCCTGTGTTACAAGGTGTGAAGTTGAGTCAGACTCAATGCCCGACCACTGCAGAAGGTAGAGAGAAAATGAAAGTCATTCCCTGTGCCTTAGCGATATGTTCTATCATGTATGCAATGCTGTGTACCGAACCTGATGTGTGCCTTGCTATTAGTTTAGCAGGGAGGTACCAAAGTAATCCAGGAGTGGATCACTGGACAGCGGTCAAGAACATCCTGAAATACCTGAAAAGGACTAAGGATATGTTTCTCGTTTATGGAGGTGACAAAGAGCTCGTCGTAAATGGGTATGTCGATGCAAGATTTGACACTGATCCGGATGACTCTAAGTCACAGACCGGATACATAATTATATTGAATGGTGGAACTGTCAGTTGGTGCAGTCCTAAGCAGAGCGTCGTGGCGGGATCTACGTGTGAAGCAGAGTACATAGCTGCTTCGGAAGCAACAAATGAAGGAGTCTGGATGAAGGAGTTCATGTCCGATCTAGGTGTAATACCTAGTGCACCGGGTCCAATGCAAATCTTTTGTGACAATACTGGTGCAATTGCCTTGGCAAAGGAATCTAGATTTCACAAGAGAACCAAGCACATGAAGAGACGCTTCAATTCCATCCGCGATCAAGTCAAGGAGGGAGACATAGAGATTTGCAAGATACATATGGATCTGAATGTTGCAGACCCGTTGACTAAGCCTCTCTCACAAGCAAAACATGATCAACACCAAGACTCCATGGGTGTTAGAATCATTACTATGTAATCTAGATTATTGACTCTAGTGCAAGTGGGAGACTGAAGGAAATATGCCCTAGAGGCAATGATAAAGTTGTTATTTATATTTCCTTATATCATGATAAATGTTTATTATTCATGCTAGGATTGTATTAACCGGAAACTTAGTACATGTGTGAATATATAGACAAACAGAGTGTCCCTAGTATGCCTCTACTTGACTAGCTCGTTAATCAAAGATGGTTAAGTTTCCTAGCCATAGACATGTGTTGTCATTTGATGAACGGGATCACATCATTAAAGAATTATGTGATGGACAAGACCCATTCGTTAGCTTAGCATTATGATCATTTAGTTTTATTGCTATTGCTTTCTTCATGACTTATACATGTTCCTCTAACTATGAGATTATGCAACTCCCGAATACCGGAGGAACACCTTGTGTGCTATCAAATGTCACAACGTAACTGGGTGATTATAAATATGCCCTACAGATGTCTACGAAGGAGTTTTTTGGGTTGGCATAGATCGAGATTAGGATTTGTCAGTCCGTGTATCGGAGATGTATCTCTGCGCCATCTCGACAATGCACTTCACTATAAGCCTTGCAAGGACTAATGAGTTAGTCACGGGATGATGCATTACGGAACTAGTAAAAGAGACTTTCTGGTAACGAGATTGAACTAGGAATGATGATACCGACGATCGAATCTCGGGAAAGTAACATACCGATGACAAAGGGAACAACATATGTTGTTATGCGGTTTGACCGATAAAGATCTTTGTCGAATATGTAGGAGCCTATATGAGCATCCAGGTTCCGCTATTGGTTACCGGAGATGTGTTGCGGTCATGTCTTGATGTCGCTTGAAGCTACGTCGGTTTTTCCCCAAAGAGGAAGGGATGATGCAGCACAGCGGCGGTAGGTATCTCCCTCAGATGAGACCAAGGTTATCGAACCAGTAGGAGAACCAAGCAACACAACGTAAACAACTCTACACACAGATAACAAATCCTCTCAACCCGACGTGTTAAAGGGGTTGTTAATCCCTTCCGGGGTACGATGCTTGAAGATAGGCAAACGGACGTGGGATAATTTGTAGTAAATTGATAGATCAAATGCCAAATAAAATAAATAAGGAAAAATTGCAGTAAGGTATTTTTGTATTTTTGGTTTAGTAGATCTGAAAATAAATGCAAAGGAAAAGTAGATCGCAAGCAAATATATGAGAAAGAAGACCCGGGGGCCGTAGGTTTCACTAGTGGCTTCTGTCGAGAAAGATAGCAAACGGTGGGTAAACAAATTACTGTTGGGCAATTGATAGAACCTCAAATAATTATGATGATATCCAGGCAATGATCACCACATAGGCATCACGTCCAAGATTAGTAGACCGACTCCTGCCTGCATCTACTACTATTACTCCACACATCGACCGCTATCCAGCATACATCTAGTGTATTAAGTTCATGGGAAAACGGAGTAATGCAATAAGAATGATGACATGATGTAGACAAGATCTGTTTATCTATGGCGGTAGATATAGATCTCGTCTTTTTATCCTTAGTAGCAATGATACATACGTGTCATTTCCCTTTCTGTCACTGGGATCGAGCACCGCAAGATGGAACCCACTACCGGGCACCTCTTCCCATTGCAAGGTAAATAGATCAAGTTGGCCAAACAAAACCCAAATATCGGAGAAGAAATACGAGGCTATAAGAGATCAAAGAAACTCAAATAGCTTTCATGGATATAAAAAGATATGACTGATCATAAACTCAAAGTTCATCAGATCCCAATAAACACAACGCAAAAGAGTTACATCATATGGATCTCCAAGAGACCATTGTATTGAGAATTCAGCAAGAGAGAAAAAGCCATCTAGCTACTAACTACGGACCCGAAGGTCTACAAAGAACTACTCACGCATCATCGGAGAGGCACCAATGGAGGTGGTGAACCCCATCCGAGATGGTGTCTAGATTGGATCTGGTGGTTCTGGACTCTGCGGCGGCTGGATGAATATTTCGTCGATGCCTGTAGGGTTCTGGGATTTTTTTGGGTATTTATAGAGCAAAGAGGCGGTCCAGGGGGCACCCGAGGTGGGCACAACCCACCAGGGCGCGCCTGGGCCTCCTGGTGCGCCCTGATAGGTTTGTCCCCTCCTCGGGACTCCCCCCAGGTGCAACCAGGGCCCAACTTCTTCCTTTTGGTCCATAAAAGATCATCATGAAGTTTTGTTGCATTTGGACTCCATCTGATATTGATTTTCTGCGATGTAAAAAACATGGGAAAAATAGCAACTGGCACTTGGCACTATGTCAATAGGTTAGTACCAAAAAATGATATAAAATGACTATAAAATGATTATAAAACATCCAAGATTGATAATAAAGCAGCATGGAACAATAAAAAAATGATAGATACATTGGAGACGTATCAGCATCCCCAAGCTTAACTCCTACCCGTCCTTGAGTAGGTAAGTGATAAAAACAGAAATTTTGATGTGGAGTACTGTTCATCATGTCATATCATATTCTTTTCTTTATAGCATGGGCATTTAGACTTTTACTAGTCGTCAACCCGTGCGTTCGCACGGGCTAGTTTCATAATACACTTAATATACAACTATTGCAACTATATCCTATGTTAAACATATGCTTTGGAGAATTGTACTCAAAATCTCAAATATTGTTCATGGCCACCGGTTGGACGAAATAGGTTAAGGTCCTCCGTTCTAAAACACGATGTTGTTTTAGTTTTGGATACGGATGTAGTGCTGAAGGTGTAGCTTGGGCCACTACTTTTATGTATATATTACTAATACTTTCTAAACTAAATGTAGTTTGTAGTTCTACATTGAGCTAGCAGATCAGAACAACTTTTGTCAATTAGTCAAACATAACTAAAGTTCGAATACAGACTTTAGGATGTTATTTGGTTGGTGCTAAGCAGTATATATAAGGTTTGATGCATTTTTTTTGTAATGATCCATATGCGAACAAATGTAGCTAACAATATATACATTGGTATGAATTTTTCTGCCACATATATGCCTTCAATACTATTTTATATCAAAGAATAGCTTTTTTATTATAACTGAATTCCAAAAAAATGAAATAAGCAGACGGATTTTGAAGAAGCTTTGAAGTGACAATCCTCGATATCTTATAAGATGTTATCCTTGGTCACACCAATAGTAGTACATCCCACACTATATCACTCATTAATTATAAGCACTACAAAGTACTATAATAGTAATACCGGCTCAAAAAAAGTATTTCCTCCATCCATAATATAAGATGTTATTACATCCGTTATGCTCATATATTGGATGTAATAACATCTTATATTATGGGGCGGAGAGAGAGTGATAGTAAGACAATATGGCAGATAGTTGAGATGCAAAATCTAGGTTATTCTACATCTATACTAATTTTTTACAACACATAACTCAGGTGAGATAGACTAAGATCGCCTCTCCCAATCATGTGTAAGTTGTAGCCCCTAACAATTTTTTCCAACCAAGTAACTTGATCTGTTGTGGCTTTAGTTCTCGGCAGCAAGTAGATTTTTTCCTTGCGACGAATGAACTGTTTTGCAAACGAAAATAGAACTCTGTTACTGAATATTGGCTTAATGTGGAAGAATATAAATTCTGGTGCTTTTATTGAAATCACCCTACTAATGTGGTAGCACATAAAGTACCTATCATAGGTACTTTAGCATCATGGTTACAAAAGCTTTTGTGCAAAACGATAAAAGTAGTAGAAGCTAGAGGCGTGAACTGTTTGTTCCACATAGGTAACACTCCCTTCGTTCCTAAATAAAAGAGCTTCTAGATATTTCACTATGAACTACATACGGATGTATATAGACATATTTTAGAGTACAGATTTACTCATTTTGCTACTATGTTGAATTTCTAAAAGGTCTTATATTTACGAACAGAAGATGTAGAAACATGCTCTGTCCGTTTCTAAATATAAGCTTTTTAGAGATTCCAACACGGACTGCACACGAATGTATATAGACGTATTTCAGAGCATAGGTTCACTTACTTTGCTCTGTATGTAGTTCATATTGGAATCTCTAAAATAAAAAGGCTTATAGTTAGGAACAGAGGGAGTATAATATTAGATGAAAGGCAGAAAGCATGCTCCTCTTTCTCAAAAAAACTTCTCGTCTATGTACATAACAACATCATGGAGTTGGAACTGCTACTACATGGTTAGAAGGCGCTGTACTAAGCATGCTTTCTACTCCTAAGCTAGATATTTATGCAGTATACCACCTGCTAAGCTTGTGGTCAGTTGATCCATCGGTTTGCTGTACGAAAAGTGGGGAAAGAAAATTAATGCAAGAACATTCGCACATGCTAACCATGCTTTATACTAACCTAGATATTAATGGAGTATACCACATTGCTAAGCTTGTGATTATTTAATGGCTTGAACATTTTCACGTTTAAGAACTGCCCCCTACATATTGGAAATGGTGGTGTAGGAATGAGCCACTTAGGTTCTCCTGATCATTTAAATCTATATCAAATATCAGAATTGCTTGAGCCATCTGGACACCATGGCTTTCCCTATTCAAAAATATGTACTAAGTATTACCTACCTAAAACAAAATATGATGGCTGTTCCAAATGTTCTGGTCATAGCTTAACATCTATATTTAAAATCTAAACATTTTTTATTATCATGGAAAGTGTGGGTATCCATGTTCTTAAGTAATCATATGAACCAATGTTCACATACCTCTAAAAGAAAATGAACAAAATTTATATTGGCTTATAATCCCTAGGCATTCTGAGTGCAAGAACACATAAAGAGCTCCAGCTCAAAGTTCACCTCCCTGTTCGTCTCTGGAACTCAACTGCTAGAAAAAGGCACACAAAATTGTAAGCAAAAATAGATTTTCTCAGCTCTATCCAATGTCAATAAAATTCTTCTGGAAGTTTGCATGAACCGCATGCAACTAAACAACACAGAACAGGGAATCTTTATCCAATGGAGGGAACCAAATCAATTACCTCCAGATAATTTGTTGAGGCGGATGTCGTGACCGTTAAGTGGACTCCTAGGGTGAGGTCATTGGCCTAATGCCGTTCAGTCCTCATTTGCCACAAAAACAAATATTTAGCAACAACAGTAAGGAAAGGGAAGCACCGTTCTGATAGAGCGCTGCTTAGAAGCATCTGAACAAATATCAATATTGGAAAATTGATATAAACATATAACATGCACGTCTGTACACATACAGACTATCTGCAAGCAACTTTTTGCATCATCTACAGGTTTACCCATACACACAGTTAGCAAAAAAAATCAAGTAATAGGATAGGCAAAAAAAAGTAATGTAGATGTACTTTGAATCTTCACTGAAGCACTGCTTAGAATCATCTGAGTAAATGTCAATATTGCAAAATTGATATAAACATACAACATCCATATCTGTACGCATACACAAACTATCTGCAAGCCATTTTTTGCATCATCTTGCAGATTTACCCATACACACAGCTAGGAAAAATAATGATCAAGTAATTTGATTGTAGGGAACACAAAGTAATCTAGATGTACTGTGACTCGTCAGTGAAGTTTTCCGGTTTGGCCAGCTCAAGCCATATAACTGAAGCAACACAGAGGACTTTGCTCACTGTTAGGCTTCTCGGATTCAGTCTGGATAGAGGAAAAGCTGTACTAATTAATCATAACACAAAGATTAATTTTAGAGGTGTGGCAAAGCAGGAACATTGTGGACCTAGAGTCAAGGAGAGGCAGAGTTAGCGGCAAGGTCAATGGTATAATAATCTTAATATATAACTGGGGTAGTTTGAATCTACATTATTTTGTACTTGTCTCTATACATTTTCTTTTTAGATTATAACATAGTTTTATTCTTCATAATTTATACACAAATAAGCTAACTAAAATTCCACATATAATCTAGGGCAATGTAACATTTTTCGCAGCAAGAGCAAATACTTCTACATTGATTATGCCCCAATGTCTATTAAAGCCCTAAAGTCTAATAGAGATCATGTCACGCTCTGCAACTAATTGGGTTCGCAAATTAGTTCTATCAGGCTGACTTGTACGTCATGATATACCCAGAAACTAATCCAAAATAAATATAGCAATATAAGTATATATAATGTATGGATTAGTAGCAGGTTGATATATATATGCCTTCAAAGAGGTTGGGAATGGCATGTGCAAAGAATATAGTGAACCCTAGAATAGTTGTACAACACATATTACATGCACGCATAGCCAACATAATAGGATTGTACCTTTTTGCCTTATATTTTATATTCAGGCAGATGCATATCGATCTGATTTCGATCCCCCAGATTCCAGAAACTTGATGTGATGATGGATTACTTTTAGTCGCCATTCACGACCACCTATGAGAACACACTTCACTGCATCTCAAACACATCCGGACATGTATGTAAACTGCTTTCTACATCAGGGGTCATACTATATTAGAATCATCAAGAACCATGTAGCAAGTAAAGAGTAATAATCAAATACCAAGTAATGAGTGTTGCCGAGAATCATGCCTAGCTTTCTACCCAACTTGCAGCCTTTATCTCCCCTGCTTGGGTCTCTACGCAAACACATAATAGTACAGCTTGAAATTCAGCCAGATGCATTGCATCCTTAAACCAATGAACAGCCGCTGCCATCCCATCTACATACTGGATACGGCCACCAATCCACCTTCTTCCTGAAAATCAGAACATAGAGGAACGGAGAGGAACAAAGTAGAGATATAATGGGAGATACACATGAAGGCTGGCTTATCTTCTTGGAGGTTCACGACGATGGCCGGAGGAACTCGGTGTGGTTAATTTGGCCACGGAGGATGCTGCTCGATGCGACTTGAAGTCGAGGTGCCGGTTGTAGAAGTCGAAGTTGAGTCCCTGGCCGGTGGGAGAGGAAAGCCCCTCTGTGTGTTGGAGGAGCCACGCCGCTATGGTTGGCTGGCAGAGGAGGGGCGGCATGCCTCGCCTCCGGACGGCGGTGTCACTCATTGCATCACGCGAGGAACTTCGGGTTGGAGTGGATCTCTAGGAGAGCTGAGACCTTGGGGGTGGGTAGAGCCGGCGAGCTTGGGGCGGTGCGGGATCCGGCCTTCCAGGGAGGCAAGATGAAGAGCACCGGGGAGAAGGCGGCCGAGACTCGAGGCGGAGAGCACCGGGGAGCCGGCGGCCGAGACTCTGTTGTGGGCTGGCGGCGGAGGCGTACTATGGCTGCTGCATCTGTAAGGGGATTTTTTTAGAGTCGCTGCAAGTATAGATGGGATAAAGAATAGGCCTTAGTATTTTTGAGAAGGAGTTATGACAGACGCAAAATAAAATAAATCAGTTTTCACTTGCCCGTGGCATAGTGGGCAATTTGTGTCAAACTCTGAGGCTAAATTTTACATTCAACGTTTCTATATGCAGATTAATCTACACCGTAATAACTTGATCCCATCAGATGTACGGCTCTTAATTACTGATTAACGTGGTAATTTTTAGGAAGTCACAAATTAGTATAGGTATAGATAGATAGATAGATGTGATTCAAAGCAATAGTCTAGTTTTGACATAATAATTTAGATACTCAAGCATATCAACAAGCAACCATGTATTTCAAAATATCAACGCTAAAATAAGTTATCCCTAGCCCATCGTGCTCAAACATTGATCCATTCATGAAACACACTCGAATACTAACTACACCCAATACTTAAGTACGATCATATTGCCTCCTTGTTGGTGCTTTTATAAGAGAAGATGGAGACTCAAATTTCAAAATAAAAATTGCATAAAGTAAAAGAAAGGCCCTTCGCAGAGGGAAGTAGGGATTTGTAGAGGTGCCAGAGCTCAAAGCGAAAAACTTAGAGATAAAAATATTTTGGGAGGTGTCTCCATCCCACCAACAAAAATGACTCAGAGTTCCGAACACTTTCCATGCTAGATATGCCATAGGCGGTTGCCAAACAAAAAATAAAGTTTATTCCTTTTGCCACCATTCTTTCACTTTCCATGGCTAGCCGTATGCACGGTTGCCCTCCATAATAACACTTCCCAAGGAATTTATTATTTGACAACATAAAGTAAATTCATTTTTTTTTTGCATTTCGGGACTGGACATCCCTAATACCTTTGCCTTACTCTCATGCATTGACAAGTGAATAAACACTCATCTTGAGAATAACACATCTAGCATGGAAAATATTAGCCACCCTTCACCGCTCCGCCAGCGAAACAAACACACAAAAGAGAAGTTTATTTTGAAAATTAGAGATGGCACATACAAATTTGCTTAGAACGGCAAAAGAATACCGCATATAGGTAGATATAGTGGACTCATGTGGCAAAACTGGTTTAAAGGATTTTGGATGCACAAGTAGAGATCATACTTGGTGCAAAGTGAAGGCTAGCAAAAGACTGGGAAGCGACCAACCAAGAAACGAATAATCTCATAAGCAAGCATTAAGCATAATTAACACCGAATAATGTACCACAAGTAGGATATAATTTTCATTGCATGATTATTGACTTTCGTGCATGCATAGGGAATCACAAACCTTAAACACCAATATTCTTACTAGAGCACAATTACTCATCAACATAACTCACATATCACATCATCATATCTCAAAACTATTACTAAGAATCAAGTTTATTTTGTCCAATGATCTTCATGCCATTTTTCTTTCTTTATCCTTCTTGGATATCTATCGCCTTGGGACTAATTTTCATGTGTTGCTTTTCATAAGCTCAAACAAATATAAGTGAAGATCATGAGCATAATTCTTTTTCTTTCTCTCAAAATAATTTAAGTGATGCAAGAGAGAATTTCTTCAAAATTTTACTAACTCTCAAATAAATATAAGTGAAGCAAGAGAGCATTTCTTCAAAAATACTAAGCACACCATGCTCAAAAAGTTAAAGTGAAGCACTAGAGCAAGTCCATTGCTCATAAAAATTTAAGTGAAGCATAGAGAGCAGTTCTAGCAAGTCATGACATAATTTTGGCTCTGTGTCCAGAAAGGATTGATGACTTAAAACACAAAATAAAACAACCAAAGACACATATCATACAAGACGCTCCAAGCAAAACACATATCATGTAACGAATAAAAATATAGCCTCGAGTAAAATACCGATGGTCATTAGAAGAAAGAGGGGATGCCACTCGGGAGCATCCCCAAGCTTAGTTGGTTGCTCATTCTTGGATAATAGCTTGGGATGCCGGGGCACACCCAAGCTTAGGCTCTTCTATCCTTCTGTCATCCATCATAAGATAACCCAAAACTTGAAAACTTCAATCACACAAAACTCAACAAAACCTTCGTGAGATCCGTTAGTGTAAGAAAGTAAACCGCTACTATAAGTACTGTATAAACCAATCATAGTTTGTTTTTGTATTATATGTACTGTATTCCAACTTTCTATGGCAAATAATCATCAAAGAAAACCATATATCCATCAAAATAAACACACAACACAAAGAAAAACAGAATCTGTCAAAACAGAACAGTATGTAGCAATCTGACTTAGATGAAAACTTCTAGAACTTCAAAAATTGTGAAAAACTAGTACGACCTAGATAATTAGTATATTGATCTTCTTAAAAAAGAATTAGCATTTTATCACGTTCTGATGAATTTTGACAATTATTTTCGTGAGCACAAAGTTTCTGTCTTTTTCAGCAAGATCAAACAACTATCACCCAAGAAGATCCTATCGGTTCTACTTGGCACAAACACTAACTAAAACACAATCATAACAGTAGAATAATTGTGCTAACACTCAAGAACAGAAAGCAAAAGGCAAAAATAAATTTTATTCATTGGGTTGCCTCCCAACAAGCGCTATAGCTTTACACCCTTAGCTAGGCATAAAGCAAGGATCTAAGTTTTGTCATCCTTCTTCTTCTTAATTTTCTTTGAGGTATTTTCATCATGGGGTTTTGTAAACACAACATAAAACATATTATCCATGGAAACCTTAGCATTCCTTAGTTGGTTTTCATCATAACCACTTTGATTTCCCGCAACAATCCAAGAGTAGTGTTGATTAACATTATTAAAAACTTGTTGGATTATGTCTAGAACGGGGACTTCTTTCTTGAGATTGTCATCAAAGATTTTATTTTCCCCAAGCAAATGTCTCAAAGCATAGTCAATATTGTAAAGAATTTCATCTATCACAGGTTTTTCACGATTCATACCATAAAAGTCAAAGATTTCTCTAGCTTCCCGAATTATGTAGTCAAACTTGTTCATGAGAACGAGAGTGGCCAACTTTTTAGCCTTAGAATTCTTTATATCGGGGAGCTCAAAAATAATCTTTGCAAAGTAGGATGGGTACGAATAAATTTACTTTCAAGTTTCAGAAGTAGTGCTAAAATAGCATTCGTATAAGATCTAGTAGTTTTAAGTATAGGAGTATCATCAAGACTTAGATTCCCAACACAATTGAGAAATTCTTGGATACGTTCTTTTCCCATAACGTTCCCCATCCCCAAGATAAAAGTTTTAGCATCCAGATTGCCTGTACGTCCCATCTTAGGAGTCAAGCCGTCATCTGTTGGTGCCATACCGAAATCACTCATGATTGCAAGCAGAGAATAGATCTGACGAGAAAATGGCGAACGGAAAAAGAGAGGTGAATAAAGCGGCAAATTTTTGTGAAGTGGGGGAGAGGAAAACGAGAGGCAAATGGAAAATAATGTAAATTGCAAGGAGATGACATTTGTGATTAGGAACCTGGTATATGTTGAAGATCCTCCCCGGCAAAGCGCCAGAAATTCCTTTTGATTTCGCTTGAAGCTACGTCAGTTTTTTTCCAAAGAGGAAGGGATGATGCAACACGGCGGCGGTAGGCATTTCCCTTAGATGAGACCAAGGTTATGGAACCAGTAGGAGAACCAAGAAACACAATGTAAACAACCCCTACACACAGATAACAAATCCTCTCAACCCAACGTGTTAAAGGGGTTGTCAATCCCTTCCAGGGTACGGCGCCTGAAGATAGGCAAACAGACGTGACATAATTTGTAGTAAATTGATAGATCGGACGCCAAGTAAAATAAATAAGGAAAAATTCGGCTAGCTGGGCCGAAGCCCAGCAGCAGGCCCGCTCCCGCGCCGCCTTCCCCGTAGTGGCCGACTGGGACTCCATCGGAGTCTGAGCCGTCGTCGCGGCTGACCCCGTGTCCAAGCCGCCCTGCCCCCCGGCCCTTTATAATGCGCCGTCCGACCCCCCTCCTCCACAAGTCGCGCCGCCGCCTCTCTCGCATCGCATCGCCGCCTGCCGCCGCTCGCTGCCGCTCCGAAGCCGCGCCGCGCCTCCACACTCCGCCCCGCCGCTCGCACCCCCGCCCCGCGCCGCCTCGCCCTGCGCCGCCAACGCCGCTCGCCACTGCTGTCGCCCGTTGCCTCGAGCCGCCGTAGCCGCCGCTCGTCGTTGCCCCGCCCTCGCCAGAGTAACCACCACCGCCGCCATTTTTTTGGTGAACCGGTATAAACCGTAAACCCGCCCGGTTTTTTAAATGAGTTCGATTTACTTTTTTAGATCAGTTTTTTTATTAGGTTAAGTTATTTAGAGTATGTTTGCCCAATTAGTTCTGTTAACGAACGGTTTCGGTCATTAGTCACTGTTAGCGAACGTTCGTTCAGTAGGTTTTTCTTTTTCCTTTAGTTTTCGGCCAGGGACCTAGATGTAATTAGTTTTCTTATAGATTAGTCCCTGACCCTCACAACTTTTTGCTCGTTTATCCAAATACAACGAAACCAACGCCCACTTCTTCGTTATGATCCCCTATATCCAGTAACACAACTTAAACATGTTTTCGAAAGTTTAAATTTTTGGTTTCAAACAGATTTGAATTCAAACTTCTTTTGTTCATAACTTGAGTTTTATAACTCCGATTTAAGTGATTCTTTTTGCTAATTGAAGATCTTGACGTAAACTTCATGATAAGACCAAATCCACCTAATTTTGGTATTGTTAGAAATTGTTTTTTGTTGCAAGAGTTGTTTGCTTGTTTTTGAAGTTTTCCGAGATCTTCTCTTCGATACTTTTGCATGAGTGCTTATGTATGCAATTGCTTGCTCAGATAGATTGACCGGAGTGTGACGAGTAGAATTATCAGGGGTTATGAGTGCGAATCATCTTCATCAACAGTACAATGCAAGTTCACAGTTTGATCATATCCCTTCATTACCCAGTTTTTATGCATTAGTTTCAACCCTCAAACATTGCATGAGTAGGTTTTGATAACATGTGGGTATTGGGAAGTAGTTGATGAGGTAGGAACCTATTTCCCTTCATTCAACCTTGGGTTTATACGTTATGCTTGTATTGCTTTGGTATGCTCGTAAACATGGACCGGTATGTGAGATTCATGAAAGATGTGAGAGTTATATTTAACTAAGGGAAACTTAAGGTGGCTACTTTAATACACATCTGGGTCGATTGGTTGGGGCACCCTTGGGATACCAGTGGTTTGCCCGGACACCTGGGGAATTTAGTGTTGTCCTAGGAGATCCCGGGGTATCTGTGGTGATCATCCTGTTGGAATGCCACCCAGGCTCAAAGGGATCACAATGTTATTCATGCTGGAAACTTCCGTGTGCAGCCACAAGTCATTATGGGCTCTGGCATAGTTGAGTATGTTGTGTGACCTCTTTCAGTGGTGGACTAGCAGATGTAGGGGATGTAGGTGGTATTGTCTACCAATCGTAAAGAGTTAATGCTTCTGAAAGACTGTGTCTCGGTCATCCGTTTCTCAAACATCATGTAGTGCGGGAAATTCAAGGGAGTAGATCGAGTCTTGTGGGGAAAAGTGTGCAAACCTCTGTAGAGTGTACAAACTAATCATGATTAGCCGTGTCCCCGGTTATGGACATCTTGAGTATCTAGTACTTGAATTATTATGTTGATCTCATCACTCTATTTAATGAACTTGTTGGGTTATTATTATTATTTTGGGATTGAGTTGGGGTTACCTTCTCAATATTTTCAACAAACTTTGTAGTTAAATAAAATGTATTCCTTTTTTGTAGGAAAAAACTAGCTCTATGCAAATGATAACCATAAAGCCTCCACCAGCCAAATATGCATGTAGTTATAACCATTATTCAACATTGCTCTAAGTGTGAAATTGCCAGTGCATTCAATGTACTAACCTACATGGCTGCAACGTCTCATGTTGCAGGATTCTTATGAAGAGTAAGTGGTACATTAGGGTTACGATGTCTTCACTCAACTTTTCCGTTGGTGTTGATGAGAACCCACAACCTTGTTGTTACTTCCGCTGTATGGATTGAGGTAATAGTATTTACGTTACTTTATATATCTGATTTACCTCTGTTATAAATCCTCGAGTATTGTGTGTGTCAGCAATACCGATCTAGGGATGACACTTAAGCACAGAGACTTGACCGTCTGAGGTCGGGTCGCTACAAGATGGTATCATAGCACATGTTGACTGTAGGACGTGACCCCTAGAAACTAGCAAGCCCATAGGAAAGATTTTCTCTAAAACTTTATTTTCAAAAAGATCTTTTACCTCTCTTCTTTTTTAAGCTTTATCAAATATCCCTTTTAGTTAGACCATACCCCTTTCCCTTTTTGGCCACGCGAGGATTCAACTGATGAGACTACTCCAAGAAATACAAGATATCGGACAACTAAGACCACTTTAGAATGAAGAGGATTTTACCATGCATTATAATAATGGAAACTACAACGGTTGAAGACTCCGAAGACTAGGAGAATTTGAAGGCTCTGAAGAATTTCTAGATTGATATGACCTAGGTAGGCTACCCTGATGGAACATGTCAGACTATTGAAGCTGTCAATACCCAAGATGAAGGTGTGTCGGAGAAAGACCGGAACATGGAGCGGCTAAACTCAAAGTTTTTGTCAAGAAAACCCTAAGGTAGGAGATATCAACTATCGAATGATAGCTCATGGCAATGACAGGGGCAGAAACATGGCTATCCATGATGTTATCGACCGTTTGTGCTATCGTCACCGTGCTGAGTTGAGCATGCATTTCTTTGAAAGGATTGGATGGTAGAAGGCTGATGGAGCACCTATCAGCAAAGGATGCAGTTTTAGCCTTAGCTGGTGTATCGCCAGGATCTGGAGTATTACATCAAGAAGTTTAAGACGGATCTTCAGGAAGCCGTATTTGACAAGGAAGCATTTCGTGAAGAACTCGGGACCCAGAAGCTGAAAGTAGCCAAGCAGGAGGAGCAAAACCTCGAGATACCGGAGATTCGTCAGGAACTAAAGGACAGTAGGACCATGGTTCATGCCAGGGATGTTGAAACCCAGAAGTTTGGAATGCAACTCTAGAAATATTAAAGGACGTCACGAGAGACTTCGCGTCAATAGAGATGATCTGGCAAAAGAACTTGAGAAGGACAAGCACGATCGGAAGAAGCCATCGGAGACATGAACAAGACTTGAAGAGTTTGGCGACTTTGAAGATTTATTGACCTTTAGAAGACCAGACCACTATTATATACCTATGTTAGATGTGACGATTGTGAGCTGTGTTTTGTTTGATGTTTTTTCGACAGCCACAAAATAAAATCTGTCTTCTCAAAACCATTGTTTGTATTGTGTGTATCCATCTCTATATCTCTTATCTCACCCCAAAACCCATGGACCCAATAGAGGATGAATGAAGATGAGCTTACATTTTCTGGACCGATGACTCAATTGGAGACGGACCGATGGATTCAGAACATGGAAGATCATATGGAGAATAACACTATAGCCGGAAAGGATATGGCCCAGCTCTTCAGTGCTTTGAAAAGGGTGCTTCTACTTGGTGGAGGATGTACCAAACCATCATTGGATTGCAAGGAGTAACCACTTGGAAAGAATTTAAGTTGACTTTGCAAAGGTCTCGTTTTGTGTCCAAGAAGTTGAAGCCTTATGGAAATGATATGAAGAAACCTTGTGCATGCAAGCTCTGGGGAGAAATAGGACACATCCATAAATAACACAAGGATGAATTCCCTAATTGTGAAGGAAGGCACCCAACTGAAGAATGCCCAACTAGGCAGATTAGTTGTTTCTTGTGTGAAGGGACTACCCACTACCCTGCTCGGTGTCAAGTTTACCCTGTGGTTCAGAGAACCGTACAATAGAAGAAAGAAGCAATGAAAGGAGCCCTCATGGAAATTTTAGAAGAACTTGTGATAAAGGAAGAGGTGGAGGACACACCCAAAGAAGACCCAATTAAACCCTGCACCAAGTCATGCTATTCATGTGGAGAAGAAGGACACATCTCCCAGAATTGTCTGAATGGGGATCTAGTAGAATTACTGACAGAAGAAGTAGAGTATGATCCATAAGAAATAGAAGCCCTGATTGGCATGGAAAAATCCAGAAAGAGAAATAGATTGGATTCCAGGAACAACCCAATTTCTACAAAGAAGGACCTGAGTCATATCACATGTTTCAGGTGCAAAGATTCAGGACACTACTTCAGCGATTGCCCAAAAAGGAAGCCGAGGACCCAAGGAGGCTATGTAATCAGAAGGAAACCTCGAGACATGTCCGAGGAAATATGTTTTCATTGTAATGAAGCAGGGCACCTTGCCAAGGATTGTCCCAAAGAGAAGGAGGCTTGTGCCAAATAGTAGTAGTAGTAGTGGGAACATTTCCTTTTATTATTGAGGTGTTGAGTTGAGGAATGTAATGGATATGCAAGAGATTGTAATAAGTTCATGAAATCAATAAAGTTAATGTGTCATGATTTCATACATTGAATTTTAGGAGTTGTTATACTCCATGAAGAAAGATTTTGGCCATTTTCGAGGATATGAGAAATATGGTCTATGGAAGAATTTGTGCATTTCAAGGGTGGTAGTACCCTGTGAGGACACTTGACCCCTGGAAAAGATAATGATATTCCATAGAGTGGATTTCGGACAAAATAAGTACGAGTTTTGTCTCGATATGTGGGATACCCCAAGAATATGAAGGGATGAAGTACTATTGGATATAGAGGAGGTATAATGTTGGTAATAAGGAGCAATTGTAACTCCATGATGATTCTGAGTAATCACATCTTAGTTTGGTACAAATAGAAGGAACGGAGACACTACAATTGGATGGATTTAAGAATACTAGGAAGCTGGATGTTGCAATAATGATCAGTTGCAACCCCAGGATGAGCTGAAGTTATAAAAGTGATGAGATGGGTCGTGACCCACAGGCTCCAGGACCTACCAAGAAGCAAGCACACTCTTGCTGAAGGAAAAACCCTGGAAGAAGTTATGACTTTATTGATAGACGATCTTATATTAGTACCGCAAAACCTGAGAGTTGTGAAGGAACGATAGATGTTTGTTTGGCTTGCAGAAAGAAAAGCTCTTCCCCTCAACGACACATCACATTTTCTCAAATGTTCCACGTTTCTTACCATATCCTCATAAGGCTGAAGCACAAGAAAGAGGATTACTTGGTTACCTGCTTCCCTCGCCAAGGACAGTAGAAGGATCTGTGGCCGAAGGCGCCACAAACGAAGCGGGTTGCCTCTTTTCTGCAGATCCATGGTTTTATCCAAACTTGGTTCGTCAATAAGAGAAATTCTGCAATGCTTGTGAGGGTGACCGAGTCTTATAATGCGAGAATCGCTAAACCATATACAAGGTAATGATTTGGGTGCGGGATGGATTGATCACCATACCGACCTACTCTTATTACTCGCCTTGCTATAAGGGATGGTAAATTTGAGTGCCTAACCCATAGTAGAGCAACGACGATCAAAACCTTGTTTAAACCTTAGAATGGTATGACAATTTTCCCTTGTACAAGGCAGGTGTTGCCAATCGTAGGATATACGGTGAGGTTCAACCCAGACCCATTTCCTGCAGGAGAAACCATAAACTGTTAACCACCATGAGATGTCAATAGCTGTTTAGTTTTGGCGCCAGACCCGTCAGCTAAGAAGACCCAGTCATGGAGGAACCATACCAAGATGAGAAGACAGAAGAATTTAGGAAAAAGGTTATGCCACTACCGGAAGAGCCCAGAGTCAGAATTTTCCCGAGAATTTCAGAAGACTGACCCTGTCAACAATAAGGATGGAGTATACGAGTTTTAACGGAACCATAACCATGCTTTTAAGGGTGGTAGCATTCCAGACCCCCCTGTGAGGATCGATGGATTTTGAGAAGACCCCGAACCTAACCTATTTCTTTCTAGCATCTTCGAATCTCGAGGCGAGATTCATTTTAAGGGTAGTAGGTTTGTAACATCCCAAAATTCTAAATTTTGGAATGTTATATTAAATAAATAGTTTTGTTTGTTTGTTTGATTGTGGTGTCGTTGCTTGTGTGAAATTTGAAACTTTTTGAAAGTTAAATGAGAGGGAATAAAAGGACTTTCCCAAACTTTCACATTTCATTTATGATCTCCATGAATTCAAATTCCTTTTATCACAAAACACTAGAGTGAATATGATATGACTTCTTCCATTGAAATAAATGAAAAGTTTTTTTTTAAGATTTGAATTCCATTTGGAAATATTTCAACCTCACAAACTTCATGCAACTTGATGATTTCCATGAGAGAAGATAAAATGACTTATGAATTCTTCAAATCATATGAAATATGAGTTGGCAGTTTAAAAGAATCAAACTAAAAGTTCCTTTGAAATTATTTTCAATTTGGAGTTATTTGAGTTTTATTCATATTATTTTTTCTCCAAAAATAAAATACATGGAAATTAGGGTAAAATGATTCCCTACCGTAGAAAATTGAAGAGAAATAATTTTGGTATTTTTAAAAATGATTTCTATATGTTTTTATTGCAACAGTAACACTCTTTGCTTTATTTAATTCTTTTGTGGATTTTATTTGACGCTAGAAAAATGTTCAGGTTGTAGAAAATCTTTTTCTGAAAATTTTGATATATTATATGCCTATATAATATTTTTATTTCTTCTTGTTTTATTCTTTTGTCTACCTGTTAAAAAAAACTCGGGCTAGCTGGGCCGAAGCCCAGCCGCCGGCCCGCTGTCGCGCCGCCTTCCCCATCGTGGCCGACCGGGACTCCAACGGAGTCTGAGCCGGCGCCGCTACGCCGCCGCGGCCGACCCCCTGTCCAAGCCGCCCTGCCCCCCGGCCCTTTATAATGCGCCGCCCGACCCTCCCTTCTCCACAAGTCGTGCCGCCACCTCTCTCGCATCGCGCCGCCGTCTCTGCTGCCGCTCCCGAGCCGCGCCGCACCGCCGCACTTCGCCCCGCGCCGTCGACGCCGCTCGCCGCTGCTGTCGCCCGTTGCCTCGAGCCGCCGCTCGTCGCTGCCCCGCCCTCACCGGAGTAACCACCACCACCGCCGGTTTTTTTGGTGAACCGGTATAAACCCTAAACACGCCCGGTTTTTTCTAATTAGTTCGTTTTACTTTTTTAGATCGGTTTATTTATTAGGTTAAGTTATTTAGAGTACGTTCGCCCGATTAGTTCTGTTAACGAATGATTTCGTTCGTTAGTCTCTGTTAGCGAACGTTTGTTCGATAGGTTTTTCTTTTTCTTTTAGTTTTTGACTAGGGACCTAGATGTAATTAGTTTTCTTACAGATTAGTCCTTGACCTTTAAACCCTCACAACTTTTTGCTCGTTTATCCAAATACAACGAAACCAATGCCCACTTCTTCGTTATGATCCCCTCTATCCAGTAAAATAATTTAAACATGTTTTTGAAAGATAAAAAATTTGGTTTCAAACATATTTGAATTCAAACTTCTTTTGTTTATAACTTGAGTTTTATAACTCCGATCTAAGTGATTCTTTTTTACTAATTGAAGCTCTTGACCTTAACTTTCTGATAAGACCAAATCCACCTAATTTTGGTACTGTCAGAAATTGGTTTCTGTTGCAAGAGTTGTTTGCTTGTTTTCGAAGTTTTCCGAGATCTTTTCTTTGATTCTTTTGCATGAGTGCTGATGTATGCAATTGCTTGCTCATGATAGATTGACCGGAGTGTGACGCGTAGAACTATCAGGAGTTATGAGTGAGAATCATCTCATCAACAGTACAAGGCAAGTTCACACTTTGATCATATCCCTTCATTACCCAGTTTTTATGCATTAGTTTCAACCCTCAAACATTGCATGAGTAGGTTTTGATAACATGTGGGTATTGGGAAGTAGTTGACGAGGTAGGAACCTATTGCCCATCATTCAACCTTGGGTTTATACGTTATGCTTGTATTGCTTTGCTATGCTCGTAAATGTGGATTGGTATGTGAGATTCATGAAAGATGTGAGAGTTATATTTAACTAAGGGAAACTTAAGGTGACTACTTTAATACACATCTGGGTGGATTGGTTGGGGCACCTTGGGATACCAGTGGTTTGCCCAAACACCTGGGGAATCCAGTGTTGTCCTAGGAGATCCCGGGGTATCCGTGTGATCATCCTATTGGAATACCACCCAGGCTCAAAGGGATCATAATGATATTCATGCTGGAAACTTCCGTGTGCAGCCACAAGCCATTATGGGCTTTGGCATAGTTGAGTATGTTGTGTGACCTCTTTCAATGGTAGACCAGTAGATGTAGGGGATGTAGGTGGTACTGTCTACCGATCGTAAAGAGTTAATGCTTCTGAAAGACTGTGTCTCGGTCATCCGTTACTCAAACATCATGTAGTGCGAGAAATTCAATGGAGGAGATCGAGTCTTGTGGGGAGAAGTGTGATGTAGAGTGTACAAACTAATCATGATTAGCCATGTCCTCGGTTATGGACATCTTGAGTATCTGATACTTGCATTATTATGTTGATCTCATCACTCTATTTAATGAACTTGTTGGGTTATTATTATTATTTTGGGATTGAGTTGGGGTTACCTTCTCAATATTTTCAACAAACTTTGTGGTTAAATAAAATATATTCCTTTATTGTAGGGAAAAACTAGCTTTATACAAATGATAACCATAGAGCCTCCAGCAGCCAAATATGCATCTAGTTATAGCCATTATTCAGCATTACTCTACAGTGTGAAATTGCCAATGCATTCAATGTACTGACCTACATGGCTGCAAAGTCTCATGTCGTAGGATGCTTACGACGAGTAAGTGATACTTTAGGGTTATGATGTCTACACTCAACTTTTCCATTAGTGTTGATGGGAATCCACAACCTTGTTGTCACTTCCGCTATATGGATTGAGGTAATAGTATTTACATTGCTTTATACATCTGATTTACCTCTGTTATAAATCCTCGAGTACTGTGTGTGTCAGCAATACCGATCCAGGGATGACACTTAAGCACAGAGAGACTTGACCGTCTGAGGTTGGGTCACTACAACCATCTAGCTACTAACTACGGACCCGAAGGTCTACAAAGAACTACTCACGCATGATCGGCATGGAGGTGGTGAACCCCATCCGAGATTGTTGGGGATATGACTATTAGATATGACCCGCCCAGGAGGGGTTGGGTCATCCCAATGACGGTTCATCTCAATGAAGCCTAGGAGTATATTGAAATGGCGGTTCTTAGACAGGCTTGTTAGAGGGCCCAAACCCGAAGGCGGCTTAAGGCCCACAAGTATAAACCGCCATGTGTATGTAAACTTGTATTATAAGGCATGTAAGATAAGGCACCGAGCCTGACACATTGTATGAGACGGCCGGGACTCTTTAGGCCGCAGGACGTCAACCCGTGTATATAAGGGGACGACCCCGCAACGGCTTAGGGCAAGAAACATCAGACCGAGAGCCAGGAAAAGCGTATTCGCTCCCTGGTCATCGAAACCCTAGCAATACCACCTCAAACTGGACTAGGCCTTTACCTTCACCGCAAGGGGCCGAACCAGTATAAATTCCTCGCGTCCTTTGTCCCGTTTAACCCCTTTAAGCTAACCTCATCGCAATGGCTTCGCAACTAAGTTCTTCCATGAGGACATCTGTCGTGACACTTCCACGACAGTTGGCTCCCACCTTGGGGCCAGCGCACAGTGGTTTTGAGTTCTTAAAGGGCAGGTTCGAAGGGATCAAGGGATACGCCGTGGGTCGGATGACCAAGAGTC
Organism: Aegilops umbellulata; assembly: GCA_032464435.1. Lineage (NCBI taxonomy): Eukaryota > Viridiplantae > Streptophyta > Magnoliopsida > Poales > Poaceae > Aegilops > Aegilops umbellulata. The sequence continues at coordinate 339,504,776 of CP136058.1, forward strand.
ATCTCGGCAAACTCTACATTGACGATGTAGGCTGGGGCCCCGAGGCCGGCTCAATTGAGTACGGGTACCGGGTCCCCTTCGGCAGAATTCACGTCTTCATCGATCGGTGAATCGGGCCTTGAGTCGGACACCTGCACCGACATCATCGAGACGGCTCAGCGCGCACGACCCACCCAGGCTAAACCCGCCGTGAAGCATGCCTTTGTTGGGTGTATCCATGGGGCCGAGTTGGAAGGCTCTGTGTCTGGCAGTGAGACGACCATCTATTCTGATGGTGAATGGTCCACAGGCGAAACCGACTTAATGTATCAGTTGCAAGATGGACGGGTTGGGGGCTATTTCGACGGTGACAGTATTCCAGACCCCCATGAGCCGCCGAATAGGGTGGCGATCTTCATGGCTGGCACCCAGCCGGTTCTTGTCTCGACAGCCGCCGCGGCCATGAGTTCTAGTGCGGCAACGGTGACAGCAGTGGGTGCTGGCGGTTCAATACGCCCGCCGGCTCAAGTTCTCGCAGATCTACTAGACGCTCTGGCGACTCTGATGGAGGTTGATGTGACCCCAGACAACCAGGAACAGCATAAGGCGGAAGTGGCTAAATTGCATGATGGGATCGCGCAAGCTAAGGAGGACTTGGCAGCAGTAAACTCCAGGATGGCTGCAGAGCGGGCCATTTTGAACGCCCAAGTGCAGCGGATTCAAGAAGATTCATACCGGCTTTTGGTGGATCAGAACGCTTCGAACAAAGTCTTGAGGAGGAAGCATCGAAGTCGTCTGCCCTCAGTTTATGAGTCGAGGGACCTATTCAACACAACCGGAGCGGGGGCAAGTGATCGACCGGTGATAAACCAGATGATTGAGGCGCCAGGAGGCGGAGTACCGGGTCAGCCGCGCGTGGCCAGTTCTCCACACATGGATAATACCCCGCCTCAGCGCGTAGTGACGCCGCCGGGTCATTACTCCACCCCTCTAGATAACATGATTACTGCAGCTACGCGATTGGCGGCTTTACCGATTGAGGGTGAGACCCCGACCGCGATTGAAACCAGAAGGGCCAGGGAACTTCTTCAAACGGCTTTGGTGCAGTAGCAGGCTTACTCCTATAGCCGTGACCGGATTCATTCAACCCCTCGTCCAAGCCGGAGCTACGGTAGGCACATGACTCGCCAGCAGTTTCAAGTACTGAGCGACGTCGTTACCAACCTCATGGTCATGACCCGGCGCGCAACGGTGCCGACGCACAGTGGACCAGGGCAGAGCACGTCGGGAGGCTGAGCTGGCGGCTCATCAGCATGCGCCGGTTTACCCGATGGCCTTAGTTGAGGCGGGTGTAACTTCTTGAACTTTCGGTGTACTGTGTCTAACGGCGGCTCAACGGAACGAGCGCTTGCCCAAGGATTTCAAAGGCCCTCATAAGGTGCCCAATTATACAGCAAATCAGCCTCCTGAGGCCTGGGTTGAGAGTTATGAGATGGCTATGGAGATGCTGGATGTTAGTGAGGCTGCATACGCAAGTACTTCACCATGATGCTGGAGGGTACATCTCGTACCTGGTTGAAGGGGTTGTCGGCTAATTCCATCGGGTCATGGGTGGAACTGAAGGCCCGGTTCATCCAGAATTTCAGAGATACATGCAAGCAGCCCATGTCAATTATGGATTTGATTCTTGTGTTCAAGCTGACGGCGAGTCAACCACCAGTTGGGTACACCGGGTCTCGACTATCATGCATTCTTCAGATAACATGAACGTCGGTTCAGCGATTCTAATGTTGGAGAAAAATTGCCGTTTTACTCCACTCGAGCAGAAGCTAGGACGTCTCAAGCGTCATTGCAATGACATGGGTACTCTAATGGAGACTCTTGTTAAGTATGCCGACTCTGATGGTACCAAGGACCCCGACCCCAAGGATGAAAGATCGGGAAAGGGAAATAAGAGTAGCGGCATGAAGGGACAGCAGTACAAACCTCCAATCAGGACGGCAACGGTAAGCGCGAGGCTGATGATTTTGTGGCTAACACCGGTGCGTGCACTTATAACCAGCGTCGTAAGGGACAGTCGGCTCCAAGGGCAGGATTCAACCTTGAGGCAATGTTAAATCAGCCGTGTCCGATACATGGAACGGATCAGAAGCCGGCTACTCATTCGTGGAAAGATTGCCGCATAACGAGAAGCTTTAGGGAGTCCATCCAGCGCCACCATGGCCCGAACGTCGAATCAGGGTCCGGTTCTCATGGTCCGGGTCATGGCGGCGGCGGTTCAAATTCTGGGTTTCAGGGCCACGACAACCAGGGTGGTTATAACCAGCAGAGTAATCAGGGGAATCAACAGCAGCAGCAGTATGGTTATCAGAGCAACCCGAAACAGTTGAATGGTGGGCAATATTATGTTTTCACCACTAGCTTATGTATGCGGGACCAGAAGCATCATAAGAGGGCCGTGAATGCGGTTGAGCCGGCGGTGCCACGCTATTTGCGGTGGTCAGAGCAGCCTATTGTGTGGAGTCGGGAGGATCATCCGCCCCGGGTTGATAATCCGGGTCACCTGGCTCTGGTGGTGGCACCTCGGGTTGGAGGCTATAAGTTTACCAAGATACTCATGGATGGAGGTAGCAGCATTAACATACTTTATTATGAGACCTTCCGTCGCATGGGACTAACCGATAAAAATCTTAAGCCGTCAAACAATGTCTTCCACGGTGTGGTTCCGGGTAAGTCAGCATACCCGGTGGGAAAATATCTTTAGAAGTTGCCTTTGGAGATGAGCATGATTCCAGGTCTGAAACTTTAACCTTTGAAGTGGTCAAGATCAAGAGCCCTTATCATGCTTTATTTGGGCGGTCGGCTTATGCTAAGTTCATGGCGAGACCTTGCTATGTTTACTTGCAGCTTAAGATGTCGGGTTATAAAGGCACCATCATAGTGCATGGGAGTCGCAAGGTGGCATTGGAGTGTGAAGAAGGTGATGCGGCTTATGTTGAATCGGTTTGTGCAACGGAGGAGTTGAAATTTTACAAGGATAATGTTGACCCGGCTGACATGACGTCCTTGAAAAAACCAACCATAGAGCATGATCCTTCGTTAAAGTTTAAGTCGGCAGATGATACCAAATTGGTTGACTTCCTCCTTGGCGACTCATCTAAGCAGTTCAGCATGAGCGCTAATCTGGATTCGAAATAGGAAAGCGCGCTCATCGAGTTCATCCTTGAGAACTGGGACATCTTTGCTTGGAAGCCTTCAGACATGCCGGGTGTATCGAGGGAACTCGCTGAGCACACTCTTAATATTGATCCGAAGTTTAAGCCGGTCAAGCAATTTCTTCGCCGATTTAATGAGGTGAGGCGGAAGGCCATCGGTGAGGAAGTGGCCCGGCTCTTGGCGGCCGGGTTTATCGTTGAAGTTTTCCATCCTAAGTGGTTGGCTAACCCGGTGCTGGTACTCAAGAAGAATGGCACTTGGCGGATGTGTGTGGATTACACAGACTTGAACAAGGCTTGTCCGGCTGATCCGTTTGCTCTCCCTCGTATTGATAAATCATTGATGCTACGACAGGTTGTGAGCATTTGAGTTTTTTGGATGCTTATTCTGGTTATCATCATATCAAGATGGCAGTTAAGGACTAGGAGAAGACAACCTTCATTACTCCGTTTGGAGCCTTCTGCTATGTGTCTATGCCTTTTGGGCTCAAGAGTGCCCAGGCGACTTATCAACGGTGTGTGCAAAATTGCCTTCACAATCAGATTGGGCGCAATGTTCATGCTTATTTAGAAGACATTGTGGTGAAGTCAAGAGAGAAGGAGACCCTAATTGATGATTTGAGGGAGACGTTTGACAATCTCCGGGTCTACAAGATGATGCTTAACCCGGCTAAGTGTGTCTTTGTTGTGCCAGCAGGCAAGCTCTTGGGTTTCCTGGTTTCTAACAGAGGCATTGATGCTAACCCGGAGAAGATCAAAGCCATTACTTCATTGGCTAAGCCGGCTTGTGTTAATGATATTCAGCGTTTGTCGAGCCATATTGCGGCTCTGAGCCGGTTCATAAGCCACCTGGGTGAGAAGTGAAAGGATCAATATATTTGACTAGAGGGGGGGGTGTATAGGCAACTACCAATTTTTAGCTTTTCTTTACCAATTTAAACTTTGCATCAAAGTAGGTTATCTAGATATGCAACTAGGTGAGCAACCTATATGATGCAACAACAACAAGCACACAAGCAAGCAAGGGATATAACACAAGTAAGCTTGCACAAGTAAAGGCACGAGATAACCAAGAGTGGAGCCGATGAAGACGAGGATGTGTTACCTAAGTTCCTTCCTTTTGAGGGCAAGTACGTCTCCGTTGGAGCGGTGTGGAGGCACAATGCTCCCCAAGAAGCCACTAGGGCCATCGTATTCTCCTCACACCCTCACACAATGCGAGATGTCGTGATTCCACTATTGGTGCCCTTGGAGGCGGCGACCGGCCCTTTACAAACAAGGTTGGGGCTATCTCCACAACTTAATTGGAGGCTCCCAACGACACCACAAAGCTTCACCACAATGGAATATGGCTCCGCGGTGACCTCAACCGTCTAGGGTGCTCAAACACCCAAGAGTAACAAGATCCACAAGGGATTAGTGGGGGGAATCAAATTTCTCTTGGTGGAAGTGTAGATTAGGGCCTTCTCAACCAATCCCTAGAAAATCAACAAGTTTGATTGGCTAGGGAGAGAGATCGGGCAAAAATGGAGCTTGAAGCAATAATGGAGCTTGGGGATGGAAGAGGTGGTCAACTTGGAGAAGAAGACACCCCTTATATGGTGGAAGAACAAATCCAACCATTATCCACCAACTCAGCCTGAGTAGCACGGTACTACCGCGCCGGGGACGCGGTACTACTGCAAGGCATCGCGGTACTACCGCCCGTGCAGCGGAAACCAGAGCATCCCTGATGCGATGAAGCAGAGGGCGGTAGAACCGCTGGTGCGATACTACTGCTCCCCTTGCGGTACTACCACAAGGCAGGGATAGTCCAGATTTTGGGAAGGCACGGACATATAAAAATACATCCGTGGCAACTTCCGCTGAGTTGGGATCTATGCAAAAATCCGACACGGTAGTACTACAAGCCAGGAGCGGTACTATCGTGCGGGGCGCGGATGTAAAAAATTACATCCGCCCCTACTACCGCGCATGTTGCTGAGCATGGCCAGAGCGTACGGTACTACTGCGCCAGAGACACGGTACTACCGCGTAGGGCGCGGATGTAAAAAATTACATCCGCCCCTACTACCGCAAAAGCTGCAGCGCCTGGCCTGAGACCACAGTACTTCTGCTCCAAGGAAGCGGTACTACCGTGGGCACTTACGGTACTACCGCGCCAGAGCCCGGTACTACTGCAAGGGCCTGCGGTACTACCGCTCCTAGCAGTAGTACTACCGCATGCCCAAGTTCAGCAATTACGACATGTTGCATAGACAAGAAAAGACGGAGGATGCTCCAAAGTGCCAAAGGAAAGGTGGTGCAAATGCAGTAGACGTGTACGTGATGATTCCACCCAAACCTTTCCAAAGTGGACCCCCTCTTAAGAGTACGGCTTTCCTACGACTCAAATCCACCGAAAAGAAACATAGAGAAACGCCGTCTTCAATAGTCTTCGAGGGGCACCAAATCATCTTGTGCCTAGTCATGATATATTTGAAATACTCAATGCACACGATTAGTCCACAAAAGCATTGTCATCAATCACCAAAACAGCTAAGGGATAAATATGCCCTTACAGTCTCCCCTTTCTTGGTGGATTGATGACAATACGGGATTTGCACAAAGGGAGATAAAATAAACATGGGCAAACCCCACATCTATAAAATATAGACGGGCTACCCCTAGATGTTTGCTATCAAGAGAAGTGCTTTGGACTGCATGGCACACATACTAGGATCAACACTCACCCTATATTTTATAGACAAGACATATCTTGCAACAATAAAGCTAACGCTAAGCAAGATGATATATATGAGCATAATGTAAATAGCACAACATAGCATAAGCTCAATACGGTACGATAGAGTGCATATGTCTTACGCCATATGATAGAAAGATCACACAAGCGCAAACCAAGCCAAAGCAAACAAGGTTCAACGGAACGAAAGCAAACAAAACAAACACGACACATGAGTCGCAAGTCCTACACTCTCTCCCCTTTAGCATCGAGATGCCAAAAAGGCAGAGAGCACACCTACAACACAAGTGGTGGCTCAAGCGGAGTAATCACTCACATGCTCTCCGTCGGACTAGGCTGCGGGGATGGGCTCCTCCTTAGAATCAGTCCACTTGTAGCCCTGTTTTGCCATCCATTCAGCCTCTGGAGTGATGTGCTTCTCGGAGCCGCTGGTAATGTCCTCTGCAAAAGTCCTCAAGATCATCTTGTCGCGGCGGCGACTCTCCTTGGAGGCAACTTGAGTCTGGTACTGCCCCTTTGCTTGCATGCAGAACAAGGCCTTCATCTTGGCCTTCAGCTTCTTAGCCCATGAGGGCTCAGTAGAGGGAGGAGCATACCCAGCAGAACTGTCCTCATTCGCGTCCTCCTCCTCAATCTCATCCTCATCAACTTCCATTCTAGCAGCTTCAGCCTCAGCACGAGTAGTAGTGTTAGCCCACTGGGGCTTGATGCGGAGTCTGATGGGGTCATGACGGATCCAGTCAGGGGCCAAAAACTCATCCTACGGGTAGAGCTTTTCCCATGTCTTCGAGATCAAGAGAAACATGTAAGGTCCATAGATGGGAGCCTTACGGTTGAACACCGCAAACCGAAGCTCGCACCACATGATGTGGGAGACGTCAAGTGGTTGACTCTAAGTGAGATGCGCCTCCTCACACATGAGCATCATGTCCACAAGATAGGCATGCACCTTGTCCTTGTACCCAATGCGTGGAAAGAGATAGTTGGGGAAGATCCGGTGCATAATGTCAAGGAAGGGGTTCAGCACCCACGCCTTCTTGCCACTGGGAAGAGACTTCTCAACATAATACTGCTAGAGCTTGTTCTTGCTAGCTGACTCAGAATTGGCATGAGGGCGAACACCAACGGTCGTGTTGAGCCCCTCATTAGGTACGTGGAGCAAATCCATGAAGTCCTTCCACGTAGCAGTCATCTGTTGTCCATTGGTCATCCAGGTCATCCTCCGTTGCTCATCAATATGAAAGTGAACCCAAGCAAAGAACTGGGCCACAAGCTCGGGATCAAAGTCCAGGTGGAAAGAGATCAGATCCTCAATGCCAAACTGCTCCACGAGGTCCAAAGCCTCACCAAAGTAGTCACAGTGCTTATCCTCCCTCATATGGTTCATGTCAATCCAGTGCACATCCACGTAGATGTTTTGCTTGGCCTTGATCACATCCAGATATATGAGATTCTGCTGCTTGGTCCAGAACAGATCATTCCCTCTGAAGTTGGCACGAGGATTCACATAAGGGTTGATTCTCCTTTGAGTGACAAACTCAACCAATGGTATCTCATCCATGCCCATGGAGGGCTCCTTGTTCTTGGTGGCGGTGGTCTTGGTCCTACGTTAGGGGGCATTGGAGCCCTCTGGAGCTTCATCTTGGTTGCGCAGACGCTTGGTACCCGTGTCACGGCTGGGATTGGAACGGCGTACAGGAGCACCGGAGCCACCACCTATGACACAAAACACACGAACACGCAAGAAAGGCAAGAAGGATCAATGCAAAAGCCATGGCAAAACAAGTGAAACAAGTACAACTAGCAATAGGTAAGTGCCACTAGGGAGATTTGTCAACAACGGTAGTACCGCAGGGATGCGCAGAACTAAAATTTTAGTGCCTCTCCTAGTCACGGTAGTACCGCGCCACAACACGGTAGTACCGCGTCTTGGAGCGGAAGTAAGATTTTAGTGCCGCGCCTCGCGCGGTAGTTCCGCTCCCGAGGAGCAGTAGTACCGCACAGATGCGGTAGTACCGCACGGGGTCAGATCCGATCTTCCAAACGATTCTGTGCATAGCCGTGACAACGAAGAGGTACTACGGTTGATCAAATCTATCAGGGACATCATACCAAGTAATATCTCTACGCATTACTACTCTCCTGCAACCTACTCTTGCAAAGATTTGGCCTAAAATCTCAAGAACAACATGTATCTCCCCAAAAACCTAGAAACGAAGGAACGAACCAAAGAAAGAGGGATTTGGGGAGATTCCATGGCAAGAGGAAGTGGTGGGGAATGATCCCACCGGACCGATTCTGAGGAGAGCGGCCGGAGATGGAGATCCGGCGAGGGTCTCCGCCGCCATTCTTGGGCAGGAGAGAGAGAAACTGCGTGGGGAGAAAGAGTGAATGGGTATGGGGGAGTTGGAACTCCCCCTACCCGCTCTTAACCCCCACGCGCTCTCGACGGTGCGGTAGTACCGCGTGCGATCGCGGTAGTACCGCATGTGTGGAAGTACCGCACCAAGGGCGGTAGTACCGCTCCCCCAGGTGGCAGTAAAAAATTACTGCCGTGCTGGGTGAGGTAGTACCATGCGCAGCTCCTGCGGTAGTACCATGGCGAGCCGTGGTAGTACCGTGTGACCAAGAAAATGCAAGTTTAAAAACAGATAAGACCAAAGGGCCTTTGCAAAGCAACCTTCAAGCAAACGGGTGCACCAAAAAGTTGACACACGAAACAACACACACAAGCTCGGCACGAAGAAAGAGAGAAAAGAGACAACAAGGACTAACCACGCAACACAACCTCTCCAAAGAGAGTGCGCTGCCCGGAGCCACCTATGTTTGAGTCAATTGGTATGGCACCGCGAAGAATTATCCTTGGGCCCATGACCAAAACTCGTCTTCGAAGCACAAGTACCATCAACAATGGATAATGTGAAAGAGTTGATCAATCTATGCATAATGGGGGGAGGGATAGTTCATTGAGAGAACAATACTCCCCCTATGTCCATGCCTACACCTAAACAAGATAACAAGTTGAGTATGGTGGGGTGTGCAAGGGTTCAAGCAACATTGCTCGAATCAATGATATTTAGCTCATGCCTTAACTCGCGAAATCTTGCTTCGTCCAACGGCTTCGTGAAAATATCTGCAAGGTTATCATGAGTGTTGACATAGTTGAGCTCGATCTCCCCTCGCCTAATGTGACCCGGATGAAGTGATACAGAATCTCAATATGCTTCGTCTTGAAGTGTTGAACCGGGTTGAGAGAAATCTTGATGGCACTTTCATTGTCACACCAAAGAGACACTTTGTCACAAATGACATTGTAATCCTTTAAAGTTTGCCTCATCCAAAGAAGTTGTGCACAACAGCTACCGGCCGCCACGTACTCCGCTTCGGTGGACAAGAGGGACACACAACTTTGCTTCTTAGAAGACCAACTCACCAAAGAGAAACCAAGGAATTGGCACCCTCTAGAAGTGGACTTCCTATCCACTTTGTCTCCCGCCCAATCTGAGTCCAAATGACCTACAAGCTTGAAGTTTGCTCCGCTTGGGTACCATAAGCCAAAGTTTGGGGTATGAGCCAAATATCGAAAGATTCGCTTGACCGCCACAAAGTGGCTTTACTTAGGTGCGGCTTGAAACCGTGCACAAATTCCCACACTCAACATGATATCTGGTCTAGATGCACAAAGGTAAAGCAAGGAGCCAATCATGGAGCGATATACCTTTTGATCCACCGCTTTACCATTGGGATCTATGTCAAGTTGGCATTTGACGGGCATTGGAGTGGAGGCCGGCTTGACATCACTTAGCTTGAATCTCTTGAGCATGTCTTGAGTATATTTGGCTTGGTTGATGAAGGTTCCTTCTCTTCTTTGCTTGACTTCAAACCCGAGAAAGAACTTCAACTCTCCCATCGAAGACATCTTGAACTTTGAGGTCATGAGAGCGGCAAATTCCTCATTGAAAGCTTTGTTAGGGGAACCAAAGATAATATCATCAACATATAGTTGGCACACAAACAACTCCCCTTTAACCTTCTTAGTAAAAAGAGTGGGGTCGATTTTCCCAACTTCAATCCACTATCTTGCAACAACTCGGTAAGGTGGTCTACCACGCACATGGGGCTTGTTTAAGGCCATAGAGTGCTTTATCGAGTTGATAGACATGATCGGGGAAGTAGGGACCCTCGAAACCGGGGGGTTATTTGACATACACCAACTCATTAATAGGACCATTAAGAAAATCACTCTTCACATCCATTTGTTGCAACTTAAAGTTATGATGAGAAGCATAAGTAATCAACAAACGAATGGATTCAAGGTGAGAAACGGGAGCAAAGGTTTCACCATAGTCGATATCCTCGACTTGGGAGTAGCCTTTGTGCTACCAATCTTGCCTTGTTGCGAACGATGGTCCCATGAGCATCTTGCCTGTTCTTGAATATCCACTTGGTTCCAATGACATTGTGGTTCCCCGTTGGCCTTGGCACTCCACACCTTGTTGTACTCGAAGTTGTTGAGTTCTTCATGCATGGTATTGAGCCAATCTGGATCTTCGAGCGCCTCATAGACCTTTTGGGGTTTGATAACCCACAAGTATAGGGGATTGCAACAGCTTTCGAGGGTAGAGTATTCAACCCAAATTTATTGATTCGACACAAGGGGAGCCAAAGAATATTCTCAAGTATTAGCAGCTGAGTTGTCAATTCAACCACACCTGGATAACTTAGTATCTCCAGCAAAGTATTTAGTAGCAAAGTAATATGATACTGGTGGTAACAGTAACAAAAGAGTAATGAAAGCAAAAGTAATATTTTTGGTGTTTTATAGTGATTGTAACAGTAGCAACGGGAAAGTAAATAAGCGTAAACCAGTATATGGAAAGCTCGTAGGCATTGGACCGGTGATGGATAATTATGCCGGATGCGGTTCATCATGTAATAGTCATAACATAGGGTGACACAGAACTATCTCCAATTCATCAATGTAATGTAGGCATGTATTCCGAATATAGTCATACATGCTTATGGAAAAGAACTTGCATGGCATCTTTTGTCCTAGCCTCCCGTGGCAGCGGGGTCCTAATGGAAACTAAGGGATATTAAGGCCTCCTTTTAATAGAGAACCGGAACAAAGCATTAGCACATAGTGAATACATGAACTCCTCAAACTATGGTCATCACTGGGAGTGGTCTCGATTATTGTCACTTCGGGGTTGCCGGATCATAACACATAGTAGGTGACTATAGACTTGCAAGATAGGATCAAGAACACACATATATTCATGAAAACATAATAGGTTCAGATATGAAATCATGGGACTCGGGCTCTAGTGAAAAGCATTAAGCATAGCAAAGTCATAGCAACATCAATCTCAGAACATAATGGATACTAGGGATCAAACCATAACAAAACTAACTCGATTACATGATAGATCTCATCCAAACCATCACCGTCCAGCAAGCCTACGATGGAATTACTCACGCACGGCGGTGAGCATCATGAAATTAGTGATGGAGGATGGTTGATTATGACAACATCGACGAATCCCCCTCTCTAGAGCCCCGAATGGACTCTAGATCAACCATCCCGAGAGGTTTTAGGGCTTCGCGGCGGCTCCGTATCGTAAGACGCGATGATTTCTTCTCCTTGATTTTTTTCTCCCCGAAAGCAAATATATAGAGTTGGAGTTGGCGTCGGAGAAGCTCCAAGGGGCCCACGAGGTAGGGGGCGCGCCCTAGGTGGGCGCCCCCACCCTCGTGGATAGGGTGTGGGCCCCCAGTCTCCATATTGGGCAAGGATTTTTTATTATTTTTAACTAGATGTTCCGTGAAGTTTCAGGTCATTTCGAGAACTTTTGTTTTCTGCACATAAAACAACATCATGGCAATTCTGCTGAAAATAGCGTCAGTTTGGGTTAGTTCCATTCAAATCATACAAGTTAGAGTCCAAAATAAGGGCAAAAGTGTTTGGAAAAGTAGATACGACGGAGACGTATCAACTCCCCCAAACTTAAGCCTTTGCTTGTCCTCAAGCAATTCAGTTGACAAACTGAAAGTGATAAAGAAAAACTTTTACAAACTCTGTTTGCTCTTGTTGTTGTAAATATGTAAAGCCAACATTCAAGTTTTCAGCAAAGATCATGACTAACCACATTTGCAATAATTCTCAGGTCTCATGATTACTCATATCAATAGCATAATCAACTAGCGAGCGATAATAATAAATCTCGGATGACAACACTTACTCAAAACAATCATAACATGATATAACAAGATGGTATCTCGCAAGCCCTTTCTGAGACCGCAAAACATAAATGCAGAGCACCTTTACAGATCAAGGACTGACTAGATATTGTAATTCATGGTAAGAGATCCAGTCATAGTCATACCCAATATAAATTAATAGTAACGAATGCAAATGACAGCTGTGCTCTCCAGCTAATGCTTTTAATAAAAGGGTGATGACTCAACATAAAAGTAAATAGATAGGCCCTTCGCACAGGGAAGCAGGGATTTGTAGAGGTGCCAGAGCTCTGTTTTGAAATAGAGATAAATAATATTTTGGGAGGCATACTTTCATTGTCAACATAACAACTAAGAGATGGCGATATCTTCCATGCTACACACACTACAGGAGGTTCCCAAACAGAATGGTAAAGTTTATACTCCCCCTCCACCAACAAGCATCAATCCATGGCTTGCTCGAAACAACGAGTGCCTCCAACTAACAAGAGTCCCGGGGGAGTTTCGTTCGCAATTAATTTGATTTAGTTTGCATAAAGCATGGGACTGGGCATCCCGGTGACCAGCCATTTTCTCGTGAGTGAGGAGCGGAGTCCACTCCTCTTGAGAATAACCCGCCTAACATGGAAGATAAGGGCAGCCCTAGTTGATACATGAGCTATTCGAGCATACAAAACAGAATGTTTGTTTGAAGGTTTAGAGTTTGGCACATACAAATTTACTTGGAACGGCAGGTAAATACCGCATATAGGAAGGTATGGTGGACTCATATGGAATAACTTTGGGGTTTAAGGGATTGGATGCACAAGCAGTATTCCCACTTAGTACAAGTGAAGGCTAGCAAAAGACTGGGAAGCAACCAACTAGAGAGCGACAACAGCCATGAACATGCATTAAAATTAATGAACATTGGATGCAAGCATGAGTAGGATATAATCTACCATGAACATAAATATCATGAAGGCTATGTCGATTTTGTTTCAACTACATGCGTGAACATGTGCCAAGTCAAGTCACTTAAATCATTCAAGGAGGATACCACCCCATCATACCACATCATAACCATTTTAATAGCATGTTGGCACGCAAGGTAAACCATTATAACTCATAGCCAATCAAGCATGGCACAAGTAACTATGATCTCTAATTGTCATTGCAAACATGTTTATCCATAATAAGCTGAATCAAGAACGATGAACTCATCATATTTACGAAAACAAGAGAGGTCGAGTTCATACCAGCTTTTCTCATCTCAGTCAGTCCATCATATATCATCATAATTGCCTTTCACTTGCACGACCAAACGATGTGAATAATAATAAGAGTGCACGTGCATTGGACTAAGCTGGAATCTGCGAGCATTCAATAAATAGGAAAAGACAAGGCAATATGGGCTCTTGGTTAAATCAACAATAATGCATATAAGAGCCAATTCAACAATTTAATTATGGTCTTCTCCTATCGCCCCCCAAAGAAAAGAAAAGAAATAAAAACTATTTACACGGGAAAGCTCCCAACAAGCAAAAGAAGAATGGGAAATATTTTTGGGTTTTCTTTTTAATTATTACTACTATAGCAGAGAAGTAAACTACTACTAATTTTTTGTTTGTTTTTCTTAAGGTTTATTAAACACACAAAAAGAAAGCAGGAAAAAAAGAAAATAAATTAGCATGGATATTACAGTGAAAGAGTATGAGCACCGACATCTAGCAATGAGTGTGTGTAAACATAAATGTAATGTCGGTGGGAAATACGTGCTCCCCCAAGCTTAGGCTTTTGGCCTAAGTTGGTCTATGGCTAGGGATAGCCTGGCGGATACCCGTAGGTGTAGCTAGGGTCGTACTGAGATGAAGAAGACTCTGACTGCCATTGGCTAGCAGCCACCTCTGGATCCCAAGAATAAACAGACTGTCTTGGAGGCTCATATTGTGGTTCCGGTTCCGGGGCTGGTGCAGGATTCCGGTAGGCTTGAATGGCAGCCCACGTAACGAGATATGGTCCTTCAAAATTAAACAAGGAAGGAGCAGGCAAGGTAATAGTCGCAGGGTGATGTTTATTAAAATATAGTTTATATTTAAGCTCTCCTTCCCTGCCCTTAACAATGAAATCATGCTCTAGCATACTCTTATAATCTAAATAAGCACTAGGCAACAATTTTTCTTCTTTCTCATAAAGCCTAATAGGTATGTTAAAATATGCAGCGAGGCGTGAAGCATAAATACCTCAAAAGATGGGGCCCTTAGTATGGTTCGGACTTCACCGTTTAGCAATAATTCCGCCCATACTAACAGTGTTATCGCGGTATAAACCATGGAACAAAATGATAATATCAGGAACACTAAGGTTTCCACGACCAATCAAGCAACAACTAGCAAATATGGCAAAGTAGCATAAAACAGGAAAATGTATGCTAGTGATTCTTGCATCAGATAACTTCCTAGTTTCTCCCATAGTAATGGTGTTAATAAATTCTTCCACGTCTTTATGGTGTGGTTCATCTAAGGCACCCTGAGGGTATTTCTCAAACCTTGCAAAATTCAACTAATGACATCTTCTTAACAACGTCATATACATGAAACTCTACTGAAGGAGGTGACTCCTTGGGAAAATAGTAGAAGTTTTGCACAAAAGTATTAGTGAGTAAGAGATACTGATGACGTTGGTCGCGGAGGAAGTCGGTGAGGCCAGCATTCTCAATCAATGAATAGAAATCCTCATAAATCCCGGCTTCTCTCAAGAAGTCATCGGAAGGCCATTCACATGGCCGGACCTCCGCGGTACAAGGCAAATTATATTTGGGCCTCTGTGCTTCTTCATTTTGTTTTTCCTTCGAGCTTCGGCTCGATGAGCCCCTCAAAAGTCTCTTCATTATTTTCTGAAATATTCTGAAATTTTTAGTAACTTCAAACAAAAGTGAACCAAGCTCATCAAAATTGATAGCAACTACTCCTACAAGTGCCTAGAGGATATATCATGCATTAGAACTACTTGGAACCATATAAATTTGACATGCAAGCTCAAGAACATGGTCACCTATGCAGCACAAATTTGCAATGAATAAAGCACTAGAACAAAAACTAATTGGACCAATGGAGGAGTCACATACCAAGGAACAATCTCCCCAAGCTGTTTTGTGAGAGGTGCTTTGAGCAAGGAGATTGAAAATCACAGCAAAGTGAGCTAGAACTCGTGCTTGAGCTGGTTATTCGTGTTTGTGGGAGTAAGAAGAAGAGGATGGGTGCAGGAATAAGTGGAGGACGGCCACCGTGGGCCCACGAGGCAGGGGGCGCGCCCTCCACCCTCGTGGCCAGGTGGTAGCTCCCCCCGCAGTGCTTTCAGTACCTTAAATCCTCAAATATTCCTGAAAAAATCATATTAAATTGGCATGGCATTTGGAGGACTTTTATTTTCGGGGTATTTTTATATTGCACGGATAAATCAGGAAACAGACAGAAAAATGCTATTTCTACTTTATTTCAACTAAATAACAGAAAGTATAAAGAGGGTACAGAAGGTTGTCCCTTCTAGTTTCATCCATCTCATGCTCATCAAAAGGAATCCACTAACAAGGTTGATCAGGTCTTGTTAACAAACTCATTCCGAATAACATGGAACCGGAGAAATTTCGAATATCACTATGTTACCTCAACGGGGATATGCACATCCCCAATAATAAGAATATCATATTTCTTCTTGACAGTAGGAAGAGGAAATTCAAAACCCCCAAATATAATCGATGGAATTTTTCCAATAGAGTTGATACTATGAACTTGAGGTTGTTTCCTCGGAAAGTGTACCGTATGCTTATTACCATTAACATGAAAAGTGACATTGCCTTTGTTGCAATCAATAACAGCCCCTGCAGTATTCAAAAAAGGTCTTCCTAGAATAATAGACATACTATCGTCCTCGGGAATATCAAGAATAACAAAGTCCGTTAAAATAGTAACGTTTGCAACCACAACAGGCACATCCTCACAAATACCGACAGGTATAGCAGTTGATTTATCAGCCATTTGCAAAGATATTTCAATAGGTGTCAAATTATTCAAATCAAGTCTATAAAGGGAGAGGCATAACACTAACACTGGCTCCAAGATCACATAAAGCAGTTTTAATATAATTTCTTTTAATGGAGCATGGTATAGTAGGTACTCCTGGATCTCCAAGTTTCTTTGGTATTCCACCCTTAAAAGTATAATTAGCAAGCATGGTGGAAATTTCAGCTTCCGGTATCTTTATTTTATTAGTGACAATATCTTTCATATATTTAGCATAAGGATTCATTTTGAGCATATCAGTTAATCGCATACGTAGAAAGATAGGTCTAATCATTTCAGCAAAGCGCTCAAAATCCTCATCATCCTTTTTCTTGGATGGTTTGGGAGGAAAATGTCGGATTACGGGTTCCGGCAGACCCTTAAGGTTCGAACTCTGGGGTGCGCGCGGAGATGATGCCCTCTACCTCTCCGTCTCGCAAGGATCTAAACTACCGAACGAATAGCACAAGAGACACAAGGTTTATACTAGTTCGGGCCACCATTGTGGTGTAATACCCTACTCTAGTTTATGGTGGGTGGATTGCCTCTTGGGCTGATGAGGATGAACAGTACAAGGGAGAACAGCCTCGCGAGGGTCTGTTCTTGGCTAGGGGATGAACTGCTGGGGGAGTTCAATCGCCCTTCTCTCTCTCTGGGTGTGTTGCTAGCTCCGTTCGTGGATCGATCCCCTACCCTGGGGGTGGCTAGTCCTATTTATAGGCAAAGGCCCTGGGCCTCTTCCTGAATATTTGAGCGGGAAGGGCGCCAACAATTGGCCACTTCGAAGGGGAACATCTGGTACACTTATCCTGACTAAAGTTGGTCCTCGCCCGCCAAAGGCCCTGTGGTGACACCGTCCTGGGCTCCACTATGATCTCCTTCCCACCGTTGGACTGGTCTTGGTCTTGTTGCACCAAAATGGATGCCTTTGCTTGATCCTCTCGCCTGCGCTTGCCCCCTTTGCACCAAAGAGGAAAGGGGAGGACACTGCACGGTCTGGCGCCCGCCTGGCGCCCTTGGTCGTCATGGCTTGCGTCATGGGCACCTCGCGAGGTACCCTGCCTTGATCTCTCTGCCTCCTCGTGAGCCATCCCGAGGAGGCCGCACCTGAGGAAGCACCACGTCGTCCGCCCCGCGAGGCTTGGCCCCTCGCGAGGGTCTTGAGTCTTGTGTTGATGAAGATGGGCCGCGCTGGGCCCCCATTTTTAGCCACGCCGCAGGCCGCAGGCAGGCAAGTCTGGGGAACCCCGTTCCCAGAATGCCGACAGTAGCCCCCGGGCCCAAGGCGCACATGGACTTGGCCGTGCTGAAAGGTGAAAGGGCAAGGGCGAAGCGCCGCGGGCCCTAACAGCCTGCGGCCTTGGGCGCCGCGTGGCGGTTGATTGGACGTGGGCGGTACTGTTTGCCCACGCTCCCTTATTTTGCGCCGCGCTAGGTTGCCCCACAGTTGTACACAACCGCCCCTCTTCCTGTTGCTCGACTGTCCCTTGTTCTTCCTTCCTTCGAACTCTGACTCTTGCCTCTAATCCCATCTCACATCTCCTCTCTCTCATCCTCAGCCATGGCTCCGACGAAGAAAGAGAAAGGGAAGAAGCCTGTGCTCCCATCTCATCCGCCGCCGTCGGCCGCCCCCGCCGTCGGCCAGTCAATCATACTTAATCTGGAGTGCCTGGATAAGCTCAGCCCGGCTCTGGCCACCGTCTTCAACGAGTGCGGGAGGACGACGGCCTGGCCTACGTCTCACTTCCCCACCGACAGGATAATCACCGAGGTTCATTACTTTGCTGATGCCTTGTGGGCGGGTCTGGTTCCCCCCTTCTCTGATTTCTTCAACGCCGTCCTCACCCATTACCAGATCCACATGATGCATCTGGGCCCTGAATCCATCGCCCTCCTTTCGGTCTTTGCTTCTATTTGCGAGGCGCTGATGGGCATCCCTCCTTCCGTTGCCTTGCTGCGCCACTTCTTCTCTCTGCGTCTTGCCGACCCTGCTCAATGCTCGGCATGCATGAGCTTCGTCGCTGCGCCTGAGACTGCAGCTTCTGGCATTGAATTCAAGCTCCCCCCACCTTCAGCTGGGTTCCGTGAGCGGTGGTTGTACGTTGATGTCGGGGTACCCAGCCCCTGCTGGCAAGGCCGTCTTCGCCTGCTGTGCCAAATTTGGGCTGGGGCCAGGAGACGCTCGTGAGCCCCCGGCTCGCCTTCGTCTGGCGCCGCTTCATACTCTTGAAGAAGCTCGGCGTAACGGTGGCCAAGGTGGTGAAGGAGTTCCTATTGCGCCGCATTGCCCCTCTCCAGCGCCATTCTCGTCGAATGTGGGCCTTCAGCGGGCATGGTGATCGCATGAGGCTTCAGGAAGAAGACTTGACGCCCGCGGCGCTGAGGAAGGTGCTCTTGGTCTTGACTGGCGATCCCAACCCCGGCAGCATTCAGCGGGGAGGAGCTTTGTTGTACCTCTGCCAGAACAGGGATGACTTCATGAGGCAGATGCCCCCTTTCGACGAGTGGGGGCTGCGCCCTGCCGGCCTCCAAGGGCCTCGTGAGAACCCTGTGGTGGTGATTGCCCTTTCGGTCGGTCTTGGCGAATCCTCCTCAAGTGGTGGAGCAGGGAGGCAGGAGACAACGGGGTTCGAGAGAGCCACCGATGATGTGACCGCACCCGGCGACGCTCTTCATGGGGCAGCTCCTGAGGCCCGTGCTGCCGAGGCTGCGGGCGAGGTGCAGCCTCTTCTGACGCTTGAGGCGGGGGCTCCTGAGCCCCCGGCCGTGCCCTCTGGCGAGGCAATTGGCTGTGCGCTTCAGGCATGTGTCCTCGACGCAGGTCGCCTTGGTGCTCCGTCCTCTCCGCAGGTTGATTCCTGTGCACCTCTCCTGGGTCGCTTCCATGTGGACTTTGAGGCCCTCCGGAGAAAAAGGGAGGCCCTGGGTGATGACTCCCCTTGTCGCCTGCTGAAGCGCCGGAAGTACTTCGCCACCGACGAGTAAGCCTTCTCCTTTCCCGGCTCCTGATCCCCTTGTTGCGTCTACTGATCCTTGCTCTACAGGCCCCTTCCTGCCGAGGTCATGGAGGCCGCTGAGGTGCTGCCTCCTTTGGCTCCACCTCCCCCGTCGCCCCAAGACGTCCCGAGCAGCACGGCTCTTGTGGTGAGGGCGAACAAAGGGGCTGACCGTTCTGAGGTGCCCCGCAGCCCTTCTCTTCCTGCGATCTTCCTTCGTGGGCCCTCTCTTAGCGTGGCCAGCCTGCCGTGGGCTTCTCATCTGGTCGCGGGCTGCGACTGGCTGATGCGCCCCCCGCGCCCTTTGTCTGGAGATGTGCCGGCCCCAGGCCGAGCTTCTGGCATGGCGCGCCCGGCCGTCGTGGGGGCGCCAGCCCCCAGCCCCCTGCCCGGAGGGGAAGCGATGATTCGTGCCCCCAGGCGCTTGCCTGGGGCAGACGATGGTGTGGAAGACGTGCTCGAGCGTGCTCGGGAGCGTCGTGCTCGCCGCCACGAATTCCTTCGAAGGGCGAGCGGCGCAGTGGACCTGCTTAGGGAAGAGCTCGCTGATGAAGACGCGCGCCTGGAGGCCGAGGGCCTGCGCCTGGCCGCGGAGAGGCGCGAGCTGGAGGCCGTCGTCGCCCTCGCGCGCCTCCAGCGCGACCTTGAAGACGAAGAAGCGAAGGCGTCGCTGGAGGCCTCCCGGGTGGCCCGATCCCAGGCCACTGAAGAGGCCCTGAGAGCCGATCGACAGCGAGAGGTGGCGGAGGAGCGGGCTCGGGAGCTCCTGGCCCGATGCCACTCGCTGGAGGAGCAAGTGGAACTGCATGAGGCGGCCCTTGTGTCGATGAGGGTGGCCTCTGGCGACCCAGCCGGGCTCCAGAGACGTGAAGAGGCGCTGACGCTGGAGGCCGCCAAACGTACCCGTGAGTACGATCGGCTGGAGACGAGGGAGCGCCTGGTGACGCAGGCGGAAGATGAAGTCGCTGCTCGGGAGGCGCGTGTCTTGGAGGAGGTTGGTCGCCGGGTGGCGACAGCGCGCCAAGGCCTCGAGCGTGAGCTCGAGAGGAAGCTGGAGTTGATCCGGGTTGAGGCTGAGGGGAGAACCACAGCCCTGAGGGCCCAACAGGACGAGGCGATGCGGCAAGCCGATGCTTCCCGGGCCTCCCTCGAGGCAGCGCAAAAGGAATCGGCTGCTCTCCAGGCCGAGGTGACCTGTCTTCGCCAGCGGGTGGAAGAGGCTGAGGCCATTGAGCGTCAGAATGCCGATGAGATACGCCAGCGGCAAGTCCTGGAGCACGTGCATGGCCCCATGCTCACCACGCTCAGGGAGAGGGCCAACACTGCCCTGGGCAACATCTGCGAGGCAGCCGTTGGCGAGCCGCACACGATCAACTACGCCGGTAACCTACAGTTCTTCACCACTGTGGTGACGCAGCTGGAGGCACGGTCGGCCAGGGCCGACAGGTTGGTGGAGGAGAGGAGCCGCGCCCTGCTCGGGCGCGCCTTTTCCCGCGTCTTCAGCCATCTTCAGGACATGGACCCCCACTTCGACTTTGATGCCGCCATCGCCCCAGTACCCCAGGCCGTCCGAGGTGACCTGGCGGATTGGGTGGAGAACAACGTGGATGCTCTCGTCCGGGCCTTTACTTCGGATGACGACGACGTGATCGTGGCTGCCGACGAGGGCGGCATGGTGGATGGTCCCGGCGCCGCTGGTGGTGACGCAGACAATGAAGGCGAGTTCAGCGACGCCAGCGACAGCTCAGGAGGCGCTCCCGAGGATGCATTGGGGGACTTGTCAGACTGACCAAGTACCACTCCCGTCTTTTTACCCTGCATGGATAGAACTCAGGTGTTTGGCTTGACGGTTGTGAGAGCATTTTTGGGAGGGGAAGCCCCTCATGTAAGAACTTGTGTCCATTATATCAGTGGTAGTCAAATCGCGCACGTGCCCTACGGTAGGCTGGTTTACCTTTGTTCCTCGCTGGCTCCAAGGCTGCCTGCAGGAGGGCGCTGCGCCTTGGGTGTTCTCCAGTCGAGACCTCAGGATGTGGGATCGTTGCTGACGGGAAACTTCACAGGCGTGGGCCTTCTTCACAGGCTCCGGGCCTTCTCCCGGGAGGGACGTCTTCACAGGAATTCGCCTTCTTCACAGGCTCTGGGCCCTTCCCTAAACGCAATGGCTTCACAGGCATTTGCCTTCTTCACAAGCTCCGGGCCTTTTCCTAAACGCAATGGCTTCACGGGCAGTTGCCTTCTTCACAGGCTCCGGGCCTTTTCCTAAACACAATGGCTTCACAGGCATTTTCCTTCTTCACAGGCTTCGAGCCTTTCCCTAAACGCAATGGCTTCACATGCATTTGCCTTCTTCACAGGCTCCGGGCCTTTTCCTAAACGCAATGGCTTCACAGGCATTTGCCTTCTTCACAGGCTCTGGGACTTCTCCCGGGCGCAACGGCCTCACAGGCGTTCGCCTTCTTCACAGGCTCTGGGCCTTCTCCCGGGCGCAACGGCTTCACAGGCGTTCGCCTTCTTCACAGGCTCTGGGCCTTCTCCCAGGCGCAACGGCTTCACAGGCGTTCGCCTTCTTCATAGGCTCCGGGCCTTCTTAGGAAAAGACAACCTCCGCAGTCACCAAAAGGTAATCTCGTGAGGAAGCAACAGCGGCAGTCAGGGCTGCGGTCGAGCTAGGCCTGGCCCGACTCGCGAGGGGCTCGCGAGGGGAGGCAGCTGTGGTGAGGCGGTGACCAGAACGCGAGAAATGGTTCGAACGAGACCAAGCACCCCTTCCCCGAATACACGCAAAGCTCAAATTCGAATTCAACTTAAATCCAGCGGGGAAAAAAGTTACAACCAAAGGGAAAAGGCAATGAAAGCTGACAAAAAGCCGCGTCCGGCACCTAATGTAGTCTTGGACGTCTTCTCACCAGCGCGGAGTTAAGAGCTGTCCACTGGGCGTGGGAGGGAGCCCCAGGGCCTGAGGCCGGCACCCCTGAGACTCCGGGGCGTGTACAGCCCCACTCATTATTATGTGAGAGTGTCACGGGGCGGCGAGCTTCACAGCCACTGGGCCTTCTTCACAGGAACCGGCCTTGATTCATATCGCCAGACGAGGGCCCCGCCTTGCGCCACACTCTAGTGCCACCAACGATGACCGGAAACCAGGACGCCGCTGGTGGGGTAGAGCGGTCGCTAGCGGTTCCCCCGACGACCACGGGTCCTCCGCCAGGGGCAGGCCCTCAGGCGCCTCCCCAGCGGAGGGCCTACCTTCTAAGAACACCTTGCTCCGAACGCCACGGTGGTGATGCAGGATCCCTGCCCCTCTCCTGCAGCCCCCTGCGTCCTCCTCCCGAGGGGTAGGAGGCCGCGAGAGCGGGGCAGCTGCTCGCTGCGGCGACCTGCACCTCCTGTGACCCATGATTAGCGTACGCCTGCTCTTGAGGAATTAACGGTACCCGATAGTCGTCGCCTCCAGCGTGGCCGACGGAGCCGTCCTGGGGCTCTTGGAAGGGCTCGGCCTCTGGCGTCTCGTCTCCCCAGCTGGGGCTGAAGAGGGAGCCCTGCTCGCCCTCGTGAGCGTGCCCTTGGTTCATCATGTGAGGCACGTATTCTTCTGGCGCCGCCACCCCGAATGCTGTGCTGTAGTGCTCCATGCGCCATGTGGCATTGCTAGACGTGCCCACCACGGGGTGGTATTGCGGTTGCCCGCTGGCGCCATGGGCCACACCGAGCCCCTCTCCTTCGCGCGCCGGGGGCGGGGGTAGCGCTACCGCCAGTCTAGCACTGGCGGATTCGCCGGTGTTGGGGTAGCCCTGAGGTTCGCGGGAACGTGCGGGGCCTCCTCGTGCGCCGCTCTGGGCTTGGGGCGGAAGTTGGATGCAGAAGGGGTGAGCCCCCGAAGCGGCAAAGCCCAGGAGTTCGGCGACCCGTTCCAGCAGCATGTCGCGGCCGCCCTCCAGCAGCCTGCACTGTAGCAGCTCCCGTGCCACCATGAGCGCGGCCCTCGAGTTCGCCTGCTCCCGGCGGGTGTACGGTGTCGTAGTCGCAGCGTGGTTGGAGGCCCTTGCTGCCGACCACGCCTGCCATGGTGTGAGGGTCGCGGAGGCTTGTCCGCGTCGCCCGTGGCCCGCAGCGCCCTGCGGACCACGAGCTGCCTGGGGCGCGGGGTCGCCCGGGGCAGGCGGCTCCGCGCAGATGGGCCACGCCGCCCATGGACCTTGGTTGCCCGCCTGATCGCCGGACACGGTGATGACGATGCGACGAGAGGTGGAGCGGTAGGAAGGCAAATTCCGGCGCACCCCTACCTGGCGCGCCAAATGTCGGATTACGGGTTCCGGCAGACCCTTAAGGTTCGAACTCTGGGGTGCGCGCGGAGATGATGCCCTCTACCTCTCTGTCTCGCAAGGATCTAAACTACCGAACGAACAACACAAGAGACACAGGGTTTATACTAGTTCAGGCCACCATTGTGGTGTAATACCCTACTCTAGTTTGTGGTGGGTGGATTGCCTCTTGGGCTGATGAGGATGAACAGTACAAGGGAGAACAACCTCGCGAGGGTCTGTTCTTGGCTAGGGAATGAACTGCAGGGGGAGTTCAATCGCCCTTCTCGCTCTCTGGGTGTGTTGCTAGCTCCGTTCGTGGATCGATCCCCTACCCTGGGGGTGGCTAGTACTATTTATAGGCAAAGGCCCTGGGCCTCTTCCCGAATATTTGAGCGGGAAGGGCGCCAACAATTGGCCAATTCAAAGGGGAACATCTGGTACACTTATCCTAACTAAAGTTGGTCCTCGCCTGCCAAAGGCCCTGTGGTGACGCCGTCCTGGGCTCCACTATGACCTCCTTCCCACCGTTGGACTGGTCTTGGTCTTGTTGCACCGAAATGGATGCCTTTGCTTGATCCTCTCGCCTGCACTTGCCCCCTTTCCACCAAAGAGGAAAGGGGAGGACACTACGCGGTCTGGCGCCCGCCTGGCGCCCTTGGTCGTCATGGCTTGCGTCATGGGCACCTCGCGAGGTACCCTGCCTTGATCTCTCCGCCTCCTCGTGAGCCATCCCGAGGAGGCCGCGCCTGAGGAAGCACCGCGTCGTCCGCCCCGCGAGGCTTGGCCCCTCCCGAGGGTCTTGAGTCTTGTGTTGATGAAGATGGGCCGCGCTGGGCCCCCATTTGATCCACGCCGCAGGCTGCAGGCAGGCAAGTCTGGGGACCCCCGTTCCCAGAACGCCGACAGAAAAGGCATGGGTTTCTGAACCCAAGGTTCTGTTTCTTTACCATGTTTCCTAGCAACAAAGTCTCTCTTATCATAATGTTGATTCTTTGATTGTGGGTTATCAAGATCAACTGCAGGTTCAATTTCTACATCATTATCATTACTAGGTTAAGCATCATCATGAACATCATCATTAACATTTTCACTAGGTTCATGTTCATTACCAGATTGTGTTTCAGCATCAGACATAGATATATCATTTGGATTCTCAGGTGGTTCAGCTATAGGTTCACTAGAAGTTTGCAAAGTCCTATCATTTTTCTTTTTCTTACTTTTAGAAGAACTAGGTGCATCAATATTATTTCTTTGAGAATCTTGCTCAATTCTCTTAGGGTGGACTTCAGGATGCAAAAGTTCCTGAGTCATTCTACCAGTTCTAGTAGCCACTCTAACAGCATAATCATTTTTCTTACTATTCATTTCATTGAGCAAATCATTTTGAGCTTTAAGTACTTGTTCTACTTGAGTGGTAACCATAGAAGCATGTTTGTTAACAAGTTTAAGTTCACCTCTAATATTAGCCATATAGTCACCCAAATGTTTAATCATATAAGCATTTTTTTAATTGTCTACCAAAATAAGCATTGAAATATTCTTGTTTAAACATAAAGTTATCAAATTCATCCAAGCTTTGGCTAGCAATTTTAGTAGGAGGGATTTCAGCTCTATCATATCTATAAAGAGAATTTACCTTTACTACTTCTGTCGGGTTATCAAGATCAGAAGGTTCTTCAATAGGTAATGGATCAAGACCATGTATTTCTTCAATAGGAGGTAAATTCTTAACATCTTAAGCTTTAATACCTTTTTCTTTCATAGATTTTTTTGCCTCTTGCATATCTTCGGGACTGAGAAATAGAACACCTCTCTTCTTCAGAGTTGGTTTAGGAATAGGCTCATTGGAGCAGGAGCTGGCTCAGGAGCTGGCTCAGGAAGTGCCCAATTATTTTCATTTGTCAACATATTATTCAATAGAATTTCAGCTTCATCTGGTGTTCTTTCCCTAAAAAGAGAACCAACAAAACTATTCAGGTAATCTCTGGAAGCATCGGTTAGTCCATTATAGAAGATATCAAGTATTTCATTTTTCTTAAGAGGATGATCAGGCAAAGCATTAAGTAACTTGAGAAGCCTTCCCCAAGCTTGTGGGAGACTCTCTTGTTCAATTTGCACAAAGTTGTATATTTCCTTTAAAGCAGCTTGTTTCTTATGAGCAAGAAAATATTTAGCAAAGAAGTAATAAATCATATCCTGGGGACTACGCACACAACCAGGATCAAGAGAATTAAACCATATCTTAGCATCACCCTTTAATGAGAACGGAAATATTTTAAGGATATAGAAGTAGCGTGACCTCTCATCATTAGTAAACAGGGTGGCTATATCATTTAATTTAGTAAGATGTGCCACAACAGTTTCAGATTCATAGCCATGAAAAGGATCAGATTCAACCAAAGTAATTATATCAGGATCAACAAAGAATTCATAATCCTTATCGGCAACACAAATAGGTGAAGTAGCAAAAGCAGGGTCAGGTTTCATTCTATCTCTAAGAGATTCCTTGTTCCATTTGATTAATGGCCTCGTGAGTTCATAACTATCTTTGCAAGCTAAAATAGCTGCAGAAGATTCCATATCAAAAACATAACCTACAAGAATAATAGGCCTATCTTCATCACTTTCATCAATATTATCAGTTTCAATAATTTCTTTCTCTCTATCCCTAGCAATTTGTTCATCAAGAAATTCACCAAGTGGCACAGAAGTATCAAGCATAGAAGTAGTTTCATCATAAGTAGCATGCATAGCAGAAGTGGCATCATCAATAAAATGCGACATATCAGAATGAATAGCAGAAGCAGGTTTAGGTGTCGCATGCTTACTCAAAACAGAAGGTGAATCAATTGCAGAGCTAGATGGCAGTTCCTTACCTCCCCTCGTAGTTGAGGGATAAATTGTTGTCTTAGCATCTTTCAAGTTCTTCATAATGTCCAGCAGATATAAATCCCAAGTGACTCAAAGAATAGAGCTATGCTCCCCGGCAACGGCGCCAGAAATTAGTCTTGATAACCCACAAGTATAGGGGATCGCAACAGCTTTCGAGGGTAGAGTATTCAACCCAAATTTATTGATTCGACACAAGGGGAGCCAAAGAATATTCTCAAGTATTAGCAGCTGAGTTGTCAAGTCAACCACACCTGGATAACTTAGTATCTGTAGCAAAGTATTTAGTAGCAAAGTAATATGATAGTGGTGGTAACGGTAACAAAAGAGTAATGAAAGCAAAAGTAATATTTTTGGTGTTTTGTAGTGATTGTAACAGTAGCAACGGGAAAGTAAATAAGCGTAAACCAGTATATGGAAAGCTCGTAGGCATTGGACCGGTGATGGATAATTATGCTGGATGCGGTTCATAATGTAACAGTCATAACATAGGGTGACACAGAACTAGCTCCAATTCATCAATGTAATGTAGGCATGTATTCCGAATATAGTCATACGTGCTTATGGAAAAGAACTTGCATGACATCTTTTGTCCTACCCTCCCGTGGCAGCAGAGTCCTAATGGAAACTAAGGGATATTAAGGCCTCCTTTTAATAGAGAACCGGAACAAAGCATTAGCACATAGTGAATACATGAACTCCTCAAACTATGGTTATCACCAGGAGTGGTCCCGATTATTGTCACTTCGGGGTTGCCAGATCCTAACACATAGTAGGTGACTATGGACTTGCAAGATAGGATCAAGAACACACATATATTCATGAAAACATAATAGGTTCAGATATGAAATCATGGCACTCGAGCTCTAGTGACAAGCATTAAGTATAGCAAAGTCATAGCAACATCAATCTCAGAACATAATGGATACTAGGGATCAAACCCTAACAAAACTAACTCGATTACATGATAGATCTCATCCAACCCATCACCGTCCAGCAAGCCTACGATGGAACTACTCACGCACGACGGTGAGCATATGAAATTGGTGATGGAGGATGGTTGATGATGACGACGGCGACGAATCCCCCTCTCTGGAGCCCCAAATGGACTCCAGATCAGCCCTCCTGAGAGGTTTTAGGGCTTGGCGGCGGCTCCGTATCGTAAAACGCGATGATTTCTTCTCCTTGATTTTTTTCTCCCCGAAAGCAAATATATAGAGTTGGAGTTGGCGTCGGAGGAGCTCCAGGGGGCCCATGAGGTAGGGGGCGCGCCCTAGGGGGGCGCCCCCCACCCTCGTGGACAGGGTGTGGGCCCCCTTGTCTTCATCTTTGACAAGGATTTTTTATTATTTTTAACTAGATGTTCCGTGAAGTTTCAGGTCATTCCGGGAACTTCTGTTTTCTGCACATAAAACAACATCATGGCAATTCTGCTGAAAACAGCGTCAGTCCGGGTTAGTTCCATTCAAATCATACAAGTTAGAGTCCAAAACAAGGGCAAAAGTGTTTGGAAAAGTAGATATGACGGAGACGTATCAGGGTTCAACACAAGAGACAAACGCGTGACGTTCACAATAGTTTGCCAATTTTCTACAAGTGCTTACCCCCTTTTGAATGCTTCCAAGCACATTCTTCATGAGATAACCCTTGGTAGAGAGCTTGGATGCAATCTTGGCGGCACAACATTCCAATTCCTCCTCCGGAGTGAGTTGAGGAGCGGCCACTTGATCATCTTGAGCGCCGTCTTGAGCTTGTTCTTGATCTTGAGCTTGCTCTTGATTTTGAACTTGCTCAGAGGAGAGAACTTGACCTTGGGCATCACTTGGTTATTCAACACCATCTCGAGATTGATCTAGCCCTTGGTCTTGTTCATGAGGTTGAGGGCCTTCACTTTGTTCTTCGGAAGCGTGTGGGCCTTGGGTTGGTGATGGCTCCACTTGAGTGGAGCATTTTCCTTCTCCTTCGGCCACAAGGGGTTCCTCAATGGGTAGGATAAAACCAACTCCCATTCTTCTTATGGCTTGAGGAGGAATTTCATCACCTACATCACAAGTGCCACTTTGCTCCACTTGGGAGCCGTTATTCTCATCAAACTCCACGTTACACGTCTCCTCAATAAGTCCCCTGGACTTATTGAGGACACGGTAAGCATGCGTTTGTAGCACAACCAACAAATATGCCCTCATAAGCTCTAGCCTCAAATTTAGACAAACGAACACCTTTCTTGAGAATGGAACACTTACACCCGAACACCCGAAAGTACTTGAGGTTGGGCTTGTTACCGGTGAGTATCTCATATGGAGTCTTGTTCAAGCCTTTGTGGAGATAGAGCCGATTTGAAGCATGGCACGCGGTGTTGATGGCTCCGACCCAAAAGTTGTATGGAGACTTGAATTCTGCCATCATGGTCCTTGCCGCATCCATCAACATCCGGTTCTTCCTCTCCGCTACACCATTTTGTTGAGGGATGTATGGTGAGGAATATTGTTGCTTGATCCCCTCATCACTAAGAAACTCATCCAAGGTATGGTTCTTGAACTTGGTGCCGTTGTCGCTTCTTATTGTCAAGATTTTCGTATTGTGTTGACGTTGGGCTTCATTTGCAAAGTCAATGACGGTTTGTTGGGTCTCACTCTTCCTCTTGAAGAAGTATACCCAAGTGTATATTGAATAATCATCCACAATCACCAAGCAATACTTTCTACTCCCAAGACTATCAAAGGATGGAGGCCCAAAGAGATCCATGTGGAGGAGCTCCAAAGGCCTCTTCGAGTAAATGATAGTCGTGGGAGGGTGAGCCTTCTCATGTCGCTTTCCTTTGATACAAGCACTGAAAGCACGATCTTTAGCAAAACTAACATTTGTTAGTCCACGGACATGGTCCCCCTTGAGAAGACTTTGCAAAGATCGTATATTGACATGGACAAAACGGCGATGCCAAAGTCATCCCACGTCAACTTTAGCCATTAGGCATGTCACGGTCTTAGTGGGCGCTCCAAGAAGTTAATCACATAGAGAACGTTCTCGACATGCCTAACAAAGGCTACTTTATGAGTCTTGCTCCACAAGAGGGCCATGGTATCAATATCAAAGAATGTGGCAAAGCCCATGAGTGCAAGTTGACGAACGGAAAGTAAATTGTATGCAAGGGACTCAACAAGCATGACCTTATCGATCGTGAGATAATGAGAAATGACAACCTTGTCGAGTCCCAATACCTTAGAGGATGAGGCATCACCCCACTCGACATTGGTGGGCATAGATGGAATCTTGTGCACGTCCACCACCAATTCCTTGCTTCCGGTCATATGATTTGTAGCTCCACTATCGAGCAACCATGCTCCCCCACCGGAAGTAAACACCTACAAGTGATCAATTCTTGGTTTTAGGTACCCATTTTGTAATGGGTCCTTTGATGTTAGTGACTAGGGCCTTAGGAACCCAAATAGACCATTCAATGTACTCATAAGGAGAACCAACAACTTTGGCATAAACATGCCCATCACTAGCACGACACAACACATAAGAAGGGTTAAAGTCGCCGGCTTTGTTGGAAGGGGTGGCATTGCCCTTCTTGACACCACCACCATTCACATTGTTCTTCTTCTCCTTGGAAGCATGCTCTCCCTCCTTCACAAAGGTTTGCTTGAGAGAAGGAGGTTGTTTGGTCTTGTCATTCTTCTTCTTGTTCTTGGACACGGGTGCGAACCTAATCCCTTCCTTGGCCCAAACTTCCTTTTGATTGCTCAAAAGGTTGTTGAGGTTCTTCTCACCTTGTATGCATGACACAAGTCCTTTCTCAAATTGCTTCTTCAACTTTGCATTCTCCTCAACAAGATGCACATGCTCACAACATGGGTTAGTAGCATTTGCATTATCAATTAAAACCATGTGAGGAAAAGTGGCTTTCTCCTTGGTTAGCTTCACTTGGAGTTGATCATGAGACTCATTGAGGTTAGCATGAGCACCTTTCAAGGCCTTGTTAGCCTTGTCAAGTATATCAAACTCCTCCTTGAGTCTAGCAAGATCAACCCCAATCTTGGCCTTCTCAGAGTTTAGCACACAAGATACAACAAGAGCATGATCAAGATCTTTCTTTAATTTAGCATGGTCATCGTTGTATGACTCCTCAAGAGTCAAACGAAGACCTTGCTCTTCCTCAAGAGCATTGGAAAGATCCGAAATCTCATCGACATAGTCACGACTATGCCCCTCCATCTTAGAGATGGTATCTTCGTGAGCCTCGATCATGTCATTGGCTTCACCAAGTTGTTCCAAGAGAGCAACAAAGTGCTTCTTGGATTTACCCTTGAGTTTACTCATAAAAGACTCAAATTCATTTTCCTCCACATTGGACCCCTCATGTTCATGAATGCAATCCGTCAAAGAAGGATTATTAATTATGGTAGTTTTGATGTTGAGAGTTACCTTGTTGGTGGCTTTAGCCATGAGGCACTTGGCGGTGATGTTCTCATTGGGTGAGTCAAAGAGAGACACCCGTGGAGTTGTCGCAATGGCAACGGAGGCCATGGCAACCGACTCACCGTATTCATCATCATCATCATCCTCATGGTACTCTTCTTGTGCCACCAACCCCTTAGGAGGAGTCTTCTTGGTGAAGTTGCTCTTGTTGGGGAAAGACTTGGCCTTGTCCTTTCGGATGAGCTTGCCAGCATTGTCTTCCCTCTTCTCATAAGGACATTCCACAACAAATTGGCTCACATTGCCACAATTATAGCAAGTCCTCACTCGTTGCTTGACCTTCGCGCCACTTGAGTTGTTCTTGTTGAAGTTGGGCCTTGTGCTCTTCTTGCTCCAAAATTGCCTTGAAGCGAGAGCCATGTGTTCATGATAAGCATACTTTGTATCTTCGGGGTTGCTCTCCTCTTCTTCCTCTTCATACTCTTCTTCCACACTAACCTTGGCCTTCAATGCAAGGTTGGGCTTCTTTTCTCTTTGAGAACGTAACACCGCATTGTCGGCGGTCTTGTCCAAGATACTCATAGCCACGAACCCATCCAATACTTCACTTGAGGACAAGGTGTGGAAATCCGGCCTTTGATGAATGACGGAGGACATGGCCTTGTGGTAAGGCATCATGGCCTTGAGGAATTTGCGCTTGATCCAATTATCATCCGTATCCTTGCTCCCATGATCTCGGAGTGAGACCGCGAGAGTAGTTAATCTCCGATAAAGCTCATGAGTTTCTTCATCCTCTTTCATTGCAAACTCATCGGCTTCATCTTGCACCACTTCATAGTTGGAGCGTTGAATGCTTGCGCTTCCCCTATTGAGCGAAACAACATGGCGCCATGCATCCTTGTCCATGGTGAAGGGTCGGAGAGGAGCAAGATCTTCGGGTGGAATTGCATCTTGGATGATGTAGAGAGCATTCTCATTGAATTGATTATCCGCGGCTTCTCTAGGAGTGAAGTTGCTTCGGTCATGCGGATGAAAACCTTCTTCAATGATTCTCCAAATATTAGTATTAACATGGTTTAAATGACGCTTAAAGCGATAAACCCAAGAATCAAAGTCCTCATTTTTCACAATCTTATGGGGAGGACCGGCATGATTTAAATGAGTGGAAGGAATCGGTCCACCATAAATAAGCGGAGGTTCCACATGAGCAAAGATGACGGTGCCATTTTTACCACTAGAAGAAGGAGCCTTTTCACTAGTAGCTTCCCCCTTGTCGGAGTTAGCATCCGTCACCTTGTTAGTGGGATCACCCACTTTCATCGGTGCGGTAGATAGTTTAAGCCCTTCTAAGAATTTATTAAACACGCTTTCAACCTCGGTCGTCATGGAGGTTTTCAATGTGTCCAAAGCCGCATTGAATTCCTCACGAGAGACCGCGGTTCCCCCATCGGTCGTAGACGAGATCGGATTCACACCGGAGTGCTCCTCCACACCATCTACAGTGTCCACCATACTCTTCAGATGGCAAAGTCCTTAATAAAGTGACGAGGCTCTGATACCAATTGAAAGGATCGATATAGTTGACTAGGGGGGTGAATAGGCAACTACCAATTTTTAGTTTTTCTTTACCAATTTAAACTTTGCATCAAAGTAGGTTGTCTAGATATGCAACTAGGTGAGCAACCTATATGATGCAACAACAACAAGCACACAAGCAAGCAAGGGATATAACACAAGTAAGCTTGCACAAGTAAAGGCACGAGATAACCAAGAGTGGAGCCGATGAAGACGAGGATGTGTTACCTAAGTTCCTTCCTTTTGAGGGGATGTACGTCTCCGTTGGAGCGGTGTGGAGGCACAATGCTTCACAAGAAGCCACTAGGGCCATCGTATTCTCCTCACACCCTCACACAATGCGAGATGCCGTGATTCCACTATTGGTGCCCTTGGAGGCGGCGATCGGACCTTTACAAACAAGGTTGGGGCTATCTCCACAACTTAATTGGAGGCTCCCAACGACACCACAAAGCTTCACCACAATGGAATATGGCTCCGCGGTGACCTCAACCGTCTAGGGTGCTCAAACACCCAAGAGTAACAAGATCCACAAGGGATTAGTGGGGGGAATCAAATTTCTCTTGGTGGAAGTGTAGATTAGGGCCTTCTCAACCAATCCCTAGAAAATCAACAAGTTTGATTGGCTAGGGAGAGAGATATATCGGGCAAAAATGGAGCTTGGAGCAACAATGGAGCTTGGGGATGGAAGAGGTGGTCAACTCGGAGAAGAAGACACCCCTTATATAGTGGAAGAACAAATCCAACCGTTATCCACCAACTCAGCCTGTGTAGCATGGGACTACTGCGCCGGGGACGCGATACTACTGCAAGGCACCGCGGTACTACCGCCCGTGCAGCAGAAACCAGAGCAGCCCTGATGCAATGAAGTAGAGGGCGGTAGAACCACTGGCATAGTACTACCGCTCCCCCTTGTAGTACTACCGCAAGGCAGGGATAGTCCAGATTTTGGGAAGGCACAGACATATAAAAATACATCTGTGGCAACTTCCGCTGAGTTGGGATCTATGCAAAAATCCGACACGGTAGTACTGCAAGGCAGGAGCGATACTACCGCGCGGGGCGCTGATGTAAAAAATTACATCCGCCCCTACTTCCGCGCATGCTGCTGAGCCTGGCCAGAGCGCACGGTACTACCGCGCCAGAGGCGCGGTACTACCGCGTAGGGCGCGGATGTAAAAAATTACATCCGCCCCTACTACCGCAAAAGCTGCAGGGCCTGGCCTGAGACCACAGTACTACTGCTCCAAGGAAGCGGTACTACCGTGGGCCCAAGTTCAGCAATCACGACATTTTGCATAGACAAGAAAAGACGGAGGATGCTTCAAAGTGCCAAAGGAAAGGTGGTGCAAATGGAGTAGACGTGTACGTGATGATTCCACCCAAACCTTTCCAAAGCGGACCCCTCTTAATAGTACAGCTTTCCTATGACTCAAATCCACCGAAAAGAAACATAGAGAAACCCCATCTTCAATAGTCTTCGAGGGGCACCAAATCATCTTGTACCTAGTCATGATATATCTAAAATACTCAATGCACACGATTAGTCCGCAAAAGCATTGTCATCAATCACCAAAACAACTAAGGGATAAATATGGCCTTACAAGAAGGCTATTCCTCTTTATCAGATGAAGAAGAAGACAAATCACTTTGTTTGGAGTGATGCAGCTAATCAAGCATTTGAGGATCTGAGGAAATAGTTGGCTGAGAAGCCCGTCCTTGTTTCCCCTATTGATAAAGAGCCTCTATTGTTATATGTGGCTGCTAATAGCTGGGCCGTCAGTGTAGCCATCATGGTGGAAAGGAAAGAAGCAGGCAAGGAGTACCTGGTTCAACGGCCGGTTTACTACATCAGTGAAGTGCTTATTGAGTCCAAACAGAGGTGTCCACACTGGCAGAAGCTTGTGTATGGGGTTCTCATGGCAAGCCAGAAGCTTAAGCAATACTATCAAGGTCATCCCATCACTGTGGTTAGTTCTGCTCCTTTAGGAGACATCATCCAAAACAGAGAAGCCACAGGCCGGGTTGCTAAATGGGCCATTGAGCTCGGGCCTCACGGCTTAAAGTATGTGCCACGTACGACCATCAAGTCCCAAGCACTCATGGATTTCATCAGTGATTGGATAGAGTTACAAGCACGTGAGGAAAAGCCGGATAACACATATTGGACTATTTACTTTGATGGATCCAGACAGTTGGAGGGCTCGGGGGCTGGAGTTGTCTTGACTTCCCCACGAGGTGACAAATTTTCTTACGTTCTTCGGCTAATGTTCCCTTGTACTAACAATGCAGCTGAGTATGAAGCCTTGCTCCATGGTCTTCGGATTGCTAAGGAGATGAATTTAAGCCGGGTGAGGTGCTTTGGCGATTTAGATCTGGTGGCTCAGCAAGTTTCTGGTACTTGGGACTCTAAAGATCCGCTTATGGCGGCTTATTGATGGGAGGTTGATGCCATTCCAGGTCACTTCAAGGGTTACCAAGTTGAGCATATTGACCGAAGGAAGAATGAGGCGGCTGACAACTTAAGCCGGCTAGGGTCTCAGCGTAAGCCGGTGCCACCTAACACATTCCTGGATATTTTTCTTAACCCTTCTGTCAAATTGCCTACAGAGGCAGATCTTGATGTCCCTGATCCGGAAGCACAATTGGTGGCGGCTCTTGATGCTATTCCCGATTGGACAGTTCAGTATTTGTCTTACATGACCCGGGGTGAGTTGCTGGACGATGAAATCTTGGCCAGCCAGATAACCCGGCGGTCTAAGTCAATGACAATTGTCAATGGGGAGTTGCACCATTGCAGTGTCACAGGGGCGTTTCAGCGTTGCGTCTATCCTGAACAAGGCCGTGAGATTCTACGGGAAATCCATGAAGGAGATTGTGGTCATCATGCCAGCTCTAAATCTCTTGTAGCCAAGGATTTGGTCATGGGTTCTATTGGTTGATGGTTCACGCTGATGCTGAGGATTTGGTAAGCAAATGTGACGGCTGTCAGAAATTTTCATGATGAGCTCATGTGTCGGCTCAAGAATTGAGGATGATTCCAATTACTTGGCCGTTTGCAACTTGGGGGCTTGATATGGTCGGTCCTTTCAAGAGGTCCAAGGATAAGAAGACCCACCTTTTGGTGGCAGTTGACAAGTTCACCAAGTGCGTTGAAGTAGAGCCAGTCAGTAAGTGTGATGCAGCAACGGCGTTTCAATTCATGAAGAAGGTGATCTTACGTTTTGGCTTTCCACATAGCATTATAACAGATAATGGCACTAATCTTTCTAAAGGTGCTATAAGAGAATTCTGTCAACGAGAGCATATCCGGCTTGACGTTTCGTCTGTGGCTCACCCTGAGTCCAATGGTTAGGAAGAACGAGCAAATCAAGAGATTTTGTGAGGTATCAAGCCCCGGCTTATGGTCCCTTTGCAAAGGACGCCGGGTTGTTGGGTGGAGGAGTTTCCTTCGGTGTTATGGAGCATCAACACGACCCCAACAGATCTACGGGTTACACCCCCTTTTTCATGGTTTATGGAGCACAGGCGGTTCTCCCTAGTGACATCCGTCATGATTCACCCCGGGTGGCGGCTTACATGGAAGCTGACAATGAAAAGGCACATCAAGATGCACTTGACCTGTTGGATGAGGAGCGTGATCTCGCGGCTACTCATTCGGCGATTTATCAGCAAGACCTACGTCGTTACCACAACAGCCGGGTCAAAACCAGAACCTTTCAGGAAGGCGACTTAGTCCTCCGGCTCATCCAGGATCAAACAAACATGCATAAACTCTCGCCGCCTTGGGAAGGACCTTTTGTGGTCAGCAAGAATCTGCATAACGGGTCGTATTATCTTATCGACGTTCGAGAACACAAGGATTCACGTAAGTCAGAGGAGGAGACCCATCGGCCATGGAATATTGCTCATCTTCGGCCCTACTATACTTGAGCCACCAGCTCTCATGATGTACATGTTTACATGATGTATATATTAAAGACAGTATAATAAAGCTGGCATCCCTGATAATTCAGGGCCTCTATCATTTCACTTCCTCGAAGTTGAGTATTTATCATCATATTACGTATTCTTTTAAGAGGCTGGACGACCAAATTACAGGGACCAAAGAGAGCTAGATGCACAACACATCTCAAACATAGGTCCTTGATGAAGCACGATTCGTCAGTGTGTCACTTGGGGGCTTCCTGGTCGTATTTGAATCATAACTGTCAGTACCCTCTTAACCAGCTCAATGCCACACTTGTCAGTATGTCACTTGGGGGCTTCCTGTTCAAACATAGGCGTATTCGACCAAAGAGAACATAGCATTACTACCCCCTTTACCAGGTTCGTCCAAACATAGGCGTATTTGACCAAAGAGGACATAACCTTTTCGGGTCATCCTACCTGTAGCCAGCTGCTTCAACTCCATCGGGTAATCCCGATTGACCCGTCGAACTCTTAAATGATCAATCTTACGTCGTATTCGACCAAGATCTGAGCTCGTTCAGGTTCAAACGGCGGCTTGTCATGCGAGAGCACGGTTTTAAGATAGTCAGGATAGATCCAGGCTTCATAAGCCGCCTTCCTTGAAACTTGGATAAATCGGCCCGTGATGCTGTTACTCTGGACCCGTGTACTCCTGATAAGTCTTTGAGCAAGACCAGACTTTATCTAGGGTTCAAATGTCGATTGGGCACACTATGAGTCAGGATCACGGAATGCACAAACAATCCAGTGGCTCGGGCTAGTTTCATTGAAGAAGACACTTTGGCTTGGCAGCCCACAAAGGCCTTGATTTCCTTTTAGATTTTTTCATTTATATTCAAAGTTTTTCTTTTTTTGACTTCTGATTTTTTACAAGTTGGGCCCAGCTGCCCTACTTATGGCTCATATTTGAAGCATCTTTTGGGTATCTATCACCCGCCAGGATGGCAAATTATAAGTCGCCAGAATATCATATTCTTATGTTTAGAGTCATCACTCTAACACCTCTACTTATGCAAAGCGGATGAGCCGTCAGTATAAGCCGCCGCTGCAGGTATGATATTTTATCATGTTAAGTATTATTGTCAGATAAGCCCTGGTTATGGACTATTCGTCCCCAGTGGCTTTAATTGGGTATCATGACCCGCCCGACGGTCAACCGCCAGGGCACCTATGATTTTTTTTGTGCAGGATAAAATATTACAACTAAAATTGCACAGGACAATATTATCATGAGCATAAGGTGATGGTTTCTTAAACTGGCGACCAGCAATATTACGCAAAAATAGAAACGTGCACGATGGCAAGGCAGGCCCAAGTTTTTTTACTACCCTATTACATGACCCCACGAGTCAAATAAGATCAAGTGTTTTGAAAGATTAATATATAAACTGCCTGGCGGTTTATCCTTCTTGGCTTCATTGATTGGAGGCTTCTGGATCATCCTTCTCCGGTTCTTCGTCCTCCTCCGCCGTCTGAAAATCGGGTGATGACAAATCGATGCCAGATAAGGCTTGAAATTCAGCTTCGTCATCTATAAGATCGGACGGTTCAACTTCTGGGGCAAAAGTATGCTTACGGATTGGAGGGATCAGATACATCACTCTGTAAGCCGGTGTAGGCATCTTCTGATTTTGCTTATCATAACCGGATGGTACTTTGAAATGTTCGAGTCATTGGCCGTCTGGGTGGCCATTGAACGAATTTCCTTCACACATGCTGCAAAGTCATTTTGGCCAAAAGGAGTACCATCCTCTTTTAAGCTTGGGTATCCCGTGGCTACATCGGCCGACTCTAATTCTGGTACACATGCTTTAGCCCGGCTCAAGGCGGTCAAAGCACCGGCTCTTGCAGATGATCGCTTCATCTCGTCGATCCTGGCAGGTAGCACAAAGAGCTTTTTTAAGACATCTATCAAAAGCCTACGAGCTTGATTAGTTGGAGAAATTTTGGCCAGGGCACGCTGAACAGCTGCTCAACAAGTGTATGGACAACTTTCATCTTTACGAGCATGTCTTGATTGAGGTTGCTGCTTCTAGGGCCTGCATATATCACAGATTGGTTAAATGATGGGTTATATGATCACAAAACAAATTCACTTTTTATGACTAGGAAGGCGACTCACCAAAGATAGCACAAGCCATCTAAGATACACATCGTTTTAAGCCGGTGAGCTCAGTGGTCACCTCTTCAAGAGCTACCTCTACTTTCTCAAGCCATTGTGTTAAAGCTGTCTTTTCTTCAGCCCAAGTCTTTTTCTCGGCCTCAAAACTAGTCTTCAGCTTTTCCAACTCAGCCACGCTAAATTGGAACTTTGACTCAGCTTTCCGGGTCTCAGTTTCCTGAGTCACCAGCCGGGTCTTTGCGTCATTCAATTGAGACTCTAGTGCAGCAGTAGCAGCCTGTATGAAGTACAGAGTTATCAACATTTAAATCATGGTTACAAGAATATAAGTCCCAAGTCTTTTGAAGCAACAACACTTGACACTTGGCGGCTAATGTCTGTCAAAGAAATTTTTCAAGGAAAAGGCTCTTATAACTAAAGTCCCAAGCACTTTGCAAGAAAGACTACTTGGCACTTGGGGGCTAATGCATATCGCTTGTACCTTCTTCATAATGAGTCGGATGTCCTGTAAACAGTACCAGCCGACTCATGGGGGCTATACAGTTAAGCTCTCCTGTTCTTACGCAACGGTAAATAGGACCGGCTCATTCATGCTGATTAAACCGGCCCTTGGGGACTACGGATGCAAAGCTAAAACCACTTACACATCCGGTTTATTTTTAAACCGGACTTGGAGGGATTATATGACAGAAACTTATGGATTTTCTAAGTCTACAACTTATTCACTCTTATCATAACCAGTAGACTTGGGGGCTGGCAGGATGTACATAACTTATTTAAAGCCGGAAACCATACCTCATATTTCTGGTGTATCTGTTTCACCATATCAATCTCAAGGTCGCGACTGGAATGAACTTGGTTAAGATACCCAGAGAATACTTCATTCATGGTCAATTGAGAGTAATCAGCAATGTCAAATTTCATTTTCCGCCTCTCAATGGCCTCATCTTTCGCGGAGTGCTTGGCTAAGACGGTTGGATGTCCCGGTTATTTGAAGCCGGTGCCAGTAATGGTAACATCTTCACCATGTTCTTCTGGCGGCTTAAGTGGATTGGATGACACAGGAAACACAGGATTAGCATTCGTATGATCACGGGAAAAGTCAGGAATATCAGGCGGAGGGTCAGTGGCAGTTTCTTCCGGCTGTTTGTCAGAAGCTTCAGGTGCAGGGACTTGTTGTTCCGATTCAGCAATTTCAGGTGCTTCAGTTGGCTTGGTCACCTTTGCCTTCTTATTAGGCTTTTCTTGGCCACTACATGGGTTATGACAAGTCATCATAAATATCAGAGTATAAAGTATGGAGCAAAATTAATTGCTGTTACCCAGGGGCAGCCTTAAAAGCCGGCAACTGGGTTTATGATGAGTCGCTAGAGGAAGAACAGGTAAGTTCCTGGTCAACGATCATCAACAGAGTTAAGTGATAGACAAATAAGACCTGCTGACGGGTCAAAGGAGTAACTTAAAAAGAAACCTCATTTCACCATTTTCGAGGAGCAGGAGTATTGGGTAAACTGGAGGACAACTCTTCAACGCCGCTCGTACGGGTCTGACGTCGATATTCATGTTGCTGTTGCTTCAAAAGAAAGTGAGGATTTAAATAAGCCAAGGGGTGTGAAAACCTTACTTTCTGGGTTACTTGTCGAAGTTCCTGCCTTGGCAAAGGGTCTGAGCTGGAGGAAATAATAGTTACCTCTTCTTCAGCTGCTTGGCTGGCTCCCGTGTCAGCCTGATAATAGTCAGTGTCAATAAGATGATTGAAAAATGAGCCAAGAGAGTCAAGGGCTACCTCCAACTCAGAGGTGTCATCCAGTTTAAGCAGATCAGAGGTGCTTGGTTTCTTTTTTCTCTTGGAGGTCTTCTTGACGGCCTTCTTGGCGGCTTTCTTGGCAGCCCTCAACTTTTTGC
This sequence comes from Aegilops umbellulata, assembly GCA_032464435.1. NCBI lineage: Eukaryota > Viridiplantae > Streptophyta > Magnoliopsida > Poales > Poaceae > Aegilops > Aegilops umbellulata. Next base: position 339,545,181 of record CP136058.1, read on the forward strand.
GGCTTCATGATGATACTCCGTCTTCCAAAAGTCGGATTTAGCCTGGAAAAGTCAGCAAAGGGTGAGTTAATAAAGTATTTGGATAATAAGGTAAAGGTAAGAAAGTTTAGAGACTCACGTCTGGGGTCGGGTTAAGTTTGCAGAAAGGAGCCAGGCCTACTTTGGTGCAATCTTCTGGGTCTTCATTCAGAAGGAAATTAACCATTTCGTATATTGCTGCGTTGGTTAATGGTGCAGAGCAGTCGAACAGTGGATCCTTTACACCTTCTGTGTAAGTGCACATTAAGCCGGTGCGGCGACTTAAGGTAATGATTCGCCAAGAAGCCCAACACCTGACTAAATCAACGCCAGTTAGCCCATTTCCTAGCACAGCCTTAACCTTCACAATGGTAGGAGCAATTTTCTTCCGTTCAGCAGCGGTAAGTTTTTCAGAAGATTGTGTTTTGTGTCTAGGCGCTCGACACGGTAACCCGACAGTGGATTCTCGTCAGCCGGAGAAGTATCTTTGCAATAAAACCACGTCTGATTTTTGGAGGGACACTAAAGAAAGAGATTTATTAAGATTTGGTTTCTGTGAAACATTAATCGCAGGTGACGTCACGGCGGGTTACCGCAATTCCCGATGATGACGTCATGGTGGGTTACAGTATTTCACGGTAAGATGAAGAAGGATTTTTCTAAGTGTTGAAGATTGACATGAACAAGTTCAAATGAACCTGGGGCCTAATGTTGGGGATATGACTATTAGATAGGACCTGCCTAGGAGGGGCCGGGTCATCCCAATGACGGTTCATCTCAATGAAGCCCAAGAGTATATTGAAATGGCGGTTGAGGGAGTCCTGGATTAGGGGGTGTTCGGATAGCCGGACTCCAGGACTATGAAGATACAAGATTGAAGACTTCATCCCATGTCCGGAAGGATCTTTTCTTGGCGTGGAAGGCAAGCTAGGCGTGCGGATATTCAAGATCTCCTACCATTGTAACCGACTCTGTGTAACCCTAACCCTATCCGGTGTCTATATAAACCGGAGGGTTGTAGTCCGTAGAACCCATCATCATACACAATCATACCATAGGCTAGCTTCTAGGGTTTAGCCTCCTTGATCTCGTGGTAGATCTACTCTTGCACTACCCATATCATCAATATTAATCTAGCAGGAGTAGGGTTTTACCTCCATCGAGAGGGCCCGAACCTGGGTAAAATAAAGTGTCCCTTGTCTCCTGTTACCATCCGACCTTGACGCACAGTTCGGGACCCCCTACCCGAGATCCGCCGGTTTTGACACCGACATTGGTGCTTTCATTGAGAGTTCCTCTGTGCCGTCGCAATCAGGAAGGATGCCTCTTCCCGTCTTTAAAGACGGCGCCATTACAAAAGGAGCCTTGGCTGTCGGCTAAACTCTCCGGCTAGGTGGTTTTCTCGCAACCGCCTGTTCGGCTGTTGCGCCGACGGTGACCTCCCAGGTCATCAAAAGCAACCTCCACGTCGGCTCAGAACTCGCCGAGCAATTGGATCCGATGGAGCTCTCTTCTGTAAACGAGCTCCTGGATCGCATCGCCGCACTGGGTGTCGCTACAAATTACGACCAGGTTGGGCTTAAACCCGATCTAAGAGAAATTAACTCTCCCCAAGTCACCCACCACGTTGCTGTGGTGGAGACACAATGCGGCGACCCTTCATCTATCTTAAGGACTAGCTACGTCCGAATTCCTGAACCCTCCATGTCGGATATCCGCGGAGGGGAGGATACAATCCAAGACCTGAGCTTAAAATCAGGCAAATCGGACAACATCCAAGACTCTGGATCTCAGAATCCGAAAGTTTTTCGGCCTCCTAACAGCAAACTGGGCGAAGTCTCAGATTCAACGACACCCGCCCGCCCGATCTTAAGTGATCTTTCCCAAATCAGGAAAATGCCCGAAGAAACAGTACATCACTACTGGGCCAGATTCCTCCTGGTTATGAACAGGATAAAGGACTGCCGCGAGGGAGACGCAATTTCAATCTTTTGCAGTAACTGCACGGACAAGGGAATACTCAACGCCATAAGTCGTCGTAATATTACACGCTTTGCTGACTTGGCGTCCATAGTACAAAAATACTGTGCGATGGAAAGTGCTTGGAAAACCGAAATAAAATTTTGGGATAATCCGGCCTTGAATAGCTACCCCGTCCGAATTAAGAGGGTGCACCACAGTAAGGTGCCTGGACTAAATACCAAAAAATCAAAACCCTTTAGAGGGCATGGAACCGTACTGGAAAAGTGGGTAGATGGACCCTGCAAGATTCATAGTGCAGAAGACGCCACCCCAACTCACAGCCTCAGGGCATGTTGGATACTCCGGCAGGTGGCCAAAATTGGCGAGGACCTCCTAATTCCAGAGGTCGAAGGAAACCAGCCCGAGAATTTCAGTTCCGTTCTCATAGTCTTTGAGACTTTCGCATCAAATAACATGCGAAAAAGAACACTCCGCAGCCTCACTGAAGTCTATCAAGTAGCGACAATAAACCCATGGAGTAATACTGCTATCACCTTCAACGCGAGTGACAAACCTAAATTTCAAACAGCCAGAGCACCAGCCGCATTGGTCCTCAGTCCCATAGTGGACGGCTGTCGCCTCGCAAAGGTACTCATGGACGGAGGCAGCGGATTGAAACTCATTTACGAGGAAACCCTCCAAAACATGGAAATAGACTGGAACCGCATTGAGCGAAGCAGCACAACCTTTAGAGGAATAATCCCCAGTCAGGAAGCGCGCTGCACCGGAAAGATCACACTAGATGTGGTATTCGGCACGCCGGATAATTACAGGTCCGAACAGATCATGTTCCAGGTGGCCCCGTTCAAAAGCGGATATCACGCTATACTAGGACGGGAGGCTTTCACAGTTTTCCAAGCTATACCCCATTACGGGTACATGAAGCTTAAGATGCCTGGGCCAAACAGAATTATCACTCTCGCTAGTGATCCGGACATAGCACTCCGCGCCGAGAACAAGACAGCCACATTGGCCCTCGAGGCACTATCCGAAACCTTAGCGGCCGAAGAACTGACTGCGCTGCGATCCACGGTCAATAGGGATGATGTGATACTCGATAAGAGATCCAAATCCACATCCTTCAAACCAGCGGACGAAATAGTCAAATTACAGGTCCACCCAACGGACCCCAATAAAACAGCCTCCATCAGGGCAAGACTGAGCCCTCATGTAGACGCTGCACTGCGAGAGTTCCTACGAGAGAACTGGGACATTTTCGCTTGGCACCCTTCAGACATGCCAGGAATCCCACGCAGGTTGGCCGAACACAGCCTAAATATCCAGAAAGGATTCAAACCTGTCAAACAAGCCCTTCGGCGTTTCTCCAAACCAAAGAGACAGGCTATGGGAGAGGAGCTAGCCAAGTTATTGGAGGCCGGATTCATTAGAGACATAAAACACCCGGACTGGCTAGCAAACCTGGTGATGGTACCAAAGAAGGACAAATCCTGGCGCCTGTGTGTCGATTTCAAAGACCTTAATAAGGTTTGCCCAAAGGATCCTTTCCCCCTCCCTCGAATAGATCAAATCATCGATGCCACTGCAGGACACGATTCGCTGTGCTTCCTCGACGCATACTCCGGTTACCATCAAATCAAGATGGCAGAATCAGACCAAGCCGCAAGAGCATTCATCACACCATACGGCCCATTCTGCTTCAACACAATGCCCTTTGGGCTAAAAAACGCCGGCGCAACATATCAGCGCATGATTCAAACATGCCTGGCAAACCAGATCGGGAAAACAGTGGAGGCGTATGTAGATGATGTGGTCGTGAAATCAAGACATGTCGAATCTCTAGTAGACGACTTGAGGCTTACATTCGACAACCTCCGAAAATACGACATTAAGCTCAATCCGGAAAAATGCGTTTTCGGCGTTCCAGCCGGAAAGCTCCTGGCCTTCATTGTATCCGGTAGAGGAATTGAGGCAAACCCAGCTAAAATCCGAGCTTTGTCACAATTGGATGTCCCAAAAGACCTCAAACAAATACAGAAACTCACCGGATGCGTGGCGGCTTTAAGCCGCTTTATCTCCCGCCTGGGAGAAAAGGCATTGCCCATTTACCGCCTCCTCAGGCGCACCGAACACTTCGAGCGGACAGACGCTGCCACGGCCGGACTCAAGGAAATAAAGGCCATCTTGGCAACAAACCCAGTCCTGGCCGCGCCGAACACTGGCGAACCCATGCTATTGTACATTGCCGCAACTCATCAAGTTGTTAGCGCAGTACTCGTCGTCGAGCGGGCAACGGACGGACACAAACTCCCCCTTCAAAGGCTGATTTACTACGTGTCCACTGTCCTCACACCATGCAAATCACGGTACCCGCATTACCAAAAGATTGCATACGCGGTGTTTATGGCATCCCGGAAGCTACGACACTACTTTCAAGAGTGTTCTATAACAGTAGCCTCGGAAGTACCACTAAACGATATTATCAACAACCGTGATGCAACGGGCCGGATAGCAAAATGGGCCATAGAGCTCCTCCCGTTCGACATAACCTACCAACCACGGCGAGCCATTAAATCGCAAGTCCTAGCCGACTTCGTCGCCGAATGGACAGAGGCCGAACTCCCTAAAGAGTACGGCACATATTCAAACTGGATCATGCATTTCGACGGCTCCAAAATGTTGGCCGGACTGGGGGCTGGCGTCGTTTTAACGTCCCTCACAGGAGACACAGTCCAATATGTACTCCAAATTATGTACACGGACTCCAACAATGCAGCCGAATACGAGGCCCTTCTACATGGCCTCTGGATGGCAGTATCCATGGGCATTCAACGCCTGGAAGTACGCGGGGACTCAGACCTTGCGATATCACAAATAAATGGCGACTTCGACGCCAAAGACCCAAAAATGGCAGCTTATCGCAATGCCGTCCTAAAAATGTCAGTTCGGTTTGAGGGACTGGAGTTTCACCATATAGCCCGAGAAAATAATCAGGCAGCGGACGTCCTGGCACGCATCAGAGCAAAACGAGATGTAGTCCCCCCCAACATCTTCTTAGAAAGATTATTCAAGCCATCTGTAGCATGGGAGGGGGAACCCTCGGATAACAGTCCGGACACAACCGCACAACCCGACGCCGAACAATCCGACATAATCGGAGGTCCTGCCACCGAAATCACACCTTCAGCCCACGTAATAATGGCGGTCATCGCCCCGTGGACAGAACCATTCTTAGCCTACCTTACTAGGCAGGAACTCCCAGAGGACCAAAACGAGGCACGCTGCATAGTGCGGTAATCTAAATCCTACAAAGTCCACGAGGGAGAGCTATATAAGAAAAGCACTACAGGAGTCCTTCAAAGATGTATCTCCGAAGAGGAAGGGCGGAGTCTGTTGGCTGAAATTCATGCCGGACTCGGTGGCCACCACGCCGCAGCTCGGTCCCTTGTAAGCAAGGCTTTCCGTATGGGCTTTTATTGGCCGACGGCCCGAGCAGACGCTCATGACTTAGTCAAACGATGCGTCGGTTGCCAGCTCTTTGCAAACCAAAGCCATATACCGCCCAACGCCCTCTGAACTATCCCCATCACTTGGCCTTTTGCGGTCTGGGGGCTTGATATGGTGGGACCCCTTAAAGGTGGAACCCACAAGAAAAAATACTTATTGGTCATGGTGGATAAATTCACCAAATGGATAGAAGCCAAGCCTGTTAAGACGGCCGAATCCGGACCTGTGATAGACTTCATATCCGGGGTCGTACACCATTACGGTGTCCCCCACAGTATCATCACCGATAACGGCACAAACTTCACCTCTGACGAAGTAAAGCTGTGGTGCAAAATCATGGGCATTAAGCTCGACTATGCTTCTGTCCATCACCCACAAACTAACGGTCAGGTCGAACGTGCAAATGGTCTCATCATGAGCGGCATTAAACCCAGACTAGTGCGGTCCCTCAAGGAATCTAATACGCACTGGGTGGAGGAGCTCGACTCCGTACTCTGGGGGCTGCGAACCACGCCGAATCATACCACCGGATTCACACCATTCTTTATGGTGTACAGCGCAGAGGCAGTTCTGCCCTACGACATAATTCATGACTCACCTCGAGAGCGCATGTACGAAGAAAGAGAAGCCGAGCTTGATCGGCAGGACAACCTGGACGCCTTAGAGGAGGAGCGCGACGTGGCTAAAGCCCGTTCCACATTTTATCAACAGCAGGCTCGAAGATATCAAAGCAGAGAAGTACGGGCCAAAAATTACAACGTTGGCGAACTAGTTCTACGCCTGCCGGATAAGAAAAAAGACAAACTCAAGCCCAAATGGGAAGGTCCCTTCATAATTGCCCAAGTCCTGACTGGTGGAGCGTACCGCCTGCGAGATGCGTCGGATAACGGACTCGAGCCGAACCCATGGAACGCCGCACGTCTCCGAAGATTCTATGCCTAGAGCCAAACTCGGGGTTTGTCTCCTTCCTCTGTCCACTTATATATATATTTCTGTTTTTTATTTTGTCTCCTCCCACTCTTTCCTTTTATAGCCCTTAAAGGCTCATCATGTGACGCGCTACCCGCGCTCCTTAACCTGGGGGCTTCTTTAACAGAAGCTTGTTTATATGGGTTTCACGCCCAACGCATGCGTCAGACTTCCGCATGCACCTTTTCTTCACCATTATATGCATCGATATGACTTAAGTTTTGGCCAAGCTGGGTTGCCTGGCTCCTGTGCTTACCCCTACGTTCCCGATTGTTCGGCTAGGCAGTAAAGGGAGCACCTCTGCGATTGCTACTGCTGGATAAGCCGGATGTGTACCTCAGACTGGGTGAAGCCGAAAGCTAGCGTTCTTAAGGGAATATTCGGTCGGTGAACTAAAGATGAACCTTTTTTACTTATACATGCCCCCAGATGTTTTCCTGCATTTTGCAGTCCGGACGTGCACTTCAGGGCACGCCACCCCAGCGAAAGGAACCCTTAACGGAACTATTCTCTCTGGAAGATGTTTCTTACTAACCATGTAATATAACATAACTAGTTGGGCACATGTCTGATAAAAGCACTAATGACCCCTACGCCTGGTCTCCATGCATACCTTGGTTCTTATATAACCGTTATGGTATTCGGACACACTCCAGACCGTCAGGTCCCGAGGTCGAAGCGAAAAGGTCGGCAACGACAAATGATCTACAATCCGGCTAGAAGGCATTACACATGTCAATTATAAATTAGATAGTGATCCTGACTGATTGTATTCCTCCTCTATACCATCTAACAGGCTGTCTAATTTACAGTCCTGCTGGGAATACTTTGCGGCCAATTCTACCTGGCCATACACTATGCTCACAGGGATCTCCTTCCCGTCAGGCCCCACCGGTCCGACCTCGGCCATATGATTGGGGTCAGATTTCGTGAAGCGGGTCTTCACCATGGCCCAGGCCTCCCTAGCGCCCTGCCGGCAGGCCGATATCTTCCACAACCGGAAGCGTCGCCGAGCTCCCTTCAACTTCTCTGCAAGTTCTCCAAGGCCCTCAGGTATGGAGTGGGCAGGCCACAAGGCTTGGGCAATACCTCGCGTCGCCTGCCGAACTCGTTCGTGCAGTTGTGAGAGTTCGGGAAGAAGATCGCCCGTTGAACCGGGCATCTCCTCTGCAGGACGACCTGTCAGCATACCTATAGACATAACTCTGTTAGTCGTCTTCCTCGCCGAACTCCTTTTTCAAGAGTTTGCTTAAGCACTTACTAAAAATGCCACGTCGAAGTCGCTGATTCTCCTTATTGGAGTCCGACAGCTGGCCATGAACATCTTTTAGTTCAACATCCAGCCTGGTGTTGGCATCCTGGAGATCATTCTTCTCCCGCCTCACCTTTGTTAGCACGCTTTCACCAGCCTTTAACTAGCGTAGAAGCTGTTGCCTGTCCGGATCGAGTCCGGCGCCATCTGCAATACCATTTGTCAGATTGGCACGTAAATCCGCACAATACTAAATATTCTGGTGTATTGTTTACCTGCAGGGGTCTCTTTAGACCTCCCTGCTGCCGTTAGTGCGGCCTCTAGTTGGGCCCTGCACCTTTCCAGCTCCTGGGACAGCGCGGTGTTTTTCTCGGTAAGAAACTACACGTTATATGATTCTCGAATCAGTTATTTCCACTGCTTCAAGTCTCGAGGGCTACTGGCATATCTATATTTACCAAAATTTTCTTACCCGTATGTCTTTTACATACTGCTCCGTGGCTCTGGCTAAATCATTTTGAGCGGCACGGAGGTACGCTCTCCTGAATTGAAGGCATTTAAAGCCTCCTGGGAGAAACAAGCGTCACGAAGAACTGTCCGGCGACGCCTGTGGTTCATGGCACTCTCCACCTCAGAATGGGTGGTAGACAGCCTGTCCGCATCCTCTGATGGAGGAGCGTCCGGTGCGTGCCTTGCGCGGGCCTCTGCTTTCGGGTCGGGCGTTGGAGTCTGGCTGGTGGAGGCGCGATTGGCAACCTCTCCGGATATAGTCCGGCGAGGTCTCTTCGTCCTGAAGATAGCCCGAATGTTAATATACCCTGGAGGAGTTGAGGGAGTCCTGAATTAGGGGGTGTTCGGATAGCCAGACTATACCTTCAGCCGGACTCCAGGACTATGAAGATACAAGATTGAAGACTTCGTCCCGTGTCCGGAAGGTTCCTTCCTTGGCGTGGAAGGCAAGCTAGGCGTGCGGATATTCAAGATCTCCTACCAATGTAACCGACTCTGTGTAACCCTAACCCTATCCGGTGTCTATATAAACTGGTGGGTTGTAGTCCGTAGAACACATCATAACCATCATCATACCCATAGGCTAGCTTCTAGGGTTTAGCCTCCTCGATCTCGTGGTAGATCTACTCTTGTACTACCCATATCATCAATATTAATCTAGCAGGAGTAGGGTTTTACCTCCATCGAGAGGGCCCGAACCTGGGTAAAATAAAGTGTCCCTTGTCTCCTGTTACCATCCGACCTTGACGCACAGTTCGGGACCCCCTACCCGAGATCCGCCAGTTTTGACACCGACATTGGTGCTTTCATTGAGAGTTCCTCTGTGCCGTCGTGATCAGGAAGGATGCCTTTTCTCGTCTTTAAAGACGGCGCCGTCACTGAGGGAGCTTTGGCTATCGACCAAACCCTCCGGCTGGGTGGTTTTCTCATGACCGCCCGTTCGGCCATTACGCCGACGGTGACCTCTCGGATCATCGAAAGCAACCTCCGCGTCAGCTCAGAATTGGCCGAGCAGCTAGATCCGGTGGAGCTCTCCTCCACAAACGAGCTCCTGGATCGCATCGCCGCCTTGGGGGTCGCTACAAACTACGACCAGGTTGGGCCTAAACCCGATCTAAGGGAAATCAACTCTCCCCAAGCCACCCATCATGTTGCTGTGGTGGAAACACGATGCGGAGACCCTTCATCGATCCTGAGGACCAGCTACGTCCGAATTCCGGAACCCTCCATGCCGGATATCCACGGAAGGGAGGATAAAATCCAAGACCTGGGCTTCGAACCAGGCGACCCGGATAACAAACAAGACTCCGGATCTCAGAATCCGGAGGTTGTGCGGCTTCCGAACAGCAAACCGGGCGAAGTATCAGATTTAATGAATTCCGCCCGCCCGATCTCAAGCGATCTCTCCCAAATCAAGCAGATGCTCGAAGAAACAGTACATCATTACTGGGCCAGATTCCTCCTGCTTATGAACAGGATAAAGGACTGCCACGAGGGAGACGCGATTTCAATCTTCGGCAGTAACTGCACGGACAAGGGGATACTCAACGCCATAAGTCATCGTAATATTACGCACTTTCCTGACTTGGCATCCATAGTACAAAAATACTGTGCGATGGAAAGTGCTTGGAAAACCGAAATTAAATTTTGGGATAATCCGGCCTTGAATAGCAATCCCGTCCGAATCAAAAGGGCGCACTACAGCAAGGCGCCCGGATTAAATAAAAAATCAAAACCCTCAAGGGGGCATGGAACCGTGCTAGAAAAGTGGCTCGATGGACCCTGCAAGATTCATAGTGCAGAGGATGCCACCCCAACTCACAACCTCAGGGCATGTTGGATACTCCGGCAGGTGGCCAAAATTGGCGAGGACCTCCTAAATCCAGAGGTCGAAGGAAACCAGCCCGAGAATTTTAGTACCGTTCTCACAATCTCCGAGACTTTCGCATCAAATAACATGCGAAAAAGAACACTTCGCAGCCTCGCCGAAGTCTACCAAGTAGCGACAATAAATCCATGGAGCAATACTGCCATCACCTTCAATGCGAGCGACGAACCTAAATTTCGAACAGCCAGAACGCCAGCCGCATTGGTTCTCAGTCCCATAGTGGACGGCTGTCGCCTCGCAAAGGTACTTATGGACGGAGGCAGCGGATTGAACCTCATCTACGAGGAAACCCTCCAAAAGATGGAAATAGACTGGAACCGCATAGAGCGAAGCAGCACAACCTTTAGAGGAATAATCCCCAGTCAGGAAGCGCGCTGTATCGGAAAAATCACACTAGATGTGGTATTCGGCTCTCCGGATAATTACAGGTCCGAGCAAATCACGTTCCAAGTGGCCCCGTTCAAAAGCGGATATCACGCTATATTAGGACAAGAGGCATTCACAATTTTCCAAGCTATACCCCATTACGGGTACATGAAGCTTAAGATGCCTGGGCCGAACGGAATCATCACTCTCGCTAGTGATCCGGACATAGCACTCCGCGCCGAAAACAAGACAGCCGCATTGGCCCTCGAGGCACTATCCGAAGCCTTAGCGGCCGAAGAACTGACGGCGCCGCGGTGTACGGTTAACAGGGATGATGTGATACTCGATAAGAGATCCAAATCCACATCCTTCAAACCAGCAGACGAAATAGTCAAATTCCAGGTCCACCCAACGGACCCCACTAAAGCAGCCTGCATCGGAGCACAACTGAACCCTGATGTAGACGCCGCACTGCGCGAGTTCCTATGAGAGAACTGGGACATTTTCGCCTGGCACCCTTCAGATATGCCAGGAATCCCACGCAGGCTGGCCGAGCACAGCTTAAATATCCAGAAAGGATTCAAACCTGTCAAACAAGCCCTTCGGCGTTTCTCCGAGCCAAAGAGACAGGCTATGGGAGAGGAGCTAGCCAAACTATTGGAAGCCGGATTCATTAGAGATATAAAACACCCAGATTGGCTAGCAAACCTGGTAATGGTACCAAAGAAGGACAAATCCTGGCGCCTGTGTGTCAACTTCAAAGACCTTAATAAGGCCTGCCCAAAGGATCCCTTTCCCCTCCCTCGAATTGATCAAATCATCGATGCCACTGCAGGACACGATTCCCTGTGTTTCCTCGACGCATACTCCGGTTACCATCAAATAAAGATGGCAGAATCCGACCAAGCTGCAACAGCATTCATCACGCCATACGGCCCATTCTACTTCAACACAATGCCCTTTGGGCTCAAAAACACCGGCGCGACATATCAGCGCATGATTCAAACATGTCTGGCAAACCAGATCGGCAAAATAGTGGAGACGTACGTAGATGATGTGGTTGTTAAATCAAGACACGTCGAATCTCTAGTAGACGACTTGAGACTTACATTCGACAACCTGCGAAAATACGACATCAAGCTCAATCCGGAAAAATGTGTTTTCGGCGTCCCAGCCGGAAAGCTCCTGGGCTTCATTGTATCCGGCAGAGGAATTGAAGCAAATCCAGCTAAAATCCGAGCTCTGTCACAATTGGATGTCCCAAAAGATCTCAAGCAAATTCAGAAACTCACCGGATGCGTGGCGGCCTTAAGCCGCTTCATCTCCCGCTTGGGAGAAAAGGCACTACCCCTTTACCGCCTCCTAAGGCGCACCGAACACTTCGAGTGGACGGACGCAGCCACGGCCGGACTCGAGGAAATAAAGGCCGTCTTGGCAACAAACCCCGTCCTGGCCGCGCCGAATACCGGCGAACCCATGCTGTTATACATTGCCGCGACTCATCAAGTTGTAAGCGCCGTACTCGTCGTCGAACGGGTATCGGACGGACACAAACTACCCCTTCAAAGGCCGGTTTACTACGTGTTCACTGTCCTCACACCATGCAAATCACGGTACCCGCATTACCAAAAGATTGCATACGCGTTGTTATGGCATCCCGGAAGCTACGACACTACTTTCAAGAGTGTTCTATAACAGTAGCCTCGGAAGTACCACTCAATGATATTATCAACAACCGCGATGCAACGGGCCGGATAGCAAAATGGGCTATAGAGCTCCTCCCATTCGATATAACCTACAAACCACGGCGAGCCATTAAATCACAAGTCCTAGCCGACTTCGTCGCCGAATGGACAGAGGCCGAACTCCCTAAAGAGTACGGCACATACTCAAACTGGATCATGCATTTCGACGGCTCCAAAATGTTGGCCGGACTGGGGGCTAGCGTTGTTCTGATGTCCCCTACAGGAGATACAGTCCAATATGTACTCCAAATCATGTACACGGACTCCAACAATGCAGATGAATACGAGGCCCTCCTACATGGTCTCCGGATGGCAGTATCCATGGGCATTCAACGCCTGGAAGTACGCGGGGATTCAAACCTCACGATATCCCAAATAAATGGCGACTTCGACGCCAAAGACCGAAAAATGGCAGCTTATCGCAATGCCGTACTAAAAATGTCAGCTCTGTTCGAGGGACTGGAGTTCCACCACATAGCCCGAGAAAATAATCAGGCAGCAGACATCCTGGCACACATCGGAGCAAAACGAGACGCAGTCCCCCCCAACATCTTCCTAGAAAGATTATTCAAACCATCCGTAACGTGGGAGGGGGAACCCTCGGATAATAGCCCGGGCATAACCGCACAACCCAATGCCGAACAATCAGACATAATCGGCGGCCCCGCCACCGAAATTACACCCTCAGCCCACACAATAATGGAGGTCATCGCCCCGTGGACGGAACCATTCCTAGCCTACCTTACTAGGCAGGAACTCCCCGAGGACCAAAACAAGGCACGCTGCATAGTGCGGCGATCTAAAGCCTATAAAGTCCACGAGGTAGAGCTATACAAGAAAAGCACTACAGGAGTCCTTCAAAGGTGTATCTCCGAAGAGGAAGGGCGGAGTTTGTTGGCTGAAATTCATGCCGGACTCGGGGGCCATCACGCCGCGGCTCGGTCCCTTGTAAGCAAGGCTTTCCGTACGGGCTTTTATTGGCCGACGACTCGAGCAGACGCTCAGGACCTAGTCAAACGGTGCATCGGTTGCCAGCTCTTTGCCAACCAAAGCCGTATGCCACCCAACGCCCTCCGAACTATCCCCATCACTTGGCCTTTTGCGGTCTGGGGGCTCGATATGGTGGGACCCCTTAAAGGCGGAACCCACAAGAAAAAATACTTATTGGTCATGGTGGATAAATTCACCAAATGGATAGAAGCCAAGCCTATCAAGACGGCCGAATCCGGACCTGTGATAGACTTCGTATCCGGGGTCGTACACCGTTATGGTGTCCCCCACAGCATTATCACTGATAACGGCACAAACATCACCTCTGATGAAGTACAGCTGTGGTGCAAAAACATGGGCATTAAGCTCGACTATGCTTCTGTCTATCACCCACAAACTAACGGTCAGGTCGAACGTGCAAATGGTCTCATTATGAGCAGCATCGAACTCAGACTAGTGCGGTCCCTCAAGGAATCCAATATGCACTGGGTAGAGGAGCTCGACTCCGTACTCTGGGGGCTGCGAACCATGCCAAATCGCACCACCGGATTCACAGCATTCTTTATGGTGTACGGCGCTGAGGCGGTTCTGCCCTGCGACATAATTCATGACTCACCTCGAGTGCGCATGTACGAAGAAAGAGAAGCCGAGCTCAATCGGCAGGACGACTTGGATGCTTTAGAGGAGGAGCGAGACGTGGCTAAATCCCGTTCCGCATTCTATCAACAGCAAGCTTGAAGATATCAAAGCAGGGAAGTACGGGCCAAAAATTACAATGTTGGTGAACTAGTTCTACGCCTGCCGGATAAGCAAAAGAACAAACTAAAGCCCAAATGGGAAGGTCCATTCATAATCGACCAAGTCCTAACTGGTGGAGCGTACTGCCTGCAAGATGCGTCGGACAACCGACTTGAGCCGAACCCATGGAACGCCACACGTCTCCGAAGATTCTATGCCTAGCGCCGGACTCTGTGTTTTGTCTCCTTCCTCTGTCCATCATTTACATTTATACCCCTTTTTTCACTTTATCTCCTACTCTTTTCTTTTCTAGCCCTTAAAAAGGCTCATTATGTGACGCGCTATCCGCGCTCCTTAAACCTGGGGGCTTCTTTAACAGAAGCTTGTCTATATGGGTTTCACACCCAACGCATGCGTTAGACTTCCGCATGCACCTTTTTTCGCCATTATATGCATCGATATGACTTAAGTTTTGGCCAAGCTGGGTTGCCTGGCTCCTGTGCTTACCCCTACGTTCCCGATTGTTCGGCTAGGCGGTAAAGGGAGCACCTCTGCGATTGTTACTGCCGGATAAGCCGGATGTGTACCTCAGACTGGGTGAAGCCGAAAGCTAGCGTTCTTAAGGGAATATTCGATCGGTGAACTAAAGATGAACCTTTTTATTTTTGTACATGCCCCCAGATGATCTTCTGCATTTGCAGTCCGGACGTGCACTTTAGGGCACGCCACCCCAGCGAAAGGAACCCTTAACGGAACTATTATCTCTGGAAGATGTTTCTTACTAACCATGTAATATAACATAACTAGTTGGGCACTTATCTGATAAAGCACTAATGACCCCTACGCCTGGTCTCCATGCATACCCCGGCTTTTATATAGCCGTTATGGTATTCGGACACACTCCGGACCATCAGGTCCCGAGGTCGAAGCGAAAAGGTCGGCAACGACAAACGATCTACAATCCGGCTAGAAGGCATTATACATGTCAATTATAAATTACATAGTCATCTTGACTGATCGTATTCCTCCTCTATACCATCTAACAGGCTGTCTAATTTACAGTCCTGCTGGGAATACTTTGCGGCCAGCTCTACCTGGCCATACACCAAGCTCACATGGATCTCCTTCCCGTCAGGCCCCACTGGTCCGACCTCGGCCATATGATTGGGGTCAGACTTCGTAAAGCGGGTCTTCACCATGGCCCAGGCCTCCCTCGCGCCTTGTCGGCAGGTTGATATCTTCCACAACCGGATGCGCCGCCGAGCTCCCGTCAGCTTCTCCGCAAGCTCTCCAAGGCCCTCGGGCGTGGAGTGGGCAGGCCATAAGGCTTGGGCAACCCCTTGCATTTCCTGCCGAATTCGTTCGTGCAGTTGCAGGAGTTCGGGGAGAAGGCCACCCGTAGAACCGGGCATCTCCTCTGCAGGACGACCTGTGAGCATACCTGCAGACATAATTCTGTTATTCGTCTTCCTCGCCAAACCCCTTTTTCAAGAGTTCGCTCAAGCACTTACTAAATATGCCGCGTCGAAGACGCTGATTCTCCTTCGTGGAGTCAGATAGCTGGCCACGAACGTCTTTCAGTTCAACATCCAGCTTGGTGTTGGCATCCTGAAGATCATTCTTCTCTCGCCTCACCCTTGTCAACGTACTCTCGCCAGCCTTTAACTGGCGTAAGAGTTGTTGCCTCTCCGGATCTAGTCCGGCACCATCTGCAACATTAATTGTCAGATTCGCACACAAGCCGCACAATACTAATCTCTCAAAGTATATCGTACCTGAGGGGGTACCTTTGGGCTCCCCTGTTGTGGCTAGTGCGGCCTCTAGTTGGGCCTTGCACTTTTCCAGCTCCTGGGACAGCACGGTGTTCTTCTCCGTAAGATCCTACAAATGATCCTTAAATCAGTTAGTTTAACTGTTTCAAGTCTCGGGGGCTACTGGTATATATATATATATATATATATATATATATATATATATATATATATATATATATATATATATATATATATATTAAACCAAAATTTTCTTACCTGTATCTCTTTCACATACTGTTCCGTGGCTCTGGCTAAACCATCTTGAGCAGCACGAAGGTACGCATCTCCCGAATTGAAGGCGTCTAAGGCCTCTCGGGAGAAACAAGCGTCGCGTAGGACTGTCCGGCAACGCCTATGATTCATGGCGCTCTCCACTTCTGAATTTGTGGCAGATAGCCGGTCCGCGTCCTCTGTTGGAGGAGCGTCCGGCGCAAGCCTGGTGTTCTTCCCCGCCTCCAGACCAGATGTTGGAGCCTGGCTGGTAGAGGCGCGGTTGGCGGCCCCTCCGGATATAGTCCGGCGAGGCCTCTTCGTCCTGGAAACAGTACGGATGTTAACATGCCTTGACAGAATAAAGCCAGGGAGACAGAGGGCGCGTTATTCCTTTGTGTCGAACTCTCAGTCCGGACTTCATCTCTTTTTACCCCACGGGGCCCGGCGGCTCCTTGTTGGCTAGCCGCCGCAGGTTCGGCCTCCCTCCTCGGAAATCTCCCCTGTAAAATACGGTTGTCATCAGAAACACCGGAATATGTGAGGACGGAATCTCTCTTGCGGGAATAAACACTCCGGTTTCTGTCACCTGGGAGGCCGGGATTAACCCAGGGTAATCAGCCATAATGGCCACCAAGGTATTATCCTTGCTTAACTGGTGGAACACCCCGTCGATGAGCTCCACCGATATGTCCGGATCCTCTTCGGAGTCCGGATCGAGGGACCGTTCTGGGTCCTCAGGTTGTGGAGGGCAGCTGTTGATATCCTTTACCTCCTGTCGCAGCTCCTGCATTGAAATCATCAGATTACGTATCTAGTCATGGGAGCATTAAATAAACAGGCAAGTGCAATTGTTCACTTACCCAACTTGGAGGTTCATACATAGTGAATACGGCCCGCGGGTTGACGCGGAGGAAGTCCTCCTTTTCTCCCTTGTACAAAGATGTTAGAATCTTTACTAGAGCGGCAGCTGTGACTGGCCCCTTGCGGCCGTAACAGGTGGCGTCATCCTCACCGTTGAAATACCACATGGGGTGGCTCCTATATTGAAGCGGCTGCACCCCCCGCATGATACATGCGGCCATGACTCCAATCATGGTTAGTCCGGAATGAGCCAACAGTCTTATCCGGCCCATTAGGTAAAGAACGTCTCTGTTGCTTTCTCTCTGAGAGCTCCGCGGACGCCAACTTAAGCGTTTCTTTAAGGGAGCCATGCTGAACTCAGGGAGGCCGACCCGGACAGGGTCCGGCAGCGGGACGTTGTCTATGTAGAACCATTCTGAAGGCCAGTCCTCGGACGCCTTCTTTGGGGTTCCGGATAGGTATCCGGTCCCGGCGATGCGCCATATTTCGGCTCCGCCCACTTGGTATATAGACCCCTTCTGAGAACGGGGCACCAAGCAGAACAACCTCTTCCACAGCGCAAAATGAGCCTCGACGCCTAAAAATAGCTCGCAAAGGGCAACAAAGCCTGCAATATGTAGTACGGAGCCGGGCGTGAGATTGTGGCTGGAGGCCGTAGAACTCCAGAAGCCCGCGGAGGAATGGATGAATTGGAAATCCCAGTCCCCTTAATAAATAAGGGACGAGGCACACCCGCTCTCCTTTAGAGGATTGGGGGTGCTCTCCGCTTGCTTTCCGCCGTTGTAGGTGGCGAGTCCGGCTGGGACCGGGACCATATATGCCTGTGGAAGGAATCCCTTGGCCTGCAGTGACACTAGCTCGCTGTGTGGGATGGTGCAACTCTCCCAGTCTCCGGATTTGGGGCTGGAGGGGCGAGGGGAGGAGCTACGACGGCTGGCCATGTTGGAATAGACCTTTGCTGGAGACGCTCTGATGATAACTCGCGGAGAGGAGAAGATGTGGTTTGGATCTAGATCCCCATCCCGTTAAATAGGCGGCTCGTTTATATGACTGGGGGTGTGAATATAAAAACGTCCCCGGGCTTTTCGCATTCGTTCAACACGTGGAAGACGGCAATTATTGGGCACTGAGACCGAGGAGCGCTACGTTACAAAAATCGGACAGTATTCAAACAGGTACACAAGATTCAGAGGAGGAACCCGCCTTGCAATGCCGAAGACAAATTTGCGCGCTGGACTCGACGTCATTGAAGCCTGGTTCGGGGGCTACTGAGGGAGTCCTGAATTAGGGGGTGTTCGGATAGCCGGACTATACCTTCAGCCGGACTCCAGGACTATGAAGATACAAGATTGAAGACTTCGTCCCGTGTCCGGAAGGTTCTTTCCTTGGTGTGGAAGGCAAGCTAGGCGTGCGGATATTCAAGATCTCCTACCAATGTAACCGACTCTGTGTAACCCTAACCCTATCCGGTGTCTATATAAACCGGAGGGTTGTAGTCCGTAGAACACATCATAACCATCATCATACCCATAGGCTAGCTTCTAGGGTTTAGCCTCCTCGATCTCGTGATAGATCTACTCTTGTACTACCCATATCATCAATATTAATCTAGCAGGAGTAGGGTTTTACCTCCATCGAGAGGGCCCAAACCTGGGTAAAATAAAGTGTCCCTTGTCTCCTGTTACCATCCGACCTTGACGCACAGTTCGGGACCCCCTACCCGAGATCCGCCGGTTTTGACACCGACAGGAGTAAAACACCAGGGGAAAAGAGAGGGTACGCCATACCTTTGCTCTGGCACCTCAGTCCGGACTACGTTCCTTTTTGCCCCACGGGGCCCTGCGGCCCCCCGCCGGCCAGCTGCAGCGGGGTCGGCTTCCCGCCTCGGGAATCTCCCCTACAAAGCATGGTTGTTGTCAGAACAACCAAACCCGTGAAAACGGAACCCCTCTTAAGGGGGTAAAGCTCCGGTATTTGTCACCTGGGAGGCCGGGATTAACCCTGGGTAATCAGCTATAATAGCTACCAAGGTATCTTCCTTGCTTAGCTGATAAAACACTCCGTCAATAAGCTCCACCGCTAAGTCCGGATCCTCTTCGGAGTCCGGATCGAGGGACCGTTCTGGGTCCTCTGGCTGTGGAGGACGGCTGTTTATGTTTTTTACCTCCTGACGCAGGTCCTGCATTGAAGTCGTTAGACTGCCTATTTAATCATGAGAATGTAAAATGAACAGGGAAGCACGATTGTCCGCTTACCCAATTCGGAGGATTATACATGGAAAATCCGCCCTGCGGGTCGACGCGGAGGAATTCCTTTTCTTCTCCCTTGTACAAAGAGGGTAAGATCTTCATTAGAGCGGCAGGCGAGTCCGGCCCTTTACGGCGGTAACGGGTGGCGTCATCTTCCCCGTTGAAATCCCACATGGGGTGGCTTCTGTATTGGAGCGGCTGCACCCCCCGCATAATGCATATGGCCATGACTTTAATCATGGTTAGTTTGGAATGAGCCAGTAGCTTAATCCGGCCCATTAAGTAAAGGACGTCTCTGTCATTCTCTCTGTGAGAGCTCCGAGGGCGCCAGCTCAGGCATTTCTTCAGGGGAGCATTGTTGAATCAGGGAGACCGGCCCGGATAGGGTCCGGCAGGGGGACGTCGTCTATGTAAAACCATTCTGAAGGCCAGTCCTCGGACGCCTTCTTCGGGGTTCCGGACGGGTATCCGGTCCCGGCGATGCGCCATACTTCGGCTCCGCCCACTTGATATATGGACCCCTCTTGGGAACAGGGCACCAGGCAGAATATCTTCTTCCACAGTGCGAAATGAGCCTCGACGCCTAAAAATAGCTCACAAAGAGCAACGAAGCCCGCGATGTGTAACACGGAGCCGGGCGTAAGGTGGTGCAGCTGGAGGCCATAGAACTCCACAAGCCCGCGGAGAAAGGGATGAATTGGAAATCCCAGTCCCCTTATTAGATAAGGGACCAGGCACACCCGCTCCCCTTTAGAGGGACTAGGTGAGTTCTCCGCTTGTTTTCCGCCTTGATAAGTGGTGAGTCCGGCTCGGACCGAGACCATATAGGCTTTAGGGAGAAATCCCTTGGCTTGGAGCGACACTAATTTGCTATGTGGGATGGAACAACTCTCCCAGTCTCCAGGGATAGGACTGGAAGGGCGAGAGGAGGAGCTACGGCGGTTGGCCATGTTGGAATAAATCTTTGCTGGAGCCGCTCTGATGATTTCTCGCGGAAGGGGAAGGTGTGGTTTGGATCTGAATCCCCATCCTGTTAAATGGGCGGCTCGTTTATACGGCTAGGGGCTTGGATGTAAAACCGCCCCAGCTTTTCGCATTCGTTTGACACGTAAAAGGCGGCCATTATTGGGCGTGAAAGCCAAGGAGCGCTGCATTATAAAAATCGGACGTTATACCCGCAGGTACACAAAGTTTGAAGGAGAACCCGCCTTGCAATGCCGAAGACAAAATACGCGCCGGACTCATCGTCATTGAAGCCTGGTTCGGGGGCTACTGAGGGAGTCCTGGATTAGGGGGTGTTCGGATAGCCGGACTATACCTTCAGCCGGACTCCAGGACTATGAAGATACAAGATTGAAGACTTCGTCCCGTGTCCGGAAGGATCTTTTCTTGGCGTGGAAGGCAAGCTAGGCGTGCGGATATTCAAGATCTCCTACCATTTTAACCGACTCTGTGTAACCCTAACCCTATCCGGTGTCTATATAAACCGGAGGGTTGTAGTCCGTAGAACCCATCATCATACACAATCATACCATAGGCTAGCTTCTAGGGTTTAGCCTCCTTGATCTCGTGGTAGATCTACTCTTGTACTACCCATATCATCAATATTAATCTAGCAGGAGTAGGGTTTTACCTCCATCAAGAGGGCCCGTACCTGGGTAAAATAAAGTGTCCCTTGTCTCCTGTTACCATCCGACCTTGACGCACAGCTCGGGACCCCCTACCAGAGATCCGCCGGTTTTGACACCAACAGCGGTTCTTAGACATGCTTGTTAGAGGGCCCAAACCCGAAGGCTGCTTAAGGCCCACAAGTATAAACCGCCATGTATATGTAAACTTGTATTATAAGGCATGTAAGATAAGTCACCGAGCCGGACACGTTGTATGAGCTGGCCGGGACTCTGTAGGCCATAGGGCGTCAACCCGTGTATATAAGGGGACGACCCGGCTGCGGCTTAGGAAAAGAAACATCAGATCGAGAGCCAGGCAAAGCGTATTCGCTCCCTGGTCATCGAAACCCCAGGAATACCACCTCAAACTGGACTAGGCCTTTACCTTCACCGCAAGGGGCCGAACCAGTATAAATTCCTCGCGTCCTTTGTCCCGTTTAACCCCTTTAAGCTAACCTTGTCGCAATGGCTCCACAACTAAATTCTTCCATGAGGACATCTGCCGTGACACTTCGACAACAGAGATGGTGTCTAGATTGGATCTGGTGGTTCTTGACTCTGCGGCAGCTTGATGAATATTTCGTCGACGCCTGTAGGGTTCTGGGATTTTTGGGGGTATTTATAGAGCAAAGAGGCGGTCTAGGGGCACCCGAGGTGGGCACAACCCACCAGGGCGCGCCTGGGCCTCATGGCGCGCCCTGGTGGGTTGTCCCCTCCTTGGGACTCCCCCTAGGTGCAACCAGGGCCCAACTTCTTCCTTTTGGTCCATAAAAAATCATCGTGAAGTTTTGTTGCATTTGGACTCCGTCTGATATTGATTTTTTGCAATGTAAAACACATGGAAAAAACAACAACTGACACTTGGCACTATGCGAATAGGTTAGTACCAAAAATTATATAAAATAAATATAAATGATTATAAAACATCCAAGATTGGTAATAAAACAACATGGAACAATAAAAACTTGTAGATACGTTGGAGACGTATCATGTCTAGATAGTTCTCGAACCCGTAGGCTCCGCACGCTTAACGTTCGATGACGATTTGTATTATGAGTTATGTGATTTGATGACCGAAGTTTGTTCGGAGTCCCGGATGAGATCACGGATATGATGAGAGTCTCAAAATGGTCGAGAGGTGAAGATTCAAATATAGGACAATGGTATTTGGACACGGAAGTGTTTCGGGTGATACCGGGTCACCGAAAAGGGTTCCGGGCAACCCTCGGCAAAGATATAGGCTTAATGGGCCAAGTAAGGGAACACACCAGCCCATAAGGGGCTAGTGCGCCCCCTATAGGGCCAGCCACATGGGGAGAAAGGGAAAGGAGAGGAGGAAAAGGGAAGTGTGAAGTAGGACTCCTACTTCCTTCCCCTCCCCCTCCTTCCTTTCCCCCTTGTCCAAATATGGCAGGGGGGGATTGGACTAGGGACCCAAGTAGGATTCCTCCTACTTGGGTGCACCCTAGGTTGTCTCCCTCGCTCTCCCTTCTTTATATACGTGGAGAGGGCACCCCTAGAACACACATCAATTGCTCCTAGCCGTGCGCGGCGCCCCCCTTGTCGGTGTCAAAACCGGCGGATCTCAGGTAGAGGGGTCCCAAACTGTGCGTCTAGGATCGATGGTAACAGGAGACGGGGGGCACGATGTTTACCCAGGTTCGGGCCGTCTCTATGGAGGTAATACCCTACTTCCTGCTTGATTGATCTTGATGAATATGGGTGTTATAAGAGTTGATCTACCATGAAATCGTAATGGCTAAACCCTAGAAGTCTAGCCTATGTGAATTGGTAATGAATCTCCCCTATCCTGACTATGCTCTCCGGTTTATATAGACACCGGAGAGATCTAGGGTTACATGGGGTGGGTTACATAAGAAGGAATCTTCACAGTTGGTCGCCTAGCTTGCCTTCCACGCAAGGAAAGTCCAATCCGGACACGGGTATAGTCTTCGACCTTCATATCTTCACAGCCCATCAGTCCGGCCCAATGAATAACATGTCGGACGCCCAAGGACCCCTTAGTCCAGGACTCCCTCAGTAGCCCTTGAACCTAGCTTCAATGACGAGGAGTCCGGCGCGCAGATTGTCTTCGAAATTTCAAGGCGGGTTCCACTTTTCCCAAACTCCAAGATAGTCTTTGGACGCGATGATTGTATCCGGACCTGTTATACACCATACACAACCGCAGAGAGAATATAATATTTGCACAAATCTAATCTGTTGACAGCTTCTTTACGACATCGCGTCTGTCCGGTCATAATTTTGAACCGTTTTTCATCTGCCATCCCACATTTTGAGACGCGGTTGCTATTGGCACGTCTTGTCAAAGCAGAGATCATGTCCCCTTATTGCGGGATTCTCATCAATGCGGGCATGGGTAACTCAACCATGCCGTTTATACAACCCTTGGGAATAGGCGAGTTTTTAGGACGAGTGGAGAGGCGCTTGATATTCGCGGCCTTTATAAGGGGATAAGGACACTCTCCCTTTACACACACCCTTCTTGATCTTTAGTCCTTCCGTCCTCGAGCTCTAGCGCCCAAGCTTTAGCTATTCCTCATTCGAGAAGGCACTCCAATCATGTCCGGATCCGGAGATGGAGGCAAGTGGATGGCCTCCTCCGGTAAGAAGAAGGACATCACAGAGCTCCGGGAGGCCGGCTATTTAGCCAAGTAGATTGCTCACCGACTCCCGGCAAAAGGGAAAATCGTCCCTACCCCAGAGCCCCATGAGAGGGTTGTGTTTCTCACACACTTCGTCCGCGGGCTGGGATTCCCCCTTCATCCATTTGTCCGTGGATTGATGTTTTACTATGGGTTGGACTTCCACGATCTAGCCCCCAACTTTATACTCAATATCTCAGCATTTATCATTGTGTGCAAAGCCTTTCTCCGCATCCCGCCTCACTTCGGCCTATGGCTGAAGACCTTCAACGTGAAACCGAAGGTGGTGAGCGGTCAACAAGCAGAGTGCGGAGGTGCCATGGTGGGAAAAATTCCCAATGTCACCTGGCTCGAAGGCTCCTTCATGGAGACGGTGAAGGGATGGCAGTAGGGGTGGTTTTACATCACTGAGCCGCGTGACGCTGATTGGGTAGCAGCCCCCGAATTTCGATCCGAACTTCCGATGCGGCTCACTTCCTGGCAAGAGAAGGGCCTGACCTGGGGATCCTTGGACGAGATAACTAGGCTCCAGACATGCGTCCAGAACATGATAACCAAGAAGATCAAGCTTATGAATGTGATCCAGGTTATGCTCATTCGCCGGATCCTTCCGTGCCA
This sequence comes from Aegilops umbellulata, assembly GCA_032464435.1. Classification (NCBI taxonomy): domain Eukaryota; kingdom Viridiplantae; phylum Streptophyta; class Magnoliopsida; order Poales; family Poaceae; genus Aegilops; species Aegilops umbellulata. Next base: position 339,569,235 of record CP136058.1, read on the forward strand.
ACACCGGACTTGCTATTTGTGGGTGTACGACCCTGCCGAGCACCAGACGCTGCGAGGGCTCTTCGGCACAGCGCATGAAGGCATCTGGAAAGCGCTCTTCAAGGCTGGCGAGACGCCCCCGCCCACGACTGAAAATCACGGGCTTATCTCCAAGCGCCAGGCCAATCTGGTAAGTCTTTTAATGTTTTTGAGGTATACCCTTCACCGGCATATTTTGAGGACGGATATGAGCTCCTCCACCTACTTTACCAGGGCTGGATCGAGGTGGTGGAGCAGATTAACTGTCCGGCTCTGCTTCCTGAGGAGGAAGAATTCACACTTCTGACGAATATGTTGTTTCTGGCGCCGTATGACGTGCCAGAGAAGACGGCCAAGAAAGGCCCTTGCCAAAAAGGCGCTCCGGACATGTCGTCTGAGGATGAGACTTCCTCTTCGTCCGATGACGACGACGAAGAGGAAGAGAAAACGATTCCCCACCTGAGGTGGGGAGGAAGAAGAGGGCCCCCCCGGATCCGGAGGAGAAAGCGCCTAAGAGGGTTAAAGGCTCCCAAGCGGATAACTCCGTGTGGGATATTGATAGTAGTCTGGAGCGCCCTCGCCGGACCAAGCCTCGGGCTGCTTCGTAAGTACCAGAATCCACAAAAGTATGGCCTTCTTGTTTTGTATTATTGAAATATTGTAAGCTTTGTTACTGCAGTCCGGCACGCGATGGCTCCCCGCAATCCTCTACTGAGGATTCGCTGGACTCGAACTAGATGGCTAGCATGTCTCCGCCACCTGCTCATTCCGTCTCACCCAAGGGTGATGACGTGGTGGTGTCCAAAAAGAGTTTCCCAGGCCGGGGGGAGATTCCGGAGATCGTCGGGGTGACGCCCCAGGATGACTCTTCGGCCGACGGACATGCGGGGGAAAAAGTCCCCATGGCGACTGGTGACGGGGCCTGAGTTCCCTTTGGACCTCAGCTGAATACCATTCTAGAGATCTACACGGCTCCAGGGTCCAGCGGACGACATTCCCTGCATGGAGGGAATGTGCCTGTTCCACCGGTGACCTCTGTCCAACCAGAGGCGTCGGGTAATCTGCTGGAGGCGCTACGAGGCACCTCTATAGTGGATGAACATCGTGTCCTTATGGACACGGTGGTAGAGAAGGTTCAGTTCGTCAAAACCGGACGGACCGAAGCCTGCACTAGCCTTCTAACGGGCTTTGAGGTAAGTAATGCGATTGTAGGAAAAATATCACAGTATAGACAGTAGCCCCTGATGCTCTATTTGGTGTTCGGGAAGAAAAGCTGAACAGAGGATCAAGAATAAATATCGCAGGAGTCTAACATGAGTTGTCTATGTGAATAACCAGGTGTCGCTTCAAGCTGCCACTGCTCATGCTGCAGAGGTCTCCGGACTGAAGCAGAAACTGGAGCGGGTCAAGGAGGAGCTCGGCCTCGTGAAGAAGCAGCTGGAGGATAACCAAGGTATGCAGTAACCTGTGGGTACATTTCAAAAAAAATGAATAGTCTATCCAGACTAAAGTATCATAAACTTTATTAGGGGCCAGGACCGAGGTGGCAGCCCTTAAAAAGGCGCTAGCCGAGGCCGAGGACAAGGTGTCCAAGGAACGCGCCTCGCGCAAGAAGCACGAGGCTCAGGTTGGCGAGGCACAACAAGAGCTCCAGGGTGCGATAGAGAGATTTGAGTCCTTGGAGCGTAATTATAAGGCGCAAGAGTTCGAAATGGCCAATGCCCGCCAGAGCGCGCAGGATGCACGAGTTGAAGCCCAAAACGCCCTCCATGAAATTCAGGCGGCCAAGAAGATTACGACGGGTAAGTCTGTCACCATGCGTAGCAAGTATGTAGAAGAAACGTTTCCTTGTACTTATCGTGAATTTGGATTTTCCAGGGGTGTTTATGGATCTACCGCACAGTGTGTCAGATGCTGCCGAGCATTATAGAGCTGAAGAAGGGATGTCTACGGAGAAGCTATTCTGCTCCCAACATCTGGGATCCGAACATCCGGTGCCCTTCAGCGACCAGCTAAAGCAGTTGGTCGAGCTGCACAGGTTGGCAGAGCTAGCCATGAAGGACCTTATAGTCCGGCTATGGCCTGCCGATCCTATACCTACCAGCTACTTCGGACTTGTGCAGCGACTTGTGAGTGCATATCCGCGGCTCGAAGCCGTGAAGCGATCGGTTTGTATTGAAGGTGTGTGTATGGCCTTTGCTCGCGTCAAGACGCATCGGGCGAAGCTGGATGCCAAGAAGCTGATGACCGAGGGACCGCCGGAAGGCAAGAAGCATCGTCGACCCGAGCACTATTTTGATGGTGTTCTGGAGGGGTCCCGCCAGGTGGCGGAGCAATGTTCAAAGCATGTTATATTCCCATGATAACATGTATATTACCTTGTCCTGTAATATGGAACAAGGGTGTTATGTAGTATAATGCTTATGATTTAAATTTTAAATCCTCTGCGGCCGTTTATTAAATCTGAGGGTTGACCAGTCGTTGGCTTCTACCCCCACGTAGATAGTACGGGGGTGTTTGGGATGAATCTAAACACTCTTTACTCCACATTATGGTCCTTAAAGGAGGTGTTTAGCGCAACGAACAAGGCAACTAGACTATGCGGCCTTTACCGCCCTCACTTAATTAGCCATAGGAGTTTGAAAATTAAGTAAGTTGATGGAGCCCCTGGTGTTTGGAAGGCCGAATTAGGGGCATTTATTCGCACCTAATCGGAAGAACCAATTCTTTGCAAGAAGCAGAAAAAATCTCCAACGATTTGGAACCTCTCGAACAGCTGACCGGCTCTCGCCGCATCATGACAGTCAATTTTTGGCTTTCTCTACTGAGGTGCTCATCCGGAAGAACCGGGACACAATCGCAGTACTTCTCCCTTTACTACCCTAGCCGATGTAGCGGAACGTAAGGTAGTAAGCACAGGAGCCGGGCAACCCAACTATTGACCAAAGACATGATTCGGAGCCAATGCATATAATGCTATAAGTTCGGGGTGCCGAACTATACTGTAAAAGTGTTCGGACTTCTATTGCGGTGATGCGGGGTGTAATGAAGCCCCTCGCGTAGTAATACGTACCATGGTATACGTGTGCAATGAGTAATTAATACCGAGGTGAGGAAACGGGAAAATGAAGTAATAAGCTGACGCTACCGTGTATTCACCATTGTGGTGTAACTTGTACGTCGAGGCGTACTTTTGTACAAGTAATGCGATAAACAAGTAAGGCTATTTAACACGCCGCCACCAAGGGCGAGCTACATGCGAGTATGAAAAGCAATTATGGCAATGGTTTAGTAGAGACCACCTAGGGATTCCCTTGTAAGCCAGAGCTCCCTGCCTCCTTGGTGCGTTCTGCTGGCGGGTTGTCCGTGTAGACCTTGAAAAGAGAAGAAAACCCGTAAAAAGGAAAAGGTAAAAGCATGCGAATCCCAGGGTCGGCCAAGCCGTACTGTGGATTGCGAACGAGTTATGCCTCCGTCAATACCTATTGCATTTTGAGTGCATAATTTATGTACGCGCGGTATTTAATGCCATGGCCTCATCGGGGCTGGGACGGAGGCCAAATTGCTAATTCGGCTCGTGATGAGCCGAGCTGTCCTGCCGCAGTGTGGTCTGAACCCTCTTAATGATGTCCAGGGGCTCAGCGGTCGGATTATAATGCTGCTTGAGAAGGCCGCTCTGTACTTCTACTGCTAGGGCGGCGGTGAGCTCCTCTGTACGGATGGAGCATTCCATGTTTCCATTTACTGTAATGACGCCACGTGGTCCGGGTATCTTGAGCTTGAGATAAGCGTAATGTGGCACCGCGTTAAATCTAGCGAATGCGGTTCGTCCAAGCAGGGCGTGATAGCCGCTGCGAAATGTGACGATATCGAATATTTGTTCTTCGCTTCGGAAGTTATCCGGGGAACCGAATACTACCTCCAGCGTTATTGAGCCCGTACAACGGGCCTCTACGCCTGGTATGACTCCTCTAAAAGTAGTCTTCATGGGCTTGACTCGTGAGGGGTCGATGCTCATTTTGCGTGATGTATCCTGATAGAGCAGGTTAAGGCTGCTACCGCCGTCCATCACTACAAAAAAAAGACACATCCGGGACATTTTGGGCCGAATGAATTTTTTTCCTGTCATACATATGACACTTCTATGACGATAATTGTGACAAAACCCGGTATCATCATAGATGTGGTGGGCTCCTACTTCAATGACAAAAAATCATGACAGAAAATGGGCTTTTCGTCCTGGGCGGGCCGGAGACGCAACTGCATGACATTCTTTGGGCCGTCCATAACGGAAAAAACCGTGGTAGAAGCAAGGGCGAGGAAAATTTCGGGGAGTTCCCGGTTACGGTGGGAGGTCGGGGGCCGAGCGATGCGCGCTTCTCTCGTACACGTACGCGTGTGTGTGCGAAGCGTTGGCTCTAACTAAACCAGAGCGAGGCGTTGGGCTCTAACTGAACCCGAGCGATTGCACTGTAGGCTACGCATTACTGAACCCGATCGAGTGATTCCTTCGCTACTGCTGCTAACTGAAGCCGATCGATTGGATGAACAGTGAGCGTTGCGGGGGGGTTGGATGAACAGTGAGCGGTGGCATTGCCTCTGGTTGAATAGGACCCCGTGGTGTGGTGGAGGGCTGGATGAACAGTAGACGGTGGAGGGGTGCCCGTGGAGGGGTGGATGAACAGGACCCCGTGGTGTGGAGGGTTGGATGAATAATAGACGGTGGAGGGGTGGTTGAACAGGACCCCGTGGTGTGGAGGGCTGGATGAACAGTAGACTGTGGAGGGGTGGTTGAACTGTAGTCGGTGGAGTAGCGCGCGGTGGAGGCTGTATGAACACGAGCCCGTGGAGGCTGGATGAACAGGAGCCCATGGAGGCTGCAGGAGGTCGACAGTGGAGATGAACAGTATCCCGTGGAGTCCCATTTTGCGGTACGCCACACCCCTCCCAATGAACAGGACCCCTGTTTCGACCGTAGCGCTCCAACACAAGTCCGTTTCGTCCGTTTTGCGGTACGCCACACCCCTCCCGATCAAGAGGACCCCTGTTTCGACCGTAGGAGGTCCATTTCCTCCGTTTTGCGGTACGCCAGACCCCTCCCGATGAACAGGATCCCGTTTAGAACGTGGCCAGTCGAACACAAGGCCGTTTCCTCCGTTCTGCGGTACGCCAGGCCTCCTTTTTGTCGCCTATTCTGTCCAAGCCCTCCCGATGAACACGACGCATTCCGTTGCCTCCCCATGAACACGACGCATTCTGTTGCCTCCCCATGAACACGACGCATTCCGTTGCCTCCCCATGAACACGACGACGACGTTGTTTCTCCGTTCCGACCCAGCCATGTACACGAGCCCTGGTCGTACGTATGCGCGAGTAGGCGTTCGAGACCCCGCCCGTATGTACACATACGTGGCCGTATTTTCTTTCTTGCACCATGGACGTTGTACGTACGTGTACATGCTACGTGCGCGCCTCTACATCGACTAGTATATATGTACGTACACGTTCGCGACCAAAATGACAACGCTACGTACGCTTCGACCAGGTGGGTCCCGAGTGTCAGGCACTTCCTTGCGTGCGAAGATGTAGTTGGTGGGTCCCAGCAGTCAGGGGCAAATGTTTTTTCACGAAATACGGTGGCCCGTCCGGTGGGTCCCCGCTGTCAGGTGGAGGAATAATTATTTTGCACGTAATAAGGAGGCACTTCCTTGCTGCGGCCGTGGACCCAGTTGTCAGCCTCTCCACGTACAGTCCACGTCCGATGGAAGCCGTTTCTTGACTACGTTGACCACGCGCACCGAGAGCACCAAGGCGGTGGACGACGGCGAGGCCTAGGAAGGGGACGATGCGGAGCCGAGGAAGACGCGGCAGTGGATGCCCACACGTAGAGGAGTACGAGGGTTCACTGGTTCGCTGCGGTGTGAGGCTGCCGTCGTTGCAGAATAACAGGGGGAGTGGGTGAGTAGAGGGATGGCCTGGCCAGCGGTGGGAGTAGTAGGGGAAGTGAGGCCTCCGCCGCATCGCAGCCGGCCACGGGAGGTAGGAGCATGAGGCACGACCGGCGCTGGTTTGGGCGGCTGGAGCAAGAAGACCAGAGGTTGAAGAAGCACTACGGCCGTTGGATGGACATCTTACGGTCACTGGAGCAAGAATTTTTCATATTGACTAAGTTGACAAAGCCCTCCATCCTCGTCAACTTAGTAGGCCCACAAGTCAGCCTCCCACCATGGTGGGTCCCAGCTAGCAGGCGGAGTATTCATTTTTCTGTGCGTAATAAGGAGGCACTTCCGGTGGGTCCGAGCTGACAGTGGGGGGAATGTTTTTTTCCCGAAATACGGTGGTCCGTCCGGTGGGTCCCAGCAGTCAGGGGCAAACGTTTTTTTCGTGAAATACGGTGGCCCGTATGGTGGGTCCTAGCAGTCAGGGGGAAATGTTTTTTCTGCGAAATACTGGTGGCCCGTCCGGTGGGTCCCTCCTGTCAGGTGGAGGAATAATTATTTTGTGCGTAATAAAGAGGCACTTCCTTGCGGCTGCCGTGGACCCAGCTGTCAGCCTCTCCACGTACAGTACTCTTCCGATGGAAGTCGGTCGTTGATCACATTAACCACGCCGCGCCGAGAGCACCACGGCGGTGGACGACGGCGAGGCCTAGGAAGGGGATGACGCGGAGCCGGGGAAGACGCGGCAGTGGATGCCCACGCAGAGAGGAGTACGAGGGTTCGCTGGTTCGGCTGTGGTGTGAGGCTGTCGTCGCCGTAGAATAACATGGGGAGTGGGTGAGTGGAGGGATGGCCTGGCCAGTGGTGGGAGTAGTATGGGGACGGTGAGGCCTCCGCGGCAGCACAGCCGGCCATGGGAGGCAGGAGCATGCGGCACGAACGATGCTGCTTTGGGCGGCTGGGGCAAGAAGACCAGAGGTTGAAGAAGGACTACGGCCATTGGATGGACATCGTTGACCATGCCGCGCCGAGAGCACCAGGGCGGTGGACGACGGCGAGGCCTATGAAGGGAACGACACGGAGCTGGGGAAGACACGGCAGTGGCTGCCCACGCGGTGGAGAGTATTAGGGTTGACTGGTTCGGCTGCCGTCGCAGGAAAATAACAGGAGGTGTGGGTGAGTAGAGGGATAGATAGGCCAGGGATGCGAGTATGATGGGGCCGTGAGGCCTTCTCGGCAGCACTGCCGGCTACGAGAGGCGGGAGCAGGCGGTTCCGACGGCGCTGGTTTGGGCGGCTGGGGTAGGAAGATCAGAGACTGAAGAAGCACGATTGTCGTTAGATTGACATCTAACGGTCTGACGCTGGTAGAGTCAACTGTTGACTAAGTTTCTTTTTTGAGAAACCTTGTGTACGCATGAACTTAGTAGGCCCACAAGTCAGCCTCCAAATATGTGGCAGACAACATAAAGCCCATTTGCTATTTTTAATAATTTACAGCCCATTTGCTAATTCTTAAGTAATTTATTACAACGCATTTTCTGCCCAGGACCACGGTCAAAAAGTCCAACCTTATTTTGCATATTTCGGTGGAGTCCGAACTGTTGTAATCCTGAAATGATAAACATTTTTTTAAGAACTTATTAATTTGCCAAAAAATCGTTTTGTTTTTTAAAGCAAATAAGACGTGGGACAATTTAGTTGGTTTAAGGGAAAACCAGTGGTAAAAAAATCAGTGCTGGGTGGGAAAAACAACAAAAATAAGGATGTAAATATGAAAAGGGAATTTTATGTGTTTTCAATATAATGATACATGTATATCAACTAGTAAAACTATAGGTAGAGATTAGAAAACGGATGTAGGACATGCGTTTCAAGAGGAAAACAGAACTGGGCTGTGTGTTTGATTCAGTAAAAAAAACTGCCTGCGGATGTTTTAAGACAAAATATAACTAACGTTGGCGGGCCAGAGGCCAGTAGTTACCTGCTGGATCTTTGTGCCCCTTGTCATCATGCGTTGGGCCTGTTAAAAACAAAACAACCCTGGGCAATCTACAGCCCAGTTGAAACTTGCTCGACCTGAAAAAACAATATACGTGATCAATAAATGGGAGAATTCTGCAAGTACAGACTGATAACTGGGATGCGGCATGGATATTGTTTTCTTATCGTGATAATAAGTGCACGCACTTGTTTTGAAAAAATTGGAGAACTGGGAATTCGAACGGCGGGTGCTTATGCTACCCATCAAATAAAAATCAGGTGCCTCAAAATTCATTTCTAAACAAATGATTCAGCTTTATATCCACGTCGACCCTCGGCATGATGGTTGCAAGCAAATGCAAGTTCATACCAAAAGATCATTAACAACAATACCAACTTGCGGACGACAAGGTAGTACAACTACCAATACCAAACTAACTTATAATCTTTTTACTCCTGGCCCTAGTGTTCGTCTGGTAGAAAATCTTGCAGAGGACCAGCTCCCGCTCCTTCTCTTGCTCTAGGTCCCCGAGGTGGTACTGGTGCATCATCCAGTTGGTCCTCTGCTGGTCGAAGTTCTTGTTGGTGTGCAGCACCAGAACTTTTTTTGCTGCCCGTCTGCCGGCCGTTGACCATCACCGGCAAGGTATTGCCGGTCTTGTGCCACATCGCGTGCATGCCGCACTCCGACTGTATCTTGCGACGCGTCCACGCGCCCCTTTTGAACGCCCTGGAATTGCGCTAGAAGAAATGCTTCCTTAGGCCGCTCAGTGTGATACATGCAGTATTGTGGAATACAGATTTTAGTGTACTTAGTTGGCATTTTCGTAACATCTTTGGCATGTTGCAGTCACTTGTTTCACTTTTTATTAACTGTCAAATTGTAATTGCTTCACCAGGTCTGCGTCTAAAAAGAAAAATAGAGCTATAAACAAAGGAATGTTTTTGTGCAAGTAGACGACATGTCGGTGTCTTACCTGGAAGTTTCTCAGGTTGGGTGTAATATATGCCGTGCTCGTTGTCGATGGTTGGTATGAACAAATCGATGAGAGACTGAAATCTCGCGCTGCCAACACTCACTTTGGCCTCAAGGTGCTCGATCAGCTCCTGATCCGTGGGATCGAACTTGACGCCAGCCGGCAGCACGGGCCAATCCTTCTTTGACTTGCATCGGTAATTCCATTTATATGGTACTCAATGTATGATCAATCGACTGTTTTAAGTGAATGATGAAAGATTTCGACAGAGAAGTGGTACTCCAAATCTGAAGTCCAGAATACCCGAACACGCCGCCGGGATTCTTGTGTCACCTCACGCACAGCGTGTTGTCACGTCAATTCAATGTGTGGACATGATGAATAATTTAACCGACGTATAGTAGTACTGCTACTGTACTACTTACTAGTCGTATTTAGTGTCACAATTTATACATAGGTTTAACTAACAAGTATGCACTTGAAGCCTAACTGATATATATATATATATGTGTGTGTGTGTGTGTGTGTGTGTGTGTGTGTGTGTGTGTGTGTGTGTGTGGCTTCTGCACAGCATCTCCATCATCATTTGCAGTACATTCTACGCAAGTGAGTTAGGATGCACTTGATCCCAGGAAGGTATCTATCCTTCAAACCAGAGGAGTGCTTCAAACTAACAACAGTACATAATATCCAACAAAAGAGGGTCGTGCTACAGCAGCAGAATACATGGCTCAGTCTAGATATCAGCACGAATCAAGTTGTGCATATTTGCAGTTGGCATGAACCACATCGCCGCATGTAGGGTTTGCAAAAGCCATCCATCGCATGGAAGCTTGATGCCTTTCACACACTGAAGATTATCTGGCAACAAGTTGTGTCGACGAATCTCTGGATATGGTGATTCATGAAACCCATGGTATGATGTGTAAACACAGCCCCCCCCCCCTCGCGAATGGAAGTTGCATAGCACAGTAATCATCGCCGGTGATATGATCGATGATTGGTTGGATGATCGGATAATTAAGCCCAAGGAACAAGGAGTGGTTGTCGAGGTTGTAAACCTGCCTCTAGTTGAATACGCCTGGCCCAACAGAGTTGGGATCTTTCTCGAACACGAAGCAGCCATAGCCACCAATGTCACGAACGCCCCACGCATTGTACTGCATGTGGTTTGATGTAATGGTTTGGTCAATTTGGTATGTGCGAATGAGCATCAAATGACCGCTGTCAACTGAACGAGCGATAAACCACCACCCATCGGCTGGTATGATTCCAGGTCCTAGAATCATGAAGGCCAGCGCATTTGCGTCTGCTGCAACAATTCAAATTGGAGAACAAAAGGACAAAAATAAACAATCATGTTCAGAGTATGTGTGGAATTAAGATTATTATAACAGTGACACATATCATAGACAGAGAATTGCAACGCCGTGGTCATAATCATACCCCAAGTTAAAAAAAAATAAGCCAATGGCTTTCATATTCTAGCAATATGTCATGGTTCAAACATCATGTAACAATGAGAGGAAAACAGCTATGACAACGCCTACTCATATTCTACCATAGCACTTACTACTACTGTTCTCATATCAACTCTAAGCAATAACATGTGTTGTTATAAAAATCCTGTAAACAAGAGTAACATATAGCAATCATGATGTTATGCTCATAATATGTATTCTAACAATCATTAGATGCCAATTGTTCTCATATCAACTCTAACAATAACATGTGTGGTCATGAAAATCTAGGAAATGAGAGGAAAATATAGCAATGATGTGGTTATAGACATGCTATGCATTCTAAATTTGTAACAAATGAACAGGCAGTCGTATTCATAAGGTAAAGATGAGATGAGATAGAACAATTACACGATGATAGATTCCACCAATATAGGTAGCCAATCTGTGCGTCGACCGCATAAACGATGCCATCGTGCACTATAGCATCAGACAGAAATGTTTCCTAAACAGGATTGATGATGAGCCATAACCATGTACGGCGACCGGATTCCAGATAGACTAATCCCTTGTTGAACAAGGCAATGAGCTTGTAATCCATGTAGTCTTCTGATGGTGTGGGCACTTCGCAGATTACAACTTTCTGCAAACAGAGGTCGAGCCAAAAGCTTGACGCGTCTCGTGCGTAGTAGGCAGGAGTGTCCAGCGGGCCGCGAGGCTCGATGGCAGCGGTATCCAACGATGGAAGGGTGATCTCTCGCTGGGTGTAGATATCCACGAGACGCCACGGACTACCGGTGTGGTGGATGAGGACGATCCAGTTGGCCTTCATGCCCGCCCAGTAGTGGCCGCGCATGAAGGACAGGTGGACGAGTAGTGGTAGCATGTCGAGGGGCACCACGGCAACCTCCGTAGGATCATCAACTCGGTGTCTGGGCCACCTGCGAGGATCGAGCATCAGCAAGCAGGGTGTCTTGAAAAGAGCCGGTCGGTTACAGACGAGTAGACGGTACAAAGACACCGAGCATGCGGCCAGATGGACGGTGCTGAGTAGGTCCATACGACTACAGATCTGCTCCAAGAGAACATCGGGGAGGAAATTCCAATCGCGGCTCTGCGTGTCAGTAGGTTCTGCCATTGGGGTTTTCGGTGCCTGCGAGCCAGCGGGGAAGTGGATTCGGGCGGGCGAGCGAAGAAGCTTCTCCTCGTGTGGCCGAGCAGTGAGCGGGGGGATATGGTACGCGCGAGCTACCAAGGAAGATGGCGCGGGCGGGCGAGCAGTGAGCGGGGGTAAATGGTGTGCGGCCGGCGATGGGGAAGAGAGGAGGAAGAAGAAGAGAGGAGGAAGAAGAGTGGAAGATGGGGAAGAAAGTGCATTCAATCTCAATTCTACTAGTACTACTACCAGGATATACCGTCCTTCGGAGTGTAAATAGTTACACCGATGACATGTGGGTCTACCACAACAGGGCCCATATGTCAGTTAATGTAGGACAGTGGTGCGTCGGCGTATTTGCGGAAGCGTGCTCTACTGGCAAACATGATGGCAGTTGGGTAAGGCTGATTTAGTAACACCAACACGCTGGTTCAGCTTATTAATTACGTGTCCCATCTGCTGCAGCGTGTATTGTCACTTCACTGCGAAGACTAGTTGAATAGTTCTCTCTGACCGAGATGGGGAATAAATGGATCGCGAGGACTTCCTTTCTACAGTATCCCTATGCCTCTATGCTCACTTCATTCATTTTACTCCGTACCTAGTCACTTGTTGAAATCTGTAGAAAGACAAATACTCCGTATTTGGGAACAGAGGGAGGCTTTTACTCCGTACTATTTGGGAACAGAGGGAGTATCACCATATGGAGGGAACAGAGGAAGCTTGAAATATGAACATGTCAATGGGAGGGAATAAGCCCCATGCATGCATGCATGCAACATGCAACACTCACACGTACACATGGATGCACGCAACACTCACGCACCCATGCGGCACACGGCACACGACGGAACACACACGCTCACGCTCAAGTGCTCAACCTACTCCCTACGTCCGTGAAAGACTGTACATTTAGAGATTTACACATTGACCAGGGCATAATTAATGCCCAAAAGTAGCAGACTTATGTGTGCATGCGACCATTGAGATAAGAAGATTAAATGAAGGTCGTTGCATGCTGTAATTAAGGATAGACATGTAGCCTATACCTACAGCACAAGTTGGTGCATTAGTCAATCAATATCGATTTAGATTAAAGGCTAAATGCATTGGAAGTGTAGATGTACATCATGTAGTACACTCTTTGTTGGAAGACCAAGGGAGGACACGTTCATGCACTCACATACACAGCCAGGGCGGTTTGCGCGCAAGGGTTGGACTCGTGTCGCGCCTGCGTAAAGTTTTGTTTAACTGGTTTCTTTGCTCTGCCAATTGACAGGTGGGACCCAAAAACCAGGTGAAAATTTAACCAGTCAACAAAGTGCCACGTCGACTATGTGGCTGGTCAGTAGGGTGCAATACGGTGCTCTACGATGAGCTAGTGATCGCATAATCGCCACAAAACTATATATAGTGACTGTAAAGAGCGTATTGTTACATACGTTGACCGCCAGTGTATTTTTCTCGTTTCAAATTAAGCCATACCAGTATGGACTACTACTACTAGTACTAGTACTGCTTTGATGTGTTCCGTCAACTCGCCGAACGAGGAGAAGCTTGCTTACTACGTCTCTCCCTCGCCCACGCGCGCGGTGGTTCGCAGGACGAGGAGAGGGTTTTGACTACAGCGCCCTCTCCCTCTCCCTCTCCCTCGCCCTTGCCCTCGCGGTGGACGTGCAGCAGTTCAATCGGTGTCAGATTGCCAGAAGCATATTGTACTGTAGTATCATCATTGTTGGACCTTCCGAAGAGGCGAAGAGCCAAGTGCAAGGTTCACGCGAGTACGAACTGTTGAACCTCCCGAAGAGGCAAAGAGCCAAGCGCAAGGTTTTATAGGAGTTGTCGTCCTAGTAGGAGTGTACTAGTACAACTATAGCGAACGATGCTACTGTATGATGCCGCCACGTCACGTATATCCAAAGTTGTGCCACCTTTTTTTCTCAAAGAGCGTGTTGGAGCCCGTGCAACAACCACACAAGTTGCACGTACACATAACACGTTTTACTAGTAATAAATTCTAAAGGGCAAATGCCAGTATGCCACACAAGTTCATCTCCAACTCATGTGATAAATTTGTGCACGACTAGTCTACATATATTCACAGCGCTACCGTTCACAATTACCGTACTCCACTTACACGTTATAGGTGGGCTACATGTTCTCCTCCAGGTTCTCGTCCCAGGTGTTCTTCATGGATGGCACGATCCATAGCGGTGGGCGACAGGAATCATTGTCGCAGCTTTCTAGTCCGGTTCCACACGATGGAGACTCATCCAAGCTGAAGCGGCATAAATCAGGGATAGCGTGTCCCAGCATGTCGTTCATCCGGCGGTGCGCACTGAAGACACAACCATGCTTCATGAACGGCAGGCCTTCCGTGTCATGCACGGAAGGTGGCATCCGCTTCACAATGGGGTAGCTGTCCCCAATTAAAAGGGAGTACTCTCCAAGAGTGTTCCTCGGCACCCACGTAGCATCACGGGGGTCGAACTCGGCGTCGTTCATCTGGTACACGCGGCATCCCAGATCTGGACACATGGTGACGTACATAGTCAAGGTCCATGCATAATGATGTTGTGCTCAAATGTAGCGGTCAGTAATACTGTGCAGCAAATAGTACTACTCCGGTATAGAGGAAGTAAAATAACCGGCTTATTATATATAGCCACTCTTGGCTACATGGATGAGATAGTAAGACATGGAAAAACAAAAATGGTGGCAGCTAGTGGGTTCAAGTCTTCAAGGGCCTAGGTAGCTATACGCGTCCTCCAAGGTAAAAAGTTCTCCTAGTAGTACTTAAATATACTACTAGTACAACAATGAAAGAGAAGGCGAGAGGGTTAAAAAATGGAATACCTGGGTAGATGGTGACGTTCCGATCGTGGTAGATTATGTGACCATGTTGCACATCAGTGGTACCATGGGTAACGACTGCTAAGATAGTTGATCCCAATATGCCAAAGTCAGCTACAAGGTTCCAGGTTAGACCAAATCGCGGATGCAAATGCACATCCAGGATCAGCGATCTTATTTTGATCGGGGGATGACTGGTCCCTGCAAAATAATGGAGTATCGTTAAGGATGCAAATGATGGTTTGTGCATTTCATTTTTAATCCCCCGTACTGTAGGATGTCAACCAGATGAAACAAGTCCCTTGGCTTGTCACCGCGAAGATGCGGCCTAGATGGCGCATGGCCTCTTCGAACGTGTAGGGGTACAAATCTGCCGCCGCCAACATGCGCTAGCCTCTACCGTTACTGCCTCCTGCATTGATGGCAATCCTTATGTCGAACACCACGATGAGATAGTAATCGTCGTAGCCGCGTCGCTTTGTCGGCGGGTCCGCAATTGCTATCTTCTTCAATCTCATGTAGGCATCATCATACGTATTCTTGCCCAGCCTGTCCAGAAGGCCGATCCCAATGGTGGAGAAGGAGTCTACCAAAACGGCCGCACTGCTGTGGATGTTGTGCAAAATCATGGTGGTATCTGCCCGGAGGTATGCAAGCCAATCTTCGTTGGTACCGACCCAGACCTATATATAAGATGGTGGGCAGCGAAGAAATTACGGGATGGAAATGGAATAACTAAGTACTACAAGATCAAACTCCATTACTGACATGCTCATCGGACAAAATCCGACTACCTCTCAACGTCGTCAACTCTAGTGGAGTCAACGTGCAACCATGGCCAGGGAGCGGTGGACTGTTCGAAGAATTGTCCCATAGAAGAACCTTCTCCTCGAGGACACATGGAAGACCAACAAGCATGGCCTTTTCCCAAGCCTGTTTAAGCAGCGTCTTGAAAAAGTTGGTGCAGGAAGCACTGAGTCTTGCGGCGGTGAGGATGTCAGAGCGGCATGCGATTTCTCCCAGAGAATCGTCGTCCAAGGTCTCCTAGCCCCGACGAGGAGGAGAACCGCCTGGCGAATCCATGGGAGCAGCGACAAACTGCCTTCTCTTCGGGGGGAGGGGAACTGGCGAGGAGGAGATAAGAGTGTAGTAACCGCAGGGCATCGTCCCTTCCAACTGTAGATCATTCCTCAGCGAAGGGGTGAGGCTATTATTTACTACTCTAAATAATAGCACTAGTAAATAATAGCACTAGTAAGAAATTTTTGGCACTAGGTAGTAGTTTTTGGTACCATGGAGTACTAGTACTAGCATTATGGAACATTATGGGATTGCATTATACTGTAAATAATAGCACTAGTAAGAAATTTTTGGCACTAGGTAGTAGTTTTTGGCGTGGATTAAGAAATTTTGGGTATGTTTTTGCCATTTTTTGTACACGCTAACTAGTGTCAAAAAACGTCGTATATTATGTGATGGAGGAGTACGTACTCGTACTGTAGCAGTACTAGTACTACTTTTCTCAACTAGTAGTGCGATGTACTGTACTTCTAGTCTAGTCTTGTATAGTGCACCCGTTTTGAACTCTTGAATCACAAGGCCAAGGAGCTACATTTGGAAGTGGAGGGTACTACTGTTCTCTAGAACCACCGCTGTACTATAAATGAAGGGGAAGTACACCTGCGTAGTGGCCTAGTGGGTACTCTTGGTGCTCTATTCAGCCGCTCCTCTCACGTAGCTGGCCTACTCAGCCGCTCCTCTCACGCACACAGTAGCAGCCTGTTTATCAGCGACGGTTACTGCGGGGGCAGAACATTTGAGTTATTTGATATAGCGAGACTAGGCTTTTCGCTTCCATTTCTGGAGGTGTAATGGATCTCGTCGAACTTTGCTAGTAGTTCCTTCTTTATGAATGAGATCAAGCAAAGCTTTTGCCTCCGTTTAAAAAAACACGTCAAGAGGAATTTCTTTTATAGTAGAGCCGATAATGGAGTGAAGTCCATGCATGCAACGCCACAAGCTACAGAGTAGTAGTAGAGAACTTTACGTATAGAGCCATATTGCATAGTTCCCAATGCCCAACCAGGCTTTTCTGGCTCCTCGGGCTTAATTGGGAGGCGCTAGTTTAAATATGCTACTAGCTGGAAGCTGCAAGCGAGGTGCGGCTAGGGCGAGCACGCGAGCCACGGGATGCAGGGAAGGAAAACCCGTTCACGTGGCTAGGCTGTCCAGTGCACCCAGATTGTGGGGCCGCACGTCCGTTTGACTTCAAAACTCAAACTACCCGTGTAAAATATTGGCTCGCAGCGAAGTGTAAAAAGGTCGCCGTGCGTTCGGCCGGGATCAAACCCACAAAACGAGGTATACACTCCCGCGATCACTAGTAGTACGAGTACAACGCAACCTAGAATCGCCTTTTGTCGCTAGTAGTATGTACATTGTTCCTTACAAGAAACCCCTAAGAGCATGGTTAATAGTATAGGCAGCTGCTGGCTATAAGCCAGTGCCATGTCATCTACAGCCCATCTTATAGCCAACATGTAGTAGTAGTTTATTTCTTATAGCCCGCTGACTCAGCTCTATTGTACTTGCTCTAATAATGCAAGAAACCACTAAAATGCCAAGAAACTACTACCACTTGGATACGTGGCAGACTTAAGATAAGACTACCTTATCAACCATTGTACATGCTCTTACCAAAAAAATCCTCGAGTGACCTCCAACCTCCGGCCCGTCCACCTAGTCATCCTCGGCCATGGGACGCAGCTACCACCGCCGGCAGAAGGCGAGGTCAAAACCGCCGGCGGTGTGGAGCCCATGTTGCGGCAGGCCGGATGCCAGCTCCCTCCGGCGCTCGCGGAAGCTAGCTAGCCAAGTTAGCTCCATCCAGCTGCTTGTCTGCAAGGTTTGCTCGCTAGATTGGCATGGCAGTGCGGCGGCTTGCTCGCGCGCGCCGCGCTAAGGCCAGCCATCTGGCTCGAGCGAAGGCCAGCGTGGCGGCTTGCTCGCTTGTGAGTCACGCTCGGGCCAGCCTGCCAACCCGTCCGGAGGCCAGCGCGGCGTCCGGCCCGTCCGGCGGAGCGGCGGCCAACTCGCTCATCACCGGCGCCACCGACGAACACGCATCAGTACTGTTTGAAGTAATGTTCAGGAAAAATAATTATTTGAGGGGGAATAACAGGATAGAAGGTCAGATGTGGGTCCCTCGTGTCAACGGTCAAACAAAATGTGTTGGTTTAAGCTGCCTCGTCAGCACAGACATGTGGGCCAACCCTGTCATAAATGGGTTTAAACGAACCTAATTGGTAGGAGTACTAGGTAGTTTTTGGCGTGGATTAAGAAATTTCGGGTATGTTTTTGCTTTTTTTGTACAATAGATTCCTCCTAGGGCTGGTTGAAAGTGGTAGTTTTTTGTTAAATACTCTACATATTGTAAGTAGGAGTGAAAGTTAAGCTTTGGAAGCCAATAAGCAAGGCTAGTTACATAGTGCATATGTGTACATGATTGAAAGTAAATATCAACCATGAGTGACTAATATCTTGATGGAAAACTCGAAACTATGGAATACTAGGAAAAGAAATGCATGGTTGGAAATACTAGCAATGTTCATGTCCGTTGAAACGAATCATAATTAGAATAATACTTATTCACAAACTTGGTACAAAACACTCTAATTTTGATATACATATGTCACTAGAGATATATTATGTTTCAATTAGAATATATTCCTTGGGCTGTTTTGGTGAGGTCAGGGAGGGATGTGGTTGGTTTTAAGATACTAATTATGGGTTTTTCTGCAAATTGGTAGACAAGTGGGATGTTGGTGAGAGAAGGAAACAACTTACCTCACAATCGTTAGATGTAGATCTAATGGTCAGAAACGACGGATGGCAGACACACCAGCATCACCAACTTAGTCTTGTGTAGGAGTACAAGCAAGATCCGTGCATTGCACGGAACATCAAGATGCATTTTTTTATAAAACACTTGTTGTGATTGACCCTTGCGGGAGTAATCCAATGTGTAAAAACTAATGATATCTCGAGAAATATGAGATAAGGTGAAGAGGAGTGGGGTGTGGTGGTGGTTGGTGGTCGGACTGAGCGGAGGCATGGGGATTGACGACGCCGGCAGCGGCCACCAGGCCAGTTTGTTCCAGAGGCTTCCTTTCTTAATTGCTCAACAATGAGGTTTGTTGGAGATAAGGATGAACGAGGGAAGGCCTTGTCTGCAAATGTGGAGAGGGGTGCTGGTATCTTTTAGTTTAATTTCCATCCGTCAGATATAGATCGGACGGTCTATATTGCAAGATGGCACATGTACCATCATCACCAACTCGGTTTTTTATAAGAGAAGAAATATAAGTATGGAGATACAAACGTATTATCGATACTTGCTTTCATAAACTAGCATCTACATTCTGTTCAACGCCTCGGCATGTGGGGCCTTAGCACAATGACTTCTCGACTGTGTAAAACGAAGATTTTCCCGTCGCCGACAAGGAGGGGGTGACGGCGGCGTGCTTTTTGGCTTGCTCTAGTCCTAGTAGTCATACTAGGTGGTCTAAGCACGTGTAGATTTATTCTTTTTCACTTCTCGTGTTCGCCATACTGCCATGACTGTTCATGAATAGACGGTAAGTTATTCACGGGGAAACCCTTGTTGAGCGTGTTTGCGAGAGAGAGAGAGAGAGAGAGAAAGAGAGAGAGAGAGAGAGTGTGTGTGTGATATGTTAGAGACTGAGGCAATAATAACAGATTCTTTGTGTCTATGTGTGTGGAGGATAGAGAGAGACATGTACATGGGGCTTTGTGTTGTGTAACGTGGAGACACATATACATAATTAGAGAGTGGGTGTGTGAGATACACATGCGGACATGAGGAGAGATGAGGATGTAGGTAAATGGGTGTTTGTGCGTGTCTGTGTGTCTTTGTGCACGCGTTTGTGTGTGAGAGGGAGAGAGTGTAGGTGGAATAGAGAGACCACTGATGATGTAAACCTAGTATAAGGGAAGGGGGAATGGTGTGACATGTGTAGTAGCAAGATAGCACGGGTGCGGGCGGGGGGAGCAGACTATTTGGAAGAGACATCGAGTGTGTGTGTGTGGGAGAGGGGTGTGAGAGCGAGAGAAAGAGAGAGCTAGCGAGAGAGAGAGAGAGAGAGAGAGAGAGGGGAAGAGAGGGGGCGAGAGGGGTCGTTTGTGTCCATAAATGGCGTATAGATAGGGAGACAATGTTAATGTTGTCCGAAATTGGCTTATGAACGGAGACGCAAGGGAAGCGAGTCATCGTGTGTGTGATAGGGACTTCATGAGAGATCTAGAATAGATGGTGTAGAGAACAATGTGCGAAAGAGTCACGGCATATATGTATACAGGGAAGGACCTGGGGCGGGTCCGCATGTGGGAGAGATAGAAAGAGGAGTGTGGTGCACAAGGAGACAAAGTGTGCTTGTTTGAAGTGGGGGTGGTGTGTGAGGTGAGTGCGCGAGAACCACATAACTAGGGAGATAGACGTTTGGGGGCGACATTTTGTGTGTATGGGAAATATACACTCTACATAGTGCGTGTGCTTGGGTAAGAGAGATAGCGGGAGACCTAGAGAGTGAGGGAAGAGATGTGTACATGCCCGAGAGACAAAGTGATAGACACCTATGTTGGGGTTCGGACTTTACAAGAGAGAGGGTTGTTAATGTGTTCGTGTGTTGGTGTTTGGGGGAGAGAACGACTTCTCTCTCTCTCTCTCTCTGTGTGTGTGTGTGTGTGTGTGTGGTGGGGGGGGGGGTTGACTTCAGATAAAGAGTGAGGTGTCTATATTTGAGGGACTTTAGCGTAATTGAGATATTGTGCACTCATGGTTGATCAATTTGTTTCACAGTTTGTACTATGAGATAACGATACTTTTGAACATGCATGATATACCTTGATGTACCAGAATTACAAACCTAAGATTGGAATTTTGGAATTCGACTCCATCATTAGCTTTTGTAATTCATTTAAACGGAGGTACATTTTTAAGCTGGGATTTCGTGATTTCAAATTCATATATCAAACCTAGAGATATACACATACGGGCATGTTCAAACTTTATAATCATCCACTTTATTCATACACATACACATTTTTTTCTTTTGTCATCATATTTAGGATAAACACATTTGGAATTTCATTTGAATTGGACCGTATGATGGTATTTGCTTGTAGTAGCTCAATGATCCATATTTGAATTGAATGGACAATCTAAGTTTCGAGTTGGAGACATTGATTTTCAAAACTTGCACATTTTTTTGCGTGCAAAACAAACAAATTGCCGGCCATGATATCATAGTCGGCAGTATGAGAGCAGAATACTTATAATTTTAGGCGCCAAAAGCTTTCAAACTTCCCGCTCACATCGAAATATCACGCGCCCGAAAGTTTAGCCCTGTGATATTCCTGTTTTACACCTGCCACATAAACGGAAAAGGGCTGCTTTGGTAACTCCATTGTTTTCCCCTCTTTGCCCCGAACATTCTTCCCCAGAGCCCCTCCCCTTCCCCTCCCCGACCCCCCCCAACCACGGCAAGCCGCCGAATCTAGTCCTCCGCCGCAGTTGTGGACCTCACACCCCGCTGGATCTACCTTCCGCACCTTGGAACCCCCAACTACCAACTCACCACTTCACAGGAGCCGCTTCAGCGACTGGCTTGTCCACCGCTCTAGATCTCCTTGACCGCCATCATGGTCCACCGCACCGGATCTGCTTAACCGGCGCCCTCGTCCACCATAGCGTAGGCCCTTCACTGACTCCCTCGTCCGCCCCTTCGCTGGCCCTTCATACAAGCCCTCGTCCGCCGCAACAGATCCGCCTCACCGAAAGCACTGTACAACGCGCCCGCCGAAGCCTTCGTCCACTACACCGGACCCGCTCCACGGACGCCATATTCAACTCCACCGGCCATGCTTTACCGACGCCGCAGCCTCATCAGGTTATTTCGATTTGTACTCCTTCGGTTTTTCTCTTTATCGTGCAACTGTTCACTTACTATAGATGAGCTTCTTGTATGTCGACAGGCGCCGCAACCGTAGCACCGGAGCCGCTTCAGCGACGGCGACAGCCGGCCCAAACTCAACCACAACACGAGCACCATCGACGATCCTTAGCTATCAAGTATGACAACGATACCCATACGCCGCCGAGAATCAGGTACTATTATCCAACGGCCGGTGCCTACCTTCACTTTTCTAGCATAAGCACCGCACCTTTGAATTTCTTCAGGGCATCATTCAGTTTTTCATGAGACGCGTTATTCTGCTTGCTCCTGTAGGGCCATACTTCTGGCAGTGAACATGTTACATGTGCTAAATTACATACCAGTGCACATATAGTTAATATGCTTTAGCTTTGTTCTGATGCCACCTGTTGGTTCCATCAGACTGCTTAATGTTCTCTATGCTTAATTACACATCAGCAAACTAGCATGCGGTTCCACTGCTTTTTGTTCGTTTTACCCTACATTTTCTGATGCTAGCTATTACATCACTGCTCCGAGCCTCTGTTCATTACTTGTTTGTGTGTTCTTGATCTTCCCAATTTGCATGACTAATTTGATGCTTCTATTAATTATGGAGCTGCCAACCCCATCAAGCAAAATATTTGTTCTTTTGGGGCTAGCACCTCAAACAAGCATAAAAATAGAGGGAAGCAGATATACTCCCTCCGATTCTATTTACTCTGCGCATAACTCTTGACCTGCATACCAAGGAGGGCACTGGTTTAATTTTTCTGGACTAATTTGCCAATTAATTAGGGCAGAGGCGGATGGGGCGAGGCACAAAAGGAAACCAGCGCTAGGAATCGGCAACGCGCAGACTAATACGAGAAAACTGAGAAAAAGTTATACGCAAAGTAAAAAGAATCGGAGGGAGTATTGTCGTGTATGCACACACCCTTCTTTCATTAGTTTAGATGAACCATTGATGATCAATTCGGACAAGTGCATGTGATTAAAATTAATTTTACCTAAATAGATGGTGCAGAATAAACTACAACAACTAGATTTGCAACCACGGGATGTTGACGATATCTTCAAAGAACATTGCAACAGTAGCTAGGCTTCACAGCAACATATGGTAAGCCAGTGTGTTTTAGTACATGTGAAATG
Organism: Aegilops umbellulata; assembly: GCA_032464435.1. Lineage (NCBI taxonomy): Eukaryota > Viridiplantae > Streptophyta > Magnoliopsida > Poales > Poaceae > Aegilops > Aegilops umbellulata. Next base: position 339,591,764 of record CP136058.1, read on the forward strand.
TAATGTGAGTGGGCTGCTTTCTTGTCTTGTGCCCTCAACGTGTAATCCTACCGAATTACAAATAGTCCGGTTGTCTGCTTTGCTGTATTGCTTGATTTGAATGCTTATTTGTTGTTACGCTATACCTGAGTTGGCCAATATGTCAGCAGTGCCTACTGTACTATCGTAAAGAAATGCATGCCTATTTCATTTGAGTCCTTAACTTTTCCTCTCAACTTCATCAGAACACTGTCTTCATAGTTTATATGAGGCCACACTGTTAAGTGCTTTCTCAGATTATTTCAACTGCTTAGATGCCTTGGCAACTTAAATATAGCGGTTGTACACTCCCTTTCAACTAGGGATGTCAACTCGGTCCGGTTTAATCCCGATTAAAGTCCACTAGTGGTATGATAGTTCAAAAGAGTTTTTGTTTTTTTGAGGAAAATGAACAAGGGAGGTAGCAAAAACTAACTACATGGGACTGGCGGATTTCGTTTATTAGCCACTTACATCCCTAGTTTCATCTTACCATTTTAATTTCTTTTCGGTTGATGCTGCTTCGAACCATTTAAATATAGTTTGCCATGCTCGGCAATAATTCGTCCGTCGTTTACCATGTAAGCTTACTGCCTGGATCATATGATAACTATCTCTTACTGATGTCCAGCGGAAACCTTTTAGGATGCCGTTCACACTAGGACACAATGTACAACCCCAGAACCTATTTGTGGAAGCAGTGCGCCATCCATGTTACCAGATGGTAGCAGTTCAGAGGCAACACCACCAGAGAGCAGTCTGAGCACAAATATTATAGTGGTTGAGGCTCTACTAGAGGCAGAAAGAGATGGTGTGGCTGCCATGAATGAGGTAATATTTATCTTGAGGCTGGAAATTACGGAATTAGCAGTACGCATTATGCAAGCAACCCAAGAATTGGAGGAAGTAAGAATGTTGCATTTGAAGACGGATTAGGTCCTGTTGTTTCTGCTATCTGAAGCCCAAGATAATCTTGGTTCTTCTTTAGATACCAGTTGAAATTTTCATTAGATTATTGTACTTGCATGTTGTGTCATGTCTCTGAATGGATTATGTTGCAAGACCCCCTATGTTGTCCATGTGTTGTAATGATCCGAATTTTTTAGGCGAGGTAATCCTCGGTACTTGTATGATTGACATAAGGTGAACTGTTTGTCGTGTGAGCATATTGTATTGGATGAAATAACTGTTTGACTCAGAGTGTATCCAACCTACTGAATTCGAAGATCACGACATTTCTAAATCATAATCATATATAAAGGTGGAATAAATCTTTGTTGTGGTTTTGAAGAAATAAATAACAAAACGTATAACTATCTATGGATATTCGTAATCGAATACAAATTCGATTTGAATTTGGTTTGCCAAGTCCCAGGGCAAACGTGAATGCTAATTCTCCCAAGTTTTGAACGAAGCGGCTAAACACCCACTATAATTTGTGGGTTGCTCGAAGCAAGTGTTTGTGAGATGGAAATTACTGCCTACCCCTGACACTTGACATCCTTATCGACAGGATTTACACTGCTGTCGATAGGGGTAGACTAGTAACTTCAATCAGACATGACACGATGGCCTCTGAGCCCATTCAGACACGGTGGGCGCCAAACGTGGGCGGCAAAACACATTTGATTCAAGCTCGTCCGAAAGACATGTGTCTCTTCCTCCATTTCCCCATTCATACACGGTGGGCGGCAAAACAAACTCTCCTCGTCCGAAATCGATGTAGGCTTATATTTTAAGTAGGGGCAGATGTGTAACTTCCATCAGACGTGACACAACCGCCCTACCTGTCAGCCCCGTTCATACACCGTGGGCGCCAACCGTGGGCGGCAAAACACCCACTCCTCACCCGAAATCGATGTAGGCTAATATTTTAAATGGGGGCAGATGTGTAACTTCCATCAGACGTGACACAACCGTGCTACCTGTCAACCCCGTTCATACACCGTGGGCGCCAACCGTGGGCAGCAAAACACCCTCTCCTCACCTGAAATAGTTACCGGCAAATATTTGGGAGATGCGAGATTACCGTCCTATCCCCAACCGACGCGATGTTCGAAATTTTAAACGGGTGATAAGTTTGTAACTTTCCCTCATTTCAGAGAAGCACATCCCAAAGTTTGAGATCCCCCCTCCCCTCCATTTCCCCATTCATACACGTCGGCGGCACGACAACCTCCACACTGCGGCCAGCCTCCTCCGTCCGCCACCCCATCCTCCACCTTGCCGGAGCCGCTACCCCTACCCCGTCGTCCACTGCAAGAGATGGACGTCTCTCATCCACAGCGCAGGACCAGGATCCTTTCATCGCCTCCTCTCGCTTCATCGGCGTCGTCGTCCACCTTGCCGTTGCCGCTCCTACGACCGCCTCGTCCACGGCAACAGGATATATCCCCCAACCCGCAGCACCCTCAACGTATCAGCATAGGCCTACACGGCGTCGCAAGATAGGTGGTACTCTTCCATATGTGCTTAAGTTATTGATCTCACCCGGAAAATAGATCGTAATTTGTTTACTGTACTTTTCTTGTCCGTACCAAATCGTAGTGGCTAGTTGAAAGCAAACATTGGTTGTGAAGTAGCTTTGTCCGGTTTGCACCTTCAGATCCGTCATGGCACGGGCACTATACTCGTAAAAGCTTATGGTTCCCCCCCCCTTTATATTCACTACCATCATCGTAGGTGCTTCGTGTCGTGCTAGCACTGCTCCTCAAGACCTCAACCCAAAGCTTACGTGTTGAAATACGAATCTGATATGATGCTCATATCACTAAAACAGAGAATGTTCAATTGGTCACCTAATGTTCCTATATTCATTTCGAAAAGCATGTGCGCCACCCACTGGTCCAGCTAGTTCCACTTTCCTGATTTTTCTCTTGATGCTTAGGGTTTTCCCCTTTTATCCACTCTACTATGATCTGCGTAGGTGCTTTCTGTCGTACTAGCATTACTCCACCCTTCAATCTAAACAACACAACACTCAGAATTTGAAAGCTTAGTTGTTCAAATATGATTGTGATATGATACTGATATTAGTTAACCTACACATTTAATTGGTTAGCTAAAGGTCCCACTTGAGTTTCCAAATGCATGTCGCGACATATAGAGAGACAGCATAATTGCATTTCTTTGTCACTTGTTGACCGTACTTTCTTGTCCATGCCAAATCTTAGTTGTTATTTCAAACCAAACATCGGTTGCTAACTACCCTTTGCGTGGTTTGCAGCTTCAGATTTGCCATCCCACTGCCACGGTCAACACTGTACTCATCATGCTTATATTTTCCCCATTTTATGCTGACCACAATCAGCCTACGTGGTCCGTGTCGTAATAGCACTGCTCCACCCATCGAGCCACATTATATTAATGCACACAACAAATTACAGCATGCATGGCATCTTTTAAAAGAATTGTAGAGATAGCACAAAGGGGTTTATAGGGAGGCAGTATTGGATTAGAATCACTTCTGCATTACAAAGAAAATCTCACTTGTTTTTATGTTTTCATGCATGTCAGATATTGAACATTATCAAAATGAATATGAGAATGGGCACATGAGAGGAATATTGCGGAACGATCCACTGGCTAACAAACTTGGCATGGTGGAGGATGGCCTATCTTATTCACCTATCAAGGTGCTTGCTCTAACTTTGCAAAGTTGTATTGGTCGCACATATTTTGCTTCTGACCTCTTGCATTACTTCTACTTTGTTACACCATCTGCTTAGTTTAAGCATCATATATGAGTATATGCCATACCTATCCATTTTCTGTACCTATTCCATGTGTCGTCACACTATGTTTTTCCAGTCAAATGTTGTTCTTTTGTAATAGATGTCCGAAAGGAAGGGGTGAGTGCAGATCCTCAAGGAGTACAAACTAGGTATTTGGAAAAGGTAGTGATACCTGTTAAATCAGATAGATCAGTAGCCACAGAAAACACAGGCCCAACTGTACCACACTTTACACCTACTCCAGTGGCCAAACCCCTATTAGAACTGCTGGGAGCCCAGCGTCAGGTACTGTCTATGATATCAATTCAGAATTTGAACTCCTAAATTTCTGCTTGTGCCTTACCTTCTCTCTTGTATGAAAACTAATTTCAGATGAATCTCTTTGCTCAAAGGATCATACGATTTCAAACCAATAATGGGCTCTGCATTGCTCTTGCCAGTACCTCTCTCCCTTTTGCCTTGTAACGCTATACTTAATTAATTGCTATTTGATTATGTATCATCAGTCTGCACCTGAGCTTCATCATCCTCTGTTTCTTCCTATATTATTTGATCTATATTTACTCTTTGCACAATGTAAAATAATGGCAACGCTTATAAAGAATTTTCTTTGGGGAATTTATTGAATTATCCTTCCATCAACATGGAGAAGGGCTTTGTCCAGCCCGTGTTAACATGTAATGTAAGTCCATCCTTCTCAAGCCTTCAAACTTTGTTCTAGTATAGATTAGGATAGGCATCATTTCATCCACTGTTGTTTGCTTTGCTGTTTACATCTGATTGGATGTTTGCAACAACTACCAGTTTCAAATTGTAGTTGTAAAAACATGTTCCTTATGCAGAACAAATCCATTTATTTGCTTATATAATTGTGAAACCTATTACGTGTCTCCTTGTTTCTCTTTCAGACTCGTATCTCTTACGCCAGGCAGAACTTTAGGGAAGATAGTGAGCCAAACCATCTTGAGGACAGTGAGATGACCCCAAGGTCCTGTCTTGATGAAGACAGTGAGTTGAAGCTACTCACCAGCAGGTGTGAGACAACCTCTGTGCAGTCGCTGCCTCAACCAGTTCGACTTCTTCAGTCTCAACTTAAAGCGGAAAGGCTTGCTTCAGCACAGCTCCGACTTGAAGTCAAAGATGCAATGAAGATGTCACAGGATTGCCGTGCGCACCATCATGCCTTAAATCTAGTGTTGATGCATCTATCGTTGACACAACTGAGGTCTACTCAGCTTCTTCGGCTGTTTGGGGGGGGGGGCGAACTGGCCAGGCCTAGTGTCTTCTGAAGTGCTCTCAGTTTTGTATATTCTTTTGTCGGCGCGTTTATTTGCACTGGTGGCAAACTTTGTTGCCCAGTGGATGTAATATGTGTGATAGCCGTGATAGCCTAGCGTAAGTTGCTTGCTTATTTATTTCCTTGTTGTCTTGTTTATTTGTTTGCTTCTAGTCATTGCAGTTCTTTTTCCGCGGTTTGCTAGTGGCTGCAATAACCTATTTTCTAAAACTAGGCCACAATAACCATGGGCTAATATTTACTGTAGTGACACTCGACCTCCTATGGGCCGTAGAAACAGTGGGCCTTCTACGGGCCATAGAAACAATGGGCCTTCTATGGGCCGTATCATCAATGGGCCTTATACGGGCAGTATGATCGATGGCCAAACATGGGCCAATAACAGGCCGCATTATGGCCGTAAACGGGCTAGAGTTGGAATCGTCCGTTCATGGGCCGACCATAACGGGCCATCGTTAATAGGTCGTATTTGATGACGCTATGAAAACGTCCCAACGTATTAACGGACCACAAATGGGCCGACTGTAACCACGGGCTGAATTTGGCCCACAAGCAGAAAATGACAGTAACGGGCCGTAAGTAAACGAATGCTGGATATGAGCCCAAGAATAAATGGGCTCTGAGAAGGCCAAAATATAACATGGGCTGGAAACGGCCCAACGGAATAACGGGCCGTTAATGGGTATAAAGTGATACACTGTTCATCACAGGCCAGTTCCACCACGGGCCGTTAATGGGTGTAAAGTGATACACTATTCATTACGGGCCAGTTTCACCACGGGCCGTTAGTAGGCCAAGAGTTACATAGGGCCTCATATGGGCTGAAAAACGTCATGGGCCATACATGGGCCAGAAGTGAAAACGGGCTGGAATCATATTGGATGGCCCAGATGACGCTACTGGGCCTAATTCGGATAGGGCGTAACGGGCCTTGGGTTAGCGGGCTGTAAATGGGCTATATTCGAACAGGCCGTTAACAGCCTTTCCATGGGCCGGCCCGCCAGCTTTTGACCAAGTAAAATGGGCCGACCTTTTCACAAGAATAGGCCTCTGTTGGGCTGTGCCATGTGTCGACGTATCATAGGCGCCTTCCGTCCAATGAGTGGTTGACATCTGTCCCAACGATGAGCCGACACGTGTTTCCTCTAGCCAATGATGATTTTACACGTGGAAAATCCCCATTGGTCAGGGCTGTTAACGGGTTATCGGATCCAAAACCCAACCCGATAGCTTAACGACGTTCCGTTACGGTGGATGCCACGTGTCGGTCACCCTTGACGAAAGCACTTCTGTGATGCACGATTTATCGTCATGGAAGTGGACACTTCTGTGATGATAATTTTGGTAATGTCATGGAACACTTCTACGACAGCACAAGTATGACTATCTTGATTCTGTCATAAATTTGTCATGGATGTACATGCATGACAAAAAAGGCGACCTACTGTGACAAACACGTATCATCACAGAAGTGTATTTTTTTGTAGTGCATTAGGACTCGTGTCAGGTGAAATCCGTCGATGATTGGGTCGAGTACCAGTGTGGCTGAACCGCTATGGCGGATGCTGGTTGGATGATCTCGGCAGTCGAAGGTGATCGGGAATGACGACCACAGATTGAATTTCGGGGCGACTGGCTCTAATGCATAGACGTTCCTAAGTGCGCGCTTGCGCTCCCTTTTGGGGATGTGTGTAGCGTATATCATGTTTACCGTTTTGACTTGAGGGGGAAGTTTCTTTTGCCCCCCAGTGTTCGGATGCCGGGGCTCCTCGTCATCGTCCTCGCTCTGTGATTCCCCTTCCTTGTTTCTGTTGTTTATCTTGCTAGCTTGTTTAAAGACCCGGCAATCTATGTTAGTATGGTTGGCCGGTTTGTCTGGGGTGTCGATTATCTAGCAAGGACGATCGAGTATGCGGTCCAAGCTGGATGGTCCTCCGCTGCTCCTTTTATAGGGCTTCTTTCGCTAGCTGGACTTGGAGCCACTGAATCCGGCGTGAACTGTAGTGTCATCGGTGTTATCGCCATTGCTTCGGCATTTGTGTCTATTGCGCCGGAGTTTGCCGGTGCTGTTCTTGGCCTCAATGGGGCCTGCCTCGCTATCTGTGTTTTTACTACGAGCCAGCCAGCTGTCCTCACCCGCGCAAAAGCGGGTCATGAGTGCCGTAAGGGCTGCCATAGACTTCGGCTTTTCTTGGCCGAGGTTGCGTGCTAGCCATTCGTCACGGATGCTGTGTTTGAAGGCTGCTAGGGCCTCGGCATCCGGACAGTCAATGATCTGGTTCTTTTTGGTTAGGAACCTAGTCCAGAGTTTTCTGGGTGATTCTCCAGGTTGTTGAACTATGTGGCTTAAGTAATCGGCATCTGGTGGCCGGACATAAGTTCCTTGGAAGTTATCAAGGAAAGCCTCTTCCAAGTCCTCCCATCTGCTGATGGAATTCTCAGGCAGGCTATTTAACCAGTGTCGAGCTGGTCCTTTGAGCTTTAATGGGAGGTATTTGTGGCGTGGAGGTCATCTCCTCGAGCCATATGGATATGGTGAATAAAATCCTCGATCCATACTGCAGGATCGGTTGTGCCGTCGTATGATTCAATGTTGACACGCTTGAACCCCTCGGGGAATTCATGATCCAGCACCTCGTCTGTGAAGCAGATAGGGTGTGCGGCGCCTCTATAGCGGGCCGCATCGCGGTGGAGCTCTTATGGAGTCCGTGTGCGGCATTTGGCCCGGGCGTGGTTAGGTTTGTCACGTCCGAATAGGTAGCCGTCGTCGTGCCTCGAAGCACGTCCTCGTGATCCGTAGATCGATCTTGTATGTCCTGCTCTACTGTCCGGTGTCTGCCGGAGGTCGTACGTGTGACCCCGAACTCTTTCGTCTCTATTTTTACGGGGCGGTGGGGCAGACTGCTGTTCGGCCTGAGTTGCCACTTTATCCAGACCGTGGGGTGGCCTGTCGGCCGCCCTGTCTCGACCACGTGGTTGTCATTCCGCATTACGCGGGGGAGACGTGTGCTCCGGTGCTTCCTCATAGAATTGAGGTAGCAGTCTATGTTTCGGGTAGCTCTTGGCTGGGCGCTTGAGGCCGTATTCTTCGGCTGTCAAGACATCAGTCCATCTGTCGACGAGCAGGTCTTGTTCAGCTTGAAGCTGCTGTTGTTTCTTTTTCAGGCTCCTTGCAGTGGCTATGAGCTGAAGCTTAAAGCGCTCCTGCTCCAGAGGATGCTCAGGCACGATGAAGTCTTCGTTGCCGAGGCTTGTCTCCTCCTCGGAGGGTGGACGGTAACTATCGTCCTCCGAGTCATCTTCTATGGCCTGTTCATCAGGGTTGTCTTGCCTGTTGTCATGTTCCTCCTGTTCGGATGTAGCTCCGACAGGGTCTTCGTTGTTTTCGGCCTCGCCCGGAGTACTATTTTCTCCGGTGCCAGTATTGCTATCTTTTGAGCGGCGTTTGGGGCGCCGGCGCTAGGACTGTGTCTCAGAGGGTTTATTCATGTCTGGCTCTTATTTGTCGTCGCCAGATCCTTTAGGTGTATCAACCATGTACGCGTTGTACGAGGAGGTGGTCGTCCAACGTCCAGTAAATGCCGGGTCTTGGCCTTGCTCCTTGTTGGCATCGTCATCCATATCATCGATGTCTTCAGAGCCATAGTCAAGCACGTTGGTTAAGTCATCGGCGGTGGATATAAAATGGGTGGCGGGTGGGAAGCAAAATTCCTCATCGTCCGCCTCTAGCTCGAACCGAACATAGTTCGGTTGTGGGTCTTCCTCCAAGGTAAGTTCTTTAAAGAGTTTAGTATGTCACCCAAAGGTGAGTGATGGAAGATGTCTGTGGTGCTAAATTTGAAAATCGATAACCGATCCAGCTCGGTGTCCGCAGGCGCACCTGATTCAGAACGTATAGCCGGAGACGAGTCTGGAGTTCCGTTGACGCAAACATTGCAGGATATCAAGTCCGTGTGCGGATCCAGCATCGCGGACCTTGTGGCCTCGGAGGGCACGATCTGCTTCGGTTCTAAAGCCGTTGCGGCAACAGGATCCATCTCCTGGACGTAATACGATAACATATTTAAGTCACGTTCACCGGAGCGCGGGGGAGCAATGGCCGCGGTTTCAAATCCATTGAAGATCAAGTCTCCATGGATATCCACGACGTAGTTCAAGCTTCCAAATCTGACCTGATGGCCAGGGGCGTAGCTGTCGACCTGCTCCAGATGGCCAAGCGAGTCGGCCCGCAGTACTAAGTCGCCGAACACAAAGATTTGTCCGGGGAGGAAGATTTCTCCCTGGACGACGTCATTACTGACGGTCGAAGGGGCCATCGAGTCCTTTGCCAATGGCACAGGGGAACTCTCAATTAAAGCACCAATGTCGGTGTCAAAACCGACGGATCTTGGGTAGGGGGTCCCGAACTGTGCGTCTAGGATCGATGGTAACTGGAGACGGGGGACGCGATGTTTACCCAGGTTCGGGCCCTCTCTATGGAGGTACTACCCTACTTCCTACTTGATTGATCTTGATGAATATGGGTGTTACAAGAGTTGATCTACCACGGGATCGTAATGGCTAAACCCTAGAAGTCTAGCCCATGAAATTATGGTAATGAATCTCCCCTATCCGGACTATGCTCTCCGGTTTATATAGACACCGGAGAGATCTAGGAGTACATGGGGTCGGTTACATAAGAAGGAATCTTCACAGTTGGTCTCCTAGCTTGACTTCCACGCCAAGGAAAGTCCAATCCGGACACGGGTATAATCTTCGGCCTTCGTATCTTCACAGCCCATCAGTTCGGCCCAATGAATAACAGGCCAGACGCCCGATGACCCCTTAGTCCAAGACTCCCTCACCCCTCCGCAGTTAACACCTCGGTCATATCGTCTTAGTGCTTAGGTGAAGCCCTGCGTTGGTAACTTCATCATCACCATCGCCACGCTGTCGTGCTGATGGAACTCTCCCTCGTCGTCAACTAGATCAAGAGCTCGAGGGACGTCATCGTACTGAACGTGTGCTAAACACGGAGGTGCCATGCGTTTGGTACTTGGATTGGTTGGATCGTGATGACGTTCGACATCAACCGCGTTACTAAACGCTTCCACTTTCGGTCTACGAGGGTACGTGGACACACTCTCCCCGCTCATTGCTATGCTTCTCCTAGATAGACCTTACGTGATCGTATGAATTTTTCTAAAATACTACGTTCCCCAACAGTGGTATCCGACCCAGGTCTATGCGTAGATGTTATATGCACGAGTAGAACACAATGAGTTGTGGGTGATAATAGTCATACTGCTTACCAGCAACGTCTTACTTTGATTCGACGGTATTGTTGGATGAAGCGGGCCGGAGCGACATTACATGACCACGTTCATGAGACTGGTTTTACCGACGTGCTTTGCACACAGGTGGCTAGCAGGTGTCTGTTTCTCCAACTTTAGTTGAATCGAGTTTGACTATGCCCGGTCCTTGTTGAAGGTTAAAACAACACACTTGATGAAAAATCGTTGTGGTTTTGAAGCGTAGGTAAGAATGGTTCTTGCTAGAAGCCCGTAGCAGCCACGTAAAACTTGCAACTACAAAGTAGAGGACGTCTAACTTGTTTTTGCAGGGCTTGTTGTGATGTGATGATATGGTCAAGATGTGATGATATATAAATTGTTGTATGAGATGATCATGTTTTGTAACAGTTATCGGCAACTGGCAGGAGCCATATGGTTGTCGCTTTATTGTATGAAATGCAATCGCCATGTAATTGCTTTACTTTATCACTAAGCGGTAGCGATAGTCGTAGAAGCAATAATTGGTGAGACGACAATGATGCTACGATGGAGATCAAGGTGTCAAGCCGATAATGATGGTGATCATGACGGTGCTTTGGAGATGGAGATCAAAGGCACAAGATGATGATTGCCATATCATATCACTTATTTTGATTGCAGGTGATGTTTATCCTTTATGCATCTTATTTTGCTTAGTACGGAGGTAGCATTATAAGATGATCCCTCACTAAATTTCAAGGTACAAGTGTTCTCCCTTATGCACCGTTGCTACACTTCGTCGTGCTGGGACACCACGTGATGATCGGGTGTGATAAGCTCTAAGTTCACATACAACGGGTGCAAGCCAGTTTTGCACATGCAGAATACTCGGGTTAAACTCGACGAGCCTAGCACATGGAGATATGGCCTCGGAACAATGAGACCGAAAGGTCGAACGTGAATGATATAATAGATATGATCAACATACTGATGTTCACCACTGAAAGCTACTCCATCTCACGTGTTGATCGGACATGGTTTAGTTGATATGGATCACGTGATCATTTAGATGACTAGAGGGATGTCTATCTAAGTGGGAGTTCTTAAGTAATATGATTAATTGAACTTAAATTTATCATGAACTTAGTCCTGATAGTATTTTGCATGTCTATGTTGTAGATCAATTGCTTGAGTATAGCTTCCCCGTTTTATTTATGATATGTTCCTAGAGAAAACTAAGTTGAAAGTTGATAGTAGCAATGATGCGGACTAGGTCCGTGATCTGAGGATTGTCCTCATTGCTGCACAAAAGAATTATGTCCTTAATGCACTGCTAGGTGACAGAACTATTGTAGGAACAAATGCATATGTTATGAACGTTTGACAAGCTCGGTATGATGACTACTTGATAGTTTAGTGCACCATGCTTTACGGCTTAGAACCGGGACTTCAAAAATGTTTTGAAACGCCATGTAGCATATGAGATGTTCCAAGAGTTGAAATTGGTATTTCAGACTCATACCTGAGTCGAGAGGTATGAGACCTCTGACAAGTATTTTTGCCTACAAGATGGAGGAGAATAGCTCAACCAGTGAGCATGTGCTCAGAATGTCTGAGTACTACAATCGCTTGAATCAAGTAGGAGTTAATATTCCAGATAAGATAGTGATTGACAGAGTTCTCTAGTCACTATCACCAAGTTACTGGAACTTCGTGATGAACCATAATACGCAAGGGATGACGAAAACGATTCCCCGAGCTCTTCGCGATGCTGAAATCGGTGAAGGTAGAAATCAAGAAAAGAATCAAGTGTTGATGGTTGACAAAACCGCTAGTTTCAAGTAAAATGGAAAGGGAAAGAAAGAGAACTTCAAGAAGAATGACAAGCAAATTGCCACTCCCATGAAGAAGCCCATAGCTAGACCCAAGCCTGAAACTGATCGAGTGCTTCTACTTCAAAGGAAATGGTCACTGGAAGTGGTACTGCCCCAAATACTTGGCGGATAAGAAGGATGGCAAAGTGAACAAAAGTATATATGATATACATGTTATTGATGTGTACTTTACTAGTATTCATAGTAGCCCCTGGGTATTGTATACTGGTTCAGTTGCTATGACTAGTCACTTGAAATAGGGGTTATAAAATGAACATAGACTAGTTGAGGGCAAGGTGACGATGTGTGTTGGAAGTGATTCCAAGGTTGATAAGATCACCATTGCACTCTCCCTTTACCTTCAGGATTAGTATTGAACCTAAAATAAATGTTATTTGGTGTTTGCATTGAGCATATTATGATTGGATCATGTTTATTGCAATACGGTTATTTATTTAAGTCAAAGAATAATTGTTATTCAGCTTACATGAATAAAACCTTTTGTGGTCATACACCCAAGTTGAATGGTTTATTGAATCTCGATTGTAGTGATACACATATTCATAATATTGAACCCAAAAGATGCAAGGTTAATAACGATAGTGCAACTTATTTGTGGCACTACCATTTAGGTCATATTGGTGTAAAGCGCATGAAGAAACTCCATGCTGGTGGATTTTTTGATTCACTTGATGCTTGCGAACCATGCCTCATGGGCAAGATGACTAAGACTCCGTTCTCCGAACAATGGAGCGAGCCACTGACTTATTGGAAATAATACATACCGATGTATGCGCTTCGATGAGTGTCGAGGCTCGCAGCGGGTATCGTTATTTTCTGACCTTCACAAATGATTTGAGCAGATATGGGTATATCAACTTAATGAAACACAAGTCTCAAATATTTTAAAAGTTCAAATAATTTTAGAGTGAAGTTGAGAATCATCGTAACAAGAAAATAAAGTTTCTACAATTTGATCGCGGAGGCGAATATTTGAGTTACGTATTTGGCCTTCATTTGAAACAATGTGGAATAGTTTCGCAACTCATGCCACCTGGAACACCACAGCGTAATGGTGCGCCCGACCATCGTAACCGTACTTTATTAGATACGGTGCAATCTATGATGTCTCTTACCGATTTACCACTATCGTTTTGGGGTTATGCATTAGAGACAGCTGCATTCACGTTAAATAGGGCACCGTCAAAAAATCCGTTGAGACGACACCGTATGAACTATGGTTTAGCAAGAAACCTAAGTTGTCGTTTAAAATTTGGGGTTGCGATGCTTATGTGAAAAAGTTTCAGCCTGGTAAGCTCAAACCCAAATTGGAGAAGTGCGTCTTCATAGGATACCCAAAAGAAACTGTTGGGTACACCTTCTATCACAGATCCGAAGGCAAGATCTTTGTTGCTAAGAGTGGATCCTTTCTAGAGAAGGAGTTTCTCTCGAAAGAAGTGAGTGGGAGGAAAGTAGAACTGGATGAGGTAATTGTACCTTCTCTAGAATTGGAATGAAACTCATCACGGAAATCAGTTCCAGTGATTCCTACACCAATTAGCGAGGAAGTTAATGATGATGATCATGAAACTTCAGATCAAGTTACTACCGAACCTTGTAGGTCAACCAGAGTAGGTTCGCACCAGAGTGGTACAGTAATCATGTTCTGGAAGTCATCTTGCTATACCATGATGAACCTATGAACTATGAGGAAGCGATGATGAGCCCAGATTCCGACAGATGGCTTGAGGCCATGAAATCTGAGATAGAACCCATGTATGAGAACAAAGTGTGGACTTTGGTGGACTTGCCCAATGATCGGCAAGCCATTGAGAATAAATGGATCTTCAAGAGGAAGACAGACGCTGATAGTAGTGTTACTATCTACAAAGCTCGACTTGTCAAAAAGGTTTTTTTTTTGAAAAATTCAAGATGTTGACTATGATGAGATTTTCTCACTCGTATCGATGCTTAAAGTCTGTCCGAATCATGTTAGCAATTGCCACATTTTATGAAATTTGACAAATGGATATCAAAATTGCATTCCTTCATGGATTTATTAAAGAAGAGTTGTATATGATACAACCAGAAGGTTTTGTAAATCCTAAAGGTGTTAACAAAATGTGCAAGCTCCAGCGATCCATCTGTGGACTGGTGCAAGCATCTCGGAGTTGGAACATACGCTTTGATAAGTTGATCAAAGCATATAGTTTTATACAGACTTGTGGTGAAGCCTGTATTTACAAGAAAGTGAGTGGGAGCACTACAACCTTTCTGATAAGTATATGTGAATGACATATTGTTGATAGAAAATGATGTAGAATTTTCTGGAAAAGCATAAAGGAGTGTTTTAAAGGAGTTTTTCAAAGAAAGACCTCGGTGAAGCTGCTTACATATTGGGCATCAAGATCTATAAAGATAGATCAAGATGCTTGATAAGATTTTTCAATGAGTACATACCTTGACAAGATTTCTGAAGTAGTTCAAAATGGAACAGTCAAAGAAGGAGTTCTTGCCTGTATTGCAAGGTGTAAAGTTGAGTAAGACTCAAAAACACGACCACAGGAGAAAATAGAAAGAGAATGAAAGTCATTCCCTATGCCTCAGCCATAGGTTCTATAAAGTATGCTATGTTGCGTACCAAACCTATTGTGTACCTTGCCATGAGTTTGGCAAGGGGGTACGATATTGATCCAGGAGTGGATCACTTGACAGCGGTCAAAATTATCCTTAGAAGACTAAGGAGATATTTCTCAGTTATGGAGGTGATAAAGAGTTTGTCGTAAAGAGTTACACCAATGCAAGCTTTTACACCGATCCGGATGACTCTGAGTCTCAATCTGGATACATATTGAAAGTGAGAGCACTTAGCTAGATGCAGAGCATTATAGACATAGAAAATTTGCAAAATACATACGGCTCTGAATGTGACAGACCCAATGACTAAGCTTCTCTCACAAGCAAAACATGATCACACCTTAGTACTCTTTGGGTGTTAATCACATAGCGATGTGAACTAGATTATTAAATCTAGTAAAACCCATTGGGTATTAGTCTCATGGCGATGTGAACTAACCACATGGTGATGTGAGAACTATTGGTGTTAAACCACATGGCGATGTGAACTAGATTATTGACTCTAGTGCAAGTGGGAGACTAAAGGAAATATGCCCTAGAGGCAATAATAAAGTTGTTATTTATATTTCCTTATATCATGATAAATGTTTATTATCTATGCCAGAATTGTATTAACCAGAAACTTAGTAAATGTGTGATTACATAGAACAAACAGAGTGTACCTAGTATGCCTCTACTTGGCTAGCTAGTTAATCAAAGATGGATATGTTTCCTGACCATAGACATGTGTTGTCATTTGATGAACGGGATCACATCATTAGAGAATTATGTGATGGACAAGACCCATTCGTTAGCTTAGCATTATGATCATTTAGTTTTATTGCTATTGCTTTCTTCATGACTTATACATGTTCCTCTGACTATGAGATTATGCAACCCCCGAATACCGGAGGAACACCTTGTGTGCCATCAAACGTCACAACATAACTGTGTGATTATAAAGATGCTCTACAAATGTCTCCGAAGGTGTTTTTTGGGTTGGCATGGATCGAGATTAGGATTTGTCACTCTGTGTATCGGAGAGGTATCTCTGGGCCCTCTCGGTAATGCACATCACCATAAGCCTTGCAAGTAATGTGACTAATGAGTTAGTCACGGGATGATGCAGTACAAAACAAGTAAAAGAGACTTGCCGGTAACGAGATTGAACTAGGTATGATGATACCGACGATCAAATCTCGGGCAAGTAACATACTGATGACAAATGAAACAACGTCTGTTGTTATGCGGTTTGACCGATAAAGATCTTCGTAGAATATGTAGGAGCCAATATGAGCATTTAGGTTCCGCTAATGTTAGATGACGATTTGTATTATGAGTTATGTGATTTGATGACCTAAGTTTGCTCGGAATCCCAGATGAGATCATGGACATGACGAGGAGTCTCAAAATGGTCGAGAGGTAAAGATTCATATATAGGACGATGGTATTTGGACACCGGAAGTGTTCCGGGTGATACCGGGTCACCGGAAGGGGTTCCGGGCAACCCCCGGGAAAGATATGGGCTTAATGGGCCAAGTAAGGGAACACACCAGCCCATAAGGGGCTGGTGCGCCCCCTATAGGGCCAGCCACATGGGAGAAAGGGAAATGAGAGGAGGAAAAGGAAAGTATGAAGTAGGACTCCTACTTCCTTCCCCTCCCCCCTCCTTCCTTTCCCCATTGTCCAAATATGGCAGGGGGGCCGAATTGGACTAGGGACCCAAGTAGGATTCCTCCTACTTGGGCGCGCCCTAGACTGCCTCCTTCCCTCTCCCTCCTTTATATACGTGGGGAGGGCACCCCTAGAACACAAATCAATTATTCCTAGCCGTGTGCGGTGCCCCCCTCCACAGTTAACACCTTCGTCATATCGTCGTAGTGCTTAGGCAAAGCCCCACACCGGTAACTTCATCATCACCATCGCCACACCATCGTGCTGATGGAACTCTCTCTCGTGCTCAACTAGATCAAGAGCTCGAGCGACGTCATCATACTAAACGTGTGCTGAACACGGAGGTGCCGTGCGTTTGGACCGAGAGTTACCTGAACCCCCCCCCCCCCGAGGGAGTTAATGGGGCTTCATGGGCCCTAGTGGAGAGAGGAGACAGCGGCCAGGTGGAGGCGCCCCCCCCCCAAGCCCAAACCGAATTGGACTTGGGTTGGGGGGCTTTCCTTCTTCTCCTCCACCTCTTTCCCCTTCCCCCTTCTCCGGAAAGGAAAGGAGGGGGCCGAATCCTACTTGGACCAGGAGTCCAAGTAGGACTCCCCCCCCTTGGCGCGCCCCCCTTGGGCCGGCCACCTCTCTTCCCCCCTTTATATACGTGGGAGGGGGCACCCCAAAGGCACACCAAGTCTTCTCTTAGCCGTGTGCGGTGCCCCCCTCCACAATTACACACCTCGGTCATATTGTCATACTGCTTAGGCGAAGCCTTGCACCTGTAACTTCATCATCACCGTCACCATGCTGTCGTGCTGACGGAACTTTCCCTCAGCCTCAACTGGATCAAGAGGTCGAGGGATGTCACTGAGCTGAACATGTGCTGAACGTGGAGGTGCCGTACGTTCGGTGCTTTGATCGATTGGATCGCGAAGACTTGCGACTACATCAACCGCGTTACTAAACGCTTCTGCTTTTGGTCTACGAGGGTACGTGGACACACTCTCCCGCTCGTTGCTATGCATCTCCTAGATAGATCTTGCGTGATCGTAGGTAAAATTTTTGAAATACTGTGTTCCCCAACACATGTCTCATCTCATTTAGCAAAGATAGTATTCACCTTTGCTACTTCAAACTTTATCCATAAATAGGATATGCATATTTAAAAGGTATAATTATTCTACTAGAGAAAACAGATTATCCCACGACGTCATACATATTAGTAATACTATATCTTATCAGTCGGGTTTGAATTCAGATTCGGTTTGGATTATATTTAGATGTCAAAAATCTCTTATTGTATCCTATATGAACGAATCGAAAGCCGTTTTGTTCAAAAATTATACTAACCATTTTCACCCTTACTATGTAGCCAGATCTCGGATAACAAGCTCATGGGTTGCCGTAGGAGATAGATGCGAGGGAGTGCCTGAAAACTAGGGTCTATTTGGTTCAATTTTTATTATACCATGAGGGAAATGTGAAATTTTACTAAAGAATTAGGTGAGAACAAAAGGAAATTTCCACGAGAATTGAAGTCCATAGAAAAAAGACAACTCTTCAGAATTGGATGCAAAATTCACCATAGGAATCACCTTCAACTTTAGATGCGGCTAACCAAGCCAATGCTGAGGTCATCTATGGATTGCCTCAAGCTGACGCGTGTGCCAATGGGAGTGGTTTGTGGATAGTGCGTGGTTTTTTGGTAAGAGCTGGTGGGCTTGTTTTTCTATTGTGTGGAGGCCATTGGGTGGCGTGATGGTCCGTTCACATGATAGTTTGGTCCCTTTTCTTCCTAGCGGTCGACCACACCCGGGTACCAAATAACAAGAGAGAAGCACACCCCTCTTTCTCCTATTATCGCCGTCGTCCAGCGCTGACGTTCTTCCTCAACGTGCAAGTCTCCCCTCTCTTTCTCGATGCATAGTTAGTCGGCGCCTGTCCCGACGAGCAGGCACCCGCCACGCATCTTCAAAATCGAATGAGGACCTCCGCTCCCAATGCTAAATTGTTGCCGCCTCTATTGTAAGAGAACGAAGAGCTGAAGTCCGTCTGACCTCTTGGACTCCCCCCAGCCCCACCATATGTGCTGGACCGATCTTGACCTATGATCGTTTCTAACTTTTATTATTTCTTTACCACTTTAAATGTGCATGATATATATTCAACAAAATGCATGTTCATCCATGTCTGTAAACTTTAATTGGTACTGTGGAGCAAGTGATTGATGTTGATATTGGAATTGAACGATTTTAGAAAGAAGTTCACCCTAACTCGTATTATCTTGCAGATCATTCCAGGAAGGAAAATGTCAAATGATCATTTCTTTTGTAGCGTCAGAGATTATCGTTTCTTGCTTTTGCTTAACATAGCAGTTGGTTGCTCATCAGGTATAGCATGGACATATATCTTACTAACCAATTGCAAGATATGCCACTACCCATTCATCTCAGCATATGAGGAGAAATGTTCGAGCTTCACGGTCTCCAAGACATTTTAAGTACATGATGAATCTTTTCTTTTCACGGTGATTGTTAATATGATGAAATATTGCATAGCTTAATCTTGTTTTTTAGATTCAGTGTGCTGTGCCCAAGTTCCTTCATAATGCTTGCACAAAAAACCATGTGTTTGCTCCCAGTTCTTCAAGTTACTTTATTTAGCACTGATTTTGGTGATTATACTATTACCTTGGTAGCTCATACTTGGTAAAGATTACAGCTAACATTCCTTAGTGTTTCTTGCATGTTCAACTGTCTTCCCTTGTCATTTTGATAATAAAAAAGAGATCCATATATTTATCTCTAGGCTTTTCCATTTCATATTTAACGAGTAGTTTTCTTTTTATCCATCTTTATATGCAATTTACATTCACACCTTGCACCATGTTGGCATACAACTCATTTATCTTATCTTGCGACTTGCACCAGTTAAAGTACCCAAACCTTATCCAAAGACATGGGCAATCGATCTGTTGCAAGGAGGTGTTACAGCGGAGACTAATCCATGCATGGTTTTATGTGGCTGTTGGGTGGTATGGACAGAGAGAATAATAGAAGGCATGGGTAAGGAGGACGGTCGACCATGTCATCAGTGAGGTGGGATGTGGATATGTCCATGGACCATGTAAATTCTGACGAACGGAGGATGGCTAATGCTCCGGTGAAGAAGAATAGATGGAAACCACTGAAGGAATCAGAAACAAAGATAAAAATCAATGTGCCTTTTGCTAGAGAGGAGGAGAAGGGCAGCAATTTGGAGGGATAGTTCGGGATCCATGTTGCGAGCCCAAGCTTTTTGGTATGATCATGCAGCCAACCCTTTGGTTATGGAGGCCTTACTAGTGCGTGATGGTGTACACATGGCGACCGAAAGAGGCATCACGTGAGTTCATGTGGAAACATATGCTCAATGGGTGGTCGAGATATGGAATTGTTTGGAGTTTCAAAGATAAAAATTGGAGGGATTCTGAGTGAGGTCAAGGAGATGAGTGCTAATTTATCCTTGTTTAATCTGATCCTTAATCTATAGGAAGGGATGCTAGCACGATGGCTCATTGCTGTGATAAGCGACTAGTGAAGCTAGACGTAGATGTTTATGGCTAAACTATGTGCCCCCTTTTATTGTTGAGAGTCTTCAACATGATTGTAATACTATGGAGTAATCAATAAAGCTCTATGATTTGGAAAAAAAGATGCAACAAGAACGTTGTTAGGGGAAAATATCTGGTGCTACGGGAGCACCTAAACTTGGGTGCTCCAGCATGATCTCACCCATGGATCTGAGATCCAGCGGTCAGAACACATAAGTGAATAGTGGTATTTTGTCTTTTGTCTTTTTGTGACACTATTCATGGTGAGTTTGTCTTCTTGTCTCTTCTTATTGTTTCAAATTTTGATTTGAATTTTTTACAGTTTGAAGATACCTATCTGGTGAACACTCACAAGTTTTTCGGAATTGTTTGGAACATTTAAATGTGTTTTAAAAAATGGTAGCATGATAGCATCTAATGTGTGGTAGCACATGATATTCTTCCATGTTGTTAGATGCAAAAGAAAATTGAGGAATCTAATTCGTGCTACCAAGTAGCAATGTCTGCATCATGTTTTTCATATTTATGGAGGAAAGGATGTAGATATTTGAGTATGCTGAAAAACAAGCCTATCATTGGTTTGCGTAGTGGTTACTGGTTAGCATATGAGTATGAACTTTGAGTATCTCTTGGGTATATTAAAAGCAATATTGTCTCCACTTTGCACTATTTTCACGTATAAAAAGCTTGTGAATCCATGTTTGTTTCTTCGCCATAGTCTTGGGAAGGTACAAAAATTCTTGGATAACTATTTAAGTAATGGTTCTGGGATAATTATTTTATAAGGATTATTAATTGGCATTAATTGTCACAAAATCTCAAATAAATTCTACTCTCCATATGCTGACATGTTACTACTCTATTACACATTTTGACTTTATGATGAACCATTTAATACAAAATAATAACATAGTGCAAACAAACATTGTGATACAAGCTTTATCAATGGTATGATACATGGGCTGACAGAGCGCGCCAACCCTTCAAGTGCAAACTAACTTATGCAATTATGTAGCACTATCAGCTTGTCCATGCTAAGTGGATGGCTTCTTGTCCAAGTAAACATTCCAGCCTGAACTGACCAGTCCATTAAAAAATATCATATGATGCCAGCTACAACACCATTTCTTCCAATTTCCCCCACACTAGCATTTCCATCTAGCCAAATTTTCACAACATCAATTCGTTTGCCTTCCATCTAACCATATCCCTTGCAGTCCTCGAGTGGCATGGGTGGAAGGTAACCAGTTAGATTCCAACCGGAACCCCCATTTCCCCCCTATACGCATGGACGGACAACATGGTCCATGCATAAAAACACCACCCAATCGAACCCCCCATACCTAGTCACCCGTTTGAGTTGTCCGATAACGCTCATACCCATCTCATATATGGAGCAGATTTGGGGCTGCCCGGACAAGCCTACCATGTTGGATCCGATAGGTCGGTCCCATCATAGTCACTTCCCGCACTCCCTGCTCACCTTTCCCAACCAGGTTTTGGCCAGAGAAGAGCTCCGCGGTGGTCACATTTCCGTCAAGCATTTTTTTGCCACCACCCCCTCCATGAACCGTCGGTGCTCTCCGACATCTTTGCTAACCATCTGACTATCCAATATGTGGTCTTCTCTGACCTGCAACCCTCATCTCCACACGCCGCCTCTACTGTATGATCAGCCGCCTTCCACACTCTACCGTCGCTGCCGTCCACCATGGTCTCCTGAGTAGGGATGCAAGCGGACGTGTCCGCGAAGCAAAAAAAACAAAGCTAATCACTGCTACTTTAATAATTGTGCTAATGCAAAACTGGGAGTATTTGACAAAAAACTACCACATTAGGGGTATCCATCCCACAGAACTAACACTTTCAAAAAAGTGACTAATAACTACCGAAAATTTCAAAATTTGTGGCAAAAAACTACCAAGTCGTGTTGATCGTCCATTTAGCCGTTTTAACCACTTAACTGACAGGGATGGCCCACATGGCAGGCCGACGGCGGCCCTAACGACTAACGGACTCCCGCTCGCGGCCGTTAGTGGCCCGGCTCGGTAGGAACCAGCCAGGGGCTAGGTCAAAACGACCGACCGACCGGCCGACCCTCACTCACTCTCAGTCACTCACTCCTCTCCCCGAGCTCTCTTCTTCCTCTGTTTCCTCCGATGACTGCGACGCGATGGCGCGAGGATGCCTTCCTGGCCCAACAGCAACGAGACATCCAACGCCGACGATGACGAGTACATGGATGAGTACAGCAGCATGCAAATGGAGTATTTTGTAAGTGGGCTCACTCTGTTCTCTCCTATGCTAGGGTTAGGGTTAGGGTTTGAGCTCACTCTGCTCTTCCATGTAGTTCTTATGTGTGAGGTGTTGTGGCTGATATATATGGGGTTGGTACTGCAGCAAACTCCTGACACGGTGATAGATCCAAGTTTCAGTGGGCTTGTGGTTGATTCTGACCGTAAGTGCATCCTGCACAGGCAGAGACCAGGCAGGTTTGTGGCATTTGAAGGGACTGACACTGGAAGGAGATTCATTGGATGTGCTACTACGGTAAGAGCAACTATTGTTAGTGGTTTTCATGTGTAGATTTATTTGGTGGTACATAGTGCAAACAACATTGATATTCTTGTTGTTTCAGTATTTGTTTACTGAAAACTGAAGTACAAAGCTGGTGTGGTGTTCATGTGTTAGCTAAATCTCTGATAGGAACTGAATTTAGGCAGCATCTAAAATTGGTCTAACTGAATTTCTTTGCTACTGCATTCAGACAAACATTGATATGTATGTATGAATTATGTAACTGAATTTTACTGGATTTAGTTATCATTAATATTTCACTGCATTTTCAGGATGGTGTGAACTGTGGTGTTCTGGAGTGGGTAGATGCCCCTTGGCCAGTAATTTTGCAGAGGTGTTTAACCAATCTGTGGGATATGTATCATGAGGAGAACCTTGGTAGAGTCCAAGACAAAGAAGCTCATGAGATAGAGGTTGAGAAACTAAAGAAGGAGCTGGATTCTCTTGCCAATCAGTACAGTCAGCTTGTGGATGATGTATCCAAGTTGTTTGATTACAAGGATGGGTAGAAATCCCATGACATGGATTACACAAGCCAGGCAATCAATGAACTTAAGGAGAAGAAGCATCAGCTTGAGGAGTAGGCAAAGATTGAGGTTCAAATGGAGAAGCTTAAGCTGAAGAAAGAACAGAGGTGCATCCTGCAGAGTCAAGCTGATATCATTCAAAACACCAGGAAGGCCATGAAGGAGATACAAGTGGAGAGAGACCTCCTTAAAGAAGAGAAGAAGCTGGAGCATGTCATTTCTGAGCTACTGAAGGCTGGTCATGGGTGCAAGGAAAAGCTGGACAAGATCAAAGAAGTTGTCATGGAGGAGTGATTTTTTAGGCGTGGTTGGTAAGTAAATATGAGGCCTCTGTATATAACTGGCCTAGCAATGAAGGAGTCTGATGCAAATATGCATCTCAGTACTAATATTAGCTAATGAACTGCCTAAGCCTAAGAACTGTCTATGGTTTCAGATCATTTTGGTTGTGGTGTGGGGTGCTGTTATGGCCCTGATCTGTAATGCTCTAAGATGATGTTATCTTTAATGTCCTGATGCTAAGTTAAGAACCTTATTATCTAAGCCTGCTGCAGTATCTATCTGTCTTTTTTATCCTACCTGCAATATGGTCCTGAGAAGTTTGTTGTAACATTTCACAGATTGCACAAACTTGGTAACACTGAACAAAGGTAGGTAGTTCACATAGGAGGCACCATAGGTAGCATTACATAGATAGCACAATACTTGCTAAAACTGAAGATTACTGACACTGACGAAACTGACATAGGTAGTTCAATTGACGAAACTGACATAGGTAGTTCAGCTACTGACGAAACTGAATCTGAAACTTATAGTTTCAGATTAACTTAGTTGTCTGTCCTGCTAAGCTTCCGGATCGTCGTACCTCTTGCTTCAGTTGGGTGGGATTTGGATGCACCTCCACCTCCTCTTCCTCTTCGTATTCATCGATGACGATGATGGGAGGAGGACGGCGGCGAGCCTGCACAGCTGGCTGTGCGACGATCTGTAGGTCGTCGTCGTCTTCATGCACCTCTGCTGCGTTTGCATTTGATGTAGCTTGTGCTGGAGTGACATAGCGGTGGTCTGCCCACCGTTGCCTCTGCCCAGCATCGCTGGAGTCGGCCTCCTTCATTGCCCATAGGAGAATGTCGATGGGCATGACCACCTTACCTGGGTTTCCACAGCGCTGCTCCATGCGCTGCTTCTCCTCGCTAGTCGCCTTCTTCCTCACTTCCTCTGCTGCATCTACCAGCCCAATAGTGCTGGTGTACCTCATGGCGACCTTCATGTAGTCGAGGAAGAGTTCTTGGTCGCCGCGTGCTGAACCAAGAAGCATGGAAACCCATCCCTTGCCAGTTGGGAATGGGTTTAGCCATGGGTCTTGGGAAGGGGAAGAGGAAGAACCAGCCATGGTTGGAGCTAGGGAGAGGAGGAGTAGTTGTGAGTGCGGCAGAAGTGAGGTGGATAGGTGTTGGAGTAGTAGTTATATGGAGGAGTTAAGTGGGGGAGATGTTGTGTGGCAGTGGAGTAGTAATAGTGAGGAGATTTTACTAGTCTGTACAGGTGGTAGATGTGATGTATTTAATGTTCACAGTTTCAGTGTGTTGAAACTTGTGATAATTTGCTGCCATTTCTCATCAGGAAAGTGAAAGTTAGGTTGGAATGTAACCAAACGCAAAAAAGATTTCTCAAGTATTTACAGACATTCATGAACATAAACCTGATTCATCAACTTAAACCAAATTTAGAAACATTCAGCAATGCTTAGATAGCATGATCCTTCACCAGATTCAGACAGAGACAGAGACGAAACATTTAGTACCAGGCATTAAAACGCATAAAACATAGATAGTTCGAGCTGATTTAACCAAACTTAGTACTAATACAAACGACAAAGCTGACGATAATTTGTCGCCGCATCTCCATTGTTGCATGCTCTCTCACTCTGCAGACAACAAAGATGACGCCACTCTGAACATTCAGAAGTAACAACAATAAGTGCAGGCAAATGCAGTATAAAGGAAGAAATAAGTTCAGAGACATACATAAACAGAAAACACAGAGCATGCAGAGAACATGCAGAGAACTAATCTTCTCTTCCTTCGAACGCAGCCAACATCCTCGTCCACCAAGTCCTTGTTACTTGGAACCGACGGAAGCTTGCCCTATCTCTTGCCCACCAGATGACAAGGTCATCCGTGATGTGCGTTCCTTCTGGGAACGCCTCATTGAACTGCTTGACATTGTTGGCGTTGCGTTCTGTAATAATCCTGACAGCCAGCCTCCGTCGTCGCTCCAGCGTGTGCGCTCTGCGATTGGCCCTTGCAGCAGCCCTATCAACCTCCTCATTGTCATCCACTAGCTCTTCTAATGTTGGATCCATCTCTGGCTGAACTAGGGTCCGCGTGCTTTCGCGGCGGCTAGGTTTTGGGTTAGGGGAAAGAGGTTGTACGATCACTGCGTCTTTTGTAGACAGAATGGCAGGCTTGGGAGGGGGGCAGAGAGATCCAATAACCAAGCCCAGTACCAGGCCCAAATTAATAAAGCATAACAGGGCAGCAGGCCCATCTTAGACAAGTTCAGTTTCAGACAAGTTCAGTTTCAGACAAGTTCAGACAAGTGCAGATACTAAGAGCAAAAACTAAGTGCAGAAACTAAGTTCAGAAAAGTTCAGAAACTAAGTTCAGACTTACCATTAGTTACCACTTTCATAGAAGTAGCCCTTCAATTTGGAGCTTGGATACCTCTTCCTTTTGGTCCCTGCCAAACCTTGTGCAGAAGTTGTGGCAGATCTTGGTGCACTGAAATCAGAATTTCTCCCTCTACCTGCAGGCCTGCCCCTTCTGGATGTATGTAACATCCCAAATTTTCAATTTGGAATGTTTTACAATTATTAGCTAAGCATCTATGCATTTTGTTTGAATTGAGTGGCATTTGGAAATTTCAGAGGCATTTGAGTTTTATTTGAATTTGAATTTGATTTTGGCAATTGAAATTTATTTCAAAAATACCTGACAAATACTTGAGCAAAACTATGAGAGGAGTAAACATGACACTCCAAAGAAAAATGTCAGAAGAAAATATTGCCAAAAAAGTTTGAATTCAAATTTGATTTTATTTGGAATCTACAAAAAAAATGTTTTTATTTTTGTTTCTGTTTTGCCTCTGGAAAAATGTTCATGTTGTAGGATTTATTTTCCCGATTTTATTGATATATATATGCCCTATATAAAAATATTATAGTTTTCGCGTATATTAGTTTTTTCTCTCTGTGGTTTTTCAAAAAAAATATCCAAGGCGCCAGCGAGGCCAACCGGCCCATCCAGCGCCGAGCCGCAGCCCACCAGCGACCGAGTCGGCCTGCCCCAGCGCCCGACGCACGAACCCTCTCCCCCTCGGTCGCCCGCTCGCTCTCCTCTCTCCCTCTCTCACCGACGCGCCGACCCCACCCCTTCTCTTTCCCCTCGCCCATGCTATGCCGCGCCAGAGCACGTTCGACGCCGCCGCCGCGTCCGAATTCCACGGGATCACGATCCCGAGTCGCCCAGCCCCAAGTTGATGCCCTATAAATACTTACGCCCTTCCTCCCCCGATCCCCCTAAAACCCTAGCCCAAAACCCACCGCAGCTCGCGCCCTCGCCATCCCGATCTCGCTGCTGCCGCCGCAGTTCGCCGCCCGTTCCGACTCCGGTGAGCACTCCCTCGACTCCAATTTCCACCCACGTACTCCCCTCGACGTTTCCCACCTTTTTGACATGGTATTCCGCCCTCTTACGCACAGCAGAGACGACCCCGAGCTCGTCCGCCACCCGCCGGAGCTGCAGAGCACCGGGCTCTATTTCGCCTCGCCCTCGACGTCTTCGACTTCCCCGAGCTCCACCAAGGCTGACCCCGACTTCCCCAAGCTCCGCCGCATCGCCCCAACGTCACCTCCTTCCTCCCCGACGACCGGAGCCACCGCACCGCCATCGCCCGAGTCGCAGCTATCGTCTACGTCCATCCCCGCCGTTTGCTGTAAGCCCGAGCTCCCCTCCACCGTTAGATCTCGCATGTACGGCTTAGATTAGATCCGCGAAGGGTTAGGTTATTTTCAATAGATCGGTTTAGTTTACGGTTTATTTGCGGTCTAGTTCCTAATTTAGTTAGACCGGCCCGATCGGTTTATTCTGCTTAGCCCGTATACGTTTCAGTTAAAGATCGCTCGCGCGTTAGATAGTTTTAGAGCGCTCAGTATTTCGGCCCGTTAGCACCCTAGTTGTTTTATTTTAATTTTCGTTTCTGTTTTTAACAGAATAGTTCCAGTTTTGTAAAATCCATATCTTTTAGGTTATTTAATATTTTTAGTTGATTCCTTTTGCTCTGGTTTGAAAATTTCCTATAGTTTCTGTAGAAAATTAGATTCGGCCATGTTCAGGTTTTTTAAAATTGTTTTATATTTGTTTTAGTCAGATTAGTTTTTCTGCTATAAATTGAGTTAGGATTATTTTATTTTAGTGATTCTTTTTGTCACTGCTTTGTTTTGACCTTGCCTAGCAGTAGGAATTTATTTGGGTATTTTTAGTCTTTATTAAAAATAGTTTTTATGCGAAAACAAGCTTTTCTAGTTTTATTTAGCTTGCTGCTATTTTCTGCTGTTCTAGTTATTTTAAAATTTTATTTTACCTCTGTTATAATTTATTTTAGGTTAGTTTCTGTACTTTTAGAACGTGAACTTTCATTTACAGAAAATAAAAAGTTTATTTTATTTTCTTGTTAGTTGTTGGCTTGGAATTCTTCGAGTTTTCTTTGGTTTTGGTTTGATTGTTTTGTGTGATTTATGTTAGCATGCTGTTATGTTAAGTGATTGTATGTTCGTATGCTTATATGATTATTGTTTGCTTCGATAGAATTTCCGGAGTGCGAAGCCTGCTATTACGAGTCGCTAGCTTTCGAAGACCGTCAGCCAGGCAAGTCATTTGATCATGTTTTACAATACCTATGATTTGGTTGAATTAGAATTATGCCTCCCCACCATGCATGCAGTAGGAGAATTTTAAGTTACGTTCTTGAGTAGTATCATGAGGTAGGATGAATCCACTTCCCCTTACCATTGCCCGGGACGATGTAGTTTATTTTGCTATGCTCGAAGACGGGGTTGGTTGAGAGATTCATAAGGGAGATGTGAGAGTCAAGATGATGACAACCCCATGATTTCAAGCTCAAGATGAACTTCAAATTCACTACTGGATGGAGGACGGTTGACGGGCACCCTGGAGAAACCAGCGGATGGCCGGGATGCATGGAGAAGCGCCATGACATCTTGCGGAAAGCTTCACCCAGCCACGAAGAGACGGATGGATACACCTTGACCGGAAGCTTACCTGTGTAGCCGCAAGCCATTATGGGCTCTGGCTGGGTTGACCCTAGGCGTGACTCTGGACGGACGGTGCCAGCAGATGTAGAAGAACGGTAGGACATGGATGGGCACCGGCAGTGCCCAGAGAAACTCTACGGAAGACCCTATTTCGTTCGTCCCGTCTTCAAACACCAGGCAGTGCGATGACATAAAGGAGGGAACAATTCTTGCGGGTAAAGTGCACAAGGCTCTGCAGAGTAGCAACCTAATCGATTAGCCGTGTCCCCGGTTACGGACAAATGAGCCTCTGGAAATTGGAGTATTTCGGAAATCTCAACACCGAACTTAATAAATTAATTGAGGGGTTATTTAATAATTGGGAATGAGACATTGGTTGGCGGAACCATCTCAATAACAACCAACATTTTTTAGTAATTGCAAGCAAGTCCTTTGCTATAGAGAAAATTGGCTTTTTCGCAAAAACATAAAACTTAGAGCCCCACAGCCAAATTGCATATAGTGTTAGTAATTTTATTGCTATTCTCTCTTCATGACTTGCCGGCATATTCAAAATGCTGACCTACACGGCTGCAACGTCTTATCTTGCAGAGGAGTTTTCCGACCAGGAGTGAAGCTACGATCCGCGCTTGGCGATTGCCCTATGGAGTTGGATGGACTCGCTATTCGTCTACGCTTCCGCAGCTTTATTTAGTTTATTTCTCATGAGTTGGCCTTCGGTCGAATTTATTCTATTGTAATAAAGACTTGATATGAGAATCGTGTAATAAATTCAGGTGTGTTTGAACTTTGAATCTTTTCATCAATGTACTGTGTGTGCCAGGATGATCTTGGGATGGTATAGCTACACAGAGACTTGACCGGTTTTGGGTCGGGTCGTTACAGAGATGGTATCAGAGCACACGCTGACCATAGGACGTAACCCCTAGGATCGGAAAACCATAGGAAGAGACTATTTTATTTCATGTCCTTATCATTCCGTAATTCTCCCCTATTCATTTATGACTTCTCTCTGATTTTCAACATTCTAGATGGCCGTCAAGTGCATCCCAGTTCTGCTCCCGGAGTTTTGCCAGCCAGATGAGACAATGCTTTTCGGCAGGAGGCTGGTCCAGATCACCAATGAATTGAAGATTGCTCTGCCGTCTATCACCGGGACCCCTATCATGGCATTTCCAGAAGATCGTCGCTATAGGATTAAGGTGCACATACCAGGGAGGACTTTCGGAAGTCTCTCGGCGCCCGTTGACTTCCGGTTCACTGCCCCCACTTGGATCCTCGGGAGATACATAGCAGTTCATAGTGCACTTGGACGCATCCAGGAGGAATACAGGGTCGAGCTTGTTGGATCAGACCACACCATGATTTCTCGCAGGACTGCAGATGGAGAGATCATCCGCACCATAGATGACGACTCCGTTCGCTCATATGTCCAAGACTTGGAGGCTCACATCAGGGCTCTAGAGGTTCAGATGCGCAGGAGCTTGAAGACGGTCCAAAAGTTGCATCTTCGCGAAATTGAACTGGAGGATGCAGCACGTGAAGCCCACTATGAGCATGAGGATGAAGTCAAGGATTTCATGGATAGAGTCGACAAGCTGAAGGTTGATGTTGCCGCATTAGAGGAGAAGATGGAACTGGGAGAAGACCTCTTTCCGAGTGGAGATGATGGACCCCTCGTGAGCAATGACCAGGATTATGAAGAGAGCTCCACCGAAGGAAGCTGCAAGAGGAGGCACCGCACCAGGAGACGACGCACCAGAGGACGCCGCACCGGAGGACGCAAGGATAATTGATGAAGACATTTAGTCGACCGCCATGTTATTTTTTTTCCGTCGATCAGTTAGGCCGTTATTTCGATTAGTCGTGAGATTTTGTAATCCGAGAATGAACCTTGTTTGAGATGAATGAATAAATGATTGGTGTGATTATGATTGTGCATTCATATGGGTAGTGATATTTTCTCATTAGACCCTTGTTCTATTCTAATTTCTCATCCACTCCAAAACACCAGATGCCTCCGAGACGTGACCCCGGTTCCAACTTTCCGCCGGAGCTCACCCAGCTGATCCAGCAGCAGAATACCCTGATGCAGATACTCATCCAGAACCACAACAACAACAACAACAACAACAACAACAACAACAACAACAACAACAACAACAACAACAACAACAACAACAACAACAACAACAACAACAACAACAACAACAACAACAACAATCCACCGCCACCACCCCCTGTTGACAACTTGACCCGCTTCCTAAGGCTGAATCCGCCAGTGTTCTCTAGCAGCACTGAGCCGATTGTGGCCGATGATTGGCTTCGCAAGGTCGGAAGGGAGTTAGTCACTGCTGGATGCACAGATGCAGAGAAGGTGCGCTTCGCCGCGCATCAGCTTGATGGACCTGCAGCCTCTTGGTGGGAGAACTACACCACCACTTATTCGGTCGCCACCATGACATGGGATCAGTTCCAGCAGGCTTTCCGCACCGCTCATGTCTCAGCTGGAGCCATGAGTCTGAAGAAGCGTGAGTTCCGCAACTTACGCCAGGGGAACCATACTGTGGGGCAGTACGTGGATGAGTTCAGCAAATTATCTCGCTATGCCCCAGATGATGTGGCCACAGATGCCGCAAAGCAGGAGAAGTTTCTCGAGGGACTCAATGATGAGCTGGGAATGCAGCTAATGGTGGCTACCTTCAACAACTATCAGGAGCTGGTAGACAAGGCCACCATACTTGAAGGCAAGCAGCAGCAGATTGATAGCCGCAAGCAGAAATATGGCCAGGGAAAGTACAACTCCGGAGCTCAGCAGAAGCCCCGCTATGCCCCATACTCGGGAGGACATACCCATCACAACCATGGAGGACATAATCATGGAGGACATAACCATGGAGGGAATGGGAACAATCGCAACCACGACAACAACTCCAAGTCAGGCAATGGAGGCAATGGCAACCAGCATCGTCCTGCCCCAGCTCAGAAGGATCTGAGTCACATCACCTGTTTCAAGTGCCAGAAGATAGGACACTATGCCACCAACTGCCCGGAGGCCAAGCAGAGGAATGGAAACGGCAACGGCAATGGAAGCTCAGCAAAGAAGCCCAACCCTTTTCCTCGTGCTCAGGTGAATCACATTGACGTGGAGGATGTCTATGATCAGCCAGAAACTGTGGTTGGTAAGTTTTTATTAAATTCACGTCCAGTATTGATACTCTTTGATTCCGGTGCAACGCATTCATTCATATCAAGGGTAGTTGTGGAAAAGTACGGGTTGTCCACTAGAACCCTTAGAACCCAGCTTCAGGTCACTTCCCCAGGAGGAGAGATGACGGCAGGCTTAGGCTGTCATTCGACCCTCAGCATCGGAAATCATGATTTTCCCGCAGACCTCATAGTATTGGAATCCCAGAGTCTGGATGTAATCCTAGGCATGGATTGGTTGACCAAGTTTGAAGGAAACATCGACTGTGCCCGCAAGACGATTTTGCTCACCACCCCGGAGCAGAAGAGGATCAAGTATGTATCCAGACGCACACCGATGAAGAATCGGGTGAATTCCCTCACGGGTGTTGTTTAGGAGGAAGTGCCCGTAGTGCAAGATTTTCCTGATGTATTTGAGGAATTACCAGGAATGCCACCGGACAGAGATATTGAATTTCTGATTGAGTTATTGCCCGACACAGCCCCAATATCCAAGAGACCCTATCGGATACCCCCGAATGATTTGGAAGAGATCAAGAAGCAAATCAAGGAATTATTGGGTAAGGGATATATTCGGCCAAGCTCGTCACCTTGGGGAGCCCCAGTTCTTTTGGTAGAGAAGAAGGATGGAACCCTGAGGATGGTTGTGGATTATCATTCATTGAACGACGTGACCATCAAGAACAAGTACCCTTTGCCGATGATTAACGATTTATTTGATCAGCTAGTTGGAGCCAAGGTATTCTCCAAGATCGATCTTCGATCAGGGTATCATTAGTTGAAGATTTGTGAACAGGATATACCCAAAACAGCTTTCACCACCAGGTATGGTTTATATGAGTATACCGTCATGTCATTCGGATTGACTAATGCCCCTGTGTATTTTATGAGCATGATGAACTAAGTATTTATGGAATATCTGGACAAGTTTGTCGTGGTGTTCATCGATGACATATTGCTTTTCTCCAAGAGCGAGGAAGAGCATAAGGAACATTTGCGTCTAGTTCTGGAGAAACTCCGAGAACATCAGTTATATGCCAAGTTCAGCAAATGTGAATTTTGGTTGAAGGAAGTCGAATTCCTCGGACATGTTATTTCAGGAGAAGGAATAGCAGTCGACCCCACCAAGGTTGAATCGGTTACCAACTGGCAGTCCCCCACCTCAGTCAAGGAGATCCGCGGTTTTCTCGGACTCGCGGGATATTATCGGAGATTTATTGAGAATTTCTCCAACATTGCTAAACCCATGACCGAGCTGCTGAAGAAGGAAGCCAAGTACAATTGGACCGAGGATTGTGAAGCCAGTTTTCAGGAGCTGAAGAAACGTCTGGTTACAACCCTAGTGCTCATTTTGCCGGACATACACAAGGATTACCAGGTATATTGTGATGCTTCTCGTCAAGGACTCGGAGGAGTGCTCATGCAGGAAGGAGAAGTTGTAGCTTATACCTCCAGACAGCTACGACCTCACGAGATGAATTATGCCACACACGATTTGGAGTTAGCAGCCGTAGTGCACGCACTCAAGACATGGAGACATTTCCTTGTCGGAAATAGTTGTGATGTTTACACGGATCATAAGAGCCTGAAGTATATTTTCACGCAAAAGGAATTGAACCTCAGACAGAGGAGATGGCTAGAGTTGATCAAGGACTATGACATGAGATTGCATTATCACCCAGGGAAGGCAAATGTTGTAGCAGATGCCTTGAGCCGTAAAAGCTATGTGA
Source organism: Aegilops umbellulata (assembly GCA_032464435.1). Classification (NCBI taxonomy): domain Eukaryota; kingdom Viridiplantae; phylum Streptophyta; class Magnoliopsida; order Poales; family Poaceae; genus Aegilops; species Aegilops umbellulata. The sequence goes on from CP136058.1 coordinate 339,625,182, forward strand.
ACACCCTCATAGCTGGAGGATTACCTCAGGAATTAGCCGACGATCTCAGAGAGCTCCGACTTGAGATAGTACCGACAGGATATGTCGCCACCCTGGATATTCAGTCCACTTTGACTGAAAGAATCCGTGAAGCCCAGAAGATGGACAAGGAAATTGCAGAGATAAAGGAAAGATGAGCAACGGAAAGGCTAAAGGTTTTCGTGAAGACGAGCACGGAACTTTATGGTTTGAGGATCGCATCTATGTGCCTAATGACCCAGAGGTCAGGAAGTTAATTCTTCAGGAGGCCCATGATTCACCGTACTCGATTCACCCAGGCAACACCAAGATGTATCTAGATTTGAAGGAAAGTTTCTGGTGGACAGGTATGAAGAAGGATATTGCCGAGTACGTAGCAGTATGCGATGTTTGTCAACGAGTAAAAGCGGAACATCACAAGCCAGCAGGGTTACTTCAACCACTGCCGATTCCCGAGTGGAAATGGGAAAAACTTGGGATGGATTTTATCACAGGATTACCGAGGACCCGTTCAGGTTATGATTCCATCTGGGTAGTGGTTGATCGCTTGACCAAGGTAGCTCATTTCATTCCCGTGAAGACTACATATACCAGCGCTAAGTTAGCCAAGATATACATGACCAGGATCATATGTCTGCATGGAGTTCCGAGGAGTATCGTGTCAGATAGAGGAACGCAATTTACCTCAAAGTTTTGGAATCGGTTGCATGAAACTTTGGGTACGAGGCTGGAGTTCAGTACAGCTTTTCATCCGCAGACAGATGGACAGACCGAGAGTCAACCAGATTCTGGAGGACATGTTGAGAGCCTGTGCGCTAGACTATGGGTCTAGCTGGGATGACAATTTGCCATACGCAGAGTTCTCGTACAACAACAGCTATCAGGCCAGTCTGAAGATGGCCCCTTTCGAAGCTCTATACGGAAGGAGGTGTAGAACCCCATTGCTGTGGGATGGTGTTGGAGACCGAAATCTTTTTGTCCGATCTTATCAGAGACTCGAAGAGAAGGTCAAGATGATTCGAGATAGACTCAAGATAGCCCAGTCGAGACAGAAGAGTTATGCCGACAGTAAACGCAAGGAGGTAACATATGAAGTTGGAGACCAAGCATATCTCCGAGTGTCCCCACTTCAAGGAATCAAGAGGTTCAGTGTTAAAGGAAAATTAGCACCCAGGTTCATTGGCCCCTACAAAATCCTCGAACGCAGAGGAGAAGTTGCATACAATCTGGAATTGCCGGAAGGATTGTCAGGAGTTCACGATGTCTTCCATGTTTCCCAACTGAAGAAATGCCATGCTGAGATGGCCGATATTCCTTTGAGAGACACAGTGCCCCTAGAGTCCATACAGCTCGACAGTGATCTGACTTATGAGGAGAAACCCGTCAGAATTCTCAAGACTGCGAACAGAGTTACCCACGGCAAGATCATCAAGTTTTGCAAGGTTCTATGGAGTCATCATTCCGAGGAGGAAGCCACCTGGGAGCGAGAAGAAGATCTCCGCCGAGACCACGCACACCTATTTGCTAGCCAACCCGAATCTCGACGGCGAGATTCATCTTAAGGTGGGTAGGTTTGTAACATCCCAAATTTTCAATTTGGAATGTTTTACAATTATTAGCTAAGCATCTATGCATTTTGTTTGAATTGAGTGGCATTTGGAAATTTCAGAGGCATTTGAGTTTTATTTGAATTTGAATTTGATTTTAGCAATTGAAATTTATTTCAAAAATACCTGACAAATACTTGAGCAAAAGTATGAGAGGAGTAAACATGACACTCCAAAGAAAAATGTCAAAAGAAAATATTGCCAAAAAAGTTTGAATTCAAATTTGATTTTATTTGGAATCTACAAAAAAATGTTTTTATTTTTGTTTCTGTTTTGCCTCTGGAAAAAATGTTCATGTTGTAGGATTAATTTTCCTGATTTTATTGATATATATATGCCCTATATAAAAATATTATAGTTTTCACTTATATTAGTTTTTTCTCTCTGTGGTTTTTCAAAAAAAAATCCAAGGCGCCAGCCAGGCCAACCGGCCCAGCCATCCTCGAGCCGCAGCCCACCAGCGATCGAGCCGGCCTGCCCCAGCACCCGACACCCGAACCCTCTCCCCCTCGGTCGCCCGCTCGCTCTCCTCTCTCCCTCTCTCACCGACGCGCCAGCCCCACCCCTTCTCTTTCCCCTCGCCCAAGCTATGCCGCGCCAGAGCGCGTTCGACGCCGCCGCCGCGTCCGAATTCCACGGGATCACGATCCCGAGTCGCCCCCTGCCCCAAGTTGAGGCCCTATAAATACCTACGCCCTTCCTCCCCCGATCCCCCTAAAACCCTAGCCCAAAACCCACCGCAGCTCGCGCCCTCGCCATCCCGATCTCGCTGCTGCCGCCGCAATTCGCCGCCCGTTCCGACTCCGGTGAGCACTCCCGCGACTCCAATTTCCACCCACGTACTCCCCTCGACGTTTCCCACCTTTTTGACATGGTATTCCGCCCTCTTACCCACAGCAGAGACGACCCCGAGCTCGTCCGCCACCCGCCGGAGCTGCAGAGCACCGGGCTCTGTTTCGCCTCGCCCTCGACGTCTTCGACTTCCCCGAGCTCCACCAAGGCCGACCCTGACTTCCCCAAGCTCCACCGCATCGCCCCGATGTCACCTCCTTCCTCCCCGACGACCGGAGCCGCCGCACCGCCATCGCCTGACTCGCCGCCGTCGTCTACGTCCGTCGCCGCCGTCCGCTGTAAGCCCGAGCTCCCCTCCACCGTTAGATCTCGCATGTACGGCTTAGATTAGATCCGCGAAGGGTTAGGTTATTTTCAATAGATCGGTTTAGTTTACGCCTTTACGGTTTATTTGCGGTCTAGTTCCTAATTTAGTTAGATCGGCCCGATCGGTTTATTCTGCTTAGCCCGTATACGTTTCAGTTAAAGATCGCTCGCGCGTTAGATAGTTTTAGAGCGCTCAGTATTTCGGCCCGTTAGCGCCCTAGTTGTTTTATTTTAATTTTCGTTTCTGTTTTTAACAGAATAGTTCCAGTTTTGTAAAATCCGTATCTTTTAGGTTATTTAATATTTTTAGTTGATTCCTTTTGCTCTGGTTTGAAAATTTCCTATAGTTTCTGTAGAAAATTAGATTCGGCCATGTTCAGGTTTTTAAAATTTGTTTTATATTAGTTTTAGTCAGATTAGTTTTTCTGCTATAAATTGAGTTAGGATTATTTTATTTTAGTGATTCTTTTTGTCACTGCTTTGTTTTGACCTTGCCTAGCAGTAGGAATTTATTGGGTATTTTTAGTCTTTATTAAAAATAGTTTTTATGTGAAAACAAGCTTTTCTAGTTTTATTTAGCTTGCTGTTGTTTTCTGCTGTTCTAGTTATTTTAAAATTTTATTTTACCTCTGTTATAATCTATTTTAGATTAGTTTCTGTAGTTTTAGAACGTGAACTTTTGTTTACAGAAAATAAAAAGTTTATTTCATTTTCTTGTTAGTTGTTGGCTTGGAGTTCTTCGAGTTTTCTTTGGTTTTGGTTTGATTGTTTTGTGTGATTTATGTTAGCATGCTGTTATGTTAAGTGATTGTATGTTCGTATGCTTATATGATTATTGTTTGCTTCGATAGAATGTCCGGAGTGCGAAGCCTGCTATTACGAGTCGCTAGCTTTCGAAGACCGTCAGCCAGGCAAGTCATTTGATCATGTTTTACAATACCTATGATTTTGCTGCATTAGAATTATGCCTCCCCACCATGCATGCAGTAGGAGAATTTTAAGTTATGTTCTTGAGTAGTATCATGAGGTAGGATGAACCCACTTCCCCTTACCATTGCCCGGGACGATGTAGTTTATTTTGCTATGCTCGTAGACGGGGTTGGTTGAGATATTCATAAGGGAGATGTGAGAGTCAAGATGATGACAACCCCATGACTTCGAGCTCAAGATGGACTTCAAATTCACTACTGGGTGGAGGACGGTTGACGGGCACCCTGGAGAAACCAACGGATGGCCGGGATGCATGGAGAAGCGCCATGACATCTTGCGGAAAGCTTCACCCAGCCACGAAGAGACGGATGGATACACCTTGACCGGAAGCTTACCTGTGCAGCCGCAAGCCATTATGGGCTCTGGTTGGGTTGACCCTAGGCGTGTCTCTGGACGGACGGTGCCAGCAGATGTAGAAGAACGGTAGTGCCTAGAGAAACTCTACGGAAGACCCTGTTTCGTTCGTCCCGTCTTCAAACACCAGGCAGTGCGATGACATAAAGAAGGGAATGATTCTTGCGGGTAAAGTGCACAAGACTCTGCAGAGTAGCAACCTAATCGATTAGCCGTGTCCCCGGTTACGGACAAATGAGCCTCTGGAAATTGGAGTATTTCGGAAATCTCAACACCGAACTTAATAAATTAATTGAGGGGTTATTTAATAATTGGGAATGAGACATTGGTTGGCGGAACCATCTCAATAACAACCAACATTTTGTAGTAATTGCAAGCAAGTCCTTTGCTATAGGGAAAAATTGGCTTTTTCGCAAAAACATAAAACTTAGAGCCTCACAGCCAAATTACATATAGTGTTAGTAATTTTATTGCTATTCTCTCTTCATGACTTGCCGGCATATTCAAAATGCTGACCTACACTGCAACGTCTTATGTTGCAGAGGAGTTTTCCGACCAGGAGTGAGGCTACGATCCGCGCTTGGCGATTGCCCTATGGGGTCGGATGGACTCGCTATTCGTCTACGCTTCCGCAGCTTTATTTAGTTTATTTCTCATGAGTTGGCCTTCGGACGAATTTATTCTATTGTAATAAAGACTCGATATGAGAATCGTGTAATAAATTCAGGTGTGACTGAACTTTGAATCTTTTCATCAATGTACTGTGTGTGCCAGCATGATCTTAGGATGGTACAGTTACACAGAGACTTGACCGGTTTTGGGTCGGGTCGTTACAATGTACCAACAGGGGCTGGTGCTGATGCAGAAGGTCCTGGAGCAGAATGTGATGCTCTATTTGCTATTGCAGTAGGGGCTGATATGGTAGGATTGGCTCTTCTTCCAGTTGTAGCATGGCCTTGAGCTGGTGCAGCTGGTGTATCTGCATAAACTGCCCTGTTTTCCTGCATTCAAGAACCAGGACACATTTAGTGAGGTAGTACCATGGAAAAAGGAAACTTGTAAGTCATGTAGTTACCTGATGTTTGTTTTTCCTCATCTGAAGCTTAGGCCGCAGAGCCTTCTAGCAACTTGTATACTTGTGTCCTTCTAGCCCACAGTTACTACATGTTATCGTCCCCACCGTACTACTATCTCTTGGACCTGGAACTTCAAACTTCCCTTTCCTCCTTGCAGTTTGTTTTTTCCCTGCCTTTTCTTTAAAAACAGGAGGCTCAATGTCTGGTGTGTTTGTTTGAGGCCAGCAATCTGGACCAGGGACAGGGTATATAGTTTTTTTGTATGTCTCAACATATAATGTCTTCTTGAAAAATTCACTAACATAGTCCTCAGGATGCAGTTTTTGCTTTGTCATTGCAGATATGCCATGACTGTAAGGTACTCCTGACATGTTCCATCTCTTGCAATCACAGGTACATTTTTCCATGTCAACATAATATTGTTTTTCTTTGCTGGTAACTTGCCATATTGTTTCACCTGCTCTATTAGCCTGGCAATACTTGGCATATTTCTTGTTCTCTTCTAAAATCTCTGCATAGTTGGGTGTGATTGTCCACCTGCTAATCTGTAACTTCTCTCTGGTCTGCTGCCTCTTGATCATCTGCTTGGTCCTAATCCCTTCAAACATTGTCCTTATAGGCTTAGCCCTAACATCCAGTATCATCTTGTTGAACACTTCACTCAGGTTGTTCACCACTAGATCTGTTTTGCATGTATGATCCATAGCAAACCTAGCCCAAGCAGAAGCATCAATCCTTTTTAGCCATTTCCAAGCATCCTCACACTGTGCTTTCAAATCTGCCATCCCTAATTCATGACCATGTTTTGTGTAAGAGTAGCTAGCCTGGTCCACACATTTCTTTAGTTCCTGCCCCCTAAATCCAGCTGCTTGGAAATTTGCATATATGTGCCTAAGACAGTACCTTTGAGGCTCATTTATTGCCTTAAGCAAGCCCTGTGCATTAACAAATTAGTAATGCACATGATCAAACTTAAATAATTCCAATAGGTACTAAAACCACATTTATCTAGCATATTTGTGCATAAGACACTAACCTTTTGCCTGTCAGATATGATGGTGTATGTTCCAAACTTGTGGCCACTACCAATGCAACATCTCAACTGAGTTAAAAACCAAGTCCAATTCTCTCCATCTTCCTTGTCAACCACACCAAAAGCTATGGGGTAGATGTTGTTGTTGCCATCCCTTCCTGTGGCTACAAGTATTTGTTGTCCAGTGGTTAACTTGATGAAGCATCCATCAAGACCTGGATTAAGTGACAAATTAGCTACAACATAGAACTACTAGGAAACCACTAAGTAATAACAGTTAAATCTTCAAAAATTACCTATAAATGGTCTGCAACCATTAAGGAAACCTTCCTTTGAAGCTGCTAAATAGTAGAAAAGATACTTGAATCTAGGAGTAGGTGCTGGGTTTTCTGGATCTTCAAATGTTGTCACTATACACTTGCTCCCAGAGTTTGTATCAAGAACAGCTTGAAGATAATCTCTTAACCTCAAATACTGCTACTTGTGATCACCTTGCACCACATCAACAGCCTTCCTCCTTGCCCTATATGCCACACTCCTTGACACATCCACTGAAAACTTGGTATTTGTCTTTTTAATTAATGCATCCACAGGAGATCTAATGTCTTATCTCAATGCTTCATGTACTGGTCTGGACAACCACTTTGTAGTAACCTTTGTGGACTCTGCACATGCTCCACAAGTGTGCACAATATCACACTTCTTAATGCAGAAAGTTTTCTCATGAGATATTTTAGAGGCAGTGATATAAAAATCACATCCTTGTGCTCTCTCTGAGCACCAAACAATAATCCTATTTGGGGCATTTCTAGGGTATTGGAAGTTCCTCAATGTCCTAATGTGAAAATCCCTAAGTGCATCTCTGTACTCATAAACACTGGTGAAGCACAATCCCTTACAAAACTGTTCTTTTGGGTTTGGTAGTTTGGGATTGAACCATACCCTTTCCTTCAACTTCATATTCCTTCTCTTCCTAACACTTGGTAGTTTATAGGATCCTTCAGGATCATCTTCTTCATCACTAATGCCATAATCACCAGGAAAACATTTTTCATCAGCTTCAGGCAACCAATCTGGTTTTTCCATTTTCTCAGCCTCATTGTGTGATCTAATTGTTGGACCAGGATTTCTCACTGGCTTTAGTTTATGTGCCATTGGTCTATCTTCATCATCAGATGAAGAAACTGCTTGCAGTTCCACACTGTTGCCATCTGAATCAGACAGAAATTCTGATACATCAGTGTCACCTTCAAAATGATTGAGGTCAGCTTCTCTCTGAAGAATACTTTTCTTAAGCTCTTCCTTTATGTCCATGCTTGTATCCACCAACTTAGTGCAACTTTGTTGGGTGTTAATGCAATGATCAACAAAATAATAATCTCTGTTTTCATCTGCATTACACAGCTCATTTGCTCTCACAACTCTTATGTTCACACTCTTTTCATTTAGAGAGTGGAGCAACATCTGTTGCACATCATCTTCAGAAGATATTTTCTCTAAGCCTTCTATCCCTTTATGAGCATCACTAACATAGTACATATAATCATCAGAGCAGCAACCCTCACTCCTAATAAGAGATATCAGAGTCCCAAATGATATGTCTGACTGGTACATGTTTCTAACAACAGAATCTTTGCCTTCTAAATGGAACCAAATTCCTCATTTTGGGTCATCAATACTGGACAAAAGTGGAATGAATTATTATAAAGTTTCTAACTAGCACACTGCTAAAGTGGTCATCAATACTGGCACACTGCTAAAGTTTCTAACAATTTGCAATTACTCTGTTATCATACATTAGGGGAAATTGACCTAAAATACATCCTGTCAATAAAACTGAAAAAGAAGAAGATATGTTGTACCGGCCGCCTCCCGCACGAGGAAGCTTGCGCCGGCCACGAGGTGCACTTCTTGTCGTCGTGGTGGTGGAGCTGCCGCCAACTCCTGGGATGGCTCGTCGGTGGTCGAGCCGCCGCCGCCGCCAACTCCAGATTCAGGCTGTTGCGCCGCAAAGCTAGAGCTTCCTAGCCACGTATCGACCTTCGAAAAGTCGACGCGGCCCCCAACTACGCCAGGAGGTTGGCCGCCGAACAAATCGCCGCCGGGGTTTGGATCCAGCCTCCATTACCACCGACGCCTAGGGATATAGAGGAGAGAGCTCGGGGAGAGAGATGTGGTTCGGTCGGTCGGCCGGCCGGTCGGTCGTTTTGACCTAGCCCCTGGCTGGCTCCGACCGAGCCGGGCCACTAACGGCCGCGAGCGGGCGTCCGTTAGCCGTTAGGGCCGCCGTCGGCCTGCCATGTGGGCCATCCATGTCAGTTAAGCGGTTAAAACGGCTAAATGGACGATCAACACGACTTGATAGTTTTTTGCCACAAAATTTGAAATTTTCGGTAATTATTAGTCACTTTTTTGAAAGTGGTAGTTCTGTGGGACGGATACCCCTAATGTGGTAGTTTTTTGTCAAATACTCGCAAAACTGATGAATGCGGACGCTCACAGGCTTCGCGGGCGTGTCTGCCTGCATGCCTACTCTTGGGACACCAATGAGGATTGGTTTACCTTGGCGGCACTAGGAACACCACCTCCTAAGAATCTGACACAATATGATTTCTCCTAAGGTTTGCTTTATTTCGCGAAATTATGTTGAATTGATTTGACTTAGACATTGTTATCTAGGATTCAATATATGATTGCAGTGTTGGGAGGGGGTGGGGGTATGAAAATGGAGTTGAATAATTTTTTCAAATAAAAAATGTTTATTTGGAAGATTGGAATGCACCATCGACGAAATGAAGAAGGTTGAAGAAAAGTTAGCGCTAGGTCAAGAGGCAGACCTGAAGATGGAAGAAGTAATGAAGAAGATTGAAGAAGACAAGAAAGGATAGAAGAAGATAAGAAGAGTATTAAAAGAGATGGAGATGGAGTTGCATATTGCCCACGTCGTCAATGATCACAAGACCGAGATGGATGCAACTCGGTTGAAGAAGTGAAAGATCAAGAGATTTGCCGTCGAGAAGGAGATTTGCCTCTAACATGCATTTGGAGCTATTATTATCTTAGTCATGGCTAGCAAAAAGGCCCGTGCGTTGCAAGGGAAGAAAAAAAATGGCTGCACCCTCCTACGAGGCTTGAGAATGAGACTCTCCTTTCACAATGGAAGACTCATTCATGGTGAATGGAAAAGTGTTTTCCGAGGCGGATGCACTATGTTCAAATCATAGCATGTTTATAAACACAAAAATTAACTTATTCTAGATTTGTTTTGTGCCCTTTGAATTAGAGTAATACAAAATACAACAATGCACCTGTAAATATCTGAATACATATCAATATATCACATTCGAGATAAAAAAAGGACCATTGTTGAGAAAAATGTTTGGAAATTTCAAAAACAAATGATATTCATGCGTGCTTGCATATTTGACATAGATGGTTGAATCTACCACACACAAATTCATTTATCAGTTATCACTTACTTACAATGTTTATAGGCTGTAAACATTTTTGCATGTACCAAACTCAAAATCTATTTCAACATTAGAGATGTTACAGTTGACTCTGAACGAACATCATAACACCTATTAGGGCATCTTCAACGATAACCCGCAAATTTTCTTTGCGACGACTTCGGCTTCAACTGGCCTTCGCGGTTGGTGGACTAGAAGAAGAGAAACACGACGGCAACAAAATCGACTAGAACTCAATCTAACAAACTGGAAGCAAAAGACTTCCGCAATCATACCAAAAACAGAAGCCACATGCCTATTGGTTAATTGCCACACATGAGTCCGTGCCACCAACACTAGCATGCTGCCAAGCTCGCACCAAGTCCAGCAGAAACAGAAGTGCTCCAATCCAATCCAAGCACAAGTAACCCCACCTCCACCTGTGCATCTCTCTCCAGGCGTCATTGAAGGCGGGCCGCCAGCAACGCATACAATATGCCATGCCGTGCCTGCCGGCCGATCTGTTGGGAGCCGTCCATTGCTCCATGATCAATTGCATGCACGCGCCCACATGGAGTGCGTTACTACTATCAATGGCCTCCATCGATCCTACTTTAAGTACTACGCCGTTTATTTGAGCAACCTAACCATCGCTGTCGATGTAGGGTACATGCATTGCATTCTCTCCTCACTCTTTCGGTGGTAAATAAGTGGAGAGCACAGTGCTCATATGATATGGTGCAGTAGCAGTACCGGACCTACATCTTCGTCTTTGATTGGACGGACGTGTGCCGCGGATCTAGCGATAGGTTCGTGGACCATCTTCTTCTGCCTCGGCCGTACGTAGATCAACAAGATTCAAGAGGGCCAACTAACACAGTCTTACAAATCCAAATTAGCTGGATGTCAGTCGCCTGAATCTGAAATTTATGTCATTTAATTTTTTTTGGGAAGGAAGCAGCAGCTGCTGGGTTTACTGAGGCTCAGGGATGCCAGCAAGGCCTCGGCAGTCGGTGCCGACGGAGGCAAGTATGAAACTTGATGGTTCGAGGGTGGGGGTGTAGGGCTCACCGGAAAATCTTATGCTTCGTCGGTTTAGAAAGATACCCGCGGGGCTGGACGGCGAGGCTGGCGCAAGAGCGCCGGCGGCCGCGGGGGCGGAAGCTGGCGGTTCGGTCGGTGGTACATGGGGCGGTTTGGGCAAGAAGAAAGGGAAGGCAGGCGGTTGAAGAAGGTTATCTGACCGTTGGTTTTGCATCCGAAGGCTGAAAACGAATCGAATGACCCAAAATCAGTTTCCAGTCAACTGATCAGTGGTCAATCCCTTGCTAATCCAGGTTATCTCTCGCCTGTTCGTAAATTTCGAGGGGCGTGATACGTTCCGGCCGGCGAAACTTTTTCAAAGATCTGCCAGGTCGCGATCTGAGATGCTCATCATACAATTGTGCCTGTACGCTCATTTTCTTTATTTTGCTCATTGCAAGAAGACTCTTATTGCAATTGCAACAAGGCCCTCGTTGCAAAAAGCATCTCTGGCTCGCGGTCGTAAACATCGCCATTGCCATAGGTTTGACACTTTTTAAATCTTTTGATTGATACTCTTTTGTACATATTTGATTAATGTAAATCAACGTAGAACAATTGTTCTACGGTCCTGAGCCTAAAAAAACATCACCAACACATTGACCCTTATTGAGCCATGTCTGTCGTCATTGCAACAAGACACTTGTTGGAATTGCAACAGGGCCCTTGTTGCAAAAGCATATCCATTTGTGGCCAAGTCCGCCGTGTGTTGTGGTCGCAACACCGACAACATCGCCGGAGTAGAGTGCTGCTTGCTGCCTCCGGCGCTGCAACTTGTTGCGTTATGCTGGCCACTGCTTCCTCCTCGCCGCCGCTGTCGCTGTTGCTCGCTGTTGACAGAAGGAGATGAGGAAAGGAGACGGAGGATCATAAGGTGCCACCACCGCATGGAGACTGCTCTGGCTTGGTCAGGTCTAGGCGCTTGAGAGACAGTGACTCCATGTCCGGAATTTCAAGGCACCGACCTCCACAATGCCTCTCCCTGAGTGAGTCTAGATGGATAAGGGAAAATGGGAAAGAAGAGAGATAATGTGTGGACGGTGAGAGAGAGAGAGAGAGAGAGAGAGAGAGAGTGAGGACAAAAGGAGAGGAAATATTTAGCGTCAACCGGCTGAAAACAATCGACACGTCCGCCACCTCCTTTAAGCGCCACGTGCCCTCAAGGCCCCACTCAAAGAAACTCGAGACGTACCTCTTCGTCTAGAAAACATCGTGTTCCTCTCTCCGTTTCTCATCTATATGTTTTCTGCAACATTACCTATGTTGCAAAAGTTCTTCCACAACACTACCCTTGTTGTAGAAAAAAGTGAAGGCAGGAAAAAAATCCCGCAACACAGCCTTGTTGCAAAAAAAAAATCCCGCAACACAATATATGTTGCAAAACAAAAGTCCCACAACACAATTTACATTGTAAAAAAATCCACAATGCAAGCTATGTTGCAAATGTTTCTGCAACAACATCTTTGTTGCAAAGCAGAAGAAGACATTTAGTCGCTAGATTGATCAGATCTGATGGCCCGCAAGGCGACAGATCTTTTAAAAATATCCGCCGACCGACGCGTAGCAGGCCCCAGCAGCATTAAGAAGAGACGCGTGGCGGGAAAGGAGGAGGTTGACACAAAAATTTGGCCGACACATAGCAGGCCCCATTAAGGAGGGACACGTGGCAGGAAAGGAGAAGGTTGACACAAAAAATTGGGTACCGTCGCGTGATCCCAAGCGTTTCCAAAATTTCAATTGCAGCATCAAAGTGTCCAGTTTTAGCACAACATAACTAGCTGAAAATTATACTTACGTAGCAAGGTTGAGGCGACGACTGAATTGTTTGCTTAAATAAAGACGTATTACGTGACTGGAATCAAAACACATCAGCGTACTTAGAAGAAGTATCCGGTCATCGATCGATCGAAACATGACTATGCAACCACTTAGATAGATAGATCACGGTGGAAACAGCACAATTTATTCTTCGGCCGATGGATCGACGGCGACGTACGTACGGTACGGGGGTCGGGTCGGGTCTCACTGCTTCTTCTGCTCCTCTTGCTGCTGCTGCTGCTGCTGCTGCTCGGGCTGGGGCTGGTAGTTCTGCCTGCGCGGGGTGGGCACCGGCAACGCCGCGGGGTAGCGGTGCGCGCAGCCGTTCCAGGGGTTGTCGGCGTCGGGGCCGGAGTCGCGGAGCGCGCGCCAGACGACGCTGCAGGCCTTGAAGCCGGTGCCGAAGGCGAGCATCCAGAGGCGGTCGCCGGCGCGGACGCGGCGCTTGGCCTCGAAGTAGGCCAGCTCGTAGAAGACGAGGCTGCTGGAGGTGTTGCCGAAGCGGTGCAGCGTGGCGCGGGCGGGCTCCACCACCGCCGGCGCGAACCCCAACAGCTTCGCCACCGTGTCGATCACCGCCTTGCCGCCGGAGTGGATGCACATGTGCTCGAACGCGCGCTGGAAGTCCGGCACCAGCGCCGCCGCCGCCTTGGGGTTGCCGCCGCTGTACGCCCACGCCACCCGGTACACGTACCTGCATGCCCAACCACCACGTGCCCGCGCGTCCGGTGAGACGGACCATGTACCCAAAGAAGTAAATGTTTGAAGCTTTGCACCATGCCGGATCGATCTTGATGAAATTCATGTAGATGCTCCGTAGTAAATAGACATTAAACAACGACCATACAGTGTCAGCAAGAATGGGGAAAAAAATGACCGTGCATCCATTGAAGGCTAGGCTGGAGATACAGAGTGATCACGTACGACTCCATTAAGTTTTGCTACTGCTGCTCTGAAGATGCATGTGGGGTGTGGGTGTGCTACGCTTGCTATAGAAAACCTCAAGTACGTACTAGCCAAGGATACGACATTAAGTTTGAAGCTATGCCTCATATGCTGAAACCAAAAGTCAAGTCCACATCTATACGTGTGTGCAGAATACCGCAGTAGTACTGTCTGTGCAATTCAGGAAATGGAAAGCATCGTCCCAAAGCTCGGAAACTATATTTAGGCCATAGCGCCAAAATCGGCAAGGGAAAACCCTAAAAATTAAGTTCGGGATATTTCTTCATTCGACAAACGCCGACTAAGCAATATAAGTTCGAAATCAGTTCTTACCAACAAAAGGAGATCAACACCAATCGTGTCCGACATAAATCTTACAACCCATCAAATTGGTAATATTTGATTTGATTTGAGTATGGATAAGGGAGGCAAGGAAACTTTTACTTTAGGTGAGGTTTTGATAAGATTTGGTTAAATTTGGGTGTGAGTGGGGAAGGCAAGGAAAATTTCGATATAGTTGAGGTTTTGATAAATTTAATTTGATTTGATTAAGTTAATGCAGAACGTGAGGAGGGGGATCGGGGGGAGGGAGAGTTGGACGTACAAACGTACAATATCTAACTCACCTTTAATAGTAGAGATGTTTTGATCTGTGGTTATGTACATCAATCAATGCACATGCACATGCCAGTGAGATCCCTTTTATAAAAAGAAAAAGAGGTCTCCGTTTCTTTATGAGGATCTCTAAGCTAGATGCCTAGAGGACACTATGGCCATGTTTTTATTTTTTGCCCCAACAACTGCATCCATGATTGAAAAAAAGAAACCCCACTATAAGGTCCCATGATTGATCTTCTTAAGTTGCCCATGTTCCTTTGTTGCAAAATGTTTCAGCATGTAGCAGTAATTCATTCCAGAACGTAGACTCTAGCGACTATTAAAGTGTAAAATGCCAATGTCATAGTCTTTAGTGATTCTACAACTTAAGAAGATCAATGGATACAATGGACACTAAGGTTATAGGCTCAAGTCTTAATAGATTAGTGAGAGTGTAAACAGAATCAACATCAGCAAAAATGCAATGAGAGTGTTTGAAACGACCTACATTTTGGTTAACCTTGAAAAACCTAGAAATAATTACATTGTGGGTGTGAGTATAAGCCATGATGCCGTCGAGAAGCCCCCCTGATCTTTGGTCACATACTATTTCTCGTCTCAGTCAATGCTCATTCGGTCATTCCTCACAAGATCGCTACACCCAACAGTTTTAGTTTGCACAAAAATACTGCACGCAGCTTTAGATCTAGAAATGTGAAAGTATGTACATCTGTAAACGCAAAAATTCAATGTTTCCATTATACGCAAAGATCAAGTTAAGTTTCATATAAAAATATGGTTAGTCGCGTACTACTTCCCTAAGTAAATATAAATATAAGACGTTTCTTGGCCTGCAAAAACGTCTTATATTTAGTTACAGAGGAGTGTTAGAGAAAATGCCGAGCTCATGTACAATTTGTTCAAAAGAAGAACAGAAAAAAAGAGCTCATATTGAGCAGTGATTTTTTTTCTCTTCTTCTAAAAAGAGCATATGCATTAAATCATGGGTGGATTTTGTTTCAAGGTGGGTAGAAATTAATACAGACGTAGGAGCATTGCTGTGTTTAGGTGAAAAGTTGTTTATACAGTGGCAGTGTTGCAGCGATACCACAGTAGTAGTAAAGTTTTACTGGCCCCTGGAAAAATGTGGACGGTGCAGTCGATATGTTAAATGCGCGCGCAGAGGTGGGAAGCGTCGCGACGTGGTAGCACGTACGGTACCTGAGCAGCTCGGAGACAGGGAGTACGTAGGGCGCGAGGGTGGCGATGTGGCTGCGGAGGCCGGCGCCGGCGACGCGCACAAGGTCCTTGGTGAGCGCCACGCCCACGCCGCCGTCCTCGTCCTCCATCTGCACGGCGGCGTTGTACGCCGCGTCGTCGGCGCCGTGGTGCGTCCGCAGCGTGCGCAGCAGCTCGTACTTGGCGTCGGCCCGGCGCGCGGGCACGTCGGTGACGAGCGCCGCCGCGCTGCCCACGCGGAAGATGCAGTTGGTCACCAGCATGTGCTTGTTGTTGCCGAAGTACCAGTTGAGGCTGGTGTTCTCCGTCACCACCACCAGCGCGTACCCCGGGCGGCGCTGCACGCGGAGCAGCCGCGCCGCCATGTCGATTCCCACCGTGCCGGCGCTGCACCCCATCCCGGCGAAGCTGTACGCCTTGACGTCGTCCCTCATCTTGAAGCGGCGCACGATCATGGACGCCAGCGACGGCTGCGGGGAGAACATGGAGCAGGCGACGATGAGGACGCTGACGTCGCGCGGGGAGACGTCGGACTTGGCCAGCAGCTGGGACACCACGGTGAAGAGGCCCTCCTCCGCCTCCTGGATGGCGAAGGCCAGCGTCTTCTCGAACTTGCCGGAGAAGATGAAGGGCGGCGCGAAGGTCTCCTGTCCGAGCCCGGACTTGCGGAAGATGAGCCGCATGAAGTCGGCGGTCTCGTCGGTGTAGCGCTTGGAGCGGAGGCCGAAGTACTCGCACACCTCCAGGTTGCACTGCCGGTCCGCGTCCGGAAGGTGGCAGCTGTAGTTCAGCAGGTACACCGGCCGCTGCCGCCGAAGAAGGCGCCGGAAGACGGTGACGACGAAGGCGAGCGCCGAGGCCGCTAGCGGCACGAGTATGTGGAGTGGGAGGGAGCGGAGCGACGACACGGCCGCGGCCATGGACGACGACATGGCCGAGAGCTAGAGGCGCGGCGTGGTAGGGACTGGGAAAGGACTCTGCTGGCAGGCTTTGGGTTTTGGAGTGAAACAACATCTCTTGTATTTATAGGCAACAAGCCAAAACCCATACTAGCATGGCAAGTGTAGTGTACTAGTGTAGACGCATATATATACTCGCTGTATTTAGACCATATATGCAACTAGAATAAAATCTGGATTTTATGCAAATAGTCAACATAGAATGAAACATATCTTAAACAAACACACCTTGGTTCTCTCTTATGGCATCTTCAAAGCGGACCCTCAAACCATCCGTATACGTCCGTGCGTATTTTACCATCCAATGCGGGTGTGTATCGTTCCGCTGACCGGTACGGATGGGCTTTTTCCCGCATCTTGGAAGAATTTTTTTGGGGGGGGGGGGGGGGGGGCTTTGCGGGAGTCCAGACTGCAGCCACGTAGGACTCCAACACCCCCGACCCATTCAAATGCCTCTTTCGGTCCCATTCTCTTCCACTCCGCCTTGCCCCCATTTGCTTTGCAACTGCGTCCTCCTCCTCTGATGGTGCCGCTGTACCTCTTCGGCAGCCATCCAGGCATTGCCGGACATCCGCAACCACCACCCCCGTGCCCGCTCGCCTTGTACTACGGCGTAGTCCATCCAGGATTCGTCCGCAACCAGGTACCCCCTCCCCTGCCCCCTGTCGACGATGTCCATGCCGGACACCACACCCAGCAGGTGTTCGGTCAAATGCTAGTGAGCTTATTTCCGAACGTTATGTCATTCTTTTAGAGTACGAAGGATGGCGGGGTACTCGACCATGAAGGATTGATGAGTTGTTGTGCAATGCATGGTTGGCCATATCCACGGATTTCGTAGGCAGGAGCAGAAGGGGGCTCTTCTGGCAGCGCCTGCATGATTCATTCCACGCGTGAAAGCACATTGCGCCCTACTTCATGCACATCATCCACACCCTTATTGGAAGCGTTGCCTTGGCATGATCCACCCCCTTCTTGTGCACCAGGGGAAACCCTAGGTCCGCTTTGGGGACGCCATTTGAGCACGGGATTAGAAGAACACTTTTCGGGCGCTGATGCCATTTCTACAAAATTAACATACTTTGTCTTGGTGTATATGTTTCTCTTCTATTCCATGGAACCCAGGAGGTGGTAGCATGTTCCTTTTATCACGTCTGCATAAATTAAGTTTATTTTTCTTACCTTATGCCTCTCCAAATGTTCTAAGGTGACGTTGTTAATAAGAAGAGGGGAGAAAATCGTCTCTTATTCTGTATGTAGTCTCTTAATGCAGCCCAAGAAAAACAAACATTGAATCGCATATCTATCAAAACCAAAATAACACATAAATATGTGGCTGTTGGCTTATAAGCCAAAAACCGTAAGCCATAGTTAAGCCTAACCAAATACCGCATAGTCCTTGACCAAAGCGAGGTATATATATGATGTATTAAACATTTGGCACATGTAAGATACAACCTATTGGACTATACATATGTCTTTTGAATTATGCAATCTCTTATTAGGTCTCTAATAGTCTCTAGTAGTGCATGATACCCCTTTAATTATCACATTTGCATTTCACTGTATATATAGTGGCCTAGTATAATTTTGCCATCTCAATTATTTACTCGTTTTTGTTGAATCCCAATATGAAGTGTGTACAAGATCTTTTTGCGATTAAAAATTTCGTTATGCGGTACGATACTATATATTATCACCTCACTCTTCTTTAATTATAGTGCACCATCATCCAAATATTTACGTGCCACCACAAATACTTGCTTAGGCTGGTTGTAATGGGGAGTATCATATACTAGTATCATGCATATGATACTAGTGTATGATACTATCTCCCTAATGCATAGTATCATATATTAGTATTATGTAGTACTCTATTTATTGTCATGCATGACACAAAGTAGTATAGCATTTAATATGATACGGTATCATGATATGATACTACACCCTCTCTTTCTTCATTTAATGCTATGACCCATCATCAAAATTGCCTAGTTGGCATGCATGATACTAGCTATGATACTACCATTACGACCAGCCTTATGATACTGCAGTGGGGGGAGGGAGTGGGGGGCATTATAAAAGCACAATAGTAAACATTTTTTTGCGGGTCAGTAAATCATTTGTTAGAAAGTAAGAAAACAAGACAACTCTTTGGGAGTGGTCTTAAAGGCAGAATAATGTATAATTCATTTATTGTACGTGCATATATTTTGATTATTCTTGAATGTGAGCAGCCATTGCATATGCATCGGCTTTCATCTGGAGTAGGTGCACTTCGTGCATGCATGCACATGGGTGTGGGTCGACGTGGCGACTGGCAATAGATCCAATCCACTAGGTATGACGTATGTTAATTAAGACGGCTTTTACAAGTCTTGAGATTCATCAGTCAATCATTATGCTCCGCCGCATCCAGAGTGTTCTCCCTTTGTGTATACTGTTTAAGTTATCATAGTTTTCCTTAAACTAAGTTAACTAACTAGAATTTTTATACCGAAACTGTGTGCACGATGCTCCTTGGCCGATATGTGCACGATAGAAAATCCAATGCTCTGCTAGTCTTTCATTGCTTGCACCAACGGTTTGATCTTTTTGTGTCGTGTGAGAGTCGGCTGAGCTGCTTCGTGTGTATAGCAAGACTCTTTTTATACAATACTACCTTTGTCCTGATTTATTAGTTTCCTTATATTTTGCATCAAACTTTGACCTTTGATTTAACTATAAAAACTAAGCTATATACCAAAGAAATAGTATCACAGAAACTTCTTTCAAATATGAATCCAACAATATACGTTTTGTGACATACAGCTAATATCTTGTTGGTTAAATCTATGGTAAAGTTTTGACGCAAAATATGAAGGGGATTAATAAATCCGGACCGAGGTACTAACAACTAGTGATGTTAAACAAAAAGTGCGCGCGTGACTCCTTCCCAAGGAGACACAACCAGCCGCAACACTTGGCCTCCTAAGCCTCCACCTCCTGCTTCCTATCGCTATCACGGTAGCCTCCGCCGATGGCGGAGGGGCCTGTCCCACCTCGATGGGTAGCTCACTCATGAGAAAGGGGCCTTAGAGCATCTACAGCCGCAACACGCAAATCCGGCCCCTCAAACGCCCGCGGACGCGATCGGTCGCGTCCGAGGACACTAACCGGTCACCTCTTAAATTTTCACTTTCACAGTCATGTCTCTCATTTTTTCCCTTATACTGTTGGGGAACGTAGCAATAATTCAAAATTTTCCTACGTGTCACCAAGATCAATCTAGGAGATGCTAGCAACGAGAAAGAGGGAGTGCATCTTCGTACCCTTGAAGATCGCTAAGCGGAAGCGTTACAAGAACGCGGATGAAGGAGTCATACTCGCAGCGATTCAGAACTCGGTTGATTCCGATCTAAGCGCCGAACAACGGCCCTCCACGTTCAACACACATACAGCCCGGGGACGTCTCCTCCTTCTTGATCCAGCAAGGGGAGAGGAGAAGTTGAGGGAGAGCTCCGGCAGCACGACGGCGTGGTGGTGGAGCTTGCAGTTCTCCGGCAGGGCTTCGCCAAGCACTACTACTACGGAGGAGGTGTCGGGGAGGGAGAGGGTTGCGCCAGCGGAAGGGGTGCGGCTCCCATGCGCCTCCCCACTATATATAGGGGTGGAGGGGCTGGTTTCTTGCCCTCCAAGTCCATTGGGGCGTTGGCAAAGGTGGGGAAAGAAATCCCATCATTTCCCTTCCCCACCAATTGTTATCCCCTTTTTTAGGGATCTTGATCTTATCTCTTCGGGATATGATCTTATTCCTTCTAAGGGGGGATCTTGGTGCGCCTTGACCAGGGGTGTGGGGCCTTGCCTCCACTACCCACGTTCATGTGGGTCCCCCATGCAGGTGGGCCCCACTCCGGAATCTTCTAGAACCTTCCCGGTACAATACCGAAAAATCCCGAACATTTTCCGGTGGCCAAAATAGGACTTCCCATATATAAATCTTTACCTCCGGACCATTCCGGAACTCCTCGTGATGTCCCGGATCTCATCCGGGACTCCGAACAACATTCGGTAACTGCACACTAATTCCCATAACAACTCTAGCGTCACCGAACCTTAAGTGTGTAGACCCTACGGGTTCGGGAATCATGCAGACATGACCGAGACAGCTCTCTGGCCAATAACCAACAGCGGGATCTGGATACCCATGTTGGCTCCCACATGTTCCACGGTGATCTCATCAGATGAACCACGATGTCGGGGATTCAATCAATCCTGTATACAATTCCCTTTGTCAATCGGTACGTTACTTGCCCGAGATTCGATCGTCGGTATCTCAATACCTCGTTCAGTCTCGTTACCGGCAAGTCACTTTACTCGTACAGTAATGCATGATCCCGTGACCAACTCATTAGTCACATTGAGCTCATTATGATGATGCATTACCGAGTGGGCCCAGAGATACCTCTCCGTCATACGGAGTGACAAATCCCAGTCTCGATTCGTGCCAACCCAACAGACACTTTCGGAGATACCCGTAGTGCACCTTTTATAGCCACCCAGTTATGTTGTGACGTTTGACACACCCAAAGCATTCCTATGGTATCCGGGAGTTGCACAATCTCGTGGTCTAAGGAAATGATACTTGACATTAGAAAAGCTTTAGCAAACGAACTACACGATCTTTGTGCTATGCTTAGGTTTGGGTCTTGTCCATCACATCATTCTCCTAATGATGTGATCCCGTTATCAATGACATCCAATGTCCATGGTTAGGAAACCATAACCATCTATTGATCAACGAGCTAGTCAACTAGAGGCTCACTAGGGACATGTTGTGCTCTATGTATTCACACATGGATTATGGTTTCCAGTCAATACAATTATAGCATGAACAATAGACAATTATCACGAACAAGGAAATACAATAATAACCATTTTATTATTGCCTCTAGAGCATATTTCCAATAGTCTCCCACTTGCACTAGAGTCAATAATCTAGTTCACATCACTATGTGATTGTAATGAATTCAACACCCATGGGGTTTGATCATATCTCGCTTGTGAGAGAGGTTATTAGTCAGCGGGTCTGAATATTTCAGATCCGTGTGTGCTTTTCAAATATCTATGTCATCTCCTAGATGCAGCTACCACGCTCTATTTGAAGCTATTCCAAATAACTATTCTACTATACGAATCCAGTTTACTACTCAGAATAATCTGGATTAGTGTCAAAGTTTTCATCGGCGTAACCCTTTACGACGAACTCTTTTACCACCTCCATAATCGAGAAAATTCCTCAGTCCACTAGTTACCAAGGATAACTTTGACCGTTGTCCTGTGATCCATTCCTGGATCACTCTTGTACCCCTTGACTGACTCATGGCAAGGCACACTTCAGGTGCGGTACACAGCATAGCATACTGTAGAGCCTACGTCTAAAGCATAGGGGACGACCTTCGTCCTTTCTCTCTATTCTGCCGTGGTCAGGTTTCGGGTCTTACTCAATACTCACACCTTATAACACAGCCAAGAACTCCTTCTTTGCCGATCTATTTTGAACTCCTTCAATATCTTGTCACGGTATGTGTTTGTTTGAAAGTACTATTAAGCGGTTTTTGATCTATCTTTATAGATCTTGATGCTCAATGTTCAAGTAGCTTAATCCAGGTTTTTCATTAAAAAACACTTTTCAAACAACCCTATATGCTTTCCAGAAATTCTACATCATTTCCGATCAACAATATGTCAACAACATATACTAAATCAGAAATTCTATAGTACTCCCACTCACTTCTTTGGAAATACAAGTTTCTCATAAACTTTGTATAAACTTAAAATCTTTGATCATCTCATCAAAGCGTATATTTTAACTCCGAGATGCTTACTCCAGTCCTTAGAAGGATTGCTGGAGCTTTGCATACTTGTTAGCATATTTCAGGATTGACAAAACCTTCTGGTTGTATCACATACAACCTTTCCTCAAGAAAATTGTAGAGGAAACAATGTTTTGACATCATATCTGCAAGATTTCATAAATAATGCAGTAACTGCTAATACAATTCCAACAGACCCTCAGCATCGCTACGAGTGAGAAAATCTCACCGTAGTCAACTCCTTGAACTTGTCGGAAAACATCTTAACGACAAGTCGATATTTCTTAATGGTGACACTTACCATCATGGTCTGTCTTCCTTTTAAAATCCATCTGCACCCAACAGCCTTACGACCATCAAGTAGTTCTTTCAAAGTCTATACTTTGTTTTATACATGGATCCTCTCTCGGATTTTATGGCCTCGAGCCATTCGTCGGAATCCGGGCCCACCATCGCTTCTCCATAGCTCGTAGGTTCATTGTTGTCTAGCAACATGACTTCCAAGACAGGATTACGTACCACTCTGAAGTAGTACACATCCTTGTCGACCTATGAGGTTTGGTAGTGACTTGATCCGAAGTTTCATGATCACTATCATAAGCTTCCACTTCAATTGGTGTAGGTGCCACAGGAACAACTTCATGTGTCCTGCTACACACTAGTTGAAGTGACGGTTCAATAACCTCATCAAGTCTCCACCATCCTCCCACTCAATTCTTTCGAGAGAAACTTTTCCTCGAGAAAGGACCCGTTTCTAGAAACAATCACTTTTGCTTCCGGATCTGAAATAGGAGGTATACCCAACTATTTTGGGTATTCTATGAAGATGCATTCATCCGCTTTGGGTTCGAGCTTATCAGCCTGAAACCTTTTCACATAAGCGTCGTAGCCCCAAACTTTTAAGAAACGACAACTTAGGTTTCTGTAAACCATAGTTCATACGGTGTCATCTCAACGGAATTGTGTGGTGCCTTATTTAAAGTGAATGCGGTTGTCTCTAATGCCTAACCCATAAACGATAGTGGTAATTAGATAAGAGACATCATGGTATGCACCATATCCAATAGGGTGCAGTTATGATGTTTGGACACACCATCACACTATGGTGTTCCAGGCGGTATTAGTCGTGAAACAATTTCCACGATGTCTTAATCGTGTGCCAAACTCGTAACTCAGATATTCATCTCCATGATCATATCATAGACATTTTATCCTCTTGTCACGATGATCTTCAACTTCACTCTTATTTAAGCTACCGTCGTTCTAAGCAAATAAGATGTAAAACATGATAAACATCACATGCAATCAAATAGTGACATGATATGGCCAATATCATTTTGCTCCTTTTGATCTCCATCTTCGGGGCGCCATGATCATCATCGTCACCGGCATGATACCATGATCTCCATCATCATGATCTCCATCATCGTGTCTTCACGAAGTTGTCTCATCATCTATTACTTCTACTACTATGGCTAACAGTTTAGCAATAAAGTAAAGTAATTACATGACGTTTATGTTGACACGCAGGTCATAAATAAATTAAGACAACTTCTATGGCTCCTGCCGGTTGTCATACTCATCAATATGCAAGTCGTGATTCCTATTATAAGAACATGATCAATCTCATACATCATATATATCATTCATCATATCCTTTTTGGCCATATCAGATCACACGGCATATGCTGCAAAAACAAGTTAGACGTCCTCTAATTGTTGTTGCAAGTTTTTACGTGGCTGCTATAGGTTTCTTAGCAAGAACGTTTCTTACCTACGCCAAAACCACAATGTGATATGCAAATTTCTATTTACCCTTCATAAGGACCCTTTTCATCGAATCCGATCCGACTAAAGTGGGAGAGACAGACACCCGCTAGCCACCTTATGCAACTAGTGCATGTCCGTCGGTAGAACCTGTCTCACGTAACCGAACCTTAAGTGTGTAGACCCTACGGGTTCGGGAATCATGCAGATATGACCGAGACAGCTCTCTGGCCAATAACCAACAGCGGGATCTGGATACCCATGTTGGCTCCCACATGTTCCACGATGATCTCATCGGATGAACCGCGATGTCGGGGATTCAATCAATCATGTATACAATTCCCTTTGTCAATCGGTATGTTACTTGCCCGAGATTCGATCACCGGTATCCCAATACCTCGTTCAATCTCGTTACCGGCAAGTCACTTTACTCGTACCGTAATGCATGATCCCATGACCAACTCATTAGTCACATTGAGCTCATTATGATGATGCATTACCGAGTGGGCCCAGAGATACCTCTCCGTCATACGGAGTGACAAATCCCAGTCTCGATTCGTGCCAACCCAACAGACACTTCCGGAGATACCCGTAGTGCACCTTTTATAGCCACCCAGTTACGTTATGACGTTTGGCACACCCAAAGCATTCCTACGATATCCGGGAGTTGCACAATCTTGTGGTCTAAGGAAATGATACTTGACATTAGAAAAGCTTTAGCAAACGAACTACACGATCTTTGTGCTATGATTAGGTTTGGGTCTTGTCCATCACATCATTCTCCTAATGATGTGATCCCGTTATCAATGCCATCGAATGTCCATGGTTAGGAAACCATAACCATCTATTGATCAACGAGCTAGTCAACTAGAGGCTCACTAGGGACATGTTGTGCTCTATGTATTCACACATGTATTACGGTTTCCAGTCAATACAATTATAGCATGAACAATAGACAATTATCACGAACAAGGAAATACAATAATAACCATTTTATTATTGCCTCTAGAGCATATTTCCAACATATACGTCCGGTAACATGTATGTGATTGTAGAGATAAAGTGAGAGAAAGAAAAAAAAGAATAAGCAAAGAGAAAAGGTGGGCCAAATCCTATGTAGAAAATGCAGGATCAGTGACCGGACAAGCCCGGACGCACCTCATACTCATCCCATATATGAGGGACAGCCCGGGCATTTAAGGATCCCATATATGCAGTTGGGTCAACTTTTTTCTTTCTCTCTCCCGTCCGGCTAGTGGTCCCTGTGCCCGCCTGGTCAATATAAGGAGTTCGGCTGTAGATGCTCTTGCAACATCGGGTGGCCGGCACATCATCATTCATGGGTCGTGTTTGGTGCTCCTCCTTCCTATTGTTGTCGTGGTAGCCTCCGCCGATGAGGAGGGGTCTGTTTCGCCTCGGTGGGCAACTCACTCGTGAGAAAGGGACCTTACAACATCGGGGGGCAAGCGGCACATCGTCGTTCATGGGCCGTGTTTGGTGGTACGATAGAGGCCCATCATCAGTTGGTGAATCTTTGGACGGAGCCTCCTGATATCAACCTCAACGAGAATATTACGGATGCCATCATTTGGAACAATACTCTGTCGGGCGAGTACTCTACATTTTCGGTCTACCTAGCCCAACTTCATTCCCAAAAGACTCCCCTTTGAAGTCGTCGGTGTGAAAATTTTAGGCCCCTCCAAAGCATAGTTTTTTGTCTGGCTCATTATTCAAGACCGAGTGTGGACGGCGGACCGGCTTCAACGGAGGGGCTGACCAAATTGTGGACTTTGTCAATTGCGCAAGAGGGGGCCGGAGATGATGAAGCATATTTTGTTCAACTGTAGATACTCAAAGCGCATTTGGAGCGAAATCGCAAGATGACTTGGCATGCTGTGGACTTCGACGAGTGGAATAATTTCAATTCGGTCAAGGAGCGGGGGATCCCCACGATCAACGCCAATGGCGGCACAAGAAAAGGCATTGGCTCGCTTGCTATGCTTGTATCCTGGAAGTTTTGGCGTTGAGTTAAATCGGAGGCCGCTCTTTGGGGTTTGGCAGGTGCAAATCATCTTAGATATTTGACGTCACGAGAGTAGTATACTTATTCGTAAACTCTCTTTTTAGTTAATGTGACGAGTCAAAACTTTAACCTCCGTCTCAAACAAATACGATGCTGCTGGTTCTTGTCTGAAATGTGTCAAAGACGTCGTCCATGCGGATCGAAACATGCATGATGGTGTAATGATGAGAGCATGCGCACTGATTGGAACCAACCAAATGTAACAAATGGAGAATCGATGTACACAAGGTATGCATCAGATCTGATATCATATGACCCTGTCTTTCCTCTCCACCCCCTTCGTCCCAAATAGTGTACGTACTAGAGCTAGCGGTGGTTGATCGTTCGGCGTCTGATGAATATGCACCCATCCACAATCAGTACACGCATTTATAGCCGTCGCTTCTCGCTGCCATGGCCATGGGTGGGGTGGGGGTGGGGGTCGTGCGGCAGCCCATGCCTGCCGCATGCATGTGTGGGTGCGCGTCCTCGGCGAGCAGGCAGGCCCCGGCGCCTCGCCGGCCTGGATGTCCGTGCCCGTGCTGTCGCCGGCCCGCGCGGGGCTCCATGGGGGAGAAGACTTGTGGGTTCAGGACCTTGTTGATCAGCTCTTGACACGGAGGAACAGTCCTGCTTCCAACAGTCATGGCTAGGGCGCCACGGCAACGACCAGCTCAGGTGGGCGCAAACACAGCTGCTCCACTGAACGAACAGTCATTGGTGGTTGACGCGTACCGTCCGTAAATGCCACGTCGAAATATTAATATTTGTCCACCCTCCATAGTTAGTAAAAAATAAGAAAAACAGAAGTATATAGTACTATATTTTTAGGACGACGATAGCGCTCACATGTGTGGCCTACAAGACATTCGCCCACATACGGTATGTGGTGTGAGCAGGAGGCAGCTCATACGGACTGTGTGTGGACGAACATTAGAACTGCCCACACATGTGGACGCAGCTACTTCGTGCAACGAATCATAGTTGCCATGTGTGTTTACCTAGTTGTCACGCACGCGTAACCGCGGTTGCCATCCAACAACGTGCGAGTGTCGTGTGGGCAAAAAACAGTTCGCCCACACGCGCGTGGACTAGGCGCAGCTGGCAAACCGCGTGCTGCGGGCGTGTGGGCGAACTCTCCAACATCCACATACCAGCCCCGTCCTACGTGACACGCGAAAACTGCCTTAGTGTGCCAAGATTCATGAAACTTAACTGGACGGTGATCCACGCGTGTGGGCGAGTTGCAAGATTGCCGCACGTATATGCGTTAGTATTTTCGTATTTTTATGGCATGTTTATGTCTAAATCGTTGCCACCCAATTTCAACGCTATATCATAGCTTTTCAATCTGACAATGGTCGTGAGTTCGATAATCATGCTTCACGCAACTTTTTTGCACAGCACGACATCCATCTACGTCTCACATGTCCTTACACATCACAACAAAACGGTCGTGCTGAACGAATACTTCGCACCTTGAATGATAGTGTCCGCACTCTATTATTTCATGCTCACATGCCTCCTAGGTTTTGGGCTGAAGCACTCAACACCGCCACCTATCTTCTTAATTTTTGACCTTGTCGGCCACGAAACAATCTTCCTCCTCACCAACTTCTCTTTGGTTCACCACCTGATTATTCTCATCTTCGAGTCTTTGGCTGTCTATGTTACCCAAACACCACTTCCACCGCTCCTCATAAACTCTCACCTCGATCTCTCGTTTGTATTTTCTTTGGTTACCCTCCTGGTCACCGTGGATACCGCTGCTATGATCCAGTCAGTCACCGTGTGCTAACATCACGCCATGTTGTTTTCGACGAGAGCGTTTTTCCTTTCAGGACCATGCCGTAGGAGTTGCCGTCATCACCAACTTCGATCTCTCAAGCTGACGCTATGGTGTTCCGCGTGCCGCCGGCCCCTCGCCGTCGTGACCCGCTGCCCGCTCCACGGGTCGGTGGGAGTCCAGCTGTGGCCGCCCCTGCATCCCCATCAGCGGCCACTACGGCTGCTACCTCTCCTGCCAGGACGCCAAGCCCCTCTGTCGTGGGTACCAGTTTGGCTGCTCTGGCAGCGAATTCTGGTGCCATGGTGAAGGAAATATGCCCTAGAGGCAATAATAAATTTATTATTTATTTCCTTATTTCATGATAAATGTTTATTATTCATGCTAGCATTGTATTAATCGGAAACATAATACATGTGTGAATACATAGACAAACAGAGTGTCACTAGTATGCCTCTACTTGACTAGCTCGTTAATCAAAGATGGTTATGTTTCCTAACCATGGACAAAGAGTTGTTATTTGATTAACGGGATCACATCATTAGGTGAATGATCTGATTGACATGACCCATTCCATTAGCTTAGCACCCGATTGTTTAGTATGTTGCTATTGCTTTCTTCATGACTTATACATGTTCCTATGACTATGAGATTATGCAACTCCCGTTTGCCGAAGGAACACTTTGTGTGCTACCAAACGTCACAACGTAACTGGGTGATTATAAAGGAGCTCTATAGGTGTCTCCAAAGGTACATGTTGGGTTGGCGTATTTCGAGATTAGGATTTGTCACTCCGATTGTCGGAGAGGTATCTCTGGGCCCTCTCGGTAATGCACATCACTGCAACTAATATGTTAGTTGTGAGATGATGTATTACGGAACGAGTAAAGAGACTTGCCGGTAACGAGATTGAACTAGGTATTGGATACCGACGATCGAATCTCGGGCAAGTAACATACCGATGACAAAGGGAACAACGTATGTTGTTATGCGGTAAGACCGATAAAGATCTTCGTAGAATATGTAGGAGCCAATATGGGCATCCAGGTCCCGCTATTGGTTATTGACCGGAGACATGTCTCGGTCATGTCTACATTGTTCTCGAACCGTAGGGTCCGCACGCTTAAGGTTTCGATGACAGTTATATTATGAGTTTTGATGTACCGAAGGAGTTCGGAATCCCGGATGAGATCAGGGACATGACGAGGAGTCTCGAAATGGTCGAGACGTAAAGATCGATATATTGGACGACTATATTCGAACATCGGAAAGGTTCTGAGTGATTCGGGTATTTTCGGGAGTACCGGGGAGTCACGGGAATACGGGGGAAGAAGTATATGGGCCTTATTGGGCTTTAGGGGAGAGGGAGAGGCAGGCCGCGCGCCCCCCCCAATTGACTAGTCCGAATTGGACTAGGGGGAGGGGCGGCGCCCCCTCCTTCCTTCTCTTCCCTCTTCCCCTTCCTTGTCTCCTACTCCTAATACTTGGAAGGACTCCTGGTTGGACTAGGAAAAGGGGAATCCTACTCCCGGTGGGAGTAGGACTCCCCTAGGGCGCGCCATAGAGAGGGCCGGCCCTCCCCTCCTCCACTCCTTTATATACGGGGCCAGGGGGCACCCCATAGACACACAAGCATCTTCGTGATCGTTCCTTAGCCGTGTGCGGTGCCCCCCCTCCACGATATTACACCTCGGTCATATTGTAGCGGTGCTTAGGCGAAGCCCTACGACGGTTGAACATCAAGATCATCACCACGCCGTCGTGCTGACGGAACTCCTCCCCGAAGCTTTGCTGGATCGGAGCCCGGGTGCGTCATCGAGCTGTACGTGTGTCAAGAACTCGGAGGTGCCGGAGTAACGGTGCTTGGATCGGTTGGACCGGGAAGACGTACGACTACTTCCTCTACGTTGCGTCAACGCTTCCGCTTCGGTCTACGAGGGTACGAAGACAACACTCTCCCCTCTCGTTGCTATGCATCACCATGATCTTGCGTGTGCGTAGGAATTTTTTTGAAATTACTACGTTCCCCAACAGTGGCATCCGAGCCTAGGTTTTATGGTTTGATGTTATATGCACGAGTAGAACACAAGTGAGTTGTGGGTGATATAAGTCATACTGCCTACCAGCATGTCATACTTTGGTTCGGCGGTATTGTTGGATGAAGCGGCCCGGACCGACATTACGCGTACGCTTACGCGAGACTGGTTCTACCGCCATGCTTTGCACACAGGTGGCTGGCGGGTGTCAGTTTCTCCAACTTTAGTTGAACCGAGTGTGGCTACGCCCGGTCCTTGCGAAGGTTAAAACGGCATCAACTTGACAAACTATCGTTGTGGTTTTGATGCGTAGGTAAGAGTGGTTCTTGCTTAAGCCCATAGCAGCCACGTAAAACTTGCAACAAACAAAGTAAAGGACGTCTAACTTGTTTTTGCAGGGCATGTTGTGATGTGATATGGTCAAGACATGATGCTAAATTTTATTGTATGAGATGATCATGTTTTGTAACTGAGTTATCGACAACTGGCAGGAGCCATATGGTTGTCGCTTTATTGTATGCAATGCAATCGCCCTGTAATGCTTTACTTTATCACTAAGCGGTAGCGATAGTCGTAGAAGCATAAGATTGGCGAGACGACAATGATGCTACGATGGAGATCAAGGTGTCGCGCCGGTGACGATGGTGATCATGACGATGCTTCGGAGATGGAGATCACAAGCACAAGATGATGATGGCCATATCATATCACTTATATTGATTGCATGTGATGTTTATCTTTTTATGCATCTTATCTTGCTTTGATTGACAGTAGAATTATAAGATGATCTCTCACTATATTATCAAGAAGTGTTCTCCCTGAGTATGCACCGTTGCCAAAGTTCGTCGTGCCCAGACACCACGTGATGATCGGGTGTGATAAGCTCTACGTCCATCTACAACGGGTGCAAGCCAGTTTTGCACACGCAGAATACTCGGGTTATACTTGACGAGCCTAGCATATGCAGATATGGCCTCGGAACACGGAGACCGAAAGGTCGAGCGTGAATCATATAGTAGATATGATCAACATAATGATGTTCACCATTGAAGACTAATCCATTTCACGTGATGATCGGTTATGGTTTAGTTGATATGGATCACGTGATCACTTACAGGATTAGAGGGATGTCTATCTAAGTGGGAGTTATTAAGTAATATGATTAATTGAACTTTAATTTATCATGAACTTAGTCCTGGTAGTATTAGCATATCTATGTTGTAGATCAATAGCTCGCGTTGTTGCTCTCATATGTTTATTTTGATATGTTCCTAGAGAAAATTGTGTTGAAAGATGTTAGTAGCAATGATGTGGATTGGATCCGTGATCTGAGGTTTATCCTCATTGCTGCACAGAAGAATTATGTCCTTGATGCACCGCTAGGTGACAGACCTATTGCGGGAGCAGATGCAGACGTTATGAATGTTTGGCTAGCTCAATATGATGACTACATGATAGTTTAGTGCACCATGCTTAACGGCTTAGAATCGAGACTTCAAAGACGTTTTGAACGTCATGGACCATATGAGATGTTCCAGGAGTTGAAGTTAATATTTCAAGCAAATACCCGAGTTGAGAGATATGAAGTCTTCAACAAGTTCTATAGCTAAAAAATGGAGGAGAATCGCTCAACTAGTGAGCATGTGCTCAGATTGTCTGGGTACTACAATCGCTTGAATCAAGTGGGAGTTAATCTTCCAGATAAGATAGTGATTGACAGAATTCTCTAGTCACCATCGCCAAGTTAGTAGAATTTTGTGATGAACTATAATATGCAAGGGATGACGAAAGTAATTCCCAAGCTCTTCGTGATGCTGAAATCGACGAAGGTAGAAATCAAGAAAAACATCAAGTGTTGATGGTTAACAAGACCACTAGTTTCAAGGGCAAAGGGAAGAAGGGGAACTTCAAGAAGAGCGGCAAGCAAGTTGCTGCTCAAGTGAAAAGCCCAAGTCTAGACCTAAGCCTTAGACTAAGTGCTTCTACTTCAAAGGGACTGGTCACTGGAAGCAAAACTGCCCCAAGTATTTGGCGGATAAGAAAGGATGGCAAAGTAAACAAAGGTATATTTGATATACATGTTATTGATGTGTACTTTACTAGTGTTTATAGCAACTCCTCAGTATTTGGTACTAGTTCAGTTGCTAAGATTAGTAACTTGAATCGGGAGTTGCAGAATGAACAGAGACTAGTTAAGGGTGAAGTGACGATGTGTGTTGGAAATGGTTCCAAGATTGATATGATCATCATCGCACACTCCCTATACTTTTGGGATTAGTGTTGAACCTAAATAAGTGTTATTTGGTGTTTGCATAGAGCATGAATATGATTTGATCATGTTTATTGTAATACGGTTATTCATTTAAGTAAGAGAATAAATTGTTGTTCTGTTTACATGAATAAAACCTTATATGGTTACACACCCAATGAAAATGGTTCATTGGATCTCGATCATAGTGACACATATTCATAATATTGAAACCAAAAGATGCAAAGTTAATAATGATAGTGCAACTTATTTGTGGCACTGCCGTTTAAGTCATATTGGTGTAAAGCGCATGAAGAAACTCCATGCTGATGGGATTTTGGAATCACTTGATTATGAATCACTTGATGCTTGCGAACCATGTCTCTTGGGCAAGATGACTAAAACGCCTCCGAAACAATGGAGCAAGCAACAGATTTGTTGGAAATCATACATACTGATGTATGTGGTCCGATGAATATTAAAGCTCGCGACAAGTATCATTATTTTCTAACCTTCATAGATGATTTAAGCAGATATGAGTATATCTACTTAATGAAATAAGAAGTCTGAAACATTTGAAAAGTTCATATAATTTCAGAGTGAAGTAGAAAATCATCGTAATAAGAAAATAAAAGTTTCTATGATATGATCATGGAGAAGAGTATTTGAGTTACGAGTTTGGTCTTCAGTTAAAATAATGTGAAATAGTTTCACTACTCACGCCACCTGGAACACCACAGCATAATGGTGTGTCCGAACGTCATAACCGTACTTTATTATATATAGTGCAATCTATGATGTTTCTAACAGATTTACCAACATCGTTTTGGGGTTATGCATTAAAGACAGCTGCATTCACGTTAAAAAGGGGCACCATCTAAGTCCGTTGAGACGACACAATATGAATTGTGGTTTGGCAAGAAACCAAAGTCGTCGTTTCTTAAAGTTTGGGATTGTGATGCTTATATGGAAAAGTTTCATCCTGATAAGCTCAAACCCAAATCGGAGAAATATGTCTTCATAGGATACCCAAAGGAGACAGTTGGGTACACCTTCTATCACAGATCCAAAGGCAAGATACTCGTTGCTGAGAATGGATCCTTTCCAGAGAAGGAGTTTCTCTCGAAAGAAGTGAGTGGGAGGAAAGTAGAACTTGACAAGGTAATTGTACCTGCTCCCTTATTGGAAAGTAGTTCATCACAGAAATCTGTTCCTGTGACTACTACACCAATTAGTGAGGAAGATAATGATGATGATCATGTAACTTCGGATCAAGTTACTACCGAACCTCATAGATCAACCAGAGTGAGATCCGCACTAGAGTGGTACGGTAATCCTATTCTGGAGGTCATGTTACTTGACCATGACAAACCTACGAACTATGAGAAGCGATGATGAGCCCAGATTCCGCAAAATGGTTTGAGGCCATGAAATCTGAGATGGGATCCATGTATGAGAACAAAGTATGGACTTTGATGGATTTGCCCGATGATCGGCAAGCCATAGAAAATAAATGGATCTTCAAGAGGAACACAGACGCTGATAGTAGTGTTACTATCTACAAAGCTAGAATTGTCGCAAAAGGTTTTCGACAAGTTCAAGGTGTTGACTACGATGAGAGTTTCTCACTCGTATCTATGCTTAAGTCTGTCCGAATCATGTTAGCAATTGCCGCATTTTATGAAATCCAGCAAATGGATAAACAAAACTGCATTCCTTAATGGATTTATTGAAGAAGAGTTGTATACGATGCAACTAGAAGGTTTTGTCGATCCTAAAAGTGTTAACAAAATATGCAAGCTCCAGCGATCCATCTATGGACTGGTGCAAGCATCTCGGAGTTGGAATATACGCTTTGATAAGTTGATCAAAGCATATAGTTTTATACAGACTTGCGGTGAAGCCTGTATTTACAAGAAAGTGAGTGGGAGCACTACAACATTTCTGATAAGTATATGTAAATAACATATTGTTGATCGGAAATAATGTAGAATTATTCTGCAAAGCATAAAGGAGTATTTGAAAGGAGTTTTTTCGAAGAAGGACCTCGGTAAAACTGCTTACATATTGAGCATCAAGATCTATAGAGATAGATCAAACGCTTGATAAGTTTTTTCAATGAGTACATACCTTGACAAGATTTTGAAGTAGTTCAAAATGGAACAGTCAAAGAAAGAGTTCTTGCCTGTGTTACAAGGTGTGAAATTGAGTAAGACTCAAAGCCCGACCACGACAGATGATAGAAAGAGAATGAAAGACATTCCCTATGCCTCAGCCATTGATTCTATCAAGTATGCCATGCTATGTACCAGATCTATTGTAGACCCTACACTGTGTTAAGCGAGGGAGTACAATAGTGATCTAGGAAGTAGAATACTGGACATCGGTCAAAATTATCCTTAGTGAAATAAGGATATGTTTCTCGATTATGGACGTGACAAAAAGGTTCGTCGTAAAAGGTTACGTCGATGCAAGTTTTGACACTAATCTAGATGACTCTAAGTCTCAATCTAGATACATATTGAAAGTGGGACCAATTAGCTAAAGTAGCTCCGTGCAGAGCATTGTAGACATAGAAATTTGCAAAATACATACGAATCTGAATTTTAGCAGACCCGTTGACTAAGCTTCTCTCACAAGCAAAACATGATCACACCTTAGTACTCTTTGGGTGTTAATCACATAGAGATTTAAACTAGATTACTGACTCTAGTAAACCCTTTGAGTGTTGGTCACATGATGATGTGAACTACGGGTGTTAATCACATGATGATGTGAACTATTGATGTTAAATCACATGACAATGTGATCTAGATTATTGACTCTAGTGCAAGTGGGAGACTGAAGGAAATATGCCCTAGAGGCAATAATAAATTTATTATTTATTTCCTTATTTAATGATAAATGTTTATTATTCATGCTAGAATTGTATTAACCGGAAACGTAATACATGTGTGAATACATAGACAAACAGAGTGTCACTAGTATGCCTCTACTTGACTAGCTCGTTAATCAAAGATGGTTATGTT
Source organism: Aegilops umbellulata (assembly GCA_032464435.1). Lineage (NCBI taxonomy): Eukaryota > Viridiplantae > Streptophyta > Magnoliopsida > Poales > Poaceae > Aegilops > Aegilops umbellulata. The sequence continues at coordinate 339,660,291 of CP136058.1, forward strand.
TCCTAACCATGGACAAAGAGTTGTTATTTGATTAACGGGATCACATCATTAGGTGAATGATCTGATTGACATGACCCATTCCATTAGCTTAGCACCCGATCGTTTAGTATGTTGCTATTGCTTTCTTCATGACTTATACATGTTCCTATGACTATGAGATTATGCAACTCCCGTTTGCCGAAGGAACACTTTGTGTGCTACCAAACATCACAACGTAACTGGGTGATTATAAAGGAGCTCTACAGGTGTCTCCAAAGGTACATGTTGGGTTGGCGTATTTCGAGATTAGGATTTGTCACTCCGATTATCGGAGAGGTATCTCTGGGCCCTCTCGGTAATGCACATCACATAAGCCTTGCAAGCATTGCAACTAATATGTTAGTTGTGAGATGATGTATTACGGAACGAGTAAAGAGACTTGCCGGTAACGAGATTGAACTAGGTATTGGATACCGACGATCGAATCTCGGGCAAGTAACATACCGATGACAAAGGGAACAACGTATGTTGTTATGCGGTAAGACCGATAAAGATCTTCGTAGAATATGTAGGAGCCAATATGGGCATCCAGGTCCCGCTATTGGTTATTGACCGGAGACATGTCTCGGTCATGTCTACATTGTTCTCGAACCATAGGGTCCGCACGCTTAAGGTTTCGATGACAGTTATATTATGAGTTTATGAGTTTTGATGTACCGAAGGAGTTCGGAATCCCGGATGAGATCGGGGACATGACGAGGAGTCTCGAAATGGTCAAGACGTAAAGATCGGTATATTGGACGACTATATTCGAACATCGGAAAGGTTCTGAGTGATTCGGGTATTTTCAGGAGTACCGGGGAGTTACGGGAATACGAGGGAAGAAGTATATGGGCCTTATTGGACTTTAGGGGAGAGGGAGAGGCAGGCCACACGCCCCCCATTGACTAGTCCGAATTGGACTAGGGGGAGGGGCGGTGCCCCCTCCTTCCTTCTCTTCCCTCTTCCCCTTCCTTGTCTCCTACTCCTAATACTTGGAAGGACTCCTAGTTGGACTAGGAAAAGGGGAATCCTACCCCCGGTGGGAGTAGGACTCCCCTAGGGCGCGCCATAGAGAGGGTCGGCCCTCCCCTCCTCCACTCCTTTATATACGGGGGCAGGGGGCACCCCATACGAGGGCAGGGAGCCAACATGGGTATCCAGATCCCGCTGTTGGTTATTGCCCGAGAGCCGTCTCGGTCATGTCTGCATGTCTCCCGAACCCGTAGGGTCTACACACTTAAGGTTCGGTGACGCTAGGGTTGTAGGGATATGTATGTGCAGTAACCCGAATGTTGTTCGGAGTCCCGGATGAGATCCCGGACGTCACGAGGAGTTCTGGAATGGTCCGGAGGTAAAGAATTATATATAGGAAGTGCTATTTTGGCCATCGGGACAAGTTTCGGTGTTATCGGTATTGTACCGGGACCACCGGAGGGGTCCCGGGGGTCCACCGGGGGGGTCCACCTGCCCCGGGGGGCCACATGGGCTGTAGGGGGTGCGCCTTGGCCTATATGGGCCAAGGGCACCAGCCCAAGAGGCCCATGCGCCAAGAGAGAAAAAAAAGGGGAGAGTCCTACAAGGGGAAGGCACCTCCGAGGTGCCTTGGGGAGGATGGACTCCTCCCCACCCTTGGCCGCACCCTTCCTTGGAGGAAGGGGCAAGGGCTGCGCCTCCCCCTCTCCCTTGGCCCTATATATAGTGGGGAAAAGGAGGAGCAAACCAACCCTAATGCCCTGGCACTCCCTCCTCCCTGCAACACCTCCTCCTCCTCCCGTTGTTGCTTAGCGAAGCCCTGCCGGAGTTCTGCTGCATCCACCACCACACCGTCGTGCTGGATCTTCCTCAACCTCTCCTCCCCCCTTGCTGGATCAACAAGGAGGAGACGTCTCCCGTCCCGTACGTGTGTTGAACGCGGAGGTGCCGTCCGTTCGGTACTAGATCATCGGTGAATTGGATCACGACAAGTACGACTACCTCATCCACGTTCACTCGAACGCTTCCGTTGCGATCTACAAAGTGGTATGTAGATGCTATCTAATCTGAATACTCGTTGCTAGATGAACTCATAGATGGATCTTGGTGAAACCGTAGGAAAAATTTTAATTTTCTGCAACGTTCCCCAACAGTGGCATCATGAGCTAGGTCTATGCGTAGTTCTTCTTGCGCGAGTAGAACACAATTTGTTGTGGGCGTAGATGTTGTCAACTCTTCTTGCCGCTACTAGTCTTATCTTGCTTCAGCGGTATTGTGGGATGAAGCGGCCCGGACCAACCTTACACGTACGCTTACGTGAGACCGGTTCCACCGACTAACATGCACTAGTTGCATAAGGTGGCTGGCGGGTGTCTGTCTCTCCTACTTTAGTTGGAGCGGATTCGATGAAAAGGGTCCTTATGAAGGGTAAATAGAAGTTGACAAATCACGTTGTGGCTTTTACGTAGGTAAGAAAACGTTCTTGCTAGAACCCTAATTCAGCCACGTAAAACTTGCAACAACAATTAGAGGACGTCTAACTTGTTTTTGCAGCAAGTGCTTTGTGATATGATATGGCCAAAGTTGTGATGAATGATGAATGATCTATATGTGATGTATGAGATGTTCATGCTATTGTAATAGGAATCACGACTTGCATGTCGATGAGTATGACAACCGGCAGGAGCCATAGGAGTTGTCTTTATTTTTGTATGACCTGCGTGTCATTGAGAATCGCCATGTAAATTACTTTACTTTATTGCTAAACGCGTTAGCCATAGTAGTAGAAGTAATAGTTGGCGAGCAACTTCATGGAGACACGATGATGAAGATCATGATGATGAAGATCATGGTGTCAAGCCGGTGACAAGATGATCATGGAGCCCCAAGATGGAGATCGAAGGAGCTATGTGATATTGGCCATATCATGTCACGTTTATTATTTGATTGCATGTGATGTTTATCATGTTTTGCATCTTGTTTACTTAGAACGACGGTAGTAAATAAGATGATCCCTCATAATAATTTCAAGAAAGTGTTCACCCTAACTGTGCACCGTTGCTAAGGTTCGTCGTTCCGAAGCACCACGTGATGATCGGGTGTGATAGGTCCTTACGTTCGCATACAACGGGTGTAAGACAGATTTACACACACAAAACACTTAGGTTGACTTGACGAGCCTAGCATGTACAGACATGGCCTCGGAACACAGAAGACCAAAAGGTCGAGCATGAGTCGTATAGAAGATACGATCAACATGAAGATGTTCACCGATGTTGACTAGTCCGTCTCACGTGATGATCGGACACGGCCTAGTTGACTCGGATCATGTAATACTTAGATGACTAGTAGAGGGATGTCTATCTAAGTGGGAGTTCATTAAATGAACTTTATTATCATGAACTTAGTCTAAATATTTACAATATGTCTTGTAGATCAAATGGCCAACGTAGTCCTCAACTTCAACGCGTTCCTAGAGAAAACCAAGCTGAAAGACGATGGTAGCAACTATACGGACTGGGTCCGCAACCTAAGGATTATCCTCATAGCTGCCAAGAAAGATTATGTCCTAAGAGCACCGCTGGGTGACGCACCTATTCTCCCTGCAGAACAAGACGTTATGAACGCTTGGCAGTCACGCTGCGATGATTACTCCCTCGTTCAGTGCGGCATGCTTTACAGCTTAGAGCCGGGGCTCCAAAAGCGTTTTGAGAGACATGGAGCATATGAGATGTTCGAAGAGCTGAAAATGGTTTTCCAAGCTCATGCCCGGGTCGAGAGATATGAAGTCTCCGATAAATTCTTTAGCTGTAAGATGGAGGAAAATGGCTCTGTCAGTGAGCACATACTCAAAATGTCTGGGTTGCACAACCGCTTGACTCAACTGGAAGTTAATCTCCCGGATGAAGCGGTCCTTGACAGAATCCTCCAGTCGCTTCCACCTAGCTACAAGAGCTTTGTGATGAACTACAATATGCAGGGGATGGTAAAGACCATTCCTGAAGTATATGCTATGCTGAAATCAGCAGAGGTAGAAATCAAGAAGGAGCATCAAGTGTTGATGGTGAATAAAACCACTAAGTTCAAGAAGGGCAAGGGTAAAAAGAACTTCAAGAAGGACGGCAAGGAAGTTGCCGCGCCCGGAAGCAAGTTGCCGGGAAGAAGCCAAAGAATGGACCCAAGCCCGAAACTGAGTGCTTTTATTGCAAGGGAAGTGGTCACTGGAAGCGGAACTGCCCCAAATACTTAGCGGGCAAGAAGGCCTGCAAAACCAAAGGTATATGTGATATACATGTAATTGATGTGTACCTTACCAGTACTCGTAGTTGCTCTTGGGTATTTGATACCGGTGCAGTTGCTCACATTTGTAACTCAAAGCAGGAGCTGCGGAATAAACGGAGACTGGCGAAGGATGAGGTGACGATGCGCGTCGGGAATGGTTCCAAGGTCGATGTGATCGCCGTCGGCACGCTGCCTCTACATTTACCTACGGGATTAGTTTTAAACCTCAATAATTGTTATTTAGTGCCAAGTTTGAGCATGAACATTGTATCTGGATCTCGCTTAATTCGAGATGGCTACTCATTTAAATCAGAGAATAATGGTTGTTCCATTTATATGAGAGATATGTTTTATGGTCATGCTTCGATGGTTAATGGTTTGTTCCTGATGAATCTCGTACGTGATGATACACATATTCATAGTGTGAGTACCAAAAGAGTTAAAGTTGATAACAATAGTCCCACATATTTGTGGCACTGCCGCCTTGGTCACATAGGTGTCAAACGCATGAAGAAGCTCCATGCAGATGGACTTTTAGAGTCTCTTGATTATGAATCATTTGACACGTGCGAACCATGCCTCATGGGTAAAATGACCAAGACTCCGTTCTCAGGAACAATGGAGCGAGCAACCAACTTATTGGAAATCATACATACCGATGTGTGCGGTCCAATGAGTGTTGAGGCTCGAGGAGGCTATCGTTATGTTCTCACCCTCACTGATGACTTGAGTAGATATGGGTATATCTACTTAATGAAACACAAGTCTGAGACCTTTGAAAAGTTCAAGGAATTTCAGAGTGAGGTTGAAAATCAACGTGATAGAAAGATCAAGTTTCTACGATCAGATCGTGGAGGAGAATACTTGAGTCACGAATTTGGCACACACTTAAGAAAATGTGGAATAGTTTCACAACTCACGCCGCCTGGAACACCTCAGCGTAATGGTGTGTCCGAACGTCGTAATCGCACTCTATTAGATATGGTGCGATCTATGATGTCTCTTACCGACTTACCGCTATCTTTTTGGGGCTATGCTTTAGAGACTGCCGCATTCACTTTAAATAGGGCTCCGTCAAAATCCTTTGAAGCGACACCGTATGAATTATGGTTTGGGAAGAAACCTAAGCTGTCGTTTCTAAAAGTTTGGGGATGCGATGCTTATGTCAAGAAACTTCAACCTGAAAAGCTCGAACCCAAATCGGAAAAATGCGTCTTCATAGGATACCCTAAAGAAACTGTTGGGTATACCTTCTACCTCAGATCCGAAGGCAAGATCTTTGTTGCCAAGAATGGATCCTTTCTAGAAAAAGAGTTTCTCTCGAAAGAAGTAAGTGGGAGGAAACTAGAACTTGATGAAGTATTACCTCTTGAACCGGAAAATGGCGAAACTCAAGAAATCATTCCTGAGGTGCCTCCACCGACTAGAGAGGAAATTAATGATTATGATCAAGATACTTCTGATCAAGCTCCTACTGAAATTCGAAGGTCCACAAGGACACGTTCCGCACCAGAGTGGTACGGCAACCCTGTCTTGGAAATCATGTTGTTAGACAACGGTGAACCTTCGAACTATGAGGAAGCAATGGCGGGCCCGGATTCCGACAAATGGCTGGAAGCCATGAAATCCGAGATAGGATCCATGTATGAAAACGAAGTATGGACTTTGACTGACTTGCCCGTTGAACGGCGAGCCATAGAAAATAAATGGATCTTTAAGAAGAAGACAGACGCGGATGGTAATGTGACCATCTATAAAGCTCGGCTTGTCGCTAAGGGTTATCGACAAGTTCAAGGAATTGACTACGATGAGACTTTCTCACCGGTAGCGAAGCTGAAGTCCGTCAGAATCATGTTAGCAATTGCCGCATACTATGATTATGAGATATGGCAAATGGACGTCAAAACGGCATTCCTTAATGGTTTCCTTAAGGAAGAATTGTATATGATGCAGCCGGAAGGTTTTGTCGATCCTAAGAATGCTGACAAGGTGTGCAAGCTCCAACGCTCGATTTATGGGCTGGTGCAAGCATCTCGGAGTTGGAACATTCGCTTTGATGAGATGATCAAAGCGTTTGGGCTTACACAGACTTATGGAGAAGCCTGTGTTTACAAGAAAGTGAGTGGGAGCTTTGTAGCATTTCTCATATTATATGTAGACGACATACTTTTGATGGGAAATGATATAGAACTCTTGGATAGCATCAAGGCCTACTTGAATAAGAGTTTTTCAATGAAGGACCTTGGACAAGCTGCTTATATATTAGGCATCAAGATCTATAGAGATAGATCGAGACGCCTCATAGGTCTTTCACAAAGAACATACCTTGATAAAATATTGAAGAAGTTCAATATGGATCAATCTAAGAAAGGGTTCTTACCTGTGCTACAAGGTGTGAAATTGAGCTCAGCTCAATGTCCGACCACGGCAGAAGATATAGAAGAGATGAGTGTCATCCCCTATGCCTCAGCCATAGGTTCTATTATGTATGCCATGCTGTGTACCAGACCTGATGTAAACCTTGCCGTAAGTTTGGTAGGTAGGTACCAAAGTAATCCCGGCAAGGAACACTGGACAGCGGTCAAGAATATCCTGAAGTACCTGAAAAGGACCAAGGAAATGTTTCTCGTTTATGGAGGTGACGAAGAGCTCGTCGTAAAAGGTTACGTCGACGCTAGCTTCGACACAGATCTGGATGACTCTAAGTCACAAACCGGATACGTGTATATTTTGAATGGTGGGGCAGTAAGCTGGTGCAGTTGCAAGCAAAGCGTCGTGGCGGGATCTACATGTGAAGCGGAGTACATGGCAGCCTCGGAGGCAGCACATGAAGAAATTTGGGTGAAGGAGTTCATCACCGACCTCGGAGTCATACCCAATGCGTCGGGGCCAATCAAGCTCTTCTGTGACAACACTGGAGCTATTGCACTTGCAAAGGAGCCCAGGTTTCACAAGAAGACTAGGCACATCAAGCGTCGCTTCAACTCCATTCGTGAAAATGTTCAAGATGGAGACATAGAAATTTGTAAAGTACACACGGATCTGAATGTCGCAGATCCGTTGACTAAACCTCTCCCTAAGGCAAAACATGATCAGCACCAGAACTCTATGGGTGTTCGATTCATCACAATGTAACTAGATTATTGACTCTAGTGCAAGTGGGAGACTGTTGGAAATATGCCCTAGAGGAAATAATAAAAGCATTATTATTATATTTCCTTATTCATGATAATTGTCTTTATTCGTGCTATAATTGTGTTATCCGGAAATCGTAATACATGTGTGAATAACAGACAACAAACATGTCCCTAGTGAGCCTCTAGTTGACTAGCTTGTTGATCGACAGATAGTCATGGTTTCCTGACTATGGACATTGGATGTCATCGATAACGGGATCACATCATTAGGAGAATGATGTGATGGACAAGACCCAATCCTAAACATAGCATAAGATCGCATAGTTCGTTTGCTAGAGTTATCCAATGTCAAGTATCCTTTCCTTAGACCATGAGATCATGTAACTCCCGGATACCGTAGGAGTGCTTTGGGTGTGCCAAACGTCACAACGTAACTGGGTGACTATAAAGGTATGCTACGGGTATCTCTGAAAGTGTCTGTTGGGTTGACATGGATCGAGACTGGGATTTGTCACTCCGCTTGACGGAGAGGTATCACCGGGCCCTCTCGGTAATGCATCATCACAATGAGCTCAAGGTGATCAAAGTGTTTGATCACAGGATCATGCATTACGGTACGAGAAAAGTGACTTGCCGATAACGAGATTGAACAAGGTACTGGGATACCGACGATCAAATCTCGGGCAAGTAAAATACCGATTGACAAAGGGAATCGTATACGGGATTAATTGAAACCTTGACATCGTGGTTCATCCGATGAGATCATCGTGGAGCATGTGGGAGCCAACATGGGTATCCAGATCCCGCTGTTGGTTATTGCCCGAGAGCCATCTCGGTCATGTCTGCATGTCTCCCGAACCCGTAGGGTCTACACACTTAAGGTTCGGTGACGCTAGGGTTGTAGGGATATGTATGTGCAGTAACCCGAATGTTGTTCAGAGTCCCGGATGAGATCCCGGACGTCACGAGGAGTTCTGGAATGGTCCGGAGGTAAAGAATTATATATAGGAAGTGCTATTTTGGCCATCGGGACAAGTTTCGGTGTTATCGGTATTGTACCGGGACCACCGGAGGGGTCCCGGGGGTCCACCGGGGGGGTCCACCTGCCCCGGGGGGCCACATGGGCTGTAGGGGGTGCGCCTTGGCCTATATGGGCCAAGGGCACCAGCCCAAGAGGCCCATGCGCCAAGAGAGAAAAAAAAGGGGAGAGTCCTACAAGGGGAAGGCACCTCCGAGGTGCCTTGGGGAGGATGGACTCCTCCCCACCCTTGGCCGCACCCTTCCTTGGAGGAAGGGGCAAGGGCTGCGCCTCCCCCTCTCCCTTGGCCCTATATATAGTGGGGAAAAGGAGGAGCAAACCAACCCTAATGCCCTGGCACTCCCTCCTCCCTGCAACACCTCCTCCTCCTCCTCCCGTAGTTGCTTAGCGAAGCCCTGCCGGAGTTCTGCTGCATCCACCACCACACCGTCGTGCTGGATCTTCCTCAACCTCTCCTCCCCCCTTGCTGGATCAAGAAGGAGTAGACGTCTCCCGTCCCGTACGTGTGTTGAACGCGGAGGTGCCGTCCGTTCGGTACTAGATCATCGGTGAATTGGATCACGACAAGTACGACTACCTCATCCACGTTCACTCGAACGCTTCCGTTGCGATCTACAAAGTGGTATGTAGATGCTATCTAATCTGAATACTCGTTGCTAGATGAACTCATAGATGGATCTTGGTGAAACCGTAGGAAAAATTTTAATTTTCTGCAACGTTCCCCAACACCCAGTTCGGCTGCCACGGCAGCCAGTTCGGATGCCACTGCAGCCCGTTCGGCTGCCACGGCAGCCAGTTTCGACGCAGCGGCTGCTGTCTTCCACGACTCCCCAGCAGCCACGCCCAGCTCATCGTCTTCTTCCACGGCTTCCTCCGGCCCTGCCGTCGAGCTCGCCGCTTCTTCACCGCCGGCAGCCCCAGTTGCACCACCGAGTGTTGCCCCGTGGCTCCGTCCCTCCGACGTCTCCATTCACACGATGACCACTCGTGCCCGCCGTGGTCTACTACAGCCCAGCCGTCACCTTGAGGATGCTCATGTCACCACGGTCGTGCCATCGCCGCTTCCCACATCGGCTCGTGCAGCGCTCCGTGATCCCGCGTGGCGGTCTGCCATGCAAGACGAGTATGATGCTTTGCAGGCCAACCGCACTTGGACTCCTGTGCCTCGACCTCGTGGTGCTAACATCATCACCGACAAAATGGGTATTTCGGCATAAACTCAAACCCGATGGCTGCTTGGATCGCTACAAAGCACGAACTATTCTACAATTCGGCCGCTACAAATTACATTTCTTTACAGATTTGCTAATTCCAATCTACTCCTTCCGTTCTTAAATATAAGTCTTTCTAGATATTTTAACAAGTGACTACATATGGAGCAGAATGCGTGAATCTATACTTTAAAATATGTCTATATACATCTGTATGTTGTAGTTTATTTGAAATTTCAAAAAAACTTATATATGGGAACGGAGGGAGTAAATGAAAATTTGTTAGGTCGCATCTAACTTCCTTGCTGTCCAATCTATAGCGTTAAGATTCGTGTTATTCAGCGCAGGCTCTCACGTGTCGTGGGAAAGCGCTTCTACTAATCCACGCACAGGTCGGGAGATAGAGCAACTGTGTACCTCCGTTCCCCCCCCCCCAGTCTTTGGCTGTCTATGTTACCCAAACACCACTTCCACCGCTCCTCATAAACTGTCACCTCGATCTCTCGCTTGTATTTTCTTTGGTTACCCTCCTGATCACCGTGGATACCGCTGCTATGATCCAGTCAGTCGCCGTGTGCTAACATCACGCCATGTTGTTTTCGACGAGAGCGTTTTTCCTTTCAGGACCATGCCGCAGGAGTTGCCGTCATCACCAGCTTCGATCTCTCAAGCTGACGCTGTGGTGTTCCGCGTGCCGCCGGCCCCTCGCCGTCGTGACCCGCTGCTCGCTCCACGGGTTGGTGGGAGTCCAGCTGTGGCCGCCCCTGCATCCCCATCGGCGGCCACTACGGCTGCTACCTCTCCTGCCAGGATGCCAAGCCCCTCTGCCGTGGGTACCAGTTCGGCTGCTCTGGCAGCGAATTCTGGTGCCATGGCAGCCCCTTCTTCGGGTGCAGCTCCAGCCTCGCCAAGTTCGGCTGCCACGGCAGCCAGTTCGGATGCCACTGCAGCCCCTTCGGCTGCCACGGCAGCCAGTTTCGATACAGCGGCTGCTGTCTTCCACGACTCCCCAGCAGCCACGCCCAGCTCATCATCTTCTTCCACGGCTTCCTCCGGCCCTGCCGTCGAGCTCGCCGCTTCTTCACCGCCGGCAGCCCAAGTTGCACCACCGAGTGTTGCCCCATGGCTCCGTCCCTCCGACGTCTCCATTCACACGATGACCACTCGTGCCCGCCGTGGTCTACTGCAGCACAGCCATCGCCTTGAGGATGCTCATGACGCCACGGTCGTGCCATCGCCGCTTCCCACATCGGCTCGTGCGGCCCTCTGTGATCCCGCGTGGCGGTCTGCCATGCAAGACGAGTATGATGCTTTGCAGGCCAACCGCACTTGGACTCCTGTGCCTCGACCTCGTGGTGCTAACATCGTCACCGGCAAATGGGTATTTCGGCATAAACTCAAACCCGATGGCTCCTTGGATCGCTACAAAGCACGAACTATTCTACAATCCGGCCGCTACAAATTACATTTCTTTACAGATTTGCTAATTCCAATCTACTCCTTCCGTTCTTAAATATAAGTCTTTCTAGATATTTTAACAAATGACTACATATGGAGCAGAATGCGTGAATCTATACTTTAAAATATGTCTATATACATCTGTATGTTGTAGTTTATTTGAAATGTCAGAAAAACTTATATATGGGAACGGAGGGAGTAAATGAGAATTTGTTAGGTCGCATCTAACTTCCTTGCTGTCCAATCTATAGCGTCAAGATTCGTGTTATTCAGCGCAGGCTCTCACGTGTCGTGGAAAAGCGCTTCTACTAATCCACGCACAGGTCGGGAGATAGAGCACCTGTGTACCTCCGTTCCCACCCCCTAGCGCGTGCTTTGGACCGGCACATTACCGGGCAGGATGCTCCTATTTATTTCGTTTGCTTTGTTTCTTGTTTGTTTTTTATTTTTTTAATTTAATTTTTGGGATTTCAAAATAGTTCTGAGTTTCAAAATAATGATCATGGATTCGAAAAAAATGATCTGGAATTTAAAAAAAATCAAAATTTTCAGAAAATGTTCACATATTTCAAAAAATTGCCACAATCTAAAAAAGATCATAAATTGAAGAAATGATCATGATTTAAGAAAATGTTCAAGTTGAAGTGTTAGAAGATTTGTATAATGTTTGCAAACTAAAAAAAATTAATGATTATTTTAGAAAAAATTGCAATTTCAAAAAATATCCGGGAATTCAAACAATGTTCATGATTTTAACAATCATGACAAAAATGTTCACGAATTTGAAAGATAGTCGTTAAATGAAAAATAAAGAAAAATGAAAAATAGAAAAGGAGAAGAAAAAACCCAAAATGAAAACAAATCAAAAAACAAAAAAAAAGGTATAGGAAGGCTCTAGAACCTTCCCAAAAGAACATGGAGTATGCCGAACAAGAGAACTTTGGTTGGCCCAATGTTGTGTGTGGTGATTGCACAGGGATGCGATTGCTCGCTACCCAGCGACCTCTGCAGGGGGCACCCCTGTGCGCAACCCATATAGTTTGCCGCAACGTGCAACAAATAGGGATTTCCTTGGAGGCGGATTGGGGATTTTTCTGGCCAGTCTATCCGGAGATAAGGCCAAGCACAAGGAACTGCGGAAAGATGTCGCCGTGTCCAACTTCCGCAGCAGGTTTCATAAACCCATCGCCTCCCTGTTGCCCAGGACGACAATGAAGTGCGCCAGGAAGAAGCACACTCATCCAACAAATGTTTGCTGCAGTGCAAGGTTGCGAACAAGTTCATAACTACACTATTGTTTCCTCCTGTGATAGGTTAAGATAATATATTGTTGATTTTAAAGTAATAGTTCATATAGATCATCAAGCTCTAAAGTATCCTTACTAGGAACCATGCAAAACCCGGCTTCATTCATTAGGTTTTATTATTTCAAGAATTTGATTTGTATATTATCAATAACAGGGGAGAATATAACCAAGTTCGGTTTAATCTTATATTGCTCAACCGCAACATAATTTTGTGCAACAGGTGCACATATAACCATTCTTGGGAGAAGTGAACTCCCAAGCTTCTTGGTAGCCATAATGGTAAATTATTGAGTTTTCTTAACGTGTGAAGAACTGGCTAACGACAAAAACAAATTAAAAACAAAGCAAAAATAGATAACAAGAACTCTAGTAACCTTACCAGGGAAAATTACTTCCTTGGCAATGGCGCCAAAAAAAGGATTACCGTCGATCCAGTTTCAGATGTAGATATAGCCTTTTTCCCTAGAGATCCTACAATTTATCCAATCCATAAAGTGATGATGCTTGATACGAAAATATCTACAAGTACCTTTTTTTTGGGGAAATACCATCATGGCTAGCTTTATTAACTCAAAAAAGACTTACATCGTTCACTAATTGGCTGATCAAACCCAGGAGGTTCGTCAGTCCAATTTTCATTACATTTATTAGAAAAACTAAATTTTGCTAGCTCGTGAGTTACTGAGTTTGCATCACGAAAACAGTGTGAAAAGATAAGCTTCCCTATCGATGTTACCGTGTCAAAACATTCTGCAAAAATTGCCACTGCTGCATCCCGCCACTGTATTTTCCCTGGAAATTGTTAATCACATTCAAAGAATCTGACTCGGCTTCAATTCTATGAAATCCCAGAGCGTTTGCTAGATTTAAGCCATCCTGCATCGCTATTGCCTCAGTTGTCACTATATCAGCCGCTATTTGAATAAATCTGCATTGAGCTGCAATAAAGCGCCCTTTATCATCCCCGAGAATGCATCACTTCGCCCCAGATCCCACGTCTTCATGGAAAGAGGCATCAACATTTAGTTTGATGAATTTAGGCCTCGGTTTCCTCCATTTGTGCTCAACGGGTTCACTTTTGCTTCTAATGAACTTGGAGTAGTTTGCGACAATTGCTAGGACTGAACTCGTCCATCTGTATTGGGGTGCAGGAGAATCGTGGTGAGTATGTCATCGCCTCAACCACCAGATATACCAACATCCGACTGCTATAACTTCCTTTGTTTCCAGACTGGGCATAATGGAAAGTGGGAAGTCTGGTTCCAACAGCAAAAACTCCAGAATGGCTGAACCCGAGAGATCCACGCAAGTTGCTTAATTTATGCCTTCCAGGAGGCCAAGACCCCTCCAGAATTCCCTCGCCAATTCACATTGGAAGAGTAAATGTCTCATATCCTCTGGTCCATTACGGCAAATTGGACACATAGCAAAAGATTTGAATTTTCCGTGGCACTTGAAGCTCCTATAGATGCCTCCAAATCTCAGCTCTCATGGCTGAAGTAGAGGATAAATTTCCCATCGAATGACCTCTGAATTTGTGCGCCCATTGTTCATGGTAAGCCGAGTTAACAGAGAAATTGCCACTCCTTGTGAGGTTCCATGCAACAAAATCATCAAAAGCATGAAAGTTGAGTGGTATTTGAAGAATTCTATTTGTATCCACCGGGTAGAAAATTTGTCGGATTAACTGCTCGTCCCACTGACTAGTCATTGGATCTATTAATTCCACAACTTTAACAAGCAATGTTTGGCCTCGGGGTGTTATTACCTTTCTGTCCGGACTCGAGGGAATCCATGGGTCATTCCAGATGTTCACCTCTTCTCCTGATCCAATGCGCCATATATACCCCCTCTTAAAAGTAGTAAGTCCAGCCACAATGCTCTGCCATTTAAAGGAAGAACCCTTCTTTAGCCCTGCATGTAACAAATCAGTGTTTGGAAAATACTTTGCCTTCAAAATCCGAGCACAAACCGAATCAGGGTTATTTATCATTCTCCAATATTGTTTTGCAAGAAGTGCCAGATTAAAAGAATGAAGATCCTTAAAACCCATGCCACCATCTCTCTTCAGAATACACAATTTCCACCAAGAGAACCAATGCATTTTTTATTTTCCTCTTCATCTCTCCACCAAAATTGAGCGATGATATCTGTAATATCCTTACAGACCCCCTTTGGCAAGCACAAAAACAGACATAGCAAACACAGGTATAGACTGAGCAACAACCTTTAATAAGACTTCCTTACCACCCGTGGACAGTTGCTTCTCCATCCAACCTTTCAAAAGCTTCTTAATTTTTTCACGGAATTGTTTAAAGCAATCACTCCTATCAGCTCCCACCATAGCAGGCAGCCCAAGTTACTTGTCTGACAGAGCTTGGTTGGTAATATTCAATTTGTAGGATTGGAAGTATGTCTAGAGGGGGGGTGATTAGACTACTTGACCAAATAAAAACTTAACCTTTTCCCAATTTTAGTTCTTGGCAGATTTTAGCAATTTTAGGACAAGTCAAGCAATCATCACACAATTCAAGCAAGCATGCAAAGAGTATATAGGCAGCGGAAAGTAAAGCATGCAAGTTGCAAGAATGTAAAGGGAAGGGTTTGGAGAATTCAAACGCTATTGGAGACACGGATGTTTTTCCCGTGGTTCGGATAGGTGGTGCTGTCCTACATCCACGTTGATGGAGACTTCAACCCACGAAGGGTAACGGTTGCGCGAGTCCACGGAGGGATCCACCCACGAAGGGTCCACGAAGAAGCAACCTTGTCTATCCCACCATGGCCATCACCCACGAAGGACTTGCCTCACTAGCGGTAGATCTTCACGAAGTAGGCGATCTCCTTGCCCTTACAAACTCCTTGGTTCAACTCCACAATCTTGTCGGAGGCTCCCAAGTGACACCTAGCCAATCTGGGAGACACCACTCTCCAAGAAGTAACAAATGGTGTGTTGATAATGAACTCCTTGCTCTTGTGCTTCAAATGATAGTCTCCCCAACACTCAACTCTCTCACACAGGATTTGGATTTGGTAGAAAGAAGATTTGAGTGGAAAGCAACTTGGGGAAGGCTAGAGATCAAGATTCATATGGTAGGAATGGAATATCTTGGTCTCAACACATGAGTAGGTGGTTCTCTCTCAGAACATATGAGTTGGAAGTGTAGATGTGTTCTGATGGCTCTCTCCACGAGTGAAGAGGAGGTGGAGGGGTATATATAGCCTCCACACAAAATCCAACCATTACACACAATTTACCAATCTTGGTGGGACCGAATCAACAAACTCGGTCGGACCGAAATAGGAAACCTAATGACCGTTAGAGATTTTCGGTGGGATTGACATGCAACTCGGTAGGACCGATACGGTTAGGGTTAGGGCATAACGTAATCTCGGTGAGACCGATTACACAAACTCGGTGAGACCGATTTGGTAATAAGCTAACCAGAGAGTTGGTCAGGTAAACTCGGTGGGACCGATTTGCTCTTTTGGTGAGACCGAAAAGTTACAGAGGGGAAACAGAGAGTTTACATTGCAATATCGGTGGGACCGATCCGCTCTTTCGGTGAGACCGAAAAGTTACAAAAAGGAAGCAGAGAAATTGCAATCCCATCTCGGTGAGACCGAGATCCCTATCGGTAGAACCGATTTGCTAGGGTTTTGGCAGTGGCTATGACAAGTGAAACTCGGTGGCACCGGATAGAAAGAATCTGTAGGACCGAGTTTGGCTTAGGGTTTAGGTCATTTGTGGATATGGGAAAGTAGCTGAGGATTTTGGAGCATATCATTAAGCACATGAAGCAAAAAGCTCATTAAGCAACACCTCATCCCTCCTTGATAGTATTGGCTTTTCCTATGGACGCAATGTGATCTTGGATCACTAAAATGAAAAATGAAGAGTCTTGAGTTTTTGAGCTTGAGCCAATCCTTTGTCCTTAGCATTTTGAGGGTTCCACTTTCACCATCCATGCCATGCCAATCATTGAGATTTCCTGAAATAATTGTCTTGGAATAGCATTAGCTCAATGAGCTATATGTTGTTATGAATTACCAAAACCACCTAGGGATAGTTGCACTTTCAATCTCCCCCTTTTTGGTAATTGATGACAACATATAGATCAAAGCTTTGATAAATGATCATAAGAATGAATTATATCGTCGCTTTGAGAAGTATGTGATAAGTAAGAGCTCCCCCTAAATTTGTGCATATTTAAAATTTGCTTTGGACTGCAAATGCACAAAGAGTTAGAATCATGGGTTACTCTTCCATGTCACATACATCTTGGTGGAGCGCTCAAAATGATAAGAATGAAATACATGCACTCATCACCAAAAAAAGTGAATGATCACATAAGATAGATAAGATATATCAATCATGCATATGTGTAGCTTATGATCAATCACATGATCATCAATGTCTCACAAGCATGTCAAAGTATCTCGACCAAAAGCAAACAAAGTTTGAAAAACCACCAAATAAAGCAAGAGAGAATAAAAGCAACACACTCTCTCTCGAAGCCGATGATCTATACATTTTTCTCCCCCTTTGGCAACAAGTTACCAAAAATTTCCTAGAAAATGCATAGTGCTAGATCGACACTCAGGCTTGATCTTCTGGTGGTGGTGGAGTCTGGATCACTCCAAGGACGAAGGCTTCTATAGACGTGGTTGGAGCTGGAGCTGAAGTAGATGCTGGAGCTGGTTGGGCTGGTGCTGTGACTGGAGCTGAGGTGGTGGCTCTTGTGTTAGGAACTGGCACTGCAGACGACCTCTGGGCTCGTGGAACTCTGGCAAATGCATCAGTGGTAGTCTTCCCTTTCCTCTCATGCATGTCATCTTGAAGTTGCTCCACTGCAGACTGGATCTCTGTCACTTTGACATCCAAGTCATAGAACTTTTGTTCTACGATCCTCTCTAAGCTCTCCTGATTCTGAGTGAGGGTGGCCAGCCCTTTCTCTATCCTCAGGGTGGATGCAATCAAGTAACTGAGCTGCTCTTGCTTGGTTTTCAAGAAATATTCAGATGCCTCCTCTTGAGTTGGCATCTTTGCAGCTTTCTCCTTCCTTGCCTTCTCCTTATGTGCTTGTGCATGGGATGAAGATGGTTCATCCTTGTTCATCACAACTTCATTATCTTCAAAATCTGGATGAATAGGCAAATGTTCCTTGTCCAAGAGGTATATGCTTGTGCCCATCTTGGAGTTAATCAGCTCCTGGATCTGAGGGGCATATCCACAGCTCCTCTTCTGGTCTGCTGCAGTCCTCTTGATTGTTTCTACCATGAGGCTCATGACTTTGAATTTCTATGGTACATCAAAGATATGAAGTAAGTTGATTGCATGGCCTCTGGTCATCTTGTGATCACCTGACTTGGGCAACAAGGTGTGCCTCAGTATCCAATTGATGGTTGGCAATCCTGACAGAAGATAATGTACTGATCCAAACTTGAAAGTGTCAAGTGCCTTGTTTGGGATCTCCTTGTACATGTTGGACATAGAGTTGTGGTCCATCTTCTTCTTGTCATAAATATCTAGGTCATCCTCATGCTCCTCTGGGGCATTGATGAGCTGTGCCCACTCAGCAATTGTTGATTGGTACCTCGTACCTTCAGACATCCACACAATTTTGCCATCTGGATAAAAGTGTGATGTGGAGTAGAACTGCATGATCAGCTCTTCATTCCACTTTGTGAGCTTCTGCCCAACAAAGTCAGCTACTCCACAAGCTTTGAAGCTGTCTTGCACTCCAGGATAGTGCTCTTCATTGTCCTTGATGTATTCCCAGTCGACCCATCTCATGTCACAAACAATGGGCTTCATATCAAGTAACACAGTCTCATAGAAGTCCTGTTGTTCCTTAGTGTGGATCCTGTAGTCAACAGCAGTTCTCCTTCTGGTAGCATAAGGATCTTCTGCTCTCCACTTTCTCAGCCCTGAGTCTCTTCTGATCTTCATATCCCCAGCCACAGGATGAGCATCATTGTGGTCTGGGATCTTGGGCTTCAACTTTCTAAGAACTTGGCCTTCCTCTTCTTCTGCAGTGTCAGGCACTGGGGCCTTGTTCTTCTCAGCAGCTGGGATGCTCCTTGTATTCCTCTTTGGAGTTGTCTTGGCCTTTGATGCAGTCTTGGGTGCTTCCTTGGGCTTGGATGCAGTAGCCCCTGATTTGATTGCATCACCCATTAGCTTGGGTGCCTTAGGTGCTGGTGCAGCAACCTCTTCTTCTTCATCCTCTGAAGAATCTTTCCTCATAGAAGGCTTGCCAACTACTCTGGCAGTGGTAGTTCTGACTCTTTTCTTTTTCTTGTCCTGGCCAATATCTTCTTCAGATTCCATGGTGAACTTTATAGTTTCCTCAGGGACAGCCTTCCTAGGCTTGGAGGTAGGAACTCTCCTAGCAGGTGCCTTTTTGTGCATTCCTGGCTTGATGGCTGCAGCCGAGCCATACTCCTTCTTGAGAACAACTCTCTTGGAAGTAGCTTCTTCTTCTGCCACATAGTCCTCATCCTCTGATTCTGAGGTTCTTTTCTTCCTTTGTCTGGTGGCAGCTTTTGGCAGGTTACTGGGAGTGCTCCTGCTGCCTTCATCTGATGAACAGGAGGGACTGGTGCCCTCACTCATGTGCACTGGCTGTTCTGACATGTTCTGGCTATCACTCTGATCTGACATGATGAACAAGCTGACTGCTGACCCTGTGAATAGTTTATAGATGAGGTAGAGTGGATGAGCATCACAAAATGCAAAGATTTTTGCAAGAGAATGATGCAAAATCTTAGTTTTAGTTTCCCACAGAAATCATTTCGGATCTACCGATTTTTAAACTCGGTGATACCGAAGCAGTTTTGGAACCTAAACTAGTGAACTCGGTCAGACCGAGTCACAGTTCGGTGGCACCGAGACTGCTAGGGTTTCACAAAGTTCCAAAATCGGTCACACCGATTAGCAATACTCGGTCAGACCGAGTCTCACTTGTGCAATGGCATGAGCCAAATCGGTGGGACCGAGTTTTTCAACTCGGTGGGTCCGAGATGGTTTCGCCGGAAACCTAACCCTAAAATTTCGAATCAAACCTATTCTATGAATCGCATTGACTGGATTGGAGCGTTTCAAACGTGGCTAGAAAAAATATGATCACAATGTGCTAGGAATCGGATTGGGGAATAGCACAAAGATCGAGTCCATACCCTAGTTCGGCGGAGACTCGCTACGGCGGCAACGGCGGGGTTGAATTCCGTTGACGGCGATGGAGACCAGTGAGTGGAGGCGGCTGGCGGCGAGGAGACGATCCGGAGACCACGTTGGCAGAGCGAGCTATCGCGCGGGCGAAGGGGTTCGGAGAAATTTCCAAATTTTTGCCCATGTCTATATATAGCCCGACCCTGTCGGTGTGACCGAGTGGAACAACTCGGTGGCACCGAGATGCAAAACTGTATACAGTTATTGCAACTCGATGTGACCGAAAGGTTCAAATCGGTTGCACCGAGATCGAAAACATAGATCAACTTAATGATCTCGGTAAGACCGAAAGTGGGGTATCGGTCAGACCGAGAATCACAAAGAGGTTTTGGAAGTTTAAGTCTATGACAAATCGGGGACTCTGAGTGCTCCTCACACAAAGTGGTTTGAATCTGACTTGATCAATTTTGTGATGTAGCATGAATAGAGTTTGAGACGAGAAAAGCATAGATAGCTAGAGGAGGTTCTTAGGCATTCTTGTCCATCCACTTGGCATAAGAAAAATAAAGCCAAACAATCAAAACAACAAGTGGATGTCCTCGAATGAGTAAAATATGCAACCAACATGCTCACACAATAAAATGGCAATTGAAATATGTGACAAAGCATGCACAACCAATTCTAGCATCTATCAAGCAATTGGCGATGACTAGGTCATCTATATATGAGTATATTGACTTAGGAGTCAAATGAGAACACTTGATCATAGGTCATACTCATCGTTTAAGCTCAAGTGGGGTTACCACATTTACATAAAGCATTGTTGTGTTCACATCATTAGAGTTGCTTTAGCTCAAGTCTTAGAGTAAAGCTCCCCCTAGATGTGATATCCCCCCTAAGAGGGATGAACTAACCTTGGGTTTTGTCGATGATGACTTCATGTAGATGTTGAAGATGTGGATGCTCAATGTTGATGTAGATCACTTGAAGCTATCCTTTTGAGTGAATTGCACTTTCAATACCTACATAGTTTAGTCCCACAAGGAACAAACAAGGATATCCATAGACATAGAGTGGTGCACACACAAGATGATGTCCATGAAAACTTTTAGGTTACCTTGTCCCTTGACATACCAACAAGAGGGTTTGTGACTCCTTGAACTAGTGCAAGATGTGGAAGTTGATTGCACTTATTCTTGCCAAAATGATAAGAGTGAAGTATGTTGGCGGAGTCACCCTCAAGAACTCTCTAGTTCTTCTTCTTTTGGATCCACACCATCTTGATGGGAATCCTTGGAGTTGTAGTCGTACTTGATGAAGTGGAACTTGAAGTAGTCTTGGGAATCCACTTGACTAAGGTCTTAGGAGCTTCTTCAAATGCATCAATTTCCTCTTGAAGCTTGTCCTTCCCTTTTTGCTTGTAGTCTTGTGGTGGAAGATCATCGTGAGCTTGTGTCCCCTTGAAAGAAGTAGGATCATACTTCTCTTGTTGTGGAACAAACTTTGTCTTGGGATATTGATCTTCTTCCCACTCAACTCCATTGGCATTGAACTTTCGTTCAAAACCAACACCTTGATTCTTCCGGTGCCTTCCTTGCTTGCGTACAATTTCCTCGAATTGCTTACTCCCGGCAAGGCTTTTGTACACTCCTTTCTCTATGATTCCCTTCAATAAGCTATTTTCTTGCTCAAGTGTAACTTGGCTAAGAGAATCATTAGTGGAATCAAGAGAACTACTAGAAGCAACAACATTGGATTTAACATGATCATTGTTACTACTAGAGGAAGAATCTTTCTTATTCTTGTTACTAGACTTGACTTGAGGCATGTAAGTGGATAAGAGTAAACGCTTGGCAATGTAAGAAGAACTTTTCTTGCGAAGATCATCATTGATTGCCTTTAAAAACTCATGCTCTTGCTCAATATTGGGCTTTTCAAAGCGTAACTTCTCATGAGCTCTTAAAAGTTCTCGATGATCTTCGAAGATAGTTTCATGAGCTAACTTAAGAGTGTTTAGTTCTTTAGTTAGAGTCTCAATTTTCTCCTTATCATTGTCATTCGTTTTATGTTGATTAGCATGATTAATTGATGTTTCATCATAGTATTCATCACTAGAGTTGTCAACAAGTAAATCATCATCACCTAACAAGTCATCTTCATCACTATTAAAATCAACATACTCAGGGTGTGTTACCTTAGGACCTTTGGCCATGAAGCATCTTCCAATTCCTTCATTTCGTGAGTCAAATATGTCGTAGGAGTTGGTTGACACAAGTGCTAGACCGGCAACACCTTCATCTTGAGTATATTCGGAGTCAGAGTGATAACTTCTCTCGGAGTGGTTGTTGGAGTCGGAGCCGGATACCCATTCACCAACATGAGCTTGATGTCTTCGTTTTGTGTAGCTCCTCGATGACTTTTCTTTTCTTTCCGAATCTTTGTTTCTCCGTGAGTATCTTCGTTCATAACGATCATCTCTACTCCTTCTCTCTCTTGATGGTGATTCTTCTCTTTTGCTTCTTCTATTTGGAGAATCTTCTCTTCTTTTGTAGGGAGCCGTACACTCATTGGAATAGTGTCCGGATCTTCCACAATTGTAGCAGTTTCGCTCTCGACTAGAAGATCTTTTGTCATTGTAGGACCTTGACTTGGAGCTTCTATCTTTGCTTCTACTCTTGTAGAACTTGTTGAACTTCTTCACCATTAAGCTCAATTCTTCGTTGAAGTTTTGTTTCTCACTTGATGATGTGGGGGCTTCACATGAGGCTTTGTAAGCACCACTTGATTTGTTGTGAAGTTCCTCTTTATCCTTGAGTGACATCTCATGAGCAACAATTCTTCCAATGACCTCCGTTGGCTTGAGATCTTTGTAATTGGGCATCATTTGGATCAATGTGCACACGGTATCATATTTTCCATCCAAGGCTCTTAGGATCTTCTTGATGATGAATCTATCGGTGACCTCTTCACTCCCTAAGCCGGCAATCTCATTTGTGATGAGAGCAAGCCTAGAGTACATTTCAGCGACACCTTCACCATCCTTCATTTTGAACTTGTCAAGTTGACTTTGAAGCACATCCAATTTGGATTCCTTGACGGAGTCGGTACCTTCGTGCATATCAATCAAAGTATCCCAAATTTCCTTTGCATTCTCAAGACGGCTGATTTTGTTGAATTCTTCGGGGCACAATCCGTTGAAGAGAATATCACAAGCTTGAGCATTGTATTGCAGTATCTTCAACTCATCCGCGGTAGCTTCACGGTTTGGTTCTTTCCCATCAAAGAAGTCACCTTGCAAACCAACACACACAATAGCCCAAATGGCGGGGTTATGTCCGAGAATATGCATTTTCATTTTATGCTTCCAACTAGCAAAATTAGTACCATCAAAATAAGGACCTCTACGGTGATAATTTCCCTCGCTAGACGCCATACTCTCCTAGGTTGTGAAACCAAGGCTATGACCACCAAAAGCTATGGAAATCAAAGCAAATGGAGACCAAAGCTCTGATACCACTTGTAGGATCGGAAGTATGTCTAGAGGGGGGGTGATTAGACTACTTGACCAAATAAAAACTTAACCTTTTCCCAATTTTAGTTCTTGGCAGATTTTAGCAAGTTTAGGATAAGTCAAGCAATCATCACACAATTCAAGCAAGCATGCAAAGAGTATATAGGCAGCGGAAAGTAAAGCATGCAACTTGCAAGAATGTAAAGGGAAGGGTTTGGAGAATTCAAATGCTATTGGAGACACGGATGTTTTTCCCGTGGTTTGGATAGGTGGTGCTGTCCTACATCCACGTTGATGGAGACTTCAACCCACGAAGGGTAACAGTTGCGCGAGTCCACGGAGGGCTCCACCCACGAAGGGTCCACGAAGAAGCAAACTTGTCTATCCCACCATGGCCATCGCCCACGAAGGACTTGCCTCACTAGCAGTACATCTTCACGAAGTAGGCGATCTCCTTGCCCTTACAAACTCCTTGGTTCAACTCCACAATCTTGTCGGAGGCTCCCAAGTGACACCTAGCCAATCTAGGAGACACCACTCTCCAAGAAGTAACAAATGGTGTGTTGATAATGAACTCCTTGCTCTTGTGCTTCAAATGATAGTCTCCCCAACACTCAACTCTCTCACACAGGATTTGGATTTGGTAGAAAGAAGATTTGAGTGGAAAGCAACTTGGGGAAGGCTAGAGATCAAGATTCATATGGTAGGAATGGAATATCTTGGTCTCAACACATGATTAGGTGGTTCTCTCTTAGAACATATGAGTTGGAAGTGTAGATGTGTTCTGATGGCTCTCTCCATGAGTGAAGAGGAGGTGGAGGGGTATATATAGCCTCCACACAAAATCCAACCGTTAAACACAATTTACCAATCTCGGTGGGACCGAATCAACAAACTCGGTCGGACCGAAATAGGAAACCTAGTGACCGTTAGAGATTTTCGGTGGGACTGACATGCAACTCGGTAGGACCGATACGGTTAGGGTTAGGGCATAACGTAATCTCGGTGAGACCGATTACACAAACTCGGTGAGACCGATTTGGTAATAAGCTAACCAGAGAGTTGGTCAGGTAAACTCGGTGGGACCGATTTGCTCTTTCGGTGAGACCGAAAAGTTACAAAGGGGAAACAAAGAGTTTACATTGCAATCTCGGTGGGACCGATCCGCTCTTTCGGTGAGACCGAAAAGTTACGAAAAGGAAACAGAGAAATTGCAATCCCATCTCGGTGAGACCGAGATCCCTATCGGTAGAATCGATTTGCTAGGGTTTTGGCAGTGGCTATGACAAGTGAAACTCGGTGGCGCCGGATAGAAAGAATCGGTAGGACCGAGTTTGGCTTAGGGTTTAGGTCATTTGTGGATATGGGAAAGTAGCTGAGGATTTTGGAGCATATCATTAAGCACATGAAGCAAAAATCTCATTAAGCAACACCTCATCCCTCCTTGATAGTATTGGCTTTTCCTATGGACTCAATATGATCTTGGATCACTAAAATGAAAAATGAAGAGTCTTGAGTTTTTGAGCTTGAGCCAATCCTTTGTCCTTAGCATTTTGAGGGTTCCACTTTCACCATCCATGCCATGCCAATCATTGAGATTTCCTGAAATAATTGTCTTGGAATAGCATTAGCTCAGTGAGCTACATGTTGTTATGAATTACCAAAACCACTTAGGGATAGTTGCACTTTCACAATTGTTGACAGATCTTATATCTAGCTTGCATATTAGTATTTGGGCTGAAAAAATACTGGATTTTCTCACACTTACCAACTGTCCCGAGTTGTCACAATAGGTTTCCAACACCTGCTGTAAGGAAGTTGCATTAATCATATCTTCTCTCATGAGAATCACAGAATCGTTAGCAAATAAAAGGTATGAAATTGGCGGTGCATTCCTGCAAACTCTTATCCCATATGCCACCAACTTCTTCTTCATACTACAATATGCTAGAAAGACCTTCTGCACAAATCAAGAAAAGGTAAGGTGATAATGGATCACCCTGCCGAATCCCTCTCGATGGTGTGAACATAACTGTTTCTTGGGAATTATACCGCACCTTGTATCTTACTGAGCTGACACACTCCATAATAAGCTCAATCCACTGATTATCAAAACCCAACCTATGCATCATATTTCTCAGAAAAACCCATTCCACTCTGTCATATGCTTTATGTATATCCAGTTTAACAACACATACACCCGACTAACTGTTCTTTGTATTCTTAGTTTTCTGGATGCACTCATAAGCCACAAGAATATTATCAGTAATCATTCTACCAGGAACGAAAGCACTCTGAGTGGGGGAAATAATTTCTGGTAGAATACTTCTTAGACGAACAACGAGCATTTTTGATATGATCTTGTATAAAACATTGCATAGGCTTATAGGACGGTACTGAGTAATCAACTCGGGGGAGTCCACCTTAGGAATCAACACTATAGAAGTGTCATTCCATTCCTCTGGAATGTGCTTCGAGTTGATAGCATTCAAGACAGCTTCAGTAATTTCTTCTCCCAGAATATGCCAATTTTTTTTAAAAAAAATAAAGCATGTAAACCATCTGGCCCAGGGGCTTTTAAGTCCCCTATGCTAAAAACAACTTTTCGGACATCATCAGCAGAAAAAGGAGCCATTAGATAATCATTCATTTGGTTTGTTACCTTACGGTGTACCTTCTGTAAAACCGCCGGATCAGTGTGTTGAACCTCTGATGTGAACAAGTTCTACAAGTACTTGTTATTTTAAGACGTTCGAGTTTGCCTAACAATTCGCAGAGGCGATGAAAACACTAATAAAGATATAGGCCAGGGCTTAAGATTTCACCTGATGTCGTGTACATGTGCTCAATAGACAAACTAGATAAATCAACGTCGCACTAGTAAATATTGTTACATATGTACTGCATGAACTATGTATGAGATGCGTCCAAATAACCGCGGGACCGACTGCCGCCGAATCGAGGTGTCCAACCAAGACCCTATTGACTCATGGGGTTATCTCGGTTATAGAGGATAACCAGACCAACGCACTGGGCATTTACTGACTACACCTAAATTATCACCACATATTTGATTCCGGCTATCATACTAATCTTAATATCACCGACTCGTTTGACATATCTTTCATATCCTCTCAACAGTTTAACTCTCCGTGTTTCGATATTCAGTATCTCGGGTACCATCGAACCCTAGGATTGAGGTAGAGACAAAATAGTTGCACAACACATATAAATAACGTTCTCTCAAAGTAAATCAACAATCCCTTAATGTGCATACATGTGGCTGCACAGCCCTTAGGCCGAGGGAACTACTAACACATCGCGAATAAATCATAAATAATAGATATTATAAGCAAAGTTACTTGAAGATAAATGATTGAAAGTCTTACAATGTGGATGATCGTGGTGTGATCTCTATTGCAAGTAATTAAACAAATGTAGATGGAGGCTATGGTGGAGGAGATGGTGATGGTGGCGGCGCAAACGCTGTGTAGATGGGAATGGTGACTGCTGCAAAGGTAAACTGGCGAACTCCAAAACTCGGGGGACTCCTCGAGCTGAATGGTTTTCCTCTCCTTTTTTTTGAACACGGGTTTTCCTCTCCTTTACATAGTGAAAATGGACGGACTAGGATTTTGGGGCGACTCTACTATGAATCAGCACCGGGTCCTTTTGCAAAAGTCGTCAGGGATGGTGTCATCGAGGCGGTGGCATGGAGTACGAGTAGCGGTACGACCAAAGATGGTCATACCATGCACAATCTTCTCGTTTGAGACTCTAGTGCATGCCCAGTTTAATGGCAATGATCTCCATGCTCAGTATATTCAATATATGACTAGAATTTTCACGTGAAATCACCCATTTCTGCAAGGAACTACATTACAAGGAGATTTGTGATCCTTTGAATTTATTAGTCATTAGTAGGTAAATTGATCGAGTGAAAATGAGTGAAAAATCCACTCATCAGCACGCATCGCTAGTTTCACTGTCGCCACGTCAAGTTTAGACGCCGGTTTTGGGGCAGGCGTCATCGACGGAATTGATAGCAATGGACTACGTACCTTTGGTGGGAACGTAGGCAGCAGACACGAGCAGGGGCGGCTGCCCAAAAGATCGGCCATGACGATCAGAAGCCTGGAAGCAAATTTTATAGCAGCAGCTAGCCCCCACCCCGGGGTAAGGAAATGCTCTTGGTCACCACCACCCACATATTTTGCGAAGGATAACTTTGATGCTTCTTTCGACTGAAGACAATCTTAGAGTATCTCCAATAGACCGTTCAAATGTAAAAATACCTAACTTTTGAATCATCTGGAGCAAAAAACGCTGCTCCAACAGACGGTCCATATGTAAAAAAAATTGGACCGCGGCTTCCCCGTGATGTAAAATACAACATCTAGTGGTGCAAATTTACATCACGAGGTGCATCTGGTCCAAAACCAGTCGCCGCCCGCGAACGCCCAACCGCCACTTTCTTTCCTTTCCCGCCCGCCCGCGCCCGTCCGCCCGCCCGCGACCCTCCCGGCCGCCGCCGCCCCCCGCCGTCCGGTGCCGCCATGGCCGAAGGCGACGACCCCGCCGCCTTCTCCGCCACCGCCGCTGCCATCTCGCCCGCAACCGCTGCCATGCCGCCGCCCCCCGCCAGCCGGCCCGGATTGGTGCCGCCCCGGCCGGTGGCCACCGTGCCGGCGGCGAAGCCGGCGAAGGGACGAGGCGGCGGAAAACGGCCGGCCAACCGCAGCCGCAACCCGACCGACCGTTGTACGCGGACGGTGAAGGTCTCTAAGGCGGCCGCGGCGGCTCGGGGCAACGACTCGCAGACAGTGCGGCCGGCGGCCTCCTCCAGCAGCCACACATCCATTCCTCAACCTCCCCCGCCGCCACCGCCGGCTGTGGAGGAAGATATGGCCACGCCGACGGCCACCGCCGGCCGTGGAGGAAGATGTGGCCACGCCGACGGCCACCACCTCCAACATGTTCGACGAAATGTCGCAAAGGTATAAATTTTCCGGTTGTGCTCTCGTTTGTTGTTTCAAATTGTATGTGTTCTTGATTGTTTGTGCGTCCAATTGTAGTATTGATGATGAAGCTTTCATGCACGCAACAAATGTGGCAAATGATGATTACATGTATGCGTCACAAGAATATGAAACCCAATATGATGATGACAATCTTGATGTGGACGATGAGGGCTTTGTTGTCAAGGGAAGAAGTGGAAATTATACCACCGCGGAGGATGTGTTGATATGCACCGCTTGGAAGAAAATCTCTCAAGATGCAAGCGTTGGAAGCGACCAAACGGTGAACACCTATTGGCAATGCATCAAGAAGTATTTCGATGAGCGCAACACAAGTGGTCACTTCCGTTCGAGCGACTCTCTACGCCAACGTTGGTCCACCATCAACGCCGAATGCCAAAAGTGGGCCGGTTTCTTGTCAAACGTTGCTCGCATGAACCCAAGTGGTTGCGGTGATAGTGATTTGGTAAATATTTCCTCCTTGTCCGTGCTTTGTCAAATATTTCCTCTTTGTTCCACATGTTGATGATGATGTGTTGCTTGTTTTATTGTAGAAAATGATTGCACAAGAATTGTTTCGAGAGAGGAACATGAAAGGCGAGAAGAAGAAAAGGAAAGGAAAAGCTTTCACTTTTCATCATTGCTACAAAGAGCTCAAGCATGTGAAGAAGTGGAAACCTAGAGAGACTTTTGAATCGTCGAATAAGAAGAGTGTGTTGCTTGAGGATGAAGAAGATGTCGCCATTGAGGAGACGAGCCCCACTCCTCACTCCGCGACAAAATCTTATAGGCCCGATGGAAACAAGAAAGCGAAGGGAACCAAGGCCGAAGACAATGATCTCAAGGAAGGATTTGATGCCATTGTCATGGCGAGGAAAGAGTATGCCGAAGAGAAAAGAATCTTGAAGCTCAAGGAAATAGAGGAGAGGAGTGAGGCCGAGCGGCGAAGGGCGGCGGCCGAGGAGAAGAGGGCGGCAACCAAGGAGAGGTTGGTTGCGGCCAAGGAGAGGAAGGTGGACCTAGAGGAGAAGAAGGGCGCAGCCGACGAGAGGAAGATGGTTGAGGAGAGGACACTCAAGTTTATGTTTATGGACACATCAACTCTTGATGCCAAGGCAAAGGCATATGTTGAACTTTATCGCGATGAAATGCTCATGAAGAAGCAAATGTTCACGAGGCAAATGATGATGGGAGGAGGCATGGGAGGTGCCATGGGAGGAAGCATGGGAGGAGGCATGGGAGGTGCCATGGGAGGAGGCATGGGAGGTGCCATGGGTGGTTACATGAACATGATTGGAGATTCCATGAATGGTGCATTTGGCGGAAACATGGGAGGTGGCTTTGGTGGCAACATGGAAGGTGGCTTTGGCGGCATGGGATGTGGCTTTGGCGGCAACATGATGAGTGGCTTGGGAGGTGGCTATGGCGGCAACATGAGTGGCGTTGGAGGTGGCTATGACGGCAACATGGGACGCAATGGAGATGCTTCCGGTGGTGCTCACGGCAACGAGAGTTCACCGCTTGTTGAGAACGTCGACAAAGACGGTGGTGAAGATGATGATCGTACCATGGTTCACAACGCCGGTGGTGTTGACAACCCGCACGAGTAATATTCATGTGCATTTCAATTTCTAGGGAGAAAAACTTTGATTGAGACGATGATCTTTTGGTAGAGGGATTTGATACTAGGATGGTGATGCACTTTTGATTGAAACTATGATGATGATGCACTTTATTTTCAAATTTTTGTTGCTATTTCAATGCAAAATCACGGCTAAACAGTGGGTGGCAGCAGCCGCGCGACCGTTTTCAGATTTTTACATTTTTGGTTTGGACCATCTATTGGAGTTGCTCTTTTGGACCATCAATTTGGACCATATGTTGGAGTTGATCATTTTTCGGAGCTCCAAAATGCATTTTTTGACGGTCTAAATTTTACATCTCCGGTTTTGGACCTCCAAAATTTGAACCATCTATTAGAGATGCTCTAAAGGGAAACACTGGAGTTGTTATCCGTGACAAGAAAGGAAAGTTTTTATTGTTGCAAATAATTCAAATATAGAGCTTGTCCGTGATATCCTACAGCCGAAGTAATTGCAGCCAAGGAAGGTTTGTTACTTGCGGAATCATTAGAATGTTAGTAGAATTGGCGTCAGTCCAGACAACATGAAGCTTATCAACATACTGAATGAAGATACCTTTGCAGCGGGAATTGCAGCAGCAGTGTTTAACGTTCTACTATATATCGAGAGAGTTTGTCAAAGTAAGTTTCATACTTGAGTTCAAATCAGCCAACCCTGTCTTTGGGCTCCAGGCTGCCGGGTTCGACCCGGGTGTGAATATCTAATTATGTTTCTCATTCTTGTATAAAAATATGCTGAGGGGGTGCTTGCCGCTCTAGTCTCGGCTTTTATAGTTGGCATTGCAAAACACCAAGACATCCATATACTTTGGTTACATGATCCTCCTCCGCCTATCATGTACCTCTACTGGTGAAAGATGTAACCTTAAATTTTAATGAATAAAGAAAAGAGGTACTTTGATCAGTAAAAAAACGCTGGAAATATTCCTGACCCTCTCATAGAACGGTTCTCCAGCTTGTCGACCTGTGGCAGGATCTGCAGTCGGTGTCGTCTCGCACCGATGTGGCAGTAGTAGCTGCTAATGTATCATTGGTTTTGTGTCGCAGATTCTTCATGGCAGCCACGTAGGAGAGCAGCTATCGTAAAAATGACTTCGAGTTGGATTAGGAGCCGGGAAAGAAAGGCGTAATTAAGTGTTGCTGGCGAGGGATTCCGAGATGGCCTCAAACCCATTAAACTGGGCACTTAAGCTTCAAATGCACGCATGCAAATCCGGTTTCCTGACGGATCACAATATCACATACGCATCCACGGTTTGGAATCGGCATCACACCTGGCCTGAGCTCATCAATAAAAGGCAGCCAACCTGCTGCCTTTGCCCTCGCCTCGCCCTGACCAATCTTCTCTTCTCGCACTTCCAATCTTCACCAATCACCAATCACCAGCCCTTACCCAGCGAAGCGACCGGCGTCCCCTGTTCCCTTCCCATGGAGATTGCCTACCCCTACGGCGGGGAGCTCACCAGGAAGCACGGCTTCGTCACAGGCCAGCCGTTTGACGCCAAGATCGACATCATGTCCGGCCAGAAGCGCGCGAGGGAGATGGAGATCCTTCGGCAGCGCTTCCAAGCAGAGCTCGTCGCCGTCCGTGGCCTCCTCCACAAGGCGGCCGCCGTGCTAGCTCCCGCCTCGTCCCCGTCGGCTCCCCGCGTCAAGAAGAGTCGTCCAAGGTTCTTGGCCGAGGAGCCGCCGTCCAAGAAGAGGAAGGCGTCTCCTCCCGTTCCTGTGATCAATCGCAAGAAGGCGGCACGGAAGACGAAGATGACGGCCTCTGAGAGGGAGATGCTCGCGGAAGACCTGGAGCTGTTCGTTGCGGAGATCCCCGATCACATCGTCGAGCTCTTGAAGGAGCACAGCTGCTCCACCCGCCCCGGCGAAATCGAGATCGACATCCACGCGCTCGACGACTCCGCCGTCGTCGAGTTACAGGAGCAGGTTGACAAGTTCGCTCGAGAGAAGAGGGCGACGAATCCGTCGACGCAAGAACGACACCAAGACGGCCCTGAGGTGATGGCCGAAGAGGAGGAGGACGAAGAAGTTGACATCTGTGGCGGCGTCTCCCCCTTAGCGATCGTGCCGCAACCTCTGCTGCAAGAACGGCACCAACACGGCCCTAAGGCCATGGCCGAACAGGAGGAGGAGGAAGATGTTGACATCTGCGGTGGCGTCTCCCCATTACGATCGTGCCGGCACCTCTGCTGCTCGTCGAAGATGAAACAGCCAGTGGCTGTGGCAGCCCAAGCTCTAGCAGCAGCAGTTCGGATACTGATTCCAGCAACAGCGATTCTGATACTGATTCCAGCAGCAGCGACTCCGGCGGCAGTGACTCAGATTCTGATTCAGACGACGTCGACAGCCCAGCTCCGGCAATCACGCCTCCAACATGCGAGCAGCTCGCCTGTGCTCTGGAAAGGCAGCGAAAGGAGGCCACGTCCCGGGCGAGGGAGAAGGCCCGTCAGGAGCTGCTCCAGATGGAGAAGACGGCAATGCCCGACGATACCCTACACCGAGAGGATCTGAAGAGGCTCGGCATTGATGAGTACAACACGGCGAAGCCCAGCAACTTGTTGCGGCAGATTGGACTCTACCTCAAGGTTGATGACCACGACTGGAAGCAGCATCATCAAATCTTCGAAGAAGACCTAGAGGAAGGGGAGATTCGATCGTGATCGTCGTTGCTAGCAAGTTGCTATAACAAGTGCTGTAATTGCTGATGGGTTGATGCCTCACAGAAAGCTTGTAGTTGTAGGCTTGTAGCTCTCCTCTGCAAAATGTATTTGTGCTCAACATGATTGGATATATGAAAGTACATGATCAATTACACTGAGTATCATCTACATTTTTAGAATCCACATATATTTTTAAAATTTATGAATTTTTTGTTTCTGTTTCTCTCCGGTTTCATTTTCTGAATGGATAGTAATTTAAAACTCATGAATACTTTTTTAAATTAAGTCACTTTATTAAAAATGGTGAAAAAACAGAACTGTAGATGTTTTTAAAATTTGTGAATATTGTTTTGGAATTTCTGAAATTTTAAATTTCAAAAATAAAAAGAATATATATATATATATATATATATATATATATATATATATATAAAGTTGGCTACATACAATAGTATTTTTACACATGGCATGATGCCTTATAGAAAGCTTATAGCTCTCTTTTGCAGAATTATATAACCACATCAATTTTTTGGACATGGTTCTAGGCACACCGTGTATAACATTTTAATTTTAAAAATATAAAATCAAACAATTCTAAAAAAATGTGGCGAACATGATCGAGTGATCTACATACATATCAAGTTTCGCAAAGATGAGTTCGGCGTTCTTCTGATCTAAAAAACAAAATTGTAACTTCACAAATTTTGAATACTGACTTGTTGCGGCAGATTGGACTCTTCTGTGAGGTTGACGGCGACCGAAAGCAGCAGCAACAGCAGCAAAGCTTCCAGGAAGATTTAAAAGAAGGAGAGATTTGGTTGTGATTGTCGTTGCTAGCAAGGTGCTATAACAAATGATGTTGTTGTTGATGGCTTATGCCTTACAGAAAGGTTGTAGCTCTCTTTCGCAAAATGTATGTGTGCTCAACATGATTGGATATATGAAAGTACATGGTCGATTGTAACCAGCAAAATATTTTTTCACACATGTTTTGCGGTGTATAAATGCTTATCATAAAGTTGACCCATCTCCGAGAAAGATTAACAGAGGCCATTTCCAGTATCATATTCCCAGTACTAATTATTAAACATTATTTAAAAGCATATATAAGGACATATTTTTTTGGACATGGTTCTAGGCAAACTGTATATAGCATTTTAATTTTTTAAATATAAAAATCAAACAATTCCGAACAAAAAATTGTGGCGAACATGATGGAGTGTTCTACATAGGTATGAAGTTTCGCAAAGATGAATTATGTGTTCTTCTGAACTAAAAAAGAAAAAAAATTGAAACTTCAAAAAGTTTGAATAGTAACTTGTTTTAGCAGATTGGACTCGTCCACAAGGTTGACGCCGGCGACTGAAAGCAGCATCAGCATCATCAAAGCTTCCTGGAAGATTTAGAGGAAGGGGAGATCCGGTCGTGATCGTCGTTGCTAGCAAGGTGCTATAACAAGTGATGTTGTTGTTGATGGCTTGATGCCTCACACAAAGCTTGTAGCTCTCTTCTGCAAAATGTATGTGTTCTGAACATGATTGGATATATGAAGTACATGATCGATTACAAAGAGTATCATGTACATTTTTAGAATCCACAAACATTTTTTGTTTTTGTTTCTCTGGTTTCATTTCCTAAAATACATGTATTTTTTATTTTAAACTCATGAGCATTTAAAAGAACTCCTGGATATTTTTTTATAAAATTTAAGTCATTTTATTAAAATTGGTGAACATTTTTTAATTGAAAAAACACAGAAATAACAAAAGGTTAGCTACAAACAGCAGTTTTTGTAGAGAACTTAAGATGCATTTTATTGATCAATGATGTTCAATGGAAATGTTACAGGATCATGTGGTGCAGCAAGCCGGGCATGACATCCAAAATATAAATCTTGAGAATATTTAGCTAAACTTCAGCTTCATGATTATCATCTCGACTATCATAGGTGAAGTTGCATTCCTTGAAATTACATGAGCATTGATCGGCTATCGCTCCATGATGCCCACCCACTTTATCAGAGATATTATTTACAAATGTGGCACAATCCAAAGCTATTAGGATCCGCCTGACTAGTAGATCATCGGCAAGGTCTTGGCTCTTGGGCTTCCCGGTACGCTATGTCTTCTAGAGTCGGTACATCAATTATACCATTAAATGCAACTAAAGATGAGCAAAGATAGAGGCCGCTTTGCGGCAAATAGCCACAACAACTCTTTCCATCATTTCTTAAAACTTCGCCATCAACATTTTTTAACCCATAAAATTTCATAGATTAGCAACATCGTACACATACAATTTTACATTGCAGTACCAAAGAAAGTTCAGCTAGTGATACATTAAGGCAAGGAGACCCGCTTTGGTAGACACCCCCCCCCCCTACAAACCGTATAAAAGGGTAACATAGACCTTCCACACTTTCGTATGTATAATGAGTCATTCGTCGGTATGTCTATACATATAGGCCCATATGTTTATCTTTTTTTTTCTCTTCACTTAAAGTTTCACCATTTTTTAAAGTGTAAAAATAAAGAAGCCAACAAGGTTGGAACTAGGGACCCCTTGTTAGAGGGTACACCAACGTGACCAACAGGCCACATTAGCACTTGTGATATTTGGAGGTACAAAAGCTCTCTTAGTTATAATAATTAGTAGTTTTCTTTTTGTTTTGTTTTGGCCGAGTTTTCATCTGTTTTTTTCTTGTTTTAATCGTTTTCGTTTTGTTTTTTAAAATTTGAGAACTTTTATAGAATTTACGAAATATTTTTCAAATCTGTGAATTTTTTCAATCCTTATTTTTTTGTAAAAAATCATGAACTTTTTTAAGTACGCGAACCTTTTTTCAAATTGATGAACTTTTTACACATAGATTTGTTTTTTCAAAAACCGGCTCGCAAGCTAAGGTTCCCAAAACCGGGAACATGTTTTTGCAAATTTCTTTAGTGAACTTCGTTTTTGAAAATCAATGAAAATTTTCATATCCATGAACATTTTTCTAAAAATCGATGAACTTTTTAAAATCCACGAACGCTTAGGCCGGCCTAACAGGTGCCTGACAGGAGCGATGTTGCCGCCTAGTTAGGCCAAAGCCTAAGCATTTTTTCTTTTATTTATTTTTTCTTTTTCTGTTAATTCTTTTTTCTGCTTTTTGAACTTTATTATTGTTTTAAAACTTGGTTACTTTTTTAGATAATAATTGTAAATACTTTTTTACTTCAAACCTGACATGGAAGACAAAACAAACAACATTTTTAACAGAGGGTGCTCAGGTGACCACAAGGCTTCATCAGAGAGCACGTTGTATCCGGTGAACTTTATTCAAATCAAAACAAACATTTTTCAAATATATGGTGAACTTTTTAAAATGCACGCCAAACAAAATTGCTATACACGATGAACATGTTCTTATACACAGTGAATATTTTTCCCAATGCATGGAGAACATTGTTGTTCAATATGGAGAACTTTTTTTAACATGATATTTTTTTTTTGGAAAGTGAACAAAATTAGACTTTTGAACTTTTATTGATTCTGGCATTGAGTAACCCGACCAACTCAGGCACCCATCGGTTCTGGCATTTTATTACGTTTTCATTTTACTCATTCAATGCATGTCATGGTTGATGCATTTCCTCTTGACCAGCACCCTCCATGTCATGGTTGTTGCCGATTAATGGCTCCACCGACCAGACGCTAGAGCAAGCCCCTAAAACCAATGTTCAAGAAATCGTTAACTGGTAGCTGTTCGATTGGTTCAGGAGTAGCGATTAATCGGTGAATCGGCCTATTAACTGGATTAATTGGTCAGCCATTAATCGGTAGATTGAATAGGACATTGCCAACATATATCTAGATTTTTTTATGTATTATACCATACTCTTATGCTCCTAGCTACGTAGTATACCAAAACATGCTTCCATACACATATGAAAAGCATAGAGAGGAGGTAAAATTATTAATCCTGGCTATTAAGGAGTGGGATGGGGCTGGAAGGGCTTACGGGCCAAAATTTGGGCTTAGTTTGCCCACCCGTCAATGGGCCAAAAGGGATTAATCGGTATGACAACTAATTAGTAGGTCTATCTGGCCAACTAATTGGCCAGACAAGGTAACACGATGAACAGATGTTATTTGATTCGGCCATGTTATGAGTAGCAATTAACTGGCCCGTTAACTGATTAATCGGGTGAATTCTTAAACAATGCCTAAAACACAGGGCAGACGTGAAAACCCTAAAACACAGGATAAATGTGACGCAACATGCGTTTGGTGTCCGAAGGCACATCCTCTGCGGCGTGGCCATCGGGAACAGGCTCACGAACCCTGTCGCGCAGGTGACCACGCACGCGCCGACTCGGCCTACTTCACGGGGCTCGTCGACGCACGGCAGTGTGCGGCGTGCTCGACCGGCTTCAGAACATCATGGGCCTCGCCACGCTCTACAACTTCGCCAAGCTGTGGTCGTACGCGTCGGTGGGCGTCGACAAGTTCGTCAACAAGGTGGAGATCAAGGCGGCGCTGGGCGTGCGCCCGGACGTGACATGGGAGGAGTGCGACGACGCGGTGGGGGCAGCCACGCATGAGTACGTGATGAAGAGCGTGCCGTCGGAGGTGGCAGCTTCATACTGCACTTCTTCCCGTCGTCGTGGGTGGTCGTCTTGCTTCTCGCGGCGGCCGCCATTTTCGTTGTGCCGTCCTTGCGCCCGGACTTGTTAATAGCGATGGCGGGCGGCTGCTGGTACACCGGCATCGGCAGTAGTGTTGGAGCCGGCCGGTAGACATGCCCGTGGTTCCCTCTGCCATGGTCGTTTTGTTTGCGGCCGAAGCACATGTACTGTAATCTCCCTGTTAAGTGTAGTTGTTAACTCCTAACCATCATGCATGTATGCAACCAAACACTGTGTGAAAATTGCTTTCACGATGGCAAGACCCCATATGCATGCAACGAAACTACTTGACAGCATCATTTTTTGCCTCATTTTTTCTTAGCCAAGCCCTGCTCAGCTTGACTCGTTTTTCCTCCTTCCAACTATGCCTTGCTCAGAAAGTATTCAAACACGCCCTAACTTTGATGCTTCTTTTGATTGAAGACAATCTAAAAGGAACCAATGGAGTTGCTATCCATGACAAGAAAGAAAAGTTTATTGTTTAAACGGAGGCAAAATTGCCTCACCGATTAATTAAAGCTGAAGAGTTATGCCTAGTTAATTAACGGAAAAACCGAACGAAAACCGATACAAACAAATCACATGCGGGCTACTCATAAAGCATGCAACCCAGTAAGCGCACAATCAATCTAACAACCATACCCAACATGCATGAGCACCACCCCCATATTTCCACAACGCAAAGAAACCCTCGACGAGAGAACCTCGGCGAAGGCCACATACACCGCCAAATCCAGAAAGGCAGGTCATGCTATAAGGACAACCCAAAAGACTTATGACCATCAATCAAGCAATTGCAGACGTTTTTTCTGTGGCGTCACTCTTCTTGCTTTTGCTTCTAAGAGCCTTCCCACAATCGTCTTGTTGCCAGATTCAAGGCCACCCAACTCCAAATGCTTGAGCAAGCTATGAAGCTCTATCTCAAACAGAATCGTAGAATCGCATCAATCTACAAGAAAGGAAAGTTCATTGTTGCAAAAAAAAAACTGATACGCGCATGACATGCGCGTCGATTCATTATGAAAGAAAAACTTGAAACTTTACAACGGCGCACCCGAGACCTATGAGGTCCCCACTCCCCAGGCATCACATACCACCGGTTATATTGCAAGTTTACTACTCCCTCCTTTCCGGTTTATAGGGCTTATCTCAAAATTTTAGTTTTTCCATTTTATAAGGCTCAATTTGGTTGTTTTCCATCATATGTTCAGATTCCAAGGTGCATTAAATCATTGCATGCAACTACTAAGAGAAAATTGACCAATGCATGTAATTTATGCATGCATGCATTGCAATTAATGCATTGGTAAACATACTTTTTTGAGGAAAACAAAAGCATTAATTGGATGCTTTTGCAAACTACAAAAAGTATTCCACCACTCACCATCTACCTTGGTTGGTGAAAATTTTGAATTGAGCCTTATAAACCGGTAAGGAGGAAGTATTTCCTAAATCCAACGGTACCACGCCCAGCTAGTTTGTGCCGCAGCGCGAACTGCCACACGCTCCACTCATTCCAGATAAGCGACGCCAGACCGTTCCTAATCATGGTCACGTTGCCTAACACTCTACGATTTCTCACCTCCCTCCTTTCTACCTCCTGCAGCACCTCGCTCGCCGCCGTCCATCAAGCCACTACTGTAGTTTGCGTCGTAGGTGTGAAGTTTTCCCAACCTTTAACCTCTAGCACATCAAATCAAACATACCGGTTCTTGCAAGCATACCGGGCAACACGACTGGTGTGGCAATCCTCTTGCCGCAAGACGGTCCGTAGTCCAACATTGTTGCGGAGAATTTAAATATACTTTCTTCATTTCTAAATACTCCCTTCGTCCGATAAAACTTGTCCTCATGGTCTTTTTTCAGAAAGAAAAAACCCCAGCAAATTCCCAACAAGCCCCTAACTCCCTGTCGTGGCCGAATTCACTGTTTTGACCCTTTTTGAAAACTTTAACACGATTTGACCCTACTTTGAAAAAAAATCGTGATCTGACCCTTTTTCTGCCGCCATCGTTCTTGACGGTAGGGTAACACAGCCTACCGCCAAGTACTACGGCGGTAGCACTTAACGGTGCCGTCACGGTCGTCCGATGTTGATAATACCTTACCGCCATAGTCTATGGCGGTAGGGTAGCGAGGGTATAAATAATGCGCGAAGGCTTGTGTAACTCAATCTCTCTGCTGGAAAGTTGGCTAGCGCGTGTGTGGTAGCTTCGATCAGTCTTGGGTTCGAGCCTTCATAAGGCCATATTTTTTGTTTATTTTTATTTTACCTAGTAATAAATAAATAATTTTTCCAATTAATCTTAGGATATGGATTTTTGGTAAAAACATTTTTTTACTTATTCGTAACTGCATTATTAGTAAAAAATATATTTTTTATTTATCCAGAGTTTTTCCTTGTCGGCTTGCGGAAGGTTCCAGTAGTTAAGAATCATGTGGTATTGCAGGAAGAGAAATCCATCTGCACCACCATATCTTCCGAACACCTTGGCCAGATACCTAATGACAAATTGCAAAATGACGTTCATATGATTAGCATAATTCGCGTAAGATGATACTGTACATATATCAAGATAGAACTAAAAGAGCGTCTAGAAGGAAAGTGAAGTCAATATAATGTCATATCTCCCGACTAGTTATAATGATGAAAATAGCACGATGATATAAAGCTCATCGGTAAGATTATCTTTTATGCCCAATAGTTGAACTTGCAAACAGAAATTGGGGATGATCATTTTTCTGTTGCATTTGATTTGCTTTAGTAACCAGACCTAGCTTTAGTCACATCATAGGTATCAATAAGCTAACAGATGCCAAGAAATGGGAAAAGAAATATGATGTTATGGATGGCACCATCTATGGCTGTCAATAATTCTGATAATTAAAGCAAATACAAACCTCGTTCATCATGCAACTCTTTGGTTGAGGGGAGTGTAATAGCATACCATAGTTAACTGGGCAAAAAATGTGTGTATTTGCAAAGAACCTGAGATAATAACTTAATATAGGAACATCATCTATTACAAATCATTCATTTTAATTGGCACTAGGTTCAACACTGTAATCTAGTTAGGAGCTGTTTTAGATTAAATGGTTCAGAACTTCTGGTGGCATTGGATTTGACTGAAGATACAATTTCATTCTTATATTAACCATTATGCAGTTTGATTTTCATATCAAGTGGTGACCATGTTTTGGAGAATATCTATAAATGCAAGTCAAAGAAGAGTTATTTGGGGGTAATAAGCACTCACTTGTATGTGTGTGACAGAGTGCAGCAGTCAACAGCAAGATATGCATTGCTCTACTCGGCAAGAATGATAACTGTCTTGAATATCCGTCCATATAGCAGCCTCCACTCCAAGGCCACACAATCTACAGCTCCACTAACATGCATGATCAGCACGACATTACCAAAGTTCACTGATATTATCATATTTGTTTATATATTTGCGGGAATTTTATAAAGCAGCTACAAATAATTTTAAAAAAGTTTTTATCAATAATCCATACCTCAGATTAATTGGACAATTTTTTTACTTTTTATTGGACAAAATAAAAATAAACAAAAAATATGGCCCTATGAAGATTCGAACTCAAGTTCCTGCCAAACAAAACTCACATGCGCTAACCAACTTTCCATCACAGAGGTTCAATAGTAGTAGGCGTCACACGTAATTTATACCTTCGATGCCCTACCGCCATAGTCTATGGTGGTAGGGTACTTTCAACCATAAATGACCGTGACGGCACTGTCAAGTCTTACCGCCAAGGATGATGGCGGTAGGAAAAGGGTCAGATCACGAAATTTTTTCAAACTAGGATCAGATCGTGCTAAAGTTTTCAGAAAGGGTCAAAACAGTGAATTCGGCCCCCTGTCGTCTCCCCTGCTTCTCTCCCGCGCCGGAGCTCCCCTGCTCCGTTCCCCCGCAGCTCCCCCGCGCGTAGCCGAAGCTCCTCCGCCCTACGCCTCCCCCGCCCCACACCTCCCCCGCAGCTTCCCTCTCCTTGTCCCCTCCCCCTTCCTCATGGTGATCCACCAAGGCGAGGAGAAGGCTCGATATTTCTTCCGACGGTGGCGGCCTTCTCTGAGTTCGTTTCTCTCCAAACCCTTGTCCTCGGAGCCATGGAGGCGGCGGCCGTTTCCAGGTCCTCCTCCTCCTCGGTGCTGCGGCAGCAGCTCGCCCGCGGCGGCGGCAGGAGCGAGCAGCTGCAGTGGCCGCGCGCGTATGCGGCGAAGGAGGTCACCTTTGGCGTCAGCGCGCACGCCGCCATGCTGCGCCGGAAGCCCTGTCTCGCATGCGTGGTCGGCGTTGCAACAGCCGCTTCCCCTTTGCCATGGGTGATTTTTTGCTATGCTAGTTTTCCCCATGTTTCTTCTGCTTTAGTTTCCCATGTGTTCTTGTCAGTCTCTTAGGTGATGTAATGTGGGTTTGATTTTGCTGGTGCTTGCAGGTTTCTTCAGGGTCAAGGCAATAGTCTGAAGATTGCATTTGAAATATGCCTTCAGCATAGTTAACTGCCTTGCTAAACTTGTCATGCTGTGTGTAGATACTGCCCCCGTGCTTGCCAAACTTGTCATGAGGCATTCCTCCTTTTGTTGCCTTTCCTACTGTTGACAAGATCAGGGAGGCCATCAGGGAGCAGAAGGAGGTCTCCGTCCAGTTCATTAACTACACCAAGAGCTGTAATTAATTTTGCATCATCTAGTGACAGATTCCTCAGCTCACATTTTAGTTCTGCTCCCTACCCTCTAGGCACTCCAGTTTCTTATCATATCTGCTTTTGTTTGTGATGGATCAGGGAAGAAGTTCTGGAACTTGTTTTACCTGCAGCCTATGTGGGTTCAGAAGGTAGCGAAATAATATTGAAATGCTGAATTTGTTCTGGAGCTTGCAGTTACAGTTACATGGATATTACTCTTCATGATTTATACTCAAACATCAATGATCAATGATTAATGATTTATACTCCAGCAATTCCAGGAATGATTTTAGGATATTACTCTAGATTAGGAGTTTTAAATGGAGTACTCCATCAGATTAGGATACTACTCTAGATTAGTGTGGCCACTATCTAACAGTTTTTTTCAGAACTGAATTTCAGAGTACTCTAAATGCTGTGTGCCCTAGCATTTCTGTGCTCCCTGGCATTTCGGTAGCATTCAGTAGCATGACAATTTTAACATGTTGAGAAAATTTCAGTAACATGAATTTGAATTTGAGTACTCAGTGTAAGGATTAAATGCACATAATTTGGGTATTAGCTTCCCATTCAACATTGCGAAAATTTCAAATACGGTAAGTATCATTGCTAGTGGTTGGCTGACTAGAGAAGAGAAGACAGTTTAGTTGGCATGGTTCAGACTAGTAATTCGTGTTCAAGAATCTTCCTGTTCTCCCATTGTTACCAAGCATGATTTGGCTAAACCAAGCATGATCTTGCTTGCATTGCCGCCTTTGCTACATGAAGCAATAGGGTAGGTTCAGTTTCACTGAATTTTTAAAACTATACATCATTTGCTGAATTTTTGCTCTACATCACTTGCTCCTTGTAAATTATTGCGTATATCCAGTGACTGAATTTTTGAAACTATAGGTGAACCTCTTCAGCAAACGTAGAACAGTTAACTGAAACTGTCTAAAACAGATAAGTCCACTTGATGCTTAGCTAATGCAGGCCAACAGAATGAAATGAACTACGAATTTGTTCTCTGAAATACATGTTTCTCTAGACTGAGTTTCCTGCCTTTACCAACTGAAATTCAGTTAGTTCTGGCTAACAATCATCTTGCTCACTGACCCAACAACATCTCAGACTTGAAGACATGAGCTGCGAAATGATATATGGTCAGGTGCCCCCACCACTGGAAGAAGATCCGGTGTCAAAACAACCCTGCTATCCCAGCCTATGTGAGTGCGCCCAAATTTGGCAACACTTTTCAAGTACTGGACCCATCTAGCGCTGAACTTGCACTAACATGCATCATCTGTCACAAATTTGTTGTGCTGCTACAATTTTTCAGGTTCCATATCGACGCCCTCCGCTGCAATATGTCCCAAAATTCAGAACTAGAGAATGCAACGGAAACATTCCTGAGTTCAGATTTTGGCCGCTTTCAGTTTCTTGTGCAAGCGCTCACAAGAGTTTTCTTGATACAAAATTGTGCATGGTGCCATGGTATCAAATAGGCCAGAATTTCAACAGGGACAATAGATAGTGCATCGGTAAATTTCTGAAACTTGGGGATGCATCACTGGGACAATATACAGTCACTATAGAGAATAATTTCATTACAGAGGTAAATTCGCTATACAATGATGCTGCCATGATGCTCTAATTAACATCAGTTTCGAATCAATTTGGCCATATGACAACGATTTCAGGGCGGCGCAGGTGGGCCTTGGTCGCCGGCTGAACCCTACGGTGG
This sequence comes from Aegilops umbellulata, assembly GCA_032464435.1. Taxonomy (NCBI): domain Eukaryota; kingdom Viridiplantae; phylum Streptophyta; class Magnoliopsida; order Poales; family Poaceae; genus Aegilops; species Aegilops umbellulata. The sequence goes on from CP136058.1 coordinate 339,703,832, forward strand.
CTGGGGCGTGCGGTGCAGCGATACGAGTTGGATTAGGAGCCGGGAAAGGAAAGAAGCAGACTGGGTCTCAAACTCTCAATTCATGCTTAATTAAGCTTTGGCGCGAAGCTTCAAATGCACGCAAGCAAATCCGATTACCTGACGGATCACATCACATACGCATCCACGGTTTGGAATCGGCATCACACCTGGCCTGAGCTCATCAATAAAAGGCAGCCAACCTGCTGCCTTTGCCCTCACCTCGCTCTGACTTCTCTTCTCGCACCTCTGATCTTCCCCCATCGCCTCCTACACCAATCACCAGCCGCATCGTCCCCAGCGACCGGCGTCCCCTGTCCTGTTCCCTTCCCATGGAGATTGCCTACCCCTACGGCGGGGAGCTCACCAGGAAGCACGGCTTCGTCACAGGCCAGCCGTTTGACGCCAAGACCGGCATCATGTCCGGCCCCAAGCGCGCGAGGGAGATGGAGATCCTTCGGCAGCGCTTCCAATCCGAGCTCGTCGCCGTCCGTCGCCTCATGGAAAAGGCGGCCGTAGTGCTAGTTCCCGCCTCGTGCCCTTTGGCTCCCCGTGTCAAGGAGAGTCGTCCAGGATTCTTGGCCGAGGAGCCGACGGCCAAGAAGAGGAAGGCGTCCCCTCCAGTTCGCGTGATCAATCGCAAGAAGCCGCCTACGAAGAAGAAGATGACGGCCTCTGAGCGGGAGATGCTCGCGGAAGACCTGGAGCTGTTCCTTGCGGAAATCCCCGATCACATCGTCCAGCTCTTGAAGGAGCAGAGCTGCTCCACCCGCCCCGGCGAAATCGAGATCGACCTCCACGCAATGGACGACGCCGCCGTCGTCGAGTTACAGGAGCAGGTTGACAAGTTCGCTCGACAGAGGAGGGCGGCGAATCCGTCGCCGCAAGAACGTCACCAAGACGGCCCTGAGGTGATGGCCGAAGAGGAGGAGGACGACGAAGAAGTCGACATCTGTGGCGGCGTCTCCCCCTTAGCGATCGTGCCACAACCTCTGCTGCAAGAACGGCACCAAGACGGCCCTAAGACCATGGCCGAAGAGGAGGAGGAGGAAGATGTTGACATCTGTGGTGGCGTCTCCCCATTACCGATCGTGCCGGCACCTCTTCTGCTCGTCGAAGACGAAACAGCCAGTGGCAGCCCAAGCTCCAGCAGCAGCAGTTCGGATACTGATTCCAGCGACAGCGATTCTGATACTGATTCCAGCAGCAGCGACTCCGGCGGCAGTGACTCAGATTCTGATTCAGACGACGTCGACAGCCCAGCTCCGGCAATCACGCCTCCAACATGCGAGCAGCTCGCCCGTGCTCTGGAAACGCAGCGAAAGGAGGCCACGTCAAGGGCGAGGGAGAAGGCCCGTCAGGAGGTGCTCCAGATGGAGAAGACGGCAATGCCCGACGATACCCTACACCGAGAGGATCTGAAGAGGCTCGGCATTGATGAGTACAACACGGCGAAGCCCAGCAACTTGTTGCGGCAGATTGGACTCTACCTCAAGGTTGATGACCACGACTGGAAGCAGCATCATCAAATCTTCGAAGAAGACCTAGAGGAAGGGGAGATTCGATCGTGATCGTCGTTGCTAGCAAGTTGCTATAACAAGTGCTGTAATTGCTGATGGGTTGATGCCTCACAGAAAGCTTGTAGTTGTAGGCTTGTAGCTCTCCTCTGCAAAATGTATTTGTGCTCAACATGATTGGATATATGAAAGTACATGATCAATTACACTGAGTATCATCTACATTTTTAGAATCCACATATATTTTTAAAATTTATGAATTTTTTGTTTCTGTTTCTCTCCGGTTTCATTTTCTGAAATACATGGATAGTAATTTAAAACTCATGAATACTTTTTTAAATTAAGTCACTTTATTAAAAATGGTGAAAAAAACAGAATTGTAGATGTTTCTAAAATTTGTGAATATTGTTTTGGAATTTTTGAACTTTTAAATTTTAAAAATAAAAAGAACATATATATATATATATATATATATATATATATATATATAAAGTTGGCTACATACAATAGTATTTCTACACATGGCATGATGCCTTATAGAAAGCTTGTAGCTCTCTTTTGCAAAATTGTATAACCACATCCATTTTTTGGACATGGTTCTAGGCACACAGTATATAACATTTTAATTTTAAAAATATAAAATCAAACAATACTAAAAAATTGTGGCGAACATGATCGAGTGTTCTACAAACGTATCAAGTTTCGCAAAGATGAGTTCGGCGTTCTTTTGATCTAAAAAAACAAAATTGTAACTTCAAAATTTTTGAATACTGACTTGTTGCGGCAGATTGGACTCTTCTGTGAGGTTGACGACGACCGAAAGCAGCAGCAGCAGCAAAGATTCCAGGAAGATTTAAAAGAAGGAGAGATTTGGTTGTGATCGTCGTTGCTAGCAAGGTGCTATAACAAATGATGTTGTTATTGATGGCTTATGCCTTATAGAAAGCTTGTAGCTCTCTTTCGCAAAATGTATGTGTGCTCAACATGATTGGATATATGAAAGTACATGGTCGATTATAACCAGCAAAATTAGTGATTTTTTCACACATGTTTTGCGGTGTATAAATGCTTATCATAAAGTTGGCCCATCTCCGAGAAAGATTAACAGAGGCCATTTCCAGTATCATACTCCGAGTAATGATTATTAAACATGATTTAAAAGCATATATAAGGACATAATTTTTTGGACATGGTTGTAGGCACACCGTATATAGCATTTTAATTTTTTAAATATAAAAATCAAACAATTCCGAACAAAAAATTGTGGCGAACATGATGGAGTGTTCTACATAAGTATGAAGTTTCACAAAGATGAATTATGTTCTTCTGAACTAAAAAAGAAAACAAAGTTGCAACTTCAAAAAGTTTGAATAGTAACTTGTTGTAGCAGATTGGACTCTTCCTCAAGGTTGACGCCGGCGACTGAAAGCAGCATCAGCATCATCAAAGCTTCCAGGAAGATTTAGAGGAAGGGGAGATCCAGTCGTGATCGTCGTTGCTAGCAAGGTGCTATAACAAGTGATGTTGTTGTTGATGGCTTGATGCCTCACACAAAGCTTGTAGCTCTCTTCTGCAAAATGTATGTGTGCTGAACATGATTGGATATATGAAAGTACATGATCGATTACAAAGAGTATCATGTACATTTTTAGAATCCACAAACATTTTTTGTTTTTGTTTCTCCGGTTTCATTTCCTAAAATACATGAATTTTTTATTTTAAACTCATGAGCATTTAAAAGAACTCCTGGATATTTTTTATAAAATTTAAGTCATTTTATTAAAATTGGTGAACATTTTTTAATTGAAAAAACACAGGAAATATTAAAAGGTTAGCTACAAACAATAGTTTTTGTAGAGAACTTAAGCTGCATTTTATTCATCAACGATGTTCAGAGGAAATGTTACAGGATCATGTGGTGAAGTTGCATTCCTTGAAAGTATCTCAACTGTCATAGGTGAAGTTGCATTCCTTGAAATTACACGAGCATTGATCGACTATCGCTCCATGATGCCCACCCACTTTATCAGATATATCCTTTACAAATGTGGCACAATCCAAAGCTATTAGGATCCGCCTGACTAGTAGATCATGGGCAAGGTCTTGCCTCTTGGGCTTCCCGGTACGCTATGTCTTCTAGAGTCGATACATCAATTATACCACTAAATGCAACTGAAGATGAGCAAAGATAGAGGCCGCTTTGGTCTCGACAAATAGCCACAACAGCTCCTTCCATCATTTCTTAAAACTTCGCCATCAACATTGAATATCGCAAAACCAACTCCTGAGGCCGAATCCAAGGCAAATGTTGGGTTCTAGGTCTCCTAGCCAGCGAGAGCTATGCATGCCTACTGCGAGACATAATGCAACTCCGTCTCGCAGTAGGCGAGAGCGAGATAGGCCCGCCAAATAGGGGTTTCTTGGAGCGGGTTTCAGTGCGCTTATTTTTTATTTTTCCTTTTGGTTTTTTTCGGTCTTCTATTTTATTTTTGGTTTTTCTTTTTTAATTTTCTATTAGTTGTTCTTTTGCCACGTTTTGTTTTCTCTTTCCGGTTTTTAGTGTTTTTTTCCTTTTTCCTTTTTTTCAACACATGTCTACTTTTCCCACGCACAATATACATTTTTTATAAGTTAGGTATTTTTTAATAGATATTTAGCTTTTTCTAAATAAATGATTAACATTTTTTCGCTATATATATCTTTTACTGACTACTTTTTACATAAACGTTGTACATTTTTTGTATACATCCGGAACATTTTTTTATACATTTTTATCCTTTGTAAAATACATAATTAATATTTTGATGTCTATTTTTTCATGTACGGCTTAGATTTTTGTATAGATCAGTAACATGGTTAACTTTTTTAATACATGATTGCATTTTTTCAATATATTTTTTTAATGCCTACTTTCTTTCATACACATTGTACATTTGTTGTATGGCTTACATGAGGAATATTTTTATACATGTTTAATATTTTTTAATATTTTTCATACGCATTGTATTGAGGCGAGCCGAGGCAACAGTTGTTCGTCACGAGCAGATGGAAGCTTACATGGGCCAACGGCCCACCGCGAGGCCGGCTAAATCTAACAGAAAGCAGAGAACACCTGACCATGCGCGCGTGAAAATTGCTTCAGTTTCGGTTTTGATCGTGCAGTTTTCTGAACGCAGAGACACGCAAGCAGAAAGAGCCGATCACGTATGACTTGGTCTTTGGAGGACATTGCCAACTTCCCTATTCATTGTAGCACCTGTGTTTCTTCTCCTACTAGATCATTGTTGGCGCGCGTTGCTGCGCCATTCATTTTTACACTATAATTTTAGGGAGTTATGCAAATATGCGAATGGTTATGACTTTCGTTTGAAATTAGCATCATCTAATAGGTATTTCATAAAAACACAATTTCCAGTTTAAATAGGTTTCTACAGAGATGTCCAGAATTCAGATAGTGCACCACTAAACTAATACTTAACAATTAAGCAAAGCAATTCTCGAAATTAAATCTCACTCACAATCATCAATTGTTGATACAAGCATAAAATATTTGTAAAGCTGTATACACAGTCAGTCGTTAGTGAAATTTCTCAAGATGTACAACACTTGTCTTCAGTTGTGCAATATCTGAACCTGAACAAACAAAAGACACACCATGTAGCTAAAAAGAGCATATATACAAGAGGTTGAATTCATCTTACCGTGGGGGCAGGCGACTAAGTGGAGGGCAGGAGCGTGCCGGCGAACTGATTGATAGGCCAGTGAATGGAGCAGAGGGGCATCAAGGTGACCCAGTAGTATAGATGATGCAACTGCTCATCCAGAAACGAACACTAACTGGGTTAAATAATGAAAGAATACAAATTTCATGCATGGTGATATAACGTAAACATTTTTTTGCTCTAGCTTAGCAACCTCTGGTAAAATCATGAGACCAAAACAGAGGCCTATACAAATAGCTTCGTAAACCATGTACAGCTTTAATATAGTACAATAACAAACCCAAAAGGTGACGATGAATGGTTAGTCATCATTAAAGCTAACTTCTGTTTGTGACATCCAATTGTGGCTAACTGCAGTCTGTGATCTCTAACTGTGGCTAACTGCAGTTTGTGATCTCCAACTGTGAAAAACTATCATGGGCATAGAGTATTTCCTCCATATTTTCAAATCATCACACTTTACAAATAAATATTGCATCCCAGCCCTATAGGCTAAAGACTTCTAGTAGCCGAAGCATTTACAGAACAAAGGTTGAAGTAAAAGACATTTCTTGTATTACCTTCCTATAACTGCATGGTTAGAGAATGTGCTCATCCCCGTCCCAGCATCAACTTCCTGTGTAACAAAAAAAGTAATATCAAAACAGGTCCACTATCTAACAAATGTGGAACATAAGGATATTTCATTATAAATGTAACATTCCATTCCTTTGAGACATGCATCAAGATTGAGGCCAATCTAAATATCTGGTGCCAATCTAAATATCTGGTGCCAATCTATGATGCTGGAACTAATAACAAGCACAAATCACTAATTTAATAGTAACCCAAGATAAACAAAAAGGAAAAAACAAGAAGAGTCTTCCGAGGCGCAGGGTGCTACGTTATGAATAGTTGAGCTTCTGAAGAAAGCTTAGCGGCACAAAACACTCAGCAGTCGCAATCAAGCATTTCACACGCAAAAAATGTCGCACCATGATCCATCAAACAGTCTTGAATACCAAATTTAGCATCACAGGCAACCAGGCGCCAGAATATCTCCAGCCCAACAATCTCCATTGCATTTCAAAGAGGAGAAACATAACAGGCTGTTGATCCTCAAGTGCTTCTGCAAATTATCAGGTCGCGCTTCTACAACACAATCCTTTTATTGGCCTGGAGTCCTGGACAAATGTTCGTTCAGCGCCTAATTCATAAACACAAAAGTTGTAATCAGTCCAAAGCAAATGCTAAGCCGAGGGTTTAGGCTAAAGACTCCCTCCATTTACAGAACAAAGGCTAAAGACTCCCTCCATTTTTATATACAAGGCCACTATGAAATATACATTTTGCATCTATACAAGGCCACCAACAGTAATTGATGTAAAATTAATGATATTTTGTCGTACTAAAAACCTGTTTAATACTTGCATGCATGCAGTCATAATGACAATCAGCTACTTCCTCCACTCAGTTTATTTGCATGCATGCGGAGTATTAATGATCCCAGTAAACAAAAAAAAAGTTGACTTGTAAAACAAGCATTAAATTTTACATTGATACCTGTAATCCAAGTTTGTGGCCTTATATATAAAAATAAAAATGGAGGGAGTATATGTTTTCACCATCAGAACAGCTTGACACCAGCTTCTCTGACAGAATCTATAACAGACTTGACTGTCCCGTGGTACTTCTACTCTCTCTTCATGTGGATGCACATGGCAGGTATCCCCTTGAGCAGCGGGCGCTCGCCCAGCAACTTTCCAATCTTTGTCGCGGCAGAGACGTCGCGGGTCGACTCCAAGTTCGGTCTCATCAGCTTCTCCTGTGAGCTCGCAGATCACGAGACAGTTGCTATTGAGGTATGGGTGACCTGGGCATTTATATACTTGCTCGAGAAATGCATCCTCAAAAGGTAGGGCTTGAGAAAACCGACGATTCTAGCGGCTCTGTCTGGTGGAGGGATCACCATTGCCGCTGGTTTCTCTGTAGCAAGGTAATAAGCATCACATATTAGACAATTGACAGTGTGAAGACATTTCATCAATTACCCAATCTACAACCCAGTTTTGAATTATCAGTGGTCGATGTTAAAAATCAGGATACAGAAGGCGCTGAGGAATACAGTATTATTGCTAAACAATGCATAAAACGAATTCTTGTTGCTAGTATAGACAGAGGAGAGACAGTGCATGCCAAATTGACAATCTTAAAAAAGAGAGTGAAATCAATAGCAGCTGTAGAATTCAAGTAAAGTTGCCTGCTTAGATAACCTGACACTGAATCCAAGTAAAATCACAAGGAGTTATACGAAAAGTATCTGCCTATGAGAGGTATTAATTTGGACAGATCATGAGAAAAGAAATTGAAGTTGTGTCGAATATAGTATACAAGGTAGGTTACAGTTGGACTTGTAGTTGTATTGTGTTTAGATATGATATGGAGTTGTGTCCTTGTAGGACACTTGTATCCTAGACCTCTCATATATAGCGGGGGTAGACACATGGTGTAACCTATGCCAACATAATAGCACAGGCATGCGGGGGAGCCGGCGGCGTGTGCCGGTGCCCGGGCAACCGGGGTGCGGTATTGTGACGGTGTCACGGGGAGGAGCGCCCGTAGTCAGGGCCCGGGGATGTAGCCATATCGGTGAACCTCGTTAACAAATCTCGGTGTCGTGCTCGTGTGATTGCTTGGTCCTCGGATGATCGACGGTATGCTTCGGATTTATTCTAACAAGTGGTATCATGAGGTAGGTTATTCGAAGGTTGCGGATTGTTGATCTAAAGGAAGATTTGATGTGTTGATCGGTATCGTCTACACTGGAAGTCGCCGTAGAGCAACTGGTGTGCGCGGTTGGGACCGATTGGAAAATATGTCAGACGAAGGCAATCTCGACGAGTCGTACAGATCGGATTGTGAGCTGTCAGCGGACGTAGGAGGCAACCCTAGACGGCGTGTGCGGCTCGATCGCAAGGTGATGCGTCCTGGAGACGTGCGTGGCAAGCGATGCTCGGCGGGCCAAGCGGAGCCGAGGCGCGCGTGGTGTGGGCTGGCCCAGCGGGGTTAGCTGGTGCGTATGTTGCGCTGGAGGTTGCGCGGAAGGCCGCCTAGGTGCGCTACGCGGCAGGGCTGCGGTGCAAGTCGGATCGACTCAGGAGATTTGTTTTGGAAGAAAAAGAGGACCGAGTCCTCATGTATCGACACGGAGAGGCACACGGCAGATCAACTCAAGCGAAGGAAACTACCCATCGTGTTGTTCATTCATTGGTATTTAGCTGAAGTTTGTGACATGGCAAAGGCTAGCACCGGAAATTGAGCCAGAGACAGGAGCCAAATTCACGTGAGACCAGCTAGTTGGAATTGCTAGTAGTATGCGGAGGTTCTGTTCGTGTATTTGGGCATCGCGTGGAAAGCTTAGATAATTTTTTCACAACGTCAGTCATACGAAGAATCATGACGCCATCGGGCATCGGGTTTGAGGTGGAGAAGTTCAACGGAACTGAGACCTTGGGTTATGGCAGACAAGGATGAAAGATTTGTTGGCACAATGGGATGCTTGAAGGCGTTGCGGAAAGTCATGTCAGTTAAGATGGAATTATCATGTGATGGATGGAAATTCGCGGAAGACGATTTGAGAGCCTTGAGCGTGTCGTGTAGCCGGACAAGTTCGGCTGGGTCGGACTAGACAGTCTGACGGATCGACGCAAGTCGGTTGGTATAGAAGACGGTGGTGGGATCAGCGACGACGACATAGGTGCGTGGTGCTGATGGTGACCGACTTCTGGGCGTGGAAACACGTGGCGCATGCCTGAGGGCTTGTGTGACTTCGACAAGACTATGGCGCGGGGTTGATTCAAGGTGATGTCATGAGGGAGTCGCCATATAAACCGGCTCCTCCTTTGTGTCTAGCCCTAAATATTGTTTCTTGTTGCATGTCCCTCTTTGGGGAGCCCTGCCCCTCCTTATATAAGTTGAAGGGGCGGGTTACATGTGGAGTCCTAGTAGGACTAGGACTAGTCTATATTTTCTTACAAGTTGAATACAAGTCCGGGTCTTGCTTCCTTGTAAAGGAAATATTCGTCATTCCTTTCCTCTTAAAGCGGCCCACCATAACATGAGCTGGCCTTCTAGGCCTTGGGCCTAGTCTTCTATCTGACCCGCCGTTAGGGCCATCCATGAGTCGCCAAGCTCATGAGTCGTCTGACCAGTGAGCCGCCAGACCCGTGAGTCGCCAGTTCTCCAGCGGGTCATCGGTGAAGCGCCAAGTCCGGCCGGGTCATACTTCTGGCCGGGTCATACCGTGGGGTATATCCCCGACATTAGCCCCCAGTTTAATTTGGATTTATCCATGTTAAACTAATCCTGCAAAATAACTCAAGAACAAATTTGACAGGTTGCGCTCCGGATTAAATATTATTGTAAGCCGGCACCTGAACATCTTTAAGTCCTTGTCATTTCCTTGTTGATATAAATATGTCCATAACCTCATAGAAAAAACCTTCTTTAACAGATATGCTTCAACTTTGTCAATGCAAAAAATTCAGATACTTCTTTTTTTTAATCCGGGTTAACAGGCTAGCTTTAGAATTAATTTGCTGACATTGGTCTTCTTGTAGAAAAATATAGTAAGAGGTAATCCACACTTGGGGGCTATTGGAGTTGACGAATTACAAGCAGAGGAGTATATGGAAATTACCTCATATTTGTCCTTCATCATGTTAACCAGACCGGCTTCGTAGTCACGGCTGGTGTATAACTGGTTCAGATAACCGGAATGGAGATCTTGAGGAGACAAAGCGGCATAAGTTGACAAGTTGACATTCCATTTGCTCTTGCCAATTGCAGCAAATTCTTCCTTGGCAGTGTGTTTTGATAAAGCAACGGGATTGCCTGGCTCTGTGCGACCAATGCCAGTGATAACAACCTCATCATCCTTGGCATCACCGGTTTGCACGGGGGCCGTCGGCTTATCAGTAGGCTTGGGTGGGCTGGTGGATTTCTCAATCCGGAGGGGGCTTGCGGGCTGGTCAGCAGGAACGGATGCGTCAACATGTCTCTCTTCAACAATAAAGTCATCGTCTTGCAGTGGTGGGTCGTTTGGCACATCCTCACGGATGGCCGCTTCAGGGCCTGGTGTTCTGTCCATTTCCGGTGCAGCGTTTTCTTCAGCCGCTTTGTCCAGACGAGCCTTCTTGCTTGGCCTAGGTTTGGCCCTGAAAGAAATAAAGGTCAATATAGTATATGTTACAATGAAATAAATCAGCAACATCATAAGAAATATGACTCACCCAAGCACCGTTTTGAGTGGTGGCAGCTGGGTGGCTGATGACTCGCCAGACGATGAATGGGAAGTGCCCTGATAATCGGAGTCAGACGGATTAAGAGGTTGACGAAAACAGCCCGCTTTAAGACAAGCATTGACAAGAGAATAAGAGACATCTGAACGGCGTTTCCGAACCGGACTATTCGGTAAACCGATGGAGGTAACTACCTGGCCGTTGTGCCGAGTTGTGCGGCGAGCTTCGTGCTGGTGTGTCTTCATAAGAAAGTTTGGGTCCAAATAAGCAAGAGGATGAGAAAATTTAACTTTCTGGTTTGCCCGACGGTTTTTTAGTGAAGGCAAAGGGTTTGAATCGGAGGAGAGAACAATTACCTCTACAACAATGTGTGTCTCAGACTCAACCACTTGATGTCTCACACATCATGTGGTGTGAGCTTCGGTTCGCGGTGTTCAACCGCAAGGTACCTATCTATGGACCATACCTGTTTCTATTGATCTCCAAGACTTGGGAGAAGTTGTTCCCTAGTGATGAGTTCCTTGCTCCAGACTGGATTCGGCATGAGTCCATCTGTCTCCGTGTCAAGCCCAAGTGGGCCAACACTACTACTCGTGCTGAGGCGTCTGCTGCTAGGAGGATTGTTGATGAGGAGGAGGCTGGAGCAGAGGATGTTGCAGAGGACCGTGGTGCTGGGCATACCCATCGTTCCTCTGAGCCCTCGTGGGCCAAGAAGCTGAAGGACAAGATGAAGACTCTGTTCTTCATGCAGGCAAAGGGGCAGTACAGGACTCACGTTGCCTCCAAGGAGGCTCGCCGCCGTGACAAGATGATCATGAAGGTCTTTGGTGAGGCAGAATCTAGCGGGTCAGAGAGGCACATCACTCTGGAGGCAGAATGGATGGCGAAGCAAGGCTTCAAGTGGATTGATTCTGAGGAGGACGTCGAGGAGACCGTCCCCGCTGCCGAGTCTGGCGGGGAGCGTTGGAGCGATTTCTCTGCCTGAGCCACCCTTTGTGTGTAGGTGTCCTCTCTGCCTTTTTGGCGTCTTGATGCCAAAGGGGGAGAGAGTGTAGGGATTTGCGTGCTTGCGGGTCGTGTTTGGTGTGTTTGCTTTATCGTTTGAACCTTGTTTGCTTTGGTTTGGGTTGCGCCTTTGAGACTTATCCTTCATATGGTGTAAGACATATGCACTCTATCCTATCTTAGTGAGCTTATGATATATTGTGCTACTTATGATATGTATGCTCTTGTTTATTATTAGCCTTACTATTGCAAGACATGTCTTGTCTCTAAAATATAGGGGGAGTGTTGATCCTAGTTTGTGTGCCGTGCAGTCCAAAGCAACCATCTAGATTGCACACATCTAGGGGGAGCCCGTCTATATTTTAGAGAGGAGGGGTTTGCGTTTGCTTAATATTATTTCCCTTTGTGCAAATCCCGTATTGTCATCAATCCACCAAAAAGGGGGAGATTGTAAGGGCATATTTATCCCTAAGGTGTTTTGGTGATTGATGACAATGCTTTTGTGGACTAATCGTGTGCCTTGAGTTTCTCAGACGTTTCATCGCTAGGCACAAGACGGTTTGGTGCCCCCTCGAAGACTGTTGAAGACGGCGTTTTTCTACGTTTCTTTTTGATGGATTTGAGTCGTAGGAAAGTCGTACTATTAAGAGGGGGTCCGCGTCGGAAAGGTTCGGGTGGAATCATCACGTACACGTTTTCTTCCATGTCTCCACCTTTCCCCTGCACCTTGGAGAATCCTCCGTTTATCCTCTATGCATTTGTCCTGGCTGCTGATGTTGGGCTTGCGGTAGTACTGCTCCCTGGAGCGGTAGTACCGCAGGCACCTACGGTAGTACCGTACTCGGCGCGGTAGTACCACAGGAGCCCATGGTAGTACCACTCCTCTGGAGCCGTAGTACCGTGGCCCCCAGGCCAAGTACCGCTGCATCGCGGTAGTAGGGGCGGATGTAATTTTTTTACATCCGCTCCTCCGCGGTAGTACCGCACATCGTGCGTGGTAGTACCGCGCGCAGCCTGGCTCAGCTGTCGTGCGGTAGTACCGCTCTTCCAGCCGTAGTACCGTGTCGAATTTTTGCATCATTTGTTTCTCAGCGGAAGTAGGCACGGATGTATTTTTATTCATCTGCGCCCTTCCCAGGCTAGGACTTTCCTACCTCGCGGTAGTACCGCAAGGGGGAGCGGTAGTACCGCGCTTGCGGAAGTACCATTCTCAGCCTCCGGGCTTCGGGCTTGTTGTAGTTCCTGCCGTTGCTGCGGTAGTACCGCGGTCCCTCACGGTAGTACCGCATAGCCTTGCGGTAGTACCGCTTGTCAGGGGCGGTAGTACCGCAAGTCGCGGGCTGGTTAGGTGGATAACGGTTGGATTTTGTCCACAGCTATAAAAGGGGTGTCCTCTTCCTCTAGTTGACCACCTCTTCCACCTCCAAGCTCCATTGTTGCTCTAAGCTCCATTTTCGCCCGATCTCACTCCCTAGCCAATCAAACTTGTTGATTTGATCGGGAGTGGTTGAGAAGGCCCCGATCTACACTTCCACCAAGAGAAATTTGATTCCTCCCACTAATCCCTTGTGGATCTTATTACTCTTGGGTGTTTGAGTACCCTAGACAGTTGAGGTCACCGCGGAGCCATAGTCCATTGTGGTGAAGCTTCGTGGTGTCATTGGGAGCCTCCAATTAAGTTGTGGAGATCGCCCCAACCTTGTTTGTAAAGGTTCGGTCGCCGCCTCCAAGGGCAGCAATAGTGGAATCACGGCATCTCGCATTGTGTGAGGGCGTGAGGAGAATACGGTGGCCCTAGCGGCTTCTTGGGGAGCATTGTGCCTCCACACCGCTCCAACGAAAACGTACTTCCCTTAATGGGGAAGGAACTTTGGTAACACATCCTCGTCTTCACCGGCTCCACTCTTGGTTATCTTGCGCCTTTACTTGTGCAAGCTTATTTGTGTTATATCTCTTGCTTGTGTGCGTGCTTATTGTTGTTGCATCATATAGGTTGCTCACCTAGTTGCATATCTAGACAACCTACTTTGATGCAAAGTTTAAATTGGTAAAGAAAAGCTAAAATTGTTAGTTGCCTATTCACCCCCCCCCCCCCCTCTAGTCAACTATATCGATCCTTTCACCGAGGGTGGACTACTCCCTCTTCATCATGGTGGCCGCCGGGATGATGAAGATGGCCACCGGAGATGATTCGCCCCTCCGACAGGGTGCCAGAATGGAGCTAGATTGGTTTTCGGTGGATACCGAGCCTTGCGGCCACGGAACTTTTGATCTAGGTTAACCCCGAAGGGTTTCGGAATATTCAGGAATTTGTAGTGCAAAGAGGTGGTACGGGAGGCCACCGAGGTGGGCACAACCCACCTGGGCGCGCCAGGGGGTCCTGGCGCACCCTGGTGGGTCGTGCCCCCCTCGGGGCACCCCCAGGTGCGTTTCTGGCCCATTGGGTTCCTTCTGGTCCATAAAAAATCTCTGTGGAGTTTCGTTGCGTTTGGACTCCGTTTGGTATTGATTTCCTGTGATGTAAAAAACAAGCAAAAAATAGCAACTGGCACTGGGCACTGGGTCAATAGGTTAGTCCCAATAAATGATATAAAGTTTCTATAAAATGATTGTAAAACATCCAAGAATGATAAAATAACAACATGAGTACTTCATAAATTATAGATACGTTGGAGACGTATCAGCGGCGAGTATAGTGGAGAGGAAATGGTAAGAGAGGGCGACAGACTGGAGATGATGGTGGAGAGGTGGAGGAGGAGGATGGGGAAGAGGGTGTTGGTGGTGAATGAGAGTGAATGAGAGGTGCCGGAAGTAGAGGTGAAATATGTGGCACATAGCAGGGTGTATCGGGAAGGAGAAGAAAAGAAATATCGTCCATAGAGAAGCTTGAAAAAGAAGGACGTGGGTAGTAAGAACGAGACTCGTCAAAAGTCACATCACGCGAGATGGGCAAGCGATGACCAACAGGATCCCCACAGCGATGCTCATCACTGTAGCCAAGGAAAACACACTCAACCGACTGAGCAGTCAGTTTAGTGCGTTCTCGCGGGGCAAGAAGGACATAGCACACACGTCCAAACATACAAAGAGCTGAGTAGTCAGGAGAACGACCAGTGAGACACTCCATAGGAATACCACCTTGCAGGGCAGTTGATGGCTAAATGTTGATGAGATAGGTGGATGCAGAAACAGCCTCAGCCCAAAAGTGGGGTGGAAGGGAAGTGGCAATTATCAGCGCACGAGCCATCTCATGCAGATGACGATGCTTACGTTCGGCAACGCCATTCTGAGCATGAGCACCAGGACATGAGAAGTGGGCAAGAGTACCCTGTTCCGCGAGAAAACCACGCAACAGCTGGGAGATATACTCTCCAGCGGAGTCAGCACGAAAAGTATGAATAGGTGTGGAAAACTGGGTGTGAACCATGGCAGCAAATCGTTTGTATATAGAGAGAACCTCGCTATGTGTAACGCCCCGAGACCGACGCTTCAGATGCCCTCCAGTTATTTTGTTGTTGCTGTGTGTTTTATTTGTTTGTTGCATTCTTCATCGCATCATCCGCATTGCATCCGCATGTTTTCATAAAACTCGTAGTTGTTCGTGGTTGTCGCTTCTCTCTTTGTCTCCGCTGACCTTTTGTCAGGTCTCTTTGTCCTTGTCAACCTCTCTCAGACCCCTCGCGCACGTCCGAAACTTCTCCGAACCCAAACCAGACTTTCGTTACCGTTGGGTCCGGATCATCCTCAAACATCTATAAATCATCTCCGTTTTCTTATTTGGACTCCCTACCTATTTATTTATCGGCCGTCCGATTATGATCGGAGGGACCAAATAGTCTCACTTTGACCATCTACAATATACATCTGGACAAACCCTAGCCCTAGCTGTCCCATCCATCAAATCCTCCGCCGCCGCTCCACCAAATTCCCCTCGGGATCCATCCCGAGCCAACCACCTCTCCACCTCCCCTTCACTAGTTGACCGGAGCCCAGCTCCTCTCCTTCAACTAGGCCAGGCCCGCTGGGTGAGCCTCCAGCGCCCACGCTCCTATCGGGCCAGCCAGATTCGGCCCGCATGGTTTTTTTCCAGTTCTTAACGTTTAGCATTTTAACCAGAGACTGCCAGTTTTACAGGAAACCCCTTGCACTTCATGCATTTAATAACTTCATAACCGTGCATCATATGTAAAAACTTTAAATATGTAAAGTGCTTAGAATTTCATCTAGTTTCATATTTTCCAATTCTCATCCATGTTTAATATGATTAAACTTGCTGTTTGCATTAATTTGCTTAAATGCCATGTCAAAATGATTTATTTCATAACTAATTAACCGTAGGTCCGATTTTAATAAACTTTATATATATATGGGGTGGGAAAATGCCTAGTTTAACTTGGTACACTCTATTTTGCTTTTTAACAACTTTAAAATTGTGTTTAGGGCAGAACAGTAGCAAATTCGAAATATGCATATGAGGTTTTTCCCGAATTGTTATTTGTTGTTCCGGCCTCAGTTAAACTTGCCTAAATAGTTAGTTTAATTATGCTTTACCTCTTGCCATGTTTAACAACATTTAATATAGTTGGGTACATAATCGGGAGAGAACTAAATAAATGCATGTGGTGTTCCGTCAATATGCAACTCGGTGCATATTGAGCTCCACTTAACTTGTAGTGTTGTTTGTTGCACTTTGCCATGCCATGCCTATTTTAAACCGGACATGCATCATAATTGTTTGTGCATCATGCCATGTTTATGCTTGTGTGTTTACTATGCTGCTTGCTTCTTTCCGGGTTGCTTCTCTCGTTAGCTTCGGTTTCGTTCCGGGGTTGTGAGGATTCGTTCGACTACATCCGTTTGTCTTCTTCATGGACTCGTTCTTCTTCCTTGCAGGATCTCAGGCAAGATGACCATACCCTCGAAATCACTTCTATCTTTGCTTGCTAGTTGCTCGCTCTTTTACTATGCCGCGATACCTACCACTTGCTATATCATGCCTCCTATGTTGCCATGTCAAGCCTCTAACCATCCTTTCCTAGCAAACCGTTGTTTGGCTATGTTACCGCTTTACTTAGCCCCTCTTATAGCGTTGCTAGTTGCAGGTGAAGATGAAGTTTGTTCCATGTTGGAACATGGATATGTTGGGATATCACAATATCTCTTGTTTAATTAATGCATCTATATACTTGGTAAAGGGTGGAAGGCTCAGCCTTATGCCTGGTGTTTTGTTCCACTCTTGCCGCCCTAGTTTCTGTCATACCAGTGTTATGTTCCTTGATTTTGCGTTCCTTACACGGTTGGGTGATTTATGGGACCCCCTTGACAGTTTGCCTTGAATAAAACTCCTCCAGCAAGGCCCAACCTTGGTTTACCATTTGACCACCTACCACCTATACCTTTCCCTTGGGTTTTCGCGAGCCCGAGGGTCATCTTTATTTAGCCCCCCCCCCCGGGCCAGTGCTCCTCCGAGTGTTTGTCCGAACCGAGCCGCCTGCGGGGCCACCTCGTGGAAACACGAGGCCTGGTTTTACTCGTAGCCTGTCTTATCCGGTGTGCCCTAAGAACGAGATATGTGCAGCTCTTATCGGGATTTTTCAGCATAGTCGGGTGGTCTTGCTGGTCTTGTTTTACCATTGTCGAAATGTCTTGTAACCGGGATTCTGAGACTGATCGGGTCTTCCCGGGAGAAGGAATATCCTTCGTTGACCGTGAGAGCTTATGATGGGCTAAGTTAGGACACCCCTGCAGGGTGTTATCTTTCGAAAGCCGTGCCCGCGGTTATGAGGCAGATGGGAATTTGTTAATGTCCGGTTGTAGAGAACTCGACACTTGACTTAACTAAAATACATCAACCGCGTGTGTAGCCATGATGGTCTCTTCTCGGCGGAGTCCGGGAAGTGAACACGGTTTGAGTTATGCATGAACGTAAGTAGTTTCAGGATCACTTCTTGATCACTTCTAGCTTCACGACCGTGCTTTGCCTCTCTTCTCGCTCTCATTTGCGTATGTTAGCCACCATATATACTTAGTGCTTGCTGCAGCTTCACCTCATTACTCCATCCTTCCTATAAGCTTAAATAGTCTTGATCTCGCGGGTGTGAGATTGCTGAGTCCTCGTGACTCACAGATTCTACCAAAACAGTTGCAAGTGCCGACGATACCAGTGCAGATGACGCAACCAAGCTCAAGTGGGAGTTCGACGAGGAACGTGGCCGTTACTATGTTTCTTTTCCTGATGATCAGTAGTGGAGCCCAGTTGGGACGATCGGGGATCTAGCATTTGGGGTTGCCTTCTTTATTTTGGTTCCGTAGTCGGACCTTGTGTGTACTCTGAATGATGTATGTTTAATTTATGTATTATGTGAAGTGGCGATTGTAAGCCAACTGTCTTTATACCATTCTTGTTCATTACATGGGATTGTGTGAAGATGACCCTTCTTGCGACAAAACCTAACAATGCGGTTATGCCTCTAAGTCGTGCCTCGACACGTGAGAGATATAGCCGCATCGTGGGTGTTACAAGTTGGTAATCAGAGCCATCCCCGACTTAGGAGCCCCCTGCTTGATTGAATCGCTGGCGTTGTTGAGTCTAGAAAAAATGTTTTGAGTCTTAGGATTATATATATCGGAGAGTAGGATTCTTTTTACTCCTCAGTCCCTTCGTCGCTCTGGTGAGGCCCCCTGACGTAGAAGTTTGAAAGAATTCCTTATTTGACACTATTTTAAATTTTGTTTCCCTATTTAACATCGAAGAAATATTTCTTCCCTGTATAACGCCAACTTTAAATTTTGTTCCCAATATAACACTTTCGTACATTTTTTAACCTAATGGTGTTAAATGACATATGAAATGACAAGTTTACCCCTGGCACTAGAAGGACCTAAATCAAGTCAAAGTCACTGTCATTGGATTCACCCGGTCCACAATCCGTTTGCACAAGAACACCGATGTTGGAATTAAATCCAACTCGTCTGTGTCCGTGTCTTGTACGCATACATGTGTATGCATCGATTTCGTATACGACTAGAGTGTGATACTCTGAAAAGGCTAGCTTGTGTTGGCAGCTGATATATAGGTACATTGAACCGTGACCCCAATCAGAAATACTGGCAATTAAAAATCCAAAGGCACGACACGGTAAAAAAATAAAAAAAATACAAAGGCACGACATGGTCCTTTTGTAATCAACTCGGCGTGTCCTCGTATTGTTCGCGTGTGTCTTGTGCGTGTTTCGTCGAGTCGAGCCATCAATCAAGCAAACCGGCGGGCGAATCAACCTGTCGTTGAGTTGGTTAGGTGGACAGTGGTATCCCCAACCCACCAGGGTTCAAATCCTGGTGCTCACATTATTCCTGGATTTATTTCAGGATTTCCGGCGATGCGCTTTCAGTGGGAGAAGACGTTCCCGTCGACGACGAGGCGCCTACGGTGACTTCGTAAATCTCAAGATGATATGCTGGCTCAATCTCTCGGAGGTGCTCATAGGGGTAGGGTGTGTGTGTGCGTTCATAGGAGTGCGTGTATGCACGTGTATATGAACGCTTGTGTCTGTACTGATGCTAAAAAAAGCAAGCGGGCGGTCATGTTGTTTTATACGTGCGCGTGCTGTATTCAAGCTATCTTAAGAAATCCATCCACTAGGGAGCTAGCTGCTTGGTACTCATACGTGTGATCTTCGGGAATATGACACCGGAATAAGACATCGGTTTATTCTGTTGCACTAACCATGCCTTAAATAAGACACCGGCATAAATAAAATGACTGAATAGATATCTGAGGGTATAATTGTCATTTTACGTCTCATTTAACACTGTTGGCACAAAAAAAGGATGAAAGTGTTATATTGGGAACAAAATTTAAAGGTTGTGCTAGATAGGGAAGAAATATGTTTCGAGTGTCAAATAGGGAACAAAAGTTTAAGCCAGTGTTAAATAAGGAATTCTCTCTAGAAGTTTTGACTCTCCTCTCCTCAAATTTCACTAAAAAAAATTAGGATCACGCGGGTATCTTGGAATCGTTTCGATGGTTTTGTGACGAGAACATTGTTCTTGGTGCCTCTTGACATTTAGGGGTTGTGGCAGTGTCCCGGGGAGTTGAGTTTCGAGGTGTTGTCATCACAATTTTATCGTTGCAGTTCTGGAATACCTGAGTTTCGCCGACATCGAAAATCTCTTTTATGCAGTTGTTGGTGAGATCACCTCGACGCCACCCAGTACTGGGGTGGGAGTTCGGGAGTATTGCCATAACTCGTATAACGGATGCTTTTCGAAGGTTGAGGTAAATGATTTCCGAAGGTTTCTTAGTTATGTGTTGAATGATGGATACAGCTGGATCTAGGTATTGTTAGTTTGGGTGATATATTTTGTGTCCCCTGTATCCCCAACACCTGATTGCATAACCAGAAAGTTTCGGGAGTTTATAAGTGGGAATTCAAGTAGTTCCTGGGATATCTTTCCGACAGATGCATGATATGAGATTAGGGTTCGACGTCTAGTGGTCCGCCTATCCACGGTTGGTTTTATAGTGGTCTCGTTGTGTCTTAAAGAGTCCTTGGCTATGCTGACTTGGGGACACTTCGTATGTCATGTGCACTACCTTGTACATGATGGTGTTGTACGATCGAGCCCGTGTGGGCCCCACCACGAAAATTTCGGACGAAATCTCTATCATATGTTTGTTCCGGCTTATTCTGCAAGCCAAATCCTTTGTTTTTGTTTTGTGGTATTCGAGTTGCTTCGAAGTCAAGTTGTCTTTGTTTTTCCCGCCCTCCCACCCTTTTTCTTCATGGACTCAGATTTCTTAATCAAGTATCCTTTTTATTGATGTGAAGTCTCTTCATTCTTTTCCTCCATGTTCTTAACTGGTGATTCTCATGAAGATGCTAAGGAAGCTTCAAGTCTATTATTCTTCGTTCTTTTCTTCTCCGGTGGACTCAAGTCAAGATTTCAGTGTGGATCGTATTCTTTTCCTCGTTTCAAATGTTTTCTCTCGTACCGGTGCACCTCTTAATCATCCACTTCTCGCTATTCAATTGTTCCGGAGTAATGAAGATATCTCAGAATATTCAAGTTTCTATTCGTAATCCTTTCAAGCTATTTCGAGGTCTTACCTTATTCAAGCCATTTAACTCAACCGATGCAATCCCCCCTTTCAAGCAATCTTTTCAACGATGTTTACTTTTGAGTGGGCCCTAACCCACAGGTCTTTTCCCAGGATCTTACCTGACTCTTCTAATTTTCCCAGAGCTATTCCTAAATTCTTTTCGAAGTTTGACGTAAGAATAAAGTATCATCAGTCATATTCCTTCTCCAAGATCGCTTTCAAATTCTTTTCATTGTTGGTTAAACCTTTCTAATTTTCATACCGGAGTGCCTCAACAATTCATGGTGGTGTTTCTCGTCATCATTCTCGGATTTTGAAGACCGAAGAAGAGTTTCTCTTCAATCTTATCCGTTCTCTCAAAGATGCGAAGTTCAAACGTGTTGCCATCCTCTCATAATTATTTTCGATTGCGAGATTTTTTTTCATACCCATCCGGAGCATTTCATGAGTTGTTTCCATTTCTTTCCTCTGAAGGCCATTATGTCATAATTATTCATTCTCAGCTTTCAGATCTTATTCTCCAAATCTTACCGGTGCATCGTTCAAATATCCGCTAATTATTTCATGGTCTCTTCATTCTCATGTATCTAAATCCTGTCAAGTATCTTTATTCGTTTTCTAATTCTTCCCGGTGAATTGTGCCTTTGCTACTTTCATTTCCGATTCTTATGGTGGTTCGTTCAAGAGTTCTCGTTCCTTGGTTATCATATCAATTCTTTCGTTCTTTCAAATCCTAACGGTGGATCGTTGAAGAATTTTCTCAAGTTTGCGCTATATCTCTCTTAATCCTTTCTACGAGAATAAGTAGTATGCCAAATCCTTTGCTGGTCATCAATTTAAATTGGTGAAGGATATGCATAACGTAATTCTTATTATGGTTTCATCCAAGTGATCTAGTTTCTTCTTCCCATAGTTGTTCATCATGTCACATTTCTCGGTTCAAGATGCTTCGTCTTTTTTCTTTTCTGAAGTTCCAAGTTTTCCGCATTATCTCGTCGCGAAGCTCCATCTAAATCATCGCAAGGCTTCACCTTGTGTTCTCAACTTCTCTTTCTTTCTATCATCATTTTATTACCAGAGTTCTTCATGGAGGATCGACATGGTGGTTCGTCAACCTTTCATTCTTCAATTATTATTTTCAAGATTTTTCCTCAAAGTTAAGATCCACCAAGCTATACTCTAAAAATAAACATGGTGTTCAACACATGTCTTGTTTTGAGGAGTTCAAGCATTTTTCATCTTCCATTCCGTGGTGCAATTCTTTCTACCTTATCTTTTGAGGTGGTGTTATGTCATTCTTGATAATTTTTCTTCGTGTTTCATGATTCACAAGTTTTTCAAGACTGACATATTTAAATCCATCATTTTCTCTTCGTTCAAGAGATCTTTTCGACCCATCAATCTCTTCATTGAAGTTATCTTGGGTTATATTTCACCTAAAGCTTTCCCTAAGGATTGTTGCTATTTATGGTGCTCATAAATGACCCAAGTTCTTCATTTATCCCCCCCCCCCCCCGACGAAATAAGTTTCTCATCCCCTTGTTCATATCAATCCAATCTATTGTTTTTCCGTAGTGGCAGAATTTCGCCTCAATTTTGAGAAAGTGTTTCCATAAGCCCACTACAAGCTTATTCTTTTTGTTGTTGGTTTTCCAACAATTACGTTCTAACCTTCTTGCAAGGATGCTATATCAAATTCATTTGAGGTAGAAGATGTTGTCTTCTACGTCCTTTTCATTCCACTCTTTCATTTCTTCCGGAGGCTTTGTGATGTTGCTCCCTTCTACCCATCTTCTTGTTTTCTCAAGATCATGTTCTTTCCTTTGCTTATACATTCAACCGGAGTGTCGTATCCTCCTTTCAAGTTCTCTCATCTTATCAAGTTTTGCCTCCCTTCTCAACCGAAGTGCTGTATGAAATCTTTCTTACCCCTTGTGCCATTCTTTCAATAGTTTCGGAGGTAGTGTTTGTTGATTTCATCAAGTATCCTCTCATCTTTCATCAAGTATCCTCTCATCTTCTCAAGATCATGTTCAATTCCTTCCATTTACAGTTGGAGTGCTGCCCAAATTATATCATTCTTATTCCTTCCCTATCTTGTTTTAACCGGAGTGGTTTAAATATCTATCTTGTCACTTAACCTCTTAGTTCTCGTCGTATCCCATGTTCCTCTTATCTAACGGAGTGTTCGCAAACTCGTTCATCTTCATTGTATTCTTCTTTAAATTGTTTAACCTCTCAAGGTTCATTGGTTTCACTCGTTTGTCGAAGAAGCAACTTTGTTTTACCTCTTCCCTTTCCGTTTCTCTCCGGTGCCATCCTAGCTCTCGGGACGAGATCCTCTTGTAGTTGTGGAGCGTTGTAACGCCCCAAGACCGACGCTTCAGATGCCCTCCAGTTATTTCGTTGTTGCTGTGTGTTTTATTTGTTTGTTGCATTCTTCATCGCATCATCCGCATTGCATCCGCATGTTTTCATAAAACTCATAGTTGTTCGTGGTTGCCGCTTCTCTGTTTGTCTCCGCTGACCTTTTGTCAGGTCTCTTTGTCCTTGTCAACCTCTCTCAGACCCCTCGCGCGCGTCCGAAACTTCTCCGAACCCAAACCAGACTTTCGTTACCGTTGGGTCCGGATCATCCTCAAACATCTATAAATCATCTCTGTTTTCTTATTTTTACTCCCTACCTACTCCCTCTGTCCCAAAATATAAGAACGTTTTTAACACTACACTAGTGTAAAAAACGTTCTTATATTATGGGACGGAGGGAGTATTTATTTATCGGACGTCCGATTATGAGCGGAGGGACCAAATAGTCTCACTTTGACCATCTACTATATATATCTGGACAAACCCTAGCCCTAGCTGTCCCATCCATCAAATCCTCTGCCGTCGCTCCACCAAATTCCCCTCGGGATCCATCCCGAGCCAACCACCTCTCCACCTCCCCTTCACTAGTTGACCGGAGCCCAGCTCCTCTCCTTCAACTGGGCCAGGCCCGCTGGGTGAGCCTCCAGCGCCCACACTCCTATCGGGCCAGCCAGATTCAGCCCGCATGGTTTTTTTTTTAGTTCTTAACGTTTTAGCATTTTAACCAGAGACTGCCAGTTTTACAAGAAACCCCTTGCACTTCATGCATTTAATAACTTCATAACCGTGCATCATATGTAAAAACTTTAAATATGTAAAGTGCTTAGAATTTCATCCAGTTTCATATTTTACAACTCTCCTCCATGTTTAAGATGATTAAACTTGTTGTTTGCATTAATTTGCTTAAATGACATGTTAAAATGATTTATTTCATAACTAATTAACCGTAGGTCCGATTTTAATAAACTTTATATATAAATGGGGTGGAAAAATGCTTAGTTTAACTTGGTACACTCTATTTTTCTGTTTAACAACTTTAAAATTGTGTTTAAGGCAGAACAGTAGCAAATTCGAAATATGCATATGAGGTTTTCCGGAATTATTATTTGTTGTTCCGTCCTCAGTTAAACTTGCCTAAATAGTTAGTTTAATTATGCTTTACCTCTTGCCATGTTTAACAACATTTAATATAGTTGGGTACATAATCGGGAGAGAACTAAATAAATGCATGTGGTGTTCCGTCAATATGCAACTCGGTGCATATTGAGCTCCACTTAACTTGTAGTGTTGTTTGTTGCACTTTGCCATGACATGCCTATTTTAAACCGGACATGCATCATAATTGTTTGTGCATCATGCCATGTTTATGCTTGTGTGTTTACTATGCTGCTTGCTTATTTCCGGGTTGCTTCTCTCGTTAGCTTCGGTTTCGTTCCGGAGTTGTGAGGATCCGTTCGACTACATCCGTTTGTCTTCTTCATGGACTCGTTCTTCTTCCTTGCGGGATCTCAGGCAAGATGACCATACCCTCGAAATCACTTCTATCTTTGCTTGCTAGTTGCTCGCTCTTTTGGTATGCCGCGATACCTACCACTTGCTATATCATGCCTCCTATGTTGCCATGTCAAGCCTCTAACCATCCTTTCCTAGCAAACCGTTGTTTGGCTATGTTACCGCTTTGCTCAGCCCCTCTTATAGCGTTGCTAGTTGCAGGTGAAGATGAAGTTTGTTCCATGTTGGAACATGGATATGTTGGGATATCACAATATCTCTTGTTTAATTAATGCATCTATATACTTGGTAAAGGGTGGAAGGCTCGGCCTTATGCCTGGTGTTTTGTTCCACTCTTGCCGCCCTAGTTTCCGTCATACCGGTGTTATGTTCCTTGATTTTGCGTTCCTTACATGGTTGGGTGATTTATGGGACCCCCTTGACAGTTCGCCTTGAATAAAACTCCTCCAGCAAGGCCCAACCTTGGTTTTACCATTTGACCACCTACCACCTATACCTTTCCATTGGGTTTTCGCGAGCCCGAGGGTCATCTTTATTTAGCCCCCCGGGCCAGTGCTCCTCCGAGTGTTGGTCCGAACCGAGCCGCCTGCGGGGCCACCTCGGGGAAACTCGAGGCCTGGTTTTACTCGTAGCCTGTCTTATCCGGTGTGCCCTGAGAACGAG
Source organism: Aegilops umbellulata (assembly GCA_032464435.1). Taxonomy (NCBI): domain Eukaryota; kingdom Viridiplantae; phylum Streptophyta; class Magnoliopsida; order Poales; family Poaceae; genus Aegilops; species Aegilops umbellulata. Next base: position 339,729,018 of record CP136058.1, read on the forward strand.
ATATGTGCAGCTCCTATCGGGATTTGTCGGCACAGTCGGGTGGTCTTGCTGGTCTTGTTTTACCATTGTCGAAATTTCTTGTAGCCGGGATTCCGAGACTGATCGGGTCTTCCCGAGAGAAGGAATATCCTTCGTTGACCGTGAGAGCTTATGATGGGCTAAGTTGGGACACCCCTGCAGGGTATTATCTTTCGAAAGCCGTGCCCGCGGTTATGAGGCAGATGAGAATTTGTTAATGTCCGGTTGTAGAGAACTTGACACTTGACTTAACTAAAATACATCAACCGCGTGTGTAGCCGTGATGGTCTCTTCTCGGCGGAGTCCGGGAAGTGAACACGGTTTGAGTTATGCATGAACGTAAGTAGTTTCAGGACCACTTCTTGATCACTCCTAGCTTCACGACCGTGCTTTGCCTCTCTTCTCGCTCTCATTTGCGTATGTTAGCCACCATATATGCTTAGTGCTTGCTGCAGCTCCACCTCATTACTCCACCTATAAGCTTAAATAGTCTTGATCTCGCGGGTGTGAGATTGCTGAGTCCTCGTGACTCACAGATTCTACCAAAGCAGTTGCAGGTGCCGAGAATACCAGTGCAGATGACGCAACCAAGCTCAAGTGGGAGTTCGACGAGGAACGTGGCCGTTACTATGTTTCTTTTCCTGATGATTAGTAGTGAAGCCCAGTTGGGACGATCGAGGATCTAGCATTTGGGGTTGTCTTGTTTATTTTGGTTCCGTAGTTGGACCTTGTGTGTACTCTGAATGATGTATGTTTAATTTATGTATTGTGTGAAGTGGCGATTGTAAGCCAACTCTCTTTATCCCATTCTTGTTCATTACATGGGATTGTGTGAAGATGACCCTTCTTGCGACAAAACCTACAATGCGGTTATGCCTCTAAGTCGTGCCTCGACACGTGAGAGATATATCCGCATCGTGGGTGTTACACTATGAGATTTCATGAAGTAGAGCCAAGTGTAGCGAGATAAATCATCAATAAACAAAACATAGTAGCGATGACCACCTTTCGAATCAAAGGGAGCAGGACCCCAGACATCAGAATGAACGTTGAGATACCGACTCGCTGGTAGGATAAGGTAACTGGGTCTGTTTGCCAAGTATACAACCATTACAATGTAAAGAAACATCTCCGGATACAGACCCTAAGAGGCCCTGACGCACTAATGATGACAAGCGAGGGCCACATATGTGACCAAGGCGATGATGCCACTGCTGGAAGGATGTAGACAAAGAGGCAGTAAGAGCATGAGAGGTGGCAGCGGAAGGAACACAAAGCCAGTCAACTTCCCAAAGGCCCTCTGACTCACGGCGCCGTGGTTCAACACTTGATTCTCCTCAGCACGAAGCTTGGCAAGTACCTCCGAGATAGGAACACGACCACAAGCAAGCAAGTGAGCACGTCGAGGCTCAAACTCGGAGAGGAGGCAAGATAAATACTCATGGACACGCCAAAACTCCAGGTCGGACTGCATAGTCTGACAGCAGCGGCAAGATCCACAAACAACTGTCCGGAGAGAGTCAATGTGGCGTCACATGGCAGAAGTCTATGTGTAGAACTCGTCAATAGATGAGTCTCCCTACTGAAGAGCGTGCTCCTGACGCACCACTGATAACTAAATTAAAGAGCATCACCAGAGGGCTGATAGCGATGATAAAGATAAGACCACTTCGCAACAACTGTGCTGAGACCCATGAACTCTGAAGCAAATTGAGGGAGGACACTCGCAATGAGAACAGCAGCAGCACGGGCATCATCATTGCACCACTGAGTGTAGGCTGACAGATCATCGCGGTAGACAGAAAGAGCATCTGAATAGGCGGATTCCTGCTGATCATAAGCATCAACCACAACATCATCCAGAGCCTTGGCTGCATCTCGATCAGCCTGGGAAGCATCAACAGCAAGAACCAGGGGCACCGGCGGGGTAGGAGCCACGGGAGGAACAGGGCATGGCGGACATGGGACCCCGCCAGAGAGAACGCCTCACAGAAGAAGACCGTGCATATGGATGCGCATGAAACCCACAAACTCAGCATAGTTGGTGCCGTCGAAGATCACCGAGCACCGAGGAACAACAACATAGCCCAAAAACGACATGATGAGCTCTCTCTTTTTTTTGGAGTCAACGCATGAGACCCGATCTGGATGGATCGGGATCAGGCAGAAGATCACACTCCATCTGAATCGAGGCAGGGGATCGCTCGCGGGGGGAGGACGCACCCGCTTCCAAGCGGGAACTGGCCTGGGCGTGGCCAAGGGCGGCAGCAGCCAGGCGGGCCACAACGGCGGCCGAACGGGCCTGGGGCAGCGGCGGCTAGTCGGGCCAGAGGCAGTGGCGGCCGGACAGGCCTAGGGGCGACGGCGGTCGGTTGGGCCAGAGGCAACTGCAGCCTGACGAAGAGGAAGCAGCGGCTGGAGAAGACGAACGGGGGCGGAGCGAGGCAGCAGGGCGGCGAATCCGGTCAGGCCAGGGAGGAGGCGGGCGGGACGGATGGAGACGACCGACGGCGAGCAGACTAGGTACTGGACCCACGGAATTACATCGTGCGGGAGGAAGGGGCTAGCCTGGCATCTGATACCATGTTGGATAATGAGCAACTAGTATTCACTGAGGGCCAAAGGCCAATATATATACATGTGTGGTAAAGTGCAGAAAACCCCTTATACAATGAAGATATACAGAAAATGGACTATACACATCTGATATTAAACCCATTAAGAGTCGCGCTAAGTGCGCCTCCTCGCGTTGTCCACGTCTGCAACGTCACTGTTCAGGCTGCTCAATTGGGAAGAGCCATTTCGTTCTGAACTGCGCTAGCGTTTGGGTGGGAGGACCAGATCTGTAGGTCAGGACAAAATGTATTCCCCTTTGCTCTTCCTTCATACGCAAACCCAGTCAGTTTCCTCGCCCAGCACGAACCCCCCCCCCCACCCACACGTCTCCTCTCCTCCTCCTTCTCTGCCTCGATGCACACACTATCTGGAGGAGCAACAATGGCGACGGGCTCGTGGCAGCAACGACCGGCAGCGAGAAGCGGCGGTTGACGACGGGGGATCACATCGGCGCGTCGCGGGGGCGGACACGACCTTCGTCATGGGCAGAGCAGAGCGAAGCCGGCGCGGTCACCAGGTGCGATCTGGAGAACCGATGGGCGGTGGTGCGCGATCTGGGTGAATGAGACCTACGCGGGTTGGAGGCGAGGTGACGGCGTTGACCAGGACGCCGTCACAATCCTCATTGTGCTGCTGGAAGAGGAGCTTGTCGAGAATCCCCACTTCTCCATGGATCTGCGACGGAGGTGCTCGAGGACGAACTTCTTTTGGGATGTCATGGAGGTTGTCAAGGTCGGTCCCCACTCCTGCTCTCCCCGTCTTGGTATGGTAGACAAAGCGTTTCTTGTTTTCTGTCATGGTTCTCTGCATTTTTAAAGAGATTTTTTACGGTGCATCATACTACCTGATATAGTGGGTAGTATTAAGTTGATCCAAGGGCTAATATGAGTCGGCTCAGACTTTTGTTCAAGGACAGATTGGTAATTCCAATTAGGGGATTAATTAAAATAATCGTAGCTACCGCCTTCCCTACGCAGCCTGTACGTACGCCTCCGGCAGCCTGCCGCCGGCCGCCGCACGCCCTCACCTCTTGTCGCACACAAGGACGAGCACCCTGCACCCACGTACTGTCTCGTCGCTGTTGGCATATTTCCGAAACTGCCACCACGCCATGAAATTGTTGCTGAAGGATCATACCAGGGTTGCTATGTTTCTTTTCCCTGCATCAGTACAGCAAGTTTGATCACAGATTCTCTGAACTTTCTTTGAAGACAGTAGTATGCTGAGTTCTATGCGAGATCTGCTCCGTTTGTTTTATAGATCCGCTTCAATCTTCATTATTCTAAGTCGATGATGGCAAACTGGATATTATTTTCCATACGGTTTGAAGTAGGACTGTCGAGGTGGCTTCACCACTCAGGGAGGTAGAGCTTGGCCGCCGGCGAACCCTCTCCTCCCGACCCGTGCCACCACTGCGTTCAACCTATCCTTGTGTGCGATAGCCATGGGGGGCAGTGTTGATTAGGACTGTTGATGCTCAAGTGTGGGCAGAGGTTCGCTAGTACAGGAAGGTGCCACTGTGCAGGGCGGGCTGATATTTGCTGGCGGCGGTAGGCACTGACGATGGCGACAGTGCGGGATGGGTAGGGGAATGACAGGAAACGAATGGTGACTGGTTACCTGAAATGCCAACCCTGCCTTTCATCTTTATTTTTTTAAGAGATTCATAACAGTGAATTATCCAAAATGCCCCCTACGCCTCAATATACTACCTGAAATCCGCTGTAGTATTGCAGCATCCGAACCGTTGAACCACACAAATAAACGGTCCTAATTTACTTGATGTACTGTAAAAGGTCTCTTTTTAAACACCTATGAACAGGTTGCGCTTTAGATCCCGAGTTCGCAGCACCGTACCACCTTGACACACAGCCTGAGCTTTCTTCTTCATTAACAAACACACTACAGTAACACCATGCACTCTTACTCTATAGTCACACAGGGTTGCTTGGCGAGATGTTAAGGGACACCAAGCAAGGATTTCTACATATATTATTTGTATCCCAGGCTCTTCATATTGTGAGTGTGTAAATCTTTGAACCTAAGTGCGTATTAATTAAGCAAAACGAGACCAAATTCATATGCGGCACTTCGTTGCCTTATTTACTTGATAGTGATTGCATAAAAAATTGTGAAGCATTTAGTCTGCTCTGTTGCAAATCTTCGCCATCAACATTGAACTTCGCAAAACCAACCCCTGAGGCCGAATCCAAGACAAATTTTGGGCTCTAGGTCTGCTAGCCAGCGAGAGCTATGCACGCATACTGCAAGACATAACACAACACTTTCTCGTAGTAGGCGAGCGCGAGATGGGCCGGCCAAATAGGGGTTTCTAGGAGCGGGTTTTAGTGCGTTTCTTGTTTCTTTTTCCTTCTGTTTTTTTTTCAGTCTTCTATTTTGTTTTTGTTTTTTGTTTTTTATTTTCTACTTAGTTTTCTTTGTTCTTTTGTCGGTTTTCGTTTTATCTTTCCAGTTTTCAATGGGTTTTTCCCTTTTTATTTTTTGTCAACACATGTCTACGTTTTCCACGCACAATATACATCTTTTATACTTTAAAGATTTTTTAATAGGTATTTAGCATTTTTTAAATAAATGGTTAACATCTTTTTCCCAATATACATGCTTTAATGACTACTTTTTACATACACATTGTTTATTTATTATATACATCAGGAACATTTTTTATAAATGTTTAACTTTTTTCAAATACATAATTAATATTTTGATCTCTATTTTTTCATCTATGCCTTAGATTTTTTTTAATACATTATTACATTTTTTTTCAATATAGGTTTTTAGTGCCTACTTTTTTTCATACATATCATACATTTGTTTAATACATCAGGAATATCTTTATACATGTTTAATATTATTTAATATTTTCATGTGCATTGTTATGAGGCGAGCCGAGACAACAGTTGTTCGTCACGAGCACACGGAAGCTTACATGGGCCGACGGCCCACCGCGAGGCCGACTAAATCTAACACAAAGCAGAGAGCTCCTGACCATGCGCGCCTGAAAATTGCTTAAGTTCCGGTTTTGATCGTGCAGTCTTCTGAACGCAGAGACACATAAGGCAGAAATAGTCGATCACATATCACTTTGGTCTTTGGAGGATATTGCCAACCTCCCTATTCAGTAGCGCCACATCGCTGATAATAGCAGATATTAATCGCACGATTTTGTTTTTTGTTTTTGAAAGATCCGGGGTTTCCGGCTTCATTGATTTAGGAGAAAGTAACGGGAGAACAAGGGGTGATCAAGCAATCAAGGGTACAAAAGGAGAGACAAAAAGAAGATACAGGTGGCCGGCATTTTCCTAGGGCTACTCTCTCGCTACATACTCCCCAAAAGGGGGCTCTAGGCATCTTGCTCCCGCCAGTCATCACAGCTCAAGCGTGTTCCTGATGGCGTGCAGCACGTCGTCGGCGTGGGGCAGCTTTACTCGCACGATTTTCAAATCTCATACCTGCTGGTTCTTAGTGTGTAGTGTGCAGATCCGGCACCTGTTCCCCTTGCTGTTGGTCTGCAGATCCGGCACCTGTTCGCCTTGCTGTCGGTTTGCAGATCTCGCTTTTGGGACGAGAAGGCCTCTGGTGCCTGATCTTGTCTTGCAGCAAAAGATGTGTGCATGTTAATTACGAGTCAAGACTGAACTCAACTTTGTTTCTCTTATTGTGGGTGGCCGGGTATGGAGCTGGCTGACAGCCCGAGATGAAACAAACCAACATGGGGAAAATGCCAATCGCAACTAAGAGTTGCTGCGTCTTTTTGGCCACACGACAGTGTCATGAACAAAGGAGTTGCAGTGTTGCCCGGCGAGGACTTCCGACATGGCCTCAAACTCCTAAATCATGCTTAATTAAAGGAACTTGGCACGAAGCTTGAAATGCACGCAAGCAAATCCGACTTCCTCACGGATAACATCACATACGCATCCTGCTGCCTTTGCCCTCACCTCGCTCTGACCTTCCCCATCGAGGCGAGACTTCTCTTCTCGCACTTCCAATCTCTTCCCCATCGTCTCCTTCACCAATCACCAGCCGCATCCTCTCGCCTCTTCCGCCCCTTACCCCAGCGACCGGCGTCCCCTGTTCCCTTCCCATGGAGATTGCCTACCCCTACGGCGGGGAGTTCACGAGGAAGCACGGCTTCGTGACAGGCCAGCCGTTTGACGCCAAGATCGACATCATGTCCGGCCAGAAGCGCGCGAGGGAGATGGAGATCCTTCGGCAGCGGTTCCAAGCAGAGCTCGTCGCCGTCCGTGGCCTCCTCCACAAGGCGGCCGCCGTGCTAGCTCCCGCCTCGTCCCCGTCGGCTCCCCGCGTCAAGAAGAGTCGTCCAAGGTTCTTGGCCGAGGAGCCGCCGGCCTAGAAGAGGAAGGCGTCTCCTCCCGTTCCTGTGATCAATCGCAAGAAGCCGCCTACGAAGAAGAAGATGACGGCCTCTGAGCGGGAAATGCTCGCGGAAGACCTGGAGCTGTTTGTTGCGGAAATCCCCGATCACATCGTCGAGCTCTTGCAGAAGCACAGCTGCGCCACCCGCCCCGGCGAAATCGAGATCGACATCCACGCGTTGGACGACGCCGCTGCCGTCGAGTTACAGGAGCAGGTTGACAAGTTCGCTCGAGAGAGGAGGTCGGCGAATCCGTCGCCCCAGGAACGCCACCAAGACGGCCCTAAGGTGATGGCCCAAGAGGAGGAGGAGGACGAAGAAGTTGACATCTGTGGCGGCGTCTCCCCCTTAGCGATCGTGCCGGCACATCTGGCCCAAGAACGGCACCAAGACGGCCCTAAGGCCATGGCCGAAGAGGAGGAGGAGGAAGATGTTGACATCTGTGGTGGCGTCTCCCCCTTACCGATCGTGCCGGCACCTCTTCTGCTCGTCGAAGATGAAACAGCCAGTGGCAGCCCAAGCTCCAGCAGCAGCAGTTCGGATACTGATTCCAGCGACAGCGATTCTGATATTGATTCCAGCAGCAGCGACTCCGGCGGCAGTGACTCAGATTCTAATTCAGGCGACGTCGACAGCCCAGCTCCGGCAATCACGCCTCCAACATGCGAGCAGCTCGCCCGTGCTCTGGAAAGGCAGCGAAAGGAGGCCACGTCCGGGGCGAGGGAGAAGGCCCGTCAGGAGCTGCTCCAGATGGAGAAGACGGCAATGCCCGACGATACCCTACACCGAGAGGATCTGAAGAGGCTCGGCATTGATGAGTACAACACGGCGAAGCCCAGCAACTTGTTGCGGCAGATTGGACTCTACCTCAAGGTTGATGACCACGACTGGAAGCAGCATCATCAAATCTTCGAAGAAGACCTAGAGGAAGGGGAGATTCGATCGTGATCGTCGTTGCTAGGAAGGTGCTATAACAAGTGATGTAATTGCTGATGGCTTGATGCCTCACAGGAAGAAAACTTGTAGCTCGATCTCTTCTGTAAATTGTATGTGTGCTGAACATGATTGGATATACTGAAAGTACATCATCGATTACAAAGAGTATCATGTACATTTTTAGAATCAAAAAACATTTTTGAAATTCATGAACATTTTTTTTGTTTCTCCGGTTTCATTTCTGAAATGCATGAATTTTGTATTTAAAACTCATGAATATTTTTTTATAATTTTAAGTCATATTAAAATTGGTGAACATTTTTTAATTGAAAAAATACAGAAAATACAAAAAACGTGGCAACAAACAGTAGTTTCTTTTTGGAGAACATCGCTGCATTTTATTGATCAACGATGTTCAGAGGAATTGGATCATGTGGCGGTGCATAAAACCGGACATGAAATTCAAAATTTAAATCTGGATAGTATTTAACTAAAATTCGGGTTCATGATCGCTATCCCGACTATCATAGGTTGCAGTCCTCGAAATTTACGCGAGCATTGACTGATCACCGCTCCATAGACCTGGCCATGGGCAGCCCGGCCCGGCCGGCCCGGCCCGGCCCGACCTGGCCTGGCCCGACGCTGCCCCCGGGCCGGGCTCGGGCCTAGATTTTGAGCCCGGTGGCCGGGCCGGGCCCGGGCCCGTCATTTTTGCAGTTTTCTGAAGGTCAGGCCGGGCTAGCCCGAGGCCTGACGGGCTTTTGCATGTTCGGGCCGGGCTCGGGCCCAGAAAACAGGCCCGATGGGCGGGCCGGGCCGGGCTCGGGCCTGGGTTTTTTTCATCGGGCTTGGCTAGGCCCGGCCCAGCCCGAGGTTTGGCCAGGTCTACCGCTCCATGATGCCCGCCCACTTCATCATAAGTAGTTTCTTTACAACTGTGGCAAAATCCAGGACGTGGAGTTTCTACACCCAGGAGCAAATGCTCCTGATGTGAACAGTAAAATCAAATAACGAAATATGTATATGGCAATCGTGTGGCAGATTGCGAAACTGCCACACGCCTCCCGATCTCCTTCCTTTCCCGCACGTCCTCCCCGACCTCCCTCCCGATTTCTTTCCTTTCCCGCATGCCTCCCGATCTCCTTCCTTTCCCGCGGGCACACCCGCTCGTGACTTCCTAATTTTCGTAATCGTCAATTATGGCCCCACGCGCCTTCCCAATTTTCGGGCAAAAATAATGCTTGGACTAGGATTTGATCTCTGGTCTGCAGGTAATCAACAAAGGGAGCTAACCACCTCACCTATGACACTCATTGTTGAACAAGCTAAGGGAAATACTGTTTTTGACATGTTTTTGCCTTTAATATGTTATCACTGAAAAACTTTTTGTTTCAAGCATCGTGGGAACTTTGATCATTGGGAATAAATTTTGTGAACCCACCTCCCGGTAATTTCTGTAAATAGCACGATAACATTCATGCCATAGACCTGATAATTTAGATACAAACATTATGGTAACTCTAACCATTGGGGAAGACAAATGTGAAAAGATACCCGATAATTTATGTGTAAATAGATGGTAATATATGGAGCACACATCTGATAACTGAGGTAGAAAAACCATGGTAACTTTGACCGTAGGGATTTTTTTTTGAAAAGATACTCCGATATCTTCTGTGTAAATAGCACGGTAGTATACCTCCCTCCCCTGGCATTTTTATGTGTAAATACCATGAAAATATATGCATTGCGATAACTAAACACCATGATAAGTTTCTAACCCGTGGGGGTGGGGATTTGCTGAAACATACCCCTGATAAATTTTGTGTAAATAGCATGATATTCTAAGCACTACGGGCTTGATAGGTTACCTAGAATCATCATGATAACTTTTTTGTCCCAGGAAAAAGTTGGATCCGGCTTGCCTGCTCCCTCCCCATGCTTCCATCCGTGCTCCCACTTCATCCTACGGCTGTCCTTTTTCCCTTTTTCCTTTCTAATCTAATCATCTTCCCCCTGATTTTAAGGAGGTGGGGTTGGGCCTTATTTTGTTCCAATCAAATAAAGCCATGTACGCGGGAGCACGGACGGGCACACGCAAGGGGAGCAGGCAAGTTTTGTCCGGAAAAGTTGTTCAAAACATCCCCGATAATTTTTGTGTAAATAACATGATAATATAAACACCGCATAACCGATAACTTGCAATATAAACATGATGGTAACTTTTTTAGCAAAGGAAAATAAGTTGTTAAAAACATACACTCGCCTCGCGCGCGGGCCTCTTGGATGAACACAACACATGGCGTGCCATGGAAAAGTGACATGATGTTTAGTGTCATGAGGGGCACACGTGCTATAGGCGTGATAAGTTACGCAAAAACATCATGATAATTTTTGACCTATGGAAAAAGCTACCGAAACACACCCAGGTTTTTAGGTGCAAGTACCATGATAATATAGGAACTGTAGACCCGATAACTCATGTACAATCCCCCATGGTAATTTTGACCGGGGGAGGTTGATGTACATGTATATAACTTATGTGCAAGTACCAGGTATTTTACACATCGAATACCTTCTAACTTGTGTACAAAATACAGTGGTAACTTTGAAGGGGTGTAGTTGTTGAAGCATAGTACCTGATACGTTCTATGTAAATAGCACGGTAAGTTACGCAACACAGGCCTGATAACTTGCATACGAATACCATGGTAACTTTGTCCTGAGGAGAAATCATGTGGTAGACGTGAAGAAGTGGCAGTTTTTTCGGGGTGGGCACGCGAGATGTGCGGGAGAAGCAGGTTTCTTGGGCAAGCCTGCCGGGTCGTTTGGGAGGAGGCGAGGTCAAAGGACGGGGGATCGTGTGGTACTTTAAAATGAAAGAAGTAGAGGTGTGGCAGTTTTGCTTATATGGCACACGTGTGCCAAATATCACAGTCCATCAAATAAATTTAAAAAATCAAAAATTATGAAATTTCTTATGGCATACTTTCACAAATGTTTTTTGTGCATGCAAAATTTTATTGCAAAATCATATTGGTGTAAGGCATGGTAAAAAAAATCGATACTCCGAAAATGTTACTTACAAAAGCATTTTGGAGCTCTGATTTTTTTGACACGACTTCCATCAATGTGATTTCGTGATGAAATTTTGCATGTGCAACAAATATTTGTGAAAGTATGTCACAAAAAATTCAGATTATTTTGATTTTTTTTATTTTACTCTTTATACCAGGAGCATTTGCTCCTAGGGTAGAAAGGTACTTCTGCACAATCCTAAGCTATTAGGATCTGCATGGCTAGTAGGTCAGCGGCAATGTCTTGGCTCTTAGGCTGCCCGGCACACTAGGCCTTGTAGCTTCAGCGCCGGTTTCGCGGTCTGGCGCTCGAAGCGCACGTTACTGGGCCGGCCCAGGTGAGCTTGGACCGAAAACCACGTCATGAAAAAATGAAGGTGAAAATACTGCGAAAGCTGGGTTTCGATCTAAAGATCGCTCTTCTTTCTGTCTGACGCGAGAACCAGTAAACTAAACATGCTCTGTTGTTCTGTAGCTAGCAAAAAGTGCTAGTTAACCTTTATTCAGTGAAAACATTAACGTAAAATCTGAAAAAAATAGTTGAAAAATTCATTGATTTTGAAAAATAAGTTCATCGATTTTGAAAACTAGTTCACCATTTTTTTAAAGGTTCACAGTTTTTTTAAAAAAAATCATAGATTTTTGAAAAAAATGTTCATCGGTTTCGAAAAAAGTTCATTGATTTTGGAAAAAGTTCATCCATTTGGAAAAACGTTCATGGAATTTGGGAAAAAATGTTCATCAGATTTTAAAAAAGTTCATCGGAATTGAAAAAAGTTCATCAGATTTGAAAAAGGTTCACGGATTTGAAAAATGTTCATTGATTTCAAAAAATGTTCATCGATTTTGGAAAAAGTTCATAGAATTTCGGAAAAAGTGTTCATCGGATTTGAAAAAAGTTCATCGGAATTGGAAAAAGTTCATCAGATTTGGAAAAGGTTCACGGATTTGGAAAATGTTCATTGATTTCGAAAAAAGTTCATCGGTTTTGATAATTGTTCATTGAATTCGAAAAAAGGTCATCAAAATTGAAAAAAAGTTCACGCATTTAAGGAAAGAAAAAAAGAAAATGAAATGGGAAAAGAAACATGAAAAAGGAACAAGAAAAAAAACGCCCAGAAACTGACCAGCGAACGACCTAGATAAAGATTAAAAATAAAAGAAAGAAGGTTGTGGGTGTTTGATGGATTTTTGTACGCGCTAAGTCCAAATTATTTATATGAGCCACGGTGGACCGACATACAAATAAATACGAGCATATATGTGAAAAAAATATATAGCTTGGATTTATAAAAATGCCACCCTGTGACATGTGGGTCCCATGTGCTAGTAGATTCTAAGGAAGAGAATATATAAAATATTATATTCTATTTGTAATCAATGAACTACAGTGGTGCAAAAGGATTAAAGTTTAATTATTTGATCTGAAAAAAAATAATCATCAAAGAAGGATGGACATGAACGTACAAAGCTAGCCAGATTTGCAATCACGAGTGCACGTTATATGGCCTCGTGCAGTCTCCAACTATCGGCTTAATTAAGAAATTAATTAGTATCTTTGGCCGGTTGCCTAAACACGTGACAGACAAGACCATATTGCGACGTTACCGGTGATTTACTTGGGAGCAGCAATAATCTATGATTTTGCATCAGAAAATCATGTACGTAGACGCCAAGTCTGCTGGAGATAGAATCCTGACCAGTTTAAACTCACACGGCTTCAACAAACCGACGTGATCGAAGCCCCGGCCGGCCCCTATATAAAGCATCGCCAGCCCTCGTTCAGGAGGGAGGGGGGACGCACGTACAAAACACATCCACACCGACAGGCTCCACGCACACCAGCCAAAGCTCTCGCCCTCAAGCACGCCGCCAACTCCAAGCCCCTTTTTTCCCCTTCTCAATCTTCACCGTAAAAGTTTCGTCGACCGCGGACGACGCCGAAGCTTCATCAACATGCTGATCTTTGCCAAAACCGTTGGCCTTGATGGTAAGTTATAAGATCTGACCGCATCGATGAGCTTGGTGTGATGGAAGAAGAATGATGTCTACTTGGCTATTCCATAAATCTGTATCATGGCACGACCGCCTCATCAAAGTCGTCCATGTAAAAATATACAACCATGGCACGACCGCCTCACCAACGTCGCCCATGTAAAATATACAACCATGGCACGACCGTCTTATCAACGTCGCCCACGCGAAGATTTACATCCATGGCACGATTGCCTCATTAAAGTCGCCCATGTAAAAATATACAACCATGGCACGACCGCTTCACCAACGTCGCCCATGTGGAAACCTACGACCATGGCACGACCGCTTCATCAACGTCGCCCATGCGGAGTAGATGAAAATCCTCACAAAAATACATCGTCGATTGCTTCATCTATATCGGCGGTGTGCAACCCCTGATTATTAAAATAAAAAAGAAAAGGCATGCTCTATCAATGATCTATCTCAAATCTATGGCCTAATCTCCATGAGGTTATGGTCAAATCCATCATACCCATCTCATGTCTAGTGCCGACAAGGCTAGACAAAATCATGTCCAAGTGCCAACACGGCCAGGTCACTATATTCCATTAACATGTCACAATCCCAACCGGTATCGGACACTTCGTTGCTGGGCACCGACAAGGCGAAAGCAACATATACATGTCCATGTTCGATGAATTCTTGGGTACATGACTGGGCACCGACAAGGCAAAGGTCACCATCTTCATCAACAAATTCCGTTCTAAATACCGACATGGCGATGGCGTATCGTGACTGGGTTCAGGCAAAACAAAGCCACCCGCACCTACGTATCACCACTATCTACATCTTTTCTCCAAACATCACACATGCTTCATGGATGAGCAAATTTCACGACGACGACCACGCGTAGCTTAATCGGAGGTTTTCTGTAGGCTTGACCTGCAGATGTAATTAACCGGACGCTTTGCAAAAGCACCGGGAATCAGCGGACTACACGCAATCTTCTAAGTCAGATACTTCTTAAGCATAGTCGCAGAAGGCAAAATAGGCAAACTCCAAGGGGAGCATGTAACATTCATGTATTTGTAATCGTATGATGATGAATAAAATACATAGTTCCCATAATTTATTTCCGCGTTTGTCATGTATTTTGTTTTCGAAACAGTGGGCATAGGCGCATTGTTATCCTGGTGGTTAGCTCTCTCTACTTTCAATCAAGCGATCCAGTGTTCGATCCCTCGCTAGCGTATGTTAAATTTTGCTCTATTTCAATAGGAAAAAGAAAGAAACGGGCCGGCCCAGGGCGGCGCGGGGGGTGTGCGCCCGTTTGCGCCGATGCCTGTATCAGGCGCAACGGGCGCCGTTTAGGAAATGCCATCAATTATGCCACTAAATGAAACTGAAGATGAGAAGGTAGAGGTCGCTTTGGTCTGGGTAAATAGCTGCAAAAGCTCCTTTCATCATTTCTTAAAGCTGCAACATCAACATTGAACTTCGCAAAACCAACCACGCGAGATGGGCCGACCCAATAGGGGTTTCTGGGAGCGGGTTTCAGTGTGTTTCTTTTTTTATGTTCCCCTTTGGTTTGGTTTGTTTGCCTTTTTTTATTTTTGGTCTTCGTTCATATTTTCCTTTTTCACTTTTATTTTGTTTTCTTTGTTTTTTTGTTGGTTTACTGGTTTTCATCGGGGTTTCTTAATTTTTGCTTTTTACTTTTTCTTTTTTCACGCGCAACATATATTGTTTTTGCATACATAAGGGATATTTTTTATACATGTTTAGCATTTTTAAAATAATTTTTTCCTCATATATATTTTTAATTACTACTTTTTTCATACATGTTGTATATTTTTTTGTATACATAAATAAATTATACATAATTATTATTTTCATAAATATATTTTTTATGTTTATTTTTTTCATGTGCGCCTTAGATTTTCATATACGTCAGTAACATGTTTAATATTTTTCTAATACATGGTTACATCTTTTTTCAATACATGTTTTTAACGCCATACACGTTGTACATTTCTCGCATACATCAAGAATATTTTTATACATGTTTAATATTTTTTTGAAGTATTTCCACACACATCGTTCTAAGGCAAGCCGAGGCAACCGTTGTTAGTCCCGAGCTCACGGAAGCTTACATATTTTTTAGGGGTCACCACCACACTTTATTTAAACGACAATAACGTCCGGTACAAATAAAACATCAGCAGTGGTGGATAGCCAGAGATAACGACCACCGGCCAAAGAAACCGAGGCCCTAGCATGGTCATTTGCTTCAAAATTTCCTTCTCTTACTTCATGAATAACTTCAGGGTCTTGGAACTGCAACATCCTCCTCTTTATGTCTTATATACCCATAAAATCACTCTTCAGATGATTGACAGTAGCCAAGCAATCAGTAGCGACCCGGATACTTGTAAGATGAAGATCCTACGCTAAACAGAAGGCCTCGCAGCAAGCTTACATGGGCGTGCGGCTGGTGTCCAAAGATAATCTAACAGAAAGCAGAGCACCTAAGCGTGCCCGCGTGAAAATTGCTTCAGTTTGGGCTTTGGTCGATCAGTTTTCTGAACGCAGAGAGAGATAAAGCAGAAAATGGCCGATCACATATAACTTTGGTCTTTGGAGGACATGCCAACTTTCGTCTTCACCTTAGCGCTTGTGTTTCTACTCCTGCAGCACGGACTAGCGCGGGTATCGCTGCATCAGAATCTTGATTTTGCTCTTTACTAGGATCTTCGATGATGCCTGCCGGTGATAGCAGAGCATACAGTACTACTGCGATTTTTAAATCTCAAATACTTGTACCAATTTCGTAGAGTTTGTACAGATCCATCACCTGTTCACCTTGCTGTCAGTCAGCGGATTGTGCTTTTCGGACGATGATACCTGCCGGTGCCTGATCTTGGAGCAAAGGCCTGCGTGCACGTTACCTACCACAAGACTGAAGACCGAACTCAACTCTGTTGTTGGTAGTACTGATTAACCTGTACTATCAATTATCCAACAAAAACTGTACTCCCTTCGTCCGAAAAAATTTGTCCCAACCTTGTTTCTTAAATGGATATATCTAGCACTAACTTGGTCCTACATACGTCCATGTCAGGGACAAGCTTTTTTGGACGAGGAGAGTACTAATGAATCATACTACAAGGTCTCTCTTTCTAGTGGGTGGCCGGGTGTGGTGCTGGCTGACAGCCTGATACGCGAATGGGGAATATTATCATAACAAAGAGTTGCTGCGTTAGTCTGACAAGTGGGACACATATATCAGGCTTAGTTTATGAAGAGGTTTATAGAGGAACTGTTGCACCTGTGAAACCTGATAATTTTTTTTTTGGTAGAGTCATTGACACACTTATAAAGGTGGAGGTTTTTGAGGAAACTGCTGAAAATGCTCCTACGGATCTCCATGTTGTCTTGCGGCAGCTTTGGAAATTAGGTGCTAATCACTGGTTTTGTGTCCTAGATTCTTCACTCATGGCAGGCACGTAATTAATTAAGGACTTCGAAGCAAAACATGGCAATCAAAGGCGACGAAAGGAGTTGCAGTGTTGCCCGGCGAGGGCTTCCGAGACGGCCTCAAACTCCTAATTCATATGCTTAATCAAACTTAATTGGCACGCAAGCAAATCCGACTTCGTGACGGATCACATCACATACGCATCCACCACATCCACGGTTTGGATTGGAATCCACTCACGTATCGGCATCACACCTGGCCTGAGCTGATCAATAAAAGGGAAGGCAGCCAACCTGCCGCCTTTGCCTTCACCTCGCTCTCGCCTTGAGCCGAGACTTCTCTTCTCCACCTTCCAATCTTCTCCTTCACCAATCACCAGCCGCATCGTCCCCAGCGACCGGCGTCCCCTGTTCCCTTCCCATGGAGATTGCCTACCCCTACGGCGGGGACCTCACCAGGAAGCACGGCTTCGTCACAGGCCGGCCGTTTGACGCCAAGACCGGCATCATGTCCGGCCAGAAGCGCGCGAGGGAGACGGAGATCCTTCGGCAGCGCTTCCAAGCAGAGCTCGTCGCCGTCCGTCGCCTCATGGAAAAGGCGGCCGTAGTGCTAGTTCCCGCCTCGTGCCCTTTGGCTCCCCGTGTCAAGGAGAGTCGTCCAGGATTCTTGGCCGAGGAGCCGACGGCCAAGAAGAGGAAGGCGTCCCCTCCAGTTCGCGTGATCAATCGCAAGAAGCCGCCTACGAAGAAGAAGATGACGGCCTCTGAGCGGGAGATGCTCGCGGAAGACCTGGAGCTGTTCCTTGCGGAAATCCCCGATCACATCGTCCAGCTCTTGAAGGAGCAGAGCTGCTCCACCCGCCCCGGCGAAATCGAGATCGACCTCCACGCAATGGACGACGCCGCCGTCGTCGAGTTACAGGAGCAGGTTGACAAGTTCGCTCGACAGAGGAGGGCGGCGAATCCGTCGCCGCAAGAACGTCACCAAGACGGCCCTGAGGTGATGGCCGAAGAGGAGGAGGACGACGAAGAAGTCGACATCTGTGGCGGCGTCTCCCCCTTAGCGATCGTGCCACAACCTCTGCTGCAAGAACGGCACCAAGACGGCCCTAAGGCCATGGCCGAAGAGGAGGAGGAGGAAGATGTTGACATCTGTGGTGGCGTCTCCCCATTACCGATCGTGCCGGCACCTCTTCTGCTCGTCGAAGACGAAACAGCCAGCGGCAGCCCAAGCTCCAGCAGCAGCAGCAGTTTGGATACTGATTCCAGCAACAGCGATTCAGATACTGATTCCGGCAGCAGCGACTCCGGCGGCAGCGACTCAGATTCTGATTCAGACGAGATCGTCGACGGCCCAGCTCCTCCAACATGTGAGCAGCTCGCCCGTGCTCTGGAAAAGCAGCGAACGGAGGCCACGTCCCGGGCGAGGGAGAAGGCCCGTCAGGAGCTGCTCCAGATGGAGAAGACGGCAATGCCCGACGATACCCTACACCGAGAGGATCTGAAGAGGCTCGGCATTGATGAGTACAACACGGCGAAGCCCAGCAACTTGTTGCGGCAGATTGGGCTCTACCTCAAGGTTGACGACCACGACTGGAAGCATCATCATCATCATCATCATCAAATCTTCGAAGAAGACCTAGAGGAAGGCGAGATTCGATCGTGATCGTCGTTGCTAGGAAGGTGCTATAACAAGTGATGTAATTGCTGATGGCTTGATGCCTCACAGGAAGAAAACTTGTAGCTCGATCTCTTCTGTAAATTGGATGTGTGCTGAACATGATTGGATATATGAAAGTACATGATCAATTACACTGAGTATCATCTACATTTTTAGAATCCACAAATATCTTTAAAATTTATGAACATTTTTTCTCTGGTTTCATTTTCTAAAATACATGAATATTTTACTTAAAACTCATGAAGATTTAAAAACCTCATGAATATCTTTTATTAAATGTAAGTCATTTTTTGAGAAAAAACAAGTCACTTTATTAAAATTGGTAAACATTTTTTTAATTGAAAAAACACAGAAATATAAAAAGGTTGGCTACAAACAGTAGCCTTTTTTAGAGATTTCGCTGCATTTTATGGATGAACGATGTTTAGTGGAATTGTTATAGGATCATGTGGCGCAGCAAGCATAGACATGGCGTCCAAAGTTTAAATCTAGAGAGTGTTCCGCTAAATTTCAGCTTCGTATTTGCTATCTTCACTGTCATAGGCGAAGTCGCACTCCTCGAAATTACATGAGCATTGATTGACTACCGCTTCATGATGCCCGCCTGCTTTATCCGAGATATCCTTACTGTGGCACAATCCAAAACTATTAGGATCGCATGACTAGTAGATCATCGGCAATGTCTTGGCTCTTGGGCTGCCGGCACACTAGGTCTTCTAGAGTCGGTCCATCAATTATGTCACTAAATGCAACTACAGATGAGCCAAGATAGAGGTCGCTTTGGTCTCAGCAAATAGCCGCGACAACTTCTTCCATCGTTTCTTAAAACTGTACCATCAACATTGAACTTCGCAAAACCAACCGCTGAGGCGGGATCCAAGGCAAAAACACTAGGTTCTGGATGTAGCCGGTGAGAGCTATGTGTGCGAGACATATAACTCTGCTTCGCAGTTTCAGTGTGTTTCTTTTTCTTTCTTTTTTTCCTTTTCCCTTTGGTTTGGTTTTTTTTTGTCTTCTTTTTTCTTTTCGGTCTTCTATGGTATTTTCATTTTTCCTTTTTCTTTTGTTTTATTTGCTCTTTTGTCGGTTTTCTGCTTTTTGTTTTCTCTTTTCGGTTTTCATCGGGTTTTCTTTTTCTTTTTAATTTCCCTTTTTCCTTTTTTAACATGTGTCTACTTTTTTCATGCACAATATAAAATTTTCGTGTACATTAGGGATATTTTAATACATGTTTAGCATTTTTAAAATAAAGGATTAACAATCTTCCCAATATATATTTTAATAAATACTTTTTTCATACACGTTGTACTTTTTTGTATACATTAGGATCATTTTATACACATTTAACATTTATTAAATACATAATTTATTTTTCAAATATATGTTTTGATGTTTAAAATTTTCATGTACGCCATAGATTTTCATATACATCAGTAACATGCTTAACATTTTTTAATACCTGATTACATTTTTTCAGTGCATGTTTTTAATGCCTACAATTTTTCATACACGGTGTATATTTGTCGCATACATCACGAATATTTTTATACATGTTTAATATTTTCGAAATAGTTTCATACACATCATACTGAGGCGAGCAGAGGCAACAGTTGTTCGTCCCGAGCGCACCGAAGCTTACATGGGCGGACGGCCCACCGTGCGGCTGGTGTCCAAAGATTTAGTGGGCTGAGTCCAACTAAATCTAACAGAAAGCAGAGCACCTAAGCATGCGCGCGTGAACATTTCTTAATTTTCGGTTTTGATCGTGCAGTTTTCTGAGCCACATAAAGCAGAAAAAGCTATTCTAAGAAAAGCAGAAATAGGCGATCAGATATAACTTTGGTCTTTGGAGACATTGCCAACTTTCGTCTTCACTTCAGCACTTCTGTTTGTTCTCGTGAAGCACGGACTTGCGCCATGTCGCTGCTTCAGAATCTTGTTTCTGCTCTCTAGGATCTTTGATGATACTTGCTTTTGTGATAGCATATACTGTACTACTAGTGCGATTTTTCAAATCTCAAATGCTTAGAGCAACTCCTACGCGCCGACCCAAACGTGCTATTTTGTCCGCTTTTTGTTTGTTTGGTCGACCACTCGCTCAGCGTACGTCATGTTTAAGATTTGAGTCGGCAGCGCCCAACGGCCGCGACCCATTTCATGTCCGCACATAAATTTGAAAAGGCCGGCGGCCATAGATCATGCCAGCGGCCATGTCGTCGCCCGAAGTTCATGCTGGCACCATGCTCGAAGATGATGTTCTGCATGAAGTCGTCGTCGCCGGCCACCGGCATTGTGTCGAACACGTTACGGGCGCCGGAGAACATGTCGGTTGGCATCTCACGCGCGCGTTTCCTCAGCCCACCAGATGACGAGCCACCGGCTACCGGTGTAGTGTTGAGGTCGATGGGTGCGGGTGCGGGCGTGAAAGGCGCCAGCACACTCACCTCCGGTGAGCATTCTCCGGAGAGTCGAGAGGCTTGCGGGCAGACGTGGAAGCCGGGAATTAGGCGAGTCACCGGCGCGCGGGGCGACTCTGGCAGCACCATCCGAGGAAACGCAGAATAGCTGGTGCTGACCGCCGGTGCTGGCCACGATAGCGTTGACGAGTCCGTGTTGGCCAGGGTTTAACCCTAGGTACAACAGCGCCTCCCTCGTTGCCGCCGCGACGCAGGCGTTGGTGTCCTCTTGCTGCACGGCGGCATCGAGGTCGTCGTCCATGGCGAGCAGCGGAGCGCGGGCGGACGGGAGGGTTTTGAGGAAAGTGAAGGGAAATGGTGGAGGCTGCCACTGGCAGCCAGGTGAGTAGTTGACGCACGCGTCCGTCTCATGTCCGCGCCGACGCAAATGAGGCTTAAAAATGGATCAGGAATGGGTGGGTCAGCAAACGGACAAAAAACGAACGCGCGTTTGTTTGGGTCGGCGCGTTGGGCCGACTTTTCTGTCCGCCGTGGGATGAAATGGGTTGGCGCTTGCTCTCCGATTTCGTAGAGTTTGTGCAGATCCGTCACCTGTTCACCTTGGTGTCGGTCAGCAGATTGTGCCTGATCTTGCAGCAAAAGATGTGTGCACGTTACCTACCACAAGACCGAAGACTGAACTCAGGCCCGTTATTGGTACTGATAACCTGTACCAATTACCCAACAGAAACTGTACTAATGGATCATACTAGAAGGTTTCTCTTTCTACCCTAAAAAAAAAGAAGGTTTCTCTTTCTAGTGGGTGGCCGGGCGTGGAGCTGGCTGACAGCATGAGATGCTGCGCGCGTCTCCTTGCCACATGGCATGGCAATATGACCACGCCACACGGTCACGGTGGTGTGATCAGATGATACGATATGACAAACACAAGACTGGCTTGCTTTCACCCTCTGCAGCGGTATGCGCTCCCTTTGTCGAAGTATACACTACACACCTGCGTTTTTGCTTTGGTTCGTTCCGTTTGGCATAACAAGTGGACGAAGTCCCCTTTGTCCAATCAACCTTCTGTTTATTTCATTAGTGACCTATATAAAAATTGACAGACAGAGGGAGTAGCTCCTTTTATGTTGTTGCGACTGTTTCTCACGCCAAATCATAAAGTAAGTTCAGCAGATCACAGTCCGATAAGAGCATCTACAATGGGACCTCTCAAACCCGCTTCATACATTCGGGTGGCCGCCCGGTCACTGTCCGGTCACGTTTTTTGATCCGGACGGACGACTCAAACGGGCCTCAAACGCCCGGATTGACCGGCACCCCCCATTTCCAGCCCAAATATGGGACGGATATGGGGTGGCCCGGGCACGCCCGGGCGCGTCCGCCTGACAAGTCCGGCCCACCACCGACCCCAGGATGTCCCACAAAAGAACCCCATCGGCCTCGTCGGTCCGAAACCCTAGCCCATTCACTCTCCTCTCTCGCTCCGTCCTCTCCTTTCCCCTCACCGATTCCGATCGAATCCGGCGCAATGTCGAGCTCCGGCGACGAGGTGAATCCGGAGTATGAGCTTACCCTCTGCATCGACTTGGAGCGGTCCAAGGTGGACATCAGGGGCAGCTCTGGATTTGCAGCCTCGCCGCAACCGCCGCTTCCCCGTCGGCGCATCTCGGACGCCGGCGATGGCCCCTCCCGGCCCATGGGCAGCTTCGACAGGCGGCCGACGCTATCCGCGCCTCCCCTAAGCCGTCCCCTCGCCCCGCCGGCTGCTGCTCCCCTTTGTGGGCAGTGGTGGGTGCTTGTGCCCGCCCCACCGGCCCGGACGCGCACGCCGGAGTCGGAGGCGCGCGCCGCCCGCCGCGAGAGGCAACACGCAAGGGAGAGGGGCGCTGTGGAGAGCTCTGTCTGCCGCCGGCGTGGGCCGGCAGAGCCCGACGAGGACGAGCGGCTCCTCCAGTGGGTCTACCGCCGAGCGCTTACGACGGCAGAGATAGACGCTCGGCGGCTCCGTCGGAAGAACGCGAAGGCTCTCCGGCTTTCCATCAAGCAGTCCGAGTGGGAGGCGGGGGAGAAGGCGACGGAGGCGGCTCGGCTGGCCAAGCTCAGGCGCCAGCAGGACCGGGCTGTCCAGCACCTCAAGGGCCTCATCGCCGTCAACTCCTCCTCCTCCTCCGCCGACGAATCGGACGATCCTCCACCAGCCGCCGACTTCTACAGCGGCGCCGGAGACCGGAAGGGCAAAGGGCCGGCGATGATGAAGTGGTGAAGAAGGTCTTTGATTGTCGTTTTTAGTGTTTGAACTTGTCCAACGATGAATTGTGCCGATCTTTTGGATGATGTAAAGTGGGTTTATGTGCATTTCATTCTCCGTTTCATGCCGATTTTTTTGTACGTTATTTGATCACGTAGAGTAGTTCATCATGTGTCTGCGTAGTATGAATATAGGGTATCGGATATGAGATACGCGGATGTGAAGAGACAAATTTGAGACTTTCCCGGCCAATGCCCGTGACGTTTGAGGGGTCGGATTTGCCGTTCGTAGCTGTAGATGCTCTAACTGCAAATTGAGCGCAAGTATGCAACTGCAACCTCTATAGGACCCGCAAAAGACTCGATAGGGCTGTGACGGATGATCTACTGCAGTAAACACTGGCAGTCCTTTTACTCAGTTCTATATAGCAACCATAAAACATGAAGGCTACGTTTGGCAGCACAATATTTTTGGAGTTTTTCAGATATAATCCCATGGTTATAAATACTTTGATGTGTTTGGTATCGATATTTTTTTCTGCAGTATGTGAAAAAAAGGTCAAGGGCCATCTTCCGGCAGTCGTGTCACCTATGATCCCCCGTGAGGTACCGGATCAGTATGTAGATTGATTTTTCTACGAGAGATACCTGATCGATCGAGTGGATCGCTCCCGTGACGTACGGCACGGCCAAGTTTCCTCTTCACACCAGAGCTTTTTTTTGATACGTGTCTTATTCATATTATAAAGAACAAAGTACAAGTCAAGTAAAAACTGACATGACAAAACTGAAAAGATAGCAGAACATCTCTCAACTTGACACAAACGCCCGTCACCTGCCTTCGGCACCACCACAGCAGCCACCGAAGAAAAGAATGACAGATCACCTTCTCATCCGAACTCGACGTGGCTCCATCGTTAATATGCAGCTTTGTGGACCTTTAAAGTGGCTCACCAAAAGTGAAGCCATTACCGTTGAACGAATCAGACCGGGGCAACACCCCAAACACGCCATCGAACTCCAGATCTGGCACCCCACCACGACTAAGACGCCGAAGGAGGAAATCATACCTGTCATCCATGAACCACGAAGCCAGCACACGTTCCGCCTTCCAGATGTCGTCAATGCAGACCACAATCTGCATCCGCTCCTGGACTACCTCCCAAGTTCCGCGCGGACGCTGGAGCAAGCGTCGTCGCAACAGTGAAGCCCGAGGACACAGGTCCACTACGAGGATGCCGCCGCCGCCACACCATCCTTACTTGAATAGATTGGTTTTTAAATCCATCCCCTACCATAGGTACGATGGCCTCGTCAGGGAAGGATCCGAAGAATCTTTATTCAACGCCATCACTATCGCCGCCGAAGTCAAAACAATAAACAACCTAAAAACCTAGGCTACAAGGAAGTAAAAAATGATCCAAGCGCGTTGATCCAGCGACCCCCCTCATCATCGACGACCGAGGTCATCGGCGGAGGGGAGCCGCCGGAGGACGGCGCTAAAAGATGGCCTCTCCCGGCGGCGGCTAGGGTTCCAGCCGCCAGGGACCAAAGAAAAACGATCTTATTAGACGGCTAATATCCACACCAGAGCCCTTGACCAGCGCGTTTGTAGAAGTATAGGAAGTAGAGAGAGACATGCAAGAGATAGCTCTAGACTGCTACACATCCATTCGCCAAAAAAGATATACTACACATCCTAGCATTTAGACTTTTTCTTAGGATATCCTAGCATCCTCTTTTGGATTTTGTTTTTTGAGTGTGGCTAGGTAACCAAGTTTCAGTCAAGTGACATAACATGTAAGAGAGGAAAAAAAAAGCTGCACGGATCACAATGTAGGATCTCACGGATGTAGCATCGACTGAGAATTACCAAAGTCTTAGTCGACTGAGCAAGACTGTTGTTTTTTCATCTACTTCTATTCTCTATTATCTATATCACCACTTAAAGCATCATAACTAATTAACTGCATCATTTCAAATATGATTATGTTGCTTACCCGCAAAAAAATATATAATGTTGCTTACCACACGTACCATGCAGGTTCTGGACGGATCACTGGCTCCACGGCCAGTCCATTGCCGAAATCACCCCCACCCTCGTGGTCATGGTTCCGCGTAGAAGGAAGCGCACGCGCCTTGTCAGCGACGGGCTGCGCAACCAGGGCTGGATTTCAGACATTATCGGCGCCCTTGGCCCGCTGGCAACCCTCGAGTACGTCGACCTTTGGCGCCGCCTGCGGCTGGTTTCCCTCTCATCCGCTCCGGACGCACTCTCTTGGCGTTGGTCTCTGAAGGGAGTTTGCACAGCCAGCACCTGCTACACCGCTCTGTTCATTGGCTTGACTACCGCACCCTTCTGGAAGCTGATCTGGCGTAGCTGGGCACCGCTCAACGTCAAGTTTTTCCTGTGGCTAGCTTCTCAAAACCGATGCTGGACTGCCGATCGCCTGGCATGCCGTGGGCTGCCGCACCCTGCCGCTTGCCAATTCTGCGACCAGGACGATGAAACCCTACACCACATCCTCGCCGGCTGTGTGTTTGCACGTATCACCTGGCACGAAGTTCTCTCGTGGTGCAGACTACCGGTTGCACCCCCGGACGGCCAGACTGAGCTCTTTGAATGGTGGTCCACATGCACTCTGGCCGCTCCATCCTGCTTCCGCAAGGGCTTCGCTTCTTTGGTCACCATAACAGCCTGGGCCATCTGGAAGCACCGGAACATCATAGTCTTTGATGGCCTGCGACCTTCCAATGGCGAGCTCCTAGACACGGTCAAGGACGAGGCTCGACACTGGGCTAGAGCCGGCGCCCGAGGACTAGATAGGATCCTCCCTATAACCTGACCTTTGTACCCTAGGGTTGAGCAACCCCCTCTCTCTGGCTCACCTCTCGCCCTAATGCCGCCTCCTAGTGTACGACTATTAGGGTTACCAACAATGTACTCTCTCTCTCTTCTATCAATGGAATGAGTATTCGCGAAAAAGATGAGGATGCGTCGACACTCTGCATGGCGAGGTTGCATGCAGCCGGTGGCAGTTTAGCACACACAGATTAACCCGGTCATGTAGCTCGTTAAGTGTCATCGAGTTACCTTCAACTCTCATCCGTTCGTATCTATCGGTCAAAACTATGACTAGACAGTGCCCGCCAAACATTTTGGTAGTATTGCCAAAACCGTGAAAAGCCATGGTTTTTGAAAAAAAAGTCTTCATTGGCCGTACATTGATATAGCCAAGTTTTTGAGTACTATGGGCTTCAATGACCTCTGTTACCAAACTAATTTGAAGCTTTGCAAATAATGGGATTGACTAAGGGACGCCGCCCTCATTTCTTCATACAGCACAAGTACAACTCCAAGAAATATGAAACAAATCGGACAGTTGTGTGGTAATTTTGGCAGAATTAATGCTTGTCATATTTCCCAGCAGAAAATGATACCCTTTCATACACAAATGTAAGACATTCTAATATGAACTACATATAGATTGAAATGAGTGAAATGTGTCTATATACATCTGAATAAGAAAGAGGTATGTAGAACTTCTTTTATCTGTTTACAAAGGAAGTACTTGCCGTATTTGACAAATTTGTTGCATATATACTAGTAATCGTGTACGTGCAATGCATGTTACCATATCACAAAAGACAATAATTGCATTGCACATTAGTAGTATTAGGAAAGATATTGTTTGCACGTTGATATTAGGTAGAATATAATTACTACACTATATCAGTAAAGATATCAAATGCATTGCACGCAAGTTGATATTGGGTAGGATGTAGTTACGTGTTTGGGTCTGTCTAGGACACATCTATGTTTGTGGTCTATTTTTTTTTGTCTCAATTTTTTTTTTGGTTCCTTATTGATGTGTTATTTATGGGAGCTTAGACGTGACATTCTTAAAAAACATCTAGAGTGGGAATCGCCCACATTAGTTAGCATCGACAAATTCTTTGTCAACCTAGAGTGGGAGGCCCTTTTTCCCTCCTTCATGCTCGTCGCTGCTTCCACGTCTTGCTCCGACCACTGCCCTCTAATCCTGGCAAGCGCCACTGCTCCTCCTCGACGAGCACGTTTTCGCTTTGAGAGCTTCTGGGTCAAGTTCCCTCATTTCAGGGAAACGGTGCAGAGGGCATGGCAACGCCCAGCCACTGACTCTTGTGCTTTCAGCAGAATCAGAACAAGGCTTGATAGAGTGGCCAAGGACCTCAAGATTTGGAGTGGAAGTCTGTTCAGTGACCACAAGCTGCAATTCCACATCGCTTCAGAGATCATTTTGAGATTCGATATGGCAATGGAGAAGCGGCAGCTTACACCGGCTGAATACAGCTTCAGGAAACTTCTCAAGCAGAAAGTGGTCGGGTTGGCTGCAGTTGAGCGAGCTCGAAGGCGCCAGGCCTCTCGGATTACATGGTTGAAAGCTGGGGACGCCAAAACAACGTTCTTCAACGCCAAGATCTGCTCAAGAAGGAGAAAAAACTTCATTCACTCCCTGCACGCCGACGGTCGAGTGGCTATCGAGTATGATGATAAGGCCAACACCATCTTTGAGCATTTCAGCAAAATCATGGGTGCGACTGAAACTAGAGGCTGCACCATTAATTGGGCGGATATTCAGTTGCCTCGCATCCAAACAGATGGCTTGGACGCCCCTTGTCACACCCTGATTTTTATGCCACAACACTTAAGCTAATAAATCATGATAAAATGTGGTTTGACAAAAACTTTTGAGTGTTTTGTCTTTGCTTTGATTGAATGTTTGACTATTGGTTGCAAGTGCTCTAAAAATCAAATAAATCCTCCAACTCTTATACTCCTTCTCCTTGATCCAAAACCTTTTCCCAATGATCATGCCATGTGTATAGTGCAATATAGTTTTTTCTTACAAAAATAATTTGGCCAAATAGTATTTTCAAAAAAATTAGTTTTCCAAAAACCCCTTGATTGAGGTTTGCACTGCAAGTACTTAATTAAGGGCAGTAAAAATCTTTCCAAAAATATTTTTGACTCCTATTAGATATAGGTTACCCAGAAACCACAAAAATATAGTTTTAAAAGTTATTTTCCTATTTTATTTAAAGGATTTTTCTTAAGGCTAGGAATGGTCTTTAATAGGTTAAAATTGTTTTCAAGCTTTAGAAATATTTGAGAAAAATTAGGGAGACTCAATGGACATATATTTTCCATATATATGAGTTTCAACACATGGTCATGATCAAAATATAGGACAAAACCTCCCAAAACCATTTCTGCTCATTTCAAGGATTTGAAATATTTCTACAGGAAATATTTTCATAAAAATTCAAGAAAAATTCTAACATGTCACATATGACATTTTTGATGATCTTACCAAGTACCATGTCATGGAGAATAGTATAACCCCATGAAACCCTCTCAAAACCACTTGTGTCCTTTGTCAAGTTTGAACAGCTTTGCACTGTCAAACCTGTCCAAATGCTCTCAAACTTGGTGCACATTCTCAAATGGTGTAATAATGCATCCAGACCAAATGGCACAAGTTGGAGAGAATTTTATCTTGATCAAAGTACCCCAAAACCCTCTCTGACCAGAATCAAATTTGAACAAGTTTGTACTGCCAACTTTTTCTCCTTGACCCCAACTTTTGTGAGCATGTTAACATGACCAAATGATGCCACTACACCAAGTGGTGCATCAAGGAGAATTGATTTGCATGACTAAATCTTGGTAAAGCCATTTCTACTGATTTCTAGGGTTTACAAAAGTTGCATTGGCAACTTTGCCCAAATAAGCTCCAAATTGGTGGAAGGACCTAATTATATGTGTCATTTCACCCTGTGGAGTATCATGGCAATTGGAAATCATTTGCTTGCCAAAACCCTTATCAAACACCTTCTGACACTTTACAAAAATCCCCATTTGGACCACTAAAACTATTCTCCTTAAGCTCAACTTTTTACCACATCCCCTCCTAGTCCCCTTTCACCTCCAGTAACAATGGCAAGTCCACAGCTCCATTATTGGATGGGTAAAACCCCACTTTCTCTCTCTGGACAACCACTTTCTCTCTCTCCCTCACCCTCTCTCCTCTCCTACTGGCTCTCCAGGGCATCCAATGCCTCTCCACACTTCTTTACTACCCCCAAGCACTACCAGACATTAGTGGCCGCGCCCACAATGCCAAAAGAATGGCCATGCCGGCCATTTGGGCGCTCTGGAGCGCGCTACAGTGCACTCCCGCACTGTAGCCGCCCCCTGCCAACCGCCTCCGGCCACCTCGGGCTTCCCCAGCGTGTCTCACGGGGCCGCCTCGACGTCTGGGACACGGCAAGCTGCCGGCCCCCTCCTAAACCTCTCCCCTCTCTCCTCCATGGAGCTCGCCCGAGTGCGTCGTAGGCCGCGTCCACGGTGCACCACGGCCCCTCTATTTAGAGGCCCTCCCGAGCTCTCCTACGGCTTCTTCCCGCTCTCCCTCTTCCCCAGCAATCTCCCAGACAAGACACCTCTACCCCTCGCGCCCTCCTGCCCCCTCCATGGCTGCCATGGTCGCCGTCGACCTCCACCCGGCTCCGGCGAACCAGGACCTCCCCTCCTCTCCTTTGGCCACCAGGAGGACCGCAGCAGGCCTTCGGAGCCTTCCCGCTCATGTTCTCCTGCTCTGGTGCCCCGTGCCACCGCAACCATCTTCTCCTGAAGCCTCGTCCGCTGGTGTTAGGGTCGCCATCGCCCTGGACCTCCCCAGCCTGCGTGGCGCCCATGGATGGGCGCGGCTCTGCCTCCCGAGTCCGCCGGAACGTCGGACGCCGTCAGGGACGGCCGGAACCGCCAGGGAGCACGCCGGTGCCCCACTCGATCGACCTCCTCTGCTTCTGGCGCGAGGAGGGAGACAACCTGCGGGTGGGGCCGCTCGTCAGTGGCCCAGCCTCCAGGCCACGCTGGCAAGTGGACACGGGTCCAGCTCGGGGTTGCCTCCCGTGCGGGAAGGCGTATTATCCCGGTACGCCTCCGACGTGGCCCCTGGGCGCGTGCAGCCGAGCCGCTGGGCCGGGCCGCTGCCTATCTCTCGCCTTGCGCGCTTGATAAGGGTAAAGCCCTTTCCCTTTTCTTTTTCTTTTTCCAGTGAACTTCAAAAATCCATAAACAATTCGAATTAACTCCAAATTTGATGATTCAAATTTCTAGTAGTTTCTAAATTCATTCCCTATCACATGGTGCTATTTGCACATTTTTCCAGAAACTTTCTATTCACAAATATTTATAAAAACCCATTTTTCCATTTCTGTGATGAACTTTAGAAAATCACAGAGAGCCCATTTTTGATCCAAATTCCATGATTCAAAATCCTAGATGTCTATAAGTTCAAAACTTAGTTTTTGAACATTTTTACTAATACTTTATGTATCACCTCAAATAATGAGCTATTTCTTCATATATAGCCAACTTTGCAAATTCATAGGAAATCCATTTGAACTCCAAATCCAGTGAAACCAATTCCTAGATGCTTCTAAAATCATCCTTTGTTAAATGGGTGCCTTTGCTCATTTTTGAAAAATATGTTTCTGTACACTTCTTGCAATTTCATAAACCCCTTGATCCCATCATATCAAAATGTTTAGAAATATCCATTGATCCACTTCCAACGAAACCACTTTGGTCATTCCTCATATGACCAGGGGTATCCAATAAAAGTCAACTTCATATTTTTAGAGCACATTTATTCTTGCCTTGTTGTGTTGCTTATTGTGATTGTTTCCGACGTTAGTTGCCGAAGTAGACGGAGTACTTGGAGGAGGACTAGAAGATTTTAAGACTCTCATGAACCAGGCAAGCAACCCTTTGACCATGTCGATGAAACCCTTTTTATGCATGTCATATAGCACTTTATTAGTGTTGCTTCGAAATCATGATGAGATGGTAACCACTCTGGTGGGTTGCCTTCGTTACTTCCTCGTTGATACCTGCATTATGCATGACCCTACCTTCTTATGAGGGTTATGCCGGTGGGAGTAGATAGGATGCTAAAGTAGTTGCTACGCAAAAAGGGACGGGAATATGCATGGTGATGGAGACAAAGTATTTTCAAAGGACTTTTCGAGAACCCCGTCGGGTGCCACTTATGCCCGAGGGAGATGATGAGTTGGGTAGCCACTTGATGACAAAGTGGTGTACCGAGGCAAGTGTGTGTGTTGTTTTTCAAAACGGATTGGTTTAAGTTGCGACCGTTATTCCAACCTTACATGCGCAACCACTCTACCCTTATATGGGGAAGGGCATTATTGATTACCTAGGCCGATACTAGCTTGGAGCCCGCATTACTAGTGACGGGGGAGAGTTGGTGCTCTCTCTCGGGACGGGGTCGTGCCAGGTAGGGCGGCCATGACTGTTTTCACAGGGCACCGGATACACCGTTGTGTCCCCTCTCGGAGGTTACGATCTCGAGTGAGTCTCGTATGATGTACATCGTGAGGATACGGAACAACGAGTGGACTCCTTGTTAGTGTCGTCTAGGGAAAGGTAGTGATCGGGTGCTTACCCCGGGTACTTGAGGTATCGCGGGTCGTGGATGACACGGAAGTTCCCCGGATCTTGTGGGTAAAGTGTGCAACCTCTGCAGAGTGTAAAACTATTCGAATAGCCGTGTCCACGTTCAAGGACAGTTGGGTAACCGCTCTTGGGCTACGTCCACTTGTTTTCAACCATTGTGTGTGTGGGAAGAACTACTTGGGTCAAGTCAAGGACTTGACATGATTGAGTTGGGTTGGTGCCCACTCTATTTATGTTGACATCTGTAACCTGTCCTCATGGTTACCTGAATTCTCCCGATGCACGTCTTACAAGTTGTTGAACATGTCATTGCACTCAAAACTAGCTTTCCGCAAAAATTTACCTATAATCATGCATTGTTGTACCTTGAACCAAAACATGGGTTGCTTGCGAGTACATTCGAAGTACTCATTGGCTTGCCACTGGTTATTTTATTGGCCAGGCATAAAAGAACATGATATGAAGAAGAATACTGTGGTGACGAACATGCGAGCTAGGACGCTTCCCAGTCAGAATGCCTGTAGGGTTAAGGCAGATGGCATGGGTCCAAGTTATCGACGGAGATTTCCGCTGCAATGTTATACTCAAGACTTGACCATAATGGTCCTACTTGTGTAATACGGTATGTATGGATGTAAGACTCTTGTTATTCAGCTTCTGTGTGTTCAGTGAGCATTGATCTCTGGGATCACTGTACACATGCATTCGGTGATCACGACTTATGAGTCGGGGTCCCCACACCCCTTTCTCTAAAGCGGAGATCTGGGCTGCAATCTTGGCTTCTCTGGTGGAAAAAGCCCCGGGTCCGGACGGCTTCAACGGACAATTTTTCAGAACCTGCTGGGATATTATAAAAGATGAGGTGCTGGCTGTCTTCAACCAATTCCACACCTTATCAGGAGCAAATTTTGCCAAGATCAACTCTGCATTCATGGCCCTACTACCAAAGAAGGACGGAGCTGAATCAGCGGGAGACTTTAGGCCTATTAGCCTCATCAACTCACTTGCCAAGCTCATAACCAAGGTGCTGTCACTCAGGTTAGCTGACAAGATTTCCACCATAATCTCTCCAGCCCAGAGTGCATTCCTTAAATCCAGATGCCTGCAAGACAACTACCTGTATGTGAGAAATTCAGTTCGCTCCCTGCACCGCAAGAAGAAACCGGCTCTGCTTATCAAACTGGATATTGCTCGAGCTTTCGACTCGGTTTCATGGGAGTTCATTCTTGAACTGCTCCAGCAACAGGGTTTCAGCCCTCGTTGGAGGGACTGGATCGCTCTGCTGCTCCGATCCTCGTCCTCCTCCTTCCTACTCAATGGTGACCCTGGAGCCCCCCTGATCCACCGTCGAGGGCTGCGGCAAGGCGATCCCCTGTCACCCCTGCTGTTCATCCTTGCAATGGATGTCCTCCACCGCCTGATAGCAAAAGCAGCAGAGGACGGTATCCTCGCACCATTACCGGGAAGAGGGCTAAAGCTGCGCACCAGCATGTACGCGGACGATGCCGTCATTTTCGCAAACCTAGACAAGGCTGAATTGGACAAGCTCTTTCAGATCATATCCCGTTTCAGCGACGCGTCTGGCCTGCACCTCAACATCAGCAAATGATCGGTTACGCCCATCAGATGTGAACATATCAACCTCCAGGAAGTTCTGCAGAACTTTGGCGGCCAAGTGGCTCAATTCCCGATCAAATACCTGGGCTTGCCGATATACCTGGGAAGACCACGGATGGTTTTGTTTCATTTCATCCTCGACCGTATCCGTGCCCGCCTGGCTGGTTGGAAAGGAAGGCTCATGTCTATTGTTGGAAGGAGAGTTCTCGTCCGTTGTGTCCTTTCAGCAATCCCTACTTTCGCCCTCTCCGTCCTCCGACCGCCAAAGCTTCTGTTCAAAGAAATTGACAAAGCGCGCCGGAAGTTCCTATGGACTCAAGATGAGGAGCTCAGTGGAGGCAAATGCAAGGTTGCCTGGAAGAGTGTATGTTCCCCGACTGAGAACGGGGGCCTTGGCATCCTTGATCTGCAGAAGTTCTCCAGTGCTTTGCGCCAGCGATGGCTGTGGCTTTCATAGCAAAATGAGGACAGGCCATGGAAAGGATCTGAGCTTCCATGCGACAAAACTGACAGAGCTATATTTAACACAGCGACCACGGTCACCCTCGCCAATGGGAAACTGGCTTCGTTCTGGCTATCTCCATGGATCACCTCCCCAACCCTGGCCATTTTGTTCCCAGACTTGTTCAAGCGCTCGAAAGGAAAAAACAAGTGTGTAGCCGACGCCCTTGCAGACGACTCTTGGGTACAAGACATCAGACTCCGCTCAAATGATGGCCTTGTTCACAATTTCCTGATCCTCTGGAGGGCACTGAGGACAGCAAACCCGGTGCTGCAACCTCACATCGAGGACAAGATCACATGGTGCATTGAGAACTCTGGAACATATAGTGCAAAATCTGCATACAAGTTTCATTTCAGAGACTGCACGAAGACGGACGACAAACAACTCATTTGGAAAACTTGGGCACCTGGAGACATCAAAATTTTCTTCTGGTTACTACTCCGAGACCGCCTATGGTGCAATGACAGATTGCAACGCAGAGGATGGGAAAACGGATATTTCTGTTCTCTCTGTCGAAGAAACCTGGAGACCTCAGTCCACCTATTCTGGGAATGCCCAGTTTCTAGAGCAATTTGGGGACAAATAGCATCCTGGACTGACTGTGGCAAGCTTGCTTTCATTTCAGAGAACATAGATGACACCTCCACCTCCGCTCAAAGGATACGCAACATCCTCCAACAGGCAAGACCGAGGCTCAGAGAAAAACTCAAAACGACAATGTTGCTAGCTGCATGGCACATCTGGAAAGAAAGAAACAACCGCACTTTCAGACATCAGGCAAGCCAAGTCTGTAATGTGATTGCTGCGATCAGGAGAGATGCTGAAGGCTGGAAGCTGGCAGGAGCCAAATGCCTCGAGACACCGCTGGGTGATCCAGGCTAGAGACATCTCTTTTCCCAGTTAAAGCGGAGGCACCTGTGCCTAACTCTTGTAAACCACCATGATCACTTGATCATGAACATATTTTCCGCCTTCTCCTTGCTTAATATATGAACGCCGGTGATACACCGGTTCTTTAAAAAAAACATTTAGATGTGAATTGGACAAGCTATACGTGGTTAGCACCGACGTTGATATTAGGTATGATTTAGTGCACACTAAAAACATCGTAGCAAAATAGAACATTGGATAGTGGGTGAGATGCGCTGGATCTTTGCAACTCGCTCTTTTTCTTTTTTTTTATTTGCGAGAAACTCGCTCTTTTTCTATTGGTATATAGAATATAGATATGCATCGCATATTGTTTTGGATTATAAAATGTTTTGAATATTTTAATATGAATTAAATACAGACTGAAATAAGTGAACAAACACATTAAAATACGTCTATATACATTCGATTCAGAAAAGTACTCCGTATTAGAATTGGGCACGAAGCTTCTAAAAGTCACATACTCCACAGTCCACACACCTACACAGCTCCAGGGGTTGGTGGAAAACAGCTTGGTCGGCGGATGATCAGAACCAGAGAAAGAAAAGTTCGCCCTCTGGCCGGCGCGGGAGTCCATCAGCCCGACGGCTATATAACCGGGGTAAAGTTAAACCCCTCGATCGGTTTCGTCCCGATTCCCAGCTCTTCTGATTCTGAACGCCTCCATGCGCATCTCCTCTTCCCCATCTCCCCGCCTCCTCCTCCTCCGCCAGACCTAAGCCATCCTCCCCATGGATTCTCGGAGGCGCCCCGCGGGTTTCCTCACGCAGGCCAACGCGCTCCTCCGCAAGAACCTCTGCCTCCAGGCAATTCTCCTCCCCTGCCTGTTCGCTTTTATCTACTCTGTGCTGTGTTGATAGTTGATACGCCGCTTTGGGTGCGCCCGCCACGTGCTTGTGAGTATGCCTGCACGGTTCTTGGAGATGCATCCGGCGGGTCGGCCGCGGAAAGTCCCGTTGATCCTGCGTGTTTCGAGAATTTCCAGAGGCGCCGCCGAACTTTTGGCTCCAGCTGAGTTCGGCATAAATCTGTTGGTCCAACTTTTCTAGGATTTGACGGCGTTTCTGACTAGTACATGGCAGCATGGAACGCCACATGTTTCTTAAAATCTTATGCCCTTTAATAAGATTTCTTATAGGCATGCACATTCTTATAACGCAGTAATGCAGCATCTGACTCTCTTCATGACCGTGATGCAGAAACGGAACCTCAAGACAAACATTGGCGTCACCATCTTCCCGATCCTCATCTGCGTTCTGCTTCTCGTGCTCCAGAACATCATCAACAATGAGCTCGACAAGCCCAAGTACAACTGCGGTTGCGCCTGCGTTGACACCGACATGTACGGGACCTGCAGGAAGAGGGAATGTGGCGTCCAATACTCGACGCTGGAGCAGGTTTGGAGCTGCGCAATTCCCAGCCCGCCACGGTGGCCAGCACTGATTCAGGTTCCTCAGCCTCAGTTCCGGGCTGTCAGAACCGTCTCCCAGCCATTTGATGATTTGCCCGATCCGTCATGCCGTGACTCTTTGTCTTGCCCCGCCAGTGTCCTCATCACTGGGAAGGACCGGGGGTTTGCTGAAAGTATGTGCTTCCACAATACAGCTCAATGCATATCAACTGTTTAAAATTAAGATCAATGTATCTTACTTGTTCAGTACTTCCCGTTTTCCAATCGACAGGTGTTGCAGGAGGTCTGTTTCCTGTTTTCGCTCCCACTCTTAATGTGACAGATTATCTTGATGCTCTCTCCAGGATAGTTGTTGTGAGTTCCTTCGATGCCCAATTAAGCTTTTTTCTCTTCTAAGCTGCATGTCTTCTTTTGTTGTGTTTACGGAAGTACTGGTTGCGTTGATTTGTCTCAGGGTTCAGACACCATTCCAGGGTATACACAATTGGTAGAGCCTGCATTTTCTTCTTCGGATACTTTGTATCTGCTCCAGCCTCAGTGCGTGCCCTTCTTGTCGCAGACCATTTCATATAATGCCAGGGGCATACCCCTCCAGCTAAGTAAGTTCAAGCTTCCTTCCCTAAGGTATTTAATCTACAGTTTCGTATTGGGAGGCTTAAATTACTTTACTGGAAAGTAGCTTAAGTGTTGATATGTGACGTACTGTTTTACAGCAAAATGTATTTTTGCATTTGAAGGAACTCTATTTTGATGTGGACTTTCAATAGTTCAGTCTTTGATGGGTCCTTCTGTTTCCTTGAATACGCAAGTGACCTGCACATCTTTGTATTAGAAAGAAGAAGACCACAGAATGACAAATACGATAACGCCCTATGCTTCAAAATGACCGACAAACATAAAAGAAGATGAGAAAATACAGAAACACCAAAAGGTCCAAACTTTGCAAATGGTAGTTGCTGTGGACTAGCAGAACAACCTCGTACAACTCTAAGTGTCGGGTGGCTGCGAGTGCCTTTACATGTATCTTATGTTGGAATATTCATAACTAGTTGCAGTGCATGCCCTTTTTGTGTGGAAAATAACTGAAGCATGCAAATATCTAAAAAAACATACTTATGTATAAAGATTCTCCTAAATATATATATATATATATATATATATATATATAGTTACTATATATATATATATATATTATATTTGACAGTTGGTGTAGCTTCTGTTTAGCGGTGGCAGAGTAAAACATTAG
Organism: Aegilops umbellulata; assembly: GCA_032464435.1. NCBI lineage: Eukaryota > Viridiplantae > Streptophyta > Magnoliopsida > Poales > Poaceae > Aegilops > Aegilops umbellulata. The sequence continues at coordinate 339,766,096 of CP136058.1, forward strand.
TGGTTCAGAATGATGGTCAAGAGTAAAATAAGCGGTATTGTGCAGCCGTGAGAGCAATGGTACCTTGTAGTGATGTGAGGTAGCAGCTGTAGCAATGTGTAAGTTGAAATTGCAGGATGTTGTGCTCTGGTGGTATGCTTTATATATAAAGCGGGGCGAAAGCCTTTTTCGGTAAATTGCAGTTTTGTTTGGCAATATGTGTGTATTATGTCCCGTAAATAAATACATAGTATTTATTCCATGTTAATTTTTTTACAACAAACCTTTATGTATATACAGTCATACACATAACTCAAAATGATGAATATTTTCATAAAATGATCTGGGAATATAGCGTTCGCTATTAGCACCCACTATCCAATATCCGTTATAGTGAAGCTAATCCACTACAAAGAATACAAACCTGCTATCCGCTATTCAAAACATGGATTATAAATAATTCATAATTTGCTTTCACATTTTCTTGTTTGCATTCTGCTTTTAATACAATCAGACAGGAACAAATTGACTAGTTACTATGTTAGAGAAAAACTAATTGTGAATCAAGAAAGTGGATTTTGTATCTTGGTATGGTTATAATTACTGGTACTGACTACAGAACACTGACTTTTTGTGTAGTCTGTTTGACCAGAATAATTAGACATGTTAATCTTTTGTTTGGATTCTTTTTTAGACCTGCTGTTATTGCTGCTCTGATGTCTTTATGAAATGAACCAGATATACAGTGTGTTGAAGGTGTGTTGTTGTGGCGTGAGAGTACATCAGTTATCAATGATGAATTATTAAAGGGTTATATACAAAGAGGAGGAAAAACAAACGAGTTTATTGCAGGTTATCTTCCTATCTTTGTAGCACCAATTTTTTGCCTCTTTGCATTTGTAGCGGGTTTGCACAGCAGTGAGATTTTGTTAAACAATTTCGTAATAACTTCTGATAAACTGGCCCTTGAATGCTGCCCGTGTTCTTAATAATTGCTTGAGCCCATCTACCCAAATATGAAAATGAAATCTCATTAGCAACACTTTTTTTGCATCCATATATAGTTTATAGTTGTGTTCTTCTTTGCAGGTTATGACTTCTTGAGCTCAACGGAGTATGGCCTCGGTATAAACGTTTGGTACAACTCTACCTATGGCGGTAAAACCGCATTTTCATTTATAGCAGCATTACGAGTTCCACGCTTGGTGAATGCTGTATGTGCTCTGTTTCCCATTAATTCATCTCTGAGCAATTCCAATTTATTGTGGAACATGGCAACTTTTCTTACATCGTGTTCGTTTCCTATAGGTATCCAATGCATATCTCAAATATATCCGAGGACCTGGGATGGAAGTGCTATTGGAATATGTAAAAGATATGCCCAAAGTTGGAACAAGTTATAGGTTCGACCTCTCTTCTCTTATCAGTCCGCTATTCTTCACATGGATCGTTGAACTGCTTTTCCCAGTGAGTATGATGAGATGTAACATTCCTTAAGTGCACTCAAAAGAGCTGAACGTATTACAGAGTCAGTAGAGCTTGGTAATTAACTCTCCTTTCCAGGTTATGTTGACGTATCTGGTGTATGAGAAGCAACAAAAGTTAAAAATTATGATGAAGATGCAAGGTCTGAAGGACGGACCTTACTGGATGATATCTTATGGTTATTTCTTCGTTCTATCGGTTGTGTATATGACATTTTTTGTGATTTTTGGATCCTTGATAGGTAATGAGTTTTCACAATTTATTCACGAGTATTCTTGAAAGAACCAATTTTACTCGTGAAGCTGCTTTTGTGGGAAAAATATATATGTATTCCAAATTGACCTTGTTTTGTGCAGGTCTCAATTTCTTCAGAGTCAATAACTATGGCATACAGATTGTTTTCTTCTTTGTCTATATAAATTTACAGATTGCTTTTGCCTTTTTTGTGGCATCTTTCTTTTCATCTGTCAAGATAGCCACAGGTCAGTGACTTAAACCTGTAATATCTAAGTCTAAATTTTCTTCTTGGAAGTGACAAATTTCGTCTATCCCCCTGCTGCAGTGATTGGTTACATCTATGTATTTGGCTCTGGCTTACTAGGGGCCTTTCTTTTCCGCTTTTTTATTGAGGACATAAATTTTTCCCGTAAGTTGCTGGCCTTACCAATCTGCAATTCGATTTATATGTTATATGGCCATATGAGTAACAAGGTTCGTATTGTCTACTCAGGTGGTTGGATATTAGTTATGGAGATTGTACCAGGATTTTCACTCTATCGAGGACTGTATGAGCTTGGTCAATATGCATTCTCTGGAAATGCTATGGGAGCCACTGGCATGATGTGGGAAAATTTGAAAGATCCAATCAATGGAATGCGTGATATCTTGATCGTAATGACTGTAGAATGGGCATTAATGCTTGTGTTAGCATTCTATTTGGATCAAGTCTCTTCAATAGGTGGCAGTGTCGGAAACCCCTTACTCTTCTTTAGATGTCTGCAGAAGAAACATGCACCACCATTACAAAGTAGCTTTGTGCAGCAGAATCATAAAGTAGCCGTTGATATGGAGAAAGCAGATGTTGCTCAAGAAGTAGGTTACCTGCCATAGTTTGTCACTTCCATCTTTTTCTACAGCACCTTTGTATTAATACTCGTGCGTTGATATCTATTCAGAGACAAGTAGTTGAGCAATTATTGATGGATTCCAATGCAAACCAAGCTATCATCTGTGACAATCTGAGGAAGGTTTATCCTGGAAAGGACGGAAACCCAGACAAGCTGGCTGTTCGAGGATTATCTTTGGCCCTACCAAAAGGCCAATGCTTCGGAATGCTTGGCCCAAATGGAGCTGGGAAAACATCATTCATTAGTATGGTACAGTACTGAAACAGCATGCAGTGGCAACTTTTATGGAAGTTGCATAAAGTATTGCCACACACCTTGATTAACTTTGATCTGATCTTTCCTCAGATGGTTGGACTTACTAAACCTACATCTGGTACTGCTTATGCACATGGAATGGATATAAGGATGGATATGGATGACATATATACAAATATGGGCGTGTGCCCACAGCATGAGTATTTACTGCAACTTGTAGCTTATCTGGCCATTAGCTTTCTTTCCCACATCACATTGTCTTCTCATGGTAACTGGTCTTGTCTGAAATGCAGCTTACTTTGGGAAACATTGACGGGAAAAGAGCATCTATTCTTCTATGCTAGGTTGAAGAATCTTAAAGGTGCTGCATTAGTGAAGGTACATCTAATCTCTGTAACTTTTGTTTTGGTCTTGTACTTGCATTTCATTGTAAGAGAATTCAAACTGCTATCTTCATTCATCAGCCATATTATTCAGCATCTCAATGTATGTACAGTACTATTCTTCAGCATTGCTGGCCCCATTTAAACACATCAACTTTTCTTTCATTACCAGGCTGTTAATGATTCTCTGAAAAGTGTAAATCTGTTTCATGGTGGTGTTGGTGATAAGCAAGTGGGAAAATACAGCGGAGGCATGAAAAGAAGGCTCAGTGTGGCAATATCATTAATCGGAGACCCCAAGGTATTCTTCTTGCTTTTATGTTTCAAGTTTCAACCCTTCCTGTAGAAATCTATTTGCAAATTGGTTATGAAGCTGAAGGTAACATTCGTTAGGTTGTCTACATGGATGAGCCAAGTACAGGACTAGATCCGGCATCAAGAAATAACCTGTGGAACATTGTGAAGGAGGCTAAGAGAAACCGTGCAATTATTCTTACTAGTAATTATGATCCTTTTCCCTGTCCACTCATGCATCTACATCAGACTCCCCTGTCCACCACTTTACTGCATCTGAAAATAACAATGAATATCATCCGTTCCAATGTATCTGACAGCACACTCGATGGAGGAGGCAGAAGTACTTTGTGACCGACTTGGCATATTCGTTGATGGCGAGTTCCAATGCCTTGGAAACCCTAAAGAGGTATACATCAGCTTGTTAAATCTAAAATATTACTGTAGCAACACTTCTAAAATTATTTACCACTGTAATGCCATACAGCTGAAGGCAAGATACGGAGGTGCATACATATTTACAGTGACAACACCTCCAGAACAAGAGTCGGAGATTGAACAGCTAGTCCATCGCCTATCACCAAGTGCAAACAAGATCTATAATCTTTCTGGCACTCAAAAGTTTGAGCTGCCGAAGCAGGAGGTGAGAATAGCCGATGTCTTTCATGCAGTTGAGAGGGCGAAAAGCAGGCTCAGCATACATGCCTGGGGTCTCGTTGACACTACCTTGGAGGATGTCTTCATCAAGGTTGCCAAGGGAGCACCGGTGTTCAATGATGTTGCATAGATTGTAACCTGGAGAGTGTCTTCGCCATGGACGGCCAAGGGACACCCCAAGCATTCCATGTGATTTCGTAGATAATCTGACGAGTTCATAGCATGTAGGTTCTGTTTGGGTAAAAATTCATAGCATGTAATTTTTTTTAGGGAAAACATTATTCCTACATGATTTTTGATGTGGTTCAACTTTTCGAGAGAAGTGCAAAAAAGAAAAAGAAAGAACAGAGACAGATTCTTGACAATGCTATTGCAGAACAGAATCGTTGGTTGCTTTAGTTTGTCAGATTTATTTCCTGAACACTTTCTAAAAGTGAAATTCCATTTTGCATTCCCAAACACCATCCGCAAACAACGTAGCATTTTGTATTCATTTATTTCCAAAGTTTTAAATCTGGTCACTCATAGTTTGTAAACTCTTTTGACATGATGTTGATATTTTTTAAAATAAATTTGGTCAAACTTTGTTGAGTTTAACTTGACACAAATCTAATACGCGGAGTGAAAAGGGACCGGAGGGAGTATTTTGAAGGGATGTGTGAAAATTATATGTATTGTTGGAAGATACTTTTATAATGCAACTGTTGGATTATGGATGGGCTTAGGCCCATATAAGACACTAATCCCTGGTTAATCTCTAAGGCCCATGCATGAGTACAGCAAGTGGTGGGAAGTGTGGGAAGTTTAGTCCCATACTGCTACAGTAAGAAGAGTGAGACCTCTTTATAAGGGCTGCTCTACCACTTGTTATTGGGAGCTTGGGAATAGGAGTTGTACACGCGCGCTCCTCCTCCGCCGCCCGCCTCGCCTCGTCACGACGCGCGCGCGCCGCGGGTTGCGGGAATCTGATGAGAGATATGCAAAGTCCTTTGGTGATGATTTCCTCGTGTACCTCGTGGATGATGATACTCCCAGTACCATTTCAGAAGCTTATGCATCTCCGGATGCTGACTACTGGAAGGATGCGGTCCATAGTGAGATGGAATCCATCTTGGCTAATGGGACATGGGAGATCACTGATCGTCCCTATGGTTGTCAACCATTAGGATGTAAGTAGGTGTTCAAGAAGAAGCTTAGGCCCGATGGTACTATTGAGAAGTACAAGGCTAGGCTTGTGGCCAAGGGTTATACACAGAAAGAAGAAGAGGATTTCTTTGACACTTATTCACCTGTGGCCAGTGGCGGTGCCAGGATCTGAAGTCTGTGTTGTCATTTCAAATCTGTGATGTCAAATACATGTGTTTTCATCAATTTTATATAAAAAAATACATGATTTCTACATGTGTACAAAGGATTTGTCAAAATCCTGTGTAGTCAATTGACCACACTCCTCTCAATGTGGCCTCGCCACTGCCTGTGGCTAGACTGACAACCATTCGAGTGTTACTCGCTTTGGCTGCCTCGCATGGTCTTCTCATTCATCAGATGGACGTTAAGACGGCTTTCCTTAACGGAGAGCTAGACGAAGAAATTTACATGCAACAGCCGGATGGCTTTGTAGTAAATGGTCAGAAAAGAAAGGTGTGTAAGCTAGTGAAATCTTTGTATGGCCTGAAACAAGCGCCTAAGCAATGGCATGAGAAGTCCAACACTACTCTAACATCTGCTGGCTTTGTTGTGAACGAAGCTGACAATTGTGTATACTATCGCTATGGTGGGGGCGAAGGAGTTATACTGTGTCTGTATGTCGATTTGGGACCCACCCCAAGGTCATTGAGGAGGTCAAGTCTTTTCTATCTCACAACTTTGAGATGAAGGACCTGGGTGTGGCTGATGTTATCCTGAACATCAAGCTACTGAGAAACTCTGAGGGTGGAATTACACTTTTGCAATCCCACTATGTTGAGAAGATTTTGAGCCGTTTTGGATATTCGGACTGCAAACCTTCTGCAACACCATATGATCCTAGCGTGCGGATTCGAAAGTTCGAAGGCACGCTTATAGATCAATTGAGATATTCTCAAGTGGTTGGTTCACTGATGTACCTAGCATGTGCTACTCGTCCTGACATCTCATTTACTGTGTGCAAACTGAGCCGGTTTGTTTCCAATCCGGGAGATGTGCATTGGCATGCTGTTGAGCGAGTGATGCGTTATTTGCAAGGTACTGCGAACTATGAAATTCACTATTCTGGGTACCCGACGGTACTTGAGGGGTATAGTGATTCGAATTGGATATCTGATGCTGATGAGATGAAAGCCACAAGTGGACATGTCTTCACACTTGGTGGTGGTGCTGTTTCCTGGAAGTCTTGCAAGCAGACGATTTTAACCAGATTGACTATGGAAGCAGAACTCACAGCATTAGACACATCATGCGTCGAAGCAGAATGGCTTCGAGAGCTTTTGATGGATTTGCCGGTGGTTGATAAACCAGTGCCGGCTGTCCTTATGAACTGTGACAATCAAACAGTGATTGCCAAGGCTAAGAGTTCAAGGGACAACATGAAATCCACAAAGCACATAAGAAGAAGATTGAAATCTATCAGAAAATCAAGAAACTCCGGAGTAATAGCGTTGGATTATATCCAGACGGCTAAGAATCTGGCAGACCCTTTTACGAAAGGGCTATCACGGATTGTGATAGAAAATGCATCGAGGGAGATGGGTATGAGACCCACGTAAGTTGCCATGGGGGTAACCCAACCTATGTGATTGGAGATCCCGTGATTTAGGACCTGAGAAAACAATCCAACGGTCAACTGAGGAGAGTATCCTTAATAAACCCACTCCGTTGGAGATGCAATAATACTCTCAATTCTGTAAGGTAGGCTGACTTTTGTCTTAATGTGTTCCAAAGCTTATGTAAGCAAGATGCTAACCTACAGAGCATTCTTTGGAGGAACACACCTATGTGAGCCCGACTGCTGGTCACAGTCTATGAGATTGGGTGATCTCTAGGAAGCTCATGAGAAGGTACGGAGTATGACTAATAAGCTCCACCCGTGGGGTTTAGCCTTCGGCAGCCACGTATCAGCTGACAATAGACGAAACTTCTACACGCCAAACTGGCAATTCAAGGCATAGTCCATTGTTCAGTTGTGAAGAAGTCTAATCCTATTGCTCTAGGTGGAAGTTCAACTTAACAGTCTCCACTGAAAATTCTGGTATATCAAACATTGTTTGGAACAGTTGACAAACTTATGTGCCTCGAGATCTGGTGGGGGATTGTTGGATTATGGATGGGCTTACGCCCATATAAGACACTAATCCCTGGTTAATCTCTAAGGCCCATGCATGAGTACGGCAAGTGGTGGGAAGTGTGAGAAGTTTAGTCCCATACTAAGAAGAGTGAGAACTCTTTATAAGGGCTGCTCTACCACTTGCTATTGGGAGCTTGGGAATAGGAGCTGTACACACGCGCTCCTCCTCCTCCGCCGCCCGCCTCGCCACGCCTCGTCACGAGGCGCGCACCGCGGGTTGCAGGAATGAGCCGAGCCGAAGCTTATTTTTGCCGCTCAAGAATGGTTAATTAATTGTTAATTAATTAACGAGTCGCTTACGGAAGCGCCACTGTCCGAGACATTGGACCGTGCGCTGTTCGCGGACTCGGTCATGGGCCTGGCCCAGGCCCATCTACCTGACGGCCTATATAAGAAGGCACTGGCCAGTGGAGTGAACCCTAACTCAGTTCACTCACTCCCTCTCGTACAACCCTAGTCGTCAGCTATTGTTCCTCTCTCTGTGCTGCTTCCGGTGATCCCATCCCGACGACCGCGTGCACGGTTGGTCGGGAGAGCAGGTGCCTCCGGAACCCTGTCGTTCGAGATCCTGCTCGGGAAAACGGCAATAAGGTTTTTGGGGAGCGTCTCGACATTGCTCCCGATCTGTCCCCAATTCCGTTCGCCTCTACTTCCACTACTTCCTCTGCATCGACACCATGGCCGACGACGCCGCCTCCAAGAAGAAGGCCACGAACGACGCCGAGGCTGCTGCTGCCGCCACCGCGTTGGCCTGGCCAACCGGAGGGCATGATTTATTCATCCCTCGTTTACTCGTACTTATGCTAGCCGTATATGTGCTGGTCATAGATGGTTCGATTTTATGTTCTGTACGTGCTAGTATGCTTAGGTATCGCTATGAGATGCATACCTTTTATGCCATGCTTACTGTTTACTCATGGATTAGATTAGTCCGAAAAGTGCTAATATTTCCAACAGCAACAAATATTGAGATTTATATTTATATTCTAGCTGAAGTTAAAGGTAAAATTTTTTTGGGTATGTCTAAACATCATTCTTTTCAAAATCAGGAGAGAGCATTTGTAAAACAAAGCACTTTCATCATATTTTGCTTCATGTATTCTGTAAATATACTAGTACTAGAAAATAACGACCAAAGTTTGTATTTAAAAACCGTGTGTACAATGTAGAGTAAAACTATGAGTGATCCAGAATTTACAAAATATTAATATCGTGTCAAAAAATATCTTTGACATGATGTTAATATTCTGTAGATTTAACAACGATGTGTCTGCTATATACTAACGAATGAAACAAACGCAAACGAGCAAAAAGACGCACACGGAGAGTTAACCGACACGCGCGACAGATATTTAACACTATAATAAGTTGATCAAAGACCGTGATTTACGGCGTAAGCATAGGCGACATGTGCGATCATATACGACTAACAGTGTACTCCTCGAACCAAGTATTACATGTTGGTTCTTTGCTCTGACGGTGATCATTTCATTTTCGTGGCATGCATGTGAGCGTGGTTCGAATTTCCTGTTGTTGACTTGGTCTCAGGAGGCTCGGCTGGTCAAACGTACAACAGCCTCTGGCCGCCTGTGCACGTGAGAGAAAGGAGGAGAGTCCACGTGAACATGCCACCTCAGTCAACGAGAATATTTCGAGCCGAATGTACGTGCCTAGCAGAGACTTTTGCTTTGAGCGTTTTAGACTGCTAAGGCAAACTCTTCTCTCCAAGCTTTGTTGATGAGTATGTGGATTTGCTTCTTCTACCGGTGATAGAAAAATGAATCTTAACGACTTTGCTCCGGCTTGTAGTTTAAGTTAGTTTTTTAGTTCTCGCATTTGGGGTGCTTGGGTGGATGTCAACGTTCCTTGTTTGAGTTTGTCTTTCGACTATCGATTCTCCTCAATTTCGTCCATCGAAATGTTTTAGACGAAGCTTCAACGTAGATTTCTGTTGTCTGGGTTAAGATTTTCTCGCCGTATGTGCGCAACGGCGAGATTTGTTGGCATTTGTTTCAGATCTATTCAAGAGTCTAATATAATCTGCAGCGGTGCCTGCGGCTCGTTCTAACAGCGCCGGCAGTGGTTGTTCTGTGGTCTAGAGGCGTCGATGTCATTTTTATTATATTTAAGGTGATTTGCATTGCTGATTAACTATATAACAAATCTGAAACGTTTTCTAGAAAAAGAAGTACGTGCCTACTGTACTACTCCACTTTAGAGCCGAAAATGGCAAGAAGAAATTCATGCATGCATAAATTGAAGTCATCACGTTGCTGCTTCTGCGTGACGGCTAAGAAGAAACTTTGCAGGGAACAGCTCAACCAAACGCAACCACCACTCCGTCCCAATCAATCATGGCGCTGCCACCAGTTTCGGAAGGAATGCCAGGCAGGGCAGAGACCCGTCCGTCCGTCCCGGTCCCACTCCGCAGAGCCGCCGGCCACGTCGGCGCACACGTCGTCGGCCGCGTCGGCGCACGCAGGAAAAGCCGTCCACGTCGGCCACGTGCTCGCGAAAGGAGAAAAAAAGGGGCGAGCTCGCGAGGAACATCTGTGCTTTTCCTCCGCTGCCCTGTCCCTCTCTCTCTCTCCCTCTCGGCGCAATCCATCCATTATTCTCTCGCTTATTATTATTCCCCACTCCCCTCTCCCTCTCTCTCCCTCCCCGACTCGCTGCTGCCTGCTGCGGACGCCGCCGCCGTAGAGGAGCGAGAAGGTGTGCCGCCGCGTCCGGGGGATCCGCGCCTCCTGCTTCGGCTGCGCGGTGGGCGCCTCATGCGGTGGTCCGGAGGCGGGGGCGCTTGCCGGGGTAGACGCGGTGGTTCGGGGCGGATGGCTCGCTGGTGCTTGGAGATTGGTGTGATTTGACGGGATTCGGCGGAGGCGCTGGGTTTCGTGGGGTGCCAGGGTTTCGGCGGTTGCGTGTGGGGGGGCGTGGGTGTTTGCTGCTCCCTGAGGCCGATCTGGCGGCGCTCGTGCGGGGGAGCGAGCTGATTCGACGCGATTCGGAGGTGTGGCGGCGGGATCTTCGTGAGGCTCTTGTTGCGAGGGGGTAGGAGGAGGAGGTGGTGTTAGCCCCCCCATGGGGCTCGCGCCGCCGGAGCTGGGGCAGTTCGACGGGTGGGAGAGCTCCGGCGAGGAGGAGCGGGAGAGGTGGGGATGGTGCCGCCGCAGCAGCAGGCGCGGCCGCCGCCTGCCCCGGAAGGGCGGCGAGGAGGACGCCGGCGTCGCCACCGGGTGCTGCATCCGGCTGTGGCCCATGGGCAACTGCCCGCCGCAGCCGCGCTCCAAGGTCGACACCTCCACCAGCAGCGCCAGCACACACGGCGGTAATGTCTCTCTCTCTCTCGGGGTGTTGCTTTCCATATCTGCGGTTGATGCAATGCATGCATGCCCTAGTTGGTCATGGCCTATATTAGTCTGTTAGGTTGTTAATGCTGATGGTGTGTGCCTCTTCGACAGTGTGGCTTTGGATGTTTAGATTCAGATTCCATGTAATGGATGGATGCCGTAGTTGGTTGTCGGTTATAGTTTGTTAGACTGTTAATGCGTGCGAACGTGCGCCGCAGTCACGTGTCGTTTTGGATGTTTCGGTTTGATTAATGTATGCCGTAGTTGGTCGACGGTTACAGTTCGTTAGATTCTTATAATGCTGAGGATGTGTGTGTTTTCGTGGTTAAATTGCTGGGGAGCTGAGTGAACTACATGTGAGTACAGCTTGGCACAAAAATCTTTGGCCGTTGCAACGTTGTCGAGAAATGAATGTACAAATGTCCTAGTAATTAGTATGACAAGCCGACAAAACATATGAATTGTGAAATAGTTGGCGAATTCTAGCATTCTATTGCATATTTAGCACCGCATTTCTAGCTGAGCTGTTAGTCTGTTAATGCTGATGACGTGTGCCGTGTTCACGGTGTCGTTATGGATGTTTCGGTCTGATGCAGTTGTGGATGTTCTAGCTGACTGTTAGTCTGTTAGTCGGTTACAGTTCGTTAGATTTTTTAATGCTGAGGATGTGTCTGTTTTGGTGGTTAAATTGCGGGAGAGTTGAGTGAACTATGTGTGAGTGCACTAGTGCAGCTGGGCACAATAATCTTTGGTCGTAGCCACGTTGTCAAGCAATGAATGTAGAAATGTCCTAGTAGTATGACAAGCCGACAAAACACATTAATCGTGAAATAGTTGGTGAATTTTACCGAACATTGAGCACCGTATTTCTAGCTGAGATTCAGGTGTCGTCATCACCTAATTAATTAATGTGAAATTGAAGGATGAGATTCTGGAATAGCAAGTGTACATGTGGGACTAGTGGCATGAGTGCTTTCATGAGTATCTATTTTTAGAATAGCATGGTATGTTGTTGCTTCACACAGGTTGCACTAAATCCTGTAACAATTTAATGAGAATGATGCACAGGTTGCACTAAAGCATGATGTAGAGCTACGAGAAAGGACTCCAGTTGGCATATGGGTCCGTAGTTTCTGTCATGTTTATTAACCTTTGCCAGTGAATCCCTTCTCCCCTTCTCCTTCAGAGAAACCTATTTCTATTCCTTCTTTCCGTTTTTTTTAAAAGGTAGATTATTCAGCTAGGTATTTGAAGGAGAAGCCTATTTCTGCTTCTTCTATTGGAAATTTCTGATTAAATGGTTGCCTATTCAACTAGGTGTTTATGTAGGGGAGAGATGTTTCTTGATCCTTGAAAGGTAGGACCAGGTATCTGCACTCAACGATACCAGCAACTGATATGTGAAATGGCATTCTGGTGTGAGCGTATTGTAAACAAGATTAAGTTGGTAATTAATAGCCTCTCCAAGTCCAACACTGCTTTTCTAAAAAAAAGGTCCAACACTGCCATTCTTTGTCAAACAGTCACCTGGAGCATTTCTGTTGAGCCTCTCCTAATGCATCTATGCTCCGATTCCCCACCTACATCCTCGCATTACTACTTGCTTCTTCAAGCTGGCAGAAATTGTAGTTCTCTCTAATCAAGAGTGTGAGTAACCACAGCAACTTGCAAGGTCGTTTATTTGTGTCTGCCAGCTTTTGTAATTTGCTCTTCTGTAATGCAGTGATAGAAATATGTAGGTTCACTTCGGTTACTTAGATTCATATTTGTGGCCTTGTGGGTATACATGGAGTTGCTTATCTAAAATATCATTTTATTCTTGAAGTTGGTACATGTGCTACAACTTAAAATACATTTCTACCAGTACCTCTTCCTCTAGACATCGGATTATAGTTGATGAACAGATCTTGTGAGCCCCAAGCACCAAAACGTCTCTTAGGGAGTTTGCTGTTGTTATATCAGTTAATTGTATTTAGTATGTGTTTGTGTATGCCCCATGCTTAAAATTACACTTCACTGTCCTGCGGGGATGCCTCAGACTTGGCTGTGTAGATTGAAATTATGTTTATTCTTATTATTACCGTGGGGACATTCTTGTTTTATTATGGTATACTAAAACTGTTACTCATTGCATGGAACAGCAGAAAAGTCAGCAGAAAATGGTAGCAGGAACCAACCTGTTGTGTCAGTAGTCTCAGGCTCGACATCTACTAGTAATGCTGAGAGCAGCTCATCAGCATCTAAAGCTGGAGGAGAGGAAATAAAGGTTTCCTCTAAGTTGCGCAAGTTTGGATTCAGTGATCTAAAATGCGCCACACGGAACTTCAGACCCGAGAGTCTTCTCGGTGAAGGGGGTTTTGGATGTGTGTTTAAAGGGTGGATCGAAGAGAATGGAACTGCGCCTGTGAAACCTGGTACAGGTCTTACAGTTGCTGTCAAGACGCTCAATCATGATGGTCTTCAAGGGCACAAAGAATGGGTGGTGTGTGCTTTGTTACTTCAAGCTATGTTTATTTTGATCTTCACTATCCAATTTCATTAGGATTCCCAATGATTCTCCTCCATATTCTATTTGCAGGCAGAAGTTGACTTCCTTGGCAACCTTCACCATCCCAATTTGGTCAAATTAATTGGATATTGTGTTGAAGATGACCAAAGATTGCTGGTATATGAATTTATGCCGCGTGGAAGTTTGGATAATCATCTGTTCAGAAGTATGTACTGACCAGTTCTCAAGCACTTGAAGCTTAAAATTTTTCATAGAGCCTTTGTCCCGTTTTGTTCATCATTTTTTCTTTTGAGGATAACATGTTCCAAAGTGTTTGCCCATTGCATCACTCAGTTGGAAAATATTGTTTATTTCATGCAAATTCGAAGCTTACATAAGTTTTGATTCATATATAGGGTCTCTTCCTCTCCCATGGTCCATCAGAATGAAAGTTGCTCTTGGGGCAGCACAGGGTCTTTCCTTCCTTCATGAAGAAGCAGAAAGACCAGTCATTTATCGTGATTTTAAAACATCTAATATACTGCTAGATTCGGTAAGTATTGAATCCTTGAATTTATTTCATTGCGCATCACATGACTCAAATAGTTGCATCCTGTTCATACGTGTAAATGTTGCTCTTGCAGGAATACAATGCAAAGCTCTCAGATTTTGGGCTTGCCAAAGATGGTCCTGTAGGTGACAAAACTCATGTGTCTACTCGAGTAATGGGAACCTATGGTTATGCAGCTCCAGAGTATGTCATGACAGGTAAGTGCTTCATCAGACATTACTTGCCAGCTCTGGAAGAGTGAAAGATACTTCCAGAACAACTTAGCTAGATTTGGAGTACTTACGTAGGTTACTATGCATCATATGATCATTGTCATTGACGTACTTAAGATATGAAATGATGCTTGTTGGATAGTGGTAAATGGCATGAATACAGACATACAGTTTAAGCAATTTCTTGGTATTATACAGAAGTTTAACTAGTAGTGTTGGCTTTGTCGGGTGTAACTAATTTGTGTGCATCTATCCAATCATGCAAGAAGCCCTTAGTGCCCTCATGTATAACTGATTTCCTGGCAAAAATAATATGCTCCAATCTACCAAAATCAACTATTTTGCTAATGCAGATCCCAGTGTCTTCTTAATTTAAAGGCAATGTTGGTGCTTGATACTGGAATGCTGGTTGGTTAAATTGTTCAATTATTATTTTTTAGATAGATGTCTTCTCCTTGTAGTGTCCAGTTACGCGATATTTGTTCTTATGTTACTAGCTTTCATAACATATTTTCTGGATTTCAGGTCATTTGACATCAAAGAGTGACGTCTATAGCTTCGGTGTGGTGCTGCTTGAGATGATGTCAGGACGAAGGTCAATGGACAAGAACCGCCCAAATGGCGAGCACAACCTCGTGGAGTGGGCGCGCCCCCTCCTAGGAGAGAGACAGCGTTTCTACAAGCTAGTCGACCCTCGGCTGGAGGGCAATTTCTCTGTCAAAGGTGCCCAGAAGGCTGCACAATTGGCACGCGCATGTCTGAGCCGGGACCCCAAAGCCCGGCCGCTGATGAGCCAAGTGGTTGAAGCTCTCAAGCCACTGTTGAACCTCAAGGACATGGCCAGCTCCTCCTACTTCTACCAGACGATGCAAGCGGAGAGGATGGCACATTCGAGCAGCATGAACGGCAGGAACAGCCATAGCCTCAAGGTGCACGGGTCTTTTGCCCGCGCAAGCGCAAACGGGCAGCAGCCGATGAGGAGCATGTCTGATGGCCCCCGCGCGTCCCCGTTTCGCTACTCGCCAAAGCCGAACGTGAAATAACCATAGCTCCGCGTCGCTTCGTAATCCTGGTCGAACCTAGAGTCTCTCCAGATCATTCTGGGGGCGGTGGAACTTGGGTCGGGGCGGCAGGTGCCGCAGGTGAACATTGTTGTGCGACATGAATTGATGTCTGTCTGTCTGTGTGTCGTGTAGATTTGACATGTGAAAAGATATAGGTGGAAAAAGAAGATGCAGGCGTTGAGATCTCTCGTGGGTGCTTTGCGTTGAAGGTTTATCTCAACTGGATGCTGCTATACATCTCTTTTCTCTTTTAAAGAATGATCTGAAGTGCTCTTCATCCTCCCTCGGGTGGCACTTGGTTAGGAAACAGTCCATGTGCCACTTGGAGAAGAGATGGTGAGTCACGGCAGCCAATCAGTCATCTTTGGCTTGGCACGCACGCACGCGTTTTAGGAGAGGAGGCATCTTACGCGTACAGGTGCTGCAGGCTGCGAGCACATGAGCTCGATGCCATTTCCTCGCTGGCTTGTTGCGTACAGAGAGAGATAGGATAGGACCTTTATGTGGCTCTTGTACCAGGCAAGCAAAGCATCGCCTCACGAGGAGGCAATGTCTACAAGAAAAACGGGCAGCCATTGTACTTGTACCGTGGTGGTTGGGGCGTTCGTCTCCTAGCGCCCATTTTAGACGCCAGAGGAACGCTAGGTCCGGCGGTTAGGGATGGACGGTGAAGCTGATGCAACGTTCCTCCCTGATTAACCGGTTCTATCATTGCGCGGCTCCATCGCCCTCTTTCTCATCTGTCTGCCCAAAACCAATGAAAAGACGAAGAGAATCTGCAGCTTCCGATGAACTGCCGTGGTGGTGGTGTGGAAGGAAGACCCGGTTGCGGTTGCCAGTGGCAAGTCTTCCAGTTCTGTCCCCATGGAGTTGCGCGGATGGTGCAGTGCCATCAGCATCAGATGTTAACTACAGATTTGGCATACGAACTTTTCCGCCGGTGAGTCAGGCTTGAGATTTCTGCCTAGCGGCTAATGAGTTAAGAGTCATCTAAGATTGATTAATGGATCACTGGCAAAGGCGTGCATGCAGGTCTCCTCCTTGTGCATGCCGTTGGCTTTGGGCGAAGCACGCCTGCAAGGTTTCTGCCTACAAGTTCGCAACGGAACTAGACTGTTTTTTTACTTGTCAAGCACAGCCCTTGAAGCCATTTATTATTCATTCAGCAAACGTACGAGTCTGAGTGCATGATGGCTTCTCGCAACAAAGAAAAGAAAAGAAAAAAAATAATGCATGATGGCGCTCAAGAATTCAGGGATTACATCAAAAAAAAAAAATCGAAAAGGGGGGTCAGCCCGGCCTGGGATTACATCAAATGTTACACTTTGCATGCCAACGGAAAGAGCATGTTTCGTTCAAGTATCGGCCATCTCATTTTTGCATCTCTTCCGTTAAACTTCATCTCAAACCCCTGAAAACGTGAGAGAAGGATGTGCGTCTCTCTGATTACAGGAACCCTTAATCGACCGATCCTTTCCTCCATGCCAATCGTCCACAAAAGTTTGGCAACCAGATTATCTTGATCCTTGTCCATCCTTTCTCAACCGCCAACAATATAGCATCCCGGCAGGCCAGGGCTTCGCACACAAAAAGGATCAGTGACACCATACAATGAGCACACCTCCCTGCAATGAAGGCTCCATTGTGATCTCGCGCCACCATACGTGCTCCCGCACACCCTTTGGAGACGTCAATAGCCCCATCGGTAGTAAGCTTCGCCACACGCCCGTGTGGTCTTCAAATAGCTCTGCTCGGCTTTGGTACATGGGGTTTGGCTGGCCCGTCCAATGCTCCGATAAGCTCTTCTATAATCTGCATTGAGCGGTTGGGTTGGTATTTAATCTCCTCGTGAGTGTACTTGTTCCGGTTACTCCACACAGCCCACATCATAGGTATTGCAATGGTTGCACTCTCTTTGACCGGTGAACATTGGGTATAGCAGATCTCTCGTCCATGTCGAAGGATGCATTGTGGATCGGAGAAAAGAATAGGTTCCTTGCAGTCGTAAGGTGCACCCGGGCAAGTGTCCTGCACTATGTCACGAGGGAAAACTAGCCGTTTTTGACGGAGGAGTGTTTTTCACGTACCGACCAAGACTGGCCACTTCTTCTACTAGTAGACCGAGTCATCGCCACAACCAGGTCCTACTCTTTTTGGAGAGTGTGGTACATGAGGAATGACATCAATTTCGTCAAAACAAGAGTTCACCATTGTTGCACCCAAGTCGTTCTTCGGAAGCTATGTTTACTCTCCCCTCGGAGCTAAGCATGTGTGTGGTGCTTGATAGCTGATACAAAAGGCAAGGAACTTGCCGGTGCATTTGTTCGGTATTCTTTCTGTTGCGAAAGATAAGTGGTCGGATGTTGGACATCGCCACTCGCGGAGTTGGGTGAAAGTACAATTACGCGCGAAGTAGCTAGGTTAGACAAAAGGGTTTTCTTTTCTTTTGTTATGCACAATAATGCACATGAGTGTGTTCATGAGCTTGTCGCTCATGATTACAAATATGTTTATGATTACTCTATGTCGCGCGCAACGCGTTAGTCGACTTTCGCACGGAAGAGATCGGCCGCGATTCACCGCGCGACATGTGTTCAATTAGGTCCTCGTCAGCCTAGCTCACGAGCGTTTGCAATATGAGCTATTTGACGCTTGGAGGTTTGCAACATGACACATGTTGCACCCGCCTTTTCAAACAGTCCAGCCTTTTTTGATTATTGCAACATGCCCTGTGTTGCCACCGCAACAATACCTTCGTGACCGACACACAATCAATTATCAGTCGGTTGAGTGCGAGCGTTTTCCTTAATAATCTATAAAGCTATATTCTCTGAAAAACAAAACAAAATTATTCTTTAACCAAGGAGCCCCTTTTTAGAAAAATATAAGTAAACATGACGTGGAGTATCTGCTCCCGAGCTCAAATGCTCCCTAATAAACAGTAAAATCATAAATATGGTAAACAATTGCAAAATTTTCAAAAAAAAGTGATAAACTTTGACAAATGTTTTTGCGTGCTTGATTTTATTATCATGAAATGACATTCATGAAAGTCGTGGCAAAAAAAGAGCGATGCTCCAAAAAAGCTATTTTTGGAACCATTTTGGTGTACTGATTGTGTTTTTCCATGAC
The DNA here is from genome assembly GCA_032464435.1 of Aegilops umbellulata. Lineage (NCBI taxonomy): Eukaryota > Viridiplantae > Streptophyta > Magnoliopsida > Poales > Poaceae > Aegilops > Aegilops umbellulata. The sequence goes on from CP136058.1 coordinate 339,784,415, forward strand.
TTAAATGTCAATTCGTGATGAAATTTGTCTCGTGATGAAATTTGTCAAGCATACAAAAACATTTATCAAAGTTGGTCACAAAAAAATCATGTTTTTATTTTTTTAATTTTACTATTCATCCCGAGCTCATTTGAGCTCAGGAGCACAAGAGGACTTTCGGTAATAATTACGCAGATTGACACTTCCAAATTGCAAAGGACGATAAAGAGCATTTGCAGAGTCGGGTTTTTTACCCTCTTGGTACATTAGTATATATAGGGCCCACATGTCTGTGACATGTTTTAGAACAATCCTCGAGTTTCGGTCCCTTTTTCCTCACAACTAAACCATAACAGTTGTTATGTGTTGCCTGTAAAAAAAAACAGTTGTTATGTCAAAAATAAAAATTAACAGTTCTACGGAGATTACATAAGTATCTTCCAATAAAAACATCTCCAACTGTAGAACCGCCACCTCCCCTGCCTCCCATATCTTGTAGTATACTCCTATAACAACTTATCCTTTTATATATTCGCAAAAAATGGTTATCCTACGATATGGTTATGTTTTGGTGTGATATAATTATCTTGTTTTTTTTTCTCGAAAGGGATATATTTTCTTGTTACATGGCTGATGAAAACAAAAGATTTACGGACCTATTTTCCATTCCAGGGAAAAGATATATGTATATCTGTTAGACCATCGGCTCCATCAAGACCACAAGATGGGCACAGCAAGATCTGAACCGTCCATCAGCCTTCTCCTGTTGCTGCCGCCCGTATATATACGCCACACAGCCACAATCCCCAGCCCAGGAGGGTTTCTGGCTCAGCGCTGAAGAAGCGGAAAACCCCAGGCGCCCAACGACCTTCCTTCCGGCGAAACCATCCGACTCCTCCCTCGTCTCCCTGCTCGCCGAGGCTCAGCTCAGGGTGACCGATCTCTTCCCCCCTCCCGTTCTCGTTGGAATTACGCGGTAGATCAGATTGATGCATTGTGCGCCGTCTAGGTTTTCTAGATGGGGTCTCTCCATGTCTTTCGTTGTTCGCCTTCTTGTTCCGCCAGTCGCAAGATTTCCCCCCCTTGTAGGCCCCCGTCGGCGGTAGCTGCAATTCTGTCCAAATTCGTAATTTTTTCTGAGAGGGAGTGGCCCTGCTTCAGATGGCAAAGGGTGATCTTTGAAAATTCGAGACGGTTTTGGTCGATTACTCAATCAATTGCCTACTGGTATCGTGGTTTCGTCCAACATGTGCGCCCCTGTGGGTTGTAGTCGAACGTGATGTCTTATGCGTCGTGCTTTCTTGATCGCTTCTTAGGTAGTTATTATAGTTTGCAGACCCTTGAATTTGCGAGCAGGCCATTAAATAGTAGATTGCAGAATTTTGGGGGTTTTTGTGAAATAATAGTTGATTTGTTAGTGTCAAATTGCAGATTTTTAAGTTGCTTGGTAGTCAGATTACTTTGGTAATTAAACCCCTATGCGGCCGTCTTGCGGGCTAGCCTGAGTTGTCATGTATTTGTATGGCTGTATCTCTTAAGCTACTCCCTTCGATCCAAAATAAGTGCCCAGTCTTGAACTGGGGTTGGTTCACAACTGCCACCCTTTTTGTGGATCGGAGGTAGTACCTATTAGGAATTCCAGCCAGGTGGCCCCTTCACCTCTGATTTAAGTCGCCCACTGCACTTAGCTTATTTCTTTCACAATTCACCAATCTGTACTTAGTTATTCTGGCAAAGCTGTACTTCGTAGTTGTATTTGTCTGAATTTTTCTTCAGTTGTTTTGTTCTGTCTTATGGTAACTGGTTTTGAAAGCATGTGTTGCATCATGAATTTATGTATGTATTTTCAGATGTCTCACTGTTTCAACTTGTAATGGTATTGCAAATTGGTCACAAACCCTATCTGTAATACTCTTTGCTTGAAGTAGGATAATATGAAATGTTATGTACTGGCCAAGGTTGCCACCTGTAATGTGTGAACCACATTGTGTACAAGTTTAGCACGCCATATATCTGTAGTCTTATTGATGATTTTATCCTCATGATAATTGATATATTTATTGATGTGCGTGCCGTGTGATTATAATTCCTTTTTGTACATTATAAACTTAATTTTGGGAAGTACTAATTGATATCTCAACCATTTACCAACATTTGGCGTTATGCCATCTACCTTACAAGTTGGTAGCCAGATAATCAGTAGGTTGTTCAGAGACTTGGCACTTAGTAGGCTATCTACCATGTATTTGGTCTGCTGCTGCATACTTGCTGCTATATCTGATGTCAGTTTGGAACTTTAAAAGTTTGGTTATCCTTGGATGATGAACAATTCATCTTTGCCTTTGCAGTTTGCACAGTCGACATTTATGACTTCACTGAAATTTATTTAATTACTATCTTTTCCATTGTGCAGATAAACCATGGGTGGCGTTTTGGGTTTAGTGCAGGTTGATCAGTCAACTGTAGCTATCAAAGAAACTTTTGGGAAGTTTAATGAGGTCCTGGAGCCTGGTTGCCACTTCTTGCCTTGGTGCATAGGGCAACGGATTGTTGGTTACCTCTCACTGCGTGTGAAACAGCTAGACGTCCGATGTGAAACCAAAACAAAGGTATTCTCTTATATCATCATATCTGTACTTATTTAATACCTTGCTGAAGCAATCTTAACAAATGAAAAACACTTATGCACTTATGCATTGTTCCCATTTGGGTGTTTTCTCTGTTCTACAAATAAAAAACACTTTCCTGCTTCTTTCAACTCTGATATCTTAATCTGTGCCCATTCAGGATAATGTCTTTGTGACTGTTGTTGCTTCTGTCCAATACCGTGCCCTTGTTGATAAGGCATCTGATGCCTTCTACAAACTGAGCAACACAAAGCAACAAATCCAGTCGTACGTCTTTGATGGTAAGTTACCTGTCCACGAAATTTCGCTAAATATTTTGACTACATCCCTTGTCTGTGTCCAGTTTCAGCCTTATGTTCGTACTTTTATCCTCAGATATTTAACTGAAGCTGCAGATTTTCTATTTCATATGGTTGTCAATTTACTGAAATTCACGTGCTTCCTTTAATATGCTTGTTAACACCAGTTTCTTGTTTAATTTTTAATCCAAAGGAGAAGATTTGTATGTTTTTTACCCTTTTGTGTGCAATTAGTAATAAAGCTATGTGTCTTGTTTCAGTTATTAGAGCCACTGTCCCAAAGCTGGAGCTGGACGATGCATTTGTGCAGAAAGATGACATTGCAAAAGCTGTTGAAGAGGAGCTTGAAAAGGTTCTTGTTCACTGTCCTGTTGTCCTAGAGCACAGAGATTATCTTGACTGACCTGATTTGCAAATGTTGTAGGCAATGTCTATGTATGGGTATGAGATTGTGCAAACTCTGATAGTTGACATTGAGCCTGATGTGCATGTCAAGAGGGCAATGAATGAGATCAATGCAGGCAAGTCTAATGATCATTTGCTTTCAATCCACATACAACAGATTAAACTGACAGCAAAACATATATATACTAGATGATCTGATGCGTGCTCAGAATTATCTTTTGCATATCTGACATGAATGTGGTTTTGTGAAACAGCTGCTAGGATGAGGTCGGCAGCCAACGACAAAGCAGAGGCTGAAAAGATTCTCCAGATTAAACGAGCAGAGGGTGAAGCCGAGTCAAAGTACTTGGCTGGTGTGGGCATTGCAAGGCAGCGTCAGGCTATCGTGGATGGTCTGAGAGACAGCGTCCTCGCCTTCTCAGAGAACGTCCCTGGCACCACTGCGAAGGACATCATGGACATGGTTCTGGTTACCCAGTACTTCGACACCATGAAAGAGATTGGGGCCTCATCGAAGTCTTCTTCGGTGTTCATCCCCCATGGTCCTGGAGCCGTCAAGGATGTGGCATCGCAGATCAGAGATGGGCTCCTCCAGGCCAACACTCTCTAAGAGGAGGACCATTGGAAAGGATAGCTTCTGTTTTGCAAGAGTTGTGAAGTTCTTCATCATTCACCATTACCCTAAAAACATATTTTATGCGATAGATATTTGGCAAGGTTGTGAGTAATTTATCTACCTGTGTGAGCTACTACGTTAAGTTGTGAATTTTACATGGTGTGAACTACTACCTAGATAATCAGACTTGCATGGAGTGGGTTTCTGTAAGAAAAGTTTAGCCAGATTCCTGAATGGTACCTGTTGCTGCTTGCAAGTGAGCCTGGATGTTTACCAGTCTTATAATTATTATTTGGTGATACTCTATTATGGTGTTTGTGTGTTTTTGTGCTGAGTTTATCTCGGCCGGATTGAGCTTAATGGTTTTCTAGCCCTTTTCATTTGGCCATCAGAATTTTGTGCAGTTGTTCTCATTAAGTGGCAATGGCAGATTTCGATGGTTCCGTCATGTGAATGGGAATTGCTACAATTGCAGTCCACACTCTCAATTCCTGATGATTTAAAGTGTACCTATAACTGTACAAGTGCACACTGTAAATTCGATACAATTTATCAGGCATTTACACATGGTAAATATTGGTCTTGTGCAGGTAGCACTGACACTGAATATGCTTGTGGCAAACTGATGCAACTCCGGTGCCCTACCTGGTTGAAGGTCAAGGGCACCAGGTTCGCAGGCTTCTGATGGAGCAAGTTGGGCACTGCGATCGGGCATCGGACTTGACGTTGAGACCCTGCAGGTTCCAGGCGTCCATGTACTCCATCCTCCACTCTTCCCGTAGCTCCGCAGAATCGCGGCACCATTGCCTAGTGAGTGTAATTCAGGTCACGGGTTACCGATCAAAAATAACTACTACTACTGCATATATACGCTGAACAAAACACAAACAGCTCAAGATTTTGTGCTTCAGAAGGCGTCCGTAAGTTGATCGGGGAGCTCAAACTGACTTGATCGACATAAAAGTACAGCAGGCAATCTGTCGAACACCGCGCGTGCAGGTGCAGGTGCGGGAAGAGGGGGAGCTGACCTGCAGACGAGGGAGCAGCTGAGGAGGTCGACGCAGTCCAGCTGCGAGAAGACCCGGGAGATCACGTCCGCCGGCGCCCGCAGCGCCGCCGGCGTGGCGAGGTCCCCTTCTTCGTTTGGCGGCAGTGCCATGGCCGATCCGTTGTCCCAACAAGGTCCAGTTCTTGGATTGGCTCCTTAGAAGTCCTGGAGCTCTCGTCTCCTCCGCGTTTGATTGGTCCCCTGCCTTTGGATCCTAGGCGAGACGGGAAGATGATTTGTGGACGAAACTAAGCCCGATGATGCCGTGTTAGCGAAATGGCGGAGGAGATGACGAGGCGAGCTTACGAATTGTTCGACTCTGACAGTGATGCGCAAATTGATGTGCACGGTCGGGAAGGTGACGTTTCCGCATATGTGTCTCGCGGCATGTGGTCGGCAAAGTGATTTGATTATTGGGAGATGTTGATTACAGCATCTAGTACACACTGTTTCCTCCCTAAACGTCTGAAATGTCCTCCCGATTAGTGACTGGACAAATAAATGGCCCAACCGAACCCTATCACCCCTAACCTAAATGGGTAGACTGGCCGGCACCCTCAAACTGAGACTAAATTTGGGGGCAATATGAGGGAATTGCGGACGCGCCGGACACGCTCTGACACCTCGCTCCATGTCATATCCGTCCACATGATCCCACCTACAGCCACCCAATCCTCCTTCCTCTCTCATCTATCTCGCGTGGAGCACGCAACAACGCCGGCAGAGGAGGCGGTGCCTCGCGGCGGCGACGGGTGGGCGGACGAGGTTACTGATGACGTCATGGACGACGACGAAGCAGTTGACGACCTTGCATAGCTGTCGCGTATGTGTGCTGGCCGCAACCGTGGGTGGGCGGACGAGGCTACTGATGACGGTGTGGACGACGGCGAGGGAAGCGGTTGACGACCTCGCGTAGCTGTCGCGTGTGCGTGCTGGCCGCGAGTGTGCTGACTTGCTGCTATAGACGCGTGCGGGCCACCACACGCCCGTGATGGGGTGTGTGTGCTTGCCGTCGTAGCCGCGACCGTGTGGGTGTGCTGACTGGCCGCTGCAACCGCGTGCTGCCCACCATAGCCCCGTGATGGGATGTGTGCTGGCTGAAATAGCCGCGACTGCGTGCTGGCGTGCGTGCTGACCACTAAGGGCATCTCCAACAGTTGTAAGATAGGCGTTGGTAAATTTACCACCTAGGACATAGTGATGACGTGTCATGTAATAAATGTGGAGAGAGAGCAAAGTTGTATGTAGATTAACCAACAACCTTTGCACAAGCTCCAAGGTGAAACAGAGAGCAATCACATTTATTTTTTCACCATTTATTGGATAACTTAGATACAACCCATTGGAGTAGTTGTATGATAGCTTGTTGGTTGATGATATGGACATTTTACTAACAAGACTAACATACAACCTGTTGGAGATGCCCTAAGCGTCGCGTGCGGGCCTTCAGGGCAACTCCAACGCACTACCCCGTCTGGTCCGCGAGTGTCCGTATAGGCCCAAACGGATAGACGCCACGGCCCAACGCGCATCGGCATCCGCAAATTTTGTCCGCTTCGCGTCCGGCCTGCCTCATTTCCAGAGCAAAATTGCTTCTGGTTTGCGTCCACACAGACAGCAAATGGACGGGCACGCGCTTGCTTCTCGTCCGTTTCCGGGACGCGTGGCGGCCGCCCACCTACCTCCACCGCCCAAAATAACTGCACACGCGCGACGGACCCCGTCTGTCAGCCACACAGCTGCCCAGGTCGTCGTCCTTCTTAATGTGGAAGCCGTGGGCCGGCCAGTCGACAACTTCCACTTTGAGCCCAGCTGCCTCCTCGAGCCTCGACACGAGCAAGCAAACCCTAGCCGCTGGCACATCCCCTCGCCACGGGCTGGCATTGGGTTGGCAAGGGGAAGATCGACTGTCGCCACTCCCGCCTCCCACCGGATTTGCTCTACGAATGTAGGTACGCCGCGCATTCCCTGCTCTGGGATACGTGGCTTCGCAACGAGCATGACCTACGACGGGAATCCTTTTTTGCCGGACGTACTCCAACCCGCGTCGGCCGCGTCCTGCTCGTGCTCGGAGCCCGCCCCATACACGCAGGCGTAAGCGTGTGCACGGCCTCATGCCAGCGCCGTCCCCGTCCCCGCCACCACCACCTCCCATGACCGAGGAGGGAGGAGGCCGAGCTCACACTACAAAAAAAGACACATCCATGGCATTATGGCTCGAACAAGAACTTTTTCTGTCATGGTTATGACATTTCTATGACGATAATTGTGATAAAAACACGTATCATCATAGATGTGGTGGGCTCCTACTTCTATGACAAAAAATTATGACAGAAATGGGCTTTTCGTCCTAGGCGGGCATGAGATGCACCTGCATGACATTCTTTGGGCCGTTCATGACATAGAAATCATGATAGAAGTGAGGACGAGGAAAATTTCGGGGAGTTCCCGGTTACTATGGGTGGTCGGGCCGAGTGATGCAGTGTGGTTTGCACATTTCTCTCATACGCGCTTGCGTGCGAGGAATTCGCTAATTGACCCGAGGGAGGCATTCGCTTACTGAACTCGAGCGATCGCACTAGCTAGCTACGTTACTGAACACACAATTGATCCCACTATGTACTGAAGCCGATCGATTACTTTGCTGCTAACCGAACCCGAGGGATTCCATCGCTGCTAATTAACCCTACCTTCCTTCGCTGCTAACTGAACTCGAGCGATCGGTCGCTGCTACATGCTGCTTACTGAAGCCATTGCATCGAGCCCCCGTGCGAGACGTAGCCAGCTGGGTCGCCTCTTGATGAACAGTTCCCGTTGCTGCCGTGCGCATACTTAGAACAAGTCGAGATTTGCATCGTTCGAGCCCCTTGCACGAGACGTGGTGAGTTGACCCCGGTCACACACGCTCGGCAAAATGAGGTCGTATGCACGGGCGAGCGATCAAATACGGTTATACAGGCCCAATCGGTTCCTGTCGTAAGTACATCCCACACAGTCAGTCCCAAACAAATGTTTTCGTTTGTTATGTACATTCCACACAGTCAATCCAAGGAATACATTTCCGTTCTTATGTACATCCCACACAGTCAATCCAGGGAAAATGTTTCAGTTCGTATATACATCCCATACATTTTTATGTATAGCCTCGTGTGTGATAGGTGTAACTATCACACACGCTCTACCTCGGTTAACCGTTTGTTTTTAATCAACTACATCACATTGGGATATCCATCACAAGCACTTTTACTGCTTGAACCGTTTGTAAAGTTCCATGACCCATTTAGCAGGTTTATTAGTTTATAATTAATAATTCCAGTATTACACAAATTCACATTTCATATCGAACAACTGTTTGCCAATTTCATATCAGGCACATAAATATATTTTAACGTCACAATATGATAGCTACATGAAAACAACACATTACAACATATAGCTAGTTCACCTTCATAAGAACAATATTAGAACAATATATTCATTTCCCTAATCGAGATCATCCAGACTCGTCTTATCCACCTCTGCTTTTAGTTCAGTAAGAATCTGTTTTGCACTGGCCAAGTGGAAAAGTGCCTCCTCCTTCGCGAACACCATCTTAGCAAAGTATAATTTAAAAAATCTGAGCTCATTCTCCATCTTCCTCTTTTTATCCCGCATATTCAAATATTCTCCAGTGTTGACAATACTTTCTCTAAGTCTACCTCTGGTCTCTTCCTCATACATGCTCCAGAGCTTTGCTAGGCACATCTTCAAAGACTGTGGCCACTCTTGATCAACCCACTTCAGGTAAGAACACTTCCCTTCATCCTATAATATTTAAAACTATATCAGTAACAATTGTAGGGGAAATGGGTTTCTAGCAACATAGAAAATCACCAAATACATATTTTGAAAACTGAAGAAACAGGTTAATTATGACATATCTTCTCAAAAAGATCAACGTGCAAATGAATTAATTGCTACTGAGACAACATCCAAATTCAGAAACATTAGAAGCTATAATTAACTACAAGAATGCTGCAAGTTCTTAGTCATGTATTATAAATAACAAATTGAACATTTTATGAGGAAGCTAAATATAACTGCAACAACATAGCGACAGTGTTTGGATGACAGCAAATTGATACTAACAGGTGTGTACATGCACAAATTTAGTAACATAGAACTAATAACACTAAGGCCGTCCAGTATGTATGCCAAAACCGGTGTAAAGACAACTGCTGCTACATTTGGCACCGGTGCCCTGCACTGGCGAGCCGATGCAGCGAGAAAAAATTAGGGACCCGGACTCCGAAGCACCTAGTTGCTTCGATGCCCAGTTTCTTCGTGCCATAAAGGTTTAGTATTTTACTGCTTAGCTGCTCGGATGTGTGGACCAAAGTTGGCTGCACAAACTGCTGAAGCGGTGCCAAATAATTTTCTAATGGCACCGTTGATGAGATGGCAACATTTTTAGATACTAGGTACAAACTATGACACTGTCTTAACATCCAGAATAACATAGCACAGTGACAGTGTCTGAATCACATCTAACACATGATTTGTAACAACGAAAGTGGGGCTAACCTTCTCTGCACATGCCAGAAACTTCCTCCCACTGTCCACAGATTCAAACGCAACTTTCACGCATGGAGATTGATGGTGACAACGAGTAGGCAGATCTTCAGCCACCCCGCTCCATTCGTTGCAACTGATGGTCCTAGGGAGCTACAAGAGGAAGAAATAACTCAAATCGACCGCCGGGTTAAAAATCCTTCATTCCAAGTCATAACCCGAGAGAGAGAGAGAGAGAGAGAGAGAGAGAGAGAAGAGATGCAAACCCGGGTGCTGAAAAATTCACCATCAGAGGAGGAACCGCTGGAGAGGTCATTGAAGAAGACCATGGCAACCCCGGCGGTAGGATGCGAGACAGTGAGAGCGAGGAAGCAAGCCGGGAAGCGACTATAGCTTCGGAAGGAAGGAAGGAAGGAAGGAGGAAATAGGGGAAATGTGACTTGTGGTCGGGGAGAAAAGAGGGTGGGGAAGGGTGGGGGGGGGTAGATATTTCGACGGAAGGACAAAAATTTCAAATGTGGAGGGAACCTTTGCACGCGGTGCCACCGGACACCATTCACTTTGAACGATTGTGTGCATTGCAAACGATTCTATGCGCATGGGATGTGATGAAGCACAGACTAGCGAAATGCTAAGTTGTGCGAGTCACGGTTCGATCTTTCACGGTATTTGTGAGACAGCAATGAACGGCAGCAGCAACAGTCGCAGAAAAACGAACAAACGTAGAAGGAGAATCTTCGGATCAAACGAGATGTAAGAAGCCAAAGAAAAATACTTGCACTAGAACTAATACGAGATCAGGCGCACAACAGCATCGAGTCCCTAGGATTCGGGCATTGATGGGTTCCATGCTCGTTTCTTCCAGAGGAATTGGGCTGAACTTCGAGGAGATGTGATCAGCGCAGTGAAAAAATTCTTTGACGATGGAATCATGCCAGAAGGAATAAACGACACTGTGATTGTCCTTATCCCCAAAGGTAATGTACCCGAAAGCTTGAAAGACTTCCGCCCGATAAGTTTATGCAACGTCATATATAAAGTCATCTCTAAATGCCTTGTTAACCGCCTTCGGCCTTTTCTCGATGAGTTGGTGTCTGAAGCACAGAGTGCGTTTATACCTGGGAGACTCATCATAGATAATGCATACATTGCATTCGAGTGCTTTCACAAGATCCAACATACAAAAAATGCAACCGACAACCATTGTGCCTATAAGCTTGATTTGTCGAAAGCATATGATCGTGTGGAGTGGAACTTTTTGGAAGGAGCTTTGACTAGATTTGGCTTTTGTCAGAAGTGGAAAAAATGGGTTATGACCTGTGTTCGATCCGTCAGATACGCTGTGAAGCTTAATGGAGAAATTTTGGAATCCTTCCAACCGACAAGGGGTCTTCGTCAGGGTGATCCGCTAAGCCCGTATCTCTTCTTGTTTGTGGCTGAAGGTCTATCTCATGCTTTGGAGGCCGAGTGTGCTGTTGGAAAGATCACTCCCTTAAAAGTGGCAAGGGGGAGCCCAGGTATCTCACATCTTCTCTTTGCAGATGATAGCCTTTTATTCTTCAAGGCTGATAGTGAAGAAGCAAGGAATGTCAAGATCGCCCTTAAAAAATTCCAGCGAGGAACGGGCCAACTGTTAAGCCCAAGTAAATGTTCCATGTTGTTTAGTACTGCTTGCCCTGCTCATACCCAAGAGGAAGTTAAGCTAATTCTGGAAGTCGACTCTGCTACCTTTGATGAAAAGTATTTAGGCTTGCCTACACCCGAAGGGCGCATGAAGATATCTCAATTTCAGCCCATCCTTGAACGATTCACGAAGAGACTCACTAATTGGCTTGAACAATTCATGTCCCATGGTTCTAAAGACATACTGATAAAGTCTGTGATTCAATCTCTGCCAACCTATACCATGAGTATGTTTAAAATGAGTGTCGCTTTTTGCGAGAAATATGAGAAACTGATCCGGGATTTTTGGTGGGGAGATGAGAAAAATCAGAGAAAGGTTCACTGGATGTCATGGGAGAAAATGACACAACCAAAAAGTCAAGGTGGTCTGAGTCTCCGTGATATGCAGGTGTTTAACCAGGCCCTCCTTGATAAGCAAGCGTGGCGTTTAATCCAGCGGCCAGATAGCTTGTGTGCTAGGCTATTGAAATCAAAATATTTTCCGAAAGGAAATTTGTTAGACACAGTTTTTGCGACTGATGCATCACCTGTGTGGAGAGGGATAGAGTTCGGACTTGAACTATTAAAGAAAGGTGTTGTGTGGAGAGTTGGGGATGGAAAAAGCATCCAATTTCTCAGAGATAATTGGATCCCAAGACAATCAGGACTCATGATTAAATCACTCAAAAGTCGCAGCCGTTTCAGATGGGTTAGTCAATTAATTTTGCCGCAAACAAGAGAATGGAATATTCCCCTTATTGAACAGCTATTCCATAGTTTTGACCCAGAGGAAATCTGCAAGATAAATCTCCCAGTCAACGAAACAATGGATCACCTTGCGTGGAACTATGAGAAAAATGGTATGTTCACGGTAAGGAGTGCCTACAAGTTGGGAATGTTTTTGAAGCAGCAGGAAACAACAGCCGGATCATCAAGTAATGTAAGCACTGGAAGGGAAAATCTTTGGAATCTGATCTGGAAAGCGCAGGTCCCTCACAAAATCCGTATTGTGGCCTGGAGAATCGCCACTGACTCACTCCCCACAAAAGAGAACAAAAGGAAGAGAACACTTAAAGTTGATAGCACATGTAATATATGTGGCAGAGAGGCGGAGGATGCCCAACACGCTGTTCTGAAATGTACCAAAGCTACAGCCCTCCGGGAGGAATTGAGAGAGCACTGGACCTTACCAAGTGAAACTCTCCTTGTCACTCGGGACCCGGACTAGCTACTTCATGCTCTCAGTCTTTGTTCTGGAGACATGCGAGAAAAGCTGCTCTTGGTTTTATGGCGTTCGTGGCATCTTAGGGATGACATTGTGCATGAAAAAGGAAAAGCAAAGGTGTCTGACTCAGTCCTATTTCTGAAGAATTATTGGGAAACTCTGAATTCAAACAGCCAAAGTAGAGGTAATGTAAAAGGGAAAAAACCTCTGTACGATGTACAAATGCAATCGCCCACTGCTCAGGAATTGAAGCCAACCATCCGCTGGTCCAGACCACAAGGTGATTGCATTAAGCTTAACATTGATGCTTCCTTTATTTCAGCTTTGAATTCAGCGTGGACAGGGGCAGTCGCCAGGGATAGCACCGGAGCAATTGTTTTCTCTATAGGCCGTCAGCTTCATTCTTGTACTGATGCAGAGGAAGCTGAAGCTAATGCCCTGCTGATTGGTCTTAAGTGTTTAAGGGATTTAAACAAGGAACATGTGCAGGTGGAATCGGACTGTGCCGCAGTTGTCGCGGCTGTAAATGCAAAAGAAAGGAACAATGCAAAGTGGTGGACTACTTATGAGGAAGCAAAGCTATGTATGCGTGAATTCAGTTTGTGCAAGGTTAGTAAAGTTAGAAGAGAGTGCAACGTGGCCGCACATGAGTTGGCAGCCCATGCTAGAATGCATGGAGATTTTTTTATGCTGGACAACGTGCCACTGGAAATCTTTCATGTAATTCAGAATGATTGTAATTTTGCTATGAATGAATGAAAGAGCTCTCTTTACCCCTAAAAAAAAGAGTCCCTAGGATTCGCAGAAATGCATCTTGGTGCCTCCCTATGTCTGGTATTTTCTTATTCAACTAAACTTTGGCAAAAAAACTAACTCCCATACATCGGGCGTAGGCAGCCCCCTTTTATAGGTGACGCAGACCTGACCAAACTGACTCCAGCTAACAAAACAGATACGGACTCTATCTCTTCTATTCAAACTAATTAAGGCGTTTATACTAATTAAATATCTGGCAACGTTGATCGCCAGAAGCCAACACTCAACTACGAATACCAACTAGTACGGGCGTCCTGATGCTTCTCAGATTGATCTTCATATCCTAAGCTTGGACACTTTATTATCAAAGGGACTCTTTATTCATAATTCAACGAGGAGGGATCCAACAAAGATATGTTGCAGAGGTGTTCTAAAATTGGGATTGACCTTATCTGGTTTTGGTTCAGAAGCGGACGCACCTTCCTTGCTTTTAGCTCCCCAATAATCTGAACACACAATATTAGAAGCTGATGATGGTGCAGAACCTAGCAACCCTCTGCCATTTTTCCTTGCTCTTGCCCTCATGTCTGGGTTAACCTTGAGACAGGGTTGGATCCTCGACGTGGGATGGTTTGATACATCTCTGACATTTTGTATAGAACTCACGAGTAGTGTATCAAAGGTCTCATCATCCCCTACCTCTTAAACTGAAACCGTCCTTGGTTTCGAGGTAGTCTTTTTAACAACTTTTTTTAATAAAACACAATCATCCACCTTAATTGTGTCGGCAAACATTGGTCAAAACACTCGTCTCTTCCCAGCATCCCAAAATGAATATGTGTTGGTCCGACCTTCATGTGTAGTATTATGATCGTACTGCCAAGGTCTTCCGAGTAACAAATGACATGCATCCATTGGCATGACATCACAGATAACCACATCACTATAATCGCAAACAGAAAAATTAACACGGACCTTATGAGTAACTGTGACGCCCCCGATTCAATCGTACACTAATCATACACGCAAACGTGTACAATCAAGATCAGGGACTCACGTGAAGATATCACAAGACAACTCTAAAAAATAAAATAAGTCATACAAGCATCATAATATAAGCCAGGGGCCTCGAGGACTCGAATACAAGTGCTCGATCATAGACGAGTCAGCGGAAGCAACAATATCTGAGTACAGACGTAAGTTAAACAAGTTTGCCTTAAGAAGGCTAGCACAAACTGGGATACAGATCGAAAGAGGCGCATGCCTCCTGCCTGGGATCCTCCTAACTACTCCTGGTCGTCGTCAGCGGGCTGCACGTAGTAGTAGGCACCTCCAGTGTAGTAGGAGTTGTCGTCAACGGTGGCGCCTGGCTCCTGGACTCCATCGTCTGGTCGCAGCAATCGGGTAGAGGAATGGGGAAAAGGGGGAACAAGGCAACCGTGAGTACTCATCCAAAGTACTCGCAAGCAAGGAGCTACACTACATATGCATGGATATATGTGTAAAGGGCCATATCAGTGGACTGAACTGCAGAATGCCAGAATAAGAGGGGGATAGCTAATCCTGTCAAAGACTACACTTCTGGCAGCTCCGTCTTGCAGCATGTAGAAGAGAGTAGACTGAAGTCCTCCACGTAGCATCGCATAGCATAATCCTACCCGGCGATCCCCTCCTCGTTGCCCTGTTAGAGAGCGATCACCGGGTTATATCTGGCACTTGGAAGGGTGTGTTTTATTGAGTATCCGGTTCTAGTTGTCATAAGGTCAAGGTACAACTCTGGGTCGTCCTTTTACCGAGGGACACGGCTATTCGAATAGATTAACTTCCCTGCAGGGGTGCACCACATAACCCAACACGCTTGATCCCATTCGGCCGGACACACTTTCCTGGGTCATGCCCGGCCTCGGAAGATCAACACGTCGCAGCCCCACCTAGGCACAATAGAGAGGTCAGCACGCCGGTCTAAATCCTATGGCGCAGGGGTCTGGGCCCATCGCCCATTGCACACCTGCACGTTGCAAGGGCGGCTGGAAGCAAACCTAGCCTAGTGGCGTTCCAATCCAATCCGGCGCGCGCCGCTCAGTCGCTGACGTCACGAAGTGCTTCGGCTGATACCACGACGTCGAGTGCCCATATGTTTCCCACGTAGTTGGTTAGTGCGTATAGACCAAATGACCAGACTCAGATCAAATACCAAGATCTCGTTAAGCATGTTAAGTATCCGCGAACGCCGACCAGGGCGAGACCCACCTCTCTCCTAGGTGGCCCCAACCTGCCCTGTCGCTCCGCCTCAAAGATCCACTCGCGGGTACTCCTACGAGCCGACCCGTCTTTAGTCACCACATGTATCATGTATTAAATATATAGTATATACCCGTGATCACCTCCCGAGTGATCACGTCCCGATAGTATAGCACAGCAGACGGACAAGAATGTAGGGCCATAGATGGAAATACTAGCATCCTATACTAAGCAAGTAGGATTGCAGGTAAAGGTATCAACAATAGTAGCAAGGACAGGCTATGCATCAGGATAGGAATAATGAAAGCAGTAACATGCTACACTACTCTAGTGCAAGCAGTATAGAGGAAAGTAGGCGATATCTGGTGATCAAGGGGGGGGGGCTTGCCTGGTTGCTCTGGCAAGAGAGAGGGGTCGTCAACTCCGTAGTCGTACTGGGTAGCAGCGGCGTCAGTCTCGGTGTCTAGCGAGAGAAGAGGGGGAAGAAACAATAAATATTTAAGCAAACAGATGCATGGCGATGCATGACATGACAAGTATCGGTGCTAGGGGTGCCCTAACGCGGTATGAGGTGATACCGACGAAGGGGGAAAGCATCCGGGAAAGTATCCCTGGGGTTCCACGTTCTCGGGCAGAGGTACCGGAGGGGGAAAGTTGCGGGTTCGGTATGTTAGGGGTGTGTGGCGGACGAACGGGCTGCGTATCCGGGTTCGTCTCGTCGTTCTGAGCAACTTTCATGTACAAAGTATTTTCATCTGAACTACGGTTTATTTTATATTAATTTTAAAAGATTTTAATCATTTTTAGGATTAATTTAAATATTTTAATTCAACATTATCTAGAACAGTGTTTGCTGACGTCATCATGACGCCAGCATGACATCAGTAGTCAACAGAGGCGTTGACTGGGTCGCTGACGTGTGGGTCCCACTGGTCATAGACTGTTTAGTCTAATTAGGGTTTAATTAACCTAACTAATTGATTAGATTAATTAACAGGATTAATTAACTTATTTATTTATTTATTTATTTGTTTATTCATTTTTTTCTCTAATTCGTTCTGGGGCGGGGCCCGTTGTCATAGGCCCAGGGGGCCTATCGGGCGCGGTTATCGGGCGTGCGCCCGTGCGAGGGCACGGGGCATCAGGGGTGTCGGCGAGGCCGTAGCCCAGCACGGTGGAGCGAGTCCGTGGCCTCGGTGAGGCCAGCAGGGGGCACGGGCGCGGCGCGGCCTGGAGCCAGGCGCATGACGGCGGTGACCGGGGTGGCATGAACGGCGTCGAGGAGGGGTACAGGCGCGGCTGGGGCGTCATGCGCGGGGCTGTCGGGGCTGCAGGGGCGTGGCGTGGGCGCGTACAGGAGCTGCGGTGGCCGTCGCGGGCAGCGGCGAGGGAGGAGAAGTAGGGGGCGCGAGAGGGGGTGCGAGGGAGGCCAGGACTGGGCAGGCCTCGTGGCCAGGGCGCAACGGGCGGCCGGCTACATCGGCAGAGCAGCGGGATGCAGGCGCGCGCGCGTCGGCACGCCCAGGAGGGGGCCGGCCACGACGCGGGCGCGCGCAGCGGCAGCGAGGCGCGGGTGGAGGCTAGCGGCGGGTCCGGCGAGCTGCAGCAAGGGGCGCGGGCGCGTGCGGGAGCATAGCTCTAGGCGGGGGGGGGGGGCGCGGTGGAGCCAGGGGCTCGTCCGACCTGAGACGAGGCGGGCGCGAGCGTGCGACGGAGAGGGGAAGAGGAGGACGAGGGGGCTCACGGTGGAATGCAGGGATCGGGGCAGTGGGCTCGATGGAGGCCGGGGGGACGACGGGGACGAAGTGCGTAGGGGGAGGCAGTCCGGCGGGGGAGGGCGAAGCATGCCGGCGAGGGAGCTTCGGTCGCCGGCGCGGTCCAGGGGGCGACATGCGCGCGGGGAAGAGGGGCGAGGGGATCGAGATGTCCTCCCGATCCAGATCCAGTCGATGGGGGTGGGGGGGAGCGAGTGGGGCGACGGGGGGGGGGGGGGGTTACGGCTAGGGTTTCGGGGGGTTATGGAGAGGGAGTGGGCCGGCCGGTAGGTTGGGCTGGGTGGGCCGGTCGGGCGGCCTGGTGGCCAGCTGGGCCAGTCGGCCCAGTGGGGGTGGGGTTCTCCTTTTTTTCTGTTTGTTTTTCCCCCTTGTATATTCTTTTATTATTTCCTTTCTGTTTTAATTCATTTAAAAGTATTTATGAATTTTATAAAAATGTGTTTACTTCACCATAATTACTGATGCAATAATTGACATAGCCCGAACATTTTTATTTTAATATTTGAAAACTTTTTGTTGTTGACATTAATTTGAATTTGAATTTTGAACGGTTTCGAATTATTACGAGGATAGCAACAGTAACCGAGGTGTCATGGCATGATTAGCGTGGGATTACTGTAGCATGATTATCCGGGCGTTACAAATCTCCTCCACTACAAGAAATCTCGTTCCGAGATTTAGGAGGTAGAAGGAAACAGTGCAGGGTATTCATCGCGAAGACGATCCTCGCGTTCCCAGGTGGCTTCATCTTCAGAGTGATTCGACCACTGGACCTTGAGGAACTTGTTCGCCTTCTGACGTGTGCGGCGTTCAGCTTGGTCGAGAATGCGGACCGGATGCTCTTTATAGGAGAGGTCCTGTTGCAATTCAAGCACTTCATGATCCACTGCTCGGATTGGGTCCTTGAAGCAGCGTCGGAGTTGTGACACGTGGAACACATCATGAACCTGAGAAAGGTTTGACAACAGCTCCAGTTGATATGCCACTTTTCCACGCCTCTCGAGAATAGTGAAAGGACCAATATAGCGGGGAGCTAGCTTTCCTTTGATCCCGAAGCGGTGTGCACCCTTCATTGGTGTAACTCGAAGATAAGCCTTTTCACCAGGTTGATAGACCATGTCTTTATGGTGACTATCATAATTACTCTTTTGGGGTGACTGAGCAGTCTTGAGATTCTCGCGAATAATGCGGACTTGTTCTTCGGCATGTTGGATAATATCCGGACCAAAGAGTGGACGTTCCCCAGTTTCTGACCAGTTCAGAGGGGTTCAGCACTTTCGTCCATATAACACTTCGAAGGGGGCCATCTTCAGACTAGCTTGATAGCTATTATTATAAGAGAACTCAGCATACGGGAGAGATTCCTCCCATTTCTTGCCGAAGGAGATAACACAAGCTCGAAGCATGTCTTCAAGAACTTGGTTGACACGTTCAACTTGCCCTTGCGACTGAGGATGAAACGCAGTACTGAATGACAGACGAGTTCCCATAGCTTCTTGGAAACTAGCCCCGAATCTTGAAGTGAATAAGCTGCCACGGTCTGAGCTGATAACCAGTGGAATACCATGAAGTGAAACAATTCTGGACATGTAGAGAGTTGCAAGCTGACTAGCAGTGATCGTTTCTTTGACCGCTAGAAAATGTGCAACTTTAGAAAGCCGGTCAATGATGACAAGGATAGCATCATTACCTTTTTGCGATTTGGGAAATCCAGTGACGAAGTCCATCTCGACATGGTCCCATTTTCATTCAGGAATAGAGATAGGTTGCAGAGTCCCAGCAGGCCTTTGGTGTTCTGCTTTGATACGACGGGAAACGTCACACTCAGCAACATAACAAGGAATGTCTTGCTTCATATTAGACCACCAGAATCTCTGACGGATGTCTTGGTACATCTTTGTACTACCAGGATGGATACATAGAGGCGTATCATGAGCTTCTTCCATAACTTTCTGAGTCATATCCAGGTTTTCCCTCTTACTCGGAACTACTAGGCGACCTTTGAAGAATAAGGTGCCATCATCAGCAACAGTGAAGAATGAGGGCTTTCCTTCTGCGAGAAAGCGTTTAATCTTCTCCACTTCATCGTCACATTTCTGTATCCATTTGATGGTGTCCACAAGATATGGTTTCGCAACCAGGGTATTGAGAGAACCCCTGGGAACAACATGGAGGTTCATCTTGCGAAATTCCTTAGGAGGGGGAGCGAGTGCACCCGGAGGAACAATATGGAGGTTCAGCTTTCTGAATTCTTCAACGAGTGAGGGCTGAACTTTGTGAACCTGGAGGTGGTTGCAGTAAGACTTGCGGCTCAAGGCATCAGCCATTACATTAGCCTTGCCTGGTGTATAGGAAATACCCAAGTCAAAGTCTGCAACAATCTCCATCCATCTCTGCTGATGGAGGTTCAGGTCTGGCTGTGTAAACAGATACTTCAGACTTTGGTGGTCAGTGAAGATCTCGCAACGATTACCGAGAAGGTAATGTCGCCACTACTTTAGTGCATGAATGACAGCAGCAAGCTCGAGTTCATGAACTGGGTAGTTCTCTTCGTGAGGGCGCAATTGACGAGAGGCATAGGCAATCACTCTGCGCTCTTGCATTAGGACACATCCTAATCCTTGACGGGAAGCATCGCAGTAAATGACAAAGTCCTTCTTAGTATCAGGTGGAGCTAGCACTGGGGCAGAAGTCAACTTGTCTTTGAGTGCCTGGAAGCTTTCCTGACATTTGTCTGTCCATTGGAACTTGACGCCCTTATGCAACAAGTTAGTCAGAGGCCTGGCAATCTTGGAGAAGTTCTTGATGAATCGACAGCAATAGCTGGCGAGACCGAGAAGACTTCTGACTTGCTTGACATTCTTCGGAGGAGTCCAATCGAGAATAGCCTGAACTCGTTCAGGGTTAACGGCAATACCATCCTTAGAGATGACATGTCCAAGATAGGTTACTTCGGGAAGCCAGAATTCACATTTGGAGAACTTGGCGTATAGCTGATGCTCTCGTAGCTTTTCCAGCACAAGACGAAGATGTTCAGCATGTTCTTCTTCGTTCTTGGAAAATACCAGGATATCATCCAGATAAACCACGACGAACTTGTCGAGGTAATCCATGAATATATAGTTCATCAGGCGAGAGAAGGTGGCTGGAGCATTGGTTAAGCCGAAAGACATGACCGTGTACTCGTATGAACCATAACGAGTCACAAAGGCGGTCTTTGGGATATCCTCTTCACGAACACGGATCTGGTGGTAACCCAACCTCAAGTCGAGTTTAGAGAACACTGATGAACCGGCCAGTTGATCATACAGATCGTTGATCCGAGGAAGAGGATACTTGTTCTGAATGGTAGCTTGGTTTATAGGACGGTAGTCTTGGACCAGTCGGTTTGTCCCATCCTTCTTCTTGACAAAGAGAGAAGGTGCTCCCCAAGGAGAGCAACTTGGGCGAATGAAACCATTTTGAAGAGATTTGTCGATTTCCTCCTTAAGCTCAAGGAGTTCATGCGGCAGCATCTTGTAGGGTCGCTTGGCAATAGGAGTGGTGCCTGGTTTCAAGTCGATGACGAATTCGACAGCTCTAGCAGGGGGAATCCCTGGAAGTTCTTCAGGAAAGACATCGAGGAAATCACGCACGATGGGAATGTTTTCAATTCCCTCGAGTGGTGCGGCGTTTAACGCATTCAAGGCATAGAGCCTCGCCTCGGCATTCTGAACTAGACGAGCATTGTAGCTTATTATTTCATCGGAAGGGTGTAGCAGATGGATGGTCTTGGTTGCGCAAACGATAGAGGCGGTATGTGCTTTTAACCAATTCATTCCCAGAATGAGATCAATGCTACAGGACTTCAGCACGATGGGAGAGACAAGGAATTCCAGTCCTTCGATTTCTACGGGGACGTCGTTGCAAATCATGGAGGTTCGACATTGGCCCGCAGGGGTGTGTACTAATAGTGAAGCATTCATGTCTTCGCTTTTAATGCCATGCATGAATGCAAAATCTTCTGACATGAATGAATGCGATGCACATGTAGCGAATAAAACAGATGCATGTACTGAATTTACGAGGAGTGTGCCCATCACAGTAGCAGCCTGGTCTTGAGCTTCGTTCAGATCAACGTGGTTGGCATGAACACGACCATAAGACTTGGCATTGTTGCTGCGGGGCTGGTTGCTTCCACGGCCAGTTGCTGGAAGGGCCAGTTGATTCTGGTTATGGTTGCATTCCCTAGCACGGTGCCCTGGTTGACCACACCTGAAGCACAAACCATTATTGGGAGTGGGAACAGGAGCTTGGGGTGGTGGTGCTGGAAGCCTTGGCTGCCTAGTTGGAGGAGTAGGCAAACGAGGTGCAGCATAGGTCTGCCTTGGGGCAGGTGCGTTTGGCTGGTACATGCTGTTGGGAATCCATATCTTGCGCTTCTGCGAGGACGGGCCCGAAGATGAGCTTGTGTCACGATTGCGCCTGTGAGAGCTCTGGTATTCCTGCAGACCAGTTTCGACATTGATGGCCTTGTTCACCAAGGTGGCGAAACCAGCAAAGTCTTGCACTAGAAGTGCGAGCTTGATGTCAGCTTGAAGGACGTCACGGAACTTCTCCTGTCTGCGTGCATCCGTTGCAATGTCCTCTTCAGCATAGCGGGACAAGTCCAGAAACTCTTGCTGATAAGCTTCAACAGTTTTGTTGCCTTGGGTGAGGTTGCGGAACTCACGCTTCTTCCGGTCCATGACCCCCTGAGGAATGAAGCGGGCACGGAAAGCAGCTTGGAAGTCTGGCCAGGTGATGATTGTTCCAACTGGCAGAGTACGCCTGTGGCTGTCCCACCATTGAGCTGCGGGTCCCTTCAGGAAGAAGGAGGCAAAGGTGACATAGCTGGCAGGGGCTACATCAGCAGACTCCATCTCATAGGTGATGTCACGGAGCCAGTCATCAGTATCCAGAGGCTGAGTTGAGCTGCGGTACACAGTTGGGTTCAGGCGCATGAAATCCTGCAGTTACTGGGGCTGGCTGCTGGTTCATATTGGGGCGAGGAAACTGAGCCATCATGTTCTCCATGAACTGGCGATTCATCTCAAGCTGTTGGATCATACTAGCCATGTACTCAGGCGGTGGTGGGAAGTTGCCACCTCGACCACGACCACCTGGTCTAACCATCCTGCTAATATATAACAGGGGTAGTTCAACATTTGAGAAATTTGCAAAGGACAAGAATCATTCATGACGAAACATGCATAATGAAAGCAGCACGATAGATACTACATAGTAGTCGGCATATCTTACAAAAGAGATCATGCATAGAGTTCGGTACACAGAGTTCAGTACATAGACTAAGACATCATAGGCGGCACACAGGCTCGCGGCGAATGCATCTAACACTAACAAGCAAGTCTACATCAGTCCCACGCGGCACTGCGGAGGTAGCTGTAGCCTGAAAGCTGGTAGTGTGGCATCGGGTACACCATGTCGGCAACCTGGGGTCCGCGGGTACTCTGGTGCTGAACCCAATGCTCAAGTGGCAGAAGAGGACCAAGTGCGGGAGAGTAGCCTCCCACCTCTGGCCAACCGACACCCTGGGGCATCACGGTCCTGGCTGGGTAGATAGCAGAACGCGGCAGCTCTCCAGATCCGACAAAGGGGTGCAACATCGTCAGAGCACGGTAGAGGTGCTGACGAGTGGTGTACAACTCGTGGCGAAGAGCTCGGTTAGCTCGATCCAGCCCATCAGCATGCAGAACCAGGTTCTGATGGTAGAAGGGCGCTCGGGTGACAGTGGAGTATGCAGCAGTGTAGTAACCCTCCGCACCAATATCAGATGCGATAGCAATGTGCCTGAGGGGGGAGGTGTCCAACTCCCGGTACTCCCAACTGTTAGAGCAGCATAGGCAGCATCGTGAACTGCCATATCGATGGTCACTCCAACACCATAAGCGGTGTGCAGCACAGTAGTGGAGTCATACTCCCGAGAGTAGAGGTGGACGATGGCACGGTACTGCTCCTGGTTAAAGTCCTGGTACTCCTCGGAGACGGTGTACTCGGGGTGCCAGCGATAACCCAGATAGGTCATCATCTCAGCTAGCATGGCCGGTGATCCCGAGGCACCAATGGCCATCGTGTGGTGCACGACCTGCCTCGTGGGTTCCATCTGAAAGCAAAGATGTTTCAAAGGAGTCAAATGACAGTGTGGAAATTGTTCAAAATACTATTCTAAGGAATAACTATGGCTTTATCCAACTTTGGGGTGAATGTGGTCACAGGAATCTAGTGTTAGAGTTAGTAAATTCGTTTAAACCGAGTAGAAGAGAGTTCAGAGTCCCAGAGTAAAGGTCGAGGAGTAAAAGATCCTAGTACCACCCGATGGCGACATGGGCCTGTAAGGCACACAACCAAGTTAAAAGTTTTTGCAATGTCTAGACTAGACTTCGGCCAAAGAGTGTGGAAGGGGGATTCCTACAGGCAGTCGACTCTGATACCAACTTGTGACGCCCCCGATTCAATCGTACACTAATCATACACGCAAACGTGTACGATCAAGATCAGGGACTCACGGGAAGATATCACAACACAACTCTAAAAAATAAAATAAGTCATACAAGCATCATAATACAAGCCAGGGGCCTCAAGGGGTCGAATACAAGTGCTCGATCATAGACGAGTCAGCGGAAGCAACAATATCTGAGTACAAACATAAGTTAAACAAGTTTGCCTTAAGAAGGCTAGCACAAATTGGGATACATATCGAAAGAGGCGCAGGCCTCCTGCCTGGGATCCTCCTAACTACTCCTGGTCGTCGTCAGCAGGCTGCACGTAGTAGTAGGCACCTCCAGTGTAGTAGGAGTCGTCGTCAACGATGGCGCCTGGCTCCTGGACTCCATCGTCTGGTCGCAGCAATCGGGTAGAGGAATGGGGAAAAGGGGGAACAAGGCAACCGTGAGTACTCATCCAAAGTACTCGCAAGCAAGGAGCTACACTACATATGCATGGATATATGTGTAAAGGGCCATATCAGTGGACTGAACTGCAGAATGCCAGAATAAGAGGGGGATAGCTAATCCTGTCGAAGACTACACTTCTGGCAGCTCCGTCTTGCAGCATGTAGAAGAGAGTAGACTGAAGTCCTCCACGTAGCATCGCATAGCATAATCCTACCCGGCGATCCCCTCCTCGTTGCCCTGTTAGAGAGCGATCACCGGGTTATATCTGGCACTTGGAAGGGTGTGTTTTATTAAGTATCCGGTTCTAGTTGTCATAAGGTCAAGGTACAACTCCGGGTCGTCCTTTTACCGAGGGACACGGCTATTCGAATAGATTAACTTCCCTGCAGGGGTGCACCACATAACCTAACATGCTTGATCCCATTCGGCCGAACACACTTTCCTGGGTCATGCCCGGCCTCGGAAGATCAACACGTCGCAGCCCCACCTAGGCACAATAGAGAGGTCAGCACGCCGGTCTAAATCCTATGGCGCAGGGGTCTGGGCCCATCGCCCATTGCACACCTGCATGTTGCGAGGGCGGCCGGAAGCAGACCTAGCCTAGTGGCGTTCCAGTCCAATCCGGCGCGCGCCGCTCAGTCGCTGACGTCACGAAGTGCTTCGGCTGATACCACGACGTCGAGTGCCCATATGTTTCCCACGTAGTTTGTTAGTGCGTATAAACCAAATGGCCAGACTCAGATCAAATACCAAGATCTCGTTAAGCATGTTAAGTATCCGCGAACGCCGACCAGGGCGAGACCCACCTCTCTCCTAGGTGGCCCCAACCTGCCCTGTCGCTCCGCCTCAAAGATCCACTCGCGGGTACTCCTACGAGCCGACCCGTCTTTAGTCACCACATGTATCATGTATTAAATATATAGTATATACCCGTGATCACCTCCCGAGTGATCACGGCCCGATAGTATAGCACAGCAGACGGACAAGAATGTAGGGCCATAGATGGAAATACTAGCATCCTATACTAAGCAAGTAGGATTGCAGGTAAAGGTATCAACAATAGTAGCAAGGACAGGCTATGCATCAGGATAGGAATAATGAAAGCAGTAACATGCTACACTACTCTAGTGCAAGCAGTATAGAGGAAAGTAGGCGATATCTGGTGATCAAGGGGGGGGGGGCTTGCCTGGTTGCTCTGGCAAGAGAGAGGGGTCGTCAACTCCGTAGTCGTACTGGGTAGCAGCGGCGTCAGTCTCGGTGTCTAGCGAGAGAAGAGGGGGAAGAAACAATAAATATTTAAGCAAACAGATGCATGGCGATGCATGACATGACAAGTATCGGTGCTAGGGGTGCCCTAACGCGGTATGAGGTGATACCGACGAAGGGGGAAAGCATCCGGGAAAGTATCCCCGGGGTTCCGCGTTCTCGGGCAAAGGTACCGGAGGGGGAAAGTTGCGGGTTCGGTATGTTAGGGGTGTGTGGCGGACGAACGGGCTGCGCATCCGGGTACGTCTCGTTGTTCTGAGCAACTTTCATGTACAAAGTATTTTCATCTGAGCTACGGTTTATTTTATATTAATTTTAAAAGATTTAAATCATTTTTAGGATTAATTTAAATATTTTAATTCAACATTATCTAGAACAGTGTTTGCTGAGGTCATCATGACGCCAGCATGACGTCAGCAGTCAACAGAGGCGTTGACTGGGTCGCTGACGTGTGGGTCCCACTGGTCATAGACTGATTAGTCTAATTAGGGTTTAATTAACCGAACTAATTGATTAGATTAATTAACAGGATTAATTAACTTAATTAATTAATTAATTTTATTCATTTTTTTCTTTAATTCGTTCTGGGGCGGGGTCCGTTGTCATAGGCCCAGGGGGCCTATCGGGCGCGGTTATCAGGCGTGCGCCCGTGCGAGGGCACGGGGCATCAGGGGCGTCGGCGAGGCCGTAGCCCGGCACGATGGAGCGAGGCCGTGGCCTCGGTGAGGCCAGCAGGGGGCACGGGCACGGCGCGGCCTGGGGCCAGGCGCACGACGGCGGTCGACGGCGGCTACCGGGGCGGCATGAACGGCGTGAAGGAGGGGTACAGGCGTGGCTGGGGCATCATGCGCGGGGCTGCCGGGGCTGCAGCGGGCGTGGTGTGGGCGCGTACGGGAGCTGCGGTGGCCGCCGCGGGCAGCGGCGAGGGAGGAGAAGTAGGGGGCACGAGAGGGGGTGCGAGGGAGGCCAGGACGGGGCAGGCCTCGTGGCCAGGGCGCAACAGGCGACCGGCTACAGCGGCATGCCCAGGAGGGGCCGGCCACGGCGCGGGCGTGCGCAGTGGCAAGGAGGCGCGGGCGGAGGCTAGCGGCGGGTCCGGCGAGCTGCAGCAAGGGGCGCGTGCTGGAGCAGAGCTCCAGGCGGGGGGGGGGGGGTGGAGCCAGGGGCTCGTCCGACCTGAGACGAGGCGGGCGCGAGCGTGCGGCGGAGAGGGGAAGAGGAGGACGAGGGGGCTCACGGTGGAATGCAGGGATCGGGGCAGTGGGCTCGATGGAGGTCGGGGGGGGGGGGGGGCGACGGGGACAACGTGCGTAGGGGGAGGCAGTCCAGTGGGGAAGGGTGAAGCAGGCCGGCGAGGGAGCTCCGGTCGCCGGCGCGGTCCACGCGGCGACGTGCGCGCGGGGAAGAGGGGCGAGGGGATCGGGATCTCCTCCCGATCCAGATCCAGTCGATGGGGGTGGGGGGAGCGAGTGGGGCGACGGGGGGGGGGGGGGGTTACGGCTAGGGTTTCGGGGGGTTATGGAGAGGGAGTGGGCCGGCCGGTAGGTTGGGCTGGGTGGGCCGGTCCGGCGGCCTGGTGGCCAGCTGGGCCAGTCGGCCAAGTGGGGGGGGGGTTCTCCTTTTTTTGTTTTGTGTTTGTTTTCCCCCTTGTATTTTCTTTTATTATTTCCTTTCTGTTTTAATTCATTTAAAAGTATTTAGGAATTTTCTAAAAATGTGTTTACTTCACCATAATTACTGATTCAATAATTGACATAGCCCGAACATTTTTATTTTAATATTTGAAAACTTTTTGTTGTTGACATTAATTTGAATTTGAATTTTGAACGGTTTCGAATTATTACGAGGATAGCAACAGTAACTGAGGTGTCATGGCATGATTACCGTGGGATTACTGTAGCATGATTATCCGGGCGTTACAGTAACCTTCAGCTTCCTTGTATGATACACCCACTCAACACGGTGTGGCTGAGGGTGCTTCCATGTAGGTAACCCCAAAGCTTCCACCAATCCCTTGCTGAACGCGTTGGCGTAGCTTCCTCCATCTATAATCAACTTACAATTTGCACAATAAAGGTGATCACCCTTGGGTGGTTTTGGGCGATTTTAATGGAATTCTTCTTTCTTCAGAAAAAGAGGGAGGCAATGCGAGACCTAATACAATGATGAGAGAATTTCGTAATTGTTTGGGAGAATGCGGGTTGGAATATATGGGATGTATTGGGGGCCCCTTCACTTGGAGGAGGGCTGACATTAGGGAGAGACTTGACCGCGTGGTTTGTAATGTGAAATGGGCAAACAAATTCCCTAGATCTGCAATTATAAATGAAGAACATGTACATTCTGATCATCGCCCTCTCATTCTGGATACAGAATATTTTGATGGTAATGTTTTTAACCAATCAAGGAGCCGAATGAAACAATTTGAAGCCCGATGGCTCAAAGAAGAAACAGTTGAAGAAATTGTACGTACAGCGTGGGAAAAAGCAAAGATACGAGGTATTGGACCATCTCTCGCTGAGCGTACACGAGCGGTGAATGCGGATTTGCATATTTGGGACCGTGATATTCTAAGAGGACCGAAAAAAAGAATTAATAAATTAAAAAAAGAATTAGAAAAGTTGCGGAGGGGTCCTATAAACGCGGAATCCCAAGCACGCCAAAAGAGATTCTTGTCATTATTGAAAACCTATTAGAGCAAGAGGAGATCTACTGGTTACAAAGGGGTCGTGCAAACTGGCTTTTACATGGTGATCGCAACACTTCCTTTTTCCATAATGCGGCGACGGCTAGGAAAAAAAGAAATCAGATTAAAAAATTGCTGGATGACAATGGTGTTTGGCTGCAAGATACGGAGAGGAAAACCATATTACGGGGTACTTCGCTAATCTCTTTACTTCACAAATTGCTCAACCGAATCCGGAGGTTTTATCCCTCGTCAGAAGAAAAGTGACAGATGAAATGAATATTGCTCTCCTCGCCCCTTATACGGCTGAGGAGGTTCGAAAGGCGCTATTTGATATAGGAGACTTAAAAGCGACGGGTCCGGATGGACTGCATGCCATTGTTTATAAAAGATTTCGGTCTATGTTGGGGGATGATCAGACTGAAGAGGTACAACAGGCGGTGAATACTGGCACTATACCTAATGGGTGGAATGATACAAAAATTGTAATGATCCCAAAGATTGGTTCCCCAGAAAAGGTAACTCAGTTTAGACCAATCAGTTTGTGCAACGTGGTGTATAAGGTTATTTCAAAAAATGATTGTGGCTCGTCTGAAGTTAATCCTTCCAGATGTTATCAGTACAACTCAGAGTGCATTTGTACCAGGAAGAATGATCACAGATAATATGTTAGTGGCCTATGAATGTTTTCACACAATAAAGAAAAAAAGGAGTGGTAAAGAGGGTTTATGTGCCATCAAACTGGATATGCATAAAGCGTATGACCGAGTAGAGTGGTCCTTTTTGAAGGAAATAATGCTAAAATTGGGTTTCAAAGAGAAGTGGGTAGATTTAGTTATGCAATGTGTATCTTCTGTGGAGTACCGGGTTCGTTTTAATAATGAAGAGACTGAGAGCTTTAAACCTACTAGAGGTCTGAGGCAGGGAGACCCCCTCTCCCCATACTTATTCTTGTTATGTACAGAGGGATTGACCGCTCTACTAGCTAATGCAGAGGAGAATGGTAATATTTCTGGAGTTAAGGTCTGCAGAGATGCCCCATCAACTTCAAACCTTTTATTTGCCGACGATTCTTTGATCCTTATGAAAGAAAATGCTATAGGCGTTAAAATCAGTATTGGACTCTTATTGCGCTACCTTAGGGCAATTGGTGAGTGTTGAAAAATCTAGTGTTTTCTTTAGTCCCAATACAAAAGTAGAAGATAGAGCGCAGATCTGCACAACACTGAATATTATGACCGAAGCCCTCAATGATAAATATTTGGGTTTACCTGCAAATGTGGGCATGGACAAAAGTGATTGCTTCCATTTCCTAATTGATCGCATTATTACAAAAATTAGTGGATGGAAGGAGAAGCTGTTATCCGCGGGAGGAAAGGAAATTCTACTTAAAGCTGTTGTACAAGCTATCCCAGCTTATGCTATGTCCATCTTTAAAATTCCTAAAAAAAATTGTAAAGGAATCATTGACGCGATGTCGCAATTTTGGTGGGGTGATGAGGACAATCAGAAAAGGATGCATTGGATGGCGTGGTGGAAAATGTGTGTCCCAAAATAACAAGGAGGAATGGGGTTCCGAGATTTACATTGTTTCAATTTGGCGTTACTAGCCAAGCAAGCGTGGCGTTTGCTTGATAATCCGGAATCGTTATGTGCCACAATCCTGAGAGCTAAATATTTCCCGGATGGCGATTTAATGAATGCAAGTCTAAAGAAGGGTTCCTCTTTCACCTGGCAAAGCATTATGGCGGGGGTTAATTCTCTAAGGAATGGCTATATCTGGCGAGTTGGAAACGGACAAAAAAATTGATATTTGGGAAGATGCATCGATCCAGAATTGTGCAAATAGAAAAATAATTACTCCTAGAAGGGGGCAACTTTTGTCAAAGGTTTCTGATCTTATTGATCCAATTACGAGTTATTGGGATGAAGACTTGGTGAGACAAACGTTGTGGCCAATTGACGCTCAAAGGGTACTTGCAATCCCCCTTCCGATACATGAAATGACGGATTTCATTGCTTGGAGTTTCACAAAAAATGGTTTGTTCACTGTTCGATTGGCTTATTGGGAGGAATGGAACAGACAACATGGAAGAAAATTACAATATATGAATGGTATGGGTAGATCCAATGCTAATCCTGTTTGGAGCAAGATCTGGAAGCTATCTTGTCCGGCAAAGGTAAAAATCTTCATCTGGCGTACATTGCATGGAACACTCCCATGTCGTGTTACGCTCGCCAATAGACATGTGAAGGTCCCTCCCATCTGCCCAACATGTTAAAAAGGGCTAGAAGACACGAAACACGTCTTGTTTCTGTGTCAGAAGGCGAAAATGGTCTGAGATAATTTGGGTTTGTATGAGGTGATCAATAGAGCCTGTGTTGTTGATCGGGCAGGAGAGGCCGTTCTTGAATTTTTATTACTTATGCCAGAGGAGGAAATATCTATTTTGGGACTCCAGAATGCACGTGAATCGATCGTTATAACATCTTGGTATTTATGGTGGGATAGACGTAAACTGGTTCATGAAGGAAAGTCTCAAGATGCATATCAATCTGCGATGGGGGCCCGTACTATAGCGGCAAATTATGTTAAAGCAAACTCCCCTAAGGCGATCAATAAGAAAGGGGGATGGCTTAGACGTCCTATGGGTTTTGTGAAGCTAAACGTTGATGCTTCTTTTGACCATGATCTGCTTAGAGGCACGGCGGGGGCAGTCCTGAGAGATGACAAAGGAAGGTTCATTGTTGGCGGAAGTTGGCGACTTGACTGGTGTGCGGATGTTCTAACGGCAGAAGCATTGGCACTGAGGTTTGGCCTTACCCTAGCACAGAAGGCGGGGTGCAACCGCCTTATTGTTAACTCTAATAATACGGAAGTGATTGACACGATGAAGAATGGAGGACAATCGGCGGGAGCGGCGACATCAGTGTTTGATGATTGCTATTTTATGGCTTGCGATTTTACTATTACTAGATTTGAACATTGTAATAGGGAAGCAAATAAAGTTTCTCATGAAATTGCTAGGCTAGCGAAATTTTCAGCGACTAGGGGCTGGTTTGAGGAGCCCATGGTTGATATTGTATCTCTTCTTATTTATGATGTAACTGTTATTTCTAATCAATAAAGCTTAATGTTTTCAAAAAAACTTGCAATTGGTGTTATTGACTTTGCACTGAGTCTGAAAATATTCCAACACCATCCCTTATTCTCAATGTGATCCTCTTGCACTCGTCGCACCGTTAGTGAAGGATATGACTCAGCAGCTTCAAAACTCGCAACCACATTTTCGGCATCCTTAGATTTTTCACTAGAAGTGTTAGAAACTGCCTCTTCATCACTAGCATATGCATAGGCATCTCTCATGAGCAACACTCTTATCTCATTAGGACATTCACGCTTCATATGTCCCCTTCCCCTACACTTGAAACACTCTATGTCACTAGTGCGTCCGATCAACTATGCACTAGAATCAACCATCGACAGTCCTGATTTTGAAGCATCCTTTTGCACAGAACCATGAGAGTGATTTTATGATTTCACCCTAGAGCTAGGACCGACATCCTCACTATTATACTGCGAGGTCGCCATGTGTTCAAAGTGGTATTGGGAACTGTGTTGACTTGGCGCCGCTTAATCTGTTGTTCCACACGCACAACTTGGTGCACAAGATCTTGTATGTTGTAGTAGACCACCATCTCAACACGATCCTGCACCTCGATATATAGCCCATTAAAGAAACCTGCCATGGTCGCCTCCGGACTCCGTTGTCCCTGTACGTATCATAAGCAATTCCATCTCCTTGTAATATTCATCAACACTCATATTACCTTGAGAGAGCCACTGCAACTTGTTGTACATATATATTTTATAGTGCTCAGGAACAAAACGTCGCCTCTTGAATTCTTTCATACCTCGCCAAGTCATCGGGCGATGTCTTGAACAACAAATTTGATTCCACCAAATTAGCGCATAACCGGTGAACTCAATTCGAGCAAGTTGAACTTTCTTCTCCTCGGTATAATGATGGGCATAAAAAATTGATCAACACGCATCTCCACTCCAAATAGCCTTCTGGTTCACACTTGCCGGAGAATGAAGGGATTGAAATTTTTATGCGCCCAATTCCATCATCCAAAGGCACACACACAGCTTGACCAACTCGGTCATGCAGTCCACCACGGACGGATGTTACCGGACGAGGCTCATAGTGTCATGGTCGTGGCGCGTACCCCGCGTGGTCAACGCCATCATTGAAACCATCATCTCTAGCGTGGCTAGGCCGCCAAACGGCGAACATGCATGCCGGCATGTCCGTCGCGAGCTGGTGGTGCATAATGCAGTGGAGCAGTCGGAGCAGTCTGTGGTTGGGGAAAATTCATCGCCGGCATATTGATGATGTCTGCCAAACCATCGAACCGAGTGATCAGGACATCTATCCTTTTGCCGAGCGCATCATGACATTGCTTGATGTAGCTGCATGTGTGGTCAAAACCGTCCCGAATATTTTGAGGAATATCATCTGCATACACTGGACGTACAACTTCCTCAGAATCAGCAGCAACCTCACCATCCTTGTTGACCGAGGTTGACATCTTGATCAATGTCGTACCGTGAACAACCTGACTCTGATACCACCTGATGAAGCACATACTAGCGATATGCTAAATTGTGCGAGTCACGGCCCGATCTTCCACGGTATTTGCGAGACAGCAATGAACGGCAACAGCAACAGTCGCAAAAAAATGAACAAATGTAGAAGGAGAATCTTCGGATCAAACGAGATGTAAGAAGCCAAAGAAAAATACTTGCACCAGAAGTAATACGAGATCAGGCGCACAGCTGCATCGAATCCCTAGGATTCACAGAAACGCATCTTGGTGCCTCCCGATGTAGGCGTTTTCTCGCATTTTCTTATTCAACTAAACTTCGGCAAAAAAACCAACTCCCGTACATCGGCCGTAGCCAGCCCCTTTTATAGGCGATGCAGACCTGACCAAACTGACTCCAGCTAACAAAACCGATATAGACTCTATCTCTTCTATTCAAACTAATTAAGGCGTTTATACTAATTAAATACCAGCAACGTTGATCGCTAGAAGCCAAAACTCAACTACAAATACCAACTAGTACGGTCGTCGTGATGCTTCTCGGATCAATCTTCATCTCCTGAGCTTGGACACTTTATTATCAAAGGGACTCTTTATTCATAATTCAACAAGTAGGGATCCAACAAAGATATGTTGCGGAGGTGTTCTAAAATTGGGATTGACCTCATCTGGTTTTGGTTCAGAAGCGGACGCACCTTCCTTGGTTTTAGTTCCCCAATAATCTGAACACACAATATTAGAAGTTGGTGATGGCGCAGAACCTAGCAACCCTCTGCCATTTTTCCTTGCTCTTGCCCTCATGTTTGGGTTAACCTTGAGACAGGGTTGGATCCTCGACGTGGTCTGGTTCGATACATCTCTGCCATTTTGTATAGAACTCACGAGTAGTGTATCGACGGTCTCATCATCCTCTTCCGCTTGAACTGAAACCGTCCTCGGTTTCGAGGTAGTATTTGCAACAACTTTGTTTAATAAAGCATAATCATCCACCTTAATTGTGTCGGCAAACATTGGTCGAAACACAGTCTCTTCCCAGCATCCCAAAATGATATGTGTTGGTCCGACCTTCATGTGTAGTATTAGGATCATACTGCCAAGGTTTTCCGAGTAACAAATGACATGCACCCATAGGCATGACATCATAGATAACCACATCACTATAATTGCCAACAGAAAAATTAACACGGACCTTATGAGTAACCTTCAGCTTCCCTGTATGGTACACCCACTCAACACGGTGTGGCTGAGGGTGCTTCCATGTAGGTAACCCCAAAGCTTCCACCAATCCCTTGCTGACCACGTTGGTGTAGCTTCCTCCATCTATAATCAACTTACAATTGGTGTTATTGACTTTACACTAAGTCTGGAAAATATTCCAACACCGTCCCTTATTCTCAATGCGATCCTCTTGCACTCGTTTCACCATTAGTGAAGGATATGACTCAGCAACTTCAAAAGTCGCAACCACATTTTCAGCATCCTTAGATTTTTCACTGGAAGTTCAGAAACTGCCTCTTCATCACTAGCAGATGCATAGCCATCTCTCGTGAGCAACACGCTTTCTCATTAGGACATTCACGCTTCATATGTCCCCTTTCTCCACACTTGAAACACTCTATGTCACTAGTGCGTCCGGTCGACTGTGCACTAGAATCAACCATCGACAATCCTGATTTTGAAGCATCCTTTTGCACGGAACCATGAGAGCGATTTGATGATGTCGCCCTGGAGCTAGGACCAACATCCTCACACTGCGAGCGTCACCATGTGTTCAAAGTGGTACTGGAAACTGTGTTGACTTGGTGCTGCTTAATCTGTTGTTCCACACACACAACTTGGTACACAATATCTTGTATTTTGTAGTAGACCGCCATCTCAACACGATCCTGCACCTCGATATTTAGCTCGTTAAAGAAACATGCCATGGTCGCCTCTGGATCATCCGTTGTCCCTGTACGTATCATAAGCAATTCCATCTCCTTGTAATATTCATCAACACTCATATTACTTTGAGAGAGCCGCTGCAACTTGTTGTACATATCTCTTTTATAGTGCTCAGGAACAAAACATCGCCTCATGAGTTCTTTCATACGTCGCCAAGTCATCGGGCGATGTCTTGAACGAAAAATTTGATTCCACCAAATTAGCGCGTAACCAGTGAACTCAATTCCAGCAAGTTGAACTTTCTTCTCCTCGGTATAATGATGGGCATAAAAAATTTGATCAACACGCATCTCCCACTCCAAATAGCCTTCTGGTTCGCACTTGCTAGAGAACGAAGGGATTGAAATTTTTATGTGCCCAATTCCATCATCCAAAGGCAAACGCACAGCTTGACCAACTCGGTCATGCACTCCACAATGAACGTATGTTTAGGGACGAGGCTCATAGTGTCGTGGTCATGGCGCGTACCCCGCGTACCCCACATGGTCAACGCCATCATCGAAACCATCATCTCCAGCATGAGGGTGTGCCGCCAAATGGCGATCATGCACGCCGGCATGTCCATCGCGAGCATAATGCAGTGGAGCAGCCGGAGCAGTGTGTGGTTCTGGAAAATTCATCGTCGGCATATTGATGATGTCTGCCAAACCATCGAACCGAGTGATCAGGACATCTATCATTTTGCCGAGCGCATCATGACATTGCTTTATGTAGTTGCATGTGTGGTCAAAACCATCCCTAGTATTTTGAGGAATATCATCTGCATACACTGGACGTACAACTTCCTCTGTATCAGCAGCAGCCTCGCCATCCTTGTTGACCGAGGTTGACATCTTGATCAACATCGTACCGTGAAGAACCTAGCTCTGATACCACTTGATGAAGCACAAACTAGCGAGATGCTCAATTGTGCGAGTCACGGTCCGATCTTTCACGTTATTTGCGAGACAGGAATGAACGATAGCAGCAACAGTCGTAGAAAAACTAACAAATGTAGAAGGAGAATCTTCGGATCAAACGAGATGTAAGAAGCCAAAGAAAAATACTTGCACCAGAACTAATATGAGATCAGGTGCACAGCAGCATCGAATCCCTAGGATTCGCAGAAACGCATCTTGGTGCCTCCCGATGTAGGCGTTTTCTGGCATTTTCTTATTCAACTAAACTTCGAAAAAAAAACTAACTCCCGTACATCGGCCGTAGCCAGCCCCTTTTATAGGCGACGCAAACCTGACCAAACTGACTCCAGCTAACAAAACACATACGTACTCTATCTCTTCTATTCAAACTAGTTAAGGCATTTATACTAATATCCGGCAACGTTGATCCCTAGAAGCCAAAACTCAACTACAAATACCAACTAGTACAGGAGTCCTGATGCTTCTCGGATCGATCTTCATCTCCTGAGCTTGGACACTTTATTATCAAAGGGACACTTCATTCATAATTCAACGAGGAGGGATCCAACAAAGATATGTTGCGGAGCTGTTCTAAAACTGGGATTGACCTCATCTCGTTTTGGTTCAGAAGCAGACGCACCTTCCTTGCTTTTAGCTCCCCAATAATCTGAACACACAATATTAGAAGTTGATGATGGTGCAGAACCTAGCAACCCTCTGCCATTTTTCCTTGCTCTTGCCCTCATGTCTGGGTTAACCTTGAGACAGGGTTAGATCCTCGAGGTGGTTTGGTTCGATACATCTCTGACATTTTGTATAGAACTCACTAGTAGTGTGTCAATGGTCTCATCAGGATGAGTTTGATAATTCAAATTTTGGTAGAAATTTCCCTGGGTACTGTCCTCATCCACGCCTTTGCATAATTTAACATCGCTTGCTAATTTGGGCACACAAAAGAGCGTACAACACACATACCACACTTACTGAATCGACCAATTTTAGTAATTAAACAGAGTCAATTGACCTAAACATTGCTCTAACAAAAGACCAGCATTAAAAAGAAAGCATAAGTACGCATAATTTTAACAAAGCCACCGCCGCGCCGACCTATACATCGCCGGTGTGAGATGATACGTTGATGACTTGTGCTGGCGACATGCCGTTGGTGGAATCCGCGTCCGCCCTGGTTAAGTTGACCGTGTCCTCGTCCTTGTCCTCGTCCTCGGCGCCGCCCTCAAGGTTGTAGTACTCGTAGTAGTGGCTGCGCCAGAGCTCGCGTTGGTACTCCACTACCGATTCCTCGACGGACAGACCCTTCTCTACCTCGACCTCGGCCACGCACAACTCCTCCTCCCGGTGCTCGTCGATCTCTATGGCCTCCTGCATCTCCAGCTCCCGCTCGGCAATCTCATTAGGAAGCAGGTGCTTCATGGCCACCGCTGCCTTTTCGGATGTGGGTTGCATGCTGGATTCCGAGGTGGCCTGGAATATCTTGGCGTGTGCATCCTCGATCTTGGCATGGATGGACTCGACCCGGGCCAGGGCGACATCGGTGGCACACTCGGCGTTTGCAGCCGCCACTGCAGCAGCTGCTATAGCCGCCCTCTTGGCGGATGCGTCCGCGCTCAATGAGGATGCGGGACACTCTCGATGTAGTCAGCCGCGCTCGGCGCAGGCGGCCGCGCTCAGGTAGGACGTGGCCACCGTACGGGCCCTCACAAAGAGTTTCCACGGCGTCATCTTTGCGAGAAGGGGTTGCGGGAATGGGGATCCGGATTCGTGGATTCGGGGGTTGCCGGCACTAGAGCAGATGAGCTGGCGAAGCTTAAGGAGGAAGACTTAAATAGACCCACGAATTTTCATCGCAAACGGTTCCTACAAAAAAAATTGTGTGTGATGTTGTTGATATTTTTTATTAGCCGTGAAAGAAGAATTTGGAGTAAAGTGTGAAAGATCGAGGATGTCGCCTAGAGGGGGGGGGGGTGAATAGGCGCTTTTAAATAATTACGGTTTAGGCTTGAACAAATGCGGAATAAACCTAGCGGTTGATTTGCCAAGCACAAAACCTACAACAACTAGGCTCACCTATGTGCACCAACAACTTATGCTAAGCAAGATAAACAACTAGGTGATAGCAAATAACATTAAACAATATGGCTATCACAAAGTAAAGTGCATAAGTAAGGGGCTCGAGTAAGAGATAATCGAGGCACGCGGAGACGACGATGTATCCTGAAGTTCACACCCTTGCGGATGCTAATCTCCGTTTGGAGCAGTGTGGAGGCACAATGCTCCCCAAGAAGCCACTAGGGCCACCATAATCTCCTCACGCCCTCGCACAATGCAAGATGCCGTGATTCCACTAAGGGACCCTTGAGGACGGTCACCGAACCCGTACACTTTGGCAACCCTTGGGGCGGCCATCGAACCCATACACTTTGGCAACCCTTGGGGGCGGTCACCGGTACCCGTCAAATTGCTCAGGGCGATCTCCACAACCTAATTAGAGACCCCAACCTTTTCCCAGAGCTTTACACCACAATGATTGAGCTCCAAACACCACCAACCGTCTAGGGCGCCCAAGCACCCAAGAGGAACAAGCTCAAGGGTACCAAGCACCCAAGTGTAATAAGCTTCTCAACTTGTAACTTCCACGTATCACCGTGGAGAACTCAAACCAATGCACCAAATGCAATGGCAAGGGCACACGGAGTTCCCAAGTCCTTCTCTCCCAAATCCCACCAAAGCAGCTAATGCCAGGGAGGAAAATGAGAGGAAGAACGAAGAAGAGAACACAAAGAACTCCAAGATCTATATCCAAAGGGTTCCCCTCACATAGAGGAGAAAGTGATTGGTGGAAACGTAGATCTAGATCTCCTCTTTCTTTTCCCCCCAAAACTAGCAAGAATCCATGGAGAGATTGAGAGATAGCAAGCTCGAAGAAGGTCAACAATGGGGGAAGAACACGAGCTAAAGAGATAAGGTTCATTGGGGAAGAAGACCCCGTTTTATAGGCGCCCCAAATCCAACCGTTATGCACTCAGGTCGTCCACAAGCGGTACTACTACTTGCAGGAGCGGTACTACCGCTTAGCACGGTCAAACCAGCCCAACAAGAGAGAAAAACACGAGATGTAGTTCTGCCAGAGAGGAAGTACCGCTCTAGGGAGAGGTAGTACCTCCAGGAGAGGTAGTACCATTCGGGTGGAGAGGTAGTACTGCTTACCGCTTATAAGAGGTACTACCGCTCAGGTGGAGAGGTAGTACCGCTTATAAGAGGTACTCACTACAAAAAAAGACACATCTCTATGACATTTTGGGCCAAATGAAATTTTTTCTATCATGCTTGTGACACTTCTATGACGATAGTTGTGACAAAACCTGGTATCATCATACATGTGGCAGGCTCCTACTTCCATGACAAAAAATCATGATAGAAAATGGGCTTTTTGTCCTGGGCGGGCCGGAGACGCACCTGCATGACATTCTTTGGGCCGTCCATGATGGAAAAAACCGTGGTAGAAGCAAGGGCGAGGAAAATATCAGGGAGTTCCCGGTTACGGTGGGTGGTCAGGGCCGAGTGATGCATGGAGGTTTGTGCGTTTCTCTCCTACACGTACACGCATGTGTCCGAGGCGTTGAGCTCTAACTAAACCTGAATGAGGCGTTCACTTACTGAACCTGAGCGATTGCACTAGCTACGTTACTGAACCCGAGCAATCGATTCCTTGGCTGTTAACTGAACCCGAGCGATTCCTTCGCTACTGCTGCTAACTGAAGCCGATCGAACCTGTTGCCTCTTGATGAACACTGAACATTGTTGGGGGTTGGATGAATAGTTCTCGATGGGGGTTGGATGAACATGACCCCGTGGTAGGAGAGGACATTGCCGCTGGATGAATAGGACCCCGATCGAGC
Organism: Aegilops umbellulata; assembly: GCA_032464435.1. Lineage (NCBI taxonomy): Eukaryota > Viridiplantae > Streptophyta > Magnoliopsida > Poales > Poaceae > Aegilops > Aegilops umbellulata. The sequence goes on from CP136058.1 coordinate 339,823,854, forward strand.
CGGTTGGGGTGGATGAACATGACCCCGTGGAGGGCTGGTTGAATAGTACCCGGTGGAGGATGGATGAACATGACCCCGTGGAGGGCTGGTTGAACAGTAGCCGGTGGAGGCTAGATGAACAGGAGCCCGTGGAGGTAGGAGGAAGCCGTCGTGGATGAACAGTAGCAGGTGGAGGCTGGAGGAGGTCGACGATGGATGAATAGTAGCCCGTGGAGGCTGGAGCGAGGCAGTAGACGGTGGATGAATAGTAGCCTGTGGAATCCCGTTTTGTGGTACGCCACACTCTTCCCGATGAACAGGACCCCTATTTCGATCATAGGAGGTCAGAGAGAAGTCTATTTCCTCTGTTTGGCGGTATGCCACACCCCTCCCGATCAATAGGACCCTGTTTCGATCGTAGGAGGTCGAAGAGAAGTCCCTTTCCTCCATTTTGCAGTAGAACAGACCCCTCCCGGTGAAAAGGATCCCGTTTCGACCGTAGGCGGTTGAACGGAAGTCCGTTTCCTCCGTTCTGTGGTACGCTACGCCTCGTTTTGGCTGTTCCATCCAAGCTGGTTGGCTCCCAATGAACAGAACGCATTCCGTTGCCTCGCGATGAACACGATGCAGTTTCTCTGTTCCGACCCAGCCGGTTGGCTACCGATGAACAGGACGCTGTCGCTGCTCTCCCCTGCCTCTCCATGTACACGAGCCCTGGCCGTACGTATGCGTGAGTAGGCGTTCGAGACCCCGCCCGTATGTACATACGTGGCCGTATTTACTTTCTTGCACCCTAGTTGTACGTACGTGTGCACGATATAGACGAGACTATGTGACATGCTACGTCCGCGCCTCTACTACGACACGTGCCCTTCCTTACTCGGTCACGGTTCATCGCTGCAGCCTACAAACAGACCGATCGACCAGTATGTATGTACACGTTTAGAACCAGACAGATAACCCTACATACGGTTCGACCGGGTGGGTCCCAGCTGTCAGGGAGGTAAGGAGGCACTTCCTTGCGTGCGAAGATATAGCTAGTGGGTCCTAGCTGTTAGGGGGAGAATCATATTTTTGCCCGTAATATGACGCACTTCCTTACGTGCAAAGATGTAGCTGGTGGGTCCCAGCAGTCAGGGGAGAAACGTTTTCTTCCATAAAATACGGTGGCCCGTCCATTGGGTCCCTGCTGTCAGGTGGAGGAATCATTATTTTGCGCGTAATAAGGAGGCACTTCCTTGCTACGGCCGTGGACCCAGCTGTCAGCCTCTCCATGTACAATACTCTTCCGATGGAAGTCGTTCCTTGACCACATTGACCACGCCGTGCCGAGAGCACCAAGGCGGTGGACGACAATGAGGCCTAGGAAGGGGACGATGCGGAGCCGGGGAAGACTCAACAGGGGATGCCCACACGAAGAGGAGTACGAGGGTTGACTGGTTCGGCTGCGGTGTGAGGCTGCCGTCTCGCAGAATAATAGAGGTTGTGGGTGAGTAGGGGGATGGCCTGGCCAGAGGTTGGAGTAGGGTGGGGCGGTCAGGCCCGTGCGGCAGCAGAGCCGATCATGGGAGGCAGGAGCAGGCGGCACGACCGACACTAGTTTGGGCGGCTGGAGCAAGAAGACCAGAGATTGAAGAAGCACTACGGCCGTTGGATGGACATCGTACGGTCAGTGGAGCTATAATCGTTCATATTGACTAAGTTGACAAAGCCCTCCGCCCGCCTCAACTTAGTAGGCCCACAAGTTAGCCTCCCACTATGGTGGGTCCCAGCTAGCAAGGGGAGTTGTCGGTGTCAAAACCGGCGGATCTCGGGTAGGGGGTCCCGAACCGTGCGTCTAGGCGGATGGTAACAGGAGATGAGGGACTCAATGTTTTACCCAGGTTCGGGCCCTCATGATGGAGGTAAAACCCTACGTCCTGCTTGATTAATATTGATGATATGGGTAGTACAAGAGTAGATCTACCACGAGATCAAGGAGGCTAAACCCTAGAAGCTAGCCTATGGTATGATTGTTGTATGTTGGATTCTCCCCTACGGACTAAAACCCTCCGGTTTATATAGACACCGGATAGGGTTAGGGTTACACAAAGTCGGTTACAATGGTAGGAGATCTGAATATCCGCATCGCCAAGCTTGCCTTCCACGCCAAGGAAAGTCCCCTCCGGACACGGGACGAAGTCTTCAATCTTGTATCTTCATAGTCCAGGAGTCCGGCTGAAGGTATAGTCCGGCTATCCGAACACCCCCTAATCCAGGACTCACTCAGTAGCCCCTGAACCAGGCTTCAATGACGACGAGTCCGGCGCGCAGATTGTCTTCGGCATTGCAAGGCAGGTTCCTCCTCCAAGTTCTTCATAAAAGTTTGTAAACACTAAGGGTAGTGTCCAGCTCTGCAAAATAAGTTTCCACATATTGCCATAGAGAGAATAATATTAACACAAATCTAATCTACCGACGTATTCCGTAACGTGACATCACACTACGGCCAAGCCTTTATTCGAATCGTTTTTACCCCCACCTCAGCGTGTTTTGCGAGGCGGTTTCCTTGGCACGTCTTGTCGAAGCAGAGATCGTGTCCCCATTTACGAGATTCTCATCAATACGGACGTGGGTAACCCAACCGCGCCATTTATCACGGCGCTTGGGAGATAAGCGAGTTTTATCAGGCTGGTGGGGACGCATAGCCGCATCCGCCCATATAAGGGGATAAGGATCCACCTTTTTACCTATGCCTTCTTCTTCCTTTGCCTATCCATCTCCTGCGCACCCGAGCTCCAGCGCCCAAGTCCGCACTTCCCACCTCAACCTTTCCAGCCATGTCCGGAGCAGGAGGCAAGTGGATGGTCTCCTCCGTTACGGAGGGCCATGTCAAAAATCTGAGGAAGGCCGGATACTTGTCTAACGACATCGCGCAACGGCTTCCCGAAAAGGGGCAGCTTCTCCCCACCCCAAGGCCCCATGAGAGGGTTGTATTCCTCCCCCATTTCCTCCGCGGACTGGGTTTTCCTCTCCACCCATTTGTCCGGGGGCTCATGTTCTACTATGGCCTAGATTTCCACGATCTGGCCCCGAACTTTGTCCTCAACATCTCGGCGTTTATCATCATGTGTGAGGCTTTCCTCCGTATCAGCCCCCATTTCGGCCTTTGGCTCAAGACTTTCAACGTCAAGCCGAAGGTGGTGCGTGGCAACCAGGCGGAGTGCGGAGGCGCCATGGCGGGCAAGATGGCCAACGTCCTATGGCTCGAGGGCTCCTTTATGGAGACCCTGAAGGTGTGGCAGTCGGGGTGGTTTTACATTACCGAGCCGCGTGGCCCTGAATGGGTCGCAGCCCCCGAGTTCCGATCCGGACCCCCTACGCGGCTCACGTCCTGGAAAGAGACGGGCCTGTCGTGGGGCAACGAGGAAGAGGTGACCGGACTGCAAACATGCATCCAATCCCTGGTGAACAAGCGGCTCAAGCTTTTCAATATAGTCCAGGTCATGCTCGTCCGCCGGATCCTCCCGTGTCAACAACGGGCTTTCACTCTGTGGGAGTTCGATACGATGCAGCACCAAACCTTGAGCAGGCTCTTCGACACAACGTATGAAGATGCCTGGAAGGTGCTATTCAAGGGCGCCGAAGCTCCCGCATCCGCACCCGAGGACCACGAATTCAGCACGCAGCGTTCAGCTAGTGCGGTGAGTTATCTTTACCTTGTACAGGAAATTTGTTTCTCATAGTTTGACTCTATGCGGGATCTGAACTCCCTTACCTTTGATAGGAGTGGCAGGCGAAGTCCGGATAGGTCAACTGTCCGGCCCCTTTGCCCGAAGACCCAGCAGATGCTCGTTTATCGAAGCTGCTGGCTCTGGCACCTTATGTGGTGCCGGAGAAGAAGGCCAAGAAGAAGGCCACGGGGACTCGAAAGGGTTCCCGGCGTATGGTGGTGTCGGACTCATCGTCCAACGACTCCAAGACGCACTCCTCCCGTGAAGACGAGGAGGAGGAAGAAGAAATCTCTCCCCCTCTAGCGGGGGGAGGAAAGAAGAGGAAGGCCGCCCCAACAGGGGAGGCCGAAAGGTCCAAGAAGTGGAAAACCCTTCCTCCGGACTACTCCACCGACACCGACGAGGGCGAAGAGGAGTGGCCGCAAAGGGCCAGGCGCCCGGCGGGATCGTAAGTATTCGGATACCAGAGTAACTCATAGCATTCCCTTGTTGCACAACTTTTCCTTATGTCGTATGTAATTATGCAGTCCGCCCAAGGCCTGGCTCGACGAGTCGTCGAGCGGCTCCCTCGATTCATTGGACGTGAACTCTGTTCCGCCCGCTGCCTCCCACCGCACTGCGGACGATGCCGAAGTGGCGTCGCGACAAGCTCCGGGACAAGAGGAGGTGGTCCTGGAGGAGCCACGAGGCGACCTTCCAGACTCCGGGAGTAAAGGGGACAAGACCCCCCAGGGCTCCAAGTCCGTCCTTGAGCCGGACACCGCGCCAGAATCTTCAACGGTTCCGGACCGCGGCAGGCGAACTCCTTCCAAGAGGAGCAAGCCTTCTGAGCCGGCGGCCTCCGTCCAACCGGAGGTGCCGGACAATCTGCTGGAGGTGCTTAACGGCGCCTCCATCGACGAGGAGCACCGTACTATTATGAGTACGGTGACCCAGAAGGTTCAGTCCGCCAAGAGCAGACTGACTGAAGCTTGTGCCAGCCTTCTAACAGGCTTCGAGGTAAGTAAGAATATGTAAAAATATTACCGCATAGACAGTAGCCCCTGATGCTCTGTTTGGCGTTCGGAAAGAAAAGCCGAATAGAGGATCAAATAAATTTCGCAGGAGTCTAACAAAAAAGAGTCAATATGCGCATGCAGGCTTCGCTACTTGCGACCGCCGCACTGACTGCGGAGGTAGGCACCCTGAAGCAGGGTCTCGAGCGGTCCGAGCAAGAGCTCGGCCTGGCCAAGCGGCAGCTCGAGGAGAAAGAAGGTAAGAGATACCTTATAAAAATATATAAAAAGATGCAATTGCAAAAAATGACAGGATTATGCTACTTGTTGCAGGGGCCACAACTGAGGTGGCGGCCCTCAAGCAGGCGCTGTCCGAGGCCGAGAAGAGAGCGGCTTCAGAGCGCACCGAGCGGGAGAAATTTGAGGCGCAGGCCGGCGAGGGGCATCAAGAGCTTCAGGCTCTCATGAAAAAACATGAGAGTTTGGAGCTTGACTCGAAGACGCGAGCGTCCGAGCTTGCCGCGGCCATCAAGACTGCCAAGTCTGCCAAGGCCGAAGCCCAGAAGGCCCTCCAGGAATTGGATGCGGTGAAAAAGATAGCGGCGGGTAAAGCATTCTTTATGCAAAGCAGACATATAAAAGTAAGCTACTTGTTACTTACCCGGATCCAGAGCTCTCCAGGTGCGTTCGCAGATCTTCCCCGTAGCGTATCCGATGCCGCCGCGTTCTATCAAGCCGAAGAAGGCAGCTCGACAGAGAAGGTGTTCTGGTCTCAGTATGCTGAGGCCGGACACCCTGTGCCCTTGAGCGACCAGCTGAAGCAGTTGGTCGAGCTCCACAAGGCGGCCGATCAGGCCATGAAAGGCTTCATAGTTCGGCTGTGGCCTGGAGAGGCCCTGCCTGGGAGCTACTTCGTACTGGTGCGGCGGCTGGTGGAGGCCTGTCCAAGGCTTGAGGTCATCAAGTGCTCCGTCTGCATCGAAGGAGCCCGGAGGGCCCTTGCCCGCGCTAAGGTGCATTGGGGCAAGCTGGACGGCGAGAAGCTTGTGAAGGACGGGCCTCCGCCGGGGAAAGAGCATCGCAAACCCGAGAACTATTATAAGGATGTTCTGAAGGGTGCCCGCCTTGTGGCGGATGAATGTACCAAGGATGTAATTTTTGAATGAACTCGCTCGTATTATCCTGTGCGCTGAAAACTTGTTCATTTGCGCTAAGCAATGCTTGTTGAATTTAAAATATTACTTTGTGTGCGGCCGTTTATCGAAAATTGAGAGATAGCCAGTCGTCGGCTTCTACCCCCATGCCACTAGTGCTGGGGTGTTCGGGATAAACCTGAGCGCTCTTTTTCCCATGTTTGGGTCCTTCGAGGGAGGCGCTCAGCACAACGAACAAGGCAATCGGACTATAATGCTTGAACACTCTCACTTAGCCATAGAACTTTATAATTTTAAATTTCGGCGAAGCCCCTAGTATTCGGAAGACCGAGTTCGGGGCGCTATCCACGCCTTGGCCGGACAGAATCCGGTGCCTCGCTCTAAGCGGCATAAGTCTTTAAGGACCCGAAAAACCTCTCGAATAGCGACCGGTCTCTTGCCTTATCATGACAGTCAGTTTTAGCTTTCTCTACTGAGGTGCTCAGCCCAGCTCAACTGGGGCACAATCGCAGTAGTTCGAGTTAATTGCAAGGAAGTACCACATTTGGGGCAGTTGTAACGGATCAGTACCACTATTCAGATTTTTTGCAAGTCAGTACCACGTTTGAGGCTAATTGTTGCAAAACGGGCTAAGCCCCGTATTGACGCTGTATCTGACCACCCAGACCCACCTGGCAGGTGACAGGTGGCATATTTGTATTTGCACATAAGACCCCCGCATTGCACTTAATCACGCAAATGACCCCGCGAAGTTAGAAAAGGAAAATGCGCGCGGCGGGGTTTCGAACCCGTGCCACCCCGGTTTCTACGATGGGGCTCTGCCACCACGCTAGGCCCAATGCGTTGCTCAGTTAGGATACTAAGCGCTTATAATATGAGACGATTAAATAAATAAAACGAACGAAAAAAACAGCGACCGCAGAGGGCCGAAGCCGGGATTCGAACGCGCGACGAGGGCGCTCACTGCCGCTGGCCAGTGTTCCTCTGTTTACGTAGCACGCGTAAATATTTTATACTGTGCTTTGTTCTCTTTTTCATACGGTAACAAAAAAGATAAATATCACGCGCTGTACATAGTGTGTGTATCGTATATTGATAAATATATACATCGTATAAAATATTTATTTTATAAATTTTAAAAAGTACATTGTATATTAAAAAAATGTTCAGTGTACATAACAAAATTGTTCATCGTATATTATACAATAATGTTCAATGTATTTTTATAGAATAATGTTCAGTGTGTATTTACAACCTTTTTTGCATACTAAACCTATATAAAAACTATAAAAAAAAATTGAAAACATGAAAATCCAAAGAATACCAAAGATCTAAAAAAGATAAAAGCAATCAGAAAAAAAAGCGTACAAAAAAGGAATTTATGCATTTTTTAGACAGTTCATCGTATATTTATGTTCAGTGTGTATAACAAAATTGTTCATCGTACATTATACAAGAATGTTCAGTGTGTATTTATATAATAATGTTTAGTTTGTATTTACGAAAAATATAATAATAAACCGTAGACTGACGCGGGCATATACTAAACCTATATAAAAAAGAAATGCGAAACAAAAATCATAATAAAAATTGAAAAAAGGGCAGGACGTGTGCAAACTAGATAAATCTAGGAATGCCACTAGTCTGACGCGGGTATCTCTCTAGTATAGTGGCTGGCGCGCTCTTTCTTTCACTCGCGGCCGCAGGTTCGAATCAGCTCAAACGTGTAATTTTACCGTTTGTTTTATTTATTTAATGTTCAAATAATATATGCTGGTACTATACTATTACAACAGCCAACATGGCCTAGCGTAGTGGCTGGGCCTCCCCGTTGTAACCGGGAGGGCGTGGGTTCGAATACCCCCCGCGCGCAATTTTCTTTTTTAACTTCGCGGGGGCATTTGCGTGATTAAGTGCAATGCGGGGTTGTATCTGCAAAAACAATATGCCAAGTGTCACCTGACAGGTGGGGCCGCGTGGTCAGATACAGCGTCAATATGGCGCTTAGCCCGTTTTGCAATGATTAGCCTCAAATGTGGTACTGACTTGCAAAAAATCTGAATAATGGTACTGATCTGTTATAACTGCCCCAAGTGTGGTACTTTCTTGCAATTAACACCAGTAGTTCTCCTAGTGCTACCTTAGCCGATATAGCGGAACGTAAGGCACCAAAACATAGGAGCCGGGCAAACCCAACTATTGACCCAAATCATGATTCAGAGCCGATGCATATAATGCTATAAGTTCGGGGTGCCGCACTTCTCACACCATATTAAGGGGTACTGGAGCCCCTGGCGTATTTGCCGTACCACAGTGTACGGGTGCAACATGTCATTAATGAACATATATATATATATATATATATATATATATATATATATATATATATATATATATAAAGAGAGTAATGCAAAAGATAGACAAAAAGCTATGCATTGTTTATAAGAAGGCTGCTATCCAAGCAGGACGATACAAGTAGTGCGATAAGCAAAAGAAATTGGACTATTTAACATGTCCTGTCCAGGGGCAGGTCTGCGGAATTGTATTTAAAAACAGGTATACTGCTCGTAATAGAGACCACCTGGGAGTTCCATAATGCGGCATGGCTTGTCTGCTTCCCTGGTTCTTGCATCGTTTGTGTGGCAGTTGAATTGCCGAACAGGTCGTCCGAAGTATGGAGTCCTGAAAGTGAAAGAAAATAAAGAAAGAATTCGACAGCCCCTAGTATGGTTTAAGCCATGTTCTGGGCGTGCCGTGATGGTGCCCCTTCCCCTGCGCCCATGGTACTTTGAGAGCTTAGTTATGTACGCGAAGCACTGGTTTTGCTGTTTCGCGAGGGCTGGGGTTGGGGCCGCATTGCTACGTCTGCTCAGAACGTGCCAGGCGGTCCTGTTGTAGGTTACTCCGGGCGCGCTTGACAGTGTCCGGCTTTTTGAAGGCCGGACTGGAGAATTGCCTGGAGAGGCTGCTTTGTACTTCTGTTGCGAGCGCTGCCGTATGCTCCTCCGTTTGGGGAGAGCGTTCGGTGTTTCCGTTGACCATGATTACTCCTCGAGGGCCTGGCATCTTGAGCTTGAGGTATGCATAATGCGGTACCGCATTGAAATTTGCAAATGCGGTTCGTCTGAGTAGTGCATGATAGCCACTGCAGAACGGACTATGTCGAAGATTAACTCCTCGCTTCGGAAGTTATCCGGAGATCCGAAGACCACTTCAAGTGTGACTGAGCCTGTACAGTTGGCCTCTACACCTGGTATGACGCCTTTAAAGGTCGTTTTGGTGGGTTTAATCCTCGAGGGATCTATGCCCATTTTCCGCACTGTGTCCTGGTAAAGCAGGTTCAGGCTGCTGCCGCCGTCCATAAGGACTCTTGTGAGATGAAATCCGTCAATAATTGGGTCTAAAACCAATGCGGCGAACCCGCCATGACGGATGCTAGTGGGGTGGTCCCTTCGATCAAAAGTGATCGGGCAGGAGGACCATGGGTTGAACTTTGGGGCGACTGGCTCCAGCGCATATACGTCATGTAACGCACGCTTCCGTTCCCTCTTGGGGATGTGGGTTGCGCATATCATGTTCACCGTCCGCACTTGTGGGGGAAAACCCTTCTGTCCACTGTTGTTCAGCGGCCTGGGCTCCTCCTCGTCGTCGCTACGCAGCCCCTTGTCTCTATTTTCGGCATTTAACTTGCCTGCCTGCTTGAACGCCCAACAATCCCTGTTGGTGTGATTGGCTGGCCTTTCGGGGGTGCCATGTATCTGGCACGAGCGGTCGAGTATTCGGTCCAAACTGGACGGGCCCTGAGTATTTCTTTTGAATGGCCTTTTCCGCTGACCGGATTTGTAGCCTAGGAATCCGGCATTGACTGCCGTATCCTCGTTGCTGTCGCTGTTAATGCGGCGTTTTTGCTTGTTCCGACGCGACCTGCCACTTTTGTCCTTGGTATCCGAATTACCAATGTTTTTAGTTAAGTTGTTGCTGCGAGCTAGCCAGCTGTCTTCTCCCGCGCAAAAGCGGGTCATGAGTGTCGTGAGGGCTGCCATAGATTTCGGCTTTTCCTGTCCCTGGTGCCGGGCAAGCCACTCGTCGCGGATATTATGCTTGAAGGCTGCTAGGGCCTCTGCGTCCGGACAGTCGACTATTTGGTTTTTCTTTGTTAGGAACCGTGTCCAGAATTGCCTGGACGATTCCTTTGGCTGCTGAATTATGTGGCTTAGGTCATCGGCGTCTCGTGGTCGCACATAGGTACCCTAGAAATTGTCGAGGAATGCGGCTTCCAGGTCCTCCCAAGAACCGATCGAATCTGCTGGCAAGCTGTTAAGCCAATGCTGGGCTGGTCCCTTAAGTTTGAGTGGGAGGTACTTGATGGCGTGTAGATCATTGCCGCAGGCCATGTGGATATGAAGGAGATAATCCTCGATCCATACCGCAGGATCTGTTGTGCCATCATATGATTCGATGTTGACGGGTTTGAAACCCTCAGGGATTTTATGATCCATTACTTCATCTGTGAAGCATAGTGGGTGTGCGGCGCCTCTGTATTGGGCTATATCACGACGCAGCTCGAATGAGCTTTGTCTGTTGTGTCCGGCCTGGTCGGATTTATTATGTCCGGAGTGACGATCCCCGTCACGTGCCATAGGGCGCCCACGCGATTCGTAGATCGATCTTGTTTGTCTTGCCTTGTCCTCCAGTATCTCTTGCAGGTCTGGCGCGTTTTCCCGTGCCTTAGCATGTTTTGAGCGGCGCTGGGGCATGGCTTGAGTGGAGGGCCGGGAGTCCTCTCTGTCACGGCCACGAGGTGGCCGGTCGGCCATGTCATGCGCTGGTGACGTAGGTGCTTCCTCCTCTAATCGGGGTAGCAGTCTGCGCTTTAGGTAACTCTTGGAGGGGCGTTCGAGTTCATACTCTTCGGCCGCAAGGACTTCAGTCCATCTGTCAGCTAGCACATCTTGATCAGCTCTAAGTTGTTGCTGCTTTTTCTTGAGGCTGCTTGCCGTGGCTATAAGCCTGTGTTTAAAACGCTCTTGTTCGGCGGGATCCTCTGGCACGACGAATTCGTCGTCGTCGAGGCTTGCCTCGTCTTCGAAGGGAGGCATGTAATTATCATCCTCAACCTCTCTATCTGCCGCTCTCTCGTGAGGGTTGGCTTCTCCATCCTCTTGTTGGAGGGGGTGTTCTTCGGCGCTATCCAGAGTATTATTATCTCCTGTGCCGGAATCACCGTTTTTGCTTTGGCGGGATTTGGAGCGGCGCCGCTGACGCCGGCGCTTGGGTTGCTTCTTAGATGTGTCATCCCCCGCTGTTCCATCGCCATCTCCATCTTTTGGAGTGTCTACCATATATATGTCGTATGACGAGGTGGCCTTCTAGCGCCCTACAGGTGCTGGTTCTTGGTCGTCTCCTGCATTGTCGTCCGTACCATCGATGTCTTCGGAGTCGAAGTCGAGCATGTTGGTTAAGTTGTCGACAGTGGCTACAAAGTGGGTGGTGGGTGGGCTTTCAATTTCTTCATCGTCCGTATCCCAACCTTGCTGACCTAGTCCGGCCAGGGCTCTCCTGATAAAGAGAGAGACTTTAACGATTTCAGAATGTCGCCGAATGGCGAGTGCTGAAAGATGTCCGCGGCGGTGAACTCCATGATCGACGCCCAATCAGATTCGATGGGCAGGCGCGCGGAGGGCTCGGAGTCCGGAGAGGAATCTGCCCCCTCGGAGTCACAGGCCTTGCGGAGTGCGGGGCTGGTGTTCGGCTTGATCGCCTTTGAGATCATAGCCCCCGAGACGGTGACCAACCACTCATCCTTGATTGGTGCAGTAGGCTCTGAATCGAGGTTCGGAACCAAAGCGTGTGCGGCCCCCAGGGCACTGTTCGGCTGCAGAGCTAGATCATGCCCATCGAGACGGTGCGGCGCGCTTGGCTGTGGCTCAAATCCGTCGAAGATCAAGTCCCCGCGGATGTCAGCCATGTAGTTTAAACTTCCAAATCTGACCTAATGGCCAGGGGCGTAGCTTTCGATCTGCTCCAGGTGGCCAAGCGAATTGGCCCGCAGTGCGAAGCCGCCGAAGACGAAGATCTGTCCGGGGAGAAAAGTCTCACCCTAGAACGCATCGTTGTTGATGATCAAAGGAGCCATCGGGCCTAAAAGCGACGTCACAGAGGAACTCTCAATGAAAGCACCAGTGTCGGTGTCAAAACCGGCGGATCTCGGGTAGGGGGTCCCGAACTGTGCGTCTAGGAGGATGATAACAGGAGACGAGGGACACAATGTTTTACCCAGGTTCGGGCCCTCTTGATGGAGGTAAAACCCTACGTCCTGCTTGATTAATATTGATGATATGGGTAGTACAAGAGTAGATCTACCACGAGATCAAGGAGGCTAAACCCTAGAAGCTAGCCTATGGTATGATTGTTGTATGTTGGATTTTCCCCTACGGACTAAAACCCTCCGGTTTATATAGACACTGGATAGGGTTAGCGTTACACAAAGTCGGTTACAATGGTAGGAGATCTGAATATCCGCATCGCCAAGCTTGCCTTCCACGCCAAGGAAAGTCCCCTCCGGACACGGGATGAAGTCTTCAATCGTGTATCTTCATAGTCTAGGAGTCCGGCTGAAGGTATAGTCCGGCTATCCGAACACCCCCTAATCCAGGACTCCCTCAGGAGTATTCATTTTTTTGTGCGTAATAAGGAGGCACTTCCTTTCGTGCAAAGATATAGCTGGTGGGTCCGAGCTGTCAGCGGGAGGAACATTTTTTCCGCAAAATACAGAGGCCCTTCCGGTGGGTCCCTGTTGTGAGGTGGAGGAATCATTATTTTGCTCGTAATAAGGAGGCACTTCCTTGCGTGTGGCCATGGACCCAGCTGTCAGCCTCTTCACGTACAATCCTCTTCTGATGGGTGTTGTTCGTTGACCACGTTGACCACGCCGTGCCGAGAGCACCAGGGCGGTGGACGATGGCGAGGCCTAGGAAGGGAATGACCCGGAGCCGGGGAAGACTTGACAGTGGTTGCCCATGCGGTGGGGAGTACGAGGGTTTACTGGTTTGGCTGTCGTCGTCGAACCAGTGGGCGGGGGAGTTTGGTGCATGGTCGGTTTCTCCAAGTGCAGTCCCACGTGTCAGTGAAGAGGCAAGCCGAAGCGCATTCCGTTTGCGTGAGCCGTGTGCAGGACCGACCGTGTGAGGGGTGCAATGCGATCGCGACAGGCGTGCTGTGAGTGTACCACCTTTTTTCCTTTTAAACTTGGTGCTTCGCCCCCTAAAAAATACTTGGTGCTTCTCGCGATCCATCGATACTACTACTAGTAATCCGGTAATCCCGACTAAAACGGCGCAGCCGGGTCTTTTCCCGTGTGATATGCTGGGTGATTGGCTTAGTTGGTTTTTTAGGACGAGTAATGCTACTTCTACGTAATCCTAGTTACGTAATTAACGTAATGTGAAACGTGTAAGCTATTGATTGGAGATTGGGGGGAGGGAGGGGCCCACCACCATGAATATGAGGGGGGGGGGAGAGAGAGAGGCAATTTACGTTAACCCTTTCGTAGGTTCCCGTAGATGTAGAAAGATGTGAAATGCGTGAATGTGTAGTGGTCGTACTATTGGAGTGCCTAAGATAAATTGTGTATGTAGACCCTATGTGTTTATTTACTTTGCATGTTAGCTTTGTCTCGGGTCAAACCTTCTAAGTTTATACACACAAAAATGAATCATAATTCCATATATTTTCATACTCATAAAATATATCTTACTATTATTGTGGAAGTTCATATACACCGGACGAGATTCATGCAAACACTGCAGATTTTCATTACATTTCGAACTTTTATAGGACAGAAAAATAAAAGAAACCCGACCCTAAACCTATTCTACAGTCGCGACAAACGTCCTCCATCTGCGATCTCCATGTACGGGGGCGGGATTCAAGACCCGTGAAGTGAAGGTGCGGTCTCCGGCGAGGAAGAGTAGAACACGGGAGACAGACTGGACAGTTGGCACACCATGCCCTGCTACCTCCCATGCCCTACTCATCCTCGGAGGAGTCCCCGACCTCGGCGGTGCTGGTGGACGTGAGGTCGATGATGATGGACGTGGATGGTCCGTCGCTTCACCTGCCACATGCGCCACCGAGCGTTGGACGACGGCAAGTAGAACACGTGGCTGACGGTGCTCCCGTCGTTGGCCTTTAGCGTGGCCACCTCTTATGTGGTCGCATCCGCGTCTGGCTACGCCGCTATTGTGTTGTGAGCGGCGACTTGAGCTAGGTTGGCGAACTCGAGCTTCATCCCCGAAGACAAGCTCTCCCGCAAAGCGTTCGCGCTCGCGGTCATGGCGGATGTGGTGCGAGGTAGCAGGACGATGCGCTATGTTGTGGAGTTTAGCTGGGCGTTGCTGCTTTAAGTAGCGCATTCTGGTGAGGCCAAGCGTCCGGGTGCGTCATTAAGTCACCAGAGTTGGTTCCTCGGGCACCGAGCCTCTTAATGATGGCATACGGAAGGACGGCAAGAATGCGGGCAGCTGGCGCCGGCTAGGAACGCACCGCGCGACGGCGCGAGGGACGAGGGTTTTTGGTGTGCCAGGGTAGTCAGCTGCGGTCGTGGCAATGTTGGAGATGCCCTTTGCTCACATGCGATCCCCACATGTCATTGAAAAAGCAAGACGACCTGGCATGGTCTCAGGTCCTAGGGATGCAGTTGGCCGCGCTACAACACTCCGTGGAGGTGTCACGGCGCGCGCATGAATTTCGGCGCCCCGTGCATCCTCGATGAGCCGGGTGTTGATCTGCTGGTCGCGCCACAACGTTAAGTCCACCCTCGGCACCCTGAAGCCGACTGTGTCCAGCAACGATGAGCGTGTCGCTCACGGAGGTCGCTGTGTCCAGAGGCTTTGCGGGAGCTGCGCCACGTTGCTGGCCCTCACGACCCACATGAACGATTGCCGGTGGCGAGGAGGTCATGGGCCAGCTCCTCCATTGGACTAGTCCGCGCCACGTCGTCCCGACAGGTGTGCCCAACATGTCGGTTTCCATGTTTTCCCGGCCAAATTCGAGCGTCAGTGCTCCGCGTTGCGCATTAGGCGCAGAACATGTGGTTTTTGTGCCCTGGTTCAAATGTGGTATAATACCAAGTTGTTACCCCAGCCCCAAGTGTGGTGGTTTTGGGTACGGTGCCACCCTTTTCCTTTTCAACTAGTGAAGCGTAACACTTGATTAAGTAGCCGGATGGTGTGCTAATGTAGGTGTCTGACTGTTTGAAGGAATAATTGAGGTGCGCCTGGTCCGTGCCCGCATTTAGGGGTCCAATTTACCATGTTCCAACAGGAGTAACTATACTAGTCCCTGCATACTCCCTCTGTTTTTATTTACTTCGCATTTTAGCTTTTTTCAAAGTCAAACTTTGTAAACTTTGACAAAGTTTATAAATAGAAATAATAACATATACAATAACAAATCAATACCATTAGATTCATTATTGAATCTAATTTCACATCATATAGATTTTCTATTGTAAATGTTCATATTTTTCTATAAATTTGGTCAAATTTCATGAAGTTTGACTTCAGTCAAACATAATATGCAGAGTAAATAAAAACGGAGGGAGTATCTTACTCCGTGACCAAGACGGAAGGGAAAACGAGACAACTTATTCTTTATTTGAACCGTTCAAGTATAATCATGTGGCGTTGCTTATTTCTCATTCCTCTCCAACCCTCTTCTCCATCGATCATGCCGCCCTCCGGTCGAGTCCATTGATACGTCTCCAATGTATCTATAATTTTTTATTGTTCCATGCTATTATATTATCTGTTTTGGATGCTTTATATGCATTAATATGCTATTTTATATTATTTTTGGGACTAACCTATTAACCTAGGGCCCAGTGCCAGTTCCTGTTTTTTTCCTGTTTTTGAGTTTCGCAAAAAAGGAATACCAAACGGAATAAAACCTTCGCGATGATTTTTTGGAGCATAAGACAACCAGGAGAGTTGGTGTAGAGACCAGACCTCAAACAGTCTGATCTCTGTGCTCAGGTGTCATCCCTGGATCAGTAATGCTGACACCACACAGTACTTGAAGGATTTATAACAGAGTAGCAATCACACACTTATTACTCGAATTTCTCAAAAGAGAACTTATTACAATAAATATGGCTTAAGCCCATCTAATAACGATAACAGCGGAAGGCTTGGAAGATAAGTGAGTCCATCAACTCCAACGGCATCACTGAGTATAGAACCACGACCTAAAAGGCACCTTACTCGTTGTCTGAAAAGTCTGCAACATGAAACGTTGCAGCCCGAAAACGGGTCAGCACATGGAATATGCTGGCAATGTAACACATAGAGAATAATGGAAGAACAGGGCTATACTACATGCATATATGGTTGGTGGAAAGCTCTATGGTTACAATTTTTGCGTAATGCCAGTTTTTCCCTACTGCAAAGGAATAGATTTTATTTAACTATCATGGTGGTTGTTAAACATTGAGAATGGTTGACAACATCCTCAATCCCAATTAAAATAATCATCATTAAAACCCAACAATATTAATTTTTAGAAGTAACATGATGAGATTCACATGATATCCAAGTACTAGATACTCAAAACGTCCATAACCGGGGACACGGCTAACCATGATTAGATTGTACACTCTGCAGAGGTTTGCGCACTTTTCCCCACAAGACTCGATCGCCTCTGTTGGATTTCTCGCACTACATGATGTTTGAGAAACGGATGACCGAGACATAGTCTTTCAGAAGCGCTAGCACCTTACGATCGGGTAGACCGTACCACCTACATCCCCTACATCTGCTAGTCTACCATTGTAAGAGTTCGCACGACTTAGTCAACTATGCCAGAGCCCATAATGGCTTGTGGCTGCACACGGAAGTTTCTAGTATGAATAATCTCATGATCCCTTTGGGCCTGGGTGGCGGTCCAAAAAGGAACAGGCAAATCCTGGAAACCAGGTACCTCAATCCACCCAGATGTGTGTTTAAGTTGTCACCTTAGATAAACCATTAATTAACAATCTCACATCTGTCATGGATATCACTCACCCAATCCACGTCTACTAGCATAGCATAGCAATATAAGCATAACGTAATAGTAACTCCCAAAGGTTTGATAATAAAACAGGTAATAGGTACTACCTCAACTACTTCCCATCCCACAATTTAATTAGATCCTATTCATGCAATGTTTGAGGATTGATCTAATGCAATAAAAACTGGGTGATGGGGAGGTATGATCAAAGTATTACTTGCCTTGCTGATGATCCGCGAAACCTAGAGATTCAAAGTAACAGGCGACGCACTCCGGGTATTCTATCGCAGACAAACAAACAAGCATACAATAAATACTCAAACTAATGCACAGGTAAAGCTCAAATAAGAGATTTAACCAGAAAGTTCAACTTAGGAACTCCGGTTTGCAAAAAGAATCAAATCAAACGAAGCAACGAAAGTCAAACGGCGAAACAAAACAACTTCGTTCTACTAATCTGGATCTAAGTCAAATTTTACAGAAACAAAAACTTGTTTAAGTTGGTTAAATGGATAGAGGGTTTCAAGACAAAACCCCAGGCGCTTGAATCGCCTGATTCCGATAAACGAGCGAAAAGTTATACTAAAACGAAAATCGGATCAGAAATCTCGATCAGAAAATAATCACGGAAAATCCGAGAAAAAGAAAAATGACGAACAGATTAACGAACGAACGTTCGTTATCTGGATTTAAACGACAAACGCGTTCGTTAAAACGAACGAACGAGCGAACGCTCGCTATACCTAAACAAAAAAAACCGATCTAAATAAAAAATGGAAACTAAAAAAACCGACGAAAAAACCAAACGGTTTTTCGAGAAGAAAAAAAACCGGCGGCACGGGATTCGAGGTGACCTCGGGCGGCGGGTCGGCGGCGGCAGCTCCGGCGAGGCGGCGCGTCGGCGGCGGCGGGGTCTGGCGGGCGGCGCGGCGTCGGCGGGCGGGCGGCGGCGGCGGCGGCGGGCGGCGCGGGCGCGGGGCTAGGGTTTCAGGGCGCGGGGCTGGGTGGCCTCGGGCCTCGGGCGCCCCGGCTTATAAAGCCTAGACGGGCCAGAGTCCCAGGCGGACACGACCCGTAGGTCGGTTGCGATTTTTTTAATATAATAACGCGCAGAAAAAATAAAAAGAAATACTAAACGGACTCCAAAAATTCCGAAATGAATTTTCCCCGACTTCTAAAATCAAGCCGGACATAGTGAACATTTATTTGGGGCCTAAATGCAATTTTGAAAAGCGTATATTTTTCCTAAATTCAAATAAAATAAAAATAAAACTCCGAAATAAAATCTCGTTTGATTTTATTATTAAACCCTCAATATTTCTTTATGTTGGGAAAGTCATTTTATTCCCTCTCTCATACTTTTGTAGTAGAAATAATTGATGATGAAATAAATAAAATCAAATGATCCTATTCTCAATTCGATAAAACTCAAATATGAAAATAACGAAATCCCCAACTCTCTCCGTGGGTCCTTGAGTTGCGTAGAATTTCTAGGATCAAAACCGAAAGCAAATAAAATATGATATGCAATGATGATCTAATGTATAACATTCCAAATTGAAAATTTGGGATGTTACAAACCTACCCCCCCTTAAGATGAATCTCGCCCTCGAGATTCGGGTTGGCTAGAAAATAGGTGAGGGTGGTCCTTCAACAAATCTTCCTCTCGCTCCCAGGTGGCTTCATCCTCCGTGTGGTGGCTCCACTGAACTTTGCAAAACTTGATAACCTTGCTGCGGGTGTCTCGGCTGGCAAACTCGAGAATCTTAACTGGTTTCTCCTCATAGGTCAAATTGTTATCCAACTGAATTGCTTCTAATGGCACTGTGTCTCTCAAAGGTATGTCAGCCATTTCCGCGTGGCACTTCTTCAACTGACAAACGTGGAACACATCATGAACTCTTGACAATCCTTCGGGCAATTCCAACTTGTATGCCACTTCTCCCATACACTCCAAAACTCGGTATGGTCCTACAAATCGTGGCGCTAACTTTCCCTTAACTCCAAAGCGCTTTATTCCCTGAAGTAGGGATATTCGAAGATAAGCTCGGTCTCCGACTTCGTAAACTGTCCCCTTGCGTTTAGAATCTGCGTAGCTCTTTTGCCTGGACTGGGCTACCTTGAACCTATCGCGAATCAACTTCACCTTCTGTTCAGACTCCTTAATCAAATCAGGTCCAAACAACTGGCGGTCTCCAACTTCATCCCATGACAACGGTGTCCTGCACCTCCTTCCGTACAAGGCTTCGAAAGGGGCCATCTTCAAACTGGATTGATAGCTGTTGTTGTAAGAGAACTCTGCATATGGCAAATTGTCGTCCCAACTAGATCCATAATCTAGCGCACAAGCCCTCAGCATATCCTCCAAAATCTGTTTGACTCTCTCGGTCTGTCCATCTGTCTGTGGATGAAAAGTTGTACTGAACTCTAGCCTGGTACCCAAAGTTTCGTGCAACTGCTTACAGAACTTTGAGGTAAACTGGGTTCCTCTATCTGATATGATACTCCTCGGAACTCCATGTAAACATACAATCCTGGTCATGTATATCTTTGCCAACTTAGCACTAGTGTAAGTGGTCTTTACCGGGATGAAATGAGCTACCTTCGTCAACCGATCAACTACAACCCAAATCGAGTCATAGCCGGAACGAGTCCTTGGTAATCCCGTGATAAAATCCATGCCTATATTATCCCACTTCCATTCGGGTATCGACAATGGCTGTAACAATCCTGCTGGCTTCTGATGCTCTGCTTTTACTCTCTGACATACATCACAAACTGCTACATATTCCGCAATATCCTTCTTCATTCGGGTCCACCAGAATGTATCCTTCAAATCCAAATACATCTTGGTATTTCCTGGGTGAATCGAATACGGTGAATCATGTGCCTCTTGTAGAATCAACTTCCTGATCTCCGGGTCATTGGGCACATAAACACGGTCTTCAAACCATAGGGTATAGTGCTCATCCTCACGAAAACCTTTAGCTTTTCCTTCGCCCATTTTCTCCTTTATCGAAACAATCTCCTTGTCAGTCTTCTGAGCTTCTCTGATTCTATCCATCAAAGTTGACTGAATCTCCAATGCTGCTACATAGCCTCTCGGAACTATTTCCAAACATAGCTCACGAAGATCCTCGGCTAACTCCTTTGGTATTTCTCCCGTCATTAGTGTATTGACATGGCTCTTACGGCTCAATGCGTCAGCTACTACATTAGCCTTTCCGGGATGATAATGCAATCTCATATCATAATCCTTGATGAGCT
Source organism: Aegilops umbellulata (assembly GCA_032464435.1). Lineage (NCBI taxonomy): Eukaryota > Viridiplantae > Streptophyta > Magnoliopsida > Poales > Poaceae > Aegilops > Aegilops umbellulata. The sequence continues at coordinate 339,844,011 of CP136058.1, forward strand.
CCAACCATCTCCTTTGTCCGAGGTTTAACTCCTTCTGCGTGAAAATGTACTTCAAACTCTTGTGATCCGTGTACACCTCACAATGGTTTCCAATGAGGAAGTGTCTCCATGTTTTCAATGCATGCACTACGGCTGCTAACTCCAAATCATGCGTGGCATAATTTAATTCATGAGGTTTCAGTTGTCGTGAAGCATACGAAACAACTCTTCCCTCCTGCATAAGCACTGCTCCAAGTCCTTGACATGAAGCGTCGCAATACACCTCATAATCCTTGGTCTGATCCGGCAGAATCAACACTGGTGAGGTAACCAAACGTTTCTTCAACTCCTGGAAACTTGCTTCACACTCCTCAGTCCATATGAACTTGGTATCCTTCTTTAACAACTCCGTCATAGGCTTTGCAATCTTTGAGAAGTTCTCAATAAATCTCCGGTAGTATCCTGCGAGTCCAAGGAAACTCCGGATCTCTCCAACTGTTGTTGGTGCTTCCCAATTGGTCACAGTGATAACCTTTGTGGGGTCAACTGCTATTCCTTCTCCGGATATAACGTGTCCAAGGAATCCTACTTCCTTCAACCAAAACTCACATTTGCTGAATTTGGCATATAACTGATGTTCTCTGAGCTTCTCGAGTACCAATCGCAAATGTTCTTTATGCTCCTCTTCATTCTTCGAATAAACCAGAATATCATCAATGAACACCACGACGAACTTATCCAAAAACTCCATAAACACTTTGTTCATCATGTTCATAAAATAGGCAGGTGCGTTAGTCAGACCAAATGACATAACGGTATACTCATACAACCCATATCTTGTGGTGAAGGCTGTCTTAGGTATGTCTTGCTCTCGAATCTTCAATTGATGGTACCCTGATCGCAAATCGATCTTGGAAAACACCTTAGCTCCTTGTAAACGATCAAACAGATCATTGATCATTGGTAGTGGGTACTTTTTCTTGATTGTTACCTCGTTCAATCCGCGGTAATCAACAACCATCCTTAACGATCCATCCTTCTTTTCCACTAGCAGTACTGGTGATCCCCAAGGCGAAGAACTTGGGAGAATGTAACCTTTATCAAGTTACTCCTTGATCTGCTTCTTAATCTCCACCAAATCCTTTGCGGGCATCCTGTATGGTCGCTTCGATATTGGCCCTGTGCCTGGCAAAAACTCAATCAAAAGCTCAATATCTCTATCCGGTGGCATGCCTGGCAATTCCTCTGGAAATACATCAGGGAAATCCTTTACCACTGGTACTTCCTCCTGCACAACTCCTGTCAAGGAATTTACTTGAATCCTTCGCGGCACATGCCGGGATACATACTTGATCCTTCTTCCTTCTGGCGTCGTAAGCAAGATTGTCTTACTAGCGCATTCAATGTTCCCTTCATACTTTGACAACCAATCCATGCCTAATATCACATCCAATCCTTGATATTCCAATACTATTAGGTCCGAGGGAAACACATAGTTACCAATCCTTAATGGTAACCGATCACACCATCGACTAGCCATATACTCTGCTCCAGGCGAGGTTACTAACATGGGTGACCTAAGGGCTTGGGTTGGCAGGTTATACTTATCCACAAATCCCCTTGAGATGTATGAATGCGATGCACCAGTATAAAAAAGAACGAGTGCAGTAAACGACTTAACCAAAAACTTACCTATTACTGCATCAGGCTGAGCTTCAACCTCCTCCACGCTAACATGGTTCACATGTCCCCTGTTGAAAGGGTTCGGCTTCTTCCTAGAGCTTCCATTGCCATTCTGGCCTTCAGGACATTCATTGGCATAATGTCCTGTCTTCGAACACTTAAAACATGTGATTTGGCTCAGGTCTCTCTTGGCCGGTGTTGATGGGGTGGTACGGTTCTGGCCATTGCTTCCTCCATTCCCATTACCATTCTTGGGGCCATTATGGTTGTGCGAGCTACCTCCTCCATGGGTATGCTAAAAATGAACTCCCGGTTTAGGGGTAAGACGGGGTTTCTGCTGAGCTCTAGAATTGTACTTCCCCTGTCCATAGTTCCTCTTGCGGTTTTCAATCTGCTGCTGCTTCCCCTCAATCATAAGAGCATGATCTACCAACTCCTGGTAGTTGTTAAAGCTTGCTACCATCAACTGCATACTCAGCTCGTCATTCAGTCCTTCCAGAAACTTCTCCTGCTTAGCTGCATCCGTAGCAACGTCATCTGGGGCATAACGTGCTAGCTTACTAAAGTCATCCACATACTGGCCAACTGTCCGTCCTCCTTGGCACAAGTTGCGAAACTCACGCTTCTTCATGGCCATAGCTCCTGCTGAAATATGGGCAGTACGGAAAGCTTGCTGAAATTGATCCCATGTGACAGTGTCTATAGGGTAAGTGGCTGTAAAATTCTCCCACCATGCTGCTGCGGGTCCTTCAAGCTGATGTGCGGCAAACTTCACCTTTTCCCCATCTGTACATCCTGCAGTGGTCAACTCCCTCCCTGTCTTGCGGAGCCAATCATCTGCTACTATTGGCTCGGTGTTACTGGAGAACACCGGCGGATTCAGCCTAAGAAAACGGGTTAGGTGATCAACTGGTGGTGGCGGCGGTGGGTTGTTGTTGTTGTTGTTGTTGTTGTTGTTGTTGTTGTTGTTGTTGTTGTTGTTGCTGTTGGTGTTGCTGTTGGTGTTGCTGTTGCTGTTGCTGTTGCTGTTGCTGTTTGTTGTTGTTGTTGTTGTTGTTGTTGTTGTTGTTGTTGTTGTTGTTGTTGTTGTTGTTGTTGTTGTTGTTGTTGTTGTTGTTGTTGTTGTTGTTGTTGTTGTTGTTGTTGTTGTTGTTGTTGTTGTTGTTGTTGTTGTTGTTGTGTTGTTGTTGTTGTTGTTGTTGTTGTTGTTGTTGTTGTTGTTGTTGTTGTTGTTGTTGTTGTTGTTGTTGTTGTTGTTGTTGTTGTTGTTGTTGTTGTTGTTGTTGTTGTTGTTGTTGTTGTTGTTGTTGTTGTTGTTGTTGTTGTTGTTGTTGTTGTTGTTGTTGTTGTTGTTGTTGTTGTTGTTGTTGTTGTCGTTGTTGTTGTCGTTGTCGTTGTCGTTGTCGTTGTCGTTGTTGTCGTTGTTGTTGTTGTTGTTGTTGTTGTTGTTGTTGTTGTTGTTGTTGTTCTGGACTAATAACTGCATCAAAGCATTCTGCTGCTGGATCAACTGAGTGAGCTCCGATGGGAAAGCAAATCCATTGTCACGTCTCGGAGGCATCTGAGGGTTTAGAAAAGATGAGAATTAAGAATAGAATGAGGTCTAAGAGAAAACACTACCCAAATGCACATGAGACAAAAGCACACAAAATCACTTCATTCAATCAAACAAGGGCATACAATCGGTCTAGAACTATCGCAAAAGTGCGTGGAATATACTATGTACATGGTGGAACACTACTACTGTTATGGTAGTCTACTAGAAAAACTGCTCCGATGAAGACTCCATGATATCTGCTCCAGCTTTGTCTTCGAAATCATCATCACTAGGATCGGAATCGGTGTCGTCGATGATGATGTAGTTCTCTGGACAGGTGCAATCTTCATCTTCTCCTCCGGGTGCTGAATTCCCCATGAGTTCTTCAATCTTCTCCTTAAGATCGTCGTTTTGTCTCACTAGAGCTACTATCTCATCCATGTAGTCCTTGCGAGTGGCCTTCAGTTCTCCTTCTAGCTCAATAATTTTGGCTTTTGCTTCCTTCAACTCCATCATGTCTGCGCACATCTGGTTCTCCTAGCGTCGAATGTGATGGTTTAACTCTTGGATGAAAGCTGCAATGGATCTAACCTTCTTGGTGCTAACTATCTCCCATTGTTCATCTCGGCGTCCGCAAATCTGGTAGATAGTATCCTTAAGGTCTTCTTGATAAACCTCTCCAATGCGTCCCATGGTTATGTGAGCTGCCATGCTCTTTCCTAGACTCCAGGTTGGTGCATTAAAAACACACTCTATGGGCTCCGTGACTGGCGCGAACGTCCTTCCTTGAACTTGAGCTTGAATCTTTCAATGCTCCTCTTCGGGTAAAGTGGCGTTGTAGGTCCTGGTGAAGCTGGGTATTTCGATGTTCAGGTACTTGGTGACTTCCTTAAGGTGTCGTCCAAAGGGTGTATCTTCATCCGGCTGGGTGAACTTGATCCTCGCTTCTGTCATCCTAAAAGAGTAGAAAAGATGAGGAGTCAGAAATGAGAAGAGAGTGGTAATCTAGGGCTTTAGCTTAGTGGTCGTGTCCTACAGTCAGCGTGTGCTCTGATACCATCTTTGTAGCAACTAGACCTCAAACAGTCTGATCTCTGTGCTCAGGTGTCATCCCTGGATCAGTAATGCTGACACCACACAGTACTTGAAGGATTTATAACATAGTAGCAATCACACACTTATTACATCGAATGTCTCAAAAGAGAACTTATTACAATAAATATGGCTTAAGCCCATCTAATAACGATAACAGCGGAAGGCTTGGAAGATAAGTGAGTCCATCAACTCCAACGGCATCACTGAGTATAGAACCACGACCTAAAAGGCACCTTACTCGTCGTCTGAAAAGTCTGCAACATGAAACGTTGCAGCCCGAAAACGGGTCAGCACATGGAATATGCTGGCAATGTAACACATAGAGAATAATGGAAGAACAGGGCTATACTACATGCATATATGGCTGGTGGAAAGCTCTATGGTTATAGTTTTTGCGTAAAGCCAGTTTTTCCCTACTGCAAAGGAATAGATTTTATTTAACTATCATGGTGGTTGTTAAACATTGAGAATGGTTGACAGCATCCGAAATACCAATTAAAATAATCATCATTAAAACCCAACAATATTAATTTTTCGAAGTAACATGATGATATTCACATGATATCCAAGTACTAGATACTCAAAACGTCCATAATCGGGGACACGGCTAACCATGATTAGATTGTACACTCTGCAGAGGTTTGCGCACTTTTCCCCACAAGACTCGATCGCCGCCATTGGATTTCTCGCACTACATGATGTTTGAGAAACAGATGACCGAGACATAGTCTTTCAGAAGCGCTAGCACCTTACGATCGGGTAGACCGTACCACCTACATCCCCTACATCTGCTAGTCTACCACTGTAAGAGTTCGCACGACTTAGTCAACTATGCCAGAGCCCATAATGGCTTGTGGCTGCACACAGAAGTTTCTAGTATGAATAATCTCATGATCCCTTTGGGCCTGGGTGGCGGTCCAAAAAGAAACAGGCAAATCCTGGAAACCAGGTACCTCAATCCACCCAGATGTGTGTTTAAGTTACCACCTTAGATAAACCATTAATTAACAATCTCACATCTGTCATGGATATCACTCACCCAATCCACGTCTACTAGCATAGCATAGCAATATAAGCATAACGTAATAGTAACTCCCAAAGGTTTGATAATAAAACAGGTAATAGGTACTACCTCAACTACTTCCCATCCCACAATTTAATTAGATCCTATTCATGCAATGTTTGAGGATTGATCTAATGCAATAAAAACTGGGTGATGGGGAGGTATGATCAAAGTATTACTTGCCTTGCTGATGATCCGCGAAACCTAGAGATTCGAAGTAACAGGCGGTGCACTCCGGGTATTCTATCGCAGACAAACAAACAAGCATACAATAAGTACTCAAACTAATGCACAGGTAAAACTCAAATAAGAGATTTAACCAGAAAGTTCAATTTAATAACTCCGGTTTGCAAAAAGAATCAAATCAAATGAAGCAACGAAAGTCAAACGGCGAAAGAAAACAACTTCATTCTACTAATCTAGATCTAAGTCAAATTTTACAGAAGCAAAAACTTGTTTAAATTGGTTAAACAGATAGAGGGTTTCGATACGGAACTCCAGGCGCTTGAATCGCCTGATTCCGATAAACGAGCGAAAAGTTATACTAAAACGAAAATAGGATCAGAAATCGCGATCAGAAAATAATCGCGGAAAATCCGAGAAAAAGAAAAATGATGAACAGATTGACGAACGAACGTTCGTTATCTGGATCTAAACGACGAACGCGTTTGTTAAAACGAACGAACGAGCGAACGCTCGCTAATTAACCTAAACCGAAAAAAACCGATCTAAATAAAAAAACGGAAACTAAAAAAAACCGACGGAGAAACCGAACGGTTTTTCGAAAAAAAAACTGGTGGCACGGGATTCGAGGTGACCTCGGGCGGCGGGTCGGCGGCGGCGGCTCCGGCGAGGCGGCGCGTCGGCGTCGGCGGGGTCCGGCGGGCGGCGCGGCGGGCAGCGCGGGCGCGGGGCTAGGGTTTCGGGGCGCGGGGCTGGGTGGCCTCGGGCCTCGGTCGCCCCGGCTTATAAAGCCTAGACGGGCCAGAGTCCCAGGTAGACACGACCCGTAGGTCGGTTGCGATTTTTTTAATATAATAAAGCGCAGAAAAAAATAAAAAGAAATACTAAACGGACTCCAAAAATTCCGAAATAAATTTTCCCCAATTTCTAAAATCAAGCCGGACAAAGTGAACATTTACTTGGGGCCTAAATGCAATTTTAGAAAACACATATTTTTCCTAAATTCAAATAAAAAAACTCCGAAATAAAATCTCGTTTGATTTTATTATTAAACCCTCAATATTTCTTATTTTTGGGAAAGTCATTTTATTCCCTCTCTCATACTTTTGTAGTAGAAATAATTGATGATGAAATAAATAAAATCAAATGATCCTATCCTCAATTTGATAAAACTCAAATATGAAAATAACGAAATCCCCAACTCTCTCCGTGGGTCCTTGAGTTGCGTAGAATTTCTAGGATCAAAACCAAAAGCAAATAAAATATGATATGCAATGATGATCTAATGTATAACATTCCAAATTGAAAATTTGGGATGTTACAGTTGGAGATGAAGTCGGAGGAGCCACGAGGTGGCCATAAGGACGGAGGGTGCACCTAGGGGGTAGGGCGCCCCCACCCTTGTGGGTCCCTCGTGCACCACCTGACCTAATTCTTTCACCTATATATTCCCATATATCCTCAAACCACCAGAGGCATCCATGAAAACACTTTTCCACCGCCGCAACCTTCTGTACCCGTGAGATTCCATCTAGGGACCTTTTCCGACACCCTACCGGAGGGGGATTCGATCACGGAGGGCTTCCAAATGAACTCTATTGCCCTTCCGATGAAGCATGGGTAGTTTACCACAGACCTACGGGTCCATAGCTAGTAGCTAGATGGCTTCTTCTCTCTCTCTCTCTTTTATTCTCAATACCATGTTCTCCTCGATGTTCTTGGAGATCCATTCGATGTAATAATTTTTTGTGGTGTGTTTGCTGAGATCCGATGAATTGTGGATTTATGATCAGCTTATCTATGAATATTATTTGAATCTTCTCTGAATTCTTTTATGCATGATTTGATATCTTTGTAATTCTCTTCGAACTATCGGTTTGGTTTGACCAACTAGATTGGTTTTTCTTGCAATGGGAGAAGTGGTTAGCTTTGGGTTCAATCTTACGGTGTCCTTTCCCAGTGACAGCAGGGGCAACAAGGCATGTATTGTATTGTTGCCATCGAGGATAAAAAGATGGGGTTTTCATCATATTGCTTGAGTTAATTCCTCTACATCATGTCATCTTACTTAATGCGTTACTCCGTTCTTTATGAACATAATACTCTAGATGCATGCTAGATAGCGGTCCATGTGTGGAGTAATAGTAGTGGATGTAGAATTGTTTCGATCTACTTGACACGGACGTGATGCCTATATTCATGATCATTGCCTTATATATCGTCATAACTTTGTGCTTTTCTATCAATTACTCGGCATCAATTTGTTCACCCACCGTAATATTTTCTATCTTGGGAGAAGCCTCTAGTGAAACCTGTGGCCCCCGGGTCTATTTTCCATCATATAAGTTTCCGATCTACTATCTTGCAATCTTTTACTTTCCAATCTATAAACCAAAAATACCAAAAATATTTACTTTATCGTTTATCTATCTCTATCAGATCTCACTTTTGCAAGTAACTGTTAAGGGGTTGACAACCCAATTATCGTGCTGGGTGCAAGTTGTTTGATTGTTTGTGCAGGTATTTGGTGATTTGTGCATTGTCTCCTACTAGATTGATACCTTGGTTCTCAAACTGAGGGAAATACTTATCTCTACTTTGTTGCATCACCCTTTCCTCTTCAAGGGAAAAACCAACGCAAGCACAAGAAGTAGCATCCATCCTCCCGCATGCCTCATTTGAACATTCCGCCGAGTATCATTCGCATGTTGGCCTAGACCATGCTTGTATTTTCAATGTTGTAATTTTTCCGACATGCATACAGACAAACGGTTCGTTTAAAGTTTCACTTTGCCTCCACTACGTGTCTCTTCCCATCTTAGTTTTGACATCCCATTCGGTTCATGCCCTGACACATCTTGACAAGATCGATTGATGTTGAGAGATCAAGTGCGTGCCGTGCAAGGTTGTAAAGGTTTGGTGTGTTTCTATGATAGAAATGGCCCGAGGAGGTCCGTGTGGTTCGGAGGGAGTATATTGTACGTTCAAAAGCGAAACGAACGTACGGTACCCACCATAGTCCTCTTTCAATCGGTCTCCGGACCCCGAGATGAAACCGAGAGAGAACGAGTGGGTGCATGTGTGATAACTAAGGCGGATTCAAAATTTTGAACCGGTGATCATAGCATCAGCAAATCATATATAAAGGGTATTCAATGTTCGTTTCGCTTTTGAACGTACAATATACTCCCTCCGATCCTTTCTAGTTCACATATAAGTTTTATGTGTAGTCAAAGCATCTCTACTTTGATCAAACTTATAGAAAAAGTATCAACATTCAACAACACCCAATCAATATTGTTAGATTCGTACGTACTCCTAGATTTGTATTCAAACAGAGATGGTTTTCAATTTGTTTTCAAACACGTGAATGTGCTTGTTCTTGTAAGTGCATCTAGTGCCCCTTAGTGATTTTGGTGTATTGAAGACTTATAGGTTAAGTATCTAATGCGTTTATGAGTGTACACAGATCTATAAGTCTATGAGGAGTTTGATATTTACAGAGAAAGTCGACCCCTAAAAATGAAGTTCTTCGATTGAAGACTTTGATATACTGAAGACTTTCTGAAGACTTTGAAAGTGAAGAAATTGGTGTGACCTTGAAGACTTGGTATTCATTCGAGGAACATGAAGCGTGAAGACTTTTGCTTTCGTAGTTTCATTTTCTCTTTCTTGAGTCATAGGAAACACCGTACTGTTAAAGGGGGTCGAGGAAATACTAAGGAGAAAATTTCCATGTGATGCTCAACTCAAATCCTACACCTACCAATCCCTTCGAGTGAAGCCATTGGAAATCTCATACAGTTCAGTCAATTTCTTCAGTGACAGAGACGCAGTTCTTCTGGTCACTGAGGACTTTGCTCTAACTGAGGAGTTAGGAATTCACCAGTGCGAATTGCCTACATAGTGAGGAACATGATAGCCCTGAGGAATTTGTACCTCAAATTTCCGACCGTTGCTGTGCTGCGCGCCAGCTGTCCTAAAATATCTTGTCCACCTAACGGTCATATCATTGAAGGGCATTTATGTCTTATCATGTCGGGCTGCTCCCTAGGCTATAAATAGCCGCCCGCTACAACCACTAGCTGGTTGGCTGCTCCGCGAGAACTTGACACTTGTCATTTGAGAGCAACCCATCCTCCGAGGACTTTGAGCGAAAATCATCAAGTGAGGAAAATCCAAACCCCAAACCCAAAACACCTACAAACCCAAAGTGATTGAGCATCACTCAAGAGATTGATCCTGCGTGGATCCGACGCTTGTTACCTTTGAAGACTGTGCTTCTTCCAGACGGTTAGGCATCAAGGTCTAGAGCATCCAAGAGGAATTGTGGATCGCCGAGTGACCAAGTCTGTGAAGGTTTGGAAGTCACCTGAAGACTTACCATGAGTGATTGGGCGAGGACTGTGTGTTCTTAGCTCAAGGAGAATACGGTGAGGACTTGGTGTCCCGAGCTGCGTGCTCAGGACTGGGTGCCCGGGACTGTGTGTCCTCGAGTTTAAATACTCAGCCGCTCCAACCAGATGTACGACTGAGACAGCAGTTGGAACTGGTCTACCAAATCATTATCTTCACCAAGCTTACTGGTTCTATTTCCTCAACTCCTTCATTTCCTCAGTAGTGTGCTGTTTGTTTATCATATCTGTGTTTGAAGACTTTGACTGAAGACTTTCTCAATTTCCTCAGTTCAATTTCTTCAGTCTATTTGTCTTCATCTTGTGTTATCCTGTGTTTACGCTTTCTGTACTCTGTGTTTGTCTTCATTTCATCATGATGACTATGCTTGAATTCTATTATGTTTTCATCTGAGTACTTATTCCGCTGCTAGTAGTTCTTCGCCAAGGAATTTCCTCACTAGGAAATTCCTCAGTGAAGAATTTCACAAAAAGCGCCTATTCACCCCCCTCTAGTCGATATAACACACTTTCAATTGGTATCAGAGCAAGGTACTCCCTTGTTCTGTGTGATTTTGGTTTAACCGCCTGGAGTTTTAGTTATGTCGACCGCAGATATGAATAAAGTGCCGTGCCCCATCTTTGACGGTCACGAGTATCCCAAGTGGAAGGCTATGATGAAGAAGCGTCTCATAGTGATGGACAGCGAGGTATGGACCGTCACTGAGATTGGTCTGACCGATCTGTGCAAGATGGCGGAAGCTGATTACATTCGCAAGTACACTCAACTCAACCTCACAGCGAAGGCCATCATCTGCTCCAGTCTGTCTCGAAACCAGTTCAGAAACATCACGCATCTCGATCAGGTGAAGCTTTTCTGGGACCGTCTCTCTGATGTCTATGAAGGCCATCGAACCCGCCATGATCCTTGGTTTGAGGATTTCAAGGAATTTCTCAAATCGATGACATTCGAACCAGAGTCATCATCCTCTACTTCATGCCTTATGGCAAAAAGTGCTGAGGTAACTGAATGCTACCTATCTGAGTCTAGTGATGAAGAATCTGGTGATGAATTTGGACCCAGTTATGTCAAACTTGCTTCCCTTGCCGCAAAACAACAAAGAGCTTTGCAAAAAGCTAATGATATGCTTAGTAAGAGCAATGATATGTTGGGTGAAGAAATGGATCAGTCACAAGCCTTGGCTGAAAGTCTTCAGAGACTTCATTCCAAGCATGACTCTCTTCAAGATCAGCATAACTCTCTCCTGTCTGATTTTGAGAAGATGAGAGTGAGTTATGAAGATCTTCAGAAGGAGCGCGATTCATTACTTGCTCAACAAATCAGCGCTGCTCAGGAAGAATTTATTCCTCCATGTTTAAAATGCATTGAACGAGAATCTGCTAATTCCTCACCTGAATGTTCAAATGCTTCAAATGTTATAAATTCTTCACCTGCCTCTGCTATCACTAATTCCTCATTTGAGGACATTGCTAGTATTACTGACGATGCAGGACTGAAGGAACTGTACATAACAGGCATGTACAAAAGCCTCAAAGGGCATCAGACTCTTTGTGATGTGCTTAAAAAGCAGATCCTCAACAGGAACCCTAGGAAAGAGGGTATTGCCTTTGAGAGGAAACTCAATGCTGATGGTACATATTGGAAGCCTGAGCAGTACCCCAAAACCTCATGGGTTGCTGCAAAGGGACCTCCAGTTGATCCATCTAATTTATCTGGCTATGCATGTGAATCTTCTCATTCTTCTGATGAGTCTTTTGACTCCAACTATAAACTGTTCAAAAATCAGAATGGTGAAGTATTTGCTAGATATGTTGGCACTAACTGCAGGAACGGTTCCCCTATGAAGAAAATCTGGGTTCCCAAAAGTTGCCTTGAAAGTCTTCAGGTGAATGTCCTCATGACACCACCTGTGAGGAAAAGGAACCTCAGATCAAATTCTTCATATGGATCCAAGTCCTCATACGGACCAAATTCCTCAAGGGGATCAAATTCCTCACATGGATCAAAGTCCTCATATGAACATCATCGTGCTAACAACTCTGTTTCGCAGGGAAGAGCCAAGGGCTATGAATATGAGCATTATTCTTCAAATTATTATGTTCACAAGTCCTCGAAGAATTTCTCTGCTTATGCATATGCTTACCCTAACCCCTCTTATGTGAAACGAAATGGTTTGGATGCTTTGCCACCATTCTCATATGGAGCTCGCAGAGTGATGAACTCTTTGCCACCCCTTCAGATGTGGGTGGTGAAGAAAAGGAACTAATCCCTTCTGCAGGGTCAGGTCTCCAGACGTGAAATAACGTCTGAAGAATTTGCTGGGGACCTGACAAAAAGTGTCCGAAAGGACGCAAGCTAACCATGATGAAATGAACTTTCATTTCACATGTCCTCCCTCTGTTTTATCTGTCTACTACTTGATGAAATTGATCTGATGAATTGTGATATCATATTCTTCACTGCTGAAGTATATGAGGTCGTAAGTTGCACTAATTCATCTGCAGGATGATCAACCCAAAGCCACTGAATGGGTACTTGATAGTGGATGTACAAATCACATGACTGGTGACAAGAATCTGTTAATGGATGCTCCCTTATCAGCGTCACACATGAAGCATATCATCTTCGCTGATAAAAGCAAAAGTCAGGTATTGGGTCTTGGTAAGGTTGCTATCACAAAGGATCGACACATGGACAAAGTCATGCTTGTTGAGTCCTTAGGATATAATCTTATGTCTGTCTCAATGCTTTGTGATCTTGATATGGTTGTTGTCTTTGGCAAGTATCGTTGTGTTGTGATTATGGAAGCTGACAATTCCAAAGTCTTCGAAGGCTTTAGGAGAGGAGACTTGTATATTGTTGATTTCTCTGCAGATTCACAACCAGCTGTGTGCCTACTTGCAAAAGCTTCAGAAGGATGGCTATGGCATCGATGACTTGGTCATGCAGGCATGAGGAATTTGAACACGCTTGCGAAGAAGAAACATGTCATTGGCATTGAGAATGTCAAATTCCTCAAGGATCACTTGTGCGGTGCCTGTGAAGCTGGAAAGATGACAAAGGCCAAGCATCCAGCGAAGACTATCATGACCACTACTCGTCCATTTGAATTGCTTCACATGGATCTCTTCGGTCCTAACCACTATTCCTCTGTTTCGAATGAAGCATCTCAATATGGCTTTGTTATTGTTGATGATTACTCTCGTTACACATGGGTACACCTTGTCTCTTACAAAACTGAAGTGCAGGAAGTCTTCAAACGATTTTCCTCGAGGGCTTCAACCAACTTTGGTGTGAAGATTAAGCACATCAGAAGTGACAACGGCACTGAGTTCAAGAATTTGGGTCTCGATGACTACCTTGATGAACTTGGTATTACTCATGAGTTATCTGCTCCTTATACTCCTCAACAGAATGGCGTCGTGGAGCGCAAGAACATGACTCTTGCTGAGATGGCTCGCACTATGCTCGATGAGTACAAAACCCCTCGTCGTTTCTGGGTTGATGCAATTGATACTGCGTGCCATATCATCAACAGAGTATATCTTCACGAATTCTTCAAGAAGACTGCATATGAACTCCTCACTGACAAGAAACCTAATGTAAGTTATTTCAAAGTCTTCGGTGCTAAATGATGGATTAGGGATCCTCATCACAACTCTAAATTTGCACCGAAAGCACATGAAGGTTTTATGATTGGTTACGGAAAGGACTCGCACACCTACAGAGTCTTCAACAATGTTCTTCACAAGGTTGTTGGAACTGTAGATGTGCGGTTCGATGAAACTAATGGCTCGCAAAGAGAGCACCTACCTTCTGTGTTAGATGAACCTACACCTGAGGATTCTATCAAGCACAAGGCTACTGAAGATGTCATTCCTACCGAAGAATCTGCTGAAGAATTCATTCCAGAACGTGAAGAACGTCGAGCTGATGCACCTGAAGAAAATGCTGAGGAAATTGATGGTGAAGAAAATGCTGATCAAATTCCTCAACGACAACCAGCTCACCCTCGCGTTGCAAAAGAAGTGCAAGTGGAGAAGATCATCAATGACATTAGAGCACCAGGTCCTCTCACACGCTCAAAAGCTTCACATCTATCTAACTTTTGTGGGCACTTTGCTTTTGTCTCTATCACAGAGCCCACTAAGGTAGATGAAGCATTTCTGGAGCCTGAGTGGATTCAAGCCATGCAAGAAGAATTACATCAGTTCAAGCTCAACAACGTATGGGAACTAGTCGATCGTCCCGATCCTCGCAAGCATAACATCATTGGCACAAAGTGGATCTACCGCAACAAGCAAGATGAAAATGGTGTTGTGGTGAGGAATAAGGCACGACTAGTAGCTCAAGGCTACACACAGGTTGAAGGAATTGATTTCGATGAAACTTTTGCACCTGTTGCTAGACTTGAGGCTATTCGCATATTGCTTGCTTATGCTAACCATCATGATATCATCTTACACCAAATGGATGTGAAAAGTGCATTCCTCAATGGTAAGCTTGAGGAAGAAGTATATGTTGCTCAACCACCAGGTTTTGAAGATCCAAAGCATCCTGACAAAGTCTTCAGACTTAACAAGGCCCTCTATGGCCTCAAGCAGGCCCCACGGGCGTGGTATGATACACTGAAGAAATTCTTCATGAAGAAAGGCTTCACACCCGGTTCACTCGATCCTACTCTCTTTACTAAATCTTATGATGGTGAACTGTTTGTGTGCCAAATATATGTTGATGATATTATCTTTGGATGTACTGACCAATGTTATAGTGATGAATTTGCCTATATGATGAGAGAAGAATATCAAATGTCTATGATGGGAGAGTTGAAATTCTTCTTAGGTCTTCAAATTCGTCAACAGCGCAATGGCATATTCATATCTCAAGAGATATACCTCAAGGATGTCCTGAAGAAATTCAGCATGCAAGATTGCAAAGGCATCAAAATTCCTATGCCCACAACTGGTCAACTATGCACTGATGAAAATGGTACTGACTTCGACCATAAGGTATACCGCTCCATGATTGGTTCTTTATTGTACTTATGTGCATCTAGGCCAGATATAATGCTTAGTGTTTGCATGTGTGCACGATTTCAAGCTGCACCGAAGGAATCACACCATAAGGCTGTGAAGCATATTCTTCGATATCTAGCTCACACACCAACACTAGGATTATGGTATCCCAAGGGCTCGGATTTTGATCTCATTGGATATTCAGATTCTGACTATGCTGGTGACCGTGTGGATCGCAAGTCAACTTCCGGTACTTGTCATTTCCTCGGACGATCCTTGGTCTGTTGGTCCTCGAAGAAACAGAACTGCGCATCACTGTCTACTGCTGAAGCTGAGTACATTGCTGCTGGTTCTTGCTGTGCTCAATTGCTATGGATGAAGCAAACGCTCAAGGACTATGGCGTCAACGTGAAGAATGTGCCTCTCCTTTGTGACAATGAGAGTGCCATCAAGATTGCCCACAACCCAGTTCAGCACTCGAAGACAAAGCACATTCAAATTCGTCATCATTTTCTTCGCGATCATGTGTTGAAGGGCGACATTTCTATTGAGCATGTGAAGACTGAGGAACAGCTAGCCGATATCTTCACTAAGCCCTTGGATGAGAAGAGATTTTGCAAGTTGCGGTGTGAGCTAAATATCTTAGAATCTTCGAATGTACTTTGAAAAGGCACTCATCCTAACACTTATGCAAAATTGATGACTTAGATGTGCAACACATGAAGAAACGTTTCTCCTCAATCAATGAAGAATAACACTCTAAGTGTGAAGAAATTAATGAAGAATTTGATTCTCAGAACCCTACGACAATTGTACGCGGTGTCTGAAATCATCATTCTTACACCGTGGGTCACGCCACCACAAAAGTTGAAAATCTTCAATTTGAGTTTTTCCTCAACTTTTGAAATTCTTTAGTTTTTTTAAATTCTTCAAACTTTACAAAGTCTTCACTTGTGCCGTCGTTTTTCTTCATTATATATGGTTTTATGTCCTCTATAGCATTCACTTATAGCTATTTCTTCAAGTTGGAACTTTTCTGCTAAGTGAATGTGATCGGACCCTTCCCCTCTATGCTACACTCAATCCAATCTATTCACAAATTCTTCATGTGTGTTCTATTTGAAACTCGTTCAAATTCTTCACTGTGTCCTTGTCAGCTAAAGAAATTGCGAACGGAAAGCTAAAACTAATCTGATCCAAACTTTCGGTTTTGCCGCTCAAACCGTTCCGCATCCCTTGATGGATTATTTTGTCCACCCACGATCTTACACGATCTCAACCACACAGTACGTGGGTGACACATGTCGCAAGAAGGAGAACGGCCAGGGGCACGTTTGTCCTAAATCTTCGGACGAGCAGTTTTTCACCGCGGCTATAAATACCCCCCTTCGCCATCCTCACTTCTTTTACCCGCTCGATCTCACTCCTTCGCTCGAGCTCTCCAAACCCTAGCGCCGTCGCTACTCCATCGTCGCCGGTGAGGAAAAGCTTCACTGCCTCGACCTCATCGCCGTCGTACTCGCGCCGACCGCGGAAATCTTCACCTCCGCCGCCGCCGTAGACGTCTTCCTCTGCCAAGTTAGGGTGTGGAAGATCTGCATCGACGAACTTCACTGTTCCAACTCCCAGTTCGTCGTGTTCTTCGTTTCAGGGTAATTAAAAGATAATTTTACTGCCTTCGTTGATTCGAAATTTTTCTACAAAATCTTCAAAGGTGTTTTATTCTTCAAATCCTCACACACAAAACACCTCACATGTTATCTGTTCTTGATTCATTTTCCTAAGCCTCAAATTTCTTCAAAGATTCCTCAATTGTGTGGATCTTCGATCTATACAACTCTGGAACCTAAGATATAAAGCGCTTAGTGAAATTCCTCAAGACGAATCTGGTCAAATTCCTCAACCTTGTTCTTTATGCAAAAACCTCTGAGAACGCATATGACCTCTTCAAATTCATCGCAACTATACTCTGTTCACAGGTACACATGTCTGCTGCTGAATCATTAGGTTCTCATCAACTTAACTCATTTGCACCGTTCCTCGAAGAAAAGTTGGATACTTCTTCAGAGAGTTCCATTGTTCAAATTCCTCATCTGAAGAAAATGGCTGAAGGTAAAAGTCCACAGAAAGGAGGAAAGAAGCCTGAGGTGATGACAACTTTTGAAATACCTGAGGATATCTATGATGAGTACTGCACGCCTGATGAAGCCAAGTTTGGCAAAGAAGATAAAAATCAGCGCAAGGTGCGAATCCAGAGGATTGAACGGAGATGGGCACGTGAATGGATGGAGTACAGATATGTTACTCCTAAGTATATGAAGAAATTCGCACTAAACCCTCCATGCCCAAGAGCCCCATTGGCACCTGGCCAAGTGGCTGATCCCACTAGCATCAAACACGGTGAGGATTTTCCTGAAGAATGAGCCAAGTGCCAAGCTAAACTGGCAAGGCAAGCAAGAGATGCAGTGAGGAAATTCAATGAAGACTCTGCTGCTGCTGCTGCTACTGCCACTGAGGCCTCGGTCAAGCCGAAGAAAGAAATGCTAAAGAAGCCTGCTCGCAAGACGAGTGCTTCATCTTCAATGCCCTCACGGCCAAGTTCCTCAGCTGCGCCCTCACGGCCAGAATCTTCAAAATCTTCAAAGCAAATTCCTCATGCTGCTCCTGCTCCACCAAAGTCCTCAGCACCTGTGCATCTGACCTTATGCCAAAGGATGACTGGCATCTCTATTGCCTCTGGTGTTTCAGCTAGTTCTTCAGCTGCACCAAATTCCTCAGCAAGACCCTCACTGCTGAAGAAAAAGGCTACTGCTGGACGCGTCACTCGCACAAGTCCTCAGAAGAAGCAGGTAGTCTTCACCGTGCCATCTGATGATGATGAAGCTGATGAGGAAGAACTTACTGAAATCATCAGGGACCGACAAGAACGGACTGCTAAAGCCAAAGGCACACCTGTGCCCCTGCTATTGGATCCAAAGGCGATCCTAGATTATATTGATCTCTGGCATAAGGATCCTCACACACATATGCCTGATTTCAAGCTGACACCTCGTCAAAGTCACATGTTGACTCACTTCATCCAAGAGGAGAAGTGGAAATATGATAAGGCCAAAGAGATCAAGAAATCACAGTACCGCCAAGAGAAGCTACTGAAGAAAAATGTTCTCAAAATGAAGCCCGAGGAACTTGTCAAGATGCAGGCTGAGATCAAAGCCCTCAGCGACAAATTTGACTCCTACTATGCTGATTGGCAAGGAGCCAAGGTCAGATTTGTAAGGCTGACTGATACCTTCACCAAGGGTGCAGCCTCAACGCCACAATTTCCTCAAGCTGAAGCATCTGTTCAGCAAACTGAAGAACATGCCAGCACCGCTGATGAAGTTCAGGCTGCTGAAGAAAATGCTAGTTCCAAGGCTGATGACTCTGCTCCTGCCGTTGATGAAATTGCCAGGGCATCCACTAGTGGTGCGCCTGAAGAAATTGAAGAAACCAGGGCAACTGCATCAGTTGCGCCTGAAGAAAATCAACCAGATTCCTCAGCTCCACCTGCGCCTACGCCAACTCCAATTCTTCCATCTGCATTAGATGTGAAGAAAACAAAGGCTGCAGAACGAGCTGCTGTGAAGAAAAGGAAGGCATCAAATGCTTCAGAATCTTCAGCTCCCAAGAAGATGAAGCCGATGACAAGCTCGTTTGCAAATCCCATTGATGCCATTCCTATCTCCTCCGTGCCATCAAAGGACCTTGTTCCGTTTGATGAAGATTATGAGATCCCTAGTGGATCAGATGAAGAAACTCAATCTGCTGCTTCGTCAGAGAAGATTGATGAAGAAATTGAAGCGGATGCAATCCCTTCAACCCCAATGGTCTCATCACCAATGCCTCAGTTTGATGCTGAAGAGGCTGGTGTTGAAGAAATTGATGATGAAGATGTGGATATTGGAAGCACCACTCCTGTGATGAATGACGACTTTTGGGAAAGTTAGCATCCCAATTCCCCACTCTTCACTCCCCTGCAGCAAATTCCTCACTCCCCTTCACCAACAGTACAATTGGGCTCTGAAGAAATTCATCCCACTGCATCTGTGCATGAAGAAATTCCAGCCACTAGCGCTGACGAAACTGGTGCTGAAACTGAAAAGGTGACTGCACCTGAGGAAAATCCTAAAATTCCTCAGCCTGAAGAACCTGAAATTGTGATTCCTGAGGTCGTGATGCTACTCAATGACACTCCTCTGCCAAGGCCAAGGGATCTGTTCTCACGCAAACAGAAATTCAAGGCTGAAGACTTCTATGGCGAGCACGTGTTCTTCACTGAATACAATCCATATGACTCTGCTCGCATAAGGAAGAGGCGTTTCTGGACTGCTAGCCAAGCAAATTTCTATTCCTCAGTGCTTTACAACAAAGACAAAGTCTTCGATCATGCTCATATTCCTCACGTGGATATGGAGTCTTTGCCGTGCTTCACGCCAGTGCTCAGTGTTCTTCACGATGCTGGGCTGCTCAACTTCTGCACAGATATATGCGATTGGAATGAAGAGCTTATTCTTCAATTCTATGCAACGTTGCACATCACCGGCAACTCTGAAGATATCAATTCATGGGTTTTGGACTGGATGACTGACAACACCCACCATAATGCCCCTGCATCTGAATTGCTTCGGGTCCTTCCTCTTAGTCCACCCACTGAAGATGCTCGCTGTGTGTACAACGAACCTGAGCTTTCAAATCATTATATGCAAGTGCTGATGAAGCCCTTGAAGCCAGGGCAGGCCCCTAGAACCAATTTCCTCGTCAAGGAATTGCTGTATGTGCCAAGGACTGTCTATCGCATTCTGACAAAGACAATGAGTCCCATCAAAGGCCACGACTCGTCTGATGAAGAATTCGTTGGCATCATGAAGAATCTGCTTTTCAACATCATTCATGGCGTTCCCGTCAACTTCCATGATTTCTTCATGAGGACTCTGGCCAACATTGCTATGTCACCATTTGAGCTGAAGCCTTATGCACCTTGGATAATGAAATTCATCAGGATAAGGTCTTCACTAAACTACAAAGCTGAAACGCTAAACCACTGCAGCTACTTGCCTCCCATTGAAGTCCTCAAACGGACATTTTCCTCAGCTGAAGAAAAAGGCAAGGCCACTACTGTGATAGATGAAGGCATTCGTCCATTGGATGGCCAATTTCGCAAAGCTGCATCTTACTCCACCAATGATGACTCTGCCACACATGACTCTGCTGCTAACACTGCCAAGCCAAATCCTCAAGCCACAACACCCAAGGTGATGACTGACCGTGAGTTACTCCTCAGTCTTCATCAAAAGGTTGATCGCAATCATAAATGGGTCAAGCGTCAGTTTGGTTCACTTCTTCACAACATGACTTCCACACACAATGCAGTGAAGAAAAACCACTACTACCTTCATGAAACCCTCAACCGCACCTGGGCTGTTCTATCTCAAGTGTACAGTGCTGAAGACTTGGAGAAAATGGGTCTCAAAGAAGATTTTGACTGGTTTGCACCTCCTCCGAAGAAATACAAGAAGGTCAAGGTTCCTTCTTTGGTGGTCAGTTCATATTCTTCATCGCGTGCGACTGATGAAAATGAAGACTTGGACGACACTGCAGCAGGCCCTACTTCAACGACCGACCCCAACAACGCTGGCGCTCCTTCATCAACTTGAAAATCTTCAGGGGCGTTAGTCCTTAGTTTCGATCCTTTTGGTCATTTGATGACAAAGGGGGAGAAATCTGAGTTAGTCTTCAAGCGGGTCTATAATAAGGGTTTATTCGTTTTTTTAAGTTACAACTCTCGTTCTTCCGAAACTTTTATTGGATCGAGTTGTAATCTTAAGTCCGATGGTGCGCTGATACTTTTGTTGCACTTTGCTTTGATACCTTGATGCGCTATTCTGCATGCTTATTCCTCGTTAATATTATTGCACGCATGCTGAATTACATCAGGCACCATATTTCATCATGCATTTCAAATTCTTCATATTATACATCAAATGCGTGTATGAATTACAAGATATAGGGGGAGATCTCCATGATTCAACTCTTCAAATGTGCATTGCTACAGAAGCAAATTCCTCACTATGCACATCTTCAGGGGGAGTTCTTCTATATCTTGCAATCAAATTCCTCAATATCAGTATTTACACTTCATATATTTATCCCCGTTGAAAAGTTAACCTATGTTGTCATCAATCACCAAAAAGGGGGAGATTGTAAGTGCATCTAGTGCCCCTTAGTGATTTTGGTGTATTGAAGACTTATAGGTTAAGTATCTAATGCGTTTATGAGTGTACACAGATCTATAAGTCTATGAGGAGTTTGATATTTACAGAGAAAGTCGACCCCTAAAAATGAAGTTCTTCGATTGAAGACTTTGATATAATGAAGACTTTCTGAAGACTTCGAAAGTGAAGAAATTGGTGTGACCTTGAAGACTTGGTATTCATTCGAGGAACATGAAGCGTGAAGACTTTTGCTTTCGTAGTTTCATTTTCTCTTTCTTGAATCATAGGAAACACCGTACTGTTAAAGGGGGTCGAGAAAATACTAAGGAGAAAATTTCCATGTGATGCTCAACTCAAATCCTACACCTACCAATCCCTTCGAGTGAAGCCATTGGAAATCTCATACAGTTCAGTCAATTTCTTCAGTGACAGAGACGCAGTTCTTCTGGTCACTGAGGACTTTGCTCTGACTGAGGAGTTAGGAATTCGCGTGTGCGAATTGCCTACACAGTGAGGAACATGATAGCCCTGAGGAATTTGTACCTCAAATTTCCGACCGTTGCTGTGCTGCGCGCCAGCTGTCCTAAAATATCTTGTCCACCTAACGGTCATATCATTGAAGGGCATTTATGTCTTATCATGTCGGGCTGCTCCCTAGGCTATAAATAGCCGCCCGCTACAACCACTAGCTGGTTGGCTGCTCCGCGAGAACTTGACACTTGTCATTTGAGAGCAACCCATCCTCCGAGGACTTTGAGCGAAAATCATCAAGTGAGGAAAATCCAAACCCCAAACCCAAAACACCTACAAACCAAAAGTGATTGAGCATCACTGAAGAGATTGATCCTGCGTGGATCCGACGCTTGTTACCTTTGAAGACTGTGCTTCTTCCAGACGGTTAGGCGTCAAGGTCTAGAGCATCCAAGAGGAATTGTGGATCGCCGAGTGACCAAGTCTGTGAAGGTTTGGAAGTCACCTGAAGACTTACCACAAGTGATTGGGCAAGGACTGTGTGTTCTTAGCTCAAGGAGAATACGGTCAGGACTTGGTGTCCCGAGCTGCGTGCTCAGGACTGGGTGCCCGGGACTGTGTGTCCTCGAGTTTAAATACTCAGCCGCTCCAACCAAATGTACGACTGAGACAGCAGTTGGAACTGGTCTACCAAATCATTGTCTTCACCAAGCTTACTGGTTCTATTTCCTCAACTCCTTCATTTCCTCAGTAGTGTGTTGTTTGTTTATCATATCTGTGTTTGAAGACTTTGACTGAAGACTTTCTCAATTTCCTCAGTTCAATTTCTTCAGTCTGTTTGTCTTCATCTTGTGTTATCCTGTGTTTATGCTTTCTGTACTCTGTGTTTGTCTTCATTTCATCATGATGACTATGCTTGAATTCTATTATGTTTTCATCTGAGTACTTATTCCGCTGCTAGTAGTTCTTCGCTAAGGAATTTCCTCACTAGGAAATTCCTCAGTGAAGAATTTCATAAAAATCGCCTATTCACCCCCCCTCTAGTCGATATAACGCACTTTCAGTTCTCGCGCATGCTCTTCCTACTAGGATTTAGCCACCTATAGCCAGTCCAATATTAACTTTTTAAGCTCCCTGTCCAATAGTACTAGTGGAGTATTGACAACATCTGCAGTAGAGTATGCAGTGCTCATAGTACTAGTAGTATACTCCTTCTGTTTGTATTTACTCCACATAAAACGGTGGGAGTACTAGTAACACTCGAACGACCTCTCTCTCTCTCTGTCTTCTAGTAGTAGTATAAATGACGTAGACGGGAGAGGGGTAGGGACGTCGGTTTGCTCTCAATTGCGGTCCCACAAGTGAGCAAAAACGCAAGACGAAGCGCGGTCCATTCAGTGAGCGACATGGAGGGTCCAGCGTGCCGGGGTGGAACACGAACACGACAAGAGCGATGTACAGTCAAAACCGGTTGACCGCTCATCAGCAGAACCACTATTCACACTAGTACCTTCGCTGCCCGGCCTACGCTAGCCACTGCCCCAAATCTACACCTCCTCTCCAGCCTATTCCCCCACCTTTCGGTCCCCTAGCCCGCATCAAGCCTCCCCTAGTTCGCCGAAAAGCCATGGTGCGCCGCAAGATCACTTACTACAAGATGCTGACGCCATTGCACCGCGCAGAAATCGCGGCGGGGGTCGGCACCATAGACCTCCGTTCCCAAGCTCGCTTTGCGGCCGACCAATCCCCGAGTTCTCTGGAGCCAAGCTCTGAGGAGGAGGAAGCCGATCCAATGTTCATGGCGGAGGCCATGGCGCAGAAGGCCCCCGATGCATATGAGATGATGGACATCGACTTCGTGCCGGCATCCGGTCCCCCATGGCGCAGGCGGACCAGCGTTTGAACCTGGCGATACTAAAGGAGGACCAGGAGGCGGAGGCTCAACTCAACGCAGAGCGCGCGCATGCCGCTGCCATCGAGGCCCTCTTGCAGGTGAAACTGAACATTCTGGACTTGAACGGGGCGACGGAGGCTCAACTCGACGCGGAGCGCGCGGATGCCGTTGCCATTGAGGTCCTCCTTCAGGCGGAACCGGACGTCCTAGACTTGAACCGGGTGGTGCTCACGTTCGTGCAGAGCGCCTGCATGATCCGCGTGAACGAGTAGCTGGAGGCCGAGGACAGCTACGGTGCAGAGACACACGTTGACAGCTACGGCTGGTTCGCGCCGACAGCCAAAGACGACGAGGCCGTCTCGTTCCGTGAGCAGTGATAGTTTTTCTTTATGTTGTTGTTTTTAGGGATATTTTGCTCTGTAAAAACATATATTTATGCAAGTCGCCTGACTTTCATCATTGTCAGTCGACCATTTCAGGCGGTTGGATGAATATACTATGTCTCCTAACCCTTCTTCCTCACCTCTTCTTCTTCCCCAACAGACCACCGCACGGGCCGTACGGATCTTCCCCAACATGTGGTTGGATAAACATACTATATGAATGAAAATTATGTGTCAGTGGTAGGATGGCTGAGTTTGGTTTGATCACATGCGGTAGAACGTGTCAGTGAGGGTGTGTTCCCTTGGTTGGGTTTGCGGCACGCAGGAGCAACTGTGTGAGGGTGCGGTCCGACCGCGACGACCGTGCGCAAGTGTACATCCTTTTCATTTTGAAAACTTTAGGCAAGCTTGGCAAAAATGTGTGGTGAAGTATGGCAATGCAAGGCCTAGACCCAAACAGGATACAAGTACGTACATAGGAGTACTACTTGTGTTAAAAAAATAAAGGCGGGGTTTTCCTTCGCGGAATTGATTGATACAATTCCTCGTTTGACGTGTCAATTAATGCGTACTTTTTCTCCAACGCCCAAAGAGCTAACCATCTCACTCCTCATCGCTTGATTAATGCAGCGCCATGCAAACCAACCTTCTCACTTCCGCATGCATGCAAGGGTATATTAATCCTTGGTTGCTAGTACGAGGCAAACCCCATCAATTTGGCCTCGATTAGTGTTAGTGGCCTTCTGCAAATTGTAATTTTGATATACTGGCCTTGTGTACAAAAAAGGGGGTAGTAATTATTTGACTTCCTTCCCCATTGCGATGACGTCGATGATATTTCGAACGTTGTGGTTTGCGAAGTGCGTTCGACGGAGAACACCATTGAGGGAGACCACGCTAAGTCATTTGCAAGTGCCACCTGCAAGCCGAGACAACCGCCTTATTTGCATGCAGGAAGTCCGTTGAACCAAAGGACGCGTAAATGTACTAGTACTACACAATAGCGTCATCCGTCAAGCTTAGTGCGGTAAGGTGGTTTCTCGAAGGAGACGATGGAGAAGCGGAGTCAGCGAAGAGTGAAATGATGGTTGCTTCCTTTGTGCTTTGTGATTTGACGCCTCACAACTTTGTGATTTGTGATAGAAGAGACAGGGGAGTAGACCCTGTGCTATATACTGTACATGCGTCCAATCACGGGAGAAAGAGGAGAGAGGTTGCATTTTTCTATTCCTTCAATCAATCAATTAGGGAGCTTCAGTTCCATCCTTTTGGCTTTGGCAGCACCGTCCACAAAGGTTCCCATTGATGCCAGAAGCTATTTTCACATTTGGCTACACATTGTGGATGCCCTTAACCGTAACACTTGGTTTTGCTTCTGTATGCTGTCTATACAAATCTCAATTATATTGATCTAAAAAATGATAGTATCAAGATTAGTAAAAAGGAGGTGATTTTGCCGCGCGGATGGCGGGGGAAGTTTAATATTTTTAGAGGTTCTATATTCTATCAAATTTGAGCATGTCTATGTTATTATTCGACATAATTGATCCATAGAGTTAGTATTTTGAACTCCAGACAATGCATCGCTTTAGCAATCGTATATAAACGTGAGTATAGTTCATGATGTGTGTGTAAAGCACATTATACATACAAAAGTTACACAATGAACATTATAAATAGCTAGCTATGAACTAGCATACATTTAAATTCAACTTAAGGTGGTTTAAAAAATTCAAATTCAACATGAAGTCCATTCAATTATTTGAATTCGATATCATGGCATTTGTAAATCATACCTTGAGGCACCAATCTTTGCTCTGCTTTTGTACATAATAGCATATATAGTCATGTACAAAATAGCTTCAAATTTACCTCCTCCATTCCAAAATAATCATAGTTATAAGATTTTCAAGTGTCAAAATTTCAAAAAGAAACACATAATTTAGTGAGGTTTTCAAACATGCAAGGTCAAATTTAACATTGTCTATTTAGGCCAATCCTCAAAGTTCAAGAGTACTCTAAACGTGAATGCTTCTGTTTCAAAATTCAGACGAAGCCCCAAAAGAGCCTCTACTCGCCCGAAACCGCGTGAAACCATGTTTGGTAGAAGGAAATTACTTTTCTAATTCCGACCCGTGAAACCTACCGGCCCGACATCCAAAGGTCTAAACCGGGGTAGGTTTGTAGCTTCATCTAGACGCCACACATCCGCCTCCGAAAAACATTCATACACCATGGCCGCCTAAGAACACATGCGCTCGGCCGAAATCGCTCCCACCCACTATTTGGGACACCTGGGATTACCATCCTACCCCCGACCCGCAATAGGTCCGAAATTTAAGAGGGGGGAAAGTTTGTACTTTCCCCAAATTTTAAACAAGCGCGTCCCATCTGTTCAAAAAAACCAAAAACAAGTGCTTCCCACACCGAAACATGGTTCTCCCTTAGCTCCCCCCGCCCCCTGTCTGATTCCCCATTCATACTCCGTGGCGCCAAAACTACCTCTCCACCAGCCGCGAAACCTCGGCGTCCTCCGTCTGCCACCCCATCCGACCCATCAACCGCCGCCCTCCTCCATCATGCCGAAGCCGATACACCGATGTCGTCGTCCACTGCAACCGCAATGCCCTCCACGGCTAGTAGTTGAAGTCAAGGCCGAGCTGCCTCCAGGACGCCGACGTGCGCCGTACCTGAGCCAGTTCAACCATGCCGTCCTGCGCCTCACCGCTGCCGCTCCAACTTCGTCGCCGTCCACCGCAATAGAGATGTTCCCGCTACGCTATCCTTCGCCGCCTTGGATCTGTTTCCCCTCCACCAGCAGACGTCCACTACAACACAGTCAACAATTTGGCCATGGGTTCGTCCAAGGCTCCACCCTCCTCCAAAACATGAGTTCCCCCGGTAAAAAGAAGTAAATCACCGCGGCATCAGGAGGACACAACACTGGCAACCGGAAATGGTACTCCTCTTCCCTCATTTGTGCAAATCTTACGTGCTTGCTTGCACGGTATTCATCCCACAGAAGACATTAGTTGACCGCTTCTTCCCGATACTAGATGTTCCTAGTAACTCGCTATGCATAAGGTTTCTCCTCATATACTATTTCACCTGAGCTAGAGGTCTGTCGCCCCCTGGATTTCAATTCCTGGTCAGTTGATTCCCAATTAAAGGAAGCATTCCCTGCGTAATAGGAGCTAGTCCGCCTATTTTGCCGGGGAAGCAGCGCCTCGGTGTTTATCTTAGGGGTGTGTGGGGACTAGGAGCTACTGGCGCCCGATCTGGAGGTCGGCTGGGATTAAAGGGATGGCCGGGGTGCTGCCAAGCACGAAGGTGGTGTGAGGTCGAGGGGAGGGCGGGGCGGTGGAGGCAGGGGTTTGGGGCGGTGGTCGCTGGCGGTTCAAGAAAGATCGTCAACAGCGACTGGTGGGAGGTAGACGAAGGCTGTAAGTGCATCTAGTGCCATCCCTAGTTGGTTTTGGAGTATTGACGACAAACTTGGTTGAGGGACTAATGTGTTTGTGAGAATTATAGGATAACATAGGCAGTAGTCCCTTATTGATTTGGTTTACCTACCAGAGATGACCCCTAAAAATGTGTGAAGACATTGAAGACAATGGTGGTTCGTGAAGACATTCACGATGAAGATTATGACATGTGAAGACATTCACTTGAAGACTATGGAGTGCGAAGACATATTTGTTTCATAGTTTCCTTTTCTTCTTTGTTGAGTCATAGGAACCACCGTACTGTTAAGTGGGGTCCAAGTGAACAAAGTCAGAGTGATTGATGTGATGCTCAACCAAAACCCTATGTCTTCGAGTGAAGACAAAGAGAGCAAATCTTATCCAAAGATGGATGAGTCAGCTTTGCTTGTAGCCCAAGTAATGTTGCCGCGTGCGTTTGAAATCCGACCGTTGGACACGTGTCGGTTCCTTAGTGACCCAGGGTCTTTTCGGGCAAATCAGGTCGGGTTGCCTCCTGGCTAGAAATAACCCACCCCTACACCATAAATTGGTGGCTGCTCAGAGTTAGTGCATGGCTTTTGTCGTTTGAGAGCAACCCACCTCCGAAGCATTTGAGAGAGAGATCCTTGTGAGGACAAAGCCCAAAACACCCAGAGCCAAAGTGTGTTAGGCATCACTGAAGTCTTTCTGTCCACGTGACCTGAAGACTTGTTACACTTAAGGACTATGAATCCTTCAGCCAGTTAGGCGTCGCGTTCTGAGCATCCAAGAGTCATTGTGGATCGCCGGTGAGTGAAGTATGTGAAGGTTTGGAAGTCTACCTCGAAGACTTACCAGAGTGATTGGGCGAGGACTGGGTGTCCTTAGCTCATGGGGAATAAGGTGAAGACACGGTCTTCTAAGTTAAATCTCAGCCTCCCTAACCAGACATACAGTTGTCACATCAACTGGAACTGGTCTACCAAATCCTTGTCTTCACCAAGCAACTGGTTCTATCCTCCACTTCCCTTTACTTTACAGTTTGTCTTCGTGAAGTCATTGCTTGCTTGTCTGATCTGTTTGACTTCACTGAGTGAAGACTATTCATGGTTTGGTTTCATACTGTCTTCCATCCCGATCCATACCACCTAGCTGCTGATAGCCGTCGTGCTTTCACAACATTGCTTACTTGACTACGGCTTGTCTAGTGTAGTCCATCTTCCCCTGCATATCAATAGGTTCATTTCTACTGTTTGTCTTCAAATACCTCGTGTTTTGAAGACTTCCATAAAAATCGCCTATTCACTGATACGTCTCCAACGTATCTATAATTTTGATTACTTCATGCTATATTATTTTATGTTTTGGATGATTAATGGGCTTAGTTATACACTTTTATATTATTTTTGGGACTAACCTATTAACTGGAGGCCCAACCCAAATTGCTGTTTTTTTGCCTATTTCAGAGTTTGGCAGAAAAAGAATACCAAACGGAGTTCAAACGGAATGAAACCTTCGGGAATGTGATTTTTGGAACAAACATGATCCAGAGGACTTGGAGTCTATGTCAAGAAATCAACCAGGAGGGCATGAGGCAGGGGGCGCGCCTACCCCCCTGGGCGCGCCCTCCACCCTCGCGGGGCCCACGTTGCTCCACCGACGTACTTCTTCCTCCTATATATACATACGTACCCCCAAACCAACAGAAGCATCCACGAAAACTTAATTCCACCGCCGCAACCTTCTGTACCCGTGAGATCCCATCTTGGGGCCTCTTCCGGCGTCCTGCCGGAGGGGGCATTGATCACGGAGGGATTCTACATCAACACCATAGCCTCTCCGATGATGTGTGAGTAGTTTACCTCAGACATTCACATCCATAGTTATTAGCTAGATGGCTTCTTCTCTCTCTTTGGATCTCAATACAAAGTTCTTCATGATTCTCGTGGAGATCTATTCGATGTAATCTTCTTTTGCGGTGTGTTTGTTGAGACCGATGAATTGTGGGTTTATGATCAAGTTTATCTATGAACAATATTTGAATCTTCTCTGAATTCTTTTATGTATGATTGGTTATCTTTGCAAGTCTCTTCGAATTATCAGTTTGGTTTGGCCTACTAGATTGATCTTTCTTGCTTTGGGTTCAATCTTGCGGTGTCCTTTCCCAGTGACAGCAGGGGCAGCAAGGCACGTATTGTATTGTTGCCATCGAGGATAACAAGATGGGGTTTATATTATATTGCATGAGTTTATCCCTCTACATCATGTCATCTTACTTAAAGCATTACTCTGTTTGTTTGAACTTAATACTCTAGATGCATGCTGGATAGCGGTCGATGTGTGGAGTAATAGTAGTAGATGCAGGTAGGAGTCGGTCTACTTGTCACGGACGTGATGCCTATATACATGATCATACCTAGATATTCTCATAACTATGCTCATTATATCAATTGCTCAACAGTAATTTGTTCACCCACCGTAATACTTATGCTCTTGAGAGAAGCCACTAGTGAGACATATGGCCCCCGGATCTATTTTCCATCATATTAGTCTTCCAACACTTAGCTATTTTTATTGCCTTTTATTTTACTTTGCATCTTCATTATAAAAATACCAAAAATATTATCTTATCACATCTATCAGACCTCACTATCGTAAGTGACCGTGAAGGGATTGACAACCCCTTTATTGCGTTGGTTGCGAGGTTTTTATTTGTTTGTGTAGGTGC
Source organism: Aegilops umbellulata (assembly GCA_032464435.1). Lineage (NCBI taxonomy): Eukaryota > Viridiplantae > Streptophyta > Magnoliopsida > Poales > Poaceae > Aegilops > Aegilops umbellulata. The sequence continues at coordinate 339,874,152 of CP136058.1, forward strand.
GAGGGACTTGAGCGTGGCCTTCTACTGGATTGATACCTTGGTTCTCAAAAACTGAGGAAAATACTTACGCTACTTTACTGCATCACCCTTTCCTCTTCAAGGGAAAACCAACACAGTGCTCAAGAGGTAGCAAGAAGAATTTCTGGCGTCGTTGCCGGGAAGTCTACGCAAAAGTCAACACACCAAGTACCCATCACAAACTCTTATCTCCCGCATTACATCATTTCCCATTTGCCTCTCGTTTTCCTCTCCCCCACTTCACCCTTGCCGTTTTATTCACCCTCTTTTGCCCTCGCTTTTCCGTTCGCCTCTTTTTCGCTTGCTTCTTGTTTGCTCGTGTGTTGGATTGCTTGCTTGTCACGATGGCTCAAGATAATACTAAATTGTCTGATTTTACCAATACCAACAACAATGATTTTCTTAGCACTCCGATTGCTCCTCTTATCGATACTGAATCTTGTGAAATTAATGCTGCTTTGTTGAATCTTGTCATGAAAGATCAATTCACCGACCTTCCTAGTGAAGATGCCGCTGCCCATCTAAACAGCTTCGTTGATTTGTGTGATATGAAAAAGAAGAAAGATGTGGACAATGATATTGTTAAATTGAAGCTATTTCCTTTTTCGCTTAGAGACCATGCTAAAGCTTGGTTTTCGTCATTGCCTAAAAATAGTATTGATTCATGGAATAAGTGCAAAGATGCTTTTATCTCTAAGTATTTTCCTCCCGCTAAGATCATCTCTCTTAGAAACGATATTATGAATTTTAAGCAACTTGATCATGAACATGTTTCACAAGCTTGGGAGAGGATGAAATTAATGATACATAATTGCCCTACACATGGTTTGAATTTGTGGATGATTATACAAAAAAATTATGCCGGAATGAATTTTTCTTCTAGAAATCTTTTAGATTTGGCTGCGGGAGGCACTTTTATGGAAATCACATTAGGAGAGGCTACTAAACTCCTAGATAATATTATTGTTAATTATTCTCAATGGCACACTGAAAGATCTACTAATAAAAAGTGCATGCGATAGAAGAAATTAATGTTTTGAGTGGAAAGATGGATGAACTTATGAAATTATTTGCTAATAATAGTGTTTCTTCTGATCCTAATGATATGCCTTTGTCTACTTTGATTGAAAATAATAATTAATCTATGGATGTGAATTTCCTTGGTAGGAATAATTTTGGTAACAACACGTATAGAGGAAACTTTAATCCTAGGCCATATCCTAGTAATCCCTCTAATAATTATGGTAATTCCTACAACAATTCTTATGCAAATTTTAATAAGATACCATCTGAATTTGAGAATAGTGTTAAAGAATTTATGAATTCGCATAAGAATTTCAATGCTTTGCTTGGAGAAAAGTTGCCTAAGATTGATGAATTGGCTAGGAACGTTGATAGAATTTCTCTTGATGTTGATTCCTTGAAACTTAGATATATCCCACCTAAGCATGATATCAATGAGTCTCTCAAGTCCATGAGAATTCCCATTGACGAGTGCAAAGAAAGAACCACTACGATGCGTGCTAAGAAAGATTGCTTTGTGAAGGCGTGTTCTTCTAATTTTTATGAGAATAAAGATGAAGATCTAAAAGTTATTGATGTGTCCCCTATTAAATCTTTGTTTTTCCAATATGAATCTTGATAATGATGGGACTGAATATGAGCCACCTTTACCTAGAAGGCGTCCCAAAAATTCGGAGTTTTTAGATCTTGATGCAAAAATTGGTAAAAGTGGGATTAAAGAGAACAAAACCCTAGATACTAATGAACCCACTATTTTGGATTTCAAGGAATTTAATTATGATAATTGCTCTTTGATAGATTGTATTTCCTTGTTGCAATCCGTGCTAAATTCTCCACATGCTTATAGTCAACATAAAGCTTTTACTAAACATATCGTGGATGCTTTGATGCAATCTTATGAAGAAAAATTTGAGTTGGAAGTTTATATCCCTAGAAAACTTTATGATGAGTGGGAACCTACTATTAAAATTAAAATTAAAGATCATGAATGCTATGCTTTGTGTGATTTGGGTGTTAGTGTTTCCACGATTCCAAAAACTTTGTGTGATTTGCTAGGTTTCCGTGAATTTGATGATTGTTCTTTGAACTTCCACCTTGCGGATTCCACCATTAAAAACCTATTGGAAGAATTAATGATGTTCTTATTGTTGCAAATAGGAATTATGTGCCCGTAGATTTTATTGTTTTTGATATAGATTGCAATCCTTCATGTCCTATTATTCTTGATAGATCTTTCCTTAGAACGATTGGTGCAATCATAGATATGAAGGAAGGGAATGTTAGATTACAATTTCCATTAAGTAAAGGCATGGAACACTTCCCTAGAAAGAACATAAAATTACCTTATGTATCTATTATGAGAGCCACTTATGGATTGCCTACCAAAGATGGCAATACCTAGATCTATCCGTACTTTTATGCCTAGCTTGTTGGGAGGCAACCCAATTTTATTTTTAGTTTTTTGCTTTTTTGCTTATGTTTAGGAATAAATATTTGATCTAGCCTCTGGTTAGATTTGTTTTTATGTTTTAATTAGTGTTTGTGCCAAGTTACACCTATAGGATCTTCTTGGATGATAGTTATTTGATCTTGCTGAAAATTCCAGAAACTTTATGTTCACGAAAACAATTGTTAAAAATCACCAGAACGTTATAAAATATTGATTCCAATTGAAGAATATCAATAAAAAAATTGTCTAGGTCTTCCTATTTTGGTAGATTTTTTGGAGTTCCAGAAGTTTGCGTTAGTTACAAATTACTACAGACTGTTCTGTTTTTGACAGATTCTCTTTTTCGTGTGTTGTTTGCTTATTTTGATGAATCTATGGCTAGTAAAATAGTTTATAAACCATAGAGAAGTTGGAATACAGTAGGTTTAACACCAATATAAATAAAGAATGAGTTCATTACAGTACCTTGAAGTGGTGTTTTGTTTTCTTTCGCTAACGGAGCTCACGAGATTTTCTGTTAAGTTTTGTGTTGTGAAGTTTTCAAGTTTTGGGTAAGAGATTTGATGGATTATGGAACAAGTAGTGGCAAGAGCCTAAGCTTGGTGATGACCATGGCACCCCAAGATAACCTAAGGACACCAAAAATCCAAAGCTTGGGGATGCCCCGGAAGGCATCCCCTCTTTCGTCTACTTCCATCGGTAACTTTACATGGAGCTATATTTTTATTCACCACATGATATGTGTTTTGCTTGGAGTGTCTTGTATGATTTGAGTCTTTGCTTTTTAGTTTACCACAATCATATTTTCTGTACACACCTTTTGAGAGACACACACATGATTCGGAATTTATTAGAATACTCTATGCGCTTCGCTTATATCTTTTGAGCTATATAGTTTTTGCTCTAGTGCTTCACTTATATCTTTTAGAGCACGGCGGTGGTTTTGTTTTATAGAAACTAATATTCTCTCATGATTAACTTATATTATTTTCAGAGTCTTAAACAGCATGGTAATTTTCTTAAATTGGGAAATTAATCCTAATATGCTAAGTATTCAAGACTAGTAAAAACTTTCTTATGAGTGTGATGAATACTAAGAGAAGTTTGATGCTTGATGATTGTTTTGAGATATGGAGGTAGTGATATTAAAGTTGTGCTAGTTGAGTAGTTGTGAAATTGAGAAATACTTGTGTTGAAGTTTGCAAGTTCCGTAGCATGCATGTATGGTAAACGTTATGTAACAAATTTGAAACATGAGGTGTTGTTTGATTGTCTTCCTTATGAGTGGTGGTCGGGGACGAGCGATGGTCTTTTCCTACCAATCTATCCCCCTAGGAGCATGCCCGTAGTGCTTGGCTTTTTATGACTTGTAGATTTTTGCAATAAGCATGTGAGTTCTTTATGACTAATGTTGAGTCCATGGATTATACGCACTCTTACCCTTCCATCATTGCTAGCCTCTTCGGTACCGTGCATTACCCTTTCTCACATTGAGAGTTGGTGCAAACTTTGCTGGTGCATCCAAACCCCGTGATATGATACGCTCTGTCACACATAGACCTCCTTATATCTTCCTCAAAACAGCCACCATACCTACCTATTATGGCATTTCCATAGCCATTCCGAGATATATTGCCATGCAACTTTCCACCGTTCCGTTTATCATGACGCATTCATCATTGTCATATTGCTTTGCATGATCATGTAGTTGATATCGTATTTGTGGCAAAGCCACCGTTCATAATTTTTCATACATGTCACTCTTGATTCATTGCCTATCCCAGTATATCGCCGGAAGCATTCATATAGAGTCATACTTTGTTCTAGTATCGAGTTGTAATCATTGAGATGTAAATAAATAGAGGTGTGATGATCATCATTCATAGAGCATTGTCCCAATAAAAAAAGAAAGGCCAAAAAAAGGTGAGGCCCAAAAAATATATAAAAATGGGCAATGCTATTGTCCTTTTTTTCCACACTTGTGCTTCAAAGTTGCACCATGATTTTCATGATAGAGAGTCTCTTGTTTTGTCACTTTCATGTACTAGTGGAAATTTTTCGTTATAGAACTTGGCTTGTATATTCCAACAATGGGCTTCCTCAAATGACCTAGGTCTTCATGAACAAGCAAGTTGGATGCACACCCACTTAGTTTCTTTTGTTGATCTTTCATGCATTTATAGCTCTAGTGTATCCCTTGCATGGCAATCCCTACTCCTTGCATTAACATCAATCGATGGGCATCTCCATAGCTCGTTGATTAGCCGTGTTGATGTGATACTTTCTCCTTTTTTGTCTTCTCCACATAACCTCCATCATTATATTCTATTCCACCCATAGTGATATATCCATGGCACACGCTCATGTATTGCGTGAAGGTTGAAAAAGTTTGAGATTACTAAAGTATGAAACAATTGCTTGGCTTGTCATCGGGGTTGTGCATGTTGAGAGCATTCTTGTGTGAACAAAATGGAGCATGACTAAACTATATGATTTTGTAGGGATTAACTTTCTTTTGCCATGTTATTTTGAGAAGACATAATTGCTTTGTTAGTATGCTTGAAGTATTATTACTTTTATGTCAATATTAAACTTTTATCTTGAATCTTTCGTATCTGAATATTCATACCACAATTAAGAGGGTTACATTAAAAAATTATGCCAAGTAGCATTCCGCATCAAAAATTATGTTTTTATCATTTACCTACTCGAGGACGAGCATGAATTAAGCTTGGGGATGCTTGATACGTCTCCAATGTATCTATAATTTTTTATTGCTTCACGCTATATTATATTCTGTTTTGGATGATTAATGGGCTTTGCTATACAATTTTATATTATTTTTGGGACTAACCTATTAACCGGAGGCCCAGCCCAAATTGTTGTTTTTTGCCTATTTCAGAGTTTCGCAGAAAAGAATATCAAACGGAGTCCAAATGAAATGAAACCTTCGGGAACGTGATTTTCGGAACAAACGTGATCCAGAGGACTTGGAGTCTACATCAAGAAATCAACCAGGAGAGCACGAGGCAGGGGGGCGCGCCTACCCCCCTGGGCGCGCCCTCCACCCTCGTGGGGCCCATGTTGCTCCACCGAAGTACTTCCTCCTCCTATATATACCTACGTACCCCCAAACCAACAGAAGCATCCACGAAAACCTAATTCCACCGCCGCAACCTTCTGTACCCTTGAGATCCCATCCTCTTCCAGCGTCCTGCCGGAGGGGGCATTGATCACGGAGGGCTTCTACATCAACACCATAGCCTCTCCGATGATGTGTGAGTAGTTTACCTTAGACCTTCGGGTCCATAGTTATTAGCTAGATGGCTTCTTCTCTCTCTTTGAATCTCAATACAAAGTTCTTCACGATTCTCATGGAGATCTATTCGATGTAATCTTCTTTTGCGGTGTGTTTGTTGAGACCGATGAATTGTGGGTTTATGATAAAGTTTATCTATGAACAATATTTGAATCTTCTCTAAATTCTTTTATGTATGATTGGTTATCTTTGCAAGTCTCTTTGAATTATCAGTTTGGTTTGGCCTGCTGGATTGATCTTTCTTGCAATGGGAGAAGTGCTTAGCTTTGGGTCAATCTTGCGGTGTCCTTTCCCAGTGACAGCAGGGGCAGCAAGGCACGTATTGAATTGTTGCCATCAAGGATAACAAGATGGGGTTTATATCATATTGCATGAGTTTATCCCTCTACATCATGTCATCTTACTTAGAGCATTACTCTGTTCTTTTGAACTTAATACTCTAGATGCATGCTGGATAGCGGTCGATGTGTGGAATAATAGTAGTAGATGCAGGCAGGAGTCGGTCTACTTGTCACGGATGTGATGCCTATATACATGATCATACCTAGATATTCTCATAACTATGCTCAATTCTAGCAATTGCTCAACGGTAATTTGTTCACCCACCGTAATACTTATGCTCCCGAGAGAAGCCACTAGTGAAACCTATGGCCCCCGGGTCTATTTTCCATCATATTAATCTTCCAACACTTAGCTCTTTTTATTGCCTTTTATTTTACTTTGCATCTTTATTATAAAAATACCAAAAATATTATATTATCATATCTATCAGATCTCACCATCGTAAGTGACCGTGAAGGGATTGACAACCCCTTTATTGCGTTGGTTGCGAGGTTTTTATTTGTTTGTGTAGGTGCGAGGGACTTGAGAGTGGCCTCCTACTGGATTGATACCTTGGTTCTCAAAAACTGAGGGAAATACTTACACTACTTTACTGCATCACCCTTTCCTCTTCAAGGGAAAACCAACGTTGTGATCAAGAGGTAGCATTCACCCCCCCTCTAGTCGATAACTAGCACTTTCAATTGGTATGAGAGCAAGGTGCTCCCTTGTGCTGTGTGATTCGGCTTAACCGCCTGGAGTTTTAGCTATGTCGATTGCAGGGATAATCAAGGTCTCCGCTGCATGCCCCATCTTCGATGGCACTAATTACCCCTATTGGAAGAATAAGATGCGCATGCATCTTGAAGCCATTGATGTTGACCTCTGGTATGTCGACAAGAATGGCGTTCCCAAGGTCGGTGAAGGTGTCACCACTGCTGATGTCAAGAGGTTCATTCAACTGGATTCGACTTCCAAGAACATCATCTGTGGTCATCTGACCAAAGGACAGTACGACCGTGTGAGTGCACTGGAAACTGCGATGCTGGTCTGGGACTGGCTATCCAAGGTCAACAAAGGCGTCCCAACTCAAAGATATACAAGGATTGATGTTCTTCGCAACCTCTTCAACCGCTTCAAGAGAAACGACAATGAGAATGTTCAACTCACATTTGATCGCCTCACCGATATCACAAATGAGCTTCGCGCACTTGGCGCCACTGAGATCACCAAGCACGAAATCGTCAAGAAGCTCCTGAGATCACTTGATAACTCATTCAACACCCTGGCCCTGATGATTCAAGAACGTCCTGACTTCAAAGATCTCGATCCGTCTGACATACTTGAGAGGCTCAACACACATGAGTTCCAGTTATCTGAGAAGAGATACATCTATGGTCCCAACTATGGCCAGACCCATGCTTTGAAGGCAAAAGTTGTCTCCTCATCTGAAGAAGAATCTGACTGCAGTTCTGGGGATCCTGAAGACATTGGAAAGGAGCTAGCTATGCTCGTGAAGAAGTTCCAGAAGTTCTCCAAGAAGAAATGTTTTGAAAAGTCTTCAAGATCCAGCTCAAGAAATGATGAAGCTTCCACTCTTGACCACAAGAAGAGAACATGCCACAAATGCAAGAAACCTGGTCACTACATCTCTGAGTGTCCTCAATGGGATAATGAATCTAAGAAGAAGAAGAAGATCAATGAATATGATTCTGACGACAAGAAGAAGAAGAAATCCTCAAAGTCTTCATCTCACAAGAATAGCTCATCTAGCAAGGCTCGTGCGTTTGTTGGCAAGGAGATGGATTCAGAGGAGGAGTCTTCTTCTGAGGAGGCCGAGGTGGAGTCTGGGGAGGAGTCCGATTCAGGCGTGGCAAGCCTGGCTCTAGCTTCGGCCTACATCGCCAAGTCCATCTTCAACATCCAAGACAATGGCCTCGTGAGGGTGACTCTGCTCCGACCTACTGCTTCATGGCACGTGGTGCCAAGGTAAACTCACGCGATGCTTACTTTCAAACATCTAGTGAAGATGACTCTGAATGTGAATCCAAACCTAGCTACAAAACACTTGCTAACATTGCAACTGAACAACAAACATCTATGGAACATATTCAAAAGTTGCTAGACAAAAGTGATGACCTGTTGGACGTGAAAATGACTCGAACCCAGTCCTTAATTGAAGACATTAAAAATCTTCATGTTAAGTACGAGGAACTTGAAAGTCGTCATGAAACTCTCTCAACTACTCATGAGAAGCTTTCCTAATATTATCAACAAGAACTTGAGAACCTGAGAGCGTCTCATGAAGGTCTTAAAAAATGAGAACGATTCACTTCGCGCTCAACATATCAGTTCCGCTCAGGAAGACTTTGTGCCACCATGCCTAAAATGTATTGAGCGTGATAATGCTGTCTCTGTTGCTGAATGTTCTACTGCTGCTACTATTACAATATCTTCAACTGCTGATGTGGTAACTAACCTTCTTCTGAGGATACTACTACTATTGCTGATGAGAATGCTAGGTTGAAGACATTGCTTGAAACATGGATGTACAAAAGCCTCAAAGGGCATCATACACTATGTGATGTCCTCAAGAAACAGATTCTGAACCAAAACCCTAGGAAAGAGGGTGTTGGGTTCGAGAGGAAAATGAATGTCGATGGTTCATACTAGAAGCCTGAGCAGTAACCCAAAACCACATGGGTGGCTACAAAGGGACCTTCAGAGGACCCATCTACCTTATCTGGCTTCATTTGTGCTAACCCAATTATCATTGATGAATCCTTTGATGCAAACTATAAACTGTTTAAGAATCAGAATGGTGAAGTCTTTGTCAGGTATATTGGTACTAACTGCAGGAATGGGCCACCTTTGAAGAAGATCTAGGTGCCCAAAAGTTGTCTTGAGAAGCTTCCTGTGAATGTCATCATGACACCACCTGGGAAGAAGACAATCCCTAGACCAAAGACTTCATATGGTCCAAAGGCTTCATACAGACAGAGGACCCACCAGGGTCACCCTAATGACAATGTTTTGCAGGGAAATCATACTCAAACTCATGAATATGAGCGTGTTTAATCAAACCGCTATGTTCATAAGACCAAGAACTTTTCTTCTTATTCTGATGAGTATTATTCACCTCCTGCAAGTCTATTTGCTAGGGCTCCGAAGCATAAATTCTCAGATGCTGCACTTAGACTCATTGCTTCTAAGCCACCCCTAAAGATGTGGGTGCTTAAGAAAAATTAACTCTCTTTTGTAGGGAAAGGTCTCCAGCCAGAAATCAAAAGCTTCTAACGCTTATGTTGGGGACCTAAAACATCTTGTGGGACACAGGATAAAATGCCAAAATGGTCTTACTATGTATTTCGTCCCAGGATTTCTTGACAATCATCCTATGTACCCTAACAAGGATCTCAACTTTGATAGTATGCTTGTTCGTCAAATGTTTATGCTTCACACTTCCCTTAGTGAAGCCTATCCCCCAAACTGCACTATAGGGTACAACATCGAAGGCTTCTGAGTGGATTACGGACAGTGGGTGCACTAACCACATGACTGGTGATCGAAGTCTTCTTATGAATTCAACCCTACGTCTGTCTGACAAAAGTCACATCACATTTGCTGACACTAGTAAAAGCAAGGTATTGGGCCTAGGTAGAGTTGGAATCTCAAAGGATCATCACATGGATGAAGTGATGCTTGTTGAATCCCTTGGTTTCAACTTAATGTCTGTCTCAATGCTTTGTGATCTAATCATGATTGTGATATTTGGAAAATATCGTTGCCTTGTTGTCGAGTCTCGGGTTTCGGCAAAACCCTTGAGGTTAGAACAATGGGGTGCGCACGAAGATCTCCCCCTACCTAATCACGCCCTCAGCCTCACCGCGATCTCAAAGCTTAGCTCAACGAACCCGCAACACAAGAGACAAGAGATTTATACTGGTTCGGGCCACCGTTGTGGTGTAATACCCTACTCCAGTGTGGTGTGGTGGATTGCCTCTTGGGCTAAGGATGAACAGTACAAGGGGAAGAACAGCCTCTTGAGGAGAGGTGTTCTTGTGCTTGGTGAACTTGTGTGGTTGAGGGAGAGCTCAGTGATTCGCCCCTCTCTATGATGGTGGCTAGCCCTATTTATAGAGGCCCTGGTCCTCTCCCCAAATATTGAGCGGGAAGGGAGCCAACAACGGCCAAATTCGAAGGGAGACAACTAGTAGAAGTTATCCTGACTAAAGGTGGTCTTCGCCTGCCAAAGGCTCTGGTGGCGACGCCGTCTTGGGCTCCATGGTGACCTTCGTCCTGCCGTCCTGCTGGTCTTGGTCTCATTGCACCGATATGGGAACCTTTGCCTGATGCCTCGGGACTCCTCACCTGCGCTTGCCCCGTTGGCACCAAAGAGGAAACGAGTACACTACGCGCGCTGGCGCTCGCCTGGCGCTAGTCATCATGGCTTGCGTCACAGGAACCTCGTGAGGTGTCCCTTGCCTTAATCTCTCCGCCCCTCGCGAGCCAGCCTGGTGAGGCCGCTCCCGAGGAGGTCTTGTGTCGTCCGCCTCACGAGGCTTGGCCCATCACGAGGGTCTTGAGTGTTTGCTGGTGAAGATGGGTTGGACAGGGCCGCTGGTGGAGCCACGCCGTGGGCCGCAGGTAGGCAAGTCTGGGGACCCCCGTTCCTAGGACGCCGACAGTAGCCCCCGGGCCCAAGACGCGCTCGGACTTGGCTTCGAGGCGAAGCCAAAGGGCAAGTGCGGAGCGTCGCGGGCCCCAACAGCCTGCGGCCTTGGTCGACATGTGGTGATTGATTGGACGTGGGCGTCTCCGCTTCCCCACGCTGCATCGGCAACTGCCCGACTTGACGAGTCCGTGCTGCATGCAAGGAAAAACCATCATTACCTATGATCGTGGGGATCCCCGGTTGGCCTTCTCTTGCTATAAATGAGGAGGGGGGGCGGAGCCCCCGTTGCTCATCTCTTCCTGCTCGCTTCTCCTCCCTCGCCTCATTGCTAGCGGCAACATCCATGGCGCCTGCGAAGAGGTTCTCGGCCGTAGAGAAGGGGAAGGCTCGCCAAGAGGGGCCCGGCTCCCCGCCGCCCAAGCGCAGGCGCGGCCGTCCCCACAAGCACACCGCGACCCCCGCCGTGGCCGCGGCGGCGCCCCTTCGCGTGGCGGGAGTCGCCCATGTCGTGGCTGTAACATCCCAAAATTCTAAATTTTGGAATGTTGTAATAAATAGATAGATTTGATTGATTGTTTGATTGATTGAGTGAAGTTGAGTGAAATTTGAAACTTTTTGAAAGTTAAATGAGAGGGAATAAAAGGACTTTCCCAATCTTTCATTTTTGCTTTTATGATCTCCCTGAATTCAAATTCTTTTCACCACAAAACCCTGGAGAGAAGATGACATGACTTCTTCCATTTATTTAAATGACAAGGGTGTTTGAAAATATTTGAATTCCATTTGGAAAATATTTCCAATTCAAAAACTTCATGCAACTCAATGATTTTCATGAGAGAAGATAAAATGAATTCTTCAAAACATATGAAATATGAGCTGGGAGTTTCGAAGAATAAAATTCAAAGACCTTTTGAAATTATTTTCTATTTGGAGTTATTTGACTTTTATTCAAATTATTTTTCTCTAAAAATAAAATACATGGAAAATAGGGTAACATGATTCCCTACATCAGAAAATTGGAGAGAAATAAATTTGAAATCATTATGGGATTTTTAAAATGATTTTCTGGATTTTATTTGACTTTACAAAAATGTTCACGTTGTAGATATTCTTTTTCTGAAAATTTTGATATACTATATGCCCATAGTATATTTTATTTTATTTTATTTTGTTTTAGAATATTTTGCGTCAAAATTGTTAAAAAAAAACTCTTCGGGCCGACCGACTGGGCCACGGCCCAGCCAGCCAGCCGGCCCAACCGGGCGCCGCCTTCGCCTCGAGTCCGGGCGCTGCACGCCCCGCCGCCGCCCGTGTCCGGCGCGGACACCGCCGCCGTTGCCCCTCCCGCAAGCCCCGTGTCGCGTCCTCCCCCATATAAAGCCCGAGGCCCAGCCCCCTCTCTTCTCTCTCCTCGCCGCCTCGCTTCTCGCCGCCGAGCCGCCGCCCGAGCCGCAAACCACCGCGCCACCGCCGACGAGATCTGCGCCGCCGCCGCCCGCTGCTGCACGCCACCACTCTCCGCCGCCACAGCCGCGCCTCGCTGCCGCCGCCGCTTGAGCCGCCGCCCGCACCGCCTACTGCCTCGCTCACCGGAGCCGCCGCCCCGCCTCGTTGTTGACCTCGCCGCCGTCGACGAAGAAAACCGATGAAAACCGCCGAGCCGCCCCGATTTATTTTGGTTTTCTTCGTTTTTTCCTGAACGTTTTCTTTGATTAGTGGACGATCGCTCGTTTAGGATCTGGAGCGGACAGATTCGTTAGTTATCGTTCGGCAACGAACGTTTGTTGTTTAGTATTTTCCTTTTACCTTTTAATTTTGGCCAGGGACCTATCTGTGATGATTTTATTTACAGATTAGTCCCTAGTCTTCAAACCCTCACTACTTTTTACTCGTTAGTCCAAATCCAATGAAACCAATGCCCACTTCTTCGTCTTGATCTCCTCTATCCAGTAAAAATAACTTAAACATGTTTTTGAAAGTTTAAAATTTGAATTAGATCACATTTGAATTTGAACTTCGTTTGATCATAACTTGAGTTTCGTAACTCCGATTTAGTTGATTCTTTTTGCAAATCGAAGCTCTTGATCTAAACTTTCCGATACGGCCAAATTCACATAATTTTGGTACTGTTAGAAATTGTTTTATGTTGCAAGAGTTATTTGCTTGGTTTTGATGTTTTCCGAACTGTCTTCTTCGTTCTTCCCGATCTTTTGAGTGATTGCTTATGTGTGGTTACTATTGCTTGCCTACGATAGATTGACCGGAGTGTGACGAGTAGACATCATCAAGAGTTTTGAGTGCGAATATCTTCATCAACAGTACAGGCAAGTTCACACTTTGATCATATCCCTTTCATACCCAGTTTTTATGCATTAGTTTCACCCCTCAAACATTGCATGAGTAGGATTGATAACATGTGGGTATTGGGAAGTAGTTGATGAGGTAGGAACCTATTGCCCTGCATTCAAACCCTTGGGAGTTACTCCTATGCGTTGCTTATATTGCCATGCTATGCTCGTAGACGTGGTTTGGGTGAGTGAAATCCATGACAAATGTGAGATTGTTAATTAATGGTTCAACTTAAGGTGGCAACTTAAATACACATCTAGGTGGACTGAGGCACCTAGAGAACCCAGTGTTGCCTGTATTTTTGGAAATCCCGGGGTTCCGTGTGATTTTCCTATGGACCGCCACCCAGGCTCAAAGGGAACTGAGATATTTTCATGCTAGAAACTTCCGTGTGCAGCCACAAGCTATTATGGGCTCTAGCATAGTTGAGTAAGTTACGTGAAGCTCTTGAAGAGGCAGATCAGCAGGTAGTGGGATGTAGGTTTGGTATGGTCTGCCCGGAGTAGAGAGTTAATGTTTTGGAAAGACTGTGTCTCGGTCATCCGTTTCTCAAACACCATGTAGTGCGAGAAATCCAACGGAGGCGATCGAGTCTTGTGGGGAAAAGTGCGCAAACCTCTGCAGAGTGTATAATCTAATCATGGTTAGCCGTGTCCCCGGTTATGAACAATCTTGAGTATCTAGTACTTGGAGTATCCTAAGTATCTCATCACGTTACTTAAATAATTTGTTGGGTTAATGATTATTATTTTAGGGATTGAGTTGGAGGAACCTTCTCAATATTTTTTCAACCAACTTTGTAGTTAAATAAATTATACTCCTTTGCAGTAGGGAAAAATTGGCTTTTCGCAAAACATTTATAACCATAGAGCTTTTCCACCAGCCAAATATGCATGTAGTGATAGCTATTATTCATCATTATCCTATGGTGTGAATTTGCCAGTACATTCAATGTACTGACCCTTTGTGGCTGCAACGTCTCATGTTGCAGGATTATCTTACGACGAGTAAGTGATACGTTAGGGTTACGATTTCTACACTCAACTTTGACGTTGGTGTTGATGGAAATCCACAACCTTCTTGTTACTTCCGCTATTTGGATTGAGGTAATAGTATTTTACGTTACTTTATAAATGTTATTTACCTCTGTTATAAATCCTCGAGTACTGTGTGTGTCAGCATACCGATCCAGGGATGACACTTAAGCACAGAGACATGACCGTCTGAGGTCGGGTCGCTACAAGATGGTATCAGTGCACATGTTGACTATAGGACGTGACCCTAGAAACTGGCAAGCCCATAGGAAGGATTTTCTCTAAAACTTTCTTTTTTTCAAAAGATCTTTTACCTCCCTTCTCTTTTGAGCTTATTCAAATATTCCATTTTAGTGAGACTTTACCCCTTTTGCCCTTTTGACAACACGAAGATTCGACTGATGAGACCACTACAAGAAGTACAAGATATCGGACAACTAAGACCACTTTGGAATGAAGAGGATTTTACCATACATTATGATAAAGGAAACTACAAATGGTTGAAGACTCCGAAGACTAGGAGATTTTGAAGGCTCTGAAGAATCTCCAGATTTTTATGACCTAGGAAGGCTACCCTTATGGAACTTGGCAGACTATGGAAGTTGTCAATACCCGAGATCAAGGTGTATCCGAGAAAGACCGGAGCATGGAGAGTTAAAAACTCAAAGTTTTTGTCAGGAAACCCAAGACATGAGAGATCAATTATGGAATTACAGCTCATGGCAGTAACATGGGCATAGACACGGCTAACCATGGTGTTATCTCCCGCTTATGCTATTGTCACCGTGCTGAGTTAAGCATGCATATGCATGGAAGGGTTGGATGGTAGAAGGTTGATGGAGCATCTGCCAGCAAAGGATGCCGTTTTAACCTTAGCCGGTGTATCACCAGGATCTGGAGTGTTACATCAAGATGTTTAAGATGGACCTTCAGGAAGCCATATTTTGACAAGGAAGTATTTTGAGAAGAACTCAGGACCCAGAAGCTGAAAGTAGCCAAACTGGAGGAGC
This sequence comes from Aegilops umbellulata, assembly GCA_032464435.1. Lineage (NCBI taxonomy): Eukaryota > Viridiplantae > Streptophyta > Magnoliopsida > Poales > Poaceae > Aegilops > Aegilops umbellulata. The sequence continues at coordinate 339,889,351 of CP136058.1, forward strand.
AGAACCTCGAGATACCGGAGATTTTTCAGGAACTGAAGGACAGTAGGACCATGGTTCACGCCAAGGATGTTGAAACCCAGAAGTTTGGAATGCAACTCTAGAAATATTAAAGGACGTTACGAGAGACTTCGCGTCAACAGAGATGATCTGGCAAAAGAACTTGGGAAATACAAGCACGATCAGAAGAAGCCATCGGAGACATGAACAAGACCTGAAGAGTTTGGTGACGTTGAAGATTTGTTGACCTTTAGAAGACCAAACCCCTGTTATACCTACGTTAGATGCGATGTTTGTGATGCTGTCATTTGGTTGATGTTTTTCGACAGCCACAATAAAAATCTGTCTTTTCAAAACCATTGTTTGTATTGTGTGCATCCCTCCCCACCTCTCTCCTCTCACCCCAAAACCCATGGACCCAATAGAGGATGAATGGAGATGAGCTTATATTTTCTGGACCGATGAGTCAATTGGAGACGGACTGATGGATTCAGAACATGGAGGATCACATGGAGAACAACCCTATAGCCAGAAAGGATATGACCCAGCATGCTCTTGAGTGCTTTGAAAGAGGTGCCACTACCTGGTAGAGGATGTACCAAACCATCAATGGATGGCAATGAGTAACCACTTGGAAGGAGTTTAAGTGGACTTTGTTAAAGTCTTGGCTTGTGTCCCAGAAATTGGGGTCTTATGGAAAGGATATGAAGAAACCTTGTGCATACAAGCTTTGTGGAGAAATAGGATGCAACCATAAAGAAAACAAGGACGAATACACTCATAAACAGAGGATTACCAAAGGAATTAGCCGAGGATCTCAAGGAGCTTCGTTTGGAGATAGTCCCCATAGGTTTTGTTGCAGCAATGGAGGTTCAATCAACCTTAGTGGGAGAGATTCTAGAAGCTCAAAAGGATGACAAAGAGATGGCTGAGATAAAGGATAAAATGAGCAAAGGAAAAGCCAAAGGTTTTCGTAAGGATGAGCATGACACCTTACGGTTCGAGGACCGTGAATATGTGCCCAATAATGCAAAGATCAGGAAGTTAATACTTCAGGAGGCCCATGACTCACCATACTCGATTCGCCCTAGAAACACCAAGATGTATTTGGATTTGAAGGAGCGTTTCTAGTGGACTGGTATGAAGAAGGATATTGCAGAGTATGTAGTCGTAGGTGATGTATGCCAGGGAGTAAAGGCAGAGCATCAGAAGCTAGCAGGATTACTACAGCCTATGCCAATACCCGAATGGAAGTGGGATAAACTTGGCATGGATTTTATCACAGGATTGCCTAGAACCCGATCGGGATATGATTCTATCTGGGTAGTAGTTGATTTGCTTGACCAAAGTGGCTCCCTTTATCCCAGTGAAAACCACCTATACAAGTGCGAAGTTGGCCAAGATATATATGACCAGGATCGTATGTCTGCATGGAGTTCCGAGGACCATCGTATCAGACAGAGGAACACAGTTTACCTCAAAGTTTTGGAATTAGCTGCACCAGACTTTGGGTACTAGGCTAGAGTTCATTATAGCCTTTCATCCGCAGACAGATGGATAGACCGAGAGAGTTAATCAGATTCTAGAGGACATGTTGAGAGCGTGTGCGCTAGATTATGGATCTAGTAGGGATGATAATCTACCTTACGCGGAGTTCTCATACAACAACAGTTACCAAGCCAGTTTGAAGATGGCCCCTTTTGAAGCTTTTTATGGGAGAAGGAGCCAGACACCGTTGATGTGGGATGAAGTTGGAGACCGACAGTTGTTTGGACCAAGTGTGATCAAGGAGTCAGAAGATAATGATAAGTTGATTCAAGATAGACTGAAGGTAGCTCAGTCCAGGCAGGAGAGTTATGAAGACTAAAAAAATGCAAGAAGGTAGTCTATGAAATTGGAGACAGAGCAGGTCTTCGTGTGTCCTCTCTGCGAGGAGTTAAACGATTTGGAGTTTAAGGGAAAGTTAGCCCGAGATTTGTAGGACCATATCAAGTTTTGGAGCGTGTGGGAGAAGTGGCCAACAAGTTGGAGTCACCCGAAGGACTGTCATGAGTTCATGATGTGTTTCATGTTTCCCAGTTGAAGAAGTGCCATGCAGAGATGGCCAATATTTCCCTGTAAGGATGCTTGACCCTGGAAAGGATAATGATGTTCCACGAAGTGGAGTATGGACTTCATAAGTATAAGTTTTTATCTTGGTATGTGGGATATCCCACGAGGATGAAGAGATGAATTACTATTGGATATAAAGGAGGTATGATGTTGGAAATATGGATCAATGGAAATTCCATGATGAGTCTGAGTAATCATGTCCTAGTTTGGTGCCAATAGAAGGAAGGAAGACAGTACAATTGGATGGATTTAAGAATACTAGGAAGTTGGAAGTTGGAATAATGATCAATTACCCGATGATAAGTTCAAGGACTACAAGTGATGAGATGGGCCATAACCCACATGCCCCAGGACCTGCCAAGAAGCAAGCACATTCTTGCTGAAGGAAAAACCCTGGAAGAAGTTATGGTTTTATCGACAAACGATCATATAGGAGTTATGCAAAACCTGAGGGTTGGGAAGGAACGATAGATGTTTGTTTGGCTTGCAGAATCCATGGATTTACCCGAACTTGGTTCGTCGACAAGAGAGATTCTGCAATGCTTGTGAGGATGACTGAGTGTTAGAATGCGAGATTCGCTAAACCATATACAAGGTAATGATTTGGGTGCGGGATGGATTGATCACCATACCGACTTACTCTTATTATTCGCCTTGCTATACGGGATGGTAAAATCTGAGTGACTTACCTATAGTAGAGAGACAACGGTATTAAACCTTGTTTGAACCTTAGAATGGTATAGCAATTTTCCCTTGTATAAGGCAGCTTTTGCCAACCATAGGTTATACGGTGAGGATCAACCCAGACCCATTTCCTGCAGGAGAAGCCATAAATGGTTGACCACCATGAGATATCGATAGTTGTTTAGTATTGGCGCCAGACCCGTCAGCTAAGAAGACCCAGTCACAAAAGAAGCTTGCCAAGATGAAAGACAAAAGAATTGAGGAAAAGGTTATGCCACTACCGGAAGAGCCCAGAGAAGGAATTATCCTTACGATCTGAGAAGACCGACACTGTCAAGAATAAGGATGGTGTATATGAGTTTTGATGGAACCGTAACAATGATTTTAAGGGTGGTAGCACCCCAGACCCCGAATACGATCGATGGATTTTAAGAAAGCCCCAATCCTAACCTATTTCTTTCTAGCCTCTCCGAATCTCGAGAACGAGATTCATTTTAAGGGTGGTATGTTTGTAACATCCCAAAATTCTAAATTTTGGAATGTTATAATAAATAGATAGATTTGATTGATTGTTTGATTGATTGAGTGAAGTTGAGTGAAATTTGAAACTTTTTGAAAGTTAAATGAGAGGGAATAAAAGGACTTTCCCAAACTTTCATTTTTGCTTTTATGATCTCTGTGAATTCAAATTCTTTTCACCACAAAACCCTGGAGAGAAGATGACATGACTTATTCCATTTATTTAAATGACAAGGGTGTTTGAAAATATTTGAATTCCATTTGGAAAATATTTCCAATTCAAAAACTTCATGCAACTCAATGATTTTCATGAGAGAAGATAAAATGACTTCTTCAAATATATGAAATATGAGCTGGGAGTTTTGAAGAATCAAATTCAAAGACCTTTTGAAATTATTTTCAATTTGGAGTTACTTGACTTTTATTCAAATTATTTTCCTCCAAAAATAAAATATATGGAAAATAGGGTAACATGATTCCCTACATCAGAAAATTGGAGAGAAATAAATTTGAAATCATTATGGGATTTTTAAAATGATTTTTCTGGATTTTATTTGACTTTACAAAAATGTTGACGTTGTAGATATTCTTTTTCTGAAAATTTCGATATACTATATGCCCATAGTATATTTTATTTTATTTTATTTTGTTTTAGAATATTTTGCGTCAAAATTGTTTAAAAAAACTCTTCGGGCCGACCGACTGGGCCACGGCCCAGCCAGCCAGCCAGCCGGCCCAACCGGGCGCCGCCTTCGCCCCGAGTCCAGGCGCTGCACGCCCCCCCGCCGCCCGTGTTCGGCGCGGACACTGCCGCCGTTGCCCCTCCCGCAAGCCCCGCGCCGCCTCCTCCCGCATATAAAGCCCAAGGCCCAGCCCCCTCTCTTCTCTCTCCTCACCGCCTCGCTTCTCGCCGCCGAGCCGCCGCCCGCGCCGCCAACCACCGCGCAGCCGCCGACGAGATCTGCGCCACCGCCGCCCACTGCTGCACGCCACCGCTCTCCGCCACCACAGCCGCGCCTCGCTGCCGCCGCCGCTTGCGCCGACGCCTGCGCCGCCTACTGCCTAGCTCATCGGAGCCGCCACCCCGCCTCGTCGTTGACCTCGCCGCCGTCGACGAAGAAAACCGGCGAAAACCCCGGTAAAACCGCTGAGCCGCCCTGATTTATTTTGGTTTTCTTCGGTTTTTCCCGAACGTTTTCTTTGATTAGTGGACGATCGCTCGTTTAGGATCTGGAGCGGACAGATTCGTTAGTTATCGTTCGGCAACAAACGTTTGTTGTTTAGTATTTTTCTTTTTCCTTTTAATTTCGGCTAGGGACCTATCTGTGATGATTTTATTTACAAATTAGTCTCTAATCTTCAAACCCTCACTACTTTTTACTCGTTAGTCCAAATCCAACGAAACCAATGCCCACTTCTTCGTCTTGATCTCCTCTATCCAGTAAAACAACTTAAACATGTTTTTAAAAGTTAAAATTTTTGAATTAGATTAGATTTGAATTTGAACTTCGTTTGATCATAACTTGAGTTCGTAACTCCGATTTAGTTGATTCTTTTTGCAAATCGAAGCTCTTAACCTAAACTTTCCGATACGGCCAAATTCACATAATTTTGGTACTGTTAGAAATTCTTTTATGTTGCAAGAGTTATTTGCTTGGTTTTGATGTTTTCCGAACTGTCTTCTTCGTTCTTCCCGATCTTTTGAGTGATTGCTTATGTGTGGTTACTATTGCTTGCCTACGATAGATTGACCGGAGTGTGACGAGTAGACATCATCAAGAGTTTTGAGTGCGAATATCTTCATCAATAGTACAGGCAAGTTCACACTTTGATCATATCCCTTTCATACCCAGTTTTTATGCATTAGTTTCACCCCTCAAACATTGCATGAGTAGGATTGATAACATGTGGGTATTGGGAAGTAGTTGATGAGGTAGGAACATATTTCCCTGCATTCAAACCCTTGGGAGTTACTCCTACGCGTTTCTTATATTGCCATGCTATGCTCGTAGACGTGGTTTGGGTGAGTGAAATCCATGACAGATGTGAGATTGTTAATTAATGGTTCAACTTAAGGTGGCAACTTCAATACACATCTGGGTGGACTGAGGCACCTAGAGAACCCAGTGTTGCCTGTATTTTTGGAAATCCCGGGGTTCCGTGTGATTTTCCTATGGACCGCCACCCAGGCTCAAAGGGAACTAATATATTTTCATGCTATAAACTTCTGTGTGTAGCCACAAGCTATTATGGGCTCTAGCATAGTTGAGTAAGTTACGTGAAGCTCTTGAAGAGGTAGATCAGCAGGTAGTGGGATGTAGGTTTTGTATGGTCTGCCCGGAGTAGAGAGTTAATGTTTCGGAAAGACTGTGTCTTGGTCATCTGTTTCTCAAACACCATGTAATGCGAGAAATCCAACGGAGGTGATCGAGTCTTGTGGGTAAAAGTGCGCAAACCTCTACAGAGTGTACTATCTAATCATGGTTAGTCATGTCCCCGGTTATGGACAATCTTGAGTATCTAGTACTTGGAGTATCCTAAGTATCTCATCACGTTACTTAAATAATTTGTTGGGTTAATGATTATTATTTTGGGGATTGAGTTGGAGGAACCTTCTCAATATTTTTTCAACCAACTTTGTAGTTAAATAAATTATACTCCTTTGCAGTAGGGAAAAATTGGCTTTTCAGAAAACATTTATAACCATAGAGCTTTTCCACCAGCCAAATATGCATGTAGTGATAGCTATTATTCATCATTATCCTATGGTGTGAATTTGCCAGTACATTCAATGTACTGACCCTTTGTGGCTGCAACATCTCATGTTGCAGGATTATCTTACGACGAGTAAGTGATGCGTTAGGGTTACGATTTCTACACTCAACTTTGCCGTTGGTGTTGATGGGAATCCACAACCTTGTTGTTACTTCCGCTATTTGGATTGAGGTAATAGTATTTTATGTTACTTTATACATGTGATTTACCTTTGTTATAAATCCTCGAGTACTGTGTGTGTCAGCATACCGATCCAGGGATGACACTTAAGCACAGAGACATGACCGTCTGAGGTCGGGTCGCTACAGTGGCAGCCCCGTCGATGAGGGGAGACGCGCCATTATTGCACGGCCTCCCTGGTCGTGCTTCCACTCGGCAGAGGTGCTGCTGGAGTTCGTCGTGTGGTCGAAGAACCCGGCCAGTACCTGGCTTCAGTTCCCGCTTTTCTTCGCCGGTGAGCTGCCGGCCACAGGTCCAGGCGGGCTCTGGCTGCAGGCGGACGACTGCTGCAACAAGGCTTCGTGGGTCGCAGTCGAGGTCAGCCCTGTCCCATGGGTGGCAGACGTTTGCCCACGGTCATAGCCTGGGCAGGCGGTGCACCCTCCACTTCAAGTATGACGGCAACACGACCCTCTACGTGAGGGTGTTCGGGGAAGACGACCGCCGCGTCGAGTGCTGCCCCGAGGACAACGACGGCGACGAGGTGCTTGGCCTTGGCGACGGTCAAGACGAGGGTGAGGATGGCCTTGCCTTTGGTGCTGGCCGCCGCTCGCCCAGCTACATCGACTCCCCCTCCGGCGACAGCTCCAGCAGCGACGGCTACGATCAGCCGCCACGCTACCGCGCCTGCTTCGAGGGTGGCAGCGGGTCGTCTTGTCGCCGTGCCTAGGTAAAGCGTGAGGAGGGGTCCAGCTGAGCCCGTGAGAGTGCCATGGGTCCATCCTCGCGAGCTGGCGCAGGGGCATGCGCCGCTTTTGTTTTTCTCTTCCTTTTCTTCCTACATTAAGAGAGAGACAAGTATGTGGCCCCGCGGGGGCATGCAAGAAACTATGATTCCAAGTCATTATGACGTGTTTATTGTTCCTGTGTCGCGTCGCAATATCAATGTCTTATATAGGCACGTAGGAATAACTTCACTTGACGCGCTTGAAGTAGTTTCCGCCTCACGAGGCGCACATTTCTCAGTACCTGGCGAGGCGTCTAGGAACTGCAAAAAATTGTTAGGAGATCCTGAGCCCTGATCGCAGGCGCCGCTGGCCGTGACCCAGCGCCTCGCATCACGGTACCCGAGGGGCACGGGTTGAGAGAGGAGTGCCAGCTTGTGGCTCGAACGAGAGTGCCTCGCTAAAAAATAGACAAGACGCTCACGAGGGCCCCTGTCCAGCCCCCTCATGAGGGACGCGCGAGAGAGTACAGGTCAAATAGAGAACCGAAGGCAGAAACAGAGGCAGAAGGCGATGGAACAAGACCGGCAAGGAACAGCAGAAAGCAAATTTCGATTGAAGACGGGCAAGCCAACTACGGAAAGCAAATGAAAAGCCGCGTCCGGCACCTAGTCTAATCTTCTTGTCTTCTCACCAGCACGGAGCTAAGTGCTGGCACTAGGACGTGGAAGGGAGCCCCAGAGGCCCGAGGCGTGTACAACCCCACTCATTATTACGTGAGAGTGTCACGAGCGGACACCTTCACAGGCACTGGGCCTTCTTCACAGGCTCTGGTCCTTTCTTCATGGGTAGAACTTCCGGAGGTACTGGATGTTCCAGGCGTTCTGGATGAGTACCCCGTCCTGCGTCTCCAGGCGCGCGGCGCCAGGCCTGGAGACGTGGGCGGCCCTAAACGGCCCTGCCACATGGGTGAGAGCTTATGCAGCCCTTCCCTGGAGAGCACCCGCCTTAGGACGAGGTCACCCACCTCGAGCGTCCTGGAGCGAATGTTGCGACAGTGGTATCATCGCAGCGCCTGCTGATATCTTACCGCTAGCATGGCTTCACGGTGGCGTTCTTCCCCCAGCACGAGGTCCATCCCCCGCATGGCGTCCTGCTGTGCCTCATCAAACGCCAGGACCTGCGCGGAGCGATGCTTGATCTCGTGAGGGAGAACCGCCTCTGCTCCATAGACGAGGAAGAATGGGGTATCGCCCGTTGGCTTGGTGATGGTGGTGCGGATGGACCACAACACGGACTGGAGCTCGTCGTGCCAGCCCCTGCCGCAGGCCTCGAGCTTCTTCTTGAAGGTCCTGGTCTTGAGGCCTCTCAGGACCTCCGCGTTGGCACGTTCGGCCTGACCATTGCTCCGTGGGTGCGCCACCGAAGCGTAGCAGATCTGCGTTCCAGGGTTAGCACAATATGTCTTGAAGAGATTGCTAGTGAACTATGAGCCGTTATCTGTGATGATGCGGTACGGGACCCCAAACCGGCTCACGAGACCTTTAATGAACTTGATTGTGGAGCCGACCGGGATGGTGCGGACGACTTCTACCTCCGCCCACTTGGTGAACTTGTCGATGGCGACGTAGAGGTAGCGGTAGCCCCCATGCGCTCGAGGGAACGGGCCCAAGATATCCATCCCCCAGACCGCGAATGGACACGAGAGTGGGATGGTCTGGAGGCCCTGATCCGGCTGATGAATCTGCTTGGCGTGGAACTAACAGGCCTCACAGGACTTCACCAGCTTAGTCGCGTCGTTGAGTCCCGTAGGCCAGTAGAATCCGCTACGAAACACCTTGCCGACGAGGGTCCGTGATGACGAGCGGTGCCCGCAGTCCCCACAGTGTATGTCGGCTAGCAGCTCTTTCCCCTGCTCCCTGGAGATGCAACGCAGGGAAACGTCATTTGGCCGCTTCCTGTATAACTCACCATCCTGGATGTAGTATGTCGTGGCCTGTCGGGCCACACGCTCCTCGTCCTCCTCCTTCTCCGGCAGCGTCTGTTGCGTTAGGTATTCCTTGAATTCCTTGGTCCAACACCCCTCCTGAGGCTCGAGTGCCAAGAGTAAGCACGCTCCCGAGGTCGGCCCGCAGGCTGGGGCTCCCGACGCAGGTGGTTGAGGGAGCTCCTCCCAAGGCAGCGCTGTTCTTGAAAGCGGTGGTGTTGCGAATGTCTTGAAGAGCCGCTCCTAGAAGACGCCAGGCTCTTGGGGTAGTCGCTTGGATGCTCTCTGGCGATGTCGTCGACTTCTTTGTTGGTGCCACGAGGCACGTGCTGCAATTCCAGGCCCGAGAACTGCTTCTCCATCTTGCGTACCTCTGCGAGGTACGCCTCCATGTGCTTGTCCTTTGGCTCATATACCTTGTTGGATAAGTTGATGAGGAGCTGCGAGTCGCCCTTGATGGTGAGGCGCTTCACTCCCAGTGCCACCGCAGCCTTGAGACCAGCTATGAGGCCTTCGTACTCTGCTATGTTGTTGGAGACCTTCTCGCCCTGCTGGAAGCAGAGCTGCACGGCGTAGTAAAGCTTGTCCTGAGTGGGTGAGATGAGCACTGCTCCAGCCCCCGCACCCTGGCACGCAAAGGCACCATCAAAATACATAACCCAGCCGTTTGGCGCTTCACTCCTGTCGGATTTCGGGTTCCAAAAAAACCCTTGAGGTTCGAACACTTGGGTGCACGCAAAGATCTCCTCCTACCTAATCACGCCCTCAACCTCGCCGCGATCTCAAAGGCTAGCTCGACGGACTCGCAACACAAGAGACACTAGATTTATACTGGTTCGGGCCACCGTTGTGGTGTAATAACCTACTCCAGTGTGGTGTGGTGGATTGCCTCTCGGGCTGAGGATGAACAGTACAAGGGGAAGAACAGGCTCCTGAGGTGAGGTGTTCTTGTGATTGGTGGGTGTGAGGATGATCTGAATCCATTTTATCCTACTGTGGTGGCTAGTCCTATTTATAGAGGCCCTGGTCCTCTCCCCAAATATTGAGCGGGAAGGGATCCAACAGCGGCCAATTTGAAAGGGGACAGCTAGTACAAGCTATCCTGACTAAAGGTGATCTTCGCCTGCCAAAGGCTCTGGTGGTGACGCCATCTTGGGCTCCACGGTGACCTCCATCTTGCCGTCCTTCTGGTCTTGGTCTCGTTGCATCGATAAGGAAACCTTTTCCTGATGCCTCGGTACTCATCGCCTGCGTTTGCCTCCTTAGCACCAAAGAGGAAGCGAGGACATTTGTGCGCGCTGGCACCCACCTGGCGCCCGCCTAGCCTTGGTCGTCATGGCTTACGTCATTGGAACCTCGCGAGGTTCGCCTTGCCTTGATCTCTCCGCCCCTCATGAGCCAGCCTGGTGAGGCCACTCCCGAGGAGGTCTTGTGTCGTCCGCCTCGCGAGGCTTGGCCCCTCGCGAGGGTCTTGGGCGTTTGCTGGTGAAGATGGGCCGTACTGGGCCCCGAGTGGAGGCACGCCGTGGGCTGCAGGCAGGCAAGTCTGGGGATCCCCGTTCCCAGAACGCCGACAGTAGCCCCCGGGCCCAAGGCGCGCTCGGACTTGGCTTCGGGGCGAAGCCAAAGGGCAAGTGCGGAGCGCCACGGGCCCCAACAGCCTGCGGCCTTGGTCGACACGTGGCGATTGATTGGACGTGGGCGTCTCCACTTCCCCATGCTGCCTCGGCAACTGCCTGACTTGCCGAGTCCCTAGTGCATGCAGATAAATATCATCATTACCTGTGATCGTAGGGATCGCCGGTTGGCCTTCTCCTGCTATAAATGGGGAGGGGGGCAGAGCCCCCATCACCCATCTCTTCCCATTCCGCTCGCTTCTCCTTCCTTGCTCCATTGCTAGTAGCGACACCATGGCGCCAATCCGAAGATTCTCGGCCACGGAGAAGGGAATAACTCCCCGCGATGAGCTCGGGCTGCTTCCACCAGAGAAGAGGCCGGTCCATCGCCGTGACGTAGTCGTGTGGCAGGAGGTGACGAGGCCTTGGTATGAGCGGCCACCTCCTGGGTATCCGCTGCCTGCGTACGCCCATGTTGAGGGCTTGGGAGGTCGAGGCGACGAGCGGCGTCGCCCATGCCGCAGCCGCGGTTGCCGCGCAATGATGGCGCACACCATCGCCCTAGGGACCCACGCCATGGACTCCTCACGCGAATTCGTGCTATGGGCGGCGATGCCTCCGCGCTCCTAGGTCTGCTTCCCCCAATTCTTCTCCGCTGAGATGCCTCCGAGGGGGCCCCTCGAGCTATGGCTGCAACACGCCGACTGCGAGGCCCCGGCGACCGGAGCGGAAGTGGAAGTCGTCTCCCCGGGCAAGATCTTCATGACCCGCGGCTGGGGCGAGGTCGTTCGGGTCTGCCACGCAGAAGGCGCCCTGGCAATCCACTTCAGGTACGACGGCGCCTCCACCATGCTCTTTAAGGTCTTCGACACAGAAGGCAGTCGCTTGGAGTGCTGCCCCAGAGAGGGCCGCCTGAACGGTGCCGCGGCAGGAGCTGGGCCTGTCGCCCACCTCGCCAGCAACTCATCCAGCAGCAATGGCGCCGCTTGGGAGTCTAGCGATTCTCCCGAGCCCTACGAGACTCCGGAAACGAGCGACGACAACTACATGCCCCCGAGCTCTCGGGGAGCTCGGAGCAAGGCCGCAGCATCCAGCCGCCGCCGTCGCTGATCTGGATGGGGTTGGCGCCGGCCTCTCGTGGCCCACTGTTGATGATGGTGTCGGCCGCGCTGGCGCATGTAGATAGGGCTCCTTGAATTTCCTTCTTTTGTTCCCTGCGAGGAATCGAAATGAACCCCGTGGGGGCGTGTAAAGAACCTGTAATGTCTTTTGTTTGCATTATCCTTATTATGACATTGCGCGAGTGCGCGTCCTGCCTTGGCTCAGTCCCCCCTTTCTATCCTCGCGACGGCTTGGTGCTCTACGCTGACAGGTCCCGGTCCCCAGGCAGGCTGCAGCCGTCGCTGGTATGCCAGGTCGCGATGCCGTGGTCAAGGCCAGGAGGTGAGCGGCCCGAGGTCCAGTAAGAGCTCCCGAGACGTGATGCTCAAGAGGTCCCCTTTAGCGTGCAAGCGGCCATTGTGAGGTAAGAAAGGGAGGCGACGTTGCCACGGCACGGCCGCAACAAGTGAGGATCCTGTGTTGTAGTGATTGGTTGGTCGGAGCGCGAAACTTATCTTGGCAGTATGGAGCTGTTTCCTTGCATTGCACCGGACTTGCGTGTCGGTGGTCTTGGCGCAGCTAGGTTAAGCCCATGCGTGCTTTCCCTTCCTCCCCACACTCTCCTTCGTGCTCTACATCCTCAGGTCCCGGCCCTCGAGCGAGCTCAGCCGCCGCTGGTATGCCAGGTCGCGATGCCATGGTCAAGGCCAGGGGGTGAGGGCTGGAGAGTCAGTAGGAGCTCCTGAGTCGCGATGCTCAGGAGCCCCCCTTTTAACGTGCAAGCGAATCACATGGGAGAAGAAAGAGCCCGCAGTACCGCCCGTCGTTATCCTCGGGAGGTTCCTGCAAGTCATCGCGAGGAGGGGCATAGATTGCCATTATGATTGCCGGTCGGCCATTGGTCGCTCCGTAAGAGAATGAAGGCACTAAGGGCCTGGTGAGGTGACGCACGCGGGGCATGCCGCGGACTAGAGCTCGACCGCTCAGATTTATCGACGTTGTAGGGATGGACCCAATCACAAGCGTCGTGCCGGTGTGAACAGTTCCCATGGTTGGTGGCAATCAAGCAGGTGATAATCATAGATAGGTGAAGCATGGAAAGCGAACTAGCTTAGGCAAATGCAAGAACGATACATGCCACTAGGCTGGACTCGAGCGGCTTGGGGACGATGAAGCCCAAGGGGCGCCCCCATCAAGGTAAGCTAAAGATGTAAAGGGATACATGCCACAGGGACGGACCCACGCGGCCTGGGAAAGATGCAGCCTGAGGGGCGCTCCCAGCTAAATAAACTTGGAAAATGTCACCTGGTTCTGTTATTGAAGGAATGTTGGGGCAGCTGAAGATGCATGGCGAAGGGGTCGCTCCTCATGAGCCACCGGGACCCTGAGCCTCGGGAGGCTCTAGGGGCCCAGGCGGTTCCTTGAGGACCGTCTCCATCTCCGCCAGGACGGCGTGGTGCCTGGCCTCCTGAGCCGCCATGATGCTCCGCAGGCTGTGCTGGAAGGCGGACGCCACGCTCGGCAGGACAAAGGGCATGCAAGCGTAGCTGTGAGGTGGGCCCTCGCAGCGGCCCACACGTGAAGGCCGGAAAAGCTCCTGAGACGCGGCCTTGTTGAGCCCTAGGATCTCGATGCAGACGCGCAACCCGCCATCCTCGCCTGGATGGGGAGCTGCGCCAGGTGAGCGGCAGTCATCGCACATGGCTCTTGCATCCTGCAGTTCCTGAGTGGTCTTGGCGATGAACTCCTGAGCGCTGGGCGCTCCTCACCCGCTGTCCTCCTGAGGGAAACGTGCTGCGAAGCACGCCTCCACGTGTTGCCCGAGCGCCTCCCTCATGATGTTGGCAAGGTCTGAGGCCCTCCAGAAGAGAGCCCCCGAGCCCTGCCCGAGGAGGGCGCCGGGCGTGCCTTCCTATACAAGGGAGGGAGGCGCCCCAGGCGCGGGCGCATCCTGACGAGGAACCACTTGCAGCGTCGTTCTCCTGAGGCGCAGTGCAGAGTAGCTGCCTCTTCTTCTTGGGGACGACCTCACGAGGGTACTGTGTTGCATTGCTATCGGGGTCTTCGATTGACGCTGCTTGGAAGGCGCGCTCGAGGGATCACACCGCATCTCTTTCTTCACAGGGAACTGTGATGATCCTGCCGCTTCCTGGCATCTTGAGGATGTTGTAGCCGTGGTGCGTCACTGCCATGAACTTGTCCATGGCCGGATACCCAAGGATGGCATTGTATGGCAAACGGATGTGGGTGACGTCAAAGTCGATGAGCTCGGTGCGGTAGTTGTCATGCTGTCCGAAGGTGACAGGGAGGCGGACCTGCCCTATCGGCATGGTGGAACCGTCGGTCACTCCTGAGAAAGGCTTGGTAGGTTGAAGCTAGTCGTAGGGCACTTGGAGGCTGTCAAACGTCTCGACGGACAGGACGTTGAGCCATGCGCCGCTGTCGATGAGTGGCTTGGTAACTTGCACGTTGCTGATGACGGGTGAGCAAAGCATCGGGAGAGCACTAGCGGTGTCCGCGCACTTGAGCTGATCTGCCGAACTGAAAGTGATGGCACACTTGGACCACCTAAGCAGGCGTGTGGCCTCGAGCCTGGGGAGGACTGCGTTCACCTCGTGAGCAAACTGCTTGAAGATTCATTGAGAGGCTGGGGCTTCAGCTCCGCCCAGGATGCAGGCGATAGCCCGTGGCTCTTGGAAGCCCCCAGCCCCCTTGTCCTGTTGGTGGTCGTCGTTCCTTCTTGGTGGTGGCGGTAGCGGAGGAAGCCCAGCATTGCCTTGAGGATGGTCCTCGCGAGGCTGATCCGTCCAGGCGCCCTCGCGAGGCTAATCCTGCCAGCGGTCCTCACGAGGCCGATCACGCCACTCCTGGCGAGGGCCATGGTCGTCCCAGCATCCTCTGCCACGTCCTCCTCCTCGGCCGTAGCCCCGGTCGTTGCGCTCGGGGCGTCGACCGAGGCATCCATCTCGAATGGCCCTGAGCTCCTGACAGTCGTTAGTGTTGTGCCTGTGAACATTGTGGAAGGCGCAGAATGGTCAGCTGCTCTTGGATGACTCGGGCTGGTCGTGGTCGTGCTTCGTGTCTGGCTGCGCCGCAAGTACGGCCACTCCCTTGCGCTTCACGTCCTTGGCCTTGGCTTTCTTCTCCTCCGAGTTGGCAGCTGGGAGCTCGAGAAGGGAAAGGCACCCTTCCTCAGCCCTTGCGCACTTGGTTGCTAGGTTGAACAACTCCAAGGACGTGCATAGCTCCTCGTGGATGGCGAGCTCCTCCTTCATCTTGACGTCGTGGACGCCATCGGAAAATGCGGAGATGATGGCCTCGTCCGTCACCTTGGGGATCTTGAGGCGAACGTTGTTGAAGCGCTGGATGTACTTCTGGAGGGTCTCCCCTGGCTACTGCTTGACACGACGCAGGTCACCCGTGGCCGGAGGGCGGTCGCGAGTGCCCTGGAAGTTGGCGATGAAGCGGTCGTGCATCTCGTTCTAGGAGGAGATGGAGCCTGGAGGCAGGTTCAGGAGCTAGGAGCGGGCACCATCCTTGAGAGCCATGGGGAACCAGTTCTCCATGACTTTTTCGTCGCCGTTGTCCGCCTCGATGCTCAGCTCGTAGAGCTGCAGGAACTCCGCGGGGTCGAGGGTGCCGTCGTAGCGAGGAGGCAGGTCTGGCTTTAACTTGCCCGGCCAAGCAACGCTACGTAGCTCGGGAGTGAAGGCGCGGCAGCCCGCGGTGGCCACCGAGACCCTTTGCTAACGTGGAGCCTACCCTTGATGCCCGTGCACCACCACCGCAGGCGGCGCACGGTCTTGTCACGGTCTTGTGGACGAGGAACTTCTTGGCAGCTTCCTTCTTCGCGCGCAGCCGCCCGACGCAGCGGGTCGCGCCGGGGGGCCGCACGCCTTGCCACCAGGACGCCGTCTTGGTGCGGAGGTGGTGCTCCATGGGCCACGTCACCCGCAGTTGGCGGAGTGCGTGGCAGCGAGAGGGACGGCGCGAGGGAGCCCCCTGCGGTGTTGACGAGCTCGGCCATGCGGTCCAGCCAGTCCTCGTAGAGGTCGTCGATGGGGCGATAGCGCAGGAGTTCGCGTGCCATGCACAACGCAGCCTGCGCGTCCGTGGGAGGGCGATGTGCGTGCGATGATGAGCCGGCCGGGGTCAGCGACGGAGTGGCGGTGCGGCCGTCCCACCATACCGAGGGGTGCAACGAGGACGCTTGCTGCTCGTTCCCCGCCGGGCCGGTGACGGCGTTGGCGGCAGGCGATAGAGAACGACGGGGAGGCCCTCTGAGGGGAGCCGTCTGAACGGCGCGGGCGGCGAGGGCGGCCCGGCGTTCAGCGCGAGCTTGGCGAGCATCTGCCATGGAGACGACGAAGCGATGGGACACGGATCGACCGAAGGAAAGCTTTGGCGCACCCCTACCTGGCGCGCCCAATGTCGGATTTCGGGTTCCGGCAAAACCCTTGAGGTTCGAACACTGGGGTGCTCGCGAAGATCTCCCCCTACCTAATCATGCCCTCAACCTCGCCGCGATCTCAAAGGCTAGCTCGATGAACTCGCAACACAAGAGACACGAGATTTATACTGGTTCGGGCCACCATTGTGGTGTAATACCCTACTCCAGTGTGGTGTGGTGGATTGCCTCTCGGGCTGACGATGAACAGTACAAGGGGAAGAACAACCTCCTAAGGTGAGGTGTTCTTGTGCTTGGTGGGTGTGAGGATGATCTGAATCCGTTTTCTCCTACTGTGGTGGCTAGTCCTATTTATAGAGGCCCTGGTCCTCTCCCCAAATATTGAGCGGGAAGGGATCTAACAGCGGCAAATTTGAAAGGGGACAACTAGTACAAGCTATCCTGACTAAAGGTGGTCTTCGCCTGCCAAAGGCTCCGGTGGTGATGCCATCTTGGGCTCCACAGTGACCTCCATCTTGTCGTCCTTCTGGTCTTGGTCTTGTTGCACCGATAAGGAAATCTTTGCCTGATGCCTCGGTACTCGTAGCCTGCGCTTGCCTCCTTAGCACCAAAGAGGAAGCGAGGACAATGTGCACGCTGGCGCCCGCCTAGCCTTGGTCGTCATGGCTTACGTCATTCGAACCTCGCGAGGTTCGCCTTGCCTTCATCTCTCTGCCCCTCGCGAGCCAGCCTGGTGAGGCCACTCCCGAGGAGGTCTTGTGTCGTCCGACTCGCGAGGCTTGGCCCCTCGCGAGGGTCTTGGGCGTTTGCTGGTGAAGACGGGCCGTACTGGGCCACGAGTGGAGCCGCGCTATGGGCTGCAGGCAGGCAAGTCTGGGGACCCCCGTTCCAAGAACACCGACAACTCCCTGGCGAGAGGGACCGATCCTCGCCTTCTTCAAGCCCCAGGGCGTCCGTCCATTCTGCCACGAAGTCAGCGAGCGCGGCTCCCTTGATGACCCTAGTTGTGTTGAACTCCAACTGAAATGCCTGCAGCTCGATGTTCTACTCAACGACTCTCCCGACGGAGTTGGGGCTCCTGAGCACTCTCTCCAATGGGTAGGCCAAGACGACCTTGATGGGGTGACCTTGAAAGTAGTGTCGCAGCTTACGCGAGGCCACCAAGAGCGCGAGCAGGAGCTTCTGAGGCATGGGGTATCGTGCCCTCGCATCCCGCAACATCGTGCTGACAAAATACACAGGGTGCTCGACGAGGGCGGGTGCATCGACGAGGCTCGCGGCCTCCGGAGGTTGGGGCGCCTCCTGAGGCGATGAAGCCCCCAGAGCCTGGTCGTTCGTTGGGGCCTCCACAGGCCCAAGTGTGCCGTCTTGCAGAGCCTGGTCCATTGCTGACGTCGCTGCAGCCCTCGCGATGCCCTCTGGGTCTTGCGCCGGCTCCGCTGGGGGAGTGGCTTGGTGCAACGCATCCCTGACCCGGCGCTCCTCCCGGACCGCCACCAGAGCTGCGCTGGCGGAGTAAGGGGTGGCGGCAGGGTACAACATCAGGGGCTTGAGAGGTCGGGGCGCCACCATCACTAGAGGGCTGGTCAGGTATTTCTTAAGGTCTTGAAACGCTTGGTTGTCCTCCGGGGTCCACTCGAATGGGCCCTTCTTCTTCATCAGCTTGAAGAATGGTAGGGCGCGCTCTCCCAGCTTGGAGATGAAGCGCCCCAACGCAGTCACGCGACCGGCAAGCTTCTGCATCTCCTTAAGGGTTTGTGGTGGACTCATGTATTCGATTGCCTGGACCTTCTCTGGGTTGGCCTCGATCCCCCTATGGGACACAAGGAAACCTAACAGCTTGCCGGAAGGGACACCAAACACGCATTTCTCCGGGTTGAGCCGCAAGTCCACCCGGCGCAGGCTTTCGAAGGTCTCCTCTAGGTCCTGAATCAAGGTTCTCGCCTCCCGAGACTTCACCACAATGTCGTCGACGTAGGCTTCAACGTTCCTCCCGAGCTGCTGACCCAGGGCGATGTGCATTAGCTGTTGGAAGGTCACGCTCGCGTTGCGTAGCCTGAACGACATGCAAGTGTAGCAGTATACCCCGCACGGGGTCAGGAAGGCCGTTTTCTCGACATCTTCTACCGCCATCTTGATCTGGTGGTAGCCTGAAAATGCATCCAGAAAGCACAGCAGGTCACACTCGGCAGTGGAGTCGATGATCTGGTCGATGCGAGGAAGCGGGAATGGATCTTGGGGGCAGACCTTGTTGAGGTCGGTGAAGTCGACACACATGCGCTCCTTTCCACCTTTCTTGGGCACAACGACTGGGTTTTCCAACCATTCAGGGTACCAGACCTCGCGAATGACACCTGCTGCCTCCAGCTTGCGGGTTTCTTGGATGATGAAGGACTGCTTCTCCATGGACTGCCGCCGCGCCCTCTGCTTTATAGGGCGTACATTGGGGCACACCTTCAAGTGGTGCTCAATCACTCCTCTCGGGACCCCTACCAGCTGATCGGGCTCCCAGGTGAATACTTCCTTGTTTACACGCAAGAACTTCACCAGTGCCTCCTCTTGATCAGGGTCGAGGTTGGCACCTATGGTGAAGATGGCCCCCGAGGACACACCTTCCTCGACCGGCACCTGCTTGGTTTCCGTCCGGTCTTGAGTGAACAACTGCTTCTTCTTGGTTGGTGCGGCTTCCTTAACTCCGAAGGTGTCCGCGTCGACCGGTTGCGCCGTCGCGGCGGTCTTGAGGGCAAGCTTGAGTGCCGCCAGAGCCTCCTTGGTATCTCCTACTACGGTGAGGACGTCCTTGCTCCCAGGCATCTTCATGAGGTTGTAGGCCGGATGGGTCGCTGCCATGAATTGAGCCAGAGCCGGGTACCCGAGAATGGCGTTGTACGGGAGGCCGATGTGGGCGATGTCGAAGTTGATCAGCTCAGTGCAGTAGTTGTCGCGAGTGCCGAAGGTCACGGGCAGGCAAATCTGCCCAAGAGGACTGGCGAAGCCGTCGCTGACTCCACAGAAGGGCTTGCTAGGGCGAAGCCACTCGAGTGGTGCGTGAAGAATGCTAAAAGTTTCCACAGAGAGCACGTTGAGACCGGCGCTGCCGTCGATAAGGGTCTTGGTGACGGCTACGCTCCAGATGGTAGGGGTGCAGAGCATTGGAAGCATGCCCGAGCCGATAGTGGTGACAGGGTGATCCCCCGAGTCGATGGTTAGGTCGGCCTTGGGCGCCGCCCAACCCGGGGGAGCCCCCTGCCGCGTGGAGGTGGCGCCAATCTGGCGGAAGAACGGCTTGATGTGGCGGTCTGAGGGCGGCGCTTGCGAGGCGCCGAGGAGGGTCGCGACTGTGTGGGGCGCCGATGCCACGAAGCGCATGGCGAAGAGGCCGCACAACTCCTCCCAAGATGCCACCAATGATCCGGGGAGGTTGAGCAGCCAGGCACGCGGCACGCCAGTGAGGGCCATGGGAAGCCAGTTGGCCATGACCTTGTCGTCGCCCCCGGCCTTAAGGACGGCCTCCTCATATGCACGCAGGAAAGCCATTGGGTCCGTCGCGCCGTCGTAGCACGGTGGCATCTCTGACTTGAACTTGGGTGGCCACCGCACCTGTCCTAAGGCGGGGGCTAAGGTTTGGGGCCCCCTGGCCCCGCCGTTGGCACCAATCGTCGGAGCTGGAAGTGCGACGCCTGCCTTGGGGGCAAAGCGTTGTGGTGGTGAAGCGCAGATCAACGAAAATGTTGGGTCTCGGGTTCCGGCAAAACCCTTGAGGTTCGAACACTGGGGTGCGCACGAAGATCTCCCCCTACCTAATCACGCCCTCAGCGTCACCATGATCTCAAAGCTTAGCTCAACAAACCCGCAACACAAGAGACACGAGATTTATATGGGTTCGGTCCACCATTGTGTCGCAATACCCTACTCTAGTGTGGTGTGGTGGATTGCCTCTTGGGCTGAGGATGAACAGTACAAGGGGAAGAACAGCCTCCTGAGGAGAGGTGTTCTTGTGCTTGGTGAACTTGTGTGGTTGAGGGAGAGCTCAATGATTCGCCCCTCTCTATGATGGTGGCTAGCCCTATTTATAGAGGCCCTGGTCCTCTCCCCAAATATTGAGCGGGAAGGGATCCAACAATGGCCAAATTCGAAGGGAGGCAACTAGTACAAGTTATCCTGACTAAAGGTGGTCTTCGCCTGCCAAAGGCTCTGGCGATGACGCCGTCTTAGGCTCCACGGTGACCTTCGTCCTGCTGGTCTTGGTCTCGTTGCACCGATATGGAAATCTTTGCCTGATGCCTCAGGACTCCTCGCCCGCGCTTGTGAAAGTAGATGTAGTCCCCATGTGTGGTTCTGGTAATTGATGACAATCCTAATGGACTAATGCTTGCATTGAGTTATACATTTGAAGGAAAGTTCCATTTCCAATGCATGAAGAATATTGGATGAACTGAAGGATGTTTATTCCATGGTAATGCAAGAAGGAGATATAATGGATTCGAAATGAATGCCATATACATATTGTTGTGCATGCATCAAGGTTGAGCTCGGTGATTGAATCAAACACGATCAAGATGAATTCCATGTGATGAACAAGATGTGATCTATATGGAGTTCATTAAGGATCTCACACGTTATCATGCTCAGGCTTATGGGTTGAACCATGATGGATCAAGATCTTGAGAGAATGATTAAAACGAAGAATTCTACATATGCTTGAAGATAGGATCATTATGAGCTCATATGTTGAGTCATGGATTAGTATGTCTTGAAGCAAGTATTTTTTTTTGAAAGAAAGTTCGAGCTTTATTCATTAGAAATAATCATTACATCGTTTATGAGGATTGGTACAATTGCATTATGTGGTTCCTCAAACCAATCAAAAATGAATGAGAATCTAGCCAACTTGGCAAGTTCATGAGCAACTTTATTTGCTTCTCTATTACAATGCTCGAATCTAGAAATAGGAAAATCGCAAGCTAAGTGAAAACAGTCATCAAAAATTGCAGCTGCTGCCCCTGACGATCGTCCTCCTTCGTTCATGGTCTCGATCACCTCCATATTATCCGAGTTAATAATTATGCGATTACAACCCGTACTTTGCGCAAGTGATAGGCCAAATTTTAACGCCAAAGCTTCAGCCATCAACACATCTGCACACCAGTCAATCTTACCATTTCCCCCACCGATGAACCTACCTTTGTCATCTCTTAAGACAGCCCCGATCGTACCCCTGAGAAGGTCGTGGTCAAAAGAAGCATCAACGTTAAGTTTAACAAATCCCTTCGGGGGGTTAGACCATCCTTCTCTTTTCATGGAGGCCTTCGGTGAGGAGGCATTAACAAAATTGGCAGCGAGAGCGCGTATCCCCATGGATATCTGTTGTGCATTCTGAGTAGTCTCATTATGTACCAATTTGCGCCTTTCCCACCACAAGTACCAGGCTGATATGGCAATCATGTCACGCACATTACGAGTGCCCATAATACATAGTTCCTGATCTGGTAATGAAAGTAAATATTCCAAGATTGCCTCACCCGCATAGTCTATTTTACAAGCTCTATCGATAATATCGTCCATCCCTAGTCTTCTCCAGACTTCTTTTGCTCTGTCACATAGAAACAACAAATGTTTTGTGTCTTCTGGCCCAGATGAGCAGGCAGGACACTTAGGCGAGACTTTCACATGTCTATTAGCTAAGTTAACACGACACGGAATAGTGCCGTGAAGTGTACGCCAAATAAATATTTTAACCTTTGCTGGACAAGCAAGTTTCCAAATCATCGCCCAAATAGGATTGACTGTGGTACGTCCCATCCCATTGATATATCGTAACTTGTTCCCATATTGGTGGTCCCATTCCACAAAATAAGCAGACCGAACCGAAAAAATCCCATTTTTTGTGAAATTCCAAGCTACGAAATCTGGCATATCATGTTGCGATATCGGGATCGTAAGCACTCGCTGAACATCAATAGGCCATAGAGTCTGTCTGAGAAGATCTTCATCCCAACTATTTAGGATTGGATCAATCAAATCTGCTACCTTCCGTAACAACTGGCCTCCCTTAGGGGTAACAATTTTACGGTTTGCACAATTTGGAATCCATGCGTCCTCCCAAATGTCAATATTTTGCCCGTTTCCCACTCGCCAAATATGACCACGCTTCAGGGAGCTCACACCCGCCATAATACTTTGCCAGGTGAATGAAGATCCCTTCTTCAGGTCAGTGTTCAACAAGTCACCGTTAGGATAGTATTTGACTCTCAAAATAGTAGCACATAGAGAATCCGGATTATCGAGAAGACGCCAAGCCTGTTTAGCAAGCATAGCCAAATTGAAACAATGGATATCCCGAAAACCCATTCCTCCTTGGTTCTTGGGTACACACATTTTCCACCAAGCCATCCAATGCATCCTCCTTTGGTTGTCCTCATCTCCCCACCAGAAATGCGCCATCGCGTCAATAATTCCTTTGCAAATTTTTTTAGGAATTTTAAAGACCGACATTGCATAGGTGGGAATAGCTTGAACAACCGCTTTAAGTAAGATCTCCTTTCCTCCAGCCGACAGAAGTTTTTCCTTCCAACCACTAATTCTCTGAACAATACGATCGATTAAGTATTGGAAACAATCGGTTTTATCTAAACCCACATTGGCCGGTAGTCCTAAATATTTGTCATTCAAGGCCTCAGTCATTATGTTGAGAATTGTATACATTTGTTCTCTAGTGTCCACTCCCGTATTAGGGCTAAAAAAGATGCTGGATTTTTCGACACTGACCATTTGCCCTGAAGCTGCGCAATACGAATCTAGAACTGATTTTAATGTTTCACCACTTTGCAAATTTGCTTTCATAAGGATTAAAGAGTCGTCAGCAAAAAGGAGGTTCGTGACAGATGGGGCATCTCTGCAAACCTTTACTCCTGAAATATTCCCATTTTCTTCCGCATGCGTTAGTAAAGCTGTGAGACCCTCCGTGCATAACAGGAACAGGTAAGGAGACAGCGGGTCTCCTTGCCTCAGACCCCTAGTAGGTTTAAAACTTTCACTTTCCTCCGCATTAAACCGAATACGGTATTCAACAGTAGAAACACACTCCATAATGAAATTTACCCACACCTCACGAAATCCAAGTTTGAGCATAATCTCCTTGAGAAAAGGCCATTCAACCCGGTCATAAGCTTTATGCATATCCAATTTTATCGCACATAATCCTTCTTTGCCTGCTCTCTTTTTCTTGATGGTGTGGAAGCATTCGTATGCCACCAATATGTTGTCCGTAATAAGTCTTCCAGGCACGAATGCGCTTTGAGTTGGGCTAATAATATCTGGTAGGAACACCTTTAGGCGAGAGGCAATCATTTTTGCAATCACTTTATACACCACATTGCACAGACTAATTGGTCTAAACTGGGTTACCTTCTCCGGAGAATTGACTTTTGGTATCATCACAATCGCAGTATCGTTCCAACCAGATGGGATAGTGCAAGTGTTTACTGCTTTCAAGACCTCCTCGATCAGATCATCTCCTAACATTGGCCAAAACCTTTTATAGAAAATAGCATGGAGCCCATCAGGCCCTGGGGCTTTCAAATCCCCAATGTCGAACAAGGCTTTACGAACATCATCAGCCGTATAGGGAGAGAGGAGGGCATTGTTCATCTCAGTAGATACTCTCCTCTTTACCAGTGATAACACATCCTGATTAGGTTGCTCGATCTCTGAGGTAAAAAGCTTTTTAAAATATTCTGTGATATGATCCTTCAATTCTGTATCTTGTCGCCAGACCCCAGTATCATCGAGAAGTTTTTTGATATTATTTCTCTTTTTCCTAGCAGTAGCTGCATTATGGAAGAAGGACGTATTTCGGTCTCCGTGCATCAACCAATTTGCTCTACCTCTCTGTAACCAAAAAATCTCTTCCTGGTCCAGCAGATTCTCAATGAGAACTACAATTTCTTTCTGCCTAGAAAGGGAATCTATATTCATAGGGCCACGTTTCAATTTCTCTAACTCTTTTTTAATTTATTAATTCTTCGTTTTGGTCCCTTCAAGATCTCACGGTCCCAGGAATGTAGATCGGCGTGTACTGCTCGGGTCCTGTCTGCGAGCGTCGGGCCAATACCAGTCAGCTTTGCCTTCTCCCGCGATGTCAAGTGAAGAGTTCATTATGTCTCTCAAGATACTATGTTGGAGCATTAGAACGAGCAAATGATGTCCAATATGATATTCAAGGAGAAACTTGATACGGTCATGGTGAATTAAGATATTGGTTATTATGTCTTGAAGAAATGAAGCATAGTGAAGATATCAATAGGGCCTTCAAGAAGTCAATATTAATCATGGAGCAAAGCTATATGTTGACCAAGATGAAGATCAAAGATTGACCTCTAATATGGTCAACACACAAGTGCATATCATGTGCCACATGAGATCTTGTGGTATGGGAAGAATTTATCAATTGCGCTTTGTGTATTAACCCATACTATGTGTTGTATATGTTATCTGGGTTAGGTCATTCTCATGAGCTTTGTGATCATCAAAGGATGTCATCAAGTAATTAATGATGATGTACAAGTGAATATGAATGCAAAGCAAAGCTTCCCACATTGTGTATGGGGGAGCTACTTGAAGACTTCTCCAATGTCTTGCCTTCAACATGAGCCATGAAGAAACATCAATATAAAGCTCAAGTGAAAGGATCCAGTCAAAGTTATTAGTTCCTTTGGCTTTAGATGTGAGGATCGATGACCATCGAAAAGGATATATGCTCAAGAATGAGTTTCCGGAAGTTATCTAGTATAGTTCTTTTATGATTCTTGAGTTATAGGGATCCCGCACTATTAAGAGGGGATCAAAGGGGTTAGTGATGGATTTGTGATACGTCCATTTTGCATCATGCTTTTATATTGATATTTATTGCACTATGGGATGTTATTACATGTTATGTCACAATACTTATGCCTATTCTCTCTTATTTTACAAGGTTTACATAAGGAGGGAGAATGCCGGCAGCTGGAATTCTAGGCTGGAAAAGGAGCAAATATTAGAGACCTATTCTGCACAAGTCCAAAAGTCCCAAAGTCCTGAAACTCCACGAAAGTCATTTTTGGAAATAATAAAAAATATCCAGTGGAAGAAGTTCACCAGAGGGGGCCCACCTGTCCACGAGGGTGGGGGCGCGCCCTACCCACCAGGGCGCACCCCCCTACCTCGTGGGCCCCCTGTTGGCTCTCCGATGCCCATCTTCTGCTATATGAGGTCTTTCGATGGGGAAAAAATCATAAGCAACCTTTCGGGACGAAACTCCGCCGCCACGAGGCGGAACCTTGGCGGAACCAATCTAGGGCTCAGGCAGAGCTGTTCTACCAGGGACACTTCCCTCCGGGAGGGGGAAATCATCGCCATCGTCATCACCAACGCTCATCTCATCGGGAGAGGGGAATCTCCATTAACATCTTCACCAGCACCATCTCCTCTCAAAACCTAGGTCATCTCTTGTATCCAATTCTTGTCTCCAAGTCCGGGATTCGTACTAGTAGGTTGCTAGTAGTGTTGATTACTCCTTGTACTTGATGCTAGTTGGTTTATTTGGTGGAAGATCATATGTCCAGATCCTTTATGCATATTATTGCCCCTCTGATTATGAACATGAATATGCTTTGTGAGTAGTTACGTTTGTTCCTGAGGACATGGGAGAAGCCTTGCTATTAATAGTCATGTGAATTTGGTATTCGTTCGATATTTTGATGAGATGTATGTTGTCTAGTGTCGGTGTCAAAACCGGGGGATCTCGGGTAGGGGGTCCCGAACTGTGCGTCTAGGCGGATGGTAACAGGAGACAAGGGACACAATGTTTTACCCAGGTTCGGGCCCTCTTGATGGAGGTAAAACCCTACGTCCTGCTTGATTAATATTGATGATATGGGTAGTACAAGAGTAGATCTACCACGAGATCAAGGAGGCTAAACCCTAGAAGCTAGCCTATGGTATGATTGGTGTATGTTGGAGTTGTTGTCCTACGGACTAAAACCCTCCGGTTTATATAGACACCGGAGAGGGTTAGGGTTACACAAAGTCGGTTACAATGGTAGGAGATCTAAATATCCGCATCGCCAAGCTTGCCTTCCACGCCAAGGAAAGTCCCATCCGGACTCAGGACGAAGTCTTCAATCTTGTATCTTCATAGTCCAGGAGTCCGGCTGAAGGTATAGTTCGGATGGCCGGACACCCCCTAATCCCGGACTCCCTCAGTAGCCCCCGAACCAGGCTTCAATGACGACGAGTCCGGCGCGCAGATTGTCTTCG
The DNA here is from genome assembly GCA_032464435.1 of Aegilops umbellulata. Taxonomy (NCBI): domain Eukaryota; kingdom Viridiplantae; phylum Streptophyta; class Magnoliopsida; order Poales; family Poaceae; genus Aegilops; species Aegilops umbellulata. The sequence goes on from CP136058.1 coordinate 339,915,730, forward strand.
GCATTGCAAGACGGGTTCTTCTCCAAATTATGTGTACCTATTGAATAATGTCTGATTTTTGTAATGTAGCGCTCCTCGGCTCCTTCGCCCAATAATGACGGCCTTCCACGTGTCGAACGAATACGAAAAGTCTGGGTGTTTTTACATTCACACCCCTGGTCGCGTAAATGAGCCGCCTATTTAAAGAGATGGGGATCTAGATCCAAACCACACCTTCTCCCTCTCGCGAGTAATCATCAAAGCGCATCTAGCAAAGGTCCATTCCAACATGGCCAACCAACGCAACTCCTCCTCTCGCCCTTCGAGCCCTAGGCCTGGAGACTGGGAGAGATGCTCCATCCCGCATAGCGAGCTAGTGTCGCTTCAGACCAAGGGATTCCTCCCTCCGGCCTATATGGTTCCGGTTCGAGCCGGACTCGCCACCTATAATGGCGGAGAGCAAGCGGAGAGCGCCCCCAATCCCTCCAAAGGAGAGCGGGTATGCCTCGTCCCTTATTTAATAAGAGGACTTGGATTTCCAATCCATCCGTTCCTCCCGGGGCTTCTGAAGTTCTACGGCCTTCAGCTGCATAATCTCACGCCCGCCTCTATACTGCATATCGCGGGCTTCGTTGCCCCTTGCGAGCTGTTCTTGGGAGTTGAGGCTCATTTCATGCTGTGGAAGAGGCTATTCTGCCTGGTGCCCCATTCTCAGGAGGGGGCAATATATCAAGTGGGCGGAGCCGAAGTATGGCGCATCGCCGGGACCGGATACCTATCCGGAACCCCGAAGAAGGCGTCCGAGGACTGTCCTTCAGAATGGTTTTACATGGAGGATGTCCCGCTACCGGATCCTATCCGGACCGGCCTCCCCGAATTCAACAATGCTCCCTTAAAGAAACGCCTAAGCTGGCGTCCGTGGAGCCCTCAGCAGGAAAGTGATAGGGACGTCCTTTACCTGATGGGCCGGATAAGACTATTGGCTCATTCCGGACTAACCATGATTGGAGTCATGGCCGCATGCATTATGCGGGGGGTGCAACCACTTCAGTATAGAGGCCACCCCATGTGGGACTTTAACGGGGAAGATGACGCCACCCGTTACGGTCGTAAGGGGCCGAACTCGGCTGCCGCTCTGATAAAGATCATGTCCTCTTTGTACAAGGGAGAAGAGGAGGAATTCCTCCGCATCAACCCCCAGGGTGGATTTACTATGTACAACCCTCCGAGTTGGGTAAGCGGACAATTTTGCTCACCCATCCGTTTCATATTCCCATGATTAAATATGTAGTCTAACGACTTCAACGCAGGAACTGCGTCAGGAAGTAATGGATATAACCAGCCGTCCTCCACCGCTCGAGGATCCAGAGCGGTCCCTTAATCCGGACTTCGAAGAAGATCCGGACATAGCTGTGGAGCTAATTGACGGTGTATTTCATCAGCTAAGCAAGGATGATACCTTGGTGGCCATTACGGCCGATTACCCAGGGTTAATCCCGGCCTCCCAGGTAACAGAGACCGGAGTCTCATCACTTTGGGAAGGAATCCATCCTCACGCGTTTCAGTTTCCCTGACAACAACCGTGTTTTGCAGGGGAGGTTTCCGAGGCGGGAGGCCGAGCCTGCGGCTAGCCAATGAGGGGCTGCAGGACCCTGTGGGGTAAAAAGGAATGTAGTCCGGACTGAGATCCCGGCACAAAGGTATAGCGCACCATCTTCTTCCCTGGTGTTGTTCCTTCAGGGCATATTAACGCTCGTGTTCTCTTCAGGACGAAGAGACCTCGCCGGACTATATCCGGGGAGGTTGCCAATCGCGCCTCCACCAGCCAGGCTCCAAAGCCTGGTCCGGAAGCGGAGGTGAACACAAGGCGCGCACCGGACGCTCCTCCGACAGAGGATGCGGACAGGTTGTCTGCCACCAATTCCGAGGTGGAGAGTGCCATGAACCACAGGCTTCGCCGGACAGTTCTTCGCGACGCTTGTTTCTCCCAGGAGGCCTTGGATGCCTTTAACTCGGGAGATGCGTACCTCCGTGCCGCTCAAAATGGCTTAGCCAGAGCCACAGAGCAATATGTAAAAGACATACGGGTAAGAAAATTTCTGGTAAATATATATATACCAGTAGCCCCCGAGACTTGAAACAGTTAGAATAACTGATTTAAGGATCATTTGTTTATGCAGGCTCTTACAGAAAAGAATACCGTACTGACCCAGGAGCTAGAAGAGTGCAAAGCCCAACTGGAGGCCACACTAGCCGCGGCAGGGGAGCCCAAGGAGACCCCCACTAGTAATATACGCATCGAAAGATAAATATTTTGCGAAGTGCGGCATGGGTGCAAATCTGACAAATCATATTGCAGATGGCGCCGGACTGGATCCGGAAAAGCAACAACTTCTGCGCCAGTTAGAGACTGGGGAGAGCGTGTTGACAAAGGTGAGGCAGGAGAAGAATGATCTTCAGGATGCCAACACCAAGCTGGGCGTTGAACTAAAAGATGTCCGTGCCCAGCTGTCGGACTCCACTAAGGAGAATCAACGGCTTCGACGCGACATATATAGTATGTGCTTAAACGAACTTCTGGAAAAAAAAGGGTTCGGCGAGGAAGTCAAATAACAGAGTTATGACTGTAGGTATGCTGACAGGTCGTCCTGCAGAGGAGATGCCCGGTTCAACGGGCGACCTTCTTCCCGAGCTCTCGCAGCTGCACGAGCGGGTTCGGCAGGCGATGCAAGGAGTTTCCCAAGCCTTATGGCCATCCCTCCCCGCGCTCGAGGGCATTGGAGAGCTTGCAGAGAAGCTGAAGGGAGCGCGGTGGCGCTTCCGGTTGTGGAAGATATAGGCCTGCCACCAAGGCGTGAGGGAGGCCTGGGCCATGGTGAAGACACGGTACACAAAGGCTGACCCCAACCACATGGCCGAGGTCGGACCTGTAGGACCTGATGGGAAGGAGATCCCTGTAAGCTTAGTATACGGCCAAGTAGAATTGGCCGCAAAGTATTCCCAGCAGGACTGTAAATTAGACAGCCTGTTAGATGGTATTGAAGAGGAATACAATCAGTCAGAGTGACTATGTAATTTTTAATTGACATGTGTAATGCCTTCTAGCCGGATTGTAGATCGTTTGTCGTTGCCGACCTTTTCGCTTCGACCTCGGGACCTGACGGTCCGGAGTGTGTCCGAATACCCTATCGGTTATGTAAAAACCGGGTATACATGGAGACCAGGCGTAGGGGTCATTAGTGCTTTATCAGACAAGTGCCCAACTAGTTATGTTATATTACATGGTTAGTAAGAAACATCTTCCAGAGAGAATAGTTCCATTAGGGGTTCCTTTCTCTGGGAGGCATGCCCTAAAGTGCATGTCTGGACTGCAAACGCAGGAAAAGCATCTGGGGGCATATATATATAAGTAAAAAAGTTCATCTTTAGTTCACCGACCGAATATTCCCTTAAGAACGCTAGCTTTCGGCTTCACCCAGTCCGAGGTACACATCCGGCTGACCCGTCAGTAACAATCGCAGAGGTGCTCCCTTTACCGCCTAGCCGAACAATCAGGAACGTAGGGGTAAGCATAGGAGCCAGGCAACCCAGCTTGGCCAAAACTTAAGTCATATCGATGCATATAATGGTGAAGAAAAGGTACAAGCGGAAGTTTGACACATGTTTTGGGCGTGAAGCCCGTATAAAATAAGCTTCTGTTTAAAGAAGCCCCCAGGTATAGTGAGCGCGAGTAGCGCGTCACTTTGTTGAGCCTTTAATGGCTATAAGAGAGAAAGAATAAAAGAAAGGGTAGAAGGAGAGAAATGTAAGACACAAAATGTAAAAAATGGGCAGAGGAAGGAGACGAACAGAGAGTCCGGCGCTAGTTGTAGAATCTTCGGAGACGGGCTGCGTTCCATGGGTTCGGCTCGAGTCGGTTATCCGAGGCATCTCGCAGGCGGTACGCTCCACCGGTCAGGACTTGGTCAATTATGAAGGGACCTTCCCACTTGGGCTTGAGTTTGTCCTTTTTCTTGTCCGGCAGCCGTAGAACTAATTCGCCAACGTTGTAATTTTTGTCCCGCACTTCTCTGCTTTGATATCTTCGAGCCTGCTGTTGATAGAATGCGGAACGGGCTTTTGCCACATCGCGCTCCTCCTCCAAGGTGTCCAGACTGTCCTGCCGATCGAGCTCGGCTTCTCTTTCTTCGTACATGCGCACTCGAGGTGAGTCATGAATTATGTCGCAAGGCAGAACTGTCTCTGCGCCGTACACCATAAAGAATGGTGTGTATCCGGTGGTGCGATTCAGCGTGGTCCGCAGCCCCCAGAGTACGGAGTCAAGCTCCTCTACCCAGTGCGTGTTAGATTCCTTTAGGGACCGCACTAATCTGGGTTTGATGCCGCTCATGATAAGACCATTTGCACACTCGACCTGGCCGTTAGTTTGTGGGTGATAGACGGAGGCATAATCGAGCTTGATGCCCATGTTTTTGCACCAGAGTTTTACCTCGTCGGCCGTAAAGTTCGTGCCGTTATCAATCATGATGCTGTGGGGGACGCCGTAACGGTGTACGACCCCAGATATAAAGTCTATCACCGGTCCAGATTCGGCCGTCTTAATAGGCTTGGCTTCTATCCATTTGGTGAACTTATCCACCATGACCAGTAAGTATTTTTTCTTGTTAGTTCCCCCTTTAAGGGGTCCAACCATGTCAAGCCCCCAGACCGCAAAGGGCCAAGTGATGGGGATAGTTTGGAGGGCGGTAGGTGGCATATGGCTTTCGTTTGCAAAGAGCTGGCAACCGACGCATCGTTGAACCAAGTCCTGGGCGTCTGCCTGGGCCGTCGGCCAATAGAAGCCTATACGGAAAGCTTTGCTTACAAGGGACCGAGCTGCGGCATGATGACCACCGAGTCCGGCATGAATTTCAGCCAGCAAGTTCCGCCCTTCCTCTTCGGAGATGCACCTTTGAAGTACTCCGGCAGTGCTTTTCTTATAAAGCTCTCCCTCATGGACTTTATAGGCCTTGGATCGCCGCACTATGCAGCGTGCCTCATTTTGGTCCTCCGAGAGCTCCTGCCTATTAAGGTAGGCTAGGAATGGTTCTGTCCACGGGGCGATGACGTCCATTATGACATGGGCGGAAGTTGTAATTTCATTGGCAGGGCCGCCGATTATGTCATATTGTTCGGTGCCGGACAGTGCGGATTGGTCTAGGCTATCATTACCAGGCTCCCCTTCCCATACTATGGATGGCTTGAACAGCCTTTCCAGGAAGACGTTGGGGGGGACTGCATCGCGTTTTGCGCCAATGCGTGCCAGGATGTCTGCTGCCTGATTGTTTTCCCGGGCTATGTGGTGAAATTCGAGCCCCTCAAACCGGGCTAACACTTTTAAGACGGTGTTGCGGTAAGCTACCATTTTTGGATCCTTGGCATCGAAGTCTCCATTTATTTGGGATATCGCGAGGTTCGAATCCCCGCGCACTTCCAGGCGTTGAACCCCCATGGATACTGCCATCCGGAGACCATGTAAAAGGGCCTCATATTCGGCAGCATTGTTGGAGTCCGTGTACATAATCTGGAGTACATATTGAACTGTATCTCCTGTGGGGGATGTCAAAACGACGCCAGCCCCTAGTCCGGCCAACATTTTGGAGCCGTCGAAATGCATGATCCAGTTTGAGTATGTGCCGTGCTCTTTAGGGAGTTCGGCCTCCGTCCATTCTGCGACGAAGTTAGCCAAAACTTGCGACTTGATAGCTCGCCGTGGCTTATAAGTTATGTCGAACGGGAGGAGCTCGATGGCCCATTTTGCAATCCGGCCCGTTGCGTCGCGGTTGTTTATAATATCGTTGAGTGGTACTTCCGATGCTACTGTGATTGAACACTCTTGAAAGTAGTGTCGTAGCTTCCGGGATGCCATGAATACCGCGTATGTAATCTTTTGATAATGTGGGTACTGTGATTTTCATGGAGTGAGGACAGTGGGCACGTAGTAAACCGGCTTTTGAAGGGGGAATTTGTGTCCGTCCGTTTCCCGCTCGACGACGAGTACTGCGCTGACAACTTGATGGGTTGCTGCAATGTACACTATCATTGGTTCGCCGATGTTTGGCGCGGCCAGGACTGGGTTTGTTGCCAATATGGCCTTTATCTCGTCGAGTTCGGCCGTGGCGGCATCCGTCCACTCGAAGTGTTCGGTGTGCCGAAGGAGGCGATAGAGGGGTAGTGCCTTTTCTCCCAAGCGGGAGATGAAGCGGCTTAGAGCCGCCACGCATCCGGTTAATTTTCGTATTTGTTTGAGGTCCTTTGGGATATCCAATTGTGACAAAGCTCGGATCTTGGCTGGATTTGCTTCAATTCCTCTACCGGATACAATGAAGCCCAAGAGCTTTCCGGCTGGAACGCCGAAAACGCATTTTTCCGGGTTTAGCTTGATGTCATATGTTCGGAGATTATCAAATGTAAGCCTCAAGTCGTCTACTAGAGATTCGACATGTTTTGTTTTTACGACCACATCATCCACGTATGCCTCCACTGTTTTGCCGATCTGGTTTGCTAGACATGTCTGAATCATGCGCTGATATGTTGCGCCGGCGTTTTTGAGCCCAAAAGGCATTGTGTTAAAGCAGAATGGGCCGTATGGGGTGATGAATGCCGTTGCGTCTTGGTCTGACTCAGCCATCTTGATTTCATGGTAGCCAGAGTATGCGTCAAGGAAAAACAACGAATCGTGTCCTGCTATGGCGTCGATAATTTGATCGATGCGGGGGAGGGGGAAGGGATCCTTTGGGCAAGCCTTGTTAAGGTCTCTAAAATCAACGCACAGGCGCCAGGATTTGTCCTTCTTTGGTACCATCACCAAGTTTGCTAGCCAGTCCGGATGTTTTATATCTCTGATGAATCCGGCCTCCAGTAGCATGGCTAGCTCCTCTCCCATAGCCTGTCTCTTGGGTTCAGAGAAACGCCGAAGTGCTTGTTTGACAGGTTTGAATCCTTTTAGGATATTTAAGCTGTGTTCGGCCAGCCTGCGTGGGATTCCTGGCATGTCTGAAGGGTGCCGGGCGAAAATGTCCCAGTTCTCGCGTAGGAATTCTCGCAGTGCGGCGTTTACATCAGGGTTTAATCATGCCCCGATGGAAGCTGTTTTATTAGGGTCCGTCGGATGGACCTGGAATTTGACTATTTTGTCTGCTGGTTTAAAGGAGGTGGACTTGGATCTTTTGTCGAGTATCCATCGTCCCAGTTTACCGTGGAGCGCAGCGCAGTCAGTTCCGCAGCCGCTTGGGCTTCGGACAGTGCCTCGAGGGCCAGTGCGGCTGTCTTGTTTTCGGCGCGGAGGTCTATGTCCGGATCACTGGCGAGAGTGATGATTCCGTTTGGCCCGGGCATCTTGAGCTTCATGTACCCGTAATGGGGTATTGCTTGGAAGATTGTAAACGCTTCCCGCCCTAGCAGAGCGTGGTATCCACTACTGAACGGGGCCACCTGGAATGTGACTTCTTCGGACCTGTAATTATCCGGTGTGCCGAACACCATGTCTAGTGTGATTTTTCCTGTACAGCACGCTTCCCGACTGGGGATTATTCCTCTAAAGGTTGTGCTGCTTCGCTCAATGCGGTTCCAGTCTATTTCCATTTTTTGGAGGGTTTCCTCATAAATGAGGTTCAATCCGCTGCCTCCGTCCATGAGTACCTTGGTGAGGCGAAAGCCGTCCACTATTGGACTGAGGACCAATGCGGCTGGTGCTCGGGCTGTTCGGAATTTAGGTTCATCACTGGCATTAAAAATAATAGCCGTGTCACTCCAAGGGTTTATTGTTGCTACTTGATAGACTTCAGCGAGGCTGCGGAGTGTTCTTTTTCGCATATTATTTGATGCGTAAGTCTCGAAGACTTTTAAGACTATACTAGAGTCCCTGAGGTGGCTTTCTGCGGACTCCGGAATTAGGCGATCTTCGCCCCTTTTGGCCACCTGCCGGAGTATCCAACATGCTCTAAGGTTGTGAGTTGGTGTGGCGTCCTCTGTATTGTGAATTTACAGGGTCCATTAAGCCATCCCTCCAGTACAGTTCCATGCCATGTAGAGGGTTTTGGTTTTTTGGTTTTTAACCCGGGTGTCTGATGATGATGCACCCTTTTATTTCGGACAAGGTTTCTATTCAGGGCCGGATTATCCCAAAATTTAATTTCGGTTTTCCAGGCGCTTTCCATCACACAGTACTTTTGTACTATGGACGCCAAGTCAGCGAAGCGTGTAATATCACGACGACCTATGGCGTTGAGGATTCCCTTGTCCGTGCAATTATTGCAGAAGATTGAGATTGCGTCTTCCTCGCGGCAGTCCTTTATCCTGTTCATAACCAGGAGGAACCTTGCCCAGTAATGATGTACTATTTCTTCGGGCTTTTGCCTGATTTGGGATAGATCGCTTATGTTCGGGTGGGTGGGTGGAATTAAATCCGCAACCTCACCCAATCTGAGACTCATAGGCCAAGGAGTTTACGAACTCTGAAGTTTGGATTCTTGGATGTTGTCCAGTGAATCTGACCCGTTGCCTGATTCTAAGTTCAGGTCTTGAATTACGTCCTCCCCTCCGCAGATATTCGGCGTGGAGGGATCGGGAATCCGAACGTAGCTAGTCCTTAAGATAGATGAAGGGTCGCCGCACTGTGCCTCTACTAAGGCAACATGATGGGTGACTTGGGGAGAATTAATCTCTCTTAGATCGGGTTTAAGCCCAACCTGGTCATAATCCGTAGTGACCCCCAAGGCGGCGATGCGATCCAAGATCTCATTTACGAAAGAGAGCTCCATTGGATCCAACTGCTCGGCGAGTTCCGAGCTGATGTGAAGATTGCTTTGGTGACCCGAGAGGTCACCGTCGGCGCAACGGCCGAACAGGCGGTCATGAGGAAACCACCTAGCTGGAGAGTTTGGCCGACAGCCAAGGCTCCCTTAGTAACGGCGCCGTCTTTAAAGATGGGAAGAGGCATCCTTCCTGATTGCGACGGCACAGAGGAACTCTCAATGAAAGCACCAATGTCGGTGTCAAAACCGGCGGATCTCGGGTCGGGGGTCCTGAACTGTGTGTCTAGGCGGATGGTAACAGGAGACAAGGGACACAATGTTTTACCCAGGTTTGGGCCCTCTTGATGGAGGTAAAACCCTACGTCCTGCTTGATTAATATTGATGATATGCGTAGTACAAGATTAGATCTACCACGAGATCAAGGAGGCTAAACCCTAGAAGCTAGCCTATGGTATGATTGTTGTATGTTGGAGTTGTTGTCCTACAGACTAAAACCCTCCGGTTTATATAGACACCGGAGAGGGTTAGGGTTACACAAAGTCGGTTACAATGGTAGGAGATCTAAATATCCGCATCGCCAAGCTTGCCTTCCACGCCAAGGAAAGTCCCATCCGGACACGGGACGAAGTCTTCAATCTTGTATCTTCATAGTCTAGGAGTTCGGCTGATGGTATAGTCCGGCCACCCGGCCACCCCCTAATCCAGGACTCCCTCACCTGGTTCATTGTGCTGAGCACCTCCTTCGAAGGACCCAAAACTGGGATAAAGAGCGCTCAGGTTTATCCCGAACACCCCCGTACTTCTTACGTGGGGGCAGAAGCAGACGACTAGCCAACTCTCATGTTTAACATATAAAACGGCCGCACAGGAGGGTAAACTTTTATATAACATGAAATAAATAGTATAAATGACCCCGTTCAGACATTTACAAAGGACGACATGATTTGCATTCATGGAAATATAATGTCCTTGGTACATAGCTCCGCTGCAAGGTAGGACCCTTTAAGGACATTTTCATAATATAATTCGGGCTTGCGGTGCTCCTTCCCCTCTGGCGGCCCTTCGGTCATCAGCTTCTCCGCACCCATCTTCCCCCAGTGCACCTTTGCGCGGGCGAAGGCCTGTGACACTTCAAAAATTTTCAACTGGTTTTCAGCAAAAACTTTGTTGATTTTGAAGAAGGTCATTTAAATCCCTTAAAAAAACCTCCCTCTCAAAATTTTTCCATGGTAAGGATTTTTATTTTTGTAGCTTTTTCAACTCTGGTGTTTGATTATTAAAAACTTTTTCTCTAATGGTTCCCTTCTCAAACACATATTTTTTAAATTAGTTATTTTCTTTTAAAAAGAAGCTCTATGAAAAATTGGGATTCTTCTTATCTTGAAAACCACCCATCCGGACACGGGACGAAGTCTTCAATCTTGTATCTTCATAGTCCACGAGTCCGGCTGAAGGTATAGTTTGGATGGCCGGACACCCCCTAATCCCGGACTCCCTCATCTAGCCTCTAGTGGTGTTATGTGAACGTCGACTACATAACACTTCACCATTATTTGGGCCTAGAGGAAGGCATTGGGAAGTAATAAGTACATGATGGGTTGCTAGAGTGACAGAAGCTTAAACCCTAGTTTATGCGTTGCTTCGTAAGGGGCTGATTTGGATCCATATGTTTCATGTTATGGTTAGGTTTACCTTAATACTTTTGTTGTAGTTGCGGATGCTTGCAATAGAGGTTAATCATAAGTGGGATGCTTGTTCAAGTAAGAATAGCACCCAAGCACTAGTCCACCCACATATCAAATTATCAAAGTACCGAACGTGAATCATATGAACGTGATGAAAACTAACTTGACTATATTCCCATGTGTCCTCGGGATTGCTTTTCCTTATATAAGAGTTTGTCCAGACTTGTCCTTTGCTACAAAAAGGATTGGGCCACCTTGCTGCAATTTATTTACTTTTGTTACCTGTTGCTCGTTACAAATTATCCTATCACAGAACTATCTGTTACCACTTATTTCAGTACTTGCAGAGAATACCTTGCTGAAAACCGCTTATTATTTCCTTCTGCTCCTCGTTGGGTTCGACACTCTTACTTATCGAAACGATAGATCCCCTATACTTGTGGGTCATCAAGACTCTTTTCTGGCGCCATTGCCGGGGAGTGAAGCGCCTTTGGTAGGTGGAATTTGGTAAGGAAAAATTTATATAGTGTGCTGAAATTTACTGTCACCTGTTACTATGGAAAGTAATCCTCTGAGGGGCTTGTTCGGGGTATCTTCACCCCGACCAGTAGAGCAAAGAGTTGCTCCTCAACCTACTGAACCTACTGAAGATGAAAATGTCTACTTTGAATTTCCTTCGGGTATGTTAGAAAAACTGCTAGCTAATCCTTTTGCAGGAGATGGAACCAAGCATCCTGATGAACACCTAATATATGTGGATGAGGTTTCTAGATTATTTAAGCTTGCAGGTATACCCGATGATGTTGTCAAGAAGAAGGTCTTCCCTTTATCTTTGAAGGGAGATGCATTGACATGGTATAGGCTATGTGATGATACGAGATCATGGAACTACAGACGATTGAAATTGGAATTTCATCGGAAATTTTATCCTATGCATCTTGTTCATCGTGATCGCAATTATATATATAATTTTTGGCCTCGCGAAGGAGAAAGCATCGCTCAATATTGGGGGAGGCTTAAATCAATGTTATATTCATGCCCCAATCATGAGCTCTCAAGAGAAATATTTGTTCAAAAAATTTATACTCGGCTTTCTGAAAGTAATCGCATCATGCTCGATACTTCTTGTGCTGGCTCTTTTATGATGAAGACTATTGAATTCAAATGGAACTTATTGGATAGAATTAAATGCAACTCTGAAGATTGGGACCTCGACGAAGGTAAGTAGTCAGGTATGACACCTAAGTTTGATTGTGTTAAATCTTTTATGGATACCGATGTTTTCCATAAGTTTAGCAGTAAATATGGACTTGACTTTGAGATAGTAGCTTCTTTTTGTGAATCATTTGCTACTTATATTGATCTCACCAAGGAGAAGTGGTTTAAATATCATCCTCCCATAGAAATAAAAGTAGCTGCACCTACTAAAGTTGAAGAAAAGATTGTCACCTATAATGATCCTATTGTTCCTACTTCTTATGTTGAGAAACCACCTTTCCCTGTTAGAATAAAGGATCATGCTAAAGCTTCAACTGTGGTTCGTAAAAGCAATATTAGAACTTATACACCCCCTGAGAAAGTTAAAGTTGAACCTAATATTGCTATTGTTAAAGATCTCTTGGCTGGTAATATTCATGGGCATGTTATTCATTTCTGCGGTGAAACTGCTAGAATTGCCAAACCCTGTGCTAAAGATAAACATAGACCTGTGGTAGGCGTGCCCGTTATTTCTGTTAAAATAGGAGATCGTTGTTATCATGGCTTATGTGATATGGGCACTAGTGCTAGTGTTATACCCTATGACTTGTATAAAGAAATTATGCATGATATTGCACCCGCTGAGATAGAAGGTATTGATGTTACAATTAAACTTGCCAATAGAGATACTATATCAGCAGTGGGAATTTTTAGAGATGTTGAAGTCTTGTGTGGGAAAACTAAATATCCTGCTGATTTTCTTGTTCTTAGTTCCCCACAAGACAGCTTTTGTCCCATTATATTTGGTAGACCCTTCTTGAATATTGTCAATGCTAGAATAGACTGCGAGTTACTATTGGTCTTGGTGATATGATTCATGAGTTTAATTTCTCTAAGTTTAGTAAACAACACCATGAAGAAGAATTGCCTAGTAAGGATGAAATTATTGGTCTTGCTTCTATTGTCGTTCCTCCTAGTGATCCTTTAGAGCAATATTTGCTAGACCATGAAAATGATATGTTTATGAATGAAAGAAGGGAAATAGATGAAGTATTCTTTAAACAGGAACCTATTCTGAAACACAATTTGCCTGTTGAAATCCTAGGGGATCCTCCTCCACCTAAGGGTGATCCCGTGTTTGAGCTTAAACTATTGCTTGATAATCTTAAATATGCTTATCTTGATGAAAAGAAGATATATCCTGTTATTATTAGTGCTAACCTTTCAGAGCATGAAGAAGAAAGATTATTGAAAACTCTGAAGAAGCACCGTGCTGCTATTGGATATACTCTTGATGATCTTAAGGGCATTAGTCCCACTCTATGTCAACATAAAATAAATTTGGAAGAAGATGCCAAACCAGTCCATGATCATCAACGAAGGCTTAATCCTAAGATGAAAGAAGTGGTAAGAAAAGAAATACTAAAGCTTCTGGAGGCAGGTATAATTTATCCCGTTGCTGATAGTCAGTGGGTAAGTCCTGTTCATTGTGTCCCTAAGAAGGGAGGTATTACTATTTTTCCTAATGATAAAGATGAATTGATTCCACAAAGAATTATTACAGGTTATAGGATGGTAATTGATTTCCGCAAATTAAATAAGGCTACTAACAAAGATCATTACCCCTTACCTTTTATCGATCAGATGCTAGAAAGATTATGCAAACATACACATTATTGCTTTCTAGATGGTTATTCTGGTTTCTCTCAAATACCTGCGTCGGTTAAGGATCAATCAAAGACTACTTTTACATGCCCTTTTGGTACTTTTGCTTATATATGTATGACTTTTGGTTTATGTAATGCACCTGCTACCTTTCAAAGATGCATGATGGCTATATTCTCTGACTTTTGTGAAAAGATTTGTGAGGTTTTCATGGACGACTTTTCCGTCTATGGATCTTCTTTTGATGATTTCTTGAGCAATCTTGATCGAGTTTTGCAGAGGTGTGAAGAAACTAATCTTGTCTTGAATTGGGAAAAGTGCCACTTTATGGTTAATGAAGGTATTGTCTTGGGGCATAAAGTTTATGAAAGAGGTATTGAAGTTGATAAAGCCAAGGCTGATGCTATTGAAAAGATGACATGTCCCAAGGACATCAAAGGTATCAGAAGTTTCCTTGGTCATGCCGGATTTTATAGGAGGTTCATTAAGGACTTCTCAAAAAGTTCTCGGCCTCTGACTAATTTATTACAAAAAGATATACCATTTGTCTTTGATGATGATTGTGTAGAAGCATTTGAAATACTTAAGAAAGCATTGATCTCTGCACCTATTGTTCAGCCACCTGATTGGAATTTACCCTTTGAAATTATGTGTGATGCTAGTGATTATGCTGTAGGTGTTGTTCTAGGGCAAAGAGTTGATAAGAAATTAAATGTTATCCATTATGCTAGTAAGACTCTAGACAATGCTCAAATAAATTATGCTACTACTGAAAAAGAATTCTTAGCAGTTGTATTTACTAGTGATAAGTTCAGACCTTATATTGTGGATTCTAAAGTAACTATTCACACTGGTCATGCTGCTACTAAATACCTAATGGAAAAGAAAGATGCTAAACCTAGACTCATTAGATGGCTTCTCTTGCTACAAGAGTTTGATTTGCATATCGTTGATAGAAAAGGAGCTGAGAACCCCGTTGCAGACAACTTGACTAGGTTAGAAAATGTTCTTGATGACCCACTACCTATTGATGATAGCTTTCCTGATGAACAATTAAATGTTATAAGTACTTCTCGTAGTACTCCATGGTATGCTGATTATGCTAATTACATCGTTGCTAAATTCATACCGCCTAGTTTCACATACCAGCAAAAGAAAAAGTTTTTCTATGATTTGAGACATTACTTTTGGGATGACCCACATCTTTATAAAGAAGGAGTAGATGGTGTTATTAGACGTTGTGTACTTGAGCATGAACAGGAATAGATCCTATGCAAGTGTCACTCCGAAGCTTATGGAGGACACCACGCTGGAGATAGAACTGCACATAAGGTATTGCAATCCGGTTTTTATTGGCCTACTCTCTTCAAATATGCCCGTAAGTTTGTCTTGTCTTGTGATGAATGTCAAAGAATTGGTAATATTAGTAGACGTCAAGAAATGCCTATGAATTATTCACTTGTTATCAAACCATTTGATGTTTGGGGCTTTGATTATATGGGACCTTTTCCTACCTCTAATGGATATACACATATTTTAGTTGCTATTGATTACGTTACTAAGTGGGTAGAAGCTATTCCAACTAGTAGTGCTGATCATAACACTTCTATTAAAATGCTTAAAGAAGTTATTTTTCCGAGGTTTGGAGTCCCTAGATATTTAATGACTGATGGTGGTTCACATTTTATTCATGGTGCTTTCCGTAAAATTCTTGCTAAGTATGATGTTAATCATAGAATTGCATCTCCTTATCACCCGCAGTCTAGTGGTCAAAGAATTGTCCAAGAAACTACTTGATGCATTATGGGCTTATAGAACTGCATATAAAAATCCTATGGGTATGTCTTCGTATAAAATGGTTTATGGAAAAGCATGTCACTTACCTCTCGAACTAGAACATAAGTGATGTCTACAACACAACCTTCTTCTTGTAGACGTTGTTGGGCCTCCAAGTGCAGAGGTTTGTAGGACAGTAGCAAATTTCCCTCAAGTGGATGACCTAAGGTTTATCAATCCGTGGGAGGCGTAGGATGAAGATGGTCTCTCTCAAGCAACCCTGCAACCAAATAGCAAAGAATCTCTTGTGTCCCCAACACACCCAATACAATGGTAAATTGTATAGGTGCACTAGTTCGGCGAAGAGATGGTGATACAAGTGCAATATGGATGGTAGATATAGGTTTTTGTAAACTAAAAATATAAAAACAGCAAGGTAACAAGTGGTAAAAGTGAGCACAAACGGTATTGCAATGCTAGGAAACAAGGCCTAGGGTTCATACTTTCACTAGTGCGAGTTCTCTCAACAATAATAACATAATTGGATCATATAACTATCCCTCAACATGCAACAAAGAGTCACTCCAAAGTCACTAATAGCGGAGAACAAACGAAGAGATTATGGTAGGGTACGAAATCACCTCAAAGTTATTCTTTCCAATCAATCCGTTGGGCTATTCCTGTAAGTGTCACAAATAGCCCTAGAGTTCGTACTAGAATAAGACCTTAAGACACAAATCAACCAAAACCATAATGTCACCTAGATACTCCATTGTCACCTCAAGTATCCGTGGGCATGATTATACGATATGCATCACACAATCTCAATCCATCTATTCAAACCAACACATAGAACCTCAAAGAGTGCCCCAAAGTTTCTACCGGAGAATCACGACGAAAACGTGTGCCAACCCCTATGCATAGGTTCCCAATGTCACGAAACCCGCAAGTTGGTCACCAAAACATACATCAAGTGGATCAATAGAATAACCCATTGTCACCACGGTTATCCCACGCAAGACATACATCAAGTGTTCTCAAATCTTTAAAGACTCAATCTGATAAAATAACTTCTAAGGGGAAACTCAATACATTACAAGAGAGTAGAGGGGGAGAAGAAACATAAAATCCAAATATAATAGCAAAGCTCGTGATACATCAAGATCATGCCAAATCAAGAACACGAGAGAGAGAGAGAGACATCAAACACATAGCTACTGGTACATACCCTCAGCCCCAAGGGTGAACTACTCCCTCCTCGTCATGGAGAGCGCCGGGATGATGAAGATGGCCACCGGTGAGGGTTCCCCCCTCCGGCAGGGTGCCGGAACAGAATCCCGATTGGTTTTTGGTGGCTATAGAGGCTTGCGGCGGCGGAACTCCCGATCTAGTCTCTGTTCTGGAAGTTTTAGGGTACGTGAGTATATATGGGTCCAGAGAGTACGTCAAGGGAGCCACGAGGGCCCCATGAGGTAGGGGACGTGCCCTAGGGGGGTGGGCGCGCCCCCCACCCTCGTGGCTTCCTTCTTCCTTCCTTGACGTGGGGTCCAAGTCCATCGGGTGGCTTTCGTTCCAAAAATAACTTCTCTAGTTGATTTTGTTCCGTTTCGACTCCTTCTGATATTCCTTTTCTTCAAAACACTGAAATAGGCAAAAAAAACAGCAAATCTGGGCTGGGTTAGTCCCAAAAATAATATAAAAGTGGATAATAAAGCCCAGTATTGCCCAAAACAGTAGATAACATAGCATGGAGCAATCAAGAATTATAGATACGTTGGAGACGTATCAAGCATCCCCAAGCTTAACTCCTGCTCGTCCTCGAGTAGGTAAATGATAAAAAAGAATTTTTGATGCGGAGTGCTACTTGGCATAATTTCAACGTAATTCTACTTAATTGTGGTATGAATATTCAGATGCGAAAAATTCAAGACAAAAGTTCATATTGACATAAAAATAATAATACTTCAGGCATACTAACAAAGCAATTATGTCTTCTCAAAATAACATGGCCAAAGAAAGTTATCCCTACAAAATCATATAGTCTGGCTATGCTCTATCTTCACCACACAAAGTATTTAAATCATGCACAACCCCGATGACAAGCCATGTATTGTTTCATACTTTAACATTTTCAAAACTTTTTCGATCTTCACGCAATACATGAGCGCGAGCCATGG
Organism: Aegilops umbellulata; assembly: GCA_032464435.1. Lineage (NCBI taxonomy): Eukaryota > Viridiplantae > Streptophyta > Magnoliopsida > Poales > Poaceae > Aegilops > Aegilops umbellulata. The sequence continues at coordinate 339,933,005 of CP136058.1, forward strand.
ATATAGCACTATATGTGGAATAGAATGGTGGTTGTGGAGAAGACAAAAATAGGGGAAGATAGTCTCACATCAACTAGGCGTATCAACAGGCTATCGAGATGCCCATCAATAGATATCAATGTGAGTGAGTAGGGATTGTCATGCAATGGATGCACTAGAGCTATAAGTTTACGAAAGCTCAACAAAAGAAACTAAGTGGGTGTGCATCCAACTCACTTGCTCACGAAGACCTAGGGCATTTTTGAGGAAACCCATCATTGGAATATACAAGCCAAGTTCTATAATGAAAGATTCCCACTAGTATATGAAAGTGATAACATAGGAGATTCTTTATCATTAAGATCATGGTGCTACTTTGAAGCACAAGTGTGGTAAAAGGATAGTAGCATTTTTTTTTGACAGAAAGACTGTAAGGGAACCCCTTACAGTATAATTGGTGCAACAAACCCGAATTGCAAGTACCATGCCTTGAACCTGGGTGGGTGGGAAGGCATCAGCCCCTTCCCACCACTAGGCTATGCCTTAGTCTGCAAGGATAGTAGCATTGCCCCTTCTCTCTTTTTCTCTCGTTTTTTTATTTTTTTATTTGGGCCTTTTGTCTATTTTTATGGACTATTTTTTTCTTCTTTTTTTATTTTTTATTTTTCGTCCGGAGTCTCATCCCGACTTGTGGGGGAACCATAGTCTCCATCATCATTTCCTCACTGGGACAATGCTCTAATAATTATGATCATCACACTTTTATTTACTTACAACTCAAGAATTACAAATCGATACTTAGAACAAAATATGACTCTATATGAATGCCTCCGGCGGTGTACCGGGATATGCAATGACTCAAGAGTGATATGTATGAAAGAATTATGAACGGTGGCTTTGCCACAAATACAATGTCAACTACATGATCATGCTAGCAATACGACAATGATGGAGCGTGTCATAATAAACGGAACGGTGGAAAGTTGCATGGCAATATATCTCGGAATGGCTATGGGAATGCCATGATAGGTAGGTATGGTGGCTGTTTTGAGGAAGATATATGGTGGGTGTATGATACCGGCGAAAGGTGCGCGGTATTAGAGAGGCTAGCAATGGTGGAAGGAAGAAAGTGCATATAATCCATGGACACAACATTAGTCATAAAGAACTCATATACTTATTGCAAAAATCTAGAAGTTATCAAAGCAAAGTATTACGCGCATGCTCCTAGGGGGATAGATTGGTAGGAAAAGACCATCGCCCGTCCCCGACCGCCACTCATAAGTGTCGGGGCGGACGGCGTCCCCCGCGAGCACCTATGGGGCCGGAGCCCCTTTCGTTGTCCGGTGAGGGGGGCGGAGGGAGCACGGAGAGCAGATCGAGGCGAGCACACGGGCGGTTTACCCAGGTTCGGGCCGCGATGGACGCGTAAAACCCTACTCCTGCTTGGTTGTATTGAACTGGGGAGCTCGGGAGCTTGGAGAGCTAGCTGCACCGAGCGTATGGCTGTCTGGATTCCCAAACCCCGAACCCCCCCCCCCCGAACCCCCTCTACGTTGCACACGGGCCTCCTTTTATAGCGCAAAGGGGTCACCGACAGGTGTCAACGTAAGAGAAAGGGGTAAAAGTGTAAAAGGGGTGGAAGTTGTAACAGTGCGGGAACAGTGGCGCTACAGTGCGGCACAGTGTTATCATACCTACTTCTGACGGTAGGGGACAAGGGCATTAAATGCCCGTCACGGTCGCCTGGACAGCACCGAGGCGGACCGTTAGGTGCGCCACCGCTCGCCACGGTAGTGGCTGCATGCCACCGCATACCCCAGGCTGCGCGGTGCCCCGCCACGTGCCCTTGGGGGAAGCCCCGGAGCGACGCGTGGGCGGGCGAGCTGGAGCGCAGTCCTGAGGTGGCGATTTGCCGCGGCAAGTGGCTTGCCGCGGGGGTCGTCTTCCTGTGCCTGATAGCTTGCCGGCTATCAGGCCTTGCCGGGGCGCATGGCGCGCCGTGGCGGGCTTCTCTTGTGGTGCCTGGGTTCGGCCTTCCCGACAAGCTCCTCTTGTCGGGGTCTCGATCTTCTGTCTCTTATACTTTGTTCTTGGATGGTATTACATGGGCTCAGTCGTCCCGGCAAGCTCCTCTTGCCGGGGTCTTGTCTTCTTGGCCCGGCAAGCTCCTCTTGCCGGGGGCCCTGTCTTGAATGCTTGGTCTTCTCTTGGCGCTTCCTGGGCGGGCCTCGCCGCGGGGTGCTACAACCGCCCGTGCACAAGTCTGGGGTACTAAGGTACCCCTACTTTAGTACACCGACAGGAGCCCCCGGGCCTGGGCCACACACGGTGCCGAGCGTCGTTGGGCCAGGCCCTAACAGTGCACGGGCACGCGTGGCCTTGGTTGCGTTGCTCCTTAACTCCGCATCCGTCGCACCTTCCCCAGGCGGCGCGCGCTTATCGCGGCGTCGTGGGGGCGGGGCGTGCGGGGTGAGCGTGACGTGGGTGGTGTGCGCGGGGCTGAACCGCGCAGGCGCGCGTCACGTCGCGCACGATTCTTAATGGCAAGAACGGAGTGTCCGCCACTTCCCCATATAAGGCAGAGGAAACGGGAGCGGCTCCCCTCCTTCGCCTTTATTGCGTCCTCTCCCGTCTCCAGAGATCCCCTTCGTGCTCCGCCTCCATATTTCCTCCGCCGCTCGCTCGCACCTGCGGTGCTACCGGATTCTTCGTCTCCCTTCCCTCGCCGCCTCCGCCATGGCCCCGAAGACCGAGAAGGCGAAGGCGGAGAAGACCAAGAAGGAGAAATCGGAGCACGCGGCGATGCTCACCTTGCTGCGGAAGCAGAACCTCGTCTTCTCGCCGAAGCTCAGCGCGCGGGAGCTCTGGAACAAGTACTACTTGTTCTGGGCCGAGGAGACCAAGGCGCATCCCCGCACCCGAGCCTATCCGGCCGCCGCCAAGGGCAACTACCCCGGCGGGTATTATTTCTTCGCAGCCTTCTTTCACTGCGGTCTTTGCCCTCCTTTTTCTGACTTCTTCTGCGACATAATGAACACCTTCGGCCTCCACCTTCTTGACTTCACTCCCAACGCCGTCCTCACGATGGCGGTTTTCGCGCATATGTGCGAAAACTATATTGGGGTATATCCAAACGTCGCGCTTTTTAGGCACTTCTTCATCCCTAGAGTAGAGGCCGGCGCCCCCCTCGCCGGAGGGATATCTTGGGTCTTTCGCCTGAACAAGAAGGATTCCTACTTGCCGGGGGAGCTCCGCGGCAAATGGGAGGAGTGGCGTGCCGACTGGTGCTGGGTTGTCGAGGACCAGCCGCAACCTTTCACCGCGCCGCGCGCAACACCTATTATGCGCGGCAAGGATTGGAGCGAGCTGGATTCGGACGACTGCAAGCTCAACGTCGCCCTCATCAGGATTCTCAGTCTTCGGTCAGCGAGGCTGTCCGTCGGAGAGGTGGGCGCAGACTTCCTCCGCCGCCGCATCGCCCCTCTTCAAGATAGGAAGAGGCCAGCCTGGGAGTATAGCAACGCGGCGGACATAATGAGGCTGCGCCCCGGGCTCAACTTCAACTTCACGTCGGTGGAGCTGAAGGGGATGGTCCGGGAGCTATTCAAGCATGACCCGGCCCACCCAGAGTGGTTCAGGGAGCCCCGGGGAGTTGTGCCTCTTTGCAACAGCTCGGCCCGGGATTCCCTTCGCGCCATGATGCCCGCGTGCGACTCGCACGGCGTCGACCGCACGTGGATTCCGCCCAAGCCAGACGTCATCATGAACTTCTTCGACAACCTGGCGGAGGTGGCGAAGAAGAAGGACGAGGCCCAGGGGCTGACGCGGGACACCACCGCGCGAGAGGTAGCATGTATAGCTTCTTGGGCTGAAGAGGCCACCGCAGCCGCAGCGGCCGGGGAGTTCGGCTTCTCGCCCGAGGAGGCGGAGGCCGCGGAGGCATCCCGCCAAGCGGAGGTGGCGGAGATCCGCAGACTGCTGAAGCTGCCCCCCGACGAGCTCGCCGGGGTTCCCTCTCTGAGGCACTCCGGGATCCAGGGGATCTTGATCGAGGCCGCGGCGAGGGCCACCACCGCCGGAGGACAAAGGGCCGCAGCGCAGGACGCTGGGTCCAGCGGGCTTGCCGGGGTGGAGGAGGAGGACGGTGGTGGCGACGACTCCGACGGATCCTTGGAGCTCTACGCCGATGACCTTCCCTCAGCGTCGGAGACCTCCTCGTCCCGTGTAAGCCCCAGGCGTTCTCCAGCGAAGCGTCTCCGCAGGACGGCGATGGGGGCAAAGGCGCCGGCCTCCCGGCAACAACCACCCCGCCAAGCGGCACGAGCCTCCCGGGGGAGCCAGGTTGCGACGAGGGCGCCCGGCGCGTCAGCCACGTCGGGGGCGCCCCGTAAGGCAGCGCCGCACGGAAAGGAGCCCTTGGAGGGTGGAGCGGCGGCTCCGCCCGCTCCCCGGGCCCCGGCGACCGTCGGGACCGCCAAGCGCCAGAGGGAGACCTCGCCTCCCGCTCCACGCGTGACCGCGCGTCAGGTGGAGTTTGATTTCTCCGCCTTGAGCGACGACGACGACGAGGACGAACGGGACTAAGAGCTTTGAGGTCTTGCATCTTCGTAAACTTTGCCTTGATTGTCGCAGGCTCTGATCTTGTTCCTTATCTTAACTTCAGGACCTTGGCGGAGCGAGTGGCGAAGAAAGCCAAGGCGCCCGTGGTTGAGGTTGTGGGCGACTCGCCCACCGCGGCAACTGGGGGCGTGCCGGAGCCCAGCCTGCCGGATCCGAGCGCTGCTCCGAGGGGCAGCCCCCAGCGTAGCCCCCAGCGCAGCCCCCAGCGTAAGTCTGGGTTCCGTACTTTCGCTTGTCGGGCGTGCTTGAGGGATCGTCCCTGCGCTGGTATCTTGATAATACTGTCTCGTGCAGAGGTGGGGCCGCAGCCGCAGGAGCGTCCGGAAACCGCCCCCGAGGAGCCGCGGGCCCCGCCGTCCCCGCCAAGGCCGAGCTCTCCGGTAAAGGAGAGCACCCCGCCAAGGGCGAGCACTCCGCCGAGGGCGAGTACCCCGCCAGGGACGGGTAGCCCGGCGAGGGCGGTGACCCCGCCAAGGCAGAGCTCCCCGGCGAGGGAACCCGCCACTGATGACGTCCGCCAAGGTAAGCTCTGTGACTTAGTCATCTTGGGTTCGTCTTTTTTTTGGATGTTTGCTTGAATTTCTTTTGCTCTCTATTCTCCTTCTTCTAGATTCTCCTCCCCCCGAGCGGATGGAGACGGAGGTCATCAACATCGAGGAGGAGGAGGGCGCGCGCGGCGGCAGCGGCGACGCCCCTGCCGCTGAGGACGCGGCGGGAGCTGCCGAGCCATCCGCGCAGGAGACCGCCCCAGCGGCGGACGCAACGGCCGGGGAGGGGGACGGCGGTCGCACTGCCGACCCGGAGGCAGCAGGAGCATCAGGCGCTGCGCCGGCCGCCGACCCCTCCGCCGAAAAGGAGCGGGCGGGTTATTACCTTGAAGCCCCCAATGGCATCTTCATCCAGGTGCCATGGGGCTCTTCTGCGCGGGCCCCCGCGGAGGGCGAGGCCCTTGACGGGGAGGTCCTTGCCTCCGCGGGCCTGAAGATTGTCGAGGCGCCCGGCGGGGCCGAAGAGCCCGAGGAGGAGAAGCTGCTTCGCCGGCTCCTGGCCCTTTACCGGGCCCGGCAGGCGAAGCTTGCTTCCCGGGAGACCCTCGCTGCGGAGGCCGCCGTCGAGATGGAGAAGCGTGCGACGGAGCTCCGCGCCGCCAACCAAGCTGCCCTCCGCGGCGTGGCGGAGGAGCGCGAGAGGCTCGCCGGGGAGTACCAGGAGTGGGTGCTGCAGAAGGCCGACGCCGAAGAGCAGCAGCGGCTCGCCGGGGTGGAGCTGTCCCGGCGAGAGGGAGAGCTTGCCCAGCTGCAGGCCAATCTCAACTCCCACGAGGAGGAACTTGCCGCTCGGGAGCGGGCCCTTGGCGAGGAGCTGGAAGAGGCGAAAGCCGCCGCGGCTGCCGCGGAGACCGCCAGGGAGGAGCTTGCCGCCAAGGTCGCGCAGCTAGAGGAGTCGTTGAAGGCGAGCGCGGAGAGGGTCGGCGCGCTCAATGCGGAGCGGGAGAAGGACGCCCACGCCAACTCCGAACTCCAGGCGCGTCTCTCCAAGCAGGGCGACGAGCTGAAGGCCGCCAAGGACTCCATCGAGGCCCTGGAGCTGAAAGTCTCCGCGCTGGAGGAGGGGCTCCGCAAGGAGCGAAGCTTGGCGGAGAGCGCCAACACTGCGGCCGAGGACTTCCGTCGGACCGTCGCGGTGTGGACCGAGGACCTGGTGTCTTCTGCATCCAACATCGACCAGGAGTTGCTGGCGTTGAAGTTGGAACACCTCATCTACTCTCCGGACCCGGACCTCCCTCACAGCGCCAAGCTCAGCCTCTTCTTCAGAGGGGTCGCGCCGGCTCTTGCGGATCTTCGGAAGAAGATCCCCGCGCAACTGGCCGAGGAGACGCGCCGGGCCTGCACGGGAACCTTGGAGCGTGTGCTGACGAAGATTGTATACCGCAATCCCGGTATAAATCTCATCGACGTTCTTCGCAGCCTGCCGGCCGACGCTGACATGGAGGCGCTGAAGGAGCAGGTCGCCGACATCATCGCCAGAGTGGGCAAGATTTCCAGGATTGAGGGCGACCGCGTAGACTAGGCCTCCTTTATCTTATCTCTTTTTGTCGCTGCACACGGCGTTATGAGCTCATTAGTCACTGTGATAAGTTACGTAAGGTTTTTACCTTATCTGAACCAATCAGTGCATTGTTATCTTCCTTGTCCTGGCCCTTTACTTTGTATGCTTTTCACCCTATGCTCCCGGGGAACTTTCCGGCAAGGGGCCCTTGGGCTTATAGCAGCCTGCTGGCCAAGGCCTCACCGGGAAGCAACCTCGCCGCAGCCAGTCGCAATCGCGCTCAGCTTGTTGAGTGAGCTCGGAAACGAAACAAGGGCGCGACGCTCATCGCAGCTCACTTAAATCGTTGAGCGTACTCGAAACAAGGTGAGGGTGCGGCTAGCCGTGGGTAGGTTCCTCCGCGCACAGGTTTTCCATACAAAGTGTGACTGTTCAAGGAAGACAACCGAAAATTAAGAATCTGAACTGCTCAAATTCTGATAACTTAGCTTATGCATAACGCTCGTTCCTCGACGAGGCTTCTTTTTCTCGGACAGCACTTGGTTCCTCTCCCATCTCCTTCCCCCGGCAAACTTTGTGCGCGAGGAACACTCCCTTTGTCTAAGAGGCAAGGAAAATAAAGAGGGAAGCAAGCACATGGCCTTTCGGCGTGCTGATGCTTACTGGACATGCATGTTACGCAGGATGCCAAATAATACATGCAAATAACGAGGAGGAGCATGTAAAAGGCAAAAAGCGCAAAGCATAGGAGCTTTCACTGATGCGCGGGGTCTGCGCCCGCCCCTGCGCCAAGGATCACATGCAACTGCGGCAAGACTTGGGCAGGGAGGTTGGTTGACGGAACGGGTTCCGGCAACCGCGCTGGCGAAACTCCTCCCACGGTTGGCGTCGACTCGTTTGGATCTTGGCGGACGAAACGCGCCGAAGGACGAGGTCGCCTTTTTCGCGGCTTCCGGCGCTAACCGCTGCGGCTACAGGAGCGGCGCAGGATTCGCTGGAAGCGAGCGGTTCGCCCAGCGGCCGGAAGGCGGTCCTCCTCAAGGAGCAGCTGCTTCTTGCCCGAACTCTGCGTGAGTGGGTACTCGAGGAGGGCCGCGCACGATTCCGTAGGGAGGAATGCCTCCGCCCCGCGGAGCGGGGCGGAAAGGTACCTGTTCATACCTGAACTTACCAGTGTTCGCCTGAATCAGATCCGCACAACCTCAACGCAGCCCCTACCTGGCGCGCCAAAGATGTCGGGGCGGACGGCGTCCCCCGCGAGCACCTATGGGGCCGGAGCCCCTTTCGTTGTCCGGTGAGGGGGGCGGAGGGAGCACGGAGAGCAGATCGAGGCGAGCACACGGGCGGTTTACCCAGGTTCGGGCCGCGATGGACGCGTAAAACCCTACTCCTGCTTGGTTGTATTGAACTGGGGAGCTCGGGAGCTTGGAGAGCTAGCTGCACCGAGCGTATGGCTGTCTGGATTCCCAAACCCCGAACCCCCCCGAACCCCCTCTACGTTGCACACGGGCCTCCTTTTATAGCGCAAAGGGGTCACCGACAGGTGTCAACGTAAGAGAAAGGGGTAAAAGTGTAAAAGGGGTGGAAGTTGTAACAGTGCGGGAACAGTGGCGCTACAGTGCGGCACAGTGTTATCATACCTACTTCTGACGGTAGGGGACAAGGGCATTAAATGCCCGTCACGGTCGCCTGGACAGCACCGAGGCGGACCGTTAGGTGCGCCACCGCTCGCCACGGTAGTGGCTGCATGCCACCGCATACCCCAGGCTGCGCGGTGCCCCGCCACGTGCCCTTGGGGGAAGCCCCGGAGCGACGCGTGGGCGGGCGAGCTGGAGCGCAGTCCTGAGGTGGCGATTTGCCGCGGCAAGTGGCTTGCCGCGGGGGTCGTCTTCCTGTGCCTGATAGCTTGCCGGCTATCAGGCCTTGCCGGGGCGCATGGCGCGCCGTGGCGGGCTTCTCTTGTGGTGCCTGGGTTCGGCCTTCCCGACAAGCTCCTCTTGTCGGGGTCTCGATCTTCTGTCTCTTATACTTTGTTCTTGGATGGTATTACATGGGCTCAGTCGTCCCGGCAAGCTCCTCTTGCCGGGGTCTTGTCTTCTTGGCCCGGCAAGCTCCTCTTGCCGGGGGCCCTGTCTTGAATGCTTGGTCTTCTCTTGGCGCTTCCTGGGCGGGCCTCGCCGCGGGGTGCTACAACCGCCCGTGCACAAGTCTGGGGTACTAAGGTACCCCTACTTTAGTACACCGACAATAAGGAAGGCAATCAATAAATAAATCATGCTCCGACTTCATCACATAACGGTTCACCATACGTGCATGCTACGGGAATCACAAACTTTAACACAAGTATTTCTCAAATTCACAACTACTCAACTAGCATGACTCTAATATCACCATCTTCATATCTCAAAACAATTATCAAGTATCAAACTTTTCTTAGTATTCAACACACTCATAAGAATTCTTACAAAACTTGTATGCTTAGCATATTAAGATTTTAAGCAAATTACCATGCTATTTAAGACTCTCAAAATAATCTAAGTGAAGCATGAGAGTTCATCTATTTCTTCAAAATAAAACCACCACCATGCTCTAAAAGATACTCCCTCCGTTTCTTTTTACTCCGCATATAAGATTTGGTCAAAGTCAAACTACACAAAGTTTGACCAAATTTATATAAAAAAATATGAACATCTACAATACTAAAACTATATAGTATGAAAATACGTTTCATGGTGCATCTGATAATATTGATTTCATATTGTGAATGTTTATATATTTTAATATAAATTTAGTCAAATTCTATAAAGCTTGACTTTGACCAAACCTTATATGCTGACTAAAAAGAAATGGAGGGAGTATAAGTGAAGCACTAGAGCAAACAACAAACTACTCCGAAAGATATAAGTGAAGATCAATGAGTAGTCGAATAATTATGCAACTATGTGAAGACTCTCCCATTTAATAATTTCAGATCTTGGTACTTTATTCAAACAGCAAGCAAAGCTAAAGAAAATAAATGACACTCCAAGCAAAACACATATCATGTGGCGAATAAAAATATAGCTCCAAGTAAAGTTACCGATGGAAGTAGACGAAAGAGGGGATGCCTTCCGGGGCATCCCCAAGCTTAGGCTCTTGGTTGTCCTTGAATATTACCTTGGTTTGCCTTGGGCATCCCCAAGCTTAGGCTCTTGCCACTCCTTATTCCATAGTCCATCGAATCTCTACCCAAAACTTGAAAACTTCACAACACAAAACTTAACAGAAAACTCGTGAGCTCCGTTAGCGAAAGAAAACAAAACACCACTTCATGGTACTGTAATGAAATACTTCTTTATTTATATTGGCGTTAAACCTACTATATTCCAACTTCTCTATGGTTCATAAACTATTTTACTAGCCATAGATTCATCAAAATAAGCAAACGACACAATGAAAACAGAATCTGTCAAAAACAGAACAGTCTGTAGTAACCTGTATAAAACGCAAACTTCTGGAACTCCAAAAATTCTAAAATAAATTGGTGGACCTGAGTAATTTGTCTAGTAATCATCTTAAAAAATAATCAACTAAATAGCACTCGCCAGTAAAAAGTTTTATCTAATCTCGTGAGCGCTAAAGTTTCTGTTTTTTACAGCATGATCATAAAGACTTCACCCAAGTCTTACCAAAGGTTCTACTTGGCACAAACACTAATTAAAGCATAAAACCACATATAAAAAGAATCTAGATGGATTATTTATTACTAAACAGAACCAAAAAGCAAGAAACTAAAATAAAAATTGGGTTGCCTCCCAACAAGCGCTAACGTTTAATGCCCCTAGCTAGGCATGATGATTTCAATGTTGCTCACATAAAAGATAAGAATTGAAACATAAAGAGAGCATCATGAAGAATATGACTAGCACATTTAAGTCTAACCCACTTCCTATGCATAGGGATTTTGTGAGCAAACAATTTATGGGAACAATAATCAATTAGCATAGGAAGGCCAAACCATCATAACTTCAAAACTTTAAGCACATAGAGAGGAAACTTGATATTATTGCAGTTCCTACAAGCATACATTCCTCCCTCATAATAATTTTCAGTAGCATCATGAATAAATTCAACAATATAACCAGCACCTAAAGCATTCTTTTCATGATCTACAAGAATAGAAAATTTACTACTCTCCACATAAGCAAAATTCTTCTCATTTGGAATAGTAGTGGGAGCAAGCTCTACATAATAACTATCATGTGATTGAAAATTAAGATCAAGAGGACAGGTTTCATGGTTATGATTATTATTTAAAGCATACGTGTCATCACAATAATCATCATAGATAGGAGGCATGCTTTCATCATAGTAAATTTGCTCATCAAAGCTTGGGAGACAAAAAATATCATCTTCATCAAACATAGCTTCCCCAAGCTTGTGGCTTTGCATATTATTAGCATCATGGATATTCAAGGAATTCATACTAACAACATTGAAATCATGCTCATCATTCAAATATTTAGTGCCAAACATTCTAATGCAGTCTTCCTCTAGCAATTGAGCACAATTATCGGAATCCTTATTTTCACGGAAGACATTAAAAAGATGAAGCATATTGAGGCACTCTCAATACCATTTTTTTGGTAGTTTTCTTTTATAAACTAACCAGTGCTAAAACAAGAAACAAAAAGATTCGATTGCAAGATCTAAAGATATACCTTCACTTACCTAGCCTCCCCGGCAACGGCGCTAGAAAAGAGCTTGATGTCTACTACACAACCTTCTTCTTGTAGACGTTGTTGGGCCTCCAAGTGCAGAGGTTTGTAGGACAGTAGCAAATTTCCCTCAAGTGGATGACCTAAGGTTTATCAATCCGTGGGAGGCGTAGGATGAAGATGGTCTCTCTCAAGCAACCCTGCAACCAAATAGCAAAGAGTCTCTTGTGTCCCCAACACACCCAATACAATGGTAAATTGTATAGGTGCACTAGTTCGGCGAAGAGATGGTGATACAAGTGCAATATGGATGGTAGATATAGGTTTTTGTAAACTGAAAATATAAAAACAGCAAGGTAACAAGTGGTAAAAGTGAGCACAAACGGTATTGCAATGCTAGGAAACAAGGCCTAGGGTTCATACTTTCACTAGTGCAAGTTCTCTCAACAATAATAACATAATCGGATCATATAACTATCCCTCAACATGCAACAAAGAGTCACTCCAAAGTCACTAATAGCGGAGAACAAACGAAGAGATTATGGTAGGGTACGAAACCACCTCAAAGTTATTCTTTCCAATCAATCCGTTGGGCTATTCCTATAAGTGTCACAAACATCCCTAGAGTTCGTACTAGAATAACACCTTAAGACATAAATCAACCAAAACCCTAATGTCACCTAGATACTCCATTGTCACCTCAAGTATCCGTGGGCATGATTATACGATATGCATCACACAATCTCAATCCATCTATTCAAACCAACACATAGAACCTCAAAGAGTGCCCCAAAGTTTCTACCGGAGAATCACGACGAAAACGTGTGCCAACCCCTATGCATAGGTTCCCAATGTCACGAAACCCGCAAGTTGATCACCAAAACATACATCAAGTGGATCTATAGAATAACACATTGTCACCACGGTTATCCCACACAAGACATACATCAAGTGTTCTCAAATCTTTAAAGACTCAATCCGATAAAATAACTTCAAAGGGGAAACTCAATCCATTAAAAGAGAGTAGAGGGGGAGAAGAAACATAAGATCCAACTATAATAGCAAAGCTCGCGATACATCAAGATCGTGCCAAATCAAGAACACGAGAGAGAGAGAGAGAGAGAGAGAGAGAGAGAGATCAAACACATAGCTACTCGTACATACCCTCAGCCCCGAGGGTGAACTACTCCCTCCTCGTCATGGAGAGCGCCGGGATGATGAAGATGGCCACCGGTGAGGGTTCCCCCCTCCGGCAGGGTGCCGGAACAGGGTCCCGATTGGTTTTTGGTGGCTACAGAGGCTTGCGGCGGCGGAACTCCCAATCTAATCTCTGTTCTGGAAGTTTTAGGGTACGTGAATATATATGGGTGCAGGGAGTACGTCAGGGCAGCCACGAGGCAGGGGGGCGCGCCCCCCACCCTCGTGGCTTCCTCGTTTCTTCCTTGACGTGGGGTCCAAGTCCATCGGGTGGCTTTTGTTCCAAAAATAACTTCTCTAGTTGATTTCGTTCCGTTTCGACTCCGTCTGATATTCCTTTTCTTCAAAACACTGAAATAGGCAAAAAACAACAAATCTGGGCTGGGCCTCCGGTTAATAGGTTAGTCCCAAAAATAATACAAAAGTAGATAATAAAACCCAATATTGCCCAAAACAGTAGATAACATAGCATGGAGCAATCAAAAATTATAGATACGTTGGAGACGTATCAATAAGGCATACTGGGCTATTAAAGATCTCAACTATGATTTCAAACTTGCCAGTGAGAAGAGATTATTTGATATTAGCTCACCTGATGAATGGAGAACCCAAGCTTATGAAAATGCCAAGTTGTTTAAAGAAAAAGTTAAAAGATGGCATGACAAAAGGATACAAAAGTGCGAGTTTAATTTAGGTGATTATGTATTGCTATACAACTCTCGTTTAAGATTTTTTGCAGGAAAACTTCTCTATAAATGGGAAGGCCCCTACGTTAGCGAGGAGGTCTATCGTTCCGGTGCCATAAAAATCAACAACTTCGAAGGCACAAATCCGAAGGTGGTGAACGGTCAAACAATTAAACATTATATCTCAGGTAATCCCATAAATGTTGAAACCAATGTTATTGAAACCATAACCCTGGAGGAATACATAAGGGACACTTTCCAGAATGTTTCACACTCCGAAAAGGAATAGGTATGTGGTACGGTAAGTAAACCGACTCCAAAACAGTTTTTAAGGCAATATTTCTCCATTTTGGAATATTTAGAAAAATGGAAAAATAAGTAGCAGTCCGAGAAGGACACAAGGGCCCCACGAGGGTGGAGGGCGCGGCCTACCCCCCTGGGCGCGCCCCCCTACCTCGTGTGCCTTCCGGACTCTGTTTTATTGTACGATACGTATTTTGGTCGGTAAAAATTCATTATATATTGTACCGAAGGTTTTGACTCCTGTATCACGCAAATATCCTCTGTTCTTGTTTCGAGCTGTTTTCTGTCAGGGTTGTCAAGGCCACGCATCATGTCGTCCCCCTCCTCCAACAACGGTGACAACGATGCTTGGCTAATGAAGATAGAGATGAAGAGGGAAGAACCTCTGGAGATCAACAAGGATGAAGGGATCAAGAAGGCCATGGTGGATCAAGCTCTGGTAGCAGAAGACATCCTTCAACTTGATCACAATCTTCTTACCCCAACTGAGATCGAAGCTTTCAAGATGATTGAGTTAGCTCGTATACAGAACAAGTATCTCACACGTGTAAATATTTTGTTGAAGGAGCATATCGCTGCACTCAAGGGCATTATCCGCAAGCTGGAGGACCTCTTACGTTCGATGTGCGATTATCCATCATCACCTCCACCCTCACCAACAACAAAGAAGGAGACATAATCACATGGGTATGGGCACTCCCCTTGGCAACTGCCAAGCTTGGGGGAGGTGCCCCGGTATCGTATCACAATCACACTCCTATCTTTATCGTTTTTATTAGTTCGATCCTATTAGTAGTATCTTGATCTAGTAGAATAAAGTTTATGGCATGATCTAGTTTTGAGTTTTGTTTTATGATCTCTCTATGTAATCGAGTCCGTGAGTTATATAATAAAGATTAGTGTTGAGTCAAGGGCTTGATTATTTTGCCATGATCTTAAGTGAATAAAAGAAAAGAAGAAAAGAATGAAAAGAAACAAAGGGTTCATATTGATCTTATTGAGAGTAATGACTTCACATAGAAAGAGTATGATGATTAAAAGTTGTTGGGAGTTGGCAGACATAGCTTTGGTCATCATTGCAATTAATAGGAAGTAATAAGGAAAGAGAGGTTTCACATATAAATATATTATCATTGACATCTTTTATGATTGGGAGCACTCATTAAAATATGACATGCTAAAGAGCTGATGTTGGACAAGGAAGACAACGTAATGAGTTATGTTTTCTTATATCTGAGATAAAGTATGTTGTCATGGATCATCCAACATGCTGAGTTTGCCTTTCCCCCTCATGCTAGCCAAATTCTCAGCACCAAGTAGAGATACTACTTGTGCTTCCAAAACCCTTAAACCAGTTTTGCCATGAGAGTCCACCATATCTACCTATGTATTGAGTAAGATCCTTCAAGTAAGTTGTCATCGGTGCAAAGCAATAAAAATTGCTCTAAATATGTATGATTGATTGGTGTGGGAGAAATAAGCTTTATACGATCTTGTGATGTGGAAGTAATAAAAGCGACAGACTGCATAATAAAGGTTCATATCACAAGGGGCAATATAAAGTAACGTTCTTTCGCATTAAGATTTTGTGCATCCAACCATAAAAGCGCATGGCAACTTCTGCTTCCCTCTGCGAAGGGCCTATCTTTTATTATTATCTTCTCCCTTATGCAAGAGTCATGGTGATCTTCACCTTTTCTTTTTACACTTTATCCTTTGGCAAGCACAGTATGTTGGAAAGATCCTGATAGATGTATCTAATTGGATGTAGGGGAGCATGAGTTATTATTGTTGACATTACCCATGAGGTAAAAGGTTGGGAGGCGAAACTATAAGCCCCTATCTTTCTCCGTGTCCGATTGAAACTCCGTAACCACAAGTATTGCGTGAGTGTTAGCAATTATGAAAGACTAAATGATAGTTGAGTATGTGGACTTGCTATTAAGCTCTAACATAGACTCTTTCTGATGTTATGATAAATTGCAATTGCTTCAGTGACTGAGATTATAGTTAGTTGGTTCTCAATAAAGTTTATGATTCGTACTTTTGCATTGTGAATAGATTATTACTTGAGCATAAGAAATCATATGACAATATCTATATATGTTGCTGTTATGAAAGAAATCATGATGCCTTCATGTCCATATTTTATTTTTATCGACACCTCTACCTCTAAACATGGGGACATATTTATCGTTATCGACTTTCGCTTGAGGACAAGCGAGGTCTAAGCTTTGGGGAATTGATACGTCCATTTTGCATCATGCTTTTATATTGATATTTATTGCATTATGGGCTGTTATTACATGTTATGTCACAATACTTATGCCTATTCTCTCTTATTTTACAAGGTTTACATAAGGAGGGAGAATGCCGGCAGCTGGAATTCTGGGCTGGAAAAGGAGAAAATATTAGAGACCTATTCTGCACAACTTCAAAAGTCCTGAAACTCCACGAAAGTCATTTTTGGAAATAAAAAAATATCCAGCAGAAGAAGTTCACCAGAGGGGGGCCCACCTGTCCACGAGGGTGGGGACGCGCCCTACCCCCCAGGTCGCGCCCCCCTACCTCGTGGGCCCCCTGTTGGCTCTCCGATGCCCGTCTTCTGCTATATGAGGTCTTTTGTTGGGGAAAAAATCATAAGCAACCTTTCGGGATAAAACTCTGCCACCACAAGGCGGAACCTTGGCGGAACCAATCTAGGGCTCCGGCAGAGCTGTTCTGCCGGGGACACTTCCCTCCGGGAGGGGGAAATCATCGCCATCGTCATCACCGACGCTCCTCTCATCGGGAGAGGGCAATCTCCATCAACATCTTCACCAGCACCATCTCCTCTCAAAACCCTAGTTCATCTCTTGTATCCAATTCTTGTCTCCAAGTCAGAGATTGGTACTAGTAGGTTGCTAGTAGTGTTGATTACTCCTTGTAGTTGATGCTAGTTGGTTTATTTGGTGGAAGATCATATGTTCAGATCCTTTATGCATATTATTACCCCTCTGATTATGAACATGAATATGCTTTGTGAGTAGTTACGTTTGTTCCTGAGGACATGGGAGAAGCCTTGCTATTAGTAGTCATGTGAATTTGGTATTCGTTCGATATTTTGATGAGATGTATGTTGTCTAGCCTCTAGTGGTGTTATGTGAACGTCGACTACATAACACTTCACCATTATTTAGGCCTAGAGGAAGGCATTGGGAAGTAATAAGTAGATGATTGGGTTGCTAGAGTGACAGAAGCTTAAACCCTAGTTTATGCGTTGCTTCGTAAGGGGCTGATTTGGATCCATATGTTTCATGCTATTGTTAGGTTTACCTTAATACTTTTGTTGTAGTTGCGGATGCTTGCAATAGAGGTTAATCATAAGTGGGATGCTTGTTCAAGTAAGAACAACACCCAAGCACCGGTCCACCCACATATCAAATTATCAAAGTACCGAACGTGAATCATATGAACATGATGAAAACTAGCTTGACGATATTCCCATGTGTCCTCGGGATTGCTTTTCCTTATATAAGAGTTTGTCCAGGCTTGTCCTTTGGTACAAAAAGGATTGGGCCACCTTGCTGCATTTTATTTACTTAACTTGTTTCTCATTACAAATTATCCTATCACAGAACTATCTGTTACCACTTATTTCAGTACTTGCGGAGAATACCTTGCTGAAAACCGCTTATCATTTCCTTCTGCTCCTCGTTGGTTTCGACACTCTTACTTATCGAAAGGACTATGATAGATCCCCTATACTTGTGGGTCATCAATTTGCTCAAGTCAACTTCTTCTATTCCTACGTCCTCACATCATATTCCAACATAGGCATATTTCACTCCTATCCAATACAAATACAATATGCCTACACATCTACCAAAGTAAATCCATAGCCTAATAGGTTCCCCAAAGTATATGATCTTACCTTTCCATACTTTGCACCCTCTATTTTGGTTTATCTTGGGTGGTTCTCTATGTGAGGACCTGGAGCTTTACCATAGCTTCAAAACGAGCCCAAGATCATCAAAATCGGAGTCCGGATGTAAAAGTTATGCATGTTTCGGTTTTGGGGTTTCTGCTGTTTTTTTAATGGCCGGGCATCCGGGACTTGGCGCCGAATGTCCGGGTTTCCGGGTCGCCCCGGATGTCCGGGATCCTCCCGGAAATCCGGCCCGCAAATTCCAGAACCTGTTTTCAGATGTTGGTTGTGCCTGCCGGATGTCCGGCCCGGCGCTGTCACTTACTCACAAACGGCTAGTTTTCTAGGCCTTCTATATATACCCCTCTACTAATCCGGTAGAGGGTTGACCACTTGAGCCCAAATCGCCCCAATAACACATGTGGCTCCCTCTCACTTCTCCTATACCAAATCTTAGATCCCGGAGAGATTCGTGAGAGTTCTTGAGAGTTTTTCCAATCAAGTGATAGATCCACTCCCTCTCCCTCTATTGACCAAAGGAATTCGTGATTTGAGCAAGTCTTGAGCATTTCCCCTTTGTTCTTGTTACCTTGGAGGTTGGAGACTCCTAGGCGGTAGGAGTGCTCCAGTGAGGAATCAAGTTGTGATTTGTCCCCTGGAAAGTTTGTGAAGGTTTGGGGGCCACCTCAAGGTCTACCACTAGTGGTTGAGAATCGCCTTCGTGGTGATATCTCAAGGAGAATAGGGTGAGCCTTCGTGGCATTAGTGTGCCTTCGTGGTAACATCCACCTCTCTAACGGTGACTAGCTTCCCTCCAAGGAAGTCAACATCGGGATACATCCTCGTCTTCGTGACTTTGGTTATCCCTAACCCTAACTCCTTACTTGTGATTTACTTTGGTCACTTGACTGTGCATTCACTATATCTTGTTGTCCTCATTATATTGTGTTGGTTACCATATCGTAGAGATCATTTAGGCCAACACTTTATAGTCTGCAATTCATACTTGCTACTATTGTTCTATCTTGTGCTTAGTGTGAATTGCTAGCTTGTAACATTCATTTCCATATCTTGTGACATAATTTGTGTAAGCATGTATTGCTTACTTGTGGTTGTGTGTATTATTCATTTACATATCTTGTGATATACATTGAGTAAGTTTGTGAAACTTACTTGTGCTTACTCGTATCCTCGTTGTTCTCATCTTGTTTATCCTAAGTTGTTGGTGCACTTAGTGAGCCTAGTATATTTAGGATTTGTGCTTGAAAAGTATCCGCTTAGTTTATTTCAGGATATAGCCAAATCTGTAAAAGATTTTAAAACACCTATTCACCCCCCCCCCTCTAGGCAACATCGTGGTCCTTTCAATTGGTATCAGAGCCTAGTCTCTCCTTATTAGGCTTCATCGCCTAGAGAGTAATGATGTCGACTAGTGAACTAGTGCACAATGACACATTTTATTTTAATGGCAGAAATTACATTATGTGGATATTACACATGCTTTGTCACTTTCGGGCCATGGGTCCAAATGCTTTGCGGATTGTTGTTGTAGGGGATTCAAATCTAAAGGATGGACAATCTCCATCACTTGAGGATATGCATCTTGATAGTCAAGTTTTGAGTGCCATTCACCAAGCTATACCCTTCGAAGTGTTTAAGGAAATCTTGACTTGTAAGTCAGCTCATGAGGCTTGGACCAAACTTGAAGATATATATGGTGGGTCCAATCTTGATGAAGACAATATTCTTTCGGGGAGTTAATGGAGGAGTTCTCCCCATTTTTAAATCATGAAGGACTCTCTATTTCTTGCACCTCCAATTACTTGGACACTTCAATATCTTCCACTTCACCAACATGTGGCGTGCCACAAGGTAATGACATGGTGAGTGAATAAATATTTTATGATGATGGTGTTAAGCTCATTTGTGATGATATGCTTGATCTCCCATGTTGCCATGATAGAAATGCTTTGGTTTCCTCTAGTTGTTCTATGACTAACCATGTAGAGAAAATCAAGAAAGATGAGGCATGCTTGATTGATGAAGAACCCTCTTCTCCAAAAGAATCATCATCAACCCCCTTTGTTCACATGTGCCTCATGGCAAGAGGTAATGACGATGTATCATCTTCTCTTAGTGATAATGATGATAGTTGTAATGAGGATGAGGATGATGACTTGACTCAAAATCTCTATGAGATTGGGAAAACTCTTCATGGAGCTAAAAATAACACTTATAAAAGGTTCCAAGATGTTCTTGCTTGCTTTCAAAAATGTAATGACTTATTTCTTAACGAGCAAGCGAAAAGTGAACAACTTGAACATGAACTTGCTAAGGCCCATCAATGTCTTAGTGACTTGAGGTCTTTAGAAGAAGAGTCTGAAGTTACTCATTGTAAACTTAAAGAGGATTTTGAGCACCTTGACCTTGGCTACAAGAATGGCAAAGGAGAGCTCACCAAACTCTCTAAGTCTCATGAGGAACTTCAAGCTACTCATGCGGAGTCTCCAGTTTCTGCATGCTCCTCTCATATTGATAATGATGCTTGTGCTACTAACTCTATCTTGTGTGAAGCACCGATGTTGAAAGAAAATGTTAAGCTAAGGACTCAACTTGATTTGCTAACTAGCAATTATGGGAAATTGGAAGAAAGTTATGAAAAACTCTCGGGCACTCATGAGGATCTTCTAATCTCTCATGATGGGCTAAAGTTAGCTCATGAGGCTATGTTCACGAAGGTAAAATCGTGTGAGTCTCATGTGGATATTAGCACATCTTCTACTCAAAATGCCTTATTTCCATGTGCTTGTCCTTGCACTTCCTCTCTACATGATATTGATACACCTCATGATGAATTTCTTACCTTGTCTTGTTGCTCTAACCATGAAGTTTCTACTTCCACTAGTCCTCTTGTTTCTAGTCTTGAAACTAACCATGTAGATGAAATTAATGAGCTCAAGGCCCAAGTCACTAGTTTGAAGAAAGACTTGGAAAAGTGCGATGATGGACATAGTTTTCACTCCAACAAGAATAAATCCATGAACAAGAAAAGGGGGCAACACCAAGCCAAGAACGAGTCCAACATTTCTTGCTTTAAGTGCAAAAAGATTGGACATCACGTGAGATCTTATCCATTGAAGAAAAGGGCTTATAAAGGGAAACTACATGGGAAGCGGCCTCAAGCTCAATCTCAAGTTCAACCTCAAGTTGAAGAACGGCCACTATCCATGATGAACCATGTTATTACTTCCCAAGTTGAGAAAGTAAAGAAGAAGATAATGAGGAGTACATGTTGCTATATTTGCCGTAACATGGGACACATAACTTCATCATGTCCCAACGGTAACATCTCTAAGCCTCCAATTATCAATGATCATTATTCACTTAGGAAGGATATTGATGGTAATATATTTGCCAAGTATGTTGGTGCCCAAAGTGGTTTGAAAGTGGATAAGACCATTTGGGTTGCCAAGCCTATTATTACTAACTTCTTAGGACCCAACGTGGTTGGGGACCATCAAGCTCAAACTTGACCAATAGGTGTGTGGAGCGCATTATAGACTTGGTTAGTTCATGAAGAAAAATGATTCTCACCATTCATTATGGTTCAAACCAAGTCAAGTGAATTATCATCATATTTGTCATTCCAATGCTCCTCGTGGCGGTAACTTGTATTTATATTGTCTACATTGAAAGTTACTAGCCCCATGCATGTTTAGGTTTTGTACCTAGCATGTGTTTGTATATGTTGTGTCTCCTAATATGCTTGATTTGTGTTATCTATCATGTGTAGGTTGCAATGCACATAAATATTTGTGTGTGTAGTCTCGAGCCTTCATTGCTTTTTAGTTGCATCTTATTGGGCTCTTGAGAGATATTAATGGATCACCACATTATTGGGGAGTGATATGATTTGTGCATATCACAATCCTTGTTAAATGTGAACAATTATGGGATGCCACTTAAAATATATTTGAGATTATATTATATCTCTCTGGCATGCAATGCCTTGTTTACATATGGCATCCTTGTGCGGTTTTGCCCATGGTTATCTTCAAAATCATATTTGGAAAATTGTTTTATTAAAGCTATTCCAATTTTTGCTTTGCATGATGATCTATCTAATTGGAATGTTAATAATATACTATCCAAGCATTGTGTTTATTTCTAAACTCTCATGTTATTTGTGTTAGTATAGATGATCATGCACTTATTTGGTTTCTACACCTAATGATAACCCAAAATACCATGTTGTTCAAATTCATCTTATTGGTTTGAATGGAGTTATGGGAGTTTGCTATCTCATTGTTTATAGTGTTCTACATCTACTTGAGTGAGATATTCCTATGAGTATGTGTGCAATGCATATCTTATAAGCTCATTGGTTTTCCTTAGTTCATATGTTGAACTTTTTGTGTTATCATATGTTGATTTGTCACTTTGATTCATTCTGGACAACATGAATGTCTAGTGATGTTATTGGAAGTACTAACAGTTATGTGTTCATTTGTCCAATTTGTATCTCCCTGGATTTTGGTAGGCTTGTGCATGCATGTTTATTATGTGTAAATTCGCATGCCTTGTTTTCTTTAGTTGATCCCATATATATATATATATATATATATATATATATATATATATATATATATATATATATATATATATATATATATATATATATATATATGGTAAATCCATAAAATTCTTAATAGCTAAGATGTGCATGAAATTCAAATTCATATCGATATGCACATACTTAAGTGGTTTTACCCTATGTGTTGTAGCTATGCTAACTACTTCGGACCCAATAAGTTCGGGGACCACAGTTGGCCGATCTGTATATGGTGGACTTCTCCGCAGGACCACAGTTGGCCGTATGTCTTCTAGCAAAAGCTTCAGAGTGCTGGCTTTGGCATCAGAGGCTAGGGCATGCGGGCATGAGGAACTTGCACACTCTCGCGAAGAAGAAGCATGTCATAGGCATCTAGGGCGTCAAGTTCAAGAAGGATCATCTATGTGGTGCCTGCGAAGCAGGAAAGATGACTAGGGCCAAGCATCCCTCGAAGACAATCATGACGAGTACGCGTCCCTTCGAGCTGCTACACATGGACTTATTTGGCCCTACTCACTACTCTAACCTTACTACCACTGCATGTCTCTATGGTTTCGTCATTGTTGATGATTACTCAAGATATACATGGGTGCATATAATTCTCTACAAGACCGAAGTGCAGGATGTCTTCAGACGATTCGCCAATCGTGCCATGACCAACTATTGCATCAAGATCAAGCACATCAGAAGTGACAATGGCACTGAATTCAAGAACACCGGCCCCGACACTTATCTTGATACATTGGACATCACACATGAGTTCTCGGCTCCATACACACCTCAGCAGAACGGCATCGTGGAGCGCAAGAACAGAACCCTCATTGAGATGGCACGAACGATGCTTGATGAATACAAGACTCCAAGGAAATTCTGGCCTGAAGCCATTGACACTGCATGCCACTTCATCAATCGTGTTTATCTTCACAAGTTCCTAAAGAAAACATCATATGAGCTCCTGACTGGTAAGAAGCCAAACGTCAGCTATTTCAGAGTATTTGGTGCTAGGTGCTGGATCAAGGATCCGCATCACACTTCAAAATTTGCACCGAAAGCACATGAAGGTTTCATTCTTGGACACGGAAAGGATTCACACTCCTACAGAGTCACTATGGATGTGCGGTTCGATGAGACTAATGGCTCGCAAAGAGAGCACCTGCCAAATGTGCTAGATGAAGCTACACCAAGTGAATCTATCAAACTTATGGGTACTAAAGAAATCATACCTTTAGAGGAATAGGCTGAAGAGGAAATCATCATTTCTGCACCTAATCAGCATGAAGACACTGCTCAGCCTGAAGCCAATGTTGAAGACGAAGACAATGATCATGGACAAAATCTTCGTCCAGTTCATCCTCGCGTTGCAAATGAAGTCCAAATTGAGAAGATTATTGATAGCCTCAATGCACCTGGTCCACTCACTCGTTCAAGAGCAATGTAGCTAGCAAATTTCTGTGGGCACTTTGCATTTGTCTCTATTTCTGAACCTAGGAAAGTTGATGAAGCCTTCATGGAACCTGAATGGATTCAAGCTATGCAAGAAGAGCTTCAACAGTTTGAGCTGAACAACGTATGGGAGCTAGTAAAGCGTCCAGATCCTCGCAAGCACAATATCATCGGCACCAAATGGAACTATTGCAACAAACAAGATGAGCATGGTCAAGTTATCAAAAACAAGGCTCGTCTCGTTGCTCAAGGTTACACACAAGTTGAAGGGATTGACTTCGATGAAACCTTTGCTCCTGTGGCTAGGCTTGAAGCCATTCGCATACTGCTAGCCTATGCCAACCACAACAACATTCTTGTGTACCAAATGGATGTAAAGAGCACCTTTCTCAATGGCAAAATTGAAGAAGTGTATGTTACACAACCACCTGGTTTTGAAGACCCAAAGTGTCCTGACATGGTATGCAAGCTCAACAAGGCACTGTATGGCCTCAAACAAGCTCCTCGCGCTTGGTATGACACACTCAAAGACTTACTTAAGAGCAAAGGCTTCAAACTTGGTTCCCTATGTCCCACTCCCTTCATGAAGACATATGATGGTGAACTGTTTGTATGCCAAATCTATGCGGATGACATTATCTTCGGTTGCACTGATAAGAGATATAGTGATGAGTTTGGGCATATGATGAAAGAGCAATATCAAATGTCCATGATGGCTGAGCTGAAATTCTTCCTTGGTCTTCAAATCCGTCAGCAGAGTAATGGCATCTTCATATCACAAGAAAAATACCTCAAAGACCGCCTGAAGAAGTTTGGAATGCAAGACTGCAAAGGGTACACGACGCCAATGCCAACCAAAGGCCAATTGGGCCCCGACGATGATGGTAAAGAGTTCGATCAAAAGGTATACCGTTCCATGATTGGTTCTTTACTCTACTTATGTGCATCTAGGCCTGATATAATGCTTAGAAGTTGCATTTGTGCCCGATTCCAAGCGGCACCAAAGGAATCGCATCATTTAGCTGTGAAGCGAATTCTTCGATATTTGGCTTACACGCCAACACTAGGATTATGGTATCCAAAGGGCTCAAAGTTTGATCTAGTTGGATTTTCAGATGCTGATTATGCTTGTGACAAGGTTGATCGCAAGTCCACATCAGGCACATGTCATTTTCTTGGACGATCTCTTGTCTGTTGGTCTTCAAAGAAGCAGAACTGTGTATCACTCTCCACTGCTGAATCCGAATACATTGTTGCTGGACCTTGCTGCACTCAGCTTCTATGGATGAAGCAAACTCTCAAGGACTATGGCATCCACCTGAAGCATGTGCAACTCTACTGGGACAATGAAAGCGCCATCAAGATTGCCAACAACCCTGTTCAGCACTCGAAGACAAAGCACATTCAGATCCGTCATCACTTTCTCAGAGATCATGTCATGAAGGAAGACATTGATATCATTCACGTCAACACTGAAGAGCAATTGGCAGATATCTTCACAAAGCCCTTGGATGAGAAAAGGTTTTGCAAGTTGCGGTGTGAGCTAAATATCTTAGAATCCTCAAATGTGATGTGATTGGACACACATCCTAACGCTTATGCATGTTGATGACTTAGATGTGCAACACACGAAGTAACATATATCTTTGATCAATGAAGACTTACTCTCTAAGTGTGAATACATTAACGTGGATTTTGACTTTGGAGCGCCACGATAATTGTGCGTCATGTCTGGGTCTAATACTTCCTATACGGTGGGTAACGCCACCACCAAACTTTCTCGAAGATTTTCATTTGGCGTCATGATTGCATTATCTTCGCATTTGGTTTGTCTTCAACATTGATTTGACTTCAAGGTTTATCTTCGCAATGTTGATTTGATCTTTTCTGATATGTGTGTGTGTGTCTATATATATATATATATATATGTGTGTGTGTGTGTGTGTGTGTGTGTGTGTGTGTGTGTGTGTGTGTGTGTGTGTGTGTGTGTGTGTGTGTGTGTGTGTTCTGTCCTCTACATCATTCACTTATAGCTATGTCTTCAAACTTGCCTTTTTCTGAACTAAGTGAATGTGATCGGACCCTAACCCTTTCTATGCTTCTTCCTCAAATTATGTCTATCTATTCATATGTATTCTATTGAAACGTGTCAAATATCTTCACTATGTCCTTGTCAGCTGAAGATACAGAGACACACATTTAAACCTGCTTTTAATGTTATATCTCTTTTGCCTGAATACCGGAGAAGCCGGAACGACCACCCGACAAACCAGGCATGTGTGGGAACATGGAACAACTTCCAATGAGTTGCATGCATGCCATGTGTCCATCAGATGTGAACCGCCAGGGGCACTTGTGTAATTGCGCTGCGCAACCCTTTACCTTATAAATACTCATCCAGCACGGTCATTATCTCCTCTTCCACCTCGCCACCTCGCTCAAACCCTAGCGCCACCGCTAGATCGCGTCGACGCCGGACACAAAGCGCTTAGCTGCCGTGACCTCCTCGACATCGTCCTCACGCTCGCCACGGATCTCGTCTTCTCCATCGCTGCCGTAGGTGTCTTCTGCCGCCAAGTTAGGGCATGAGAGATTGGACTGCTGATACGTCTTCGTCGTATCTACTTTTCCAAACACTTTTGCCCTTGTTTTGGACTCTAACTTGCATGATTTGAATGGAACTAACCCGGACTGACGCTGTTTTCAGCAGAATTGCCATGGTGCTATTTATGTGCAGAAACAAAAGTTCTCGAAATGACCTGGAACTTCACGCAGATTATTTTTGGAAATAATAAAAAATACTGGCGAAAGAATCAAGGCCAGGGGCCCACACCCTTTCCACGAGGGTGGGAGGCACGCCTGCCCCCCTGGGCGCGCCCCCTGCCTCGTGGGCCCCCTGGAGCTCCACCGACCTCAACTCCAACTCCATATATTCATGTTCGGGGAGAAAAAAATCAGAGAGAAGGATTCATCACGTTTTACGATACGGAGCCGCCGCCAAGCCCTAAACTCTCTCGAGAGGGCTGATCTGGAGTCCGTTCGGGGCTCCGGAGAGGGGAATCCATCGTCGTCGTCATCATCAACCATCCTCCATCACCAATTTCATGATGCTCACCACCGTGCGTGAGTAATTCCATCGTAGGCTTGCTGGACGGTGATGGGTTGGATGAGATTTATCATGTAATCGAGTTAGTTTTGTTAGGGTTTGATCCCTAGTATCCACTATGTTATGATATTGATGTTGCTATGACTTTGCTATGCTTAATGCTTGTCACTAGGGCCCGAGTGCCATGATTTCAGATCTGAACCTATTATGTTTTCATGAATATATATGTGTTCTTGATCCTATCTTGCAAGTCTATAGTCACCTACTATGTGTTATGATCCAGCAACCCCGAAGTGACAATAATCGGGACCACTCCTGGTGATGACCGTAGTTTGAGGAGTTCATGTATTCACTATGTGTTAATGCTTTGGTCCGGTACTCTATTAAAATGAGGCCTTAATATCCCTTAGTTTCCGCTAGGACCCCGCTGCCACGGGAGGGTAGGACAAAAGATGTCATGCAAGTTCTTTTCCATAAGCACACATGACTATATTCGGAATACATGCCTACATTACATTGATGAATTTGAGCTAGTTCTGTGTCACCCTATGTTATGAGTATTACATGATGAACCGCATCCGAGATAATTCTCCATCACCAATCCAATGCCTACGAGCTTTTCACATATTGTTCTTCGCTTATTTACTTTTCCGTTGCTACTATTACAATCACTACAAAACCCAAAAATATTACTTTTGCTACCGTTACCGTTACTTCCATATTACTTTGCTACTAAATACTTTGTTGTAGATACTAAGTTATCCAGGTGTGGTTGAATTGACAACTCAACTGCTAATACTTGGGAATATTCTTTGGCTCCCCTTGTGTCAAATCAATAAATTTGGATTCCATATTGTACCCTTGAAAACTGTTGTGATCCCCTATACTTGTGGGTTATCAAGACTATTTTCAGGCGCCGTTGCCGGGGAGCATAGATCTATTCTTTGAGTCACTTGGGATTATATCTGCTGGTCACTATGAAGAACCTGAAAGACGCGAAAACAAAAATTTATCCCTCAACTACGATGGGAGGTAAGGAACTGCCATCTAGCTCAGCACTTGATTCACCTTCTGTTTTGAGTAAGCTTGCGACACCTAAACCTGCTTCTGCTATTAATTCTGATATGTCGCATGTTATTGATGATGCCACTTCTGCTATGTGTGATACTTATGATGAAACTACTTCTATGCTTGATACTACTGTGCCACTTGGTGAATTTCTTGATGAACAACTTGCTAGGGCTAGAGAGAATGAAATTATTCAAACTGATAATATTGATGAAAGTGATGATGAAGACTCTCCCCCTAAATATGAATTGTCTGTTGTGCCTCAGGGCTATGTTATGGATGAAGAAACTGCTAGAGACTTTCTTGCTTGCAATGATAGAAGTGATCTTAAGAATTATTAACTAAGCTTAAACAAAAAACTCTAAATGCTAGAATTAAATATGATCCTGCTTATGCTACTTAACCTATCTTTGTTACTGATAGGGATTATGAATTCTCTGTTGATTCTGATATAATTTCTTTGGTTGAATCTGATCCTTTCTATGGCTATGAATATGAAACTGTTGTGGCACATCTTACTAAATTAAATGATATAGCCACCCTGTTCACTAATGATGAGAAATCTCGCTACTATTATATCCTTAAGATATTTCCGTTCTCATTAAAGGATGATGCTAAGATATGGTTTAATTCTCTTGATCCTGGTTGTGTGCATAGTCCCCAGGATATGATTTACTACTTCTCTGCTAAATATTTCCCTGCTCATAAGAAACAAGCTGCTTGAAGGGAAATATATAATTTTGGGCAAATTGAAGAAGAGAGTCTCCCACAAGCTTGGGGGAGGCTTCTCCAATTACTTAATGCTTTTCCTGATCATCCTCTCAAGAAAAATGAAATACTTGATATCTTTTATAATGGACTAACTGATGCTTCCAGAGACCACCTGGATAGTTGTGCTGGTTCTGTTTTCAGGGAAAGAACACTGGATGAAGCTAAAATTCTATTGAATAATATGTTGACAAATGAAAATAATTGGACACTTCCTCAACCAACTCCTAAGCCAACTCCGAAGAAGAGGGGTGTTCTATTTCTCAGTCCTGAAGATATACAAGAGGCAAAGAAATCTATGAAAGAAAAGGGTATTAAAGCTGAAGATGTTAAGAATTTACCTCCTATTGAAGAAATACATGGTCTTAATTTACTGCCTGTTGAAGAAATATATGGACTTAATTCATCATCTATTGAAGAAACACATGGTCTTGATAACCCGACACAGGTAGTAAAGGTAAATTCTCTCTATAGATATGATAAAGCTGAAATCCCTCCTACTAAGTTTGCTAGCCAATGTTTGGATGAGTTTGATAATTTTATGGTTAAGCAAGAAGACTTTAATGCTTATTTTGGTAGACAATTGAAACAAAATGCTTATATGATTGAACACTTGGGTGATTATATGTCTAGAGTTAAAGGTGAACTTAAACTCATTAGTAAACATGGTTCTATGGTTACCACTCAAGTAGAACAAGTACTTAAAGCTCAAAATGATTTGCTCAATGAATTGAATAATAAGAATAATGACTATGTGATGACCCACAAGTATAGGGGATCTATCGTAGTCCTTTCGATAAGTAAGAGTGTCGAACCCAACGAGGAGCAGAAGGAAATGATAAGCGGTTTTCAGCAAGGTATTCTCTGCAAGTACTGAAACAAGTGGTAACAGATAGTTTTGTGATAAGATAAATTGTAACGAGCAACAAGTAACAAAAGTAAATAAGGTGCAGCAAGGTGGCCCAATCCTTTTTGTAGCAAAGGACAAGCCTGGACAAACTCTTATATAAGGAAAAGCGCTCCCGAGGACACATGGGAATATCGTCAAGCTAGTTTTCATCACGTTCATATGATTCACGTTCGGTACTTTGATAATTTGATATGTGGGTGGACCGGTGCTTGGGTGTTGTTCTTACTTGAACAAGCATCCCACTTATGATTAACCTCTATTGCAAGCATCCGCAACTACAACAAAAGTATTAAGGTAAACCTAACCATAGCATGAAACATGTGGATCCAAATCAGCCCCTTACGAAGCAACGCATAAACTAGGGTTTAAGCTTCTATCACTCTAGCAACCCATCATCTACTTATTACTTCCCAATGCCTTCCTCTAGGCCCAAATAATGGTGAAGTGTTATGTAGTCGACGTTCACATAACACCACTAGAGGCTAGACAACATACATCTCATCAAAATATCGAACGAATACCAAATTCACATGTCTACTAATAGCAAGACTTCTCCCATGTCCTCAGGAACAATCGTAACTACTCACAAAGCATATTCATGTTCATAATCAGAGGGGTAGTAATATGCATAAAGGATCTGAACATATGATCTTCCACCAAATAAACCAACTAGCATCAACTACAAGGAGTAATCAACACTACTAGCAACCTACTAGCACCAATCCCGGACTTAGAGACAAGAATTGGATACAAGAGATGAACTAGGGTTTGGAGATGAGATGGTGTTGTTGAATATGTTGATGGAGATTGGCCTCTCCCGATGAGAGGAGCGTTGGTGATGACGATGGTGTTGATTTCCCCCTCCCGGAGGGAAGTATCGCCGGCAGAACAGCTCTGTCGGAGCCCTAGATTGGTTCCGCCAAGGTTCCGCCTCGTGGCGGCGGAGTTTCGTCCCGAAAGGTTACTTCCTATTTTTTTCTTGACGAAAGAATTCATATAGCAGAAGATGGTCATCGGAGAGCCACCAAGGGGCCCACAAGGTAGGGGGCGCACCCTAGGGGGGGCGCCCCCCACCCTCGTGGACATGGTGTGGGCCCCCTGGCCTTCATCTTTGGTGAGGATTTTTTATTATTGAATATAAGATATTCCGTGGAGTTTCAAGACTTTTGGAGTTGTGCAGAATAGGTCTCTAATATTTGCTCCTTTTCCAGCCCAGAATTCTAGCTGCCGGCATTCTCCCTCCTTATGTAAACCTTGTAAAATAAGAGAGAATAGCCATAAGTATAGTGACATAATGTGAAGTAACAGCCCATAATGCAATAAATATCGATATAAAAGCATGATGCAAAATGGATGTATCACTATGCTGTTAGGGTGGCTACTAGAACTAGTAAAATGACTCGAGAACCTTTATATCCTGAAGGCCATCCTGTAGGATCTTGAGAGGATGTGTCTAGAGGGGGGGGTGATTAGACACTTAGTGCTAAAGTTGCAATTTTTAAACTTTTTGGGTTTAAGTGGAGTTTAGGCACAATTTCAACATTCATAATACATATCAAGCAAGCATGCAAAGAGTATATGAGCAGCGGAAAGTAAAGCATGCATCTTGCAAGAATGTAAAAGGAAGGGTTTGGAGAATTCAAACGCAATTGGAGACACGGATGTTTTTGGCGTGGTTCGGATAGGTGGTGCTATCCTACATCCACGTTGGTGGAGACTTCAACCCACGAAGGGTAACGGTTGCGCGAGTCCATGGAGGGCTCCACCCATGAAGGGTCCATGAAGAAGCAACCTTGTCTATCCCACCATGGCCGTCGCCCACGAAGGACTTGCCTCACTAGCGGTAGATCTTCACGAAGTAGGCGATCTCCTTGCCCTTACAAACTCCTTGGTTCAACTCCACAATCTTGTCGGAGGCTCCCAAGTGACACCTAGCCAATCTAGGAGACACCACTCTCCAAGAAGTAACAAATGGTGTGTTGATGATGAACTCCTTGCTCTTGTGCTTCAAATGATAGTCTCCCCAACACTCAATTCTCTCTCATAGGATTTGGATTTGGTGGAAAGAATATTTGAGTGGAAAGCAACTTGGGGAAGGCTAGAGATCAAGATTCATATGGTAGGAATGGAATATCTTGGCCTCAACACAAGGGTAGGTGGTTCTCTCTCAGAACATATGAGTTGGAAGTGTAGATGTGTTCTAATGGCTCTCTCCATGAATGAAGAGGAGGTGGAGGGGTATATAAAGCCTCCACACAAAATCTAACCGTTACACACAATTTACCAATCTCGGTGGGACCGAATCAACAAACTCGGTCGGACCGATTTAGTAAACCTAGTGACCGTTAGTGATTTTCGGTGGGACCGATATGCAACTCGGTAGGACCGATATGGTTAGGGTTAGGGCATAATGTAATCTCGGTGAGACCGATTACACAAACTCGGTGAGACCGATTTGGTAATAAGCTAACCAGAGGGTTGGTCAGCTAAACTCGGTGGGACCGATTTGCTCTTTCGGTGAGACCGAAAAGTTACAAAAAGGAAACAGAGAGTTTACATTGCAATCTCGGTGGGACCTCTCTCGAGTATCGCTTTGACGATCGCTTTGATGTAATTGTGCGGAATTGAGTCTACAACAACCCTGGAAAATTTCGTCGAGTTCCGATGGAGGAATCTCTGGCAATCCACGATATACCGGAGCCCTGTCAAATCTGGACGGGAATTTGGATGTGTTTAGGGCGTGGTGTCCAGCTTCTACCTCGGACGTTCTTTGGAAGATCCAACCGTTGATCGGCTGCGGAATTCCTGTATCTACCACCTCTCAAAATTTAAGCTCGATCCGACCGTCCAAACTCCGGGAACCTTCCGATTAGTGCATCACTTTTCGGATCTGTTTTCTGCGCGAAAACGTATCCGACCCGAGTTCATCTTTTCTATGAACGGGATTTCGGACATCCCTTTTGAAGGAAGTTTTGTATGGGGTATTGTGTTTTGTTCCCGAACACATCCCACTAACTTTAAGATCTTTTGAACATGATCTTCAACATCAGGCTGGTGTCAAACCAGTCCGGCAACATTACTCCACGGCTGCCGACCTGCGCTAAGACACGACGTCACTTTGTTGAGCCGAGCTCAACTTCTTTGGATCATCGCCTCGGCAAGCCGAACAAGAGTCCGGCATCGTGAAGGATAAAACATCACCAACATCGCCGCCCCACGGATTATACAGAGCGGGCATACCGGCATCGCCGCACGGTTGCTTCATCAAGCCGGCATCGACCACGTCACGACCTGCATCGACAGGGCCGCACTATTGCTTCTTCAAGCTGGTGTCCATCACGCCGACCTACTTCGACTCATCGGCTGACATCGGGGCTTTGACATCTCGGCTGGACCGGGGGCTTCGCCATCTCTTCATCAACCTACTCCGGACACTTCAGCGTCGTTAGCCGACCAGCTCCGTCACGTTAGCTGGGCCGAGGGCTTTGCCTCGGCGAGCCAACCTTTACCAGCATTGCCATGCCGTCGTTTTACCGCCCGTCGGGCAATGGGTGTGCGGAGCGAGTCCCAATTTTGGGAATCACCTTTCTTCGGATTGCTACAACAAATAAACCAGGTGCTATCAATCCCTAATATTTTTTGCTTGTTTGGGTTCGTTTTTTCCAAGGAATTATTACTCTGGTTTGTCCATCATATGTACACAGGTCTATCAAATGGTGGCCTCATTCACGACAGTCGCATGGTGGTTCGGTCAGTTTCCATACATAGTCCAGCGACGCTGCATCCGGAGCTCGGACCGACCTGCGAATTCAGGCTTTGCCACGCCTTTACCGCATCACGCCGACGCCCTGCATTGACATTGACTTCGGCGCCAGGACATATTTGTTTTATTTCTCACTTTGCATAAATTATTCATTATGCAACGATTTTTTTTAATTATCATTATTACTATTATCTCCGGTTTGCACTATTTTTTGTGCACAGGAAAATGATCCGGGGACTTCGGCGTCACTCTGCCGGTCTGCATTGACCGTGCTATGTCACTACTTCGGCGTGTCGAGCTCTCCGCTCCGCCACCTCGGGACTAGCTTGGGGGATGGAACCTTGCCCCGCATCAAGCTCGGACCGCGTCATCAATACCGAACACATTAACCAGCTAAGTCGCTTTCATGCTCAAAGCTTTAAATTTCTAACTTACGTTCGGTTCGACCAAGCATTATACTTTTTTGGAAAAAAGTTGCTTGCAAAAAAATTTCCTTGTCCAAACTTTGTTTGTGACGCATAAATTCAAATACCCCGTTTACTTTGGGGCTTCCTTTATGAAGCTTTTCCTGTTGCATATGATTATACTTGTACGGCTTCGTTCCTTGTTCGTGTATTACGCCACAATATGCACCATATTGACTTAAGCAATTTGCAAGCTGGATTGCCTCGCTCCTGTGTTTACCCCTACGTTCCCGATTGTTCGGCTAGGTTGTAAAGGGAGCACCTCTGCGATTGTCACGATCGGGTCGCCCGAGCCGGACCTCAGACTGGGTGAAGCCGAAAGCTAGCGCTCTTATAGTTTTCAATGATGGTCGGCGCACAATGGAACTCATGAGTACAAAAAATCTATTGCACAAGTCTCATAATAACAATGAGCACCGAAGAAAGGTATCGGTGGGGGTACTATTTTCTTCGAAGATGCTTCTTACACTTCGCAGTAATATAGCATAAGTTCCCTGAGCGCGCTTTGTCTGTTACAGCCTTATGGCCTGATTGCCTGGTTATTGGAAACACCGTCGATATTCTCGACCGATGGAGTACATAACACTTTTCGGTCCTTGACAGAAGAGGGAGAAGCCGACGGTCGGTTAAGACGCGTTTAAAGTTCGGTTGAACATAGATATGATATAAGTACTTCGGTACATGCAATCATTCTCCTACCCAAGTCACTTGGGGGCTCTTAAGTTTATTCGAGCCGTTTTATAATAAGTGTTCTTCTTCTTAGTCGTTGCAAAGTTTTATTATTATTATTTATTTATCACTCCTTTTTTCGACACGAGTGTGCGGTCACTAGCCGGGGAGCCTAATTTCTCTCTCAAAGCCGCTAGAGTTCAGTTTGCTAAAATGGCCTGATGAGAAGTACTCCGCCCTCGGGATAGGAGGTTGAAGCCGTAGGCTGACCTGCTCGAAGTCTTGAGATAGGATGTATCATGTTAAAGCACGACAGAAGCACTTCTTTTTTCTAAGACCAATTTTCGGATTGGCACCGAACACTTGATATTGTTCGGACGTCATGTTTTTACTGACGTTTCTTGGTTTTCCAAGCTTTTTGGCACTTTTAAACTATTTGTGCTTTTCCAGCATTAGTCTCGCAGTGCAACGCCGGACACCTTTCACGGATTCGGCAAAAACATTCTCAGATATTGCTATATATGCATCGGTTTCGAATTGTGTCTTCGGTCAATAGTTGGGTTGCCCGGCTCCTGCACTTGCTTCCTACGTTCTGTTTTGTTCGGCTAAGCGTGCAAAGGGAGAACCACTGCGATTGTGCTTCCAGCTCACATGGTTAAGCACCTCAGTGGAGAAAGCCGAAAACTGACTGTCACAATAAGCGTAAACTGGTCAGCGATCCGATGACTATGTTAAATAACAGGCCGTTCATAACATTGGTCGAAGTGTTTACGGCTTGACCTCGACTGTCGCCGAACACTATCGGGGGCTATTAACTAGCCTCCCAAACTAAATCCTTGATATTTTGCTCTTACATTGGAGCTGAGGTTTTATGATAATGCTTAGCATGACAACCCAAAGAAAGGAACCGATAGCGGGACTATTTTCTTTGGAAGACATTTCTTCTGTTAAACAGTAATATAACATATCTCTTCGCGTACCTTTGTTTATAAAACCGTATGGCCAGATTGCCTTGTTTGTCGTCCTCATAAAGGCTTTATAAAGTAAGACAAACAC
Source organism: Aegilops umbellulata (assembly GCA_032464435.1). Lineage (NCBI taxonomy): Eukaryota > Viridiplantae > Streptophyta > Magnoliopsida > Poales > Poaceae > Aegilops > Aegilops umbellulata. Next base: position 339,968,305 of record CP136058.1, read on the forward strand.
TCCTCGGCTACTGGCCGAGGAGGTGGAAGCCGATGGTCGGTCCACAAAGTTTTGTACAATGCAGATCCGAGCATTAAATGACGTAAAGTACTTGGATACATAGAGTCATTACACACAATTCGTGATTTTACTATGGATATCGATCCTTAATTCGGCCACCCGTGCCCGCATTAAGGCTCAGGGGCTACTGGGCGTCGGGCTTATTATTTAAACATATTAAAGGGGCACATCGATCCCCTGATCTGGTGTTGCCACCCGACCAGTGTCTCGGGGGGCTACTGTTGCTTGTCCAATGCAGAAAATTTTATGTGCAATATGGTTTCCGATGAGATTTTGATCCTCAGGTTGGTCAGCCGCACCCAACCTGAGTCTCGAGCCGCTTTTAGTGTCCCGAGGTATTCTGCCGAGCTAGGACTTGATCCTCAGGCCAATTTTGCAAATCGACCTGAGTCTCAGCGGCTACTGGGATCAGCGGTCTTATGTCATCCTTCATGTGCATCTCGGGTTTTAGACCGATACCCACCTTGAGGGCTACCGGCTATATATCTCGGCAGAGAATAAATTGCACCAATCAAAAATAATGACAAAAATCGGCCCACATTCGGGGTGGTGCACCACCTCGGAAGCAGTCCGGCATAAAGCTCATGCGCTAGTGGTTGGCTCCATAGAGGGCATTTCCGGCATTAAGCTCGGCTAAAATCCTTCAAACTTCTTTGAACCAAGGTGATTTACGACACCTCGGATACAGTCCAGCGTTGGAGCTCGGATACAGTACGGCGTTGGAGCTCGGATACATAGTCCGGCATTGGAGCTCGGATATATTCCGGCATTAGAGCTGAGAAGCGATCTGGCATTGGTGCTCGGCTGCAAAGGATACCTCGAATGCAGTCCGGCGTTGGAGCTCGGACGCAAGAGGACACTGCCTCCCGGGAACAACTTCAAACCCGAGGTGTGGCATAAAAATAAACAAGGCATTGATAAAGGCCGGAAACTTAAAGGGGCTCCTCGGATACCCGACATGTAAACCCGTCGAATGCATTTCGGCGATCCTCAAGATCGAAGATAAAGAATATTTGTTGAACCAGTTTTCAAGACCGACGACCGAAGATGAAGAACAGTTCGGAAGAATCGAGGAGCGTCCCTAACTTGAAGACCAGTTCAGGGGGCTACTGACGGTGTCCTGGACTAGGGGGTACTCACCACATCGTCTCCCAATCTATTAGATTGGGCCGAGGACCCCCATGGCCATATACTCATGGGCCAATTCAGACAGCTGCCGCATACAAGGAAGATTCCACAAGACTTGGCGATCAAGACAAGGACTCCTCCCCACCGGCGTATTCGGCTAGGACTCTTGTTATCCTAGGCCTCTGGTGCATTATATAAACCGAGGCCTGGCTAGTCGACAAAACAGACAACTTCATCATACAACAATCATACCATAGGCTAGCTTCTAGGGTTTAGCCTCCTTGATCTCGTGGTAGATCTACTCTTGTACTACCCATATCATCAATATTAATCAAGCAGGAGTAGGCTTTTACCTCCATCGAGAGGGCCCGAACCTGGGTAAACTTCGTGTCCCCTGTCTCCTGTTACCATCCAGCCTAGACGCACAGTTCGGGACCCCCTACCCGAGATCCGCCGGTTTTGACACCGACAAGGCTCATTAAGCAACACCTCATCCCTCCTTGATAGTATTGGCTTTTTCCTATAGACTCAATGTGATCTTCGATCACTAAAATGTAAAATGAAGAGTCTTGAGCTTGAGGCTTTAGCCAATCCTTTGTCCTTAGCATCTTGAAGGAGTTCCCACATCCTTTAGTCCATGCCACTCCATTGTTGAACTTATCTGAAACATACTAGATAAAAATGTTAGTCCAACAAGAGATATGTTGACATCAATTATCAAAACCACCTGGTGAGCACTTGTGCTTTCACATCCTAAGAGAATTGAGCAGGACTCTCAGAGAAATAATATTGATGCACCTAATCCTTCTAAAAATAAGAAAAGGAAAAATGATAGGACTTTGCATGCTTCTAGTGAATCTGTTGTTGATACACCTGAGAATCCCAATGATATTTCTATTTCTGATGCTGAAACACAATCCGGTAATGAACATGAACCTAGTGATAATGTTAATGATGATGTTCATGTTGATGTTCAACCTAGCAAAGATAATGATATAGAAATTGAACCTGCTGTTGATCTTGATAACCCACAATCAAAGAATCAACGTTATGATAAGAGAGACTTCGTTGCTAGGAAGCACGGTAAAGAAAGAGAACCATGGGTTCAGAAACCCATGCCTTTTCCTCCCAAACCATCCAAGAAAAAGGATGATGAGGATTTTGAGCACTTTGCTGAAATGATTAGACCTATCTTTTTGCGTATGCGTTTGACTAATATGCTCAAAATGAATCCTTATGCTAAGTACATGAAAGAAATTGTTACAAATAAAATAAAGATACCGGAAGCTGAAATTTCCACCATGCCTGCTAATTATACTTTTAAGGGTGGAATACCAACGAAACTTGGAGATCCAGGAGTACCCACTATACCATGCTCCATTAAAGAAAATTATGTTAAAACTGCTTTATGTGATCTTGGAGCCGGTGTTAGTGTTATGCCTCTCTCTTTATATCGGAGACTTGATTTGAATAAGTTGACACCTGCTGAAATATCTTTGCAAATGGCTGATAAATCAACTGCTATACCTGTCGGTATTTGTGAGGATGTGCCTGTTGTGGTTGCAAATGTTACTATTTTAACAGACTTTGTTATTCTTGATATTCCCGAGGACGATAGTATTTCTATTATTCTTGGGAGACCCTTTTTGAATACTGCAGGGGCTGTTATTGATTGCAACAAAGGCAATGTCACTGCATGCATCAAGCAGGAATTAAGGAAGAATTTAGCGCGTATGTGTGTAACGCCGATCTTGTGAGCTTCGAGGCAGACAAGTGCCGTCAGTACCACTATCTCACTAGTTCCTCTGTGAGGAGGTTTGAATTTTCATCTTCACGCAATTTTCAAATTGTCCTGTTTGATCATTATGAAAATTCTTATACTATGGACTTAGAGGATTTTACCACTGCTTGCAAACTTCCACAATGGGGTAGTACTAGTGAACCTCGCAAATCTGAATTTAGAGATTTTCTTGCTATTATAACTTTGGGGGAATCTAGAGACATAGCACAAGCTACCATAGGGAGCATTCATTTTCCTGCTATACATTATTTTGCTCTCTTCATAGGTAGGTGCATAAATGGTAAGGATGAAGCATGTCACATGTGTGTCCCTGACCTCAGTGTTCTCAGGAGTGCTGTGTTAGGGGATAAACATTATAATTTGGGAGCCATTGTTGCATGTAGGTTTCATAATAATAGATTTAATGGAGATTTATTTGGTGGAATTTATGCAACCCGTTTAGCTAATTTTCTTGGTGTAACCATACGTGAGGATGATATTGAGTTTCCTTCTGCTTACTTAGATTATGAGGCTATGGTTCGTCATCGTTTTGTTGAGAGGAACGATCAGTTCCTCCAGTACCGACTAATCTTTGACAGACGATGCACCTATCACGTCGCTCTTCCTGCTTCTACCTTCTTTGACTTTTAGGTAAAGGGGAGATATTACATAAGCAGGGAGGAGGCGACCGAGTACGAGAGGAGGGCTGAGATAGCTCGCCTCCAAGCTGCAGCCCACAATGCAATGACTGCTGCATCTCAGTACGACCCCAACTACAACTTTGGATATCCGCCAGGCCATCCGTGGCAATAGACCAACTTAGGCCAAAAGCCTAAGCTTGGGGGAGTACGTATCTCTCATCGACATTACATTCATGTTTACACACTCATTGCTAGATGACAGTGCTCATACTTTTTCATTGTAATATCCATGTTAGTTTATTTTCTTTTTCTTGCTTTCTTCTTGTGTGTTTGATAAACATTAAGAAAAACGAAAAATTAGTTGTACCTTTTAGCTAGTTTACTTTCCATGTTGTGGTAGTAATAATTAAAATAAAAACCAAAAAGATTTCCCGTTCTTCTTTTGCTAGTTGGGAGCTTTCCCGTGTAAATAGTTTTATTTCTTCTCTTTTCTTTGGGGGTTGATAGGAGATGACCATAATGAAATTGTTGAAGTGTCTCTTATATGCATTATTGTTGATTTAACCAAGAGCCCATATTGCCTTGTCTTCCCCTGTTTATTGAATGCTCGCAGATTCCAGCTTAGTCCAATGCACGTGCACTATTATTATTCACATCGTTCGGTCGTGCGAGTGAATAGCAATTATGACGATATATGATGGACTGATTGAGATGGGAGAAGCTGGTATGAACTCGACCTCTCTTGTTTTTGTAAATATGATTAGTTCATCGTTCCTGATTCAGCCTATTATGAATAAACATGTTTGCAATGACAATTAGAGATTATAGTTGCTCGTGCCATGCTTGATTAGCTATGAGTTATAATGGTTTACCTTGCGTGCCAACATGCTATTAAAATGGTTGTGATGTGGTATGATAGGGTGGTATCCTCCTTTGAATGATTCAAGTGACTTGACTTGGCACATGTTCACACATGTAGTTGAAACAAATCAACATAGCCTTCACGATATTTATGCTCATGGTGGATTGTATCCTACTCATGCTTGCACTCAATGTTTATTAATTTTAATGCATGTTCATGACTGTTATTGCTCTCTAGTTGGTCACTTCCCAGTCTTTTGTTAGCCTTCACTTGTACTAAGCGGGAATACTACTTGTGCATCCAATCCCTTAAACCCCAAAGTTATGCCATATGAGTCCACTATACCTTCCTATATGCGGTATCTACCTGCCGTTCCAAGTAAATTTGTATGTGAAAAACTCTAAACCTTCAAATGAAATTCTGTTTTGTATGCTCGAATAGATCATGTATCAACTAGAGTTGTCCGTATCTTCCATGCTAGGCGGGTTATTCTCAAGAGGAGTGGACTTTGCTCCTCACTCACGAGAAAATGGCTGGTCACCGAGATGCCCAGTCCCATGCTTTATGCAAATCAAATCAAAATAATTGCAAACAAAACTCCCCCGGGACTCTTGTTAGTTGGAGGCACTCGTTGTTTCGAGCAAGCCATGGATTGATGCTTGTTGGTGGAGGGGGAGTATAAACTTTACCATTTTGTTTGGGAACCGCCTATAATGTGTGTAGCATGGAAGATATCGCCATCTCTTGGTTGTTATGTTGACAATGAAAGTATGCCGCTCAAAATATTGTTTATCTCTGCTTTAAAATCGAGCTCTGGCACCTCTACAAATCCCTGCTTCCCTCCGCGAAGGGCCTATCTATTTACTTTTATGTCGAGTCATCACCCTCTTATTAAAAAGCACCAGCTGGAGAGCACCATTGTCATTTGCATCTATTACTATTAATTTATATTAGGTATGCCTATGACTGGATCTCTTTTACCATGAATTACAATGTTTAGTCAGTCCTTGATCTTTAAAGGTGCTCTGCATTTATGTTTTGCGGTTTCAGAAAGGGCTAGCGAGATACCATCTTGTTATATCATATTACGATTATTTTGAGAAAGTGTTGTCATCCGAAATTTATTATTATTGCTCGCTAGTTGACTATGCCATTGACATGAGTAAACATGAGACCTAAATTTTATTGCGAATGTGGTTAGTTCATAATCTTTGTTGAAAACTTGAATGCTGGCTTTACATATTTACAACAACAAGAGCAAACAGAGTTTGTAAAAGTTTTTCTTTATCACTTTCAGTTTGTCAACTGAATTGCTTGAGGACAAGCAAAGGTTTAAGCTTGGGGGATTTGATACGTCTCTGTTGTATCTACTTTTCCAAACACTTTTGCCCTTGTTTTGGACTCTAACTTGCATGATTTGAATGGAACAAACCCGGACTGACGTTGTTTTCAGCAGAATTGCCATGGTGTTATTTATGTGTAGAAACAAAAGTTCTCGGAATGACCTGGAACTTCACGAATATTATTTTTGGAAATAATAAAAAATACTGGCGAAAGAATCAAGGCCAGGGGGCCCACACCGTTTCCACGAGGGTGGGGGCGCGCCCCCCTGCCTCGTGGGGCCCCTGGAGCTCCACCGACCTCTATTCCAACTCCATATATTCGTGTTCGAGGAGGAAAAAATCAGAGAGAAGGATTCATCGCGTTTTACGATACGGAGCCGCCGCCAAGCCCTAAACTCTTTGGGGAGGGCTGATCTGGAGTCCGTTCGGGGCTCCGGAGAGGGGAATCCGTAGTCGTCGTCATCAACCATCCTCCATCACCAATTTTGATGCTCACCGCCGTGTGTGATTAATTCCATCGTAGGCTTGCTGGACGGTGATGGGTTGGATGAGATTTATCATGTAATGGAGTTAGTTTTGTTAGAGTTTGATCCCTAGTATCCACTATGTTCTGAGATTGATGCTGCTATGACTTTGCTATGCTTAATGCTTGTCACTAGGGCCAGGAGGGCCATGATTTCAGATCTGAACCTATTATGTTTTCATGAATATATATGTGTTCTTGATCCTATCTTGCAAGTCTATAGTCACCTACTATGTGTTATGATCCGGCAACCCCGAAGTGACAATAATCGGGACCACTCCCGGTGATGACCATACTTTGAGGAGTTCATGTATTCACTATGTGTTAATGCTTTGGTCCGGTACTTTATTAAAAGGAGGCTTTAATATCCCTTAGTTTCCGCTAGGACCCCGCTGCCACGGGAGGGTAGGACAAAAGATGCCATGCAAGTTCTTTTCCATAAGCACACATGACTATATTCGGAATACATGCCTACATTACATTGATGAATTGGAGCTAGTTCTGTGTCACCCTATGTTATGACTGTTACATGATGAACCGCATCCGGGATAATTCTCCATCACCAATCCAATGCCTACAAGCTTTTCACATATTGTTCTTCGCTTATTTACTTTTTCCGTTGCTACTGTTACAATCACTACAAAACCCAAAAATATTACTTTTGCTACCATTACCGTTACTTCCATATTACTTTGCTACTAAATACTTTGCTGCAGATACTAAGTTATCCAGGTGTGGTTGAATTGACAACTCAACTGCTAATACTTGAGAATATTCTTTGGCTCCCCTTGTGTTGAACCAATAAATTTGGGTTGGATACTCTACCCGCGAAAACTGTTGCGATCCCCTATACTTGTGGGTTATCAACTGCTCGGGCTCCCTTCTGCCTCGTCTGTGGTAAATAAATCTCACTTTTTTATAGCCTTTTTGATATGTCAAATCCATCCACTTCAACCAAAAGTGGTTTCTACACTTCCAAATCTGGATTTGTCTCTTTCTGAGTCTCATATCTTGCAAAGTATATTCACTTATGCTTCATAACTAGTTAGATTCCTCACTTGTACTTATTCATGGATTCGTACAAATCTGGAACCAACTCACTTCAAATAAGTGAATGTCTTCGCACTATGAGGTCATTGTCTTCAAACTGATTTATCTTCAAAATCTTCTAAGAATGTATATGACCTCTTCCCCTTCCCTCGCATCTCTAATGCTGTCACAGGTACATGTCCGTGAGAGAATCCCTTGGTTCTCATAGTCTGCATTCATTTGCAGAATTCTTACAGCATCATATTGACTCCCCTGAAGCCAGTTCTTGTTTGACAAGTAGATGGAAGCCTTTCACTGTTTTGAGGCCTCTCTGTCTGAATATTATGGCATCTGAGAAATCTGCAAGGAAGGGTGGCAGGCAGCGCCGTGGAAATACCGCTTTAGATCTGCCTTCGGATCTGTATGAAATGTACAAGACTGGTCCTGAGGAGAACTATAATCAACGCAAGACCAGGATCCAATGGATCCGAAGATATTGGGTTGAACAGTGGTTCAAGTACAACTTCGTCACACCTGAATATGCTGAGAAGAACGCTATCAAGCGCCCGTGGGGTGATATTCTCTACACGAATCTGCAACCCAAGTCGAAGCCTGAAGCTTTTGCACAAGGCTTCTATCCTTGCATGGTCCGACACTACAAAAAATACACTTCCATGATGATACGTGTTTGTCACAGTAGGTCGCATTTTCTGTCATACATGTACATCCATGACGATTTTATGATAGAATCAAGATAGTCATACCTGTGCTGTCGTAGAAGTGTTCCATGACATTACCAAAATTATCATCACGGAAGTGTCCACTTCCATGATGATAAATCGCGCGTCACATAAGTGCTTTCGTCAAGGGTGACCGACACGTGGCATCCACCATAACGGAACGCCGTTAACCTATCGGGTCCAGTTTTGGATCCGATAACCCGTTAACAGCCGGGACCAATGGGGATTTTCCATGTGTAAAATCATCATTGGCTGGAGGAAACACGTGTCAGCTCCGCGTTGGCACAGGTGTCACTCATCCAATGGGCGAGATGCGCCTATGATATGTTGACACTTGGACCGGCCCAAAAGTGTCCCATAAAGTTTAAATGGGCCGGCCCAACTAAAGGCCCACAAGATTTTGCGGACCATAATGGGCCGGCCCAGCTAAAGGCCCACGAGATTTTGCGGACCATAATGGGTTGGCCCAGCTAAAGGCCCGCAAGATTTTGGCTGGCCCAGGTAAAGGCCCACAAGATTTTTGTTGGCCATAATGGGTCGGCCCAGGTGAAGGCCCACAAGATTTTTGTGGACCATAATGGGCCGGCCCAGCTAAAGGCCCACGAGATTTCGCCTACATTAATGGGCCAGCCCAGCTAAAGGCCCACAAGATTTTGAGGACCCTAGTAGGCCGGCCCATTAACTGGCGGCCATGTTTTGGGCCAAATGCCGGCCCATATTTGATCTGGTCCATTAATGGCCTGCCACGTTCTGGGCCTAATAATGGCCCATATGAGATCCGTCCTGTTAAAATCCTACCACGTTCTGGGCCAAATTACGGCTCAGATTAGGTCCGGCCCTTTAAGAGGCTTTGGGCTAAATTATGGCCCATATCAGATTCGGCCTGTCAACTGGACGCTATGCTTTGGGCCCACTTGCTAAAGGCCCATTTAGTAATTCGACCTGATATTAGTTTCGGCCTGTTAAGGGCCTATTTAACATTTCAGCCCTATATTAATTTCGGCCTGTTAAAAGCCCGTCATATAGTTGGGCCTAACTACGGCCTGGTTTGCATCCGGCCTGCTCGCAGCCGATAATCTGATTGGGCCAAACAAGGACCGAGACAATTTTGGCCTGTTAAAAGCCCGTCATTTGCTTGGCACAATCATGGGTCGGGGTCCATTTCGGGCTGATGTCGGCCCGTGAGCTGTTCGGCACGTTTCAGGCCCAACCTACTTCTCAGCCTCCTAAAAGCCCGTTGAGTTTTCTTCCGAAAAGAGGGTCGGTGGTTTACCCGGCCTATTAAAAGCCTGAATCTAATAGTGGGCCAGTTTACATTTAGGCCTTTTAACGGACCAAGATGACGGGGCCCATGATGCGGATCATACATCGTGATTGCATGATGGCCCGATTATGTACCGTAATTTTACGGTTTGGCCGGTTTACTACAAAGACAGGATATATATACAGTAAAATAACTGCAGCATCGTGAATAAAAAAACCTAGACTATACAATAAAGAAATTACGACATATTTCATCCACTGGGCATCAAAGTTCACCACTATGATAATAAAGCACAAGCAGACAGCAGATTACATACACTGGGCATCAAAGATCGCCACAAGTGCAAATAAACACACCGACAAAATAATATACAAAACTGACAGCACTTCAATAGAGTTCAAGAAAGGTTAGCCCTGCTGGGGAGCTGCAGCGCAAGCAACTGAGCAAGCTGATGAGACCGCGCTTGTTTAACACTTATATCCTCCTCACTCTAAAAGATAAACAAGCAGACAGATGACAGGTTTTGCACATAAAAGTATCAATGCTGACAATTCATCACATTTCTTACTGACAAATAAAGTGACACATCTTAAAATTGCATTAACACAATATGGTATTGTTCAGGTCAAGACATGGCAGGAAATGACATTGTGAAGGAGTTGGCAGCTTCACGACATGACTTGATTACAGATCGAGAACTCATAAGTATCAATGGTTAGTGTGTTGTCAATTTATCCCATTTCAGATTGGCAAATAAAGAGACGGTTTAAATAATAGTATAATGATATGACATTGTTCATAGTTAAGACATTGCATAATATGACATTGTGTTGTAGTGGGTAGGTTCACCACACCACTGGATTACGGGTCAAGAACAGAAGCATACATGCAGTGCAAAAGAAGATCACTTGCTCTGTATAGTTTAATTTACATGGTATGAAGAAGGAACTTGGTTGTATAACTGAAAACTTAAATTGAGATGGACAAACTTTTGTTTATGAACTACATAATAAACTTTAAACATGCAATTTGATGCAAACACCAAAACTAAACAGCGGTTGCAGTCATGCCTAACCAAATATACACACAACAAAGTTTGAAGGCTTGAGAAGGACAAACTTACATTATTGGTGAAGACAGGCTCTATAAAGCCCTTGTCCATGCTGATGGGGGGGGCAATTCAAGAAGTTTACCACAGAATCTTATTCATAAGCATTGCCTTTATTCTACATTTTGTTAAGAGTAAATATAGATGTGATAATAGAAGAAAAAATAGAGAATATTTAAGATAAGATGAAGAGTGATGCTACATAACCAAGTAGCTATAAATGTAAGTACGGCGATACAGGCAAAAGGTACAGCCAAGAACAATGCACAGCTAAACTTCTTCAGTAACATCGGTGTTATCCAACCTTATGGTAAGAGTAAATATAGATCTGATGTGTAGAAAATGGAGGGCAAAGGAAAATAAGCTGCAGAGTGATGGTACATGAACAACTACGTGTCAATATAAGTACACCGATAAAGGACATCAAGTACTTACAAGAACAATGCAGAGCTAAAAAATTTCATTGGCATTGGATATATTCTACACTAATGTAACCATTTATACAGATAAGATAATTTGGAGCGAACAATTGATAATCAAGTGATACATCTCCAACATATCTACAATTTTTGATTGCTCCATGCTATATTATCTACTGTTTTGGACTATATTGGGCTTTATTTTCCACTTTTATATTATTTTTGGGACTAACCTATTAACCGGAGGCCCAGCCCACAATTGTTGTTTTTTGCCTATTTCAGTGTTTCGAAGAAACAGAATATCAAACGGAGTCCAAACGGAATGAAACCTTCGGGAACGTGATTTTCTCACCAAACGTGATCCAGGAGACTTGGACCCTACTCCAAGGAACAAAAGAGGCGGTCACGAGGGTGGGGGGCGCCCCCCCTAGGGCGCGCCCCCTGCCTCGTGGGCCCCTCGGAGCTCCACCGACGTACTCCTTCCTCCTATATATACCTACGTACCCCCAAACGATCAGAGAGGGAGCCAAAAACCTAATTCCACCACCGCAACTTTCTGTAGAAACGAGATCCCATCTTGGGGCCTGTTCTGGAGCTCCGTCGGAGAGGGCCGTCATCATGGAGGGCTTCTACATCATCATAGCCACTCCGATGAAGTGTGAGTAGTTTACCTCAGACCTTTGGGTCCATAGTTATTAGCTAGATGGCTTGTTCTCTATTTTTGGATCTCAATACAATGTTCTCCCCCTCTCTCGTGGAGATCTATTCGATGTAATCTTCTTTTGGCGGTGTGTTTGTTGATACCGATGAATTGTGGGTTTATGATCAAGTCTATCTATGAATAATATTTGAATCTTCTCTGAATTCTTTTATGTATGATTGGTTATCTTTGCAAGTCTCTTCGAATTATCAGTTTGGTTTGGCCTACTAGATTGGTTTTTCTTGCCATGGGAGAAGTGCTTAGCTTTGGGTTCAATCTTGCGGTGTCCTTTCCCAGTGACAGAAGGGGCAGGAAGGCACGTATTGTATTGTTGCCATCAAGGATAACAAGATGGGGTTTTTATCATATTGCATGAAACTATCCCTCTACATCATGTGATCTTGCTTAAGGTGTTACTATGTTTTTAACTTAATACTCTAGATGCATGCTGGATAGCGGTCGATGAGTGGAGTAATAGTAGTAGATGCAGGCAGGAGTCGGTCTACTTGTCTCGGACATGATGCCTATATACATGATCATACCTAGATATTTTCATAACTATGCTCAATTCTGTCAATTGCTCAACAGTAATTTGTTCACCCACCATAGAATACTTATGCTCTTGAGAGAAGCCACTAGTGAAACCTATGGCCCCCGGGTCTATTCTCATCATATCAATCTCCATCACTTTATTATTTCTTTGCTTTTTTACTTTGCCTTTTACTTTTCACTTTGCATCTCTATACCAAAAATACCAAAAATATTATCTATCATCTCTATTAGATCTCACTCCCGTAAGTGACCGTGAAGGGATTGGCAACCCCTAATCATGTTGGTTGCGTTGAGCTATTGTTTTGTGTAGGTACAAGGGACTTGCGTGTAGCCTCCTACTGGATTGATACATTGGTTCTCAAAAATTGAGGGAAATACTTACGCTACTTTGCTGCATCATCCTCTCCTCTTCTGGGAAATCCAACGCAGTGCTCAAGAGGTAGCAAGAAGAATTTCTGGCGCCGTTGCCGGGGAGGCTTACGCAAGGTCAAGTCAAGATTTGGACTCCCGACAACGAGCCATTTCTGCCGCCGTTGCCGGGGAGTCTGCACAAAAGTAAACATACCAAGTACCCATCACAATCCCTATCTTCCACATTACATTAGTTGCCATTTGCCTCTCGTTTTCCTCTCCCCCACTTCACCCTTGCCATTTTATTCGCCCTCTCTTTTTCGTTTGCCTTTTTCTCGCTTGCTTTTTGTTTGCTCGTGTGTTGGATTACTTGTTGGTCGCGATGGCTCAAGATACTACCAAATTGTGTGACTTCACCAATACCAATAATAATGATTTCCTTAGCACTCCGATTGCTCCTCTTGCCAATACTGAATCTTGTGAAATCAATACTGCTTTGCTGAATCTTGTTATGAAAGATCAATTCGCCGGCCTTCCTAGTGAAGATGCCGCTACTCATCTGAATAGCTTCGCTGATTTATGTGATATGCAAAAGAACAAAGATGTCGATAATGATGTTGTTAAATTGAAGCTATTTCCTTTTTCGCTTAGAGATCGTGCTAAAGCTTGGTTTTCGTCTTTGCCTAAAAATAGTATTGATTCTTGGAACAAGTGCAAAGATGCTTTTATCTCTAAGTATTTTCCTCCCGTTAAGATCATCTCTCTTAGAAACGACATTATGAATTTTAAGCAACTTGACCATGAAAATGTTGCACAAGCTTGGGAGAGAATGAAATTAATGATACGTAATTGCCCTGCTCATGGTTTGAATCTGTGGATGATTGTACAAAAATTTTATGTCGATTGAATTTCGCTTCTAGAAATCTTTTAGATTCAGCCACGGGAGGCACTTTTATGGAAATCACTCTAGTAGATGCTACTAAACTCCTAGATAATATTATGGTTAATTATTCTCAATGGCATACTGAAAGATCTACTAATAAAAAAGTGCATCTGATAGAAGAAATCAATGTTTTGAGTGGAAAGATGGATGAACTTATGAAATTATTTGCTACTAAGAGTGTTTCTTCTGATCCTAATGATATGCCTTTGTCTACTTTGATTGAGAATAATAATGAATCTATGGATGTGAATTTTGTTGGTAGGAATATTTTTGGTAACAACGCGTATAGAGGGAATTTTAATCCTAGGACTTATCCTCGTAATCCTTCTAATAATTATGGAAATTCCTACAACAACTCTTATGGAAATTTTAATAAGATGCCCTCTGAATTTGAGAATAGTGTTAAAGAGTTTATGAATTCACAAAAGAATTTTAATGCTTTGCTTGAAGAGAAATTGCTTAAAGTTGATGATTTGGCTAGGAACGTTGATAGAATTTCTCTTGAGGTTGATTCTTTAAAGCTTAGATCTATTCCTCCTAAGCATGATATCTATGAGTCTCTCAAAGCCATGATAATTTCCATTGATGAGTGCAAGAAAAGAACCGCTATGATGCGTGCTACGAAAGATGCCTTTATTAAAGCGTGTTCTTCCAATTCCTATGAAAATCAAGATGAAGATCTAAAAGTTATTGATGTGTCCCCTATTAAATCTTTGTTTTGCAATATGAATCTTGATGAAACTGAATATGATCTTCCTTTACCTAGAAGGCGTTCCAAAAATTCGGAGTATTTAGATCTTGATGATGAAATTGATAAAAGTGGGATTAAAATAAATAAAACCCTAGATGTTGCTAAACCCACTATATTGGATTTCAAGGAATTTAATTATGAAAGTTGCTCTTTAATTGATTGTATTTCCTTGTTGCAATCCGTGCTAAATTCCCCTCATGCTTATAGTCAAAATAAAGCCTTTACCGAACATATTGTTGATGCCTTGATGCAATCTTATGAAGAAAAACTTGAGTTGAAAGTTTCTATACATAGAAAACTCTATGATGAGTGGCAACCAACTATTAAAATTAAAATTAAAGATCAAGAGTTTTATGCTTTGTGTGATTTGGGTGCTAGTGTCTCCACTATTCCCAAAACTTTGTGTGATTTGCTAGATTTCCGTGATTTTGATGATTACTCTCTAAACTTGCATCTCGCGGATTCCATTATTAAGAAACCTATGGGAAGAATTAATGATGTTCTTATTGTTGCAAATAGGAATTATGTGCCAGTAGATTTTATCGTTCTTGATATATATTGCAATCCTTCTTGCCCTATTATTCTCGGTAGACCTTTCCTTAGAACGGTTGGTGCAATTCTTGATATGAAGGAAGGGAATATTAGATTTCAATTTCCATTAAAAAAGGGAATGGAACACTTTCCTAGAAAGAAAATAAAATTTCCATATGAAACTATCATGAGAGCCACTTATGGATTGCCTACCAAAGATGGCAATACCTAGATCTATCCTTGCTTTTATGCCTAGCTAGGGGCGCTAAACGATAGCGCTTGTTGGGAGGCAACCCAATTTTATTTTTAGTTTTTTTGTTTTTTCTTCTGTTTAGGAATAAATAATCCATCTACCTTCTGTTTAGATGTGGTTTTGTGTTTTAGTTAGTGTTTGTGCCAAGTTAGACCTATAGGATCTTCTTGGATGATAGTTATTTGATCTTGCTGTAATTTCCAGAAACTTTTTGTTCACGAAAACAATTGTTAAAAATCACCAGAACGTGATAAAATACTGATTCCAATTGCTGCTGATCAATAAACAAATTTTCTAGGTCGTCCTATTTTGGTAGATATTTTGGAAAATTTGCGTTAGTTACAGATTACTACAAACTATTCTGTTTTTGACAGATTCTGTTTTCGTGTGTTGTCTGCTTATTTTGATGAATCTATGGCTAGTAAAATAGTTTATAATCCATAGAGAAGTTGGAATACAGTATGTTTAACACCAATATAAATAAAGAATGAGTTCATTACACTACCTTGAAGTGGTGTTTTGTTTTCTTTCTCTAACGGAGCTCACGAGATTTCTATTGAGTTTTGTGTTGTGAAGTTTTCAAGTTTTGGGTGAAATCTTTTGATGGATTATGGAACAAGGAGTGGCAAGAGCCTAAGCTTGGGGGTGCCCATGGCACCCCCAAGATAATCCAAGGATACCAAAAAGTCAAAGCTTGGGGATGCCCCGGAAGGCATCCCCTCTTTTGTCTACTTCCATCAGTAATTTTACTTGGACTATATTTTTATTCACCACATGAAATGTGTTTTGCTTGGAGCGTCTTGTATTATTTGTGTATTTGTTTGTTAGTGTGCCACAATCATCCTTGCTGTACACACCTTTTGAGAGAGCCATACATGAATTGGAATTTGATAGAAGACTCTATGTGCTTCACTTATATCTTTTTGAGCGTTATAGTTTTGCTCTATGTGCTTCACTTATATCTTTTTGATCTTTATAGTTTTGCTCTTGTGCTTCACTTAGATCTTTTAGAGCACGGTGGTGGATTTGTTTTAAAGAAACTATTGATCTCTCATGCTTCACTTAGATTATTTTGAGAGTCTTAAATAGCATGGTAATTTGCTTAATAATAATAATATGCTTGGTATTCAAGATTTGTAAAACTTTCTTTTGAGTGCGTTGAATACTAAGAAAAGTTTGATGCTTGATAATTGTTTTGAGATATGGAGGTGATAATATCAAAGTCGTGCTAGTAGAGTAATTGTGAATTTGAGAAGTGCTTGTGTTGAAGTTTGTAAGTCCCGTAGCATGCACGTATGGTAAACGTTATGTAACAAATTTGAAACATGAGGTGTTATTTGATTGTCCTCCTTATGAGTGGCGGTTGGGGACGAGTGATGGTCTTTTCCTACCAATCTATCCCCCTAGGAGCATGCACGTAATACTTTGGTTTTTGATGGCTTGTAGATTTTTGCAATAAGTATATGAGTTCTTTCTGACTAATGTTGAGTCCATGGATTATACGCACTCTCACCCTTCCATTATTGCTAGCCTCTTCGGTACCGTGCATTGCCCTTTCTCACATTGAGAGTTGGTGCAAACTTCGCCGGTGCATGCAAACCCCGTGATATGATACGCTCTTTCACACATAAACCTCCTTATATCTTCCTCAAAACAGCCACCATACCTACCTATTATGGCATTTCCATAGCCATTCCGAGATATATTGCCATGCAACTTTCCACCATACCGTTCATCATGACACATTCATCATTGTCATATTGCTTAGCATGATCATGTAGTTGACATAGTATTTGTGGCAAAGACACCATTCATAATTCTTTCATACATGTCACTCTTGGTTCATTGCATATCCCGGTACACCGCCGGAGGCATTCATATAGAGTCATACTTTATTCTAGTATCGAGTTGTAATCATTGAGTTGTAAATAAATAGAAGTGTGATGATCATCATTTTCTAGAGCATTGTCCCAAGTGAGGAATAAAAAAATAAAAAAAGAGAAAGGCCATAAAAAATAAGAGAAGGCCCAAAAAAATGAGAGAAAAAGAGAGAAGGGACAATGTTGCTATCCTTTTCCACACTTGTGCCTCAAAGTAGCACCATAATCTTCATGATAGAGAGTCTCTTGTTTTGTCATTTTCATATACTAGTGGGAATCTTTCATTATATAACTTGGCTTGTATATTCCAATGATGGGCTTCCTCAAATGCCCTAGGTCTTCATGAGCAAGCAAGTTGGATGCACACCCACTTAGTTTCTTTTGTTGAGCTTTCATACATTTATAGCTCTAGTGCATCCGTTGCATGGCAATCCCTACTCCTTGCATTAACATCAATCGGTGGGCATCTCCATAGCCTATTGATTAGCCTCGATGATGTGAGAGTTTCTCCTTTTTTGTCTTCTCCACATAACCCCCATCATCATATTATATTCCACCCATAGTGCTATATCCGTGGCTCACGCTCATGTATTGCGTGAAGGTTTATGAGTTTGAGATTATTAAAGTATGAAACAATTTCTTGGCTTGTCATTAGGGTTGTGCATGATGAGGGCATTCTTGTGTGATGAAAATGGAGCATGACTAAACTATATGATTTTGTAGGGATGAACTTTCTTTGGCCATGTTATTTTGAGAAGACATAATTGCTTTGTTAGTATGCTTGAAGTATTATTATCTTTATGTCAATATGAACTTTTGTCTTGAATCTTTCAAATCTGAATATTCATACCACAATTAAGAAGATTTACATTGAAATTATGCCAAGTAGCACTCCGCATCAAAAATTCTCTTTTTATCATTTACCTACTCGAGGACGAGCAGGAATTAAGATTGGGGATGCCTGATACGTCTCCAACATATCTATAATTTTTGACTGCTCCATGCTATAATATCTACTGTTTTGGACTATATTGGGCTTTATTTTCCACTTTTATATTATTTTTGGTACTAACCTATTAACCGGAGGCCCAGCCTAGAATTGTTGTTTTTTTGCCTATTTGAGTGTTTCGAGGAAACAGAATATCAAACGGAGTCCAAATGGAATGAAACCTTCGGGAACGTGATTTTCTCACCAAACGTGATCCAGGAGACTTGGACCCTACTCCAAGGAACAAAAGAGGTGGTCACGAGGGTGCCCCCCTAGGGCGCGCCCCCTGCCTCGTGGGCCCCTCGGAGCTCCACCGACGTACTCCTTCCTCCTATATATACCTATGTACCCCCAAACGATCAGAGACGGAGCTCGTTGGAGAAGAAGACGTCGGCGTCGTGAGGTCGCTCCAGTGGCTCCAGCGGCGTCAGTGAGCACCAGTGGACCACCAGGAACACGCCACGTAGTCGGTTGAGCTCGAGAGGCAACGGAGTCGGAGGGGGCGGAGAAAGGGGATCGCCGGTGAGCTCGTGTCGAGAATAGCGGCCAGAGGCCTGCCTGGCCGGGCTGCGGCTTCCTACGGGGTCGTGGAGGTTCAGTGGGTGGAGAGGTGAGGAGAAATGAGCTCGGGAGGGGTCTATTTATCGGCGAGGCTGAGGCGGAGCTCAAGAGCTCGTCGGAGTCTTTGGAAGTAGTGCACGGTGACGAGGGGCGTCAGTGAGAGGGGGGAAAGTGGCCAGGGCTCACGCGGCCACTGTTCGAGCTTGGGGACGAGCACAGGACGCACGGGAGGGCATTGAGTCAAGCATGGGGGCACTGTGCTCCTCTGGCGCGGCGCGCACGTGATCGCTATGGCGTCTCCGGCATCTGAGAGCGGCAGCGAGGGTGTTGGGGAGGTGAAGCGAGGCTGGCTGGGCATGGTGCTGAGATGAGCACAAGCTCAACAGAGGCTCCGGCGCAGCTTAGAGCGCGGCGACTGCATGCCTGAGCCCGTGTCCTCATGCGGTCACAGCGTACTATGTCACCGTTAAGCCCAAGTGATGCCAAACCTTGTCTAGGCTGTCGACCATGGAGTGTTTTGGTTAGGAGAGGAGTGAACAAGCTACTAGGATGAGAGAGTTGATAACGGCACTTAATGAAAGTTTCTGGACAGAAACTTGTGGCAATTTTGTGATCAAACCAGGAAGAGTTAGGAGCTGAGCTTTGGGGTTTAGTGTTAGGTTACTAAGGTAATGATGCTCAAGAAAATTCAGCTCCAAAAGATCAAGGAATAATTCACTTGCTATACAAAATGCATTTCCTGACCAGAATGCAAATGAATTTCCCTAGCAAAATTGGGCCACATGACCACATGGTATTTTTGCATAGGGTGATGAGGCACTGTCCAAAGAGTCTGTGTGAATTTTCTTAGATTTTTGTGGGCAAGAAAAAGAGGGGTTGCTTTGGAGGGAAAGTGAAAATATTTCATTTTTAGGGTGAAAATGAATATTTTCCTTAGAAGAAAAAGTTTCCAAAGCAATGTGATGATGAATGAGAGGTCAAGATAGGTTGTGAGAGGTGAGGGAAGTCACTTGGGTGAAAATCAAAACAATGCCCAAGTGCTAAGTCCAAATGAATTAATTCAAAATCCAAATAAAAGCAAAAAGGCAAAGGAAAATCATGATGGCAAAAACCAGGGTGTCAGAAACCTCCCCCACTTAAGATGAATCTCGTCCTCGAGATTCAGTTGCTTGGGAAAACAATTCTGGATAAGACGCTCTCAAAAAGTCCTCTCTTTCCTAGGTTGCTTCTTCCTCGGCGTGATGCTCCCACTGTACCTTATAAAACTTAATCACTTTACTACGAGTGACTCTTTCCATTTCTTCCAATATTCGGGATGGTTTATCCTCATAGGTTAAATCCTTAGCAAGCTCTATCTCTTCCATATCAGTCCTTTTCTCGGGTGGCGTATACATCTCCTTAACTGTGAGACATGAAACACATGGTGCACTTCTAACAGTTCCGGTGGTAGTTCCAACTGGTAAGCCACTGTACCAACTCTGGACATAGCTGGGAATGGGCCAATATAGTTGCGTGCAAGTTTTCCTCGGGTCTAAAATCTCTTGACTCCTTTCATGGGGGTGACTTGGAGGTAAACATACTCTCCTAGTTCAAAACTAATCTGTCGGTGCTTGGAGTCATAATAGCTCTTTTACCGGGACTTGGCCACTTGTAGTCTATCTCGGATCTCTTTGACTTGTTTTTCAGCCTCCATCATTAAGTCAGTTCCGAAAATGCGGCTATCTCCGGTGTGAGGCCAGTTTAGCGGACTGCGTCACTTACGGCCATACAGAGCTTCATAGGGTAACATCTTGAGACTGGTGTGGAAACGGTTGTTGTATGAGAACTCTGCATAAGGTAAACAATATTCCCACTTGGGTCCTTGGGCCAGAGCACATGCTCGAAGCATATCTTCGAGTATTTGATTTACTAACTCAGTCTACCCGTCTGTCTGAGGATGATATGTGGTGCTGCACTTTAGTGTGGTCCCCAAAGCTTGATGGAGACGTGACCAGAATGTTGAGGTAAAGAGAGAACCTTGGTCGGAGGTGATAGTCCTTGGTACTCCATGTAAACTGACGATTATGGAAACATATAGTTGTGCGAGTTGATCGGCTTGGTAGGAGGTTCGGATGGGAATGAAGTGAGCTACCTTTGTTAGCATGTCCACCACAACCCATACTACATCATTGCCTCGGTGAGTTTTTGGCAGGCCTGTGATGAAATCCATGCAGACATCATCCCACTTCCATTGTGGAACGGGTAAAGGTTGGAGAAGTCCGGCGGGTTTCTGATGTTCTGCCTTCACCTTGTTACAGATGTCGCAACAAGTGACAAAATAGGAAATGCCCTTCTTCATTCCATCCCACCAAAATATCTGTCGAAGGTCTTCGTACATCTTGGTACCTCCAGGGTGAATTGAGTACGAAGATTATTGTGCTTCAGTCAAGATCTTCCTTCTCAGGTCTTCTTGCTCGGGTACGCAAATCCGACCTCAAAACCTTAGAGTACCTTGCTCATCCTTCGATAAATCCTGGGTCTTGCCTTATTGCATACGTTTGACATGGTGTTGCAGGACAGCATCATCCAGCTGGGACTTGCGGATTTCTTCCTCAAGGGTAGGGTGACTTCCAATATATTGGCGAGGTCATCCCCAATAATAACCAGGTTAAGTTGAGCGATCTCTTCTTGGAGTTCGGGAGGCAAGGGCTCCATCAGGGCATTCAGGTTGGCAGGCTTGCGGCCTAGGGCATCCGCAGCCACATTGGCCTTACCGGGATGGTAATTTATTCAAAGATCATAATCCTTGACCAATTCGAGCCATCTTCGTTGTCGGAGATTCAGGTCCGGTTGGGTGAATATATACTTGAGACTCTTGTGGTCCGTAAATATCTGACATCTTTTGCCAATGAGGTAGTGCCTCCAAATCTTCAACGCGTGCACAACTGCGGCCAATTCCAAATCACGGGCTGGGTAGTTCCCTTCATGGGGTCGTAGCTGTCTAGATGTGTAGGCTACAACCTTGCCATCTTGCATGAGCACACATCCAATACCTCTCCTGGATGCGTCACAGTATACATCGAAGCTGCGATAGATGTTTGGGAGGGTCAACACAGGTGTTGGCTTCAATCGGGTCTTCAATTCATTGAAACTCTTCTCACAGTCCTCAGACCATACAAACTTCTTATCCTTCTTGAGGAGTTCTGTCATGGGCTTGGCAATCTTAGAGAAGCCTTCAGTAAATCGACGGTAATATCCGGCCAACCCAAGAAAACTCCGGATCTTAGTCACTGTCATGGGTGTTGTCCAATCAAGCACATCCTTCACTTTGCTTGGATCCACGGCTATGCCTTCTGCTAAAAGAACACGTCCCAAAAATCCGACTTGCTTGATCCAAAATTCACATTTGCAGAATTTCGCCTATAGCTGATGGTCACGGAGTCTTTGCAAGACTGCTTTGAGATGTTCCTGAAGGAAATATGCCCTAGAGGCAATAATAAAGTTATATTTATTTCCTTATATATCATGATAAATGTTTATTATTCATGCTAGAATTGTATTAACTGGAAACATAATACATGTGTGGATATATAGACAAACAGAGTGTCACTAGTATGCCTCTACTTGACTAGCTTGTTGATCAAAGATGGTTAAGTTTCCTGACCATAGACAAGGAGTTGTTATTTGATTAACAAGATCACATCATTAGTTGAATGATCTGATTGACATGACCCATTCCATTAGCTTAGCACCCGATCGTTTAGTATGTTGCTATTGCTTTCTTCATGACTTATACATGTTCCTATGACTATGAGATTATGCAACTCCCATTTACCGTAGGAACACTTTGTGTGCCACCAAACGTCACAACGTAACTGGGTGATTATAAAGGTGCTCTACAGGTGTCTCCGAAAGTATTTGTTGGGTTGGTGTATTTTGAGATTAGGATTTGTCACTCCGAATGTCGGAGAGGTATCTCAGGGCCTTCTCGGTAATGCACATCACATAAGCCTTGCAAGCATTGCAACTAATAAGTTAGTTGCGAGATGATGTATTACAGAACGAGTAAAGAGACTTGCCGGTAATGAGATTGAACTAGGTATTGGATACCGACGATCGAATCTCGGGCAAGTAACATACCGATGACAAAGGGAATAACGTATGTTGTTATGCGGCCTGACCGATAAAGATCTTCGTAGAATATGTAGGAGCCAATATGGGCATCCAGGTCCCGCTGTTGGTTATTGACCAGAGATTTGTCTCAGTCATGTCTACATTGTTCTCGAACCGTAGGGCCCGCACGCTTAAAGTTATGATGACAGTTATTATGAGTTTATGCATTTTGATGTACCGAAGTTAGTTCTGAGTCCCGGATGTGATCACGGACATGACGAGGAGTCTCGAAATGGTCGAGACATAAAGATCGATATATTGGAAGCCTATATTTGGACATCGGAATGGTTCCGAGTGAAATCGGCATTTTACCGGAGTACCGGGGGTTACCGGACCCCCCCCCCCCCGGGGGGTTAATGGGCCCATATGGGCCTTAAGGGAAAAAAGAGGAGGGGCGGCCAGGGCAGGCCGCGCGCCCCCTCCCCCCCTAGTCCGAATAGGACAAGGAAGGGGGGGCCGCGCCCCCCTTTTTCCTTTCCCCCTCTCTCCTTCCTTCTCCTACAAGGCAAGGGAGAGGAGTCCTACTCCCGGTGGGAGTAGGACTCCTCCTGGCGCACCCCTTGGGGGCCGGCCGCGCCTTCCCCTCCCCTCCTTTATATACGGGGGCAGGGGGCACCCTAGAACACACAAGTTGATCATTGTGACCGTTCCTTAGCCGTGTGCGGTGCCCCCCTCCACCATATTCCACCTCGGTCATATCGTTGCAGTGTTTAGGCGAAGCCCTGCGTCGGTAGAACATCATCATCGTCATCACGCCGTCGTGCTGACAAAACTCATCCCCGAAGCTTTGCTGGATCGGAGCCCGGGGAACGTCATCGAGATGTACGTGTGCTAAGAACTCGGAGGCACCGGAGTAACGGCGCTTGGATCGGTCGGATCGGGAAGACGTACGACTACTTCCTCTACGTTGCGTCAACGCTTCCGCTTCGGTCTACGAGGGTACGTAGACAACACTCTCCCCTCTCGTTGCTATGCATCACCATGATCTTGCGTGTGCGTAGGAATTTTTTTGAAATTACTACGTTCCCCAACAGTGGCATCCGAGCCTAGGTTTTTATGGTTTGATGTTATGCACGAGTAGAACACAAGTGAGTTGTGGGCGATATAAGTCATACTGCCTACCAGCATGTCATACTTTGGTTCGGCGGTATTGTTGGATGAAGCGGCCCGGACCGACATTACGCGTACGCTTACGCGAGACTGGTTCTACCGCCGTGCTTTGCACACAGGTGGCTGGCAAGGTTTTAAATAGCGGGCGCTATGAACGCTATTGCGGCCGCTATTGCGGTAGCGTGTCCTAGCCGCTACAAGTCAAACGCTGCGCTAGGAAATAGCGTGTTTGGCATGATGCAGCCGCTATAGCGGCTGTCAGAGCGCAATAGCGTACATTTAGGTAGCGTTGGTTGCGGTCATAGCGGACTTGTACCTGGTATAAATTTGAGACGCGCACTGAACCGGCCAACCCTAACCCTAAATCAACGCACTCCTCTCGTTTCCCTTCCTTTTGGCTGGCGGCTGGCGGCTCCCCAGCGGCAGCACAGCTCAGGTCGGTCGGACGAAGACGGCTAACGGAGAGGCCGGCCGGCCGGCTGATGGCTCAACCCCCATAGCCCCTGCTTCCTTCCCGTTCGTTGAGGTGGCAGCCGGCAGGGCGGCCACTTCCTTCTCGAGCTCGACGCACTTCCTGTTCGAGGTCGACGACAGGCCATCTCCGACGATGGCGACGGGCCAACAGAGGGAGTCCCCTTCCTGCTCGACGCAGATCCGCAGTAGGACGGTGACCAGCGACGAGGCAGTCCCCTTCCTACTCGACTCTGTACTTCTCGTGCTCGCTTTTCAATCCGTCTGCTCTGCTCCTTACTTCTGGCTGCTCTGCTCTGCTACAATCGGGCAGCTCTCACCACGCTTCACCACTTCAAAGAGCCAAGGCATTGGCTTTTCTCTGCTTTTCATATACACAGATTGATGCATAGTTAAGTACGTAGATGAAATTGGGGGGGGCAGGGAGCTTAGAGCATATAAGTATAGAATAGTATGTCAGTACATAGTCACAGTTTTTTTTGTACATAGGCCACTGCTCACTGCGGCACTGACCACTTACTAGTTACTAGTTCTCTCGGCTAGAACAAGTACTGAAGCACCAGATGCACAAAGTTTAGTCTGATACTGATAAATTAGCATAATAGTACTATACTCAGTGCAGTCTCTACATTTTATCTGTACTGATACATTTTTGTTTATAAATTCAGTTTATAGTGATACACTTGCATAGGTTTCTAATTCAACAAATCAACTATCTGCACTGGTATTCAGTCAAATTAATAGCTTATGTTTGTTTCTTTTCCTGCAGTTGTAGGCAACTAGCACAATGTCTTCAGCCGGATCAGGGGCTTCGTCTGCAACCGCAACCGCAACAGGAAGAACAAGAAAAGATGCAGCCTGGGAGCATGCTTTACCAATTACTGATGAGTTTAGGACCAAGAACAGAGTTGGGTGCAAATATTGCTTGAACTTTTATAATGGTGGCATTACAAGATTTAAGAAGCACTTGGCTGGACTGAGAAAGGACTGTACACCTTGCACGCAGGTTCCTGATCATGTTAGAGAGCAAATGAGTGCATTGTTAGCTGAGAATGATAAAAAGAAGGATAAATCACTAAACAAAATGTTGGCGCTGCGAGAGGAGGTCAGAGGGATGTATGAACAGGGTGGGAATGAGAATGAAGATTGTGAAATTGTTGAGTTTTCTCCTGCAGCAAGTGGAAGCTCTCAACTTCCTAAGAAGCCTCTGATCAAGGGTCCAATGGACAGGTATCGTGCACGGCCAGGAGCAGGGAAACAAACAACGGTGAATGCTCATTACAAGATCAAAGAAGCAAAGACAACTTATGATTATATCTGCGAGTTCTTCATTGAGGGTGCCCTTGCACATAATCTTGCTAGTCTTAAATCATTTGCTCGAATGGTGGAAGCAATTGGACAGTTTGGTCCAGGATTGAAGCCACCGACACCTTATCAGCTTGCCAATCCTTTGTTGAAGATACAAGTTAGCAAGGTAGATGAAATGCTGAAGGTCCAAAAGGAGGCATGGGTTGCTACTGGATGCTCTATAATGACTGATGCTTGGACAGATCGTCGAGGAAGGAGCTTAATGAATTTGGTTGCCCATTCTTCCAGAGGCGTGTGTTTCCTCCGTGCCATTGAAGCTTCAATGGAGGTTCACGATGCCAAGTTCATCTTTAGCTTGGTAATGTCTTGCATTTCTGAAATTGGTGCTGAAAAGATTGTTCAAGTAGTCACGGACAATGCAAGTAACAATATTGCAGCAGCCAAATTACTTAAGCAGAAGCATCCTCAAATATTCTGGACCTCATGTGCGGTCCACACAATCAACCTAATGCTCCAAGACATTGGAAATATACCCATAGTCAGCTCAACAATTACCAATGGTAAGACCATCACAAATTTCTTTTATGCACACACTAGATTGTTGGCTATTCTTCGCAAGTATGCCAAAGGTGATTTAGTCAGAGCTGGTGCTACTCGATTTGCAAGTCACTACTTGAACTTGAAGAGTTTGTACGGGAAGAGGAAGCAGCTGAAGCTAATATTTGCATCAAATGATTGGGCTGGCAGTAGTTATGCTAAGAAGCCATTGGGCAAACGTGTGTACAAGCTCGTAATGGACAATAAGTTTTGGGCCAAGATAAACCTGCTAGTGAATTATTTTGAGCCACTTGCCAATGTGCTTAGGCGGGTTGATGGAGACACTCCAGCCATGGGGTTCTTATATGGTGATCTTCTCCAAGCAAAGCAGGAAATAGCAGTCCGGCTCAACCATGTTGAGAAAAAATATGGTCCTATTTGGGAGATCATAGATAGAAGGTGGGATAGCAAGATGAAAACAGCGCTGCACAAAGCTGGTTATTTTTTGAACCCTTTCTTCTACTATGATAGACAGAGTGAAATGGCTGAAGAAGATTTCATGGAAGCAGTCATAGAGTGTGCATCTGTTATGTACAAAAATAACATAGAGGTGCAAGACAATATTGTCTCCCAGCTTAGTTATTATACTGAAGCCATGGATTCATTTGGAACTGACATGGCCATTAGACAACGCAAAGTAGCAACTATCACTCCTGGTAAGAATGCTAGAACTTGTGAGAGTCTTTCCTGAAAGTTGCAACCTGGTAGTGATGTACTTATTTATTTGTTTGACTTGCTTGTTTGCAGCAAGATGGTGGACCGTGCATGGAACTTCTGCAAAGGACTTGAAGAAGATGGCTATTAGAATCTTGAGCTTAACTTGTAGTTCTTCGGCATGTGAAAGAAATTGGTCTGCATTTGAGAGGGTAATAACATCCCCAATTAAGCTATTCCTCAATTTCTTAGTTTCTTACCATTTTTTGTTTGCATCATGTGAATTACTAAATGGAATGTACTATTGTATTTGTGTTTTAGGTACATTCAAAGAAGAGGACTAGACTAGGCCAGAAGAAGTTGAATGATCTTGTTTATGTGATGTTCAACAAGAGGCTGGACTCGAAGTACTCTGAGAGGGAAAGGGACCCACTGCTTGCAAAATACATTGAAGATGAGCCACCAAATGAGTGGATGTTGGATGAAGAGATACTACAAGATGATGAGTCATCTGAAGATGAAGCTGAAATCGACATCAATTCAAAGGGGAAACAAAAATCTGTAGCTTCAAGAACTAGAGGCAAAAGAGCTCGTACAAATCAAGATGTTGAAGATGAGGAGGAAGAGGAGGAAGTGGCAGAAGAAGAGGAAATGGAAGAAGAGGATCAGAACCAAGAAGCTGAGGAGGACAATGATGAAGACCAAGAAGTGGACATCGATCTGACTGTTGAAGATGAAGAGGATGGTGAATGACTTGAATCTTGCTTCTTGCATGATCTGACTTGAATCTGTTTTATTTTGCGTGATGGTCGTGGCCTGACGGTGTCGTGCACTCTTGTTGTCACTTGTCAACTTTGTTAATGTGTCATGCACTCATTTCTGTTTTTAATTCTGTGATGGATGGATGGTAATTAGGTCATGGCTTGATGGATGTAGACTATGAAGTCTGAACTTATTTATTTGATGATGAGTGCATATGAACCAAATATGCTGGTTGTTGTTGTTTGATATCATGATATGGTTGGCTATTTGCATAATTCTGTTCAATTCAAGTGCTTACATGGTTGCATGGTTACTACTTACATGGTTGAATATTTCCTGATGGACCAATTATTCAATTCAAGTGTCATATTGTTTTCAACTGATTAGAAATATACACAATAATATGTAATTTGCAAGTGCTTTTACAAAAGCGCTATGCGGGCGCATAGCATCCGCAATATCACCCGCTATCCGTATTCCGCTACGCCGACCTCAATCCGCTATCACCCCGCTATCCGCTATTTAAAATCATGGTGGCTGGCGGGTGTCAGTTTCTCCAACTTTAGTTGAACCGAGTGTGGCTACGCCCGGTCCTTGCGAAGGTTAAAACGGCATCAACTTGACAAACTATCGTTGTGGTTTTGATGCGTAGGTGAGATTGGTTCTTGCTTAAGCCCGTAGCAGCCACGTAAAACTTGCAACAAACAAAGTAGAGGACGTCTAACTTGTTTTTGCAGGGCATGTTGTGATGTGATATGGTCAAGACATGATGCTAAATTTTATTGTATGAGATGATCATGTTTTGTAACCGAGTTATCGGCAACCGGCAGGAGCCGTATGGTTGTCGCTTTATTGTATGCAATGCAATCGCCCTATAATGCTTTACTTTATCACTAAGCGGTAGCGATAGTCGTAGAAGCATAAGATTGGCGAGACGACAACGAT
Source organism: Aegilops umbellulata (assembly GCA_032464435.1). NCBI lineage: Eukaryota > Viridiplantae > Streptophyta > Magnoliopsida > Poales > Poaceae > Aegilops > Aegilops umbellulata. The sequence continues at coordinate 339,996,711 of CP136058.1, forward strand.
GCTACGATGGAGATCAAGGTGTCGCGCCGGTGACGATGGTGATCATGACGGTGCTGCGGAGATGGAGATCACAAGCACAAGATGATGATGGCCATATCATATCACTTATATTGATTGCATGTGATGTTTATCTTTTTATGCATCTTATCTTGCTTTGATTGACGGTAGCATTATAAGATGATCTCTCACTAAATTATCAAGAAGTGTTCTCCCCGAGTATGCACCGTTGCCAAAGTTCGTCGTGCCCAAACACCACATGATGATCGGGTGTGATAAGCTCTACGTCCATCTACAACGGGTGCAAGCCAGTTTTTGCACACGCAGAATACTCGGGTTATACTTGACGAGCCTAGCATATGCAGATATGGCCTCGGAACACGTAGACCGAAAGGTCGAGCGTGAATCATATAGTAGATATAGTCAACATAATGATGTTCACCATTGAGAACTAATCCATTTCACGTGATTATCGGTTATGGTTTAGTTTGATTTGGATCACGTGATCACTTAGAAGATTGGAGGGATGTCTATCTAAGTGGGAGTTCTTAAGTAATATGATTAATTGAACTTAAATTTATCATGAACTTAGTCCCTGATAGTATCTTGCTTGTTTATGTTGATTGTAGATAGATGGCCCGTGTTGTTGTTCTGTTGAATTTTAATGCGTTCCTTGAGAAAGCAAAATTGAAAGATGATGGTAGCAATTACACGGACTGGGTCCGTAACTTGAGGATTATCCTCATTGCTGCACAGAAGAATTACGTCCTGGAAGCACCGCTGGGTGCCAGGCCTGCTGCAGGAGCAACGCCAGATGTTATGAACGTCTAGCAGAGCAAAGCTGATGACTACTCGATAGTTCAGTGTGCCATGCTTTACGGCTTAGAACCGGGACTTCAACGACGTTTTGAACACCATGGAGCATATGAGATGTTCCAGGAGTTGAAGTTAATATTCCAACAGAATGCCCGGATTGAGAGATATGAAGTCTCCAATAAGTTATATAGCTGCAAGATGGAGGAGAATGGTTCTGTCAGTGAGCATATACTCAAAATGTCTGGGTATTATAATCACTTGATTCAACTGGGAGTTAATCTTCCGGATGATTGTGTCATCAACAGAATTCTCCAATCACTTCCACCAAGATACAAAGGCTTCGTGATGAACTATAATATGTAAGGGATGGATAAGACAATTCCTGAGCTCTTCCAATGCTAAAGGCTGCGGAGGTAGAAATCAAGAAGGAGCATCAAGTGTTGATGGTTAACAAAACCACTAGTTTCAAGAAAAAGGGCAAAGGGAAGAAGAAGGGGAACTTCAAGAAGAACAGCAAACAAGTTGCTGCTCAAGAAGAAACCCAAGTCTGGACTTAAGCCTGAAACTGAGTGCTTCTACTGCAAGCAGACTGGTCACTGGAAGCGGAACTGCCCCAAGTATTTGGCGGATAAGAAGGATGGCAAGGTGAACAAAGGTATATGTGATATACATGTTATTGATGTGTACCTTACTAGAGCTCGCATTAGCACCTGGGTATTTGATACTGGTTCTGTTGCTAATATTTGCAACTCAAAACAGGGACTACGGATTAAGCGAACACTGGCAAAGGACAAGGTGACGATGCGCGTGGGAAATGGTTCCAAAGTCGATGTGATCGCAGTCGGCACGCTACCTCTACATCTACCTTCGGGATTAGTATTAGACCTGAATAATTGTTATTTGGTGCCAGCGTTGAGCATGAACATTATATCTGGATCTTGTTTGATGCGAGACAGTTATTCATTTAAATCAGAGAATAATGGTTGTTCTATTTATATGAGTAATATCTTTTATGGTCATGCACCCTTGAAGAGTGGTCTATTTTTGATGAATCTCGATAGTAGTGATACACATATTCATAGTGTTGAAGCCAAAAGATGCAGAGTTGATAATGATAGTGCAACTTATTTGTGGCACTGCCGTTTAGGTCATATCGGTGTAAAGCGCATGAAGAAACTCCATACTGATGGACTTTTGGAACCACTTGATTATGAATCACTTGGTACTTGCGAACCGTGCCTCATGGGCAAGATGACTAAAACACCGTTCTCCGGTACTATGGAGAGAGCAACAGATTTGTTGGAAATCATACATACAGATGTATGTGGTCCGATGAATGTTGAGGCTCATGGCGGATATCGTTATTTTCTCACCTTCACAGATGATTTAAGCAGATATGGGTATATCTTCTTAATGAAACATAAGTCTGAAACATTTGAAAAGTTCAAAGAATTTCAGAGTGAAGTTGAAAATCATCGTAACAAAAAAATAAAGTTTCTACGATCTGATCGTGGAGGAGAATATTTGAGTTACGAGTTTGGTCTACATTTGAAACAATGCGGAATAGTTTCGCAACTCACGCCACCCGGAACACCACAACGCAATGGTGTGTCCGAACATCGTAATCGCACTTTACTTGATATGGTGCGATCTATGATGTCTCTTACAGATTTACCGCTATCGTTTTGGGGTTATGCTCTAGAGACGGCCGCATTCCCATTGAATAGGACACCATCAAAATCCGTTGAGACGACGCCTTATGAACTATGGTTTGGCAAGAAACCAAAGTTGTCATTTCTCAAAGTTTGGGGCTGCGATGCTTATGTGAAAAAGCTTCAACCTGATAAGCTCGAACCCAAATCGGAGAAATGTGTCTTCATAGGATACCCAAAGGAGACTGTTGGGTACACCTTCTATCACAGATCCAAAGGCAAGATATTTGTTGCTAAGAATGGATCCTTTCTAGAGAAGGAGTTTCTCTTGAAAGAAGTGAGTGGGAGGAAAGAAGAACTTGATGAGGTAACTGTACCTGCTCCCTTATTGGAAAGTAGTGCATCACAGAAATCTGTTTCTATGACACCTACACCAATTAGTGAGGAAGCTAATGATAATGATCATGGAACTTCAGATCAAGTTACTACAGAACCTCGTAGATCAACCAGAGTAAGATCCGCACCAGAGTGGTACGGCAATCCTGTTCTGGAAGTCATGCTACTAGATCATGATGAACCTACGAACTATGAAGAAGCGATGGTGAGCCCAGATTCCGCAAAATGGCTAGAAGCCATGGAATCTGAGATGGGATCCATGTATGACAACAAAGTATGGACTTTGGTTGACTTGCTCGATGGTCGGCAAGCAATAGAGAATAAATGGATCTTCAAGAAGAAGACTGACGCTGATGGTAATGTTACTGTCTACAAAGCTCGACTTGTCGCAAAAGATTTTCGACAAGTTCAAGGGATTGACTACGATGAGACCTTCTCACCCGTAGCGATGCTTAAGTCTGTCCGAATCATGTTAGCAATTGCCGCATTTTATGATTATGAAATTTGGCAAATGGATGTAAAGACTGCATTCCTGAATGGATTTCTGGAAGAAGAGTTGTATATGATGCAACCAGAAGGTTTTATCGATCCAAAGGGAGCTAACAAAGTGTGCAAGCTCCAGCGATCCATTTATGGACTGGTGCAAGCCTCTCGGAGTTGGAATAAATGCTTTGATAGTGTGATCAAAGCATTTAGGTTTGTACAGACTTTTGGAGAAGCCTGTATTTAAAAGAAAGTGAGTGGGAGCTCTGTAGCATTTCTGATATTATATGTAGATGACATATTACTAATTGGAAATGATATAGAATTTCTGGATAGCATAAAGGGATACTTGAATAAGAGTTTTTCAATGAAAGACCTCGGTGAAGCTGCTTACATATTGGGCATTAAGATCTATAGAGATAGATCAAGACGCTTAATTGGACTTTCACAAAGCACATACCTTGACAAAGTTTTGAAAAAGTTCAAAATGGATCAAGCAAAGAAAGGGTTCTTGCCTGTGTTACAAGGTGTGAAGTTGAGTAAGACTCAATGCCCGACCACTGCAGAAGATAGAGAAAAGATGAAAGATGTTCCCTATGCTTCAGCCATAGGCTCTATCATGTATGCAATGCTGTGTACCAGACCTGATGTGTGCCTTGCTATAAGTTTGGCAGGGAGGTACCAAAGTAATCCAGGAGTGGATCACTGGACAGCGGTCAAGAACATCCTGAAATACCTGAAAAGGACTAAGGAAATGTTTCTCGTGTATGGAGGTGTTAAAGAGCTCGTCGTAAACGGTTACGTTGATGCAAGCTTTGACACTGATCCGGACGATTCTAAATCGCAAACCGGATACGTATTTACATTAAACGGTGGAGCTGTCAGTTGGTGCAGTTCTAAACAAAGCGTCATGGCGGGATCTACATGTGAAGCGGAGTACATAGCTGCTTCGGAAGCAGCAAATGAAGGAGTCTGGATGAAGGAATTCATATCCGATCTAGGTGTCATTCCTAGTGCATCGGGTCCAATGAAAAACTTTTGTGACAATACTGGTGCAATTGCCTTGGCAAAGGAATCCAGATTTCACAAGAGAACCAAGCACATCAAGAGACGCTTCAATTCCATCCGGGATCTAGTCCAGGTGGGAGACATAGAGATTTGCAAGATACATATGGATCTGAATGTAGCAAACCCATTGACTAAGCCTCTTCCATGAGCAAAACATGATCAGCACCAAGACTCCATGGGTGTTAGAATCATTACTGTGTAATCTAGATTATTGACTCTAGTGCAAGCGGGAGACTGAAGGAAATATGCCCTAGAGGCAATAATAAAGTTATTATTTATTTCCTTATATATCATGATAAATGTTTATTATTCATGCTAGAATTGTATTAACTGGAAACATAATACATGTGTGGATATATAGACAAACAGAGTGTCACTAGTATTCCTCTACTTGACTAGCTTGTTAATCAAAGATGGTTAAGTTTCCTGACCATAGACAAGGAGTTGTTATTTGATTAACAAGATCACATCATTAGTTGAATGATCTGATTGACATGACCCATTCCATTAGCTTAGCACCCGATCGTTTAGTATGTTGCTATTGCTTTCTTCATGACTTATACATGTTCCTATGACTATGAGATTATGCAACTCCCGTTTACCGTAGGAACACTTTGTGTGCCACCAAACGTCACAACATAACTGGGTGATTATAAAGGTGCTCTACAGGTGTCTCCGAAAGTATTTGTTGGGTTGGTGTATTTCGAGATTAGGATTTGTCACTCCGAATGTCAGAGAGGTATCTCAGGGCCTTCTCGATAATGCACATCACATAAGCCTTGCAAGCATTGAAACTAATAAGTTAGTTGCGAGATGATGTATTACAGAACGAGTAAAGAGACTTGCCGGTAACGAGATTGAACTAGGTATTGGATACCGACGATCGAATCTCGGGCAAGTAACATACCGATGACAAAGGGAACAACGTATGTTGTTATGCGGTCTGGCCGATAAAGATCTTCGTAGAATATGTAGGAGCCAATATGGGCATCCAGGTCCCGTTGTTGGTTATTGACCAGAGATTTGTCTCAGTCATGTCTACATTGTTCTCGAACCGTAGGGTCCACACGCTTAAAGTTACGATGACAATTATTATGAGTTTATGCATTTTGATGTACCGAAGTTAGTTTGGAGTCCCGGATGTGATCACGGACATGACAAGGAGTCTCGAAATGGTCGAGACATAAAGATCGATATATTGGAAGCCTATATTTGGACATCGGAATGGTTCCGAGTGAAATCGGCATTTTACCGGAGTACCGAGGGTTACCGGAACCCCCTCCCCCCCCCCCCGGGGGGGGGGGGTTAATGGGCCCATATGGGCCTTAAGGGAAAAGAGGAGGGGCGGCCAGGGCAGGCCGCGCGCCCCCTCCCCCCCTAGTCCGAATAGGACAAGGAAGGGGGGGCCGCGCCCCCCTTTTTCCTTTCCCCCTCTCTCCTTCCTTCTCCTACAAGGCAAGGGAGAGGAGTCCTACTCCCGATGGGTGTAGGACTCCTCCTGGCGCACCCCTTGGGGGCCGGCCGCGCCTTCCCCTCCCCTCCTTTATATACGGGGGCAGGGGGCACCCTAGAACACACAAGTTGATCATTGCGATCATTCCTTAGCCGTGTGCGGTGCCCCCCTCCACCATATTCCACCTCGATCATATCGTTGCAGTGTTTAGGCGAAGCCCTACGTCGGTAGAACATCATCATCGTCATCACGCCGTCGTGCTGACGAAACTCATCCCCGAAGCTTTGCTGGATCGGAGCCCGGGGAACGTCATCGAGCTGTACGTGTGCTAAGAACTCGGAGGCGCCGGAGTAATGGCGCTTGGATCGGTCGGATCGGGAAGACGTACGACTACTTCCTCTACGTTGCGTCAACGCTTCCGCTTCGGTCTACGAGGGTACGTAGACAACACTCTCCCCTCTCGTTGCTATGCATCACCATGATCTTTCGTGTGCGTAGGATTTTTTTTGAAATTACTACGTTCCCCAACTGTTCCTTGTGCTCTTCTTCACCTTTCGAGTATATGAGGATGTCATCAATGAAGACCACCACAAATTTATCCAAGAAGTCCTTGAATACTTATTCATCATGTGCATGAATAAGGCAGGGGCATTGGTGAGACCGAAAGACATGATTGTATATTCATAAAGACCATATCGAGTGGTGAACTCGGTCTTAGGGATATCCTCCTTGATTTTGAGCCGGTGATATCCAGTCCTCAAATCAATCTTGGAGAATACTTTTGCCCCACTGAGTTGGTCGAAGAAATCATCAATACTCGGAAGCGGGTATTTGTTCTTGATAGTGACATCATTCAAATGACGGCAATCCACACATCCGAAGACTGTTGTCTTTCTTGTCCACGAATATTGTGGGTGATCCCCTTGGTTAAGAGCTTGGACGAATGTATCCTTTCTGAAGCATCTCATCAAGCTATTTCTATAATTACACTAATTCGAACGAAGGCATCCGGTAATACTTCTTGTATAAAGGTGTGGTCCCGGGCACAAGGTCAATTGCAAACTAAAGCTCGTGGTGTGGCGGCATTCCTGGCAGTTCCTCATGGAATACATTTGGAAACTCACTAACCACAAGAATTAAATCCAACTCCTCGGCTAGAGGTGCGAATACCATTTCTTTCTTGGGCATGCTTCTTCGAGCAAATAATTTTGTGGTTTGGCCTTCCTGGTTGGTCGATGTGACTTCTCTGGTCGCATAGGTGATGCATACTTGATGTTTGGTTAACCAGTTCATTCCCAAAATAATATCCAACTTGGCAGACTCGATGACTGTCAAAGAAGCTGGGAACATGACTCCCTTGATGTCAATCTCCAAATTATGACAGGCCAAATTGCTTTGGAGCAACAATCCCGGGGATTGTACCATCATACTCTTTTCCAAAATCGAGCAAGAAAACTTGTTTTGGGCAGCAAAATTCCATGAAATAAAATAATGGGAAGCCCTAGAGCCAAACAAAATTATTGCAGGTATGCTATTAATGGAAAACATACCACTGACAACTTCCGGGTTCTCTTGGGCTTCTTGAGGGAGTCCTGGATTAGGGGGTGTCCGGATAGCCAGACTATAACCTTTGGCCGGACTGTTGGACTATGAAGATACAAGATTGAAGACTTCGTCCCGTGTCTGGATGGGACCTTTCCTTGGCGTGGAAGGCAAGCTTGGCAATACGGATATGTAGATCTCCTCCTAATTGTAACCGACTCTGTGTAACCCTAGCCCCCTCCGGTGTCTATATAAACCGGAGGGTTTTAGTCCGTAGGACAACAACAATCATACCATAGGCTAGCTTCTAGGGTTTAGCCTCTCTGATCTCGTGGTAGATCTACTCTTGTACTACCCATATCATCAATATTAATCAAGCAGGAGTAGGGTTTTACCTCCATCGAGAGGGCCCGAACCTGGGTAAAAACATCGTGTCCCTTGTCTCCTGTTACCATCCGCCTAGACACACAGTTCGGGACCCCCTACCCGAGATCCGCCGGTTTTGACACCGACATTGGTGCTTTCATTGAGAGTTCCTCTGTGTCGTCATCTTTAGGCTCGATGGCTCCTCTGATCATCAACAGCGATGCGGTCCAGGGTGAGACTTTTCTCCCTGGACAGATCTTCGTGTTCGGCGGCTTTGCACTGCGGGCTAATTCGCTTGGCCATCTAGAGTAGATTGAAAGCTACGCCCCTGGCCATCAGGTCAGATTTGGAAGTTTGAACTACACGGCCGACATCCGCGGAGACTTGATCTTCGACGGATTCGAGCCACAGCCGAGCGCGCCGCACTGTCACGATGGGCATGATTTAGCTCTACCGCCGAACAGTGCCCTGGAGGCCGCACCTGCATCTGCTCCGATGTTTAGCTCGGAGCCAACTGCGCCGACCAAGGACGGGTGGCTAGACCCCGCCGCGGGGGCTGCAGTCTCAACGGCGGTCGAGCCGAACACCAGCCTTATCCTTCGCGAGGGCCATGACTCCACATTGCCGGACTATTTTCCGGACTCTGAATCCTCCGCGCCCCTGCCAATCGAATCCGATTGGGTGCCGATCATGGAGTTCACCGCCGCGGATATCTTTCAGCACTGGCCCTTTGGCGACATACTGAATTCACTAAGGTCTCTCTCTTTGTCAGGAGAGTTCTGGTCGGATTACGACCGGCAGGATTGGGATGCGGACGACGAAGAAATTTGACGCCCACCCACCACCCACTTCATAGCCATTGTCGATGATTTAACCGACATGCTAGACTTCGACTCCGAAGACATCAACGGCATGGACGACGATGTAGGATACGAACAGGAACCAGCGCCTATAGGGTACTAGAAAGCCACCTCGTCATATGACACATACATGGTGGATACACCCAAAGAAGGCAATGGCGACGGAACAGCGGGGGATGACCCCTCCAAGAAGGCAAGAAGCAACCTAAGCGTCAGCGTCAGCGGCGCCGCTCCAAGTCCGGCCAAAGAAAAAATGATGATACCGGCACGGGAGATAATAACACCCCGGACAGTGCCGAAGACAACTCCCTCCAACAAGATTCAGCGCAGGAGGATGGAGAAGCCAGACCCCTGAGAGAGCAGCAGACAGAGAGGAAGAGGATGGTAATTACATGCCTCCCTCCGAAGATGAGGCAAGCCTCGGTGACGACGAATTTGTCGTGCCGGAGGATCCCGTCGAGCAAGAGCGCTTCAAGCGCAGGCTTATGGCAACGACAAGTAGCCTTAAGAAAAAACAGCAGTAGCTTAGAGCTGACCAAGACTTGCTAGCCGACAGATGGACTGAAGTCCTTGCGGCCGAGGAATACGAACTCGAACGTCCCTCCAAGCGCTACCCAAAGCGCAGGTTGCTACCCTGATTAGAGGAGGAAGCATTTAAACCTACATCTCCAACGCATGACGCGCCTGATCAGCCACCTCGTGGCCACGACAGAGAGGCCTCTCGGCCCACAACTCAAGCCGCACCCCGGCGTCGCTCCAAAAATACCAAGGCACGGGGAAATGCGTCCGACCTACGAGATATGTTGGAGGACAAAGCAAGACAAAAAAGATCGATCTACGGATCGCGTGGGCGCCCCATGACACGAGACGATAACTGTCATGCCGGGTACAGTAAAAGTAACTCCGGCCAGGCCGAACACAGCAGACAAAACTCATTTGAGCTACGTCGTGATATAGCCCAGTACAGAGGTGCCGCACACCCGCTATGCTTCACAGATGAAGTAATGGATCATCAGATACCAGAGGGTTTCAAACCCGTAAATATCGAATCATACGATGGCACGACAGATCCTGCGGTGTGGATTGAGGACTATCTCCTTCATATCCACATGGCCCGTGGCGATGATCTACACGCCATCAAATACCTCACACTCAAGCTTAAAGGACCAGCTCGACATTGGCTTAACAACTTGCCAGCATAATCCATTGGTTGTTGAGAAGACCTGGAAGCCGCATTCCTCGACAATTTCCAGGGCACCTATGTGCGACCACCAGACGCCGATGACCTGAGCCACATAATTCAGCAGCCAGAGGAATCGGCCAGACAATTCTGGACAAGGTTCCTAACCAAGAAAAATCAAATCGTCAATTGTCCGGACGCAGAGGCCCTAGCGGCTTTCAAGCATAATATCCGCGACGAGTGGCTTGCCCGGCACCTTGGACTGGAAAAAGACGAAATCCATGGCAGCCCTCACGACACTCATGACCCGCTTTTGCGCGGGAGAAGACAGTTGGCTGGCTCGTAGCAATAACATGTCAAAGAACCCTGGTAATTCGGATACCAAGGACAGCAATGGCAGGTCGCGTCACAATAAGCACAAGCGCCGCATTAACAGCGACAATGCTGAGGATACGACAGCTAATGCCGAATTCAGAGGCTCCAAACCCGATCAGCGGAAAAAACCATTCAAAAGAAACACTCCGGTCCCGTCCAGTTTGGACCGTATACTCGATCGCTCGTGCCAGATACATGGCACCCCCGAAAAGCCAGCCAATCACACTAACAGGGATTGTTGGGTGTTCAAGCAGGCCGGCAAGTTAAATGCCGAAAACAGAGACAAGGGGCTACATAGCGACGACGAGGAGGAACCCCGGCCGCCGAACAATAGAGGACAGAAGGGTTTCCCCCCACAAGTGCGGACGGTGAACATGATATACGCAACCCACATCCCCAAGAGGGAGCGGAAGCGTGCGTTAAGGGACGTATATGCGTTGGAGCCAGTCGCCCCAAAGTTCAACCCATGGTCCTCCTGCCGGTCACTTTCGATCGAAGGGACCACCCCACTAGTATCCGCCATGGCGGATTTGCCGCATTGGTTCTAGACCCAATCATTGACGGATTTCACCTCACTTGAGTCCTTATGGACGGCGGGAGCAGCCTGAACCTGCTTTATCAGGACACAGTGCGGAAAATGGGCATAGATCCCTCAAGGATTAAACCCACAAAAACGACCTTCAAGGGCGTCATACCAGGTGTAGAGGCCAACTGCACAAGCTCAGTTACACTTGAAGTGGTCTTCGGATCCCCGGTTAATTTCCGAAGCGAGGAGTTAATCTTCGACATAGTCCCGTTCCGCAGTGGCTATCACGCACTGCTCGGCGAACCGCATTCGCAAAGTTCAATGCGGTACCGCACTATGCATACCTCAAGATCAAGATGCCAGGACCTCGGGGAGTCATTACGGTCAACGGAAACACCGAACGCTCTCTCCGAACGGAGGAGCATACGGCGGCCCTCGCAGCGGAAGTACAAAGCAGCCTCTCAAGGCAATTCTCCAGTCCGGCGATAAAACGTCCAGACACCGTCAAGCGCGCCCGGAGTAACCTACAACAAGACCGCCTGGCACGTTCCGAGCAAGCGTAGCAATGCGGCCCCAACCCCAGCCCTCGTGAAACAGCGAAATCAGTGCTACGCGTACATAATTATGCTCTGAAAATACCATGGGCACAGGGGGAGGGGAAAGACCACGGCATGCCCGAAACACGGCTCAACCGCACTAGGGGCTGCCGATTTTGTCATTTTTTCTTACTTTCAGGACTCCACTCTCCGGGTGACCGGATCGGCAGTACAATTGTCGAACAAACGATACAACAACCAGGGAAGCAGAAAGCTACGCCGCACTACGGAACTCCCAGGTGGTCTCTATAATGAGCAGTATACCTGTTTTACATGCCATTCCGTAGCCTGCCCCTGGAGGGGACATGTTAAATAGTCCCATCTCATGCTTACCGCACTATTTGTATCGTTCTGCTTTTAATTCACTTTTCTCGAATAAACAATGCTTAGCCTCGGACTATTATTGCATTCTTTATTCATTCCTTTTTTATACATATGTTCAGACATGACATTTAGCACTCGGACACTTTGGTACGGCCAATACACCAGGGGCTCAAGCACCCCATAATACGGCGTGAGAAGTCCGAACACTTCCATAAGTGCGGCACTCCAAACTTATAGCATTATATGCATCAGTTCCGAATCATGTCTTTGGTCAATAGTTGGGTTTGCCCGGCTCCCATGTTTTGGTACCTTACGTTCCGCTATATCGGCTAAGGTAGCACTGGGAGAACTACTGCGATTGTGCCCCAGTTGAGCTGGGCTAAGCACCTCAGTAGAGAAAGCTAAAACTGACTGTCATGATAGGGCGAGAGTTAGTCGCTGTTCGAGAGGTTTCGAGTCCCTAAAGACTTATGTCGCTTAGAGCGAGGAGTCGGCTTTGTCCGGCCTAGGCGTGTATAGCGCCCCGAACTCGGTCTTTCGAACACTAGGGGCTTCGCCGAAATTTAAAATTATAGAATTCTCTGGCTAAGTGAGAGTGATAACGCATTATAGTCCGATTGCCTTGTTCGTTGTGCTGAGCACCTCCCTCGAAGGACCCAAGAATGGGAAAAAGAGTGCTCAGGTTTATCCCGAACACCCCAGCACTCATGGCATGGGGGCAGAAGCTGACGACTCGCCATCTCTCAGATATTATAAACGGTCACATAGAAGGTAATGTTTTAAATTAAAACAAGCGTTGCATAGCGCATATGAACAAGTTTTCAGCGTACAGGATAACACGAGCGAGTTTACTCAAATATTACATCCTTGGAACATTCATCCGCCACAAGGCGGGCACCCTTCAGGATGCCCTCATAGTACATCTCAGGGTGGCGATGCTCCTTGCCCTGCGGTGGCCCGTCCTTCACCAGCTTCTCCGCATCCATCTTGCCCCAGTGCACTTTAGCATGGGCAAGCGCCCTACGGGCACCCTCGATGCAGGCGGAGTGCTTGATGACTTCAAGCCACGGACAAGCATCCACCAGCCGCCTCACCAGCCCAAAGTAGCTCCCAGGCATGGCCTCTCCAGACCATAGCCGAACTATGAGGCCCTTCATGGCTTGTTCGGCCACCTTATGGAGCTCGACCAGTTGCTTCAGCTGGTCGCTCAAGGGCACCGGGTGTCCGGCCTCAGCATACTGAGACCAGAACACCTTCTCCGTCGAGCTCCCCTCCTCGGCCGGGTAGTAGGCGGCGGCATCTGACACGCTACGGGGCAAATCTGCGAATGCTCCTGGAGAGCTCCGGACTCGTGCTTGCTTTGCATAAAGAATGCCTTACCCGCCGCTATCTTTTTCATCGCCTCAATTTCCTGGAGGGCCTTTTGGGCTTCGGCCTTGGCAGACTTGGCGCTTTCAAGGGCCGCGGTGAGCTCGGACTCTCGAGTCTTCGAGTCCAGCTCCAAGGTCTCATGCTTCTTCATAAGAGCATGGAGCTCTTGCTACACCTCGCCAACCCTTGCCTCATGCTTCTCCCGCTCGGTGCGCTCCATGGACGCCTTCTTTTCGGCCTCGGAAAGCGCTTGCTTCAGGGTCACCACCTCTGTTGTGGCCCCTAGCACACCAATAACGATCCTGTAATTTCTTGCAACTGCATATTTTTTTTCTTATATATACACACATGGACAAGGCATTACGTACCTTGGTTCTCCTCGAGCTGCTGCTTGGCAAGGCTGAGCTCTTGCTCGGACCGCTCGAGGCTCTGCTTCAGCGTGTCAACCTCCGCAGTCAGTGCGGCAGAGGCCAGCAGCGAAGCCTGCATACGCATATCAACATAATTATGTAAGACTCCTGCGAATATTATTAGATCCTCTATCCGGCTTTTCTTTCTGAACGCCAAACAGAGCATCAGGGGCTACTGTCTATGCGGTAATATTTTCATATATTTTTTACATACCTCGAAGCCTGTCAGCAGGCTGGCACAAGCTTCAGTCAACCCACTCTTGGCGGACTGAACTTTCTGGATCACCGCACTCATGATAGTGCGGTGATCCTCGTCGATGGAGGCGCCGTTAAGCACCTCCAGCAAGTTATCCGGTGCCTCCGGTTGGACGGAGGTCACCGGGGCCGTAGGCTTGCCCTTCTTATGAGGGGGCCGCCTGCCGGACTCCGGAACCACTAAAGGTTCCGGTGCGGTGTTCGGCCCAGGGCCGGACTTGGAGCCCTTGGGGGTCTTGTCCCCTTTGCGCCTGGAGTCCGAGATGTCGCCTTGCGGCGCCTCCAGGACCACCCCCCCTCGGTTGGGAACCCCCCGAGACAATACCTCGGCATGATCCGTGGGATGAGGGGAGGAGGCGGCCGGAAGTGAAGTGTTGTTCACATCCGACAAATCCAAGGAACCGCTCGACGACACATCGAGCCGGGCTTTGGGTGGACTCAATAATTATATTCAGCGTTAGGAGAAGTTCTGCAATAAAGGAACACTATGAGTCACTCTGGTGTCCGGGTACTTACGACTTCGACAGGGGCTTGGCCCTGGGCGGCCACTCCTCTTCGCTGTCGGCAGCGTTGCTGGAGTAGTCCGGAGGAAGGGTCCTTCCTTTCTTGGACCCTTTGGCCTCCCCAGTTGGGGCGGCCTTCCTTTTCTTTTCTCCCCCTACTGGGGAAGAAACCTCCCTTTCCTCCTCCTCGTCTTCGTGGGAGGAGTGCGCCTCAGAATCATCGGACGATGAGTCCGACACCACCGGGTGCCGGGAACTCTTCCGGATTCCCGTGGCCTTGTTCTTGGCCTTCTTCTTCGGCACCACGTAAGGTGCCGGAACCAGCAGCTCCGCCAAGCGGGCGTCTGTTGGCCCTTCGGGCAAAGGAGCCGGACAGTTGATTTGTCCGGCCGCCTTCTGCCAGTCCTGTCAAAGGTACGGGAGTTTCGATCCCGCATAGAGTCAAACTATGAAAAACAAGTATCTTGTAAGAGGTAAAGCCGCTTACCGCGCTTGTCACGCCCAAGATGCGACCCTATCCTAAAGGAACTCGAAGGTCCCACCAAGGATAGAAGCGCATCTTGAAGACGCTTTTGCAAGGTGGATATCATTGCATCAACATTACATAAAAGATGGGGATACATACAAGGCATACAAATGCCGCAAGAATACATCAACATACATGAGAACAACATCCGACTATGGATGAAACACAAACAGGAGCTCAAACGACATCCACCCTGCTCGCCTAGGCTGCCGACCTGGAACCTATCCCCTGATCGACGAAGAAGGAGAAGAACTCCAAAACAAGTTAACATCGCTCTCACGTCATGATCATCGCATAACCTATACCTGCAACTGTTGGTGTAGTAATCTGTGAGCCACGAGGACTCAGCAATCCCATTACCATGGGTATCAAGACTAACAAAGCTTAATGGGTAAGGAAGGGGTAAGGTGGTGAGGTTGCAGCAGCGACTAAGCATGTATGGTGGCTAACTTACGCAAAAAAAGAGCGAGAAGAGAAGCAAAGCAAGCGGTCGTCAACTAGTAATGATCAAGAAGTGATCCTGAACTCCTACTTACATTAAAAATAACCCAAAAACCGTGTTCTCCTCTCGAACAACCCTGAAAAGAGACACTCATGGTTACGCACACGGTTGGTGTATTTTAGAAGAGTTTACTTCAAGTTCACTACCACCGGATATCAACAAATTCCCATCTGCCACATAACCGCTGGCACGGCTTTCGAAAGTTCAAACCATGCAGGGGTGTCCCAACTTAGCCCATGATAAGCTCTCGCGATCAACGAAGGATATTCCTTCTCCCGGGAAGACCCGATCAGTCCCGGAATCCCGTTTACAAGACATTTCGACAATGGTAAAACAAGACTAGCAAAGCCGCCCGGATGTGCCGACGAATCCCGATAGGAGCTGCACATATCTCGTTCTCAGGGCACACCGGATGAGCAAGACGTCGGGTTGGCATAGACCCTGATTGCCCAGGGGGCGCCGGACATCGCTCGGTTTGGACCAGTACTCAGAGGAGAACTGGCCTGGGGGGGCTAAAATAAAGATGAACCTCGGGCTCCGGAAACCCAAGGGAAAAGAAAGGGCATAGGTGGGGCAAATGGTAAAACCAATGTTGGGCCTTGCTGGAAGAGTTTTATTCAAAGCGAACTGTCAAGGGGGTCCCATAAATCACCCAACCACGTTAGGGACGCAAAATTCGGGAACATAATACCGATATGACGGAAACTAGGGCGGCAAGAGTGGAACAAAACACCAGGCATAAGGCCGAGCCTTCCACCCTTTACCAAGTATATAGATGCATTAATAATATAAGAGATATTGTGGTATCCCAACATAAACATAATCCAACATGGAGCAATCTTCATCTTCACCTGCAACTAGCAATGCTATAAGAAGGGCTGAGCAAAAGCGGTAACATAGCCAAACAATGGTTTGCTAGGAAGGGTGACAAAGGTTAGAGGTTCATGGCAATTTGGGAGGCCTGAAGCAAGTGGTAGGTAACGCGGCAAAGCAATAGAACGAAGCAACTAGCATAGCAATGATAGTAATGAGATCCAAGGTGACGGTCATCTTGCCTGAAATCCCACAAGGAAAAAGAACGAGTCCATGAAGAAGATGAAGCCACGGAGACAAACCAAGCATGGACGAACGAATCCTCACGATCGCAACGAAGCGGGAACTATCGAGAAGAAGCACCCAACATGGTAAACACACCACACATGAACAAGGCATGATGCTCAACCAAGTATGATGCATGTCCAGTTTAAAGAGGCATGGCATGGCAAAGTGCAACAAATAACTCTACAAATTAAGTGGAGCTCAATATGCAACGGGTTGCATATTGACGAAACACCACATGACTTATTTAGTTCTCTCCCTTTTATGTACCCAATAATATTAAATGTTATTAAACATGGCAAGGGGTGAAGCATAAGTAAACTAGCTATCTAGGCAAGTTTAAATGAAGCCGGAAATAACAACAACAATTCCGGAAAATCCTCATGTGCATATTTTAGATTTGATACTGTTCTGTCTAAAACCATATTTTTATTGTTGTTAAACAGTAAAACAAAGTGCACCACGTTAATCTATGCATTTTTTCACCCCATTTACATATAAAGTTTATTTAAAACCGAGCTACGGTTATTTAGTTATGAAATAAATCATTTTAGCATGGCATTTGAGCAAATTTAACCAAACAGCATTTAAACAAATTTAACATGGGTGAAAGTGGCATATAATGAAACTAGATAGAAATCTAAGCATTTTACATATTAAGTTTGTTCAATTTGGATGCACGGTTGGTGAGATATTAAATGCATGATGTTAGGAGGTTTTTCTGTAAAACTGCAGTCTCCGGATTAATAGGCAAAATTCGCAAACAGGAAAAAAACAACACTGGGCCGAATCTGAGTGCACTGCTGGGCCAACAGAGATAGGCTGGGCTATGCTCACATTGGGCCAACAGGCCGGCTCGGTGGGGATGTAGAGGCGCTGGGCCTTGGCGCTACGCCCGGTCAACGCGCGAGCGAGACGAGCAGGTGAGCTGCTACTGCTCGTTTCTGAAGAACAGAAACAGCAGCACACCCATGGCGATGCACAAGACGACAACAGCGGGATTTGGCGAAGGCGGGGAAGGCGCAAGGCTGGACCGCGCCGGAGCTCGATGTGGGCGCCGAGGGGAACCGAATCCGACGGGCGGCGCCTTGATCTGAAGAAGAGGATGACCATGGCGTCCTGCTTGAAGGACAGAGAGAGCAGAGAGAGACGTGAGCTTCAGAAAAATAGAGGACCGGAGGCAGGAGAGGGAGGATCGGCCGGAGATGGTGGCCGGACCTGGAGTCAAGGTGGCGAAGCACCTGCAAGGCGGGGCAGCGGCCATCTGTTTGACGTGGTCCCGTGGGCGCTCAGGCCTTGAGCTTCGGAGTGCCATGTTGCCGGGTTCCTGTAAGAGATAGAGGGAGCGCTGAGACACCAAGAGAGAAATAAGAGAGAGGGTGAGGAAGTACAAGGGAAGGAAGGAAGGGGCGGCGCGAGGCTCACCAGAGAGGCGACGACGACAAGGCGAAGTAGAGGCAAGCCGGCAGCTTGCCTTGGGACGACGGCTCCATGGGGACGGGGATGAGGGAACCTCCTCGTGGCTTCCAGCTGACAGAAAGAGAGAGATATGCAAGTATATGAGAGAGGGAGAAACGGGAGGAGCACGGGAAGGAGAAGAAGGGGGCGACGCTCATCTGGTTGGCTGCTGGGTGTGCCGGCGACGTGGCTGGCCGGACGGAGGCGGGGACGCGGGGCTCCTGGCGAGCACCTGCTCAGGGGAGGATCGAGGAAGCTTGCGAGGTTGGGAATGAGGTCGAGCGCGGGAGGCCGGCGCTGGGTTGTTGTGGGAGCTCCTGGACAGGGGCTCGATCGGCGCGAGCAAGGGGATCGAGTGAGGTAGGAGGAGAAGTGAAGAGCTTGGGCACTTCTCGGTTGGGAGGATTTGGATCAGGGAGGATCCCGAGGTGGATGCGGGAGAGAGTGGCGGCGGCTAGGAGGATCCCTAGAAATTAGGGATTTGGTTTCGGTTTAGACTAGTATATATAGCGGGTAGGCTAGGCTAGGGGCTATCTCGTCCCTTCGATCGTAATCGGACGGACGGAAAAGTAGGTTAGGGAGAATCCAACAAAGAAACGAAGATACTTTCGGGATGTTTGGGGATGATCTGGATCCATCGGTAACGACAGAGCGGGTCGGGTTCGGAGCAGTTTCGGACACACACACGAGGGGTCAAGAGATGTCAACGAGGACAAGGGCCTGACAAAATGACAACAGAGGCAAAGAGAGATAGGGCAACTGCGAACGGCTACGAGTTTTTATGAAAACATGCAAATGCAATGTGCATGATGCTATGAGATGAGATGCATGACATGAACAAAATGCAAAACAAAAGACAAAACCCAACCACGAAGGAAAAATCATATCGCATCTCCGGAAAAGGCAAGAGTTGGAGTTACGAATATGGAAAGTTGTATCCGGGGCGTTACAGTGCTGGCTGGGCGCTTCGCGCTGAATCCGTGATCTTCGGTAAGGGGGGAGGAACCTCGGTGCCCTTTGAGGGAGTCCTGGATTAGGGGGTGTTCGGGTAGCCGGACTATACCTTCGCCGGACTCCTGGACTATGAAGATACAAGATTGAAGACTTCGTCCCGTGTCCGGAAGGAACTTTCCTTGGCGTGGAAGGCAAGCTAGGCGATGCGGATACTCAAGATCTCCTACTATTGTAACCGACTCCGTGTAACCCTAACCCTATCCGGTGTCTATATAAACCGGAGGGTTGTAGTCCGTAGGACAAGAATAATCATCATACACAATCATACCATAGGCTAGCTTCTAGGGTTTAGCCTCCTTGATCTCGTGGTAGATCTACTCTTGTACTACCCATATCATCAATATTAATCAAGCAGGAGTAGGGTTTTACCTCCATCGAGAGGGCCCGAACCTGGGTAAAAACATCGTGTCCCTTGTCTCCTGTTACCATCCGGCCTTGACGCATAGTTCGGGACCCCCTACCCGAGATCCGCTGGTTTTGACACCGACATTGGTGCTTTCATTGAGAGTTCCTCTGTGTCATTGCCTTTAGGCCCGATGGCTCCTTTGATCATCAACAACGATGAGGTCCAGGGTGAGACTTTTCTCCCCGGACAGATCTTCATCTTCGGCGGTTTCGCTCTGCGGGCCAATTCGCTTGGTCGTCTGGAGCAGATCGAAAGCTATGCCCCTGGCCATCAAGTCAGGTTTGGAAGCTTAAACTACACGGCTGATATCCGTGGAGACTTGATCTTCGACGGGTTCGAGCCACAGCCAAGCGCGCCGCACTATCTCGAGGGGCATGATCTAGCTCTGCCTCCGAGCAGTGTCCTGGAGGCCGCACACGCACTGGTTCCGACCCTTAACTCGGAGCCTATTGCGCCAATTGAGGATGAGCGGTTGGACGTCACCTCGGGGGCTGCGATCTCAAAGGCGATCGAGCCGAACGCCAGCCCCGCACTCCGCGAGACCCGTGATCCCGAAGGTCCGGAATCCTCCCCGGACTCCGAACCCCCCGCGCCCCTGCCAGTCGAAGCCGATTGGGCGCCGATAATGGAGTTCACCGCCGCGGACATCTTTAAGCACTCGCCTTTTGGCGACATCCTGAATTCCTTCAAGTCTCTCTCTTTATCAGGAGAGCCCTGGCCGAATTACGGTTAGAGGGGATGGGATACGGACGATGAAGAAATTCAAAACCCACCCACGACCCACTTGGTAGCCACTGTCGACGATTACACCGACATGCTTGACTTCGGCTCCGAAGACTTCGACGGTATGGACGACGAGGTAGGAGACGAACGGAACCAGCACCTGTAGGGCGCTGGACGGCCACCTCGTCATATGACGTATACATGGTGGATACTCCAAAGGATGGAGATGGCGATGGAACAGCGGGGGATGACACCTCCAAGAAATAGCCAAAGCGCCGACGTCAGCGGCGCCGCTCTAAATCCCGCCAAAGCAAAAACGGTGATTCCGGCACGGGAGATAATACTACCCCAGATAGCGCCGAAGAACACCCACCTCATCAAGATTCGGCGCAGGAAGATGGAGAAGCCAGCCCTCATGAGAGAGCGGCAGAACGGGAGGTTGAGGATGATAACTATATGCCTCCCTCCGAAGACGAGGCAAGCCTCGATGACGACGAATTCGTCGTACCATCAGACCCCGTCAAACAAGAGCGTTTCAAGCGCAGGCTTTTAGCCACGGTGAACAGCCTAAAGAAAAAGCAGCAACAGCTTAGAGCTGATCAAGATTTGCTAGCTGATAGATGGACTGAAGTCCTTGCGGCCGAAGAGTACGAACTCGAGCGCCCCTCCAAGAATTATCCTAAGCGCGGGCCGCTACCTCGATCAGAGGAGGAAGCACCTACATCACCAGCGCACGACACGGCAGACCGGCCACCTCGCGGCCGTGACAGAGAGGCCTGTCGAACCTCCACCCAAGCCATGCCCCGACGCCGCTCAACCAAGGCACGGGAAAATGCGCCAGACCTGCGAGATGTACTGGAGGATAAAGCAAGGCAAACAAGATCGATCTACGGATCGCGCAGGCGCCCGACGACACGTGACGATGATCTTCACTCCAGACACAATAAATCCGGCCGGGCCGAACACAATAGGCATAGCTCTTCTGAGCTGCGTCGTGACATAGCCCAGTACAGGGGCGCCGCACACCCACTATGCTTCACAGATGAAGTAATGGATCATAAAATCCCAGAGTGTTTCAAACCCGTAAACATCGAATCATACGATGGCACTACAGACCCGGCGGTATGGATCGAGGATTATCTCCTTCACATCCACATGGCACATGGCGATGATCTACACGCCATCAAATACCTCCCTCTCAAACTCAAAGGACCGGCGCGGCACTAGCTTAACAGCCTGCCAGCGGACTCAATCGGTTCTTGGGAGGACCTGGAAGCCGCATTCCTCGACAACTTCCAGGGCACTTATGTGCGACCACCGGATGCCGACGACCTAAGCCACATAATTCAGCAGCCAGAGGAATCGTCCAGGCAATTCTGGACACGGTTCCTAACAAAGAAAAACTAGATAGTTGACTGTCCGAACGCAGAGGCCCTAGCAGCCTTCAAGCATAACATCCGCGACGAGTGGCTTGCCCGGCACCTGGGACAGGAAAAGCCGAAATCTATGGCAGCCCTCACGACACTCATGACCCGCTTTTGCGCGGGCGAAGATAGCTGGCTAGCTCGCAGCAACAACTTATCAAAGAACCCTGGTAATTCGGATACCAAGGACAAAAGTGGCAAGACACGTCGAAATAAGCAAAAGCGCCGCGGTAGCAGCGACAACAATGAAGATACGGCAGTCAACGCCGGATTCAGAGGCTATAAATCCGGTCGGCGGAAAAAATCCATTTAAAAAGAATACTCAGGGCCCGTCCAGTTTGGACCGAATACTCGACCGCTTGTGCCAGATCCATGGCACCCCCAAAAGGCCAGCCAATCACACCAACAGGGATTGTTGGGTGTTCAAGCAGGCAGGCAAGTTAAGAGCCGAAAACAAAGACAAGGGGTTGCATAGCGATGACGAGGAGGAGCCTAGGCCGCCGAACAACAATGGACAGAAGGGGTTTCCCCCACAAGTGCGGACGGTGAACATGATATACGCAACCCAGATTCCCAAGAAGGAGCGGAAGCGTGCGCTACGGGACGTATACGCGATGGAGCCAGTCGCCCCAAAGTTCAACCCATGGTCCTCTTGCCCGATCACTTTTGATCGAAGGGACCACCCCACTAGCATCCGTCATGGCGGCTTTGCCGCATTGGTTCTTGACCCAATCATCGATGGATTTCATCTCACAAGAGTCCTCATGGAAGGCGGCAGTAGCCTGAACCTGCTTTATCAGGATATAGTGCGGAAAGTGGGCATGGATCCATCAAGGATTAAGCCCACAAGGACGACCTTTAAAGGCGTTATACCAGGTGTAGAAGCCAACTGTACAGGCTCCGTAACACTTGATGTGGTCTTCGGATCTCCGGATAACTTCCGAAGCGAAGAGTTAATCTTCGACATAGTCCCGTTCCGCAGCGGCTATCACGCCCTGCTCGGACGAACCGCATTTGCCAAATTCAATGCGGTGCCGCACTATGCATACCTCAAGCTCAAGATGCCAGGCCCTCGAGGAGTAATCACGGTCAACGGAAACACCGAACGCTCCCTCCGTACGGAGGAGCACACGGCGGCTCTCGCAGCGGAAATACAAAGCAGCCTTTGTAGGCAACTCTCCAGTCCGGTCGCTAAAAAGCCAGACAATTCCAAGCGCGCCAGGAGTAACCTACAACAAGACCGCCTGGCATGTTCTGAGCAGGCGTAGCAATACGGCCCCAACCCCAGCCATCGCGACATAGCGGAGCTAGTACCTCGCGTACACAATTACGCCCTCGAAATACCATGGGCACAGGGGAAGGGGCACAGTAACGGCATGCCCGCAATATGGCTTAAAACATACTAAGGGCTGCCGGATTCCTTTTTACTTTCAGGACTCCACACTTCGGACGACCTGTTCGGCAATTCGGCTGCCGCACAAACGATGCAAGATCCAGGGAAGCAGACAAAGCTACGCCGCATTATGGAATTCTCAGGTGGTCTCTATTACGAGCGGTATATCTGTTCCGAACTCAATTCCGCGGCCTGCCCCTGGTTAGGACATGTTAAATAGTCTAATATCTTTTTGCTTATCGCACTACTTGTATCGTTCAGCTTTGATAAATAGCCTCTTTATAAACAATGCATAGCTTTTCGCCTATTTTTTGCATTATTCTCTTTTAATATATATGTTTATCAAATAACATGATCGCACCCGTACACCATGGTATGGCAAACACGCCAGGGGCTTCAGTACCCTTCGATCTGGTGTGAGAAGTCTGTACACTTTCACAAGTGCGGCACCCCGAACTTATAGCACTATATGCATCGGCTCCGAATCATGATTTGGGTCAATAGTTGGGTTTGCCCGGCTCCTATGTTTTGGTGCCTTACGTTCCGCTATATCGGCTAAGGTAGCACTAGGAGAACCACTGCGATTGTGCCCCGGTTCAGCTGGGTTAAGCACCTCAGTGGAGAAAGCTAAAACTGACTGTCATGATAAGGCGAGAGACCGGTCGCTGTTCGAGAGGTTTTTCGAGTCCCTAAAGACTTATGCCGCTTCGAGCGAGGAGCTGGCTCTGTCCGGCCAAAGGCGTGGATAGCGCCCCGAATTCGGTCTTCCGAACTAGGGGCTTCGCCGAAATTTAAAATTATAAAGTTCTATGGCTAAGTGAGAGTGTTCAAGCATTATAGTCCGATTGCCTGGTTCGTTGTGCTGAGTGCCTCCCTTGAAGGACCCAACCATGGGAAAAAGAGCGCTCAGGTTTATCCTGAACACCCCAGCACTAGCGGCATGAGGGCAGAAGCCGACGACTGGCCATCTCTCAATTTTTGATAAACGGCCACACAGAAAATAATATTTTAAATTCCATAAGCATTGCTTAGCGCATATGAACAAGTTTTCAGCGCACAGGATAAAAACGAGCGAGTTCATTCAAATATTACATCTCCAGTACATTCATCCGCAATAAGGCGGGGACCGGCAAGAACATCCTTGTAGTAGTTCTCGGGCTTGCGATGCTCCTTCCCCTGCGGCGGCCCGTCCTTCACCAGCTTCTCTCCGTCAAGCTTACCCCAGTGCACCTTTGCATGGGCAAGGGCCCTCCGGGCACCTTCGATGCAGGAGGAACGCTTGATGACCTCAAGCCGTGGACAGGCCTCCACCAGCCACCGCACCAGCCCGAAGTAGCTCCCAGGCAGGGCCTCTCCGGGCCACAGCCGAACTAGGAAGCCCTTCATGGCTTGTTCGGCAGCCTTGTGGAGCTCGACCAGCTGTTTCAGCTGATCGCTCAAAGGCACAGGGTGTCCGGCCTCAGAATACTGAGACCAGAACACACTCTCCGTCGAGCTGCCCTCTTCTGCTCGGTAGAATGCGGCGGCGGCGGATACGCTGCGGGGAAGATCTGCGAACGCCCCTGGAGAACTCCGGATTCGGGTAAGTGACAAGTAGTTTACTTTTATATTCCTACTTTGCATTAAGAATGTCTTGCCCGCTGCTATCTTTCTCATCTCCTCCAACTCTTGGAGGGCCTTTTGGGCTTCGGCCTTAGCACCCTTGGAGGACTCAAGGGCCGATGCGAGCTCGGATGCTTGCGCCTTTGACTCAAGCTCCAGGCTCTCATGTTTTTTCATGAGAGCTTGCAGCTCTTGCTGCACCTCACCAACCTGAGCCCCAAGTCTTTCTCGCTCAGTGCGCTCCTCAGCCATTTTCTTTTCGGCCTCAGTTAGCACCTGCTTGAGGGTCGCCACCTCATTTGTGGCCCCTACAATAAGCAGTACGATCCTGTTATTTTTTGCAATCACGCCTCTCTATAGGCACCTTTTTTCTTTATAGGGTATTTCTTACCTTCTTTTTCCTCGAGCTGCCATTTGGCAAGGCCGAGCTCTTGCTCGGTCCGCCCGAGGTCCTTCTTTAGGACTTCCACCTGTGTAGTCAGTGCGCCGGTGGATAGCAGCGAAGCCTGCATACGCATATTGACTCTTTATTGTTGGACTCCTGCAAAAATTAATAGATCCTCTATTCGGCTTTTCTTTTCGAACGCCGAACAGAGCATCAGGGGCTACTGTCTATGCGGTCATATTTTGACATATTTTCTACTTACCTCGAAGCCTATCAGAAGGCTAGCGCAAGCTTCAGTCAGTCCGCTCTTGGCAGACTGAACCCTTCGAATCACCGTACTCATAATAGTATGGTGTTCCTTGTCAATGGAGGCGCCATCAAGCACCTCCAGCAGATTGTCCGGCACCTCCGGTTGGACGGAGGCCGCCGGCTCAGAAGGCTTGCTCCTCTTGGAAGGAGTTCGCCTACCGCGGACCAGAACTGTTGAAGAGTCCGGCGCGGTGTCCGGCACAAAGCCGGACTCAGAGCCCTGGGGGGTCTTGTCCCCTTTATTCCTGGGGTCCGGGAGGTCGCCTTTCGGCTCCTCCAGGACCACCTCCTCCTGCCCCGGAGCTTGTCGCGATGACACTTCGGCGTCGTCTGCAGTGCGGGGGGAGATAGCTGGTGGAACTGAGTTCACGTCCGACGTATCCAGGGAGCCGCTCGACGAATCGTCGAGTTCGGCCCGGGGCGGGCTGCATAAATCACATTTGACATTACGGAGAGCTGTGCATTAAAGGAATATCATGAGTCACTCTGGTATGCGAATACTTACGATTTTGCCGGACGCTTGGCCCTGTCCGGCCACTCCTCTCCGCTCTCTGCGGCGTCGTGGGAGTAGTCCGGCGGAGGGGTCTTCCTCTTCCTAGACCCCTCGGCCTCCCCCGATGGGGCGGCCTTCTTCTTCTTCTTTTCTCCCCCCACTGGGGGGAGAGCTTTCGCTCCCTCCTCCTCGTTTTCACGAGAGGAGGGCGCCTCGGACTCGTCAGACGACGAGTCCGACACCACCAAGTTACGGGCACTCTTTCGAGTCCCGGTGGTCTTCTTCTTCTTGACCTTCTTCTCCGGCACCACGTAAGGTGCCGGAGTCAGCAGCTGCACCAGGAGAGCTGGGGCTGGGTCTTCGGGCAGGGGAGCCGGACAATTAACTGGTCCGGATATCGCCTGCCAAGCCTGTCAAAGGTAAGGGAGTTTAGATCCCGCATAGAGTTAATCTATGAAAAAGAGCTTAATAATCCTGTCAAAGGCATAGATAGCTTACCTCGCTAGTGTGACGCTGTGTGCTATATCTGCGGTCCTCGGAAGCGGATGCGGGGGCTCCGGCGCCTTTGATTAGCACCTTCCAGACGTCTTCATATGACGTGTCGAAGAGCCTGTTAAGGGTTCGGTGCTGCGCCGGGTCGAACTCCCACAAATTGAAATCCCGTTGTTGGCACAGGAGGATTAGACGAACGAGCATGACCTGGACTATATTGACCAGCCGGATTGGCTTGTCTACCAGGGACTTGATGCAGGTCTTCAGTCCGGTCACCTCTTCCTCGTTGCCCCACAACAGGCCCGTCTCTTTCCAAGACACAAGTCGCGTGGGGGTCCGGATCTGAATTCAGGGGCTGCGACCCATTCCGGATCGCGGGGCTCGGTGATGTAAAACCACCCGGCTTGCCACCCCTTTAGGGTCTCCACAAAGGAACCCTCGAACCAGAGGACGTTGGCTATCTTGCCAGCCATAGCACCTCCGCACTCCGCTTGGCTGCCGCGCACCACCTTGGGCTTGACGTTGAAGGTCTTGAGCCAAAGGCCGAAATGGGGGCGGACGCGGAGGAAGGCCTCACACACGACGATAAACGTCGAGATGTTGAGGATGAAGTTCGGGGCAAGATCGTGGAAATCTAGGCCATAGTAGAACATGAGTCCCCGGACAAATGGGTGAAGTGGAAAACCCAGTCCGCGGAGGAAGTGGGGAAGGAAAACAACCCTCTCATGGGGCCTTGGGGTGGGGAGAAGTTGCCCCTCCTCGGGAAGCCGGTGCGGGATGTCCTTGGACAGGTATCCAGCTTTCCTTAGCTTTTTTACTTGAGCCTCCGTAATGGAGGAGACCATCCACTTGCCTCCCGCTCCGGACATTGTTGGAGAAGGTTGAGGTGGGAAGAGCGGGCTTGGGCGCTGGAGCTTGAGTGCGCGAGAGCTGGATTGGCAAAGGAAGAAGAAGGCGTAGGTGAAAAGGTGGATCCTTATCCCCTTATATGGGCGGATGCGGTTATACGTCCCCACCTACCTAATAAAACTCGCTTGCCTCCCAAGCGCCGTGGTAAATGGCGCGGTTGGGTTACCCACGTCCGTATTGATGAGAATCCCGTTAAAAGGGGCACACGATCTCTGCTTTGACAAGGCGTGCCAACTGCCAAGGAAACCGCCTCGCTAAACACGCTGAGGTGGAAAAGTGAAAACAATTTGTATAAAGAGCTTGGCCGCAGTGTGTTGACGCACTGCGGAATACGCCAGCAGATTTGATTTGTGTTAATATTATTCTCTCTCTGGCAATATGTGGAAACTTATTTTGCAGAGCCGGACACTATTTTTGGTGTTTACAATCTTCTATGAAGGACTTGGAGGAGGAACCCGCCTTGCAATGCCGAAGACAATCTGCGCGCCGGACTCGTCGTCATTGAAGCCTGGTTCAGGGGCTACTGAGGGAGTCCTGGATTAGGGGGTGTTCGGGTAGCCGGACTATACCTTCGCCGGACTCCTGGACTATGAAGATACAAGATTGAAGACTTCGTCCCGTGTCCGGAAGGAACTTTCCTTGGCGTGGAAGGCAAGCTAGGCGATGCGGATACTCAAGATCTCCTACTATTGTAACCGACTCTGTGTAACCCTAACCCTATCCGGTGTCTATATAAACCAGAGGGTTGTAGTCCGTAGGACAAGAATAATCATCATACACAATCATACCATAAGCTAGCTTCTAGGGTTTAGCCTCCTTGATCTCGTGGTAGATCTACTCTTGTACTACCCATATCATCAATATTAATCAAGCAGGAGTAGGTTTTACCTCCATCGAGAGGGACCGAACCTGGGTAAAAACATTGTGTCCCTTGTCTCCTGTTACCATCCGGCCTTGACGCATAGTTCGGGACCCCCTACCCGAGATCCGCCGGTTTTGACACCGACACCCTTGAATAGCACCTTCCAGGCATCTTCGTGCGTCGTGTCGAAGAGCCTGCTCAGAGTTCGGTGCTGGGCCGGGTCGAACTCCCACAAATTGAAAGCCCATTGTTGACACGGGAGGATCCGGCGGATGAGCATGACCTGGACTACGTTGACGAGTTTGAGCTTCTTGCTCACCAGGTTTTGGACACATGTTTGGAGTCCGGTCAGCTCTCCCGAACTACCCCAGGACAGGTCCTTCTCTTTCCAAGAGGTGAGCCGCATGGGGATGCCAGATCGGAACTCGGGGGCCGCTACCCATTCAGGGTCACGTGGATCGGTGATGTAGAACCACCCTGATTGCCATCCCTTTATGGTCTCCACGAAGGAGCCCTCGAGCCATGTGACGTTGGGCATCTTGCCCACCATGGCGCCTCCGTACTCTGCCTGGCGGCCGCTCACTACCTTCGGCTTGACATTGAAGGTCTTCAGCCATAAGCCGAAGTGGGGCTGGATGCAGAGGAAGGCCTCGCACACGACGATAAACACCGAGATGTTGAGGATGAAGTTCGGGGCCAGGTCGTGGAAGTCCAGGCCGTAGTAGAACATGAGCCCCCGGACGAATGAGTGGAGAGGGAATCCCAGTCCGCGGAGGAAATGGGTAAGGAACACTACCCTCTCATGGGGCCTGGGGGTGGGGATGAGCTGCCCCTCATCTGGGAGCCGGTGCGCGATGTCGTCGGGTAGGTATCCGGCTCTCCTCAGCTTCTTAACGTCTCCCTCCGTGACGGAGGAGACCATCCACTTGCCTCCCGCTCCAGACATGGTTGGAGAAGGTTGAGGAAGAAGACGCGGACTTGGGCGTTGGAGCTCGAGTGTGCGAAAATGGATAAGCAAAGGAGGAAGAAGGCGTGGATGAAAAGGTGAATCCTTATCCCTTTATATGGGCGGACGAAACTATGCGTCCCCCACTAGCCTGGTAAAACTCGCTTATCCCCCAAGCGCCGTAATCAATGGCACGGTTGGGTTACCCACGCCCGTATTGATGAGAATCCCATGATAAGGGGACACGATCTCTGCTTCGACAAGACGTGCCAAGGAAACCGCCTCGCAAAACACGCTGAGGTGGGACAACAAAAATGATTCGAATAAAGGCTTGGCTATGGTGTGATGTCATGCCACATAATACGTCAGCAGATTGGATTTGTGTAAATATTATTCTCTCTACGGTAGTATGTGGAACTTATTTTGCAGAGCCGGACACGATCCTCGTGTTCAAAATCTTCTATGAAGTATTCGGAGGAGGAACCCGCCTTGCAATGCCGAAGACAATCTATGCGCCGGGCTCGTCGTCATTGAAGCCTGGTTCAGGGGCTACTGAGGGAGTCCTGGATTAGGGGGTGTCCGGATAGCCGGACTATAACCTTTGGCCGGACTATTGGACTATGAAGATACAAGATTGAAGACTTCGTCCCGTGTCCATATGGGACCTTTCCTTGGCGTGGAAGGCAAGCTTGTCAATACGGCTATGTAGATCTCCTCCTAATTGTAACCGACTCTGTGTAACCCTATCCCTCTCCGGTGTCTATATAAACCGGAGGGTTTTAGTCCGTAGGACAACAACAATCATACCATAGGCTAGCTTCTAGGGTTTAGCCTCTCTGATCTCGTGGTAGATCTACTCTTGTACTACCCATATCATCAATATTAATCAAGCAGGAGTAGGGTTTTACCTCCATCGAGAGGGCCCGAACCTGGGTAAAAACATCGTGTCCCTTGTCTCCTGTTACCATCTGCCTAGACGCACAGTTCGGGACCCCCTACCCGAGATCCGCCTGTTTTGACACCGACACTTCTTCTACGGAGAGGTGATGAACTAGCCCTTGGATGGTCTTCTGGCCAGGGGGGGCCCATGTGATTAACTTGCGGCTTGAATGGAACATTTGGCTTGCCGTTCTTGGGACACTGTCTGGCGTAGTGTCCAGTTTGACCATAAGTAAAACACGCATTGTTACGCTGACAATCTTCGTGTACTGAGTTGGTCGCAATATTCTTGACTTGGGTAGTGGTCTTGTTAACATTCTGCTGCCAATTGGGCTTAAACTCAACTTGTGACTATTGTCATATGTACAAGCCTTCTGGAATATGGGTCCTTCCTTCTTAGGCTCAAACTTCCTCTTGCGGTCATCATGAACGGGTCTACTATCACGAATAAGCTTGTGGTCCTATTATGCAATCAGGGCTTTATTTACCAGAGTCTAGAGATATGGAAAATCAAGCATACTGAGAGTGCATCTAAGGTGTTGGTTCGGTCCTCCAAGGAATCTGTCGATCTTTCTCTCTTCGGTGGCCACATCATGCAGTGAATAGCGGGCGAAATGATTGAACTTGTTCAAATACTCGGTGACTGGTAAGTTACCTTGCGTGAGAGCTAGGAACTCACGCTGCTTGGCTTTCATGATACCTTAAGGGATGTGATATTTGCGGAACTGATCCTTAAACTTATCCCATGTGATTTTTTCATCTGTTGGCCATATAGCTTTAGTGTTGTCCCACCAAATAGCTGCAGCTCCTTCCAGATAATGGCTTGTGAATGGAAACTCCGAACCCTCTTCAGTACAAGCAATGTCCAATTTCTTTTCAATGGTCCATAACCAGTCGTCGGCTTCCAGAGTGTCAGTAACTTGATTAAAACTGGGTGGCTTAGTCCTTTGAAAATCTGAGAGCTTGGAGTGATGGCCATTCTGATTTCCATTATGCCCAACCATAGCATGCACACTCTTCAATAGTTCAAGCAGATCGTTGTTTCTTCTTTCTTCGAACATACGCATGATCTGTTCAGTGGTTGGCGGATGTGGCGGTGGAGGTGGTGATTGTGGATACGATTCGGGGGAATGCCATGCCTGTCTTGCTGAGCGACGAACAGGGACATCCTCACCAGCGTGACTGCTGCTGCCTCCATGCATCATCCTATTGTTTGTTTTTTCCAATACGAAGCAACCGCGATAAGCAACATCCATAAATGGGGAAAAAGGCAAGCGACAAAGCCCGAAAGAAAGCAACAAGAAACCAAGGCAAATAATAATAGAGAAAAGTTCCAACATAATTATACATAGACTCATACATGAAAGGAAACATCATGACGGGTACGACTAAGCTCATACATGAAAATAAACATCATGACAAGTACGAGTACATCCGTACATCTAAGGATCATGACAACCTCGGATACTCTGACGATCTAGTGCTCTGCTGGTCCTGCTGGGTCCTATTGGGAAACGTAGCATGCAATTTCAAAAATTTCCTACGCTCACGCAAGATCTATCTAGGAGATGAATAGCAACAAGAGGGGTAGAGTGTGTCCACGTACCCTCGTAGACTGAAAGCGGAAGCGTTTGACAACGCGGTTGATGTAGTCGAACTTCTTCTCGTTCCGATTGATCAAGCACCGAACGTACGGCACCTCCGAGTTCTGCACATGTTCAGCTCGATGACGTCCCTCAAACTCTTGATCCAACAAAGTGTCGAGGGAGAGTTCCGTCAGCACGACGGCATGGCGTTGGTGATGGTGAAGTGATCCACGCAGGGCTTCGCCTAAGCCCTCCATGAATATGACCAGAGGCATAAACTGTGGAGGGGGCCACCGCACACGGTAACAACTGTTGATGTGTGTTCTAGCGGTGCCCCCCTCATATATATAGGTTGGAGGGGAGGAGAGGCAGCCAAGGGGGCTCCCCAAGTAGTAGGAATCCTATATGGGCGCCTCCCTATTCGGCCTCCCCCTTCCATATCCATCCGGAGGGGGAAGGAAGGAGAAGGGAGGAGAGAAGGAAGGGGGAGGCCCAATTTCTCCCCTTCCTTTCTCTCTTCCCCTCTTTCCTTCACCCCTTATTTGGCTTATGTGGGGCGCACCAGCCCCCTAGGGGCTGGTTTGTCCCCTTCTTGGCCCATTAGGCCCATGTAGTTGCCGGGGGATGCCCGGAACCCCTTCCGGTGACCCGATATGTACCCGGTACCCCCAGAACACTTCCAATGTCCGAATATCACCGTCCTATATATGAATCTATGGTTAGGAAACTTAACCATCTTTGATTAACGAGCTAGTCTAGTAGAGGCTTACTAGGGACACGGTGTTTTGTCTATGTATCCACACATGTATCAAGTTTTTGGTTAATACAATTCTAGCATGAATAATAAACATTTTTCATGATATAAGGAAATATAAAATAACAACTTTATTATTTCCTCTAGGGCATATTTCCTTCATTCTCCCACTTGCACTAGAGTCAATAATCTAGTTCACATCGCCATGTGATTTAACACCAATAGTTCACATCTTTATGTGATTAACACCCATAGTTCACATAGCCATGTGACCAACACCCAAAGGGTTTACTAGAATCAATAATCTAGTTCACATCGCTATGTGATTAACACCCAAAGAACACTAAGGTGTGATCATGTTTTGCTTGTGAGAGAAGTTTAGTCAATGGGTCTGCCACATTCAGATATGTATGTATTTTGCAAATTTCTATGTCTACAATGCTCTGCATGGAGCTACTCTAGCTAATTGCTCCCACTTTCAATATGTATTCAGATCAAGACTCAGAGTCATCCAGATCAGTGTCAAAGCTTGCTTCGACGTAACTCTTTACGATGAACTCTTTATCACCTCCATAACCGAGAAACATTTCCTTAGTCCTCTTTGGGTACCTAAGGATAATTTTGACCAATGTCCAGTGATCTACTCATGGGTCACTATTGTACCCCCTTGCCAAAATCATGGCAAGGCACACAACAGGCCTGGTACACAGCATGGCATACTTTATAGAACCTATGACTGAGGCATAGGGAATGACTTTCATTCTCTCTATATATTATGTCGTGCTCGGGTTTTGAGTCTTACTCAACTTCACACCTTGTAACACTGGCAAGAACCCTTTCTTTGACCGATCCATTTTGAACTACTTCAAAACTTTATCAAGGTATGTGTTTTTTGAAAGTCCTATCAAGTGTCTTGATCTATCTCTATAGATCTTGATGCCCAATATATAAGAAGCTTCACCGAAGTCTTTCATTGAAAAATTATTATTCAGGTATCCTTTTTTGCTATCCAGAAATTATATATCATTCCCGATTAACAATATGTCATCCACATATAATATCAGAAATGCTACAGGGCTCCCACTCACTTCTCTTGTAAGTACAGGCTTCACCATAAGTCTGTATAAAACCATATGCTTTTATCACCTCATCAAAGTGTATATTCCAACTTTGAGATGCTTGCACCAGTCCATAGATGGATCGCTGGAGTTTGCACACTTTGTTTAGCACCTTTAGGATCGACAAAACCTTCTGGTTGTATCATATACAACTCTTCTTTAAGAAATCCATTAAGGAATGCAGTTTTGACATCCGTTTGCCAGATTTCATAAAATGTGGCATTTGCTAACATGATTCGGACAGACTTAAGCACCGCTACAAGTGAGAAAATCTCATCGTAGTCAACACCTTGAACTTGTCAAAAACCTTTTGCGATAAGTCAAGCTTTGTAGATAGTAACACTACCATCAGCGACCCGTCTTACTCTTGAAGATCCACTTATTCTCAATGGCTTGCCGATCATTGGGCAAGTCCACCAAAGTCCGCACTTTGTTCTCATACATGGATCCTATCTCAGATTTCATGGCCTCAAGCCATTTATCGGAATCTGGGCTCATCATAACTTCTTCATAGTTCGTAGGTTTGTCATGGTCTAGTAAGATGACTTCCAGAACAGGATTACCGTACCACTCTGGTGTGGAACGTGCTCTGTTCGACCTACGAGGTCTAGTAGTAACTTGATCTGAAGTTTCATGATCATCATCATTAGCTCCCTCTCTAGTTGGTGTAGGCATCACGAGAACGGATTTATCTGATGAGTTAGTTTCCAATTCGAGAGAAGGTACAATTACCTCATCAAGTTCTACTTTCCTCCCACTCACTTCTTTCGAGAGAAACTCCTTCTCTAGAAAGGATCCATTCTTAGCAACAAAGATCTTGCCTTCAGATCTATGATAGAAGGTGTACCCAACAGTTTCTTTTGGGTATCCTATGAAGACACATTTCTCTGATTTGGGTTCGAGCTTATCAGGCTGAAGCTTTCACATAAGCATCACAACCCCAAACTTTAAGAAATGATAGCTTAGGTTTCTTACGAAACCACAGTTCATACGATGTTTTCTCAACGGATTTAGATGGTGCCCTATTTAACGTGAATGCAGCTGTCTCTAATGCATAAACCCAAAACGATAGTGGTAAATCGATAAGAGACATCATAGATCGCACCATATCTAATAAAGTACGGTTACGACGTTCGGACACACCATTACGTTGTGGTGTTCCAGGTGGCGTGAGTTGTGAAACTATCCCACATTGGTTTAAATGAAGGCCAAACTCGTAACTTAAATATTCGCCTCCGTGATCAGATCGTAGAAACTTTATTTTCTTGTTATGATGATTCTCCACTTCATTCTGAAATTCTTTGAACTTTTGAAATGTTTCAGACTTGTGTATCATTAAGTAGATATACCTATATCTGCTCAAACCATGTGTGAAGGTCAGAAAATAATGATACCTGTCGCGAGCCTCAACACTCATCAGACCGCATACATCGGTATGTATTATTTCTAATAAGTCATTAGCTCGCTCCATTGTTCCAAGAACGGAGTTTTAGTCATCTTTCCCATGAGGCATGGTTCGCAAGTATCAAATGATTCATAATCAAGTGATTCCAAAAGCCCATCTACATGGAGTTTCTTCATGCGCTTTACACTAATATGACCTAAACGGCAGTGCCACAAATATGTTGCACTATCATTATCAACTTTGCATCTTTTGGCATCAATGTTATGAATATGCATATCACTACGATTGAGATTCAATAAACCATTTACATTAGGTGTTTGACCATAGAAGGTTTTATTCATGTAAACAGAACAACAATTATTATCTGACTTAAATGAATAACTGTATCACAATAAACATGATCTAATCATATTCATGCTCAACGCAAACACCAAATAACATTTATTTAGGTCCAACACTAATCCCAAAGGTAGAGAGAGTGTGCGATGGTGATCTTATCAACCTTGGAATCACTTCCAACACACATTGTCACCTCGCCCTTAACTGCTATCTGTTCATTTTGCAACTCCTGTTTCGAGTTACTGATCTTAGCAACTGAACCGGTATCGAATACCCTGGGGTTAATATGAACATTAGTAAAGTACACATCAATAACATGTATATCAAATATATCTTTGTTCACTTTGCCATCCTTCTTATCCTCCAAGTATTTGGGGTAGTTCCGCTTCCAGTGGCCATTTCCTTTGTAGTAGAAGCACTTAGTTTCAGGCTTGGGTCTTGCTTTGGGCTTCTTCACGGGAGTGGAAACTTGCTTGCCATTCATCTTCTAGTTCCCTCTCTTTCCCTTGCCCTTTTTCTTGAAACTAGTGGTCTTGTTAACCATCAACTCTTGATGCTCTTTCTTGATTTCTACCATTGTCGATTTCAGCATCGCGAAGAGCTCGAGAATCATTTTCTTCATCCCTTGATATTATAGTTCATCACGAGGTTCTAGTAGCTTGGTGATAGTGACTAGAGAACTTTGTCAATCACTATCTTATCTGTAAGATTAACTCCCACTTGATTTAAGCGATTGTAGTACCCAGACATTCTGAGCACATGCTCACTGGTTGAGCTATTCTCCTCCAACTTGTAGGCAAAGTATTTGTTAGAGGTCTCATACCTCTCGACATGGACATGAGTCTGAAATACCAATTTCAACTCTTGGAACATCTTATATGCTCTGTGGTGTTCAAAACATTTTTGAAGTCCCGGTTCTAAGCCGTAAAGCATGGCGCACTAAACTAACAAGTGGTCGTCATAACAAGCTTGTCAAATATTCACAACGTCTGCATCTGCTCGTGCAATAGGTCTGTCACCTAGCGGTGCATCAAGGACATAATTCTTCTGTGCAGCAATGAGGATAATCCTCAGATCATGGACCCAGTCCGCATCATTGTTACTATCATCTTTCAACTTATTTTTCTCAAGGAACATATCAAAAGTAAATGGGGAACTACATCGCGAGCTATTGATCTACAACATAATTTGCAAATACTATCAGGACTAAGTTCATGATAAATTAAGTTCAATTAATCATATTACTTAAGAACTCTCGCTTAGATTGACATCCCTCAAGTCATCTAAATGATATGTGATCCAAATCAACTAAACCATGTCCGATCATCACGTGAGATGTAGTCATCAATGGTGAACATCTCTATGTTGATCATATCTACTATATGATTCATGTTCGACCTTTTGGTCTCTAGTGTTCCGAGGCCATGTCTGTACATGCTAGGCTTGTCCAGTTTAACCCGAGTATTCCGCATGTGCAAAACTGTCTTGCACCCGTTGTATGTGAACGTAGAGCCTATCACACCCGATCATCATGTGGTGTCTCAGCACGATGAACTGTCGCAACAGTGCATACTCAGGGAGAACACTTATACCTTGAAATTCTAGTAAGGGGTCATCTTATAATGCTACTGCCGTACTAAGCAAAATAAGATGCATAAAAGATAAACATCACATGCAATAAAAAAATGTGACATGATATGGCCATCATCATCTCGTGCTTTTGATCTCCATCTCCAAAGCATCGTCATGATCTCCATTGTCATCGGCTCGACACCTTGATCTCCATCGTTGCGTCGTGGTTGTCTCGCCAACTATTGCTTCTACATCTATTGCTTACTCATAGCGATAAAGTAAAGCAATTACATGGCGTATGCATTTCATACAATATAGAGACAACCATACGGCTCCTGCCGGTTGCAGGATATCTTACAAAACATGATCATCTCATACAATAATGTATATCTCAGCATGTCTTGACCATATCACATCACAACATACCCTGCAAAAACAAATTAGACGTCCTCTACTTTGTTGTTGCAAGTTTTACGTGGCTGCTACGGGCTTCTAGCAAGAACCGTTCTTACCTACGCATCAAACCACAATGGTGTTTCGTCAAGTTTGATGTTTTAACCTTCTTCAAGGACCGACCATAGTCAAATTCGATTCAACTAATATAGGAGAAACAGACACTCGCCAGCCACCTTTATGCAAAACTAGTTGCATTTCAGTCGGTGGACCGGTCTCATGGGTGTGGACATGTAAGATTGGTCCGGGCCGCTTCATCCCACAATACCGCTGAATCAAAATAAGACGTTGGTGGTAAGCAATATGACTATCACCATCGACGACTCTTTGTGTTCTACTTGTGCATATCATCTGCGCATAGACCTGGCTCATGATGCCACAGTTGGGAAACGTAGCATGCAATTTCAAAAATTTCCTACGCTCACGCAAGATCTATCTAGGAGATGCATAGCAACGAGAGGGGGAGAGTGTGTCCACGTACCCTCATAGACCGAAAGCGGAAGCATTTGATAGCGCGGTTGATGTAGTCTAACTTCTTCTTGTTCTGACCGATCAAGCACCGAACGTACGACACCTCCGAGTTTTGCACACGTTCAGCTCGATGACGTCCCTCAAACTCTTGATCCAGCAAAGTGTCAAGGGAGAGTTCCGTCAGCACGACGGCGTGGTGACGGCGATGGTGAAGTGACCCGCGCAGGGCTTCGCCTAAGCACTAGTGAATATGACCGGACGCGTAAATTGTGGAGGGGGCGCCGCACACGGCTAACAACTGTTGATGTGTGTTCTAGCGGTGCCCCCCCTCATATATATATATAGGTTGGAGGGGAGGAGAGGCAGCCAATGGGGCTCCCCAAGTAGGAGGAATCCTACTTGGGCACCTCCCTATTCGGCCTCCCCCCTTCCGTATCCATCCGGAGGGGGAAGGAAGGAGGAGGGAGGAGAGAAGGAAGGGGGAGGCCGAATTGCTCCCCTTCCTTTCTCTCTTCCCCTCTTTCCTCCCCCCTTATTTGGCTTACATGGGGCGCACCAGCCCCCTAGGGGCTGGTCTGTCCCCTTCTTGGCCCATTAGGCCCATGTAGTTGCCGGGGGGATGCCCGGAACCCCTTCCCGTGACCCGATATGTACCCGGTACCCCCAGAACACTTCCGATGTCCGAATATCATCGTCCTATATATGAATCTTTACCTCTCGACCATTTCGAGACTCCTCTTCATGTCCATTATCTCATCCGGGACTCCGAACAACATTCGGTCACCAAATCACATAACTCATATAATACAAAATCGTCATCGAATGTTAAGCGTGCGGACCCTAAGGGTTCGAGAACTATGTAGACATGACTGAGACACCTCTCCAGTCAGTAACCAACAGCGGAACCTGGATGCTCATATTGGTTCCCACATATTCTACGAAGATCTTTATCAGTTGTAACGTAATGACAACATACGTTATTCCCTTTGTCATCGGTATGTTACTTGCCCAAGATTCGATCCTTGGTATCTTCTTACCTAGTTCAATCTCGTTACCGGCAAGTCTCTTTACTCGTTCCCTAATACATCATCCCGTAACTAACTCATTAGTCACATTGCTTGCAAGGCTTATTATGATGTGTATTATCGAGAGGGCCCAGAGATACCTCTCCGATACTCGGAGTGACTAATCCTAATCTTGATATATGCCAACCCAACAAACACCTTCGGAGATAACTGTAGAGCATCTTTATAATCACCCAGTTATGTTGTGATGTTTGATAGCACACAAGGTATCTGGGAGTTGCATAATCTCATAGTCGAAGGAATATGTATTTGACATGAAGAAAGCAATAGCAATAAAACTGAACGATCAATATGCTAAGCTAACAGATGGGTCTTGTCCATCACATCATTCTCCTAATAATGTGATCATGTTCATCAAATGACAACACATGTTTATGGTTGGGAAACTTAACCATCTTTACTTAACCAGCTAGTCTAGTAGAGGCTTACTAGCGACACGGTGTTTCGTCTATGTATCCACACATGTATCAAGTTTCCGATTAATACAATTCTAGCATGAATAATAAACATTTATCATGATATAAGGAAATATAAAATAAAAACTTCATTATTGCCTCTAGGGCATATTTCCTTCAGGTCCTCTCCTGAACCGGACTCAAATCCTGAACTGACGACGTTAACGGAAACCTTCAGGTTAAAGGTAACAGATGACCCTGCCTCGAGGGGTCTCACATAGGGGCAGATGTGGGATGAGGTAGGAGCATAGGGGCTGCAGGAGTAGTGAGAAGTGAAGCCCACTCGGCAGGGGCACTGTGGGGAGTCATGGTCGTGGTGCCCGAGCTACTCGAATGAGTAATCGGGGTAACTGGCGAGCTAGAAAGTGGTGGAATAAAGGGAGTAAATCCTATGGAAGGTGGAGCGGGATTGGACCTAGCTGCCACCAAAGTAGTGCGAGCACGAGTCAGCTCTCGGGCCAGCTCATGAATTAGAAGATAGCTAGCAGTGATATAGTGGGAAAGGTTGTAGCGGGACTCTCAGTCGCCGGATCAATAATAGGAAAGCAGACACGGCCATCATCATGCAGGGATGGGTGATAACCCACAAGTATAGGGGATCGCAACAGTTTTCGAGGGTAGAGTATTCAACCCAAATTTATTGATTCGACACAAAGGGGAGCCAAAGAATATTCTCAAGTATTAGCAGTTGAGTTGTCAATTCAACCACACCTGGATAACTTAATATCTGCAGCAAAGTATTTAGTAGTAAAGTAGTATGGAAGTAACGGTAACGGTGGCAAAAGTAACAGTGATATTTTTGTAGTGATTGTAACAGTGGCAAGGTAAAGTAACTAAGCGAAGAACAATATGTGAAAAGCTCGTAAGCATTGGATCGGTGATGAATGATTAAGCCGGATGCGATTATTCATGCAATAGTTATAACATAGGGTGACACAGAACTAGCTCCAATTCATCAATGTAATGTAGGCATGTATTCCAAATATAGTCAGTCATACATGCTTATGGAAAAGAACTTGCATGACATCTTTTGTCCTACCCTCCCGTGGCAGCGGGGTCCTATTGGAAACTAAGGGATATTAAGGCCTCCTTTTAATAGAGTACCGGACCAAAGCATTAACACATAGTGAATACATGAACTCCTCAAACTACGGTCATCATCGGGAGTGATCCCGATTATTGTCACTTCGGGGTTGCCGGATCATAACACATAGTAGGTGACTAATGACTTGCAAGATAGGATCAAGAACTCACATATATTCATGAAAACATAACAGATTCAGATCTGAAATCATGGCACTCGGGCCCTAGTGACAAGCATTAAGCATAGCAAAGTCATAGCAACATCAATCTTAGAATATAGTGGATACTAGGGATCAAACCCTAACAAAACTAACTCGATTACATGATAAATCTCATCCAACCCATCACCGTCCAGCAAGCCTACAATGGAATTACTCACGCACGACGGTGAGCATCATGAAATTGGTGATGGAGGATGGTTGATGATGACGATGGCGACAGATTCCCCTCTCCGGAGCCCCGAACGAACTCCAGATCAGCCCTCCTGAGAGAGATTAGGGCTTGGCGGTGGCTCCTATCGTAAAATGCGATGAATCCTTCTCTCTGATTTTTTCTCCCCGAACGTGAATATATAGAGTTGGAGTTGAGGTCGGTGGAGCTCTAGGGGGCCCACGAGGCAGGGGGCGCGCCCCCACCCTCATGGACAGGGTGTGGGCCCCTGGCCTTGATTCTTTCGCCAGTATTTTTTATTATTTCCAAAAATAATCTCCGTTGATTTTCAGGTCATTCCGAGAACTTTTATTTCTGCACAAAAATAACACCATGACAATTCTGCTGAAAACAGCATCAGTCCGGGTTAATTCCATTCAAATCATGCAAGTTAGAGTCCAAAACAAGGGCAAAAGTGTTTGGAAAAGTAGATACGACGGAGACGTATCAACTCCCCCCAAGCTTAAACCTTTGCTTGTCCTCAAGACATTCAGTTGATAAACTGAAAGTGATAAAGAAAAACTTTTACAAACTCTGTCTGCTCTTGTTGTTGTAAATATGTAAAGCCAGCATTCAAGTTTTCAGCAAAGATTGTGACTAACCATATTCACAATAACATTTAGGTCTCATGTTTACTCATGTCAATGGCATAATCAACTAGCGAGCAATAATAATAAATCTTGGATGACAACACTTTCTCAAAATAATCATGATATGATATAACAAGATGGTATATCGCTAGCCCTTTCTGAGACCGCAAAACATAAACGCAGAGCACCTTTGAAGATCAAGGACTGACTAAACATTGTAATTCATGGTAAAAGAGATCCAGTCACAGTCATACTCAATATAAATTAATAGTAATGGATGCAAATGACAGCGGTGCTCTCCAGCTGGTACTTTTTAATAAGAGGGTGATGACTCAACATAAAAGTAAATAGATAGGCCCTTCGTAGAGGAAAGCAGAGATTTGTTGAGGTGCCAGAGCTCGATTTTTGAAATAGAGATAACTAATATATTGAGCGGCATACTTTCATTGTCAACATAACAACCGAGAGATCTCGATATCTTCCATGCTACTCACATTATAGGTGGTTCCCAAACATAATGGTAAAGTTTATACTCCCCCTCCACCAACAAACATCAATCCATGGCTTGCTCGAAACAACGAGTGCCTCCAACTAACAAGAGTCCCAAGGGAGTTTTGTTTGCAATTATTTTGATTTGATTTCCGTAAAGCATGGGACTGGGCATCCCGGTGACTAACCATTTTCTCGTGAGTGAGGAGCGGAGTCCACTCCTCTTGAGAATAACCCGCCTAGCATGGAAGATACAGATAACCCTAGTTGATACATGAGCTATTCGAGCATACAAAACAGAATTTTATTTGAAGGTTTAGAGTTTGGCACATGCAAATTTACTTGGAACGGCAGATAGATTCCGCATATAGGAAGGTATAATGGACTCATATGGAATAACTTTGGGATTTAAGGGATTGGATGCACAAGCAGTATTCCCGCTTAGTACAAGTGAAGGCTAGAAAAAGACTGGGAAGCGACCATCTAGAGAGCAACAACAGTCATGAACATACATTAAAATTAATAAACATTGAGTGCAAGCATGAGTAGGATATAATCCACCATGAACATAAATATCGTGAAGGCTATGTTGATTTTGTTTCAACTACATGTGTGAACATGT
This sequence comes from Aegilops umbellulata, assembly GCA_032464435.1. Taxonomy (NCBI): domain Eukaryota; kingdom Viridiplantae; phylum Streptophyta; class Magnoliopsida; order Poales; family Poaceae; genus Aegilops; species Aegilops umbellulata. The sequence continues at coordinate 340,038,816 of CP136058.1, forward strand.
GCCAAGTCCAGTCACTTGAATCATTCAAAGGAGGATACCACCCTATCATACCACATCACAACCATTTTAATGGCATGTTGGCACACAAGGTAAACCATTTTAAACTCCTAGTTGATTAAGCATGGCATAAGCAACTATAATCTATAATTGTCATTGCAAACATATTTATTCATAATAGGCTGAATCAGGAACGATGAACTAATCATATTTACAAAAACAAGAGAGGTCGAGTTCATACCAGCTTCTCTCATCTCAATCAGTCCATCATATATCGTCATTATCGCCTTTCACTTGCACGACCGAACGATGTGGATAATAATAATAGTGCACGTGCATTGGACTAAGCTGGAATCTGTAGGCATTCAATACAAAGGAGAAGACAGGGTAATATGGGCTCTTGCTTAAATCAACAATAATGCATATAAGAGCCACTTCAACATTTTCATTATGGTCTTCTCCTCTCGACCCCCAAAGAAAAGAAAAGAAATAAAACTATTTACATGGGAAAGCTCCCAGCAGACAAAAGAAGAACAAGAAATATTTTTGGGTTTTCTTTTAATTATTACTGCTACAGCATGAAGTAAACTAGCTAAAAGCTACAACTAATTTTTTTAATTTTTCTTAAGGTTTTTCGAACACACAAGAAGAAAGCATAACAAAGGAAAATAAACTAGCATGGATATTACAATGAAAAAGTATGAGCACCGACAACTAGAATGAATGTGTGAACATGAATGTAATGTCGGTGAGAGATACGTACTCCCCCAAGCTTAGGCTTTTGGCCTAAGTTGTTCTACTGCCACGGCTGGCCTGGCGGATATCCAAAGTTATAGTTGGGGTCGTACTGTGATGGAGCCTCCGGTTGCCACTGGTTGGCAATCTCCTCCGGATCCCACTGGTAAACAGACTGTCGTGAAGGAACAAATTGTGGTTCCGGCTCTTGCTCTGTAGTTGGTGTGGGGTTTCGGTAGGCGTGAATAGCCTCCGGCGGAACAAGGTACTTGCCTGCGGATAAGTCAAACAAGGAAGGAGCAGGCAAAGTAATAATCTCAGGGCGAATTTTATCAAATATCAGTTTGTACTTAAGCATCTTTTCCCTATTCTTAACGATAAAATCATGTGCTACCATACTCTTATAGTCTATAAAGACAGGAGGTAGCAACTTTTCTCCTTTCTCATAATGTCTAATAGGTATGTTAAAATGTGCAGTGAGGCGCGAGGTGGAGATACCTCCCAAGATGGGGCCCTTAGTACGGTTAAGATTTAACCGCTTTGCAACAGTAGCACCCATACTAAATGTGTCATCACGGAACAAGGCATGGCACAAAATAACAATATCAGGGGCACTAAGGTTGCCACAGTTTCCGCGACCAATTAAGCATCTACTAGCAAATATTGCAAAGTAACGTAGAACAGGAAAATGTATGCTAGTAATTCTTGCATCGGAAACCTTCCTAATTTCCCCCATAGCAATTGTATCAATAAACCCCTCCACATCGTTACGATGTGGTTCCTCTACGCTACCCGAAAAGGGCAACTTGCAGACCTCACAAAATTCATAGAGGGACATCTCCTTATACTCATCATATAAATAGAAATCCACCGAAGGTGGTGACCTCCTAGCATGGAAATGAAAATTTTGCACAAAAATATTAGTGAGTAAGAGATACTGTTCGCGTTGGTCGCGGAGGAAGTCGGTGAGGCCTGCATTCTCAGCCAACTCATAGAAATCATCATAAATCCCAGCTGCTCTCAAGAAATTATCACAAGGCCATTCACAAGGCCGAACTTCTGTGGTGCGGGGGAGATTATATTTGGGCTTCTCGTCTTCTTCACTTTGCTTATCGTTTGAGCTTCGGCTCGAAGAACCCCTAAAAAATCTCTTCATCATTTTCTGAAAATTTCTGAAATTTTTAGTAACTCAAAATAAAAGTGAACCAAACTCAACAAAATTGATCGCAACTACTCCCACAAGTGCCTAGAGACTATATCATGCATTAGAACTACTTGGGACCATATAAATTTGTCATGCAAGCTTAAGAACAGGGTCACCTAGGCAGCAAAAATTTGCAATGAATAAAGCACTAGAACAAAAACTAATTGGACCATTGGAGGAGTCACATGCTAAAGAACAATCCCCCAAAGCAGTTTTGTGAGTGGAGCTTTGAGCAAGGAGATCGAAAATCGCAGCAAAATGAGCTAGAACTCGTGCTTGAGCTGGTTGGTGATTTTTTTGGGAGGAAGAAGGAGTGTGTGGTGGCTGGAATAAGTGGAGGGGAGCCACCATGGGCCCACGAGGCAAGGGGGCGTGCCCTGGACCCTCGTGGCCAGGTGCTTGCTCCCCCTGCTGTGTTCTCAGTGCCAGATATTCTCAAATATTTCAGAAAAAAATCATATTTCATTTTCGAGGCATTTGGAGAACTTTTATTTTCGGGTTTTTTTATTGCACGGATAATTTAGAAAACTGACAGAAAATACTAATTTTGCTTTATTTAATCTAAATAACAGAAAGTAAAAGGAGTGTACAGAAGGGTGTGCTTTCTAACTTCATCCATCTCATGCTCATCAAAAGGAATCCACTAACAAGGTTGATCAAGTCTTGTTAACAAATTCATTCCGAATCGCATGAAACCAGAGAAATTTCGAATAACACTATGTTACCTCGACGGGGATATGCATGTCCCCAATAATAAGAATATCATATTTCTTCTTGGCAGTAGGAAGAGGAAATTCAAAACCTCCAATAATAATCGATGGAATTTTCCAATAGAATTGATACGGTGGACTTGAGGTTGTTTCCTCGGAAAGTGTACCGTATGCTCATTACCATTAACAAGAAAAGTGACATTGCCTTTGTTGCAATCAATAACAGCCCCTGCAGTGCTCAAAAAGGGTCTACCAAGGATAATAGACATACTATAGTCCTCAGGAATATCAAGAATAACAAAGTCTGTTAAAATAGTAACGTTTGCAACCACAACGGGCACATCCTCACAAATACCGACAGGTATAGCAGTTGATTTATCAGCCATTTGCAAAGATATTTCAGTAGGTGTCAACTTATTCAAATCAAGTCTACGATATAAAGAGAGAGGCATAACACTAACACCGGCTCCAATATCACATAAAGCAGTTTTAACATAGTTCCTTTTAATGGAGCAAGGTATAGTTGGTACTCCTGGATCTCCAAGTTTCTTTGGTATTCCACCCTTAAAAGTATAATTAGCAAGCATGGTGGAAATTTCAGCTTCCGGTATCTTTCTCTTATTTTTAACAATATCCTTCATATACTTAGCATAAGGATTCATTTTAAGCATATCAGTAAAACGCATACGCAAAAAGATTGGTCTAATCATTTCAGCAAAGCGCTCGAAATCCTCATCATCCTTTTTCTTGGATTGTTTGGGAGGAAAAGGCATGGGTTTCTGAACCCATGGTTCTCTTTCTTTACCGTGCTTCCTAGCAACGAAGTCTCTCTTATCATAACATTGATTCTTTGATTGTGGGTTATGAAGATCAACAGCAGGTTCAATCTCTACATCATTGTTATTACTAGGTTGAGCTTCAACATGAACATCATTATTAGCATTATTACTAGGTTCATGTTCATCACCAGATTGTGTTTCAGCATCAGAAATAGAAATATCATTGGGATTCTCAGGTGTGTCTACAGCAGGTTCACTAGAAGGATGCAAAGTCCTATCATTTTTCTTTTTCTTCCTTTTAGAAGGACTAGGTGCATCAAGTTTTGTTCGCTGAGAATCCTGCTCAATTCTCTTAGGGTGGCCCTCAGGATACAAAGGTTCCTGAGTCATTTTACCCCCTCTAGTCATAACTCTAACAACATTACCATTCTTATTATTATTTAATTCACTAAGCAAATCATTCTGAGCCTTAAGTACTTGTTCTACTTGAGTGGTAACCATAGAAGCATGTTTACTAATGAGTTTAAGTTCACCTTTAACTCTAGACATATAATCACCCAAGTGTTCAATCATATAAGCATTGCGTTTCAGTTGTCTACCAAAATAAGCATTAAAATCTTCTTGCTTAACCATAAAATTATCGAACTCATCCAAACATTGGCTAGCAAACTTAGTAGGCAGGATTTCAGCTTTATCATATCTATAGAGAGAATTTACCTTTACTACCTGTGTCAGGTTATCAAGACCGTGTATTTCTTAAATAGGTGATGAATTAAGACCATGTATTTCTTCAACAGGAGGTAAATTCTTAACATCTTCAGCTTTAATACCTTTTTCTTTCATAGATTTCTTTGCCTCTTGCATATCTTCAGGACTGAGAAATAGAATACCCCTTTTCTTCGGAGTTGGCTTAGGAGTTGGTTCAGGAAGTGTCGAATTATTTTCATTGGTCAACATATTATTCAATAGAATTTCAGCTTCATCAACAGTTATTTCCCTGAAAACACAACCAGCACAACTATCGAGGTGGTCTCTAGAAGCATCGGTTAGTCTATTATAAAAGATATCAAGTATTTCATTTTTCTTGAGAGGATGATCAAGCAAAGCATTAAGTAATTGGAGAAGCCTCCCCCAAGCTTGTGGGAGACTCTCTTCTTCAATTTGCACGAAATTATATATTTCCCTTAAAGCAACTTGTTTCTTATGGGCAGGGAAATATTTAGCAGAGAAGTAATAAATCATATCCTGGGGACTACGCACACAACCAGGATACTAGGGATCAAACCCTAACAAAACTAACTCGATTACATGATAAATCTCATCCAACCCATCACCGTCCAGCAAGCCTACGATGGAATTACTCACGCACGGCGGTGAGCATCATGAAATTAGTGATGGAGGATGGTTGATGCTGACGATGGCGATGGATTCCCCTCTGCGAAGCCCCGAACGTACTCCAGATCAGCCCTCCCGAGAGAGATTAGGGCTTGGCGGCGGCTCCGTATCGTAAAATGCGATGAATGCTTCTCTCTGATTTTTTTTCTCCCCGAACGTGAATATATATAGTTGGAGTTGAGGTCGGTGGAGCTCCAGGGGGCCCACGAGGTAGGGGGCACGCCCAGGGGGGCAGGCGCGCCCCCACCCACATGGACAGGGTGTGGGCCCCCTGGCCTTGATTCTTTTGCTAGTATTTTTTATTATTTCCAAAAATAATCTCTGTTGATTTTTAGGTCATTCCGAGAACTTTTATTTCTGCACAAAAATAACACCATGGCAATTCTGCTGAAAATAGCGTCAGTCCGGGTTAGTTCCATTCAAATCATACAATTTAGAGTCCAAAACAAGGGCAAAAGTGTTTGAAAAAGTAGATATGACGGAGACGTATCAATGGGTAGTACTAGAAACCTGGGTGGGTCTGCATTTGGATCTCGTTATAGCGTAGCTCAACGAGAATCTCAAACACAGCAAACTGAACAGCCTACGTAGGGGTAGAAGTGAAACCACTCCTAGAGGAACGGGTGTAAGATCCAGATGCTGAACTGCAGCGCAAGGTAACCACCGCGTGATACTCGTATATTGAGTCTGCTAGGCGCTCCCGATACACCCGATACACTGGGTCGTCACCGTGAGGGTAGAGTCGACGCCATATGCTTCGAAGAAGGTGTGGTGAAGTGCACGGTGACAGCTCCAACTGGCACGCATATGGTACTGGAGTCATCTACACTCACAACCATTAGTCGGTTAGTAAACAAAATAAATCAAATGCATACAATGCAGTAATCAGATGCAAACACTAACGACACTCAAAACTACACTAGCTATCGTTCAACTAACGCGTCGGCGGTCTAGCATGTCCTACAATCAGTGCGGCTCTGATACCAAGTGTTGTATCACCCTAGCTCAGAGCAACCGGCTTACCCTGCATTGCCAACCCAGAGATCTAGTCTTCTAGCAACACACAACAACTTGGTACAGAAAACAACCGCTTTATTGATGCTAGCGGAAACATAGGTTTGATATTACATCAGATAGCGAGGCCAAGCAGCACACACACTGCGGCTGAACAGTATGTACATTATTTAATGAACATGAAGGGGCCTCGATCACGACAACTACACGACAGCGGAACAACGACGAAGCGGAACTCCATAGCACAGGGACACCGATGTGGACACGGTCTAGACACAGGAAGCACTCCGATCCGGTAAGACTTTCCTGAAAGCTGGCATGACACGCTAGGTCAGTACATTGAATGTACTTGCAATCTCACAACAAGTAAAAGCATAATGACAAACAATAACATGACAATTAGGCGGGTTAAATGCAATACTTCAACATATTACTCATGAAGTGAACATGCTTGTGCACTGAGTCCCTCAGACTCGCGTACCATACGGGTTACCTCGTAACCAATCTCATAAATACGGTGATCACTCCCAGATCACAAAGGAAACCAACTCTTTGGTTCCAACAATAATCACAAAAGAAACCAACTCCTTGGTTCCAACAACAACCATCTTCATGGTGTCAACAATCTCATCACATAAGTAGTGCCAACAATATAACTTTAGTGTGCAAGATTAAATTATTTATGTTGATCCATGGCGTGACCTACTACGAACTGGGTTCGTAACTGAGGACGCGACTATCGATAGATTTAACACACACACTTCAGAGGTTAGCGCACTGTACCCACACCACGGAATCCATGGCCTCGCACTCCCATTCGGGTGGACCAACGACATTCCGGCAGAACCAACCCATTGTCATGACACTCTCCAGGCCACTCCGACCAACTCCCCTCTGGGCTAAGTCATGGGTGGCCCCGATGTCAACCCGTGACATCCACGGCCACCGTCATGGCAAAACATAAATGGTCCCAAACGGGGACAAGGTACCATAACAACAACAATGGGCAAACATGGTTATGTTTGGTTACCGGGCCAGGGTACCGCACGCCCATAACCTTCCCTCGTTGGAGGCACCGACCAGAGGCACGACAATGGACCGAATAAAGGCCTTCCCATAAAGGCAAATGTGGTTGCACAGGGAAGCTCGATTCGGTGGCACCATGACTCGATCAACATTATGTTCAAGTTGAATTATCATCAGGTTTAACTTGAAATAAAAATAACTCAAGCCATACTATGCCATGAACAGGCAAATATCTGACATGCAACTATATCCACATCTCACTGAAATGAAACGGATCAACATCATAGAATCATTCTGCTTGCACTACTAATCACTTTAGAGACACTGGTTTTAACCCAATCGTTTTTAATTATGACATAAGCATGGTGAAAATGATAAATAATTTATGAAAATAATACTGATCATAACCAAACAAGTCATGCTATAAAACTCACTCTACTGCATCACACTAGTCCAGGCACTCAAGCACTACAGCAAGCTAAGCAAGTCAAGCATAACAAATGAACTAACATAAGCAATATTTATTAAATGATTAAATGCATGAAATATATCATATTCAAGTTGGAAAACCATTGCTATTGAAATGACACCATGCAAATATTTGTGTGGCTTGCCTTAGTGCAGAGGAGGGTCACACTCCTCCTGGTTCTCCTCAAGGCAAGTTTCTCCTTTGAAAAATAATTTAAAACAGCAAAAGAAAATATCAAGAACCACTCTGAAATTTACCAAAAATTCTAGACAGCAAGGAAAGAATCTCAAATTTGGTGTGCTGCTAGAATATTCCAGTACAAAACTAATGCAAAAAAGAATCGACTCATTTGGACTTATAGATTAGGAGTCAGAGCTGGTCAAAGTTTCTGGTCAAATTTGATTTAAATTTGAATAAAGAAAATCCAGGGGGTGACGCCGAAGGCTTATTCCAGCGAATACGCCTCCACTCATACTGCTTCGGGCGCGAGTGGAGAGGCTGACAGCAGGCCCCACGCATCAGATCTGGAGAGAGAAAGGGAAACAGAGGAGGGGCGGCGCGTCGCCGGCGTTTCTCCAGCGAGGAGAGGTCGGCGGCCGCCGTGGAAGGGATAGAACGACGCGCAAGACTACGACGCACACGCACGTTCCCGTAGCTTGGCGACAGGGGACGGACGAGGTCGGCGTGGTCATCTCTAGTGGCTGCAGCGGGCGGAGCTCGTCGGAGAAGAAGACGCCAGCATCGTGAGGTTGCTCTAGTGGCTCCAGCGGCATCAGTGAGCACTAGTGGACCACCAGGAACACGCCCACGCAGTCGGTTGAGCTAGAGAGGCAACAAAGTGGGAGGGGCAGAGAAAGGGGATCGCCGGCGAGCTCGGGTCGGGGACGGCGCCCAGAGACCTGCCCGGCCGGGCTGCGGCTTCCTACGGGGTCATGGAGGTTGAGTGGGTGGAGAGGTGAGGAGAAATGAGCTCGGGAGGGGTCTATTTATAGGCGAGGCCGAGGCGGAGCTCGAGAGCTCGCCGGAGTCTCTAGAAGCGGCGCATGGCGACGAGGGGCGTCAATGAGAGGAGGAAAAGTGGTCAGGGCTCACGCGACCACTGTTCGAGCACGGGGACGAGCACAGGATGCACGGGAGGGCATTGAGTCGAGCACAGGGGCATTGTGCTCCTCTGGCGCGGCGTGCGCGTGATTGCTGCGGTGCCTCCGGCATCGGCGAGCGGCAGCGAGGGTGCTGGGGAGGTGAAGCGAGGCTGGCTGGGCGTGGTGCTGAGACGAGCACGAGCTCAACAGAGGCTCGGGCGCAGCTCAGAGTGCGGCGACTGCATGCCTGAGCTTGTGTCCTCACGCGGTCACCACGCCTACTGTGTCACCGTGACACCCAAGTGATGCCAAACCTTGTCTAGGCTGTCGACCGTGGAGTGTTTAAGTCAGGAGAGGAGTGAACAAGCTACTAGGATGAGAGAGTTGATCATAGCAATTAATGAAAGTTTCTGGACAGAAACTTGTGGCTAATTTTGTGATTGAACCAGGAAGAGTTAAGATCTGAGCTTTGGGGTTTAGTGTTAGGTTACTAAGGTAATGATGCTCAAGAAAATTCAGCTCCAAAAGATGAAGGAATAATGCACTTGCTGTACAAACTGCATTTCCTGACCAGAATGCAAATGAATTTCCCTAGCAAAATTAGGCCACATGACCACATGATATTTTTGCATAGGGTGATGAGGCACTGTCCAAAGAGTGTGTGTGAATTTTCTTAGATTTTTGTGGGCAAGAAAAAGAGGGGTTGCTGCTTTGGAGGGAAAGTGAAAATATTTCATTTTCAGGGTGAAAATTAATATTTTCCATAGAAGAATTTTTTTCAAAGCAATGTGATGATGAATGAGAGGTCAAGAGAGGTTGTGAGAGGTGAGGGAAGTCACTTGGGTGAAAATCAAAACAATGCCCAAGTGCTAAGTCCAAATGAATTAACTCAAAATCCAAATAAAAGCGAAAAGGCAAAGGAAAATCATGATGGCAAAAACCAGGGTGTCACAGATACCTTGGGGCCTTTAGCCATGATGCATCTTCCAATTGCTTCATTTGGTGAATCAAATATGTCATGGGAGTTGGAGGATAAGAGAGCAAGTCTCGCAAGACCTTCATCTTGACTATAGTCGGAGTCGGAGTGATAACTTCTCTCGGAGTTGTTGTCGGAGTCGGAGTCGGAAACCCATTCGCCAACATGAGCTTTATGTCTTCTTCTATAATAACTCTTGGTTGACTTGTATTTCCCTTACAATTCCTTGTTTCTTCGAGAAGGTCTTCGTTCATAACGATCATCTCCGCTCCTCCTCTCTCTATGAGGTGACTCATCTCTTCTACTCTTCCTTCTAGGTGAGTCTTCTTTTTTCTTGTGAGGTGTTGTACACTCATTGCATTAGTGTCCGGGTCTTCTACAATTTTAGCAATTATGGTCATGACTTGATGATCTTTGCTCATATTGCCTTGAGTTGGAGCTTTACTCTTCGCTTCTCTTATTGTAGATTTTGTTGAAGTTCTTCACCATTAGGCTTAATTCCTCATTGGATACTAGCTTGTCACTTGATGTTGTAGGAGCATCATTTGAAGCTTTGTATGCACCACTTGACTTGTTGTGGAGCTCCTCCTTGTCATTGAGAGACATCTCATGAGCAACAATTCTTCCAATGACTTCTGTGGGCTTGAGATCTTTGTAATTGGGCATCATTTGGATCAAAGTGCACATAGTATCATATTTTCCATCCAAGGCTCTAAGGATCTTCTTGATGATGAATTTGTCGGTCATCTCTTCATTTCCTAAGCCGACAATCTCATTTGTGATGAGAGCAAGCCTAGAGTATATTTCGGCGACTCCTTCACCATCCTTCATCTTGAACTTGTCAAGTTGACTATGAAGCACACCCAACTTGGATTCTTTGACGGACTCGGTAGCTTCGTGCATATAAAAAAATATCCCAAATTTCCTTTGCATTCTCGAGGCAACTAATCTTGTTGAACTCCTCGAGGCACAAACCATTGAACAGAATGTCACATGCTTGAGCGTTGTATTGCAACATCTTCAATTCTTCCACGGTTGCTTCACGACCCGGTTCTTTACCATCCTCAAAGAGTTCACCTTGCAAGCTAACACGAACAACAACCCAAACGGCTGGGTTATGACCAAGAATATGCATTTTCATCTTCTGCTTCCAACTAGCAAAGTTTGTACCATCAAAATATGGACCTCTACGGTGATAGTTTTTTTGAAGGTTGAAACAATAGGAAAGGCTCCTACTGCATATATATTGCCATCTTACAAAAAGTACAGAGTACAAGTGTTATGTTACATATTCACAGGGGGGTGGGGGAGTGTTGATAGTGGTACAAGTTGTAACAGAATGATAGCTAAAACTAAGGCAGAGAGTTAAGCACGTGGGCAACCAACTGCTTCCTGTGTGGGGCACTCTGTAGCTGATGTCAACAAAGTCCCTTTTGAACCTCGCCAGCCAGGAAGAGATCGAGGGGGCCACCTGTCTAAAGTAGTTGTTGTTTCTCTCTTTCCACATGCTCCAGGGGGCCATCTTTCTTCTATGCAAAGTTTTGAGGTGTGCAACGAGCTCCAGTCTGTTTCCTTGTGAGGTCCAACATATATTGAGTTTTTCCCAGTAGGTCGTGCTGAATGGGCAATGGAAAAACAGGTGCTCGATGGTTTATTCCACATGGTGCCCACATAAAAGACAATCAAAGTTGCTACCAATGTTATAGTGTCTTCTCTTGAGCATGTTTCTCGTGTTAAGGCAATCTGAAAGCAGGAACCAGCCAAAAACCTTGAGTTTAGGGATGCTTTTGGCTTTCCAAAGCCACAGGTATGCATCATGAGCAATTATCTCTCCGAAGAAGAAGGTGTAATACGTCGTGGTTTTGAATTCAGCAGATCCCCAAGTGCATATCCAGGCATCATCAGAGGCGGTCATCATCGTAGTGCTTACTTCCTGTTGGAGGGCTCCCAGAGACGATGATAGTTTCCCTCACTAGACGCCATACTCTCCTAGGTTGTGAAACCAATGCAATCGAGACAAAAGCTTTGATACCACTTGTAGGATCGAAAGTATGTCTAGAGGGGGGGTGATTAGACTACTTGACTAAATAAAAAACTTACCCTTTTCCCAATTTTAGTAGTGGGCAAGTTTTAGCAATTCTACCAAGTCAAATACACCCTACACATGCAAGTCTAAGAGTTGTGCAACGGAAAGTAAAGACTTTGCATATGAACGTAAATGAGGGATTGGAGATTTCAAACGTAATGAAGACACGATGATTTTTGGCATGGTTCCAATAGGTGGTGCTATCGTACGTTCACATTGATGGAGACTTTAATCCATGGAGAACAGTTGCACGATCCATGGAGGGCTCCACCCACGAAGGGTCCACGAAGAAGCAACCTTGTCTATTCCATCGTGGCTTACTTCCACGAAGGACTAGCCTCACTCGGGTAGATCTCCACAAAGTAGGCGATCTCCTTGCCCTTACAAACTCCTTGGTTCAACTCCACATGATCTTGGAGGCTCCCAAGTGACACCTAACCAAACTAGGAGACACCACTCTCCAAAAGGTAATAGATGTTGTGTTGGTGATGAACTCCTTGCTCTTGTGCTTCAAATGATAGTCTCATGAACACTCATTCTCTCTCACACACATATTTGTCTTGGGTAGGAGAAGGATTGGAGTGGAAAGCAACTTGAAGAGGCTAGAAATCAAGGTTCAAATGGTAGGATTGGAATCTCTTGATCTCAACACATGAGTAGGTGGTTCTCTCTCAGAAAACGAATAGTGGAAGTAGTGTTTCGTTCTGATGGCTCTCTTAGAGAGTAGGTGTGGTGGAGGGGTATAAATAGCCTTCACCGAAAATCCAACCGTTACACACTTTTGACTCAAATCAGTGAGACCAAACATAAACTCGGTGTGACCGATTTGTGTAAAAGATATGAACTTTGGGCTTTTTGGTGGGACCGAAGTGGAACAACTCGATGGGACTGAAGTGCAATGGCTAGGGAAAAACTTCATTTCGGAATTTTCGATTGTTTCAACTCGTTATTCCAAACTGAAACAATGTCATTCCAGAAACTTGACAAGGCCATCTCGGTGGGACCGAGATCCATTTCGGTTAAACAGAATTGCTTGGGTTTGGCTGTGGCAACGGGGGTGGTCATCTCGGTGAGTCCGGAATAGATGATATCCGTGGGACCGAGATGAAGAATTAGGGTTTGGACAGATGTAATTGAGAAAATGACTGAGGATTTTCGAAGCAATATCATTAAGCACTTGAGAAACAACCTCATCATTAATACCTCACCCCCTTTTAATAGTATTGGATTTCCTAAGGGACTCAATGCGATCTTGGATCACTAAACCAAAAATGAAGATTCTTGGGATTACCAATCCTTGTCCTTGCCATTTTGAGGGGTCCACATCCATTAGTCATTGCCATGCCAATCATTGATCTTTTCTGAAATCTATTAGCAATGAGCATTAGATCAATGATATATATGTTGTTATTAATTACCAAAACCACACGGGGATTAGTTGCACTTTCACTAGCCTAGTTGTGTTGATAGTCATAGCCACGGGTGTGCGTGCTGACCGTCATTGCTCTGACCCTGACTGCTGTAGCCATGGGTGTGTTGGTGGTAGCCACAGCGAAGGGGGACACGGGACGTACACAAACAAATCATTGAAAATTCATCTCTCTTAAAACCTTTTTGCAACTTATGAATGTATACTTCAACAAAAATAGAGATCGTAAGCATTCGACTTGCTTAGGGCATCTCTAACAACAACCCGCAAATTTCCTCCCGCATCCGTCGGCAGACAGGGGGGACCAGTCCGCGAACACGGATGCGGGAGGACGCCATACAACACTAGCCGCATACATTTCAAACTTTTTTTTCAACAAACCAGATGAAATTCATGCAAACATGACCAAATTTCATACAAACATATGACAGATTTCATACAAACACAGTGGATTTCATTACATTTTGAACGTTTAGAACAAAAATGACCCCCCTAGATATCCTACGGCGGCGGCACCCGACGTTCAAGCTCGTCTCGTCCTCCATCCGCCTCCTGTCGTGGGAACGATTCCGACAATAAGAGAGGGGTAGGATAAAGGAGCATGATCTATCGAGATGCATATGGGTGACACGATGGTTTTAACGAGTTCGGGCCTCTCGCGGTGGAGATAACAGCCCTACGTCTCGTGCTCCGGAGAGGCTTTGTTTTATCTTAGAATGTATCCGGAGATTACAATGAGAGGAGAACGGATCCCCGTAGTCCTGAGACTAATGGTCAGAGAGAGAGAGAGAGAGAGAGAGAGAGAGAGAGAGAGAGAGGTGGAAGAAAAAGAGCCCCCCGGTCTAGTGGTGGGGGGTGGCTTATATAGAGTGCGCCACCCCTCACCTCCTATGTTACAAAGTGGGGGCGTTAATGCCATAACTCAACCTACTACTAAGATGATGCTTCGAGTGCCTTGTCGACTGTTGGTCTTCGCATATCTGAGTGAGATCAGGTGCTCCGAGTGGAATGAGTTGGTCGAGTGGAGTGCTATGCTCCGAGTGGTTGTTGTCGTCTGAGTGACTTGGTGGTCATCCGAGTGGATGGTTTGTCGATTCTCCGAGCGATGCTCTGGGCCCATCTGATATGTGGACCCCGTGCTTTATGATCTTTGACCCTTTGTGGGCCTACCTGTTATGCATGTCCCCAACACCGCCTCCATAAGCACCGGTGATAAGACCGATGAAGTGAAGATGCAGTCTCTCGTGAGGAAGAGTAGAACACGGGAGACGGACTGTCCCACATGGGACACAAGGCACCGCCGCCTCCCATGGCCTACTCATCCTCGGAAGAGTTCACGACCTGTCCGTTGCCGGTGGACATGAGGTCCATGATGTAAATGGTGGCGTCGGCGTTGTCTTTGTCCCACCGGGCCGGCCGATGGTTCGTCGACAGCGCGTAGGAGGCGCAGCTGGCGTTGTTCTCCTCCGCGATCGCCTGCAGCTTCGCCTCCACGGCGGCCGCTTCCTGGCGAGCGACGGCTTGAGTGCGGACGACATCATAGATGTCACACTACTCCGCCACAAAGTTGGGTTTGCCGCGGCCATGTGGCCTCCTTGCTCGCGCGCTCGCCGTAGATCTGGCTCTCCGCTAGCCGGTGCTGCTTCAGGAGGAATAAATTGTACCACTGTTCCTCCTGCGCCTGCTGGCACGCCGACAGAGGCATTGGCACATGCATGTTGCAACTCCGCCATGGCGGCATTGTAGTGCGTCTGCGCCTGCTCCATGGTGAAGCCAGCGTGCACAAGAGGCGCGGGAGCCCGGGCGGAGTCGTCGGAGCCCGCGTCCATCTGTTGTAGTCCACGTCGTCGGAGACCTCAGGCAAGCCGACCTCGATCCACCTGGCATGGCGGCTATGCCAGGCGGCGGCAAGGGCGGCCACCGCGTGCTTCATCTCTGGCGATAGACTGTCCCATAATGCTTTCGTGCTGGCGTCATGGCGGATGTGGAGGAAATGAGGAGGATGTGGAGCGGATGTGTTGTGCTGTGGAGATAGTCGGGTGTGGCTGCCCTTAAATAGCGGGTTCCAATGAGGCCAAGCGTCAATGCGGGACACTAAAGTGGGTTTCTCGGCCGACGAGCCTGCTTAATGGTGGCATACAAATGTACGGGGCATTGAACGGGCGTGGTAGATATCCATCTCGTCCCGTCTTGTCACACGTCTCTGACATTGAATAGGCACGGACAGCGGACGCGCGTCGCGGGCGGCGCCCTTGACCGGCAAGCCGCTTCAATGCCGACACTAGTGAGAGGTCGCGTCCGCTCTTCAGTGGGGATCGGCCGCTCTACATCGGCATGAATGCGGGCTGCTGGCACGGGGCGGGAACGCACGCGAGCGTGAGAGGAGGGGTTTGGGTGGGCCAAGGTGGTCAGAAGAGGCCGTGAGATCGGTCCAGACTCCCGCAAATCCCCCTCCCCCTCCCCACGTTTGTCTCCGGTTTGCGGAAGAAATCGCGTCCGGTCCGCTCCGTGAACCGACACATATCGATGGTGGATGGCTTCCGTGGTCCGGACAATGCGGTCCTGATGGTTACGGGTCCGACTTGGAAACGCCCTTAATCAATCCAACATCTGTTAGAAGAAATCTAAAGTGGTACCTAACTAGACAAGATCAATAAAAAGCAGCACTTTTGGGGATGTCATGTGAATTGTACATGCGAACCCGATCAAGTACCTCTTGATGAACTAGGGGGCAAAAGTCCACAAAAGACATGTTATTTAGGCCACATGATTGGAAAAGAATAAACCTTTTTGATTCTGTCTGTATTCCAAAAGACCCTATATAATGTATGCAACTTTAAAAAACCAATAAACATACTAAGGACACAACACAAGCAACACATATAGCAGCCTTAGCAGGACATCACATGTCCACTTGTGTGTATTTTTTAATCTCAAATTGCACATGAATTAAACTATATGCAAAAATATGCAAAACCACAATGAGCCAAATTAACATGTGATCCCCTGGTCCGGAATTAGTTGACGCTCAAACAGATATATCCAGCACTGCGGACAGAAGAAGTACAAAATAAAAAACATCACAACGAGCAAATACACTGATTGTATTTTTTGTGTGCATATGAGTGCACCAACTTGTATATATGTTTTTTTATTGTTGCAAAAAACCTGTATGTATGTTGGTTTTTCTAAACATGATTTTGCCAAAACATGTTTGCATGAGCATAGCATGAAAGATGTGATAGTAATGTCTTTTGAACCAGAATGACAAAAAAATATCGCAGGAGTCGTGTGGAAACCCGAAAATGAGCGAGAAAAACAAAACATTAAGCTAGGGTTTTATGAGGGCCCACATGCAGCCGCAGCCGCTCTCGCCATCGCCGCGTGCGCCGTAGAATTTCTCCGCCTTTATTCCCCCTCCTCCCCCGCTCCCTCCCTCCCCTCCACCACCAATCCGCCGCCTCCCCCCACCCTCCACAAACCCACGCAGCTCCAGCGGCGCAGGCGCATCCCAGCTCACCGGCGGAGATGGGCGGCCCAGGCCTCTACTCCGGGATCGGCAAGAAGGCCAAGGGTGCGTTCCCGATCCTACGACCCCTCCCGCTCGACCCGCGTTCGTGGGATTTTTTCCCCTCCGAGCTAGATTCCTCCCTGTGAGATATGCTGATTGTTGTGCTTGCTCGCTCGCTCGCTCTCTCGCTGCAGATCTGCTGTACAGGGACTACCAGACCGACCACAAGTTCACCCTCACCACCTACACCGCCAATGGCGCCGTAAGTGCTCCTCGGCACCTTGTCTCTTCCTGCTCCGTTTGGTCAGGTCGCGTCGTTGCGCGGCCCGTCGTGCCAGAAAGAGACGCATTCTGATCCGGGCTCTAGAGATTTTTAGGTTTCCTGATCTGTTCGCGCGTTTTATTGTCGTTCCATGTGATCCGAGTGATTGATCGCTGGGTAGTGGTTTTGACGACTTCTGGGTAGCGCGAGGGTATCGAGATAGGTATATTGATAGAAGAATTTATCCCTATTGGCTAGGACTTGGGAGAATGGGATGGAACTCAATGTGCTAGCCTTGTCATGGTCCTGAATTCATCGGGGAGCTATATCCCAATAATTCGTTATAGAATGTACACTTAATATGTATGGTTTTGCTACAGCACATCTATATGTTCCCTAAGTATTGCACATCTAAGTCTAAGTCATTGATTTTACACGGAGATTTGTGTGGGTATTTTCTTTCCGTTTTATGTTTAATTGAGTCATTTAAATGTGCAATAACTAGGGCACATTGGCAGACCCTACCAAGGCCTGGAGAACAATAGCTGCATTACTGCCTTATTGAGGTAGCTATCTTGCGAGTAATTACAATCACAACAATATTTAAGGATTGCTGTACCGCATTTTCTGGGGCTGTAGGTGGGGCTTTTCTGTCATTGTTAATCATGGAATACAGTCATTTGTTAGACCAAAAGAAATGGGCTTATCCAATGTTCCAAAAGCTATTCTACTTTATTCTGGGCGTTTCCATATTTTGGTGTGGCTGGGGGAGGTGTGGGTTCTGATTTTTTTTCCATCAAAAATAAAATAAGATATAGATCTTCAGTCTGATGCAACTGGATTTATGCTGTCATCAATCTCTTCAACAAATGGTATATTTCTTCAAATTAGCATTTTAGTGGATGTCACCCCATTCTTAGAACAGAATCTTTGTGTAAAGTGCCATCACAGTGAAATATGATAGTGTCACCGATGCAGTGCTGTACATATCCTAGCGTTCTCTAGATATTACTTTTTTCTTGTGACAACTGCTGTTATTTTGACATTGCTATGGTAACGGTGCGGTACCTATGACATAAGTTCTATTGTCAACTTTTTCTTTGAATTTCTCTATGCAGGCAATTACTGCTACCAGTACAAAGAAGGCTGATGTTATACTCGGTGAGATCCAATCACAGATCAAGAACAAAAACATCACTGTAGATGTGAAGGCAAACTCAGCATCGAATGTATCTCTCTCTCTCTCTCTCTCTCTCTCTCTCTCTCTCTCTCTCTCTCTTTCATCAAACATTATAATTATTCTGCTGTGTTTCCAGCTTTTAGTACTGACTGCTTTGTTCTCTTGGGCAGGTCATTACTACAATTACCGCTGACGATCTTGCAGCACCAGGGCTGAAGACCATCTTGAGCTTTGCTGTTCCTGATCAGAAATCTGGAAAGGTGGTACCCTAACCCTCAATGTAATGGTTTCTTAATTGGTTGTTGCTTATGTTTGATTCGTTCTTTGTTTGCAGGTTGAGCTCCAGTACTTGCACGATTATGCTGGTATTAATGCAAGCATTGGCTTGACTGCCAATCCTGTAGTCAACCTCTCCGGCGCGTTCGGAACTAGTGCCCTAGCTGTTGGTGCTGACGTGTCGCTTGATACAGCCACCAAGAATTTCACCAAATACAATGCTGCACTTAGCTACACTAACCAGGATCTTATTGCATCCCTGAACCTGTGAGTTCTCAAGATCTATCTATGTAGATTAGGATTTACAAGTATTACTTTGCCAATCTTAGCTTATTTGATCCTTGTGACATCTTCATAGGTACGTGATCTAAACGCTCTTTACAGAGGGAGTAGATGTTAATCACTATTTGTTGTATCTCACTTTACAAGTTATTGTTCAGTTGAGACAGTATACAAATAGCTAAAATATAACTTTCCAAGGTCTTTTTTGTGTTATATTGGGTCATTCTTTATCATCTATCATTTGCTTGGTAGTGGCAACATGTTGCTAACAAACTCTTGTATCATTGCAACCACAAATAAAACTGATCTAGGAAGCAGTTCCTGTGTCCTTTTATTCGTTTTCTTCTTCTTCAAATCAGACATATCCTTTCTCAACTAGCTAATATTAAACCAATTAAACGAGCCCTTGAAGAATACAGGTTGTGAGCTGTTAGATTCTTTAATCCAAACCAATTAAACGAGCTCTTGTTCTGATTTTTATCGTATGTTTGGTAGTTAAACATGGACTTCCTTTAGCATCCTCAGAAGAATCAAAATGTATACGAGCTGATGCAGTTAACGAGGAACTAACATCAACTCTCAGTGCACCATTGGCTAGTTCCCACTAACGATTTGAATTGAAATATTCTTGCAGGAACAACAAGGGAGACAGCCTGACCGCATCCTATTACCACATTGTGGAGAAGTCCGGCACAGCTGTCGGGGCGGAGCTGACCCACAGCTTCTCGAGCAACGAGAACAGCCTCACCTTCGGCACCCAGCATACCCTGGACCCACTCACCCTTGTGAAGGCCCGCATCAACAACTCTGGCAAGGCCAGCGCGCTGATCCAGCACGAGTTCAGGCCAAAGTCACTGTGCACCATCTCGGCGGAGGTGGACACCAAGGCCATCGAGAAGAGCTCGAAGGTCGGCATCGCGATTGCTCTCAAGCCTTGAGTGTGAAATCAAGCCCCCCATTCTCTAAGCTCTCAGTCAGGGGTGTTCGTCGGTTTCGGATGAAATCGTGGCGATTTGACAAATACTTCACACGCCTTGGGCGCGTTGTTTGCAGTCTGTTAGATTTGAAGAACTGCCGTGTTTCATTCCTGAGGAATTTTGTCTTTTGTCGGTGTAGTGCCTGTCCGTTGAGCCACACTTCTCAGTAATAATTCAAGCTCTGAAAATTCTGAACTTGATTCAGCATTCGTCTCTTCCGTTTCCCCCCAAAATTTTAACTTGCTTTGGTGGTGTACTTTCCTTGGTTGATGCCTGAATTGGCTCCTCGATTGGGCTTATAATATATACATCTGGAACTGCAATGAACGGCTGACTGGTTGGCCACGTCGGAAAGTGTCGTGCAAACGTGCGGCCGATCGGCTGGCCACGTGGGCGGAAGAGGAGATTTACGTTTTTGCCACTTATCCCCATGAGAATCGTCTCTTATCTCCTCTCGTTTCCCTCGCGACGAAACATGCATCGGCGTCTACGTGCGTGGGGGTACTAGATAGTGTCTCGCTCGAGATCACATCCTCACGGCCGCAGCGTCAGCAATGTCGCCGTCGTCGTCGTCGCTCTACTCCGGCCGCCTCCTGTCCTCCTGGCCGGTGTCCAAGGGGCTCGTACGTCGTCTCCTCACTCGCGACGGCAGTAGGTGGGTCAGGCCGTCGTGCTCCCTGTCTATGAACGGCTGCGCGGCCGGCGTCGGCGACCGGGGCGCGGTGACCATGCACGAGACGCGGGCCCTGCCGGCAGCGTCGGCGCCGCAGGAGGCCGTGGGGCAGCTCAGGGACGCCGTCGCCGCGCTGAACGCCGACCCGCCGGTGTCCTCCTCCGGCATCATCCGCATCGAGGTAGCAAAAGCAAAATATCCCTCGTCAATGGCGTTTGATCGTATTCGTATCTGGATAAAATGTGCGCGCGCGCGTGCACGCAGGTGCCGATTCGGCAGCGAGGGGACGCCATCGAGTGGCTGCACGCGCAGAGGCAGAGCTCCCTGCCCCGTTGCTTCTTCTCCGCCCGGGCGCCGCTGCCGGACACGCCGGCCCTCGCCGTGGGCAGCAGCAACGGCAACGGTAGCCACAAGGAGCAGTGGGAACAGCCGGTGAGCGTCGCCGGCGTGGGGTCGGCGGTCTTCTTCCGCGGCACGGACCCCTTCTCCCTCCGCGACTGGCGAGCCATCAAGAGGTAAGCAATAACTCACTACCTACTCAATGAACTATTTTTTGAATTGAATGAACTATGTGAAAGCTTGTCTTAGAATGCTGTTCCTCCTCTTCTTTGTCCGTGAAGATTTCTTTCTAGGGATTGCCCGCTGATCCGCGCTTACGGCGCTATCCGTTTCGACGCGTCGAGCGACGCCTCGGTCGAATGGGAAGACTACGGCGCGTTCTACTTTGTTGTTCCACAAGTAAGCTGATCTGCGCATATGACGATTTCGTCTTGCATCATGAATGCAATGGAATGTTGTGCATGTGTACTGGTTTCTTTGAAGTGTGTAAAGTAGAACTGCACTGCATTGCAGGTTGAGTTCAGTGAGCTCGAGGAGGGCTCGGTTCTCGCAACGACGATTGCGTGGGATGACTCGCTTTCTTGGACATGGCAAAGCGCCGTGGACGAGCTCCAGTCAACATTGCACGAGGCATGGCATGTTATTTCTGTATTGTCATGTGGAAGATAATAAGTTAGCGACCGCTAATTTGAACTTGTATGCAGATATCACCCTGTTCAGTTAAGGTGAACAGGTCCACCCTACAAACCGCCATCGTAAATCTTAATCATGTCCCCACCAAGGCGTCCTGGGACCTTGCTGTTACTCAAGCTCTTCGGATGATCAAAGGGAGGCAAACCGAATTAGTGAAGGTAAACCATTCATTACGTCACTGTTTCCCATTTTTGTTCACCACATATTTGGAACTTGCCAATGAAATATTTTCTGCAGGTTGTGCTGGCAAGGTGCAGCAGGTACATCACTGATACTTGCATCGACCCTCTGGAGCTGTTAGCTTGTCTGAAGGTATGTTGTATTGTTGGCCCCTCCCCTCGTTGTTTACGAGAAGATCATTCTGCGACTCTTGTGTATTCAGGTTGAGGGCCAGAATGCCTACCAGTTCTGCATACAGCCACCTGATGCTCCTGCATTTGTTGGAAATAGTGTATGTCTTCTGCGATGCACTTTCCTTTCTTCCTGATATACCCGACCTTCATATCATGTATAGTCAAAATCCTGTTTAGAGATAGGTCTTACTTATGCCTTGTGCATTGTTTATCTATATATTTTTGCTCTAGCATTGTTAAATAACTCTATTCTAACTATTGCTAATTTTATCCAAACATTCTGAATAGCCAGAGCAACTATTTCACCGGAAATACTTGAACATTTCGAGCGAGGCTTTAGCCGGTACGCGAGCAAGAGGGAAAACAAGGGCTGATGATTTTCAAATTGGCCAGGAATTGCTTCTAAGGTTTGTTTCCCCTCTTTGTGTTTGTAATCATAAGATTGACATATTTCTGAAATTTTACGGTGATATCGGCACCTTGTACAAAGACCGGACTGCTCAGTAATGTAAATAATTCTTGCAGCATCAAAGAGGACACTGAATTTACTATTGTACGGGACAGCATAAAGAAGAAGCTCGAGGCAAGTTAAGTTTCACAGTCCAATTTCAGATATGATCCTGGACTAGTTTGCTTTGCTCTTGGCACTCAGCAGTAATGCTTTTCAGAAAACAAAATATGGTGACTGTAATTTTTGCTGAACCAGTGGATCTAATCTGATGTGCAGATGATCTGTGATGAGGTTGTTGTCAATCCCAGCAAGGCCCTTCGGAAACTTCCAAGAGTACAACATTTGTCAGCTCAATTAGCTGCAAGATTAAGAAATGAGGACGACGAGGTAATCTATGATTCAAATATTCTCTGTCACTTGGATATGTAGGGATCATTTGAATTTTCTTTTGCCTTGGATTATTGCAGACATCAACTAGTGTTCTATTGATACTTTGTTCTGGTATTGCAGTTTGACATCCTAAATGCTCTTCATCCAAGCCCAGCTGTTTGTGGTTTGCCCACTGAAGAAGCGCGCCAATTCATACGAGATTATGGTGTGTACTTGTATTCTGGCTAAAATGTAAACTAACATATGCAACCTATTGATGGTGATCTCTGAATGCTATTTTCTGATGTTGTTGCAGAAATTTTCGACCGTGGAATGTATGCTGGACCTGTTGGTTGGTTTGGTGGAGCTGAAAGTGAGTTTGCTGTTGGGATTAGATCAGCACTACTTGGAAAAGTAAATAAAAAACATGTCATCAACATTTGTGTAAACCTTATCCTTCTTAACCTATCCTAATTTAGAAGCGTAAGTCACCTAGCTGTCTTGTCCAGGGATATAGCACTTTAGTTTATGCCGGTGCTGGGATTGTCGAAGGTACAAATCCATCTTTTGAATGGGATGAGCTTGATCTCAAAGCATCTCAGGTAGTCTCTGTCCAACGTCATGACTGTTATTACTGACTTCTATTTGGAATGCTAACACGTTAGATTTTATGACTATTTTCAGTTTGCAAAGTTGTTGCAGTATCAAGAACATCATATTTGCTACCAAGAGGCAGGAAACATGGGGACATTGATTTGAACTGTAACTAGTAAGTCATCAGAGATTACAATACTTAGAAAGAGGCGGGAAATTACGTTATCTCAATTATAGAATGTCTACAACGTCAGTTTGTATCTGACATTATGCCGATGTGTTTATTTTGAACTCCTTCTACAGGGAAGTTTTGATTTGTTGGAAAGATTCCAAATGGAGTTGATATCTGTTTGTGTGCGTGTGTTGTAAACTTCGAAGGATTTCAGCCTGATTTGCATGGCTCTTGAAGATGCAATCACAGAAATATTGAAATATCGATTCGAGGAGATGACAATGATGATAGTCGTGGAGCATACAAAAGATTAAATAAGAGCATATTAAATAATTATGTACAATGATTGTAACAAGTCAGTTTAGTGCAAGTGTATATTACCATTCTTTTGACTTCTTCTCTGGCCTGGTCCAATTGCTTATATGATCTGGATGCTTCTTGCTGCAAGCATAATGTACCTGATGCATTATTTTCATCTGATGGGCAATGACATAGATCATTCATTTATATTTGTAAGAACAATTCTTAGTCCAGTTGGTGCCCATTGTAGCGATTCTTACCGTGTGTGGCATAATCTCTGAGCCCATGATCCTCTTTCTCATTCAACTGTAATCACAAAAAATAGGCCAACCTCACACAAAGCCACAACTTTTGGAAAATTTCCCACGCAACCACAATTTTCCACATTGCAGGTCCCACGTGGAAGAAGATAGAAAGGTTAGTGGAGTTGGGGTTGGGGTTATACAAAATTGGGGATTTGCAGTACCCCCTCCGATCAAAGTTGTACTAAGTGAGCGTCAATTAATTTGGATCAAAGGAAGTAGGATAAATTAGAGTCTTGATAGAATTTCTGTTGTGAATGCTACTCCTTTCGTCCGGGTTTATAAGCAGTGGCGGAGCTATGTAGCCAAAGATGGACGGACCGGTTCGAGGGAAGGCCACTATTGTTTGCCCTCATGGCCCAGTTTACTTCAATCCTACACCTGTATTTGCTCTGGGCTGGGCGGACCATGGCCTATTTTCATAACACGTAGCTCTGCCATTGTTTATAAGGCTTAATACATATTAATATTTACTTTGAATATCAATTATACCACTAACATATGGGATGTATGCCACAAAAGTACAACATCAAATTCATATTTAAAAGAAGTTTCCAATGGTATAATTTTTTATGGCATACATCTCATATATTGTTGATCGAGCTATGATCAAAGTAAATATTAGAATACATATATGCACCATTCGGTATGAATCGTGAGTTATATCAAAAACAATGAATAACATTACATATATGCCTTATAAATCCGAATGAAGAGGGTACTGATTATTTTGATTAGTTTATTTCGGCAGAAATTTTCCATGGATGTCCTGTGCAGGAGCTATAATGTAGCCGATGCTGGTTAGTTTTGTGCTTAGTTCGATACAATAAGAGAATTTGAATCGTGTGATCAAGGTGGCAACGGGTATCCAAGGGGAAAGGAACGTGCTAAGTTTAATACTTACTGGGGAACACTATGCCGGTAGTAATTACTCTGTTAGGGAATATGGATGGGCCAAGTTTAATACCGATGTGAAGTTCTTGGGCCAAATGTATTACACAACGAGTGGGATGTGGACGGGGATGGGACAATGCTATATGTACCCGTTACCCTACTTGTATACATCTGATTAGTGGGCTCATAAACCCTAGCTCCCTCCCATCTAACTAAAAATTCCCATCTTCCCACCCAACCACGCCCAAAAAACACCTGAAACTTGAGCAGCTGAGCCCAATGGCCCAAAACGACTTAACCTAACCTAGCCCAGTGGCAAAGCCCCTTCCGGTTGGGTAGTCATTTTTTGATAAGATCAACATATACATGTATAATTCTTGCAAAAAATAACAACAAATTCATATGTTTGACCACACAATGTTAGATCGACCACACAAGATTGAAGTCATGGCACTGCCACCGGCCTAGCTTAAAGCTAAATTTCTTATGTATAGTGTGCTACTACTTCGAGTGCGGATGTCCCCGTAGGGATGAAATACCCGATGGGGAAGAGGATGAGATTCTTTTTATCCACGTACCCCAGCGATGGGGATGGGCATCGGGATGGTGTCACGGGTGTGTGGACGATATTATTGGAAATCCCAACTGGGTATTCCCCATTGTCACTTTGAGGCTAGATGGACCACAATCCGAGTACTACTATTATTGACTGCCTCACACGGTCTTCTCGTTCATCAAATGGACGTTAAGATAACTTTCCTAAATGGAGAATCGGAGAAGAAAATTTACGTGGAACAAAATATGGATTGTAGTATTCGGTCAGGAAAGGAAGATTTGTGATTTACTGAAATCTTTGCATGGCCTAAAACTAGCACCTAAGCAAATGACAACAGAAATTTATCAAAACTTTAAATTTCATAGGCTTTGTTATCAATGAAGACGAAAAAGTGTCTACTACAGTTATGGTGGAGGCAAGGGTGCGATCATGTGCTTGTATGTTGATGTATACTAATCTTTGGCACTAGGGGATCTGTGAAGTAGCACCTGTGAAAACAAACCTTTGCAGCTAGAGATAACATCTCCTAAAATCACTCCTTTGAACATATAGTTCTCTCACGGATACAATAAGGCGGATTGATTATTCTTAATGTGCTTGGTTACTTGTGTAAGCGAAGATGTTGCCTTATAGGGCTGCCTTAAAAAAAACCTTTATGAGCTAGGTTGCTGGTCACATTCTATGAGATTGGGTAATCTCTAGTAAGCTCATGAAAGGCCATGAGTACGACTTATATGCTCCATCCACGGGATATCATTGGCAAACATATACCACTAGCGACATTTAGTGAAACTTGTCTGCGCAAGACTGATATCAAGACATTCCATTGTTCACTTGTGAATAAGTCTAGCTACTTGTCTAGGTGTATGTTCAACCCTAATGGATCTCCACTTAGTTGCGTGTATATCAAACAATACACTGGAACAAATGTAATCTAATGTGCTTGTGAGATTTGATGGGGGATTGTTAGACTTTATGGGATTGGTCCACTAAATCTTGTACCTCGATCCAATAAAATTATGAAATCTCAGAGGAGAACAATATGAAACAAATTCCAAGAATTCTGAAATTCTGCGACATCAAACATGATCAAATGTTTTAGGTTGTTACAAAATTTTATCCACAAATAACATTCGAGGAGCTCTCGGCAAAAAAAGAAAATCACTGCTTGAAGTTTTGTGCACCTTTTGAGTAATTTTTCTTTTATGAGAGCTCGTCAAATGTTATTTGTGGATGAAATTTTGCTAAAACCTAAAACATTTTATCATAATTGATGTTGCAATGTTTCAGAATTTTTTTCATACTTTTTTTTTCAATTTAGTGTTGACTCGGGTGTAGTACTACGCCCGAGTGTAGCCACACCTCTCCGATCTCAAAGGCCCATTTTATGTTTGTAACTTTAGTCCCACTAAATTTTATGTGTGTAACTTTAGTCCCGTATTATAAGTTGACAAGATAAAACTGCTACTCCGTGTAGCATGAGAAAAGCGAACAACAACACACGTTCACTCACTCACTTGACTTACCACGCCACACATGGTGCACTGCTTAGGAAGCTTTAGGTGTACATGTCAACACTCAAGCTCGTTGTGGGCACATTTTTTGCTTCCAGAGATTTCTTCCGCCATGTGTTAGTTGCATCTCCTCAGTCTCCCATGCATCGAAGGTTAGAACTACCAAATCAGCATAACGGTAATCTAGTGCAATATGAACAAACAACATAAACTGGTTAGTCTGTTCAGCTTGATATTCAACCATTTTAGATATGGAAAGATATTTCCAAATTTCTTGATAAGGAAAGGTAGTACTTATGCGTACCTTGGTCATTTGTCCTGTCTAAGAAAGCTTGTAGTTTCATTGTTGTTTTGTAATACATCATTCCACGAACCAGACATTACAATTGTATCAGGACAAACTCACCGACGGTTGCTTGAAAACCCTTGTCAAGACAGAGCTCTATCACCATAGGCAATCTCGTAAGCCTGTGGCGGAGCTACATGCATTGCTGAGGAGGGGGGCATAAGGCGATCTCGTAAGCCAGTGTCGAAGCTACATGCATTGCTGAGGGGAGGGGGCCAATGCCCCCCCCCCCACCCTAGAATATTTAGTGAAGAAAAAATAGAGGCTTAGATTAATAAGATTGCAGTCATCCCCTCCCCCAAGATGTATATTTTCTCTTTGCTTTTCCCCCTTGATTCTCTCCTAGCTTCGCCCCTGACGTAAGCAATCCAATTTGGATGAAAGATTGGAATGCGAGGGAACTTTCTAACGACTTTTATTCTTAGCCTCTGCTTTAAGTAGGATACCTTCATGTAGCCCACTAAGAACTAAATGCAACTGCCTACAGAGGAAAATATAAACACCTAGAGTTGATAACTACATAAAATATGGACCCGTTAGAATAATAGGACTCGTTGTTGATGCTAAACTAAAAAAACATCCACATAAAAGATTGGATTTGACCAAGGTGAAGTTACAATGCAAGTGTGCACGAGAGGGAGAGGGAGGGAGGAAACATATTAGGTTGTTGAAGTAGATCCCCACCTGCGGTGAAATAATAGGAAAGTATCCGGGGGAAGATCAAATCTTTGCCCTAGGCGGTATATTTCATGGCTGATTGTCTGTTCACCATTGCCATTTGCAACTTTGGCTTCAAATATTGATATCTGGTTAAGACTAACATCATGCCCTTTGCCAACTTGAATATACTCATTGTAAGTTATATTTCCACGACGCAATATGGAATTATAACCTGTAAAGTTAATGTTAAGGCACAATTTCTTTCAAAATGACATGAAATTATTATTTCCAACAAAACAAATATTTGAATTACCAGCAAATGCATACTTGCTTAAGTTTATGGTTTTAGAGGCTTTCCTTATACCACCTCTTGTCAAATGAAAGATCCGGATGACCATAGTGAATCGTACTCTGCAACCATTTTGGATCTTTTAGTACATAAACATACTATCAGTTCTTCGGTAAAGATATGCATGGTATTTAATAGTATATGACACTCTAACATTCATAAAACGAGAACAATAAAGCGTCGGAAATTAGTTTGTGCCATCTAAGATGAGAAGCATGCTTTCACCTAATGGGATCAGCAAGGAATCTCTGTCCAATTGTAACAAAGGTTGTTTCTTAGTATGACATGAATCCAGCAACCGAAATATATTGCAACGGTTTCTACAACAACACGCGGGGTATCATCTACTCCCTTCGTCCTATAAATATAAGAGCGTTTTTTACACTAGTGTAGTGTCAAAAACGTAGTTAATTAGGGAAGTTGAGCATGACCCGATGCTGATTCTGGTTTTATGGCTGCATTTTATTACGTGTGAATGTGTGATATCCAAAAAAAAAATGAAAGGCAGGCAGCAGTTTGATGTAAATAAATTCTACGGACGTAAAGGTTGAAATCACAACACGAGAGCAAGAACAGATCATTGAGCCAATTATTGAGGCCTTAAACTTCACGGACCACACAATAATTTTCCACGCACTTATCTCCTTGCTACCGTCACAAGACGCTACGGTCCATTGCTGCAATAGTGTTCCCAAGTTTTAGCCAGGCAACCAGTCCAATCCCACAGATATCATGTCAAAAACCAAATCTGAGAATAGTCATCTGAATGAACCGACTAATGTTGATTGATGCGACGATAAAAATCAATAAAAAATATCATAACCAGAAGAAGAAAACGATCTACTTCATCAGCATTAACACCCCGTGCCATGTCATCAATCAACCCGCTTCATCGATCCGCCGTCGAGCAGCAGCCAGCGTATATATGTACGTAGCTCGGTTCCTCAGCACCAACTCATCAGCAAACCCGTGACTGCGAAGAAGAAGAAGAAGAAAGAGTGAGGGAGATACCGACTGAAGCTCTTGGAGTGAAATGGCTACCGCCGGGAAGGTGATCAAGTGCAAAGGTTGGTTCCTGAACCATTAAGTTTCCTATTCATCTCAGTCTGTGTGAAGAAATTCCTGGAATGGGTGGATGGGATGGAATTAACAAGGGAGGGCGCCTAGTTAATTTGGTTGGTGCTGGCAATGGCAGCGGCGGTGGCGTGGGAGGCCGGGAAGCCGCTGTCGATGGAGGAGGTGGAGGTGGCGCCGCCGCAGGCCATGGAGGTGCGCGTCAAGATCCTCTACACCGCCCTCTGCCACACCGACGTCTACTTCTGGGAGGCCAAGGTATATATCTTATCCACAACATCTCTCACAGTACGTGTACCACTTTTGTGTTTTCCAAATTACTCTATCTGGTGGATGGATGGATGGATGAGCTGGTGATGCGCTGCTTCGATTTGGGCAGGGCCAAACTCCGGTTTTCCCTAGGATCTTGGGCCATGAAGCTGGAGGGTATCCATCCTCACCTTTTGCCTCTCTTTCCCCTGTTTTAAGTTTTAAATGTTAATCACTTCATGGAATCTAGCTTGAGTCCTCACCTGAATTATGTTTACTAGTTCAATTGTAGTCATCCTGAATCCTAGTATTATTCTCTCACAGCATTGTGGAGAGCGTCGGTGAGGGTGTGACGGAGCTGGTGCCGGGCGACCATGTCCTCCCGGTGTTCACCGGAGAGTGCAAGGAGTGTGCCCACTGCATGTCAGAGGAGAGCAACCTCTGTGACCTCCTCAGGATCAATGTCGACCGTGGCGTGATGATCGGCGACGGGAAGTCCCGCTTCACCATCGACGGGAAACCCATCTTCCACTTCGTCGGGACGTCCACCTTCAGCGAGTACACCGTGATCCATGCCGGATGCCTCGCCAAGATCGACCCCGAGGCGCCCCTCGACAAAGTCTGCCTCCTTAGCTGTGGTATCTCAACCGGTAAGAATCTATATGTACATATATAAAATCTTCCCAGCCAGCGAAATCAACATACCCCTCCCTTTCTTTTTAGTCTGCATATAAAATTTGTCTGAGATATCACGTTTCTGATTCAGGGCTCGGTGCGACCCTCAACGTCGCAAAACCGAAGAAGGGTATGACCGTGGCGATATTCGGTCTTGGAGCTGTAGGCCTCGCTGTAAGTGACACGCTCGAGATATTTTTCTGCACGAGATATTCTTTCACGTCGATGAGAATTGTGCGCTATAACCATGGCTAATTACTGCGTATTTACCCCGCAAAAAAAAATACTGCGCATTTGACACATGCATGATTAGGCAATGGAAGGGGCCAGGATGTCGGGTGCATCGAGGATTATCGGTGTGGACTTGAACCCTGCAAAACACGAACAAGGTACGCATGATAATCTCCCACTGCCATGCCATCGATCTTCAGTAAGAAAATAGAAACACTCCACCCATCTTGGCAAAAATGTATATTTGTTAGCACCGGAGGACTGACTGAACCTTGCAACCCCATGCATGTCCATTGTTTCTCAGCTAAGAAATTTGGCTGCACCGACTTTGTGAACCCCAAGGACCACACCAAGCCAGTGCAAGAGGTACGTTTGTTCATGACATACGCACACAAGAAGCTTGTGTCAAATGAAATGCTGATTGTCCAAAAATAACGCCACAGGTGATCGTGGAGATGACCAACGGCGGAGTCGACCGGGCCGTGGAGTGCACGGGCAACGCCGACGCCATGATCTCCGCCTTCGAATGCGTGCACGATGTACATATGAATAATATGATGATCACGTGCTTCTTCTTCTGCTGCTTGAGACTTTCCTGAAACTAACACTATGGCCTGATGGATGGGAGCAGGGGTGGGGCGTGGCGGTGCTGGTGGGCGTGGCGCACAAGGAGGCCGTGTTCAAGACACACCCCATGAACTTTCTCAACGAGAGAACGCTCAGGGGCACCTTCTTCGGCAACTACAAGCCGCGCACCGGCCTCCCCGGCGTGGTGGACATGTACATGAGGAAGGAGCTGGAGCTGGACAAGTTCATCACCCACAGCGTGCCCTTCTCGCAGATCAACACAGCATTCGACCTCATGCTCAAGGGGGAAGGCCTGCGCTGCGTCATCAGGATGGAGGAGTAGAGCACCTGGCTCTTCACCCCTCGCTGCTATTGTACTAGTACAACACACATGTATCAGCGCTTTGCTAGTGATCTAAACGCTTTTATGTTTCTTTACAGAGGGAGTACTTTTTTTTGAAGTCATGCTACTTATAAGACTTCAATTCATTAAATAAACAGAAGAGGGTTGCTCAATTAATTTGCGGAAACTCGGGTGAAAACCATCACAACACGACCACAAAAGGACACACCTTGATGGACACTTGTGCACCCAGTTGATCACTTTTTTTTAAGTGAGAACGAATTTTGATATAAGACCCAGTTGGACATTTATGTACCCAATTGATTTATATCTACATCCTTTGCCTACATCTGGGTTTTTTATTTCTTGATTTTTATGCAACCCACCTCCCCTTGTCTAATTATTCGAAATATCAGTGATTTGTTTCTCATCACAGCAAATGATCAGATTTAATCTACATCCCATCCTTTGACTAGAAGAAGCGTGCGTGAAACAGTGTTACAGAACCTGGACAGCTGATACTATTCAACTAATTTCATAATCCAGAACTGCTCAGTATTTACAAACTATTGCTTGGTTGAGTATATACTTTGTAAGTTGAGCACAATCAGATCCAAGCAAATTTTACAAGTTAATCTCATGAGCTGAAATCGACATGATCCAGGGACATAACATGTATCCAAATACAGACTTTCTGGTTCACTCTACCAATGGTCTCCGAATTTTGATCAAGCAAAGAACTCGACCATGTTGTTAGTCCAAGACTGTCATTTTGAAGGGGTGGCACCTTGTCTTGATGAAGAATCGGGATCAAGCTGGGCATAAGAGGGAGACGTTTCCGACTCCAGTAGGATTTGCCTGAGATGCTTGTCTTCGAGATGTTCCTAGAAACAATTAAAATG
Source organism: Aegilops umbellulata (assembly GCA_032464435.1). NCBI lineage: Eukaryota > Viridiplantae > Streptophyta > Magnoliopsida > Poales > Poaceae > Aegilops > Aegilops umbellulata. Next base: position 340,070,812 of record CP136058.1, read on the forward strand.
TGGAATGATCAGCCATTAGATAAGCAAGAAACACACACCATTAAATCATAAAATCTAAACCTGAATGACTGAAATGCAAGATAAGACAGATTGCTTATGTCGTAGTGAAGAAAACAGGGCACTGGTGTATGTTGAACACTCATCGTGTGATACAACAGTGCTTTGTGAATGAAACAACTTTGTTGAACTAAGTTCCTGAACAATCATTCTTGTAAACACACAGATATGACAACAGCATGGACAACTGAAGAGGTAAATAACACAGATACAGGCCGAATCTTGACAAGGTAAATAACACAAAGCGGTGAACCATCGATCTGGTACGACTTGATATAACCACTAGTTTTACGGAATAAACGTCATTGTTATTTACACTATATAATTAAGTCATGAAGAACAATTGACTTTCCAACTCTGCAAGTACAAAAGACAGTCCGTTCAGCAATAGAAATTGGCAACAGTGGGTTTTCCTAGAGATCTTTGGCTGGGTTGGCAGTCACTAAGCAACCAGAATGCCTACCAACCATGTCTCAAATTCTCACCAGCATCGCACCAGTTATGACCAATACTTGCCTATAGAACAACCTAGCAGCAGCCAGTAAGCGAAATAAGAACACCTGTCACTGCAAATGTTTTTAACAAGATCTGTTTACGGTGTAGGCTGGGATGTAAGCTAGAAGGGTTTGCTGGTTACTTTGACCCCTTTTATCCAAAAAAAAAAAAAAAACTCCATTGTTAATTAACTCTCTACAGGCTGAGCTCCCCTGCGATATCAATTAACTGCTTTGTCATGCAAATGCAATGGACTAGCACAGTCTTGCAAGCTCAATTGCTCCGAGTATTCAGACAGGACACAAGGTTAATAACCTCTGTTTTCAGGCCATAACCTTTTGTGGTTGAAGAGTGGATAGCAATTAACAAGAAACAGCATCCTCGTTTAACCTACATTGCTTGTCCACATAAGTGTTCTGAACTGACATTGCACACGATAGCCGCCAGATCCCACATTTGCAACATGAGGACTGCAGCGCAATCCAAATCAAGATCATAAGCAACATAACAACTGTCCGCCATAAGCCCCCCTACTATGATGATTCTCACATAGCCCCAGAATACCAATCTTAAGCCAACCCAGTCATAGAAGCGACAGAACCGAGACAGTACCTCAAATATCTTCCTAAACAAACTATTCCAAATTTCACATGAAATCTATACCTCCCTGGAATTACCTCAACCTAGACTACAAGATCTTCATAACCAGGGATTCATATCTCTGGAAACTATCACATCAGGGAGCCCCATAGAAAACTAGGCGGTCAATGGCGGGGATCTCTACCGCGCGCGCATAGCAAACCGGTGATCCAATCTAAGTGCCAAGCAATGATAGAGAGGAGCGGTTGGGGGAGGGGGGATGGCGGGCGGGGGCTAGGTTTTACCTCGAGGCAGGCGCGGTACTTGTGCCAGTCGGCGGCGCAGTCGTCCTTGTTCCACTGCCCCTTGGCGAACTTGTCGGCGTACCACCGGTTGAAGCACTCGTGGTACGCCGCCCGGAGCTCGGAGCACGCCGCCGCGGCAGCCGACGAGGTGGCGGCCGCCGGAGAGGACGGCTTGCCCCGGCCGAACACCATCCTTGTGCTGCTTCTCCCTGGCCACCACCGCCGCCGAGTCTCGTTTTGTGTTCTCGCTCTGTCCTTCCCTGACTGATTCCCCCTCTCTCTCTCTCTCTCTCCCGTCCCACGACCCTGCGCAAAGACAGAAGTTTATTTACCGTAATAATCCGGTCATAAGGCGTATTTGGGGATGTTACGTAAACCTACTCGAAGCGGATTCCAATTTCTACCGCAAAGCCGTACCGAACTTGCATACGCCTGTTGTATTATGTTTCTCGGACGGACGCCTCGTGTGTTTTTTAACTGCTTTTGAGTTTACCTGTAAAAAAAAACTGCTTTTGAGTTTTGTCTCGTTTTCTTAGCATAAAATTAATTATTTTTGTTTTTAAGAAACTTTCGTCTATTCATCAACTATCAAGGTAGTACAAAGAACACCAAAGTAAAAATGACATTCGGGTCCGTAGACCACCTAGCAACAACTGCAAACACTGAAGCGAGCTGAAGGCGCGCTGCCGTCATCGCCCTTCCATCGCTAGAGCCTGACAAACCTTGTTGTAGTAGACAGTTGGGAAGTTGTCATGCTAAGGTTCCAAAGGACCAGCGCGCCAGAATAGCAACCGCCGCCGAAGAAGAGAAGCGTAGATTGGAAGGATCCAATCTGTAGACACACGAATATAGACCGGATCCAAGCGAATCCATCGAAGAAAAATGCTGACAGAACCCCGTGAGATCCACCAAACACAAACCTCCACACGCCCTCCGATGACGCTAGAAGCACCACCGGAATGGGGGTAGGCGGAGAGAATCTTATTCCATCTTCAAGAAGCCGCCGTCCTCCCGCCTTCCTGAGCAGGACACAAACTCGAGCAAAACTCATAAAAAAAACTAAAAACGGAGCCCTCCTGTCGGCAATGATCGAGATCCACCGCACTTCCACGGTCCCAAGGCCAAAGAAGACGAGGTAGGCCCGGCGGCTGCACAATGGAAGGCAGCAGAAACAGTAGCGCGTGTGCACTTGCGTGAAAACCTAGCGCAATAAAGTAGGCACGACATGTTTAACATAACATTAAATTGACATGAAAACAACCTTTTATACCAAGGAATACTAATAGTTGTGTGTGTGCAATGCATGATAATACTAGGACGTCAATAACGTTCAAACGTTCATTTTTTGATCATGGCAAATCGAAACGTTTTTATGACAATTTTAGTGGCACGAGGATGACAAGTTTAGTTGGCAAGAAATCCGTGCACAATGTAAATTTTTCCCTAGAAAAAATTGACATGCGTGTCAATTAAACTTATCATTCCCGCATCAGTAAAATTACCATAAAAATGTTTTGACTTACCATGATCAAATCTCGAACATTCAGGGTTTATCATTTTCATAATATTAAGCAAAATATTAGTTATATTACATACTAATATTAGCCAAAATATAAATTGCATGTTAATATTAGGCAGGACATAATTACTTGATTAATGCTGGCGTTGACGTGGAGGGTGCTAAATGTGTTTATAGTGTTATAAAAATGCTTAACGCTAAACATTGTAGCGACGTAGATCATTGGATAGATACGGTCGAACGGGATAAGATTTGTTGGATATCCCTAACTCGCTCTTTTTATGTTGGTGTATATAGATATAGATATTTAAAACGGTAGAATGAAAACACAAAGAGGTACGCCTAACCTTATAACCCAAAAGAATAGAAAAATAATAGACGTGTCTCTGACTTATACAAAGTCAGACTTCATAAAAACAATGAAAATTACAGCAAGTCTAAATCAATTTCCATGTGCATCCAGTCTCACCGTCACCAAGACAGGACCACTTGGGATGACAAGACCTTCGTAGCACCATCTCCAACATACCATGGACTTCAAGTCGAAGCCTAGCTGCCTCCCTTTTGACGCTCAAGTTCGGAGGAAGGGAGATAGATAGCTGCCCTTCGGCCAACAAAAATTAGTGGTAGATGGTGAAGGTGACATTTGACTACCACGGTAGGCATCATAGCTCCTCCATAGACATCACTGATGATGAGTTCCTTCATTGTCTGCGATACAACTTTCCATTCCTCCCCTGCTCTTCATCCATCAATCCACCACCACGATGGCATCAGGAGCCGAAGACGAGGGAAGGGCCTCCTCTAGATCAGGGGAACCTGAAGGAAATATGCCCTAGAGGCAATAATAAAATTGTTATTTATATTTCCTTATATCATGATAAATGTTTACTATTCATGTTAGAATTGTATTAACCGGAAACTTAGTACATGTGTGAATATATAGACAAACAAAGGGTCACTAGTATGCCTCCACTTGACTAGCTCGTTGAATCAAAGATGGTTAAAGTTTTCTAGCCATAGACATGCGTTGTCATTTGATTAACGGGATCACATCATTAGTTTGTTGCTATTGCTTTCTTCATGACTTATACATGTTCCTATGACTATGAGATTATGCAACTCCCGAATACTGGAGGAACACTTTGTGTGCTATCAAACGTCACAACGTAACTGGGTGATTATAAAGATGCTTTACATGTGTTTCCGATGGTGTCTGTTGAGTTGGCATAGATAGAGATTAGGATTTGTCACTCCGAGTACCGGAGAGGTATCTCTGGGCCCTCTCGGTAATGCACATCACTATAAGCCTTGCAAGCAATGTGACTAATGAGTTAGTTGCAGGATGATGCATTACGGAATGAGTAAAGAGACTTGCCGGTAATGAGATTGAACTAGGTATTGAGATACCGATGATCGAATCTCGGGCAAATAACATACCGATGACAAAGGGAACAACATATGTTGTTATGCAGTTTGACCGATAAAGATCTTCGTAGAATATGCAGGAACCTATTTGAGCATCCAGGTTTCGCTATTGGTTATTGACCGGAGATGAGTCCCGGTCATGTCTACATAGTTCTCGAACCCGTAGGGTCCGCACGCTTAACGTTCAGTGACGATCAATATTATGAGTTTATGAGTTTTTATGAACCGAAGGTTGTTCGGAGTCCCAGATGTGATCACGGACATGACGAGGAGTCTCGAAATGGTCAAGACATAAAGATTGATATATTGGATGGCTATGTTTGGACATCGGAATGGTTTCGGGTGAGTTCGGGCATTTACCAGAGTACCGGGAGGCTACCGGAACCCCCCGGGGAGTACATGGGCCTTAATGGGCCTTAGTGGGAGAGAGGAGGAGGCGGTAAAGGTGGGGGCGCCCCCAAGCCCAATCCGAATTGGGAGGGGGGTCGACCCCCTTTCCTTCTCCCTCTCTCCTCCTTCCTTCCTCTCCTCTCCAACTAGGGAAGGGGGGGGCGAATCCTACTCCCGGTGGGAGTAGGACTCCCCCTAGGGCGCGCCATAGAGAGGGTCGGCCCTCCCCTCTTCCACTCCTTTATATACGGGAGAGGGGGACACCCCTAGACACACAAGTTGATTGTTTAGCCGTGTGCGGTGCCCCCCTCCACAGATTTCCACCTCGATCATATCGTTGTAGTGCTCATGCGAAGCCCTGCATCGGTAACTTCATCTTCACCGTCATCACGACGTCGTGCTGAAGAAGCTCTCCCTCGACACTCAGCTGGATCTAGAGTTCGTGGGACGTCACCGAGCTGAACGTGTGCAGATCGCGGAGGTGCCGTACTTTCGGTACTAGGATCGGTCTGATCGTGAAGACGTATGACTACATCAACCGCGTTGTCATAATGCTTCCGCTTTCGGTGTACGACGGTACGTGGACAACACTCTCCCCTCTCGTCATCACCTAGATGGATCTTGCGTGTGCATAGGAATTTTTTTGAAATTACCGCGTTCCCCAACAGTGGCATTAGAGCCAGCACTATAAAAAAAGACACATCTATGACATTTTGGGCCGAACGATTTTTTTGTCATACTTATGACACTTCTATGACGGTAATTGTGACAAAACCCGGTATCATCATAGATGTGGTGGGTTTCTACTTCTATGACAAAAAATCATGACAGAAAATGGGCTTTTCGTCCTGAGCGGGCCGGAGACGCAGCTGCATGACATTCTTTGGGCCGTCCATGACGGAAAAAACCATGGTAGAAGCGAGGGCGAGGAAAATATCAGGGTGTTCCCGGTTACGGTGGGTGGTCGGGGCCGAGCGATGCACGGAGGTTTGCGCGTTTCTCTCGTACAAGCACGCGCGTGGGTGTGGGGCGTTGGGCTCTAACTGAACACGAGCGATTGCACTGCAGGCTACGCGTTACTGAACCCGGGCGATCGATCGATGGCTGTTAACTGAACCCGATCGAGCGATTCCTTCGCTACTGCTGCTAACTAAAGCCGATCGATGCTGCCTCTGGATGAACAGTGAGCGTTGCTGGGGGGGGGGGGGTTTGGATGAACAGTTCCTGGTGGGGGTGGATGAACAGGACCCCGTGGTGTTGCCTCTGGATGAACAGGACCCCGATCGATTGAGCTGGTTGGGGCTGGATGAACAGGACCCCGTGGAGGGCTGGATGAACAGGACCACCCCATGGAGGGTTGGATGAACAATAGACGGTGGAGGGCTAGATGAACAGTATCTCATGGAGGGGTGGTTGAACAGGAGCCCGTGGAGAGGGCTGGTTGAATAGTAGCCGATGGAGTAGCGCGCGGTGGAGGCTGGATGAATAGGAGCCCGTGGATGAACAGTCGCAGGTGGAGGCTGGAGGAGGTCGACGGTGGATGAACAGTACCCCGTGGAGGATGGAGGGGGTTGACGGTGGAGATGAACAGTATCCTGTGGAGTACCGTTTTGCAGTACGCCACACCACTCCCGATGAACAGGACCCCCGTTTCGACCGTAGCGCTCCAACGCAAGTCCGTTTCCTCCATTCTGCGGTACGCCACACCCCTCCCGATGAACAGGACCCCCGTTTCGACCGTAGGAGGTCCGTTTCCTCCGGTTTGCGGTACGCCAGACCCCTCCCGATGAATAGGATCCCGTTTCGACCATGGCTGGTCGAACACAAGGCCGTTTCCTCCGTTCTGCGGTACGCCAGGCCTCGTTTTCATCGGCTGTTCCGTCCAAGCCCTCCCAATGAACACGACGACGCATTCCGTTCCGACCCAGCCGTTGGCTCCCCATGAACACGACGACGACGCAGTTTCTCCGTTCCAACCCAGCCATGTACACGAGCCCTGGCCGTATGTATGCGCGAGTAGGCGTTCGAGACCCCGCCAGTATGTACGTACATGGCCGTATTTTCTTTCTTGCACACTGGCTGTTGTACGTACGTGTACATGCTATGTGCGCGCCTCTACTACGACACGTGCGCGCCTCTACATCGACCAGTATGTACGTACACGTTCGCGACCAGAATGACAACGCTACGTACGCTTCGACCAGGTGGGTCCCGACTGTCAGGCACTTCTTTGCGTGCAAAGATGTAGCTGGTAGGTCCCAGCAGTCAGGGGGAAATGATTTTTTCGCGAAATACGGTTGCCCGTCCGATGGGTTCCTGCTGTCAAGTGGAGGAATAATTATTTTCCGCATAATAAGGAGGCACTTCCTTGCTGCAGCCATGGACCCAGCTGTCAGCCTCTCCACGTATAGTCCATGTCCGATGGAAGCCGTTCCTTGACCATGTTGACCACGCCGCGCCGAGAGCACCAGGGCGGTGGATGACGGCGAGGCCTAGGAAGGGGATGACGTGGTGCCGGGGAAGACGCGATAGTGGATGCCCACGCGTAGAGGAGTATGAGGGTTCACTGGTTCGCTGCGGTGTGAGGCTGTCGTCACCGCAGAATAACAGGGGGTGTGGGTGAGTAGAGGGATGACCTGGCCAGCGGTGGGAGTAGTAGGGGGCGGTGCGGCCTCCGCAGCATCGCAGCCGGCCACGGGAGGCAGGAGCACGAGGCACGACCGGCGCTGGTTTGAGCGGCTGGAGCAACAAGACCAGAGGTTGAAGAAGCACTACGGCCGTTGGATGGACGTCGTACGGTCACTGGAGCTAGAATCGTGCATATTGATTAAGTTGACAAAGCTATCCGTCCCCGTCAACTTAGTAGGCCCACAAGTCAGCCTCCCACTATACTGGGTCCCAGTTAGCAGGGGGAGTATTCATTTTTTTGTGCGTAATAAGGAGGCACTTCCTTGCATGCGAAGATATAGCTGGTGGGTCCGAGCTGTCAGCGGCGGTAACGTTTTTTTGTGAAATACAGAGGCCCTTTCGGTGGGTCCCAGATATCGGGTGGAGGAATCATTATTTTGCGCGTAATAAGGAGGCATTTCCTTGCGTGCGGGCGTGAACCCAGCTGTCAGCCTCTCCATGTACAGTCCACTTCAGATGCATGTCTGTCGTTGACCACGTTGACCAGGACGCGCCGAGAGCACCAGGGCGATGGACGACGACGAGGCCTAGGAAGGGAATGACACGGAGCCAGGGAAGACTCGTCAGTTGTTTCCCACGCGGAGGGGAGTACGACTGTACGAGGGTTTACTGGTTCGTCTGTCGTCGCCGGAGAATAACAGCAGGTGTGGGTGAGTAGAGGGATGGCTAGGCCAGCGATGGGAGTACGATGGGGCGGTGAGGCCTGCGCGGCAGCACAGCCGGCCGCGAGGAGGAGGGAGGAGGCAGTCCCGCTGGTGCTTGTTTGAGACGGCTGGAGCAGGAAGAGCAGAGATTGAAGAAGCACGACAGTCGTTAGATGGACATCCAACAGTCACTGCTTGTGCGTCAACCTTTTTTTAGGAAAGCCTCAAATTTGTGGAAAACAGCATACAACCCATCTGCCATTATTTCTAATAATTTACAGCCCATTTGCTAATTCTTAAGGTTTTTTTGGAGCCCATATTTTTTTGTTAGCATTATAGCCCATATTGTGGCTACGGTTAAAAAATTATACGAAATTTTGCATATTTCGGTGCAGTCCGAACTGTTTTAGTTTTGAAATTTGGAGTCACATTCAAACTGATTTTAAGAATAAATGGATATCAATATAAAATCCAACAAATTGTCCACGCATAAAAATCAATGCAATTTAAAATCTCGAAATTAAAAAAAGAAATTTGAAACTAATTGCCAGTTTGATGTGTTTTAAAAATGTACAACCCATTTCTCATTACTGATAGGCCATTTTCTCGGCCAGCCGAATGAAGCTCTCCTCGTCTTGAAAGATTTGCAGCCCAACTGGCCTGACAAAGCGACTTACTTAGCAAATCACAAAAAAACTGGGCTAGCCCTTTTTAGAAGAAAAAAACTAATGGGCTGGTCTGTGGTAAACATAAAAGAGAAGGCTGTCTAGACAGGCCAGAGTGCCCCGCACAGCCCAGTTGACACCCTGCTTCTGTCTCAAAAACAAATTAGATAAATGCCACTCCAATTATGGCGATTCATAAAAATGCCGCTGCAATTTTCAAACTTTGAAAAATGCCACTACAATTTTTGCAAACTTTGGAAAATGCCACTGCAATTTGCAAACTTTGAAAAAGGCCACTCCAGACTCCGAAAAATGCCACTGGAAATGGCATGAAATGCCATTTTTCAAAGTTTGGAAATTGAAGTGGCATTTCTCGAAAACACCAGATTTGGAGTGGCATTTATCAAATTAACCCAAAACAAAAATAACTGGGTGAGCTGCTGGGTCCCTGGTGTCAGCTAGTTGTGCAATTCTCTCGTTTATTGACTACGTTGACAATGGCATGGGACCCAGATGTCAGAAATCCACTAGGAGGAGCCATTTTTTTATTGGCTTGAAATAAGGAGACACTTGCTTGCGTACTGCCATGACCTTGGCGGGTCCCTACTGTCATCCTCTCCACGTACAATCATCTCCTCATTGTGTACGTGTCAACTTGGTAGGCCCACAAGTCAGCCTCTAAACCTGTGAAGGACAAATACAACCCATTTAAAAAAATAACAACCCATTCCATACGTTCAAATGGAAAGTTCAACATTCAGAGCAAAGTAACAGGTCTGATCCACATATAGAGTACAGAACTTCCATGTTGACAACCATCATAGCCAAGTTAACTATCTACTCCCACTAATACTCTAGTAGCATAAAAGTACTAACTTACTCTTAGCTAACTAGACGATGCCGGCCGCCATCAACGGTACACGCTAAACGCCGGCACCGGCGTCCTCCGCCTCGCCTCGGACTTGCCAGAGGTGCGATAGGGCGCGTTGCTCGCGCGCGTTGGCCCTTTCCATGCCGGCGTGGTCCACCGAAGCTTCGGCTTCTAAGCGGGAAACCCACTTGACGAGCTGGTAGTAAAAATCAGCGTCGCGAACGCGTGCGTGCCCGACAACCTCCAGGGTTATTTGCCAGGCGCTGGCCTCCACGTAGTCGGCCCAGTTGCAGGTGCTCTGCTCGCGACTCAGAGCGTCGGTGCGCTGCTGCTCCATGTCCCGCTGGCGGCGCAAATCAGCAATACGTTGCTCCTCCGCCAGGCGGTCGCGCTCCAACAACTCCTCATAGTCTGCATTGCCATCTAAAGACCGATAGAATGCCTCCTCCCTTCGTCTGCCTTCTAGTGAAAAACCGAACACTAGTTCCGGCGGTGACCGCCTCCGCTGTCACCTATCGCGGACGGGCGGGGGCATGGCGGGCGTGGCGAGAGCGAGGATAAGTGGCGAGCGATGCCGGGCCGGTGGGGGCTTATGAGGATAGGGCAAGTTGGGTGATGGTGCCACCGGAGAAGCCCGGGAAACAGTAATTATAGGCGAAGGTAGGCGAACTAGCGTGTCGCGGGAAACGTGATGGTCATCGCGGTCATCGGAATTCAATGCATAAGCAGGCATGGCTTAGCGCGCCAGCTTGCCGTGGAAAACTAGAAAAACTGAAATTATGACTGTGTCGTCCCGTCCCGTCAGTGGTGCGTCCCATCCATGATGGGTCGCACGCCGGCATGACGGTCAAACGAGTGCACTCGAATCATCAAGATGAGGTACTCCCTCCTTGTCAAAAATGATTCCACCACTCATCATCTACCTTTGTTGGTTAGATTTTTGAATTAAGCCCTACAAACCGGAAAGGAGGTAGTACGTGCGTAATCCGCTATTTATTAGTGTAGGATCGAGTATATCATTTTTTAATTGAGCCCTGCAAACCGGAAAGGAGGTAGTGAAGGAAATATGCCCTAGAGGCAATAATAAAGTTATTATTTATTTCCTTATACATCATGATAAATGTTTATTATTCATGCTAGAATTGTATTAACCGGAAACATAATACATGTGTGGATACATAGACAAACAGAGTGTCACTAGTATGCCTCTACTTGACTAGCTTGTTAATCAAAGATGGTTAAGTTTCCTAACCATAGACAAAGGAGTTGTCATTTGATTAACAAGGTCACATCATTAGTTGAATGATCTGATTGACATGACCCATTCCATTAGCTTAGCACCCGATCGTTTAGTATGTTGCTATTGTTTTCTCCATGACTTATACATGTTCCTTTGACTATGAGATTATGCAACTCCCGTTTACCGTAGGAACACTTTGTGTGCTACCAAACGTCACAACGTAACTGGGTGATTACAAAGGAGCTCTACAGGTGTCTCCGAAAGTATTTGTTGGGTTGGCGTATTTCGAGATTAGGATTTGTCACTCCGAATGTCGGAGAGGTATCTCAGGGCCTTCTCGGTAATGCACATCACATAAGCCTTGCAAGCATTGCAACCAATAAGATAGTTGCAAGATGATGTATTACAGAACGAGTAAAGAGATTTGCCGGTAACGAGATTGAACTAGGTATTGGATACCGACGATCGAATCTCGGGTAAGTAACATACTGATGACAAAGGGAACAACGTATGTTGTTATGCGGTCTGACCGATAAAGATCTTCGTAGAATGTGTAGGAGCCAATATGGGCATCCAGGTCCCGCTATTGGTTATTGACCAGAGATTTGTCTCAGTCATGTCTACACTGTTCTCGAACCGTAGGGTCCGCACGCTTAAGGTTACAATGACAGTTATTATGAGTTTATGCATTTTGATGTACCGAAGTTAGTTCGGAGTCCCGGATGAGATCACGGACATGACGAGGAGTCTCGGAATGGTCGAGACGTAAAGATTGATATATTGGACAACTATATTCGGACATTGGAATGGTTCCGAGTGGTTTCGGATAAAACCGGAGTGCCGGAGGGGTTACCGGAACCCCCCGGAGAAGTAATGGGCCTTATGGGCCCTAGTGGAGAGAGAGAGGGGCGGCCAGGGTGGGCCGCGCGCCCCCTCCCCCTCTGGTCCGAATTGGACTAGGAGAGGGGGGGCGGCGCCCCCCCTTTTCCTTCTCCCTCTCCCCCTTCCTTTCCCCCTCCTAGTAGGAGTAGGAAAGAGGGGAGTCCTACTCCTACTAGGAGGAGGACTCCTCCTCCTGGCGCGCCCTGCTAGGGCCGGCCGACCTCCCCCCTTGCTCCTTTATATACGGGGGCAGGGGGGCACCTCTAGACACACATTGATCTTCGTGATCGTTCCTCAGCCGTGTGCGGTGCCCCCCTCCACCATATTCCACCTCGGTCATATTGTCGTGGTGCTTAGGCGAAGCCCTGCGTCGGTAGTTCATCAAGATCGTCACCACACCGTCGTGCTGACGAAACTCTTCCCCGAGAGCTTTGCTGGATCGGAGCCCGGAGAACGTCATCGAGCTGTACGTGTGTCAAGAACTCGGAGGCGCCAGAGTAACGGCGTTTGGATCGGTCGGATCGGGAGGAGGACGTACGACTACTTCCTCTACGTTGTGTCAACGCTTCCGCTTCGGTCTACGAGGGTACGTAGACAACACTCTCCCCTCTCGTTGCTATGCATCACCAAGATCTTGCGTGTGCGTAGGAATTTTTTTGAAATTACTACGTTACCCAACAGTGGCATCCGAGCCTAGGTTTTTATGGCTTGATGTTATGCACGAGTAGAACACAAGTGAGTTGTGGACGATATAAGTCATACTGCCTACCAGCATGTCATACTTTGGTTCGGCGGTATTGTTGGATGAAGCGGCCCGGACCGACATTACGTGTACGCTTACGCGAGACTGGTTCTACCGCCGTGCTTTGCACAGAGGTGGCTGGCGGGTGTCAGTTTCTCCAACTTTAGTTGAACCGAGTATGGCTACGCCCAGTCCTTGAGAAGGTTAAAACGGAGTCTATTTGACAAACTATCGTTGTGGTTTTGATGCGTAGGTGAGATTGGTTCTTGCTTAAGCCCGTAGCAGCCACGTAAAATTTGCAACAAACAAAGTAGAGGACGTCTAACTTGTTTTTGCAGGGCATGTTGTGATGTGATATGGTCAAGACATGATGCTAAATTTTATTGTATGAGATGATCATGTTTTGTAACCGAGTTATCGGCAACCGGCAGGAGCCGTATGGTTGTCGCTTTATTGTATGCAATGCAATCGCCCTGTAATGCTTTACTTTATCACTAAGCGGTAGCGTTAGTCGTAGAAGCATAAGATTGGCGAGATGACAACGATGCTACGATGGAGATCAAGGTGTCGCGCCGGTGATGATGGTGATCATGATGGTGCTGCGGAGATGGAGATCACAAGCACAAGATGATGATGGCCATATCATATCACTTATATTGATTGCATGTGATGTTTATCTTTTTATGCATCTTATCTTGCTTTGATTGACGGTAGCATTATAAGATGATCTCTCACTAAATTATCATAGTAATAGTGTTCTCCCTGAGTATGCACCGTTGCGAAAGTTCTTCGTGCTGAGACACCACGTGATGATCGGGTGTGATAGGCTCTACGTTCAAATACAACGGGTGCAAAACAGTTGCACATGCGGAATACTCAGGTTTAACTTGACGAGCCTAGCATATAACAGATATGGCCTCGGAACACGGAGACCGAAAGGTCGAGCGTGAATCATATAGTAGATATGATCAACATAGTGATGTTCACCATTGAAACTACTCCATCTCACGTGATGATCGGACATGGTTTAGTTGATTTGGATCACGTGATCACTTAGAGGATTAGAGAGATGTCTATCTAAGTGGGAGTTCTTAAGTAATATGATTAATTGAACTTAAATTTATCATGAAATTAGTCCCTGATAGTATCTTGCTTTTTTATGTTGATTGTAGATAGATGGCTCGTGCTGTTGTTCCGTTGAATTTTAATGCGTTCCTTGAGAAAGCAAAGTTGAAAGATGATGGTAGCAATTACACGGACTGGGTCCGTAACTTGAGGATTATCCTCATTGCTGCACAGAAGAGTTACGTCCTGGAAGCACCGCTGGGTGCCAAGCCTGCTGCTGGAGCTGCGCCAGATGTTATGAATGTCTGGCAGAGCAAAGCTGATGACTACTCGATAGTTCAGTGTGCCATGCTTTACGGCTTAGAACCGGGACTTCAACGACGTTTTGAACATCATGGAGCATATGAGATGTTCCAGGAGTTGAAGTTAATATTCCAACAGAATGCCCGGATTGAGAGATATGAAGTATCCAGTAAAAGCTGCAAGATGGAAGAGAATGGTTCTGTCAGTGAGCATATACTCAGAATGTCTGGGTATTATAATCACTTGAATCAACTGGGATTTAATCTTCCGGATGATTGTGTCATTGACAGAATTCTCCAATCACTGCCACCAAGCTACAAAGGCTTCGTGATGAACTATAATATGCAAGGGATAGATAAGACAATGCCCGAGCTCTTCGTAATGCTAAAAGCTGCGGAGGTAGAAATCAAGAAGGAGCATCAAGTGTTGATGGTCAATAAGACCACTAGTTTCAAGAAAAAGGGCAAAGGGAAGAAGAAGGGGAACTTCAAGAAGAACAGCAAACAAGTTGCTGCTCAAGAGAAGAAACCCAAGTCTGGACCTAAGCCTGAAATTGAGTGCTTCTACTGCAAGCAGACTGGTCACTGGAAGCGGAACTGCCCCAAGTATTTGGCGGATAAGAAGGATGGCAAGGTGAACAAAGGTATATGTGATATACATGTTATTGATGTGTACCTTACTAATGCTCGCAGTAGCACCTGGGTATTTGATACTGGTTCTGTTGCTAATATTTGCAACTCGAAACAGGGACTACGGATTAAGCGAAGATTGGTTAAGGACGAGGTGGCGATGCGCGTGGGAAACGGTTCCAAAGTCGATGTGATCGCAGTCGGCACGCTACCTCTACATCTACCTTCGGGATTAGTATTAGACCTGAATAATTGTTATTTGGTGCCAGCGTTAAGCATGAACATTATATCTGGATCTTGTTTGATGCGAGACGGTTATTCATTTAAATCAGAGAATAATGGTTGTTCTATTTATATGAGTAATATCTTTTATGGTCATGCACCCTTGAAGAGTGGTCTATTTTTGATGAATCTCGATAGTAGTGATACACATATTCATAGTGTTGAAGCCAAAAGATGCAGAGTTGATAATGATAGTGCAACTTATTTGTGGCACTGCCGTTTAGGTCATATCAGTGTAAAACGCATGAAGAAACTCCATACTGATGGACTTTTGGAGCCACTTGATTATGAATCACTTGGCACTTGCGAACCGTGCCTCATGGGCAAGATGACTAAAACACCGTTCTCCGATACTATGGAGAGAGCAACAGATTTATTGGAGATCATACATACAGATGTATGTGGTCGAATGAATGTTGAGGCTCGTGGCGGATATCGTTATTTTCTCACCTTCACAGATGATTTAAGCAGATATGGTTATGTCTACTTAATGAAACACAAGTCTGAAACATTTGAAAAGTTCAAAGAATTTCAGAGTGAAGTTGAAAATCATCGTAACAAGAAAATAAAGTCTCTACGATCTGATCGTGGAGGAGAATATTTGAGTTACGAGTTTGGTCTACATTTGAAACAATGCGGAATCGTTTCGCAACTCACGCCACCCGGAACACCACAACGCAATGGTGTGTCCGAACATCGTAATCGTACTTTACTAGATATGGTGCGATCTATGATGTCTCTTACAGATTTACCGCTATCATTTTGGGGTTATGCTTTAGAGACGGCCGCATTCACGTTAAATAGGACACCGTCAAAATCCGTTGAGACGACGCCTTATGAACTATGGTTTAGCAAGAAACCAAAGTTGTCGTTTCTTAAAGTTTGGGGCTGCGATGCTTATGTGAAAAAGCTTCAACCTGATAAGCTCGAACCCAAATCGGAAAAATGTGTCTTCATAGGATATCCAAAAGAAACTGTTGGATACACCTTCTATCACAGATCCGAAGGCAAGACTTTTGTTGCTAAATTCGGAGTCTTTCTAGAAAAGGAGTTTCTCTCAAAAGAAGTGAGTGGGAGGAAAGTAGAACTTGATGAGGTAACTGTACCTGCTCCCTTATTGGAAAGTAGTACATCACAGAAATCTGTTTCTGTAGCACCTACACCAATTAGTGAGGAAGCTGATGATATTGATCATGAAACTTCAGATCAAGTTACTACAGAACCTCGTAGATCAACCAGAGTAAGATCCACACCAGAGTGGTACGGCAATCACATTGTGGAAGTCATGCTACTAGATCATGACGAACCTACGAACTATGAAGAAGCGATGGTGAGCCCAGATTCCGCAAAATGGCTAGAAGCCATGAAATCTGAGATCCATGTATGACAACAAAGTGTGGACTTTGGTTGACTTGCCCGAGGGTCGGCAAGCAATAGAGAATAAGTGGATCTTTAAGAAGAAGACTGACGCTGATGGTAATGTTACTATCTACAAAGCTCGACTTGTCGCAAAAGGTTTTCGACAAGTTCAAGGGATTGACTACGATGAGACCTTCTCACCCGTAGCGATGCTTAAGTCTGTCCGAATCATGTTAGCAATTGCCGCATTTTATGATTATGAAATTTGGCAAATGGATGTAAAGACTGCATTCCTGAATGGATTTCTGGAAGAAGAGTTGTATATGATGCAACCAGAAGGTTTTATCGATCCAAAGGGAGCTAACAAAGTGTGCAAGCTCCAGTGATCCATTTATGGACTAGTGCAAGCATCTCGGAGTTGGAATAAACGCTTTGACAGTGCGATCAAAGCATTTGGGTTTGTACAGACTTTTGGAGAAGCCTGTATTTACAAGAAAGTGAGTGGGAGCTATGTAGCATTTCTGATAATATATGTAGATGACATATTACTGATTGGAAATGATATAGAATTTCTGGATAGCATAAGGGGATACTTGAATAAAAGTTTTTCAATGAAAGACCTCGATGAAGCTGCTTACATATTGGGCATTAAGATCTATAGAGATAGATCAAGACGCTTAATTGGACTTTCACAAAGCACATACCTTGACAAAGTTTTGAAGAAGTTCAAAATGGATCAAGCAAAGAAAGGGTTCTTGCCTGTGTTACAAGGTGTGAAGTTGAGTAAGACTCAATGCCCGACCACTGCAGAAGATAGAGAGAAGATGAAAGATGTTCCCTATGCTTCAGCCATAGGCTCTATCATGTATGCAATGCTGTGTACCAGACCTGATGTGTGCCTTGCTATAAGTTTAGCAGGGAGGTACCAAAGTAATCCAGGAGTGGATCACTGGACAGCGGTCAAGAATATCCTGAAGTACCTGAAAAGGACTAAGGAAATGTTTCTCGTATATGGAGGTGACAAAGAGCTCGTCGTAAACGGTTACGTTGATGCAAGCTTTGACACTAATCCGGACGATTCTAAATCGCAAACCGGATACGTATTTACATTAAACGGTGGAGCTGTCAGTTGGTGCAGTTCTAAACAAAGCGTAGTGGCAGGATCTACATGTGAAGCGGAGTACATAGCTGCTTCGGAAGCAGCAAATGAAGGAGTCTGGATGAAGGAGTTCATATCTGATCTAGGTGTCATACCTAGTGCATCGGGTCCAATGAAAATCTTTTGTGACAATACTGGTGCAATTGCCTTGGCAAAAGAATCCAGATTTCACAAGAGAACCAAGCACATCAAGAGACGCTTCAATTCCATCCGGGATTTGGTCCAGGTGGGAGACATAGAGATTTGCAAGATACATACGGATCTGAATGTAGTAGACCCGTTGACTAAACCTCTTCCACGAGCAAAACATGATCAGCACCAAGACTCCATGGGTGTTAGAAACATTACTGTGTAATCTAGATTATTGACTCTAGTGCAAGTGGGAGACTGAAGGAAATATGCCCTAGAGGCAATAATAAAGTTATTATTTATTTCCTTATACATCATGATAAATGTTTATTATTCATGCTAGAATTGTATTAACCGGAAACATAATACATGTGTGGATACATAGACAAACAGAGTGTCACTAGTATGCCTCTACTTGACTAGCTTGTTAATCAAAGATGGTTAAGTTTCCTAACCATAGACAAAGGAGTTGTCATTTGACTAACAAGGTCACATCATTAGTTGAATGATCTGATTGACATGACCCATTCCATTAGCTTAGCACCCGATCGTTTAGTATGTTGCTATTGCTTTCTCCATGACTTATACATGTTCCTTTGACTATGAGATTATGCAACTCCTGTTTACCGTAGGAACACTTTGTGTGCTACCAAACGTCACAACGTAACTGGGTGATTATAAAGGAGCTCTACAGGTGTCTCCGAAAGTATTTGTTGGGTTGGCGTATTTCGAGATTAGGATTTGTCACTCCGAATGTCGGAGAGGTATCTCAGGGCCTTCTCGATAATGCACATCACATAAGCCTTGCAAGCATTGCAACCAATAAGATAGTTGCAAGATGATGTATTACGGAACGAGTAAAGAGACTTGCCGGTAACGAGATTGAACTAGGTATTGGATACCGATGATCGAATCTCGGGTAAGTAACATACCGATGACAAAGGGAACAACGTATGTTGTTATGCGGTCTGACCGATAAAGATCTTCGTAGAATGTGTAGGAGCCAATATGGGCATCCAGGTCCCGCTATTGGTTATTGACCAGAGATTTGTCTCAGTCATGTCTACACTGTTCTCGAACCGTAGGGTCCGCACGCTTAAGGTTACGATGACAGTTATTATGAGTTTATGCATTTTGATGTACTGAAGTTAGTTCGGAGTCCCGGATGAGATCACGGACATGACGAGGAGTCTCGGAATGGTCGAGACGTAAAGATTGATATATTGGACAACTATATTCGGACATCGGAATGGTTCCGAGTGGTTTCGGATAAAACCGGAGTGCCGGAGGGGTTACCGGAACCCCCCGGAGAAGTAATGGGCCTTATGGGCCCTAGTGGAGAGAGAGAGGGGCGGCCAGGGTGGGCCGCGCGCCCCCTCCCCCTCTGGTCCGAATTGGACTAGGAGAGGGGGGCGACGCCCCCCTTTTCCTTCTCCCTCTCCCCCTTCCTTTTCCCCTCCTAGTAGGAGTAGGAAAGAGGGGAGTCCTACTCCTACTAGGAGGACGACTCCTCCTCCTGGCGCGCCCTGCTAGGGCCGGCCGGCCTCCCCCCTTGCTCCTTTATATACGGGGGCAGGGGGGCACCTCTAGACACACAAGTTGATCTTCGTGATCGTTCCTCAGCCGTGTGCGGTGCCCCCCCTCCACCATATTCCACCTCGGTCATATTGTCGCGGTGCTTAGGCGAAGCCCTGCGTCGGTAGTTCATCAAGATCGTCACCATGCCGTCGTGCTGACGAAACTCTTCCCCGAGAGCTTTGCTGGATCGGAGCCCAGAGAACGTCATCGAGCTGTACGTGTGTCAAGAACTCGGAGGCGCCGGAGTAACGGCGTTCGGATCGGGAGGAGGACGTACGACTACTTCCTCTACGTTGTGTCAACGCTTCCGCTTCGGTCTACGAGGGTACGTAGACAACACTCTCCCCTCTCGTTGCTATGCATCACCAAGATCTTGCGTGTGCGTAGGAATTTTTTTGTAATTACTACGTTACCCAACAGGTAGTACGTGCGTGATCCACTATTTATCCATGTAGGATCGAGTAGGTCGGGTAGTGTACGTGTAGGATCGAGTAGGTCGGATGGTGTACGTGTACGACTGCATTAGCTAATGAACGTTTGCTGGGAGATAAGGCATTTGTGAACGTTTTTTCTGGCAGTTCCTTTAGATTCGCATGGCATTTTTTCAGACCAGCTTGTCAGTTTCTTCAGAGGTAGGAATTTTTATTCAAAAAACTACCACTTCGGATCTTGTGTTGGAACTAAAACTGCCAAGAGCGCATTAATAGGCTAGCTAGTGATCGATCAGTAACTTGTAAACACTGAGAGAACAGAAATAAGGATCATGTTGTGCACAACAGTAAGAGCCGATCCGTTCAAATGTTCACACGATACTCACAAGCCTGGCATTGTAATATGTTCACATTAGTAGCCCAAATTCAAAACCAACTAGTACGATTCCCATACATAAGATCAACATGTTAATGCATCTCAATGATTCACAGATCATATATAAATATGTAGCTCCAAAAGCAAAGATCTAGAAAAAACATCTGTTCTTCCTACTAACATGGATGCTTCTCTTGGCCAACATACAGTACAGACTGAAAGTCAAATTTGTTTGTGAAGTCTACAATTCCTCTTGCAAATGTAAGTTGTTTCACCAACAGCTGGAACCATGAGAATGAACCACACATGATGAAGGAACATCCACTGCAATATGATTTGGTCTTCTCTCGATCACACGGCGAGACTATTTTCGGAATACAAACTTTAACTTAGGCAAAATGATGCCCATTGTATAATAACACCAAAGCAATGAAGAAACTAGTGTTGGTCAATAAATAGTACAGTACTACTTTTCTGCAGTCCATGAAGTGACTATCCAATCTTTCTGTGTCTATTTTAAAATGGCACTGTATGCAGTGACTATACTATTCTCTTGTGCAGTTCAACCAAAATTGCGGTTGATGAAGCTATGTACCTAGGGTAGGGGCATGGACCTGTTCTAAGTGCCCTACCCAAGGACATCCCTAGAAGAAGTCACCTTTCAATCGACTTGGAGGTATCCCACTCGACATATTCAAGACACTCGACCACGAAGCTATCACTCGACCACGTAGCCAACCACTCGACTGCTAGGAGATCTAAAGTCACTCCGCACGCAAATGGTCGGTCATTAAGTAGCTTTTATGGTCTTTATAACACTTTATTAGGGGCGTTACCAGTAACGCCCAGCCTTAATGTACTTTAAACCCTGCATTACTGAGGGCTGGAGGGGTCTGGCGAACTCTATATAAGCCACCCCCTCCTCGGTATCATGGGTTCGCACCCCTGTTACTCATACGCACATAATTCAATCGACCGCCTCCGGGCACCGAGACGTAGGGCTGTTACTTCCTCCGAGAAGGGCCTGAACTCGTAATCCTCGTGTGCTTACAACTCCTCCATAGCTAAGATCTAGCCTCTCCATACATACCCCCTACATTACTGTCAGAGTTAGAACCACGACAGTTGGCGCCCACCATGGGGCAGGAGTTTTAGCGCCTAGTTGGAGAAGTTGCGATTTTTCCGATCTCTTTGATCATGGTTTCGGGCGGAGTTTTGGTTGAGGGCCGCGAGATCCGTCTCGGCGCGCTCACGTTCATCGCCGACGACTCCGCTTGGCTCCAGGAGGCTTCACTCAACATCGACGCGCTCCCCGTCCACGGGGCGACGCACTTTCGCGCATGCGTCCGTGGTGTCCTCCTGCGGCAGCCGTCGACCCAGTATCGGTCGGCTCCTGTGGCATCCCCCCGCCCTGTCTCTCACCGGCGCAAGCGCTCCAGTCAGTCGAGGCTTCAGAGGTGGGTGAGGCATGCGGTGGCCCGCCAGTCGGCCACCACACAAGTCGCGGCGATCGAGCCCGACGAATCCCTCTACGGCCTGTTCGACTGGCTCCGCAGAGACCGCATCCGAATGCGACAACAGTGACCCAGCGGCGGAGGTTCTGGTGATCGATGGGCCATGCAGTCCTCCCGGTTTTCCCCGCACTGATGGAGGCGCAGATGGAGGCGACCCGTCGCATCCCCACGAGGAGTATCTCCCCGAGGCTCTCACGTCATTGCAGCGAGAGGAGCTTCGCCGCCGGAACATGGATGCACTTCACACTCCTATCGTTGGAGAAACCCCCGAGGCCCGGGCCTTGGAGGACGCGCGCTTGGCTAACTTGGCCGAGCGCACTCGACTGGAGAATCTCCAGCGAGTACTCGACGAGCGAGCGCGTCGGCGGGTTCCAGAATCCAGTCGACGTTAGCTCTTTCCGCCCCCGCAGGTATATCGAACTCCGATTCAGAATTTGACAGCTGCAACCCGTATAGCAGAGTCAATTCAGCCCTCCCAGTCAGAGGCTGGCAGAGGCTTGTTACAAATCAGAGCGTTGCTCCGGGCAGCGGGAGACTAGAATTCCGCCGTTTCTCAGTCGCGGAACAGGATCCATAGTCAATCCATTGCAGCGGATACAGTCCAGTCGGCTCACAGCCCAAGATCGCCCCCGAGGCGTGAGGGACATGGAGACCGGCGTGATCAGCACAGAAGGAATGAGCAGTATGATCACCGATTCGATCGCGATGATCGACGTCGAGTGCCAACCCCTCCCCCGAGGAGTGGATCATATGTGCCTCGACAGCAGGATGACAGACACCCTCATAGTGTTGGGTGGAGAATTCCAGTCGAACCCAGGGAACCGGGCTTTGATGCGAGATCCATTCTCGTTCAAGGTTTGGTCGACAGGAACAGAGCTCACCGAGAAGGCCACGACAGAGATGCGCCTACCAGTAGCAGAGTACATGTTTCAGGGCCGGAATGTTTCAGTCGAGCCATCAGAGCTGCTGTGATTCCTCCCAACTTCAGTTTGGCGACTGGAGTTAGTAAGTTCACCGGTGAGTCTAAGCCCGATACTTGGCTCGAAGACTACCGAGTGGCTGTCCAGATTGGCGGTGGCAATGATGAGGTGGCCATGAAGCACCTCCCTCTCATGTTAGAAGGCTCGGCCAGAGCGTGGCTGAATCTGTTAGCACCCAGCATCATTTACACTTGGGAGGATCTCTCCCGAGTGTTTGTCACAACATTCGAAGGAACATGCAAGCGACCTGCAGGTCTTACAGAATTGCGGTCTTGCATGCAGAAGCCGAATGAAACTCTGAGGGATTACATCCAGAGGTGGATCACGTTGCATCACACAGTTGAAAATGTACCAGATCATCAAGCAGTTTGTGCCTTTAAAGAAGGCGTTAAGTATAGAGAATTGAATCTGAAATTCGGTCGAACCGGAGAAATGTCTCTGAATCGGATGATGGAGATTGCCACCAAATACGCTAATGGTGAAGATGAGGATCGACTCCGGAGTGGCAAGCATAAGTCAGTCATCCAGGAAACCGGAGGAAATTCCAGTCGGAAACAGAAGCGGAAAACCGAGCCAGCCGCTCCTGGGGAGGCCCTGGCCGTAACCCAAGGAAAGTTTAAGGGGAAACCCAAAGGGCCTTGGAACCCTAAGAAAGTTAAAGACCAAGATGGAAACGATGTCCTGGATCTACCGTGTCACATTCACACCAAGAAAGATGAAGAGGGTAAACTCATTTACCCTAAGCATACCACTCGACAGTGTCGGCTCTTGATCCAGTAGTTCCAGGGTAAACAGTCCAAAGATAAAGAGAAAGGGTCAGATCAAGTGGAAGACAAGGAAGATAGTGATGGATACCCCCAGGTTAATTCCACCTTGATGATTTTTGTTGATGTCGAAAGCAAAAGTCGACTGAAAGTTATCAACCGTGAAGTAAATATGGTTGCTCCGGCAACACCCAGTTATCTGAAGTGGTCTCAGACTGCCATCACATTCGACCAGTCTGATCACCCCACGCACATTGCCACCCCTGGGGGGCAAGCTTTGGTGGTCGACCCAGTTGTCGAAGGCACTCGACTGACCAAAGTCCTGATGGATGGTGGCAGTGGTTTGAACATACTGTATGCGGAAACATTGAAAGGGATGGGCATTCCGATGTCCAGGCTCAGTACCAGCAACATGAGTTTCCATGGAGTCATTCCTGGGAAGAAAGCCGAGTCATTCGTCCAAATTGCTCTTGATGTGGTTTTCGGTGATTCCAAGAATTACCGCAAGGAAAAGTTAACATTCGAAGTTGTGGATTTCCAGAGTGCTTATCACGCTATTTTGGGCAGGCCAGCTTATGCACGCTTCATGGCTCGACCGTGCTACGTGTATCTCAAATTGAAGATGCCCGGTCCCAAAGGTGTGATCACTGTTACGGGCAATCGGAAGAAGGCAGAAGAGTGTTTTCAGAAAGGCTCAAAGATTGCTGATGCTCAGATGGCAGTGGTCGAGCTGCAAGAGTATCAGAAGACTGCTGATCCGAGTGAATTGCTACGAGCCAAGAAGCCTGCTTCAGAATCAGCTTTTCAGTCATCCCGTGAAACGAAGCCAGTTCACATTCACCCGACCGATCCCGATGCTGCTCCAACTCATATCTCAACGACACTCGACTCCAAATAGGAAGAAGCGCTCATCCAATTCCTCCATGAGAGCTGGGACATCTTCGCATGGAAACCTTCTGACATGTCTGGAGTTCCCAGGGGGCTGGCTGAGCACCGTCTAGGAGTCGACCCAAAAGTTAAACCCGTAAAAGAACATCTTCGACGGTCCGCCGTCCAGAAGAGAAAGGCCATTGGCGAGGAGGTGGCTCGGCTCCTAGTAGCGGAGTTTATCCGAGATGTTTACCACTCCGAGTGGCTCGCCAATGTTGTCATGGTCCCCAAGAAGGACAAGTCACTTCGCATGTGCATTGACTTTAAACATATCAATCGGGGCTGCCCAAAAGATCATTTTCCTCTTCCTTGCATCGACCAAATAGTCGACTCGACCGCGGGGTGTAAGCGATTGTCTTTTCTAGAGGCCTACTTCGGGTACCATCAGATCCGTCTGTATGGACCCGACGAGATCAAAACTGCTTTCATCACTCCATTCGGGTGCTTCTGTTATGTCACCATGCCATTCGGCCTCAAGAATGCCGGAGCCACGTTCATGAGGATGATTCAGAAGTGTTTGCTCACTCAAATCAGTCGGAATGTGGAAGCATACATGGATGATATTGTGGTCAAGTCACGGAAGGGTTCCGACCTGCTGACTGACCTTGCTGAAACCTTTGCCAACCTCAGGAGGTATGATATCAAGCTCAATCCGTCAAAGTGCACATTCGGAGTTCCAGGTGGAAAGTTACTCGGTTTTCTCGTTTCTGAACGAGGAATCGACGCCAATCCTGAAAAGGTTGGGACCATACTTCGGATGAAGCGTCCTGTGCGCGTGCACGATGTCCAGAAGCTTACAGGTTGCTTGGCCGCTTTAAGTCAATTCATCTCTCGTCTTGGTGAAAAGGCCTTGCCTCTTTACCAGCTGATGAAGAAGTCAGACAAGTTCGAGTGGACTCCGGAAGCTGATGCAGCGTTTGCAGAGCTCAAACTCTGCTCTCCACCCAGCCGGTGCTTGCTACCCCAATCAGCAAGGAGCCTTTGCTGCTTTACATTGCAGCCACAGGACAAGTTGTTAGTATAGTACTTACGGTCGAGCGAGAAGAAGAAGGAAAGGCCTTCAAAGTTCAGCGCCCAGTATATTATGTTTCTGAAGTCTTGACTCCTTCAAAGCAAAGATATCCTCATTACCAGAAGCTTGTATATGGGATTTATATGACCACGAAGAAGGTTGCACATTACTTCTCTGATCATTCCATTACAGTCGTCAGTGACGCTCCATTGTCAGAGATTTTACACAACAGAGATGCAACTGGTCGAGTGGCAAAATGGGCGATTGAACTCCTTCCCATAGATATCAAGTTTGAGGCAAAGAAAGCTATCAAGTCCCAAGCAATTGCAGATTTCGTCGCCGAGTGGATTGAACAGCAACTTCCAACTCAAGTTCACTCGGAGCACTGGACCATGTTCTTCGATGGATCTAAGATGCTGAATGGTTCCGGTGCTGGGGTAGTATTGGTTTCCCCCCGAGGAGATAAGCTCAGATATGTTCTCCAGATTCACTTCGATTCCTCCAATAACGAAGCAGAATATGAAGCACTTTTGTATGGGTTGCGCATGGCCATTTCACTCGGTGTCCGTCGCCTCATGGTCTATGGCAACTCATATTTGGTGGTTAATCAGGTGATGAAGGAGTGGGACGTCAGAAGTCCAGCTATGACTGGTTATTGCAATGCAGTGAGAAAGTTAGAGAAGAAATTCAAGGGGTTAGAGCTTCACCACATCCCCCGACTGAAAAATCAAGCAGCTGATGATTTGGCAAAGATAGGCTCCAAGAGAGAAGCCATTCCCAGCAATGTGTTTTTGGAACACATCCACTCGCCGTCAGTCCAGGAGGATCCTTTTACAGATGAAGCCCCGCAGCCAAAGAGTGCCACGGATCCGACTGAAGTCGAAATTCCAGCAGTGGTCGACCTAATCATGGAAGTCTTGGCAATCACCCCTGACTGGACAATACCGTACCTCGCGTATATCCTGAGGAAAGAACTCCCGGAGGACGAGGAAGAGGCTCGACAGATCGTCCGTCGATCCAAGGCCTTTACAGTCATAAAGGGACAGTTGTATAGAGAAAGCGCGTCTGGAGTCAGTCAGAAGTGTATAACACTAGAAGAAGGTCAGATAATCCTTGATGATATCCACTCGGGGACCTGTGGTCACCATGCGTCCTCTCGGACCATTGTGGCTAAAGCATACCGAGCGGGATTTTACTGGCCAAGAGCAAATGAAATGACAAAAGAAATAGTCGACAAGTGTGAAGGGTGCCAGTTCTACTCCAATATGTCGCACAAACCTGCATCAGCCCTGAAGACCATTCCACTCGTCTGGCCTTTCGCTGTTTGGGGACTGGATATGGTTGGACCGTTGAGAACGGGCAGGAGCGGTTTCACACATGTGCTTGTGGCAGTCGACAAGTTCACCAAATGGATTGAAGCTAAGCCTATCAAAAATCTTGATGCTTGCACTGCCATCAGTTTCATCAGGGAGTTAACATTCAGATATGGAGTCCCGCATAGCATCATCACTGACAATGGATCAAACTTTGATTCAGACAAGTTCAGAGCTTTTTGCGCCTCTCAAGGCACGTGAGTCGACTACGCGTCGATCGCCCACCCCCAGTCGAATGGACAAGCTGAAAGGGCAAATGGTCTGATTCTCAAAGGGCTAAAGCCTCGGCTGATGCATGATCTCAAGCACGCAACAGGCGCGTGGGTCGACGAGCTTTCGTCAGTTCTGTGGGGATTGAGGACCACCCCGAATCGGTCGACTGGAAGAACCCCGTTCTTTCTGGTTTATGGAGCGGAGGCAGTCCTGCCGAGTGATCTACTTCACAATGCACCCCGAGTCGAGCTTTACACCGAAGACGAAGCAGAACAAGCCCGACAAGATGCAGTTGACCTCCTAGAAGAAGAAAGAGAAATGGCTATGATCCGATCGACCATTTATTAGCAAGACTTACGTCGATTCCATGCCAGAAATGTGAAGAGTCGAGCCTTCCAAGAAGGAGATTTGGTCCTCCGAGTGGATCAACAGAAACCACACAAGCTCGCTCCCACTTGGGAAGGCCCCTTCATCGTCACCAGAGTCCTCCACGATGGAGCGTATCACCTTTACAATGTCAACCGCCAGATCGATGAGCCACGTGTTTGGAATGCGGAACTGCTTCGCCCCTTTTACACTTGAATTCTCACTCGGATGAGATGTAATAAGAAAAACTTCTGTAGTTTATTTATCAAAGACAAGAGTGTTACAATTTTTCCTGTAATTGTTGGCGCTTTTGTTTGCGCGTGAAGTCCCCCAGTGGGTGGCTTAGCTGCGAATCTGTTTCGCCTAAGTTTGTAAAAAAAAAATCCTACCGAGTGGCGAGCCAGCCTCCCACTCGGAGGCTTAGCTGCGAACCCGTTTGGCCTAAGTGTTTAAAATCCTACCGAGTGGTGAGCCAGCCTCCCACTCGGGGGGCTTAGCTGCAGCCCAGTGCTCGCCTAAGTGTTTAAAATCCTACCGAGTGGAGAGCAAACCTCTCACTCGGGGGCTTAGCTGCAGCCCAGTGCTCGCCTAAGTGTTTAAAATCCTACCGAGTAGAGAGCAAACCTCTCACTCGGAGGCTTAGCTGCAGCCCAGTGCTCGCCTAAGTACGAAACGCATCCCAATCCACAAGGACGACGAGGTGCAAGTTGATGAGTGGCGAGCTAGCCTCCCACTCGGAGGCTTAGCTGCGAACCTGCTTCGCCTAAGTGTTTAAAATCCTACCGAGTGGTGAGCCAGCCTCCCACTCGGGGGCTTAGCTGCAGCCCAGTGCTCACCTAAGTGTTTAAAATCCTACCGAGTGATGAGCCAGCCTCCCATTCGGGGGCTTAGCTGCAGCCCAGTGCTCGCCTAAGTGTTTAAAATCCTACCGAGTGGTGAGCCAGCCTCCCACTCGGGGGCTTAGCTGCAGCCCAGTGCTCGCCTAAGTGTTTAAAATCCTACCGAGTGGAGAGCAAACCTCTCACTCGGAGGCTTAGCTGCAGTCCAGTACTCGCCTAAGTTTGGAAAAATACTACCGAGTGGAGAGCAAACCTCTCACTCGGGGGCTTAGCTGCAGTCCAGTACTCGCCTAAGTTTCAAAAAATCCTACCGAGTGGAGAGCAAACCTCCCACTCGGAGGCTTAGCTGCAGTCCAGTACTCGCCTAAGTTGGAAAAAATCCTACCGAGTGGAGAGCAAACCTCCCACTCGGAGGCTTAGCTGCAGCCCAGTGCTCGCCTAAGTGTTTAAAATCCTACCGAGTGGAGAGCAAACCTCCCACTCGGAGGCTTAGCTGCAGTCTAGTACTCGCCTAAGTTGGAAAAAATCCTACCGAGTGGAGAGCAAACCTCCCACTCGGAGGCTTAGCTGCAGCCCAGTGCTCGCCTAAGTGTTTAAAATCCTACCGAGTGAAGAGCAAACCTCCCACTCGAAGGCTTAGCTGCAGTCCGGTACTCGCCTAAGTTGGAAAAAATCCTACCGAGTGGAGAGCAAACCTCCCACTCGGAGGCTTAGCTGCAGCCCAGTGCTCGCCTAAGTGTTTAAAATCCTACCGAGTGGAGAGCAAACCTCCCACTCGGAGGCTTAGCTGAAGCCCAGTGCTCGCCTACGTGTTTAAAATCCTACCGAGTGGAGAGCAAACCTCTCACTCGGGGGCTTAGCTACAGCCCAGTGCTCGCCTAAGTGTTTAAAATCCTACCGAGTAGAGAGCAAACCTCTCACTCGGAGGCTTAGCTGCAGCCCAGTGCTCGCCTAAGTACGAAACGCATCCCAATCCACAAGGACAACGAGGGGCAAGTCGACTGCTACCTTCTCCTTCGGAGCTGCACCACAAATACGAAGTTATTTCGAGTGAGGAACAAGTTCCACTCGACAGATAATTCATGAAGATATTCAACGATAAATCAAGTTCGGATAAGACCCAAAGATCCCAGACCGCAGATCAAAGTACTCGAGCCTTCAGCTCGACAGAGTTTAACGGTTACAAAATCCACTCGGCATTCTGAGGCAAATTTAAAGTGAAGCATAAAAGTTTTTATTCCTCAGGCGGAGGACTGGTAGGGGCGACGAACTCGTCCAAGTCGACCCCGTCTGCAATGCGAGTGGCAGCAGCAATGAAAGTCTCCATGAAGTCTTGAAAGTTGTGCTTCCTGGTATTGGCAACTTGGAGAGCGGCCAACTTTTCCTCTCGCGCCTCCTTGCAGTGAACGCGGACCAGGGACAGAGCGACGTCAGCACCGCATCTAGCAGAAGATTTCTTCCATTCCATCACTCGACCTGGGACTTCATTCAGTCGAGTCATCAGGGACTCGAGGTCGTTATGAAGCGTCGTCCTAGGCCAGAGCGACGTGTCGATCCGTGACACCGCAACCTTAAGTCGAGCAAGATAATCAACCACGCCAGCAATGCGAGACTCCAGTCGGAGCACATTCATGGCAGCCTCATCCTTCACTTGAGAATTAATGGGGTCCAAAGCTGTCTCCACTCGACTGGTCTCCTCCTCGAAGTTCTGGCAGAATTCTGTAAACACAATTCAAAGATAAGTCAGCGACTCTGCATGAATTTGGTGACGACAAGTCAGTCGGGTAGAAGTGATTACCCTCAAGCATGATGAACAGCTTCTTGGCGAGTTCACTAAGATAAGCCTCCAAATCGTTCTTCTTCCCTGCAAATTCACTTTCCTTGTCACCCAGAGCTATCTTGTCATTCTTCAGACGCCTGACCTCGTGGTTAGCCGCGTCAAGAGCGGTTTTTAGTCTGGATTTCTCCTTTTCGAGGGTACCGACTGAAGCTAGTTTTTCTTCAGCAAGCTTCGTTTTGTTCAAGGCTTCCTTTTGCGCTTCGGCAAGGTCATGGTCCTTCTTCTTCAGAGCCTCCTCCATTTTATATGGGAAATGTCAAGTGAGATCAACACCAAGAATGGGCAGAAAAGAAAAGGACAATTGTCAAAAGCTCACCAGCCATACCATTTGCTTCGTCCCTCGCCTTCTGCAAGTTTTCCTGGGCAAGCTTCAAATCAAGGTTGAGCTGGATCTGTTTGTTCTCCAATTCAGTATAGCGAGCCACAAGCTCGCAGGATTTCTGCGAATAATCAGTCGGCAGATATCAAAGATAAGTTGCTTCCGAGTAACTAAGAGAAAATTGTGGTGTTTCTAAGACTATAGCCGAATCAAAAACATTCGACAGTGGTCTCGGGGACTACACCCAGTGGGTGCACTCAGCGTGCCCCCACTGGTTCAAAAAAAAAGTCGACTGCCTGCAGTCGACCATATCCAGTGGGTGCACTCAGCGTGCCCCCACTAGTTCAAAGTTTCCATTCGGCATAGCCTGACCAGACCGAGTGAAGAAGTTCAACTAAAGCAACACAATATAAAGACTACAGTCGACTGCCAGCAGTCCATCGTAGTCTCGGGGACTACACCCAGTGGGTGCACTTAGCGTGCCCCCACTAGTCTAAAAGGTTTAATCGACACACCCAGTGGGTGTACAAATTTAAAGATCTTCGGAAAAGAGATTCTTCAGATAGCATATCCTAACAGAACAAGCGGTGATCGACTGACCTGGACGTTGCTCTGGAGAGTTGAACTTGCATCATAAGCTGCCTGGCTGGCTTCCCGGACCACCTTCACTTGCTCCATCATGATCCCCCCTGGCGTATAGCCTCCCTAGCGGCACCCACTTGATCCTCAGGGACGTGGTGTGTGGCGAAAAGCGAAGGCGGATCTGTAGTCGACGTTGAAGGCCGAACACTCGTCAGAGGCACAGCGAAGGTCACAGAAGTCCGAGTGGTATCACCACCCTCCCGAACTATGGCCTCAGGCACCGGAGTAGTTTGTGGGGTCTTGCCAGCCGGCGCCTTCCTGTTCCTTCCCGCCCTCAGCGGCACTTCGTCGTCATCATCAGGGAGGTCAATGACATGAGGAGGAGCAACAAGAAAAATCCAATCGACTGGAGCTATGAGAAATCGTCAGTCGACTAAAAGCAGAGCATCAGAAATCATACCGGGGTTGGAGGTAACAGCATCTTCCATCTCTTGGTCATCGTCCTTGGCAGAGATCTCAGAGGTAGCAGCACTGCAAGTTTCGAAAATCAGTCGGCTTATTCAATGAGTCGACCAAGAGTCTGTCGCGTTCAACAAAGGAAAACAAGTTCTACTATTACCCGGAAATGGTGGGGACAGTCATCTTCATCTTAGGCAGAGCCTTGGGCGGCTTGGACGGCGTTGCTCGTGGATGCTTGGGAGCTTTTTCTGTCGGTGCTGGAGAAGAGGTCCGAGGGCGCTTCGACGACTGCCCAACAGGGGCAATCGCCTTACCACATTCTCGCACAGGGTCGTGTGTAAGCTTGGATCGCCTTTCCGAGCAGGGAGGTTCGACTTCTTCCTCCTCCTCTTTGCTGGAGTCATCGTCATCATCCCCCTCTCCTTCGCCGTCAGATTCCCACTCTTCTCTCTCCTCTCCACTTTCGCCCCCGCTCGCCTCCCCCTCCTTGGCCTGCTCCTGCGCTCCATTGGGTGTCGAGTACATCTCAGTAATAGTCTGGAAGACAGCAAACAAGACAAAAGTTAATCGACTGATTCAAAGAGAACAAATAAAGAAAGCAAGATTACAGTCGGAAACGCAAGGTCAGACCTTGTCCACTTCGTATGATTGGTCGAGTGGAGGAATCCTCCTGGCTCCTCGAGGGCTGTCCTTGTTCCCTGTGATACTCGACAGCCACCCTTCCAGCTTCTCGTCAGTGACCTCCTCCGGGTGAATCGGAGTGGTGTCTTTGAGGCCCGAGTACATCCACATCGGGTGGTCACGAGCTTGAAGCGGTTGGATGCGCCTCCGAAGGAAGACTTTCAACAAGTCCATGCCAGTCACGCCCTCGCGGACAAGCTGAACCACTTGACCGACCAGCACCTTGACTTGCGCCCTTTCTTCTAGCGTCACTTTCAGAGAGGCAGGTTTTTCCGCTCGGTTCAGGGAGAAAGGAGGAAGCCAAGTCACCTGTCCTGGGTCACCTGGTCTTTACAGTAAAACCAGGTCGACTGCCACCCACGGACCGACTCAGGAAAGGTAATGGACGGAAACGAGCTTTTTCCCCTCATTTGGATTGCCAGGCTCCCGCACAACTGGATCAGTTGCGTCCTTTCATCACTCGACTTGGCTTTCTTAACCGATTGAGAACGACAAGTGAAAATGTGCTTGAAGAGCCCCCAATGGGGACGACAACCCAAGAAGTTCTCGCACAAGGAAACAAAGGCAGCAAGGTAGACGATGGAATTGGGAGTAAAGTGATGGAGTTGCGCTCCGAAGAAGTTCAGGAAGCTCCGGAAAAAAGGATGAGGAGGAAGAGAAAATCCACGATCAATATGGGTGGTAAGGAGGACGCACTCACCCTCAAGAGGCTGGGGTTTGATCTCCTTCCCTGGGAGACGCGCCGATTCGTGGGGAATGAATCCCCCCTCAACCAGATCGTCAAGATCATCTTGTCGAATCGCCGACGGCATCCAATCGCCCTGGATCCAGTCCCTGGGCAGAGCAGACCTCGAAGAAGATCCGCCCCGACCGGACTTCTTCGCCTTCCCCTGCGCCGCCGCCTTCTTCGCGCGCTCCAGAGCCGACGTCTTCTCCTTCCCCATCGTCACCGGCGAAGCTCGAACGGGCCTACTACGCCGAGACGAGAGCGGAGGTGGCGGAGGATTTCGTGAAGGGGAAAAGCGAAGGTGCACTGTTCAGAAGCCCTGGGCCGGCAGCTTATAAGGGGTCGCTTCCGAGTGACTAACCGGTAGGCCCAGGCAATCCCGCCGGATCCCGCAACAGGCGCTCGCGCTATACATGGTGAAAAAGGTGACGCGGAGATCGAGGAGCCTTCGTTCTATCCCATCCGATTACTGCGGCCGCCCCCGTCCCGCGCGCTTCCCGAAATTTGAATCCCGCAAAATCCACGGGCTGCAGAACAACTCGTCAGACGGAAGATCTCCTTCACACCATCACTCGGAATTTTTCAAGTAAAGAAACTCACTCGACAAGAAACCAGGAATGGATCAAGGCGACTGAAAGAAGTTGATGACATCATCCATGACAATTGATCTAGAACAAGACGTTCAGAAAGTACGAAGAACCGGTCGGAAGGATCCCCAACTCCTTCCCCACTCAAACCTCGATCCATTCGGGGGCTAATGATGAAGCTATGTACCTAGGGTAGGGGCATGGACCTGTTCTAAGTGCCCTACCCAAGGACATCCCTAGAAGAAGTCACCTTTCAATCGACTTGGAGGTATCCCACTCGACGGATTCAAGACACTCGACCACGAAGCTATCACTCGACCACGAAGCCAACCACTCGACTGCTAGGAGATCTAAAGTCACTCCGCACGCAAACGGTCGGTCATTAAGTAGCTTTTATGGTCTTCATAACACTTTATTAGGGGCGTTACCAGTAACGCCCAACCTTAATGTACTTTAAACCCTGCATTACTGAGGGCTGGAGGGGTCTGGCGAACTCTATATAAGCCACCCCCCTCCTCAGTATCAAGGGTTCGCACCCCTGTTACTCATACGCACATAATTCAATCGACCGCCTCCGGGCACCAAGACGTAGGGCTGTTACTTCCTCCGAGAAGGGCCTGAACTCGTAATCCTCGTGTGCTTACAACTCCTCCATAGCTAAGATCTAGCCTCTCCATACATACCCCCCTACATTACTGTCAGAGTTAGAACCACGACAGCAGTCACTTTGTGTGTTTGCCAAATAGCGACGGGGAGACATCTCTGTCTGCACAAATATCAAGCAGCTAGTAAACATATACCCCACCTTGTATTTTTGGTTTAAACATGTCTCTTCCGCTTAGCATCTGTCATGTTTTGCATTGGAGAATTTGATACAGTCATGTTTTGCCCTGGACAATTTCATACTGAATTAATTTGCTGGTTCAAAGCAAAAATATAGCGCCTATTCTTCATCAGACCAAGGATATCCATGTTCGCAGTGATGGAAGAGGTGAAATCGATACAACCGAAATTGAGCATCCAATCATTGATTCATATCCTGCACCTCCAATGTAGGTCCACCCTGCCAATAAATTCGCATGCAAACCACTAGTATTACTATCTAATGACAGTACAAAAAGAGTAGCAAGATAGTAGAAAACCATGTACCTTCGTAATGAACAACTCATAGTGCCACCAATTGGATATAAAGGTTTGGAAGAAAACATGCTCCTAATGTTGAACCAATTGGACTTTTTGTGCAGTTCCACTAAAATCGAGCATCCCTGTTTGCATAGATATTGGAAATGTGATTACTATAAAAGTGGCACTAGTTGAAGCATAGACTCACAAATATAAGCATTCCAATTTCTTAATGGGAAAAGGTAGCAAGACTATTTCTAACCACCTGTTTGAAGGAATAAATAAGGCAACAACGGCTGATATCAGAAAGGCATATACAATTATTTCTGAAAGAATGATCGATTCCCGACCTTTCCTCTTCTTTTAAGCATATTTTGTGCAGTTCAACTAAAATAAAATGCCATCACCGCCTTGACAATTCAGTGACATTGTACAAAAGAAAATGACTTAACGTTACATCATGATGTCAGGTATGTAGTTGACAGGCATTAGAGACAAACATACAGACCTCCTCCGATAACATAATGAACATTAATTTTAACAAAGGTGTGACTAGCTTTACCGGGATAATTTGAGTGAACTCTACACCCTCTGTTCCTTAATGTAAGACATTTTCGTAGTTCAATTTAAAGTACCCAAACGTCCAGTATTTAGAAAAACAGGTAGTAGTTTTCTTGAGCACATATCTTGGAAAGCTTGCCACACTTTATATATGTCCATACGCTAATGCAACACCATACGAATAGTATAAATATACACTAATCCAGTGGCTAGTGCAACAGTAGAGTAGTTATTTTATTACAGGGTACAGTACAATGGTTTTACTGAACAGATTTCCATAAGCTCTAGCACTGGAAGATTTCTATAAGAATTAACAATACAGAATGTAAAGGTAACAAGTTTCACCATTGGTATACTAGCTGTGCAAGAGCATTAAACCAAATACAAAAGTCTGAAGGTAACTAGCATTATTAACTAATGACAGTATTAAAAAATTGCAGACCATGCAACTTCAAGGTAAATATCATTTCAAACTCGAGTGGACATGAAAAATTGCTATCCCAATCTTGATAATCGATCAAACATAAAAACTTGATCGAACGAATCGATACAATAGCCAAAGGAGGAGGTGCGCACTCTTAACCTTTCCTCTTGTCTTCATAATTTTTTGTGCAATTTAACCAAAATAAAATGAAATCAGCGCCTTGGCATTTAGGTGACACTGTAGAAAAAAAATGACTTATCTCATGAAAGTGAGGTATGTAATCTATAAGCATTAACAGTGCAAAAATCTGAAGGTAGTAACAAGTTTCATCGTTGGTATACTGGTTGTGCAATAACATTAGAATGCCTTAGCTGAAAAATCCTTAATACATCCACAATCAACAACTAACCCTGAAATAATCCAGAGACATTAAATGGCATTCCTTAAATTTATCGGCGACATTAGACTAAGTGCGACATTTGTTAAATGTGGCATCACTTTAGCAGTAGCATTGGTTGACTTTACCGCTGGCGTTATACTAACAGCAAAAAAGTGGCAATAAGAGCATGGGAGACCCATTCAAACAGTGGGCGCACCAGTACGATGTACCTCAACGGATGCATAGAGTGGTGAGGGAGGTATGGTTGCCCATAGCAACAAATATCCAGGCAGCATATGTGGATTACGTAGCATTTTTGTTCTCTTTAGCCACCTTTTTCCTATGTGAGGACAACAAACCGATCGACCTGGTCATTCTCTAACGCGTTGTCATGCCTTTCTACTCTTCTTCAACCAAGAGACACGAGACCCGTTCCTTAGCTACTGATTTCCCCCTTTTCAACCTAGATGAGGGTTCGATGCCTACTCTCTTGGACAGTACAGTCTCCCTTCCTTTCCTTATTCAACCCAGACATGGATTAGTCTGCATGAAGTAGGGTTTCCTTTAATAGTGCAAATTAAGGTTTTCGTCTGCGTGACCAGCAGAGCAGAGGATAGGAAATTGGGAAGATGGTGGAGTGGAAAAAGATCCACATGCAGTGACATGGCAGATGGGGCAGTAGAACAATGGTATGGTTCGAAAAGAGGTAGCATACCTGAGGGTCGGCGGGAAGTGGCTTCGCTCGTGGTCGTCGTCCTCCGCACGCACTATGACAGCGAGCTTGGGGACGGAGGCCATCCCGCGCGGCGAGAGGACGACCTTGTCGTCAGTGTGTGACCTCGCTCGCCGGCGACGAGTGCGTCAACGCTGCACGTCCTTTTCTTCCCCGGCGGATCCGTGACCACCGGTGAGGAGGGAGAGAGAGAGAGAGAGGGTGATAGTGTGAGAAGCAAGTGGGCAGCCCTTAGCAAGAAAGCTCTGAAGCTCCAGCCTATATATCTTTTTTATACTACTAGTATTAGAGGTGGAGTAGTGGTAGAGTAGTTTATATTTTCTCTACAAACAGTACCAGTTAGTCGTGCTTCAAAACTGAACGGCACGCCATTAAAAAAATAAAGGTCGATAACTAATGCGGCACCTCGGGCCAACGCAGCCAGATCGCATTTTGCACGAGAAATTACACACCGTGTTTCGTTGACATGTGGTCCCGTTCCAACATGTCAGTGAGATGACGGCTAATCCTTTTGTACAATTTCCGAAAGGACGTGTAGGTCGGGGCGCCTCTTCGTGTACCGTGGAAACTAGCAACCATCCACCGACTCTTCGCCTTTCCCTCTCGATTTGGAACTGTTGTCGCACGCTCTCCCTCCCTCCTCCATTTGCCTTCACCCTTCCTTCTGCCATTGTTCGATCGTCTTCTCCATGGAGGGAACAAGCCGGAAACGACCCCGTTATTCTTGCCCCGGTCTGAAAGATGACGTGATGGGGGAACTCATTGATTGGTGTGACGTCATCACCTCGGCTAGCATGGCAGGTTTGTTCAAGACCATTCTCGACTCAACTAATAACATCATTACAAGGAACCCAAGGGTCCAGGAGCGGTTTGATCTCCCTTATCTTCTTCGCTATAAGCCTGCTCGCATGGGCGCGGACGACAGAGGCCTCGCCTTGTGCAAGTTGATGCCGCTTGATAACAATAGTGTGATGTCAAGATGCCATCGCTTCAGGGTAAGGCCTGGGCTGGCGCAAATGCAGATTTGGTTGTTTATATTGGGTACAATTGCAAGTGGGAACTTGTGAATGCATACACTCGTCAGTGGATTCCACTTCCAAAAATCTCCGAGTGCCCTGAGGTTAAGCACACAGATGATCTACGTACGTTCAAATACGATCATGGTGACTAGCGTCTACGAAAGATAGCAATTTGTCGAGTTCCCAACCACTCTTGGAATTACAAGAACTATCAAGTTGTTGCTATCTTCGACAAGCTAGTTGCCATCCTTCGTGGTTCGACTGGATGGATATTGCTCAAAAATCAGTGTTTATACACGGATGTGTACTGTGATGCAATTCAGTACGAGGGTCTTGTGTTTGCTGCCACCACTCGTGGCACTGCTTTTGCATGGGATCCTCGTAGTTTCGGTACGTTTGTCTTCCACCGTAATTATAATTGTTTCATCCACATGCATGCGGGTTAGCAAGTTTCCCTTTACTAATTAACCTTCTTTTTGTGTTTCCAAGGTCCTGTGAACATTACACTGTTGGTGTCAAAACCGGCGGATCTCGGGTAGGGGGTCCCGAACTGTGCATCTAAGGTTGATGGTAACAGGAGACAGGGGACACGATGTTTACCCAGGTTCGGGCCCTCTCTATGGAGGTAATACCCTACTTCCTGCTTGATTGTTCTTGATGAATATGAGTATTACGAGAGTTGATCTACCACGAGATCATAATGGCTAAACCCTAGGAGTCTAGCCTGTACGACTATGGTCATGAGTATCTCCCTCTAGACTAAGTCCTCCGATTTATAGACACCGGGAGGATCTAGGGTTACACAGGGTCGGTTACAAAGAAGGGAATCTACATATTTGATCGCCAAGCTTGCCTTCCACGCCAAGGAGAGCCCCATCCGGACACAGGTTAAGTCTTCGATCTTGGTATCTTCACAGCCCATCAGTCCGGCCCATGGCTAATAGGCCGGACGCCCGAGGACCCCTTAGTCCAGGACTCCGTCAGTAGCCCCTGAACCTGGCTTCAATGACAAGGTATCCGGCGCGTAGATCTATCTTTGACATTGCAAGGCGGGTTCCCCCTTCCGAACTCCAAGATAGTCTTTGGACGCGTTGAATGTGTCCGGACCTATAACACACACACCACACACAACCGCAGAGAGAATATAATATTCCACGAGTCCCATCTGCTGACAATTTTTGCAATATGACATCACATCTGTTCGGTCATCATTTTGAACCGGTTTTCGTCTACCGCGCCATGTTTCGAGACACGGTTGCCATTGGCACGTCTTGTCAAAGCAGAGATCATGTCCCCTTATTGCGGGATTTTCATCAATGCTGGCGTGGGTAACCCAACAGTGCCGTTTACACAACCCTTGGGAATAAGCGAGTTTTAGGGCGAGTGGGGAGGCATTCGATATTCACTGCCTTTATAAGGGGATAAGGATTCCCCCTTCTTCTCCCACGCCTTCTCTCTTCCTCTGCCCTTCCACTCTTGAGCTCCAGCGTCCAAGTTCCCATCTTCTTCACACTCAAGCTAGCACTCAACCATGTCCGGATCCGAAGGCCAAGGCAAGTGGATGGTCTCCTCCGTCAAGGAGAAGGATATTACTGAGCTTCGGGCGGCCGGGTATTTGGCAAAGGAGATCGCCCACCGTCTGCCGGCCTAGGGACAGGTCGTCCCCACGCCGAAGCCCAACGAGAGGGTGGTATTCATCCCTCATTTCTTTCGCGGGCCAGGGTTTCCACTCCACCCTTTCGTCCGTGGGCTGATGTACTATTACGGGATAGACTTCCATGATCTATCCCCGAACTCCTTCCTCAACATCTGAGCGTTCATTCTCGTGTGTGAGGCCTTCCTCCGCATCCAACCCCACTTCGGACTGTGGCTAAAAGTCTTCAACGTGAAGCCAAAGGTGGTGGATGGCCAACATGCGGAGTGCGGAGGAGCCATGGTGAGTAAGCTGGCCAACGTCTCCTGGCCGAAAGGCACTTTCATGGAGACTGTCAAGGAATGGCAGAAACAATGGTTCTACATTACAGAACCCCGCAGCACCAATTGGGCCGCAGCTGCCGAATTCAACTCCGGTGCTCCAATGCGGCTCACCTCCTGGGTCGAGGAGAGCCCGAACTAGTGTTCACCGGACGAGCTAATAGCCTTGCAGACGTGCGTTCAAAGCATGGTGGACAAGGATGTCAAGCTTGTCGATATAACCCAGGTGATGCTAGTTTGCCGGATTCTCCCGTGCCAAAGCCGAAGCCTCCCGCTATGGAAGTTCAATCCGAAGAAGCACCATACCTTGAGGAGGCTCTTCGAGACCACTCACGAAGATGCCTGGAAGTTGCTCTTCAAGGGCAACGAGATACTGCCAGCCACGGATTCGGACCGTGGGCACGACATTAACCACCCCGCCAGCGAGGTAAGTTTCTAACGCGTCATCTACTTGTTTGCTTCAAGGAGGATATCTGAACTTTTACTGTCATTGCTTCTTCAGGAATGGATGGAGAGAGCGAAGCGGATCCAGTGTTTGGCTCCGCTACCTGAAGAACTAGTCATTCCGCGTTTAGTGAAGATGCTGGTGCCGGCGCCCTATACGGCGCCGGTGAAGAAGGCCACGGGGAAAGCCAAGGGGGTCTAGAGTGGCCCCTGCCGCAAGGGCGCTTCGGACGCGACGTCCGAAGACAAGACCCGTTCCTCCGTCGCCGAAGACGACGACGATGAGGAGGAGGAGAGCGACTCTCCCCCTGATGGGAGGAGAAAGAAGAGGGCAGCCTCCACAATTCTGGAGGCGGAGGCGCCCAAGAAGGGGAAAGGCCCGCTCGCGGGCAGCTCCGCATGGGACGTCGACAGCAGTCCAGAGCGATGCCCCCGCACTAAGCCTCGGGCCGCATCGTAAGTGCTAAGACTCGTATATGCCCATAGATCTAACCTCTCCTCTTTGTCGTATTGACATGATTAATTACGCTTTCGCAGTCCGGCCCATGACAGCCCCCAACGATCCTCATCAAGAGGCGCGTTGGACTCAAGGGAGATGCATGGCCAGAGAGACACCACCGGCCGCTTACTCTCCCAAGGCCAAGGGAGACGACGAGGTTCTCTCCCAACGGACCTTACCGGGCCGGGGGGAGGTTCAGGAAGCCGTCAAGGCGGCACAAGAGGGCGATACCTCGGCCGCCGGACACATGGGGGAGCGAGCCCCCATGGATACTGACGATGGGGGCCGAGCTCAATTTGGCCCCCATATGAGCACACATCTAGAGACCATACGGCCCCGGAATCTGACACGCAGCTTCCTTCAAGAGAAGAAGGAGTGCCCGTCCCGCCAGCGACCTCTGTCAAACAAGAGGCGCTGGACAATCTATTGGAACGCTGCGAGGCGCTTCCATTGTGGAAGAACACCGTATTCTTATGGGTACGGTGATTGAGAAGGTTCAGTCTGTTAAAAGAGGACTGACCGAAGCCTGCAGCGGCCTGCTGACAGGTTTTGAGGTAAGCGACGTTTAACTGAGAAAAATCCCAATATAGACAGTAGCCCCTGAGACACTGTCCGGTGTTCGGAAAGAAAAGCCAGACAGAGGATCAATCCTTTATTGCAGGAAACTAACTAGATTTGTCTGGAATGAATATGCAGGCGTCGCTACTGGACACAGCCTCGCATACTGCTGAAGTCTCCAAACTGAAGTGAAGACAGGAGCAGGCCGAGGAGGAGCTCGGCCAGGTGAAGAGGCAGCTCCAGGAGAATCAAGGTATGTAATAACCTTGGAAATATTCAAAAAGAGTAAAATGATATATATTGACCAAAGTGTCATGATATGTATGGGAGCAACGGCCGAGGTCGAGGCCCTGAAGAAGGCCCTGGCCGAAGCCGAGGGGGAGGCTATCAAGGAGCAGGCCGCCCGTAAGAAGCTCAAGGCCCGGGTCAACGAGGTTCAACAAGAGCTCCAGGACGCGGTGAGGAAGTGCGAGACCTTGGAGCGCAATGCGTCAGTTCGAGAGACCGAACTCGCCAAGGCTCGTCAGAGCGCGGAGATGGCCCGAAATGAGGCCCAGGGCGCCCTCCAAGAGATCCAGGAGGCCAGGAAGATCGCGGCGGGTAAGGCATTTAGTATGCAAAGCAAGTATATGAAGAAGTATTTTTTACTAACCCGGATAAGGAGTTCTCCAGGAGCCTTCGCAGATCTGCCGCGCAGTGTGTCCGATGCCATAGAGTTCTTTCGAGCAGAAGAAGGGAGCTCCACAGAGAAATTGTTCTGGTCGCAGTATCTTGCGTCAGAGCATCCCGTTCCCTTCACCGATCAGCTGAAACAGCTGGTGGAGCTGCATAGGGTGGCCGAACTAGCCATGAAGGATTTGATAATCCGGCTATGGCCAGCCGAAGCTATGCCCGGCATCTACTTCGGACTCATGAAGCGGCTGGTGAACGCCTGTCCTCGGCTGTACGTCGTCAAGCGATCGTCCTGTATTGAAGGTGCACGCATGGCCTTCGCCCGTTGCAAGATGTGGTGGGCGAAGATGGATGTCGTCGAGCTGACCAGGGGGCCGCCATAGGGCAAGGAGCACCGTAAACCCGAGCACTATTTTGCGGATGTCCTGGAGGGGTCTCGCATTGTAGCAACGCAGTGTGGGCAAGACATTATTTTCGAATGAATGCATTCATGTTGTCTTTGCCTTGTATGATGAAACAAAGTCGGTTTTGTAATATCATGCTTGTTATGTTTTAATTTTTTCCTCCTGTGCGGCCGTGTTGTATGAAATCTGAGGGTTGGCCAGTCGTCGGCTTCTGCCCCCATGTAGGTAGTACGGAGGTGTTCAGGATGGAATCTAAACAATCTTGATCCAATTATATGGTCCTTGAAGGAGTTGTTTAGCGCAACGAACCAGGCAATCAGACTATGCGGCTTGAACGCCCTCACTTAGCCATAGGAGTTTCACAATATAACATGGGCGCAACCCTTGGTACCCGAACCAAAGTGCTATGAGCGTCTGATCGGGAAGTGTCGATCCTTCGCGTAATGCGGGGGAAATCTCCAACGATTTGCAACCTCCGAACAGTTGACCGGCTCTCGTCGTATCATGATAGTCAATTTTCGGCTTTCTCTACTGAGGTGCTCCTTTGGATAAACCAAGGCACAATCGCAGTAGTTCTCCCTTTACTACCTTAGCTGATATAGCGGAACATAAGGTAGCATGCACAGGAGCCGGGCAACCCAACTATTGACCAAAGACATGATTCGGAGCCAATGCATATAATGCTAAATTCAGGGTGCCAAAATATACTATAAAAAGTGTTCGGACTTTTGTTGCCGTAGTGCGGGGTGCTATGAAGCCCCTGGCAAATATGAAACATACCAAAGTGTACGGGAGATATCTGATAAGTTTACCCATAGGAGGGAAATAAAAAGAAAGGAAATCAGAGAGGGTACAAAGATAATAAGCTAGGGCCCTAAAGCTCAGGCCACGAACTGTTTCCATTGTAATTTTATTGGTGCGTTAAAGCGCAGTTATGCAAGTAGTGCAATAAGCAGAAATGCTATTTACTATGCCTTCACCAAGAGAGCTGCGTATGGGTCCTGAAAAACAGGTACAGTGATCA
The DNA here is from genome assembly GCA_032464435.1 of Aegilops umbellulata. Classification (NCBI taxonomy): domain Eukaryota; kingdom Viridiplantae; phylum Streptophyta; class Magnoliopsida; order Poales; family Poaceae; genus Aegilops; species Aegilops umbellulata. Next base: position 340,113,627 of record CP136058.1, read on the forward strand.
TTTAACGAAACCACCTAGAGAAGTCCCCCATATGTCTGTAGCTCTCCAGTGCTGAGCTTGTATAATACCATCCAACAGGGTCAACTATCCCGACCGCTCTTATTCTTGTCGTCTTGGTGTGTTTGTCCTTCGAGAGGACCCATGATCAGGCCATCAGATGGGGCCTGCGGAATTGAGACCTGAAAGGAAAAAGTAAAAGTGAAAGCATGTGTGTGTCCGGTGCCGATTGAGCCGCACTGTGGATCACAAGGTAGTTGTGCCTCCGTCGACACCCATGGAATTTCGAGTGCGTAGTTATGTGCACGCGACACAAATGCTACCACTTGATCGGGACTGAGACGGAGGCCGAATTGCTAGTCGAGCTCCTGACGAGCCGAGTTGTCCTGCTGCAGGGTGATTCAGACCCTCTTAGCGGTGTCCGTGGGCTCGGGAGCCGAATTAGGGTTCTGCTTGAGAAGGCCGCTTTGTACTTCTGCTACTAAGGCCGCTGTGTGTTCCTCTGTATGGAGGGAGCGTTCCGTATTCCTGTTGACCGTGATGATGTCGCATGGACCGGGCATCTTGAGCTTGAGATAAGCATAGTGTGACACTTCATTGAATCGCGTGAATGTGGTTCGTCCGAGCAGTGCGTGATAGCCGCTGCGAAAGGGGACTATGTCGAAGATTAACTCCTCACTTCGGAAATTGTCTGGAGACCCGAAGACAACCTCTAGCGTGATTGAGCCCGTACAACGGGCCTCTACACCTGGTATGACTCCTTTAAAGGTAGTCTTTGTGGGTTTGATCCGTGATGGATTGATGCCCATTTTTTGCACTGTATCCTGATAGAGCGGGTTGAGGCTACTGCCTCCGTCCATAAGGACGCGCGTCAGGTGAAATCCATCAATGATTGGGTCGAGTACTAGTGCGGCTGAACCGCCATGACGGATACTAGTCGGATGATCCCGACGATCGAAAGTGATCGGGAATGACGACCACGGATTGAATTTTGGGGTGACTGGCTCTATCGCGTAGACGTCCCTTAGTGCATGCTTGCGCTCCCTTTTGGGGATGTGTGTAGCATATATCATGTTCACTGCTTTGACTTGAGGGGGAAACTTCTTCTGTCCCCCTGTGTTCGGTTGCCGGGGCTCCTCGTCATCGTCCTCGCTTTACGATCCCTTTTCCCTGTTCTCGGCGTTTAATTTGTCGGCCTGTATAAAAACCCAACAGTCTCTGTTGGTATGATTGGCTAGTTTGTCTGGGGTGCCATGTATCTGGCACGGGCGATCGAGTATGCGGTCCAGGCTGGATGGTCCCTGATTGTTTCTTTTGTATGGTTTCTTCCGCTGGCTGGACTTGGAGCCGCTGAATCCAGCATTGACTGTAGTGTCGTCGGCATTATCACCATTGCTTCGGCGTTTGTGTCTGTTACATCGGAGCTTGCCGTTGTTGTTTTTGACCTCGGAGGGGCCTGCCTCACTGGATGTGTTTTTGCTACGGGCCAGCCAGCTATCCTCACCTGCGCAAAAGCGGGTCATGAGTGCCATAAGGGCTGCCATAGATTTTGTTTTTTCCTGGCAGAGTTGGCGGGCGAGCCATTCGTCGTGGATGCTATGTTTAAAGGCCGCTAGGGCTTCAGCATCCGGACAGTCGACGATCTGGTTCTTTTTGGTTAGGAACCTAGTCCAGAATTTCCTGGCCGATTCTCCAGGTTGTTGGACTATGTGGCTTAAGTCATCGGCGTCTGGTTCCAGACATATGTACCTTGGAAGTTGTCGAGAAAGGCTTCTTCCAAGTCCTCCCAGCTGCTGATAGAATTTTCCGGCAGGCTGTTTAACCAGTGCCAAGCTGGTCCTTTAAGCTTTAGTGGGAGGTATTTGTTAGCATGGAGGTCATCTCCGCGGGCCATGTGGATGTGGAGGATAAAGTCCTCGATCCATACCGCGGGATCAGTTGTTCCGTCGTATGATTCAATATTCATGGGTTTTAACCCTTCGGGGAATTCGTTATCCATTACTTCATCAGTGAAGCAAAGTGGGTGTGCGGCGCCTCTATATCTGGCTGCGTCGCGATGTAGCTCCGATGGAGTTCGTCTGCGGTTGTCGGCCCGGGCGTGACTAGGTTTGTCATGTCAGAATAGGTATCCATCATTGCGCTTCGAGGAACGTCCTCGCGATCCGTAGATCGATCTAGTGTATCATGCTCTGCTGTCTAGGTTCTGCCGAAGGTCGTATGTATAACCCCGAGCTGTTTTATCTCTATTTTTACGATGGGGCAGGCTGATGTTCGGCCTTGCCGCTCTATCCCGACCATGTGGTGGTCGGTCCGCCGCACTGTCCTGACTGCGTAGCGGTCGATCGGTCGCATTACGCGAGGGAGGTATGGGCTCAGGCGCCTCTTCGTCGAACTGAGGTAGGAACCTTCGCTTCGGGTAACTCTTGGATGGGCGTCTGAGGCTGTATTCTTCGGCTGCCAGGACATCAGCTCATCTGTCGACGAGTAGATCTTAGTCAGCTTGAAGCTGCTGCTGCTTCTTTTTCAGACTCCTTGCAGTGGCTATTAGCTGGCGCTTGAAGTGTTCCTGCTCGAGAGGTTCCTCAGGCACGATAAAATCTTCGTTGTCGAGGCTTTCCTCATCCTCGGAGAGCGGACGATAACTACCGTCCTTCGAGTCGTTGGGCCTGGCCTGTTCGTCGGGGCTAGTTTGCCCGTTTTCTTGCTCCTCCTGCTCGGATGTGACCTCAGCAGGGTCTTCATTGTTTTCGGCATCGTACGGAGTATTATTTTCTCCGGTGCTAGTATTGCTGTCTTTGGAACGACGTGACTTAGAGCGGCACCGAGGACGCCGACATTTTGGCTATGTCTCAGGAGGTTTATTCTCAACTGGATTTTCTTTGTCATCGTTGTTGGTTGTTTTGGGTGTGTCCACCATGTACACATCGTAAGAAGAAGTGGCCGTCCATCGTCCAGTGAATGGCGGACTTTGATTTTGCTCCTCATCAGCATCATCATCCATACCGTCGATGTCTTCAGAGTCGTAATCAAGCGTGTCGGTTAAATCCTCGACTGTGGCTATGAAGTGGGTGGCGGGTGGGAAGCAAGATTCTCCATCATCAGCCCCTAGTTTGAACCGAACATAGTTCGGCTATGAGTCCCCCGCCAAGGACAGGCTCTTTAATGAGTTTAGCACATCGCCCAAGGGCGAGTGCTGGAAGATGTCTGCGGCGCTGAACTCGAAGATTGATAAACGATCAAGTTCGGCATCCATAGACTCACATGGTTCGGAACTTACACCCAAAGACGAGTCCGGAGTTCCGGTGACACAAATATTGTGCGAGGTTAAGTCCATGTGCGGCTCCAACGCTGGGGAATCTGTGGCCTCCGTGGTGGGGTTGAGCCTCCAATCCTTTGATTGCGCAGTATGCTCCGGATCTAAGGCCAGGGCAGTTACAGGAGCTATCTCCTGGATGCGGTCTGACGACAGATTTAGGTCATGTTCATCAAGGTGACCAGGAGCGGTTGCCGCGGTCTCAAATCCGGCGAAGATCAAATCTCCACGGATGTCCGCAACGTAGTTCAAGCTCCCAAATCTGACCTGATGGCCAGGGGCGTAGCTATCGATCTGCTCCAGGTGGCCAAACGAGTTGGCCCACAGCGCGAAGCCGCCGAACATGAAGATCTGTCCGGGGAGGAAGGTTTCTCCTTGGATAGCGTCATTGTTGACGATTGAATGGGCCATCGAACCTTTTGAGGACGGCATAGTGGAACTCTCAATGAAAGCACCAATGTCGGTGTCAAAACCGGCGGATCTCAGGTAGGGGGTCCCGAACTGTGCGTCTAAGGTTGATGGTAACAGGAGACAGGGGGCACGATGTTTACCCAGGTTCAGGTCCTCTCTATGGAGGTAATACCCTACTTCCTGCTTGATTGATCTTGATGAATATGAGTATTACAAGAGTTGATCTACCACGAGATCGTAATGGCTAAACCCTAGAAGTCCAGCTGTATCACTATGACCATGAGTATCTCCCTCCGGACTAAGTCCTTCGGTTTATATAGACACCGAGAGGATCTAGGGTTACACAGGGTCGGTTACAAAGAAGGGAATCTACATATTTGATCACCAAGCTTGCCTTCCACACCAAGGAGAGCCCCATCCGGACACGGGTTAAGCCTTCGATCTTGGTATCTTCACAGCCCATCAGTCCGGCCCATGGCTAACAGGCCGGACGCCCGAGGACCCCTTAGTCCAAGACTCCCTCATCCACCACCTATACTTGAAAAAATTTATAACCAAGGGGGAGATGACGATGGTGATGATCACGAGCATGAGGACGAGCAGAACTTATATACTCAGTGGCGCCTGACAACTAATTCCGATGGATCACCTCTTCTTGTCTGTATACAGTCCACTGTGATTGTTACTACTGAGGCAGCAGGTGTTGTCTCCCATGGTTGAAAGTGCGTTATATCGACTAGAGGGGGGGTGAATAGGCGATTTTTATAAAATTCTTCACTGAGAAATTTGCTCGTGAGGAAATTCCTTAGTGAAGAACTACTTGCAGCGGAATAAGTACTCAGAGGTAAACATAGCAGAATACATGCATGGTCATCATGATGAAATGAAGACAAACACAGAGTACAGAAAGCGTAAACACAGGATAGCACAAGATGAAGACAAACAGACTGAAGAAATTGAACTGAGGAAATTGAGAAAGTCTTCAGTCAAAGTCTTCAAACACAGATATGATAAACAAACAGCACACTACTGAGGAAATGAAATAGTTGAGGAAATGGAACCAGTAAGCTTGGTGAAGACAATGATTTGGTAGACCAGTTCCAACTGCTGTCTCAGTTGTACATCTGGTTGGAGCGGCTGAGTATTTAAACTCGAGGACACCTAGTCCCGGACACACAGTCCTCACCGTATTCTCCTTGAGCTAAGGACACACAGTCCTCGCCCAATCACTCGTGGTAAGTCTTCAGGTGACTTCCAAACCTTCACAGACTTGGTCACTCGGCGATCCACAATTCCTCTTGGATGCTCTAGACCTTGACGCCTAACCGTCTAGAAGAAGCACAATCTTCAAAGGTAACAAGCGTCGGATCCACGCAGGATCAATCTCTTCAGTGATGCTCAATCACTTTGGGTTTGTAGGTGTTTTGGGTTTGGGTTTGGATTTTCCTCACTTGATGATTTTCGCTCAAAGTCCTCGAAGGATGGGTTGCTCTCAAATGACAAGTGTCAAGTTCTCGCGGAGCAGCCAACCAGCTAGTGGTTGTAGGGGGCGGCTATTTATAACCTAGGGAGCAGCCCGACATGATAAGACATAAATGCCCTTCAATGATATGACCGTTAGGTGGACAAGATATTTTAGGACAGCTGGCGCGTAGCACAGCAACGGTCGGAAATTTGAGGTTCAAATTCCTCAGGGCTATCATGTTCCTCACTGTGTAGGCAATTTGCACTGGCGAATTCCTAACTCCTCAGTCAGAGCAAAGTCCTCAGTGACCAGAAGAACTGCGTCTCTGTCACTGAAGAAATTGACTGAACTGTATGAGATTTCCAATGGCTTCACTCGAAGGGATTGGTAGGTGTAGGATTTGAGTTGAGCATCACATAGAAATTTTCTCCTTAGTATTTCCTCGACCCCCTTTAACAGTACGGTGTTTCCTATGACTCAAGAAAGAGAAAATGAAACTACGAAAACAAAAGTCTTCACGCTTCATATTCCTCGAATGATAACCAAGTCTTCAAGGTCACACCAATTTCTTCACTTTCAAAGTATTCAGAAAGTCTTCAAAATATCAAAGTCTTCCGTCGAAGAACTTCATTTTTAGGGGTCGACTTTCTCTGTAAATATCAAACTCCTCATAGACTTATAGACCTATGTACACTCATAAACACATTAGATACTTAACCTATAAGTCTTCAATACACCAAAATCACTAAGGGGCACTAGATGCACTTACAATCTCCCCCTTTTTGGTGATTGATGACAACATAGGTTAAGTTTTCAACGGGGATAAATATATGAAGTGTAAAAACTGATATTGAGGAATTTGATTGCAAGATATAGAAGAACTCCCCCTGAAGATGTGCATAGTGAGGAATTTGCTTTTGAAGCAATGCACACTTGAAGAGTTGAATCATGGAGATCTCCCCCTATATCTTGTAATTCATACACGCATTTGATATATAATATGAAGAATTTGAAATGCATGATGAAATATGGTGCCTGATGTAATTCAGCATGCGTGCAATAATATTAACAAGGAATAAGCATGCAGAATAGCGCATCAAAGTATCAAAGCATAGTGCAACAAAAGTATCAGCGCACCATCGGACTTAAGATTACAACTCGATCCAATAAAAGTTTCGGAAGAGCGAGAGTTGTAACTTAAAAAAACCAAATAAGCCCTTATTATAGACCCGCTTGAAGACTAACTCAGATTTCTCCCCCTTTGTCATCAAATGACCAAAAGGATCGAAACTGAGGACTAACGCCCCTGAAGATATTCAAGTTGATGAAGGAGCGCCAGCGTTGTTGGGGTCGGTCGTTGAAGTAGGGCCTGCTGCAGTGTCGTCCAAATCTTCATTTTCATCAGTCGCACGCGATGAAGAATATGAACTGGCCACCAAAGAAGGAACCTTGACCTTCTTGTATTTCTTCGGAGGAGGTGCAAACCAGTCAAAGTCTTCTTTGAGACCCATTTTCTCCAAGTCTTCAGCAATGTACACTTGAGATAGAACAACCCAGGTGCGGTTGAGGTTTTCATGAAGGTAGTAATGGTTTTTCTTCACTGCATTGTGTGTGGAAGTCATGTTGTGAAGAATTGAACCAAACTGACGCTTGACCCATTTGTGATTACGATCAACCTTTTGATGAAGACTGAGGAGTAACTCACGGTCAGTCATCACCCTGGGTACTGTGGCTTGATGATTTGGCTTGGCAGTGTTAGCAGCAGAGTCATGTGTGGCAGAGTCATCATTGGTGGAGTAAGATGCAGCTTTGTGAAATTGACCATCCAATGGACGAATGCCTTCATCGATCATAGCAGTGGCCTTCCCCTTTTCTTCAGCTGAGGAAAATGTCCGTTTGAGGACTTCAATGGGAGGCAAGTAGCTGCAGTGGTTGAGCGTTTCAGCTTTGTAGTTGAGTGAAGACCTTGTCCTGATGAATTTGATTATCCAAGGTGCATAAGGCTTCAGCTCAAATGGTGACATAGCAATGTTGGCCAGAGTCCTCATGAAGAAATCATGGAAGTTGACGGGAACGCCATGAATGATGTTGAAAAGCAGATTCTTCATGATGCCAACGACTTCTTCATCAGTCGAGTCGTGGCCTTTGATGGGACTCATTGTCTTCGTCAGAATGCGATAGACAGTCCTTGGCACATACATCAATTCCTTGACGAGGAGTTTGGTTCTAGGAGCTTGCCCTGGCTTCAAAGGCTTCATCAGCACTTGCATATAGTGATTTGAAAGCTCAGGTTCGTTGTACACACAGCGAGCATCTTCAGTGGGTGGACTCAGAGGAAGGACCCGAAGCAATTCAGATGCTGGGGCCTTATAATGGGTGTTCTCAGTCATCCAGTCCAAAACCCATGAGTTGATATCTTCAGAGTTGCCGATGATGTGCAACGTTGCATAGAATTGAAGAATAAGCTCTTCATTCCAATCGCATATGTCTGTGCAGAAATTGAGCAGCCCAGCGTCGTGAAGAACACTGAGGACTGGCGTGAAGCACGGCAAAGACTCCATATCCACGTGAGGAATATGAGCATGGTCGAAGACTTTGTCTTTGTTGTAAAGCACTGAGGAATAGAAATTTGCTTGGCTGGCAGTCCAGAAACGCCTCTTCCTTATGCGAGCAGAGTCATATGGGTTGTATTCAGTGAAGAACACGTGCTCGCCATAGAATCCCTTGGCCTTGGAAGAGGAGTGTCAGTGAGTTGCATCACGACCTCAGGAATCACAATCTCAGGTTCTTCAAGCTGAGGAATTTTAGGATTTTCCTCAGGTGCAGTCACCTTTTCAGTTTCAGCAGCAGCTTCTTTAGCACTAGTGGCTGGAATTTCTTCATTCACAGATGCAGTGGGATGAGTTTCTTCAGAGCCCATTTGAACAGTTTGTGCAGGGGAGTGAGGAATTTGCTGCAGTGGGGTGAAGAGTGGGGAATTGGGGTGCTGACTTTCCCAAAAGTCATCATTCATCAACGGAGTTGTGCTGCCAATATCCACATCTTCATCATCAATTTCTTCAACACCAGCCTCTTAAGCATCAAGCTGAGGCATTGGTGATGAGACCATTGGGGTTGAAGGGATTGCATCCGCTTCAATTTCTTCATCAATCTGCTCTGACGAAGCAGCAGATTGAGTTTCTTCATCTGATCCACTTGGGATCTCATAATCTTCACCAAAAGGAACAAGGTCCTTTGATGGCATGGAGGAGATAGGAACGGCATCAATGGGATTTGCAAACGAGCTTGTCATCGGCTTCATCTTCTTGGGAGCTGAATATTCTGAAGCATTTGATGCCTTCCTTTTCTTCACAGCAGCTCGTTCTGCAGCCTTGGTCTTCTTCACATCCAATGCGGATGGAAGGATCGGAGTTGGTGTAGGCGCAGGTGGAGCTGAGGAATCTGATTGATTTTCCTCAGGCGCAACTGATGCAGTTGCCCTGGTTTCTTCAATTTCTTCAGGCGCACCACTAGTGGATGCCTTGGCAATTTCATCAGCAGCTGGAGCAGAGTCATCAGCCCTAGAACTAGCATTTTCTTCAGCAGCCTGAACTTCATCAGCGGTGCTGGCATGTTCTTCAGTATGCTTAACAGATGCTTCAGCTTGTGGAATTTGTGGCGTTGAGGCTGCACCCTTGGTGAAGGTATCAGTCAGCCTCACAAATCTGACCTTGGCTCCTTGCCAATCAGCATAGTAGGAGTCAAATTTGTCGCTGAGGGCTTTGATGTCAGCTTGCATCTTGACGAGTTCTTCAGGCTTCATTGTGAGAACATTTTTCTTCAGTAGCTTCTCTTTGCGGTACTGCGATTTCTTGATCTCTCTGGCCTTATCATATTTCCACTTCTCCTCTTGGATGAAGTGAGTCAACATGTGACTTTGACCAGGTGTCAGCTTCAAATCAGGCATAGGTGTGTTTGGATCCTTATGCCAGAGATCAATATAGTCTAGGATCGCCCTTGGATCCAATAGCAGGGGCACAGGTGTGCCTTTGGCTTTAGCAGCCCGTTCTTGTCGGTCCCTGATGATTCCAGTAAGTTCTTCTTCATCAGCTTCATCATCATCAGATGGCACAGTGAAGACTACCTGCTTCTTCTGAGGACTTGGGCGATTTCTGTGTCCAGCAGTAGCCTTTTTCTTCAGCAGCGAGGGTCTTGCTGAGGAATGTGGTGCAGCTGAAGAACTAGCTGAGACACCAGAGGCAATAGAGATGCCAGTCGTCCTTTGGCACGAGGCCAGATGCACAGGTGCTGAGGACTTTGTAGGGACAGCTGAGGACTTTGGTGGAACAGGAGCAGCATGAGGAATTTGCTTTGAAGATTTTGAAGATTCTGGCCGTGAGGGCGCAGCTGAGGAACTTGGCCGTGAGGGCATTGAAGATGAAGCACTTGGCTTGCGAGCAGGCTTCTTTAGCATCGCTTTCTTCGGCTTGACAGAGACCTCAGTGGTAGTAGCAGCAGCAGCAGCAGAGTCATCATTGAATTTCCTCACTGCTTCTCTGGCTTGCCTTGCCAGTTTAGCTTGGCGCTTGGCCCATTCTTTAGGAAATTCCTCACCGCGTCTGATGCTAGTGGGATCAGCCACTTGGCCAGGTGCCAATGGAGGTCTTTGGCATGGAGGGTTTACTGCAAATTTCTTCATGTACTTTGGAGTAACATATCTGTACTCCCTCCATTCATGTGCCCATCTCCGTTCAATCCTCTGGATTCGCACCTTGCGCTGATTTTTATCTTCTTTGCCAAACTTGGCTTCATCAGGCGTGCAGTACTCATCATAGATGTCCTCAGGTATTTCAAAAGCTGTCATAACCTCAGGCTTCTTTCCTCCTTTCTGTGGCCTTTTACCTTCAGCCATTTTCTTCAGATGAGGAATTTGAACAATTGAATTCTCTGAAGAAGTATGCAACTTTTCTTCGAGGAACATTGCAAATGAGTTAAGTTGATGAGAACCTAAAGATTCAGCAGCGGACATGTGTACCTGTGAATAGAGTATAGTTGCGAGGAATTTGAAGAGGTCATATGCGTTCTCAGAGGGTTTTGCATAAAGAACAAGTTTGAGGAATTTGACCAGATTCGTCTTGAGGAATTTCACTAAGCGCTTTATATCTTAGGTTCCAGAGTTGTATAGATCGAAGATCCACACAATTGAGGAATCTTTGAAGAAATTGATGCTTAGGGAAATGAATCAAGAACAGATAACATGTGAGGTGTTTTGTGTGTGGGGATTTGAAGAATAAAACACCTTTGAAGATTTTGTAGAAAAATTTCCAATCAAAGAGGGCAGTAAAATTAGCTTTTAGTTACCCTGAACGAAGAACACGGTGAACTGGGAGTTGGAACAGTGAAGTTCGTCGATGCAGATCTTCCATGCCCTAACTTGGCGGAGGAAGACGTCTACGGCGGCGGCGGAGGTGAAGATTTCTGCAGTCGGCGCGAGTACGACGGCGATGAGGTCGAGGCAGTGAAGCTTTTCCTCACCGGCGACGATGGAGTAGCAACGGCACTAGGGTTTGGAAGCTCGAGCAGGAGAGTGAGATCGAGCGGGGTAAAAGAAGTGAGGACGGCGACAGGGGTATTTATAGCCGCGGTGAAAAACTGCTCGTCGGAAGATTTAGGACAAATGTGCCCCTGGCCGTTCTCCTTCTTGCGACATGTGTCACCCACGTACTGTGTGGTGGAGATCGTGTAAGATCGTGGGTGGATAAGATAATCCATCGTGGGATGCGGAACGGTTTGAGCGGCAAAACCGAAAGTTTGGATAAGATTAGTTTTAACGTTCCGTTCGCAATTTCTTCAGCTGACAAGGACACAGTGAAGAATTTGAACGAGTTTCAAATAGAACGCACATGAAGAATTTGTGAACAGATTGGATTGAGTATAGCATAGAGGGGAAGGGTCCGATCACATCCACTTAGCAGAAAAGATCCAACTTGAAGAAATAGCTATAAGTGAATGCTGTAGAGGACATAAACTCATATATAAAGTGAAGACTTTGTAAAGTTTGAAGAATTTGAAAAACTGAAGAATTTCAAAAGTTGAGGAAAAACTCAAATTGAAGATTTTCAACTTTTGTGGTGGCGTGACCCACCGTGTAAGAATGATGATTTTAGACACCGCGTACAATTGTCGTAGGGTTCTGAGAATCAAATTCTTTGTTAATTTCTTCACGCTTAGAGTGTTATTCTTCATTGATTGAAGAAAAACGTTTCTTCATGTGTTGCACATCTAAGTCATCAATTTTGCATAAGTGTTAGGATGAGTGCCTTTTCAAAGTACATTCGAAGATTCTAAGATATTTAGCTCACACCGCAACTTGCAAATCTCTTCTCATCCAAGGGCTTAGTGAAGATATCGGCTAGCTGTTCTTCAGTCTTCACATGCTCAATAGAAATGTCGCCCTTCAACACATGATCATGAAGAAAATGATGACGAATTTGAATGTGCTTTGTCTTCGAGTGCTGAACTGGGTTGTGAGCAATCTTGATGGCACTCTCATTGTCACAGAGGAGAGGCACATTCTTCACGTTGATGCCATAGTCCTTGAGCGTTTGCTTCATCCATAGCAGTTGAGCACAGCAAGAACCAACAGCAATGTACTTAGCTTCAGCAGTAGACAGTGATACACAGTTCTGTTTCTTCGAGGACCAACAGACCAAGGATCGTCCGAGGAAATGACAAGTACCAGATGTAGACTTGCGGTCCACACGGTCACCAGCATAGTCAGAGTCAGAATATCCAATGAGATCAAAATCCGAGCCCTTGGGATACCATAATCCTAGTGTTGGTGTGTGAGCTAGATATCGAAGAATATGCTTCACAGCCTTATGGTGTGATTCCTTTGGTGCAGCTTGAAATCGTGCACACATGCAAACACTAAGCATTATATCTGGCCTAGATGCACATACGTACAATAAAGAACCAATCATGGAGCGGTATACCTTATGATCGAAGTCAGTACCATTTTCATCAGTGCATAGTTGACCATTTGTGGGCATAGGAATTCTGATGCCTTTGCAATCTTGCATGCCGAATTTCTTCAGGACATCCTTGAGGTATTTTTCCTGAGATATGAATATGCCATTGCGCTGTTGACGAATTTGAAGACCTAAGAAGAATTTCAACTCTCCCATCATAGACATTTGATATTCTTCTCTCATCATATAGGCAAATTCATCACTGTAACGTTGGTCAGTACATCCAAAGATAATATCATCAACATATATTTGGCACACAAACAGTTCACCATCATAAGATTTAGTAAAGAGAGTGGGATCGAGTGAACCGGGTGTGAAGTCTTTCTTCATGAAGAATTTCTTCAATGTATCATACCACGCCCGTGGGGCCTGCTTGAGGCCATAGAGGGCCTTGTTAAGTCTGAAGACTTTGTCAGGATGCTTTGGATCTTCAAAACCTGGTGGTTGAGTGACATATACTTCTTCCTCAAGCTTACCATTGAGGAATGCACTTTTCACATCCATTTGGTGTAAGATGATATCATGATGGTTAGCATAAGCAAGCAATATGCGAATAGCCTCAAGTCTAGCAACAGGTGCAAAAGTTTCATCGAAATCAATTCCTTCAACCTGTGTGTAGCCTTGAGCTACTAGTCGTGCCTTATTCCTCACCACAACACCATTTTCATCTTGCTTGTTGCGGTAGATCCACTTTGTGCCAATGATGTTATGCTTGCGAGGATCGGGACGATCGACTAGTTCCCATACGTTGTTGAGCTTGAACTGATGTAATTCTTCTTGCATGGCCTGAATCCACTCAGGCTCTAGAAATGCTTCATCTACCTTAGTGGGCTCTGTGATGGAGACAAAAGCAAAGTGCCCACAAAAGGTAGATAGATGTGAAGCTTTTGAGCGTGTGAGAGGACCTGGTGCTCTAATGTCATCGATGATCTTCTCCACTTGCACTTCTTTTGCAACGCGAGGGTGAGCTGGTTGTCGTTGAGGAATTTGATCCGCATTTTCTTCACCATCAATTTCCTCAGCATTTTCTTCAGGTGCATCAGCTCGACGTTCTTCACGTTCTGGAATGAATTCTTCAGCAGATTCTTCAGTAGGAATGACATCTTCAGTAGCCTTGTGCTTGATAGAATCCTCAGGTGCTAGTTCATCTAACACAGAAGGTAGGTGCTCTCTTTGCGAGCCATTAGTTTCATCGAACCGCACATCTACAGTTTCAACAATCTTGTGAAGAACATTGTTGAAGACTCTGTTGGTGTGCGAGTCCTTTTCGTAACCAAGCATAAAACCTTCATGTGCTTTCGGTGCAAATTTAGAGTTGTGATGAGGATCTCTAATCCAGCATTTAGCACCGAAGACTTTGAAATAACTCACATTTGGTTTCTTGTCAGTGAGGAGTTCATAAGCAGTCTTCTTGAAGAATTTGTGAAGATATACTCTGCTGATGATATGGCACGCAGTATCAATTGCATCAACCCAGAAGCGACGAGGGGTTTTGTACTCATCGAGCATAGTGCAAGCCATCTCAGCAAGAGTCCTGTTCTTGCGCTCCACGATGCCATTCTGTTGAGGAGTATAAGGAGCAGATAACTCATGAGTAATACCAAGTTCATCAAGATAGTCATCGAGACCCGAATTCTTGAACTCAGTGCCATTGTCACTTCTGATGTGCTTGATCTTCACACCAAAGTTGGTTGAAGCCCTCGAGGAAAACCGTTTGAAGACTTCCTGCACTTCAGTTTTGTACGAGACAAGGTGTACCCATGTGTAACGAGAGTAATCATCAACAATAACAAAGCCATATTGAGATGCTTCATTCAAAACAGAGGAATAATGATTAGGACCGAAGAGATCCATGTGAAGCAATTCAAATGGACGAGTAGTGGTCATGATAGTCTTCGCTGGATGCTTGGCCTTTGTCATCTTTCTAGCTTCACAGGCACCGCACAAGTGATCCTTGAGGAATTTGACATTCTCAATGCCAATGACATGCTTCTTCTTCGCAAGCATGTTCAAATTCCTCATGCCTGCATGACCAAGTCGTCGATGCCATAGCCATCCTTCTGAAGCTTTTGCAAGTAGGCACACGGCTGGTTGTGAATCTGCAGAGAAATAAACAATATACAAGTCTCCTATCCTAAAGCCTTCGAAGACTTTGGAATTGTCAGCTTCCATAATCACAACACAACGGTACTTGCCAAAGACAACAACCATACCAAGATCACAAAGCATTGAGACAGACATAAGATTATATCCTAAGGACTCAACAAGCATGACTTTGTCCATGTGTCGATCCTTTGCGATAGCAACCTTACCTAGACCCGATACCTGACTTTTGCTTTTATCAGCGAAGATGATATGCTTCATGTGTGACGCTGATAAGGGAGCATCCATCAACAGATTCTTGTCACCAGTCATGTGATTTGTACATCCACTATCAAGTACCCATTCAGTGGCTTTGGGTTGATCATCCTGCAGATGAATTAGTGCAACTTACGACCTCATATACTTTAGCAGTGAAGAATATGATATCACAATTCATCAGATCAATTTCATCAAGCAGTAAACAGATAAAGCAGAGGGAGGACGTGTGAAATGAAAGTTCATTTAATCATGGTTAGCCTGCGTCCTTTCAGGCATTTTTGTCAGGTCCCCAGCAAATTCTTCAGACGTTATTGTACGTCTGGAGACCTGACCCTGCAGAAGGGATTAGTTCTTTTTCTTCACCACCCACATCTGAATGGGTGGAAAATAGTTCATCACTCTGCGAGCTCCATATGAGAATGGTGGCAAAGCAGCCAAACCATTTCGTTTCACATAAGAGGGGTTAGGGTAAGCATATGCATAAGCAGAGAAATTCTTCGAGGACTTATGAATAGAATAATTTGAAGAATAATGCTCATATTCATAGCCCTTGGCTCTTCCCTGCGAAACAGAGTTGTTAGCACGATGATGTTCATATAAGGACTTTGATCCATGTGAGGAATTTGATCCCCTTGAGGAATTTGTTCCGTATGAGGACTTGGATCCGTATGAAAAATTTGGTCCATATGAAGAATTTGATCTAAGGTTCCTTTTCTTCACAGGTGGTGTCATGAGGACATTCACCTGAAGACTTTCAAGGTGCCTTTTGGGAACCCAGATTTTCTTCACAGGGGAACCGTTCCTGCAGTTAGCGCCAACATATCTAGAAAATACTTCACCATTCTGATTTTTGAATAGTTTATAGTTGGAGTCAAATGACTCATCAGAAGAATGAGAAGATTCACATGTATAGCCAGATAAATTAGATGGATCAACTGGAGGTCCCTTTGCAGCAACCCATGAGGTTTTGGGGTACTTCTCAGGCTTCCAATATGTACCATCAGCATTGAGTTTCCTCTCAAAGGCAATACCCTCTTTCCTAGGGTTCCTGTTGAGGATCTGCTTTTTAAGCACATCACAAAGAGTCTGATGCCCTTTGAGGCTTTTGTACATGCCTGTCACGTACAATTCCTTCAGACCTGCATCTTCAGTGATACTAGCAATGTCCTCGGATGAGGAATTAGTGATAGCAGAGGCAGGTGAAGAATTTGTAACATTTGAAGCATTTGAACATTCAGGTGAGGAATTAACAGATTCTCGTTCAATGCATTTTAAACATGGAGGAATAAATTCTTCCTGAGCACCACTGATTTGTTGAGCAAGTAATGAATCGCGCTCCTTCTGAAGATCTTCATAACTCACTCTTAGCTTCTCAAGATCTTGCTTCTTTTGAAGATATTCATAAGAAAGCTTCTCATGATCAGATAAGAGAGTGTTATGATGATTTTGAAGGTTGTCAAACCTGGTCTGAAGTCTCTGAAGATTTTCAGTTAAGGCCTTAATGCGATCCAATTCTTCACCCAACATATCATCACTTTTTTCTAGCATGTTTTGAACCTTTTCAAAAGCCTTTTGTTGTTGCACAGCAATCTTAGCAAGTTTAGAGTAGCTAGGCTTAAGATCTTCATCAGATTCATCATCACTAGATTCAGAGGAGGCATATTTGAGTACCTTGGCACCCTTTGCCATGAAGCAATAGGTGGGAGCGTAGTCATCACTGCTTTCATCAGCCTTGTTGGAGAGATCACTTTATTCAGTGTTGAAGATGGATTTGCTGACGAATGCAGTAGCGAGGGCTAGGCTTGCCACACCAGACTCAGAATCTTCAGATTGTTCCTCTTCCTCATTTTATTCAGATGCAGCCTCAGAGTCCATTTCCTTGCCAATGAATGCCCGAGCCTTCTTGGAGCTGCTCTTCTTGTGAGACGAAGACTTTGAGGATTTTGATGATGAAGATTTTGAGGACTTCTTCTTTTTCTTCGCATCATCAGAACTGTAATCCTTGTATTTCTTCTTCTTTGATTCCTTTTCCCACTGAGGACAATCTTGAATGTAATGTCCTAGTTTCTTGCACTTGTGATAGAGCCTCTTCTTATAGTCACTGCATGAGGAATCATTGCTCCTTGAGGGTTTTCCAAAGCAACCACGTCTTGAGAACTTCTGGAATTTCTTCACAAGCAGTGCTAGATCACGACTCAGTTCTTCAGGATCACCAAGGCTGCTACTAGAGTCTTCATCTTCGGACTCAGATACTACCTTGGCCTTCAGTGCACGTGATCTGCTATAGCTTGTATCGTAGAGATCTCTCTTCTCAGCAAGCTGGAACTCATGAGTGTTTAGCCTCTCGAGGATATCAGCGGGGTCAAGTGACTTGTAATCACCACGCTCTTGTATCATCAGTGCCAGAGTGTCAAATGAGGAATCAAGCGATCTCAGCAATTTCTTCACCACCTCATGGTCGGTGATGTCAGTGGCACCAAGTGCTTGAAGCTAGTTTGATATGTCAGTGAGGCGATCGAAGGTTTGCTGCACATTTTCATTGTCGAGTCTTTTGAAGCGGTTGAAGAGATTGCGAAGAACATCAACTCGAGAGTCACGCTGAGTTGAAACTCCTTCATTGACCTTGGATAGCCTATCCCAGATAAGCTTTGCAGTTTCCAAAGCACTCACTCTACCATACTGACCCTTACTCAGATGGCCACATATGATATTCTTCGCTTGGGAATCGAGTTGCTTCAATCTCTTCACATCGGTAGCGTTCAGTGAGGGAGTGACGGAGGGAACACCATTTTCCACAACGTACCAGAGATCGTTATCAATTGCCTCAAGATGCATTCGCATCTTATTCTTCCAGTAGGGGTAGTCCGTCCCATCGAAGGTAGGACACCCAGTAGAGACCTTGATCATACCTGCGGTCAACATAACTAAAACTCCAGGCGGTTAAACCAAAATCACACAGAACAAGGGAGTACCTTGCTCTGATACCAATTGAAAGTGCGTTATATCGACTAGAGGGGGGGTGAATAGGCGATTTTTATAAAATTCCTCACTGAGGAATTTGCTCGTAAGGAAATTCCTTAGCGAAGAACTACTTGCAGTGGAATAAGTACTCAGAGGTAAACATAGCAGAATACATGCATGGTCATCATGATGAAATGAAGACAAACACAGAGTACAGAAAGCGTAAACACAGGATAGCACAAGATGAAGACAAACAGACTGAAGAAATTGAATTGAGGAAATTGAGAAAGTCTTCAGTAAAAGTCTTCAAACACAGATATGATAAACAAACAGCACACTACTGAGGAAATGAAAGAGTTGAGTAAATGGAACCAGTAAGCTTGGTGAAGACAATGATTTGGTAGACCAGTTCCAACTGCTGTCTCAGTTGTACATCTGGTTGGAGCGGCTGAGTATTTAAACTCGAGGACACCTAGTCCCGGACACACAGTCCTCACCGTATTCTCCTTGAGCTAAGGACACACAGTCCTCGCCCAATCACTCATGGTAAGTCTTCAGGTGACTTCCAAACCTTCACAGACTTGGTCACTCGGCGATCCACAATTCCTCATGGATGCTCTAGACCTTGACGCCTAACCGTCTGGAAGAAGCACAGTCTTCAAAGGTAACAAGCGTCGGATCCACGCAGGATCAATCTCTTCAGTGATGCTCAATCACTTTGGGTTTGTAGGTGTTTTGGGTTTGGGTTTGGATTTTCCTCACTTGATGATTTTCGCTCAAAGTCCTCGGAGGATGGGTTGCTCTCAAATGAAAAGTGTCAAGTTCTCGTGGAGCAGCCAACCAGCTAATGGTTGTAGGGGCAGCTATTTATAACCTAGGGAGCAGCCCGACATGATAAGACATAAATGCCCTTCAATGATATGACTGTTAGGTGGACAAGATATTTTAGGACAGCTGGCGCGTAGCACAGCAACGGTCGGAAATTTGAGGTTCAAATTCCTCAGGGCTATCATGTTCCTCACTGTGTAGGCAATTTGCACTGGCGAATTCCTAACTCCTCAGTCAGAGCAAAGTCCTCAGTGACCAGAAGAACTGCGTCTCTGTCACTGAAGAAATTGACTGAACCGTATGAGATTTCCAATGGCTTCACTCGAAGGGATTGGTAGGTGTAGGATTTGAGTTGAGCATCACATGGAAATTTTCTCCTTAGTATTTCCTCGACCCCCTTTAATAGTACGGTGTTTCCTATGACTCAAGAAAGAGAAAATGAAACTACGAAAACAAAAGTCTTCACGCTTCATATTCCTCGAATGATAACCAAGTCTTCAAGGTCACACCAATTTCTTCACTTTCAAAGTCTTCAGAAAGTCTTCAAAATATCAAAGTCTTCAGTCGAAGAACTTCATTTTTAGGGGTCGACTTTCTCTGTAAATATCAAACTCCTCATAGACTTATAGACCTGTGTACACTCATAAACACATTAGATACTTAACCTATAAGTCTTCAATACACCAAAATCACTAAGGGGCACTAGATGCACTTACAATGGTCGCCCTCTCCGGACATATTCCAACACCCGTTGCAGGGTATTCGGGATGGATACTAGTGTGCTAGCGCCAACACCTTCTCCCTGGTTCAGTATTGATAGTCTTGGAGATAACTCGCTCTTCCTTGGACAAAACTATCCAATGATGGTGAAAGGCGATCCAGCTGCTTTGACACAATGTTACTACCATTTATGAGAAGCAACTGTATCTATACCTCGGACATTGCGGTGGTTCCCTACCCTGGTCCTGATATATGTCGCTTCAGCCTGGATGATTAGTCATGTGTTGCTCTCGATATTGACAATAGCTGGCCATTCCCAGAGCACCTACGGTTCAAAGCAAGTTTTTCCAACGCCGAAGATTGGTTGAGTTGAAGTTCATTTCATTGCTTGTTATTTATTGTGTGATGAAAACTTCAGTATTTACTAGAATGTTTTGTTGGAAATAATCTATAATCCAATATGTATCCTCGTTGTCGTTGTGTGTTGATGACTTGTTGTATGTAATGAATGGTACATTTGCAAATGCATGTCATAGACTCAATTTATGAATGGTTTTCGAGTCACTTCTTGGAGTGTGAGTACCGTAGTAGTATAGCCAGCATCCAGTTAGTATATGAAGTTGCCACATCACATAGAGCCAACCTAATATTGGAGTATGCTAGCCCTCCACCGGCGCGCCGCTTCAAATGGCGGAGGAAGTGAGAGGTCGCGTCACCTTGTGTCCAGATCTGAGATGCCACGTGTACCAGATGAATGACTCCAAGTTCCACCACCGTGATGCTAGGTGCGAGCAGAGGAACACTATTGGAGAGACCCCCCCTCATAATTTTCCTACATTGGTCGTTTGATTCATAGGATAGAATGCTATAGGATTTTTCCTATGTAATCATGTTTTAATTGGCAATCTAGCATCCACTCCAACTTTTGTTTCACTTCCTTTGTTCCTACAAAGAGAGTACTTGCTCTAAATGATGTGCCGCTGCAAGTGCCGCCTATATTAATTAACCATGCTCTAAAAAGGTGGACCAGCTTTGGCTATAGTAGTACTGTACTAGGTTAGTAGGTGACCTTGCGCTTGGCTCTTCTCCTCTTCCGGAAGTCGAACAATAATGATGGTACTACAGTAGTACTTCTGGCAATCTGACACCAAATGAAATGCTGCACCTCCACCGCTTGTAAGCAAAAGTTTCTCCTCGTGCTGCGAGCCACCACGCACGCGTTGGCGAGGGAGAAGGCATAGTAAGCAAGCTTCTCGTCGTTCTGCGAGTTGACGGGACACGTCAAAGTTATTTATTAGTACTCTCTTCAAAAAGGGCCGACCATGTCCATGGCTACCATCCCACGCTCTATCACTGAGTACGTGCACTATCCACGTGCCATCGAGGAGAAAAAATATTGTGTAGTAGTACTAGGTGCCATCGAAGTGCACGACTCACTTACGCACTGCATATCTCCATTTTCTTGCATGACACGCCACCTTGATGCTAGATGTCCCGCATTTCATGGAGGCATATAGTATGATTTTGTAAAATGGAGGCATATAGATGTCCCGTGTGTCAGCAAAAGGATGAACAAAGCTCATGTCTTAGACGAAAGAGTGGAAGAACATAGATTCCCGACGACCGAGAAGGAGCAACAAACCTCGGGGTAGAGCGTGTGCACTCATAATATTTTATATTATTCAGCGATATAAAATCAACCAAATCTCTCCATGTTCCTATACCATTCTATAGTATGAGGATAACTTTGAACGTAAGCCATTGATTCACTCTATCCAATGGTCATAGTTGGAAAATCCAAACAAAACTAAGCATTGGATCAACTCTTTTTTTGAGATCAACTCTTTTAGCACTTACAGATTATTGCCGCCTGCCCACCAAGCCCACCTATATATCCGCTCACGTGTGATGACCACAGGAGCTATCCACTCAGATTGTATGTTAAAAAAATAAAGGTCGATAACTAATGCGGCACCTCGGGCCACGCAGCCAGATCGCATTTTGCACGAGAAATTACACACCATGTTTCGTTGACATGTGGTCCCATTCCAACATGTCAGTGAGACGACAGCAAGTCCTTTTGTACAATTTCCGAAAGGACGTGTAGGCCAGGGTGCCTCTTCATGTACCGTGGCAAACTGGCAACCGTCCACCGACACTTCGCCTTTCCCTCTCGATTTGGAACTGCTGTCGCACGCTCTTCCTCCCTCCTCCATTTTCCTTCATCCTTCCTTCTGCCATTGTTCGATCGTCTTCTCCATGGAGGGAACAAGCCGGAAAAGACCCCGTTATTCTTGCCCCGATCTAAAAGATGACGTGGTGGGGGAACTCATTGATCGGTGCGACATCATCACCTCGGCTAGCATGGCAGGTTTGTTCAAGACCATTCTCGACTCAACTAATAACATCATTACAAGGAACCCAAGGGTCCAGGAGCGGTTTGATCTCCCTTATCTTATTCGCTATAAGCATGTTCTCATGGGCGCGGACGACAGAGGCCTCGCCTTGTGCAAGTTGATGTCGCTTGATAACGATACATGTGATGTCAAGATGCCATCGCTTCAGCGTAAGACCTAGGCTGGCACAAATGGAGATTGGGTTGTTTATATTGGGTACAATTGCGAGTGGGAACTTGTGAATGCGTACACTCGTCAGCGGATTCCACTTCCAAAAATCTCCGAGTGCCCTGAGGTTGAGCACACAGGTGATCTACGTACATTCAAATACGATCATGGTGACTGTTGTTTACGAAAGATATCAATTTGTCGAGTTCCCAACCGCTCTTGGAATTACAAGAACTATCAAGTTGTTGCTATCTTCGACAAGCTTGTTGCCATCCTTCGTGGTTCGACTGGATGGATATTGCTCAAAAATCAGTGTTTATACACGGATGTGTACTGTGATGCAATTCAGTACGAGGGTCTTGTGTTTGCTGCCACCACTCGTGGCACTGTTTTTGCATGGGATCCTCGTAGTTTCGGTACATTTGTCTTCCACCGTAATTATAATTGTTTCATCCACATGCATGCGAGTTAGCAAGTTTCCCTTCTCTACTATTAACCTTCTTCTTGTGTTTCCAAGGTCCTGTGAACATTCCACCACCTATAATTGAAAATTTTTATAACCAAGGGGGAGACGACGATGGTGATGATCACGAGCATGAGGACGAGAAGGGCCCATATGCTCACTGGTGGCTGGCAACTAATTCCGATGGATCACCCCTTCTTGTATGTATACAGCCCACTCCTGATGTTACTACTGAGGGAGCAGGGGTTGTCTCCCATGGTCGCACTCTCTGGACCTATTCCAACACCCCTTGCATGGTATTCAGGATGGATACTAGTGTGCTAGCGCCAACACCTTCTCCCTGGTACAGTATTGATAGTCTTGGAGAAAACTCGCTCTTCCTTGGTCAAAACTATCCAATGATGGTGAAAGGCGATCCAACTGTTGTTGACACAACGTTACTACCATTTATGAGAAGCAACTGTATCTATACGTCGGACATTGCGGTGGTTCCCTACCCTGGTCGTGATATAGTAGGCCGCTTCAGCCTGGATGATCAGTCCTGCGTTGGTCTCGAGATTGACAGTAGCTGGCTCTTCCCAGAGAATCGCTTGTGGTTCAAAGCAAGCATTTCCAATGCCGAGGATTGGTTGAGTTGAAGTTCATTTCATTGCTTGTTATTTGCTGTGTGATGAAAACTTTAGTATTTATAATGTATCCTTGTTGTCGTTGTGGGTTGATGACCTATTGTATGTAATAAAATGATATGCCTGCGATAAACTTACTAAATTTATGAATGGCTTTCGAGTCGCTTCTCTGAGTGGCTGTTGCGATGAGGCAAAAAAATATTTTCCAAATACATAATTGTACGTGCATTGCAACAGGTTATCGGATGAGGCCAATCAACAATAGTACACTATTTGTACTAGCTTCACATGCTGCACTATCTCTACGTGTAATACAACAAGTTTTAAACTTGAGACCAGCCACCCATCCTCACAAAGAACACTTTTTAACCTAGCACAGACTCCAGGAAATTTGGCCACAGTGTGAGGTGGGCCATATGTTAATGTGTTCCCTATATGTAACCAACACCTCGAATCCTCAATACTACTACTATAAGTAGTAGGAGTAGTAGGGTGGCATGGGCCAGAACAAGCATTCACGTCCAGGAGTACGGCACACGCCACCAGCATGACTTCCATCTAACACCATATTTGTTGGTTCTGTGCTACAACAATCTCTTCAACCTCGTTGTTTCTCTGACTCAGCCATCGCGCGGCGGGCGAGGTGGGGGTTTGCCGATAGTCGGTTTCCTCAACTGTGGTCCCACTTGTAAGGCCAACTCCAACGCACGACCCCAAACAGAAGTCCGTTTTGCCCGGATTCTGTCCATTTGGGTAGGGCAATGGGGTCGTGTCCGGGCCATTTCTCGGATGCGGTGGTCGTGCGCCGAACGCACGGACGCATCCCGGCCGCGTTGATGCAGGTGATCATGTGAGAAAAAAATACTAAAAACATTTCTTTCGGTGCAGTGCGTAGATGCAGTTTTGAACACTACACTTGTCATCGTAATTTGGGAAAATTACGAAAAAATTGAGCTACGTTGTGATTACCGTTTACTAATAGGAAAGATGTTTCACCTCGATGAGTAGCTTCTCCGTGCACGGAAAGCATGTAAGGAATCCAACAACTTGATCTAGATTGGGGCCGATAGATTTTATTGCCAAGATCTTCACTGTGCGCATAGACTGGGTCAAGCTTGTGGGAATCATTTTCTGGAAGACGGTCGTAAATACATCAAGAAGAAATTTAAAAATGTGAATTTCAAGAAGACGGAGAAGAAGATGAGTGTTGTACCTGAACGATTATGGATCCAATAAAGAGTTCGGAGAATTTGGCAGACGAGTGCACCAACGCTGTCTATTTCGGAGGGTCAATGACCCTGATTTTTGTTGGACCTTCTAGATCCGATACAAGCAATCTCTCAAGGAAAGGCGCATTCTCAATGACCATAACATGGAACAACTGGAGTGCTCTCTTCCCAATTGATGTCTTGTTGCGGGGCCAGCAAGACACATAAATCCATTGGAGATTCGTTGAGGCGATGTGGAGGCTAATGAATCCGTGGATCTGCTCAAGATGAAGGTACTCGAGCGTAGTACAGCTGCGGAGCAGGTGCTCCATAGCCTTCTTCAAGATGACAACGTCGAAGAGGTCGAGCTACTTTAGTTGAGGGAGAAGAAGGGCAGGCACGACATTAATCTGGGGAAGATAGCAGGAGCTGAAGCTGGTGCGGCACAGCGTTGGCGCGAGGCGGAGCGCGGACGGCAGCAGAGAGCGACATCGTCCAGCTTCAAAGCTGAGCTCCTCGAGCTGATCTAGGGCGGGGGATAAGAACCACTCACCGAACTTGGGTTGGACCTTGCAGTTGGTACTGAACATGCGGATGTCAAGGCATCTGGCTGGCCCAGGGTGCGATGAAAGGATCTTGGAGACCGCGGCCATGCGTTTGCAATCCCCGTCGCAGAGGCAGCTATCGATGGTGAGGTTGAGGGGGACACGGCACCAGAGGGGGCGCCACCGCCGGGAGAGCAGGGTGGTCCGCACGACAGATTTGGTGGGAGGAGGCCGATGATGACGAGCAACATGTCGTCGGGGAGGCTGCTGATGAAGTCTAGGCTCGCCGGATGTGGTTTTGTCTTGAGCCGCCTCCGCTTGTTGGCTGCCTCGCCGTCCATCTCAACCAGCGGCGACGCTGGTGTACACGTGTGCTGGTGTGTGTTGTGTGCTGGGTGTGCGCGAGTGCGTCCTTCGGTGCATGCCGCCGCGCAGTGGTGAATTGTGCGCGAGTGCGTCCTTCACGCGGAAGAAGTGTGTCTTCAATGTGCCCTCAATTTTCTAGCGTGCGGGGTGCTACCCCGAGTGGTTTCAACTTTGTTTACTTCACCGCGTGTCAGATGGGCCTCTAGTTTACTTATTTTCACCGACTGCCACATGGGCCAGCACACGAAGATACATAACACCAGCTGACAAGGCAGCATGTGGACTGGTTGACCTGTCAACTAAACAATATACGGAGCTATACTCTGACACAGTGAGCGTATAATCCGTCGGTATAGAGTGTTCGAGTGAGAGGGGAGGCCCGTGAGAGATAGCAGAGAGAGCGAAAGAGCTACTCCCTCCATTCGATAATGTAGTTCCAACTTTTTTTAAAAGTCAAACTTTTGAAACTTTGACCAAGTTTATAAGGAAATTACTTATATCTACAATACCAAAGATAAATGATAGTATGAAGTTAAGTACATGTTGAGACGAATCTAATGATCGTTCCAGATGTAAATGTTTTTCTCCACATATACCTGGTCAAACTTTTCTGAGGTTTGACTTTTCAAAACATCCATATGCTTATGGACGTGAGTGAGTCCCTAACTAGAGGGAGAGAGAGTGAAATAGAAAGAGTGAGTGAAAAAAGTGTGTGTGCGTGTGTGAAAGAGACATGGACAACACTCGATAAAAGTCGAGAAAAAACGTGTGTGTCTTATACAAACATATCACACATGCATCTTCGACAACGGAAGCAAGGTGAGGAGATAGTGTGTGGTTGTTTGCAACCGAGAGAGCAAGACCCCTAGCACGTGGCCAAGAGGGGTCTGAGAAACAAAGGAGAGAGGTCGAGAGAGAGGCACGGAGAAAATGCAGACATGGGGAGGAGAGAGTGTATGTTTGTCATAGAGAGATCCCCTGGAGATCGTGATGGGACTACATGGGTGGGAGATCGAGTGACAAGGTGTGTGCGCGATAGAAGATACCCCGAGAGATATCGAGATATATGTATGGATGGAAGGAGACAATACGTGTGTTCCTGATGGCTAGTGAGATATAATCATACTTAGGGGGAGGAGTGGTTGCGCCTATGATGGAGTGAGGGATTATGGTACTTATTAGGGGGGTGCGTGTCACATAGAGAGAGAACAAGGGCGGAGAGTGTTGGATGGGTCTATATGTATAGTGCGAGCGAGACATGTGTATGTTGAACCAGGGAGATATAAAGTTTGAGAGAGATTGAGGAGCCCCGATAAGGCTGAGTGGTGCGTCAGATAGCTGAGAGGGGTGAAGAGATATTCCATCCGCTCAATAATGCAGTGCATGTAATTTTTTTAGAAGTCAAACTTTGGAAACTTTGATCAGGTTTACGCAAATGTTATTTATATCTACAATACCAAAGATACATCATACAAAACTACATCTCATGGTGAATCTAATGGTATATGTTTGTCGTTCTAGATGTAATTGTTGTTCTCCACGTACATGGTCAAACTTTGTGATGTTTGACTTTTCAATAAATCAATATGCTATGGACTGAGGAGAGTGCCTAAGTCGAGAGAGATCAAGTGCATGTGAAGGAGAATGAGTAAGTGTGCAAAAAGAGTATGTGTGTGAAAGAGAAAGTGACAACAAACGATAAATTAGAGAGTGTGTGTGTTTTTTCGTTTCTTAGGCGAACATCTCACGCATGCATCTCCGAGATAGAAAAGCGAGGCGAGGAGATACACGAAGGTAGCTAGTGTGTGATTGTTTGCAACGGGGAGAGACACCCTGTAGCACATGTCCAATAGAGGTCTGGCCAACAAGGAACAAAGGTCGAGAGGGACACATGGAGAACATGGACGCATGGGGAGGGCGAGAGGGTGTGTTTGTGATAGAGGGATCCCCTCGAGATCATGAGGGGACTATATGGGTGGGAGATTGAGGGAGGTGCGTGCGCGATAGAAAGATGCCCCGAGAGAAATCGAGATAGACCATGCACATCTTTGTGATGGAGACTAAGATTAGCTAGTCATATTGTCAATGTACAAAAGTAGGGGCGCACCTTTGTACCCCTTTACTTGTGCACGGGAAGTCAGAGCCGCGCGCCACGGCCACACGTAGCAGGGCATAGGAGGGAAGTCGGAGAGAAGCTGAAGCCCAATACAAGATGATCAAGGCAACGCCAAGGCCAAGAACACAAAGAAGCAGAGGGACGGAGCAGTTTCCCCTGGCAAGGCAGCCTCAGCAGCCCCGGCAAGACCCTTGCCGGAGCAGCACACCCAAACACCAACAGAGCGAGCCGCCCTTAGCCATAGTTTCCAACCCAACCAGCTACGATTAGGCCAGGGCTCGGGAGGCACTTCTGTGGTGGCATGCAGATCTTTGTCAAGACCATAGATATATGAGATCAAGATGAGGACCAGAAGACGGCAACCCTCGGCAGGATCCTTGCCGAGGAAAGCCACAAGACCCCTGACAAGATCCTTGCCGGGGACGACTGTGCATCACGGCAAGACCCTTGCCGGGCCACCCAGCAAGACCCTTGCCGAGAACGCCAGTAGGGCCACCACCAGCCAAGTCTCCACCGCCACTCACATGCAGCTGCCAGCCCAACCAGCTAGGCTGGCACATGTGTGGCAACGTGCAGCTTCTGGACCAGATCAACGAGTGCCTGTGTGGAGGCACGCAGACCTTCGCGAAGACCCTACCACCGTGCCACCTCAGCTGCTTGCCTGCGTACATGGCGCCACATGCATCGCTGGCCAGCGTGCGTGTCGACACGAGGAGGAGCGGCGACGGACAGGACGGGCTCCGTTCCCGTCCCTGATAAAGCATAGGGACACCTCAGCGACGCATTAAATGCATCTTGTCCTGTAATATGGGCGATAAGCTCATAGTACTGTATGCCTTTCCACCTCCTGTGTGCCACTGTGGCAGCCCCTTTCGACTATAAAAGGAGGCCCATGGCGTACTGGAGAAGGATTCGACTCTTTGGAACTACTCAGCCACCGTAGCTAGTTCGAGGGTTCAAGAACACTCAATACATCCACCAAAGCAGGACTAGGGTTTTACGCATCTTCGCGGCCCGAACCTGGGTAAACGATCCTTGTGTTGACTACTAATCCTGCTCTTCTTGCAACCCTGCGCCCCGGCAACCGTAGTATGGATTCTTGTGATCCCATAGGTGTCGTTTCCCACTGATATCTTTGGCGCGCCAGGTAGGGGGATGCAATTGTGAGAATCTGGTCTAGTAGTTAGCCTAGCGGTTCTTCATCGTCATGGCTCCCAAGAAGAAGACGGCCACGACGATCGGCTTGTCGGGGGCCGAACGACCCGTGCCAATACGGGCGAGGAGCGGCCCAGTCGCGGACAGGACCCGGGTCACGGTCCGCGAGCACCAACATCGCCCTGGCAGTCAGAGCCTGGCGAGCGGCGCCGTTCGTGCGCCACGCGACGGGCCGCATGCCACCAAATCCAAAGACGGGACTGGGCCCCCCGCAGGTAGTGCGGGGCCCTCCAGGAGTGTCATTGTGCCACCCACGGGCGGCGCAGCAACCTCCAAGACGCCCACGCCGACGACCACTGCGCGCTCTTCCCATGGTGTGCGCGATGAGCAGCGTCACCATGTCGATGACCCTGGACACCGCCGTGGGAAGAGCCCTGTGCGTCGTCCGCGGGACGGAGGAGTTCAGCATGCCCGCGGAAGTGCTGGCGAAAATGGCGCGCAGCCGCTGGGTCGTGATGGAGCTCCTTCTAACGCGGTTAGAAGTCGAAGCGCGCCACGGTCCTCGCAGCTGTCGCCGCCACCCACGCCAGCAGAAGCTTTGGCGCACGCACAGCTGCTCCTCGACTTCCCTCCTGCTGCGGAGAAGCTCGACGAGTGGAGGGCCAGCATCCAAAGCCTCATCGCCGTCGCCAACAAAGATGATCCGTGACCGGCGGGACCCTCGGGCCGTCGCTCCACCGAGCCACCACATGCCAGCGCTGGGAGGACCGGGAGTGCTGCGGTCACGGTGCACTCTCCTCCTCCTCGCCAGCCGCCGCGGGCGTCGGCCCGTCATGACGACGCTTGTGATAACATCTCTATAGCGTCGTCCAACCCGCGGACCCACAATGACCAGCGCCAAGTTCTTCGAGAACGAGCTCACAAAGATGCTCGAACCACTATCGAGCGCCGGTGTGATACATGCCACCAGTCGGACAAGTGGGCGGGACCCGCTATGGACCACCCAACACCGGGGGGCTCCGGCGGCCTACCTTACGAGGTGGGCTGCCCGGCCTTTACCCGCGAGCTGCGGCAATTCCAGTGGCCGTCCCACCGCATGTTCAAGCCCGGCGTCGGTGAGAAGTACACTGGCAAGACCCATCCGTCTGAATTCCTCAGCATCTACACCATCGCGATGCAGGCTGTCGGATCTCGCGACGATAAGGAGCTTGCCAATTATTTCCCGCTGGCACTGAAGCCCAATGTTTATGTCTTGGTTGATGCACTTGCCGGCAGATTCCATTTTTTCTTGGTTAGATCTGTGCCATGAGTTCATTGGCGCCTTCACAGGAGGCCACCAAGCTCATGGCCAGGCCAGAGATCTGCATATCATTCCCCAGAAGGAAGGGGAAACCCTGCGCAAGTACATCCAGAGATTCAGCCGGGTGCAGTACAACATCCCCGACGTTCATCCCGCCGTTGTGATCAGCGCGTTCCATCAGAATGTGCGCAACCGCAAGATGCGCAAAGAGCTGGCAATGACCAAGGTTAATGATGTGGCCGAACTCTATGTTCTGGCCAATAGGTGCGCCCGGGCTGAAGAGGGAAGGAAGTACCCCGGCGAAGACGCCGGCGCGGAAACCGACTCTACTGACGAAGATGCCGCCGCCCCGACGAAGAAGGGTCGGCGTCGCAACATGAAACACAGGGGCAAGGCCGTGCTTGCCGTTGAAGGATCTCATGACACCGGTGCTGCCAAGAAGGTCAAGGCAGACGACCCCGGCAAGGAGATTACCGGGTGCACCGCCTGCCGGGCCTTAGCAGCTGCTGACAAGCCAGGGGCTCCGGCAAGCAGTACTGCAAGATCCACCGCACCAAGGGCCACGACCTCCAGAACTGCCGGCAAGTCGAGCTGCTTGCTGAAAAGCAAAAGGCCGAGTATGAGAGGCGGGACAAGGAGAAAGGTCAGGACACCGAGGGATCTGGCAAGAAGCATGGCGGCCAACGAGGCCACCGCGGCAAGGACAACCAGCAAGAGAGGCCCGCCCGGGGCCGTGACAAGAAGCAAGAAGACGATGATCGCGACAAGGATGACGAGACCAGTGAGCAAGAGTTCCAGAAGGCTACGAAGACCATGTGCGTCGATGGTGGCACCTCGCTGCATACTTCTCATCGCGAGCTCAAGCAGTGGGCACGTGAGATTACAGTAGTGGAGCCGTCGTTCGACGCTCAGAAGCCGCTGAAGTGGTCCAGCACGCCCCTCATCTTTGACGCCGAGGACCACCCTGACCGCACAACCGCGGTCAGGTGTTTGCCGTTGTTGGTCTCGCCAACGATACGCAACCTCAAGGTGAACAAGATGTTGGTTGACGGCGGGGCCGACCTGAACTTGATCTCGCCCGTCGTGGTCAAAAGGCTGCAAATTCCTGATGGAGACCTCGAGGAAACGGGCATGTTTCAAGGGGTCAATCCGGGGTGGAGCCAGCCGAAGGGGAAGGTCACACTGCCCGTGATGTTTGGAGGAGAGTTGAACTACAGGACAGAGAGGATCGTCTTCGACGTGGCCGAGATCCCCTTGCCCTACAACAGGATGCTCGGCCGCCCGGCACTAGCCAAGTTCATGGCAGCGTCACACTACGCCTACAACATGCTAAAGATGCCCGGGCCATTGACCATCATCTTCGTCCCCTCCGACAAGAAGGACGTGCTGATTTGCGTCGACCAACTCTACCGAGAAGCAGTTGCAGCAGCTGCCGTCAAGGCTCTTGCTTTTGCCGCTGAAGGCCTGGGAGGGAAGAAGAAGCCCGGCAAGACCTCTCGCACCCACTCCGGCCAGCTCATCTCCTCGGAGTGTTGTGCTACCGTCGAGGACGTGCTAGAGAGCTTTGTCGGCAAGAGCAAGAAATCCAGAGCTGAGCCACCGCAGACCAAGAAGGTGTCCGTCAGGGAGGATGGCATGGGAGGGGCCTTCACCATAGGCTCCACCATCGACCGCAAATAGGAAGGCGCGCTCGTCACCTTCCTGCGGGCGAATGTCGACGTGTTTGCGTGGCAAGCATCCGACATCGCCGGTGTTCCCAGGGAGGTGATTGAGCACCACCTAGCTGTCTGTCCTCATGCGCGGCCCGTCAAGCAGAAGGTCAGAAAGAAGGCTCTGGAGAGGCAGGAGTTCATCACAGAGGAGATCAGGAAGTTAGAAGCGGCAGGTTTGGTGAGAGGAGTTCTCCATCCGACGTGGTTGGCCAATCCGGTAGTGGTGGGGAAGGTAAATGGGAAGTGGAGGTTGTGTATTGACTACACAGATATCAATAGGGCTTGTCCTAAGGACCCCTTACCGTTGCCACGCATCGACCAGATTGTCGACTCCACGGCCGGGTGTGATCTACTGTCGTTCCTTGACGCCTACTCGGGCTACCACCAAATCTTCATGACAAGAGAAGATGAAGAGAAGACAGCATTCATCACCCCATGTGGTACGTATTGCTTTTTACGGATGCCTTTCGGGTTGAAGAGTGCTGGCTCGACGTTTGCAAGAGCAGTCCAAATTGCTTTTGAACCCCAGCTCCATAGAAATATGGAGGCATACATAGATGACATAGTGGTCAAAACCAAGGATGGGGCAACTCTTGTGCAAGATCTGGAAGAGACATTTGCCAACCTGCGCAAGATCAACCTTAAGCTGAACCCTGAGAAGTATGTCTTCGGCGTTCCGTCCGGCAAGCTTCTCGGATTCTTTGTGTCGTAGCACGGGATCGAGGTAAACCCAGACAAAATCAAGGCTATTGAGCAGATTGAGGCGCCCAAGCGGATAAAGGATGTGCGTCGGCTCACCCGCTGTGTCGCCGCCATGAGTCGATTCATCTCCAAGTCCGTTGAGTGTGCCCTCCCTTTTTCAAAATCTTGAAGAAGGCGGGCCCAATGGAGTGGACCCCAGAAGCCGAGGCAGCGTTGCAGGATCTGAAGAAATACCTTTCCTCCGTGCCAATACTGGTTGCGCCTAAACCACAAGAGCCATTGCTGTTGTATCTGGCGACGACAAATCAAGTGATCAGCGCCGCACTGGTGGCGCAGAGGGAGGTCGATGAGGAGGCAATGGCGACGGCAGAACCAACGGATGGCAAGCCAAAGATTCCCCCGGCAGGGCCTGGTGCCGGCAAGGCAAGGCCCCCGGCAGAGTCTGATGCCACCAAGGCAGTGCCCGCGCAGTCGAGTGAGGTGGTGCAGAAGAAGAAGAAGAAGATGCAACACCTGGTTTACTTTGTCAGCTCCCTCTTGCAGGGGGCTAGGTCGAGGTACTCCGGTGTGCAGAAATTGCTCTTCGACCTCCTTATGGCCTCGAGGAAGATGCGTCATTACTTCCAAGCCCACGAGATCACTGTCGTCACCCGCCTCCCATTGCAACGGATACTGCATAACCCAGAGGCGACCGGAAGGATTGTGGAATGGGCCCTGGAGTTGTCGAGCTTTGGGTTGAAGTTTGAAAGTACCTCGACAATCCAGAGCAGAGTCTTGGCGGAGTTCATTGTAGAATGGACCTCAACGCCCGACGAAGAAATCTAGGAGACCGCTCTCCCCAGCAAGGAAGCAGACTGCGACTGGATCATGTACTTTGATGGGGCTTTCTCGCTGTAAGGCGCCGGTGCCGGTGTGCTGCTTGTCGCGCCCATCGGAGAGCACCTCAATTATGTGATCCAGATGCACTTTCCCAGGGAGATGTCCACAAACAACACTACTGAATACGAGGGGCTGCTTGCCGGTCTCAGGATCGCGGCAGACCTCGGGGTGAAGAAGCTCATCGTTAGGGGTGACTCGCAGCTTGTCGTCAGACAAGTCAACAAGGATTACCAGAGCCCATTGATGGAGGCCTACGTAGATGAAGTGAGGAAGCTGGAGGAGCGCTTTGACGGTATCCAAGCAGAGCACGTTCCCCGAGCGGAGAACGACATCGCCGATTACCTATCGAAGCGTGCTGCATTCAAGCTACCTGTGGAACCAGGTACCTTTTTGCTCCGGTTAACTCAGCCATCCGTCGAACCGTCAATGGGGCAGAACAAGCGGAGGAAATCAGGTCCCGGCAAGCACTTTCCCGCCGAGCCCCCTAGGGCTGCCGGCAAGGATGTTGTCGTGCACACTGAGCCTGCCAAAGAGCAACTGGCTTCGGTAGGGCGTCAAGCCTTGGCCATGGAGACAGCCGCTCTCATGGCAGAAGAGATGCCTTTGGTCCTTGCCGTCGAGCCCTAGGCTCCGGCATGGGCGCATCATACCGTCTGATTCCTCCATACAGGGGAGCTTCCCGAGGAGCAGGAAGAAGCGGAAAAAGTAGCCTGTCGGTCTGCCCTATACCAGTTCATTGATGACGTCCTATACAGGAGAAGGCCGAACGATGTGAAATTGAAGTGCATCCCCCGGGAGGAAGGACTGGAGCTGTTGGCAGAGATACATGGAGGCATATGTGGCTCCCACATAGGGTCGAGGGCCCTTGCCGGCAAGGCGTTCCGGCAAGGTTTCTTCTGGCCCACCATCCTCCGGGATGCGATGACACTAGTAACCAAGTGTGAAGCGTGTCAGTTCCATTCAAAGAAGCTTCATCAACCAACTCAAGCCCTTCAGACAATCCCTCTCTCCTGGCCATTCTCGGTCTGGGGGCTCGATATACTGGGCCCCTTCCCCTGTGCTATCAGGGGCTTTGAGTACTTGTATGTTGCAATCGACAAGTTCACAAAGTGGCCGGAAGTGGAAGCAGTGAGAAAGGTGACAGCACAGTCAGCCGTCAAGTTCTTCAAGGGACTGGTCTGCCGCTTTGGTGTGCCAAGCAGAATTATCACCGATAATGGCACGCAGTTCACGAGCCACACCTTCATGCAGTACGTTCAAGACCTCGGCAACAAGGTCTGTTTTGCTTCCGTGGCACATCCCCGGAGCAATGGCCAAGCGGAGAGGGCGAATTATGAAGTGTCGCAAGGCCTAAGAACGAAGACCTTTGACAGGATGCACAAGAGTGGAAGGCGCTGGATTGATGAGTTGCCAGCGGTTCTTTGGTCGATCAGGGCAACGCCTAATCGAGCCACCGGTCAGACACCCTTTTCCCTAGTATATGGGGCGCAGGCAATTCTCCCCACGGAACTCATATACGGGTCACCTCGAGTGCTCGCTTATGATGAGCTTGAGCAAGAATAGTTGCGGCAAGATGACGCAACGCTCCTTGAGGAAGATCATCTTCGAGCGGCTGTGAGAGCAGCACGCTACCAGCAAGCCTTGCACCGCTACCGTAGCCGCAAGGTTCATGCCCAAAGCTTTGAGGAAGGCGACCTTGTTCTTCGGCGCGTTCAGTCGGCCAAGAATACCAACAAGTTGACGCCGAAGTGGGAAGGCCCTTATTGGGTAATACGAGTCACCAGGCCTGGTGCAGTCCGCCTGGAGACCGAGGATGCTGTTCCAGTGAGCAATTCTTGAAACATCGAGCATCTTCGCAAGTTTTACCCATAAGGCGTGGCTTGTCGGGCCCCCCAGCAAGCCACCTTTTGTACAACCTTTGTCGTCAAGGCATGTAACCCTCTGTACAAAGCCAGGCGCAGACCCTGAGCGTAAATAAAGGAAGCGCCGACGCCCTAACTAATAGCATGCATGCTAGGTTGAGTCTCTTCCTCGGTTAGGGTTGATAGTGCTTAGCAGCGACTAACCCCTAGCCTAGAGGTCGAGTGTGCGTCTTTTTTTGTTTTCTTTGCTTCGTAGGGCACTTCTGCTGAGCCACTTGGGAAAAGGAGCACAAACTGGCGCTCCGGCCCCGGCAAGGCAAGGCTGCTGGGGGCTGAAGATGTAAGGGTCCAGCCGCGGAGAACCAAGGTTGCCGGGGGCTGCGGATTCAGATAAGTCTTTCATCCCCCTGTTATGTGTTTCTGTATAGAACTGGGACATGTGAAGCCTTGTTTATGTCTTAAAACCACCGTGCACCCTTTTTCCTATACCCGAGAGTTAATTCCTGGGTCAGAATTTGGTAGTAGTTGCGGTGGCGAAGAGATGAACGAGGAGCCTAACTCTACTTCGCCCCTGCCTCCGCCAAAAGCGCGAGAATGATCGGCTGAAGAAGAGAAACGGCAGGGCATGTTGCCGGGCGATAACGTTTATTATAAAAATAACAAGGATTCATCCTTGGCATGGGCCTCGCTCACGCACGAAGAACCCTACAAGCACCCTTTTTCATTAAAAACGTCCCATACAGGTACAGTTCGTACGGAAAGAAAAACATGAACAAGGGGGATTACAAGCTTTAAATCTAACAAGCCCTGAAGGCTTACAGTGTAACGCCCTCGATGCGGCTATATCTCCCACGTGTCGAAGCACGACTTAGAGGCATAACCGCATTGAAAGCAATGTCGCAAGTGAGGTAATCTTTACACAACCCATGTAATACATAAGGGAAAGAGATACATAGTTGGCTTACAATCGCCACTTCACACAATTACAAGAGTAAAGCATTACATCAACCAAGTACAATCAGGGCCCGACTACGGAGCCAAAATAAAAGAAGAAACCCCAAAAGCGACAAAGGTCCCCGATCGACCCCAACTGGGCTCCACTACTGATCGACTGAAATGGAACAACACAATGAACAAGATCTTCATCGAGCTCCTCCTTGAGCTCGGGTGCGTCACCTGCACGGTTTCATCGGCACCTGCAAACTGGTTTTGGAAGTATCTGGTGAGTCACGGGGACTTAGCAATCTCACACCCGCGAGATCAAGACTATTTAAGCTTAAAGGTAGGACAGGGTAGTGAGGTGGAGCTGCAGCAAGCGACTAGCATATATGGTGGCTAACATACGCAAAAGAGAGCGAGAAGAGAAGGCAAAAGCACGGTCGAACAACTATGATCAAGAAGTGATCCTGAAACTACTTACGTCAAGCATAACTCCAACAACCGTGTTCACTTCCCGGACCCCGCTGAGAAGAGACCATCACGGTTACACACGCGGTTGGTGTATTTTAATTTAAGATCAACTTCGGGTTTTCTACAACCGGACATTAACAAATTCCCATCTGCCCATAACCGCGGGCACGGCTTTCGAAAGTTCAAACCCTGCAGGGGTGTCCCAACTTAGCCCATGATAAGCTCTCGCGGTCAACGAAGGATATTCCTTCTCCCCGGGAAGACCCGATCAGTCTCGGAATCCCGACTACAAGACATTTCGACAGTAATAAAACAAGTCCAGCAAAACTGCCGATGCGCCGACGTCCTGATAGGAGCTGCACATATCTCGTTCTCAGGGCAACACCGGATGAGCAGTATGTACGGCAACCGACGATACCCCAAGTTGCCCAGGGGCGGCACCGCAAGTGGCTCTAGTTTGGACCAACACTTAGACAAGCATTGGCCCGGGGGGCTAAATAAAGATGACCCTTGGGTTAATTACTCCCAAGGGAAAGTAGGTGGTGGTGAGGCAAATGGTAAAACCAATGTTGGGCCTCGCTGGAAAAGTCTTATTCAAAGAACTGTCAAGCGGGTCCCATAAATCACCCGACCGCGTTAGGGACGCAAAATCCGGGAACATAATACCGATATGACGGAAACTAGGGCGGCAAGAGTGGAACAAAACACCAGGCATAAGGCCGAGCCTTCCACCCTTTACCAAGTATATAGATTCATTAATTAAATAAGATATATAGTGATATCCCAACAACTAAACATGTTCCCAAACAAGGAACAACATCTCCATGTTCCAACAAGGAACAAACTTCATCTGCACCTGCAACTAACAACGCTATAAGAGGGGCTGAGCAGAGCGGTAACATAGCCAAACAACGGTTTGCTAGGACAAGGTGGGTTAGAGGCTTGGTTTGACAATATGGGAGGCCTGATAAGCAAGTGGTAGGTAACGCAGCATAGGCATAGCAAAAGAGCGAGCAACTAGCAAGCAAAGATAGAAGTGATTTCGAGGGTATGGTCATCTTGCTTGAAATCCCGCAAGGAAGAAGAACGAGTCCATGAAGAAGACAAACGAACGTAGTCGAACGGATCCTCACAACTTCGGAGCAAAACCGAAGCTAACGAGAGAAGCAACCCGGAAACAAACAAACAACATAGTAAACAACCATCACATACACATGGCATGATGCACAAACAAGTATGATGCATGTCCGGTTTAAATAAGCATGGCATGGCAAAATGCAACAGACAATTCTACAATTAAGTGGAGTTCAATATGCAACTCCGTTGCATATTGACGAAACACCACATCAATTATTTAGTTCTCTCTCGTCTATGTACCCAACAATGTTAAATGTTGATTAACATGGCAAGAGGTGAATAATATGAAAACTATCTATCTAGGCAAGTTTAAATGAGGCCGGAACAACAAACAACAATTCCGGAAAATCCTCATGTGCATATTCTAGATTTGGTACTGATCTGTCCTAAAGCATATTTTAATGTTGTTAAACAGGAAAATAAAGTGCAACATGTTAATCTATGCATTTTTCTACCCCATTTACGTATATAAATTATTAAATTCCGAGTTACGGTTATTTAGTTATGAAATAAAACATTTTAGCATGGCCTTTAAGCAAATTTAAGCATACAACAATTTAAACATTTTAATTATTGTTATAATGATGCGGATGACATATGCAAGTTTTAAGCAATTTTATGAAAAGGTTGACATCTAATATGATAGGGAGCATTTGGTCACCATGGCGGAACAAAAGGGGTGCCACGGCAACGATAACAAAAATGGTGCCACGGCAACATTCCGATGATCCGACAACTCATTGAGATGCCGGTGCAAAAGAAAGTGTGACGGAAGCGAGTTAAGCAAGATGGTGGGGTGTTCCCGGTTACCGGGTTCCCACGAGACGAAGGCATGGCAACGAGGAGAAACATGCAAGCGACAATTTCGGACACGGTGCAAACACGGGCATCTCATGCATCGTAAACATTCGTTCTCGGAAGGGCATCTCGGCGGTTATACCTTCGAAGCGTGCATTTACGGAACGAGTCGAGTTCGTAGTGGAAGTAGACGTTCTCGCGGCGGTAGTAGAGGTACTCGTTGATAGCCGTACACGTTTTCGTAGAGGTTCGGGGTCAACGACACGGAACTTGACGTCCTCAAGGTCTTCGAGGGTCGACGGTAGTGGTACTCGGTCGTTTCGAAGAGGTACTTGGGGTCTTCGAACTTGCCGGTCTCGTTCGCTTGACGGCGGTGGACGAACTTGACGGTCCCCGTCGTCCTGGTACTTGGCGTTACCCGGTTCGGTGACCGTTTTCTGCATCGGACGTCGAGGTACTTGGCGGATCCGTGGAGCTCGCGGTCTGTCGTGGTACTTGACGGTCTCGCACGGGGCAGCAACATGGCAGTCTTGGCGGCCAACAAAGGGCTAGAGCTCTGGCTTCCTGCTGCTGGTCGGAACGGCGAGGGGAAGCGAGGGAGTGGCTTGGGGCGGCGACGATGGGTGCAGGCGCGACGCTGAAGGAGGAAGGCCAAGGAGGACGGCGGTGCGGAGGCAGGGACCTTGAGGCGCGGCGCTCCGGCGAGCCGGGGCTTGGCGAGGCCAAGGCAGAGGAGGGACTGCCCGAAACAGGCCCAGAATGGGACGGAGACGGCGGGTCCAAGGCCAAGGTCGCCGGATCTGACGAAGAACATGGCCGGAGCGGCGGCGTGGCTCGCCGTTGACGAGGAAGAAGCAAGGCGCCGGACTCGCAGCAGGGGCTTCTAGAGGTTGGGGGCTCAGCGGCGGCGGCCATCACCGGAGGCGCCGGTGGAAGGAGGAGGCGGGGCGTGGGACTTGCGCGCCAAGGCGGGATGGAGGAGGAGCTGAGGACGGGGAGGGCGACGGGAACTGGAGGAGGACGAGCGAGGGGATCGGGCGCAGGGGCTCTCGCCCCTCTCTGGCGGCGCGAGCGGGGGAAGGAGGGAGAGACCAGGGGATCGGCAGGGGGGTTGGGCTAGGGTTAGGAGGGAGCGGATGGGGGCGGCTGGGCCTTAGAGACCGGCCCAGTGCGGGAGGTTGGGAGGCCTGGTTGGTTAGGCCCAAGAGGCCGGCGGGTGCAAGCTCTCTCTCTCCCTTTCTCTCATATTTTCCTTAACAGAAAAGAAATATTAGAGAGAAGAAAAAGAAAGAGAGGGTTAGGAAAAGAATTTGGGCACGCGGATAATTTTCACGGACTCATAAAAATGTGAGGAGTTTAAATGGCAAGAAGATTTTGGAGAACAATAAATTCGCACATGTTGAATTTAATGCAACGTGTTTGAATTTTGAAACCCATTCGAAAGGACTCTAAATGGGCTGAGATTATAGGGGGGTGACCCTACACACCAAATGTGATTTATGGGCAGATTTGGAACATTTATGAAGAAGTAAAATTGCAACTCAATTTTACTAAAAGGTCGAAAAGGAAGGATAGAAAGTTGAGTCGGATAAAAGAAGAGTTGAAGAATAATGCAAATGTGTTATGGGTGATCTCCAGTGAATGGAATATTTATAATAGCTCCCTAATAATATTGGGAGTATATGTTCTAAAGAGAAATCACCATTGTGAATTATCCCTCGATTTAAATGGACCGAAGATCCATACGGTTTATTTACTTGAGTTTTAAAAAGGGGTGCAAGATGCCATGATGCAATGCACGTGAAGCAAAGAGATGAGATGCAAGACATGAACAAAAATGCAAAACAAAAACAAAAACCCAACCACGAAGGAATTATCATATCACATCTCCGGAAAAGGCAAGAGTTGGAGATACGAATATGGAAAGTTGCATCCGGGGCGTTACAACACTCCACCACTACAAGAGGATCTCGTCCCGAGATCTAGGACGGCACCGGAGGGAAAAGGAAGAGGAAGATAAGAGGTAAAACTAAGTTGCTTCTTTTACAAACGAGTGAAACCAAGGAACCTTGCGAGGTCGCAAAGCTTGAAGAAATGACACGACGGAGATGAACAAAATTTAAAACACTCCGTTCAGGAAGAGGAACAAGGAACATTGCGAGAACCTTGTAGGTTGAAGGACATGAAACAAGAGCTTAACGGATCAAAATTAATATGAAAGCACACCGGTAGAAAATGAAAGGAATTAACATGAACTTGAGAAGAAGGAATGATACTTGACGAAATGAACAACACACTGCCTCGAAAACAATTATAAGAATGACACAAGGGGTAAGAATGATTCCAAACAGCACCTCGTTTGAGAAGAGAGGATAAACTTGATAAGATGATAGAACTTGAATGAAGGACACGACACCCCGGTTAAATCGATAAGCAAAGAAAAAGGACATGATCTTCACGATTAGAGATGATGATTGAAAAGAGCAACCTCACAATGCTTCCGGAAGAAGGAATAGAAGATAGATCGTTGGGATAAGGGACGAAGAAGAAAATGACAACTTCTGCCACAAATGAGCTTGTAAAAGCATCTTTAGGAGAAGGGTCGAACGGAGTTGTTGGAAAACCAACAACGAAAAGAACAAGGTTGTAGTGGGCTTATGGAAACATCTCAAAATTATGAGGTGAGCTTCTGCCACTAACCAAAACAATAGATTGGATTGATATCAACAAGGGGACGAGAAAGTTATTTCACCGAGAGGACAAATGAAGAAGTTGGGTCATTTATAAGCACCATAAATAGCAACAATCCTTAGGGAAAGCTTTAGGTGAAATATAACCCAAGATAACTCCAATGAAGAGATTGATGGATTTAAATATCTCATTCTTGACAACAAGTGAATCATGAAACATGAACTCAACTTATCAACAATGACATAATACCACCTCGAATGATAAGGTTGAAAGAATTGCATTTTGGAATGCAAGATGAAGAATACTTGAACTCCTCAAGACAAAACATGTGTTGAAACACCATGTTTATTTTAGAGTATGACTTGACGGATCATACTTCGAGAGAAATCTTGAAGAACAATTGAAGATTGAAAAGAATCGTTGGCAAACCACCATGTAGAGCCTCCATAAATAACTCCGGTAAAAAGGATGATAAATCGAAAGAGAAGTTGAGAACACAAGGTGAAGCCTTGAAGTGATAAGATGAAGCTTTGAAATGATATAACCGAGAAAAGTTGGAACTCCAGAAAGAAAGATGAACAAATGAAATTAAGAATTTTTGATAAGTCTCTGGAATAAGGAATTGAATTTACTCGATGAAACAAGAATAAGAATTACATTATGCTTATCCTTCACCAATTTAAATTGATGAAAAGCAACGGATTTGGCATACTACTTATTCTCGTAGAAAGGATCAAGAGAGATAAAGCACAAACTTGGGAAGGTCTTCAACAAATCACCGGTAGGATTGAAACAACAAATAAATTAATATGAGAACATAGGAAGAGGAATCTTGAACGAGCCACCGTAACAATTTAAAATGGACGAAGAAAAGATAAAGAAACACCAGGAAGAATTAGCAAATGAACAAAGATGCTTGTTAGGATTTAGATACATGAGAACGAAGAGATCACGAACTGATTAGAGAATATTAAAAGATGCACCGGTAAGATTTGGAGAACGATAGACGAAGCTGAGAATGAATAATTCTTCTGAAATGATGGCCTTCGGAGAATCAAACTGAAAAGACTCCTGAAATGCTCCGGATGGGTGAAAATTATTCTCACAATCGAAAACAATTATGAGAGGATGGCAACAAGCTAGAACAATGAATCTTGAAGAGAATGGAGCAAGATTTAAGAGAAACTCTTCTTCGGTCTTCAAATGTTGAGAATGACAATGAGAAACACCACCATGAATTGTTGAGGCACTCCGAAATGTGAATTGGAAAGGTTGAACCAATGATGAAAAGAATTTGAAGATCTTGGAGAAAGAAATATGACTGATGGAATACATACTTACATCACACTTAGAAATGGATTTGGGAATAACTCCGGAAAAATTAGAAGAGTCAGGTAAGATCCTGGGAAAAGACCTGTGGGTTAGGGCCCACTCAAAAGAAAACACCGTTGAACACTTTTAAAGAGAGGTTGCATCGGTTGAATTAAATGGCTTGAATGAGATAATATCCTCAAAAGAACTTGAGTGAATTGAGAATGGAAACTTGAATCTTCTGAGATACCTTCATCACTCCGGAACAATTGAATAGCGAGAAGTGGATGATTAAGAGGTGCACCGGTACGAGAAAAAACATATGAAACGAGGAAAAGATATGATCGATAAAGCTTGAATTGAGTCCACCGGAGTAGAAAAGAATGACGAATGATGAACTTGAAACTCCTGACCATCTTCATGATAATCACCGGATAAGAACATTGAAGGAAAGAATGAAGAAACTTCCATCAATAAAAAGGATACTTGATTGAGAAATCTGAGTACTTGAAGAAAGAGGGTGGGAGGGCGGGAAAAACATAGACAATTTGGAACGGATGAAGCAAACACCGTTGAGAAGAAGTGATAATTGATCTTGCGAATGTTGAAGTGATCGGATCCACTTGAAGAGAGACACACCGGTTGAAAAAGAATTAACATGACAACCTCGATGATCAAGAAGGATTAGTATCCACATAGGAATATGAGAACACCATTTAGAGAAAAGGTATGGAATCAACACTTGACATTGAAGCAACTCGAATACCACAAATAATACAAAATAAAGGATTTGGCTTGCAGAATAAGCCGGAAACAAACATATGATAGATCCCATATCGTATCATGTGTCTGTTGGAAAGATATCCTAAGAGATACTTGAATTCCCACTTATAAACTCCCGAAACTTTCTGGTTATTCAATCAGGTGTTGGGGATACACGGGACACAAAATATATCACCCAAACTAACAATACCTAGATCCAGCTGTATCCATCCTTCAACACATAACCAAGAAACCTTCGGAAATTGTCTACCTCAACCTTCGAAAAGCATCCGTTATACGAGTTATGGCAATACTCCCGCACTCGCCTCAGTACTGGGCTATCAGAGTTATCTCACCAACAACTGTACAAAAGAGATTTTCGATGTCGGCGTACTAAACTCAGGTATTCCAGAACTGTAACGATAAAATTATGACGACAACACCTCGGAGCTCAACTCCCCGGGACACCTCCACTAAAACCCCTGCTGACGGGAGGCAACCAAGACAATGTTGTCATCATAAAACCATCGGAACGATTCTAAGATACCCGCGTGATCCTAAAAATTTTTTTAGTGAAATTTGAGAAGAGAAGAGTCAAAACTCTACGTCAGGATGCCTTACCAGAGCGATGAGGAGACTGGGAAGTAAAAAGAATTCCTAAACTCTCCGATATATAATTCCTAAATGACTCAAAACATTTTTTTCTAGACACAACTCGGCCGCTAAAAACGATCAATCAGTGGGGGCTCCTAAGGTCGGGGAAGGCTCTGATTACCAACTTGTAACGCCCTCGATGCGGCTATATCTCCCACATGTCGAAGCACGACTTAGAGGCATAACCGCATTGAAAGCAATGTCG
The DNA here is from genome assembly GCA_032464435.1 of Aegilops umbellulata. NCBI lineage: Eukaryota > Viridiplantae > Streptophyta > Magnoliopsida > Poales > Poaceae > Aegilops > Aegilops umbellulata. The sequence goes on from CP136058.1 coordinate 340,157,159, forward strand.
CAAGTGAGGTAATCTTTACACAACCCATGTAATACATAAGGGAAAGAGATACATAGTTGGCTTGCAATCGCCACTTCACACAATTACGAGAGTAAAGCATTACATCAACCAAGTACAATCAGGGCCCGACTACGGAGCCAAAATAAAAGAAGAAACCCCAAAAGCGACAAAGGTCCCCGATCGACCCCAACTGGGCTCCACTACTGATCGACTGAAATGGAACAACACAATGAACAAGATCTTCATCGAGCTCCTCCTTGAGCTCGGGTGCGTCACCTGCACGGTTTCATCGGCACCTGCAAACTAGTTTTGGAAGTATCTGGTGAGTCACGGGGACTCAGCAATCTCACACCCGCGAGATCAAGACTATTTAAGCTTAAAGGTAGGACAGGGTAGTAAGGTGGAGCTACAGCAAGCGACTAGCATATATGGTGGCTAACATACGCAAAAGAGAGCGAGAAGAGAAGGCAAAAGCACGGTCGAACAACTATGATCAAGAAGTGATCCTGAAACTACTTACGTCAAGCATAACTCCAACAACCGTGTTCACTTCCCGGACCCCGCCGAGAAGAGACCATCACGGTTACACACGCGGTTGGTGTATTTTAATTTAAGACCAACTTCGGGTTTTCTACAACCGGACATTAACAAATTCCCATCTGCCCATAACCGCGGGCACGGCTTTCGAAAGTTCAAACCCTGCAGGGGTGTCCCAACTTAGCCCATGATAAGCTCTCGCGATCAACGAAGGATATTCCTTCTCCCCGGGAAGACCCGATCAGTCTCGGAATCCCGGCTACAAGACATTTCGACAGTAATAAAACAAGTCCAGCAAAACCGCCCGATGCGCTGACGTCCCGATAGGAGCTGCACATATCTCGTTCTCAGGGCAACACCGGATGAGCAGTACGTACGGCAACCGACGATACCCCAAGTTGCCCAGGGGCGGCACCGCAAGTGGCTCTAGTTTGGACCAACACTTAGACAAGCATTGGCCCGGGGGGCTAAATAAAGATGACCCTTGGGTTAATTACTCCCAAGGGAAAGTAGGTGGTGGTGAGGCAAATGGTAAAATCAATGCTGGGCCTCGCTGGAAAAGTCTTATTCAAAGAACTGTCAAGCGGGTCCCATAAATCACCCGACCGCGTTAGGGACGCAAAATCCGGGAACATAATACCGATATGACGGAAACTAGGGCGGCAAGAGTGGAACAAAACACCAGGCATAAGGCCGAGCCTTCCACCCTTTACCAAGTATATAGATGCATTAATTAAATAAGATATATAGTGATATCCAACAAGTAAACATGTTCCCAAACAAGGAACAACATCTCCATGTTCCAACAAGGAACAAACTTCATCTGCACCTGCAACTAACAACGCTATAAGAGGGGCTGAGCAGAGCGGTAACATAGCCAAACAACGGTTTGCTAGGACAAGGTGGGTTAGAGGCTTGGTTTGACAATATGGGAGGCATGATAAGCAAGTGGTAGGTAACGCAGCATAGGCATAGCAAAAGAGCGAGCAACTAGCAAGCAAAGATAGAAGTGATTTCGAGGGTATGGTCATCTTGCCTGAAATCCCGCAAGGAAGAAGAACGAGTCCATGAAGAAGACAAACGAACGTAGTCGAACGGATCCTCACAACTTCGGAGCAAAACCGAAGCTAACGAGAGAAGCAACCCGGAAACAAACAAACAACATAGTAAACAACCATCACATACACATGGCATGATGCACAAACAAGTATGATGCATGTCCGGTTTAAATAAGCATGGCATGGCAAAATGCAACAGACAATTCTACAATTAAGTGGAGTTCAATATGCAACTCCGTTGCATACTGACGAAACACCACATCAATTATTTAGTTCTCTCTCATCTATGTACCCAACAATGTTAAATGTTGATTAACATGGCAAGTGGTGAAGAATATGAAAACTATCTATCTAGGCAAGTTTAAATGAGGCCGGAACAACAAACAACAATTCCGGAAAATCCTCATGTGCATATTCTAGATTTGGTACTGATCTGTCCTAAAGCATATTTTAATGTTGTTAAACAGGAAAATAAAGTGCAACATGTTAATCTATGCATTTTTCTACCCCATTTACGTATATAAATTATTAAATTCCGAGTTACGGTTATTTAGTTATGAAATAAAACATTTTAGCATGGCATTTAAGCAAATTTAAGCATACAACAATTTAAACATTTTAATTATTGTTATAATGATGCGGATGACATATGCAAGTTTTAAGCAATTTTATGAAAAGGTTGACATCTAATATGATAGGGAGCATTTGGTCACCATGGCGGAACAAAAGGGGTGCCACGGCAACGATAACAAAAATGGTGCCACGGCAACATTCCGATGATCCGACAACTCATTGAGATGCCGGTGCAAAAGAAAGTGTGACGGAAGCGAGTTAAGCAAGATGGTGGGGTGTTCCCGGTTACCGGGTTCCCACGAGACGAAGGCATGGCAACGAGGAGAAACATGCAAGCGACAATTTCGGACACGGTGCAAACACGGGCATCTCATGCATCGTAAACATTCGTTCTCGGAAGGGCATCTCGGCGGTTATACCTTCGAAGCGTGCATTTACGGAACGAGTCGAGTTCGTAGTGGAAGTAGACGTTCTCGCGGCGGTAGTAGAGGTACTCGTTGATAGCCGTACACGTTTTCGTAGAGGTTCGGGGTCAACGACACGGAACTTGACGTCCTCGAGGTCTTCGAGGGTCGACGGTAGTGGTACTCGGTCGTTTCGAAGAGGTACTTGGGGTCTTCGAACTTGCCGGTCTCGTTCGCTTGACGGCGGTGGACGAACTTGACGGTCCCCGTCGTCCTGGTACTTGGCGTTACCCGGTTCGGTGACCGTTTTCTGCATCGGACGTCGAGGTACTTGGCGGATCCGTGGATCTCGCGGTCTGTCGTGGTACTTGACGGTCTCGCACGGGGCAGCAACATGGCAGTCTTGGCGGCCAACAAAGGGCTAGAGCTCCTGGCTTCCTGCTGCTGGTCGGAACGGCGAGGGGAAGCGAGGGAGTGGCTTGGGGCGGCGACGATGGGTGCAGGCGCGACGCTGAAGGAGGAAGGCCAAGGAGGACGGCGGTGCGGAGGCAGGGACCTTGAGGCGCGGCGCTCCGGCGAGCCGGGGCTTGGCGAGGCCAAGGCAGAGGAGGGACTGCGCGAAACAGGCCCAGAATGGGACGGAGACGGCGGGTCCAAGGCCAAGGTCGCCGGATCTGACGAAGAACATGGCCGGAGCGGCGGCGTGGCTCGCCGTTGACGAGGAAGAAGCAAGGCGCCGGACTCGCAGCAGGGGCTTCCAGAGGTTGGGGGCTCAGCGGCGGCGGCCATCACCGGAGGCGCCGGTGGAAGGAGGAGGCGGGGCGCGGGACTCGCGCGCCAAGGCGAGGTGGAGGAGGAGCTGAGGACGGGGAGGCGACGGGAACTGGAGGAGGACGAGCGAGGGGATCGGGCGCAGGGGCTCTCGCCCCTCTCTGGCGGCGCGAGCGGGGGAAGGAGGGAGAGACCAGGGGATCGGCAGGGGGTTGGGCTAGGGTTAGGAGGGAGCGGATGGGGGCGGCTGGGCCTTAGAGACCGGCCCAGTGCGGGAGGTTGGGAGGCCTGGTTGGTTAGGCCCAAGAGGCCGGCGGGTGCAGGCTCTCTCTCTCCCTTTCTCTCATATTTTCCTTAACGAAAAAGAAATATTAGAGAGAAGAAAAAGAAAGAGAGGGTTAGGAAAAGAATTTGGGCACGCGGATAATTTTCACGGACTCATAAAAATGTGAGGAGTTTAAATAAAATGGCAAGAAGATTTTGGAGAACAATAAATTCGCACATGTTGAATTTAATGCAACGTGTTTGAATTTTGAAACCCATTCGAAAGGACTCTAAATGGGCTGAGATTATAGGGGGGGTGACCCTACACACCAAATGTGATTTATGGTCAGATTTGGAACATTTATGAAGAAGTAAAATTGCAACTCAATTTTACTAAAAGGTCGAAAAGGAAGGATAGAAAGTTGAGTCGGATAAAAGAAGAGTTGAAGAATAATGCAAATGTGTTATGGGTGATCTCCAGTGAATGGAATATTTATAATAGCTCCCTAATAATATTGGGAGTATATATTCTAAAGAGAAATCACCATTGTGAATTATCCCTCGATTTAAATGGACCGAAGATCCATACGGTTTATTTACTTGAGTTTTAAAAAGGGGTGCAAGATGCCATGATGCAATGCACGTGAAGCAAAGAGATGAGATGCAAGACATGGAAAAAAAATGCAAAACAAAAACAAAAACCCAACCACGAAGGAATTATCATATCACATCTCCGGAAAAGGCAAGAGTTGGAGATACGAATATGGAAAGTTGCATCCGGGGCGTTACATACAAACTACAAAAGATATGAGCTGCTCGTAATCCCTTTCTTGTCCCCCTCCTCAGGAGGTAGGTCAAGGAAGCAAAAGGGCAAAAGGGGCGCCTAGGCGAACTACGAGCAGCAGAAAGCACCAAGAGAACACCTCGGTGGCTGCCCACGGGTGGGCCGGTGATGACGGTGCCGGGAAACACTACAAAAAAAAGACACATCCGTGACATTTTCGGCCGAACGAAAAAAAATTTTGTCATACATATGACACTTCTATGACGATAATTGTGACAAAACACGGTATCATCATAGATGTGGTGGGCTCCTATTTCTATGACAAAAAATCATGACAGAAAATGGGCTTTTCGTCCTGGGCGGGCCGGAGATGCAGCTGCATGACATTCTTTGGGCCGTCCATGACGGAAAAAACCGTTGTAGAAGCAAGGGGGAGGAAAATTTCGGGGAGTTCCCGGTTACGGTGGGAGGTCGGGGGCCGAGCGATGCGCGTTTCTCTCGTACACATACGCACGTGTGAGCGAGGCGTTGGCTCTAACTGAACCCGAGCGAGGCGTTGGGCTCTAACTGAACCCGAGCGATTGCACTGCAGGCTACGCGTTATTGAACCCGAGCGATCGATCGATGGCTGTTAACTGAACCCGATCGAGCGATTCCTTGGCTACTGCTGCTAACTAAAGCCGATCGATGTGATGAATAGTGAGCGTTGTGGGGGCGGGGGGGGGGGGTTGGATGAACAGTGAGCGGTGGTGTTGCCTCTAGATGAACAGGACCCCGTGGTGTGGTGGAGGGCTGGATGAACAGTAGACGGTGGAGGGGTGCCCGTGGAGGGGTGGATGAACAGGACCCCGTGGTGTGGAGGGCAGGATGAACAGTAGACGGTGGAGGGGTGCCCATGGAGGGGTGGTTGAACAGGACCCCATGGTGTGGAGGGCTGGATGAACAGTAGACGGTGGAGGGGTGGTTGAACAGTAGCCGGTGGAGTAGGGCGCGGTGGAGGCTGGATGAACAGGAGCCCGTGGAGGCTGGAGGAGGTCGACGGTGGATGAACAGTAGCTCGTGGAGGCTGGAGGGGGTGGACGGTGGAGATGAACAGTATCCCGTGGAGTCCCATTTTGCGGTACGCCACACCCCTCCCGATGAATAGGACCCCCGTTTCGACCGTAGCGCTCCAACACAAGTCCGTTTCCTCCATTTTGCGGTACGCCACACCCCTCCCGATCAACAGGACCCCCGTTTCGACCGTAGGAGGTCCGTTTCCTCCGTTTTGCGGTATGCCACACCCCTCCCGATCAACAGGACCCCCGTTTCGATCGTAGGAGGTCCGTTTCCTCCGTTGTGCAGTACGCCAGGCCTCGTTTCCATCGCCTCTTCCGTCCAAGCCCTCCCGATGAACACGACCACGCATTCCGTTCCGACCCAGCCGGTTGGCTCCCACGCGTTCCGTTGCCTCCCGATGAACACGACGCATTCTGTTGCCTCCCCATGAACACGACGCATTCCGTTGCCTCCCCATGAACACGACACGAACACGACGACAACGTTGTTTCTCCGTTCTGACCCAGCCATGTACACGAGCCCTGGCCGTACGTATGCGCGAGTAGGCGTTCGAGACCCCGCCCGTATGTACACATACGTGGCCGTATTTTCCTTCTTGCACCCTGGCCGCTGTATGTACGTGTACATGCTACGTGCGCGCCTCTACTACGACACGTACGCGCCTCTACTACGACACGTGTGCGCCTCTACATCCACCAGTATATATGTACGTACATGTTCGCGACCAGAATGACAACGCTACGTACGCTTCGAATAGGTGGGTCCCGACTGTCAGGCACTTCCTTGCCTGCGAAGATGTAGCTGGTGGGTCCCAGCAGTCAAGGGGGCGAAATACGGTGGCCCGTCCGGTGGGTCCCCACTGTCAGGTGAAGGAAACATTATTTTGCACGTAATAAGGAGGCACTTCCTTGCTGCGGCCGTGGACCCAGCTGTCAGCCTCTCCACATACAGTCCATGTCCGATGGCAGTCGTTCCTTGACCACGTTGACCACGCCGCACCGAGAGCACCAGGGCGGTGGACGACGGCGAGGCCTAGGAAGGGGACGACGCGGAGCCGGTGAAGACGCGGCAGTGGATGCCCACGCGGAGAGGAGTATGAGGGTTCACTCGTTCGACTGCGGTGTGAGGCTGCCGTAGCCGCAGGGCCTGGCCAGCGGTGGAAATAGTAGGGGGCGTTGAGGCCTCCGTGGTAGCACAGCCGGCCACGGGAGGCAGGAGCAGGCGACACGACCGGTGCTGCTTTGGGCGGCTGGAGCAAGAAGACCAGAGGTTGAAGAAGCACTACGGCCGTTGGATGGACATCGTACGATCACTGGAGCTAGAATCGTGCATATTGACCAAGTTGACAAAGCCCTCCGTCCCCGTCAACTTAGTAGGCCCACAAGTCAGCCTCCCACCAAGGTGGGTCCCAGCTAGCAGGGGGTATTCATTTTTTTGTGCGTAATAAGGAGGCACTTCCGGTGGGTCCGAGCTGACAGCATATATATATGTGATCAGATCACATGTTGAAGTCCTATTTACGCATGTGCCTCACAAATCTATCTTCTTGTAGGTGAACTGTTCAAAAAACAAGGACAACCGTATGGAAGTGAAATTCCAACAGACGACAGGATCTCGTAGCTATATTGCACACTGTGAGGCTCTTGTAATTAGCTGTTGTTTCACTCTTTTCGTTGTACCATATTATCAGATCTATATTGACTTGTTCCAAATGCAGAGGAAAGCCCGCAAGGACCAAAAAGTACCTGAACCAAATGCTGTGGAAATCTTCAAGGACTGTCACACCAGCAAGAAGAAGGGCATGACTACACCAGTCAAATCCGCTGTTGTAAGTCCTTAATCCTCATGCCTACTTACTCTGACTTGTGCCTTGAACTGTATGGTTTGCAGCCAATGTCTATTACTCTTTTCAATTTTATACACAATTGTCTTAGCGTATCATTGCACCTTACAAGGTTTAAAAGAGAGGAGTGATGTTCCTTTGATCTTGACCCGTAATCTAGTTCCGTGCTGGACTTGCCCACACAACGTTACAATTGCCTGTTTGTCTGTTCTCAGTTGTTTTGTGATATGAATGATGTCATACTATGCTTACCGTATTATAAACTTCGTCTCTTCATCCTTAGCCCTCAATACAATGTGAAGAAATAGACAATACATTAGCGATGGTACATGGTCATATGTTTGGAACCTGGTTTTATTATGAACTTTGCAATAAAATACAACTAATATTTTACATGGGTTCACCAGAATAAGTTCAGTATATAGACCAAAGCTATTTTGTTTGGTTTTGCTGCCTCCTTAATATCTTCTGTTCTGGTAATACTAATGTAAAACCTCAACTTTTCAGCAAGCTATGGAAAAATGGTGGAACCGCCACCTTCTGAAGGTGGCGAGGCAACTATAACCTTAATGTCAGCTCTTGCTGCAGTGGGTCAGTACCTGTCCACTAACAGTGCCAAAAGCACGTTCCTGCGTAATACTGGGTTGGTTGTTAAGGCAATATCATCCAAACTGCCTCATGATCAAGATATGCAAGCTCAAAGTAATGTTGTATCTGCGCTCCAGACACAAGTCCATTCCCTAACAGAGACCCTTTGTGAAACAAGGAGAAACATTGCTCAATGTCGTCAAGATATGCATGGTTTTGAAACCAGACTATCAGACATTTGCTATGTTGTTCAGGAGCCTAGGGGAAATGAAGGCGAGGGTTATGGTGCTCCATCGGACAATACAACATGAAAACGTAACAGTCAGGTCAAATGAACTGAGCTTCTGAACTTCTGGTGGTGCATTTATCTGCTAGACTGTTAAGTTTTATGCCAACCTTCCTTTTGTTATATAGTTGTAATTTGTTTTGGTGCGATAAAAAAATTATTCTTAACATGCAGCCACCCCCTGAAGAAAACTAGAAGCCATTTTTGTATAGTGTAGGGTGTTCCCTATATTTGCACTGGTGGCGATCTTTGATGCCGAGTGGACGTAATCTGTGCAATCGCCTTAATAGCCTAGCGTTAGTTTTGGCCTTATTTATTTCCTAGTCTTCTTTTTCCCTGGTTTGCTAGTGGCCGCAACTACCATGGGCCATATACGGGCCGTAGGATCCATGGGTCTCCTATGGGCCGTCAATAAATGGGCCTGTAATCGGTGGGCCTCGGGCCGTCGGATAAATGGGTTTACATGGGCCATAATCGGGCGTAATTGGTATCAGCCCAGCACGGTAACAGGCCGTTAACAGGCCATAGGAAAACAAAGGCTTAATTCTGTCAAAGGCATAACGGGTCGTTAATGGGCCAGAATATAGGACGGGCTGGAAACAGCGCAACGGGTTAACAGGCCAAAAACGGGCCGACTCTCGCCATGGACCGAATTTGGCCCATTAGGGTAACAGACCAGTAACGGCCGACTCTTGCCATGGGCCGAATTTGGCCCATTAGTGGAACAGGCCAGTAACGGGCTGACTCTTGCCATGGGCCGAATTTGGCCCATTAGGGGAACAGACCAGTAATGGGCCGGAAGTAATCGAGGGCCGAAAAGGAGCCCAAGAATGTATGGGCCGTCAATAGGCCGAAAGCTAACACGGGCTGGAAACGGCCCATGTAAATCACGGGCCGTTAACGGGTATAAAGAAAATTACTGTTCATTATGGGCTAGACTCACCATGGGCCTGTAATGGGCTGAAAGATACAAAGGCCTCATATGGGCCGAAAGACGTCGTGGGCCATACATGGGCCAAAAGTGAAATGGGCTGGTATTATATTCGACGGCCCAAATGATGTTGTTGGGCCGATTTCCTTTAGGGCCTAACGGGCCATGAGTTAACGGGCCGTAAAATGGGCTATTTGCGAAGAAACCGTTAACGGGCTTTTCATGGGCCAACCCGTTAACTTTTGACCAAGTCAAACGGGCCAGCTTTGTAAGCTAAATGGGCCACTATTGGGCCGTGCCACGTGTCGACATATCATAGGCGCCTATCTGACCCACTGACGAGCTGACACGTGTTTCGTCTGGCCAATAAGAATTTTACACGTGGAAATTTCCCATTGGTCGGGGCTGTTAACGGGTTATCGGATCCAAAACCCGACCCGATAGCTTAACGGCGTTCCATTATGGTGGATGCCACGTGTCGGTCACCCTTGACGAAAGCACTTCTGTGACACGCGATTTATCGTCATGGAAGTGGACACTTCCGTGGTGATAATTTTGGTAATGTCATGGAACACTTCTACGACAGCACAGGTATGACTATCTTGATTCTGTCATAAATTTGTCATGGATGTACATGCATGACAAAAAAAGCGACCTACGGTGACAAACACGTATCATCACGGAAGTGTATTTTTTGTAGTGAAAGGAGCTGGAAGACGTTATGGCAAGTTGCCAAGCACGCGACGAAGGCGTCGGTGTTCGCGTACTCCAAGTTGACGGCCTTGCCGCCCGCTCTCTTCCTCTTCCGCAGCCCCCCGACGCCAACCGCCCAAGGAGACGGCCCCGAGAAGTTCAAGGAGCTGGCCCCTCCCCCGGCAAAACCCCGCCGGAGGAGCGGCCAGGTGCAGATGCTGCTGCTACCGCACCCGCCCAGGCGCGGGGCGTCCGACGCCTAGTCGGACTCGTCCCCGTCATCTGCCCCGCTGTCCTCCTCGTCACTTTCGCTCGAGGAAGAGCTTCCATCGTTGGAATCTCCGTCGGAGGAGCTCTCCATGCAGCACTTCAGGCGAGTTCCAAGATCTCCGAAGACCTTGACGGAGAGCAGGCCGTCCACCATTAATTTGAAGTAGAGGACGAGCCCCGCCGTCAGGCTGTGGATGCGAACAAACATCTTCCATCCACGGTGGAGGTACATGACCCGAGGAGCCGGGAAGTCGACGTCGACCCGCGTGCCCCCATTCCCACAGCCCCTTAGGTGCAATCTGAGGGTCTGGGGCAGGTCACACTCCATCTCCCGGGCAAACGGGGCGGGAAGACGAAGATGGCGACGCGGAGGCCGGTGCATCCTGATGAAGAACTCGCGAGGCTGGTCTCCAACGTGGCCCTCCGTCGGGAAAGGCATCATTGGCGGGGGCAAGGCCGGCGCGCCGCCCCGTCCTCCTCTTCCCCGGGCACCACGATCTCTGCCACGGCCTCGCCCCCTCCCCCTTCCCCCCATGGCCGGCTCCACCACCGCGGGCTCAGGAGGAGGAGGGACGCGCTGTCGAGCGGCGACACTCGCCGCCATCGTCGAGGGACCGGGGTTCCCCTGCTCCATGGTGGATGAGAGGAAGAAGCAGAAGCAGGAGGAGATAGAAGATAAAAGAGTGTGGAGTGCCATTCCCCCTTCCCTCTCCTTATAAAGGGGCGGGGCCGGGGCTCGGCCGCCCCGCTCAGCCAATCCAGCCACCGGGGGCGCAGGGAATCGGGACCGACCCGCTGCCCCAACCAGTGACGGCCCGGTTTCCCGCCTCCACAACTCGCCACCTGCATGAAAGACGCGTGGCGAGCGTGCAGGGTCGAAAGGACGAGTAAGGCGACCGTTCCCCGCCCCATGATCAAGGGGCGTGGGCGCCTTGAAGACTGCGACCCGAGTCCATCCAGTAAATGAGCCGCGCCTCCACGCCTCTCTCTTTTATGGGGAAGGCGCGAGCCGCCTCTTTACCATGATGTGACGCATGCGTGCGGAAACTGCCCCAGGCATGCCGCCCACGTCACACGCACCCCTCCACGTCGCGCATTCAATGCGGGTCGTGGGGAAGCGCAGTAGAAGGAAAGATTACCGCGGTAAAATCCGCCCCTCCTGCCCGCGCACCGTTCTGGGCCTGGCCCAACAACTTGTCGCGCTTATGTGTGGCCCAGGCCCGGGGGCTCCTTTCAGTGTACAAAAGTAGGGGCGCACCTTTGTACCCCTTTACTTGTGCACGGGCAGTCAGAGCCGCGCGCCACGGCCACAGGTAGCAGGGCAAAGGAGGGAAGCCGGAGAGAAGTCGAAGCCCAATACAAGACGATCAAGGCAACGCTAAGGCCAAGAACACAAAGAAGCAGAGGGACGGAGCAGTTCCCCCCGGCAAGACCCTTGCCGGGGGCAGCCTCAGCAGCCCGGGCAAGACCCTTGCCGGAGCAGCAAGCCCAGACACCAACAGAGCGAGCCGCCCTTGAGCCACAGGTTCCAACCCAACCAGGTACGATTGGGCCAGGGCTCGGGAGGCACTTCTGTGGTGGCATGCAGATCTTTGTCAAGACCATAGTTATATGAGATCAAGATGAGGACCAGAAGACGGCAACCCTCGGCAGGATCCTTGCCGAGGAAAGCCACAAGACCCCCGGCAAGATCCTTGCCGGGGACGACTGCGCATCGCGGCAAGACCCTTGCCGGGCCACCCGGCAAGACCCTTGCCGAGAACGCCAATAGGGCCACCACTAGGCCCGCACCAGCCAAGTCTCCACCGCCACTCACATGCAGTTGCCAGCCCGACCAGCTAGGCTGACACCTGCGTGGCAACGTGCAGCTTCCGGACCAGATCAGCGAGTGCGTGTGTGGCGGCACGCAGACCTTTGCGAAGACCCTACCACCGCACCACCTCAGCTACTTGCCTGCCTACATGGCGCCACATGCATCGCTGGCCAGGGCGCGTGTCGACACAAGGAGGAGCGGCAACGGACGCGACGGGCTCCGTTCCCGTCCCCGATAAAGCATAGGGACACCTCAGCGACGCATTAAATGCGTCTTGTTCTGTAATATGGGCGATAAGCTCATAGTACTGTATGCCTTTCCACCTCATGTGTGCCACTGTGGCAGCCCCTTTCGACTATAAAAGGAGGCCCATGGCGTACTGGAGAAGGATTTGGCTCTTTGGAACTACTCAGCCACCGTAGCTAGTTCGAGGGTCCAAGAACACTCAATACATCCACCAAAGCAGGACTAGGGTTTTACGCATCCTCGTGGCCCGAACCTGGGTAAACGATCCTTGTGCTGACTACTAATCCTGCTATTCTTGCAACCCTGTGCCCCGGCAACCATAGTAGGGATTCTTGTGATCCCATAGATGTCGTTTCCCACCGACACATATACATATAGGGGGGACTGCGTGTGCCTACAATTGAGTGAGAGACCATCATACTTGGCTAGCTAGGCATGAGATTGTGTGTGTGTGCGTGTGAGATGGAGAGAGAACGAGGGAGAGAGATAGAGTTTTAGATGGGTCTATCGAGTGCGAGTGAGATATGCATGTGTATGTGTGACCCAGGTAGATGGAGAGTTTGAGAGAGAGGGGGGAGAGCTCCGAGATGACAGAGTGGTGCGTGAGAGAGTTATGGGCAATGAGCCAAGGAATTTGTGCGCGTACGTTGAGTGCATCCAAGATATCTAGCTTGGACTAGAGAATCATACATAGTGTGCGAGAGAGACCTATAGATGGAGTATATATGCATGCAAACTAGAAAGACCCCCCCCCCACATACACACACACACACACACGGAGAGAGAGAGAGAGAGAGAGAGGGAGAGAGATGAAGAGAAAGCGAGAGGGACCAACAAGGTTTGTGTGTTGGATGCGTGCAACAGAATTGAAGATTGTCGGAGAGAGAGAGAGAGAGAGAGAGAGAGAGAGAGAGAGAGAGAGAGAGAGAGAGCAGGAGTCCGGGAGAGGGGGAGGTCGCATTTTATGCATCAAAGACTGATATAAACCATGTTTCAATATAAACTTTCATTCAAATATTGAAATTGGAGAACATGTTGTCTACAATCCACACATGAATGGATATATGCGTATATCAAACAAGTTCATTAATTTGACTTTCAACATGTTCATGGAGTACTGTAATACTGTACAACATGCTACTCGATTGAGGTGTTCAATTTTGGATTTAGTTCACTATTTTTACCTGGTGAACGAGCTATTTCATTGAATCAAGATATTTCATTTTGGGTTTGATTCCCGTTTTTGAGTGGGTCAACTATTTGTCATATAGTAAATCGCTAGCAACGAGCATGTAAAAACACATTACTCCCGAGCATCATCTCTCCATCTAAAAAAGAAGTGGCAAGCTAATATTTCAAAATTTGATTCGAATCGACTTGGTAAGGTAGACATGGATGCTCGTTCTCCCAAATTTTGAATGAACCGTTAAACATCCTCTGCTTGGTGGAATTCGCCCGAGCAAATAAATGGGAGATGCGAAATTACCGTCCTATATGGGACACACATCAATTGGCCCGTTGTACATTGAGGGTAGGTTCGTAACTTCATCCAAGCGCGCCTTCTCCTCGGCCGAAATGACATGTGCCGAATAATTCATAAACCATGGTCGGCAAAACACGCTCTCCTCGCCCGAAATAGCTCGCGCCCACTATTTAAAAACACGCTCTCCTCGCCCGAAATCTCTCGCGCCCACTATATTTCAAAACACGCCCTCCTCGCCCGAAATCGCTCCCGCCCACTATTAGGGAGAAGCAAAGTTACTCTACTATCCTGGACCCTCAGTACACGGACCCAAGCCGAGAAGCCTAAAGGCAGGGGTAGAACTGTAACTCCCCCTGACATTTCAGACAAATGCGTCCGTAAAACATGGTTCCACTCCCCTCCCAATTCCCCCCCCCCCATTCATACCTCGTGGGCGCCAAATCACCTTCTCCCCGGAAGCTCCCTTCTCCCGAGCCGCGAAACCTCAGCCCCTCCTCCATGGCGCCCCCACTGCACCAATTTCACAGTCGCCCTCCTCCCTAATGTCGGAGACGCTGTCCATTTGTCGTCGTGCACTGGGCCATGTGCCCCTTACTCCGTGCTGCTGGAGCTGCCTCGACCACGGCCGCCTGAACCATACCGGAGCCGATTCACCCCCGCCGTTGTTCACGGCGCCGGAGCGGCTCCAACTTCGGATCCATCCAGAGTCCCGGCGCTGCTTCCCCGTAGCCGTCGACCGTCGCGACATCACTGTTTCCCTGCCGCCGGTCGCCACCACAACCGCGCCGGCCTCACCGACTCGACAGCTGGACCTGCCTACTTCACCATGCGGCCAGATAGGTCACACCCTCATCTCAAATCACTTTATTTAGGCATCAGTTGTCTGAATTTTTATTCTAGGCCAATCGATTCCCAATGGGAAGCAGCACTCCTCGAGGCGGCGGAGCTCCTAGGCTGCCGGTTGGCTGGTGTCTAATGTAAGGGTGCGTTGTCGCAAGTTCGCCGCGGAAGCAGCGCTTAGATGGCTATCTTAGAGTTGCGTGGGTTGAAGGTACTGCCGCCGCCAGATCTGGATGACGGGGAGTCTTTGTGGATTGGCCCAGGGGCGGCGCAACCATGGCAGTGTGGTGGGGCGGGGAGTGGGGTTTTGGCCGGGGCCATGGACGGTGGAGGCAGGCTGCTCTACCGTTGTTCGCTGGCTCTTCAGGGAACATTCCTAACAGTGTCAGCCGGGAGGCACAAGACGGCCATCAAGCCATCCGGTGTAGATCAAATAGTACCAAAATAAAATAAAATCGTGTGACCCCAATTTAGTCTTCAGTCAACAGACGTGTGACCACTCTCGTACCTTGCTGTTGATCTCTTAGTGTATTTCTTCAGATCAAAGAGATGTGTCATTCTTAACAATTAACATTATGCGTTATCTGCATCTTCAGGCACACCGTCTTCCGACTCACCACAGCTTCTCCAACAAGGGAAGCATACACCAGAAGGGAGCTATAGTCCCCACTCAACAGTTCCCTGCATCGAATGCGTGTGCCCGACATGGACAGCCACAACAACTGCAGGGCCATCGACAAGTCAGCACATGATGCTCACTCCTATGGATGGCGGCCAGATAGGTTGTACCCTCATCTTACTTGTGTGCAACATTTATGGCTTTGTTATTCATCTAAGCATGGAAAGTAGATTATCAAATTTCATTGTATATTCATGCTGGTCTCTTACGGGTCTTGTTCAGGAGTTAACGTTGTTCCATAGTTTAGCTAAGATACTTGTTCTTTAGGTAACGCTGTTCCATAGTTATCATCCATCAGCCAATGCTATCCCACAGGCTGGTGATTATAGTACTATACCACTTCTAGTATTATCTATGTTGTTCTTTAATACTTTTGTGTGCCATCTAGTTAATCTCGAGTACAAACGATACATATTATGTAGCTTTCATCTATGTTCTCCCTTTAGTTTTTGAGACCTGTTGCTGCTAGTTAACCCCAGTCCTACTATTTATGTCGTCTCCTACAGGCACTCATTACATAAATCTAACTACTAGTTGTCTTCCATGCATGTCAGATATAATTGCACACACTGATATATCCACAAGAACCTCACGAAGCAATGTAAAGGCCAGTAAACTTGATGTCAATGATACCCAATATGATGGAACATGTAAAGGCAGTTCTTCAGAAGACTTGCAGAAAGATGTTGAATCCTCTTCACCCCACAGGTCCTTGCTCTAACTTGGCCCGTGATATGGGTACAACATGCATATAATGTCCTGGAGTGTATCTACTCTGTTGCAATGCCATGTGCTTAGCATGCTGATCATGCATGTAAATATGTTATGCCTTCCTGTTTTTCAGTACCTATTCCATTCATGATAACATGTTTTCAAATTCAAGTACTGTCATTCTACTCTATCGCAATGCCATCTGCTTAATTTGGACATCATGCTTCTGAATATCTTATGCATTGTTATTCATCAGTATGTACTTCATCTGTCTACCATATCATGTTTTTTACACTGAAGTGTTGTTCTAGTGCTCTGTTGCAATGCCATCTTAGTTTCCCAATCATACACGTGTATGTTGCCTTAGTTTTTTCTGTATGTATTCCGCCAGCATACAGTTTTACATTCAACTAGTTTTTTTACCGTGTTGTCCTGTCGTATCCCTAGCTCTTACACCATACTCCCTCTGTCTGGATTACATGTTGCCGAAATGGATAAAAAGGATGTATCTAGAACTAAAATACGCCTAGACCCATCCATTTTTTTCTGGATGGAGGGAATACATGTCAATATGTCATGCCTTTCTATTCTTCAGTACCTATTCCATCTCTCTGCTGTAGCATGTTTTATAATTGAAGCACCATTCTTCTATACAAGGCATGCAAGGGGAAGACGACTATGTTAGAATCTGAAGGGTTACAAACCAGGTCTTTGCAAAAGATCCAAACGCCAGGAGATAATAAACCAACTCCAATTTTTATAGATACTGCTCCAGCATAGAGAAACCCAACTCCTACTGATAATAAGCAGATTCCAGTGGCCAAAGAACTAGTCCGCTCCAGTGCAGCAAAAATATGTGAACTCCATTCTAAGAAGCATGTGTGTATCCTAGCATCATGAACTTTTATAGTATGCTGATCATATTTTCTACATGTTTCTTACCCATCTCTCTTTTAGAAAATAAGCTTAACAGATAGAAGAATTTCTGCACTGGTATCGTGTGTGAGGAAAGATTCTTGCAGGAATTCTCCGTGCTCCAATGCAGATGTAAGTACATATTGTATATCACTATATTTTTACATCAGCATGTATTTGGTTAATCGGCGTGAATCCAACCTTTATTTGATCTAAATTTAGTTGTAGCAAAATGTATGATTAAAGGCCACAATGTTGATTTTTGTAAGGAAAACTACCTGGTAGTTTTGCATCCTCAGCTGCATGAGTGTACTATCTCATATCAGTGGGTTTGATTACTTTGGTTTTGCAGTGGGTCTTCAGTGTTTTTTTACTGTTTTGTCCTGTCGTATCCCTAACTCTTACATCATACTCCCCCTGTCCGGAT
Source organism: Aegilops umbellulata (assembly GCA_032464435.1). Taxonomy (NCBI): domain Eukaryota; kingdom Viridiplantae; phylum Streptophyta; class Magnoliopsida; order Poales; family Poaceae; genus Aegilops; species Aegilops umbellulata. The sequence continues at coordinate 340,174,334 of CP136058.1, forward strand.
TACATGTCGAGAAATGGATAAAACTGGATGTATCTAGAACTGAAATACGCCTAGACCCATCCATTTATTTCTGGATGGAGGGAATACATGTCAATATGTCATGCCTTTCTATTCTTCAGTACCTATTCCACCTCTGCTATAGCATGTTTTATAATTGAAGCACCATTCTTCTATATAAGGCATGCAACGGGAAGACGGCTATGTTAGAATCTGAAGGGTTACAAACCAGGTCTTTGCAAAAGATCCAAACGCCAGGAGATAATAAACCAACTCCATTTTTCATAGATACTGCTCCAGCATAGAGAAACCCAACTCCCACAGATAATAAGCAGATTCCAGTGGCCAAAGAACTAGTCTGCTCCAGTCCAGCAAAAGAATGTATCATATTTTTTACATGTTTCTTACCCATCTCTCTTTTAGAAAATAAGTTAAATGATAGAAGACTTCCTTCATTGGGATTATATTCGAGGAAAATATCTTGCGGGAATTCTCTGTGCTCCAATGTTGATGTAAGTACCTATTGTATATCACTATATTTTTACATCAGCATGTATTTTGTTAATCGGCATGAATCCAACCTTTATCTGATCTAAAATTAGTTGTAGCAAAATGTTAAAGGCGGCAATGTTGATTTTTGTAAAGAAAACTGCCTTGTAGTTTTGCATACTAAGCTGCATGAGTGTACTATCTCATATAATGCACATTACTGAATAGTAGTGCTGCTCTGGTTGCCAATTCATTCATTGTCTCAATGTTGCTTTCGTATTACCTTACTTGGCTGATGATAGCTCTACCATATTGTGTTAATTTGGTGTTGGCTAGTTGCCCAAACGTTCGTTGTGCCAATGTTGTTTTCCTATTATCTGACTTGGCCAATGATAGTAATGCTAGTGTCTTAATTTGGTGCAGGTTGCAGAAGATAAGAAGACAAACTCTGAAAACAGCAAGGCAACCCCATTGTTTCTTTCCTAATTTATGGCAATAACTCATGATTAATCTGTTTTGTTCCCCTCCTAATTTATGTTATGATGCAGTGGTCGAGACACTCTCCACTATCAGTAATACAGGCCTGCCAAAATCGCCATCTGAATCTGTTCAGTATCCTCTGTCTCGAATGCAACAAAAAAATGTATGTTTGTGAACCAATTAATGGCTGAAGGAATGATGGAAATGGTGGAGGAATCAGAGGTGCAGAGTCGTGCGACACAACAACTGATCAATGTTTTCAGAGACAGTGTAGCAAAGCAGCAAGAACTTGCCCACATGCTTATGGGCGTCACCCGTGCTGAGGTTGCAGATTGTGACGTTGTAGATCGTTAGGTTCTGTTCATTTATTTGCACTGGCATCAATCTTTGATTGCCCAGTGGATGTAATTTCCTGTAATATATGCTGGATGTGCAACATTTTTCCCTGTACGCTGTACATTTGCTTGATCGGTTTTGGTCCTGTGCATATTTGCTTGTCGTAATGGGCTCAAATTATCCAATTTGGCCTAAAGACATGTACGAACTTTAGTGGTCCCATTAAGTTAATGGGCCGTTACCAGGCCAAAAGTTAATGGTCAGCCCTCTTAACTCCCGGGTCATTAACATGCCGACATCGAAGCGGGCAACAGGTGGGCCCGATTGATTTCACAGGCCGTTAAGAGGCCGTTACTAAGTTCGGGCTACATATGGCCCAACTATACTGTGGGCCTTTAGCAGGCCGAAAGAGACAGCGGGCTTGTACTGGACCATGAAGAGCATGGGCCGCTAAGAGGCCGAAAGTCAGGTTGTATTGTAAATGCCCCAACTGTGTTGTGGGCCTTTAGCAGGCTGAAAGAGAAACCGGGCTGGTATTGGACCATGAAGGGCATGGGCCGTTAAAAGGCCAAAACTCAGGTCCGACTACAAATGGCCCAACTCATTTATGGTCCGTTAACAGGCTGAAAGGCACACAGGGCCGGGAATTGGCCCAACACTTAAATGGGTCGCTAAAAGGCCAAAAGTCAGGTCCGACTACAAATGGCCCACCATATATATGGGCCGTTGATACGTCCATTTTGCATCATGCTTTCATATCTATATTTATCGCATTATGGGTTGTTATTACACGTTATGTCACAATACTTATGCCTATTCTCTCTTATTTTACAAGGTTTACATGAAGAGGGAGAATGCCGGCAGCTGGAATTCTGGGCTGGAAAAGGAGCAAATATTAGAGGCCTATTCTGCACAGCTCCAAAAGTCCTGAAACTTCATGGAAGTCATTTTTGGAATTAATAAAAACACTGAGCGAAGAAAGTACTAGAGGGGGCCCACACCCTGGCCACGAGGGTGGGGGCGCGCCCTACCCTCCTAGGCGCGCCGCCTGCCTCGTGGGCCCCTGGCAGGCCTCTGGTGACCATGTTCTGCTATATGAAGTCTTTTACCCTGGAAAAAAAATCATAAGCAAGCTTTCGGGAAGAAACTCCGCTGTCACGAGGCGGAACCAATCTAGGGCTCCGGCAGAGCTGCTCTGCCGGAGAAACTTCCCTCCGGGAGGGGGAAATCTTCGCCATCGTCATCACCAACGATCCTCTCATCGGGAGGGGGTTAATCTTCATCAATATCTTCACCAGTACCATCTCCTCTAAAACCCTAGTTCATCTCTTGTATCCAATCTTTGTCCCAAAGCCTTAGATTGGTACCTGTGTTGATAGTAGTGTTGATTACTCCTTGTAGTTGATGCTAGTTGGTTTATTTGGTGGAAGATCATATGTTCTGATCCTTTATGCATATTAATACCCCTCTGATTATGAACATGAATATGATTTGTGAGTAGTTACGTTTGTTCCTGAGGACATGGGAGAAGTCTTGCTATAAGTAGTCATGTGAATTTGGTATTCGTTCGATATTTTGATGAGATGTATGTTGTCTCTCCTCTAGTGGTGTTATGTGAACATCGACTACATGACACTTAACCATTATTTTGGCCTAGAGGAAGGCATTGGGAAGTAATAAGTAGATGATGGGTTGCTAGAATGACATAAGCTTAAACCCTAGTTTATGCGTTGCTTCGTAATGGGCTGATTTGGATCCATATGTTTCATGCTATGGTTAGGTTTACCTTAATACTTCTTTTGTAGTTTCGGATGCTTGCAGTAGGGGTTAATCATAAGTGGGATGCTTGTCCAAGAAAGTACAGCACCCAAGCAACAGTCCACCCACATACCAAATTATCAAAGTAATGAACGCGAATCATACGACCGTGATGAATACTAGCTTGACGATAATTCCCATGTGTCCTCGGGAGCACTTTTCTCTATATAAGAGTTTGTCCAGGCTTGTCCTTTGCTACAAAAAGGATTGGGCCATCTTGCTGCACCTTGTTTACTTTCGTTACTTGTTACCCGTTACAAATTACCTTATCACAAAACTATCTGTTACCGATAATTTCAGTGCTTGCAGAGAATACCTTGCTGAAAACCGCTTATCATTTCCTTCTGCTCCTCGTTGGGTTTGACACTCTTACTTATCGAAAGGACTATGATAGATCCCCTATACTTGTGGGTCATCAAGACTCTTTTCTGGCACCGTTGCCGGGGAGTGAAGCGCCTTTGGTAGGTGGAATTTGGTAAGGAAAATTTTATATAGTGTGCTGCAATTTACTGTCACTTGTTACTATGGAAAGTAATCCTTTGAGGGGCTTGTTCGGGGTATCTTCACCCCGACCAGTAGAGCAAAGAGTTGCTCCTAACCTTAATGAACCTACTGAAAATGTTTACTTTGAAATTCCTTAGGATATGATAGAGAAACTGCTAGCTAATCCTTTTACAGGAGATGGAACATTACATCCCGATTTGCACCTAATCTATGTGGATGAAGTTTGTGGATTATTTAAGCTTGCAGGTACGCCCAAGGATGTTATCAAGAAGAAGGTCTTCCCTTTATCTTTGAAGGGAGAGGCATTGACATGGTTTAGTCTATGTGATGATATGGGATCATGGAACTACAACCGATTGAAATTGGAATTTCATCAGAAGTTTTATCTATGCATCTTGTTCATCGTGATCATAATTATATATATAATTTTTGGCCTCGTGAAGGAGAAAGCATCGCTCAAGCTTGGGGGAGGCTTAAGTCAATGTTATATTCATGCCCCAATCATGAGCTCTCAAGAGAAATGATTATTCAAAAGTTTTATGCTCGGCTTTCTCTCAATAATCACTCCATGCTCGATACTTCTTGTACTGGCTCTTTTATGATGAAGACTATTGAATTCAAATGGGATTTATTGGAAAGAATTAAACACAACTCTGAAGATTGGGATCTTGACGAAGGTAAGGAGTCAGTTATAACACCTAAATTTGATTGTGTTAAATCTTTTATGGATACCAATGTTTCCTGTGAATTTAGCACTAAATATGGACTTGACTCTGAGATAGTAGCTTCTTTCTATGAATCATTTGCTACTCATGTTGATCTCCCTAAGGAGAAGTGGTTTAAATATAATCCTCCCATTGAAGTAAAAGTGGTTGCACCTATTAAAGTTGATGAAAATACTATCACTTATAATGATCCTATAGTTCCTACTGCTTATATTGAGAAACCACCTTTCCCTGTTAGAATAAAGGATCATGCTAAAGCTTCAACCGTGGTCAACAAAAGTAACATTAAGACACCCAAATCCCCTGAGCAAATTAAAGTTGAACCTAGTATTCCTGTGGTTAAAGATCTCTTGGCTGATAATATTGATGGGCATGTTATTTACTTCTGTGAGGAAACTGCTAGAATTGTTAGACCTGATACTAAAAATAAACATAGACCTGTTGTAGGCATGCCTGTTATTTCTGTTAAAATAGGAGATCATTGTTATCATTGCTTATGTGATATGGGTGCTAGTGAAAGTGCAATACCTCATTCCTTATACAAAGAAATTATGCATGATATTGCACCTGCTGAGATAGAAGAAATTGATGTTACAATTAAGCTTGCCAATAGAGATACTATTTCACCAGTTGGGATTGTGAGAGATGTTGAAGTCTTGTGTGGGAAAGTTAAATATCCTGCTGATTTTCTTGTTCTTGGTTCCCCACAAGATAACTTTTGTCCCATTATATTTGATAGACCCTTCTTGAATACTGTTAATGCTAGGATAGACTGCGAAAAGGATGTTGTTACTATTGGTTTGGGGGATATGTCTCATGAGTTTAATTTTGCTAAATTTCGTAGACAACCCCGAGATGAGGAATTGCCTAGTAAAGATGAAATTATTGGTCTTGCTTCTATTGTCGTACCTCCTAATGACCCTTTAGAACAATATTTGCTAGACCATGAAAATGATATGTTTATGAATGAAAGAAGGGAAATAGATGAAGTATTGTTTAATCAAGGACCTATTTTGAAACACAACTTGCCTGTTGAAACCCTAGGGGACCCCCCTCCACCCAAGGGTGAACCCGTGTTTGAGCTTAAACCATTACCTGATACTCTTAAATATGCTTATCTTGATGAAAAGAATATATATCCTGTTATTATTAGTGCTAACCTTTCAGAGCATGAAGAAAAGAAATTATTGAAAACTCTGAAGAAGCATCGTGCTGCTATTGGATATACTCTTGATGATCTTAAGGGCATTAGTCCCACTCTATGCTAGCACAAAATAAAATTGGAGAAAGACGCTAAACCAGTTGTTGATCACCAACGACGGTTAAATCCTAAGATGAAATAAGTGGTAAGGAAAGAAATACTAAAGCTTCTGGAGGCAGGTATAATTTAACCCGTTGCTGATAGTCAGTGGGTAAGTCCTTTCCATTGTGTCCCTAAGAAGGGAGGTATTACTGTTGTTCCTAATGATAAAGATGAATTGATCCCACAAAGAATTGTTACAGGCTATAGAATGGTAATTGATTTCCGCAAATTAAATAAAGCTACTAAAAAGGATAATTATCCTTTACCTTTTATTGATCAAATGCTAGAAAGATTATCCAGACATACACATTTTTGCTTTCTAGATGGTTATTCTGGTTTCTCTCAAATACTTGTGTCAAAAGAGGAACAAGAAAAGACCACTTTTACTTGTCCTTTCGGTACCTTTGCTTATAGACGTATGCCTTTTGGTTTATGTAATGCACCTGCTACCTTTCAAAGATGCATGATGGCTATTTTCTGATTTTTGTGAAAAGATTGTTGAGGTTTTCATGGATGATTTCTTCGTATATGGAACTTCTTTTGATGATTGCTTGAGCAACCTTGATCGAGTTTTGCAGAGATGTGAAGAAACTAATCTTGTCTTGAATTGGGAGAAGTGCCACTTTATGGTTAATGAAGGTATTTTCTTGGGGCATAAAATTTCTCAAAGAGGTATTGAAGTTGACAAAGCTAAAGTTGATGCTATTGAAAAGATGTCGTGTCCCAAAGACGTTAAAGGTATAAGAAGTTTCCTTGGTCATGTCGGTTTTTATAGGAGGTTCATTAAGGACTTCTCGAAAATCTCCAGGCCTATGACTAATCTCTTACAAAAAGATATTCCTTTTGTCTTTGATGATGATTGTGTAGAAGCATTTGAAATACTTAAGAAAGCATTGATTTCTGCACCTATTGTTCAACCACCTGATTGGAATTTACCCTTTGAAATTATGTGTGATGCTAGCGATTATGCTGTAGGTGTTGTTCCAGGACAAAGAGTTGATAAGATATTAAATGTTATTCAATATGCTAGTAAAACTCTAGACAATGCCCAGAGAAATTATGCTACCACTGAAAAGGAATTTTTAGCAATTGTATTTGCTTGTGATAAGTTCAGACCTTATATTGTAGACTCTAAAGTAACCGTTCACACCGATCATGCTGCTATTAAATACATTATGGAAAAGAAAGATGCTAAACCTAGACTTATTAGATGGGTTCTCTTTCTACAAGAATTTTATTTGCATATTATTGATAGAAAGGGAGTTGAGAACCCCGTTGCAGACAACTTGTCTAGGTTAGAGAATGTTCTTGATGACCCACAACCTATTGATGATAGCTTTCCTGATGAACAATTAGCTGTCATAAATGCTTCTCGTACTGCTCCATGGTATGCTGATTATGCAAATTACATTGTTGCTAAATTTATACCACCTAGTTTCACATACCAGCAAAAGAAAAAGTTTTTCTGTGATTTAAGACATTACTTCTGGGATGACCCACACCTTTATAAAGAAGGAGTAGATGGCATTACTAGACATTGTATACCTGAGCATGAACAAGAATATATCCTACGCAAGTGTCACTCCGAAGCTTATGGAGGACACCACGCTGGAGATAGAACTGCACATAAGGTATTGCAATCCGGTTTTTATTGGCCTGCTCTCTTCAAAGATGCTCGTAAGTTTGTCTTATCTTGTGATGAATGTCAAAGAATTGGTAATATTAGTAGACGTCAAGAAATGCCTATGAATTATTCACTCGTTATTGAACCATTTGATGTTTGGGGCTTTGATTATATGGGACCGTTTCCTTCCTCTAATGTGTATACACATATTTAGTTGATGTTGATTACGTTACTAAGTGGGTAGAAGCTAGTCCAACTAGTAGTGCTGATCATAACACCTCTATTAAGATGCTTAAAGAAGTTATTTTTCCAAGGTTTGGAGTCCCTAGATATTTAATGACTGATGGTGGTTCACATTTTATTCATGGTGCTTTTCGTAAAATGCTTGCTAAGTATGATGTTAATCATAGAATTACATCCCCTTATCACCCGCAGTCTAGTGGTCAAGTAGAATTGAGTAATAGAGAGCTCAAATTAATTTTGCAAAACACTGTTAATAGATCTAGAAAGAATTGGTCCAAGAAACTTGATGATGCATTATGGGCCTATAGAACTGCATATAAAAATCCTATGGGTATGTCTCCGTATAAAATGGCTTATGGAAAAGCATGTCACTTACCTCTCGAACTAGAACATAAGGCATATTGGGCCATTAAAGAGCTCAATTATGATTTCAAACTTGCCAGTGAGAAGATACTATTTGACATTAGCTCACTTGATGAATGGAGAACTCAAGCCTATGAGAATGCCAAACTATTTAAAGAAAAAGTCAAAAGATGGCATGACAAAAGAATACAAAAGCGTGAGTTTAATGTAGGTGATTATGTGTTGTTGTTCAACTCTGGTTTGAGATTTTGTGCAGGAAAACTTCTCTCTGAATGGGAAGGTCCTTACGTTATCGAGGAGGTCTATCATTCCGGTGCCATAAAAATCAACAACTTCAAAGGCACAAATCCGAAGGTGGTGAACGGTCAAAGAATCAAACATTATATCTCAGGTAATCCTATAAATGTTCAAACCAATGTTATTGAAAGCGTAACCCCGGAGGAATACATAAGAGACACTTTCCAGAACGTTTCAGACTCCGAAAAGGAATAGGTATGTGGTACGGTAAGTAAACCGACTCCAAACAGTTCTAATGGCAATTTTTCTCCGTTTTGGAATAATTAAGAAAATAGGAAAATAAGAAGTAGTCCGGGAAGGACACGAGGCTTCCACGAGGGTGGAGGGCATGCCCTACCCCCCTGGGCGCGCCCCCTGCCTCGTGGGCACCTCTTGTGCTCTCCGGACTCCATTTTCTTGCCCGATACTTCTTTTGGTCGGTAAAAATTCATTATATAATCTCCCAAAAAATTTGACCACCGTACCACACAAATATCCTCTATTTTTGTTTCGAGCTGTTTCTGTAGCAGGATTGGAGCAAGATGTCATCTCAGGATTCCGGCGGAGAGAGCTATGTCTCACATCTCGTTGCTGACCCAAAGACCTATGGGGATCTATCTCCTTGTGGTCGAACTACGGATGATGAAGAGGATGCTCATTTGATGAGGATCAATGATTCAGGTTCAGAGGACGAGGATGCCCCTCTACCTCAACCTGGGGATATGCACGTGAAGTTCAAGAATTCTAGTCTTCCTAAGAGGGCTAAACTGTCTAACAACCGATCTATTCCTTCTCGTTTTCAGCAGAAAAGCAAAGGAGATTTATGTGACAAGATCTTGAAGCTGGAAACGGAAGTCAATGACTTAAAGGAGGAAATTTCTCTTCTCAAGTACAATATGAAAAAGTTGAAGGCACAATTATCTTCATCATCACCATCCTCTTCCCCTCCAAAGGAGCCATAATCACACGGGTATGGGCATTCCCCCTGGCAACTGCCAAGCTTGGGGGAGGTGTCCCGGTATCGTATCACCATCACACTCCTATCTTTACTGTTTTTTTAGTTCGATCCTTTTGGTAATATCTTGTTCTAGTAGAATAAAGTTTTAGTATGATTTAGTTTTGAGTTTTGCTTTATGACCCTTCTATGTAATCGAGTCCGTGAGCTTTATATAATAAAGATTAGTGTTGAGTCAAGGGCTTGATTATCTTGCTATGATCGTGAGGGAATAAAAGAAAAAGAAAGAATAAAAAGAAGTAAAGAGATCATATTGATCTTATGGAGAGTAATGACTTCACATATAAAGAGTATGATGAATATAAGTTGTTGAGAGTTGACAATCATAGTTTTGGTCATCGTTGAAATTAATAGGAAGTAATAAACAAAGAGAGGTTCTCACATATAAGTATACTATCTTGGACATCTTTTATGATTGTGAGCACTCATTAAAATATGACATGCGAAAGAGTTGATGTTGGACAAGGAAGACAACGTAATGGGTTATGTTTTCTTATATCCGAAATAAAGTATATTGTCATGGATCATCCAACATGTTGAGCTTGCCTTTCCCCCTCATGCTAGCCAAACTCTTTGCACCAAGTACAGATACTACTTGTGCTTCCAAATATCCTTAAACCCAGTTTTGCCATGAGAGTCCACCATATCTACCTATGGATTAAGTAAGATCCTTTAAGTAAGTTGTCATGCTACATGCAATAAAAATTGCTCTCTAAATATGTATGATTTATTAATGTGGAGAAAATAAGGTTTATACGATCTTGTGATGTGGAAGAAATAAAAGCGACGGACTGTCCATATCACAAGTGGCGATATAAAGTGACGTTCTTTTGCATTAAGATTTCGTGCATCCAACCATAAAAGCACATGACAACCTCTGCTTCCCTCTGCGAAGGGTCTATCTTTTACTTTTGTCTCTTACCTTACACAAGAGTCATGGTGATCTTCACCTTTCCTTTTTACATTATATCCTTTGGCAAGCACCTTGTGTTGGAAAGATCTTGATATATTATATCCAATTGGATGTAAGTTAGCACGAACTTTAGTGGGCCCATTAAGTTAATGGGCCGTTACAAGGCCGAAAGTTAATGGTCGGCCCTCTTAACTCCCGGGCCGTTAACAGGCCGACATCGAAGCGGGCAACAGGTGGGCCCAATTGATTTCACGGGCCATTAACAGGCCGTTACTAAGTTCGGGGTACATACGGCCCAACTATACTGTGGGCCTTTAGCAGGCCTAAAGAGACAGCGGGCTTGTACTGGACCATGAAGAGCATGTGCCGCTAAGAGGCCGAAAGTCAGGTCGTATTGTAAATGGCCCAACTGTGTTGTGGGCCTTTAGCAGGCCGAAGAGAAACTGGGCTGGTATTGGACCATGAAGGGCATGGGCCGTTAAAAGGCCAAAACTCAGGTCCGACTACAAATGGCCCAACTCATTTATGGTCCGTTAATAGGCTGAAAGGCACACAGGGCCGGGAATTGGCCCAACACTTAAATGGGTCGCTAAAAGGCCAAAACTCAGGTCCGACTATAAATGGCCCAACATATATATGGGCCGTTGATACGTCCATTTTGCATCATGCTTTCATATCTATATTTATCGCATTATGGGTTGTTATTACACGTTATGTCACAATACTTATGCCTATTCTCTCTTATTTTACAAGGTTTACATGAAGAGGGAGAATGCCGGCAGCTGGAATTCTGGGCTGGAAAAGGAGCAAATATTAGAGACCTATTCTGCACAGCTCCAAAAGTCCTGAAACTTCATGGAAGTCATTTTTGGAATTAATAAAAACACTGAGCGAAGAAAGTACTAGAGGGGGCCCACACCCTGGCCACGAGGGTGGGGGCGCGCCCTACCCCCCTAGGCGCGCCCCCTGCCTCGTGGGCCCCTGGCAGGCCTCCGGTGACCATCTTCTGCTATATGAAGTCTTTTACCCTAGAAAAAATCATAAGCAAGCTTTCGGGAAGAAACTCCGCCGCCACGAGGCGGAACCTTGGCGGAACCAATCTAGGGCTCCGGCAGAGCTGCTCTACCGGGGAAACTTCCCTCTGGGATGGGGAAATCATCGCCATTGTCATCACCAACGATCCTCTCATCGGGATGGGGTCAATCTTCATCAACATCTTCACCAGCACCATCTCCTCTAAAACCCTAGTTCATCTCTTGTATCCAATCTTTGTCCCAAAGCCTCAGATTGGTACCTGTGGGTTGCTAGTAGTGTTGATTACTCCTTGTAGTTGTTGCTAGTTGGTTTATTTGGTGGAAGATCATATGTTCATATCCTTTATGCATATTAATACCCCTCTGATTATGAACATGAATATGATTTGTGACTAGTTACGTTTGTTCCTGAGGACATGGGAGAAATCTTGCTATAAGTAGTCATGTGAATTTGGTATTCGTTCGATATTTTGATGAGATGTATGTTGTATCTCCTCTAGTGGTGTTATGTGAACGTCGACTACATGACACTTCACCATTATTTGGGCCTAGAGGAAGGCATTGGGAAGTAATAAGTAGATGATGGGTTGCTAGAGTGACAGAAGCTTAAACCCTAGTTTATGCGTTGCTTCGTAAGGGGCTGATTTGGATCCATATGTTTCATGCTATTCTTTTGTAGTTGTGGATGATTGCAATAGGGGTTAATCATAAGTGGGATGCTTGCCCAAGAAAGGACAGCACACAAGCACCGGTCCACCCACATACCAAATTATCAAAGTAACGAACGCGAATCATACGAGCGTGATGAAAACTAGCTTGACAATAATTCCCATGTGTCCTCGAGAGCGCTTTTCTCTATATAAGAGTTTGTCCAGGCTTGTCCTTTGCTACAAAAAGGATTGGGCCATCTTGTTGCACCTTGTTTACTTTCGTTACTTGTTACCCGTTACAAATTACCTTATCACAAAACTATCTATTACCGATAATTTCAGTGCTTGCAGAGAATACCTTGCTGAAATCCGCTTATCATTTCCTTCTGCTCCTCGTTGGGTTCGACACTCTTACTTATCGAAAGGACTACGATAGATCCCCTATAATTTTGGGTCATCAACCGTCAATAGGCTGAAAGACACACCGTGGCGGAAATTGGCCCAACACTTAAATGGGTCGCTAAAAGGCCGAAACTCAGGTCCGACTACAAATGGCCCAACTGATTTATGGGCCGTCAACAGGCTGAAAGACACACCGGGATGGAAATTAGCCCAACATTTAAATGGGTCGCTAAAAGGCCGAAAGATGTACATCGTGAAAATTGGCCCATCCATTGAATGTCGTTAACAGGCCGAAATCTCATAGGGCCGATATTGAGCCCAAATATATAGTGGGCTGTTAACGGTCTCAAACTGTCGATAGGCTACAATGGTGTCAAATCTTTAATGGGCCATTGACGGGCCGAATTGGCACATCTCGTATGGGCCGTGGGCTTGAATGTACCTGACACAAGTAGGCCTTATATGGGCCGGCCTGCTAATTTTTATTGGGCTGGCCTTTTTCACCGGAATGGGCCACTGTTGGGCCGTGCCACATGTCGACCTACCATAGGCGCCTCCTGTCCAATGAGTGGATGACATCTGTCCCAACGGTGAGGCAACACGTGTTAACTCCGGCCAATGATGATTTTACACGTGGAAAATCCCCACTGGTCCGGGCTGTTAATGGGTTATCGGATCCAAAACCGGACCCGGTAGCTTAACGGCGTTCCGTTACGGTGGATGCCACATGTCGGTCACCCTTGACGAAAGCACTTCTTTGACGCGCGATTTATCATCATGGAAGTGGACACTTCCGTGATGATAATTTTGGTAATGTCATGAAACACTTTTACGACAGCACATGTATGACTATCTTGATTCTGTCATAAAATCGTCATGGATGTACATGCATGACAAAAGACGCGACCTACTGTGACAAACACGTATCATCACGGAAGTGTATTTTTTTGTAGTGCAGGTCTATGCGTAGATGTTATACGCACGAGTAGAACACAAAGAGTTATGGGCGATAATAGTCATACTTTGATTCGGCAGTACTGTTGGATGAAGCGGCTCAGACCGACATTACGCGTACGCTTACGCGAGACTGGTTCTACCGACGTGCTTCGCATACAAGTGGCTAGTGGGTGTCTGTTTCTCCAACTTTAGTTGAATTGAGTGTGACTATGCCCGATCCTTGTTGAAGGTTAAAACAGCACACTTGGCGAAAATCGTTGTAGTTTTGATGCGTAGGTAAGAACGGTTCTTGCTCAGCCCGTAGCAGCCACGTAAAACTTGCAACAACAAAGTAGAGGACGTCTAACTTGTTTTTTCAGGGCATGTTGTGATGTGATATGGTCAAGACATGATGCTAAATTTTATTGTATGAGATGATCATGTTATGTAACAGAGTTATCGGCAACTGGCAGGAGCCATATGGTTGTCGCTTTATTGTATGAAATGCAATCGCCATGTAGTTGCTTTACTTTATCACTAAGCGGTAGCGATAGTCGTAGAAGCAATAGTTGGCGAGACGACAACGATGCTTCGATGGAGATCAGGGTGTCAAGCCGGTGACGATGGTGATCATGACGGTGCTTTGGAGATGGAGATCAAAGGCACAAGATGATGATGGCCATATCATATCACTTATATTGATTGCATGTGATGTTTATCCTTTATGCATCTTATTTTGCTTAGTTCGACGATAGCATTATAAGACGATCTCTCACTAAATTACAAGGTATAAGTGTTCTCCCTGAGTATGCACCGTTGCTACAGTTCGTCGTGCCGAGACACCACGTGATGATCAGGTGTGATTAGCTCTACGTTCACATACAACGGGTGCAAGCTAGTTTTGCACATGCAGAATACTTGGGTTAAACTTGACGAGCCTAGCATATGCATATATGGCCTCGGAACACTAGGAACGAAAGGTCGAGCGTGAATCATATAGTAGATATGATCAACATAGTGATGTTCACCATTGAAAACTACTCCATCTCACGTGATGATCGAGCATGGTGTAGTTGATATAGATCACGTGATCACTTAGATGATTAGAGGGATGTCTATCTAAGTGGGAGTTCTTAAGTAATATGATTAATTGAACTTTAATTTATCATGAACTTAGTACCTGATAGTATTTTGCATGTCTATGTTGTTGTAGATAGATGGCCCGTGCTGTTATTCCGTTGAATTTTAATGCGTTCCTAGAGAAAGCTAAGTTGAAAGATGATGGTAGCAATTACACGGACTGGGTCCGTAACTTGAGGATTATCCTCATTGCTGCACAGAAGAATTACGTCCTGGAAGCACCGCTAGGTGCCAAACCCGCTGCAGGAGCAACGCTAGATGTTATGAATGTCTGGCAGAGCAAAGCTGATGACTACTCGATAGTTTAGTGTGCCATGCTTTATGGCTTAGAACCGGGACTTCAACGATGTTTTAAACGTCATGGAGCATATGAGATGTTCCAGGAGTTGAAGTTAATATTTCAAGCAAATGCCCGGATTGAGAGATATGAAGTCTCCAATAAGTACTACAGCTGCAAAATGGAGGAGAATGGTTTTGTCAGTGAACATATACTCAGAATGTCTGGGTACCACAACCACTTGACTCAACTGGGAGTTAATCTTCCTAATGATAGTGTCATTGACAGAGTTCTTCAATCACTGCCACCAAGCTACAAGAGCTTCGTGATGAACTACAATATGCAAGGGATGGATAAGACAATTCCTGAGCTCTTCGCAATGCTAAAGGCTGCGGAGGTAGAAATCAAGAAAGAGCATCAAGTGTTGATGGTCAACAAGACCACCAGTTTCAAGAAAAAGGGTAAAGAGAAGAAGAAGGGGAATTTAAGAAGAACAGCAAGCAAGTTGCTGCTCAAGTGAAGAAGCCCAAGTCTGGTCCTAAGCCCGAGACTGAGTGCTTCTACTGCAAAGGGACTGGTCACTGGAAGCGGAACTGCCCCAAGTATTTGGCGGAGAAGAAGGATGGGAAAGTGAAAGGTATATTTGATATACATGTTATTGATGTGTACCTTACTAATGCTCGCAATAGCGCCTGGGTATTTTATACTGGTTCTGTTGCTAATATTTGCAACTGAAACAGGGGCTATGGATTAAGCAAAGATTGGATAAGGACGAGGTGACGATGCGCGTGGGAAATGGTTCCAAAGTCGATGTGATCGCCGTCGGCATGCTACCTCTACATCTACCTTCGGGATTAGTTTTAGACCTAAATAATTGTTATTTGGTGCCAGCGTTGAGCATGAACATTATATCTAGATCTTGTTTGATGCGAGCCGGTTATTCATTTAGATCAGAGAATAATGGTTATTCTATTTATATGAGTAATATCTTTTATGGTCATGCACCCTTGATGAGTGGTCTATTTTTACTAAATCTTGATAGTAGTGATACACATGTTCATAGTATTAAAGCCAGAAGATATAAGTTTAATAATGATAGTGCAACTTATTTGTGGCACTGCCGTTTAGGTCATATTGGTGTAAAGCGCATGAAGAAACTCCATGCTGATGGCCTTTTGGAATCACTTGATTATGAATCACTTGATGCTTGCGAACGATGCCTCATGGGCAAGATGACTAAGACTCCGTTCTCCAGAACAATGGAGCGAGCAACAGACATGTTGGAAATAATACATATTGATGTATGTGGTCCGATGAGTGTTGATGCTCGCGGCGGGTATCGTTATTTTCTTACCTTCATAAATGATTTGAGCAAATATGGTTATATCTACTTAATGAAACATAAGTCTGAAACATTTGAAAAGTTCAAAGAATTTCAGAGTGAAGTGGAAAATCATCGTAACAAGAAAATAAAGTTTCTACGATCTGATCATGGAGGAGAATATTTGAGTTACGAGTTTGGTCTTAATTTGAAACAATGCGGAATAGTTTCACAACTCACGCCACCCGGAACACCACAGTGTAATGGTGTGTCCGAACATCGTAATCATACTTTATTAGATATGGTGCAATCTATGATTTCTCTTACTGATTTACCGCTATTGTTTTGGGGTTATGCTTTAGAGACAACTGCATTCACGTTAAATAGGGCACCATCTAAATCCGTTGAGACGACACCTTATGAACTGTGGTTTGGCAAGAAACCCAAGTTGTCATTTCTTAAAGTTTGGGGCTGCGATGCTTATGTGAAAAAGCTTCAACCAGATAAGCTCGAACCCAAATCAGAGAAATGTGTCTTCATAGGATACCAAAGGAGACTGTTGGTTACACCTTCTATCACAGATCCGAAGGCAATATATTTGTTGCTAAGAATGGATCCTTTCTAGAGAAGGAGTTTCTCTCGAAAGAAGTGAGTGGGAGGAAAGTAGAACTTGATGAGGTAACTGTACCTGCTCCCTTATTGGAAAGTAGTTCATCATAGAAATCAGGTCCAGTGATTCCTACACCACTAAGTGAGGAAGCTAATGATGATGATCATGAAACTTTTGATCAAGTTGCTACCGAACCTCGTAGGTCAACCAGAGTAAGATCCGCACCAGAGTGGTAGGGTAATCCTGTTCTGGAGGTCATGTTACTTGACAATGACGAACCTAAGAACTATGAGGAAGCGATGATGAGCCCAGATTCCGCAAAATGGCTTGAAGCCATGAAATCTGAGATGGGATCCATGTATGAGAACAAGGTGTGGACTTTGGTTGATTTGCCCGATGATCGGCAAGCCACAGAGAATAAATGGATCTTCAAGAAGAAGACTGACGCTGACGGTAATGTTACTGTCTACAAAGCTTGACTTGTTGCGAAAGATTTTCAACAAGTTCAAGGAGTTGACTACGATGAGACCTTCTCACCTATAGCGATGCTTAGGTCTGTCCGAATCATGTTAGCAATTGCTGCATTTTATGATTATGAAATTTGGCAAATGGATGTAAAGACTGCATTCCTGAATGGATTTCTCGAAGAAGAGTTGTATATGATGCAACCTGAAGGTTTTATCAATCCAAAGGATGCTAACAAAGTGTGCAAGCTCCAGCGATCCATTTATGGACTGGTGCAAGCATCTCAGAGTTGGGATAAACGTTTTGATAGTGTGATCGAAGCATATGGTTTTATACAGACTTTTGGAGAAGCTTGTATTTACAAGAAAGTGAGTGGGAGCTCTGTAGCATTTCTAATATTATATGTGGATGACATATTGTTGATTGGAAATGATATAGGATTTCTGGATAGCATAAAAGGATACTTGAATAAGAGTTTTTCAATGAAAGACCTCGGTGAAGCTGCTTATAAGTTGGGCATCAAGATCTATAGAGATAGATCAAGACGCTTAACTGGACTTCCACAAAGCACATACCTTGGTAAAGTTTTGAAGAAGTTCAAAATGGATCAAGCAAAGAAAGGGTTCTTGCCTGTGTTACAAGGTGTGAAGTTGAGTCAGACTCAATGCCCGACCACTGCAGAAGATAGAGAGAAAATGAAAGTCATTCCCTATGCTTCAGCCATAGGTTCTATCATGTATGCAATGTTGTGTACCAGACCTGATGTGTGCCTTGCTATTAGTTTAGCAGGGAGGTACCAAAGTAATCCAGGAGTGGATCACTGGACAGCAGTCAAGAACATCCCGAAATACCTGAAAAGGACTAAGGATATGTTTCTCATTTATGGAGGTGACAAAGAGCTCGTCGTAAACGGTTACGTCGATGCAAGCTTTGACACGGATCCGGATGAATCTAAGTCACAAACCGGATACATATTTATATTGAATGGTGGAGCTGTAAGTTGGTGCAGTTCTAAGCAAAGCGTCGTGGCGGGATCTACGTGTGAAGCGGAGTACATAGCTACTTCGGAAGCAACAAACGAAGGAGTCTGGATGAAGGAGTTCATATCTGATCTAGGTGTCATACCTAGTGCATCGGGTCCAATAAAAATCTTTTGTGACAATACTGGTGCAATTGCCTTGGCAAAGGAATCCATATTTCACAAGAGAACCAAGCACATCAAGAGATGCTTCAATTCCATCCGCGATCAAGTCAAGGAGGGAGACATAGAGATTTTCAAGATACATACGGATATGAATATTGCAGACCCGTTAACTAAGCCTCTCTCACGAGCAAAACATGATCAGCACCAAGACTCCATGGGTGTTAGAATCATTACTGTGTAATCTAGATTATTGACTCTAGTGCAAGTGGGAGACTGAAGGAAATATGCCCTAGAGGCAATAATAAAGTTGTTATTTATATTTCCTTATATCATGATAAATGTTTATTATTCATGCTAGAATTGTATTAACCGGAAACTTAGTACATATGTGAATACATAGACAAACAGAGTGTCACTAGTATGCCTCTACTTGACTAGCTCGTTGAATCAAAGA
This sequence comes from Aegilops umbellulata, assembly GCA_032464435.1. Classification (NCBI taxonomy): domain Eukaryota; kingdom Viridiplantae; phylum Streptophyta; class Magnoliopsida; order Poales; family Poaceae; genus Aegilops; species Aegilops umbellulata. The sequence goes on from CP136058.1 coordinate 340,192,853, forward strand.
TGGTTAAAGTTTCCTAGCCATAGACATGAGTTGTCATTTGATTAACGGGATCACATCATTAGAGAATGATGTGATTGACTTGACCCATTCCGTTAGCTTAGCACGATGATCGTTTAGTTTGTTGCTATTGATTTCTTCATGACTTATACATGTTCCTATGACTATGAGATTATGCAACTCCTGAATATTGGAGGAACATTTAGTGTGCTATCAAACGTCACAACATAACTGAGTGATTATAAAGGTGCTCTACAGGTGTTTCCGATGGTGTTTGTTGAGTTGGCATAGATCGAGATTAGGATTTGTCACTCCGAGTATCAGAGAGGTATCTCTGGGCCCTCTCGGTAATGCACATCACTATAAGCCTTGCAAGCAATGTGATTAATGAGTCAGTTGCGGGATGATGCATTACGGAACGATTAAAGAGACTTGCCGGTAACGAGATTGAACTAGGTATTGAGATACGATGATCAAATCTCGGGCAAGTAACATACCGATGACAAAGGGGACAACGTATGTTGTTATGCGGTTTGACCGATAAAGATCTCCGTAGAATATGTAGGAACCAATATGAGCATCCAGGTTCCACTATTGGTTATTGACCGGAGATGAGTCCCGGTCATGTCTACATAGTTCTCGAACCCGTAGGCTCCGCAAGTTTTGATGAACCGAAGGTCGTTCGTAGTCCCAGATGTGATCACGGACATGACGAGGAGTTTCGAAATGGTCGAGACATAAAGATTGATATATCGGATGGCTATGTTTGGACATCGGAATGATTCCGGGTGAGTTTGGGCATTACCAGAGTACAGGAAGGTTACCGGAACCCCCCAGGGAGTACATGGGCCTTAATGGGCCTTAGTGGGAGAGAGGATGAGGCGGCCAAGGTGGGGGCGCGCCCCCCAAGCCCAACCCGAATTGGGAGGGGGGTCGGCCCCCCTTTCCTTCTCCCTCTCTCCTCCTTCCTTCCTCTCCTACTCCAACTAGGGAAGGGGGGAATCCTACTCCTGGTGGGAGTAGGACTCCCCGTAGGGCGCGCCATAGAGAGGGCCGGCCCTCCCCTCCTCCACTCCTTTATATACGGGGGAGGGGGGCACCCCATAGACACACAAGTTGATTGTTTAGCCGTGTGTTGTGCCCCCTCCACAGATTTCCACCTCGGTCATATTGTTGTAGTGCTTAGGCGAAGCTCTGCATCGATAACTTCATCATCACCATCATCACAACGTCGTGCTGACGAAACTCTCCCTCGACACTCAGCTGGATCTAGAGTTCGTGGGACGTCACCGAGCTGAACGTGTGCAGATCGCGGAGGTGCCGTACTTTCAGTACTAGGATCGGTCGGATCGTGAAGACGTACGACTACATCAACCGCGTTGTCATAACGATTTCGCTTTTGATCTACGAGGGTACGTGGACAACACTCTCCCCTCTCGTTGCTATGCATCACCTAGATGGATCTTGCGTGTGCGTAGGACTTTTTAAAAAAATTACTGCGTTCCCCAACAGAACCAACAAACTTGTTGAAGGACTTGTTGATGCCTCCTTCGACTCCAACTTGCTTCATGTCACCACAACCAACAAGACAAATGTCGCTAGTCACCGCTCACAACTCAACTACATGCTCTGGACCAGCATCACGCCGCCAAACACCTCTAAGGCAATACTAACCCTAGACCTACTATAAAGGGGAACCTATGCTCCTCATCCCGATCATCGCTGAGTAGCGGCGACGACGGAGGGGGAAAGAGGATAGAGCTGGGGAAACACCGACGATTGTCAATAGGTTGGTAGGAGGAGCAAGGGAAAGGGTAGGAGTCTAGCTGCTCTCTGTTTCTTCCGTACTCATCATGCCTTGTGCTCTAATGGTTTTAATCAAGAACAAGTTTTTCTAAAAAAGGGTAATGTTATACAACAAACGTTCATAGGGAATTGTGTGCTATTAAACTGGATATGCACAAAGCTTATGACAGAGTTGAGTGGCCTTTTTTGAAGGAGATTATGCTGAGACTGGGCTTCATCAAGATTGGGTGAAATTAATTATGCAATGCGTCTCAACGGTCGAATACAGAGTAAGGATTAACGCGGAGGATAGTGAGAGTTTTAAGCCTACAAGGGGTTTGAGGCAGGGTGACCCATTGTCACCATACCTTTTCTTGTTGTGCATAGAGGGATTGAATGCTCTACTTACACGGGCGGAGGAAATTGGAACTATTTCAGGAGTAAAAGTTTGTAAATATGCCCCGCCCATCACAAACCTTCTCTTTGCGGATGATTCTTTGATTCTCATGAAAGCCAACCAACACAATGCGGAAGCTCTGAAAACAGCATTAGATTTATACTGTCAGGCATCGTGACAATTGGTAAGCATTGAAAAATCCAGCATTTTCTTTAGCCCAAACACGAAGGTGGAGATTAGGGAACAATTGTGTATAACGCTGAATATAATGATAGAGGCCCTCAGTGATAAATATTTGGGCTTGCCAGCAAATGTGGGTGTAGATAAAACAGACTGTTTCCAATTTCTGATTGAACGGATTGTCAAGAAAATTAGTGGCTGGAAGGAAAAATTATTGTCTGCCGGGGGAAAGGAGATCTTGCTCAAGGCTGTGATCCAAGCCATACCCACCTATGCAATGTCGGTCTTTAAAATTCCTAAAAAAATTTGTAAAGGAATCATTGACGCGATAGCGCATTTCTAGTGGGGAGACGAGGAGAACCAGAGGAGGATGCACTCGATGGCCTGGTGGAAAATGTGCGTACCTAGAAACCAAGGAGGGATGGGATTTCGTGATATTCACTGTTTCAATCTGGCACTGCTCGCCAAACAGGCATGGCGCCTTCTGGATAATCCTGATTCTTTGTGTGCCACAATTCTAAGGGCTAAATACTATCCTGATGGCGATTTGTTAAATTCTAAGCAAAAGAAAGGCTCTTCTTTCACCTGGCAAAGTATTATGGCTGGCATAAATTCTCTGAAACGTGGCTATATTTGGCGTGTGGGGAGTGGACAAAATATAAATATTTGGGAAGATGCCTGGATCCCAAATTGTGATACTAGAAAAGTTGTGACACCTAGGGGGGACAACTGTTAACTAAGGTGGGTGATTTCATTGATCCTGTTTCAAATTCTTGGGACGAAGATCTAATTACACAAACAATGTGGCCCATTGATGTTCAACGGATTCTGTCAATTCCAATCTCACAACATGATATGCCAGATTTCATTGCTTGGAGTTATACGAAAAATGGTATGTTCTCGGTTCGGTCTGCTTATTTGGTGGAGTGGAACCACCAGTATGGAAGTAGACTAAGACATTCTAACGGGATGGGGCGAAGCACAGTTAATTCTAGTTGGAGTAAGATATGGAAGTTATCGTGTCCGGCAAAAGTCAAAATTTTTATATGGCGTACATTACATGGAACGCTACCATGTCGGGTTACGCTCGCAAATAGACATATGAAGGTCACGCCCATTTGTCCTACTTGCTCCGAGGGTTCTGAAGATACAAAACATATGCTTTTCCTTTGCAGTAGAGCAAAGGAGGTTTGGACAAGGCTGGGGATGGATGATATCATTGATAAAGCTTGCAAGGTTGACCTTGCTGGAGAGGCGGTGCTGGAATACCTACTACTTCTACCAGATCAAGAGTTGAGGATAATGGGTCATCACAATGTGCGTAAAATGATTGCTGTTTCAGCATGGTATCTATGGTGGGAAAGAAGGAAGTTAGTGCACAAGGAGACAACTCAGAATGCACTTCAGATTTCAATGGGGATTCTAGCCCTTACGTCAAATTTCGTAAATGCATCATCCCCCAAGGCTACTATGAAAAAGGGGGGTTGGTCATGTCCTTCTAGGGGTTTTGTGAAACTTAACGTTGACGCTTCTTTTGACCATGACCTACTTAGGGGCACGGTGGGGGCGGTTTTGAGAGATGAAAAAGGTAGGTTTATCGCGGGAGGAAACGGAAAGATTGACTATTGCGATGATGTGTCGATGGCGGAAGCCTCAGCTCTTAAATTTGGTATAACATTGGCGCAAAGGGTGGGATGTAATCGCCTTATTATTAACTCGGACAACCTGTAGGTGATTGATACCATGAAGAACGGAGGACAGTCGGCGGGTGCGGCGGCGGCAATTTTCGACGATTGTTTTCATTATGCTTGTGACTTCGTTGCTACTAAATTCGAACACTGCAACAGAGAAGCAAATAAAGTAGCTCATAAGCTTGCGAGTTTAGCTAGATTTTCGTTGGTTTTTGAATGGTTTGAGGAACCTGTAAATGAAATTGTAATGATCCTCACAGACGATGTACTTGCTATCTTCAATGAATAAAGTTTTCGTTTATCTCAAAAAAAAAACGTTCACAGGGAATGGCATTTGCAAATGCTCTTTAAGGCAATTTATGTCGCAGGAGCATAACAATTCCTTCAAGCGAACATGGCAAAATTTGTCATGTGCTTCTGAAGAAATTGGCACGTGTGTTTTCAAAACTTGCCTAAAAACGTTCGCCGGCTATTTTGTGTTAAAAGAAAAACAATGTTCTTCACAACTACAGTACTATATCTTTCAGCAAAACGCAATATCGCTCCTCTGTAATTTATTTTTTCAGGCTAGACAATACTCGTCGTGGATCTTTTCGTGACCCAGTCCATACACCCCTACCTGCATTCGATGCCACCGTGTTGCCTCTTGTTTCGTTCTCTTCTCCCTGTTCGTTCTAATTGTACTTTTCGACCAGCTTTGGCTGGTCTATGATTGCTGCGCTGTCGTGTTGCTGCGTGTCTTTGTACTACCACTACGAGATACTTCTCGCCAACGATCGTGGCATCGTCCAAGACTCGAAGTGTGTGTGAGTTTGACCAGCTCAACTCTCTTATGCGTTGGGTTGACGTCGACGTGCAACGGTTGCGGCGCGAATGTTCATTCTGTATAGCAAAACTACAATACATTCTAGAAGCTATAGATTTTTGATCCGTTTTTTCCTTATAAACTGAATGGGTCATTGCAAGCCACCTCCCTACGCACGTTCATCATCACGCATCCACCGTTGAGACCCTGTTGTGCCACGCCGCTGAGACTTCACATCGTCGATGCGTCACATGAAATGCCGCTCCATCGCTGAAACCGTTCACTGATTCCTCAAGCCAATGTACACCTTCAATAATGACACCCCCAGGGAAAATGACACAAGAGCGCTGTCGTCATCCAATCAACTGATCTGGGGTTTTCCTCGGAGGTAGCGGACGGAGGTCTAGAGCTTCTCCACGACGATGCCTTCAAGAAATGGATGACACAGAAGAACGTCGTCATCGCTGGCCTTGGCAACTAGCCGGGAGCAGGGTTTTCACCTGGATCTGCTCGACGAGCCTCAATCCAGCATCTTGTGCACCAGATCGCTTGCTGCAGCGCTGCCACCCCCCATGCCGCACGCCCAAATCCAAACCTGACCCAGACAGGCACATCCCACCACCGTCGAACCGCCGGCCACCGCAGCCATGACCGTGCCGATGCCCCAAACGGCCACCAAGGCACCCCAAGGACCGACCGCACCGGATCTAGGACGAGACCCAGCCAGCTGCCGGCGCCACAACATGGTCTTGGCCAGTTCATCTCTTTGGGACCCAAACGGTCGTTCAAACCGGTCTAGGCGCCGCCACGCCCTGGATCGGCGCCGCACCATCACCCAGCTGCTGTCCCGCGTCGAGATTTTTTTTAAACACCCCATATATTAATTTAGTAAAACAATATTCTTACAATCGTTCATTACAAACGTAGTCACACAGGGCGGAACACTATTACATAAAGCACAATTGGACCTGCTATCAAAACTAAATTTAGCAATCTCGTGCGCCAGCCTATCAATCTTCACGCAACTTCTGCCGCCTCCTCCAAAAAAGTTAGGGTTCCTTTGTCTCCCGCCAGAGGCACTGTCGGTGTGCCTCGTCTCTGGTGGCCCTAGGGCCATGGGGGAGCGGTGGATCCTGGCACTTGCCGGTGGAAGGGCTCCGTTTTTAGATATTTCTTTTGGTTTTGTTAGGCTTTGTGTCCTCCTTAGAAAGACGAGAAAACGGCGATTCCCTCAAGATGGAATAAGGTTTTACCCGTCTAGCCTCCGTTCCGGTGGTGCATCTATCATCGTCGGAGGGTGTATGGAGGTGTGTCTCCAGCAGACCTCATAGGATTTGTTCGGTGGTTGTGTTTGGTGAATCTACTCGGATCTGGTTTTCGTTCGTTTGCGTTCGTGTGTTTTCAGGTTGGGTCCTTCCGATCTATGCATTTCTTCATCGGTGGCGGTTGTTGTTCTGGTGCGCTGGTCCTATAGGTCCTTAGCACGATGACTTCCCGACTATCTACTACAACAAGTTTTGCCTGGCTCCGGCGAGGGAGGGACGATAACGGCGGCGCGCCTTCGGCTCGCTTCAGTGCTTGTAGTCGTCGCTAAGTGGCCTACGAATCCGGATGTAATTTTTATCGTTTTTGTTGTTCGTTGTTCTACCATGATTGTAAATGAATAGTTCGGAAGTTTTCCCGCAAAAAAAGTAATGAGAAAATTTAAGATGGTTCCAACTATTATAGATCATTCATTATTTCTAATTCAGTGGCTAGGATTGAACTAAGAGCTAATAGATCACTAATGAGAGATAAGGGTATGTACAATGGTTGATAAGATGGTCTTATTTTAAGTCTTGCATGTAATTTAGAGATGACAAAAAAAGATGTCTACATTGGGTCATTTCTTAACCTTATTTTTAATAACTAGTTATTTCTAAAAATATGGTGAGACATATTGTGCTAAGAGATCATCTCTTGTCTTCTCTTAAATAAGAGAAGACAAGTCTTTTCTTATGAGTTCTCTCTTCTTCACCGCATCATTTATCCAACGTGACACTGCTAAGATAGAACCATTGTACATGCCCAGGTTACCCACCTCTCATATTTGGTAAGCATAGAAAAGGACATGATTGTAAAAATTTCTATTATAGCATATATCCTAGTAAAAGGAAATTATTGCATTCCTATTTTTTTGCGGGGAATTGCATTCCTATTTGATGCAACTAAAGCCATTAAACGTTGCGACTAATACGGAAATGTTATGAGGTCAGTGAACAACGTGACAATAGATTAAAATTAGAATGATTTTATTCTTTCCGTATTATACTGATGGTTAAAAAAGACTCTGATAAGTGTTACATGTATGGCAGGAAGCAATTCGGCTCTGACATTTTTTGTGGCAACTTAGGCCTTGTACAATGGGAGGTGCTTAGAGAGGCGCTTAGAAAAATAAACCGAGTTTTTTTGAAGCACCGGTGCCTATTTCTACAGAAGAGACGCTTAGTTAAGCGCGTCTATCCTGTACAAATAAGCACTGATGCTTAAAAAAAGCCTAATTTATTTCTGTAAGCACCTCCCATTGAACAAGGCCTTAATGTTTGGATGATAAATCTTAGGGTTTTTTTAGTGGTAACTTTAGTTGTAAAAACATTCGGGCGGTGTTACTTCGTGCTGCACGTGTGACATTTATCGTTCGGGTAAAAATTGTGGAAATAGAGGTTGTAACGTGACAGCAGATTAAGTTGGAACTCACAACTGGATAAAATATTTACACTGATATTGTAACGTGACAGGATTGATATTTTCCCTAAGACCGCTACACATGGGTACACGACATTTGGACATGGACGCGCCTTCGGAGCACATGGTTGGATTTTATTTTATTATTTTGCGAGAGAGCACATGGTTGGATTTGACAGAGAGACCAGGAATATGTAAATCCAGCTTAAAAAAAGGAACATGCAAATCTGGAAATCTCACGTACGATTTGCGTACCGCACATTCCGATTGATGAGCAGCAAATCATGTTTGATTGTACTCCGATCCCGGCGCCGGCGACCGGGCTTGGCAGCCAGCCAGGCCACTCTAGCGAGTAGTAGTAGGGGGAGAATTGGCGTGCGTCATGCATGCACTGCCAGAATCCATGACTGGCTCGGCTGGCCGGGCGCGTCCGTCGGCCTGGATCCATCTGCCTGCCTGCGCGCGAGTGCGGCGGTTCACTCGATCCAACTCTATCTTGGCTGACGTGCCGCTCCCTCCATCGGCTGGGCTCAGTCAACCCGCCCCCGCTGCCTTCGCTCCATACTATACAGCGCGCGGCAGCCACCAGTGCTCCTCCCCACCCCCCGCTCGCTCGCTCACTGCCCCACTCCTTGGCTCGCTCGGTCAGTAGTGGTAGGCCGGCAGGAAGGCTCCCGCTCCCGGCCCACTCACAGCTGCCTGCCATCGACAACGCGCGCGCGCGCACGGGAGCGCGCGGCGTCCGCTGTTTCCATGGCTCCATCCCGCGCCGGCGCCGGCGCCGTGCTGCCCGTGGTGGTGGCGCTCCTCCTCGGCGTCGTCGCGGCCGCCGCCGCCACCGGTGGCGCCAGGAAGATGGCGTCCCACGGCGAGGTGCGGTATCGATCCCCACGAGATTACAAATTTACTACTGCAGTATCCGATTGTCATACGGCGCGTCTGCATTTACTATTCGTTTGTCATGCGGCGCGTCCACTGCATGCGCTTGATACTACACCGGTAGTATTTCTTTTTCGAGAGAGCTACTACTATAGTTGGTACTGATGGGCGGAGACTTCACGTGGGGGGTGGCCGGAGTCTATCTATATCCATCTAATCTAGGCAACGTGCAGGCAGGTGAACCCCCCTGCTGAGCTGCAAACGGAATGGGCTACTGTCCAACCCGATTTTACTACGGTCTGGGTCGAATATACTCTTGATCTTGATGGGCGCAAATAGCAGTAAAAACTTTAGAGTCGCCGGAAATGTGAAGATAATGGCTGTGTACATACGATGCTAAGAGCTCTAGATTTTCTTTTAAATGTTCTCATATATTTTTGTATGTAGGTGTCACCGGAGGCACAAGAAAACTCGAGTGCACCTGATGCTTTCTCATAGATATTTTGATTAGTAACTAGGTATGTGCCCGTGCGTTGCCATGCGGCCATATATCTTTAACACTGTAAGAGGACTGCGCAGGACAAATCTTGATCCAAAGCAAATGTGCAAAATAAGGTTATGTTTTGGTTATAAAGTATGAATTTTCCAGCTCCCTCTATCCATGAACTGCAAAAAAAAATTGTATAAAGGGAGAAATGTAGTATTTCTTAAACTGATAAAATAGGTTCATGCCCAATTGATATTGGGTTACCAAATATAAGGGATTTATTACCAAATAGTATAAGAAATCGATTGATTTTTATTTACTTCTGGGTCATGAATTTATTACTATTTATTGGGTTACCAAAGATGATGGACACGTATCAGGTTTTACCATAAGAAATAATTTTCTTTACATACCATGAATTTATTGCTATAGGTTTATCAGGTAAAAATAGGTTTGATGAAACCCAGAAGGGGATAAAAAACCAAGAAAATTCGATGAAGGGTGGGAGACTGGACGAAGGGATGATGGAAAGAAAATTGGCTAGATGTTTTGATTAATTATTAGATGTATGGAAACGCTACCGATTTGTCAAACTTTAACAAAATAGTATGTATCTTTATTTTACAAAAAAAAAACTTTCTTCGCCTGGAATTAATTGACGCTTAAATGGATGTATCTAACACCGAAATACGGCTAGATACATCTGTTTGAGCGTCAACTAATTCCAGACAAAGGGAGTAGTATGGATACAATATAACTAATACTCCTATAACACTAATAGAATTTGGCATTTCATTTTCACAAAAAGAAGAATTTAGCAATTAATATTTTGCTTCGAAATCACATCTGGATGTATTAAGTGAGTACTCTGTTTTAGTGGCAATGAAAAAATGGAGAGAATGCATTTTCGCGCTCAAAATGTGTAAGTTTGTATATATATTCTGTAAAGAAAAGAAAATTCCCCTCAATTTTTTTTTGTTTTTTTCTTCCCTTCGCTGCTCTCGTCTTTTCTATTCCGTCGCGCTAAACAACAACGGGCCGGATGCACACGCACGCAGGGCGCGAATCTCAAGGCATCTCCCGGCGCGCCTGCGGCGGGCGGCTCGGCGGAGCAGTTCCGGGGCAAGGCGCGGCTGCCGAGCTTCGCCGCGCCGCGCCGCTACGAGCTCTTCCTCCGCCCCGACCTCGTCGCCTGCACCTTCTCGGGCTCGGTGGCCATCTCCGTCGCCGTCACCGCGCCCACCCGCTTCCTCGTGCTCAACGCGCTCGACCTCTCCGTCAACCGCACCTCCATCCGCTTCCAGGTAAGGGGAATGAGAAGGAAAATGAAATTCCTCGCGACCTCGCCCTGTCCTCATCGTCCTTCGCCGGCACGGTTGTCGCAGGCTTTGGAGCCCACGGAGGTGGTCTTCTTCAAGGATGACGGTGTGTTGGTGCTCGGGTTCGCCAAGGAGCTGCCCCTCGGCGAGGGCGTGCTCAAGATGGACTTCAACGGCATTCTCAACGAACAGATGAGAGGCTTCTACAGGAGGTATGCGACGACTTCCTTCTGGACTCTACCACCCTTGGTATTTGCACCGTACATCATGATCAGCGAACCTCAACACAACATTTGTGATCATCTATATATACGAAATCATGCCATGATTTGTTCTAAATTTTAAGTAGAAAAATTACAAAAGGGGAAAAGTTGAACTGTGGTTTCTCTTTACTACTCCCAATTAGTTACTCACCAACCAACGAAGTGACCAGTCCCGACAATGCACTTGCTACGAATTCGATGATACGTGGTTTGGAAGTTCACTGTGAAGGCATTATAGTTTTATGATCTATTTCTGAAATAAGAGTTTAATCGAGCACTTTGGTATGAATGCCTTTTCTGCTATTTATGCTTTTCTGATTTCATTTGATTGCAGTAAGTACCAGTATAAGGGGAAAGAGAGAAACATGGCGGTGACGCAGTTTGAGTCTGTGGATGCGCGACGGTGCTTCCCCTGCTGGGATGAGCCCGCATTCAAGGTGATTATATATGATAGCTGGAAGGAGTGTTCAAGTAATTAGACTTTTTTCCGCTCCGATCTACTATTTTGGTACTCTTTATTGACATTCTTAGTTATAAGTTGAGTATGTATGTATATACTAGTACGTGGGTACGTGCACAGCACGTGCAAAATTCAGTTCATGAATACAAAGTTCCCTTATGAATATTTCAAAAGAAAAACAAACACAATGTCCTTGCAAAGTTTATTTTGTATGTAAAGCTGTCCTTACTTCAGTAATCGTTACAGTGGGTGGTTCCGACACAACGCAAAATTATTTTTAGCACTGCATACCATAAAAGAGAAATATCTTATAGTCACATCTTTTATAGAAGAGATATTTTTATCGTTAACTTGGGAACAAGAAAATTGTTACCAGTCTCATATATTTTAGTGTTATACTCTAATGACTTAACTAATGTACTACCATGTGTGTTGTATTATCTAAAAAAATGCTATATTACACACGAACATGGTAGTACAAAGCTTCGCCACACAAAATACTGCAATGCCTTGCGACACGTGGAAAATAGCAACTTGCCTCATACCATCCTATTCTCTCTCTGTTTGCCAGCCATGAGTATCGTTTATCAGTAAAATAAAAAAAAAGGATAAAGATGAGAGTACAGGACAAGAAGCTTGGCGTGGCTACGAACTGCTGTCTGCTGCTCTGCAGGTCCACTGCATGCCCGGCCTTGCAGTACACAAGCGCGATATCCTACAATAAACAATTCATGATGGCCTAGATTTTTCTAGAAAGAAGTACAGTTACAAGCTGGGTACTGTACACGCGAATCCCTCCACTTTGAACCATAGGATTAACCCCATCAACGGCTGAAATTGCTTTTGAGGATTGAGTTTCAAAATTTCAAAACTCATACACTATATAGATAGTATAGATATATATATAAGGAAGCATATTCTCCCTGCCCAGCACACGACTTTATGTTCCTCAAATATGTGCACATAGAGCATCAGTGAGGTCAGATATTTCTAACATTTCTTGTTTTGCCGTTTCGATTTTCCAGGCTAAGTTCAAGCTAACACTTGAAGTTCCATCTGAGCTGGTAGCACTGTCCAACATGCCAGTAGGTAACGCGACATTTGCTGGTCCTATCAAAACTGTGCGTTACCTGGAATCGCCACCTATGTCAACTTATTTAGTGGCCATAGTTGTCGGTTTGTTTGAATATGTAGAGGGCATGACAACAAAAGGTATCATCTCTGTTTCTGACATCATCCATTCAAAGAGTTTCTGACATCATCCATTCAAAGAGTTGCATGAGACCTTTCTCTTTCCCTTTTTATTTTATTTGTGTCTTTTAATTTTATTCAGGCACGAGAGTTCGTGTGTACACTCAAATTGGTAAGAGTAACCAAGGGAAGTTTGCACTAGATGTTGGAGTGAAGTCGTTGAATCTCTATAAAGAGTAAGATCACAATCTAGCCGTGCTTCCACACTTTGGTTTCTAATGAATAGACATAATTGATGTTAATGAAATACTGTGTGAAGCCGTGGTTGTTGCTGAAACAGTAACATTAACAATAAAACTCATTTCCTCAATTGTTCAGTTACTTTGACACTCCTTTTCCACTCCCCAAGTTGGATATGGTTGCTATCCCCGATTTTGCTGCTGGAGCCATGGAGAACTACGGATTGGTCACTTACCGGGAAGTAGCTTTGCTTTTCGATGACAAGTCTTCATCAGCATCCAGCAGACAGAGTGTATCTATCATAGCTCAGAAACTTATTTAACTTATCTTTTCATCATTTACAGTTCACCTCTTAACTAACCGTGCGATGTTACTATAAATAAATCGGTTTAGTAAAAAAACTACACTATCTCATGATCATCTATAATTCACTAATAATTCTTAAAAAAATCGTCATTAAACCTTTTATATGTGTAAACATCCTTTTTATATTGACCTCAGCATGTATTTTGTTAGGTTGCAATTACTGTGGCACATGAATTGGCTCATCAATGGTTTGGCAATCTTGTAACCATGGAATGGTGGACTCACTTGTGGTTAAATGAGGGATTTGCCACATGGGTAAATCAATTCGGTCACTCAAAAGTTAGAAGAATGAAATATCAGGTTACCAATGTATACTGAATGAATAGGCTTTCTGTTTTCACAGGTGAGCCATCTAGCAGTAGATTCTTTTTTTCCACAATGGAATATCTGGACACAGTTTCTTGATAGCACAACCACTGCTCTCAGGCTGGATTCACTAGAGGCGTCTCATCCCATTGAGGTAATCTCATTGTTTTTAGGGAAACAGCAGGACTCTGCTGCGTATTTTTATTAATTTCTGTAAAAAGAATACAAGAAGTTCCACAAAAAATAAAAAGAGCTATACAAAAACATGTGTCTCATCCTATTGAGGTAATCTCATTGTCTATTACTGTGCCATAGCCTGCTCCGGTGGTTGGATATGTTGTGCAGTACATTCTCCAAAACCATAGTTGTCATTTGTCAATGGCATGCACCCTACTAAGTGCAAGAATCTATTTTGAACTGTAAATTTTGGCAATGTTATGTTTAAGTAACGATGGTGCACACTGCGTAATATGTTATTACCAACACATTATTGGCCGATTCATGATCGACTCATAAAATTTCTATGGAATATTAAAATTGGGGCCTAAATCTCTACCCTGACAAGTGGCATCTTACTTTGGGGAGCAACTTCAGTCAATGCATCAACACAGATTCAGTTCGTGGCATTAACATTTTCACTTCTCTAATGCTAACTTGTGATTCATTTTATACTTTCCACTATCCGTTTTCCTGGATGCTCAGGTTGAAATACACCATGCCAGTGAAGTTGATCAGATTTTTGATGCTATTAGCTATGACAAGGGTGCTTCTGTTATTCGCATGCTACAAAGTTACCTTGGCGCAGAGCGTTTTCAGGTCTAATACTGCCTCTACCTGAACTCCAGAAACTTGTCACCGACTCACTCTTCTTGCCTAGACTTGGCATTCTTTTTCTTGTCACGTTGCTTAAAAGTATACAAGATCACTTTCAGCCAGTTTATTTTTGTTCTTTAAGGAAACAGTGATACTTTGATGTCATTTCCCCACTATTCCATGTAGTGGAAACACTAGACAACTCCATGGCTTGTCCATTGCATAAAATGTTTGTATGCTCTTGAATCATACTAGTTGGTAAACATGCTTTTGTCAGTGGTGTTTTAGGGAGAGATTGCTGTTCTTTGAAGACATATTCTAGGAGCAAAATAGCCATTTCTTCGTAGATTATCCTGCCCTTGTTTAATGCATACAAGCATCATATGTGATTATTTGTACTTCACCGGTCACATGATTTAAGGTGGATGGTTTGATAAATTAGCATATAGAGACAGATTTATCGGTATAGGTGTGATGGCATCTTATGTATTGTTGTAGCATGTGTCATGCTCACAGGATAACATTACTTGTTCACAGAAAAAAAGGAGTAAAATTTAGCGATCTTTGACTCTTTTGTTGATCATATGATGAATCTATCAAACTGCACACTACCTAATATGTTAAAACTCAATTTTTAACTAATTACATTATTTAGCGAGATGATTGCTGCACTCTCCTTTCTATGTAATTTCCCCCTGCTACTCATTAACTCCACGCCGTTCTCCTGGTGTATTCTCATATGCTATAGATATGAAACTGTGTTCTTTCAGAAAGCGATGGCTTCATATATGAAGAAATATGCATTCTCAAATGCTAAAACCGAGGACCTGTGGGCTGTTCTTGAAAAGGAAACTGGTGAACCTGTCAAGGATTTGATGACTATATGGACGAAGCAAAAAGGTTATCCTGTTATTAATGCGAAAATTAAAGGGAATGACATAGAGATTGAGCAGGTAATAGGTTATCTTACATACCATCCTTCGTATCTATCATGCATTCATCATCACACGAACAACCAAGTACACATTTGTTTGGTTATTAATATTTCCTTGCTATTTTGTTAAGTTCTAGTCGTGCCATGCCATTTGGAGTTTCTTCTTTAAGAAAATCATCTGCTAACTGGTCATGGCAAAAGCTTGACCAAACCTTGATTTTTGTTCCATACCATTTGTGGACGTATAACTGACTGTTATAACTGGTCCTCTGAGAATACTGTACTCAATGATGGGCAAAACTGGAAATATTGTACTGCCCCTATGGCCATTGATCTGTCACTTGATGCATTCACGTATTTACGCAGCAGCCCTAGTATCTGATCAGATATTATGGGGTAAGGCTGAACAGTATCAAGAACAACTTACATGAATCTCGTAGAAGAACTGAATTAGATCTTGTTCTGGAGTTGGAGCTCTTTTAGGGTGCTCTATCTTACCACATTAGAGGTAAGAGGTGGTTTCAATCTGAGTCGTTGGTTGATGAAAGTTTGAAGGTTATTTTGGGCCCTAGTGCAGATAAGGCTAATAAGGAAACCTACAATTAATTTGGTAAGGTAGATAGGCACAGACGTTCCCCTACAAATCACAAGAGACATGTTTAAATGCACACTACTTCCCATGTTCCCATCTCAGCCCGGGGATATACATCCTGCATGACTATTGATTTAAATCAGATGGTTGCAAAAAGATCTACACCACAGTTTTTTGTAGTTTCAGTTATGTATTGCTAATTTGAATGTTCAAATAATATATATCTGGGAGCAATGTTTAGTGCTAAATTTTATGGCAGCTTGAAATGAAAGTGTCAGATTCGGACTTACATATGACGTTAGTATTATACGGCGATAGGCATGAATTAATTATCAAACTTTAATCATGAAGTATGCTTTTTCTGTAGTAATGTACTTGCATGTTTAATGGTGACAATTTGGGATATATGTTTGAGTTTCTGTACTTTACTTTCAGTCTTCTGAAAGGATGTTTATTTCTAATAAATCCAGACAAGCAATTCAAAACATAATCATTACATTTGTCCTGTCAAATGTGAGTCTCCATGTATAATTTGATGTGCAGTGATAAATTATGGTATTAGGTCAGACTGTCTTCCTTTCCTTAAATATGTTGATTATTTACAATTATTTGCCAATTATTTCATGTATTGCTGTACCCACTTCCCTCTACGAGTTAATAGACCACCCTTAACCACTAGACCAAAGCAAATAAAGGGTTCTCACAGAAGTGCGTCTTAAAAGCGGATATTTTATATTGGTTAAAGTGAAAAATCTAATAAATGAAAATGTTAAGTACTTGATCTCGTTGACCGATAGATCTTCATGTATAGCATTTTTCTCCGTGAACTTAATGATTTCTGTTTGTTGCAGGCCCAGTTTTTGTTAGATGGGTCCTCTGGCTCTGGCATGTGGATTGTCCCTATAACTTCAGGATGTGGTGCATATGATACACAGAAAAAGTTCTTGCTGAAACTTAAACGTGATAAGATGGTCATTGGTTCACAATGTGGTGACCGAAAGAAGGGCGGAAACTTTTGGACTAAGTTGAATATAAATGGAACTGGATTTTACAGAGTTAAATATGACGATGAGCTTGCAGCTGCACTTCAAAATGCGTTGGAGACAAAGAAGCTCTCACTAATGGATAAAATTGGTAAACGCAACATGTGCCGTTGAATTTGCTTGTAACCTTTTGGTGGTAGGTATTATAACATTAGCATTGCAGGCACTGTGGATGACTTATATGCGCTTTCTATTGCCCGCCAGCAAACATTTGCGTCGTTGCTACATTTACTCTACGGTTATCGTGGGGAAGCTGATTATAGTGTTCTTTCACACATAAACACTGTACGTAAATCCTGTAGGTCCAGTTGATTCTATCGTGTTCAATTGTTCATGAAGATAAATCGCCTATATCTTTTACTTTGGATTGGCAGGTAACCACAAGTATAGCTAAAGTATCTGCTGATGCTACTCCTGCCTTGGCTGGTGACATCAAACAACTTTTGATCAAGATTCTTTTGTCACCTGCAGAGTATGCCCCCACCATAACTGCTATGAGTTTAATGTGTTACGCTCACAATAGACCATCTCTTTTGTTTCACAAAAAGGAAAAGGAAACATAATATGTCATTAATCTTCTTCCTAACTTCTCATGTTGCTTGAACATTCCTTCTTTTGTGGTCGATGCATGACAATCGCATGATTCTTTCATGTTATTACTGTATATTTGCTACATTTTCCTATGTTTCTTCCTTTTGAATATGTCACACTTGTCTTTCAGAAAGTTAGGCTGGGACCCCAAGAAGGGTGAAAGCCACCTGGATGTAATGCTTAGACCACTGCTGTTGACTGCACTTGTCCAACTTGGACATGGTAAGACCATTAATGAAGGAGTTAGGCGCTTTAACATCTTCACACGTGATCGCGGCACTTCTCTTCTTCCTCCGGATACTAGAAAGGTCCTACCTTTTGCTATCACTTCACGTGGTACTTCTATGATTACTTCTTCCATTTGTAACTTGCGCTGTTCAGCAGGCCGCATACCTTGCTGTGATGCAGAATGTTAGTAGTTCAAACAGATCCGGTTATGATGCTCTCCGAAAAATCTACAAGGAGTCAGCTGAAGGGGAGGAAAGATTACAAGTCTTAGGTGTGTAGCCCTTTGACCATGTTAAACTAGCAAAGCTTGCCCATGTTTTTGGTTGTTCTAAAAGCATTTTCTTATTGTTTCAAGGCATATTATCTTCTTGCCGGGATAAGGGTATTGTCCTTGAATCACTGAATTTAATTTTCACTAATGAGGTAAATGCAAATATCATTACTTTCTTCCACAATTATTATAGTCGAAGGTGAGCTTCCTTGTGTCAAGTTGCAAGCCGTACTCAGGTCTCATATGCCTCTCTTGCTTGTCAGGTTCGCAATCAAGATGCATATATTCTCCTTAGAGGTATTCAACCAGAGGCACGTGAAATTTCGTGGAACTGGTTGAAGGTACGATCTCTTTTAACAATGAGGACCCTTTTATCTATGTGTGTTGACGTGTTGTTGATGCGTAAAAGTCGTTATTTCTGGGTCCTGTCTGGAACATCAGATTCTTGTAGGTATTCTAAACAAATTGGAATATCCAATCATGAGATGTTTCTTTTTCTACCAACTTCACTGAGATTTCTGCATTACAAAGAGGACCCAGGGTTCATCTGTTTTTGTCAACAAGAATTCAAGTCAAGTGGCATATTTGCAAACAGCTGAACTATGTTTGTGAATTTGTTTCGGGATCCTGATCTCTTTATATGGATTTCCCTTGTGAATGTATTTTAAGTAGAGTGAATTTGAGGCTGCAGCACCCCACCATCTATTTTTTGCGGTTCCTTCATCTGACACCTTAGGAGATGACTGATGGTTCATGTTAGTGTTAGCAGACTGAAACATTTGAAAACATGGTGCTAACATTTTCCCGTTCTATCTGTCTGCAGGAAAACTGGGAGCGCATCTCAAGGACGTTTTCCGGGAGCTTGGCGGCGAATTTTGTTAAAAACATTGTTCCATTGGTACATTTAATCACAGTTCTATTGCCCTATTTCCGTGATCATATTCCCCAGTTTTGCAGGTATTATTTCCATAAGGCCATAGCTAATGTGGACTTCCTTGTTTCTTGTCAGTTCACCTCCAACGAGAAGGCGGCAGAGATCTCCAAGTTCTTTGCAACGCGCACAAAGCCCGGATTCGAGAGGACGCTGAAGCAGAGCCTTGAAACCGTGCGGATCAGCGCGAGATGGGCCGAGGGCATCAGGATTGAGCCCGGGCTTGCACAGACGGTGCGCGAGCTCCTCGCCAAGCCCTGACGTGCGGCAGCTAGAGTGCTAGGTTACAGTTGTTGTTGGCAATAAGAATGCATTTGTGCCTTATCATGTGTGGAAACTGTGGCTTGAGATGGTATTTGGTTGTACATTTGTAGTGGTGGTGGTAGTGAGTCAGCTGATTTGCAGTTTGTAGCCAAATCATTTATTCTTATGAATGCATGTGGTGCAAACGGGTTGTATGAAGAATGAGAATGTCAAGGAGGAACTAGGTAGCATATATCCATTAAGAGGAAATTCAGGCAAAACAAAGAAATTTTCGGAAAAGCTCCAATCTCAGTGTCTCTAGAACAAGGCTCCTTGATGTACGAGGAGACTTCACGCGGGTGGGGTCTTCGCCGGTTTCCCTTAATTAACCGATGCCATGTATGGTTTTTGGGTCCAGTTTTTTCCTTATTAATCGGACCAACTCTCTTCTTCTATATGCAATGCGGGAGCTCCCCGCCCTCTGACGAGGTTTCGTCAAAAAATAACGCCGAGCCAACGGAATATACGGGGCAACTCTTGATGCAAAGCAAATACATAAAATAAGATTGTGTTTGGTTATAAAGTATAGATTTTCCATCTCTCTCCGTCCCTTAATATAAGACAATTTTTTGCAGTGACTGTGGTAGTGTTCCTTTAGCTGATAAAATAGATATGTGCCCAATCAATATCGTGTTACCAAATATAAGAGATTTATCAGGTTACCAAATATATTAGATATTGATTGATACTTATCAAGTACATATGTAAGATATTGATTGATACTATTTATTTGCTTCTGGGTTGTGAATTTATTACTCCTCCGTTCTAAATTACTTATCTCGGAAGTAGATGTATCTAAAACTAAAATACGTCTAGATACATCCACTTCTGCAACAAGTAATTTCAAACGAAGTAAGTACTATTTATTTATTGGGTTACCAAAGATCGGCCGGCTCAGCTGAGTCAACCCACCCCGCGGTCTCCGCTCCATATTTATACAGCGGCAGCCACCAGTGCTCCTCCTCACCCCCACGCTCGCTCGCTCGCTCGCTCAGTAGTGGTAGGCCGGCAGGAAGGCCCCGCCCGCTCAGTAGTGGTAGGCCGGCAGGAAGGCTCACAGCTGCCTGCCATCGACAACGCCCGGGAGCGCGCGTCGTCCGTTGTTTCCATGGCTCCACCCCGCGCCGGCGCCGGCGCCGTGCTGCTCGTGGTGGTGGCGCTCCTCTTCGTCGACGCCGGCGGCGGCATGAAGATGGCGACACACGGCGAGGTGCGGTATCGATCCCCTGCCCGCGAGATTACAAATTTTACTACTCCGTATTCATTTGTCATGCGCCGCATCTGCTGCATGCGTTGCAGGATGGTGTTGTAGTGGTCCATTTCATTTTTGAGAGAGCTAGTTGAAACTGATAGGAGGAGGCTCCCTTCACGTGGTGGGTAGCCGGCTAGGTAAGTCCAACCGGAGTCTATCTGTATCCTCGTTGCCTCCATATGGGCCTGAAACGGCTAGATGTACATATATGGAAACGGCTACATATTGGCGTACCTGAAACAAAATAGGAAATCTATTCTTTTCAGCCGGCTGATTACAGGCTCGTCTAAACCTCCCTGCCGCACGACACGCGTCCCGCTGGGCCCTCCCACTGCCCAGCCTTATCCCCTCATCTCTAGCGTCACGAGATCCACTGATTTTTTCATCAAACTCGATCCCCTTCTCTTATGCTCCGCACCTCTCTTTCTCCTACAGCTCTCTCCACCATGGCCATGGCCACGCTCTATCCCTGCTGCCTCCCAAGCTCCACCACTCTGCTGCCCAATCTCCATGCGACCGGTGTTGCATTGCAGCGCTTGTCGGTGACGCCGGCGCTATGATGCGGTGGTCGTCGATAGCTGCGGCGGTGCAACGTGGTGGGCTGGTGGCTCCCAAGCTCCAACACGGTGCTGCCCAAGCTCCACACGACTGGTGCTGCGTTGCAGCGTTCATCGATGAAGTCAGCGCAGGGACGCGGTTGCTGCCGGCGACGCCGCCCTCGTCGGTCCTGCCAGCGCTGTGATGCAGCACTCGCGCCGCTGCAAGGGGCATCGGGTGTTGTGATGCAACGCTCGTTGATGATGTCGGTGTTGCTATGCAGTGTTGCCGAAGCTGCGATGGAGCACGGCCGCGCCGGTGTCGTGGCTACAATGAAGCATGGCCGGAGCTACGACGGGCTGCCCACGCTGTGTTGGAGCACCGTCACGCCGGTTTCGCGGTTGCAATGGAGCATGGCCGGAGCTGCGACAGACGGCCGGTGCTGCTAGTGCTGGTGTCACTGCTGTAATGGAGCATGGCCGGAGCTGCGACGGGCCGCCGGTGCTGCGTTGGAGCACCTCGTGCCGCTGTCGCTGCTGCAATGGAGCATGGCCGGAGCTGCGACGGGCTGCCGGTGCTGCGATGGAGCACCGCCGGCTCGCCGATGTTGGCGCTGCAGAGCGTGGCAGCGGTGCTACGATGAAGCTCGACGGTGGCAGTAAAAAGTGTTGCAGAGTGCTATCTTTTTCGTTCCTCGACGTGGTGTTTTCTTTTTTCCTTTTGGCGATGCGGGGTGCATGCGGGAGTAGTTGCTTGAGATAAAGATGACTGGTGTGATTCAATGGCCATACAACACCTGATCCAACGGCCCATGAGGGGGTTGATTTTTTGCCTGGATGACGCCTAGCAGTGGCCAACAAAATATGCATATTTAAAATAAACTAGTAGTAAATGATTGCACGCTAAATTAGGGAGAAAATTAATACATGTTTATACTAGGTAGGATATGAATTGCGTATTAATTACACGTTTATATTCGGTAGAATATCGATTACATTTTAGTTGCACGCTTATATTGGATAGGATATCAATTAAACCTTATAATAATGTAATTAGCATAAACGTTGTTACTACTTTTTTTTTAAAGTTCCAACCCAACTTTATTAAACTAAATTAGGAATTTCGCCTGAAACAATGCTAAGAATACAATCTGGGGGACCAAGTCCCAAAAAACCGAATGACTAAAACTCACATCCAGTTTAGCCAACACATGTGCAGCTCCATTTGCCGTCCTCCAAACCCAGGTGAGCTTGAATTGTTCTCTTGACTTGATCAGAGCTTTAATTTGTTCTACCACTTGTCCAGCGTGCGACAAGTTCTTCTCCTCACTCACCAGCATTCCCGCCACCACCCGCGAGTCCGTTTCCAAGTGTAGCATTTGTATGTTCCTCTGAACTGCTCACTGAAGCGCTCGTTTACACGCCAATAGCTCGGCTATCTCCGGTTTTGAGCATACAGGAAAGAAATAGCAAGCAGCTCCTCTGAACGCACCATTTTCATCCCGGAGAATAACTCCCCCACCTCCCGACTACTCTGATCTCGCCATTGCGCCATCCACATTAGCTTTCACCCATCCAAATTTCGGTGGTGTCCACTGCTCCACAGAGGCCTGTCGCACTTTAGGTGCTCGTTCAGCATGAACACTCTTCCACTCCGCTAGATACCCAGCTACCCTTCCTGCAACTGTCACCGGATCATCAATCTTCTTCCCTTCTCGAGTGTCATTCCTTGCCAGCCACAACGTATATAGCCCCTGTATCATCATGGATTTAGCATCATCATCCGCCTTCGACATCCACTTAAGCAACCATGCCGCTAGTTGGCCCTGGGAACTCGTCGAGCTGGGTGGGGTGGCCACCCTTGTTCCCAATATTGAGCCTAACTCCTTCCAAAACAAAACTGAATGATGGCAGTACCAGAAACGGTGCAGTATAGATTCTTCACGTCCAGATGCCGGACAGAACACTCCTTCCTTAATGTGTCTACGTAGCAGTTCCTTGCCGACAGCCAAGCCATTCTTGATCAACCTCCATGCATGGATTATCGCCTTGCCCGACGCACTGGCACCCCACAGAGCCGTCTAGCCTTGGTGCTCTGCCACCGAAGACGAAGGTCCCAGCCGTCCCGCACTTGCTTTCTTCTTCTCCATACATAAGTGATACGCCGATCTGACCGTGAACTGTCCATTGTTGGTGAAGTTCCACGCAAGAAAATCCGTTGCCCCGGTGCCACCCATCGTGATCTGCAAAATATCCTGTACATCATCATGGGTAAACATCATATCCAGTTTGGCCCGGTCCCATGCATCTCCAGCTTCGTTCATCAGGTGGCACACACGCGTCACCCCGGGCACGTACGTCTGGCCCAGTGGCCGAAGATAACCCGTACGAGGTATCCAATTGTCATGGTGTATGCGTATACTGGAACCATCCCCCACTCTCCAAATCAACCCTTCTAGCAGCAGATCCCGTCCATACAAAATGCTCCGAAAAGTGAAGGAAGCACCTTTCAGGCAAGTTGCATTTAGAATGGAACCGTCCTGGTAGTATCTCGCCTTCAAAATGCGAGCACAAAGCGAGGTCGGTTGCTGTAATAATCGCCAAGCTTGCTTTGCTAAAAGAGATTAATTAAAAGCCTCCATGTCTCTGAAGCCCATTCCTCCCTCTCTTTTACTTAAGCACATCTTTTTCCAAGCTATCCAATGAACCTTTTTTTCATCGTTAGCTTCCCCCCACCAAAAGTTTGAAGAGATCGAAGTCAGGCTCCCACACAATTTTTTGGTGAGTTGAAAGCAACTCATGGTGAAAGTTGGAGTGGACTGTAGCCCGGACTTAACCAAAACCTCACGAGCTTTCTTAGATAACCCTTGCCCTTTCCATCCCGTCACTTTGCCCTTCGCACTTTCTTTAACATATTTGAAAGTTCCTTCTTTAGAACTTCCAACCACAGTAGGAAGACCCAGATATTTCTCGCTTAACGCCTCCGATTGAATTCCAATGACCACCTTTAGTCGTTCCTTGTTCTCCTCAGTGCTGCCTTTCCCAAAAAAGATAGACGATTTCTGCAAGTTCACCTTTTGTCCTGAGGCCTTTTCATAATCAACCAAGATGGTCTTGAGCGTTTCAAGGTTATCCTGAGAACCCTCAAGGAACACAATGCTATCATCCGCAAACAAACGATGGGTTATCATGGGGCCAGTGCTCCCAAAAGATACCCCCTTCAAATCTCCAACGCATTGAGCATTTTTTAGTAGCGCTGAGAAACCTTCCACGCAAAACAAGAACAAATAAGGTGATAAGGGGTCCCCTTGACGGAGACCCCTGGACGGCAAAAAAGTATGAGAGAGCCCACCATTAAGCTTCACGGAGAACCTAGCGGAAGTAACACAACGCATAACCATTTGTATCCATGCTCCATCAAAACCGAATCTCATCATCATCCTTTCCAAAAAGCTCCACTCAACCCTGTCATACGCTTTCATCATATCCAACTTAACTGCGCATAATGGCTTCTTTCGGCTTCTCTTCCTGATAGCGTGTACACATTCATATGCAACTAGAATGTTATCTGTGATGAGTCTACCGAGGACAAAAGCGCTTTGCTCCTCAGAGATTAACACCGGTAGGATCACTTTTAACCTGTTAGCAAGCACCTTCGTAGATATCTTGTACATCACATTGCACAAACTGATCGGTCGATACTGTGTCATCAACTCCGGTGAGTTAACTTTGGGGATCATTACTATGACCGTGTCATTGAAATTGTCCGGTGCCGCTACCCCGTTCAGAAAATCCCTCACCGTTCTACAAACATCACTTTTTACCAACTGCCAGTGTCGTTGGTAAAACAACGCCGGAAAACCATCCGGACCCGGAGCCTTTGTCGGCCCCATCTGAAACAAAGCGGACTCAATCTCGCCATTTGAAATCTCAGCAGTAAGCTTTGCATTCATCTCCATGGACACTGCCTGATCAATATGCTGCAAAAGAACATCCGCATCAGCCAATCCCTCAGAGGTAAACAGTTCGGCATAGAACCTGGCCGCCTCCGCTCGCATCTCCTCGTCCGCTGAGCATCTCGTCCGGTCCTCCCTGAGAAGAGACTTGACAGTATTTTTGCGCTTCCTGTGTGATGCATGGTTTTGGAAGTACTTAGTATTTTGATCCCCCCACTGAAGCCAATCAATCCTTGACCGTTGCTTGTAGTAAATCTCCTCCTTCTCGTACAAGTTGTGAAGCTGGCCCTCTATATCCTGTACTTCTCCGAAATAACCCGTTTGCAGCGGTATGTTTTTAGCATACGTCAACTGGACTTTGAGCTTTGCGATCTGCCGACGAAGCGAGCCAAACACCTCTCTACTCCATCTCTGCATGACCCTGGACATCGCACCCAATTTTTTGCTCATACCAGTCACTATACCGAGCTCTCGGCCTGTTGATCCCTTCCCAAGCATGCAATACCATCTCCTCGTATCCCTCATGGAGAGTCCATGCTTCCTCGAAGCGAAAGTTCATCGGCTTGTTTTTGGCACCCGTGTCCAGTGACACAGCCGCCCTAATTACCAACGCCACATGGTCCGACTCCTCCGTCACCACATGTTCGACAGTCGTCTCCGGAAAAACTTGTAGAAACTCATCAGTGCATGTAGCTCGATCCAACCTCACCTGAATATTTCCTTAGGCATCTTGTTTGTTATTCCATGTAAACGGATATCCAGTGAATCCCAAATCAGCCAAGCCGCAGTCAGCTAGGCACTCCCTGAAACCTTCCATTTGGTTAAAATTCCTCAAGTTTCTTCCCCGCTGCTCGGTTTGGAAGAGGATTTCATTAAAATCACCCGCACAAATCCATGGAAGATTGTCCTATCTTCTCAGATAACGTAATGCATCCCACGTTTTATTCCGGTGCTCCGTTCGGGGTTCCCCATAGATTCAAGTGAACCTAAAAGTTTTCCCCTCGCTTCGTACCTCCGCATCAATGTAGTACTGGCACCACGGCCTCAAGGTTACATGCACATCGTCTCTCCACCATAGCGCAAGGCCCCCACTTCTCCCTACACAATCAACTGCCACACCATTCCGAAAACCCAAACTCCATTGGACCTTCTCCATCGCCTTTGCCCTCTTCTTTGTTTCGCTCAGAAACACCACCGCTGGGTTGTATGACCGTACCAGGTCTCGAAGTTCGCCAACCGTCGGGTCCAACCCCAGTCCCCGACAGTTCCAGGCAAAGAGAATCATTGGTCTCGGCGGCCCCGGCTTCCGGGGTTCACCGATGAAGTTCCCATCTCACCTATTCTTTCAAAAAACTGACGAAACCTTCTGCCTTTTATCTCCAACATAACCATCCGCACCATCCCTTCTTGTCCCTTCGCCTTTCGCAATCCAAACCTGCCTGGATGAACGTTTCTTCTCACGGGGGACATACATCTGGTGGGTGTCCCGCTGTCGGTACACCCCCCCATCATACCTTGGCCGGCGAACGAAGTGTCCCGGCTTCCTGTACTGACCCCATGTGAAACTTCGCCATGATCTCGTTGCTTTCCCACATAATCATGCTGCTTCCTAGGGGATATGACTCCATCCCTCACTTCTGGTGAAGCTCATTGCGCAAATCTCTTTCCCTCTTACCTTCTAGATCATCCCTTAGGTCTCTCTCTTTGTCACCCCCCGCGCCAGTGCGCAGTTTATTTGGGCTTTGCACCTCCTCCTGTTCATTCTTATTGTGCCTCGTCCCACCAGTGTGGGAGTCAACCGAGGGCGTATAGTTTCTGTATAAAGGCCTCCGCATTGGTAGATCTCTGACAAACACTCCGCCTTTAGCTCCATACTCACCTGCACTGGACATGGAGCCCTCCTTGCTACCCCCATTGCCAGATACACCCAACTTTGCTTCTTTTCATTCAGCCCGGATGAAGATCTACCTGGGGATGCTCGTAGCCATTCCCCCCATTGCGAAAGTGGATCAACAGGGGGATCACATCTACCATCCACATGCACAAGTCGTCCACAGTCAAAACAAAAGTGAGGTACTTTTTCATATGCAAAATCAGACCAGGTTTGTTCTTCCTCTTCCGGTATCTTCTCTCTGAGCTCTTCACCTTCCCTCTTCTTTTTTAGGTAAAAACCACGTACTAATGGTTCATGCAATTGAATCTTTGTCCTTACCTTAAATTGTATTCCTCTCGCCATACCATCTTCTCCCACATCACCCCTTACTATTTTTCCAATCCAGTTCCCAAGTGCTTCTCCAAACTCCTTTGATCTCTTGTCCAGAGGTAAGTCATCCACTCTAACCCACACATCAATGGAATCAAAGATCATCTCCGACGGCCTAGTCTGGCCATCATAGTCTTTAAGTGCAACCACATTAAAATCAAACTGCCATGGACCATTATTCAGAGCGTGCCTCAAGTCCCCCTCACTGCCGAATTTGATCATGAAAATATTGCCGCCTAGATCCTTAAACTGCGCTTCCCTGTGGAGACCCCAAGCTCTCTGCATCGCCCTCTCAAAAGCGCGTCGATTAAGCGGCCGCGGGGAAAAAGACTTCCCTACGACTGCCCACTTTGGAACCTGCTTCCTCGATGATCCTGGCTCGCTAAACACAAAACCCGCCGCCTCCTTCTCAGTCAGCGCCAGGCCCCCCATCTTCGCCGACAGGGATGCAGCCTCCTCCGACGTCTTGCCATCTGGGGATACAGAAGATCCCCCCTTCGCCTTGCTGATCTGCTCCGCCCCCTCCGGCTGAGCCGCCTTCCTCGGAGTCGCCGCCGTGGAGGAAGTCCTCCCTCCCCTGCTCGAAGCCGACGCCATGAGCCCCGCCTTCAAGTGGGAGACAAACACCGTAGCCACCGGAGACCGTAGCGCCGTCGCTACAGACCCGATGCCCGAGATCACCACCACCCTACGCTCGAAAACCTAACCCTAGACGCCGCCTCCCGATCGCCTTGCGATCGCCTCTCGGTCGCCCCTTAGGAAAGAACGTGGTGGACCCGCATGTGCTAACGTTGTTACTACTTGGTAGTGTAATATTAACTGCATGTTAAACATGTTGAGCGATAACCATTGAGACAATCCTTTGATGGCCGAAATTAATTGGATCGACTCTTAAAAAAACTAACGGCCCAACGTTCCCCGGGAGGGGGGGGGGTTTGGATCCTCTGCTGTAGTGCAGCGTGCAGTACAGCCACTGTCGTGTGGACCCGATTCCATGTGTCATCCGCACTACAACACGCTACCGTAGAGGATCTCAATCTCGGGAGGGGTTGACAAACGAACATATTTTCTTGACAGTTTTACTTGCAACTCGAGATAAAATGGTGACAATTTTTATGAAGAAAAATGCATTTCTTGAAGAAATTGCTATGTTGTTCTGAAAAATTGTCACGCGGTTCACAAAATGTCACCCCCTCCAGCGAGCACGTTGTGGCTATTGGTTTCTTCTATATATTTGTATACATATAGGTATAGATATGATATGTATACAATATATTAATATAATACTAAGAGAAATTCATGATTAATATTTTGCTTTAAAATCACATTTTGATGTATAAAGTTTTCTTTTAGCAAAATTTGGATGTATAAAGTGAGTACGCTATTTTAGTGGTACTGAAAAAGGAGATAATGTGATGCTATCTTAGGAGTGCTACGTAGGATAAATGATGAGGTGATGAGAGAGGACGTAAGAGATGATCTTTTAATATAATATGTCTCACCATGTTTTTAGGAATTGCTAGCTATTGAAGATAAGACTAAGAGATGACCAATTGTAGACTTTTTTTTTGACATCTCTAAATTACATGCAAGACTTAAGATAAAACTATCTTATCAACCATTTTACATTGCCCTAATCCATTTTCGAAAGTCCCTTAAAGTGTGTAAGTTTGTAATAAGAAAAGAAAAATGTAAAAGCTTGTTTTTTATTTCTTCTCTCGTCTTTTCTCTTCCCTCGCGCTAAACAACAACGGGATGTACGCGCCCGCAGGGCGCGAATCTCAAGGCATCTCCCGGCGCGTCCGCGCCGCCTGCGGCGGGCGGCTCGGCGGAGCAGTTCCGGGGCAAGGCGCGGCTGCCGAGCTTCGCCGCGCCGCGCCGCTACGAGCTCTTCCTCCGCCCCGACCTCGTCGCCTGCACCTTCTCCGGCTCGGTGGCCATCTCCGTCGCCGTCTCCGCGCCCACCCGCTTCCTCGTGCTCAACGCGCTCGACCTCTCCGTCAACCGCGCCTCCATCCGCTTCCAGGTAAGGAGAAAGAAGGAGAAGAAAAATGAAATTCCTTGAGACCTCCTCGCCCTCTTCTCATCGTCCTTCGTCGGTACGGTTCTCGCAGGCTTTGGCGCCCACGGAGGTGGTGTTCTTCAAGGATGACGGTGTGTTGGTGCTCGGGTTCGCCAAGGAGCTGCCCCTCGGCGAGGGCGTGCTCAAGATGGACTTCACCGGCATTCTCAACGACCAGATGAGAGGCTTCTACAGGAGGTATGCGACGACTTCCTTCTGGACTCTACCACCCTTGGTATTTGCACCGTACATCAACACAGTACTTGTGATAATCTATATATAGGAAATCATGCCATGATTTGTTCGAAATTTTAAGTAGAACATTACAGAAGGGGAAAAGTTGAACTGTGGTTTCTGTTTACTACTCCCGGTTAGTTACTCACCGACCAACAAAGTGACCAGTCCCGATAATGCACTTGCTACGAATTCGATGATACGTGGTTTGGAAGTTCACTGTGAAGGCATTATAGTTTTATGATCTACTCCCTCCGTCCCATAATATAAGAGCATAGTGTAGTATAAAAAACGCTCTGATATTATGGGACGGAGGGAGTATTTCTGAAATAAGAGTTTAATCGAGCACTTTGGTATGAATGCCTCTCCTGCTATTTATGCTTTTCCGATTTCGTTTGATTGCAGTAAGTACCAGTATAAGGGGAAAGAGAGAAACATGGCGGTGACGCAGTTTGAGTCCGTGGATGCTCGGCGGTGCTTCCCCTGCTGGGATGAGCCCGCATTCAAGGTGATTATATATGATAGCTGGAAGGATGACTTTATGTTCCTCAGATATGTACACATAGAGCATCAGTGAAGTTAGATATATTTCATAACATTTCTTGTTTTGCCGTTTCGATTTTCCAGGCTAAGTTCAAGCTAACACTTGAAGTTCCATCTGAGCTGGTAGCACTGTCCAACATGCCAGTAGCTAACGCGACATTTGCTGGTCCTATCAAAACTGTGCGTTACCAGGAATCACCACCTATGTCAACTTATTTAGTGGCCATAGTTGTCGGTTTGTTTGAATATGTAGAGGGTATGACAACAAAAGGTATCATCTCTGTTTCTGAAATCATCCATTCAAAGAGTGTGCATGAGACCTTTCTCTTTCCCTTTATTTTATTTACAACAACAACAACAACAAAGCCTTTAGTCCCAAACAAGTTGGGGTAGGCTAGAGGTGAAACCCATAAGATCTCGCAACCAACTCATGGCTCTGGCACATGGATAGCAAGCTTCCACGCATCCCTGTCCATAGCTAGCTCTTTGGTGATACTCCAATCCTTCAGGTCTCTCTTAACGGACTCCTCCCATGTCAAATTCGGTCTACCCCGCCCTCTCTTGACATTCTCCGCACGCTTTAGCCGTCCGCTATGCACTGGAGCTTCTGGAGGCCTGCGCTGAATATGCCCAAACCATCTCAGACGATGTTGGACAAGCTTCTCCTCAATTGGTGCTACCCCAACTCTATCTCGTATATCATCATTCCGGACTCGATCCTTCCTCGTGTGGCCACACATCCATCTCAACATACGCATCTCCGCCACACCTAACTGTTGAACATGTCGCCTTTTAGTCGGCCAACACTCCGCGCCATACAACATTGCGGGTCGAACCGCCGTCCTGTAGAACTTGCCTTTTAGCTTTTGTGGCACTCTCTTGTCACAGAGAATGCCAGAAGCTTGGCGCCACTTCATCCATCCGGCTTTGATTCGATGGTTCACATCTTCATCAATACCCCCATCCTCCTGCCACATTGACCCCAAATACCGAAAGGTGTCCTTCTGAGGTACCACCTGGCCATCAAGGCTAACCTCCTCCTCCTCACACCTAGTAGTACTGAAACCGCACATCATGTACTCGGTTTTAGTTCTACTAAGCCTAAACCCTTTCGATTCCAAGGTTTGTCTCCATAACTCTAACTTCCTATTTACCCCCGTCCGACTATCGTCAACTAGCACCACATCATCCGCAAAGAGCATGCACCATGGGATATCTCCTTGTATATCCCTTGTGACCTCATCCATCACCAATGCAAAAAGATAAGGGCTCAAAGCTGACCCTTGATGCAGTCCTATCTTAATCGGGAAGTCATCGGTGTCGACATCACTTGTTCGAACACTTGTCACAACATTATCGTACATGTCCTTGATGAGGGTAATGTACTTTGCTGGGACTTTGTGTTTCTCCAAGGCCCACCACATGACATTCCGCGGTATCTTATCATAGGCCTTCTCCAAGTCAATGAACACCATATGCAAGTCCTTCTTTTGCTCCCTATATTTCTCCATAAGTTGTCGTACCAAGAAAATGGCTTCCATGGTCGACCTCCCAGGCATGAAACCAAACTGATTTTTGGTCACGCTTGTCATTCTTCTTAAGCGGTGCTCAATGACTCTCTCCCATAGCTTCATTGTATGGCTCATCAGCTTAATTCCACGGTAATTAGTACAACTCTGAACATCCCCCTTGTTCTTGAAGATTGGTACTAATATACTCCGTCTCCATTCTTCTGGCATCTTGTTTGCCCGAAAAATGAGGTTGAAAAGCTTGGTTAGCCATACTATTGCTATGTCCCCGAGACCTTTCCACACCTCAATGGGGATACAATCAGGGCCCATCGCCTTGCCTCCTTTCATCCTTTTTAAAGCCTCCTTCACCTCAGACTCCTGGATTCGCCGCACAAAACGCATGCTGGTCTCATCAAAGGAGTCGTCTAGTTCAATGGTAGAACTCTCATTCTCCCCATTGAACAGCTTGTCGAAGTACTCCCGCCATCTATGCTTAATCTCCTCGTCCTTCACCAAGAGTTGGCCTGCTCCGTCCTTGATGCATTTGACTTGGCCAATGTCCCTCGTCTTCCTCTCTCGGATCTTGGCCATCTTATAGATGTCCCTTTCACCTTCCTTCGTGCCTAACCGTTGGTAGAGGTCCTCATATGCCCGACCCCTTGCTTCACCAACAACTCGCTTTGCGGCCTTCTTCGCCATCTTGTACTTCTCTATGTTGTCTGCAGTCCTATCCAGGTATAGGCGTCTGAAGCAATCTTTCTTCTCTTTAATCGCCTTCTGGACGTCATCATTCCACCACCAGGTATCCTTATCTTCGCTTCTCCTTCCCCTGGACACTCCAAACTCCTCCGAGGCCACCTTACGAATGCAAGTCGCCATCTTCATCCACACACTGTCCGCATCCCCTCCTTCCTCCCAAGGGCCCTCCTTAATGACCCTCTCCTTGAACACCTGAGCTACCTCCCCCTTGAGCTTCCACCACTTCGTTCTAGCGACTTTGGCACGCTTATCCCGCTGGACACGAATCCGAAAGCGGAAGTCAGCAACCACCAGCTTATGCTGGGGTACAACACTCTCTCCAGGTATCACCTTACAGTCTAGGCACGCATGCCTATCTTCTCTTCTCGAGAGGATGAAATCAATCTGGCTAGAGTGTTGGCCACTACTAAAAGTCACCAGATGTGATTCTCTCTTTCTAAAGAGGGTGTTAGCTACAATCATGTTGTAGGCTAGAGCAAAGCTTAAGACATCTACTCCTTCTTGATTCCTGATGCCATAGCCAAAGCCCCCATGCGCCCCTTCAAAACCTATGTTAGATGTACCCACGTGGCCATTGAGGTCTCCTCCTATGAAGAGCTTCTCACCAATCGGTACACTCCTAACCATGTCTTCCAGGCCTTTCCAGAACTCCCTCTTGGTGTTCTCATTGTGGCCTACTTGCGGGGCATACGCGCTGATAACATTGAGAACCAAGTCCTCAACTACCAGCTTGACCAAGATAATCCGGTCCCCACGTCTCTCGACGTCTACCACTCCATACTTGAGGCTCTTGTTGATCAAGATGCCTACACCATTTCTGTTTGCAGCCGTCCCCGTGTACCACAACTTGAAGCCGGTATCCTCCACCTCCTTCGCCTTCTGTCCTCTCCATTTGGTTTCTTGGACGCAAAGGATATCAACACCCCTCCTCACCGCTGCATCAACTAGCTCCCGAAGCTTCCCTGTCAGAGACCCTACGTTCCAGCTACCTAAGCGAATCCTCCTAGGCTCGGCTAGCTTCCTTACCCTTCGCACTCGTCGAGTCAAATGCGAAGACCCTTGCTCATTTTCCACTACACCCGGGCGCCGATGTAGCACGCCACTAAGGATGCGACGACCCGATCCTCGCTCACTTGACACCGTATCCGGATCAAGATACGGCGCGCCACTTGGGGGGTGACGGCCCGGCCCTTGCCCATTTTCCACCACACCCGGGTTCCGATGTGGCGCGTCGCTGAGAGGGTTACGCCCCAACGAAAATCTTTTGGGTTTCATCTCCATAAGAGTGGCTGAGTTTTTACGTTCCCTTTATTTTATTTGTTTGTTTAATTTTATTCAGGCACGAGAGTTCGTGTGTACACTCAAATTGGTAAGAGTAACCAAGGGAAGTTTGCACTAGATGTTGGAGTGAAGTCGTTGAATCTCTATAAAGAGTAAGATCACAATCTAGCCGTGCTTCCACACTTTGGTTTCTAACGGATATGCATGATTGATGTTATTGAAATACTGTGTCAAGCCGTGGTTGTTGCTGAAACAGTAACATTAACAAAAAAGCTCATTTCCTCAATTGTTCAGTTACTTTGCCACTCCATATCCACTCCCCAAGTTGGATATGGTTGCTATCCCTGATTTTGCTGCTGGAGCCATGGAGAACTACGGATTGGTCACTTACCGAGAAGTAGCTTTGCTTTTCGATGACAAGTCTTCATCAGCATCCAGCAAACAGAATGTATGTATCATAGCTCAGAAACTTATTTAACTTATCTTTTCATCGTTTACAGTTCACCTCTTAACTAACTGTGCGATGTTACTATACATAAATCGGTTTAGTAAAAAGCTACACTATATCATGATCATCTATAATTCACTAATAATTCCTAACATTTTTTCGTAATTAAACCTTTTATACGTGTAAACCCTTTTTATATTAACCACAGCATGTATTTTGTTTAGATTGCAATTACTGTGGCACACGAATTGGCTCATCAATGGTTTGGTAATCTTGTAACCATGGAATGGTGGACTCACTTGTGGTTAAATGAGGGATTTGCTACATGGGTAAATCAATTCTATCACTCAAAAGTTAAAAGAATGAGATATCAGGTTACCAATGTATACTGAATGAATAGGCTTTTTGTTTTCCCAGATGAGCCATCTAGCAGTAGATTCTTTTTTTCCACAATGGAATATCTGGACACAGTTTCTCGATAGCACAACCACTGCTCTCAGGCTGGATTCACTCGAGGCGTCTCATCCCATTGAGGTAATCTCATTGTTTAGTACTGTGCCATAGCCTGCTCCTGTGGTTGGGTATGTTGTGGACTACATTCTCCAAAACCATAGTTGTCAATGTCATGCACTCTACTATCATAGAAGTTCAAGTATCTATTTTAAATTGCAAATTTTGACAATGGTATGTTCAAGTAACGATAGTGCATACTGCGTAATATGCTATTACCAACACATTATTGGCCGATTCATGATTGACTCATAAAATTTGTATGGAATATTAAAATTGATGCTGAAGTATCTCTACTCTGACAAGTGGCATCTTACTTTGGGAGCAACTTCAGTCAATGCATCAACAGAGATTCAGTTCATGGCATTAACATTTTCACTTCTCTAATTCTAACTTGTGGTTCATTTTATACTTTCCACTATCCTTTTTCCTGGATGCTCAGGTTGAAATAC
This sequence comes from Aegilops umbellulata, assembly GCA_032464435.1. Lineage (NCBI taxonomy): Eukaryota > Viridiplantae > Streptophyta > Magnoliopsida > Poales > Poaceae > Aegilops > Aegilops umbellulata. Next base: position 340,227,456 of record CP136058.1, read on the forward strand.
ACCATGCCAGTGAAGTTGATCAGATTTTTGATGCTATTAGCTATGACAAGGGTGCTTCTGTTATTCGCATGCTACAAAGTTACCTTGGCGCAGAGCGTTTTCAGGTCTAATACTGCCTCTACCTGAACTCTAGAAACTCGTCACCGACTCACTCTTCTTGCCTAGATTTGGCATTCTTTTTCTCGTCATGTAGCTTAAAAGTATACAAGATCACTTTCAGTAAGTTTATTTTGTTCTTTATGGAAACAGTGATACTTTGATGTCATTTCCCCGCTATTCCATCTAGTGGAAATACTAGACGACTACATGGCTTGTCCATTGCATAAAATGTTTGTATGCTCTTGAATCATACTAGTTGGTAAACTTGCTTTTGGTCAGCAGTGTTTTAGGGAGAGATTGCTGTTCTCTGAAGACATATTCTAGGAGCAAAATGACCATTTCTTCATAGATTATCCTGCCCTTGTTTAATGCATACAAGCATCATGTGACCATTTGTACTTCACCGATCACATGATTTAAGGTGGATGGTTTGATAAATTAGCATATAGAGACAGTTTTGTCGATATAGGTGTGATGGTCATCTTATGTATTGTTGTAGCATGTGTCATGCTCACAGGATAACATTACTTGTTCACAAAAAAAAGGAGTAAAATTTAGCGATTGTTGACTCTTTTCTTGATCATATAATGAATCTATCAAACTGCATACTAGCTTATTATGTTAAAAGTCAATTTTTAATTAATTACATTATTTAGTGAAACGAATTGCTGCACTCTCCTTTCTGTGTAATTTCCCCCTGCTACTCTTTAACTCCACGTCGTTCTCCTAGTGTATTCTCATATGCTATAGATATGAAACTGTGTTCTTTCAGAAAGCAATGGCTTCATATATGAAGAAATATGCATACTCAAATGCTAAAACCGAGGACCTGTGGGCTGTTCTTGAAAAGGAAACTGGTGAACCTGTCAAGGATTTGATGACTACATGGACGAAGCAAAAAGGTTATCCTGTTATTAATGCGAAAATTAAAGGGAATGACATAGAGATTGAGCAGGTAATAGTTTTTTTTTTGCGGGTGAGCAGGTAATAGGTTATCTTACATACCATCCTTCGTATCTATCATGCATTCATCATCACACGACTAACCAAGTATGCATTTGTTTGGTTAATATGTCCTTGCTATTTAGTTAAGTTCTAGTCGTGGCATGCCATTTAGAGTTTCTTTTTTAAGAGAATCATCTGCTAACTGGTTGTGGCAAAAGCTTGACCAAACCTTGGTTTTTGTTCCATACCATTTTGTGAATGTTTAACTGACTGTTATAACTGGTCCTCTGAGAATACTGTACTCAATGTTGTAAAAAACTGGAAATATTTTACTGCCCCTACGGCCATTGATCTGTCACTTGATGCATTCACGTATTTACAGAGCAGCCCTAGTATCTGATCATATATTCTGGGGTATGGCTGAATCGTATCAAGAACAACTTACATGAATCTCGTAGAAGAACTGAATTAGATCTTGTTCTGAAGTTGGAGCTCTTTTAGGGTGCTTTATCTTACCACATTAGAGGTAAGAGGTGGTTTGAATCTGAGTCGTTGGTTGATGAAAGTTTGAAGGTTATTTTGGGCCCTAGTGCAGATAAGGCTAATAAGGAAACCTACAATTAATTTGGTAAGGTAGATAGGCACAGACGTTTCCCTACAAATCACGAGAGACATGTTTAAATGCACATTACTTCCCATGTTCCCATCTCAGCCCAGGGATACACATCCTGCATGACTATTGATTTAAATCAGATGGTTGCAAAAAGATCTAGACCACATTTTTCTGCAGTTTCAGTTATGTATTGCTAATTTGAATGATCAAATAATATTTGAGAGCAATGTTTAGTGTTAAATTTTATGACAGCTTGAAATGGAAGTGTCAGATTCAGACTTACATATAAAGTTAGTATTATAAGGCAATAGGCATAAATTAATTATCAAATTTTAATCATGAAGTTTTTTTTTTCTGTAGTAATGTACTTGTATGTTTAATAGTGATAATTTGGTATATATGTTTGAATTTCTTTAGTTTTCTTTCATTTTTCTGAAAGGATGTTTATTTTTAATAAATCCAGACACACAATTCAAGAAATAATCATTACATTTGTCCTGTCAAATGTGAGTCTCGATGTATAATTTTATGTACAATAATAAATTATGGTATTAGGTCAGACTGGCTTCCTTTTCTTAAATATGTTGATTATTTAGAATTATTTGCCAATTATTTCATGTATTGCTGCGCCCACTTCCCTCTACGAGTTAATAGATCACTCTTAGCCACTAGACCAAGGCAAAGAGAGGGTTTTCACAAAAGTGTGTCTTATTTTATATTGGTTAAAGTGAAAAATCTAATAAATAAAAATGTTAAAAACTTGATCTCGTTGACTGATAGATCTCCGAGTATAGTATTTTTCTCCACGAACTTGATGATTTCTGTTTGTTGCAGGCCCAGTTTTTGTTAGATGGTTCCTCTGGCTCTGGCATGTGGATTGTCCCTATAACTTCAGGCTGTGGTGCATATGATACAGAGAAAAAGTTGTTGTTGAAACTTAAACGTGATAAGCTGGTCATTGGTTCACAATGTGGTGACCGAAAGAAGGGCGGAAACTTTTGGACTAAGTTGAATATAAATGGAACCGGATTTTACAGAGTTAAATATGACGATGAGCTTGCAGCTGCACTTCAAAATGCGTTGGAGACCAAGAAGCTCTCACTAATGGATAAAATTGGTAAACGCAACATGTGACCATTGAATCTGCTTGTAATATTTTGGTGGCAGGTATTATAACATTACCATTGCAGGCATCGTGGATGACTTATATGCGCTTTCTATTGCCCGCCAACAAACATTTGCGTCGTTGCTACATTTACTCTACGGTTATCGCGGGGAAGCTGATTATAGTGTTCTTTCACACATAAACACTGTACGTAAATCCTGGAGGTCCAGTTGATTCTATCGTGTTCAATTGTTCATGAAGATAAATCGCCTATATCTTTACTTTGGATTGGCAGGTAACCACAAGTATTGCTAAAATATCTGCTGATGCTACTCCTGCCTTGGCTGGTGACATCAAGCAACTTTTGATCAAGATTCTTTTGTCACCCGCACAGTATGCCCCACCATAACTGCTACGAGTTTCTTAATGTGTTACACTCACAATATATCATCTCTTTTGTTTCACAAAAAGGAAAAGGAAACATAATATGTCATTAATCTTCTTCCTAACTTCTCATGTTGCTTGAACATTCCTTCTTTTGTGGCCGATGCATGACAATTGCATGATTCTTTCACGTTATTACTGTATATTTGCTACATTTTCCTATGTTTCTTCTTTTTGACTATGTGACACTTATCTTTCAGAAAGTTAGGCTGGGACCCCAAGAAGGGTGAGAGCCACCTGGATGTAATGCTTAGACCACTGCTGTTGACTGCACTTGTCCAACTTGGACATGGTAAGACCATTAATGAAGGAGTTAGGCGCTTTAACATCTTCACACGTGATCGCGGCACTTCTCTTCTTCCTCCGGATACTAGAAAGGTCCTGCCTTTTGCTATCACTTCACGTGGTACCTATGATTACTTCTTCCATTTGTAACTTGCGCTGTTCTGCAGGCCGCATACCTCTCTGTGATGCAGAATGTTAGTAGTTCAAACAGATCCGGTTATGATGCTCTCCGAAAAATCTACAAGGAGTCAGCTGAAGGGGAGGAAAGATTACAAGTCTTAGGTGTGTAGCCCTTTGACCATCTTAAACTAACAAAGCTTGCCCATGTTTTTGGTTGCTCTAAAAGCATTTTGTTATCGTTTCAAGGCATATTATCTTCTTGCCGGGATAAGAGTATCGTCCTTGAATCACTGAATTTAATTTTCACTAATGAGGTAAATGCAAACATCATTACTTTCTTCCACATTTATAGTCGAAGGTTTCTATGAGCATACTTGTGTGTCTAGGGCAAGCTGTACTCAGGTCTCATATGCCTCTCTTGCTTGTCAGGTTCGCAATCAAGATGCATATATTCTCCTTAGAGGTATTCAACCAGAGGCACGTGAAATTTCTTGGAACTGGTTGAAGGTACGATCTCTTTTAACACCCTTTTATCTATGTGTGTTGACGTGTTGTTGATGCGTAAAAGTCGTTATTTCTGGGTCCTGTCTGGAACATCAGATTCTTGTAGGTATTCTAAACAAATTTGAATATCCATTCATGAGAATATGTTTCTTTTTCTACCAACTTCATTGAGATTTCTGCATTACAAAGAGGACCCAGGGTTCTTCTGTATTTGTCAACAAGAACTCAAGTCAAGTGGCATATTTGCAAACAGCTGAACCATATTTGTGAATTTATTTCGGGATCCCGATTTCTTTAAATGGATTTCCCTTGTAAATGTATTTTAACTAGAGTGAATTTGAGGCAGCACCCAACCATCTATTTTTTGTAGTTCCTTCATATGACACCTTAGGAGTGACTGATGGTTCATACTTGGTGTTAGCAGACTGAAACATTTGAAAACATGGTGCTAACATTTGTCCCGTTCTGTCTGTCTGCAGGAAAACTGGGAGCGCATCTCAAAGACATTTGCCGGGAGCTTGGTTACGGATTTTGTTAAAACCATTGTTCCATTGGTACATTTAATCATAGTTCTATTGCCCTATTCCCGTGATCCATATTCCCCACTTTTGCAGGTATTATTTCCATGAGGCCATAGCTAATGTGGACTTCCTTGTTTCTTGTCAGTTCACCTCCAACGAGAAGGCGGCAGAGATCTCCAAGTTCTTTGCAACGCGCACAAAGCCCGGATTCGAGAGGACGCTGAAGCAGAGCCTTGAAAACGTGCGAATCAGCGCGAGATGGGCCGAGGGCATCAGGAGTGAGCCCGGGCTTGCACAGACGGTGCGTGAGCTCCTGGCCAAGCCCTGACGTGCTGCAGCTAGAGTGCTAGGTTACAGTTGTTGTTGGCAATAAGAATGCATTTGTGCCTTGTCATGTGTGGTGAAGAATGCATTTGTGGCTTGAGATGGTATTTGGTTGTACATTTGTAGTGGTGGTGGTAGTGAGTCGGCTGATGCCAGTTTGTAGCCAAATCATTGGTTGTTATGAATGCATGTGGTGCAAACAGGTTGTATGAAGAATGAGAATGTCAAGGCGAAACTAGGTACTCCCTCCATTCACTTTTATAAATTGTTTCAGACAAGTGAAATTGAGCTGTTTTTTACAGTGTCTGAGACATCTACAAGATCTTATAAAAGTGAACAGAGGGAGTAGCATATATCCACTAAAAGAAAATTCAGGCAAAACAAAGAAGATTTTGGAAAAGCTCAAATCTCAGTGTCATTAGAACAAGCCTCATTGATGCATCTTTTCTGAGGAGACTTCACGTGGGTGGTACTGATGGGCAGAGACTTCACGTGGGTGTACGACAAAAAAAAAACACTTCCGTGATGATATGTGTTTGTCACAGTAAGTCACGTTTTCTGTCATGCATATACATCCATGACGATTTTATGACAGAATCAAGATAGTTATACCTGTGCTGTCGTAGAAGTGTTCTATGACAATACCAAAATTATCATCATGAAAGTGTTCACTTCCATGACGATAAATGACGCGTCATAGAAGTGCTTTCGTCAAGGGTAACCGACACATGGCATCCACCGTAACGGGTCGCCGTTAAGTTATCGGATCCAGTTTTGGATCCGATAACCCGTTAACAGCCCGGACCAATGGCGATTTTCCGCGTGTAAAATTCTCATTGGCCGCAGGAAACACGTGTCAGCTCGTCATTGGGTCAGATAGGCGCCTATGATATGTCGACACATGCGACGGCCCACCACTGGCCCATTTAGCTTACAAAGGCCGGCCCGTTTGACTTGGTCGAAAGTTAGCGGGCCGGCCCATGAAAAGCATGTTAACGGTCTGTTCGCAAATAGCCCATTTTCGGCCCCGTAACTCATGGCCCGTTAGGGCCTTCCCAAAATCGGCCCAACAATGTCATGCGGGCCGTCGAGTATAACACTAGCCCGTTTCACTTTCGGCCCATGTATGGCCCACGACGTCTTTCGGCCCATATGTGGCCTTCCATATTTTTAGGCCCTTTAGTGGCCCACGGTGACTCTAGCACATAATGTACAATAAATTTCTTTGTGCCCATTAACGGCGCATGATTCACATGGGCCGTTTCCAGACCGTGTTAGCTTTCGGCCTACTGACAGGCCATACGTTCTTGGGCTCCTTTCCGGCCCTCGATTACTTCCAGCCCGTTCCCCTAATGGGCCAAATTCGGCCCGTGGATAGAATAGGTCCGTTTATGGCCTGTTAACCCATTGCGCCGTTTCCAGCCCGTCCTATATTCTGGCCCATTAACGACCCGTTATGCTTGTGACATAATTAAGCATTTGCTGTCTTTCAGCCTATTAACGGCCCGTTACCGTGCTGGCCCGATACCAATTACGCCCGGTTATGGCCAATGTGGACCCATTTATCCGACGTCCCGAGGCCACCGATTCTACGGCCTGTTGGAGGCCCATTTATCCGATGGCCCGTAGGAGGCCCATGGATCCTACGGCCTATAGCGGGGTCAAGGTTACCATGGTCCGTATATGGCCCATGGTTGTTGCGGCCACTAGCAAACCAGGGAAACGAAACTAACGCTAGGCTATTAAGGTGATTGCACAAATTACATCCACTGGGCATCAAAGTTCGCCACCAGTGCAAATATAGGGAACACCCTACACTATACAAAAATGGCTTGTTGTTTTCTTCAGCCGGTGGTGATGTCGCTTAAAGCTATGTCGGTATTTCCCCAAAGAGAAAGGGATGATGCAGCACAGCGGCGGTAGGTATTTCCCTCATATATGAAACAAAGGTTATCGAACCAGTAGGAGAACCAAGCAACACAATGTAAAGAGCCCCTGCACACAAATAACAACCACTCGCAACCCGACGTGTTAAAGGGGTTGTCAATCCCTTTCGGGGTACGACGCCTCAAGTGGTGCATGGACGGGAGAAAGTTGTAATAGATTGAATAAATAGATTGCAAATAAAATAAAGTGCAGCAAAGTATTTTTGTATTTTTGGTTTAATAGATCTGAAAATAAATGCAAGGAAAAAGTAGATCGCAAAGGCAAATATATGAGAAAGAAGACCCGGGGGCCGTAGGTTTCACTAGTGGCTTCTCTCGAGAAAAACAGCAAATGTTGGGTGAACAAATTACTGTTGGGCAATTGATAGAACTTCAAATAATTATGGCGATATCCAGGCAATGATCATTATATAGGCATCGCATCCAAGATTAGTAGACCGACTCCTGTCTGCATCTACTACTATTACTCCACACATCGACTGCTATCCAGCATGCATCTAGTGTATTAAGTTCATGGAGAAACGGAGTAATGCAATAAAAACGATGACATGATGTAGACAAGATCTATCTATGTAGAGATAGACCCCATCGTTTTATCCTTAGTAGCAACGATACATACGTGTTGTTTCCCTTTCTGTCACCGGGATCAAGCACCGTAAGATTGAACCCACTACCGGGCACCTCTTCCCATTGCAAGATAAATAGATCAAGTTGGCCAAACAAAACCCAAATATCGGAGAAGAAATACGAGGCTACAAGCAATCATGCATATAAGAGATCAAAGAAACTCAAATAATTTTCATGGATATAAAAAGATAGATCTGATCATAAACTCGAAGTTCATCGATCCCAACAAACACACCGCAAAAGAGTTACATCATGTGGATCTCCAAGAGACCATTGTATTGAGAATCCAGCGAGAGAGAGGGAGCCATCTAGCTACTAACTATGGACCCGAAGGTTTACAAAGAACTACGCACGCATCATCAGAGAGGCACCAATGGAGGTGGTGAAGCCCATCCGAGATGGTGTCTAGATTGGATCTGGTGGTTCTGGACTCTGCGACGGCTGGATGAATATTTCGTTGACTCTTTTAAGGTTTCTGGAATATTGGGGTATTTATAGAGCAAAGAGGCGGTCCGGGGGGGCACCCGAGGTGGGCACAACCTATCAGGGCCGCCTGGGCCTCCTGGCGCGCCCTGGTGGGTTGTGCCTCCCTCGGGGCACCCCCCAGGCGCAGCCAGGGCCCGTTGTGTTCCCGCTGGCCCATAAAAATTCTCCGTAAAGTTTCGGGGCATTTGGACTCCGTCTGATATTGATTTTCTGCGATGTAAAAAACATGAAAAAAACATCAACTGGCACTTGGCACTATGTCAATAGGTTAGTACCAAAAAATGATATAAAATGACTATAAATGATTGTAACACATCCAAGATTGATAATATAACAGCATGGAACAATAAAAAATTATAGATACATTAGAGACGTATTAGGTGGTTGCACGTTAAGAACAAAATTTGTATCACAACAAAATAAATTACAACCATAAAACAAAAGGAAGGTTGGCATAAAAGTTAACAGTCTGGCAGATAAATGTACAACCAGAAGTTCAGAAGCTCAGTTCATTTGACCTGACTCTTACGTTTTCATGATGTATTGTCCGATGGAGCACCATAACCTTCGCCTTCATTTCTCCTAGGCTCCTGAACAACATAGCAAATGTCTGATAGTCTGGTTTCAAAACCATGCATATCTTGATGACATCGAACAATGGTTGTCCTTGTTTCACAAAGGGTCTCTGTTAGGGAATGGACTTGTGTCTGGAGCGCAGATATAACATTGTTTTGAGTTTGCATATCTTGATCATGAGGCAGTTTGGACGAGATTGCCTTAACAACCAACCCAGTATTACGCAGGAACGTGCTTTTGGCATTGTTAGTGGACAGGTACTGACCCACTGTAGCAAGAGGTGACATTGCGGTTATAGTTGCCTCGTCACCTTCAGATGGTGGCGGTTCCACCATTTTCTCCATAGCTTGCTGAAAAGTTGACTTTTTACATTAGTAGTACCAGAACAGAAGATATTAAGGAGGCAACAAAGCCAAACAAAATAGCTTTGGTCTATATACAAACTTATTCTGGTGAACCCATGTAAAATATTAGTTGTATTTTACTGCAAAGTACATAATAAAACCAGGTTCCAAACATATGACCATGTACCATGGCTAATGTATTGTCTATTCCTTCACATTGTATTGACAACTAAGGATAAAGAGACAAACTTTATAATACGGTAAGCATAGTATGACATCATTCATATCACAAAACAACCGAGAACAGACAAACAGGCAATTGTAATGTTGTGTGGGCAAGTCCAGAACGGAACTAGATTACAGATCAAGATCAAAGGAACATCACTACTCTCTTTTAAACCTTGTAAGGTGCAATGATACGCTAAGACAATTGTGTATAAAATTGAAAATAGTAATAGACATTGGCTGCAAATCATGCAGTTCAATGCACAAGTCAGAGTAAGTAGTAGTTAAAAGGCATGAGGATTAAGGACTTCCAACAGCGGCTTTGACTGGTGTAGTCATGCCCTTCGTCTTGCTGGTGCGACAGTCCTTGAAGATTTCCACAACATTTGGTTCATGTACTTTTTGGTCCTTGCGGGCTTTCCTCTGCATTTGGAACAAGTCAATATAGATCTGATAAAATGGTACAATAAAAAGAGTGAAACAACAGCTAATTACAAGAGCCTCGTAGTGTGCAATATAGCTACGAGATCCTGTCATCTGTTGGAATTTCACTTTCGTACGGTTGGCCTGGTTCTTTGAACATTTCACCTACAAGAAGATAGATTTGTGAGGCACATGCGTAAATAGGAGTTCAACATGTGATCTGATCACATACATATGGCGTACCTGATACTTTGGATCAGACTAGTGTTTAACGAGGCCTCTCCAGTCTTCATCCGATATATTTTCCACTTGAGATGTTTGGGCAAGTTCACTGTTAGCCTTGCCTTCAAAGTGTGTTTTCCTCAAGTTATACCGATACTATTGTAGAGCAGACTTGAAAACATGAGTGCAAGCTTGTCTGGTTGCATCATCTTGGCTATCCAACTTGAACCTCATATGTTGAAAATTATGGAAGTCTCATTATCAGCAACCTAGAAAGTATGGGACAGAGCAAGACGATATTACTAGTTTCCATACATAACCATACTTACAGATAAATGGTCAGGAAGGTGTTGAACTGCGTTTCGTCTTTGTCATTCCTGTACTGAATCCATGTTGGGAGGATACATACATGACACCTAACGGCAACCGCTGTCTCTGATACTAACTTGGCTGACTCTGTAGCATCACGTGGCCTTTTTTAACCCGCCTCAAAACGGATCTCCATTCTTCCTCCTCTAGATTTAGTTAACCTATCGAGCATTATCCCTGATGTTTGTTTTCTTGCGCCTAGGTGCTAGTCCAACAACGAACATACAAAGTGTTAATGTACATCAAACTGTGAGACTACATATAAAGAAGCGTGCAACTGTAACTTGACTCCAGCAACTACCTTCTTGCTGTTGAAGCTCACAAAGTTCATCTGATCTTGCCAACTCGTCTTGTGTCAAGAGTGCTTCGGAAGTAGTGTCAGGTGGCAAGGGAGCTTGGGAACATGCTGCTAGCTGAGTTAACGAACGAGTAACTCGTGCAGCTGGTGGTACCGTGGAAGGTGTTGCAACAACTAGGGCTGTCTCTGCTTGTTTGGTGGCAGCTATTGGTTTCTCTTTGCCTTGTTTTGCAGCTCGTGTAGCACGGGATACCCCGTTTGTACAATTTTTCGTTGGACTTTGACCTTCTATTGCACCATCAGTACCAGCAGAATCTGCAGGATTCTTCCGCTTCCATTTTCGTGTGTCCTTAGTACTAACACCATCCCCTGTTATTCTGTGTTCCTTCCTCTTTCTCTGTGCCATGTTAAGTCAAGCCGACAAGAAAAAGGAATAAAAATTTAGTTCTTCAGAACAAATTGATGTGTGATACAGACGAACTGAACTTTGATGTTAGACAACCACATGATAGGAGGATGTAATATGTACGAAAAACAGGACGACATGAGATAATTAGAACTATGATGTGTAAACTAAGCAGAAGACATTTCACTAAATTAGAAGCAATGCAATGGAAGGTAGACACCATATGAAAGATGCAACAAATATCGCTCTGCCAAGTTAACAGTGTCTCGTCATAACTGGTGTTTAAACAAATGTGAAGCAGTACAGGAAATAAATCATATGCAAGATGCAAACAACATCACACTACCAAGTTAGAGGTCTCTCGTCATTAGTGCCATTGCATATCCACAGCTTATGATGTGTAAACTAAGCAGAAGGCATTTCAACAAATTAGAAGCAATGAAAGCTAGACACCATATGAAATATGCAACGAATATCACTCTACCAAGTTAAAACTGTCTCGTCATAAGTGCCATTTCAACAAACTAGAAGTAGTACTCCCTCCGTTTCTTTTTAGTCTGCATATAAGGTTTGGTCAAAGTCAAGCTTTGTAAAGTTTGACTAACTTTATATTAAAAAATATAAACATTGACAATATGAAATCAACATTATCAGATGCACCACGAAATGTATTTTCATACTATATAGTTTTAATATTGTAGATGTTCATATTTTTTTATATAAATTTGGTCAAACTTGGTGTTGTTTGACTTTGACCAAATCTTATATGCGGAGTAAAAAGAAACGGAGGGAGTACAAGTTAGAAAAGAATGCAAGATGTAAGGCAAACACATGATACCAGGATGGAATATGTACGAAAAACAAGACGACATGACATATTCACAACTGTTTGTGTAAACTAAGCAGAAGACATTTCAACAAATTAGAGCATCTCCAGCCGCGCCCCCAATAGCCCCCAGGGCGTTTTTTTAGCGCCGGCGGCCGAAAATCGGCCCAGTCGTGCCCCCAGGATCTCATTTAGCACCGGTTTGGGCCGAAATAACAGCCAGCGAACCCGAGCCGAACCCAAGCGCCCAGGGGTCGCCTGGGGGCGCCGGTAGAAGCAAAAAGGGGCGTGGGGCCGCTCTGTCGGTGAGAGGAGGCCCTTTTCCCGCCGTTTCCTCCCACTTTCCCCTTGGCTTCCCTCTCATTCTCCATTCCTCCCGCCAATCTCCTCCTCCTGCACTCCCAGCCGACCGCCATGGCACCGAAGAAGTACGTGGCCCCCTGCACCACGGTGGATGCCACCGCCGCCGTCACCCAATCGAAGCAGAGGAAGCCGAGGGCGCCACCGTTGAAGCCCCCGAGCATGTCCAACACCGACTGGAGGGCGGAAGTTCAGCACCGGGAGGCTATCACCGCCGACCGGTGGAACAGAGCGAACACCAAGAAGGCCAGGGACAGGGCGGCGCTCACGGCTGCGGCGGTGGCGGTGTAGGCGGAGTGCTCGGCCGAACAAGCCGAGGTGGCTCGCGTGGGGATGATGAATCCACCCGGCGGCCACGCCCCATACGCCTCCTGGAGCCAGCAAAGCGTCGGGTCTCCGACCGGCTTCTCATCGTCGCCACAACCCTGGGGCTGCGTGCCATTGCCGGGCTACGCCGACGGCGACATGCATGGCAAGTTCAACCCCAACATCACCTTTTCCCATGGTCACCGGTCCAGCGCACACCCTCGCCCGCCTTCACCGGCATGCAATACCCACCATACACCTACTCGCCGCCAGCTTACGCAGCCTCCCCAACGCCATCACTCCGCCGTGGCGCGCTGCCCTTCTCACAATCCTCCTCGTCGCATCTCGGTGACACCGACGCGACGGGGGCCGACATGGACGACATCATCATGGCCGGATCGGCCGCCGCCGCCGCCTCCCCAGGGTTCACTGCCCAAGACAACAGAATGGACCTCAACGACAGCATGGACAGCGAGCTCGACTACGGCGAGGAGGAGCCAGAGGAGGAGGAGGAGGAGGAGCCGGCGCCTGCTCCAGTGAGGAAATGGAAGAAGAAGAAGGGGGGCGGCCAAGACCGGCGAGCCGCACATCAAGTGGGCATCCAAGGAGCAGGAGTGCCTCGCCGAAGCGTGGAAAGTCGTCTGCCTCGACCCGATCACCGGCACGAACCAGAGCATCGACACATATTGAGAGCGCATCAAGGCCGAGTTCGACGAGCGCAAGCTCGTCGAACCCTACTTCAAAGGCGTCTACATGCAGCGTGGGTCGAAGGCAATGGCGAACCATTGGGGGCTCATCCAAACAGCGTGCAACAAATGGCATGGGATCATCGAGGAGATCGCGGCTCGCCCGGAGAGCGGCGCCAGCATGGAGGATCAGGTATGGCATGCCGGTCTCCCACTTTTTTTCACCGTGTGCACGCCCGCCAACTGTTTGTTCCTCGGCGTAGCTGCTGCGGATGTTCGCCATGTATCGCCAGGATAGCAGCGACCAAGATTTCAAATTTTGGTCTCAAAGCATGGGCACATTCACTTTGAACACGCGTGGTGCCGTCGTACCATTCACTTTGAATGATTGTGTGCATCGCAAACGATTCTTCTGCTTTACGTGCATGAGATGAGTTTGAAATTCAAATTTTGGTGGAAATTTCCCCGGGTACGTCATTGCATAATTTAACATCGCTTGCTAATTTGGGCACACAAAAGAGTGTAGCAGACAGACCGCACTTATTGAATCGAGCAATTTTAGTAATTAAACAGAGCCAGTTGACCTAAACATTACTCTAACAAAAGACCAGCATCAAAAACAAAGCCTAAGTACGCATAATTTTAACAAATCCGCCGCCGCGCCGGCCTATGCATCGCTGGTGTGAGATGAGACATCGATGACTTGTCCTGGCGACATGCCGCCGTTGGTGGACTCCGCGCCCCCCTGCTGAAGTTGACCGCGTCCTCGTCCTCATCCTCGGCGCCGCCCTCAAGGTTGTAGTACTCGTAGTAGTGGTTGCGCTAGAGCTCGCGTTGGTACTCCACCGCCGATTCCTCGACGGACAGACTCTTCTCTACCTTGACCTTGGCCACGCGCAACTCCTCCTGCCGGTGCTCCTCGATCTCCGCCGCCTCCTGCATCTCCAGCTCCCGCTCGACGACCTCATGAGGAAGCAGGTGCTCCATGGCCACCGTCGCCTTTTCAGACGTGGGTTGCATGCTGGAGTCCGAGGTGGCCTGGAATATCTTGGCGTGTGCATCCTCGATCTTGGCAGGGATGGCCTTGACCCGGGCCGGGGCGACATTAGTGACATAGACGGAAGGTCAAGCGCTCTTAGCGTTTGCAGCCGCCGTCGCAGCAGCAGCTGTAGCTGCCCTGTCGGCTGCCGCAGACGCCCTCTTGGCGGAAGCGGCCGCACTCAATACGGATGCAACGACACTCTTGGCGTAGGCGGCTGCGTTCTCGGCACAGGCGGCGGCGCTCAGGGGGGACGCGGCCCTCGTACGGGCCTTCACGAAGCGTTTCCATGGCGTCATCTTTGCAAGAAGGGGGTGCGGGAATGGGGATCGGGGTTCGTGGATTCGGGGGTTGCCGGCACTAGGGCAGATGAGCCGGCGAAGATTAAAGAGGGAGACTTAAATAGCCCCAGATATTTTCATCGCAAACGGTTCCTAGATAACAACTATGTGTGATGTTGTAGATATTTTTTATTAGCTGTGAAAGAAGAATTTGGAGTAAAGTGCCAACGGATGGTGTTTTAAATGAATGAGAAATTTTGTAGTACTAATACAACTGTCATGTCAAATTTTAGAAAATTTCAGGGGTCATTTGACCTTTTAAGACATTTAAGTGATTTTCTAACAATTTAATGACCGTAATTCAAATTTAAACTACATCTACATGCAACGCCTAACCAAAACAGTTTGAAAAATCATATTTGTGTACTTGTGTGCGAGTTAATTCCATATGCAGTAAATTAGAAGGAATTTTCAAACATATTGGTCTCACGACATGGACACATGCATACGTATGCATGGAGTGACATGGAATTTTAATTCCAAAAAATAAAAAATTTATCAGAAAAACATGAAACCTTGCTTGATTTAATGTCATGCCACCAAGATGATGTGGTAAAGAAATTGGCATGTCTAACGAACATTTGGACACAAAACCCTCACAAACCGGAGCAACTTGCTAGAAGGTTCGTGGTTCCGAGAGGGAACAATGAATGTTTGATGACGAACGGGAGATAGCTTCCTCTTACGGCCTTTAAATTTTTTCCTACATTTAACGTGCACTAATACGACTGTCATGTGAAAATTTGGAAAATTTCAGGGGTCATTTGACCTTTTAAAGACATTAAGTGATTTTCTAACCATTTAATGACCGTAATTCAAATTTGAACTACATCTACATGCAACGCCTAACCATAACGGTTTGAAAAATCATATTTTTGTGTACTTGTGTGCGAGTTAATTCCATCTGCAGTAAATTAGAAGGAATTTTCAAATATATTGGTCTCAAGGCATAGGCACATGCATACGTATGCATGGAGTGACATGGCATTTTAATTCCAAAAAATAAAAAAATGATCAGAAAAACATGAAACCTTGCTTGATTTAATGTCATGCCGCCAAGATAATGTGGTAAAGAAATTGGCATGTTTGACGAATGTTTGGACACACACCCTTTACAAACCGGAGTAACTCGCTAGAAGGTTCGTGGTTCTGAGAGGGAACAACGCATGTTTGATGATGAACTGGAGATAGCTTCCTCTTACGGCCTTCAAATTTTTCCTACGTTTAACATGCACTAATACAACTGTCATGTGAAAATTTGAAAAATTTCAGGGGTAATTTGACCTTTTAAAGACATTTAAGTGATTTTATAACCGTTTAATGACGACCGTAATTCAAATTCGAACTACATCTACATGCAACGCCTAACCATAACGGTTTTAAAAATCATATTTTTGTGTATTTGTGTGCGAGTTAATTCCATGTGCAGTAAATTAGAAGGAATTTTCAAACATATTGGTCTCAAGGCATGGACGCATGCATACGTATGCATGGAGTGACATGACATTTTAATTCCAAAAAGTAAAAGAAAATGATCAGAAAAACATGAAACCTTGCTTGATTTAATGTCATGCCACCAAGATGATGTGGTAAAGAAATTGGCATGTTTGACGAATGTTTGGACACACATCCGTCACAAACCGGAGCAACTCGCTAGAAGGTTCGTGGTTCTGAGAGGGAACAATGCATGTTTGATGATGAACGGGAGATAGCTTGCTCTTACGGCCTTCAAATTTTTTCCTACGTTTAACATGCACTAATACAACTGTCATGTAAAATTTGGAAAATTTCAGGGGTCATTTGATCTTTTAAAGACATTTAAGTGATTTTCTAACCATTTAATGACCGTAATTCAAATTTGAACTACATCTACATGCAACGCCTAACCATAACGGTTAGAAAAATCATATTTTTGTGTACTTGTGTGCGAGTTAATTCCATGTGCAGTAAATTAGAAGGAATTATCAAACATATTGGTCTCAAGGCATGGGCACATGCATACGTATGCATGGAGTGACATGGCATTTTCATTCCAAAATTTTTAAAAATGATCAGAAAAACATGAAACCTTGCTTTATTTAATGTCATGCCACTAAGATGATGTGGTAAAGAAATTGGCATGTTTGATGAACGTTTGGACACACACCCCTCACAAATCGGAGCAACTCGCTAGAAGGTTCGTGTTCCGAGAGGGAACAATGCATGTTTGATGACGAACGGGAGATAGCTTCTTCTTACGGCCTTCAAATTTTTTCCTATGTTTAACGTGCACTAATACAACTGTCATGTTAAAATTTGGAAAATTTCAGGGGTCATTTGAACTTTTAAAGACATTTAAGTGATTTTCCAACCATTTAATGACCGTAATTCGAATTTGAACTACATCTACATGCAACGCCTAACCATAACGGTTTGAAAAATCATATTTTTGTGTACTTGTGTGCGAGTTAATTCCATGTGCAGTAAATTAGAAGGAATTTTCAAACATATTGGTCTCAAGGCATGGGCACATGCATACGTATGCATGGAGTGACATGGCATTTTAATTCCAAAAAATAAAAAAATGATCAGAAAAACATGAAACTTGCTTGATTTAATGTCATGCCGCCAAGATAATGTGGTAAAGAAATTGGCATGTTTGACGAACGTTTGGACACACACCCTTCACAAACCGGAGCAACTCGCTAGAAGGTTCGTGGTTCTGAGAGGGAACAATGCATGTTTGATGACGAACTGGAGATAGCTTCCTCTTACGTCCTTCAAATTTTTTCCTACGTTTAACATGCACTAATATAGCTGTCATGTGAAAATTTGGAAAATTTCAGGGGTAATTTGACCTTTTAAAGACATTTAAGTGATTTTATAACCGTTTAATGACGACCGTAATTCAAATTCGAACTACATCTACATGCAACGCCTAACCATAACGGTTTTAAAAATCATATTTTTGTGTATTTGTGTGCGAGTTAATTCCATGTGCAGTAAATTAGAAGGAATTTTCAAACATATTGGTCTCATGGCATGGGCGCATGCATACGTATGCATGGAGTGACATGACATTTTAATTCCAAAAAGTAAAAAAAATGATCAGAAAAACATGAAACCTTGCTTGATTTAATGTCATGCAACCAAGATGATGTGGTAAAGAAATTGGCATGTTTGGCGAACCTTTGGACACACACCCCTCACAAACCGGAGCAACTCGCTAGAAGGTTCGTGGTTCTGAGAGGGAACAATGCATGTTTGATGATGAACGGGAGATAGCTTGCTCTTACGGCCTTCAAATTTTCTCCTACGTTTAACATGCACTAATACAACTGTCATGTGAAAATTTGGAAAATTTCAGGGGTCATTTGACCTTTTAAAGACATTTAAGTGATTTTCTAACCATTTAATGACCGTAATTCAAATTTGAACTACATCTACATGAAACACCGAACCATAACTGTTTGAAAAATCATATTTTTGTGTACTTGTGTGTGAGTTAATTCCATGTGTGCAGTAAATTAGAAGGAATTTTCAAACATATTGGTCTCAAGGCATGGGCACATGCATATGTATGCATGGAGTGACATGGCATTTTCATTCCAAAAAATTTAAAAATGATCAGAAAAACATGAAACCTTGCTTTATTTAATGTCATGCCACCAAGATGATGTGGTAAAGAAATTGGCATGTTTGATGAACGTTTGGACACACACCCCTCACAAACCGTAGCAACTCGCTAGAAGGTTCGTGGTTCCGAGAGGGAACATTGCATGTTTGATGACGAACGGGAGATAGCTTCCTCTTACGGCCTTCAAATTTTTTCCTATGTTTAACGTGCACTAATACAACTGTCATGTGAAAATTTGGAAAATTTCAGGGGTCATTTGAACTTTTAAAGACATTTAAGTGATTTTCCAACCATTTAATGACCGTAAATCAAATTTGAACTACATCTACATGCAACGCCTAACCATAACGGTTTGAAAAATCATATTTTTGTGTACTTGTGTGTGAGTTAATTCCATGTGCAGTAAATTAGAAGGAATTTTCAAACATATTGGTCTCAAGGCATGGGCACATGCATGGAGTGCATGCCATGGCATTTTAATTCCAAAAAATTTAAAAAATGATCAGAAAAACATGAAACCTTGCTTGATTTAATGTCATGCCACCAAGATGATGTGGTAAAAAAATTGTCCTGCTTGACGAAAGTTTGGACACACACCCCTCACAAACCGGAGCAACTCACTAGAAGGTTCGTGGTTCCGAGAGGGAACAAGGCATGTTTGATGACGGATGGGAGATCGCTTCCTCTTACGGCCTTCAAATTTTTTCCTACGTTTAACGTGCACTAATACAACTGTCATGTGAAAATTTGGAAAATTTCAGGGGTCATTTGACCTTTTAAAGATATTTAAGTGATTTTCTAACCATTTAATGACCGTAATTCAAATTTGAACTACATCTACATGCAACGCCTAACCAAAACGGTTTGAAAAATCATATTTTTGTGTACTTGTGTGCGAGTTAAAAAATCATCAGACGATGTAAATATCTGGTGTTCAAAAAAGAAAATGTAAAGATCTGGCAAGACAACCGGCCCCCACATGATTGGCACTCTATCTCGCAGCTCAAGGTTTGGTAGGGGATTGGCAGGGATCATTAATCAGACACGGTTCTGTATTGGAAACCGTTAGCTATTATGTTCACACACGGATTTTGCTGCGGGAATCGTGTGTAATTCAAACTACAGTACTCGTAAATTCCGGCGACCGGCGTGTGTACTGTCCCCATCGATCTTGGTTCCGGCCGCCAATGAATACTACTTTGCTCACGTCGTCCCGCCTGCATTTTCATCTACACCCTCCCCTCGCTCGCCCCCCCTCTCTCTCTCTCTCTCAAATCTCTGCCATGGCGCCACCGGTCTGCCCACGCGCCGACGAGGAGTCGCCGCCCCCGAGGACGCTCACTCGATTAGCAGTGACGAGGACCCCTACACGTCGCCTGACGAGGTTGCGTCGGAGCCCCCAACTTTGGATTGGTTTTGGGGCCAGTACAATCTTTGTCTATGAAAGTCGCTGCCGCCGGCTGAGAAAGCCAGGCAAGTGGCGTTCAAGAAGGAGATGGCGGAGGAGGAAGCCAGGTACCGGGCGGTCTGTGAAGCCCATGATGCCGCCTGGAAAAAGGAAGCGACGGAGCTTTGGGGGCGGGCGCATCGTCGTGCTGAGGAGGTGTACGAAGATGGGTACTTCACGAGGAAGGTCATAGGCGATGGGCGCCTCGTCGCTGCGTGGAGGTGGGCCGATAATCTCCAGCGTGCCACCGACGAGGAGCTCCGGTGGGCGCCCAACGAAATGGCAAGATCGGCCGTGCGCGTCCGCTAGCAAGAGGCAGATCGGTACGTCAAGCGCTACGAGGCGTAGGAGTCGGAGTACTGCCTCCGCACTGGGAAAACGCCGCGCACCAGGGAGCTGCTGGCGAGGGGCTGCCAGAATACTGGCCCCAGGAGGGATTATTAGTTTTAGTATTGTTCATTAAGTATCAATTTTATGCATTGTACCTAGTAGTTAAGTATCATCACATATATGTGATGATATTATATATATATATATATATATATATATATATATATATATATATATTCTGTGATGATCTAATGAACAATTAATATATATATATATATTATGAATTCCATTTTCTATTTGTTTTTGTATACTAATTTGAATCTAGCTGTTATTATCCACATATACAGAATGGAAAGCATATATATACACATTGAACAGAAAATATAAGAATGGAAAATAGAGTACCCACATTGAAACAGAGCAATAAATAAAGGAATACTATGATTGTTGTGAATACATAGCTATCCATGTCGAAACGACTTTTCAAAATAAAACACGTCCATGAGACCATGACCAACAGCCCTTGCCTAGGGTAGCTCTTGGCTCTGCCTGAACTTGTGTAGGCGTTCGTCCAAGCGGTTGACACACTTGCGGTACATCTGGAGCGCGATCTCGAGCTCCAAGTTGGCTATTTCATCGGAGATCACCAGCTCGAGGATGCGACGGCCATGTTCCTCTACTGCGCCCAGGTGGACACCTGGGACAAGGAGGCGGTCAAGCCTACGGACCAGCACGTTGGCATCCAACGGGCCGCGGACAAGGCGAACGGCGGCACCCATGCGAACGGTGCGGCGAGCGTCCAGTGCGGCTGGCCTCTGGTGCAAGTACGGCGTTGAGGGCCTTTGCCCACTCTTGGCGAGGAATGGGGGTACTGACGGGACGTGTACCCAGCTGCGATGCCGTGTGGACAGCAGGCAAGCGTCGATGGATCCGCTCTTGCTGTGCGGCGCGCCGTGCCTCTCGCTCTGCGGCACTCAACAGTCTCGCCGTGCGGCGAGCCGCAGCCTATCGGCGCGGACGCGCCTAGCTTGCTCTGTGGCGCGCCATCGATCATGTTGTGCGGCGAGCTGCAGCCTATCAGCGCTGACATGCCTATCTTGATCCCCGGAGCTCAAGCGCCATGCGCCAAAGGTCTTCTCAACCCTGGCGATGACGCGCATCACGGCGTCGTCCATCGCGTTGCCGGGGAGCGCCTCCGCCTCGACGAGCCGTGGCGCCTACTCGTTTTCCTCATCGATGAGGTTGATGGCAGAGGCGACACTTTGGTAGGTTGGCATGCTTGGAAAAGGTGGATGTGCTACAGGCTGCGCTTGTCGCCTCCGTGCGTCGCGCGCCCCCTATGCGCAATATAGCAGGGTGGAGGGAAACATGTGAGGAAATGGCAGGAAACGGTGGCGTGTTCATAAAACGCCATCAATTAATGGAAACTTAGCATAGAAGGAACATCGAGCTAGCACAAGAAGCAGACGATGATCAGATGAACACGGACCACACTAGGGAACCCGTCGGTGATGAATTCATCAATCCCAAACGGTTGAATACTAGCAAGCATTTTCCCACAACACACATGGCCTATTCCATCACAAACAGGTCGGATGGATCAACTGTATGCCACATATCGCACATTGTTAAAAAGTAATGCGGTAGACCTTCTTTAACATGTGTTAAAAATAAAGAAAATAAAAAAAGGACATCAATGTTAAATTAGCTGAGGGAATGGGTTATTTCGGTCACCGAAATGACCCATCCTATCAGTTAATTTAACATTAACACAACTTCCCATCCACTCACCCATCTGATGGCTGCTCTAGCGTGAGCACACTTAACTTGATAGTTTTCTTACATGAGCTACTGGTGGAACAGCTAGTCCTTGCTGATGGGAATGCCTCTTCGCATCCTTATGGCGTATCCGGATGACTGCCCGTCCCACAATGGCCAATAGATGTTGTGTAGACAGAGCATATCACATACGTCTTATTAGAAGGAATCGTTTGTGTTATTATCGGTCTTCGCACACATTTCTGATTAGAGACTTGTTTGCTGCGTATCACGCACATCTTGTTATATTGAACCGTTTCTATTCTATTGCCTAATCACAAACAGTTCATCCGAGTGAACCGTATGCTGTACATCGCACACACCTTGATCGGGCTGACCGTTTCTTTTGTGTTGCCTAATCACAAACAATTCATCCGAGTGAACCGTATGCTGTACATCACACACACCTCCATCTGGCTGCCCGTTTCTTTTGTTCCTCCTCATCACAAACAGTTAATTGAGCTGAACCGTATGCCCTGTATCGTACATGCATCTAATATCTGAATCGTGTTTTATGCATCCTCCATCGCAAACGTTTTGCACCTTTTTTGACGGTTATTTTACACCATCGTCTGCGATTATGGCATCGCACACAGTTTCGTCGAAGGGTCTCTGATCATAGTGTCACGTTAGCAGCATCCTGCAGTTGTGCAATACAAGCTAGACATCATACATAACATTCAACCACATATAATAGTGCCAAGTTAGAGGGAGCACCTGTGATGGTGCACTAGGGGAGACGTGCTCATCATCAACACAACTATGTTGAGTGTCTATGCATGTGTTGTCTTGCAAATCATCTTGGGGGGGGGGGGGGTGGAGGAGTAGAATCTATAGAGGCCCTCCGTCTGAAGGAGCACCTTTATGCGCTGCCTTGCTAATTTCCTTCCGCTTTATTGATTTTGAATTGTCAAGTAAAACCGACAAGAAAAAGCAATAAAATTCACTCTTCAGAACTCATTCATGCATGATACTGATAATCACTACTTTGATGTAAGGCAAACACATGATACCAGGATGAAATATGTACGAAAAATAGGACGACATGACATATTCAGAATTGTTTGTGTAAACTAAGCAGAAGCCATTTCAACAAATAAGAAGCAATGCACGCTAGACACCACATGAAAGATGAAACCAATATGACTCTGCCAAGTTAAAAGCGTCCCATCATAAATGACATTTCAACAAATTAGAAGCAGCACATGCTATAAATCATAAGAAAGATGCAACTAATATCGCACTACATATACTAAAGGTGTCTCATCATATTGATTGATGTGGGATACAAAAAAAACAATATTTTTATGTAAGGACATGCTTAATAGACAGATGCACTATGTACTAAAAACAGAAGGCATGTCACATTAACAGGTATAATGTATAAACTAAGCAGAATAGCACATGCAATTTAACCAGATTGGAAGAATTACAATCTAGACACCATATGCAACATGCAACCACATATCACGCTGCCAAGTTAGAGCAAGCACCTGCGATGTCGGTGTAGGGGAAATGCGGCAATCAACTACAGAGCTACGTTCACTATATTCATCTAGCCTTGTTGTTTGTTGAGAATAATGTGGGGAGGCTGACGCTGCATTCTTTAAATGAGGATCTTTTCTCACAGTAGTCCACTGGCCTGACTGCCTCATCATAAGTGATTGATGAGGGATACACAAGAACATTAGTTTGATGTAAGAATATGGTTAATAGACAGATGTACTAGTATGTACCAAAAACAGGAAGACATGTCATATTCAAAGGTATAATGTGTAAGTTAAGCAGATGCAATTTTACCAAATTGGAAGCAATACAAGCTAGACATCCAGCTGGAGTGGTGAGCCTGATCATCTAGGACCCGAGAGCCTGGTGGGAGGCGGGCTGCTTCGCCACCATCGTGGCTTTTTAGTTGGCTTCCAGGTGATGCCTCTCTGTGTTGGGCTTGTCACTGGCTCGGCCAGTGCCCTGACTAGCTATTTTTCTTCTGGTGCTCCCGGGATGGTGGTTCATGTAATTTTTTCCTTATCTTAATAAAGACCGACTTTGGCCTTTCGAATACAAGCTAGACATCATATGCAACATGCAACCACATATGACACCGTGAAGTTAAAGCAAGCACCTGGGATGGCGGTTCACGGCGAGCGAGATCATCAACTCCAGAGCTACGTTTACCGTCTCCATTTGTTGAACATCCAACCTTTAAAGCACAGACACGTGTCTTCCCTGCCCGCGAAGCAAGCAGGAGAGACTTCTCTCTTTTCTTTTCTGCTTCTGTCAAGGCAGAGTCTGAAATACCCTTGCATAAAAACACAATAGTTAGAGTATGGGTGAAGTGTGTGTAGAACTAGTGCACTGTTAGCAGGTGGCTGAAAAATAAATGACAGGAGACATATGATAGCTCTACAACATTGCATGGCAAACAAAATTAGATTTTACTCCGTATGATTTTGTAATATATGAGCACAGGGATGGCTGGGAAATGCAGGTACTCCTCCAGCACACGACCACATGTGCTCCTATCAAAATAATAGACGACTGAAAATAGATAGGTTAGTCAATTTTTTTATGAACCGTCCGATCTATAAGGAATGGGCAAATGGCCTTCGTCTACCTTCCGCCAGTCACTGTTGACGATCTTTCTCGAACCGCCAGCGACCACCGGCCCAGACCCCTACCTCCACGGCCCCGCCCTCCCCTCGACCTCACACCACCACCGTGCTTGGCAGCACCCCCCGGCCATCCCTTTAATCCCGACCGGCCTCCAGATCGGGGGCCAGTAGCTCCTAGGCCCCACACACCCCTAAGATAAACACTGAGGCGCTGCTTCCCCGACGTAATAGGCGGACTAGCGCCTGTTACACCGGGGAATGCTTCCTTTAATTGGGAATCAACTGACCAGGAATTGAAATCCAGGGGGGCGATGGACCTCTAGCTAAGGTGAAATAGTATATGAGGAGAAACCTTGGGCATCGTGAGTTACTAGGAACATCTAGTATCAAGAAGAAGCAGTCAACTAGTGTCTTCAGTGGGATGAATACCGTGCAAGCACACACGTAAGATTTGCACGAATAAGGGAAGAGGAGTCCCATTTCCGGTTGCCAGTGTTGGGTCCTCCGGATGTCGCGGCGATTTTCTTGGTTTTACCTGGGGAACTGATGTTTTGGACGAGGGTTGATCCTTGGACGAACCCATGGCCAAATAGTTGTGTTGTGATGGTCGTCTGTCGGTGGAGGGGAAGCAGATCCGAGGTGGCGAAGGATGGTGTAGCGGGAATAGCTCTGGTGCGGTGGACGGTGGCGAAGTTGGAGCGGCGACGGTGAGGCGCAGGACAGCGTGGTTGAACTGGCTCGGGTACGGACAGCTCGGCCTCGGCTTCAACTACTAGCCATGGAGGGCGTTGCGGTTGCGGTTGCGGTGGACGACGAAGTCGGGGTATCGGCTCCGGTGTGATGGAGGAGGGTGGTGGTTGATGGGTGGGATGGGGTGGCGGACGGAGGACGCCGGGGTTTGGCGGCTGGTGGAGAGGTAGTTTTGGCGCACACTGTCGTGGAATTGTCACGACAGATGTCCTAGTGAAAGGACTTAGTCGTGGAGCCATTGCAACTAGGAAGCAAGAAGGGGTTAATCAGGACAAATGACACGAGGTTTATACTGGTTCGGCCCCTTACGGTGAAGGTAAAAGCCTACAATCCAGTTTTGAGTGGGATTGCTTATGTCTCAATAACTAGGGAGCGAATCCGCTTGACCTTGCTCTCGATTTGTGGTTACTTGCCCTCAACCGCCGCCGGGTCGTCCCTTTATATACAGAGGTCGATGCCCAGCGGATCATAGAGTCCCGGCTGGCTGATAAATAGTGTCCGGCTCGACCTCTCTCTATTGTTGCCTTATAATACAAGTTACACATATATGGCGGTTTATCTCTACGGGCCTTAAGTTGGCCATTTGGGCCTTGGGCCCTTAACTAACCCGTCATCTCCAGGAGTGGTCTTGGACTTCATGAATCGTCTTAAGTATGACCCGGCGCCTCCTGGCGGGTCATACTAATAATTATATCCCCAACAGTAGGCCCTAGATTGATTTGAACTAGTTCATGTCAATCTTCAACACCTTAAGAAAAATCTTCTGCTCTCTGTTAAACGGAAGCTTGTAACCCGCCATGACGTCATCTTCTAGATTTGCAATGACCCGCCATGACGTCATCTATCATTAGTTCATACTTTAGTCAACATACCTCAACCGATCCTCATCTTTAATGACCATCCCGAGAATCGAGGCGTCCTGACAAGCTGGATATCCATAATTTTCGGCCTCCTTGTTTTTTGCACCCACTTATTAGTTTTCTCCTTATAAATAGTCATAATCGGTCTTTCTTCATTCTCTCCCTTTCTGCCGTCTTCTTCCTCTCACGACCTCACTGCTGCTCGAGCTCTGCCACCGCCGCAGCTCACCTCGTCTTCCTCAACCCCGGCCGCTGCATCAACCTGAGCTTGTCCAGAGAACGGCGGCGACCCTCCGCAGTAGAACTATGCCCGTAAGTTTCTACTTTTCCTCACCTTAGATCTACATTAGGGTCTGCGAGTTCTTCGGTGTTCTTTGTTGTTCATCACGGATCCTTCATAGATTCTCCGCCGCAACCTCTTTTGATCTTAAAAGTATAAAACTCATGCGACAGCTGTTTCGCATCCATTTTAAATGCTAGTAGATCTCCTTCTTTTGTATAAGGCCTCTTTTAGAACTGATGAACTCCTCTGCACTGGTTTTTAGGTCTAGAATATTTTTCCTTTTCTGAGCATCCGTTGATCCAAAATAACGACTGCAATCTGTGAAACCTGTTTTTGTAACACTTAGCGAACGTTTGTGTTTTGACAGATCCGCCTTGTTATGGCGGCTCATACCACCAGTTTTTAACTATAATGTCCAATAGATAACTTCGACCACATGTGGCAGCTCAAATAGCTTAACTGCTCACGGCGGCTTAAATAATCTGACACAATTAGCCATATACCATTAGGCCCCTTTTATAAGCCGCCATTGTAAATATGCATTGAAATACTTCTCTCCGGCTTAAATTTGAACCGGGAATTTTTACTCTGTCTTAGGCTTTCATCATAATGGCACCAAAAACACCCACTACATGCAACTGGGTTAAATCCATCATCACAGACAGCACGCTGGATGATTTTGTAAAGACCGACTATCTGCCGAAGAAGGAGGTCATGTCTTATCGTGCTCCTAATCCGGAGGAAGATAACCTCAGCCCAAAGAGGGAGAAGTTATCATTTTCCCGGATCACATGAACCGGGGTTTCTCACCACCCGGCTCAAAATTCTTCAGAGACGTCCTGCACTTCTTCAACCTTCGTCCTCAAGACATCAGACTCAATTCCGTGTTTAATATTTGCAATTTTCAAGTATTCAGTGAAGTATATCTTGGATAAGAACCCAACATGTTACTCTTCAGAGAGCTATTTTACTTGATCCGCCAGAATGAATGTGCCAATGGCCAAATCTTGGAACTTGGTGGCGTCTCAATCCAACGTCGGAGGGATGCCATCTTTCCTTATGCCAACCCGCCGAGTCATCCCAAAGACTGGAATCAGACATGGTTCTATTGTCAAGACACTTCCCCGGCTGAAGAAAATCCTTTGCCCGGCTTTCGTGCTCTGCGTCTGGAATCTGACCATCCACTTCCGGATAAAATAACAACCGCCAAACGCAAGACGCTCGCCCCCACTCTGGCCAAGATCAGGGCTCTTTTGGGGAATGGTTTAAGTGGCATCGATTTGGTCCAGGTCTGGTTTGCTTGGCGGATCATTCCATTAAGCCGCCGTTTCGGTCTGATGTGCACCTATTTAGGCGAGCAAAATGATTCTCTTCGGCACAGTTCTGTCGATTTACCTAAAGACGTCATTGACGATACAACAAAGTCACTCTTGAACGAGAGCCTAGTAGACTGTGGCAAGTTTTGCTTAAGTCCTTTCTGCAAGGCTAACCCGGCTCCAGCGGTAAGCCGCCAAACTTGAGTAAACTTACTTTTACCCTTAAGATTTTGTCTTTTACTCAGATTCTCACTGCTTTTCACAGGCTGACGACAAATTCTGGAAAGTCAAATATGATCATGAAGCTGCAAAAAAGGCCAGGAAGGCCAAGAAAGTCGCCAGAAAAGAGGCTGCAAAGAAGAAGGGCACGAAAACCACCGCCTCTGACTTGCTTCGACTAGAAGAGTCTTCGGACTCAGAGGTAACCCTTGACTCTCTTGGCTCCTTTTTAACCATCTTATTGACACTGATTACCAGTAGGAAGACACGGGAACCAGTCGTGGAAAAGCTGAAGAGGTAACTATCGTTTCCTCCGACTCCGAGCCTTTGCCAAGACAGAAAATCCGAAGAGTAACCCGAAAAGTAAGATTTTCACATCCCTTAGCTCATCACGATCCTCAATTTCTTTTGAAGCGACAGATTCACGAGAGCCGGAGGCAGACCCAGACCAGTAAAGATGCGGAACTCTCCTCCGGCTTACCCAATGTACCAAAGAAGCGCCGGAACGAGGTCATCTCTGATTTAAATCCTTGTTATCCTTTGTCGGGTCTCACTCATCAACCACTCAATTCTTCTGGCTCAAATTTTCAGGGAACTTCACCTTCCCCCGGCGAGTCAATGCAGTCCAATTTCTCGTCTTTTAAAACCGCTCCAGGGTAATGATAACCTGCTTATCTTGTGTTCATATCATTTTGTTGTATTTGTACTGATCTTTTGACTTTATACAGCGGACAAGCAAAGCCCAGCAAAAGGGCGAAGAAGAACAAGCCGGCCGAAGAACCAATCTTAAATGAGCCAGAACTTGGAACGGTCGCACCTGAAACCTCCACTCATGAGCCACCGCCTAAGCCAACCCATGATATACCAACGCCAACTGCTGACTCGCCTGCCAAGCAAACCATCGATGGTTCTGAAAACCCAGAAGTCCCTAGCCCGGTCAAGATGGATGATCCTCATGACCACGATGTCATAATTACCAAGGCCGGCTTTGTTGAGTCGGGGAGACCAACCGTGCTAGCCAAGTGTTCCGCCAAAGAAGAACTTCTGGAACACCGCAAGGCTAAACTTGATGTTGCTGATTATACTCACATGAGTATTGGAGAAGTCTTTTCTAGCTATATGAACCAAGCGCACAACAGTTGTGACATCGAAATTGACATTGTGAAGCAAATGGATCGGAAATTTGAGGTAAAACCTTTTTCTCCGTATTCATTTATCCTTACTGTGCCAGCCCACAAGTCTACTGCTTATGATGAATATGCTGTAGACTTTTAGAAACAAACTTAGCAATATTAGTAACTTATTTGAATTAAGATACAGAAGAAATCCGGCTTACTCCGTAGTCCCCAAGGGCCGGCTTAAGCAGCATGTTTGAACCGTTCCTTATCTTGCTTGAAGTAAATGAAACACTTTGTAACAGCAATATGCATTAGCCCCCAAGTGCCAAGTATCTTTGCTTGCAAAGTGCTTGGGACTTACTATCATGAACTGCCACTTTGAGAAAAATTCTTCAGTATAAATTAGTCCCCAAGTGCCAAGTGTTATTGCTTGCAAAAGACTTGGGACTTAACATTGCCTCATGAAAATCCTGATTTTGACTCGGTATTTGTACAGGCCACCAATAGTCAATTTGAATCAGAAATATCTGACTTGAAGAATCTCCTGGAAGCTCATGAGATTGAAACTCAAAAAGCCAACTCCAAATTTGAGTTCAGTGTATCTGAACAAGAAAAACTGAAAAAAGGCTTTGAAGTGGAGAAGAAGGCCTGGGCTGATGAAAAGATCGCCTTGATCAACCGGGCGGAGAAGGCAGAGGTGGCTCTTGCATAAGCGACCGCCAAATTATCTGGTTTAAAACGCCATATATCTCAGATGGTCTCAGCAATCTTTGGTAAGTCACTCTGCTAGTGTTAAAGATGTGAATCTTTCAAATAAGCATAATATTGTCATCAACTCACCTGACATTGTAATGCAGGCCCCAAAAGTTCCAATCTTAACCAAAGCATGCTGATAAAGCTAAAGGCGGTTTATACGCTGGTGGAGCAACTCTACACCGGGTCTCAGCATGCCTTAGCCGCAGTGGCCCTGTCAAATGAAGTTCCCACTCTCCTATCAGATGTATTAAAGCGGTTTGCTGTGCTACCTCAGCGGTTCAAGGAATTAGGGCGATCTTCTGCGAGAGCCGGAGCCATAGCTGCATTAAGCCGGGCCAAGGCGTGGCTACCGGAGCTAGACCCGACCGACATCGCCATTGGGTATCGAAGCTTAAAGGAGGACGACACACCTTTTGGACAGGAGGACTTCACCACTTGTGTTAAGGAAACACACCCTGTGGCCACCCTGATTGCTGATGACACGGATCTTACCAAGTATCATCCGGGTTATGACACCGAGAATCGGAGGATTCCAACACCACATTATGAGGTGATCTGTCTGATCCCTCCAATTCGTAAGCATACCTTCGCCCCTGAAGTTGACCTGACCGGATTAATTGATGAAGAAGCTGAATTTGAAGCTTTGAATGGTCATCATCAACCTTCCAGGACAGGGAACAAGACGGAGGAGCGGAAAGGGATGATCCAGAAGCTTCAGGTCAACAAAACAACTGATCCGTCGGGCGCCTCATATTTGTGTTTTGCTGAAAAAACAATGTTAATCACTTGGACTCGGGGAGTCATGTAATAGGGTAGAAATAACTTGCTTTGCCGTGCCATCGTGCACGTGTTTGGTGCCCAACACTGTTAAGCCGCCATATTATATTCACCCGTATTATACTTTATCATCTATTTTCCTTATGCTTTAAGAAAATCTTGGAACTGCCCTGTATATAGAAATTAATCACAAGGCACTTGGTAGTTTACCGCAAGGTGGGTCATATATCTGTGATCCTTTGATTTGTGCTACCGGTTTATGTGATCCGGACAGTAAGGGTGGTTACCCAATCCTGTAGAAGTTGGTACTTCCACACATGATTATTGTTATATGCTGGCGACTTACTGGCCAAGGTTAAACCCGGTTAAATAGAAGCTACTCATGAAACGCTTCAAATATGATCCAAAAAGTCTCAAGACAAACCCAAAAGATTGTTTGCAAAATCTTTTAGACAAAATAGACAGAATTTTGAGGCTTCTGATTCGAATACGATCAGTAAACCGTTCCAAAGGGGTTAAGCTAGGATTCGAATACGATCATGTAGCCCCGAGTGGCTTTGGCATTGCACCGATCAAGAGGGTACTGACAGCTATGTTCTCTTTGGTTCGAATACGACCTATCTTTGAACAGGAAGCCCCCAAATGACCTTGAGAGTTTTTTAGCGACGCTGATTCGAATACGATCAACGTCGGACCCAAAAGGGGTTGAGCTATGATTCAGATACGATCAAGAAGCCCCCTAGTTAGTTTGGCAGTGTGCCGATCAAAAGGGTATCGACAACTATGTTCTCTTTGGTTCGAATACGACCTATGTTTGAACAGGAAGCCCCCTAGTGACCATGAGAGTTTAACGACTAGATTCGAATATGATCATGAGCCGGACCAAGAGGGTTAAGCTAAATTCGAATACAATCAGCCCCCGATTGGTCGTTTTATAATTAGAATGATAAATACATATGATTATTGAGGAT
The DNA here is from genome assembly GCA_032464435.1 of Aegilops umbellulata. Classification (NCBI taxonomy): domain Eukaryota; kingdom Viridiplantae; phylum Streptophyta; class Magnoliopsida; order Poales; family Poaceae; genus Aegilops; species Aegilops umbellulata. The sequence continues at coordinate 340,258,769 of CP136058.1, forward strand.
GAAAAGGACAGAGGTCCTGCTTTATTACTTATCATAATATATACATCGTCAAAATATGTACATCATGAGAGCCGGTGGCTCAAGTGTAGTAAGGCCGAAGATGAGCAATGTTCCACGACCGGCAGGTCTCCTCCTCCAACTTACGTGAGTCTTTATGCTCTCGAACATCGATAAGGTAGTATGACCCATTGTTCAGGTTCTTACTGACCACAAAAGGTCCTTCCCAAGGTGGGGATAGCTTGTGTGCATCAGACTGATCCTGGATGAGCCGGAGCACCAAGTCACCTTCTTGAAAGGTTCTGGACTTAACCCGGCGGCTATGATAATGGCGCAGATCTTGTTGGTAAATCGCCGAGCGAGTTGCTGCCAAGTCGGCTTCTCATCTAATAGGTCAAGTGCATCCTGACGGGCTTGTTCATTATTAGCTTCAACGTAAGCCGCCACGCGGGGCGAGTCATGACGGATGTCACTAGGTAGAACCGCCTCTGCACCATAAACCATGAGGAAAGGTGTGTAACCCATAGACCTGTTAGGGGTAGTATTAATGCTCCATATTACAGAAGGTAACTCTTCTACCCAACAACCCGGCATCCGCTGCAAAGGAACCATAAGCCGAGGTCTCATGCCTTTCAAGATTTCCTGATTGGCTCTTTCAGCCTGCCCATTGGATTGGGGGTGAGCTACTGATGAAACATCAAGCCGGATATGCTCACGTTGACAGAACTCTTCCATGGCACCTTTGGACAGATTAGTACCATTGTCAGTTATAATACTATGTGGAAAACCAAAGCGAAAGATCACCTTTTTCATGAATTGAACCGCCGTGGCTGCATCACACTTACTGACTGGCTCTGCCTCAACCCACTTTGTGAACTTGTCAACCGCCACCAAGAGGTGGGTCTTTTTATCCTTGGACCTTTTGAAAGTCCCAACCATGTCAAGTCCCCAGACTGCAAACGGCCAAGTAATTGGAATCATCCACAATTCTTGAGCTGGTACATGAGCCCGTCGTGAGAATTTCTGACAACCGTCTCATCTACTGACCAGATCTTCTGCGTCATCATGAGCCATCAGCCAATAAAATCCATGACGAAGAGCCTTGGCCACAAGGGATTTTGAACCGGCATGATGGCCACAATCTCCCTCATGAATCTCATGAAGAATTTCTTGACCCTCCTCAGGAGAAACACAACATTGAAACGCCCCAGTGACACTATGATGATTTAACTCCCCATTGACAATCGTCATTGACTTAGACCGCCGGGTTATCTGCCTGGCCAAGGTTTCGTCCTCAGGCAACTCGCCCCGAGTCATGTAAGCCAAATATGGCACTGTCCAATCTGGAATAATGTGAAGAGCCGCCACCAATTGTGCTTCCGGATCAGGAACAACCAAGTCTTCCTCTGTAGGCAATTTGACAGAAGGTGTATGCAGAACATCCAAAAAGGTGTTAGGCGGCACCGGCTTACGCTGAGATCCAAACCGGCTTAAAGCATCGGCCACCTCGTTCTTTCTGCGGTCAATGTGCTCCACCTGGTAACCCTTGAAGTGTCCCACAATGGTGTCAACTTCACGGCGATAAGCCGCTATAAGAGGATCCTTGGAATCCCACTTGCCTGATACTTGTTGAGCCACCAAATCTGGATCGCCAAAGCACCTTACCCGGCTTAAGTTCATCTCCTTAGCCATCCGAAGACCATGGAGCAAGGCCTCATACTCAGCTGCATTGTTAGTACAGGGAAACATCAACCGAAGCACATAACAAATTTTGTCACCTCGAGGGGAAGCTAAGACAACTCCAGCCCCCGAGCCTTCCAATTGCCTGGACCCATCAAAATGAATAGTCCAATACATGTTGTCCGGCTTTTCTTCAGGCATCTGCAGCTCCGTCCAATCGTTGATGAAATCCACCAATGCTTGAGACTTAATAGCAGTGCGTGGCACATACTTTAAACGACGAGGCCCAAGTTCAATGGCCCATTTGGCGACTCGTCCTGTGGCTTCTCTATTTTGAATGATATCTCCCAAGCGAGCAAAACTGACCACAGTGATGGGGTGACCTTGGAAGTATTGCTTAAGCTTCCGGCTTGCCATGAAAACCCCATAAACAAGTTTCTGCCAATGTGGATATCTTTGCTTGGACTCAATAAGCACCTCACTGATGTAATAAACCGACCGTTGAACCGGATGTTCCTTGCCAGCCTCCTTATGCTCCACCACAATGGCCACACTGACGGCACGTGTGTTAGCAGCCACATACAGCAATGCATGCTCCTTATCAATAGGAGCAGCAAGGACCGGCGGCTCAGATAACTGTCTCTTCAAATCTTCAAAGGCAGTATTAGCAGCATCACTCCAGTCAAAGTCATCCGTCTTCTTGATCATCTGATACAATGGTATGGCCTTTCACCTAACCGGCTTATGAACATCATTGACACACGCCAGCTTAGCCAAAGAGGTGATTGCCTTGATTTTCTCTGGGTTAGCCTCCATGCCTCTGTTGGGGACCAGAAAACCCAAAAGCTTGCCAGCTGGCACTCCAAAAATGCACTTGGCTGGGTTAAGCAACATCTTATAGACCCGGAGATTATCAAAGGTTTCCTTCAGATCATCTATCAAGGTCTCCTTCTTTCTAGACTTCACCACAATGTCATCTACATAAGCATGAACATTGCGCCAAATCTGACTGTGGAGACAGTTCTGCACACATCGCTGATAAGTCGCCTGGGCACTTTTAAGCCCAAAAGGCATGGACACATAACAGAAGGCTCCAAACGGAGTGATGAAAGCCGTCTTCTCCTGGTCCTTAACTGCCATTTTAATCTGGTGATATCCAGAATAAGCATCCAAAAAGCTCAAACGCTCACAACCCGCCGTAGCATCAATGATTTGATCAATACGAGGAAGAGCAAAAGGATCAATCGGACAAGCCTTGTTGAAGTCCGTGTAATCCACACACATCCGCCAGGTGCCGTTCTTCTTGAGTACAAGCACCGGGTTAGCCAACCACTCTGGGTGAAAAACTTCAACAATAAACCCGACCGCCAAGAGCCGGGCCACCTCCTCACCAATAGCTTTACGCCTCTCCTCATTAAACCGCCGAAGAAACTGTCTGACCGGCTTAAATTTTGGATCAATATTGAGAGTGTGCTCAGCGAGTTCTCTCGGTACACCCGGCATGTCAGAAGGTTTCCATGCAAAGATGTCCCGGTTCTCACGGATGAACTCCATGAGCTCGCTTTCCTATTTGGGATCCAGATTGGCACTGATACTGAACTGCTTAGATGAGTCGCCTGGAACAAAATCAACAAGCTTGGTGTCATCGGCCGACTTAAATTTCATTACCGACTCGTGTTCCATGGTTGGCTTCTTCAAGGACGTCATGTCGGCCGGGTCAATATTGTCCTTATAGAACTTCAACTCCTCTGTTGCACAAACAGATTCAACGTAAGCAGTGTCACCTTCCTCGCATTCCAAAGCTATCTTCCGACTCCCATGCACTGTGATGGTGCCCTTGTGGCCCGGCATCTTGAGCTACAGGTAAACAGAACACGGCTGTCGTGGTGGGCACGCGGCAGATGCCAAGGGATGGCTAAAGAGAGGAGGAGGTTTGAGGGCGCTGATGGACTCCAGAGGCGGGGTTGGCATGAGCGGGCGCGGGACGCCGGACATACCCAGGTTCGGGGCTCTCCGGAGTGATAATACCCCTAGTCCTGCCGAGTGTAGTTGGATGATCGATACTACAATGTTGGTCCTGGAGCTGTATGGAGGAGGAAGGAAGCTGGCCGAGGCTTGAGCTGCTCCTTCTCTCCGGTGTTGCTGTTTTGTGGCTAGTCCTATCGCTCGTTCTCCGGAGAGATCAAATTGTGCCCATGATCGTGGGCTCCCGGGGGGTTTTATAGTCCAAACCCGGGGGGTACAATGGTAATGTTACAAGTCGGTGGGTCCGTATTGTCGGTGTCTGAGGACCCAGGCTAGGTCCCTGATACTTCTCCAACGCATCTATAATTTTTGGTTGCTCCATGCTATATTATCTACTGTTTTGGACTATATTGGGCTTTATTTTCCACTTTTATATTATTTTTGGGACTAACCTATTAACCGGAGGCCTAGCCCAGAATTGCTGATTTTTTTCCTATTTCAGTGTTTCGGAGAAACAGAAAATCAAATGGAGTCCAAACGGAATAAAACCTTCGGGAACGTGATTTTCTCACCGAACGTGATCCAGGAGACTTGGACCCTACTCCAAGGAGTCAAAGAGGCGGTCACGAGGGTAAGGGGCGCGCCCCCTGCCTCGTGGGCCCCTTGGAGCTCCACCGACGTACTCCTTCCTCCTATATATACCTACGTACCCCCAAACGATCAGAACAGGAGCCAAAAACCTAATTCCACCGCCGCAACTTTCTGTATCCACGAGATCCCATCTTGGGGCCTGTTCCGGAGCTCCGCCGGAGAGGGCCGTCATCAAGGAGGGCTTCTACATCATCCCTGCCCTTCCGATGAAGTGTGAGTAGTTTACCTCAGACCTTCGGGTCCATAGTTATTAGCTAGATGGCTTCTTCTCTCTTTTTGGACCCAATACAATGTTCTCCCCCTCTCTCGTGGAGATCTATTCGATGTAATCTTCTTTTTGCGGTGTGTTTGTTGAGACGGATGAATTGTGGGTTTATGATCAAGACTATCTATGAATAATATTTGAATCTTCTCCGAATTCTTTTATGTATGATTGGTTATCTTTGCAAGTCTCTTCGAATTATCAGTTTGGTTTGGCCTACTAGATTGGTTTTTCTTGACATGGGAGAAGTGCTTAGCTTTGGGTTCAATCTTGTGGTGTCTTTTCCCAGTGACAGAAGGGGCAGCAAGGCACGTATTGTATTGTTGCCATCGAGGATAACAAGATGGGGTTTATATCATATTGCATGAATTTATCCCTCTACATCATGTCATCTTGCTTAAGGCGTTACTCTGTTTTTAACTTAATACTCTAGATGCATGCTGGATAGCGGTCGAGGAGTGGAGTAATAGTAGTAGATGCAGGCAGGAGTCGGTCTACTTGTCTCGGACGTGATGCCTATATACATGATCATACCTAGATATTCTCATAACTATGCTCAATTCTGTCAATTGCTCAACAGTAATTTGTTCACCCACCATAGAATACTTATGCTCTTGAGAGAAGTCACTAGTGAAACCTATGGCCCCCGGGTCTATTCTCGTCATATCAATCTCCATCACTTTATTATTTTTTTGCTTTTTACTTTGCCTTTTACTTTTCACTTTGCATATCTATATAAAAAATACCAAAAATATTATCTATCATCTCTATCAAATCTCACTCTCGTAAGTGACCATGAAGGGATTGACAACCCCTAATCGCGTTGGTTGCGAGGAGCTATTGTTTTTGTGTAGGTACGAGGGACTTGCGTGTAGCCTCCTACTGGATTGATACCTTGGTTCTCAAAAACTGAGGGAAATACTTACGCTACTTTGCTGCATCATCCTCTCCTCTTCGGGGAAATCCAACGCAGTGCTCAAGAGGTAGCAAGAAGAATTTTTGGCGCCGTTTCCGGGGAGTCTACGCAAAAGTCAACATACCAAGTACCCATCACAATCCCTATCTCTCGCATTACATTAGTTGCCATTTGCCTCTCTTTTTCCTCTCCCCCACTTCACCCTTGCCGTTTTATTTTCCCTCTCTTTCCCAATCTCCTTCTCCTTCTCCGTTTGCCTTTTCCTCGCTTGCCTTTTGTTTGCTCGTGTGTTGGTTTACTTGTTTGTCGCAATGGCTCAAGATACTACCAAATTGTGTGACTTCACCAATACCAATAATAATGATTTCGTTAGCACTCCGATTGCTCCTCTTGCCAATACTGTATCTTGTGAAATCAATACTGCTTTGTTGAATCTTGTTATGAAAGATCAATTCGCCGGCCTTCCTAGTGAAGACGCCGCTACTCATCTGCATAGCTTTGTTGATTTATGTGATATGCAAAAGAAGAAAGATGTCGATAATGATGTTGTTAAATTGAAGCTATTTCCTTTTTCGCTTAGAGATCGTGCTAAAGCTTGGTTTTCATCTTTGCCTAAAAATAGTATTGATTCTTGGAACAAGTGCAAAGATGCTTTTATCTCTAAGTATTTTCCTCCCGCTAAGATCATCTCTCTTAGAAACAACATTATGAATTTTAAGCAACTTGATCATGAACATGTTGCACAAGCTTGGGAGAGAATGAAATTAATGATACGTAATTGCCCAACTCATGGTTTGCATTTGTGGATGATTATACAAAAATTTTATGCCGGATTGAATTTTGCTTCGAGAAATCTTTTATATTCGGCCGCGGGAGGAACTTTTATGGAAATCACTTTAAGAGATGCTACTAAACTCCTAGATAATATTATGGCTAATTATTCTCAATGGCATACTGAAAGATCTACTAATAAAAAAGTGCATGCGATAGAAGAAATCAATGTTTTGAGTGGAAAGATGGATGAACTTATGAAATTATTTGCTACTAAGAGTGTTTCTTCTGATCCTAATGACATGCCTTTGTCTACTTTGATTGAGAATAATAATTAATCTATGGATGTGAATTTTGTTGGTAGGAATAATTTTGGTAACAAAGCGTATAGAGGGAATTTTAATCCTAGGCCTTATCCTAGTGATCCTTCTAATAATTATGGAAATTCCTACAACAACTCTTATGGAAATTTTAATAAGATGCCCTTTGAATTTGATAGTAGTGTTAAAGAGTTTATGAATTCACAAAAGAATTTTAATGCTTTGCTTGAAGAGAAATTTCTTAAAGTTGATGATTTGGCTAGGAACGTTGATAGAATTTCTCTTGAGGTTGATTCATTAAAGCTTAGATCTATTCCTCCTAAGCATGATATCAATGAGTCTCTCAAAGCCATGAGAATTTCCATTGATGAGTGCAAGGAAAGAACCGCTAGGATGCGTGCTACAAAAGATGCCTTTATTAAAGCATGTTCTTCCAATTCCTATGAAAATCAAGATGAAGATCTAAAAGTTATTGATGTGTCTCCTATTAAATCTTTGTTTTGAAATATGAATCTTGATGAAACTAAATATGATCTTCCTTTACCTAGAAGGCGTTCCAAAAATTCGGAGTATTTAGATCTTTATGATGAAATTGATGAAAGTGGGACTGAAAGAAATAAAACCCTAGATGTTGCTAAACCCACTATATTGGATTTCAAGGAATTTAATTATGTAAGTTTCTCTTTAATTGATTGTATTTCCTTGTTGCAATCCGTGCTAAATTCTCCTCATGCTTATAGTCAAAATAAAGCCTTTATCGAACATATTGTTGATGCCTTGATGCAATCTTATGAAGAAAAACTTGAGTTGAAATTTTATATCCCTAGAAAACTCTATGATGAGTGGGAACCAACTATTAAAATTAAAATTAAAGATCATGAGTTTTATGCTTTGTGTGATTTGGGCGCTAGTGTCTCCACTATCCCCAAAACTTTGTGTGATTTGCTAGATTTCCGTGATTTTGATGATTGCTCTCTAAACTTGCATCTTGCGGATTCCACTATTAAGAAACCAATGGGAAGAATTAATGATGTTCTTATTGTTGCAAATAGGAATTATGTGCCCGTAGATTTTAGTTCTTGATATAGATTGCAATCCTTCTTGCCCTATTATTCTTGGTAGACCTTTCCTTAGAACGATTGGTGCGATTATTGATATGAAGGAAGGGAATATTAGATTTCAATTTCCATTAAAAAAGGGCATGGAACACTTTCCTAGAAAGAAAATAAGATTTCCATATGAAACTATCATGAGAGCCACTTATGGATTGCCCACCAAAGATGGCAATACTTAGATCTATCCTCGCTTTTATGCCTAGCTAGGGGCGTTAAACGATAGCGCTTGTTGGGAGGCAACCCAATTTTATTTTTAGTTTTTAGTTTTTATTTCTGTTTAGGAATAAATAATCCTTCTACATTCTGTTTGTATGTGGTTTTGTGTTTTAATTTGTGTTTGTGCCAAGTTAGACCTATAGGATCTTCTTGGATGATAGTTATTTGATCTTGCTGTAATTTCCAGAAACTTTGTGCTCAGTGCCCGAATTGTTAAATATCACCAGAACGTGATAAAATACTGATTCCAATTGCAGATGATCAATAAACCAATTTTCTAGGTCGTCCTAGTTTGGTAGATTTTTTGGAGTTCCAGAAGTTTGCGTTAGTTACACATTACTACAGACTGTTCTGTTTTTGACAGATTCTGTTTTTTGTGTGTTGTTTGCTTATTTTGATGAATCTATGGCTAGTAAAATAGTTTATAATCCATAGAGAAGTTGGAATAAAGTAGGTTTAACACCAATATAAATAAATAATGAGTTCATTACAGTACCTTGAAGTGGTCTTTTGTTTTCTTTCTCTAATGGAGCTCAGGAGATTTCTATTGAGTTTTGTGTTGTGAAGTTTTCAAGTTTTGGTGAAATCTTTTGATGGATTATGGAACAAGGAGTGGAAAAAGCCTAAGCTTGGGGATGCCCATGGCACCCCCAAGATAATCCAAGGATACCAAAAAGTCAAAGCTTGGGGATGCCCCGGAAGGCATCCCCTCTTTCGTCTACTTCCATCGGTAATTTTACTTGGAGCTATATTTTTATTCACCACATGATATGTGTTTTGCTTGGAGCATCTTGTATTATTTGTGTCTTTGTTTGTTAGTGTGCCACAATCATCCATGCTGTACACACCTTTTGAGAGAGCCATACATGAGTTGAAATTTGATAGAATACTCTATATGCTTCACTTATATCTTTTGAGCTATGTAGTCTCGCTCTATGTGCTTCACTTATATCTTTTGAGCGTTATAAGTTTGCTCTATGTGCTTCACTTAGATCTTTTAGAGCACGGTGGTGGACTTGTTTTAAAGAAACTATTGATCTCTCATGCTTCACTTAGATTATTTTGAGAGTCTTTAATAGTATGGTAATTTGCTTAATAATAACAATATGCTTGGTATTCAAGATTTGTGAAACTTTCTTTTGAGTGCGTTGAATGCTAAGAGAAGTTTGATGCTTGATAATTGTTTTGAGATATGGAGGTGATAATATCAAAGTCGTGCTAGCTGAGTAGTTGTGAATTTGAGAAATGCTTGTGTTGAAGTTAGCAAGTCCCGTAGCATGCACATATGGTAAACGTTATGTAACAAATTTGAAACATGAGGTGTTATTTGATTGTCCTCCTTATGAGTGGCAGTCGGGGATGAGCGATGGTCTTTTCCTACCAATCTATCCCCCTAGGAGCATGCGCGTAGTACTTTGGTTTTTGATGGCTTGTAGATTTTTGCAATAAGTATGTGAGTTCTTTATGACTAATGTTGAGTCCATGGATTATACACACTCTCACCCTTCCATCATTGCTAGCCTCTTCGGTATCGTGCATTGCCCTTTATCACATTGAGAGTTGGTGCAAACTTCGCCGGTGCATCCAAACCCCGTGATATGATACGCTCTTTCACACATAAACCTCCTTATATCTTCCTCAAAACAGCCACCATACCTACCTATTATGGCATTTCCATAGCCATTCCGAGATATATTTCCATGCAACTTTCCACCATACCGTTCTTCATGACACATTCATCATTGTCATATTGCTTTAGCATGATCATGTAGTTGACATAGTATTTGTGGCAAAGCCACCATTCATAATTCTTTCATACATGTCACTCTTGGTTCATTGCATATCCTGGTACACCGCCGGAGGCATTCATATAGAGTCATACTTTGTTCTAGTATCGAGTTGTAATCATTGAGTTGTAAATAAATAGAAGTGTGATGATCATCATTCAATAGAGCATTGTCCCAAATAAAAAAAAGGAGAAAGGCCAAAAAAAGAAGGCCCAAAAAATATATATATAAAAAGGGGCAATGCTACTATCCTTTTTCCACACTTGTGCCTCAAAGTAGCACCATAATCTTCATGATAGAGAGTCTCTTGTTTTGTCATTTTCATATACTAGTGGGAATCTTTCATTATAGAACTTGGCTAGTATATTCCAACAATGGGCCTCCTCAAGTGCCCTAGGTCTTCGTGAGCAAGCAAGTTGGATGCACACCCACGTAGTTTCTTTTGTTGAGCTTTCATACATTTATAGCTCTAGTGCATCCGTTGCATGACAATCCCTACTCCTTGCATTAACATCAATCGATGGGCATCTCCATAGCCTATTGATTAGCCTCGTTGATGTGAGACTATCTCCTTTTTGTCTTCTCCACATAACCCCCATCATCATATTCTATTCCACCCATAGTGCTATATCCATGGCTCACGCTCATATATTGCGTGAAGGTTTATGAGTTTGAGATTATTAAAGTATGAAACAATTGCTTGGCTTGTCATCAGGGTTGTGCATGATGAGAACATTCTTGTGTGACGAAAATGGAGCATGACTAAACTATGTGATTTTGTAGGGATAAACTTTCTTTGGCCATGTTATTTTGAGAAGACATAATTGCTTTGTTAGTATGCTTGAAGTATTATTATTTCTATGTCAATATAAACTTTTGTCTTGAATCTTTCTAATCTGAATATTCATACCACAATTAAGAAGATTTGCATTGAAATTATGCCAAGTAGCACTCCGCATCAAAAATTCTCTTTTTATCATTTACCTACTCGAGGACGAGCAGGAATTAAGCTTGGGGATGCCTGATACGTCTCCAACGTATCTATAATTTTTGATCGCTCCATGCTATATTATCTACTGTTTTGGACTATATTGGGCGTTATTTTCCACTTTTATATTATTTTTGGGACTAACCTATTAACCGGAGGCCCAGCCCAAAATTGCTGTTTTTTGCCTATTTCAGTGTTTCGGAGAAACAGAATATCAAACAGAGTCCAAACGGAACAAAACCTTCGGGAACGTGATTTTCTCACCGAACGTGATCCAGGAGACTTGGACCCTACTCCAAGGAGTCAAGGAGGCGGTCACGAGGGTGGGGGCACCCCCCCGTAGGGCGCGCCCCTGCCTCGTGGGCCCCTCGGAGCTCCACCGACGTACTCGTTCCTCCTATATATACCTATGTACCCCCAAACGATCAGAACAGGAGCCAAAAACCTAATTCCACCGCCGCAACTTTCTGTATCCACGAGATCCCATATTGGGGCCTGTTCTGGAGCTCCGCCGGAGAGGGCTGTTATCACGGAGGGCTTCTACATCATCCTACCCCTTCCGATGAAGTGTGAGTAGTTTACCTCAGACCTTCGGGTCCATAGTTATTAGCTAGATGGCTTCTTCTCTCTTTTTGGATCTCAATACAATGTTCTCCCCCTCTCTCGTGGAGATCTATTTGATGTAATCTTCTTTTTGCGGTGTGTTTGTTGAGAATGATGAATTGTGGGTTTATGATCAAGACTATCTATGAATAATATTTGAATCTTCTCCGAATTCTTTTATGTATGATTGGTTATCTTTGCAAGTCTCTTCGAATTATCAGTTTGGTTTGCCCTACTAGATTGGTTTTTCTTGCCATGGGAGAATTGCTTAGCTTTGGGTTCAATCTTGCGGTGTCCTTTCCCAGTGACAGAAGGGGCAGCAAGGCACGTATTGTATTGTTGCCATCGAGGATTACAAGATGGGGTTTATATCATATTGCATGAATTTATCCCTATACATCATGTCATCTTGCTTAAGGCATTACTCTATTTTTAACTTAATACTCTAGATGCATGCTGGATAGTGGTCGATGAGTGGAGTAATAGTAGTAGATGCAGGCAGGAGTCGGTCTACTTGTCTCGGACGTGATGCCTATATACATGATCATACCTAGATATTCTCATAACTATGCTCAGTTCTGTCAATTGCTCAACAGTAATTTGTTCACCCACCGTAGAATACTTATGCTCTTGAGAGAAGCCACTAGTGAAACCTATGGCCCCCGGGTCTATTCTCTCAATCTCCATCACTTTATTATTGTTTTGTTTTTTACTTTGCCTTTTACTTTTCACTTTGCATCTCTATATCAAAAATACCAAAAATATTATCTATCATCTCTATCAGATCTCACTCTCGTAAGTGACCGTGAAGGGATTGACAACCCCTAATCGCGTTGGTTGCGATGAGATATTGTTTTTGTGTAGGTACGAGGGACTTGCGTGTAGCCTCCTACTGGATTGATACCTTGGTTCTCAAAAACTGAGGGAAATACTTACGCTACTTTGCTGCATCATCCTCTCCTCTTCGGGGAAATCCAACGCAGTGCTCAAGAGGTAGCAGTCCCGCTGAGGGCTTTTTGTTTGCCGGGTTCCCCTAGGTGCGGGCCCCGCATGCCTAGGGGGACTGTGCGTCGTCTTGTCGATCGTCAGGGCGTGGCCGAGTCGAGTCGAGTATAGTGCTCTCCGTCAGGTTGCCGCTTGCTGTCGTCAACGGTGAGGGCGGGGGCACTGTAGCCACGCTGGCCCTGGTCAGCGGGTAGGTGAGGGGAACTGTTGCCACGTTCCTGCTGACCAGAGGCATGGGCGAGGCACTGTTGCCTCGGTCATTGTTGATTGAAGTCTCGTCCCCATCATACGGCCTGGATGGGACAGGAGTTGACCTGTGGCTGGATTGCGTAGCACGCCACGGGTGGCGCTGGCTTGTTGAGGAGGCTTTGGTCATGCTGGGTTCGGCTGTCTTGCGCTAGTTGTTGGGGCCGAGTCGGCGTGTCTTGCCGGGTCGGCTAGTCTGGCCGGCTTGGGGGCTTGGACGGGTCGAGAGACCCGGCCAAGCGCGTGCCGATATTGAGGGGCGGTGCCAGCCCCATTGTTTTTTGAAGAGGATCCGGGTTCCATTGCCTGCCTGGGGTCCATCCCCCCCGACAGTAGTCCCCGAAGCTGTGAAGGTCCGCCGTCTTCGGATGAGTGGGCCTTCGCAGTTTCACCCTTAAGCAAGGTGGATTCTGCGAGCCCGGGTCCGGCAAACCCCACTGGGCGCCGGTTTTCTCGAAAACCGGATCATGGCATCCCGGCTGTGGCGGGGACCAAGAAGTTCGCCGAATCTTGGGGCAATCCCTCGGGCTTCGCGCGGGCGCCACGTGGTGCCCGGAAGTCGGAGGGGCCTGACAGGCCACGCGCGTGACGGGACCGGGCGACGGGCTGGGGCCCACCACCGCGCGCCCTCGGCCCAAGCGTGCGGATATATTGCGGCGTCCTGGGGCCGGTTGCTCTTCCTCGGGCAGTTACTGCGCTTGTACGTGCGCACTTATTGCGGGGTAGTGGAACGGGCGCGTGCAGACGATCCCACTTCCCCACTTCCCCATGTTCAAACCGAGGGTTATAAATCGGGGGGCAGGGGGGCGGACATTATTCTCGCTCGCGCCCTCCTGTCCCTTTGCTCTCGCTCCGCTCTTTGCAACTGACGCCCTGCGACGCCCGCTGCTCCGAGCAGAACTCCTTCGCCGTCCATCTTCCTTGTTCTTCCTTCGATCATGTCGCTGCCATTGGGCTCCTGGATGGGTTCGAACATCACCTCCGAGGACATCACCCAGCTCCGGGCGACGCGGCGCCTGCCGCGGGAGACGGACGTCGGCGTCCGCCTGCCGCGCGGCGAGCAGAGGCCTCGGCCCGAAGAGCAGGAGCGCATGGTCATCCTCACGCACTTCGAGCGCGGGTTCGGGCTGCCGGCGAGCACCTTCTTCTGCGTGTTCGTAGAGTTCTTTGGGCTCCAGCCGCATCATCTTGGCGCCGACGCCATCGTCCAGCTCTCCAGCTTCGTCACCCTCTGCGAGGGGTACCTGGGGGTCGAGCCTACGATCGACCTCTGGGCGCGCTGTAACGCCCCGGACACACCCGCCGGTGGTCGTTACTCCTGGCGGGATCTAGACTGGCCCCACAGATCAATACTAGTCTTTTCTGCGCACTTTGTCCTCACTCGTGCGCACCCGGGAGCAACTTCCCGGTCGATCACCCATCCTGACACTACTCCAAGCTGAGCACGCTTAACTTTGGAGTTCTGTCCGAATGGGCTCCCGGAAAAGAAGGAATTCCTTATTGATATGAGTAGTCTATCATCCCTAATAAGCCAGGCTATCACATACACCCCCACTCAGAGGAACCGACGTCCTCGTCGGGCCACAGGAACGTTCCCTCTTGGCACAAACGTCTGTGCTTCCAGTCCGGTACATGTGCCATGCCGGGTGCCACGACGGGTCACAAACGTCATGAACAACATGACCACGCACCTGTCCGCAACCATCCGTGTAACTGCGAGGGTCGGCTCTGATACCAACTTGTAACGCCCCGGACACACCTGCCGGTGGTCGTTACTCCTGGCGGGATCTAGACTGGCCCCACAGATCAATACTAGTCTTTTCTGCGCACTTCGTCCTCACTCGTGCGCACCCGGGAGCAACTTCCCGGTCGGTCACCCATCCTGACACTACTCCAAGCTGAGCACGCTTAACTTTGGAGTTCTGTCCGAATGGGCTCCCGGAAAAGAAGGAATTCCTTATTGATATGAGTAGTCTATCATCCCTAATAAGCCAGGCTATCACACGGGCTTCTTCACCTTAAAGCAGCAGGGCCCGTCGGCCAGGGAGTTCGCCGATTGCAGTGCTGCCGTCATCTTGAAGCAGTCGGGGGCGGATTTCCCCAAGATCCCGCTGGAGGATTCTGCCAAGAAGTGCCAGAACTCTTTCTACGTCTGCAACCTTGGTGCGGATCGCATCAACCTTCCGGCCTTTGCCATCGCACCGCCGCGGGCGAAGATGAACTGGGGCTACTCGCCCACGCGCCCGTCACAGGAGATCATCAATCTCTACAAGCGGGTGACAGTGATGAGGACGCAGGAGGGGCTCACCGGCACCGGCCTCCTCGCCGCGTTCATCATGCGCCGGGTGCTTCCGCTTTAGGGGCGCTCCTGCCTCATCGGCAAAATGGTCGGCCTTCAAGACCCCAACTGCATGGGGTCAACGCGGCTGTCCGCGGAGCAGATCGCGCGTGGCGTGAACGACATCTCCAAGGCCAACCTTGGGGAGGACTGGCGGTTCAGCAAGGCGCCATACAGCCAGTCGAACCCGGCGCCGCAGGTGAGTGTCTGGTCTTCTTACTTTGCTGACGCGCACCTTCTCATCCGTACCAACGCGACATGGGGGGTACTTCTGAACGCGATTTGGCATCCTTACGCCCGGGCCCCATCACAGGTGGCGCCGGTGGCGCCAGAGGAGCCCGCGGCTCACGACGAGGAGGAGGCGGCCGAGTCCGACGCCGACGCTGGGCGTCGCGCGGGTAAGTCTCATGTTTTTCTTCATGTGTCTTGAATTGCTGACCGCGACACGGGCGGAGCCGGGTCCTCACATGGGGCAGCGCCGTGCCGCCCGCATGGGAAAGACAGCGTCGCGCCGTGACCCGGGCCCCGAAGCGCTTGGCGGACTCGACCGGGGCTGGGAGGCCGGCCAAGAGGAAGCGCGGCGGCGGGCACGGGAGGCCAACCCCGGTCCCGGTCTTGGCGGGGTAAGCTTCATTTCTCGTTTGGGCTCTGATTTTTTCTTGAGCTAGTCTTGTTTCTTTTCTGCTCATTCTGTCTTCTTCTTTAGGTCGCCAATCGCGCTGGCGAGGGCGGCGGCGGAAGCCGCGATCGCTGAAGGGGCCGCGTTTCGCAGGAGCCGGTCCGACCTCGCCGACCAGGCCGAGGCGGAGGGGCGGGCCGACTCAGACCTCGGCCTGGATCCAAACGACGCCGAAGCCTTGGCCTGGCGGGACAGGAACCGGGCCGAGGCAGAGCTAGAGGTGGCGTTGGTCCGTGCTTGGACCGATGTGGCGGCGGCATGGGCGCAAGCCGGCGCGGAGCCGGCCTGGCGTGATATGCCGGAGGGCACGGTGGTGGCGGCGACGGTCTTTGAGCCATCGTCGGTGAGGGAGCGCGGCCGTGGAGGCCGGGCTGAGGTGGTGATCCCCAACGGGGAGGTCATGGAGGTGGAGGATGACACCCAGCCACGGGCCGACGCGGTCGAGTGAGCGAGGACTGATGGCGGTGGAGGCGGCGTCGTTTTGGAAGAGACGCTGTGGGCGGCGGTGTCGGAGGCGCCGCCGGTTTTGGAGGAGGCACCGCGGGCGGCGGTGCCAGAGGCCACCCCGGCCGCTGTGCCGGGGACGGCGACGCAGGGCGTCCCAGCGTCCGGGTCGTCGTCGGCGCTGGGAGGGGCGTCGGAGGAGGTCCTAGCCGCGTCGCGAGCGGCCAGCGGGGAGTACACCTTGGTGCCCCGGCAGGGAGGGCGCCGTGCTGCCGTGCCGTGATAACCCACAAGTATAGGGGATCACAACAGTTTTCGATAAGTAAGAGTGTCGAACCCAACGAGGAGCTAAAGGTAGAACAAATATTCCCTCAAGTTCTATCGACCACCGATACAACTCTACGCACCCTTGACGTTCGCTTTACCTAGAACAAGTATGAAACTAGAAGTACTTTGTAGGTGTTTTTGGATAGGCTTGCAAGATAATAAAGAGTGCGTAAATAAAAACTAGGGGCTGTTTAGATAAAGAGACAACTAAATTAGTTTTAGTAGAGAGCTTTTTGTTACGAGAAAGTTATTTGTCCCTAGGCAATCGATAACTAGACCGGTAATCATTATTGCAATTTTATTTGAGGGAGAGGCATAAGCTAACATACTTTCTCTACTTGGATCATATGCACTTATGATTGGAACTCTAGCAAGCATCCGCAACTACTAAAGATCATTAAGGTAAAACCCAACCATAGCATTAAAGTATCAAGTCCCCTTTATCCCATACCCAAACAACCTACTTACTCGGGTCTGTGCTTCTGTCACTCACGCCACCCACCATAAGCAAATCATGAACATACACTACAAAAAAAATACACTTCCGTGATGATACGTGTTTGTCACAGTAGGTTGCATTTTTTGTCATGCATGTACATCCATGACAAATTTATGACAGAATCAAGATAGTCATACATGTGCTGTCGTAGAAGTGTTCCATGACATTACCAAAATTATCATCACGGAAGTGTCCACTTCCATGACGATAAATCACGCGTCACAGAAGTGCTTTCGTCAAGGGTGACCGACACGTGGCATCCACCGTAACGGAACGCCGTTAAGCTATCGGGTCGGGTTTTGGATCCCCATCTCCATGAGTAGAAAGTACACCTAATTTTTTTTTGGTATTTCGTGTTCCATATCCATAACTAAAGATAGAGAACAACTAAGAACAACAAATAAAAATTACTTAGTGATAAAGCAAACACACACACACACACACGAGAATATTCACCCCACGCTATGACTCCCCGGTAACGGCGCCAGATAAAGGTCTTGATAACCCACAAGTATAGGGGATCGCAACTGTTTTCGATAAGTAAGAGTGTAGAACCTAACGAGGAGCTAAAGGTAGAACAAATATTCCCTCAAGTTCTATCGACCACTGATACAACTCTACACACACTTGACGTTCAGTTTACCTAGAACAAGTATGAAACTAGAAGTACTTTGTAGGTTTTTTTGGATAGGCTTGCAAGATAATAAAGAGTGCGTAAATAAAATCTAGGGGCTGTTTAGATAAAGAGACAACTAAATTAGTTTTAGTAGAGAGCTTTTTGTTATGAGAAAGTAATTTGTCCCTAGGCAATCGATAACTAGACCGGTAATCATTATTGCAATTTTATTTGAGGGAGAGGCATAAGCTAACATACTTTCTCTACTTGGATCATATGCACTTATGATTGGAACTCTAGCAAGCATCCGCAACTACTAAAGATCATTAAGGTAAAACCCAACCATAGCATTAAAGTATCAAGTCCCCTTTATCCCATACCCAAACAACCTACTTACTCGGGTTTGTGCTTCTGTCACTCACGCCACCTACCGTATGCAAATCATGACCATATTGCAAACCCTACAGCGGGGATCCCTCACGCTTGCACGACACGAAGAGCACCATAGGACAGCACCAATAATAAAACATGCAACTCAAACCAATCTTGATCATCAAATAGCCCATAGGACAAAACAGATCTACTCAAACATCATAGGATAGCCATACATCATTGGGAAATAATATATAGCATTGAACACCATGTTTAAGTAGAGATTACAGTGGGTAAGAGAGAGGTTACACCGCTGCATAGAGGGGGGAAGAGTTGGTGATGATGGCGGTGAAGTTGTTGGTGAAGATGGCGGCGATGATGATGGCCATGACAGCGTTCCGGTGCCACCGGAAGAGAAGGGGAGAGAGGGCCCCTTCGTCTTCTTCTTCCTTGACCTCCTCCCTAGATGGGAGAAGGGTTTCCCCTCTGGTCCTTGGCCTCCATGGCGTGGGAGGGGCGAGAGCCCCTCCGAGATTGGACCTGTCACTCTGTCTCTCTCTGTTTCTGCGTTCTGTTTTCTGGCCCTTCACCGTTTCTTAAATTCCCGGAGATCCATAACTCTGATTGGGCTGAATTTTGGACACAATCTCTATCCGGAAATTAGCTTTCTTGCGGCGAAATAAGGGCTCCAACTGCCTTACGGGGTGGCCACGAGGGTCCAGGGCGCGCCCCCTGCCTCGTGGCCCCCTCGGGCATCGTATCGCGTTGATTCTTCTTCCCAAAAATCATAAATATTCCAAAAAAAATCTCCGTCAAGTTTTATCCCATTTGGACTCCATTTGATATGGGTTTTCCGTGAAACAAAAAACATGCAACAAATAGGAACTGCCACCGGGCACTGGATCAATATGTTAGTCCCAAAAATAGTATAAAAAGTTGCCAAAAGTATATGAAAGTTGAATAATATTGGCATGGAACAATAAAAAATTATAGATACGACAGAGACGCATCAGCATCCCCAAGCTTAATTCCTGCTCATCCTCGAGTAGGTAAATGATAACAAATATAATTTTTGATGTGGAATGCTACCTAGCATAATCTTGACCATGTATCTAATCATGGCATGAATATTAAGACACGAGTGATTCAAAGCAATAGTCTATCATTTGACATAAAAACAATAATACTTCAAGCCTACTAATAAAGCAATCATGTCTTTTTCAAAATAACAAGGCCAAAGAAAGTTATCCCTACAAAATCATATAGTCTGGCTATGCTCCATCTTCACCACCCAAAATATTCACATCATGCACAACCCCGATGACAAGCCAAGAAATTGTTTCATACTTTTGACGTTCTCAAACCTTTTCAACTTTCACGCAATACATGAGCGTGAGCCATGGACATAGCACTATAGGTGGAATAGAATATGATGGTGGAGGTTGGGTGGAGAAGACAAAAAGGAGAAAGTCTCACACCGACGCGGCTAATCAACGGGATATGGAGATGCCCATAAATTGATGTCAATGTGAGGAGTAGGGATTGCCATGCAACGGATGCACCAGAGCTATAAGTGTATGAAAGCTCAAACTGAAACTAAGTGGGTGTGCATCCAACTTGCTTGCTCATGAAGACCTCGGGCATTTGAGGAAGCCCATCATCGGAATATACACGCCAAGTTCTATAATGAAAATTCCCACTAGTATATGAAAGTGATAACTCAAGAGACTCTCTATATGAAGAACATGGTGCTACTCTGAAGCACAAGTGTGGTAAAAGGATAGTAACATTGCCCCTTCTCTCTTTTTCTCTCATTTTTTTGTTTTCATTTTTTTGGGCCTTCTCTTTTTTTGGCCTTTCTCTTTTTTTTATTGTTTTTATTTTTTTCGTCCGGAGTCTCATCCCGACTTGTGGGGGAATCATAGTCTCCATCATCCTTTCCTCACTAGGGCAATGATCTAATAATGATGATCATCACACTTTTATTTACTTACAACTCAATATTACAACTCGATACTAGAACAAGATATGACTCTATATGAATGCCTCTGGCGGTGTACCGGGATGTGCAATGATCTAGCGTAGCAAAGATATCAAAAAACGGACAAGCCATGAAAACATCATGCTAGCTATCTTACGATCATGCAAAGCAATATGACAATAAATGCTCAAGTCATGTATATGATGATGATGGAAGTTGCATGGCAATATATCTCGGAATGGCTATGGAAAATGCCATAATAGGTAGGTATGGTGGCTGTTTTGAGGAAGATATAATGAGGCTTATGTGTGACAGAGCGTATCGTATCACGGGGTTTGGATGCGCCGGCGAAGTTTGCACCAACTCTCGAGGTGAGAAAGGGCAATGCACGGTACCAAAGAGGCTAGCAATGATGGAAGGGTGAGAGTGCGTATAATCCATGGACTCAACATTAGTCATAAAGAACTCACATACTTATTGCAAAAGTCTATTAGTCATCGAAACAAAGTACTACGCACATGCTCCTAGGGGGATAGATTGGTAGGAAAAGACCATCGCTCGTCCCCGACCGCCACTCATAAGGAAGACAATCAATAAATACCTCATGCTCCGACTTTGTTACATAACGGTTCACCATACGTGCATGCTACGGGAATCACAAACCTTAACACAAGTATTCTACGATCCACAACCACCCACTAGCATGACTCTAATATCACCATCTTTATATCGCAAAACTATTGCAAGGAATCAAACATATCATATTCAGCGATATGACTAACCATGTGAATGACCAGTTCCTGTTATCTCTCTAAATAGACATAAGTGAAGCAAGAGAGTTTAATTCTTTCTACAAAATATATGCCCACGCTCTAACAAATACAAGTGAAGCAAAAAAGCATTCTACAAATGGCAGTTGTCTAAGTAAAGAGAAGCAGGCAATCCAACTTCAAATGATATAAGTGAAGCACATGAAGCATTATATAAAGCCATACTCAAAATATATAAGTGAAGTGCAAAGAGCATTCTATAAATCAACCAAGGATCGTCTCATACCAGCATGGTGCATAAAAGAAAAATGAAAACTAAATGCAAAAGACGCTCCAAGATTGCACATATCGCATGAACGAAACGAATCCGAAAACATACCGATACTTGTTGAAGAAAGAGGGGATGCCTTCCGGGGCATCCCCAAGCTTAGACGCTTGAGTCTCCTTGAATATTTACTTGGGGTGCCTCGTGCATCTCCAAGCTTGAGCTCTTGCCTCTCTTCCTTCTTCTCACATCAAGACCTTCTCGATCATCGAACACTTCATCCACACAAAACTTCAACAGAAAACTCGGTAAGATCCGTTAGTATAATAAAGCAACACTACTCTAAGTACTATTTCAAACCAATTAATATTTTGTTTTTCCATTGTGTCTGCTGTAGTATAAATTTTTCATGGCTTAATCCACTGATATAAATCGATAGTTTCATCAAAACAAGCAAACTATGCATCAAAAACAGAATCTGTTTAAAACAGAATGGTCTGTAATAATCTGAACATTCACCATACTTATGATACTTGAAAAATTCTACCAAAATTAGGTAAAATAAAAAATTTGTACAGCAAGACAGTGCAAAAATAATCAGAACCATTTGACGTTCCAGTAAAAAATGTAAAATCGAGCACTACAGCCAAAGTTTCTGTCCTGCACCGCACAAACCAACAAGCATTGTAAACGTCCTAAAGGCAAACCTTGGCAAATTATTTTTTATACTACAATGGAATTGTACAAGAGGATAATTATTTTTGTTGAAAAGTTTCTGTAATCAAGATTCACAAAGTTTCCGTGAGCATGAACAAAGTTCAAGGAGCTCCCCCACTTCAACAATGCTTGTCTTTCTCACTTTCGCTTTTATTTTTGAAAAAGTTTTAGGTTCCCCTCTTTATTTTTGTTGTTTTTAAACTAAATAAAAGCACTCAACAGAAATAAATGACTCTCTAAAACTTCCGGGTTGTCTCCTGGCAGCGCTTTCTTTAAAGCCATTAAGCTAGGCATATAGTGCTCAAGTAGTGAATCCACCCGGATCCCAAGGTATATCAAAGCCAATTTTAATTAACAATTATTTGTGATTTAGTAGTGAGCACAAAGTAACATATATCATGCAACAACAAAGTCTAACTCTCTTCCTATGCATAGGCATGTCATAAAAGAACAATTCATGCACACATAGTAAAGGCTAATGCATAGTATAAGCAGTTTCTTGCAATTCTATCATATTGGAAACATAGAGAGGTGGAGATATAGTTCCTCTCTCATAATAATTGCAATTAGGAGCAGAAAGCACATGCATATTATATCTATCAAAATCATCATGTGTAACGGCAAAAGGCAACCCATCAATATAATCCTTCGTAAGTGCAAACTTCTATGATATAGTGTAGTCGGGAGAATTCAAAAAGATAATAGGACTATCATGCGTGGGTGCAATAGTAAAAATTTTATGTTTAATATAAGGAACTATAGCAAGTTCATCTCCATAAGCATCATTCATATTGGCATCTTGGCCACAAGCATAGCAAGCATCATCAAAAAGGGATATTTCAAGAGAATCAACGGGATCATAATAGTCATCATAGCAATCATCCTTCGGTAAGCACAAAGGGAAATTAAACAATGTATGAGTTGAAGAGTTACTCTCAATAGAAGGTGGGCACGGGTAGCTAATCCGCTCTTCCTCCTTTTGTTCTTCGCTCTCCTCATCATCTTTTTCATCCAATGAGCTCACAGTTTCATCAATTTCTTCTTCCATAGACTACTGCAAAATATTAGTCTCTTCTTGGACAACGGAGACTTTCTCAATAAGTGCATTAATATAGGCATTATATTCATAATTCTCATAACAATATTTAAGTATAGCAAGATTTTCAGATCTGTAAACAGCATCATAAAGATTATCACACTCTTTGAACATAGCTTCAATTTCATAAGCACCCATAAAAGCAACAAATTCTTCTATTTGTTCCACATCATAGTAATCATATATACCATTAGCATAAGAAGCCAAGGTTTTATCATAATTAAATTTGCATGAAAAGGGAAGGTGTGGACCCTTCATCCTAGAGCAACAAGTATAATTATATCTCAAGCAAAGTTGCGGAGCATACCAATGCAACATATGAATTTG
The DNA here is from genome assembly GCA_032464435.1 of Aegilops umbellulata. NCBI lineage: Eukaryota > Viridiplantae > Streptophyta > Magnoliopsida > Poales > Poaceae > Aegilops > Aegilops umbellulata. The sequence goes on from CP136058.1 coordinate 340,281,722, forward strand.
ATCCCATAATATTTTCCCTTTTTGTGTCAAGCGATAATCCCTAAAGTATTCACGTTGATCCAACGTTACTCCCATTACATAATTGAATGGGGTTTTCTCAGGATTATCAAAGTAGTACATAATATCTTTCACATAACCAGCATTGAGGGTTTTAGGAGGTTCCCCATCTCCATGAGTAGAAAGTACACCTAATTTTTTTGGTATTTCGTGTTCCATATCCATAACTAAAGATAGAGAACAACTAAGAACAACAAATAAAAATTACTTAGTGATAAAGCAAACACACACACACACACACACACACACACGAGAATATTCACCCCACGCTATGACTCCCCGGTAACGGCGCCAGATATAGGTCTTGATAACCCACAAGTATAGGGGATCGCAACTGTTTTCGATAAGTAAGAGTGTCGAACCCAACGAGGAGCTAAAGGTAGAACAAATATTCCCTCAAGTTCTATCGACCACTGATACAACTCTACACACACTTGACGTTCAGTTTACCTAGAACAAGTATGAAACTAGAAGTACTTTGTAGGTTTTTTTGGATAGGCTTGCAAGATAATAAAGAGCGCGTAAATAAAAGCTAGGGGCTGTTTAGATAAAGAGACAACTAAATTAGTTTTAGTATAGAGCTTTTTGTTACGAGAAAGTTATTTGTCCCTAGGCAATCGATAACTAGACCGGTAATCATTATTGCAATTTTATTTGAGGGAGAGGCATAAGCTAACATACTTTCTCTACTTGGATCATATGCACTTATGATTGGAACTCTAGCAAGCATCCGCAACTACTAAAGATCATTAAGGTAAAACCCAACCATAGCATTAAAGTATCAAGTCCCCTTTATCCCATACCCAAACAACCTACTTACTCGGGTCTGTGCTTCTGTCACTCACGCCACCCACCATAAGCAAATCATGAACATACACTACAAAAAAATACACTTCCGTGATGATACGTGTTTGTCACAGTAGGTTGCATTTTTTGTCATGCATGTACATCCATGACAAATTTATGACAGAATCAAGATAGTCATACATGTGCTGTCGTAGAAGTGTTCCATGACATTACCAAAATTATCATCACGGAAGTGTCCACTTCCATGACGATAAATCGCGCGTCACAGAAGTGCTTTCGTCAAGGGTGACCGACACGTGGCATCCACCGTAACGGAACGCCGTTAAGCTATCGGGTCGGGTTTTGGATCCGATAACCCGTTAATAGCACCGACCAATGGGGATTTTCCACGTGTAAAATCATCATTGGCTGGAGGAGACACGTGTCAGGTCCGCGTTGGCACAACTGTCACTCATCCAATGGGCGAGACGCGCCTATGATATGTTGACACGTGGACCGGCCCATTAAGTTTAAATGGGCCGGCCCAACTGAAGGCCCACAAGATTTTGCGGACCATAATGGGCCGGCCCAGCTAAAGGCCCACAAGATTTTGCGAACCATAATGGGCTGGACCAGCTAAAGGCCCACAAGATTTTGTGGGCCATAATGGGCCGGCCCAGGTAAAGGCCCACAAGATTTTTGTGTGCCATAATGGGCCGGCCCAGGTAAAGGCCCACAAGATTATTGCGGATCATAATGGGCAGGCCCAGCTAAAGGCCCACGAGATTACGCCGACATTAATGGGCCGGCCCAGCTGTAGGCCGACAAGATTTTGAGGACCCTAGTAGGCCGGCCCATTAACCGACTGCCATGTTTTCGGCCAAATGCCGGCTCATATTTGACCCGATCCATTAATGGCCTGCCACGCTCCGGGCCTAATAGTGGCCCATATGAGATCCGGCCCGTTAAAAGCCTACCATGTTCTGGGCAAAATTACGGCCCAGATCAGGTCTGGCCCTTTAAGAGGCTTTGGGCTCAATTATGGCCCATATCAGATTCGGCCCGTCAACTGGACACTATGCTTTTGGGCCCACTTGCTAAAGGCCCACTTAGTAATTCGGCCTGATATTACTTTTGGCCTATTAAGGGCCTGTTTAACATTTTGGCCCTATATTAATTTCGGCCTGTTAGAAGCCCGTCATATAGTTGGGCCTAACTACGGCCCGGTTTGCATCCGGCCTGCTCGCAGCCGATATCTGATTGGGCCAAACAAGGACCGAGACAATTTTGGCCTGTTAAAAGCCCGTGATTTGATTCACACAATCATGGTCCAGGGTTCATTTCGTGCTGCTGCCGGCCCGTGGGCTGTTCGGCACGTTTCAGGCCCAACCTACATCGTGATTGCATGATTGCCCGATTATGTACCGTAATTTTACGGTTTGGCCGGTTTACTGCGAAGACAGGATATATATACAGTAAAATAGCTACAGCATCGTGAATAAGAAAAGACCTAGACTATACAATAAAGAAATTATGGCATATTACATCCACTGGGCATCAAAGTTCGCCACTATGATAATAAAGCACAAGCAGACAGCTGATTACATACACTGGGCATCAAAGATCGCCACCAGTGCAAATAAACACGCCGACAAAATAATATACAAAACTGACAGCACTTCAATAGAGTTCAAGAAAGATTAGCCCTGCTGGGGAGCTGCAGCGCAAGCAGCTGAGCAAGATGATGAGACAGCGCTTGTTCAACACTTATATCTTCCTCAATCTGAAAGATAAACAAGCAGACAGATGACAGGTTTTGAACATGAAAGTATCAATGCTGACAATTCATCACATTTCTTACTGACGAATAATGTGACACAGTTTAAAATTGCATTAACACAATATGGTATTGTACAGGTCAAGACATGGCAGGAAATGACATTGTGAAGGAGTTGGCAGCTTCATGACACCACTGGATTACAGATCAAGAACTCATAAGTATCAATGGTTAGTGTGCTGTCAATTTATACCATTTCATATTGGCAAATAAAGAGACGGTTTAAATAATAGTAGAATGATATGACATTGTTCATAGTTAAGATATTGCAGAATATGACATTGTGCAGTAGTGGGTAGGTTCACCACACCACTATATTATGGATGAAGAACAGAAGCATACATGCAGTGCAAAAGAAGATCACTTGCTCTGTATAGTTTAATTTACATGGTATGAAGAAGGAACTTGGTTGTACAACTGAAAACTTAAATTGAGAAAGGACAAACTTTTGTTTATGAACTACATAATAAACTTTAAACAAGCAATTTGATGCAAACATCAAAAATAAATAGCTGTTGCAGTCATGCCTAACCAAATATATACAACAAAGTTTGAAGTCTTGAGATGGACAAACTTACATTATTGGTGAAGACAGGCTCTATAAAGGCCTTGTCCATGCTGATGGAGGGCAATTCAAGAAGTTTACCACAGAATCTTCTTCAAAAGCATTGCCTTTATTCTACATTTTGTTAAGAGTAAATATAGATGTGATAATATACGAAAAAATGGAGAATATTTAAGATAAGATGAAGAGTGATGCTACATAACCAAGTAACTATAAATGTAAGTGCAGCGATACATGAAAAAGGTACAGCCAAGAGTAATGCACAACTAAACTTCTTTAGTACCAACCTTATGGTAAGAGTAAATATAGATCTGATGTGTAGAAAATGGAGGGCAAAGGAAAATAAGCTGCAAAGTGATGGTACATGAACAACTACCTATCATTATAAGTACACTGATAAAGGACAACATGTACTTACAAGAACAATGCAGAGCTAAAAAAACATTGGCATTGGATATATTCTACACTAATGTAACCATTCATACAGATCAGATAATTTGGAGCGAACAATTGATAAGCAAGCTATCATGCATACTGCTGTCACATAATGAACCAGGTATGTATGCAAGTACAGTGATACAGGAAAACATGTACTAACAAGAGCAAAGCAGCGGGCAACATATTTGCGATATCCTATCGTTCTTGTCAAACCGGAATTCTTCTTCGAGCAGATTTCCTGCAAAAAAGATCCATAAGGCACATGCGGAAAAGTAGAAGTTCAAATTGTCATGTGATTTCATAGACAGTACCTCATCCTGGGAATGAGACTAGTGCATAACAAGGTTTTTTCGTTCAATGTCTTCTAAATTTAGCACAGGAGACTTCACCGGAAATTCATTTATAGACTTGCCATCGAAGTGTGATTTCCTCAGGTAACATCGATACTGCTGCAATGCTTCCTTGAAAAGCGCAAGCAAGCTTTGCTCGTCATGACTATCCAGATTGACCCTCACCTACTTACAACAATGTAATGTAAATCACTGATGTGTTCAATCAGCACAAAATAGGAAAATAATCACCGTGAATTATAGCACTTACACGTAAGTGGGACAGGAAGATGTGAAAATGGTGTTTGTCTTCACTATAATCTTCCCATGATGGGAATATATGCACGTAGTCCCTAACAATTTGAAAGCATTGTCTTTTAAACTGGGAATAAATGGAATGGGGTTCCAATCTGCAGGAATTGGCCGTCTCTGCAGTTGGGATAGGTCTTCGGCCGGTGGACTTGCTGTACTTTTTGCTGGAGTGGGATTTTTCTATGGTACGTCTGGTGCTATGGCAAATGAAATCAGTATGCCTTTTGCTGGAGTGCAGGTCCTGTGTGGTGGGGCTAGTGGTGTGGCCAGTGAAGTATGGGTACAGTATGCTGGAGTCGGTCCTACGTTTTGTGTCATTGGTTGTACAGCCAATATAAGTGGGGCGTTGTCTGATTTCCCCGGCACCACCACGTTTTTCAAGGACTTTGCTGGCGCTCCTTGAGGTTCGGCAATCACCCTCTTCCTTTTTGATGTCTGATGCACAAGAACAGTATTTGAGTGAAAAAACATGGTATGATGACATATTGATAACGGATGGGCATGGCATCTCGAGTTATATGATGAGTAAACTAAGCAGATGGCGGTGCAACAAAGTAGAAGAAATGCAAGACAACATATGCAAGATACGCGTAATCAATAAAACCTTGCCAAATTAGAACATGCACCTTGATGGGGCAACAGGACAGGCCATCTGCCTTTGACTCCTCGAGGTTAGAATAGTCATTAGGATGATATTCTGAACAAGAATCAACAGGTGGGGAGCGTACGAGTTTCATTGCTTCCAGAATGGCACTCAATGCCTTGCTGCCAATTTTGTAAGTCATTGCAGTGTTCCACAATATTCTTCTGATGCGCGGATTCTGATATTCACTATAATTGCGTTTAATATCTGAGAACCATGAAAACACAAATAGTTGTGAGATTATCTTTGTAATGAAGATGATATTCTAATATAGGGGCGCCCCTGTAAACACTTGTGTGCTATCACTGGATTCTGATGAGAGAGCTCATGTGTGCTATAATATGGTGCGTGCATTTATATAATCTGGCACAAGTACACAAAAAATAGGCTCCAAAAGTAAGGATAGCTGGCAGATGATAGGTTCATAATATACTGTATAGAGAGTTTATTGCCAAACCATGATAACAAGAGCACACATCAACTAGGCAGATCATAGTGTACATAACAGGGGTACACCATAACCAGGATATATAAATCGGGAAAGTGGAACTGGCTGGAAATTACGGCGTTGTATTGCCACTACTAATTGAAAGCCTATCGATCACGTACAGGCCAGCTCTATCAGCTGTTGACTGCAGATGTCCCTGCTCCGCTTCCTGACAAGGAACATACTGTGCTTCCCATACAGAACACCGCACGGGCCGCCGGCCGATCCACCGGCCCCACCGCCTGTGTTCCTCCGCCACCCCCACCCCCGCCCCCACCCGCGTCGAGTTTTCTTTGTTCGACGAGGCCCCACCACCGCCCCCCACAACCACCGTCCCCACCCGAGCCCCTTCCTTTGCACCGGCGAACTCTGGCGAGCTCTCAAAAATCGACTGAGCCAATTTTGAAATTTAGTCTACTGTGATTTAACTAGTGTGGAATATAAAAGGGGAAAACCATAAGCATTGCGAGTATGGTGTTGAGCGTGCCATGGCGGATCTGAAGGTGCAAACCGGACAAAGGCAACTTCGCAACCAAGACAAGAAATCAGAGTAAAGCAGTGGCGATCTATTTTCTTGCTGCGATAAATAAGTTGAGCAGATACGAAAGAGTACCGCCTCTGGTGCGGCGCCATGTACGCATCTGCTGAGAATTTGACGGTGTTGCGGTAGCGATGGCTGTCGGCGGCGTGGAAGCAGATCTAGGAGGGTAGACGGTGGCGGCGGGGCGCGGTGGACAAGATGGTCGTAGGAGCGGCGCCGGCAAGGTGGATGACGGCGGGGATGAAGCGAGAGGACGGGATGCAAGGATCCCGGTCCGAAGCCGTGGATGAGAGAGGTCGATCTCTTGTAATGGACGGCGGCGTCGGGATACCAGCTCTGGCATGGTGGAGGAGGACGGCGGTGGATGGGGTGGCGGACGGCGGCGGACGGAGGAGGGTGGGGTGGAGAGGGTGTTTTGGTGCCCACGGAGTATGATTGGGGAAAAGGGAGGTAGAGAGAAAGGGGGAACCATGTATTCAGGGCGCGCTTGTCTCAAATGCGAGGAAATTTACAAACTTAGCCCCCGTTTCAAATTTCTACTACATCACAGCAACACTAGTCGGTTGGGGATAGGACGGTAATCTCGCATACATCGAATATTTGCCGACGAGAGTTTGTTTTTGGCGCCCACCGTGTATGAATATGAATCGGGGAGGGAGTCGATTTCGGCCGAGGACACACTATGTTTTGATGCCCACCGTGTATGAATCCGGGTGAGAGGCGGTTACGTCACGTTTGGATGAAATTACAAACCTACCCCTATCGAAACCTATAGAAATCCAGCAGATAGGCTTTGCGTGTCAGGGATAGGCAATAGTGATTTCCATCTCGCAGATTTTGGTTTCGGGCGGTTACTGCGACTTTCCCCGCTTCGCTCAAATTTTGCAGAGTGCACGTTTACCATGCCAACTCAATTAGAATCCCGTTTGTATTCTATTTTTTTGGGCGGGATCCATTTTCAATTGGAATTACATTCTATATACATCATTTTTTATATATACTTTCAAAAGCACAACAAAGAATTCTGCTCCTTTATATGTATAATATGATTTACAAATACAACGATCTCGAAATCTTAAGGTTGAATTCGAAAAAATTTAACCAAATTATGTTCTACTAAAATGTATGGATCAGTAATATCTACATATTAAATAACATAGATGTGCGTGAATTCATATGAGTATGCATGTTTGATAGATCAATTTTGGTTCGAGTATGATTACATGTATCATCATCTCGAATTCAAATATTTGAATCCCTTTTTTGTTCACTCCTTTCACGCCCATCTCTCTCGCATGCATGCTCCTTCAGGTAGCTATCACTCTATTTTCTCCAGCTCACCCGCACGCTCACTTCATGTTTCTCCTATCCTCGCAAACATGGTCTCTCGACGTCTCCCTTGAGAAGTGTCACACTCTCCCTATCATTATACATTACACGGTTTTCATTATCTCTCACGTCTCTACTGTTCTCTGGTATCACTCGGTACCTAAGCTTTCTTTTTCACCGCCAAACACGCAGTCTCCACTCGTCTTTCACTTTGTCTTTCTCTCTATGGGATTCTCTCACACACCCTATATGTCTCTACATATGACTCATACCACTAAAATTACTCTCTCTATTTCTCCTGTAGACACAACATTTGTTGCGGTCTCCTTTTCGTCTCCATCCTAGACTGACATTATTCATTTGTTTACCGATCAGACAACCCCGACTACCGTCTCCTCTCTCTCTCTCTCTCTCATAGACACACACACACAACTCCTGCTTCCACTCCCCTTCCCGACTACCGTATCTCTCTCTCTCTCTCACACACACACACACAAAACTCTCGCTTTCGCACCCCGACTCGTATTTCTCTCGAAAACATTTATCGACTAGCTAGCCTCTAGATAGGTTTATACACCCGCACACTCGTGCTTCCACCATGGCATACATATCTCTCTCCCTCTCCTTGTATCTATGTAGATTTTTCTTCCCTTCTTGAGACACGCCCTCTCGATCATGCACACACACACTATTGCCTCATTTTAAGATGATACCTATCGCACACACACTCCTTGTGTCTTTGTCACACATGCACTCCGTCCTCCTCCACTCTCCCTCTCTCTCACACACACAAGGGATTTTTGCAAGAACTAGCAAGATGCCCATGCGTTGCACGGAACATCAAGATGCATTTGTATGAGTAGTTTATCTTGTGGGGGAAAAGGATGAACGAGGGCCTTATTTGCAAATGTGGAGAGGGGTGTGGGTATCTTTTTGCAAAATTGCCATAGTTTCCTTCCTATCCGTCAGATATAGATCGGACGGCCTATATTGCAGGATGGCAGGCACACGATCATCACCGACAATGCTTATTATAAGAGTAGGGATAAAAAATAGAGTTGGTGATGATGGTGGGCCTGCCATCCTGCAATGTAGGTCGTCTGATTTATATCTGACGGATAGGAAGGAAAATATGGCAATTTACCCGCACTCTTCACCACATTTGTAGATAAGGCCTTCCCTCATTCATCCTTTTCTCCCACGAGATCTTGATGTTCCGTGCAACGCACGGGCATCTTGCTAGTAAGAGTAGAAATTAGACATATACCACTTCTTGAATCTTGAAACCAACAACATTCCTCCCTTATCTCATCAAAACCGCCAAAGGAATATATTTTGAGTGAAACATAACATATTTTTAGTGATATACGTATTTCAAAACTAGACTTTTTTTTATCAAATCGGTGAATATGTATTAATCCAGTGGCGGAGACAAGCCTGGGGCAGCTAGGGCTATAGCCCCAGGCCTAGAAACAACTTCCTTTGTAATTTCTTCATGCAAAGCATAGAAAATCATAGAAGTTTATCACTCAGCATAGCACAGCCCCAGGCGTAATCTGCATCTAGCTCCGCCACTGTATTAATCTACTTTGATCGTGTGACAACGCATTGGCACATTGCTAGTAGTTATTATAATTTTTTGGACACCAGACAAACGGTGGAGTACATATACAAAGAGAAGAGGCGCACGCACGCAGTCGGCCTCTTGCTGTCTCACACACATGAGTGTTACGTAAAGGCGACGTTAACAAATAAACCCTAAAACCCTAGGTGCACGATTGCTGCATTCGCGGGTACCGGGTATGTGGTGGAGCACCTTTGTAGGAATAGCCAGCTCGCGTGATAATTTGATCCATACGAGTTGATGGTCGGGACCACAGGTGAACGACTTGGAGCGCGGTGGCTTGCCAGTTGCCACAGATCGAGTAGCCACGTTTAAAATATCGTTTTTTAGCGGGGTTAAGAGTTCTGATTTTCAATGGCGCGTTATAAGTAGTAATAAGTTTTTAGAACGATTGGTATGGAGCGAAAATGGAATTCATAGTACTACGTACCTCCTTGGCGTATGGTTGTATGGTTTTTTTTGCGATGGAGGTTGTATGGGTTTATGTTGCGAGATGTTGAACCTGGTAGTTCTAGGGCAAATACTATGGTTTAGATTTAGATGCTGGTTTTCAGTAATGAAAATCAGAAGGGGAAACCCTTCTTTGATTAAAAAAACTACTACCTCCATTCTAGTTTACTAGTCCCCATCGTACTTTGGGTCAAAGTTTGTCCATGAATTTTACTTGTAAAATGTGAATGGAAAATGAGATTTTGTTATACCCAAACAAAAAAGGACTAGAGGGAGTGATTGCTCTGACACGGACGCGACCTCTCATAGCGCAGGCATTGAACCGGCGCGCCGGCCAAGAGGGCCGCACTCGCTGCAGGCCCGGCTGAGCACGCCTCCTCGCCGCGTGCAACCAGCTTAAGACTGCCCCGCCTTCCTTCATTGAATCCGCGCGTGTGCCGGCAACACGTCCTTCCGCGAGCCAGCAGGCATTTTAGAACACAAAAAATGACTAAAATATAATTAATTTACGCATGGTCTTGACTTGTTGTGCTCGCACTGGTAGCAGGAACTAGTAGATGATTTTCTTTATTTATAACTCTCCTCACATTTTTTTGGCTTTGAAGTGAATCATGGTTGTTGACATTATGTATGAATATGCAGATATCTGTGAACATGAGTTTGATGTGGAAGTTGAACTTGGAATGTTGGTCTTGCGCATGAACTATACCATGTCCAATGCTTCGTCTGTTATTGTTTGGAAAGTAATTGCTGTTATTACATGACCCAAAAAAACATTTTGTGCCACATCAGTAGATGCACGGACATCACAACAGGCATGTTGACTGGATAAACATTTGAACCTAGCTATTATGAAGGAAATTTTGTATTGACAACAGTTTTAGATAGCAGGAGACGCCTAGCCTGCTCTGCCTCTGCTAACTTATTTCTGGCTTCTTCCATCTCTTCTTTGGCTTGGGTGAAGAGAGCATCTGATTGCTCTTTTCACTTCTTCAGGAACTCAGCTACATTCCCAAGGGCTGCTGCACGCTTTCTTTCAGCCTTTACTAATGCCACGAGGACACGAACAACTGACGACTCCACCTGGCTTGTGTGTAATCCAGCATCATCTGGGAATTTGCACCTTGTGTCTAATCCAGCATCATTAGGGAACTGGCACCTTGTGTGTAATCCAGCCTCATTTTGGAAACATGATCTCGAGGTTGACCATACTTCCCTCCTCGCAGGAACTGCATCCTGACATGAAGTTACTTCTCTTTTAGATCAATACTCAGAGCAACCTAGATCCATTTAGTAGAAGTCAGGTAAACAAAACTCAAAGAAGTGAATTCAAAAGGAATAAATAAATAAAAACAGACTACAAGGTGAGAACACCCACTTCCTACATCAAGCTAAAAACGAAAGCATTAGGACGATTAAGACTCTTCTTATTACACATCGAAGAACACCGCACTTAAGAGAAACAGAAACTACAACATATACACATCGAAGAACACGAGGCTACACGAAAGTAATTGAAAGGGTGTTACTTACCAAAGCTCGTTTTACAGGTTCGGTGCAGCTCCTCTTTAAATTGCCACGCTCCTTGAAGATGTCCCGAATATCCCGTGTTTGGTCTTCATTGCTCCTCTGCATGTTCGCACTCGTGGTTTTAAAATCTCAACATGGCAAGAAAAATATACTACTACTCGCGCATCTTGTGGGCAACATTAAAGCACTCGTCTTCCATGTTAGAGCATCTCCAACAGAATCGCAACACGCGACGCTTTAAAAAAGCATTTACAGTGCTGAGATCGAGAAGTAGATACTAGAGAGTAGAGGATAGTTCTCAGCATAGATAGATAAGAAAAGATAATTCAACTACTCCTCGTTGTCCGACTCCTCCTCGGTGATGTCCTCCTCCGACGTCTGACTGTAGGCGTGAAGATACCAATCGTCGTCGGATTCCCAGGGCGACGCTGCTCCTAGCCTCATGTTGAATTGAGCGTCCGCTTTTCGCCTACACTTGTCCTCACTATAGGCGGCTCGCTCCGCCCTCCTCTTATCCCTCTCCGCCCTCCTTTGCGCGTAGAACTCGCGCTCGTTGATGATGTCCTGCGGGAAGTGTTGGCGCCACAGCGCCATGGCTTCCTCGTCCATCTTGGCGATGCCGAGACGGTGCTCCCGCCTTCGGTTGTCGCGACGGTCCTCGTCGGTGCTAAGCCGCGGCAGAGGCACGAGCTCCTGCGCCCGCTCCCGTGTCGGCACGTTGGGGAAGTTCAATGTTCTATGAGGCCACCGGAGGCGCCACACCGCCGCGTCGTACACGCGGGCGGCCTCGTTGGCGGTGTCGAAATTGCCGAGGCCGAGGCGCATCCTGCGGAACGGATCTCGGCGGAGAAGCCGCCGGAAGGGCGCGCGCGGACGCCGCGGTATCCCCAAGTTTCCCGGCGACGCGGCGGCAGCTAGGCGAAAAAGAGCGGGGAGAGAGCGGTGGTGAGGCAAAGAGCGGGGAGAGAGCGGTGGTGAGGCAAAGAGCGGGGAGAGAGCGGTGGCAAGGCACAGAGCGGTGGGAGGGCGTTGGATTTTATAAAGCACGCCGGACGCCGCGCGCCAAAACTAGCGCACGCCCGGCCGCTTTTCCCGCGCGCGCGATCCTTTTCTGTCGTCTCTGCTATCTTTACTCTCTTCTCTACTGTTATGTTTATTTTATATTTAATATTTAATATTTATCTCTACTTCCTTTACTGTCTACTTTTTTTCTCTATACTTTTTTTCTTGCAATATAGGCCGTCCGATTTATATTTGACAGATAGGAAGGAAACAAATGGGAATTTTGCAAAAAGATATCCATACCCCTCTCCAGATTTGCAAATAAGGCCTTCCCTCGTTCATCCTTTTCTCCCACAAGATAAACTACTCATACAAATGCATCTTGATGTGTGCAACGCATGGGCATCTTGCCAGTTCTAAAAACCTTTCTATCATTTGCCACACTACTTGTCGGGGATATACCCCATGGCGTAAACCGGCCGGAAGTTAACCCGGCCGGACTTGGCGGTTTATCCGAAGACCCGCCCTGACCTTGGCGGTTTACAAGCAACCCGCTTGGTCGTTATGACTCACTGGTAACCCGGCGGGCGGATCAGACGGATGACAAGGCCCAAGGCCCAGAAGGCCGGTTCAACTATGGTGGGCCGGTTTAAGAGGAAAGGAATATTTGCCTTACAAGGAGTTAAGGCCAGGGCTTGTATCCGGTTTGTATTAGAGATAGACTAGTCCTAATTCTAATAGGACTCCACATGTAAACCGCCCCTTCAACATATATAAGGAGGGGCAGGGCTCCCCAAAGAGAGGGAGAACAATCAATAATCTCTAGGGCTAGACACAAAGAGCCGGTTTACGGCGTCTCCCTCGTGATGATAATGAGACCTAGCCTCAAACAGCATGTAGGGCTATTCCGGATGATGTTTCCTGGGGCCCGAAGCTGTCTAAATCCTTGTCTTGCGTGTTGATCCGCCCTGCGACTCTCGTCCACTCAACCCCTCTCAAGCTACCACATAGATGCGTTGGCCTCGCGACTAAGTCCTGACATTAAGGACATCTGCCGTGACAATTCCACGACAGTTGGCGCCCACCGTGGGGCTCGCGCATGGTGGTGATGAGTTCTTGGAGGGATTTCTCCTAGGGTTCGAGAAGCTCGGGATTTCGTCGGATGAGGAAAAGCCGACAAGTTTATTGTTTTGTGATCTGAAAGCATGATTAACTTTGGAGCCAGTGTGTACAAAATTGAGATCAAAGAAATTAGGGTTGTGTTTGCGCGCCCGCCACCGCAGTTGGCAACACATCGAGACAGAGAAAATCGATCTTCGCTGCTGCGCCAATCCATCAAATCGCCGGAGTACCAATGCCACAAACATAGATGCATATTCATCCGGGCGTTCGTACATATGGTCATATACACGTGCATCAAGTCCCGAGGCATATCAGTATCCGGGCGTTCTACTACTTCCACAAGCATGGAGTACTTCAAGGGGTCATGATCAAATCTCAAAGCAATCCCATCTGACTAGTAGTACTAATCCTAGTACGGTTTGGGTTCTTTATCCCATCTATGGACGGAAGCCGGCGGCTGCTTGCAATTTGTTTAATCTAAAAAAATACAGAGGATACCACGACCCGGAGGAAGACACGGACTAAAACTCCGTCTCAAGCGGGCGCCGCCGGAGCATTGTAGCGCGGTTTCAGTTTTCATCTCGAGCTGCCACGGGTTGGCCCTGACGCGGAGCCGGCCTGGCCCCGTTCTCCTTCACCTCTTCCGGCCTGGCCTTGAGCCACCGGCCTCGGGCTGCTTGTTGAGCCATTCGCTGGTAAGCCGCCCCGACCACAGTCACCGCCTGTGAGCCGCCACTTTGCTGAGCGCCGCCACCTCCGAGTTGCCGTTCCCGTCGCTGCAACTTCAAACCGACCGCGACTGCGGCCTCGATGACCCGCCGCTGCGTTTCCCCTCTACTAGCAAGTCGCCCTCGTGGCCCACGCCTCCGTGGCCTGACCCGCACCGCAGCGCCACAAGCCGACCCGACCTTGCAGCCGTCTCCACTGTGGCATCAAGTCACCGGCCTCGTTCCGAAAGTTGCTGAAAGGCCTCCGCAAAGGCCTGCCTGAGCTATGGCCTCACTTCAGCTGGCCGTTTGCTAAAGTCACCTCTAATGGGTCGCTGCCACAACCTCGTCTTCGAGTCGCCCTTGCCTCTATACCGCCATCGGCACTACCCCGTCCAAGTGGCCGCAATCCGCTGGTCTCTACCACCGGTTTGAACCGGCCCTATTAACATGAATCGCCGCCGCTAAATCGCCTGCTGTTTCTGAGTCGCCATAGTTGTGCTTCACTGCCTCCGCTGAACCGCCGAGGCCGTGGCCCACTGCCGCCAAGATGGAGTAGTAGCATCTATTTTGCTGCAATCAGACAAAGCGGAGGGCTGCGCTGACCCTTCTATTATGACTGAACAAAGCATTGATTTATTTGGGATCAGTTGAAGTGCTAGGACAGTACTCTCATGCAACGCGAAAGGCATAAACACACGTGGGTGCTATACCTTTGTCCGCCGATATGCGTGGGACTCAACTTGTTTTGATCTAGCCTGCTCTAAAATCGTTTGCACGTTGGAGCATATTTTCCAGTGTCTGCTTTATCCGATAAAAAAAATCAGGTGCTATTTTTCCAATGTTTTTCATTATATATGTTAATTCATCTGGAAAAATTACTTGGTCTTGCAATGTTTTTCTGCAGGATAATTATTCATGACCGCGCCGGCTTACATCGCCGTGGCCGTCTCTCGCGACCACGCCGGCTTACAACAAGGAGGACAGCTTGCCCGTCCACACCGGCTTACTACGCCATGGCCGGTTCTGTCTGTGCCGCTTCAGATGTTGCGGTTGTCTTTACCGTCCGTCTCTCGTGGCCTGGTCTACATCAACACACCGGGTCACGCCTGTCTGCGCGAGCTGTTCATTGAGTATGAGCAAGTCACTACTTGGGAAGCCCGGTTTCTCTTCCAACAAATTGGAGGAAAATTATCATATATATCAACCGCCGTCTGCACTGGATGGTTCAATGGGCAGGCGCACAAGTCGCCGCCACTACAGTTTGGTTAACTTCAAACAGCCAGTTGGAAGGGGCCATTGGCCGAGTTGCTGACACGGCTCATACGGGATCATTTATAACCCGCCGCAGTCACTTCAACCTTCTGTGGGTTCACATCACGCTATCACCGCCAATGATATACACCTTCTGCTATGGTCAAATATGGAGAATCTCAACCCAACTCCTTGAGACGTCTTGAGACTCGGGGGCTATGATGACATGACACAACAAATCTTGCCAGTTTCAGCCGGTTTAAGAAACCCAGGACGATGGAGGGAAAGATAACCCGGTCCCGGAGGCTACTGTTATATTGATGAAAATTTAAAGGCCGTCAGAAAATTTCCAGTTTAGAAAGTATATAATAGTTACAAAATCCCGGCTCAATGAAGAAGATCCGGGTCATCAGAAAGGATTCCGGTTGAAAATCCGGCTCAAGGGAAGTCAGTCTCACTGAAGCTCTCAAATAACCGGTTTACAATCCGGTTCAAGGGAAATTTGTTCTCCCACAAAGCTCTGAAGCGCTCAAATCCGGTTTAAAAATGCTCGGTTTAAAAAGGAGTTAACTTCTCGCAAGTTCGAGTTGAATGGCCGTCAGAAAATTTCCGGCTGAAAATGAAGATTCCGGTTTGTAATCCGGTTTAAGGGAAATTTGTTCTCCCACATAGCTTGGAAGCTCTCAATATCCGGTTTAAAATCCCGGTTCAAGAAGAATTTATCTCTTGCAAAAAAGTTAAAAATTATCGAAGAAGACCTGCTGCCATGATGCACGGTTCAAACATGGGTATCCTGCCTTATTGGCCTGACATATTATTGATCACATGGGGGCTTCTGCATCATAAAGCGGGGTCTCTGTTCTTTTTACATCATGCGTGGTTACACGGAGGTTCTGTCTTATAGCGGCCTCCGGTTTACCCCTCGAGTTAGCTTTTCAAAAGCTTTATATCATATCACTTGGGGGCTCGGTCATATCTGAACCGATGCAATACCTTTTGATAGGCGAAAGCCACCAGGTCACTTGGGGGCTCGGTCGTGTCCGAACCGATGCAACACCTTTTGATCGGCGAAAGCCACCAGATCACTTGGGGACACGGTCAAGTCTGAACCGGTCACGCCTCTTGGTCGGCCTAAGGCCACAGAATCACTTGGGGGCTTTGGTCGAACCCGAACCATCGCTACACCTCTTGATCGGCGTAATGCCAATGCATCACTTGGGGACTTGTGGTCACGTCTGAACCATAGTCACGCCTCTTGATCGGCCTAGTGCCACAGAATCACTTGGGGGCTTTGGTCGAACCCGAACCATCGCTACGCCTCTTGATCGGTGTAATGCCACTGCATCATTTGGGGACCTGGCTGACTTGAACCATAGCTACGCCTATTGGGGGCTTGGTCGTGTCCGACCATGGTAAATGCCACTTGATCGGCTCAATAGCCTCTTTTTGCAAATGGTTTTATCATTGCCTTTGCTTGAAATTTTGTTTTGATAAGTATTTCTTTTGTTGCGATTTTAAACCGACAATTCTTGAACTGGTTCAATTGTCAAATTATAAATTGACGGAACACGGTCAAATCTTAATCCGGAGGCCATCTGCCCGGTTTGATTTTCTGTTACCATCCTATTATGGAGTAAACCGGTGTTTATCAACCCGGCTCGGCTTTCAACTACAAGTTGGCAGTACACGATCAAGTTATAATCCGGAGACTATCAGCCCGGTCTGGTTTGATTACAAGTCACCAGTATTATATATGGTTAATCCGATGTCTATCATAACCCGGTACGGTTTTATCATAAACCGGCACAATATGGAAAGAGTTATCAGTACTCAAGATTGGGATTATCACCCCTATTACAAAAAGTTGGTAAACCAACGATGTGATTCAATGTCACAGGTATGATATATTTCGTACTCCCTCCGTTCCTAAATATTTGTCTTTCTAGAGGTTTCAAATAGTTACCACATACGGATGTATATAGACACATTTTAGTGTGTAGATTCATTCATTTTGCTCCGTATGTAGTCACTTGTTGAAATCTCTAGAAAGACAAATATTTAGGAACGGAGGGAGTATTTGATTATTCTTAAGTGCAGCCATGGTTATAAACCTGGGTTATATGTTGGTCATTATGACCCGTCCGGCGGTAAACCGCCAGGACACTTTAAACTTGTTATATGCAGAAACAGGTTGAATAAAGTATGATGATAAATTATCCGGTGTTTATTAAACCGGCCTGGCTTTCGATTATAAATCGCCAGTCTATGATGAGAAATTGTCCGGTGTTTATTAAACCGGCCTGGCTTTGGATTATAAGTCGCCAGTATATATTTGGATTGCGCCATTGGAATTATGCGCTTATAAATCATTGGGTTATTCAAATAGCCAAACTTCGCTGAATTTTGATTATGGTTTTCAAAGTCGCTTCAGCGCAATGGTTATCATTTTCTACAATTGAAGGAATAGTCCCGAGTCGCTGCAGGCTTACAACCCAGCACTTGGGGGCTACATTATTCAAAATTGAGATTACATCAAATATGCAAGTCTCATGTCGCTGCAAGCATGCACCATGACACTTGGGGGCTAATGCAAAGTCATTTTTGCTCATCTTATTGAAGACCCAACTCATCACATCATAATGAGCTAGCCCTTGGGGGCTACCAATTGCTCCTGTCAACTATTCAAGGTACAAAGCTTTTTATCCATTATATTGAAGGGTCCACTGCTCAGTTGGTAAAGCACAAGGCTCTTAACCTTGTGGACGTGGATTCAAGCCCCATGATGGGGGTTACATCATATGATGTTATTTTCATTGAAGTATATATCAAAGTCCCAGCTCAATATTATCTTACCAAGCCGGCCCTTGGGGGCTACACGTTGCTGTTCAAAGTTTACAAGATTATATTTACAAAGTCCCTGCTGATTATTACATAATGACCCGGCCCTTGGGGGCTACATTGGTTGAAGTTTTATGGGCATCAGTCAATTACAAATCCCAAGTTGCTGCAAGCATGACAACCTGGCACTTGGGGGCTACAGGTATTATATTATTATCAAAGAAATATTTTCAAATTCTCTGTTTGAGCAAACTAGATTGACCCAGCGTCACCAATCATTATGACCCTGTGGCTGCAACCCGGTGTCATCAATAATCATAAACCGGTGTTGGCAACAATCATGAACCGGTGTCTGCAACAATCATGACTTGGAATTATCAGTTTTTATAACCCGACAGTTTTTGGCAACGACAAACCGGCAAGTTCTGCATCTTCAAACCGGTTGAATATCAGATGAGTATTTCAAGACCAATATTTCTTAAACCGGCGCTTTGAAAGGAGACTCAAGTGGATTATTCTTCACAAATATATTTTCTATGAGAAACCAATGTCAGCAAGTTGAGTATGAAGCTGGTTATTGACCCGGATTTTCTAGAAGGAGGAAATGACAAGGACTAAGGATGATCAGATGCCGGTTTACAAGAATTCTTAATCCGGAGCACAACCTGTCAAATTTGTTCTGGTGTTTATTTGCAGCATAAGTTTACCATGGATAAATCCAAGCTAAACTTGGGGGCTAATGTCGGGGATATACCCCGCGGCGTAAACCGGCCGAAAGTTAACCCGGCCGGACTTGGCGGTTTATCCGAAGACCCGCCCTGACCTTGGCGGTTTACAAGCAACCCCCTTGGTCGTTATGACTCACTGGTAACCCGGCGGGCGGATCAGACGGATGACAAGGCCCAAGGCCCAGAAGGCCGGTTCAACTATGGTGGGCCGGTTTAAGAGGAAAGGAATATTTTCCTTACAAGGAGTTAAGGCCAGGGCTTGTATCCGGTTTGTATTAGAGATAGACTAGTCCTAATTCTAATAGGACTCCACATGTAAACCGCCCCTTCAACATATATAAGGAGGGTCAGGGCTCCCCAAAGAGAGGGAGAACAATCAATAATCCCTAGGGCTAGACACAAAGAGACGGTTTACGGCGTCTCCCTCGTGATGATAATGAGACCTAGCCTCAAACAGCATGTAGGGCTATTCCGGATGATGTTTCCCGGGGCCCGAAGCTGTCTAAATCCTTGTCTTGCGTGTTGATCCGCCCTGCGTCTCTCGTCCCACTCAACCCCTCTCAAGCTACCACATAGATGCGTTGGCCTCGCGACTAAGTCCTGACACTAAGGACATCTGCCGTGACAATTCCACGACACTACTGGTAGCAGATGAAAAACGTACCCTAGCACAGCGCGATACAGGAGCGACGCACAATTACAAGCTGATATTCTCTTGGACAATGGAGGCTATAACCAATAACTTTTACGGGAACAATAGCACCCAGGAAATTAGAAGGGTGGGTATGAACAAAATTGGATCTGCAGATGTACTGCTAAGTGATTCAATACACACATTACCAATCGTGGAGGAGAACGATGGTCGCGACGGCCTCTGTGAGTCATGGTCGGCAACGGGAGTCAGTTCATTGTCCACGACGGTGGTACTTCTGCGCTTGGTGTTGGCTTCCGAGAAGCAGATCCGATACCGTGGAAGACGATGCCGGGGAAGAGGCTCCGTGTACGACGACGACGGTGGACCGGCTCCAGTGCGGCGTACGAGGTCGTCGATGAGGCAGATGCGCTGTCGTGGACGAGTGCGCCGATGTAAAGGGGAGGAGGACGAAGGCTGCGGTGCCGTGAAGAAGTCTATTTTGCGGTGGGGATAGAAATTGGGGAGTATTCAGGTGTACTACTCTGGGTGCCGGGGTGGTGTCGGAGTAATGGGCCACGGGTAGGCTAACCCGAGACCCAGAACCTTTCAAGACATCGGGGCGGGCTTTGCCCCTCAAGGATCACAAGACGAAGAGCAGACTCTGGGAGTCGGCTGCGGCATCCCCGACTACCCACTCACGGCCGAATCCCAGAGTCGGCTACGACATAAGCCGACTACCAATTAGTGACTCCAGGGAAGCCGACTATGGGGAGTCGGCCCGCGACTTCACCGCTCTCTGCCTTCGAGAAGAAGGACGAGCCCGGGGATGGCCGGAGTATGGCCCTCCCCTACCCTGATTACCAGGGGCAGGTATGGCTACAGTATGTCGTACCGGAGGAGATCTCCGTCCGGCACGGCACTGTTGCCATACTGGCCCTGACGTCCACCCCAGCGGAAAAACCCTGTTCCCACGTTGACCCGCACGTACTGCCTAGAGACGGCGGGTCCCGCTAGTCAGCGGGGGGGATGAAAGATGGCAAGAGCACCCAAAGACAGACCTCGTGGGAGTCGGCCTCCGAGAGTCGGCCCGTTCCTCCCACGGGCCCCGCACGCCATTAACCAGATAAGACGGGGAGTGGCGATAGTGATCACCCGCCAGGCGGCGGCATTGTTGCCACGACCCCACGACCAAACCAACGTCATCAGAGGCGCGGCTACAGTGACCAGGTTAGCCGGCGGGCCCCACCAGCGGCAGGCCCTAGGAGTCGGCGGAGAAGACGGCGACCTAAGAGACAGACGGCTGGGACCCGCGCCCAGCCAGATTACCGTTGTACCCCCGGGGGGTAGGCCTATATAAACCCCCAGGAGCACCCATGCAAAGGGTTCGAACCTCTTAGCACTAGACCAGAAGATAAAAGGGAGAGAGCTAGCCTTGCCCTCTCCTACCTCCAGAACACAGCTCGAGGAGCAACTTTGTACACATATTACCATAGTGATCATGCGGAGACCCCGCAGAGCAGCAATAGGGGTATTATCTCCTCGGAGAGCCCTGAAGCTGGGTAAGGTTCGCCGGCGTGCATGTCTACGCCTCATCCCGCTTCCAGGCACCGACGAGGTTCTACTCGCTCCCACCATGATAAGCCATCCTTTGGCATATGTCGCATCCAACCCCCGACATTTGGCGCCCACCGTGAGGCGAGGTGCACCGTCGTTCGGAGATCTGTTCTGGATGGGAACCCTTTTCCTCCCTGGCGAGCGCAGCCAGCCCGGCACGCCAGAGGGAGTCTGCGCTAACGCGCTGCACGGTGCTGAGACCGCCTGCGCGGCCAGCTGCCTCGCCGATCTTGTCGGTGAGGTTCGCCTCTCCGACGAGCCTGCATCCAACGCAGGCACCGGCGGCCTCGAGAGCCTTCTCGCGGGCCTCCTCGACGAACTCCACGTTGTCGGCGAGCCTGCCGCTGACCTGGAGTCCGTAGGCTCCACCGACCCGATGCTGGTCGACTCCGACACCGCGTCGCTCGACGCCTTTCCCGCCAACGTGGTGGTCTACGATGAGCCGCTCCCTCGCGCGGAAGGCGGTAGGAGCACTGTCACAGAAGTGCTCGTCATCGGCCATGGCGAGCAGTCTGACGGAAGAGCTCGCGACCCGCTTGATGCGGCGCTGCAAGACCTGGATGCGCTCATTCCAGAGGACGCTGACGCCGAGACGCTGGAGGCACGCCGCCTCCAGCTCGTCGAAGGTGCAAAGAAGCTGGCAAGCATGAGACGCTTGTCAGAGGATTATTTTTCATACCCTAAATCAAGTACTTGCAGTGCAATCCTCAATTCAGGGTTTTTTGGAAAACTAATTTTTTAAAATACTTTTTGGCTAAATTATTTTTGTAAGAAAATACTGTATTGCTCGATACACATGGCATGATCATTGGGCAGAAGTTTGGGGCAAGGAGATGAAGTATAGAAGGTGGAGTTGTGTTGACTTTAAAGAGCACTAGAAAAACACAGAGAGAAAACCAACTCCAAATAAAAGCCAAATAATGCAAAAGTTTTTATCAAACCACACTTTATCATGATTTATTAGCTTAAGTGTTGTGGCATGAAAATCAGGGTGTGACAGACCTACCCCCCTTACAAGAATCTCGTCCCCGAGATTCCCAGACTAGGCGCGGAAAGGAATATGGAAACTTGGATCTGGGGTAGTCTTCACGTCCTCATACTGCTTCTGCTTCCGAGTGGTGCCCCAATGAACCTTGAAGTACTTGATGGTGTGGCTTCGTGTATGACGTTCTTGCTTGATCCAGGTTGCTAAGGGGTCTCTCGCGTTAGGTCAGGTTGGGTTGGGGGTCAATGGTTCAGTGATTGATGCCCTGGTAGGGATCGGGCTAGTTAGGAAGTTGGAAACACTTTCGGGGGTGTGTCGCGTGGAAAACGCTGTGCACAGTGGGTAACTTAGGTGGTAACTCTAGCTGGTAATCATCTACTCTTCTTCTTGAAGTGATCTCAAAGGGGGTTGTTGAACCTTGGAGTGATCTCGAAGAGGGCCGATGAATCTTGGTGTGGGTTTCCTTGTCATGAAAATGCTTGGTTCCCTTGATAGGGGTGGTTTGTAGATATGCACGGTCTTTGACAAGGAAGTTCACTTCTGGAAGATGATGGTTGGTATAGTTCTTCCTCCTTGACATGGCGATCTTCAGATGTTCCTTAACCAGCTGAACGATTCTTCTTCCATCTTCAGTTAGACGAGTAGGTCACCAAGTAAAAGTGACAACCAACGTGACCAAGTACTCCCTGAAGTTTCTGTTCATGGGGTGTCGGTGTACTAGAGTAGGGGTACCCTAGTATCCCGAACTTGTGCACGGGCAGTCGCAGCGCTCCGCGGCAAGGCTTGCCAAGTGACCGCCAAGGTCCTCCGTGGTTCCTTTGGAGCCATTCAAGAACAAAGTATTCAAGCCGAGAAGGCAAGGCCCCGGCAAGAGGAGCTTGCCGGGAAGGCCAATCAAGGCGCAAGACCCCGGCAAGAGGAGCTTGCCGGGAAGGCCGACCGAGGCATCTCAAGGAACTTGCCGTGACGCGCCACGCGTCCAGGCAAGGCCCGGTGAGTGACAAGCTTCCGGACGCGACAAGACAACGACCGCGGCAAGGCGTTTTGCCGCGGCAAGCGACCACTCTGTACCTGCGCTCCAGCACACCCACCAACGTGTCGCTCTGGGACCCTTCCAGGCGTATGTGGTGGGAGGCTGTGCAGCCAGGGGTACGCGGTGGCAAGCGGTGCTGACAAGATTGCCATCGTGGCGAACGGTGGTGCCCCTGACGGTCCCTTTTCTGCACTATTTGGGCGACGCAGACGGGCATTTAATGCCCTTGTCCCCTGTTGTCAGGGTTAGGTATGATACACTATATAGGTAGCTGTACCAACCACAGCACCTTTTCCATTTTTACCCTCGTCTACGTTGCCACCTGTCGGTGACCCCTTGAGCATATAAAAGGAGGCCCATGCGCAACGTAGAAGGACGGGGGAAGAGAACACTCACGCTCGGTCTCGTTAGCAGCTTGTGTGTACTGTAGCACTCAGCGCTCCCGAGCAAGAACACAATACAATCCACAAAGCAGCAGTAGGGTTTTACGCATCCGTGCGGCCCGAAGCTGGGTAAACTGCTCGTGTGCTTCGCCTCGATTCGCTCTTCGTGCGACCTCCGCCCCCCACCGAACCGAAAGGGGCTCCGTCCCCATAGGTGCTCGTGGAGTCAGTTTCCCCGACATCTTTGGCGTGCCAGGTAGGGGGCGTCGAGGCTATGTGAACCTGATCCGGCGATCACACGAGCTAGATCCTCATCATCTTCATCGACATGCCGCCGAAGAAGAAGGCTTCGGAGGTGTCTGATCCGTCCGCGTCAAACCCACCACTGCCGGAGCAAACGATTGGTGGGGTAGACACCGGCGGAAGAACGAGCGCCGACGAAGGAGCTCACAACGCCGCGGCATCCGAACATGCACCGCGCCCATCTCAGGAGGCGCGGGACCGGCAGCGTCATGGTACTCACAGTACCATACATTCGCTGGACCCAGATCGAGCTGGCGGATCTCGGGATCCTCAAGACCAGCATGCGCGCCAACATGCTGGCGCGAGCGAGGCACGGTCGCCTGGACGGGATACTGCTCCTTCTAACGTAGTTAGAAGTCCGAGCATATCCGGCTCCACGCACCGTTCGCCACCGCTACCCGCCACTCCAGCGGAAGCTTTGGCGCGAGCTCAACTGCTCCTAGGCTTCCCTCCAACAGCGGACAAGATCGAGGACTGGAGGGCCACCATTCAGAGTCTCATCGGCTTCGCCAATGGCGACACTCCACGGCAGCCGAGTACATCGCAGCCACGGCGAGCCAGCCAGACGCGAGCCGATGGCGACAAGACCGGTGGGGGTGCGACCACTGCGCACTCTCCGCCCTGAAGGCCAAGATCGCCGACTCGCCGGGTCCACCACGACAGCGACTCCACTGCTTCATCAGATCCGCGAGCTCGTTGCGATCAGCGCCAAGTTCTTCACGAACGACAGCAAGAAGAGGAAGTTGATTTCTGGTGACTATTTTCCGGCAGAGCTTCCCGAAGCCGCCGCCAAGAAAGTCCCCAAGATCGACACCAAGAGTGCTAAGGAGCAGTCTGCTCCGGCGAACCCCAGGGTTTGTTCCGTTGAAGCAGACGCTCCCGACAAGTTTTGCTCCGGCAAGCTTGCCGGGGAACGTCAAGCTCCGGCTGAGCCGCAGGTTCTCGCCGTAGAAGCGGGTGTTCCCGCAGCAGCAGATGTGCCTTTGGTCCTTGTTGTCGAGCCGCAAGCTCCAGCATGGGCACAGCAAATTGTCCGTTTCCTTCAGACAGGAGAACTTCCCGAAGAGCAAGAAGAAGCGGAAAGAGTAGCCCGACAGTCAAGTATGTACCAGTTTTTCAACAACACACTGTACAGAAGAAGACTCAACGGTGTGAAATTGAAGTGTATTCACCGGGAAGACGGACAAAAGCTATTGGCAGAGATACATGGAGTCATATGTGGTCACCACATTGGCGCAAGAGCACTTGCCGACAAAGCATTCCGGCAAGGTTTCTTTTGGCCGACAGCCCTCCAGGATGCAACTGCACAAGTAACCCAGTGTGAAGCGTGCCAGTTCCATTCCAAGCAGATACACCAACTAGCTCAAGCTCTCCAGACAATCCCTTTATCCTGGCCATTTTCGGTCTGCGGGCTCGACATCCTCGGCCCCTTCCCCCGAGCTGTCGGGGGCTTTGAGTTCTTGTACGTTGCAATCGACAAGTTCACAAAGTGGCCGGAAGTGGAAGCACTGAGGAAGGTGACAGCATAGTCAGCAGTCAAGTTTTTCAGGTCGATTGTTTGCCGCTTCGGGATCCCTAACAGGATCATCACCGACAATGGTACACAATTCACGAGCCGCACCTTCATGCAGTACGTCCAAGATCTTGGCGCCAAGGTCTGCTTCGCTTTTGTTGCTCACCCCAGAAGCAATGGTCAAGCGGAGAGGGCAAATGCTGAAGTGCTGCGTGGGCTCAAGACCAGGACTTTCGATAGGCTGCACAAGTGCGGAAGAAACTGGATTGAGGAGCTGCCGGTGGTTCTTTGGTCGATCAGGACGACGCCAAATCGAGCCACTGGCCAGACACCTTTTGCTCTAGTCTATGGAGCAGAGGCAGTTCTCCCCACGGAACTCGTATACGGGTCGCCTCGAGTGCTCGCTTATGATGAGCTTGAGCAAGAGCAGCTGCGAGAAGATGATGCGCTGCTCCTTGAGGAAGATCGTCTTCAGGCTGCTGTGTGAGCTGCTCACTACCAGCAAGCTTTGCGCCGCTACCATAGCCGCAAAGTTAACGCCAGAAGTCTCAAGGAAGGCGACCTTGTTCTTCGGCGCGTTCAGTCCGCCAAGAATTCCAACAAGTTGACGCCGAAGTGGGAAGGCCCTTACCGGGTGAAACAAGTCACTAGGCCTGGCGCTGTACGCCTTGAGACCGAAGATGGCATTCCGGAAAGCAAGGTTCCCTCGCCCACAAGTTTGCCGGGGGGGAAGGAGAAGATAATGGTATGGACCAGGCGTCGTTCAAGAAAAGTTGCGCCTTGCCGGAAAGCAAACGACAGAAAAGCTAAGTTGCCAAAGTTTGAGCAATCAGATTTTTTAAATTTTTATGTTATCTTCCTTGAACGACCATGCTTTGTATGGAAAACCTGTGCGCGGAGGAACCAGCTCATGGCTAGTTGCGCCCTTACTTTGTTTCGAGTTCGCTCAACAACTTAAGTGTGCTGCAACTAGAGTTGCGCCCTTACTTTGTTTCGAGTCCGCTCAACAACTTAAGTGAGCTGCAACTAGTCGCGACAAGGTTTCTTGTCGGTAACGGCACCGCCAGCAGGCTGCTGACGTTCCGCACTCAGCGCTCGCGGCTAAGGTGCCTGCGCCGGCAAGTTCCCTAAAAGCGTAGGGCAAAAACATACAAAGGAAGGAATCAAGTAAAGGAAATAACATTGCAACCATGACCCAAAATAAAGTTATATATTACAAGATAGCTTGTCACGGCTCTAATAGACTGTTTTCATAACATGACCAACAGCGACAAGGAAAGAAGAAAACAGGCGGCCTAGTCTACATGGCCGCCTTCAACTCTCTTAATCCCGCTCACCCTGTCCACAATGGGTGCGGCAAGGGCCTTGAGCTCCTCCAGATCAGCATCCGGCGGTAGGGACCTGAGGACGTTGGTGAGGCGGAGGCCCGGGTTGCAGAAGGCCACCTTCACCAGCACCTTTTGAAGAGCTCCCGCGCAGATCTCGCATGACTCGTCGGCCAGCTGCTTTGGGATCCTCTCCCGGAGTCGCTGGAGGGCCGTCGCCACGCCTTTGAAGAACAAGGTGAGCTTGGCGCTAGATGGGAGGCTCTCGTCGGAGGGATACCCGAGATCCTCCATCCCCAGCAGCGCCAACTCCTTGTCGATGGCTGCGGCAGCATTCACAAGACCTTCCGTCCAGTGCTCCACCGTCTCCCTTAAAGTGCTCTGGGCGGCAACAACACTCTCCAGCAGCGTCTCATTGGCCTTGATCTCCTTCCTCAGGGCCACCTCCTGCTCCCTGGCGCCGTCCAACGTCTTGGTCAAAGTAGTCAGCTTCAACTCAAGATCGGCGTTGGAGTCCTTGGCGGCTCTAAGCTCCTTGACCTTCTCGGCGAGGCGACCCTGCAGATCGCCAAAGGTGTGGGCGTCCTTCTCGCGCTCATGCTTGAGCGCGGCAAGCTCCTCGCCGCTCGCCTTGAGGTCGGCCTCCAGCTGCGCCACCTTCGTCTCCAGCTCCTTCTTGGCGGCCTCGGCAGCTGCGGCAGCGTCCTCTGCTTCCTTGAGAGCCCCGCCAAACGTTTGCTCGCGCGCAGCAAGCTCCTCCTCGTGGCTGTCAAGGTTGAACTTCCGCTGCGCCAACTCGCCCTCCTGCGCAGATAGCTTCTCAGCGGCAAGCCGCTGTTGCTCTTGAACTTCTACCTTCTCGAGGAGGAAGGCCTTCTGCGCCTCGACGAGCTGCGCCCGCTCCTCCGCCAGCGACCGGAGAGCTTCCTGGTTGAGGCCTCGGAGCTCCTCCGAGCGCTTCTCCATATCCGCTCCCGCCTTCGCAACAAGCGCCTCGCGGGACTCCAGCTTGGCTTGCCGAGCGCGGTAGAGCGACACCAGCTTCCGGAGCAGCCGCTCCTCCTCAGACTCGCCGCTGCTACTGCTCGGCGCATCAACTAGCTTCAGCCCAGTGGAGGCGAGCACCTCTCCATCCAAGATCTCTCCTTCAATAGGCGCCTTGGAGCTTGACTCCCAGGGGAGCTTGATGAAGACACCATTGCCGGCCTTTAGGTAGGCGACGGGCTGGGGCTCTTCGGAGCCTGACGCTGCGGCAGAGGCGGGGGGATCGGCGGTCGGCATAGCGCCTGTCGCTCCTGCGGCCCCAGGGCCGTCAGTGCGATCGCCAGACCCCTCGTCAGTTGCTGCGGCGGCAGCCTTGGCGGCCTCTTCGCCGACGGGATCATCAGCGCCGGCCGCTTCTTCGGTGGCAGCGGCATCATCAGCAGTGACCTCGACCTCCATCGGATCCACACCAGATGGATCTGATGGCCGGGAAAGGAAGAAAAAGTCAAGCAAAAAGAAGAACAACGCGAAGAAGGGATATCCATTTGGAACCAGTCTTGAAGCAACGGCTGGGAGTACCTTCGTGCGCGGATGCGCTCGCGTCTCCGTTGACCAGAAGAGGTAGTAGTACTCCTTCAGCTCCTCCGCGGCGAGCTTGGGGGGGAAGATTGCCCGCTCCTTTCGCAGCGCCTCGAGCCGCTGCGCCTCGGCCGACTTCACGGCCTTCCCCTTCCCCTTGCCGCCTTTCAGAGCCATGGCGGAAGTGGTGAGGGAAGTCGACGGTGTCGGTGGCGCTGGTGGCGATGGGGGCGGAGCGCTGCTCTCTTTCAGCTTTGGGAAGAAGGGGAGTGGCGGAGATTCTCGAGGAAGGAATAGCAACGGGCAGATGGACGAACTGCCCCTATTTCCCCTGCTTATAAGGAGGGAGGGGGCGGACGTTCCACCTTTCCGAACAAAGAAACCACCCACGATCTCTCTCACGACGCCGCAATCGACGCGTGCCGTTCGGGGAGGGCGCGGTGGATACGGAGAAAGATACGGCGTGACCCAGGCCGCGCGTGCCCATGCCCTGTTTTGGGCCTGGCCCAGCAGCGCTCGGCACCGTGTATGGCCCAGGCCCGGGGGCTCCTGTCGGTGTACTAGAGTAGGGATACCCTAGTATCCCGAACTTGTGCACGCGCAGTCGCAGCGCTCCGCGGCAGGGCTTGCCAGGTGACCGCCAAGGTCCTCCGTGGTTCCTTTGGAGCCATTCAAGAACAAAGTATTCAAGCCGAGAAGGCAAGGCCCCGGCAAGAGGAGCTTGCCGGGAAGGCCAATCAAGGCGCAAGACCCCGGCAAGAGGAGCTTGCCGGGAAGGCCGACCGAGGCATCTCAAGAAACTTGCCGCGACGCGCCATGCGTCCCGGCAAGGCCCGGCGAGCGACAAGCTTCCGGACGTGACAAGACAATGACCGCGGCAAGGCGTTTTGCCGTGGCAAGCGACCACTCTGTACCTGCACTCCAGCACACCCACCAACGTGTCGCTCTGGGACCCTTCCAGGCGTACGTGGCAGGAGACTGTGCAGCCAGGGGTACGCGGTGGCAAGCGGCGCTGACAAGATTGCCATCGTGGCGAACGGTGGCGCCCTTGACGGTCCCTTTTCTGCACTATTTGGGCGACGCAGACGGGCATTTAATGCCCTTGTCCCCTGCCGTCAGTGTTAGGTATGATACACTATATAGGTAGCTGTACCAACCGCAGCACCTTTTCCATTTTTACCCTCGTCTACGTTGCCACCTGTCGGTGACCCCTTGAGCATATAAAAGGAGGCCCATGCGCAACGTAGAAGGACGGGGGAAGAGAACACTCACGCTCGGTCTCGTTAGCAGCTTGTGTGTACTGTAGCACTCAGCGCGCCCGAGCAGGAACACAATACAATCCACAAAGCAGCAGTAGGGTTTTACGCATCCGTGCGGCCCGAAACTGGGTAAACTGCTCATGTGCTTCGCCTCGATCCGCTCTTCGTGCGACCTCCGCCCCCTGCCGAACCGAAAGGGGCTCCGTCCCCATAGGTGCTCGTGGAGTCAGTTTCCCCGACATGGGGTACATAAGGTAAGCTGGGGCATTGGTGGTGGTAACGGTGAGTGTGGGCCAAGGTGTTTTCGATCTAGAGTCAAGATCCAAAGTTATGATCCGACCATGTTGTAGCTTGGTAGGGCTTAAGGGTTTCAAGGATCTAGTGTGCGAGTGAACGTTTATCATCTTATCCTTGGGCACAGTTTCTGAGATGCCAATTGTTCTATCTAGTCCTTTAAACAAATCACATCATATATGCGATAGCATCATCTCCTATAGGTCAACTCCAATCATCACTCATGCTATTCATATCATCATGACTCCTGAGAGGAGGTCTAGCAAAGTCATATATGTCTACGATCCCCAAACTCATATGTATGGCTACCCCTAAAAATCCATGGGTAGAGCATACAAGCTTCCAAGCTGGAATAAAACATGACAATCCAAGCGCTCATCCTACTCTTCCAAGGTCTAAGGCATTTCTACCCTAAGGAAACACGTCGTAAGCCACTCCAAGATCTTGTTTCCTTCCTATGAATCAACTCCAACAGCCCATTAACTTCCATCAATCACTACATAATCCATTTAATTCTACAAATCCAATGTTTATGGTGTTCCACGTGATCTTCTAATGTCCTATAATCCTCATATACTTGAAAAGGGTTATCTTTACTATAGTTAGTCCACCAATTTCCCATTATCGGGGTCAAGTAACTCCAAGGTCAAGCTTATATAGATCCCTAAATCAACTCCAACAATTAACCCAATCTCCTAGTTTATTGTCCTCCAAGAAACATGGTATCATGATCGAGATCATCAGTCTAAATCCAATTTACTCCGAACCATGTAGACTCACTCATCACCTATACTCAACTAGAATTACCTACTTAAATCCAAATCTCATGTCCAACGAGGATTTCTATATGTCTCCCCAAGTCATTATCGTAATGCCAACTATCTTCTATCAATATCCCCTGGCTAAGTCAAATCCTTATACTTCCAAGAATTCAGCTTGCGGTCTTAATTGTTCCACTAAATCCAATTTATCCAGGGGTAAAGAAAGCTAAGCTACTCTATAATCATGATCTAGCCACGTTCATCTACCAACATGAAAGCCTTATAATCCTCCGAAGAGTCTCAAATAATTCCTCAAGGTCACTGATATAAACTCATCAAGTCATTTGTCCTCTGTTCCTATATCCTCAAATTGGTCTTCCCTATGGCATCGTCAGTTTTGGTGCTATCTTAGGATGATAATGTGCTCGTTCACTATGTTCACTAGTTCCATAATGAACCCAGTGATAAGCAAGGTTACGGAGGCTTAACAGGTTCTCTTGCAATTCTGTGGGTTAAGCACATGGTTTAAGGATTCGAGCTAGGGTATCTTATGAAGTCTCGAAGGGTCTAGGAATGGGTCTCTAATCTTGAGGGGCAACCATAACTCTAAGAGGCTGCACTTGGTCTAGGGGGCCGTAGCAAAAGTCTTCAGTGCTAGTTGGTCGCCGAGGTAGAATCCTTGGTGTATCTTGTCTTGCTGGCCTTCAGTTGAGGAGAGAGATGATAGGGAAAAGTAGCATAGAGGAGGGGAATACCTAAAGGGGGTTCTATAGTGCAAGTTCAAGCAAACAAGTGCCGTTAAGGCCACGCACATTCATTAAGATAAGATAGGTGATATAGTCGCGTACAAGCTGCCTAGGGCAAATGTGCGACTTATATCAAAACACAAACAAGTAAAAACAAGCAACACAAAACATGGTTCCATTCGAACCATCTCACGGACTCGACTACGCATATGGGGGTACACGACTCATCCTACCCTAGGGGTCCTCGTACTCGGTAGTCGTGCTTGCTCGGAGAGAAGGGCGCTTAGTCTTCAGTCTCTGGCTTCCCCTTGTGGTGCCAAAGGGTATGCGACAGTCGGCTTCTTGTTGGGACACATCCTTTTAATGTGCCCAAGTTCACTACGCCCGTGACATGTGACGGAAGCAAAAGGGTTTCTATTCAGTCATGGGTATTGTCGTCGGGGGCCTGACGATGATCCTCTATGAGGTGGATATGGGAATCCATTCCTATGCCTTTTGCATGGGGTTTGGTTGCGAGCTTTCCGAAGTCCCTTGATTTGCTGCTCCTGATTAAAAATGTGGGCTTCTAGGGCAGTGATTTGTTGTTCTTGCTCGACCACCTTCTTCTTCTCGTGGCAGTGGAGGTGTAGAAGTGAAGGGAGGTCTTGGCGAGCCTTAAGGAATGCTTCGGTAAGGTGACGTAGAAGGTAGTCTCCGGCCTTGATGAAGCGGATCTGGTACTTGAGGGTTGGATCCTCATGTTCTGGGAAAATCATCACTTGAGTTGGGGCTCCAAATCCGTTCTTTCCAGGTAGGTAGCGGGTGGCGTGTTCTTCTTTCATTTCTGGAAGGAGGCCTCGAAGACGGAGGAGCGCTTCATATGCCACTTGCTGAATGGCCAGGTCTTTTGTTGGCATGGGTGGTCCAATGAAGAACCACCCCTGGCGTGAGGTCTTGGCAGGCACAAAAACCTTGGCGTAGAACTCCTTCTCGAGCACATCATTTTCCTGTTCATGCAGGGTGTATATGGGCAGCAAGGGATAGTGGCATTGTTGGAGGCAGTCTTTTAGGAGTGATGGAAACCCTGTCATAAGGAGTCTCAAGGGGGAGACGGCAAAAGTTGAATATGAGAGGTCATTAAGGAAAATATCCCTCGGGTTTGGTAAGCTTAGAAAAGAAGAGGAGTATAGAGACTTTTGCAAAATGGGTTTTATCCTAACTAACGCCCATGCTAACTAAGGCTTCCTACAGTCAGGATGGCTCTGATACCAGCTCTATGGGGACCCCGACTCATAAGTCGTGATCACCGAATGCACGTGTACAGTGATCCCAGAGATCAATGCTCACTGGACACACAGAAGCTGAATAACAAGAGTCTTACATCAATACATACCGTATTACACAAGTAGGGCCATTATGGTCGAGTCTTGAGTATAACATCACAGCGGAAATCTTCGTCGATAACTTGGACCCATGCCATCTGCCTTAACCCTACAGGCATTCTGACTGGGAAGCGTCCTAGCTCGCATGTTCGTCACTAAAGTATTCTTCATCATATCATGTTCTTTCATGCCTGGCCAATAAAATAACCAGTGGCAAGCCAATGAGTACTTTGAATGTACTCGCAAGCAACCCATGTTTTGGTTCAAGGTACATCAATGCATGATATAGGTAAATTTTTGCGGAAAGCTAGTTTTGAGTGCAATGACATGTTCAACAACTTGTAAGACATGCATCAGGAGAATTCAATTAACCATGAGGATAGGTTACAGATATCAACATAAATAGAGTGGGCATCAACCCAACTCAATCATGTCAAGTCCTTTGACTTGACCCAAGTAGTTCTTCCCACTTATCCAAACACACACATTGGTTTGTAAACATATGGACGTAGCCCAAGAGCGGTTACCCAACTGTCCTTGACCGTGGACACGGCTATTCGAATAGTTTTACACTCTGCAGAGGTTGCACACTTTACCCACAAGATCCGGGGAACTTCCGTGTCATCCACGACCCGCGGTACCTCAAGTACCTGGGGTAAGCACCCGATCACTATCTTTCCCTAGACGACACTAACAAAGAGTCCACTCGTTATTCCGTATCCTCATGATGTACATCATACGAGACTCACTCGAGATCATAACATCCAAGCGGGGACACAACGGTGTATCCGGTGCCCTGTAAAAACAGTCATGTCCGCCCTACCTGGCACGACCCGTCCCGAGAGAGAGCACCAACTCTCCCCCATCACTAGTAATGCGGGCTCCAAGCTAGTATCGGCCTAGGTAATCAATAATGCCCTTTCCCATACAAGGGTAGAGTGGTTGCGCATGTAAGGTTGGAATAACGGTCGCAACTTAAACCAATCCATTTTGAAAACAACACACACACTTGCCTTGGTACACCACTTCGTCATCAAGTGGCTACCCAACTCATCATCTCCCCCGGGCATAAGTGGCACCCGATGGGGTTTTCGAAAAGTCTTTTGAAAATGCCTTGTCTCCATTACCATGTATATCCCCGTCCCTTTTGCGTAGCACTACTTAGCATCCTATCTACTCCCACCGGCATAA
This sequence comes from Aegilops umbellulata, assembly GCA_032464435.1. NCBI lineage: Eukaryota > Viridiplantae > Streptophyta > Magnoliopsida > Poales > Poaceae > Aegilops > Aegilops umbellulata. The sequence goes on from CP136058.1 coordinate 340,315,266, forward strand.
CCCTCATAAGAAGGTAGGGTCATGCACAATGCAAGTATCAACGAGGAAGTAACGACGGCAAACCACCCCATGTGGTCATCACAGTATCATGTCTCCGATGCAAGAAATAAGAGTGCTATATGACATGCATAAAAAGGGTTTCATAGACATGGTCAAAGGGCTGCTTGCCTGGCTCAACAAAGTCTTCTGGGTCTTCAAAGTCTTCTGGTCCAACTCCTTCGTCAGCAACGCAATCTGTCGTCGCAAAATAATAACGAGAAAAATAAGGCAATAATAAAACAGAAAAACCAAAGTGCTTAGAAAAATGTCAACTCATTTCTATTAAATACTAGGGTGAAAACTAAGAAGGGGAAAAATTCCTAGTTTTGGATTTGGAGTAGCAGAATAGGAGAAATGGATTTACAAAGGTATATTTAAATGCTTAAAATCACATTTAAATATTTACAGTGAAGGAAAGGTTGTTGGATTTGAATGGAAGTTGCACCATTAAATAGGTTGCAATACTTTAGGAATTTAGGAGTTGGAATTAATTTATTTGGACATATATTTTATCCTGTGGAATTTTTGGAAAAGTGACAGAAAAAGAAAAAGGGGAAGGGGCATTGTGCCTACTGGGCCAGAACAGCCGCAGGGTAGCGGCCCAGCCGAGCCGACGCGCGCGCGCGCCAGGTTTGAACCTGACGGGCGGGGCCCAGCTGCCAGTGGGAGAGAGACGGGGCGAGAGAGAGGTGAGGATGACAGGCGGGGCCCACCAGTCATCTCTGACCTCGCGACCAGAGGGCCGGCATGCTCACCGGTGGCGAAGCAGGGCACGGCGGGGTGAGATGATGGCACCGTTGGACTCAGTGCAGAGTCGCCATTCAGGTGGAGGTGGTTGCGGTCGCCGGGGTGGCCTGGTTCGCCGGCGACAAGGTCTTGCGGCGGAGGAGCTTCGGGTGGTGGTCGTTCCGGTCGACTCCGGCTCCAAACGAGGCGGGGGAGAGAGGGGAAATGAGCAGTGGGAGGAGGCGGTTTCAGATCGGGGTAGAGGAGGAGCCGGGAAGGCCTGTACATTGCAAACTCCGGCGAGCCGAAGCGGCGGAGCTCAAGCCTGATCTCGAGCTCGGGTGCTCCTGGAGATGAACTGGGGGTGCAGGGGGATGATTAGAGGAGTGAGAGAGCGATTAGTGAGGAGAGGAGGGCTTGGGGAGGCCTTTAAATAGGCGAACGGTGGGGTGCCATGGACCCGTGCGCCGGCGGGCTCCTGCTCGTTGCCACAGGGCTCGGGAGGAGCTGGCGCCGTGTCTGGGGTGTTGCTGGGTGCGGACCACACCGAGGGGAGCCAAGAGAGAGAGCGGGGAGGGGTCAGAGACGCCGCGCGTGTGAGCCATGCCATTGCCGCGCTCGGGCGGCCAGCGGGCGTGCGAGCAGGGGCGAGAGAGGGGGAGAGAGGAGGGGGACAGAGGCATGGCGTGTCGCAGACATCGAGGCGCGTCGTCGGGCGCGCTGGGGAGGCCCGAGGTGGCCGGAGGCGGTTGGAAAGGGGCGGCTACAGTGCGGGGGTGCACTGTAGCGTGCTCCAGAGCGTGCAAATGGCTAGCATGGCCATTTTTTATGTACTGTGGGCGTGGCCAAACATGTCTGGTAGCTCTAGGGAGGAGTAAAGAAGTAGGAGATGGCCTTGGATGCCCTGGGTGGCCAGTAGGAGAGGAGAAACGTAGAAGAAGAGGGAGAAATGGGCTGTCCAGAGAGAGAAAGTGGGGTTTTACCCATTCAATAATTGAGGTGTGGATTTGCCATTGTTACTGGAGGTGAAAGGGGACTAGGAGGATTTGTGGTGAAGAGTTTAGCTCAAGGAGAATAGTTTTAGTGGTCAAAATGGTGATTTTTTAAAAGTGGCAGAAGGTGTTTGATAATGGTTTTGGTAAGCAAAATATTTCCAATTGCCATGAGACTCCACAGGGTGAAATGACACATATAATTAGGGCCTTCCACCAATTTGGAGCTTATTTGGAAAAGTTGCCAATGCAACTTTTGTAAACCCTAGAAATTAGCAGAAATGGACTTGTGTAGATCTAGTTGAGCAAATCACTTCTCCTTGATGCACCACTTGGTGTAGTGGCCTCATTTGGTCATGTGAACATGCTCACGAAAGTTGGGGTCAAGGAGACAAAGTTGGTAGTACAAACTTGTTCAAATTTGATTCTGGTCAGAGAGGGTTTTGGGGCATTTTGGTGAACCAAAATGACTTTAGTTGACATGAGGCTTTGCAAGGTGATCACAATATGCATTTTTGACTTGCTGGATTTTCCTTGGATTTTTATGAAAATATTTCCTGTAGAAATATTTCAAATCCTTGAAATGGGCAGAAATAGTGTTGGGAGGTTTTGTCCAATATTTTGAACATGACCATGTGTTGAAACTCTTATATATGGGCATTATATGCCCACTGAGTTTCCCTGATTTTTGTCAAATATTTTTGAAACAATAAAATAGTTTTTCCCTATTAAAGACCATTTCTGGCCTTAAGCAAAAGCTTTTAAATAAAATAGGAAAATAACTTTTAAAATTACATTTTTGGGGTTCATGGGAAACCTATATCTAATAGGTTTCAAATATACTCTTTGAAATATTTTTCATACCCTAAATCAAGTACTTGCAGTGCAATCCTCAATTCAGGGGGTTTGGAAAACTAATTTTTGAAAATACTTTTTGGCCAAATTATTTTTGTAAGAAAATACTATATTGCTCTATACACATGGCATGATCATTGGGCAGAAGTTTGGGGCAAGGACATGAAGTATAGAAGGTGGAGTTCTGTTGACTTTAAAGAGCACTAGAAAAACACAGAGAGAAAACGAACTCCAAACAAAAGCCAAATAATGCAAAAGTTTTTATCAAACCACACTTTATCATGATTTATTAGCTTAAGTGTTGTGGCATGAAAATCAGGGTGTGACACATTTCCTTGCGTGCGGCCATGGACCCAGCTGTCGGCCTCTCCACGCACAGTCCACTTCAGATGCATGTCGGTCGTTGACCACGTTGACCAGGCCACGCCGAGAGCACCAGGGCGGTGGACGACGGCGAGGCCTAGGAAGGGAACGACATGGAGGCAGGGAAGACTCGGCAGTTGTTTCCCACGCGGAGGGGAGTATGACTGTACGAGGGTTTACTGGTTCGTCTGTCGTCGCCGGAGAATAACAACAGGTGTGGGTGAGTAGAGGGATTGCTAGGCTAGCGATGGGAGTACGGTGGGGCGGTGAGGCCTGCGCGGCAGCAAAGCCGGCCGCGCAGAGGAGGGAGCAGGCAGTCCCACCGGCGCCTGTTTGAGCGGCTCGAGTAGGAAGAGCAGAGATTGAAGAAGCACGACGGCTGTTGGATGGACATCCAACAGTCACTGCTTGTGCGTCAACCTTTTTTTAGGAAAGCCTCAAATCTGTGGAAAATAGCATACAGCCCATCTGCCATTATTTCTAATAATTTTCAGCCCATTTGCTAATTCTTAAGGTTTTTTTGGGAGCCCATATTCTTTTTGTTCGTATTACAACCCAAATTGTGGCCACGGTTAAAAAATTATACGAAATTTTACATATTTCGGTGCCGTCCGAACTGTTTTTAATCCCGAAATTTTGACTCACATTCAAACTGATTTTAAAAATAAATGTATATCAATATAAAATCCAACAAATTCTCCACGCATAAAAATTAATGTAATTTAAAATCTTGAAATGAAAAAAAAGATATTTGAAACTAATTGCCGGTTTGATTTGTTTTAAAAATGTACAACCCATTTCTCATTACTGATGGGCCATTTTCTCGGCCAGCCGAATGAAAGCTCTCCTCGTCTTGAAATATTTGCAGCCCAACAGGCCTGACAAAGCGACTTACTTGGCAAATCACAAAAAAAACTGGGTTGTGGACGTGGACCCAGCTGCCAGCCTCTCCACGTACAGTACTCTTCCGATGGAAGTCGTTCCTTGACCACGTTGACCACGCCGCGCGGAGAGCACCACGGCGGTGGACGACGGTGAGGCCTAAGAAGGGGAAGACGCGGAGCCGGGGAAGACGCGGCAGTGGAAGCCCGCGCGAAGAGGAGTACGAGGGTTCACTGGTTCGGCTGCGGCTGCGGTGTGAGGTTGCCGTCGCCGCAGGGCCTGGCCAGCGGTGGGAATAGTAGGGGGCGGTGAGGCCTTCGCGGCAGCACAGCCGGCTACGGGAGGCAGGAGCATGCGGCACGACCGGCGCTGCTTTGGGCGCCTGGAGCAAGAAGACCAGAGGTTGAAGAAGCACTACGCCCGTTGGATGGACATCGTACGGTCACTGGAGCTAGAATCGTTCATATTGACTAAGTTGACAAAGCCCTCCGTCCCCGTCAACTTTGTTGGCCCATAAGTCATCCTCCCACTATGGTGGGTCCCAGCTACCAGGGGGTATTCATTTTTTTGTGCGTAATAAGGAGGCACTTCCTTGCGTGCAAAGATATAGCTGGTGGGTCCGACATGTCGGCGGGGGAACGTTTTTTTCGCGAAATACAGAGGCCCTTCCGGTGGGTCCTAGCTGTCAGGTCGTCGAAAAAAAGGGAAAGAAAATCAAAGACTTGGGAAGGCGTACAGAACAAGCTAGTGTACCAGTTAAGAGACGTTGCCGAGTTTTAGAAAAAAGAAAGACGTGATCCTGTAGCTGGTTCGGATCCAAACCTAGACTATGACTATATATGGTGCTAGTAATGAAACCTAGGTCTGCAAGTAATGAAACTGACATATCCAACGTTCGCTTCTCCTCTTCTCTACTTACTCTGCCTATCATCAGAAGCTCTGGCCGCAGCAACCATGTCCGCTGGTTGCTCGTCCACCTGCTCTTCAGCAGGCAACAACCAGATATGCGCCAAGTCGCAACCTGTACCATCGCCTGTGGGTCTCATCACACCCTCGCCGGCACGCGCACCGCAGCCGATTGCTCATCGCAACCCGCTGCCGTTGGTGTGGTGCAACTGCTGCAAATCACGCAGAGTCATCCGTCGTGTCTCAACCACAATCCGCAACCCTGGCCGAGTCTTCTACAAATGCCCGAATCATGGGGTTATAATATGTTTAAGTGTTGTTCTGCTGCTTTCAGTTGCTGATTTTGATGATCTACCAATTTGATTCGTGCAGAAAAGGGAAGATTCGTGTGATTTGTATTTCTGGGAAGTTTCTGATGTGGGGGAATGCAACTATGCTGATTATTTGGTTAGCCGAGGAATCCCAATACCAGCAGGTTGGGGTGTTGGACAAGTAACTGAAGGAACGACAGAAGAGGAAGATGCAGAGCAGAAGGTTAAAGATGCAGTTCCTTTGATCATGGCCAAGCAGCAGCTGCTGAACGGCCTTGACAGCAATGAGGAGATGAAAGAGCTTGTGAAGATAATGGGCAAAATCGATGTGCTCTGTAGGATGATTGTCTCTTTATTTGCAGTGTATGTAGCACTCGTGATGTATTCAGTGGCTATGACATGAGCACTTTGCTGAAACTAGTAATGAATGAAACCTGTGTAGCAAGCTGGGCGTAGTGTTTTGAACATCTAATGATTTCTATTACCGGAAATCAGGGGGTATCCCCTTTTGCTCATATAAATAAATAAATAGCAGAGGCCCTGTCGGGTCAGCTTTGTTCTCATTTGAAGACGTCGAGTAAATTGCAGTCCAACAGCAAATTATGTCATCAAAGTCAAGTTTCATAGCCAAATATGAGTACAACTAAACAACAATGTCATCATGTTTTAGTTGTCATACAATCACCAAACACAAATCAGCATACATAACAAGTGATGTTCTCATAGCAAAATACTAAACAACATGTTCATCAGGTTTGAGTTGTCATAGCAAACACAATTTCACATAGTAGATAAAAAAACATCTTCTGACAGGCAAATACAACAAAAGCAATGTAATCATCATCCGCAGCAGCAGCGTCAACATCTTCGCCATGTGTATCAGTCTGAATCGTAATTCCCCACGGTGTCATCTTCTTCTTTGTTGTCAACGTCCTCGAACATTGGCTTCTTCTTGATCAACTCTTGTATGTCCACAGCACGACAGGCAATCTTTTCGCCGGCGTCATTGACGTGATGGTTCTTAAAGATATTAGGAACATCTGTGTTATGTTGTACATCAGGAGCAGTGTAAGCATTATCTTGTTGTGCAACTTCATTAAACGAATTCCTCTTCTCAAACCTTTGCAATACTCTCCAGTCATCGCTACGTGCAAATGTGTCTTCCAAGAAAAATATCTGTGTTGCTTGATTTGCCAAAATAAAAGGCTCGTTGGTCTGTTACGCCGCCTTGACATTGATGGATTTGAAATAATCATCAGCTCTGGGTTTTGCGATCCTGGAAAACAGGTTATACCAACGACAGCACAACAGAACCACACACCGATGATCCTCGAAACTGGAGATATACTGCAACTGAACAATGTCTGTTATGTTAGCATACATTTCAGTTGTCTCTTTGTCATACGTATCCGTGCTCATGATGGCACTGTTTTGTGTCTTCCTGCCTTCGTCTCGTGCTAGGGTGTTGTAGCCACATCTCCAACAATGCAACATTCATAATGTCTTACCCGAGTATCAGGACCCATTGCTAGTGAGTAAAGGGCATCATCAACTGCCTGCCCATCCTCCCGCATCTTCTTAACCTATGGTTAGAAAATAGACAAGTTGATCATCTTATGTACTCAATATATTAAAAAAACTGACAGTGCACTTCAAAAGCTTACATGGTTCTTGAACCATTTCGCAAATCCTGCCATAACCAGTTTGTCAATGTTTCTTGGATTTTGCGGCAGTAACTCCTCTTTGTAGATGTTGCACAACATAGTGATCGCGTCAAACATCTAAATATATAAGAATGTGCTGCAAGTTTAGTAGATTATGATGTATAAGCTGCAGTACTGCACTTACTTGATATAAGGTAGTATCTCAGGATAGTTATTCAACACATACCAAACCATTTTGTCCAAATCTTTAGGTTTGTCCTCTTGTCGACTCTTCCCCGTAACTCGAACAGAATTATCAAAAACATTGAGCCCGGGATTGTCTTCACCCACCTCTTTGCTAAGCTGATCAGCTGTTTCAATGTATTTTGAGCAGAATGTCAACGCTTCTGTAGCAATGTAGGCCTCTGCAGTGGAACCCTCGGGTCTAGCTCTGTTCCTAACATAGCCCTTGAAAGTGCCTAGCCGCCTTTCAATAGGGTACATCCAGCCATACTGTACTGGACCTCTAAGTAGTGCCTCATCAGGTAGATGAACAGCCAAATGCACCATCACATCAAAGAAGGCTGGAGGATATATCTTCTCAAGGTCGCATAGGATAGTTGGTATCTTGTCTCTAAGACGCTCCAAAGCATCTATCCTGATATTCCTACTACAGAGTTCCCTGAAGAATTGTCCCAACTCTGCAACTGCTCTGTATAAGTCAGGGCGGCCCAATCCTCTAAGGATAACAGGTAAAACCATTTGAAGTAGGACGTGGCAGTCATGAGTTTTCAACCCTTGTACCTTGTTTCCATCTGCACTGACTCTCCTTTCAGGGTTGGAAGCAAATCCATGTGGGAATCTCACACGTGACAGGACCTCGCAGAATTCTTTTCTTTTTACCTTGTCCAAGACGTACACGGCTGGTGCCATATCCCGTGGTTTACCTTCATCTTGCACCTGCAAATCATGTCTGATACCCAGGTGTGTCAAATCAATCCTAGATTTTAAGGTATCTTTCGTCTTGCCTTCAATATTAAGAAGTGTGCCGATAATGTTGTCACATATATTTTTCTCGATGTGCATCACATCAAGATTATGCCGCAGATCCAAATCTTTCCAATACTCCAAGTCCCACAAAGTGGACCTGCGGGTAACCAATAATCTCTCTTCTGCCCTGCCACGCTTCCTTTTCCCGCTACCATTATCAGGATGGTTTCCTGGTGTAATATGCCTGACCTTCTCTAATTCCACTTGCAACTCATCGGCGGTGAGCCTCTTTGGCGCATCACGGTTTTCATGCTTTGCATTGAACACATGTCTTCGGTATTTTCTAGGAAGCGGCTTGTCCTTGGCAAGGAAACGGCGGTGTCCAATGTAACAGATCTTGCTAAGTATTGTGTATGACATCGGATTCCTGTCACAGCGAACACATGCATTGTAACCATGTGTCGTTCTCCCTGACATAGTGCCCAAAGCCGGATAATCATGGATGCACCAAATTATAACAGCATGCAGAAAGAAATCAGCTGGTGGGCTGCTATATAGGTCTCGAGTGAGAACACCCTTCCATAGTTGTTGAAGTTCCTCCACAAGAGGCTCCATGAACAAATCAAAATCCTTTCCAGGACTTTTTGGACCTGGGATGAGCAAGGCCATCATGTAGTTTGATTCTTTGGTGCAGACATTTGGAGGCATGTTGTAAGGGATAACAAGCACTGGCCACATGCTATATGTGGCGCTCTGGTGGCCAAATGGGTTAAATCCATCTGAAGCTAAGCCAAGTCTAATGTTTCTCGGGTCAGCAGCAAACTCTTTGTGTTTATCATTGAAGGTTTTCCACTCACTACCATGAGATGGATGGCTCATTACATTCTGATCTCTGTACTCCTGGTTCCTAGAATGCCACAGTACATCCTCTCTTGTTTCAGCATCATGAAACAACCTCTGCAATCTTGGTGTAATTGGAAAATGTTTCAGAACATTATGAGGAATCCTCTTCACAGCATCGCCATCTTTCCATCTTGATGATTTGCATTTCGGGCATTCACTTAAGTTGGCATAATCCTTCCGGAACAGAACACAATTATTCTTACAAACATGGATCATATCATATCCAATTTCAACTGCACGAAGGAAATTCTTCATTTTACTGTAGGTGTGTGGCAGCTCAGACGCATCTGGGAAAGATTCGAGGAATGCAGCCAACATCGCATCGAATGATTTGTTGGTTATCTGCTCAGATGTCTTCACCTGAAGAAAGGTGACCATACCTGAGAATACTGACAGCTTATTTCCTGGGGTGACAGCAACGTTGCATTGTTCCAACATGCGGGCCCACCGTTTTTCTTCTGCAGGTGAAAGTTCACAGAATGCACGAGCATTTCGTAGCATTGTTTCAATGTTGGTCAAACTCACTGGCTCCATTGCCACCACCTCCTCCTCCTCTTCCACCTGAGCATCAGGCAGATCAAGATGGTGATCTACTGCTTCCACGTAGTCAATAACATTGGCGTTCACAGCTTCACCATGATGAACCCACCTTGTATATGTGACCGACATCCCATACAGGTGTAGATGATTTTGCATAGTTGACTGGGGTCTTGTAACTGAATTCATACAACTGCTACATGGGCAGAGCACATCTGATTTCGAACCACCGTACTCAGCTCTGACAAAGTTCATGAAGTTTTCAACCCCCTCCACATATGCAGCAGAGAATCTTTGAGCAGAAGTTATCCAAGTCCTGTCTATCTGTTAGACATACAAATTAGTTCTTCTACTAGATATTACGGGAAAAACATATATGCTTTTTTATGAAGTCCAGAAAAAAAATACCTAGGTCGATGTCTAAAGCTATGGCAAGATATTTGGACGAGCAGATCTAAGTAACGAAATATATGTAAAGCTAATTCAGCAAATAGATTTGAGTGCCAAATTATGGCAGACTGTTTCAGCAGACAATGAGGCCGAGCACACAGACATCGAACTATCGAAGGCCATCGCAGCAACAAAGATCGAGTATAAAACGGTGTAGAGCTATTTCACCTAACAGATTGGCTACTAGACCATGGCAATCTTCGTCACAATAAATATATGGCAGGATATTTTAGCAACTAATCAGCCTTGGCATGCCATCTCAGCTAAGCAGATTGAGTGCATAACAGGGCAAGGAAGCTTCTTAAGCAGAGCATATTGACAGTAAACTACTTCGGCAAACAGTGAGATTAACAACGTCTATCAGCTAACATTCAGCGCTACACCGATATGAACGAGGCCTCAGTCTAGAATGTGCGTACCGTGGGAGAAGCTGACCGCCGTGCGCCTCCACACGAACATCGCCAGCGGTGGCGGCGCTGACCGTCGTGCGCCTCCACAAGAACGTAGCCAGAGGTGGCAGCGCGGCTAGAGGACGGCAGTCTACGAGAGCGTACTATGGGAGCGAGAGGATCGCCGAACCACGGCGCCGACGTATCGGCGCGGCGAGGAGGGCGGCTTTGGTGGAGCAAATGGAGTGGAGGGGACAGAAGGGAGGGGGGTTTGGGGAATATTATTGTCTAGTTGGCCCAAGGGCGGTTGAATCGGATTTGGGGGGAATTTTTGGGTGTCGGGGGGGGGGGAGGATTTTCGCGCGGTGAGCGGGGGGAGTTTGGCGCATGGTCGGTTTCTCCAAGTGCAGTCCCACGTGTCAGTGAAGAGGCAAGCCGAAGCGTGTTCCGTTTGCGTGAGCCGTGTGCAGGACCGAACGTGTGTGGGGTGCAATGCGACCGCGACAGGAGTGTTGTGAGTGTACCGCATTTTTTCCTTTTAAACTAGGTGCTTCGCCCCCACAAAAAAAATATGTTGCTTCGCGCGATCCATCGATACTACTACTAGTAATCTGGTAATCCTGACTAAAACGGCACGGCCGGGTCTTTTCTCACGCGATATGCTGGGAGGTTGGCTTAGTTGGGTTTTTTTAGGACGAGTAATGCTACACCTACGTAATCCCAGTTGCGTAATTAACGTAATGTGAAACGTGTGAGCTGTTGATTGTAGATTGGGGGAGGGAGGGGCCCACCACCAAGAAAATCAGGGGAGGAGAGAGAGAGGCAATTTACGTTAACCCTTTCGTAGGTTCCCGTAGATGTAGAAAGATGTGTCCGATCCTGCAATATAGGCCGTCCGATCTATATCTAACGGATAGGAAGGAAACTATGACAATTTACCCGCACTCCTCTCCACATTTGCAGATAAGGCTTTCCCTCGTTCATCCTTTTCTCCCACAAGATCTTGATCTTCCGTGCAACGCACAGGCATCTTGCTAGTACTCCTACAATATGTATATTATTGTGAAAGTTCATATACACCGGCCGAGATTAATGCAAACACGGCAGATCTTCATTACATTTTGAACTTTTATAGGACAAAAAAAAATAAACCCGACCCTAAACCTATTCTACGGCGGCGACCGACGTCCTCCATCTGTGATCTCCATGTACGGGGGCGGGGTTCAAGACCTGCGAAGTGAAGGTGCGGTCTCCGGCGAGGAAAAGTAGAACACAGGAGACGGACCGGCTAGTTGGCACACCATGCCCTGCCGCCTCCCATGCCCTACTCATCCTCAGAGGAGTCCCCGACCTCGGCGATGCCGGACGTTGGACGGCGGCAAGTTGGACGCGTGGCTGACGGTGCTCCCATCGTCGGCCGCCAGCGTGGCCACCGCTTGTGCGGCGACTTCAGCGAGGGAGGCGACCTCGAGCTCCATCCCCGAAGACAAGCTCTCCCGCAGAGCGTTCGCGCTTGCGGTCATCGCGGATGTGGTTCCAGGTAGGAGGACGATGCGCTATGGTGTGGAGGTTAGCTGGGCGTTGCCGCTTTAAGTAGCGCATTCCGGTGAGGCCAAGCGTCCGGGTGCGTCATTAAGTCGCTGGAGTTGTTCCTCGGGCACCGAGCCTCTTAATGACGACATAGGAACGGATGGCATGAATGTGGGCAGCTGGCGCCGGCTGGGAACGCACTGCGCGATGGCGCGAGGGACGAGGGTTTTGGTGTGCTAGGGTAGTCAGCTGCGGTCGTGGCAACGTTGGATATGCCCTTTGCTCACATGCGATCCCCGCATGTCATTGAAAAGGCAAGACGACCCGGCATGGTCTCAGGTCCAGGGGATGCAGTTGGCCGCGCTACACCACTCCGTGGACGCGTCGCGGCGCCCCGAGCATCCTCGACGAGCCGGGTGTTGGGGTGTGTTTGGATTGTGGCCAAAGTGCACCTTGCCAAAATTTTGGTCATGACCAAAAGATTGGTCTTTGTTTGGATGGTTGCCATTTTTTTGGCATGCCAATGAACTCTAGCCAACTCTAGTTCATTTTTCTTGCCAATGTCGGCCAAATCATGGGCAACCAATACCTCAACCAAAATTTTGGTCATGACCCAAAGATTTGTCTTTGTTTGGATGGTTGCCATTTCTTTGGCATGCCAATGAACTCTAGCCAACTCAAGTTCATTTTTCTTGCCAATGTCGGCCAAATCATGGGCAACCAATACCTCAACCAAAATTTTGGCTACCCAATGCTTTGATGGGGCAACCTTGGGCACAAACCAAACATACCGTTGGTCGTGCCACAGCACTAACGCCACCCTCGGCAAACTGAAATCGACCGTGTCTAGCGACGATATGAGCGTGTCGCTCACCGCGGTCGCCGTGTCCAGAGGCGGTGCTGGAGCTGCGCCCCGTTGTTGGCCCCAACGACCCACATGAACGGTTATCGGTGGCGAGGAGGTCGTGGTCCAGCTCCTCCATTGGACTAGTCTGCGCTACGTCGTCCCGGCGGGTGTGCCCCACATGTTTGTTTCCCTGTTTTCCCGGCCATATTCGAGCGTCAGTGCTCCGCGTTGCGCATTAGGCATTTCACTATGTAGGCCAAGCAAGAAAACTTATTGTTTATTTGAGTCGTTCAAGTATAATCATGTGGCGTTTGCTTATTTCTCATTCCTCTCCAACCCTCTTCTCCATCGATCATGTCGCCCTCCAGTCGAGTCCATCCTCCCGCATGCCTCATTTGAACATTCCGCCGAGTATCATTCGCATGTACCCACCCTAGTCCTCTTTCAATAGATCTCCGGACCCTGAGATGAAATCGACAGGGAACGAGTGGGGCACGTGATACCTAAGGCGGATTCAAAATTTTGAACCGGTGATCATAGCATCCACAAATCATATATAAAGGGTATTCAATGTTCGTTTCGTTTTTGAACGTACAATATACTCCCTCCTATCCTTTCTACTCCACAAATCATATATAAAGAGTAGTTTACATATAAGTTTTATGTGTAGTCAAAGTATATCTACTTTGATAAAAAAGGTATCAACATTCAACAACGCCCAATCAATATTGTTAGATTCGTACGTACTCCTAGATTTGTACTCGAGATGGTTTCCAATTTGACTATTGACGAGATTAATAGTACATGAGATGTATATTGTGAAAATTATATCATTGGAAACTCCTTTCACATACGAATTTGACTGTATGCTTTGTGTAAGTTGCATGTCATATATTATTACTCTAACATTTGGTCAAAGTTAGCCTCGGAAAACGCATTAGACCCTGTATGCTTTGTGTAAGTTGCATGTCATATATTATTACTCTAACATTTGGTCAAAGTAGTATAGTGGAAGTGGATCCTCTGACGTAGGTATCCCTGCCTTACCCTCCCTTTCGGTCACTTACTGGCAGACCCCATGCTTGTTAGGCCCCGCATGTCAGTTACTTAATGGGTTCAGCCACGTCAGGGGATCCTCATCCGCAGTAATACTCCCTCTGTTTTTATTTACTCCGCATAAAACGGAGGGAGTGGTGGTATAATAAATGACGCGGGCGGGGGAGGGGGAGGGACGTCGGTTTGCTCTCAACTGCGGTCTCACAAGCGAGCGAAAACGCAAGACGAAGCGCGTTCCATTCGGTGAGCGACGTGGAGGGTCCAGCATGCCGGGCTGCAACGCGAACGCGACAAGAGCGATGTACAGTCAAAACCAATTGACTGGTCGTCACCGGAAGCACTATTCACACCAGAACCTTCGCTGCTCGGCCTACGCCAGCCACTGCCCTAAAACCACACCAAATCTCTAGCCTATTCCCCCACCTTTCGATCCCCTAGCCCGCATCAAGCGTCCCCTAGTTCGCCGAAAAACCATGGGGCGCCGCAAGATCACTTACTACAAGATGCTGACACCGGAGCGCTGCGCAGAAATCGCGGTGGCGGTCGGTGCCACAGACCTCCATTCCCAAGCTCGCTTTGCGGCGGGCCAATCCCCGAGTTCTCTGGAGCCAAGCTACGAGGAGGAGGAAGCCGATCCAATGTTCATGGCGGAGGTCGCGGCGCAGAAGGCCCCCGATGGGTATGAGACGATGGACGTCGACTTTGTGCCGGCGTCCGAGTCCCGCATGGTGCAGGCGGACCAGCGGTTCAACATGGCGATACTAAAGGAGGACCGGGAGGCAGAGGCTCAACTCGATGCGGAGCACGCGCATGCCGCTGCCATCGAGGCTCTCCTGCAGGCGGAACCGGATGTCGTGGATGTGAACCGGGCGGCGGAGGCTCAGCTTGAGGCAGAGCGCGCGGATGCCGCTGCCATCAAGGCCCTCCTGCAGGCGGAACCGGACGTCCTGGACTTGAACCGGGCGGCAGAGGATCGACTCGACGCAGAGCGTGTGGATGCCGCTCTCATTGACGCCCTCCTGCAGGCGGAACCGGACGTCCTGGACTTGAACCAGGCGGCGGAGGCTCGACTCGACGCGGAGCGCGCGGATGCCTCTGCCATCGAGGCCCTCCTGCAGGCAGAACCAGACGTCCTCGACTTGAACCGGACTGTGCTGTCGTCCGTGCAGAGCGCCCGCACGCTCCGCTTGAACGAGTAGCTGGAGGCCGGGGACAACCACGGTGCGGAGACACACGTCGGCAGCGACGGCTGGTTCGCACCGGCAGCCAAAGACGACGAGGCCGTCTCTTTCTACGAGCAGTGATAGTTTTTCTTTATGTTGTTGTTTTCATGGATCTTTTGCTATGTAAAAACATATATTTGTTATGCAAGTCGCCTGACTTGGGTCAGTCTACCATTTCAGGCGGTTGGATGAATATCCTACGTCTCCTAACCCTTCTTTACTTCTTCCTCACCTCTTCTTCTTCCCCAATAGATCACCGCACGGGTCGTACGGATACTCCCCAACATGCGGTTGGATAAACATACTCTATAAACGAAAATTATGTGTCAGCGATAGGATGGCTGAGTTTGGTGTGTTCACATGCGAGAGCACGTGTCAGTGAGGGTGCGTTCCCTTGGTTGGGTTTGCGGCGTGCAGGAGCGACTGTCTGAGGGTGCGGTGCGACCGCGGCGTGCAGGAGCGACCGTGTGAGGGTGCGGTGCGACCGTGATAGCCGTGCACAAGTGTACCTCCTTCTCATTTTGAAAACTTTAGGCAAGCTTGGCAAAAATGTGTGGCGAAGTTTTGCAATGCAAGGCCTAGACCCAAACAGGATAAGTACGTACGTACTAGGAGTACTAGTGTTAAAAAAGAAAGGCTGGTTTCCTTCGCGGTATTTAATCGATACAAATCCTTGTTTCACGTGTCAATTAATGCGTATTTTCTTCTCCAAAGACCAAAGAGCTAACCATCTCACTCCTCGTCTCTTGATTAATGCAGCACCATGCAAACCAACCTTCTCACCTCCGCATGCATGCAGGGGATATTAATGACCTTGGTTGCTAACCCCATCAATTTTGCCTCGATTAGTGTTAGTGGCCCTTTACAAATTGTAATTTTGATATTACTGGCCTTGTGTACAAAAAATGGAGGTAGTAACTATATTTGACTTCCTTCCCCATTGCGGTGACGTCGACGATATTTTTTTTTGTGGTGGTTTGGGGAAGTGCATTCGACGGAGAACACCATTGAGGGAGACCACGGTAAGTCGTTCGCAAGTGCCGCCTGCAAGCCGAGACAACCGCCTTATTTGCATCCAGGAAGTCCTTTACTAGTACTACTAGGAGTAACTAATGCGGTGAGATGGCTTCTCGAAGAAGACGATGGAGAAGCGGAGTCAGCAAAGAGTGAAATGATGGTTGCTTCGTCCGTGCTTTTGTGATTTGATGCCTCACTGCTTTGTGATTTGTGATAGAAGGGACAGGGGAGTAGACTCTGTGATCTATACTATAGTACTACATGCGTCCAAGCATGGGAGAAAGAGGAGAGACGTTGCATTTTTCTATTCCTTCAATCAATCAATCACGGAGCTTTGGTTCCATCTTTTTGGCTTTGGCAACACCGTCCACAATGGTTCCCACGATGCCAAAGCTATTTTCACATTTGGCTACACATTGTGGATGCCCTTAACCGTACCACTTGGTTTTGCTCCTGTGTGCTATCTATACATATCTTAGTTATATTGATCTAAAAATTATAGAATCGAGATTAGTAAAAAGGAGGTGATTCTGCCGCGTAGATGGCGGGGGAGGTTTCTTATTTGAGCAACTACGTAGCACTTTGTAAGTCTAGGATTAGGCTTCTTATTTTCGGAGGACGTTGTCTTGGCGGTTTGCTAACATGCGGTCCCACGTGTCAGTGTTTTACCAAGCCGATCCGCGTCCCACATGAGGCAGAACAACGGCAGAAGCAACACGTGGTTAAGTTGAAGAAGATGAGGGAGAAGCGGATTCAGCAACGAGTGAAATGATGGTTGCTTCGTCCCTCCAACTTAAATGCGGGAAACGTGCAGCTTTGTGATTTGACACCTCATTGCTCATTACTATGCCGGTGCCATGACTGCGGTGCTTCACCCCGGCTGCTCTGCACTGTATTCCGGTATGGCACGTGGACCCGGTAGCTTGATGTCCCACATGTCGGCGAAAGGGACTAGAAGATTTATGAAAGCGAGCGCTCCACTCTTACGACGGAGGAGTAGACGACATGACGGCCCAATGAACTGTCACTTGTACTGTATAGTACACTAGTATAGTTTTGCTGTTTCGCACGATCCATTGATACAAACCCGATTAAACAGGAAAGGGCGGGATTTTTCCCGCGCGGTAGATGATACTGGCCATACATTTCAAAGGCAATTTTAATGTATGCAAACTGAATAATTATAAGTAACAATATGATATCTAGTAAAACTAAAAACACATATGATTTATTGTGTTAGAGTGTAGTAGTAGTAGTGATGTATTGCATAGTTGTTAGATGTAACATGCGAGAGCGTGTAGAGATGTAGTTTTGGAGGGCCTATAGAGAGAAAAGCGTAATACGGTCACCGAACTTCAGAATAAGCTGATTACGGTCACTATATACGTTTTGCAGTGATTATACGGTCACTTGCTCACAGCTCAGCATCGGATTGCACTTTGTTGACCGGCCAAATAGTCTGTGTGGCGCCATGTTGACTAGTTAATTGACCATGTTCGTTGTGGGTCCCACCTGTCAGTTCGCATAGGCAAAAGGTCAGATAAACACAAATTTACGCAGGCGCGACAAGGCTCCAACCCGTGCACGGGAATCACCCGGTAGTGTATGTGTCTGTCAGGGCCTGATGTGTGCGCATGCACGTGTAGGTTGAGCACTTGAGCGTGAGAGTGTGTGTTGGTCGTGTGGTGTACTAGTGTGTGCATGCATGCGTGCGTGTGAGTGTTGCGTGCGTGCGTGGCTGCGTGTGTACGTGTGAGTGTTGCGTGCGTGCGTGGGTGCATGTATTTGTGTGAGTGTTGCGTGGATGCAGTTCGTGTGCATGCGTGCGTGTGTGTATAATCACCACAACAGCTCATGTGTGTTAAAACAGACGGCTCAGCATACCAATACAAGGCCACCTTGTCCGCTGTGCCCGCGGTCATGACTTCGAACCACCGTCCAAATATTTTTTTGTCGTTTGTTTTCATTCTTACTAGCAAGATGCCCGTGCGTTGCACGTAACATCAAGATGCATTTGTATGACTTGTTTATCTTGTGAGAGAAAAGGATGAACGAGGGAAGGCCTTATTTGCAAATGTGCAGAGGTGTCTGGGTACCTTTTTGCAAAATTGCCATAGTTTCTTTCCTATCCGTCAGATATAAATCGGACAGCCTATATTGCAGGATGGCAGGCACACCGTCATCACCAACTCTGTTTTTTATAAGTGTATTTTATGTATTTTATAAGAGTGTAGATGTAGAGTAGATACAAGTCGACAGGTGGTCACGATGGTAGTGAGATAATGTGATGCAACACTAGAGGTGCCACATGGAGCGTTTAACTGGTCAACTAGTCATGTCATGAGCAAATACAGAGTTGTACGGTGAGCCCGTGACTGCATAATAACCACTAAACATAAATGGTGACCGTAATGAGTGGATTCTGAAGTCCAATGTACGTATCGTGCTTTCGCTTCAAATACAATGATCGTCATTGCATATATCGCGAGAGAAAGATGAAACATGCCTGAATTTTCTCGGGGCTTACTTTTAGAGGACCTGGAGATAGTTTTGTGTGCATACGTGAAAGGGCGTACAGGGGGTATGCGATGGAGAGAGAGATGCTCTTCGTTTCTCTTTATTATGACTAACTTTGTATATAGTATAAAAATATACAAATTCACAGTGCGGAATAAATATCATTGTGGGCACCATGCAATGCAAATTAGCGTTCGTACTCCTCCATATAACTTTGTAATGTTGTATATATGTAGAAACTCTAAAATATTTTTTGGCCACACTTTATTCAAAAGGAATGTTGTATGCGAAATAAACGTGAAGAGAGGGCTTTTTAGATCAATGGGGTACATGATGTAACATGTGTGAATGTGTAGTTGATGCATTTGGCGGGGCCTAGAGAGGTATGTGTGTGTATTGCGTATTCGAGAGAGGCATGGATAGAGGGGCCGACGGGGGTGTGTGGGAGAGATAGCATGAGAAATGAGAGTGGTCTAGAGAGAGAGAGACGAATATGACGTCACGACAAGAGATTCCATTCCCTTGAGTGTGTATATGCAAGGCGGGAGGGAATAGAGGCACCAGGAGAAATTTTTTGTGTGTCTGGTGTTTGTGTTGGTATGTGTGGGTGTGAGAAGATAATGAGACGTGGAGGCAGAGGGTGTGTCACCGCGTGAGGTCCGGTGGGTCGAGGTGAGGCCCTTCGTTCTGTTCCGTCCTGCGCCACATTGGTCAGCCCGTGACGCATTTAGGAAGACCCATGGATGACTAGTCGTACAAGACAAAGATAGCATAATTGTGAAGGACTCTGTGTCCACTGACAAAGCCGGCTAGGATTTGTAACCCTAGGTTCTTGGACTAAGGTAACCCCTTTATCTCTGATATTACTATTCATCCAACCTAACTTTAAGGGGCATCCTACAGAATGCCTCTGCTAGAATCATACTCGTCGATTAGGAAGAGAGGTGTGAGACAATGCGTGAGAGACAGGCGTAAAGATAATGTGCGTACATGAGGCACGTAGGCAGGTCCATGTATATAGAAAGGGTCGATGAGGATTGTGCGTGTGTATGTTTGCGAGAGGAAGAGTGCTTGTGATAAAGGTTAGTGAAAACAGTTGTAAATGGTTACGAGAGAGAGGGAGGGTTATATCTAGAGCATGTGTGCGAGAAAGACACCTCGGGAGAGAGTGTGTGAGCATGTGTGAGAGAGCACCGATGGAGAGTGAAACTACACGTAAAAGACTGCTCTACACATTGATTAAAGATATAAATTGTATCCAAATATTAGGATGGGATCATGATATTTGCAATTCGCGTAAGGAGCGGTCATTGATCCATCAGACATCTAGATTCTATCGAATTTGAGCATGTCTATGTTATTATTCGACACAATTGATCCACATAGTTAGTATTTTGAACTCCAGAAAATGCATCGCTTTAGCAATCGAATATAAACGTGAGTATAGTTCATGTTGTGTGTGTAAAGCACATTATACATACGAAAGTTACACAATGGACATTATAAATAGCTACTACCTATGAACTAGCATACATTTGAATTCAACTTAAGGTGGTTTAAAAAATCGAATTCAACATGAAGTCCATTCAATTATTTGAATTTGATATCATGGCATTTGTAAACCATACCTAAATTATGGGGGCACCAATCTTTGCTCTGATTAAGGATGGCAATTTTACCCATGGGTACGGGTACCCGCGGGTACCGTACCCGCATGGGTAGGGTATGGGCACACTTTTATACCCATGGGTACTACCCATACCCTACCCGTTAAGTCATGGGTAGGGTACGGGTATAGCCTTGTACCCGCGGGTATACCCATACCCTGTCCGCTTGTAAAAATAATGCTAAGTTGTTGTCAATTAATCATTAATTTGTCATGTGACTCGTCTACTCCTATTGACTTATGAGTATGTTGTGATTTCTAAATTTTGATAGTACTCTTGTACCCATGTACTAGCTAAGATATTTGACTTTTTTGTCAAATGTGCTATGAATGAGTGTAAAATTGTGAACAACTTGTGTACTATTTGTTCTACCCGTTGGATACCCAATGGGTACGGGTACCCGTTGGGTATGGGTATGGGTAAAGTTTTATACCCGTGGGTATGGGTATGGGTAGAATTTTGTACCCACTGACTATACGGGTATGGGTATGGTATTGCTCTACCCTGCCCATACCCTACCCATTGCCATCCTTAGCTCTGATTTTGTACATAATAGCATATGTAGTCGTGTACAAAATAGATTCAAATTTAGCTCCTCCATTCCAAAATAATCGTAGTTATAGGATTTTCAAGTGTCAAAATTTCAAAAAGAAGCGGATAATTTAATGAGGTTTTCAAACATACAAGGTCAAATATAACATTGTATATTTAGGTCAATCCTCATAGTTCAAGAGTACTCTAAACGTTAATGCTTGTGTTTCAAAATTTCGAACGAAGCGCCAAAAGAGCCTCTACTCGCCCGAAACCACGTGAGACCAATGTTTGGTAGTACAAGGAAATTACTTTTCTAATAACTCCGACCCGTGAAACCTACCGGCCTGACGTACAAAGGTCTAAACCGGGGTAGGTTTGTAGCTTCATCTAGACGCCACGCAACCGCATCCGAAAAACATTCATACACAATGGCGCCTAAGCACACATGCGCGCGGCCGAAATCGCTCCTGCCCACTATTTGGGACACCTGGGATTACCATCCTACCCCCGACCCGCAGTAGGTCCAAAATTTAAGAGGGGGGCAAAGTTTGTACTTTCCCCAAATTTCAAACAAGCGCGTCCCATCTTCTGTTCAAAAAAGCCAAAAACAAGCGCGTCACCGAAACATGGTTCCCCCCCACCTGTCCGATTCCCCATTCGTACTCCGTGGGCGCCAAAACTACCTCTCCACCAGCCGCAAAACCCCGACGTCCTCCGTCCTCCGTCCACCACCCCATCCCACCCATCAACCGCCGCCCTCCTCCATCACGCCGGAGCCGATACCCCGACGTCGTCGTCCACCGCAACCTCAACCGCAACGCCCTCCACGGCTAGTAGTTGAAGCCGAGGCCGAGCCGTCCGTACCCGAGCCAGTTCAACCACGCCATCCTGCGCCTCACCGCTGTTGCTCCAACTTCGCCACCCTCCACCGCACCGGAGCTGTTCCTGCTACGCCGTCCTTCACCGCCTCGGATCTGCTTCCCCTCCGCTGACATACGGCCACGGCAACACAGTCAACAATTTGGCCATGGGTTCGTCCAAGCATGCACCCTCCAGAACATCGGTTTCCCCGTAAAAACAAGAAGATCGGCGCGACATGTGGGAGTGACCACACCGGCAACCGAAAAAGGTACTCCTCTTCCCTTATTCGTGCAAATCTTACGTCTCTGCTTGCATGATATTCATCCCACAGAACACACTAGTTGACCGCTTCTTCTTGATACTAGATGTTCCTAGTAACTCGCGATGCACAAGGTTTCTCCTCATATACTATTTCACCGGCGTAACAGGCGCTAGTACGGTCTTAACTCGCGATGCACTAATTAACGGAAGCATTCCCCGGCGTAACAGGCGCTAGTACGCCTATTACGCCAGGGAAGCAACGCCTTGGTGTTTATCTTAGGGGCGTGTGCGGCCTAGAGCTACTGGCGCCTGATCTGGAGGTTGGCCGGGATTAAAGGGATGGCCTGGGGGCACTGCCAAGCACGGCGGTGGTGTGAGGTCGATGGGAGGGCAGGGCGGCAGAGGCAGGGGTCTGGGCCGGTGGTCGCTGGCGGTTCGAGAAAGATCGTCAACAGTGACTGGCGGGAGGTAGACGAAGGCCATCTACCTGTTCCTTATAGATCGAACGGTTCATTAAAAAAATCGACTAACCTATTTACTTTTAGTTGACTGTTATCTTAGATATGACCACATGTGGTGGTGTGCTGGAGGAGTACCTGCATTTCCTGTGCTCATATATTACAAAATCATACAGAGTAGAATCTAATTTTGTTTGCCATGCAATGTTGTAGAGCTATCATATGTCTCCTCTCATTTATTTTTCAGCCACCTGCTATCTGCTACTTTTACAGTGCACTAGTTCTGCACACTTCACCCTTACTCTCACTGTTGTGTTTTTATGCAAGGGTATTTCAGACTCTGCTGCCATGAGAGAAGCGAAAAAGAAAAGAGATAAGTCGCTCCAGCTTGTTGTGCGGCTAGGCAAGACACGTCTCAACGCTTTAATGGGTGCAGTGTCAGCAGATGGAGACGGGGAACGTAGCTCTGGAGTTGATGACCTCGCTCGCAATGAACCACCATCCCAAGTGCTTGCTTTAACTTCACGGTGTCATATGTGGTTGCATGTTACATATGGTGTCTAGCTTGTATTCGAAAGGCCGAAGTCGATAAGATAAGGAAAGATATTTTTTTACATGAACCACCATCCCCGTGAGCACCAAAAGACAAATAGCTAGTCAGGGCACTGGCCGAGCCAGTGACAAGCCCAGCAAAGATAGGCATCACCTGGAAGCCAACTAAAAAGCTGCGATGGTGGCGAAGCAGCCCGCCTCCCACCAGGCTCTCAGGTCCTAGATGATCATGCTCACCACTCCAGCCGGATGTCTAGCTTGTATTGCTTCCAATTTGGTTAAATTGCATCTGCTTAGCTTACACATTATACCTTTGAATATGACATGCCTTTCTGTTTTTGGTACATACTAGTACATCTATGTATTAACCATGTTCTTACATCAAAGTAATGTTCTTGTGTATCCCTCATCAATCACTTATGACGAGGCAGGCAGGCAAGGGGACTACTCCTCATTTAAAGAATGCAGCGCCAGCCTCCTGACATGATTCTCAAGAAACAGAAATGCTACATGAAGATAGTGAACATAGCTCTGTAGTTGATTACAGCATTTCCCCTACACTAGCATCGCAGGTGCTTGCTCTAACTTGGCAGCGTGATATGTGGTTGCATGTTGCATATGGTGTCTAGATTGTAATTCTTACAATCTGGTTAAACTTCATGCGCTAGTCTGCTTAGCTTATACATTATACATGTTAATGTGACATGCCTTCCTGTATTTAGTACATAGTACATCTGTCTATTAAGCATGTCCTTACATAAAACTATTGTTTTTTTGTATCCCGCATCAATCAGCTTGACGAGACACCTTTAGTATATGCAGTGTGATATTAGTTGCATCTTTCATATGATTTATAGCATGCGCTGCTTCTAATTTGTTGAAATTCCATTTATGATGGGACGCTTTTAACTAGGTAGAGTCATATTGGTTGCATCTTTCATGCGGTGTCTAGCTTGCATTGCTTCTTATTTGCTGGAATGGTTTCTGCTTAGTTTACACAAACAGTTGTGAACATGCCATGCCGTCCTGTTTTTCGTACATATTCCATCCTGGTATCATGTGTTTGCCTTACATCAAAGTAGTGATTGTCAGTATCATGCATGAATGAGTTCTGAAGAGAGAATTTTATTGCTTTTTCTGGTCGGTTTTACTTGACAATTCAAAATCAATAAAGCGGAAGGAAGTTAGCAAGGCAGCGGATAAAGGTTCTCCTTCCGAACGGAGGGCCTCTATAGTTTCTACTCCTCCACACCCCCAAGATGATTTCCAAGACAACACATGCATAGACACTCAACAAAGTTGTGTTTATGATGAGCACGTCTCCCCTAGTGCAGCATCACCGGTGCTCCCTCTAACTTGGCACTGTTATATGTGGTTGCATGTTATGTGTGATGTCTAGCTTGTATTGCTTCTAGTTTTCTTGAATTCCATCTGCTTACTTCACACATTATACTTGAGTAAGACACGTTTCTAGAACATACAATATCTGTCTATCACACCATGTTCTTACATCATATTACTACTGTTGTGTAACCTGCAACAATCACTTATCATAAGACATGTTTGACTTTGGAGTGTGATATAGGTTATATCTCACATTCTTTTCTAGCTTGTACTACTAATTTGTTGAAATGGCACTTATGACGAGACAGTTTTCACTTGGTAGAGTGATATTCGTTGCATCTTTCATATAGTGTCTAGCTTTCATTGCTTCTAATTTGTTGAAATGCCTTCTCCTTAGTTTACACATCATAAGCTGTGAATATCCAATGTTGTGAATATGCAATGGCACTAATGACGAGAGACCTCTAACATGGTAGTGTGATGTTGTTTGCATCCTGCATATGATTTATTTCTTGTACTGCTTCACATTTGTTTAAACGCCATTTATGATGAGACACTGTTAACTTGGCAGAGCAACATTTGTAGCATCTTTCATATGGTGTCTACCTTCCATTGCATTGCTTTTAATTTGGTGAAATGTCTTCTTCTTAGTTTACACATCATAGTTCTGGTTATCTCTTCCGTCCTGTTTTTCATACATATTACATCCTCCTATCATGTGGTTGTCTAACATCAAAGTTCAATTCGTCTGCATCACACATCAATTTGTTCTGAAGAACTAAATTGTTATTCATTTTTCTTGTCGGCTTGACTTAACATGGCACAGAGAAAGAGGAAGAAACACAGAATGGCAGGGAATGAGAAGCGGATGAATCCTGCAGATTCTGCTGGTACTGATAGTGCAATAGAAGGTCAAAGTCCAGCAGAAAATTCTACAAACACGGCATCCCATGCTACACGAGTTGCAAAAAAGACAAACAGAAACAAATAGCTGCCACCAAATAAGCAGAGACAGCCCTAGTTCTTGCAACACCAACCATAGTACTACCAGCTGCACGACGTACTCGTGCGTCAACTGAGCTAGCAGCACGTTCCCAAGCTCCCTTGCCACCTGACACTACTTTGAAGGAAATATGCCATAGAGGCAATAATAAAGTTATTATTTATTTTCTTATATCATGATAAATGTTTATTATTCATGCCAGAATTGTATTAACCGGAAACATAATACATGTGTGAATACATAGACAAACAGAGTGTCACTAGTATGCCTCTACTTGACTAGCTTGTTAATCAAAGATGGTTATGTTTCCTAACCATGGACAAAGAGTTGTTATTTGATTAACGGGATCACATCATTAGTTGAATGATCTGATTGACATGACCCATTCCGTTAGCTTAGCAACCGGTCGTTTAGTATGTTGCTATTGCTTTCTTCATGACTTATACATGTTCCTATGACTATGAGATTATGCAACTCCCGTTTACCGGATGAACACTTTGTGTGCTACCAAACGTCACAACGTAACTGGGTGATTATAAAGGTGCTCTACAGGTGTCTCCAAAGGTACTTGTTGGGTTGGCGTATTTCGAGATTAGGATTTGTCACTCCGAATGTCGGAGAGGTATCTCTGGGCCCTCTCGGTAATGCACATCACTTAAGCCTTGCAAGCATTGCAACTAATGAGTTAGTTGCGGGATGATGTATTACGGAATGAGTAAAGAGACTTGTCGGTAACGAGATTGAACTAGGTATTCGATACCGACGATCGAATCTCGGGCAAGTAACATACCGATGACAAAGGGAACAACGTATGTTGTTATGCGGTCTGACCGATTAAGATCTTCGTAGAATATGTAGGAACCAATATGGGCATCCAGGTCCCGCTATTGGTTATTAACCGGAGACGTGTCTCGATCATGTATACATTGTTCTCGAACCGTAGGGTCCGCACGCTTAACGTTACGATGACAGTTATTATGAGTTTATGTATTTTGATGTACCGAAGGTTGTTAGTCCTGGATGTGATCATGGACATGACGAGGAGTCTCGAAATGGTCGAGACATAAAGATCGATATATTGGAAGCCTATATTTGGACATCGGAATCGTTCCGGGTGAAATCAGGATTTTACTGGAGTACCGGGGGGTTACCGGAACCCCCCCGGGGGGGTTATTGGGCCTACATGGGCCATAAGGGAGAAGAGGAGGGCCGACCAGGGCAGGCCGCGCGCCCCCTCCCCCCGTAGTCCGAATAGGACAAGGAAGGGGGGCGGCGCCCCCCTTTCCTCTTCCCCTTCCCCCTTTCCTTCTCCAACAAGGCAAGACGGGGGGAGTCCTACTCCCGGTGGGAGTAGGACTCCTCCAGGCGCACCCCAAGGGGGCCGGCCGCACCTCCCCCTCCCTCCTTTATATACGGGGGCAGGGGCGCACCCTAGAACACACAAGTTGATCTTCGTGATCGTTCCTTAGCCGTGTGCGGTGCCCCCCTCCACGATATTACACCTCGGTCATATTGTAGCAGTGCTTAGGCGAAGCCCTGCGACGGTTGAACATCAAGATCGTCACCACGCCGTCGTGCTGACAAAACTCCTCCCCGAAGCTTTGTTGGATCGGAGCCCGGGGTGCGTCATCGAGTTGTACGTGTGTCAAGAACTCAGAGGTGCCGGAGTAACGGTGCTTGGATCGGTTGGACCGGGAAGACGTATGACTACTTCCTCTATGTTGTGTCAACGCTTCCGCTTCGGTCTACGAGGGTACGTAGACAACACTCTCCCCTCTCGTTGCTATGCATCACCATGATCTTTCGTGTGTGAAGGAATTTTTTTGAAATTACTACGTTCCCCAACAATGGCATCCGAGCCTAGGTTCTATGGTTTGATGTTATATGCACGAGTAGAACACAAGTGAGTTGTGGGCGATATAAGTCATACTGCTTACCAGCATGTCATACTTTGGTTCGGCGGTATTGTTGGATGAAGCAGCCCGGACCGACATTACGCGTACGCTTACGCGAGACTGGTTCTACCGCCGTGCTTTGCACACAGGTGGGTAGCGGGTGTCAGTTTCTCCAACTTTAGTTGAACCAAGTGTGGCTACGCCCGGTCCTTGCGAAGGTTAAAACAGCACCAACTTGACAAACTATCGTTGTGGTTCTGATGCGTAGGTGAGATTGGTTCTTGCTTAAGCCCGTAGCAGCCACGTAAAACTTGCAACAAACAAAGTAGAGGACGTCTAACTTGTTTTTGCAGGGCATGTTGTGATGTGATATGGTCAAGACATGATGCTAAATTTTATTGTATGAGATGATCATGTTTTGTAACTTAGTTATCGGCGACTGGCAGGAGCCATATGGTTGTCGCTTTATTGTATGCAATGCAATCGCCCTGTAATGCTTTACTTTATCACTAAGTGGTAGCGATAGTCGTAGAAGCATAAGATTGCCGAGACGACAACGATGCTACGATGGAGATCAAGGTGTCGCGCCGGTGACGATGGTGATCATCACGGTGCTTCAAAGATGGAGATCACAAGCACAAGATGATGATGGCCATATCATATCACTTATATTGATTGCATGTGATGTTTATCTTTTATGCATCTTATCTTGCTTTGATTGATGGTAGCATTTTAAGATGATCTCTCACTAATTATCAAGAAGTGTGCTCCCTGAGTATGCACCATTGCCAAAGTTCGTCGTGTCCAGACACCACGTGATGATCGGGTGTGATAAGCTCTACGTCCATCTACAACAGGTGCAAGATATGGCCTCGGAACACGGAGACCGAAAGGTCGAGCATGAATCATATAGTAGATATGATCAACATAGTGATGTTCACCATTGAAAGCTACTCCATTTCACGTGATGATCGGTTATGGTTTAGTTGATTTGGATCACGTGATCACTTAGAGGATTAGAGGGATGTCTATCTAAGTGGGAGTTCTTAAGTAATATGATTAATTGAACTTAAATTTATCATGAACTTAGTACCTGATAGTATCTTGCTTGTCTATGTTGATTGTAGATAGATGGCCCGTGCTGTTGTTCCGTTGAATTTTAATGCGTTCCTTGAGAAAGCAAAGTTGAAAGATGATGGTAGCAATTACACGGACTGGGTCCGTAACCTAAGGATTATCCTCATTGCTGCATAGAAAAGTTACGTCCTGGAAGCACCGCTGGGTGCCAGGCCTGCTGCTGATGCAACTGACGATGTTAAGAACGTCTGGCAGAGCAAAGCTGATGACTACTCGATAGTTCAATGTGCCATGCTTTACGGCTTAGAACCGGGACTTCAACGACGTTTTGAACGTCATGGAGCATATGAGATGTTCCAGGAGTTGAAGTTAATATTTCAAAAGAATGCCCGGATTGAGAGATATGAAGTCTCCAATAAGTTCTATAGCTGCAAGATGGAGGAGAATAGTTCTGTCAGTGAGCATATACTCAAGATGTCTGGGTATTGTAATCACTTGATTCAACTGGGAGTTACTCTTCCGGATGATAGCGTCATTGACAGAATTCTCCAATCACTTCCACCAAGCTACAAGAGCTTCGTGATGAACTATAATATGCAAGGGATGGATAAGACAATTTCCGAGCTCTTCGCAATGCTAAAGGCTGCTGAGGTAGAAATCAATAAAGAGCATCAAGTGTTGATGGTCAATAAGACCACTAGTTTCAAGAAAAAGGGCAAAGGGAAGAGAAAGGGGAACTTCAAGAAGAACAGCAAGCAAGTTGCTGCTCAGGAGAAGAAACCCAAGTCTGGGCCTAAGCCTGAAACTGAGTGCTTCTACTACAAGCAGACTGGTCACTGGAAGCGGAACTGCCCCAAGTATTTGGCAGATAAGAAGGATGGCAAGGTGAACAAAGGTATATGTGATATACATGTTATTGATGTGTACCTTACTAGAGCTCGCAGTAGCACCTGGGTATTTGATACTGGTTCTATTGCTAATATTTGCAACTCGAAACAGGGACTACGGATTAAGCGAACACTGGCAAAGGATGAGGTGACGATGCGCGTGGGAAATGGTTCCAAAGTCGATGTGATCGCAGTCGGCACGCTACCTCTACATCTACCTTCGGGATTAGTATTAGGCCTAAATAATTGTTATTTGGTGCCAGCGTTGAGCATGAACATTATATCTGGATCTTGTTTGATGCGAGACGGTTATTCATTTAAATCAGAGAATAATGGTTGTTCTATTTATATGAGTAATATCTTTTATGGTCATGCACCCTTAAAGAGCGGTCTATTTTTTATGAATCTCGATAGTAGTGATACACATATTCACAATGTTGAAGCCAAAAGATGCAGAGTTGATAATGATAGTGCAACTTATTTGTGGCACTGCCGTTTAGGTCATATTGGCATAAAGCGCATGAAGAAACTCCATACTGATGGACTTTTGGAACCACTTGATTATGAATCACTTGGTACTTGCGAACCGTGCCTCATGGGCAAGATGACTAAAACGCCGTTCTCCGGTACTATGGAGAGAGCAACAGATTTGTTGGAAATCATACATACAAATGTATGTGGTCCGATGAATGTTGAGGCTCGTGGCGGATATCGTTATTTTCTCACCTTCACAGATGATTTAAGCAGATATGGGTATATCTACTTACTGAAGCATAAGTCTGAAACATTTGAAAAGTTCAAAGAATTTCAGAGTGAAGTTGAGAATCATCGTAACAAGAAAATAAAGTTTCAACGATCTGATCGTGGAGGAGAATATTTGAGTTACGAGTTTGGTCTACATTTGAAACAATGCGGAATAGT
The DNA here is from genome assembly GCA_032464435.1 of Aegilops umbellulata. Lineage (NCBI taxonomy): Eukaryota > Viridiplantae > Streptophyta > Magnoliopsida > Poales > Poaceae > Aegilops > Aegilops umbellulata. The sequence continues at coordinate 340,344,902 of CP136058.1, forward strand.
TTCGCAACTCACGCCACCCGGAACACCACAGCGTAATGGTGTGTCCGAACGTCGTAATCGTACTTTACTTGATATGGTGCGATCTATGATGTCTCTTACAGATTTACCGCTATCGTTTTGGGGTTATGCTTTAGAGACAGCCGCATTCACATTAAATAGGGCACCATCAAAATCCGTTGAGACGACGCCTTATGAACTATGGTTTGGCAAGAAACCAAAGTTGTCGTTTCTTAAAGTTTGGGGCTGTGATGCTTATGTGAAAAAGCTTCAACCTGATAAGCTCGAACCCAAATCGAAGAAATGTGTCTTCATAGGATACCCAAAGGAGACTGTTGGGTACACCTTCTATCACAGATCCGAAGGCAAGACATTCGTTGCTAAAAATGGATCCTTTCTAGAGAAGGAGTTTCTCTCGAAAGAAGTGAGTGGGAGGAAAGTAGAACTTGATGAGGTAAATGTACCTGCTCCCTTGTTGGAAAATAGTACATCAAAGGAACCGGTTTCTGTGACGTTAAAACCAACTAGTGAGGAAGTTGATGATGATGATCATAGAACTTCAGATCAAGTTGCTACAGAACCTCGTAGGTCAAACAGAGTAAGATCCGCACCAGAGTGGTACGGTAATCCTATTCTGGAAGTCATGCTACTAGATCATGATGAACCTACGAACTATGAAGAAGCGATGGTGAGCCCAGATTTCGCAAAATGGCTTCAAGCCATGAAATCTGAGATGGGATCCATGTATGAGAACAAAGTGTGGACTTTGGTTGACTTGCCCGATGGTCGGCAAGCAATTGAGAATAAATGGATCTTCAAGAAGAAGACTGACGCTGACGGTAATGTTACTTTCTACAAAGCTCGACTTGTTGCAAAAGGTTTTCGACAAGTTCAAGGGATAGACTACGATGAGACCTTCTCACCCGTAGAGATGCTTAAATCTGTCCGAATCATGTTAGCAATTGCCGCATTTTATGATTATGAAATTTGGCAAATGGATATCAAAACTGCATTCCTGAATGGATTTCTGGAAGAAGAGTTGTATATGATGCAACCAGAAGGTTTTGTCGATCCAAAGGCAGCTAACAAAGTGTGCAAGCTCCAGCGATCCATTTATGGACTGGTGCAAGCCTCTCGGAGTTGGAATAAATGCTTTGATAGTGTGATCAAAGCATTTGGGTTTATACATACTTTTGGAGAAGCCTGTATTTACAAGAAAGTGAGTGGGAGCTCTGTGGCATTTCTAATATTATATGTGGATGACATATTATTGATTGGGAATGATATAGAATTTCTGGATAGCATAAAGGGATACTTGAACAATAGTTTTTCAATTAAAGACCTCGGTGAAGCTGCTTACATATTGGGCATTAAGATCTATAGAGATAGATCAAGACGCTTAATTGGACTTTCACAAAGCACATACCTTGACAAAGTTTTGAAGAAGTTCAAAATGGATCAAGCAAAGAAAGGATTCTTGCCTGTATTGCAAGGTGTGAAGTTGAGTAAGACTCAATGCCCGACCACTGCATAAGATAGAGAGAAAATGAAAGATGTTCCCTATGCTTCAATCATAGGCTCTATCACGTATGCAATGCTGTGTACCAGACCTGATGTGTGCCTTGCTATAAGTTTAGCAGGGAGGTGCCAAAGTAATCCAGGAGTGGATCACTGGACAGCGGTCAAGAACATCCTGAAGTACCTGAAAAGGACTAAGGATATGTTTCTCGTATATGGAGGTGACAAAGAGCTCATCGTAAATGGTTACGTTGATGCAAGCTTTGACACTGATCCGGACGTTTCTAAATCGCAAACAGGATACGTGTTTACATTAAACAGTGGAGCTGTCAGTTGGTGCAGTTCAAAACAAAGCGTCGTGGCGGGATCTACGTGTGAAGTGGAATACATAGCTACTTCGGAAGCAGCAAATGAAGGAGTCTGGATGAAGGAGTTCATATCCGATCTAGGTGTCATACCTAGTGCATCGGGACCAATGAAAATCTTTTGTGACAATACTGGAGCGATTGCCTTAGCGAAGGAATCCAGATTTCACAAGAGAACCAAGCACATCAAGAGACGCTTCAATTCCATCCGGGATCTAGTCCAGGTGGGAGACATAGAGATTTGCAAGATACATACGGATTTGAATGTTGCAGACCCGTTGACTAAGCCTCTTCCACGAGCAAAACATGATCAGCACCAAGACTCCATGGGTGTTAGAATCATTACTGCGTAATCTAGATTATTGACTCTAGTGCAAGTGGGAGACTGAAGGAAATATGCCCTAGAGGAAATAATAAAGTTATTATTTATTTCCTTATATCATGATAAATGTTTATTATTCATGCCAGAATTGTATTAACCGGAAACATAATACATGTGTGAATACATAGACAAACAGAGTGTCACTAGTATGCCTCTACTTGACTAGCTTGTTCATCAAAGATGGTTATGTTTCCTAACCATGGACAAAGAATTGTTCTTTGATTAACGGGATCACATCATTAGTTGAATGATCTGATTGACATGACCCATTCCGTTAGCTTAGCACCCGATCGTTTAGTATATTGCTATTGCTTTCTTCATGACTTATACATGTTCCTATGACTATGAGATTATGCAACTCCCGTTTACCGGATGAACACTTTGTGTGCTACCAAACGTCACAACGTAACTGGGTGATTATAAAGGTGCTCTACAGGTGTCTCCAAAGGTACTTGTTGGTTTGGCGTATTTCGAGATTAGGATTTGTCACTCCGAATGTCGGAGAGGTATCTTTGGGCCCTCTCGGTAATGCACATCACTTAAGCCTTGCAAGCATTGCAACTAATGAGTTAGTTGCGGGATGATGTATTACGGAACGAGTAAAGAGACATGCTGGTAATGAGATTGAACTAGGTATTGGATACCGACGATCGAATCTCGGGCAAGTAACATACCAATGACAAAGGGAACAACGTATGTTGTTATGCGGTCTGACCGATAAAGATCTTCGTAGAATATGTAGGAACCAATATGGGCATCCAGGTCCCGCTATTGATTATTGACCGGAGACATGTCTCGGTCATGTCTACATTGTTCTCGAACCATAGGGTCCGCACGCTTAACGTTACGATGACAGTTATTATGAGTTTATGTATTTTGATGTATCGAAGGCTGTTCGGAGTCCCGGATGTGATCATGGACATGACAAGGAGTCTCGAAATGGTCGATACATAAAGATAGATATATTGGAAGCCTATATTTGGACATCGGAATCGTTCCGGGTGAAATCGGGATTTTACTGGAGTACCAGGGGGTTACCGGACCCCCCCCCCCCGGGGGTTATTGGGCCTACATTGGCCATAAGGGAAAAGAGGAGGGCCGGCCAGGGCAGGCCGCGTGCCCCCTCCCCCCTAGTCCGAATAGGACAAGGAAGGGGGCGCGGCGCCCCCCTTTCCTCTTCCCCTTCCCCCTTTCCTTCTCCAACAAGGCAAGAGGGGGGAGTCCTACTCCCGGTGGGAGTAGGACTCCTCCAGGCGCACCCCAAGGGGGCCGGCCGCACCTCCCCCTCCCTCCTTTATATATGGGGGCAGGGGGGAACCCTAGAACACACAAGTTGATCTTCGTGATCGTTCCTTAGCCGTGTGTGGTGCCCCCCTCCACGATATTACACCTCGGTCATATTGTAGTAGTGATTAGGCGAAGCCCTGCGATGGTTGAACATCAAGATCGTCACCACACCGTCGTGCTGACAAAACTCCTCCCCGAAGCTTTGCTGGATCAGAGCCCAGGGTGCGTCATCGAGATGTACGTGTGTCAAGAACTCAGAGGTGCCGGAGTAACGGTGCTTGGATCGGTTGGACCGGGAAGACGTACGACTACTTCCTCTACGTTGTGTCAACGCTTCTGCTTCGGTCTACGAGGGTACGTAGACAACACTCTCCCCTCTCGTTGCTATGCATCACCATGATCTTGCGTGTGCGTAGGAAATTTTTTGAAATTACTACGTTCCCCAACATACTTCCCAAGCACTCTTGACACAAGACGAGTTGTCAATATCAGATGAACCTTGTGAGCTTCAACAGCAAGAAGGTAGTTGCTGGAGTGAAGTTACAGTTGCATGCTTCTTTATATGTAGTCTCACAGTTTGATGTACACTAACACTTCCTATGTTTGTTGTTGGACTAGCACCTAGGCGCAAGAGGAAACAAACATCAGGGATAATGCTCGATAGGTTATCTAAATCTAGAGGAGGAAGAATGGAGATCCGTTTTGACGCAGGTTTAAAAAGGCCACGTGATGCTACAGAGTCAGCCAAGTTAGTATCAGAGGCAGCGATTGCTGTTAGGTGTCATGTACGTATCCTCCCAACATGGATTCAGTACAGGAATGACAAAGAGGAAACCCAGTTCAACACCTTCCTCGACCATTTATCTGTAAGTATGGTTATGTATGGAAACTAGTAATATCGTCTTGCTGTGTCCAATACTTTCTAGGTTGCTGATAATTAGACTCCCATAATTTTCAACAGATGAGGTTCAAGTTGGATAGCCAAGATGATGCAACCAGACAAGCTTGCACCCATGTTTTCAAGTCTGCTCTGCGACAATATCGGTATAACTTGAGGAAAACTCACTTTGAAGGCAAGGCTAACAGTGAACTTTCCCAAACATCTCCAGTGGAAAATATATCTGATGAAGACTGGAGAGGCCTCGTTAAACACTGGTCCGATCCGAAGTATCAGGTACATTATATATATATGTCATCAGATCACATGTTGAATTCATATTTACGCATGTGCCATACAAATCTATCTTCTTGTAAGTGAACTGTTCAAAGAACAAGGCCAACCATACGAAAGTGAAATTCCAACAAACGACAGGATCTCGTAGCTATATTGCACACTGCGAGGCTCTTGTAATTAGCTGTTGTTTCACTCTTTTCGTTGTACCATATTATCAGATCCATATTGACTTGTTCCAAATGCAGAGGAAAGCCCGCAAGGACCAAAAAGTACCTGAACCAAATGCTGTGGAAATCTTCAAGGACTGTCACACCAGCAAGAAGAAGGGCATGACTACACCAATCAAAGCCGCTATTGTAAGTCCTTAATCCTCATGCCTTTTTACTACTAGTTACTCTGACTTGTGCCTTGAACTGCATGGTTTGCAGTTAATGTCTATTACTCTTTTCAATTTTATACACAATTGTCTTAGCGTATCATTGCACCTTACAAGGTTTAAAAGAGAGGAGTGATGTTCCTTTGATCTTGACCCGTAATCTAGTTCCGTGCTGGACTTGCCCACACAACGTTACAATTGCATGTTTGTCTGTTCTCAGTTGTTTTGTGATATGAATGACGTCATACTATGCTTACCGTATTATAAACTTCGTCTCTTCATCCTTAGCCCTTAATACAATGTGAAGAAATAGACAATACATTAGCAATGGTTCATGGTCATATGTTTGGAACCTGGTTTTATTATGTACTTTGCAATAAAATACAACTAATATTTTACATGGGTTCACCAGAATAAGTTCTGTATATAGACCAAAGCTATTTTGTTTGGTTTTGCTGCCTCCTTAATATCTTCTGTTCTGGTACTACTAATGTAAAACCTCAACTTTTCAGCGAGCTATGGAAAAAATGGTGGAACCGCCACCTTCTGAAGGTGGCGAGGCAACTATAACCGCAATGTCAGCTCTTGCTGCAGTGGGTCAGTACCTATCCACTAACAGTGCCAAAAGCACGTTCCTGTGTAATACTGGGTTGGTTGTTAAGGCAATATCGTCCAAACTGCCTCATGATCATCATATGCAAGCTCAAAGCAATGTTGTATTTGCGCTCCAGACACAAGTCCATTCCCTAACAGAGACCCTTTGTGAAACAAGGAGAAACATTGCTCAATTTCGTCAAGATATGCATGGTTTTGAAACCAGACTATCAGACATTTGCTATGTTGTTCAGGAGCCTAGGGGAACTTAAGGCGAGGGTTATGGTGCTCCATCGGACAATACAGCATGAAAACGTAACAGTCAGATCAAATGAACTGAGCTTCTGAACTTCTAGTGGTGCATTTATCTACTAGACTGTTAAGTTTTATGCCAACCTTCCTTTTGTTCTATAGTTGTAATTTGTTTTGGTGCGATACAAAATGTATTCTTAACATGCAGCCACCGCCTGAAGAAAACAGCAAGCCATTTTTGTATAGTGTAGGGTGTTCCCTATATTTGCGCTGGTGGCAATCTTTGATGCCGAGTGGATGTAATCTGTGCAATCGCCTTAATAGCCTAGTGTTAGTTTCGGCCTTATTTATTTCCTAGTCTTCTTTTTCCCTGGTTTGCTAGTGGCTGCAACTACCATGGGCCATATACGGGCCGTAGGATCCATGGGTCTCCTACGGGCCGTCGATAAATGGGACTGTAATCGGTGGGCCTCGGGCCGTCGGATAAATGTGTCTCCATGGGCCATAATCGGGCGTAATTGGTATCGGCCCAGCACGGTAACAGGCCGTAGGACAGCAAAGGCTTAATTCTATCACAGGCATAATGGGTCGTTAATGGGCCAGAATATAGGATGGTCTGGAAACAGCGCAACGGGTTAACAGGCCAGAAACGGGCCGACTCTTGCCATGGGCCGATTTTGGCCCATTATGGTAACAGGCCAGTAACGGGCCGACTCTTGCCATGGGCCGAATTTGGCCCATTAGTGGAACAGGCCAGTAACGGGCCGACTCTTGCCATGGGCCGAATTTGGCCCTTTAGGGGAACAGGCCAGTAACGGGCGGGAAGTAATCGAGGACCGAAAAGGAGCCCAAGAACGTGTGGGCCGTCAATAGGCCGAAAGCTAACACGGGCTGGAAACGGCCCATGTAAATCACGGGCCATTAACAGGTATAAAGAAAATTACTATTCATTATGGGCTAGACTCACCGTGGGCCTGTAATGGGCCGAAAGATACGAAGGCCTCATATGGGCCGAAAGACGTCGTGGGCCATACATGGGCCGAAAGCGAAATGGGCTGGACGGCTGGTATTATATTCGACGACCCACATGACGTTGTTGGGCCGATTTCTTTTAGGGCCTAATGGGCCGTGAGTTATCGGGCTGTAAAATGGCGAAGAGACCGTTAACAGGCTTTTCATGGGCCAGCCCGTTAACTTTTAACCAAGTCAAACGGGCCGGCTCTGTAAGCTAAATGGGCCACTATTGGGCCGTGCCACGTGTCGACATATCATAGGCGCCTATCTGACCCACTGATGAGCTGACACGTGTTTCGTCCGGCCAATAAGAATTTTACACGTGGAAATTTCCCATTGGTCGGGGCTGTTAACGGGTTATCGGATCCAAAACCCGGCCCGATAGCTTAACGGCGTTCCGTTACGGTGGATGCCACGTGTCTGTCACCCTTGACGAAAGCACTTCTGTGACGCGCGATTTATCGTCATGGAAGTGGACACTTCCGTGATGATAATTTTGGTAATGTCATGGAACACTTCTACGACAGCACAGGTATGACTATCTTGATTCTGTCATAAATTTGTCATGGATGTACATGCATGACAAAAAAAAGCGACCTACTGTGACAAACACGTATCATCACGGAAGTGTATTTTTTTGTAGTGCGCCCAAGTTCGCATTCCCCACCTCAACCTTCTCCAACCATGTCCGGAGCGGGAGGCAGGTGGATGGTCTCCTCCGTCACGGAGGGACACATCAAGAAGCTAAGGAGAGACCGATACTTGTCCGACGACATCGCGCACCGGCTCCCCGACGAGGGGCAGCTCATCCCCAGCCCCAGGCCCCATGAGAGGGTGGTGTTCCTCACCCATTTCCTCCACGGACTAGGCTTCCCTCTCCATCCATTCGTCCGGGGGCACATGTTCTACTACGGCCTGGACTTCCACGATCTGGCCCCGAATTTCATCCTCAATATCTCAGCGTTTATCGTCGTGTGTGAGGCCTTCCTCTGCATCCAGCCCCACTTTGGCTTATAGCTGAAGACCTTCAATGTCAAGCCGAAGGTACTGGGCGGCCGCCAGGTGGAGTGCGGAGGCGCCATGGTGGGCAAGATGCCCAACGTCCTATGGCTCGAGGGCTCCTTCGTGGAGACCATAAAGGGGTGGCAATTGGGGTGGTTCTACATCACCGAGCCGCGTGACCCTGAATGGGTCGCAGCACCCGAGTTCCGATCCGTAATCCCTACGCGGCTCACCTCCTGGAAAGAGAAGGGCCTGTCGTGGGGTAGTTCGGGAGAGCTGACCGGACTCCAAACATGCGTCCAAAACCTAGTGAGCAAGAAGCTCAAACTCATCAACGTAGTCCAGGTCATGCTCATCCGCCGGATCCTCCCGTGCCAACAACGGGCTTTCAGCTTGTGGGAGTTCGACCCGGACCAACACCGAACTCTGAACAGGCTCTTCAACAAAACGTACGAAGATGCCTGGAAGGTGCTATTCAAGGGAGTCGAGGCTCCCGCTTCCGCCACCGAGGATTGCGGATTCAGCGCGCAGCGTCAAGCCAACACGGTAAGTTGTTTTACCTCTTACAGGATATTTGTCTTTCATAGTTTGACTCTATGCGGGATCTAAGCCCCCATGCCTTTGACAGGACTGGCTGAGGACGGCCGGACAAATCAAGGCTCCTTTGCCCGAAGACCCAGCGGACACCTGCTTGGCGGCGCTGCTGGTTCCGGCACCTTACGTGGTGCCAGAGAAGAAGGCCAAGAAGAAGGCCACGGGAACCCGGAAGAGTTCCCGGCGCCCGGTGGAGTCGGACTCATTGTCCGAAGACTCCGAGGCGCACTCCTCCCACGAAGACGAGGAGGAGGAAAGAGAGGTTTCTTCCCCAGCGGGGGAGAAAAGAAAAGGAAGGCTGCCCCAACTGGGGAGGCCGGAGGGTCCAAGAAGGGGAGGACCCTTCCTCCGGACTACAACACCAACACCGACGACGGCAAAGAGGAGTGGCCGCTCAGGGCCAAGCCCCTGGCGAAGTCGTACGTATTCGGACACGAGAGTGACTCATGGTGTTCCTTTATTGCACAGCTTCCCCTGATGTCGAATTTAATTATGCAGTCCGCCCCGCTACCTTCCCTCGCCCCACGGACGACGCCGAGGTGTTGTACCAAAATGTTCCAAGCAAAGGGGAGGTCGTCCTGGAGGCGCCGCAAGGCAACCTCCCGAACAGCAGGCTCAAAGGGAGCAAAGCTCCCAAGGGCTCCCAGTCCGGCCTTGGGCCGGACACCGCGCCGGAACCTTCAGCGGTTCCGGACTCCGGCAGGTGGCCCCCCACTAAGAAGGGCAAGCCTACTGTGCCGGTGGCCTCCACCCAACCGGAGGCGCCGGATAACTTGCTGGAGGTGCTTAACGGTGCCTCCATCGACGAGGAGCACCGCACTATCATGAGTGCGGTGATCCAGAAGGTTCAGTCCGCGAAGAGCGGGCTGACTGAGGCCTGTGCCAGCCTATTGACAGGCTTTGAGGTATGTAGAAAATATATGAAAATATTACCGCATAGACAGTAGCCCCTGATGCTCTGTTTGGCGTTCACAAGGAAAAGCCGAATAGAGGATCTAATAATATTCGCAGGAGTCTAACATAATTATGTCGATATGCGTATGCAGAATTCGCTGCTGGCCTCTACCGCACTGACTGCGGAGGTGGACACGCTGAAGCAGAACCTTGAGCGGTCCGAGTAAGAGCTCGGCCTTGCCAAGAAGCAGCTCGAGGAGAGTCAAGGTACGTAATGCCTTGTGTAAGTATATAAAAGATGCAGTTGCAAAAAATGACAGGATCGCTATTTGGTGTTCTAGGGGCCACGACTGAGGTGGCGACCCTGAAGCAAGCGCTTTCCGAGGCCGAAAAGAAGGCGGCCACGGAGCGCACTGAGCGGGAGAAACATGAGGCGCGAGTTGGCGAGGTACAGCAAGAGCTCCAGGCTCTCGTGAAGAAACACGAGAGTTTGGAGCTTGACTCAAAGACGCGAGAGTCCGAGCTCACGGCGGCCCTTGAAAGCTCCAAGTCTGCCAAGGCCGAAGCCCAGAAAGCCCTCCAGGAAGTTTGAGGCGATGAAGAAGATAGCGGCGGGTAAGGCATTCTTTATGCAAGGCAAGCACGTAAAAGTGAATTACTTGTTACTTACCCGAGTCCGGAGCTCTCCAGGAGCATTCGCAGATTTGCCCCATAGCATGTCAGATGCCACCGCCTTCTATCGGGCCGAGGAGGGAAGCTCGACGGAGAAGAAGTTCTGGTCTCAGTATACTGAGGCCGGACTCCCTATGCCCTTGAGCGACCAGCTGAAGCAGCTGGTCGAGCTCCATAAGGTGGTCGAGCAGGCCATGAAGGGTCTCATAGTCCGGCTGTGGCCTGAGGAGGCCGTGCCTGGGAGCTACTTAGGGATGGTGAGGCGGCTGGTGGATGCATGTCCACGGCTTGAAGTCATCAAGCGCTCCATCTGCATCGAGGGTGCCCGTAGGGCGCTTGCCCGTGCTAAAGTGCACTAGGGCAAGATGGATGCTGAGAAGCTTGTGAAGGACGGGCTACCGCAGGGCAAGGAGCATCGCCACCCTGAGATGTATTACGAGGGCGTCCTGAAGGGTGCCCGCCTTGTGGCGGATGAATGCTCCAAGGATGTAATATTTGAGTAAACTTGTTCGTTTTATCCTGTGCGCTGAAAACTTGTTCATATGCGCTATGCAACGCTTGTTTTAATTTAAAATATTACCTTCTATGCGGCCGTTTATTAAATCTCAGAGATGGAGAGTCGTCGGCTTCTACCCCCATGCCACTAGTGCTGGGGTGTTCGGTATAAACCTAAGCACTCTTTTTCCCATTCTTGGGTCCTCCGAGGGAGGTGCTCAGCACAACGAACAAGGCAATCGGACTATAGTGCGTTATCACTCTCACTTAGCCAGAGAATTCTATAATTTTAAATTTCGGCGAAGCCCCTAGTGTTCAGAAGACCGAGTTCGGGGCGCTATACACGCCTGGGCCGGACATAGCCGACTCCTCGCTCTAAGCGGCATAAGTCTTTAGGGACTCGAATCCTCTCGAATCAGCGACCAGCTCTCGCCTTATCATGACAGTCAGTTTTAGCTTTCTCTACTGAGGTGCTTAGCCCAGCTCAACCGGGGCACAATCGCAGTAGTTCTCCCAGCGCTACCTTAGCCGATATAGCGGAACGTAAGGTAACCAAACATGGGAGCCAGGCAAACCCAACTATTGACCAAAGACATGATTCGGAGCTGATGCATATAATGCTATAAGTTCGAAGGGCCGCACTTGTGAAAGTGTTCGGACTTCTCACGCCGTATTATGGGGTGCTTGAGCCCCTGGCGTATTGACCGTACCAAAGTGTACGGGTGCTAAATGTCATAACTGAACATGTATATGAAAAAAAGGAATGGATAGAGAATGCAATAATAAGCTGAAGCTAAGCATTGTTTATTCGAAAAAGGCTGCGGTAAAAGCAGAATGATACAAATAGTGCGATAAGCAGAACGATACAAATAGTGTGAGCTGCAGGACGGTATGTAAGACAGGTATTTTGCTTGTTATAGAGACCACCTGGGAATTCGACGTAGCTTTCTGCCTCCTTGGTTGTTGCATTGTGTGTTCGGTGATTGTACTGCCGGACAGGCCTTCCAGAGAGTGGAGTCCTGAAAGTAAGAAAAAATGACAAAATTCGGAGCCCCTAGTGCGGTTGAGCCGCATTTTGGGCGTGCCGTGGCCGTGCCCCTCCCCCTGTGCCCATGGTATTTTTAGAGCGTAATTATGTACGCGTACTACTGATTCCGCAGTTTCGCGAGGGCTGGGGTTGGGGCCGCATTGCTACGCTTGCTCGGAACGTGCCAGGCGGTCTTGTTGTAGGTTACTCCGGGCGCGCTTGACGGTGTTCGGTCGTTTAATAGCTGGACTGGAGAATTGCCTTGAGAGGCTGCCTTGTACTTCCGCTGCGAGGGCCGCCGTATGCTCCTCTGTTCGGAGAGAGCGTTCGGTGTTTCCGTTGACCGTAATGACTCCTCGAGGTCCTGGCATCTTGAGCTTGAGGTATGCGTAGTGCGGCACCGCATTGAACTTTGCAAAGGCGGTTCGTCCGAGTAGTGCGTGATAGCCACTGCGGAACGGGACTACGTCGAAGATTAACTCCTCGCTTCGGAAGTTATCCGGGGATCCAAAGACCACTTCAAGTGTAACTGAGCCTGTGCAGTTGGCCTCTACTCCTGGTATGACGCCCTTGAAGGTCGTTTTTGTGGGTTTAATCCTTGAAGGGTCTATTCCCATTTTGCGCACTGTATCCTGATAAAGCAGGTTCAGGCTGCTGTCGCCGTCCATAAGGACTCGAGTGAGGTGAAATCCGTCAATGATTGGGTCTAGAACCAATGCGGCGAATCCGCCATGGCGGATGCTAGTGGGGTGGTCCCTTCGATCAAAAGTGATCGGGCAGGAGGACCATGGGTTGAACTTTGGGGCGACTGGCTCCAACGCGTATACGTCCCTTAGTGCACGCTTCCGCTCCTTCTTGGGGATGTGGGTTGCGTATATCATGTTCACCGTCCGCACTTGTGGGGGGAAGCCCTTCTATCCACTATTGTTCAGCGGCCGGGGCTCCTCCTCGTCGTCGCTGTGTAGCCCCTTTGTCTCTGTTTTCTGCATTTAACTTGTCGGCCTGCTTGAACACCCAACAATCACTGTTGGTGTGATTGGCTGGTTTTTCGGGGGTGCCATGTATCTGGCACGAGCGATCGAGTATACGGTCCAAACTAGACGGGCATGGAGTGTTTCTTTTGAATGGCTTTTACCGCTGACCGGGTTTAGAGCCTCTGAGTCCGGCATTAACTGTCGTATCTTTAGCATTGTCGCTATTAATGCGGCGCTTGTGCTTGTTACGACGCGACCTGCCATTGCTGTCCTTGGTATCCGAATTACCCGGGCTCTTGGACATGTTATTGCTACGAGCCAGCCAGCTGTCTTCTCCCATGCAAAAGCGGGTCATGAGCGTCGTGAGGGCTGCCATAGATTTCGGCTTTTCCTGTCCAAGGTGTCGGGCAAGCCACTCGTCATGGATGTTATGCTTGAAGGCTGCTAGGGCCTCTGCGTCCGGAAGGTCAACGATTTGATTTTTCTTGGTTAGGAACCGTGTCCAGAATTGTCTGGAAGATTCTTCTGGCTGCTGAATTATGTGGCTCAGGTCATCGGTGTCTGGTGGTCGCACATAGGTGCCCTGGAAATTGTCGAGGAATGCGGCTTCCAGGTCCTCCCAACAACCAATTGACTCTGCTGGCAAGCTGTTAAGCCAATGCTGAGCTGGTCCTTTAAGCTTGAGTGGGAGGTATTTGATGGCTTGTAGATCATCGCCACGGGCCATGTGGATATGAAGGAGATAGTCCTTGATCCATACCGCAGGATCTGTTGTGCCATCGTATGATTCAATGTTTACGGGTTTGAAACCCTCTGGGATTTGATGATCCATTACTTCATCTGTGAAGCATAGTGGGTGTGCGGCACCTCTGTACTGGGTTATATCACGACGTAGCTCAAATGAGCTTTGTCTGTTGTGTTCGGCCCGGTCGGATTTACTGTATCCGACGTGACGGTTATCGTCTCGTGTCATGAGGCGCCCGCGCGAACCGTAGATCGATCTTGTTTGCCTTGCCTTCTCCTCCAACATATCTCACAGGTCTAGCGCATCTCGCCGTGCCTTGGTATTTTTTGAGCGGCGCCGGGGTGCGGCTTGAGTGGAGGGCTGAGAGGCCTCTCTGTCGCAGCCGCGAGGTGGCCGGTCAGCCGCATCATGCGCTGGTGATGTAGGTTTTAGGTGCTTCCTCCTCTAATCGGGGTAGCAACTTGCACTTTGGGTAGCTCTTGGAGGGGCGTTCGAGTTCGTACTCCTCGGCCGCAAGGACTTTAGTCCATCTGTCGGCTAGCAAGTCTTGATTAGCTCTAAGTTGTTGTTGTTTTTTCTTAAGGCTACTCGCCGTGGCCATAAGCCTGCGCTTAAAGCGCTCTTGTTCGACAGGATCCTCAGGCACGACAAATTCGTCGTCGCCGAGGCTTGCCTCGTCTTCGGAGGGAGGCATGTAATTATCATCCTCTTCCTCTCTGTCTGCCGCCCTCTTAGGGGGGCTGGCTTCTCCATCCTCCTGCGCTGAATCTTGCTGGAGGGAGTTGTCTTCGGCACTGTCCGGGGTGTTATTGTCTCCCGTGCCGGTATCACCGTTTTTGCTTTGGCGGGACTTAGAGCGGCGCCGCTGACGCCGGCGCTTAGGTTGCTTCTTGGAGGGGTCATCCCCCATTGTTCCGTCGCCATTGCCTTCTTTGGGTATATCCACCATATATATGTCATATGACGAGGTGGCTTTCCAGTGCCCTATAGGCTCTAGTTCCTGTTCGTCTCCTACATCGTCGTCCATACTGTCGATGTCTTCGGAGTCGAAGTCTAGCATGTCGGTTAAATCATCGACAGTGGCTACGAAGTGGGTGGTGGGTGGGCGTCGAATTTCTTCGTCGTCCGCATCCCAATCCTGCCGGTCATAATCCGGCCAGGACTCTCCTGACAAAGAGAGAGACCTTAGCGAATTCAGAATGTCGCCGAAGGGCGAGTGCTGAAAGATAACCGCGGTGGTGAATTCCATGATCGGCGCCCAATCGGATTCGATTGGCAGGGGCGCGGAGGGTTCGGAGTCCGGAGAAGAGTCCGGCACCTTGGAGTCACGGGCTTCGCAGAGGATAAGGCTAGTGTTCGGCTCGATCGCCGTTGAGACTGCAGCCCCCGCGGCGGGGTCTAGCCACCCGCCCTCGATTGGCGCAGTTGGCTCCGAGCTAAAGGTCGGAGCGGATGTGGGTGCGGCCTCCAGGGCACTGTTCGGCGGCAGAGTTAAGTCATGCCCATCGTGACAGTGCGGCGTGCTCGGCTGTGGCTCGAATCCGTCGAAGATCAAGTCTCTGCAGATGTCGGCCGTGTAATTCAAACTTCCAAATCTGACCTGATGGCCAGGGGCATAGCTTTCAATCTGCTCCAGATGGCCAAGCGAATTAGCCCGCAGTGCAAAGCCGCCGAATACAAAGATCTGTCCGAGGAGAAAAGTCTCACCCTGGACCGCATCGTTGTTGATGATCGGAGGAGCCATCGGGCCTAAAGATGACGACACAGAGGAACTCTCAATGAAAGCACCAATGTCGGTGTCAAAACCGGCGGATCTCGGGTAGGGGGTCCCGAACTGTGCGTCTAGGCGGATGGTAACAGGAGATAGGGGACATGATGTTTTTACCCAGGTTCGGGCCCTCTCGATGGAGGTAAAACCCTACTCCTGCTTGATTAATATTGATGATATGGGTAGTACAAGAGTAGATCTACCACGAGATCAGAGAGGCCAAACCCTAGATGCTAGCCTATGGTATGATTGTTGTTGTCCTACGGACTAAACCCTCTGGTTTATATAGGCACCGAAGGGGGCTAGGGTTACACAGAGTCGGTTACAATGGGAGGAGATCTACACATCCGTATTGCCAAGCTTGCATTCCACGCCAAGGGAAGTCCCATCCGGACACGGGACGAAGTCTTTAATCTTGTATCTTCATAGTCCAAGAGTCCGGCCAAAGGTTATAGTCCGGCTATCCGGACACCCCCTAATCCAGGACTCCCTCAGAAGGAGGGGGGTGCCGCCCCTTGCTAGTCCAAATAGGACCAGCCCATGGAGGGTGCACCGCCACCCCTTGAGGCCCTTCTCTCCTTTCCCGTACGGCCCATTAAGGCCCACTACTTCCCCCGGCGAATTCCCTTAACTCTCCGATACTCTGAAAAATACCCAAATCACTCGGAACCTTTCTGATTTCCGAATATAGCCTTCCAATATATCGATCTTTACCTCTCGACCATTTCGAGACTCCTCGTCATGTCCATGATCTTATCTGGGACTCCGAACAACCTTCGGTACATCAAATCACATAAACTCATAATACCAATCGTCATCAAACGTTAAGCGTGCGGACCCTACGGGTTCGAGAACTATGTAGACATGACCGAGACACCTCTCCAGTCAATAACCAATAGCGGAACCTGTATGCTCATATTGGCTCCTACATATTCTACGAAGATCTTTATCGGTCAAACCGCATAACATCATACGTTGTTCCCTTTGTCATCGGTATGTTACTTGCTCGAGATTCGATCGTCGGTATCACCATACCTAGTTCAATCTCGTTACCGGCAAGTCTCTTTACTCATTCCGTAATGCATCATCCCGCAACTAACTCATTAGTCACATTGCTTGCAAGGCTTATTGTGATGTGCATTACCGAGAGGGACCAGAGATACCTCGCCGACAATCGGAGTGACAAATCCTAATCTCGATCTTATGCCAACTCAACAAACACAATTGGAGACACCTGTAGAGCATATTTATAATCACCCAGTTATGTTGTGACGTTTGATAGCACACTAAGTGTTGCTCCGGTATTCGGGAGTTGCATAATCTCGTAGTCAGAGGAACATGTATAAGTCATGAAGAAAGCAATAGCAATAAACTAAACGATCATAGTGCTAAGCTAACAAATGGGTCTTGTCCATCGCATCATTCTCTAATGATGTGATCCCGTTCATTAAATGACAACACATGTCTATGGTTAGGAAACTTAACTATCTTTGATTAACGAGCTAGTCTAGTAGAGGCATACTAGGGACACTCTGTTTGTCTATGTATTCACACATGTACTAAGTTTCCAGTTAATACAATTCTAGCAAGAATAATAAACATTTATCATGATATAAGGAAATATAAATAATAACTTTATTATTGCCTCTAGGGCATATTTCCTTCAGTCTCCCACTTGCACTAGAGTCAATAATCTAGTTCACGACGTCATGTGATTTCACACCAATAGTTCACATCTTTATGTGATTAGTTCATATCTTCATGTGACTAATACCCAAAGGGTTACTAGAGTCAATAATCTAGTTCACATCGCTATGTGATTAACACCCAAAGAGTGATCATGTTTTGCTTGTGAGAGAAGTTTAGTCAACGGGTCTGCCACATTTAGAGCCGTATGTATTTTGCAAATTTTCTATGTCTACAATGCTCTACACGGAGCTACTCTAGCTAATCGCTCCCACTTTCAATATGTATCTACACTGAGACTTAGAGTCATCCAGATTGGTGTCAAAGCTTGCATCGACGTAACTCTTTGCGACGAACTCTTTATCACCTCCATAACCAAGAAACATTTCCTTATTCCACTAAGGATAAATTTTTACCTCTGTTCAGTGATCCACTCCTGGATCACTATTGTACCCTCTTGCCAAACTCATGGTGAGGTACACAATAGGTCTGGTACACAACATAGCATACTTTATAGAACCTATGTGTCGGGGGAAATCGGCTTCCTCGAACACCTATGGGGACCGAGCCCCTTTCTGGTTCGGCGGGGGGCGGAGGTCGCGCGAAGAGCGGATCGAGGCGATGCACACAAGGGGTTTACCCAGCTTTGGGCCGCACGGATGCGTAAAACCCTACTGCTGCTTTGTGGTTTGTATTGTGTTCTTGCTCGGAGGCGCGTGGTGCTACAGTACACACGAGCCGCTAGCGAGACCGAGCGTAAAAATGGGTGTCCTCCCCCTCTACGTGCGCATGGGGCCTCCTTTTATATCCTCAAGGGGTTACCCACAGGTGGCAGCGTAGGTGGGGGCAAAAATGGGAGAATGCTGTAGTGGGTACAGCTGCCTGCACAGTGGCTGTACAGTGCTATCATACCTAACTCTGACGGCGGGGGACAAGGGCATTAAATGCCCGTCCGCATCGCCCAGACGGCACAGGAAAAGGACCGTCAGGAGTGCCACCGTTTGCCACGATGGCTACTCTGTCAGCTTTGCTTCGCCACTGCATGCCCCTGGCTACACAGCCTCCCGCCACGTGCGCCTGGAATGCCCCCAGAGTGACAGGTTGGTGGATGAGCTGGAGCGCAGGCATAGGGTGGTAACTTGCCGCGGCAAGCGCCTTGCCGCGGTGGATGTCTTGTCGCGCCCGGGAGCTCGTCGCTCACTGGTCCTTGCCGGGACGCGCGGCGCGTCGCAGCGAGGCTCCTGTCGTGCCGTGGTTGGCCTTCCCGGCAAGCTCCTCTTGTCGGGGTCTTGTGCTTCGAGCGGCAGTCCCGGCAAGCTCCTCTTGCCGGGGCCTCGCTCTCTTCGGGTGGCCTCCCCGGCGAGCTCCTCCTGCCGGGGCCTTGGCTCAAATACTTTGTTCTTGAATGGCCCAAAAAGGGGGACCATGGAGGGTCTTGGCGATCACCTGGCAAGCCTTGCCGCGGGGTGCTACGACTGCCCGTGCACAAGTTCGGGGTACTAAGGTACCCCTACTTTAGTACACCGACAGGAGCCCCCGGGCCTGGGCCATACACGGTGCCGAGCGCTGTTGGGCCAGGCCCAAAACAGTGCACGGGCACGCGTCGCCTGGGTCACGCTGCATGTTTTTCTGCGTATGCCACGCCCTCTCCGAACGGTACACGTTGAACGCGGCATCGTGGGGAGAGGCGTGTGTGACGTGGGTGGCGTGCGCGGGGCTGAGCCCTGCAGGCATGCGTCACATCGCAATAAAAGGGGGACGGTTCGCGCCATCTTCATAAGTGGAGGGAGGTGTGGAGGCATGGCTCCTTCGCTGGACGGGGCCGAGGCACGGTCTCCGAGGCGTCCGCTCCCCATGATCACGGGGTGGGGAGAGGTCGCCTCACCCGTCGCCTCGGTCCTGCACGCCAGCCACGCGGCTTCCATGCACCTGGAGTTGCGGACGGTGGAGGCAGGAAACCGGGCCGTCGCGGGTCGAGGCAGCAGGCCGGTCCCAGTCGCCTGGCCTTCCTGCGCCTTGATTGGCTGAGCGGGGCAGTCGAGCCCCCACCCTGCTCCTTTATAAAGAGCAAGAGGGGGGAGACGGGAACCCACACTCCTTCATCTTTTCTTTCCTCCAGCTTCTGATCCCCTCCCTCCATTCGCCATGGAGAAAGGGAATCCTGGTCCTTCATCGGTGGCGGCGAGGGTTGCCGCTAGGCAACGCGCCCCTCCTCCCCTTGCACCCGCGGTGGCGGAGCCAGCCGTAAGGGGAAGGGGGAGGGGGCGAGGTCGTGGACGAGGCCGAGGCGCTCGGGGGCGAGGCGGATGGGGCGACGCACCGGCCTCGCCTCCGCCAGCGGCTCCTCTTCTCACGGCGGTCCACATCGGGGACGACCCCTGCGAGTTCTTCGTCAGGCTGCGCCGGGCGCCTCGTCGTCGCCTCCGCCTCCCGGCTCCATTCGCTAGCGTGATGGAGATGGAACAACCTGAGACGCTGAGACTGCGCATGAGAGGCTGCGGGATCAGTGGCGCGCGAGTCCACGTCGAGTCCCCAGCCCCCGGCGTGATGTATCTTGGTCGAGGGTGGAAGACGTTCGCCCGTATCCAGAGCTTGACGGAGGGGTTCACCCTCCATTTTAAGTTGATGGAGGGCGATCTCCTCTCCGTCAAGGCCTTCGGGGACTTCGGGACCCGGGCCCGGTGCTGCGTGGATAGCTCCTCCGATAGCGAAGGCTCCTCCTCGAGCGAGAGTGACGAGGAGGGGAGCGACAGCGACGACGAGGGTGGCGGTCGTCGGGATGACGGGTCCGACTAGGCGCCGGTCGCGGCTTCGCGTGGCACCGGCGACCCCATCATCCGTGTCGCCGGCTCCTTGAACTCCCCGGGGTCGTCTTCTTGGGCGGCTGGAGTGGCGAGGCTGCGGAAGAGGAAGAGGGCAGGCGGCAAGGCCATCAACTCGGAGTACGAGGGCTAGATGCCTTCGACAGCGTGTTGACGTCCCGCTGCCTCATCTTCGAGCTCCACTTCCGGCGCCGTCGTCACCATCCAACCTCCGGAGCCCCTGGACGGCCCTCCGGGCGTTCTGTTGGTGTCTTCTGCCGCCCGTAGCTCACCTAGGCGCCCCTTTTGCCCTTCTCGCCTCCTTGCCCTACCTCCTGAGGAGAGAGACAAGAAAGGGATTACGGGCACCTTATCTTTTTTCCATCTGTAAGCCCTCGGGCCTTAGTTGCATTTAAAACTTGTAATCCCATCTTTCATGTTTTTCATTCTCTCCAAACTGTACCTGAGCGGAATGTTTTCAATGAAAAGGGGATGTTTGCCGGGTCATTTGTCCCATGGGTGAAACCCATGCCAAGGAGTGAATCCTTTATATCGTTACGATAGACATTTCTTTGCCCGGCAACAGGCCCTGCCGTCTTCCCGCGCCACTCGACCTTTCTCACGCCCTTGGCGGAGGCAGGGAGAAGGCAGGTTCTGGCCCCTTGCTTCGCCCCTTTGCCACCGTGACTACTACCAAAACGGGCCCCAGGAACACGCTCTGGGGCCTGTCGTTAAGGGAGCACGGTAGCTTTTAGGAGGAAACAAGGTTTTCGTATTCCACAGTTCATAAGAGAATGCATGACAAGGGATGCAAAAACTTATCTGGGATAGCAGCCACCGGCAACTTTGGCTTGCCGCGGGCGAATCCTTGTACTTGCAGCCCCCGGCAACACTGGTTTGCCGGGGTCCAGATGCTGGCCCGCCCTTCTCCTCTTCTTCGTCCTTTAGCGGTCCGGCCAGGATATGCAAAACCCTGCGAACCAAAGGGAACGAAAGGACAGGAAAAGGGGACGCAGACTCGACCTCTAATATAGGGGTTAGCAGCTGTTAGGCACTATCAACCCTAACCAAGGACGAGACTCGACTCAGCATGCATGCTAAAACTTAGGGCGCCAGCGCTTCATTAACTGCTGCTCAGGGTCTGCGCCTGGCTTTGTACAAAGGATTACATGCAACTGCGGCAAGACTTGTACAAAAGGTTGGTTGCCGGACAGGGTCCGACAACCGCGCCTTACGGGTAAAACTTAGGAAGATGCTCAATATTCCAGGAATTGCTCACCGGAGTGCCATCTTCGGTCTCGAGGCGGACAGCACCGGGCCTCGTGACTCGTCTCACCCGGTAAGGGCCTTCCCACTTCGGCGTCAACTTGTTGTGTCTCTTGGCGGACGGAGCGCGCCGAAGAACAAGGTCGCCTTCCTCGAAGCTTCTGGCTCTAACTTTGCGGCTATGGTAGCGACACAAAGCTTGCTGGTAGCAAGTGGCTCTCACAGCAGCCTGAAGACGATCTTCCTCGAGGAGCAGCACGTCATCTTCACGCAGCCGCTCTTGCTCAAGCTCATCATAAGCGAGCACTCGAGGTGACCCGTATACGAGTTCCGTGGGGGTAACTGCTTCTGCTCCATAGACTAGAGCAAATGGTGTCTGGCCGGTGGCTCGATTTGGCGTCGTTCTGATCGACCAAAGAGTCACCGGCAGCTCCTCGATCCAGTTTCTTCCGCACTTGTGCAGCCTGTCGAAAGTTCTGGTCTTGAGCCCGCGCAGTACTTCGGCATTGGCCCTCTCCGCTTGACCGTTGCTCCTGGGATGAGCAACAGAAGCGAAGCAGACCTTGGCGCCGAGATCTTGGACGTATTGCGTGAAGGCGCGGCTCGTGAATTGCGTACCGTTGTCGGTGATGATCCTATTGGGGATCTCGAAGCGGCAAACAATCGACCTGAAGAACTTGATGGCTGACTGTGCTGTCACCTTCCTCACTGGTTCCACTTCCGGCCACTTTGTGAACTTGTCGATTGCGACATACAAGTACTCAAAGCCCCCGACAGCTCGGGGGAAGGGGCCGAGGATGTCGAGCCCCCAGACCGAAAATGGCCAGGATAAAGGGATCGTCTGGAGAGCTTGAGCTGGCTGGTGTATCTGCTTGGAATGGAACTGGCACGCTTCACACTTGGTTACTTGTGCAGTTGCATCCTGGAGGGCTGTCGGCCAGAAGAAACCTTGCCGGAACGCTTTGCCGGCAAGTGCTCTTGCGCCAATGTGGTGGCCACATATGCCTCCATGTATCTCTGCCAACAGCTTTTGTCCGTCTTCCCGGGGAATACACTTCAATTTCACCCTGTTGCGTCCTCTTCTGTACAGTGTGTCGTCGACAAACTGGTACATACTTGACTGCCGGGCTACTCTTTCTGCTTCTTCTTGCTCATCGGGAAGTTCTCCTGTCTGGAGAAAATGGACGATCTGTTGTGCCCATGCCGGAGCCTGTGGCTCGACGGCAAGGACTAAAGGCGCGTCTGCTGCTGCGGGAACACCTGCTTCCACGGCGAGGATCTGGGGCTCAGCCGGAGCTTGATGTTCCCCGGCAAGCTTGCCGGAGCGAAACTTGTCGGGAGCGCCTACTTCTACGGAACAAACCCTGGGGGTTGCCGGAGCAAACTGCTCCTTAGCATTCTTGGTGTCGATCTTGGGGACCTTCTTGGCGGCGGCTCCAGGGAGCTCTGCCGGAAGATAGTCGCCGAAGACCAACCTCCTCTTCTTGCTCTATCCGGTTGATGGTGTTACGGATGGCTGAGTCAGCTTGAGCACAAAAGTCCCTGGTTCCACAGGTAACTTAAGTGATGTGCACTTTGACAGGCCATCGGCAACGTCGTTCTCAGTTCTTGGAACGTGTTCCATTTGCAGGCCGTCAAAGCGCTCCTCTAGCTTCCTCACTTCATCAACGTACGCTTCCATCAACGGGCTTTGGTAATCCCTGTTCACTTGGCGGACGACAAGCTGCGAGTCTCCCCTGACAATGAGCTTCTTGATCCCAAGTTCTGCCGCGACCCTGAGACCGGCAAGCAAACCTTCATACTCTATTGTATTGTTGGTTGCTTGCTCCTTGGGAAAGTGCATTTGGACGATGTACTTGAGGTGCTCTCCGGTGGGCGCGACAAGCAGCACGCCGGCACCGGCGCCTTGCAGCGAGAAGGCCCCATCAAAGTACATCAACCACTCTTTGCTTGCTTCCTTGCCGGGGATGCTCGTCTCTGGAATTTCTTCGTCTGGCGTCGGTGTCCACTCTGCTATGAACTCTGCCAATGCTCTGCTTTGGATAGTTGAGGTGCTCTCGAACTTTAGGCCAAAGCTTGACAGTTCCAGCGCCCACTCCACGATCCTGCCTGTCGCTTCGGGATTCTGCAGTATCCTCTTTAGCGGAAAGCGAGTGACAACTGTGATCTCGTGTGCTTGGAAGTAATGGCGCAGCTTTCTCGAGGCCATAAGGAAGCTGAAAAGCAGTTTCTGCACACCAGAGTACCTTGACCTAGCCCCCTGCAAGAGGGAACTGACAAAGTAAACTGGGCGCTGCACCATTTTGTTCTTCTGCACCTCCTCTTGCGCCTGCGCAGATCCATCCTTGTCGGGGCCAGAGCTTGTCGGGGGAGCCCCCTGCTTGTCGCTGGATGCACTTGCCGCGGTTGCTAGCTCATCATCTACCTCCCTCTCCGCTACTAACGCAGCACTAACCACTTGATTGGTTGCCGCCAGGTATAGCAGCAACTTCTCTTGTGGTTTAGGCGCGACAAGTATTGGAGCGGAGGACGGGTATTTCTTCAAGTCCCGCAGCGCAGCCTCCGCTTCTGGAGTCCATTTTACTGGACCCGCCTTTTTCAAAACTTTGAAAAATGGCAGGGCGCGTTCTGCAGACTTGGAAATAAACCTGCTGAGAGCCGCCACGCAGCCGGCAAGCCTTCGTACATCCTAGACGCGTGTTGGTGCTTCAATCTGCTCGATGGCCTTGATCTTGTCGGGATTGGCTTCGATTCCCCGCTGAGACACGAAGAACCCGAGAAGCTTGCCGGAAGGGACTCCAAACACGCACTTCTCGGGGTTGAGCTTGAGGCTGATCTTGCGCAGGTTCGCAAAGGTCTCTTCTAAGTCTTGAATCAGGGTTGCCCTGTCTCTGCTCTTGACCACTATATCATCCATGTAGGCCTCCACGTTTCTGTGGATTTGTGGCTCAAAAGCGGTGTGGACAACCCTGGCAAATGTCGAACCAGCATTCTTCAGTCCGAAAGGCATCCGTACGAAACAGTACGTGCCATATGGAGTGATGAATGCGGTCTTCTCTTCATCTTCTTCAGCCATGAAGATCTGATGGTATCTTGAGTATGCATCAAGGAATGAAAGCAGGTCGCATCCGGCCGTGGAGTCAACAATCTGGTCAATGCGCGGCAAGGGAAACGGATCTTTGGGACAAGCTTTATTGACATCGGTGAAATCGATGCAAAGCCTCCATTTCCCGTTTGCTTTGCGCACGACAACAGGATTGGCCAACCACGTCGGATGGAGCACACCTCTGACGAGGCCAGCCGCTTCCAACTTCCTGATCTCTTCTGCAATGAACTCTTGGCGCTCCACTGCTTGTTTCCTGACTCTCTGCTTGACGGGCCGCGCATGAGGACAGACGGCAAGGTGGTGCTCAATCACTTTCCTAGGAACACCGGGGATGTCGGATGGTTGCCAGGCAAACACATCGACATTCGCCCGCAGGAAAGCAACAAGCGCGCTTTCCTATTTGGGGTCGAGAGTGGCACTGATGGTGAAGGTACCACCAGTGCCGTCCTCCTTGGCGGACACCTTCTTGGTCGTTGGCGGGGCTGCCATTGACTTCTTACTCTTGCCGGTGGAGCTCGATGGCGCGTCCTTGACGGTAGCGCAGCACTCCGAAGAGGTGCACTTGCCGGAGTGGGCACCAGAGCACTTGCCGAGCTTGGTCTTCTTCTTGCCGGCGGAGCTCGATGGCGCGTCCTCGACTGCATCGCAGCACTCCGAAGAGGTGCGCTTGCCGAAGTAGGCACCAGAGCACTTACCGGGCTTGGTTTTCTTCTTCCCTCCGGGAGCTTCAGCGGCAAGTGGCTTGTGATCCGCTGCGGCTGCTGCCTCCTGGTAGATCTTGCCGGCACAGATAAGGGCATCCTTCTTGTCGCCGGGGACAGAGATGACGCTTATCGGGCCTGGCATCTTGAGTATGTTGTATGCGTAGTGAGAGGCCGCCATGAACTTGGCGAGTGCTGGACGGCCGAGAATCCCATTGTAGGGCAATGGAAAATCAGCAACGTCGAAAGTGATCCTCTCTGTTCTGAAATTCAGCTCGCTGCCAAATGTCACTGGCAACGTTATCTCCCCCTTCGGCTTGCTCCTTCCCGGGTTGATTCCTTGGAACGTGCCGGTCTCTTCGAGCTCGCTGTCGGGGACTTGGAGTTTCTGGAGCACAACGGAGGAGATCAGGTTCAAGCCGGCCCCGCCGTCGACTAGCATCTTAGTGACCTTGAGGTTGCGGACTGTTGGTGAGACCAACATCGGCAAGCACCCGATCGCAGTTGTGCGGTCAGGGTGATCCTCAATATCGAAGACGATAGGCGTGCTGGACCATCTCACAGGCTTGCGTGACTCGACGGGTGGTTCCGCTGCATTGACTTCCCGCGCCCACTGTTTGAGCTGGCGGTGAGAAGTGTGCAGAGAAGCACCACCGTCCACGCATAAGACCTCTGTGGCTTTCTGAAACTCCTGCTCACTGGTCTCGACATCATCCATGTCTTCGTCTTCGTCGTCGTCTTCGTCCTTGTCGCGGCCGCGGGGAGGTCTGTCTGCTTGCTGCTGCTTGTCCTTGTCGCGGCGTCCTCCCTGGCCGGGACGCTTCGTGCCGGATCCTCCGCCACCTCCTCGAGCTTTCTCCTTGTCGCGCTGTTCGTACTCGGCCTTTTGCAGCTCGACGAGCCGCTCGACCTGCTTGCAACTCTGGAGGTCATGGCCCTTGGTGCGGTGGATCTTGCAGTACTGTTTGTTGGTGCCGTCCCGCTTGTCGGCGACCGCCACGGCCTGGCAGTTGGCGCATCCGGCAACCCCCTTGCCGGAGCTACCAGCCTGGGCCTTCTTGGCGGCGCCTTCATCGCCGGACTGCTCAACAACCAGTACTTCTTGGCTCTTCTTCTTCCTGCTGCTCTGCCGCTGGTTCTTCCTTGTCGGGGCGGTATCCTCACTGTCAGATTCTGTTGCTCCAATGTTCTCTCCGGGGAGTTTCCTCCCTTCCTCAGCACGTGCACACTTGTCGGCCAGGGCATATAGCTCGCTGACGTCTTTGATCTTGCACATCGCCATCTCCTCCCGCATCCTGCGGTTGCGCACGTTCTGATGGAACGCACTGATGACCGCGGCAGGGTGGACATCGGGGATGTTGTAGTGCACACGGCTGAATCTCTGAATGAACTTGCGCAGAGGTTCTCCCTCCTTCTGGACGAGCAGATGAAGGTCGCTCGCTTGGCCATGGGGTTTGTGGCCGCCTGTAAAGGCGCCAACAAACTGATGGCACAAGTCTGTCCAGGAGGTTATGGAGTTGTCCGGCAAGTGCATGAGCCAGGATCTGACGTTGGATTTGAGTACCAGCGGGAAGTAGTTGGCGAGGATCTTGTCGTCTCGCCCCCCGGCAGACTGCACCGCAATGGTGTAGATGCTGAGGAACTCCGACGGATGCGACTTGCCGTCGTACTTCTCTGGTACGTCTGGCTTGAAATTCTTCGTGCTGGGCCACTGGACTTGCCGCAGCTCACGGGTGAACGCAGGGCAACCTACCGCGTACGGCAGGTCGCCTGGTCCCCCCGGCGCATGCATGTCGACAGAGGGCCCAGCGCGCTCGTCTGATTGACGCCGCGTTTCTCTCCGACGCTCGATGCGAGTGCGAGCGTCCTCTTGCTTTCGTTCGTGAAGAACTTGGCGTTGATCGCGACGAGTTCACGGATTTGACGACGCGGTGGAGTCGTTGTCGTGATGGTTCCGGCGAGTCGGCGATCTCGGCCTCTGGGGCGGGGAATGCACGGTGGTTGCACCCCCACCGGTCTTAGCGCCATCGGTTCGCGCCTGGCCGACCTGCCGCGGCTGCGATGCACTGTGCTACCGCGGGGTGTCGCCGTTAGCGAAGCCGATGAGACTCTGTATCGTGGCCCTCCAGTCGTCGAGCTTGTCCGCCGTTGGAGGGTAATCTAGGAGCAGTTGAGCTCGTGCTAGAGCTTCTGCTGGAGTGGCGGGCAGTGGTGGCGAACGGCGCGTGGAGCGGGATGTGCTCGAACTCCTAACTATGTTAGAAGGAGCAGCACCCGGTCCAGGCAGTCGCGCCACGCTCGCGCCAACATGCTGGTGTGCATGCTGGCCTTGAACACCCTGGGATCCGCCAGCTCGATCTGGGTCCAGCGAGCGTATGGTACCGTGAGCGCCAGGATGCTGCTGGTCCCGCGCCTCCTGAGAGGGGCGCGGTGCGTGTTCGGACGCCGTGGCACCATGAGCTGGCTCGGCGACGTCCGTTCCGCCGCCGGTGCCGTCCCCACCACCCGTTTGCTCCAGGGGCGGTGGGTTCGACGCGGACGGACCAGCCACCTCTGGAGCTTTCTTCTTCGGTGGCATGTCGATGAAGATGATGGAAATCCAGCCTGTGCGGACGCCGGATCAGGTTCACACAACCTCGACGCCCCCTACCTGGCGCGCCAAAGATGTCGGGGGAAATCGGCTTCCTCGAACACCTATGGGGACCGAGCCCCTTTCTGGTTCGGCGGGGGGCGGAGGTCGCGCGAAGAGCGGATCGAGGCGATGCACACAAGGGGTTTACCCAGCTTCGGGCCGCACGGATGCGTAAAACCCTACTGCTGCTTTGTGGTTTGTATTGTGTTCTTGCTCGGAGGCGCGTGGTGCTACAGTACACACGAGCCGCTACCGGGACCGAGCGTAAAAATGGGTGTCCTCCCCCTCTACGTGCGCATGGGGACTCCTTTTATATGCTCAAGGGGTTACCCACAGGTGGCAGCGTAGGTGGGGGCAAAAATGGGAGAATGTTGTAGTGGGTACAGCTGCCTGCACAGTGGCTGTACAGTGCTATCATACCTAACTCTGACGGCAGGGGACAAGGGCATTAAATGCCCGTCCGCATCGCCCAGACGGCGCAGGAAAAGGACCGTCAGGAGCGCCACCGTTTGCCACGATGGCTACTCTGTCAGCTTTGCTTCGCCACCGCATGCCCCTGGCTACACAGCCTCCCGCCACGTGCGCCTGGAATGCCCCCAGAGCGACACGTTGGTGGATGAGCTGGAGCGCAGGCACGGGGTGGTAACTTGCCGCGGCAAGCGCCTTGCCGCGGTGGATGTCTTGTCGCGCCCGGGAGCTCGTCGCTCACCGGTCCTTGCCGGGACGCGCGGCGCGTCGCGGCGAGGCTCCTGTCGTGCCGTGGTTGGCCTTCCCGGCAAGCTCCTCTTGCCGGGGTCTTGTGCTTCGAGCAGCAGTCCCGGCAAGCTCCTCTTGCCGGGGCCTCACTCTCTTCGGGTGGCCTCCCCGGCGAGCTCCTCCTGCCGGGGCCTTGGCTCAAATACTTTGTTCTTGAATGGCCCAAAAAGGGGGACCATGGAGGGTCTTGGCGATCACCTGGCAAGCCTTGCCGCGGGGTGCTACGACTGCCCGTGCACAAGTTCGGGGTACTAAGGTACCCCTACTTTAGTACACCGACACTATGAATGAGGCATAGGGAATGACTTTAAGTCTTTACTCATTCTCTTTCTATTTTTTGCCGTGGTCGGGTTTTGAGTCTTTACTCAACTTCACACCTTGCAACACAGGCAAGAACTCCTTCTTTGACTGTTCCATTTTGAACTACTTCAAAATCTTGTCAAGGTATATACTCATTGAAAAAATCTTATCAAGCGTCTTGATCTATAGATCTTGATGCTCAATATGTCAGCAGCTTCACCGAGGTCTTTCTTTGAAAAAATCCTTTCAAACACTCCTTTATGCTTTCCAGAAAATTTTGCATCATTTTCGATCAACAATATGTCATTCACATATACTTATCAGAAAGGCTGTAGTGCTCCCACTCACTTTCTTGTAAATATAGGCTTCATCGCAAGTCTGTATAAAACTATAT
This sequence comes from Aegilops umbellulata, assembly GCA_032464435.1. Lineage (NCBI taxonomy): Eukaryota > Viridiplantae > Streptophyta > Magnoliopsida > Poales > Poaceae > Aegilops > Aegilops umbellulata. The sequence continues at coordinate 340,373,674 of CP136058.1, forward strand.
CCTTTGATCAACTCATCAAAGTGTATATTCCAACTCTGAGATGCTTGCACCAGTCCATAGATGGATCGCTGGAGCTTGCACACTTTGTTAGCACCTTTAGGATTGACAAAACCTTCTTGTTGCATCATATACAACTCTTCTTTAAGAAATCCATTAAGGAATGTAGTTTTGATATCCATTTTCCAGATTTCATAAAATGTGGCTATTACTAACATGATTCGGACAGACTTAAGCATCGCTACGAGTGAGAAAATCTCATCGTAGTCAACACCTTGAACTTGTCGAAAACCTTTTTTTTTGACAATTCGAGCTTTGTAGATAGTAACACTACTATCAGCATCTGTATTCCTCTTGAAGATCCATTTATTCTCAATGGCTTGCCGATCATCGGGCAAGTCCACCAAAGTCCATGCTTTGTTCTCATACATGGATTATATCTCAGATTTCATGGCCTCAAGCCATTTCGCGGAATCTGGGTGCATCATCGCTTCCTCATAGTTCGTAGGTTCGTCATGGTCAAGTAACATGACCTCCAGAACAGGATTACTGTACCACTCAGGTGCGGATCTTATTCTGGTTGACCTGCGAGGTTCGGTAGTAACTTGATCAGAAGTTTTCATGATCATCATCATTAGCTTCCTCACTAATTGGTGTAGGAATCACCGGAACTGATTTTGTGATGAACTACCAACAAGGGAGCAGGTACAATTACCTCATCAAGTTCTACTTTTCCTCCCACTCACTTCTTTCGAGAGAAACTCCTTCTCTAGAAAGGATCCACTCTTAGCAACAAAGATCTTACCTTCAGATTTGTGATAGAAGGTGTACCCAACAGTTTCTTTTGGGCATCCTATGAAGACGCACTTCTCCGATTTGGGTTTGAGCTTATTAGGTTGAATTTTTTTCACATAAGCATTGCAACCCCAAACTTTAAGAAACGACAGCTTTGGTTTCTTGCTAAACCACAGTTCATACGGTGTTGTCTCAACAGATTTTTAGACGGTGCCCTATTAACGTGAATGCAGCTGTCTCTAATGCATAACCCCAAAACTATAGTGGTAATTTGGTAAGAGACATCATAGATTGCACCATATCTAATAAAATATGGTTATGATGTTCGGACACACCATTACGCTGTGGTGTTCCAGGTGGCATGAGTTGCGAAACTATTCCACATTGTTTCAAATGAAGACCAAACTCGTAACTTCAAATATTCGTCTCCGCGATCAAATGGTAGAAACTTTATTTTCTTGTTATGATGATTTTCCACTTCACTCTGAAATTCTTTGAACTTTTCAAATGTTTCAGACTTATGTTTCATCAAGTAGATATACCCATATCTGCTCAAATCATCTGTGAAGGTCAGAAAATAACGATACCAGCCGCGAGCCTCAACACTCATCGGATCGCATACATCAGTATGTATTATTTCCAATAAGTCAGTTGCTCGCTCCATTGTTCCGAAGAACGGAGTCTTAGTCATCTTGCCCATGAGGCATGGTTCAAAAGCATAAAGTGATTCATAATCAAGTGATTCCAAAAGTCCATCAGCATGGAGTTTCTTCATGCGCTTTACACCAATATGACCTAAACGGCAGTGCCACATATAAGTTGCACTATCATTATTAACTTTGCATCTTTTGGCTTCACTATTATGAATATGTGTATCACTACGATCGAGATTCAATAAACCATTTATATTGAGTGTATGACCATATAAGGTTTTATTCATGTAAATAGAACAACAATTATTCTTTGACTTAAATGAATAACTGTATTGCAATAAACAAGATCCAATCATATTCATGCTCAATGCAAACACCAAATAACATTTATTTTAGGTTTAACACTAACCCCGAAGGTAAAGGGAGTGTGCAATGGTGATCTTATCAACCTTGGGATGACTTCCAACTCACATCAACACCTCGCCGTTAACTAGTCTCTGTTTATTTTGCAACTCCCGTTTCGAGTTACTATTCTTAGCAGCTGAACCAGTATCAAATATCGAGGGGTTGCTATAAACACTAGTAAAATACACATCAATAACATGGATATCAAATATACCTTTGTTCACTTTGCCATCCTTCTTAACCGCCAAGTATCTAGGGCAGTTCCACTTCCAGTGACTATTTCTTTTGCAGTATAAGCACTCAGTTTCAGGCTTGGGTCTAGCTTTGGGCTTCTTCGTGTGAGTGGCAACTTGCTTGCCATTCTTCTTGAAGTTACCTTTCTTTCCCTTGCCATTTTACTTGCAACTAGTGGTCTTGTCAACCATCAACACTTGATGCTTTTCTTGATTTCTACCTTCGCCGATTTCAGCATCGCGAAGAGCTCACGGAATCATTTTCGTCATCCCTTGCATACTATAGTTCATCACGAAGTTCCAGTAACTTGGTGATAGTGACAAGAGAACTCTGTCAATCACTGTCTTATATGGAAGATTAACTCCCACTTGATTCAAGCGATTGTAGTACTCAAACATTCTGAGCACATGCTCACTGGTTGATCTATTCTCCTCCATTTTGTAGGCAAAATACTTGTCAGAGGTCTCATACCTCTCGACTCGGGCATGAGTCTGAAATACCAATTTCAGCTCTTGGAACATCTTATATGCTCCTTATTGTTTAAAACGTTTTTGAAGTCCCGGTTCTAAGCCGTAAAGCATGGCACACTAAACTATCAAGTAGTCATCATACCGAGCTTGCCAAACATTCATAACGTCTACATCTGCCCCTGCAATAGGTCCGTCACCTAGCAGTGCATCAAGGACATAATTCTTCCGTGCAGCAATGAGGATAATCCTCAGATCACGGGCCCAGACCGCTTAGTGATAAAGTAAAGCAATTACATGGCGAATGCATTTCATACAATAAAGCGACAACCATATGGCTCCAGCCAGTTGCCGATAACTATTACAAAACATGATCATCTCATACAACAATTCATATATCATCACGTCTTGACCATATCACATCACAACAATGTTGGGGAACGTTGCAGAAAATTAAAATTTTTCCTACGGTTTCACCAAGATCCATCTATGAGTTCATCTAGCAACGAGTATTCAGATTAGATAGCATCTACATACCACTTTGTAGATCGCAACGGAAGCGTTCGAGTGAACGTGGATGAGGTAGTCGTACTTGCCGTGATCCAATTCACCGATGATCTAGTACCGAACGGACGGCACCTCCGCGTTCAACACACGTACGGGACGGGAGACGTCTCCCCCTTCTTCATCCAGCAAGGGGGAAGGAGAGGTTGAGGAAGATCCAGCACGACGGTGTGGTGGTGGATCCAGCAGAACTCCGGCAGGGCTTCGCTAAGCAACTACGGGAGGAGGAGGAGGTGTTGCAGGGAGGAGGGAGGAGCCAGGGCATATGGTGCGCTGCCCCCCTCCCCTGCCCCCCTTTATATAGGTGCATTAGAGGGGGGGAGGGCGCAGACTTGCCCCTTCCTCCAAGGAAGGGGTGCGGCCAAGAGGGGGGGAGGAGTCCATCCTCCCCAAGGCACCTCGGAGGTGCCTTCCCCCTTTGGACTCTCCCTCCTCCAAGTTTCCTTGGCGCATGGGCCCTTGGGGCTGGTTCCCCTTGGCCCAAGAAGGCCAAGGCGCACCCCCTAAGGCCCATGTGGCCCACCAAGGCAGGTGGCCCCACCTGGTGGACCCCGGGACCCCTCCGGTGGTCCCGGTACAATACCGATAACACCGAAACTTGTCCCGATGGCCAAAATAGCACTTCCTATATATAATTCTTTACCTCCGGACCATTCCGGAACTCCTCGTGACGTCCGGGATCTCATCCGGGACTCCGAACAACATTCGGGTTACTGCACATACATATCTTCACAACCCTAGCGTCACCGAACCTTAAGTGTGTAGACCCTATGGGTTCGGGAGACATGCCGACATGACCGAGACGGCTCTCGGGCAATAACCAACAGCGGGATCTGGATACCCATGTTGGCTCCCACATGCTCCACGATGATCTCATCGGATGAACCACGATGTCAAGGATTCAATTAATCCCGTATACGATTCCCTTTGTCAATCGGTATTTTACTTGCCCGAGATTCGATCGTCGGTGTACCAATACCTCGTTCAATCTCGTTACCGGCAAGTCACTTTTCTCGTTACCGTAATGCAAGATCCCGTGATCAAACACTTTGATCACATTGAGCTCATTGTGATGATGCATTACCGAGAGGGCCCGGTGATACCTCTCCGTCAAGCGGAGTGACAAATCCCAGTCTCGATCCATGTCAACCCAACAGACACTTTCAGAGATACCCATAGCATACCTTTATAGTCACCCAGTTACGTTGTGACGTTTGGCATACCCAAAGCACTCCTACGGTATCCGGGAGTTACACGATCTCATGGTCTAAGGAAAGGATACTTGACATTGGATAACTCTAGCAAACGAACTATGCGATCTTATGCTATGTTTAGGATTGGGTCTTGTCCATCACATCATTCTCCTAATGATGTGATCCCGTTATCGATGACATCCAATGTCCATAGTCAGGAAACCATGACTATCTGTCGATCAACGAGCTAGTCAACTAGAGGCTCACTAGGGACATGTTTGTTGTCTGTTATTCACACATGTATTATGATTTCCGGATAACACAATTATAGCACGAATAAAGACAATTATCATGAATAAGGAAATATAATAATAATGCTTTTATTATTGCCTCTAGGGCATATTTCCAACAGTCTCCCACTTGCACTAGAGTCAATAATCTAGTTACATTGTGATGAATCGAACACCCATAGAGTTCTGGTGCTGATCATGTTTTGCCTTAGGGAGAGGTTTAGTCAATGGATCTGCGACATTCAGATCCGTGTGCACTTTACAAATTTCTATGTCTCCATCTTGAACATTTTCACGAATGGAGTTGAAGCGACGCTTGATGTGCCTGGTCTTCTTGTGAAACCTGGGCTCCTTTGCAAGTGCAATAGCTCCAGTGTTGTCACAGAAGAGCTTGATTGGCCCCGACGCATTGGGTATGACTCCGAGGTCGGTGATGAACTCCTTCACCCAAATTGCTTCATGTGCTGCCTCCGAGGCTGCCATGTACTCCGCTTCACATGTAGATCCCGCCACGACGCTTTGCTTGCAACTGCACCAGCTTACTGCCCCACCATTCAAAATATACACGTATCCGGTTTGTGACTTAGAGTCATCCAGATCTGTGTCGAAGCTAGCGTCGACGTAACCTTTTACGACGAGCTCTTCGTCACCTCCATAAACGAGAAACATTTCCTTGGTCCTTTTCAGGTACTTCAGGATATTCTTGACCGCTGTCCAGTGTTCCTTGCCGGGATTACTTTGGTACCTACCTACCAAACTTACGGCAAGGTTTACATCAGGTCTGGTACACAGCATGGCATACATAATAGAACCTATGGCTAAGGCATAGGGGATGACACTCATCTCTTCTATATCTTCTGCCGTGGTCGGACATTGAGCTGAGCTCAATTTCACACCTTGTAACACAGGTAAGAACCCTTTCTTAGATTGATCCATATTGAATTTCTTCAATACCTTATCAAGGTATGTGCTTTGCGAAAGACCTATGAGGCGTCTCGATCTATCTCTATAGATCTTGATGCCTAATATATAAGCAGCTTCTCCAAGGTCCTTCATTGAAAAACTCTTATTCAAGTAGGCCTTGATGCTGTCCAAGAGTTCTATATCATTTCCCTTCAAAAGTATGTCGTCTACATATAATATGAGAAATGCTACAGAGCTCCCACTCACTTTCTTGTAAACACAGGCTTCTCCATAAGTCTGTGTAAACCCAAACGCTTTGATCATCTCATCAAAGCGAATGTTCCAACTCCGAGATGCTTGCACCAGCCCATAAATCGAGCGTTGGAGCTTGCACACCTTGTCAGCATTCTTAGGATCGACAAAACCTTCCGGCTGCATCATATACAATTCTTCCTCAAGGAAACCATTAAGGAATGCCGTTTTGACGTCCATTTGCCATATCTCATAATCATAGTATGCGGCAATTGCTAACATGATTCGGACGGACTTGAGCTTCGCTACCGGTGAGAAAGTCTCATCGTAGTCAACCCCTTGAACTTGTCGATAACCCTTAGCGACAAGCCGAGCTTTATAGATGGTCACATTACCATCCGCGTCTGTCTTCTTCTTAAATATCCATTTATTTTCTATGGCTCGCCGTTCAACGGGCAAGTCAGTCAAAGTCCATACCTTGTTTTCATACATGGATCCTATCTCGGATTTCATGGCTTCCAGCCATTTGTCGGAATCCGGGCCCGCCATTGCTTCCTCATAGTTCGAAGGTTCACCGTTGTCTAACAACATGATTTCCAAGACAGGGTTCCCGTACCACTCTGGTGCGGAACGTGTCCTTGTGGACCTTCGAATTTCAGTAGGAGCTTGATCAGAAGTATCTTGATCATCATCATTAATTTCCTCTCTAGTCGGTGGAGGCACCTCAGAAACGTTTTCTTGAGTTTCGCCATTTTCCGGTTCAAGAGGTAACACTTCATCAAGTTCTACTTTCCTCCCACTTACTTCTTTCGAGAGAAACTCTTTCTCTAGAAAGGATCCATTCTTGGCAACAAAGATCTTGCCTTCGGATCTGAGGTAGAAGGTATACCCAACAGTTTCTTTAGGGTATCCTATGAAGACGCATTTTTCCGACTTGGGTTCGAGCTTTTCAGGTTGAAGTTTCTTCACATAAGCATCGCATCCCCAAACTTTTAGAAACGACAGCTTAGGTTTCTACCCAAACCATAATTCATACGGTGTCGTCTCAACGGATTTCGACGGAGCCCTATTTAAAGTGAATGCGGCAGTCTCTAAAGCATAGCCCCAAAAAGATAGCGGTAAGTCGGTAAGAGACATCATAGATCGCACCATATCTAATAGAGTGCGATTACGACGTTCGGACACACCATTACGCTGAGGTGTTCCAGGCGGCGTGAGTTGTGAAACTATTCCACATTTTCTTAAGTGTGTGCCAAATTCGTGACTCAAGTATTCTCCTCCACGATCTGATCGTAGAAACTTGATCTTTCTATCACGTTGATTTTCAACCTCACTCTGAAATTCCTTGAACTTTTCAAAGGTCTCAGACTTGTGTTTCATTAAGTAGATATACCCATATCTACTCAAGTCATCAGTGAGGGTGAGAACATAACGATAGCCACCGCGAGCCTCAACACTCATTGGACCGCACACATCGGTATGTATGATTTCCAATAAGTTGGTTGCTCGCTCCATTGTTCCTGAGAACGGAGTCTTGGTCATTTTACCCATGAGGCATGGTTCGCACGTGTCAAATGATTCATAATCAAGAGACTCTAAAAGTCCATCTGCATGGAGCTTCTTCATGCGTTTGACACCTATGTGACCAAGGCGGCAGTGCCACAAATATGTGGGACTATTGTTATCAACTTTAACTCTTTTGTTACTCACACTATGAATATGTGTATCATCACGTACGAGATTCATCAAGAATAAACCATTAACCATCGGAGCATGACCATAAAACATATCTCTCATATAAATAGAACAACCATTATTCTCGGATTTAAATGAGTAGCCATCTCGAATTAAGCGAGATCCAGATACAATGTTCATGCTCAAACTTGGCACTAAATAACAATTATTGAGGTTTAAAACTAATCCCGTAGGTAAATGTAGAGGCAGCGTGCCGACGGCGATCACATCGACCTTGGAACCATTCCCGACGCGCATCGTCACCTCGTCCTTTGCCAGTCTCCGTTTATTCCGCAGCTCCTGCTTTGAGTTACAAATGTGAGCAACTGCACCGGTATCAAATACCCAAGAGCTACTACGAGTACTGGTAAGGTACACATCAATTACATGTATATCACATATACCTTTGGTTTTGCCGGCCTTCTTGTCCGCTAAGTATTTGGGGCAGTTCCGCTTCCAGTGACCACTTCCCTTGCAATAAAAACACTCAGTTTCGGGCTTGGGTCCATTCTTTGGCTTCTTCCCAGCAACTTGCTTACCGGGCGCGGCAACTTCCTTGCCGTCCTTCTTGAAGTTCTTTTTACCCTTGCCCTTCTTGAACTTAGTGGTTTTATTCACCATCAACACTTGATGCTCCTTCTTGATTTCTACCTCTGCTGATTTCAGCATAGCATATACCTCAAGAATGGTCTTTACCATCCCCTGCATATTGTAGTTCATCACAAAGCTCTTGTAGCTAGGTGGAAGCGACTGGAGGATTCTGTCAATGACCGCTTCATCCGGGAGATTAACTTCCAGTTGAGTCAAGCGATTGTGCAACCCAGACATTTTGAGTATGTGCTCACTGACAGAGCCATTTTCCTCCATCTTACAGCTAAAGAATTTATCGGAGACTTCATATCTCTCGACCCGGGCATGAGCTTGGAAAACCACTTTCAGCTCTTCGAACATCTCATATGCTCCATGTCTCTCAAAACGTTTTTGGAGCCCCGGCTCTAAGCTGTAAAGCATGCCGCACTGAACGAGGGAGTAATCATCGCAGCGTGACTGCCAAGCGTTCATAACTTCTTGTTCTGCAGGGAGAATAGGTGCGTCACCCAGCGGTGCTCGTAGGACATAATCTTTCTTGGCAGCTATGAGGATAATCCTCAGGTTTCGGACCCAGTCCGTATAGTTGCTACCATCGTCTTTCAGCTTGGTTTTCTCTAGGAACGCGTTGAAGTTGAGGACTATGTTGGCCATTTGATCTACAAGACATATTGTAAATATTTAGACTAAGTTCATGATAATAAAGTTCATTTAATCAAATTTAATGAACTCCCACTTAGATAGACATCCCTCTACTAGTCATCTAAGTATTACATGATCCGAGTCAACTAGGCCGTGTCCGATCATCACGTGAGACGGACTAGCCAACATCGGTGAACATCTTCATGTTGATCGTATCTTCTATATGACTCATGCTCGACCTTTCGGTCTTCTGTGTTCCGAGGCCATGTCTGTACATGCTAGGCTCGTCAAGTCAACCTAAGTGTTTTGCGTGTGTAAATCTGTCTTACACCCGTTGTATGCGTTCGTAAGGACCTATCACACCCGATCATCACGTGGTGCTTCGGAACGACGAACCTTAGCAACGGTGCACAGTTAGGGAGAACACTTTCTTGAAATTATTATGAGGGATCATCTTATTTACTACCGTCGTTCTAAGTAAACAAGATGCAAAACATGATAAACATCACATGCAATCAAATAATAAACGTGACATGATATGGCCAATATCACACAGCTCCTTTGATCTTCATCTTGGGGCTCCATGATCATCTTGTCACCGGCTTGACACCATGATCTTCATCATCATGATCTTCATCATCGTGTCTCCATGAAGTTGCTCGCCAACTATTACTTCTACTACTATGGCTAACGCGTTTAGCAATAAAGTAAAGTAATTTACATGGCGATTCTCAATGACACGCAGGTCATACAAAAATAAAGACAACTCCTATGGCTCCTGCCGGTTGTCATACTCATCGACATGCAAGTCGTGATTCCTATTACAATAGCATGAACATCTCATACATCACATATAGATCATTCATCATACATCACAACTTTGGCCATATCATATCACAAAGCACTTGCTGCAAAAATAAGTTAGACGTCCTCTAATTGTTGTTGCAAGTTTTACGTGGCTGAATTAGGGTTCTAGCAAGAACGTTTTCTTACCTATGTGAAACCACCACAACGTGATTTGTCAACTTCTATTTACCCTTCATAAGGACCCTTTTCATCGAATCCGCTCCAACTAAAGTAGGAGAGACAGACACCCGCCAGCCACCTTATGCAACTTAGTGCATGTTAGTCGGTGGAACCTGTCTCACGTAAGCGTACGTGTAAGGTTGGTCCGGGCCGCTTAATCCCACAATACCGCTGAAGCAAGATAAGACTAGTAACGGCAAGAAGAGTTGACAACATCTACGCCCACAACAAATTGTGTTCTACTCGCGCAAGAAGAACTACGCATAGACCTAGCTCATGATGCCACTGTTGGGGAACGTTGCAGAAAATTAAAATTTTTCCTACGGTTTCACCAAGATCCATCTATGAGTTCATCTAGCAACGAGTATTCAGATTAGATAGCATCTACATACCACTTTGTAGATCGCAACGGAAGCGTTCGAGTGAACGTGGATGAGGTAGTCGTACTTGCCGTGATCCAATTCACCGATGATCTAGTACCGAACGGACGGCACCTCCGCGTTCAACACACGTACGGGACGGGAGACGTCTCCTCCTTCTTGATCCAGCAAGGGGGAAGGAGAGGTTGAGGAAGATCCAGCACGACGGTGTGGTGGTGGATCCAGCAGAACTCCGGCAGGGCTTCGCTAAGCAACTACGGGAGGAGGAGGAGGTGTTGCAGGGAGGAGGGAGGAGCCAGGGCATATGGTGCGCTGCCCCCCTCCCCTGCCCCCCTTTATATAGGTGCATTAGAGGGGGGGAGGGCGCAGCCTTGCCCCTTCCTCCAAGGAAGGGGTGCGGCCAAGAGGGGGGGAGGAGTCCATCCTCCCCAAGGCACCTCGGAGGTGCCTTCCCCCCTTTGGACTCTCCCTCCTCCAAGTTTCCTTGGCGCATGGGCCCTTGGGGCTGGTTCCCCTTGGCCCAAGCAGGCCAAGGCGCACCCCCTAAGGCCCATGTGGCCCACCAAGGCAGGTGGCCCCACCTGGTGGACCCCGGGACCCCTCCGGTGGTCCCGGTACAATACCGATAACACCGAAACTTGTCCCGATGGCCAAAATAGCACTTCCTATATATATATCTTTACCTCTGGACCATTCCGGAACTCCTCGTGACGTCCGGGATCTCATCCGGGACTCCGAACAACATTCGGGTTACTGCACATACATATCTTCACAACCCTAGCGTCACCGAACCTTAAGTGTGTAGACCCTATGGGTTCGGGAGACATGCAGACATGACCGAGACGGCTCTCGGGCAATAACCAACAGCGGGATCTGGATACCCATGTTGGCTCCCACATGCTCCACGATGATCTCATCGGATGAACCACGATGTCAAGGATTCAATTAATCCCGTATACGATTCCCTTTGTCAATCGGTATTTTACTTGCCCGAGATTCGATCGTCGGTGTACCAATACCTCGTTCAATCTCGTTACCGGCAAGTCACTTTTCTCGTTACCGTAATGCATGATCCCGTGATCAAACACTTTGATCACATTGAGCTCATTGTGATGATGCATTACCGAGAGGGCCCGGTGATACCTCTCCGTCAAGCGGAGTGACAAATCCCAGTCTCGATCCATGTCAACCCAACAGACACTTTCAGAGATACCCGTAGCATACCTTTATAGTCACCCAGTTACGTTGTGACGTTTGGCATACCCAAAGCACTCCTACGGTATCCGGGAGTTACACGATCTCATGGTCTAAGGAAAGGATACTTGACATTGGATAACTCTAGCAAACGAACTATGCGATCTTATGCTATGTTTAGGATTGGGTCTTGTCCATCACATCATTCTCCTAATGATGTGATCCCGTTATCGATGACATCCAATGTCCATAGTCAGGAAACCATGACTATCTGTCGATCAACGAGCTAGTCAACTAGAGGCTCACTAGGGACATGTTTGTTGTCTGTTATTCACACATGTATTATGATTTCCGGATAACACAATTATAGCACGAATAAAGACAATTATTATGAATAAGGAAATATAATAATAATGCTTTTATTATTGCCTCTAGGGCATATTTCCAACAAACAAGCCCTGCAAAAACAAGTTAGACGTCCTCTACTTTGTTGTTGCAAGTTTTGCATGGCTCCTACGGGCTTTAGCACGAACCGTTCTTACCTGCGCATCAAAAACCACAGCGATTTTTCGTCAAGTGTGATGTTTTAACCTTCAACAAGGACCGGGCATAGTCACACGCGATTCAACTAAAGTTGAAGAAACATACACCCACTAGCCACCTGTGTGCAAAGCATGGCGGTAGAACCAGTCTCATGAATGCAATCATGTAATGCCGATCTGGGCCGCTTCATCCAACAATACCGCCGAATCAAAGTATGACATGCTGGTAAGCAGTATGACTATTATCGCCCACAACTCTTGGTGTTCTACTCGTGCATATAACATCTACGCATAGACCTGGCTCGGATGCCACTGTTGGGGAATGTAGCATTTCAAAAAAGTTCCGACGATCACGCAAGATCTATCTAGGAGAAGCATAGAAACGAGCGGGGAGAGTGTGTCCACGTAACTTCGTAGACTGAAAGTGAAAGCATTTAGTAACGCGGTTGATGTAGTCGAATGTCTTCGCGATCCAACCGATCTAAGTACCGAACGCACGGCACCTCCGCGATCTGCACACTTTCAGCTTGGTGACGTACCTCGAACTCATGATCCAGTTGAGGACGAGGGATACTTTCGTCAGCACGACGGCGTGGTGACGGTGATGATGAAGTTACCGATGCATGGCTTTGCGTAAGCACTACGACAATATGACCGAGGTGGAAAACTGTGGAGGGGGGCACCGCACACGGCTAAAGATCAACTTGTGTGTCTATGGGGTGCTCCCCTCCCCCGTATATAAAGGATGGGAGGAGGAGGGCCGGCCACAAGGGGCGCACCCAAGGGGGGGATTCCTACTCCTAGTAGGAGTAGGTTTCCCCCTTTCCTAGTCCAAGTATGAGAAGAAGGAAGGAGGAAGAGGGGAGAAGGAAGGAGGGGGGCGCCGCCCCTTCCTAGTCCAAATCGGACCAGCCCATGGGGGGGCGCCGCCATCCCTTGAGGCCCTTCTCTCCTTTCCTGTATGGCCCATTAAGGCCCACTACTTCCCCTTGCGAATTCCCGTAACTCTCCGGTACTCCGAAAAATACCCAAATCACTCAGAACCTTTCCGATGTCCGAATATAGCCTTCCAATATATCGATCTTTACCTCTCGACCATTTCGAGACTCCTCGTCATGTCTGTGATCTCATCTAGGACTTCGAACAACCTTCGGTACATCAAATCACATAAACTCATAATACCAATCGTCATCGAACGTTAAGCGTGCGGACCCTACGGGTTCGAGAACTATGTAGACATGACCGAGACACCTCTCCAGTCAATAACCAATAGCGGAACCTGGATTCTCATATTGGCTCCTACATATTCTACGAAGATCTTTATCGGTCAAACTGCATAACAACATACGTTGTTCCCTTTGTCATCAGTATGTTACTTGCCCGAGATTCGATCATCGGTATCACCATACCTAGTTCAGTCTTGTTACCGGCAAGTCTCTTTACTCGTTCCGTAATGCATCATCCCGCAACTAACTCATTAGTCATATTGCTTGCAAGGCTTATTGTGATGTGCATTACCGAGAGGGCCCAGAGATACCTCTCCAACAATCGGAGTGACAAATCCTAATCTCGATGTTATGCCAACTCAACAAACACAATCGGAGACACCTGTAGAGCATCTTTATAATCACTCAGTTACGTTGTGACGTTTGATAGCACACTAAGTGTTCCTCCAGTATTCGGGAGTTGCATGATCTCATAGTCAGAGGAACATGTATAAGTCATGAAGAAAGCAATAACAATAAACTAAACGATCATAGTGCTAAGCTAACGCATGGGTCTTGTCCATCACATCATTCTCTAATGATGTGATCCCGTTCATCAAATGACAACACATGTCTATGGTTAGGAAACTTAACCATCTTTGATTAACGAGCTAGTCTAGTAGAGGCATACTAGGGACACTCTATTTGTCTATGTATTCACACATGTACTAAGTTTCCAGTTAATACAATTCTAGCAAGAATAATATACATTTATCATGATATAAGGAAATATAAATAACAACTTCATTATTGCCTCTAGGGCATATTTCCTTCAATACCTATGTGAGAGGATCCACTTCCACTACTACTCCCTCCTTCCATCTATACAGGGCCTAATGCATTTTTCAAGGCTAACTTTGACCAAATGTTAGAGTAATAATATATGACATGCAACTTACACAAATCATACGGTCAAATTCGTATGTGAAAGGAGCTTCCAATGATATATTTTTTACATTACACATCTCATGTACTATTAATCTTGTCAATAGTCAAAGACGGTTTTGAAAAACGCATTAGAGCATGGTTAATAATGTAGCCGGCTGTTGGCTATAAAGAGATGCCACCTCACTTAGAGCCATCATAAAAAATACACATATAAGTAATAGGTTGGCTCTTAGAATGGCTATTAGGTTGGCTCTAAGCATTTAATATTTGCATGAGCAAGGTATATGATTGGAAGAGAGGTGCATGCATATTATTTTATCTTGGTCTATGTGTTATAGCCGGGATGTAGAATAAGAGCTCGCTTCACTCTCTCTCCTCTCTTCTCACTCCTCCAAGTAGGATTTTAATGACATGGAAAGTCTTATAGCTAAGCCTGCTGGCTAGGCCTTATTAGACTTGCTCTTAGGCCCTATATAAATGGAAGGAGGGAGTACTGTGAGAACTGCATACTCTACTACAGATGTTGTCAGTACTCCACTAGTACTATTGGACAGGGAGCTTAAAAAAAGTTACTATTGGACTGGCTATACATGGTGAAATCCTAGTAGGAAGAGCATGCGCGAGAACAAGCACATTTACGTGTTTGAAAACAAATTGGAAACCATATCTATTTGAATACAAATCTAGGAGTACGTACGACTCTAACAATATTGATTGGGCGTTGTTGAATGTTGATACTTTTTCTGTAAGTTTGATCAAAGTAGAGATACTTTGACTACACATAAAACTTATATGTAAACTAGAAAGGATCGGAGGGAGTATATTATACGTTCAAAAGCGAAACTAACATTGAATACCCTTTATACATGATTTGTGGATGCTATGGTCACCGGTTCAAAATTTTGAATCCACCTTAGGTATCACACATGCACCCACTCGTTCTCTCTCGGTTTCATCTCGGGGTCCAGAGATCGATTGAAATAGGACTAGGGTGGGTACAATATGTTCGTTTCGCTTATGAACGTACAATATACTCCCTCTGATCCCCACAGACCCCCTGCCCCCCCCCCCCCCGCAAGTCATTTCTACCATTGAAATAGACCAAATGTTTATCTCCTTGCACAACACGAAATTGATCTCTCAACATCAATCGATCTCGTCAAGATGTGTCGGGGCATGAACCGAATGGGATGTCAAAACTAAGACGGGAAGCGACACGTAGTGGAGGTAAAGTGAAACTTTAAATGAACTATCTGTTTGTATGCATGTGGGACAAATTACAACATTGGAAATACAAGCATGGTCTAGCACTACAAAAAAAATACACTTCCGTGATGATACATGTTTGTCACAGTAGGTCGCGTTTTTTGTCATGCATGTACATCCATGACAAATTTATGACAGAATCAAGATAGTCATACATGTGCTGTCGTAGAAGTTTTCCATGACATTACCAAAATTATCATCACGGAAGTGTCCACTTCCATGACGATAAATCACGCGTCACAGAAGTGCTTTCGTCAAGGGTGACCGACACGTGGCATCCACCGTAACGGAACGCCGTTAAGCTATCGGGTCGGGTTTTGGATCCGATAACCCGTTAATAGCCCCGACCAATGGGGATTTTCCAATTGTAAAATCATCATTGGCTGGAGGAGACACGTGTGAGGTCCGCGTTGGCACAGGTGTCACTCATCCAATGGGCAAGACGCGCCTATGATATGTTGACACGTGGACCGGCCCATCAAGTTTAAATGGGCCGGCCCAACTAAAGGCCCATAAGATTTTGTGGACCATAATGGGCCGGCCCAGCTAAAGGCCCACGAGATTTTGCGGACCATAATGGGCTGGCCCAGCTAAAGGCCCACAAGATTTTGCGGGCCATAATGGGCTAGCCCAGGTAATGGCCCACAAGATTTTTGTGTGCCATAATAGGCCAGCCCAGGTAAAGGCCCACAAGATTCTTGCAGGTCATAATGGGCCGGCCCAGCTAAAGGCCCATGAGATTTCGCCGACATTAATGGGCCAGCCCAGCTGTAGGCCCACAAGATTTTGAGGACCCTAGTAGGCCGGCCCATTAATTGGCTACCATGTTTTGGGCCAAATGTCGGCCCATATTTGATCCGGTCCATTAATGGCTTGCCACGCTCCGGGCCTAATAGTGGCCCATATGAGATCCGGCCAGTTAAAAGCCTACCACGTTCTGGGCCAAATTACGGCCCAGATCAGGTCCGGCCCTTTAAGAGGCTTTGGGCTCATTTATGGCCCATATCAGATTCGGCCCGTCAACTGGACACTATGCTTTTGGGCCCACTTGCTAAAGGCCCACTTAGTAATTCGGCCTGATATTAGTTTTGGCCTGTTAAGGGCCCGTTTAACATTTCGGCCCTATATTAATTTCGGCCTGTTAAAGGCCCGTCATATAGTTGGGCCTAACTACGGCCCGGTTTGCATCTGGCCTGCTCGCAGCCGATATCTGATTGGGCCAAACAAGGACTGAGACAAATTTGGCCTGTTAAAAGCCCGTGATTTGATTCGCACAATCATGGGCCGGGGTTCATTTCGGGCTGTTGCGTAACTAGTAGGAATTAAGAACAAACCTACTCTATACAATAAAGAAATTACGGCATAGTAACTAAGAATAAACCTACACTATACAATAAAGGATTTAAGGTATATTACATCCACTCGGCATCGAAGTTCGCCACCAAAGATCATAAAGCGCAATGAAGAAGCAGATTACAAAAACTGGGCACCATTGCAGTGTGACAAAATAATACTGAACCGAGACCACTTCGAAGATAGTTCAAGAAAGGTTAGCCTTGCGGGGGAACTGCTGCGCAAGCTGCTGAGCAAGGCTGTGAGACCGGCCTAGCATGTCGGTCATAGCTTCCAGGTGTAGCTGTTTAGCGATGAGGTTCTCATTGGTGTTCTCCGCAATCTTTCTTAGAGATAGTACTTCAAGTCGAAGTTGAGTTGTAGAATGCCTTTCTGTTAGAACTTGGGACTGAAGAAGTTGAACTAATTCAGACAACGAATTTTGTGAGCTTGTCTGACTGTTAGTCTCAAGTAACTTGAACACTGCATCAAGACAAGACTTTGGGGTTGTCTCGCTATCTTCAAGATGTTTTGCCTTCTTTGCTGCAATATATGTTGGGTTTGTCTCACAGCCTTCAGCAGATTTGTGCATGCCATCAGGCATATCACCCTGAAACAAAGCAGAGAGATGACAGGTTTTGCACGTGTATAAACAAAGATGATAATTGTTCTGTCAATTCTATCCAGTTTCAAATTAGAAAATAAAGAGTATGTTCAAAATATCAATAGCATAATTTGGCATTGTTCATAATGCGGGGAGCTTCACCACACTACTGGATTACCATGTCAACATAACAAGCATAGATGAAGGGCAAAGAAAATCATTGTATCTATTTTGGATAATGTGCATGGCATGTTGTTCATATCATCAGCCACATCAGTAAGATAAAACAGGAGATGACAAGGTGCAAACGTGGGATGCTTCACCACACACTGGATTATAGATCCACAAAAACAAGCATACATATAGGGAGTATTAAGTAATGTGCATGGTATGAATAAGCAATTTGGTTTTACAAGTAAAACTTAGAATTTACGGTTCTTATGAACATGCATTTTGGTAGAAACAGCAAACTAAACAGCAGTAAACGATAGGTAGTATGAGCAAATTAAACAGCAGTTGAGGATAAAGGCTTTAGAAGGACCGACTTGCATTAACAGTTAACACCGGCTTTATAATGCCCTTCTCCATGTCAAGGGAAGGATAACTCAAGAATTTTAGCACAGAATCTTCTTCATAAGCATTGCATGTACTCTACATTTTGTAGAGAGTAATTAATATATGATAATACTGGAAGGGATAGAGGATAATGAAGATAAGATGCAGATTGATGCTACATAATCAACTACCAATCCCTGGAAGTACAAGCGTTACAGGACAAAATGTACTGACAAGAGCAATGGGCTACACTTCTGCACTGGCATTGTCTGTGTATTCTACTTGTTGTTAAGATTAAATATAGATCTGATCTTTTTTAGTAAATGGTGGGCGAGGGAGATAAGATGCAGAATGCTACAAAATGAACCAATCTCTCTTCCCATAATACGAGAGTGTTTTGAACACTTGTGTACTGTACAAAACGTTCTTATATTATGGGACGGAGGGAGTAGCTGTTAATGTAAGTACAGTGATAGACCACGTTCAGTCATTACAAGAGGACTGCAGAGCTAAACCTCTTCAAAAGCATTGGGTTGATTCTAAATTTATGTAAGAGTCCATAGGGATCTTATAATGTCCACCAAATGGATGATTACGAGGCTAACATGTGCAGTGATGCTACATAATCAAACAGCTATGAAAGTAAGTATGGTCATACAGGGCAAGAGGTACTCACAAGAGCAATGCAGTGTGCAGTATAGTTGCAAGATTCTGTGGTCCCTTGAGAACGAATGTTCTTCTGCTAACAGTTTTCGTACAAGTGAGACATTAAGGCAAATGCAGAAATGTAGTTCAAATTGTGATGTGATATCATAGACAGTACCTTACGCTGCAGCCGAGACCAATGTGTAACAAGATTATTCCAGTCACCGTCGGATAAATGTAGCACCGGAGACTTTACAGAAATTTCATTCAAAGGCTTGCCATCGAAGTGCGCTTGCCTCAGGTAGGAACGATACTTCATTAATGAGTGCTTGAAAAGCGCAACCAACCCTTGCTCGTCATCACAATCTAGTTTGCTCCTCGCCTATTTAAAAGAATGAAATCTTGTGTCTTTTGTCAGCAGAAACATATGCAGTAATGACCATGAATAACATTAGTATATTACTTACGCGTAAGTTGTGGAGGAAGACTAGAAATTGTTCTGTGTCTGCGGTATAATCTTTCCATGAAGGAAAGATGCGCATAAAGTTCCTGACAACAACATAAGCTTCGTCTTCTAAACTGGGAAGAAATGGAATAGGGGTCCTATTTGCTGCAATTGGGGCTCTCTCTGGTTCGAAAAGGGATTTGGCAACTGGATTTGGTGTACTCTTTGCTGGAATGGGGGTTTTGCGTCGTACAGCTGGTGCTATGTCAACTGGCATAATCATATTGTTTGCTGCAGTTGGGGTCTGCTGAGTTGGGGCATCAGAAATGACCAGTGTAGTAGGGCTAGAGTCTGCTAGAGTTGGGGTATTTTGTGGGTTAGGTGATATTGCAACTACACCTGATGGGCTATTTGATTTATCATGTGCCACTACCTTTTCCAAATACTTTGCTTATGCTCCTCCATGATCAGCAATCGCCCTCTTCCTTTTGAACGTCTGATACACAAGAACAACATTTGAATGGATAGATATGGTATGATGACAGATGGAATATGTACTGAAAATGGATAGGTAGGGCGTATTCACATACACGATGTGTAAACTAAGCTAATGGCAGTTCAACAAAGTAGAAGCAATGCAAAGCATCAGTTGCAAGATATGTGCGAGCAATGTAACCTTGGAAAGTTAGAGCAAGTACCTTGATGGATGAATAAGATAGGGCATCTTCCTCTGACTCCTTCACTAGGGAGCTACATTGACTTAGGTCTCCCTCTAGCTCATAATCACTATTAGGATCATATTTTGAGCATGAATCTGTAGGTGGAGAGCGTTTGCATTGCATTGCATCCAGACTTGATTTCAGTCCCTTAATGCCAAGTTTGACAGCCATGGCCTTGTTCTGCTTTATTCTTTTCATGCGCGCAAGCTCATAATCATTATGATGCTGTTCAGAATCTAAGATTCATGAAAACATAAAAAGTAGTCAGATTATCTATGGAATGCATTGCGGATTCAACTCGGAGAGTGTCTCCCTATAAACCCCTGCATATGCAAAGTTCACCTCCCCAACCGTGCTGACCAGACCACACACAGAGATACACACCCAAGCGGCGAACATGCATTTTCGAAACTAATTAAGGAACATTTAGCTGACCAATTAAACAACTCTGTTTTAATAATATCAGATTCGTATTTGAACAACTAAGCTTGTTTAGCTCGATGGGTGGAGCAATGTTATTATGACACGAAGCACGTATTCTGATCGTATAGTGATCATAAAACGGGGAAACTCTAAGCATATTTTTTAGCAAAAGAGGGTTTCCCCTCTGATTTTTATTAAAGAAACCACCACGGAACCAACATAATCAATTAAACCCTAAGCATGATCAATTAAACCATATTATGGTTGTGCCATGGCAGATTTGAAGCTGCAAACCAGAGAAATGATATTTAGCATCCATTTTTTGCTTCGAACTAAGAACTAAATTCTAAGAGCTGAAAAGAAAGTAGAGTAACCAAGTTAAGATCTATTTTCTGGTTGAGATCAAAAAGTTGAGGAGATATGAAGTACCACCTCTCTTGTGGCGCTGTGTAGGCATCGGGGGTGCGATGGTTGTCGGTGGCGTTGAAGCAGATCTGCGACGGTAGACGGGTGCATCGGGGGATAAGTGTCGTTGTGGTGGAAGAGAAGGTCGTGTGAGCGGCCCCGGCAAAGAGGACGACGGCGCCGATGAAGCGAGAGGACGCGATGCAAGGCTATTGGTCCGTCGCCGTGGATGAGAAACGTCCATCTCTAGCAGTGGACGACGCGGTCTTGATAGGCGCTCCGACATGGTGGAGGACAGTGGCGATAGATGTGGTGGAGGACGGCGGAGATGGATGGAGTGGCGGACGGAGGCTGGTGTGGGGATGGGGTGTTCTAGCGCAGACGGTGTATGAATGGGAAAATGGAGGGAGAGGTACGGGGAACCATGTTTTTGGGACGCGCCTGTCTGAAATATGGGAAAGTTACGAACTTAGCCCCCATTTAAAATTTGGACGTCTCGTCGCTTGGGGATAGGACGGTAATCTCGCATCTCCCAAATATTTGTCGGTAACTATTTCGGGCGCAGAGAGGGTGTTTTGCCGCCCACGGTTGGCGCCCATGGTGTATGAACGGGGCTGACAGGTAGGGCGGTTGTGTCACATCTGATGGAAGTTACACATCTGCCCCTATTTAAAATATTAGCCTGCATCGATTTCGGACGAGGAGAGTTTGTTTTGCCGCCCACCGTGTATGAATGGGGAATGGAGGGAGAAACAGAGGTCTTTCGGATGAGCTTGAATCAAATGAGTTTTGCCGCCCATGTTTGACGCCCACCGTGTAGGAATGGGCTCAGAGGCAGTCGTGTTACGTCTAATTGAAGTTACTATCCCACCCCTATTTAGAGCAGTGGAAATCAGGCCGATGGATTGTCCGTGTAATGGGTAGACAGTAATTTCCATCTCCCAAACACTTGGCTTTGGGCAGCCGACGTGGGAGTGGACATTTTGATGTTTCTTTTGAATTTTGGGACAATAAGCATCCACGTTTACCCTGATCTCAACGATCGAATCTCGGGCAAGTAACATACCGATGACAAAGGGAACAACGTATGTTGTTATGCGGTCTGACCGATAAAGATCTTCATAGAATATGTAGGAGCCAATATGGGCATCCAGGCCCCGCTATTGGTTATTGACCGGAGACGTGTCTCGGTCATGTCTACATTGTTCTCGAACCGTAGGGTCCGCACGCTTAAAGTTACGATGACAGTTATTATGAGTTTATGCATTTTGATGTACCGAAGTTAGTTCGGAGTCTCGGATGAGATCACGGACATGACGAGGAGTCTAGAAATGGTCGAGACATAAAGATTGATATATTGGACGGCTATATTCGGACATCGGAATGGTTCCGAGTGGTTTCGGAGAAAACCGGAGTGCCGAAGGGGTTACCGGAACCCCCCGGGAGAATTATTGGGCCACATGGGCCTTAGTGGAGAGAGAGAGAGGGGCGGCCAGGGTGGGCCGCGCGCCCCCTCCCCCTCTGGTCCGAATTAGACTAGGAGAGGGGGGCGGCGCCCCCCTTTCCCTCTCCCTCCCCCCCTTCCTTTCCCCCTCCTAGTAGGAGTAGGAAAGAGGGGGAGTCCTACTCCTACTAGGAGGAGGACTCCTCCTCCTGGCGCGCGCCACAAGGGTCGGCCGGCCTCCCCCCTTGCTCCTTTATATACGGGGGCAGGGGGCACCCTAGAACACACAAGTTGATCATCGTGATCGTTCCTTAGCCGTGTGCGGTGCCCCCCTCCACCATATTCCACCTCGGTCATACTGTTGCAGTGCTTAGGCGAAGCCCTGCGTCGGTAGTACATCAAGATCGTCAACACGCCGTCATGTTGACGGAACTCGTCCCCGAAGCTTTGCTGGATCGGAGCCAAGGGAACGTCATCGAGCTGTACGTGTGTTAAGAACTCGGAGGCGCCGGAGTAACGGCGCTTGGATCGGTCGGATCGGGAAGACGTACGACTACTTCCTCTACGTTGCGTCAACGCTTCCGCTTCGGTCTACGTGGGTACGTAGACAACACTCTCCCCTCTCGTTGCTATGCATCACCATGATCTTGCGTGTGCGTAGGAAATTTTTTGAAATTACTACGTTCCCCAACAGTGGCATCCGAGCCTAGGTTTTTATGGTTTGATGTTATGCACGAGTAGAACACAAGTGAGTTGTGGGCGATATAAGTCATACTGCCTACCAGTATGTCATACTTTGGTTCGGCGGTATTGTTGGATGAAGCGGCCCGGGCCGACATTACGCGTACGCTTACGCGAGACTGGTTCTACCGACGTGCTTTGCACACAGGTGGCTGGCGGGTGACAGTTTCTCCAACTTTAGTTGAACCGAGTGTGGCTACGTCCGGTCCTTGCGAAGGTTAAAACGGCATCAACTTGACAAACTATCGTTGTGGTTTTGATGCGTAGGTGAGATTGGTTCTTGCTTAAGCCCGTAGCAGCCACGTAAAACTTGCAACAAACAAAGTAGAGGACGTCTAACTTGTTTTTGCAGGGCATGTTGTGATGTGATATTGTCAAGACATGATGCTAAATTTTATTGTATGAGATGATCATGTTTTGTAACCGAGTTATCGGCAACCGGCAGGAGCCGTATGGTTGTCGCTTTATTGTATGCAATGCAATCGCCCTGTAATGCTTTACTTTATCACTAAGTGGTAGCGATAGTCGTAGAAGCATAAGATTGGCGAGACGACAACGATGCTACGATGGAGATCAAGGTGTCGCGCCGGTGACGATGGTGATCATGACGGTGCTTCGGAGATGGAGATCACAAGCACAAGATGATGATGGCCATATCATATCACTTATATTGATTGCATGTGATGTTTATCTTTTTATGCATCTTATCTTGCTTTGATTGACGGTAGCATTATAAGATGATCTCTCACTAAATTATCAAGAAGTGTTCTCCCCGAGTATGCACCGTTGCCAAAGTTCGTCGTGCCCAGACACCACGTGATGATCGGGTGTGATAAGCTCTACGTCCATCTACAACGGGTGCAAGCCAGTTTTGCACACGCAGAATACTCGGATTATACTTGGCGAGCCTAGCATATGCAGATATGGCCTCGGAACACGGAGACCGAAAGGTCGAGCGTGAATCATATAGTAGATATGATCAACATAATGATGTTCACCATTGAAGACTAATCCATTTCACGTGATGATCGGTTATGGTTTAGTTTGATTTGGATCACGTGATCACTTAGAAGATTAGAGGGATGTCTATCTAAGTGGGAGTTCTTAAAGTAATATGATTAATTGAACTTAAATTTATCATGAACTTAGTCCCTGATAGTATCTTGCTTGTTTATGTTGATTGTAGATAGATGGCTCGTGCTGTTGTTCCGTTGAGTTTTAATGCGTTCCATGAGAAAGCAAAGTTGAAAGATGATGGTAGCAATTACATGGACTGGGTCCATAACTTGAGGATTATCCTCATTGCTGCACAGAAGAGTTACGTCCTGGAAGCACCGCTGGATGCCAGGCCTGCTGCTGGAGCAACGCCAGATGTTGTGAACGTCTGGCAGAGCAAAGCTGATGACTACTCGATAGTTCAGTGTGCCATGCTTTACGGCTTAGAACCGGGACTTCAACGACGTTTTGAACATCATGGAGCATATGAGATGTTCCAAGAGTTGAAGTTAATATTCCAACAGAATGCCCGGATTGAGAGATATGAAATCTCCAATAAGTTCTATAGCTGCAAGATGGAGGAGAATAGTTCTGTCAGTGAGCATATACTCAAAATGTCTGGGTATTATAATCACTTGATTCAACTGGGGGTTAGTCTTACGGATGATTGCGTCATTGACAGAATTCTCCAATCACTTCCACCAAGCTACAAAGGCTTCGTGATGAACTATAATATGCAAGGGATGGATAAGACGATTCCCGAGCTCTTCGCAATGCTAAAGGCTGCGGAGGTAGAAATCAAGAAGGAGCATCAAGTGTTGATGGTTAACAAAACCACTAGTTTCAAGAAAAAGGGCAAAGGGAAGAAGAAGGGGAACTTCAAGAAAAACAGCAAACAAGTTGCTGCTCAAGAGAAGAAACCCAAGTCTGGACCTAAGCCTGAAACTCAGTGCTTCTACTGCAAGCAGACTGGTCACTGGAAGCGGAACTGCCCCAAGTATTTGGCGGACAAGAAGGATGGCAAGGTGAACAAAGGTATATGTGATATACATGTTATTGATGTGTACCTTACTAGAGCTCGCAGTAGTACCTGGGTATTTTATACTGGTTCTGTTGCTAATATTTGCAACTCAAAACAGGGACTACGGATTAAGCGAACACTGGCAAAGGACGAGGTGATGATGCGCGTGGGAAACGGTTCCAAAGTCGATGTGATCGCAGTCGGCACGCTACCTCTACATCTACCTTCGGGATTAGTATTAGACCTAAATAATTGTTATTTGGTGCCAGCGTTGAACATGAACATTATATCTGGATCTTGTTTGATGCGAGACGGTTATTCATTTAAATCAGAGAATAATGGTTGTTCTATTTATATGAGTAATATCTTTTATGGTCATGCACCCTTGAAGAGTGGTCTATTTTTGATGAATCTCGATAGTAGTGATACACATATTCATAATGTTGAAGCCAAAAGATGCAGAGTTGATAATGATAGTGCAATTTATTTGTGGCACTGCCGTTTAGGTCATATCGGTATAAAGCGCATGAAGAAACTCCATACTGATGGACTTTTGGAACCACTTGATTATGAATCACTTGGTACTTGCTAACCGTGCCTCATGGGCAAGATGACTAAAACACCGTTCTTTGGTACTATGGAGAGAGCAACAGATTTGTTGGAAATCATACATACAAATGTATGTGGTCCGATGAATGTTGAGGCTCGTGGCGGATATCGTTATTTTCTCACCTTCACAGATAATTTAAGCAGATATGGGTATATCTGCTTAATGAAACACAAGTCTGAAACATTTGAAAAGTTCAAAGAATTTCAGAGTGAAGTTGAAAATCATCGTAACAAGAAAATAAAGTTTCTACGATCTGATCATGGAGGAGAATATTTGAGTTACGAGTTTGGTCTACATTTGAAACAATGCGGAATAGTTTCGCAACTCACGCCACCCGAAACACCACAACGCAATGGTGTGTCCGAACGTCGTAATCGCACTTTACTTGATATGGTGCGATCTATGATGTCTCTTACAGATTTACCGCTATCGTTTTGGGGTTATGCTCTAGAGACGGCCGCATTCACATTAAATAGGACGCCATCGAAATCCGTTGAGATGACGCCTTATGAACTATGGTTTAGCAAGAAACCAAAGTTGTCGTTTCTTAAAGTTTGGGGCTGCGATGCTTATGTGAAAAAGCTTCAACCTGATAAGCTCGAACCCAAATCGGAGAAATGTGTCTTCATAGGATACCCAAAGGAAACTGTTGGGTACACCTTCTATCACAGATCCGAAGGCAAGACATTTGTTGCTAAAAATGGATCCTTTCTAGAGAAGGAGTTTCTCTCGAAAGAAGTGAGTGGGAGGAAAGTAGAACTTGATGAGGTACCTTCTCCCTTATTGGAAAGTAGTACATCACAGAAATCTGTTTCTGTAGCACCTACACCAATTAGTGAGGAAGTTAATGATGATGATCATACAACTTCAGATCAAGTTACTACAGAACCTCGTAGATCAACCAGAGTAAGATCCGCGCTAGAGTGGTACGGCAATCCTGTTCTGGAAATCATGCTACTAGATCATGGTGAACCTACGAACTATGAAGAAGCAATGGTGAGCCCAGATTCCGCAAAATGGCTTGAAGCCATGAAAACTGAGATGGGATCCATGTATGAGAACAAAGTATGGACTTTGGTTGACTTGCCCGATGGTCGGCAAGCAATAAAGAATAAATGGATCTTCAAGAAGAAGACTGACGCTGATGGTAATGTTACTGTCTACAAAGCTCGACTTGTCGCAAAAGGTTTTCGACAAGTTCAAGGGATTGACTACGATGAGACCTTCTCACCCGTAGCGATGCTTAAGTCTGTCCGAATCATGTTAGCAATTGCCGCATTTTATGATTATGAAATTTGGCAAATGGATGTAAAGACTGCATTCCTGAATGGATTTCTGGAAGAAGAGTTGTATATGATGCAACCGGAAGGTTTTATCGATCCAAAGGGAGCTAACAAAGTGTGCAAGCTCCAGCGATCCATTTATGGACTGGTGCAAGCCTCTCGGAGTTGGAATAAACGCTTTGATAGTGTGATCAAAGCATTTGGGTTTGTACAGACTTTTGGAGAAGCCTGTATTTACAAGAAAGTGAGTGGGAGCTCTGTAGCATTTCTGATATTATATGTAGATGACATATTACTAATTGGAAATGATATAAAATTTCTGGATAGCATAAAGGGATACTTGAATAAAAGTTTCAATGAAAGACCTCGGTGAAGCTGCTTACATATTGGGCATCAAGATCTATAGAGATAGATCAAGACGCTTAATTGGACTTTCACAAAGCACATACCTTGACAAAGTTTTGAAAAAGTTCAAAATGGATCAAGCAAAGAAAGGGTTCTTGCCTGTATTACAAGGTGTGAAGTTGAGTAAGACTCAATGCCCGACCACTGCAGAAGATAGAGAGAAGATGAAAGATGTTCCCTATGCTTCAACCATAGGCTCTATCATGTATGGAATGCTATGTACCAGACCCGATGTGTGCCTTGCTATAAGTTTGGCAGGGAGGTACCAAAGTAATCCAGGAGTGGATCACTGGACAGCGGTCAAGAATATCCTGAAGTACCTGAAAAGGACTAAGGAGATGTTTCTCGTGTATGGAGGTGACAAAGAGCTCGTCGTAAACGGTTATGTTGATGCAAGCTTTGACACTGATCCGGACGATTCTAAATCGCAAACCGGATACGTATTTACATTAAACGGTGGAGCTGTAAGTTGGTGCAGTTCTAAACAAAGCATCGTGGCGGGATCTACATGTGAAGCGGAGTACATAGCTGCTTCGCAAGCAGCGAATGAAGGAGTTTGGATGAAGGAGTTCATATCCGATCTAGGTGTCATACCTAGTGCATCGGGTCCAATGAAAATCTTTTGTGACAATACTGGTGCAATTGCCTTAGCAAAGGAATCCAGATTTCACAAGAGAACCAAGCACATCAAGAGACGCTTCAATTCCATCCGGGATTTAGTCCAGGTGGGAGACATAGAGATTTGCAAGATACATACGGATCTGAATGTAGCAGACCCGTTGACTAAGCCTCTTCCACGAGCAAAACATGATCAGCACCAAGACTCCATGGGTGTTAGAATCATTACTGTGTAATCTAGATTATTGACTCTAGTGCAAGTGGGAGACTAAAGGAAATATGCCCTAGAGGCAATAATATAGTTATTATTTATTTCCTTATATATCATGATAAATGTTTATTATTCATGCTAGAATTGTATTAACCGGAAACATAATACTTGTGTGGATACATAGACAAACAGAGTGTCACTAGTATGCCTCTACTTGACTGGCTTGTCAATCAAAGATGGTTAAGTTTCCTAACCATAGACAAAAGAGTTGTCATTTGATTAACAAGGTCACATCATTAGTTGAATGATCTGATTGACATGACCCATTCCATTAGCTTAGCACCCGATCGTTTAGTATGTTGCTATTGCTTTCTTCATGACTTATACATGTTTCTATGACTATGAGATTATGCAACTCCCGTTTACCGTAGGAACACTTTGTGTGCTACCAAACGTCACAACGTAATTGGGTGATTATAAAGGTGCTCTACAGGTGTCTCCGAAAGTATTTGTTGGGTTGGCGCATTTCGAGATTAGGATTTGTCACTCCGAATGTCGAAGAGGTATCTCAGGGCCTTCTCGGTAATGCACATCACATAAGCCTTGCAAGCATTGCAACCAATAAAGTTAGTTGCGAGATGATGTATTACAGAACGAGTAAAGAGACTTGCCAGTAACAAGATTGAACTAGGTATTGGATACCAACGATCGAATCTCGGGCAAGTAACATACTGATGACAAAGGGAACAACGTATGTTGTTATGCGGTCTGACCGATAAAGATCTTCGTAGAATATGTAGGAGCCAATATGGGCATCCAGGTCCCGCTATTGGTTATTGACCGGAGACGTGTCTCGGTCATGTCTACATTGTTCTCGAACCGTAGGGTCCGCACGCTTAAAGTTACGATGACAGTTATTATGAGTTTATGCATTTTGATGTACCGAAGTTAGTTCGGAGTCCTGGATGAGATCACGGACATGACGAGGAGTCTCGAAATGGTCGAGACATAAAGATTGATATATTGGACGGCTATATTCGGACATCGGAATGGTTCCGAGTGGTTTCGGAGAAAACCGGAGTGCCGGAGGGGTTACCGGAACCCCCCGGGAGAATTATTGGGCCACATGGGCCTTAGTGGAGAGAGAGAGGGGCGGCCAGGGTGGGCCGCGCGCCCCCTCCCCCTCTGGTCCGAATTGGACTAGGAGAGGGGGGCGGCGCCCCCCTTTCCCTCTCCCTCTCCCCCTTCCTTTCCCCCTCCTAGTAGGAGTAGGAAAGAGGGGAGTCCTACTCCTACTAGGAGGAGGACTCCTCCTCCTGGCACGTGCCACAAGGGTTGGCCGGCCTCCCCCCTTGCTCCTTTATATACGGGGGCAGGGGGCACCCTAGAACACACAAGTTGATCATCGTGATCGTTCCTTAGCCGTGTGCGGTGCCCCCCTCCATCATATTCCACCTCGGTCATATTGTTGCAGTGCTTAGGCGAAGCCCTGCGTCGGTAGTACATCAAGATTGTCACCACGCCGTCGTGCTGACGGAACTTGTCCCCGAAGCTTTGCTGGATCGGAGCCAGGGGAACGTCATCGAGCTGTACGTGTGTTAAGAACTCGGAGGCTCCGGAGTAACGGCGCTTGGATCAGTCGGATCGGGAAGACGTACGACTACTTCCTCTACGTTGCGTCAACGCTTCCGCTTCGGTCTACGTGGGTACGTAGACAACACTCTCCCCTCTCGTTGCTATGCATCACCATGATCTTGCGTGTGCGTAGGAATTTTTTTGAAATTACTACGTTCCCCAACACAGTGACCCCCACCTTGTCCTTGTTGCCCCTGCTTCATCATTGAAGACCCGATCAATGGGATCGAAGACCAGGCCCCGGCACCGCACATCACTTTCCCCTTAGTTGCTCGACACTACTGGGTTACTATCGAGTGCCGAGGATGAGACCTCTACAACACTTCTGATGTTAACCCTGTAGTGTAGCTATTCGGTCGTGGTCATCGAGGGTGATTCCGCCTTAACCACTTCCGATATGACTCTGTCGTGCAACCCCTCAAGTGTGAACCTCGGGGTGGTTCCTCTTACGTTCACCTTGATGATTACATCGAGTGGAATTCACCGGGGGTGATTCCTCGGGTATTCCCCTTGATGTTTAGACAGACAATTACTATGGTTACTATGACTTTACACTGGACCATGTTACTAAAGACGGGTCAGACCTGAGGGGTATCCGCGCGAGCTTAATTGCGAGTGATGTGGAGACGGGTTGACCTGGAGGGTGCCCGCGAGATAATTACGAGGCGTGGCCGGGCATTCCTAGCCCTTGTCGCAAGTCCTCGAGACGGGGCGACGGGGTCACATATTTCGTGAGTCTTTGCTTGTTACCGCGCATTCCTAATCCACTACGATTTGGATATTTGATCCGAGGGGCCTCTGGCCTGATAGCACTAACCATCACATGGGCATAGTATGGGCGTTCTGCGTCGTATGCATCAGCCGGAGCTTAATAGATGTCAGCGACTGAGTGACGCGCGCCGAGTTGGACTGTGTAAGCACCTGCCTTGTTGAAGGAGGTAGCTAGGTCTGCTCACCGGCCGCGTACGCAATGTGCAGGAGTTCCCGGGGAGATGGCCCATGACCCCTGGGGGCATAGGTTTAGTCCGGCGTGCTGACCTCTCTATTAAGCCTAGGTCGGGTTGCGGCGTATTGTTTGGCCGAGGCCGGGCATTACCCAGGAAAGTGTGTCCGGCCGGAGTTAATCGAGCGTGGTGGGTAAGTTGGTGCACCCCTGCAGGGAAGAAAACATCTATCGATAGCCTGTCCTACGGTAACAGACACTTGGAGTTGTATCCCGATCGATACAACTAGAACTGGATACTTGTGATGAGTAATGGATTGTGATGATAACTGGATAGTATGGCTTTGGGATTGCTTTCTTGCAGGGAGTCGAGAAAGGATCTCCGGCCGAGGTTGATAACACTGCTACTACTTTACTTTATGCTACTCTTATCCCTTCTGATGCTGCAAGATGCTTGAAGATGTTGAATATGCTAGTCTTCGATAGTACTAGGCCTTCTCTCTATTCTGGCATTTCTGCAGTCCAGTCCACATATAGAGCCTTCCTTTGATAATGTTGCATATGTAGTGTAGATCCTTGATTGCGAGTATTTTGGATGAGTACTCACGGTTGCTTTGCTCCCTCTTTTCCCCCTTTCTTCTCCTTTCCGGTTGATACAACCAGATGTCGGAGCCCAGGAGCCAGATGTCACCGCTGATGCCTACTACTACGTGGAGACCGCCTACGACCAGGAGTAGTTAGGAGGCCTTGCCTTTTCGATCGTTGTTGCTTTTGTGCTAGCCTTCTTAAGGCAAACTTGTCTAACTCATGTCTGTACTCAGATATTGTTGCTTCCGCTGACTCTTGTGTTTTCGAGTTTATGTATTCGAGCCCTCGAGGCCCCTGGCTTGTAATATAAAGCTTGTATTATTTCAATTTGTGTCTAGAGTTGTGTTGTGATATCTTCCGGTGAGTCCGTGATCTTGATTGTACACATTTGCGTGTATGATTATTGTACGATTGAATCGAGGGCGTCACAATGTTGTACTATGATCATGTGGAGCGTGGGTTCGTGTTGTACCCAATCTTTGGCTATCAGCGATAAAGCTATCTCACGGCCGACCCAAATAGCAGTTAAAAGTCGCCGGAAATCCCAAGATAATAATTGTGTATGCATTTCATTCAAAAAATAAATAAATGATCGTGTACATAGGCGTTGCCATGGGGGCCATATATAGTTTGCAACACAATGAGAGGAGTACACGGGACAACTCTTGATGCAAAGTAAATAAAAAAAATGTTTGATTATAAAGTACATATTTTCCGGCTCTCTTTGTCCCTTAATATAAGGGGCGATGCTATTGCGCGCACGAGATTATCCATGGAAAGAGGGATTACAGGGAATATCTTACTTGCCCATGTTGAAATCAAGGAGGGATGGGGGCATAGAGATTAGAGAGGAGATCTCTTTAGGCCCACATGAAAATCAGGGTGAGAAAGATTAGAATCGTGGGGGAGAGAGAGATTGGGATCGAGCGTTGCCACGTTCGGTCGTGAAAGAGCTTTTCCGTAATATAAGACCTTTTTTTGCAAGTGACCGTGGTAGTATTTTTTAAACTGATAAGATAGGTATGTGCCCATTTTATATTGGGTTACCAAATATAAGAGATTTATCGGGTTATCAAATATATTAAAATATTGATTGATACTCCTTCCGTTTCTAAATATAAGACCTTTTAGAGATTTCATATAGACTACATACTGAGCAAAATGAGTGAATCTACATTCTAAATTATGTCTACATACATCTATATGTAGTACTTATCAAATATATAAGATATTGATTGATATTTATTTGCTTCCGCGTCATGACTTTAGTACTATTTATTGGGTTACCAAAGATGGCTGAGTCAACCCGCCCCCGCTGCCTCCGCTCCATAATATATAGCGGCAGCCACCAGTGCTCCTCCCCACCTCCTGACCCACGCACAGCTGCCATCGACAACACGCGTAGATAGGAGCGCGCAACGTCCGTTTCCATGTCCTCATCCTGCGCCGGCGCCGGCGCCGTGATGGCCGTGGTGGTGACCTTCTTCCTCGTTGTTGCAGCAGGCGGCAATAAGATGGCGTCCCAAGGCGAGGTGTGGTAGCAATCCCCTACCCATGAGATTACAAATTTACTATTCGTTAGTCATGCGCCGCTTGTGCTGCATGCGTTGCACGATGGTGTTGGTGTGAGTGAGGGATGGCAACGGGTACCCATTACCCGCGTACCATGCGGATAAAAACCTTATTAAGGTAGGGATATGAGACACAAATTTACACACGAGTACTTAAATGGGAAAATATCATACCCATTGGGTAGAGAGGGTACGAGTATGGGATCGTAACCCATGCCCGCATACCCATCTAAAATGTTGAGAAGTGGGTTTCCTTTGATATCCTAACATAATCATGATTTTGTGAACTTAAAGTGTATGACTATGTGTTGTTATTTATGATTGTGTTGTTGTTTAACATTTTGATGTGTTGCTTTATAGGAAAGTTTTTTTTTGTTTATGAGAATGTGTTGTTGTTACAATATGTTGTTTAAAATTCGTTGCTATTAATAATTTACGATTATATGATGTTTTTTACAACTATTTTCTGCTCGATTTGATGTGTTGTAAACACGGGTACTTTTACCTACGGGTACCCACATACCCTGTCGGGTGACGGGTATAGGAAAAAATTGTACCCTTGACGCGTATGGGTATGGGTGATAGGTAAGTTCCGGGTGAACGGGTAAAGATATGGGGTGCCTCCACCCATCCCCCGCGGTTGACATCCCTACGAGTGATACAATATTTCTTTTTTGAGAGCTAGTTGTAACTGATTTTTGTTGTTGAGAAAGCTAGTTGAAACTGGTAGAAGGAGACTTCATGTGGGCGGTAGCCGGATATGTAACTCCAACCCCTCCGTCTGGGCTTGAAACGGCAATCGCCGAATTCATCTGACAATCTGACTATGGGCTAGTTTGGTTGCTTTTCTGGGTTGCATACCTGGGCAGAGGTGCTGCCTGGAGTGCGCCTGGGATTTTGAAAAAATTGTCTTGGGCAGGCAGCCTGGCCTGCAGTTCGTTTGGATCATAGCCTGACCTGAAAGGTGGTCAAGATAATAAAAAATATGTAAAAACCGATGCATCAACATATAACTTGTCTGCAATCACTTTATTAGAGCCAGGTAGCTCCAAGCCACAGTCCAGGCGACTGAAAAAGGACGCCTGGCAGGCTAACTATCTGACTGAGTATCCTAGGCCAGACTAGCGCTGCATTTTTCTGGACTCCAACCAAACAAACACCAGGCGGATCCCAGGAACCCTTCAGGCCAGGCATCATACAGCGTAGACGTGATCCAAACTAGCCCTATATATGGCATTGTCGCCCCCCGCCCCCCGAGAGCTACAAACGAAATGGGTTACAGTCGAAGCTTTGTGTGCACGTGATACTTACTCATATACATTTTGATTAATTATATTAGATGTATGTATGAAAACGGCTACATATTGTGAAACAAAATATGCATATTTAAAATAAACTAGTAAATGATTGCACATTAATATAAATTAATTACATGTTTATAATAGGTAGGATATCAACTGCATATCAATTACAGTTTATATTTAGGTAGATATCAATTACATTTTAATTGCATGCTTATATTGGATAGGATATCAATTAGACCTTAATAATGTGATTAGCATAACCATTGATACATGTTAGTACGATATTAACTGCTTGTTAAACATGTTGAGTGCTACCATTGAGACAATCCTTTGATGGTTGAGATTAATTGGATCTGTCCTTTGGGTGTTTTTATATCAAAACACTAAGTTCCCTGTAGACAACGGCAAACAAACATATTTTTTCACAGTTTTAATTGCGACGCGAGATAAAATGGTGACAATTTTTTAAGAAGAAAATGCATTTCTCGAGGAAACTGTCATGTTGTTTTAAAAAATTGTCATGCTGTTTATAGATGTCACCCCCTCCTAATGAATGCTCGCTAGCTATTGCCGTTCTTTTATATTGGTACAGATATAGATATGATATGGATACAATATATTAACTATTGTCGTTCTTTTATATTAGCACTACAAACAAAAATTCATGATTAATAGTTTGTTATAAAATCACATTTGGATGTATAAAGTTTTTTTGTGAGCAAAATTTGGATGTATAAAGTGAGTGCGCTATTTTAGTGGTACTAAAAAAGGAGATAATCCATTTTCGATAAGTGCCTTAAAATGCGTAAGTTTGTAATAAGAAAAGAAAAAAAATGTAAAAGCTTGTTTTTGTTTTTTTTGCTTCTCTCGTCTTTTCTCTTCCCTCGCGCTAAACAACAACGGGATGTACACGCACGCAGGGCGCGAATCTCAAGGCATCTCCCGGCGCGCCTGCGGCGGGCGGCTCGGCGGAGCAGTTCCGGGGCAAGGCGCGGCTGCCGAGCTTCGCCGCGCCGCGCCGCTACGAGCTCTTCCTCCGCCCCGACCTCGTCGCCTGCACCTTCTCCGGCTCGGTGGCCATCTCTGTCGCCGTCTCCGCGCCCACCCGCTTCCTCGTGCTCAACGCCCTCGACCTCTCCGTCAACCGCACCTCCATCCGCTTCCAGGTAAGGAGAAAGAAGGATAAGGAAAATGAAATTCCTTGAGACCTCCTCTGCCCTCTTCTCATCGTCCTTCGTCGGCACGGCTCTCGCAGGCTTTGGCGCCCACGGAGGTGGTGTTCTTCAAGGATGACGGCGTGT
Source organism: Aegilops umbellulata (assembly GCA_032464435.1). Classification (NCBI taxonomy): domain Eukaryota; kingdom Viridiplantae; phylum Streptophyta; class Magnoliopsida; order Poales; family Poaceae; genus Aegilops; species Aegilops umbellulata. Next base: position 340,408,751 of record CP136058.1, read on the forward strand.
TGGTGCTCGGGTTCGCCAAGCAGCTGCCCCTCGGCGAGGGCCTGCTCAAGATGGACTTCACCGGCATTCTCAACGACCAGATGAGAGGCTTCTACAGAAGGTATTTGCACCGTACATCATGATCAGCGAACCTCAACACAACACTTGTGATCATCTATATACAAGAAATCATGCCATGATTTGTTCTAAATTTTAAGTAGAAAATTACAAAAGGGGAAATGTTGAACTGTGGTTTCTCTTTACTACTCCCAATTAGTTACTCACCGACCAACCAAGTGACCAGTCCCGATAATGCACTTGCTACGAATTCGATGATACAAAAGGGGAAAAGTTGAAATGTGGTTTGGAAGTTCACTGTGAAGGCATTATAGTTTTATGATCTATTTCTGAATTAAGAGTTTAATCGAACACTTTGGTATGAATGCCTTTCCTGCTATTTATGCTTTTCTGATTTCATTTGATTGCAGCAAGTACCAGTATAAGGGGAAAGAGAGAAACATGGCGGTGACGCAATTTGAGTCCGTGTATGCGCGACGGTGCTTCCCCTGCTGGGATGAGCCCGCATTCAAGGTGATTATATATGATAGCTGGAAGGATGACTTTATTTTCCTCAAATACGTGCACATAGAGCATCAGTGAGGTTAGATATATTTCATAACATTTCTTGTTTTGCCGTCTCGATTTTCCAGGCTAAGTTCAAGCTAACACTTGAAGTTCCATCTGAGCTGGTAGCACTGTCCAACATGCCAGTAGCTAACGCGACATTTGCTGGTCCTACCAAAACTGTGCGTTACCAGGAATCGCCACCTATGTCAACTTATTTAGTGGCCATAGTTGTCGGTTTGTTTGAATATGTAGAGGGTATGACAACAAAAGGTATCATCTCTGTTTCTGACATCATCCATTCAAAGAGTTGCATGAGACCTTTCTCTTTCCCTTTTTATTTTATTTGTTTGTTTAATTTTATTCAGGCACAAGAGTTCGTGTGTACACTCAAATTGGTAAGAGTAACCAAGGGAAGTTTGCACTAGATGTTGGAGTGAAGTCATTGAATCTCTATAAAGAGTAAGATCACAATCTAGCCGTGCTTCCACACTTTGGTTTCTAATGAATAGACATGATTGATGTTAATGAAATACTGTGTCAAGCCGTGGTTGTTGCTGAAACAGTAACATTAACAATAAAACTCATTTCCTCAATTGTTCAGTTACTTTGACACTCCTTATCCACTCCCCAAGTTGGATATGGTTGCTATCCCCGATTTTGCTGCTGGAGCCATGGAGAACTACGGATTGATCACTTACCGGGAAGTAGCTTTGCTTTTCGATGACAAGTCTTCATCAGCATCCAGCAAACAGAATGTATCTATCATAGCTCAGAAACTTATTTAACTTATCTTTTCATCGTTTACAGTTCACCTCTTAACTAACTGTGCGATGTTACTATACATAAATCGGTTTAATAAAAAAACTACACTATCTCATGATCATCTATAATTCACTAATAATTCTTAACATTTTTTCGTAATTAAACCTTTTATATGTGTAAACATCCTTTTTATATTGACCTCAGCATGTATTTTATTAGGTTGCAGTTACTGTGGCACATGAATTGGCTCATCAATGGTTTGGCAATCTTGTAACCATGGAATGGTGGACTCACTTGTGGTTAAACGAGGGATTTGCTACATGGGTAAATCAATTTGGCCACTCAAAAGTTAAAAGAATGAAATATCAGGTTACCAATGTATACTGAATGAATAGGCTTTCTGTTTTCACAGATGAGCCATCTAGCTGTAGATTCTTTCTTTCCAGAATGGAAGATCTGGACACAGTTTCTTGATAGGACAACCACTGCTCTCAGGCTGGATTCACTCGAGGCGTCTCATCCTATTGAGGTAATCTCATTGTTTATTACTGTGCTCTGGTGGTTGGATATGTCGTGGACTACATTCTCCAAAACCATAGTTGTCATGTCATGCACTCTACTATCATAGAATAGAAGTGCAAGAATCTATTTTAATTGTAAATTTTGACAATGGCAAGTTTAAGTAACAATAGTGCATACTGCGTAATATGCTATTACCAACACATTATTGGCTGATTCATGATTGACTCATAAAATTCCTATGGAATATTAAAATTGATGCTTAAGTATCTCTACTCTGACAAGTGGCATCTTACTGTGGGGAGCAACTTCAGTCAATGCATCAACATAGATTCATTTCGTGGCATTAACATTTTCACTTCTCTAATGCTAATTTGTGATTCATATTTTTACTTTCCACTATCTGTTTTCCTGGATGCTCAGGTTGAAATACACCATGCCAGTGAAGTTGATCAGATTTTTGATGCTATTAGCTATGACAAGGGTGCTTCTGTTATTCGCATGCTACAAAGTTACCTTGGCGCAGAGCGTTTTCAGGTCCAATACTGCCTCTACCTGAACTCTAGAAACTTGTTACCGACTCACTCTTCTTGCCTATACTTGGCATTCTTTTTCTCATCACGTAGCTTAAAAGTATACAAGATCACTTTCAGCCAGTTTATTTTGTTCTTGAAGGAAACAGTGATACTTTGATGTCATTTTCCCACTATTCCATCTAGTGGAAACACTAGATGACTCCATGCTTGTCCATTGCATAAAATATTTGTATGCTCTTAAATCATACTAGTTGGTAAACATACTTTTGTCAGCGGTGTTTTAAGGAGAGATTTCTGTTCTTTGAAGACATATTCTAGGAGCAAAATGACCATTTCTTCATAGATTATCCTGCCCTTGTTTAATGCATACAAGCATCATATGTGACCATTTGTACTTCCGATCACATGATTTAAGGTGGATGGTTTGATAAATTAGCATATCGAGACAGATTTGTCGATATAGGTGTGATGGTGATCTTATGTATTGTTGTAGCATGTGTCATGCTCACAGGATAACATTACTTGTTCACAAAAAAAGGAGTAAAATTTAGCGATCGTTGACTCTTTTCTTGATCATATAATGAATCTATCAAACTGCACACTAGCTTAATACGTTAAAAGTCAATTTTTTAATTAATTACATTATTTAGTAAACGAATTGCTGCACTCTCCTTTCTGTGTAATTCCCCCCTGCTACGCTTTAACTCCACGTCGTTCTCCTAGTGTATTCTCATATGCTATAGATATGAAACTGTGTTCTTTCAGAAAGCGATGGCTTCGTATATGAAGAAATATGCATACTCAAATGCTAAAACTGAGGACCTGTGGGCTGTTCTTGAAAAGGAAACTGGTGAACCTGTCAAGGATTTGATGACTACATGGACGAAGCAAAAAGGTTATCCTGTTATTAATGCGAAAATTAAAGGGAATGACATAGAGATTGAGCAGGTAATAGTTTTTTTTTTGCGGGTGAGCAGGCAATAGGTTATCTTACATACCATCCTTCGTATCTATCATGCATTCATCATCACACGATTAACCAAGTATGCATTTGTTCCATACCATTTTGTGAATGTATAACTTACTGTTATAACTGGTCCTCTGAGAATACTGTACTCAATGATGTCAAAAACTGGAAATATTGTACTGTCCGTATGGCCATTGATCTGTCACTTGATGCATTCACGTATTTACGCAGCAGCCCTAGTATCTGATCATATATTCTGGCGTATGCCTGAGCGGTATCAAGAACAACTTACATGAATCTCATAGAAGAACTGAATTAGATCTTGTTCTGAACTTGGAGCACTTTTAGGGTGCTCTATCTTACCACATTAGGGGTAAGAGGTGGTTTAAATCTGAGTCGTTGATTGATGAAAATTTGAAGGATATTTTGGGCCCTAGTGCAGATAAGGCTAATAAGGAAACTTACAAGTAATTTGGTAAGGTAGATAGGCACAGACGTTTCCCTACAAATCACGAGAGACATGTTTAAATGCACATTACTTCCCATGTTCCCATCTCAGCCCAGGGATACACATCCTGCATGATTATTGATTTAAATCAGATGGTTGCCAAAAGATCTAGACCACAGTTTTCTGCAGTTTCAGTTATGTATCGCTAATTTGAATGTTCAAATAATTTATATTTGGGAGCAATGAATTTTATGACAGCCTGAAATGGAAGTGTCAGATTCAGACTGACATATAAAGTTAGTATTATAAGGCAATAGGCATAAATTAATTATCAAATTTTAATCATGAAGTATGGTTTTTCTGTAGCAATGTACTTGTATGTTTAATAGTGATAATTTGGTATATTTGTTTGAATTTCTTTAGTTTTCTTTCATTTTTCTGAAAGGATGTTTATTTTTAATAAATCCAGACAAACAATTCAAGAAATAATCATTATATTTGTCCTGTCAAATGTGAGTCTCGATGTATAATTTGATGTGCAATGATAAATTATGGTATTAGGTCAGACTGACTTGCTTCCCTTAAATATGTTAATTATTTACAATTATTTCATGTATTGCTGTGCCCACTTCCCTCTACGAGTTAATAGATCACCCTTAGCCACTAGACCAATGCAAAGAGAGGGTTCTCACAAAAGTGTGTCTTATTTTATATTGGTTAAAGTGAAAAATCTAATAAATGAAATTGTTAAAACTTGATCTTGTTGACTGATAGATCTCCGTGTATAGTATTTTTCTCCACGAACTTGATGATTTCTGTTTGTTGCAGGCCCAGTTTTTGTTAGATGGGTCCTCTGGTTCTGGCATGTGGATTGTCCCTATAACTTCAGGCTGTGGTGCATATGATACACAGAAAAAGTTATTGTTGAAACTTAAACGTGATAAGCTGGTCATTGGTTCACAATGCGGTGACCGAAAGAAGGGCGGAAACTTTTTTACTAAGTTGAATGTAAATGGAACTGGATTTTACAGAGTAAAATATGACGATGAGCTTGCAGCTGCACTTCAAAATGCGCTGGAGACCAAGAAGCTCTCACTAATGGATAAAATTGGTAAATGCAACATGTGACCGTTGAAGCTGCTTGTAATATTTTGGTGGCAGGTATTATAACATTAGCATTGCAGGCATTGTGGAGGACTTATATGCACTTTCTATTGCCCGCCAGCAAACATTTGCGTCGTTGCTACGTTTACTCTACGGTTATCGTGGAGAAGCTGATTATAGTGTTCTTTCACACATAAACACTGTACGTAAATCCTGTAGGTCCAGTTGATTCTATCGTGTTCAATTGTTCATGAAGATAAATCGCCTATATCTTTACTTTGGATTGGCAGGTAACCACAAGTATTGCTAAAATATCTGCTGATGCTACTCCTGCCTTGGCTGGTGACATCAAGCAACTTTTGATCAAGATTCTTTTGTCACCTGCAGAGTATGCCCCACCATAACTGCTATGAGTTTCTTAATGTGTTACACTCACAATATATCATCTCTTTTGTTTCATAAAAAGGAAAAGGAAACATAATATGTCATTAATCTTCTTCCTAACTTCTCATGTTGCTTGAACATTCCTTCTTTTGTGGCCGATGCATGACATACGCATGATTCTTTCATGTTATTACTTATTACTGTATATTTCCTACAGGTTCCTATGTTTCTTCTTTTTAACTATGTGACACTTATCTTTCAGAAAGTTAGGCTGGGACCCCAAGAAGGGTGAGAGCCACCTGGATGTAATGCTAAGACCACTGCTGTTGACTGCACTTGTCCAACTTGGACATGGTAAGACCATTAATGAAGGAGTTAGGCGCTTTAACATCTTCACACGTGATCGCAGCACTTCTCTTCTTCCTTCGGATACTAGAAAGGTCCTACCTTTTGCTATCACTTCACATTGTACTCCTATGATTACTTCTTCCATTTGTAACTTGCGCTGTTCTGCAGGCTGCATACCTCGCTGTGATGCAGAATGTTAGTAGTTCAAACAGATCCGGTTATGATGCTCTCCGAAAAATCTACAAGGAGTCAGCTGAAGGGGAGGAAAGATTACAAGTCTTAGGTGTGTAGCCTTTTGACCATGTTAAACTAACAAAGCTTGCCCATGTTTTTGGTTGTTCTAAAAGCATTTTCTTATTGTTTCAAGGCATATTATCTTCTTGCCGGGATAAGGGTATCGTCCTTGAATCACTGAATTTAATTTTCACTAATGAGGTAAACGCAAATATCATTACTTTCTTCCACAATTATAGTCGAAGGTCTCTATGAGCTACCTTGTGTGTCAAGTTGCAAGCTGTACTCAGGTCTCATGCCTCTCTTGCTTGTCAGGTTCGCAATCAAGATGCATATATTCTCCTTAGAGGTATTCAACCAGAGGCATGTGAAATTTCGTGGAACTGGTTGAAGGTACGATCTCTTTTAACAATGAGGACCCTTTTATTTCTGTGTGTTGACATGTTGATGCGTAAAAGTCGTTATTTCTGGGTCCTGTCTGGAACATCAGATTCTTGTAGGTATTCTAAACAAATAGGAATATCCAATCATGAGACGTTTCTTTTTCTACCAACTTCATTGAGATTTCTGCATTACAAAGAGGACCCAGAGTTCTTCTGTTTTTGTCAACAAGAATTCAAGTCAAGTGGCATATTTGCAAACAGCTGAACTATATTTGTGAATTTGTTTCGGGATCCTGATCTCTTTATATGGATTTCCCTTGTGAATGTATTTTAAGTAGTGAATTTAAGGCAGCAGCACCCAACCATCTATTTTTTGTGGTTTCTTCATCTGATACCTTAGGAGATGACTGATGGTTCATATTAGTGTTAGCAGACTGAAACATTTGAAAACATGGTGCTAACATTTGTCCCGTTCTATCTGTCTCCAGGAAAACTGGGAGCGCATCTCAAAGACATTTTCTGGGATCTCGGTGGCGAATTTTGTTAAAAACATAGTTCCATTGGTACATTTAATCACAGTTCTATTGCCCTATTTCCGTGATCCATATTCCCCACTTTTGCAGGTATTATTTCCATGAGGTCATAGCTAATGTGAACTTCCTTGTTTCTTGCCAGTTCACCTCCAACGAAAAGGCGGCAGAGATCTCCAACTTCTTTGCAACCCGCACAAAGCCCGAATTCGAGAGGACACTGAAGCAGAACCTTGAAAACGTGCGGATCAGTGCGAGATGGGCAGAGGGCATCAGGAGTGAGCCCGGGCTTGCACAGACGGTGCGTGAGCTCCTTGGCAAGCCCTGACGTGTTGCTGTAGAGTGCTAGGTTACAGTTGTAGTTGGCAATAAGAATGCATTTGTGCCTTATCATGTGTGAAACTGTGGCTTGAGATGGTATTTGGTTGTAGATTTGGAGTGGTGGTGTCAGCTGATGCCAGTTTGTAGCCAAATCATTGATTGTTATGAATGCATGTGGTACAAACGGGTTGTATGAAGAATGAGAATGTCAAAGAGGAATAGCATACCCATTTAAGGGCTTCGGTTGCAACAAAATTGAACGGGATTGGAGTGGATTGGGAAGGATTAAATCCCATACAAGTCAAAATTCCACTCAATCCCCTCCAAACCTCTCCAATCCCCTCCAGGAGAGGTTTAACCGAACAAAGCCTAAGGGAAATTCAAGCAAAACAAAGAAAATTTGGGAAGGCTTGAATCTCGGTGTTAGTAGAACAGGCCTCCTTGATGTATCTATTTTGGTAACTGAATGCATGAGGTTGCTATCATTCAAGGCCTTGAGGCATCAATCTAACATGGTAATATTTTTCTCCATATAAAATTATAAATTCTAAGAAGAATGGAGAGGAGATTGGTGGAATCGTTGTTATATTTCTTGAGCATCATGGGCATAGAATACATGACCTTCTTGGAGTACAAGAAAAGGTAGACTAAATCCTAGCCTATCCTATATTAAGTGTCCACCTAGAGTGCACCATTTTCTTTGGAGATTTGTGCACAACAGCCATCCATTGTATATGAACATTAGTAGGAAAGGTGTTGATCTGGATACAAGGTGTGCAGTTTGTGGGAAATATTTTGAGGACGGTGGCCACTTGTTCTTTAAATGTAAGCATGCCAAACAACGATGGAGGGCACTCTAGTTGGAAGATGTTCGAGCCCTACTCTCTGATCTCAGTAACCCAGAGGATGTACTTCAGGCGACCCTAAAGCAATCTGAGGAGAAGAAGCTATTGATAATAGCACTACTTTGGCTATGGTGGACTGAACGTAATCGTGGTAACCATGGTGAAAAAAAACTGGACGTCGATGCATTTCAATATACTGTACGAAGCCATGTTATCGAAAAAGGCTTTCGCCCCGCTTTATAGATAAAGCCAAACATCCAACAAGGTTCACCAACACACACAAAGGTCTAGCACAACAAGTAGTCAAATAGGGTTAATGCTGAGGGCATAACTCAACAAGCCTTGAAAAAGAAAAAAAGCACGCACTGTTCGAAGCCATGTTAATGAGTGGATGGAGCTTCTCGGCCAGAAAATGGCGGACATAGCACCCGTCTCAGCTGTTTGGAGAGCACTGCAGCAGGATTTTGTTAAGATTAATGTGGATGATGCATTTCATGATGAATCTACACATGATGGCTGGGGTGTGATATGCCAGGACTCAGATTCAGACATCCAGTTTATGTTTCAGGGTCAGTGAATGATTCGGCTGATGCCTTGCACGCGGAGGTCATGGCCCTTTTACATGCTATTAATGTGGCTGATCATCTTGGTGTTGGCCGTGTACTTTCTGAAACTGACAGCCTCACTCTCCAAAATGCTATATCCTCAAGCTCGTATGTACACCCGCCAATGCTTTTCAAAGGAGTTTATTATGCAATGAACATATTCGATCTTATTGCAAAATCAATGTCTTACTTCATAGATTCGTTGCGTCATCTGTTTCGTGATATCAAGTATAAGAGCATCTCCAGTCACACCCCTAACCGCGCCCCCAAGGGCCCTTTTTCGGCGCCGGCGACCAAAAACCGGCCCAATCGCGTTTCCAGGAGCCCATTTTTTTTCTGGTTTGGCCTGAAACTGGCGCCGGCGGGCCCTGGCCGAATCCGGCGCGCTGGGGGGCGCCCGGGGGTGCCGGGGCAAATGGTTTTGGCGCGACCGAATGGCGGGCCCACCGAGTCAGCGACCCACGCCTCGTCGTCCTCACAACGCCTCGTTTCCCGCGGGGAATCAATGCCAAGGCTGCCGCCGGTCAGCCTTCCATTGATTCCTCACGGGCGGCGCGGTGCGGCGACGCGCCCCCTCCCACCACGCGTACACACAACGCCGCCCCCCCAACTGCTATATAAAGCAGCACCTCCCCTCGCCAGAGACGCACCCGCCCGCAGCCCCCCTCTCTCCCCGTGCACAGCAGCCGTCGACGAACTCTTTCCGCCGCCGCTGATGATGGGCGAGAGGTTCCCCGGCGACGGTGCAGTGGCCAATGGCTTCAGCCGCCGCTCGCTGCACGAGTGGGAAGCCCACCTCCTGCATGAAGCGAACATCCTGGCGCCTCCCGACATGCGCGCGCCGGGGCGGTGGAGGCTCAGCGCCAGGGGAGTCCCCGTGGGCCCGCTGCCCGACGTCATGCGCCCCGACCACTTCAACGCCGAGGTCGAGCATGCACGAGCGTCGCTGACGGAGGAGCAGCGGGTCCGTCCAGAGTATGCCGCCGGCAACCACCAGGCGTGGGTGGCCTACTTTGAGCGCCGACAGGCGGAGCGGCTGGCCTCCACCAACAACGCACCGGTGGGGGGGGGACCAAGAACAGCGACGGTCGCCGCCTGTGGTGGGGCGCCCCCGGCCGCATGCTCCACGCCGTCCTCGAGCACCTCGAGGGCGACAACGAGCCATCGTTCACGTACCCTGCCGCCCCGGCACCCCGCCGGAGCGGCGGCCAATGGATGCCGAGGAGGACCGGCTCCTCTTCCTCCTCCTCCCACTCCTCCGGCTCACCGGCGCTATACAGCGTCAAGGCCGAGCCCGCGGAGACGCCGCTCGGCCGGCGCACCCGCAGCGCCGGCATCGTCATCAACGAGGGCGGCGCTCCTCCTCCTCGGCTCCTCCCCGCCTCGTAAAGCCGAAGTGGGAGCCGGGGCTCGCCGCCGTCAAGACGGAGCCAGGTCTTGCCGTCGTCAAGACGGAGGCGGGGTTCGACGATGCCGCGGCCATGAAGGTGGCGCGGGAGGACTGGGCGCGGCTGGAGCTGGCGCGCTAGCGCCGCGCCCTAGAGGAGATCGCCGCCCGGCGCCGTGGCCGCGACGAGGGAGGCGTCGTCGTTCTCTACGACAGCGACGACGACACGCCGCTGTAACCGGTCCGCCAGGCCGACTCCAGGCAGGGATCCAGCAGGGGCGGTCGCGTCAAAGAGGAGAAGGACGACGACAACGACGGCGACGACTTCGCCGAGTTCAGCAAGTTCTTCCTGTAGTCGCGGCCTTTTTTTAAAGTAATGTTAAGTTTGCTATGTAAAAAACTGTTTAAGTCGCCGAAGTTTATGCCCCTTTGCCGAATTATATCCAAATTTCTTAAAAAAATAAATTAAAAACGCCTTCTGGGGACGACCCTGGGGCCGGCGGCTGGAACCTGATCGACCTCAAGCCGATTTTAGCGCCGGATCGTCCCAGGCAGCGATTTTTCGAGCCTTTGGGGGGCCAACGGCTGGAGATGCTCTAAGCTCAATATCCAATTCATTCAGGCTGAAGTAGTCCATGTTGCACGTAGTTGTAATAAGCCAGCACATGTGTTGGCCGTCATGGGTGCAGGATTAGCTAATGGTGAAGCGTCTTTGTGGCTTGATAGCTTCCCTGCCAATGTAACCTGTGTTGCAACCGGCGGTTCTTTTTTCTTTTCAGGACAACCGGCAGTTCTGGACCGCAAAAATAGTAGATTTACGTCTTTTTTACTTCCTCTGTCTCAAAATATAAGAATGTTTTTAATACTATAATAGTATGAAAAACGTTTTTATATTATGTGACGGAGGGAGTACATTTCTAGGGGATGTTGAGCCCTTAATTAGTAAGGGTAGTCTTCTACAATAAAATCTGGACCGCAATATCCGGGATGTTCGTCGTGCAGTGTATGATTCGATACTTTCTTCGTAAACGCAGGGCAATTTCTTTAAAGACGAAGAAAGAAAATGCGGCAAAAAAGGGCAGGATTTGCCATCTCTCTATGGGGTAAAGTTGAAGAAGAAAAAAACATTCACTTGCCATCCCCTTTCAGCTGACGTTGGTCACTTATCATTGTCATAAAAATTTCGATTGGTATGTGAAATCAAGCTGGCACGAACAACTTATTTTGGCAGCCATCGATAAGCTCCAGAGAACCGGCCCTAACTGACCGGGGCAGATCAGATCAGTCCAGCTCCAGTAGCCGGTCTTCTTCCTTCTCCGTCCAAGTTTTTTTTGGACGCCTTCACGTCATCTTTCCTTCCACCAAATACAGACAGACACACAGAAATGGACCAGTCCATCCGCATCCGCTCGCTCGCGTTCCAGTAAACAAGGTTAGTTCTTGCTCAGTACTATCACCATCTCAAATCTCGGCTTGTCCCCCTCGCTCCCTAGTATTGACTGCTGGCTCATCCTTCTTCTCACTCTCAGCGCGCCCATTCTCTGCCCCTTGGGCGTCTGTCTGGATCCAAGAGCCGGCCGCCAACTGCAATGGCGTCCCTCCTGGAGATCTTCGTGGGATCCTGTTCCTCCTCGGCGCCGCCGGTGGACTGGGAGGCGGAGGCCTACCCGGAGTACGCCGACTACGCCGTCCTCCCCCTGCTCCTCGCCTTCTTCCCCGCCCTGCGCCTCCTCCTCAACCAGTTCCTCTTCGAGGTAATCCAAATTTTGGTTGCCTGTCTGCCTGGCTGTTTCCCTCGTCTTCAGTTAGGATGCGTTTGGTTCGTGGGCACTGAGTGGTGTCCATGTCCACTTGGCCTAGGATATCGTGAGATGAGCCAGTTCTGGGCACGCTCAAGGCGTCACGAGTCTCAACGTTGACCTGGAAAAGCTTCCTGCAAGATTTTCAAACCGTGTTGATATCGATAGATTCATGGTAATTAGTCAAATGATTTTGATCGTTGGTACTCTTCGTTTCAGACGCTTGGTAGGTGAGTTGCCTGTAATTAACTCAACTCCTCCCAATGGGCTTGGTCAGCTCAATTACTAGATAGTTGGCTTAATAATCAAGGTCAGTAGATTGGATTGGATCAATGCTTAAGTTTCGTGGCTTCCCGTGCTCCTCATGTTGTCATCGTCGCTCCTCACTGATAAAAATACTTGTCATGTGGAGATCGCGGATTTGCTAAACAACATGTGCTTACCCCACCGAAGTAGGTGTTTAGATCATGTTGTGTGAGCCCTTAAATTTGCTAACATACATAGGGTACAATTTGGATAATCAATCATGTAACAATTAATCAAAGCATTCACACATCTTTCCCTAATAATATATCAAATGAGCATTAGTAATAACATGGAAGTTTATGAATTGCCTCTCTCCTTCAGTGATGATGTTGGGATTGAACTAGTGATTGCGGTCCCGAATGGTACAAACACTGGTAGGACCTATGGCCCTTGCTTGTACCGGTGTTGGTCTTCGAAATTTCTAATCTAACATCATTGCAGCCGTAGGTAGTGACCTACCGCGTACTTGTCTTGTTACATAAGTCATCGGTAGTCTTATACTTAATGATTTCATATTATGACTATACGCTGTGAGCAAAATTGTTTCAAGAATGGTGCAAATCAGAACTACATGAACATGTTATAGTTCTTAAATCTCACTTTCTTCGCAGGTGTTAGCAAGACGACTTATATTTGGAAAGGGATATGACAAGCTTGCTGAAACAGATGAAAGGAGAAAGAAAATCAATAAATTTAAGGAATCGGCATGGAAATTTGTTTATTATCTTTCTGCAGAACTCTTTTCACTATCTGTAACATACAATGAATCGTGGTTTACAAATACAAGATACTTTTGGGTAGGGCCTGGCGAGCAGCTGTGGCCTGACCAAAAGATGAAGTAAGAGAGAGAAACAATCTCTTTTGTTCCTTATTATTGCAACTTCCAAGGGCTTCAACATTGTTTGTTTTTCTCTCCAGGCTGAAGCTTAAGGCTGTATACATGTATGCCGCTGGATTTTACGTATATTCTATCTTTGATCTTCTGTTCTGGGAAACAAGACGCAAGGACTTCGGAGTCATGATGTCTCACCATGTGGCAACTATTGTTCTGATTGTTGTGTCCTATATTTGCAGGTATGCAGATGAGTGTAATCGCCCTTATATACCATAACAATACACAGCATAGTCAAACTTGAAGTTGTTGCTACTTCCAAACAGATTATCTCGTCCTGGCTCGGTCATTTTACCCCTCCATGATGCAAGTGATATATTCCTAGAGATCGGAAAGATGGCCAAGTACAGTAGCTGTGAGTGGCTAGCTGTTGTAGCATTTCTACTTTTTGTGGCTTCATGGATCCTTCTTCGGCTAATAGTGTTTCCTTTCTGGATCCTAAGAAGCACAAGGTAAACATTCTTGGTTGTTCTGGCATGTGGTGCTACTTTACCTGATTAGAAAGCAGCATTACTCTACTAAGTTTTGTAGTGCATTTTGTTGATCAATTCAATGGTCTTGCGTCTTTTTCAGTTATGAAATAGCTATGATCGTGGACAACGAGAACAAAAAAATCTACAGAACCTCGTACTACTATCTTTTCAACACTCTCTTGTTTTCACTTCTGGTCTTTCACATATATTGGTGGGTACTGATTTACCGGATGCTTGTCAAACAAATTCAATCCAGAGGTCATGTTGGTGAGGATGTTCGATCCGGTCAGTGATTCTTTTCTTGCTCATTTCCTTGGTGTTAGCTTTATTTTCTTTCTCAGCAGCATACTCTTATGGATTTATTATAAGCTAACCCTGCTATTAAACAGATTCTGAAGGCGAAAACAACCATGAAGATTAAGCTGAAGGTTGTTGGATGCTTAACTGAAGAACTGTATAGTTCGCAGTTGGGAATGAGAATGGTGCAAGCGGGTTGTATAAAGAATGAGAATGTCAAGGAGCTAGTTAGCATATCCATTAGGAGGAAATTCAGGCACAAAACGAAAACTGAAAAGGCTTGAATCTCGGTGCCACCGGAACAAGCCTCCTTGATGTATCTTTTTTTGTAAATTGAATGTATGAGGTGATGCTATCATTCAGGGTCTTGAGGCATCAATCTTACATCGTGATATTAATCTCCGTATGTATGTGAAGATCTCTTTTCAGAAATACCGAGCCTCCAAGTTATAAAAACTCTCTTTTACACATGTGGCTTGATTGTAATTTAGTGGTCATATTCTCAAATATAAAAATTAAAATTTAGTGGTCCTTATATGTCATTATTATATATGCTTGCAGTTCATGTCAAATATTCAGTATGATCGATATTGGAAATGGACATCTCTGTTAAACATGTGTACAAAGAAGATATCACTAATTTAGCTGATACTCAGTGTAATTGATCATGTACTTTCATATATCCAATCATGTTCAGCACACATACAATTTACAGAAGAGATCGAGCTACAAGTTTTCTTCCTGTGAGGCATCAAGCCATCAGCAATTACATCACTTGTTATAGCACCTTCCTAGCAACGACGATCACGACCGAATCTCACCTTCCTCTAGGTCTTCTTCGAAGCTTTGACGGTGCTGCTGCTGCTTCCAGTCGTGGTCGTCAACCTTGAGGTAGAGCCCAATCTGCCGCAACAAGTTGCTGGGCCTCGCCGTGTTGTACTCATCAATGCCGAGCCTCTTCAGATCCTCTCGGTGTAGGGTATCGTCGGGCATTGCCGTCTTCTCCATCTGGAGCAGCTCCTGACGGGCCTTCTCCCTCGCCCGGGACATGGCCTCCGTTCGCTGCTTTTCCAGAGCACGGGCGAGCTGCTCACATGTTGGAGGCGTGATGGCCGGTGCTGGACTGTCGACGATCTCGTCGGAATCAGAATCTGAGTCACTGCCGCCGGAGTCGCTGCTGCCGGAATCAGTGTCTGAATCGCTGTCGCTGGAATCAGTATCTGAACTGCTGCTGCTGCTGGAGCTTGGGCTGCCGCTGGCTGTTTCATCTTCATCTTCGACGAGCAGCAGAGGTGCCGGCACGATCGGTAACGGGGAGACGCCACCGCAGATGTCAACATCTTCCTCCTCCTCCTGTTCGGCCATGGCCTTAGGGCCGTCTTGGTGCCGTTCTTGGGCCAGATGTGCCGGCACGATCGCTAAGGGGGAGACGCCGCCACAGATGTCAACTTCTTCGTCCTCCTCTTCGGCCATCACCTCAGGGCCGTCTTGGTGGCGTTCTTGGGGCGACGGATTCGCCGACCTCCTCTCTCGAGCGAACTTGTCAACCTGCTCCTGTAACTCGACGGCAGCGGCGTCGTCCAACGCGTGGATGTCGATCTCGATTTCGCCGGGGCGGCTGGCGCAGCTGTGCTTCTGCAAGAGCTCGACGATGTGATCGGGGATTTCCGCAACGAACAGCTCCAGGTCTTCCACGAGCATCTCCCTCTCAGAGGCCGTCATCTTCGTCTTCCGTGCCGCCTTCTTGCGATTGATCACAGGAACGGGAGGAGACGCCTTCCTCTTCTTGGCCGGCGGCTCCTCGGCCAAGAACCTTGGACGACTCTTCTTGACGCGGGGAGCCGACGGGGACGAGGCGGGAGCTAGCACGGCGGCCGCCTTGTGGAGGAGGCCACGGACGGCGACGAGCTCTGCTTGGAACCGCTGCCGAAGGATCTCCATCTCCCTCGCGCGCTTCTGGCCGGACATGATGTCGATCTTGGCGTCAAACGGCTCTGCTGACACGAAGCCGTGCTTCCTGGTGAGCTCCCCGCCGTAGGGGTAGGCAATCTCCATGGGAAGGGAACAGGGGACGCCGGTCGCTTCGCTGGGTAAGGGCTGGTGATTGGTGAAGGAGAAGATTGGAAGGTGGAGAAGAGAAGTCTCGGCTCAAGGTGAGAGCGAGGTGAAGGCAAAGGCGGCAGGTTGGCTGCCTTCCCTTTTATTGATCAGCTCAGGCCAGGTGTGGTGCCGATACGTGAGTGGATTCCAATCCAAACCGTGGATGTGGTGGATGCGTATGTGATGTGATCCGTCACGAAGTCGGATTTGCTTGCGTGCCAATTAAGTTTGATTAAGCATATGAATTAGGAGTTTGAGGCCATCTCGGAACCACTGCAACTCCGTCAGGAAATCGGATTTGCTTGCGTGCCAATTACAGTAAGTTTGATTAAGCATGTTATAGGAGTTTGAGTTCATGGCACTGTCGTGTGGCGAAAAAGACGCAGCAACTCAACTTTTAGTTGCGATTGGCATTTTAACCATCGGCGTATCCCATGTTGGTTTGTTTCATCTCGGGCTGTCAGCACCCATAGAAAGAGAAAGAGAAATAAAGTTGAGTTCAGTCTTCAGTCTTGACTCGTAATATACACACAGCTTTTTTTTTAGAAAAACAGCAAGACTCTGCTGCGTATTTTTATTAATTTTGGGTAAAACAATACAAATAGGTCCGAGAGGAAAAAAAGAGAACTGTACCAAAGAAAAAAAATATACAGAGCTATACATAATAAAACAAAGAAAACAGAGCTAACTAGGGAAAGGCAAACAAAAGAAAAAGAACAAGTACAAATACAAGTACAGAAGATGCAGAGCTACATCCGAGCTGCCTTTGGTTTTATCTGAAGGCATTAGGGCATCTCCAGCCGTTGGCCCCTCAGGACGCATAAAAATCGCTTCCTGGGGACGAGCCGGCGATACAATCGGCGTTGGGGGCGGTTTTGCGCCCAGTCGTCGCTCCCAGGCGCCGAAATTGGCCCATTTTACAGCCCAATTTCGGCGAATAAAGGGCCCATATGGGCGAGAATAGGCCCATATTCGGCGTGGTTTCGCCGTGTCTCGGCGTTCAATTATCAACACAATTATTTCTTATCACATATTTCATCATAGAAAAATCAAATACTTCAACAAAATAGTACAACAACAAATAGTTCAATACAAATTATATAGTTCAACAAATAAAAACTCGTATTTCATCACACGGTGTCCTCCTTGAGCCTCCATAGGTGCTCAATCAGATCTTTCTGCAGTTGATGATGCACCTGTGGGTCTCGGATCTCCTGACGCATACTGAGATAGGCAGTCCAAGTTGCCGGTAGCTGGTGATCAACTTCGGCTAGAGGACCCTGCCTGTAGTATGGTTCAGTGTCAAACACTGGGTCTTCTTGCTCGCTCTCGATGATCATGTTGTGCAAGATGACACAGTAAGTCATAATCTCCCACATTTGATCTTTGGACCAGGTCTGAGCAGGGTACCGAACAACAGCAAATCGAGATTGGAGCACACCAAATGCCCGCTCAACATCCTTCCTGCAAGCCTCCTGAAGCTTCGCAAACCAGGCGTTCTTGCCTCCTGCCACAGGGTTTGAGATCGTCTTCACAAATGTCGACCATCTCGGATAGATGCCGTCAGCTAGATAGTACCCCTTGTTGTATTGGTGCCCATTGATCTCGAAGTTCACCGGAGGAGAATGGCCCTCAACGAGCTTGGCAAAAACAGGAGAGCACTGCAGCATGTTGATGTCATTGTGAGTTCCTGGCATACCAAAGAAGGAGTGCCAAATCCAGAGGTCCTGTGTGGCTACCGCCTCAAGCACCACACTGCAACCGCCTTTGGCGCCTTTGTACATCCCTTGCCAACCAAATGGGCAATTCTTCCATTTCCAATGCATGCAGTCGATGCTTCCAAGCATCCCAGGAAATCCTCTAGCTGCATTCTGGGCTAGGATCCGAGCAGTGTCTTCGCATTGGGTGTTCTCAAGTATTGTGGCCCAAACACTGCCACCACTGCTCGACAGAACTTGTAAAAACACTCGATGCTGGTGGACTCGGCCATGCGCCCATAGTCGTCGAGTGAATCACTGGGAGCTCCATATGCAAGCATCCTCATCGCTGTTGTGCACTTCTGGATGGAGGTGAATCCAAGAGCGCCAGTGCAATCCATCTTGCACTTGAAGTAGTTGTCGAACTCTCGGATGGAATTCACAATCCCGAGGAAGAGCTTTCGGCTCATCCGATAACGGCGTCGAAATGTTTTCTCGCCATGAAGTGGAGGATCGGCGAAGTAGTCGGAGTAGAGCATGCAGTAGCCTTGGAGACGATGCCGGTTCTTTGCTTTCACCCGCCCCGGCGCCGAGCCACCTCGCCGCGGCTTTTCATTGCTCGCCAGCAGCTGGGCGAGGGCGGCGAGCACCATGAGATGCTCTTCTTCCTGGACGTCGGCCGCGGCTTCCTCCTCCAGCAGCGCGGAGAGCTCTTCCTCGTCATCCGAGTCCATCGCCGAGACAGGCAAAACGCCGAACACCTTGCGCTCGGTGGGCGTGTATCCGCCGTTAAACCGCGCCTCCGCGGCCGGAAACGCCCAGCTGCTGTGGTAGGGGCTGCCGCGGCGAAGCGCTGCTATTTTCCGGCGGGGAATGGCTATCTAGCGGAGTAGGGCGGCGGCCGACGCCGGGATATAGCTAGTGGTGGCCGAGGGCGCGGGGGGGGGGGGGGTGCGAGGCGAGTCGGGGGAAGAAAACCTTGACTTTTCCCCTGTCGGTGTGGGCCAGGCGTGCTTTTCCCTAGCGCCGGAGCCCCCAACTGCTCCCCAGCGCGCCGGGTTCGGCCTGTGACCGCCGGGCGGAAAAAAGGTCCGAACCGGCGATTTTCGGCGTCCTGGGGGCGCGACTGGGCCGTTTTTTCGGCGCCGGCGCCGAAAAAGTGGCCTGGGGAGGTCTGTTGGGGGCGCGGCTGGAGATGCCCTTAGTCTCCAAAAGAACTGTACGCTTTCCTTTCGGCCCTATAGCTGATCCACTTTAGCTCCTCTTTGAACTTCTTCCTGCAGTTGTATATGTTTGGTGGAACCCCTTTAAAAATGAAATCATTCCTTGTAGTCCAAACAGCCCAGCAAACCAAGATAATGATTTCCATAGCAAAGGGGACATTGAGTAGCTGTTTGAGGTGATCAACTTCTTCCTGGATGCCAAGCTGAATAGGAGTCCAACCGGGGCAAATGTAGGTCCAGCAGAGTTTGGCAAAGGGACATGTGAAGAACAGGTGGTCTCTGGTCTCAAAGTACTGTGAGTGACACATATAACATGTATAGTCCTGTATGAAAAAAATTCTTTCTCTGCAAAATAGCACGAGTGTTAAGTCTGTTATTTACGAGAAGCCAAAAAAAATATTTTATGCTTGAGCTGGCAGCAAGTCTTCCAGAGCGACTTGATTGCCAGAAGAACCCCTTGGTGCATACTCAATCATTGGTAGACCTTGGAAACTTCATAGTGAGTGGAGCCTGAGGGCAGTTGCCAGTGATCAAAATCGTCAGTGAGACCAAGGAGTTGAGGAATTCCTCAAGTTCATGGAGCTCCTCAGATAGAGGTAAATGGAAATGAGAGTGTAAATCTTCCAAATTCCAGAGTGTCGACTGAGATATTCTGATGTTTGGAGAAAGAATGCAGATGTGGCCATGTGCTCATTTTAGGAGTATTGTCCCAGGTATCAGACCAGAAATTCAAAGAAGAACCATTTTGAATAATGCAAACAGCATGTTGTTTGAAAGTAGGCATCAGCTTCAAACAGTCCCTCCACCAAAAGGAGCAAGTATGCAATGTGGTGCTGGGAAATCCTTGTGAATAATACGCTTCCCAAACTAATTTCACCCAATGGACATCTTTATGATTAAAGAATTTATGCAGCATCTTTATGAGCAGGCAAGTATTTTGAGTAGACAGATTAATGGTACCAAGGCCTACTTCATTTTTAGGCCGACAAACCAGGTCCCAAGTTACCAGAGGGGGATTCTTCTTCTCCAGGTCTTTACCTCTCCAAAATAAATGTCTTCTATATTTATCAATCTGCTAAATGATTCCTTTGTATAAAAGCAAGCAACTCATAATAAAGGTAGGGAGAGAAGAGAGCACTGCATTGACCATCAACAATCTCCCATCATAACTTAAGTACTGAGAACAAACCGCCAGCCTTTTCATAATTCTATCAATGATATACATAAGTGTTCCATCCTTGGCTTAGTATAACTGAGAGGTGAGCCCGAATGGCCGCGGGGCGGACAAGGGGGGCGTCATCCTCCCACAAGCAGTGGATGGAATTTCTCCGGCGTCGGCCATTCGCAACCGCCTGGAAATATGCAGTGTTCGCATCGCCGTGGAGCACCCATCTTTGGGTACCACGCAACCTCCAGTATGCCTCCTCATCTGGGGTGGGGCTAGTCTCGCCCCCGACACTTGGACGGGGGTGGAGTTGGTTTCCGACGAGGCCAATGCGGCCCTTGTTGCCCCCTTCGCCGAAGAAGAGGTACTCGCGGCCATTAAAGGAATGAACCCCTCCTCGGCCCCGGGTCCGGATGGCTTGCCCGTTACGTTCTTTAAAACGTTCTGGCAGACAGTCAAACCTGAGGTCACAGCCCTCTTCGAGGAGTTCTATTCGGGCTCTATGGACCTTGGACGCCTCAATTATGGGATCATTACCCTCATCCCAAAGGTTCCGGGCGCCTCTGATATTCGCCAGTTCCGTCCCATCACCGTGTTTAACGTGATATTCCGGATCCTGGCCAAAGGGTATGCCAATAGGGTGACCCTGCTTGCTAACTCGATCACTCACCCGAACCAATCGGCCTTCATCCAAGGCCGGTTTATTTTAGATGGCGTGTTGGTCTTCCATGAAGTCCTTCACGAAGTTCGGGTGAAACAACATCGCGCTGTCTTCCTGAAGCTGGACTTTCATAAAGCTTATGATACTGTGCACTGGCCTTTCCTTCGGGAAGTGCTGCTGCGTAAGGGCTTTGACGACCGCTGGGTGACTCGCGTGATGCAATTAGTCTCCTGTGGGCGGACCGCGGTGAACATCAACGGCGAGATTGGGCCATACTTCCCCACTCTTTGTGGGGTGCGTCAGGGGGACCCGTTCTCGCCGTTCCTGTTCAACATGGTGGTCGATGCTCTGGCCGCCATCCTGGACAAAGCCAAGGGTGCCGGCCATATTCACGGCATTGTCCCCCACCTAGTCGGAGGGGGAGGGGTCTCCCTCCTTCAATACGCGGATGACACCATAATAATGGTTGAAGGTTCTACTCAGGACGTGGCTAACCTGAAGTTCCTCCTCCTGTGCTTCCAGCAGATGTTGGGCCTAACGATCAACTTCGATAAGAGCGAAGCGATGGTTCTTGGTTACCCTCCGGTGGAAGCTCAGGCTATCGCTGACCGACTTAACTGTCGGCTAGGTTCTTTCCCCACGACCTACCTGGGGATCCCCATTAGTGATTCGTGCCTCACCGTGGTGGACCTCCGCCCCACGGTGACCCGTATGCAACATCGCGTCGAGCCTTGGAAAGGGCGCTGGCTATCGAAGGCTGCGCGTGTGATTCTCATCAACTCCTCTCTCGCCAGCCTTCTTTGGTACCTCATGAGCTTTTATAGCCTCCATGAAACGCTGCACACAGAAATTGCCAAGTACCAATCTAGGTTCTACTGGGCTGGCGAGGATGACAGATAGAAGTACCATATGGTCAGTTGGCCGGACATATGTAAACCCAAGGACCAGGGGGTCTGGGGATTTTGTCCTCCCGACGCATGAACATCGCCCTCCTGACCCGGTGGCTATGGCGTATTGCTAATGGTGACGGAGGGCTTTGGCTCACCATCATCCGGAACAAGTACCTCCGTGGACAGCCTCTGGCTTTCTATCAGCGTTCGGGCGGATCCCAGTTTTGGCAGGCCGTCATTCAGCTGCTCCCTGTGCTTCGCATTGGCACGTCCATCTCGGTTGGGTCTGGGTCCGCGACCCTGTTCTGGTTTGATCGGTGGATCGGCGACACCCCTCTGGCCGCCCGCTTTCCCGAGCTCTTCGTCATTGCTGTTGACCCGCGGGTCTCTGTTGAGACGGCCCTTATTGACTTAGGGCGCCTCGCGTTTCACCGCCCTTTTGGCCCGCCCGAAGTGGCCGCCTGGGATGCCCTCCTCGAGGACATCACCCTTCTCCCGATGAACTTCACCGACACCCCGGACGCCATCTCTTGGCGCCTAGAATCTTCCAGATGCTTCTCTACTAAGTCCCTATACGCGGCCATCGCGCCTTCGCCCGCCCCCGAGCCCTTCAGTTTGATGTGGGATATCCGCCTACCACTGAAGATTAGGATCTTCCTTTGGCAATGGATCCGTGGACGCCTCCCCTCCGGAGTCGAAGTCCTTAAGCGTAACGGACCTGGAGATGGGCTTTGCCCCCTGTGCGGCACGGTGGAGGACGCTAACCACATCTTCTTCGCGTGCTCCACGGCCCAGTTTCTTTGGTCCTGTTTCCGCGAGACGGTTGGTGGACAGTGGTGCAATTCCAATTTCCCTAACCTTCTCGCAGAGATCCATGCCTCCCCCCTCGCTACCGACATATCCGTTGGCTCTGCGTAGGGGTCCTCGCCTGGACGTTGTGGACTGTCCGCAATAAGCTTGTCATCCAAAAGGTCACTCTCAGACGTGCTACTGACGCCATTTTTAAAATGTGTGGGTACCTGCAGCTTTGGCGGCCGCTTAGCCGCCCTCAGGATCGGGACGTCATCAACACCCTCCTCGCCGACCTTCGATCGCTCGCCTTCCGCCTGGCGCCACCGCTTCCGCCGCCCCCCCCCCCCCCCCGGAGCCCGACTAGATGCAGCCGTTTATTTCTGTTCTAGGGCTTGTTGAGTTGTGCCCTCAGCATTAACCCTTATGGATCCTGTGTTCTGTATGAACTTGGTGTGTGTGTGTGTGTGTGTTTGAACCTCTGTGGACTGTTGGCTTGGGCATGGGCTTTATAGTATAAAGCAAGGCGAAAGCCTTTTTCGGTAACTGAGAGGTGTTCCAAGGTATGTAAAAGGAAAAGCTTCAATGGCACAACCCAAGATTGAGGACAACTGTTGTATGTCTTGATCAGAAAGATTGATGGGCAGAATGCTAGATTTGTGATAATTAACCTTAAGACCAGGTGCTTTGGAGATAAGATCCACAAGAGTTCTAAGCTGGGTGAGTTGTTGTGGACAAGCTTGCAGAATGATCAATGTGTCATCAGCATACTGCAAAATTGGGACGTCAGGGCAGGAGGTAAATTGAACTGGTGGGTGAATGAGCCCTTTCTATATAGCATCATTAAGAATTGTCTGTAGAAAATCTGTTGCAATAACAAAGAGCAGGGGAGAGAGAGGGTCTCCCTGCCTGACACCCCTTCGGCACTTAAAATGTGATCCTGGCACTCAATTAAGAAGGACAGAAGATGTGGCTGAGCTTGCTGCAAGATCAGGCACCACAGGCCTTCTCGTCCGAAAAGTGCAATCTGCAGACCGACAGCAAGGCGAACAGGTGCCGAATCTGCACACTACACACTCTAAAAAATCGGTATCAGCCTTTGAGATTTGAAAATCATACTTGTAGTAGTATCTGCTATAAGCAGCAGGTATCACCAAAGATCCTAGAGAGCAAAATCAAGATTCTAAACCAGCGATATAAAGCCAGGCCATGCTATAGGAGAAGAAACACGAGCGCTAAAGTGAACAGGAAAGTCGGCAATCTCCTCCAAAGACCAAAGTCATATGTGATCGGCTACTTCTACTTTATGTGTCTCTGCGTTCAGAAAACTGCACGATCAAAACCGAAACTTAAGCAATTTTCACGCGCGCATGGTCAGGTGCTCTCTGCTTTCTGTTAGATTTAGTCGGCCTCGCGGTGGGCCGTCGGCCCATGTAAGCTTCCTTGTGCTCGTGACGAACAACTGTTGCCTCGGCTCCTCAATACAACGCGTATGAAAATATTAAAAAATGTTAAACATGTATACAAATATTCCTGATGTATACAACAAATGTACAATGTGTATGAAATAAAGTAGGCATTAAAAACATATATTGAAAAAATGTAATCATGTATTAAAAATACGTTAGCCATGTTACTGATCTATACAAAAATCTAAGGCGTACATGAAAAAAATAGACATCAAAATATTAATTATGTATCTGGAAAAAGTTAAACATGTATGAAAAATGTGTATACAAAAAATGTACAACGTGTATGTAAAAAGTAGTCATTAATTAATATATATATATATATATATAGGGAAAAAATGTTAACCATTTATTAAAAATGCTAAATATCTATTTAAAAATCCCTAACTTATAAAAAATGTATATTGTGCGTGGGAAAAGTAGACATGTGTTGGAAAAAGGAAAAAGGAAAAAACCATTGAAAACTGGAAAGAGAAAATGAAAACTGGAAAAGGAACAAAGAAAACTAAATTGAAAATAAAAAAGGAAAACAAAAAAAGACTGAAAAAACAAAACAAACCAAAAGGAAAAAGAAAAAATAAACGCACTGAAACCCGCTCCAAGAAACCCCTATTTGGCCGGCCCATCTCGTGCTCGCCTATTGCGAGACGGAGTTGTGTTATGTCTCGCAGTAGGCGTGCATAGCTCTCGCTGACTAGCAGACCTAGAACCCAACATTTGCCTTGGATTCGGCCTCGGGGGTTGGTTTTGCGATGTTAATTGTTGATGGTGAAGTTTTAAGAAATGATGGAAGGAGCTGTTGTGGCTATTTGCCAAGACCAAAGCGGCCTCTATCTTTGTCCATCTTCAGTTGCATTTAGTGGTATAATTGATATACCGACTCTAGAAGACATAACGTACTGGGAAGCCCAAGAGTCAAGACCTTGCCGATGATCTACTAGTCAGGCGGATCCTAATAGCTTTGGATTGTGCCACATTTGTAAAGGATATCTCTGATAAAGTGGGTGGGCATCATGGAGCGATAGTCGATCAATGCTCGTGTAATTTCAAGGAATGCAACTTCACCTATGACAGTCGAGATGGCAATCATGAAGCCGAGGTTTAGCTAAATATTATCAAGATTTATATTTTGGATGTCATGTCCTGCTTGCTGCACCACATGATCCTGTAACATTTCCTCTGAACATCATTGATCAATAAAATGAAGCTTAAGTCCTCTACAAAAACTACTGTTTGTAGCTAACCTTTCAATATTTCTGTGTTTTTTCAATTAAAAAATGTTCACCAATTTTAATAAAATGACTTAAATTTTAAAAAATCCATGAGTTCTTTTAAATGCTCATGAGTTCAAAATAAAAAAATTCATGTATTTTAGAAAATGAAATCGGAGAAACAAAAACAAAAAAATGTTTGTGGATTCTAAAAATGTACATGATACACTTTATAATCGATCATGTACTTTCATATATCCAATCATGTTCAGCACACAAACATTTTGCAGAAGAGAGCTACAAATTTTCTGTGAGGCATCAAGCCATCAGCAATTACATCACTTGTTATAGCACCTTGCTAGCAACGACGATCACGACCGAATCTCACCTTCCTCTAGGTCTTCTTCGAAGCTTCGATCATGTACTTATTTTTTCTCAAAAAATGACTTACATTTAATAAAAGATATTCATGAGGTTTTTAAATCTTCATGAGTTTTAAGTAAAATATTCATGTATTTTAGAAAATGAAACCAGAGAAAAAATGTTCATAAATTTTAAAGATATTTGTGGATTCTAAAAATGTAGATGATACTCAGTGTAATTGATCATGTACTTTCATATATCCAATCATGTTCAGCACACATACAATTTACAGAAGAGATCGAGCTACAAGTTTTCTTCCTGTGAGGCATCAAGCCATCAGCAATTACATCACTTGTTATAGCACCTTCCTAGCAACGACGATCACGATCGAATCTCGCCTTCCTCTAGGTCTTCTTCGAAGATTTGATGATGATGATGATGATGATGCTTCCAGTCGCGGTCGTCAACCTTGAGGTAGAGCCCAATCTGCCGCAACAAGTTGCTGGGCTTCGCCGTGTTGTACTCATCAATGCCGAGCCTCTTCAGATCCTCTCGGTGTAGGGTATCGTCGGGCATTGCCGTCTTCTCCATCTGGAGCAGCTCCTGACGGGCCTTCTCCCTCGCCCTGGACGTGGCCTCCTTTCGCTGCCTTTCCAGAGCACGGGCGAGCTGCTCACATGTTGGAGGCGTGATGGCCGGTGCTGGACTGTCGACAATCTCGTCGGAATCAGAATCTGAGTCACTGCCGCCGGAGTGCTCTGAACCCGAGTCGCTGCTGCCGGAATCAGTGTCTGAATCGCTGTCGCTGGAATCAGTATCTGAACTGTTGCTGCTGCTGCTGCTGGAGCTTGGGCTGCCGCTGGCTGTTTCATCTTCATCTTCGACGAGCAGCAGAGGTGCCGGCATGATCGGTAATGGGGAGACGCCACCGCAGATATCAACATCTTCCTCCTCCTCCTGTTCGGCCATGGCCTTAGGGCCGTCTTGGTGCCGTTCTTGGGCCAGATGTGCCGGCACGATCGCTAAGGGGGAGACGCCGCCACAGATGTCAACTTCTTCGTCCTCCTCTTCGGCCATCACCTCAGGGCCGTCTAGGTGGCGTTCTTGGGGCGACGGATTCGCCGACCTCCTCTCTCGAGCGAACTTGTCAACCTGCTCCTGTAACTCGACGGCAGCGGCGTCGTCCAACGCGTGGATGTCGATCTCGATTTCGCCGGGGCGGGTGGCGCAGCTGTGCTTCTGCAAGAGCTCGACGATGTGATCGGGGATTTCCGCAACAAACAGCTCCAGGTCTTCCGCGAGCATTTCCCGCTCAGAGGCCGTCATCTTCTTCTTCGTAGGCGGCTTCTTGCGATTGATCACAGGAACGGGAGGAGACGCCTTCCTCTTCTTGGCCGGCGGCTCCTCGGCCAAGAACCTTGGACGACTCTTCTTGACGCGGGGAGCCGACGGGGACGAGGCGGGAGCTAGCACGGCGGCCGCCTTGTGGAGGAGGCCACGGACGGCGACGAGCTCTGCTTGGAAGCGCTGCCGAAGGATCTCCATCTCCCTCGCGCGCTTCTGGCCGGACATGATGTCGATCTTGGCGTCAAACGGCTGGCCTGTGACGAAGCCGTGCTTCCTGGTGAGCTCCCCGCCGTAGGGGTAGGCAATCTCCATGGGAAGGGAACAGGGGACGCCGGTCGCTTCGCTGGGTAAGGGCTGGTGATTGGTGATTGGTGAAGATTGGAAGTGCGAGAAGAGAAGATTGGTCAGGGCGAGGCGAGGGCAAAGGCAGCAGGTTGGCTGCCTTTTATTGATGAGCTCAGGCCAGGTGTGTGATGCCGATTCCATACCGTGGATGCGTATGTGATATTGTGATCCGTCAGGGAATCGGATTTGCTTGCGTGCAGTTCAAGCTTAGTGCCAAAGCTTAATTGAGCATGAATTGGGAGTTTGAGACCATCTCGGAAGCTCTCTCTGAAGACTTTACCAGTTTACCTGAAGACTATGCTATTCCGCTGCTCTATGTCATTTTCTGGTTTATCTTCTGTCTAGCTATACTTAAGTGTACTTGCATGTTTGTTCGTATAGTCTACTTGTATTGCTATTTGGTTTGCATGTTATCTTTCTCTTCTGATGACTTTGGCACAACATTGATCGCACGCTTAGTATAGGTGTATACCCTTAGTTTAACTTCCATTGTCACGCCATGGGGAGGAGAACAAATTACAGTACAACAAGAAAAATCGATCATTTTATTTTAGTAGGTGAACAAAAATATAATTGTTCCAAGACATATGTAACAACAGTGATGTACAGGCAATCTTTGGAGCAACTAGGGAATAGCAAATCAAATGTTCTTCCAAAAGCCAGTAGAGATGATGAATGTGCCAAGACTTACTTTTCAACTATTGAGCATATTTTTGTTGTGAGGTCTTACTTGAAGTCATCATCACTTATTTCTTCTGTTCTCCTCTAGCTGCTGATTCTTCGAAGTGGTAGCTCTTTCGAAGAACTTGATAAAAAAAACTCCCATTACCCACCGCCTTGTGGTTGATAAACACGCTTTTAATGTCTCACCATGCTATTTGGAATAGCAAATTATTAAGGGTAACGCTAAAAGATAACCCAATATACACAGATTTTTATTATCTCCACTGGTTGGAGCCTACCGTTTCTCCGTGCTCGGCCCGGTAGCCACGCGAGATCTTCTCAAAAATCATTCTCGTTTTTGGGGCTCACGCTTCAGCCACAACACACTACGAAAAAATTGTTTCTTTGCCGTGTGCCGAAGTGTTTGCGGAGTGTTTTTTGGGTACTCGACAAACATTACCTTTGTCGAGTGTTAATACACTCGGCAATGCCTAGTGTTACACTCGGCAATAGAAAAACACTTGGCAACAGGCACACGTTTGTTAAGGCCCTGTTTGATTCATAAGTCCTAGAACTTTTTTTAGTCCCAACTCATAAGTCACAAGTCCCTAAGAAGTCTCTATCTGTTTGGTTCCTGGGACTTATAAGTTCCTATAAGACCATATTACAACTATAAGTCCCTATAAGTCCCTCCTTGAAAGTCTTAGTTCATAAGTCTCAAATGCCCACTTTAAGTCCCTATAAGTCACTCCTGTTTGGTTTAGATGAGACTTATAGGGACTTTTTTAAGTCCCTAAGCCAATAAATCCCTGAAAACAAACACCCTCTAAATGTCCAAAAATACAGAGTCGCATGTCTATCTATAGCTTTCTACTAGCTTGGCAAGTACTACCTAACCTTCTATAAGACGTTCTTAGAGTCTATGACAGTCAAAAAACGTTTTATGCTAAGTTATAGAGGGAGTAGTTTTCTTCCATCGGTGCCATGGTATCTATTTGAAATGGCAACTATTTGTACATCTTTTTTCATTTGTTAGGAAGCGTTTTTTTCTTAAATCTGCCTTGTAATCATTTGCATACATTTTCAAAATTTTCCATACGTAGAGAACACACTCCCTCTAAACTTGTCATGTGATGATTCAGAAAAAAAATCACAACTTGCCACGGTCTGTTTTACAGATCTATCATGTGACCATTACATGCCATGAATTAGAAACAAATATTTTACAAAGAAATTTCCCATGATTTTTACAAAAAAAAATCTAATAAATCACCGCGAATAAAACAAGGGTTTTTATCACTTATGCCACTAGTTGTATCCCACTACTCACTTTTGCCATCGGAAATTACAAGTGCTAAAAATGTCATCATTCTGTGAGATGTTTGCTAAAAATGCCATTAGATACCTAAAAATGCCATCGTTTGATTATACGTTTCCTTAAAAATGCCACTAAACACCAATATTTTCAGGTCAAACCCGTTGACCATGTTATATGACCAAAATACCCCTAGACTCACATGTCAGCTCTCTATCTCATAATGACAAGTGTGAGCCCCACTTATCAGGAGTAAGCAAGCGAATAATTTTAGAGAAAAATAAGAACGTTGTTGGGATCAAGTGGGACCCACTTTATTATAGTGAGATAGAGGGAGAGCTGACATGTTGTTCCATGGGTATTTAGGTCATTATAACATGGTAAAACATACTTTGAGCTGACAGTCATGGTGTCTAGTGGCATTTTTTAGCAAGTGCCTAACGTACCGATGACATTTTTGAGCAGTTGAAATTCCTAGCGGCAAAAGTGAGTAGTGAGACACAAATAGCGGCATAATTGATAAAAACCCAGCAAACAAAAATTTTAACATTTTTGCCATACAGTTTTATATAATTTTTGTCACCTTGTTGTATATACAACATTGGTTTTCTATTATAAAGAGCATGACATTTTTCAACACCGAAATCATGGTAATTTTATATTTAATGCATGCTTTTTTTGGATCATGACAATTCTAGGTGTGATTTTTATTTTATGATAAATATAGATCATGGCAATTTTATTATTAAGCGCATGTCAATTTCATTTGTAATGTCATGGCAATTTATATTATTTTGATCATGGTAATTTTCTTTGTTTTTAGCATTTCAATTTTGCATCATTCTCATCAAAAACTAAAAAACTATGTTGTCATGGCAACATAATTTTTGTTGCCATGGCAACTTAAATTATACAACCACATCAGGTTGTGTTATGTTCTTTTAGTGTACGATGGCAATCTTGTATGTCATTTTTAAATTAATATGCAAATTTTCCATGTATGATTTTACTTTTCTATAGTGGGGCATGTCAATGCTATATTAGTTTATTCTTTTTTGCTACGGCATTTTTTTGCCATGTAGGTATTTTTTTGTAGTCGAGCATGACAATTTCCTATAAGTATTTTGCATTTTGTAGTTGAGCATGACAATATTTCTTTGATACTTTTTTCCTCTTTGCAGCGGTCCATGGCAATTTTTTGTCCATAATTTTTTTTGAGAAATAATTTATTGGGTACAACATTAGGCAAACGGGCTGCGTCTGGCCATTTTGGCCCGGCATGACTCGTTCCACACTCGATGGGCCCGTAGAATTAGCGAGCAGCAAAATTCATTTGCTCCGGACTTGTTTCTAGCGTGAACCTTATTAGTCACGCGGCTAGTGAGCGAATAATTGGTCGCGCTGGCGCCAACCCTGGCAGTGGTAGCAGGGGCCATGTCCCGTAACATAATGAATCAGCTATCAAATTACTACTGCACTAAAAAGTCTTATATTTCTTTTAAGGACGCATCTAGCGGGCAGCCGTTGGCCCGCTAGTGCTTCATAGCGGCCGGCTATTAAATGGAAAGTGTTTGTCTCTTTATCCTGATTAGGAAAGATTCGTATGGTCCGAGCTAGTTAAACAGAAAATATCCAACAGACATGCGTCTGGCTGTTCCTACTTTTAGTGCATGGACGCACATGGCTTTGTATCATTTAATTCACGATTTACAAATTTCAAAAAGCCATAACTTTCAAACCGCGCATCAAAATTAAGATCCATTTTCACCCTCCGAATCCTCGCGACGAGATCTTTGAAACTAGATCCCGCATGGCTATGTTTCGACGAAATTTTTTGTGTGCAATTTAGTGCCTCGTTTTGTGTAACTGCCTAGTAGTTGATGTGCAACTAGCTGACCGTGTATGTGCAACTTTTCGCCTATCCCGTGGACGTGTTGTTTTCACTGATGTCACCTCCACCCCCTCAAACTACCCCTTTCCATGAGATGTGCAATTTCGTCTGTTGCGCAGGCCAACTGCCTAGTAATTGATGTGCAACTTTCCCCTTGCCCGTGGATGTGCTTTCACTTTTTGCTGTATCCGCCAACTTCCTAGTAGTGGATGTGCAACTTCAGATACTGCCACAATCAAATGTCTAACAGTGAGAGCAACTTTTGATCGTACCCCCCATGGATGTGTAGTTTTTTCTTCTAGCAACCGGTCCAAACCACCCCTCTTTTTGAGATTTACAACTTTAGCACCCTGTCTATATGCAGCTTTTCACTATCCTCGTGAATATGGAATTTTCACCATTCAACTATCCCTGCCTGTGAGATGTGCAACTTCGCATGCTTTCTTGGCCAATTGCCTAGCAGACTATGTGCAACTCCGTTTGTTGCCCTCGCCAACCGAAACTGCATATCCACAAGCAGGGAGAGGAAATAGTTGCACATCGACTAATAGACAGTTGGCTTGAACAACATACTGAGTTGCACATATACCTAATAGGGGAGGTGGGCAGAGTATGCCAACAGTAGACATCCACCAGTAGGGAGGAGAGTTGCACATCTACAACTAGGTAGTTGGCCGGGGCAGTAGACTACTTGCACATCACAAAAGTTGGTTGTTATGGTTGCTATGTTGTAACCTCATTGGAAGTTCGGTCATGTAGCTCTAAATTTGGTTTTGAAAAATAGTTGCATCATGCAGTACTAAAGTTGCACCATATAGCCTCAAAGTTGGCACCGATTTTTTTCGTCAAAACATACCCATGAGGGATCTAGTTTCGAAGATCTCGTCGCGAGGATTCGGAGGGTGAAAATAGATTTGAATTCTGATGTGCGGTTTGGAAGATATGGCTTTTTGAATTTTTGAAAACCCGAAATAAATACATATAGATCTGGTCGTTTTCCAAAGTAAAGGGACAGTGTGAAGACATTTAATACTGTAGTCACATGCACTAGCGGACAAAAAAAATTAAGCATGCATGTGCTGTGAGCCAGGCCGCTCGTTTCCTCTAAAAGGTGTGCGGCCACTTTTTAGATTTTGGGTTCTTTTAAGGTTTGGCCCTCCTCAATGCAGAATTGGAACCTTTATACTGATAAATCTACTGCACTAAAAAGTCTTATATTTCTTTTAAAGTTTGGCCCTCCTCAACCTATTTTAATAGCACTTGCCCCCACCCTCATCCCAATCCGAATTTTCTGTCCCTGCCATTGGTTCCTTGGACGGTCGAATGTTATTAGGGTGATTTATTTTCCTTCTGGGATACTTATATCATGAAAATATATCTTTTAGGTTCAGATTGGTAAAAAACCCGAAACCACTAGTATAGTTATTCTTTGTGCAATGGTGAAAACTAGCGTCAAAAACACTCTTATATTATTGGGATAGATGGAGTATTTTTTATGACAATTGGCCTAGAAACCAGATTTCAGGAGACGTGAATTTTGCGGAACCAAAGATCCAAAAAACTTAGGTTGGGCCAGTTAGGTCAGTATCTTTTTTCTTAACACAATACAGACGCAAGCGCTCGTAACCCCAATAAACGCACACACACACACACACACA
This sequence comes from Aegilops umbellulata, assembly GCA_032464435.1. Lineage (NCBI taxonomy): Eukaryota > Viridiplantae > Streptophyta > Magnoliopsida > Poales > Poaceae > Aegilops > Aegilops umbellulata. The sequence goes on from CP136058.1 coordinate 340,441,284, forward strand.
CACACACACACACACACACACACACACACACACACACACACACACACACACACATCCTACCCTTACTAGCAGAATGCCCGTACGTTGCTACGGGCTATCCGCCATGTTATCTTCAACATCCGGGTCCAACACCAAAACCCCATCCTACAATGCATCTTCCCCTTTTCTGTCGGAACCTCCCCTTCCCACTTGGTGTCCCGTTGTAGCGCGACATTTCTCGCTGGAGCCAATTCCTTTAAAATCAGATGATGTCCACCTCATTATCGTCGTGCATTGCAACATGGATGAAAATTTCATGTTTATAATATAATAGAGTAGGTTAACCTAACACATACTATTGAGACAAAACAACAAGTAATTATAGAAATCATTCTCAAAGGTCCATTCAACTTTGCAAATGCACACTGTCGTCGGAGGCGAGTGAAAATGTGAACATATTCCTAGTCATCAATATGCTCCACCTCTAGCCTGCGTACCATTCATTGCTACAAGGGATAATTGCCGATCTTCTCTTTCTCGTCCTTCCCTGCATCTTCTTCTAGCCTCTCCGTCAACCAGCAGCACGTGAATATTAGTATGCTTGTCATTGTCGGTGTCAAAACCGGCGGATCTCGGGTAGGGGGTCCCGAACTGTGCGTCTAAGGTCGATGGTAACAAGAGACAGGGGACACGATGTTTACCCAGGTTCGGGCCCTCTCTATGGAGGTAATACCCTACTTCCTTCTTGATTGATCTTGATGGATATGAGTATTACAAGAGTTGATCTACCACGAGATCGCAAGGGCTAAACCCTATAAGTCTAGCATGTATGACTATGGTAATGAGTATCTGCCTTTCCGGACTAAGTCCTCCGGTTTATATAGACACCAGGAGGATCTAGGGTTACACAAGGTCGGTTACAAAGAAAGGAATCTACATATCCGGTTGCCAGGCTTGCCTTCCACGCCAAGGAGAGTCCCATCCGGACACGGGTGCAGTCTTCGGTCTTCGTATCTTCACAGCCCATCAGTCCGGCCCATGGCTAACAGGTCGGACGCCCGAGGACCCCTTAGTCCAGGACTCCCTCAGTAGCCCCCGAACCAGGCTTCAATGACGAGGTGTTCGGCGCGCAGATTGTCTTCGGCATTGCAAGGCGGGTTCCTCCCCCGACGGCTTCCAAGTAATGTATTCGGCTTTTAATTCAATGTCGCACCCCTCGTCTTTTGCGCATCTATGACTTCAGCTTCCACGTGTCGGGCGAATGCGGACGGTCAGGGTATTTTTCGCAAATAACACCCCGGCCATGCAAGAAAGAGCGCCTATTTAAAGAGATTGGGTCTCAGATCCATTCGGCACCACGCGGAGAAAATCCTCAGAGATTTCCAGGAAAGACCATTCCAACATGGCTAATATTCCCAGCTCCTCCTCCCGTTCCGACCCAGAGAAAGGCGAGTGGGAGAGGTGCTCTGTGTCCCACTATCAATTGGAGAAGTTGCAAACACAGGGATTTCTCCCTCCTGCAGATCTGGTCCCTGTTCGAGTGGGGTTGGCCTCCTTCAACGGCAAAACCCAGGCGGAGGATTTCCCAAATCCATCTGCTGGGGAACGAGTGTGCCTCATCCCCTATTTTATAAGGGGCGTGGGATTTCCAATTCACCCGTTCCTCCGAGGTCTTCTGGAATATTATGGCCTCCAGCTGCACAATTTTACCCCAGCCTCCATCCTGCATATCGCAGGCTACGTCGCCTTATACAAACTATTCCTGGGTTGTGAGGCCCATTTTGATCTGTGGAGAAGGTTATTTTGTCTTGTCCCGTGCAACCACGAGGGATCGATTTTTGAATTGGGCGGAGCCGAAATATGGTGTATTGCTGAAACCGGATACCTATCCGGTACGCCGAAGAAAGCTTTCGAAGAGTGGACCTCTGAATGGTTTTACATCGAGGATGTGGTACTTCCAGATCCAGTCCGGGGGGTTTCCCCAAGTTTGCAAGTGTTCCTCTAAAGAAACGCCACAGCTGGCGCCCTCAGAGCCTCGAGGAAGAAGATAGTGCGGAAGTCCGCCAACTCCTGAGCAAGATCAGGAGGCTTGCACAGTCCGGATACACAATAGTCGAAGTGATGGCGACCTCTATAGTGCGGGGGGTCCAGCCACTTCAATACAGAGGGCTTCCCATGTGGAACTACAATGGGGAAGATTACGCCTCCCGCTGCGGCAGGAAGGGTCCGGACACCCCTACCGCCTTAGCCAAAATATTGGCCGAACTGTTCAAGGGTGAGGAAGAGGAGTTCCTGCGCATCACGCATAGAGAAGGATATTCCATGTACAGTCCTCCCAGCTGGGTAAGCCCCCAACTCTTCTGCTCTACTCACCCCACCCCTTGAGCTTTGCTTTAATGGATATTAACCCGTCCATCTGTAACAGCATTGGCGAAAGATTTCCGAGGGGCTTCACAGCCCTGCTCCGCAGCCCGAGGGCCACAATCGGGACCTTGACCCTGGATTCGAAGAGGACCCGTATATATTTGTGGTGCTCGAGAATGGTGTGTTTTATCAGACGAGCTACGACAGCACTGAAGTGCCCATCATTGCCGATTACCCTGGTCTTCTCCCTGCTTCGCATGTAAGTAGTCAGGAGACATCTCCCTTGAAAGGGTTCCCTCGTTCCACCTGACCCACCGCACTGTCTCGTGCTTCGAGGGGAGGCGTTCTACATACCGTGCTACTCCAGGAGCGACTCCAAAGAGAGCGGCTCCCTGATACGTCTCCCTCGTATCAACTTTTTCAAACACTTTTGCCCTTGTTTTGGACTCTAACTTGTATGATTTGAATGGAACTAACCCGGACTGACGTTGTTTTAAGCAGAATTGCCATGATGTTGTTTTATGTGCAGAAAACAAAAGTTCTCGGAATGACCCGAAACTCCACGGGATATCTTATAAAAAATAATAAAAAATCCTCGCCAAAGATGAAGACCAGGGGGCCCACACCTTGTCCACGAGGGTGGGGGGGCGCCCCCCCTCTAGGGCGCACCCCCCTACCTCGTGGGCCCCCTGGACACCCTCCGACGCCAACTCCAACTCTATATATTAGCTTTCAGAGAGAAAAAATTGGAGAGAAGAAATCATCGTGTTTTACGATACGGAGCCGCCGCCAAGCCCTAAAACCTCTCGGGAGGGCTGATCTGGAGTCCATTCGGGGCTCCGGAGAGGGGGATTCGTCGCCGTCGTCATCATCAACCATCCTCCATCACCAATTTCATGATGCTCACCGTCGTGCGTGAGTAATTCCATCGTAGGCTTGCTGGACGGTGATGGGTTGGATGAGATTTATCATGTAATCGAGTTAGTTTTGTTAGGGTTTGATCCCCAGTATCCATTATGTTCTGAGATTGATGTTGCTATGACTTTGCTATGCTTAATGCTTGTCACTAGGGCCCGAGTGCCATGATTTCAGATCTGAACCTATTATGTTTTCATGAATATATGTGAGTTCTTGATCCTATCTTGCAAGTCTATAGTCACCTACTATGTGTTATGATCCGGCAACCCCGAAGTGACAATAATCGGGACCACTCCCGGTGATGACCATAGTTTGAGGAGTTCATGTATTCACTATGTGCTAATACTTTGTTCCGGTTCTCTATTAAAAGGAGACCTTAATATCCCTTAGTTTCCAATAGGCCCCCGCTGCCACGGGAGGATAGGACAAAAGTTGTCATGCAAGTTCTTTTCCATAAGCATGTATGACTATATACGGAATACATGCCTACATTACATTGATGAATTGGAGCTAGTTCTGTGTCACCCTATGTTATGACTGTCACATGATGAACCGCATCCGTCATAATTATCCATCACTAATCCGGTGCCTATGAGTTTTCCATATACTGGTTCTCGCTTATTTACTTTTCCGCTGCTACTGTTACAATCACTACAAAATACCAAAAACATTACTTTTGCTGTCTTTACTTTTGTTACCGTTACCACCACTATCATATTACTTTGCTACTAAACACTTTGCTGCAGATACTAAGTTGCCAGGTGTGGTCGAATTGACAACTCAGCTGCTAATACTTGAGAATATTCTTTGGCTCCCCTTGTGTCGAATCAATAAATTTGGGTTGAATACTCTACCCTCGAAAGCCGTTGCGATCCCCTATACTTGTGGGTTATCAAGGCTGATTTCTGGCGCCGTTGTCGGGGAGCATAGCTCTATTCTTTGAGTCACTTCGGATTTATATCTGCTGGACACTATGAAGAACTTGAAAGACGCTAAGACAACAATTTATCCCTCAACTACGAGGGGAGGTAAGGAACTGCCATCTAGCCTTGCACTTGATTCACCTTCTGTTATGAGTAAGCTTGCGACACCTAAACCTGCTTCCGCTATTCGTTCCGATATGTCGCATGTTATTGATGATGCCACTTCTGCTATACATGATACTTATGATGAAACTGCTTCTATGCATGATACTAATGTGCCCCTTAGTAAATTTCTTGATGAACAAATTGCTAGGGCTAGAGAAAAAGAAATTATTGAATCTGAATATAATGATGAAAGTGATGATGAAAATATGCCTGTTATTCCTGAGGGTTATGTTTTTGATATGGAATCTTCTGCCGCTATCTTAGCCTGTAAAGATAGATATGAGCTCAAGAGGTTATTAGTTAAATGGAACAAAGAATCACTTAGAGATAAAATGAAACCTGACCCTGCTTTTGCTACTTCACCTATCTGTGTTCCTGATAAGGATTATGAATTCTCTATTGATCCAGATATAATTACTTTGGTTGAATCTGATCCTTTTTATGGCTATGAGTCTGAAACTGTTGTGGCACATCTTACTAAATTAAATGATATAGCTGCCCTGTTCACTAATGATGAGAGATCGCGTTACTTTTATATACTGAAAATATTTCCGTTCTCATTAAAGGGTGATGCTAAGACATGGTTTAATTCTCTTGAGCCTGGTTGTGTGCGTAGTCCCCAGGATATGATTTATTACTTCTCTGCTAAATATTTCCCTACTCATAAGAAACAAGCTGCTTTAAAGGAAATATACAACTTTGTGCAAATTAAAGAAGAGAGTCTCCCACAAGCTTGGGGGAGGCTTCTCAAGTTACTTATAGCTTTGCCTGATCATCCTCTTAAGAAACCTGAAATACTTGATATCTTCTGTAATGGACTAACCGATGCTTCCAGAGATCACCTGGATAGTTGTGCTGGTTCTCTTTTCAGGGAAAGAACACCGGATGAAGCTGAAATTCTATTGAATAGTATGTTGACAAATGAAAATAATTGGGCACCTCCTGAGCCAGCTCCTGCTCCAATTAATGATCCTATTCCTATACCAACTCCAAAGAAGAGAAGTGTTCTATTTCTCAGTCCCGAAGATATGCAAGAGGCAAAGAAATCTATGAAAGAAAAAGGTATTAAAGCTGAATATGTTAAGAATTTACCTCCTATTGAAGAAATACATGGTCTTAATTTATCGCCTGTTGAAGAAACATATGATCTCAATCAATTATTTACTGAAGAACCTCCTGATCCCGCTATCCCGACACAGGTAGTAAAGGTAAATTCTCTCTATAGATATGATAAGGCTGAAGTCCCTCTTACTAAAATTGCTAGTCAGTCTTGGATGAGTTTGATGACTTTATGTTTAAGCAAGATGATTTCAATGCTTATTTTGGTAGACAATTGAAATATGATTCCGATATGATTAAATACTTGGGAGATTATATTGCTAATATTAGAGGTGAACTTAAACTTGTTAGTAAACATGCTTCTATGGTTACCACTCAAGTAGAACAAGTACTTAAAGCTCAAAAAGAAGTGCTTGATGAAATGAATAGTAAGAAAAATGATTATGCTGTTAGAGTGGCTACTGGAACTGGTAGAATGACTCAGGAACCTTTGTATCCTGAAGGCCACCCTAAGAGAATCGAGCAAGATTCTCAGAGAAATAATATTGATGCACCTAGTTCTTCTAAGAAAAAGAAAAAGAAAGATGACTGAACTGTGCAAACGTGTAGTGAAACTATTGCTGAACCACCTGATAATCCAAATGATATCTCTATGTCTGATGCTGAAACACAATCTGGTAATGAACATGAACCTAATGAAACTATTAATGATGATGTTCACGATGATGCTCAACCTAGTAATGATAATGATTTAGAAATAGAACCTGCTGTTGATCTTGATAACTCACAATCAAAGAATCAACGTTATGATAAGAGAGACTTTGTTGCTAGGAAGCATGGTAAAGAAAGAGAACCTTGGGTTCATAAACCCATGCCTTTTCCTCCGAAACCATCCATGAAAAAGGATGATGAGGATTTTGAGCGCTTTGCTGAAATGATTAGACCTATCTTTTTGCGTATGCGATTGACTGGTGTGCTCAAAACAAATCCTTATGCTAAATATATGAAAGATATCATTACTAATAAAAGAAAGATACCGGAAGATGAAATTTCCACCATGCTTGCTAATTATACTTTTAAGGGTGGAATACCAAAGAAACTTGGAGATCCCGGAGTACCTACTATACCTTGCTCCATTAAAAGGAATTATATTAAAACTACTTTATGTGATCTTGGAGCCGATGTTAGTGTTATGCCTCTCTCTTTATATCGTAGACTTGACTTGAATAAGTTGACACCAACTGAAATATCTTTGCAAATGGCTGATAAATCAACTACTATACCTATCGGTATTTGTGAGGATGTGCCTGTTGTGGTTGCAAACGTTACTATTTTAACGGACTTTGTTATTCTTGACATTCTCGAGGATGATAGTATGTCTATTATTCTTGGAAGACCTTTTCTTAATACTGCAGGGGCTGTTATTGATTGCAACAAAGGCAATGTCACTTTTCATGTTAATGGTAATGAGCATACGGTACACTTTCCGAGGAAACAACCTCAAGTCCATAGTATCAACTCTATTGGAAAAACTCCATCGATTATATTTGGAGGTTTTGAATTTCCTCTTCCTACTGTCAAAAGAAAATATGATATACTTATTATAGGGGATGTGCATATCCCTGTTGAGGTAACTTAGTGTTATTCGAAATTTCTCCGGCTCCATGATTATCGGAATGGGTTTGTTAACAAGACTTGATCAACCTTGTTAGTGGATTCTTTTTTATGAGCATGAGATGGATGAAACTAGAAGCACAACCTTTTGTAACCTCTTTATATTTTTTGTTCCTTAGTAGAAATAAAGTAAAAATAGTATTTTTTTGTCTGCTTCCTATCTTATCCGTGCAATATAAAAATATCCCGAAAATAAAAGTCCTCAGAATGCCATGCCAATTTAATATGATCTTTTCGGGAATATTTGAGGATTTACTATGCAAATATTACCACGGGAGGAGCTGCCACCTGGCCACGAGGGTGGAGGGCGCCCCCCCCCTCCTAGGGCGCGCCCCCCTACCTCGTGGGCCCATGGTGGCCCTCCTCCACTTATCCCAGCACCCATCTTTTTCCTCTGCCTCACACAAACCCGAGAAGCCAACTCAAGCACGAGTTCCGGCCACTTTTGCTACGATTTTCGATCTCCTTGCTCAAAGCACCTCTCGCAAAACTGCTTGGGAAGATTGTTCCTTGGTATGTGACTCCTCCATTGGTCCAATTAGTTTTTGTTCTAGTGCTCTATTCTTTGCAAATTTGTGCTGCATAGGTGACCATGTTCTTGAGCTTGCATGTCAAATTTATTTGGTTCCAAGTAGTTCTAATGCTTGATATAGACTCTAGGCACTTGTAGGAGTAGTTGCTATCAGTGTTATTGAAGTTGGTTCACTTTTGTTTGAAGTTACTAAAAATTTCAGATTATTTCAGAAATAATGAAGAGACTTTTGAGGGGCTCATCGAGCCGAAGCTCAAAAGATAAACAAAATGAAGAAGCTGAGAGGCCCAAATATAATTTTCCTCGTACCGCGGAGATACAGCCATGTGAATGGCCTTCTGATAATTTCTTGACACAAGCCGGGATTTATGAGGATTTCTATTCATTGATTGAAAATGCTGGCCTCACCGACTTCGTCCGCGACCAACGTCCACAGTATCTCTTACTCACAAATACTTTTGTGCAAAACTTCTACTTTTACCCTAAGGAATCACCTCCTTCAGTAGAGTTTCATTTATATGACGTTGTGAAGAAAATGCCATTGTCTGAATTTTGTGCAGTATGCAACATACCCCGTGAGGGTATTAGAGGAACCACCCCGTCATGAGGTGGAACCATTTGTTAAACTTATCTCTGTGGGAGAAACCAGGAAGGTTTCTGATGCAAGAATTACTAGCATACATTTTCCTGTGTTACGCTATTTTGCCTTATTTGCTAGTCGTTGCTTGATTGGTCGCGGGAACTGTGGGAACCTTAGTGTTCCTGATATTATTATTTTGTTCCATGGGTTGTACCGCGACAACACTGTCAGTTTGGGCGGAATTGTTGCTAGACAGTTGAGTCTGAACCGTACTAAGGGCCCCATCTTTGGAGGCATTTATGCTTCTCGCCTAGCTGCACATTTTAATATAGCTATTAGGCATTATAAGAAAGAAGAAAAATTGTTGCCTAATGCTTATCTAGATTATAAGAGTATGATAGCACATGATTTTCTCGTTAAGGACGGGAATGGAGAGCTCAAATATAAGTTATACTTTGATAAACATCATCCTGAAACTATTACGCTACCTGCTCCTTCTTTGTTCAATTTTGTAGGACCCTATCTTGTTACGTGGGCTGCCGTTCAATCTCACAAAAATCCTGCGCCAGCCCCGGAACCGGAACCACAAGATGAGCCTCCACGACAATCTGTTTATTCTTGGGATCCAGAGATGACTGTCAGCCAATGGCAGTCAGAGTCTTCCTCATCACAGTATGATCCAAACTATTCCTCGTCGCAGTACGACCCAGCTACACATACGGGTATCCGCCAGGCTATCCCTGGCAATAAACTAACTTAGGCCAAAAGCCTAAGCTTGGGGGAGTACGTATTTCTCACCGACATTACATTTATGTTCATAAACACTCATTGCTAGATGTCGGTACTCATACTCTTTCACTGTAATATCCATGCTACTTTATTTTCTTTTTCCTGCTTTCTTCTTGTGTGTTAGTTAAACCTTAAGAAAAAAAATTAGTAGTAGTAATTAAAAAGAAAACCCAAAAATATTTCTCGTTCTTCTTTTTCTTGTTGGGAGCTTTCCCGTGTAAATAGTTTTTATTTCTTTTCTTTTCTTTGGGGGTCAGTAGGAGAAGACCATGATTAAATTGTTGAAGTGGCTCTTATATGCTTTATTGTTGATTTTACCAAGAGCCCATATTGCCTTGTCTTCTCCTGTTTATTGAATGCTCGCAGATTCCAGCTTAGTCCAATGCACGTGCACTCTTATTATTATTCACACCGTTCGGTCGTGCAAGTGAAAGGCAACTATGATGATATATGATGGACCGACTGAGATGGGAAAAGCTGGTATGAACTCGACCTCTTTTGTTTTTGTAAATATGATAAGTCCGTCGTTCTTGATTCAGCTTATTATGAATAAACATGTTTGCAATGACAATTAGAGATCATAGTTGCTTGTGCCATGCTTGATTAGCTATGAGTTATAATGATTTGCCTTGTGTGCCAACATGGTATTGAGATGATTATGATGTGGTATGATGGGGTGGTATCCTCCTTTAAATGATTTAAGTGACTTGACTTGGCACATGTTCATGCATGTAGTTGAAATAAAATCAACATAGCCTTCACGATATTTATGTTCATGGTGGATTATATCCTACTCATGCTTGCATCCAATGTTTATTAATTTTAATGCATGTACATGGTTGTTGTCGCTCTCTACTTGGTCGCTTCCCAGTCTTTTGCTAGCCTTCACCTGTACTAAGCGGGAATACTGCTTGTGCATCAAATCCCTTAAACCCCAAAGTTATTCCAGATGAGTCCACTATACCTTCCTATATGCGGTATCTACCTGCCGTTCCAAGTAAATTTGTATATGCCAAACTCTAAACCTTCAAATAAGCATTCTGTTTTGTATGCTCGGATAGCTCATGTATCAACCAAGGCTGTCCTTATCTTCTGTGTTAGGCGGGTTATTCTCAAGAGGAGTGGACTCCGCTCCTCACTCACGAGAAAATGGCTGGTCACCGGGATGCCCAGTCCCATGCTTTATGCAAACTAAATCAAAATTAATTGCAAACAAAACTCCCCCTGGGACCTGATGTATGTTGGAGGCACTCGTTGTTTCGAGCAAGCCATGTATTGATGCTTGTTGGTGGAGGGGGAGTATAAACTTTACCATTCTGTTTGGGAACCGCCTATAATGTGTGTGACATGGAAGATATCGCCATCTCTTAGTTGCTACGTTGACAATGAAAGTATACCGCTCAAAATATCATTTATCTCTATTTCAAAACCGAGCTCTGACACCTCTACAAATCCCTGCTTCCCTCTGCGAAGGGCCTATCTATTTACTTTTATGTTGAGTCATCACCCTCTTATTAAAAAGCACTAGCTGGAGAGCATAGCTGTCAGTGCATTCATCACTATTAATCTATGTTGGGTGTGACTATGATTGGTTCTCTTTTACCATGAATTACAATGTCTAGTCAGTCCTTGATCTTTAAAGGTGCTCTGCATTTATGTTTTGCGGTCTCAGAAAGGGCTAGTGAGATACCATCTTGTTATATCATATTATGATTGTTTTGAGAAAGTGTTGTCATCCGAGATTTACTATTATGGCTTGCTAGTTGATTATGCTATTGATATGAGTAACTGTGAGACCTGAGAATTATTGCAAATGTGGTTAGTTATGATATATGCTGAAAACTTGAATGTTGGCTTTACATATTTGCAACAACAAGAGCAAACAGAGTTTGTAAAAGTTTTTCTTTTTCTCTTTCAGTTTGTCAACTGAATTGCTTGAGGACAAGCAAGGGTTTAAGCTTGGGGGAGTTGATACGTCTCCGTCGTATCTACTTTTTCAAACACTTTTGCCCTTGTTTTGGACTCTAACTTGTATGATTTGAATGGAACTAACCCGAACTGACGCAATTTTTAGCAGAATTGCCATGATGTTGTTTTATGTGCAGAAAACAAAAGTTCTCGGAATGACCCGAAACTCCACGGGATGTCTTATAAAAAATAATAAAAAATCCTCGCCAAAGATGAGGACCAGGGGGCCCACATCCTGTCCACGAGGGTGGGGGCGCCCCCCCCCTCTAGGGCGCGCCCCCTACCTCGTGGGCCCCCCGGACACCCTCCGACGCCAACTCCAACTCTATATATTGGCTTTCGGGGAGAAAAAACCGGAGAGAAGAAATCATCGCGTTTTACGATACAGAGCCACCGCCAAGCCCTAAAACCTCTTGGGAGGGCTGATCTGGAGTCCGTTCGGGGCTCCGGAGAGGGGGATTCGTCGCCGTCGTCATCATCAACCATCCTCCATCACCAATTTCATGATGCTCACCACCGTGCGTGAGTAATTCCATCATAGGCTTGCTGGACGGTGATGGGTTGGATGAGATTTATCATGTAATCGAGTTAGTTTTGTTAGGGTTTGATCCCTAGTATCCATTATGTTCTGAGATTGTTGTTGCTATGACTTTGCTATGCTTAATGCTTGTCACTAGGGCCCGAGTGCCATGATTTCAGATCTGAACCTATTATGTTTTCATGAATATATGTGAGTTCTTGATCCTATCTTGCAAGTCTATAGTCACCTACTATGTGTTATGATCTGGCAACCCCGAAGTGACAATAATCAGGACCACTCCCGGTGATGACAATAGTTTGAGGAGTTCATGTATTCACTATGTGCTAATGCTTTGTTTCGGTTCTCTATTAAAAGGAGACCTTAATATCCCTTAGTTTCCAATAGGACCCCGCTGCCACGGGAGGGTAGGACAAAAGATGTCATGCAAGTTCTTTTCCATAAGCACGTATGACTATATACGGAATACATGCCTACATTACATTGATGAATTGGAGCTAGTTCTGCGTCACCCTATGTTATGACTGTCACATGATGAACCGCATCAGGCATAATTATCCATCACTAATCCGGTGCCTACGAGTTTTCCATATACCGGTTCTCGCTTATTTACTTTTCCGCTGCTACTGTTAGAATCACTACAAGATACCAAAAACATTACTTTTTTTGTCTTTACTTTTGTTACCGTTACCACCACTTTCATATTACATTGCTACTAAACACTTTGCTGCAGATACTAAGTTTCCAGGTGTGGTTGATTGACAACTCAGCTGCTAATACTTAAGAATATTATTTGGCTCCCCTTGTGTTGAATCAATAAATTTGGGTTGAATACTCTACCCTCGAAAGCTGTTGCGATCCCCTATACTTGTGGGTTATCATTCCCGCACCGGGCAAGCCTCCGAAGAGGAAGGCAAACGAAGACACAATCGGGCCCTCGTCAAAGAGGTATAGGTTCTAAATACGTTTTCTTAATAGTCGCCTCCAACCGTGACCTTCATGTTTGTCCTGTATCAGGAAAAGAGTCCGCCGGACTGTGTCCGTGGGTCCGGTCAGTAATACTCCCAACAGCCAGGATCCAGTCTGAGCCAGGGGGACGGGGGCCGATATGGGAGTGACGCCGGACTGTCCTTCGGCCGAGAGCTCGGAAAATATGTCCGTTACCAACTCGGAAGTGGAGAGCGCCATGAGTCATCGGCGCTGGAGGGCCATTTTACGAGACCCCCGCTTTTCGGAAGAGGCATTTAATGCCTTCAGCTCAGCTGATGCATACATCGGAGCTGCTCGAGATGGGCTTAGCAGAGCCACAAAGCAGCATTTGAAAGATCTGCAGGTAAGTTTACCTTGCCCGAATTTGATAACCATGAGCCAGTAGCCCTCGAGACTTGAAGCAATTGGGACAAATGTTTTAAGGATCGTTGTGTAACCAGGTTCTTATGGAGAAGAACGACTTGCTAGCCCAAGAGCTGGAGCAGTGCCGAACACAGCTAACTGCTGCTACCACCAAACTGGAAAAGTTCAAGAAGGCGTCCTCTGGTAATATTTCCCTCCATCGAGAAACAAAAAATGATACGCCAGCTATATTAAAACTGTTGCTTGTCTCATAACAGGGTCATCGGACCAACTGGAAGAGGAACTGAAGGCCGCGCAGACGAGCAAAAGAGAGGCGAAGAGATAACGTGCCGCAGGCGAGCGCGCCCTGACCAAAGTCAGAGAGGAGAAAAACAAACTCCAAGATTCAAACACCAAACTGGGCGAAGAACTGAAAGATGTACGAGCCCAGCTAGCCGACTCTGTGAAGGAGAACAAAAGGCTACGAGGCGGCATATTCCGTACGAGCTGTGATTGCAGGTATACTGACGGGCAGTCCTGAAGAGGAGGTGTCCGGATCATCAAGTGATCTTCTGCAAGGGCTGTTGCAGTTGGACGAGCAAGCTCGGCAGGCAATGCAGAGTGTAGCCAAGGCCTTATGGCCATCCGACTCCCCTCCAGGGAGTATGGAGAAGCTTGTAGAGCTATTCAAGGGAGTGCGGCGGCGTATCCGACTATGGAAGATATCGGCCTGCCGAGAGGGTGCGCGAGAGGCCTGGGCCATGGTAAAAACACGATATACCAAGCTGGATCTGAATCACATGGCCCAGGTCGGACCGCTAGGGTCAAATGGGGAAGAAATTCCCGTTAGTTTAGTATATGGCCAAGTAGAAGTAGCCGCCAAGTATTCCCTGCAGGATTGTAAGTTAGACAGCCTGCTGGACGACATAGAGGAGGAAGTTTTTTAGTCCAAGTGACTATGTACTTTCCTTTGTATCTGTAACTCTAGCTAAATTGTAAAACGCTTGTCATGGCGGACCTTTTCGCTTCAACCTCTCGACTCGAAGGTGCGGAGTGTTTTCGAATACCACAACGGCCGAGTAGACCAGGTATGCATGGAAACCAGGCATAGGGGTCATAGTTGCTTGAACAGACAAGTATCCGGCTAGTTATGTTATATTACGTTAAGATTGTAAGAAATATCTTCCAGAGAGAATAGTTCCGTTAAGGGTTCCTTTCCCTGGGTGTGCATGCGTCTATGTGCATGTCCGGACTGTGATGGAAAAATCACAGTATGTATAACTTCTGGGGGTTCATAATGGAGCGAGTGCAAAAACATCTTTAGTTCACTGACCGAATATTCCCTTAAGAACGCTAGCTTTCGGCTTCACCCAGTCTGAGGTACACATCCGGATGACCCGGCAGTAACAATCGCAGAGGTGCTCCCTTTATGCCCTAGCCGAACTAACAGGAACGTAGGGCATAAGCACAGGAGCCAGACAACCCAGCTTGGCCAAAACTTAATTCATATCGATGCATATAATGGCAAAGAAAAGGTACATATGGGAGAAAACGCATATGTGATGAACTTTATGCTCGGAAAATAGAAATAGCAAGCTTCTGTCCAAGAAGCCCCCGAGTATGATACACGTACATACTTGAAGATGTATGCGTCGGGGGTGCATGGTCTAATCCGCATGAAAGCCTTTAAGGCTAAAGAAAAAAAATGAAAAGAGCAAAAGAATGATGAAAATAGTAAGAGGAAGGAGACAAACAAAGAGTTCGGCGCTAGGCATAGAATCTTCGAAGTCTGGCCGCGTTCTAGGGATTCGGCTCTAGTCGATTGTCTGACGCATCATGCAAGAAGTACGCTCCTCCGATGAGAACTTCGTCGATGATGAAGGGACCCTCCCACTTGGGCTTGAGTTTGTCCTTGTTCTTCTCCGGCAGGCGCAGAGCGAGTTCGGCAACGTTGTAAGTTTTGGCCCACACTCCTCTGCTTTGATACCTGCGAGCCTGCTATTGATAAAATCCGGAACGGGCTTTTGTGACGTTGCGCTCCTCCTCCAGGGCGTCTAAGCTGTCCTGCCGATTGAGCTCGGCCTCTCTCTCCTCGTACATGCGCACTCGAGGTGAGTCATGAATAATGTCACAGGGTAGTACTGCCTCTGCGCCGTACACCATGAAAAAAGGTGTGTATCCAGTAGTGTGATTGGGAGTGGTCCGCAGCCCCCAGAGTACGGAGTCGAGCTCCTCAACTCAGTGCTTGTCTGATTCCTTCAAAGATCGCATTGGTCTAGGCTTAATGCCGCTCATAATAAGACCATTGGCTCGTTCGACTTGGCCGTTTGTCTGTGGATGATAGATAGGGGCGTAATCGAGCTTGATGCCCATATTAGCGCACCAGGCTTTCACTTCGTCGGCTGTGAAATTGGAGCCGTTATCAGTGATGATGCTGTGCGGAACACCATAACGGTGTATGACGCCGAATATAAAGTCTATTACTGGCCCGGACTCGGCCGCTTTCACTGGTTTGGCCTCTATCCACTTGGTGAATTTATCCACCATGACTAGCAAATATTTTTTCTTATGGCTTCCTCCTTTAAGGGGTCCAACCATATCCAGTCCCAGACCTTAAAAGGCCAAGTGATGGGGATTGTTTGTAGGGCGGTGGGGGCATATGGCTTTGGTTGACGAAGAGTTGGCATCCTACACAATGTTGGACAAGGTCCTGTGCATCCGCTCGGGCCGTCGGCCAATAGAACCCTGTACAAAAGGCCTTGCTAACAAGGGCCCGAGCTACGGCGTGGTGCTCGCCGAGAACGGCATGAATCTCAGCCAGGAGCTGCCGCCCCTCCTCCTCGGAGATACAGCTTTGAAGGACTCCGGTAGCGCTTTTCTTATAGAATTATCCGTCATGAACCTTGTGGGCCTTCGAACGCCGGACAATGCGGCGAGCCTCATTCTGTTCCTCAGGAAGCTCCTTTCTGTTAAGGTAGGCCAGGAAGGGTTCAGTCCATGGGGCAATGACTGCCATGATGAGATGCGCCGACGGTGTTATTTCGGTGGCTGAGCCTCCGATGATGTCAGTGTTTTCAGAATCTGGGGTTATGTTCGGATCCGGACTAGTGTTGCCGCTTTCCCCTGCCGCACCACGGATGGCTTAAAAAGCCTTTCCAGAAAGATATTAGGTGGGACGGGGTCGCGCTTAGCGCCGATACGAGCAAGAACATCTGCCGCTTGATTACTTTCTCGAGCCACATGATGGAACTCGAGCCCCTCGAGCCGGGCTGACATTTTTATGACGGCATTACGATAAGCTGACATCTTTGGATCTTTGGCGTCAAAGTCCCCATTTATTTTAGATATTGCGAGGTTTGAGTCCCTGCGCACTTCTAGGCGTTGTATGCCCATGGAGACAGCCATCCGAAGACCATGCAATAAGGCCTCGTATTTGGCTGCATTGTTGGAGTCTGTGTATAGTATTTGGAGTATGTATTGAACGACGTCTCCAGTAGGTGACGTTAAAACGACGCCCGCCCCTAGCCCTGCCAGCATTTTGGAGCCATCAAAATACATAACCCAATTGGAATATGTGCCATACTCTTTAGGGAGTTCGGCCTCTGTCCATTCGGCGACGAAGTCAGCCAGTACTTGGGATTTAATAGCTCAACGTGGTTTGTATGTAATATCAAATGGGAGGAGCTCAATGACCCATTTGGCAATCCGGCCCGTGGCATCACGGTTATTTATAATTTCATTGAGTGGCACTTCGGAAGCCACCGTGATCGAACACTCCTGGAAGTAGTGACGGAGCTTTTGGGATGCCATGAAGACCGCGTATGCTATCTTTTGATAATGGGGGTATCGGAATTTGCATGGTGTAAGGATAGTGGATACATAGTACACTGGCTTCTAAAGCAGGAATTTGTGTTCGTCATGTTCTCATTCAACGATGAGCACGACGCTCACCACCTGATATGTTGCCGATATGTATAATAACATCAATTCACCGACGTTTGGCACAGCCATGATTGGGTTGCTCGCAAGGAGGGTTTTTATTTCCTCCAGTCCGGCTATTGCTGCGTCCGTCCACTCGAAGTGATCGGTTCGCCGTAGAAGGTGATAGAGTGGCAGTGCCTTTTCTCCCAATATGGAGATAAAGCGGCTTAGAGCTTCCACGCAACCTGCGAGCTTTTGTACTTGTTTAAGGTCTGTTGGCGTAGCCAATTGTGACAGATCTCGGATTTTGGCTGGATTTGCTTCAATTCCTCTGTTGGAAACGATGAAGCCCAGCAGATTTCTAGCGGGGACACCAAAAACGCACTTTTCTGGATTGAGCTTAATGTCATACGCGCGGAGGTTATCAAATGTGGGACGTAAATCGTCTATTACTATTCGATGTGCCTAGTTTTGATGACGACGTCGTCAATGTAAGCTTCAACTGTCTTGCCGATCTATTTCTCCAGGTATGTTTGAATCATGCGTTGGTATGTGGCGCCGGCGTTCTTGAGCCCGAAGGGCATGGTGTTGAAGCAGAATGGCCCATATGGGGTAATGAATGCTGTTGCAGCTTGATCGGACTCTAATACGTCTCCAACGTATCTATAATTTTTGATTGCTCCATGCTATATTACCTTCTGTTTTGGATGTTTATGGGCTTTATTAAACACTTTTATATTATTTTTGGGACTAACCAATTAACCCAGAGCCCAGTGACAGTTCCTGTTTTTTACCTTGTTTCAGTGTTTCGAAGAAAAGGAATATCAAATGAAGTCGAAACGGAATGAAACCTTCTGGAGAAGTTATTTTTGGAAGGAAAGCAACCTGATAGACTTGGAGTGCACGTCAGGAAAGAAACGAGGGAGCCATGATGTAGGGGGATGCGCCCACCCCCCTAGGGCGCGCCCTCCACCCTCGTGGGCCCCTCGTGGCTCCCCTGACGTACTTCTTCCTCCTATATATACCCATATACCCTAAAACGATCGGGGAACAGAATAGATCTCGAGTTCCGCCGCCGCAAGCCTCTGTAGCCACCAAACCCAATCAGGACCCTGTTCCGGCACCCTGCCGGAGGGGGAACCCTCACTGGTGGCCATCTTCATCATCCCGGCGCTCTCCATGACGAGGAGGGAGTAGTTCACCCTCGGGGCTGAGGGTATGTACCAGTAGCTATGTGTTTGATCTCTCTCTCTCTCTCTCGTGTTCTTGAGGTGATTCGATCTTGATGTATCACGAGCTTTGCTATTATAGTTGGATCTTATGTTGCTTCTCCCCCTCAACTCTCTTGTAATGGATTGAGTTTTCCCTTTGAAGTAATCTTATTGGATTGAGTCTTTAATGACTTGAGAACACCTGATGTATGTCTTGTCGTGTGTATCTATGGTGACAATGGGATATCACGTGATTCACTTGATGTATGTTTTGGTGATCAACTGTTTTGTTTTTGACAGATTCTGTTTCTATGTGTTGTTTGCTTATTTTGATGAACCATAGATAAGTTGGAATACAGTAGATATTACACCAATATGAATTTAGAATGAGTTCACAACAGTCCCTAAGTGGTGATTTATTTTCTTATACTAACGGAGCTTACGAGTTTTCTGTTAAGTTTTATGTTGTGAGGTTTTCAAGTTTTTGGTAAAGATTTGATGGACTATGGAATAAGGAGTGGCAAGAGCCTAAGCTTGGGGATGCCCAAGGCACCCCAAGGTAGTATTCAAGGATAAACAAGAGCCTAAGCTTGGGGATGCCCCGGAAGGCATCCCCTCTTTTGTCTTCGTTCATCGGTAACTTTACTTGGAGCTATATTTTTATTCACCACATGATATGTGTTTTTCTTGGAGCTTCATTTTATTTTCTTTTGTTTTGCTTGCTGTTTGAATAAAGTATGAAGGATCTGAAATTATTGAATGAGAGAGAGCCTTCACATAGTTACATAATTATTTAACTACCCATTGATCTTCACTTCTATCTTTTGGAGTAGTTTGTTATTTGCTCTAGTGCTTCATTTATATCTTTTAGAGCACGACGGTAGTTTTATTTTGAAGAAATAGATGAACTCTCATGCTTCACTTGTATCATTTTGAGAGTCTTAAATAGCATGGTAATTTGCTTAAACTAGTAAAAACTTTCTCATGAGTGTGTTGAATACTAAGAGAAGTTTGAGGCTTGATAATTGTTTTGAGATATAAAGATGGTGATATTAGAGTCATGCTAGTTGAGTAGTTGTGAATTTGAGAGATACTTGTGTTAAAGTTTGTGATTCACGTAGCATGCACGTATGGTGAACCGTTATGTGATGAAGTCGGAGCATAATCTATTTATTGATTGTCTTCCTTATGAGTGGCGGTCGGGGACGAGCGATGGTCTTTTCCTACCAATCTATCCCCCTAGGAGCATGCATGTAATACTTTGCTTTGATAACTTGTAGATTTTCGCAATAAGTATAGGAGTTCTTTATGACTAATGTTGAGTCCATGGATTATACACACTTTCTTCCTTCCACCATTGCTAGCCTCTCTAATACCGCGCACTTTTCGCCGGTATCATACACCCACGATATACCTTCCTCAAAACAGCCACCATACCTACCTATTATGGCATTTCCATAGCCATTCCGAGATATATTGCCATGCAACTTACCACTGTTCCATTTATTATGACACGCTTCATCCTTGTCATATTGCTTTGCATGATCATGTAGTTGACATTGTATTTGTGGCAAAGCCACCATTCATAATTCTTTCATACATGTCACTCATGATTCATTGCATATCCTGGTACACCGCCGGAGGCATTCATATAGAGTCATATTTTGTTCTAAGTATCGAGTTGTAATTGTTGAGTTGTAAGAAAATAAAAGTGTGATGATCTTCATTATTAGAGCATTGTCCCAAGTGAGGAAAGGATGATGGAGACTATGATTCCCCCATAAGTCGGGATGAGACTCCGGACTAAAAAAAGGCCATAAAAAAGAGAGAAAAGGCCCAAATAAAAAAATAAAAAAAGAGAGAAAAAGAAAGAAGGGACAATGTTACTATCCTTTTACCACACTTGTTCTTCAAAGTAGCACCATGATCTTCATGATAGAGAGTCTCTCATTTTGTCACTTTCATATACTAGTGGGAATTTTTCATTATAGAACTTGGCTTGTATATTCCAATGATGGGCTTCCTCAAAATGTCCTAGGTCTTCGTGAGCAAGCGAGTTGGATGCACACCCACTTAGTTTCTTTTGTTGAGCTTTCATATACTTATAGCTCTAGTGCATCCGTTGCATGGAAATCCCTACACACTCACATTGATATCTATTGATGGGCATATCCATAGCCCGTTGATACGCCTAGTTGATGTGAGACTATCTTCTCCTTTTTGTCTTCTCCACAACCACCATTCTATTCCATCTATAGTGCTATGTCCATGGCTCATGCTCATGTATTGCATTAAGATTGAAAAAGTTTGAGAGCATCAAAAGTATGAAACAATTGCTTGGCTTGTCATCGGGGTTGTGCATGATTTAAATATTTTGTGTGATGAAGATAGAGCATAGCCAGACTATATGATTTTGTAGGGATAGCTTGCTTTGGCCATGTTATTTTGAGAAGACATGATTGCTTTGTTAGTATGCTTGAAGTATCATTATTTTTATGTCAAATTAAACTTTTGTCTTGAATCTTATGGATCTGAATATTCTTGCCAAAATAAAGAGAAATACATGATGAATATGCCAAGTAGCACTCCGCATCAAAAATTCTGTTTTTATCATTTACCTACTCGAGGACGAGCAGGAATTAAGCTTGGGGATGCTTGATACGTCTCCAACTTATCTATAATTTTTGATTGCTCCATGCTATATTACTTTCTGTTTTGGATGTTTATGGGCTTTATTAAACACTTTTATATTATTTTTGGGACTAACCTATTAACCTAGAGCCCAGTGCCAGTTCCTGTTTTTTACCTTGTTTCAGTGTTTCGAAGAAAAGGAATATCAAACGGAGTCGAAACGGAATGAAACCTTCTGGAGAAGTTATTTTTGGAAGGAAAGCAACCTGATAGACTTGGAGTGCACGTCAGGAAAGAAACGAGGGAGCCACGAGGTAGGGGGACGCGCCCACCCCCCTAGGGCGCGCCCTCCACCCTCGTGGGCCCCTCGTGGCTCCCCTGACATACTTCTTCCTCCTATATATACCCATATACCCTAAAACGATCGGGGAACAAAATAGATCTGGAGTTCCGCCACCGCAAGCCTCTATAGCCACCAAAACCCAATCGGGACCCTGTTCCGGCACCCTGCCGGAGGGGGGAACCCTCACCGGTGGCCATTTTCATCATCCCGGCGCTCTCCATGACGAGGAGGGAGTAGTTCACCCTCGGGGCTGAGGGTATGTACCAGTAGCTATGTGTTTGATCTCTCTCTCTCTCGTGTTCTTGAGGTGATTCGATCTTGATGTATCCCGAGCTTTGCTATTATAGTTAGATCTTATGTTGCTTCTCCCCCTCAACTCTCTTGTAATGGATTGAGTTTTCCCTTTGAAGTAATCTTATTGGATTGAGTCTTTAATGACTTGAGAACACTTGATGTATGTCTTGTCGTGTGTATCTGTGGTGACAATGGGATATCACGTGATTCACTTGATGTATGTTTTGGTGATCAACCTGCGGGTTCCGCCATGAACCTATGCATAGGGGTTGGCACACGTTTTCGTCTTGACTCTCGGTAGAAACTTTGGGGCACTCTTTGAAGGAAATATGCCCTAGAGGCAATAATAAAGTTATTATTTATTTCCTTATATCATGATAAATGTTTATTATTCATGCTAGAATTGTATTAACTGGAAACATAATACATGTGTGAATACATAGACAAGCAGAGTGTCACTAGTATGCCTCTACTTGACTAGCTCATTAATCAAAGATGGTTATGTTTCCTAGCCATGAACAAAGAGTTGTTATTTGATTAACGAGATCACATCATTAGTTGAATGATCTGATTGACATGACCCATTCCATTAGCATAGCACCCGATCGTTTAGTATGTTGCTATTGCTTTTATCCATGACTTATACATGTTCCTTTAACTATGAGAATATGCAACTCCCGTTTACCATAGGAACACTTTGTGTGCTACCAAACGTCACAACGTAACTGGGTGATTATAAAGGTGCTCTACAGGTGTCTCCGAAGGTACATGTTGGGTTGGCATATTTCGAGATTAGGATTTGTCACTCCGATTGTCGGAGAGGTATCTCAGGGCCTTCTCGGTAATACACATCACATAAGCCTTGCAAGCATTGCAACCAATGAGTTAGTTGCGAGATGATGTATTACGGAACGAGAAAAGAGACTTGCCGGTAACGAGATTGAACTAGGTATTGGATACCGACGATCGAATCTCGGGCAAGTAACATACCGATGACAAAGGGAACAAACGTATGTTGTTATGCGGTCTGACCGATAAAAGATCTTCGTAGAATATGTAGGAGCCAATATGGGCATCCAGGTCCCGCTGTTGGTTATTGACCGGAAACGTGTCTCGGTCATGTCTACATTGTTCTCGAACCGTAGGGTCCGCACACTTAAGGTTACGATGACAGTTATTATGAGTTTATGCATTTTGATGTACCGAAGGAGTTCGGAGTCCCGGATGTGATCACGGACATGACGAGGAGTCTCGAAATGGTCGAGACGTAAAGAATGATATATTGGAAGCCTATGTTTGGACATCGGATGCATTCCAGGTAAAATCAGGATTTTACCGGAATACCGGGAGGGTTACCGGAACCCCCCGGGAGCATAATGGGCCAACATGGGCCTTGGAGAAGTGAGAGGGCAGCCCTAGGGGCTGCGCGCCTCCCCCCTTCCCCTAGTCCTATTAGGACTAGGAGAGGTGGGCGCCCCCCTCTCCTTCTCTCTCCCCCTTGGAGAATCCTAGTCCAACTAGGATTGGGGGGGGGGGGGAATCCTACTCCCAGAGGGAGTAGGACTCTCCTGGCGCGCCTAGCTTGGCCGGCCAGCCCCTCCCCCTTGGCTCCTTTATATACGGGGGCAGGGGGCACCCCAAAGAGACACAAGTTGATCTACGGATCGTTCCTTAGCCGTGTGCGGTGCCCCCTTCCACCAAATTCCACCTCGATCATATTGTTGCAGTGCTTAGGCGAAGCCCTGCGCTGGTAACACATCAAGATCGTCACCACGCCGTCGTGCTGACGGAACTCTTCCTCGACGCTTTGCTGGATCGGAGCCCGGGGATCGTCATCGAGCTGTACGTGTGCTAAAACTCGGAGGTGCCGGAGTAACGATGCTGGGATCGGTTGGATCGCGAGGAGAACATACGACTACTTCCTCTATGTTGTGTCAACGCTTCCGCTTCGGTCTACGAGGGTACGTAGACAAACACTCTCCCCGCTCGTTGCTATGCATCACCATGATCTTGCGTGTGCGTAGGAAATTTTTTTGAAATTACTACGTTCCCCAACAGTGGCATCCGAGCCTAGGTTTTTATGGTTTGATGTTATTTGCACGAGTAGAACACAAGTGAGTTGTGGACGATACAAGTCATACTGCCTACCAGCATGTCATACTTTGGTTCAGCGGTATTGTTGGACGAGACGATCCGGACCAACCTTACGCGTACGCTTACGTGAGACCGGTTCCCTCGACGTGCTTTGCACATAGATGGCTTGCGGAAGACTGTCTCTCCAACTTTAGTTGAACCGAGTGTGGCTACGCCCGGTCCTTGAGAAGGTTAAAACGGAGTCTATTTGACAAACTATCGTTGTGGTTTTTATGCGTAGGTAAGATGAGTTCTTGCTTAAAGCCCGTAGCAGCCACGTAAAACTTGCAACAACAAAGTAGAGGACGTCTAACTTGTTTTTGCAGGGGCATGTTGTGATGTGATATGGTCAAGACGTGATGCTAAATTTTATTGTATGAGATGATCATGTTTTGTAACCGAGTTATCGGCAACTGGCAGGAGCCATATGGTTGTCGCTTTATTGTATGCAATGCAATCGCGATGTAATGCTTTACTTTATTGCTAAACGGTAGTGATAGTCGTAGAAGCATAAGATTAGCGAGACGACAACGATGCTGCGATGAAGATCAAGGTGTCGCGCCGGTGACGATGGTGATCATGACGGTGCTTCGAAGATGGAGATCACAAGCACAAGATGATGATGGCCATATCATATCACTTATATTGATTGCATGTGATGTTTATCCTTTTTATGCATCTTATCTTGCTTTGATTGACGGTAGCATTATAAGATGATCTCTCACTAAATTATCAAGAAGTGTTCTCCCTGAGTATGCACCGTTGCGAAAGTTCTTCGTGCTGAGACACCACGTGATGATCGGGTGTGATAGGCTCTACGTTCAAATACAACGGGTGCAAAACAGTTGCACACGCGGAATACTCAGGTTTAACTTGACGAGCCTAGCATATACAGATATGGCCTCGGAACACAGAGACCGAAAGGTCGAGCGTGAATCATATAGTAGATATGATCAACATAAATGATGTTCACCATTGAAACTACTCCATCTCACGTGATGATCGGACATGGTTTAGTTGATTTGGATCACGTGATCACTTAGAGGATTAGAGAGATGTCTATCTAAGTGGGAGTTCTTAAGTAATATGATTAATTGAACTTTAATTTATCATGAACTTAGTACCTGATAGTATCTTGCTTGTCTATGTTGTGTAGATAGATGGCTCGTGCTGTTGTTCCGTTGAATTTTAATGCGTTCCTTGAGAAAGCAAAGTTGAAAGATGATGGTAGCAATTACACGGACTGGGTCCGTAACTTGAGGATTATCCTCATTGCTGCACAGAAGAATTACGTCCTGGAAGCACCGCTGGGTGCCAGGCCTGGTGCAAGAGCTACGCCAGATGTTTTGAACGTCTGGCAAAGCAAAGCTGATGACTACTCTATAGTTCAGTGTGCCATGCTTTACGGCTTAGAACCGGGACTTCAACGACGTTTTGAACACCATGGAGCATATGAGATGTTCCAGGAGTTGAAGTTAATATTTCAAGCAAATGCCCGGATTGAGAGATATGAAGTCTCCAATAAGTTCTATAGCTGTAAAATGGAGGAGAATGGTTCTGTCAGTGAGCATATACTCAGAATGTCTGGGTATAACAATCACTTGATTCAACTGGGAGTTAATCTTCCGGATGATTGCGTCATTGACAGAATTCTCCAATCACTGCCACCAAGCTACAAGAGCTTCGTGATGAACTATAATATGCAAGGGATGACCAAAACTATGCCCGAGCTCTTCACGATGCTAAAAGCCGCGGAGGTAGAAATCAAAAAGGAGCATCAAGTGTTGATGGTTAACAAAACCACTAGTTTCAAGAAAAAGGGCAAAGGGAAGAAAAAGGGGAACTTCAAAAAGAACAGCAAGCAAGTTGCTACTCAAGAGAAGAAACCCAAGTCTGGACCTAAGCCTGAAACTGAGTGCTTCTATTGCAAGCAGACTGGTCACTGGAAGCGGAACTGCCCCAAGTATTTGGCGGATAAGAAGGATGGCAAGGTTAACAAAGGTATATATGATATACATGTTATTGATGTGTACCTTACTAATTCTCGCAGTAGCACCTGGGTATTTGATACTGGTTCTGTTGCTAATATTTGCAACTCAAAACAGGGGCTACGGATTAAGCGAAGATTGGCTAAGGACGAGGTGACGATGCGCGTGGGAAATGGTTCCAAAGTCGATGTGATCGCGGTCGGCACGCTACCTCTACATCTACCTTCGGGATTAATATTAGATCTAAATAATTGTTATTTAGTACCAGCGTTGAGCATGAACATTATATCTGGATCTTGTTTGATGCGAGACGGTTATTCATTTAAATCAGAGAATAATGGTTGTTCTATTTATATGAGTAATATCTTTTATGGTCACGCGCCATTAAAGAGTGGTTTGTTCTTACTTAATCTCGATAATAGTAATACACATATTCATAATGTTGAAGCCAAAAGATGCAGAGTTGATAATGATAGTGCAACTTATTTGTGGCACTGCCGTTTAGGTCATATCGGTGTAAAGCGCATGAAGAAACTCCATACTGATGGACTTTTGGAGTCACTTGATTATGAATCACTTGGCACTTGCGAACCGTGCCTTATGGGCAAGATGACTAAAACACCGTTCTCCGGTACTGTGGAGAGAGCAACAGATTTATTGGAAATCATACATACTGATGTATGTGGTCCAATGAATGTTGAGGCTCGTGGCAGATATCGTTATTTTCTCACCTTCACTGATGATTTAAGCAGATATGGGTATATCTACTTAATGAAACACAAGTCTGAAACATTTGAAAAGTTCAAAGAATTTCAGAGTGAAGTGGAAAATCATCGTAACAAGAAAATAAAGTTTCTACGATCTGATCATGGAGGAGAATATTTGAGTTACGAGTTTGGTCTACATTTGAAACAATGCGGAATAGTTTCGCAACTCACGCCACCCGGAACACCACAACGTAATGGTGTGTCCGAACGTCGTAATCGTACTCTACTGGATATGGTGCGATCTATGATGTCTCTTACCGATTTACCGCTATCTTTTTGGGGTTATGCTCTAGAGACGGCCGCATTCACGTTAAATAGGGCACCATCAAAATCCGTTGAGACGACGCCTTATGAACTGTGGTTTGGCAAGAAACCAAAGTTGTCGTTTCTTAAAGTTTGGGGCTGCGATGCTTATGTGAAAAAGCTTCAACCTGATAAGCTCGAACCCAAATCGGAGAAATGTGTCTTCATAGGATACCCAAAAGAGACTATTGGGTATACCTTCTATCACAGATCCGAAGGCAAAATTTTTGTTGCTAAAGTCGGAAACTTTCTAGAGAAGGAGTTTCTCTCGAAAGAAGTGAGTGGGAGGAAAGTAGAACTTGATGAGATAACAGTATCTGCTCCCTTATTGAGAAGTAGTACATCACAGAAATCTGTTTCTGTGACACCTACATCAAATAGGGAGGAAGCTAATGATAATGATCATGAAACTTCAGATCAAGTTTCTGCTGAACTTCGTAGATCAGCCAGAGTAAGATCCGCACCAGAGTGGTACGGTAATCCTATTTTGGAAGTCATGTTACTAGACCATGGTGAACCTACGAACTATGAAGAAGCGATGGTGAGCCCAGATTCCGCAAAGTGGCTTGAGGCCATGAAATCTGAGATGGGATCCATGTATGAAAACAAAGTGTGGACTTTGGTTGACTTGCCCGATGATCGGCAAGCAATTGAGAATAAATGGATTTTTAAGAAGAAGACTGACGCTGATGGTAATGTTACTGTCTATAAAGCTCGACTTGTTGCAAAAGGTTTTCGACAAGTTCAAGGAATTGACTACGATGAGACTTTCTCACCTGTAGCGATGCTTAAGTCTGTCCGAATCATGTTAGCAATTGCCGCATTTTATGATTATGAAATTTGGCAAATGGATGTCAAAACTGCATTCCTGAATGGATTTCTGGAAGAAGAGTTGTATATGATGCAACCAGAAGGTTTTGTCGATCCGAAGGGAGCTAACAAAGTGTGCAAGCTCCAGCGATCCATTTATGGACTGGTGCAAGCTTCTCGGAGTTGGAATAAACGCTTTGATAGTGTGATCAAAGCATATGGATTTATACAGACTTTTGGAGAAGCCTGTATTTACAAGAAAGTGAGTGGGAGCTCTGTAGCATTTCTGATATTATATGTGGATGACATATTGCTGATCGGAAATAATATAGAATTTCTGGATAGCATAAAGGGATACTTGAATAAGAGTTTTTCAATGAAAGACCTCGGTGAAGCTGCTTATATATTGGGCATTAAGATCTATAGAGATAGATCAAAACGCTTAATAGGACTTTCACAAAGCACATACCTTGACAAAGTTTTGAAAAAGTTCAAAATGGATCAGGCAAAGAAAGGGTTCTTGCCTGTGGCACAAGGTGTGAAGTTGAGTAAGACTCAATGCCCGACCACCGCAGAAGATAGAGAGGAAATGAAAAATGTTCCCTATGCTTCAGCCATAGGCTCTATCATGTATGCAATGCTGTGTACCAGACCTGATGTGTGACTTGCTGTGAGTTTAGCAGGAAGGTACCAAAGTAATCCAGGAGTGGATCACTGGACAGCGGTCAAGAACATCCTTAAGTACTTAAGAAGGACTAAGGATATGTTTCTCATTTATGGAGGTGACAAAGAGCTCGTCGTAAACGGTTATGTCGATGCAAGCTTTGACACTGATCCGGACGATTCTAAATCGCAAACCGGATACGTATTTACATTAAACGGTGGAGCTGTCAGTTGGTGCAGTTCTAAACAAAGCGTCGTGGCGGGATCTACATGTGAAGCTGAGTACATAGCCGCTTCGGAAGCAGCTAATGAAGGAGTCTGGATGAAAGAGTTCATATCCGATCTAGGTGTTGTACCTAGCGTATCGGGTCCAATGAAAATCTTTTGTGACAATACTGGTGCAATTGCCTTGGCAAAGGAATCCAGATTTCACAAAAGAACCAAACACATCAAGAGACGCTTCAACTCCATCCGGGATTTGGTCCAGGTGGGAGACATAGAGATATGCAAGATACATACGGAGCTGAATATTGCAGACCCATTGACTAAGCCTCTTCCACGAGCAAAACATGATCAGCACCGAGACTCCATGGGTGTTAGAATCATTACTTTGTAATCTAGATTATTGACTCTAGTGCAAGTGGGAGACTGAAGGAAATATGCCCTAGAGGCAATAATAAAGTTATTATTTATTTCCTTATATCATGATAAATGTTTATTATTCATGCTAGAATTGTATTAACTGGAAACATAATACATGTGTGAATACATAGACAAGCAGAGTGTCACTAGTATGCCTCTACTTGACTAGCTCATTAATCAAAGATGGTTATGTTTCCTAGCCATGAACAAAGAGTTGTTATTTGATTAACGAGATCACATCATTAGTTGAATGATCTGATTGACATGACCCATTCCATTAGCATAGCACCCGATCGTTTAGTATGTTGCTATTGCTTTTATCCATGACTTATACATGTTCCTTTAACTATGAGAATATGCAACTCCCGTTTACCATAGGAACACTTTGTGTGCTACCAAACGTCACAACGTAACTGGGTGATTATAAAGGTGCTCTACAGGTGTCTCCGAAGGTACATGTTGGGTTGGCATATTTCGAGATTAGGATTTGTCACTCCGATTGTCGGAGAGGTATCTCAGGGCCTTCTCGGTAATACACATCACATAAGCCTTGCAAGCATTGCAACCAATGAGTTAGTTGCGAGATGATGTATTACGGAACGAGAAAAGAGACTTGCCGGTAACGAGATTGAACTAGGTATTGGATACCGACGATCGAATCTCGGGCAAGTAACATACCGATGACAAAGGGAACAAACGTATGTTGTTATGCGGTCTGACCGATAAAAGATCTTCGTAGAATATGTAGGAGCCAATATGGGCATCCAGGTCCCGCTGTTGGTTATTGACCGGAAACGTGTCTCGGTCATGTCTACATTGTTCTCGAACCGTAGGGTCCGCACGCTTAAGGTTACGATGACAGTTATTATGAGTTTATGCATTTTGATGTACCGAAGGAGTTCGGAGTCCCGGATGTGATCACGGACATGACGAGGAGTCTCGAAATGGTCGAGACGTAAAGAATGATATATTGGAAGCCTATGTTTGGACATCGGATGCATTCCAGGTAAAATCAGGATTTTACCGGAATACCGGGAGGGTTACCGGAACCCCCCGGGAGCATAATGGGCCAACATGGGCCTTGGAGGAGAAGTGAGAGGGCAGCCCTAGGGGCTGCGCGCCTCCCCCCTTCCCCTAGTCCTATTAGGACTAGGAGAGGTGGGCGCCCCCCTCTCCTTCTCTCTCCCCCTTGGAGAATCCTAGTCCAACTAGGATTGGGGGGGGGGGGGGAATCCTACTCCCAGAGGGAGTAGGACTCTCCTGGCGCGCCTAGCTTGGCCGGCCAGCCCCTCCCCCTTGGCTCCTTTATATACGGGGGCAGGGGGCACCCCAAAGAGACACAAGTTGATCTACGGATCGTTCCTTAGCCGTGTGCGGTGCCCCCTTCCACCAAATTCCACCTCGATCATATTGTTGCAGTGCTTAGGCGAAGCCCTGCGCCGGTAACACATCAAGATCGTCACCACGCCGTCGTGCTGACGGAACTCTTCCTCGACGCTTTGCTGGATCGGAGCCCGGGGATCGTCATCGAGCTGTACGTGTGCTAAAACTCGGAGGTGCCGGAGTAACAGTGCTGGGATCGGTTGGATCGCGAGGAGAACGTATGACTACTTCCTCTATGTTGTGTCAACGCTTCCGCTTCGGTCTACGAGGGTACGTAGACAAACACTCTCCCCGCTCGTTGCTATGCATCACCATGATCTTGCGTGTGCGTAGGAAATTTTTTTGAAATTACTACGTTCCCCAACACTCTTTGAAGTACTTTGTGTTGGATTGAATAGATGAATCTGAGATTGTGTGATGCATATCGTATAATCATGCCCACGGATACTTGAGGTGACATTGGAGTATCTAGGTGACATTAGGGTTTTGGTTGATTTGTGTCTTAAGGTGTTATTCTAGTACGAACTCTAGGGCTGTTTGTGACACTTATAGGAATAGCCCAACGGATTGATTGGAAAGAATAACTTTGAGGTGGTTTCGTACCCTACCATAATCTCTTCGTTTGTTCTCCGCTATTAATGTCTTTGAAGTGACTCTTTGTTGCATGTTGAGGGATAGTTATATGATCCAACTATGTTATTATTGTTGAGAGAACTTGCACTAGTGAAAGTATGAACCCTAGGCCTTGTATCCTAGCATTGCAATACCGTTTACGCTCAGTTTTATCATTAGTTGCCTTGCTGTTTTTATATTTTCATATTACAAAATCCTATATCTACCATCCATATTGCACTTGTATCACCATCTCTTCGCCGAACTAGTGCGCCTATACAATTTCCCATTGTATTGGGTGTGTTGGGGACACAAGAGACTCTTTGTTATTTGGTTGCAGGGTTGCTTGAGAGATACCATCTTCATCCTACGCTCCCACGAATTGATAAACCTTAGGTCATCCACTTGAGGGAAATTTGCTACTGTCCTACAAACCTCTGCACTTGGAGGCCCAACAACGTCTACAAGAAGAAGGTTGTGTAGTAGACATCAGACTCCTTCATTTTGATTTGATGGTATCCAGAATATGCATCAAGGAAACACAGTGAGTCGTGTCCTGCGATAGCGTCAATGATTTGATCAATGCGGGGGAGGGGGAAGGGATCCTTAGGGCAAGCCTTATTGAGGTCTTTAAAATCGACGCACAACCGCCAGGATTTGTCCTTCTTTGGTACCATCACCAGGTTTGCCAGCCATTCCGGATGTTTTATTTCTCGAATGAATCCTTCCTCAATTAGCTTGGCCAGCTCCTCCCCATAGCTTGGCGTTTGGGCTCGGAAAAGCGCCGTAGTGCTTGTTTGACTGGTTTGTATCCCTTTAAGATATTAAGGCTATGTTCGACCAGCTCGCGTGGGATTCCAGTCATGTCAGAAGAGTGCCAGGCGAATATATCCCAGTTTTCGCGAAGGAAATCCCTTAGTGCGGCGTCGACCGTTGGGTCTAGTTGTGCTCCAATATATGTTGTCTTCTTGGGGTCCGTCGGGTGGACCTAGAATTTGACTATTTCTTCTGCTGGTTTGAAGGAGGTGGATTTGGGTCGTTTGTTTAAGATCACATCGTCCCTATCCACCGTGGAGCGCAATGAGGTTAATTCTTCGGCCGCAAGGGCTTCAGATAATGCCTCGAGGGCCAGGGATGCGGTTTTGTTTTCGGCGCGGAGTGCTATGACCGGATCACTGACAAGAGTGATTATGCCGTTTGGTCCGGGCATTTTGAGCTTCATATACCCGTAATGAGGTATAACTTGGAGGCGTGTAAAAGCATCCCGCCCCCCAACAGGGCGTGGTATCCACTGCTGAAAGGAGCCACTTGGAAGGTGATTTATTCAGACCGATAATTCTCCGGCATGCCGAATACCACGTCAAGTGTGATTTTTCCCGCACACCATGCCTCCTGACTGGGAATGATTCTTCGGAAGGTAGTGTTGCTTTGCTTGATGCGGTTCCTGTCTATTTCCATTTTGTGGAGTGTATCCTCATAGATGAGGTTTAGTCCGCTGCCACCGTCCATCAGGACCTTGGTGAGTCGAAAGCCGTCCACGATGGAACTGAGGACTAAAGCGGCTGGTGCTCGGACTGTCCTGTATTTTGGTTCGTCGCCGGCATTAAAGGTTATAGCCGTGTCGTTCCAAGGGTTTACTGTGGTGATTTGACAGACTTCGGCGAGGCCGCGAAGTGCCCTTTTGCGCTTATTGTTTGAAGCGAATGTCTCAAAGACCGTCAGTACTCTGGGGTCGTCGTCTTCTGGAGGGTGTTGCTCTGGGGTGTTATTGGTAAGGATGTCCTCGCCGCTTTTGGCTACCTGCCGGAGTATCCAACATGCTCTAAGGCTGTGGGTTGGTATGGTGTCCGGTGTTGCATGTATTTGTTGGGGAATGTAGTAATTTCAAAAAAAAAAATCCTACGCACACGCAAGATCATGGTGATGCATAGCAACGAGAGGGGAGAGTGTTGTCTATGTCCCTCGTAGACCGAAAGCGGAAGCGTTATGACAACGCGGTTGATGTAGTCGTACGTCTTCATGATCCGACCGATCCAAGTACCGAACATACGGCACCTCCGAGTTCTGCACACGTTCAGCCCGATGACGTCCCTCGAACTCCGATCCAGCCGAGTGTTGAGGGAGAGTTTCGTCAGCACGACGGCGTGGTGACGATGTTGATGTTCTACCGACGCAAGGCTTCGCCTAAGCACCGCTACATTATTATCAAGGTGGACTATGGTGGAGGGGGGCACCGCACACGGCTAAAAGATCAAACGATCAATTGTTGTCTTTGGGGTGCCCCCCTGCCCCCGTATATAAAGGAGCAAGGGAGGAGGAGGCCGACCCTAGGAGGGGGCACGCCAAGTGTGGAGTCCTACTAGGACTCCCTAGTCCTAGTAGGATTCCACCTCCCATATGAAATAGGAAAAGAGGAAGGGAAAAAGAGAAGGAAGGAAGGGGGCGCCCCCCTTCCCTAGTCCAATTCGGACCAGACCAAGGGGAGGGGTGCGGCCACCCTTGAGGCCCTTTTCCTTCTTTCCCGTATGGCCCAATACATATTCCTGTAACTCTCCGGTACTCCGAAAAATACCCGAATCACTCAGAACCTTTCCGATGTCCGAATATAGTCGTCCAATATATCAATCTTTACATCTCGACCATTTCGAGACTCCTCGTCATGTCCCCGATCTCATCCGGGACTCCGAACTCCTTCGGTACATCAAAACTCATAAACTCATAATATAACTGTCATCGAAACCTTAAGCGTGCGGACCCTACGGGTTCGAGAACTATGTAGACATGACCGAGACACGTCTCCGGTCAATAACCAATAGCAGAACCTGGATGCTCATATTGGCTCCCACATATTCTATGAAGGTCTTTATCGGTCAGACCACATAACAACATACGTTGTTCCCTTTGTCATCGGTATGTTACTTGCCCGAGATTCGATCGTCGGTATCTCAATACCTAGTTCAATCTCGTTACCGACAAGTCTCTTTACTCGTACCGTAATACATCATCCCGCAACTAACTCATTAGTTGCAATGCTTGCAAGGCTTAAGTGATGTGCATTACCGAGAGGGCCCAGAGATACCTCTCCGACAATCGGAGTGACAAATCCTAATCTCAAAATACGCCAACCCAACATGTACCTTCGGAGACACCTGTAGAGCTCCTTTATAATCACCCAGTTACGTTGTGACGTTTGGT
Organism: Aegilops umbellulata; assembly: GCA_032464435.1. Classification (NCBI taxonomy): domain Eukaryota; kingdom Viridiplantae; phylum Streptophyta; class Magnoliopsida; order Poales; family Poaceae; genus Aegilops; species Aegilops umbellulata. Next base: position 340,475,001 of record CP136058.1, read on the forward strand.
AGCACACAAAATATTCCTCCGACAAACGGGAGTTGCGTAATCTCATAGTCATAGGAACATGTATAAGTCATGAAGAAAGCAATAGCAACATACTAAACGATCGGGTGCTAATCTAATGGAATGGGTCATGTCAATCACATCATTCTCCTAATGATGTGATCCCGTTAATCAAATGACAACTCATGTCTATGGTTAGGAAACATAACCATCTTTGATCGACGAGCTAGTCAAGTAGAGGCATACTAGTGACACTCTGTTTGTCTATGTATTCACACATGTATTATGTTTCCGGTCAATACAATTCTAGCATGAATAATAAACATTTATCATGAAATAAGGAAATAAATAATAACTTTATTATTGCCTCTAGGGCATATTTCCTTCAGTCTCCCACTTGCACTAGAGTCAATAATCTAGATCACATCGCCATGTGATTTAACATCAATAGTTCACATCACCATGTGATTAACACCCATTGTTCACATCGTCATGTGACCAACACCCAAAGGGTTTACTAGAGTCAATAATCTAGTTCACATAGCTATGTGATTAACTCCCAAAGAGTACTAAGGTGTGATCATGTTTTGCTTGTGAGAGAAGTTTAGTCAACGGGTCTGACACATTCAGATCCGTATGTATTTTGCAAATTTCTATGTCAACAATGCTCTGCACGGAGCTACTCTAGCTAATTGCTCCCACTTTCAATATGTATCCAGATTGAGACTTAGAGTCATCTGGATCAGTGTCAAATTTTGCATCGACATAACACTTTACGAGGAACCTTTTGTCACCTCCATAATGGAGAAACATATCCTTATTCCACCAAGGATAATTTTGACCGTTGTCCAGTGATCTACTCCTAGATCACTATTGTACTCCCTTGCCAAAATCAGTGTAGGGTATAGAATAGGTCTAGTACACAGCATGGCATACTTTATAGAACCTATGGCTGAGGCATAGGGAATGACTTTCATTCTCTTTCTATCTTCTGCCGTGGTCGGGCTTTGAGTCTTACTCAATTTCACACCTTGTAACACAGGCAAGAACTCTTTCTTTGACTGTTCAATTTTGAACTACTTCAAAATCTTGTCAAGGTATGTACTCATTGAAAAAACTTATCAAGTGTCTTGATCTATCTGTATAGATCTTGATGCTCAATATGTAAGTAGCTTCACCGAGGTCTTTCTATGAAAAACTCCTTTCAAACACTCCTTTATGTTTTGCAGAATAATTCTACATTATTTCCGATCAACAATATGTCATTCACATATACTTATCAGAAATGTTGTAGTGCTCCCACTCACTTTCTTGTAAATACAGGCTTCGTCGCAAGTCTGTATAAAACTATATGCTTTGATCAACTTATCAAAGCGTGTATTCCAACTCCGAGATGCTTGCACCAGTCCATAAATGGATCGTTGGAGCTTGCTCATTTTGTTAGCATCTTTAGGATTGACAAAACCTTCTGGTTGCATCATATACAACTCTACTTTAATAAATCCATTAAGGAATGCAGTTTTGTTTATCCATTTGCCAGATTTCATAAAATGCGGCAATTGCTAACATGATTCGGAGATACTTAAGCATAGATACGAGTGAGGAACTCTCATCGTAGTCAACACCTTGAACTTGTCGGAAACCTTTTGCGACAATTCTAGCTTTGTAGATAGTAACACTACTATCAGTGTCCGTCTTCCTCTTGAAGGTCCATTTATTTTCTATGGCTTCCCGATCATCGGGCAAGTCAACCAAAGTCCATACTTTGTTCTCATACATGAATCCTATCTCAGATTTCATGGCCTCAAACCATTTCGCAGAATCTGGGCTCATCATCGCTTCCTCATAGTTCGCAAGTTCGTCATGGTCTAGTAACATGACTTCTAGAACAGGATTACCGTACCACTCTGGTGCGGATCTCACTCTGGTTTACCTACGAGATTCGGTAGTAATTTGATCTGAAGTTACATGATCATCATCATTAGCTTCGTCACTAATTGGTGTAGTAGTCACAGGAACAGATTCTTTGATGAACTACTTTCCAATAAGGGAGAAGGTACAATTACCTTATCAAGTTCTACTTTCCTCCCACTCACTTCTTTCAAGACAAACTCCTTCTCTAGAAAGTATCCATTCTCAGCAACGAATGTCTTGCCTTCGAATCTGTGATAGAAGGTGTACCCAACTGTCTCCTTTGGGTATCCTATGAAGACACATTTCTCCGATTTGGGTTTGAGCTTATCATGATGAAACTTTTTCTTATAAGCATCGCAACCCCAAACTTTAAGAAACGAAAACTTTGGTTTCTTGTCAAACCACAGTTCATATTGTGTCGTCTCAACGGACTTAGATGGTGCCCCTTTTTAACGTGAATGCAACTGTCTCTAATGCATGACCCCAAGACGATAGTGGTAAATCGGTAAGAAACATCATAGATTGTACTATATCCAATAAAGTACGGTTATGACGTTCGGACACACCATTATACTGTGGTGTTCCAGGTGGCACGAGTTTGTGAAACTATTCCACATTGTTTTAATTGAAGACCAAACTTGTAACTCAAATATTTTGTCTACGTGATCAGATCGTAGAAACTTTATTTTCTTGTCACAATGATTTTCCACTTCACTCTGAAAATCTTTGAACTTCTCAAATGTTTCAGACTTATGTTTCATCAAGTAGATATACTCATATCTGCTGAAATCATCTGTGAAGGTCAGAAAATAACGATACTTGCCGTGAGCCTGAACACTCATCGGATTGCATACATCAGTATGTATTATTTCCAATAAGTCAGTCGCTCGCTCCATTGTTCCGGAGAACGGAGTTTTTAGTCATTTTGCCCATAAGGCATGGTTCGCAAGCATCAAGTGATTCATAATCAATTGATTCCAAAATCCCATCAGCATGGAGTTTCTTCATGTGCTTTACACCAATATGACCTAAACGGCAGTGCCACAAATAAGTTGCACTATCATTATTAACTTTGCATCTTTTGGCTTCAATATTATGAATATGTGTATCACTACGATCGAGATCCAACAAACCATTTTCATTGGGTGTATGACCATATAAGGTTTTATTCATGTATACAGAACAACAATTATTCTCTAATTTAAATGAATAACCATATTGCAGTAAACATGATCAAATCATACTTATGCTCAACGCAAACACCAAATAACATTTATTTAGGTTTAACACTAATCCCAAAAGTATAGGGAGTGTACGATGATGATCATATCAATCTTGGAACCACTTCCAACACACATCGTCACTTCACCCTCAACTAGTCTCTATTTATTATGCAGCTCCTGTTTCGAGTTACTACTCTTAGCAACTGAACTAGTATCAAATACTGAGGGGTTGCTATAAACACTAGTAAAGTACACATCAATATGTATATGTAAGTGCATCTAGTGCCCCTTAGTGATTTTGGTGTATTGAAGACTTATAGATTAAGTATCTAATGTGTTTATGAGTGTACACAGGTCTATAAGTCTATGAGGAGTTTGATATTTACAGAGAAAGTCCCCTAAAAATGAAGTTCTTCATCTAAAGACTTTTATATTTTGAAGACTTTCTGAAGACTTTGAAAGTGAAGAAATTGGTGTGACCTTGAAGACTTGGTATTCATTCGAGGAACATGAAGCGTGAAGACTTTTGTTTTCGAAGTTTCATTTTATCTTTCTTGAGTCATAGGAAACACTGTACTGTTAAAGGGGGTCGAGGAAATACTAAGGAGAAAATTTCCAAGTGATGCTCATCTCAAATCCTACATCTACCAATCCCTTCGAGTGAAGCCATTGGAAATCTCATATAGTTCAGTCAATTTCTTCAGTGACAGAGACGCAGTTCTTCTGGTCACTGAGGACTTTGCTCTGACTGAGGAGTTAGGAATTCACCAGTGCGAATTGCCTACACTGTGAGGAACATGATAGCCCTGAGGAATTTGTACCTCAAATTTCCGATCGTTGCTGTGCTACGTGCGAGCTGTCCCAAAATATCTTATCCATCCAACGGTCATATCATTGAAGGGTATTTATGTCTTATCATGTCGGGCTGCTCCCTAGGCTATAAATAGCCGCCCCCTACAACCACTAGCTGGTTGGCTGCTCCGCGAGAACTTGACACTTGTCATTTGAGAGCAACCCATCCTCCGAGGACTTTGAGCGAAAATCATCAAGTGAGGAAAATCCAAACCCAAACCCAAAACACCTACAAACCCAAAGTGATTGAGCATCACTGAAGAAATTGATCCTGCGTGGATCCGACGCTTGTTACCTTTGAAGACTGTGCTTCTTCCAGATGGTTAGGCGTCAAGGTCTAGTGCATCCAAGAGGAATTGTGGATCGCCGAGTGACCAAGTCTGTGAAGGTTTGGAAGTCACCTGAAGACTTACCACAAGTGATTGGGCGAGGACTGTGTGTCCTTAGCTCAAGGAGAATACGGTGAGGACTGTGTGTCCGGGACTAGGTGTCCTCGAGTTTAAATACTCAGCCGCTCCAACCAGATGTACAACTGAGACAACAGTTGGAACTGGTCTACCAAATCATTGTCTTCACCAAGCTTACTGGTTCTATTTCCTCAACACTTTCATTTACTCATTACTGTGTTGTATGCTTGTTCATATCTGTGTTTGAAGACTTTGACTGAAGACTTTCTCAATTTCCTCAGTTCAATTTCTTCAGTCTGTTTGTCTTCATATTGTGCTATCATGTGTTTACGCTTTCTGTACTCTATCTGTGTCTTCATTTCATCATGATGACCATGCATGTATTCTGCTATGTTTACCTCTGAGTACTTATTCCGCTGCTAGTAGTTCTTCGCCAAGGAATTACCTCACGAGCAAATTCCTCAGTGAAGAATTTCATAAAAATCGCCTATTCACCCCCCCTCTAGTCGATATAACGCACTTTCAATTGGTATCAGAGCAAGGTACTCCCTTGTTCTGTGTGATTTTGGTTTAACCGCCTGGAGCTTTAGGTATGTCGACCACAGGTATGACCAAGGTCTCTGCTGGGTGTCCTACCTTCGATGGAACAGACTACCCCTACTGGAAGAACAAGATGCGCATGCATCTTGAGGCAATTGATAACGATCTCTGGTACGTTGTGGAAAATGGTGTTCCCTCCGTCTCGCCCTCACTGAACGCTACCGATGTGAAGAAATTCAAGCAACTTGATTCCCAAGCGAAGAATATCATATGTGGCCATCTGAGCAAAGGACAGTATGGTAGAGTGAGTGCTTTGGAAACTGCAAAGCTTATCTGGGATAGGCTATCCAAGGTCAATGAAGGAGTTTCAACTCAGCGCGACTCCCGAGTTGATGTTCTTCGCAATCTCTTCAACCGCTTCAAAAGACTCGACAATGAAAATGTTCAGCAAACCTTCGATCGCCTCACTGACATCTCAAATGAGCTTCAAGCACTTGGTGCCACAGACATCACCGACCATGAGGTGGTGAAGAAATTGCTGAGATCGCTCTATTCCTCATTTGACACTCTGGCACTGATGATACAAGAGCGTGCTGATTACAAGTCACTTGACCCCGCTGATATCCTCAAGAGGCTAAACACTCATGAGTTCCAGCTTGCTGAAAAGAGAGATCTCTACGGTTCGAGCTATGGCAGATCACATGCACTGAAGGCCAAGGTAGTATCTGAGTCCGAAGATGAAGACTCTGGTAGCAGCCTTGGTGATCCTGAAGAACTGAGTCATGATCTAGCGCTGCTTGTGAAGAAATCCCAAAAGTTCTCAAGACGTGGTCGCTTTGGAAAACCCTCAAGGAGCAATGATTCCTCAACCAGTGACTATAAGAAGAGGCTTTGTCACAAGTGCAAGAAACCAGGACATTACATTCAAGATTGTCCTCAGTGGGAAAAGGAATCAAAGAATAAGAAATACAAGGATTACAGTTCTGATGATGCGAAGAAAAAGAAGAAGTCCTCAAAATCTTCATCATCAAAATCCTCAAAGTCTTCGTCTCACAAGAAGAGCAGCTCCAAGAAGGCTCGGGCATTCATTGGCAAGGAAATGGACTCTGAGGCTGAATCTGAAGAAAATGAAGCAGAAGAGGAATCCGATGATTCTGAGTCTGGTGTGGCGACCCTAGCCCTCGCCACTGCATTCGTCAGCAAATCCATCTTCAACGCTGAAGAAAGTGATCTCACCAACAAGACTGATGAAGGCAGTGATGACTACGCTCCCACCTATTGCTTCATGGCAAAGGGTGCTAAGGTACTCAAATACGCCTCCTCTGAATCTAGTGAGGATGAATCTGATGAAAATCTTAAGCCCAGCTACTCTATACTTGCTAAGATTGCTGTGCAACAACAAAAGGCTTTTGAAAAGGTTCAAAACATGCTAGAAAAAAGTGATGATATGTTGGGTGAAGAATTGGATCGCACTAAGGCCTTAACTGAAAATCTTCAGAGACTTCAGACCAGGTTCGACAACCTTCAAAATCATCATAACACTCTCTTATCTGATCATGAGAAGCTTTCTTATGAATATCTTCAAAAGAAGCAAGGTCTTGAGAAACTAAGGGTGAGTTATGAAGATCTTCAGAAGGAGCGCGATTCATTACTTGCTCAACAAATCAGCACTGCTCAGGAAGAATTCATTCCTCCATGCCTAAAATGCATTGAACGAGAATCTGCTAATTCTTCACCTGAATGTTCAAATGCTTCAAATGTTACAAATTCTTCACCTGTCTCTGCTATCACTAATTCCTCATCTGAGGACATTGCTAGTATTACTGACGATGCAAGACTGAAGGAATTGTACATGACAGGCATGTACAAAAGCCTCAAAGGGCATCAGACTCTTTGTGATGTGCTTAAAAAGCAGATCCTCAACAGGAACCCTAGGAAAGAGGGTATTGCCTTTGAGAGGAAACTCAATGTTGATGGTATATATTGGAAGCCTGAGCAGTACCCCAAAACCACATGGTTTGCTGCAAAGGGACCTCCAGTTGATCCATCTAATTTATCTGGCTATACATGTGAATCTTCTCATTCTTCTGATGAGTCATTTGACTCCAACTATAAATTGTTCAAAAATCAGAATGGTGAAGTATTTGCTAGATATGTTGGCACTAACTGCAGGAACGGTTCCCCTATGAAGAAAATCTGGGTTCCCAAAAGTTGCCTTGAAAGTCTTTAGGTGAATGTCCTCATGACACCACCTGTGAAGAAAAGGAACCCCAGATCAAATTCCTCATATGGACCAAATTCTTCATATGGATCCAAGTCCTCATACGGACCAAATTCCTCAAGGGGATCAAATTCCTCACATGGATCAAAGTCCTCATATGAACATCATCGTGCTAACAACTTTGTTTCGCAGGGAAGAGCCAAGGGCTATGAATATGAGCATTATTCTACAAATTATTATGTTCATAAGTCTTCGAAGAATTTCTCTGCTTATTCATATGCTTACCCTAACCGCTCTTATGTGAAACGAAATGGTTTGGCTGCTTTGCCACCATTCTCATATGGAGCTCGCAGAGTGATGAACTCTTTGCCACCCCTTCAGATGTGGGTGGTGAAGAACTAATCTCTTCTGCAGGGTCAGGTCTCCAGACGTACGATAACGTCTGAAGAATTTGCTGGGGACCTGACAAAATGCCTGAAAGGACGCAGGCTAATCATGATGAAATGAACTTTCATTTCACACGTCCTCCCTCTGTTTTATCTGTCTTACTGCTTGATGAAATTGATCTGATGAATTGTGATATCATATTCTTCACTGCTGAAGTATATGAGGTCGTAAGTTGCACTAATTCATCTGCAAGATGATCAACCCAAAGCCACTGAATGGGTACTTGATAGTGGATGTACAAATCAGATGACCGGTGACAGGAATCTGTTGATGGATGCTCCCTTATCAGCTTCACACATGAAGCATATCATCTTCGCTGATAAAAGCAAAAGTCAGGTATTGGGTCTAGGTAAGGTTGCTATCACAAAGGATCGACACATGGACAAAGTCATGCTTGTTGAGTCCTTAGGATACAATCTTATGTCTGTCTCAATGCTTTGTGATCTTGATATGGTTGTTGTCTTTGGCAAGTATCGTTGTGTTGTGATTATGAAAGCTGACAATTCCAAAGTCTTCGAAGGCTTTAGGAGAGGAGACTTGTATATTGTTGATTTCTCTACAGATTCACAACCAGCTATGTGCCTACTTGCAAAAGCTTCAGAAGGATGGCTATGGCATCGACGACTAGGTCATGCAGGCATGAGGAATTTGAACACGCTTGCGAAGAAGAAGCATGTCATTGGCATTGAGAATGTCAAATTCCTCAAGGATCACTGTCGGTGTCAAAACCGGCGGATCTCGGGTAGGGGGTCCCGAACTGTGCGTCAAGGTCGGATGGTAACAGGAGACAAGGGACACTTTATTTTACCCAGGTTCGGGCCCTCTCGATGGAGGTAAAACCCTACTCCTGCTAGATTAATATTGATGATATGGGTAGTACAAGAGTAGATCTACCACGAGATCGAGGAGGCTAAACCCTAGAAGCTAGCCTATGAGTATGATGATGGTTATGATGTGTTCGTCCTACGGACTACAACCCTCTGGTTTATATAGACACCGGATAGGGTTAGGGTTACACAGAGTCGGTTACATTGGTAGGAGATCTTGAATATCCGCACGCCTAGCTTGCCTTCCACGCCAAGGAAAGAACCTTCCGGACACGGGACGAAGTCTTCAATCTTGTATCTTCATAGTCCTGGAGTCCGGCTGAAGATATAGTTTGGCTATCCGAACACCCCCTAATCCAAGACTCCCTCAGTAGCCCCTGAACCAGGCTTCAATGACGACGAGTCCAGCGCGCAATCTTCGGCATTGCAAGGCGGGTTCCTCCTCCAAATTCTTCAAGAAGATAATGAACACCAAAAAATAGTGTCCGGCTCTGCAAAACAAGTTTCCACGTATTGCCATATAGAGAATAATACAAACACAAATCAAATCTGCTGACGTATTCCGCAGTGCGTCATAACACTGCGACCAAGCCTTCTGTATGGATTATTTTTTGTTGTTCCACCGCAGCACGTTCAACGAGGCGGTTTCCTTGGCACGTCTTGTTGAAGCAGAGATCATGTGCCCCTTTTAACGGGATTCTCATTAATACGGACGTGGGTAACCCAACCGTGCCCGTTAAGCACGTCCTGCCTTAATTAAAGGCTAGTCCAAGACGGTTACGGGGAGGGATTTTGATATTCTGCCTCTTATAAAGAGACCGAGACCTTGCTCCCCTCTTGTGTTCTCAAAACAAGCTCGCCCACAGCCTCGAGTTCCAACACCCCAGGCTTTTAGATTCTAGGCGCACCGGACCTTCGACAATGTCCGGCTCCGGCCTTCAAGGCCAATGGATGCCCTCCTCCGTTACGGAGGAGGACGTATCAAGGTTGAGGGAGGCTAGGTTCCTGACCAGCGAGATCCCGCACAGGTTGCCTGCTCAAGGACAAGCGATCCCAAGCCCTCAGCCCGGTGAGAGCGTAGTATTCATCTCCCACCTCCTTCGGGGATTAGGCTTCCCAACGGATCCTTTCGTAAGGGGGCTGATGTTTTATTATGGGCTGGAATTCCATGACCTAGCTCCAGAGTCCATCCTCCATATCTCCTCCTTCATTGTTGTGTGTGAAGCGTTTCTCCATATCACTCCTCACTTCGGATTATGGCTCAAGACCTTCAAGGTAGAACCGAAGATAATCGAGGGGCGTCACGTAGAGTGCGGAGGCGCTGTTATAAAAAGGAATACCGATGCTCCATGGCCCGAGGGCGCTTTTCAAGAGGAGCTCGGCTTATGGCAACAGGAGTGGTTCTACATCACCTCTCCTCGGGGCACCACTTGGGTAGCGCCTCCCGCCTTTCGTTCGGGCCCCCCCCCCCACGTTTAACATCATGGATCAACACAGGGCTAGATCGGGGCTTGCCCAAAGACGTTCCTCTGTTGCAGGGCCGCATAAAGGATCTCCTAAAAGGAGACCTCAACCTGGTCAAGGTGACACAAGTTATGCTGATTCGCCGAACACTACCCGGCCAACGTCGCCCCCTCCGCTTGTGGGAGTTCAACCCAGAGGGGCCGCGAGTTCTCCGAAATTTCATGGGCGTGACGCCTACGGAGATGTATAGGCTGTTCTTCGGACCACAAGGAGTGAGTCCGGATTTGACCGAGGATGCTGGTTTAAGCCGCAACCGCCCTGATACAGAAGTAGGTGACCTTGCGCCCGAACCTTCTATCCGTACAGTTGACTTATTTTTTTAACAGTACTTCTCCTTTTTACGCAGGAGTGGATAGCGAAGGCGAAGCTGATCCGGTGTCCGGCTCCCCTTCCCGAGACCAGGCTAGACCATGTTCTAGTCAGGATGTTGGAGGTGGCGCCTCTGGAAGGAAATGAAGGGGCGGACAAGGAAACCATGGCCTCTTCGAAAGGGGCCATCCCAAAGGGGGGAACCGATAACTCCTCTCCTAAGGGGAAGAAAAGGGCCGCCTCTGACGACCCGGAAGCCGTATCTCTAAAGCGGGGGAAAGAATCCACGTCAGAGGACCCGACGCCGGGGAGCCCCTCGGCCGAACTAAATCCTCAAAAGGAGCAGCCCTCCAACGAGCCGTAAGTAGAAAGAGAGTCATTCTTTTAAGAGAAATCCTTAATTTATATCTGAGAAGTTTTGACCGAAACCTTACCTTGTAGCTCGGACCTCGACCCTTCTCAGCAGAGCTCGTCATCGGGGGATCTTCTTCCGGAGATGATGGAGAGCGGAACGCCTCCTCCTTCTACATCGCCTAGCAAGGCGGGCGACGCCGAAGTGTCGTCGCAGAGGATTTCTCCGAATCTGCCAGAGGCAGAAGGTGATCATGCGGCCCCCCGGGGTTCTCCGTGTCCGGCCTCCGAAGAAGGCCATGGGACGAGTCCGTCACCATCTGGTGTTCGGTCGGAGGAGCTGAAGGTTCTGCTGGGCCGAGCCTCTGTTTCAGAGGAGCATCGTGTGTTGATGCACACGGTTATTGAAAAGATTTCGTCCGCGGAAAGCGGACTGAACGAGGCCGTCAAGAGTTTACTGGCGGGCCTTGAGGTACGTTTTGAATAACGAACATTAGTGTTAATTGCGCATAATAACATGCGCCCTATGTAGATAGTAGCCCCTGAGACTCTGTGTGCCGCAAAGATGTGCGGCGCGCAGAGGATCTTAATCCTAGGTCCTTTAAGCGACACCTTTGTGTGTAGGTGGCAGATTGTCCGGAGTCGAGCCGGACTCGAGATTTTGCCGAAATGAAAAGGCAACTCGATGAGGCAGAAGCCGACATCGTGCTTGTTAACAAGCGGCTTGATGATGCTCAAGGTATTGAGTTTATTTGGCGATTGTTAGTAAGAGGAGCTTTATGTCAATATCTTACCGTGTATATGCTTGATGCAGATGGTGCGGCGGCCGTGGAAGGACTTAGGGCCGAACTCGCCAAAGCAAAGGAACAAGCCAGAGAAAGCGATGCGGCTGCCGGAAGAGCCCGTGAAGGGCTAAAAGCCGAACAGGCTTCCCATTGCCGAAGCAAGGAGGAGATGGCTGATATTGCCGTGAAGTTGAAAAGTGCTACGGACCGTTGCAAACTTCTTGAAGAGGAAGGTCGAGCCCAGCAGATGGAGTTGGAGAAGGCCGTCGCTGACGCCAAGGACGCCCGCTCTGGTATGAGAGCGTCAAGGGAAGAGCTACGTCAAGCCAGACTAATTGCGGATGGAAAGCCCTTCCTGCTGCGGAGAAAATTCTGTGATCCGAAGTTCGCCCCGTTGGACCGAGTGTGGAGCGTGGAGGACACCTATCTGGATTTGGCGGCTAGTGCCGCTGATGCGACCAGGTACTTTCAAGATAAGAAAGATCATGAAGTGGAAAAGCTCTTCTGGTCGCAGTTCACCAATCCAGAGCGTCCACTAGCAGTGGATGATCGCCTGGCCCAATGGGCCGAGCTGAATAGGTTGTCCGGACTCGCCATGAAGTATGCCATGGACCGCCTGTGTCCGGGGAGATCGAAGCCGAAAAGCTATTTCAGTTTGGTGCAGCAATTTCTTGACGTGGTGCCTCGGATTGAAGCTCTGAAGAGGTCAGCTTGCACAGAGGGCGCTCGGCTGGCTCTTTCCCGTGTCAAGACATACTGGGCAGATATGGAGCCCACCGTTGTTGCGTCCCATGATTCGGATAAAAGCCGAATTCCTTCCGAGCACTATTTTGAGGAAGTCCTCGCGGGCGCTCGTATAATAGAGACGCAGTGTTCGAAAGATGCTGTTTTATGACAGCATATGTAATCGTAGATCAGTATTTTTATAAATTGTAATGGCATAATTTAGACTTGTGCCTTCAAGTATTGATAACACCTCCTGTGCGGCCGTTTTAATATATAAATTCTGAAAGATTGCAGTCGTTGGCTTCAGCCCCCAAGCACATAGTGCGGGGGTGCGCGCAGAAAATGCATTTTCACACTTAACCCAACGTCTTGGTCCTACAAAGGAGGTGATAGCGCCGCGGGCTAGGCAACCGGACTATAATGCTTTAACACTTTCACTTAGCCATAGGAGCTTGACAGTGGGACTCTTTAGGTAGCCCTTTAGTGGCGACTGCGTTTACCCGAATTCGGGACGCATATGTGCCTGACCGGGAAGTGGCCCTTCGTCAAAACGGAGGAATTCGATAAATTCCTATAAGTCATCGAGTGGCGACCAGTCTCGCGCTACATCATGACAGTCGGTTTTCGGCTTTCTCTACTGAGGTGCTCACCCGGCCGAACCGGGGCACAATCGCAGTAGTTCTCCTGGTGCTACCTTAGCCGACAGAACGGAACGTAAGGTGGCCGAACTCAGGAGCCAGGCAACCCAACATGTGACCAAAATCATGACTCGGAGCTGATGCATACAGTGCCAAAACTCGCGACGCCGAACACTCCCTAAGGTGTTCGGTCTTTGTGGGTGCGTGTGAAACAACACTCTTGAAAAAGAAAAAAGCCCCTTGTGTCCAGGTACGAGCAAGAATTTTGGCGTGGCCACATGCCAAAACGCCAGCCTCCTCCATGGTTATAGTGAGGCAAACCAGGGGATGTATAGCAGCAAGAGACAGTAAAAAAGGTTTACGCAGGGTCTTAATCTAAGAAGAATCCTTTGGGGCGGGTCCCTACTGCATATCTGCGCCTGTGTCTCCGTTGTGCCGTGTCCTGGACGGGCGCCGTACGACGGCCATCTGTAAAAGAGAAGAACTAAACTGAAAATGGGTCGTGCGGATCAAAAAGAATAATAAACAGAATGTAAAGTGAGAAATAGATACGGTCGAGCTTTATTGTCTCTGCGTACAGCCCCTGGTAAGGCGTACCAAGCCTATAATGAAAATGGGCTTGTGCCGAACTCATTGAGTCCGGGTCCGCGGCCTTTTGTGACTTACATCAAAAAAGTCCTTTGGCTGGCGAGGCCATTTTATTGTGCGGCTGTTTAAGCGGCCGCGCAACCCTCCATTTGGGGGAGACGTGTTTTAGTATGCTCCCTTTAAAGAGATGATGCCTCGAGGACCGGGCATCTTTAGCGTGAGGGACGCATAATGCGGTATTGCGTTAAAGCGAGCGAAAGCTCCGCGTCCCATTAGTGCTTGATAGCGACTTGAAAACAGGACTATGTGGAAGATAAGCTTTTCGCGACAAAAGTTATTGGCAGAGCCAAATATGACTACAAGCCGGAGAAGACCCATACAGTGGGTGTCCGGGCCTGGTGCTACTCCTTGAAAGGAGGTTTTACTATGACGGATTCGTGCTGGGTTTATGCCCATGCAGTGAACTGTATCCTGATATATCAGATTTAGTCCACTGCCACCGTCCATGAGGACATTGGTAAACTGGAATCCGTCTATTATTGGATTAAGTATCAGGGCAGTCCGGCCTGCGTGTTTGATATTGCGAGAATAATCTAGCTGATAAAAAATGATTGGCTTTAGTGACCAGTGGCAGGACTCCTGAGGGATAGGCTTGAATGTGCGGACCTTTATGGGTGCCTCATGCCTTGTTATGTGAAGTGAGTTCACTGTTTTGACTTCTTGCGGGAAGTTCTTTTACTTCCTGGTGTTCTGCTTTTGGGGTTCGTCCTCTTCCTCACTTGGTGTGTCGAGCCCCTTGTGTTCGGCGTTAAGCCTTCCGGATTGTTTGAAAACCCAACAGTCTCTGTGGGTATGATTAGCAGGCTTTCCAGGAGTACTGTGTATTTGACATATCCTGTCCATGATTCTCTTTAGGCTGGACGGATCTTCCCTATTATCCTGAGGGGGTGATTTTGTCTGATTTTGCCGTGAGCCTTTGAATCCGGCATTGACTGTCGTGCTCTTCGGATTTTTTCTTTTGATTCGGCGATGGTCCTTGTTTCGCCGCGGTTTCTCGTTTCCATCCCTGATTTCTGATGTACTTGGGTCGCTGGGGCTGCATCGTGCCAACCAGCTGTCCTCTCCTGCGCAAAAGCGGGTCATGAGGCTTGTGAGTGCGGCCATTGTTCTTGGCTTTTCCTGGCCGAGGTGTCTGGCGAGCCATTCATCTCGGACATTGTGCCTGAAAGCCGCTAGGGCTTCGGCATCCGGACAATCCACTATTTGATTCTTTTTAGTGAGGAATCTGTTCCAGAACTGCCGAGCTGATTCTTCGGATTGCTGAGTTATATGACTGAGGTCGTCTGCATCCGGGGGACGGATGTAGGTCCCTTGAAAATTTGCTCGGAAAGCGTCCTCGAGCTCTTCCCAACTTCCAATTGTGTTTTCGAGAAGGCTTTTAAGCCAGTGCCGGGCTGGCCCTTTAAGCTTAAGGGGTAAATATTTTATGGCGTGGAGATCATCTCCTCTAGCCATATGTATGTGGAGGATATAATCCTCGATCCAGACTCCAGGGTCTGTTGTTCCATCGTACGCCTCTATGTTTACGGGTTTAAATCCCTCTGGGAATTCATATTCCAGGACCTCATTGGTGAAACATAGAGGGTGTGCGGCACCCCTATATTTGGGTGTGCCGGATTCTGATGGTGGATTTTTTGCATTGCTTGTGAGAGCTTGCTTTCTTGGCCCGTAAATGGACCTGGCTGGGCCATGATGCGAGTCTTTGATTGGGTCACATGCCGCATTAAGTGCGGCGTCGTTTGCCGTTTTGTAGTGGCCGAGAGGTCGTTTATCCGACCGTGTAGCCTTTTTGTTTTTCGAGTTTGGGGGCTCTAGGGCCTCTTGGTCGAATTCGGGCAGTAGCTTTCTCTTCGGATAGATTTTGGTGCGGCGGCTGCCACCGTATTTGTCTGTGGTCTTGATTACTTTGCTCCATCTTGTTTTGAGTGCATCTTCCGCCGTCTTTAGATTTTGCTTCTGCTTTTTCAGGCTTCGTGCTGTGGCGACGAGCCTTTCTTGGAGATTCTTCTGCTCCATGATTTTATCCGGCGTGGTACCGTCCGGAGTTCTGTTATGACCGGGGGAGGACTGTTCGTCCTATCTGCCCGTGTTACCCTGTTCGGACGGCTGTTCTGGGATGCGATCGTCATCTTCCGGCTCGTCCTGCTCTATGGCTGGGTCTTGCTCGAGGCGGGGCTTCGCTCGGCGTTTACGTCGCCGTTTTGAGTGCTTTTCGGAGGGTTTACCCTTCTTTTCGCCCCCTTCTTCCTCATTGTGAGTTTTTTCAGGTGTATCCACCATGAACACGTCATTAAGTGGGGTGGAGGTCCAGTGCCCTATGGGTGCTGGTTCCAGTTCGTCTCCGTCTTTGTCGTCCATACCGTCGAAGTCTTCGGAGCCGAAGTCGAGCATGTCGGTTAAATCGTCGACAGTGGCTATTAAGTGGGTGGTGGGTGGGCTTTGAATTTCTTTGTCGTACGAATCCCAACCTCGCAGGCCATAGTTCGGCCTGGGCTCTCCTGACAAAGAGAGAGACTTGAGAGAGTTCAGAATATCACCAAAAGGCGAATACTGAAAGATGTCCGCGGCGGTGAACTCCATTACAGGCGCCCGATCTGATTCGATTGGCAGGGGCGCGGGAGGTTTGGAGTTCGGAGAAGAGTCCGGCTCCTTGGAGTCATGTGCCATGCGGAGTGCGAGGCTTGCGTTCGGCTCAATGGCCTTTAAGATCGCAGCCCCCGAGGTGACGTCCAACCGTTCATCTTCAAAGAATGCAGCGGGCTCCGAATCGAGGATCGGGGCCGGAGCGTATGCGGCCTACAGGACACTGTTCGGAGGCAGAGCTATATCATGCCCCTCGAGATAGTGCGGCGCGCTTGGCTGTGGCTCGAATCCGTCGAAGAACAAGTCTCCGCGGATATCGGCCGTGTAGTTTAAGCTTCCAAACCTGACTTGATGGCCAGGGGCGTAGCTTTCGATCTTCTCTAGATGGCCAAGCGAGTTGGCGCGCAGAGCGAAGCCGCCGAAGATGAAGATCTGTCCGGGGAGAAAAGTCTCACCCTGGACCCCATCGTTGTTGATGATCAAAGGAGCCATTGGGCCTAAAGGCGACGACACAGAGGAACTCTCAATGAAAGCACCAATGTCGGTGTCAAAAACGGCGGATCTCGGGTAGGGGGTCCCGAACTGTGCGTCAAGGTCGGATGGTAACAGGAGACAAGGGACACTTTATTTTACCCAGGTTTGGGCCCTCTCGATGGAGGTAAAACCCTACTCCTCTAGATTAATATTGATGATATGGGTAGTACAAGAGTAGATCTACCACGAGATCGAGGAGGCTAAACCCTAGAAGCTAGCCTATGAGTATGATGATGGTTATGATGTGTTCGTCCTACGGACTACAACCCTCCGGTTTATATAGAC
The DNA here is from genome assembly GCA_032464435.1 of Aegilops umbellulata. NCBI lineage: Eukaryota > Viridiplantae > Streptophyta > Magnoliopsida > Poales > Poaceae > Aegilops > Aegilops umbellulata. The sequence goes on from CP136058.1 coordinate 340,491,812, forward strand.
ACCGGATAGGGTTAGGGTTACACAGAGTCGGTTACATTGGTAGGAGATCTTGAATATCCGCACGCCTAGCTTGCCTTCCACGCCAAGGAAAGAACCTTCCGGACACGGGACGAAGTCTTCAATCTTGTATCTTCATAGTCCTGGAGTCCGGCTGAAGATATAGTTCGGCTATCCGAACACCCCCTAATCCAGGACTCCCTCAATCACTTGTGCGGTGCCTGTGAAGCTGAAAAGATGACAAAGGCCAAGCAGCCAGCGAAGACTATCATGACCACTACTCGTCCATTCCAATTGCTTCACATGGATCTCTTCGGTCCTAATCATTATTCCTCTGTTTCAAATGAAGCATCTCAATATGGCTTTGTTATTGTTGATGATTACTCTCGTTACACATGGGTACACCTTGTCTCTTACAAAGCTGAAGTGCAGGAAGTCTTCAAACGATTTTCCTCAAGGGCTTCAACCAACTTTGGTATGAAGATTAAGCACATCAGAAGTGACAATGGCACTGAGTTCAAGAATTCGGGTCTCGATGACTATCTTGATGAACTTGGTATTACTCATGAGTTATCTGCTCCTTATACTCCTCAACAGAATGGCGTCGTGGAGCGCAAGAACAGGACTCTTGCTGAGATGGCTCGCACTATGCTTGATGAATACAAAACCCCTCGTCGTTTCTGGGTTGATGCAATTGATACTGCGTGCCATATCATCAACAGAGTATATCTTCACAAATTCTTCAAGAAGACTGCCTATGAACTCCTCACTTACAAGAAACCCAATGTGAGTTATTTCAAAGTCTTCGGTGCAAAATGCTGGATTAGAGATCCTCATCACAACTCTAAATTTGCACCGAAAGCACATGAAGGTTTCATGCTTGGTTACGGAAAGGACTCGCACACCTACAGAGTCTTCAACAATGTTCTTCACAAGATTGTTAAAAATGTAGATGTGCGGTTCGATGAAACTAATGGCTCGCAAAGAGAGCACCTACCTTATGTGTTAGATGAACCAGCACCTGAGGATTCTGTCAAGCACAAGGCTACTGAAGATGTCATTCCTACTGAAGAATCTGCTGAAGAATTCATTCCAGGACGTGAAGAACGTCGAGCTGATGCACCTGAAGAAAATGCTGAGGAAATTGATGCTGAAGAAAATGCTGATCAAATTCCTCAACGACAACCAACTCATCCTCGCGTTGCAAAAGAAGTGCAAGTGGAGAAGATCATCGATGACATTAGAGCACCAGGTCCTCTCACACGCTCAAAAGCTTCACATCTATCTAACTTTTGTGGGCACTTTGCTTTTGTCTCTATCACAGAGCCCGCTAAGGTAGATGAAGCATTTATGGAGCCTGAGTGGATTCAGGCCATGCAAGAAGAATTACATCAGTTCAAGCTCAACAACGTATGGGAACTCGTCAATCGTCCCCATCCTCGCAAGCATAACATCATTGGCACAAAGTGGATCTACCGCAACAAGCAAGATGAAAATGGTGTTGTGGTGAGGAATAAGGCACGACTAGTAGCTCAAAGCTACACACAGGTTGAAGGAATTGATTTCGATGAAACTTTTGCACCTATTGCTAGACTTGAGGCTATTCGCATATTACTTGCTTATGCTAACCATCATGATATTATCTTATACCAAATGGATGTGAAAAGTGCATTCCTCAATGGTAAGCTTGAGGAAGAAGTATATGTTGCTCAACCCCTAGGTTTTGAAGATCCAAAACATCCTGACAAAGTCTTCAGACTTAACAAGGCCCTCTATGGTCTCAAGCACGCCCCACGGGCGTGGTATGATACATTGAAGGAATTCTTCATGAAGAAAGGCTTCACACCCGGTTCACTCGATCCCACTCTCTTTACTAAATCTTATGATGGTGAACTGTTTGTGTGCCAAATATATGTTGATGATATCATCTTTGGCTGTACTGACCAACGTTATAGTGATGAATTTGCCTATATGATGAGTGAAGAATATCAAATGTCTATGATGGGAGAGTTGAAATTCTTCTTAGTTCTTCAAATTCGTCAACAGCGCAATGGTATATTCATATCTCAGGATAAATACCTCAAGGATGTCCTGAAGAAATTTGGCATGCAAGACTGCAAAGGCATCAAAATTCCTATGCCCACAAATGGTCATTTATGCACTGATGAAAATGGTACTAACTTCGATCATAAGGTATACCGCTCCATGATTGGCTCTTTATTGTACTTATGTGCATCTAGGTCAGATATAATGCTTAGTGTTTGCATGTGTGCACGATTTCAAGTTGCACCGAAGGAATCACACCATACGGCTGTGAAGCATATTCTTCGATATCTAGCTCACACACTAACACTAGGATTATGGTACCCCAAGGGCTCAGACTTTGACCTCATTGGATATTCTGATTCTGACTATGCTGGTGATCGTGTGGATCGCAAGTCAACATCTGGTACTTGTCATTTCCTCGGACGATCCTTGGTCTGTTGGTCCTTGAAGAAACAGAACTGCATATCACTGTCTACTGCTGAAGCTGAGTACATTGCTGCTGGTTCTTGCTGTGCTCAATTACTATGGATGAAGCAAATGCTCAAGGACTATGGCATCAACATGAAGAATGTGCCTCTCCTCTGTGACAATGAGAGTGCCATCAAGATTACTCACAACCCAGTTCAGCACTCGAAGACAAAGCACATTCAGATTCGTCATCATTTTCTTCGTGATCATGTGTTGAAGGGCGACATTTCTATTGAGCATGTGAAGACTGAAGAACAGCTAGCCGATATCTTCACTAAGCCCTTGGATGAGAAGAGATTTAGCAAGTTGCGGTGTGAGCTAAATATCTTAGAATCTTCGAATGTACTTTGAAAATGCACTCATCCTAACACTTATGCAAAATTGATTACTTAGATGTGCAACACATGAAGAAAAGTTTTTCTTCAATCAATGAAGAATAACACTCTAAGTGTGAAGAAATTAATGAAGAATTTGATTCTCAGAACCCTACGACAATTGTACGCGGTGTCTGAAATCATCATTCTTATACGGTGGGTCGCGCCACCACAAAAGTTGAAAATCTTCAATTTGAGTTTTTCCTCAATTTTTGAAATTCCTCAGTTTTTCAAATTCTTCAACTTTGCAAAATCTTCACTTGTATCGTCGTTTTTCTTCATTGGCTATATATATATATATATATATATATATATATATGAGCTTATGTCCTCTACAGCATTCACTTATAGCTATTTATTCAAGTTGGAACTTTTCTGCTAAGTGAATGTGATCGGACCCTTCCCCTCTATGCTATACTCAATCCAATCTATTCACAAATTTTTCATGTGCGTTCTATTTGAAACTCGTTCAAATTCTTCACTGTGTCCTTGTCAGCTGAAGAAATTGCGAACGGAACGTTAAAACTGAACTTATCCAAACTTTTGGTTTTGCCGCTCAAACCGTTCCACATCCCATGATGGATTATTTTATCCACCCACGATCTTACACAATCTCCACTACACAGTACGTGGGTGACACATGTCGCGAGAAGGAGAACAGCCAGGGGCACGTTCGTCCTAAATCTTCGGACGAGCAGTTTTTCACTGCGGCTATAAATACCCCTGTCGTCGTCCTCACTTCTTTTACCCCGCTCGATCTCACTTCCCCCGCTCGAGCTTCCAAACCCTAGCGCCGTCGCTACTCCATCGTCGCCGGTGAGGAAGAGCTTCACTGCCTCAACCTCATCGCCGTCGTACTCGCGCCGACTGCGGAAATCTTCACCTCCGCCGCCGCCGTAGACGTCTTCCTCCGCCAAGTTAGGGCGTGGAAGATCTGCATCGACGAACTTCACTGTTCCAACTCCTAGTTCGTCGTGTTCTTCGTTCAGGGTAATTAAATGCTAATTTTACTGCCCTCTTTGATTCGGAACTTTTCTACAAAATCGTCAAAGGTGTTTTATTCTTCAGATTCCTCACACACAAAACACCTCACATGTCATCTGTTCTTGATTCTTTTCCCTAAGCCTCAATTTCTTCAAGATTCCTCAATTGTGTGGATCTTCGATCTATACAACTCTGGAACCTAAGATATAGCGCGCTTAGTGAAATTCCTCAAGACGAATCTGGTCAAATTCCTCAAACTTGTTCTTTATGAAAAACCCTCTGAGAACGCATATGACCTCTCCAAATTCCTCGCAACTATACTCTGTTCACAGGTACACATGTCCGCTGCTGAATCATTAGGTTCTCATCAACTTAACTCTTTTGCAGCGTTCCTCGAAGAAAAGTTGCATACTTCTTCAGAGAACTCAATTGTTCAAATTCCTCAACTGAAGAAAATGGCTGAAGGAAAAAGGCCACAGAAAGGAGGAAAGAGGCCTGAGGTCATGACTACCTTTGAAATCCCTGCGGACATTTATGCCGATTACTGCACGCCTGATGAATCCAAATTTGGCAAAGAAGATAAAAATCAGCGCAAGGTGCGCATCCAAAGGATTGAAAGAAGATGGGCACGTGAATGGAGGGAGTACAGATACATCACTCCCAAGTATATGAAGAAATTCGCAGTAAACCCTCCATGCCCAAGAGCCCCATTGGCACCTGGCCAAGTGGCTGATCCCACTAGCATCAAACGCGGTGAGGATTTTCCTAAGGAATGGGCCAAGCGCCAAGCTAAACTGCAAAGGCAAGCCAGAGAAGCAGTGAGGAAATTCAATGGAGACTCTGCTGCTGCTGCTGCTGCTGCCACTGAGGCATCGGTCAAGCCGAAGAAAGCGATGATCAAGAAGCCCGCTCGCAAGCCAAGTGCTTCATCTTCAATGCCCTCACGGCCAGGTTCCTCAGCTGTGCCCTCACGGCCAGAAGCTTCAAAATCTTCAAAGCAAATTCCTCATGCTGCTCCTGCTCCACCAAAGTCCTCAGCTGTCCCGACAAAGTCCTCAGCACCTGTGCATCTGGCCTCGTGCCAAAGGACGACTGGCATCTCTATTGCCTCTGGTGTCTCAGCTAGTTCTTCAGCTGCACCAAATTCCTCAGCTGGACCTTTTCTGCTGAAGAAAAAGGCTACTGCTGGACGCGGCACTCGTCCAAGTCCTTAGAAGAAGCAGGTAGTCTTCAGTGTGCCATCTGATGATGATGAAGCTGATGAAGAAGAACTCACTGAAATCATCAGAGGCCGCCAAGAAAGGGCTGCTAAAGCCAAAGGCACACCTGTGCCCCTGCTATTGGATCCAAGGGCGATCCTAGACTATATTGATCTCTGGCATAAGGACCCTAACACACCTATGCCTGATTTCAAACTGACACCTGGCCAAAGTCACATGTTGACTCACTTCATCCAAGAGGAGAAGTGGAAATATGACAGGGCCAGAGAGATCAAGAAATCGCAGTACAGGAAAGAGAAGCTGTTGAAGAAAAATGTTGTCAAAATGATGCCTAATGAACTTGTCAAGATGCAGACTGAGATCAAAGCCCTCAGCGACAAATTTGACTCCTACTATGCTGATTGGAAAGGAGCCAAGGTCAGATTTGTGAGGCTGATTGATACCTTCACCAAGGGTGCAGCCTCAACGCAACAAATTCCTCAAGCTGAAGCATCTGTTCAGCAAACTGAAGAACATGCCAGCACCGCTGATGAAGTTCAGGCTGCTGAAGAAAATGCTAGTTCCAGGGCTGATGACTCTGCTCCAGCCGCTGATGAAATTGCCAGGGCATCCACTAGTGGTGCGCCTGAAGAAAATGAAGAAACCAGGGCAACTGCATCAGTTGCGCCTGAAGAAAATCAACCAGATTCCTCAGCTCCACCTGCGCCTACACCAACTCCAATTCTTCCATCTGCATTAGATGTGAAGAAAACCAAGGCTGCCGAGCGAGCTGCTATGAAGAAAAGGAAGGCATCCAATGCTTCAGAATCTTCAGCTCCCAAGAAGATGAAGCCGATGACAAGCTCGTTTACAAATCCCAATGGTTTCATTCCTATCTCCTCCATGCCATCAAAGGACCTTGTTCCTTTTGGTGAAGATTATGAGATCCCAAGTGGATCCGATGAAGAAACTCAATCTGCTGCTTCGTCAGAGCAGATTGATGAAGAAATTGAAGCGGATGCAATCCCTTCAACCCCAATGGTCTCATCACCAATGCCTCAGTTTGATGCTGAAGAGGCTGGTGTTGAAGAAATTGATGAAGATGTGGATATTGGAAGCACCACTCCAGTAATGAATGACGACTTTTGGGAAAGTCAGCATCCCAATTCCCCACTCTTCACTCCCCTGCAGTAAATTCCTCACTCTCCTTCACCAACAGTAAAATTGGGCTCTGACGCAACTCATCCCACTGCTTCTGTGAATGAAGAAATTCCAGCCACTAGTGCTGAAGAAACTGCTGCTGAAACAGACAAGGTGACTGCACCTGAGGAAAATCCTGAAATTCCTCAGCCAGAAGAGCCGGAGATCGTGATTCCTGAGGTCGTGATGCAACTCACTGACACTCCTCTGCCAAGGCCAAAGGATCCGTTCTCTCGCAAACAGAAATTCAAGGCTGAAGACTTCTATGGCGAGCACGTGTTCTTCACTGAATACAATCCATATGACTCTGCTCGCATAAGGAAGAGGCGTTTCTGGACAGCCAGCCAAGCAAATTTCTATTCCTTAGTGCTTTACAACAAAGACAAAGTCTTCACCATGCACATATTCCTCACGTGGATATGGAGTCTTTGCCGTGCTTCACGCCAGTCCTCAGTGTTCTTCACGATGCTGGGCTGCTCAATTTCTGCACAGACATATGCGATTGGAATGAAGAGCTTATTCTTCAATTCTATGCAACGTTGCACATCACCGGCAACTCTCAAGATGTCAACTCATGGGTTTTGGACTGGATGACTAAGAACACCCATTATAAGGCCCCAGCATCTGAATTGCTTCGTGTCCTTCATCTGAGTCCACCCACTGAAGATGCGCGTTGTGTGTACAACGAACCTGAGCTTTCAAATCACTATATGCAAGTGCTGATGAAGCCTTTGAAGCCAGGGCAAGCTCCTAGAACCAAATTCCTCGTCAAGGAATTGTTGTATGTGCCAAGGACTGTCTATCGCATTCTGACGAAGACAATGAGTCCCATCAAAGGCCATGACTCGACTGATGAAGAAGTCGTTGGCATCATGAAGAATCTGTTGTTCAAAATCATCCATGGTGTTCCCGTCAACTTCCATGATTTCTTCATGAGGACTCTTGTAAGTGCATCTAGTGCCCCTTAGTGATTTTGGTGTATTGAAGACTTATAGGTTAAGTATCTAATGTGTTTATGAGTGTACACAGGTCTATAAGTCTATGAGGAGTTTGATATTTACAGAGAAAGTCGACCCCTAAAAATGAAGTTCTTCGACTGAAGACTTTGATATTTTGAAGACTTTCTGAAGACTTTGAAAGTGAAGAAATTGGTGTAACCCTGAAGACTTGGTATTCATTCGAGGAACATGAAGCGTGAAGACTTTTGTTTTCGTAGTTTCATTTTCTCTTTCTTGAGTCATAGGAAACACCGTACTGTTAAAGGGGGTCGAGGAAATACTAAGGAGAAAATTTCCAAGTGATGCTCATCTCAAATCCTACACCTACCAATCCCTTCGAGTGAAGCCATTGGAAATCTCATACAGTTCAGTCAATTTATTCAGTGACAGAGACGCAGTTCTTCTGGTCACTGAGGACTTTGCTCTGACTGGGGAGTTAGGAATTCGCCAGTGCGAATTGCCTACACTGTGAGGAACATGATAGCCCTGAGAAATTTGAACCTCAAATTTCCGACCGTTGCTGTGCTACGCGCCAGCTGTCCTAAAATATCTTGTCCACCTAACGGTCATATCATTGAAGGGCATTTATGTCTTATCATGTCGGGCTGCTCCCTAGGCTATAAATAGCCGCCCCCTACAACCACTAGCTGGTTGGCTGCTCCGCGAGAATGTGACACTTGTCATTTGAGAGCAACCCATCCTCCGAGGACTTTGAGCGAAAATCATCAAGTGAGGAAAATCCAAACCCAAACCCAAACACCTACAAACCCAAAGTGATTGAGCATCACTGAAGAAATTGATCCTGCGTGGATCCGACGCTTGTTACCTTTGAAGACTGTGCTTCTTCCAGACGGTTAGGCGTCAAGGTCTAGAGCATCCAAGAGGAATTGTGGATCGCCGAGTGACCAAGTCTGTGAAGGTTTGGAAGTCACCTAAAGACTTACCACGAGTGATTGGGCGAGGGTTGTGTTTCCTTAGCTCAAGGAGAATACGGTGAGGACTGTGTGTCCGGGACTAGGTGTCCTCGAGTTTAAATACTCAGCCGCTCCAACCAGACGTACAACTGAGACAGCAGTTGGAACTGGTCTACCAAATCATTGTCTTCACCAAGCTTACTGGTTCCATTTCCTCAACACTTTCATTTCCTCATAACTGTGTTGTATGCTTGTTCATATCTGTGTTTGAAGACTTTGACTGAAGACTTTCTCAATTTCCTCAGTTCAATTTCTTCAGTCTGTTTGTCTTCATATTGTGCTATCCTGTGTTTACGCTTTCTGTACTCTGTCTGTGTCTTCATTTCATCATGATGACCATGAATGTATTCTGCTATGTTTACCTCTGAGTACTTATTCCGCTGCAAGTAGTTCTTCGCTAAGGAATTTCCTCACGAGCAAATTCCTCAGTGAAGAATTTCATAAAAATCGCCTATTCACCCCCCCTCTAGTCTATATAACGCACTTTCAACTCTGGCCAACATTGCTATGTCACCATTTGAGCTGAAGCCTTATGCACCTTGGATAATGAAATTCATCAGGACAAGGTCTTCACTCAACTACAAGGCTGAAACTCTCAACCACTGTAGCTACTTGCCTCCAATTGAAGTCCTCAAACGGACATTTTCCTCAGCTGATGAAAAGGGCAAGGCCACTGCTGTGATAGATGAAGGCATTCGTCCATTGGATGGTCAATTTCGCAAGGCTGCTTCTTATTCCACCAATGATGACTCTGCCACACATGACTCTGCTGCCAACACTGCCAAGCCAAATCCTCAAGCCACAGCACCCAGGGTGATGACTGACCGTGAGTTACTCCTTAGTCTTCATCAAAAGTTTGATCCCAATCACAAATGGGTCAAGCGTCAGTTTGGTTCAATTCTTCACAACATGACTTCCACACACAATGCCGTGAAGAAAAACCACTACTACCTTCATGAAACCCTCAACCGCACCTGGGCTGTTCTATCTCAAGTGTATAGTGCTGAAGACTTGGAGAAAATGGGTCTCAAAGAAGACTTTGACTGGTTTGCACCTCCTCCGAAGAAATTCAAGAAGGTCAAAGTTCCTTCTCTGGTGGCCAGTTCATATTCTTCATCGCGTGTGACTGATGAACATGAAGATTTGGACGACACTGCAGCAGGCCCTACTTCAACGACCGACCCCAACAACGCTGGCGCTCCTTCATCAACTTGATTATCTTCAGGGGCGTTAGTCCTCAGTTTTGATCCTTTTGGTCATTTGATGACAAAGGGGGAGAAATCTGAGTTAGTCTTCAAGCGGGTCTATAATAAGGGTGTTTTTTTAAGTTACAACTCTCGTTCTTCCGAAACTTTTATTGGATCGAGTTGTAATCTTAAGTCCGATGGTGTGCTGATACTTTTGTTGCACTATGCTTTGATACTTTGATGCACTATTCTGCATGCTTATTCCTCGTTAATATTATCGCAACGCATGCGTGTATGAATTACAAGATATAGGGGGAGATCTCCATGATTCAACTCTTCAAGTGTGCATTGCTTCAAAAGCAAATTCCTCACTATGCACATCTTCAGGGGGCGTTCTTCTATATCTTGCAATCAAATAACTCAATATCAGTATTTATACTTCATATATTTATCCCCGTTGAAAACTTAACCTATGTTGTCATCAATCACCAAAAAGGGGGAGATTGTAAGTGCATCTAGTGCCCCTTAGTGATTTTGGTGTATTGAAGACTTATAGGTTAAGTATCTAATGTGTTTATGAGTGTACACAGGTCTATAAGTCTATGAGGAGTTTGATATTTACAGAGAAAGTCGACCCCTAAAAATGAAGTTCTTCATCTGAAGACTTTGATATTTTGAAGACTTTCTGAAGACTTTGAAAGTGAAGAAATTGGTGTGACCTTGAAGACTTGGTATTCATTCGAGGAACATGAAGCGTGAAGACTTTTGTTTTCGAAGTTCCATTTTCTCTTTCTTGAGTCATAGGAAACACCGTACTGTTAAAGGGGGTCGAGGAAATACTAAGGAGAAAATTTCCAAGTGATGCTCATCTCAAATCCTACATCTACCAATCCCTTCGAGTGAGGCCATTGGAAATCTCATACAGTTCAGTCAATTTCTTCAGTGACAGAGACGCAGTTCTTCTGGTCACTGAGGACTTTGCTCTGACTAAGGAGTTAGGAATTCGCCAGTGCGAATTGCCTACACTGTGAGGAACATGATAGCCCTGAGGAGTTTGTACCTCAAATTTCCGACCGTTGCTGTCCTACGCGCGAGCTGTCCCAAAATATCTTATCTATCCAACGGTCATATCATTGAAGGGTATTTATGTCTTATCATGTCGGGCTGCTCCCTAGGCTATAAATAGCCGCCCCCTACAACCACTAGCTGGTTGGCTGCTCCGCGAGAACTTGACACTTGTCATTTGAGAGCAACCCATCCTCCGAGGACTTTGAGCGAAAATCATCAAGTGAGGAAAATCCAAACCCAAACCCAAAACACCTACAAACCCAAAGTGATTGAGCATCACTGAAGAAATTGATCCTGCGTGGATCCGACGCTTGTTACCTTTGAAGACTGTGCTTCTTCCAGACGGTTAGGCGTCAAGGTCTAGTGCATCCAAGAGGAATTGTGGATCGCCGAGTGACAAAGTCTGTGAAGGTTTGGAAGTCACCTGAAGACTTACCACGAGTGATTGGGCGAGGACTGTGTGTCCTTAGCTCAAGGAGAATACAATGAGGACTGTGTGTCCGGGACTAGGTGTCCTCGAGTTTAAATACTCAGCCGCTCCAACCAGATGTACAACTGAGACAGCAGTTGGAACTGGTCTACCAAATCATTGTCTTCATCAAGCCTACTGGTTCTATTTCCTCAACACTTTCATTTCCTCATTACTGTGTTGTATGCTTGTTCATATCTGTGTTTGAAGACTTTGACTGAAGACTTTCTCAATTTCCTCAGTTCAATTTCTTCAGTCTGTTTGTCTTCATATTGTGCTATCCTGTGTTTACGCTTTCTGTACTCTGTCTGTGTCTTCATTTCATCATGATGACCATGAATGTATTCTGCTATGTTTACCTCTGAGTACTTATTCCGCTGCTAGTAGTTCTTCGCCAAGGAATTACCTCACGAGCAAATTCCTCAGTGAAGAATTTCATAAAAATCGCCTGTTCACCCCCCCCCCTCTAGTCAATATAACGCACTTTCAGTATATCAAATATACCTTTGTTTATTTTGCCATCCTTCTTATCCGCCAAATACTTGGGGTAGTTCTGCTTCCAGTGACCAGTCCCTTTGCAGTAGAAACACTTAGTCTCAGGCTTAGGACCAGACTTGGGCTTCTTCACTTGAGTAGCAACTTGCTTGCCATTCTTCTTGAAGTTCCCCTTCTTCCCTTTGCCCTTTTCTTGAAACTAGTGGTCTTGTCAACCATCAACACTTGATGTTTTTCTTGATTTCTACCTTCGTCGATTTCAGCATCACGAAGAGCTTGGGAATCGTTTCCGTTATCCCTTGTATATTATAGTTCATCACGAAGTTCTACTAACTTGGTGATGGTGACTAGAGAATTTTGTCAATCACTATTTCATTTGGAAGATTAACTCCCACTTGATTCAAGCGATTGTAGTACCCAGACAATCTGAGCACATGCTCACTGCTTGAGCTATTCTCTTCCATCTTTTTAGCAGTAGAACTTGTTGGAGACTTCATATCTCTCAACTCGGGTATTTGCTTGAAATATTAACTTCAACTCCTGGAACATCTCATATGGTCCATGATGTTCAAAACGTCTTTGAAGTCCCTATTCTAAGCCGTTAAGCATGGTGCACTAAACTATCAAGTAGTCATCATATTGAGCTAGCCAAACTTTCATAACGTCTGCATCTGCTCCTGCAATAGGTCTGTCACCTAGCGGTGCATCAAGGATATAATTCTTCTGTGCAGCAATGAGGATAAACCTCAGATCACAGATCCAATCCGCATCATTGCTACTAACATTTTTCAACTTAATTTTCTCTAGGAACATATAAAAATTAAACGGGGAGCAACATCGCGAGCTATTGATCTACAACATAGATATGCTAATACTACCAGGACTAAGTTCATGATAAATTTAAGTTCAATTAATCATATTACTTAAGAACTCCCACTTAGATAGACATCCCTCTAATCTTCCAAGTGATCACATGATCCATATCAACTAAACCATGTCCGATCATCACGTGAGATGGAGTAGTTTCAATGGTGAACATCATTATGTTGATCATATCTACTATATGATTCATGCTCGACCTTTCGGTCTCAGTGTTCCGAGGTCATATCTGTTATATGCTAGGCTCGTCAAGTTTAACCCGTTGTATTTGAACGTAGAGCCTATCACACCCGATCATCACGTGGTGTCTCAGCACGAAGAACTTTCGCAACGGTGCATACTCAGGGAGAACACTTATACCTTGATAATTTAGTGAGAGATCATCTTATAAAGCTACCGTCGAACTAAGAAAAATAAGATGTATAAATGATAAACATCACATGCAATCATAATACGTGACATGGTATGGCCATCATCATCTTGTGCCTTTGATCTCCATCTCCAAAGCATCGTCATGATCTCCATCGTTACCGGCGTGACACCATGATCTCCATCATCTTGATCTATATCAATGTGTCGTCACATGGTCGTCTCGCCAACAATTTGTAAGTGCATCTAGTGCCCCTTAGTGATTTTGGTGTATTGAAGACTTATAGGTTAAGCATCTGATGTGTTTATGAGTGTACACAGGTCTATAAGTCTATGAGGAGTTTGATATTTACAGTAAAAGTCGACCCCTAAAAATGAAGTTCTTCGACTGAAGACTTTGATATTCTGAAGACTTTCTGAAGACTTTCTGAAGACTTTGAAAGTGAAGAAATTGGTGTGACCTTGAAGACTTGGTATTCGTTCGAGGAACGTGAAGTGTGAAGACTCTGTTTTCGTAGTTTCATTTTTCTCTTTCTTGAGTCATAGGAAACACCGTACTGTTAAAGGGGGTCAAGGAAATACTAAGGAGAAAATTTCCATGTGATGCTCAACTCAAATCCTACACCTACCAATCCCTTCGAGTGAAGCCATTGGAAATCTCATACAGTTCAGTCAATTTCTTCAGTGACAGAGACGCAGTTCTTCTGATCACTGAGGACTTTGCTCTGACTGAGGAGTTAGGAATTCGCTAGTGTGAATTGCCTACACAGTGAGGAACATGATAGCCCTGAGGAATTTGTACTCCAAATTTCCGACCGTTGTTGTGCTACGCGCCAGCTGTCCTAAAATATCTTGTCCACCTAACGGTCATATCATTGAAGGGCATTTATGTCTTATCATGTCGGGCTGCTCCCTAGGCTATAAATAGCCGCCCCCTACAACCACTAGCTGGTTGGCTGCTCCACGAGAACTTGACACTTGTCATTTGAGAGCAACCCATCCTCCGAGGACTTTGAGCGAAAATCATCAAGTGAGGAAAATCCAAAACCCAAACCCAAAACACCTACAAACCCAAAGTGATTGAGCATCACTGAAGAAATTGATCCTGCGTGGATCCGACGTTTGTTACCTTTGAAGACTGTGCTTCTTCCAGATGGTTAGGCGTCAAGGTCTAGAGCATCCAAGAGGAATTGTGGATCGCCGAGTGACCAAGTCTGTGAAGGTTTGGAAGTCACCTAAAGACTTACCACGAGTGATTGGACGAGGGTTGTGTGTCCTTAGTTCAAGGAGAATACGGTGAGGACTTGGTGTCCCGAGCTGCGTGCTCAGGACTGGGTGTCCGGGACTGTGTGTCCTCGAGTTTAAATACTCAGCCGCTCCAACCAGACGTACAACTGAGATAGCAGTTGGAACTGGTCTACCAAATCATTGTCTTCACCAAGCTTACTGGTTCCATTTCCTCAACACTTCCATTTCCTCATTACTGTGTTGTCTGTTTGTTCATATCTGTGTTTGAAGACTTTGACTGAAGACTTTCACAAATTCCTCAGTTCAATTTCTTCAGTCTGTTTGTCTTCATCTAGAGTTATCCTGTGCCTACGCTTTCTGTACTCTGTGTTTGTCTTCATTTCATCATGATGACCATGCATGTAATTTGTTATGTTTACTTCTGAGTACTTATTCCACTGCTAGTATTTCTTCGCTAAGGAATTTCCTCACGAGCAAATTCCTCAGTGAAGAATTTCATAAAAATCGCCTATTCACCCTCCCCCCTCTAGTCGATATAACGCACTTTCAATTGGTATCAGAGCAAGGTACTCCCTTGTTCTGTGTGATTTTGGTTTAACCGCCTGGAGTTTTAGTTATGTCGACCGCAGATATGAAGAAAGTTCCGTGCCCAATCTTTGACGGTCACAAGTATCCCAAATGGAAGGCTATGATGAAGAAGCGTCTCATGGTGATGGACAGCGAGCTATGGACCGTCACTGAGATTGGTCTGACCGATCTGTGCAAGATGGCGAAAGCTGATGACATTCGCAAGTACACTCAACTCAACCTCACAGCGAAGGCCGTCATCTGCTCCAGTCTGTCTCGAAACCAGTTCAGAAACATCATGCATGTCGATCAGGCGAAGCTTGTCTGGGACCGTCTCTCTGATGTCTATGAAGGTCATCGAACCCGTCATGATCCTTGGTTTGAGGATTTCAAGGAATTGCTCAAATCGATGACATTTGAACCAGAATCATCATCCTCCTCACCATGCCTAATGGCAGATGGTAAACAGGTAACTGAATGCTACCTATCTGAGTCTAGTGATGAAGAATCTGATGATGAATTTGGACCTAGTTATGTCAAACTTGCTTCCCTTGCTGCTAAACAACAAAGAGTTTTGAAAAATGCTAATGATATGCTTAGTAAGAGCAATGATATGTTGAGTGAAGAAATGGATCATTCACAAGCCTTGGCTGAAAGTCTTCAGAGACTTCATTCTAAGTATGACTCCCTTCAAGATCAGCATAACTCTCTCTTGTCTGATTTTGAGAAGATAAGAGCGAGTTATGAGGATCTTCAGAAGGAGCGCGATTCATTACTTGCTCAACAAATCAGCGCTGCTCAGGAAGAATTTATTCCTCCATGTTTAAAATGCATCGAACGAGAATCTGCTAATTCTTCACCTGAATGTTCAAATGCTTCAAATGTTACAAATTCTTCACCTGTCTCTGCTATCACTAATTCCTCATCTGAGGACATTGCTAGTATTACTGACGATGCAGGGCTGAAGGAATTGTACATGACAGGCATGTACAAAAGCCTCAAAGGGCATAAGGCTCTTTGTGATGTGCTTAAAAAGCAGATCCTCAACAGGAACCCTAGGAAAGAGGGTATTGCCTTTGAGAGGAAACTCAATGCGGATGGTACTTATTGGAAGCCTGAGCAGTACCCCAAAACCTCATGGGTTGCTGCAAAGGGACCTCCAGTTGATCCATCTGATTTATCTGGCTATACATGTGAATCTTCTCATTCTTCTGATGAGTCATTTGACTCCAACTATAAACTGTTCAAAAATCAGAATGGTGAAGTATTTGCTAGATATGTTGGCACTAACTGCAGGAACGGTTCTCCTATGAAGAAAATCTGGGTTCCCAAAAGTTGCCTTGAAAGTCTTCAGGTGTATGTCCTCATGACACCACCTGTGAAGAAAAGGAACCCCAGATCAAATTCCTCATGTGGACCAAATTCTTCATATGGATCCAAGTCCTCATACAGACCAAATTCCTCAAGAGGATCAAATTCCTCACATGGATCAAAGTCCTCATATGAACATCATCGTGCTAACAACTCTGTTTCGCAGGGAAGAGTTAAGGGCTATGAATATGAGCATTATTCTTCAAATTATTATGTTCATAAGTCCTCGAAGAATTTCTCTGCTTATGCATATGCTTACCCTAACCCCTCTTACGTGAAACGAAATGGTTTGGCTGCTTTGCCACCATTCTCATATGGAGCTCGCAGAGTGATGAACTCTTTGCCACCCCTTCAGATGTGGGTGGTGAAGAAAAAGAACTAATCTCTTCTGCAGGGTCAAGTCTCCAGACGTGCTGTAACGTCTAAAGAATTTGCTGGGGACCTGACAAAAATGCCTGAAAGGACGCAGGCTAACCATGATGAAATGAACTTTCATTTCACACGTCCTCCCTCTGTTTTATCGGTTCTACTGCTTGATGAAATTGATCTGATGAATTGTGATATCATATTCTTCACCTGAAGTATATGAGGTTCGTAAGTTGCACTAATTCATCTGCAGGATGATCAACCCAAAGCCACTGAATGGTTACTTGATAGTGGATGTACAAATCACATGACCGGTGACAAGAATCTGTTGATGGATGCTCCCTTATCAGCATCACACATGAAGCATATCATATTCGCTGATAAAAGCAAAAGTCAGGTATTGGGTCTAGGTAAGGTTGCTATCACAAAGGATCGATACATGGACAAAGTCATGCTTGTTGAGTCCTTAGGATACAATCTTATGTCTGTCTCAATGCTTTGTGATCTTGATATGGTTGTTGTCTTCGGCAAGTATCGTTGTGTTGTGATTATGGAAGCTGACAAATCCAAAATCTTCGAAGGCTTTAGGAGAGGAGACTTGTATATTGTTGATTTCTGTGCAGATTCACAACCTGCCGTGTGCCTACTTGCAAAAGCTTCAGAAGGATGGCTATGGCATCGACGACTTGGTCATGCAGGCATGAGGAATCTGCACACGCTTGCGAAGAAGAAGCATGTCATTGGCATTGAGAATGTCAAATTCCTCAAGGATCACTTATGCGGTGCCTGTGAAGCTGGAAAGATGACCAAGGCCAAGCATCCAGCGAAGACTATCATGACCACCACTCGTCCATTCGAATTGCTTCACATGGATCTCTTCGGTCCTAACCATTATTCCTCTGTCTCTAATGAAGCATCTCAATATGGTTTTCTTATTGTTGATGATTACTCTCGTTACACATGGGTACACCTTGTCTCTTACAAAACTGAAGTGCAGGAAGTCTTCAAACGATTTTCCTCGAGGGCTTCAACTAACTTTGGTGTGAAGATCAAGCACATCAGAAGTGACAATGGCACTGAGTTCAAGAATTCGGGTCTCGATGACTATCTTGATGAACTTGGTATTACTCATGAATTATCTGCTCCTTATACTCCTCAACAGAATGGCGTCGTGGAGCGCAAGAACAGGACTCTTGCTGAGATGGCTCGCACTATGCTCGATGAGTACAAAACCCCTCGTCGTTTCTGGGTTGATGCAATTGATACTGCGTGCCATATCATCAACAGAGTATATCTTCACAAATTCTTCAAGAAGACTGCCTATGAACTCCTCACTGACAAGAAACCCAATGTGAGTTATTTCAAAGTCTTCGGTGCTAAATGCTGGATTAGAGATCCTCATCACAACTCTAAATTTGCACCGAAAGCACATGAAGGTTTCATGTTTGGTTACGGAAAGGACTCGCACACCTACAGAGTCTTCAACAATGTTCTTCACAAGATTGTTAAAAATGTAGATGTGCGGTTCGATGAAACTAATGGCTCGCAAAGAGAGCACCTACCTTATGTGTTAGATGAACCAGCACCTGAGGATTCTGTCAAGCACAAGGCTACTGAAGATGTCATTCCTACTGAAGAATCTGCTGAAGAATTCATTCCAGGACGTGAAGAACGTCGAGCTGATGCACCTGAAGAAAATGCTGAGGAAATTGATGCTGAAGAAAATGCTGATCAAATTCCTCAACGACAACCAACTCATCCTCGCGTTGCAAAAGAAGTGCAAGTGGAGAAGATCATCGATGACATTAGAGCACCAGGTCCTCTCACACGCTCAAAAGCTTCACATCTATCTAACTTTTGTGGGCACTTTGCTTTTGTCTCTATCACAGAGCCCGCTAAGGTAGATGAAGCATTTATGGAGCCTGAGTGGATTCAGGCCATGCAAGAAGAATTACATCAGTTCAAGCTCAACAACGTATGGGAACTCGTCAATCGTCCCCATCCTCGCAAGCATAACATCATTGGCACAAAGTGGATCTACCGCAACAAGCAAGATGAAAATGGTGTTGTGGTGAGGAATAAGGCACGACTAGTAGCTCAAAGCTACACACAGGTTGAAGGAATTGATTTCGATGAAACTTTTGCACCTATTGCTAGACTTGAGGCTATTCGCATATTACTTGCTTATGCTAACCATCATGATATTATCTTATACCAAATGGATGTGAAAAGTGCATTCCTCAATGGTAAGCTTGAGGAAGAAGTATATGTTGCTCAACCCCTAGGTTTTGAAGATCCAAAACATCCTGACAAAGTCTTCAGACTTAACAAGGCCCTCTATGGTCTCAAGCACGCCCCACGGGCATGGTATGATACATTGAAGGAATTCTTCATGAAGAAAGGCTTCACACCCGGTTCACTCGATCCCACTCTCTTTACTAAATCTTATGATGGTGAACTGTTTGTGTGCCAAATATATGTTGATGATATCATCTTTGGCTGTACTGACCAACGTTACAGTGATGAATTTGCCTATATGATGAGTGTAGAATATCAAATGTCTATGATGGGAGAGTTGAAATTCTTCTTAGGTCTACAAATTCGTCAACAGCACAATGGGATATTCATATCTTAGGAGAAATACCTCAAGGATGTCCTGAAGAAATTCGGCATGCAAGATTGCAAAGGTCTCAAAATTCCTATGTCCACAAATGGTCATCTATGCACTGATGAAAATGGTACTGACTTCGATCACAAGGTATACCGCTCCATGATTGGCTCTTTATTGTACTCATGTGCATCTAGGCCAGATATAATGCTTAGTGTTTGCATGTGTGCACGATTTCAAGTTGCACCGAAGGAATCACACCATACGGCTGTGAAGCATATTCTTCGATATCTAGCTCACACACTAACACTAGGATTATGGTACCCCAAGGGCTCAGACTTTGACCTCAATGGATATTCTGATTCTGACTATGCTGGTGATCGTGTGGATCGCAAGTCAACATCTGGTGCTTGTCATTTCCTCGGACGATCCTTGGTCTGTTGGTCCTCGAAGAAACAGAACTGCGTATCACTGTCTACTGCTGAAGCTGAGTACATTGCTGCTGGTTCTTGCTGTGCTCAACTACTATGGATGAAGCAAACACTCAAGGACTATGGAGTCAACGTGAAGAATGTGCCTCTCCTCTGTGACAATGAGAGTGCCATCAAGATTGCTCACAACCCAGTTCAGCACTCGAAGACAAAGCACATTCAGATTCGTCATCATTTTCTTCGTGATCATGTGTTGAAGGGCGACATTTCTATTGAGCATGTGAAGACTGAAGAACAGCTAGCCGATATCTTCACTAAGCCCTTGGATGAGAAGAGATTTAGCAAGTTGCGGTGTGAGCTAAATATCTTAGAATCTTCGAATGTACTTTGAAAATGCACTCATCCTAACACTTATGCATAATTGATGACTTAGATGTGCAACACATGAAGAAACGTTTTTCCTCAATCAATGAATAATAACACTCTAAGTGTGAAGAAATTAATGAAGAATTTGATTCTCAGAACCCTACGACAATTGTACGCGGTGTCTGAAATCATCATTCTTACACGATGGGTCACGCCACCACAAAAGTTGAAAATCCTCAATTTGAGTTTTTCCTCATGAAATTCCTCAGTTTTTCAAATTCTTCAACTTTGCAAATTCTTCATTTTTGCCGTCGTTTTTCTTCATTGGATATATATATATATATATATATATATATATATATATATATATATATATATATATATGAGTTTATGTCCTCTACAGCATTCACTTATAGCTATTTCTCCAAGTTTGAACTTTTCTGCTAAGTGAATGTGATCGGACCCTTCCCCTCTATGCTATACTCAATCCAGTCTATTCACAAATTCTTCATGTGCGTTCTATTTGAAACTCGTTCAAATTCTTCACTGTGTCCTTGTCAGCTGAAGAAATTGCGAACGGAACTTTAAAACTAATCTTATCCAAACTTTCGGTTTTGCCGCTCAATCCGTTCCACTTCCCACGATGGATTATTTTACTCACCCACGATCTCACACGATCTCCACTACACAGTACGTTGGTGACACATGTCAAGTGAAGGAGAACGGCCAGGGGCATGTTGGTCCTAAATCTTCGGACGAGCAGTTTTTCACTGCGGCTATAAATACCCCTCCGTCGCCATCCTCACTTCCTTTACCCCGCTCGATCTCACTCCCCCCGCTCGAGCTTCCAAACCCTAGCGCCGCCGCTAGTCCATCGCCGTCGGTGAGGAAGAGCTTCACTGCCTCGACCTCGTCGCCGACGTACTCGCGCCGACTGCGGAAATCTTCACCTCCGCCGCCGCCGTAGACGTTTTCCTCCGCCAAGTTAGGGCGTGGAAGATCTGCATTGACGAACTTCACTGTTCCAACTCACAGTTCGTCGTGTTCTTCATTCAGGGTAATTAAAAGCTATTTTTACTGCCCTCTTTGATTCGAAGTTTTTCTACAAAATCTTCAAAGGTGTTTTTATTCTTCAAATCCTCACACACAAAACACCTCACTTGTTCTATGTTCTTGATTCATTTCCCTAAGTCTAAATTTCTTCAAGATTCCTCAATTGTGTGGATTCTCAATCTATACAACTCTGGAACCTAAGATATATATTAAGCTTAGTGAAATTCCTCAAGACGAATCTGATCAAATTCCTCAAAACTTGTTATTTATGAAAAACCCTCTGAGAACGCATATGACCTCTTCAAATTCCTCGCAACTATACTCTATTCACAGGTACACATGTCCGCTGCTGAATCCTTAGGTTCTCATCAACTTAACTCATTTGCAGCGTTCCTCGAAGAAAAGTTGCATACTTCTTCAGAGAATTCCATTGTTCAAATTCCTCATCTGAAGAAAATGGCTGAAGGTAAAAGGCCACAGAAAGGAGGAAAGAGACCAGAAGTCATGACTGCATTTGAAATCCCTGAGGACATTTATGCTGGGTACAGCACACCTCCTGAAGAAGATAGAAATCAGCGCAAGGTGCACATACAGAAGATTGAAAGGAGATGGGCAAGAGAATGGAGGGAGTACAGATATGTTACTCCTAAGTACATGAAGAAATTCGCAGTAAACCCTCCATGTCAACGCCCTCCATTGTCACCTGGCCAAGTAGCTGATCCCTCTAGCATCAGAAGAGGTGAGGAATTTCCTCAAGAATGGGCCAAGCGCCAGCGTAAACTGCAAAAGCAAGCAAAAGAAGCAGTGAGGAAATTTAATGAAGAATCTGCTGCTGCTGCTGCTACTGAGGTTTCTGCCAAGCCAAGGAAATCAATGATGAAGAAGCCCGCTCGCAAACCAAGTGCTTCACCTTCAATGCCCTCACGGCCAAGTTCCTCAGCTACGCCCTCACGGCCAAGTTCCTCAGCTGCGCCCTCACGGCCAGAATCTTCAAAATCATCGATGCAAATTCCTCATACTGCTCCTGCTCCGACAAAGTCCTCAGCTATCCCCACAAAGTCCTCAGCTCCTGTGCATCTGGCCTCATGCCAAAGGACTACAGGCATCTCTATTGCCACTGGAGTCTCCGCTCGTTCTTCAGCTGCACCAAATTCCTCAGCTGGATCTTCCTTGCTGAAGAAAAAGGCTACCGCTGGACGCGGCACTCGCCCAAGTCCTAAGAAACAAGTGGTCTTCTCTGTTCCGTCTGATGATGATGCTGATGAAGAAGAACTCACTGAAATCATCAGGGACCGCCAAGAAAGGGCTGCTAAAGCCAAAGGCACACTTGTGCCCCTGCTTTTGGATCCAAGGGCGATCCTAGACTATATTGATCTCTGGCACAAGGATCCCAACACTCCTATGCCTGATTTCAAACTGACACCTGGCCAAAGTCATATGATGACTCACTTCATCCAAGAGGAGAAGTGAAAATATGATCGGGCCAGAGAGATCAAGAAGACCCAGTACCACAAAGAGAAGTTACTGAAGAAAAATGTTGTTAAGATGACTCCTGATGAACTTGTCAAGATGCAAGCTGAGATCAAAGCCCTCAGCGACAACTTTGACTCGTACTATGCTGATTGGCAAGGAGCCAAGGTCAGATTTGTGAGGCTAACTGATACTTTCACCAAGGGCAAAGCCTCAACACAAATTCCTCAAGCTGAAGCATCTGTCCAACCCACTGAAGAACATGCCAGCACTGGTGACGATGTTCAGACTACTGAAGAAAATGCCAGCTCGAAGGCTGATGACTCTGCTCCAGCCACTGATGAAATTGCCAGGGCATCCACTAGTGGTGCGCCTGAAGAAAATGAAGAGATCAGAGCGACTGCATCAGTTGTGCCTGAAGAAAATGAACCAGATTCCTCAGCTCCACCTGCACCAACTCCAACTCCAATTCTTCCGTCTGCTTTAGATGTGAAGAAAACCAAGGCTGCAGAGCGAGCTGCTGTGAAGAAAAGGAAGGCATCAGCTGCTTCAGAATCTTCAGCTCCCAAGAAAATGAAGCCAATGACAAGCTCATTTGCAAATCCTATTGATGCCATTCCTATCTCCTCCATGCCATCAAAGGACCTTGTTCCTTTTGGTGAAGATTATGCGATCCCAAATGGATCTGATGAAGAAACTCAGTCTGCTGCTTCCTCAGAGCAGATTGATGAAGAAATTGAAGTGGATACAATCCCTTCAACCCCAAAGGTCTCATCACCAATGCCTCAGTTTGATGCTGAAGAGGCTGGTGTTGAAGAAATTGATGATGAAGATGTGGATATTGGAAGCACAACTCCAGTAATGAATGACGACTTTTGGGAAAGTCAGCATCCAAATTCCCCGCTCTTCACCCCACTGCAGCAAATTCCTCACTCCCCTGCACAAACTGTTCAAATGGGCTCCGAAGAAACTCATCCCACTGCATCTGTGAATGAAGAAATTCCAGCCACTAGTGCTGAAGAAACTGCTGCTGAAACTGAAAAGGTGACTGCACCTGAGGAGGAACCAGAAATTCCTCAGCCTGAAGAACCTGAGCTTGTGATTCCAGAGGTTGTGATGCAACTCACTGACACTCCTCTGCCAAGGCCAAAGGATCCATTCTCAAGGAAACAGAAATTCAAGGCTGAAGACTTCTATGGCGAGCACGTATTCTTCACTGAATACAATCCTTATGACTCTGCTCGCATAAGGAAGAGGCGTTTCTGGACAGCCAGCCAAGCAAATTTCTATTCCTCAGTACTTTTCAATAAAGACAAATTCTTCGACCATGCACATATTCCTCACGTGGATATGGAGTCTATGCCGTGCTTCACGCCAGTCCTCAGTGTTCTTCACGACGCTGGGCTGCTTAATTTCTGCACTGATATATGCGATTGGAATGAAGAACTTATTCTTCAGTTCTATGCTACACTGCACATCACTGGCAACTCTGAAGATGTCAATTCATGGGTTCTGGACTGGATGACTGAAAATACTCACTACAAGGCCCCAGCATCTGAATTGCTTCGCTGCCTTTCTCTGAGTCCACTCACTGAAGATGCGCGCTGCGTGTATGATGAACCTGAGCTGTCAAACCACTATATGCAAGTGCTGATGAAGCCTCTGAAGCCAGGGCAATCACCTCGTACCAAATTCCTCGTCAAGGAATTGTTGTATGTGCCTAGGACTGTCTATCGCATTCTGACGAAGACAATAAGTCCCATCAAAGGACACGATTCTTCTGATGAAGAAATTGTTGGCATCATGAAGAATATGCTTTTCAACACCATACATGGCATTTCCATAAACTTCCATGATTTCTTCATGAGGACTCTGGCCAACATTGCTATGTCACCATTTGAGCTGAAGCCTTATGCACCTTGGATTATGAGATTCATCAGGACAAGGTCTTCACTCAACTACAAAGCTGAAACTCTCAACCACTGCAGCTACTTGCCTCCTATTGAAGTCCTCAAAAGGACATTTTCCTCAGCTGACGAAAAGGGCAAGGCCACTGCTGTGATAGATGAAGGCATTCGTCCATTGGATGGTCAATTTCGCAAGGCTGCCTCTTATTCCACCAATGATGACTCTGCCACACATGACTCTGTTGCTAACACTGCCAAGCAAAATCCTCAAGCCACAGCACCCAGGGTGATGACTGATTGTGAGTTACTCAGTCTTCATCAAAAGGTTGATCGCAATCACAAATGGGTCAAGCGTCAGTTTGGTTCAATTCTTCACAACATGACTGCCACATATAATGCAGTGAAGAAAAACCATTACTACCTTCATGAAACCTTCAACCGCACCTGGGTTGTTCTGTCTCAAGTATATAGTGCTGAAGATTTGGAGAACATGGGCCTCAAAGAAGAATTTGCCTGGTCGGCACCTCCGCCGAAGAAATTCAAGAAGGTCAAGGTTCCTTCTCTGGTGGCCAGTTCATATTCTTCATCGCGCGACACTGATGAAAATGAAGACTTGGACGACACTGCAGCAGGCCCTACTTCAACAACCGACCCCAACAACGCTGGCGCTCCTCCATCAACTTGAATATCCTCAGGGGCGTTAGTCCTCAGATTCGATCCTTTTGGTCATTTGATGACAAAGGGGGAGAAATCTGAGTTAGTCTTCAAGCGGGTCCATAATAAGGGCATATTTTTTTAAGTTGCAACTCTCGTTCTTCCGAAACTTTTATTGGATCGAGTTGTAATCTTAAACCCTATGGTGCTCGGTGCTCTCATACTTCGATACATGCTTGAGCTCTGATACTTTTGATGCGCTATTCTGCATGCTTATTCCTCATTAATGTTATCGCACGCATGCTGAATTGCATCAGGCACCATATTTCATCATGCATTTCAAATTCTTCATATCATATATCAAATGCGTGTATGAATTACAAGATATAGGGGGAGATCTCCATGATTTAACTCTTCAAGTGTGCATTGCTTCAAAAGCTAATTCCTCACTATGCACATCTTCAGGGGGAGTTCTTCTATATCTTGCAATCAAATTCCTCAATATTAGTTTCTACACTTCATATATTTATCCCCGTTGAAAACTTAACCTATATTGTCATCAATCGCCAAAAAGGGGGAGATTGTAAGTGCATCTAGTGCCCCTTAGTGATTTTGGTGTATTGAAGACATATAGGTTAAGCATCTGATGTGTTTATGAGTGTACACAGGTCTATAAGTCTATGAGGAGTTTGATATTTACAGTAAAAGTCGACCCCTAAAAATGAAGTTCTTCGACTGAAGACTTTGATATTCTGAAGACTTTCTGAAGACTTTGAAAGTGAAGAAATTGGTGTGACCTTGAAGACTTGGTATTCGTTCGAGGAACGTGAAGCGTGAAGACTCTGTTTTCGTAGTTTCATTTTTCTCTTTCTTGAGTCATAGGAAACACCGTACTGTTAAAGGGGGTCGAGGAAATACTAAGGAGAAAATTTCCATGTGATGCTCAACTCAAATCCTACACCTACCAATCCCTTCGAGTGAAGCCATTGGAAATCTCATACAGTTCAGTCAATTTCTTCAGTGACAGAGACGCAGTTCTTCTGGTCACTGAGGACTTTGCTCTGACTGAGGAGTTAGGAATTCGCCAGTGCGAATTGCCTACACAGTGAGGAACATGATAGCCCTGAGGAATTTGTACTCCAAATTTCCGACCGTTGTTGTGCTATGCGCCAGCTGTCCTAAAATATCTTGTCCACCTAACGGTCATATCATTGAAGGGCATTTATGTCTTATCATGTCGGGCTGTTCCCTAGGCTATAAATAGCCGCCCCCTACAACCACTAGCTGGTTGGCTGCTCCGCGAGAACTTGACACTTGTCATTTGAGAGCAACCCATCCTCCGAGGACTTTGAGCGAAAATCATCAAGTGAGGAAAATCCAAAACCCAAACCCAAAACACCTACAAACCCAAAATGATTGAGCATCACTGAAGAAATTGATCCTCGTGGATCCGACGCTTGTTACCTTTGAAGACTGTGCTTCTTCCAGACGGTTAGGCGTCAAGGTCTAGAGCATCCAAGAGGAATTGTGGATCGCCGAGTGACCAAGTCTGTGAAGGTTTGGAAGTCACCGGAAGACTTACCATGAGTGATTGGACGAGGACTGTGTGTCCTCAGTTCAAGGAGAATACGGTGAGGACTTGGTGTCCCGAGCTGCGTGCTCAGGACTGGGTGTCCGGGACTGTGTGTCCTCGAGTTTAAATACTCAGCCGCTCCAACCAGACGTACAACTGAGACAGCAGTTGGAACTGGTCTACCAAATCATTGTCTTCACCAAGCTTACTGGTTCCATTTCCTCAACACTTTCATTTCCTCATTACTGTGTTGTCTGTTTGTTCATATCTGTGTTTGAAGACTTTGACTGAAGACTTTCACAAATTCCTCAGTTCGATTTCTTCAGTCTGTTTGTCTTCATCTAGAGTTATCCTGTGCCTACGCTTTCTGTACTCTGTGTTTGTCTTCATTTCATCATGATGACCATGCATGTAATCTGTTATGTTTACTTCTGAGTACTTATTCCGCTGCTAGTATTTCTTCGCTAAGGAATTTTCTCACGAGCAAATTCCTCAGTGAAGAATTTCATAAAAATCGCCTATTCAACCCCCCCCCCTCTAGTCGATATAACGCACTTTCACAATTGCTCTTGCAACTATTGGTATCGCATAGCGATAAAGTAAAGCAATTATTTGGCACTTGCATCTTATGCAATAGAGAGACAACCATAAGGCTTTAGCCAGTTGCCGATAACTTCAACAAAACATGATCATCTCATACAACAACTTATATCTCATCACGTCTTGACCATATCACATCACAACATGCCCTGCAAAAACAAGTTAGACGTCCTCTACTTTGTTGTTGCAAGTTTTACGTGGCTGCTATGGGTTGAGAAAGAACCGTTCTTACCTACGCATCAGAACCACAACGATAGTTTGTCAAGTTGGTGCCGTTTTAACCTTCGCAAGGACCGGGCGTAGGCACACTCGGTTCAACTAAAGTTGGAGAAGCTGACACCCGCCAGCCACCTGTGTGCAAAGCACGTCGGTAGAACCAGTTTCGCGTAAGCGTACGCGTAATGTCGGTCCGGGCCGCTTCATCAAACAATACCGCCGAACCAAAGTGTGACATGCTGGTAAGCAGTATGACTTATATCGCCCACAACTCACTTGTGTTCTACTCATGCATATGACATCTACGCATAAAACCAGGCTCGGATGCCACTGTTGGGGAACGTAGTAATTTCAAAAATTTCCTACGCACACGCAAGATCATGGTGATGCATAGCAACGAGAGGGGAGAGTGTTGTCTACGTACCGTCGTAGACCGAAAGCGGAAGCGTTATGACAACGCGGTTGATGTAGTCGTATGTCTTCACGATCCGACCGATCCAAGTACCGAACGTATGGCACCTCCGAGTTCTGCACACGTTCAGCCCGATGACGTCCCTCGAACTCCGATCCAGCCGAGTGTTGAGGGAGAGTTTCGTCAGCACGACGGCGTGGTGACGATGTTGATGTTCTACTAACGCAGGGCTTCGCCTAAGCACCACTACAATATTATCGAGGTGGACTATGGTGGAGGGGGGCACCGCACACGGCTAAAAGATCAAACGATTAATTGTTGTCTTTGGGGTGCCCCCCTGCCCCCGTATATAAAGGAGCAAGGGAGGAGGAGGCCGGCCCTAGGAGGGGGCGCACCAAGTGTGGAGTCCTACTAGGACTCCCTAGTCCTAGTAGGATTCCACCTCCCATATGGAATAGGAAAAGAGGAAGGGAAAAGGAGAAGGAAGGAAGGGGGCGCCCCCCTTCCCTAGTCCAATTCGGACCGGACCAAGGGGAGGGGTGCGGCCACCCTTGAGGCCCTTTTCCTTCTTTCCCGTATGGCCCAATAAGGCCCAATACGTATTCCCGTAACTCTCCGGTACTCCGAAAAATACCCGAATCACTCAGAACCTTTCCGATGTCCGAATATAGTCGTCCAATATATCGATCTTTACGTCTCGACCATTTCGAGACTCCTCGTCATGTACCCGATCTCATCCGGGACTCCGAACTCCTTCGGTACATCAAAACTCATAAACTCATAATATAACTGTCATCGAAACCTTAAGCGTGCGGACCCTACGGGTTCGAGAACTATGTAGACATGACCGAGACACGTCTCTGGTCAATAACCAATAGCGGAACCTGGATGCTCATATTGGCTCCCACATATTCTATGAAGATCTTTATCGCTCAGCCCGCATAAAAACATACGTTGTTCCCTTTGTCATCGGTATGTTACTTGCCCGAGATTCGATCGTTGGTATCTCAATACCTAGTTCAATCTCATTACCGGCAAGTCTCTTTACTCGTACCGTAATACATCATCCCGCAACTAACTCATTAGTTGCAATGCTTGCAAGGCTTAAGTGATGTGCATTACCGAGAGGGCCTAGAGATACCTCTCCGACAATCGGAGTGACAAATCCTAATCTCGAAATACGCCAACCCAACATGTACCTTCGAAGACACCTATAGAGCTCCTTTATAATCACCCAGTTATGTTGTGACGTTTGGTAGCATACAAAGTGTTCCTCGGGCAAACGGGAGTTGCATAATCTCATAGTCATAGGAACATGTATAAGTCATGAAGAAAGCAATATCAACATACTAAACGATCGGGTGCTAAGCTAATGGAATGGGTCATGTCAATCACATCATTCTCCTAATGATGTGATCCCGTTAATCAAATGACAACTCATGTCTGTGGTTAGGAAACATAACCATCTTTGATCAACGAGCTAGTCAAGTAGAGGCATACTAGTGACACTCTGTTTGTCTATGTATTCACACATGTATTATGTTTCCGGTTAATACAATTCTAGCATGAATAATAAACATTTAGCATGAAATAAGGAAATAAATAATAACTTTATTATTGCCTCTAGGGCATATTTCCTTCAGTATTTTGCATGGGCCATTGAGCCATCCCTCCAGAACGGTTCTGCGCCGCGTAATGGGTTTGTATTTCTTGGCTATTGGACTGGGCGCGTCACGTGGATGCGCCCTTTTCGCCTGGACCAGTGGTTGAATTGGGACCGATGGCTCCCAACAAGCTGCCTGATCCCTCCAGGCGCTTTCCATTGCGTTGTACTTTTGTACGATAGTTGCCAAGTAAGCGAAGTGTAGTATGCGGCAGTGATTAATGGCGTTGAGGATTCCTTCGTTCGTGCAATTGTTGCAGAACGCTGATATCGCGTCCTCGTCATGGCAACCTTTAACCTTGTCCTTGACAAGGAGGAATCTGACCCAGAAGTGGTGGACCGTTTCTTGAGACTGTTGTTGTATGCTCATGAGAGCGCTTATGTCTGAAGGTTTTCCAGACTTAACAGTCCGGGCTCTGGAGTATCTTCTAGTTGCTTATACCCGCCGTCCGATTCTATGTTCGGAAGGCCGGTCACCTCCTTTTGCCGGTGGGTATCCGACTCTGCAGGGTCGGCGATCCGGACATAGTCCATCATTAGTATAGGGTAAGAGTCACCGTCTTGCTCCTCGACTACCGCTATCTGCTGGGTGACCGATGGAGATTTGATTTCTCTTTGGTCGGGTTTAAACTCGATCCGATTGTAATCTGTGACGATTCCCAGGGCGGCGATGCGATCAAGGAGCTCGTTTAACGATGAAAACTTCGCCGGATCCATCTGCTTGGAGTGTTTGGAGTCGATACGAAGGGGATTTTCGATGGCCCGAGAGGTCATCGTCGGCTTAACGGCCAAACGGGCGGTCATGGTAAAGCCGCCCAGCCGGAGGGTTTGGCCTGGGCCCAATGTTCCTCCAGCGGTGATATTGTCTTTAAGGACGAGGCAGGTCATCGATCCTATCGTCGACGGCACAGTGGAACTCTCAGTGGAAGCACCAATGTCGGTGTCAAAACCGGCGGATCTCGGGTAGGGGGTCCCGAACTATGCGTCTAAGGTCGATGGTAACAGGAGACAAGGGACGCGATGTTTACCCAGGTTTGGGCCCTCTCTATGGAGGTAATACCCTACTTCCTGCTTGATTGATCTTGATGGATTTGAGTATTACAAGAGTTGATCTACCACGAGATCGTAATGGCTAAACCCTAGAAGTCTAACCTGTATGACTATGGTAATGAGTATCTGCCTTTCCGGACTAAGTCCTCTGGTTTATATAGACACCGGGAGGATCTAGGGTTACACAAGGTCGGTTACAAAGAAAGGAATCTACATATCCGGTTGCCAAGCTTGCCTTCCACGCCAAGGAGAGTCCCGTCCGAACACGGGTGCGGTCTTCGGTCTTCGTATCTTCACAGCCCATCAGTCCGACCCATGGCTAACAGGCCGGACGCCCGAGGACCCCTTAATCTAGGACTCCCTCAGTCATCAACGCATCATCTTCTTCTTTCTCATTCCTTGCTAGTTTTAGGCCCTGTTTGGTTCGGTTGTGGATTTCTAAAAGCAGCTGTGAAAAGTCTGTTGTGAAAAAGATGTAGGTCATTTGGCAAACCAGCTGATACAACTTTTTCAGATTTTGGCCCGCAGCGGAATCGGATTTTGGAAAGCACGTCATGGGCTGCTTTCGCTTTTGGTTCAGATTTTGGAAGCAGATTTCTGGAATCGGATTCTGCTGAGTTCGCCCTTTGGTTCAGATTCTGCTGCGCGGCAGCGAAATCCGTCGATAAAAGCTGAACCAAACAGGGTCTTAGTTCTCAGTCCTAACTATTTTCTCGAATGTTATTTCTTTCTTTTTTTTGTTTTATTTCTTGGAACATTCTTTCTTTCTCCAACACCGTAGACCACTTGGTGGCTTTAGTTCTTTTCTACAGTAGCATGAACCACCTGACCAATGTTGTGTCATGTTGTCCTCACCCACGAACGTTTCGACAATAGTCGGCGTGTGTACATCCTGTAGAGCATAGTCGGCATCCATCACGGTGAACCCTAGATCGCCCATGTCGCGAGCTCTTCATGGTTGTTGTTCATGTTGGCAAGCAGTGCTCGGCTATGTCGTTGAGAGCCTGTTGATCGTACGCCCGTAAGAAAAAAGATATGTTATTTTTGTTGTATTAGGAAACTTGTGATTGCCAATTGATAGTAGAGATAATAATAATGGCATAGCATGCCGGAGTGATTTGCTATGCGGGAATATCTGATTTTGTTTTGGAAGGTTATCAAGAAATATCTTATGTCTATCTTTTAGGAAGGTGAGCTCACATATATGATGCGGTTTCTAAATTCTTAATTACCTGTTATTTATGTAATTGAATTGAATCAGCACCTGCCAAGGCAAGCACGAAACAAGATCCACTTAATGGGATTTGGTTTTTTAACGGGAGGGGGAAAAACCAGCGGAAGGGGTGGTGAGAGGTGGTACGAAATAAAATCGGACGGAAAAAGGCCGTACCAGGCTACCAACTCCTCCATTAGGAGTAGAGATTGTATTAGGAAACTTGTTGAAAGTGCAACTATCCCTAGGTGGTTTTGGTAATTCATAACAACATATAGCTCATTGAGCTAATGCTATTCCAAGACAACTATTTCAAGAAAGCTCAATGATTGGCATGGCATGGATGGTGAAAGTGGAACCCTCAAAATGCTAAGGACAAAGGATTGGCTAAAGCTTCAAGCTCAAGACTCTTCATTTTACATTTTAGTGATCCAAGATCACATTGAGTCCATAGGAAAAGCCAATACTATCAAGGAGGGATGAGGTGTTGCTTAATGAGCTCTTTGCCTTATGTGCTTAATGATATGCTCCAAAATCCTCAGCTACTTTCCCATATCCACAAATGACCTAAACCCCAAGCCAAACTCGGTCATACCGACTCTTTCTATCCGACGCCACCGAGTTTCTCATATGTCATAACCCACTGCCAAACCCTAGAAAATCGGTTCTACCGATAGGGATCTCGGTCTCACCGAGATGGGATTGCAACCTCTCTGTTTCCTTTTCGTAACTTTTCGGTCTCACCGAAAGAGCGGATCGGTCCCACCGAGATTGCAATGCAAACTCTCTATTTCCCATTTGTAACTTTTCGGTCTCACCGAAAGAGCAAATCGGTCCCACCGAGTTTGCCTGACCAACTCTCTGGTTAGGTAATTACCAAATCGGTCTCACCGAGTTTGTGTAATCGGTCTCACCGAGATTACGTTATGCCCAAACCCTAACCATATCGGTCCTACAGAGATGCATGTCAATCCCACCGAAAATCTCTAACGGTCACTAGGTTTACCATTTCGGTCCGACCGAGTTTATTGATTCGGTCCCACCGAGATTGGTAGATTGTGTGTAACGGTTGGATTTTAAGTGGAGGCTATATATACCCCTCCACCTCCTCTTCATTCGTGGAGAGAGCCATCAGAACACATCTACACTCCCAACTCATATTTTCTGAGAGAGAACCACCTACTCATGTGTTGAGACCAAGATATTCCATTCCTACCATATGAATCTTGATCTCTAGCCTTCCCCAAGTTGCTTTCCACTCAAATCTTCTTTCCACCAAATCCAAATCCTGTGAGAGAGAGAGTTGAGTGTTGGGGAGACTATCATTTGAAGCACAAGAGCAAGGAGTTCATCATCAACACACCATTTGTTACTTCTTGGAGAGTGGTGTCTCCTAGATTGGCTAGGTGTCACTTGGGAGCCTCCGACAAGATTGTGGAGTTGAACCAAGCAGTTTGTAAGGGCAAGGAGATCGCCTACTTCGTGAAGATCTACCGCTAGTGAGGCAAGTCCTTCATGGGCGATGGCCATGGTGGGATAGACAAGGTTCCTTCTTCGTGGACCCTTCGTGGGTGGAGCCCTCCGTGGACTCGCGCAACCGTTACCCTTCGTGGGTTGAAGTCTCCACTAACGTGGATGTAGGATAGCACCACCTATCCGAACCACGGGAAAAACATCCGTGTCTCCATTAGCGTTTGAATTCTCCAAACCCTTCCCTTTACATTCTTGCAAGTTGCATGCTTTACTTTCCGCTGCCTATATACTCTTTGCATGCTTGCTTGAATTGTGTGATGATTGCTTGACTTGTCCTAAAGTTGCTAAAATCTGCCAAGAACTAAAATTGGGAAAAAGTTAAGTTTTTATTTGGTCAAGTAGTCTAATCACCCCCCCTCTAAACATACTTCCGATCCTACACTTGTGATTGCCAATTAATAGTAGAGATAATAATAAATGGCATAGCGCACCGGAGTAGTGATTTTTTATGCGGGAATATCTGATTTTGTTTTGGAAGGTTATCAAAAAAAATCTTATGTCTATCTTTTAGAAAGGTGATCTCACATATATGATGCGATTTCTGAATTCTTAATTACCTGTTATTTATGTAATTGAATTGAATAAGCACCTGCCAAAGCACGCATGAAACAAGATCCCCTTAATGCGATTTGGTGTTTTTAACGGGAGGGAGAAAACTAGCGAAAGAGGTGGTGAGAGGTGGGACGAAATAAAACCAGACGATAAAAGATCATACAAGGCTATCAATTCCTCCATTAGGAGTAGAGATAATTTTCGTTCTTCTCTTTCTCATCCTTCCCTGCATCTTCTAATTCTAGCCTCTTCGCCAACCAACAACACGTCAACATTAGTGTGTTCGTCATCAACGCCTCATCTTCTTCTTTCTCATTCCTTGCTAGCTTTAGTTCTCATTCCTAACTATTTTCTCGAATGTTATTTCTTTCGTTTTTGTTTTATTTCTTGGAACTTTCTTTCTTTCTTCAATACCGTAGACCACTTGGTGGCTTTAGTTCTTTTTCATTCTTATATGCTTAGAACACCCCTCTTTTCTACAATAGCATGAACAACCTGACCAATGTTGTGTCATGTTGTCCTCACCCGCGAACGTTTCGACAACAGTCGGCGTGTGTACATCATGTAGAGCATAGTCGTCATCCATCACGGTGAACGCTAGATCGCCCATGTCGCGAGCTCATCGTGGTTGTTGTCTATGTTGGCAAGCGGTGCTCGGCTATGTCGTTGAGAGCCTGTTGATCGTACGCCCGTAAAAAAAGATATGTTATTTTTGTTGTATTAGGAAACTTGTGATTGCCAATTGATAGTAGAGATAATAATAATGGCATATCGTACCAGAGTGGTTTGTTATGCGGGAATATCTGATTTTGTTTTGGAAGGTTATCAAGAAATATCTTATGTCTATCTTTTAGAACGTGATCTCACATATATGATGCGATTTCTATCTTAATTACCTGTTATTTATGTAATTGAATTGAATCAGCACCTGCCAAGTCAAGCACGAAACAAGATCCCCTTAATGGGATTTGGTTTTTTAACGAGAGGGCGAAAAACCAGCGAAAGGGATGGTGAGAGGTGAGACGAAATAAAACCGGACGAAAAAAGACCGTACCAGTCTACCAACTCCTTCATTAGGAGTAGAGATAAGTACCCCCGAAAGATTGAGACGACATATCACATTTGAACCTGGTGGGCTGAGATACCACGGTTCTCCTAACTATCCAACCACGGGTTGCTTCGCGGTTTGGTCAGACTTTAAAAGACCAAATCTTTCTTCATTTATATAAGGAAATAAAAATCAAATATTGGCACAATCAGTTTTGTTAGGAAAGTTGTATCTACGCATGAATACTTTCTATAAATACACCGGGCATATTTCTCTTCCCCAAACATAGATTTTTGTTTTGTTTTGAGAATTTCTCCAAACATAGATATGCACAAGCAGAGCATCATCGGGGGCCCCAAATTCTAGGAGCACCCCCCTTCCGTCCGTCGCAGGCTTTAATGGTCGCCTAGCGCCAGCTCGTCGGAATCCGGGAGTCAGCTTCTCCACTTCCCTCCGCCTCTATTGCTCGCTCGCTCTCCACCCACCTCGCCAACAGCAAACACTGCCTCCGCCGCCGCCGCGGTGGCCCGTCTGACGTCTGTGCAAGGTGAATGCGTCGGCTCCTCTTGGTACGGTAGTAGTTCGTCGGACCGTCCCGCCGCGGGATATGCGGCCGAATCTGAATTTTAGGGTTTGGTTCTTATCTTTTTCGTCGGGGTTGATTAAAGTGCCTTTCTTTTATCCGGATTTGTAGGGGCTTGTGTTCTGATGGTGGGGGTGGAGCCGCCGGCGCCGCCCTTGCGGACGCCGATCGGCGCGCGGCTGGCGGCTCGCGGGGTCAGGCCGAGGAGGGTCTCCGCCAGGCGCTCCTGGCCGCCCGGCTGCGGCCGCTTCCGTGCTGCTCCGTCTGCCACCGAGGCCGGCGACGGCGAGAGGGGCGCCACCAATGGCGTCATCCAGGGCAGAGTGGAGGAGGCGGCCAGCCACGCGGGCGTTGCCTCGGCGGTGGCCCGGCCTCAACCGGATACTGAGGGGTTGGCGGAGAGGACGAAGGAGGTTGGAGATGCAATCGACGCCGTCGTTGTCTCATCGGCAGCGTGCAACGGTGACCTCCCGCACGCCCTGCCTCAGCCGGAGACCGAGGGGATGGTGGAGCTGAGGAAGGAGGGTGGAGAGGCACACATGGAGACTGCCGGTGTTCCCTCTGTGGCAAGTAACAGCGATCTCCCACACGCCCCGCTTCAGCTGGAGACCGAGGGGATGGTGGAGGTGAGGAAGGAGGGTGGAGAGGCGCAACCGTCCAGCGGTGGCGATGCCCGCGGTCAGGCAGAAAGCAGCGCGATCGAGGTGATGCCGCTGGCGTTTGCTGCCCCGAAAAGTTTTGCTGTTGCTGCTATCAATGGTTCCGTCGAGAACGGGGGAGATGGGGCTGAGTCATTGCTGATGGAGGGGAACAGAGGCCTGGGGAGTGGTCGATTGGTCAGGGAGGAGGATGTGGCTGGCAATGGCAATGGCAGTGTGATGGAAAACAGAACGGGTAATGGTGAATTGGAGAGAAAAGAGGATGGGCATGATACAGTGAGAAAGAAGAGATGGTTGATGTCTGCTGTAAATCCCCCTCCCAAGAGGAGGGCCATCTCAGCTGTACGCACATTTCCACCTGGCTGTGGAAGGGATGCTGTTACTGGAACTGGCAGCAGAGTTGAGGAAGGGTCAGTATTGGAAGCCACACCTATCAGTTTCGCTACCAGGGGTGCCTCTGTAGTGGATGCCTTGACCACGGTTCCAGTTTCAGGTCATGGTGCTTCCCCGGTGGTCGTGAGAGATGCTTCCAATGAGGAGGTGCAAGGCAAAAGAGCAGAGGTTGTAGGAGCGGGTGATGGTGAGGTGAGAGGCAAATTCGATGGAAGCTTGCGGAAAGGTACAACTAAGACTTATGTGAGGAGTTGCGTTGTTGATGCAAAGACAAAGGGCAAGCGGCCAAAGGATGTCACGTTGAATGATACATTGCGAGATGATGTTGGGGTCTCTGGTGACGGCACGCCGAAAAACAAGAAGTCAATAGATGATGTGCGCTCAAATAGTAACACGAAGCATGGCATTGTGAAGTTGAAGAGTTATGGCATAGGCAAGGACTCTTTGATCAGGTCTTCTAAGGAGTCCAAGTGTGGAAATCATGATATGACCAATCAAAGTGAAGAAATCGATGATGTGACCCTCATTAGTGACAAGCTAATCGTACAAGCATTGATGGCTCCAGACAAATGCCCATGGACAAAAGGAAGGAAGTCTAGTGCTAGTGCTTCCAACTCTCGTACTCCTAGGAACAAGTCTCTTCCTCCTAAGAAACCGAAGAAAAAGGACGCTACTCCAAGGAAAGAATTGCCCCCCAAAGTGACACCTTCTACATCGGCCGTGCATGAGAAAATTGAGCATGGAGAGTACTCTTGCTTGGAAGATGATGACAACCCTATGGCATTAGTTGTCCCTGAAAGGAAAGAATTGTGTGTCACTCTCCCTCCTTGTGCTCCTTTTGGGGACCAGAGTGTTGATGCTCGAAGCAAAGTTAGGAAGTTGCTTAAGTTGTTCCAGTTGATATGTCGGAAGCTTATGCAAGCCGAGGAACAACAATTACGTAATGTTGGAAGAATTGACCTTGAGGCCGTTGAAGTCCTAAAGAAGTATGATGGATATTCTAAACCCGATGCTATCGTGGGCGATGTTCCCGGAGTTGTTGTTGGTGATGAATTTCATTTTAGAGTTGAGTTGTCGATAGTTGGACTACATAGGTTATACCAAGGTGGCATTGACTCCGCCATTGTGGATGGTACCCGCATTGCAATAAGCATTGTCGCTTCCGGTGGGTATCCCGATGAGTTGTCTAGCTCGGACGAGTTAATATATACTGGCTCCGGAGGTAAAGCCACCGGCAAGAAGGAGGCAGAGGATCAAAAGCTTAAGGGTGGTAATCTTGCCTTGAAGAATTGCATCAAAACTAAGACTCCGGTCCGAGTGATTCATGGGTTCAAAGGTCAAAGTAGAAGTGAAGTCGGGCAGTCTAAATCCAAGCAAATATCGACATACACTTATGATGGGTTGTATGTGGTGGTGGATTGTTGGCAAGAAGGAGCAAGTGGCTCGATGGTCTTCAAGTACAAGTTAAAAAGGATCCCGGGTCAACCTGAATTAGCTTTACACATAGTCAAGGAGACAAGGATGTCTAAAGTTCGTAAAGGCCTTCGCTGTCCTGATATATCTCTAGAGAAAGAAAGGATTCCCATATGTGTGATCAACACAATTGATGACGCGCAGCCAACACCATTTGAGTATATCACCAAAGTCATATATCCACCGTCGTATGCAAAAGAACCTCCGCAAGGCTGTGATTGCACCGACGGTTGCTCAGACTCTAGTAGATGTGCTTGTGCAGTGAAGAATGGAGGAGAAATCCCATTCAATTTTAATGGTGCAATTGTTCACGCAAAACCGCTCATATATGAGTGTGGCCCATCTTGCAGGTAAGGTTTTATTTTTGTAACCTAACATAACCTAACTACACAATAACCATTTGAGTTTATTTTAGTTTGTTCTTTAGATTAAAGAATTTAATTTGCAGAACCTGGAAATGTTTCTTATTGTTACTATTAGAACTTAAAGACAAATCTTGTACCAAGTCTAAGTATATGTTCAGTCCTAGATGTTGGTGAAATATGAGAAATGGCTCATAAACCAAACTTGTTTACCTGAATTTGGTTGGCAGTATTGTTTTGCATTGGACATTTAGGTTAACTTGAAGTCACAAAGTTTCATTAGAATTAGTGAGCTAACTAAATGCTGAAAACTGCATGCAGGTGCCCTCCAACATGCCACAATAGGGCAAGCCAGCATGGTATCAGAATTCCGCTGGAAATATTCAAGACTGGGGAGACTGGTTGGGGTGTAAGATCTCTCAGCTCTATCTCTTCAGGCAGTTTCATATGCGAGTATGCAGGTGAGCTATTGCAAGATACAGAAGCTGAAAAGAGAGAGAACGATGAGTACCTGTTTGATATTGGTCATAACTATGATGATGAAGAACTTTGGAAGGGGCTTCCATCGATGATTCCAGGTTTAGAATCTTCTACCTCTGAGACAATGGAGGAGGCTGTGGGCTTCACAATAGATGCTGCAAAGTGCGGTAACGTCGGAAGATTCATCAACCATAGCTGCTCCCCAAACCTGTATGCACAAAATGTCCTCTGGGACCATGATGACAAGAGGATGCCGCACATTATGTTTTTTGCTGCTGAGAACATTCCTCCGCTTCAAGAGCTGACTTACCACTACAATTATACAATAGGTCAAGTCCGTGACAAGAATGGTGTGGAGAAGGTAAAGGAGTGCTTGTGTGGTTCGGCTGATTGCTGTCACAGGCTTTACTAAGTTATTGGTTTTCGGTGACTGGTGATGTTAATGTTCGCATCCGATGGAAATCAGTCCTATAATGGCAGTGCTCACTCGCTTTACCTTCTGGTGACCTTGCACTCGCTGACAACATGTAGTGTTTATTTTCTATGCCAGTTGAACTATTATTTGTTACTGCATTTTGAGAACATATAAGCTCCAATAGCTCACCCTTTTTGGGTGTTTGGGAGACTTTGAAAGAGTGGTATGAAGTGTCCAGGTATGTTTTACTCTTTTTTTCTTTCAAAATGAGATTGTACTGGCTATATAACATGAGGTTTGACTGTTGGTCTTTGTTATGACAAATTCCGCAGAATCAAGCATTTTGGCGTTGCACATTCTTCTGTTGGAATCTTCACATGGACCTGGAGGATACAAATATGCAATGATTAGCTTGTTTGGAGCTTTGCACTGAACATGTTACTAGTAGTAGGACTAAAGATGGTGGCTACAAGTGCTCGGAACTGCGTCGACTTCCAGTTGCGATGCCAGGGACAGACTAAATGATAAATTGCTTCTGCACAAGGACTGCTCCGCATCATTTTGCTCAACTGTGGATCGCAAGGCTGTAGCAAGCTGCCGATTGAAGTTGTGGGTTCATACCCCTTTTTTTGTCTTTATAAAAATGAATTTTGGGGATCCAATAGTGAGCTGCCCTATCTTAAAGAGTTGCAGCTCCTCCTGCATGTAAAGTTTTCAGTGTTGGTTTGGACCATCAGATAGACTTGCTGGAGTTGTTTCTCAGATGCTACCATGCAACTTCAGGAAATATAGAACATTCCTACTGTTCCCACATGTGTTTGCTTTCTGCTATTTGTTCTTTTCTAAGCCATGTTGCGAGATGAACATTGCTTCTTTTTTTTAGTACTAAAAAAATGAACCGTGTAAGACAATCATTTTTCTTTCTAGCAGGTAAAATTTCTATACTCCCTTTGATCCATATTAATTGTCGCAGCTTTAGTACTACTTTGTATTGGAGTATATTGTATAGTTGGAAAATATTTATTAAATATAAATGACATGATATAAAGAAAACTTTTTTCCATGCATGTTGTGGTGAGTCTTTGATGAGTTAGGATATGTATAATAAATGTAGTTGGGATCACTTTTTATCCTTAAAAAGTCAGGATCACCTTTTTTTAGAATAGCCGTCTATTCTTAATTGCATAATGTTTTGGGGATACAAATAATAGACCGTGGAGACATAAGCTAGACATTCCTTTTTCAAACCTGCTCTGCTCCCATTTAAGGAAAAAGGATTTCACGTTCTTCCCATTTAAGGAAAAAGGATTTCACGTTCTTCCTGAAAGGAAGGGAGGATTAGGAAAGTCCTATGGATTGCTACTTTCTCTAGACCGCCGGGAAAAACATGAAAAAAAAATGTTCTAATGGTACGATCCCTTTGTCACCTCAGAATGAAAGGGGTGATCTCGTAGTTCTCGTAGTTCTTGGTTCTTATGCATCCATTCCACATGTTAGGCGTAGCTGGTGTATTCGGCGGTTCCCTATTCAGTGCTATGAATGGTTCCTCAACCTCTAGTTTGATCAGGGAAACTACTGAAATGACGGTCATCCCCAAGCTAGTCGCTGCTTTAGCTTAGCTACGAGCTTCTGATATTGTCACCGGCATATACACACTAACCGCTGCGCGGGGTAATATGGGATCCTCAGCGTATCTTCCGGATGGGGTGAGGTTGGTCCGTCCATGTAACGTGCAGGAGCGCTTAGAGTGATTGGTCCATGAACCCTTCACGCTTAGGATGTAGACCGCCATGTTGACCTCTTTGGAGAGCCTAGTTAGGATTTCGGCATGTAGATTATCGGAGGTCAGACATTACCTAGAAAAGTGTGCCTGGCCAGAAGTAAGCAAGCGTATCGAGAAATGTAGTGCACCCCTGCAGGAAGGTTAAACTATTCAAATAGCCGCGTCCACGGTAATAGACGATTTGGTGTTGTACCCCGAGCTTCTACAATTTAAACTGGATACTTAATAAAATTCATCAAAAAATATAGCACGCTGGAGGACCACTTTCTCACGGGAATTGAATCCAAGGGTAGTGCATTGTTGTAATTGTTATTTGTATTCGTTTGCGCTCTTTCTCTTTCAAGGTTGCAGGATTCTTCTCATTCTCTTCTATTGCTGCAAGAAGCTTCATTCTCACCTCATGCTGCAAGATGCCAGTGGATAGTTGTTACTTTGAGTTCCCTCCTTATTATAGCATTTCTACGGTTTAGTTCAAAGATATAGCCCCTTTTCCCGCAAAAAAAAAGATATAGCTCATTTCCTTTGATACCGATGCATATTTAGCATAGTTGTGATGTAAGTCTTGCGAGTACTTTGGATGAGTACTCACTATTGCTTTGCTATTCTTTTCCTTCAACCCGGTTGCTGCAACAGCTAGTAGCACTGCGAATGTAGGTTATTCCAATAGTGCTTACTACGAGGAGATCGCCATCGAGGAGGTCCCAGGCAGGAGGCTTGTGCCTTTTCGATCTAGTGTCATTGTTATGCTCAGCCTTCTTAAGGCAAAACTTGTCTAACATTATCTTTACCCAGACCTAACTTGCTATATGTACTGTTAATATGGGTGCTCGTGACCTGGATTTGTATATAAAGATTTATGTTTAATTTGTGTTGTAGAGTTGTGTTGTGATATTAACATGGAGTCACCATTCGTGATCGTGCATGTTGCGTGGAATTAGTGCACGATTATAAACGGGGGCGTCACAATATGACACATTGTCGAGGTTCATCGAACGACTTTACACACACATGGGAGCTGGCATGTTATGTTAGGAGCCGCTACCAACAATCAGACTCTGGTCTTGTCCATGTGTATGTGAACCTATAGGGTCACACACTTAAGAGGCGAAATGGGTATGGACTCCTAGTGGGCCTCAAGTGTTGAGCCCACCTTGGAGGTCTATATAAAAGGGAGTGGGCACACCACTTAGGCCTCCTTTGGTTTAGAGGAATCTTGTAGGAATTTCATAGGATAGGATTTCTATAAGAAAAATTCCTTTAGAGCCCTTTGGTTTGTAGGAATGCAATCCTATTCCTATGGAGGAATCCTTCCTATCCTCCACATTTCATAGGAAAATAAATATTAGCCTAGACTCAATGGAAAAAATCCTATGATGTGAATCAAAGGGCATCTCCTTTGCTATTCCTACTCATAGGATTGGAGATACATGTCATCTCATTTCCTATGACTTTCCTATTCCTACGATTTTCCTACCCTATGAATGTCCCGACCGGTTTTCCAATAAAAATATTTATTGAGAAACCAATCTTTAGAATCTAGTTTGAGATAAAAACCTTCTCACTGGTAGACAAACTCTTGATACAATAAGCCAGTAGCATCAAATATAATACAGGGTTGAGCTGATAATGCTCAACAATTTATTACAAGCGTGCCAATAATTATACATAAAAGCGGTTATGACACAAGGGAGTGGTGGCATACTACTGACTCGCAAATATGGTAGTGGTGGAGTAACACAGTGGGGAGTGGATATGACTCTCAAACTATCATCCCATCGAGCGTCGAGGTGAGGCTCGATGAATTTATTTGGGTTGCGGAAGCGGGTATAAAACAGTGACCAAGTCCAGGGTCGCACGAGACTAACTGGGACTCCTCTAGGCGTCGGATTCGCTATCAAACTCTTCATCCATGAGATCA
This sequence comes from Aegilops umbellulata, assembly GCA_032464435.1. Classification (NCBI taxonomy): domain Eukaryota; kingdom Viridiplantae; phylum Streptophyta; class Magnoliopsida; order Poales; family Poaceae; genus Aegilops; species Aegilops umbellulata. The sequence continues at coordinate 340,534,486 of CP136058.1, forward strand.
CCTTCGTCAGCATCTGGCCAAATCAACAAGCCAGTGAGTACTTTGAAAGTACTCGCAAGACAGTTCGGACATAAGATATAACAAATGCATGCATGAGTGCGTCACGATTAAATTACCAATGCATATTCAAAGTAATATTAGGCAGGGTAAGTAAAAAGGGAAACGGCGGTAGTCCGCTTGGAATCCCAACAGTAAAGTAATAGAAAACAATCGAGTGTCTAGAGTGACGCCACGAGTGTAAATTAATAAAAGAAAGAAAATTCATGCCACAGTCGGGCGTCTTAGCGACACCACATAAAGGGCTTTAAAAGAAATGCCACAGTCGGGCGTCTGAGCGACACCACATAAAGGGCTTTAAAAGAAATGCCACAGTCGGGCGTCTGAGCGACACCACATAAAGGGCTTTAAAAGAAATGCCATAGTCGGGCGTCTGAGCGACACCACATAAAGGGCTTTAAAAGAAATGCCACAGTCGGGCGTCTGAGCGACACCACATAAAGGGCTTTAAAAGAAATGCCACAGTCGGGCGTCTGAGCGACACCACATAAAGGGCTTTAACTGATAAAGAGATAATATTCGTAATAAATATATTCAATTCATGAAATTAAACGGGTTAGTCCATCCTCAAGAACAATCATTTAACTGATCTTAGTGCTCATGGTCCCACCGGATGATCTGTCACCAAAACTGGCACATGTCAGTTAGCACGGAACTTGGATATAGATAAGATGATTTGAGAATATATGACTCTGCAGAGTTTGTACAAAAATTTCTCACAGTTAACGGATTTCCGTAGTCACAAGGACTAGTTCCGTTTACGGTATTTCAGAAGGAAACACAGCTAACCAGTACACACCCATCCAACCTCTCGATGCCAGGAATCACCCTCGACATCGTCCAAAAAAAACTTTTGAGACGGGGAGATCACAATCTCGAATGGCATGAGATCAAATTTATATACGCGCGCTCTAAGGGGTGCCCCCCTCTCGGTCCCAACCGGAAACACCCATGCCCCCTGACCGGATGACTGGCTTTAATCCAGGGCCATGGAACCATCATCCCGGCTTCTCCTTTTTGGTGTGTACCAAGAAGCGGTTTGCGACTTACTAAACCATATCCCTTTCGGAAAACATGTGATAGTACAGGGAGGGGAAATGGATACGAGCCCAACCGATACGGGTTGGTACTGAAGTAAACCTGCATGGCATAAGACTGGCATGCTACCACACTGCCATCTTACCCACCTTCATGCCAACACATGGCCTTGCATACTCACATCCAACAAGGTATGGATCATCGAGCTTACTTGTCTCAACAATGCATAATATACAGTTCATCGGTATGCTCCACAACATGCCATGAAACTAACTAAATGCAAAACATGCCAAGACACTCATCATATCAAAAGTTCAAACATGCTTGCCTGGTTCGGAGTAGTCGGAGTCTAACTCGGTGAAGTTCGCGGTCCCGTCACCTCCTTCGGTATCTACGGTATAAAGAGAATATACGCGCTATCGTGAATACCGAGAGGTGCACAAAAATTATTCCAAATAATCTTCAAATAAATCTGATAAAAAACTAGACAAAATTTTGAAGAGAACAGAAAAAGAATCATTCAAAAATATGTTTCTGTTAAAAAGATATAAAGGTTTATGTCCAGGGACCTATCTGTAATGAAACAGAAACTTTCTAGGGTTTTTATTATAAAAACAAAAAACGTTTTGATAGCAACTACGCAGGCCCAGAGGGGAAAGCGTATTCTGGCAAAAGACATTTTCAAAAATCAGTTCGATTAGAAAAGACAGAGAGGCTGACAGGCGGGTCCCATCCGTCAGGTTTAAAATTTAAAAGAGGCGGGTCGGGGCTCGCTGGCGCCCGAGAGCCGCGGTGGTCGCCGGCGGCGATCCACGGCGAGGTGGGAGATCGGAGGGTACCTCCGTGCTCAGGGTGCCATTCCGCGTCGGGTGGTGGTGGTGGTGGTCGCCGGCGAGCACTGTGTCGACGGTGACCCTTGCTCCGGCGGACGGCGGTTCGGGTGGTCGTGGACCTTGACGGAGAGGGCTGCAATGATCAAATTGACGAGGGGGTTAGAGTACTAGGTGTGGAAGAAGGCTGCAGACGGGATTTGGGCGCCGGAGATGACCTCACCGCAGTGAATCGAGCTGGAGCCCGAGGCGGACGGAGGTGGCCGGAGTCGAGGAAGAAGGGCTCCTCGAGGCCCCTCCAGTGGCCAGGCGGGGTGTGGTGAGGTGGTGGAGCCGTGCGGGAGTGAGAGCGGGCTCGAGGGCGCTATATATAGCCGGCCCGAGGCGGTTGCCGCGAACGGGATAAGTCCGGCGAGGGATTACGGTGATGCAGAGCATTGGTCGGGTGGTTTAGGCGTTGAGCGCCGTCGTGAAGGTCCATTGGGTCTGTTTTGGTGCTGAACAAGCTGGGATTCGAAGTCTTGGGGGAACTCGACGGAACGGAGCAGCGCGGGCACGTCGGCGGCAGAGAGCACGCTCTGTGCGTGTCGCGCCACGACGACTGTGCTGCATGCGTGCGCTGGCGGGGAGTTGGCCACGCGGAGCCACCAGAAGGTTTGGGCGGCGCCGAACGGCGTTGAGCCGCCGTTCTGCTCCCTGTCGGCCGTTACGGTGGTACTGTCGCCGTGGGACACGCCGGTGCAGGCGGGCCAGGGCGCCACCGACGCCAGGAAGGCGCCAAGCACGCGTGCGGGGCTCCGGACAAGCAAGCCAGGCGGCGAGCAACGTGCCAAGGGCATTGTGATCATGTGACTGATCTTAACTGACGAAGATCGACACTGAATTCTGAATTTGACTAAATGTGATAGAAACAGTGCGTGCAAGGTGTTCGACAGAATGATCCAGGCATGTAGGGATTTTTTCTTGGGCTGATTTTTGGTGGAGTGGCTCCTCATTGCTCCAGTAGGCTTCCTGATTTTTGGTAGAATTTTTGGAGAAGTGTAGATATGAATTTCACCAAATTTGGCAAATCTGGTCCAAACTTGCAGGGAGTGAAATTTGAAAATTTTGAAAAGAAGATGAGTGGATCAAGATGGTTCTGGGTTGTGGGTACAAAGGACTAGCCAGTAGAGTTGGTTTGAAGTCAAATCTCAATTGCAATGGGGTACTTGCTTTGAAAATCCATCAGGCTCAAAATAATTGACAGAAAATATTTGAGAGATGAAACAATCAAAATAAAACCCAAAATTTGTTTGGATGAGTTGAGACAGGGAACTTGGGTTGTTAACAAGGAGGAGAGGAGGTTTTGGAGTGGTTTTACCTCATGGGCAAAAATACAAGGTCATGGGAGGTTATCAAAAGAATGAAGATCCCAAATTTTCATAGAGTTTTCTTTTCAAAAAGAAAAGATTGAACTCCCAAAAATAATTTGAGAAGAGAACCAATCAGAGGAGAAGTTTTAAAAAGGTCAAACCCAAGGTTTTGAAGAAGGAAACAGAAATAACAATCCCAGCCAAAGAAAAGATTTTTAAGAGGATGGTTTTTCTGAAAATTTTAAAAATTGCCTTATTTCACCAAAGAAAAACCAGCAAGGAGGCCTTAGGTTTGATATTGGTCCTCCCTGGACAGCCGCCGCCGCTCCCCATGCCCCAAAATTGAGCGTCCGGACCTAGCAGTTCGCCGCCCGATGCTACTCCCCGTACGAGTGGATACCTTGGAGGCATCGCATCTGTGGTGCTTGGACGAATTGTTCGAGGGGACCGTAAGGAGCTGTTTGAGGGATCCGTGGGGAGTTGTTCGAGGGAGATCACCAACCCTACTTTCGCTGCGGTGACTGCGCGTCTAGTGGTAAACCCGATCTCGTGATCTATTTCTAATAGCATGATCTTGGGTGCGCGGTAGAAAATTTTCATTTGGCGCTAGTGTAGCGTACCGCGTGTTTCAACAGGTTGAAGTCGAGGTCGAGAGCCAAGTGTCTCAAACAGTTGCTTACTCACAGCAATGTAATCCGAGTCCATCGTGTTTCGATGCTCCCTAACATCTGTAGTTGGCAATGATATTTTTGCTAACCGCCAAACAAACACCTTCACCTTAGAAGAAACATCAATACTCCAAAGTTTGGTCCAACTTTTCCTTGATCATTGCACATCTCAACTCCCCTACTTGTTCTCCAGCCAAGCCTCTCTTTGAGATTTTGTGTCTACCAGCAATCTATAAGCCGATCTGGTCGAGAATCTCCATGTCTTCTCATAATGCCAAGCCCATGTGTCGTCTTGGGTAACCATACTCAAGGGTATATTCAGGACCGCATCTTCACCCATCGAAAGTAGGTGGGCACCATAGTACCATTCCATGAGCATGTCGCGTCATCAATTAGTTCACTAACCCTCTGAGGTGGATGAGAAGAAATCAGACACACCAGCCTTAACTTGAAATCGCTAGGGATACAATTATCGCCAAAATAGCTCATCTCATTCCCAATGCCAATTCGAGGATAATCCCGAGCTTAAACGCATCACGACATTCACATAGGGCTCTCCAAATAGAAGCGAAGAAAAGTAACAAAGAGGAAGGAAAACCGAAAAAACAGAGAGAATTTTAAACTGTTTCTAAAATATAAAAGAACGTTCACAATTTTTGTAAACATTGTTAAAAAAAACGTGTACATACTTGAAAAAGTACTCATGAATTTAAAATTTCATACAATTTATAAAATGTTTGCAAATTTATAGAATATTCTTGAATTTCAGAAAATATTCCCCAAAATTTTAGAAATGCCCTCTAATTTTAAAAAATGCTCAGAAAACATTTCCAGATTTCAAAAGAACTTCCCCAAATTTCAAAATGTTCAGAAATTTGAAAAACATTCATGAATTAAAAAATGTTCATGATTTTAAAGATTTGTGTATGGACCAATGTAGGATCACCACATTCACCTGCGGACAGGCTCAACCGCATCGCATAACCAATTCACCCACGAATGCAATTACCTCGATGCATCAGGAGGCTCCATTATGTTTTTCTACATGAGGAGGCTCCATTCCCAAGGATCTTACTAGTGACTTAAGATATTTGTCCCGATTAGGAGGAGGTTGACCTATATGTAATTTTCTTTCTTTAGCAAAAGGACTTATTATATGGATAATGATACTCCCAACAGGCCCAAAAAGAAGACACCGGGGGCCCAAAGAAGGCCCAACAAGGTAAAACCACGATATCCTCCTCGTTTCGTCATCTCCCCACCTCGCTCACTCCCTCCCCAAAGCTCCGCCCGTCCCCTCCAATGGCAATGCTCTTCCCGCCCCCCGCCCTCTCACCCAAACCCCCCTTCGCCTCCACCCTCCGATCGACGCGGCCGAGGCGCGCCACCTGCATCAGCAGCGTATCCTCCCCTCGCCCTCCCGCTCCGGCGCCCTCCCCATCCACCTCCTCGCCGTACAAGGCGCCGGCGCTAGACGGCAGCACGGAGACAAGGAAGAAGAAGAGGAGGAACCTGAAACCGAGCTTCGAGGAGCAGGCTCTCCGCCGCTGGTCCGCGAGGGCGCCCTCCCAGCGCGCCTCCTTCCCCTGGCAGCGGCAGCAGCCGCAGCCGGCTCACCGAGAAGACGAGGGCGCGGAGGATCATGAGCCCAGTAGCGCCACGCTGCGGTCCATCGTCGAGTACTTCGACTACGACTCCTCGGAGGATGGCGGCGGCGGTGTTGGAGAGGGCAAGGACAAGGGCAATGACGGCGTGGCACACGGCGAGGCGGCCCATGACCGGGACGAAGAGTCGCGTTCCCAGCCGACCTACCTTCTTGGGAGCCGGCCGGTCTCCGCGCCGTGGATGCACGGGCAAGAAGGACCCACCGTCGTCGACCGGCTGCTCTCGGGTCCGGTGGGTGGAGACGAGGAAGAGGCTGTCAGGAATGGTGTGTTCGATGACGAGCTAGATTCGGAGGATGAAGACGAAGAATGGGTGGACAGCAGTGAGGTATTAGAAGAAGAGCCAATGACAGTGAACTTAGAAGAGGAATTGTATGAGGATGAGGATCCTGCCGCGCCGACATCAAGTTCTTCTTTTCTATTGGATTCTATACTGGAGGACCAAGCTTCCACAGGCGGTGGGTTCGACAGGAGTATGAGGCGAAGCAGTGTAAGCTCAATTGTCAACACACTCAGGAATTCGATGGAGGAAAGTGCCACAATTGGGAGCTCCGAAGGGGAAGATTTTGTCCAGAAGCTGGGTTCTGTGCTCCTTCCGTGGGAGAGGGATGAGGGGAATGCGTTTGATGGTGACAGGCGAGGGAGGCATAGCAACACCAAGTTGGCAGAGAGGACTATCCCAGAACCAGAGCTGCGGAGGCTTAGAGACGCGGCATTGAGGATGAAGGAGAGGATGAGGGTTGGTCCAGGAGGGGTTACACATGCCATTGTGGAGAGCATCCACAGTAAATGGAAGGTGGACGAGGTGGTCAAGATGAGGTTTGAAGGGTCTCCGAGCCTCAACATGAAGAGAACCCATGAGATACTAGAGGTACCCGTTGCATTGGCCTTCTTCGCCCCTTTGATTTGCCTTATCACTACAGCCACAGATTGAGCAAAAGCATGCATTGTATTTTACGATGTTTACGATTCAGTGAAATCTGATAGGCATTTGTGGTCTTTGTTATTGTCAATCAGGACAGGACTGGAGGAACTGTGATATGGAGGTCAGGGAGGTCGATTGTCTTATATCGAGGAATGAACTACAACCTTCGATGCGTGCAGTCATATGCCAAAATTGCGGAAGTTGATTCATCTGAAAATGCTGGCGATGCCATTGGTGTTGTATCCAGTTCTGAAGAGCGTGACTTGCAAAAGCCAACTGTTGAGCATGATTTGCAAAAGCCAGTTGTTGAGCGTAATTCGCAAAAGTCAAGTGCAGAGGATGTGAAAAGATCGAGATCTGTCATGAATTTCTCTCAAGAAGCTACGGAAACGTTTGATATCGATAGCTTCTTGGATCAGTTGGGACCACGGTACAAGGATTGGTCTGGTCGCAGCCCCATCCCTGTGGATGCTGACTTGCTTCCTGGTTTAGTTCCAGGGTACAAGCCACCATTTAGGCAACTTCCTTACAGGACTAAAATTAGTTTGAAAGATAAGGAAATGACAGCTTTGCGTAGACTTGCTAGACAAACTGCTCCACATTTCGCTCTAGGTACTGGAGTTTGTGAAGTTGCTTGCTTGTAATTACTTGTACTTAAGCTTCAATTATTTCTTCACACTTTTTTTCCACATGTTTGTGGACAGGGAGAAACAGAGAACACCAAGGCTTAGCTGCTGCTATTGTTAAAGTATGGGAAAAAAGTTCTATTGTAAAGATTGCCATCAAGAGGGGGGTGCCAAACACATGCAACGATAGAATGGCAGAGGAAATCAAGGTAAAGCGGACATATTTAAAGATCATTATACCACATTATCTAAATGCCTAAAATCACATGAGATTGCTTTATATGCAGATTTTCTGCTTTGCTTACATTTTTTATGAGGATGCAGTATGTTAGCAATTGCCCCTTATGACTGATTCGATATTTATTGCATAAATCATACTGTTTGAAACCTTGAAGACTGAGTTGCTGAGAAACCAATTCCATGAATGGATATATTTGTTGTTGTATCTCCTTTTCGTACTGTGCTATGTTTTATCTTCCCCTGTTGATTCTTCTGAAGTATGTTTTGGACTCTGAATATGACCATTGTGTCCCTGCTCACGATACAGCCTACGCATGTTTTTTCATGAGAACGTGTGTCTTGAATCTTTGTAACAAAACACATGCAGAAATTGACAGGAGGAGTACTTGTTTCGAGGAACAAGGAGTATATTATTTTCTATAGGGGAAATGACTTTGTGACACCTAAAGTAAGGAAGGTCTTGGTGGAACAGCAACAACACGCAATTACTCAGCAGGAACAGGAAGAGCTAGCCAGGCTTAAAGCATCAGCCTCAATTACTCCCATCCCCAAAGCATTGAAGAATCCTCTAGTTGCTGGCACTCTTGCAGAAACTAGAGAAGCCACATCTCGATGGGGAGATTCACTTAATGACGAGCTGAGGAAAAAGGAGAATAATCGTTTGATTTTGGCCAAACATACCTCTCTTTTGAAGAACATGAAGAGAAAACTGATTTTGGTATGTTCTTCAAAATATACATGTATAGTGGAAGTCTATATTTTCCTATTTTCATTGTTCATTTCCTAGACAGCATTACACTTTCTCTCTCCATATTTAGAAAATCTCATTGCAGTCTATATATAATAAAAAATTAATAACGACTCTTATGTATGTCCAGGCGAAAACAAAGGTTGCAAAAGCAGAGATGGCTTTGGCGAAAGTTCAGGAATATCTATCTCCAGCAGAGCTTCCAACTGATCTGGAAACTGTTACAGACGAGGAGCGTTTCCTTTTCCGCAGAATTGGCCTGAAAATGAAGGCCTTTTTGATGCTTGGTACAACTGAAACTTTTCACATAAAAGTTGCAATGTAGGACGCATAGGGTGAACATCTCGTGATTTACCTCAGTTTGTTAAAATTTCATAGGCAGGCGGGAAGTTTTTGATGGTACTGTGCAAAACATGCACTTTCATTGGAAGCATCGAGAATTGGTCAAAATTGTTGTGAAGGGGAAGACCTTTGAACAAGTTAAACATATTGCTATCTCTCTAGAAGCTGAGAGTGGAGGTGTGCTCATTGCACTTGACAAGACAACAAAAGGATATTCAATCATTTTCTACCGTGGTAAGAACTATAAAAGGCCCCAAGTTTTAAAGCCACGGAACCTATTGACAAGGAGACGAGCAATGGCACGGTCTATTGAGCTCCAAAGACGAGAGGTAACTCAACCATAAACTCTGATCCTCCTCTTTTTGTACTATTTGTACTTACCTTTTATATATTGGATGGCTGAACATTTTCAGGCATTAAATCATCATATCTCAGTTCTGCGACACAAGATCTGGAAATTGAAGTCACAGCTTGTAAGACAATTTATATCTGATTTCATCGAATCTAATTTTTCCATGTTAACTCTTCTTGATGATGCGCTACCACCTTTGTTATCATCATCAGGTACAGATGAGGGCTGCTGGGAGAAAACAGGACGCAGAGTTACTCCAAACGGTTGAGGACGATTTGTCTTCAGATGATGATAATATACAGGTAAATCATTCATGACCAGGCTGGCTTAGCAAAATACTTGATTAGAGAATCGTTTCCCGCAAGCTAGAGTGATTCCTTTCAAGCACTCTCTACAATGGCAATGTACATGTGTCCTTGCATATCGTCTCAGTATCACAGACACTTCACTTTTTTTGAAAGTACTATCTCAGATGCTAATATTAGTCTCGTACTCCTTCCGTCCGAAAAAGCTTGTCCCTCAAATGGATGTATCTAGCACCAGCACTAACTTGGTGCTAGATACATACTCCTTCCGTCCGAAAAAGCTTGTCCCTCAAATGGATGTATCGAGCACCAGCACTAACTTGGTGCTAGATACATCCATTTGAGGGACAACCTTTTCCAGACGGAGGGAGTATGATTTTAGTAAGTTGCTTGGGCGATTACCTCTAAAAACCAAGAGGCTGATAGGTAGCTTCTGCTGTCGCAGGATGAAGGGGATGAAGCTTACCTGCAAACTTACGGCAGCGACGATGAGGACGATGCCGAAGATGATTCCAACGAATATCTCTGAGTTGTGGCAGTTTTAACCGATGAAGCTCCAGGCCAGTGTTCTTCCCTCGCGTGGCCAATTGGTAAGTCGACACATGCCCGTGTGGTTTCGAGTTCGGCATTGCTACAGCACACCGATAGCATGCATGTAGCCTTCCACTGAAGATGTTGCCAGTATTTGGTTCATATGGTTCCTTACCACCAATGAGGATGTAACTTCAGTGGCATCATCTTGCATTTGCTGCGGGCACCTCCATGCCCCTTGTCAAAATGTAGATCAAGTTTTCCTCTAACATATGGCCAAGCTGGTGAAGAGGAGGTTTGCAAGAGGAAGTGTGTATGAACCAGGCTTCGGTGCGTTCCTTCTGCAGCAGCTGTAGATTACTGTGTGTATGTAGTGTTTGATCTATTCCTCTGAGCCGTCGCAAAATTCATGTGTTCGTTTGTGCCTGTTTGGATCGAAATGTATGTTTTCATGTGGAAAAGGAGGAATTGTATTTTGAAAAGGTAATTCCGTGTATCGTTCGGCCGTATACTTTGGTTCATGTTTTATCTATAAAGCGGGCTGTGAGCTGTTTTGAGAGACCATAAAATTATCTTAGGATCTTTTATCGAATATTGGTTTCTGAGCCCGGGCTCAGATGCTCTCGAAATCTTCGCCGTCCGTTGGCATGCGGATGTGTGCCGGCTGATGTATTTCTCTCGGTATAGACGAGGTATCGTAAGCAAAAACGCCAGCCAGTGGGTCGCATTAAATGAGACGGAACAGCTGTTTCGTGCACGGCTCAGCCATTTCCTGTGCCGGGCTGAGCCATCATTTCCTGTGCCGGGTTCCCGCTGTATCATCTCCCCCTGGAAATGCAGCCTGCTTTGGTTTTCAGACAAACCGCTTGTAGAACAACAAATAGCAGAACACCAAAACCATTTTTCCGCTTACCTTTGTCCACGGCCTGGCCTCCGTGCTCCTGCTGCCCGGTCGTGCTCCACGCACTTACGACGAACCAATACTGAAAGTGTCGGGGAACTGCGTATGAGGACTGATAAGTGGTTCCAGGATAATCGATTACAGGGCAACCATTGTATGATGTCGTCCGTACCTGAACCTCCATATTTCCTCCGGCGTCACCACCGCCGGACCTCATCGTCGTCCTGCTTGCAGCCGATTCCGCTGCCGACGGTGCCATATGAAGCATAGCTAGCTGCTCTGGGTTTGAAACTATATCAATGGCACCCCTCCACCAGTACCACACAGATGTTATTTACTCTCCAGAGTATCAAATTTTGAATACCATGGCGCATGAACTCGACTCATGAGCAGACCCATGGTATGGTTATCATCAGGACTGCCACATGTCAACACCACTGCTTTAACACAGCAAGCAACACCAGCTATGGAATTCATAGACTGGCAGGCGCGTGCGTATCTTAGCAAACAAGCACAGCACAGCAGGCCGCCGGGACAACAAAATATCTGATAAATGGGAACACACCAGTTTTTACTGATGAACTTACTTCAAGAAAGTTTACTCAATGCTACATGAAGCTTGACTTCTCAAAATAGAGGAACAAGCGTGGAGCTCACTGAAACACACGAGAAAATCCTCACCAAACAAGATTAAAAAACTACATAATTAACTATTACATCTTATTTTCTCAGCATTACCAAGTGGCCATATGCAGGTGTTCCGGCGGTGCACTCCCATTCCACAATTCTTGGATTTCCCCGGCTTACGGGGTTTCTTTGGTGCATCACCGCAGTCAGGGCAGGTTTGTATGTTTGTGCCTTTCCGACCGGCAGATGCTGCAGAACATTGTCGGTTTACTGAAGCTCCTCCTAAGGTGCTCTCTCCCTGAATTTTTTGTGGCAAGATTCAGCTAGAAAGGAAGCTTGATGAAAACAGTTGCTTCTCAGGCCAGACAGATAAAACAATTAAGAGTTAGCAACAACTCTCATTGTCAAGTTTACAAGATCATATCTCGAGGTTGCAATTGTCCAAAAACTAAAACTAGATCATATAAACCATCGCGTATGAATTCAACATCTTGCCAATTCGAACAAATACACTTTATTCAGGAAAGAGAACCGGTGCATACCTCTTAGTCAAACCGGGCGCCTCGGGGTTGACCTTGTCAGTCGATTGCGCAGACGCAGTGGGAGATCCCTCCCGACGCCAACACATGCCGCCCTCTGCCCTCTCCGGCACACCGCCGCCTACTTGCTTTCTGCATCCAGAACCAGCATTTGAGTCCACTGAGGCACTGACACGGCAGTGTTGGCTTCGCCTCGGTCTCGGTCGTCAACTATATTCTCTCCGGCGAGTCCAATGAACAACGAATCTCAGAATCAGCCAGATTTGTAGAGAAGTCAGATGCACTAACCGGTCGACGGCATCCGACTCAAGGCCCGCACCTTCCATCTCGGAGTCGCCGGGGGAAACGCATCGCCGCCGCAGACCCTAAGCTGGGGGGAGGAGGGTCGTCGTGCGTGCGCACGTGTGATACACTTTTTTTTACGGGTGACATGTGGTACAATTTGCAACTACCGACGGGCGAGGGGCGAGGGGCGACGGCCTGTAGCACCTATCTAATCCGTGGCTCAGCAGTAAAGGCCATGTTCTGGTCCACGGACCAGCCCATCCACGCGCGGCAGGTACGCACGGCCATACGATTTGGGCCCACAGTATAGCGCGTATGCTGCTTTTTCTGCGTTTTGGGTCAAATGCGTTAGAGCGAATTGTTCACATCCCAAGTCACGAACGGTTGTTCACATCCCAAGTCACGAACGGACCGCAACGATTTCGGAAGCATCTGAGCTCGAGCACCGAATCGTTGCGTCCATCTTTTATACATTATAAAATGTAGTGCAAGCAAATTGTAAGGAGACCTATCTATAGGTTGCAACGAACAAAGCGACAGATCAAAAATCTCAGGCCGGTTTTTTTTAAGGAATAAAATCCTCCAGAAAACATGACTTGCACATCAACTCAATGTAACACAAAGTTTTACTTTTCTCGCGCGCACTCTACTGAAAGTAGCTTTTTTTTCTTCAGAATCTCTATATTTTTTTAGGCAACCTCGCAAAGCTTTATTACGTCGTCACAATGTTTACAGGGACGAAAGAAATGCCTTTGCGCTGGTCTAACCAAACATGGCGGCCAACGCTCAAAGTTAAAGCATGCTTTGCTAAATTATGAGCATCAAAGTTTGAGCTCCTAGACTGATAAATTACGTTACAAGAAATAAAAGAAGATGATTGTAACTCAATCTCCCTAATCACTGGGCCGAACGCCGCAACGCTTCTCCTGCCGATCTCATTTGCCACGCCCTGGCAATCTGTAGCTGCATGTACCCTTGGTATATGTAAATCTGCTGCAAGATGAAGGCCCTCTCTGATCGCCAAAGCTTCTAGTAGTAGTGTTGCTGGATCTTTAATATGCTTGAAAATAAAGGCCCATGTGATCCGTCTCTACTGAAAGTAGCCTGAACAATGGCGAGAGCTTCTATTGGACGCGCTTTGCGTCAAAATGTCGTCGCCACGCACAAGGGCGCAGCCTGACTGGGCCGGCCCATCGTGTTGTACCGGTGGTAAGAAAAGAAAGCAAAAAGGGGGAAGCAAAACGCGATGGAAACTCCCTACAGATTCAAAGCGCTTGCTCCCAGTCACTCCACCTGACTAGCATTGCTTGTACTAGCAAACAAACGCGCATTTATAATAACTTAGTACAACCGTACAACCAGAATTACACACTGTAGTGAACATCTTAAAACAAATTGTAGATTTTTTCTGAAAGTGTATATTTTGAAAAAGTGCGACAATTTTTTTCATTTCTGAACATACTTTGTACATAGGAACATATTCTGTACAAAAAAAAGTGTATATGTTTTGTACACAATGTTCTGAATCTTGAAGACAAATTTGAAGCACAAACATTTTTTGAATCTTCAGAACAAATTTAGAAATGGAGAACAAATTTGGAAGCGCGAACAATTTTTAAAGCACAAATTTTTTTTTAGTCTTGAGAAGAAAATTTGAAAACTACCGAACAAATTTGGAAGCGCGAACAACTTTTTAAAGCACAAACATTTTTTTAAACTCGAGATTTTTTTTTGAAATAGAGAACAATTTTGAAAAATCCCAAACAAATTTGGAAGCATGAATTTTTTTTGGAAAATGTGAACAAAATTGGAAGTCCGAACAAATTTTTAAAGCACGAACATTTTTTGAATCTTGAAAACATATTTTGAAATGGAGAGAATTATTTAAAAGTCCCGAACAAATTTGGAAGCGCGAACATTTTTTGAATATGTGAACAAAAAATTGAAATTCAGTACATCTTCTGAATTTCAGAAGTTTTGTACTTTTTTGTGTAATGAGAACAAATTTTGAATTTTGAGAACATTTTTTTAAAAACTGAACATTTTTTAGAAACACGAACAAAATTTAAATTTTTTATTTTTTAAAGGAAGAGAAGAAAAGGAAAGGAAATAAAAAAGAAAATCATAAACATTTTGTAAAACTACGAACATATTCTGAAAAAAAATAAACTTGAAAAAGAAAGTGAAACAAGAAAGAAAAAACGAAAAAATGAAAAGAAACAGAAACGAAAAAAAGAGAAATAAAAAAACAATAGAAAGCCGAAAAAGAACCATATAAAAACGATACAGGAAAAAAACCCGGTTCAGGGAACCTTCTGGAAGGTTCCCAAAACCGGTTTGGACGCATTATGTGTGGGCCGGCTCATTTCTGTCGCTCGCTGCGGTGCCCCCCTATGCGCACAGTTTGCCGCAGCGAGCGGCGAATAGGATTTTCCAACAATGGCCGTGTGCGGGATCCGTCTCTTTGGCACAAAATACGTCTTGGGCTGGGCCGGGCTGGGCTGAGCTTTAGTGCTTTACCATTTCAGCCCCGCTGCTTCCCTCGCTTTGTGAGTGAGTTCCCTCTTCTCTTCTCTTCTGCGGTTCTGCCCGTCTCGAATTTTGAATTCCCGTCGAGTTTCTCCGATCCCCCACTCCGCCTGTCCGCCATGGAACCGGAGCCGCAGCGGTGGGCGGCGACGTACACCACGCAGCTGAGGCAGAAGCGCAAGGCCTACCACGACGGCGTCCTCCTCCTCCGCCCCGACTCCCGCCGCCTCGTCCTCCTCGACGACGCCGGCGTCACCATCGACGCCAGGTCCCTCCGCGCCGGCGAGTCCGTGTCCGAGGGCGCCTCCGTCGAGTTCCCCTGCCACCTCGTCGACGTCGGCGAGGCCCAGCGCATCCCCACCGCCGCCCGCCCCGGAAGGCCCTCCGAGCCCGCCGCTCCCAGAGCCGCCTACCGCGGCGGCGCCAGGGCGCGTCATAGCGCGGCCAACACCTGCGGTCCCCGCGCGTTCGTGAACTCACCCAAGAGCGGCGCCGGCAAAACCGAAGCCACGGGCTCTGGCTGCGCCAGGTCCGCCGGTTCGACGTCCCAAGGTTTGCGCGCCACCTGTTCTACGTATGTCCTGTGGAGGCTGAACAATCTGGCTCTGCCCCGAGGGCTGAACAAGCATGATGCGCTTTTGTTTGCAGAGTGGAGCGCGATGTACACCACCCAGGTTTCGCAGAAGGCTAAGAGGTATCACGACGGCTTCGTGAAGCTCGTTCAATCTGGGTTGTCTTCCAAGCAGGTAGGATGGAATGCACATCTCTGATAAGTGTTTTCCTTTCGTATATTGATGAAGGCCGGAGATGCTAGTTAGTAACCATAGGCTGATTGGCAGGCGATCAGTTTATTTCGGGTGATAAAATGTCATGAATCATCGTGTGAATTTAAATGTTTCAGATCGTTTTGCTGGATGAAGAGGGCCAAGTACTGGGGACCAGGCACCTCAAGTCAGGGGAGTGTGTGGAAAGCGGCAAGAAATGCAGTTTTCCTGGCTATCTGATTGAGATCGGCGAGGCCACAAATCTAAACAAAGGTTGGTTTCGTACATCTAGTATAGATAGACTTCTGTTACGAATATGCGCGTGTGCCTGCTGAGACTTTCTGACTTGTTGCGAGTTATAGAAAAATCCTAGAGAACGTTTTCTTTGCTGTCATTGAAATGATGTGTTTCTGCATTGATAAATAAAGGTGGAGATCCTAAATCTTCAGAAGAACACATGATGCAGACAAGACCAAAGGGAGTGGAGAATGCGAATAGCAAAATGGGAATTGGAACAACAAGTTCCCTGAAATTCATCAGTCCACAGAAGTTCCATTGTAGGTGGACTTGAAGTTACACATCCTTCCAGCATATCATAGTGAGAACCTCATTTGTCTCAGCAATTTTGTAGGTTTTGACAAGAGTAAATCAGAAGCCACTTCTAGTTCTAACAAACTAGAGCTTGGAAAGAGTGAAGTTGCAGCTGCTGGCGGCACAGGGAGCCTTATGGGTTCAGCAGACTCAAGTTTCAAAGGTTAATGTGTAGCCTCTCGTATAAACGATGCTTCTTGTGCTTTGAAGATGTAATGTATTATTTTTATTATATATTGAGGCTTACATGGAATGTGCATCCTTTTGTAGAAGTAGAATGGAGTGTCTTATACACTGCCCAACTAAATCAAAAGGCAAAAAAGTTTCATGATGGTGTTATAAGGCTTGTGGAAGCTGGCCCAAATGTAAAGCAGGTTAGCAACTATCGCTCAGTTCTTAATGGACATTCTAATTTGAGGTTGGTGTTTCATGATATCTTTAACAGAGGAGATGCTGTTAGATTATATCAAATCAAATGCTGTGATGACTGTACAAAGGTGTTATAGCTGTATTAACTGTATTTTCAGATTCTTTTACTGGATGAAGAAGGTGGAGTGCTTGGCACCAGATATTTCAGTTCAGGTGAATCTATTGAATGTGGAAAGAGATGCCAGTTTCCTAATTATATTATCGAAGTCACTGAGCTCAGAAATAAAATGAAAGGTTAGTTTTGTTCGTGCTTAAGGACAGTCATTTTTGTATCCAGTTTTCCACTTATAATTCTGCACCTGCAAATAGGTGAGTTCTACTTATAGAAACATACTTTTTTGTTCTGTAACATGTGAGATTTCTTATTAGTTTGCTAATTTGTATGCAGATGCAGAACATACAAATGCTGCTGGGGAGGCTTCAAGTCACACAGTGCGTAAGAATGGACAGAATACGCGTGAAAAGGATGACAAAAGTAAATCTCCAAAGTTTGTTAGTCCATTCAAGCTCCATGGTATGTGATCACAAGGTTACACGAACATTGGATGTGTCTTCCTGCTTACCACATATTCTATTTGCAATCATTCATATGTCTCCACAATTAGCAGATCATCGGAAGACTAAAACAAGAAGCACTACCGACTCTAACAAGCCACAGGTCGGAAAATCAGCATGTAGTAACGTGGGCGATCCACTTAACTATCATGGTAGCTGAGCTTAACTTAATAATCAGTTTGTTCTATTTTGTGCTGCATGTATATCTTAATGTAGTAAAGCCGCTGTTTGTTTCCAGTATTTACGGATCTTCAGAGGGGTAAACCAGATTGCACGGTTGGTTACAGAAGAACAGACCTGGGGTCAACATCTAGTGACATCGATAGTCAACATAAATTCAATGGTACCTGGGCTTAATTTTACACACTATTTCTAATACTTTTGCAGTTGCTTATATACTTTTATGTAGTGAGACACTGAGACTGCTGGTGGTTTCCAGATTTTGCAGATAACCAGAGGGGCATATCAGAATTTTCTACCGGCAAATCAACATTTAATGACCTAGGAAAATCAACATTTGATGGCATGGATGATCCACATAAATTTGATGGTACTTGGGATTAATTTTACACACTGTTACTATTTCTGCAGCTTCTTGTATACTTTTATGTAGTGAGAGTGAGACTGCTGGTGGTTTCCAGATTTTGCAGACACCCAGAGGGGTACATCAGGAATTTCTACCAGTTATAACCGGCCAGAAGTTGGCAAATCAACATTTAATGACCTGGGAAAACCAACATTTGGTGGCATGGATGATCCGCATAAATTTGATGGTACCTGGGATTAATTTTACGCACCATTACTATTTCTGCAGCTTCTTGTACACTTTTATGTAGTGAGAGTGAGACTGCTGATGGGTTCCAGATTTTGCAGATATCCAGAGGGGTAAATCAGGATTTTCTACCAGCTATAACCGGCCAGAAGTTGACAAATCAATTCTTAATAGAATGGATGATCCACTAAAATTTTGTGGTACTTGGACTTGATGCTCATACTTTCATCCTAGTTCTGCTACTGGCTGGTGTTTGAATGCAAAATTAACCATGTTTCTCCACAATTTGCAGGTCTTCAGGATGGCAAATCAGTGCGTCCCACTAGTTTTGTCGGGAGAGAGGTTGGAAAATCAACATTTGGCAACGCTGATGATTCTTTACGGACTGGTTTGTACACCTTTACTGAACTGCTAGCTTAAATATCTTTGCATAGTTCCTTCCAGACAAGACAAATAGGAAGAAAAATAGGTTAGTTTGTTATGCACCTGTGGTGAATGCCACAAGGACAGTGGACTTTTGAGAGGCAATTTACTGCTATTCCTTGGACTAGCCAAGAATCATGGATACACACCTCAAACATGACAATCCGATCAGTTGTTATACAAAGAGTGTAACATATTTTAACATGTAAAACAGTAACTGGTTAACGTTTATGAAACAGATTACAGCTGGCATTGTGTAATATTCCGTACATAACATGTAACGCCAAAGTTAATGGTGAACAAGTAGGGTTTGTTATTCAAGACTAATGCTCAGCTAAGGTGGGTTCGAGTAACTCCACAGTACCAACTCCAAATTAGTTTGATATAGGTGTCGATTAACAGTTCAGGATGTTTGATTGCTTGCACCATGAACTCGTGAAGTGCTCAGTTATATAGCACCATGAAGCAACTGTTGCAGAATCGTGATGTATGGAAAATGGTTCTTCTTTATTTCCTTTAATTCGCTTGATAGGTAAATAGTAAATCTAGATACATGATTCTGTAAACAATACAAGCATTAAAATTTTAAACAGCCGTGGTCTATTCTTCAGTTATGCACATTTTCCTCAACTTGTTCTTGCTTATTACTAGAAGACTAATTGACAATCAAAGTTCCGACCGTCATAATCTAGAAACAAGAACTTAAAGAGTCCCCACAGTGCTGCACTAGTTATTGCAAAGTAAGATGCTCATTCTGAAGGAAATATTTTTTCGCAAGGTGCCTGCTTGATCCTTGTGGTATCAACTTGGATGGCTTGCACAACTCCTCCAATTCATGTTTATTGATGTGTTTGCACAACTACTCCAATTCATGTATATTCATGTGTTTTTATATTAATAACAATAACGTCATTTTGATCTATAGCTTCCCAAATACTATCTATCATGAAGCCCCCAGCTGGATTGTGTCACTTTGCTACCCAGCTTCGTACATCTGTGCAATCTTGCTTGAAGCTGGATACTGCACATGCAAAGAACTCAGTAATCACTCATAACAGGAATGAATTATCAGGGAATGCTTATCCAAGTTACAATCATCAGGCCATCATGTAAGATGTTAATGCTTTGTTTCATGTTTAAATCCTAGAATATTGCTTTATACTGAAGCTCCAACATGACAAATAGAATAATAAGTGAATATTGACATTAATGATGCTTCTGTAGGAAACCACCAGCTTTTGATGCTTCGGACTTGGAATTGATAGATCTCCCAGGATCTGAGATGTGCAATGCAAACGAGCAGAAACTAGAATCGTCAGGCAATCTTAACACTGTAAACTGTAATGGTACAGGTAAGTTTGCTTCAGTGAATTTATTCGCAGCGAGACCAGCTTATACATCTTACAAAGCGTCCGTGCCAGTGCCGCCCGAGACTAAACGACAAATGCTGCCATACTGGTCTGTACTTGACAGGTTCTGCGCCAATTTCAAATGTCACTAGCATGCCAAACTTGCAAGAAGACGAAAGTGGAACTGCAGATCAGGTTTGCACCCTATGCTGTCGAAATTTTCCCTGAGGCCTTGTTCGGTTCCTTCAGATTTGAAGGGGTTTGGAGGGGATTGAGAGGGATTAAATCCCCTACAAGTCAAAATCCACCTCAATCCCCTCCAATCCCCTTGTGGGAGGGATTAACCGAACAAGCCCTGAGGAGGAAAGTTGTAACACTGAATTTGAGGAAGTTACTGCTTCAGCTTACTGTCAAAATATTGTGCGCCCACAGCTGCAGTTTCATTATCATCAGATCAGACTATGGAAGTTCTAATTTTAGTGTTACGTCATAAAAAATTTCTTGCACATACTATGTTATGTTAGTCGTTTGACGTGTGCCATTGTGCTTGTGCAGCTCGGTGCAAATAACACAGCAGAGGACCCCAAATATGACAGTGGCCCTTCTCGTACATGTAGAGATCCCACGATCCAGGATTTGATAGATGACTGCCCTTCTTTTGATCTTGGCTTCTAATGGAAGTGGAAGGTACAGCTCTATTTTGTACTCGTACTGCATAATCTTTACTCCTACGAAGACGTCTACCTCTCTCCTATCTTCGTCAGCAATTTGTATGCCGCCCCTGACCCTGCTCCTCCTTATTCATAGAGCCAGATACTATACGATTTTATTATTTATAATAACTTAGGGAGAACTTGCTAGTCACATTAGATAACATAATCTGGGATATTTGCTTCGCATATTGCACATAGTGAAGCATGTCTGAACTTGACCGATCTCGAAGCGCATGCTTTACTTGCACAAAACTCGTATTTTGGGCATGTTTGACATGCCGCGTTTTGAAGCCACAAATCAGGATGAAAGTAAAAAAAATCTTGAAATATCTTCCGTGGCAAACTTCAGTTCTGATAGGCATATGGGACATATAGCCAAGGAAACGCAGCTTCTGTGAAGACATGAACCGGTCACCATCGACCATCCATGACTTGGTAGAATCATACTGACCTACGTAACAAAAACCCACGCCTTTCACAGCAGCACAGTAGAAGTTTCTCCTTGCCCCTTTCGTCTCGCCGGCAGCTGGCCATTGCAGCACGTGGTGCCGTGGTGGTGAATTGGATTCACGCGCCTACGTCCCACTCGTGGACCAGCAGCTGCTGGATCTATCTATGTACTACTGGTTAGGTAAAACCACCGGCTGCTACATGCCCAATCGAGCATGCAGGCTGCAGCTCACAGCCCAATACATACGAGGCAACTTCCAGCTTCCAGGCCTAACCCGCGTACACTTGTTCGCTTCTCTGCTGCCAGATGGGAAGCTGTGCAAAGCTTTTGCACGTTCTCTAAAAGCCTTGCACGTAACAGGAAAACGCACAGCCTGTGGCAAGCCGAAGATTGCTCTGTGCAGTCCATTCGAGATCTATCGCGTGGATGGATTCAGAAACGAAAATATCTGTGCGGAAACTGTTGACTCCTGTGGTTTCCTTTGCTTGCTTGCTGAGCTTTGCTTTGCATTGTATGCAGGATGCCGTGCATGGCTTGGGGCGGACCGCGTCACGAAACGATCAAATCTCTTGATTGTTGGCGGGAGATCAGGCAAAAGCAGCAGTTTTTCTCAAGAAATTAAGCCGTTGAGCGGGTGAAGGAATGATCTTAAGTGTGGGTGGTCACTGTACAGTTTTTTACTCTTGTCTTGCGTCCTTGTTTATGTTAGGGAGTGATTGCTTTGCCTTTTGTTTTATATATATATATAGCATGGCCTTTTTTTTTATAAAACCATAGACTGTAACATGTGCTTGCAGTGAAAAGCCATGGATGCTGTTTATAGAATGGAAATCTTGTGGATACATTTTTGGGGCGTGCTACGCGTCCGTCGAAAAGATCAGCCGGGTCGCAACCCGTCAGATTTACCGCATCAAGTGGCCGAACGCGTCTCCACTACTGCAACACAGCTCTTGTTGCGGAATTATTTCTGCAACACATGTCTTATTGCAGATTTTTTTTTTGCAACTGAGGGTTTGTTGCAATTTTTTTGCAACATAAGTCTTGTTGCAGAAAAATTTCGCAAGAAAAGTTTTGTTGCAAAACGTAGACCTGTCGTAAAGCATTGTAACACCGCATATGTTTCAGAAGCATAGCTCTTGTTGCAAAACCGAGATCAACAAAGCATCCTATGCGGGACCTCACCTGGATGAGAGTCAGCAGGGGAGGTGGCGGACGCGGCCGCTGTGATCCGCCGGGTGATGGTAAGTGTTTCCCACACTTTTTTACATTGTCTGCGATTTTGTGGAAATCAACGTTTTTGTCTGAGACTTATCTCAACAACAGAAAATCTATATGGGCTTCTTTGATTCGCAACATTTGTCTACGATTTTGTGGAAATCAACGCTTTTGTTTGAGACTTGTTTCAACAACAGAAAATCTATATGGGCTTCTTTGATTCGCAACGTTTGTAAGACATAAGAATAGGAAGAACACAGAATCAAAATGATATGTGTTCTTAAATTCTACGACCTTTGTTGCGAATTATAAGATGTTTATATTTTAATATGAACTACATCTAGATTAAAATGAGTGGACAAACATACTAAAACGCATCTATATACACCTGATTTGGAAAAAAGTTACAACATCTTATAATTTGGAACGTAGGGACTAGGGAGAAACTATAGGATTAGCATCAAATAGTGTATGACCCAATCCAATAAAAGTAAGGAGTTTTGTAACAGAATGTGTGTGGATGGATTTTTTTCTTCTTCAAAAATAGAGTTCTTTTTTTGAACATCAGTACAGACGCAAGCGCTCATACATACACGCATACACTCAACCATATGAATGCACACACGGATACCCTACCCCTATGAGCAACTCCGAGAGACTGAGCCGACATATCATCTTGAGATTTTACGAAATCACCATAGACGCATCGCATGAAATCCTAAAATAAATGTAGTAATGCGAGCACCAGGACTTGAATCCTGATAGGCTGGGGATACCACTGTCACTTTAACCATCCAACCACGGGTTGGTTCACATAAAGAAAAAGGTCCTAAGATTTGAATCATGTGGACGAAATGACGTGCACAGGCTAAACTCAGGATAAACTGTACATGAAATTCGTTTGAACCAAGGACCTAGAATTGTCACAGCAAAATGTTTTTTGAATTTTCACGCAGGGGGGGGGGGGGGGGAACCCCTCCGCCACCTGAATATATTGCGTAAAGAGGCACAACCCCTGAGGTCAGATTACATAGAGACGGAGAGATATACAGGGGAGAAGAGGAGAACTACATCAGACTAACTCGCTCCTGTTCGAAGCACTGACAGCCAAACATCTATGTGGGAGCGATCGGCAACTTTCAGCTGAGCACGCCAGAGCACCGCCTCATCCCTGCAGGCCTTCAATGTAGCAACAAGGGACTGCGGATCCTCTCTGAAGACGACAGCGTTCCGTCGCTTCCAGAGCCTCCAGCAGCAGAGTAGGACGAAGGCGGCCGGCGAGGCATCACCAACCGCCGGAGAGACATCCAGGCGGTGAAGAGACCCAACCACAGCCCCATCTGGGGACATGCCGACGCTACGCCAAAAATGCACCGCGGACGGGCAGCCAAAAATGAGATGGTTGGCGGTCTCAAGAACAGCATCACAGCAGGGGCACCCTGCCTCCGCCGCCGTGAGGATGGTCTTACGGCAAAGCACATCCCGTGTGTGGATGCGAGACATGGAAAGCAGCCACCCGAAGAATTTGACTCGCGACGGCGCCCGGGACGACCAAAGGAAGGACGCCGACGGAGACTCCACCCCACCGAAGCGTGAGAGGGCGTAAACACCACGGGACGAGAGACCTCCACCGGGGGCAGCGCACAGAGCGGCGACTCGGGAGTCCGGTCCACTTGCTGGGGGGGAATCATCCATCAGTAGTTGGACAGCAGCGCACTCCTCCACGGCCCGGGGGGTGAGCCGGGGCACCAGCAAGGAACGCACCCCCTGTCTACGCGCCGCCCACACCGAGGTCTCCGAGCAGGCAGCGTGGGTGTAGAGGGCAGGGAAGGCAACCCGGATCACCCCACAGGCGAGCCAGTCGTCGTGCCAGAATGAGTTCGCTCTCCCGTCCCCCACAACGACCCTTGTGAGGGATCGGTAGACGGGCAGCAGACCTAGGAGGGCACCCCAATGCTCGCCTTGGAGGGGGGAGCGGCCGCGCCCGAGGAGGGCCCGTCCATCCAGCTGGCCCCAAACCCAGGAGGCCCATCGGGACGGCACACCGGAGTGAAGGCGATGAAGCAGCTTGAGGAGGAGGCAATCATTCTAGACTCGAAGCGCCCGGACTCCGAGCCCTCCCTCCGCCTTGGCCCGACAGACGCGGTCCCAGGCGACGAGGCATTGAGCACCAGAAGCTCGATCTGCAATATTCCACGGGAACGCCCGGCGTAGCCCGTCCAGCCTAGAGACAACGGCCGGCGGAAGACGCATGGCAGCCATGGCATAAGTGGGGATGGAGTCCAGGACCGCGTTGATGAGCACCAAGCGCCCTGCCGGGGATAGCAGCCTCGCCCGCCACCCCGCCAAGTATCGATCAACCTTGGCGAGCATGGGAGCAAAATCTTCGAGCTTGAGCTTGTCGCAGGAGAGCGGCAACCCCAGATAAGTTTGTGGGAAGGAACCCACCGTGCACTCGAATGCAGCCACCACGGCCTCGAGCACCTCCGGGGCAACATGCATGGGGACGAGAGTGCTCTTGGTGAAGTTGATGACGAGGCCCATCGCGGAGGCGAAGAGGTCAAGGATGCCACGCAGCCGAGTCGCCCCCTCCGGGCAGGCGCGCATTATGATCAGAGTGTCGTCGGCGTACTGGAGCACCACAAGCGGCACCCCCTCACATAGCGGATGTCGTAGAACCACGTCCGCCCGGATCATGCGCTGGAGCACGTCGGCGACCAGGAGGAACAAGTATGGGGAGACAGGGTCCCCCTGCCGCAGCCCCTTGCGGACGACGAACCACCTCCCAGGCACCCCATTCAGTAGGACAGCAACCTTCGAGGACTTGAGAATGAGATCCATCCAATCACAACAAGCTGCCGGGAACCCCCGAACCTCCATGATCCGTCGAAGGCTGGGCCAGGCAATGGAGTCGAAGGCTTTGGCGAAGTCGAGCTTGAACACCAGCGTCGCCCCCCCCCCCCCCCGCTTATAGCATCACTGAACGAGCTCCGCCGCATAAATGAAGTTCTCCGAGATGTTGCGCCCGGTCAGGAAGTCGGACTGATTCGCGTCGATGAGTTCGCCGACCTGACACTGGAGACGCGAAGTCAGCCCTCGACAAAGGATTTTAACGTCCCCGTTCTGAAGAGAGACGGGACGAAAATCGCCAGGTGAAGGCACGCCCTCCTTCTTGGGGAGCAGAGCGATGAGGGCCCTGTTTATCCCGTCGAGGCACGCGGTGCCGCCATGCACCTCGTCAAAGAAGCGCTGAAGGTCTCCAGAAACCGCCGACCAGGCGGCCTGGTAGAAAGCGGGGCCAAGCCCGTCCGGGCCAGGGGTGCTAGTCCGGTCAAGCGCGAAGACCGCGGCGCGGATCTCCGCCCTGGAGAAGGGTGCCACCAGCGGCGCACCGTCGACCGTAGGCGCGCCGGCGTACAGGGACACCAGGTCGAACCCCCAGGAGGTGCGGGGGGGAGGGGGGCAGCAGGTTGGAGTAGAACCACCGCAGCGCTGCCTCCTTGGCGCTGTGATCAACCAGCTCAACGCCGTCGACCGCAAGCACCCGGATGGCGTTCCCCCGACGCCGCTGAGACGCCCGGGCATGGAAGTATCCGGTGTTCTCGTCACCCTCCGCAACGGCCCGACACTTCCCCCGCTGTCGCCAGTAGGCGGCTTGCCGCGCCATAGAGCTAGCCAACTCAAGGCGGGCATCACTCCGCAGCTCGGATTCGGCCAGGGAAAGCCGCCGGTGCTCCTCCAGGTAATCTAACAGGTCAATCAAGAACCGATAGTTGTTATCAAAAACAGGAATGAACTTGTGTTGTCGTTTCCAAACCTTGGCCGCAGACCTGAGACATTTCTTCTGGCGGGCAAGGCGAGTCGCAGCACAGGGAGAGCTAGGGGCACGCGACCAGGACGGCAAACCCACAGGGAGGAACAGAGGGTCCAGCAGCCAGGAGGTTTTGAAAAAGAAACGCCCCGCCGACGGGATGCGGGTAGAGACGGAGACAACCAGGGGGACGTGGTTGGAAGTGATTCTGGGGCGAGAAGCAAGCGTGGAGTCTGGGAAGAGGGAGTCCCAGGCTGCGTAAAAAAAAGCCCGGTCGAGCCGAGCGAGAGTGGGAGGATCACGTTTACTAGACCAAGTGTACAAGCGATCAGTGAGAGGGAGTTCCAGCCATGCCAGGGCGTTGATCATGGCGTTGAAAGCGGACGCGCGGCTGGCATCAAAACGATCGTTGTTCTTCTCCCTAGGCATGCGGATGAGATTGAAGTCCCCGACGATCAACCTTGCCCCATCAATGGAAGGCGACAAGGAGAGCATATCATCGACAAAAGCCGCAGTAAGAGAGTGGTCAGCCGGGGCATAGACGTTAGTTAGGGAGAAGGAGAGGTCGGAGACCGTGGAGGCAAGCTTAGTGGTAATAGAAAAACACGACCGAGCGCAACTGACAAGGGACAGCTTACGGGGATCTCAAGCTGTGATCACTCCCCCACGAGACCCATCAGTGTCCGTAGTGACAAACTCCGAGAGATAAGGGCGGAGGAAGGACTAAGCTTTGAACACATCAAGAGCCGTGAGTTTGGATTCTTGGAGACACACCACAGTGGGGGACGCGGACGAGATAGAGTTACGAACGAGATCACACTTATCAGTGTCCCCAAGGCCCTGAACATTCCAGAAAAAGAAAGACATGCATTGAACGCGACTAGCCATGGACACCAGCAGGCACCCAAGGGGGGATACAAACACACACGCTACAACGGGAGTAAGACACCATGTCACCCATCCTAACAGCGAAAAGGGAAGAACGAAGAAGCAACAAGCCCCGGGCAACACAGCCGGGAGCGGAAACAACCAGGACTCTAATCATGAAGAGGAGCCGACACCGACGAAGACTTGACAGCAGCCGCCGCACACAGCCCCGCGACGGACGCCGAAGACAGAGGCTGCACCACTGCATCGATGACACGGTCGCGCGCCGCCTTGGCCTGGAGATGGGGAGAGCACCCAATCAGGGCGTCCTTAAGAGCACGACGCTTGGCCGCCTTGTCCGCAATCGGAACGAACGCGCCCGTGTCAGCCAGAGCCAAACGCGCACTCGCCGCTCCGCCTTCTCCCCCAGCCCTGCAAGCCGCGAGCCCGCGCCAGGAGCCGCCGCATGGCTATCCATGCAAGGCAGGCCCAACCCCCCCCCCCCCCCGCACCATGCAGGCAACGTCGTCGGCCAGCTCAGTGATTTGCACCGAGGAGGCAGAGCGAGGGGAGCCCCAGGCCACCACTAGGGGGCCGTCCTCACCAACCCCACCGGCGAGCGCCCGGCGAGAGACGGCACCGGGAAGGGGAGGGGCGCCCAGGACCCGCAGGATGGAGTCAAGGGCATCGCCACCGCCTCGGCTGCCGAATCTGCCGACCGGGTGAAACGCCGGGGCCGCGATGTCGCCGTGACGGCCGCCGCCCATCGGGCCGGTTGTGGGCGAAGGGGGGCGGCGGGAAGCTGAAGAAGGGCACATACTCGCCGTTCGCGTCGAAGGAGCGAGACATGGGCCAGACCGCGGCAGGCTCGATGGAGATGGCGCGTGCCTCGAACGGCCCTCCCCACGGCCAAACGTCACACAAGATGTTCCGTGTACGCTCCAGCAGGGCGACGACACGGATCGTGGCGAGCTCGTGGCCGGAGAGGGCGCGGGGGTTGATCTCCAGGACACTCCCGAACCCTGAGAAGGCCGCGGGGATGCAAGTCGGGGTCACGTACTCCGCAGGGAAGCCCGTGGCAGCCAAGAGGGCGCACTGCCGAGCACGCTGCGGAACGCGCCCGTACAGCTCCTCGCGATGGAGGTCGATGCGGGCGCCCTGGAAAGGCAGCGGCTGGTTGGTGATGGCCTCCTCGCGATCAGCCCAGGAAGCAAAATGGAGGTAGCAGACGCCGACCGACGAGGGCACCGTGTCGAAGGAGAGGTGCCCTAGGTCGCGCAACATGGCCGACTGCACAGCCGACGTCGCGTTGACGAAAGCGTTGGGGGGCTCGATGGAGACGACAGCAAGACGGCGCGCGACCTCGAGGTCTCCGAGAGGCATAAAAACATCCATGGCATCGGGGCGCTGGGATTCCGCTGCAACGGACACCCCACTGCCCGAGGAAACCTCGGAGCCGGAGGAGGTGGAGAGGCGCGAAGAGCTATGCGGCGACGGCGGGTCGCGAGGAAGAAGCAGCTCTGGTGGTGGCGCAGGGGCCACAACGCCCAGGACGACCGGCTGC
Source organism: Aegilops umbellulata (assembly GCA_032464435.1). Taxonomy (NCBI): domain Eukaryota; kingdom Viridiplantae; phylum Streptophyta; class Magnoliopsida; order Poales; family Poaceae; genus Aegilops; species Aegilops umbellulata. Next base: position 340,562,549 of record CP136058.1, read on the forward strand.
GGATGGTCGAGCTCAACCAGCGCATGGAGGGCGGGGGGGACAGCGGCGGCGAGTGGACCACCGCGTCCAGCGAGATATCACGCGGCGAAGGCGGAGGGGAGCGGGCCCGCGGGCTGGACTCGCCCACCTCGAGGCGCCTCGGAGCGAGGGCCGATGGCAGAGGGCGACGAGCAACGGAGGGGTAGGGGGTTTGGCGACGGGGGAGAGGCGGGGGCGGGATCGGCGGGGGGGGGGGGGGGGGGCGGAGTGGGGAAGCAGCGCGGCTTGGCACGACGGACGGGCGAGGAGGGGCCATAGGACAGGAACGGGAGCGAGCGCGGTGGCCGGAGCGGCGGCAACGGCGGCAGCGCACCGGGTCCCGACAATCAACAACGAAGTGCCGCGTCGAGAGGCAGCGAAAACAGCCGCGGAGAGAGAGCGAGGGAGGGGAGGGCGCGACTGCGGGCAGGGGGCAGGGGCAGAAGGGGATAACAACGCGGAGCGATATGGGCTCTTGTCCCCAGCCCCGGGAGCAGGAGAGGGCGAGTTAAGGCCGAGGGCCCCCACATCCAACGCTCCAATTAACGCGTCATAACTGGATAGGACGGGCGACGCGGCGCGGACCAGCTCCACCCCCTGGGCAGAGACAGTCGGGTTACCCGCTCCCTCCCCAGCGACCGAAGTAATGGAACCCAGCATGGCTTCAGCGGGGACAGGGCAATCCGGGGGCGAAACGTGGCACGCGATGGGACGGGGCAGAAGAGCGGGAAGGCATGACCTAGGCGGAGGCAAGCGGCTACGAGCCGAAAGGCTACGGCGGCGCCCATGCGCATTAACCGAGCGCTTGAAAGCGGCTGGTGGGGCGGACGCGCGGGACTCGAGGGCGATCGAAGCCACAGCGCGCGGCTCGGCCACCGACAGACACAGCTTGAGCTGCACCGCCGCCGACGCGCTGACGCCGGACTACCATGAGCTTGGCGACAGCCTCGCTAGCCACCTGGATGGAGAAGATCAGGGGCTCCGTCTGCACCGCCACAAGGCGAGCGGGGCGCGCGCAGAAGAGGATCGAGACAAGGGTGAAGAAAGAGAGACAACGGAAAGAGGGGGGGCCCGTCGCGGGGACGACCACCCACACCGTCCCGGGACGGAGAGGCGAGCCAGGACGAGGGTTGAAGACGACGCTGGACCGAAGGGAGGAGAAAACACGGTCTTAGAAGGCTTTACCTGGACGAGGCACGACGCGGAAAGCTCTCCCCGAAGCGCGGGACTTCTTGCCGCCGTCAGAACTGCCAGGTCGACGGCCCAGAGCTGGAGCAGACGGCGCGGTGGGCAGCGAGGGGTGGGTGGGGGGGGGTGAGTGGTGGCGGGCGGGGTTGAGGTGGGCGGGGCGGCGGTAGGGCGTCGGCGGGTCGCCTGGCCTGTCGCCAGAGCTCACGCCCGACTCCATCCGCGTTTTCTAAAGTTGGGCCTTTGTCACAGCAAAATGTTAAAGAGGTCTACTTTTATACATACGTTTAGTATACGTAAATAATGTTTGAAGCAATGAGTAGTATTGTTTTTGGTGGCGGAGTGAGTCACACATCTGGCTCAAGTGGAAGGTGATGTGGCGGCATCAGCGGGGCACACCGCCCCCTGCCTACCCCACCCCTCCCCTCACACCACTCCAAGCAGAAAACAGCAGCAAATTAAAAAAAGAAAACCAAAAGGAGACGAGGAGAGAGAAACCTATGGATAGGATTCCACAGATTCCCATCGAGATCGAGGAGGCCGCGAGACGGCACGGATCCTCCCAGTCCCATTCTCCCTCCCCTCGCCCCCAGAAACGGAAAACCGGAATAAAATCGTAGTCAAAGACGGACGGGGAGGACGAGCAGCAGCGGAAATCCAGCCTTCGGAAGCACGGCGCTGTCAGCCAGCCAAGGTAAGAAGAGGCGCGCGCGCCTAACAAAAATGACGAGAAAATTCTTTCTTTTTAATTTCATTTCACCAGTAGTAACAATAATAATAAGTAACTAAAATATCTGTCTTTGCGTCTGATTGTTCCCCTTGCTTTGCTTTCACGTCATTCTCCGGGGGGAGCAGACAGACAAGCAACGCAACGCAACGCAAGGGAGAGTGCTCCGATCCCATCCCCTGCCTGCCCGCCCGCAGTCTCCGCGAGCTCTTCTCCCCCACTTCCTCCATTTATTAGGGCCAGGCCAGGTTCACTTGTTGATCCACTCATCTCACCTACTAGCTCGTAGCCGGCCGCAGGGATCAGCGCCTTCCTCTTCGCCGCTCACGTTTCCAGGCGCCTGTCTCAGAATCTTCATCCCGTGGGTGGGGCTCACTCGTCCCGGCTTCACCTCTCGCCGATCCAGGTCAAGCGCCCTCGCCTGAAAATTTTCTTGGTCCATGATTGCCCATGTCATGCCATCATTTGATGGAGTCGAGGTTTGTTTGGGGTTAAAAAGATGCGTCAATCCGAGCTGTTCCCCGGGCCAGATCCAGTCGCCATGATTCGCCTGCTTCCTTGATAGGGGTCGGGGTCGGGGTCGGCGGTCTGTCGGCGGCGATACTCGCGTAATCTTTTACTACTACTTCCCTTCCGAAGTTACACTCCCACCGGAATTAGTAGCAATGGTTACTTTCTTCCTGGCGATGGATGGAGATAGTAATGGTTGCTTCCTTTGGGCCTTTGGGGAAGCAGCATAGGATACATGGTACTACTATCATTTACAGCGTAGCACTGTCCTATATCTGGCATCGAAATTAATTTCGACATGAAGCAGTTCACTGGGAACGTTTGTGGATGGTTTACATCATAAGCTTGAGCTTATCAAATGATTTTGGGAATGTTTGTGAGTTCCGTTGTGGCTCTCATCTCTTACAGAGAGAGCGTTTTGCTGCTACACTACTATCTTCACTTTGAAACATGTACGACCTAATGCTGACGGTCAACTTCCTGATGCGCAGGCAGCTTCTTCACATGCGAGACTGATGGCGGCGGCAGAAGCGAGAGCTGCTTGGCAACGGGCCGCCAACCGCTGCTTATTTCAGGAGGATGCAAAGAGAGCCCCAAAACTGGCCTGCTGTCCACCGACAATGCAACAGCATGAAGCAAACAGCGGGAACCCCACCAGTCCGCGAGACTGCCACATCCCGAATTTCATGCATTTGAACTGGAACCCGATGAACACCAACCAGCCAATAGATGCGTGGTTTCTTCAGCTGCAGCCCAATTTCGGGTGCCCCAAGGTGCTTTCTGGTGACCATCTGAATTACATGGGCGGAGAAGCCAATGTGAAGAAAGTGGACAGTTTCTCGCCTGTCTCTACGCTTGACGACATCAGCACCAAGAAGAGCGAGTGTCCTTCTGATCCGCCGTGGATGGTCTCGACAGCTTTTATGAAGCAAACATCTGAAGCACCTTGCGAAGGGTGCCCTCAAACGAGTCTCAAGTGCAGAGGAAATTCCAATAACTTCCTTCACGAGGATAAAGAGGTTATGGACTTCAAAACTTTTGACCCTTTGTTTCCGAAGAAACCAAAGAAGGCATGCTATGAGATGGATCCACCTTGGGAACAAGACAGGAAGTCTCAGCCCTGGTGGCAAGTAGCTGACGAGGAAGGACTGGCTTCGCTTGTTGCAGAAAGAGCAATGCAGCACATTGAGAACAACGATCTGCCAAAACCCACTCAGATGGTGCGTATTCATGGGGCAAAATTGAACGGCCATGAAAACAAGGATAGCTGTGGGAATTCATCATCTTCTTCTGGTAAAGAGTCGCAGCCTCAACTACACGACACTATGATGTGCAGCTATAGCCTCTCAAGCACCAATGAGATGAATTCATCTGACGGTGGAGGCTGGCAACAGTCTCACAAAAATGATGCGCATGGGTATGTGTGGTTTCATTTGCCTTGTTTCATAACCATCAAAACTACAACCAGGAGCCCTCCTTTGTAGATTTGCACGCCATACATACTTTCTTTTCTTTTATTATGTAGTTTTCACTACAAGGAATCTTTTATAGCTCCATCATCTACATATTACACCCTACCCTATTTAGGCTGAAATTAAAGGAACAGGCTGTTAATTTAGCTCCAGTCTGTATATATGTAGTGAATCTCTGTCAGTCCTTTGTGCGTTGTCATAATCAAAATTGCAAGCCAGTTAAACTTGTTTTCGGTAATTTTGCGACAAGAACAAAAAAATTATTTTGGATAAAAGGTAAATGCACCCGGATAAAAGTTGACTGATTTTAATTTTAATGTAATATGGCATCATGTCCATCACTGTTATATTTCTTTACGGAGGGAGCATAATGTTATTATGTTATTCCTGGAAATACCTCATGTGCCCTTTCCTTCATCCAAGCTTCTTCCAGATTTCTGCGTATTTATTTATATCATTACATTACATTTGAAATGCAGGGGCACACAGGATTCATATAGTAGTGGTGATCATACACCAGGCAGCAAGCCCACATATCAGAATCAGAAAGACGCCGAGAGGGCCCAGCTACTGGACGCTCTTCGTCATTCGCAGACACGGGCTAGGGAAGCCGAGGTGGCTGCCAAGAATGCTCATGATGAGAAAGACCATGTCGTCAAGCTATTGTTTCGTCAGGCCTCGCACCTCTTTGCGTGTAAGCAGTGGCTGAAAATGCTGCAGCTGGAGAACATATGCCTCCAGCTCAGGCTGAAAGAGCATCAGATAGCAGCCATGTTCCCGGAGCTTCCCTGGACGGTGATGAAGGAGGAGAAGGCGGACCCAGAAGGGGAGCGAAAAGGCAGGGCAAAGAAGAAAGGCAGGAGGCAGAACAAGGAAGGTGGCTTCTGCAAGGCCATCATGTTTGCAGTTGGCGTAGGCATCGTTGGCGCCGGATTGCTCCTTGGCTGGACCTTTGGGTGGCTGCTGCCCAGGTTGTAAGTTCTTCTACCTAGCGTGCAGTTCGACGAATAGGCGGTAGGTAAAGCTCCCAATATCTGCTTTGTGGAGTAGGAGGATGAGATGATGGAATTCTTAGAACCACTCGTATTTGGAAGCCTTGCTGGTGATATCTCTCCGCGGTCCACGCCACGCCTTTCGTGTATATATAGGAAGGGTTTTAGTGTACATATTTGCCAGAAATAGGTATTTCTGGTACACCTGTTGGTTCCATGGGTGATGGGTTGAAGGTGTAAATAGTGTGCCTGAGTGGTGGTGGAACTTCAAAATCAGTCGACTTGAACGGTGTGTAAGCCTGTACTGTAAGTATCTGTTTAGACAATGTGTACTGGAAGCATATGTAACTTTGTTGTATTCTTGATGTAAGAGTTGTTGTATTAGTCGCTGGTTGGTAGCGACTACATGTAAACCTGGGCTGCAAGCCTATAACTTGGTTCTTTGTTTAATGTATGTAAAAGAAGTTGTATTACTCAGCTTGGTGTTGACTAACTGAGCACACAATTTGGTGGCAATTTCATCTTTTTGTTGTTGTTGTTGATGATAATTTTAAGTTACCAAGAGCTATTTTAATCTCAGAAACCAAATTTATCGAGCAGTAAGAGTTGCAGGAGTAGCTCTTTCTTTCTAGCTACCTCCAAAAATTAACATATGTGAAACAGATTGTATCGAAACCTCCAACAGAATATCTTTGAACAAGGATATTTACAAAGAATCTATCCTTGTCAGGAAATCATTCCACAGACTGAACTGATACTAGTATTACAACAGTGAGGGGGAAAAGAAAAACAGTTTCGCACTCAACAGTGAGTGGCAAACGGAAATTGCACAGCAACGCTTCATCAGCACTCGGTAACTGATTACCTATCCAGGCCACGGCAACGAAACGCGCAGAGATGGCTCCCAAATCCAGAGATGACATCCACCAGACCTCCATGCCCAGCAACAGCTGCCATCTGTAACGGCATGGGTAGCAATCAAGTGAGAACAGAATTTCCAGCCCCAGATATTGGAAGATGACACAGATCCAAGAAGTGGTCTCCAGTGAGCACCAAAAGGGACATGGATACATACCCCGGATGAATGCATGGAGACGGAAAATGCCGATGGAGGAGCGCACTTTATTTGCGAAACAACAACCCCGTTGATCGTAAAACGGGAGAGCGCAGGTTCAGCGCCGACCGCTAAAATCTGAATGGGCGTGAATGAAAAGGAAAAATGCAGAAACAGTTAGCATGCTATTGGAAGCAAAAGATTTGAGATAAATCATGCATGCCACTTTGTTGTTTATATTACTCATCTCCCTTTTTCACATAAATAGCCTGGTAAATCTCCAATAAAAGATAATGTGAAAACAATGGGGCATTTCTCGGAAGAAGAATACGGACTATTTTATCTCTATTTGAAGTGTTGTCCTTACATTCTCATTTCAATTCTCTCATCCAGCAACATTGCACATTATAATTTGCCAGCCACAGACTAAAGAGCATTAAAGACAAGTCGCCTTTTTATTGCATACTTTCTGCACGTAGATGGTGGATCTCAAGAGGAGATCCACTAACATTTTTTCTGATCTGCAAAGTCTGTATTATGCAACTGCTTGAGAGCTACTTGGTCTTAGTTCGGCAGTCAACCAAATCTCAAATGCTTGGAAAAGGGTACCGGTGTCCTTAGCGATAAATCTCGAACAGTCTTTTCTGATAAATCATACACAAGTGGGAATTGTTGTTCGCCTTGACCATATCAGATGCATGGAAATGATTGAAGTAATTGGATATGTGGGTGTCCAGTTTGTTATAGCCATAGTGCTTGCTAAACTCACTAGAGGGAGGCATATGTCTCTAATATTATTGCATGTCCACCTTTAGGCCAATGACAAGCCGCTTCTAATGATGGGCATTGAGTAACCTTGGAAGTTCACCACACACTGATCATTTCCTGCCCATCTACAAACTAGTGGTGAGCTATTTCTATTAATGAGCATTGGATAGCCTTACCAGTTTACGAGGCATTACTACAGTGGATGTTTCTTATCCATCTTCAAACTAAATAGTATGAGTTATTTCTAACAATGAGCATCGAGCAACCTTACCAGTTTACTGCACTAGTTTAGTGGCCATCTGAATCATGAGTTACACTGAGTCATTGACCAATTTATTGAACAAAAAGGAAGGTCCATTGACCAATTTTACTAAACGTGTTCTCGGTTAAGTTTTGGTGTTATGAGTTTTAGTTACTGTCTTATTTATATTTTGAATCGGTGAAAAAAAGAAGTGTTCTTCTATAAAACTCATAGTTATGAGCATTATAAAAACTGTTTTATTTTCAAGTTTTATTCCAACCTAGCCAGCTAACTAAAGGTCTTACTTCGGCAGGGAGTTAACAAATGAACATGTACAGATTAGCACTTACTTGATTTTTGTCAAACAACAGATCTTGAACAGGAGCACCACAATCTGCGTTAAAGATGCACTCATTTGAAAGAAGACTCCAAACTGATATACCACTAGAAGTACCACAAGCCTGGGAATGGTACAACCCAAAATAAAGTAAGATACATAGCGTATAGCAAAAAACATGGCTAAAACTAACAAACACTTAGTATCTATATGAGCTAGATGTGCTCAATACCAGCCAACTTTCACTCGCATCAATGGCAATGCAACCGACCCACGAGCCCTCAAATTTCTTGTTCTTTACTGGATGTATCGTCTGCGTACACTTCCCACTTCTGCAATCTGGAGTGTCCACAAAGAGCATGAATAAGAATGATGACAGAATAAAGAATAAGCATGATGACAGAATAAAAGCCTGCCAAACAGCCAAAGTTGAACTTATATGATAAATTTTGTTAGCATGTTGCATCAGTCTTATGGCCAGAGAAGTAAAATTAATACAAGCAGAGATTGCTATAGCGTGTTGCGTGTTTTTTCTTTGAACGAACTAGAAAGGCAGATATTGCTGTCAATACCACTAGGAACTGGAAGAGCACAGATGAGCCATATTTAAACAAAAAATAAATTTAAAAACTTTCTCGAATTGAGAGGATTGCTCACCCCAGATACGGGCTGTCCCATCCTCTGATCCAGTTACCACCTAAAAAAGCACAAGTTTGTCCATTAATAGCTATGGCAAATTCTAGCAGGTTTTCATAAGATAACGTTACAGTACTAAAATAATGAGCTAACCTGGTGGTTTGCCTCACGAACTGCGATACTATGCAAATAGTCAGTATGCCCCTTAAAGGTCATTTTACACTTGCCACTTTCCTGAGACAAGCAGACATGATCGAAATTATTGTCAGACACCTCCTCAAGCAATCACATAGAACATTAATACTATGGACATGGAAGCTTGTGACTCAAATGATTCTTAGGCAGAAGCATATTTCATTTTAATTAATTCAGGACTTCTATATGTCATATTTTACCTCAAGAAAATACATACCACATCCCAGCAATAAGCACATGCATCACCCGCTGCCGCGAAAAGAGATCCATCCTGTTTGAAAAAAGTGTAGTGGAGAAAATCAATATCCAACAGAACCAAATAAGGAATCAAGCATTCTACGAGAAGAATGAGGACAGACTGCACATAAGAGGCTGGTGTGCTGCTTGCTTTCTTCAAACAGTGTGAAAGTATGCAAATATGAAGTACTGACCTGTTTGCTAATTGCAATGGCATTATTTTCTGGTATTGGAGACCGTGCACCCCAAGGGCCTCTATAAATTGACAGAAACATATATGAAAAAATGGAGGGCGAAAGAACTGGTGTATTCCTCAGGAACAAAGAACTATCAGATCTGCATGTCCAATTGTTTAGTATGGAATCTTACTCATGCTGAGGGTTAACCAAGTCAAGTATTGGTTCAACATGATCCCCTGGGGAAAAATGCAATGGTAAAATATCATGAGAAAGATCAAAATAAGTGCTCTGCCTATTAATAAATAACCATTATTTTTAGGTAGCTTAGCTAAACAGATAATTTGTTTCACTCTGCACTCATAGTAATATATTTGACTCAACTCATTGACAAATTATCAACTTTTTCATCAACACAGGCCACAGTGATAATATTGACACAAAGCATCTGAAAAGCATTTTCAGTTTCATAGAAGTGAGCACAGCTATCGAGCACATTTACAATTGTTGATTTAGGTTTCATTCACGCTGTAAAATAGTAGTAAGTCTATACTTCTTTATTCAACTGTTGCAAATCAACTATATAAGATTAGACTGAGACTATGTACATGAAGCTGAATGTGCAAGATTGACACCTTTGCCAGTAGAAAAAATATAGCTTTTTCTTCTTACTGAAAGTACATCTATGTAAGAACAGCTAGTTAAACCCAATTCCAACTAATCTAGCAAACCAAGCCACGAATGAGAGCTCTGGTACATTACCTTGCAGAGAGAGTGGCAGAAGGCAGCTCTGCATCTCGTGCCATCTCCAACCCCGAATGTGGCCGTCATCCCCGCAGCTGTCACAAGCAACGGACCACGTTGTAAATTTTCCTTCTTGGGAACACTCTTGGCCGCCAATCCCGCGGCACCAACAGAGATGAATTGGTGAGAAAGAAGAAGCTTTTACCTGAAGAGCAGCGGCTGAATCGGATCGTTGTAGAACTTGGCGTCGTAGACGGGGCCGCTGTGCGCTTGCACGATGCAGACGGGGTCGACCAGCGCGGCGGCAGCCGGCTGAATCAAATCAAGGGGAACGGGGCGTTTGTATCAAATACGGAATAGAGCAGGGATGGGGGGAGAAGGGGGAGGCGAAACCTGGGGGGCGGCGTGGGCGGAGGCGGAGGAGGAGATGCAGGAGGAGAGCGAGAAGGACGCGAGGGAGCCGTCGCTGGAGGCGGCGGCGAGGAGGACGTCTGGGTCGGGTTCGTCGCGCTGGTCGTAGAAGACGGCGCGGAAGAGGGTGCGGCAGGAGAGGTCGCGCTCCCGCAGGATACCCCGCCGGTACGCCGCCTCGTCCCACTCGCGCGCGTCGAGCCCTGGCTGCGCCGTCGCCGTCGCCGCCGCCATCTCTCTCGCGATTTCTTTGCTGCTGTCTGCGCTGCTGCTTCTGCCTCCGGCAGTGAGGTACAGGGGGGCACAGGTCCGGAAAACGGCGGCTGGGCCTCGGTAAGAATGTGATGGGCTGGGCTGGGCTGGGCTGGGCCTCGCGTATATATGTATTGTTTTTCGAATCTAGAGGCAAACTGCCGAGAAGAGTTTGCAAGTTCAAAAAATGAATTTTAGGAGAGTTTCCCTATATTCATCTAAAAAAGGAGAGTTTCCCTATTTATATATGATCTCTTCATATAATTACTATGCATGGGAATGAATATTTGGTCTTTGATGTATTTGTGCTTATGAAGATTTTGACGTGGATCAAACGTTAGCAACGTCCACATAAAAATTTACCTTGTTCATATTTTTAAAATCCTCTTACTAAATTAGGTGGTTTATCAAAAATTTGGAGAACCAACAGTTGAGAATAGGCTTATAACTTTTGTCTCGAGTCAAATGGTGCAATTTTTGACCAAATTTGTAGGAAAATATATTCACAACTACAATATCAAATATATACAATATAAAAATATATCTTATTGTGTATTTAGTGTTACTAATTTTGTATTGTAGTTGTTTAAAGTTTTTTCTATAATTTTGGTCAAATTTTGCACCGTTTGACTTGCGAGAAAAATTATAGGCCTTCTTTTGGGAGACGGAGGTAGTACATGATATCTCATTCCTTTGTGCTTTTCCCAAAGTGTTGATGGTGCAATTTGGGAGTTAGTATTATTATTTCTGATCAGCCAAATTAATTTAAGTGTTAGTGGTCAGGCTATTCGGCATTTTCCCGTGAGTAATCTGTGATGTTGTGCGGATCAATTTCCCACTGCAACACAAGCCTATTTGATCGCATTCAGAGAGTTTTTTTTAGGATTATGATAAAGTATCTGATTTCTTTTTAAGAAACTGCAAGAACAATATATCGATGCTTGCTAAGACCAGATGATGAAATCACCATATAAGTATCATTATCGGCAGGGTCATCACCTCCTACTGAGAGAATACTTTGGATTCAACCAATGTTTTTTTAGGATTATGATACAGATTATCTAATTGTGAAGTCTTGCACTGGAAATTGGAGCTAACAGCTAAGAGAGAGTATCCCGAGCAATTGCAAAAATAGGGTATATTGAAATTTTCGGTACCGCATGCCATACACTCAGTTTGATGGAATTGCTTATCCTTAGAAGATCTTCCATAGTTTCACACATGAGTTTTTTTTTGTTTCACCCGGTCAATACTACATTTATAGTAAATTATTTTGGCTCCAATCTCTTGGAGATGCTATGTTTTTCTATTATTGGATCAATCACTATTTGGTGCAAATTCATGCAATAATCAATCCTATAGAATACAGGGAAGCATGCCAATGCAATTCAATCTTTATTCTATGATTGCACAGTAAGAATCTGGCAGATCAAAGAGGCTGAAACAATTTTTTTCATAGAAAAAACTATTTTGTATGATTTCACTCATAATTTCCTGAACAATTTCTAGAGTTGTAAAGGAGGCCTAAAAGGGAATGCATGGTTAGGGAAGATTAACTAGGCTCCAGAAAATTGGCAACTCAGAAATAATAAAAACATTACTACTACATATTACCTAGAAGAGATTTGTGCAAAGAAGAAGAGAGAAACACTTGATCTTTGTGTGTGCTTCGTTCAGTTTGCAGACTTTTACAGGACTTGTTGCTCCCTGAGACCACGAGACACGTCAGGCATGAACCGTCTATCTTCGAGTGGGCAACAGTACCACCATATATGCTGGTATTTTTGCTCTTTCCTTTTCTTTTGCCTGTCCATCATGCTGCCAGCTTCTCGCCCCTTCCCTCAACCCTGATCCTACACGGTGTCTGCGTCAGAGGGATGGGGGCAAACGGCAGGTTGCTGCTGCGTCGCGCAATGAATGTTTCCTCCTCCGAGGACAATCTCCCTCCCCCCTTCCACCATCACTACCTGTAACAGGCAGCAAAATCACATCACATGGATGAACTCATGATACAAAAAGAGAGGTGTACAAAGGTGTAATCCGCCGAGTAAGATACAGATGGACCTATGCATAATATGCGCATGTTGACAACACTCGGCCAATATTAGCAGTTTGAGTAGATTTCCACTGGACAAACTTCGCAGTGCTACTGACTATCCACATTCGGCCAAAGAAATCTTAAACACCAATTACTGAAAGTATAAGCACAAGTCTCCAGACGAATAGGAGGATGGTACAAGAAAAATCTCCGGCGCTGATTAAGTTTCTAGCTAATGTGTGGCTGGAGATATTACCTCGTATTTGGGAAACGCTTTCTCCAAAACTTTGCGTGCTTCTTGATCCCACTTGTCACCAAAGGCTGGTGCTACAACCCCACCATTGGCGATGTAGAAGTTGACATATGATCCAGCTAATCTCTGCTGCCCTAATGCCACCTGCAACCATCATATATTATCACCGTACAAGAACCAGTGAGATATCGCAAGCTCCTAAGGAGTACTTACTGAAAATATCTGTTTTGTCCAACAAATACCGGCAAAGCTGAAATTCATGTAAATTTGCTTAAGTTGTAAAGGAATTTAACATCGGGTGAACTAGGGTAAGTCTGCAAGAAAAACTGAAAAATATATGTATCAAATACCCTTACCAAGCCTAGAAATGGTTGTGCTTCTTCTTCAGTCATGTACAGTGGCCCAGGGACATGAATCTTGATAATATCTAACTCCCGGCCCTTGGCATCAGTGGTATTGGACAGAACGTCGAATGCGGCAGCTGAATGTTCATACTGAGGATCAGATTTGTCGTCGATCCATGATAAGAGGACAGTGGATGGTCCCGCAAAGCAGCATATGTTGTCAACATGCCCACTGATCATTTCATCCCCTGCAGAGTCAGAGGCTCAGTAGCAAGTGGATAGCAATGTAAGCACCAAAAGATACTCCCTCTGTAAGGAAGTATAAGACGTTTTTTGGTGTAGTTGGCTACAAAAAAACGTCCTACATTTTGTTACAGAGGGAGTAATTTAAGTAAATGGCACAGAAGAAAAAATCACTTTAGACACTACGAATATGGGGTGTTTTTAACTTTTAATAACATACCGTAAAGCCCTTTGGGTAACCATATGACCTTCGACACACCAAGATGAGTCTTCAGCTGGTTCTCTATCTCATCCTTACTCATGTGGGGATTTCTGTTCCCATGGCATAAACACTGCTCAGTGGTGATACAGGTTCCTGTGTAGAGGGGGAGGTGCCTTTGGTTTATGCAATAGGATGCAAATATTAGAGAGGTCTACAAAATCTAAATCTGAGAATCATAAAGATAAAATTTCAAATATAAGAGAGCTCTACTAAACCCAAACCTGAGAATCACAAGGATAAAAAAATAGCATAGGATGCAAGTATGCAGTACAGCACTTCTGCGACAAATAAAGTGGGGGAAATAGAATAGCCGGCACTTCTTATCTTTCAGCGAGCAGAAAGTGTTTTCGAAACATGGAAGAAGTTAACTGGGTTGATCATCTCCATGCTACCTTCTCCGTCAACATGAATGCTTCCACCTTCGAGAACAAAATTGGTTTCAAACCTAGGAATCCTCTCCAATTCCAAAACCTAAAAATAAAAAAATAGTAAGCACTACCCGGAATTCAAATGATTAAATACGACGAACTAGAGTGATAAGTTGCCAAAAATATTAAATGCATGTCATTTGGGATTTAGTATTTTTTTTTACCTTCCTGGCAACAAGGTTGTCTTCAGTTATATGTTCTTCATGTCCTGTGGATCCAAACAAGAAGTGTGTGTTGAATTCAATGCATGTTACCCATTAGCTGCCCAGAGCTCCAGAATTAGGGTGCAGTAACATGTAAATTGAAGCTTTACATGAAAAAAATAGCATTTGAATGCACCGAAAGCATGTGCCAACCATGTACTCACATAAAAAAACACTATGTGGTAGCAGAAAAAAATGAACAGTAATATCCAAAAATAAGACTCTAAGCCACATATTGCAACTTTACAGGTACATTGTTAAGAACTATGCAAGTATAACGATAAAAAAAGTATGGTAGTTCAAAATAATGGCAGGATATACCTTTTCTCCTATTGAGCTGATGATCTTCTGGCCCAAATAAATCATTATAACCTTGACAACAGCACAAATTAGATGTTGGTACATATTTCTTGATATCACAGACTGTGGAGATGGAGGTAGTACCTCCATATGCATTGTACTGCCAATCCACCCCTGCAATTTCTCTCCTCGATCTTGTGTCGCCTTCACGCACAACGAACTGATGATAGCACAAATAGTGGGTCAACAAAGCCAATTCCAGTGAGTACAGCGATTTCCTCCATAAAACAGAGAGGAGAATTCTTACACTGGGGCCCAAATCACGCAACCAGACAAGACAAGCGCTCATCTCTACCACTCTAACATTGGATTTATGTTCCATCAAATGGGCTACCCTCGCGTACTCCACGGATGCAAAAAATAGAGCAAGGTAAACCTCTAGGGTGAAAGCAACACAAATTGAAGCCGATGATATTCGTAATTTCGTATCCTGAATTTCTGACAAAGCATCCCGACAAAAAAAAGATTCTCTGATGGATGAGTCTGCATACCTGGGCAGCGTTACAGCATACAGTTACTGGCTCAAACCTTGAGATTGCATCTACAACATTTGCAAATGCTTTTTGAGCAGGGGCAGCCGCATCTCTCCAAAATCCTTGAGCATTCTGGCATATGGCAGTGCAGATATGTGAGCCTCGAGTGCAGATCTTTAACTGTCAGGCCATGCGAGTAATGTGGCAAGCATTTCTTCGGAAGAGCACAAAGGTAAACGGCCACGCAATTCCACACAGGCTAAAATCAGTAGTAACATCAACATGAAGGCGAACAAATGATACTAAAAAGATGAATTACTACCACATATAATTAACTACGTCCAATGTAGTCAACCATTGGTCCACTATATATCACTAGAAGAAATTTGTTTATAAAAACTACCAACATTGTGCAGTATGGTCCGCAATCACCAATTCACCATAACAACAGTACATTTCCGAAATGTAAAGACCGCAAATCGGCAAATGAATGAAATTTTGTGAAATTTTCATCATCTAGCTAGTGTTCCGTGTTGGCCTCCTTCTTGTAAATGTTTACAGAAGTAGATAAAACTTCAAGAAAGAGCAACCAGGTCTCTCAAGAGTCAAGACTCAAGAGCACCTCAGTACTGACCGGCCACCCAATCCAGCACTGGTCGTGCGGCTCCCACTCAGCCGGCATCCGGAAGCCGAGCGCCGCCGGGGTTCCATCAAGAACCTTCCTCTTCGCCCCTGCCTTGGACGCCGCGACGGCGGCTCGGTAGCCTCGCCGGAGAAGCCGGAGCTGGGTGGGCATCGATTCTCAGCTTTTTTTTTTTTTTTGAGACAATCTCAGCTTTGCTTCCTGCGCTCAAATCGGTCAGGGTGGACATCATCAACGTGGCACAAACCTGGCCAAATGGCCCGGCCCGACTGTAAAAGGGTCTGGGCAGGCCGTGCCGTGCCGGGCGAAGGCCTGGCTACAAGAGAGTGCCTCATCATTTATAGCCAATCTAACCACTCTTATAGCCAACATATATAATAATTAGTTATAAGTATGTGTTATTTTATTAATATATAATCCACTTTTCACTCTGGTATAGTGTCTAGGAGCACGTGTTGCAGCCGGCTCTTGCATGAGAGCCCGCTTACATTCTCTCTCCTTCAACTAAGGGCATGGCCAACGCTCCAACTTGGAGTGTTGCCCCATAGGAAAAGCTGCTGATGTGGAGGAGAGAAGGAAAAAGACTAGTGCCTGCAGAGATGAACGACCTCTTGCAGAGGAGACAGGTGCTTCGTCCAAAAGTGAAAGAAAGGAAGAGAAAAGAACCAGTCCGCTGCATGTGTAGAGGGAAAAACAAAAAAAGTATGACGCATGTGTGGTCCGGTCAAGCTATGCATGTATTGGATAGAAAAAATTATACCATGGTCTCAACCTACATGGCACATGGGGCAGCTACATGGTGTTGCCCCCATTGTACATGCCCTAAGTATAGAAATATTACTTTAGTTCTTACAGCCTGCTGACTGTACCTTATTGTACTTGCTCTTAGGTGGATTGAGCGTGCGCCACCATCACGTGTCGCGTTTTGGGTGTCTTCTCGGGATTTTCTTTTTTCTTCCTGCGTTTTCGGGTTTTAGATGGGTTTATTTTGGCTGTTTGGTTTTTGCCCAGTCCCCCTAGGTTTTAGACAAAACAAAATAAAAAAAATCACGCAAAAAGTGATTTTTCTTCCGTGAAGGGACAAAGTTGCTTCTCGCTGAGGCACAGATTTGCTTCAGCAAGAGACATAACTGTGCCTCTCGAAAAAGAGGGAAAAATGTTTTTCCTTTCACGATAGGCACAAATTTGCTTCTCGTAGAGACATAGGTTTGCTTCGCGAGAGACACAATAGTGCCTCTCGGAAAAGGAAAAAAGCAAAAGAAAAAACTTCTGCGAGAGACACAGATTTGCTTCTCGTGAAAATCATAGTTTGCTTCGTTGTTCCTCTCAAAGGAAAAAAAAGACTCGTTCGATCGCTACCCCGCCAGCTCCCCTTCGATCGATCGTTGTCAGTGCTTACAACATTATTATTTTCAAACCGGTTTACTAATTTTTCTATCTCTCCTGATTTTATGCCGGTTAGTCTAGGTGGGAAGAAAAAAGAAATAAAGTGCTTAAAAGGGGACTTGACCCATATCTAATAACTAGCTACTAAGCTCAATAACCAACTCAACCACTTTTACATGTTGTCACAAAAATATCAAAAAGGAACTTGTTGTCACGAGGGAATCTGAATCCTTCTTCCTTCCACAATGTCAACAAAAAGGTTAATTTAGCATTGATAACTTTGGCATGAACAACATGATAAAACTATGGCATGTGCATCCTTGTAACTTCAACATTAGCACACTGGTAACAAAAAATGGCATGATAAAGCTGGTAACTATACCGTAAGAAGGCTAGTAACTACATCATGAGAAGCACGGTAACTTTAACATGTGCAATGGTAACTTTGCACAGAAGTTACCAGGGGATATATTTGAACAACTCCCCCTCTCCCGGGTGAAATTTATTATGGTGTTTGACCGTAGGTTATTAGGAGTACGGTTTTGTAGATATAGTTTGAGACGTATTAGCATCCCTTGTTTAATCCCTACTCGTCCTTGAGTAGATAGATGATATATATATATATATATATATATATATATATATATATATATATACATACATACATACATATATATATATATATACATACATACATATATATATATATATATATATATATATATATATATATATATATATATATATATATTGGTTGTGAATGACACTAGCATGAACTCTAATCAATTCGATGTAATTACGTATGATCTTAAATGATAGTGATGCAAAGCAAATAATATCAAAATATGCAAGTAAAATCATTATTGCTTTTCATGGATAGGAACTTTCACGTCACACTCATCAACAATATAAGGTTTAGAATGAATGACAATTGTATCATGAAACGTGATGCTCAAGGTTGTATCGTTTCAAACGTTTTATTATAACATGGCCCAGAGCACTGGTCAAGTAACTAATCACATGACTCCCTTTTCAACTACTTAGTACCCACACGATGTTCGAACACGAGCTTTGATCTTTGCAATTATCAAATGGACAAATAGGATAATGATGAAGTTTAGTAAGAAGTCAAAAATAAAGAAAGTCGCATACCAACATGTCTGATCATTAGGCAATGGAGACGCCTTATAATCGATATTGGTGCAAGGAGTGGGAATTAATTGCCATGCAACAGACACACTAAAGCTATGAGTGTATGAAAGCTCTCCTAATGGACTAGTGGGGTGTGCATCCAACTCACTTGCTCACAAAGACATGGAGCGTTTGAGGATGCTCCTCATAGGAATATGCAATCAAAGTTCTATTATGTGGAAAATCCCCAACTAGTATAGAAACATAAAGCATATGGAAAACTCTCTATATGATAAATCAATGTGCTACATTATGAAACACATATGTATGCAAAAAAGTATAGTAGTGTGCCCCCTCTCTCTTATATTCCCTTCTCCTTTTTTTGGTGGCTGACACGTCTCAACTGTATCTATATTTTTTGTTGTTTCATACTATTATATTATCACTTTTATATACTTTTTATAGCAATTCATATTATTTTTCTGGACTAACCAGTTAATTTAGTGCCCAGTGACAGTTTCTATTTTGTGCTTGTTTTTTGTTTCGTAGGAAATCCGTATGTACAAAGGTCAAAACAAAATGCCAATTTTTGACGATTTTCTGGACGAGAAGAGACCATGGAAGCTTCAGGGAAGGAGAAGATGACCACCACGGGGCCCACACGGCCAGGTGGCACGCCATATTTAGAAGAATATTATCACCGCCGCCAGTTCCTGTTTCACGAAGATCCAATCCGGAGGCCTATCCCAGAGCTCTGCCAGAGGGGGAAGCAATTGCCGGAGCCTTCTTCATCGACCTTGTTGCCTCCATGATGATGTGTGAGTAGTTCCATCAGGACCTTAGGGTCCATAGTAGTAGCTAGATGGCTCTCTTCTTTTTGGATCTTCAATACCATGTTCCCGTGAGCTTCTCACATGATCGGGATCGATTCGATGTAATCGGTGGTGTGTTTGTTGGGACATGATGAATTGTCACTTTATGATTAGATTATTCATTGAAATCAATTGA
The DNA here is from genome assembly GCA_032464435.1 of Aegilops umbellulata. Classification (NCBI taxonomy): domain Eukaryota; kingdom Viridiplantae; phylum Streptophyta; class Magnoliopsida; order Poales; family Poaceae; genus Aegilops; species Aegilops umbellulata. Next base: position 340,581,279 of record CP136058.1, read on the forward strand.
ATTTGTTGAGGTTTTATTTGTTTTATAATTAAATAGCTTTGCATGCTCTTCGATCTATCTATCTTCTTTGGCCAAGTTCGATGCGTTTTTCTTCAGAGTGAGTGGTGTTTTGTAGTGGGTTCAATCTTGCGGTGCTCTAACCCAATGACAATAAGGGCCAAGTCACGTGTTGTATTATCGCCACTAAGGGTAAAATGGTGGGGTTTTGTCATATTGATTGGCTTCTTCATGTCTACATTATGTCATCTTTCTTACTGTGATACTTTGTTTCTTGCAAACTTAATACCTTAAGATGCATGTGAAGGAAATATGCCCTAGAGGGAATAATAAAGTTGATATTTGTATTTCCTTATATCATGATAAATTTTTATTATTCATGCTAGAATTGTATTAACCGGAATCTTGATACATGTGTGAATACATAGACAAAACACCGTGTCCCTAGTAAGCCTCTACTAGACTAGCTCGTTGATCAAAGATGGTTAAGTTTCCTAACCATAGACATGTGTTGTCATTTGATTAACGAGGTCACATCATTAGGAGAATGATGTGATGGACAAGAACCCATCCGTTAGCTTAGCATTATGATCGTTAAGTTTTATTGCTATTGCTTTCTTCATGACTTATACATATTCCTTTGACTATGAGATTATGCAACTCCCGGATATCGGAGGAACACCTTGTGTGCTATCAAACGTCACAACGTAACTGGGTGATTATAAAGATGCTCTACGGGTGTCTTCGAAGGTATTTGTTGGGTCTCCGAAAGGTCGAACATGAATCATATAGTAGATATGATCAACATAGAGATGTTCACCATTGAAGACTACTCCATCTCACGCGATGATCGGACATGGTTTAGTTGATTTGGCTCACGTAATCATTTAGATGACTCGAGGGATGTCTATCTAAGTGGGAGTTCTTAAGTAATATGATCAATTCAACTTAATTTATCATGAACTTAGTCCTGATAGTATTTGCATATCTATGTTGTAGATCAATAACTCGCGTATAGCTCCCATGTTTTATTTTTGATATGCTCCTAGAGAAAACTAAGTTGAAAATGATAGTAGCAATGATGCGGACTGGGTCCGTGATCTGAGGATTATCCTCGTTGCTGCACAGAAGAATTACGTCCTTGATGCATCGCTAGGTGACAGACCTATTGCAAGAGCAGATGCAGATGTTATGAACGTTTGACAAGCTCGGTATGATGACTACTTGATAGTTTAGTGCACCATGCTTTACGTCTTAGAACTGGGACATAAAAAATGTTTTGAACGCCTCGGAGCATATGAGATGTTCCAAGAGTTGAAATTGGTATTTCAGACTCATGCCCGTGTTAAGAGATATGAGACCTCTGACAAGTACTTTGCCTACAAGATGGAGGAGAATAGCTCAGCTAGTGAGCATATGCTCAGAATGTCTGGGTACTACAATTGCTTGAATCAAGTGGGAGTTAATCTTCCAGATAAGATAGTGATTGACAGAGTTCTCTAGGCACTATCACCAAGTTACTAGAACTTCATGATGACCTATAATACACAAGGGATGACGAAAATGATTCCCAAGCTTTTTGCGATGCTGAAATTAGCGAAGGTAGAAATCAAGAAAGAGCATCAAGTGTTGATGGTTGACAAGACCACTAGTTTCAAGTAAAAGGGCAAGGGAAAGAAAAGGAACTCCAAGAAGAATGGCAAGCAAGTTACCACTCCCGTGAATAAGCCCAAAGTTGGACCCAAGCCTGAAACTGAGTGCTTCTACTGCGAAGGAAATGGTCACTGGAAGCGAAACCGCCCCAAACATTTGGCGGATAAGAAGGATGGCAAAGTGAACAAAGGTATATTTGATATACGGATTATTGATGTGTACCTTACTAGTGTTCGCAGTAGCCCCTGGCTATTTGATACTAGTTCAGTTGCTAAGATTAGTAACTCGAAACAGGAGTTACAAAATGAACAGAGACTAGTTGAGGGTGAGGTAACGATATGTGCTGGAAGTAATTCCAAGGATGATAAGATCACCATCGCATACTCCCTCTACCTTCGGGATTAGTGTTGAACCTAAATAAATGTTATTTGGTGTTTGCGTTGAGTATCAATATGATTGAATCATGTTTATTAGAATACGGTTATTCATTTAAGTCGGAGAATAATAGTTGTTCTGTTTACATGAATAAAACCTTCTATGGTTATGCACTCAATGGTTTATTGAATCTCGATCGTAATGATACACATATTCATAATATTGATGCCAAAAGATGCAAAGTTAACAATGATAGTGCAACATATTTTTGGCACTGCCGTTTAGGTCATATTGGTGTAAAGCGCATGGAGAAACTCCATGCGAATGAACTTTTGGAATCACTTGATTATGAATCATTTGATGCTTGCGAACCATGCCTCATGGGCAAGATGACTAAAACTCCGTTCTCCGGAACAATGGAGCAAGCCAATGACTTATTGGAAATAATACATACCGATGTATGCGGTCCGATGAGTGTTGAGGCTCGCGGCGGGTATCATTATTTTCTGACCTTCACAGATGATTTGAGCAGATATGGGTATATCTACTTAATGAAACACAAGTCTGAAACATTTGCAAAGTTCAAAGAATTTTAGAGTGAAGTGGAGAATCATTGTAAGAAGAAAATAAAGTTTCTACGATCTAATCACAAAGGCAAATATTTGAGTTACGAGTTTGGCCTTCATTTAAAACAATGTGGAATAGTTTCACAAATCACGCCACCTGGAACACCACAACGTAATGGTGTGTCTGAACGTCGTAACCGTACTTTATTGGATATGGTGCGGTCTATGATGTCTCTTACCAATTTACCACTATCGTTTTGGGGTTATGCATTAGAGACAGCTGGATTCACATTAAATAGGGCACCATCTAAATTCGTTGAGACGACACCATATGAACTATGGTTTGGCAAGAAACCTAAGATGTCATTTCTTAAAGTTTGCGATTGCGATGCTTATGTGAAAAAGCTTTAGCCTGATAAGCTCGAACCCAAATCAGAGAAGTGTGTCTTCATAGGATACCCAAAAGAAATTGTTGGGTACACCTTCTATCACAGATCCGAAGGCAAGATCTTTGTTGCTAAGAATGGATCTTTTCTAGAGAAGGAGTTTCTCTCGAAAGAAGTGAGTGGGAGGAAAGTAGAACTTGATGAGGTAATTGTACCTTCTCTCGAATTGAAAAGTAGCTCATCATAGAAAACCATTCCCGTGATGCCTACACCAACTAGTGAGGAAGCTAATGATAATGATCATGAAACTTCAGATCAAGTTACTACCAACCTCGTAGGTCAATGCTACCTCTTGAGCTTGCATTGGTTTTCCCCGAAGAGGAGAGGATGATGCAGCAGAGTAGCGTAAGTATTTCCCTCAGTTTTTGAGAACCAAGGTATCAATCCAGTAGGAGGCCATGCTCAAGTCCCTCATACCTGCACAAAACGATAGCTACTCGCAACCAACGCGATTAGGGGTTGTCAATCCCTTCACGGTCACTTACGAGAGTGAGAACTGATAGATAATGTTTTTGGTATTTTTTATATAAAGATGCAAGGTGAAAAGTAAAAGGCAAAGTAAAAAGCAAAGCAAGATTAAAGTGATGGAGAATGATATGATGAGAATAGACCCGGGGGCCATAGGTTTCACTAGTGACTTCTCTCAAGAGCATAAGTATTCTACGGTGGGTGAACAAATTACTGTTGAGCAATTGACAGAATTAAGCATAGTTATGAGAATATCTAGGTATGATCATGTATATAGGCATCACGTCCGGGACAAGTAGACCGACTCCTGCCTGCAGCTACTACTATTACTCCACTCATCGACCGCTATCCAGCATGCATCTAGAGTATTAAGTTAAAAACAGAGTAACGCTTTAAGCAAGATGACATGATGTAGAGAGATAAATTCATGCAATATGAAATAAACCCCATCTTGTTATCCTCGATGGCAACGATGCAATACGTGCCTTGATGCCCCTTCTGTCACTGGGAAAGGACACCGCAAGATCGAACCCAAAGCTAAGCACTTCTCCCATGGCAAGAAAAACCAATCTAGTAGGCCAAACCAAACTGATAATTCGAAGAGACTTGCAAAGATAACCAATCATACATAAAAGAATTCAGAGAAGATTCAAATATTATTCATATATAGACTTGATCATAAACCCACAATTCATCGGTCTCAACAAACACACCGCAGAAAGAAGATTACATCGAATAGATCTCCACAAGAGAGGGGGAGAACTTTGTATTGAGATCCAAAAAGAGAGAAGAAGCCATCTAGCTACTAACTATGTGTTGGAAATATGCCCTAGAGGCAATAATAAAATGGTTATTATTGTATTTCCTTGTTCATGATAATTGTCTATTGTTCATGCTATAATTGTATTAACTGGAAACCGTAATACATGTGTGAATACATAGACCACAACATGTCCCTAGTAAGCCTCTAGTTGACTAGCTCGTTGATCAATAGATGGTTATGGTTTCCTGACCATGGACATTGGATGTCATTGATAGCGGGATCACATCATTTGGAGAATGATGTGATGGACAAGACCCAATCCTAAGCATAGCACAAGATCGTGTAGTTCGTTTGCTAAGAGCTTTTCTAATGTCAAGTATCATTTCCTTAGACCATGAGATTGTGTAACTCCCGGATACCGTAGGAATGCTTTGGGTGTACCAAACGTCACAACGTAACTGGGTGGCTATAAAGGTGCACTACAGGTATCTCTCAAAGTGTCTGTTGGGTTGGCATGAATCGAGACTGGGATTTGTCACTCTGTATGACGGAGAGGTATCTCTGGGCCCACTCGGTAATGCATCATCATAATGAGCTCAATGTGACTAATGAGTTAGCCACGGGATCATGCGTTACAGAACGAGTAAAGAGACTTGCCGGTAACGAGATTGAACAAGGTATAGGGATACCGACGATCGAATCTCGGGCAAGTAGCATACCGATAGACAAAGGGAATTGTATACGAGATTGATTGAATCCCCGACATCGTGGTTCATCCGATGAGATCATCGTGGAACATGTGGGAGCCGACATGGGTATCCAGATCCCACTATTGGTTATTGGCCAGAGAGCTGTCTCGGTCATGTCTGCATGATTCCCGAACCCGTAGGGTCTACACACTTAAGGTTCGGTGACGCTAGAGTTGTTATGGGAATTAGTGTGTAGTTACCGAATGTTGTTCGGAGTCCCAGATGAGATCTCGGACGTCACGAGGAGTTCCGGAATGATCCGGAGGTAAAGATTTATATATGGGAAGTCCTATTTTGGCCACCGGAAAATGTTCGAGATTTTTCGGTATTGTACCGGGAAGGTTCTAGAAGGTTCCGGAGTGGGGCCCACCTGCATGGGGGGACCCACATGAACGTGGGTAGTGGGGGCAAGGCCCCACACCCCTGGTCAAGGCGCACCAAGATCCCCCTTAGAAGGAATAAGATCATATCCAGAAGGGATAAGATCAAGATCCCTAAAAAGGGGGGATAACAATTGGTGGGGAAGGGAAATGATGGGATTTCTTTCCCCCACCTTTGCCAATGCACCAATGGACTTGGAGGGCAAGAAACCAGCCCCTCCACCCCTATATATAGTGGGGAGGCGCATGGGAGCCACACCCCTTCCCCTGGCGCAGCCCTCTCCCTCCCCAACACCTCCTCCTCCTCCGTAGTGCTTGGCGAAGCCCTGCCGGAGAACTGCAAGCTCCACCACCATGCCGTCGTGCTGCCAGAGCTCTCCCTCAACTTCTCCTCTCCCCTTGCTGGATCAACAAGGAGGAGACGTCCCCGGGCTGTACGTGTGTTGAACGCGGAGGCGCCATTGTTCGGCGCTTAGATCGAAATCAACCGCGATTTGAATCGCTACGAGTACGACTCCTTCATCCACGTTCTTGTAACACTTCCGCATCGCGATCTTCAAGGGTATGAAGATGCACTCCCCCCCCTCTCTCTCTCTCGTTGCTAGTCTCTCCATAGATTGATCTTGGTGATGCGTAGAAATTTTTTAATTTCTGCAACGATCCCCAACAGTGGCATCATGAGCTAGGTCTATGCGTAGTTTCTATGCACGAGTAGAACACAAGTTGTTGCGGGCGTCGATTTTGTCAATTTACTTGCCGTTACTTGTCTTATCTTGATTAGGCGGCATCGTGGGATGAAGCGGCCCGGACCGACCTTACACGTACACTTACGTGAGACAGGTTCCACCGACTGACATGCACTAGTTGCAAGGTGGCTAGCGGGTGTCTGTCTCTCCCACTTTAGTCGGATCGGATTCGATGAAAAGGGTCCTTATGAATGGTAAATAGAAATTGGCATATCACGTTGTGGTTTTGGCGTAGGTAAGAAACGTTCTTGCTAAGAAACCTATAGCAACCACGTAAAAAATTTGCAACAACAATTAGAAGACGTCTAACTTGTTTTTGCAGCATATGCCGTGTGATCTGATATGGCCAAAAGGATGTGATGAATGATATATGTGATGTATGAGATTGATCATGTTCTTGTAATAGGAATCACGACTTGCATGTCGATGAGTATGACAACCAACAGGATCCATAGGAGTTGTCTTAATTTATTTATGACCTGCATGTCAACATAAACGTCATGTAATTACTTTACTTTATTGCTAAACCGTTAGCCATAGTAGTAGAAGTAATAGTTGACGAGACAACTACATGAAGACACGATGATGGAGATCATGATGATGAAGATCATGGTGTCATGCCGGTGACGATGATGATCATGGCGCCCCGAAGATGGAGATCAAAAGGAGCAAAATGATATTGGCCATATCATGTCACTATTTGATTGCATGTGATGTTTATCATGTTTTACATCTTATTTGCTTATAACGACGGTAGCTTAAATAAGATGATCCCTCGCAATAATTTCAAGAAAGTGTTCCCCCTAACTGTGCATCGTTGCGAATGTTCGTTGTTTTGAAGCACCACGTGATGATCGGGTGTGATAGATTCAAGCGTTCGAATACAACGGGTGTAAGCTAGATTTACACACGCGATACACTTAGGTTGACTTGATGAGCCTAGCATGTACAGACATGGCCTCGGAACATGGAAGACCGAAAGGTCGAACATGAGTCGTATAGAGGATATGATCAACATGAAGATGTTCACCGATGATGACTAGTCCGTCTCACGTGATGATCGGACACGACCTAGTTGACTCGGATCATGTATCACTTAGATGACTAGAGGGATATCTATCTATGTGGGAGTTCATTAAATAATTTGATTAGATGAACTTAATTATCATGAATATAGTCAAAAGGTCTTTGCAAATTATGTCGTAGCTCACGCTTTGGTTCTACTGTTTTTGATATGTTCCTAGAGAAAATTTAGTTGAGAGTTGACAGTAGCAATTATGCGGACTGGGTCCGTGAACTGAGGATTGTCCTCATTGCTGCACAGAAGGGCTATGTCCTTAATGCACCGCTCAGTGTGTTGAACCTCGAGTGTCGTCTGTAGATGTTGGGAAACATCTGACATACACGTTTTGATGACTACGTGATAGTTTAGTGCGTAATACTAACGGTTTAGAATTGTGGCACCAAAGACGTTTTTTGAAATGTCGCAGAACATATGAGATGTTCCAAAGACTAAAATTGGAATTTCAGACTAGTGCCACCGTCAAGAGGTATGAGACCTCTGACAAGTTTCTTAAGCCTGCAAACTAAGGGAGAAAAGCTCAATCATTGAGCATGTGCTCAGATTGTCTGAGTACTACAATCGCTTGAATCGAGTGGGAGTTAATCTTCCAGATGAGATAGTGATGGTTCTCCATAGTCACTGCCACCAAGCTATTGGAGCTTCGTGATGAACTATAACATATCAGGGATAGACATGATGATCCTTGAGCAACTCGCGATGTTTGACACCGCGAAAGTAGAAATCAAGAAGGAGCATCAATTGTTGATGGTTAAACCACTAGTTTCAAGAAGGGCAAGGGAAAGAAGGGATACTTCATGAAACGACAAATCAGTTGCTGCTCTAGTGAAGAAACCCAAGGTTGAACTCAAACCCGAGACTAAGTGCTTCTATAATGAGGGGAACGGTCACTGAATCAGAACTACCCTAGATACTCGGTAGATAAGAAGGCTGGCAAGGTCGACAGAAGTACATTGGATATACATTATAATGTGTACTTCACTAGTACTCCTAGTAGCACCAGGGTATTAAAAATACCAGTTCAGTTACCAAGTGTTAGTAACTCGAAATAAAAGGCTACGGAATAAACGGAGACTAGCTAAGGGTGAGGTGACGATGTGTGTTGGAAATGTTTCCAAGGATGATATGATCACCATCACACGCTCCCTCTACCTTCGGGATTAGTATTGAACCCAGATAAATGTTGTTTGCTTTGGTGTTTGCGTTGAGCATAGACATGATTGGATTATGTTTATCACAATACAGTTATTCATTTAAGGAGAATAATGGTTACTCTGTTTATTTGAATAATACCTTCAATGGTCTTGCACCTAAAATGAATGGTTTACTGAATCTCGATCGTAGTGATACACATGTTCATGCCAAAAGATATAAGATAGTAATGATAGTACCACATACTTGTGGCACTGCCATTTGAGTCATATTGGTATAAAACGCATGAAGAAGCTCCATGTTGATGGATCTTTGGACTCACTCATTTTTGAAAAGATTGAGACATGTGAACCATGTCTATTGGTAGATATGCATGAAGAAACTCCATATAGATGGATCGTTTGGACTCACTTGATTTTGAATCACTTGAGACATGCAAATCATACCACATGGGCAAGATGACTGAAAGGCCTCGTTTTCAGTAAGATGGAACAAGAAAGCAACTTGTTGGAAGTAATACATTTTGATGTGTGCAGTCCAATGAGTGCTGAGGCACGCAATGGGTATCGTTATGTTCTTACTTCACAGATGATTTGAGTAGATGCTGAGTATATTTACTTGATGAAACACAAGTCTGAATTATTGAAAGGTTCAAGTAATTTTAGAGTGAAGTTGAAGATCGTCGTGACAAGATGATAAAATGTCTATGATATGATCATAGAGATGAATATCTGAGTTACGAGTTTGGCACACAATTAAGACATTGTGGAAATTGTTTCACAACTAATACCGCCTGGAACACCATAGTATGATGGTGTGTCCGAACATCATAGCTGCACCCTATTGGATGTGGTGCATACCATGATGTCTCTTATCGAATTACCAATATCGTTTACGGGTTAAGCATTAGAGACAACCACATTCACTTTAAATAGGGCACCACGCAATTCCGTTGAGACGACACCGTATGAACTATGGTTTAGAGAAACCTAAGTTGTCGTTTCTTAAAAGTTTGGGGCTACGACGCTTATGTGAAAAGGTTTCAGGCTGATAAGCTCAAACCCAAAGCGGATGAATGCATCTTCATAGAATACCCCAAAATAGTTGGGTATACCTCCTATCTCAGATCCGGAAGCAAAAGTGATTGTTTCTAGAAATGGGTCCTTTCTCGAGGAAAAGTTTCTCTCGAAAGAATTGAGTGGGAGGATGGTGGAGACTTGAGGAGGTTATTGAACCGTCACTTCAACTAGTGTGTAGAAGGGCACATGAAGTTGTTCATGTGGCACCTACACCAATTCAAGTGGAAGCTTATGATAGTGATCATGAAACTTCGGATCAAGTCACTACCAAACCTCATAGGTCGACAAGGATGTGTACTACTTCAGAGTGGTACGTAATCCTGTCTTGGAAGTCATGTTGCTAGACAACAATGAACCTACGAGCTATGGAGAAGCGATGGTGGGCCCGGATTCCGACGAATGGCTCGAGGTCATAAAATCCGAGAGAAGATCCATGTATAAAACAAAGTATAGACCTTGGAAGAACTACTTGATGGTTGTAAGGCTGTTGGGTGCAGATGGATTTTAAAAGGAAGACGGACAATGATGGTAAGTGTCACCATTAAGAAAGCTCGACTTGTTGTTAAGATGTTTCCCGACAAGTTCAAGGAGTTGACTACGATGAGACTTTCCCACTCGTGGCGATGCTAAGAGTCTGTTGGAATTATGTTAGCAGTTACTGCATTATCTATGAAATCTTGTAGATAGGATGTCAAAACATTGTTTCCTCGACGATTTTCTTGAGGAAAGGTTGTATGTGATACAACCAGAAGGTTTTGTCAATCCTGAAAGATGCTAACAAGTATGCAAAGCTCCAGCAATCCTTCTAAAGACTGGAGTAAGCATCTCGGAATTGGAATGTACGCTTTGATGAGATGATCAAAGATTTTGGGTTTATACAAAGTTTATGAGAAACTTGTATTTCCAAAGAAGTGAGTGGGAGCACTATAGAATTTCTGATGAGTATATGTTGTTGACATATTGTTAATCAAAAGTGATGTAGAATTTCTGGAAAGCATGCAGGGTTATTTGGAAAGTGTTTTTCAATGGAGAACCTGGATTAAGCTACTTGAACATTGAGCATCAAGATCTATAAGGATAGATCAAAAACGCTTAATAGTACTTTCAAATGAATACATACCGTGACAAGATTTTGAAGGAGTTCAAAATAGATCAGCAAAGAAGGAGTTCTTGGCTGTGTTACAAGGTGTGAGTGTTGAGTAAGACTCAAGACCTGACCACGGCAGAAGAGAGAGAAAGGACGAAGGTCGTCCCCTATGCTTTAGACGTAGGCTCTACAGTATGCTATGCTGTGTACCACACCTGAAGTGTGCCTTGCCATGAGTCAGTCAAGGGGTACAAGAGTGATCCAGGAATGGATCACATGACAGCGGTCGAACTTATCCTTAGTAAATAGTGGACTAAGGAATTCTCTCGATTATGGAGGTGGAAAAAGAGTTCGTCGTAAAGGGTTACGTCGATGCAAACTTTGACACTAATCCGGATGACTCTGAGTAGTAAACTGGATTCGTATAGTAGATCAGTTATTTGGAATAGCTCCAAGTAGCGCGTGGTAGCTGCATCTACAAGATGACATAGAGATTTGTAAAGCACACACGGATCTGAAAGGTTCAGACCCGTTGACTAATAACCTCTCTCACAAGCGAGATATGAACAAACCCCATGGGTGTTGGATTCATTACAATCACATAGTGATGTGAACTAGATTATTGACTCTAGTGCAAGTGGGAGACTGTTGGAAATATGCCCTAGAGGCAATAATAAAATGGTTATTATTGTATTTCCTTGTTCATGATAATTGTCTATTGTTCATGCTATAATTGTATTAACTGGAAACCGTAATACATGTGTGAATACATAGACCACAACATGTCCCTAGTAAGCCTCTAGTTGACTAGCTCGTTGATCAATAGATGGTTATGGTTTCCTGACCATGGACATTGGATGTCATTGATAACGGGATCACATCATTAGGAGAATGATGTGATGGACAAGACCCAATCCTAAGCATAGCACAAGATCGTGTAGTTCGTTTGCTAAGAGCTTTTCTAATGTCAAGTATCATTTCCTTAGACCATGAGATTGTGTAACTCCCAGATACCGTAGGAATGCTTTGGGTGTACCAAACGTCACACCATAACTGGGTGGCTATAAAGGTGCACTACAGGTATCTCCGAAAGTGTCTGTTGGGTTGGCACGAATTGAGACTGGGATTTGTCACTCCGTATGACGGAGAGGTATCTCTGGGCCCACTCGGTAATGCATCATCATAATGAGCTCAATGTGACTAATGAGTTAGCCACGGGATCATGCGTTACAGAACGAGTAAAGAGACTTGCCGGTAACGAGATTGAACAAGGTATAGGGATACCGACGATCGAATCTCGGGCAAGTAGCATACCGATAGACAAAGGGAATTGTATACGGGATTGATTGAATCCCCGACATCGTGGTTCATCCGATGAGATCATCGTGGAACATGTGGGAGCCGACATGGGTATCCAGATCCTGCTGTTGGTTATTGGCCAGAGAGCTGTCTCGGCCATGTCTGCATGATTCCCGAACCCGTAGGGTCTACACACTTAAGGTTCGGTGACGCTAGAGTTGTTATGGGAATTAGTGTGCAGTTACCGAATGTTGTTCGGAGTCCCAGATGAGATCTCGGACGTCACGAGGAGTTCCGGAATGGTCCGGAGGTAAAGATTTATATATGGGAAGTCCTATTTTGGCCACCGGAAAATGTTCGAGATTTTTCGGTATTGTACCGGGAAGGTTCTAGAAGGTTCCGGAGTGGGGCCCACCTGCATGGGGGGACCCACATGAACGTGGGTGGTGGGGGCAAGGACCCACACCCCTAGTCAAGGCGCACCAAGATCCCCCCTTAGAAGGAATAAGATCATATCCCGAAGGGATAAGATCAAGATCCCTAAAAGGGGGGGATAACAATCGGTGGGGAAGGGAAATGATGGGATTTCCTTCCCCCACCTTTGCCAATGCACCAATGGACTTGGAGGGCAAGAAACCAGCCCCCTCCACCCCTATATATAGTGGGGAGGCGCATGGGAGCCACACCCCTTCCCCTGGTGCAGCCCTCTCCCTCCCCAACACCTCCTCCTCCGTAGTAGTGCTTGGCGAAGCCCTGCCGGAGAACTGCAAGCTCCACCACCACATCGTCGTGCTGCTGAAGCTCTCCCTCAACTTCTCCTCTCCCCTTGCTGGATCAAGAAGGAGGAGACGTCCCCGGGTTGTACGTGTGTTGAACGCGGAGGCGCCGTTGTTCGGCGCTTAGATCGGAATCAACCGCGATCTGAATCGCTACGAGTACGACTCCTTCATCCGCGTTCTTGTAACGCTTCCGCATCGCGATCTTCAAGGGTATGAAGATGCACTCCCCTCTCTCTCTCTCTCATTGCTAATCTCTCCATAGATTGATCTTGGTGATGCGTAGAAATTTTTTAATTTCTGCAACGATCCCCAACACTATGGACCCGAAGGTCTGAGGTAAACTACTCACACTTTATCGGAGGGTCTATGATGATGTAGAAGCCCTCCGTGATGACGGCCCTCTCCGGCGGAGCTCCCGAATAGGCCCCAAGATGGGATCTCGTGGATACAGAAAGTTGCGGCGGTGGAATTAGGTTTTTGGCTCCTGTTTTGATCGTTTGGGGATACGTAGGTATATATAGGAGGAAGGAGTATGTCGGTGGAGCTTCGAGGGGGCCACGAGGCAGGGGGGCGCGCCCTAAGGGGGGGCGCCCCTCACCCTCGTGACCGCCTCTTGGCTCCTTTGGAGTAGGGTCCAAGTCTCGTGGATTACGTTCGGTGAGAAAATCATGTTCCCGAAGATTTTATTCCGTTTGATATTCTGTTTCTCCGAAACACTGAAATAGGCAAAAAACAGCAATTCTGGGCTGGGCCTCCGGTTAATAGGTTAGTCCCAAAAATAATATAAAAGTGGAAAATAAAGCCCAATATAGTCCAAAACAATAGATAATATAGCATGGAGCAATCAAAAATTATAGATACGTTGGAGACATATCATGCATCCCCAAGCTTAATTCCTGCTCGTCCTCGAGTAGGTAAATGATAAAAAGATAATTTTTGATGAGGAGTGCTACTTGGCATAATTTCAATGTAAATCTTCTTAATTGCGATATGAATATTCAGATTCGAAAGATTCAAGAATAAAGTTCATATTGACATAAAAAATAATAATACTTCAAGCATATTAATAAAGCAATTATGTCTTCCCGAAATAACATGGCCAAAGAAAGTTATCCCTACAAAATCATATAGTGTGGCTATGCTCCATATTCACCACACAAAGTATTTAAATCATGCACAACCCCGATGACAAGCCAAGAAATTGTTTCATACTTTAACATTTTCAAAACTTTTTCAACCTTCACGCAATACATGAGCGTGAGCCATGGATATAGCACTATATGTGGAATAGAATGGTGGTTGTGGAGAAGACAAAAAGAGGGGAAGATAGTCTCACATCAACTAGGCGTATCAACGGGCTATGAAGATGCCCATTAATAGATATCAATGTGAGTGAGTAGGGATTGCCATGCAACGGATGCACTAGAGCTATAAGTATATTAAAGCTCAACAAAAGAAACTAAGTGGGTGTGCATCCAACTCGCTTGCTCACGAAGACCTAGGGCAATTTGAGGAAGCCCATCATTGGAATATACAAGCCAAGTTCTATAATGAAAAATTCCCACTAGTATATGAAAATGACAACATAGGATACTCTCTATCATGAAGATCTTGGTGCTACTTTGAAGCACAAGTGTGGTAAAAGGATAGTAGTATTGTCCCTTCTCTCTTTTTCTCTCATTTTTTTTAATTCGTCCGGAATCTCATCCCGACTTGTGGGGGAATCATAGTCTCCATCATTCTTTCCTCACTTGGGACAATGCTCTAAAAATGATGATCATCACACTTTTATTTTTCTTACAACTCAACAATTACAACTCGATACTTAGAACAAGATATGACTCTATATGAATGCCTCCCGTGGTGTACCGGGATATGCAATGAATCAAGAGTGACATGTATGAAAGAATTATGAATAGTGGCTTTGCCACAAATACGATGTCAACTACATGATCATGCTAGCAATATGACAATGATGGAGCGTGTCATAATAAACGGAACGGTGGAAAGTTGCATGGCAATATATCTCGGAATGGCTATGGAAATGCCATGATAGGTAGGTATGGTGGCTGTTTTGAGGAAGATATATGGTGGGTCTATGATACCAGCGAAAAGTGCACGGTATTAGAGAGGCTAGCAATGGTGGAAGGATGGGAAAAAGTGCGTATAATCCATGGACTCAACATTAGTCATAAAGAACTCATATACTTATTGCAAAAATCTAGAAGTTATCAACGCAAAGTATTACACGCATGCTCCTAGGGGGATAGATTGGTAGGAAAATACCATCGCTCGTCCCCGACCGCCACTCATAAGGAAGACAATCAATAAATAAATCATGCTCCGACTTCATCACATAACGGTTCACCATACGTGCATGCTACGGGAATCACAAACTTTAACGCAAGTATTCTTTAAATTCACAACTACTCAACTAGCATGACTCTAATATTATCACCTCCATATCTCAAAACAATTACCATGCTTCAATCTTTTCTTAGTATTCAACGCACTCAAAAGAAAATTTCACAAATCTTGAATACCAAGCATATTAACATTAAGCAATTTACCATGCTATTAAGACTCTCAAAATGATCTAAGTGAAGCATGAGAGATCAATAGTTTCTTTAAAACAAATCCACCACTGTGCTCTAAAAGATCTAAGTGAAGCACATAGAGCAAAATTATCACGCTTAAAAGATATAAGTGAAGCACATAGAGCAAAACTACATAGCTCAAAAGATATAAGTGAAGCACAAAGAGTATTCTAACAAATTTTAATTCATAAATGGCTCTATCAAAGGTGTGTACAGCAAGGATGATTGTGGCACACTAACAAACAAAGACACAAATAATACAAAACGCTCCAAGCAAAACACATATCATGTTGGTGAATAAAAATATAGCTCCAAGTAAAATACCGATGGAAGTAGACGAAAGAGGGGATGCCTTCCGGGGCATCCCCAAGCTTTGACTTTTTGGTGTCCTTGGATTATCTTGGGGGTGCCATGGGCATCCTCAAGCTTAGGCTCTTGCCACTCCTTGTTCCATAATCCATCAAAAGATTTCACCCAAAACTTGAAAACTTCACAACACAAAACTCAATAGAAATCTCGTGTGCTCCTTTAGAGAAAGAAAACATAAAACCACTTCAAGGTACTGTAATGAACTCATTATTTATTTATATTGGTGTTAAACCTAATGTATTCCAACTTCTCTATGGATTATAAACTATTTTACTAGCCATAGATTCATAAAAATAAGCAAACAACACACGAAAAACAGAATCTGTCAAAAACAGAACAATCTGTAGTAATCTGTAACTAACACAAACTTCTGGAACTCCACAAAATCTACCAACATTAGACGACCTAGACAATTTGTTTATTGATCAGCAGCAATTTGAATCAGAATTTTATAACGTTCTGATGATTTGTAATAATTCGGGCACTAAGCGCAAAGTTTCTGGAAATTACAGCAAGATCAAATAACTATCATCCAAGAAGATCCAATAGATCTAGCTTGGCACAAACACTAATTAAAACACAAAACCACATCTAAACAGAAGGTAGATGGATTATTTATTCTTGAACAGAAGAAAAAACAAAAAACTCAAAATAAAATTGGGTTGCCTCCCAACAAGCGCTATCGTTTAACGCCCCTAGCTAGGCATAAAAGCGAGGATAGATCTAGGTAGTGCCGTAGTAATAAGATAGATTGGTGAAACTCATTTCATATTCTCTATGTTCGGCAGCAAGTTTCCTTTGAGGCAAGCAAAAGTAATCAAAAGGGCTAAATTTAATAGGACAAAAGTCCCCAAGATCAATTTTAGGAGGTATAGGTTCCTCTTTCGGCCCTTCGTATTGCACAACCAATTCATCATTATAAGCATTCTTTTGACAGAACCTTGTGAGCCTAAACTCAAGAGAGCATCCTAGCTCATTATTTCAAATAGCCAAATCATCATTAAGTTCAGAGATTCTATCAATTAAGATATTGACCGGCACCTTTTTTCTAAGGTTTTCATTGAAAGCAACATAGTCAAGAGATTGAAAGCGCATAATTTCTTCTTGATCAAAGAGGATAGATTCTATGGGAGGACGACCGGCGTCCACCCTATAATGCGCAAAGATTTCTTGCTTCTTTTATTATAACTATCATCCAAGAAAATTCTTTGTATAGATGGGTGCATATTCATGAATTGCCTTTCAAGTTCAACAATAAGCATGGCAATAGCGTCCGCAAGACTACTATTTCTATGGAGAATAGAACCGCCCATAGAGGGCAAAGCACCGCCACAAGTAAAGAAATCTTGAATAACTCCTTTTCCAATAATATTACCACTACCGATTCGAAATCTTTTTGTATGATAGGTAGGGGGTTCTTCAGCAGGAGCATCAAAATTTTCTATGATATTGTTATCGCCCATATCGGCGATAACTTCCCCAATTTCAGACATAGCGACAAACAAGCGATCCAACACATGAGCAAACAAAAGGCAAGCGAGAAAAAGGCAAACGGAAAAAGAGAAGGAGAAGGAGAAGGAGAGAGCAAATAAAACGGCAAGGGTGAAGTGGGGGAGAGGAAAATGAGAGGCAAATGGCAACTAATGTAATGCGAGAGATAGGGATTGTGATGGGTACTTGGTATGTTGACTTTTTTGCATAGACTCCCCGGCAACGGCTGTCGGCGTTCTGGGAACGGGGGTCCCCAGACTTGCCTGCCTACGGCCTCCGGCGTGGCTCAAAGGGGGCCCGGCACGGCCCATCTTCATCAACGCAAGACCCAAGACCCTCGCGAGGGGCCAAGCCTTGTGGGGCGGATGACACGACGCTTCCTCAGGCGCGGCCTCATTAGGCCGGCTCATGAGGAGGCGGAGAGATAAAGGCGGGTACCTCACGAGGTGCCCATGATGCAAGCCGTGACGACCAAGGGCGCCAGGTGGGCGCCAGCCTGCGCAGTGTCCTCCCTTTCCTCTTTGGTGCAAAGGGGGCAAGCGTAGGCGAGAGGATCAAGCAAAGGCACCCGTTTCGGTGCAACGAGACCAAGACTAGTCCAACGGTGGGAAGGAGGTCATCATGGAGCCCAGAACGGCATCACCACGGGGCCTTTGGTAGGCGAGGACCAACTTTAGTCAGGATAAGTGTACCAGATGTTCCCCTTCAAATTGGCCAATTGTTGGCGCCCTTCCCGCTCAATATTTGGGAAGAGGCCCAGGGCCTTTGCCTATAAATAGGACTAGCCACCCTCATGGTAGGGGGGTCGAGAATCTAAGCAAGCAGAGAACAAGAGAAAGAGAGAGAGAGAGAGAGAGAGAGAGAGAGAGAGAGAGAGAGAGAGAGAGAGAGAGAAGGGCGGCTGAACCCCTCCTAGCACTTCATCCCCCTAGCCAAGAACGGACCCTCGCGAGGCTGTTCTTCCCTGTATTGTTCATCATCACCAGCCCGAGAGGCAATCCACCACACCACAATGGAGTAGGGTATTACACCGCATCGGTGGCCCGAACCAGTATAAACTTTGTGTCTCTTGTGTTGTTCTTTTGGTAGTCTAGATCTTTGCGAGACGGAGAGGTAGAGGGAACAATCTCCGCGCGCACCCCAGAGTTCGAACCATAAGGGTCTGCTAGAACCCGAAATCCGACATTTGGCGCGCCAGGTAGGGGTGCGTCGGAATTTGTCTTCCACCGCCCCGCTCTCCGCCGACTGTCGCGTCCATGTCTGACGCTCGTCGGGCCCGCGCCAAGCGCCGGGCCGCCATCGCTTCCCGCGTCGCCCAGACGGCTCCCGTCGGTGGGCATCCTCGTCGTTCCCCGTCGCCCGCCGTCAACGCTGCCACCGGCCCGGCGGGGAACGAGCTGCAAGCGCCACCCCAGCATCTGCCTGTGCGACGAGGTGACCACACCGCTACATCAACACCTCCGGTCGTCGCGGCCCTCCTAGGCGGTTCGCAGGCGCCGCCCACAAGTCGCCACGTCAAGCCATTTGTCTGCCGGGTCAGCGCCGTTTCCGCACGGCAGGGGGCTCCCTCGGACCAGGTGGCGCGCGAGGTCGGTCTGACCTTCAGCTCGGAGGACCACCCCGCCAACTTGGCCGGCTCAGGCGCGCTCCCCATGTTGTGCACCCCCACCATCTGCCAGGTAGCCGTCACCAGAACCCTCGTCGACGGAGGCGCGGGCCTCAGCATGCTCTCGGTCGAGACCTTCAATCTCCTCTGCATACCCCTGGAACGGCTACAACCCAGTCGGTCCTTCTCGAGCGTTGGGGGCGGGTCATCCAGCTCCTTGGGACAGATCCGGCTCCCAGTAACCTTCGGCACCTATGACAACTTCCGCACGGAGATGGTCGACTTCGACATCGCCCCCATCGGCCTCCCTTACAACGCCATCCTTGGTTACCCAGCGCTGGCCTAGTTCATGGCCGCCACGCACCCGACGTATAACCTCATGAAGATGCCCGGAAGCAGCGGTGTCCTCACCGTGCACGGGGACACCGGGGACGCCCTGCGGGTACTCAAGCTCGCCTTCAAGACGGCGGCATCGGCACAACCCGCCGACGCAGGGACCCCTGAGCCCAAGGGGCCTGCGCCGGCCAAGAAGAAGCAGTTGTTCACCCAGGACAAGGCAGAAACCAAGCAGATACCTGTCAACGAGGACGGGTCCTCCAGTGCCACTTTCACCATAGGCGCCAACCTCGAGCCTGAGCAGGAGGAGGCCCTGATCAGGTTCCTGCGTGCAAATAAGAAGGTATTCGCTTGGGAGCCTAATCAGTTGGCAGGGATCCCCCGGAACGTCATCGAGCATCACCTCAACGTGTGCCCAAATGTGCGCCCCATGAAGCAGAAAGCCAGGCGGCAGTCCGCAGAGAAACAGGCCTTCATCGTCCAAGAAACCCGCAAGTTAGAGGCCGCAGGGGTCATTCGCGAGGTCCGATACCCGGATTGGTTGGCCAACCCTGTCGTTGTGCCCAAGAAGGGAGGAAAGGAGCGCATGTGTGTCGACTTCACCAACCTCAACAAGGCATGCCCGCAAGATCCGTTCCCGCTCCCCCGCATCGACCAGATCGTCGATTCCACCATGGAGTGCGACCTGCTCTGCTTCCTGGACGCCTTCTCTAGGTATCACCAGATCAAGATGGCGGTAGAAGACGTCGAGAAGACCGCCTTCTTAACCCCATGCGGGGTGTACTGCTATACCTGCATGCCATTTGGGCTGCGTAATGCAGGGGCGACCTTTCAGCGGCTGATGCACATTGTCGGATCATGGGTTCCGGCAGACCCTTAAGGTTTGAACTCTGGGGTGCGTGCGGAGGTCATGCCCTCTACCTCTCCGTCTCGCAAAGAACTAACTACGAGAAGAACAACACAAGAGACACATGGTTTATACTGGTTTGGGCCACCGATGCGGTGTAATACCCTACTCCAGTGTGGTGGGTGGATTGCCTCTTGGGCTGATGAGGGAGAATAGTACAAGGAAGAACAGCCTCGCGAGGGTCTGTTCTTGGCTAGGGGATGAACTGTTGGGGGAGTCCGATTGCCCTTCTTACTCTCTGAGGGTGTTGCTACGTTCTAGCTAGTTTCCCGATGCTCTACTGGTTTCTTGGTACTCGATCCGATTGCCTCTACCTTGGGGGTGGCTAGTCCTATTTATAGGCAAAGGCCCTAGGCCTCTTCCCAAATATTGAGCGGGAAGGGCGCCAACAATTGGCCAATTTGAAGGGGTAACATCTGGTACACTTATCCTGACTAAAGTTGGTCTTCGCCTGCCAAAGGCCCTGTGGTGACACCGTCCTGGGCTCCATGGTGACCTCCTTCCCACAGTTGGACTGGTCTTGGTCTCGTTGCACCGAAGTGGGTGCCTTTGCTTGATCCTCTCGCCTGCGCTTGCCCCCTTTGCACCAAAGAGGAAAGGGAGACGCTGCGCAGGCTGGCGCCCGCCTGGCACCCTTGGTCGTCATGGCTTGCGTCATGGGCACCTCGTGAGGTACCCGCCTTGATCTCTCCGCCTCCTCGCGAGCCAGCCTAAGGAGGCCGTGCTTGAAGAAGCACCGTATCGTCCGCCTCGCGAGGCTTGGCCCCTCGCGAGGGTCTTGAGCCTTTTGTTGATGAAGATGGGCCACGCTGGGCCCCCACTCGAGCCACGCCGCAGGCTGCAGGCAGGCAAGTCTGGGGACCCCCGTTCCCAGAACGCCGACAGTAGCCCCCGGGCCCAAGGCGCGCACGGACTTGGCCGTGCCGAGAGGCGAAAGGGCAAGGGCGAAGCGCCGCGGGCCCTAACAGCCTGCGGCCTTGGGCGCTGCGTGGCGGTTGATTGGACGTGGGCGTCTCCGCTTCCCCACGACGCCTTGACGATCGCGCGGATTGGACAAGTCCCTGCATGCAAATCGTGTCATGATTACCTGTGATCGTGGAGGCCGACGGTTGGCCTCCGCCGGCTATAAGTACGGCACCGCGCGTGCCCTTCCGGTCCATCTTCCCTTGCTTTCTCCTTCGCCTTGATCCTTGCTCCTCCTTGTCGTGATGGCTCCGATTCGCCGGTTCTCTGCAGCCGAGAAGGGAAAGGCTCATCAAGAGGGACCAGACCCGCTCCCGACGAAGAAACGGCCTGCCTTGCGCGGCCGAGACGAGGAGGACCGCCTGGTGGTGCTGAGGCCTTGGTACGAGCGGCCTCCGCCGGGATTCCCGCTTCCCTTGTATGCCCATGCCGAGGGCCTTGGAAGAGGAGATGCCGATCCCCTCGGCCAGCGCCGTCGCCGGCGCAGGAGGGTCACGAAGGTGTGGGTTGTTCCTCCAGGATTCCACGTCGAGGGCTCCTCCCGCGAGCTCGTGCTCCATGCCGCCATGCCTCTGCGGACTTGGATTCGCTTTCCTCCCTTCTTCGCCTCCGTCTTCCCGCGGGGAAGACTCCTGGAGCTGTGGCTGCAGCACGCCGACTGCAGCACTCCTGCGACCGAGGCAGAGGTCGCGATCACTGCCCCGGGCGAGGTCTTCATGACTCCGGAGACGAGCGGCGATAGCTATGAGCCCGCGAGCCAACGCCGCTCCCGGAGCAGGGCAGGCTCGCTTGCTCGCCGCCGGTCCTGATCTGGATGGGGTTGGCGCCGGTGCTTGACGGCCCACTATTGATGATGGCGTATTTTGCAAGGGCGCGTGTAGTTAGCACCCTTTATGATCCGTTCCCTGCGAGGAATCACATTGTGCCCCATAGGGGCTTGTAAGGCGTCTGTGATCCTTGTTGTTAATATGTAACCCTTGCTATGGATCTGTGCGAATCGCAAATTCCGTCATAGTTCGGTCTTCCCTTTCGCACCTCGCGAGGGTTTGGTGCTCTGCGTCGACAGGTCCCAGTCCCAAGGCGGCGTCAGCCGTCGCTGGTATGCCAGGTCGCGATGCCGTGGTCAAGGCCAGGAGGTGAGCGACCCGGGGTCCGGTAAGAGCCCCTGAGTCGCGATGCTCAGGAGGTCCCCTTTGGCGCCCAAGCAGCCGTCGCTTGGTGAGAAAGAGAAGCAACGTCGCTAGTACGGAGTCGCTTTAGGTGCGGGGGTAGTGCCATGGTAGCCAACGCTTTGGATGGTGACTTATCTTGAGAATCGGGGATTGCCCCCAGCGCGTCGTCGGGTCCGGGGGGTAATTTGAAAGGAGTTGCTTGACGAGGTCCTCGCGCGCCCCTTCTTCCTCGCCTCTGCTCCCCTTTCTGCTCTACGTCCTCGGGTCCCTGCCCTCGAGCTTGTCTCAGCCGTCGCTGGTATGCCAGGTCGCGATGCCGTGGACAAGGCTAGAGGGTGAGGGCTGGAGAGCCAGTAAGAGCCCTGAGTCGCGATGCTCAGGCACCCCCCCTTTAACGTGCAAGCGGTTTGCACGGGCGAGGGTGAAGGAAACGCCGTGAGGGCCTTGGCTAGCACAGCTTCCTCTAAGGATCCTGCAGATTCATTACAGAAAGAAGAAGGAGCTGCCATGGCAGTTATCAGTCGATCGTTAGTCGCTCAAGAGCTCATTGGTTGGAGTAGGTGAGGTGTACCAGGGCACCCGTGAGCCGGCGCGGGACTCACGAGGCCCTACCTCTTAGGCGGGTTGCACCTAGCACTGGGCCGTATCTTGAGATGTGTTCCTGGAAAATCTAGTTAGATGCCGGCACTCTACGTCCTCGGGTGCCGGCCCTCGAGCTTGTCTCAGCTGTCGCTAGTATGCCAGGTCGCGATGCCGTGGACAAGGCCAGAGGGTGAGGGCTGGAGAGCCAGTAAGAGCCCCGAGTCGCGATGCTCAGGCGCCCCCCTTTAACGTGCAAGTGGTCGACAAGAAGAAGAAAAGGTGCCGTGGACGGCATCGAGTAATCAAGCATGATGCATAATTGGAAATAAACGCGGAAGGGATACATGCCGCTGGGCCTAGCCCGAGTGGCCTGGGGATGATGCAGCCCGAGGGGCGCCCCCAGCAAAGCAAGCTAGCGACTGAAAAGATAAAAAGGGATACATGCCACAGGGATGGACCCACGCAGCCTGGGAGTGACGCAACCCTGGGAGGGCGCTCCTAGTTGGGAATGAAACTTGAAAGATGTCACCTGAAGATGTCGTCGGTGCAGTGGCGTTGGTGCAGCAGACTCGGTGGGCTGCGGAGCCGATCCTCACGAGCCCCCAGGCACAGGGGCCTCGGGAGGCTCCGAAGGCACTGGTGGCTCCTCATGAGCAGCCTCCATCTCCGCCAGGGCCGTGGAACGCCTGTCTTCTTGCGCCTCCAAGGTGCTCCTCATGATGCGCTGGTACGCCGTAGCCACGCTCGGCAGGCCATAAGGCATGCGAACATAGCCGTGGGGTGGTCCTCCGCAGCGCCCCACTTGTGAGGGCCAGAGGCGCTCCGCCGTGGTGATCTGATTGAGCCCAGGTACGTCGACGCAGACGCACAGCCCACCATCCTCGCCTGGATGGGGAGCCACAGCTGGTGGGCGACGGCGACCTCTTATGATCCTAGACTCCTGTAGTTCTTGAGTGGCCTTGTTAACAAACTCCTGTTGGTCTGACCTTCTTTCCCTGGCTTCCTTTCGAGGGAGACGTGCCTCGAAGCACGCCTCCACATGGTGCCCAAGCGCCTCCCTCGTGACCTTGGCTAGGTCGGTGGCCCTCCAGGTGAGAGCCCCCGAGCCCTGCCTGAGGAGGGCGTCGGGCGCGCTTTCCTATGCGATTGAAGGAGGATCCCCCTGGGAAGATGCGGGCCTTGAAGGGCCTGCCTCCTGAGGGGCTGAGCCTGACGTTGTCTTCTTCTTCTTGGGGGTGGTCTCAGGAAGCCTCCTGCTTCCGTGATCTGGGTCTTCTAGTGACGTGGCCTGAAAGACTCGCTCCAGGGTACACACTGCATCCTTCTCTTGATAGGGCACCGTGATGACGCCGCTGCTTCCTGGCATCTTGAGGACGTTGTAGCCATGGTGAGTCACGGCCATGAACTTGGCCAGCGTCGGGTACCCGAGGATGGCGTTGTACGGCAGGCGGATGTGGGCGACGTCAAAGTCGATGAGCTCGGTGTGGTAGTTGTTGCGGGCCCCGAAGGTGACTGGGAGGCGGACCTGCCCGATCGGGACTGTGGAACCGTCGGTGACTCTGGAGAAGGGCTTGGTTGGCTGAAGCTGGTCATAGGGCACTTGGAGGCTGTTGAATGTTTCCACGGACAAGACATTGAGCCCTGCCCCTCCGCCGATGAGGGTCCTGGTGACCAGAACGTTGCTGATGACTGGGGAACAAAGCATTGGGAGGACTCTGGTTGTGGCCGCACACTTGATCTGGTCTGCTGAGCTGAACGTGATGGTGCAGGCCGACCACCTGAGGGGACGCGTTGCTTCGAGCTTGGGGAGAACTGCGTTCACTTCGCGAGCAAACTGCTTGAAGATACGTTGAGAGGCTGGGTCTTGAGCTCCGCCCAGGATGCAGGCGATTGCGCGAGGCTCTTGGAAGCCCCCAGCCCCCTCGTCTTGGTGGCGGTCTTCGTTCCTTCTTGGCTGAGGCGGCAACGGCAGCAAGCCTGGGTTGCCATGAGGGCAATCCTCATGAGGCTGGTCCCTCCAGTCCCCCTCGCGAGGCGGGTCACGCCAGCGTTCCTCGCGAGGTTGGTCACGCCAGCCTTGACGTGGGCCACGATCTTCCCAGCGTCCCGGGTTCCTTCCTCCTCCTCGGCCGTAGCCCCGGTCAGCACGGTTGGGGCGTCGGCCGACTCTTCCTTCTCGCACGGCACAGAGTTCTTGGCATTCATTGGTGTTGTGGGTGTGGAGGTCGTGGTACACACAGTACCGACTGCCCCTGGAGGATTCGGGCAGATCCTTGCCCCGCTTGGTGTTCGGCTCTGCCGCGAGCACGGCAGCCCCCTTGCGCTTCACGTCCTTGGCCTTGGGCTTCTTCTCTTCTGGGTCTGCGGCAGGCAGCTCGAGGAGGGAGAGGCGTCCCTCCTCAGCTCTGGCGCATTTGGTCGCCAGGTTGAACAGCTCCAGGGAGGTGCAGAGGTCTTCATGCATCGCCAACTCCTCCTTCATCTTGACGTCGCGCACGCCATCGGAGAAGGCCGAAATGATGGCTTCCTCGGACACCCTGGGGATCTTGAGGCGCGCACTGTTGAAGCGCTGGATGTACTTTTGCAGGGTCTCTCCAGGTTGCTGCTTGATGCGGCGCATGTCGCTCACGGCGGGAGGCCGGTCGTGGGTACCTTGGAAGTTGGCGATGAAGCGGGTTCTGGTCCCAGGAGGAGATCGTGCCTGGGGCCAGGTTCAGGAGCCGAGTGCGAGCACCTTCCTTCAGCGCCATGGGGAACCAGTTCGCCATGACCTTTTCGTCCCCGCTGGCAGCTTCGATTCCCAGCTCGTAAAGCTGGAGGAACTCTGTGGGATCAGTCGTGCCATCGTAGCGAGGGGGCAGGTCTGGCTTGAACTTGCCGGGCCATGCGACTCCGCGCAGCTCGGCGGTGTAGGCGCGGCAGCCAGCGGTGGCCGCGGGAGGTTTTGGTTGAGGGAGAGCTTGTCCTTGTGGGTCCCCTTGCGCTGCAGCTGGGAGCAGCACGGGGTCTTGACGCGCCGGAGCTGGGAGCGCCCGGGCGGCCTCTTGCGGTCGCGGGACTTCTTGGCAGCTCCGTTCCTGCTGGGCCGGTGCATGACGGAGCGGGTTCCGCCCAGGAGCTGCGCGGCTTGGGGCCATGGCATCTTCTTGGAAAGGAGGCGGCTGGAATGCCCCCGGGGCTTCATTTCCCACGTGGGGGCGGAGTGCGGCGCAGCGGCGCGGAAGGTGCGGGAGAGCCCCCTGCGGCGCGGACGAGCTCGGCGACGCGGTCGAGCCACTCCTCGTAGACGTCGTCGACGGGGCGGTAGCGCAGGAGCTCGTTCGCCGCGATGAGTGCAGCTCGAGCCTCCAAGGGCGCGCGAAGCGTGTGCGACGAAGAACCGGCCGGGGTGAGCGACGGAGTGGCGGTGCGGCCATCTCGCCGCACGGACGGGTGCTGAGAGGATGCTTGCTGCTCGTTCCCCGCCGGGCCGGTGGCGGCGTTGACGGCGGGCGACGGGGAATGACGAGGACGCCCACCGACGGGGGCCGTCTGGACGGCGCGGGAAGCAATGGCGGCCCGGCGCTCGCCGCGGGCCCGACGAGCGTCAGACATGGATGCGACGGTCGGAGGAGAGCGGAGCGGTGGAAGACGGATTCCGGCGCACCCCTACCTGGCGCGCCAAATGTCGGATCACGGGTTCCGGCAGACCCTTAAGGTTCGAACTCTGGGGTACGCGCGGAGATCGTGCCCTCTACCTCTCCGTCTCGCAAAGAACTAACTACGAGAAGAACAACACAAGAGACACAGGGTTTATACTGGTTCGGGCCACCGATGCGGTGTAATACACTACTCCAGTGTGGTGGGTGGATTGCCTCTTGGGCTGATGAGGGAGAACAGTACAAGGAAGAACAACCTCGCGAGGGTCTGTTCTTGGCTAGGGGATGAACTGTTGGGGGAGTCCGATCGCCCTTCTTACTCTCTGAGGGTGTTGCTACGTTCTAGCTGGTTTCTTGATGCTCTACTGGTTTCTTGGTACTCGATCCGATTGCCTCTACCCTGGGGGTGGCTAGTCCTATTTATAGGCAAAGGCCCTGGGCCTCTTCCCAAATATTGAGCGGGAAGGGCGCCAACAATTGGCCAATTTGAAGGGGAACATCTGGTACACTTATCCTGACTAAAGTTGGTCTTCGCCTGCCAAAGGCCCTGTGGTGACGCCGTCCTGGGCTCCATGGTGACCTCCTTCCCACCGTTGGACTGGTCTTGGTCTCGTTGCACCGAAATGGGTGCCTTTGCTTGATCCTCTCGCCTGCGCTTGCCCCCTTTGCACCGAAGAGGAAAGGGAGACGCTGCGTAGGCTGGCGCCCGCCTGGCACCCTTGGTCGTCATGGCTTGCGTCATGGGCACCTCGTGAGGTACCCGCCTTGATCTCTCCGCCTCCTCGCGAGCCAGCCTAAGGAGGCCGTGCTTGAGGAAGCGCCGTATCGTCCGCCTCGCGAGGCTTGGCCCCTCGCGAGGGTCTTGAGCCTTGTGTTGATGAAGATGGGCCACGTTGGGCCCCCACTCGAGCCACGTCGCAGGCCGCAGGCAGGCAAGTCTGGGGACCCCCGTTCCCAGAACGCCGACACACATCACCTTGGGCCCGCAGCTCGGGAAGAATGTCGAAGCTTACGTTGACGACATTGTGGTGAAATCTCGGGAGGCCAAGACCCTGATACAAGACCTGGAGGAGACCTTCGCGAGCCTCAACGCAGTGAACCTGCGGCTCAACCCAGAGAAGTGTGTGTTCGGGGTCCCCTCAGGCAAGCTCCTGGGCTTTCTCGTGTCCCATCGGGGCATCGAGGCTAACCCGGAGAAGGTCAAGGTGGTCGAGGACATGAGCCCGCCGAAAACCCTCAGAGAAATGCAGAAGCTCACCGGATGCGTGACCGCGCTAGGGCGCTTCATCTCCAAACTGGGGGAGCGAGCACTGCCTTTCTTCCAGCTAATGAAGAAGAAGGGGCCTTTTGAATGGACTAAAGAGTCAGATAAGGCGTTTCAAGACCTCAAGAGGTACCTAACCAGTCCCCTAGTCATGGTGGCTCCGCACCCTTGAGAGCCCCTGCTGCTTTACCTCGCTGCCACACCCTACTCTGCTAGCGCAGCCCTGGTGGCGGTTAGGGAGGAGCGCCAAACCATAGCCACGTCAGCAGCTCGGGACAAGACGAAGCAGAAACAGGGAAGGCCCACAGGAGACGTAACCGTGGCTGAGGAAGATCAGCCGCCGAAGAGCGCACCAGAAGCAGGAGAGGCCACTCGCCTGGACGGGCCGCCTCCCGAAGTCATGTCACCTCGCGAGGCGCCCTTGCCTCAGGAGGGTGCCACGGACACTGATGCTCTCAGCTTGGTTGAGCATCCAGTCTTCTTTGTCAACACGGTGTTACAGGACGCGAGGGAACGGTACCCTATGCCTCAGAAGCTCCTCCTCACGCTACTGGTGGCCTCGCGCAAGCTGCGTCACTACTTCCAGGGTCACCCCATCAAGGTTGTCTCGTCATACCCCTTGGAGAGAGTGCTCAGGAGCCCCAACTCAGCCGGAAGGGTCGCCGAGTGGAACATGGAACTGCAGGCGTTTCAACTCGAGTTCAGCACGACCCGTGTCATCAAAGGAGCAGCGTTAGCGGATTTCATGGCGGAATGGACGGAGGCGCCAGGCCTCAAGGAGAACAAGGATCGATCCCTCTCCCCAGGGAGAGGCGCCAGAAGGCTGGGTCATGTACTTCGATGGGGCGTTCTCCAGGCACGGCGCTGGGGCTGGTGCGGTGCTGATATCGCCCACTCAGGACAAACTCTACTACGCCGTACAGCTCTGTTTCCAGCAAGGTGAGAAGGTCTCCAACAACATAGTAGAATATGAGGGTCTGATTTTGGGGTTGAAGGCCGCAGCAGCTCTGGGGGTGAAGCGCCTCACTGTCAAGGGCGATTCACAGCTCCTTGTCAACTTCTCCAACAAGGTGTATGAGCCGAAGGATGAGCACATGGAGGCCTATCTAGCGGAGGTCCGCAGGATGGAAAAGCAGTTTTGGGGGTTGGAATTGAAGCATGTGCCCCGTGGCACCAATCAGGAAGCCGATGACATCGCCAGACGGGCATCCAGGCGGTTACCTCAGGAGCCTAGCGTCTTTGAAGAGCGGCTCTTCAATCCCTCGGCCCAGCCGTCATTATCAAACATTGCCCAGCCTCGGGAGGAACTCCCCCAGCCGCCTGCCTCAGGAGCCCCGGCCTACGGCCCCGCCTCAGGGGCACGCCTGCTCCTAACTATGGAACCTCAGGAGGAGTGCTGGATCATGGAACTCCGGATTTATTTAACGCAAGGGGCCCTGCCAGAGAAGGAGGAAGAAGCGGAGCGTGTGGCGCGGCAGGCTACGACATACTGCATCAGGGATGGAGAGCTCTACCGGAAGCGGCCGAACGACGTATCCCTGCGCTGCATTTCCAGGGAGCAAGGAAAGGAACTGCTGGAGGACATACACGGCGGGGACTGTGGACATCACTCGTCATCACGAACCCTCGTCGGCAAGGCATTCCGCAGTGGTATCTATTGGCCCACCGCACTCAACGACGCCGTCGAACTGGTAAAGGCCTGTGAAGCCTGCCAATTTCATGCCAAACAGATCCATCAGCCGGTGAGAGGCCTGCAGACTATACCCCTCTCGTGGCCGTTCGCAGTCTGGGGGCTGGACATTCTGGGCCCGTTCCCTCGGGCGCCAGGGGGCTACCGCTACCTCTACGACACCGTTGACAAATTCAGCAAGTGGGCAGAAGTGGAGGCTGTCCGCGCCATCCCCGCAGGTTCCACGGTCAAGTTCATCAGGGGCATCTGTCACGACCGGTTTTCCAATAAAATATTTATTGAGAAACCAATCTATAGAAATCCAGTTTGAGATAAAACCACCTCACTGGCAGACAAACTTTTGATACAATAAGCCAGTAGCATAAATATATTACAGGGTTGAGCTGACGATACTCAACAATTTATTACAAGCGTGCCAATAATTATACATGAAGGCGATTAATGACACAAGGGGGGTGGTGGCATACTACTGACTCGCAAATAAGGTAGAGGTGGAGTAACACAGTGGGAGTGGTTATGGGATTCTCAAACTAACATCCCATCGAGCGTCGAGGTGAAGCTCGAAGAATTTATTAGGGTAGCGAAAGCGGATATGAAACAGTGACCAACTCCAAGGTTGCACGAGACTGACTGGGACTCCTCTAGGCGTCGGATTTGCTATCGAACTCTTCATCCATGAGATCACCTTCGTCAGCATCTGGCCAAATCAACAAGCCAGTGAGTACTTTGAAAGTACTCGCAAGACAGTTCGGACGTAAGATATAACAAATGCCAACATGAGATTCATGGATAAGTTAACCAGTACGATCAGACATAGAGGTGATAATGCTGGGTGCCAAACGAGTGTCTGGAAGACTCCTCGAGCGGAAAATGCGGAATAATAATACTGGTGCCAAACGAGTGTCTGAAAGACTCCTCGAGCGGAAAAATGCGGAATAATAATACTGGTGCCAAACGAGTGTCTGAAAGACTCCTCGAGCGGAAAAATGCGGAATAATAATGCCACAATCGGGCGTCTGAGCGACACCACATAAAGGGCTTTAAAAGAAATGCCACAGTCGGGCGTCTGAGCGACACCACATAAAGGGCTTTAAAAGAAATGCCACAGTCGGGCGTCTGAGCGACACCACATAAAGGGCTTTAAAAGAAATGCCACAGTCGGGCGTCTGAGCGACACCACATAAAGGGCTTTAAAAGAAATGCCACAGTCGAGCGTCTGAGCGACACCACATAAAGGGCTTTAGACTGATAAGGAAATAATACATTCATCATAATTATATTCAACTCATGGAAATAAACGGGTTAGCACATCCACAAGGATAACATTTAACCGGTCTTACTGCCCATATGTTCCATCGGGTAATCTGTCACCAAACTGGCACATGACTGTTAGCAGGGAACTTGGAAATAGATAAGATGATTTAAGGATATGGAGCTCTGCAGAGTTTGTACAAAAATTTCCCACAGTCGACGGAGTTCCGTAGTCACTAGGACTAGTTCCGTTACGGTATTTCAGAAGAAAACACAGCAATCCAGTACACACCCATCCAACTTTTTGATGCCAGGAATCACCCTCAACATCGTCCAAGAAAAACCATTGAGACGGGGAGATCACAATCTCGAATAGCATGGGATCAAATTTATATACGCGCGCTCTAAGGGGTGCCCCCCTCTCGGTCCCAACCGGAAACACCCATGCCCCCTGACCGGATGCCTGGCTTTAATCCAGGGCCATGGAACCAGCATCCCGGCCTCTCCTTTTTGGTGTGTACCAAGAAAGCGGTTTGCGACTTACTAAACCATATCCCTTTCGGGAAACATGTGGTAGTACAGGAAAAGGGAATGGATATGAACCAACCGATACGGGTTGGTACTGACGATAACTTGCATGGACTAAGACTGGCATGCTACAACACTGCCATCTTACCCATCTTCATTCCAACACATGGCCTTACATACTCACGTCCAACGACGTGTGAAATCACCGGGCTTACTTGCCCCAACAATGCATAATGAACGATTCATCGGTATGCTTCACACATGTCATGAAACTATCTATATGCAAACATGCCAATACACTCATCATATCAAAAGTTCGAACATTGCTTGCCTGGTTCAGAGTAGTCGGAGCCTAGCTCGGTGAAGTTTGCGGCCCCGTCACCTCCATCGGTATCTACGGTACAGAGAAAACATACGCGCTAACGTGAATACCGAGAGGTGCAGAAAAAGTATTGCAAATATTTTTCAAATAAATCTGATAAAAAACTAGACAAAAATTTGAAGAGGACAGAAAAAGAATCAATCAAACATATGCTTCTGATAAAAAGTTATAAGGGTTTTTGCCCAGGGACTCATCTGTAATGAAACAGAAACTTTCCAGGGTTCTAACTGAGAAAACAGAAAACGGTTCGATAGGAAATGCGCAAGCGCAACGGAGAAAGCGTATTTTGCCCGAAGGCGTTTTCAGAAAACGATTCGAATAGAAAAGACAGAGAAGCTGACAGGCGGGTCCCATCTGTCAGGTTTAAAATTTAAAAGAGGCGGGTCGGGCTCGCTGGCGCCCGAGAGCCGCGGTGGTCGCCGGCGGCGATCCACGGCGAGGCAGAGAGATCGGAGGTTACCTCCGTGCTCAGGGTGCCATTCCGCGTTGGATGGTGGTCGAGGTGGTCGCCGGGAAGCACCACGTCGGCGGTGGCCCCTGCTCCGGCGGACGGCGGTTCGGGCGTGGTTGGAGGTCGCCGGAGAGAGCTGCACTGATCAAATTGAGGAGGGGGTTAAGAATCTGGTAGCTAGAGAGGGAGATGGACGGAGTTTGGGTGCCGGAGACGGCCTCACCGGAGCGAATCGAGCTGGAGGCCGAGGCGGAGCGGGGTGGCCGGAGTCGGGGGAGGAGACCTCCTCGAGGTCCTCCCAGTGACCTGGCAGGGCGTTGGTGGAGTGCAGGGGTGGTGCGTGCTTGCGGGAGGGCTCGGGGTCTCCTTTTATAGGCGATCCGAGGCGGTGGCCGAGAACGGCGTTCTCCGGCGAGTGATTACGGTGGTGCAGTGCTTGGTCGGGGGAGTTTAGGAGTTGAGCACCATCGTGGAGGTTCGCGGAGTCCATTTTGGAGCCAACGACATTGGTTTAAGCTTGCTGAGGTGGAGCTCGACGGAACGGGACGGCGCGGGTCCATCGGCGGCAGAGAGCACGCTCTGTGCGTGCCGTGCCACGACGGCTGTGCTGCATGCGTGCACTGGCGTGGAGGTGGACACGCGGAGCCATCAGCGGGGCTGTGCGGCGCGGAATGGCGTTGAGCCGCCGTTCTGCTCCCTGTTGGCTGCCACGGCGGTTCAGCCGCCGCGGGACACGCCGGCGCGGTCGGGTCAGAGCGCCACCGACGCCAGGAAGAAGCCAAGCGCGCGTGCGGGGCTCTGGACACGCAGACCAGGCGGCGAGCAACGTGCCAAGGGCACTGTGTGCGCGTGACTGAAGATGAACTGCAGCAAACAACACTGAAGACTGAATTTGACTGAAAGTGTTCGAACAGTGCCTGCAAGGTGCTCGACAGAATGATCCAGGCATGTAGGGATTTTTCCTTGGGCTGATTTTTGGTGGAGTGGCTTCTCATTGCTCTAGTAGGCTGCCTGATTTTTGGTGGAATTTTTG
Organism: Aegilops umbellulata; assembly: GCA_032464435.1. Lineage (NCBI taxonomy): Eukaryota > Viridiplantae > Streptophyta > Magnoliopsida > Poales > Poaceae > Aegilops > Aegilops umbellulata. The sequence goes on from CP136058.1 coordinate 340,614,159, forward strand.
GAGGAGTGTAGATATGAATTTCACCAAATTTGTCAAATCTGGTCCAAACTTGCAGGGAGTGTAAGTTGAAAAATCTGAAAAGAAGATGAGTGGATCAAGATGGTTCTGGGTTGTGGGTGCAAAGGACTAGCCAGTAGAGTTGGTTTGAAGTCAAATCTCAAATGGAAAAGGGTACTTGCTTTGAAAATCCATCAGGCTCAAAATAATTGACAGAAAATATTTGAGAGATAAAACAAAATCCAAAACTTGTTTGGATGAGTTGGGATAGGGAAAGTGAGTTGTTGACAAGGAGGGGAGAAGATGTTGGAGTGGTTTAACCTCATGGGCAAATTACAAGGTCATGGATGGTTTTCAAATAGAATAAAAAAAACCCAAATGAAATTTTTGGAGTGTCACAGCATCGTGAGCCGGTTCAGGGTGCCAAACCGCATCATCACAGACAACGGTTCGCAGTTCACCAGTAACCTCTTCAAAACATATTGTGCTAACCTTGGAACGCAGATATGCTACGCTTCGGTGGCGCACCCATGAAGCAATGACCAGGCCGAACGAGCCAACGCGGAGGTCCTGAGGGGCCTCAAGACCAGGACATTCAAGAAGAAGCTGGAGGCCTGCGGCAGAGGTTGGTACGACGAGCTCCAGTCCGTGTTGTGGTCCATCCACACAACCACGACCAAGCTGAAAGTGCGTTATATCGACTAGAGGGGGGGGGGTGAATAGGCGATTTTTATGAAATTCTTCACTGAGGAATTTGCTCGTGAGGAAATTCCTTGGCGAAGAACTACTAGCAGCGGAATAAGTACTCAGAGGTAAACATAGCAGAATACATGCAGGGTCATCATGATGAAATGAAGACACAGACAGAGTACAGAAAGCGTAAACATAGGATATCACAATATGAAGACAAACAGACTGAAGAAATTGAACTGAGGAAATTGAGAAAGTCTTCAGTCAAAATCTTCAAACACAGATAGGAACAAACACACAACACAGTAATGAGGAAATGAAAGTGTTGAGGAAATAGAACCAGTAAGCTTGGTGAAGACAATGATTTGGTAGACCAGTTCCAACTGCTGTCTCAGTTGTACATCTGGTTGGAGCGGCTGAGTATTTAAACTCGAGGACACCTAGTCCCGGACACACAGTCCTCACCGTATTCTCCTTGAGCTAAGGACACATAGTCCTCGCCCAATCACTCGTGGTAAGTCTTCAGGTGACTTCCAAACCTTCACAGACTAGGTCACTCGGCGATCCACAATTCCTCTTGGATGCTCTAGACCATGACGCCTAACCGTCTGGAAGAAGCACAGTCTTCAAAGGTAACAAGCATCGGATCCACGCAGGATCAATCTCTTCAGTGATGCTCAATCACTTTGGGTTTGTAGGTGTTTTGGGTTTGGGTTTGGATTTCCCTCACTTGATGATTTTCGCTCAAAGTCCTCGGAGGATGGGTTGCTCTCAAATGACAAATGTCAAGTTCTTGCGGAGCAGCCAACCAGCTAGTGGTTGTAGGGGCGGCTATTTATAGCCTAGGGAGCAACCCGACATGATAAGACATAAATGCCCTTCAATGATATGACCGTTAGGTGGACAAGATATTTTAGGACAGCTCGCGTGTAGCACAGCAACGGTCGGAAATTTGAGGCACAAATTCCTCAGGGCTATCATGTTCCTCACTGTGTAGGCAATTCGCACTGGCGAATTCCTAACTCCTCAGTCAGAGCAAAGTCCTCAGTGACCAGAAGAACTGCGTCTCTGTCACTGAAGAAATTGACTGAACTGTATGAGATTTCCAATGGCTTCACTCGAAGGGATTGGTAAGTGTAGGATTTGAGTTGAGCATCACTTGGAAATTTTCTCCTTAGTATTTCCTCGACCCCCTTTAACAGTACGGTGTTTCCTATGACTCAAGAAAGAGAAAATGAAACTACGAAAACAAAAGTCTTCACGCTTCATGTTCCTCGAATGAATACCACGTCTTCAAGGTCACACCAATTTCTTCACTTTCAAAGTCTTCAGAAAGTCTTCAAAATATCAAAGTCTTCAGTTGAAGAACTTCATTTTTTTAGGGGTCGACTTTCTCTATAAATAACAAACTCCTCATAGACTTATAGACCTGTGTACACTCATAAACACATTAGATACTTAACCTATAAGTCTTCAATACACCAAAATCACTAAGGGGCACTAGATGCACTTACACAAGCCGACTGGGGAAACCCCGTTCTTCCTGGTCTATGGAGCCGAAGCAGTCCTCCCTCACAAGGTCAGACATCGCTTCGCGCGGGTCCTAGCATTCGATGAGGCGCAGCAGGATGCCATGCGGGGGATGGACCTCGTGCTGGGGGAGGAACACCGTCGGGAAGTCGCGTTGCGAGCGGTGAGGTACCAACAGGCGCTAAGACGATATCACTGCCGCAACATCCGCCCCAGGACTCTCGAGGTAGGAGACCTCATGCTCAGGCGGGTCCTCTCCAGGGAGGGGCTGCACAAGCTCTCTCCCATGTGGGAGGGCCCGTTCAAGGTTGCTCATGTTTCCAGGCCAGGCTCCGTGCGCTTGGAGACCCAGGAGGGGGAGCCGATCCAGAACGCATGGAACATCCAGCACCTCCCGAGGTTCTACCCCTAAAAGGCCCAGAGCCTGTGAAGAAGGCGAACGCCTGTGAAGACCATCCCTTTTTGGAAAAGGCCCAGAGCCTGTGAAGAAGGCGAACGCCTGTGAAGACTATCCATTTTTGGAAAAGGCCCAGAGCCTGTGAAGAAGGCGAACGCCTGTGAAGACTATCCATTTTTGGAAAAGGCCCAGAGCCTGTGAAGAAGGCGAACGCCTGTGAAGACTATCCATTTTTGGAAAAGGCCCAGAGCCTGTGAAGAAGGCGAACGCCTGTGAAGATTAACCATTTTTGGAAAAGGCCCAGAGCCTGTGAAGAAGGCAAGTGCCTGTGAAGCTCGTTACCCCAAGAAGAAAGGCCCGGAGCCTGTGAAGAAGGCCAATGCCTGTGAAGCTCGCCGCCCGTGACACTCTCACGTAATAATGAGTGGGGCTGTACACGCCCCGGAGTCTTAGGAGCGTCGACCTCAGGCCCTGGGGCTCCCTCCCACGCCCTGTGGCAGCACTTAGCTCCGCGCTGGTGAGAAGACGTCGAAGAGTAGACTAGGTGCCGGACGCGGCTTTTTCATTTGCTTTCCGCAGTTGGTTCGCTTTGTTTGCAGTTGAAGTTTTATTGAAATTATTGCCGGCATTGGTTTATATTTCGTTGATTTTCACTCCCCCGTTTCGATTCCTCTTGCAAAAAGTCTCGCGAGGGGGGCAGCCAAACGCCCTCGCGAGGGTTCCTGTTCTAATCGTTCTAAGGTTTCGTGACCCGGGTCCATTACGGGAGCACCCCTCCAGTCCGTGCCTCTCGGGCACCGCGACACACGCACAGGGCCTGGGTCGGTCGCCCCCCACGGCTGGGGCCGGGAACTATTTACATGCAGACACACAGCTGAAAAGCGCGAAAGCTAAATCAAGGTAGTTGTTAACAGCAATGGCCTCCAACACACTCCCACGGGGCTCCATGCAGCTGTTCTCTTTTACGCAGGAAACAAAAGGAAAAGAAAGGACGAGCTCGGCGCGGCTTGCCTCGCTCCGGCCAGCCGAGGCGACCTGGGATGCCTCCAGGGCTCAGGCAGACTCCCTCTCGCGCTTCACCGGGGCGCGGCGACGAGCGGACGAATCGCCGCCCCCAAGCAAGCGCGATGGTGTGGGGGCTGGCTGCGGCCACCGCTGGAGGAGTCGCGTGAAGAAGAGTTGGTGAAGCTTGGGGAGCATCGAGCGCCGCCATCCACGCGGGCACTGTCTCCTCCATCGTCGTCGGGGCGGGGCCCCTGGCCGCGGTCGTCGCCCTCGGGGCAGCATCCAGCGCGGCGACCATCTTCCCCAAACACCCTCACATAGAGGGTGGCATCACCGTCGAACTTGAAGTGCAGGGTGCACCATTGACTCAGGCCGCGCGCGCGGGCAAACGTTTGCCAGCCACGAGTCAGGGCCCCGTTTCCAGAAGGGGAGACCTCATGGGAAACCCAGGAGGCCCTGCTACAACAACCATCAGCCTGGAGCCAGAAGCCGCACCGGGCGCTGGCCGGCAGCTCACCGATGAAGAAGCGGGGGAGCTGGAGCCAGGTGTTGGTCGGGTCCGCTGACCACACGACGAACTCCGGTAGCACCTCCGCCGAGCGAAAGCGCGGCCTGGGGGGCCGCGCATTCACGGCCTGCCTCCCCTTGGCAGCCGAGCGCTCACCACCACACGGGGAACCACCCCTGTGGCCACGGGAAGCCGCAATGGGGACCACAGGATGCTTGCGGGGACGACCCCGGACGCGCTTGGCCAGGAGGGAGTTGTCGGAGTAATGGGCCGCAGGTAGGCTAACCCGAGGCCCAGAACCTTTCAAGACATCGGGGCAGGCTACGCCCCTCAAAGAATCCCAAGACGATCAGCCGACTCTGGGAGTCGGCCGCAGCATCGCCGACACCCACTCACGGCCGGGTCCCAGAGTCGGCCCACGACTTCACCACTCTCCGCCTTCGGGAAGAAGGACGAGACCGAGGATGGCCGGAGTACGGCCCTCCCCTACGATGATTACCAGGGGCAGGTATGGCTACAGTACGCCGTACCGGAGGAGAGCTCCGTCCGGCGCGGCACTGTCGCCATGCTGGCCCTGACGACCGCCCTGGCGACGGGGCACTGTACCCACGATGGCCCGCGTGTATGGCCTGGGGATGGCGGGCCCCGCTAGTCAGCGGGAGGGACGAAGACGGCGAGAGCACCCGAAGACGGGCCCCGTGGGAGTCGGCCTCCGAGAGTCGGCCAGCTCCTCCCACGGGCCCCACACGCCATTAACCAGATAAGACGGGGAGTGGCGACAGTGATCGCCCGCCAGGCGGCGGCACTGTAGCCACGCCCCCACGACCCAGGCGACGTCATCAGAGACGCGACTACAATGGCCAGGTCAGTCGGCGGGGCCCACCAGAGGCGGGCCCCAGGAGTCAGCAAAGAAGACGGCGGCCTAAGAGACAGATGGCTGGGATCCGCACCCAGTCGGATTACCATTGTACCCCCGGGGGGGGTAGGCCTATATAAACCCCCCGGAGCACCCATGCAAAGGGTTCGATCCTTTGACCACTAGACAGAAGCATAGAAGGGAGAGAGCTAGCCTTGCCCTCTCCTACCTCCAGAACACAGCTCGAGGAGCAACTTTGTACACATATCACCATAGTGACCATGCGGAGACCCCGCAGAGCAGCAGTAGGGGTATCATCTCCTCGGAGAGCCCCGAAGCTGGGTAAGATCCGCTGGCGTGCATGTCTACGCCTCATCCCGCTTCCAGGCACCGGCGACGTTCTACTCGCCCCCACCATGATAAGCCATCCGTTGGCATATGTCGCACCTAACCCCCGACATTTGGCGCCCACCGTGGGGCGAGGTGCACCGTCGTCCGGAGATCTGTTCTGGACGGGAACCCTTTTCCTCCCTGGCGAGCATAGCCAGCCTGGCACGCCAGAAGAAGTTCACGCCGACGCGCTGCGCGACGTTGAGACCGTTTGCGCGGCCAGCTGCCTCGCCGATCTTGTCGGCGAGGTTAGACTCTCTGACGAGCCTGCATCCGACGCAGGCATCGGCGGCCCCGTGAACCTTCTCGCGGGCCTCCTCGACGACCTCCGCGTTGCTGGCGAGCCTGCCACTGACCTGGAGTCCGTAGGCTCCACCGACCCGATGCTGGTCGATTCCGACACCGCGTCGCTCGACGCCTTCCCCACCAATGTGGTGGTCTATGATGAGCCGCTCCCTCGCGCGGAGGGCAGCGGGAGCACCGTTACAGAAGTGCTCGTCATCGGCCATGGCGAGCGCTCCGACGGAGGAGCTCGTGACCCGCTTGATGCAGCACTGCAAGACCTGGATGCGCCCATTCCAGAGGACGCCGACGCCGAAGCGCTGGAGGCACGCCGCCTCCAGCTCGTCGAAGGCGCGAAGAAGCTGGCCAGCATGAGACGCTTGTTAGAGGCCTACCAGCGTGAGATGGATCGCGCTGTGGGCGGCTCGCCGGCTCCGATGGGGCCGAGCCGCCTAGGCGCGGTCCGGCAACGCGGCGCGGACATCGCCAGCATGTTCGGGACCAATTGCCCCGTATACGCCACGCCCGCCGAGAACATTCGAGCTGCCCAGGCGGCGGCAGACGAGTTAGATGGACTCGAAGGCGAAGAGCGCCGACTGATGACGGAGCGAGTCCAACAACTCCTCGACGCGGCTGGCGCGCAGAACATGGCCGGCTGCCGAACCGAGGGGCCGCAGTAGCAGAACGACGACCCGCCGCCCCGCCGAGACAAAGGCGCGACGTCTCGGACGCCAACTGGCGGCGTTCGCGGAAGGAAAGACAAGGAGCCGGCTGCGAGCCGCAGTCGGACTCACCTCACCATCGAGCGCGACCAAGACGGCCGCCCGAGAGCAGTAGAGCGGCGGGACGACTATGTGCCTCCTCCACCCCGCAAAGAAAGGCGAGTCTCCCCGCCGCCTGTCGACCATCCGACTCTCGGAGGCCGCCTCGGCCGCCGAGAGGGATTCGGAGAGAATGATGCCGGCCACCGGATCGACCGACTCCACCGATCCCTGGTACTCGAAGAAGAAGACGAGCTGGGACCGCCGTGTTTCGGCCCCCGCATCCGAGATGAGCCCTTTCCCAAAGGGTTCACTCTCCCTAGAGACACACCCAAGTACACTGGCTCCGTGAAGCCAGAGGACTGGCTGGTTGACTACTCCACAGCCGTCAGCATAGCGAACGGCAACAAGCGCGTTGCCGTGAAGTATGTTCCGCTCATGCTCCAGGGCACAGCCCGGACATGGCTGAACAGCCTGAAACCCCGCAACATCAATGGCTGGCCCGACTTCACCGAGGCTTTCATCCGCAACTTTACGAGCACATACAAGCGACCTCCCAAGCCTCGCCAGCTCTCCTTGTGCGTGCAAGGCCCCAACGAATCAACTCGCGACTACCTCACGCGTTGGGCCGAGCTTCGAAACTCCTGCGAGGGCGTGCACGAGGTGCAGGCCATCGAGTACTTCACCGCTGGGTGCAGAGAAGGCACCCTCCTCAAGCATAAGCTCCTCTGCGACAAGCCGGAGACCCTGGATGAGCTGCTGATCATAGCAGACAAGTACACCACAGCCGACTCTTCTATGAAGACGGAGATCCAAGTCAGCACGACCGGCAAAATGGCCCCTCGGGCTCCCAGAACCCCAGCTGGAGACGCGAGTCGGCGACAACAGCAGAACGATCACAAGCGCAAGGCCCCGCAGCCGGCTTCCAGTAGCCGGCAGGTCGCGGCGGTCGAAGACCAACAGCCGGAGGAGCAGCCACCGCCCAAGCGGCAGAAGGGCGGCAATCCCAATTGGTTGCCGGCTTTCTCCTACGAGCAGACTCTGAATGGTCCCTGCAAGTTCCACAGCGGCGCGAAGCCGTCGAACCACACCACCAGAAAGTGCCACTGGCTTACCCGGATTGCCAAAGGAGACGGTCTGGCGCCTCCCCCACCGGCTGGGCAGCCGCCTCCGCCTCCGCCCCAGCAGCCGGCTGCCAGGCCAGTCGGCGCAGTACAAGACGAGTACCCGGAAGAGCATGGAGCCTACGTGGTGTTCACGAGTGTGGCAGATGACAGACGCAGCAGGCGGCTGCAGCAGCAAGAAGTCAACGCAGTGGCATCAGACACTCCAGAGTTCATGCACTGGTCCGAGAAGCCTATCAGCTGGAGCAGAGCTGATCACCCAGAGGTGATGCCAAATCCAGGGTCCTATGCCCTGGTCCTAGAGGCCACCTTTGCCACTGATAGGCGGGCATCTCGCTTTTCGCGAGTTCTGATAGATGGAGGTAGCAGTATCAACATCCTGTATAAGGATACAATGGAGAAGCTGGGAATCAAGCAAAGACAGCTCCAGAGCAGCCGAACCGTATTCCATGGGATCGTCCCTGGCCTTTCCTGCTCCCCAATCGGCAAGATTCTGATAGACGTCCTCTTCGGGGATAAGGAACATTTCCGCCGAGAGCCAGTCTGGTTTGAAGTGGTGGACCTCAGAAGCCCATACCATGCGCTGCTTGGCCGACCTGCTTTGGCCAAGTTCATGGCGGTCCCCCACTACGCCTACCTCAAGATGAAGATGCCGAGTTCCAAGGGAATTCTGACTGTGACCGGCGACTACAGGAAGTCGTCCGCTTGCGTGGCCGAGAGTAGTCGGCTGGCCGAGTCCCTGGTCATTGCAGCAGAGAAGCGGCTTCTTGATCGGGTTGTGGCGATGGCCGGCAAGCATCCTGAGATGTCGCCCAACCCCAAGGAGTCGGAAGCTGAGGGCTCGTTCAAGCCGGCGAAGGAAACAAAGAAGATACCCTTGGACCCAGAGCACCCGGAGAGGTACGCAGTCATAGGTGCAAACCTTGACAGCAAATAGGAAGGCGAGCTCGTCGATTTCCTCCGTGAGAATCGGGACATCTTTGCATGGTCCCCCAAAGACATGCCAGGTGTGCCGACGGAATTCTCCGAGCACAAGTTACATGTCCGGTCCGATGCAAAGCCTGTCAGGCAGCCCCTGCGCCGCCTGTCAGAAGAGAAGAGAAGAGTTGTTGGTGAAGAGATAGCCCGACTCCTTGCAGCCGGCTTCATCATGGAAGTATTTTTCCCAGAGTGGCTAGCAAACCTAGTCTTAGTGCTGAAGAAGAACAAGTAGTGGCGAATGTGTATTGACTACACGAGCCTTAACAAAGCCTGCCCCAAGGACCCGTTTGCTTTGCCGAGAATTGATCAGGTTATAGACTCCGCAGCCGGATGCGAGCTGTTGAGCTTCTTAGATGCCTATTCAGGATATCACCAGATCAAGCTGAACCCGGCAGACCGATTAAAGACCGCCTTCATCACGCCGTTTGGAGCCTTCTGCTACCTGACCATGACGTTCGGCTTGAGGAACGCCGGCGCCACCTTTCAGCGTTGCATGCAGAAGTGCCTCCTCAAGCAACTCAGCCGAAATGCCCATGTTTACGTGGATGATGTGGTGGTGAAGATGGAAAAGCGCAGAACTTTGCTGGAAGACCTCAAAGAAACCTTCGAGAACCTGCGCCGATTCCGGATCAAGCTGAACCCCGAGAAGTGCGTTTTCGGAGTACCAGCCGGCCAGCTACTCGGCTTCCTGGTCTCCGAACGCGGCATAGAGTGCAACCCTGTGAAGATCAAGGCCATCGAGAGGATGGAGGTACCCAGCACTGTTGGATGTGCAGAAGTTCACTGGCTGCCTGGCATCCATCAGCCGTTTCATCAGTCGGCTGGGCGAGAAAGCTCTCCCGTTGTACCAACTCATGAAGAAGACCAATTTTTTCGAGTGGAACCACAAGGCGGATGAGGCCTTTCTGCAGCTGAAGAAGACGTTGGTTACACCCCCTGCCTTGGCGGCTCTGACTCCCAAGGAGCCCATGCTCATGTACATCGCCGCCACCAGCCGAGTAGTCAGCACAGTCATTGTAGTAGAGCGCAAGGAGGAAGGCAAGGCACTGCCGGTCCAAAGACCGGTATACTACCTGAGTGAAGTACCGTCGACCTCCAAGCAGAACTACCCCCACTACCAGAAGATGTGTTACGGCGTGCACTTCGCCACCAAGAAGCTGAAGCCTTACTTCCAAGAACATCCAATCACAGTGGTCTGCATAGCCCCATTGGCTGAGATCATCGGAAGCCGAGATGCGTCTGGACGAGTGGCCAAATGGGCCATAGAGTTGGCGCCTTACACGATCTACTATCAACCCCGCACCGCCATCAAGTCGCAAGCACTGGCCGATTTCCTCGTCGACTGGGCGAGACCCAGTACCTGCCGCCAACGCCCGACTCCACCCATTGGCGGATGCATTTTGACGGCTCCAAGATGCGCACCAGTTTGGGAGCCGGCGTTGTTCTCACCTCTCCCAAGGGCGACAAGCTCCAGTATGCACTGCAGATTCATTTCGCCGCCTCCAACAACGTCGCTGAGTACGAGGCGCTCATTCACGGGCTCCGGCTTGCCAAAGAACTCGGCATTCGCCGGATCTTGTGCTATGGCGACTCCGATTTGGTGGTCCAGCAATCATCTGGCGACTGGGACGCCAAGGACGCAAACATGGCAAGCTACCGATTCCTCGTGCAGCAACTCAGCGGGTATTTCGAGGGGTGCGAGTTCCTCCACGTGCCAAGAAACGACAACAACCTAGCAGATACTTTGGCACGAATCGGCTCCACTCGCCAAGCAATACCATCTGGCGTCGCTCTTCAGCGCCTCCTCAAGCCATCCATTAAGCCTTCGCCAGAGTCAGACTCCATTTTTGTGCCGGCTCCTCCAGAAGAAGTCGGATCCGACTCCAAAGCCCAAGCAAACGGCGCAAAAACCCTCACAGATGACTCCAAGAACGCCGCAATCAAAGCCGGCCCGGGGACTTCAGAACTCGGCCCGGGGACTGCGGCGACCAGAGAAAAGACTCCAGAACTCGCCCCGGGGACTGCACCACTCGGCCCGGGGACTTCACTGATCCAGCAAGCGGCCACGGACCCCAGCCCGCCGCCTCCCAGCCCGGCCACCCTCGTCCAAGTTGCAGTTCTGGCGGTTGAAGAAATAATAGCACCCTCATGGGCCCAACCCATCCTCAAATTCTTGGTAAACAAGGAGCTACCAACCGATGAAACCTTGGCTCGGCAAATACAACGTCGAGCGGCAGCATACACCATAATCAACAGAGAGCTGGTCAGACGCAGCGTCACAGGCGTCTACCAGCGCTGCGTCGAGCCAGAGCAAGGCCAAGCAATTCTCAGAGACATCCATCAAGGCGAGTGCGGCCACCATGCGGCCTCAAGAGCGCTCGTCGCCAAAGCCTTCCGACACGGTTTCTTCTGGCCGACTGCCCTCGAAGAGGCCAAAGAGTTGGTCCAGAAATGCAAGGGGTGCCAGAAGTTCTGATCCAAGCCGCATCAGCCGGCTTCAGCACTCAAGACTATCCCCATCGCCTGGCCTTTTGCAGTTTGGGGCCTGGATATGGTGGGACCCTTCAAGACGGCACGAGGTGGCTTAACTCATCTGCTTGTCGCGGTGGACAAGTTCACCAAGTGGATAGAAGTGAAGCCCATCAAGAAATTGAACGGTCCGACTGCCGTGACCTTCATCTCAGACATCACAATTCGGTATGGCATACCGCATAGCATCATCACCGACAACGGCACCAACTTTGCCAAAGGCGCCTTGGCCCGTTTCTGCGCGACGCAGGGCATCCGACTGGACCTAGCGTCCGTTGCCCATCCGCAGTCGAACGGGCAGGTGGAGCGGGCGAATGGCCTCATCCTGTCCGGCATCAAGCCTCGGTTGGTCGAACCGCTGGAGCGTTCGGCCGGCTGTTGGCTTGACGAGTTGCCAGCCGTCCTCTGGAGTCTGCGCACGACTCCAAACAAGTCGACTGGCTTCACACCCTTCGTCCTCGTCTACGGTGCTGAAGCCGTCATCCCAACGGATATAGAGTTCGACTCCCCGTGAGTCACGATGTACACTGTGGAGGAAGCAGAAGAAGCACGACAAGATGGCGTCGATCTGCTGGAAGAGGGCCGTCTGTTGGCACTCAGCCGGTCCAGCATCTACCAGCAGAGCCTACGATGCTACTACAACAGGAAGGTCAGGCCGAGATCCTTCCAAGAAGACGACCTTGTGCTCCGGCTGATCCAGCGAACAGCCGGCCAGCACAAGTTGTCTGCACCTTGGGAAGGCCCCTTCATCATCATCAAGGTGCTAGGCAACGACTCCTACTACCTGATCGACGCTCAGAAGCCCCGAGCACGAAAGAGGGACGACTCCGGGAAAGAGATGGAGCGACCATGGAACGCGAATCTTCTTCGAAGATTTTACAGCTGATGCAGTATGTACCATGCTACCCTTTTGTATTGAAGTACCAAGACTCTGGGCCCCCCGAGACGGACTCGGGGACTGCCCCTTTTGACATCTGTATAATAAGTATTATGCTTCCGAGAATGCTACTCTTTGTTATGCCGCTTGGCGCCGGGCTCGACTAGTCGGCCCAGGGACTTGCCGTCTCGCGCTATGAAAACGCTTCCTGCAGTCGGACAAGTAGTGTGTGGTGCTTAAGCCGCCTCCTGTTAGAAGCCGCAGCTCGCAGAGCGGCTGCCCGACGGGCAGGAGTAGGGAAGAATGGGTGCCCACACGAAAAATGGCTAAGGACTCAAAGCACAAACATAGCCCGAGCCGGCTTTCCAGCAGTTCCTCACAAATCCGACCCCGAATAGTTGGCTTACTGTTATCTATCCGACTTGCTAACAAAACTCTAGAATGGCCGAGTACTTGCCTTCCCCAAAGTAGCCAAGTCTTTGATCCAACGGCAGTCCGCGAAACGGCTGCCCGACTGGCAAAGACGGCATCTAGGGGAAGGTGGCAAAAGGAAAAAGCCAAAAGAGCAATAAGCAAGAAATGATAGAGCCCAAATAGATATTTACATCACAGAGGCCATTGGCCGAATCATTGAATAGAAGTTCAAAATTACACCCAGTGGGTGGAGTTGTGCGAATTAACAAAGTTCTTCGAGCAACTACTAAGCAGATAAATAAAGCAAGGCAGCGGCCTATGAAGCCGCGGACGGGTTCAGAGGCGCGGAGGAGATGGCGGTGTCGGACGTTGGGGCAGCCGGCGGGGCAGACTCGGCTTGATCACCTCCAGCAGCAGTTGGCGCCGTTGGGCGCGGCTCGTTGTTGGAGGCACGATCGAGCTGAGGATGATCGCCCGCTCCGGCTCCTGGCGCTTCCATCTCGTCTCCGACCTCCACCTCGCCTCCCTCCTCGACACTGGAGCCGATCACCTCCGCCGAGTCCTCGCCATAGTTCGGGTTCATCCCGAACCACTCCGGCGGCGCCTCCTCGCCATTGTCAGCTAGCTCAGGAACAAAAACATTGGGGTCGAGGTACTCAGCGAGTGCTGCGGCGCGCTTGACAAAGTCATCCTTCATGGCTGCCAACTCCGGCTGGGCCTTAGCCCGGAGCATGGCCAGCTGGTCCAGGCTCAGGTCCGGATACCACGCCTTGACAAACTCCAAGGCACAACACGCTCCGGCGCGTGCCGAGGAGCCTTTCCAGGCTTCCAAGCGGCCCGCTGCGACCTCCAGCCAGTCGGCTGTCCGGCTGGGGGTGCACAGAATCGGCATCTCCGGCCACAAGGCAGCAATCGCCTGGGCGCCGGCGCGTTGAAGCCGGCGCATCATCCGGTGAGCCGACCGCAGGCGAGCCTTGATGCTCAAGAGTTGTTCATCAAGAGTCCGGGGGGCATTGGCAGCAACCTCCTCGCCGGCTGCCCTCCGCGCCTCGCGATCGGCCTCGATGGCTTGAACGGCGGCTTGCGCATGGCCTGGGAAGAAGTCTACCAAGGCGAAGCAAGTCAGAAAGGGCAAGAGTCGGCCCACAGTTGGCTGCCCAAAGGAAGCGAGTAAAGAAAACTCACCATCAACGATATCTTCAATTTCGTGGAAGCCGGAGGTCAGCATCGCCTCCTTGTCGGTCCAGGAGGAGCGTTCGGCTTCGAACTCAGCTTGGAGTCCAGTCTCCCTCTCCTTCGCCTCCTCCTGCGCCTTCTTGAGCAGCTCCTTCTACTCCGCCAGCTGCGCGGCCAGCAGGTCGCGCTCCGTGACGAGCTTGCCACACTCCACCTCCTTGGCACGCAAGGCGGTGTTGGCTTCGCCCAGCTGCTGCTGAAGAACGGCATTGGCCTCTGAAGAAAGAAGAAAAAGGACACAAGGCATCAGAAAAGGTCGCCAAGAAGATCTGGCCCGACTGCGCAGCAGTCGGCCCGAATCTCGGGGACTACAGCCCGCGGGTGCGCCAGCGCGCCCCCGCAAAGAAGGGAACTCACTCCGGCTCTCCGACAAGTCGGTAGTCCGTTTGCCCATCTCTTCAACATTGCGGTTGAAGACGGTGACTCGGAGGATGTGGTAGTCCTATGATAAGCATTTTCAAAAAGAATAAGCATCTAGAACTCGCTAGTAGAGTTCCAACCCGCCTGCTCAGCAGCCGGCTCGAAACTCGGGGACTACACCCAGTGGGTGCGCTGGCGCGCCCCCACAAAGAAGAGCAAGAAAAACAAAGACAGAAGAAACATACCTGGACGGCCGCACGCGACGCCAGATGCACTTTGGTGCAGTTCTGGAGGGCGTCGCTTTTGGCTCGCAACTTCGCCTAGACGTCCAGGAGCGCCTGGTTCAGCGGGCCGGTGCCGCCCCCTCGCACCCACCCGACAGGCGCGGCGCTCATCACCTCGACGTCTGGGGCGGCCGAGCTGGCCGCTCCAGTCTCCAAAGGTCGCGGCGCTGAAGTCGCCTTCTCCAGACGGCGGCGTGTCGGTGAGGCGACTTGGAGAAGCAAGTTCGCCTCGGCTTCGTCCGTGGTCGGCGGCACCGGCGGGTCCGCCGGCCGTCCTTTCCTCGCGCCTCCCGATGACGGCGGGGGCGGTGGTGGCGGCACCACAGTGTCCAGACCGGGGGCATCCTCGCTCTCCCTCTCCACGACGGCATGTCCCCCGCCGGCCTCCCCAAACTGCTCCATAGGATCCGGAGGCGGCGCCGAGCGCAATGGGATAACGAGCAGCGCCGACTGGCGGCGCGCGGATTCTTCAGCCCGCTCTTTGGCCGCGGCGGCGGCTTCTGCACCCTCCAGCCCCTCCTGAGTGGAGGCGGCCGCCTTCTCGGCCTCCGCCTTCTCCCGGCAGGCGGCTTCGTCCTCATCGCGCTTCTCCTGCGCGTTCCGTTCCGTCGCTTCCCGGAGGTCGACAGCGGGGTCGATACGCCGAGTTATGGCGGACGACTCCACCGACCCCCTGATGGAGGCGGCGGCGACTCTCCCAAGGGTGAGGGGAGCGCTGGAACAGGGAAGGCACGTAAGGACTCAGACAAAATCCACCAAGAGAATAAAACAAGACAAAGAAGAGAAACACGCACCCAGAAGACATCGGCGGCTTCTTCACTTCCTTGCGGAAGCGATGGGCCCTCGTGACCGCCTCTTCCCGTTTGGTCGCGGCGGCCGCCCCCTTAAACTTCTTTTCCAGGCCTTCGAGGGAACTCGGCCCGGCCCGACGCTTCCTCGCGCCGTCTTGCCTCGGTTGATGGCGCGGGGCGACTCCCCCATCTTCGCCGGCGGGCCAGTCGGCGAAGGTGGCCGAGGGCCTGAGGCCGCCTTCCTCTCCGTCGCCGCCCCCTTCGGCGTCGACCTCCATCGCCGCCGCCCCCAGGTCGGGGTCGTCGATGTCGCTCTCCGCTCGATCGGGGGCGAACTGGCGGGGCGGCCCCGCGGCGCCGGCCGCGGGCTGAAGGAGAGGGTTCTGGTTCAAGAGATAAGAATAAAGAGATCAGGAGTCGGATTCGGCTAAAGAAGAAGAAGGAGAAGAAGAATCACTTACCACCGGTGGGGGGTTGGCACGTGAGTACGGCTCTAAGCCGAACTGCCAATCCTCCGAGAGGCCGTAGTTCGTGATATAGTTCACCGTGTCGGCTACCTCCGCGTGAGGCATGTCCTTGGTGCACGTCTGACTGGGGTCCCGGTGGCCGCTCATCTGACAGATCAGATGAGGCCGGCATTGGAGCGGGAGGACTCGGCGAGCCACGAAGGCAGCCAGCAAGTCGGCCCCAGTCAAGCCGTCCGACTGTGTCAGCACTCGAAGCCGCGATACGGCGGCGGCTCCAGCCGGAGTCAGCGTCTTGGCGCGGTAGGACCAGCTGGGCTGCCTCCCAGCTGGCGCGCCGGCTGCATAAGCCGGCAGGTTAACCCAGTCGCCGTCCGGGGTGACGTTCTTCACATAAAAGTAGGAGCGCTGCCACATCTTCACCGATTTGATCAGCTGGATGGCGGGGAATGGATTGTCGGCCGTCGACCTCCGCAGCGCAATGAAGGCACCGCACTGAGCTGGCACGCCGGCGACGTGCGTGCCGAGCTTGGAATGAAAGAACTCTCCCCACAGCTCGATGGTGGGGAGAACGCCGAGGAAGCCCTCGCACAACGCAGTGAAGGCCGCCGGCAGCACCACCATGTTCAGAGTGAGGTGGTGCGGCTGGAGGCCATGAAAATCCAGGAACGCGCGGAAGAACCCGCTCGCCGGCAGCCCCAGGCCGCGCATGAGGTGGGAGTGGAACACGATCCGCTCGCCCTCCTCCGGCGCCGGCGTCACCTCCGTTGGCGGCGGAGCGCGGGCCTGCGCGAGGTGCGCGCCGGGGATGCGGCGCGTCTTGCGGAGGAAGTCGATCATGTCGTCGTCGATCTCAGAACCATCCCATACGCCGGAGCGCACGGCGGCGGGCGCGGTGGCGGAACTAGAGCTCATCGCTGCGTGCAAGGCGCGGTCCGGCGCGGCGGCGGTGGGAGAAAGAAGGAGGAGAAAAGAAGCAAGGGAAGCAGGGGGGAGCGGGCGCGCGTGTTTCGCCGCCCCGTTCCCTCCGCCTACTTATAGGCCTGCGGGCTGAAGAACCAAGGGGGCGTCGTGGGATTAACTGCGCCCACGCCCCCACGACCCCCACGATTTACCACAGAAGTTACCACGCGCATTTACTGTGCTGAGAAGCTCAACCGCCCGCGCGGCCGCAATGGATCCGTTCGAGGGCCGAGGCGCGGTAATGGCGGGCCCCACCCATGGGCCTGTCCTGTCACGCGCGTGGGCTGGCAGACTGGCTCGGCCACGTGGCGTCCCTCGGCGGGTCCACGGCGGGCGGCAGCCGTGTGGCTTATCAGACACGCCCCCCGTGTCCCGCCACGGCTTTCAAACTCTTTGAAGACCAAAAGGACCTTCGACGAGTCCGGCTGCCCATAGTCGGCTCGTCGGAGGCGGCCTCGATAAAGATCACCTCCCCCACGATCCACTTGGAGGAAGAAACTGTTGAGGCTCCTCGATAGGTCTCCCTCGGCGCCTCACCAGCTTCGGGGACTACTGTCGGAGTAATGGGCCACGGGTAGGCTAACCCGAGGCCCAGAACCTTTCAAGACATCGGGGCAGGTTAAGCCCCTCAAAGAATCCCAAGACGATCAGCCAACTCTGGGAGTCGGCCGCAGCATCGCCGACACCCACTCACGGCCGGGTCCCAGAGTCGGCCCGCGACTTCATCACTCTCCGCCTTCGGGAAGAAGGACGAGACCGAGGATGGCCGGAGTACGGCCCTCCCCTACGATGATTACCAGGGGCAGGTATGGCTACAGTACGCCGTACCGGAGGAGAGCTTCGTCTGGCGCGGCACTGTCGCCATGCTGGCCCTAACGACCGCCCTGGCGACGGGGCACTGTACCCACGACGGCCCGCGTGTATGGCCTGGGGACGGTGGGCCCCGCTAGTCAGCGGGAGGGACGAAGACGGCGAGAGCACCCAAAGACGGGCCCCGTGGGAGTCGACCTCAGAGAGTCGGCCAGCTCCTCCCACGGGCCCCACACGCCATTAACCAGATAAGACGGGGAGTGGCGACAGTGATCGCCCGCCAGGCGGCGGCACTGTAGCCACGCCCCCACGACCCAGGCGACGTCATCAGAGACGCGACTACAGTGGCCAGGGCAGTCGGCGGGGCCCACCAGAGGCGGGCCCAGGAGTCGGTGGAGAAGACAGCGGCCTAAGAGACAGACGGCTGGGACCCGCACCCAGTCGGATTACCATTGTACCCCCGGGGGGTAGGCCTATATAAACCCCCCGGAGCACCCATGCAAAGGGTTCAATCCTTTGACCCCTAGACAGAAGCATAGAAGGGAGAGAGCTAGCCTTGCCCTCTCCTACCTCCAGAACACAGCTCGAGGAGCAACTTTGTACACATATCACCATAGTGACCATGCGGAGACCCCGCAGAGCAGCAGTAGGGGTATCATCTCCTCGGAGAGCCCCGAAGCTGGGTAAGATCTGCTGGCGTGCATGTCTACGCCTCATCCCGCTTCCAGGCACCGGCGACGTTCTACTCGCCCCCACCATGATAAGCCATCCGTTGGCATATGTCGCACCTAACCCCCGACAGGAGTCGGGCCCTGCCCGGCAGGCCTTTCCCTTCTCTGCGGCTGAGAACCTCTTCGGGGCCATGAGAGCGGCGGGTGGCCAAGGAGAAGAAGAAGAGAAGCAGGAGGGGGCGGACTGGCAGGGCTCGCGTGGCCCCGTACTTATAGCCGGAGAAGACCAACCGCCGAGCACCACGATCGTAGGTAATGATGACCCATATCTATGCATGCAGGGACTAGTCAAGTCACGCAGTTGCCAAGGCATCGTGGGGAAGCGGAGACTCCCACGTCCAATCAACCGCCACGCGGCGCCCAAGGCCGTAGGCTGTTAGGGCCCGCGGCGCTTCGCCCTTGCCCTTTCGCTCTTCGGCATGGCCAAGTCCATGCGCGCCTTGGGCCCGGGGGCTACTGTCGGCGTTCTGGGAACGAGGGTCCCCAGACTTGCCTGTCTGCGGCCTGCGGCGTGGCTCAAAGGGGGCCTGACATGGCCCATCTTCATCAACGCAAGACCCAAGACCCTCGCGAGGGGCCAAGCCTCGCGGGGCGGACGACACAGCGCTTCCTCAGGCGCGGCCTCATCAGGCCGGCTCACGAGGAGGCGGAGAGATCAAGGCGGGTACCTCACGAGGTGCCCATGACGCAAGCCGTGACGACCAAGGGCGCTAGGCGGGCGCCAGCCCGCGCAGTGTCCTCCCTTTCCTCTTTGGTGCAAAGGGGGCAAGCGTAGGCGAGAGGATCAAGCAAAGGCACCCGTTTCGATGCAACGAGACCAAGACCAGTCCAACGGTGGGAAGGAGGTCATCGTGGAGCCCAGAACGGCGTCACCACAGGGCCTTTGGCAGGCGAGGACCAACTTTAGTCAGGATAAGTGTACCAGATGTTCCCCTTCAAATTGGCCAATTGTTGGCGCCCTTCCCGCTCAATATTTGGGAAGAGGCCCAGGGCCTTTGCCAATAAATAGGACTAGCCACCCTCATGGTAGGGGGGTCAAGAATCTGAGCAAGCAGAGAACAAGAGAGAGAGAGAAGGGCGGCTGAACCCCTCCTAGCAGTTCATCCCCCCTAGCCAAGAACAGACCCTCGCGAGGCTGTTCTTCCTTGTATTGTTCACCATCACCAGCCCGAGAGGCAATCCACCACACCACACTGGAGTAGGGTATTACACCGCATCGGTGGCCTGAACCAGTATAAACTCTGTGTCTCTTGTGTTGTTCTTTTGGTAGTCTAGATCTTTGCGAGATGGAGAGGTAGAGGGCACAATCTCCGCGCGCACCCCAGAGTTCGAACCTTAAGGGTCTGCCGGAACCCGAAATCCGACAACGGCGCCAGAAATTCTTCTTGCTACCTCTTGAGCTTGCGTTGGTTTTCCCCGAAGAGGAGAGGATGATGCAGCAGAGTAGCGTAAGTATTTCCCTCAGTTTTTGAGAACCAAGGTATCAATCCAGTAGGAGGGCACGCTCAAGTCCCTCGTACCTGCACAAAACAATAGCTACTCGCAACCAACGCGATTAGGGGTTGTCAATCCCTTCATGGTCACTTACGAGAGTGAGAACTGATAGATAATGGTTTTGGTATTTTTGATATAAAGATGCAAGGTGAAAAGTAAAAGGCAAAGTAAAAAGCAAAGCAAGATTAAAGTGATGGATAATGATATGATGAGAATAGACCCGGGGGCCATAGGTTTCACTAGTGGCTTCTCTCAAGAGCATAAGTATTCTATGGTGGGTGAACAAATTACTGTTGACCAATTGACAGAATTGAGCATAGTTATGAGAATATCTAGGTATGATCATGTATATAGGCATCACATCCGAGACAAGTAGACCGACTCCTGCCTACATCTACTACTATTACTCCACTCATCGACCGCTATCCAGCATGCATCTAGTGTATTAAGTTAAAAACAGAGTAATGCTTTAAGCAAGATGACATGATGTAGAGAGATCAATTCATGCAATATGAAATAAACCCCATCTTGTTATCCTCGATGGCGACGATGCAATACGTGCCTTGCTGCCCCTTCTGTCACTGGGAAAGGACACCGCAAGATCGAACCCAAAGCTAAGCACTTCTCCCATGGCAAGTGAGGGAGTCCTGGATTAGGGGGTGTCCGGATAGGCGGACTATAACCATTGGCCGGACTCCAGGACTATGAAGATACAAGATTGAAGACTTCGTCCCGTGTCCAGATGGGACTTTCCTTGGCATGGAAGGCAAGCTTGGCGATACAGATATGTAGATCTGCTTCCGTTGTAACTGACTCTGTGTAATCCTAACCCTCTCCGGTGTCTATATAAACAGGAGGGTTTTAGTCCGTAGGACGAACAACAATCATACCATAGGCTACCTTCTAGGGTTTAGCCTCTCTGATCTCGTGGTAGATCTACTCTTGTACTACCCATATCATCAATATTAATCAAGCAGGAGTAGGGTTTTACCTCCATCGAGAGGGCCCGAACCTGGGTAAAAACATCGTGTCCCTTGTCTCCTGTTACCATCCGCCTAGACGCACAGTTCGGGACCCCCTACCCGAGATCCGCCGGTTTTGACACCGACAGTGGTGCTTTCATTGAGAGTTCCTCTGTGTCGTCACTTGTAGGCCCGATGGCTCCTCCGATCATCAATGGCGATGCGGTCCAGGGTGAGACTTTTCTCTCCCCACAGATCTTCGTATTCGGCGGCTTTGCACTGCGGGCCAAATTGCTTGGCCATCTGGAGCAGATTGAAAGCTACGCCCCTGGCCATCAGGGCAGATTTGGAAGTTTGAACTACACGGCTGATGTCTGCGGAGACTTGATCTTCGACGGATTCGAGCCACAGCCGGGTGCGCCGCACTGTCACGAAGGGCATGATCTAGCTCTGCCGCCGGACAGTGCCCTGGAGGCCGCACCCGTGTCCGCTCCGAACCTTAGCTCGGAGCCGACTGCACCAATCGAGGACGGTTGGCTGGACACTGCCTCGGGGGCAGCAATCTCTACGGCGATCGAGCCGAACACCAGCCTTACCCTCGACGAAGCCCGTGACTCCGAGGTGCCGGACTCCTTTCCGGACTCCGAGCCCCCCACGCCCTTGCCAATCGAATCCGATTGGGCGCCGGTCATGGAATTCACTGCCGTGGATATCTTTCAGCACTCGCCCTTCGGCGATATTCTGAATTCAGTAAGGTCTCTCTCTTTGTCAGGAGAGTCCTGGCCGGACTATGGCCAACAGGATTGGGATGCGGATGATGAAGAAATTCGATGCCCACCCACCACCCACTTCGTAGCCACTGTCGATGATTTAACAGACATGCTAGACTTTGACTCCGAAGACATCGACATTATGGACGACGATGTAGGAGACGAACAGGAACCAGCGCCTATAGGGCACTGGACAACCACCTCATCTCACGAGGTATATATGGTGGACAAACCTAAAGGAAACGACAACGAGGATAGACGGGATGCAACGAAGGATCATTCCCTCGAGAAGCAGTCAAAGCGGCGACGTAAGCGCCGCCCCAAGCCCCGCCTCGACAGAGACAACAACCAGACGGACCCAGCCACAGAGCAGGGCGAACCGACGGTTGGCGAACATGCCATTGAGCAACCATCCGAACAAGATAACTTGGATACACAAGCCGCACAACCCGTCCTCGGCAAAGATAACAGTCCGGACGACCTCACGCCGGACAAACTCCTAGAACAGAAAAACCTCCACAAAAGGCTCGCCGCCACGGCGCGCAGCCTAAAAAAGCAGAAGCGGAAGCTCAAAACCGCGGAAGACACACTCCGAATCAGATGGAGCAGAATATTCAACACCGCAGACAAATACGGCGATAGTCGCCACACAAAGAGCTACCCGAAGCGAAAACTACTGCCCGAATTTGATGAAGAGGCCCTAGAGCCCCCAAAATCAAAAAATCAGGAAGCCACCCGGTCGGATAGACGACCCCATGGCCAATACAGAACGACACATGGCGCCGCACACAAATCAACACGCGATCCACCCAAGGATTCACATCAAAAGGATGGCCTAACAAGGTCTCTCTACGGGCCAAGAAAGCAAGCTCTAGTAAGCAATGCGACGCAACAAACATCCGCACAACACAGCACACCCAAATACAGGGGTGTCGCACACCCCCTCTATTTCACCGATGAGGTGCTGGACCATGAGTTTCCAGCGGGATTTAATCCCGTAAACATAGAGGCATACGACGGAACCACAGACCCTGGAGTCTGGATTGAGGATTATATCCTCCACATACAGATGGCCTGAGGAGACGACCTCCACGCCATAAAATACTTACCCCTCAAGCTCAAAGGGCCAGCTCGGCATTGGCTTAAAGGCCTTCCTGAAAACACCATTGGAAGTTGGGAAGAGCTCGAGGAGGCTTTTCGGGCAAATTTTCAAGGAACCTATGTCCGACCTCCGGACGCAGACGATCTAAGTCATATAACTCAACAGCCCGGAGAGTCAGCCCGGAAACTCTGGAACAAATTTCTTACTAAAAAGAACCAGATAGTCGACTGTCCGGACGCCGAAGCTTTAGTAGCTTTCAAACACAGCGTTCGAGACGAATGGCTCGCCAGACACCTCGGCCAAGAAAAGCCAAGAACAATGGCCGCATTAACAAGCCTCATGACCCGCTTTTGCGTGGGAGAGGACAGCTGGTTGGCAAGACGCAGCACAAGCGACCCAAGTACATCCGAAGTCAGAGATGGAAACGGAAAATCACGACGCAGTAAGGAACAACGCCAGAATAAGGAAAGCAGCTCGAAGAGCACGGTAGTCAACGGCGGATTCAAAAGCTCTCGGCAGAATCAGAAAAAGCTGCCCCCAAGGATAACAGGGATGAGCTATCTAACCTAAACAAAATCTTGGATAACATATGTCAAATCCATAGCACCCCCGGGAAGCCTGGAAACCATACCCACAGAGAATGTTGGGTATTCAAGCAATCCGGCCAACTCAATGCCGAACGCAAGGGGCTCGACACACCAAGTGAGGACGATGACGAACCCCACAAGCAGAGCACGGGGAAACAAAAAAAAATTCCACTCAATGTCAAAATAGTAAACTCACTTCACGTGACAAAAGGGAAAAATAGAGTGGCGCCTATGCGGCCTACCCCAAAGGAGTCCCGCCACTGGTTGTTAAAACCGATCACCTTCGACCATCAGGATTACTCCAGAAGTATCTGGAACGATGGTTGGACTGCCTTAGTGCTAGATCCAATAATCGAAGGACTCCACTTTACACATGTCCTGATGGACGGCGGCAGTGGTTTAAACCTGCTATATCAGGACACAATCCAAAAAATGGGGATATACCCAACAAGAATTCGCCGTAGCAACACTTCCTTTCAAGGAGTAATGCCAGGCCCCGATGCCCATTGCATGGGTTCTCTCCGGTTAGAAGTTATGTTCGGCTCCCCCGATAATTTTCGCCACGAAAAGCTAACCTTCCACATCGCCCCATTTTCAAGTAGCTATCAAGCACTACTGGGACGAGAGGCTTTCGCCCGCTTTAATGCAATACCGCATTATGCATCTCTTACGCTTAAGATGCCCGGTCCATGAGGCATCATCTCACTAAAGGGAAATACCAAGTGTCCCCCGCGCGCGAAAGAATTTATGGCTGCCTTAACAGCCATACATTAAAACAGCTTCACCAACAAAAGCATCTACCAGGTCATCAAGACCACGGTCTCGGCTAGGCGAGTCCGGAGCAAACACATAATTGATAATGGTTTAGTAGCCGTACACCCCTATACAAGGGGCTCCGCGTATGTAAAATACATGACAATAAGGCTCAATTTTACCCATCTTAAATTATACATTGTTCATCTAGTACATCGTACATTCCGCACTACTATTCTTTTTCTTGTCATCTAAGTTCCCCTCTTTTACAGATGAACACCATGCTACGCCCGTCCAGGACACGGCACAACGGAGACACAGGCGCAGACGTGCAGCAGGGACCCGTCCCCAGGATTCTTTTTAGATTAAGACCCCGCGTAAACCTTTTTTACTGTGTCTTGTTGATATACATCCCCTGGATTTTCAGTATAACTGAGGAGGAGGCTGGCGTCTTGGCATGTGGCCACGTCAGAATTTTGCACGTACCTGGACACCAGGGGCTTATTATCAAGGGCACTGATTAGCCCGTTTTTCATAAAGACCGAATACCTTAGGGAGTGTTCGGCGTCGCGAGTTTGGCCTTATATGCATCAGCTCCGAATCATGTCTTTGGTCAAATGTTGGGTTTGCCCGGCTCCTATGTTTTGTTGCCTTATGTTTCGCTCTATCGGCTAAGGCGACACCAGGAGAACTACTGCGATTGTGCCCCGGTTCAGCCAGGCGAGCACCTCAGTAGAGAAAGCCGAAAACTGACTGTCATGATATAGCATGAGACTGGTCAACCACTCGATGACCTGTCGGAATATTTAGGATTCCTTCGCATTAACGAAGGTCCGTTTCTCGGCCAGGCACACAAGCGCCCCGAATTCCGACAAGCGCGGTGCCACCAGGGGCTATATAGTAGCTCCACGGTCAAACTCCTATGGCTAAGTGAAAGTGATAAAGCATTATAGTCCGGTTGCCTAGTTCGCTGCGCTACCACCTCCTTAATGGACCAAGACGTTGGATCAAGTGTGATGATGCGCCTTTTGCGAACACCCCCGCATTATATGCGTGGGGGCTGAAGCCAACGACTGCAATCTTTCAGGTTATATATACATATACGTAAACGGCCGCACATGAGGCATTATAGTTCTTGTAAGCACAAGTATAAAAAGCTTTTCCATTCAATCAAAGTATTGTTTTACGATGCTACATGCTATTCGAACATAATATACTTCGAGCACCGCGTCTCTATTAAACGAGCGCCCTCCAGGACTTCTTGAAAATAGTGCTCGGCAGGTACTCGGCTTTCGCCCGAATCTTGGGCTGCAACAGCGGTGGCCTCCATCTCCGCCCAGTATGTTTTGACACGGGCAAGGGCCATCCCCGCACCCTCCACACACACTGACCTCTTCATCGCGCTGATATGCGGCACCACACCAAGGAACTGCTGCACCAAGCTAAAATAACTGTTTGGCTTTTGCCTTTTCGGCCACATATGATCCACGACATACTTCATGGCAAGTCCGGATAACCTATTCAGCTCGGCCCATTCCGCCAAGCGATCGGGTAATGGAAGTGGACGCTCGGGATTGTGGAACTGCGACCAGAAAAGCTTTTCCACTTCATGACCTTCCTGATCTCGGAAGTGTTCGACTGCATCAGCGGCACTCGCCGCTAAATCCATATACGCGTCCGCCGAACTCCACATCCGGTCCAACAGAGCATGTTTAGGATCCCCGAACTTCATCCGCAGCATAAAGGGCTTTCCAGCCACGATATCTCCGGCCTGACGCTGCTCCTCCTTCATCGCTCTCATTGCAGAACGAGCATCCTTGGCCGCCGTAATGGCATTTTTCAGGTCTGTCCGCTCCGCCCGATCTTCAAGAAGCTTGCAGCGGTCAGCAGCGGTCTTCAACTCCGCAGCCATCTCGGCCATCTCCTTTTTGCTTTGGCAATGAGTAGCCTGTTCGGCTTTCAGCTCCTGAACCGCCTTTAAGGCAGCCGCATCACTTTCCCTGGCTCGCTCCTTGGCTCGGGCAAGCTTTGCAACAGAGGCAGCCCCATCCGCATCAGGTACAAACACTGTAAGATACTGGCGTCAAGCTCCTCTTACCACGTGTCTCCGGACAAACTACATACCTTGTGCCTCGTCGAGCCGCTTGTTGACAAGCACGATGTCGACATCTGCCACGTCAAGTTGCCGCTTTAGTTCGGCAAATTCATCAGTCCGGCTAGCCGCCGGACATTTCGCCACCTACACATGACAGGTGACATATTATTCCTGGGATTATGATCCTCTGCGCGTCGTCACTTTTGACACCGCACAGAGTCTCAGGGGCTATTATCTACACAGGACGCATCCTATATATGCGGAACTGGCAAAAGGTGCATCATTTCACATACCTCAAAACCTGTCAGTAAACTCGTGACGGCCTCGTGCAACCCGCTCTCCGCGGATGAAATCCTTTCAATCACCGTACCCATTAACGTACGGTGTTCTTCTGAGATAGACGCTCGCCCGACCAGCTCCTTCAGCTCCTCCAGCCGTGCACCGGACGGTGCCGGACTCGTCCGATGGCCTTTTTTAGAGGCCAGATGCGGAGGGCTTTGGGGGGACATATGACTGCCGTCCGGCCCTGCCGGATTTGGGGAAACCCTTCGTGACGACACCTCGGGGTCGCCCACCTCATGAGGCGGTATGGCAGGGGGAGGCGATCCACTCTCCATCATCTCTGGAAGAAGATCCCCCGAAGATGAGCTCTGCTGAGAAGGGCTGAGTTCCGAACTACAAGGTCAAAATTCGGTTATTTTCCTCAGGAATAAATCAAGGGTGTTTCTCATCTTAAACTCCCCTCTCTACTTATGGCTCGGTGGAGGGCTGATCCCCTTGGGGGCATAGTACGGCCGAAGTATCCCTCGGCGCAGGACTCTCTGGCGAAGATTTCTTCCCCCGCTTTGAGACCATGGTCTACGGGTCTTCAGAGGCGCTCCTCTTCTTCCCCTGGGTGGAGGAATTTTTGATTCCCCCTTTCCCAACAGACTCCTTCTAGGAGCCGGTAGCTCCCTTGTCCCCCTCCTTGTTCTCTTCCAAAGGCACAATCTCCAGCATCCTGATCAACACGGGATTAGGCGAGGCCTCAGGAAGGGGGTCCGGACACCTGATTAACTTCGCCTTCGCTACCCACTCCTGTTTCAAAGACAACTCTTTTAAGGGTGATGTCGTGATAAATGAACGGATGGTGTGTCCGAAAACAGGGCTACTTACTTGAGTATCCGGACGATTGTAGCTTAGTCCTGCGTCCTCCGTACAATTCGGACACATTACTTGTGGCCTGAAGAACAACTTGTACATCTCCATGGGCGTCATGCTGAGAAAGTGTTGGAGAGCTCGTGGTCCCTCCGGGTTGAAGTCCCATAGACGGAGAGGGCAACATTTGCAAGGCAGGACTCGGCGAATTAATATAACCTGCATCACCATGACCAGAATGATATCTCTTTCTAGGAGATCTCGGATGCGGCCTTGCAGTAGGGGCACGTCTTTTGTCGGCCCCCAGTCCAGCCCCTTATTGACCCATGACGCCAGTCGGGGCGGGGGACCCGAGCGGAAAACAGGCGGCGCCACCCACTTGGTGCCCCTGGGAGCGGTGATATAGAACCACTCTTGTTGCCATAAGCTCAACTCCTCCTGAAAAGAGCCCTCGGGCCATGGAGCGTCATCATTCTTGCTTATAACAGCACCTCCGCACTCCGCGTGCCGTCCCTCGATCATCTTCGGCTGACTTTAAAAGTCTTAAGCCATAGTCCGAAGTGGGGGGTAATGCGGAGGAAGGCTTCGCACACAACGATGAATGATGAGATATGGAGGATGGACTCCGGAGGTAAGTCGTGAAATTCCAGCCCATAATAAAACATGAGCCCCCTCATGAAGGGATCCGTCGCGAAGCCAAGCCCTCGGAGGAAGTGAGACACGAATACCACACTCTCACCGGGCTCGGGAGTAGGAACAACCTGCCCTTGAGCGGGCAGCCTATGCGAAGTTTCGCTGGTCAAGAACCTGGCTTCTCTCAGCTTCAGCACGTCCCCCTCCGTAACGGAGGAAGGCGTCCATCGGCCTCGGAGGTCGGATCCGGACATCATCGAAGGTCCGAAGCGCCTGAAATCTAGGGCCTTGGGTGTTGGAACTCGAGGCGAAGGGCGAACTCGATTGAGATTGAAAGAAAGGAGTAAGGCCTTGGTCTCTTTATAAGGGGTTGAATACCAAGAGCCCTCCCCATGACCGTTTGGGACTCGCCTTTAATTGAGGAGACACGCCAACGGGCACGACTGGGTTACCCACATCCGTATTGATGAGAATCCCATAAATTAAGGGGACACGATCTCTGCTTCGACAAGACGTGCCAAGGAAACCGCCTCGCTAAACGCGCTGAGGTGGGACAGTAAAACGATTCGAATAAAGACTTGGTCGTGGTGTGATGTTACACTGCGGGGTACGTCAGCAGATTAGATTTGTGTAAATGGTATTCTCTCTATGGCAATACGTGGAACTTGTTTTGCAGAGCCGGACACTATCCTTGTGTTTGCAATCTTCTACAAAGTATTCGGAGGAGGAACCCGCCTTGCAATGCCGAAGACAATTTATGCGCCAGACTCGTCGTCATTGAAGCCTGGTTCAGGGGCTACTAAGGGAGTCCTGGATTAGGGGGTGTCCGGATAGCCGGACTATAACCGTTGGCCGGACTCCAGGACTATGAAGATACAAGATTGAAGACTTCGTCCCATGTCCGGATGGGACTTTCCTTGGCGTGGAAGGCAAGCTTGGCGATACGGATATGTAGATATCCTTCCGTTGTAACCGACTCTGTGTAACCCTAACCCTCTCTGATGTCTATATAAACCGGAGGGTTTTAGTCCGTAGGACGAACAACAATCATACCATAGGCTAGCTTCTAGGGTTTAGCCTCTCTGATCTCGTGGTAGATCTACTCTTGTACTACCCATATCATCAATATTAATCAAGCAGGAGTAGGGTTTTACCTCCACCGAGAGGGCCCGAACCTGGGTAAAAACATTGTGTCCCTTGTCTCCTGTTAACATCCGCCTAGACGCACAGTTCGGGACCCCCTATCCGAGATCCGCCGGTTTTGACACTGACAGCAAGAAAAACCAATCTAGTAGCCCAAACCAAACCGATAATTCGAAGAGACTTGCAAAGATAACCAATCATACATGAAAGAATTCAGAGAAGATTCAAATATTATTCATAGATAGACTTGATCATAAACCCACAATTCATCGGTCTCAACAAACACACCGCAAAAAGAAGATTACATCAAATAGATCTTCACAAGAGGGGGAGAACTTTGTATTGAGATCCAAAAAGAGAGAAGAGGCCATCTAGCTACTAACTATGGACCCGAAGGTCTGAGGTAAACTACTCACACTTCATCGGAGGGGCTATGATCATGTAGAAGCCCTCTGTGATGATGGCCCTCTCCGGCGGAGCTCCGAAACAGGCCCCAAGATGGGATCTCGTGGATACAGAAAGTTGCGGCGGTGGAATTAGGTTTTTGGCTCCTGTTCTGATCGTTTGGGGGTACGTAGGTATATATAGGAGGAAGGAGTACGTCGGTGGAGCTTCGAGGGCCCCACAAGGCAGGGGGGCGCACCCTAAGGGGGGGGCCCACCCTCGTGACCGCCTCTTGGCTCCCTTGGAGTAGGGTCCAAGTCTCCTGGATTACGTTCAGTGAGAAAATCACGTTCCTGAAGATTTTATTCCGTTTGGACTCGTTTGATATTCTGTTTCTTCGAAACACTGAAATAGGCAAAAAATAACAATTCTGGGCTGGGCCTCTGGTTAATAGGTTAGTCCCAAAAATAATATAAAAGTGGAAAATAAAGCCCAATATAGTCCAAAACAGTAGATAATATAGCATGGAGCAATAAAAAATTATAGATACATTGGAGACGTATCAGCCAACCAGAGCACGATCCGCACCATAATGGTACGATAATCCTGTTCTGGAAGTCATGTTACTAGACCATGACGAACCTACGAACTATGAGGAAGCGATGATGAGCCCAGATTCTGATAAATGGATTGAGGCCATGAAATCTGAGATATGATCCATGTATGAGAACAAAGTGTGGACTTTAGTGGACTTTCCCGATGTTCGGCAACCCATTGAGAATAAATGGATCTTCAAGAGGAAGACAGACGCTGATGGTTGTGTTACTATCTACAAAGCTCTACTTGTCGCAAAAGGTTTTCGACAAGTTCAAGGTGTTGACTACGATGAGATTTTCTCACTCATAGCGATGCTTAAGCCTGTCCGAATCATGTTAACAATTGCCACATTTTATGAAATCTGGCAAATGGATGTAAAAACTGCATTCTTTAATGGATTTCTTAAAGAAGAGTTGTATATGATGCAACCAGAAGGTTTTGTCGATCCTAAAGGTGCTAACAAAGTGTGCAACATCCAACGATCCATCTATAGATTGGTGCAAGCATCTCAGAGTTGGAATATACGCTTTGATAAGGTGACCAAAGCATATGGTTTTATACAGACTTATGGTGAAGCCTGTATTTACAAGAAAGTGAGTGGAAGCTCTATAGCATTTCTGATATTATATGTGGATGACATATTGTTGATTGGAAATGATATAGAATTTCCGAGTAGCATAAAAGGATACTAGAATAAGAATTTTTCAATGAAAGACCTCGGTGAAGCAACTTATATATTGGGCATCAATATTTATAGGTATAGATCGAGACGCTTAATAGGACTTTCACAAAGCACATATTGACAATATTTTGAAGAAGTTCAAAATGGATCAGTCAAAGAAAGGATTCTTGCCTGTGTTGCAAGGTGTGAAGTTGAGTAAGACTCAAAGCCCGACCACGGCAGAAGATAGAGAGAGAATGAAAGTCATTCCCTATGCCTCAGCTATAGGTTCTATAAAGTATGTCGTGCTGTGTACCAGACCTATTGTATACCTTGCCATGAGTTTGGCAAGGGAGTACAAGAATGATCTAGGAGTAAATCACTGGACAACGGTCAAAATTATCCTTAGAGGACTAAGGAAATATTTTTCGGTTATGGAGGTGATAAAGAGTTTGTCGTAAAGAGTTACGTTGATGCAAACTTTGACACTGATCTAGATGACTCCGAGTCTCGATCTGGATACATATTGAAAGTGGGAGCATTTAGCTAGAGTAGCTCCGTGCAGAGCATTGTAGACACACAAATTTGCAAAATACATGCATATCTGAATGTGTCAGACCCGTTGACTAAACCTCTCTCACAAGCAAAACATGATCACACCTTATTACTCTTTGGATGTTAATCACATGGTGATGTGAACTAGATTACTGACTCTAGTAAACCCTTTGGGTGTTGGTCACATGGCGATATGAACTATGGCTGTTAATCACATGGTGATGTGAACTATTGGTGTTAAATCACATGGCAATGTGAACTAGATTATTGACTCTAGTGCAAGTGGGAGACTGAAGGAAATATGCCCTAGAGGCAATAATAAAGTTGTTATTTATATTTCCTTATATCATGATAAATTTTTATTATTCATGCTAGAATTGTATTAACTGGAAACTTGATACATGTGTGGATACATAGACAAAACACCGTGTCCCTAGTAAGCCTCTACTAGACTAGCTCGTTGATCAAAGATGGTTAAGTTTCCTAACCATAGACATGTGTTGTCATTTGATTAACGAGATCACATCATTAGGAGAATTGTGTGATGGACAAGACCTATCCGTTAGCTTAGCATTATGACCGTTATGTTTTATTGCTATTGCTTTCTTCATGACTTATACATATTCCTTTGACTATGAGATTATGCAACTCCCGAATACCGGAGGAACACCTTGTGTGCCATCAAACGTCACAACATAACTGGGTGATTATAAAGATGCTCTATAGGTGTCTCCGAAGATGTTTGTTGGGTTGGCATAGATTGAGATTAGGATTTGTCACTCCGAGTATCGGAGAGGTATCTCTGACCCCTCTCCGTAATGCACATCACTATAAGCCTTGCAAGCAATGTGACTAATGAGTTAGTTACGGGATGATGCATTATGGAGCGATTAAAGAGACTTGCCGGTAACGAGATTGAACTAGGTATGAGGATACCGACGATCAAATCTCGGGCAAGTAACATACCGATGACAAAGGGAATAACGTATGTTGTCATTGCGGTTTGACCGATAAATATCGTCATAGAATATGTAGGAGCCAATATGAGCATCTATGTTCCGCTGTTGGTTATTGATCGGAGATGTGTCTCGGTCATGTCTACATAGTTCTCGAACCCGTAGGGTCCGCACGCTTAACGTTCGATGACGATTTGTATTATGAGTTATGTGTTTTGGTGACCGAAGATTGTTCGGAGTCCCGGATGAGATCACGAACATGACGAGGAGTCTCGAAATGGTCGAGAGGTAAAGATTGATACATTGGACGATGATATTCGGACACCAGAATGGTTTCGGAATGGTTCGGGTATATTTTGGAGTACCGAGGGGTTGCCGGAACCCCCCGGGGAGGCATTGGGCCTACATGGGTGATATGTCTCCAACGTATCTATAATTTTTTATTGCTCCATGCTATATTATCTACTGTTTTGGACTATATTGGGCTTTATTTTCCACTTTTATATTATTTTTGGGACTAACCTATTAACCGGAGGCCCAGCCCAGAATAGTTGTTTTTTGCCTATTTCAGAGTTTCAGAGAAACAAAATATCAAACGGAGTCCAAACGGAATAAAACCTTCAGGAACATGATTTTCTCACCGAACGTGATCCAGGAGACTTGGACCCTACTCCAAGGAACAACAGAGGGGGTCATGAGGGTGGGGGGCACGCCCCCTGCCTCGTGGGCCCCCTATTGCTCCACCGACGTACTCCTTCCTCCTATATATAC
The DNA here is from genome assembly GCA_032464435.1 of Aegilops umbellulata. Taxonomy (NCBI): domain Eukaryota; kingdom Viridiplantae; phylum Streptophyta; class Magnoliopsida; order Poales; family Poaceae; genus Aegilops; species Aegilops umbellulata. The sequence goes on from CP136058.1 coordinate 340,646,739, forward strand.
CTACGTACCCCCAAACGATCAGATACGGAGCCAAAAACCTAATTCCACCGCCACAACCTTCTGTATCCACGAGATCCCATCTTGGGGCCTGTTCCGGAGCTCCGCCGGAGAGGGCCGTCATCACGGAGGGCTTCTACATCATCCTAGCCTCTCCGATGAAGTGTGAGTAGTTCACCTTAGTACTACGGGTCCATAGTTATTAGCTAGATGGCTTCTTCTCTCTTTTTGGATCTCAATACAATGTTCTCCCCCTCTCTCGTGGAGATCTATTTGATGTAATCTTCTTTTTGCGGTGTGTTTGTTGAGACCGATGAATTGTGGGTTTATGATCAAGTCTATCTATGAATAATATTTGAATCTTCTCTTAATTCTTTTATGTATGATTGGTTATCTTTGCAAGTCTCTTCGAACTATCAGTTTGGTTTGGCCTACTAGATTGGTTTTTCTTGCCATGGGAGAAGTGCTTAGTTTTGGGTTCAATCTTGCGGTGTCCTTTCCCAGTGACAGAAGGGGCAGCAAGGCACGTATAGTATTGTTGCCATCGAGGATAACAAGATGGTTTTTTTATCATATTGCATGAAACTAGCCCTCTACATCATGTCATCTTGCTTAAGGCGTTACTCTGTTTTTAACTTAATACTCTAGATGCATGCTGGATAGCAGTCGATGAGTGGAGTAATAGTAGTAGATGCAGGCAGGAGTCGGCCTACTTGTCTCGGACGTGATTCCTATATACATGATCATACCTAGATATTCTCATAACTATGCTCAATTCTGACAATTGCTCAACAGTAATTTGTTCACCCACCGTAGAATACTTATGCTCTGGAGAGAAGCCACTAGTGAAACCTATGGCCCCCGGGTCTATTCTCATCATATCAATCTCCATCACTTTAATCTTGCTTTGCTTTTTTACTTTGCCTTTTACTTTTCACTTTGCATTTCTATACCAAAAATACCAAAAATATTATCTATCATCTCTATCAGATCTCACCCTCGTAAGTGACCGAGAAGGGATTGACAACCCCTAATTGCGTTGGTTGCGAGGAGCTATTGTTTTGTGCAGGTACGAGGGACTTGCGCGTAGCCTCCTACTGGATTGATACCTTGGTTCTAAAAAAATGAGGGAAATACTTACGCTACTTTTCTGCATCATCCTCTCCTCTTCGGGGAAATCCAATGCAGTGCTCAAGAGGTAGCAAGAAGAATTTCTGGCGCCGTTGCCGGGGTTGCTTACGCAAGAGCAAGTCAAGATTTGGACTCCTTACGACGAGCCACTTCTGGCGCCGTTGTCTACGCAAGAAGTCAACATACCAAGTACCCATCACAATCCCTATCTCCCGCATTACATTAGTTGCCATTTGCCTCTCGTTTTCCTCTCCCCCACTTCACCCTTGCCGTTTTATTCGCCCTCTATTTCCCAATCTCCTTCTCTTTTTCCCGTTTGCCTTTTTCTCGCTTGCCTTTTGTTTGCTCGTGTGTTGGATTGCTTGTTTGTCGCGATGGCTCAAGATACTACCAAATTGTGTGATTTCACCAACACCAATAATAATGATTTCCTTAGCACTCCGATTGCTCCTCTTGCCAATACTGAATCTTGTGAAATCAATACTGCTTTGTTGAATCTTGTTATGAAAGATCAATTCACCGGCCTTCCCAGTGAAGATGCCGCTACTCATCTGAATAGCTTCGTTGATTTATGTGATATGCAAAAGAAGAAAGATGTCGATAATGATGTCGTTAAATTGAACCTATTTCCTTTTTTCGCTTAGAGATCGTGCTAAAGCTTGGTTTTCATCTTTGCCTAAAAATAGTATTGATTCTTGGAACAAGTGCAAAGATGCTTTTATCTCTAAGTATTTTCCTCCCGCTAAGATCATCTCTCTTAGAAACGACATTGTGAATTTTAAGCAACTTGATCATGAACATGTTGCACAAGCTTGGGAGAGAATGAAATTAATGATACGTAATTGTCCTACTCATGGTTTGAATTTGTGGATGATTATACAAAATTTCTATGCCGGATTGAATTTTGCTTCTAGAAATCTTTTAGATTCGGCCGCGGGAGGCACTTTTATGGAAATCACTTTAGGAGATGCTACTAAACTCCTAGATAATATTATGGTTAATTATTCTCAATGGCATACTGAAAGATCTACTAATAAAAAAGTGCATGCGATAGAAGAAATCAATGTTTTGAGTGGAAAGATGGATGAACTTATGAAATTATTTGCTACTAAGAGTGTTTCTTCTGATCCTAATGATATGCCTTTGTCTACTTTGATTGAGAATAATATGAATCTATGGATGTGAATTTTGTTGGTAGGAATAATTTTGGTAACAACGTGTATAGAGGGAATTTTAATCATAGGCCTTATCCTAGTAATCCTTCTAATAATTATGGAAATTCCTACAACAACACTACAAGAAATATGTCAACTTGTGACCTTCTGTCAGTGACCCTGGAAGAATTGGTCATAGATCTATGACCATTTCAGACCAATTGGTCAAAAGCTGTTCGGGGGGCTCCAAACCCTAAACCATTGCGACCATTTTGGTGAGAAAGGTCGTAATTTCCTTACATGAAATGGTCATAAAGCAAATAGCGCTAGTCCGCTGCCTTATTTCTAGTTTTTAACGACCAATATAGATGGTCATAGCCTTGTAAATTGTGGTGGGTTGCTATGACTAGGCGCCACCTCATCAGTTTTGCCTATGTGTCATGTCCATGTGGCAGTTTTTGCCCTAGGTTCTGAAGCAACCTATATTTCTGTCATTTCCAAAATTCCCAAAAAAATCTCATAAATTCTTTGGGTCATATCTTCGTCAAATATGTAAAAACCTTCCTTGCCTAGTTCAAAAATAATTCAAAAAAAATTCATTTTCCTATTCTGTTCAGAGTAACAGTTTGTGAAGGAAGTACCACTTTGGCATGTCCAAATAGTATCCATTTTCTACAGTGCTTTCCTATGCCCAAGTAACCATCCTCCACCAAATGCTAGCTCAATCCATTCATTATTTTGAGCCGAGCTTCAACACTCGTATTTATGTCCAGTGTGGTGGTTTGCAAATCAAGTACCACCTAGGCTCCTCCTTTTGAGCTGAAAATTTGGGAAGATGGTCTTCTTAGTAACTCATCATCCTCAGCCAAAAATCACGCCCATTAGCCATGTACATTTCCCGTACCGCTAATCAAGCACTTGGCTGCTAATTCATGTTTGAGCATCGATCGGTCTCCTCGTGAGAATCTTATGTTGTAATTTTATTCCTAGCACCTACCTGGGGAGTGCCCAACCCACAAGACATGCCTAGGCCTCCCAGAACACATGGCGACACCACAGTCACGCGGTGACCACGCGGCGGGCATGCGAGTTTACGCACTCTAGAGTTGGGCCCTCGGCCACCGCCCAAACCTTGACGTATCGCCACCAAACCATGTATTTATGATTAAATAGGTACTTATGTAACTAGAGATGATTTTTGGAAAAAATAAATAGCAAACTATGAGGCAGCTGCAGTTCAAATTTGCCCCGCTTCCAACTGAATCGGCGGAAATTTGTCTTTTTCACGAGAGGTGGATCAAAACAATTTACACCCAACCATTTTGTCAATTGTGCATTAAATATGGCCTAGCATTTTATAAAAATGATTTGGTCCAATTTTGCAACAATTATTTGGTAGTTCCTTCACAAAAAAACCTCCTTTCGGGCACTCAAAAAATGGAAAATGGTTTTTTCGTCCAAGGAAAATGAAAACTTCCTTAGGCAACATTGCTTGCCATTTCAGTATGCACCCTTGTGCACAATATGAGATCATTTGAACAAATTATGCCATGAATGTGGCCATAAGATTTTTTTAAAATAATTATCGTATTACAAGTTTATTATTTTTCCGGAAACTTGGTCATATATAATGACACAATGCGAAGGTTTTCCAATTTTCTGATTTTTTTTAATTTTTATGCCCGTTTCAAAATGTGGTCAAAATGGCGGGCTTGACCGTTCCTAGCTAGCGGTTGAATCTTGGAATTTTTTTGGTGTTTCTCTGATTAAATAGATACTTATGTACCTAGAAATGATTTTTGTAAAAAATGAAGAGCAAACTACGAGGCAGCTGCAGTTCAAATTTGACCCGCTTCCAACTAAATCAGCGGGAATTTGTCTTTTTCACCAGAGGTGGATCAAATCTTTTGACACCCAACCATTTGGTCAATTGTGCATTAAATATGTCCTAGTATTTTATAAAATTGATTTGGTCCAATTTTGCAACAATTATTTGGTAGTTCCTTCACAAAAAACCTCATTTGGGGCAATCGAAAAATGGAAAATGGTTTTCCGTGCACAGAAAATGAAAAATTCCTGAGGCAACATTGTTTGCCATTCCAATATGCACCCTTGTGCAAAATATGAGATCATTTGAACAAACTATGCAACGAATGTGGCCATAAGATTGATCATTTGGCTTGAAAGTCATGAATCTTCAGAGATGATAGCTCGTTTCTGAGAACACTTTTTTATAATAATTGCCGTATTGCAAGTTTGTTATTTTTCCTGGGAACTTGGCCACATATAATGACACAATGCGAAGGTTTCCCAATTTTTTATTTTTTTTTGAATTTTTTATGCCCGTTTCAAAATGCGGTCAAAACGGCGGGCTTGACCGTTCCTAGCTAGTGGTTGAATCTTGGAAAACTTTTGGTCTTTCTCTGATTAAATAGATACTTATGTACCTAGAAATGATTTTTGGAAAAAATAAATAGCAAACTATGAGGCAGCTGCAGTTCAAATTTGCCCCGCTTCCAACTGAATCGGCGGAAATTTGTCTTTTTCACGAGAGGTGGATCAAAAAAATTTACACCCAACCATTTTGTCAATTGTGCATTAAATATGGCCTAGTATTTTATAAAAATGATTTGGTCCAATTTTGCAACAATTATTTGGTAGTTCCTTCACAAAAAAACCTCCTTTCGGGCACTCGAAAAATGGAAAATGGTTATTTCGTCCAACGAAAATGAAAACTTCCTTAGGCAACATTGTTTGCCATTTCAATATGCACCCTTGTGCACAATATGAGATCATTTGAACAAATTATGCCATGAATGTGGCCATAAGATTTTTTTAAAATAATTATCGTATTACAAGTTTATTATTTTTCCCGGAAACTTGGTCATATATAATGACACAATGCGAAGGTTTTCCAATTTTCTGATTTTTTTTAATTTTTATGCCCGTTTCAAAATGTGGTCAAAACGGCGGGCTTGACCGTTCCTAGCTAGCGGTTGAATCTTGGAATTTTTTTGGTGTTTCTCTGATTAAATAGATACTTATGTACCTAGAAATGATTTTTGTAAAAAATGAAGAGCAAACTACGAGGCAGCTGCAGTTCAAATTTGACCCGCTTCCAACTAAATCAGCGGGAATTTGTCTTTTTCACCAGAGGTGGATCAAATCTTTTGACACACAACCATTTGGTCAATTGTGCATTAAATATGTCCTAGTATTTTATAAAATTGATTTGGTCCAATTTTGCAACAATTATTTGGTAGTTCCTTCACAAAAAACCTCATTTGGGGCAATCGAAAAATGGAAAATGGTTTTCCGTGCACAGAAAATGAAAAATTCCTGAGGCAACATTGTTTGCCATTCCAATATGCACCCTTGTGCAAAATATGAGATCATTTGAACAAACTATGCAACGAATGTGGCCATAAGATTGATCATTTGGCTTGAAAGTCATGAATCTTCAGAGATGATAGCTCGTTTCTGAGAACACTTTTTTATAATAATTGCCGTATTGCAAGTTTGTTATTTTTCCTGGGAACTTGGCCACATATAATGACACAATGCGAAGGTTTCCCAATTTTTTAATTTTTTTTGAATTTTTTATGCCCGTTTCAAAATGCGGTCAAAACGGCGGGCTTGACCGTTCCTAGCTAGTGGTTGAATCTTGGAAAACTTTTGGTGTTTCTCTGATTAAATAGATACTTATGTACCTAGAAATGATTTTTGGAAAAAATAAATAGCAAACTATGAGGCAGCTGCAGTTCAAATTTGCCCCGCTTCCAACTGAATCGGCGGAAATTTGTCTTTTTCACGAGAGGTGGATCAAAAAAATTTACACCCAACCATTTTGTCAATTGTGCATTAAATATGGCCTAGTATTTTATAAAAATGATTTGGTCCAATTTTGCAACAATTATTTGGTAGTTCCTTCACAAAAAAACCTCCTTTCGGGCACTCGAAAAATGGAAAATGGTTATTTCGTCCAACGAAAATGAAAACTTCCTTAGGCAACATTGTTTGCCATTTCAATATGCACCCTTGTGCACAATATGAGATCATTTGAACAAATTATGCCATGAATGTGGCCATAAGATTTTTTTAAAATAATTATCGTATTACAAGTTTATTATTTTTCCCGGAAACTTGGTCATATATAATGACACAATGCGAAGGTTTTCCAATTTTCTGATTTTTTTTAATTTTTTATGCCCGTTTCAAAATGTGGTCAAAACGGCGGGCTTGACCGTTCCTAGCTAGCGGTTGAATCTTGGAATTTTTTTGGTGTTTCTCTGATTAAATAGATACTTATGTACCTAGAAATGATTTTTGTAAAAAATGAAGAGCAAACTACGAGGCAGCTGCAGTTCAAATTTGACCCGCTTCCAACTGAATCAACGGAAATTTGTCTTTTTCACCAGAGGTGGATCAAATCTTTTGACACCCAACCATTTGGTCAATTGTGCATTAAATATGTCCTAGTATTTTATAAAATTGATTTGGTCCAATTTTGCAACAATTATTTGGTAGTTCCTTCACAAAAAACCTCATTTGGGGCAATCGAAAAATGGAAAATGGTTTTTCCGTGCACAGAAAATGAAAAATTCCTAAGGCAACATTGTTTGCCATTCCAATATGCACCCTTGTGCAAAATATGAGATCATTTGAACAAACTATGCAACGAATGTGGCCATAAGATTGATCATTTGGCTTGAAAGTCATGAATCTTCAGAGATGATAGCTCGTTTCTGAGAACACTTTTTTATAATAATTGCCGTATTGCAAGTTTGTTATTTTTCCTGGGAACTTGGCCACATATAATGACACAATGCGAAGGTTTCCCAATTGTTTGATTTTTTTTGAATTTTTTATGCCCGTTTCAAAATGCGGTCAAAACGGCGGGCTTGACCGTTCCTAGCTAGTGGTTGAATCTTGGAAAACTTTTGGTGTTTCTCTGATTAAATAGATACTTATGTACCTAGAAATGATTTTTGGAAAAAATAAATAGCAAACTATGAGGCAGCTGCAGTTCAAATTTGACCCACTTCCAACTAAATCGGCGGAAATTTGTCTTTTTCACAAGAGGTGGATCGAAACTTTTTACACCCAACCATTTGGTCAATTGTGCATTAAATATGGCCTAGTATTTTATAAAAATGATTTGGTCCAATTTTGCAACAATTATTTGGGAGGTCCTTCACAAAAAAACCTCTTGTTGGGCACTCGGAAAATGGAAAATGGTTTTTTCGTCCAAAGAAAATGAAAACTTCCTTAGGCAACATTGTTTGCCATTCCAATATACACCCTTGTGCACAATATGAGATCATTTTAACAAACTATGCCATGAATGTGGCCATAAGATTTATCATTTGGCTTGAAAACCCTGAATCTTCACGCGTGATAGCTCATTTCTAAGAACACTTTTTTTTAAATAATTTCCGTATTACAAGTTTATTATTTTTTCTGGAAACTTGGTCACATATAATGACACAATGCGAATGTTTCCCAATTTTTTGTTTTTTTTTGAATTTTTTATGCCCGTTTCAAAATGCAGTCAAAACGGCGGGCTTGACCGTTCCTAGCTAGTGGTTGAATCTTGCAAAACTTTTGATGTTTCTCTGATTAAATAGATACTTATGTACCTAGAAATGATTTTTGAAAAAAAATAAAAAGCAAACTATGAGGCAACTCCAGTTCAAATTTGACCCGCTTCCAGCTGAATCGGCAGAAATTTGTCTTTTTCACGAGAGGTGGATAAAAGCTTTTAACACCCTACCATTTGGTCAATTACGAATTAAATATGGTCTACTATTTTATAAAATTGTTTTGGTCCAATTTTGCAACAATTATTTGGTATGTTCTTCACAAAAAAGCCGCATTTTGGGCATTCAAAAAATGGAAAATGATTTTTTCGTGCAAAGAAAATGAAAAATTCCTTAGTCAGCATTTTTGGTCATTCAAGATACAAACTTGTGCACAATGTGAGACCATTTTTTAAAAAAAACTCATGTGCAAAAGTAGAAGAAAAACAAATTAAAATACACAAATCACATATACTCTATTCCCATTGGTGGAGTTGGTTTGACACGGATTGATGACATGGCGCCCATCCATCCATCCATCATCCCACATCCATCCATCCATTTATCTATAGAGAAGAAAAAAAGAAAAAAAGAAAATGAAAAGGGGAAACCCCACAGACCCACCCACCCCGATCCCATCCCTCCCACACCCCCTCTCATCTCCCACCCACCCCCGATCCCATCCCTCCCAAACCCTAACCCGCACTCCTCCTTCCTCGGTTCCCCGCCGCCGCCACCTCCTCCAGATCTGTGTTCTCGCGCTGCCCACAGTCTCTAGGTCATCCCGCCACCACCGCATCGGCCCCAAATCGCCCCACCCGCAACAGAATGCTCCGCCGCATACCTCCGCCGCTCCCTCTACACGGCGCGGCCGCGCCCTCCGTGGGCCCTGATCCAGCGCGCGTCGTCCACCCACCTCGTCCACCCGCGTCGCCCCGGGGCCGGCGACGGCGGGTTAGTCTCGGGCCAGGTCGCCGCCTGCTTCGACGGCCTCCTCCTCGTGCACTTTTGCCATGCCCGCCTCGACGCCCACGCCAGGCTCCACCATGGCGTCCCGCGCCGGCGTGCAGCACCCTACCCTACCACCCCTTCCCTCCGGCCAGATCCGCCTCGAGCTCTCATCCATGACCTCTCCTCGTGGCTAGGGTTACGGGGGCGGCGGCGGCTCCAACTCCGGTGCCTCTGCTTCGTCCTCTCCCTCCCTCCCACATGCATCTCCACCTTATGGACTGTGCTCCTGCGCTCGGTCGCTATGGGACTGAAGTGCGCGGCGCCTCCCTCGGGCGGCCTCCTCCACCGCGTGTGTGACGGCAGTGGATGGCCGTCCCACAACCGCGGTGGCGCCTGTCCACGGCGTCGACTACACAAAACTCCCATGGTGAACATCATCCCCTCTAGCTCCCTCCTCTCTCTTCTCAAGTTTGTGGCCTTTGTGCAACAGCAGTACCATGCTATGATTCATGGCCATCAAGTCATTTTTTGTGTTCTACTACTGTTATGCTTTGGCTCGAATTGCTACAATCAAATGACTTTGTGCTAAATACTTTAATTGATGCTAGGCGCTATCACCTCTGCATATTTAGATCCCGCCTCTCAGATTTGCCATTCTAGTACGTGTTTATATGCAGCGGACTTGTAGCCTGTTCGCTGTGACTTTGTTGTAGCTGGTGGTTTCATTGATCCATGCCTAAATTAGTTGCTTAATGCCCCTCTTTACTATTAGATGTAAAATACCTTGATTGGATTATTAGTACAAATGTGAGGATATTTCTGCCAAAAGAAAAAGAAACATTGCTGATGTGATAGCGCTTAGTTTTGAGATGCAAGTGATGTTGATTCTGTTCATCAAGGTATGTGTAGTTGATTCATATTTCTCCTGTCCTTGTGCAGGGGAAGTTTCCATCCTTACAGCATAACAGAAGGGCTTCACTTCATCATACCAGCCAGGAAAGGTGCGTGGTGGTTGCAAGCCATGGAGGGGAGGCGGTCCTGTTCAACATCGGCTAATTGAACGCAAATCATGCGGCTTGTTGCTTGCCTAATTGAACACCTGCTGCTGCTGCTGCGACACCGTGGCTGGGCTGTCCAGTGGGTCCTGCTTACCTGGCAGCAGTGGCGGTGGCTACAAGTTTTCTCCACTGCTGTAGCTCATCTCCAAGTCCTACAGCCTGTATCATCTCCGTCACCAGCACCTACATTGGGTATGAAGTCTGAACCTCTCTTCTCTACTCCATGTTTACTGAATTTCACTGAGTTTACTGAATTTCTCAAAAGTCTCCATAGTGTTTGTGTGTGTGTGTCTCTGTGTGTGTGTGTGTGTTAGAGTGTAGGAGTGCAAATGGGCACCCTGTATGGTATTCTGTGGCCCTCTTTAGTTCAACTAAATGAACTGAATTTTCAGAAGTCACATAACTTTTGAAAATTTAGTTTATTTGGTTAGATGATCTTTGTTCATGTTGATAAGAATTTTTTTTAAGAAAGAAATCAAGTCAGATTATATACGTACAATTATTATGCACATACGTATGGTGACAACCATGTTGATAAGAATTTTTTTAAGAAAGAAATCAATTCAGATTATATTAGTACAATTATTATGCACATACGTATGGTGACATCTCATTATATTCTTTTGCTTCCACTTATATCCTGAGCATGTACTCTAATAGTCAGTTCCTAGAACATGACAATGGATTGCTTTTGTTTCTATACCCCACTATCCATACTCCCAGGTATTAGTAAAGCTATGAGGACACCTTCTGTATATCGTGTTGGATTAGTGCGCAATCTTATGAGAAATATCTGAATGTTGAGTTATATCCTTTATACTAAATCTTGCAATTCTTGGTTTTGGCTTCTGTTTTTCCCCTTGGCACTCGATTTACTCGAAGCCTTGTGAATCAGGTTATGCAAACCTGTTGCATTTAGCATCATCAAAGCTTGTTTACTACATCAGTTGCTTGCTCCAAGTCTTTTGTTCTTGGATTCTTTGATTTTATCCTGGTGTGCACAACGCTGGTATTTCTGGATAAGCTGAAACTAGTTTCTCCACCATATGCTATCTAGCTGTTGGGTGCTAATTATAGTTACTTTATATGAAGAAACACTTACCTTGCAGCCATCTAATATGCAATTCTAATAATATGTGATGCCTGCTTTTTTAATTGTATATGCCATTCGTGCATGAATTCCTTTTCTTATGTACCAACTCCCTAATCAATGTTTTGTGTTTTCAGTTTGCTATCTTAGAGAACCTGGTGTGCTATATGGGTAAGCAAAGCAGCAGCCCAGAACCCGACCTGTGATTCCCGATGAAGGCACCACGACGCACCATGATGCTCCCTTGGAAGGTCAGCTCCTGGACCGCAACTTTCTCTCAATTTGTGCTCTGCTTGATATCAATTCCTTGTATTGCTGCTGCATTAACTCAAGTTGCAATGTGCAGGGCTTCCGAGTCTGCACCCCACCGTCCGGACAGAGCAAGGAGGGGGCATCGTCCATACAGCGGAGTTGGTTGAGCCTTGAGTGCGACCTGGAGAAGTAGTGCATCATCCGGGGTCATCTCTTGCTTGTGTCGTGGTAAGAACAGAGCGCCACTCTTTGTCGTGCATGTATCAAAATGGCAGAAATGTTGAATACATGTTCGCTCTCAGCTTCTCTCTGTTTCCTCTCTGCGGGAGTGTGCTTGCGAAGATCTCCCTCAGTTCTCGAGATCTGGTGAGCACCTCCCTGATCCATGCATCAATTTTTACTTAGTTTCTTGTCTGGTATCACATCCATCATGTAAGTAGTGTGGTTTCATGTTGTAGTTGGCCTTTCTCAAGTTTCATGAAGAGTCTTCAGATCTTAGAGTTCAATTAGGATCCATTGACTTTGCTGATCTGGTCCCTGGTTTGATTTGGTAACCTGACTCGTATTCATTGATGTCATAAATTTGTTCTACTAGGATTACATTTCGTTTTACTGATTGCTCCTATAGCCGGTGAATTAGCTGATTGTTGTGATATTCTCCTTACATGCAGTAGATCATCCGCATTACCCGTAGTCTGCAATAAAAGGCACATAGTTTATTTTATTTTTGCCACCTCAAGTTAGCTGATGCTATGAAGTTGCCAATATCTGACTTTTACTGAATTTATTGGGGCAGCTTTGTTAGAACCTGGCTTTGTATGTGTCTGTCGTGTCAACCCTTTTCCACACTAGGATCTGAATCTTCATTACTTATGTTGACTCAGAAATGTCTTAACTATGTCTGATCTAACCGATAAAAAAAGAGAAATAATGTCTGTTCTAAGTAATAGTTTTCACTTCTTGTTTGAAAGTCCCCTAAAGATCCACTTTCTATGATCCCAGGTTAAACGGACAAGATGGTGAAGATCTGCTGCATCGGAGCTGGCACATCATAAAAGAAGTCTTCTACTTGGACATATTGTACACCTGTAGAGTTTGTTATACTGTGATCACATTTGTATGTGTTGATGTAACAGATTGTTGCTTCTTGTTGATGTAACAGATTGTTGCTTCTTGTTGATGTAACAGATTGATCGCATTTGTATATTAGAATCGGCTTGTTACACCTGTTTTTTGTCTATTTTGATTTAAATACTGGTTGTTTAATTATTGGCATATTGAAATATGAGGAACATGTCCATGACAACAAAGTTCCACAAACCAGAATCGGACATTTGGGACCCGCTTATCAGAACCTGACAATTGGGACCCATTTGAAAAAGGAAAAAAGGGCCATAACCCAGAAATAAAAAGGCCGAATTATAGGTCCTGGCCCGTGTAGCTTACCCAAATTGCAAGAAAAAAACAATAAATGGGCTCGGTCCATATAGACACCGAATTGGACCGGGCTGAATCTTGTGCCACATCAGCTTGCCACGCTGGATGCCTACGTGGCCTGGGGAGGTTGCTAGTGACCAAAACACCATAGTAGGAATATTTTGGTCGTAAACGTCTTCGACCATTCCAGAAGAAAGGTCGCTATAGTCAGTTTACGACCGCCAGCTTTTGACCTTCTGTTTTTGGTCACAAAAAGGTCGTAAATGGAAATTTGTGACCTTTCAGTGACCAATAGTGGTGGTCACAAGTTGACATATTTCTTGTAGTGCAACTCTTATGGAAATTTTAATAAGATGCCCTCTGTATTTGAGAGTAGTGTTAAAGAGTTTATGAATTCACAAAATTTTTTAATGCTTTGCTTGAAGAGAAATTGCTTAAAGTTGATGATTTGGCTAGGAACGTTGATAGAATTTCTCTTGAGATTGATTCTTTAAAGCTTAGATCTATTCCTCCTAAGCGTGATATCAATGAGTCTCTCAAAGCCATGAGAATTTCCATTGATGAGTGCAAGGAAAGAACCGCTAGGATGCGTGCTTCCAAAGATGCCTTTATTAAAGCGTGTTCTTCCAATTCCTATGAAAATCAAGATGAAGATCTAAAAGTTATTGATGTGTCCCCTATTAAATCTATGTTTTGCAATATAAATCTTGATGAAACTGAATATGATCTTCCTTTACCTAGAAGGCGTTCCAAAAAATTGGAGTATTTAGATCTTGATGATGAAATTGATAAAAGTGGGATTGAAAGAAATAAAAATCTAGATGTTGCTAAACCCACTATATTGGATTTCAAGTAATTTAATTATGAAAGTGGCTCTTTAATTGATTGTATTTCCTTGTTGCAATCCGTGCTAAATTCTCCTCATGCTTATAGTCAAAATAAGGCCTTTACCGAACATATTGTTGATGCCTTGATGCAATCTTATGAAGAAAAACTTGAGTTGAAGGTCTCTATCCCTAGAAAGCTCTATGATGAGTGGGAACCTACTATTAAAATTAAAATTAAAGATTATGAGTTCCATGCTTTGTGTGATTTGGGTACTAGTGTCTCCACTATCCCCAAAACTTTGTGTGATTTGCTAGATTTCCGTAACTTTGATGATTGCTCTCTAAACTTGCATCTTGCGGATTCCACTATTAAAAAAACCTATGGGAAGAATTAATGATTTTCTTATTTTTGCAAATAGGAATTATGTGCCCGTAGATTTTATCGTTCTTGATATAGATTGCAATCCTTCTTGCCCTATTATTCTCGGTAGACCTTTCCTTAGAACGCTTGGTGCAATTATTGATATGAAGGAAGGGAATATTAGATTTCAATTTCCATTAAAAAAGGGCATGTAACACTTCCCTGGAAAGAAAATAAAGTTGCCATATGAATCTATCATGAGAGCCACTTATGGATTGCCTACCAAAGATGGCAATACCTAGATCTATCCTCGCTTTTATGCCTAGCTAGGGGCGTTAAACGATAGCGCTTCTTGGGAGGCAACCCAATTTTATTTTAGTTTTTTTGTTTTTGCTTATGTTTAGGAATAAATAATCCATCTACCTTCTGTTTAGATGTTGTTTTGTGTTTTAATTAGTGTTTGTGCCAAGTTAGACCTATAGGATCTTCTTGGATGATAGTTATTTGATCTTGCTGTAATTTCCAGAATCTTTCTGTTCACGAAAAAAATTGTTAAAAATCACCAGAATGTGATAAAATACTGATTCCAATTGCTGCTGATCATTAAGCAAATTTTCTAGGTCGTCCTATTTTGGTAGATATTTTGGAGTTCCAGAAGTTTGCGTTAGCTACAGATTACTACAGACTGTTCTGTTTTTGACAGATTCTATTTTTCGTGTGTTGTTTGCTTATTTTGATGAATCTATGGCTAGTAAAATAGTTTATAGTCCATAGAGAAGTTGGAATACAGTAGGTTTAACACTAATATAAATAAAGAATGAGTTCATTACAGTACCTTGAAGTGGTCTTTTGTTTTCTTTCTCTAACGGAGCTCACGAGATTTCTGTTGAGTTTTGTGTTGTGAAGTTTTCAAGTTTTGGGTAAATTCTTTTGATGGATTATGGAACAAGGAGTGGCAAGAGCCTAAGCTTGGGGACGCCCATGGCACCCCCAAGATAATCCAAGGATACCAAAAAGTCAAAGCTTGGGGATGCCCCGGAAGGCATCCCCTCTTTCGTCTACTTCCATCGGTAATTTTACTTGGAGCTATATTTTTATTAACCACATGATATGTGTTTTGCTTGGAGTGTCTTGTATTATTTGTGTCTTTGTTTGTTAGTGTGCCACAATCATCCTTGCTGTACACACCTTTTGAGAGATCCATATATGAATTGGAATTTGATAGAATACTCTATGTGCTTCACTTATATCTTTTGAGCTTGATAGTTTTGCTCTATGTGCTTCACTTATATCTTTTGAGCCTTATAATTTTTGCTCTAGTGCTTCACTTAGATCTTTTAGAGCACGGTGGTGGATTTGTTTTAAAGAAACTATTGATCTCTCATGCTTCACTTAGATCATTTTGAGAGTCGTTAATAGCATGGTAATTTGCTTAATATTAATATGCTTAGTATTCAAGATATGTGAAACTTTCTTTTGAGTGCGTTGAATACTAAGAAAAGATTGGAGCTTGATAATTGTTTTGAGATATGAAGATGGTGATATTAGAGTCATGCTAGTTGAGTAGTTGTGAATATAAAGAATACTTGCGTTAAAGTTTGTGATTCCCGTAACATGCACGTATGGTGAACCGTTATGTGATGAAGTCGGAGCATGATTTATTTATTGATTGTCTTCCTTATGGTGAACCGTTATGGTGAACCTTATGAGCGATGGTCTTTTCCTACCAATCTATCCCCCTAGGAGCATGCGCGTAATACTTTGCTTTGATAACTTCTAGATTTTTGTAATAAGTATATGAGTTCTTTATGACTAATGTTGAGTCCATGGATTATACACACTTTTCCCTTCCTTCCACCATTGCTAGCCTCTCTAATACCGCGCACTTTTCGCCGGTATCGTACACCCACCATATACCTTCCTCAAAACAGCCACCATACCTACCTATCATGGCATTTCCATAGCCATTCCGAGATATATTGCCATGCAACTTTCCACCGTTCCATTTATTATGACACGCTCCATCATTGTCATACTGCTAGCATGATCATGTAGTTGACATCGTATTTGTGGCAAAGCCACCATTCATAATTCTTTCATACATGTCACTCTTGATTCATTGCACATCCCAGTACACTGCCGAAGGCATTCATATAGAGTCATACTTTGTTCTAAGAATTGAGTTGTAATTGTTGAGTTGTAAGAAAAATAAAAGTGTGATCATCATCATTTTTTAGAGCATTGTCCCAAGTGAGGAAAGGATGATGGAGACTATGATTCCCCCACAAGTCGGGATGAGACTCCGGACGAAAAAAATAAAAAATAAATAAAAGAGGCCATAAAAAAAGAGCAAAGGCCCAAATAAAAAAATAAGAGAAAAAGAGATAAGGGACAATGTTACTATCTTTTTACCACACTTGTGCTTCAAAGTAGCACCATGATGCTCATGATAGAGAGTCTCTCATTTTGTCACTTTCATATAGTAGTGGGAATTTTTCATTATAGAACTTGGCTTGTATATTCCAATGATGGGCTTCCTCAAAATGCCCTAGGTGTTCGTGAGCAAGCGAGTTGGATGCACACCCACTTAGTTTCTTTTGTTGAGCTTTCACATATTTATAGCTCTAGTGCATCCGCTGCATGGCAATCCCTACTCACTCACATTGATATCTATTAATGGGCATCTCCATAGCCCGTTGATACGCCTAGTTGATGTGAGACTATCTTCCCCTCTTTTTGTCTTCTCCACAACCACCATTCTATTCCTTATATAGTGCTATATCCATGGCTCACGCTCATGTATTGCGTGAAGATTGAAAAAGTTTTGAAAATGTTAAAGTATGAAACAATTGCTTGGCTTGTCATCGGGGTTGTGCATGATTTAAATACTTTGTTTGGTGAAGATAGAGCATAGCCAGACTATATGATTTTGTAGGGATAACTTTCTTTGGCCATGTTATTTTGAGAAGACATAATTACTTTGTTAGTATGCTTGAAGTATTATTATTTTTTATGTCAATATGAACTTTTGTATTGAATCTTTCGAATCTGAATATTCATACCAGAATTAAGAAGATTTGCATTGAAATTATGCCAAGTAGCACTCCGCATGAAAAATTCTCTTTTTATCATTTACCTACTCGAGGACGAGCAGGAATTAAGCTTGGGGATGCCTGATACGTCTCCAACGTATCTATAATTTTTGATTGCTCCATGCTATATTATGTACTGTTTGGACTATATTGGGCTTTATTTTCCACTTTTATATTATTTTTGGGACTAACCTATTAACCGAAGGCCCAGCCCAGAATTGTTGTTTTTTTTGCCTATTTCAGAGTTTCAGAGAAACAAAATATCAAACGAAGTCCAAACGGAATAAAACCTTCGGGAACGTGATTTTCTCACAGAACGTGATCCAGGAGACTTGGACCCTACTCCAAGGAAGAACATAGGCGGTCACGAGGGTGGGGGGCGCGCCCCCTGCCTCGTGGGCCCCCTGTTGCTCCACCGACGTACTCCTTCCTCCTATATATACCTACGTACCCCCAAACGATCAGATACAGAGCCAAAAACCTAATTCCACCGCCGCAACCTTTTGTATCCAGGAGATCCCATCTTGGGGCCTGTTCCGGAGCTCCGCCGGAGAGGGCCGTCATCACGGAGGGCTTCTACATCATCCTAGCCTCTCCGATGAAGTGTGAGTAGTTCACCTCAGACCTACGGGTCCATATTTATTAGCTAGATGGCTTCTTCTCTCTTTTTGGATCTCAATACAATGTTCTCCCCCTCTCTCGTGGAGATCTATTCGATGTAATCTTCTTTTTGCGGTGTGTCTGTTGAGACCGATGAATTGTGGGTTTATGATCAAGTCTATCTATGAATAATATTTGAATCTTCTCTGAATTTTTTTATGTATGATTGGTTATATTTGCAAGTCTCTTCGAACTATCAGTTTGGTTTGGCCTACTAGATTGGTTTTTCTTGCCATGGGAGAAGTGCTTAGCTTTGGGTTCAATCTTGCGGTGTCCTTTCCCAGTGACAGAAGGGGCAACAAGGCACGTATAGTATTGTTGCCATCGAGGATAACTAGATGGGGTTTTTATCATATTGCATGAAACTATCCCTCTACATCATGTCATCTTGCTTAAGGCGTTACTCTGTTTTTAACTTAATACTCTAGATGCATGCTGGATAGCGGTCGATGAGTGGAGTAATAGTAGTAGATGCAGGCAGGAGTCGGTCTACTTGTCTCGGACGTGATGCCTATATACATGATCATACCTAGATATTCTCATAACTATGCTCAATTCTGTCAATTGCTCAACAGTAATTTGTTCACCCACCGTAGAATACTTATGCTCTGGATAGAAGGCACTAGTGAAACCTATGGCCCCCGGGTCTATTCTCATCATATCAATCTCCATCACTTTAATCTTGCTTTGCTTTTTTACTTTGCCTTTTACTTTTCACTTTGCATCTCTATACCAAAAATATTATCTATCATCTCTATCAGATCTCACTCTCGTAAGTGACCGTGAAGGGATTGACAACCCTAATCACGTTGGTTGTGAGGAGCTATTGTTTTGTACAGGTACGAGGGACTTGCGCGTAGCCTCCTACTGGATTGATACCTTGGTTCTCAAAAACTGAGGGAAATACTTACGCTACTTTGCTGCATCATCCTCTCCTCTTCGGGGAAATCCAACGCAGTGCTCAAGAGGTAGCAATGGGCCAAGGGGAGAGGGGAGGCAGCCCACAAGCGGTGGTCGCGCACCCCTCCCATGGGGAGTCCGAATTGGGCTAGGGGAGGGGGGCGCCCCCCTTTCCTTCTCCTCTTCCCCCTCCCTTCCTCTTTCCTTCTCCGTAAGAAAGGAAGGGGGCCGAATAGGACTTGGAGTCCTATTCGGTTTCCCCCCATGGCGCGGCCCTCTAGGCCGATGGCCTCCTCCCCTCCTCCTCTATATACGGGGGCAAGGGGACACCCCAGAACACAACAATTATTCTCTTAGCCGTGTGCGGTGCCCCCCTCCACAATTTACTCCTCCGGTCATAGCGTCGTAGTGCTTAGGCGAAGCCCTGCGCGGATCACATCACCATCACCGTCACCACGCCGTCGTGCTGAAGAAACTCTCTGTTTGTGTATAAAAGTAGGGGTCCTTTTTTGCACCCCTTTACTTGTGCGCGGGCAGTCGCAGCCACACACCCGTCGCCATGCTTGGCGGGACAGAAGAGGAAGCCAAGACACAAGACCACCAGAGCCGTGCTCGAAACCAGAAGCCTGAAGAGCAGAGGGGTGAGGTGGAACTCCCCCAGCAAGGCCCTTGCCAGGGCGGCCTTCACAGCCCCGGCAAGAGCCTTGCCGGGGCAACTTACCCAACACCAACGAGGCTGCCACCCTTGAGTCTAAGAGTTCCGACACCATCAACCACATTGGAACCAAGGCTCGGGAGGCGCCTCCATGGTGGCATGCAGATCTTTGTGAAGACAAAAGGCCTGCGAGGCCTAGGTAGGAACCAGAGAACAAGACAACAACGAGGCTCCTTGCCGAGGATGCCCATGAGGGCTCGGCAAGGATCCTTGCCGAGTATGCCCATGAGGCCCCGACAAGGCTCTTGCCGAGGATACCGCCCCATCGCCGCCTCAGCTCAGCGGGCGACCCACCAACTGAGCAGGTACCCACGTGGCAGTACATGGCTCCTAAGCCAACTAGTCAAGCGCCTACATGGTGGCATGCAGATCTTCGTGAATACCTTGCCACCACACCAGCTCAGCAGCCAGCCAGCCTACATGGCACTGCATGCCTTGTTGTCCTGGACGCGTGGCGAAGCAAGGCGAAGCGGCGACGGACGGGACGGGCCTCGTTGCCATCCCCGATAAAGGGGACACCTAAGTAGCGCATTTAATGCATTTTGTCCTACGATGCTAGATATAAACTCGACAACTGTACAACTTTCCACCTCCTGTGTGCCACTGTGGCAGCCCCTTTGACTATAAAAGGAGGGCTGCGGCATACAGAGAGAGGATTCAGACTTTTTGGACCCCGCACGCTTTGTAGCTAGTCCAAGAACACCAGATAAACACAAGCCAGCAGGAGTAGGGTATTACGCATCACTTGCAGCCCGAACCTGGATAAATCTCCCGTGTTGATCTCTTAAACCTGCTCTTTCCACAGCCCCGCGCCCGCTGACCGTAGAAGGGATTCCCCGTGATCCCATAGGTGTCGTTTCCACTGACATCTTTGGCGCGCCAGGTAGAGGGCGCAAGCTGTGAAAATCCGGTTTTGGAGCCAACCTATCGACTCCCTCATCATGGTGGCCCAAGAAGAGAAGGCGACATCAATGAGCCGCACTCTGGTGCCGTCCGCGGTGGCAACGATCATCCGTTGCGGCCTGTTCCTTTGCCGCCTCCTGGGCCTTCTTGACGTCAGCCTGCTTCAGGATAAGGTCCTGCTTGCACTCAACCACCCCCTCCTTAGCAGGCCCCTTGCCGGCCTCCTTGGCAGCGGCCTTGCCGGCCTCCCCGGCAGGCCCCTTGCCGGCCTCCTCGGCAGCAGCCTTGCCGGCCTCCCCGGCGGGCCCCTTGGTGGCCTCTTCAGCGGCGGTCTTGGCGGGCTCCTCGGCGGCAATCTTGTCAGCCTCAGCCTCGGCGTCCCTGGCGACCTCCTCAATGACGGTGTCAATATCCTCCCGGTCCGTCGGGGAAGGATGTGGATACCAAGAAGGGGAATGAGACGGGGCCAAGGTCAAGGTTCAATGAAAGGAAGAAAGAAAAGGGACGAGAAGCAAATGACTTACCCACGCTGGGCTGGAAAGAAGTGGCGCCCTCCCCGCCAGCATTCGTTGCCGCGGCAGAACCACCGGCACCCAAGCTCGCCCCCTCCTCCTCCATATGCGTGGGCTCGGTGGTGGATGCCCTTGCCGGGGACGCCCCTCTGGGCGGCGTAGTCGAGGGGGGCGGTGTGTTGGGAGTGGCCCTCGGCGGCTCCTCCTGCTGCCGTTCTCCTCCTGCAAACCAGACGAGGTCAGCATCAAGAATTTACACGCCGATGCTCATCAATGAAGAAGTGAGTGATGAACTCATGCTGGGGGCTGAAGCGGGGGCTGCGTCGGGGGCTGCTATCCTGGCTGCTCTCCACCAACACCGTCGTACGCGAAGTACCCACCGGGGGCTTGTCGCCCGTCGAGGCCTTGGCCCTTTTCGCCACCCTCTAGGCCAGCGTCTCCGTGTCCCTGTGAAGATAACATCAAATCAAAGGAGGAAAACATGGGCATAAGGTCAGGAGATGATGGGGGAGCAAAATACTTACTCGTACTCCACCTCCCCCTCTGTTGGCTTCCTCTTCCTTTTCGGACTAAAAGATCCGAGGTCGAATTCAGCCTCTAGGGAGCTGTCTGAGGGAGGGGGGGGGGGAGAGGAGATGGGGACCAACGCCACTTGGACGAGGAGGAGGCAGTTGCCATCTTCTTCGCCACCGCGGCCTTCACCGCCTTCTTCGCTACCGCGGCCTTCATCGCCCTCGCCTGGCGCACAAGCTGCTCCTGAGCCGGTTGCCGCTGCCCGGTCCTGCCGGGCCGGACCGGCTCGCCGGAGCTGGCCTGCCACAGGACGCGTGTCTTCCTCGCGGGCAGAGGGTCATCCACTTTCGCTTCCTCTTTGGGCAACTCGTTGCCCGCATCTTCAATAAGGGGGCCCCGGCGCCGGCGCCGCTGACCTCCCCGGCAGACTCCACCCACTGGGCAAGGCCCTTCTCCTCCGTGGCCGCGTCGGCCTCATCCTCCACGGCGCCGGTGCTGCCGGCCTCCTTGGCAAGCGCTGCCTCCGCCGTCCTGGCGGCGATGAGTCCAGCTACTCCTTGGTGGTGTCGCGGATGAGCACCGGCTCGTCGCGGACATAGCTCTCCGACAAGTTGTCGAAGAACTCCTGCACCTTCTCTGCTGGCGGCTCGACCCAGGCCGGGTCGAGGCCGTGCGCGTTGAAGTCCGGCATCATGGTGATGATAGCGGATCGGCGAGAGTTGTTAACTCCAGATACAAGGTCTAGCAATTCAAACACCGTCCATTGCCGTTGTGACCCCATTATGTAATTCAAATGAAGATGAAAAAACAAGTAGATCGCACACAGTTTATTATCAGCAACCGTGTGAGATGTAGTAAAAAATATCTTGGAGCACCGTCGGTGTATAGTACGCCTATGGCTTATGTGAGAAGGTGCATCGGCTACAGTCCATAGCCGGCGTCTCAGCACACTAGCTCGCTTCCCAAATATCATTTCACTGTTCAATCGTCGCCGATGAAAGATGGGCACGTGGACTCGTGTCGTGAGGGCAACTTCGGTGGCCCACTCCAGCGAGAGCGCGACCGCAACCACCATGCGCGTGCTAACAAGGTGCATGAGCGCGGCCGCAGTTTGCGACCGGGCGGCAAAGGCAGCCAAACGACCGCTGTTGCTTCTCAGGTGGCGGCAGCAACATCAGCCTCGGGGATAGCAACTGGCGAGACCGGCACAACAACTGTCCATTCCGCAGCGGCAGCCTTAGCCCTGATTGAGGCTGCCCATGACCATGTCGAGGACGCCCACGCCCAGCTCCTGGCGGTCACCGCACAAATCGAACGAAGCTTCTCCGACAATGGTCGACAACCCATGGCCGAAGAGCTGGCAATCGCCGAGAGCGTTCGAGCAGCCGTCCGTTCCTCCGCCCCAGACCTTGCAACAACGGAGCCCGTCCAAGCCCAGATCGCGTCCGCCCACGCCCAGCTCGTGGCGGCCTTTTCCAAAGAGATGGCGAGATGCTTGCCGAGTATGGTGCGATGGATGCCATGGAGCCCCTTCCCTAGGAGACCGTCGGGTGCGAGCTAGACATGGAGGCGGCGGCGGAGATCGACGAGCACCAGCCATAGTAGTACTCTTTGTTTTGTTTAATTAAGAGCGCCGATCTTTAATTGTTAGAGTAATGTTTAGGTCAGCTAGTTCTGTTTAATTGCTAAACTTGCTCGATTAAGAAGTGTGGGTGTGCTGTAGTCTCCTTTGTGTACCCAAATTATGCAATGACGTTGATGACCAGTGTAACCATGGAAATTTGAACCAAAACTTTTGACGTTCAAACTCATCACACACGAGTTAAGCTATTTGAATAGTTTGTGATGTCCACATACCGTACACAGTTGTGAATAAGGGACTGTGTCTGATGACACTTTGCGCACCAATTTTTTGGCTGAAGCGATTCCAAATTTTCGGCTTCCGCGGAAATATCTACCTCCCTGCCCCCTCCCCCTTGCCAAAAGCCACATTTCCCCTCTTTCCACCTTCCTTTCCAAGTTGAAACCTTCATTCCTTGCTTGCAGTGTCGCCGCCTCCTCGCCGGCGACCCTCCTTCACGCTGCTCAGCCTCCTCTATCCAGGCAGGTAATCCACACCCGACCCCCATCCTCCTCCTCCCTCCACATCCCACATGCCCCGACCGCCGGCGCGAGCGCGACACCTTCCACCCAAATCACCGACCCCTCCACCAAAAAAGCGCCGGCCTAAGCCATGGTGCATGCAGTATAGCCAGGACCACAAGGAGCATTTGGCAGCGGAGAAGCAAATCGCGGCCGCACATGCGGATGAGGTCACGATGGCTGCCATTCGTGCCGACCCCTAGCTAGAAGGAGCACCTTGCCAATTGCTAGCTACGCCAGTTAAGCATGCTCGGTTTACCCGTTGCTTGTGCTGCTCCTGCCTTTCCTTCACAAATTCTAGTGAATTATGCTATCTAATTTCACCATGCAATCTGTTGCTCTAGTGTATATGTTCTTTATGTCGTGCAGTGTGGTGCTCACTTATTAACTGTTTTTTTAATTAGTTGTCATCTTCAGTTAACTATTTGGTTCAATTCTGCAAATGTGATGTTCAATTGTTCAGGCTGCAATTTTGTATTGTCTTCCATGTGACAAATAAATCGAATTTATCTTTACAAAATTGTGGGTGCATTCTGTTATTATATACCATGTGAGGAATAAATTGAATTTGGTTGTAGTAAATGCATGAGAAACAAATAAAATTGCTACAGTTGGCTGTAGTTAACTGCTTGGTTAACTCTGTGATCTTCTATTAGGAGTATGTTATATTGTGCAATGTGGTGCTCAGTTAATGTTTGGTTCATTTGTTGTGGTGTTTAGTTAACTGCTTGGTTCAATTCTGCAATGCGATGTCCAATTATCGTGGGTAGAATTTTTTATTGTTGTGCATGTGAGGAATAAATCAAATTTGGCTGCACTTAACCTGATGACTAACTACCTTATATGTGTTGCAGGGAAACAATGGGAAGCACTGAGGTTTACAATCGAGGTTAGCACGAGCATGGTCCATTGTCTAATAGCACATTATTGTGCAATTGCAGCAACCATTCTAATATTTTGGTTTTTAACAATTTTGTCTTGCACATGTAGGTCCTGCTGTTAGAGGTTTTGACCCACTGTTCGACCCTTTTTGCATATGGGGAAATGAGTTGTCCATGAATATCAATCAAATTAAGAAACTCAGAAAGATTGTTAGGATAAATAAATTAGCGACAAAAAACAACAAGATCTTTGTCTTCACAATGAAGAAGACATCAGCTCACTACAAGATGGTACTAACTATTATACCTTGCCTTTGTTTTATTCCTTTGCCCCATTTCCAATATAGAGACGATATTTATGCACATCCTTTTTTTCACGCCTTTCCAAAGCAGTTCACTGATGATTACCTCTCAAACCACCTCTGTGGTCAGGAGGCAAGGAAGGTCTTCATACAACACCCACGGTTCAATATTGAAGTGTTCTTGAAGAGGACGAAGGACGGACGGTCAATCATCCACAGGCACTGGCCTAAAGTTGCAAATACCTTCAATATGAATGAAGGCTCCGCTTCAGCAGTTTTCCAGATGAGATGCATATGTCTATATACCGTCTATGATACTAATTTTGAAAGGTTTTACATGTTGCATGTGGAACTTGCTGCTGGTGCACTTGTGTAATGGGGGTAGCTGAGTGCTGAAGCTATATCATGTTGTACTCTGATGTATTTCAATTATGAAATTCCGCTTCCTTAATATGGAAATGAAATATATCGTGTGATTAATATGAAATGTCAATTAGATTAATGAATGGATTATGAATAATCGGATAATTAGCCTGCTAATGGCGAATTAGCCTGCTAATTGTGTTTTGCTATTGCAAACGGTTGTTGAAAAAATACCATGGGCGATGACCTCATGCAATGCACACAGTTTCTAGGAATAAACCGTGTTGGATCAATGAACAATCACACACGACTTTCTCTTGAAAACTGTTTGCGTTAGGCCACCTTACGCAAATGTTTACCACATAAAAACTGTGTGTGATGGACAACCTTTGCCACACAGTTTCTTCTATGGACCGTGTGTGATACATTCAATAACGCAAACGATTTAACGGGAAAAATTGTGTGTGATATACCTGTGAACATAAACGTTTTCCTTGGAGTGACTGTGTGGGATGTGCATACGAACATAAACGTTTAGCGGGGACTGACTGTATGGGATGTACTTGCGACCGGAAACAATTTTGCCGTATAATTGTAGTTTTTAGCTCTACTGTATGTATTTCCGTATTTGAGTGCTCGCCGGTCGCACACGACCTCGTTTTGCCGAATGTGTGTGCCAGGAGGGCATATCCCCGACAGTTTGTGGGTCGTGTGGGAAGGACCCCCCTATTGCCCACACTCACTTGGCGATGGTTCCAAATGCCGTTGCGGAAAGGGGTTAAAAACCGTTTGTTTAGGACCGACGCGCACTAGTGTGGGTATTGTGCGAAATCAGTGGCATATGACGTCATGGCGGGTTTTTGTAATTCCAGGAGATGATGTCATGGCGGGATACAATATCTTGCAGGAACAAATGAATAAGGATTTTTTCTGAGTGTTGCAGATTGACATGAACAAGTTCAAATCAACCTAGGGCCTAATGTCGGGGATTTAACTATTGGGTATGACCCGCCCAGGAGGGGCCGGGTTATACCAATGGTGATTCATCATCATAAAGCCCATGAAGACGTTGAAGATGGCGGTTTAGGATGAAGACATACTAAAAGGTCTAAAGCCCAGAGGCGGCTTAAAGCCCATAAGTGTAAACCACCATATATGTGTGACTTGTACTGTAAGGCAAGTGTAGTTAGTCACCGAGCCAGACATGTTGTTTATGAACCGGCCGGGACTCTGTAAGCCACAGCGCATCAACATGTGTATATAAAGGGACGACCCGACGACGGCTTAGGGCAAGAAACAACAGATCGGGAGCTAGGTCAAGCGTATTCGCACCCTGGTAATCGATACATAAGCAATACCACCTCAAACTAGATTAGGCCTTTACCTTCACCGCAAGGGACCGAACCAGTATAAACACCTTGTGTCCTTTGTCCCGTTTAACCCCTTTAAGCTAATCCTGTTGCGATGGCTCCATGACTAAGTCCTTTTGCTAGGACATCTGCCGTGACAATTCCACGACATCAGGCTTCTAGTAAGAACCATCAACATTCATTTTCCTCTCGAACCGAGCACCCTCTTTCCTAGGTTTTGGTTCAGAATCTATTTCTTGAGGACATCACATAGTGTCTGATGCCCTTTGAGACTTTTGTACATTCCTGTTTCAAGCAATGTCTTCAACCTGGCATTCATCAGCCATAGTAGTGGTATCCTCAGCAAAGGGGTTAGTGAGGGAGTCCTGGATTAGGGGGTCCTCGGGCAGCCGGACTATATCCTTTGGCCGGACTGTTGGACTATGAAGATACAAGATTGAAGACTTTGTCCCATGTCCGGATGGGACTCTCCTTAGCATGGAAGGCAAGCTTGGCAAATCGGATATGTAGATCTCCTCCCTTGTAACCGACTCTGTGTAACCCTAGCCCCCTCCAGTGTCTATATAAACCGGAGGGTTTAGTCCATAGGACAAGACCAATCGTAATCATAGGCTAGCTTCTAGGGTTTAGCCTCTACGATCTCGTGGTAGATCAACTCTTGTAATAGTCACATCATCAAGATCAATCAAGTAGGAAGTAGGGTATTACCTCCATCGAGAGGGCCCGAACCTGGGTAAACATTGTGTCCCCGCCTCCTGTTACCATCCGCCTTAGACGCATAGTTCGGGACCCCCTACCCGAGATCCGCCGGTTTTGACACCGACATTGGTGCTTTCATTGAGAGTTCCACTGTGCCATCACCGTAAGGCTTGATGTCTCCTTCGATCATCGGTAATGATGTGATCGAGGGTGAGGTTTTTCTCCCCGGACAGATCTTCGTATTCGGCGGCTTCACACTGCGGGCCAACTCGCTTGGCCATCTGGAGCAGATCGAAAGCTACGCCCCTGGCCGCCAGGTTAGGTTTGGAAGATTAAAATATACTGCCGACATCCTCGGAGACTTGATTTTTGACGGATTTGAGCCCATGTCAGGTGCGCCGCACAGTCACGACGAGCATGATTTAGCTCTGCCGTCGGACGGTGTTCGGGAGATCACACCTGTGACTACTCCGACCCTCAATCCGAAGCAGATTGCGTCATCCAAGGACAGGTCACTACAAAAAAAAGACACATCCGTGACATTTTGGGCCGAACGAACTTTTTTTCTGTCATACATATGACACTTCTATGATGATAATTGTGACAAAACCCGGTATCATCATAGATGTGGAGGGCTCCTACTTCTATGACAAAAAATCATGACAGAAAATGGGATTTTCGTCCTGGGCGGGCCGGAGACGCAGCTGCATGACATTCTTTGGGCCGTCCATGACGGAAAAAACCATGGTAGAAGCGAGGGGGAGGAAAATTTCGGGGAGTTCCCGGTTACGGTGGGAGGCCGGGGGCCGAGCGATGCGCGTTTCTCTCGTACACGTACGCGCGTGTGTGCGAGGCATTGGCTCTAACTGAACCCGAGCAAGGCGTTGGGCTCTAACTGAACCCGAGCGATTGCACTGCAGGCTACGCGTTACTGAACCCGAGCGATCGATCGATGGCTGTTAACTGAACCCAATCGAGCGATTCCTTGGCTACTGCTGCTAACTGAAGCTGATCGATGGGATGAACAGTGAACGTTGCGGGGGGGGGGGGGGGTTGGATGAACAGTGAGCGGTGGCGTTGCCTCTGGATGAAGAGGACCCCGTGGTGTGGTGGAGGGCTGGATGAACAGTAGACGGTGGAGGGGTGCCCGTGGAGGGGTGGATGAACAGGACCCCGTGGTGTGGAGGGCTGGAAGAACAGTAGACGGTGGAGGGGTGCCCGTGGAGGGGTGGTTGAACAGGACCCCGTGGTGTGGAGGGCTGGATGAATAGTAGACGATGGAGGGGTGGTTGAATAGTAGCTGGTGGAGTAGCACGCGGTGGAGGCTGGATGAACAGGAGCCCGTGGAGGCTAGAGGAGGTCGACGGTGGATGAACAGTAGCTCGTGGAGGCTGGAGGGGGTAGACGGTGGAGATGAACAATATCTCGTGGAGTCCCGTTTTGCGGTACGCCACACCCCTCCTGATGAACAGGACCCCCGTTTCGACCGTAGCGCTCCAACACAAGTCCGTTTCCTCCGTTTTGCGGTACGCCACACCCCTCCCGATCAACAGGACCCTCGTTTCGACCGTAGGAGGTCCGTTTCCTCCGTTTTGCGGTACGCCACACCCCTCCCGATCAACAGGACCCCCGTTTCGACCATAGGAGGTCCATTTCCTCGGTTTTGCGGTACGCCACACCCCTCCCGATCAACAGGACCTTCGTTTCGACCGTAGGAGGTCCGTATCTTCCGTTGTGCGGTACGCCAGGCCTCGTTTCCATCGCCTCTTCCGTCCAAGCCCTCCAGATGAACACGACCACGCGTTCCGTTCTGACCCATGAACACAATGACGACGCTGTTTCTCCATTCCGACCCAGCCATGTACACGAGCCCTCGCCGTACGTATGCGCGAGTAGGCGTTCGAGACCCCGCCCGTATGTACACATACATGGCCGTATTTTCTTTCTTGCACCCTGGCCGCTGTACGTACGTGTACATGCTACGTGCGCGCCTCTACTACGACACGTGCGCGCCTCTACATCGACCAGTATATATGTACATACACGTTCACGACCATAATGACAACGCTACGTACGCTTCGACCAGGTGGGTCCCGACTGTCAGACACTTCCTTGCTTGCGAAGATGTAGCTGGTGGGTCCCAGCAATCGGGGGGCGAATAATTTTTTTTGCCCGGACGCACTTCCTTGCATGCGAAGGTGTAGCTGGTGGGTCCCAGCACTCAGGGGGAAACGTTTTTTTCGTGAAATACGGTGGCCCGTCCGGTGGGTCCCTGCTGTCAGGTGGAGGAATCATTATTTTCCGCGTAATAAGGATGCACTTCCTTGCTGCCGCTGTGGACCCAGCTGTCAGCCTCTCCACGTAGAGTCCACATCCGATGGAAGTCGTTCCTTGACTACGTTGACCACGCCGCGCCGAGAGCACCAGGGCGGTGGACGACGGCGAGGCCTAGGAAGGGGACGACGCGGAGCCGGTGAAGATGCGGCAGTGGATGCCCACGCGGAGAGGAGTATGAGGGTTCACTCGTTCGGCTGCGGTGTGAGGCTGCCATCGCCGCAGGGCCTGGCCAGCAGTGGGAATAGTAGGGGCGGTGAGGCCTCCGCGGCAGCACAGCCGGCCACGGGAGGCAGGAGTAGGCGGCACGACTGGCACTGCTTTGGGCGGCTGGAGCAAGAAGACCAGAGGTTGAAGAAGCGCTACGGCCATTGGATGGACATCGTACAGTCACTGGAGCTAGAATCGTGCATATTGACTAAGTTGACAAAGCCTTCCATCCCCGTCAACTTAGTAGGCCCACATGTGAGCCTCCCAACAAGGTGGGTCCCAGCTAGCAGGAGGTATTGATTTTTTTGTGCGTAATAAGGAGGCACTTCCGATGGGTCCGAGCAGCAGGGGAACTTTTTTTCATGAAATCCAGTGGCCCGTCGGGTGGGTCCCAGCAGTCAGGGGCAAACGTTTTTTTCGCGATATACTGGTGGGCGTCCGGTGGGTCCCTGCTGTCAGGTGGAGGAATAAATATTTTCCGCGTAATAAGGAGGCACTTCCTTGCGGCTGCCGTGGACCCAGCTGTCAGCCTCTCCACGTACAGTATTCTTCCGATGGAATTCGGTCGTTGACCACATTGACCACGCCGCACCGACAACACCACGGTGGTGGACGACGGCGAGGCCTAGGAAGGGGACGACGCAGAGCCGGGGAAGACGCGGCAGTGGATGCCCACGCGGAGAGGAGTACGAGGGTTCACTGGTTCGGCTGCGCTGCCGTCGCCGCAGAATAACAGGGGGTGTGGGTGAGTGGAGTGGAGGGATGGCCTGGCCAGCGGTGGGAGTAGTATGGGGGCGGTGAGGCCTCCGCAGCAGCACAGCCGGCCACGGGAGGCAGGAGCAGGCGGCACGACCGGCGCTGCTTTGGGCGGCTCGAGCAAGAAGACCAGAGGTTGAAGAAGCACTACGGCCGTTGGATGGACATCGTACGGTCAGTCGAGCTGGAATCATGCATATTGACTAAGTTGACAAAGCCCTTTGTCCCCGTCAACTTAGTAGGCCCACTATACTGGGTCCCAGCTAGCAGGGGGAGTATTCATTTTTTTGTGCGTAATAAGGAGGCACTTCCTTCCGTGCGAAGATATAGCTGGTGGGTCCGAGCTGTCAGCGGCGGTAACGTTTTTTTCGCGAAATACAGAGGCCGTTTCGGTGGGTCCCAGATGTCAGATGGAGGAAATCATTATTTTGCGCGTAATAAGGAGGCATTTCCTTGCGTGCGGCCATGGACCCAGCTGTCGGCCTCTCCACGTACAGTCCACTTCAGATGCATGTCGGTTGTTGACCACGCTGACCACGCCATGCCGAGAGGACCAGGGCGATGGACGACGGGGAGGCCTAGGAAGGGAACGACACGGAGGCAGGGAAGACTCGGCCGTTGTTTTTGTTTCCCACGCGGAGGGGAGTACGACTGTACGAGGGTTTACTGGTTCGTCTGCCGTCGCCGGAGAATAACAGCAGGTGTGGGTGAGTAGAGGGATGGCAAGGCCAGCGATGGGAGTACGGTAGGGCAGTGAGGCCTGCGCGGCAGCACAGCCGGCCGCGGGGAGGAGGGAGCAGGCAGTCCCGCCGGCGCTTGTTTGAGTGGCTGGAGCAGGAAGAGCAGAGATCGAAGAAGCACGACGGCCGTTGGATGGGCATCCAACAGTCACTGCTTGTGCGTCAACCTTTTATTTAGGAAAGCCTCAAATCTGTGGAAAACAGCATACAACCCATCTGCCATTATTTCTAATAATTTTCAACCCACTTGCTAATTCTTAAGGTTTTTTTGGAGCCCATATTCTTTTTGTTAGCATTACAGCCCAAATTGTGTCCACGGTTAAATAATTATACGAAATTTTGCATATTTCGGTGCGGTCCGAACTGTTTTTGATCCCGAAATTTCGACTCACGTTCAAACTGATTTTAAAAATAAATGTATATCAATATAAAATCCAACAAATTCTCCACGCATAAAAATTAATGTAATTTAAAATCTTGAAATGAAAAAAAAAATATTTGAAACTAATTGCCGGTTTGATGTGTTTTAAAAATGTACAACCCATTTCTCATTACTGATGGGCCATTTTCTCGGCCAGCCGAATGAAAGCTCTCCTCGTCTTGAAAGATTTGCAGCCCAACAGGCCTGACAAAGCGACTTGCTTGGCAAATCACAAAAAAACTGGGGTGTGGCCGTGGACCCAGCTGTCAGCCTCTCCACGTACAGTACTCTTCCGATGGAAGTCGTTCCTTGACCACGTTGACCACGCCGCGTGGAGAGCACCACGGCGGTGGACGACGGCGAGGCCTAGGAAGGGGACGACGCGGTAGTGGAAGCCCGCGCGGAGAGGAGTACGCGGGTTCACTGGTTCGGCTGCGGTGTGAGGCTGCCGTCGCCGCAGGGCCTGGCCAGTGGTGGGAATAGTAGGGGGCGGTGAGGCCTCCGCGGCAGCACAGCCGGCCACGGGAGGCAGGAGCTTGCGGCACGACCGACGCTGCTTTGGGCGGCTGGAGCAAGAAGACGAGAGGTTGAAGAAGCACTACGGCCGTTGGATGGACATCGTTATTTTGTGCGTAATAAGGAGGCACTTCCTTGCGTGCGAAGATATAGCTAGTGGGTCCGACCTGTCAGTGGGGGGAACGTTTTTTAGTCCATTTGGTGGGCTGGGTGAAACAATGATGTAGCATCTATGCAGCACATTTAAATCCCATTTGCATTTTTCTCTAAATCCGCGGACTTGCTGGGCTGGGTGAAAATATCATGTTGGGCTAGACGGGGAAATGTTATAAAAACATAAACACATGATTGCACGTCAGTAAAATCTTTGCAAGCTTATGTACGCAATCACTAGGAGTTAACTTGCCAAGTTATATATAAACAATTATTATTATTATTTTGTAAGAACTTTCAACTTACGAAATAAAATATCATTTTAATTTGATGAGTTAATAGTACGTGGGGTATTATTATTTTTTAGGCTAGACGTGGGACAGTTGAGTTGGTTCTAGGGGAAAGTACTGGGAGGAAACTCAGTTTACATCAAAAAAGAAAGTGGGAGAAAATTCAGAGACCTGCTGGGTCCACCTGAGGAGGGGAATATGTTGGGAGGAAGGAGATTCAAAGCACGGCTGCTGAGTGAACTAGTTTTTTTTACGGACAAGTGAACTAGTTTACATACATAAGAAAATAGCCACTAAAAAAGCAATCAGGTTAATGGGTTCTTAAAAGAAATATTTCGGACAAAACAGATAATTACAACACATAGGCTAATGCATGAAACACTCAGATGATAAAGGTGCTTATAAACAGATAAAGTACAACATCTAGACCTTCCTGGCACGCTTGATCATGACACTGCGTCTGTCCGTGTACTCGTCGGTTACGGGAAGCAGACACGCCCTCATGTCCAAGATCTGCTTGTACATGTCGTAGCACGCGTATGCGTCCTTGGCCGCGTAGGTTATGTAGGTTAGATTCAGAGGTACCTCCCACGTGTTCAGGTCGTCTTCTTTCATGTTGGTGTATCAGGGGTCGATGATGGTCTCAGCGAGGTCAACCACGGAGTCCTTCTCCTGCCCGTTGCTGATGATCTTGTATTGCTTCTGGATGTCGACAAGCTTGTTGCACCAGATGGCCGAATCGTCGTGTTCTTCCTTCTCTCCACCGTAGCGAAGGTGCAGTCGGCGCTGCCGATGAAACGGGCGAATGCTCCAGAACCTGGTGCAGCCATAGGACTGAGGCGAGGCAGAGCTTCACCGAGTCTGTATCGTTGGTGTACATCACATTCAACTTGGTGCAGCCATAGGACTGAATGGCGAACTCAAAGAGGAACTCCTTGCTGAAGTCCATATCCAGCAGGCTCACCCCTCGGATCGCCATTGGAGTCTCTTCGAGTGAACGAGTGTGTAGGTGGCGGCAGCAGTTTGTTTTTCAGCTCCTGGGGAACTGGATTCAACAGTAAGCTGAGTGTGTATAGGCGACAACAGTTACTACCCCTCCCTCGCCCGCTGCACGCCTGGCAGAAGATGCACCCTCGGCCACACGTCGGTTCACGAGCGGGTCTGTATTGGTACTGTAATAATAGGAGTTAGTGGTCACTTTACTTAAATTTAATTAGCTCTAATAGAAATTTATACTTAAAACAAGCAATGCATTCGCTCGTTCTATCAGTGCCACAGGATCAACATGCACAACAATTAGAATTATTATTCTCAGGACGCACACGATTAGCACATTTGTCGCACTTTCACAAAGATAATACTACCAAGTTTGAACTGTTTTTTATGGTTGTTGTCCTCTGCATCATCATGTCGTGTTTCCCAGCTTGCAAGATTCAGAACCAACAAATAAGATCCAAATAGTAAGTACAACAAAGATGCCTACACATCTCATTGATTCCCAGCTTGCAAGATTCAGAACCAACAAATAAGATCCAAATAATAAGTACAACAAAGATGCCTACACATCTCATTGATTCCCAGCTTGCAAGATTCAGAACCAACAAATAAGATTCAAATAATAAGTACAACAAAGTTGCCTACACATCTCACTGATTCCCAGCTTGCAAGATTCAGAACCAACCCATTAGAGCCTTTTGATAAAGTGAATATCAGGATTAAATCCATCTTCGCTAGCCATGTCATACAATCGAAGAACTTGGCGAATGCTCTTGACCGTCACAACATCTGTAGTTGAGTATTCCTGTTTGCATAGCACAAACCAGGAGAGCATGATTTCACTTTAATAGTGGCCTCCTTTACTCAACCAGCAGCTCCACTCGGATGAAGCCTGCCTGGACTTCCATGATTCAATTCATGCGCCTTTTTCTGCAGTTCACCTAAAATGAAGCAAATATTGCATCATTCAGCTAGCAAGAAGTACTTGCTCTCGTGAGCTGGCAGGTTCTTCTTTAGTAGTTGCACTAAAATTGAGGAACATTAAGGTTGGCTGTCCGGCTCATGTAAGGTGCAACTATAATTTTGTTATCCTTTTGTGTAGTTCCACTAAAATAAAGTGCCATTGTGGTGACAGTGACGGCTCATCTTGCAAAGGCTAATAAAATGTTGCACGAGATTACCCGCAGAACTAGACAGAGATTTTGGAAACTCCAATCACCATTTTGTGCAGTTCCACCAAAATTGAGAGATGTTGCCCACGTGACATTTTAGTTGAACCGCACAAGACACTCATTCCCAAAAAAAGTGTTTTGTGCAGTTCACCAAAAGGTCACAATAGCAACAAGGTTAAATGGATATCCCTATCTGCACAAAAAGATAGAAAGTAAACAGTTGCTGGTCAATAAGAATATACGAAACATATACAAAATGAAAAGAAGCATCTTAATTATGTTCATGGCAATCACGCAAGGACAGTAGACCTAATCCTGGAGACCTTGTACTATGTGAGGGCAGAAAATCTAATCCTGGAGACCTTTTACTATGTGAGGGCAGCAAATCTAATCCTGGAGACCTTTTACTATGTGAGGGCAGCAAATCTAATCCTGAGACCTTTTACTATGTGAGGGCAGCAAATCTAATCCTGAGACCTTTTACTATGTGAGGGCAGCAAATCTAATCCTGGAGACCTTTTACTATGTGATGGCAGCAAATCTAATCCTGGACATACTCTGTTGACTTGTCCACCAGCCGCCACTTTCTATCCTTTTTTCAACCAATAATAGATCTGTTACTTATCCAGTTTGTACTGTGTTTTCCCATTATTTCCCTTTTCAGCCAAGAGACCGGTTGGGTATCCGTTCTCTACTACTTTCACCATATTATTTCCTCTTTGAATCAAGTCCTAGATTCATGCTACACTTTCCCCCTTTCTTCGTTGTTTGAACAAAGCCCTAGATTCGAATGTATGAAATAGCTTTACCTCTAATAATACTAAAAATTTAGGTGGCTTTGGAAAAGTTGATGGGAGTAGAAAAAGATGCACATGCAGACACGTGGGGAGCTGGGGTAGTAGAGCAAGGCCGCTTTCGAAGAACTTATACCTGAGGGTCGCCGGGATGTCGGCGGCGGCAGGTCAGATTGGCGGACAATACGGCAGGGAGGAAGAAGGGTCGGAGGACCTCCCGAGCCGGCGCTGTGTCGGAGAGAACGACATAGGTAGAGGATCGGGCTCCTCCGGCAGCTGTGGGTTTCCTCCCTCGGCGGCGATGACCGCGTGAACGATGCACCTTTTAGTCCTCTACACACACCGACCGAAGGGATCCGGCCAAATCTGTGACCAGCGGTGAGCAGAGAGAAAATGTCGCTACCGCTGTCTTGTTTATATCTGGAGAGGATGAGAGAATGAAGAGAGCAACCCTAGTAAAGCAAGCGCTCAGGCCCCTGCGTCCATATATAGTGGAGTGATTATGTTTTTTCTCTCCACAACAAGCGTTCCAATTTCTGTACGTGGCATTAAAGAAAAGAAACTCTCTATTTAAGGTGACTACTGTACAACTCCTACTTACTATTACTAGTAGTACTACAGTATTGTTCACTTGTGCTCCCCGCCCCTCCATTCATTGAACAACCCCACGGGTGAATAAACATACAGTACTTACTGTATTTATATAGAACGAACAAGCTCGAACTAATTTCCCGTAGTTAAAAGTTGAGGGCGGGGCTTTTCCCGGGCAGTACGCGCCGTAGTTTTCGGGTAGGCGGTTTGACAGAGAGGCGAGGAGGGTGAGCGAGTGGGGCTGTGCGATTTGACGATGCGTTACTGCTAGAAAGACTTGTGATATGACCACTCACTATAGTCATGAATTACTGGCGCGCTCTAATCTGGTGCATGACACATCGACCCGGATGCTGGCTCTCCCACATGTCGGAGTAGTAAGAAGGAGCAAAGAATGATGTGGTATATACTAGTAACATATGTGTGGTAACATGCAGCACTTCTTTTATTAGGCTATAGACACATCTTGCCTTGATATGTGTGATGTTACTCATACTAGTAGTAACTAGCTATGTTACTACTTTCATCTCTTTCTTCATTTATTGCATGCCACATCATCTATTTAACCTAGATATGTGTGATGTTACTACCAATGTTACTCCCATTGTGGGTAGACTGAAAGACCCGCAGTGTACAATATATTTGCTGCAACCTCTAACATTTACCCACCACAAATTAAAATATATGTGGCCGTATGCATCGTTCTGATGCAGAGGCCGGGGAGTCCCCCCTTTTTGAAGAAAAAAACAAATTAAAATATATATTCCTGTCTTGACCAGATGAGCGTGCAAACTACAATCACCAGGGTGTCAGGTAGGGCCAGAAGACAATTTTAATTTTTTTTAAAAAACTTCGAGACGGCCACATAGCATGGAGCCGACCCCAACGATTTTAAGCTTACAGGCACGGTACACGCTATCCTAGACTACTCTACACATGAAACTGCCACACAAGCGTCCGGGCTGCGCTTGGCTCTTCGCCTCTTCGGGAAGTCGAACAATGATGGAGTACTACTGCACTGGAGGAGTACTATAGTACGCTTCTGGCCATCTGACATCGATTGAACTGCTGCATGTCCACCGCGTGCGGGAGGGAGAGCGTGTAGCGACAGCTTCTCCTAGTCTTGCCAGCCACCACGCTCATGGGCAAGGGAGGGACGCTCCTGCCTTTGCATGTATGACAGGTGGGCCCGACAGGTGTGTGGCCAACCTGTCATACAACCAAAGGCAGGTGCAGTTAAGTCGGCAAGGGAGAGGATAATCAAACTTCTCGTTGATGTACGAGTTGACGCGACACATCAAAGCACTGCACTTGATATATTTCAATAATTTGCATTTACCGATGCATTAATTACAACGCATGCATGCATGCCGTGACTCTCCTTTTGATACTTGCATGTGTTGATTTAATGCACCTTGAAGTAGTATAAAATATGTGACGGTAAAGCTTTGTAATACCTCGGCCCAAGTCGAGAGATGGTTGTGCACGAGGAGGGCGAGATCATGCCGACCGAACATGACCCGACGATGGAGCTCTCTAAGGTCTCGATGGACCTCACCGTGCTCCACTGCCCCTTGTGCCTCTGCCCCTTGACGCCTCCAGTGTATGAGGTTCGAATACACCTCGTCCATTCGGCTGATTGAGCAAGGTGCAGGTTTCTTGATTGCTGTGCTGTTCGATTGATTTTTGCTGTGCAAGGGAGGGCACCTGGCCTGCGCGGACTTCCGCGTCGAGCGCCCCGGGAACCAGCGGTAGTGCTAGAAGTGCGAGCACGGCAGTGGCTTCGACGTGCGGAACACGGCGGTGGACTCCGTCCTTTCGTCGGTGAGGGTGGAGTGCCCACACGAAGGCTGTGGGCTCTACGTCACTTACCACAAGCTCGCTGATCACCAGAGTGTGTGTCCGCTCACGCCCTGCAAATGCCCCGTGCCCGTTTGCGGCTACGAAGGCCCGCCGCCGGCGCTCTACCACCACATCAGCACCATGCATCCCATGCCCGTGCATAGGATCCAATACGGCAAGGTGCTCCAGCTGCAAGTGCCACTGTCGGAGCCACGACTCTTGCTGTTCGCGAAGGAGGACCGCCGGGCGTTTTTCTTGGTCGGTGGCGTGCTCGACATCGGCGCGCCTATCGTCGTGTCGGTCGTCTGCATCAGAGCGGGGGCGTCCCCACTGCCGCACTACGTGGCCAAGCTGTGGGCGAACGGCCCGCAGGGGGAGCCCAAAGGCACGACCGACGCCGTCAAGGTGGAAATGGAGGTGACAAGCAACAAGGATCCCGGCGACGTCGACGTGCAGGAGCTGACCTTCTTGACAGTTCCGCCCAAGCTGCTGGCCGGGGCTAAGCTTGTGTCCCTCCACATTCAGATTGACAAGCTCACGTCCTAAATGTTTCTACAGTGCCTTCTGTTTATCTTAGTAATATGCTAATATAGGGATTACCTTGGTCTACTTTAGCTTAAGAAATGGTGGGTTTTGGTGGTGATAAAAAAATATGTTTATCGATGCATTAATTGCAATGCATGCATGCATAAAGTACATGCATTGGTCAATTTTCTCTTAATACTTGCATGCAATGATTTAATGCACCTTGGAATCTGAACATGTGTTGGGGAACAACCAAATTGAGCCTTATAAAATGGAAAAACTAAAATTTTGAGATAAGCCCTATAAAACCGGAAAGGAGAGAATAGAAAAAGAAGTACTCCATCCGGCAATAGTGCCGCACTTCGAAACTTGAACCGTCAATAAATTTTGAGCTTGCGTCTCATCACATTCCAAATTACTCCACGCTATATTGAATTGCAAACCTATTCACATCGATCACAACCTAAACGGTTTCCCACTTAGGAGCGTATTAGTACTCGGTTATAAATACTAGTATGCCAAGATGACTGCGCATTCCTCCTCAACTCCTCATCCACAAAAACAAACAAGCCATTCAGCATCCTTCCCTTGCGTCTGCCATGGCCAGCGTGAGTTCTGGGTCGAGAGATTTCCACTAGGGACAGGCAAGCATAGAAGCGGAAGCACGAGAGATGTCCCGCCTCGCTGCGAGAGCAGCCGACATGTACCGCCGCACGGAAGTAGCAGCACAAAGGTCCCGTCGCGCCGTTGAAGCAGCACGGAGGTCCCGCCGCGCCGTTGATGCAGCAGATTGGTCCGGCCGCACCGCGGAAGCAGCAGAGATGTCCCGCCGCGCCACGAATGCGGCAGAGATGTCCCGCCGCGCCGCGACGGCCTGGGAAAATTTCTCGCGTGCAGGCGACGACTGTTACCGGCGCATGCATGCGATCGTCCATGGCCAGATGGATCAGATCTCCCGTTTTGGGAGGTTGCAGGACGACATGAAAGCCTCGTTTGAATAGGCTATCAGCGCACTAAGGGAGGGCAATGAGAGGCTCCAGGCCGAGCGCGACCTGCTAAGGGAGAAGATCGTCCGAAGTGCAGACCAGCAGGAGGAGACCAGTGCCTTGTTCAAGAGGACCGGCGTCATTGTCAAGAAACTTATGGACGAGAATGACATGCTCCGCAACGAGCGCCAAAGGCTGGTGGAGGAATCTATGGATGTTCTCAAGCAGCGTCTTGAGGACACGAAAGAGCTCATCGCCACTCGCCATGGAGACTAGTTCCCGCAGCCTGCAGCAACGCATCAAGAAAGTAGAGATCAGCGAGCCAGATCCTTGTCTTCCTTCTTCTTTTGCCCTTGTGTATTTCGGGCGTAGCCGCATGTGGCTTTTTTAATTATCTTTCTAATTATGTAAGACAATTAATCATCCTTATCTTTCTGTGGAAGATCAATGTTGAGAGGCTGGGATGACGAAAACTCTTGCTGTGACGACCCTGGCGTTGCTGTTCTTCTAGTTGCTGCTGGGCTTCCTTCAGTTTCTGGTTTCTTTTGATGTAATAATCGGTTTAGGATGTGGATTGTGTCATCGGTTGTAATGTTGGGTTCTAGCGCGGATATTTGGCCTTTGTTGGCCTCTTGGGATGTTGCGATTTCAATCTGGTAGCTTTTAGTCCTTCGTGTTAAGCTGGAGTTGTGCTGAACTTCTTGTGAATTGTGGTGGTTTTCAGTAATGAAAATCGGAAGGGACAAGCCCTTCTTTGATAAAAAAAATTAATCGTCCTTATATATTCATCAGTCTTGCTATAAGTCACAGTAGATGCTATATAGGTCCGTCGAATCTTACATCAAGATCCGTGCTTTCAGATTTTCTTTTTCTCTCTTAAATCTCAGTCGAGTGAGACATAGCCACGCCATTAAACAGAGGCTCGGGCGCCATTAATGGAGACCTTGGGAGAGAGGTGGACGGCAGATGGATGTCAAAGGGCTCTCCTCCCAATAAGCACGCGCAGGAGTCTGATCGCATGCCTCCCGTACTACTCAAATAGCTACCCTGCACGGCGCCTCCTAGCTAATAAAAAATGGGGATGCGTGGCGGCACGTAAATAGTACTAGTAAGTAGAACGCCCATGGTTTCAACAATACTTGTGTTTCCGATTGTAACGTGACATCACTTGTTCCAAAATGACTTTGTTGATTGTTAATGTGTGCGCCTTCGCAAATCGAACTGCAAATTTACCACAACATGTTGGTTCCATGTCATGGCACCAAGCCAAGTTTCATTATTTTCATGCGTGTTTTGGATTTACAGGAATTAAAAAACTAAGTTTCTCATTGTTTCCAACCTAGCCACGACGCCCAGAATTTTGAATTTCATTCCCATTTCTTGCATGTAACCTAGAAATTTACCCGAGGACACACATGTAATTTTTCAACCAACTTTGGTGCACTGGAACATGTGCTTGTATTTCAAATTTGAATTATGCACACAAAGGTGACACGTTCCCTCCTAGAACCACGAGCCTTCTTGAGAGAAGCTCCGATTTGCAAGAAGCTTATACCAAAATTTGTTCCTATTCGGCCAAATTTTTTTACCATGGCATGGTACTACCATCACATGACACCATTCCAAGTTTCATGATTTTAAAACCAAGTTTCTCAATGTTCTCGACCGAGCCACGATGCCCAGATGTTTGAATTTGATTCTCATTTTTTGCATAGGACCTAGAAATTCACCCGAGGACACAAATGTGATTTTTCAACCAACTTTGGTGCACGGGAGCATGTGCTTGTAGTTCAAATTTGAATTATGCACATTAAATGACCAAAAACTCAATTAATGTGTAAATAAGGCCAAACGAAGCCGGAATAATTCCAAAATTTAAAAGGGCACTCATGTAGTTCTATGTTGCCTTTGTAAATAAACTCAAGGGGGACAACGTATATCGTTTCGCACTCAAAGGTGGCACGTTCCCTCTCAGAACCACGGGCCTTCTTGAGAGAAGCTTGGGTTTGCAAGAAGCTTATACCAAAATCTATTCCTATTCGGCCAATTTTTTTACCACAACATGGTAGTACCATGACATGACATCCATGCCAAGTTTCATGATTTTCAGACGTGTTTTGGATTTACAAGAATTTTAAAACCAAGTTTCTCAATGTTCTCGGCCGAGCCATGATGCCTAGATGTTTGAATTTGATTCTCATTTCTTGCATGGGACATAGAAATTCACCCAAGGACACAAATGTGATTTTTCAACCAACTTTGGTGCACGAGAGCATGTGCTTGTAGTTCAAATTTGACTTATGCACATTAAATGACCAGAAACTCAATTAATGTATAAAAAACGACAAACGAACCCGGAATAATTCCAAAATTTAACAGGGCACGAATGTAGTTCTATGTTGCCTTTGTTAAGAAACTCAAGGGGGGGCAGCGTATATCGTTTCACACTCAAAGGTGGCACGTTCCCTCTTAGAACCACAAGCTTCCAAATCGGCCCAATTTTTTTACCACAACATGTTAGTGCCATGACATGACACCATGCCAAGTTTCATGATTTCCAGGCGAGTTTTGGATTTACATGAATTTAAAATCAAAGTTTCTCGATGTTCTCGGCCGAGTCATGACGCCCAGATGTCTAAATTTCATTCTCATTTCTTCCACGGGACCTAGAAATTCAACCAAGGACACACATGTGATTTTTCAACCCACTTTGGTGCACCGGAGCATGTGCATGCAATTCATATTTAGATTATGCACATTAAAAGTCCAGAAACTCAATTAATGTATAAAAAGGCCAAATGAACCCGAAATAATTCCAAAATTTAACAGGGCACTCATATAGTTCTATGTTGCCTCTGTAAATAAAATCAGGGGGAGGCAGCGTATATCGTTTCGCACACAAAGGTGACACGTTCCCTCTCGAAACCACGAGGCTTGTTGAGAGAATCTCCGGTTTTGTAAGAGGCTTATACGAAAACTTGTCCCAATTCAGCCAAAAATTATACGTATGAAAACAGGGTTTAGATTATCCCAAACGTCTCGCTACCTAGACCAATAATGTACTATGATTTGAATTCAACATAAAATGGATACAAATATTTGAATTGGAGAGCGTATGGTACATGTAGTTCATAGTGAAATATGATTATTGCTATATGTATGTTTTTTGTTATCAAGATAATATTTAAATTATTGTATAACTTGACAACAATCGTATTCAAATAAGAAAAATTGATTCAAATTTAGTCCATATGGTAGACGACAATATATATGTTCACATGGTGGAGTAAAATGTTCATATATGATGGAAGATCAAAATGTACGACTACATCAATTATAAACCGCAAGGTCACCTAATGATATATTCGAATTCAACATAAGGTGGATTCAAAAATTGAAATTCGAGATCATGGCATCTGTAATCATATAAAAAGGGACATTACTCTTTCTTTGGTGGGAATTGATTTGTTTTTTGTTCTAGTTGAGGGAAGTGCGAATCGATTTGGTAATGTGCAGGGTAATCTTGTTCTCCCGATTTTTTTTTACATTTTTCTTGTAGTTTTTTCAATGGCATCTATAGCAATATAGTAAAAGGGGACATGACTCTCTTGTGTCTTGTATGAATTGTTTTTTTACACGTTAAGTTTGTTCTGCCGAACAAGGAATCCGCACCTTGTTATCTCGAAATTTTGAAGCTCGAGTATCTTTTGTCTCACCTGCTTTGAAACTCCCGCTTCTTCAACCCGCGCCGCGCCTTGTTATCCCGAAATTTGGGCGCGCGCGAGAACTCCCTCCTCATCCGAAATCGCTCCCGCAGCCCAGACACGCGAAATCCCCCTTCTACCCCTCAGCCGGAAATGAAGCTCCATGTCGCGGTGTCAAAACCGGTGGGGGTACGCTGGTAACTTACCCTACATTTCGGACAAGCGCGTCCCTAAGCTTGGCTCCCCCTCCCCCTTCGCCCCCCATTCGTACACCGAGGCCGCCAAAACCCACGAAACCCCACGCTCCTCCGTCGGCCTCCCGGCCGCCGCCCAGCCGGAGACTCTTCCTCGACTACGTCGTCCACTGCAACAGCTCGCCGTCCCTCATCCACCGCACCAGACGAGGATCCGTTGTCGATCTCGTCGTCCCGCCGGATCTGCCGCCCCGTCCTCCACCTCCAAGGAGCTGCCCCGACATTCGCCTCCTCTATCGCGCCACCTCAATCCCCACAATGCCGTCTTGACCTGCCCCACCGGAACCGCAGCACCCTCACCAATTCCTCCGATGGAGCCGAGGCCAACTCGGCGCAACCAAGGAGGTTCTTCACTCACCGCTGCATTTTATCTTTTATTCGATCTCACGGGGCTGCCGGTGCTCGATACCGAGCAGACATGGCGTGTCTCCATCGACAGCGCCGTCGCCGGCCACATCATCCACGACGTCTCTCCCCCATGTCGTTGCTTCCTCAGCAGCGACTTCCACAACGGCACTAGCTGCAGCTGCTCCGGTTCTCGCTCGCGCTGCGGCTCTGTTCTTGCTGTCGGTCGCGCTGCTGCACTGCTCCTGCTTTCGTTTGTGCCGCTGCTCTTCTCTTGCTCTCGCTTGCGCTGCTGCTGCTGCACGACCTCCGGCAGCTACAGGAGTTGCTGCTTTAGCACTCGCTCGCGGTGCTACTGCACGACTTGCTCTCTACTAGTGCGTTCCCTTCTCGAGCGTCTGCTGATTTAGATCACTGCTTCTCTGATACTAGTGCTCGAACGCCCTAAACATCTATTGTGATGCTCTATTACTAGTTCAATCAGTTTTGATAGTAAAATTCAGTTTCGACTGTGAAGTTCATTTTATTCAGTTAACTTCAGAGTGAACAGTACTTACATCATCTGTCGGAGCGGCCGTGGCGCGGCTGATGCGTTTTACATCTAGCAGTTTTTGGTGATGTATTTTACATCATCTATTGCAGATGATATTAGGGTCCCACTTCAGATTAACGTTGTCTGTCTTGTCATGCTTCAGCCTCGTCTCCGTACACCTTAGCGGAGCTGCTCCAACGACGGAACCGTCCATCACAGCGGAGCAGTACCCTCGGCGCCGTTTCCAGAGGCCTCAGATCTTCTTCCCCGCCTCCAACAGTCACACCAGCATCATCACCATCCTCCACGTCCAA
Source organism: Aegilops umbellulata (assembly GCA_032464435.1). Classification (NCBI taxonomy): domain Eukaryota; kingdom Viridiplantae; phylum Streptophyta; class Magnoliopsida; order Poales; family Poaceae; genus Aegilops; species Aegilops umbellulata. Next base: position 340,691,103 of record CP136058.1, read on the forward strand.
CCCAATGATGCTGAGGTCCACAGGGCTATGCCAAAGAGGTTGTACACTCGTCGCATCACTTTGTTTCTCCATTCCTCTGTTCTTCCAATTCATGTGAGCCAAACACACAGGTTGACTGAAATCCTATGTTTCCAAATGCTCTGTTTGGCACGTGCATTCCTACCCTATTCCTGTGTTTTTCCTGCCCCTGCGTTTATAGAATCCTCCAATTCTAAGGAACCCTTACAGATTTACTTCATTTTCAGATAGGCGTCAAAGAAAACTCCGTGTGTTATGTCCTGCTCCTGCCGTGCCGTCATCCACCCCACCTGAGGTGCACCATCGACAGAAGCGTTCACTGCAGCAGAGATCCCCCCTGCAGACTTCCTTTCGCCGCCTCAGATCATCTTCCCCATTGCCGGCAGCCACGCCAACCGCGTTACCATCACCGACTGAGCAGATGAACCTGAGGACTACACAGTTCCGGATGAGAGGTCGCAGTCTTTCGTGTTTGCTTACGTTATACATCGGTTATTATTACCTGCTACTTTATCGTTCAATCTTGAGTTTTGAATTGCCCATGGGTCTCATATCGAGCCAGCAATGAATAGTATCTGTCTACTATCTGGTTCATCTGGGGTCTTCTATGTGGTTCATGTTGTGTGGGCAACAAACAATAGATGATCCATTGTCTATCTTTTTAAACTGAAGCTATAATCTGCCTGGTATCATTAGTTTTGGATCCATCCACTCGTTTGCTACCATCAGTCTTGATTTTTGCATGCACCCCTTAGGCCTTACAAAATCTAACTATTTTTTTATTATGCATGTCAGATATTGTACACATTCGTACTGAACATGTAGAGAAAAAGGGAAGACCGTTACGTGCGAATATGATGTCATGCAGACGCCGCTCCATGGTGGGCGAAGTGCCCCCCTCCTGCATTTCCAGATTGTATTCCAGAGGAAGATAACTATTCAGATGGAGATTCAGAAGGAGCCGACCACGCCTGTTTACCACCTGAGGTGTTTGCTCTAACCTGGCATGCTGATGTTGGTCATATCATGCATATGGCGCCTTGCATTGCTTACATTATACATTTTATATGTCATCAGCTTAGTTTAGATTTTCTTTGTGTGAATGCCACCTATTTGGTTTCTATATCATACTCCCACCATTCCTAAATATTTGTCTTTTTAGAGATTTCAACAAGTGACTACATACGAAACAAAATGAGTGAATCTACACTCTAAAATATGTCTTTATACATCCGTATGTGGTAGTCCATTTGAAATCTCTAAAAAGACAATTATTTAGGAATGGAGGGAGTATATGGGAATTATGCAATGCCATCTTCTTTAGCCAGGCATCATATACGTGAATCATGCAATGCCATCCTGTTTAGCCAGTCATCGTATATGTGAATTGTATCGTGCCATATTTTTTCCATAATGTATTCCATTTGTCAACAATGTTTATACATTCATCTACTCTTCCTGTGCATCAGCCATTTGAGTCGGTCATTGGAAAATCTGGAGTGAAAACAAGGTCTTCTGAGCAGTCAGTGCTACCTGTCGATGCCGATTTCTTGCTGGTTACAGATAGCTCCTCAGAGGAGGATTCAGAGAGAGATGACCAGTCGTATTCCCCTCCCCCCAAGGTGCATGCTCTAACTTGGCTGGGTTATATTGCTCATATCTTGCATATCTTGCATTGCCATGCCATCTGCTTAGATTAGACATGCTTTGTGTGAATGCCTCCTGTTTGCTTTCTATATCAGATATGTGAATTATGTAATGCCATGTTTTTCAGCCAGTTATCATATATGTGAATTATGCACCGCCATGGAGCCAGGCATCATATATGTGAATTATCTCATGCCATGTTTTTTTCATTACGTATTCCATTTGTCGACAATCTGTGTATATTGAACTACTCTTCATGTGTATCAGCCATTTGAGCCGGTTATGGAAAAATTTGGAGTGAAAACAAGGTCTTCAGAGCAAGCAATGGTACCTGTTCAAGCATATATCTCGATGGTTACAGGGAGCTCCTCAGAGGAGGATTCAGAGACAGATGACCAGTCCTATATCCCACCTGAGGTGTATGCTCTAAGTTGCAATATTTATATTTCTCATATGATGCATATGGTGTCTTGCATTGATTAGTTTAGACATCATATGCACACTATTGAATTCTATCTGCTTAGTTTAGAGATCATACAAGCGAGTGCCAGTTGCTTAGTATATGAATCAATTATGTCAATTATATCATGCCATCCTGTATACTTAGACAACATGTATGTGAATTATTTCATCCCAACCTATTTTAGAAAGACATCATATAGTTTTGTCATGTCATCCTGTTTAGGTACTCATCATATGTTGAATTATGCCATTATATCCTGTTAAGTTATCCATCATATATCTGAAACTGTGTCATGCTATCCTATTTAGTTAGGCATCATATATGTGAAATTGTGTCATGCTGTCCTGTTTGGTTAGACAACATACATGTGAATTACCACATCTGTCTATAATACAATGTTTGTACGTTCAATTTCTTTTCTTGTTTATCAGCCATTTGAATTGGAGGGGGTGATGGCAGTATCTAAGGGAGCAAAAACCAATTCTTGACAAAAGACAGTGCTACCCGTTGATGCAGATAGAACCATGGTTGTACTAGCCCACAAACTAGCGCCACCACACATAATCGAGACTCTTCCAGATTGCACACTTACACCGTTGGGCAGAGAACCAACTACAACCCATCTAACCGCAACCCCAGCGGATGGTAACCCACTTATGGTTGACAAAGCACCATGTCCACCACAGAGTACCCCACACGAGCAGTTTGTAAAGCTACTGCAGTGCCCAAAGCACGAAGACCACCACAGCTAACCCAAACTCCATGTTTAAAGCAAAAGAGCAATTGTTCTCAGGTCAGATTCTGTAGCTATGGTCCATACTCCTTTGCTGTTGCATCACTGTATTTACTCATACCAACTACTTTCAAATTTGAAGGATCCAATTGAAACTCCAATGGCGCAACAGGTATGTTTTAAACCTGTTTCTTTAACTGGATTGCTGTTCTAACTTCTTGCTCTATGTTGATTTCAGTTTAAGTTGCATAAGCAGTTATGTTCTCATGTGATGCACATTACAAGTGCTGCCAATGCTATGTAGTTTCTCACACTTATATTCTGTCTATGCTACTGTGTCTTAAAAATATATGAGTTGAACTATGTCTCTATCTTGATTAGGGAACATAAACTAGAATGATATGGACAATATAGTGACCATAGTACATAGATATATGTTTGTTTCATGTTGTTATCCTGTCCACCTTACTACTGAACCGGTTTACCAAAATGAGTTTCCTATACTACAAGCTAAACCTGTGATGTGTCTGCTTGTTTCTCTTGTAGTATGCAAACGGAATATTGGAGAAGAGCACCCCACTATGCAATGGTAGAGAAAGTAATGCAGATAAGGTTCAAGATAGTGAGACAACCCTGTTAGTCTCCAAGAAAGGTGATAAAAACGATCTTGTAGACAGTGAGAAAACCCCACAGTCCTGCGTTGATGTAGTGTTCGAGTTACTGGCCAGTACCGATGGCACAAGCTCTTCCAACTCGCTGCCTGAATCACTTCAGCTTCTTCAGTCTCAGCTACAAGCTGAAAGGCATCAGTCAGCTGTGCTGCGGCAAGAAGCCGAAGGACTGAGGAAGTCCCTGCAGAATTCAGATGCGTACTTTCTTGTGCAACAGCAAGCGCTGGAGGATTTAAGCGCCAAACAAGAGAAAGTTAATAATTTTGCTAAGCATCTTGCCAGCATTATGGGTACCCAAGATATTGTTTCTTGAGCTCTTCTGAAGTGGTTTTAGTTCTGGACTTGTTTTGCTGCGGTGTTTATATGCTGGTGTGTTCCCTATATTTGCACTGGTGGCGAACTTTGATGCCCAGTGGATGTAATATGTGTAATAGCCGTGATAGCCTAGCATAAGTTGCTTGCTTATTTATTTCCTTGTTTTGTTTATTTGTTTGCTTGTAGTCAGTGCAGTTCTTTTTCCGCTGTTTGCTAGTGGCTGCAATAACCTATTTTTTAAAACTAGGCCACAATAACCATGGGCTAATATTTACTGTAGTGACACTGGGCCTCCTACGGGCCGTGGAAATAGTGGGCCTTCTACGGGCTGTAGAAACAGTAGGCCTTCTATGGGCCGTAGAAACAATGGGCCTTCTATGGGCCGTAGAAACAATGGGCCTTCTACGGGCCGTATCATCAATGGGCCTTATACGGGCCGCATGATCGATTGGCCAAACATGGGCCAATAACATGCCTCATTATGGCCGTAAACGGGCTAGAGTTGGAATCATCCGTTCATGGGCTGACCATAACGGGCCATCGTTAGTAGGCCGTATTTGATGACGCTATGAAAACGGCCCAACGAATTAACGGACCACAAACGGGCCGACTGTAACCACGGGCTGAATTTGGCCCACAAGCAGAAAATGACAGTAACGGGCGTAAGTAAACGAATGCTGGAAATGAGCCCAAGAATAAATGGGCTCTGAGAAGGCCGAAAGATAACATGGGCTGGAAACGGCCCAATGGAATAACGGGCCGTTAATGGGTATAAAGTGATACACTGTTCATCACGGGCCAGTTTCACCACGGACCGTTAATGGGTGTAAAGTGATACACTGTTCATTACGGGCCAGTTTCACCACGGGCCGTTACTAGGCCAAGAGTTACATAGGGCCTCATATGGGCCGAAAGACATCATGGGCCATACATGGGCCATAAGTGAAAATGGGCTGGAATCATATTGGATGGCCCAGATGACGCTACTGGGCCTAATTCGGATAGGGCGTAATGGGCCTTGGGTTAGCGGGCTGTAAATGGGCTATATTCGAACAGGCCGTTAACAGGCTTTCCATGGGCCAGCCCGCCAGCTTTTGACCAAGTCAAACGGGTCGTCCTTTACACAGGAATGGGCCTCTGTTGGGCCATGCCATGTGTCGACGTATCATAGGCGCCTATCTGACCCACTGACGAGCTGACACGTGTTTCGTCCGGCCAATAAGAATTTTACACGTGGAAATTTCCCATTGGTCGGGGCTGTTAACGGGTTATCGGATCCAAAACCCGACCCGATAGCTTAACGGCATTCTGTTACGGTGGATGCCACGTGTCCGTCACCCTTGACGAAAGCACTTTTGTGACGCGCGTTTTATCGTCATGGAAGTGGACACTTCCGTGATGATAATTTTGGTAATGTCATGGAGCACTTCTACGACAGCACAGGTATGACTATCTTGATTCTGTCATAAATTTTTCATGGATGTACATGCATGACAAAAAGCGACCTACTGTGACAAACATGTATCATCACGGAAGTGTATTTTTTTGTAGTGGGTGGATGGACCCCGCCACGGAGGCCGCACACTCAGTGGCGATAGAGCCGAATACTGACTTCACCTCCTACGAGACCCGTGTTGCCGAACCATTGGATTCGTCCCCGGCCGCGGGCCCCGAACCGCTTGTGTCAGTGCCTATGGAATCTGATCAGGCACCGATCATGGAGTTTTCCTCCACGGATATCTTTCAGCACTCATCCTTGGGCGATGTGCTAAATTCATTAAGGTCTCTCTCCTTGTCAGGAGGCCCTTGGCCGAATTGTGTCCGACTTGAGTGGAAAGCGAACAACGAAGAAATTCGTTCCCCACCCACCACCCACTTAATAGCCACTGTCAACGATCTAACTGACATGCTTGATTTCGGCTCCGAAGACATCGATGGTATGGACGACGATGCAGGAGAGGAACAGGAGCCATCGCCCACAGGGCGTTGGACAACCACTTCATCACACGATATATACATGGTGCATACACCCAAAGAAGACAATGATGAGGAACGGGAGGATGCAACGAAGGATAACCCCCTCGAGAAGCAACCAAAGCAACGATGTAGGCGCCGCTCCAAATCCCGCCTTGACAAAAACAGCGATAACAACGCAAGAAAGAATGAGACCCCGGTCGACTCCAAAGCAACAGAGCAGGACGAGCCAGCGGACGGAGAACATAGTACGGAGCCACTGTACGATCACGACGACGTGGAGGGTAGAGATCATCAACCTGTCTCCAGAGAGGAGAATAGTCTAGACGACGATGCACACATCAACCCGGAAAGGCACTTGGAACAAGAGAACCTCCACAGAAGGCTTATTGCCACCGCGAGGAGTCTTAAGAAGCAGAAGCAAAGGCTTAAGGTCGCGCAAAATACAGTCATCTATAGACGGAACAAAGTGCTGGACACTGCTAAAAAGTACGGTGGCAGTCGCCACACAAAGAGTTATCCAAAGCGCAAGTTGCTGCCTGAATTCGATGATGAGGCTTTAGAGCCTATGCAGCCGAAAAATAAAACGGCCAATCAGCCGGATCGACCACCGTGTGACCGCGATAGAGCGGCTAACGATGTCGGATATAAGCCAGCACACGACTTACGTGAAGACTTGCTCGAAAAAACCGGTATGGCCAGGTCCATCTACGGATCCAGGAAACGCGCTCCGACACAGAAGCAAGACCAAACACTACAACCATCAGCACGCCATGACACATCCAAATACAGGATTGCCGCACACCCCCTATGCTTCATCGATGAGGTGCTGGATCACGAATTCCTAGAGGGATTCAAGCCCGTGAACATAGAGGCATACGACGGAATGATAGACCCTGGGGTCTGGATTGAGGACTTTATCCTTCATATCCATATGGCTCGTGGAGATGATCTCCATGCCATCAAATACTTGCCCCTCAAATTGAGGGGACCATGTCACGACCGGTTTTCCGGGTATTAAATTCCAGAAAATGGCCATTGTGCTCACCAGCCCCAGGATTACTGTTAGCTGGTGAGGCACCAACTTGTATAGAAATTCCAAGCATAAATACAACATATGTGGTACAAGACCATTCGGGTCTGTGGGTACAACAATTGGTTTCTAGTGGTTGATGGCGGAAGCGGTTTGTGCTTCACCATGGTCTATGGGACTCCATTTCTCACAGGAACAGCTGACCAGGCCAACTCCTATCTTCGCGAGGCTGCTATCACTGTTGCTTAGTTTCCGGGGTTGTCATCGCAAGCTCCTCTCCAAGCAAGCAATCTGGCCAAGACAATAGCCAGGGACAAGCCAGTGAGTACTTTGAATGTACTCGCAAACATTAAGAACACAGGTGTAATATAACCACTGATAATCATGCTCTGAAATATTTTATGATCACATCATCAATCATAAATAAAAATCTTTTATGCATGCAAGCAGGTTATGTATGCAACATGAATATGTAATGAGAGAATAGTAATAAAATGCACCGATCGGATGTCTGAAGCGACATCTCGAAGGGATAGTAAAGATGAGCATGCCTCAGTCGGGCGTCTTAGCGACACCACATAAAGGGCTTATAAGGTAATTAAATAACAAGCATGCCACAGTCGGGCGTCTAAGCGACACCACAGAAAGGGCTTGTAAAGTAAATAAGATAACAAGCATGCCACAGTCGGGCGTCTAAGCGACACCACAGAAAGGGCTTGTAAGGTAAATAAGATAACAAGCATGCCACAGTCGGGCGTCTGAGCGACACCACAGAAAGGGCTTGTAAGGTAAATAAGATAACAAGCATGCCACAGTCGGGCGTCTAAGCGACACCACAGAAAGGGCTTGTAAGGTAAATAAGATAACAAGCATGCCACAGTCGGGCGTCTGAGCGATGCCACATAAAGGGCTTATAAAATAACATAATCATAGTGAATATCCAGGAGGTGGTACCGTCCCAGGGATATTCATTATTTCAAACAATGCAAACGGTTAGTCCACAGTGATAATCATATATCACAAGTCATAATCAATATTCGGGTTTAGTAGTTTCTCCTCCGAAGACCGACACTTGACCCAACCCAGACTGTAATCCTTAACCATGGACACGGCTATTCGAATAGGTTTAAACTCTGTAGAGGGTGTACTCTTTACCCACTAGTAATGGATTCCTTTAGTCTATCGGGACTAATTCCATCTACGGTCTTTTAATTGAAAACACACCTATCCGCACACACCAGCCTAACTTACCAGTGTCTGGAAATCACCCACGACACCCGTTAAGCAAAACTCTAAGTGGGGAGGCTACAACCTCGATGTAGCATGGGATCACAAAATTTATACCGCGCACAAACTAGGGGAGCTACCCCTTCGGCTACAACCGAAACACCCATGCCCCCGGGTCAGGTGGCATGCCTACCGGATGCCTCCGGTATCTTCCACCATGGCCTCTCTGTACGGTGTGTGCTAGGAAAGGGGTTGACGACTTACTGAACCGTACCCTACCTATGGTAGGGACAAGTGGTAGTACGAAACAAGCATGGGGGTTACCGGAACAAGACTCGATCTATGGTCGACTCAGGAGACTTATAAATTCCCTGCATGACATGTATAACAAATATATTTCAACCAACAAAATCAACACTCATTATACCTCACTATGCCATACCGAACATAACCGTCCCGACGGAGACCGGCGACAAGCTCATGCCTACCCAAGGCCGAGGCTTTCCCGGATTACTTTCCGGCATGCATGCAAGGCACATGAGGATGATTACCATCACATGTATATTCATTTCCAGCAGCAAGGGAAATCACTAATATGCATCCATGCAAATGATCATATCACATGAAATAACAAGTTCTCTGAAATGAGATTGTGTTATAAACGTGTCAACTAACACACCAAAAATATTATGCTGGGGTTCAGAATGCTTGCCTTCAAGATGTGGAAAGGCAGGGTGCACTCCAAATCTTTTGAAAGCTTTCTTCTCTTCAAAAATCCCATTTTCAAAAAATATGCAAATAACACATATTTCAAAAATAGTAAAAAAAAGTTGTTTGGAAAATTTTCAAATAAATCTTAAAATATACTAGACAGAATTTGAGAGATGTAGGAAGAAGAATCAACTCATTTGGAGTTATACTTAAAAAGATATAACCAGTCAAAGTTCTGGTCAAAATCTGTTTTTAAAAATAAAACAAAAAGAAAACATTTCAGCCACGAATACGCTTTCTAAGTAGGGGTTACGTACTTGGGGGTTTTACGCTTTCACTTAACACGCGTGGCGGCGGGGTGGGTCACTGACAGTGGGTCCAGGGGGCCCATCGGTCAGGTTTGACTAGTCCTCTCCCTCCTCTTCCTCTGTCCCGAGCGGAGGCGGAACTCCGGCGATCGTCGCCGGCGGTTGGCGTCTCCTTGCAGGGTCCCGAGGGCGGGGATGGATCCGCCACTCAAGTGCGGTCCTCCCGGTGGTCGTCAGGCAGGAGGGGACGGAGGGAGCTGCCGGCGGCGAGCTTCGCGGCGGAGGAGGTTTCGGGGGTAAAGTGAAATTTCGCCTGCGGCGAGTCCCGAGCAAAATTGAGTGGGGGTTTGGACTCATGAGAGGGAGTTCCTGGTGAAGAGAGATGAGAGGGGGAGGCCCTGGTGGCGCCGGAAGGGCTGGGGCAATGGCGGCGGCTGCGGTTGCCGGAGATGGGGAAGGAGGCCTCCCCGGGTCGTTTGGCTGCCAAAGGGGGCCCTAGGGAGATGGCTTGGTGTCGCCTGCGTGCGGAGATGAGCTCGGGGCTCCTTAAATAGGCGATCTGGGTCGGTTCCGACGGTGGCCGCGGATAAGGTCGCCGGCGACCGCCATTCTGTAGCTAGGGCGTCGTGGCGGCGACGAGCGCTAGTGGACACGCTTATGGATGAGCTCGTGCTGCTCCAGGGGCCAGGTGGCGAGCGGGAGAGGCTTGGGTGGCACTGAACTGAGCAGGGGCTGTCAGCGGCCGTGTCGGCTAGCTCCTGGCCTGTCAGGGACGTGGCGAGGGCTCTTGGCGCGTTGCGGTGAGAAGGGGAGTGAGTGGCATGGCTCCGCAGGGCGGGCAGAGCCCAGGGGTGCGACGCGTCGGCTCGGGCGCGACACATGCAAAACGCGTGCTCTGCTTGCGCCTAGAGCACGCACGGAACGTGCTCGATGAAATGCCAGTGCATGCCATCGGGCTTGGGTGAGGCTGGCACTTAGCAGACCTAGGTTAGGAGCATCTGGGAGTCTAGTGGACATGTTAGTTTTATCAGAGGTGCAAGTTCATAGTGCAATGACAAAAGTCATGTCAAAATAGATCATGCCCATAAGGTGTTTGACAAAATGCCAAGGGCACTTAGGCATTTCTTGGAGTGGCCAAATTCTCCAGATCAGTGTCTCCTTAGATGCAAGAGAGAGTGGTAAGGTTAGTTTGTCAAATGCAGAAACTTGTTAGTGCAAGTCTTGCTGAACTTCAATTCTGGTCAGGAGATAAAATGCATCATTACATGAACCAAAAATGATCCAATAGGTGCATGTTCCTGGACTTAGGGGTTTATCAGGGAGGACTACAAGCAGGAGAAAGCACAAGGTCACTAGAGCAAAAATAAATAGGGTTGCAGTACAAACCATCAAGTTGGACAAGAATGAACATGACGTTGATTCACTCAAAATTTTCAAATAACATCACTGGGTTTTTGCATAAAGTTGAATCATAGGCTATTACCAACATCCCATAATTTTGGTGAAGGCTAGAAATAAATATTTAAATAGGATGTAGTGCAAATTTGCACTCTGGACCAGAGAAGAGAATTGGGTATAGAGCTCAAAATATTTCATGTATAAAAGATGTTTTTGCATAAAAGTGATTTAATAACACCACATGACATCTCCAAATTTTGGTTGGAATTTTAAGTGAATTTATCAAATGGTTGTAGTTCAAATATGGCCATAAAACCTTGAAAAACCAATTTTCAAGAAAATAAAGATCAAGCAAACTAATTATGTAATTAGTTCTACTAATAAAAGAAAAGTTTTCATTTTGTGGAAAAACTCCATAATAACAAGGGAGATGAAGGTTCAAAAATAAAAAAGGGAGTCCAGAAAATAAAAGTTTTAAAATTTTCCTGGCAAAATTTTAATTAACAAACAAAGTTAAAATTTTGGGGTGTCACAGACCAGCTCGGCACTGGCTGAAAAGCCTGCCCGAAAACTCAATTGGAAGTTGGGAGGAGCTTGAGGATGCTTTTAGGGCTAATTTTCAAGGGACCTATGTCCGACCTCCGGATGCAGACGATTTAAGCCATATAATTCAATAGCCCGGAGAGTCAGCCCGAAAGCTTTGGAACATATTTCTCACTAAGAAGAATCAAATCATCGACTGCCCGGACGCCGAAGCCTTAGCAGCTTTCAAGCACAGTGTCCGGGACGAATGGCTTGCCAGACACCTTGGCCAGGAAAAGCTGAGGACAATGGTAGCCCTAACAAGCCTAATGACCCGCTTCTGCGCAGGCGAAGACAGTTGGCTGGCCCGTAGCGACACCAACAACCCAGGCAGATCCGAAGTCAGGGATGGCAATGGAAAACCACGACGCAATAAAAGCAAGCGTCGCAACAATGAATACAGCCCAGACAACACGGCGGTAAACGCCGGATTCAGGGGCTCTCGATCCGGTCAACGGAAAAAGCCATTCAAAGACAGCAGAGATGGACCGTCCAGCCTAAACAAGATCCTAGACAGATTACGTCAGATTCATGGCACCTCCGATAAACCTGCAAATCATACCAACAGAGAATGTTGGGTCTTCAAGCAGGCCGGTAAGCTAAACCTCGAACACAAGGGGAGGGAGACACCAAGTGAAGATGAGGATGAGTCTCGCCAGCAAAACACTGGAGGACAGAAAAATTCCCACCAGAGGTCAAAACAGTGAACATGATTCACGTAACAAAAAGGAGGAGCAAATACACACTCCAAGACACATGCGTCGTAGAGCACGTCACCCCCAAGTTCAACCCTTGGTCGGCCTGCATGATCACTTTTGATCGCAGGGATCACCCGACTAGTATCCGGCACGGAGGAGTGGCTGCCTTGGTGCTAGACCCAATAATTTACGGATACCATCTCACCAGAGTCCTTATGGATGACGGCAGTAGTCTTAATCTGATATATCAGGAGACAGTCCGCAAAATGGGGATAGACCCGACAAGAATCAACCAAAGCAATACTACCTTTAAATAAGTAATACCAAGCCCAGACGCCTGGTGTACGGGCTCTCTAGTACTAGAGGTTGTATTCGGTTCTCCCGACAACTTCCGAAGTGAAAAACTAACCTTCAACATCGCTCCATTCCGAAGCGGCTATCAAGCACTGCTCGGACGAACGGCCTTCGCTCGTTTTAACACAATACCGCTCTACGCCTATCTTAAGCTTAAGATGCCTGGTCCACGTGGCATCATCATAGTTAGCGGAAGCACAGAGTGTTCCCTACGTGCGGAAGAATGTGCGGCGGCTTTAGCAGCCGAACATTGAACGACCCCGCCAACCAGAATAAATGATTGGTCGTCAAGACCGCGGACACGGCTAGACGAGTCCGACGCACAACTACCTGTAACAGCTCAGACAAACCTAAGATTGGGTCGACGGATATACCCCCATAGGTGACACTAGGGGCTTCCTACATGTAAAAAGGACTATAGTTCAGCTTGACCTTGTTTAGATTGAATTTTAATGGTTTATTAAGAATAACCAATTTTTTGCACGAAGACTTTCACCTAAGTTTCTCTCTTTTACAGATGATAATCGTGCTACAACCCTCATGATACGGCACACCGGAGACACAAGCGCAGACGTGTAGTAGGGCCCCACTCAAAGGTTTCTTTCTAGATTAAGACCCTGCGTAAATCTTTCTTACTGTCTCTTGTTGATTCACGCCCTCCGGATACTTAATACAACTAAGAGGGATGCTGGCGTATGGGCATTTTGCCATGTCAGACTAATGCATGTACCTGGAAATTCAGGGTTCATTATCAAGGGCGTTACACAGCCCGGTATATGTTGTAAAGTCCGAATACCTTAGGGAGTGTTCTGCGTCGCGAGTTTGGCCTTATATGCATCAGCTCCGAATCATGTCTTTGGTCAATAGTTGGGTTTGACCGGCTCCCGTGTTTTGCTACCTTACGTTCCGCTCTATTGGCTAAGGTGGCACCGGGAGAACTACTGCGATTGTGCCCTGGTTCATCTGGACGAGCACCTCAGTAGAGAAAGCTGAAAACTGACTGTCATGATAAAGTGCGAGACTGGTCAGCCACTCGATGACTCAGCAGAATCTTCACGGTTCCTCCGCATTAACGAATAGCCGGTTTCCCGGTCATGTATGTACGCGCCCCGCATCCGGATGAGCACGGAAGTCCTAGGGGCTATATAGTAGCCCCTCTGTCAAACTCCTATGGCTAAGTGAAAGTGTTAAAGCAATATAGTCCGATTGCCTTGTTCGCCGCGCTATCACCACCTTAATGGACCAAGACGTTGGATCAAGTGTGAATACGCGCTTTTCCGAACACCCCCGCATTATATGCATGGGGGCTGAAGCCGGCGACTGCAAACTTTCAGGTTATTTAATATATACAAACAGCCGCACAGGAGGCATCATAATACTTTCAGGCAAAAGTATAAACACAACCTTCATAATCAAAATAGCATTGTTTTTACAATCGGGATACATGTCACTCAAACATGATACTCTTCGAGCACTGAGCCTCTATTAAACGAGCACCTTCTAGGACTTCTTCAAAATAGTGCCCGGCCGAGACTTGGCCTATGGCCAGATCCTGGGTTGCAACTGCGGTGGTCTCCATCTCCGCCCAGTATGTCTTAACACGGGCAAGAGCCATTCGCGCACCCTCTATGCACGCCGACCTCTTTACAGCGTCAATATGCGGCACAACACCAAGGAATCGTTGCACTAAACCCAAATAACTACCCGGCCTTGGCCCTTCCGGCCAAAGATGATCCACGACAGACCTCATGGCAAGTCCGGACAATCTATGGAGTTTAGCCCACTTGGCCATTTGTTCATTTAACAGCAGCGGACGCGTTGGAGCATTGAACTGCGACCAGAATAACTTTTCCACTTCATGATCTTTTTTATCTTTGAAAAATTCAGTCGCATCAGCAGCACTCGCTGCCAAGTCCAAGTACGCGTCCGCAACACTCCATAATTTATCCAGGGAGGCACACTTTGGATCTCCAAACTTCATCCGCAACAAGAAGGGCTTCCCAGCCGTGATAATTCCAACTTGACGAAGCTCCTCCTTCGCCGCGCTGATTTTAGAGCAGGTTTCCTTGGCGGCTTCCATGGCTTTCTTCAGATCCGCCGCTTTTGCTTGAATTTCCTTTTCAAGAAGCTCATAACGGTCGGCGGCATCCTTCAGCTCAACAGCCATCTTGACTATTTTCTCTCCGGCCTGACGATGAGCAGCCTGTTCGGCCTTTAACTCTTCGGCCACCTTCAGGGCGGCCGCGTCGCTCCTCCTGGCTTGTTCCTTGGCTCGGGCAGGCTCTGCCTGAAGGGTCTCCACGGCGGCAGCTCCATCTGCAATCACATCATATGATAGATACTAGCATCATGCTCCTCTTAATATCTATTGACAACTGGAGAATACATACCCTGTGCCTCGTCAAGCCGCTTGTTTACAAGCATGATGTTGGCATATGCCGCATCAAGTTGTTGTCTTAGTTCGGCAAACTCACCAGTCCGGCCAGCCACCGGACCCTCAGCTGCCTGCACATAAAATCAGCATGATCATTACCTGGGACTATGATTGTCGGCTTCAAAAAACCGGTCTTGTTCTCGACCCTTATAATTTATGGAGCGTGATGTCTACTACACAACCTTCTTCTCGTAGACGTTGTTGGGCCTCCAAGTGCAGAGGTTTGTAGGACAGTAACAAATTTCCCTCAAGTGGATGACCTAAGGTTTATCAAACCGTGGGAGGCGTAGGATGAAGATGGTCTCTCTCAAACAACCCTGCAACCAAATAACAAAGAGTCTCTTGTGTCCCCAACACACCCAATAGAATGGTAAATTGTATAGGTGCACTAGTTCGACGAAGAGATGGTGATACAAGTGCAATATGGATGGTAGATATAGGTTTTTGTAATATGAAAATATAAAAACAGTAAGGTAACTAATGATAAAAGTGAGCACAAACGGTATTGCAATGCTTCGAAACAAGGCCTAGGGTTCATACTTTCACTAGTGCAAGTTCTCTCAACAAGGATAACATAATTGGATCATATACCAATCTATCAACATGCAACAAAGAGTCACTCCAAAGTCACTAATAGCGGAGAACAAACGAAGAGATTATTGTAGGGTACGAAACCACCTCAAAGTTATTCTTTCCAATCAATCCATTGGGCTATTCCTATAAATGTCACAAACAGCCCTAGAGTTCTTAGTAAAATAACACCTTAAGACACAAATCAACCAAAACGCTAATGCCACCTAGATACTCCAATGTCACCACAAGTATCCATGGGTATGATTATACGATATGCATCACACAATCTCAGATTCATCTATTCAAACCAACACAAAGAACTTCAAAGAGTGCCCCAAAGTTTCTAGCGGAGATTCAAGACGAAAATGTGTGCCAACCCCTATGCATAAATTCCCAAGGTCACGGAACCCGCAAGTTGATCACCAAAACATACATCAAGTGGATCAATACTCCATTGTCACCACGGGTATCCCACGCAAGACATACATCAAGTGTTCTCAGATCCTTAAAGACTCAATCCGATAAGATAACTTCAAAGGGAAAACTCAATCCATTACAAGAGAGTAGAGGGGGAGAAACATCATAAGATCCAACTATAATAGCAAAGCTCGTGATACATCAAGATCGTGCCAAATCAAGAACACGAGAGAGAGATCAAACACATAGCTACTGGTACATACCCTTAGCCTCGAGGGTGAACTACTCCCTCCTCGTCATGGAGAGCGTCGGGATGATGAAGATGGCCACCGGTGACGGATCCCCCCTCCGGCAGGGTGCCGGAACAGGGTCCCGATTGGTTTTTGGTGGCTACAGAGGCTTGCGGCGGCGGAACTCCCGATCTAGGTTATTTTCTAGAGGATTGGGGATTTATAGGAGAGGTTGGCATCGAGAACAAGTCACGGGGCCCCACGGAGAGTCCACGAGGCACAAGGGCACGCCCCAGGGGGGTGGGCGTGCCCTCCACCCTCGTGGGGCCCATGGGACTCCCCTCCGATAACTTTTCGTTCCCATATTTTTTATATTTTCCAGAAAAAATCTCCGTTGATTTTCAGTGCATTCCGAGAACTTTTATTTCTGCACAAAAACAACACCACGGTAGTTCTGCTGAAAACAGCGTCAGTTCGGGTTTGTTCTAACCAAATCATACCAAAATCATGTAAAAATATTATAAACATTGCATGAATACATAAAAAATTATAGATATGTTGGAGACATATCAGCATCCCCAAGCTTAATTCTTGTTCGTCCTCGAGTATGTAAATGATAAAAACAATTTTTTTTCTGTGGAATGCTACCTAACATATTTATCAATGTAATCTTCTCTATTGTGGCAAGAATATTCAGATCCATAATATTCAGAACAAAAGTTTAATATTGACATAAAAACGAGAATACTTCAAGCATACTAACAAAGCAATTATGTCTTCTCAAAATAATATGGGCAAAGAAAGCTATCCCTACAAAATCATATAGTCTGGCTATGCTCTTTCTTCATCACACAAAATATTTAAATCATGCACAACCCCGGTTTCAGCCAAGCAATTGTTTCATACTTTAGTATCCTCAAACTTTTCAATTTTCACGCAATACATGAGCGTGAGCCATGGATATAGCACTATGGGTGCAATAGAATGGTGGTTGTGAAAAAAAAAGAGGAAGGTGGTCTCACATCAACTAGGTGTATTAATGGGCTATGGAGATGCCCATCAATAGATATCAATGTGAGTGAGTAGGGATTGCCATGCAACAGATGCATTAGAGCTATAAGTGTATGAACGCTCAAAAAGAAACTAAGTGGGTGTGCATCCAACTTGCTTGCTCATGAAGACCTAGGGCATTTGAGGAAGCCCATCACTGGAATATACAAGCCAAGTTCTATAATGAAAAATTCCCACTAGTATATGAAAGTGACAACATAGGACACTCTCTATCATGAAGATAACGGTGCTACTTGGAAGCACAAGTGTGGTAAAAGGATATTAGCATTGCCCCTTTTCTCTTTTTCTCTTTTTCTGTTTTTTTGGCCCTTCACTCTTTTTTTGGCCTCCTTTTTTCGTCCGGAGTCTCATCCCGACTTGTGAGGGAATCATAGTATCCATCATCCTTTCCTCAGATGGGACAATGCTCTAATAATGATGATCATCACACTTTTATTTACTTACAACTCATGAATTGCAACTCGATACTTAGAACAAGATATGACTCTATATGAATGCCTCCGGCGGTGTACCGGGATGTGCAATGAATCAAGAGTGACATGTATGAAAGAATTATGAAAGGTGGCTTTGCCACAAATACGATGTCAACTACAAGATCATGGAAAGCAATATGACAATGATGAAGCCTGTCATAATAAACGGAACGGTGGAAAGTTGCATGGCAATATATCTCCGAATGGCTATGGAAATGCCATAATGGGTATGCATGGTGGCTGTTTTGAGGAAGGTATATGGTGGGTGTATGGTATCGGCAAAAATTGTGCGACACAAGAGAGGCTAGCAATGGTGGAAGGGTGAGAGTGCGTATAATCCATGGACTCAACATTAGTCATAAAGAACTCATATACTTATTGCAAAAATCTACAAGTCATAAAAACAAAGTACTACGCGCATGCTCCTAGGGAAGGGTTCGTAGGAGTTAATCATATCGCGATCCCGACCTCCACTCATAAGGAACACAATCAATAAATAAATCATGCTCCAACTTCATCACATAACGGTTCACCATACGTGCATGCTATGGGAATCACAAACTTTAACACAAGTATCTCTAAAATTCACAACCACTCCACTAGAATGACTCTAATATCACCATCTTCATATCTCAAAACAATCATAAAGAATCAAACTTCTCATAGTATTCAATGCACTTTATATGAAAGTTTTTATTATATCCCTCTTGGATGCCTATCATATGAGGACTAAATTTATAACCAAAGAAAATTACCATGCTGTTTAAGACTCTCAAAATAATATAAGTGAAGCATGAGAGTTCATCTATTTCTTCAAAATAAAACCACCGCCCTGCTCTAAAAAGATATAAGTGAAGCACTAGAGCAAACGACAAACTACTCCGAAAGATATAAGTGAAGATCAATGAGTA
This sequence comes from Aegilops umbellulata, assembly GCA_032464435.1. Taxonomy (NCBI): domain Eukaryota; kingdom Viridiplantae; phylum Streptophyta; class Magnoliopsida; order Poales; family Poaceae; genus Aegilops; species Aegilops umbellulata. The sequence goes on from CP136058.1 coordinate 340,709,344, forward strand.
GTTGAATAATTATGTAACTATGTGAAGACTCTCTAACATTTAAGAATTTAAGATCTTGGGATATTATTCAATCAGCAAGCAAAACAAAGTAAAACAAATTGACGCTCCAAGCAAAACACATATCATGTGGTGAACAAAAATATAGCTCCAAGTAAAGTTACCGATGAACGAAGACGGAAGAGGGGATGCCTTCAGGGGCATCCCCAAGCTTAAGCTCTTGTTCGTCCTTGAATATTACCTTGGGGTGCCTTGGGCATCCCCAAGCTTAGGCTCTTGCCACTCCTTATTCCATATTCCATCGAATCTTCACCCAAAACTTGAAAACTTCACAACACAAAACTCAACAGAAAACTCGTAAGCTCCGTTAGTATAAGAAAATAAAATCACCACTTTTGGTATTGTTTTGAACTCATTCGTTATTTATATTGGTGTAATATCTACTGTATTTCAACTTCTCTATGGTTCATACCCTCCGATACTACTCATAGATTCATCAAAATAAGCAAACAACACATAGAAAACAGAATATGTCAAAAACAGAGCAGTCTGTAGTAATCTGTAACTCTCGAATACTTCTGTAACTCCAAAAATTCTGAAATAAATTGGTGGACGTGAGGAATTTGTATATTAATATTCTTAAAAAAGAATCAACTTAAAAGACTCTTCCGTACAAAATGACAGCTAATCTCGTGAGCGCAATTTTTTTGTTTTTTACTGCAAGATCACATTAACTTTCACCCAAGTCTTCCCAAAGGTTCTACTTGGCACTTTATTGAAACAAAAGCTATAAAGCATTTTACTACAGTAGCCTAATCATGTGGACACACAAAAATAGTAGGGGTAAATATTGGGTTGTCTCCCAACAAGTGCTTTTCTTTAATGCCTTTCTAGCTAGGCATGATGATTTCAATGATGCTCACATAAAAGATAATATTTGAAATATAAAGAGAGCATCATGAAGAATATAACTAGCACATTTAAGCCTAACCCACTTCCTATGCACAGGGATTTTGTGAGCAAACAACTTATGGGAACAAGAATCAACTAGCATAGGAAAGCAAAACAAGCATAGCTTCAAGATTTTCAACACATAGAGAGGAAACTTGATATTATTGCAATTCCTACAAGCATATGTTCCTCCTTCATAATAAATTTCAGTAGCATCATGAATGAATTCAACAATATAACTATCACATAAAGCACTATTTTCATGATGCACAAGCATATAAATTTTATTACTCTCTACATAAGCAAAATTCTTCTCATTCGGAATAGTGGGAGTATCGTAAGAAACTCGAATACTATAAATTGTTTCCACATTAAAAGAGTAATGTTCAGAAAAAGGGTAATCATAATCATGACGAGTTATATAAATATAATCATCACTACTTTTATAGCATACGTGTCATCACAATATCATCATAAGTAGCAACTTTGTTCTCATCATAATCAATTGAAACCTCTTCCAAGATAGTGGAATCATTACTAAATAAAGTCATGACCTCTCCAAATCCACTTTCATAATTGTCACAATAAGATTCAACACCCTCCAAAGTAGTGGGATCATTACTTCCTAAAGTTGACACTCTTCCAAACCCACTTTCATCAATATAATCATCATAAATAGGAGTCATCCTATCATCATAATAAATTTGCATATCAAAACTTGTGTCGGTGTACAAAAAGGGGGGTACACTTTTTGTACCCCTATAACTGTGCACGGGCAGTCTGAGCCACGGGCACCGCCACACCAAGAACGACAAGGGAGGTAAGCCAAGGTGAGGCCGGAGCTCAAGAGAAGCAGAACGACGCCAAGACCAAGACCACAAAGAGCAAAGGGGACGAAGCGGACTCCCCCGGCAAGATCCTTGCCGGGGGGCAGTTCTAGCAAACCCGGCAAGACCCTTGTCGTGGCAGCTCACCCCACACCTACGGAGCGAGTCACCCTTGAGTCCACTGCCCCCATGGGGCAAGGATTCGGGAGACATCCCTGTGGTGGCATGCAGATCTTTGTGAAGACATTCAAGATCAGATACACACTTTAGAGGATGATGATCCTTGGCGGGATCCCAGCCAAGGAGGACCACAAGGCCCCCGGCAAGAGCCTTGCCGGGGATGACAGCAGGCGCCACAGCAAGACCCTTGTCGGGGCCGCGGCAAGACCCTTGTCGGGGCCGCGGCAAGGCCCTTGCCATGAACACCCATAGGGCCACCATCAGGCCCAGCCAATCAAACCTCCACCGCCGCTCGCATGCAGCTGCCGACCCAACCAGCTGGGCAGGCACCTGCGTGGCGGCGAGCGGATCTTCGTGGAGACCCACCGCTGCGCCACCTCAGCTGCCTGCCTGCCTACATGGCACCACAGGCACCGCTGGCCAGGGCGCGTGTCGACACGAGAGGGAGCGGCGACGGACGAGACAGGGCTCTCCCCCGTCCCCGATGAAGCAAGGACACCTAAGCAAGACGCATTAAATGTGCCTTGTCATGTAATGCGAGGGATAACCTCGCATCACTGTACCCTTTCCACCTCCTGTGTGCCACTGTGGCAACCCCTTTCTCTATAAAAGGAGGCCCAAGGCGACCAGGAAGAGGATTCGGCTTTTTGGAGCTCCTCACGCCCCATTGCTAGTTCAAGAACACAGATAAACAAACCACCAAAGCAGGAGTAGGGTTTTACGCGTCCTCGCGGCCCGAACCTGGGTAAAGGAACCGTGTGCTATCTGTTTGATGCGCTCTTCTCACGACCCCGTGCCCCGCAACTGTAGTAGGGATTCTTGTGATCCCATAGGTGTCGTTCCACAGCGACATCTTTGGCGCGCCAGGTAGGGGCGCAGTTGTGAGAATCGGCTTTAGCAGTTAGTTCGACGCTTCTTCATTGTCATGGCGCCCAAGAAGAAGACGACGGTGGCGGTTGGCCCGTCGGAGGTCAGACATCCCGTCCCGACGCGGGCGAGCAGCGGACCGGTCGCGGAAAGGACCCAGGGCGCCGTTCGCAAACACCAACACCGTCCCAGCAGCCGGAGTTTGGGAGGTGGCGATGTTCGTGCGCCTGGTAAAGGGCCGCACGCCACCAAATCCAAAGACGGAGCCAGGCCCTCCGCGGCTGGCGCGGGGCCTTCCAAGATCGCTGCCACCCCACCCGAAGGCGACGCGAGGGCTTCCGAGACTCCCACGCCGGCGCCGACGGTGTGCTCCTCTCAAGCGGCGCGTGACGAACGGCGTAACCACGCCGAAGACCCCGGGCATCGCCGCGGGAAGAGCCCCGAGCGCCACTCCCGGGATGTAGAAGACCTGCCCGCTCGCCGAGGCGCTGGTGAAGATCGCATGCGACCACGGGGTCGTGATGGAGCTCCTTCTGACATGGTCAGAAGTCGAAGCACATCGCGATCCGTGCAGGTTTCGCTGCCACCAACGCCAGCAGAAGCCCTGGCGCGCGCGCAGTTGCTCCTCGATTTTCCTCCCACTATGGGGAAACTCGACGAATGGAGAGCCACTATCCGAAGCCTTGTTGCGGTGGCCAACAAAGACGAACCGAGTCCGTGGAGCCCCCGGGTCAACGCTCTGACGGAGTCCCACGTACCAGTGGCAGGAAAGCCGGCGGCACCGCGACCACGGTGCACTCGCCTCCTCCTCGCCCGGTGCCGCGGACGCCAGCCCGTCGAGACGTTACGGGCGACGAAATCTCCATAGCGTCGTCCGACCCGCGGACCCACTGTGAACAACGCCAAGTTCTTCGGGAATGGGAACATGAAGACGCTCGAACCACTATCGAGCGCCGGCGCGGAGCGCGCCACCAGTCAGATAGGCGAGCAGGGCCTGCTACGAACCACCCGACACCGGAGAGCCCTGGAGGCCTACCTTATGAGGTAGGCTGTCCGGCTTTTACCCGTGAGCTGCGGCAGTTCCAGTGGCCCACTCACCGCACCTTCAAACGTGACGTGGGCGAAAAGTACGGCGGCAAGACCCATCCGTCCGAGTTCCTCAGCATCTACACCATCGCGATGCAAGCTGCCGGAGCCCGTGACAATAAGGTGCTTGCGAATTACTTTCTGTTGTCTCTTAAACCCAACGCCATGTCATGGTTGATGCACTTGCCGGTGGACTCTATTTCCTCCTGGTCGGATTTGTGCCATGAGTTTGTGGGCGCCTTTACTAGAGGCCACCAAGCCCATGGCCAAGCAAGCGACCTGCACGTCATCCCCCAGAAGGGAGGCGAGAGTCTCCACAAGTATATACAGAGGTTCAGCCGGATACAGTACAATATCCCTGATGTTCACCCTGCCGCCATCATCATCGCATTCCATTAGAACGTGCGTAACCGCAAGATGCGCAAAGAGCTGGCAATGAACAAGGTGAAAGATGTAGCAGAACTCTATGTTCTTGCTGACAGATGTGCCCGGGCTGAAGAGGGAAGGAAGTACCCCGGCGAAGATGCCGGCATGGAAACCGACTCATCAGATGAGGACACTGCCGCCCCGGCAAAGAAGGGCTGGCGCCGCAACAGGAAGCGCAAAGGTAAAGCCGTGCTTGCCGTCGAGGGATCTGATGACACCGGCTCCACCAAGAAAACCAAGGCAGATGACCCTGGCAAGGAAATTGCCGGATGTGTCGCCTGCCGGGCCTTGGCGGCTGTCGAGAAGCCAGGAAACTCCGACAAGCAATACTGCAAGATCCATCGCACCAAAGGCCATGCTCTCCAAGACTGCCGATAGGTTGAGATCCTCGCTGAGAAGTAGAGGGCGTAGTATGAGAGGCGGGACAAGGAGAAGGGCCAAGACAGTGCTGAGGGGTCCCGCAAGAAGCGTGATGGCCAGGCGGGCCGTCGCGGCAAGGATAAACAACAGGAGAGGCCCGCCCGGGGCCGTGACAGAAAGCCAGAAGACGACGATGACGAAGAGGACGACGAATCCGGCGACCAAGAGTTTCAGAAAGATACAGAGGCCATGTGCGTCGACCGCGGCGCCTCGCTGCATACTTCTCACCGCCGGCTTAAACAGTGGGCGCGAGAGATTACAGCGGCAGAGCCGTCGCTTGATGCCCAAAGGCCGCTGAAGTGGTCCAGCACACCTATCATTTTTGACACTGAGGATCACCCTGATCGCACTACTGCGGTCGGGTGCTTGCCGTTGTTGGTTTCACCAACAATATGCAACCTCAAGGTGACGAAGATGCTAGTCGATGGCGGGGCCGGTCTGAACTTGATCTCGCCTGCCGTGATCGAAAAACTGCAGATTCCTGATGGAGACCTCGAAGAGACGGGCACGTTTCAAGGGGTCAACCCAGGAAGAAGCCAACCCAAGGGAAAGGTCACACTGCCCGTGACTTTTGGAAGCAACCTGAACTACAGGACGGAGAGGATCGTGTTTGATGTTGCCAAGATCCCCTTGCCCTACAACGGGATCCTTGGCCGCCCAGCGCTGGCCAAGTTCATGGCGGCGTCACACTACACCTACAACACCCTGAAGATGAAAGGGCCTGTGACGATCATCACCATCCCCTCCGACAATAAAGATGCACTGATTTGCACTGACCAACTATACCAGCAAGCAGTTGCAGCAGCTGCCGCCACTAGGCCACGTGCTCCTGCCGCTGGGACCCTAGGAGGGAAGAAGAAGAAGAAGACCGGTGAGACCTCAGACACCCACTCTAGCAAGCGCACCTCTTTGGAGTGTAGCGCTGCCGTCGAGGACGTGCCAGAGAGCTCCGCCGGCGTAAACAAGAAGCCCATGGCCATACCGCTGGGATCCAAGAAGGTTTCTGTCAATGAGGACGACACTGGAGGAGCTTTCACCATAAGCTCCGCCCTTGACGACAAATAGGAAGACGCGCTCGTCACCTTCCTGCGGGCGAATGTCGATGTGTTTGCATGGCAAGCTTCCGACATCCCCGGCGTTCCCAGGGAGGTGATTGAGCACCACCTTGATGTCTGTCCTCATGCGCGGCCCGTCAGGCAGAAGGTCAGAAATCAAGCTTTGGAACGACAAGAGTTCATCACAGAAGAGATCCAGAAACTGGAAGCAGCGGGTTTGGTAAGAGGAGTGGTCCATCCAACGTGGTTGGCCAATCCGGTCGTAGTGCGCAAGGCAAATGGGAAGTGGAGGTTGTGTATTGATTACACAGATATCAATAAGGCTTGTCCTAAAGACCCCTTCCCGTTGCCGCACATCGACTAGATTGTTGACTCCACGGCTGGGTGTGATCTGTTGTCATTCCTCGACGCCTACTCCGGCTACCACCAGATCTTCATGACAAGAGAAGACAAAGAGAAAACAACATTCATCACCCCATGTGGTACGTATTGTTACATGCGGATGCCTTTCGGGTTGAAGAGTGCTGGCTCGACATTTGCAAGGGCGGTCCAGATTGGTTTTGAACCCCAGCTCCATAGAAATATGGAAGCTTATATGGATGACATAGTGGTCAAAACCAAGGACAGGGCAACCCTCATACAAGATTTGCAAGAAACATTTGCGAACCTGCGTAAGATCAATCTCAAGCTGAACCCTGAGAAGTGCGTCTTTGGCGTCCCGTCCGGCAAGCTTCTCGGGTTCTTTGTGTCACAGCGTGGGATAGAGGCCAATCCGGACAAGATCAAAGCTATAGAGCAGATTGAAGCACCCAAGCAAATCAAGGATGTGCGTCGGCTTGCTGGTTGCGTCGCCGCCATCGGCAGGTTCATTTTCAAGATCCTGAAAAAGGCGGGCCCAATGGAGTGGACGCCAGAAGCCGAAGCGACATTGCAAGATTTGAAGAAGTACCTCTCCTCCGCGCCGATACTAGTTGCGCCCAAGCCACAGGAGCCATTGTTGCTATACCTGGCGGCAACGAACCAAGTGGTCAGCGCCGCACTAGTGGCACAGAGAGAGGTTAACGACGAGGTAATGGCAGCGATAGAGCCCGACATCACCAATGCAGAGACGACACAGCCAGTTGAAGTGTCGCCGAAGAAGAAAATGATGCAGCACCCGGTCTACTTTGTTAGTTCCCTCCTGCAGGGGGCTAGGTCAAGGTACTCCGGCATGCAGAAACTGCTCTTCGGCCTTCTTATGGCCTCGAGGAAGCTGCGTCACTACTTCCAGGCCCACGAGATCACTGTCGTCACTCGCCTCCCTCTACAACGGATATTGCACAATCCAGATGCAACGGGAAGAATTGTGGAATGGGCACTGGAGCTATCCAGCTTTGGCCTCAAGTTTGAAAGTACTTCGACGGTTCAGAGCCGAGTCCTGGCGGAGTTCATTGCAGAATGGACCGCAACGCCTAACGAAGAAGCCCAAGAGACTGCTCTCCCCGGCAAGGAGGCAAGTTGCGATTGGATCATGTACTTTGATGGAGCTTTCTCCTTGAAGGGCGCCGGGGCTGGCGTACTGCTTGTCGCGCCCACCAGAGAGCACCTCAAGTACGTGATCCAGATGCACTTCCCCAGGGAGGCGTCAACCAACAATACGGCAGAGTACGAAGGGCTGCTTGCTGGTCTCAGGATCGCGGCGGACCTCGGAATCAAGAAACTCATCGTCAGGGGTGACTCGCAGCTTGTCGTCAAGCAAGTCAACAAGGATTACCAGAGCCCGTTGATGAAGGCCTACGTCGATGAAGTGAGAAAGCTGGAAGAGTGTTTCGACGGTATATAGGCTGAACACGTTCCCCGAGCGGAGAACGATATCGCCGACTACCTGTCAAAACGCGCTGCCCTCAAGCTACCTGTGGAACCAGGTACCTTTGTGCTTCAGCTAACTCAGCCATCCGTTGATCCATCAGCAGAGCAGAACAAGAGGAAGAAATCAGGGCCCGGCAAGTACTTTCTCGCCAAGCTCCCCGGAGCCGCCGGCAAGGATGTTGCCGGGGACACTGAGCCCGCCACGGGACGGCTAGCTCCGGCGGAGCGTCAAGCTCTTGCCGTCGAGACAGCCGCTCCTATAGCGGAGGAAATGCCTTTAGTCCTCGCCGTCGAGCCCCAGGCTCCGGCGTGGGCACAACATACCATCCGATTCCTCCAAACAGGGGAACTTCCTGAGGAGCAGGAAGAAGCGGAAAAAGTAGCCCGTCGCTCTACCATGTACCAGTTCGTCGATGACGTCCTGTACAGGAAGAGGCCGAACAGTGTGAAATTGAAGTGTATCCCTCGAGAGGAAGGACTGGAGCTATTGGCGGAGATACACGGAGGCATATGTGGATCCCACATCGGGTAAAGGGCCCTTGCCGGCAAGGCATTTCGGCAAGGTTTCTTCTGGCCCACCACCCTACAGGATGCAACGACACTAGTCACCAGATGTGAAGCGTGTCAGTTCCATTCAAAGAAGCTTCATCAGCCAGCTCAAGCCCTTCAAACCATTCCTCTCTCCTGGCCCTTCTCGGTCTGGGGGCTCGACATACTGGGCCCTTTCCCCCGCGCTGTCGGGGGCTTTGAGTACTTGTACGTTGCAATCGACAAGTTCACAAAGTGGCCGGAGGTGGAGGCAGTGAGGAAGGTCACAACTCAGTCAGCCGTCAAGTTCTTCAAGGGACTAGTGTGCCTCTTTGGTGTACCCAATAGGGTCATCACCGACAACGGCACACAGTTCACAAGCCGCACCTTCATGCAGTATACCCAAGACCTCGGCAGCAAAGTCTGTTTCGCTTCCGTTGCTCACCCACGAAGCAATGGTCAAGCTGAGAGGGCAAATGCTGAAGTGCTGCGAGGCTTAAGGACCAAGACCTTTGACAAGCTGCACAAGAGCGGAAGGCGCTGGATTGATGAGTTGCCGGCGGTTCTTTGGTCGATCAGGACGACGCCAAATCGAGCCACCGGCCAGACACCCTTTGCCCTAGTATACGGGGCAGAAGCAGTTATCCCCACTGAACTCATATACGGGTCACCTCGAGTGCTCGCTTATGATGAGCTTGAGCAAGAGCAACTGCGGCAAGATGACGCACTGCTCCTTGAGGAAGATCGTCTTCGGGCGGCTGTGAGAGCAGCATGCTACCAGCAAGCCTTGCGCCGCTACCATAGCCGCAAGGTTCATGCCCGAAGCCTTGAGAAAGGCGACCTTGTCCTTCGGTGCGTTCAATCGACCAAGAATTCCAACAAGTTGACGCCAAAGTGGGAAGGCCCTTATCGGGTAATACGAGTCACCAGGCCCGGCACAGTCCGTTTGGAGACCGAAGATGTCGTTCCGGTGAGTAACTCCTGGAACATTGAGCATCTTCGCAAGTTTTACCCGTAAGGCGCGGCTTGCCGGGCCCCCCGGCAAACCACCTTTTGTACAAGCATTGCCGATGATGCATGTAGCCCTTTGTACAAAGCCAAGCGCAGACTCTGAGCATAAATAAATGAAGGGCTGGCGCCCTAAGTTATAGCATGCATGCTAGGTCGAGTCTCGTCCTTGGTTAGGGTTGATAGTGCTTGGCGGCGACTAACCCCTAGCTTAGAGGTCGAGTGTGCGTCTCTTTGCCGTTCTTTTGTCTTCTTTGGTTCGTAGGACTCATAGATATCCTTGCCGGATCACTTGAGGACAAAAAAGAGAAGAGGGGCAGACCAGCATCTAGACCCCGGCAAGCCAGTATTGCCGGGGGCTGCAAGTGCAAAGATTCACCCACGGCAAACCAGAGTTGCCGGGGGCTACAGCTTTAGATAAGTTCTTCATCCCTTATCATGCATTCCCTTATGGATTGAGGTATGTGAAACCTTGTTCCTTCCTAAAGCTACCGTGCTCCCCTAAACTGTAGGCCCTAGGGCTCGTTCCTGGGGACAGGTTTGGTCGTAGTCACGGCAGCGAAAGGGTGAAACAAGGAGCCAGAACCCACCTCATCCCTGCCTCCGCCAAAAGCGTGAGAAAGGTCGAGCGACGTGGGAAGACATCAAGGCCTGTTGCCGGGCAAGAAAATGTTTATCTTAGAGATATCAAGGATTTACTCCTTGTCGTGGGTTCTACCTGCAAACAAATGACCCGGCAAACATCCCTTTTTCATTAAAAACATTCCACTCAGGTACAGTCCATAGGGAATGAAAAACATGAATGATGGGATTACAAGTTTTAAATTCAGCTAAGGCCCGAAGGCTTACAAACTAAAAAGAGATAAGGTGCCCGTAATCCCTTTCTTGTCTGTCTCCTCAGGAGGCAGGTCAAGGAGGCAAAAAGGGCAAAAGGGGCGCCTAGGCGAGCTACGGGTGGCAGAAGACACCAAGATAACATCTCGGTGGCCGTCCGAAGGCTGGATGGTGATGGCGGCGCCGGAAGCAGAGCTCGAAGACGAGGTGGCCGGACGTCAGCACGCGTCGAAGGCGTTGGTGCCCGCGTACTCCGAGTTGACGGCCTTGCCGCCCGCCCTCTTCCTCTTCCGCAGCCTCCCAACGCCAGCCGCCCAAGGAGACGACCCCGAGAAGTTCAGGGAGCCGGCGACACGGATGATGGAGTCGCCGGTGCCGCACGAGGCGGCGTCTGACACCTAGTTGGACCTGTCATCCTGCCGCCTGCTACCCTCGTTGTCGCTGCCGCTGTCCTCCTCGTCACTCCCGCCCAAGGAGGAGTCCTCTCTATCAGAAGAGCTCTCCACGCAGCACCTTGCATGGGTCCCGAAGAGCCCGAAGACCTTGACGGAGAGGAGGCCACCCTCCATCAGCTTGAAATGGAGAGTGAGCCCCTCCGTCAAGCAGTGGATATGAGCGAATGTCTTCCATCCCCGATGAAGATACATCACGTGAGGGGCTGGGAAGTCGACGCGAACCCGCGTACCGCTGATCCCACATCCCCTCATGTGCAGCCGCAATGACTCCGGCGGATCCAGCTCCATCTCCCGCACGAATGGGGTCGGGAGACGAAGGTGACGGCGAGGCGGCCGGCGCAGCCTGACGAAGAACTCGCAAGGGTCATCCCCAACGTGGCCCTCCATGGGGGGAGGAACTGCTGGCGGAGGCGAGGCCAGCGCGCCGCCCCGTCCTCCTCTTCCCCGAGCGCCTCGGCCTCGCCCACGGCCTCGCCCCCTCCCCCTTCCCCTTGCGGCTGGCTCTGCCACCGCGGGTGCAGGAGAAGGAGGGACGCGTTGTCGAGCGGCGACCCGTGCCGCCACCGTTGAAGGACCAGGGTTCCCTCTCTCCATGGCGGATGGAAGGGGGGAGCAGAAGCTGAAGGAAGAAGGAAATGAAGGAATGCGGGACGCCATCCCCCCTCCCGCTCTTTATAAAGGAATGGGGTGGGGGCTCGGCCGCCCCGCTCCACCAATCAAGACGTGGAAGGCGCAGGGAACTGGGACCGACCCGCTGCCCCAGCCCGCGGCGGCCCAGTTTCCCGCCTCCACTGATCGCCACCCCAAGCGCATGAGAGCCACATGGCAGGCGTGCGGGACCAAGGCGACGGGTGAGGCGACCTCTCCCCACCCCGTGATGTGGGGAGTGGACGCCTTGAAGACCACGCCCAGGCCCCGTTCAGTAAATGGGCCGCGCTTCCACGCCTCCCTCCGTTTATGGGGAAGGCGCGAACCGCCCCCTTTACTACGACATGACGCATGCGTGCAGAGATCAGCCCCACGCATGCCGCCCACGTCACACACGCCTCCCCACACCGCGCCACGCGCGGGAAGCATGGGAAGCGCAGCGCACGAAGGAACTTACCGCGGTAAAAACCGCCCCGCCTGCCCGCGCATCGTTTTTGGGCCTAGCCCAACAACGCGTTGCGCTTATGTGTGGCCCAGGCCCAGGGGCTCCCGTCGGTGTACAAAAAGGGAGGTACACTTTTTGTACCCCTATAACTGTACACTTTTTGTACCCCTATAAAACATCACCAACATCGCCGCCCCACGGATTACACGGAGCGAGCATACCGGCATCGCCGCACGGTTGCTTCATCAAGCCAGCATCGACCACGTCACGACCTGCATCGATAGGGCCGCACTATCGCTTCTTCAAGCTGGTGTCCATCATGCCGACCTACTTCGACTCATCGGCTGACATCGGGGCTTCGACATCTCGGCTGGACCGGGGGCTTCGCCATCTCTTCATTAACCTACTCCGGACACTTCGGCGTCACTAGCCGACCAGCTCCGTCACGTTAGCTGGGCTGAGGGCTTTGCCTCGGTGAGCCAACCTTTACCAGCATTGCCATGCCGTCGTTTTATCGCCCATCAGGCAATGGGTGTGCGGAGCGAGTCCCAATTTTGGGAATCACCTTCCTTCGGATTGCTACAACAAATAAACCAGGTGCTATCAATCCCTAATATTCTTTGCTTGTTTGGGTTCATTTTTCCCAAGGAATTATTAATCTGGTTTGTCCATCATATGTACACAGGTCTATTAAATGGTGTTCGCATTCACGACAGTCGCATGGTGGTCCGGTCAGTTTTCGTACATAGTCCGGCGAACGCCGCATCCGGAGCTCGGACCGACCTGCGAATTCAGGCTTTGCCACGCCTTTACCGCATCACGCCGACGCCCTGCATCGACATTGACTTCGGCGCCAGGCCATATTTCTTTTATTACTCACTTTGCATAAATTATTCATTATGCAACGATTTTTTTAATTATCATTATTACTATTATCTCCCGTTTGCACTATTTTTGTGCACAGGAAAATGATCCGGGGACTTCAGCGTCACTCTGCCGGTCTGCATCGACCATGCTATGTCACCACTTCGGCGTGTCGAGCTCTCCGCTCCGCCACCTCGGGACCGGCTTGGGGGATAGAACCTTGTCCCGCATCAAGCTCAGACTGCGAACACATTAACCATCTAAGTCGCTTTCATGCTCAAAGATTTAATTTCTAACTTGTGTTCGGTTCGACCAAGCGTTATACTTTTTTGGAAAAAAGTTGCTTGTAATTTTTTTTCCTTGTCCAAACTTTGTTTTTGACGCATAAATTCAAATACCCCGTTTACTTGGGGGCTTCCTTTATGAAGCTTTTCCTATTGCATATGATTATACTTGTACAGCTTCGTTCCTTGTTCGTGTATTACGCCACAATATGCACCATATTGACTTAAGAGATTTGCAATCTGGGTTGCCTCGCTCCTGTGTTTACCCCTACGTTCCCGATTGTTCGGCTAGGGAGTAAAGGGAGCACCTCTGCGATTGTCACGATCGGGTCACCCGAGCCGGACCTCAGACTGGGTGAAGCCGAAAGCTAGCGCTCTTATAGTTTTCAATGATGGTCGGCACACAACGGAACTCATGAGTACAAAAAATCTATTGCACAAGTCTCATAATAACAATGAGCACCGAAGAAAGGTATTGGTGGGGGTACTATTTTCTTTGAAGATGCTTCTTACACTTCACAGTAATATAGCATAAGTTCCCTGAGCGCGCTTTGTCTGTTACAGCCTTATGGCCATTGCCTGGTTATTGGAAACACCATCGATATTCTTGACCGATGGAGTACATAACACTTTTCGGTCTTTGACCGAAGAGGGAGAAGCCGACAGTCGGTTAAGACGCGTTTAAAGCTCGGTTGAACATAGATATGATATAAGTACTTCGGTACATGCAATCATTCTCCTACCCAAGTCACTTGGGGGCTCTTAAGTTTATTTGAGCCGTTTTATAATAAGTGTTCTTCTTCTTAGTCGTTGCAAAGTTTTACTATTATTATTGATCACTCCTTTTTTCGACACGAGTGTGCGGTCACTAGCCGGGGAGCCTAATTTCTCTCTCAAAGCCGCTAGAGTTTAGTTTGCTAAACTGGCCTGATGAGAAGTACTCCGCCCTTGGGATAGGAGGTTGAAGCTGTAGGTTGACCCGCTCGAAGTCTTGAGATAGGATGTATCATGTTAAAGCACGACAGAAGCACTTCTTTTTTCTAAGACCAATTTTCGGATTGGCACCGAACACTTGATATTGTTCAGACATCATGTTTTTACTGACGTTCCTTGGTTTTCCAAGCTTTTTGGCACTTTCAAACTATTTGTGCTTTTCCAGCATTAGTCTCGCAGTGCAACGCCGGACACCTTTTAGGGATTCGGCAAAAACATTCTCAGATATTGCTATATATGCATCGGTTTCGAATTGTGTCTTCGGTGAATAGTTGGGTTGCCCGGCTCCTGCACTTGCTTCCTACGTTCTGTTTTGTTCGGCTAGGCGTGCAAAGGGAGAACCACTGCGATTGTGCTTCCAGCTCACATGGTTAAGCACCTCAGTGGAGAAAGCCGAAAACTGACTGTCACAATAAGCGTAAACTGGTCAGCGATCCGATGACTATGTTAAATAACAGGCCGTTCATAACATTGGCCGAAGTGTTTACGACTTGACCTCGACTGTCGCCGAACACTACCGGGGGCTATTAACTAGCCTCCCAAACTAAAACCTCGATATTTTGCTCTTACATTGGAGCTGAGGTTTTATGATCATGCTTAGCATGACAACCCAAAGAAAGGAACCGATAGTGGGACTATTTTCTTTGGAAGACATTTCTTCTATTAAACAGTAATATAACATATCTCTCCGCGTACCTTTGTTTATAAAACCGTATGGCCAGATTGCCTTGTTTGTCGTCCTCATAAAGGCTTTATAAAGTAAGACAAACACTCCTCGGCTACTGGCCGAGGAGGTGGAAGCCGATGGTCGGTCAACAAAGTTTTGTACAATGCGGATCCGAGCATTAAATGACGTAAAGTACTTGGATACATAGAGTCATTACACACAATTTGTGATTTTACTATGGATATCGATCCTTAATTCGGCCACCCGTGCCCGCATTAAGGCTCGGGGGCTACTGGCTTCGGGCTTATTATTTAAACATATTAAAGGGGCACATCGATCCCCTCATCTGGTGTTGCCACCCGACCAGTGTCTCGGGGGCTACTGCATTGCTTGTCCAATGCAGAAAATTTTATGTGCAATATAGTTTCCGAGGAGATTTTGATCCTCAGGATGGTCGGCCGCACCCAACCTGAGTCTCGAGGACTGAGCACGCCGCTTTCAGTGTCCCGAAGTATTCTGCCGAGCTAGGACTTGATCCTCAGGCCGATTTTGCAAATCGACCTGAGTCTCAGCGGCTACTGGGATCAGCGGTCTTATGTCATCCCTCATGTGCATCTCGGGTTTTAGACCGATACCCACCTTGAGGGCTACTGGCTATATATCTCGGTAGAGAATAAATTGCACCAATCAAAAATAATGACGAAAATCGGCCCACATTCGGGGTGGTGCACCACCTCGAAAGCAGTTCGACATAAAGCTCGGGCGCAAGTGGCTGGCTCCATAGGGGGCATTTCCACCATTAAGCTTGGCTAAACTCCTTCAAACTTCTTTGAACCAAGGTGATTTACGACACCTCGGATACAGTCCGGCGTTGGAGCTCGGATACAGTCCGGCGTTGGAGCTCGGATGCATAGTCCGGCGTTGGAGCTCGGATACATTCCGGCATTAAAGCTGGGAAGCGGTCCGGCGTTGGTGCTCGGCTGCAAAGGATACCTCGAATGCAGTCCGGCGTTGGAGCTCGGACGCAAGAGGACACTGCCTCCCGGGGACAACTTCAAACCCGAGGTGTGGCATAAAAATAAACAAGGCATTGATAAAGGCCGGAAACTTAAAGGGGCTCCTCGGATACCCGACGTGTAAACCCGTCGAATGCATTTCGGCGATCCTCAAGATCGAAGATGAGAAGATTTGTTGAACCAGTTTTCAAGACCGATGACCGAAGATGAAGAACGGTTCGGAAGAATCGAGGAGCGTCCCTAACTTGAAGACCGGTTCAGGGGGCTACTGACGGTGTCCTGGACTAGGGGGTACTCACCACGTCATCTGCCGATCTGTTAGATTGGGCCGAGGACCCCCATGGCCGTATACTCATGGCCAGTTCGGACAACTGCCGCATACAAGGAAGATTCCAAAAGACTTGGAGATCAAGACAAGGACTCCTCCCCACCGGCGTATTCGGCTAGGACTCTTGTTATCCTAGGCCTCTGGTGCATTATATAAACCGAGGCCAGGTTAGTCGATAGAATATAGACAACATACAATCATACCATAGGCTAGCTTCTAGGGTTTAGCCTCCTTGATCTCGTGGTAGATCTACTCTTGTACTACCCATATCATCAATATTAATCAAGCAGGACGTAGGGTTTTACCTCCATCGAGAGGGCCCGAACCTGGGTAAAACTTCATGTCCCTTGTCTCCTGTTACCATCCGCCTAGACGCACAGTTCGGGACCCCCTACCCGAGATCCACCGGTTTTGACACCGACAGCAACCCCTTTCTCTATAAAAGGAGGCCCAAGGCGACCAGGAAGATGATTCGGCTTTTTGGAGCTCCTCATGCCCCATTGCTAGTTCAAGAACACAGATAAACAAACCACCAAAGCAGGAGTAGAGTTTTACGCGTCCTCGCGGCCCGAACCTGGGTAAAGGAACCATGTGCTATCTGTTTGATCCGCTCGTCTCACGACCCCGCGCCCCGCAACTGTAGTAGGGATTCTTGTGATCCCATAGGTGTCGTTCCACACCGACAACTTGGGAGGTTAAAAATGTCATGTTCATAAAACATAGCATCCCCAAGCTTGGGACAAACATTAATTGCAGCAAATGAATTCTCAAACATGTCATTCTCATCAAACATAGTATCCCCAAACTTTGGCCTTTGCATATCATAAGCATAATCACTCTCATCATTAATAGTATGGATAGCACCAATAGTATATCAATTATCATCATCACAATGAGTAATAGGAGCAACATCATTTGGGAGGGATACCTTTTTATCTTTGCTTCTCCATCTTTTCTTTTTCTTCTTCACATTATGTCTGGGTTTAATCCTCTTTTTGGAGCTCCTTATTAATGAGATTGGTTGAATAGAAAGCTCCTCCTCGTTACCTGATTCATCATAAGAAAGAATAGGAGAATAAGGGGAAACCTCTTCCCTCTCATTAGTATTCTCTTCATCTTCTATTTGTTTTGTTGTCTTTATGTAATTGGCAATATAAGGATTTTCAATGCAATTCACCGCACAATACATATAAATTTCCTCTAGATCAAAATCAAGAACTTTATCAAGGACAAATTCTAGAAGATCCTTAGTTATACATTTCATTTCTTCATAACCCACAATCAAACTAAGTTCATTATGATGTGCATGGGAAATCAAGTCATCACAATTTTTGGACACGATTCGATCATGAAACAATTTTTATTGGAGATTTAGATGATCACGTTCATTGCAAAGTTCACAAGGATGGCAAAGGAATTTTAAATTTTCAGCACAAGCATCTAGCCTCTCTTGCAACCATTTAGTTTCTAAATACTTATGCCTCTTGCAAAATCTATCTTCCCTATTTGGTGTGTGCTTGCAAGCTCTATGCACTCCACTAAAATTGACTTGCTTATAAGAGACATTTTTATCATTACTAGTGCAATCATCATTAGTACTATGGATATTCAAAGAGTTCATACTAACGAAATTGCAGTCATGCTCATCATTCAAAGATTGTATGCCAAACATTTTATTGCATTCTTCTTCTAACACTTTGGCACAATTATCGGAATCCTTATTTTCACGAAAGACATTAAAAAGATGCAGCATATGAGGCACCCTCAATTCCATTTTCTTTTTGTAGTTTTCTTTTATAAACTAACTAGTGATAAAACAAGAAACTAAAAGACTCGATTGCAATATCCAAAGATATACCTTCAAGCACTAACCTCCCCGGCAAGGGCGCCAGAAAAGAGCTTGATGTCTACTACACAACCTTCTTCTGGTAGACGTTGTTGGGCCTCCAAGTGAGGAGGTTTGTAGGACAGTAGAAATTTCCCTCAAGTGGATGACCTAAGGTTTATCAATCAGTGGGAGGCGTAGGATGAAGGTGGTCTCTCTCAAACAACCCTTCAACCAAATAACAAAGAGTCTCTTGTGTCCCCAACACACCCAATACAATGGTAAATTGTATAGGTGCACTAGTTCGGCGAAGAGATGGTGATACAAGTGCAATATGGATGGTAGATATAGGTTTTTGTAATCTGAAACTATAAAAACAGCAAGGTAACTAATGATAAAAGTGATCACAAACAGTATTGCAATACTTCGAAACAAGGCCTAGGGTTCATACTTTCAATAGTGCAAGCTCTCTCAACAAAGATAACATAATTAGATCATATAACAATCCCTCAACATGCAACAAAGAGTCACTCCAAAGTCACTAATAGCGGAGAAAAAACGAAGAGATTATTGTAGGGTACGAAACCACCTCAAAGTTATTCTTTTCGATCAATCCATTGGGCTATTCCTATAAGTGTCACAAACAGCCCTAGAGTTCTTAGTAAAATAACACCTTAAGACACAAATCAACCAAAACCCTAATGTCACCTAGATACTCCAATGTCACCACAAGTATCCACGAGTATGATTATATGATATGCATCACACAATCTCAGATTCATCTATTTAAACCAACACAAAGAACTTCAAAGAGTGCCCCAAAGTTTCTACTGGAGATTCAAGACGAAAATGTGTGCCAACCCCTATGCATAGATTCCCTACACTACAAAAAAATACACTTCCGTGATGATACGTGTTTGTCATAGTAGGTCGCATTTTCTATCATGCATGTACATCCATGACAAATTTATGACATAATCAAGATAGTCATGCCTGTGCTGTCATAGAAGTGTTCCATGACATTGCAAAAATTATCATCACGGAAGTGTCCACTTCCATGACGATAAATCGCGCGTCACAGAAGTGCTTTCGTCAAGGGTGACCGACATGTGGCATCCACCGTAACGGAACGCCGTTAAGCTATCGGGTCGGATTTTGGATCCGATAACCCATTAACAGCCACGACCAATGCCGATTTTCCACGTGTAAAATTCTCATTGGCTGACGGATCCACGCGTCAGCTCCGCATTGGCACAGGTGTCACTCATCCAACGGTCGAGATGGGCCTATGATATGTTGACACGTGGACCGGCCCAAAAGTGGCCCACAAAGTTTAAATGGGTCGGCCCAACCGAAGGCCCATAAGATTTAGCGGACCATAATGGGCCGGCCCAGCTAAAGGCCCACAAAATTTAGCGGACCATAATGGGCCGGCCCAGCTAAAGGCCCATAAGATTTTGCGGACCACAATGGGGCGGCCCAGCTAAAGGCCCACACGATTCTGCAGACCATAATGGTCCGGCCCAGCTAAAGGCCCAACATTCTCTGTCAAATCGGCCCGTCAACGACTTGTCCTAAACTTATCATCAACGTGGCCCATGGTCACTTCTGGCCCGTTAACAGTCCGCTAAGTAATTGGGTCGAGTTACGGCCCGGTGTATTTCCGGCCTGTTAAAGGTCCGGCTTCATTTGGGCCCATTTACAGGCCATCAAAACTTTCGGCCCATAAACGACCGTGAAGGATTTGGGTCATATTCGGCCATGTCTGACATTCGGCCTATTAGAGGCCCACTATAGCTTTGGGCCACTTTCGGCCTGTTGTCATTTTCGGCCTGTTAATGCCGGACGTAAACCATGGGCCATATTGGCCCAACGTCATATCGGGACCATTAACAGCCCATATAAAAATGACGATAATCTAGCCCGACCGAAGTTCCGGCCTGTTAAAGGCCCGTGTATTAGGTCGGCGCATTTACGGCCCGTCCGAATTTCGGCCTGTCAAAGATCCGCATCGTAAATGGGCCACCATTTCGGCCTGCTAAGTCCAGTGGGTTATTTGGCCCAATCAGGGCCCAATCTCACTTTTGGTCTATTAAAGGCCCCTGTTTTTTATGGGCTCGAGATATTTACACCTATAAACAGCCTATTTTTACTGAGGGCCCAAATTATGTTTAGGCCTGTTAAAGGCCCACTATGGACGCAGGCCTACCAGAAAAATATGAAAGCTTATGCTGATTTAGGCCCAGGTATTTTTAGTGCCAATTTCGGCCCATAATCGTTTTTAGCCCAATTGGAATGGGCCCGACGAATGTTGGCATGTTGGGCTCCTACGAAGCTTTCGGCTACATACATTACTAAGATAAACCTACACTATACAAAAATAGCGTCGTAATTAGTGCAGCCTGAGGCAGCATCATAAATGTTGTATCACAACAAAATAAATGCCAACCATACAACAAAAGGCCTGTTGGCATAAAGTTTACAGTCCTTCCAGATAAAAGCACCATCAGATGTATAGAAGCACAGATAATTTGACCTGAGTGTTAATGTTTCAGGCTGTAGAATCTGATGGAGCAGCACGATCTCCACCTTTTTTCCGCCATTGCTCTTGAACAACGAAGTGAATGTCTGATAGTCTGGTTTCAAAACCATTCATATCTTGACGACATTTCTCAACCACTATTCTTTTTTCCGAAACAACGTCCATTAGGGATTGGACTTGTGTCTGGAGCACAGATATATCACTCTGTCTAGCAGGAAGATTTTGTTCAGTAGGCGATTTGGACGAGGTTACCTTGACAACCAACCCAGAATTACGCAGGAAGGTGCTTTTTGCACTGTTAGTGGAGAGATACTAACGCACTGCAGCAAGAGGTGACATTGTGCCTGTAGTAGCCTCGTCACCTTCAAGTGGTTGTGGCTGTTCAATCATTTGTTCCATAGCTTCCTGAAAGTTTGAACTTGTAGATTAGTGTACCAGATAAGTTACTAATGAGACAAAAACAAACATTGTTGGTTAAACATTTATACATAACTTATTTTGGTGAACTACTGTAATACATTAGCATGTATTGTAGTGCTAACTACATAATAAAATCACTTTCGGAACATATGTCCATGTAGCATGCCTACTGTATTGTCTATTTCCTCACATTAGTTGACATCTAAGGATAAAGAGACATGGTTTAAAGTAGGATGAACATAGTATGACATCATTCATATCATGGGCAAACAGATATAAACCAAACATGCTATTTCATCATTGTGTGCGCACGTGAACATAACAACTAGATTATAGATCAAGACCAAAAGAATATCCTTCATCTCTTTTAAACCATGTAAGGTGAAATGATACATTAGGACAACTGTGAATGAAAGTGAATAGAGTAACTAACATTGGCTGCAAACCAAGTAGTTAAATGAACACATCATAGTACCAATCAGTTCAAGGCAGGAGGAGTAAGGACTTACAACAGCGGCTTGAACTGGTGTGCTCATGCCCTTCATCTTGCTGGTGTGGCAATCCTTGAAGATTTGCACTGCATTTGGTTCAGGTTCTTTTTGGTCCGCATAGGCTTTCCTCTGTATTTGGAACAAGTCAATATAGATACGATAATATGGCACACAAAAAAGAAGGAAGTAGCAGCTATTTACAAGAGCCTCGCAGTGTGCAATATAGCTACGAGATCCTGTTGTATGTTGGAATTTCACTTTAGAACGGTTGTTTTTTGTTCTTCAAACATTTAGCCTAGAAGAAGATACACTTGTAAGGCACATACATAAATACAAGTTCAATATGTGGTCTGATCAAATACATGTAGCCTACCTGATACTTTGGATCAGACCAGTGTTTAACGAGGGCTGTCGAGTCTTCGTCTGTAATATATTCCACTGGAGATGTTTGGGAGATATCATTGTTAGCCTTGCCTTCAAAGTGAGATTTTCTAAGGTGGTACCGATACTGTCGCAGAGTAGACTGAAAAACATGAGTGCATGCTTGTTTAGTTGCATCATCTTTCAGATCCAACTTGAACCTCATCTGTTGAAAAAACAATGTGAGTCTTATTAGGAGGAAGCTAGAAAGTATGGGACAGAGAAAGACAATATTACTAATTGTGATGAATAACATTACTTACGGATAAATGGTCAAGGAAGGTGTTAAACTGGGT
Source organism: Aegilops umbellulata (assembly GCA_032464435.1). NCBI lineage: Eukaryota > Viridiplantae > Streptophyta > Magnoliopsida > Poales > Poaceae > Aegilops > Aegilops umbellulata. Next base: position 340,731,065 of record CP136058.1, read on the forward strand.
ATTGTCTTTCTCATTCCTGTACTGGATCCACGTTGGGAGGATACGTGCATGACACCTAACGGCAACGGCTGCCTCTGATACTAACTTGGCTGACTCTGTAGCATCACGTGGCCTTTTTAAACCTGCCTCAAAATGGATCTCCATTCTTCCTCATTTAGATTTTGTTAATTTGTCAAGTATTATCCCTGATTTCTGTTTCCGCTTGCGCCGTGGTGCTAGTTCAACAACGAATATGGAAAGTGTTAGTGTACATCAAACTATGAGAGTACATATAAAGGAGCATGCAACTGCAACTTGACTCGGTCAGGTACCGTCTTGGTGTTGATGCTCATGAGGTTCATCTGATCTTGCCAAGTCCTGTTGTGTCAGCAGTGCTTCGAAAGTAGTGTTAGGTGTGAAGGCAGCTTGGGAACTGGCCAGTTCCGGAGCAAACGAATGAGTAACTGGTTGAGATGCTGGTACAGTTGAAGCGGATGCTGCAGCTGGTGGAGCAGGTGATACTGTGTTTGTAGATTTAGCCGGTGGACTTGGACCTTCTAGTGCACTATAAGTACCAGCAGAATCTCGACGGCAGAACCTTTTCCGTTTCACCCGACGAGTAACAGCACCCCCTACTATATTATTTTCCTTGCTCTTTTTTGACTTTGCCATGTCAAGCTGTACCCACAACACAAAAGAATAAAATCACTCTTCAGAACTCATTGATGCATGATACAGACAAGCAATACTTTGATGTAAGACAACCGTATGAGGATGGAATATGTAAGAAAAACAGGACGGCATGACATATTCACAGCTAAGATGTGCAAACTAAGCAGAAGGATTTTCAAGAAAATAGAAGTAATGCAAGCTAGACACCATATGAAAGATGCAACCAATATTACTCTGCCAAGTTAAAAGTGTCTTGTCATAAGTGGCAATTCGAAAAATTAGAAGCAATACAACGTAGAAATCAATGCAAGATGCAACCACTATCAAACTGCCATGTTAAAAGCGTCCAATCATGAGTGACTGATGCGTGATACACAACAGCAGTACTTTGATGTAAGAACATGGTATGATACATAGATGTAGTGTATTCTAGACACAGAAAGCCATGTCATATGCACATGTATAACGTATCAACTCAGCAGGTGCAATTTAATCAAAATAGAAGAAATACAGGCTAGACAACATATGCAACATGAAGCCAATTATCACACTGTCAACTTAGAGCAAGCACCTGCGATGGTGGAGTACGGGAGATGAACTCATCATGTAGACTTGGGACTTCAACTTCATTAGCAGTAGTAGTGGCAAATCTAGAGAGTCTCTGTTTGCGTCGGTGCGGAGGACCACCAACATCCCCTAACTTACTCTTTTCCTTCCTATTTTCTGATATTGCCTTATGAAGTCAAAACCACAAGAAGATGAATAAAATTAGCTCTGCATAACTGGTTGATGCATGATACAGATGAACACTACTTTGATGTAAGGAAAGCGCAGGATAGGAGGATGGAATATATACAAAAAAAGACAGCGTTTCATATTCACACGTACGATAGGAGGATGGAATATGTATGAAAAAACAGTAAGCGGAAGGCATTTCAACAAAATTAGAAGAAATGAAAGCTAGGCACCATATGAACATGCAACCAATATCACTCTATCAGGTAAAAAGTGTCTCGTCGTGAGTACCATTTCAAGAAATTAGAAGCAGTACAAGCTAGAAGACAATGCAAGATGCAACCTACATCACAGTCCCAAGTTAAATGTGTCTTATGGGTAAGTGATCGTTGCAGGTATAAGTTGTAAGCTACAGAGATGCAATTCGACATAATCATAAGCAATACAAACTAGACATCATACGGAAAACGCAACCACGTATAACAGTTCCAAGTAAGAGCAAGCACCTGTGATGGTGGAATAGGGGAGATGTGCTCATCATGTACACGTATGTTCTAGAAACAGGAACACGTGTCATATTCACATGCATTATGTGTAAAGTAAGCAGATGCAATTCAAGTTAGAAGCAATAAAAGCTAGACATCATACGCAACATGCAACCACATATAATAGTGTCAAGTTAGAGCAAGCACCTGTGATGGTGGAGTAGGGGAGATGTGCTCATCATCTACACAGCTACGTTGACTGTCCAGCCTTGTGTTGTCTTGCGAATCTTGTTTGGAGGATGGCGGAGTAGAATCTGTAGAGACCCCCTATTTGAGTTGCTCCGGAGGACCACCATCATCCACTGTCGGACTAATTTCCTTTAGCTGTAATGATTTTGCATTGTGAAGTCAACCCGATAAGAAAAAGGAATAAAATTCGCTCTTCAGAACTCATTCATGCATGATACTGACGAACACTACTCGGATGAAAGGCAAACACATGATGCGAGGATGGAATATGTATGAAAAACAGGATGGTGTGACATATTCACACCTATGATGTGGTAACTAAGCAGAAGGCATTTCAACAAATTAGAAGCACTGCAAGCTAGACACCATATGAAAGATGCAACCAATATCACTATGCCAAGTTCAAACTGTATGGCGTTTCAACAAATTAGAAGCAGTACATGCTAGAGATCATATGCAAGACACAACCAATATCACAGTGGCGACTTAAAGGTGCCTTATCATAAGTGACTGATGCGGGATATGCAAGAATAGTAGTCTGATGTAGAAACAGGAACACATGTCATATTCACAGGCATTATGTGTAAAGTAAGCAGATGCAATTCAACAAAGTTAGAAGCAATACAAGGTAGACATCATACGCAACATGCAACCACATATAATAGTGCCAAGTTAGAGCAAGCACCTGTGATGGTGGAGTAGGGGAGATGTGCTCATCATCTACACAACTACGTTGACTGTCTATCCTTGCGTTGTCTTGCGAATCTTGTTGGGAGGATGGTGGAGTAGAATCTGTAGAGAACCTCCGTTTCAGTTGCTCGGAAGGACCACCATCATCCAATGCCTTGCTAATTTCCTTCAACTTTATTGATTTTGCATTGTGAGGTCATACTGACAAGAAAAAGGAACATCATTCGCTCTTCAGAACTCATTCATGCATGATACTGACGAACACTACTCTGATGAAAGGGAAAGTCATGATACGAGGATGGAATATGTATGAAAAAATGGACAGCTTGACATATTCACACCTATGATGTGGTAACTAAGCAGGAGGCACTTCAACAAATTAGAAACAGTGCAAGACACCATATGGAAGGTGCAATCAATATCACTCTGCCAAGTTAAAGCTGTCTCGTCATAGGTGGCGTTCATCAAACTAGAAGCAATACATGCTAGAAATCATATTCAAGACGCAAACCAATATCACACTGCCAACTTAAAGGTGTCCCATCATAAGTGACTGATGCAGGATACACAAGAAGAGTAGTTTCATGTAAGAACATGATGTGATAGACGGATATAGTATGTACCAAAAACAGGAAAGCGTGTCATATTCACATGTATCGTGTGTAAGCTAAGTAGATGCAGTTTACACTAATTAGGAGCAATACGAGCTAGACACCATATGCAACATGCAATCAGATATCACACTGCCAAGTTAGAGCAAGCACCTTGGATGGTGGAGTAGGGGAGCGGAGACTTGGACCTTGTAATGCACTATCAGTACAAGGAGAATCAGTACAAATGCTTCGTTTACGTTGCTGCAGAGGACCACCATCATCGCCTTCCTTACTCTTTTCCTTCCTCTTTATTGATTTTGCCTTGTCAAGTCAAACCCACAAGAAAAAGGAATAAAATTTGCTCTTCAGAACTCATTGATGCATGATACTGACGAACACTACTTTCATGTAAGGCAGCCGCTTGATAGGAGGATGGAATATGTATGAAAAACAGGACGGCGTGACATATTGACATGTATGATGTATAAAGTGTAAACTAAGCACAAGGTGCTTGAACTTGTTAGAATCTATGCAAGCTAGAAACCATATGAAAGATGAAACCAATATCACTGCCAAATTAAAAGGGTGCCCTAACAAATGTATTTGACCAAATTAGAAGCAATACATGGCAACAGGCTAGAAATAATATGCAATATGCAACGAATAAAGGTGACTCATCGTAAGTGATTGATGCAGGATACAGAAGAGAGGTAGTTTCATGTAAGAACAAGGTTAACACATAGATGTAGTGTGTACCAAAAATAGGAAGGCATGTCATATTCACAGGTATAGTGTGTAAACTAAGCAGATGCAATTTACCCTAATTAAAAGCATTACAAGCTAGACACCGTATGCAACATGCAACCACATATCACACTGCGAAGTTAGAGCAAGCACCTGTGATGGTGGTGTAGGGGAAGTGCGGTCTTCAGGTACAGAGCTACGTTCAATATCTTCATTTAGGCTTGTTGTTTCTTGAGAATCATCTAGAGAGGATGAAATTGCATTCTTTATAAGAGTATTGCGTCTCATATTAACCCACACGCGTGATTGTCTCATCATAAGCTATAGACACAAGATACACAAGAACAGTAGTTTGATGTAAGAACAGGGTGTGATAGGCAGATGTAGTATGTACCAAAAATAGGAAGGCGTGTTATATTCACATGTATAATGTGTAAGCTAAGGAGATGCAATTTAACAAATTAGGAGCATTGATGAGGGATACACAAGAAAAGTAGTTTGATGTAAGAACATGGTTAATAGAAAGACGTAGTATGTACCAAAAACAAGAAGGCATGTCATATTCACATGTATAATGTGTTAACTAAGCAGATGCAATTTACCCTAATTAGAAGCATTACAAGGTAGACACCATATGCAACATGCAACCACATATCACAATGCCAAGTAAGAGCAAGCACATGCGATGGTGGTGTGGGGGAATTGCGGTGATCAACTAGAGAGCTACATTGAGTATCTTCATTTAAACGAGTAGGGCGTCTCACAGTAACCCACTCGGGTGACTGTCTCATCATAAGTGATTTATGAGGGATACAAAAGAGCATTAGTTTGATGTACGAACATGGTTAATAGACATATGTAGTATGTATCAAAAACATGAAGGCATGTCATTATCAAATGTATAACGTGTAAAGTAAGCAGATGCAATTTAACCAAATTGGAAGCAATACAAGCTAGACACCATATGCAACATGCAACCACATTTGACAACGCGAAGTTAAATAAAGCACCTGGGATGGTTGTGTGTGGCAATTGAGATCATCAACTGCAGAGCTACGTTTACTGTCTCCAACTGCTGACACTGCACCCATGTGTCTGAAACGCTTAGTGCTTATCTTCGAATTACACTGGAGCGACTTCTGTCTTTTCTTTTCTGCATTCATCAACACTGCGTCAGAGTCTGAAATACCCATGCATAAAAAAACAATAGTGTGAGTATGGGTGAAGTGTGTGCACAATTAGTACAGTGTAAAGGTAGCAGATAGCAGGTCGGTGAGAAATAAATGACGGGAGACATATGATAGCTCTACAACATGCATGGCACACTAAATTACTACAGGATTCTATGAAAATAATAGTCGACTGAAAGCAAATAGGCCAGTCTATTTTTTCTGCACCGTCCTATGTACAAAGAACGGGCAGATCGCCTTCATCTACCTCCAGCCAGTCAGTATTGACGATCTTCCTCGAAACGCCAGCGACCATCGGCCCAGTATTCCTCCCCTGCCTGCGCCCTCCCCTCGACCTCACTACATCACCATGCTTGGCACCGCCCCCCGGCCATCCATTCAAGCCCCGCCGACCTCCAGATCGGGCGCAAGCAGCTCCTGCGCCCCACACCCCTATGATAGACACCGATGCGCCGCTTCCCCAGGGACCAGGCGGACTAGGTGCTCCGCGCGCCTAAGCGAGTGCTGCTTCTTTTAATTGCGGTTCGACTGACCCTGAATTGAAATCCAGGCGGGCTACTGACCTCTAGCAAAGGTGAAATAGTAAAAAGGAGGAAACCTTGTGCATTTAGTATCATGAAGAAGATGCAGTAAGAAGCATTCAACTAGTTTCTTTCATGGGATGAATACGGTGTGAGCGGAGACGTAAGATTTGCACGAATAAGGGAAGAGGAGTACCTCTTTCTGTTGGCAGTGCCGTGTCCTCCTTCTGTTTTTCCAACGATCTTCTTGTTGTTCACCGAAAACCAGAAGTAGTGGAGGACGGTGCAACCTTGGACGAACCCATGGCCAAGTTGTTGAGTGTGGTGCGGTGGCCGTCTGTTGGCGGCGGGGAAGCAGATCCGAGGCGGCAAACGACGGCGTAGCGGGAACAGCTCCGGTGCGGTGGACGGTTGCGACAGTGGAGCCGCAATAGTGAGGCGCAGGACGGCATAGTCGGAGTGATTCTGGTACGGCGCACGTCGGTGTCGGCGTCGTGGAGGCAGCTCTACCTCGGCTTCAGCTGCTAAGTCCTTGAGGGCGTTGCGGTTGCGTTGGACGACGACGTCGGGGTACCGGCTCCGGCGTGATGGAGGAGGGCGGCGGTGGATTGGCCGCTATGGGGTGGAGGACGGAGGAGGCTGGGGTTTCGCGGCTGGTGGAGAGTGTGTTTTCTCGCCCACGGAGTATGAATGGGGAAACGGAGGGAGGCAGGGAACTAAGGGGGAACAATGTTTCGGTTTGAGATGCGCTTGTTTGAAATTTGGGGAAAGTTACAAACTTTGCCCCCATCTAAAATTTCGGACATATTGCGGATTGGGGGTAGGACAGTCATGTCAGGTGTCCCAAATGTGGGCGGGATAGATTTCGGCCAAGCGCATGGGTAGGCGCCCATGGCGTATGAATGCTTCTCGGAGGTGGTTGAGACTGGCGTCTTGGTGAAGTTACAAACCTACCCCGGTTTAGACCTTTGGACATCGGGCCGATAGGCTACACGGGCCAGAGTCAGGACAGTAATTTCCTACCACGAAAACATTAGTCTCGCACGGTTTCGGGTGACCAGAGGCCTATTTGGCGCTTCGTTCAATATTTGGGAGCAGAAGCATTAACATTTTTGGTTCTCTTGAATTGAACTTTCAGGATTTGTCAAACTTCACAAATCTTTACTCTTGAAAATCTTAAAGCTACAATTATTTTGGAATGGAGGGGGTACATTTGAATATACATTGTACACGAGTATATATTAAAAAATATGCAACTTACCTCAATTCATGCATGGTTCCAGATATAATCTCCTTGGTTGCAAAAAAAAGTTAGATATGCGTATGAATATATATATATAGCATGTCCAAACTCACAACAAAGATTGATGCCCCCTTTTACATTTGATTTACAAATGCCATTATCTCGGGTTCAAATAAACGAATGCACTTCCTATGAATTCGAATCTTCGAAACTCCCTTTATGTTGAATTCGACATGTATTCTATTTCGTAGCTAGCAATTTGGAATGTATCCATGCAAGTGACAAATGTATAAAGTGCTTCACACTAACAACATGGAGTGCACTAATTAATGTTTATATATGAATTGCAAAAGCATCCATTGCCTGTATTTCAAACCGCTCTCACTCTATGGATCGATAATATGAACTAAACACATGCACATGCTAGAATTCAATAGAGTATGGGTGTCTAATAGACTGATTTTCGTCCATACGCAATTTGCAAAATTCATGATCTCATCCAAAAATAATAATGTCATTTATATTTTAATTTAATACGTAGAACCGCCTTTTACACGTAGATGCACTATGCCTCGCCCCGTTCTCACAAATGCGTTATATATCTCTCTATCTAACGCATAAGTGCACACACTTTATATGCATCGGCATTTCTCTTTCACACATGCTCACAATCTCTCTCAGGGTGTCGGGGTGTCTCATGCACATGCTCTCTCTGTTTCTCTCTCTCTCTTTCTGACTACTATGTACCACTCTTTTCACTAATCTCAGTTGGAAAACACTATTTCTCTCACATGCACATATACACATGCACGGTCTCTACTAGCCCTCTATACGCACATATATGTGCCTACGTGTCTCCCGCACGCACATTATCTTTAGGCCTCTCTCGCACACATTGCCCCCGACACACCTCTCTCTTAGTACTTGGCAGATATGATTTCATCATATCATTCGGTAGGATATCCCTGGCTGTTAGGCTGGATGGTAATACGAGGCAAAGTTTTACACTAGTTCGGATCGGACCCTTGCAGTTGAAGAAAGAGCCTACTCCTGGTACTGTATATTAGTGATAGGGGTGTGTACAAAGTACACGTGAATAGCAGGCAGTGTGCGTGTGTGTATACTATCGACGAACTAGCCCCCAAGCTTGTATAACATACTAAGGGCCTATGGTTACAAATCATATATAGTCGGCTTATCACCAGTGGGGATAGAGTCCTCCGCAACTATGGTAGCTTTGTGTTGTACGCCGAGTCCTCCACATGGGTCTTTGTATAACACGTCTCGGTCCAACCAATATGCGGCGCAGGATGGAACCGACCCATGAGTCTTCATGTTGACCCACCACAACTAGAAATGATGTGCCCACCACACCACACACACAATCGGCCACTAAGAAAATAAGCATATACAATAGTACAACAGTATCTAGCTCACGCTACGTCTCCATATTTTGTTGATGACACTGACGGACTTTGCATTTGATGCGTGCTCCGTATTTTGTTGACGACACTTACGGTCATTGTATTTGAAGCGAAAGCACGATATGGTCATTGGACTTCAGAATAAGCTCATCACGGTCACCACATACATTTTGTCGTGCTAACCAACATGTGGTTGGATGGTTAGAGGACAGTGGTTTCTCGAGCCCACCAAGGTTGAAGTCCCGGTGCTCGCATTTATCTTGTGTTAATTTCAGTATTTTCCAGCGATGTACGTTCAGTGGGAGGAGACATTCCACTCGACTACGAGGCACCTATGGTGACTTCGTAAAATCTCAAGATCATATATGCTGGCCCACTCTCTCGAAGGTGCTCATAGGGGTAGGGTTCGCGTGTGTCCGCCTATAGCGGTGAGTGCTTGCGGGTATATATGAGCCCTTGTGTCTGTACCGTGTTAAACAAATACATATCATGATTATATGGTCACTGGCTCACCCGTACAACTCCGTATTTTGTTGATGACACAATCAATTGACCAGTCAAACGTTCCACGTGGCGCAACTAGTGTTGCACCATCGGAGCGCGTAACCATGGGGCCCACCTGTCAGCCCGTATATGAAAGAAAGAAATGGTAGTTTGAGTCTGTACTGTGTTAGTAAAATAGGAGTACATTTTAGGGTGATCATACGGTCACTGGCTCACCATACAGCTCCGTAATTTGTTGATAACACGATCAATTGACCAGTCAAACGGTCCACATTCAGCAGCGCACATTACCATAGGGCCCACCCATCAGCGCGTATATGAAGGACAAAAATGGTAATAAATCAGTGGTCGGTGGGTATTCGAAGTCGTGAGACCTCTGGTTGGCAGTCACCGGCGGTTGGGGGCATTCATTGGGCGGTGGGGTGGGGATCCCCGGAGAAAAAGCTCGGCGGGGGGGGGGGGGGGGGCTAGAGGGATGGTCGTGCGGCGGAGGACCGGCGGTGGGGAGTGGTTTCAGGGAGGGCGGGCCGGCCGCGGGCGGCGGGGGCTGGCGGTTTGGCCGGTGGTGGCTAGCGGCTCAGGGGGGTGGAGTTTGATGATAAACTGGAGGCCCTTGATTTTGTATCCAGCGGCTGGAAAATCTAATGACCAGAGATGAAAAAGTTAGTTGACTGCGTGTAGCCTCACCCTGCATGTACACATGCACGCACGCATGTAGGCGTGCAACACTAACACGTACGCACGCACGCATGATGGCGTGCAACACTGACACGTAGACATGCACTCACGAACACACACATGTACGCACCTATGCATGCAACACTGAAACGTACCCTTGCACGCACGCAACACTCGCACGCCTGCATGCACACATCACACGACGCAAGACACACGCTCAACCTATACGCGCATGCACCCTTTGTTAAGGACATGGATTGTTATGGGTATTAATCAATCTTATATGTGATAAGCAGACCATTGATGTTTGCAGCAGTCTTTATGAATCACAACGTATCGAACGGGCTATCAACATAGTAGGCTTATCTACATGAAAAAGATGACTCGCACTCAATGAACAATCATCGGTTTATGAAATGCCCGCTTCTGACCGCCCTGGCCCACCAAAGGTTCCTCTGCTGTGCGCTGCCTATGTTGGGTCACTGACATGCAGGCCATGCACCCAAAGAGCCCACACGTCAGTGGAAGAATGGCGCGGTGTCCTAGGTCAGAGTCGAGGGCGCCACTCGCGGCACGCCCGGCTGAACACGCCTCCGTGCTGCATTCAAACGCCTCCATGAAACCCGCCCGTGTGGAAGTCGAGAAACCCAGTCTGGACACACGTCCGTTCATGACCGGGCCGGCGTTAAACGTAACACCAGCCGAGCTCCTCCCGTCCGCCGTCTATTTAATCTCCTATTTAAACGAGGCCAAACGCCGGCCAAGAATCACACTCCTCCGCCGCTCCCCTATCTCCTCCACCATTTTGTCCACTCTTACAATGGCTTACTAAGAGTAGTTATTCCGCATCCAAGCTGGCTGGGTAGCCCGCCGGATACGAGCTATGCAGCTCACTGATCCACCTCCCTCCCCTCGCCCGATGGAGCCAGTTGCTGCCCCAAGCCGGCGCGCGGTTCATCAACTCGCCGCTCCAGGCCAGCTCGACGAGGAGAGGCGCACGGGCGTCGTTGTTGCCGTCCACGTCGCTGCCTCGTATCGCGTCTCCCATTTCTGTGGCCGAGACTCCCATGCCGGCGGCCGCGCCATGCAAGCAGCGACAGAAGCCGGGTGCGCGGAGAGCGACGAGTCAGTGGCCAGCGCCTCCGCGTCCGCCGCCATCATCGAGGAGAAGTAGAACACGGGAGGCCGCCGCCGCTTGGGTCCCATGAAGGCCACCGCGGAGGCGACGCCGGCGTACACAACAGGTGTCTTGCCAGATCCTTTTGTTGCGAGGACCTTCGTCGACCCCGCATGGGCTCCACGGAAGAGGGTAATGTTAGGATGAACTCGAGTCGGTGCCGGCCATGGCGAAGTAGTGGCCGGTGATGAACTCAAACCGGTGCCGGCCACCATCATCTTCGGCACCAGCCAATGATATCAGTTGGGCAGTGGGGAAGCGAGCCGTCCTTTGCGCTGAAGCATATACCTTCGGGGCTCCTGGCAGTCCGGTGATCGTGCTGCCGGACATGAGGAACACAAATCGATCGGCGGGCGACCATTTAGGCCAGGTATTATATACCTGTGCTGTCCAGAACTAGCACCGCGTAGTTCATTTGAATGTAATGAAATCTGTCATGTTTGTATGAAAATCCGGTATTTTATATGATTTCCGTCGTTGTTTATATGAAATATCAGTTTGTCTACGTGTTTGCGTGAATTTCATCCGGTTAGTTGAGTTGTTGTCATAATGTGTGCGGCTACGGTTGGATGGCGTAATTTGCGGGTCACCGGTCGGTCTGCGGGCGGCTCGGGCGGCGTTGTGGGACAAAAAACACAGCTCGTGCGAGCTCGTCTCCAACGTGCGCGCTAGAGGATGCATGACAGCATGAGCACCCGAGCCATTCCTCGTTCATCGATGGCAAAGGCACCGGTGGACAAAAGGGTCACCAATATTTTGGCTACCCCGGGCAAGATCCAAACAACCCCTCCCAACAGATTCAAAACCCTCATTCGCCATGGAATTTTGCCATGTGTTATTTTCATGGACTAGCAAGATGCCCGTGCATTGCACGGAACATCAAGATGCATTTTTTTACAAACTCCCGCATGCATGCAAGGGATAATTAATGTCCTCCTTTGCTAGTACCACGAGGCAAACACCATTAATATTGCATCGATTAGTGTTAGTGGCCTTGTATATCTACAAATTGTAATTTTGATAGTGGCCCCTTGTATATGAAAATGGAGGGAGAAAGATGAGAGATAAGGTGAGGAGGAGTGGGGCATGGTGGTGACTGGTGGTCGGACTGGGCGAAGGCATGGGGATGGACGACGCATTATGTCTAGGTTTGTATCTCTCTCACACACACACACACGTAGGTGGGGGACGTGCACGAAGAGAAGAGGTGCACGCACGGCACACGTACTCCCGTCTCTTTCCCAACCACACCCGCGCGGGTACACGGTGGAGCTCATTTTTGTACGAAAAAGGCAACCCACGTGGTAATTTGGCACGTGTACTGGTTGTCCACTTGGTGGAGGGAGGATCGTCTACCACGGGTGAACAAACAAATTGCGACTTGACGCATTATGTTAAATTAAAAAAAAGAGGCAAACCATGTGGGGCCTACCTTAGAGTCAAGGCTCTACACACTGGAGTACTTTTGATGTGTCCCGTCAACTCGCAGAACTAGGAGAAGCTTTCTTAGTACGTCGTCTCCCCCGCCCACGGGCGCGGTGGCTCGCAAGATGAGGTGAAGCTTGTTTACGAGTAGTAGTAGTAGTAGTAGTAGTAGTAGTAGTAGTAGTAGTAGTAGTAGTAGTAGTAGTAGTAGTAGTAGTAGTAGTGTACGCCTTTACGCCCGCTCCCTCGCCCACGCGCGCGGTGGCTCGCAGCACGAGGAGAAAATTTTACTACTCCCTCCGTTTACTCCTCGTCCCTACTACGTACTTTGGTTAGTACTCCCTCCATTTACTTATACAAGGCCACTATAAAAAAATACATTTTGCATCTATACAAGGCCACAAATAGTAATCGAGACAAAAGTTACTACTCCCTCCTTTCCAGTTTATGGCTCAATTTCAAAATCTCTCCAACCAAGGTAGACGGTGAGTGGTCTAATTAATTTCGTAGTTTGCACAAGTAATTAGTACGCTCATTTTTCTCAAGAAGTTATGTTTACCGAGGCATTAATTAGAAGGAATGCATGAATGACCACTAAATTTCCATGAACTTGTACATGCATTGGTTAGTTTCCTCTTGACACTGCTTGCGTCGGGTGATCTAACGCACCTCGAAATCCAACATGTAATGGTACTACTACTAGTATAGTAGAATTGACTTATCAAATGGAAAAACGAATGTTTTTTAGATGAGCCCTATAAACCCTAGTGGGTACGTACTTCGTAAAAACATATTTTTCCAAAACTAAGTCGCTCCCTTTCATGAATTCTGTAGTATACTCCTCCGTCGACGCTCCCTTTCGTGAATTCTGTACTTCCTATCGCCGACATGTGGGACATATAGCAACCGGGTCGACGTGTCAAGCACCAAATAACAGTGCAGAACAGCAGGGGGGACGCACCCCACTCGTACCGGCCCAGTAGTAGTAATGAGCAATGAGACATCAAATCACAATGCCGCACCTTCCCAGACGGACGAAGCAACCATTATTTCACACTTTGGTTCGCCATCATCTCAAACCACGTAGTATTGCTTCTGCCTCAAGAGGGACACGCGCATCGCCTTGGTACATCATGACACGTGGGACCGCATGACAGGCCATGCTCCCCCGCCGATCGCTCGGTAAAATCACCTCATTTTTACTATACTTCCTCCGTATCATTTACTACATGGCATGCACATTGTTCTAGGTTGAGAATTTAACTGGCTATATATGTGATGAACAGTACTATAGCCTTTTAAAAAATGTATAGTTTTGTACAGTAGTACTATCGATGGATTGCGCCATGGAGCAAAAATTGAAATTAAAAAAAAGGTGGTACATATAGAGAGCGCTCGTCGCCAAATTATGCATATAGTACTATTAAAACTGCTAGTACGTGCTTAATTGGGGTGCCAAATTCTATTAAAGAATTACTAGTAGTATGTACATACTGAAGAGTTAAAGTAACGAGAAGAAACATAACATAGTTCTGCTGGGGGCTCAGCACAACACACCCCTCAAATTAAACTAAGCACACCTGAAATTAAACTATGCAACTAATCTGGTAGACACTGCATTAGAAGTTTATAACCACCATGAGCAACGACACTGCCACCTTACTCGGAGTCCTCGTCCACGTCCTCGACTTCGTCCTTGTCCCTCTTCCTCTTGGCCGATACTTCTTTGCTTGAACCGCACACTTGGATGTTGCTCTTCATCCAACCCTTGTAGATATTGAAACAAAGGTAGCCATCCGTTGCAGCGTAGTGGATGTGGTCTATATCTAGTACATTCCGCTGCCATGCATGACGATGAAACGTGTAATGAGGTTTCTCCAGTTTACGGTACGAAGGATGAACCATGGCTCCTGCCAGGGTCAACATTGAAGGCTGACGAGAGGGCACCAGCCGATTCTTCTGGAGCTCGAAGGGGTTACCTACAACGAGGCCTATCCGACCCAGGACTTCTTTGTCGTTCTTAAAGTCTACAGTAACGAATTTCACTGTTTTGTCCTTGAGGAAGTTCTTAAAATCCTGGCACTCAACGTCGGCATGGCATATATGGTAGACCAAGCATAAGTCATGCACGCAAACCTGGATCACGGCGGGCTTCTTCCTCTCTGCGTCCTTTAGATCCTTCTCTCGTCCGAGGACTATGGTGTACTCAACATCAAGCCCAGCGACCCACTCATCATCTGAGTCTTTGAACATGCGTCTGAAGCGATAAAGGCATCCTTTCACCGTCGCGGAAGAACGGGTGTAGATGACGTCGAACTCACCGCCAGTGATGGTTCTAACCTTGTACTCACCACCGATCGAGGAGATTTGGGATGCCATGGATTTGGGAGGAGGGTTAGGATTAGTGGAACTGCCGTAATGTGAATGGACGGGACAACTAGGAGCGAACCGCCGTAGTATTGAAGGACGTGCGGGGACGAGTAGGAGCGAACTGCCAGCGTGCGAACGGCAGGGTAGTGGCTTTCCATTCTCCCATGATATGGGCTTCCGAGAGCCCTTGGATCTGAGATCGAACGGTTGCATGGCGTGATTCTAGACCTATGGGTGAATATCCTATCCTCGAGGGTTATTCTGCAAATTTTCAGCAACTTAGCATGCGACCGTTTGATCTCAGATCAAAGGGCTGCCAGTAGCCCGTATCGTGGTCGCGCCTACCACGACTGTCGCGTGCGGTCGCGCCCTTGGAGATTTAACACGGTGCGATAGGCTATCTGTTGTTGGCATGTCATACATAGTCATCACTTAGTCACTCATACTACAACAAGGTTTTGGCTATAAGGTTGGCTATAAGTGTATTTTTTTTACTTCTTTCTATCTCTTTTTTCGTACTCCCTCCGTCCCATAATATAAGAACGTTTTTTACACTAGTGTAGTGCCAAAAACATTCGTATATTATGGGACACAGGCAGTACTAGTATTTATTGCATTTGCCAAGGAGTGACCTCTTCCAATGAAATGGTGTTGCTAAGTTTGCTTCATTTAAATTAGCTATAGACTCAAAATTGTCTTTTCACCTAGGTACACGTGCTTAGCACCATTTCTTCCTTGGGTCACCATACTAGTCTCTCTCTTCTTGGTTAACTTGCCACATCAAACTTTATGCCTATGTGGCAAGCTTAAGCACCTGTAGGAGCAAGTAAAAGTAAGTACAATAGTGCGCTTTACATGGCATTTTTGCATATGTGAGGAAAGAGAGGCAAGGAAAAAGTGGAGATGTGGGCTCTCATGCAAGAGCCAGCCTCTACTACATGGTGGAGCATTGGGAGAGGCACCTATATGGAGGTGGTCAGGAATCGGGAGACTCACGCCGGTCGTAGCGCCGCAGTTAAAATGATAATGGCAAGTCAAATCACGGGGCCCCACCTGTCCAGTAGTAACTCGCTGTCAAATCACACAGCCCTACGTTTGCAGTAGCCTACTCCCTCGTCTTCTCGCGTCTCTGTCGAACCGACTAGGCGGAACTGCCCCACCTACCGTGCAGGAAAAGCCCCGCCCTCGACTTTTAAATACAACTACATCCGCTTAAGAATCCAATGATATACTTTTTGTGACATAGTAACTCATATTTAGTTAGTCAAATGGATGACCTAGATCTACGTGCAGGCCCTATAAACCGAGATGCCTAAAAATAAAAAAACCGAGACGGAGAGGGTAGTTCAGCACGTATCTTTTTAGATCAATATAGTCGGGATTCACCAAGGAGCAAAACCAAGTGGTAGGCTGCTCCAGTCGTGTTGGCGTAGCAACTCAAGCAGGGTCAGTCTGCACACGAAATGGCGACACACTTAACAGGACCCCTGTGGCCGACATGTGGCTCATCCACCGTCTTGTTCCACGTGCGATGCACCAAATTATAGTTTGAAGCAGCGGTTGGAATTGGAGGCACCCCGGTCGTAGCGCCGCAGTAGTAGAAAATGAGCGATGAGGGGTCAAATCACAAAGCCCCACCTTTCCCGCATTAAGCTGGACAGACGAAGCAACCATCATTTCACTCTAGGGTGCAAGAGCATAAAGAAAAGAGAAAACAATGATGCGTGCGGCAGCTACCTAGGGCACCCTAGGGTAGGGGTCTCCACTACAGATCCTTTTTTTTAAAGCGCCTCCACTACAAATCGGCTTCTCCCTCGTCCTCTTGAAGAAAACTGATGATGAGTGTGGCGGTAGGGTTTGTAGGAGTACTACGGCGTGCGGGGCCACGTCGTAGTAAACAGGTTCGAGTCGACGCCTTAAATATGTGTGGGCCGCTTGGTTTTACGGGAACGAGGCAGCATTTTGGGTTCGGGGACCGGTGGAGATATAGTACGTACAAAAAATTGTGGATGTAGGTTCGACCGAAAGGCAATGACGCATGGGCCTTGCATTTTGATATACCCGGGGCCGCGTGAAATTTGCTACTCTACTCAAAACTAGTAAGGTACACATGTATTGAACGCATGAGATTTCGAAACCAAATTATGAATAAATACACACTATAGCATGTAAAGCTTTGAGTCATATATGCATGATGTAGATGTTCGTTTAGTTCTTATAGTTCATCTCATTCAAAATCAATTAGATCTATAAAAATGTTAAGATGCATGGGGTTGTGCATTGTAAATCATAAAGTAAAAAACAAATAATGGCAATTCATTTAGAAAAAATAATCAATTATGATACAGAATATTCTAGAACAAAGGAGAAGTGCTTGTGTTTTGAGGTTTGTGCATTATGCTTAAGTTCAACCATGGAGTCTTCTAAATTGTAAATGTGGCAGATCTGGTGGAATGTTGATGATATCCAACGGCCAGTAGTGCTCGGATTTGCCTATCTCTGCACTATCAGTTTAGCTTCATCCAGCGACCATCTTTCAAAGTTATTGGCACACTATATAGTTCTTGTGCCATAGTTGCATGTTTTGGAAAAAAGCTACTAGTGGGTTGTACTATCTATTTAGGAATAGAAGATGTATACAAGGAAGTTGTAGGGAAATAGATGACATGGAGCATCTCAATTCCTATGAGTAGGGATTGGAAAAGAGATGTCATTTGGTTCACATCATAGGAACTTTTCTATTGAATCTAGAAATGACATGTATCTCAATTCCTATGAGGAGGGATTAGAAAAGAGATGTAATTTGGTTCATATCATAGGAACTTTTCTATTGAATATACGCTAATGTTTATTTTCCTTTGAAATTAAGGGAGTATAGGAATCCATTCATATGAACCAAGTGGCTCTAAAGCTATAGAAATGATATCATGTTTATTTCCTTTGAAATGTGGAGTATATGAATCTATTCCTATGAACCAATTGGCTCTAAAGGAAAAAATCCTATAAAAATCATATCATATAGAGTTCCTATGATATTCCTCGACACTAAAGGATGCTTGAAATAGATGTGGGTGATACGATGGTATTTCTTTGTAGACTCCTCACCCATCTTTATAGTTACCTCTCGAAGATGAATGAAATGATATATACATGGTATTCTACATGTGCAATTTGGTACACGAAAACTCGGTAAAAGTTTGCGAGGTTCAAATTTTCAATAAAGCTATATGCACTGCATTCCGGAACGGAGGGAGCATACGGCAGTTGCTAACACTCACGTGGAAGATTTGCGTGTAGGAGGAGTGGCTGTTCTGTTAAATGACATGGCAAAACTGACATTGTCGGATGCCGATCTAACGGTTCTTACGGCGTTCGTTAGGAAAAGGCTTGTGGCGAACGTTTGTCGGATAATGATTTACGGACACATGCATTGCATTGATACGTGCCCCCCTCTCTCTCACGCACACACACCCTCACGAGTCACGACTCTCCGAGTCCTCTCGCAGACTCGCACGTCGCACCCACCGTCTATCTACAGGTAGACGTCACGCACATATGTGCTCTTCACACCCTACCCTCAGAACTTCTAAAAAACAAAAGACGGTGCGCACATTTTATTTTAGCTCACACGTCACACACTTATACTATTACTCTTGCGGCGAACGTTCTTTGGGCATAGTATATTGTACTCTCACGAAGAGAAGCGGTGCACGCACGCACTAGTTCTCTCACACCCACTCGCGAGTACACGTAGGAGCGCATTTTTTGAAGCTGGTACAACAAAACCACTCCACTATATATAAAAGCAGGAGCCTTAGCGCCTGCTTTACTAGGGTTCCTCTCGTTCACTCTCTCATGCCCTCCAGATCTAAGCAACACATAGGTGGCCACACTCTCTCTCAGCTCATGACTGGTCACAAATCCGGCCGGACAACCTCGACCGGGGCAGGGGTGTAGGTGCATCGTTCACACTTTCGTCGGCGACGAGGGAGGAGACCAACGGCTGCCCGTGCGTCCCGATCGGCGGTCGTGCCTTTCTCTCCGAGAGAGCACCGGCTCGGGAGGGCCTCCGACCCCTTCTTCCTCTCCTGCGGTATTGTGGCCAACATGCGGCCTCCCGACGCCGTCTTTGCCACATGCCGATGACCCTCAGGTATATATTCCTTAGAAACCTGCCTTGCTCTACTGCCCCAGCTCACTTCGTGTGGATCCTTTTCTACTTCCGTCCGCTGTTCCAAAGCCACCTAGACTTCTACTATTATTAGAAGTAAAGCTAGTTCATACAGTCGACTCAAAGCGTTGGTTCAAACAGGGAAGAAAGTGGGAAAGCTGTAGCATGAATCTAGGACTTGGTTCTAAGAGGAAACGGGGGAAAGTAGTAATATCTGTCACTATTTAAATAACCGTATTTCGTATTTGCGCAAACAGGGATGTTTGTCTCCATATCGTTTCGGGATGTCTGTCTCTGTATCGTTTCTATCCGCGCAATCAAAAGCACACACCTCAGTTTTAGTACAACTTCGCAAAATGAGATGGCTATCCCTCGTTGCCGTCGTCTAACCTCCCGTCTTCAAGGTATCCCTACATTGGTAGTAACTAAGGTAGAATGACCAACACAATCTAAAAGAAGCTGATTCGTACGTTTTACTTCCTGATTGCAGTGCAAGGATGAGCGAAAACAACTACATCCTAGTCCGGAATGCACTTTCTACCAGTTCATCCATGGACCAAGGACTAGCTGGCACGGCTGCACGGCGGTTTTTTGGACAGGTGCACGGACAAGAGGCATTGTGGTCTGCTTATTTCTGCAAATAGTGGTGCTTAAATTTAGTGGAATGCACAAGCATTTCAGCTGGTCAGTACACTGCATGGTTCAGTTCAGCATTCCAGCTGAGACCACAATTATAATTGGTTATTCTGGAATGAGAGAACCTAACCCTGGATGGTGGCAACAAAAAAAACCCAGAGTGAACTCTAGGAAATTTAAGCCTGCTGGGAGGCCCTTTTCTCAGAGAAGCCTTGCTTGTTTTTTCCTGATTTGTAAACCTTCTCACAACTTTGTCTTTTGCTGTGAACTAGTATATGTTTGTTATGTTCTATGAATCATTGAGATGTATAAAATTGCTTAACTTATGCTTTTCAAGTTTTTTATGAAGACGAGTTTAATGTGAGTGTTCCACATGAGTGCTGGACTAGCGTGTGAACGTTCGAAATTTATTACATTGTGGCCTCAATTAACTGCATGAACCACTGTAACAAGATACATAGTTGCCTATATGTCAGACAACATATTGTTGATTGTTAGCTTGTCGATAGCCTAGTGTTGAAGCGAGCTGAGCCAATGTGTCGTGTTTTGCACAACTGCTTGCAAATGGGGTAGCACCAACAGTGTTTACAAGTACTTATGTATACGTCGGCGCACGGTTCTCGAACGAGTGCTCTATTTCATCAAAACACACACTGCTTGTATGATAAACCGTGACAAATTATGTCTACCATGCCATATTCATGAAAAAACTAGTGAGGGTGCATCTGTTTCGGCAACAATTACGATAGTTCTCACATGATTCACGGGCACACAAAAGTAGCAGCAGTTCCCATAAACGGATTCAAATAGAGTACTAGCCCCAGAGGGGTCGATAACAGGCAAGGTTCGGATAATTAGACACAATCCAAACTACTATTAAACACTAGCTGGGGCAACTATTTCATACCTCGATCTAATTTGGGCTGGACACAAGACGGACCTTGCCATGAACATCATCGAGGATGTCCCGCAGCAGCTCAATTCTGTGAACCTTCATGAAGACAACCTTGTGGCCTTTCCACTGATAAACTTGTTTGTGGAGGCATGCCACGTCATCTTCCTGCGTAAGGTTGACAAGAACTGTCGTGGTTTTGTCACGGCAAATGTCCTCTTGAAAGGACGTAGTCGTGGAGCCATCGCTACTGGTTAACTTGAAGGTGTTAAAGCGGACAAGGGACGCAAGAGAGTTTATACTAGTTCGGCCCCTTCGGTGAAGGTAAAAGCCTACGTCTAGTTGTGATGGAATTGATGGGGTTTCGATGACTAGGGAGCCAATATGCTTCGCCTAAGTCTCGAGTTGTTATGTGTTGTCCTGAACCGCCGCCGGGTCGTCCCCTTATATACATGGGTTGACGCCCGCCAGCTCACAGAGTCCCGAGGCCGGCTCATAAACATGTCCGACTCGGTCTCTATTCTTTCTATCTTACACTTCAAGTTACATATTAATACCGGTTTACAGCTACAGGCCTTAAACCGGTTCTGGGCCTTGGGCCTTTCTATAATGTCATCATCTGTCTTCATGGGCTTCAGCATAATCAACTACTGATGAAGTTAACCCGGCCTCTCCTGGCCGGTTTATGCCTAATAGTAATATCCCCAACATTAGGCCCCAGATTGATTTGAACAGGTTCATGTCAATCCTTAGTAAAAACTTCGTCTTCAACATATTCTCATAATTTGGTAAACCGTCGTGACGTCATCTTCTCACATCGTGGTAAACCGTCATGACGTCATTTATTAAAAACTGTGTAGGACACCTTCTTCATTAATGGGCCTCCAACAATCGAGGCGACATCTGCGCCTCACTTCCAAATTCGCGGCCCCTTGATTTTCACGCCTGATGCTTATCTCCTGCCTTTATAAACAGGACCGAAGGGTCATTTTCTCTTTCCCCCTCATGCCTCTTCGCGTCGTCCTCCTTGCGCCGCTCAGCTTCTGGAGCTCCGCCGCCACCGTCGACTGTCGTCTCTGCTCCGACCTTGGCCGCTGCATCACCCTGATCGCACCAGAACACTGCGGTGCTCTTCCGCTTCTTCCTCGGCTCCAGTAAGTTCTCTGCCCTTTCCGCCATAGATCTGTTCTAGGGTTCCCAGGTTCTTCGGTGTTCATCCTTCGTTCTTTTGTTCATATGACGATTCTGATAAACTCCTGAACATCTGCTCTGTATAGTGGTAGCCTTTAGCCTCTGTTTCCACTTATGCATCTCAAAACAGTAGATCTTATCTGAACCTTCATTCATTGGTCCGGCACTGCTTCCCCGTGCTGTTGAATATATTTCCCTTTTCTGACATGCCTCAGATCCAAAACTGCAACATAATCTTGTGAAACCTGTTTTTATTCACTTACACATCTGCAGTCTTGACTCTTCGATGTTTAGACTTAGGCGGTTTAACTTTGTAAAGAAAATGACAATCCGGTATACACCATTAGTCCCCTTGTTGAACCGCCAAATCTTTTACCAGGGCACTGTTGCACTGTTCAACTCCGGTTTATAGATAGCTGACCCCGGTTTAGCAAATATACATCATCGTATAACTATCCAACATATTTTTGAACCGGCAATTATTGTATTGTAGATCTTGCCATGGCTAAACAAGCGTATGAATGCAACTGGGTCCCTTCTCGAGTGACTGAGGACCAGCTGACCAATTTGGTTAAAACGGGCGCTTTAAGCGATAAAAACATCATTCACTGTAGGGTCCCCGGCACGGAATGTCCTCCTACTCCCAAAGAAGGAGAAGTTATTGTTTTTGCTGATCATTTAGGCCGGGGCTTCAACCCTCCCGGTTCAAAATTCTTTGGAGATGTGCTAGCCAACTTTCAACTGCGCCCACAAGATATCAGTCCTAACTCCATAACCAATATCTGCCACTTCCAAGTCTTCAGTGAGGCTTACCTCCAGGAGGAACCTTCAGTAGAGCTATTTAGGGACTGCTTTCACCTGAACCGTCGCACAGAGTTCAAAGACGGACCTAACACAGAACTGGGCGGTATGGCGATTCAAAAAAGGAAAGAAGAAACCTTCCCTCATGCCAATCTTCACAGCCACCCCAAATAATGGTACCAGACATGGTTTTATTGCAGGGACACCTCTCCTTCTGAAGAAAATCCCCTACTGGGTTATCGTCCGGAACGTCTGAGCAATACACACCCTTTTCCTCAGAGACTGACCGCCAAGGAGAGACTCAAATATGCTCCTCAACTATTGAAGCTTAGAGCCTTCATGGCAAACGGGTTGACAGGAGTTGATTTTGCTCGCTGTTGGATCTCTTGGAGCATACTGCCCTTAAGCCAGCGCCCCGTTTTGATGTGCGAGTATACAAGAGATGTAAAAGATGCTCTACGGCACATTGATATCTAGCTGGTAGACGACAAAGTTACTGAAGCTGTCAAAAGGATGTTCAATGAACCGGAAGAGACCTGTGCCCAAACCGGCCTACTTCCCTTTTGTGCCATCAACAAACCGCCAGCGGTAAGAATCATACCATCTGCATATCTGAAATTGCTTTTGTTCGAATATCATCTAAAAATGTTATTATTTTTGACAGGGCGATGATCCATTCTGGACCAAGAAACCTCCACAAGATAAACCGGTGAAGCCAACCCGACAAAAGACCAGAGTTGTGAAGAAACCTGCTAACAGGAAGAGAACCACTGCATCCTCTGACCAACCGGCTGATGATGATGTGGGTAACCCGGATCTTGAGGTAGAACTTGACTCACTTGGTTTATTTTTCATGCGCCTTATTGATGATGATTATTGTCAGGACGACGCTGAAGTCAGTCACGCCGATGTTGTAGAGGTAATCGTTCTTTCCTCTGATTCAAACCCTTTGTCTTCACTAAAAATCAGTCGGGCAAACCGGAAAGTTAAATTTTCTCATCCTCTTGCTTATTTGGATCCAAACTTTCTTGTGAAGACCCAACAGCTCGAGGCTCGCCGCACAACTCGGTACAGCGGCCAGGTAGTTACCTCCGCCGGTTTACCGAACCGGAGAGAATGCCAAACCCTGAAGAGGCCAACCTTGATGATGTGCTGAATGATCCACCACCACAGGACCACGACTTTGTTGCTGAACAGGCAGAGGTTGACACCACAGGCCCTGTTGATCAGCCGACAAGCCCCATCCGGACTGACAATCTGGTCAGTCCATCAAAAAATACTAACAAACCGGCGACTCCAGCACAAGCTGCTGAAGCGAAGGACAATGATGTTTTGATTACTGGCATTGGCCATACAGACCCAGGAAATCCTCTCGCTTTGTCAAGGCACACGGCCAAAGTGGAATTCTCTGCGACTGATAAAGGCAAGTGGAGTTCTGATTTGTCAACATATGCCGCTCTGAATGCTCAAGATCTCTATTCTGGCTATCTCAACCGGTTGTACACCAGCCGCGATTATGAAGCCGGTCTGGTGAATATGATGAAGGAAAAATATGAGGTAACTTCCTCTATGCTTCCCTGCTTGTATTATTTCATAACTTATCAACTCCAATAGCCCCCAAGTGCCAGTTTAAGACATCAACTTAAACCGGGACTTGTAGTAAGTACTCAATGTGAACATCAATTGCACCTTTAACCTTGCTGACGTAGCGCCCAAGGGCCGGTTTAACTTTATAAAGGTAAACCGGGACTTTATAAAAGACAATTTCCTGTATTAGTAGACTTTGAATAAATAGCCATTAGCCCCAAAGTGCCAAGTTGAATACTTGTATTGAACTTAGGACTTTGTAGAAACTGTATGATGAAGAGCAAATATCCATTAGCCCCCAAGTACCAAGGGCATAACTTGTTATGTGGTTGGTACTTCAAAGTTGTACTATCAGTTCCTCATATAACTATCTCTGTGCAGGCTGAGCTGAGCAAGAGAGAAAGTCAAGCCGTCGATCTGCGGGAGAATCTGAAGTCGCAACAGGCAGAAACCTCCAAGGCCAAGGAAGAGCCGACCAGTGGTTTGAGTGCCATGGAAAATCTTAAAGAGGGCTTCAACAAAGAGCAGGCGGATTGGGCGACTGAGAATCCGTTTTAGCACAAAGGGCTGAAAAAGCAGAAGCCACTCTCAAACCGGTGGTTGATGAATTGACCAGCGTGAAGCGACAGATTCATGCCATGACTATGGCTGTATTTGGTAAGTATCCGTATTTTCCAATTTGATCAAATCTTGTCATGTAGTTGCCGGTTTACTAACCCTTGCGATGATACAGGAACTCGTATTAGCCACTTGGGATCAGATGTGCGAAAGAAGTTGAAAGCTGCCTACACTCTGATCGAGCAACTGTACTCTGGCGCACAACGGATCATCTACACTGCTTCCCACAACAATCCGCCGCCCACCTTGATCAAAGATACCATTGTAAGGTTATCCATGCTCCCTGCCGGGGTTGAAGAGCTGAAGAAATCTGCTGTTAGAACGGGTGCTTTGACTGCCCTAATCCAGGCAAAGGCGTGGGTGCCTGATTTTGATCCTATTGATGCGGCTCAAGGCTATCCCAGCTTGAAGGAAGATGGGTCAGAATTTGATGAAGAAGATCTCCGATCCATAAACCGGGAAGTGCGCCCTCTGGCTTGTCAACTGATTGAAGAGGCGGATCTGTCCCACTATCAAGCCAATTATGACAATCAAAACAAGTGGGTTGCTGCACCAATTCCTGAAGCTGAGAATCTTATTCCGCCAATCCGTAAGCACACTTACGCTCCTAACATT
Source organism: Aegilops umbellulata (assembly GCA_032464435.1). Lineage (NCBI taxonomy): Eukaryota > Viridiplantae > Streptophyta > Magnoliopsida > Poales > Poaceae > Aegilops > Aegilops umbellulata. The sequence continues at coordinate 340,756,255 of CP136058.1, forward strand.
GAACCGTCCATGCTGATAAGTGATGAAGCTGTATTTCAAGCCTTAACTGGGATCGACTGGGCAACTATTGATTTCTAGCCACTGGGTAGAGAGGAAGAAGTTGAACCGGCGCGAGATGATCTGCAGCCGTCAGGTCAAGCCGGTGATCGAGCATGAACCGGAGGCCGGTTTAAGCCACTGCATGTTGTGACATGCATTTGATAAAAACAATGATCTTTTTGGGCACTGGAGTGCCTTGTAATAGGCTAGTTAATATACTTGGTTTGGTATGCCTTCGTGCATATTTATCTTCAACTGATGCTTGTTTGATTCATATGTATCAAAACAGTTTCTGCAGTCAAGAAGCTTAAAACGCCCTGGCGGTTTACCACCGGGCGGGTCATGATACCCATGCATATAAAACCAAAGATGATAACTTAGGTTAAAATATATAACCAAATATACCATACCTGCCATCGTCAGGCATGATGTTAGCTGACCGACCTTGTAGCTGGGTTGATAACCTGAACTTTGGAGGAGAAGACAGCTCCTGTTAATATAATGCCGGTTTACAATGTAAACCGTTCCGGGTTACGATAAACACCGGTTTACTGCATCGTAAGATGGTAACAGAAAATCAGACCGGGCAGATAGACTCCGGATTAAGATTTGACCGTGTTCCGTCAATTTACAATTGACAGTCAAACCGGATGAACAATGTCTGTTTGAAAAAGCAACAAAAAATGTTCATAAAAAAAGAACAGAAATCAAGCAAAGGCAGAAATAAAACCATTGCAAATGAGGCTTTGAGCCGATCAAGAGGCATTACCACGGTCGGACACGACCAAGCCCCCAAAAGGCGTAGCTATGGTTCGAGTCAGCCAGGTCCCCAAATGATGCATTGGCGGTACGCCGATCAAGAGGTGTAGCTATGGCTCGGGTTCAACCATGCGCCCAAGTGATGTTGTGGCTTTGCGCCGATCAAGAGGCGTGACTATGGTTCGGATACGACCAAGCCCCCAAGTGATGTTGTGGCATTGCGCCTATCAAAAGGTATTGCTATGGTTCGGACACGACCAAGCCCCCAAGAGATATAATATAAAGCTTGAGAAGTTGAACCAAGGGGTAAACCGGACGCCGCTTTAAGAACAGAAGCTCCATGTAACCACTCATGATGTAAAAGATAACAGATACCCCACTTTAGCTGAGGTTCCGGTTTATTGCATTGATCATAATATATACATTGTCATAATATGTACATAAGCAGAGCCTGTAGCTCAAGTATAGTAGGGCCGAAGATGAGCAATATTCCACGGCCGGTTGTTCTCCTCCTCCGACGTACGTGAGTCTTTGTGCTCTCGAATATCGATTAGGTAGTATGACCCGTTGTGCAGATTCTTGCTGAGCACAAAAGATCCTTCCCAAGGTGGGGATAACTTGTGCATGTCTGTCTGATCCTGGATGAGTCGAAGCACCAAATCTCCTTCTTGAAAGGTTCTGGTTCTAACTCGGCGGCTGTGGTAGCGACGTAGATCTTGCTGGTAAATCACCGATCGGGCAACCGCTATGTCACGCTCCTCATCCAACAGGTCAAGAGCTTCTTGCCGTGCCTTCTCATTGTCCGCTTCAACATATGCCGCTACACGAGGTGAGTCATGTCGGATGTCACTGGGAAGGACCGCCTCCGCTCCATAAACCATGAAGAACGGCGTGTATCCTATCGATCTGTTGGGTGTGGTGTTGATGCTCCATAACACAGAAGGTAGCTCCTCAACCCAACAACCCAGCGTCCGCTGCAAAGGAACCATAAGCCGGGATTTGATGCCTCGCAAGATCTCTTGATTGGCCCTCTCTGCTTGACCATTGGACTGTGGGTGAGCCACTGATGATACATCAAGCTGGATGTGCTCACATTGATAGAACTCCTTCATGGCACCCTTGGACAGATTGGTACCATTGTCAGTGATAATGCTATGTTGAAAGCCAAACCGGAAAATCACCCTTTTGATGAATTGAACCGCCGTGGCTGCATCACACTTGCTAACGGTCTCTGCCTGTACCCACTTTGTAAACTTGTCAACCGCCACCAAGAGGTGGGTCTTCTTGTCCTTGGACCTCTTGAAAGGCCCAACCATATCCAGCCCCCAAGTCGCAAACGGCCAAGTAATTGGAATCATCCTCAATTCTTGAGCCGGTACATGAGCGCGTCTGGAAAACTTCTGACAGCCATCACATCGTCTGACCAAGTCCTCAGCATCAGCATGAGCTGTCAACCAATAAAACCCGTGACGAAATGCTTTGGCCACCAAAGGTTTTGAACCGGCGTGGTGACCACAATCTCCTTCGTGGATCTCATGCAAAATTTCACAGCCTTCCTCAGGAGATACACAACGCTGAAATGCCCCTGACACACTGCAGTGATGCAACTCTCCATTGATAATAGTCATGGACTTGGACCGCCGGATTATCTGCCTAGCCATAGTCTCATCCTCTGGTAACTCGCCCCAATTCATGTACGTGAGATAAGGAACTATCCAATCCGGGATAACATGAAGAGCCGCCACCAACTGAGCTTCCGGATCAGGAATAGCCAAATCCTCTTCACCAGGGAGCTTGACGGATGGATTATGCAGAACATCCGAGAAGACATTAGGCGGGACCAGTTTACGCTGAGAACCCAACCGGCTTAAAGCATCCGCCGCTTCATTCTTCCGTCGGTCCACATGATCCACCTGATAACCTTTAAAGTGACCTGCAATAATATCCACCTCACGACGATATGCTGCCATGAGCGGATCCTTGGAATCCCAAGTGCCAGACACTTGTTGTGCCTCTAGGTCCGAGTCACCGAAGCACTTAACTCGGCTTAAATTCATCTCCTTAGCCATCTGAAGACCATGGAGTAGAGCTTTGTACTCAGCTGCATTGTTAGTACAAGGGAACATTAAACGGAGAACATAACAAAACTTGTCACCTCGTGGGGAAGTTAATACGACTCCAGCCCCCGAGCCCTCCAATTGCCTGGACCCATCAAAGTGAATAGTCCAATAAGTGTGATCCGGCTTCTCTTTAGGTGCTTGTAGTTCTGTCCAATCGTTGATGAAATCCACAAGTGCCTGAGATTTGATCGCCGTTCGAGGTATGTATTTCAACCCATGAGGCCCAAGCTCTATAGCCCGTTTGGCAATCCGGCCAGTTGCTTCCCTGTTCTGGATTATATCTCCCAAAGGAGCAGAGCTGACCACTGTGATAGGATGACCTTGGAAGTACCGTTTAAGCTTTCGGATTGCCATGAAAACTCCATACACCAACTTTTGCCAATGCGGGTACCTTTGCTTGGACTCAATAAGTACCTCACTGATATAGTAAACCGGACATTGAACCAGATATTCCTTGCCTGCCTCCTTGCGCTCCACCACAATAGCCACGCTGACTGCTCGAGCGTTAGCTGCCACATATAACCACAATGGTTCTTTATCAACCGGAGCAGAAAGAACCGGTGGATTAGCCAGCTGCCGCTTTAAATCTTCAAACGCCTCATCTGCGGTGGAGCTCCAGACGAAGTTGTCGGTTTTCTTCAGCATCTGATACAAAGGAATCGCCTTCTCGCCGAGACGGCTGATAAACCGGCTCAACGCAGCAATTCGGCCTGCAAGCGTTGAACGTCATTGATACACCTCGGTTTAGCCAAGGAGGTGATGGCTGTGATCTTTTCCGGGTTAGCCTCAATGGCCCTGTTAGATACTAGAAAACCCAATAGCTTGCCTGCCGGTACACCAAAACACACTTGGCCGGATTGAGCATCATCTTGTAAACTCGCAGGTTATCAAAGGTTTCCTTCAAATCATCAACCAGAGTCTCCTTCTTCCTTGACTTGACCACAATATCATCCACATAGGCATGAACATTACGGCCGATTTGCTTATGAAGACAATTCTGCACACATCGTTGATAGGTCGCCTGGGCACTCTTGAGCCCAAAGGGCATAGACACATAGCAGAAGGCTCCAAAGGGAGTTATGAAGGCCGTCTTCTCCTGGTCCTTAACCGCCATCTTGATCTAATGATAACCAGAATATGCATCCAGAAAACTCAAGCGCTCACAACCCGCCGTAGCATCAATGATTTGATCAATACGGGGGAGGGCAAAAGGATCTGCTGAACAAGCTTTGTTGAGATCTGTGTAATCCACACACATACGCCATGTGCCATTTTTCTTAAGGACCAGCACCGGATTAGCTAATCATTCAGGATGAAAAACTTCAACGATAAATCCAGCCGCTAAGAGCCTGGCCACTTCCTCTCCAATAGCCTTGCGTCTTTCTTCATTGAACCGGCGGAGAAACTGCTTCACCGGTTTATACTTAGGATCGACATTAAGAGTGTGCTCAGCGAGTCCTCTCGGTACACCTGGCATGTCAGATGGCTTCCACGTAAAGATGTCCCGATTCTCACAGATGAACTCGATGAGCGCGGTTTCCTATTTCGGATCCAAGTTTGCACTAATGCTGAACTGCTTGGACGAATAGCCAGGTACGAAGTCAACAAGCTTAGTCTCAGCAGCCGATTTAAACTTTAGGGCCGGATCATGCTCTGTAGTTGGCTTCTTTAACGAAGTCATATCTCCCGGATCAACATTGTCTTTATAAAACTTCAACTCTTCTGTGGCACAAACTGACTTAGCATAGGCCGCATCACCTTCTTCACACTCCAGAGCAATCTTGCGGCTTCCATGGACAGTTATGGTCCCCTTGTGACCCGACATCTTGAGCTGCAGATAGACATAACAGGGTCGTGCCATAAACTTAGCATAAGCCGGTCGTCCAAACAGGGCGTGATACGGACTTCTGATTTTTACCACTTCAAAGGTCAACGTTTCTGATCTTGAGTCATGATCATCTCCAAAAGCCACCTCCAGAGCTATCTTACCAACAGGATATGCCGATTTACCAGGTAATACACCATGGAATACCGTATTGGACGGTTTAAGATTTTTATCTGTTAACCCCATGCGACGGGAAGTTTCATAGTAAAGGATATTGATATTGCTTCCTCCATCCATGAGTACCTTGGTGAACTTATAACCTCCCACCTGAGGTGCCACCACCAATGCTAGTTGACCCGGATTGTCAACCCGGAGTGGATGATCCTCTCCGCTCCACACAATTGGCTGCTCGGACCAGCGCAAATATCGGGGCACTGCCGGTTCAACGGAGTTCACGGCCCTCTTATGAAGCTTTTGGTCACGCTTGTCTAAACTAGTGGTGAAAACATGATACTGCCCACTGTTTAGCTGCTTCGGGTTGCTCTGATAACCCGATTGCTGCTGCTGATTGTAGCCACCCTGGCTGCCCTGATTACCTTGACTGTTGTGCCCGCCTTCATTACCATTGAAACCTGAACCGGAATTTCCTCCACCATAACCCGGCCCATGAGATCCAGATCCTGAACCGCCACCTGGTCCGTGATCATATCAGAAAATATTAGAATTTTTGAACTCCTGCATGATGTAGCAGTCCTTCCAGAGGTGTGTGGCCGGCATCTCCTTCGTCCCATGTTTTGGGCAGGGCTAGTTTAACAGGTAAGATAGGCGGTCCGGGTTAGGATTAGGCGCTCCGCTGCGATTCGGTGGTTTACCCTTTCGTCGCTGGCCCTTATCCTGTGTGCTGGTGTTAGCCACAAAGTCCATGCTGTTATCCGCTTTAAGCTTGCTGCCGTTTCCATGACCCGCCGGGTTGTAGTGCTGCGCCTTGGTGTTGCCGCTCTTTTTTCCCTTCCCTGTCTTATCATCATCAGACTTGGGAGCCTTGGTACTATCAGAGTCAGCATACTTCACTAACGCAGTCATGAGGGTTCCCATATCATTGCAATGGCGTTTTAACCGTCCCAATTTCAACTTCTGAGGTTCAAACCGGCAGTTGCCTTCCAAGGTTATAACTGCAGAATCAACATTGATGTGGTCTGACGAATGCAAGATTTTCGAGACCCGGCGCACCCAACGGGTTGTCGATTCTCCTTCCTCCTGGACACAGGCAGCCAAGTCTACCATCGACATAGGCTGCTTGCATGTATCCTTAAAATTCTGGATAAATCGGGCTCTCAACTCGGCCCATGAACTGATAGAGTTAGCCGGTAGACTTTTTAACCAAGTACGGGCCATTCCTTCTAGCATCATGGTGAATATTTCGCACACACCGCATCATCCACATCAAGCATCTCCATGGACATATCATAGCTCTCCACCCATGATTCTGGAGATAAATCGGCAGTGTAATTTGGCACCTTACGCGGGCCCTTGAAATCCTTGGGCAGGCGCACGTTGCGTAATGCTGGAACAAGGCACGGCACCCCCAAAGAACTAGAGGTAACTCCTGGCTCGACTCATGTGGTTGGACGAACCGGAGTAAGCTGACGAGCTTCATACTGTGCTGCTAACTCGGCCTCCCTGAGCGCTCGGGCCCAGTCTACCACCTCCTGAGCATCACCAGCTCCACCTGCCGGGTTGTTGCCACGGGGCGCTTCACGGTTCCGTGCATTGCTTGACATGGCCGGTTCATCCATACGCCTGTTGTAACTCCGTCTTGGACGAGGGGTGGAATGAATTCGATCACGGCTGTATGAATATGCTTCCTGTTGAACCAAGGTTGTCTGAAGAAGCTCCTTAACCCGGCGCGTCTCCACGCCGCCGGAGAATCACCTTCAACCGGGATGGCCTCCAGTCGTGAAGCGGCAGCAACGAGATTGTCCGGCGGTGTTGGGACGGGCTGAGACACAATGTTGTTCTGCCGAGGCGGATCCATCAAACATGGCTGAACCGGCGCACCCGCTCCAGGTGCCTCCGCCCGGTTTACTACCGGCGGGTTATTGGTCCCCGCTCCTGGGGTGTTAAAGAGGTTCCTAGCATCGTAAACCGGAGGTAGGCGAGACCGGTGCCTCCTCTTTAGGACTTCATCTGATGCGTTCTGATCCAGCATAAGCCGATAAGCATGCGCGTCCAAAGCGGCCCGCTCCGCAGTCATCCTGGCATCCTCAGCTGCCAAATCGGCCCTGGCCTGGGTGATCTGATCCTTTACCTTTGCAATTTCCATGTTGTGGGCATCCTGATCCGCTGGGTTAGCCTCCGCCATGAGCGTAGCCAACGCATCAACTAGATCTGATAAAACTTGAGCCGGCGGCCGCACAGGGCCTCCTGCCCCGGCTGTCGTCACCGCTGCTGATCCGGAGATCATTGCTGCCGCGGTCGAAGAGTGGATCGCCGCCTGTGTACCGGCCATGAATATTCCAACCCGGTTTGGCGGATCGGAGAGGTCTAGAATACTGTCGCCATCAGAATAGCCCCCAATCCGGCCATCTTGTAACTGATATAACGACTCGGTCTCTCCGGTCGAGGACTTGTCACCAGAATAAACGACGGTCTCGCCACCAGATTCCGATCTATCCTCGTATTCCCCTCCATGTATGACTCCCACGAAGGCACACTTCATGGCCGGTTTGACCCGGGCAGATCGTGCACGCTGAGCCATTTCGATGAGGTCAGCGCAGATGTCCGGCTCAGGGCCCGATTCACCGATCTTGCCGATGAAGACGTGTATGCCACCAAAGGGGACCCGTTACCCGTACTCAATTGAGCCGGCCTCGGGGCCCCATCCTGCATCGTCGATGTAGAGCTTGCCGCGATGACTCTTGGTCATCCGGCCCACGGCATAACCCTTGAGTCCTTCAAAGTTGCCCTCCAAGAACTTGAAACCATCGTGTGATAGCCCCATGGTGGGCGCCAACTGTCGTGGTTTTGTCACGGCAGATGTCCTCCTGAAAGGACTTAGTCATGGAGCCATCACTACGGGTTAACTTGAAGGGGTTAAAGCGGACAAGGGATGCAAGAGAGTTTATACTAGTTCGGCCCCTTTGATGAAGGTAAAAGCCTACGTCTAGTTGTGATGGAATTGATGGGGTTTCGATGACTAGGGAGCCAATATGCTTCGCCTAAGTCACGAGTTGTTGTGTGTTGTCCTGAACCGCCGCCGGGCCGTCCCCTTATATACATGGGTTGACGCCCGCGGTTCACAGAGTCCCGAGGCCAGCTCATAAACGTGTCCGGCTCGGTCTCTATTCTTTCTACCTTACACTACAAGTTACATATTAATACCGGTTTACAGCTACAGGCCTTAAACCTTTTTTGGGCCTTGGGCCTTTCTATAATGTCATCATCTGTCTTCATGGGCTTCAGCATAATCAACTACTGATGAAGTTAACCCGGCCTCTCCTGGCCGGTTTACGCCCAATAGTAATATCCCCAACAAGAACAGTATGCCTCACAAACGAAGGAGTAGCTTTGAACTTCTTGTGCTTCAGTACACCCTGGACAACACGCCTGACAACAGTGAGGCTGGAATACAACTCTTCATTGGTATAACCGCAAATGGCTTCCAGGATCCAACAGCCTAAGAACTATGTTTTCCCAGTGCGTATATTCAGGTCGTCCGCCTCATAGCGAGTGACATGTACAACCACACAATCCTTGTCTGCATCAGGGCTCTAATTGAAACAGAAACAAATTCTGAATTACTTTTCAGTATAAGAAACACAAGTTATTTAAACCACTATGTATAGCATGGCATCAAAGCTAATAAAATTTTGCATTATTAATCACCACATACTTCCTTTTCTAAAAAAATCACCACATACTTACATGAAAAACCACAATCGAGATCGGCAAAGAAGGAAATCACCTTGGGCAGCTCAGCGGGGGGGGGGGGACACATCCTCGAAGGGGGAAAACTGCTCATGTACTGCCACGGGGGCTGTAACCTCAAAGGAGGCGTTGACCATCTCAGTAGTGGCTGTGAGCGTATCTGGGGTCGGCTCGGCGGTTGCCTCCATCTTCTTGGAGCTCTCTGTCTCGTGGGGATTAGCCTCCCGCATCTGCTCCAATATCGGCAGATCTTTGCCTGGTTCTCCTTGGTCCATCATGAAACTGATGAATACTAGGAGACCACTGAAAGGAAAACACAATCGCAATGACAATGAAACAAAAAAGAGAGTGAGGATCGGTTACTGCTTTGCAAAAGATCTTTTTTTTTCTGAACGAAAATATACCAACATCATGGATCCTCTTACCTTCCCTTCGTTCGGAGAGAAGAACAGTGGCAGATGCGAGTGTTGCCTTTCTTGAAGACGGTGAGGGAGAAGGGGATTCAGTGAAGAGTGAAATGATGGTTTCTTCGTCTATCAAACTTAGACTGCGGGGAGGTGGGGTTTTGTGATACGACGGCTTGTTACTGCCGCTCTACGATCGGGGTGACTCTCCGGTTGCATACTGCCTTCTAATTTGGTGGATGGCATTTGGGCCCGCGCGCTGCATGGCCCGCATGTCGGTGAACAAAAGTATAACGGCATTCAGTAGAGGGAGACGTTTTAATGACCTAGGAGGAGCCAGAAGCGGTAGAGTGTCTCCACTGTACTAGTAGTAATTGTTTTTCTGGGTAGCTGTAGAGTGTCTCCACTGTACTAGTAATAATTGTTTCTCTGGGCCCAAGACAAAAAAGCCCATCCACACTAGTAAACAGTAAAATCAATTCAAAAGCCCATATATTTACTGAATGAGAGGCGCTACCCACACCCAGCACACCGCGCCCCCCCCCCCCCAAAAAAAACTTGGGTGCTCTTCTTCCTCCTCGCTCCCACCCACCTCACGTCAGCTCGCTCCACTCGTGCCCCCAAATTCCTCACCTCACTCCTACAGAAAAACCCAGCTCCCCTTCTTACTCACTCCTACAGAAAACCCCCAGCTCCCCTTCTTCTTCGCTCGCACTACAACTAGGCTCGTCATTCGTTACTTTGCTCAAATCCGTGAGCGCAATGCGACGCCCTCGAGGAAAATGGAGTCGGCTGACCCCAGCGCCAAGAAGATGAGGCTCCCGCCAGCGGCGACGCCTATTGTAGATCCCGCACCCGGCAGCGCGGGGAGAAGCGGCAACCCCGCCCCCACCGGATCCCAAGAACCCATAGAATCTCGGGTGGACCGCATCAGCGATCTCCCGGACGCCGTCCTTGGGGAGATCATCTCACTTCTCCCCACCAAGGATTGCTGCAGCACCCAAGTCCTCTCAATTCGGCGGCGCCCTCTATGGCGCGCCGTGCCCCTTAATCTCGATTGTCATCAGCTATCTCTCTTTAATGATTTTGAAATCCACAAAGCCATCATCTCCTCCCACCAGGGCTCCGTTCAAAGCCTCTGCATCCTGTCATGCTACCTGAGCAAGCATACCATGCCCTGCACGGTGGACACCTGGCTGAAATCCCCTGAATTCACAGAACTATAGTTGCTTGAGTTTTACCATTCCCCTGGAAATCACATACCACATACCGAACGCCATGAACTTGTGCCCTCAGCACCGATGTCCATCTCGCGGTTTTCATCCTCTCTCCACACCGCCACCTTTGCACTGTGCTACCTACCAGACAATCTGGTACTCAACCTTCGACTCCCATTTCTCAAGAAACTTTCACTTGTGCGGGTTCATATATCGGAGGCCTCATTGCACAGCATCATCCACTCCAGTTGCCCTGCGCTGGAGTGCTTGGTGCTTGTTTTCACAGTTAGAATCGGTTGTCTCCAAACAAACTCGCCTAACCTTGTAAGAATTGCAATTTCTTTTGACAGAAGGCAGCTCATCATCCAAGATGCCCCTTCACTTCAAAGGTTGATCCTTGCTTCTAGTTATTCACCGTTGCAAACAACCGTCCTCTCTACGCCTAAACTAGAGACCTTGGGTGTAGTACATGATCTCTATGCTCATTTCAATATGGTGTTTGGCTCCACAGTTCTTCAGGTACTTTATATTATCATCTACACTTGTAACCATAAGCTGCATTTTAAATTTCTGCGCATAATTTATATATCATCTTGGAGTACACATTTTGTACTAATATTATGTTCTATGCTCAATGAAGAGTTTCTCCATGGATGGCCTATCAATGGTGCTAGATTCTGTCAAGATCTTATATATCCAAATGAATAGTTTTGATCTGAACAAGATTATTGGCTTGCTGCAATGCTTTCCATGTCTGGAGAAGTTGTATATAAAGGTGATAATTTCACACACATTGGAAGCCCGCATATAGTGTACTAGAATTAACCGTTCAGCTGTTGCTCTTTCGACACTCTTCTTTTAGACATTAACTGTTTTCAATCTTCATGTCTATTTAGGCAACAGGACGAGGTAAGAAAGTTATAACCAATCGGTGGATTCGTAAGCATCGGGATTTTCTCACTTATCATGAGATTCGATTGAAGACAATAACGCTAGAACGATATGTATCCAACTGTCCAAACACAAGATTTGTCACATTCTTCCTGCTGAATGCGAGGTTACTATTGTCCATCAGGCTTAAGTTTATCAACAGCATGGTTTTGACGGATGGGTATGTCGAAGAGCAAAAAAAGAATTTCAGGTGGGCAAAAGAGCTTCTGAATGTGCCGGGCTTGTATTTACAACATATTGTGGTCATAATCCAGTAAATTTTACGACCGAGGATGTTCATTCTATGGACCTGACCAATCCATTTGACTGTGACTGCCGAAAATAGTGCTGGAGTTAGATGTTGTTGCCCTTTTCAATCTGGTTTTTTTGTAAACCTGATGAACAATTAACCCTAGTGCTTTTGTACAGTTTGTAAGTTGGAGTTAGATGTTCCTGCCCTTTTCAACTTGGCTGTGACTGTCATATTTTCTTTGAAACAAGGCAAATGGCTTGCCATTCGTTTAATTTAGAGTGAAATATTGTAACAAATCCCAACCAAGGGAAATAACATCACTCTCGCCGGCTGCTTGAGCTCACTGTGCATTACAGAAGCCAAGTGATTAGCCCCCACCAGCACTCACAAACTTATTTCGAACTAGCACATGAAATGGGCTGTAAATTTTCATAGGAAAGGCTACATGACCGTGAAAGATTTGGATTCTGACATTTGGGACCCGCGAGGAAATAGCCTATCCAAGGTGGTTTCGACTTACTTGCCAGTCAACAAACGATTCTGCCTACCAGCCGTTGGATTGACATCCAACATCTGTCGTGTATCTTCTATCTCTTGTCTTCTTCTTCCTCTAGCTGCCCAAACCAACCACCCCATTGGCTCCGCCTGCTCCCGCCTCCCACGGCTGCCTGCGCCTCCACCGCCCTACCATATGTACCCTCCAACGTTGGCCAGTCCCTCCCTCTATTCCCCCACACGTCCTGTTATTCTCCGGCGATGTCAGCCCCAACACGCACCCGCGCCCGAACCAGTCAACCCTCGTACTCCCCTCCGCCTGTGACTGGACCGACACATCTTCAATGACTCATGTCCGTTCCGTCCGAGGCCTCGCCGTCGTCCTCCGCCTTGCGGCCTTGGTTCGCTCGCCGTGCGCGGTGCGCCGCCCTCTTGCGTTGTCAACGTCCTCAACAACCGAGAGGAACAAGGAGATGAATGTACGTGGAGAGGATGACAGTAGGGACCCACCAGCGTCATGGCAGTACGCAAGCAAGTGCCTCTATAGTACAAGCCCAAAAATATGGTTCCTCCTAATGGTTGGACATCTGGGGCTCACGCCATTGTCAACGTAGTCAATAAACGAGAGAATTACACTACGAGCGGCTGACACCTGGGACCCAGCAAGTCGCGCGTTTTTTTAGGAACAAGCAGTTGTTATTTATACTAGTTTTAGCGACGGATCAGGCTAACAACGGGGCTATGCGGGGGCTGTGGCCCGTCTAGCCAGGGTTTTATTTATGTTTACCACATCATGAGCCCAGTTGTGTTTTTTTCTTGCTGAAAATGGCTAGCCCAGTTCTATTTTTTTAAGAAATACCCAAACAAGGCCTACTTGCATTATTGGCCCTGCTGGGCTGCAAATCTTTCAAGACGAGGAGAGTTTCATTCGATTTGCCCAGAAATGGGTTGTACATTTTTTAAACACATCAAACCGGGAATTAGTTTCAATTTTTTCATTACAAGATCTTAAATTCCATTGATTTTTATGCGTGGACAATTATTTGAATTTTATATTTATATAAATTATTTTTCAAAATAGTTGGAATGTGAATTGATATTTCTGGATTAAAAATAGTTGACCGCACCGAAATATGCAAAATTTCGTATACTTTTTAACCGTGGGCACAATATGGGGTGTAATGCTAACAAAAAGAAGATGGGCTCCAAAAAAATTCTTAAGAATTAGCAAATGGGTTGTCCATTATTAGAAATAACGGCAGATGGGTTGTATGTTGTTTTTCATAGATTTGAGGCTGACTTGTGCGCCTACTACAGGTTGACGCGTATGCTTTCATAAAAAAAAGTTTGACGCACACGCAACGCCCTGTCAATTTAGTCAACACACGAGAGCAGTGACTGTTGGATGTCCATCCAACGGCTGTCATGCTTCTTCAATCTCTGCTCTTCATGCTCCAGCCGCTCAAACAAGCGCTAGCGGGACTGCCTGCTCCCTCCTCCCGCGGCCTGCTATGCTGTCGCGCAGGCCTCACGGCCCCACCGTACTCCCATCGCTGGCCTAGTCATCCCTCTACTCACCCACACATGTTGTTATTCTCCGGCGATGGCAGACGAACCAGTAAACCCTCGTACTCGTCCACGTGGGAAACAACTACCGAGTATTCCCTAGCTCCGTGTCGTTCCCTTCCTAGGCCTCGCCGTCGTCCACCGCCCTGATGCTCTCAGCGTGGCCTGGTCAACATGGTCAATGAACGACATCCATCGAAAGTGGACTGTACGTGGAGAGGCTGACAGCTGGGTCCACGGCCGCACGCAAGGAAATGCCTCCTTAATACACGCAAAATAATTATTCCTCCACCTAACAGCTAGGACCCACAGGAAGGGCCTCTGTATTTCGCAGAAAAAACGTTCCCCCCGCTGACAGGTCGGACCCACCAGCTATATCTTCGCACGCAAGGAAGTGCCTCCTTATTACGCCCAAAAAAATGAATACCCCCTGCTAGCTGGGACCCACCATATTGTTGGGATGACCTGTGGGCCTACTAAGTTGACGGGGACGGAGGGCTTTGTCAACTTAGTCAATACTCCAGTGACCGTATGATGTCCATCCAACGGCCATAGTGCTTCTTCAACCTCTGGCCTTCTTGCTCCAGCCGCCCAAAGCAGCGTCGGTCGTGCCACCTGCTCCTGCCTCTCGTGACCGGTTGTGCTACCGCGGAGGCCTCACCGCCCCCATACTACTCCCACCACTGGCCAGGCCATCCCTCCACTCACCCACACCCCCTGTTATTCTGCGGCGACGGCAGCCTCACACCGCAGCCGAACCAGTGAACGCTCGTACTCCTCTCCGCGCGGGCTTCCACTGTCGCGTCTTCCCTAGCTCCGCGTCGCCCCCTTCCTATGCCTCATCGTCGTCCACCGCCGTGGTGCTCTTCGCGCGACGTGGTCAACGTGGTCAAGGAACGACTTCCATCGGAAGAGTACTGTACGTGGAGAGGCTGACAGCTGGGTCCACGGCCACAACCCAGTTTTTTTGTGATTTGCCAAGTAAGTCGCTTTGTCAAGCCTGTTGGGCTACAAATCTTTCAAGACGAGGAGAGCTTTCATTCAGCTGGCCGAGAAAATGGCCCATCAGTAATGAGAAATGGGATGTAGATTTTTAAAACACATCAAACCGGCAATTAGTTTTAAATATCTTTTTTTTCATTTCAAGATTTTAAATTACATTAATTTTTATGCGTGGAGAATTTGTTGGAATTTATATTGATATACATTTATTTTTAAAATCAGTTGGAATGTGAGCAGAAATTTCGGGATTAAAAACAGTTCGGACCGCACCGAAATATGCAAAATTCCGTATAATTTTTTAACCGTGGCCACAATATGGGCTGTAATGCTAACAAAAAGAATATGGGCTCCAAAAAAACCTTAAGAATTAGCAAATGAGTTGTAAATTATTAGAAATAATGGCAGATGGGTTGTATGCTGTTTTCCATAGATTTGAGGCTTTCCTAAAAAAAGGTTGACGCACAAGCACTGACTGTTGGATGTCCATCCAACGGCCGTCGTGCTTCTTCAATCTCTGCTCTTCCTGCTCCAGCCGCTCAAACAAGCACCGGCGGGACTGCCCCATCGCTGGCCTAGCCATCCCTCTACTCACCCACACCTGCTGTTATTCTCCGGCGACGGCAGACGAACCAGTAAACCCTCGTACAGTCGTACTCCCCTCCGCGTGGGAAACAACTGCCGAGTCTTCCCTACCTCTGTGTCGTCCCCTTCCTAGGCCTCGCCGTTGTCCACCGCCGTGGTGCTCTCGGCGCGGCGTGGTCAATGTGGTCAACGACCGACTTCCATCGGAAGAGTACTGTGCGTGGCGGCGCTGACAGCTGGGTCCACGGCCGCAACAAGGAAGTGCCTCCTTATTACGCGCAAAATAATTATTCCTCCACCTGACCGTAGGGACCCACCGGACGGGCCACCGTATTTCGCAAAAAAAACGTTTCCCCCTGACTGCTGGGACCCACCAGCTACACCTTCGCATGCAAGGAAGTGCGTCTGGGCAAAAAAAAACGATTCACCCCCCCTGACTGCTGGGACCCACCAGCTACATCTTCGCACGCAAGGAAGTGCCTGACAGTCGGGACCCACCTGGTCGAAGCGTACGTAGCGTTGTCATTCTGGTCACGAACGTGTACGTACATATATACTGGTGGATGTAGAGGCGTGCATTTGTCATAGTAGAGGCGCGCACGTAGCATGTACACGTACGTACAGCGGCCAGGGTGCAAGAAAGAAAATACGGCCACGTATGTGTACATACGGGCGGGGTCTCGAATGCCTACTCGCGCATACGTACGACAAGGGCTCGTTGACATGGCTGGGTCGGAATGGAGAAACAGCGTCATCGTCGTGTTCATGGGGAGGCAACGAAATGCGTCGTGTTCATGGGGAGGCAACGGAATGCGTCGTGTTCATCGGGAGGCAACGGAATGCATGGGAGCCAACCGGTTGGGTCAGAACGAAATGCATGGTCCTGTTCATCGGGAGGGCTTGGACGGAACAGGCGATGGAAACGAGGCGTGGCGTACCACAGAACGGAGGAAACGGCCTTGTGTTCGACCGGCCACGTTCGAAACGGGATCCTGTTCATCGGGAGGGGTCTGGTGTACCACAAAACGGACGAAACGGACCTCCTACGGTCGAAACAGGGGTCCTGTTGATCGGGAGGGGTGTGGTGTACCTCAAAACGGACGAAACAGACCTCCTACGGTTGAAACGGGGATCCTGTTGATCGGGAGGGGTGTGGCGTACCGCAAAACGGACGAAACGGACCTCCTACAGTCGAAACGGGGGTCATGTTCATCGGGAGGGGTGTGGCATACCGCAAAACGAGACTCCACGGGATACTGTTCATCTCCACCGTCGACCTCCTCCAGCCTCCACGGGCTACCGTCGACCTCCTCTAGCCTCCATGGGCTCATGTTCATCTAGCCTCCACCGCGCGCTACTCCACCGGCTACTGTTCAACCACCCCTCCACGAGCACCCCTCCATTGTCTACTGTTCATGCAGCCCTCCACACCACGGGGTCCTGTTCAACCACCCCTCCAGGGGCACCCCTCCACCGTCTACTGTTCATCCAGCCCTCCACACCATGGGGTCCTGTTCATCTAGAGGCAACACCACCGCTCACTGTTCATCCAATCCCCCCCCCCCCCCCCGCAACACTCACTATTCATCCAGAGGCAGCATCGATCGGCTTCAGTTAGCAGCAGTAGCGAAGGAATCGCTCGATCGGGTTCAGTTAACAGCCATCGATTGATCGCTCGGGTTCAGTAACGCGTAGCCTGCAGTGCAATCGCTCGGGTTCAGTTAGAGCCCAACGCCTCACTCGGGTTCAGTTAGAGCCAATGCCTCGCACACACGTGCGTACGTGTACGAGAGAAACGCGCATCGCTCCGCCCCCAACCTCCCACCGTAACCGGGAACTCCCTAAAATTTTCCTCGCCCTCGCTTCTACCATGGTTTTTTCCGTCATGGACGGCCCGAAGAATGTCATGCAGCTGTGTCTCCAGCCCGCCCAAGACGAAAAGCCCATTTTCTGTCATGATTTTTTGTCATAGAAGTAGGAGCCCACCACATCTATGATGATACCGGGTTTTGTCACAATTATCGTCATAGAAGTATCATATGTATGACAGAAAAAAAATTCGTTCGGCCCAAAATGTCATGGATGTGTCTTTTTTTGTAGTGCAAGGTCACGGAACCCGCAAGTTGATCACCAAAACATACATCAAGTGGATCAATAGAATACCCCATTGTCACCACGGGTATCCCACGCAAGACATACATCAAGTGTTCTCAAATCCTTAAGGACTCAATCCGATAAGATAACTTCAAAGGGAAAACTCAATCCATTACAAGAGAGTAGAGGGGGAGAAACATCATAAGATGCAACTATAATAGCAAAGCTCGCGATACATCAAGATCGTACCAAATCAAGAACACGAGAGCGAGAGAGAGATCAAAGACATAGCTACTGGTACATAGCCTCAGCCGCGAGGGTGAACTACTCCCTCCTCGTCATGGAGAGCGCCGGGATGATGAAGATGGCCACCGGTAATGGATCCCCCCTTCGGCAAGGTGCCAGAACAGGGTCCTGATTGGTTTTTGGTGGCTACAGAGGCTTGCAGCGGCGCAACTCCCGATCTAGGTTATTTTCTGGAGGTTTTGGGGATTTATAGGAGAGGTTGGCGTTGAGAACAAGTCACGGGGCCCCACGGAGAGTCCACGAGGCACAGGGGCGCGCCCTAGGGGGGTGGGCACGCCCTCCACCCTCGTGGGGCCCACGGGACTCCCCTCCGATAACTTTTCGTTCCAGTATTTTTTATATTTTCCAGAGAAAAATTTCCATTGATTTTCAGCGCATTCCGAGAACTTTTATTTCTGCACAAAGACACCACCACAGTAGTTCTGCTGAAAATAGCGTCAGTACGGGTTAGTTCTAACCAAATCATACCAAAATCATGTAAAAATATTATAAACATTGCATGAATACATCAAAAATTATAGATACCTTGGAGACGTATGAGAGCGCTCTCTAATTCAAGCCCACAAATCTCCATATTTGGAGGCTGGGGTGCTGATATGCAGTGCGCTTCAAACCCAACCACTAACACATGAGGGAAGTTTAATCATGTCTTCTTCCTTTCGAGCCTAAGGCCAACCTTCCATACCACTACCCTTTAGTTTGGCGATCAATGCTTGAAAAGATGGTCTTGGTCTCGACCCGTATAATTTATGTAGTACGCTCCAATTCAAGCCTTGAAAAACCAGTCTTGGTCTCGATCCGTATAATTTATGGAGCGTGGTCCAATTCAAGCCAAAAAATCTTCATATTTGGAGGCTGGAGTGCTGATATGGAGCGTGCTTCAAACCCAACCACTAACACAAGAGGGAAGTTTAAACATGTCTTCTTCCTCCCGAACCTAATCTTGTCAAAGGCGAAACCATCCATACGACTGTTGTTCCGCTCCTGCCAAGAGCGTGCACGTTTTCACTAGGAAGCATGCACATTAATGGCCGATGTCGTGTTTCACACTCGTGCTATCACATCCCTGGTTCTGGCAATGTCTAGTGCTAGCATCTGGTGATGCATCATGTTTACTTTTCACAGAAAGCTGAAATGGGGACTGATAAACCCTAGCAGCAAATGAAATTCAACTAGGGTCAAAATTAAATCTTTTCAATGAACCCAAAATGCCCTTCATAAATTCCCATCATTTTTGAATTGGTCTAGAACCTCTTCCAAAAATGATGCACATATTTCTAGGCCATTCTGGATTTTTGAATTAACTCATATTGTATTTGAATTGGGGCATTTAAATACTATAAATATTTTCAGAAGTGCCAGGCAAGAAAAAACCCCTTGTTCATTCCAATACAATCCCACTCTCTCGCTCCTGCTCTCTTTGATTGCATTAGGAATATAGCGATTCAACTGTTACATGTTGCGGTAGTTGAACCCCTTTACTCTGCATGACGTGTCATTGCCACAGTAAATAGATGAAACCCACTATCATGAGTAGGATTTGTTTGAGCCCTGATGTGCCTACTCATTCATGCTTGCTTGTCATGCCTGCTATTGCTTAGAGTTGTGCCAGGTCTGATTCATCGGGGGTGAATTGGAAAGTGGTGAACATGTCCTACTGTTGAGAGCTAAGTGTGTGAACACGATTTGGTAAAGGTAGCGGTGAGAGGCCATGTAGGACTACATGGTGGATTGTCTCATTGCAGCCGTCCTCAGGAACTGAGTTCTGTGTTTGTGATCCACGAACAGTTACTACCACACATTGGGCTCCGGTCGCTCCAAGCTCTCTCGACTTATTAATCAACCTGATCTCTGTCCAGGAGTTGCAACTAGTTTCTGCTGTTTGTAGGTAGTGTTAGTAGTCTACCAAGTGGCACCCAGTACAGGTGGGCTTGGGACAGACTAGGCACAGTGGCACGGTGTACCAAGTGGCACCCGGATGGTGGGCTTGGGAACCCTGCTCGCATCGTTTGGGGCCGTGAGAGACACCCCGGCCGGGTCTCCTTGCGGATGGAACCCGAATAGGCGATAAACCTGGATGAGAGACTTGTGTGGTTAGTCAGGTCGTGGCCGACTCCCTCGCCAGGCTTTCGCTTGTAGGTTGCCGAGATACACGATGTGTACATGGTGGTAAGTGGCGAGAGCGTGTGTGAAGAAGTACACCCCTGCAGGGTTAACATCATCTATTCGAATAGCCGTGTCCGCGGTAAAGGACTTCTGGGTTGCCTGTACAGTTCATAGACAAGTGAAAGTGGATACTCTAAAATGTGCAAGATAAGCGTGAGTGCCATGGATGGTGTTCTCGTAAGGAGACGGGAGCGGATCCATAGTGGTGTATTGATATGGTGAATATGTGGACTCGTGTGCGCCACCTCAAAAGAGTTACTTGCAGTCGTAGCTCAGCATAGCCACCGAGTCAAAGCTGGCTTGCTGCAGTTAAACCCCACCACCCCTTTATTGATACCGATGCATATGTAGTTAGTTCTGATGTAAGTCTTGTTGGGTACATTTGTACTCACGTTTGCCTATATTATGTTTTGCAGAGAGACGTCAGTCTCGCTAGTAGTTCCGTGTGGACTTCGACGTTTAGCTTGTTACCTCAGCTGCGATCTTGTGCCCTCGGCAGGGTCTGGTAGATAGTCAGGCTTCTCAGCCTTTTTCATTTGTGGATGTCTGTACTCAGACATGTTAAGTTTCCGCATGTGCTTTGACTTGTATGCTCTAAATGTTGGGTCATGAGACCCATGTTTGTAGTATCTCGCTCCTCGGAGCCTAATGAATAAATACTTGAGTCGTAGAGTTATGTTGTGATGCCATGTTGTATTTACACATATCGAGCATATTGTGTGCATGATTGAAATTTTTGGTATGTGTGGGATCCGACAACCTAATTGTTTATCCTTGGTAGCCCCTCTTATGGGGAAATGTAGTCTTGTGCTTCCACGAGCCATAGTAGTCCGCTACAGCCCGGTACACCGGAATCCTGCTAGCCCAGCACTACTGCTCCAGAACGCTTGACTGGCCGGCATGTGCTTCACTTCATTCCTGTGTCTGTCCCTTCGGGGAAATGTCACGCGGTGACATCCGGAGTCCTGCCTAGCCTGCTACAGCCCGGTTCACCGGAGTCCTGTTAGCCCAGTGCTACAGCCCGGATTCGCACGCTGCTGATTGACATGCTCGATGTTGATTCATGTATGTCTGTCCCCGTAAGTTAGTGCCACTTTGGGTTCACGACTAGTCATGTCGGCCCGGGTTCTCTGTCATATGGATGCTAGCGACATTATCATATACGTGAGCCAAAAGGCGCAAACGGTCCCGGGCCATGGTAAGGCGACACCCGTGGGAATACCGTGCATGAGGCCGCAAAGTGATATGAGGTGTTACCGGCTAGGTCGATGTGACTTGGAATCAGGGTCCTGACAGCTTTGGTATCAGAGCCTGACTGCCTGTAGGATTACCAAGCCAAACTGATCGAAGTTGTGTCTAGAAATGCTTTAGTTATATAAGGGAATTGATTGTGGAAGGGAACGTAAGGCTCTTTTTACTCCTTATACCTTATGCCCTTCTGATCTGAGTCACCCTCTTCTTTTCTATGGGGTTTAAGTACTAGGCTTCTCGTCTATCTATCAGGATCACGTGTTACTAATCCGTAGACTTATAGGATTGTTGGTTTCAAGCCCCAGCTCGGTTCCTACTACTTCCATGTGTTGTAACTTGATCTCAGAACTTTGATTTTGTGATGTTGAGTGGTTATGCCACCATTTCTGTAGGATATGTCAAATCTTTTTAAGCATTTACAGGTTTCTAGATAGTCTAATGCACTCGCAATCATTCCTCCATGTTCCTGATGTCCATTTGGGCCAGATTAATCACACTAATCGGTGAGTTGAGGTACTCTGTTGCCTCGACATATATGTTGGAGCTATTATTATGACCCTAGGTGTCTTAGGGAGTCACCCAGTAATCTAGCCATGTTTTGTGTTCCAGGTGTGATGATTCTGGCCACCATTCTCAAAAGCATCCCGTGATGCCACTTAGTTTGTTAGTAGGCATTCTATTCGTGGGTTCTCGAACCCTAGATTCACCCTACTTCATGTTGATAGTGTTTGCTAGTTCCTTTAGGATAGTAGTAACCTTGTGACGGTCCTTGAGGTCTGTGGTATTTCCTTCTTCCAAATACCATGAACCATTAAGGCAGAAGTTATTCGAACCAAAAGATCACAATCAGAGTATCTTGAGGAGTTCTCCATTCATAATTGTGACTCTGCCAGTCCTACCCCTCTGCATGGGTTATCCGGAAGAAACATGTTGAACTTGGTTCGACATACTAATCTATGCATCCACAAGTCAGAAAGTTTTATGTTCCTTGAGTTGACCCTCCTCAGCTGTATTTCGACCCTAGTCTATCAATTGATAGTCAGGACTAGTTGTGCATTCCCGTTATCGATGCTTGTGATTCTTGTCGTTTGTCAAGCCATTCTATTGCGGAGTGACTAGGAGAAACAAACTCCAGCACCTCATCCATTTCTTGGAGTGGTCAAAGTAGTTGTACTCCGCAGATCAAAATGCCAATCCAGCTTTTGTTCTGTTCTACCTCGGAGTATTACCCCCTGTATGTTAGGATTGTCATGAGAATTGCACCATTTCTCACGAATTCTTGACGTAGTGATACTTCTCGCTATCATTACTCATTCCTCTGTCCCGTGTTGATGTAACCGGAATGCCGACAAGTGAACTGTGATGTGTGAAATCGATACTCCTAGCAATCCTGTTGCTTGGTAGTTAATGGACATTAATATCATTCTTAGAATGTTGGTTATCAAAACACTATTCTAGGATTGATCGTGCTACCTTGTCCTTATTTCTGGTGCACTTTTCGATCTTTGAGTTAGGATTGAATCCCTTGCTCATTTGATCATATCGTCTTGCCTGAAAAGCAAGATTGTTCTCGAGCTTAGTAACATATCGGTGGTTCGTGGTTTTTCGAATAGCTTCTAGGAAGTATCACCAGGTTGTCCCCTGACTGTTATATTGAGCTCTTGATCAAGATGGTTTCTTGCAAACCATCCCTTCTCCAAGAATCTGTGTTGGATACCCCTGAGCTAGTTGGTTTAGCCAAACAACAACTTGAAGAGTTGGAAGATAAAAGCTTGTCTGACTTAGTTCATGTCAAGGGATATCTTCTTGTGTAAGTGAGTGTTGAAGAAAGATGATATCTTCATTGATTGATCCTCGTGATCAATTGTTAGATTTATTGTCTTGTCCAAACCTTGACTTGAGTATGGGCTATCGTCAAGTCAAATCAAAACCAACGATGTTCGTAATGTTGACTTATTCGTGGTTGATCCCTCGAGCATACACCATTACATCTTTTGGTCTGACCAATACTATCACCGTGTTCACATGATGGTGGAAGTCCAGTGATATGGAAATTCCGATGAGTTGATGTTGAACCCATCAGCAGCATTTTGTCTCCCCCGTGATTCATGTTGAACATCAACCTAGTGTTGAAAACTTTGTAAGAAATGCCTTCGTGTTCCGTTCATGAAGCTTATGCTTGGATGAAAGAAGTGACTTTCTCCAAGTTCACGTGCTTTAGGTGTAAGTTGCCACCATGAATTTGAGAAAGGTTTGTTTTGCTTCCTTTGGAATCATCCCAAGTTAGTCATGCATTCATGTGAGGTATTCTATGGTTTGGTAGATTAATTACCTCCACTCCATTCGTATTCCCTAGCACACCAAGCCACTGATTGATTTGTTCAAGGAGAAGAAGTTCCTTCTTAAGAGCATGCCTTATGCAAGGACTTCAATATCCTCGTTGATGGTTCCCAACCAGAACTCGGTAGTGTTTCATTGTAAGACTACCATGTGGTCATGCTTGTCTGGGACAACGTGTTCACATGTTTGTAGCGGAACCCGCTCATGTTTTGGAGCTTGCTATCGTAGTTCATTTCCCGAGAATCTCGCTACACCATCTCATCGATTTGTGTTGCAAAACTTTCTTTTCCAGGCATGCTGTCTGAATTATTCCATTACCAACCAGATCTGAATCTCAGGCAGATATGATGGTTGGGACATTCCCAGCATTTGCATTTTGTTCCCAGCTTGCACCCACCTTTATGCCATTCTACTATGGTCTGCCTTCTTAGTAATTGGTATTCAGGGTCGTCCTCAAAAGTGGGCTTACCATGGGTCCCATCCATTTCCGGTGATAAGCAAAAATCATTCCTTGCTTTGTCTTCAACAAGGTAGTCCACATCATCCAATCTGGTCTGAGTATGCCATTCTTTTGTATTCATTTAAACGATCAGTTGTGAATTTCCTCAGGCTGGTATTAAGAGTTCCAATGATCTTTGTATCAAAAGAAATTCTTTTTGCCACTTAAGGGAATAACTCTACGAGTCACCTTCCCTAAGGTGCCCCGTTATGGAATCATGGCAATTTTTCCTTGCTACTTTGAAACCCTCGTCAAATTGTTTCTTCCGTCCCTCCTGATGCATGTTTTGCCTCTCAGCTCTAGAGATGTTTCTATGTTCCATTTCGTGAGTTGATCTTGTGATCATTAAGATGATCCTAAGTTGCTCGAACCTCAGGAAGATTCATTCTTCTAAAATTCTCCCTTTCTACTTGCTGTCATGTTGGATGTAGTTCTCAAAGCAAGACGTCAAGATCAAGGTGATGCAATGAATCAACACCCTCGAGAAAGACATCTGGATCGTGAAGATTGTGTTAGCTTGTGCCCCTCTATCTTCTTACCTCACGACTTGAATCTTGGGACGAGATTCTTGTTTAGTGGGGGTGAGTTGTCACATCCCTGGTTCTGGCAATGTCTAGTGCTAGCATCTGGTGTTGCATCATGTTTACTTTTCACAGAAAGCTGAAATGGGGACTGATAAACCCTAGCAGCAAATGAAATTCAACTAGGGTCAAAATTAAATCTTTTCAATGAACCCAAAATGCCCTTCATAAATGCCCATCATTTTTGAATTGGTCTAGAACCTCTTCCAAAAATGATGCACATATTTCTAGGCCATTCTGGATTTTTGAATTAACTCATATTGTATTTGGATTGGGGCATTTAAATACTATAAATATTTTTAAATGCTCCAACAATTTTGGAATTAGTTGAGGGCCTCTCGAATAATTCATTTAGTGCCCATAACTATTTTCAGAATTTTTAAAAGTGATTTGGTTTGAAAACCAAATTTAAACAAATTTGCATAAATAGAAAACAGAACAAAAATAGAATTAAGACAGAGAGGGAAACCTTACCTGGCGCTCACCTGCGGCCGAGCAAGCCGGCCTAGTCCACTGGCCCTTACCAGTCATCCCCTTCCCCACGCCAGGAGGACAGGGGCACGCGCCCGACACGCGCGGCCACGCGCTCGGCCACCTCCTGCCTGCTTGCCGCTGCTGGAGTCGGCCCCGAGCGCCACGGAACCCCCTGGAACCCCTCGCTCTCTTCCTCGCCCTCGTTCCCCTCCTCTGTCTCACTCTCTCACGCACGCCTGAACACGTCATCGCCGCCGCTCACTGCCACCCCGTCTATCATTCTCCCCTCGCCTCCCCGTGTTGTCCAAGACCTCCGCCGCGACGCCCTCGCCCTCCCCACCGAGCCACGCTTCGCCGGAGGCCCTGCATCGCCGCCATCTGGTCGTCTTCAACCTCGATACCCGCCGTACGCCGTTCGTCGATTCGCCTCGCTCCGGTCGCCCCCGAGCCCACTGATCTGCTCATCGACCTCCCTGTGAGCTCCGCCGCTTTTCCCCTCTCTTCCCCGCGTCATTTTCGCCCTCTAGCCGCAGCCCCGAGATCACCCGAGGCCGCCGTCCGCCATGACCGGCGAGCCCATGCTCTCGAGCTTCTCCTACTCGCTCCAGGGGTACTGATATGCTCCTGGCGCCTCCAGGGGGCTGCCTAGCCACTCCGTTGGCTCGCCCGAGCACTGCAGCCCCGCGCTCGCGCTATCCCGAACTCTGGCCGCCGCTATTGTCATCGCCGGCACCGCCACAGACCACCCCAGGTCCAGCCACCACCACCATCGGATGCACCCAGCTACGGGCGTTCCAACGCGCCCGGACGCGCGACCTCTCGTCGTCAGAGTTGGCCGGACGGGCGACGCCGTCGTGCTGTGCTTAGCACCGACGTTTAGCCGTCGACGTGGCACCATCATTAGCAGTTAATGACCCCGCTAATTAACCCACACTCTCGCTGACATGCGGGCCCCGCTGCCTAACTAACCAGCTAACAAAAATAGATTAAGATTAATCTAAACACAGTGGCCCCACGCGTCGGTGTTGACCTCACTGACGTGGCCGTTGACCGGACCCACTTGCCTGTGACACTAAATGTGACTGGGTCACTGACCAGTGCGTCCCACTGGTTAGGTTTGACCTGGACCGTGCCCCGTTGACCTGTTGACGTCATGATGATATCAGGCTAACGCAGTAATCCATTTCTGGAATTTAAATAAATCTTAAATTATTTATTTATTTCAGAAAATATCCAAAACTTTGAAAAATCATAGAAAATAATCTATAACTCCAATGGAAATAAGTTATATATGAAAAATGATCAGAAAAATATGAGGAATCTGTTTATGCCATGTTCATGCATGTTTGAGCAAGTTAACATCACTGTTTAGGACAAACTAGGTAAATGGCATTTGATTTTTCATATATGAAGTTTGAATTTGAACCTTGGGTTCAAACCAACTTCATCTAATCTGGACTCTAGTTGCATTAGCTCAAACACAAGCATATTGCCATGTCATGTTCATGCATCATATTGTTGCATTGCATTGATTGTGCCCTTCTCTATTGCCGGTAACCATCCCCTCTCAGTAGACGATGTTTCCGACGACGTGATCGATGACAGTGATGAAGAGCTATATTATCTTCAGAAGTGCCAGGCAAGAAAAAACCCCTTGTTCATTCCGATACAATCCCACTCTCTCGCTCCTGCTCTCTTTTATTGCATTAGGAATACAGCGATTCAACTGTTACATGTTGCGATAGTTGAACCCCTTTCCTCTGCATGACCTGTCATTGCCACGGTAAATAGATGAAACCCACTAGCATGAGTAGGATGTGTTTGAGCCCTGATGTGCCTACTCATTCATGCTTGCTTGTCATGCCTGCTATTGCTTAGAGTTGTGCCAGGTCTGATTCATCGGGGGTGAATTGGAAAGTGGTGAACATGTCCTACTGTTGAGAGCTAAGTGTGTGAACACGATTTGGTAAAGGTAGCGGTGAGAGGCCATGTAGGAGTACATGGTGGGTTGTCTCATTGCAGCCGTCCTCAGGAACTGAGTTCTGTGTTTGTGATCCATGAACAGTTACTACCACACATTGGACTCCGGGCGCTCCAAGCTCTCTCGACTTATTAATCAACCTGATCTCTGTCCAGGAGTTGCAACTAGTTTTTGGTGTTTGTAGGTAGTGTTAGTAGTCTACCAAGTGGCACCCGGTACAGGTGGGCTTGGGACAGACTAGGCACAGTGGCACGGTGTACCAAGTGGCACCGGATGGTGGGCTTGGGAACCCTGCTCACATCGTTTGGGGCCGTGAGCGACACCCGGCCGGATCTCCTTGCGGATGGAACCCGAATAGGCGATAAACCTGGACGAGAGACTTGTGTGGTTAGTCAGGTCGTGGCCGACTCCCTCGCCAGGCTTCCGCTTGAAGGTTGCCGAGATACACGATGTGTACATGGTGGTAAGTGGCGAGAGCGTGTGTGAAGAAGTACACCCCTGCAGGGTTAACATCATCTATTCGAATAGCCGTGTCCGCGGTAAAGAACTTCTGGGTTGCCTGTACAG
Organism: Aegilops umbellulata; assembly: GCA_032464435.1. Taxonomy (NCBI): domain Eukaryota; kingdom Viridiplantae; phylum Streptophyta; class Magnoliopsida; order Poales; family Poaceae; genus Aegilops; species Aegilops umbellulata. The sequence goes on from CP136058.1 coordinate 340,783,633, forward strand.
TTCATAGACAAGTGAAAGTGGATACTCTAAAATGCGCAAGATAAGCATGAGTGCCATGGATGGTATTCTCGTAAGGAGACGGGAGCGGATCCATAGTGGTGTATTGATATGGTGAATATGTGGACTCGTGTGCGCCACCTCAAAAGAGTTACTTGCAGTCGTAGCTCAGGATAGCCACCGAGTCAAAGCTGGCTTGCTGCAGTTAAACCCCACCACCCCTTTATTGATACCGATGCATATGTAGTTAGTTCTGATGTAAGTCTTGCTGGGTACATTTGTACTCACGTTTGCCTATATTATGTTTTGCAGAGAGACGTCAGTCTAGCTAGTAGTTCCGTGTGGACTTTGATGTTTAGCTTGTTACCTCAGCTACGATCTTGTGCCCTCGGTAGGGTCTGGTAGATAGTCAGGCTTCTCAGCCTTTTTCATTTGTGGATGTCTGTACTCAGACATGTTAAGCTTCCGCATGTGCTTTGACTTGTATGCTCTGAATGTTGGGTCATGAGACCCATGTTTGTAGTATCTCGCTCCTTGGAGCCTAATGAGTAAATACTTGAGTCATAGAGTTATGTTGTGATGCCATGTTGTATTTACACATATCGAGCATATTGTGTGCATGATTGAAATGCTTGGTATGTGTGGGATCCGACAACCTAGTTGTTTATCCTTGGTAGCCCCTCTTATGGGGAAATGTAGTCTTGTGCTTCCACGAGCCATAGTAGTCCGCTACAGCCTGGTACACCGGAGTCCTGCTAGCCCAGCACTACTGCTCCGGAACGCTTGACTGGCCGGCATGTGCTTCACTTCGTTCCTGTGTCTATCCCTTCGGGGAAATGTCACGCGGTGACATCCGGAGTCCTGCCTAGCCTGCTACAGCTCGGTTCACCGGAGTCCTGTTAGCCCAGTGCTACAGCCCGGATTCGCACGCTGCTGATTGACATGCTCGATGTTGATTCATGTATGCCTGTCCCCGTAAGTTAGTGCCACTTTGGGTTCACGACTAGTCATGTCGGCCCGGGTTCTCTGTCATATGGATGCTAGAGACATTATCATATACGTGAGCCAAAAGGCGCAAACGGTCCCGGGCCATGGTAAGGCGACACCCGTGGGAATACCGTGCGTGAGGCCACAAAGTGATATGAGCTGTTACCGGCTAGATCGATGTGACTTGGAATCGGGGTCCTGGCATGTGCCCTCAATTCCATCTGTGTTCCTCACCAGAGCGCACCTGTTCACGGGTATATAAACCATCACACCCTCTGTGGGCGACACCCATCTTCCGCTTCGCCGGTGCCACTCCATCTTCCTCTTTGTTTGCACCACTCCACCCTCCCCCCTTGGCCGATGACACTTCATCTTTGAAAGCACCCATCCTCCTCGCGGACCTTTCGCAGTCAAGAGCAACGAAGACCGCATCGAGAGAGATTTACGGGAGAGGGTGCGGGTCTATTCCAAGTGGGTCGAGGAGGACACAGTCGGTAAGGCTTGAATCAGTAGTGGAGCGAGCACGTCTCCACGACGCTGCCTTGTCCACATGTCGATAGTCGCCTTCGGAGAAATGGATGCCACGCTCATGCAACACTTCATAGATGTGGCCTGGTTCCACATCCAAGACGAACAAAAGTTTGTAGACCATGGAAGCCGCTGAAGCATAGCCGCTTGCGAGATACTTCCAAATAGAAGAAAAGCTCGAACTAGATGGGGAGGGAAGTCCACATTGTACTAGAAATTGTTATTGCTGAAATCTTACCTATAAACTTTGATTTTGAAATCAAGTTTGAAGCTTCAATTGTGTTTGATGAGACGGGAAAGAAATAAATCTTATTATGCAACGACAAAATGGGACCGCATGAGAAAAAAAGACTATATAAGGAGGGAGGCAAGGTAGCCCACAAGGGTGGCGCCCCCCCCCCTCCCCAAGGGAGGAGTTCGAATTGGATTAGGGGAGGGGGCGTGGCCCCCCTTTCCTTCTCCTTCTCCCTCTCCTTCCACCTTTCCCCCTCCGATAAAAGGAAGGGGGCCAAATTGGACTAGGAGCCCAAGTGGGACTCCTCCCACTTGGCGCGCCCCTAGGCCGGCCTCCTCCCCTCTCCCTCCTTTACATACAGGGGAGAGGGGCGCCTCTAAGAGACATCAATTGTTCTTAGCCGTGTGCGGTGCCCCCTTCCACTGTTTACTCCTCCGGTCATATTGTCGTAGTGCTTAAGCGAAGCCCTGCACGAATCACTTCACCATCACCGTCACCACGCCGTCGTGCTGACGGAACTCTTTTTGATCAAAAGGGGTTTCCCCCACCCCATTTTTATTAGAAAACGGGGCTGACAAAACTCTCCCTCGACACTTTGCTGGATCAAGACTTCGAGGGACGTCATCGAGTTGAACGTGTGCAGTACTCGGAGGTGCCATACGTGCGGTGCTTGATCAGTTGAATCGAGAAGACGTTCGACCACATCAACCGCATTAAGCGAATGCTTCCGCTTTCGGTCTATGAGGGTACGTGGACACACTCTTCTCCTCTCGTTGCTATGCATCTCCCAGATTGATCGTAGGAAGTAGGGACTCCAGTTGTAGAAGCTCTAAGCACTATTAAAGATTCTCTCGTTGCTTGCCTTGAGGACATATTCAGGTCGGTTTAGAAGATACTCCCTCCATTCAATATTATAAGATATTTTGAATATTTCAATATAAACTACATATAGACTAAAATTAGTGAACAAACACACGAAAACGTGCCTACATACATCTAATTTAGAAAAAAGTTACAACATCTTATAATAGTGAACAGAGGGAGTACTTACTAAAATGCCCTAAGAAGATGCCATTGTTGCCTGCCATAAAGGCACATGTTAGGGTCAGCTTGGGAGATGCTTACTACAAAAGCCCTAGGGCAAGTCCGGTAGTTATCCTAAAATTACTCTCTTATATATGAAAGCAAGGGACTTCCTAAAACAATTATCCTCTAATTTTGTTCAATTCCAACAAGTCTCATAAATCATATTTCCTATTTAATATTTTAAAATATCACTTAACCACCATTTAAAACCATTATAAGTCGATCCTCTACCCAACCTTCATCGACACCTCTCTGGACACCATTCCCTGCACCTTAGGCGATGCCACGACAACACTGAACCACCAACGAGGATGGCGCTGGCTCTCTCTCTCTCCCTTTTTCTCTCTAGATCATCCTATCGGGTTCAATCAAAAAAGGGGAAGGAAACAAAGCCATAGTGACACCCTTGGTTTCCATCTGAAAAATAAAATAGGGGAGACAAGACGGAGTGGCAGCATGGTGGCACAGAAGGAGAGTTCTAGACATTGTCATTAGCGTGGTTGCAAACCTAGAAGGGGATCAGAGGGTCGAGCACTGCTAGAATTTCCCTAGGAAGTGTTAGAGACAGGTTTCACCCCTCTTCTTTTCCCTAAAATGTCGATCGGCTGGGCAAAAGGGCACAGCTGGACTTGGCCTAGAAATTGATGGCAACATTTTTTTCTCTTGTTCCCTAAAAGGTCATCGGGGAAGCATGGCTCAGAGGAAGTCTAGCAGAGTCACGATATCGTCTGGATCGCCATACAACCCATCAGTTTAGCGATTGAGGCTTTAAAAACCGGTCTTGGTCTCGACCTATATAATTTATGAAGCGCGCTCCAATTCAAGCTCACAAGTCTCCATACTTGGAGGCTGGGGTGCTAATATGGAGCATGCTTCAAACCCAGCCACTAACACAAGAGGGAATTTTCAGCATGTTTCCTTTCTCTTGAGCCTAATCTTGTGAAAGGCGCTACCCGTTAGTTTGGCGATCGAGGCTCGAAAACATTGTCATGGTCTCGACACGTATAATTTATGGAGTGTGCTCCAACTAAAGCTTCAAAAAACCGGTCTTTGTCTCGACCCTTATAATTTATGGAGCGCTCTCCAATTCAAGCCCACAAATCTCCATATTTGGAGGCTGGGGTGCTGATATGGAGTGCGCTTCAAACCCAACCACTAACACATGAGGGAAGTTTAAGCATGTCTTCTTCCTTTCGAGCCTAAGGCGCCACCGTCCATACCACTACCCGTTAGTTTTGGCGATCAATGCTTGAAAAAATGGTCTTGGTATCGACCCGTATAATTTATGTAGTGCGCTCCAATTCAGACCTCGAAAAACCGGTCTTGGTCTCGATCCGTATAATTTACGGAGCGTGCTCCAATTCATGCCCACAAGTCTTCATATTTGGAGGCTGCGGTGTTGATATGGAGCGTGCTTCAAACCCAACCACTAACACAAGAGGGAAGTTTAAACATGTCTTCTTCCTCCCGAGCCTAATTTTGTCAAAGGCGCAACCATCCATACGACCGTTGTTCTGCTCCTGCCGAAAGTGCACACTTTTTCACTAGGAAGCATGCACATTAATGGCCGATGCCGTGTTTCGCACCCGTGCCCTCAATTCCATCATTGTTCCTCACGAGAGCGCACCTGTTCACGGGTATATAAACCATCACACCCTCTGTGGGCGGCACCGATCTTCCGCTTCGCCGGCCACACTCCATCTTCCTCTTTGTTTGCACCACTCCACCCCGCTTCGCCGGTGACACTCCATCTTCGAAAGCACCCATCCTTCTCTGGGTGCGGGTCTATTCCAAGTGGGTCGAGGAGGACACACTCGCTAAGGCTTGAACCAATAGTGGAGCGAGCACGTCTCCACGACGCTGCCTTGTCCACATGTCGATAGTCGCCTTCAGAGAAATGGATGCCACGCTCACGCAGCACTTCGTAGATGTGGCCTGGTCCCACATCCAGGACGAACAAAAGTTTGTAGATCATGGAAGCCGTTGAAGCATCGCCGCTTGCCAGATCACTTCCAAATAGAAGAAAAGCTCGAACTAGATGGGGAGGGAAATCCACATCGTACTAGAAATTGTTGCAGCTGGAATCTTACATGTAAACTTTGATTTTGAAATCAAGTTTGAAGCTTCAATTGTGTTTGATGAGATGGGAAATAAATAATTCTTATTATGCAACGACAAAATGGGACCGCATGAGAAAAAAGACTATATAAGGCTAAAATATACTAAGAGCATGATTAATAATATAGCTAACCGCTGGTTATAGCATGGTGTCATGTCATATATAACCAATGTAATAGCCAACATGTATATTATATTCAAATACAAGGGAGTACTACTTTTTAACATATGGTCCTCCTTTCGCTCTCATAAAGGTTCCTGTAGCGCGTGCTGCTGGCTGTAAATCTACAACCCGCATCTCTTCTCTCTTCTATTCTCTCTCTTCCAACTAAGCAAATAAGGAAGCTATAAGTAATGCAACTATGAATCTCATGAAGAGTTCGATCCTGGCTCAGGATGAACGCTGGGGCTATCGAGCACCGTAGGTCAACTCGGCTTAAAATACCACAGTTGAAGCAAGGCATGAACATACCCAAGAAAAAAAAGGCATGAACATACCCAAGAAAAATCGGTGTTTGGCAGCATCAACAGCAATCTAAAAAAAATATAAAACAAAATTTACACAAATACTCTTTCTATAAAAAAAACGTTCAGGCTGAGTGATGCATCCAGCCACTAGGTAAAGCTAACTACATGGCTCAGCCTGAGATGATCGGGCAAGTGAAACGAGTCAGAGCACGCAGTGGATTCTAACGTTTTCAATGTTGTAACGTCGGGACTTGTGGTGGATAAGCTGGAGCCCGTCGGCGCAGCGGACCACCTCCGCGCCAGTCAAGAGAGTTTGCACACCCCCATTTCCACCCAAACTCCTAATATTCTCCACCTCGTCCTCCTCCTGGCGCGCAGACCTCTTCTTCCTGCAGTGGGTCGCGATGCAAAACTTGCCTGAGCCCAGGTTCACCAAGGCACGCCCCACCGGCAGCAACTCATCAGGCAGGAGACCGAGGTATTCCCAGTCATGCAGGGGCGAAGGAGCAGATTCCGCCATGGCAGAGGACGAAAGGTCAAATGCAGACAAGCGATTTTGAGGGGTGCCATTGCCAGGGGCCTGGAGGCCGAACCAGAGCCCGAGCTCAGGGACATACTCTGCTGCGCGATGGAAGGGCAGCACCCAGCTGCCAGTGTGGCTCCACACCTCCCTCGAAACATCAAAGGTGTAGGTGCCGTGCTTGGACGACGCGCATATGGCGTCGGAGCTGTCGATCACCCCCGCGGCAACGAGAGGGCTGCCGCGGGAAGGCGGGGGCGGCAGAGGCCTCCAGTACCACTTATTGTACAGCAAAGGGTAGGTAGATAAGCCAACCTTGCAGTAATTGAAGAACTCAAAGCTGTCGTCCATGCTGTTCAGGACGTAGAGGCCGTGGTCATCTTCGTGGTCCAAGAAATTGCCGTTGATGCGTCGGTCCCTAATGGACAAGGTGATGGAATCATACGGCTTGCAGAAGTATGATCGGGGCGTGAGGACGAAAGACTTGGTGCCCGTATCTGTGAGTTACATCACATGCTATATATTAGGCTGAATCGAGTTCGTCGAGTCTGTACAGGATAGCCGAAGTATAAGGTGATTCCTTAGTCGTTTTCCATCCAATCTCTAGGAGTTAAATAGAGTCCTAAACCAGATTGACTTGTGATCTGGGTCACGTCGTGTTGGGCAAGTTAGGAGGCCGTGTTGGACGTGAGGTCGGTTCATTGAGCCATATATAAAGCAAAGGAAACGAGATTGAAAAGCTGCGAATTTGGGCAGCACCAAAACCATCGTCTCTGTCCTTATTTTCTTAAGCTAGCTACTTCACGTTTTGATCTGGGAACTAACCATTGGTAATCAGAGCTTCGGCGTGGAGGTAGCCAGCGTGCACGTATCTTCTCGGCGGAAGGAACTCATCGAGGAGGATCGTGCAGTCCGGGGCGGAAGGTACTCGCCCAGGGCGGGAGAAACTCATCCAGGGCGGAAAGAACACGCCCAGGACAGGAGGAACTCGTCCAGAAGCAGCCTGCATCAGCGATGGCGGACAAGACGAAGAGCCCAGAGAAGCGTCCGGCGCCGCTAAATTACTTGCAGTGCCCGGGTCGCAGTACCCACTATTCGATCGTGAGAATTTCAGGGTCTGGCAGGTCCTGATGGAGTGCGCCCTCCGAGGCAATGAGCTGTGGGACGCCGTCGATCCCGGCGGTAATGCTTTCAAGAAAGATGGAGCAGAACATCGCAAGGATAGACAGCCAGCATCGGCAATTTACTCTGTGATGCCAATGGATGTCTTGCAGCATCTGATCTTAAAGGAAACAGCCAAAGAAGCATGGGACGCCCTGAAGGTTCTGTACGAGGGGCATGCTCGTGTTAAGCAGGCTAACCTGCAAACTATGTTGAGGAATTACGAGACGCTAGTGATGGCTGATGATGAAACCGTAGATGCCTTCGCGTCACGGGTGGTCACACTTGTCAACGGAATTCGTGCCCTTGGCGAAAATCTGACGGAAACATCTGTTGTCTGGAGATTCTTGCGCGCTGCGCCTCCTCGGTATATGCAGATCGTGACTGCAATTGAGCAGTGCGTCGATTTGGAGACGCTTAGTATCGACGACCTAGTCGGACACTACAAGGCGCACGACGAACATATGCGTTACAGCCAAGGAGATGCAAAGCATGATGAGCAAGTAATGCTCACCCTGGCACAGTGGCAAGCACTAAGCTTAAGGGAAAAGAAGGGAGGCGGCGAGGCATCCGGCAGCGGCTCGAAGCAGGACTGGGCACCACGAGATCAAAACAAGAAGGGCACCGGTGCCGACGGTGCTCCAAAGAAAAAGAAATTTGACAAGCGCAAGATAAAGTGCCACAATTGTGGCCTGATGGGGCACTTCAAGTCGGAGTGCCGGAAACCCGTAAAGGAGCGGGCGTATGTTGCCAAGAAAGGCGACAAGGATGACGATCCGGCGAACCTCCTGTTATGTGAGATATGCGAGTACACAGAGGATGACACGCAGCCAGAGGAAGTTGAGACCGTCACACTTGTGGAGAAAAAAGTATATCTCCATGAGGAAGAAGAGAAGAGGGCCGGCAATGTTTGGTACTTGGACAGAGGCGCTAGCAACCATATGACAGGGGACAGTGCACAGTTCTCTGTGTTGAGTGCAGCAGTCAACGGAACAGTCAGGTTTGGCGATGGCACGACGGTCCCAATCAAAGGTAAAGGGACTGTCATCTTCGAGTCAAAGAGTGGTGAGCATAAGGTGCTTACAGATGTGTATTACATCCCCCGTCTAAAGACAAACATTATCAGTCTAGGACAGCTTGAGGAGCGTGGGTGTAAAATTGTGCTCGAGGATGGATACCTATGGGGGTATGACCGTGATAGAAAACTGATGATGCGTGTGAAGCGGTCGAGGAACAGGCTATATGTTTTGAACCTAGACCGTGCTGATCCGGTGTGTCTGTTGGCAAACTTTGATGAAGAAGCTTGGAGGTGGCACTCACGCTATGGTCATCTTAATTTCCATGCCCTACGGTAGCTCGGCCAGAAGAATATGGTACGAGGGCTGCCAGGTATAGATCATGTTGATCAGCTATGCAATGGTTGTCTCGTTGGCAAGCAGCGGCGAGCCGCGTTCCCGAGGGAGGCAAAGTTTAGAGCTTCGAAGGTACTGGAGCTTGTTCATGGTGACTTGTGTGGACCAATCACACCAGCGACTCCTGCAGGGAAGAAGTATTTCTTGCTGATTGTTGATGATTTCAGTCGGTACATGTGGCTAGTACTATTGAAGACCAAAGATGAGGCTTTGGAAGCTTTCAGGAAAATCAAGACTGCCGCTGAGGTGGAGTCAGAAGAGAAGCTGAAAGCATTGCATACAGATCGTGGTGGGGAATTTAACTCTAATCAGTTCAAAGCATACTGTGAGAAACATGGCATTAAGCGGTACTTGACGGCACCCTATACTCCGCAGCAGAACGGCGTTGTGGAGCGCAGGAATCAGACCATAGTTGCAATGGCAAGAAGTATGCTGAAAAGCAAGAATTTGCCAGGAAAGTTCTGGGGAGAAGCCGTGACTACCGCAGTGTATTTACTCAATAGAGCTCCGACGAAGAGTGTTGTCGGAAGAACGCCGTATGAAGCATGGTGCGGCAGAAAACCCACAGTCGACCACCTCCGCACGTTCGGATGCATAGCACATGTGAAGACCGTGGGAGGGCATGTTAGGAAGTTGGCGGACAGGAGCTCCCCAACTATCCTACTCGGTTATGAAGCCGGGTCCAAAGCATATCGAGTCTACAATCCCATGACGAAGAAAGTGCAAGTGTCACGTGACATAGTATTTGATGAAGAAAAGGCATGGAATTGGGACGACGCAGCAGTAGCAGATCGCCCCACGCAAGGTGATGATATTTTCATTGTGACATATAATCACATCAACCATGCAGGCCATGACCATGACGACGACGGGCACGGAGATGGCCATGATGTCGACGACGACAACGACGACCTAGGTGACGGTGCGCCGGCTACTCCATCAGCACAAACAAAAGTGCCAAGTTATGGGTCGTCGAGCTGCTCCTCACCATGGGTGGACGATCCATGGTGGACTGAAGACGGCGACACAGGATCGGCTACTGGTGGTGCAGCACCAAGTGCCACGGTCGACACGCAGCAGCCAACAATGTCCACAACAGTAGATGAAAACTCTCCAAGTTCAGTGGGACGAAGCATGGTGGCTGGGTCCCCTGAGCGGACTCCGGGAAGAGCACCAACGCCAGTGAAACTCCGGCGAGTCCTAGATCTCTACCCTAAGGAGGCCCTTCGGAAGATCAATCCTGTGAGGATGAAAAAGGTCAGAAGGGAGTGTCTACTCATCACAGAAGAACCAGCCACGTTCGAGGAGGCGAACGAAGAAGAATCATGGCGTAAAGCTATGGATGACGAGCTTGGTTCAATCCAGGAGAATGACACATGGAGTCTTGTTAATCTTCCTGATGGGCACAAAGCAATAGGTCTCAAGTGGGTCTTCAAAGTTAAAAAGGACTCACAGGGTGCCGTGGTGAAGCATAAGGCTCGTTTGGTAGCCAAAGGATATGTTCAGCAGCAGGGTGTAGATTTTGAAGAAGTATTTGCTCCAGTTGCAAGAATGGAATCAGTACGGTTGTTGATTGCTCTAGCAGCCCAAGAAGCTTGGTTTATATGGATGTGAAGTCTGCGTTTCTGAATGGAGAACTAGAGGAAGAAGTGTACGTGAAGCAGCCCACTGGTTTTATCAAGAAGGGAGAAGAGCATAAAGTATTCAAATTGCACAAAGCTTTGTATGGCTTGCGGCAGGCACCTAGGGCATGGAATACCAAACTTGATAGCACCTTGATTTCACTCGGTTTTGTGAAGTGTCCGCTTGAGCACGCTATGTACAAGAGAGGCACCGGTTCAGACTGTCTCCTTATTGGCGTGTATGTAGATGATCTCTTGATCACAGGAGCTGATGAAAGGGAAATTGGAAGGTTCAAGAAGCAAATGAAGGAATTATTTAAAATGAGTGATCTGGGCTTGTTAAGCTATTACCTCGGGATCGAGGTGCGTCAAAGTAAAGACGGGATCACATTGTGCCAGGAGGCATATGCCATGGAGATCTTGCAGAATTGTGGCATGTAGGATTGTAATCCTTCGCAAACGCCTATGGAGGCGAGGCTCAAGTTGAGCAAGAGGAGCAAGGCGCCGACTGTTGATTCAACCGAGTACCGAAGTATTGTCGGAAGTTTACGATATCTTGTGAACACTAGGCCAGATTTGGCATACTCGGTTGGCATAGTAAGCAGGTACATGGAGAACCCTACCACTGAGCATTTGACTATTGTGAAACAGATTTTGAGATATGTGAAAGGGACTCTGAAGTATGGCTGCAAGTACACAAGGAAGAAGGAGGACAAATCACTTCTAGTGGGCTATAGCGATAGTGACTTGGCAGGGGATGTAGATGACCGAAAGAGTACATCGGGCGTTGCATACTTTCTGGGAGAAAATCTGATCACTTGGTTATCGCAGAAGCAAAAGGTGGTTGCTCTCTCATCTTGTGAAGCCGAATACATTGCAGCAGCGACAGCGGCATGTCAAGGAGTGTGGCTCAGTAGACTCCTTGCTGCTTTGACGAACCAGCAGCCATAACAAGTAAAGCTTAGAGTTGATAACAAATCCACAATATCATTGTGCAAAAACCCTGTTCATCATGATCGCAGCAAGCATATTGATATAAGGTACCATTACATCAGGGAATGTGTAGAAGAAGGCAAGGTGGAGGTGGATTATGTCAGCACTAAAGATCAACTTGCAGATATTCTAACGAAGTCGTTGGGAAGACTGAAGTTTCAGGAGATGCACGAGAAGATTGGAGTCGTGGTTGTTAAGTAGTCGCATTTGTGCTTAGGGGGGTGAATGTGAGTTACAGCACATGCTATATATTAGGCTGAATCGAGTTCGTCGAGTCTGTACAGGATAGCCGAAGTATAAGGTGATTCCTTAGTCGTTTTCCATCCAATCTCTAGGAGTTAAGTAGAGTCCTAAACCAGATTGACTTGTGATCTGGGTCACGTCGTGTTGGGCAAGTTAGGAGGCCGTGTTGGACGTGAGGTCGGTTCATTGAGCCATATATAAAGCAAAGGAAACGAGATTGAAAAGCTGCGAATTTGGGCAGCACCAAAACCATCATCTCTGTCGTTATTTTCTTAAGCTAGCTACTTCACGTTGTGATCTGGGAACTAACACCGTATTGTAGACTGAGGAATTGCAGGAAGGGTCGACGAACATGACGCTGGTCTCTCCGACCTCGGACAGGAGGGAGAAGGAGCGCATGTTGCTGGCGGCGACGGTGCTGGGCGGCGTCGAGAAGTTGACCAGCGATCTTGGCAGGCGCTTGCAGGTCGAGATCGTCGATGGCGAGACTCCCCCGTGCTTCTTCTTCATCTTCTTCCTTGCGTTCGCGTCTTCATGGGCTGTTGCTGCGTCCTTTGTTGTCGGGTAGAAGAGGTGAGTGGAGAGGTTGATGCGGCACAGCGAATACATTCTACTGCCATACTCGTGCAGGACCATATTCAGAAACTTGCGACCCATCGCACCAGCTGCTCCTCCAATATCCTGAGTCCCAAAGAGATTGGACTTAGATACATCCGGAATACTGTCGTAGAGAAATCAAAAGGATGCCAAAGTTCATACCTGCAGCTGCAGCAGTAATATGCAGTTCTCTGAGCCTCCGGTTTTGCACTCTAGATCTAGATCCTTCGGAGCCCGAACTAATCCCTAATTTTCAGAAGAGAGAAGTGCATATTACACCCCACCAACTCTAGCCCTAGTCTAATATACACCCCCAACTCCAATACCGTCTAATATACACCCCCCAACTCTCAAAACCGGCTAGAATTCAACCCTCCCCTCCCCGTTGACCGGTTTTGACTGAGTGAACAGTAAAAATAAAATTTTAAAAACCATAAATACTTTTTTTTTGAAAAAATTCAAAAAAGTTCCAAGTTTTACCGTGTGAACAGTAAATTTAAAAAAATCACCTTTTCAGCATGTTTGGACACCTGAGTAAATTTAAGATGTTTGTAAATTCTATTTTTTTTTTCAAAATTTCAGCTTGGTGAACAGTAAAATCGATTTTTTTAAAACCCATTTTTTTTGCATGGATGATGTTTGAGCGCGTGGTGTTTTTTTTGGATTTTTTTCCCGAAATACTGTTCACCATGCTGAAATTTTTGAATTTTTTTCGAATTTACGGACATCTCAAATTTACTCAGGTGTCCAAACATGCTGAAAAGGTGATTTTATTTTTGAATTTCTGTTCACGCGGTGAAAAAACTTGAAACTTTTTTGAAATTTTTTTAAAAAAATATTTTTTACTTTTAAAATTTTATTTTTACTGTTTACTCAGTCAAAACCGGTCAAACTGGGTCAAAATCGGTCAACAGGGAGGGGAGGGTTGAATTCTAGCCGGTTTTGAGAGTTGGGGGGTGTATTTTAGATGGTATTGAAGTTGAGGGGTGTATATTAGACTAGGGCTAGAGTTGGGGGGTGTAATATGCACTTCTCTCTTTTCAGAACAAGAAGCTCTGCCGTGCAGCCATAGATATGAATCACGCACGCACGAGAGCAGGGCAGGGAAGGCTTAAGCTGCTCGATCAGCGGGACAAGCTGCTGGATCCAGCCATGGCCTGCTGAGCTTTTGGAGGTGATCAGATGGGTTGGAGACGCCGGGTAGAATAGAATGCGGCGGCGTTGCGAGTAGGCGCGGCGAAAATGGGCTACACGAGTCTCCAGTTGTCGCTGGGCTGGGCCAACCAGGATAAATAGCCCACGGAGAGGCTGCTTTCCTCCCTGAAATCACCCAATTACTCTTTGCAAAGATCACTTTCAACTTAGACACGACAAGTAACGCACTGTAGACGTGTCACTTATCACAACCCCAGAGTTTTTTTTTTCATAAATTCGTTTAACAAAATGTTTTATCTCCTAAATCGTGCGTCCAATCTCGAACCGCTTTCACTGTTGGATTTCACGCGTCAAGATCTTCAAAACTAGATCTCATGTTGATAAATTTTGATAAACTTATTTTTTACAAAAAAAGATGAAAGAAATCGTACCAATAAGTTCTTTTTTTTCCTTTTCTGAAGAGGCACGAGTGTGCCTCTCGCGAAAGCAAGTCCCTACATGCACGAGAAGTAAATCCGTGTTTCTCACGGAAGGAAAAAAACGCATTTTTTCCCGCGGAAGTAAATCCGCGCATCCACGAGACTTAACCACGTGCCTCTCGCGGAAAAAAAGTATATGTTTTGTTTCACTTTCGAGAGGCACTGTCGCGGAAGGAAAAAACACGTTTTTCCTTTTCTAAGAGGCACAACTATTTTTTTCTTTTCTTTTCTTTTCTGAGTGCCTCTCACAGAAGTAAATCCATACCTCTTGCGAAAGAAAAAAACGCGTTTCTCGCATAAAAAATTAGAATTTGTTTGGTCCTAAACCAAAAAAAAACAGGGAACGGCCAATTTGAAAAAAAGCATCTAAAGGCAGAAAACACGTACATAAAAATAAAAGTAAATAAATTCGTAGGGAGCAAATGACTACACAGCTTTTTGGCAAAAACAACATACAATGAGTATATATAATGCAGAAAAAATCATAAACACATACATATGACTACACAAGTTTGAATTGACTACACATGAATGAATTCCTGGCACGGCCACTGCGTCAGAGTATGACACGTGATGACAGCTGAGGACGCGCTAAGTGGCACGCTCCCATCCCACCCAAAATGACCGTTGTGGAGGCTCCAAAGAAGTACCCTAAGCAGACAAACAATGCTACATCAATGAAGGATTACTTAAGCTTTACGGGCTAATCTTTAGGATTATAGGCGGGAGGGGCTCCACCCGGTGAAAATCAGGGGGTGAAGAGAATTTTATGGGAAGTCACGTAATAGTCCTATAATAGCCCCGTGTGTTTAGCATTTTCACTAACTAGATGCTCTGATGGGTGTGCACGGTTGTTGGTCGAGCCGAGAGTCTCAATGCCTGTCGTTAGATGGTAAAATGTTTTGCTTCAAACTGGTGATCATAACATGATTGTTGTCTCGTGATAAAAAAAGCAATCACGCTGTGGAGGCCCTGACCTCATGTAGGCCGGCGCTAAGAGCATCTCTAGCAGGCCCCTTGAAACGGGGTGGCCGTAAAAATCGGGCGACTATACGGGTTTGGCTCGTTTTTTGGGTTAGATCAGAGCTTGTATAGTCGGCCGGACCGTACATTTTTTTACAGTGGCCCGCAAACCGCTCCCTCGGCAGTATATGTAAGGGTTTGCGGCTGAAATACGGATCGAAACCCTATCCGGGCGTGCCGCAATTCCCAATCCCCCTCTCGATTTCTCGTCGCCGACGACTTCAATTCCCCCTCTCCCCTCTTGATGTGGCACGGAATGTGATCGGTGGGCTGCAGTGCCGACAGTGGCGTCAACCCCGAGCGGAGGCGATGCGCCACCGCCGACGCCGCGAGAAAAAGGAGCGCCCGTAGGTGCACCAACAACAGGCTCTCGCTGCTGCCGTCGCTTGTCCGCCACGAACGGAGGAGTACGACCACATGCAGGTGCTCCTCCACCACGGGTTGTCATCTGGCTCCTCCGCTGTAGGCAGCTCCTCCGCCGGTGCCTCGAGCTCGTGGACGCCGCTCACGCCGGTCAAAAGAGAGCCGGAGGAGCTCCCGCCGCTCCTCGCGGTGAAGAGGGAGCCGAAGGCGGCGGGGCGTCATCGGGCCGAAAGATTACCCCCCCCCCCCACCCACCCTCCCGAGCGGAGGCGGACGTCATGGAGGCCGCCATTGTCGTGCGCTCTACGCATGAGAAGGAGGAGGCGGAGCAGCGCCGTCGACGGGACACTGACATCGACGGAATCTTCCTCGAGCAGGGGATCACGACAGCGCAGGAGTTCGTGCCCAACATGGAAGAGTGGCACCTAGTAGCAAAGAAGCAGGTCGGTGTCGACCTCGTCTCCCACGACGAGGACTGAGCTCCTCCTCTGCCACAGCGTCGCCGCCGCAATCCCCCTGGCTACGGTGAGCCCAATTTTGTAATTAGGGTTATGGTGACGCCGGCTCCTCCAAATATTGGTTTAAAAAAATTCTATTTTGTATGACTTTTTAAGATGATCAAGTGCTAGTAGTTCTAGTGTTACTATTCATCACCCAGGGTGCAAAATAAGTTATTCTTCACCCGAGGTAATCTTACGATCAATTCATAATTAAATTACATTTGGAATTCAAATAGTTACATTTCTATTGATTCACTACGTAAAATTTGGCATAAAAAAATAAAAATATATGTCATAAGACAAGAAAATTTGCAGTTTATGTGTATTTTACACTATGTTTTTATGTTTGTAATTTTACATAACATAAAATATTTTTTACGATGATTATATATTTTCTTACGGTCTCTTTTTACGTCGAAAATAACACAAAACTGACGAAACGTAAAATTACAATGAATTGATGGTAAAATAGAGGGGGGTGAACTATTCCTCACCCAGGGTGACGAATAGTCAATCCCCTAGTAGTTCTACTAAATTAGTTCAATTTCTTGCGCGAATGTGTGATTTCAATTTTGCGGGTTCATATTCGGTTGTTGTTCTGTCGTGACTGTTTTCGGCCCGTATCCGAAGACAGTTGTGAACTATACATAACTATAAACTTTGCTATAAGGGTCTAAGATATAAAGGGTCTGCTAGACGTGCTCTAACACGATCACGCCCTTTATGTATCCGTAATTCTTGGCCGATTGCCCGATTGCCTTTATATTTCTTGGCCGATTGTGCTGCGGATCTGTTTTTGTTCTTTCCTTCAGTACACTGTGTTCAAAGCAATGATTTCCCTGCGTTGTTTGGAAGTCTCGCCGTGGCCGATGCTGCTTGTTTAGGTTTCTTGTGCATCGCGCGCCTCGCTTCCATTTTTTGTCCCGTCTGCATGCGCTTCGTGCTTGTCGCTGCTAGTTCGTGTTATTATTATTTTTGTCCACGACCTTGGTTTCGTCTCCATTGGTCCTGTTTTTGGTGCTCGATCGTGTTTTTTTCTTCCTTTTTCCGTCGTGAGGGGTCTCAAACAAAGCGATAGGATGCGGATCAACGGATTGAAATCAAGACAATGTAAACTGGTTTCATCACAAGAGAAAATCAAGACAGTTTACGATGTACTAGTATGACATAATTATAATCACAAGATAGCATCGTCGATACAAGGAGAAAAAAGGAAAATTTCACTCGATCAACACACAAACTAATCAAGTAAAAAGCTTTACTGCGCCTCTTATAGAACCCAACTACAACGAACTAGTTAGCCCTGTAGCCTGCAAAGAGGTTGAAGAGCGCCTCGTCGCCGAGGTGGTGCGCGGCGTAGATGAGGTCGATGGCGGCGTCGTGCGTCAGCCCGCGGACGAACTCGCCGTCGAACTCGCCACCGTCCGCGCCGCGCGCCTCCGCCTCGGCGCGGGCCTGGTAGTACGCGACCGCCGTGGCGAGGCCCTTGCCGGAGACCCCCCGCGGCAGCTCCACCACGCTCTGCCCCGCCTCCAGCGCCGCCGCGACGCTCCCCGCCCGCTGCGCCACCGACGCCGGCACCGCGAACTTGGCCAGGTCCGCACACCGCACCAGCACCGTCTGCTCCTCCCCCGCCATCGGCGCGATCCCTCGCCGAGTTGGTTCGCTAGAGCTCTGCTGCGTGCGCGGGGCTTGCAAAGCTGTGTGCACGACGACGGTTGGGTTTCTCTCGCTGGGTGCCCACGAGGGGAGGCGCGCGCGCGTATATATGGGTCCGCCGGCCGCACGGATCAAGCCCGACTCGGTTGGTGGGAAGAGGACGTACGTGTCATGGTTCGGATCAAGGTGCTGTAAAGGTTAGGCTCCGTTTCGTGGCGTGATCGGAAGAGCGGCGGTTCTGAGTCGATTTCTTTCTTTTGCAGCCCGTCTGTTTCGCCCAGCGTGTCCCTCGTCCGTATCGATGCTTTAAACGCGCACATGCCGTTTTTGGCGGGCGATTTTGGATGTTCTATTGCTTGAAGAAAAAGTTATGTTCTTTCTAAAAAAAGGTTACAATCTCTCTCTTTTTTAATAGAAAAAGTTGTATTTTTCAAGAAAAGAAAAGATGCCCTTTCATTTCCTGCCTACTAAGCAGCGTCTTCCTTCCGCATCAGTCGACGACGCGCCATGAGCAAAAGCTGTTGTCGCGTCTCGCCGGAGCAACCTTGTCGAAACCATAGCAGCTTGAAAAAGCGGCGGCAACGAAGTCGTCGATGTTGACCAAAAAACGCCTAGAATCACGATCTTGGTAGGACGCCACCCCAAAGAAGCTCGCACCAAGGAGGGCCAAAGATAATCCCAGCTCCGGCCAGACAGGGGATGAAGACACAAGCCTCACAAGTTCTCTGACGGAGCCCCATCCGGTTGAGCTTCATTAGTGGGAGAAGAAACCAAAGAAGAAAATAACACACCATGACGTCATCTTCTTCCTTCAAGTCTGGCCTTAACTGAAGCTCCACACGCTCTCAGCTAATGCCAAACAACATTGTCGGATCGATGACAAGATGTGTGTGTGTGTGGGGGGGGGGGGTCTTATCCCTCGTTGTCGATAGTGCCATCGCATCACCGTCGTCAGCCAGACACCTAGACTTAACCCCTAACAAAATCTAGGGCAACTAGAGACTACACAAAACAAACCTAGACTGGATTTTGCCCACCTCACTAGCACTAGAAGGAATTCGTAGGTGAGGAAAACAGGCAGCGGTGGGGCCTTACGAGGAAATCCTAGCGCCCTTTTTCTCGTGAGGTGGAGGCAGTTGTACTTCCTTCATTTCCTGCCTACTTCTTATATCAAATGCCAGCACTAGTACATGCGATAAAAAGAAATGTAGAAGATCATCTAACCAGCCATAGCTACATTTAGCATCATAAGAAAACCTAGCTAGGTAATGCGCTAGCCAATTGATCCCCTTAGACAATGCTTGAACTCAACTGATGAAATCCCAACGGCTATGTGAAAACAATCAGCCAAGATGGCTGTGTTAGGGCCCAAACCTCACTCTTACCGGTACACGCTTCAACCAATTCTAAGGTCCACAATATCACCTTGGAACACCCAACATTAGAGATGTAAGTGCATTTAGTGCCACCCCTAGTTGATTTTGGAGTATTGACGACAAACCTGGTTGAGGGACTAATGTGTTTGTGAGAATTGCAGGATAAAACAGGTAGTAGTCTCTCATTGATTCGGTTTACCTACCGGAGATGACCCCTAAAAATGTATGAAGCCATTGAAGACAGTGGTGGTATATGAAGATATTCACATTGAAGACTATGACATGAGAAGACATTGAGTGAAGACTATAGAGCGCGAAGACTTAGTTGTTTCGTTGTTTCCTTTTCTTCTTTGTTGAGTCATAGGAACCACCGTACTGTTAAGTGGGGTCCAAGTGAACAAAGTCAGAGTGACTGAAGTGATGCTTAACCAAAATCATATGTCTTCGAGCGAAGACAATGAGAGCAAATCTTATCCAGAACTGGATGAGTCAGCTTTGCTTGTAGCCCAAGTAAAGTTGCCGTGTGTGTTTGAAATCTGACCATTGGAACACGTGTCAGTTCCTTAGTGACCCAGGGTCATTTCGGACAAATCAGGTCGGGTTGCCTAGTGGCTATAAATAGCCCGCCCCCTACACCGTAAATTGGTGGCTGCTCAGAGTTAGTACACAGCTTTTGTCGTTTGAGAGCAACCCACCTCCGAAGCATTTGAGAGAGAGAAATCCTTGCGAGGACAAAGCCCAAACACCCAGAGCCAAAGAGTGTTAGGCATCACTGAAGTCTTTCTGTCTGAGTGACCTGAAGACTTGTTACACTGGAGGACTGTGAATCCTCCAGCCGGTTAGGCGTCGCGTTCTGAGCATCCAAGAGTCATTGTGGATCGCCGGTGAACGAAGTCTGTGAAGGTTTGGAAGTCTACCTTGAAGACTTACCAGAGTAATTGGGCGAGGACTGGGTGTCCTTAGCTCAAGGGGAATAAGGTGAAGACGAGGTCTCTGAGTTGAATCTCAGCCTCCCCAACCAGACGTACAGTTGTCACAGCAACTGAAACTGGTCCAACAAATCATGTGTCCTCAACAAGTGACTGGTTCTATACTCTCCCTCTCATTACTTACAGTTTGTCTTCGTGAAGTCATTGCCTGTTTGCTTTACCTATTTTGTCTTCACTGCTTGACTACTATTGTTGTTTGGCTTCTACCATCTTCCATCCTGATCCTAACTGCCTAGCTGTTATTAGTCTTCGTGCTTTCACTTCATTGCATACTTGACTATGGCTTGCTTAGTGTAGTTTAACTTCCGATGCATATCAATAGGATCATTTGTATGTTTGTCTTCGAAACTTCCATGTTTTGAAGACTTTCATAAAAATCGCCTATTCACCCCCCCTCCAGTCGATAACTAGCACTTTCAATTGGTATCAGAGCAAGGTACTCCCTTGTTCTGTGTGATTCGGTTTAACCACCTGGAGTTTTAGCTATGTCGACGGCAGGGATAATCAAAGTCTCTGCTGCTTGCCCCGTCTTCGATGGAACTGAATATCCCTACTGGAAGAATAAGATGCGCATGCATCTTGAAGCCATTGATGTCGATCTCTGGTATGTCGTCAAGAATGGCGTTCCCAAGACTGGTGAAGGTGTCACTCCTGCTGATGTCAAGAAGTTCATTCAATTGGATTCAACTGCCAAGAACATCATCTGTGGTCATCTGACCAAAGGACAGTATGGCCGTGTGAGTGCTCTGGAAATGTCGAAGCTAGTCTGGGACTGGCTCTCCAAGGTCAACGAAGGCATCTCAACCCAGAGAGATCAAAGGATCAGTGTTCTTCGCAACCTCTTCCACCGTTTCAAGAGAAACGACAATGAAAATGTGCAGCTCACGTTTGATTGCCTCACTGACATCACAAATGAGCTTCATGCTCTCGGCACTACTGAGATTACCAAGCATGAAATCGTCAAGACACTACTGAGATCACTTGACAGCTCCTTTGACACCCTTGCCCTCATGATACAAGAACGCCCTGACTTCAAGACACTCGATCTGTCTGATATACTTGAGAGGCTCAACACATGAATTCCAGCTATCTGAGAACAGAGATATCTATGGTCCCAGCTATGGCCGAACTCGTGCTATGAAGGCAAAGGCTGTTTCCTGGTCTGAAGAAGAATCTGACTGCAGTTCTGATGATCCTGAAGACATTGGAAATGAACTTGCTATGCTTGTGAAGAAGTTCCAGAAGTTCACTAAGAAGAAGGGCTTCAGAAAGTCTTCATGATCCAACTCAAGAAATGATGAAGCTTCCACTCATGA
Source organism: Aegilops umbellulata (assembly GCA_032464435.1). NCBI lineage: Eukaryota > Viridiplantae > Streptophyta > Magnoliopsida > Poales > Poaceae > Aegilops > Aegilops umbellulata. Next base: position 340,804,460 of record CP136058.1, read on the forward strand.
CCACAAGAAGAGAACATGTCACAAGTGCAAGAAACCTGGACACTATATCTCTGAGTGTCCACAGTGGGACAATGAGAAGAAGAAGAAGAGCAAGGAATAATGATTCTGATGACAAGAAGAAGAAGAAATCTTGAAAGTCTTCTTCCAAGTACTCAAAAACTATTAGACAAAGGCGATGACCCGTTGGACGCGGAAATGACTCGTTCACTGTCCTTAGTTGAAGACATAAAAAATCTTCATGCTAAGTACCAAGAACTTGAAAGTCGTCATGAAACGCTCTCAACCACTCATGAAAAGCTCTGCTATGATTATATTCAAAGGAAGCAAGAGCTTGAGAAATTGAGAGCGGCTCATGAAGATCTTCAAAAAGAGAATGAGTCACTTCGCGCTCAACAGATCAGTCCCACTCAGGATGGATTTGAACCACCATGTCTAAAATGCCTTGAGCGTGACAACGCTACCTCTGTTGATGAATGTTCTACTGCTGCTACTGTTGCATTGTCTTCAACTGTTGTCGTGCTAACTAACCCCTCTGTTGAGGATACCACTACTATTGCTAATGAAAATGCTAGGTTGAAGACATTGCTTGAAACCGGGATGTTCAAAAGTCTGAAAGGGCATCAGACACTGTGTGATGTCCTCAAAAAGCAGATTTTGAACCGAAACCCTGGGAAAGAGGGTGTTGGGTTCGAGAGGAAAATGAATGCTGATGGTTCCTACTGGAAGCCTGAGCAGTACCCCAGAACCACATGGGTTGCTGCAAAAGGACCTTTAGTGGACCCATCCATCTTATCTGGTTTTACCTGTGCTAACCCTATTGTCATTGTTGAATCCTTTGATGCAAACTATAAACTGTTTAAGAATCAGAATGGTGAAGTGTTTGCCAGGTATATTGGTACTAACTGAAGGAATGGACCACCTATCAAGAAGATCTGGGTTCCCAAAAGCTGTCTCAGGAATCTTCCAGTGAATGTCATCATGACACCACCTGGGAAGAAGACAAACCCCAGACCTAAGGCTTCATATGGCCCAAAGGCTTCATATAGACAGAGGACTCACCTGAGTCACCCTAACGCCAGTGTTTTGCAGGGAAACCATACTCAGACTTATGAATATGAGTGTGTGACTTCAAACTGCTATGTTCATAGAACTAAGAACTTTTTTGCTTATTCATATGAGTATCATTCTTCTCCTGCGAGGCTATTTGCTAGGGCTCCAGAGCCAAAATTCACAGATGCTGCACTTAGACTCATTGCTTCTAAGCCACCCCTGAAGATGTGGGTGGTTAAGAAGAATTAACTCTCTTTTGCAGGGAAGGGTCTACAGCCAAAAATCAAAGGCGTATGATGCTATTGCTGGGGACCTAAAACATCTTGTAGGGCGCAAGATAAAATGCCCAAATGGTCTCACTATGTATTTTGTTCCTGAATCGTTTGCCATACATCCTATCAGTCCTAATCTTGATCTGAGCTTAGATAATCCTCTTGCCCGTCAAATGTTTATGCTTCACAATACTCTTGGTGAAGCCTATCCCCCTAACTGTACTGTAGGGTATGACACCTCACGCTTCAGAATGGATTATGGACAGCGGATGCACTAATCATATGACTGGTGATCGAAGTCTTCTTATGGACTCAACTTTACGTCCATCTGACAAGAGTCACATCACATTTGCTGACACTGGTAAAAGCAAGGTACTGGGTCTAGGTAGAGTTGCAATCTCAAAGGATCAACACATGGATAAAGTGATGCTTGTTGAATCCCTTGGTTTCAACTTAATGTCTGTCTCAATGCTTTGTGACTTGAACATGATTGTGATATTTGGAAAATATCGTTGCCTTGTACTTATGGAATCTGACAAGTCTCTAGTCTTTAAAGGGTACCGGAAAGATGATCTATACATGGTAGATTTCTCAGCAGGTCCACAGCTTGCCGTATGTCTTCTTGCAAAAGTTTCAGAGTGCTGGCTCTGGCATCGGAGACTAGGGCATGCTGGCATGAGGAACTTACACACTCTCGCCAAGAAGAAACATGTCATTGGCATCGAGGGCGTCAAGTTCAAGAAGGATCATTTGTGCGGTGCCTGCGAAGCTGGAAAGATGACTAGGGCCAAGCATCCCTCGAAGACAATCATGACGACATCTCAACCCTTCGAGTTGTTACACATGGACTTATTTGGCCCTACTCACTACTCTACCCTCACAACAATTGCTTGTCTCTATGGCTTCGTCATTGTTGATGATTATTCAAGATATACGTGGGTGCACATAGTTCTCTACAAGACTGAAGTGCAAGATGTCTTCAGACGCTTCGCCAACCGTGCCATGAACAACTATGGCGTCAAGATCAAGCATATTAGAAGTGACAACGACACTGAGTTCAAAAACACCGGCCTTGATCTTTTATCTGGATACTATGGGAATCACTCATGAGTTCTTAGCTCCGTACACACCTCAGTAGAATGGCATCGTAGAGCGCAAGAACATAACCCTCATTGAAATGGCTCGAACGACGCTCGATGAATACAAGACACCAAGAAAATTCTGGCCTGAAGCTATTGACACTGCATGCCATGTCATCAACCGTGTGTACATTCACAAGCTTCTGAAGAAAACATCCTATGAACTCCTCACTGGCAAGAAGCCAAATGTCAGTTACTTCAGAGTATTTGGAGCTAGGTGCTGGAACAAGGATCCACATCACAAATCAAAATTTGCACCAAAAGCTCACGAAGGTTTCATGCTCGGTTACAGAAAGGATTCGCACTCTTACAGAGTCTTCAACCTCAATCTATACAAAGTTGTTGAAACTGTGGATGTCAGGTTTGATGAAACCAATGGCTCGCAAAGAGAGCACTTTCCAAATGTGCTAGATGAAGTTCCACCCAGTGAATCTATCAAGCTAATGGGAACTGGTGAAATCATGCCATCTGAAGCATAGCCTGAAGAGGAACTTATCATTTCTGCACCTAATCAACCTGAAGACAATGCTCAGCCTAAAGACAATCCTCCCAATGATGACAATGATCGGCAAGAGCAAAATCTTCGTCCAGTTCATCCTCGTGTTGCAAATGAAGTACAGATTGAGAAGATAATTGATAGCATAAATGCACCTGGTCCACTCACTCGTTCAAGAGCAACACAACTAGCAAATTTCTGTGGGCACTTTGCTTTCGTCTCAATATCTGAACCCAAGAAAGTTACTGAAGCCTTTATGGAACCTAAATGGATTCAAGCTATGCAAGAAGAGCTTCAACAGTTCAACTTGAACAATGTCTGGGAACTGGTCAAGCGACCTGACCCTCGCAAGCACAACATAATAGGCACAAAATGGATATATCGCAACAAGCAAGATGAACATGGTCAAGTCGTCAGAAACAAGGCACGTCTCGTTGCACAAGGATATACTCAAGTGGAAGGGATTGACTTCGATGAAACATTTGCTCCTGTGGCTAGGCTTGAAGCTATTCGCATACCGCTAGCCTATGCTAATCATCACAACATCTTGCTATATCAAATGGATGTGAAGAGTGCATTTCTCAACGGCAAGATTGAAGAAGAAGTATACGTTGCACAACCTCCTGGCTTTGAAGATCCGAAACATCCTGATATGGTGTACCAGCTAAACAAAGCACTGTATGGCCTCAAAAAGCTCCTCGCGCTTGGTATGACACGCTCAAAGACTTCCTGAAGAGCAAAGGCTTCAAACCTGGTTCCCTGGATCCCACACTATTCACGAAGACATATGATGGTGAACTGTTTGTGTGCCAAATATATGTGGATGACATTATCTTCGGCTGCACCAACCAGAAATATAGTGATGAGTTTGGATACATGATGCAAGAGCAATATCAGATGTCCATGATGGGTGAGTTGAAGCTCTTCCTTGGTCTTCAAATTCATCAGCAAAGAAATGGCATCTTCATATCTCAAGAAAAATACCTCAAAGATTGCCTGAAGAAGTTTGGAATGCAAGATTGCAAAGGTTACACGACGCCAATGCCAACCAAACACCTTCTGGGTCCCGACGACAATGGTAAAGAGTTTGATCAAAAGGTATGTTGACACACGAACACGTCACGTGTACCCTCGACGCCGGGGGTGATGCACCGCAACTCACGTCGAAGGAGACCCGACCGACAGCGCGATACGCAAGACAGTCGGCGGGCACTTTTGTAGACCCGAAGCCCCGCTTGCCCGGGAGGGACCCCGTCTGGGCTTGCGGCGGCTATGGGCTGCTCCAGGTCAATTCGCTCGCTCCTAGAGCCTCGTGGATCCGCAGCCCTCCAGCATGAAGAACTAGCGAAGAACGAGAAGAAAGATACAAGGGAGAGATAAAAAGTAGATGAACACGAAAAATTAGTAGATTGATTTGATCGATTGTGTGTTGTTCAATCGACCGTCACCCCCAATATATATAAGAGGCGGCTGGACTTCCCGTACAAGCAAAGGATTTATCTAGGCTTTACTTACAAGAAAATTACATCAATTCACGTCCTAGAGTCCTAGTTCTGGTCCCACTCGGATTCAACCCGAATCTGGTCCAATCTTCTGTCTTGCTCCTTGCGTGGGCCGTAGAATCTGCATATGACTTCCGATGGAGACGGTTCAAATATCAATTTTGTGTGCTTCGACGAGGCCAACAATCCGTATGTTGATCACTTTTCCAAATAAGGCCATCCTGAATACTCCACGGGGTCATCTCTAATTTCGAGTCGGACTCGTTCATGTAGCTGACTGGACCGTCCGACTCTTGCAGCGTCTCTGCAGGTCGTATACTACATCGGATGATGATGACTCCAAAAGCAAAGTTGACCTTTTCGACGTTACGAACAACTCCCGTGTTGAACACATTTTCATCCGAAGCCATCTAGATAAATATTTGAGCCCATCTTCAGTGTCTGGTCGGATTGGCCTCGACAGTTTCTACTGTTCACGGCGGCAAGCTTTTCCGGCAAGGTTACTGTTCACGGCGGCAAGCTTTCCCCGGCAAAGTTACTGTTCATGGCGTCAAGCTCTCCCCCGGCAAGGGTACTGTTCACGGCGGCAAGCTTTCCCCGGCAAGATTACTGTTCACGGCGGCAAGCTCTCCCGGCAAGGTTACTGTTCACGGCGGCAAGCTTTCCCCGGCAAGGTTTTTGAGGCAGTAAACGACCTCGGATGAAAATGTGTCCAAAAGCAAAGTTGACCGTTTTGACGATATGAAAAACTTTTGTGTTGAACGTTTTCCGATTCGAGGCTATCTTCTGGGCCAAAACACTCACGCATTACATCAGACACTTGCCAAGACATGTCTGGTCTCCCGCGTCATATTTCGCCTCTTGACAGGGCTGCATTCAGATAGCTCTAACTTTTGCACACAAACTCGGATTGAGATGATTTTTATATCAGAATCGACCGATTCGACGAGACGAAGACAATTCATGTAGAGCATTCCTTCATCCGAGGTTGTCCTGGAGGCGTAATTGACCAAAAAGCACTCCGAACACCTAAACATGACAATCTGAGTGTAGTTTTGGTCTTTGATATGATGCCGAATAATTATGGTCCAAACATCAAAGTTGTTCCATTCGGCAATGTGAAATTTATCATTTAGAATATTTTGTCATTTGAGGCCATCTCCATTGCGTTCTGCATTGTGCCAAAATCAGGTGTCAACACATGCCCCCCTGTTTTTCGGCAAAACTTGCATGCCGAAAAACAATTTGCACCATGTTTGTTTAAGGACGATGTCAACACTCCATCGGCCATCTATTTTTCTCAGGGCGATAATTATGTATCGGCCATGTTTGTGCTAAGGGCGATAATCGTATATCGGCCATTGCCTACTTAGGCTTCCTGCCACACACTCGGGTGGTACTTTTTCAAATATTTGCCATTGAGAGCTCGAGGTAAAAATGCCCCTTGTATTGATTCCACCAAATATGAATTTCCGGGAACAACTCTTGTAATCCTAAAAGGACCTTCCCAACTTGTAGAGCACTTCCCGAATTTTCTATCTCTAGAACCTATCGGCAGAATCACTTTCCACATAAGATCGCCAACGTGAAAATTCTTCAATTTGACCTTTTTATTGTAAGCTCTGGCTACCCTCAGCTTGTCCCTCTCTATGGCCCTTAAAGCAGCCAAACATTTATCAGCAACTTCATCAATGTTGTCCATCATCAAATCGTAAAAGTCCACTGCCGATAAATCATTCTGTTTGGCTATTCTCAAAGCACTCAAATTCACTTCCACTGGTAAAACAACCTCTTGACCGTATACTAGCTCATATGGAGTCACCTTTGTAGCACCATGCCTTGAGATTCTATGTGCCCATAAAGCTTCAGATAATAACTCATGCCATTTTCTTGGATTATCCTCAATCTTCTTTTTGATGAGCTTGATCAATATCTTATTGCTAGATTCAGCTTGTCCATTAGCTTGGGCATAATATGGAGATGAATTGAGCAAATTTATGTTATATGATTCGGCAAATTCTCTAACATGATGTGACATGAAAGATGAACCTTGATCTGTAGTCAATGTCTGAGGAACGCCGAATCTATGAATAATGTGCTAGGTTATGAATTGAATTACCTCCGTATGTCTCATGTTCTTGAGAGGTACTGCTTCAGACCACTTGGTGAAATAATCGGTTGCCACCAACACGAACCGATGCCCCTTCAAGGAAGATGGATGAATTTGCCCAATGAAATCTAAACCCCATCCTCTAAAAGGCCACGGCTTAATAATAGGATGTAACATAGCAGCAGGAGCCAATTGAATATCACCAAATTTTTGACAAGCTTCACACCCTTTATAATACGTGAAGTAATCATTGATCATAGTCGGCCAATAAAATCCAGCACGTCGCAATAACCACTTCATCTTGGGAGCCGACTGATGAGTACCACAAATGCCTTCATGTACCTCTCCCATAGCAACTCTTGCTTGGTCCTCGTCCAAACACTTCAAAAGAACATCTTCAACTGTTCGGCGATAAAGACCACCATCTCTTATTGTATATTTGAAAGCCATACGCCGAACAGTCCTGTCCACCCTTTTACTCGGATCACGCAAGTAATCCATAATGGGCTTCCTCCAGTCATGATTCTCACCTGTACTAGATTTTTTGTTAGTGGCCGAATTAGTGGGCTCTGGTTCGGCCTCTCCCATATTATCAAGACAAGACATCGGCTTCTGAGAAATATGAAACATGCCATGATCAACATGATAGCCGGATGCTTGTTGTGCCAACTCATTTGCTCTCCAATTGTCATGTCTAGATATATGAGCAATCCTGAAACAATCTAAAGTAGAAATTGTATCTAGACACTTATCAAGATACACATTAAGTGATTCGTCTAAACATTGAAAAACCTTAGACACTTGCTGCACTACTAACAACGAGTCACCAAAAGCCTCAACATGTGTAGCACCTATGGCAAGCAACATCTCCAGGCCGAATAACAATGCCTCATATTCGGCTTGATTGTTTGTGCAAAAATATTCTAAGCGGCATGAGGCTTCCAAAACAGCACCATGAGGAGATATGTAAACAATACCAACACCTTGGCCATTGCTACAAACTAAACCATCAAAATATAATCTCCATGGTACTAATGAGACAAGGTTTATATCAATGTCATGCTTGTCATCAATCCGATGTTCAACAATAAAATCAACTATGATTTGGCCTCTTATAGATCTCAAAGATGCATAAGCCAAATCATATCCAAACAAAGTATAAGCCCACCAACCAATTCTACAGCTATGAATTGGTCTATGCAGCATATATTCAATGACATCGGTCATGATGTCTCAACTCCATTCAATCATAATATAGGCATACATATAAATTTTCAAGAGCACGTACCTTGTCTCGCTCTCCAATCAAACTAAGGACGATGCTAGAATACTACACCGGCCATGCATTGACATACTCTTAGGACGATAGATAAATATCAGCCATTACCATGTAAACTTCATTCAAAGCACATATAGCCGAAATAAACAAATGAAATGACAAATCAAGTATTTCGGCCCTTTGGATCAGCAACAAACTTGTGGCTAATCAAATGTATAGTGACTTGGTAATACCCTTTCATGACATAAGAAATCATATTGCATCCATGGATTAAAATAGGCCCATTGAGGGTTACCAATCATACCTGATGACGAATTCCATGGCATAGGCGTTAATGGCATAGTTGAAGAATATGGATAATGTGTAGACCAAAGATGTTGAAACCTTCGGCTTGGTCCTTCATAGTTTTTACTCTTTTCCTTCTTCACTTTTGCCGCACTTCTTGTAATGGAGGCTTGCACATAATTCTTATTTTGAGCACTTCCTTTGAGAACCCATGCCATGTTCCTTTCTTCAAGTTCTTGTGCACTAAGTTTGTGTAATTTCCTCTTTTGCCAATACGATAAGCCGAGTGGGCATCTCGGCTGTGATTCTATTTTGACCAATGGCAATTCCTTTTTGGCCTTGTGCATTCTCAACTTCTTTTCTTCAGATTTGGCACTTTGACTCTCAATAATTGGTTGCTTCGTCTTATTGCCTTTTGTAGCCAATGTCAACACTTTAATTGGCTCTTTATTATTTGAGATCAAATCTGAAGTAGCAAACTTACGACCATCTCTTTTCATGCGGTAGACTTGCTTGACCACCTCTTTTTTCATCCATGGTGTCCGGACCGATTCCTTATAATTGAAACGGTCTTTAACATGTGACTGTTCAAATGTTGATCTTCTCGGAGCTGCATAATATTGGTGAGATGGTCTAAAATAAGATGGAGAATGTGCCCTTGTATCATACCTGTCCCATGATGAATATGGATCTACATGAGCATAGGGAGGCATCCACGGCATTGGCATTGGCGGCCCAAAATAAGGATATGAATATGTTGCATTGAAACTCTCACTTTGCCAATACCGATCCTCATATTTGCGCCTTGGGGGTGATCTTGGTTTCTTTGCATGATTGGGCCGATAAGCATTCTTCTCTTCACTCTTCTTTTGATATTTCTCCAATAGTTCAGCGAAGGTGATTTTTGATCTTTTACACTTGCGCTTATTTCGGCCTTTGTTTTCTTTTGGTTTGCTTTCATCGATCGTTGGATTTGCTTGCTGCCCCCTAGTCCTTGGCGTCTCCATTGTAGCTTCGATGGAATTCTTGCCCTCAAGATTATGTTCATTATGCTCTTCGACAACTTCTTTACTTGAAAGCTTGATCCCATCACCTGCAGTTTTTACCTTCTCTTCAAATGGATCGGCTTGAAGCAGCCGATACAAAAACTTTCTACCATCGGGACCAATCAGAATAGACTGGTCATCTCTTGGTGTCTCAACAAATTTCAATCATCCTTTATCAATGGCCGATTTAACTATTTGACGAAACATGTTACAATGCTCAAAATTATGCTTGGACGAATCATGCAACTTACAATACATTCGTCCCTAGACAGATGGCTCAACATGGTGATCAAGAATTCTAATATAATTATTCCTCAACAACAAATCAAAGATTTGATCACACATGTTTGAATTAAAGGTAAACCTTTTATTTTCTAGCCGATCTTGCTGTGAGAACGGCTTTGGAATTAAGAAAACGAATGGTTCAGATTTTTCACCACACCATTCGGTTATGCATTGTGTTTTGCACTCTATTTCCGATGTCTTTGGGTAAGGTATTATACTAGCATCGGTTTTCTCAACAGAATTTAACCTTGCCTTTAAATTTCTAAAACGAAAATAGTTAGAACATACATGTCTCAATTGAGACCAAGTGCAAGCCAAGTACGAAATAAGCAAAGCTACCCAAATAGATATGAACTTTAGATAGAGCAACGGGGACAGCTTTGGCTGTAATAATAAGTCACTATCGGTCTTTATAAATGGCGTAATGGGTTGACCGATATGCTCAATAACAACTTTATTGCTAGCAAGTAAATTACCCTTCTTCATTGGTCTTTCAAAATTACTTATGAGGATTTTTCTAATAGATGCATCAACAATAAAGTCTTGACCAAATCTGAAAATAGGTAAATTACTTGCTAAATATACCTCTTCAAATATGTTGGGAGAGCACGATGGTGGTGTGACTTGAACAATATCTTGCTCCACCTTTGGATGGCTCCCCAACGCCTCTTCATCATCTTTTTCTTGATTCCGTGCATCATTACATTGAAGATTTTTGTGGGCCGAACTTTGTTCGGCTACTTGTTCTTGTCCTTGAAGTTCATCAATTTCTATGGCACGAAACTCATAGGGCAGGAAGTAGGTTCCATTAATTTCAGAAAAATCAAACAGGGTTGTTTTGCTATGCTTGCCATGCCCTTTCTAAATAATGCTTGCCTCTTTGGATTTGGTGGATTCGTAATATATAATACTTGATTCGGCTTTTTCAACCGAAGCACTTTCAAGTTCCGAATCATCCTTCTTTTCATTGATACTACCAATTGGCAATGCTTCTTTTATCTGAGCCAATTCCTTTTCTATTTGTTTCTGGCGGCGAGCGGCAAAGTTGGCTTTAAGTTTTTTCTCAATTTCAGCCCACTCCGGATATGATTGCCCCCCAATGTTTTTAGATTCTTTCGGCAATGACACACGGGTGTTGCCGAAATTTTGCAATAGTGGGGGTGTATAATATGATGTAGCACTAGGTGAAGGCATATGCATTGTTGTAAAACCATATTTTTGCTCGCCAATTTTATCAATTGGCAAAGATTCATCTTCTTGCAAAACTCTAGCTTTTATTGCGGCATAATCAGGAAATAGCCCATTTTCATGTTGTTCAAGGCAAAGAGCACTAATCCTCTTATTTTGGGCTAAATTCTTCAATGCAGCCACCACTACCTCATCTTCTACAATATTTGGCACAACCGCTCCTGTAAAATTTATATTTATTCGGCTATGACCAGAAAGGTGTGAAGCCGAATTATGAGCATCTACAGTTGTGTATGGTGCCGAAAAATTACTAACATGAGGTGTAGCATATGATGGTTGGGAGTAACTGGCTGAATAGCTAGTAGTAGTATGGCCAATTCTCCCATCCATCAGCAAGGTTGGATTCACATATTGCAAATTAGTTGCTGATGAATAAAAAGGTGAAACACTTTCCTGTATGCTATTGGAAATTTTAACATGAGGTGTTTCAAATTGATTAACCAAACCCATCATGTTGTTCATCGGCATATGGATTTGTGGGGTTGCCGATGCATGAGAGTTTGGATACATATGTTGTATGTTGCTAAAATCATAAGAATTTGAAGCAAGAAGATTATTTTGCATCGGCCCTTGCGCATAATTAGATGCATAATTGATAAAACTAGGTCTAGCCGATACATTATGCTCATTAGGTGATCCAGCAACAACATATGGATTATTTGCATCTACAAAGGGGAATTGGGTATTCATATTACTTTTGTAGATTGCAGCAACTTGATGACGATCTCTTCGTAGAAAGAACGGGCTGGAGACCGTTCAAAGCTTCGTCCCCAGCGGAGTCGCCAAAAAGTGTGTTGACACACGAACACGTCACGTGTACCCTCGACGCCGGGGGTGATGCACCGCAACTCACGTCGAAGGAGACCCGACCGACAGCGCGATACGCAAGACAGTCGGCGGGCACTTTTGTAGACCCGAAGCCCCGCTTGCCCGGGAGGGACCCCGTCTAGGCTTGCGGCGGCTATGGGCTGCTCCAGGTAGATTCGCTCGCCCCTAGAGTCTCGTGGATCCGCAGCCCTCCATCACGAAGAACTAGCGAAGAACGAGAACAAAGATACAAGGGAGAGATAAAAAGTAGATGAACACGAAAAATTAGTAGATTGATTTGATCGATTGTGTGTTGTTCAATCGGCCGTCACCCCCAACATATATAAGAGGCGGCTGGACTTCCCGTACAAGCAAAGGATTTATCTAGACTTTCCTTACAAGAAAATTACATCAATTCACGTCCTAGAGTCCTAGTTCTGGTCCCACTTGGATTCAACCTGAATCTGGTCCAATCTTCTGTCTTGCTCCTTGCGTGGGCCGTAGAATCTGCATATGACTTCCGATGGAGACGGTTCAAATATCAATTTTGTGTGCTTCGACGAGGCCAACAATCCGTATGTTGATCACTTTTCCAAATAAGGCCATCCTGAATACTCCACGGGGTCATCTCTAATTTCGAGTCGGACTCGTTCATGTAGCTGACTGGACCGTCCGACTCTTGCAGCGTCTCTGCAGGTCGTATACTACGTCGGATGATGATGACTCCAAAAGCAAAGTTGACCTTTTCGACGTTACGAACAACTCCCGTGTTGAACACATTTTCATCCGAAGCCATCTAGATAAATATTTGAGCCCATCTTCAGCATCTGGTCGGATTGGCCTCGACAGTTTCTACTGTTCACGGCGGCAAGCTTTCCCGGCAAGGTTACTGTTCACGGCGGCAAGCTTTCCCCGGCAAGGTTACTGTTCACGGCGGCAAGCTCTCCCCCGGCAAGGGTACTGTTCACGGCGGCAAGCTTTCCCCGGCAAGATTACTGTTCACGGCGGCAAGCTCTCCCGGCAAGGTTACTGTTCACGGCGGCAAGCTTTCCCCGGCAAGGTTTTTGAGGCAGTAAACGACCTCAGATGAAAATGTGTCCAAAAGCAAAGTTGACCGTTTTTACGAGACAAAAAACTTTCGTGTTGAACGTTTTCCGATTTGAGGCCATCTTATGTGCCAAAACACTCACGCATTACATCAGACACTTGCCAAGACATGTCTGGTCTCCCGCGTCATATTTCGCCTCTTGACAGGGCTGCATTCAGATAGCTCTAACTATTGTACACGAACTCGGATTGAGATGATTTTTATATCAGAATCGACCGATTCGACGAGACGAAGACAATTCATGTAGAGCATTCCTTCATCCGAGGTTGTCCTGGAGGCGTAATTGACCAAAAAGCACTCCGAACACCTAAACATGACAATCTGAGTGTAGTTTTGGTCTTTGATATGATGCCGAATAATTATGGTCCAAACATCAAAGTTGTTCCATTCGGCAATGTGAAATTTATCATTTAGAATATTTTGTCATTTGAGGCCATCTCCATTACGTTCTGCATTCTGCCAAAATCAGGTGTCAACGAGGTATACTGCTCCATGATTGGTTCTTTACTTTATCTATGTGCATCTAGGCCGGATATTATGCTTAGTGTTTGCATGTGTGCTCGGTTCCAAGCGGCACCAAAGGAATTGCATCACTTAGCTGTGAAGCGAATTCTTCGATATTTGGCTTACACCCCAACATTAGGATTATGGTATCCAAAGGGCTCAGAGTTTGATCTGGTTGGATTCTCGGATGCTGATTATGCTGGTGACAAGGTGGATCGCAAGTCTACATGAGGCACATGTCACTTTTGTTGGAAATATGCCCTAGTGGCAATAATAAAATAGTTATTATTATATTTCCTTATTCATGATAATTGTCTGTTGTTCATGCTATAATTGTGTTATCCAGAAATCGTAATACACGTGTGAATACATAGACCACAACATATCCCTAGTGAGCCTCTAGTTGACTAGCTCGTTGATCAATAGATGTTCATGGTTTCCTGACTATGGGCATTGAATGTCAGTGATAACGGGATCACATCATTAGGAGAATGATGTGATGGACAAGACCCAATCCTAAGCATAGCACAAGATCGTGTAGTTCGTCTGCTAGAGCTTTTCTAATGTCAAGTATCATTTCCTTAGACCATGAGATTGTGTAACTCCCGGATACCGTATGAGTGCTTTGGGTGTACCAAACGTCACAACGTAACTGGGTGGCTATAAAGGTGCACTACAGGTATCTCTGAAAGTGTCTGTTGGGTTGGCACGAATGGAGACTGGGATTTGTCTCTCCGTATGACGGAGAGGTATGTCTGGGCCCACTCGGTAATGCATCATCATAATGAGCTCAATGTGACCAAGTGGTTGATCACGGGATCATGCATTACGGTACGAGTAAAGTGACTTGCCAGTAACGAGATTGAACGAGGTAATGGGATACCGACGATCGAATCTCGGGCAAGTAACGTACCGATTGACAAAGGGAATTGTATACGAGATTACTTGAATCCTCGACATCGTGGTTCATCCGATGAGATCATCGTGGAACATGTGGGAGCCAACATGGGTATCCAGATCCCGCTGTTGGTTATTGGCCGGAGAGTTGTCTCGGTCATGTCTACATGATTCCCGAACCCATAGGGTCTACACACTTAAGGTTCGATGATGCTAGGGTTATTAGGAAGACTTGTATGTGATTACCGAATGCTGTTCAGAGTCCCGGATGAGATCCTGGACGTCACGAGGAGTTCCGGAATAGTCCGGAGGTAAAGATTTACATATGGGAAGTTGTCATACGGTCACCAGAAAGGTTCGGGGGCATGTCGGTATTGTACCGGGGTCACCGGAGGGGTTCTGGGGGTCCACCGGGAGGGGCCGCCTCTCCCGGAGGGCCTTATGGGCTGTAGGAGGAAGGGAACTAGCCCAAGTGGGCTGGGGCGCCACACCCCCCTAGGGACCATGCGCCTAGGGTTGGGGGAAACCCTAGAGGGGGGCGCCCCCTTGCTTGGGGGGCAAGCCCCCTCCCCTTGGCCGCCGCCCCCCTCTAGATCTCATCTAGAGGGGGCCGACCCCCTTCCCCCTTCCCCTATAAATAGAGGGGCGAGGGGAGGGCTGCATACCACATCCAAGGCGCAGGCCCTCCCCTCCCCAACACCTCTCCTCCTCCGTTAAGAGCTTGGCAAAGCCCTGCCGGAGTACTGCTGCTCCACCACCACCACGCCGGCGTGCTGCTGCTGGAGCTCTCTTCCTCAACCTCTCCCTCCTCCTTGGTGGATCAAGGCGCGGGAGACGTCTCCGCTCCGTACGTGTGTTGAACGTGGAGGTGCCGTCCGTTCGGCGCTAGGATCATCGGTGATTTGGATCACGACGAGTACGACTCGATCAACCCCATTCTCTTGAACGCTTCCGCTCGCGATCTACAAGGGTATGTAGATGCACTCCTCTCTCTCTCGTTGCTAGTTACTCCATAGATTGATCTTGGTGATGCGTAGAAATTTTTTAATTTCTGCAACGATCCCCAATAGTGGTATCATGAGCTAGGTCTATGCGTAGTTTCTATGCACGAGTAGAACACAAGTTGTTGTGGTCGTCGATTTTGTCAATTTACTTGCCGTTACTAGTCTTATCTTGATTCAGCGGCATCATGGGATGAAGCGGCCTGGACCGACCTTACACGTACACTTACGTGAGACAGGTTCCACCGACTGACATGCACTAGTTGCATAAGGTGGCTAGCGGGTGTCTGTCTCTCCCACTTTAGTCGGATCGGATTCGATGAAAAGGGTCCTTATGAAGGGTAAATAGAAATTGGCATATCACGTTGTGGTTTTGGCGTAGGTAAGAAACGTTCTTGCTAAGAAACCTATAGCAGCCACATAAAAATTTGCAACAACAATTAGAGGACGTCTAACTTGTTTTGCAGCATATGCCGTGTGATGTGATATGGCCAAAAGGATGTGACGAATGATATATGTGATGTATGAGATTGATCATGTTCTTGTAATAGGAATCACGACTTGCATGTCGATGAGTATGACAACCGGCAGGAGCCATAGGAGTTGTCTTAATTTATTTATGACCTGCGTGTCAACATAAACGTCATGTAATTACTTTATTTCATTGCTAAACCGTTAGCCATAGTAGTAGAAGTAATAGTTGACGTGACAACTTCATGAAGACACGATGATGGAGATCATGATGATGGAGATCATGGTGTCATGCCAGTGACGATGATGATCATGGCGCCCCAAAGATGGAGATCAAAAGGAGCAAATGATATTGGCCATATCATGTCACTATTTGATTGCATGTGATGTTTATCATATTTTTACATCTTATTTGCTTAGAACAACGGTAGCTTAAATAAGATGATCCCTCAAAATAATTTCAAGAATGTGTTCTCCCTAACTATGCACCGTTGCGAAGGTTCGTTCTTTTGAAGCACCACGTGATGATCGGGTGTGATAGATTCTAACGTTCGAATACAACGAGTGTAAGCCAGATTTACACACGCAACACACTTAGGTTGACTTGACGAGCCTAGCATGTACAGACATGGCCTCGGAACATGGAAGACCGGAAGGTCGAACATGAGTCGTATAGAAGATATGATCAACATGAAGATGTTCACCGATGATGACTAGTCCGTATCACGTGATGATCGGACACGGCCTAGTTGACTCGGATCATGTATCACTTAGTTGACTAGAGGGATGTCTGTCTGAGTGGGAGTTCATTAAATAATTTGATTAAATGAACTTAATTATCATGAACTTAATTATCATGAAATTAGTCTAAAATCTTTGCAATATTTCTTGTAGATCAAATGGCCCACGCTAATGTTGTCCTCAACTTCAACGCGTTCCTAGAGAAAACCAAGCTGAAAGACAATGGTAGCAACTATACGGACTGGGTCCGGAACTTGAGGATCATCCTCATAGCTGCCAAGAAAACATATGTCCTTGAAGCACCGCTAGGTGAAGCACCACCCCTAACAAACCAAGACGTTATGAATGCTTGGTAGTCCCGTGTTGATGATTACTCCCTGGTTCAGTGCGGCGTGCTTTACAGCTTAGAACCGGGGCTCCAAAAGCGTTTCGAGCAGCACGGAGCATATGAGATGTTCCAAGAGCTGAAAATGGTTTTCCAAGCTCATGTCCGGGTCGAGAGATATGAAGTCTCCGACAAGTTCTACAGTTGTAAGATGGAGGAGAATAGTTCCGTCAGCGAGCACATACTCAAAATGTCTGGGTTGCACAACCGCTTGACTCAGCTGGGAGTCAATCTCCCGGATGACGCGGTCGTTGACAGAATCCTTCAGTCGCTTCCACCAAGCTACAAGAGCTTTGTGATGAACTTCAATATGCAGGGGATGGAGAAAACCATTCCTGAGGTATATTCGATGCTGAAATCAGCGGAGGTGGAAATCAAAAAGGAACATCAAGTGTTGATGGTGAATAAAACCACTAAGTTCAAGAAAGGCAAGGGTAAAAAGGGTTTCAAGAAAGACGGCAAGGGAGTTGCCGCGCCCGGCAAGCAATCTGTCGGGAAGAAGCCAAAGAATGGACCCAAGCCTGAGACTGGGTGTTTTTATTACAAGGGAAGTGGACACTGGAAGCAGAACTGCCCCAAGTACTTAGCGGACAAGAAGGCTGGCAACATCAAAGGTATATGTGATATACATGTTATTGATGTGTACCTTACCAGTACTCGTAGTAGCTCCTGGGTATTTGATACCGGTGCGGTTGCTCATATTTGTAACTCAAAACAGGAGCTGCGGAATAAGCGGAGACTGGCGAAGGATGAGGTGATGATGCGCGTCGGGAATGGTTCCAAGGTCGGTGTGATCGCTGTCGGCACGCTACCTCTACATTTACCTATGGGATTAGTTTTAAACCTCAACAATTGTTATTTAGTGCCAGCTTTGAGCATGAACATTGTATCAGGATCTCGTTTAATATGAGATGGCTACTCATTTAAATCCGAGAATAATGGTTGTTCTATTTATATGAGAGATACGTTTTATGGTCATGCCCCGCTGGTGAATGGTTTATTCTTGATGAATCTCGAACGTAATGTTACACATATTCATAGTGTGAATACCAAAAGATGTAAGGTTGATAATGATAGTCCCACATACTTGTGGCACTGCCGCCTTGGTCACATTGTTGTCAAACGCATGAAGAAGCTCCATGCAGATGGACTTTTGGAGTCTCTTGATTACGAATCATTTGACACGTGCGAACCATGCCTCATGGGTAAAATGACCAAGACTCCGTTCTCCGGAACAATGGAGCGAGCAACCAACTTATTGGAAATCATACATACTGATGTGTGTGATCCAATGAGCGTTGAGGCTCGCGGTGGCTATCGTTATGTTCTCACCCTCACTGATGACTTAAGTAGATATGGGTATGTCTACTTAATGAAACACAAGTTTGAGACCTTTGAAAAGTTCAAGGAATTTCAGAGCAGGTTGAAAATCAACGTGACAGGAAAATAAAGTTCTTACGATCAGATCGTGGAGGGGAATATTTGAGTCACGAATTTGGCACACACTTAAGGAAATGTGGAATCGTTTCACAACCCACGCCGCCTGGAACACCTTAGCAAAATGGTGTGTCCGAACATCGTAATCGCACTCTATTGGATATGGTGCGATCTATGATGTCTCTTACCGATCTACCGCTCTCATTTTGGGGCTATGCTTTAGAGACTGCCGCATTCACTTGAAATAGGGCTCCGTCGAAATCCTTTGAGACGACACCGTATGAATTATGGTTTGGGAAGAAACCTAAGCTGTCGTTTCTAAAAGTTTGGGGATGCAATGCTTATGTCAAGAAACTTCAACCTGAAAAGCTCGAACCCAAGTCGGAAAAATGCGTCTTCATAGGATACCCTAAGGAAACCATTGGGTATACCTTCTACCTCAGATCCGAAGGCAAGATCTTTGTTGCCAAGAACGGATCCTTTCTGGAGAAAGAGTTTCTCTCGAAAGAAGTAAGTGGGAGGAAAGTAGAACTTGATGAAGTACTGCCTCTTGAAGCGGAAAGTAGCGCAACTCAGGAAGATGTTCCTGTGGTGCCTGCACCGACTAGAGAAGAAGTTAATGATGATGATCAAGGTACTTCGGATCAAGCTGCTACTGAAGTTCGTAGGTCCACGAGGATACGTTGCACACTAGAATGGTATGGCAACCCTGTCCTGGAAATCATGTTGTTAGACAACGGTGTACCTTCGAACTATGAAGAAGCGATGGCGGGCCTAGATTCCAACAAATGGCTTGAAGCCATGCAATCCGAGATAGGATCCATGTATGAAAACAAAGTATGGACTTTGACAGACTTGCCCGATGATCGGCGAGCGATAGAAAATAAATGGATCTTTAAGAAGAAGACGGACGCGGATGGTAATGTGACAATCTATAAAGCTCGACTTGTCGCTAAAGGTTATCGACAAGTTCAAGGGGTTGACTAAGATGAGACCTTCTCACCCGTAGCAAAGCTGAAGTCCGTCCGAATCATGTTAGCAATTGCCGCATTCTACGATTACGAGATATGGCAAATGGACGTCAAAACGGCATTCCTTAATGGCTTTCTTAAGGAAGAATTGTATATGATGCAGCCGGAAGGTTTTGTCGATCCTAAGAATGCTAACAAGGTATGCAAGCTCCAGCGCTCAATCTATGGGCTGGTGCAAGCATCTCGTAGTTGGAACATTCGCTTTGATGAAATGATCAAAGCGTTTTGGTTTATGCAGACTTATGGAGAAGCCTGTGTTTACAAGAAAGTTAGTGGGATCTCTGTAGCATTTCTCATATTATATGTGGATGACATACTGTTGATGGGAAATGATATAGAACTCTTGGAGAGCATAAAGGCCTACTTGAATAAGTGTTTTTCAATGAAGGACCTTGGAGAAGCAGCTTACATATTAGGCATCAAGATCTACAGAGATAGATCGAGACGCCTCATAGGTCTTTCGCAAAGCAAATACCTCGATAAGATATTGAAGAAGTTCAATATGGATCAGTCCAAGAAGGGGTTCTTGCCTGTATTGCAAGGTGTGAAATTGAGCTCGGCTCAATGCCCGACCACGACAGAAGATAGAGAAAAGATGAGTGTCATCCCCTATGCCTCAGCCATAGTTTCTATTATGTATGCCATGCTGTGTACCAGACCTGATGTAAACCTTGCCATAAGTTTGGTAGGAAGGTACCAAAGTAATCCCGGCATGGAATACTGGACAGTGGTCAAGAATATCCTGAACTACCTGAAAAGTACTAAGGATATGTTTCTCGTTTATGGAGGTGACGGAGAGCTCGTCGTAAAGGGTTACGTCGATGCTAGCTTCGACACATATCTGGATGACTCCAAGTCACAAACCGGATACGTGTATATTTTTAATGGTGGGGCAGTAAGCTGGTGCAGTTGCAAGCAAAGCGTCGTGGCGGGATATACATGTGAAGCGGAGTACATGGCAGCCTCGGAGGCAGCGCATGAAGCAATTTCGATGAAGGAGTTCATTACCGACCTAGGAATTGTTCCCAGTGCGTCGGGCCCGCTGACTCTCTTCTGTGATAACACTGGAGCTATTGCCCTTGCCAAGGAGCCCAGGTTTCACAAGAAGACCAGACACATCAAGCGTTGCTTCAACTCCATTCGTGAAAATGTTCAAGATGGAGACATAGATATTTGTAAAGTGCATATAGATCTGAATGTCGCAGATCCGTTGACTAAACCTCTTCCACGGGCAAAACATGATCAACACCAGAACTCTATGGGTGTTCGATTCATCACAATGTAACTAGATTATTGACTCTAGTGCAAGTGGGAGACTGTTGGAAATATGCCCTAGAGGTAATAATAAAATGGTTATTATTATATTTCCTTGTTCATGATAATTGTCTATTGTTCATGCTATAATTGTGTTATCCGAAAATCATAATACACGCGTGAATACATAGACCACAACATGTCCCTAGTGAGCCTCTAGTTGACTAGCTCGTTGATCAATAGATGGTCATGGTTTCCTGACTATGGACATTGAATGTCATTGATAACGGGATCACATCATTAGGAGAATGATGTGATGGACAAGACCCAATCCTAAGCATAGCACAAGATCGTGTAGTTCGTCAGCTAGAGCTTTTCTAATGTCAAGTATCATTTCCTTAGACCATGAGATTGTGTAACTCCCGGATACCGTAGGAGTGCTTTGGGTGTACCAAACGTCACAACGTAACTGGGTGGCTATAAAGGTGCACTACAGGTATCTCCGAATGTGTCTGTTGGCTTGGCACGAATCAAGACTGGGATTTGTCACTCCGTATGACGGAGAGGTATCTCTGGGCCCACTCGGTAATGCATTATCATAATGAGCTCAATGTGACCAAGTGGTTGATCACGACATCATGCATTACGGTACGAGTAAAGTGACTTGCCAGTAACGAGATTGAACGAGGTATTGGGATACCGACGATCGAATCTCGGGCAAGTAACGTACCGATTGACGAAGGGAATTGTATATGGGATTACTCGAATCCTCGACATCGTGGTTCATCCAATGAGATCATCGTGGAACATGTGGGAGCCAACATGGGTATCCAGATCCCGCTGTTGGTTATTGGCCGGAGAGTTGTGTTGGTCATGTCTGCATGATTCCCGAACCCGTAGGGTCTACACACTTAAGGTTCGATGACGCTAGGGTTATTAGGAAGACTTGTATGTGATTACCGAATGTTGTTCAGAGTCTCGTATGAGATCCTGGACGTCATGAGGAGTTCCGAAATAGTATGGAGGTAAAGATTTATATATGGGAAGTTGTCATACGGTCACCAGAAAAGTTCGGGGGCATATCGGTATTGTACCGGGGCCACCGGAGGGGTTCTGGGGGTCCACCGGGAGGGGCCACCTCTCCCGGAGGGCCATATGGGCTGTAGGAGGAAGGGAACCAGCCCAAGTGGGCTGGGGCGCCACACCGCCCTAGGGCACATGCGCCTAGGGTTGGGGGAAACCCTAGAAGGGGCGCCCCCTTGCTTGGGGGGGGGGGGAAAGCCCCCCTCCCCTTGGCCGCCGCCCCCCTCTAGATCTCATCTAGAGGGGGCCGGCCCCCTTCCCCTATAAATAGATGGGCGAGGGGAGGTCTGCATACCACATCCAAGGCGCGGCCGCTCCCCTCCCCAACACCTCTCCTCCTCCGTTAAGAGCTTGGCGAAGCCCTGCCAGAGTACTGCTGCTCCACCACCACCACGCCGTTGTGCTGCTGCTGGAGCTCTCTTCCTCAACCTCTCCCTCCTCCTTGCTGGATCAAGGCATGGGAGACGTCTCTGGTTCGTACGTGTGTTGAACGTGGATGTGTCGTCCGTTGACGCTAGGATCATCGGTGATTTGGAGCACGACGAGTATGACTCCATCAACCCCGTTCTCTTGAACGCTTCCGCTCGCGATCTACTATGGTATGTAGATGCACTCCTCTCTCTTTCTCGTTTCTAGTTACTCCATAGATTGATCTTGGTGATGCGTAGAATTTTTTTAATTTCTGCAACAATCCCCAACAACTTTCTGGGACGATCACTTGTCTGTTGGTCTTCAAAGAAGCAGAACTGTGTATCACTCTCCACTGCTGAATCTGAATACATTGCTGCTGGATCTTGCTGCGCTCAGCTTCTATGGATGAAGCAAACTCTCAAGGACTATGGCATCCATCTAAAACAAGTACCACTCTACTGCGACAATGAAAGCGCTATCAAGATTGCCGACAACCCCGTTCGGCACTCGAAGACAAAGCATATTGAAATTCGTCATCACTTTCTCAGAGATCATGTCATGAAGGAAGATATTGATATCATACACGTCAACACTGAAGAGCAACTGGCAGATATCTTCACAAAGCCCTTGGATGAGAAAAGGTTTTGCAAGTTATGGTGTGAGCTAAATATCTTGGAATCCTCAAATGTCTTGTGATTAGGCACACATCCTAACACTTATGCATGTTGATGACTTAGATGTGCAACACACGAAGTAAAGTATATCTTCAATCAATGAAGACTTACATTCTGAGTGTGAATACATTAACGTGGAATTTGACTTCGGAGCGCCACGATAATTGTGCGCCGTGTCTGGGTCTAATACTTCCTATACGGTGGGTAACGCCACCACCAAATTCTTCTGTTTGAAGTGTTTTTCTCATGGCGTTACTTTTGCTATGTCTTCACATTTGATTTGTCTTCGACATAATCATGTCTTATTGATTATCTTCACTATGTTGATTTGGTTGTATTCTGATATATATATATATATATAGTGTTCTGTCCTCTACAGCATTCACTTATAGCTATGTCTTCTCTGTTGAATCTTTTGAACTAAGTGAATGTGATCGGACCCTAATCTCTCTATGCTCTCCATCTCAAACTCTACCTATCCAAGTCATATGCATTCTATTGAAACTTTTGAATGTCTTCTCTGCGTCCTTGTCAACAGAAGATACAGAGACAAACATTAAATCTGTTTTAAATGCTCTATTCTCTTTGCCTGAAATCCGGAGAAGCCGGAACGACCATCCGACAATCCTGGCGGGCGTGGGAACATGGGACAATCACAAGTGTGTTGCATGTACGCCACGTGTCCATCAAATGTGAACCGCCAGGGGCACCTGCGTAATTGCGTTGTGCCGTCCCTTTCCTTATAAATACATGTACCCTCACGGTCAAAAATCCTTCTTCCACCTCTCCACCTCGTCAAAACCCTAGCGCCCCCGCTAGCTCTCGACGACGCCGGCGACGAAGCGCTTAGCTGCCGCGACTTCACTGACGCCGTCCTCACGCCGGCCGCGGACATCATCTTCTCCGCCGCCGCCGTAGGTGTCCTCCGTCGCCAAGTTAGGGCACGGAAGATCGAACTGCTCGGCCTCCACTTCTTCTCCGTCTAGCAGTTCTTCGTGTGGTAAATAAAAATCTATTTTTACCATCGCTTTGATCCTATAGATTCATCCTTTTTACCAAAAGTGGTTTCTGTGGTTACAAACTTGGGTCTGTCTAGTTCTGCATCTCATACTATGCAAAGCATCTTCACTTATGCATCTAAAGCTAGTTAGATTCCTCATTTGTACCTATTCTTGGATTCGTACAAATCTGGAACCAACTTCAAACACATAAGTGAATGTCTTTGCGTTATGAGGTCAATGTCTTCAAACTGATTTATCTTCAAAATCTTCTGAGAATGCATATGACCTCTTCCCCTTCCCTCGCATGTTTAACGCTGTCACAGGTACATGTATGTGGGAGAATACCTTGGTTCTCATAGTCTGCATTCATTTGTAGAATTCTTACAGCATCATATCAACTCTCCCGAAGCCAGTTCTTATCTGACCAAGAAGCCTTTGTCAGTGTTGAAGCCATACAGTCTGAACTTCATGGCTTCGCAAAAGTCAGTGAGGAAGGGCGGCAGACAGCGCCGCGGGGAAACATCAAAGGATTTGCCAGCTGATCTGCATGAACTGTACAAAACTGATCCTGAAGAAACCTATAATGAACGCAAAACTCAAATCCAATGGATTCGAAGATATTGGGCCGAGCAATGGTTTAAGTATAGATTCGTGACCCAGGAGTATGCTGAGAAGAATGCCGTCAAGCGACCATGGGGAGACATTATGTTCAAAGATCTTCCTCCCAGGTCAAGAGCTGAAGCTATTGAACAAGGCTTCTACCCTTGCATGGTCCGTGGACCACAACCTGCAGATGCTGACCCATCCTCATTGCTATGGTGTCGTGACGACAATCTGTTCAAGCGCAACTTTCAGTCTGCCATACACTCTGCCAAGGAGAACAAGAAATCTTGGGGATTAGAGTTTAATCCTGGCCCCTCTGCACCTCGTGCCGATGGCACACGCGAAGCTGAACCAAATTTGGTTGGGCCCTTCTATGACTTAGAAGGTCTCATCACTCATATCAGGGTTCAAGGGGCAGATGTGGATCGACCTGCAGATGACGCTGACACTAATGAAGCGCCTGCACCTCCAAAGCCGAAGAAGCAGAAGAATCCCAAGGCTTTGAAACCTTCTTCTCCACCAAAAGCTTCACGAGTGAAGCCCTTGGCCACCGCTCCACCTACACCAAGTGTGCAGTCTGAAGATCTCTCTCGTGTCTCCAAGACCGAGATGAAGAAGAAGAAGCATATGCACTCCTCCAGTCCTGATCTGACCCCTGCTGCCATTCCGAGAAATGAAGCTATTGATCTGTCAAGTGACGACGATCTTACCAATGACGCTCTTGAGCTATTGATTAAGAGCAAGCAGCAGGCGGAAATCTTCGATGATCTTCCCCTCTTCGATGTTGAGATTCTGAACAAGTTCATCGATGACTGGTTTGACAATCCAGAACTCAGTTTTGACGATCTACAACTTCCAATTGGCCTCAGCGTCTCCTTCCATGATGCCATTGCTTCTGAGTTAGCTCTTGCTCAGAAAATTGTTGAGCTAAAGCACAAGATAGATTTTGAAAAGGCTCAGTTCAAGAAGCATATGGCCAGGCTCAGTGTGAAGGATGTGCAGAACTTCAAGATCATGCTACACGAGCTCAAGGAATCTTTTCGCAAGAAACATGATGAAGTCCAAGGTTCTCGTGAGCGCATGAAGCTTTCGGCTGCCAAATGTGTGCAAGCCTACAATGAAGCAGAAAAGCGCAAGGCCCTTGGACGACCTGGCATTGACCCTAGAATGGCTTCATAGAAGAAGTCCAAGAAGCCTGCAGCAACTCCTACTCCTGCACCTAGGCAAGACGCGCCAACCATTGTCTTCCCAAGCAGCATGACCGGCTCGAAGCCAAAGGTCAAGTCAACCGCTTCAGAACTGAAGAAGAAGAGAGCTGCCGAGGCTGAAGCCAGAAAAAGGAAAAATCTTGAAGCATCTGATGACGCACCCTCCAAGAAGAAGCGCAAAACCAAGAAAGATCGGGCTGCTCCCACAGAGCCCCTTGTTGTCGAACCCATTTCTGTTGCTCGTCCTGGATCCACACAACAAGAAAGACGTATGATAGTTCATGAGCCTGCTTCCACAGAGGCTCCTGAACCTGAAGATATTCCAGCTGTTGACCCCACCGCAGCTGAAGACATTGGTCACCACGACAATGTAGAAGATGATGAAGTTCTTCCTCGGATCAAACACAACGTGGTATCATCGCCTGTGCTCACGCACAGCTAGCTCATCAGCATTGGTCATCCTCTGACACCAATTGCTCAGGATGCATCGTGGGCTGATCACCCACAACAACAAGACACCCCAAGTACTCCCCAACAACAAGTCACCCCACCAGTGCAAGATGATGATGACTTTGAGGCCCAGCCAACTCCATCTCCACATGCGTCGCCAGCGCTACGCAGGCTTCACAAAGGACCAAGGCCTCAAGTCACTCTTACGAGCGTTCCAGAAGGAGAAGTGCACCACCGATCTGTTGCACGTCAAGTGTTCCCAGAAGCCACTCCAACTGTGAACGTCTCTGAGTCTGAAGCCAACACGGCTGAAGATATTCCGGTTGCATCAGCCGATGATAAAGAAGAACCAAGAGTTGAAGAAGAACGAGTTGCAACTTCCCCAGTCCACCAAGAAGCTGTTCCCGAGGAGAATGTGTCCAATCCTCCAGCCACACAAGTGGAGGTTGAAGCTAACGTCACCACCACCAACAACACTACTGACGACACTGATGGCGTCATGCCCGAAGCCAATAATGAAGCACCTGAAGCCAATGCTGCACCAGACGTGATCATTCCTCCTGAAGCTATTGTGCCGCTTGCAGCCCATGTCAATGAAAATGCCAATGCTCATGTACCCCTCCAAGACCTCATACTGTTGAGCTGGCATTTGATCATGGTCAGCCTATTATGGTCCGATGGCCCATTCTGGTTCCTCCACCTGCTGCAGGACCACAATTTGACTATCATGTCGAGCACAAGCCTCAAGTCCAGAAGACCAAGCCAAGACTTACAAGATTCCCAGGCACTGCAACCTCACCTGGGGTCTTCAATGTGAATGACTTCGTGGCACATAACACCTTCTTCGACAGCGCCAAGAACCCATACTCCAAACCTCGCATTTCATCGGATCGGCTCTGGAGCTATCAGCAGCGCAGGTACTATTCATGCGTCTTATACAATCAAGGGCGCATATTTCCACATATGCGTCTCGACACTGAAGCTATAGCTGGCCTGCCCTGTCTAGAAGAAGCGTTGGATTGCTTCAAAGACGTTGGACTCCTGCAATTTGTCACAGACAAGGAACACTGGACTGAAGAGCTTCTATTACAGTTTTATGCAACTCTTCACATTCGCGGCTACAACAGGGATCCAAAGTCTTGGGTCCTTGAGTGGATGACAGGCAATGTCCATCATGAAGCCAAAGCTCTTAATATCATTGAGCTAACTGGCCTGTCCACTCCAGGCGATCTGTTTGAACCTGGTTGTAGGCTTCACCGTGATGCTTTGGAGAGCATTTTTCAGAAGCCCGAGCCCAACATGAGTGAGGGAGTCCTGGATTAGGGGGTGTTTGGATAGCCGAACTATATCTTCAGCCGGACTCCAGGACTATGAAGATACGAGATTGAAGACTTCATCCCGTGTCCGGAAGGTTCTTTCCTTGGCGTGGAAGGCAAGCTAGGCGTGCGGATATTCAAGATCTCCTACCAATGTAACCGACTCTGTGTAACCCTAACCCTATCCGGTGCCTATATAAACCGGAGGGTTGTAGTCCGTAGGACGAACACATCATAACCATCATCATACCCATAGGCTAGCTTCTAGGGTTTAGCCTCCTTGATCTCGTGGTAGATCTACTCTTGTACTACCCATATCATCAATATTAATCTAGCAGGAGTAGGGTTTTACCTCCATCGAGAAGGCCCGAACCTGGGTAAAATAAAGTGTCCCTTGTCTCCTGTTACCATCCGACCTTGACGCACAGATCGGAACCCCCTACCCGAGATCCGCCGGTTTTGACACCGACATTGGTGCTTTCATTGAGAGTTCCTCTGTGTCGTCGCCTTTAGGCCCGACGGCTCCTTTGATCATCAACAACGATGAGGTCCAGGGTGAGACTTTTCTCCCCGGACAGATCTTCTTCTTCGGCGGCTTCGCTCTGCGGGCCAATTCGCTTGGTCATCTGGTGCAGATCGAGAGCTACGCCCCTGGCCATCAAGTCAGGTTTGGAAGCCTAAACTACACGGCAGATATCCGTGGAGACTTGATCTTCGACGGATTCGAGTCACAAACAAGCGCGCCACACTATCTCGAGGGGCATGATATAGCTCTGCCTCCGAACAGTGTCCTGGAGGCCGCATACGCTCCAGCCCCGATCCTCGATTCAGAGCCCGCTGCATTCTTTGAAGATGAACGGTTGGACGTCACCTCGGGGGCTGCGATCTTAAAAGCCATTGAGCCGAACGCGAGCCCCGCGCTCCGCATGGCCTATGACTCCAAGGAGCCGGACTATTCTCCGAACTTCGGGTCGTCCGTGCCCCCGCCGATCGAATCAGATTGGGCGCCTGTAATGGAGTTCACCGCCGCGGACATCTTTCAGTATTCACCTTTTGGTGATATTCTGAATTCTCTCAAGTCTCTCTCTTTGTCAGGAGAGCCCGGGCCGAACTATGGCCTGCGAGGTTGGGATTCGGACGACGAAGAAATTCAAAGCCCACCCACCGCCCACTTAATAGCCACTGTCGACGATATATCCGACATGCTCGACTTCGGCTCCGAAGACTTCGACGGTATGGACGACGAAGGAGGAGACGAGCAAGAACCAGTACCTGTAGGGCGCTGGACCGCCACCTCGTCATACGACATATACATGGTGGATGCTCCAAAAGATGGAGATGGCGATGGAACATCGGAGGATGGCACTTCGAAAAAGCCTCCAAAACGCCGACGTCAGCGGCGCCGCTCCAAATCCCGCCACAGCAGAAACGGTGATTCCGGCACGGGAGATAATACTACCCCGGACAGCGCTGAAGAACACCAAAACCAGCAGGATTCGGCACAGGAAGATGGAGAAGACCGCCCTCATGAGAGAGCGGCAGAGCGAGAGGTCGAGGACGATAACTACATGCCTCCCTCCGAAGACGAGGCAAGCCTCGGGGACGATGAATTCATCGTACCATCAGACCCCGCCGAACAAGAGCGCTTTCAACGCAGGCTTTTAGCCACGACGAACAGCCTAAAGAAAAAGCAGCAACAGCTTAGAGCTGATCAAGATTTGCTAGCTGACAGATGGACTGAAGTCCTTGCGGCCGAAGAGCACGAGCTCGGACGCCCCTCCAAAAACTATCCTAAGCGCAGGCCGCTACCCCAATCAGAGGAGGAAGCCCAAGACATGGCAGATCGGCCACCTCGCGGCTGCGACAGAGAAGCCTGTCGAACATCAAAACAAGCCATGCCCCGCAGCCGCTTTACCAGGGCACGGGAACACGAACTAGACCTGTGAGACGTCCTGGAGGACAAAGCAAGGCAAACAAGATCGATCTATGGATCGCGCGGACGCCCGACGGCACGTGATAGTTTTCACTCCGGACACAATAAATCCGGCCGGGCCGAACACAACAGGCACAGCTCCTCCGAACTGCATCGAGACATAGCCCAGTACAGGGGCGCCGCACACCCACTATGCTTCACAGACGAAGTAATGGATCATAGAATCCCAGAGGGTTTTCAACCTGTCAACATCGAGTCGTACGATGGTACGGCAGATCCGGCAGTATGGATTGAGGACTACCTCCTTCACATCCACATGGAACGTGGCGATGATTTGCACGCCATCAAATATTTACCCCTCAAGCTTAAGGGACCAGCCCGGCACTGGCTTAACAGCCTCCCCGCAGATTCGATCGGCTCTTGGGAGGACCTGGAGGCCGCATTCCTCGACAACTTCCAGGGGACCTACGTACGGCCACCGGACGCCGATGACCTAAGCCACATAATCTAGCAGCCAGAAGAATCGGCCAGGCAATTCTGGACACGGTTCCTAACAAAGAAAAATCAGATAGTCGATTGTCCGGATGCAGAGGCCTTAGCAGCCTTCAAGCATAACATCCGTGACGAGTGGCTTGCCCGGCACCTGGGACAGGAAAAGCCGAAATCCATGGCAGCCCTCACGACACTCATGACCCGCTTTTGCGCGGGCGAAGATAGCTGGCTAGCTCGCAGCAACAACTTATCGAAGAAGCAAGGTAATTCAGATACCAAAGACAAAAGTGGCAGCTCGCGACGGAATAAACAGAAATGCCGCGTCAGCAGCGACAGCAATGAAGATACGGCAGTAAACGCCGGATTCAGAGGCCATAAATCCGGTCAGCGGAAAAAGCCATTCAAAAAAGAATACCCAGGGCCCATCCAGTTTGGACCGAATACTCGACCGCTCGTGCCAGATTCACGGCACCCCCGAAAGGCCAGCCAATCACACCAACAGGGATTGTTGGGTGTTCAAGCAGGCAGGCAAGTTAAGAGCCGAAAACAAAAACAAGGGGCTAGACAGCGATGACGAAGAGGAGCCCAGGCCGCCGAACAACAACGGACAGAAGGGGTTTCCCCCACAAGTGCGGATGGTGAACATGATATACGCGACTCATATTCCCAAGCGGGAGAGGAAGCGTGCGCTACGGGACGTATACGCGATGGAGCCAGTCGCCCCAAAGTTCAACCCATGGTCCTCTTGCCCGATCACCTTTGATCGAAGGGACCACCCCACTAGCATCCGTCACGGCGGTTTCGCCGCATTGGTTCTTGACCCAATCGTTGACGGATTTCACCTTACAAGAGTCCTCATGGACGGCGGCAGTAGCCTGAACCTGCTCTACCAGGATACAGTGCGGAAAATGGGCATAGATCCATCAAGGATCAAGCCCACAAGGACGACCTTTAAAGGCGTCATCCCAGGTGTAGAGGCTAATTGCATAGGCTCCATAACACTTGATGTGGTCTTCGGATCTCCGGACAACTTCCGAAGCGAAGAGTTAATCTTCGACATAGTTCCGTTCCGCAGTGGCTATCATGCTCTGCTTGGACGAACCGCATTCGCTAAATTCAATGCGGTGCCGCACTACGCATATCTCAAGCTCAAGATGCCAGGCCCTCGAGGTGTAATCACGGCCATCGGAAACACCGAACGCTCCATCCGTACGGAGGAACACACGGCGGCCCTCGCAGCAGAGGTACAAAGCAGCTTGTTAAGGCAGCTCTCGAGTCCGGCCGCTACAAAGCAGGACAAAGCAAAACGCGCCCGGAGTAACCCGCAGCAAGACCGACTGGCGCGTTCAGAGCACGCGTTGCAATACGGCCCCAACCCCAGCCATCGCTACATAGCGGAGCTAGTACCTCGAGTACACAATTACGCCCTTACAATTCCATGGGCATAGGAGAAGGGGCAGATAAAACGGCATGCCAACAATACGGCGTCAAACATACTAGGGGCTGTCGGGTTCTTCTTTTCTTTCAGGACTCCATACTCTGGATACAGTGTTCGGCCTCGCTGCCGCACAGACGATACAGGACCCAGGAAAGCAGACAAAACAACGCCGCATCATGGATCTCTCAGGTGGTCTCTATTTCGAGCGATATATCTGTTTCTAAATTCCGCGGCCTGCGCCTGGTCAGGACATGTTAAATAGTCTAATTTTTTTTCGCACTACTTGTATCGTTCGGCTTGAATAAACAGCCTCCTCATAAATAATGCATAGCTTTTTGTCTATTTTTTGCATTATCTTCTTTTAATATACATATGTTCAATCAAATAACATGATCGCACCCGTACACCATGGTACAGCAAACCACGCCAGGGGCTTTATTACCCTTCTATCTGGTGTGAGAAGTCCGTCCACTTTCACAAGTGCGGCACCCCGAACTTATAGCATTATATGCATCGGCTCCGAGTCATGATTTTGGTCATATGTTGGGTTTGCCCGGCTCCTATGTTTTGGTGCCTTATGTTCCGCTCTATCGGCTAAGGTAGCACTAGGAGAACCACTGCGATTGTGCCCCAGATCAGGTGGGTGAGCACCTCAGTGGAGAAAGCTAAAACAGACTGTCATGATAAGGCGCGAGACCGGTCGCTGTTCGAGAGGTTTTTCGAGTCCCTAAAGGCTTATGCCGCTTCGAGCGGAGAGCTGGTTAAGTCCGGCTAAAGGCGTGGATAGTGCCCCGAATTCGGCCTTCCGAACTAGGGGCTTCGCCGAAATTTAAAATTATAACGTTCTATGGCTAAGTGAGAGTGTTCAAGCATTATAGTCCGATTGCCTGGTTCGCTGTGCTGAGCGCCTCCCTCGAAGGACCCAACTATGGGAACAAGAGCCCTCATGTTTATCCCGAACACCCCAGCACTAGTTGCATGGGGGCAGAAGCCGACGACTCGCCATCTCTCAGTTATTGATAAACGGCCGCACAGAAAATAATATTTTAAATTCAGAAAGCATTGCTTAAACGCATATGAACAAGTTTTCAGCGCACAGGATACAAACGAGCGAGTTCATTGAAATATTACATCTTTGGCACACTCATCCGCGACAAGGCGAGCTCCACCGAGAACTTCCTTATAGTAGTTCTAGGGCTTGCGATGCTCCTTCCCCTGCGGCGGCCCGTCCTTCACCAGCTTCTCTCCGTCCAGCTTGCCCTAGTGTACCCTTACACGGGCAAGGGCCCTCCGGGCACCTTCTATGCAGACGGAGCGCTTGATGA
Organism: Aegilops umbellulata; assembly: GCA_032464435.1. Taxonomy (NCBI): domain Eukaryota; kingdom Viridiplantae; phylum Streptophyta; class Magnoliopsida; order Poales; family Poaceae; genus Aegilops; species Aegilops umbellulata. Next base: position 340,836,742 of record CP136058.1, read on the forward strand.
CCTCAAGCCGTGGACATGCCTCCACCAGCCGCCGCAGCAGCCCGAAGTAGCTCCCAGGCAGGGCCTCTCCAGGCCACAGCCGAACTAGTAAGCCCTTCATGGCCTGTTCGGCCGCCTTGTGGAGCTCGGCCAGCTGCTTCAACTGATCACTTAAGGGCACAGGGTGTCCGGCCTCAGAATACTGAGACCAGAACACACTCTCCGTCGAGCTGTCTTCTTCAGCTCGGTAGAATGCGGCGGCGTCGGATGCGCTGCAGGGAAGATCGAAGAACGCCCCTGGAGAACTCCGGATTCGGGTAACTAATAGGTATTTCACCTTTATATTCCTACTTTGCATTAAGAATGCCTTACCCGCTGCTATCTTTTTCACATCCTCCAACTCTTGGAGGGCCTTTTGGGATTCAGCCTTGGCACTCTTGGTGGTCTCAACAGCCGACGCGAGCTCGAATGCTTGCGTTTTTGCCTCAAGCTCCAAACCCTCATGTTTCTTCATGAGAGCTTGCAGCTCTTGCTGCACCTCGCCGACTTGGACCCCAAGCTTCTCTTGCTCGGCGCGCTCCTCGGCCGCTTTCTTCTCGGCCTCAGCCATCGCCTGCTTCAGGGTTGCCACCTCGGTGGTGGCCCCTACAATAAGCAGTACAATCCTGTTATTTCTTTTTGCAATCAAGCCTCTCTATAGGCACCTTTTTTTCTTCTAAGGGGTATTTCTTACCTTCCTTTTCCACAAGCTACCTTTTGGCAAGGCCGAGCTCTTGCTCGGACCGCTCGAGGTCCTTTTTCAGGACTTCCACCTGCGCAGTTAGTGCGGCGGTGGACAGCAGGGAAGCCTGCATACGCATATTAGACTCCTGCGAAAATTGTTGGATCCTCTCTTCGTCTTTTCTTTCCGAACACCGAACAGAGCATCAGGGGCTACTGTCTATGCGGTAATGAATTTAGCATATTTTTTGCTTACCTGGAAGCCTGTTAGAAGGCTAGCGCAAGCTTCATTCAGTCCGCTCTTGGCGGACTGAACCCTTTGGACCACCGCACTCATAATAGTACGGTGCTCCTCGTCGATGGTGGCGCCTTCAAGCGCCTCCAACAGACTATCCGACGCCTCTGGTTGGACAGAGGTCGCCGGCTCAGACGGCTTACTCCTCTTGGAAGGAGTTCGCCCACCGCGAGCCAGGACGGTTGAGTCTGGCGCGGTGTCCGGCACAAAGCCGGACTGGGAGCCCTGGGGGGTTTCATCCCCTTTACTCCTGGGGTACGGAGGATTGCCTTGCGGCTCCTCCAGGACCACCTCCTCCTGCCCTGTTCGGCGGGACGCCGCTTCGGCATCGTCCGCCCCGCTGGGGGAGACTGCGGGCGGGACAGAGTTCATGTCCGACGAATCCAGGGAGCCGCTCGATGAATCATCGAGTGCGGCTCGGGGTGGGCTGCGCAAATAGCATTCGACATTAGGGTAAGCTGCGCACTTGAAGATACTATGAGTCATTCTGGTATGTGAATACTTATGATGTCGCCGGACGCTTGGTTCTGTCCGGCCACTCCTTTACGCCCTCTTCGACGTTGGGGGAGTAGTCCGGCGGAGGGGTCTTCCTTTTCCTCGACCCCTCGGCCTCCCTTGTTGGGGCGGCCTTCTTCTTTTTCGCTCCCCTCGCTGGAGGGGGAGAGCTTCCTTGTTCCTCCTCCTCGTTTTCACGAGAGGAGGGCGTCGCAGACTCGCCAGATGACGAGCTCGACACCACCACATTGCGGGCACTCTTTCGAGTCCCGGTGGTCTTCTTCTTCTTGACCTTCTTCTCCGGCACCACATAGGGCGTCGGAGCCAGCAGCTTCTCTAAGAGAGCTGGGCTGGGTCTTCGGGCAGAGGAGCCGGACAGTTGATTGGTCCGGCTATCTTCAGCCACGCCTGTCGAAGGCAAAGGGAGTTTTTAGATCCCACATAGAGTTAATCTATGTAGAAAAGCTTAACGAACCTATGAAAGGTATAAATAGCCTACCTCGCCAGCGTTGCGCTGCGAGCTGTATCCGCGGTCCTCGGAAGCGGATGTGGGGCACTCGGCGCCTTTGGTTAGCACCTTCCAGACATCTTCATACGTCGTGTCGAAGAGCCTATTGAGGGTTTGGTGCTGCGCCGGGTCGAATTCCCACAAAGTGAACTCCCGTTCTTGGCACGGGAGGATCCGGTGAACGAACATGACCTGGATGATGTTGACATGCCGGATGGGCTTGTTCATCAGGGACCGGATGCAAGTTTGCAGTCCGGTCACTTCTTCTTCGTTGCCCCACGATAGGCCCGTCTCTTTCCAGGACATGAGCCGCGTGGGTGGTCCGGATCGGAACTCAGGGGCCGCGACCCATTTTGAGTCGCGTGGCTCGGTGATGTAAAACCACCCTGCCTGCCACCCCTTTAAGGACTCCACAAAGGAGCCATCGAACCAGTGTGCTTTGGCCATTTTGCCGGCCATAGCACCTCCGCACTCCGCGTGGGTGCCGGACACCACCTTGGGCTTGACGTTGAAGGTCTGGAGCTAGAGGCCGAAGTGGGGGCGGATGCGGAGAAAGGCCTCACACACGATGATAAACGCCGAGATATTGAGGATAAAGTTCGGGGCCAGTTCGTGGAAGTCCAGGCCGTAGTAGAACATGAGCCCCCGGACAAAAGGGTGAAGTGGAAAACCCAGTCCGCGGAGGAAATGGGGGAGAAAAACTACCCTCTCATGGGGCCTTGGGGTGGGAAGAAGCTGCCCCGCCTCGGGAAGCCGATGCGGGATGTCCTTGGACAGATATCCGGCCTTCCTAAGCTTACTGATTTGACCCTCCGTAACGGAGGAAGCCATCCACTTGCCACCCACTCCGGACATCGCTGGAGCAGGTTGGGGAAGAAAGAGCGAACTTGGGCGTTGGAGCTTGAGTGCGCAGGAGATGGATGGGCAAAGGAGGAAGAAGGCATAGGTGAAAGAGGTGGATCTTTATCCCCTTATATAGGCTGATGCCGTTATGCGTCCCCACCTACCTAATAAAACTCGCTTGCCGCTCACACGCCGTGGTAAACGGCGCGGTTGGGTTACCCACGTCCGCATTAATGAGAATCCCGTTAAAAGGGGCACACGATCTCTGCTTCGACAAGACGTGCCAAGGAAACCGCCTCGTTGAACGTGCTGCGGTTGAACAACAAAAAATAATCCATACAGAAGGCTTGGTCGCAGCATTATGACGCACTGCGGAATACGTCAGCAGATTTGATTTGTGTTTGTATTATTCTCTATATGGCAATACGTGGAAACTTGTTTTGCAGAGTCGGACACTATTTTTTTGGTGTTTATTATCTTCTTGAAGAATTTGGAGGAGGAACCCGCCTTGCAATGCCGAAGACAACTTGCGCGCCGGACTCGTCGTCTTTGAAGCCTGGTTCAGGGGCTACTGAGGGAGTCCTGGATTAGGGGGTGTTCGGATAGCCGAACTATATCTTTAGCCGGACTCCAGGACTATGAAGATATGAGATTGAAGACTTCGTCCCGTGTCCGGAAGGTTCTTTCCTTGGCGTGGAAGGCAAGCTAGGCGTGCGGATATTCAAGATCTCCTACCAATGTAACCGACTCTGTGTAACCCTAACCCTATCCGGTGCCTATATAAACCGGAGGGTTGTAGTCCGTAGGACGAACACATCATAACCATCATCATACCCATAGGCTAGCTTCTAGGGTTTAGCCTCCTTGATCTCGTGGTAGATCTACTCTTGTACTACCCATATCATCAATATTAATCTAGCAGGAGTAGGGTTTTACCTCCATCGAGAGGGCCCGAACCTGGGTAAAATAAAGTGTCCCTTGTCTCCTATTACCATCCGACCTTGACGCACAGATCGGAACCCCCTACCCGAGATCCGTCGGTTTTGACACCGACAATGAGCCAGATGCTCAGTATGATGATGCCTTTGCCTCCAGATGTTGAATATCCTCAGACGTTCTTTGTTTAAGACCTTGAGTATCTGCCACGCACCATCTACCACATCATAAGGCGAACTCTCTAGCCTATCAAAGGACATTCTCCAGCTACAAAACTTGAAGGTACAATGAAGACATTGGTCTTCTATATTCTCAATGGCAAGAGCTTCAATGCACAAGATTTCTTCATTCGTCAACTGGCAGCATCAGGCTCAGACATCTTTGGACTGAAGTTCTATGCTCTATGGGTCATGCGCCTCATCAATCTTCACTCTGCAATCAACTATCAACCCTCTGCACGAAACCATCTTGCCTTTTTGCCGGAGGTCAATCTGTCTGTTGATGCCATTTACCCTGACCCTGCAAAGGAGCCGCTATGTCTTCACAATGCAGACAATCAAAGCTTCACTCAGCCTATTCCAAGTCATTATGTGCCCAATGCTATCACTCGTGTTTATCCCTTGGCAGGCAATACTCGTGCGCCTCTTCAAGCCAACACAGAAAGCACTATTGCTCAAAGGCCTCGGAAGTGCTCTCGTGTTCTAAATGACCGAGAACTTCATGTAGCACTTCATCAAAAGCAAGATAAGTATCATGACTGGCTGAAGCATCAAATGCATAGTCTCTTGGTGGATGTCAATCACATTTGCAATCTTGCCACCAAGAACACATTTGTCTCCCATGAAGCCTGTCGGCGATCTTGGAAGAGTCTGACACTTCTGTGCTCTGAAGATGATTTAAGAGCGGATGGCTTCACTGAGAGATATAAATTTGATTCAACGCCTCCAAGGAATGCAGTTCTGCGACGGACTCCATCTCTTGAAGACTCTAAATACTCCTCTTCAGTGGCTACTGTAAATGCCAGAGTCATCGAGGATGAAGATGATGTGACTTCTCCAACGTCTGCATCGCCGCATATCGACACTGCGCCGAGTTCTTCTGCACCGCCAAACGCCAACGACGACCCTGCTGCTTCACCTACTTCTTCTGGGAACGAGTAGAAGCTCTATGTCTTCAAACCTTTTTGGTCCTTACTGACAAAAGGGGGAGAAGCATATGAGTTGATAGTCTTCAAGCGGGTCCATATGGGTGGTTGCTTTATATTTTTGCCTAGTGTTTACAACTCTCGCTTTTGATACATTTGGTTCTTTGAGTTGTAACACTTAAACTTGATGGTCGTCTGCTACATTTTCTGTTATTCTGTGATGCGATGATAAATTCCGCATGTGCGATGATAACTTCTGCACTTAGGTCATCTTACAGACGTCCATTTTTCATTATGCATGTCATTTTTCTTCGTTATATCAAATCATGCATGATGAATTGTAGTCATAAGTTGAGGAGAATCTCCACAAGTACAACCTGCCATGTGCATTGCATTCCAAAAGCAAAATTCTCATATGCACATCTTCATGCGGAGCCTTTGCCACTTATGAAGAGAATACCTTTATCCTTTACAATTTCACATACTTTATCCCCGTTGAAAACTTCAATCAGTTTGTCAGCAATCACCAAAAAGGGGGAGATTGTAAGTGCACCTAGTGCCACCCCTAGTTGATTTTGGAGTATTGACGACAAACCTGGTTGAGGGACTAATGTGTTTGTGAGAATCGCAGGATAACATAGGTAGTAGTCCCTCATTGATTCGGTTTACCTACCGGAGATGACCCCTAAAAATGTATGAAGACAGTGGTGGTATATGAAGATATTCACATTGAAGACTATGACATGAGAAGACATTGAGTGAAGACTATGGAGCGTGAAGACTTAGTTGTTTCGTTGTTTCCTTTTCTTCTTTGTTAAGTCATAGGAACCACCGTACTGTTAAGTGGGGTCCAAGTGAACAAAGTCAGAGTGACTGAAGTGATGCTCAACCAAAATCCTATGTCTTCGAGCGAAGACAATGAGAGCAAATCTTATCGAGAGCTGGATGAGTTAGCTTTGCTTGTAGCCCAAGTAAAGTTGTTGTGTGTGTTTGAAATCTGACCGTTGGAACACGTGTCAGTTCCTTAGTGACCCAGGGTCATTTCGGACAAATCAGGTCGGGTTGCCTAGTGGCTATAGATAGCCCGCCCCCTACACCATAAATTTGTGGCTGCTCAGAGTTAGTACACGGCTTTTGTTGTTTGAGAGCAACCCACCTCCGAAGCATTTGAGAGAGAGAAATCCTTGCGAGGACAAAGCCCAAACACCCAGAGCCAAAGAGTGTTAGGCATCACTGAAGTCTTTCTGTCTAAGTGACCTGAAGACTTGTTACACTTGAGGACTGTGAATCCTCCAGCCGGTTAGGCGCGCGTTCTGAGCATCCAAGAGTCATTGTGGATCGTCGGTGAACAAAGTCTGTGAAGGTTTGGAAGTCTACCTTGAAGACTTACCAGAGTAATTGGGCGAGGACTGGGTGTCCTTAGCTGAAGGGGAATAAGGTGAAGATGAGGTCTTCTGAGTTGAATCTCAGCCTCCCCAACCAGACGTACAATTGTCACAACAATTGGAGCTGGTCCAACAAATCCTGTGTCCTCAACAAGTGACTGGTTCTATACTCTCCCTCTCATTACTTACAGTTTGTCTTCGTGAAGTCATTGCCTGTTTGCTTTACCTATTTGTCTTCACTGCTGGACTACTATTGTTGTTTGGCTTCATACCATCTTCCATCCTGATCCTAACTGCCCAGCTGTTATTAGTCTTCGTGCTTTCACTTCATTGCATACTTGACTATGGCTTGCTTAGTGTAGTTTAACTTCCGCTGCATATCAATAGGATCATTTCTATCGTTTGTCTTCAAAACTTCCATGTTTTGAAGACTTTCATAAAAATCGCCTCCCCCCTCTAGTCGGTAACTAGCACTTTCAAGAGATCATGTTGAACCCTCTCAACAACGCCATCGTTTCAGCAAATTGGGCATTGATGACAGGGTCGAATAACACAGTGGTACCATCAATAGGTTCTCCACGACACTGGTGCAACTCTGCCACTGGATAAGTAAAATGCCAGCAGGTTTTCCCTGCAACAAAAGATGCAAGCACTATTTTATCTCGCTTGAAATTTATTAAGAGAAAATAGGAACTTTCATTTCCTACCCACTCAGCCAATTAAGAAGCATATCTATGTAGATTCGTTAGTTTCATCGGTAACATAATATTAGTCGTGCTCTATGTTAAGCAAGTTTGTATTCTATGAACTTCTACACATGTTTACATTCAAATTTTAGCCAGGATTGGTTTTACCACACTAGGAGTTAGCGTTGTTCAACTAGCCAAATTAGGTCCATGAGAAACTACTTATTTTTTTCTAAGTGAAACATAGATCATTGTCACCATTGGTATCATAAGAAAAGCATTGAGGCAGATTTGTGGATAGGGGGTTTTTCTATAAACATGCCTTGGTCGTGATTAAAAAAATGAGGCACCGACCATAAAACAATAGTTCTAGCTACGGTATTTTCATTATTAAAAATACGTGCATACAAAAAATAAAGGGTTCAAAGAATCATCCAATTGCTATTTTTGGATAACATAATAAAAAGCTTTAAAGGTTGCCTTCAATCCAAGCTTGAAGCCTTAAAGCTTTGTTATTCCTGAGCTCGTGAACCATAATTTCAAGATCTTTTTTTAGGATAACTTTCTAAAGGAAATATGCCCTAGAGGCAATAATAAAGTTATTATTTATTTCCTTATATCATGATAAATGTTTATTATTCATGCTAGAATTGTATTAACCGGAAACATAATACTTGTGTGAATACATAGACAAACAGAGTGTCACTAGTATGCCTCTACTTGACTAGCTCGTTGATCAAAGATGGTTGTGTTTCCTAACCATTGACATGTGTTGTCATTTGATTAATGGGATCACATCATTTGGAGAATGATGTGATTGACATGACCCATTCCATTAGCTTAGCACCCGATCGTTTAGTATGTTGCTATTGCTTTCTTCATGACTTATACATGTTTTTTTACCATGAAGACTGCAGGGCTTGCACCCCACAGCATGACTTATACATGTTCCTATGACTATGAGATTATGCAACTCCCGTTTGCCGGAGGAACACTTTGTGTGCTACCAAACGTCACAACGTAACTGGGTGATTATAAAGGAGCTCTACAGGTGTCTCCGAAGGTACATGTTGGGTTGGCGTATTTCGAGATTAGGATTTGTCACTCCGATTGTCGGAGAGGTATCTGTGGGCCCTCTCGCTAATGCACATCACATAAGCCTTGCAAGCATTTCAACTAATGAGTTAGTTGTGAGATGATGTATTACGAAACGAGTAAAGAGACTTGCCGGTAACGACATTGAACTAGGTATTGAGATACCAACGATCGAATCTCGGGCAAGTAAAATACCGATGACAAAGGGAACAACGTATTTTGTTATGCAGTCTGACCGATAAAGATCTTCGTAGAATATGTGGGAGCCAATATGAGCATCCAGGTTCCGCTATTGGTTATTGACCGGAGACGTGTCTCGGTCATGTATACATTGTTCTCTAACCCGTAGGGTCCGCACGCTTAACGTTACGATGACATTTTCATTATGAGTTTATATGTTTTGATGTACTGAAGGTTGTTCGGAGTCCCAGATGTGATCACGAACATAACGAGGAGTCTCAAAATGGTCGAGACATAAAGATTGAGATATTGGAAGCCTATATTTGGATACCGGAATCGTTATGGGTGAAATCAGGTTTTTACCGGAGTACCGGGGGGTTACCGAAACCCCCCGAGGGTTAATGGGCCTACATGGGCCCTAAGGGAGAAGAGGAGGGCCGGCCAGGGAAGGCCGCGCGCCCCCTCCCCCTAGTCCGAATAGGACAAGGAAGGGGGGCGGCGCCCCCCTTTCCTCTTTCCCTCTTTCCCTTTCCTTCTCCAACAAGGCAAGAGGGGGGAGTCCTACTCCCGGTGGGAGTAGGACTCCTCCAGGCGCACCCCTAGGGGCCGGCCACACCTCCCCCTCCCTCCTTTATATATGGGGGCAAGGGGGCACCCCAAGACAGACAAGTTGATCTTCGTGATCGTTCCTTAGCCGTGTGCAGTGCCCCCTTCCACCATATTCCACCTCGGTCATATTGTAGTGGTGCTTAGGCGAAGCCCTGCGATAGTAGAACATCAAGATCGTCACCACGCCGTCGTGCTGACGGAACTCATCCCTGACGCTTTGCTGGATCGGAGTCCGGGGATCGTCATCGAGCTGAACGTGTGCTAGAACTCAGAGGTGCCGTAGTTTCGGTGCTTGATCAGTCGGGTCGTGAAGACGTACGACTACATCAACCGCGTTGTTATAACTCTTCCGCTTTCGGTCCACGAGGGTACGTGGACAACACTCTCCCCTCTCGTTGCTATGCATCACCATGATCTTGCGTTTGCGTAGGAATTTTTTTGAAATTACTACGTTTCCCAACAGTGGCATCCGAGCCTGGTTTTATGCGTAGATGTCATATGCACGAGTAGAACACAAGTGAGTTGTGGGCGATATAAGTCATACTGCGTACCAGCATGTCATACTTTGGTTCGGCGGTATTGTTGGATGAAGCGGCCCGGACCGACATTACGTGTACGCTTACGCGAGACTGGTTCTACCGACGTGCTTTGCACACAGGTGGCTGGCGGGTGTCAGTTTCTCCAACTTTAGTTGAACCGAGTGTGGCTACGCCCGGTCCTTGCGAAGGTTAAAACAACACTAACTTGACAAACTATCGTTGTGGTTTTGATGCGTAGGTAAGAACAGTTCTTGCTAAGCCCGTAGCAGCCACGTAAAACTTGCAACAACAAAGTAGAGGACGTCTAACTTGTTTTTGCAGGGCATGTTGTGATGTGATATGGTCTAGACATGATGCTAAATTGCATGTGATGTTTATCTTTTATGCATCTTATCTTGCTTTGATTGACGGTAGCATTATAAGATGATCCCTCACTAAATTATCAAAGTATAAGTGTTCTCTCTGAGTATGCACCGTTGCGAAAGTTCTTCGTGCTGAGACACCACGTGATGATCGGGTGTGATAGGCTCTACGTTCAAATACAACGGGTGCAAAACAGTTGCACACGCGGAATACTCAGGTTAAACTTGACGAGCCTAGCATATAACAGATATGGCCTCGGAACACGGAGACTGAAAATTCGAGCGTGAATCATATAGTAGATATGATCAACATATTGATGTTCACCGTTGAAACTACTCCATCTCACGTGATGATCGGACATGGTGTAGTTGATATGGATCACGTGATCACTTAGAAGGATTAGAGGGATGTCTATCTAAGTGGGAGTTCTTTAGTAATATGATTAATTGAACTTAAATTTATCATGAACTTAGTTCCTGATAGTATCTGGCTTGTCTATGTTTTATTGTAGATAGATGGCCCGTGCTGTTGTTCCGTTGAATTTTAATGCGTTCCTTGAGAAAGCAAAGTTGAAAGATGATGGTAGCAATTACACGGACTGGGTCCGTAACTTGAGGATTATCCTCATTGCTGCACAGAAGAATTACGTCCTGGAAGCACCGCTGGGTGCCAGGCCTGCTGCTGAAGCAACACCAGATGTTATGAACGTCTGGCAGAGCAAAGCTGATGACTACTCGATAGTTCAGCGTGCCATGCTTTACGGCTTAGAACCGGGTCTTCAATGACGTTTAGAACGTCATGGAGCATATGAGATGTTCCACGAGTTGAAGTTAATATTTCAAGCAAATGCCCGAATTGAGAGATATGAAGTCTCCAATAAGTTCTACAGCTGCAAGATGGAAGAGAATAGTTGTGTCAGTGAGCATATACTCAAAATGTCTGGGTATAATAATCACTTGATTCAGCTAGGAGTTAATCTTCCGGATGATAGCGTCATTGATAGAATTCTCCAATCACTGCCACCAAGCTACAAGAGCTTTGTGATGAACTATAATATGCAAGGGATGGAAAAGACTATTCCCGAGCTCTTCGCAATGCTTAAAGCTGCGGAGGTAGAAATCAAGAAGGAGCAAAGTGTTGATGGTCAACAAGACCAATAGTTTCAAGAAAAAGGGCAAGGTAAAGAAGAAGGGGAACTTCAAGAAGAACAGCAAGCAAGTTGCTGCTCAGGAGAAGAAACCCAAGTCTGGACCTAAGCCTGAAACTGAATGCTTCTACTGCAAGCAGACTGGTCACTGGAAGCGGAACTGCCCCAAGTATTTGGCGGATAAGAAGGATGGCAAGGCGAACAAAGGTATATGTGATATACATGTTATTGATGTGTACCTTACTAATGCTCGCAGTAGCACGTGGGTATTTGATACTGGTTCTGTTGCTAATATTTGCAACTCGAAACAGGGACTACGGATTAACCGAAGATTGGCAAAGGACGAGGTGACGATGCACGTAGGAAATGGTTCCAAAGTCGTTGTGATCGCAGTCGGCACGCTACCTCTACATCTACCTTCGGGATTAGTTTTAGACCTAAATAATTGTTACTTGGTGCCAGCGTTGAGCATGAACATTATATCTGGATCTTGTTTGATGCGGGACGGTTATTCATTTAAATCAGAGAATAATGGTTGTTCTATTTATATGAGTAATATCTTTTATGGTCATGCACCCTTGAAGAATGGTCTATTTTTGTTGAATCTTGATAGTAGTGATACACATATTCGTAATGTTGAAGCCAAAAGATGCAGAGTTGATAATGATAGTGCAACTTATTTGTGGCGCTGCCATTTAGGTCATATCGATGTAAAGCGCATGAAGAAACTCCATACCGATGGACTTTTGGAACCACTTGATTATGAATCAGTTGGTACTTGCGAACCGTGCCTCATGGGCAAGATGACTAAAACGCCGTTCTCCGGTACTATGGAGAGAGCAACCGATTTGTTGGAAATCATACATACAGATGTATGTGGTCCGATGAATGTTGAGGCTCGTGGCGGATATCATTATTTTCTCACCTTCACAGACGACTTAAGCAGATATGGGTATATCTACTTAATGAAACATAAGTCTGAAACATTTGAAAAGTTCAAAGAACTTCAAAGTGAAGTTGAAAATCATCGTAACAAGAAAATAAAATTTCTACGATTTGATCATGGAGGAGAATATTTGAGTTACGAGTTTGGTGTACATTTGAAACAATGCGGAATAGTTTCACAACTCACGCCACCCGGAACACCACAACGCATTGGTGTGTCCGAACGTCGTAATCATACTTTACTAGATATGGTGCGATCTATGATGTCTCTTACTAATTTACCGCTATCGTTTTGGGGTTATGCTTTAGAGACGGCCGCATTCACGTTAAATAGGGCACCATCGAAATCTGTTCAGACGACGCCTTATGAACTATGGTTTGGCAAGAAACCAAAGTTGTCGTTTCTGAAAGTTTGGGGATGCGATGCTTATGTGAAAAAACTTCAACCTCATAAGCTCGAACCCAAATCGAAGAAATGTGTCTTCATATGATATCCAAAGGAGACTATTGGATACACCTTCTATCATAGATCCGAAGGCAAGATTTTTGTTGCTAAATTCAGAAACTTTCTAGAGAAGGAGTTTCTCTTGAAAGAAGTGAGTGGGAATAAAGTAGAACTTGATGAGGTAATTGTACCTGCTCCCTTGTTGTAAAGTAGTTCATCACTGAAACCGGTTTCTGTGACACCTACACCAATTAGTGAGGAAATTAATGATGATGATCATGAAACTTCAGATCAAGTTGTTACTGAACCTCGCAGGTCAATCAGAGTAAGATCTGCACCAGAGTGGTACGGTAATCCTGTTCTAGAAGTCATGCTACTAGATCATGATGAACCTACAAACTATGAAGAAGCGATGGTGGGCCCAGATTCCGCGAAATGGCTTGAAGCCATGAAATCTGAGATGGGATCCATGTATGAAAACAAAGTGTGGACTTTGGTTGACTTGCCCGATGATCGGCAAGCAATTGAGAATAAATGGATTTTTAAGAAGAAGACTGACGCTGACGGTAATGTTACTGTCTACAAAGCTTGACTTGTCGCAAAAGGTTTTCGACAAGTTCAAGGGATTGACTACGATGAGACCTTCTCACCCGTAGCGATGCTTCAGTCTGTCCAAATCATGTTAGCAATTGCCGCATTTTATGATTATGAAATTTGGCAGATGGATGTCAAAACTGCATTCCTAAATGGATTTCTGGAAGAAGAGTTGTATATGATGCAACCGGAAGGTTTTATCGATCCAAAGGGAGCTAACAAAGTGTGCAAGCTCCAGCGATCCATGTATGGACTGGTGCAAGCCTCTCGGAGTTGGAATAAACGCTTTGATAGTGTGATCAAAGCATTTGGTTGTATACAGACTTTTGGAGAAGCCTGTATTTACAAGAAAGTGAGTGGGAGCTCTGTAGCATTTCTAATATTATATGTGGATGACATATTACTGATCAGAAATGATATAGAATTTCTGGATAGCATAAAGGGATACTTGAATAAGAGTTTTTCAATGAAAGACCTCGGTGAAGCTGCTTACATATTGGGCATTAAGATCTATAGAGATAGATCAAGACGCTTAATTGGACTTTCACAAAGCACATACCTTGACAAAGTTTTGAAGAAGTTCAAAATGGATCAGGCGAAGAAAGGATTCTTGCCTATGTTACAAGGTGTGAAGTTAAGTAAGACTCAATGCCCGACCACTGCAGAAGATAGAGAGAAAATGAAAGATGTTCCCTATGCTTCAGCCATAGGCTCTATCATGTATGCAATGTTGTGTACCAGACCTGATGTGTGCCTTGCTACAAGTCTAGCAGGGAGGTACCAAAGTAATCCAGGAGTGGATCATTGGACAGCGGTCAAGAACATCTTGAAGTACCTGAAAAGGACTAAGGATATGTTTCTCGTATATGGAGGTGACAAAGAGCTCATCGTGAATGGTTACGTTGATGCAAGCTTTGACACTGATTCGGACGATTCTAAATCGCAAACCGGATACGTGTTTACATTTAAAACGGTGGAGCTGTCAGTTGGTGCAGTTCTAAACAAAGCGTCGTGGCAGGATCTACATGTGAAGCGGAGTACATAGCTGCTTCGGAAGCAGCAAATGAAGGAGTCTGGATGAAGGAGTTCATATCCGATCTAGGTGTCATACCTAGTGCATCGGGTCCAATGAAAATCTTTTGTGACAATACTGATGCAATTGCCTTGGCGAAGGAATCCATATTTCACAAGAGAACCAAGCACATCAAGAGACGCTTCAATTCCATCCAGGATCTAGTCCAGGTGGGAGACATAGAGATTTGCAAAATACATACGGATCTGAATGTTGCAGACCCGTTGACTAAGCCTCTTCCACGAGCAAAACATGATCAGCACCAAGGCTACATGGGTGTTAGAATCATTACTGTGCAATCTAGATTATTGACTCTAGTGCAAGTGGGAGACTGAAGGAAATATGCCCTAGAGGCAATAATAAAGTTATTATTTATTACCTTATATCATGATAAATGTTTATTATTCATGCTAGAATTGTATTAACCGGAAACATAATACTTGTGTGAATACATAGACAAATAGAGTGTCACTAGTATGCCTCTACTTGACTAGCTCGTTGATCAAAGATGGTTGTGTTTCCTAACCATAGACATGTGTTTTCATTTGATTAACGGGATCACATCATTAGGAGAATGATGTGATTGACATGACCCATTCCATTAGCTTAGCACCCGATCATTCAGTATGTTGCTATTGCTTTCTTCATGACTTATACATGTTCCTATGACTATGAGATTATGCAACTCCCGTTTGCAGGAGGAACACTTTGTGTGCTACCAAATGTCACAATATAACTGGGTGATCATAAAGGAGCTCTACAGGTGTCTCCGAAGGTACATGTTGGGTTGGCGTATTTCGAGATTAGGATTTGTCACTCCGATTGTCGGAGAGGTATCTCTGGGCCCTCTCAGTAATGCACATCATATAAGCCTCGCAAGCATTGCAACTAATGAGTTAGTTGTGAGATGATGTATTACGGAACGAGTAAAGAGACTTGCCGGTAACGAGATTGAACTAGGTATTGAGATACCGATGATCGAATCTCGGGCAAGTAACATACCGATGACAAAGGGAACAACGTATTTTGTTATGCGGTCTGACCGATAAAGATCTTCGTAGAATATGTGGGAGCCAATATGAGCATCCATGTTCCACTATTGGTTATTGACCGGAGACGTGTCTCGGTCATGTCTACATTGTTCTCGAACCCGTAGGGTCCGCACGCTTAACGTTACGATGACAGTTTCATTATGAGTTTATATGTTTTGATGTACCGAAGGTTGTTCGGAGTCCCAGATGTGATCACGGACATGACGAGGAGTCTTGAAATGGTCGAGACATAAAGATTGATATATTGGAAGCCTATATTTGTGTAACGCCCCAGATGTAACTTGCCATATTTGTAATCCAACTCTTGCCATTTCCGGCTATGTGTTTTGATATTCCCTCCGTGGTTGGGTTCTCTCCGTTTTGCATTTTGGTCATGTCATGCATTTCATATCATGTCATCATGTGCATCGCATTCGCATACATGTTCGTCTCATAAATCCGAGCATCTTTCCCGTTGTCCATTTTGCAATACGGCGCTCCTATGTCTCCCGGCGTCCCCTTTTACATTTCTCCGTGAGCGGGTATTAAACATTCTCGGATTGGACCGAGGTTTGACATGTGGCCTCGGTATAGCACCGGTAGACCGCCTGTCAAGTTTCCTGGAGGAGCAGACAGAAAAAAATTCTCAGGATGACAAATCTATTTCCTAGCAGATTGAAGAGAGGTGGGGTGGGGATGTTAGTATCAGGGTTTTGTACATCTTTGCCATAGAGTGGAGCCCCGGGAATATGACCATTTGTCCTTGTTGTCAGATAATTGAATATCGAGTAGCATGCTTTGTGTCGGTGTCAAAACCGGCGGATCTCGGGTAGGGGGTCCCGATCTGTGCGTCAAGGTTGGATGGTAACAGGAGACAAGGGACACTTTATTTTACCCAGGTTCGGGCCCTCTCGATGGAGGTAAAACCCTACTCCTGCTAGATTAATATTGATGATATGGGTAGTACAAGAGTAGATCTACCACGAGATCAAGGAGGCTAAACCCTAGAAGCTAGCCTATGGGTATGATGATGGTTATCATGTGTTCGTCCTACGGACTACAACCCTCCGGTTTATATAGGCACTGGATAGGGTTAGGGTTACACAGAGTCGGTTACATTGGTAGGAGATCTTGAATATCCGCATGCCTAGCTTGCCTTCCACGCCAAGGAAAGAACCTTTCGGACACGGGACGAAGTCTTCAATCTTGTATCTTCATAGTCCTGGAGTCCGGTTGAAGATATAGTTCGGCTATCCGAACACCCCCTAATCCAGGACTCCCTCAGTAGCCCCCGAACCAGGCTTCAATGACGTCGAGTCCAGTGCGCAAATTTGTCTTCGGCATTGCAAGGCGGGTTCCCCCTCCGAATCTTGTGTACCTGTATGAATAATGTCTGTAGCGCTCCTCGGTCTCGGTGCCCAATAATTGCCGTCTTCCACGTGTTGAACCAACGCGAAAAGCCCCGGGGTGTTTTTATATTCACACCCTTGGTCATATAAACGAGCCGCCTATTTAACGGGATGGGGATCTAGACCCAAACCACATCTTCTTCTCCCCACGAGTTATCATCAGAGCGACTCCAGCAAAGGTCCATTCCAACATGGCCAGCCGTCGTAGCTCCTCCCCTCGCCCCTCCAGCCCCAAATCCTGAGACTGGGAGAGTTGCACCATCCCACACAACGAGCTAGTGTCACTGCAGGCCAAGGGATTTCTTCCCCAAGCATATATGGTCCCGGTCCGAGCCGGACTCGCCACCTACAACGGCGGCAAGCAAGCGGAGAGCATCCCCAATCCTTCTAAAGGAGAGCGGGTGTGCCTCGTCCCTCATTTAATAAGGGGTCTGGGATTTCCAATTCATCCATTCCTCCGCGGGCTTCTGGAGTTCTACGACCTCCAGCTGCACAACCTCACGCCTGGCTCCGTGCTACATATTGCAGGCTTCATTGCCCTTTGCAAGCTATTTTTAGGCGTCGAGGCTCATTTTGCGCTGTGGAAGAGGTTGTTCTGCTTGGTGCCCCGTTCTCAGGAGGGGTCTATATACCAAGTGGGCGGAGCCGAAATATGGCGCATCACCGGGACCGGGTACCTATTCGGAACCCCAAAGAAGGCGTCCGAGGACTGGCCTTCAGAATGGTTCTACATAGATGACGTCCCGCTGCCGGACCCTGTCCGGGTCGGCCTCCCTGAGTTCAGCATGGCTCCCTTAAAGAAACGCTTAAGTTGGCGTCCGCGGAGCTCTCAGAGAGAAAGCAACAGAGACGTTCTTTACCTGATGGGCCGGATAAGACTGTTCGCTCATTCCGGACTAACCATGATTGGAGTCATGTCCGCATGTATTATGTGGGGGGTGCAGCCGCTTCAATATAGGAGCCACCCCATGTGGGATTTCAACGGGGAGGATGACTCCACCCGTTACGGCCGCAAGGGGCCAGACACAGCTGCCGCTCTAGTAAAGATTCTAACATCTTTGTACAAGGGAGGAAAGGAGGACTTCCTCCGCGTCAACCCGCGGGCCGAATTCACTATGTATGAACCTCCAAGTTGGGTAAGTGAACAATTGCACTTGCCCGCTTATTTAATGCTCCCATGACTAGATACGTAATCTGGTGATTTCAATGCAGGAGCTTCGACAGGAGGTAAAGGATATCAAGAGTTGCCCTCCACAGCCTGAGGACCCAGAACGGTCCCTCGATCCGGACTCCGAAGAGGATCCGGACATATCGGTGGAGCTCATCGACGGGGTGTTCCACCAGTTAAGCAAGGATAATACCTTGGTGGCCATTACGGCTGATTATCCCGGCTTAATCCCGGCCTCCCAGGTAACAGAAACCGGAGTGTTTATTCCCTCAAGAGAGATTCCGTCCTTACATATTCCGGCGTTTCTGACGACAACCGTATTTTACAGGGGAGATTTCTGAGGAGGGAGGCCGAACCTGCGGCGACTAGCCAACAAGGAGCCGCCGGGCCCCGTGGGGTAAAAAGGGATGAAGTCCGGACTGAGAGTTCGGCACAAAGGTATAGCACGCCCTATGTCTTCCTGGCGTTATTCTGTCAGGGCATGTTAACATCCGTACTGTTTCCAGGACGAAGAGGCCTCGCTGGACTATATCCGGAGGGGCCGCCAACCACGCCTCTACCTGCCAGGCCCCAACGTCTGGTCCGGAGGCGGGGACAAACACCAGGTTTGCGCCGGACGCTCCTCCAACAGAGGACGCGGATCGGCTATCTGCCACAAATTCAGAAGTGGAGAGCGCCATGAACCATAGGCGTCGCCGGACAGTTCTACGCGACGCTTGTTTCTCCCGAGAGGCCTTAAACGCCTTCAATTCGGGAGATGCGTACCTTCGTGCTGCTCAAGATGGTTTAGCCAGAGCCGCGGAGCAGTATGTGAAAGACATACAGGTAAGAAAATTTAAATATATATATACCAGTAGCCCCCGAGACTTGAAACAGTTAAACTAACTGATTTAAGGATCATATAATATGTAGGTTCTTACTGAGAAGAACACCGTGCTGTCCCAGGAGCTGGAAAAGTGCAAGGCCCAACTAGAGGCCGCACTAGCCGCAACAGGGGAGCCCAAAGGGACCCCCTCAGGTATGATATACTTTGAGAGATTAGTATTGTGCGGCTTATGTGCGAATCTGACAATTAATGTTACAGATGGTGCCGGACTAGATCCGGAGAGGCAACAACTCTTACGCCAGTTAAAGGCTGGCGAGAGTACGTTGACAAGGGTGAGGCGAGAGAAGAATGATCTTCAGGATGCCAACACCAAGCTGGATGTTGAACTGAAAGACGTTCGTGGCCAGCTATCTGACTCCACGAAGGAGAATCAGCGTCTTCGACGCGGCATATTTAGTAAGTGCTTGAGGGAACCCTTTGAAAAAAAAGGAGTTCGGCGAGGAAGACAAATAACAGAATTATGTCTGTAGGTACGCTCACAGGTCGTCCGGCAGAGGAGATGCCCGGTTCTACGGGTGACCTTCTCCCCAAACTCCTACAATTGCACGAACGAATTCAGCAGGCAATGCAAGGGGTTGCCCGGGCCTTATGGCCTGCCCACTCCACGCCCGAGGGCCTTGGAGAGCTTGCGGAGAAGCTGACGGGAGCTCGGCGGCGCATCCGGTTGTGGAAGATATCAGCCTGCCGACAAGGCGCGAGGGAGGCCTGGGCCATGGTGAAGACCCGCTTTACGAAGTCCGACCCCAATCACATGGCTGAGGTCGGTCCAGTGGGGACTGACGGGAAGGAGGTCCCTGTGAGCTTGGTGTATGGCCAGGTAGAGCTGGCCGCAAAGTATTCCCAGCAGGACTGTAAATTAGACATCCTGTTAGATGGTATAGAGGAGGAATACGATCAGTCAAGATGACTATGTAATTTATAATTGACATGTGTAATGCCTTCTAGCCGGATTGTAGATCGTTTGTCGTTGCCGACCTTTTCGCTTCGACCTCGGGACCTGACGGTCCGGAGTGTGTCCGAATACCATAACGGCTATATAAAAGCCAGGGTATGCATGGAGACCAGGCGTAGGGGTCATTAGTGCTTTATCAGACAAGTGCCCAACTAGCTATGTTATATTACATGGTTAGTAAGACACATCTTCCAGAGAGAATAGTTCCGTTAAGGGTTCCTTTCGCTGGGGTGGCGTGCCCTAAAGTGCACGTCCGGACTGCAAATGCAGAAGATCATCTGGGGGCATGTATAAAATAAAAAGGTTCATCTTTAGTTCACCGACCGAATATTCCCTTAAGAACGCTAGCTTTCGGCTTCACCCAGTCTGAGGTACACATCCGGCTTATCCGGCAGTAACAATCGCAGAGGTGCTCCCTTTACCGCCTAGCCGAACAATCGGGAACGTAGGGGTAAGCACAGGAGCCAGGCAACCCAGCTTGGCCAAAACTTAAGTCATATCGATGCATATAATGGCGAAGAAAAGGTGCATGCAGAAGTCTGACGCATGCGTTGGGTGTGAAACCCATATAGATAAGCTTCTGTTAAAGAAGCCCCCATGTTTAAGGAGCGCGGATAGCGCGTCATATAATGAGCCTTTTACGGGCTAGAAGAGAAAAGAGTAGTAGACAAAGTAAAAAAAGGTATAAATGTAAATAATGGACAGAGGAAGGAGACAAACACAGAGTCCGGCGCTAGGCATAGAATCTTCGGAGACGTGTGGCGTTCCATGGGTTCGGCTTGAGTCGGTTGTCCGACGCATCTCGCAGACGGTACGCTCCACCAGTTAGGACTTGGTCGATTATGAATGGACCTTCCCATTTGGGCTTGAGTTTGTTCTTTTGCTTATCCGGCAGGCGCAGAAATAGTTCACCAACGTTGTAATTTTTGGCCCGTACTTCTCTGCTTTGATATCTTCGAGCTTGCCGTTGATAGAATACGGAACGGGCCTTAGCCACGTCACGCTCTTCCTCTAAGGCGTCCAGGTTGTCCTGCCGATCAAGCTCGGCTTCTCTTTCTTCGTACATGCGCACTCGAGGTGAGTCATGAATTATGTCGCAGGGCAGAATCGCCTCAGCGCCGTACACCATAAAGAATGGCATGAATCCGGTGGTACGATTTGGCTTGGTTCGCAGCCCCCAGAGTACGGAGTCGAGCTCCTCTACCCAGTGCATATCAGATTCCTTGAGGGGCCGCACTAGTCTGTGTTTGATGCCGCTCATGATGAGACCATTTGCATGTTCGACCTGACCGTTAGTTCGTGGGTGATAGACAGAAGCGTACTCGAGCTTAATGCCCAAGTTTTTGCACCACAGCTTTACTTCATCAGAGGTGAAGTTTGTGCCGTTATCGGTGATAATGCTGTGGGGGACACCATAACGGTGTACGACCCCGGATACGAAGTCTATCACAGGTCCGGATTCAGCCGTCTTGACAGGCTTGGCTTCTATCCATTTGGTGAATTTATCCACCATGACCAATAAGTATTTTTTCTTGTGGGTTCCGCCTTTAAGGGGTCCCACCATATCGAGCCCCCAGACCGCAAAAGGCCAAGTGATGGGGATAGTTCGGAGGGCGTTGGGTGGCATATGGCTTTGGTTGGCAAAGAGCTGGCAACGACGCACCATTTGACTAGGTCCTGAGCGTCTGCTCTAGCCGTCGGCCAATAGAAGCCAGTACGGAAAGCCTTGCTTACAAGGGACCGAGCCGCGGCGTGATGGCCACCGAGTCCGGCATGAATTTCAGCCAATAGACTCCGCCCTTCCTCTTCGGAGATACACCTTTGAAGGACTCCTGTAGTGCTTTTCTTATATAGCTCTCCCTCGTGGACTTTATAGGCTTTAGATCGCCGCACTATGCAGCGTGCCTCGTTTTGGTCCTCGGGGGGTTCCTGCCTAGTAAGGTAGGCTAGGAATGGTTCCGTCCATGGGCGATGACCGCCATTATTGCGTGGGCTGAGGGTGTAATTTCGGTGGCGGAGCCGCCGATTATGTCTGATTGTTCGGCATTGGGTTGTGCGGTTATGCCCGGGCTATTATCCGAGGGTTCCCCCTCCCATGTTACAGATGGTTTGAATAATCTTTCTAAGAAGATGTTGGGGGGAACTGCATCTCGTTTTGCTCCAATGCGTGCCAGGACGTCCGCCGCCTGATGATTTTCTCGGGCTATGTGATGGAACTCCAGTCCCTCGAACCGAGCTGACATTTTTAGTACGACATTGCGATAAGCTGCCATTTTTGGGTCTTTGGCATTGAAGTCGCCATTTATTTGGGATATCGCGAGGTTTGAGTCCCCGCGTACTTCCAGGCGTTGAATGCCCATGGATGCTGCCATCCGGAGGCCATGTAGAAGGGCCTCGTATTCGGCTGCATTGTTGGAGTCCGTGTATATAATTTGGAGTACATATTGGACTGTATCTCCTGTAGGGGACGTCAAAACGACACCAGCCCCCAGTCCGGCCAGCATTTTGGAGCCATCGAAATGCATGATCCAGTTTGAGTACGTGCCGTACTCTTTAGGGAGTTCGGCCTCTGTCCATTCGGCGACAAAGTCGGCTAGGACTTGCGATTTAATCGCTCGCCGTGGCTTGTAGGTTATATCGAATGGGAGGAGCTCTATGGCCCATTTTGCTATCCGGCCTGTTGCATCGCGGTTGTTGATAATATCGTTGAGTGGTACTTCCGAGGCTACTGTAATAGAACACTCTTGAAAGTAGTGTCGTAGCTTCCGGGATGCCATGAATACCGCGTATGCAATTTTTTGATAATGCGGGTACCATGATTTGCATGGTGTGAGGACAGTGGACACGTAGTAAACCGGCCTTTGAAGGGGTAATTTATGTCCGTCCGTTATCCGTTCGACGACGAGTACTGCGCTAACAACTTGATGGGTTGCGGCAATGTACAATAGCATGGGTTCGCCGGTATTCGGCGCGGCCAGGACAGGGTTTGTTGCCAAGATGGCCTTTATTTCCTCGAGTCCGGCCGTGGCAGCGTCCGTCCACTCGAAGTGTTCGGTGCGCCTAAGGAGGCGGTAAAGGGGTAGTGCCATTTCTCCCAAGCGGGAGATGAAGCGGCTTAAGGCCGCCACGCATCCGGTGAGTTTCTGAATTTGCTTGAGATCTTTTGGGACATCCAATTGCGACAGAGCTCGGATTTTAGCTGGATTTGCTTCAATTCCTCTGCCGGATACAATGAAGCCCAGGAGCTTTCCGGCTGGGACGCCGAAAACACATTTTTCTGGATTGAGCTTGATGTCGTATTTTCACAGGTTGTCGAATGTAAGTCTCAAGTCGTCTACTAGAGATTCGACGTGTCTTGATTTAAGGACCACATCATCTACGTACGCCTCCACTGTTTTGCCGATCTGGTTTGCCAAACATGTTTGAATCATGCGCTGATATGTCGCGCCGGCGTTTTTGAGCCCAAAGGGCATTGTGTTGAAGCAGAATGGGCCGTATGGCGTGATGAATGCTGTTGCAGCTTGGTCGGATTCTGCCATCTTTATTTGATGGTAACCGGATTATGCGTCGAGGAAACACAGGGAATCGTGTCCTGCGGTGGCATCGATGATTTGATCAATTTTAGGGAGGGGAAAGGGATCCTTTGGGCAGGCCTTATTAAGGTCTTTGAAGTCGACACATAGGCGCCAGGATTTGTCCTTCTTTGGTACCATTACCAGGTTTGCTAGACAGTCCGGGTGTTTGATATCTCTAATGAATCCGGCCTCCAATAATTTGGCTAGCTCCTCTCCCATGGCCTGTCTCTTTGGTTCGGAGAAACGCCGAGGGGTTTGTTTGACAGGTGTGAATCCTTTCTGGATATTTAAGCTGTGCTCGGCCAGCCTGCGTGGGATTCCTGGCATATCTGAGGGGTGCCAAGCAAAAATATCCCAGTTCTCTCATAGGAACTCGCGCAGTGCGGCGTTTACATCAGGGCTCAATTGTGCCCCGTTGGGTGGACCTGGAATTTGACTATTTCGTCCGCTGGTTTGAAGGATGTGGATTTGGATCTCTTATCGAGTATCACATCATCCCTACTAACCGTGGATCGCAGCGCCGTCAGCTCTTCGGCCGCTAAGGCTTCAGATAGTGCCTCGAGGGCCAATGCGGCTGTCTTGTTTTCGGCGCGGAGTGCTATGTCCGGATCACTAGCGAGAGTGATGATTCCGTTTGGCCCAGGCATCTTAAGCTTCATGTACCCGTAATGGGGTATGGCTTGGAAAACTGTGAATGCCTCTCGTCCTAATATAGCGTGATATCCGCTTCTGAACGGGGCCACCTGGAACGTGATTTGTTCGGACCTGTAATTATCCGGCGTGCCAAAAACCACATCTAGTGTGATCTTTCCGGTGCAGCGCGCTTCCTGACTGGGGATTATTCCTCTAAAGGTTGTGCTGCTTCGCTCAATGCGGTTCCAGTGTATTTCCATCTTTTGGAGGGTTTCCTCGTAGATGAGGTTCAATCCGCTGCCTCCGTCCATAAGTACCTTTGCGAGGCGACAGCCGTCCACTATGGGACTGAGAACCAATGCGGCTGGCGCTCTGGCTGTTCGGAATTTAGGTTCGCCGCTCGCATTGAAGGTGATGGCAGTATTGCTCCATGGATTTATGGTGGCTACTTGGTAGACTTCGGCGAGGCTGCGAAGTGTTCTTTTTCGCATGTTATTTGATGCGAAAGTCTCGGAGATTGTGAGAATGGTACTGGAATTCTCGGGCTGCTTCCCTTCGACCTCTGGATTTAGGAGGTCCTCGCCAATTTTGGCCACCTGCCGGAGTATCCAACATGCCCTGAGGCTGTGAGTTGGGGTGGCATCCTCTGTACTATGAATCTTGCCGGGTCCATCGAGCCACCTTTCTAGCACGGTTTCGTGCCCCCTAGAGGGTTTTGATTTTTTATTTAATCCGGGCGCTTTGCTGTAGTGCGCCCTTTTGATTCGGACGGGATTGCTATTCAAGGCCGGATTATCCCAAAATTTAATTTCGGTTTTGCGAGCACTTTCCATCGCACATCATTTTTTTTCTATGGACGCCAAGTCAGCAAAGCGCGTAATATTACGACGACTTATGGCGTTGAGTATCCCCTTGTCCGTGCAGTTACTTCAGAAGATTGAAATCGCGTCTCCCTCGTGGCAGTCCTTTATCCTGTTCATAAGCAGGAGGAATCTGGCCTAGTAATGATGTACTGTTTCTTCGGGCATCTGCTTGATTTGGGAGAGATCGCTTAAGATCGGACGGGCGGAATTCATTAGATCTGATACTTCGCCTGGTTTGCTGTTCGGAGGCCGAACGACCTCCGGATTCCGAGATCCGGAGTCCTGTATGTTTTCCGGTTTGCCTGGTTCCAAGCCAAGGTCTTGGGTTGTATCCTCCCCTCCGTGGATATCCGGCATGGAGGGTTCCGGAATTCGGACGTAACTGGTCCTTATGATTGATGAAGGGTCACCGCATTGTGTTTCCACCACTGCAACATGATGGGTGGCTTGGGGAGAGTTGATTTCCCTTAGATCGGGTTTAGGCCCAACCTGGTCGTAGTTTGTAGCGACCCCCAAGGTGGCGATGCAATCCAGGAGCTCGTTTATGGAGGAGAGCTCCACCGGATCTAGCTGCTCGGCCAATTCCGAGCTAACGCGGAGATTGTTTTCGATGACCCGAGAGGTCACCGTCGGAGGGGTTGGCCGATAGCCAAAGCTCCCTCAGTGACGGCGCCGTCTTTAAAGACGGGAAAAGGCATCCTTCCTGATCGCGACGGCACAGAGGAACTCTCAATGAAAGCACCAATGTCGGTGTCAAAACTGGTGGATCTCGGGTAGGGGCTCCCGATCTGTGCGTCAAGGTTGGATGGTAACAGGAGACAAGGGACACTTTATTTTACCCAGGTTCGGGCCCTCTCGATGGAGGTAAAAGCCTACTCCTGCTAGATTAATATTGATGATATGGGTAGTACAAGAGTAGATCTACCACGAGATCAAGGAGGCTAAACCCTAGAAGCTAGCCTATGGGTATGATGATGGTTATCATGTGTTCGTCCTACGGACTACAACCCTCCGGTTTATATAGGCACCGGATAGGGTTAGGGTTACACAGAGTCGGTTACATTGGTAGGAGATCTTGAATATCCGCATGCCTAGCTTGCCTTCCACGCCAAGGAAAGAACCTTCCGGACACGGGACGAAGTCTTCAATCTTGTATCTTCATAGTCCTGGAGTCCGGCTGAAGATATAGTTCGGCTATCCGAACACCCCCTAATCCAGGACTCCCTCACTTTGGAACTCCTGAAACTGTTGGTAGGCTTGGACAAGGAGAGGTGCAGAGGAGTGCTTGCTTCACTTAAATTTGATCATGTACAACAAAAGAATGTAGTTCCAGGAATCTTTCAATGCATTTGAAGCCACTACAATTATTAAACTAGAGCAACACAGAGTTAACTAGTCCAATAGAGCAGGTAGAGATAGCCTTTCCATCGCACATATTCAAACATATTCGAGTTGAAAAGCAAGAATTCACATGTTACACCAATAACCATTGAGGGAGTCCTGGATTAGGGGGTCCCCGGGCGTCCGGGCTATGTGACATGGGCCGAACTGGTGGGCCGTAAATATACAAGATGGAAGGCTTCCCCTCGTGTTCGGATGGGACTCTCCTTTGAGTGGATGGCAAGCTTGGCGTTCGGATATGAAGATTCCTTTCTCTATTAACCGACTCTATATAACCCTAGTCCCCTCCAGTGTCTCTATAAATCGGAGGGTTAGTCCGTAGTGGCAATCACAATCATACAGGCTAGACATCTAGGGTTTAGCCATTATGATCTCGAGGTAGATCAACTCTTGTAACCCCTGTATTCATCAAAGTCAATCAAGCAGGAAGAAGGGTATTACCTCCATCAAGAGGGTCCGAACCTGGGTAAACATCATGTCCCCTGCCTCCCATTACCTTCGATCCTCAGATGCACAGTACGGGACCCCGTACCCGAGATCAGCCGGTTTTGACACCGACATTGGTGCTTTCATTGAGAGTTCCTCTGTGTTGTCGACAGAAGGTTCAATGGCTCGTTCGATCATCCACAATGATGCTGTTTCGGAGGAGACTTTCCTCCTCGGCCAAATCTTCATATTCGGTGGCTTCGCACTGCGTGCCAACTCGATTGGCCACCTCGAGCAGATCGACAACTACGCCCCTTGTCATCAGATCAGTTACGAGAACCTAAACTATGTCGCTGATATCCGAGGAGACTTGATCTTCGAAGGATTCGCGGCCCCGACCGCCGCTCTAGCGGACCACCGGGTCCGAAGACGAGAATTCAGAGCCCGCGGGACTCCCTGCAATTATGGAACTCGCTACCGGAGACCCGGAGGAGACGGCGTCATCAGCAAACCCAAAGACGAACTGAACTCCCCTTGTCGCCAATGTCAGTGTCAAAACCGGCGGATCTCGGGTAGGGGGTACCGAACGTGCGTCTAAGGTCGATTGTGCGAGTAAATGACCACGGGTAGCCCAGCCGGCTCCCCGTGGCACTTCAGAAAAATTACAAGACATTCCAGCCTTCAAGACCCAAGGCGTGGGGCCTCCTACCTCCAACCGGCTACCCCTCAGGCCGGCTGGACGAAGGCGGCCCGGCCCCAAAACCTCTCAAAGGAAACCATGAGAGGGCCGGCTCCAAGAAGCCGGACACGAGAGGGCTGACTCCCAAGAAGCCGGCCCCCAACGGACGGCCAAGATCGTGCCCTCCAAATCTGCACCCACATAACGGCGATAAGACGGGGCGTGGCTACAGTGAAGCCTGCCGCCCACGAATCCCGGGACGCGCATGGCCACAGTGCGCCGTACGGGGCGGCCATCACCCGCCGGGCGCAACACTGTTGCCATGTTGACCATGATATCACCCACGGCGAGCTGTCAGTACGACCCGAGGGCGGCAGGCCCCAACAGACGAGAAGATACCCGAAGACGGCCAGGCCTCCCACAGTCGGCCTGGGGTGAATCCGACTCCCAGAGGCCGACCGGCCCCTTCCCTCGAGGCAGGCGCCTTATTAAGAAGAAAAGACGGGGTAAGGCTACAGTGATATGCCGCCCAGCGGCGGCACTGTAGCCATGCTTACCACGACGGAGCCCACGTCACCAGAGGTGGGGCAATAGTAACCAGCCCCCGACAAGACCCCCAAGCGCTGGGGCCGGCCTATCGATCAGAAGGCCGGCAGTCGGCGGGCCCACTTGTCGGCGGGCCCCAACGGCCGGCGGAGAAGCCGGCAAGCATAGACACAGACAACTAGGGCCCATGCCCAGCTGAATTACCATTGTACCCCTAGGGGGTAGGCCTATATAAACCCCCCAGGGCGCCCATGCAAGGGAGATCTTTTCTTTTAGGAGTTTTAGACAATGCAGCGAGGGAGGAAGAAACCTAGCCTTGCCCTTCTTCTTCCTCCCCCCGAACAGCTCAAGGAGCCTCTTGTAGCTACTTGTTCATCTAGTGACCATGCGGAGACCCCTCAGAGCAGTAGTAGGGGTGTTATCTCCACGGAGAGCCCCGAAGCTGGGTAAGATCTGCCGGCGTGCATGTCTACACCTTATCCCGTTTCCAGGCACCGGCGATGTTTTATTGGCTCCCACAATGATAAGCCACCCGTTGGTATATGTCGCACCAACCACCCGACATTTGGCGCCCACCGTGGGGCAAGGTGCACCGTTGTCCGGAGACCTGCTCTGGACGGGAACCCTCTTCCTTCCCAGCGAGCGCAGCCAGCCCAGATCGCCCGATGGCGCTTGCCCCAACGCGCTTCGAGGCGTCGTAGACGCCTGCGTGGCGAGCTACCTCGCCGATCTTCTCGGCGAAGCTCGCATCTCCGATGAGCCCGCATCAGACGCGGGCACAGGCTGCCCCGAGAGCCACCTCGTCAGCCTCCTCGACCAACTCCACGTCTCCAGCGAGCATGCTGCGGACTTGGACTCGGTTGGCTCCACCGACCCGATGCTTGTCGACTCTGACACAACATCACTTGATGCTTTCCCCACCAACGTAGTCATCATCAACAACCCTCTTCCTCGAGCCGACAGCAACAGCAGCGCCATCACCGAGGTACTGGTCATTAGCCACGGCGCTGCCTCTGGCGCAAACGCCCACGACGCCCTGCAGACGGCACTGCGCGACTTGTCCGCTCCCATCCCGGCCGACGCTGACGCCGAAACACTCGAGGCACGCCGCCTCGCCCTCGTTGCGGAGGGCCAGAAGCTGGCTTCCATGAGACGCCTCACCGAGGCTGACCAGCGCGAGGTTGACCGCGCCACCTTCGGCACGCCGCCTCCCGACGGGCCTAGCCGCGTCGGCGTCATCAAGAAACGCGGCGCGGCTATCGCCGACATGCTGGGAGCAGACCACCCGGTCTATGCCACGCCCCTCGAGAACCTACGTGCCGCCCAGGCGGCCGTAGACGAGCTGGATAGACTGGGGCCTGACGAGCTCCCCTACATGCCCAGACGCATTCAGCAGCTTATCGACGCGGCCGCAGAGCGGCATGAATACGGCGTCTACGCTGAAAGTCCTCCCCGCGCCGAGAGCATGGCGCAATGTCTCGAACGCCGACTGCAGGCAACACCTATGCAAGAAAAGCAAAAGAGCCGGCTGCCAGTCGCAGCCGGACTCGAATCTCCATCGAGCGCGACGCAGAAGGCCGTCCTCAGGCTGTGGAGCGGCGAGGCGACCTGCCTCCTCCTCCGCCTCGTAGGGAGAGATATCCCACCCCATCGCCTGTCACGCATCCGACTCTCAGCGGCCGCCTGGGCCACCGCGAAGGAGACGGCGAGAATGACGCCCGCCACCGGATCGACCGCCTAGCGCGATCCCTGTCCCTGGAGGAAGCAAATGATGTCGTCCCGCCTTGCTTCGGCCCCCGCATCCGCGACGAGCCCTTTCCCGAAGGGTTCTCACTCCCAAGAGACACGCCCAAGTATAACGGCTCCGTGAAGCTGGAAGATTGGTTGATAGACTACTCCACTGCGGTTGGCATAGCAAACGGCAACAGGCGTGTTGCCGTGAAGTATGTTCCCCTCATGCTCCAAGGCACGGCGTGCACCTAGCTTAACAGCCTCAAGCCTTACAACGTCAACAGCTGGTTCGACTTCACAGAAGCCTTCGTCCGCAACTTCACCAGCACCTACAAGCGGGCTCCCCAGCCCTGACGACTCTCCTTGTGCGTCCAAGGGCCCAATGAGTCGACTCGCGATTACCTCACGCGTTGGGCCGAGCTCCGCAATTCCTGCGAGGGGGTGCACGAGGTTCAAGCTATAGAGTACTTCACCGCCGGGTGCTGAGAAGGCACCCTCCTCAAGCACCGACTCCTCTGCGACGAGCCGACTACCCTCGACGAGTTGCTAGTCATAGCGGATAAATACGCCATGTCCGATTCCTCGATGAAGACCGAACTCCGGGTAGACGCCTTCGGGAAGGTGCTCGCCCGGGGTCCCAAGACGCCGGCTGGAGACTCCAGCCGACGCCCGTACCATAACGACCACAAGCGCAAGGCTCCCGCGCCGCCTTCTGCTAGTCGGCAGGTGGCTACAGTCAAAGATGAACCGCCCGAAGGGCGGCCCGCGCCCAAGAAGCAGAAGGGCGGCAGGCCGTCTTGGCAGCTGGCTTTCTCCTACGAGCAAGCACTTGATGCCCCCTGCAAGTCCCACAGCGGCGCAAAGCCCTCCAACCACACGACCCGGAAGTGTCACTGGCTCAAGCGAATCTCCAAGGGCGACGGGATAGTGCCGCCTCCGCCTGCTGGTCAGCCGCCCCCGGCTCCTTAGCAGCCGGCCGCTCGGCCAGCAGTCGGAGCCATTCAAGACGAGTTTCCTGACGAACATGCCGCCTACGTCGTCTTTACAAGCCAACCAGAAGATCGGCGTAGCCGGCGCTGACAGCATCAAGAAGTCAATGCAGTCGCCTCCAGCAATCCCGAGTTCATGCACTGGTCAGAAAGGCCGATTAGCTGGAGCCGGGCCGATCACCCAGAGGTGATGCCGTCCCCCGGCTCTTATGCATTGGTCTTAGACGCCACCCTCGCAACAGAAAGGTGAGCTGCCCGGTTCTCCCGCGTGCTGATAGATGGCGGAAGTAGCATCAACATACTGTACCGCGACACCATGGAGAAGCTAAGCATCAAGACGAAGCAGCTCATGCCCAGTCGGACCGTGTTCCATGGCATTGTGCCTGGCCTGTCCTGTTCCCCAATCGGCAAGATCAAGATAGATGTCCTCTTTGGGGACAAGGATCATTTCCACCGAGAAGCAGTGTGGTTTGAAGTAGTGGATCTGGAGAGCCCTTACCACGCATTGCTTGGCCGACCTGCCCTGGCCAAGTTCATGGTTGTGCCTCACTATGCCTACCTCAAGATGAAGATACCAAGTTCCAAGGGCATCATCACCATAACCGGAGATTACAAGAAATCCACCGAGTGTGCGGCAGCTAGCAGCCGGCTGGCCGAGTCCCTCGTTATTGCCGAAGAAAAGAAGATGTTGGATCTAGTCGTTGCCATGGCTGGCAAGCAGCAGGCCCTGTCCCCCGATCCCAAGGAGTGTGAAGCTCAAGGTTCTTTCCAGTCGGCCAAAGAAACCAAGAAGATACCCCTCGACCCAGAGCACCCAGAAAGGTTTGCCACCATTGGGGCAAACCTGGACAGCAAATAGGAAGGCGAGCTCGTCGATTTCCTCCGTGAGAATCGGGACATCTTTGCATGGTCCCCCAAGGACATGCCGGGTGTTCCGAAGGAATTCGCCGAGCACAAGCTACACGTCCGAGAAGGTGCAAAACCAGTCAAACAGCCCCTCCGCCGACTGTCGAAAGAGAAGAGAAGGATTGTAGGGGAAGAGATAGCCCGGCTCCTAGCAGCCGGCTTCATCATGGAGGTTTTCTTCCCAGAATGGCTTGCCAACCCAGTCCTCGTACTGAAGAAGAATAACAAGTGGCGCATGTGTATAGACTACACAAGCCTCAATAAGTCCTGCCCCAAAGATCCCTTCGCCCTGCCAAGGATTGACCAAGTGATAGACTCCACAGTCGGATGCGAGTTGTTGAGCTTCTTGGATGCTTACTCGGGTTACCACCAGATAAAGTTGGATCTAGCCGACCGCTTGAAGATTGCCTTCATCACACCATTCGGAGCTTTCTGCTACCTGACTATGACATTCGGCTTGAGAAATGCCGGTGCCACTTTTCAGCGTTGCATGCAGAAATGCCTCCTCAAGCAGCTCGGCAGAAATGCCCATGTCTATGTAGACGATATTGTGGTGAAGACGGAGAAGCGCAACACTTTGTTGGAAGACCTCAGAGAGACATTTGAAAACTTGCGCCGGTTTCAGATCAAGCTCAACCCCGAGAAATGCGTGTTCGGTGTACCAGCCGTCCAGCTTCTAGGCTTCCTGGTCTCCGAACGCGGCATCGAGTGCAACCCAGTGAAAATCAAGGCCATAGAGAGAATGGAGATTCCCACCAAGTTTCGAGACGTCCAGAAGTTCACCGGATGCGTGGCGGCCGGCTTGGAGAAAAGGCTCTCCCCCTCTACCGACTCATGAAGAAGTCCACTCACTTCGAGTGGAACGACCAAGCAGACCAAGCTTTCCACGAGCTAAAGAAGATACTGACCACGCCGCCTGTCTTGGCGGCACCAACTAAGAAAGAGCCCATGCTCCTTTACATTGCCGCCACTAGCCGGGTGGTCAACACAGTTATCGTGGTCCAGCGCCCAGAAGAAGGCCGAGCTCAGCCAGTCCAGAGGCCGGAATACTATTTAAGCGAAGTACTGTCCGCCTCAAAACAGAACTACCCACACTACCAGAGGATGTGCTATGGTGTGTACTTCTCCGTCAAGAAGCTCAAGCCCTACTTTCAAGAGCACCCCATCACGATCGTATGTACTGCCCCGCTCGCCGAGATCATAGGCAGCCGGGATGCATCCGGTCGGGTGGCAAAATGGGCCATTGAGCTGGCTCCCTACACGATCTTCTACCAGCCTCGCACCGCCATCAAGTCTCAAGCGCTGGCCGACTTCCTCGTCGACTGGGCCGAAACCCAGTACCTGCCACCAGCCCCTGACTCCACTCATTGGCGGATGCACTTTGATGGGTCCAAGCTGCGCACTGGCTTGGGAGCCGGCATCATCCTTACCTCTCCCAAGGGCGACAGACTCAAGTACACATTGCAAATTCATTTTGTTGCCTCCAACAATGTGGCTGAGTACGAGGCGCTCATACATGGGCTCCGGCTAGCCAAAGAGCTCGGCATCCGCCGGATCCTGTGCTATGGCGACTCGGACTTGGTGGTCCAACAGTCATCTGGCGACTGGGACGCTAAGGACGCGAACATGGCGAGCTACCGCTTCCTCGTGCAGCAAATTAGTGGATATTTCGAAGGATGTGAGTTCCTCCACGTGCCGCGGGCCGACAACGAGCAAGCAGATGCCCTGGCACGGATAGGCTCTACCCGGTAAGCTATACTAGCCGACGTCTCCATGCGCCGCCTCCTCAAGCCATCCATCAAGCCGTCTCCAGAATCTGACTCCATCTTCGTGCCGCCTGACCCCGAAGCAGTCGGATCCGACTCGGGGAACCAGGTAGGCGGCTCGGGGACTTCGATAGGTGGCCCGGGGACTACCATAGTCAAACCCGGCCTGGGAACTTCGGAACTCGGCCCGGGGACTACTGCAGTCGGCCAAGGGACTACGTCGACACAGCAGGCGGTAGCCGACTCCAACTCTTCACCACCCAGCCCACCCACCCGGGTCACAGTAGCAGTTCTGACAATAGAAGAAGTCACAGCTCCATCATGGGCCCAACCCATCCTCAATTTCTTGGTAAACAGAGAGTTGCCAACTGACGAGATCTCAGCAAGACAAGTTCAACGCCGAGCCGGAGCATACACAATAGTAAACCAAGAGCTCATTAGGCGCAGCGTCACTGGAGTCTTCCAGTGCTGCGTCGAGCCACAGAAGGGCATAGCAATCCTCAAGGATATCCACCAAGGTGAATGCGGCCACCACGCGGCCTCAAGATCACTCGTCGCCAAAGCTTTCCACCACGGATTCTTCTGGTCGACTGCTTCGGACGACGCCAAAGAGTTGTTCAAACACTGCAAAGGGTGCCAAGTTTCCAGTTCCAAGCAACACCTGCCAGCTTCTGCACTCAAGACCATCCCCCTCACCTGGCCTTTCGCCGTCTGGGGGCTGGACATGGTGGGCCCATTCAAAACAGCACGCGGCGGCATGACACATCTACTCGTCTCTGTAGACAAATTTACCAAATGGATTGAAGCAAAGCCGATCAAGAAGCTGAATGGGCCGACTGCCGTGACGTTCATCGCAGATATTATGACCCGGTACGGCGTACCACACAGCATCATCACCGGCAATGGCACAAATTTTGCCAAGGAAGCACTGGCACGTTTCTGCGCAACACAAGGCATCCGGCTGGACCTAGCGTCTATTGCCCACCCGCAGTCAAACGGCCAGGTCGAGCAATCAAACGGTCTCATCCTCTCCGGCATCAAGCCCCGACTGGTCGTGCCGCTGGAGCGTTTGGCCGGCTGTTGGCTCGATGAGCTGCCGGCCATCCTCTGGAGTTTGTGCACTACCCCGAACAAGTCA
Source organism: Aegilops umbellulata (assembly GCA_032464435.1). Classification (NCBI taxonomy): domain Eukaryota; kingdom Viridiplantae; phylum Streptophyta; class Magnoliopsida; order Poales; family Poaceae; genus Aegilops; species Aegilops umbellulata. The sequence continues at coordinate 340,870,821 of CP136058.1, forward strand.
ACAGGCTTTACCCCCTTCTTCCTTGTATACGATGCCGAGGCTGTCATCCCAACTGGCATCGAGTTCGACTCACCTCGGGTTACCATGTACACGGAGGCGGAGGCCAAGGAAGCGGGAGAAGACGGCGTCGACCTGCTGGAAGAAGGCCGGTTGTTGGCTCTCAGTCGGTCAGCCATCTACCAGCAGGGACTTCGCCGCTACCACAACCGGAAGGTCAAGCCAAGATCTTTCCAAGAGGGCGATCTTGTGCTCCGGCTGATCCAACGAACAGCCGGCCAGCACAAGCTCTCGCCCCCTTGGGAGGGACTCTTCGTCATCAGCAGAGCTTTGGGCAATGACTCCTACTACCTAATCGACGCGCAGAAGCCGAAGGCGTGAAAGACAGATGATTCGGGCAAGGAGTCGGAACGACCATGGAATGCCAATCTCCTTCGAAGATTTTATAGTTAAAAAGCAGTATGTACCATGCTACCTTTTGTACTAAGTACGAGACAAAGGGCTCCCTGAGGAGCACTCGGGGACTACCCTCTTTTATCTTTGAAAGATGAATATCATGCCTATGATTATGCTACTACATTTGTCTTTTCGTCCGGCACCGGGTTCGACCAGTCAGCCCGGGGACTTGCCGCCTTAAGTTATATTTAAGTTCCGCCTGCGGTCAAACAAGTAGTGTGCCGGCACCAAAGCCCCCTCTTGCCAAAAGTCGCAGCTCGAAGAATTGACTGTCCGACTGGCAAGAGCCAAAGGCAGGAAAGGGCGCCCACACGAAAAATGGCTAAGGACCAACAAACTTGTATAACACAAGCCGGCCTCCCGTCCCGCCAGCCGGCTACAAGAGAAGCCGGCTGGCCGGCTTCCCGTTCACCTTGCTAAAATCTAAGAAACCTCCAGTACTTGCCTTCCCAAAAGAAAAACGGTCAAGTCCTTCTCCAGCCACAGACTGCAGAGCAGCTGTCCGGCTGGGAAGGCGGAGACCACGGGAAGGCGGCAAAGGAAAAAGCCCAAAAGATGAAAAGCAAACATGAACGAAAGCCAAACACATGCATGATTATATTTACACAAAAGACCTTCAAAAGGCCAGCATTCAACATAGTTTGAATACACCCCCAGTGGGTGGAACTGCGCAAATTTAATAAAAGTTATTCAAAGAGTAACGAGCAGGAAAAGAAAGGACAGCGGATTAGGCCAAGGGAACGACAGGCGAGTCGGGCAGGTCGGTGGAGACGGCAGTGCTGGCCGGAGGAGTGGCCGGTTGGCGAATCTCGGCATGATCACCACCTCCCGCAGACGGCGCGCTTGCGCGTGCCTCATTGCTGGAGGCACGATCAGGCTGAGGCTGGCTGGTTGCTTCGCTGTCTGGCACGACGTCTTCACCACCTTCTCCCTCTTCCTCTTCGCCCTCGTCGCTGGAAGCAATCTCCTCCGCCGAGTCCTCACCCTCTGCCGGGTTCAGCCCGGACCACTCCTCCGGCTGAGCAACACCGTCATCATTCACCTCAGGGGCAAAGGCACTGGTGTCGGTGCACTCGGCGATCGTTGAGGCACGCTGGGCGATAGCCGGCCGCACCGCCTCCAGCTCCTCGTCGGCCTCTAGCCGCCAGGTGCGGAGCTGATCCAAGTGTTGGGGAACGTTGCAGAAAATTAAAATTTTTCCTACGGTTTCACCAAGATCCATCTAGGAGTTCATCAAGCAACGAGTATTCAGATTAGATAGCATCTACATACCACTTTGTAGATCGCAACGGAAGCGTTCGAGTGAACGTGGATGAGGTAGTCGTACTTGCCGCGATCCAATTCACCGATGACCTAGTGCCGAACGGACGGCACCTCCGCGTTCAACACACGTACGGAAAGCGTGACGTCTCCTCCTTCTTGATCCAGCAAGGCAAAGGAGAGGTTGGGGATGAAGGCTCCAGCAACAGCACGACGGCGTGGTGATGGTGGAACTGCAGTACTCCGGCAGGGCTTCGCCGTGCTCAATGGAGGAGGAGGAGGTGTTGGAGAGGGAGAGGGAGGCGCCAGGGCAATGGGTGATCAGCCCCCTCTCTCCCCCCCTTTATATAACCCCCTAGGGGGGCGCCAGCCCTAGGAGATGAGATCTCCTAGGGGGGGCGGCGGCCAGGGCAAGGGGGCTTGCCCCCCAAGCAAGGGGGCGCCCCCTTTAGGGTTTCCCTCCCCCCCAAACCCTAGGCGCATGGGCCCATGGGGGGGGAGGCGCACCAGCCCCTTATGGGCTGGTTCCCTCCCTCATACAGCCCATGGGGCCCTCCGGGATAGGTGGCCCCACCCGGTGGACCCCCGGGACCCTCCGGTGGTCCCAGTACAATACCGATAACCCCGAAACTTGTCCCGATGTCCGTATGATGACTTTCCATATATAAATCTTTACCTCCGGACCATTCCGAAACTCCTCGTGACGTCCGGGATCTCATCCGGGACTCCGAACAACATTCGGGTTACTGCACATACATATCCCTACAACCCTAGCGTCACCGAACCTTAAGTGTGTAGACCCTACGGGTTCGGGAGACATGTAGACATGACCGAGACGGCTCTCGGGCAATAACCAACAGCGGGATATGGATACCCATGTTGGCTCCCACATGCTCCACGATGATCTCATCGGATGAACCACGATGTCAAGGATTCAATTAATCCCGTATACGATTCCCTTTGTCAATCGGTATTTTACTTGCCCGAGATTCGATCGTCGGTATACCAATACCTCGTTCAATCTCGTTGCCGGCAAGTCACTTTTCTCGTTACCATAATGCATGATCCCGTGATCAAACACTTTGGTCACATTGAGCTCATTGTGATAATGCATTACCGAGAGGGCCCGGTGATACCTCTCCGTCAAGCGGAGTGACAAATCCCAGTCTCGATCCATGTCAACCCAACAGACACTTTCAGAGATACCCGTAGCATACCTTTATAGTCACCCAGTTACGTTGTGACGTTTGGCACACCCAAAGCACTCCTACGGTATCCGGGAGTTACATGATCTCATGGTCTAAGGAAAGGATACTTGACATTGGAAAACTCTAGCAAACGAACTATGCGATCTTATGCTATGTTTAGGATTGGGTCTTGTCCATCACATCATTCTCCTAATGATGTGATCCCGTTATCGATGACATCCAATGTCCATAGTCAGGAAACCATGACTATCTGTCGATCAACGAGCTAGTCAACTAGAGGCTCACTAGGGACATGTTGTTGTCTGTTATTCACACATGTATTACGATTTCCGGTTAACACAATTATAGCACGAATAAAGACAATTATCATGAATAAGGAAATATAATAATAAAGCTTTTATTATTGCCTCTAGGGCATATTTCCAACAGTCTCCCACTTGCACTAGAGTCAATAATCTAGTTACATTGTGATGAATCGAACACCCATAGAGTTCTGGTGCTGATCATGTTTTGCCTTAGGGAGAGGTTTAGTCAACGAATCTGCAACATTCAGATCCGTGTGCACTTTACAAATCTCTATGTCTCCATCTTGAACATTTTCACGAATGGAGTTGAAGCGACGCTTGATGTGCCTGGTCTTCTTGTGAAACCTGGGCTCCTTTGCAAGTGCAATAGCTCCAGTGTTGTCACAGAAGAGCTTGATTGGCCCCGACGCATTGGGTATGACTCCGAGGTCGGTGATGAACTCCTTCACCCAAATTGCTTCATGTGCTGCCTCCGAGGCTGCCATGTACTCCGCTTCACATGTAGATCCCGCCCCAACGCTTAGCTTGCAACTGCACCAGCTTACTGCCCCACCATTCAAAATATACACGTATCCGGTTTGTGACTTAGAGTCATCCAGATCTGTGTCGAAGCTAGCGTCGACGTAACCTTTTACGACGAGCTCTTCGTCACCTCCATAAACGAGAAACATTTCCTTAGTCCTTTTCAGGTACTTCAGGATATTCTTGACCGCTGTCCAGTGTTCATTGCCGGGATTACTTTGGTACCTACCTACCAAACTTACGGCAAGGTTTACATCAGGTCTGGTACACAGCATGGCATACATAATAGAACCTATGGCTGAGGCATAGGGGATGACGCTCATCTCTTCTATATCTTCTGCCGTGGTCGGACATTGAGCTGAGCTCAATTTCACACCTTGTAACACAGGTAAGAACCCTTTCTTAGATTGATCCATATTGAATTTCTTCAATATCTTATCAAGGTATGTGCTTTGTGAAAGACCTATGAGGCGTCTCGATCTATCTCTATAGATCTTGATGCCTAATATATAAGCAGCTTCTCCAAGGTCCTTCATTGAAAAACTCTTATTCAAATAGGCCTTAATGCTGTCCAAGAGTTCTATATCATTTCCCATCAAAAGTATGTCGTCTACATATAATATGAGAAATGCTACAGAGCTCCCACTCACTTTCTTGTAAACACAGGCTTCTCCATAAGTCTGTGTAAACCCAAACGCTTTGATCATCTCATCAAAGCGAATGTTCCAACTCCGAGATGCTTGCACCAGCCCATAAATCGAGCGTTGGAGCTTGCATACTTTGTCAGCATTCTTAGGATCGACAAAACCTTCCGGCTGCATCATATACAATTCTTCCTTAAGGAAACCATTAAGGAATGCCGTTTTGACGTCCATTTGCCATATCTCATAATCATAGTATGCGGCAATTGCTAACATGATTCGGACGGACTTCAGCTTCGCTACCGGTGAGAAAGTCTCATCGTAGTCAATTCCTTGAACTTGTCGATAACCCTTAGCGACAAGCCGAGCTTTATAGATGGTCACATTACCATCCGCGTCTATCTTCTTCTTAAAGATCCATTTATTTTCTATGGCTCGCCGTTCAACGGGCAAGTCAGTCAAAGTCCATACTTCGTTTTCATACATGGATCCTATCTCGGATTTCATGGCTTCCAGCCATTTGTCGGAATCCGGGCCCGCCATTGCTTCCTCATAGTTCGAAGGTTCACCGTTGTCTAACAACATGATTTCCAAGACAGGGTTGCCGTACCACTCTGGTGCGGAACGTGTCCTTGTGGACCTTCGAATTTCAGTAGGAGCTTGATCAGAAGTATCTTGATCATAATCATTAATTTCCTCTCTATTCGGTGCAGGCACCTCAGGAACGATTTCTTGAGTTTCGCCATTTTCCGGTTCAAGAGTTAACACTTCATCAAGTTCTACTTTCCTCCCACTTACTTCCTTCGAGAGAAACTCTTTCTCTAGAAAGGATCCATTCTTGGCAACAAAGATCTTGCCTTCGGATCTGAGGTAGAAGGTATACCCAATAGTTTCTTTAGGGTATCCTATGAAGACGCATTTTTCCGACTTGGGTTCGAGCTTTTCAGGTTGAAGTTTCTTGACATAAGCATCGCATCCCCAAAATTTTAGAAACGACAGCTTAGGTTTCTTCCCAAACCATAATTCATACGGTGTCGTCTCAACGGATTTCGACGGAGCCCTATTTAAAGTGAATGCGGCAGTCTCTAAAGCATAGCCCCAAAAAAGATAGCGGTAAATCGGTAAGAGACATCATAGATCGCACCATATCTAATAGAGTGCGATTACGACGTTCGGACACACCATTACGCTGAGGTGTTCCAGGCGGCGTGAGTTGTGAAACTATTCCACATTTTCTTAAGTGTGTGCCAAATTCGTGACTCAAGTATTCTCCTCCACGATCTGATCGTAGAAACTTGATCTTTCTATCACGTTGATTTTCAACCTCACTCTGAAATTCCTTGAACTTTTCAAAGGTTTCAGACTTGTGTTTCATTAAGTAGATATACCCATATCTACTCAAGTCATCAGTGAGGGTGAGAACATAACGATAGCCACCGCGAGCCTCAACACTCATTGGACCGCACACATCGGTATGTATGATTTCCAATAAGTTGGTTGCTCGCTCCATTGTTCCTGAGAACGGAGTCTTGGTCATTTTACCCATGAGGCATGGTTCGCACGTGTCAAATGATTCATAATCAAGAGACTCTAAAAGTCCATCTGCATGGAGCTTCTTCATGCGTTTGACACCTATGTGACCAAGGCGGCAGTGCCACAAATATGTGGGACTATTGTTATCAACTTTAACTCTTTTGGTACTCACACTATGAATATGTGTATCATCACGTACGAGATTCATCAAGAATAAACCATTAACCATCGGAGCATGACCATAAAACATATCTCTCATATAAATAGAACAACCATTATTCTCGGATTTAAATGAGTAGCCATCTCGAATTAAGCGAGATCCGGATACAATGTTCATGCTCAAACTTGGTACTAAATAACAATTATTGAGGTTTAAAACTAATCCCGTAGGTAAATGTAGAGGCAGCGTGCCGACGGCGATCACATCGACCTTGGAACCATTCCCGACGCGCATCGTCACCTCGTCCTTTGCCAGTCTCCGTTTATTCCGTAGCTCTTGCTTTGAGTTACAAATGTGAGCAACTGCACCGGTATCAAATACCCAAGAGCTACTACGAGTGCTGGTAAGGTACACATCAATTACATGTATATCACATATACCTTTGGTTTTGCCGGCCTTCTTGTCCGCTAAGTATTTGGGGCAGTTTCGCTTCCAGTGACCACTTCCCTTGCAATAAAAGCACTCAGTTTCGGGCTTGGGTCCATTCTTTGGCTTCTTCTCGGCAACTTGCTTACCGGGCGCGGCAACTTCCTTGCCGTCCTTCTTGAAGTTCTTTTTACCCTTGCTCCTTTTGAACTTAGTGGTTTTATTCACCATCAGCACTTGATGCTCTTTCTTGATTTCTACCTCTGCTGATTTCAGCATAGCATACACCTCATGAATGGTCTTTACCATCCCCTGCATATTGTAGTTCATCACAAAGCTCTTGTAGCTAGGTGGAAGCGACTGGAGGATTCTGTCAATGACCACTTCTTCTGGAAGATTAACTTCCAGTTGAGTCAAGCGGTTGTGCAATCCAGACATTCTGAGTATGTGCTCACTGACAGAGCTATTTTCCTCCATCTTACAGCCAAAGAATTTGTTGGAGATCTCATATCTCTCAACCCGGGCATGAGCTTGGAAAACCATTTTCAGCTCTTCGAACATCTCATATGCTCCATGTCTCTCAAAACGCTTTTGGAGCCCCGGCTCTAAGCTGTAAAGCATGCCGCACTGAACGAGGGAGTAATCATCGCATCGCGACTGCCAAGCGTTCATAACGTCTTGTTGTGCAGGGAGAACAGGTGAGTCACCCAGCGGTGCTCGTAGGACATAATCTTTCTTGGCAGCTATGAGGATGATCCTCAGGTTCCGGACCCAGTCCGTATAGTTGCTACCATCGTCTTTCAGCTTGGTTTTCTCTAGGAACGCGTTGAAGTTGAGGACTACGTTGGCCATTTGATCTACAAGACATATTGTAAATATTTAGACTAAGTTCATGATAATAAAGTTCATTTAATCAAATTATTTAATGAACTCCCACTTAGATAGACATCCCTCTTCCAGTCATCTAAGTATTACATGATCCGAGTCAACTAGGCCGTGTCCGATCATCACGTGAGACGGACTAGTCAACATCGGTGAACATCTTCATGTTGATCGTATCTTCTATACGACTCATGCTCGACCTTTCGGTCTTCCGTGTTCCGAGGCCATGTCTGTACATGCTAGGCTCGTCAAGTCAACCTAAGTGTTTGCGTGTGTAAATCTGTCTTACACCCGTTGTATGTGAACGTTAGAATCTATCACACCCGATCATCACGTGGTGCTTCGAAACAACGAACTGTCGCAACGGTGCACAGTTAGGGTGAATACTTTCTTGAAATTATTATGAGGGATCATCTTATTTACTACCGTCGTACTAAGTAAACAAGATGCAAAACATGATAAACATCACATGCAATCAAATGATAAACGTGACATGATATGGCCAATATCACATAGCTCCTTCGATCTCCATCTTGGGGCTCCATGATCATCTTGTCACCGGCTTGACACCATGATCTTCATCATCATGATCTTCATCATCGTGTCTCCATGAAGTTGCTCGCCAACTATTACTTCTACTACTATGGCTAACGTGTTTAGCAATAAAGTAAAGTAATTTACATGGCGATTCTCAATGACACGCAGGTCATACAAAAATAAAGACAACTCCTATGGCTCCTGCCGGTTGTCATACTCATCGACATGCAAGTCGTGATTCCTATTACAATAGCATGAACATCTCATACATCACATATAGATCATTCATCATTCATCACAACTTTGGCCATATCATATCACAAAGCACTTGCTGCAAAAACAAGTTAGACGTCCTCTAATTGTTGTTGCAAGTTTTACGTGGCTGAATTAGGGTTCCAGCAAGAACGTTTTCTTACCTACGTTAAAACCACCACAACGTGATTTGTCAACTTCTATTTACCCTTCATAAGGACCCTTTTCATCGAATCCGCTCCAACTAAAGTAGGAGAGACAGACACCCACCAGCCACCTTATGCAACTAGTGCATGTTCGTCGGTGGAACCGGTCTCACGTAAGCGTACGTGTAAGGTTGGTCCGGGCCGCTTCATCCCACAATACCGTTGAAGCAAGATAAGACTAGTAGCGGCAAGAAGAGTTGACAACATCTACGCCCACAACAAATTGTGTTCTACTCGCGCAAGAAGAACTACGCATAGACCTAGCTCATGATGCCACTGTTGGGGAACGTTGCAGAAAATTAAAATTTTTCCTACAGTTTCACCAAGATCCATCTAGGAGTTCATCAAGCAACGAGTATTCAGATTAGATAGCATCTACATACCACTTTGTAGATCGCAACGGAAGCGTTCAAGTGAACGTGGATGAGGTAGTCGTACTTGCCGCGATCCAATTCACCGATGACCTAGTGCCGAACGGACGGCACCTCCGCGTTCAACACACGTACGGAAAGCGTGACGTCTCCTCCTTCTTGATCCAGCAAGGCAAAGGAGAGGTTGGGGATGAAGGCTCCAGCAACAGCACGACGGCGTGGTGATGGTGGAACTGCAGTACTCCGGCAGGGCTTCGCCGTGCTCAATGGAGGAGGAGGAGGTGTTGGAGAGGGAGAGGGAGGCGCCAGGGCAATGGGTGATCAGCCCCCTCTCTCCCCCCCTTTATATAACCCCCTAGGGGGGCGCCAGCCCTAGGAGATGAGATCTCCTAGGGGGGGCGGCGGCCAGGGCAAGGGGGCTTGCCCCCCAAGCAAGGGGGCGCCCCCTTTAGGGTTTCCCTCCCCCCCAAACCCTAGGCGCATGGGCCCATGGGGGGGGAGGCGCACCAGCCCCTTATGGGCTGGTTCCCTCCCTCATACAGCCCATGGGGCCCTCCGGGATAGGTGGCCCCACCCGGTGGACCCCCCGGGACCCTCCGGTGGTCCCGGTACAATACCGATAACCCCGAAACTTGTCCCGATGTCCGTATGATGACTTTCCATATATAAATCTTTACCTCCGGACCATTCCGAAACTCCTCGTGACGTCCGGGATCTCATCCGGGACTCCGAACAACATTCGGGTTACTGCACATACATATCCCTACAACCCTAGCGTCACCGAACCTTAAGTGTGTAGACCCTACGGGTTCGGGAGACATGTAGACATGACCGAGACGGCTCTCGGGCAATAACCAACAGCGGGATCTGGATACCCATGTTGGCTCCCACATGCTCCACGATGATCTCATCGGATGAACCACGATGTCAAGGATTCAATTAATCCCGTATACGATTCCCTTTGTCAATCGGTATTTTACTTGCCCGAGATTCGATCGTCGGTATACCAATACCTCGTTCAATCTCGTTGCCGGCAAGTCACTTTTCTCGTTACCGTAATGCATGATCCCGTGATCAAACACTTTGGTCACATTGAGCTCATTGTGATAATGCATTACCGAGAGGGCCCGGTGATACCTCTCCGTCAAGCGGAGTGACAAATCCCAGTCTCGATCCATGTCAACCCAACAGACACTTTCAGAGATACCCGTAGCATACCTTTATAGTCACCCAGTTACGTTGTGACGTTTGGCACACCCAAAGCACTCCTACGGTATCCGGGAGTTACATGATCTCATGGTCTAAGGAAAGGATACTTGACATTGGAAAACTCTAGCAAACGAACTATGCGATCTTATGCTATGTTTAGGATTGGGTCTTGTCCATCACATCATTCTCCTAATGATGTGATCCCGTTATCGATGACATCCAATGTCCATAGTCAGGAAACCATGACTATCTGTCGATCAACGAGCTAGTCAACTAGAGGCTCACTAGGGACATGTTGTTGTCTGTTATTCACACATGTATTACGATTTCCGGTTAACACAATTATAGCACGAATAAAGACAATTATCATGAATAAGGAAATATAATAATAAAGCTTTTATTATTGCCTCTAGGGCATATTTCCAACAGTCTCCCACTTGCACTAGAGTCAATAATCTAGTTACATTGTGATGAATCGAACACCCATAGAGTTCTGGTGTTGATCATGTTTTGCCTTAGGGAGAGGTTTAGTCAACGGATCTGCAACATTCAGATCCGTGTGCACTTTACAAATCTCTATGTCTCCATCTTGAACATTTTCACGAATGGAGTTGAAGCGACGCTTGATGTGCCTGGTCTTCTTGTGAAACCTGGGCTCCTTTGGAAGAAACAAACAAGGCAGGCAGGCAAAGAAACAAAAAAGAAGGCAGTCTACCATCAAGCAAATCTTCAACCCGGCTGTAGCCTTGACTCAGCGCCTACCTCTCCTCGGCCCAGCTCGCTGCCTCGGTCTCATACTCGGCTTTAAGGGCGGCCTCGCCGTCCTGCACCGACTTCAGGGCCGCCTTGTGGGTCTCCTCCAGGTCGGCCAGCTTCTTGGCCAGGCGATCACGCTCCTGAGTCAAGGCGTTGCACTCATTTTCCTTGGCACGAAGGGCGGACTGGGCCCTGTCGGATTTCTGGTTCCGGCAGACCCTTGAGGTTCGAACACTGGGGTGCGCGCGGAGATTTCGCCTTCTACCTACCTGCACCCCTCCGCCTCGCTAAGGTCTAAGCTATGGAAAGAACAGCACAAGAGACACAGGGTTTGTACTGGTTCGGGCCACCGTTGTGGTGTAATACCCTACTCCAGTTTGGGGTGTGGTGGATTGCCTCTTGGGCTGATGATGATGAGCAATACAAGGAAGAACAGCCTCACGAGGGTTTGTTCTTGGCTGGGGCGATGAACTGCTAGGAGAAGTTCAGTCACCCTTCTCTCTCTCTCTCTCTCTCTGTGATGCTACTCGATCCAATCCCAGTTCTTTTATCCGCCTCTACCCTGGGGGTGGCTGGTCCTATTTATAGGCAAAGGCCCTGGGCCTCTTCCCAAATATTGAGCGGGAAGGGCGCCAACAATTGGCCATTTTGAAGGGGAACATCTGGTACACTTATCCTGACTAAAGTTGGTCCTCACCTGCCAAAGGCTTTGGTGGTGACGCTGGCTTGGGCTCCACAAGGACTTCCTCCCTGTCGTGGGGCTGGTCTTGGTCTCGTTGCACCGAAACGGGTGCCTTTGCTTGATGCTCTCGCCTGCGCTTGCTCCCTTTGCACCAAAGAGGAAAGGAGGACACTGCGCGGGCTGGCGCCCGCCTGGCGCCTTTGGTCGTCATGGCTTGCGTCACGAGCACCTCGTGAGGTATCCCGCCTTGATCTCTCCGCCTCCTCGCTTGCCAGCCTGATGAGGCCGTGCCTGAGGAAGCTCCGTGTCGTCCGCCCCGCGAAGCTTGGCCCCTCGCGAGGGTCTTGGGTTTGTGTTGATGAAGATGGGCCATGCTGGGCCCCCCTTTGAGCCACGCCGCAGGCCGCAGGCAGGCAAGTCTGGGGACCCCCATTCCCAGAACGCCGACAGTAGCCCCCGGGCCCAAGGCGTGCCCGAACTTGGCTGTGCAGGGAGGCGAAAGGGCAAGGGCGAAGCGCCGGGGGCCCTAACAGCCTGCGGCCTTGGGCGCCGCGTGGTGGTTGATTTGACGTGAGCGCCTCAGCAACCGCGCGAGTTGATAAAGGAGCGGCATCTGCCTAGGCTTTTCTTTTTTGCTTTCTCCGGTTGCTGCTCAGATCCCCTTTCTTGCCCCTCTCCTTCCTTCCTCCAAAATTTCCTGATCTGCTTCGACTGCGTGACCTAGGAAGCCATGGCGCCTCGTTAGTCCCCGGCCGGAGCTTGGTACTCATCTGCCCTGGACTCGCCGAACGTGTCGGAGGCGAGCCTCGCCCGGTTGCGCCGGATGGCGGCGGCGCAGGGCATCGACGGGGCGAAGGTGTTCAAGCCCGGCTCCGCCACCCCCGAGGGCCAAGGAAGCACCTTCTATCCTCTCTTTGTAAGTGCCATTGCTGCTGGCCTGGTGAGGGAGTCCTGGATTAGGGGGTGTTCGGATAGCCGAACTATATCTTCAGCCGGACTCCAGGACTATGAAGATACAAGATTGAAGACTTTGTCCCGTGTCCGGAAGGTTCTTTCCTTGGCGTGGAAGGCAAGCTAGGCGTGCGGATATTCAAGATCTCCTACCGATGTAACCGACTCAGTGTAACCCTAACCCTATCCGGTGCCTATATAAACCGGAGGGTTGTAGTCCATAGGACAGAACACATCATAACCATCATCATACTCATAGGCTAGCTTCTAGGGTTTAGCCGCGGTAGATCTACTCTTGTACTACCCATATCATCAATATTAATCTAGCAGGAGTAGGGTTTTACCTCCATCGAGAGGGCCCGAACCTGGGTAAAATAAAGTGTCCCTTGTCTCCTGTTACCATCCGACCTTGACGCACAGATCGGGACCCCCTACCCGAGATCCGCCGGTTTTGACACCGACATTGGTGCTTTCATTGAGAGTTCCTCTGTGTCGTCGCCTTTAGGCCTGATGGCTCCTTTGATCATCAACAAGGATGAGGTCCAGGGTGAGACTTTTCTCCCCGGACAGATCTTCGTCTTCGGCGGCTTCGCTCTACGGGCCAACTTGCGTGGTCATCTGTAGCAGATCGAGAGCTACACCCCTGGCCATCAAGTCAGGTTTGGAAGCCTAGACTACACGACAGATATCCGCGGAGACTTGATCTTCGACGGATTCGAGCCACAGCCAAGCGCGCCGCACTACCTCGAGGGGCATGATATAGCTCTGCCTCCAAACAGTGTCCTGAAGGCCGCATATGCTCCGGCCCCGATCCTCGATCCGGAGCCCGCTGCGTTCTTTGAGGATGAACGGTTGGACGTCACATCGGGGGCTGCGATCTTAAAAGCCATTGAGCCAAACGCAAGCCCCGCACTTCGCATTGCACATGACTCCAAGGAGCCGGACTCTTCTCCGAACTCCGAACCCCCTGCGCCCCTGCCAATCGAATCAGATTGGGCGCCGGTAATGGAGTTCACCGCCGCGGACATCTTTCAGTATTCACCTTTTGGTGATATTCTGAATTCTCTCAAGTCTCTCTCTTTGTCAGGAGAGCCCGGGCCGAACTATGGCCTGCGAGGTTGGGATTCGGACGACGAAGAAATTCAAAGCCCACCCACCGCCCACTTAATAGCCACTGTCGACGATATATCCGACATGCTCGACTTCAGCTCCGAAGACTTCGACGGTATGGACGACGAAGGAGGAGACGAGCAAGAACCAGCACCTGTAGGGCGCTGGACCGCCACCTCGTCGTACGACATATACATGGTGGATGCTCCAAAAGATGGAGATGGCGATGGAACAGCGGAGGATGGCACTTCGAAAAAGCCTCCAAAACGCCGACGTCAGCGGCGCCGCTCCAAATCCCGCCACAGTAGAAACGGTGATTCCGACACGGGAGATAATACTACCCCGGACAACGCCGAAGAACACCAAAACCAGCAGGATTCGGCACAGGAAGATGGAGAAGACCGCCCTCATGAGAGAGCGGCAGAGCGAGAGGTCGAGGACGATAACCACATGCCTCCCTCCGAAGATGAGGCAAGCCTCGGCGACGATGAATTCATCGTACCATTAGACCCCGCCGAACAAGAGCGCTTTCAGCGCAGGCTTTTAGCCACGGCGAACAGCCTAAAGAAAAAGCAGCAACAGCTTAGAGCTGATCAAGATTTGCTAGCTGACAGATGGACTAAAGCCGTTGCGGCCGAAGAGCACGAGCTCGGACGCCCCTCCAAAAACTATCCTAAGCGCAGGCCGCTAGCCCAATCAGAGGAGGAAGCACAAGACATGGCAGATCGGCCACCTCGCGGCCGCGATAGAGAAGCCTGTCGAACATCCAAACAAGCCATGCCCCGCAGCCACTTTACCAAGGCACGGGAACACGAACCAGACATGCCAGACGTCTTGGAGGACAAAGCAAGGCAAACAAGATCGATCTATGGATCGCGCGGACGCCCGATGGCACGTGATAGTTTTCACTCCAGACACAATAAATCTGGCCGGGCCGAACACAACAGACACAGCTCCTCCGAACTGCGTCGAGACATAGCCCAGTACAGGGGCGCCGCACACCCGCTATGCTTCACAGACGAAGTAATGGATCATTGAATCCCAGAGGGTTTTAAACCCGTCAACATCGAGTCGTACGATGGTACGACAGATCCGGCAGTATGGTTTGAGGACTATCTCCTCCACATCCACATGGCACGTGGCGATTATTTGCACGCCATCAAATATTTACCCCTTAAGCTTAAGGGACCAGCCCGGCACTGGCTTAACAGACTCCCCGCAGATTCGATCGGCTCTTGGGAGGACCTGGAGGCCGCATTCCTCGACAACTTCCAGGGGACCTACGTACGGCCACCGGACGCCGACGACCTAAGCCACATAATCCAGCAGCCAGAAGAATCGGCCAGGCAATTCTGGACACGGTTCCTAACAAAGAAAAATCAGATAGTCGATTGTCCGGATGCAGAGGCCTTAGCAGCCTTCAAGCATAACATCCGTGACGAGTGGCTCGCCCGGCACCTGGGACAGGAAAAGCCGAAAACCATGGCAGCCCTCACGACACTCATGACCCGCTTTTGCGCGGGCGAAGATAGCTGGCTAGCTCGCAGCAACAACTTATCGAAGAAGCAAGGTAATTCAGATACCAAGGACAAAAGTGGCAGGTCGCGACGGAATAAACAGAAATGCCGCGTCAGCAGCGACAGCAATGAAGATACGGCAGTACACGCCGGATTCAGAGGCCATAAATCCGGTCAACGGAAAAAGCCATTCAAAAAGAATACCCAGGGCCCGTCCAGTTTGGACCGAATACTCGACCGCTCGTGCCAGATTCACGGCACCCTCGAAAGGCCAGCGAATCACACCAACAGGGATTGTTGGTTGTTCAAGCAGGCAGGCAAGTTAAGAGCCGAACACAAAAACAAGGGGCTAGACAGCGATGACGAAGAGGAGCCCAGGCCGCCGAACAACAACGGACAGAAGGGGTTTCCCCCACAAGTGCGGATGGTGAACATGATATACGCGACTCATATTCCCAAGCGGGAGAGGAAGCGTGCGCTACGGGACGTATACGCGATGGAGCCAGTTGCCCCAAAGTTCAACCCATGGTCCTCTTGCCCGATCACCTTTGATCGAAGGGACCACCCCACTAGCATCCGTCACGGCGGTTTCGCCGCATTGGTTCTTGACCCAATCATTGACGGATTTCACCTTACAAGAGTCCTCATGGACGGCGGCAGTAGCCTGAACCTGCTCTACCAGGATACAGTGCGGAAAATGGGCATAGATCCATCAAGGATCAAGCCCACAAGGACGACCTTTAAAGGCGTCATCCCAGGTGTAGAGGCCAATTGCATAGGCTCCATAACACTTGATGTGGTCTTCGGATCTCCGGACAACTTCCGAAGCGAAGAGTTAATCTTCGACATAGTTCCGTTCCGCAGTGGCTATCATGCTCTGCTTGGACGAACCGCATTCGCTAAATTCAATGCGGTGCCGCACTACGCATATCTCAAGCTCAAGATGCCAGGCCCTCGAGGTGTAATCACGGTCAGCGGAAACACCGAACGCTCCATCCGTACGGAGGAACACAGGGCGGCCCTCGCAGCAGAGGTACAAAGCAGCCTGTTAAGGCAGCTCTCGAGTCCGGCCACTACAAAGCGGGACAAAGCAAAACGCGTCCGGAATAACCCGCAGCAAGACCGACTGGCGCGTTCAGAGCACGCGTAGCAATACGGCCCCAACCCCAGCCATCGCTACATAGCGGAGCTAGTACCTCGAGTACACAATTACGCCCTTACAATTCCATGGGCATAGGGGAAGGGGCAGATAAAACGACATGCCAACAATACGGCGTCAAACGTACTAGGGGTTGCCGGGTTTTTCTTTTCTTTCAGGACTCCATACTCTGGATACAGTGTTCGGCCTCGCTGCCGCACAGACGATACAGGACCCAGGAAAGCAGACAAAACAACGCCGCATCATGGAACTCTCAGGTGGTCTCTATTTCGAGCGATATATTTGTTTCTAAAATTCCGCGGCCTGCGCCTGGTCAGGACATATTAAATAGTCTAATTTTTTTTCGCACTACTTGTATCGTTCGGCTTGAATAACAGCCTCCTCATAAATAATGCATAGCTTTTTGTCTATTTTTTGCATTATCTTCATTTAATATACATATGTTTACTCAAATAACATGATCACACCCGTACACCATGGTACGGCAAACCACGCCAGGGGCTTTATTACCCTTCTATCTGGTGTGAGAAGTCCGTCCACTTTCACAAGTGCGGCACCCCGAACTTATAGCATTATATGCATCGGCTCCGAGTCATGATTTTGGTCATATGTTGGGTTTGCCCGGCTCCTATGTTTTGGTGCCTTACGTTCCGCTCTATCAGCTAAGGTAGCACTAGGAGAACCACTGCGATTGTGCCCCAGATCATGTGGGTGAGCACCTTAGTGGAGAAAGCTAAAACAGACTGTCATGATAAGGCACGAGACCGGTCGCTGTTCGAGAGGTTTTTCGAGTCCCTAAAGGCTTATGCCGCTTCGAGCGGAGAGCTGGTTAAGTCCGGCTAAAGGCGTGGATAGTGCCCCGAATTCGGCCTTCCGAACTAGGGGCTTCGCCGAAATTCAAAATTATAACGTTCTATGGCTAAGTGAGAGTGTTCAAGCATTATAGTCCGATGGCCTGGTTCCCTGTGCTGAGCGCCTCCCTCGAAGGACCCAACTATGGGAACAAGAGCCCTCAGGTTTATCCCGTGCACCCCAGCACTAGTTGCATGGGGGCAGAAGCCGACGACTCGCCATCTCTGAGTTATTGATAAACGGCCGCATAGAAAATAATATTTTAAATTTAGAAAGCATTGATTAAGCGCATATGAACAAGTTTTCAGCGCACAGGATACAAACGAGCGAATTCATTGAAATATTACATCTTTGGCACACTCATCCGCGACAAGACGAGCTCCAGCGAGAACGTCCTTATAGTAGTTCTCGGGCTTGCGATGCTCCTTCCCCTTCGACGACCCGTCCTTCACCAGCTTCTCTCCGTCCAGCTTGCCCCAGTGTACCCTTACACGGGCAAGGGCCCTCCGGGCACCTTCAATGCAGACGGAGCGCTTGATGCCCTCAAGCAGTGGACAGGCCTCCACCAGCCGCCGCACCAGCCCGAAGTAGCTCCCAGGCAGGGCCTCTCCAGGCCACAGCCGAACTAGTAAGCCCTTCATGGCCTGTTCGGCCGCCTTGTGGAGCTCGGCCAGCTGCTTCAGCTGATCGCTTAAGGGCAAAGGGTGCCCGTCCTCAGAATACAAAGACGAGAACACACTCTCCATCGAGCTGTCCTCTTCAACTCGGTAGAATGCGGCGGCGTCGGATGTGCTGCGGGGAAGATCGAAGAACGCCCCTGGAGAACTCCGGATTCGGGTAAGTAATAGGTATTTCACCTTTATATTCCTACTTTGCATTAAGAATGCCTTACCCGCTGCTATCTTTTTCACATCCTCCAACTCTTGGAGGGCCTTTTGGGCTTCGGCCTTGTCACTCTTGGTGGTCTCAACAGCCGACGCGAGCTCGGATGCTTGCGTTTTCGCCTCAAGCTCCAAACCCTCATGTTTCTTCATGAGAGCTTGCAGCTCTTGCTGCACCTCGCCGACTTGGACCCCAAGCTTTTCTCGCTCAGCGCGTTCCTCGGCCGCTTTCTTCTCGGCCGCAGCCAGCGCCTGCTTCAGGGTTGCCACCTCGGTTGTGGCCCCTACAATAAGCAGTACAATCCTGTTATTTCTTTTTGCAATGAAGCCTCTCTATAGGCACCTTTTTTTTCTAAGGGGTATTTTCTTACCTTCCTTTTCCACGAGCTGCCTTTCCGCTTGAGGTCCTTTTTCAGGACTTCCACCTGCGCAGTCAGTGCGGCGGTGGACAGCAGGGAAGCCTGCATACGCATATTAGACTTTTGTTTAGACTCCTGCGAAAATTGTTGGATCCTCTATTCGGCTTGTCTTTCCGAACACCGAACAGAGCATCAGGGGCTACTGTCTATGCGGTAATGAATTTAGCATATTTTTTGCTTACCTGGAAGCCTATTAGAAGGCTAGCGCAAGCTTCATTCAGTCCACTCTTGGCGGACTGAACCCTTTGGACCACCGCACTCATGACAGTACGGTGCTCCTCGTCGATGGTGGCGCCTTCAAGCGCCTCCAACAGACTATCCGGCGCCTCTGTTTGGACAGAGGTCGCCGGCGCAGACGGCTTACTCCTTTTGGAAGGAGTTCGCCCACCGCGAGCCAGGATGGTTGAGTCCGGCGCGGTGTCCGGCACAAAGCCGGACTGGGAGCCCTGGGGGGTTTCATCCCCTTTACTCCTGGGGTCCTGAGGATTGCCTTGCGGCTCCTCTAGGACCACCTCCTCCTGCCCTGTTCGGGGGGACGCCGCTTCGGCGTCGTCCGCCTCGCGGGGGGAGACTGCGGACGGGACAGAGTTCATGTCCGACGAATCCAGGGAGCCGCTCGATGAATCATCGAGTGCGGCTCGGGGCGGGCTGCGCAAATAGCATTCGACATTAGGGTAAGCTGCGTACTTGAAGATACTATGAGTCATTCTGGTATGTGAATACTTACGATGTCGCCAGACGCTTGGTTCTGTCCGGCCACTCCTTTCCGCCCTCTTCGGCGTTGGGGGAGTAGTCCGGCGGAGGGGTCTTCCTTTTCCTCGACCCCTCGGCCTCCCCTGTTGGGGCGGCCTTCTTCTTTTTCGCTCCCCTCGCTGGAGGGGGAGAGCTTCCTTGTTCCTCCTCCTCGTTTTCACGAGAGGAGGGCGTCACAGACTCGCCAGATGACGAGCTCGACACCACCATATTGCGGGCACTCTTTCGAGTCCCGGTGGTCTTCTTCTTGTTGACCTTCTTCTCCGGCACCACATAGGGCGCCGGAGCCAGCACCTTCTCTAAGAGAGCTGGGGCTGGGTCTTCGGGCAGAGGAGCCGGACAGTTGATTGGTCCGGCTATCTTCAGCCACGCCTGTCAAAGGCAAAGGGAGTTTTTAGATCCCACATAGAGTTAATCTATGTAGAAAAGCTTAATGAACCTGTGAAAGGTATAAATAGCTTACCTCGTCAGCATTGCGCTGCGAGCTGTATCCACGGTCCTCGGAAGCGGATGTGGGGCACTCGGCGCCTTTGGTTAGCACCCTCCAGACGTCTTCATACGTCGTGTCGAAGAGCCTATTGAGGGTTTGGTGCTGCGCCGGGTCAAATTCCCACAAAGTGAAATCCCGTTCTTGGCACGGGAGGATCCAGCGGACGAGCATGACCTGGATGATATTAACATGCCGGATTGGCTTGTTCATCAGGGACTAGATGCAGGTTTGCAGTCCGGTCACTTCTTCTTCGTTGCCCCACGATAGGCCCGTCTCTTTCCAGGACATGAGCCGCGTGGGGGGTCAGTATCAGAACTCAGGGGCCGCGACCCATTTCGAGTCGCGCGGCTCGGTGATGTAAAACCACCCTGCCTGCCACCCCTTTAAGGACTCCACAAAGGAGACATCGAACCAGAGTGCGTTGGCCATTTTGCCGGCCATAGCACCTCCGCACTCCGCCTGGGTGCCGGATACCACCTTGGGCTTGACGTTGAACGTCTGGAGCCAGAGGCCGAAGTGGGGGCGGATGCGGAGAAAGGCCTCACACACGATGATAAACGCCGAAATATTGAGGATAAAGTTCGGGGCCAGATCGTGGAAGTCCAGGCCATAGTAGAAGATGAGCCCCCGGACAAAAGGGTGAAGTGGAAAACCCAGTCCGCGGAGGAAATGGGGGAGAAAAACTACCCTCTCATGGGGCCTTGGGGTGGGAAGAAGCTGCCCCGCATCGGGAAGCCGGTGCGGGATGTCCTTGGATAGATATCCGGCCTTCCTAAGCTTTTTGATTTGACCCTCCGTAACGGAGGAAGCCATCCACTTGCCACCCGCTCCGGACATCGCTGGAGCAGGTTGGGGAAAAAAGAGCGAACTTGGGCGTTGGAGCTTGAGTGCGCAGGAGATGGATGGGCAAAGGAGGAAGAAGGCGTAGGTGAAAGAGGTGGATCTTTATCCCCTTATATAGGCTGATGCCGTTATGCGTCCCCACCTGCCTAATAAAACTCACTTGCCGCTCACACGCCGTGGTAAACGGCGCGGTTGAGTTACCCACGTCCGCATTAATGAGAATCCCGTTAAAAGGGGCACACGATCTCTGCTTCGACAAGACGTGCCAAGGAAACCACCTCGTTGAACGTGCTGCGGTGGAACAACAAAAAATAATCCATACAGAAGGCTTGGTCGCAGCATTATGACGCACTGCGGAATACGTCAGCAGATTTGATTTGTGTCTGTATTATTCTCTATATGGCAATACGTGGAAACTTGTTTTGCAGAGCCGGACACTATTTTTTGGTGTTTATTATCTTCTTGAAGAATTTGGAGGAGGAACCCGCCTTGCAATGTCGAAGACAATTTACGTGCCGGACTCGTCGTCATTGAAGCCTTGTTCAGGGGCTACTGAGGGAGTCCTGGATTAGGGGGTGTTCGGATAGCCGAACTATATCTTCAGCCGGACTCCAGGACTATGAAGATACAAGATTGAAGACTTCGTCCCGTGTTCGGAAGGTTCTTTCCTTGGCGTGCAAGGCAAGCTAGGCGTGCAGATATTCAAGATCTCCTACCAATGTAACCGACTCTGTGTAACCCTAACCCTATCCGGTGCCTATATAAACCGGAGGGTTGTAGTCCGTAGGACAGAACACATCATAACCATCATCATACTCATAGGCTAGCTTCTAGGGTTTAGCCTCCTCGATCTCGCGGTAGATCTACTCTTGTACTACCCATATCATCAATATTAATCTAGCAGGAGTAGGGTTTTACCTCCATCGAGAGGGCCCGAACCTGGGTAAAATAAAGTGTCCCTTGTCTCCTGTTACCATCCGACCTTGACGCACAGATCGGGACCCCCTACCCGAGATCCGCCGGTTTTGACACCGACACCTAGTGCCTCCCTTCTCCGAGTTCTTCTTCTCTGTCCTCCGCCATTATAAGCTACACGCTCTGCATCTCCACCCCAACTCTGTCCTTCTCCTGGCAATCTTCGCCTACTACTGCGAGGCCCACGTAGGGGTGCAGCCCTCAGTGGCCTTGCTGCGCCACTACTTCTACCTCCGGACCTCCCGCGGTCCTGCTTCCGCGTGCGCAAGCTTCATCGCGTACGGTGGCGCCATTGCCATTTCGAACCCCGCGAAAAGGATTGAGGGCTTCAGGAGCAAGTGGGCTTTGGCAGATGCTGGGCGCATCCACCCTCGGCTGATCCTGCCCACGGAGCAACCCATGAGCTCCAGCGATTGGGGTCGAGCGGAGCTCGCGGACCCCCGCGCGAAGCTGGTGTTGGAGAAGATGGACGCGGATCTGAGGCCGGCCAACATGGCGGCGGCAAGCTGACCGGCGCGTCGCTGCTGAGGGAATTCCTGGAGCACCAGCTGGCTCCGCTTCGGCGGTACTCACTTCCGATGTGGAGGCTGTCGGCGTTCTGGGAACGGGGGTCCCCAGACTTGCCTGCCTGCGGCCTGCGGCGTGGCTCAAATGGGGGCCCAGTGCGGCCCATCTTCATCAGCACAAAACCCAAGACCCCCGCGAGGGGCCAAGCCTCGCGGGGCGGACAACACGGCGCTTCCTCAGGTGCTGCCTCCTCAGGACAGCTCGCGAGGAGGCGGAGAGATCAAGGCAGGGTACCTCGCGAGGTGCCCATGATGCAAGCCGTGACGACCAAGGGTGCCAGGCGGGCGCCAGCCCGCGCAGCGTTCCCCTTTCCTCTTTGGGGCAAAGGGGCAAGCGCAGGCGAGGGGATCAAGCAAAGGCACCCATTTCGGTGCAACAAGGCCAAGACCAGTCCAACGGTGGGAAGGAGGTCACCATGGAGCCCAGAACGGCGTCACCACAGGGCCTTTGGCAGGCGAAGACCAACTTTAGTCAGGATAAGTGTACCAGATGTTCCCCTTCGAATTGGCCAATTGTTGGCGCCCTTCCCACTCAAATATTTGGGAAGAGGCCCAGGGCCTTTGCCCATAAATAGGACTAGCCACCCCCAGGGTAGGGGGGAGAGCCAGCTAGAACGTAGCAACACACCCAGAGAGTGAGAAGGGCGATCGAACTCCCCCAGCAGTTCATCCCCTAGCCAAGAACAGACCCTCGCGAGGCTGTTCTTCCCTGTACTGTTCATCCTCATCAGCCCAAGAGGCAATCCATCCACCACAAACTAGAGTAGGGTATTACACCACAATGGTGGCCCGAACTAGTATAAACCCTGTGTCTCTTGTGTTATTCGCTCTGTAGTTTAGATCCTTGCGAGACGGAGAGGTAGAGGGCATAATCTCCGTGCGCACCCCAGAGTTCGAACCTTAAGGGGGTGCCGGAACCTGTGATCCGACATTTGGCGCGCCAGGTAGGGGTGCGCCGAAATCTGCCTTTCACCGCTCCGTCCTCCTCCGGCTGCCGCATCCATGTACGGCGCCCATCGAGCTAGCGTCGCGCCAGCAGCCCTCGCCGGTGGGCGTTCTCACCGTCCCCCGTCGCCCGCCGTCAGCACCACCACCGGCCCGGCGGGAAACGAGCGGCAAGCGCCACTCCAGCATCCGCCTATGTGACAGGGCAACCGCACCGTGACATCGACGCATCCGGTCGTTGCGGCCCTCCTGGGCGGCTCGCAGGCGCCGCCCACGAGCCGCCACGTCAAGCCGTTCGCCCGCCAGATCGGCGCCGTTTCCGCACGGCAGGAGGCTCCCCCGGACCGGGCGGCACGCGAGGTTGGACTGACCTTCAGCTCGGAGGACCACCCCGCTAACTTGGCCGGCTTGGGCGCGCTCCCCCTGTTGTGCACCCCCACCATCTGCCAGGTGGCCGTCACCAGAACCCTCGTCGACAGCGGCACGGGCCTCAGTGTGCTTTCGGTCGAGACCTTCATGTTGGGGAACGTTGCAGAAAGCAAAAAATTTCCTACGGTTTCACCAAGATCCATCTATGAGTTCATCTAGCAACGAGTATTCAGATTCATCTACATACCTTTGTAGATCGCGAGCGGAAGCGTTCAAAAGAACGGGGATGAGGTAGTCGTACACGACGTGATCCAAATCACCGGAGATCCTAGCACCTAACGTACGGCACCTCCGCGTTCAACACACGTACGGTCAGCGTAACGTCTCCTTCTTCTTGATCCAGCAAGGCAAAGGAGAGGTTGAGGAAGATGGCTCCAGCAGCAGCACGACGGCGTGGTGATGATGGAGCTGCAGTACTCCAGCAGTGCTTCGCCGAGCTCTATGGAGGAGGAGGAGGTGTTGGAGAGGGAGAGGGAGGCGCCAAGGCCAAGGGTGTTCTTGCCCCCCTCCCCCCCTTTATATAGGCCCCTGGGGGGCGCCGGCCCTGGGATATTGAATCTCCCAAGGGGGGCGGCGGCCAAGGGGGGTGGAGTGCCCCCCAAAGCAAGTGGGCGCCCCCCCACCCTAGGGTTCCAACCCTAGGCGCAGGGGGTGGGCCTTGGGGGGCACACCAGCCCACTAAGGGCTGGTCCCCCCTCCCACTTCAGCCCATGGGGCCCTCCGGGATGGGTGGCCCCACCCGGTGGACCCCCGGGACCCTTCTGGTGGTCCCGGTACAATACCGGTGACCCCAGATCACTCCCAATGGCCGAAACTGCACTTCCTATATATAATTCTTCACCTACGGACCATTCCTAAACTCCTCGTGACGTCCGGGATCTCATCCGGGGCTCCGAACAACATTCGGGTTACTGCATATACATATCCCTACAACCCTAGCGTCACCGAACCTTAAGTGTGTAGACCCTACGGGTTCGGGAGACATGCAGACATGCAGACATGACCGAGACGGCTCTCGGGCAATAACCAACAGCGGGATCTGGATACCCATGTTGGCTCCCACATGCTCCACGATGATCTCATCGGATGAACCACGATGTCGAGGATTCAATTAATCCCGTATACGATTCCCTTTGTCAATCGGTATTTTACTTGCCCGAGATCCGATCGTCGGTATCCCAATACCTCGTTCAATCTCGTTACCGGCAAGTCACTTTACTCGTACCGTAATGCATGATCCCGTGATCAAAACACTTTGATCACATTGAGCTCATTATGATGACGCATTACTGAGTGGGCCCGGTGATACCTCTCCGTCAAGCGGAGTGACAAATCCCAGTCTCGATCCGTGTCAACCCAACAGACACTTTCGGAGATACCCGTAGTATACCTTTATAGTCACCCAGTTACGTTGTGACGTTTGGCACACCCAAAGCACTCCTACGGTATCCGGGAGTTACACGATCTCGTGGTCTAAGGAAAGGATACTTGACATTGGAAAACTCTAGCAAACGAACTATGCGATCTTATGCTATGTTTAGGATTGGGTCTCGTCCATCACATCATTCTCCTAATGATGTGATCTCGTTATCATTGACATCCAATGCCCATAGTCAGGAAACCATGACTATCTATTGATCAACGAGCTAGTCAACTAGAGGCTTACTAGGGACATGTTGTTGTCTGTTATTCACACATGTATTACGATTTCCGGATAACACAATTATAGCCCGAATAAAGACAATTATCATGAACAAGGAAATATAATAATAATGCTTTTATTATTGCCTCTAGGGCATATTTCCAACAGTCTCCCACTTGCACTAGAGTCAATAATCTAGTTACATTGTGATGAATCGAACACCCATAGAGTTCTGGTGCTGATCATGTTTTGCCTTAGGGAGAGGTTTAGTCAACAGATCTGCGACATTCAGATCCGTGTGCACTTTACAAATATCTATGTCATCATCTTGAACATTTTCACGAATGGAGTTGAAGCGATGCTTGATGTGCCTGGTCTTCTTGTGAAACCTAGGCTCCTTTGCAAGTGCAATAGCTCCAGTCTTGTCACAGAAGAGTTTGATTGGCCCCGACGCATTGGGTATGACTCTGAGGTCGGTGATGAACTCCTTCACCCAAATTGCTTCATGTGCTGCCTCCGAGGCTGCCATGTATGTTGGAAATATGCCCTAGAGGCAATAATAAAAGCATTATTATTATATTTCCTTATTCATGATAATTGTCTTTATTCGTGCTATAATTGTGTTATCCGGAAATCGTAATACATGTGTGAATAACAGACAACAATATGTCCCTAGTGAGCCTCTAGTTGACTAGCTCGTTGATCGACAGATAGTCATGGTTTCCTGACTATGGACATTGGATGTCATCGATAACGGGATCACATCATTAGGAGAATGATGTGATGGACAAGACCCAATCCTAAACATAGCATAAGATCGCATGGTTCGTTTGCTAGAGTTTTCCAATGTCAAGTATCCTTTCCTTAGACCATGAGATCGTGTAACTCCCGGATACCGTAGGAGTGCTTTGGGTGTGCCAAACGTCACAACGTAACTGGGTGACTATAAAGGTATACTACGGGTATCTCTGAAAGTGTCTGTTGGGTTGACATGGATCGAGACCGGGATTTGTCACTCCGCTTGACGGAGAGGTATCACCGGGCCCTCTCGGTAATGCATCATCACAATGAGCTCAAGGTGATCAAAGTGTTTGATCACGGGATCATGCATTACGGAACAAGAAAAGTGACTTGCCGATAACGAGATTGAACGAGGTATTGGGATACCGACGATCGAATCTCGGGCAAGTAAAATACCGATTGACAAAGGGAATCGTATACGGGATTAATTGAATCCTTGACATCGTGGTTCATCCGATGAGATCATCGTGGAGCATGTGGGAGACAACATGGGTATCCAGATCCCGCTGTTGGTTATTGCCCGAGAGCCGTCTCGGTCATGTCTGCATGTCTCCCGAACCCGTAGGGTCTACACACTTAAGGTTCGGTGACGCTAGGGTTGTGAAGATATGTATGTGCAGTAACCCGAATGTTGTTCGGAGTCCCGGATGAGATCCCGGACGTCACGAGGAGTTCCGGAATAGTCCGGAGGTAAAGAATTATATATAGGAAGTGCCATTTTGGCCATCGGGACAAGTTTCGGTGTTATCGGTATTGTACCGGGACCACCGGAGGGGTCCCGGGGGTCCACCGGGGGGTCCACCTGCCCCGGGGGGCCACATGGGCTATAGGGGGTGCGCCCTGGCCTACATGGGCCAAGGGCACCAGCCCCTTTGGCCGCACCCCTTCCTTGGAGGAAGGGGCAAGGCTGCGCCCTCCCCCCCTCTCATGCGCCTATATAAAGGGAGGGGATGGAGGGGTGGCCGAACCTATTTGTCCTGGCTCCTCCCTCCTCCCTGCAACACCTCCTCCTCCTCCCGTAGTTGCTTAGCGAAGCCCTGCCGGAGTTCTGCTGCATCCACCACCACACCGTCGTGCTGGATCTTCATCAACCTCTCCTTCCCCCTTGCTGGATCAAGAAGGAGGAGACGTCACGCTTTCCGTACGTGTGTTGAACGCGGAGGTGCTGTCCGTTCGGCACTAGATCATCGGTGAATTGGATCACGGCGAGTACGACTACCTCATCCACGTTCACTCGAACGCTTCCGTTGCGATCTACAAAGTGGTATGTAGATGCTATCTAATCTGAATACTCGTTGCTAGATGAACTCATAGATGGATCTTGGTGAAACCGTAGGAAAATTTTTAATTTTCTGCAACGTTCCCCAACAGTGGCATCATGAGCTAGGTCTATGCGTAGTTCTTCTTGCGCGAGTAGAACACAATTTGTTGTGGGCGTAGATGTTGTCAACTCTTCTTGCCGCTACTAGTCTTATCTTGCTTCAGCGGTATTGTGGGATGAAGCGGCCCGGACCAACCTTACACATACGCTTACGTGAGACCGGTTCCATCGACTAACATGCACTAGTTGCATAAGGTGGCTGGCGGGTGTCTGTCTCTCCTACTTTAGTTGGAGCGGATTCGATGAAAAGGGTCCTTATGAAGGGTAAATAGAAGTTGACAAATCACGTTGTGGTTTTAACGTAGGTAAGAAAACGTTCTTGCTAGAACCCTAATTCAGCCACGTAAAACTTGCAACAACAATTAGAGGACGTCTAACTTGTTTTTGCAGCAAGTGCTATGTGATATGATATGGCCAAAGTTGTGATGAATGATGAATGATCTATATGTGATGTATGAGATGTTCATGCTATTGTAATAGGAATCACGACTTGCATGTCGATGAGTATGACAACCGGCAGGAGCCATAGGAGTTGTCTTTATTTTTTGTATGACCTGCGTGTCATTGAGAATTACCATGTAAATTACTTTACTTTATTGCTAAACGCGTTAGCCATAGTAGTAGAAGTAATAGTTGGCGAGCAACTTCATGGAGACACGATGATGAAGATCATGATGATGAGGATCATGGTGTCAAGCCGGTGACAAGATGATCATGGAGCCCCAAGATGGAGATCAAAGGAGCTATGTGATATTGGCCATATCATGTCATGTTTATTATTTGATTGCATGTGATGTTTATCATGTTTTGCATCTTGTTTACTTAGAACGACGGTAGTAAATAAGATGATCCCTCATAATAATTTCAAGAAAGTGTTCACCCTAACTGTGCACCGTTGCTAAGGTTCGTCGTTCCGAAGCACCACGTGATGATCGGGTGTGATAGGTCCTTACGTTCGCATACAACGGGTGTAAGACAGATTTACACACGCAAAACACTTAGGTTGACTTGACGAGCCTAGCATGTACAAACATGGCCTCGGAACACAGAAGACCGAAAGGTCGAGCATGAGTCGTATAGAAGATACGATCAACATGAAGATGTTCACCGATGTTGACTAGTCCGTCTCACATGATGATCGGACATGGCCTGGTTGGCTCGGATCATGTAATACTTAGATGGCTAGAAGAGGGATGTCTATCTAAGTGGGAGTTCATTAAATAATTTGATTAAATGAACTTTATTATCATGAACTTAGTCTAAATATTTACAATATGTCTTGTAGATCAAATGGCCAACGTAGTCCTCAACTTCAACGCGTTCCTAGAGAAAACCAAGCTGAAAGACGATGGTAGCAACTATACGGACTGGATCCGGAACCTGAGGATCATCATCATAGCTGCCAAGAAAGATTATGTCCTACGAGCACCGCTGGGTGACGCACCTATTCTCCCTGCAGAACAAGACGTTATGAACGCTTGGCAGTCACGCTGCGATGATTACTCCCTCGTTCAGTGCGGCATGCTTTACAGCTTAGAGCCGGGACTCCAAAAGCATTTTGAGAGACATGGAGCATATGAGATGTTCGAAGAGCTGAAAATGGTTTTCCAAGCTCATGCCCGGGTCGAGAGATATGAAGTCTCCGATAAATTCTTTAGCTGTAAGATGGAGGAAAATGGCTCTGTCAGTGAACACATACTCAAAATGTCTGGGTTGCACAACCGCTTGACTCAACTGGAAGTTAATCTCCCGGATGAAGCGGTCATTGACAGAATCCTCCAGTCGCTTCCACCTAGCTACAAGAGCTGTGTGATGAACTACAATATGCAGGGGATGGTAAAGACCATTCCTGAAGTATATGCTATGCTGAAATCGGCAGAGGTAGAAATCAAGAAGGAGCATCAAGTGTTGATGGTGAATAAAACCACTAAGTTCAAGAAGGGCAAGGGTAAAAAGAACTTCAAGAAGGATGGCAAGGAAGTTGCCGCGCCCGGTAAGCAAGTTGCCGGGAAGAAGCCAAAGAATGGACCCAAGCCCGAGACCGAGTGTTTTTATTGCAAGGGAAGTGGTCACTGGAAGCGGAACTGCCTCAAATACTTAGCGGACAAGAAGGCCGGCAAAACCAAAGGTATATGTGATATACATGTAATTGATGTGTACCTTACCAGTACTCGTAGTAGCTCTTGGGTATTTGATACCGGTGCAGTTGCTCACATTTGTAACTCAAAGCAGGAGCTGCGGAATAAACGTAGACTGGCGAAGGACGAGGTGACGATGCGCGTCGGGAATGGTTCCAAGGTCGATGTGATCGCCGTCGGCACGCTGCCTCTACATTTACCTACGGGATTAGTTTTAAACCTCAATAATTGTTATTTAGTGCCAAGTTTGAGCATGAACATTGTATCTGGATCTCGTTTAATTCGAGATGGCTACTCATTTAAATCCGAGAATAATGGTTGTTCTATTTATATGAGAGATATGTTTTATGGTCATGCTCCGATGGTTAATGGTTTATTCTTAATGAATCTCGTACGTGATGATACACATATTCATAGTGTGAATACCAAAAGAGTGAAAGTTGATAACAATAGTCCCACATATTTGTGGCACTGCCGCCTTGGTCACATAGGTGTCAAACGCATGAAGAAGCTCCATGCAGATGGACTTTTAGAGTCTCTTGATTATGAATCATTTGACACGTGCGAACCATGCCTCATGGGTAAAATGACCAAGACTCCGTTCTCAGGAACAATGCAGCGAGCAACCAACTTATTGGAAATCATACATACCGATGTGTGCGGTCCAATGAGTGTTGAGGCTCGCGGTGGCTATCGTTATGTTCTCACCCTCACTGATGACTTGAGTAGATATGGGTATATCTACTTAATGAAACACAAGTCTGAAACCTTTGAAAAGTTCAAGGAATTTCAGAGTGAGGTTGAAAATCAACATGAAAGAAAGATCAAGTTTCTACGATCAGATCGTGGAGGAGAATACTTGAGTCACGAATTTGGCACACACTTAAGAAAATGTGGAATAGTTTCACAACTCACGCCGCCTGGAACACCTCAGCGTAATGGTGTGTCCGAACGTCGTAATCGCACTCTATTAGATATGGTGCGATCTATGATGTCTCTTACCGACTTACCGCTATCTTTTTGGGGCTATGCTTTAGAGACTGCCGCATTCACTTTAAATAGGGCTCCGTCGAAATCCGTTGAGACGACACCGTATGAATTATGGTTTGGGAAGAAACCTAAGCTGTCATTTCTAAAAGTTTGGGGATGCGATGCTTATGTCAAGAAACTTCAACCTGAAAAGCTCGAACCCAAATCGGAAAAATGCGTCTTCATAGGATACCCTAAAGAAACTGTTGGGTATACCTTCTACCTCAGATCCGAAGGCAAGATCTTTGTTGCCAAGAATGGATCCTTTCTGGAGAAAGAGTTTCTCTCGAAAGAAGTAAGTGGGAGGAAAGTAGAACTTGATGAAGTGTTACCTCTTGAACCAGAAAATGGCGAAACTCAAGAAAATGTTTCTGAGGTGCCTGCACCGACTAGAGAGGAAATTAATGATGATGATCAAGATGCTTCTGATCAAGCTCCTACTGATATTCAAAGGTCCACAAGGTCACGTTCCGCACCAGAGTGGTACGGCAACCCTGTCTTGGAAATCATGTTGTTAGACAACGGTGAACCTTCGAACTATGAGGAAGCAATGGCGGGCCCGGATTCCGACAAATGGCTGGAAGCCATGAAATCCGAGATAGGATCCATGTATGAAAACGAAGTATGGACTTTGACTGACTTGCCCGTTGAACGGCGAGCCATAGAAAATAAATGGATCTTTAAGAAGAAGACAGACGCGGATGGTAATGTGACCATCTATAAAGCTCGGCTTGTCGCTAAGGGTTATCGACAAGTTCAAGGAATTGACTACGATGAGACTTTCTCACCGGTAGCGAAGCTGAAGTCCGTCCGAATCATGTTAGCAGTTGCCGCATACTATGATTATGAGATATGGCAAATGGACATCAAAACGGCATTCCTTAATGGTTTCCTTAAGGAAGAATTGTATATGATGCAGCCGGAAGGTTTTGTCGATCCTAAGAATGCTGACAAGGTGTGCAAGCTCCTACGCTCGATTTATGGGCTGGTGCAAGCATCTCGGAGTTGGAACATTCGCTTTGATGAGATGATCAAAGCGTTTGGGTTTACACAGACTTATGGAGAAGCCTGTGTTTACCAGAAAGTGAGTGGGAGCTCTATAGCATTTCTCATATTATATGTAGACGACATACTTTTGATGGGAAATGATATAGAACTCTTGGACAGCATTAAGGCCTACTTGAATAAAAGTTTTTCAATGAAGGACCTTGGAGAAGCTGCTTATATATTAGGCATCAAGATCTATAGAGATAGATTGAGACGCCTCATAGGTCTTTCACAAAGCACATACCTTGATAAAATATTGAAGAAGTTCAATATGGATCAATCTAAGAAAGGGTTCTTACCTGTGTTACAAGGTGTGAAATTGAGCTCAGCTCAATGTCCGACCACGACAGAAGATATAGAAGAGATGAGTGTCATCCCCTATGCCTCAGCCATAGGTTCTATTATGTATGCCATGCTGTGTACCAGACCTGATGTAAACCTTGCCGTAAGTTTGGTAGGTAGGTACCAAAGTAATCCCGGCAAGGAACACTGGACAGCGGTCAAGAATATCCTGAAGTACCTGAAAAGGACTAAGGAAATGTTTCTCGTTTATGGAGGTGACGAAGAGATCGTCGTAAAAGGTTACGTCGACGCTAGCTTCGACATAGATCTGGATGACTCTAAGTCACAAACCGGATACGTGTATATTTTGAATGGTGGGGCAGTAAGCTGGTGCAGTTGCAAGCAAAGCGTCGTGGCGGGATCTACATGTGAAGCGGAGTACATGGCAGCCTCGGAGTCAACACATGAAGCAATTTGGGTGAAGAAGTTCATCACCGACCTCGGAGTCATACCCAATGCGTCGGGGCCAATCAAGCTCTTCTGTGACAACACTGGAGCTATTGCACTTGCAAAGGAGCCCAGGTTTCACAAGAAGACCAGGCACATCAAGCGTCGCTTCAACTCCATTCGTGAAAATGTTCAAGATGGAGACATAGAGATTTGTAAAGTGCACACGGATCTGAATGTCGCAGATCCGTTGACTAAACCTCTCCCTAAGGCAAAACATGATCAGCACCAGAACTCTATGGGTGTTCGATTCATCACAATGTAAACTAGATTATTGACTCTAGTGCAAGTAGGAGACTGTTGGAAATATGCCCTAGAGGCAATAATAAAAGCATTATTATTATATTTCCTTATTCATGATAATTGTCTTTATTCGTGCTATCCGGAAATCGTAATACATGTGTGAATAACAGACAACAATATGTCCCTAGTGAGCCTCTAGTTGACTAGCTCGTTGATCGACAGATAGTCATGGTTTCCTGACTATGGACATTGGATGTCATCGATAACGGGATCACATCATTAGGAGAATGATGTGATGGACAAGACCCAATCCTAAACATAGCATAAGATCGCATAGTTCGTTTGCTAGAGTTTTCCAATGTCAAGTATCCTTTCCTTAGACCATGAGATCGTGTAACTCCCGGATACCGTAGGAGTGCTTTGGGTGTGCCAAACGTCACAACGTAACTGGGTGACTATAAAGGTATACTACGGGTATCTCTGAAAGTGTCTGTTGGGTTGACATGGATCGAGACTGGGATTTGTCACTCCGCTTGACGGAGAGGTATCACCGGGCCCTCTCGGTAATGCATCATCACAATGAGCTCAAGGTGATCAAAGTGTTTGATCACGGGATCATGCATTACGGAACGAGAAAAGTGACTTGCCGATAACGAGATTGAACGAGGTATTGGGATACCGACGATCGAATCTCGGACAAGTAAAATACCGATTGACAAAGGGAATCGTATACGGGATTAATTGAATCCTTGACATCGTGGTTCATCCGATGAGATCATCGTGGAGCATGTGGGAGCCAACATGGGTATCCATATCCCGCTGTTGGTTATTGCCCAAGAGCCGTCTCGGTCATGTCTGCATGTCTCCCGAACCCGTAGGGTCTACACACTTAAGGTTCGGTGACGATAGGGTTGTGAAGATATGTATGTGCAGTAACCCGAATATTGTTCGGAGTCCCGGATGAGATCTCGGACGTCACGAGGAGTTCCGGAATGGTCCGGAGGTAAATAATTATATATAGGAAGTGCTATTTTGGCCATCGGGACAAGTTTCAGTGTTATCGGTATTGTACCGGGACCACCGGAGGGGTCCCGGGGGTCCACCGGGGGGTCCACCTGCCCCGGGGGGCCACATGGGCTATAGGGGGTGCGCCCTGGCCTACATGGGCCAAGGGCACCAGCCCCTTTGGCCGCACCCCTTCCTTGGAGGAAGGGGCAAGGCTGCGCCCTCCCCCCCTCTCATGCGCCTATATAAAGGGAGGGGAGGGAGGGGTGGCCGAACCTATTTGCCCTGGCTCCTCCCTCCTCCCTGCAACACCTCCTCCTCCTCCCGTAGTTGCTTAGCGAAGCCCTGCCGGAGTTCTGCTGCATCCACCACCACACCGTCGTGCTGGATCTTCCTCAACCTCTCCTTCCCCCTTGCTGGATCAAGAAGGAGGAGACGTCACGCTTTCCGTACGTGTGTTGAACGCGGAGGTGCTGTCCGTTCGGCACTAGATCATCGGTGAATTGGATCACGGCGAGTACGACTACCTCATCCACGTTCACTCGAACGCTTCCGTTGCGATCTACAAAGTGGTATGTAGATGCTATCTAATCTGAATACTCGTTGCTAGATGAACTCATAGATGGATCTTGGTGAAACCGTAGGAAAAATTTTAATTTTCTGCAACGTTCCCCAACAATGTACTCCGCTTCACATGTAGATCCCGCCACGACGCTCTGCTTGCAACTGCACCAGCTTACTGCCCCACCATTCAAAATATACACGTATCCGGTTTGTGACTTAGAGTCATCCAGATCTGTGTCGAAGCTAGCATCAACGTAACCCTTTACGACGAGCTCTTCGTCACCTCCATAAATGAGAAACATTTCCTTAGTCCTTTTTAGGTACTTCAGGATATTCTTGACCACTGTCCAGTGTTCCTTGCCGGGATTACTTTGGTACCTTCCTACCAAACTTACGGCAAGGTTTACATCAGGTCTGGTACACAACATGGCATACATAATAGAACCTATGGCTGAGGCATAGGGGATGACACTCATCTCTTCTATATCTTCTGCCGTGGTCGGACATTGAGCTGAGCTCAATTTCACACCATGTGACACAGGTAAGAACCCCTTCTTAGATTGATCCATATTGAACTTTTTCAATATCTTATCAAGGTATGTGCTTTGTGAAAGACCTATGAGGCGTCTTGATCTATCTCTATAGATCTTGATGCCTAATATATAAGCAGCTTCTCCAAGGTCCTTCATTGAAAAACTTTTATTCTAGTAGGCCTTAATGCTGTCCAAGAGTTCTATATCATTTCCCATCAAAAGTATGTCATCTACATATAGTATGAGAAATGCTACAGAGCTCCCACTCACTTTCTTGTAAACGCAGGCTTCTCCATAAGTCTGCGTAAATCCAAACGCTTTGATCATCTCATCAAAGCGAATGTTCCAACTCCGAGATGCTTGCACGAGCCCATAAATCGAGCGTTGGAGCTTGCACACCTTGTCAGCATTCTTAGGATCGACAAAACCTTCCGGCTGCATCATATACAATTCTTCCTTAAGGAAACCATTAAGGAATGCCGTTTTGACGTCCATTTGCCATACTTCATAATCGTAGAATGCAGCAATTGCTAACATGATTCGGACGGACTTCAGCTTCGCTACCGGTGAGAAAGTCTCATCGTAGTCAACCCCTTGAACTTGTCGATAACCCTTAGCGACAAGTCGAGCTTTACAGATGGTCACATTACCATCTGTGTCTGTCTTCTTCTTAAATATCCATTTATTTTCTATGGCTCGCCGTTCAACGGGCAAGTCAGTCAAAGTCCATACTTCGTTTTCATACATGGATCCTATCTCGGATTTAATGGCTTCTAGCCATTTGTCAGAATCCGGGCCCGCCATCGCTTCTTCATAGTTCGAAGGTTCACCGTTGTCTAACAACATGATTTCCAAGACAGGGTTGCCGTACCACTTTGGTGCGGAACGTGTCCTTGTGGACCTACGAATTTCAGTAGGAGCTTGATCAGAAGCATTTTCATCATCATTAATTTCCTCTCTAGTCGGTGCAGGCACCTCAGAAACGTTTTCTTGAGTTGCGCCATTTTCCGGTTCAAGAGGTAACACATCATCAAGTTCTACTTTCCTCCCACTTACTTCTTTCGAGAGAAACTCCTTCTCTAGAAAGGATCCATTCTTGGCAACAAAGATCTTGCCTTCGGATCTGAGGTAGAAGGTATACCCAATAGTTTCTTTAGGGTATCCTATGAAGACGCATTTTTCCGACTTGGCTTCGAGCTTTTCAGGTTGAAGTTTCTTGACATAAGCATCGCATCCCCAAACTTTTAGAAACGACAGCTTAGGTTTCTTCCCAAACCATAATTCATGGTGTCGTCTCAACGGATTTTGACGGAGCCCTATTTAAAGTGAATGCGGCAGTCTCTAAAGCATAGCCCCAAAAAGATAGCGGTAAATTGGTAAGAGACATCATAGATCGCACCATATCTAATACAGTGCGATTACGACGTTCGGACACACCATTACGCTGAGGTGTTCCAGGCGGCGTGAGTTGTGAAACTATTCCACATTTTCTTAAGTGTGTGCCAAATTCGTGACTCAAGTAATCTCCTCCACGATCTGATCGTAGAAACTTGATTTTTCTGTCACGTTGATTTTCAACCTCACTCTGAAATTCCTTGAACTTTTCAAAGGTCTCAGACTTGTGTTTCATTAAGTAGATATACCCATATCTACTCAGGTCATCAGTGAGGGTGAGAACATAACGATAGCCACCGCGAGCCTCAACACTCATTGGACCGCACACATCGGTATGTATGATTTCCAATAAGTTGGTTGCTCGCTCCATTGTTCCTGAGAACGGAGTCTTGGTCATTTTACCCATGAGGCATGGTTCGCACGTGTCAAATGATTCATAATCAAGAGACTCTAAAAGTCCATCTGCATGGAGCTTCTTCATGCGTTTGACACCTATGTGACCAAGGCGGCAGTGCCACAAATATGTGGGACTATTGTTATCAACTTTCGCTCTTTTGGTATTCACACTATGAATATGTGTATCATCACGTACGAGATTCATTAAGAATAAACCATTAACCATCGGAGCATGACCATAAAACATATCTCTCATATAAATAGAACAACCATTATTCTCGGATTTAAATGAGTAGCCATCTCGAATTAAACGAGATCCAGATACAATGTTCATCCTCAAACTTGGCACTAAATAACAATTATTGAGGTTTAAAACTAATCCCGTAGGTAAATGTAGAGGCAGCATGCCGACGGCGATCACATCGACCTTGGAACCATTCCCGACGCGCATCGTCACCTCGTCCTTCGCCTGTCTCCGTTTATTCCGCAGCTCCTGCTTTGAGTTACAAATGTGAGCAACTGCACCGGTATCAAATACCCAAGAGCTACTACGAGTACTGGTAAGGTACACATCAATTACATGTATATCACATATACCTTTTGTTTTGCCGGCCTTCTTGTCTGCTAAGTATTTGGGGCAGTTCCGCTTCCAGTGACCACTTCCCTTGCAATAAAAACACTCAGTCTCGGGCTTGGGTCCATTCTTTGGCTTCTTCCCGGCAACTTGCTTACCGGGCGCGGCAACTTCCTTGCCGTCCTTCTTGAAGTTCTTTTTACCCTTGCCCTTCTTGAACTTAGTGGTTTTATTCACCATCAACACTTGATGTTCCTTCTTGATTTCTACCTCTGCTGATTTCAGCATAGCATATACCTCAGGAACGATCTTTACCATCCCCTGCATGTTGTAGTTCATCACAAAGCTCTTGTAGCTAGGGTGAAGCGACTGGATAATTCTGTCAATGACCGCTTCATCCGGGAGATTAACTTCCAGTTGAGTCAAGCGGTTGTGCAACCCAGACATCTTGAGTATGTGTTCACTGACAGAGCTATTTTCCTCCATCTTACAGCTAAAGAATTTGTCGGAGACTTCATATCTCTCAACCCGGGCATGAGCTTGGAAAACCATTTTCAGCTCTTCGAACATCTCATATGCTCCATGTCTCTCAAAACGCTTTTGGAGCCCCGGCTCTAAGCTGTAAAGCATGCCGCACTGAACGAGGGAGTAATCATCGGAACGTGACTGCCAAGCGTTCATAACCTCTTGTTCTGCAGGTAGAACAGGTGCGTCACCCAGCGGTGCTCGTAGGACATAATCTTTCTTGGCAGCTATGAGGATGATCCTCAGGTTCCGGACCCAGTCCGTATAGTTGCTGCCATCGTCTTTCAGCTTGGTTTTCTCTAGGAACGCGTTGAAGTTGAGGACTACGTTGGCCATTTGATCTACAAGACATATTGTAAATATTTTAGACTAAGTTCATGATAATAAAGTTCATCTTAATCAAATTATTTAATGAACTCCCACTTAGATAGACATCCCTCTTCTAGTCATCTAAGTATTACATGATCCGAGTCAACTAGGCCGTGTCCGATCATCACGTGAGACGGACTAGTCAACATCGGTGAACATCTTCATGTTGATCGTATCTTCTATACGACTCATGCTCGACCTTTCGGTCTTCTGTGTTCCGAGGCCATGTCTGTACATGCTAGGCTCGTCAAGTCAACCTAAGTGTTTGCATGTGTAAATCTGTCTTACACCCATTGTATGTGAACGTTAGAATCTATCACACCCGATCATCACGTGGTGCTTCGAAACAACGAACTGTCGCAACGGTGCACAGTTAGGGGGAACACTTCTTGAATTATTATGAGGGATCATCTTATTTACTACCGTCGTTCTAAGTAAACAAGATGCAAAACATGATAAACATCACATGAAATCAAATAATAAACGTGACATGATATGGCCAATATCACATAGCTCCTTTTGATCTCCATCTTGGGGCTCCATGATCATCTTGTCACCGGCTTGACACCATGATCTCCATCATCATGATCTCCATCATCGTGTCTCCATGAAGTTGCTCGCCAACTATTACTTCTACTACTATGGCTAACGCGTTTAGCAATAAAGTAAAGTAATTTAGATGGCGTTTCTCAATGACACGCAGGTCATACAAAAATAAAGTCAACTCCTATGGCTCCTGCCGGTTGTCATACTCATCGACATGCAAGTCGTGATTCCTATTACAATAGCATGAACATCTCATACATCACATATAGATCTTTCATCATTCATCACAACTTTGGCCATATCATATCACAAAGCACTTGCTGCAAAAACAAGTTAGACATCCTCTAATTGTTGTTGCAAGTTTTACGTGGATGAATTAGGGTTCTAGCAAGAACGTTTTCTTACCTACGTAAAAGCCACAACGTGATTTGTCAACTTCTATTTACCCTTCATAAGGACCCTTTTCATCGAATCCGCTCCAACTAAAGTGGGAGAGACAGACACCCGCCAGCCACCTTATGCAACTAGTGCATGTTAGTCGGTGGAACCGGTCTCACGTAAGCGTACGTGTAAGGTTGGTCCGGGCCGCTTCATCCCACAATACCGCTGAAGCAAGATAAGACTAGTAGCGGCAAGAAAGTTGACAACATCTACGCCCACAACAAATTGTGTTCTACTCGTACAATAGAGAACTACGCATAGACCTAGCTCATGATGCCACTGTTGGGGAACGTTGCAGAAAGCAAAAAATTTCCTATGGTTTCACCAAGATCCATCTATGAGTTCATATAGCAACGAGTATTCAGATTCATCTACATACCTTTGTAGATCGCGAGCGGAAGCGTTCAAAAGAACGGGGATGAGGTAGTCGTACACAACGTGATCCAAATCACTGGAGATCCTAGCACCGAACGGACGGCACCTCCGCGTTCAACACACGTACGGTCAGCGTAACATCTCCTTCTTCTTGATCTAGCAAGGCAAAGGAGAGGTTGAGGAAGATGGCTCCAGCAGCAGCACGACGGCGTGGTGATGATGGAGCTGTAGTACTCCAGCAGGGCTTCGCCGAGCTCTATGGAGAAGGAGGAGGTGTTGGAGAGGGAGAGGGAGGCGCCAAGGCCAAGGGTGTTCTTGCCCCCTCCCCCCCTTTATATAGGCCCCTGGGGGGCGCCGGCCCTGGGAGATTGAATCTCCCAAGGGGGGCGGCGGCCAAGGGGGGTGGAGTGCCCGCCAAGGCAAGTGGGCGCCCCCCCACCCTAGGGTTCCAACCCTAGGCGCAGGGGGTGGGCCTTGGGGGGCACACCAGCCCACTAAGGGCAAGTCCCCCCTCCTACTGCAGCCCATGGGGCCCTCCGGGATGGGTGGCCCCACCCGGTGGACCCCCGGGACCCTTCTGGTGGTCCCGGTACAATACCGGTGACCCCAGATCACTCCCGATGGCCGAAACTGCACTTCCTATATATAATTCTTCACCTCCGGACCATTCCGAAACTCCTGATGACGTCCGGGATCTCATCCGGGACTCCGAACAACATTCGGGTTACTGCATATACATATCCCTACAACCCTAGTGTCACCGAACCTTAAGTGTGTAGACCCTACGGGTTCGGGAGACATGCAGACATGACCGAGACGGCTCTCGAGCAATAACCAACAGCGGGATCTGGATACACATGTTGGCTCCCACATGCTCCACGATGATCTCATCGGATGAACCACGATGTCGAGGATTCAATTAATCCCGTATACGATTCCCTTTGTCAATCGGTATTTTACTTGCCCGAGATTCGATCGTCGGTATCCCAATACCTCGTTCAATCTCGTTACCGGCAAGTCACTTTACTCGTACCGTAATGCATGATCCCGTGATCAAAACACTTTGATCACATTGATCTCATTATGATGATGCATTACTGAGTGGGCCCGGTGATACCTCTCCGTCAAGCGGAGTGACAAATCCCAGTCTCGATCCGTGTCAACCCAACAGACACTTTCGGAGATACCCGTAGTATACCTTTATAGTCACCCAGTTACGTTGTGACGTTTGGCACACCCAAAGCACTCCTACGGTATCCGGGAGTTACACGATCTCATGGTCTAAGGAAAGGATACTAGACATTGGAAAACTCTAGCAAACGAACTATGCGATCTTACGCTATGTTTAGGATTGGGTTTCGTCCATCACATCATTCTCCTAATGATGTGATCTCGTTATCATTGACATCCAATGCCCATAGTCAGAAAACCATGACTATCTATTGATCAACGAGCTAGTCAACTAGAGGCTTACTAGGGACATGTTGTTGTCTGTTATTCACACATGTATTACGATTTCCGGATAACACAATTATAGCACGAATAAAGACAATTATCATGAACAAGGAAATATAATAATAATGCTTTTATTATTGCCTCTAGGGCATATTTCCAACACTTCAACCTTCTCTGCATACCCCGGGAGCAGCTGCAACCCAGCCGACCTTTCTCGGGCGTTGGGGGCGGATCATCCGACTCCTTGGGACAGATCCGGCTCCCAGTAACCTTCGGCACCTAGGACAACTTCCGCACGGAAATGGTCGACTTCGACATCACCCCCATCGGCCTCCCTTACAACGCCATCCTCAGCTACCCGGCACTGGCTCAGTTCATGGCCGCCACGCACCCTGCGTACAACCTCATGAAGATGCCCGGGAGCGACGGTACCCTCACCGTGCACGGAGACACCGGAGACGCCCTGCGAGTACTCAAGCTCGCCTTCAAGACGGCAGCATCAGCGCAGCCCGCCGACGCAGGGACACCTGAGCCCAAGGGGGCTGCGCCCACCAAGAAGAAGCAGTTGTTCACCCAGGACAAGGCAGAAACCAAGCAGATACCCGTCGACGAGGACGGTTCCTCTAGTGCCACTTTCACCATAGGCGCCAACCTTGAGCCTAAGCAGGAGGAGGCCTTGGTCAGGTTCCTGTGCGCAAATAAGAAGGCGAACGCCTGTGAAGCTCATCTCTTTTTGGAGAAGGCCTAGAGCCTGTGAAGAAGGCGAACGCCTGTGAAGCTCATCTCTTTTGGGAGAAGGCCCAGAGCCTGTGAAGAAGGCAAACGCCTGTGAAGCTCATCTCTTTTTGGAGAAGGCCCAGAGCCTATGAAGAAGGCGAACGCCTGTGAAGCTCATCTCTTTTTGGAGAAGGCCCAGAGCCTGTGAAGAAGGCGAATGCCTGTGAAGCTCATCTCTTTTTGGAGAAGGCCCAGAGCCTGTGAAGAAGGCGAACGCCTATGAAGCTCATCTCTTTTTGGAGAAGGCCCAGAGCCTGTGAAGAAGGTGAGTGCCTGTGAAGCTTATTACCTCTAAGGACAAAGGCCCGGAGCCTGTGAAGAAGGCCAATGCCTGTGAAGCTCGCTGCCCCGTGACACTCTCACGTAATAATGAGTGGGGCTGTACACGCCCCGGAGTCTCAGGAGCGCCGGCCTCAGGCCCTGGGGCTCCCTCCCACGCCCAGTGGCAGCACTTAGCTCCGCGCTGGTGAGAAGACGTCGAAGACTAGACTAGGTGCCGGACGCGGCTTTTTCATTTGCTTTCCGCATTTGACGTGTTTACTTTCCTTTGAAGTTTTATCGAAACTATCGCCGTTGTTGGTTTGTGGTTCGTCGATTTTCGCTCCTCGTTTTTGATTTTTCTCATGAAAGGACTCGCGGGGGATGGGACTCGAACGCCCTCGCAAGCGTTTCTGTTCTAGCCGCTTAAAGGTTTCATGGCCCAGGCTCTCCTCAGGAGCACCCCTCTAGTCCGTGCCCCTCGGGCACCGCGACATACACACAGGGCCTGGGTCGGTCGCCCCCCGGTTGGGGCCGCAAACTACCTACGCGAGGGAAAATAGTTGAGCAGCGCAACAACAAAGTCAAGGTAATGGCTACGACGGCAATGATTCTCCACACGCCCCCACGGGGCTCCATGCAGTTGTTTTGTCTTACACAGGGAGCAAAAGGAAAAGGAAAGGGCGAGCCCGGCGTGGCCCGCCTTGCATCGGCCTGCAGAGGCGACACGGGATGCCTCCGAAGCTCAGGCGGACTCCCTCTCGCGCTTCACCGGGGCGCGGCGACGGGCGGATGAACAACGACCCCCCAAGCAAACGCGGCGGCGAGGGGGCTGGCTACGGCCTCCGCTGGAGCAGCCGCCTGAAGAAGAGTTGGTGGAGCTTGGGGAGCATCGGGTGCCGCCGTCGGAGTAGGCGCTGTCTCCTCCGTCGTCAGAGCGAGGCCTGTGGCCACGGTCGTCGCCCTCGGGGCAGCATCCTGCGCGGCGACCATCTTCCCCAAACACCCTCACATAGAGGGTGCCGTCGCCGTCGAACTTGAAGTGCAGGGTGCACCGCTGGCCCAGTCCGCACGCGCGGGCAAACGTTTGCCAGCCGCGGGTCAGGGCCCCATTCCCAGAAGGGGAGACCTCGAGCGACACCCACGAGGCCCTGCTGCAGCGACCGTCAGCCTGAAGCCAGAAGCCGCACCGGGCGCTGGCCGGCAGCTCGCTGATGAAGAAGTGAGGGAGCCGGAGACAGGTGTTGGTCGGGTCCGCTGACCACACGACGAACTCCGGCAACACCTCCGCCGAGCGAAAGCACGGCCTGGGGGCCCGCGCAGCCACAGCCTGCCTCCCCTTGGCAGCCGAGCGCTCACCGCCACACGGAGAACCATCCCTCTGGCCACGGGGAGCCACAGCGGGGACCGCGGGATGCTTGCGGTGATGAACCCGGCTACGCTTGGCCGGAGGGGAGTCGGGCCCCGCCCGACTAGCCTTCCCCTTCTCCGCGGCTGAGAACCTCTTCGAAGCCATGGGGGCGACGGGCGACAAAGGA
Organism: Aegilops umbellulata; assembly: GCA_032464435.1. Lineage (NCBI taxonomy): Eukaryota > Viridiplantae > Streptophyta > Magnoliopsida > Poales > Poaceae > Aegilops > Aegilops umbellulata. Next base: position 340,913,935 of record CP136058.1, read on the forward strand.
TAGGAAGAAGAAGAGAAGCGGGATGGGGCGGACTGGCGGAGCTTATGCGGCCTCGCACTTATAGCCGAAAGAGGCCAACCGTCGAGCACCACGATCGTAGGTAATAATGACCCGTATCTACGCATGCAGGGACTAGTCAAGTCACACAGTTGCCTAGGCGTCTTGGGGAAGCGGAGACGCCCACGTACTGTTAAACCGCCACGCGGCGCCCAAGGCCGCAGGCTGTTAGGGCCGGTGGCCCTTCGCCCTTGCCCTTTCGCCTCTCGGTGCGGCCAAGTCCGGGTGCGCCTTGGGCCCGGGGGCTACTGTCGGTGTTCTGGGAACGGGGGTCCCCAGACTTGCCTGCCTGCGGCCTGCGGCGTGGCTCAAATGGTGCCCCAGCGCGTCCCGTCTTCATCAGCACAAGACCCAAGACCCTCGCGAGGGGCCAAGCCTCACGGGGCGGACGACACAGCGCTTCCTCAGGTGCGGCCTCCTCAGGACGGCTCGCGAGGAGGCGGAGAGATCAAGGCAGGGTACCTCGCGAGGTGCCCATGTCGCAAGCCTTGGCCGATGACGATCTGGCCGCGGTCCTCCAATCTCTGGTCGGGGGCGATGTGGCGAGGTTGGAGGGTGCTCCTACGCCCTTGTTCCTCCGCGACGACTGGGAGCAGGTAGTGGAGTCCATGCCCGTCTTAAACGGGGACGGGCCCGTGCCCACGGAAGCTCCCGAGGAACCGCTGGACGTGTCCTCCGACGACTCCAGCGAAGTAGAGGAAGGAGAGGAGCGGGAAAGAGGGCCTAACTCCGAGGCGACTGACGGAGAGTCGAGGGCTCCCCTCCCCCGGCGCAGGTCCCGCGCTCTCCGCTTCTCTCTGAGCGATGACGACAAGGATGATGACGAGCAGGGCGGCGGGAGCTTGCCCCCGATTCCGAAGAAGGATAGGACCGGGCTGATCTCCCGCGGGTCTGCCCCGGCCCTGAGGCGGACCGCAGACGCGCCTTCCACTCCCGAGCTTCCCGAGGTTGACCCTTCCAGCCGGCTTTCGGGCTTCAAATTTGGCCGGAGGCTGCTTGAGCCCGCTGGCGACGACCTGTAAGCACTTGATTCTTGTCTTTATTTCTTGTTCTGCTGCTGAGGCTTGACGTCCACATCTCTTGGATAGGCTGGCGCTGTCGGATTTTGGGTTTCGGCAGACCCTTAAGGTTCGAACTCTGGGGTGTGCGCGGAGATTGTGCCCTCGACCTCTCCGTCTCGCAAGGATCTAAACTACCAAAGGAACAACACAAAAGACACATAGTTTATACTGGTTCGGGCCACCGTCGTGGTGTAATACCCTACTCCAGTGTGGTGTGGTGGATTGCCTCTTGGGCTGGTGATGAAGAACAGTACAGGGAAGAACAGCCTCGCGAGGGTCTGTTCTTGGTCAGGGGGACGAACTACTAGGAGGAGTCCGGCCGCCCTTCTCACTATCTCTCTCTCTCTGCTGGCCCGATTGCTCGATGCTAGCTTGCTAGATTGATCGATTGATCCTCCCCTGCCCTGGGGGTGGCTAGTCCTATTTATACGCAAAGGCCCTGGGCCTCTTCCCAAATATTGAGCGGGAAGGGCGCCAACAATTGGCCAATTCGAAGGGGAACATCTGGTACACTTATCCTTACTAAAGTTGGTCCTTGCCTGCCAAAGGCCCTGTGGTGACGCCGTTCTGGGCTCCATGATGACCTCCTACCCACCGTTGGACTGGTCTTGGTCTCGTTGCACCGAAATGGATGCCTTTGCTTGATCCTCTCGCCTGCGCTTGCCCCCTTTGCACCAAAGAGGAAAGGGAGGACACTACGCGGGCTGGCGCCCGCCTGGCGCCCTTGGTCATCATGGCTTGCGTCATGGGCACCTCGCAAGGTACCCCGCCTTGATCTCTCCGCCTCCTCGTGAGCCAGCCTGACGAGGCCGTGCCCGAGGAAGTGCTGTGTCGTCCGCCCCGCGAGGCTTGGCCCCTCGCGAGGGTCTTGGGTCTTGTGTTGATGAAGTTGGGCCGTGCTGGGCCCCCTCGAGCCACGCCGCGGGCCGCAGGCAGGCAAGTCTGGGGACCACCGTTCCTAGAACGCCGACAGTAGCCCCCGGGCCCAAGGCGCGCCTGGACTTGGCCGTGTCGAGAGGCGAAAGGGCAAGGGCGAAGCGCCGCGGGCCCTAACAGCCTGCGGCCTTGGGCGCCGCGTGGGGGTTGATTGGATGTGGGCGTCTCCGCTTCCCCACGACGCCTCGACGATCGCGCGGATTGGACAAGTCCCTGATGCAAATCGTGTCATGATTACCTGTGATCGTGGAGGCCGACGGTTGGCCTCCGCCGGCTATAAGTACGGCACCGCGCGCGCCCTTCCTGTCCATCTCTCCTTGCTTGCTCCTTCGCCTTGATTCTTGCTCCGCCTTGGCGTGATGGCTCTGATTCGCTGGTTCTCTGCAGCGGAGAAGGGAAAAGCTCCTCGAGAGGAACCAGACCAGCTCCCACCGAAGAAGCGGCCAGCCTTGCGCGGCCGAGATGAGGAAGACCGCCTGGCGGTGCTGAGGCCTTGGTACGAGCGGCCTCCACTAGGGTTCCCGCCTTCCTTGTATGCCCATGCCGAGGGCCTCGGAAGAGGAGATGCCGATCCCCTCAGCCAGCACCGTCGCCGGCGCCGGAGGGTCACGAAGGTGTTGATCGTTCCTCCTGGAGTCCACGCCGAGGGCTCCTCCCGCGAGCTCGTGCTCCACGCTGCCATGCCTCCACGAACTTGGATTCGCTTTCCTCCCTTCTTTGCCTCCGTCATCCTGCAAGGAAGACTCCTAGAGTTATGGCTGCAGCACGCCGACTGCAGCACCCCTGCGACCGAGGCAGAATTCGCGGTCCTTGCCTCGGGTGAGGTCTTCATGACTCACGGCTGGGGCGAGATCGCTCGGGGTTGCCGGGCAAGGGGCGCCCTCACGATCCACCTGGAGTACGATGGCGCTTCGGTGATGTCCTTCAAGGTCTTCGACGTGAACGGGCCCCGACTGGAGTGCTGCCCCGGGGGTGGTGACCAGGACCTCGCTATGGCGACGGCCGGGCCTGACGACCGCCCCTGGAAATCTCCACCAGCGACGGGAGCGCCGGAGGATCCAGCGATCCCAGCGAGGCCTTCGCGACTCCGAAGACGAGCGACGACAGCTACGAGCCCGTGAGCTAGCGCCGCTCCCGGAGCAGGGCGGGCTTACTCGGCCGTCGCTGGCTCTGATCTGGATGGGGTTGGCGCCGGTGCCTGATGGCCCACTGTTGATGATGGTGTCTTTTGTAGGGGCACATGTAGTTAGTGTCCCTCAGGACCTATTTCCTGCAAAGAATTATACTTCGCCCAATGGGGGCTTGTAAGGTGTCTGTGATCCTTTTGTCAATGTATGATTTTGCTATGGAACTGTGTGAGTCGTCAATCCCGCCGTAGCTTAGTTCTCCCTTTCGAACCTCGCGAGGGCTTGGTGCTCTGCGTCGACTGGTCCCAGTCCCAAGGCGGCATCAGTCGTCGCTGGTATGCTAGGTCGCGATGCCGTGGTCAAGGCCAGGAGGTGAGCGACCCGAGGTCCGGTAAGAGCCCCTGAGTCGCGATGCTCAGGAGGTCCCCTTTGGCGCCCAAGCAGCCGTCGCTCAGTGAGAAAGGGGGGCGACATCGCAAGTGCGGAGTTGCGTTAGGTGCGGGGGTAGTGCCACGGTAACCGGGGTTGTCGTGTGGTGACTTATCTTGTTAGTCAGGGGTTACTCCTGTGTGACGACGGGTCCGCGCGGCAGTGGGAATCGGAGTTGCATGGCGAGGTCCTCGCGTGCCCCTTCTCCCTCGCCTTTGCTCCCCTTTCTGCTCTACGTCCTCGGGTCCCGGCCCTCGAGCTTGTCTCAGCCGTCGCTGGTATGCCAGGTCGCGATGCCGTGGTCAAGGCCAGAGGGTGAGGGCTGGAGAGCCAGTAGGAGCCCTGAGTCGCGATGCTCAGGCACCCCCCCCTTTAACGTGCAAGCGGTTCACGCGGAGGAGGGTGAAGGGAACTCCGTGAAGGCCTCGGCCGACGCAACTCCCTCAGGAGGTCCTGCAAGCTCATCATGGAAGGAAAACGAGGCTGTGATGATAGCTATTAGTCAATCGTTAGTTGCTCTGATTGGCGCAGGGGAGGTGTACCTGGGCGCCCATGAGCCAGCGCGGGACTCATGGGGCCCTACCTCTAGGCGGGTTGCGCCTGGCACTGGGCCGTGTCTTGAGATTTGTTCCTGCAAATTGGGTTAGATGCCGGCACTCTACGTCCTCGGGTCCCGGCCCTCGAGCTTGTCTCAGCCGTCGCTGGTATGCCAGGTCGCGATGCCATGGACAAGGCTAAAGGGTGAGGGCTGGAGAGCCAGTAAGAGCCCTGAGTCGCGATGCTCAGGTACCCCCCCTTTAACGTGCAAGTGGTCGACATGGAGAAGGAGAGGTGCCGTGGGCAGGCATCAAGTAATCGAGCATGATAGGCAAAAGCATAGCTAGAAATAAACGCAAGGGAGATACACGCGACTGGGCCTGGCCCGAGCGGCTTGGGGATGATGCAGCCCGAGGGGCACCCCCGACAAAGCAAGCTAATGACCGAAAAATAAAAAAGGGATACACGCCGCAGGGACGGACCCACGCGGCCTGGGAATGAAGCAGCCCTGGGAGGGCGTTCCCAGCTGGAAATGAAGCTTGAAGGACGTCACCTGAAGATGCCGAGGATGAAGTGGTGTTGGTGTAGCAGACTCGGTGGGCTGCCAAAGCCGATCCTCACGAGCCCCCAGGCCCAGGGGCCTAAGGAGGCTCCGGAGGTGCTGGTGGCTCCTCGCGAATCGTCTCCATCTCCGCCAGGACCGTGGATCGCCTGTCTTCCTGAGTCTCCATGATGCCCCTCATGAGGCGCTGGTATGCAGCAGCCACGCTCGGCAAGCCGTAAGGCATGTGAACATAGCTGTGGGGTGGGCCTCCGCAACGCCCCACTTGCGAGGGCCAGAGACGCTCCATCGTGGCGACCCGATTGAGCCCTGGTATGTCGATGCAGACACGCAGCCCACCATCCTCACCTGGATGGGGAGCCATAGCTGGTAGATGGTGGCAACCTCTCATGACTCTTGACTCCTGCAATTCTTGGACGGCCTTGCTAACGAACTCCTGCTGGTCTGACCTTCCTTGCCCTGCTCCTTCTTGAGGGAAACGTGCTTTGAGGCACGCCTCCACGTGGTGCCCAAGCGCCTCCCTCGTGACCCTCGCCAGGTCGGTGGCCCTCCAGGTGAGAGCCCTCGAGCCCTGCCTGAGGAGGGCGCCGGGCGCGCTTTCCTATGCGATGGAAGGAGGGTCCCCCTGGGCAGACACGGGCCCTGAGGGGCCTGCCTCCTGAGGGGTCAAGCCTGACGATATCTTCTTCTTCTAGGGGGTGATCTCGTGAAGCCTCCTACTTCCACGATCTGGGTCTTCTAGTGACGCGGCCTGAAAGGCTCGCTCCAGGGAACACACTCCATCCTTCTCTTCACACGGCACCGTGATGACTCCGCCACTTCCTGGCATCTTGAGGACATTGTAACCATGATGGGTCACGGCCATGAACTTGGCCAGCGCTAGGTACCCGAGGATGGCGTTGTACGGCAGGCGGATGTGAGCGACGCCGAAGTCGATGAGCTCGGTGCGGTAGTTGCTGCGGGATCCGAAGGTGACAGGGAGGCGGACCTGCCCGATCGGGATCGTGGAACCGACGGTGACTCCGGAGAAGGGCCTGGTCGGCTGAAGCTGGTCGTAGGGCACTTGAAGATTGTTGAATGTTTCCACGGACAGGACGTTGAGCCCAGCTCCGCCATCGATGAGGGTCCTGGTGACCAGTACGTTGCTGATGACTGGGGAGCAAAGCATCGGGAGGGCCCCGGCTGTGGACGAGCATTTGAGCTGATCCGCTGAGCTGAACGTGATGGCGCACGCCGACCACTTGAGAGGGCGTGTAGCTTCGAGCCTGGGGAGGACTGCATTCACTTCGCGGGCAAACTGCTTGAAGATGCGTTGGGAGGCTGGGGCTTGAGCTCCGCCCAGGATGCAGGCGATTGCGCGTGGCTCCTGGAAGCCCCCAGCCCCCTCGTCCTAGTGGCGGTCCTCATTCCTTCTTGGCTGAGGCGGCAGTGGAGGGAGGCCTGCGTTGCCCTGCAGGCGATCCTCACGAGGCTGATCCCGCCAGTCCCCCTCGCGAGGCAAGTCTCGCCAGCGGTCCTCGCGAGGTTGATCGCGCCACCCTTGGCGCGGGCCGCGGTCTTCCCAGCGTCCTGGGTTCCTTCCTCCTCCTCGGCCGTAGCCCTGGTCGGCACGGTCAGGACGACGGCCGATCCTTCCTTCTCGCACGGCACGGAGTTCTTGGCATTCGTTGGTGTTGTGGGTGTGGAGGTCGTGGTACACACAGTACCGACTGCCCCTGGAAGATTCAGGCAGATCCTTGCCCCGCTTGGTGTCTGGTTCTGCCGCGAGCACGGCAGCCCCCTTGCGCTTCACGTCCTTGGCCTTGGGTTTCTTCTCTTCTGGGTCTGCGGCAGGCAGCTCGAGGAGGGAGAGACGCCCCTCCTCAGCCCGGGCGCACTTGGTCGCCAAGTTGAACAGCTCCAGGGAGGTGCACAGGTCTTCATGCATCGCCAGCTCCTCCTTCATCTTGACGTCACGCACGCCATCGGAGAAGGCCGAGATGATGGCTTCCTCAGACACCCTGGGGATCTTGAGGCGCGCACTGTTGAAGCGCTAGATGTACTTTTGCAGGGTCTCTCCGGGTTGTTGCTTGATGCGATGCATGTCGCTCACGGCAGGCGGCCGGTCACGGGTACCTTGGAAGTTGGCGATGAAGCGGGTGCGCATCTGGTCCCAGGAAGAGATCGTGCCTGGGGCCAGGTTCAGGAGCCAGGTGCGAGCTCCTTCCTTGAGTGCCATGGGGAACCAGTTCGCCATGACCTTCTCGTCTCCACTGGCAACTTCGATGCCCAGCTCATAGAGCTGGAGGAACTCCGCAGGGTCGGTCGTGCCGTCGTAGCGAGGAGGCAGGTCTGGCTAGAACTTGCCGGGCCACGCAACGCTGCGCAGCTCGGTGGTGTAGGCGCGGCAGCCTGCGGTGGCCACGGGAGGCTTCGGTTGAGGGAGAGCTTGGCCTTGCGGGTCCCCATGCGCTGCAGCTGGGAGCAGTGCAGGGTCTTGACGTGCTGGAGGCGGAGCAGGGTCACGGCGAGCCGGTGCAGGAAGCATCGGGTAGCCTCCTGCGGTCGAGGGACTTCTTGGCTCCTCCATTCTTGCTGGGGTGGCGCCTGGCGGAGCGGGTTCCGCCCAGGGGCCACGCGCCTTGGATCCACGACATCTTCTTGGAGAGGAGGCGGCTGGTACGCCCCTGGAACTTCATTGCCAGCGCGTGGCGGGGTGCGGCGTAGCGGAGCAGACGGCGCAGGATAGCCCCCTGCGGCGTGGACGAGCTCGGCGACGCGGTCAAGCCACTCTTTGTAGATGTCGTCGACGGGACGGTAGCGCAGGAGCTCGTTTGCTGCGATGAGCGCAGCTCGAGCCTCCAAGGGTGCACGGAGCGTGTGGGACGAAGAGCCAGCTTGTGCGAGTGATGGAGTTGCGGTGCGGCCGTCTTGCCGCACGGACGGGTGCTGAGACGACGCTTGCTGCTCGTTCCCCGCCGGGCCGGTGGCGGCGTTGACGGCGGGCGACGGGGAACGACGAGGACGCCCACCAACGGGGGCCGTCTGGGCTACGCGGGAAGCGATGGCGGCCCGGCGCTCGGCGCGGGCCCGACGAGCGTCAGACATGGACGCGATGGTCGGCGGAGAGCGGAGCGGGGGAAGACAAATTCCGGCACACCCCTACCTGGCGCGCCCAATGTCGGATTTCGGGTTCCGGCAGACCCTTAAGGTCCGAACTCTGGGGTGTGCGCGGAGATTGTGCCCTCTACCTCTCCGTCTCGCAAGGATCTAAACTACCAAAGGAACAACACAAAAGACACGGAGTTTATACTGGTTCGGGCCACCATCGTGGTGTAATACCCTACTCCGGTGTGGTGTGGTGGATTGCCTCTTGGGCTGGTGATGAAGAACAGTACAGGGAAGAACAACCTCGCGAGGGTCTATTCTTGGTCAGGGGGACGAACTACTAGGAGGAGTCCGTCCGCCCTTCTCACTCTCTCTCTCTGCTGGCCCGATTGCTCAATGCTAGCTTGCTAGATTGATCGATTGATCCTCCCCCGCCCTGGGGGTGGCTAGTCATATTTATAGGCAAAGGCCCTGGGCCTCTTCCCAAATATTGAGCGGGAAGGGCGCCAACAATTGGCCAATTCGAAGGGGAACATCTGGTACACTTATCCTGACTAAAGTTGGTCCTCGCCTACCAAAGGCCCTGTGGTGACGCCGTTCTGGGCTCCATGATGACCCCCTACCCACCGTTGGACTGGTCTTGGTCTCGTTGCACCGAAATGGATGCCTTTGCTTGATCCTCTCGCCTGTGCTTGCCCCCTTTGCACCAAAGAGGAAAGGGTGGACACTACGCGGGCTGGCGCCCGCCTGGCGCCCTTGGTCGTCATGGCTTGCGTCATGGGCACCTCGCGAGGTACCCCGCCTTGATCTCTCCGCCTCCTCGTGAGCCAGCCTGACGAGGCCGTGCCCGAGGAAGTGCTGTGTCGTCCGCCCCGCAAGGCTTGGCCCCTCGCGAGGGTCTTGGGTCTTGTGTTGATGAAGTTGGGCCGTGCTGGCCCCCCTCGAGCCACGCCGCGGGCCGCAGGCAGGCAAGTCTGGGGACCCCCGTTCCCAGAACGCCGACAGGCGCCCGCAGCAAAGAAGCCGAAGGGAGCTCCTGAGGTTCCATCCGGGGCAGCGCCTCTGCCCGCGAAGGAAGGTGACCGTGACGCACGGGCCTCTCCTGCCCGGTCGTCCTCACGAGGCCTGGATGAGCCGGCTGGGGCGAGCTCAGCCCCCAAGGCCCAAGCGACTCCCGAGGTGCCTTTGCCTGCTGCCGCCACCACAGCCGTTGGGGCGCAGCAGGCTCCGCCTCAGGATGCTGCGGTCGTGCTGCCGCCTTCTCCTCCTACTCCACCGACTGCTGTCTTTCCTACTCCTCCTGCCGTTCTGGATCGTGCTGTTGCTGAGCTGGACCGGCTACGGCAGGATCTTCTTGGCGCGGACCCTCGCTTGGTGGCTGGGCGCTTGGAGCTGGCTTAAGGATGGATTCGTTCCGACGCTTCAATTCGGGCGGCGCTGGTCCAGGCCTCGACGGCTTGCGATGAGGAGAGGCAGGCCGTCCTTGAGGCGAAGGCTGCTCGTGACGCAGCCCTGGGGGAGGTGGTCGACGTCCGTGGTCGCTGCAAGGCGCTGGAGGACGAGCTGCAAGGCCTGCGGGACCAGCTCGCGAAAGAGGCCCGCCTTCGCCAAGAGCAAGAAGAAGGCGTGAAGGCTCACGAGGCAGCCGTCAAGGACCGGGAGGTCAAGCTCAAGAAGCGCCGTGACCACCTAGGCACGCTGGAGCAGGTGTTGGGGGCAAGGAAGGTCGAGCTGGACAACAAGGCCCAGGTTCTTGCTGAGGACCACGTGGCCTTTGCGGAGATGGAGGCGAAAGCTCGCTCCTCGCTGAGGACGCTTTACGACAGCGGCCTGGAGAGCCCGCTGGCTGGCGCCGAGGACGGCCCCGCCAAGCTGCTTCCCTTCCTGGTTCACGCTCTTGAAGATGTCGCCCTTGGCCTTGGTCCCACGGCTGAGGCCGAGGCGCGTGTCCTGTCTTCTGTAGCGCTGACATGGGTCCTCACCCACATCTACCTTCGCGATCCCAGTGTTGACCTCGACAGCCTGCTGGAGCCAGCAAGCGGCGAGCATGCCGCTGTCGCTGCCGAGGCCGTGAAGGGTCGTGCGGAGGCTCTGCTGGGGAGGTTCCAGGCCTTCAGCACCAAGCCTAAGCGAGGCGCTGCCGACCCTGCTGCTCCATGAGGCGAAGCCGCTCCGCGCTTGTCAGGACCCTGATCCTAAGCCACATCGATCCAGCATGTAACACATCATATCACTTTGCGGCCTCATGCACGGTACTCCCACGGGTGCCACCTTACCTGGCACGGGACCATTTGCGCCTTTTGGCTCACGTATATGATAGTGTCGCTAGCATCCATATGACAGAGAACCCGGGCCGACATGGCTAGTCGTGAACCCAAGGCGGAACTAACCCATGAGGACAGGCATACATGAATCACATCGAGCATGTCGGTCAACAACGTATAATTCCGGGCTGTAACACTGGGCTAACAGGACTCCGGTAACCCGGGCTGTAGCAGGCTAGGCAGGACTCAGGATAACACCGCGTGACATTTCCCCGAAGGGACAGACACAGGAACGACGAGAATCACATGCCGGCCAGTCAAGTGTTCCGAGCAGTAGTGCTGGGCTAGCAGGACTCCGGTGAACCGGGCTGTAGCAGACTACTATGGCTCAAGGAGGCACTTAGACTACATTTCCTCATATGATAGGCTGCCAAGGATAAACAACTAGATAGTCAGATCCCACACATAGCAAGCATTTCAATCATACACACAATATGCTCGATATATGTAAATACAACATGGCATCACAACATAACTCTACGACTCAAAGTATTTATTCATTAGGCTCCGAGGAGCGAGATATTACAAACATGGGTCTCATGACCCAACATTCAGAGCATACAAGTCAAAGCACATGCGGAAGGTTAACATGTCTGAGTACAGACATCTACAAATGAAAAAGGCTGAGAAGCCTGACTATCTACCAGATCCTGCCGAGGGCACAAGATCGTAGCTGAGGTATCAAGCTAAACGTCGAAGTCCACACGGAACTACTAGCGAGACTGACGTCTCTCTGCAAAAACATAAAATAGGCAAACGTGAGTACAAATGTACCCAGCAAGACTTACATCAGAACTAACTACATATGCATCGGTATCAACAAAGGGGGTGGTGGAGTTTGACTGGAGCAAGCCAGCTTTGACTCGGTGGCTATCCTAAACTACGACTGCAAGCAACTCTTTTGAGGTGGCGCACACGAGTCCACATATTCACCATATCAATACACCACTATGGATCCGCTCCCGTCTTCCTACGAGAACGCCATCCATAACACTCATGCTTATCTTGCGCATTTTAGAGTATCCACTTTCACTTGTCTATGAACTATTATAGGCAACCCAGAAGTCCTTTACCGCGGACACGGCTATTCGAATAGATGAGGTTAACCCTGCAGGGGTGTACTTCTTCATACATGTTTCCACCACTTAGCGTCTGCACACGACATGTGCTCGGCAGACTTCAAGCGAAAGCCGACGTGGGTGTAGACCACGACCTACCTAAACACTCAAGTCTCTAGTCCAGGTTTATCGCCTATTCAGGTTCCATCCGCTGGGAGTCCGGCCGAGGTTTCCACATACAGCCCCGAAAGATGTGTGCAGGGTTCCCGAGACACCAAACGGGCGCCCGGTACACCGTGCCACGTGCCTACCGCAACACAGCCCACCCCTACAGTCAGCGCTGCGTGCGGCCCCCAGCATACTACAAACACCAGAAACTACTTGCAACTCCTGGACAGAGGACAAGGGTGGTTAAGAAGTCGAGCGGGGTCATATTTCAGGGCCCAATGCATGGTAGTAGCTGTTTCATGGATCACAAACACAGAACTCAGTTCCTGAGGACGGCTTCAATGAGACAACCCACCATGTACTCCTACATGGCCTCTCACCGCTACCTTTACCAAATCGTGTTCACACACTTAGCTCACACACAGTAGGACATGTTCATCACCATTCCAATTCATTCCGGATGAATCAAACCCGACTCAACTCTAAGCAGTAGCAGGCATGACAACAAGCATGAATGAGTAGGCACATCAGGGCTCAAACAACTCCTACTCATGCTAGTGGGTTTCATCTATTTACTGTGGCAATGACAGGTCATGCAGAGGATAAGGGGTTCAACTACCGCATCATGTAACAGTTGAATCGTTGTTGTCCTAATGCAGTAAAAGAGAGCAGGAGCAAGAGAGCGGGATTGTATCAGAATGAACAAGGGGGTTTTGCTTGCCTGGCACTTCAGAAGATAATATAGCTCTTCATCGGTGTCATCGAACTCATCGTCGAAACCACGTCTATCGAGAGGGGACAATACCGGCAAACAAGGAAGAAACACAATCAATGCAATGCAACAATATGATGCATGCATATGACATGGAAAAAATGAGTTTGTTTTGGCTAATGCAACTTAGAACAGATTGGTTTGAGTTTATTTGAATCAAGGATTCAAATGCAAACCCAAAATAAGAGGTCATATTAGTGCATTAAATTGTTTCACCTAAACAGCAAGGTTGAAGTGTTCTAACATGCATGAAAACAGCATAAATGGATAGATTGGATTTTTCTAATAATTTTTCATATATAACTTGTTTGATTTGGAGTTACGGTTGAATTACTATGAATTTTTGAAGTTTAGGCAAATTTCTGAAAATAAATAAATCATTTAGATTTATTTAAATTCCAGAAATAGCTACAGCGTCAGCATTGCGTCATCCTGGCCTCAGCAGGTCAACAGGCGCCGCTGAGGTCAAACCTGACCAGTGGGGCCTGCTGGTCAGTGACTAAGGGCTGGTTAGGGTCACAAACAGGTGGGACCGGTCAAACACCACGTCAGCAAAGTCAACTCTGACGCGTGGGTCCCGCCTGGTTTAACTAAATCTAATTAAAAAATAACTCATGGTTATTTAGCTGGTGGGGCCCTAATGTCAGCGGCTGGTGTTATTAAAAAGAACGCGATTAAGTCCTAATGACGGTGCCATGTCATCACCACCGGCGTGTAAACGCCGGCGACCAAATCCGTGGCGGAGGGCATCGGACTTACACTACAGGGCCCGATTTGAAGAGCAGCTTGCACCTATGTGCTCTGGGGAGTGACGCGCATCCGATGGAGCATAGAACGGAGGCGGGGGTGGCCGAAGTTGAGCACGACGTCAGGTGATGCGGCGGCCGGAGTACGGGTCGCGGGGATGGCAGCTAGCGGACGAAAACGGAGGGGGCAAGCATATAGGGAGGAGCAGAAGCTCACAGCGCTTTGGACGGAGCCAGCGGCAAGGGCGGGGACGCACTGGAGCCCGCAAATCGACGGTGGCGGTGACGAAGCAGAGGCGGCGATGGGGACGACGGGGGCGGCGCTCTGCTGCTCCTGGAGTTGCGTGCATCGACGATGAGAGGAAGAGCGGTATGACGGAGCTCAGGGATACGGTGGTTGGACGAGGGGATCTCGGTAGCCACGATGGACGGTGATGGTGGTGATGGTGGTGACGGGCGTGCTCGGTGGGCGTGAGAGAGCGAGACAGAGAAGGGGAACGGGGGAGAGGGAGAGAGCGAGGGGGTCCAGACAGCTCCAGGGGTCGCGGGGCATCTTAGGGGAGGCCGGGGACAAGCAGGCAGAGAGGAGGTGTCCGGGCGCGTGCTCGCGCGCGTCGGCCACACGCGCAACGTCCTTCTGTCCCGAGGAGAGGGATGACTGGCAAAGTGGGGGTGGGCTGGGCCTCTGCTGGGCTGCCAGGTAAGCCCAGGTGAGGTTCCTCTCTCTCTTTTATTTCTATTACAGTTTTCTATTTTCTGTAATTTGTTTGATTTGATTTGAAGCATCAAATCATTTAGAACTTTCTGTAAATTTTTATGTGAGCTCGGGAAACTTGCCCAAGGCCACATGCAAACTTACAAAAATTATTTGAACTTTATCTCTTATATAACAAGAATAAGTCCAGCTCAAATATGTTATTAATTTAATTCAAAGGCCCAAAATAAATATTTTAAAGCCTCCAAAAATATTGGTTTGAATTTTATTCTTGCCAATATTTTTCAAGGTTTAACAGGAACATTTTCTTGGGCTTCTTTGATGAGATTTAAATGTTGGTTATTTTTAGAGGTTTTTTGAGGCTTGGAAATTTCCTCAATTCAAATTTCAGTTGAATTTAAACATGATGCAGCAACCAAGCTAGTCCAAGGCTAGGGTAAAGCTAGGGATGTGACAACTCACCCCCACTAAACAAGAATCTCGTCCCGAGATTCAAGACGTGAGGTAAGAAGACAGAGGGGTCGCAAGCTATCACAATCTTCTCGATCCAACTGCCCTTCTCGAAGAGGTAGCTTCATGGCATCATATTGATCTTGACGTCCTCGCTTTTAAGGTCTTCATCCAACATGATTGCGACAGAAAGAAACTCTATAGGAAACGATCTCCTCAAAGATCGAGCATTCAAGATCAACTCGTGGAATGAGATGTTGGAACATCTCGAGTTGGGACACAAAACACATCGAGAGGGATGGAAGAACAAACAACGAGGTTTGATTTGGTGGGCAACAATTCCACGCTTAGAGAGATGGTGGATGGTGTCAAGGTGGCGAGGAAATAATTGCCATGATTCCATAACGGGGCACCTTGGGAAAGGTGACTCATAGAACTTTTCCCTTAAGTGGCAAAAATAATTACTTTTGATACGGAGATCATTGGAACTCTGCTTACCAGCCTAAGGCAATTTACAAACGATCATTTGATGGAGTTCGAAAGAGTGGCATACTCAAACTAAAGTGGATGATGTGGACTACCTTGTTGAAGACAACGCAATGGATAACTTTGCTTGCGCGTGCTCTCAAGAACTTGAGCATTTCCATATTCATGAAGGTTCTACCAACATCCGTGTCGAGGATCCTGGCAACACATCTTACTACATTGTCGAATAGTGATGGACAATGCAGATGCATAGAAAGACACCCCTTTCTCAGATTTCACCTTAGCGAGGCCAAGGGAACGAAATCTGGATGATCGACCGAGAGACATTTAGCACCCCGCTTCTGATGTTCTCCTTGATGTGTTAGCGCAACCCATTTATAGATATGGCTTGATAACTAGAACATCAAGTAAAAGGTCGGACTTCAGAAGCTCAAGAATCCATAAGGAATAACTACGGAGGCAGATCCTGCGAGATCCTTATGGGGAAGTGACCAACTTCTTCAACCAAGATATTAGAATAATAGGCCTTCCGGCTAGGTGGGTTGGCCACGACATCCACGTTACCGGGTTACAGGGAGACCAATATTATAGTTCTTGAGGAACGTTCCAACCATCATATTTGCCTGAGATTCAGATCTGGCTGGTGTCAGGATAATCCAGACTCATCAAGTCTAGAAATAAAATGAGAGTTTGCAACACAATTCGACGAGATGATGTTGCGAGATTCTCGGGGAACGAACTACGATAGCAAGCTCCAAAACATGAGCTGGTTCTGCTACAAACCCGTGAACACGCTATCCAGGACAAGCATGACCACGTAGTAGTCTTATAATAAAACACTACCGAGTCCAGGTGGGGAACCATCATCGAGGGTAACGGAATCCTATACAAATCCGTCTGGTACCTTCAGGACTAGCACTTAGAACTTATTATCCTTGAACAAATCAATCAGTGGCTTGATGTGCTTGGAAATACCGATGGGATGGAGGTAGCTAATCTCTCAAGCCATAGTATACTTCGCACGTGCATGACTGACTTGGAATGATTCCAGAGGAAACAAAAACAAATCTTTCTCAAATTCATGGCGGCAACTTACACCAAATGCACATGAATTCGAGGAAGTCACTTTTTCCATCCAAGCTTATGCTTCATGAACGGAACATGAAGGCATTGCTTACAAAGTTTCCAACACTAGGTTGATGTTCAACATGAACCATGGGGGAGACAAAATGCTCCTGATGGGCTCAACAACAAATCATCGGAATTTCCATATCACTGGACTTCCACCATCATGTGAACACGGTGATAGCATTAGCCAGACCAAAAGATGTAATGGTGTATGCTCGAGGGATCAACCACTAGTAAGAAAACATTACGAACATCGTTGGTTCTGATTTGACTTGACAATAGCCCATATTCAAGTCAAAGTTTTGACAAGGCGATAGATTCAACAACTGATCACGAGGACCAATCGATGGAGATATCATCTTTCTTCAACACACACACGCACAAGGATATCCCCTAACATGAACTAAGTCAGACAAGCTTTTATCTTCCAACTCTCCAAGTTGTTGTTTAGCTTAACCAACTAGCTCAGGGGTATCCACCATAGGTTCTTGGAGAAGGGGTGGTTTATAAGAAACGAACGTGATCACGAGCTCAACATAGCGGTCAGGTGACAACCAGGTAACACTTCCGAGAAGATCTTCAGAAAATCACGAACCACCGATATGTTACTAAGCTCGAGAGCAATCTTGCTTTTCAGAGCAAGACGATATGATCAAATAAGCAAGGGCTTGAATAATCTCAACTCATTGATCGAAGAGTGCACCAGAAATAAGGACTAGGTAGCACGGTCAATCTTAGGATGATGATTTAATAACCAACACGCTAAGAATGAGAATATTGTCCATTTACTACCAAGCAACGAGTTGCTCGGAGCATTGATTTCACACATCACAATTCACTTGTCGGCATTCCGGTTACAACAACACGAGGGCCGAGGAATGAATGACGATGGAGAGTATCACTGCATCAAGAATTCATAAGAGGAGGTGCAATTCTCATGGCGTTCCTGACATAAAGTGGGTAATACTTCAGGGTAGAACAGAATCAAAGCTTGATTGCATTTGATCTGCGGAATACAACTGCTTTGAACCAATCCTAGAAATGGATAAGGTACTGGAGTTTGTTTCTCCTAGTCATTCTGAAATAGAACGGCTCGACGGACAACAAGAATAATAAGCATCGGTAACACGAATGCACACATAGTCTTGGCTATGAACTGATAGAGGATGGTCGGAATACAAATGAAGAGGGACAACTCAAGGGAACATATATCTTTCTGAGTTGTGGATGCACAGATTAATATGCCGAACAAATTCAACATATTTTTTCTGGATAACCCATGCAGAAAGGTAGAACTGGCAGAATCACAATTATGAATGGAGAACTCCTCAAGAGTACTCTGGTTGTGATCTTTTGGTTTAAAAGAACTTCTTCCATAAGCAGTTCATGGTATTTGGAAGAACGATATACCACGGACCTCGAGGACTACCACAAGGTTACTAATATCCTAAAGGAACTAGCAAACACTATCAACATGAAGTAAGTAGGCTGAATCTCGGGTTCAAAACCCAGAAATAGAATACCCACATACTGAATAACATCACGGGATGCTTTCGAGAAAGGTGGCCAGAATTATCACGCTGGGAACACAAAACATGGCTAGATTGCTAGGTGATCCCCTAAGGCACCTAGGGTCATAATAATAACTCCAACATATGTCGAGGCAATGGAGTACCTCAACTCAGCAATTAGTGTAATTAATCCGGCCCAAAAGGACATCGGAAACGAAAAGAAAGGATTTGCAAATGCATCAGATTGTTTAGAGACCTGGAATGACTCGGACAGCATAACGGATGTAAATGCTCAAAATGATTTGAGACATCCTGCAAAATGGTGGCATAACCATTCAACATCACAATATCAATGTTCTGAGATCAACTGAGAACACATGGAAGTAGTAGAAGCTGAACAGAGGCTTGAACTCAACAATCCTAGGCAACTACGGTTTAGTAACACGTCATCCTGAGAGATAGAAGAGAAGCCTAGTTCTTAACCCCCGTAGAAAAGAAGAAGTTGACTCAGAGCAGAAGGCATAAGGTAAAGGAGTAAAAAGAGCCTTACGTTCCCTTCCACAATCAATTCCCTTATATAACTAAAGCATTTCTAGACTCAACTTCGACCAGTTTGGCTTGGTAATCCTACAGGCAGTCAGGCTCTGATACCAAAGCTGTCAGGACCCTGATCCTAAGCCACATCGATCCAGCATGTAACACATCATATCACTTTGCGGCCTCACGCACGGTACTCCCACGGGTGCCACCTTACCTGGCCCGGGACCGTTTGCGCCTTTTGGCTCACGTATATGATAGTGTCGCTAGCATCCATATGATAGAGAACCCGGGCCGACATGGCTAGTCGTGAAACCAAGGCGGCACTAACCCATGAGGACAGGCATACATGAATCACATCGAGCATGTCGGTCAACAACCTATAAATCCGGGCCGTAACACTAGGCTAACAGGACTCCGGTAACCCGGGCTGTAGCAGGCTAGGCAGGACTCCGGATAACACCGCGTGACATTTCCCCGAAGGGACAGACACAGGAACGACGAGAATCACATGCCGGCCAGTCAAGTGTTCGGAGCAGTAGTGCTGGGCTAGCAGGACTCCGGTGAAGCGGGCTGTAGCAGACTACTATGGCTCAAAGAGGCCCTTAGACTACATTTCCTCATATGATAGGCTGCCAAGGATAAACAACTAGATAGTCGGATCCCACACATAGCAAGCATTTCAATCATACACACAATATGCTCGATATATGTAAATACAACATGGCATCACAACATAACTCTACGACTCAAAGTATTTATTCATTAGGCTCCGAGGAGCGAGATATTACAAACATGGGTCTCATGACCCAACATTCAGAGCATACAAGTCAAAGCACATGCGGAAGCTTAACATGTCTGAGTACAGACATCTACAAATGAAAAAGGCTGAGAAGCCTGACTATCTACCAGATCCTGCCGAGGGCACAAGATCGTAGCTGAGGTATCTGTTGGGGAACGTTGCAGAAAATTAAAATTTTTCCTATGGTTTCACCAAGATCCATCTATAAGTTCATCTAAGCAACGAGTCATGGGAGAGATATTGCATGTACATACCACTTTATAGATCGCGAGCGGAAGCGTTCAACGAACGGGGATGAGGTAGTCGTACACGACGTGATCCAAATCACCGGAGATCCTAGCACCGAAAGGACGGCACCTCCGTGTTCAGCACACGTACGGTCAGCGCAACGTCTCCTTCTTCTTGATCTAGCAAGGCAAAGGAGAGGTTGACGAAGATGGCTCCAGCAGCAGCACGACGGCGTGGTGATGGTGGAGCTACAGTACTCCGGCAGGGCTTCGCCGTGCTCTACGGAGGAGGAGGAGGTGTTGGAGAGGGAGAGGGAGGCGCCAAGGACCAGGGGTGCGGCTGCCCCCCTCCCCCCTTTATATAGCCCCCTAGGGGGGGCATCGGCCCTAGGAGATTCAATCTCCGGGGCGACCAAGGGGTGGGGCTTGCCCTCCAAGCAAGGGGGGCGCCCCCCTTTAGGGTTTCTCCCACCCTAGGCGCGCATGGGCCCTGGGGAAGTGGCGCCCCAGCCCACTTTGGGCTGGATCCTTTCCCACTTCAGCCCATGGGGCCCTCCGGGATAGGTGGCCCCACCCGGTGGACCCCCCGGGACCCTCCGGTGGTCCCGGTACAATACCGATAACCCCGAAACTTGTCCCGATGGCCAAAACAACACTTCCTATATATAATTCTTTACCTCTGGACCATTCCGAAACTCCTCGTGACGTCCGGGATCTCATCCGGGACTCCAAACAACATTCGGGTTACTACATATACAT
Organism: Aegilops umbellulata; assembly: GCA_032464435.1. NCBI lineage: Eukaryota > Viridiplantae > Streptophyta > Magnoliopsida > Poales > Poaceae > Aegilops > Aegilops umbellulata. Next base: position 340,933,414 of record CP136058.1, read on the forward strand.
ATCTTCACAACCCTAGCGTCACCGAACCTTAAGTGTGTAGACCCTACGGGTTCGGGAGACATGCAGACATGACCGAGACGGCTCTCGGGCAATAACCAACAGCGGGATCTGGATACCCATGTTGGCTCCCACATGCTCCACGATGATCTCATCGGATGAACCACGATGTCGAGGATTCAATTAATCCCGTATACGATTCCCTTTGTCAATCGGTATTTTACTTGCCCGAGATTCGATCGTCGGTATCCCAATACCTCGTTCAATCTCGTTACCGGCAAGTCACTTTACTCGTACCGTAATGCATGATCCCGTGATCAAACACTTTGATCACATTGAGCTCATTATGATGATGCATTACTGAGTGGGCCCGGTGATACCTCTCCGTCAAGCGGAGTGACAAATCCCAGTCTCGATCCGTGTCAACCCAACAGATACTTTCGGAGATACCCGTAGTATACCTTTATAGTCACCCAGTTACGTTGTGACGTTTGGCACACCCAAAGCACTCCTACGGTGTCCGGGAGTTACACGATCTCATGGTCTAAGGAAAGGATACTTGACATTGGAAAACTCTAGCAAACGAACTATGCGATCTTATGGTATGTTTAGGATTGGGTCTCGTCCATCACATCATTCTCCTAATGATGTGATCTCGTTATCATTGACATCCAATGCCCATAGTCAGGAAACCATGACTATCTATTGATCAACGAGCTAGTCAACTAGAGGCTTACTAGGGACACGTTGTTCTCTGTTATTCACACATGTATTTCCGAATAACACAATCATAGCACGAATAAAGACAATTAGCATGAATGAGGAAATATAATAATAATGCTTTTATTATTGCCTCTAGGGCATATTTCCAACAGTCTCCCACTTGCACTAGAGTCAATAATCTAGTTACATTGTGATGAATCGAACACCCATAGAGTTCTGGTGCTGATCATGTTTTGCCTTAGGGAGAGGTGTAGTCAACGGATCTGCGACATTCAGATCCGTGTGCACTTTACAAATTTCTATGTCTCCATCTTGAACATTTTCACGAATGGAGTTGAAGCGACGCTTGATGTGCCTGGTCTTCTTGTGAAACCTGGGCTCCTTGGCAAGTGCAATAGCTCCAGTGTTGTCACAGAAGAGTTTGATTGGCCCCAACGCATTGGGTATGGCTCCAAGGTCGGTGATGAACTCCTTCACCCAAATTGCTTCATGTGCTGCCTCCGAGGCTGCCATGTACTCCGCTTCACATGTAGACCCCGCTACGATGCTCTGCTTGCAACTGCACCAGCTTACTGCCCCACCATTCAAAATATACACGTATCCGGTTTGTGACTTAGAGTCATCCAGATCTGTGTCGAAGCTAGCATCGACGTAACCCTTTACGACGAGCTCTTCGTCACCTCCATAAGCGAGAAACATTTCCTTAGTCCTTTTCAGGTACTTCAGGATATTCTTGACCGCTGTCCAGTGTTCCTTGCCGGGATTACTTTGGTACCTTCCTACCAAACTTACGGCAAGGTTTACATCAGGTCTGGTACACAGCATGGCATACATAATAGAACCTATGGCTGAGGCATAGGGGATGACACTCATCTCTTCTATATCTTCTGCCGTGGTCGGACATTGAGCTGAGCTCAATTTCACACCTTGCAACACAGGTAAGAACCCCGTCTTAGATTGATCCATATTGAACTTCTTCAATATCTTATCAAGGTATGTGCTTTGTGAAAGACCTATGAGGCGTCTTGATCTATTTCTATAGATCTTGATGCCTAATATATAAGTAGCTTCTCCAAGGTCCTTCATTGAAAAACTCTTATTCAAGTAGGCCTTAATGCTGTCCAAGAGTTCTATATCATTTCCCATCAAAAGTATGTCATCTACATATAGTATGAGAAATGCTACAGAGCTCCCACTCACTTTCTTGTAAACGCAGGCTTCTCCATAAGTCTGCATAAACCCAAACGCTTTGATCATCTCATCAAAGCGAATGTTCCAACTCCGAGATGCTTGCACCAGCCCATAAATCGAGCGTTGGAGCTTGCACACCTTGTCAGCATTCTTAGGATCGATAAAACCTTCCGGCTGCATCATATACAATTCTTCCTTAAGGAAACCATTAAGGAATGCCGTTTGACGTCCATTTGCCATATTTCATAATCGTAGAATGCGGCAATTGCTAACATGATTCGTACGGACTTTAGCTTCGCTACCGGTGAGAAAGTCTCATCGTAGTCAACCCCTTGAACTTGTCGATAACCCTTAGCGACAAGCCGAGCTTTATAGATGGTCACATTACATCCGCGTCTGTCTTTTTCTTAAAGATCCATTTATTTTCTATGGCTCGCCGTTCAACGGGCAAGTCATTCAAAGTCCATACTTCGTTTTCATACATGGATCCTATCTCGGATTTCATGGCTTCTAGCCATTTGTCGGAATCCGGGCCCGCCATCGCTTCTTCATAGTTCGAAGGCTCACCGTTGTCTAACAACATGATTTCCAAGATAGGGTTGTCATACCACTCTGGTGCGGAACGTGTCCTTGTGGACCTTCGAATTTCAGTAGGAGCTTGATTAGAAGTATCTTGATCATCATCATTAATTTCCTCTCTAGTCGGTGCAGGTACCTCAGGAACGTTTTCTTGAGTTTCGCAATTTTCCGGTTCAAGAGGTAACACTTCATCAAGTTCTACTTTCCTCCAACTTACTTCTTTCGAGAGAAACTCTTTCTCTAGAAAGGATGCATTCTTGGTAACAAAGATCTTGCCTTCGGATCTGAGGTAGAAGGTATACCCAATAGTTTCTTTAGGGTATCCTATGAAGACGCATTTTTCCGACTTGGGTTTGAGCTTTTCAGGTTGAAGTTTCTTGACATAAGCATCGCATCCCCAAACTTTTAGAAACGACAGCTTAGGTTTCTTCCCAAACCATAATTCATACGGTGTCGTCTCAACGGATTTCGATGGAGCCCTGTTTAAAGTGAATGCGGCAGTCTCTAAAGCATAGCCCCAAAAAGATAGCGGTAAATCGGTAAGAGACATCATAGATCGCACCATATCTAATAGAGTGCGATTACGACGTTCGGACACACCATTACGCTGAGGTGTTCCAGGCGGCGTGAGTTGTGAAACTATTCCACATTTTCTTAAGTGTGTGCCAAATTCGTGACTCAAGTATTCTCCTCCAAGATCTGATCGTAGAAACTTGAATTTTCTGTCACGTTGATTTTCAACCTCACTCTGAAATTCCTTGAACTTTTCAAAGGTTTCAGACTTGTGTTTCATTAAGTAGATATACCCATATCTACTCAAGTCATCAGTGAGGGTGAGAACATAACGATAGCCACCGCGAGCCTCAACACTCATTGGACCGCACACATCGGTATGTATGATTTCCAATAAGTTGGTTGCTCGCTCCATTGTTCCTGAGAACGGAGTCTTGGTCATTTTACCCATGAGGCATGGTTCGCACGTGTCAAATGATTCATAATCAAGAGACTCTAAAAGTCCATCTGCATGGAGCTTCTTCATGTGTTTGACACCTATGTGACCAAGGCGGCAATGCCACAAATATGTGGGACTATTGTTATCAACTTTAACTCTTTTGGTATTCACACTATGAATATGTGTATCATCACGTACGAGATTCATTAAGAATAAACCATTAACCATCGGAGCATGACCATAAAACATATCTCTCATATAAATAGAACAACCATTATTCTCGGATTTAAATGAGTAGCCATCTCGAATTAAACGAGATCCAAACACAATGTTCATGCTCAAACTTGGCACTAAATAACAATTATTGAGGTTTAAAACTAATCCCGTAGGTAAATGTAGAGGTAGCGTGCCGGCGGCGATCACATCGACCTTGGAACCATTCCCGACGCGCATCGTCACCTCGTCCTTCGCCAGTCTCCGTTTATTCCGCAGCTCCTGTTTTGAGTTACAAATGTGAGCAACTGCACCGGTATCAAATACCCAAGAGCTACTACGAGTACTGGTAATGTACACATCAATTACATGTATATCACATATACCTTTTGTTTTGCCGGCCTTCTTGTCCGCTAAGTATTTGGGGCAGTTCCGCTTCCAGTGACCACTTCCCTTGCAATAAAAACACTCAGTCTCGGGCTTGGGTCCATTCTTTGGCTTCTTCCCGGCAACTTGCTTACCGGGTGCGGCAACTTCCTTGCCGTCCTTCTTGAAGTTCTTCTTACCCTTGCCCTTCTTGAACTTAGTGGTTTTATTCACCATCAACACTTGATGTTCCTTCTTGATTTCTACCTCTGCTGATTTCAGCATAGCATATACCTCAGGAATGGTCTTTACCATCCCCTGCATGTTGTAGTTCATCACAAAGCTCTTGTAGCTAGGTGGAAGTGACTGGAGGATTCTGTCAATGACTGCTTCATCCGGGAGATTAACTTCCAGTTGAGTCAAGCGGTTGTGCAACCCAGACATCTTGAGTATGTGTTCACTGACAGAGCTATTTTCCCTCCATCTTACAGCTAAAGAATTTGTCGGAGACTTCATATCTCTCGACCCGGGCATGAGCTTGGAAAACCATTTTCAGCTCTTCGAACATCTCATATGCTCCATGTCTCTCAAAACGCTTTTGGAGCCCCGGCTCTAAGCTTTAAAGCATGCCGCACTGAACGAGGGAGTAATCATCGGAACGTGACTGCCAAGCGTTCATAACGTCTTGTTCTGCAGGGAGAATAGGTGCGTCACCCAGCGGTGCTCGTAGGACATAATCTTTCTTGGCAGCTATGAGGATGATCCTCAGGTTCGGGACCCAGTCCGTATAGTTGCTGCCATCGTCTTTCAGCTTGGTTTTCTCTAGGAACGCGTTGAAGTTGAGGACTACGTTGGCCATTTGATCTACAAGACATATTGTAAATATTTTAGACTAAGTTCATGATAATAAAGTTCATCTTAATCAAATTATTTAATGAACTCCCACTTAGATAGACATCCCTCTTCTAGTCATCTAAGTATTACATGATCCGAGTCAACTAGGCCGTGTCCGATCATCACGTGAGACGGACTAGTCAACATCGGTGAACATCTTCATGTTGATCGTATCTTCTATATGACTCATGCTCGACCTTTCGGTCTTCTGTGTTCCGAGGCCATGTCTGTACATGCTAGGCTCGTCAAGTCAACCTAAGTGTTTGCATGTGTAAATCTGTCTTACACCCGTTGTATGTGAACGTTAGAATCTATCACACCCGATCATCATGTGGTGCTTCGAAACAACGAACTGTCGCAACGGTGCACAGTTAGGGGGAACACTTCTTGAAATTATTATGAGGGATCATCTTATTTACTACCGTCGTACTAAGTAAACAAGATGCAAAACATGATAAACATCACATGCAATCAAATAATAAACGTGACATGATATGGCCAATATCACATAGCTCCTATGATCTCCATCTTGGGGCTCCATGATCATCTTGTCACCGGCTTGACACCATGATCTCCATCATCATGATCTCCATCATCGTGTCTCCATGAAGTTGCTCGCCAACTATTACTTCTACTACTATGGCTAACGCGTTTAGCAATAAAGTAAAGTAATTTACATGGCGTTTCTCAATGACACGCAGGTCATACATAAAATAAAGACAACTCCTATGGCTCCTGCCGGTTGTCATACTCATCGACATGCAAGTCGTGATTCCTATTACAATAGCATGAACATCTCATACATCACATATAGATCATTCATCATTCATCACAACTTTGGCCATATCATATCACAAAGCACTTGCTGCAAAAACAAGTTAGACGTCCTCTAATTGTTGTTGCAAGTTTTACGTGGCTGAATTAGGGTTCTAGCAAGAACGTTTTCTTACCTACATGAAAGCCACAACGTGATTTGTCAACTTCTATTTACCCTTCATAAGGACCCTTTTCATCGAATCCGCTCCAACTAAAGTGGGAGAGACAGACACCCGCCAGCCACCTTATGCAACTAGTGCATGTTAGTCGGTGGAACCGGTCTCACGTAAGCGTACGTGTAAGGTTGGTCCGGGCCGCTTCATCCCACAATACCGCTGAAGCAAGATAAGACTAGTAGCGGCAAGAAAGTTGACAACATCTACGCCCACAACAAATTGTGTTCTACTCGTGCAATAGAGAACTACGCATAGACCTAGCTCATGATGCCACTGTTGGGGAACGTTGCAGAAAATTAAAATTTTTCCTACGGTTTCACCAAGATCCATCTATAAGTTCATCTAAGCAACGAGTCATGGGAGAGAGATTGCATCTACATACCACTTTATAGATCGCGAGCGGAAGCGTTCAACGAACGGGGATGAGGTAGTCGTACACGACGTGATCCAAATCACAGTAGATCCTAGCACCGAAAGGACGGCACCTCCGCGTTCAACACACGTACGGTCAGCGTAACGTCTCCTTCTTCTTGATCCAGCAAGGCAAAGGAGAGGTTGAGGAAGATGGCTCCAGCAGCAGCACGACGGCGTGGTGATGGTGGAGCTACAGTACTCCGGCAGGGCTTCGCCGTGCTCTACGGAGGAGGAGGAGGAGTTGGAGAGGGAGAGGGAGGCGCCAAGGACCAGGGGTGCGGCTGCCCCCCTCCCCTCCCCCCTTTATATAGCCCCCTAGGGGGGGCGCCGGCCCTAGGAGATGCAATCTCCTAGGGGGCGGCGGCCAAGGGTTGGGGCTTGCCCTCCAAGCAAGGGGGGAGCCCCCCCTTTAGGGTTTCCCCCACCCTCGGCGCTCATGGGCCCTGGGGAAGTGGCGCCCCAGCCCACTTTGGGCTGGATCCTTTCCCACTTCAGCCCATGGGGCCCTCCGGGATAGGTGGCCCCACCCGGTGGACCCCCCGGGACCCTCCGGTGGTCCCGGTACAATACCGATAACCCTGAAACTTGTCCCGATGGCCAAAACAGCACTTCCTATATATAATTCTTTACCTCTGGACCATTCCGAAACTCCTCGTGACGTCCGGGATCTCATCTGGGACTCCGAACAACATTCGGGTTACTACATATACATTCTTCACAACCCTAGCGTCACCGAACCTTAAGTGTGTAGACCCTACGGGTTCGGGAGACATGCAGACATGACCGAGACGGCTCTCGGGCAATAACCAACAGCAGGATCTGGATACCCATGTTGGCTCCCACATGCTCCACGATGATCTCATCGGATGAACCACGATGTCGAGGATTCAATTAATCCCGTATACGATTCCCTTTGTCAATCGGTATTTTACTTGCCCGAGATTCGATCGTCGGTATCCCAATACCTCGTTCAATCTCGTTACCGGCAAGTCACTTTACTCGTACCGTAATGCATGATCCCGTGATCAAACACTTTGATCACATTGAGCTCATTATGATGATGCATTACTGAGTGGGCCCGGTGATACCTCTCCGTCAAGCGGAGTGACAAATCCCAGTATCGATCCGTGTCAACCCAACAGATACTTTCGGAGATACCCGTAGTATACCTTTATAGTCACCCAGTTACGTTGTGACGTTTGGCACACCCAAAGCACTCCTACGGTGTCCGGGAGTTACACGATCTCATGGTCTAAGGAAAGGATACTTGACATTGGAAAACTCTAGCAAACGAACTATGCGATCTTATGGTATGTTTAGGATTGGGTCTCGTCCATCACATCATTCTCCTAATGATGTGATCTCGTTATCATTGACATCCAATGCCCATAGTCAGGAAACCATGACTATCTATTGATCAACGAGCTAGTCAACTAGAGGCTTACTAGGGACACGTTGTTCTCTGTTATTCACACATGTATTACGATTTCCGGATAACACAATTATAGCACGAATAAATACAATTATCATGAATAAGGAAATATAATAATAATGCTTTTATTATTGCCTCTAGGGCATATTTCCAACAGTATCAAGCTAAACGTCGAAGTCCACACGGAACTACTAGCGAGACTGACGTCTCTCTGCAAAAACATAAAATAGGCAAACGTGAGTACAAATGTACCCAGCAAGACTTACATCAGAACTAACTACATATGCATCGGTATCAACAAAGGGGGTGGTGGAGTTTGACTGCAGCAAGCCAGCTTTGACTCGGTGGCCATCCTGAACTACGACTGCAAGCAACTCTTTTGAGGTGGCGCACACGAGTCCACATATTCACCATATCAATACACCACTACGGATCCGCTCCCGTCTTCCTACGAGAACGCCATCCATAGCACTCACGCTTATCTTGCGCATTTTAGAGTATCCACTTTCACTTGTCTATGAACTGTTATAGGAAACCCAGAAGTCCTTTACCGCGGACACGACTATTCGAATAGATCATTTATAACCCTGCAGGGGTGTACTTCTTCATACATGTTTCCACCACTTAGCGTCTGCACACGACATGTGCTCGGCAGACTTCAAGCGGAAGCCGACGTGGGTGTAGACCACGACCTACCTAAACACTCAAGTCTCTAGTCCAGGTTTATCGCCTATTCAGGTTCCATCCGCAGGGAGTCCGGCCGAGGTTTCCACATACGGCCCCGAACGATGTGTGCAGGGTTCCCGAGACACCAAACGGGCGCCCGGTACACCGTGCCACGTGCCTACCGCAACACAGCCCACCCCTACGGTCAGCGCTGCGTGCGGCCCCCAGCATACTACAAACACCAGAAACTACTTGCAACTCCTGGACAGAGGACAAGGGTGGTTAAGAAGTCGAGCGGGGTCATATTTCAGGGCCCAATGCATGGTAGTAGCTGTTTCATGGATCACAAACACAGAACTCAGTTCCTGAGGACGGCTTCAATGATACAACCCACCATGTACTCCTACATGGCCTCTCACCGCTACCTTTACCAAATCGTGTTGACACACTTAGCTCACACACAGTAGGACATGTTCATCACCATTCCAATTCATTCCCGATGAATCAGACCCGACTCAACTCTAAGCAGTAGCAGGCATGACAACAAGCATGAATGAGTAGGCACGTCAGGGCTCAAACAACTCCTACTCATGCTAGTGGGTTTCATCTATTTATTGTGGCAATGACAGGTCATGCAGAGGATAAGGGGTTCAACTACCGCAGCATGTAACAGTTGAATCGTTGTTGTCCTAATGCAGTAAAAGAGAGTAGGAGCAAGATAGCGGGATTGTATCAGAATGAACAAGGGGGTTTTGCTTGCCTGGCACTTCTGAAGATAATATAGCTCTTCATCGGTGTCATCGAACTCATCTTCAAAACCACGTCTATCGAGAGGGGACAATACCGGCAAACAAGGAAGAAACACAATCAATGCAGTGCAACAATACGATGCGTGCTTATGACATGGCAAAAATGAGTGTGTTTTGGCTAATGCAACTTAGAACAGATTGGTTTGAGTTTATCTGAATCAAGGATTCAAATGCAAACCCAAAATAAGAGGTCATATTAGTGCATTAACTTGTTTCACCTAAACAACAAGGTTGAAGTGTTCTAACATGCATGAAAACAGCATAAATGGATAGATTGGATTTTTCTGATAATTTTTCATATATAACTTGTTTGATTTGGAGTTACGGTTGAATTACTATGAATTTTTGAAGTTTAGGCAAATTTCTGAAAATAAATAAATCATTTAGATTTATTTAAATTCCAGAAATAGCTACAGCGTCAGCATTGCGTCATCCTGACCTCAGCAGGTCAACAGGCGCCGCCGAGGTCAAACCTGACCAGTGGGGCCTGTTGGTCAGTGACTAAGGGCTGGTTAGGGTCGCAGACAGGTGGGACCGGTCAAACGCCACGTCAGCAAAGTCAACTCTGACGCGTGGGTCCCACCTGGTTTAACTAAATCTAATTAAAAAATAACTCGTGGTTATTTAGCTGGTGGGGCCCTAATGTCAGCGGCTGGTGTTATTAAAAAGAACGCGATTAAGCCCTAATGACGGTGCCACGTCATCACCACCGGCGTGTAAACGCCGGCGACCAAATCCGCGGCGGAGGGCATCGGACTTACACTACAGGGCCCGATTTGAAGAGCAGCTTGCACCTACGTGCTCTGGGGAGTGACGCGCATCCGATGGAGCATAGAACAGAGGCGGGGGTGGCCAGAGTTGAGCACGACGTCAGGTGATGCGGCGGCCGGAGTACGGGTCGCGGGGATGGCAGCTAGCGGACGGAAACGGAGGGGGCATGCATATAGGGAGGAGCAGAAGCTCACAGCGCTTCGGACGGAGCCAGCGGCAAGGGCGAGGACGCACTGGAGCCCGTGAATCGACGGCGGCGGTGACGAAGCAGAGGCGGCGATGGGGACGACGGGGGCGGCACTCTGCTGCTCCTGGAGTTGTGTGCGTCGACGAGGAGAGGAAGAGCGGTACGACGGAGCTCGGGGATACGGTGGTTGGACGAGGGGATCTCGGTAGCCACGGTGGACGGCGACGGTGGTGACGGTGGTGATGGGCGTGCTCGGTGGGCGTGAGAGAGCGAGACAGAGAAGGGGAACGGGGGAGAGGGAGAGAGCAAGGGGGTCCAGACGGCTCCAGGGGTCGCGGGGCATCTCAGGGGAGGCTGGGGGCAAGCAGGCAGAGAGGAGGTGTCCGGGCGCATGCTCGCGCGCGCCGGCCACACGCACAACGTCCTTCTGTCCCGAGGAGAGGGATGACTGGCAAGGTGGGGGTGGGCTGGGCCTCTGCTGGGCTGCCAGGTAAGCCCAGGTGAGGTTCCTCTCTCTCTTTTATTTCTGTTACAGTTTTCTATTTTCTGTAATTTGTTTGATTTGATTTGAAGCATCAAATCATTTAGAACTTTCTGTAAATTTTTATGTGAGCTCAGGAAACTTGCCCAAGGCCACATGCAAACTTACAAAAATTATTTGAACTTTATCTCTTATATAACAAGAATAAGTCCAGCTCAAATATGTTATTAATTTAATTCAAAGGCCCAAAATAAATATTTTAAAGCCTCCAAAAATATTGGTTTGAACTTTATTCTTGCAAATATTTTCAAGGTTTAACAGGAACATTTTCTTGGGCTTCTTTGATGAGATTTAAATGTTGGTTATTTTTAGAGGTTTTCTGAGGCTTGGAAAATTCCTCAATTCAAATTTCAATTGAATTTAAACATGATGCAGCAACCAAGCTAGTCCAAGGCCAGGGTAAAGCTAGGGATGTGACAGCGCTGCTCCGCCGCCGTCAAGTGATTCCGTTGTGGCTCTTGTCCTGCCTTCACTTCCTGCACATGTATCATGCCTCGGGGAGGCATTTAAACTTGCATTTGGTATTGAGATAACAGTGTGGACTGTAATATTTGCTTTTGAATTCCTCGAAATTTACGCTTTTCCTTCCTACTTGCTTATGTTTTACGCCGGCAGAGCCCGGCCCCGTGCGCACCTCACCCAGCATTAGACCCGACCGGAAACCAGGACGGGACCAAGGAGTGAGGGGCTACGTGACAAGTTAGGTTCCTGAGTCGCGATGCTCAGGAGTCCCCCTCAGCGCACGAACAACAAGTAGGGAGGTATCGGTGTCAAAACCGGCAGATCTCGGGTAGGGGGTCCCGAACTATGCGTCAAGGTCGGATGGTAACAGGAGACAAGGGACACTTTATTTTACCCAGGTTCGGGCCCTCTCGATGGAGGTAAAACCCTACTCCTGCTAGATTAATATTGATGATATGGGTAGTACAAGAGTGGATCTACCACGAGATCAAGGAGGCTAAACCCTAGAAGCTAGCCTATGGTATGATTGTGTATGATGATGGTTGTTCTACGGACTACAACCCTCCGGTTTATATAGACACCGGATAGGGTTAGGGTTACACAGAGTCGGTTACATTGGTAGGAGATCTTGAATATTTGCACACCTAGCTTGCCTTCCACGCCAAGAAAAGATCCTTCCGGACACGGTACAAAGTCTTCAACTTTGTATCTTCATAGTCCTGGAGTCCGGCTAAAGGTATAGTTCGGCTATCCGAACACCCCCTAATCCAGGACTCCCTTAGTAGCCCCTGAACCAGGCTTCAATGACGATGAGTCCGGCGCGCAGATTGTCTTCGGCATTGCAAGGCGGGTTCCTCCTCCAAGTTCTTCAAAAAGATTGTAAACACCACAAAATAGTGTCCGGCTCTGCAAAATAAGTTTCCACATATTGCCATACAGAGAATAATATTAACACAAATCATATCTGCTGACGTATCCCACAGTGCGTCATAACACTGCGGCCAAGCCTTCTATAAATTGTTTTCATCGTTCCACCTCAGCCCGTATAGCGAGGCGGTTTCCTTGGCACGTCTTGTCGAAGCAGAGATCGTGTGCCCCCCTTAACGGGATTCTCATTAATACGGACGTGGGTAACCCAATCGTGCCCGTTAGCACGTCTTGCCTTAATTAAAGGCTAGTCCAAGACGGTTACGGGGAGGGCGCTTGATATTCTGCCTCTTATAAAGAGACCAAGGCTCTGTTCCCCGCTTCTATTCTCAAAACAAGCTCGCCCATCGCCTTGAGTTCCAACACCCTAGGCTTCCAGATTCCGAGCGCACCGGATCTTCGATAATGTCCGGCTTCGACCTCCAAGGCCGATGGATGCCCTCCTCCGTCACAGAGGAGGACGTGTCGAGGTTGAGGGAAGCTAGGTTCCTGACCAATGAGATTCCGCACAGGTTGCCTGTTCAAGGACAGGTGATCCCCAGCCCTCAGCCTGGCGAGAGCGTCGTGTTTATATCTCATTTCCTTCGGGGGTTAGGCTTCCCAATGGATCCCTTCGTGAGGGGGCTAATGTTTTATTACGGGCTGGAATTCCACGACCTAGCTCCGGAGTCCATCCTCCATATCTCCTCATTCATAGCTGTGTGCGAAGCGTTCCTTCGTGTTACCCCTCACTTCGGATTGTGGCTCAAGACCTTCAAAGTAGAACCGAAGATAATCGAGGGGCGCCACGCAGAGTGCGGAGGCGCTGTTATAAAAAGAAATGCTGACGCTCCATGGCCCGAGGGAGCTTTTCAAGAGGAGCTCGGCTTATGGCAATAGGAGTGGTTCTACATCACCGCTCCTCGGGGCACCGCGTGGGTGGCGCCTCCGGCCTTTCGCTCGGGTCCCCCACTACGATTAGCATCGTGGATTAACACGGGGTTAGATCGGGGCCTGCCCAAAGACGTTCCTCTGCTGCAGGGCCGCATTAAGGATCTTTTGAAGGGAGATTTCGACCTGGTCAAGGTGACACAAGTCATGCTGATTCGCCGGACACTGCCCGGCCAACGTCGCCCTCTTCGCTTGTGGGAATTCAATCCGGAGGGACCACGAGCTCTCCAGAACTTTATGGGCGCGACGCCTATGGAGATGTATAAATTGTTCTTCGGCTCACAAGAAATGAGTGCGGACCTGACCGAGGATGCTGGTTTAAGCCGCAATCGACCGGATACTCAAGTAGGTGACCTCGCGCCCGGACCTTCTATTCGCATAACTAACTTGCTTTTAACAGTGCTCCTCCTTTTATGCAGGAGTGGATAGCAAAGGCGAAGCTGATCAGGTGTCCGGCTCCCCTTCCCGAGACCAGACTGGATCCCGAGCTAGTCAGGATGCTGGAGGAAGCACCTTTGGAGGGAAATAAGGGGGAGGACGAGGAAACCGTGGCCTCTTCGAAAGAGGCCCTCCCGAAGGGGGGAATCGATAATTCCTCTCCTAAGGGAAAGAAAAGGGCCGCCTCTGATGACCCAGAGACCGTAGCCTCGAAGCGAGGGAAAGAATCTTTGTCAGAGGACCGAACGTCGGGGAGCCCCTCGGTCGAACTAAACCCTAAAAAGGACCAGCTCTCCAGCGGGCCGTGAGTAGAGGAAGAGTTTTTCTTTTAAGAGAGATCCTTGATTTATATCTGAGATGTTTTAACCGAAACCTTATTTTGTAGTTCGGACCTCAGCCCTTCTCAGCAGAACTCATCCTCGGGGGATCTTCTTCCGGAGATGATGGAGAGCGGAACGCCTCCCCCCTCTGTATCGCCTAGCAAGGCGGGCGACACCGAAGTGTCATCGCGGGGGATTTCTCCGGATCCGCAAAGGGCGGATGGTGCTGCCCCCCAAGGTTCTCCGTGGCCGGCCTTTGAGGAAGGCCATGGGACGAGTCCGACACCATCTGGTGTTCGGTCGGAGGAGCTAAACACTCTGCTGGGGCGAGCCTCTGTCTCAGAGGAGCACCGTGCGTTAATGAGCACGGTGATTGAAAAGATTTCATCCGCAGAAAGCGGGTTGTACGAGGCCGTCAAGAGTTTAGTAGCAGGCCTTGAGGTACGTTTTAAATAACGTATATTTGAATTGATTGCACATAAATAAAATGCGCCCTGTGTAGATAGTAGCCCCTGAGACTCTGTGGGTCGTAAAGATGTACGGCGTGCAGAGGATCTTAATCCCAGGTCCTTTAAGTGGCACCTTTATGTGTAGGTGGCTGATTGTCTGGAGTCAAGCCGGACTTGAGAATTTGCCGAACTGAAGCGACAACTTGATGAGGCAGAGGCCGACATCGTGCTTGTTAACAAGCGGTTTGATGATGCCCAAGGTACTTAAAATGATTGGGCGATTGGTAGTAAGATGAGCTTTATGTCAATATCTTACCGTGTTTATGCTTGATGCAGATGGTGCGGCCGCCGTGGAAGGTCTTAGGGCCGAACTCGCCCGAGCGAAGGAACAAGCCAGAAAAAGTGATGCGGCTGCCGTAAAAGCCCTTGAAGAGCTGAAAGCCGAACAGGCTGCCCATTGCCGAAGCAAGGGTGAAATGGCTGATATGGACGTAAAGTTAAAGAGCGCTACTGACCGTTGCAAGCTTCTTGAAGAAGAAGATCGGGCGAAGCAAACGAGCTTGGAGAAGGCTGTTGCTGACGCCAGGGATGCCCGCTCTATAATGAGAGCGGCGAAGGAAGAGCTGCGTTAAGCCGGACAGATTGCGGATGGAAAGCCCTTCTCGCTGCGGAGAAAATTTTGTGATCCGAAGTTTGCCCCGTTAGACCGGATGTGGAGTATAGAAGACACCTATCTGGATTTGGCGGCTAGTGCCACTGATGCGACCGAACACTTTCGAGATAAAAAGGATCACGAAGTGGAGAAGCTCTTTTGGTCGCAATTCGTCAATCCAGAACGTCCACTGGCAGTGGACGATCGCCTGGCCCAATGGGCCGAGCTGAATAGGTTGTCCGGACTCGCCATGAAGTGCGTCATGGATCGTGTGTGTCCGGGGAGATCGAAGCCGAAGAGCTATTTCAGCTTGGTGCAGCAATTGCTGGATGTGGTGCCACGTGTCGATGCTATAAAGAGGTCAGCGTGCGTAGAGGGCGCTCGGCTGGCTCTTGCCCGTGTCAAGACATACTGGGCAGATATGGAGCCCACCATTGTTGCGTCCCGGGATTCGGATAAAAGCCGAACGCCTGCCGAGCACTATTTTGAGGAAGTCCTCGAAGGCGCTCGCGTAATAGGGACGCAGTGCTCGAAGGATGTTATATTATGATAGCATATGTAATCATAAAACAGTATTTTGATAAATCATAGTGGCATTTTTTAGACTTGTGCCTTCAAGTATGAAAAACACCTCCTGTGCGGCCGTTTTAATATATAAATTATGAAAGATTGCAGTCGTTGGCTTCAGCCCCCACGCACATAGTGCGGGGGTGCGCGCAGAAGACGCATTTTCACACTTAACCCAACGTCTTGGTCCTACAAAGGAGGTGATAGCGCAGCGGGCTAGGCAACCGGACTATAATGCTTTAACACTTTCACTTAGCCATAGGAGCTTGACAGTGGGACTCTTTAGGTAGCCCTTTAGTGGCGACTGCGCTTTGCCCGAGTTCGGAGCGCGTTCGTGCCTGACCGGAAAACGGCCCTTCGTCAAAGTGGAGGAATTCGATAAATCCCTATGAGTCATCGAGTGGCGACCAATCTCGCGCTACATCATGACAGTCGGTTTTCGGCTTTCTCTACTGAGGTGCTCACCCGGCCGAACCGGGGCACAATCGCAGTAGTTCTCCTGGTGCTACCTTAGCCGATAGAGCGGAACATAAGGTGGCCGAACTCAGGAGCCGGGCAACCCAACATATGACCAAAATCATGATTCGGAGCTGATGCATATAGTGCCAAAACTCGCGACGCCGGACACTCCCTAAGGTGTTCGGTCTTTATCAGTACGGGTGAGGCAACACCCTTAAAAAAGAGAGCCCCTAGTGTCCAGGTACAAGCAAAAATTCTGGCGTGGCCACATGCCAAAACGCCAGCCTCCTCCTTGGTTATAGTAGAAAAAACCAGGGGATGTATGGCAGCAAGAGACAGTAAAAAAGGTTTACGCAGGGTCTTAATCTGAAAAGAAACCTAAAGACGGGTCCCTACTGCAAGTCTGCGCCTGTGTCTCCACTGTGCTGTGTCCTGGACGGGCGCCTCACGACGTTCATCTGTAAAAGAGAGGAACTGAATTGAAAATGGGTTGTGCGGAATAAAAAGATAATAAACAAAATATAAAGTAGAAAATGTATTAAGTTGAGCTTTATTGTCTCTGCGTATAGCCCCTGGTACGGGGGTATATGGCGTTTACGAGCCTGCGTTGATGACGGACTTGTGCCGAACTCGTTGAGTCCGGGTCTGTAGCCTTTGATGACTTATAAAAAAAAGGTCTTTTGGCTGGCGAGGCCACTTTATTGTGCGGCTGTTTAAGCGGCCGCACAGTCCTCCATTTGGAGGGGGCGTATTTTAGTGTGCTCCCTTTAAAGAGATGATGCCTCGTGGACCGGGCATCTTAAGTGTGAGAGATGCGTAATGTGGTATTGCGTTAAAGCGAGCGAAAGCTCCGCGCCCCATTAGTGCTTGATAGCGACTTGGAAACGGGACTACATGGAAGGTCAGCCTTTCGCGACGAAAGTTATTGGGAGAGCCAAATATGACCACAAGCCGGAGAAAACCCATACAATGGGTGTCCGGGCCTGGTGCTACCCCTTGAAAGGAGGTTTTGTTGTGGCGGATTCTTGTTGTGTTGATGCCCATGCGGTGGATTGTATCCTGATATATCAGGTTTAGTCCACTGCCGCCATCCATAATGACATTGATAAACTGGAATCCCTCGATTATTGGATCCAGTATCAGGGCAGTCCGGCCTGCGTTTTTGATATTTCTAGAATAATCTAGCTGATAAAAAATGATTGGCTTTAGTGACCAGTGGCGGGACTCCTGAGGGGAAAGTTTGATTGTACGTACCTTTATGGGTGCCATACGTTTTGTGACGTGAAGTAAGTTCACTGTTTTGACTTCGTGCGGGAAGTTCTTTTGTTTCCTGGTATTCTGCCTTTGGGGTTCGTCCTCTTCTTCACTTGGTGTGTCGAGCCCCTTGTGTTCGACGTTAAGCTGTCCGGATTGTTTAAAAACCCAACAATCTCTGTGGGTGTGATTGGCAGGCTTCCCAGGAGTACTGTGTATCTGACATATTCTTCCCAGGATTCTATTTAAGCTGGACGGATCATCCCTGTTATCCTGAGGGGGTGGTTTTGTTTGATTTTGCCGCGAGCTTTTGAATCCCGCATTGACTGTCGTGCTCTTCGGATTTTTGCTTTTGATTCGGCGGCGGTCCTTATTTCGCCGCGGTTTTCTGTTTCCATCTCTGATTTCTGATGTACTTGGGTCGCTGGGGCTGCATCGTGCCAACCAACTGTCCTCTCCTGCGCAAAAGCGGGTCATGAGGCTTGTGAGTGCGGCCATTGTTCTTGACTTTTCCTGGCCGAGGTGTCTGGCGAGCCATTCATCTCGGACATTATGCCTGAAAGCTGCTAAGGCCTCGGCGTCCGGACAATCCACAATCTGATTCTTTTTAGTAAGGAATCTGTTCCAGAACTGTCGCGCTGATTCTCCGGGCTGTTGAGTTATGTGACTGAGATCGTCTGCGTCCGGAGGGCGGACGTAGGTTCCTTGGAAATTTTCTCGAAAAGCGTCCTCGAGCTCTTCCCAACTTCCAATTGTGTTTTCGGGAAGGCTTTTAAGCCAGTGCCGGGCTGGCCCTTTAAGCTTAAGGGGTAAATATTTAATGGCGTGGAGGTCATCTCCTCTTGCCATATGTATATGGAGGATATAATCCTCGATCCAGACTCCGGGGTCTGTTGTTCCATCGTATGCCTCTATGTTGACGGGTTTGAATCCTTCTGGAAATTCGTATTCCAGTACCTCATCGGTGAAACATAGGAGGTGTGCGGCGCCCCTGTATTTGGGTGTGCCGGATTCTGATGGTGGAATTTTTGCATTGCTTGTGAAAGTTTGCTTTCTTTGCCTGTAAATGGACCTGGCTGGGCCCTGGTGCGAGTCTTTGATTGGGTCGCATGCCGCATTAAGTGCGGTGCCGCTTGCCTTTTTATAGTGGCCGTGGGGTCGTCTATCCGACCGTGCGGTCTCCTGGTCGAATTCGGGCAGTAGTTTTCTTGTCGGATAGCTTTTGGTGCGGCGGCTGACGCCGTATTTGTCTGCGGTCTTGATTACTTTGCTCCATCTTGTTTTGAGTGCATCTTCCGCCGTCTTCAGCTTCCGCTTCTGCTTTTTCAGGCTACGTGCCGTGGCAACGAGCCTTTCGTGGAGATTCTTCTGCTCCATGGTTTTGTCCGGTGTGAGATTGTCCGGAGTTCTGTTATGGTCAGGAGAGGGCTGTCCGTCCTCTCTATCCATGCTGCCCTGTTCAGGCGGCTGTTCCGAGGCAAACTCGTTATCTACCGGCTCATCCTGCTCTAGGGCTGGGTTTTGATCGAGGCGGGTTTTGGCTCGGCGTTTACGTCGCCGTTTTGACTGCTTTTCGGAGGTTTTACCTCTTTTTTCTCCCCCTTTTTCTTCGTTGTCGTTTCCTTTAGGGGTATCCACCATGAATACATCATTAGGTGGGGTGGAGGCCCAGTGCCCTATAGGTGCTGGTTCCAATTCATCTCCTCCCTCGTCGTCTATACCGTCGAAGTCTTCGGATCCGAAGTCGAGCATGTCGGTTAAATCTTCGACAGTGGCTATTAAGTGGGTGGTGGGTGGGCTTGGAATTTCTTCGTCGTCCGAACCCCAACCTCGCAGGCCATAGTACGGCCTAGGCTCTCCTGATAAAGAGAGATACTTGAGAGAATTAAGAATATCACCAAAAGGTGAGCGCTGAAAGATGTCCGCGGTGGTGAACTCCATTACAGGCGCCCAATCAGATTCGATCGGCAGGGGCACGGAAGGCCCGGAGTTCAGAGAGGAGTCCAGCTCCTTGGAGTTGTGAGCCATGCGGAGTGCGGGGCTGGCGTTCGGCTCGATCGCCTTTGAGATCGCAGCCCCTGAGGTGACGTCCAACCGTTCATCCTCGGAGAACACGGCGGGCTCTGAGTTGGGGATCGAGGCCGGAGCGTGTGCGGCCTCCAGGGCACTGTTCGGAGGCAGAGCTATATCATGCCCCTCGAGATAGTGCCGCGCGCTTGGCTGTGGCTCGAATCCGTCGAAGATCAAGTCTTCGCGGATATCCGCCGTGTAGTTTAAGCTTCCAAACCTGACTAGATGGCCAGGGGCGTAGCTTTCGATCTGCTCCAAATGACCAAGCGAATTGACCCGCAGAGCGAAGCCGCCGAAGACGAAGATCTGTCCGGGGAGGAGAGTCTCACCCTAGACCTCATTGTTGTTGATGATCAAAGGAGCCATCGGGCCTAAAAGCGACGACACAGAGGAACTCTCAATGAAAGCACCAATGTCGGTGTCAAAACCGGCGGATCTCCGGTAGGGGGTCCCGAACTGTGCGTCAAGGTCGGATGGTAACAGGAGACAAGGGACACTTTATTTTACCCAGGTTCGGGCCCTCTCGATGGAGGTAAAACCCTACTCCTGCTAGATTAATATTGATGATATGGGTAGTACAAGAGTGGATCTACCACGAGATCAAGGAGGCTAAACCCTAGAAGCTAGCCTATGGTATGATTGTGTATGATGATGGTTGTTCTACGGACTACAACCCTCTAGTTTATATAGACACCGGATAGGGTTAGGGTTACACAGAGTCGGTTACATTGGTAGGAGATCTTGAATATCCGCACACCTAGCTTGCCTTCCACACCAAGAAAAGATCCTTCCGGACACGGGACGAAGTCTTCAACTTTGTATGTTCATAGTCCTGGAGTCCGGCTGAAGGTATAGTTCGGCTATCCGAACACCCCCTAATCCAGGACTCCCTCAGGAGGTGAGATGTGGGTGGATTTACCGTTCTACGTCTGTAGAGCCCGGCCCCGCGCGTACCTCACCCAGTGTTAGCCTTTCGAAACTAAGGAGTGAGGGGCTACGTGACCAGTTATGCTCCTGAGTCGCGATGCTCAGGGGTCCCCCTTGACGATCAAACGGCCTTCGTACCTTGGCTCCGCTCAGGGAGAGACGCGTGACAAACCAGGCCCGGGGGGCCCTGGCTGGGTGGCGTGCGTCTAGGCGTGACCCAGGCGCAGCCCCCGTGCCCAGCCCCCTCGCGCGGCACTCCCGAGGGGAGGCGTTACGATGAGGCTAGACACTGAGCTCTAGGCTCCCTGAGGTTGATGCGGCCCGGGGGCCACCCTCAGTTGTTTATCACCAGCGCGGAGCATAGCGCTTCCGTATGTGCATGGGCATAGCCGCTCCTCGGCAGTGTCGTCAGCCAGCGGGGAGCATGGTGTTTCCACTGGTAGGTGGGAGGGGGCTCCCCTCCGGGAGGATCCCCCGGGGCGTGTACAGCCCCGCCCTGACACGTGACTGGCATGGTAGGGCTTGGCGAGGTGTATCTGGGCACCCGTGAGCCAGCACGGGACTCACGGGGCCCTACCTCCAGGCGGGTTGCGCCTGGCACTGGGCCTTATCTTGTGATGTGTTCCTGCAAACTCGTTTAGATGTCGGCACTCTACGTCCTCGGGTCCCGGCCCTCGAGCTGGTCTCAGCCGTCGCTGGTATGCCAGGTCGCGATGCCGTGGACAAGGCCAGAGGGTGAGGGCTGGAGAGCCAATAAGAGCCCTAAGTCGCGATGCTCATGTACTCCCCCTTTAACGTGCAAGTGGTCGACATGGAGAAGAAGAGGTGTCATGGACCGGCATCAAATAATCAAGCATGGTGGGTCAAACGCATAGCCGGAAATAAACGCAAAAGGGATACATGCCGCTGGGTCTGCCCGAGCGACTTGGGGATGATGCAGCCCGAGGGGCGCCCCCAACAAAGTAAGCTAACAACATGAAATAAAAGGGATACATGCCGCGGGGACGGACCCACGCGGCCTGGGAATAATGCAGCCCTGGGGGGGCGCTCCCAGCTGGAAATGAAACTTGAAAGATGTCACCTGATGATGTTGAGGACGAAGGAGTGTTGGTGTAGCAGACTCGGTGGGCTGCGGAAGCCGATCCTCACGAGCCCCCAGGCCCAGGGGCCTCGCAAGGCTCCGGAGGTGCTGGTGGCTCCTCACGGACCATCTCCATCTCCGCCAAGGCTGCGGAGCGCCTGGCCTCTTGAGCCTCCGTGATGCCCCTCATGAGGCGCTGGTACGTGGTAGCCGCGTTCGGCAAGCCGTAAGGCATGCGAATGTAGTTGTGCGGTGGACCTTCGCAGCGCCCCACTCGCGAGGGCCAGATACGCTCCAGAGGGGCGACTCGATTGAGCCCTGGTATGTCGATGCAGACGCGTAGCCCACCATCCTCGCCTCGATGGGGAGCCACAGCTGGTAGGCGGCGGTCGCCTCTGTCGGGGAAACTGATCCGCGAGCACCTATAGGGACAGAGCCCCTTTTCGGTTCGGCGGGGGGCGGAGGTCGCACGAAGAGCGGATCGAGGCGAGGCACACGAGTGGATTTACCCAGCTTCGGAGCTCTCCGGAGAGATAATACTCCTACTGCTGCTTTGTGGTTTGTATTGAGTTCTTGCTCGGGAGCGCTGAGTGCTACAGTACGCACCAGCAGCTAACGAGACCGAGCGTGAGTGTTTTTCTGTTCGTCCTCCCCCTTCTACATTGTGCATGGGCCTCCTTTTATATGCTAAAGGGGTCACCGACAGGTGGCAACGTAGGCAAGGGCAAAAATGGAAAAGGTCCTGCGGTAGGTACAGCTACCTACACAGTGCATCATACCTAACCCTCACGGCAGGGGACAAGGGCATTAAATGAATATCTACGTCGCCCAAACAGTGCAGAAAAGGGACCGTCAGGGACGCCACCGCTCGCCAAGATGGCGATCTTGTCAGCGCCGCTTGCCACAGTGTACCCCTGGCTGCACAGCCTCCCGCCACGTACGCTTGGAAGGGTCCGAGAGCGACATGTTGGTGGATGCGCTGGAGCGTGGGTACAGAGTGGTTGCTCGTCGCGGCAAGCGCCTTGCCGCGGCCGTTGTCTTGTCGCGTCCGGAAGCTTGTCGCTCACCGGACCCTGCTGGGACGCGTGGCGCATCGCCGCAAGTTCCTTGAGATGCCCTGGTTGGCCTTCCTGGCAAGCTCCTCTTGCCGGGGTCTTGTGCCTTGTGTGGCCTTCCCGGCAAGCTCCTCTTGCCGGATACTTTTCTCCTTGGCTTAAATACTTCGTTCTTGAATGGCTCCAAAGGAGCCACAGAGGATATTGGCGGTCACCCGGCAAGCCTTGCCGCGGGGCGCTGCGACTGCCCGTGCACAAGTTCGGGATACTAGGGTACCCCTACTCTAGTACACCGACAGGAGCCCCCGGGCCTGGGCCATACACGGTGCCGAGCGTTGTTGGGCCAGGCCCAAAACAGGGCACGGGCACGCGCGGCCTGGATCACGCCGTATCTTACTCCGTATCCACCGCGCCCTCCCCGAACGGCACGCGTCGATTACGGCATCATGGGAGAGGTCGTGGGTGGTTTCTTTATTCGGAAAGGCGGAACGTCCGCCCCCTCCCCCCTATAAGCAGGGGAATCAGGGGCAGGGGCGCAGTTTTCGAGGCGTCCACTCCCCATGATCACGGGGTGAGGAGAGGTCGCCTCATCCGTCGCCTCGGTTTTGCACGCCTGCCACGCGGCTTCCATGCGCTTGGGGTGGCGAACGGTGGAGGCGGGGAACCGGGCCGTCGTGGGTCGAGGCAGCGGGCCGGTCCCAGTTCCCTGCTCCTTCTGTGTCTTGATTAGCTGAGCGGGGCGGCCGAGCCCCCACCCTGTTCCTTTATAAGGAGCGGGGGGGGGGAACGGAGGTCCGCATTCTTTCATCTCCTCTTTCCTTCAGCTTCTGCTCCCCTCTCTCTCATTCGCCATGGAGAAAGGGAACCCTGGTCCTTCAACGGTGGCGGCGAGGGTCGCCGCTAGACAACGCGTCCCTCCTTCTCCCGCACTCGTGGTGGCAGAGCCAGTCGTAAGGGGAAGAGGGAGGGGGCGAGGCCGAGGCGCTCGGGGAAGAGGTGGACGGGGCGGCTCGCCGGCCTCGCCTCCGCCAGCGGTTCCTCCTCCCATGGCGGACCATATTGGGGACGACCCTTGCGAGTTCTTTGTCAGGCTGCGTCGGCCGCCTCATCATCGCCTTCGTCTCCCGACTCCATTTGCGTGCGAGATGGAGTTGGATCCGCCCGAGACACTGAGGCTGCACATGAGGGGCTGTGGAATCAGCGGTACGCGAGTCCGTGTTGACTTCCCGGGCCCTAATGTGATGTATCTTGGTCGAGGGTGGAAGACGTTCGCCCGTATCCACCGCCTGACGGAGGGGCTCACCCTCCATTTTAAGCTGATGGAGGGCGGTCTCCTCTCCGTCAAGGTCTTCGGGTGCTTCGGGACTCGGGCAAGGTGCTGCGTGGAGAGCTCCTCCGATAGCGAAGACTCCTCCTCGGGCGGGAGTGACGAGGAGGACAGCGGCAGCGACGACGAGGGTAGCGGGCGGCAGGATGACGGGTCCGACCAGGTGTCGGGCGCTGCTCCGTGCGGCACCGGCGACCCCATCATCTGTGTCGCCGGCTCCTTGAGCTTCTCGGGGTCGTCTCCTTGGGCGGCTGGCGTAGGGAGGCTGCAGAAGAGGAAGAGGGCAGGCGGCAAGGCCGTCAACTCGGAGTACGTGGGCACGACGCCCTCGACAGCGTGCTGACGTCCTGACGCCTCGTCTTCGAGCCCTGCCTCCGGCGCCGCCATCACCATCCAGCCTTTGGACGACCACCAAGATGTTCTCTTGGTGTCTTCTGCCACCTGTAGCTCGTCTAGGCGCCCCTTTTGCCCTTTTCGCCTCCTTGACCTACCTCCTGAAGAGAGGGACAAGAAAGGGATTACGGGCACCTTATCTCTTTTTAATTTGTAAGCCCTCGGGCCTTAGCTGCATTTAAAACTTGTAATCCCATCATTCATGTTTTTCATTCTCTATGAACTGTACCTGAGTGGAATGTTTTTTTGTGAAAAGGGGATGCTTGCCGGGTCACTTGTCTTGTGGGTGGAACTCACGTCAAGGAGCAAATCCTTAATATCTTTAAGATAGACACTTCTTTTCCCGGTAGCAGGCCCTGTCGTCTTCCCACGTCGCTCGACCTTTCTCACGCTTTTGGTGGAGGCAGGGATGAGGCGGGTTCAGGCTCCTCGTTTCGTCCCTTTGCTGCCGCACCTACGACCAAACCTGGCCCCAGGAACGAGCCCTAGGGCCTAGAGTTAGGGGAGCACGGTAGCTTTTAGGAAGAAACGAGGTTTCGCATTCCTCAGTCCATAAGAGAATGCATGATAAGGGATGAAAAACTTATCTGAGATTGCAGCCCCCGGCAACTCTGGTTTGTCGTGGGTGAGTCTTTGTACTTGCAGCCCCCGGCAACACTGGCTTGTTGGGGTCCAGATGCTGGTCCGTCCTTCTTCTCCTTTTCGTCCTCAAGTGGTCCGGTCAGGATATGCGAGCCCTGCGAACCAAGGGAAACGAAAGAACGGCAAAGGGACGCAAACTCGACCTCTAAGTTAGGAGTTAGCCACTACTAAGCACTATCAACCCTAACCAAGGACGAGACTCGATCTAGCGTGCATGCTATAACTTAGGGCGCCAGCGCTTCACTCATGCTCAGGGTCTGCGCCTGGCTTTGTACAAAGGATTACATGCAACAGCGGCAAGACTTGTACAAAAGTTGGTTGCCGGAACAGGGTCCGGCAACCGCGCCTTACGGGTAAAACTTACTAAGATGCTCGATGTTCCAGGAGTTTCTCACCGGAATGCCATCTTCGGTCTTAAGGCGGACAGCGCCAGGCCTAGTGACTCGTTTCACCCGATAAGGGCCTTCCCACTTCGGCGTCAACTTGTTGGAATTCTTGGCGGACTGAACGCGCCGAAGAACAAGGTCGCCTTCCTCGAGACTTCTGGCGTTAACTTTGCGGCTATGGTAGCGGCGCAAAGCTTGCTGGTAGCGAGCAGCTCGTACAGCAGCCTGAAGACGGTCTTCCTCAAGGAGCAGCGCGTCATCTTGTCGCAGCTGCTCTTGCTCAAGCTCATCATAAGCGAGCACTCGAGGCGACCCGTATACGAGTTCCGTGGGGAGAACTGCCTCTGCTCCATAGACTAGAGCGAAAGGTGCCTGGCCAGTGGCTCGATTTGGCGTCGTCCTGATCGACCAAAGAACCACTGGCAGCTCCTCAATCCAGTTTCTTCCGCACCCGTGCAGCCTGTCGAAAGTCCTGGTCTTGAGTCCACGCAGCACTTCAGCATTTGCCCTCTCCGCTTGACCGTTGCTCCTGGGGTGAGCAACAGAAGCGAAGCAGACCTTGGCGCCAAGATCTTGGACGTACTGCATGAAGGTGCGGCTCATGAATTGCGTGCCGTTGTCAGTGATGATCCTGTTAGGGATCCCGAAGCGGCAAACAATCGACCTGAAGAACTTGACTGCTGACTGTGCTGTCACCTTCCTCACTGCTTCCACTTCCGGCCACTTTGTGAACTTGTCGATTGCGACGTACAAGTACTCAAAGCCCCCGACTGCTCGGGGGAAGGGGCCGAGGATGTCGAGCCCCCAGACCGAAAATGGCCAGGATAAAGGGATCGTCTGGAGAGCTTGAGCTGGCTGGTGTATCTTCTTGGAATGAAACTGGCATACTTCACACTTGGTTACTTGTGCAGTCGCATCCTGGAGGGCTGTCGGCCAAAAGAAACCTTTCCGGAAAGCTTTGCCGGCAAGCGCTCTTGCGCCAATGTGGTGACCACATATGCCTCCATGTATCTCTGCCAACAGCTTCTGTCCATCTTCCCGGTGAATACACTTCAATTTCACATCGTTGAGTCTTCTTCTGTACAGTGCGTTGTCGACAAACTGGTACATACTTGACTGCCGGGCTACTCTTTCCGCTTCTTCTTGCTCTTCGGGAAGTTCTCCTGTCTGAAGGAAACGGACGATCTGCGGTGCCCATGCTGGAGCTTGTGGCTCGACAACAAGGACTAAAGGCATATCTGCTGCTGCGGGAACATCCGCTTCTATGGCGAGAACCCGCGGCTCAGCCGGAGCTTGACGTTCCCCGGCAAGCTTGCCGGAGCAAAATTTGTCGGGAGCGTCTGCTTCGACGGAACAAACCCTAGGGTTTGCCAGAGCAGACTGCTCCCCAGCACTCTTGGTGTTGATCTTGGGGACCTTCTTGGCAGCGGCTTCGGGAAGCTCTGCCGGAAAATAGTCACCAGAAATCAACTTCCTCTTCTTGACCTGTCCAGTTGATGGCGTCACAGACGGTTGAGTCAGCTTGAGCACAAAGATCCCTGGTTCCACAGGTAACTTAAGTGCTGCGCACTTTGACAGGCCATCGACAATGTCGTTCTGAGCTCTTGGAACATGTTCCATCTGTAGGCCGACAAAGTGCTCTTCTAGCTTCCTCACTTCATCAACGTAAGCTTCCATCAACGGACTCTGATAACTCTTATTTATTTTGCGGACGACAAGCTGTGAATCACCCCTGACAATGAACTGCTTGATCCCAAGGTCTGCCGCGATCCTGAGACCGGCAAGCAATCCTTCATACTCTGCAGTATTGTTTGTTGCTTGCTCCTTGGGAAAGTGCATCTGGACTACGTACTTAAGGTGCTCTCCGGTGGGTGCGACAAGCAGTATGCCAGCACCGGCGCCTTGGAGTGAGAAAGCACCATCAAAGTACATCAGCCACTCTTTGCTTGCTTCCTTGACGGGGATGCTCGTTTCTGGAATTTCTTCATCTGGTGTTGGCGTCCACTCTGCTATGAATTCTGCCAATGCTCTGCTTTGGATAATTGAAGTGCTCTCAAAATTGAGGCCAAAGCTTGACAGTTCCAGTGCCCACTCAACAATCCTGCCTGTTGCTTCTGGATTCTGCAGTATCCTCTTCAGCGGAAAACGAGTGACAACTGTTATCTCATGTGCTTGGAAGTAATGGCGCAGCTTTCTCGAGGCCATGAGAAGGCCAAAAAGTAATTTCTGCACACCAGAGTACCTTGACCTAGCCCCCTGCAGAAGGGAACTGACAAAGTAGACTGGGCGCTGCACCATTTTCTTCTGCTGTATCTCTTCGCACATCTGCACAGATCCATCTTTGTCGGGACCAAAGCTTGTCGGGGAAGCCCCCTGCTTGTCGCTGGATGTGCTTGCCGCAGTTGCTGGCTCATCATCAGCCTCCCTCTCCGCTACTAACGCAGCACTAACCACTTGATTGGTTGCCGCCAGATACATCAGCAACTTCTCTTGTGGTTTAGGTGCGACAAGTATTGGAGTGGAGGACAGGTATCTCTTCAAGTCCTGCAGCGCAGCCTCCGCTTCCGGAGTCCATTTCATTGGACCTGCCTTTTTTAATATTTTGAAAAACGGCAGGGCGCGCTCAGCAGACTTAGAAATAAACCTGCTGAGAGCCGCCACGCAGCCGGCAAGTCTCCGTACATCCTTGACGCGCTTCGGTGCTTCGATCTGCTCAATGGCCTTGATCTTGTCGGGATTGGCTTCAATTCCCCGATGAGACACGAAGAACCCGAAAAGCTTGCCGGAAGGGACTCCAAACACGCACTTCTCGGGGTTGAGCTTGAGGCTGATCTTGCATAGATTTGCAAAAGTCTCTTCTAAATCTTGAATCAGAGTTGCTTTGTCCCTGCTCTTGACCACTATGTCATCCATGTAAGCTTCCACATTTCTGTGTATTTGCGGTTCAAAAGCAGTATGGACTACCCTTGCAAATGTTGAACCAGCATTCTTTAAACCGAAAGGCATCCGTATGAAACAGTACGTGCCACATGGAGTGATGAATGCGGTTTTCTCCTCATCCTCTTCTGCCATGAAGATCTGATGATATCCTGAGTATGCGTCAAGAAATGAAAGCAAGTCACATCCAGCCGTGGAGTCAACAATCTGGTCAATGCGCGGCAAGGGAAATGGATCTTTGGGACAAGCTTTGTTAACATCGGTAAAGTCGATACAAAGTCTCCACTTCCCGTTTGCCTTGTGCACGACTACAGGATTGGCCAACCACGTAGGATGGAGCACTCCTCTGACAAGGCCTGCTGCTTCCAACTTCTTGATCTCTTCTGCTATGAATTCTTGGCGCTCCACTGCTTGCTTTCTGACTTTCTGCTTGACGGGCCGCACATGAGGACAGACGGCAAGGTGGTGCTCAATTACTTTCCTGGGAACACCGGGGATGTCAGACGGTTGCCACGCAAACACATCGACATTCGCCCGCAGGAAAGCAATGAGCGCGCTTTCCTATTTAGGGTCGAGAGTGGCACTGATGGTGAAAGTACCACCAGTGCCGTCCTCCTTGGCGGACACCTTCTTGGTCGCTGGCGGAGCTGCCATTGTCTTCTTACACTTGCCGGTGGAGCTCGATGGTGCGTCCTCGACGGTAGCGCAGCACTCCGAAGAGGTGCGCTTGCCAGAGTGGGCATCAGAACTCTTGCTGGACTTGGTCTTTTCTTCCCCCCGGGAGCTTCAGCGGCAAGTGTCTCGAGATCCGTTGCGGCTGCTTCTTCCCGGTAGATCTTGTCGGCACAGATAAGAGCATCTTTCTTGTCGCCAGGGACAGAGATGACACTTATCGGTCCTGGCATCTTCAGTATGTTGTACGCGTAGTAGAGAGGCCGCCATGAACTTGGCGAGCGCTGGACGGCCGAGAATCCCATTGTAAGGCAATGGAAAATCGGCAACGTCAAAAGTGTTCCTCTCAGTCCTGAAGTTCAACTCGCTGCCAAATGTCACCGGCAGCGTGATCTTCCCCTTCGGCTTGCTCCTTCCCGGGTTGATTCCTTGGAATGTGCCGGTCTCTTCGAGATCGCTGTCAGGGACTTGGAGTTTCCGGAGCACAGCGGAGGAGATCAGGTTCAAGCCGGCCCCGCCGTCCACTAGCATCTTAGTGACCTTGAGGTTGCGGATAGTTGGCGAGACCAACATCGGCAAACATCCGACCGCAGTTGTGCGATCAGGGTGGTCCTCAATATCAAAGATGATAGGCGTGCTGGACCATTTCAGAAGCTTGCGTGACTCAACGGGTGGTTCTGCCGCATTGACTTCCCGCACCCACTGCTTGAGTTGGCGGTGTGAAGTATGCAGAGAAGCACCACCGTCAACGCACAAGACCTCTGTGGCTTTCTAGAACTCCTACTCACTGGTCTCGTCATCATCCATGTCTTCGTCATCGTCGTCATCTTCGTCCTTGTCGCGGCCGCGGGGAGGTATGTCTCCTTGCCGCTGCTTGGCTTTGCCGCGGCGTCCTCCCCGTCCGGTGCGCTTCGTACCGGATCCTCCAGCACCTGATTGGGCTTTCTCCTTGTCGCATCGCTCGTACTCGGCCTTTTGCAGCTCGACAAGCTGCTCGACCTTCTTGCAGCTCTGGAGGTCATGGACCTTGGTGCGGCGGATCTTGCAGTACTGTTTGTTGGTGCCGTCCTGCTTGTCGGCGGCCGCCACAGCCTGGCAGTTGGCGCATGCGGCAACCTCCTTGCCGGAGCTACCATCTTTGGCTTTCTTGGCGCCACCGTCGTTGCCGGACTGCTCAATAACTAGCACGTCTTTGCCTTTCCTCTTCCTGTTGTTCCGCCGCCAGTTTTTATTTGCTGCGGCAGCATCCTCGCTGTCATATCCTCCTGCTCCTGCATCCTCTCCGGGAAGTTTCCTCCCTTCCTCAGCACGTGCACACTTGTCGGCCAGGGCATACAGCTCGCTGATGTCTCTGATCTTGCACATCGCCATGTCCTCCCGCATCCTGCGGTTACGCACGTTCTGGTGGAACGCGCTGATGACCTCGGCAGGGTGGACATCCGGGATGTTGCGTTGCACTTGGCTGAATCTCTGGATGTACTTGCGCAAGGGCTCTCCTTCCTTCTGGGCAAGCAGGTGAAGGTCACTCTCCTGGCCATGAGGTTTGTGGCTGCCCGTAAAGGCGCCGACAAACTGATGGCATAGGTCTGCCCAGGAAGATATGGAGTTTTCCGGCAAGTGCATGAGCCAGGACCTGACGTTGGGTTTGAGCACCAGCGGGAAGTAGTTGGCAAGGATCTTGTCGTCTCGCCCCCCGGCAGCCTGCACCGCGATGGTGTAGATGCTGAGGAACTCCGACGGATGCGACCTGCCGTCGTACTTCTCCGGTACGTCTGGCTTGAAATTCTTCGTGCTGGGCCACTGGACTTGCCACAGCTCATGAGTAAACGCAGGGCAACCTACCGCGTACGGCAGGTCGCCTGGTTCCCCTGGCGCACGCATGTCGATAGTGGGCCCAGCGCGCTGGTCTGACTGACGTCGCGCTTCTCTTCGGCGCTCGATGCGAGTACGAGTGTCTTCTTGCTGTCGTTCGTGAAGAACTTGGCGTTGATCGCAACGAGCTCGTGGATCTCATGAAGCAGTGGAGTCGCTGTCGCGGTGGACCCGGCGAGTCGGCGATCTTGGCCTTCAGGGCAGAGAGTGCATGGTGGTTGCACCCTCACCGGTCTTGTCGCCATCGGGTCGCGCCTGGCTGACTTGCCGCGGCTGCGACGTAGTCGGCTGCCGTGGAGTGTCGCCGTTGGCGAAGCCGACGAGACTCTGAATGGTGGCCCTCCAGTCGTCGATCTTGTCTGGCGTTGGAGGGAAGTCTAGGAGCAGTTGTGCTCGCGCCAAAGCTTCTGCTGGAGTGGCGGGTAGCGGTGGCGAACGGTGCAAGGAGCAGGATATGCTCGGACTTCCAACGATGTTAGAAGGAGCAGTATTCCGTCCAGGCGACCGTGCCTCGCTCGAGCCAGCATGTTGGCGTGCATGATGGCCTTGAGCGTCTCGGGATCCGCCAGCTCGATTTGGGTCCAGCAAGCGTATGGTACCGTGAGTACCATGACGCTGCCGGTCCCGCGCCTCCTGAGATGGGCGCGGAGCATCAACGGACGCCCGGTCGTCGTGGGAGCCTGCTACGCCGCCAACGGGCAGCGCAGCCTTGTCCTTGGACCTGGCGGCACCGTGGACTCCCTCGTCGACGCCCGTTCTTCCGCCGGCGTCTTCCCCACCAGCCGTTTGCTCCGGCGGTGGTGGGTTCGACGCGGACGGAGCAGCCGCCTCAGAAGCCTTCTTCTTCGGCGCCATGTCGATGAAGTCGATGGAGATCTAGCTCGTGTGCACGCCGGATCAGATTCACACAACCTCGACGCCCCCTACCTGGCGCGCCAGAGATGTCGGGGAAACTGATCCGCGAGCACCTATGGGGACGGAGCCCCTTTTCGGTTCGGCGGGGGGCGGAGGTCGCACGAAGAGCGGATCGAGGCGAGGCACACGAGCGGTTTTACCCAGCTTCGGAGCTCTCCGGAGAGATAATACTCCTACTGCTGCTTTGTGGTTTGTATTGAGTTCTTGCTCGGGAGCGCTGAGTGCTACAGTACGCACCAGCAGCTAACGAGACCGAGCGTGAGTGTTTTTCTGTTCGTCCTCCCCCTTCTACATTGTGCATGGGCCTCCTTTTATATGCTAAAGGGGTCACCGACAGGTGGCAACGTAGGCAAGGGCAAAAATGGAAAAGGTGCTGTGGTAGGTATAGCTACCTACACAGTGTATCATACCTAACCCTGACAGCAGGGGACAAGGGCATTAAATGCCTATCTACGTCGCCCAAACAGTGCAGAAAAGGGACCGTCAGGGACGCCACCGCTCGCCACGATGGCGATCTTGTCAGCGCCGCTTGCCACAGTGTACCCTTGGCTGCACAGCCTCCCGCCACGTACGCCTGGAAGTGTCCCAGAGCGACACGTTGGTGGATGCGCTGGAGCGTGGGTACAGAGTGGTTGCTCGTCGCGGCAAGCGCCTTGTCGCGGCCGTTGCCTTATCGCGTCCGGAAGCTTGTCGCTCACCGGACCCTGCCGGGACGCGTGGCGCGTCGCGGCAAGTTCCTTGAGATGCCCTGGTTGGCCTTCCCGGCAAGCTCCTCTTGCCGGGGTCTTGTGCCTTGAGTGGCCTTCCCGGCAAGCTCCTCTTGCCGGGGACTTGTCTCCTTGGCTTAAATACTTCGTTCTTGAATGGCTCCAAAGGAGCCACAGAGGATATTGGCGGTCACCCGGCAAGCCTTGCCGCGGGGCGCTGCGACTGCCCGTGCACAAGTTCGGGATACTAGGGTACCCCTACTCTAGTACACTGACAACCTCTCATGATTCTTGACTGCTGTAGCTCCTGAATGGCCTTGCTGACGAACTCCTGAGGGTCTGTCCCTCCTTGCCTTACTCCTTCTTGAGGGAAACATGCTTCAAAACACGCCTCCATGTGGTGCCCAAGCGCCTCCCTCGTGACCTTAGCCAGGTCGGTAGCCCTCCAGGGGAGAGCCCCCGAGCCCTGCCTGAGGAGGGCGTCGGGCGCGCTTTCCTATGCGATGGAAGGAGGTTCCCCCTGGGCAGGTGCGGGCCCTGAGGGGCCTGCCTCCTGAGGGGCCGGGCCGGACGATGTCTTCTTCTTATTGGGGGTAGTCTCGGGAAGCCTCCTGCTTCCGCGATCCGGGTCTTCCAGTGATGCGGCCTGAAAGGCTCGTTCCAGGGAACATACCGCGTCCTTCTCTTCACAGGGCACCGTGATGACTCCGCCACTTCCTGGCATCTTGAGGACGTTGTAGCCGTGGTGAGTTACGGCCATGAACTTGGCCAGCGCCGGGTACCCAAGGATGGCGTTGTACGGCAGGAGAATGTGAGCGACGTCGAAGTCGATGAGCTCGGTGCGGTAGTTGTCGCGTGTCCCGAAGGTGACAGGGAGGCGGACCTGCCCAATCGGGACCATGGAGCCGTCGGTGACTCCGGAGAAAGGCTTGGTTGGCTGAAGCTGGTCGTAAGGCACTTGGAGATTGTTGAATGTTTCCACAGACAGGACGTTGAGCCCTGCCCCGCCATCGATGAGGGTCCTGGTGACCAGCACGTTGCTGATGATTGGGGAACAAAGCATCGGGAGGACTCCGGCTGTGGCCGCACACTTGAGCTGATCCGCTGAGCTGAACGTGATGGTGCACGCCGACCACCTGAGAGGGCGCGTGGCTTCGAGCTTGCGAAGGACTGCATTTACTTCGCGGGCGAACTGCTTGAAGATGCGCTGAGAGGCTGGGGCTTGAGCCCCGCCCAGGATGCAGGCGATCGCGCGCGGCTCCTGGAAGCCCCCAGCCCCCTCGTCCTGATGGCGGTCCTCGTTTCTCCTTGGTTGCGGTGGCAGCGGAGGGAGGCCTGCATTGCCTGGCGGGCGATCCTCGCGAGGCTGATCCCTCCAGTCTCCCTCGCGAGGCGGGTCTTGCCAGCGGTCCTAGCGAGGTCGATTGCGCCATCCTTGGCGCGGGCCGTGGTTTTCCCAGCGTCCTGCGTTCCTTCCTCCTCCTCGACCGTAGCCCCGGTCACCGCGGTCGGGGCGACGGACGATCCTTCCTTCTCGCACGGCTCGGAGCTCTTGACATTCGTTGGTGTTGTGGGTGTGGAGGTTGTGGTACACACAGTACCGACTGCCCTTGGTAGACTCGGGCTGATCTCTGCCCCGCTTGGTGTTTGGTTCTGCCGCGAGCACGGCGGTCCCCTTGCGCTTCACATCCTTGGCCTTGGGCTTCTTCTCTTATGGGTTTTCGGCAGGCAGATCGAGGAGGGAGAGACGCCCTTCCTCAGCCCTGGCGCACTTGGTCGCCAAGTTGAATAGCTCCAAGGAAGTGCACAGGTCTTCATGCATCGCCAGCTCCTCCTTCATCTTGACGTCGCGCACGCCGTCGAAGAAGGTGAGATGATGGCCTCCTCGGACACCTTGGGAATCTTGAGGCGTGCGTTGTTGAAGCGTTGGATGTACTTCTGCAGGGTCTCTCCGGGTTGTTGCTTGATGCGGCGCATGTCGCTCATGGCGGGTGGCTGGTCGCGAGTACCTTGGAAGTTGGCGATGAAGCGGGTGCGCATCTCGTCCCAGGAGGAGATCGTGCCTGGAGCCAGGTTCAGGAGCCAGGTGCGGGCCCCGTCCTTGAGCGCCATGGGAAACCAGTTCGCCATGACCTTCTCGTCTCCGTTGGCAGCTTCGATGCCCAACTCATAGAGCTGGAGGAACTCCGCAGGGTCGGCCGTGCCATCGTAACGAGGAGGCAGGTCTGGCTTGAACTTGCCGGGCCACGTGACGCTGCGTAGTTCGGTGGTGAAGGCACGGCAGCCTGCTCTGGCCACGGGAGGCCTTGGGTGACGGAGAGCTTGGTCTTGCAGGTCCCCATGCGCTTCAGCTGGGAGCAGCGCGGGGTCTTGACGTGCGGGAGCAGGAGCATGGTCGCGACGTGCTGGAGCAGGGAGCGCCCGGGCAGCTTCTTGCGGGCGAGGGACTTCTTGGCAGCTCTGCTCTTGCCGCGCTGGCACCTGACGGAGCGGGTTTCGCCCAGGGGCCACGCGCCTTGGAGCCAGGGCGCCTTCTTGAGGAGGAGGCGGCTGGGGCGCCCCCGGAGCTTCGTCGCCCGCGCGGGGCGGGGTGTGGTGTAATGGAAAGGATGGCGCGGGAGAGCCCCATGCGGTGTGGACGAGCTCGGCGACGCGGTCGAGCCATTCTTCGTAGACGTCGTCGACGGGACGGTAGCGCATGAGCTCGTTTGCCGCGATGAGCGCAGCCTGAGCCCCCATGGGTGCACGGAGCGCGTGAAACGAAGAACCATCTTGGGTGAGCGAGGGAGTAGCGGTGCGGCCGTCTTGCCGCACGGACGGATGCTGAGACGGCGCTTGCTGCTCGTTCCCTGCCGGGCCAGTGGCGGCGTTGACGGCATGTGATGGGGAACGGCGAGGACGCCCGCCGACAGGAGCCGTCTGGGCGACGCGGGAAGCGAGAGCGGCTCGGCGCGGGCCCAACGAGCGTCAGACATGGACGCGATGGTCAGAGGAGAACGGGGCGGTGGAAGACAAATTTCGGCGCACCCCTACCTGGCGCGCCAAATGTCGGATTTCGGGTTCCGGCAGACCCTTGAGGTTCGAACACTAGGGTGCGCACGGAGATTTCACCTTCTACCTACCTGCACCCCTCCGCCTCGCTAAGGCCTAAGCTACGGAAAAAATAGCACAAGAGACACAGGGTTTATACTGGTTCGGGCCACCGTTGTGGTGTAATACCCTACTCCAGTTTGTGGTGTGGTGGATTGCCTCTTGGGCTGATGATGATGAGCAATACAAGGAAGAATAGCCTCGCGAGGGTCTGTTCTTGGCTGGGGCGATGAACTGCTAGGAGGAGTTCAGTCACCCTTCTCTCTGTGTGTGTGTGTGTGATGCTACTCGATCCGATCCCAGCTCTTTTATCCGCCTCTACCCTGGGGGTGGCTGGTCCTATTTATAGGCAACGGCCCTGGGCCTCTTCCCAAATATTGAGCGGGAAGGGCGCCAACAATTGGCCATTTTGAAGGGGAACATCTGGTACACTTATCCAGACTAAAGTTGGTCCTCGCCTGCCAAAGGCTCTGGTGGTGACGCTGGCTTGGGCTCCACAACGATTTCCTCCCTGTCGTGGGGCTGGTCTTGGTCTCGTTGCACCGAAACGGATGCCTTTGCTTGATGCTCTCGCCTGCGCTTGCTCCCTTTGCACCAAAGAGGAAAGGATGACACTGCGCGGGCTGGCGCCCGCCTGGCGCCCTTGGTCGTCATGGCTTGCGTCACGGGCACCTCGTGAGGTATCCCACCTTGATCTCTCCGCCTCCTCGTGAGCCAGCCTGATGAGGCCGTGCGTCAGGAAGCTCCGTGTCGTCCGCCCCGCGAGGCTTGGCCCCTCGCGAGGTTCTTGGGTTTGTGTTGATGAAGATGGGTCGTGCTGGGGCCCCCTTTGAGCCATGCCGCAGGCCGCAGGCAGGCAAGTCTGGGGACCCCCGTTCCCAGAACGCCGACAGGCCCCACCTAGTTGCTCCCTCAAGTTGGCATTGGCCCCTGCAAATACAAAGAAGAAGAAGAAGAAGAAGAAGAAAGCAATGAGAAGGAAGTCGTCAGGAAAAGATCCGACCCGACTGCTCAGCAGTCGGCCCGAATCTCGGGGACTACACCCAGTGGGTGCGCTGACGCGCCCCCACTTGAGAATAGAAGATGAAGCACTTACTCCGACTCTCAGTCAGATCAGTGGCTTTCTGACTCAACTCCTGGGCCTGGGAGTTGAAAGCAGCCGCGCGGGAGTTGGGATACTCCTGTAGACAAGACATGAAATGCAAGTAAGAACAAGACGGCAATCAAAGTCTACCAAGAAGTTCCAAGCCACCTACTCAGCAGCCGACTCGGAACTCGGGGACTACACCCAGTGGGTGCGCTCACGCGCCCCCATGGAAGAAATCAGAAGCAATCAACAACGCGCTGGAGGACTCACCCGAATAGCCGTTCGCGTTGTGAGGAACTCTTAGGTGTACTGCTTCATCGAGGCGGCCTAGGCCTGAAGCCGGTTCCGGATGTCCTGCGCCGCCACGTTTAGCACGGTCGTTCCACTGCCTGGCGTCCACCCGGACGAGCTGTCGCTGGCCGCCTCCGAGTCCTGGGCCGACGTACCGAGGCCCGCTGTCTTTTGCGGCCCCGGCGCTGAAGTCGCCCCCTCCGCGCGGCGACGAGACGGCGACGAGACCACGAGATCCGCCCCCACGGTCGGCTCGCCCCCAGCCGGCTGCGCAGGCGGCGCCTCAGGCCGGCTCCCTTGAGCCGTTCCGGTCGGCAGCGATGGCATCGACTCCCTCTCCATCACCGGCTGGCCATGGTCGGCCTCCTCCGACGGAGGCACGGGGATGTCGGGGGACGCGGTGCGAAGGGGGATGACGAGCTACATAGGCTGGGTCTGCAGGGCCTCCGCCTCTGTCTCCTCGGCCGTGGCCTCCGCTTGGGCCTTGGCAGCCACGTCGGCCCGCGCCTCCGCAGACTTCTCCCTCACCTCCCGAACCGCCCTATGCTCCTCCGCCTCCCACTCCTCCCGCGCCTCCCGCAAGTTCCGCTTCGTCGCCTCTAAGAGGTCGGCGCGGGGATCCACACGACGGGAGCTCGAAGACCCTCCCGCGGTTCCAATTACGGAGGCGGCAGAGACCCGCTCTAGAGAAAGCGGGGCCATGTTTGATAAGATAAGAGGAAGGCTTAGAAGAATTTCAAACAAAGAGAGGCGTAAGAGAAACAACACTTACACCGAAACCGCCTGCGGCTGCTTCACCACCTTGCGGAAGTGAGCCGCCTTCGCGGCCGCTTCGTCCCGCTTGGTCGCCGCCGCGGTGCCCTTGGGTTTCTTCGGCCGACTGCCAAGTGGGTTGACACGGCCCGACGCTTCTGTGCGCCGCCACGGGCAGCCGGCGCGGCAGATGGGCCCGCACCTTGATGATCGAGCACCGGCTGGCGGTGCGGAACGACACCGACCTCATCATCGTCTGCCCAGTCCTCGAGGGCGGCCCCGAGCCCCGCGCCGCCTGCCTCGCCGCCTTCCCCTACGACGGCGTCTTCCATGGCGGCCGCCCCCAGATCCGGGTCATCAACGTCGTCCACCATGCGGTCGGGAAGGAGCTGGTGCTCCACCCCCGCAGCCCCGGTTGCCGGCGGAAGAAGGGGGTTCTGCTGAAAACAAGCCGACTAATCAGAAGTCGGCCATCGTGAACCTGGCAGCAAGAAAATAAGAAAAGAAGAGAAACTTACCACAGGCGGAGGGTTGGCGCGAGAATACGGCTCCTTGCTGTACCGCCATTCCTCGGCGAGCTTGCTGTTGGAAATGTAGTTCGCCATATAGGACACCTCGACATGCGGCATCTCCCTGGATCTTAGTCAGCATGGGTCGAAGCGGGCGCTCATCTGACAAATCATGTGAGGCCGGCCCTGCAGCAGGAGCACTCGGCGCTCCATGAAGGCGGCCACCAAGTCGGCCCCGGTTAGGCCCTCCGACTAGATCATCACCCGAAGCCGGGCAACGGCGGCGGCCCCGGCCTGAGACAGTGACCTGGCCTGGTAGCCCCATGAGGGCTGCCTCCTGGCCGGCAGGCCGGCTACGTAAGCCGGCAAGTGGATGAAGTCGCCTTGCAGGGCGACGTTCTTCACGTACAAGTAAGACTTTTGCCAAAGCTTCACCGACTGGATTAGCGGGATGGACGGAAACGGATTGTTCTCGCTCGTCCACCTCATGGCGATGAAGGCTCCGCATGGGGCGGCCACGCCCGCAACAATGGTGCCCAGCTTGCACTGGAAGATTTCTCCCCAGAGCTCGAGAGTGGGGAGAACGCCCAGAAAGCCCTCGCACAGGGTGACGAAGGCTGACAGCAGCATCACCGTGTTTGGAGAAAGGTGATGCGGCTGGAGGCAGTAAAATTCGAGGAAGGACCGGAAGAACCCGCTCGCCGGCAGGCCGAAGCCACGCAAGCAATGCGAGCGGAAGATTACCCGCTCGTCCTCCTCCGGTGCCGGCGAGATCACCCTCGCCGGCGCGAGACGGACCCGCATGTAGCTTGCGCCCGGCAGCCGCCACATCCGTCAGAGGAAGTCGACATGGTCATCATGGACGTTGGAGCCGTCCCAAGAACTCGACAACGCCATGGGGACGGCGCGGTGGTGAGCAAAGGTGCGGCGGTGAAGAGGTGCGCAGCCCTGCCACGGCGGAACGACGGCGAGCCAAGAAGATTGGCAGAAGAGCCGGGCAGCGGCAGGAGGCTGCGGCGATGAAGAAGAAGAAGAAGCAAGGGGCGGAGTGAGGGTGAGCGTGCGAGCGTCTGCCGCTCCCCCTCCTCCCCCCTACTTATAGCCTCGTACGGCGAAGCCGAGGAGGCGAGGCATGGGGGAACGTGGGATTAACTGCGCCCACTCCCCCACATCACGCGATTATTGCGCCTTAACGGCGTGCGGTAACCGCCGCTGGAAGGCGTGCGGTCTGTCCGGGCCACAGAGGATCCACGCGTGGGCCGAGGCCCGGTGGTGGCGGGCCCCGGACTGCGGCGACGTCCCGTCACGCGCGTGGGCTGGCAGGCCCTTCCAGCAAGAAGATGCCACGTGGCGCGTAGGCGGCGAGCGGTTAGCTCGCAGCCTAGCCCGCGCAAATGCCTGGTTCCCGCCTTCCAATTTCGAAACCACCGAAAGACGGCGCACCAAATTAAAGCCGGCCCCGAGCTGCCGACTCCTCACGATAGAAAGATGATTGAGCTTCTCGTCTTTTTTTGGCCTCGGAGCCCAACCAGCTTCAGGGACTACTATCGGAGTAAATGACCACGGGTAGCCCAGCCGGCTCCCCCTGGCACTTCAAAAAAATTACAAGACATTCCAGCCTTCATGACCCAAGGCGTGGGGCCGCCTACCTCCAGCCGGCTACCCCTCAAGCCGGCTGGACGAAGGCGGCCCGGCCCCAAAACCTCTCAAAGAAAACCACAAGAGGGCCGGCTCCAAGAAGCCGGACACGAGAGGGCCGACTCCCAAGAAGCCGGCCCCCAACGGACGGCCAAGATCGTGCCCTCCAAATCTGCACCCACATAACGGCGATAAGATGGGGCGTGGCTACAGTGAAGCCTGCCGCCCCCGAATCCCGGTACGTGCATGGCCACAGTGCGCCGTACGGGGCAGCCATCACCCGCCGGGCGCAGCACTGTTGCCATGTTGACCATGATGTCACCCACGGCGAGGTGTCAGTACGACCCGAGGGCGGCGGGCCCCAACAGACGAGAAGACACCCGAAGACGGCCAGGCCTCCCACAGTCGGCCTGGGGTGAATCCGACTCCGAGAGGCCGGCTGGCCCCTTCCCTCGAGGCAGGCGCCTCATTAAGAAGACAAGACGGGGTAAGGCCACAGTGATATGCCGCCCAGCGGCGGCACCGTAGCCATGCTTACCACGATGGAGCCCACGTCACCAGCGGTGGGGCAATAGTAACCAGCCCCCGACAAGACCCCCAAGCGGCAGGGCCGGCCTGTCAACCAGAAGGCCGGCAGTTGGTGGGCCCCAACGGCCGGCGGAGAAGCCGGCAAGCATAGACACAGACAGCTTGGGCCCATGCCCAGCTGAATTACCATTGTACCCCTGGGGGGTAGGCCTATATAAACCCCCCAGGGCGCCAATGCAAGGGAGATCTCTTCTTTTAGGAGTTTTAGACAACGCATCAAGGGAGGAAGAAACCTAGCCTTGCCCTTCTTCTTCCTCCCCCCAAACAGCTCAAGGAGCCTCTTGTAGCTACTTGTTGATCTAGTGACCATGCGGAGACCCCGCAGAGCAGCAGTAGGGGTGTTATCTCCATGGAGAGCCCCGAAGCTGGCTAAGATCCGCCGGTGTGCATGTCTTCGCTGTCGGTGTCAAAATCGGCGGATCTCGGGTAGGGGGTCCCGAACTGTGCGTCAAGGTCGGATGGTAATAGGAGACAAGGCACACTTTATTTTACCCAGGTTCAGGCCCTCTCGATGGAGGTAAAACCCTACTCCTGCTAGATTAATATTGATGATATGGGTAATACAAGAGTGGACCTACCACGAGATCAAGGAGGCTAAAACCCTAGAAGCTAGCCTATGGTATGATTGTGTATGATGATGGTTGTCCTACGGACTACAACCCTCCGGTTTATATAGACACCGGATAAGGTTAGGGTTACACAGAGTTGGTTACAATGGTAGGAGATCTCGAATATCCGCACACCTAGCTTGCCTTCCACGCCAAGAAAAGATCCTTCTGGACACGGGACGAAGTCTTCAACTTTATATCTTCATAGTCCTGGAGTCCGGCTGAAGGTATAGTTCGGCTATCCGAACATCCCCTAATCCAGGACTCCCTCAGTAGCCCCTGAACCAGGCTTCAATGACGACGAGTCCGGCACGCAGATTGTCTTCGGCATTGCAAGGCGGGTTCCTCCTCCAAGTTCTTCAAAAAGATTATAAAC
This sequence comes from Aegilops umbellulata, assembly GCA_032464435.1. Lineage (NCBI taxonomy): Eukaryota > Viridiplantae > Streptophyta > Magnoliopsida > Poales > Poaceae > Aegilops > Aegilops umbellulata. Next base: position 340,974,523 of record CP136058.1, read on the forward strand.
ACCACAGAATAGTGTCCGGCTCTGCAAAATAAGTTTCCACATATTGCCATACAGAGAATAATATTAACACAAATCAAATCTGCTGACGTATCCCACAGTGCGTCATAACATTGCGGCCAAGCCTTCTATAAATTGTTTTCATCGTTCCACCTCAGCTCGTATAGCAAGGCAGTTTCCTTGGCACGTCTTGTCGAAGCAGAGATCGTGTGCCCCCCTCTAACGGGATTCTCATTAATACGGACATGGGTAACCCAACCACGCCATTTACCGCGGCGTTTGGGAGGCAAGTGAGTTTTATTAGGTAGGTGAGGACGCCTAACCGCACCTGCTTATATAAAGGGATAAGGATTCACCTTTTTAACCTACGCCTTCTTCCTCCTTTGCCAATCCATCTCTCGCGCACTCAAGCTCCAGCGCCCAAGTCCGCTCTTCTTCCTCAACCTTCTCCAACAATGTCCGGAGCGGGAGGCAAGTGGATGGTCTCCTCCGTTACGGAGGCTCAAGTAAAAAGGCTAAGGAAAGCCGGATACTTATCCAAGGATATACCGCATCGGCTTCTTGATAAGGGGCAGCTTCTTCCTACCCCAAGGCCCCATGAGAGGGTAGTTTTTCTCCCCCACTTCCTCCGTGGACTGGGCTTTCCACTTCACCCATTTGTCCGGGGGCTCATGTTCTACTACGGCCTATGTCGTGGATTTGTCACGGCAGATGTCCTAGTGAGAGGACTTAGTCGTGGAGCCATCGCAACGGGTTAGCTTGAAGGGGTTAAAAGTGGACACAAGGACACGGTTTTTATACTAGTTCGGCCCCTTCGATGAAGGTAAAAGCCTACGTCTAGTTGTGATGGGATTGATGGGTTTCGAGGGCTTAGGGAGCGATAAGCTTCGCCTAAACCTCGAGTTCTTCTTCTCTGTCCCAAACCGCCGTCGGGTCGTCCCCTTATATACACGGGTGACGCCCGTCGGTCTGCAAAGTCCCGACCTCCGGCTTATAAACGTACCCGGGTCGGTCTCTCTATTCCTAACTTACAATACAAGTTTACCCCAGGCCGGTTTACACCATAAACCTTTAAACCGATTATAGGCCTTGGGCCCTTCTATTTCTCCTTGGGCTTTAACATCTCGGGTCTATTGACGGAGGTAACCCGGGCCCTGCAGGCCGGTTTACCCCAGATAGCAATATCCCCAACATTAGGCCCCAGATTGATTTGAACAGGTTCATGTCAATCCTTAATAAAAAATTTCTGTCTTTCAAATGTCTTCCAGTAACTGTTGAACCGCCGTTTTCTTCGTCTCCTTTTACTGCGGTGAACCGATATGACGTCAGTGCGAAGTTATCGTCTCCTTTTGCTAATCCGCAAGAATCAGGGCGACGGCTGGGCTCCCGAAATCTCCGGCCCCTGGATTCGCGCGCCTGACACGCGCGTCGCGCCTTATAAATAGGACTTGAAGGCCATCTTCCTTTCCTCCCTTTCGTCTCCTTCTTCGTCTTCCTCGCGACCCAGACCTCGGAGCTCCGCCGCCGCCGTCAGCCACCGCATCAACTCCGGCCGCTGCATCAACCTGATCGGTCCAGAGCACCGCGGCGACCTTCCACATCCGTTTGGATCCCGGTAAGGCCTCTGTTCTTCTGCTTTTAGATCTGTTCTAGGGTTCGTCATCCTGTTACTGTTTCTTGCTCATCCCCATAGCAGCTTTTGCGAACAGATGATGATACCTGTATCGTGATTTGTAGTCCCTCTCAGCAGTCGCCATAAATCTGTACTCATCTCCTTAGATCTCACTCTTTTTCCTGCTTGTCAAACTTACGTTGTTCTGCTGTGAGCCAAACTTCATATTTTTGTTTCTTTTTCGCCCTAGCTGTAGATCCATTGCTTTGAACGAATCCATACGGGATCTGTTTCTGCTTGCATATTCACAACTGTTAGATCTGGTCGGTTTAACTCTTAGCAAAGCGAACAAACCGATCCACACATCCATTAGTCCCCTTGATGAACCGCTGGTTGATATCATTGTAGATAACCTGACTCTATATAAGAGCATCTTCGGTTTACACTCACACTCGTTCTTAAACCGGAACACCTTTGTCTTGTAGATTTTCTCATGGCAAAACAGGTGTACGAATGCAACTGGGTTCCCTCTCGCATCACTGAGACCCAACTGAACAACTTAGTTCTGACTGGCGCTTTGAACAGCAAAAATGCCATTCATTGGAGGGTTCCAGGAAACGAATGTCCTCCTACCCCACAGAATGGAGAAGTGGTGGTGTTTGCGGATCACCTGGCCCGGGGTTTTAATCCACCCGGTTCAAAATTTTATCGGGACGTCCTTGCTAACTTTAAGTTGCGCCCACAAGATGTTGGTCCAAACTTAGTCACGAATATCTGCCATTTTCAAGTGCTTTGCGAGGCGTACTTCCAGGAGGAACCTACTGTAGAGCTGTTCCGGGACTGCTTTCATTTGAACCGACGTACTGAATTCACCGACGGCCCTAATATGGAACTGGGTGGTGTGACGATTCAAAAGAGGAAAGAGGTGACTTATCCTCACGCCAAGTTGCATAGTCATCCGCAAGAATGGAATCACACTTGGTTCTATTGCAAGGATACTTCCCCTGCTGAAGAAAATCCACTGCCCGGCTTCCGTCCAGAGAGACTTAGCAATACACACCCCTTCCCTCAAAGGCTAACCGCCAAAGAGAGGAGTAAATATGCCCCTCAGCTGTCCAAGCTCAGAGCCTTCATGGCTAACGGTTTAACGGGGGTAGATCTTGCCCGTTGCTGGATTTCATGGAGCATCCTGCCTCTTAGCATCCGCTCCGGTTTAATGTGCCAATACACGGGCCGGGTTGATGATCCTTTGAGGCACTGCAACATTCAGCTAACGGAAGACGAAGTCACCGAAGCTGTGAAAAAGATGCTGAATGAACCGGAATATGCTTGCGCCCGAACCGGCCTGCTTCCATTTTGTGCCACAAACAAGCCACCTGCTGTAAGCACTTCCCCTCTGTCTGTTATAGAATTTATGATCTCCTTATACACATATTGCTAACTCCAGTCCTTTCTGACACAGGGAGATGATCCGTTTTGGAGCAAGAAGTTTCAAGAGCCGACCGAAAGGGTAACCCGACCAAAAACGAGGGTGAAGAAACCCGCTCAGAAAAAACGGAACACCGCTTCCTCTACCCCGGATTTAGAGGGGGATGATGTGGGTAATCCGGACCTTGGGGTAGACCTCGATTCAGTTGGCTTACTTTTTATGCATCTTATTGATGATGATATTTGTCAGGACGACGCTGAAGCGAGCAATGCTGAAGGCCCAGAGGTAACTATTCTTTCTTCTGACGCCGTTCCTTTGCCTTTGAAAAAACCTCGCCAAGCAAACCGGAAAATTAAATTTTCTCATGCTCTTGCTTACTTGGATCCCAAATTTCTTGTGAAGACCCAGCAACATGAAGCTCGACGCACCACCCGGCATAGCGGCCAGGTAGTTACCTCCGCCGGTTTACCGAACAGCCCGGTTCGGAAACGCCGCACAGAGGTCTCCGATTTATGCGCTAGCTTTCCTCCTAAAACAGGTTTAATTCGTCAGCCTCTTAATCCATCTGACTCCGATTATCAGGTCACCTCCCATTCATCTTCTGGTGAATCCTCAGCCACTCAACTGCCACCGCTGAAGACAGTTATTGGGTAAGTTGGACCGACCACAACATATCTCTGTATGGGTCTCTTAACCCATCTTACACCGTTTTTTCAATCTTTGGGTTTTTTCCAGGGCTAAACCTAGACCGAGCAAGAAGGCTCGTCTGGATAACCCGGCTGAAGGAACTGCCGCTCCTGAACCGGAGAAAACTCCTGATGCTGATGCTCTGGGTCGTGAAGATACTCAGAATTATCTATCTCCGCAAGATGACACCTGCGCTGAAGAAAGGACTACCGAACCTGCCAGCCGTACTGATCCGCCTGCCAGTCCTGTTCGGGTTGAGGAATCCATCCCCCCTTCTGGAATTGTCGATAAACCGACAGGGCCACTGCAGAGCAGCGATTCCAAGGATGATGATGTTGTGATTACCGGCATCGGTCACTCTGAACCGGGGAACACTGCTACTTTAGCCAAGCATACTGCCAAGGACGAAATCTCGGCCATAAAGGGCAAATGGGACCTTGACTCCTCTACGTACGCCGCTTTAAGCGCCCCGGATCTTTATTCTGGGTACCTGAACCGACTGTACACCAGTCGGGATTATGAAGCTGGCATGATCAAGATGATGAAGGAGAAACTTGAGGTAACTCCCTTGTGCTTCATTCCATTGCAACTTAGCTTATCAATATTTCCAAACCGAGATGGTAAACCGGATCAGGCTGCCTTGACAATTAAGGTCCGGTTTAGAAAACCCAAGGCTTCAACATAGGTCATAACCAGAAAACATCATCAGATAACCATTAGCCCCCAAGTGCCAAGTTTAAATACTTGTATTAATCTTGGGACTTTTTGTAATGGAAAACTTGCGTTAAAATCAAGTATGCATTAGCCCCCAAGTATCGAGCACATAACTTGCTTGTGTGGTTGATACTTCCAAACCGTGCAATATTTTCTGAACACTGTTGACGACCTGCTGCAGGGGGATCTGAAGACCAAAGCGAAACAAGTCTCGGACCTTCAGGAAATCTAAAAAACCCAACAGGCTGAAACTGAAAAAGCGAAGGATGAATTGGCCAATGCCTTAACCGTTATGGAACAGCTGAAAGAAAGCCGCAAAAAAGAACAAGCTGATTGGGCTACTGAGAGAGCTCTTTTGACGAAGAGGGCTGAAAATGCCGAAGCTGCTCTTAAACCGGTGGTCGATGAATTATCCACCGTGAAGCGACAAATACACTCCATGACCTCTGCCGTCTTTGGTAAACTTTTCGACGCCCTTCTTCCAATTTGTACCTTGTCTGCTACATCCTATGTCCGGTTTGTAATCCATCTTGAAACACTGCAGGCTCACGTATTGGACACTTGGGTTCTGATGTGCGGATGAAACTCAAAGCTGCTTATACTCTGATTGAACAGTTGTACACCGGAGCACAAAGAGCTATCACCACTGCATCGCATAACAACCCTGCGCCGTCTCTGATTCAAGACACGTTAAAGAGGCTGTCCATGCTTCCAGCCCGGATTGAAGAGTTGAAAAGATCAGCTGCTCGAACTGGAGCCATCACTGCCTTGATCCGGGCCAAAGCGTGGGTACCAGATTTCGATCCTGTCGAAGCGGCCCAAGGATACCCCAGCTTGAAGGAAGACGGTTCAGACTTTGGTGAAGACGATTTGAGGGCGATAAACCGGGCGGTGCGCCCCCTAGCTTGTCAATTGGCTGAGGAAGCAGATCTGTCACATTACCAAGCCCAGTATGATAACCAGAATAAGCGAGTAGCTGCCCCGGTCCCTGAAGCAGAAAATCTTATTCCTCCAATCCGTAAGCATACCTATGCCCCTGACATTGAACCGTCTTTGCTGATTCACGAAGAAGCTGTCTTTCAAGCGCTAATGGGAATCGACTGGACCACTGCTGATTTCCAGCCAATGGGTAGCCAAGAGGATGCGGCGCAAGATGATCCCCAGCCTTCGAACCGAGGCGGCGAACAGGCGTAATCAACGCTCCGGTTCACCTTAATTGGTGACGTTTAATCCGTCAACGAACAATATACTCAGGCACTACGTTGCCTTGTAATAAGATAGTTTAATACCTCTGCATTTGAATGTGCCTTCGCGCACGGGTACTGATGCTCTTTCCCATGACGTTTTCCAACTTTGTTTCCTGTCTTTACTGAGTACACAAGATCTTTCGACCCTATGAACCGTGCTGCGCCTTTGCCAAACCGGGCAACTTGCCTCTGGGTTAAAGAACGGACCAGGCTATGTCAGCTGAATCGGTTTAAAAATACTTGACGTTCCGAAGAACAAAAAACACCACAATAAAGGCAGAAAACAAAAACCAAATATGAAAAGGCAACGCGATAGTAAAACGCATGCAAATAGTGGTTGCTATGAACCGTTCAGAAGGCGTGACCATCGTCAAGACAAAATAAACCAAGCCCCCAAGAGGTGTAGCTACGGTTTAGGTCGACTAGGTTCCTAACTGAATCGTGGCAAATATGCCGGTCAAATGGCATTGCATTGGTTCGGATTCGACCAAGCCCCCAAGTGACTCAGTGGCCAAGGGCCGATCAAGTGGCATTGCGTTGGTTCGGACACGACCAAGCCCCCAAATGATTCATTGGCTAAAAAGCCGACCAGAAGGCATTACCATCATCAAGACATGACCGAGTTCCCATAAGGCGTAATCTACGGTTCAAGTCGATTAGGTCCCCAACTGATTCAGTGGCAAATGTGCCAGCCAGAAGGCATTACCGTCGTCAAGACATGACCAAGCCCCCCGGAGGTGTAGCTACGGTTCAGGCCGACTAGGTCCCCAACTGACTTTATAGGGATAGCTATGTTCTCTTTGGTTCGAATACGACCTATGTTTGAACAGGAAGCCCCGTGTTTGAATAGCTATGTTCTCTTTGGTTCGAATACGACCTATGTTTGAACAGGAAGCCTCATGCTTGAACCGGGATATTGAACCGGATATTAAGAGCTTCACAGCCTTGTAGGAGACATCTTCCCTTGAACCGGCCTTTAAACCGGAATCTATAATTTGAACTTCTGTGAAGCGACCTCCAGGGGTAAACACACATGATGTGAAGAACAGCAGAGACCCCGCTTTACTCGAGGCTCCGGTTTATTGTATTAATCATAATATATACATGGTCATGATATGTACATAAACAGAGCCCAAGGCTCATGTATAATAAGGTCGAAGATGAGCTATGTTCCACGTCCTGCTGGTTTCCTCCTCTGATGTGCGTGAATCCTTGCGCTCTCGAATATCAATCAGGTAATATGACCCATTATTCAGATTCTTGCTGACCACAAAAGGTCCCTCCCAAGGCGGGGATAATTTATGCTGATCAGACTGATCCTGGATGAGCCGAAGCACCAAATCCCCCTCCTGAAAGGTTCTGGTCCTAACCCGACGGCTGTGGTAACGGCGAAGATCTTGCTGGTAAATCGCTGAACGGGCAGCTGCCAAGTCACGCTCCTCATCCAACAAGTCAAGAGCGTTCTGCCGTGCCTGCTCATTGTCCGCTTCAACATATGCTGCCACGCGAGGTGAGTCGTGTCGTATATCACTTGGGAGAACCGCCTCTGCTCCATAGACCATAAAAAACGGCGTAAACCCCGTGGATCTGTTAGGCGTGGTGTTGATGCTCCATAATACAGACGGTAGCTCCTCCACCCAACAACCCGGCGTCCTTTGCAAAGGGACCAGAAGCCGGGGTTTGATACCTCTCAAGATCTCTTGGTTCGCTCGTTCTGCCTGACCATTAGACTGTGGGTGCGCTACCGAAGAAACATCAAGCCGTATATGCTCCCGTGCACAGAACTCTTTCATGGCCCCCTTGGATAGATTGGTACCATTATCTGTGATGATGCTGTGTGGAAAGCCAAACCGGAAGATCACCTTCTTTATAAACCGAACCGCCGTGGCAGCATCACACTTACTAACAGGTTCTGCCTCCACCCACTTTGTAAATTTGTCAACCGCCACCAGTAGGTGGGTCTTCTTATCTTTGGAACGCTTAAAAGGCCCAACCATATCAAGCCCCCAAGTCGCAAACGGCCAAGTGATTGGAATCATCCTCAATTCTTGAGCCGGTATGTGTGCTCGTCTGGAAAATTTCTGGCAACCATCACATAACCTGACCAGGTCTTCTGCATCAGCATGAGCAGTTAACCAGTAGAAACCGTGGCGGAACGCTTTAGCCACCAATGATTTTGAACTGGCGTGGTGGCCGCAATCCCCTTCATGTATTTCTCGTAATATCTCGCACCCCTCCTTAGGGGATACGCACCGTTGCAGCGCTCCTGACACGCTGCGATGATGTAACTCTCCTTTGAAAATGGTCATAGACTTGGACCGTCGTACTATCTGTCGAGCCAAGCTTTCATCTTCTGGCAACTCACCCCGGTTCATATATGCCAGATAAGGGAGCGTCCAATCCGGGGTGATGTGAAGAGCCGCCACTAATTGAGCCTCCGGATCAGGAACAGCCAACTCCAGCTCACCGGGCAGCTGTACCGATGGGTGATACAATACATCCAAGAAAACATTGGGTGGGACCGGTTTACGCTGAGAGCCCAAGCGGCTTAAAGCGTCCGCTGCCTCATTCTTTCTGCGGTCCACATGGTCCACTTGATAGCCTTTGAAATGCCCGGCCACCATATCTACTTCACGTCGGTATGCAGCCATGAGCGGGTCCTTAGAATCCCAGTTGCCAGATACCTGCTGAGCCACCAGATCCGAATCACCAAAACACCTAACTCTGCTCAGATTCATCTCTTTAGCCATCCGAAGACCATGAAGCAAAGCTTCATACTCAGCCGCATTATTTGTACAGGGGAACATTAAACGGAGGACATAACAAAACTTATCTCCTCGTGGGGAAGTTAAAACGACTCCAGCCCCCGAGCCTTCCAATTGCCTGGACCCGTCAAAATGAATAGTCCAATAGGTGTTCTCTGGCTTCTCCTCAGGCGCTTGTAACTCTGTCCAATCGTTTATGAAGTCGACAAGTGCTTGTGACTTTATAGCCGTCCGGGGCACGTATCTTAAACCGTGCGGCCCAAGCTCGATAGCCCACTTAGCAATCCGACCGGTCGCCTCCCGGTTCTGTATGATGTCACCCAAAGGAGCAGAACTGACCACCGTGATGGGGTGTCCTTGAAAATATTGCCTCAGCTTCCGGCTTGCCATAAAAACACCATATACCAGCTTCTGCCAATGCGGATACCTTTGTTTGGACTCGATAAGTACTTCACTGATATAGTAAACCGGTCGCTGAACCGGATGTTCCTTTCCAGCCTCCTTTCGTTCTACCACCATCGCCACACTAACCGCTCTGGCATTCGCAGCAACATATAACAGGAGTGGCTCTTTATCTACAGGGGCTGCCAAAACTGGCGGATTGACTAGCTGCCGCTTCAAGTCCTCAAACGCTTTATCCGCCTCCGCACTCCAGACAAATTGATCCGTCTTCTTGAGCATTTGATACAAGGGGATCGCCTTTTCACCGAGGCGACTGATGAACCGGCTTAACGCTGCAATCCGTCCGGCCATGCGCTGAACATCATTGACGCATTTCGGTTTGGCCAGGGAGGTGATGGCTGTGATCTTTTCCGGATTAGCCTCAATTCCTCTATGGGATACTAAAAACCCCAACAACTTGCCTGCAGGCACACCAAAAACACATTTCGCCGGGTTGAGCATCATTTGGTACACTCTCAAGTTATCGAAAGTCTCCTTCAAATCGTCAACCAGGGTCTCCTTCTTTCGTGACTTGACCACAATATCATCCACATAAGCATGCACATTACGACCAATCTGCTAGTGGAGGCAATTTTGCACACACCGTTGATAAGTAGCCTGCGCACTCTTAAGCCCGAAGGGCATAGACACATAGCAGAAGGCTCCAAAGGGAGTAATGAACGCCGTCTTCTCCTGGTCCTTAACTGCCATCTTGATCTGGTGATAACCCGAATAGGCATCCAAAAAACTCAAACGCTCGCAACCTGCTGTTGCATCAATGATTTGATCAATCCGGGGGAGAGCAAAAGGATCCGCTGGACAAGCTTTATTCAAGTCTGTGTAATCCACACACATGCGCCAGGTGCCGTTTTTCTTAAGAACCAGCACCGGATTAGCAAGCCATTCGGGATGAAAAACCTCAATAATAAAACCAGCTGCCAGGAGCCTGGCCACTTCCTCACCAATCGCTTTACGTCTTTCTTCGTTAAACCGCCGTAAGAACTGCTTTACCGGCTTATACTTAGGATCCACATTAAGGGTGTGCTCAGCGAGTTGCCTCGGTACACCAGGCATGTCAGACGGCTTCCATGCAAAGATGTCCCGATTCTCACGGATGAACTCGATGAGCGCGCTTTCCTATTTTGGATCCAAGTTTACACTGATGCTGAACTGCTTGGATGAATCGCCAGGCACGAAGTCAACAAGCTTAGTTTCGGCCGCTGACTTGAACTTCAAGGCCGGATCGTGGTCCGTAGTTGGCTTTTTTAATGAAGTCATATCCTCTGGATCAACACTGTCTTTGTACTGCTTTAGCTCCTCCGTAGCACAAACCGATTCTGCATAAGTCGCGTCTCCTTCCTCGCATTCCAAAGCGATTCGACGGCTGCCATGAACCGTTATAGTGCCCTTGTAACCCGGCATCTTAAGTTGCAGATACACGTAGCAGGGCCGTGCCATAAATTTCGCATAGGCTGGCCGTCCGAACAAAGCGTGGTACGGACTTCGGATTTTAACCACTTCGAACGTCAGCGTCTCTGATCTGGAATCGTGACTATCGCCAAAGACCACTTCAAGGGCTATCTTACCGACCGGATACGCAGATTTGCCCGGCACCACCCCGTGGAACACGGTATGGGTCGGTTTGAGATCCTTATCCACCAGTCCCATGCGACGGAAGGTCTCATAATACAAGATGTTAATGCTGCTCCCTCCGTCCGTGAGCACCTTGGTGAGCTTATAACCTCCCACCTGAGGCGCTACCACCAGTGCTAACTGACCCGGATTATAAACCCTGGGAGGATGATCTTCTCGGCTCCATATGATAGGCTGTTCCGACCAACGCAGATAGTGAGGCGTGGCCGGTTCGACAACACTGACTGCCCGCCTCTGAAGCTTTCTATCTCGTTTATCCAAGCTTGTAGTAAAGACATGATACTGTCCACCACTCAACTGTTTCGGGTTGTTCTGATAACCTGATTGCTGCTGTTCGTAACCACTTTGATTACTTTGATTATTTCGGCTGTCCTGTCCGCCCGGATTACCCTGGAACCCTGGACCGGAATTTCCGCCACCGTATCCTGATCCGGAACCTGAACCACCGCCGGAGCTGTGATCATATTGGAAAGTGTTTGAGCTTTTGAATTCCTTCATGATATAACAATCCTTCCAAAGATGGGTTGCTGGTTCCTCTTTTGTTCCGTGCTTCGGACAGGGCTGGTTTAAGAAAAAGTTCAAACGCTCCGGATTAGGACCGGGATTTGCGCGGAAACTTGGCTGTTTCCCCTTACGCCGCTGGCCTTTATTCTGTGCACTTGTGCTGGCCACCAAGTCCATGCTCCCGTCCGGTTTACGCTTACCTCCGCCTCCATTACCTGCCGGCCGATGTTGCTGGCCTTTGGTGTTGCTATTCTTCTTTCCCTTCCCTGCTTTGTCATCACCAGAGTCAGGATCCTTGGTACTGTCAGAATCCGCATACTTCACTAAAGCGGTCATGAGCGTTCCTATATCTGTACAATCACGCTTCATCCGGCCCAGCTTTAGCTTCAAAGGGCCAAACCGACAGTTGCTTTCCAACAGCACCACGGCGGTGTCTGCGTTGATGCGATCTGATGAGTGCAAAACTTCTGATACCCGCCGTACCCAATGGGTAGTTGATTCCCCTTCTTGCTGAACGCAGGCTGCTAGGTCAACTATCGACATTGGCTGTTTGCACGTGTCCTTGAAATTCTTGATAAACCGGGCGCGCAATTGGGCCCATGAACTAATTGAATTAGGCGGTAAGCTCTTTAGCCAAGTCCGAGCCGTTCCTTCTAACATCATAGTAAAATACTTGGCACACGCCGTGTCATCCACATCCAGCATCTCCATAGCCATTTCATAGCTCTCCACCCATGTCTCCGGAGGCTGATCTGCCGTGTAGTTTGGTACCTTGCGGGGGCCTTTGAAGTCTTTGGGCAGGTGTACGTTGCGTAAAGCGGGAACAAGGCACGGTACTCCCAAAGAACTGGAGACCACCCCCGGTTCAACCGTAGCCGCTGGGAAGATAGGTGTAAGCTGACGAGCCTGATGCTGCGCTGCTATTCCGGCCTCCCGCGCACGGGTGCGATCCATACTCTCCTGAGCATTGTCGACGCCTGCCGGGTTGTTGCCGCGGAGCGCTTCACGCCTGGCATTGCTTGAAACAGCCGGCTCCTCCATACGCCTACTATGGCTCCTGCTGGGGCGAGGGGTGGAGTGAATCCGATCACGGCTTTGTGAATATGCTTCTTGTTGGGCCAACGCGGTCCTAAGGAGCTCCTTGACCCGGTGTGTCTCTACGTCCTGCGGTGAATCGCCTTCGATCGGAATGGCTTCCAGCCGAGCTGCCGCCGCGACGAGGTTATCCATCGGGTTGGAATAATGACCTGACGGTGTTGGCACGGCCGGTGGTGTACCAGTGTTGTGACGAGGCAGGCTTATTATCCGGTGCTGAACCGGGGCGCCAACTGTCGCCTCCGCACGGTTTACCCCCGGGGTGTTGAAGAGATTTCGGGCGTCGAGGGCTGCAGGCAATCGAGATCGGGATTTCCTCTTCAGGACTTCCTGAGACGCATTCTGGTCCATCATGAGCCTGTAAGCCTGTGCATCCAAAGCGGCGCGCTCCGCCGTCATCCTGATCTCTTCTGCTGCCAGCTCCGCTTTAGCTTGAGTGATCTGCTCTCTCACTTTGGCAATCTCAGCATTATGAACCTCCTGATCCACCGGGTTGGCTTCCGCCATGAGCGCTGCCAGTGCGTCAAACAGGTCTGACAAAACTTGGGCTGGTGAACCCGTAGGGCCTCCCGCCCGCGCAGCCGTTGCTGCTGCCGATCCGGAGATCGCTGCTGCTGTAGTTGATGATCGTGGCGCCGCCTGTGTTCCAGCCATGAAGATCCCAACCCGATAGGGCAGATCAGAGGGGTCCGGAGTACTGTTGCCATCGGAGCCGCCCCCAATCCGGTCATCTTGTAGCTGGTAAAGAGATTCGGTCTCCCCGGTCGACGTTTCATCGCCGGAGTAGATGGCGGTTTCGTCACCAGATTCGGATCCTTCCTCGTAGCTTCCTCCGTGGATGACTCCCACGAAGGCGTGCTTCCTGGTCGGTTTAGCCAGGTTCGATCTCGTGCACTGAGCTGTCTCGACGAGGTCGGCGCAGACGCCTAACTCGGGGCCCGGTTCTCCGATCTTGCCGATGAAAACATGGATGCCGCCAAAGGGGACCCGGTACCCGTACTCGATCGAGCCGGCGTCGGGGCCCCAGCCTGTGCTGTCGATGTAGAGTTTTCCGCGGCGGCTCTTGGTCATCCGTCCCACAGCGTAACCCTCGAGTCCTTCAAAGCGGCCCTCCAAAAACTTGAAACCATCTCGCGATAGCCCCACGGTGGGCGCCAACTGTCGTGGATTTGTCACGGCAGATGTCCTAGTGAGAGGACTTAGTCGTGGAGCCATCACAACGGGTTAGCTTGAAGGGGTTAAAAGTGGACACAAGGACACGGTTTTTATACTAGTTCGGCCCCTTCGATGAAGGTAAAAGCCTACGTCTAGTTGTGATGGGATTGATGGGTTTCGAGGGCTTAGGGAGCGATAAGCTTCGCCTAAACCTCGAGTTCTTCTTCTCTGTCCCAAACCGCCGTCGAGTCGTCCCCTTATATACACGGGTGACGCCCGTCGGTCTGCAAAGTCCCGACCTCCGGCTTATAAACGTACCCGGGTCGGTCTCTCTATTCCTAACTTACAATACAAGTTTACCCCAGGCCGGTTTACACCATAAACCTTTAAACCGATTATAGGCCTTGGGCCCTTCTATTTCTCCTTGGGCTTTAACATCTCGGGTCTATTGACGGAGGTAACCCGGGCCCTGCAGGCCGGTTTACCCCAGATAGCAATATCCCCAACAGCCTAGATTTTCACGATCTGGCCCCGAACTTCGTCCTCAACATCTCGGCGTTTATCGTCGTGTGTGAGGCCTTTCTCCGCGTCCGCCCCCACTTCGGCCTCTGGCTCAAGACTTTCAACGAGCCCAAGGTGGTGTCCGGCACCCAGGCGGAGTGCGGAGGCGCTATGGTTGGCAAGATAGCCAACGTCCTCTGGTTCGATGGCTCCCTCGTGGAGTCCCTAAAGGGGTGGCAGGCTGGGTGGTTTTACATCACCGAGCCCCGTGATCCGAAATGGGTCGCGGCCCCTGAGTTCATATCCGGACCCCCCACGCGGCTCATGTCCTGGAAAGAGACAGGCCTGTCATGGGGCAACGAGGAAGAAGTGACTGGGTTGCAAACATGCATCCAGTCCCTGGTGAACAAGCCAATCCGGCTCGCCAACATAGTCCAGGTCATGCTCATCGACCCGGCGCAGCACCGGACCCTCAGTAGGCTCTTCGACACGACGTATGAAGACGTCTGGAAGGTGCTAACCAAAGGCGCCGAGTCCCCCACATCCGCCTCCGAGGATCGCGGATACAGCTTGCAGCGTATCGCCGGCGAGGTAAGCTATCTATACCTTTGACAGGTCTGTTAAGCTCTTCTTCATAGATTATCTCTATGCGGGATCTAAACTCCCTTTTACCTTTGACAGGCTTGGCTGGAGATATCTAGACCGATTAACTGTCCGGCTCCTCTGTCCGAAGACCCGGCCCCAGCTCTCTTGGTGAAGCTAATGGCTCCGGCACCTTACGTGGTGCCGGAGAGGAAGGCCAAGAAGAAGAAAACCACCGGGACTCGAAAAAGTTCCCGCAACATGGTAGTGTCGGACTCGTCATCCAACGAGTCCGCAACGCCCTCCTCTCGCGAAAACGAGGAGGAGGAACAAGGAAGCTCTCCCCCTCCAGCGAGGGGAGGAAAGAAGAAGAAGGCCGCCCCAACAGGGGAGGCCGAGGGGTCAAGGAAAAGGAAGACCCCTCCGCCGGACTACTCCCACGACGCCGAAGAGGGCGGAGAGGAGTGGCCGGACAGGACCAAGCGTCCGGCGAAATCATAAGTATTTATACACCAGAGTAACTCATGATACCCCTTTTTTTTGTGTGCGCCTTTCCCTGATATCGCACGCATTTTATGCAGCCCGCCCCGGGCCGAACTCGACGACTCGTTGAGCGGCTCCCTGGATTCGTCGGACGTGAACTCTGTTCCGCCCGCGGTCTCCCCCCGCGGGGCGGACGACGCCGAAGTGGCGCCCCGCCAAGCTTCAGGGCAGGAGGAGATGGTCCTGGAGGAGCCACAAGGCAATCCTCCAGACCCCAGGAGTGGAGGGGATGAAACCCTCCAGGGCTCCAAGTCCGGCTTTATGCCGGACACCGCGCCAGACTCGACAGTTCCGGTCCGCGGCGGGTGAACTCCTTCCAAGAGGAGTAAGCCATCCGAGTCGGCGGCCTCCGTCCAACCGGAGGCGCCGGACAATTTGCTGGAGGTGCTTGAGGGCGCCGTCATCGACGAGGAGCACCGTACTATTATGAGTACGGTGATCCAAAGGATTTAGTCCGCCAAGAGCGGACTGAACGAAGCTTGCGCTAGCCTTCTAACAGGCTTCGAGGTAAGTAAAAGATGTGCCAATTTATTTACCGCATAGACAGTAGCCCCTGATGCTCTGTTCGGTGTTCGGAAAGAAAAGCCGGATAGAGGATCTAATAATTTTCGCAGGAGTCTAATAAAAAAGGTCAAATATGCGTATGCAGGCTTCACTGCTGTCCACCGCCGCACTGACTGCGCAGGTGGATGTCCTGAAACAGGACCTCGAGCGGACCGAGCAAGAGCTCGGCCTTGCCAAACGGCAGCTCGAGGAGAAGGAAGGTAAGAAATACCTAAAAAAATAAGAAAAAGGTGCCTATAGAGAGGCTTGATTGCAGAAAGAAATAACAGGATTGTACTGCTTATTGTAGGGGCCACAACCGAGGTGACAGCCCTGAAGCAGGCGCTGGCTGAGGCCGAGAAGAAAACGACCGAGGAGCGCGCCGAGCGAGAGAGGCTTGGGGTTCAGGTCGGCGAGGTGCAGCAAGAGCTGCAAACTATCATGAAAAAACATGAGGGTTTGGAGCTTGAGGCGAAAGCGCAAGCATCCGAGCTCGCGTCGGCCCTCGAGACCGCCAAGAGTGCCAAGGCCGAAGCCCAAAAGGCCCTCCAAGAGTTGGAGGATGTGAAAAAGATAACAACGGGTAAGGCATTCTCAATGGAGAGTAGGAATATAAAAGTAAACTACCTATTACTTACCCGAATCCGGAGTTCTCCAGGGGCGTTTGCCGATCTTCGCCGCAGCGTATCCGCCGCCGCCGCATTCTACCGAGCTGAAGAGGGCAGCTCGACGGAGAGTGTGTTCTAGTCTCAGTATTCTGAGGCCGGACACACCGTGCCCTTAAGCGATCAGCTGAAGCAGCTGGTCGAGCTCCACAAGGCGGCCGAACAGGCCATGAAGGGCTTACTAGTTCGGCTGTGGCCTGGAGAGGCCCTGCCTGGGAGCTATTTCGGGTTGGTGCGGTGGCTGGTGGAGGCCTGCCCACGGCTTGAAGTCATCAAGCGCTCCGTCTGCATTGAAGGTGCCCAGAGGGCCCTTGCCCGTGTAAGGGTACACTGGGGTAAGCTAGACGGAGAGAAGCTAGTGAAGGACGGGCCACCGCAGGGGAAGGAGCATCGCAAGCCCGAGAACTACTACAAGGACGTTCTTGCCGGAGCCCGCCTTGTCGCGGATGAATGTACTAAAGATGTAGTATTTGAATGAACTCGCTCGTTTGTATCCTGTGTGCTGAAAACTTGTTCATATGCGCTAAGCAATGCTTTTTAATTTAAAATATTATTTTCTGTGCGGCCGTTTATAAAAATATTGAGAGATGGCGAGTCGTCGGCTTCTGCCCCCATGCCACTAGTGCTGGGGTGTTCGGGATAAACCTGAGGGCTCTTGTTCCCATGGTTGGGTCCTTCGAGGGAGGCGCTCAGCACAGCGAACCAGGCAATCGGACTATAATGCTTGAACACTCTCACTTAGCCATAGAACGTTATAATTTTAAATTTCAACGAAGCCCCTAGTTCCGAAGGCCGAATTCGGGGCGCTATCCACGCCTTTGGCCAGACATAGCCAGCTCCTCGCTCAAAGCGGCATAAGCCTTTAAGGACTCGAAAAACCTCTCGAACAGTGACCGGTCTCGCGCCTTATCATGACAGTCTGTTTTAGCTTTCTCCACTGAGGTGCTCAACCCACCTGATCCGGGGCACAATCGCAGTGGTTCTCCTAGTGCTACCTTAGCTGATAGAGCGGAACGTAAGGTACCAAAACATAGGAGCCGGGCAAACCCAACATGTGACCAAAATCATGACTCGGAGTCGATGCATATAGTGCTATAAGTTCGGGGTGCCGCACTTGTGGAAGTGTACGGACTTCTCACACCAGATAAAAGGGTAATGAAGCCCCTGGCGTGGTTTGCCGTACCATGGTGTACGGGTGCGATCATGTTATATCATAAACACATATATTCAAAGGGGACAATGCAAAAAATAGATAAAAGGCTATGCATTGTTTTATAAAGCGGCTATTTATCAAAGCTGAACGATACAAGTAGTGTGATAAGCAAAAAAGATATTAGACTATTTAACATGTCCTGACCAGGCACAGGCCGCGGAATTTAGAAACAGATATATCGCTCGAAATAGAGACCACCTGAGAGTTCCGGAATGCGGCATAGATTTGTCTACTTTCCTGGATCTTGCATCGTCTGTGTGGCAACGCTGCCGAACAGGTTGTCCAGAGTATGGAGTCCTGAAATTAAAAAAGAAAAAATCCGGCAGCCCCTAGTACGTTTGACGCCGTGTTGTAGGCATGCCGTTAATGTGCCCCTCCCCCTGTGCCCATGGAATTTTAAGGGCGTAATTGTGTACTCGAGGTACTTGCTCCGATATGTTGCGATGGCTGGGGTCGGGGCCGTATTGCTATGCTTGCTCTGATCGTGCCAGGTGGTCTTGTTGCAGGTTACTCCGGGCGCGCTTTGCATTGTCCGGTTTTTTAACGGCCGGACTGGAGAGTTGCCTTGAAAGGCTGCTTTGTACTTCCGCTGCGAAGGCCGCCGTGTGCTCTTCCGTACGGATGGAGCGTTCTGTGTTTCCGCTGACCGTAATTACTCCTCGAGGGCCTGGCATCTTGAGTTTGAGATATGCGTAGTGCGGCACCGCATTGAATTTAGCGAATGCGGTTCGTCCGAGCAGGGCATGATAGCCACTGCGGAACGACACTATATCGAAGATTAACTCTTCGCTTTGAAGTTATCCGGAGATCCGAAGACCACATCAAGTGTTATCGAGCCTGTGCAATTGGCCTCTACACCTGGTATGACGCCTTTAAAGGTCGTCCTTGTGGGCTTGATCCTTGATGGATCTATGCCCATTTTCCGCACTGTATCCTGATAAAGCAGGTTCAGGCTACTACCGCCGTCCATGAGGACTCTTGTGAGATGAAATCCGTTCATGATTGGGTCGAGGACCAGTGCGGCAAAACCGCCGTGACGGATGCTAGTAGGGTGGTCCCTTCGATCGAAAGTGATCGAGCAGGAGGACCATGGGTTGAACTTTGGGGCGACAGGCTCCATCGCGTATACGTCCCGTAGCGCACGCTTCCTCTCCTGCTTGGGAATGTGGGTTGCATATATCATGTTCACCGTACGCACTTGTGGGGGAAACCCTTTCTGTCCATTGTTGTTCGGCGGCCTGGGATCCTCCTCGTCGTCGCTATTCAGCCCCTTGTCCTTGTGTTCGGCTCTTAACTTGCCTGCCTTCTTGAACACCCAACAATCCCTGTTGGTGTGATTGGCTGGCACGAGCGATCGAGTATCCGGTCCAAGCTGGACGGGCCCTGGGTATTCTTTTTAAATGGCTTTTTCCGCTGACCGGATTTATAGCCTCTGAGTCCGGCGTTGACTGCCGTATCCTCATTGCTGTCGCTGCTAACGCGACGCTTTTGATTATTTCGACGTGACCTGCCACTTTTGTCCTTGGTATCCGAATTACCGGGCTTCTTCGATAAGTTGTTGCTGCGAGATAGCCAGCTATCCTCGCCCGCGCAAAAGCGGGTCATTAGTGTCATGAGGGCTGCCATGGTTTTCTGCTTTTCCTGTCCCAGGTGCTGGGCAAGCCACTCATCACGGATGTTATGTTTGAAGGTTGCTAGGGCCTCTGCGTCCGGACAATCGACTATCTGATTTTTCTTTGTTAGGAACCGTGTCCAGAATTGCGTGGCCGATTCTTCTGGCTTCTGGATTATGTGGCTTAGGTCGTCGGCGTTCGGTGGCCGCACATAGGTTCCCTGAAAGTTGTCGAGGAATGCGGCCTCCAGGTCCTCCCAAGAACTGATTGAGTCCGCTGGTAGGCTGTTAAGCCAGTGCCGGGCTGGTCCTTTAAGCTTGAGGGGTAGATATTTGATGGCGTGCAGATCATCGCCACGTGCCATGTGGATGTGAAGGAGATAGTTCTCAATCCATACTGCCAGATCTGTCGTACCATCGTACGACTCAATATTGACGGGTTTAAAACCCTCTGGGATTTTGTGATCCATTACTTCGTCTGTGAAGCATAGTGGGTGTGTGGCGCCCCTGTACTGGGCTATGTCGCGACGCAGCTCGGAAGAGCTGTGCCTGCTGTGTTCTGCCCGGCCGGATTTATTGTGTCCGGAGTGACGATCATCACGTGTCTTCGGGCGTCCGCGCGATCCGTAGATCGATCTTGTTTGCTTTGCTTTATCCTCCAGTATGTCTTGCAGGTCTGGCTCGTGTTCCCGTGCCTTATTCTAGTGGCACCGGGGCATGGCTGGCTGAGGGGCTCGACAGGCCTCCCTGTCGCGGCCACGGGGTGGTCGGTCTGCCATGTCATATGCTTCCCCCTCTGATTGGGGTAGCGGCCTGCGCTTAGGATAGTTTTTGGAGGGGCGCACGAGTTCATACTCTTCGGCCGCAAGGACTTCTGTCCATCTATCAGCTAGCAGATCTTGATCAGCTCTAAGCTGTTGCTGCTTTTTCTTTAGGCTGTTGGCCGTGGCTAGAAGCCTGCGTTGAAAACGCTCTTGTTCGGCGGGTCTGATGGTACGACGAATTCGTCGTCGTCGAGGCTTGCCTCGTCTTCGGAGGGAGGCATGTAGTTATCATCCTCAACCTCTTGTTCTGCCGCTCTCTCCTGAGGGCTGGCTTTTCCATCTTCGTGCGCCAAATCTTGCTGGTTCTGGTGTTCTTCGGCGCTGTCCGGGGTAGTATTATCTCCCGTGCCGGAATCACCGTTTCTGCTGTGGCGGGATTTAGAGCGGCGCCGTTGGCGCCGACGTTTTTGCGGTTTTTTCGATGTGTCGTCTTCCGCTGCTCCATCGCCATCTGCATCCTTTGGAGCATCCACCATGTATATGTCATATGACGAGGTGGCGGTCCAGCAACCTACAGGTCCTGGTTCTTGTTCGTCTCCTCCTTCGTCGTCCATACCGTCGAAGTCTTCGGGGCCGAAGTCAAGCATGTCGGTTAGATCGTCGACAGTGGCTATTAAGTGGGTGGTGGGTGGGTTTTGAATTTCTTCGTTGTCCGAATCCCAACCTCGCAGACCATAGTCCAGCCCGGGCTCTCCTGATAAAGAGAGAGACTTGAGATAATTCAGGATATCACCGAAAGGTGAGCACTGAAAGATGTCTGCGGCGGTGAACTCCATTACACGAGCCCAATCAGATTCGATCGGCGGGGGCGCAGAAGGCTCGGATTTCAGAGAAGAGTCCGGCTCCTTGGAGTCCTGGGCCGTGCGGAGTATGGGGCTGGCATTCGGCTCGATCGCCTTTGAGATCGCAGCCCCCGAGGTGACGTCCAACCGTTCATCCTCAGAGAACGCAGCGGGCTCCGAGTCGAAGATCGGGGCCGGAGCGTGTGCGGCCTCCAGGGTGCTATTCGGAGGCAGAGCTATATCGTGCCCCTCGAAATAGCGCGGCGCGCTTGGCTGTGGCCCGAATCCGTCGAACATCAAGTCTCCGCGGATATCAGCCGTGTAGTTCAAGCTTCCAAACCTGACTTGATGGCCAGGGGCGTAGCTTTCGATCTGCTCCAGATGACCAAGCGAGTTGGCCCGCAGAGCGAAGCCGCCGAAGACGAAGATCTGTCCGGGGAGGAAAGTCTCACCCTGAACCTCGTCGTGGTTGATGATCAAAGGAGCCATCGGGCCTAAAAGCGACGACACAGAGGAACTCTCGATGAAAGCACCAATGTCGGTGTCAAAACCGGCGGATCTCGGGTAGGGGGTCCCGAACTGTGCGTCAAGGTCGGATGGTAACAGGAGACAAGGGACACTTTATTTTACCCAGGTTCAGGCCCTCTCGATGGAGGTAAAACCCTACTCCTGCTAGATTAATATTGATGATATGGGTAGTACAAGAGTGGATCTACCACGAGATCAAGGAGGCTAAAACTCTAGAAGCTAGCCTATGGTATGATTGTGTATGATGATGGTTGTCCTACGGACTACAACCCTCCAGTTTATATAGACACCGAATAAGGTTAGGGTTACACAGAGTCGGTTACAATGGTAGGAGATCTCGAATATCCGCACACCTAGCTTGCCTTCCACGCCAAGAAAAGATCCTTCCGGACATGGGATGAGGTCTTCAACTTTATATCTTCATAGTCCTGGAGTCCGGCTGAAGGTATAGTTCGGCTATCCGAACACCCCCTAATCCAGGACTCCCTCATTCGCCTTATCCCGTTTCCAGGCACCGACGACGTTTTATTGGCTCCCACAATGATAAGCCGCCCGTTGGCATATGTCGCACCAACCACCCGACAACGATGGTAACAGGAAACAGGGTACACGATGTTTACCCAGGTTCGGGCCCTCTCTATGGAGGTAATAACCTACTTCCTGCTTGATTGATCTTCATGGATATGAGTATTACAAGAGTTGATCTACCACGAGATCGTAATGGCTAAACCCTAGAAGTCTAGCCTGTATGACTATGGTAATGAGTATCTGTCCTTTCCGGACTAAGTCCTCCGGTTTATATAGGCACCGGGAGGATCTAGGGTTACACAAGGTCGGTTACAAAGAGAGGAATCTACATACTCCGTCGCCAAGCTTGCATTCCACGCCAAGGAGAGTCCCATCTGGACACGAGTGCCGTCTTTGGTCTTCGTATCTTCACAGCCCATCAGTCCGGCCCATGGCTAACAGGCTGGACGCCCGAGGACCCCTTAGTCCAGGACTCCCTTAGTAGCCCCTGAACCTGGCTTTTATGACGAGGAGTCCGGCGCCCAGATTTGTCTTCGGCATTGCAAGGCGGGTTCCCTTCTTTCCGGATACTCCACAATCGTCTTTGAATGATCGAGTTCGGCGAACAGCACATACTTCCACAGAGGGCATAATAATTTATGAATCCAATCCTCTGGCTACTTTTTATAATACGACATTATGTCAGTCCGATCGTTATTTCGAACAGTTGTTTCGCCCGCGGCCCCACGTTCCGAAACGTGGTTGTCATTGACACGTCTTATCCCGGCAGAGATCGTGTCCCCTTATTAAGGGATTCTTTTATCGACACAGACGTTGGTAACCCAACCGTCCTTAGGGTACAACTCCTTGGGAATAGGCAAATTTTAAGGCCCGAGAGAAGGCGTTCGATATTCTCTGCCTTTATAAAGGGGCACAGACCCGCCTTTCCTCTCCACGCTTGCTTCTTCTTCGACTCTTACTACCTCGAGTTCCGACACCCAGGTCTCACCCTCCATAAGCCTAAGTCATGTTCGGATCCAGCCATCAAGGCCGGTGGGTGGCTTCTTCTGTCACAGAGGAGGATCTTCGGGCGGCCAGATACCTAACTGCAGAAATCCTCCACCGGCTTCCTGCGGAGGGGAAGGTTATCCCTACCCCCAGATCCGGCGAGAGGGTCATGTTTGTTTCCCACTTCCTCCAAGGATAGGGGTTCGCCCTCCATCCCTTCGTCCAGGGGCTCATGTTCTATTACGGATTAGATTTTCATGATCTCGCCCCGAACTCCGTCCTTCTCGTCTCGGCGTTTATCGTCACGTGCGAAGCCTTCTTCCGAAC
This sequence comes from Aegilops umbellulata, assembly GCA_032464435.1. Classification (NCBI taxonomy): domain Eukaryota; kingdom Viridiplantae; phylum Streptophyta; class Magnoliopsida; order Poales; family Poaceae; genus Aegilops; species Aegilops umbellulata. The sequence continues at coordinate 340,997,457 of CP136058.1, forward strand.
TACCCCACACTTCGGCTTGTGGCTTAAGACCTTCAATGTGAAACCGCAAATGATAGATGGGGAACCGGCAGAGTGCGGTGGTGCCTCAGTGAGCAAGCTTGCCAGCGCTATCTGGCTAAAAGGATCTTTCAAGGAATCTTCCGACTTATGGCAGTAGGAGTGGTTTTATATCACCGAGCCCCGTGGTTCCAAGTGGGCAGCTGCGCCTGCGTTTCGATCCAGCCCCCCCCCCACGAATTCAGCTTGCATCGTGGATTAATAAGGGGTTGGACTGGGGATCAGTTGATAGTTGTGGACTCTGAAAGTCGCATCCGAAGCCTCATTGAGAAGGATATCAATATTGTCAACGTTATTCAGGTAATGCTAGTCCGCCGAACCCTGCCATGTCAGCGACGGCCTCTCCGCTTGTGGGAGCTTAACCCAGAAGGCCCATGAACTCTTCAGCACTTCTTCGGCACTACGCACGAAGGAATGTGGAATTTATTCTTCGGGAAACGAAAACAATGTCCGGACACCACCGAAGATGCCGGCCTAGACTGTAACCATTGAGACACCCCGGTAAGTACTCGTCCGCCGAACACCTCATAATCAGATATCCTGTGGTAAGATACTGAGCAAACCATCCTTTTCCAAAGCCGGATAATGAGGGCCCCGGACTGTCCGGTTTTCAGCCAACGATGATTCTAGAGACGGGTGAACGGGTTCCTTTAAAGGATGGCCGTGCTCCTACAGCGGCTTCCGGAGACCCGGCGGCGCCGGATATATTGAGGGATATGCTGCGAAAATCATCTGTCTCGGGGGAACAACGTACCTTGATGGGTACGCATGGTTAAGAAGATTCTATCCGCAAAGAGCGGATTGAATGAAGCCTTCATGAGCCTGCTAAGAGGCTTCGAGGTTTGTGATGTAATGTTTTCAACTATATTTTATTTGCAAAGATGCACCTGTGTATAGGTCGTAGCCCTGAGACTCGGGTTGGCTTCCCATGGGAGGCGAACGGAGGATCAAGAAGAAACATTCAACGACTAATCTGATTAACTTGAACACAAGTTGCTTCCCTCCTGGCTACTTCCCAGACTACGGATATTGCCAAGCTGCAGCGGAAGCTTGATGCGGCCGGGGATGACATTGTGTTAATCAATATGCATCTTGATGAGTCGCAAGGTATATATTTGAGGCAGTACCTTCACATACATTTTTGTGATATAAGCATGACGCTGAGAGTTATATACTGGAATATGCATGGCTACAGATGGTGCTGCCGCCGTTGAAATTCTTCGGGCGGAGCTGGCCCGGGCCAAGGAGTAGGCCTGGTTTAGTAATGCGACTGCCGAAAAGGCATCGGCTGAGTTAAAAGCCGAACAAGCGGCTCGGCGCCAAGATGAGGAGAAGATATCCACGATGGCGCTCGAACTAAAAAATGTTGCTAGCCGCTGTGAACTTCTTGAGAAGGAGAATGAAGCCAAAACGGCTGAACTTGACAAGGCCTTATGAGAGGCGAGAGAAGCGCGGTCTGAATCCACAGCAGCCCATGAGGAGATCCGACAAGCCGGGGAGATTGTAGTCGGTAGTGAAAGTGCGTTATATCGACTAGAGGGGGGTGAATAGGCGATTTTTATGAAATTCTTCACTGAGGAATTTGCTAGTGAGGAAATTCCTTAGCGAAGAACTACTAGCAGCGGAATAAGTACTCAGATGAAAACATAACAGAATTCAAGCATAGTCATCATGATGAAATGAAGACAAACACAGAGTACAGAAAGCGTAAACACAGGATAACACAAGTTGAAGACAAACAGACTGAAGAAATTGAACTGAGGAAATTGAGAAAGTCTTCAGTCAAAGTCTTCAAGCACAGATATGAACAAACACACAACACGGTAATGAGGAAATGAAAGTGTTGAGGAAATAGAACCAGTAAGCTTGGTGAAGACAATGATTTGGTAGACCAGTTCCAACTGTTGTCTCAGTTGTACATCTGGTTGGAGCGGTTGAGTATTTAAACTCGAGGACACACAGTCCTGGACACCCAGTCCTGAGCGCGCAGCTCAGGACACCAAGTCCTCACCGTATTCTCCTTGAGCTAAGAACACACAGTCCTCGCCCAATCACTCGTGGTAAGTCTTCAGGTGACTTCCAAACCTTCACAGACTTGGTCACTCGGCGATCCACAATTCCTCTTGGATGCTCTAGACCTTGACGCCTAACCGTCTGGAAGAAGCACAGTCTTCAAAGGTAACAAGCGTCGGATCCACGCAGGATCAATCTCTTCAGTGATGCTCAATCACTTTGGGTTTGTAGGTGTTTTCGGTTTGGTGTTTGGATTTTCCTCACTTGATGATTTTCGCTCAAAGTCCTCGGAGGATGGGTTGCTCTCAAATGACAAGTGTCAAGTTCTCGCGGAGCAGCCAACCAGCTAGTGGTTGTAGGGGGCGGCTATTTATAGCCTAGGGAGCAGCCCGACATGATAAGACATAAATGCCCTTCAATGATATGACCGTTAGGTGGACAAGATATTTTCGGACAGCTGGCGCGCAGCACAGCAACGGTCGGAAATTTGAGGTACAAATTCCTCAGGGCTCTCATGTTCCTCACTGTGTAGGTAATTCGCACTGGCGAATTCCTAACTCCTCAATCAGAGCAAAGTCCTCAGTGACCAGAAGAACTGCGTCTCTGTCACTGAAGAAATTGACTGAACTGTATGAGATTTCCAATGGCTTCACTCGAAGGGATTGGTAGGTGTAGGATTTGAGTTGAGCATCACATGGAAATTTTCTCCTTAGTATTTCCTCGACCCCCTTTAACAGTACGGTGTTTCCTATGACTCAAGAAGGAGAAAATGAAACTACGAAAACAAAAGTCTTCACGCTTCATGTTCCTCGAATGAATACCAAGTCTTCAAGGTCACACCAATTTCTTCACTTTCAAAGTCTTCAGAAAGTCTTCAGTATATCAAAGTCTTCAGTCGAAGAACTTCATTTTTAGGGGTCGACTTTCTCTGTAAATATCAAACTCCTCATAGACTTATAGATCTGTGTACACTCATAAACGCATTAGATACTTAACCTATAAGTCTTCAATACACCAAAATCACTAAGGGGCACTAGATGCACTTACAATCTCCCCCTTTTTGGTGATTGATGACAACATAGGTTAAGTTTTCAACGGGGATAAATATATGAAGTGTAAATACTGATATTGAGGAATTTGATTGCACGATATAGAAGAACTCCCCCTGAAGATGTGCATAGTGAGGAATTTGCTTCTGTAGCAATGCACATTTGAAGAGTTGAATCATGGAGATCTCCCCCTATATCTTGTAATTCATACGCGCATTTGATGTATAATATGAAGAATTTGAAATGCATGATGAAATATGGTGCCTGATGTAATTCAGCATGCGTGCAATAATATTAACGAGGAATAAGCATGCAGAATAGCGCATCAAGGTATCAAAGCAAAGTGCAACAAAAGTATCAGCGCACCATCGAACTTAAGATTACAACTCGATCCAATAAAAGTTCGGAAGAACGATAGTTGTAAATTAAAAAAACGAATAAACCCTTATTATAGACCCGCTTGAAGACTAACTCAGATTTCTCCCCCTTTGTCATCAGATGACCAAAAGGATCGAAACTGAGGACTAACGCCCCTGAAGATTTTCAAGTTGATGAAGGAGCGCCAGCGTTGTTGGGGTCGGTCGTTGAAGTAGGGCCTGCTGCAGTGTCGTCCAAGTCTTCATTTTCATCAGTCGCACGCGATGAAGAATATGAGCTGGCCACCAAAGAAGGAACCTTGACCTTCTTGCATTTCTTCGGAGGAGGTGCAAACCAGTCAAAATCTTCTTTGAGACCCATTTTCTCCAAGTCTTCAGCACTGTACACTTGAGATAGAACAGCCCAGGTGCGGTTGAGGGTTTCATGAAGGTATTAGTGGTTTTTCTTCACTGCATTGTGTGTGGAAGTCATGTTGTGAAGTGTTGGGGAACGTAGTAATTTCAAAAATTTCTACGCACACGCAAGATCATGGTGATGCATAGCAACGAGAGGGGAGAGTGTTGTCTACGTACCCTCGTAGACCGAAGCGGAAGTGTTGACACAACGTAGAGGAAGTAGTCGTACGTTCTCCTCGCGATCCAACCGATCACAGCACCGTTACTCCGGCACCTCCGAGTTCTTGGCACACGTTCAGCTCGATGACGATCCCCGGGCTCCGATCCAGCAAAGCGTCGAGGAAGAGTTCCGTCAGCACGACGGTGTGGTGACGATCTTGATGTGTTACCGGCGCAGGGCTTCGCCTAAGCACTGCAACGATATGATCGAGGTGGAATTTGGTGGAAGGGGGCACCGCACACGGCTAAGAAACGATCAGTAGATCAACTTGTGTGTCTTTGGGGTGCCCCCTGCCCCCGTATATAAAGGAGCCAAGGGGTAGGGGCTGGCCGGCCAAGCTAGGCGCGCCAGGAGAGTCCTACTCCCTCTGGGAGTAGGATTCCCCCCCCCCCCCAATCCTAGTTGGACTAGGATTCTCCAAGGGGGAGAGAGAGAGAGAGGGGGCGCCCACCTCTCCTAGTCCTAATAGGACTAGGGGAAGGGGGGAGGCACGCAGCCCCTAGGGAAGCCCTCTAACCTCTCCTCCAAGGCCCATGTTGGCCCATTATGCTCCCGGGGGGTTCCGGTAACCCTCCCGGTATTCCGGTAAAATCCTGATTTCACCTGGAATGCATCCGATGTCCAAACATAGGCTCCCAATATATAATTCTTTATGTCTCGACCATTTCGAGACTCCTCATCACGTCTGTGATCACATCCGGGACTCCGAACTCCTTTGGTACATCAAAACTCATAAACTCATAATATAACTGTCATCGAAACCTTAAGCGTGCGGACCCTACGGTTCGAGAACAATGTAGACATGACCGAGACACGTCTCCGGTCAATAACCAATAGCGGGACCTGGATGCCCATATTGGCTCCTACATATTCTACGAAGATCTTTATCGGTCAGACCGCATAACAACATACGTTGTTCCCTTTGTCATCGGTATGTTACTTGCCCGAGATTCGATCGTCGGTATCCAATACCTAGTTCAATCTCGTTACCGGCAAGTCTCTTTACTCGTTCTGTAATACATCATCTCGCAACTAACTCATTGGTTGTAATGCTTGCAAGGCTTTATGTGATGTGCATTATCGAGAAGGCCCTGAGATACCTCTCCGACAATCGGAGTGACAAATCCTAATCTCGAAATACGCCAACCCAATATGTACCTTCAGAGACACCTGTAGAGCACCTTTATAATCACCCAGTTACGTTGTGACGTTTGGTAGCACACAAAGTGTTCCTACGGTAAATGGGAGTTGCATAATCTCATAGTTAAAGGAACATGTATAAGTCATGGATAAAAGCAATAGCAACATACTAAACGATCGGGTGCTATGCTAATGGAATGGGTCATGTCAATCAGATCATTCAACTAATGATGTGATCTCGTTAATCAAATAACAACTCTTTGTTCATGGCTAGGAAACATAACCATCTTTGATTAATGAGCTAGTCAAGTAGAGGCATACTAGTGACACTCTGTTTGTGTATGTATTCACACATGTATTATGTTTCCTGTTAATACAATTCTAGCATGAATAATAAACATTTATCATGAATTAAGGAAATAAATAATAACTTTATTATTGCCTCTAGGGCATATTTCCTTCAGTCTCCCACTTGCACTAGAGTCAATAATCTAGTTCACATCGCCATGTGATCAGCAATAGTTCACATCACCATGTGATTAACACCCATAGTTCACATCGATATGTGACCAACACCCAAAGGGTTTACTAGATTCAGTAATCTAGTTCACATCGCTATGTGATTAACACCCAAAGAGTACTATGGTGTGATCATGTTTTGCTTGTGAGAGAAGTTTAGTCAACGGGTCTGCCACATTTAGATCCGTTATGTATTTTGCAATTTTCTATGTCTACAATGCTCTACACGGAGCTACTTTAGCTAATTGCTCCCACTTTCAATATGTATCTAGATTGAGACTTAGAGTCATCTAGATTAGTGTCAAAACTTGCATCGACGTAACCTTTTACGACGAACCTTTTTGTCACATCCATAATCGAGAAACATATCCTTACTCCACTAAGGATAATTTTGACCGCTTGTCCAGTGATCTACTCCTAGATCACTATTGTAATCCCTTGCCAAACTCAGTGGTAGGGTATGCAGTAGATCTGGTACACAGCATGGCATACTTTATAGAACCTATGGCTGAGGCATAGGGAATGACTTTCATTCTCTTTCTATCTTCTGCCGTGGTCGGGTTTTGAGTCTTACTCAATTTCACACCTTGTAATACAGGCAAGAACTCTTTCTTTGACTGTTCCATTTTGAACTACTTCAAAAACTTTTCAAGGGATGTACTTATTGAAAAACTTACCAAGCATCTTGATCTATCTCTATAGATCTTGATGCTCAATATGTAAGCAGCTTCACCGAGGTCCTTCTTCGAAAAACTCCTTTCAAATACTCCTTTATGCTTTACAGAATAATTCTACATTATTTCCGATCAATAATATGTCATTTACATATACTTATCAGAAATGCTGTAGTGCTCCCACTCACTTTCTTGTAAATACAGGCTTCACCGCAAGTCTGTATAAAACAATGTGCTTTGATCAACTTATCAAAGCGTATATTCCAACTCCGAGATGCTTGCACCAGTCCATAGATGGATCGCTGGAGCTTGCATATTTTGTTAGCCCCTTTAGGATTGACAAAACCTTCTGGTTGCATCATATACAACTTTTCTTTAATAAATCCAATGCAGTTTTGTTTATCCATTTGCCAGATTTAAAAAAATGCGGCAATTGCTAACATGATCGGACAGACTTAAGCATAGATACGAGTGAGAAACTCTCATCGTAGTCAACACCTTGAACTTGTCGAAAACCTTTTGCGACAATTCTAGATTTGTAGATAGTAACGCTACTATCAGCGTCCGTCTTCCTCATGAAGATCCATTTATATTCTATGGCTTGCCGATCATCGGGCAAATCCATCAAAGTCCATACTTTGTTCTCATACATGGATCATATCTCAGATTTCATGGCCTCTAACCATTTCGCGGAATCTGGGCTCATCATCGCTTCCTCATAGTTCGCAAGTTCGTCATGGTCTAGTAACATGACTTCCAGAACAGGATTACCGTACCACTCTGGTGCGGATCTCACTCTGATTTACCTACGAGATTCGGTAGTAACTTGATCTGAAGTTACATGATCATCATCATTAGCTTCCTCACTAATTGGTGTAGTAGTCACAAGAACAGATTTCTGTGATGAACTACTTTCCAATAAGGGAGAAGGTACAATTACCTTATCAAGTTTTCTACTTTCCTCCTACTCACTTCTTTCGAGAGAAACTCCTTCTCTAGAAAGGATCCATTCTTTAGCAACGATTTTTGCTTTTGGATCTGTGATAGAAGGTGTACCCAACAATTTCCTTTGGGTATTCTATGAAGACGCATTTCTCCGATTTGGGTTCGAGCTTATCAGGATGAAACTTTTTCACATAAGCATCGCAACTCCAAACTTTAAGAAACGACAACTTTAGGTTTATTGCTAAACCATACGGTGCCGTCTCAACGGATTTAGATGGTGCCCTATTTAATGTGAATGCAGCTGTCTCTAATGCATAATCCCAAAAACTATAGTGGTAGATCGGTAAGATACATCATAGATTGTACTATATCTAATAAAGTACGGTTATGATGTTCGGACGCACCATTATGCTGTGGTGTTCCAGGTGGCATGAGTTTGTGAAACTATTCCACATTGTTTTAATTGAAGGCCAAACTCGTAACTTCAAATATTTGTCTCCGCGATCAGATCGTAGAAACCTTATTTTCTTGTCACGATGATTTTCACTTCACTCTAAAATTCTTTGAACTTTTCAAACGTTTCAGACTTATGTTTCATCAAGTAGATATACCCATATCTGCTCAAATCATCTGTGAAGGTTAGAAAATAATGATACTTGTCGCGAGCCTTAATATTCATCGGACCATATACATCAGTATGTATGATTTCCAACAAATCTGTTGCTTGCTCCATTGTTCCGGAGAACGGCGTTTTAGTCATATTGCCCAAGAGGCATGGTTCGCAAGCATCAAGTGATTCATAATCAAGTGATTCCAAAATCCCATCAGCATGGAGTTTCTTCATGCGCTTTACACCAATATGACCTAAACGGCAGTGCCACAAATAGGTTGCACTATCATTATTAACTTCGCATCTTTTGGTTTCAATATTATGAATATGTGTATCATTACGATCGAGATCCAATGAACTATTTTCATTGGTGTGTATGACCATAGAAGGTTTTATTCATGTAAACAGAACAACAATTGTTCTCTAACTTAAATGAATAACTGTATTGCAATCAACATGATCAAATCATATTCATGCTCAACGCAAATACCAAATAACACTTATTTAGGTTTAACACTAATCCCGAAAGTATAGGGAGTGTGCGATGATGATCATATCAATCTTGGAACCACTTCCAACACACATCGTCACCTTGCCCTTTAACTAGTTTTTTTTCATTCTGCAACTCCCGTTTCGAGTTACTAATCTTAGCAACTTGAACTAGTACCAAATACTGAGGGGTTGCTATGAACACTAGTAAAGTACACATCAATAACATGTATATCAAATATACTTATGTTCACTTTGCCATCCTTCTTATCCGCTAATCACTTGGGGTAGTTCCGCTTCCAGTGACCAGTCCCTTTGCAGTAGAAGCACTTAGTCTCAGGCTTGGGCTTTTTTACTTGAGCAGCAACTTGCTTGCCGTTCTTCTTGAAGTTCCCCTTCTTTCCTTTTGCCCTTTTCTTGAAACTAGTGATCTTGTCAATCATCAACACTTGATGTTTTTCTTTGATTTCTACCTTCGCTGATTTTAGCATCGCGAAGAGCTTGGGAATATTTATCCCTTGCATATTATAGTTCATCACGAAGTTCTACTAACTTGGTGATGGTGACTAGAGAATTCTGTCAATCACTATCTTATCTGGAAGATTAACTCCCACTTGATTCAAGCGATTGTAGTACCCAGACAATCTGAGCACATGCTCACTAGTTGAGCGATTCTCCTCCATCTTTTAGCTATAGAACTTGTTGGAGACTTCATATCTCTCAACTCGGGTATTTGCTTGAAATATTAACTTCAACTCCTAGAACATCTCATATGCTCCATGACGTTCAAAACGTCTTTGAAGTCCCGATTCTTAAGCCGTTAAGCATGGTGCACTAAACTATTAAGTAGTCATCATATTGAGTCTAGCAAAACGTTCATAACGTCTGCATCTGCTCCTGCAAAAGGTCCGTCACCTAGCGGTGCATCAAGGAAAAAATTCTTCTGTGCAGCAATGAGGATAAACCTCAGATTACGGATCCAATCCGTATCATTGCTACTAACATTTTTCAACACAATTTTCTCTAGGAACATATCAAAATAAACACAGGGAAGCAACAATGCGAGCTATTGATCTACAACATAGATATGCTAATACTACCAGGACTAAGTTCATGATAAATTAAAGTTCAATTAATCATATTACTTAAGAACTCCCACTTAGATAGACATCCCTCTAATCCTCTAAGTGATCATGTGATCCAAATCAACTAAACCATGTCCGATCATCACGTGAGATGGAGTAGTTTCAATGGTGAACATCACTATGTTGATCATATCTACTATATGATTCACGCTCGACCTTTCGGTCTCCGTGTTCCGAGGCCATATCTGTTATATGCTAGGCTCGTCAAGTATAACCTGAGTATTCCGCGTGTGCAACTGTTTTGCACCCGTTGTATTTGAACGTAGAGCCTATCACACCCGATCATCACGTGGTGTCTCAGCACGAAGAACTTTCGCAATGGTGCATACTCAGGGAGAACACTTCTTGATAATTTAGTGAGAGATCATCTTATAATGCTACCGTCAATCAAAGCAAGATAAGATGCATAAAAGGATAAACATCACATGCAATCAATATAAGTGATATGATATGGCCATCATCATCTTGTGCTTGTGATCTCCATCTTCGAAGCACCGTCATGATCACCATCGTCACCGGCGCGACACCTTGATCTTCATCGCAGCATCGTTGTCGTCTCGCCAATCTTATGCTTCCACGACTATCACTACCTCTTAGTAATAAAGTAAAGCATTACATCGCGATTGCATTGCATACAATAAAGCGACAACCATATGGCTCCTGCCAGTTGCCGATAACTCGGTTACAAAACATGATCATCTCATACAATAAAATTTAGCATCATGTCTTGACCATATCACATCACAACATGCCCTGCAAAAACAAGTTAGACGTCCTCTACTTTGTTGTTGCAAGTTTTACGTGGCTGCTACGGGCTTTAAGCAAGAACTCATCTTACCTACGCATCAAAACCACAACGATAGTTTGTCAAATAGACTCCGTTTTAACCTTCTCAAGGACCGGGCGTAGCCACACTCGGTTCAACTAAAGTTGGAGAGACAGTCTTCCGCAAGCCATCTATGTGCAAAGCACGTCGAGGGAACCGGTCTCGCGTAAGCGTACGCGTAAGGTTGGTCCGGATCGTCTCGTCCAACAATACCGCTGAACCAAAGTATGACATGCTGGTAGGCAGTATCACTTGTATCGTCCACAACTCACTTGTGTTCTACTCGTGCAAATAACATCAAACCATAAAAACCTAGGCTCGGATGCCACTGTTGGGGAACGTAGTAATTTCAAAAATTTCTACGCACACGCAAGATCATGGTGATGCATAGCAACGAGAGGGGAGAGTGTTGTCTACGTACCCTCGTAGACCGAAGCGGAAGTGTTGACACAACGTAGAGGAAGTAGTCGTACGTTCTCCTCGCGATCCAACCGATCACAGCACCGTTACTCCGGCACCTCCGAGTTCTTGGCACACGTTCAGCTCGATGACGATCCCCGGGCTCCGATCCAGCAAAGCGTCGAGGAAGAGTTCCATCAGCACGACGGCGTGGTGACGATCTTGATGTGTTACCGGCGCAGGGCTTCGCCTAAGCACTGCAACGATATGATCGAGGTGGAATTTGGTGGAAGGGGGCACCGCACACGGCTAAGAAACGATCCGTAGATCAACTTGTGTGTCTTTGGGGTGCCCCCTGCCCCCGTATATAAAGGAGCCAAGGGGGAGGGGCTGGCCGGCCAAGCTAGGCGCGCCAGGAGAGTCCTACTCCCTCTGGGAGTAGGATTCCCCCCCAATCCTAGTTGGACTAGGATTCTCCAAGGGGGAGAGAGAGAGAGGGGGCGCCCACCTCTCCTAGTCCTAATAGGACTAGGGGAAGGGGGGGAGGCGCGCAGCCCCTAGGGCAGCCCTCTCACCTCTCCTCCAAGGCCCATGTTGGCCCATTATGCTCCCGGGGGGTTCCGGTAACCCTCCCGGTATTCCGGTAAAATCCTGATTTCACCTGGAATGCATCCGATGTCCAAACATAGGCTCCCAATATATAATTCTTTATGTCTCGACCATTTCGAGACTCCTCGTCACGTCCGTGATCACATCCGGGACTCCGAACTCCTTCGGTACATCAAAACTCATAAACTCATAATATAACTGTCATCGAAACCTTAAGCGTGCGGACCCTACGGTTCGAGAACAATGTAGACATGACCGAGACACGTCTCCGGTCAATAACCAATAGCGGGACCTGGATGCCCATATTGGCTCCTACATATTCTACGAAGATCTTTATCGGTCAGACCGCATAACAACATACGTTGTTCCCTTTGTCATCGGTATGTTACTTGCCCGAGATTCGATCGTCGGTATCCAATACCTAGTTCAATCTCGTTACCGGCAAGTCTCTTTACTCGTTCTGTAATACATCATCTCGCAACTAACTCATTGGTTGTAATGCTTGCAAGGCTTTATGTGATGTGCATTATCGAGAAGGCCCTGAGATACCTCTCCGACAATCGGAGTGACAAATCCTAATCTCGAAATACGCCAACCCAATATGTACCTTCGGAGACACCTGTAGAGCACCTTTATAATCACCCAGTTACGTTGTGACGTTTGGTAGCACACAAAGTGTTCCTACGGTAAATGGGAGTTGCATAATCTCATAGTTAAAGGAACATGTATAAGTCATGGATAAAAGCAATAGCAACATACTAAACGATCGGGTGCTATGCTAATGGAATGGGTCATGTCAATCAGATCATTCAACTAATGATGTGATCTCGTTAATCAAATAACAACTCTTTGTTCATGGCTAGGAAACATAACCATCTTTGATTAATGAGCTAGTCAAGTAGAGGCATACTAGTGACACTCTGTTTGTCTATGTATTCACACATGTATTATGTTTCCTGTTAATACAATTCTAGCATGAATAATAAACATTTATCATGAATTAAGGAAATAAATAATAACTTTATTATTGCCTCTAGGGCATAATTCCTTCATGAAGAACTGAACCAAATTGACGCTTGACCCATTTGTGATTGCGATCAACCTTTTGATGAAGACTGAGGAGTAACTCACGGTCAGTCATCACCCTGGGTGCTGTGGCTTGAGGATTTGGCTTGGCAGTGTTAGCAGCAGAGTCATGTGTGGCAGAGTCATCATTGGTGGAGTAAGATGCAGCTTTACGAAATTGGCCATCCAATGGACGAATGCCTTCATCTATCACAGCAGTGGCCTTGCGTTTTTCTTCAGCTGAGGAAAATGTCCGTTTGAGGACTTCAATGGGAGGCAAGTAGCTGCAGTGGTTGAGCGTTTCAGCTTTGTAGTTGAGTGAAGACCTTATCTTGATGAATTTCATTATCCAAGGTGCATAAGGCTTCAGCTCAAATGGTGACATAGCAATGTTGGCCAGAGTCCTCATGAAGAAATCATGGAAGTTGACGGGAACGCCATGGATGATGTTGAAAAGCAGATTCTTCATGATGCCAACGACTTCTTCATCAGACGAGTCGTGGCCTTTGATGGGACTCATTGTCTTCGTTAGAATGCGATAGACAGTCCTTGACACATACAGCAATTCCTTGACGAGGAAATTGGTTCTAGGAGCCTGCCCTGGCTTCAAAGGCTTCATTAGCACTTGCATATAAGGATTTGAAAGCTCAGGTTGGTTGTACACACAACGAGCATCTTCAGTGGGTGGACTCAGAGGAAGGACCCGAAGCAATTCAGATGCAGGGGCCTTATGGTGGGTGTTGTCAGTCATCTAGTCCAAAACCCATGAATTGATATCTTCAGAGTTGCCGGTGATGTGCAATGTTGCATAGAATTGAAGAATAAGCTCTTCATTCTAGTCGCATATATCTGTGCAGAAGTTGAGCAGCCCAGCGTCGTGAAGAACACTGAGCACTGGCGTGAAGCACGGCAAAGACTCCATATCCACGTGAGGAATATGAGCATGATCGAAGACTTTGTCTTTGTTGTAAAGCACTGAGGAATAGAAATTTGCTTGGCTGGCAGTCCAGAAACGCCTCTTCCTTATGCGAGCAGAGTCATATGGATTGTATTCAGTGAAGAACACGTGCTCACCAAAGAAGTCTTCAGCCTTGAATTTCTGTTTTCGGGAGAATGGATCCTTTGGCCTTGGCAGAGGAGTGTCAGTGAGTTGCATCACGACCTCAGGAATCATGATATCAGGTTCTTCAGGCTGAGGAATTTCAGGATTTTCCTCAGGTGCAGTCACCTTGTCTGTATCAGCAGCAGTTTCTTCAGCGCTAGTGGCTGGAATTTCTTCATTCACAGATGCAGTGGGATGAATTTCTTCATAGCCCAATTGTACTGTTGGTGAAGGGGAGTGAGGAATTTGCTGCAGGGGAGTGAAGAGTGGGGAATTGGGATGATGACTTTCCCAAAATTCGTCATTCATCACTGGAGTGGTGCTTCCAATATCCACATCTTCATCAATTTCTTCAACACCAGCCTCTTCAGCATCAAACTGAAGCATTGGTGATGAGACCATTGGGGTTGAAGGGATTGCATCCGCTTCAATTTCTTCATCAATCTGCTCTGACGAAGCAGCAGATTGAGTTTCTTCATCTGATCCACTAGGGATCTCATAATCTTCACCAAAAGGAACAAGGTCCTTTGATGGCACGGAGGAGATAGGAACGGCATCAATGGGATTTGCAAACGAGCTTGTCATTCGCTTCATCTTCTTGGGAGCTGAAGATTCTGAAGCATTTGATGCCTTCCTTTTCTTCACAGCAGCTTGTTCTGCATCCTTTGTTTTCTTCACATCTAATGCAGAAGGAAGAATTGGAGTTGGCGTAGGCGCAGGTGGAGCTGAGGAATCTGGTTGATTTTCTTCAGGCGCAACGGATGCGGTTGCCCTGGTTTCTTCAATTTCTTCAGGCGCACCACTAGTGGATGCCCTGGCAATTTCATCAACGGCTGGAGCAGAGTCATCAGCCTTGGAACTAGCATTTTCTTCAGCAGCCTGAACTTCATCAGCGGTGCTGACATGTTCTTCAGTTTGCTGAACAGATGCTTCAGCTTGAGGAACTTGTGGCTTTGAGGCTGCACCCTTGGTGAAGGTATCAGTCAGCCTCACAAATCTGACCTTGGCTCCTTTCCAATCAGCATAGTAGGAGTCAAATTTGTCGCTGAGGGCTTTGATCTCAGCCTGCATCTTGACAAGTTCCTCAGGCTTCATTGAGAGAACATTTTTCTTCAGTAGCTTCTCCTTGCGGTACTGTGATTTCTTGATCTCTCTGGCCTTATCATATTTCCACTTGTCCTCTTGGATGAAGTGAGTCAGCATGTGACTTTGACCAGGTGTCAGCTTGAAATCAAGCATAGGTGTGTGAGGATCCTTATGCCAGAGATCAATATAATCTAGGATCGCCTTTGGATCCAATAGCAGGGGCACAGATGTGCCTTTAGCTTTAGCAGCCCGTTCTTGTCGGTCCCTGATGATTTCAGTAAGTTCTTCTTCATCAGCTTCATCATCATCAGATGGCACAGTGAAGACTACCTGCTTCTTATGAGGACTTGTGCGAGTGTCGCGTCCAGCAGTAGCCTTTTTCTTCAGCAGTGAGGGTCTTGCTGAGGAATTTGGTGCAGCTGAAGAACTAGCTGAAACACCAGAGGCAATAGAGATGCCTGTCGTCCTTTGGCATGAGGCCAGATGCACAGGTGCTGAGGACTTTGGTGGAGCAGGAGCAGCATGAGGAATTTGCTTTGAAGATTTTGAAGATTCTGGCCGTGAGGGCGCAGCTGAGGAACTTGGTCGTGAGGGCATTGAAGATGAAGCACTTGGCTTGCGAGCGGGCTTCTTTAGCATTGCTTTCTTCGGCTTGACCGAGGCCTCAGTGGCAGTAGCAGCAGCAGCAGCAGAGTCTTCATTGAATTTCCTCATTGTTTCTCTGGCTTGCCTTGCCAGTTTAGCTTGGCGCTTGGCCCATTCTTTAGGAAATTCCTCACCACGCTTGATGCTGGTGGGATCAGCCACTTGGCCAGGTGCCAATGGAGGTCTTTGGCATGGAGGGCTTACAGCGAATTTCTTCATGTATTTTGGAGTAACATATCTGTACTCCCTCCATTCACGTGCCCATATCCTTTCAATCCTCTGGATTCGCGCCTTGCGCTGATTTTTATCTTCTTTGCCAAACTTAGCTTCATCAGGCGTGCAGTACTCATCATAGATATCCTCATGTATTTCAAAAGCTGTCATCACCTCAGGCTTCTTTCCTCCTTTCTGTGGCCTTTTACCTTCAGCCATTTTGTTCAGATGAGGAATTTGAACAATTGAACTCTCTGAAGAAGTATGCAACTTTTCTTCGAGGAACGCTGCAAATGAGTTAAGTTGATGAGAACCTAATGATTCAGCAGCGGACATGTGTACCGTGAACAGAGTATAGTTGCGAGGAATTTGAAGAGGTCATATGCGTTCTCAGAGGTTTTTGCATAAAGAACAAGGTTGAGGAATTTGACTAGATTCGTCTTGAGGAATTTCACTAAGCGCTTTATATATGCTTAGGGAAATGAATCAAGAACAGATAGCATGTGAGGTGTTTTGTGTGTGAGTATTTGAAGAATAAAACACCTTTGAAGATTTTGTAGAAAAATTTCGAGTCAACGAGGGTAGTAAAATTAGCTTTTAATTACCCTGAACGAAGAACACGACGAACTGGGAGTTGGAACAGTGAAGTTCGTCAATGCAGATCTTCCACGCCCTAACTTGGCGGAGGAAGACGTCTACGGCGGCGGCAAAGGTGAAGATTTCCGCGGTCGGCGCGAGTACGACGGCGATGAGGTCGAGGCAGTGAAGCTTTTCCTCACCGGCGATGATGGATTAGCGACGGCGCTAGGGTTTGGAGAGCTCGAGCGAGGGAGTGAGATCGAGCGGGGTAAAAGAAGTGAGGATGGCGAAGGGGGGTATTTATAGCTGCGGTGAAAAACTGTTTGTCCGAAGATTTGGGACGAATGTGCCCCTGGCCGTACTCCTTCTTGCGACATGTGTCACCCACGTACTGTGTGGTTGAGATCGTGTAAGATCGTGGGTGGATAAAGTAATCCATCGTGGGATGCGGAACGGTTTGAGCGGCAAAACCGAAAGTTTGGATAAGATTAGTTTTAACTTTCCGTTCGCAATTTCTTCAGCTGACAAGGACACAGTGAAGAATTTGAACGAGTTTCAAATAGAACGCACATGAAGAATTTGTGAATAAAGTTTGAAGAAAAAAAAACTGAAGAATTTCAAAAGTTGAGGAAAAACTCAAATTGAAGATTTTCAACTTTTGTGGTAGCGTGACCCACCGTGTAAGAATGATGATTTCAGACACCACGTACAATTGTCGTAGGGTTCTGAGAATCAAAATCTTCATTAATTTCTTCACACTTAGAGTGTTATTCTTCATTGATTGAAGAAAAATGTTTCTTCATGTGTTGCACATCTAAGTCATCAATTTTGCATAAGTGTTAGGATGAGTGCCTTTTCAAAGTACATTCAAAGATTCTAAGATATTTAGCTCACACCGCAACTTGCAAAATCTCTTCTCATCCAAGGGCTTAGTGAAGATATCGGCTAGCTGTTCTTCAGTCTTCACATGCTCAATAGAAATGTCGCCCTTCAACACATGATCACGAAGAAAATGATGATGAATTTGAATGTGCTTTGTCTTCGAGTGCTGAACTGGGTTGTGAGCAATCTTGATGGCACTCTCATTGTCATAGAGGAGAGGCACATTCTTCACGTTGATGCCATAGTCCTTGAGCGTTTGCTTCATCCATAGGAGTTGAGCACAGCAAGAACCAGCAGCAATGTACTCAGCTTCAGCAGTAGACAGTGATACGCAGTTCTGTTTCTTCGATGACCAACAGACCAAGGATCGTCCGAGGAAATGACAAGTACCGGAAGTTGACTTGCGATCCACACGGTCACCAGCATAGTCAGAATCAGAATATCCAATGAGATCAAAATCCGAGCCCTTGGGATACCATAATCCTAGTGTTGGTGTGTGAGCTAGATATCGAAGAATATGCTTCACAGCCTTATGGTGTGATTCCTTCGGTGCAGCTTGAAATCGTGCACACATGCAAACACTAAGCATTATATCTGGCCTAGATGCACATAAGTACAATAAAGAACCAATCATGGAGCGGTATACCTTATGGTCGAAGTCAATACCATTTTCATCAGTGCATAGTTGACCATTTGTGGGCATAGGAATTTTGATGCCTTTGCAATCTTGCATGCCAAATTTCTTCAGGACATCCTTGAGGTATTTCTCCTGAGATATGAATATGCCATTGCGTTGTTGACGAATTTGAAGACCTAAGAAGAATTTCAACTCTCCCATCATAGACATTTGATATTCTTCTCTCATCATATAGGCAAATTCATCACTATAACGTTGGTCAGTACATCCAAAGATAATATCATCAACATATATTTGGCACACAAATAGTTCACCATCATAAGATTTAGTAAAGAGAGTAGGATCGAGTGAACCGGGTGTGAAGCCTTTCTTCATGAAGAATTTCTTCAGTGTATCATACCACGCCCGTGGGGCCTGCTTGAGGCCATAGAGGGCCTTGTTAAGTCTGAAGGCTTTGTCAGGATGCTTTGGATCTTCAAAACCTGGTGGTTGAGAAACATATACTTCTTCCTCAAGCTTACCATTGAGGAATGCACTTTTCACATCCATTTGGTGTAAGATGATATCATGATGGTTAGCATAAGCAAGCAATATGCGAATAGCCTCAAGTCTAGCAACAGGTGCAAAAGTTTCATCGAAATCAATTCCTTCAACCTGTGTGTAACCTTGAGCTACTAGTTGTGCCTTATTCCTCACCACAGCACCATTTTCATCTTGCCTGTTGCGGTAGATCCACTTTGTGCCAATGATGTTATGCTTGCGAGGATCGAGACGATCGACTAGTTCCCATACGTTGTTGAGCTTGAACTGATGTAATTCTTCTTGCATGGCCTGAATCCACCCAGGCTCCAGAAATGCTTCATCTACCTTAGTGGTCTCAGTGATAGAGACAAAAGCAAAGTGCCCACAAAATTTAGATAGATGTGAAGCTTTTGAGCGTGTGAGAGGACCTGGTGCTCTAATGTCATCGATGATCTTCTCCACTTGCACTTCTTTTGCAACGCGAGGGTGAGCTGGTTGTCGTTGAGGAATTTGATCACCATCAATTTCCTCAGCATTTTCTTCAGGTGCATCAGCTCGACGTTCTTCACGTTCTGGAATGAATTCTTCAGCAGATTCTTCAGTAGGAATGACATCTTCAGTAGCCTTGTGCTTGATTGAATCCTCAGGTGCAGGTTCATCTAACACATAAGGTAGGTGCTCTCTTTGCGAGCCATTAGTTTCATTGAACCGCACATCTACAGTTTCAACAATCTTGTGAAGAACATTGTTGAAGACTCTGTAGGTGTGCGAGTCCTTTCCGTAACCAAGCATAAAACCTTCATGTGCTTTCGGTGCAAATTTAGAGTTGTGATGAGGATCTCTAATCCAGCATTTAGCACCGAAGACTTCGAAATAACTTACATTAGGTTTCTTGTCAGTGAGGAGTTCATATGCAGTCTTCTTGAAGAATTTGTGAAGATATACTCTGTTGATGATATGGCACGCAGTATCAATTGCATCAACCCAGAAATGACGAGGGGTTTTGTACTCATCGAGCATAGTGCGAGCCATCTCAGCAAGAGTCCTGTTCTTGCGCTCCACGACACCATTCTGTTGAGGAGTATAAGGAGCAGATAACTCATGAGTAATACCAAGTTCATCAAGGTAGTCATCGAGACCCGAATTCTTGAACTCAGTGCCGTTGTCACTTCTGATGTGCTTAATCTTCACACCAAAGTTGGTTGAAGCCCTCGAGGAAAATTGTTTGAAGACTTCCTGCACTTCAGTTTTGTAAGAGACAAGGTGTACCCATGTGTAACGAGAGTAATCATCAACAATAACAAAGCCATATTGAGATGCTTCATTCGAAACAGAGGAATAATGGTTAGGACCGAAGAGATCCATGTGAAGCAATTCAAATGGACAAGTAGTGGTCATGATAGTCTTTGCTGGATGCTTGGCCTTTGTCATCTTTCCAGCTTCACAGGCACCGCACAAGTGATCCTTGAGGAATTTGACATTCTCAATGCCAATGACATGTTTCTTCTTCGCAAGCGTGTTCAAATTCCTCATGCCTGCATGACCAAGTCGTCGATGCCATAGCCATCCTTCTGAAGCTTTTGCAACTAGGCACACAGCTGGTTGTGAATCTGCAGAGAAATCAACAATATACAAGTCTCCTCTCCTAAAGCCTTCGAAGACTTTGGAATTGTCAGCTTCCATAATCACAACACAACGATACTTGCCAAAGACAACAACCATATCAAGATCACAAAGCATTGAGACAAACATAAGATTATATCCTAAGGACTCAACAAGCATGACTTGGTCCATGTGTCGATCCTTTGTGATGGCAAACTTACCAAGACCCAATACCTGACTTTTGCTTTTATCAGCGAAGATGATATGCTTCATGTGTGACGCTGATAAGGAAGCATCCATTAACAGATTCTTGTCACCAGTCATGTGATTTGTACATCCACTATCAAGTACCCATTCAGTGGCTTTGGGTTGATCATCCTGCAGATGAATTAGTGCAACTTACGACCTCATATACTTCAGCAGTGAAGAATATGATAGCACAATTCATCAGATCAATTTCATCAAGTAGTAGACAGGTAAAACAGAGGGAGGACGTGTGAAATGAAAGTTCATTTCATCATGGTTAGCCTGCGTCCTTTCAGGCACTTTTTGTCAGGTCCCTAGCAAATTCTTCAGACGTTATTTCACGTCTGGAGACCTGACCCTGCAGA
Source organism: Aegilops umbellulata (assembly GCA_032464435.1). NCBI lineage: Eukaryota > Viridiplantae > Streptophyta > Magnoliopsida > Poales > Poaceae > Aegilops > Aegilops umbellulata. The sequence continues at coordinate 341,017,869 of CP136058.1, forward strand.
AGGGATTAGTTCCTTTTCTTCACCACGCACATCTGAAGGGGTGGCAAAGAGTTCATCACTCTGCGAGCTCCATAGGAGAATGGTGGCAAAGCAGCCAAACCATTTCGTTTCACATAAGAGGGGTTAGGGTAAGCATATGCATAAGCAGAGAAATTCTTCGAGGACTTATCAACATAATAATTTGAAGAATAATGCTCATATTCATAGTCCTTGGCTCTTCACTGTGAAACAGAGTTGTTAGCACGATGATGTTCATATGAGGACTTTGATCCATGTGAGGAATTTGATCCCCTTGAGGAATTTGGTCCGTATGAGGACTTGGATCCATATGAAGAATAATGCTCATATGAAGAATTTGGTCCATATGAAGAATTTGATCCGAGGTTCCTTTTCCTCACAGGTGGTGTCATGAGGACATTCACCTGAAGACTTTCAAGGCGCCTTTTGGGAACCCAGATTTTCTTCACAGGAGAACCGTTCCTGCAGTTAGTGCCAACATATCTAGCAAATACTTCACCATTCTGATTTTTGAACAGTTTATAGTTGGAGTCAAAAGACTCATCAGAAGAATGAGAAGATTCACATGTATAGCCAGATAAATTAGATGGATCAACTGGAGGTCCCTTTGAAGCAACCCATGAGGTTTTGGGGTACTGCTCAGGCTTCCAATATGTACCATCAGCATTGAGTTTCCTCTCAAAGGCAATACCCTCTTTCCTAGGGTTCCTGTTGAGGATCTGCTTTTTAAGCACATCACAAAGAGTCTGATGCCCTTTGAGGCTTTTGTACATGCCTGTTATGTACAATTCCTTCAGTCCTGCATCGTCAGTAATACTAGCAATGTCCTCAGATGAGGAATTAGTGATAGCAGAGGCAGGTGAAGAATTTGTAACATTTGAAGCATTTGAACATTCAGGTGAGGAATTAGCAGATTCTCGTTCAATGCATTTTAAACATGGAGGAATAAATTCTTCCTGAGCAGCGCTGATTTGTTGAGCAAGTAATGAATCGCGCTCCTTATTAAGATCTTCATAACTCACTCTCATCTTCTCAAAATCAGACAGGAGAGAGTTATGCTGATCTTGAAGAGAGTCATGCTTGGAATGAAGTCTTTGAAGACTTTCAGCCAAGGCTTGTGACTGATCCATTTCTTCACCCAACATATCATTGCTCTTACTAAGCATATCATTAGCTTTTTGCAAAGCTCTTTGTTGTTTTGCGGCAAGGGAAGCAAGTTTGACATAACTGGGTCCAAATTCATCACCAGATTCTTCATCACTAGACTCAGATAGGTAGCATTCAGTTACCTCAGCACTTTTTGCCATAAGGCATGAAGTAGAGGATGATGACTCTGGTTCGAATGTCATCGATTTGAGCGATTCCTTGAAATCCTCAAACCAAGGATCATGGCGGGTTCGATGGCCTTCATAGACATCAGAGAGATGGTCCCAGACAAGCTTCGCCTGATCGAGATGCATGATGTTTCTGAACTGGTTTCGAGACAGACTGGAGCAGATGACGGCCTTCGCTGTGAGGTTGAGTTGAGTGTACTTGCGAATGTCATAAGCTTCCGCCATCTTGCACAGATCGGTTAGACCAATCTCAGTGACGGTCCATAGCTCGCTATCCATCACCATGAGATGCTTCTTCATCATGGCCTTCCATTTGGGATACTCGTCACCGTCAAAGATGGGGCATGGCACTTTCTTCATATCTGCGGTCGACATAACTAAAACTCCAGGCGGTTAAACCAAAATCACATAGAACAAGGGAGTACCTTGCTCTGATACCAATTGAAAGTGCGTTATATCGACTAGAGGGGGTGAATAGGCGATTTTTATGAAATTCTTCACTGAGGAATTTGCTAGTGAGGAAATTCCTTAGCGAAGAACTACTAGCAGCGGAATAAGTACTCAGATGAAAACATAACAGAATTCAAGCGTAGTCATCATGATGAAATGAAGACAAACACAGAGTACAGAAAGCGTAAACACAGGATAACACAAGTTGAAGACAAACAGACTGAAGAAATTGAACTGAGGAAATTGAGAAAGTCTTCAGTCAAAGTCTTCAAGCACAGATATGAACAAACACACAACACGGTAATGAGGAAATGAAAGTGTTGAGGAAATAGAACCAATAAGCTTGGTGAAGACAATGATTTGGTAGACCAGTTCCAACTGTTGTCTCAGTTGTACATCTGGTTGGAGCGGCTGAGTATTTAAACTCGAGGACACACAGTCCCGGACACCCAGTCCTGCGCGCGTAGCTCGGGACACAAAGTCCTCACCGTATTCTCCTTGAGCTAAGAACACACAGTCCTCGCCCAATCACTCGTGGTAAGTCTTTAGGTGACTTCCAAACCTTCACAGACTTGGTCACTCGGCGATCCACAATTCCTCTTGGATGCTCTAGACCTTGACGCCTAACCATCTGGAAGAAGCACAGTCTTCAAAGGTAACAAGCGTCGAATCCACGCAGGATCAATCTCTTCAGTGATGCTCAATCACTTTGGGTTTGTAGGTGTTTTGGGTTTGGGGTTTGGATTTTCCTCACTTGATGATTTTCGCTCAAAGTCCTCGGAGGATGGGTTGCTCTCAAATGACAAGTGTCAAGTTCTCGCGGAGCAGCCAACCAGCTAGTGGTTGTAGGGGGTGGCTATTTATAGCCTAGGGAGCAGCCCGACATGATAAGACATAAATGCCCTTCAATGATATGACCGTTAGGTGGACAAGATATTTTCGGACAGCTGGCGCGCAGCACAACAACGGTCGGAAATTTGAGGTACAAATTCCTCAGGGCTCTCATGTTCCTCACTGTGTAGGTAATTCGCACTGGCGAATTCCTAACTCCTCAGTCAGAGCAAAGTCCTCAGTGACCAGAAGAACTGCGTCTCTATCACTGAAGAAATTGACTGAACTGTATGAGATTTCCAATGGCTTCACTCGAAGGGATTGGTAGGTGTAGGATTTGAGTTGAGCATCACATGGAAATTTTCTCCTTAGTATTTCCTCGACCCCCTTTAACAGTATGGTGTTTCCTATGACTCAAGAAAGAGAAAATGAAACTACGAAAACAAAAGTCTTCACGCTTCATGTTCCTCGAATGAATACCAAGTCTTCAAGGTCACACCAATTTCTTCACTTTCAAAGTCTTCAGAAAGTCTTCAGTCGAAAAACTTCATTTTTAGGGGTCGACTTTCTCTGTAAATATCAAACTCCTCATAGACTTATAGATCTGTGTACACTCATAAATGCATTAGATACTTAACCTATAAGTCTTCAATACACCAAAATCACTAAGGGGCACTAGATGCACTTACAGGTAGGTCGTTTTGCTACAGACTAAGTTTGGCGATCCGAAATATTCTCAGCTTAATCAAGTGTGGAGTTCTCCAGACAAGTTTTTGGACTTGCCGAAGAGTTCTTTCGATGCGGCGCAGTTTTACCAGGCGCGAGAGGGGTATGCAACGGAGAAGCTTTTTTGGTCACAATTTGGCACGTTGAAGCGCCCTCTGTTGCTGAATGAACAGATGTCACAATGGGTTGAGCTTCATAGGATATCTGGCGCTACCATGAAGAACGTCATAATCCGGTTGTGGCCAACTGAGCCTGTTCTGAATAGCTACTTTGGCTTGGTGCAGCGGCTTGTTGATGCGGTGCCACGTATCGATGATGTGAAGCGGTCGATGTGCATTGAGGGTGCACAGATGGCCTTTGCCCAAGTCAAGACATTCTGGGGGAAGATGAAGGCCATCGATGTTGCGGCGAAGAGTCCAACCAAGGGCAAGGACCATTACGAATGGGAGCATTATTTTGAAGACGTCCTAGAGGCTGCCCGCTTGATAGAGGGTCAATGCTCGAAAGACATAATGTTCGAGTGAGGTGTATGAGAATTGTAAAAGACAATTTTATAGTTAATCTAATGTTTTGCTCGAAAGCTTGTGTTCCTCCTGTGCGGCCATTTCTATATAATCTGAAAGTTTTCCGGTCGTCGGCTTCAGCCCCCTCGTAGGAAGTATGGGGTGTTCGAAAAAGCATTTGATCACTCTTGACCCAACATCTTGGTCCATGAAGGAGGTGACAATGCGGCGAACCAGGCAATCAGACTATAGGGCGTTAACACTTTCACTTAGCCATAGGAGTTTTATAGGGGGGACTACGACATAGCCCCTGGTATGTGTATGGCTTATTCCAATATGGTGTGTTACATATATGACCTGAAGAAAAAAGGTCCTTCGTGTGACACGGAGGGAATCGCGACAGATTTTGATAAGTCATCGAGTGGTTGACCAGCTCCCGCAGCATCATGACAGTCGGTTTTCGGCTTTCTCTACTGAGGTGCTTGACCACATGAACCGGAAGCACAATCGCAGTAGTTCTCCCTTTACTACCCTAGCGGAACATAAGGTAGCAAGCACAGGAGCCGGGCAACCCAACCATTGACCCAAGACATGATTCGGACCTGATGCATATAAGGCCAAACTCGTGACGCCGAAGTACGCTTATAAAGTTGTTCGGACTTTGTTGGCAACTCATTTGTTCCCATACCGAGCCCCTGGCAGGTTGTGCCGAGGTATGGCTGTAAAACAGCTATAGGGGCCAAATTCATTTGTGAAAAAAGAAACAAATGATTAATGCGGATTATATTTATTGGAGACCTGAGCGATATGCCAATGATTACTTTATATATATATATATATATATATATATATATACATATATATATATACCACAACCCCGGCTATTTGACATGCGTAGGGTCGAAGGTGGAGGAAAAAGGCATATTACAGGCTCAAAATAAAGAGTGCGGTCTACAAAAAGTTATTTTGGACCTCCCGTCGCACGTCTGCGCCGCCTATCCTCGGCGAGGGGAATCCTTGACGAAAGTAGCCCCTTAGGTGAGTGTATGGATCCGAACTCCGATAGAGTCAGTTTAGATGTTTGTCCTTTGCGTCACCTGTTTTTAAGAGATAATGAAACAAAAGGAAAGTAGATAAAAAATGTTACGGGAGTGCTTGCAGGCTTGTCCGTATTGTGCTTCCGCCAATGCCCATGGTATCTTAAGTGTGTAGTGATGTATGAGCGGTACAAATTTTGCGGGTATATGAGGTGGGCGGCGGAAGCCGAACAACTATTTCCGCTCCGGGATTGGTCGATCCTCGGGGGGAAAGTGCTTATGACCCCCAGTATTTGGTTGGTGAACCTCTCCGTCGTCCCTATCGGCTAGCGGTCTCCTCCCCTTGTGTTCGACATTGAGCTTGCCGGCCTGCTTGAAGACCCAACAACTTATGTTGGTATGATTAGCTGGTTTATCGGGGTGGCCGTGAATCTGGCAAGGTCGGTCCAATATCCTGTCTAGGTTGGATGGTCCATCTCGGTTCGCCTTGAATGGATTTTTCCGTTGACGGGTTTGGGATTGTTGAATCCGGCGTTGACCGCTGTGTCGCGTGATCTTTCATTATCATTGCGACTATTGTGTTTGCTTCGTCGTGGCTTGCGATTGCCGTCTCGGATTTCGGAAGTGCCCGAGTCATTGGCGTTGTTGCTTCTACGAGCGAGCTAGTTGTCTTCTCTCGTGCAAAAGCGGGTCATTAGAGCGGTAAGGGCTGTCGTGGATTTAGGTCCTTGATTGAGGTGGCGTGCAAGCCATTCATCCCGGACGCTGTGTTTGAAGGCCGCGAGGGCTTCCGCGTCTGGACAGTCGACGATTTGGTTCTTTTTAACTAAGAACCTAGTCCAGAGCTTCCTGGCTGACTCTCCGGGCTGCTGGACAATGTGACTTAAGTCATCAGCATCTGGTGGCCGGACATATGTTCCTTGGAAGTTGTCGCGAAAGGCGTCTTCCAAATCTTCCCAGGTGCCAATAGAATTTTCCGGCAGACTGTTTAACCAGTACTGAGATGGTCCTTTGAGTTTTAGTGGTAGGTATTTGATGGCATGAAGGTCATCTCCGCGGGCCATGTGGATATGGAGGAGGAAGTCCTCGATCCATACCGCGGGATCCGTTGTTCCGTTGTATGATTCAATATTCATGGGTTTGAACCCATCTGGGAATTCATGCTCCATTACTTCGTTTGTGAAGCAAAGAGGGTGTGCGGCGCCTCTATGTTGGGCCACACTGCGACGTACCTCCAATGGAGTCCATTTGCGGTTTTTGGCCCGGGCATGGCTAGGTTTGTCACGTCCGAATAGGTAGCCATCGCCGCGTGTCGAGGCACGTCCTCGCGATCCGTAGATCGATCCTGCGTGTCCTGCTCTACTGTCCCAGTCCTGTCGAAGGTCGTATGTACAACCCCAGGCTATTTTATTCTTGCATCAATGACGAGGTGGGGCAGACTAGAGTTCGGCTTGAGTTGCCGCTTTATCCGGACCAAGTTGTGCTCGGCCTGCCGCATTGTGCGATGATGGTATGGGCTCCAGCGCCTCGTCATCGAATTGAGGTAGCAATCTACGCTTCGCGTAGCTTTTGGCTAGGCCACTAAGGCTATATTCTTCGGCGGCCAGGACTTCGGTCCATCTATCATTGAGCATATGTTGGTCCGCTTGAAGCTGCAGCTGCTTCTTTTTCAGGCTTCTTGCAGTGGCTATTAGCCGGCGTTTGAAGCGCTCATGCTCGAGAGGTTCCTCAAGCACGATGAAATCCTCGTCGCCGAGGCTTTTCTCTTCCTCGGAGAGAGGAAGATAATTGTTGTCCTCCGAGTCTCCGTGTATGGCCTATTCATCAGGGCTAACTTGTCCATTTTCCCGTTCCTCCTGTTCGGAGGATACCTTGGCGGGGTCTTCCTTGTTTTCGGCATCGTCCGAAATATTATTTTTTCTGGTGCCCGTATTACAGTCTTTGGAACGACGTGACTTAGAGCGGCGTCGAGGAAGCTGGCGCTTGGGCTGTCTCTCAGGAGGTTTATCCTCAACTGGATCCTCTTTGCCATCGTCGTTAGTTTTTTCAGGCGTGTCCACCATGTATACGTCATAGGAAGAGTGGTCGTCTGTCGTCCAGTGAATGGCGGGTTTTGGCCTTGCTCCTTGTCGGTATCATCGTCTGTACTGACGATGTCTTCGGAGCCGTAATCAAGCATTTCGGTTAAGTCCTCGACAGTGGCTATGAAGTGGGTGGCGGGTGGGAAGCAAAATTCCCCATCATCAGCCTCTAGTTCGAACCGTACATAGTTCGGTTGCGAGTCCTCCGCCAAGGACAGGCTCTTTAATGAGTTTAGCACATCGCCCAAAGGCGAGTGCTGGAAGATGTCTTCAGTGCTGAATTTGAAGATCGATGAATGATCAAGTTCGGCGTCCGCGGGCTCAAATGGTTCAGAACTTATAACTGGAGACGAGTCCAGAATTCCGGTGACACAGATATTGTGTGAGGTTAAGTCCATGTGCGGCTCCAACGCCGGGGAATCTATGGCCTCTGTGGTTGGGTTGAGCCTCCAATCCTTGGATGCCGTAGTGTGCTCTGGATCTAAGGACAGAGTGGTCACAGGAGCTATCTCCGGGGTGAGGTCTGACGATAGATTTAGGTCATGTTCATCAAGGTGACCAGGAGCGATTGCTGCGGTCTCGAATCCGGCAAAGATCAAATCTCCACGTATGTACGCAACATAATTCAAACTCCCAAATCTGACCTGATGGGCAGGGGCGTAGCTATCAATCTGCTCCAGGTGGCCAAACAAGTTGGCCTGCAGCGCGAAGCCGCCGAACACGAAGATCTGTCTTGGGAGCAAGGTTTCTCCCTGGACAATGTCATCGTTGACGATTGAAGGGGCCATCGAACCTTTCATCGATGGCACAGTGGAACTCTCAATGAAAGCACCAATGTCAGTGTCAAAACCGGCGGATCTCGGGTAGGGGGTCCCGAACTGTGCATCTAAGGTCGATGGTAACAGGAGATAGGGGACATGATGTTTACCCAGGTTCAGGCCCTCTCTATGGAGGTAATACCCTACTTCCTTCTTGATTGATCTTGATGGATATGAGTATTACAAGAGTTGATCTACCACGAGATCGTAATGGCTAAACCCTAGAAGTCTAGCCTGTATGACTATGGTAATGAGTATCTGTCCTTTCCGGACTAAGTCCTCCGGTTTATATAGGCACCGGGAGGATCTAGGGTTACACAAGGTCGGTTACAAAGAGAGGAATCTACATATTCGGTCACCAAGATTGCATTCCACGCCAAGGAGAGTCCCATTCAGACACGAGTGCATTCTTCGGTCTTCGTATCTTCACAGCCCATCAGTCCGGCCCATGGCTAACAGGCCGAACGCCCGAGGACCCCTTAGTCCAGGACTCCCTCAGCCAAAGCGCTGGACTCCCCCTCGGACTCTAAATCCAAAATCTTGAGGTCTGCGACAAGCAGGCGCGGCCTGGAGGCCCTCAACCCGGTCGGCCCAGCGGACTCTCGCCCCTATGTCCAAACCTCGCTCGTAAATGAGGCTCTGGACTTAATGGGCGACCCCACGCCATATCAGAGGAATCGCATCCGAATTACGCCCAGCCCTGACTAGGGGCTGGGAGCGGGGAATTTTACGTCCCACCCACCACCCACTTCATAGCTGCTGTCGAAGATCTAACCGACATGCTGGACTACGCCTCCGAAGACATCGATGGTATGGACGACGATGCTGGAGACGATCAAGGCCAAAATCCTCCGTTTATCAGACGTTGGATGACCACCTCCACATACGACGTATACATGGTGGATACACCCAAAGACGATGACGACGACGACAAGAAGGATCCGGTCGAGGACAAGCCTGTCGAAGCACCTCCAAAGCGTCGACGACAGCAGCGCCGCTCAAAATTGTGTCGCGAAAAAGACAGCAATACTGCACCGAAGATAATAACACTCCAGAGAACGCCGAAGACCCCGAAATTCCTATTGAGCCAACATTCCAACAGGATGATTTGGAGGACGGGCAAGTTAACCCCGATGATCCAATCAGGAACGAGGACTCGGAGGATAGTAACTACCTACCGATCTCTGAAGAGGATGTGAGCCTCGGCGACGAAGACTTTATCGTGCTAGAGGAGCCCCTCGAGCAAGAGCTCTTTAAGCGCAGGCTAATCGCCACTGCGAGAAGCCTGAAAAAGAAGCAGCAGCAGCTTCAAGCTGAACATGATATACTCAATGATAGATGGACTAATGTCCTGGCAGCCGAGGAATACGGCCCCGAACGCCCAACCAAGAGTTACCCAAAGCTTAAGCTACTACCTCAATTTGACGACGAGGCCCTTGAGCCCATTCTGCCAAAGCGTAAAACTGCTGACGAACCCGACCGACCACCACACGGACGGGACAGATCGGCTAGCCACGCCGAACACCAGCCCGTGCCACCTCACCGGCGAGGTAGGGAGGCAGCAGCCTCAGGCTATACCTATGACCTACGCAAGGACCTGGACAGTAGAGCCGGCAAGACAAGATCATACTATGGGTCAAGGGGGCGTGCTCCGACACGAGAGGACGACCATTAGGCCTAGCGTGACAGGCACAACCTCACTCGAGCCAAGAACCGCATTCAGCCTTCATCTGAACTGCGCCGCGACATCGCTCGATACAGAGGCGCTGCACACCCCTTATGCTTCACCGATGAGGTTATGGAGCACCAATTCCCTGAAGGATTTAAACCCGTGAACATCAAATCATATGATGGTACAACGGATCCCGCAATATGGATCGAAGACTTTCTTCTCCACATTCACATGGCTCGCGGTGACGACCTCCACGCCATCAAGTACCTTCCTTTAAAACTCAAAGGGCCAGCACGGCACTAGCTGAATAGCCTCCCAGAAAATTCTATCGGAAGCTGGGAAGACTTGGAGGACGCCTTTAGAGACAACTTCCAAGGGACCTATGTTCGGCCTCCAGACGCCGATGACCTTAGTCACATAGTCCAGCAACCCGGAGAGTCAGCCCGGAAACTCTGGACCAGGTTCTTAATTAAAAAGAACCAAATTGTGGGCTGTCCGGACGCCAAAGCCCTCGGGGCCTTTAAACACAGCGTCCGGGATGAGTGGCTCGCCCGACACCTCGGCCAAGAAAAGTCGAAGTCCATGGCAGCCCTTACCGCACTCATGACCCGCTTTTGCGCGGGAGAAGATAGCTGGCTAGCTCGTAGAAGCAATAGCACCAGTAACCCCGGCACTTCCGAAGCCAGGGATGGCACGCAAGCCACGACTCAACAAGCACAAGCATCGAAGCAACAACCAAGATACCGAAGACACGGCGATCAATGCTAGATTCAGTGGCTCCAAACCCGGTCAACAAAAGAAGCCATTCAAAGGAAATAGAGATGGTCCATCTAGTTTGGGCAGAATACTCGATCGGCCTTGCCAGATTCATGGCACCCCGGATAAGCCCGCCAATCATACCAACAGAAATTGTTGGGTCTTCAAATAGGCCGGCAAGCTCAACGCTGAACACAAGGGGAAAGGGCCGCCCAGCGAGGACGATGATGAAGAGCCTTGCCCACAGAACACAGGGGGACAGAAGAAATTTCCCCCTGATGTCAAAACGGTGAACATGATCTACGTCACTCACATCCCCAAATGGGAGCGCAAGCGCGCATTAAGGGACGTCTACGCCATAGAGCCAGTTGATACGTCTCCAACGTATCTATAATTTTTTATTGTTCCATGCTATTATATTATCTGTTTTGGATGTTTAATGGGCTTTAATATGCTCTTTTATATTATTTTTTGGACTAACCTATTAACCGAAGGTCCAGTGCTAGTTTCTGTTTTTTTGCCTATTTCAGTGTTTTGCAGAAAAGGAATACCAAACGGAATCCAAACGGAATGAAACCTTCGCAATGATCTTTCTTGGAACAAACGCAATCCAGAGGACATGGAGTTGAAGTTTGGCACTCCGTGAGGCGGCCACGAGGCAGAAGGGCGCGCCCCCCGCACTCGTGGGCCCCACGGAGCTCCACCGACGTACTTATTTTGCCTATATATACTTTTATACCCTAAAAACATTTGGGGGAGCCACAAAACCACTTTTCCACCACCGCAACCTTCTGTACCCGTGAGATCCCATCTTGGGGCCTTTTCCGGCAATCTGCCGGAGGGGGAATCGATCACGGAGGGCTTCTACATGAACACAATAGCCTCTCCGATGAAGCGTGAGTAGTTTACAATAGACCTTCAGGTCCATAGTTATTAGCTAGATGGCTTCTTCTCTCTCTTTCGTTCTCAATACAAAGTTCTCCTCGATGTTCTTGGTGATCTATTCGATGTAATACTCTTTTGAAGTGTGTTTGCCGAGATCCGATGAATTGTGGATTTATGAACTTGATTATCTATGAATATTATTTGGTTCTTCTCTGAATTCTTATATGCATGATTTGATATCTTTGCAAGTCTCTTTGAATTATCGGTATAGTTTGGCCTACTAGATTGATCTTTCTTGCAATGGGAGAAGTGCTTAGCTTTGGGTTCAATCTTGCGGTGTCCTTTCCCAATGATTGCAGGGGCAGCAAGGCACGTATTATATTGTTGCCATCGAGGATAAAAAGATGGGGTTTATATCATATCGCTTGAGTTTATCCCTATACATCATGTCATCTTGCTTAATGCGTTACTCCATTGTTATGAACTTAATACTCTAGATGCATGCTGGATAGCGGTCGATGTGTGGAGTAATAGTAGTAGATGCAGAATCGTTTTGGTCTACTTGACACGGACATGATGCCTATATTCATGATCACTGCCTTAGATATCTTCATAACTATGAACTTTTCTATCAATTGCTCGGCAGTAATTTGTTCACCCACCGTAATACATGCTATCTTGAGAGAAGCCACTAGTGAAACCTATGGCCCCCGGGTCTCTTTCTTATTATATTGCATCTCTTTTATTTACATCGCATCTCGTTTACTATTTTGCAATCTTTACTTTCCAATCTATACAACAAAAATACCAAAAATATTTATCTTATTATCTTTATCAGATCTCGCTTTTGCGAGTGGCTGTGAAGGGATTGACAACCCCTTTATCGCGTTGGTTGCAAGGTTCTTGATTGTTTGTGCGGGTACTAGGTTACTTGCGTGTTGTCTCTCCTACTGGATTGATACCTTGGTTCTCAAAAACTAAGGGAAATACTTACGCTACTTTGTTGCATCACCCTTTCCTCTTCAAGGGAAAACCAACGCATGCTCAAGAGGTAGCACCAGTCACCCCAAAATTTAACCCATGGTCAGCTTGTCCGATCACTTTCGATCGCAGAGACCATCCGACCAGTATCCATCACGGAGGATCAGCCGCATTGGTTCTCGATCCAATTATCAATGAATTCCACCTCACGCGAGTTCTTATGGATGGCTGCAACAGTCTCAATCTGCTTTATCAGGACACCGTCCGTAAAGTGGACATTGATCCATCAAGAATCAAGCCCACTAAAACCACCTTTAAAGGGGTAATACCCGGCATAGAGGCCTGTTGCACAGGATCCATAATGCTGGAAGTCGTCGTCGGCTCACCGGATAACTTTCGGAGCAAAGACCTAATCTTCGACATTGTCCTATTCCGAAGTGGCTACTATGCACTACTCGGACGAACTGCTTTCGCCCGTTTCAGTGCAGTCCCGCACTATGCTTATCTCAAGCTTAAGATGCATGGACCACGTGGCGTTATAACATTCAATGGAAACATGGAGCGCTCCCTCCGTACAGAGGAGCATACCGCGGCCCTCGCAGCCAAGGTGCAGGGTGGCCTCGCTAAGCCGAAAGCCACACTGGCAGTCAAGCCCCCGGACATTATTAAACGAATCCGGTCTACCCTACACAACGACAGTCCGACTCATCTAGAGATGGATTAGCAATTCGGCCTCCGCTAATGCCCCAGCCTGATAGCGGCATACGTACCACGCGTACATAACTACGCATTAAAAATTCCATGGGCAAGAACGGAGGCATGCTAAACATAGGGTCCGTGATATGGCTTGACCCTATTCGGACCTACACATTGCCCCACCTCTTTCTTCTTGCTATTATTTACAGCTCACATCAATTTCTGGAGCTAGCAAGGGCCCCCTTCTAGGCCCCTTATATATACTGGATTATCGATCCTCTCAAAGGATCCTACACCAAGGTGAAAAGCGACGTAGACATGCGGTAGAATGTCCAAAGGATCTTCTGGATAATCTGTTCAAATTTAGGACCTGTATAGAACTTTCCCTTGTTCTCGTCATGTAAAATAGTCGTGATGCTTATTGCATCTTCTGTAACAATACGTTTTGACGTACCACTCAGATTATAATGGAAACAGTTTCGCCCAGCCTTGTCTGGTATTGGCCCTTTTTCTGTTTTCCCGCTTAACGTTTGTTAAGGCATATCTTTCTAGATGTAGTTTTGGTGATTGATGACAACACGTTTGCGGACTAATCATGTGCTTTGAGCATTTCATAGATTCATCCTTTGGCACCAGACGATTTCTTTCCCCTCGGAGTGTCATTCAAGACGGTGTAGCTCTTTTGCTTCTATTTTGGTGGACTAGTTCCATAGGAGTCACCATACTATCAAGAGGGGGTCCGCTTTGGTAAGGCTATGGTGGAATCAACACATACACATCCTTTTCACACCCTCTGAGCCTTTCCGCTTCAATGGAGAGCTCCTTCCCCTTTCTTTGGGCTTTGTCTGGTCCCAGCGGTAGTATCGTGGTACCCAGCGGTAGTACCGCTTAGGGGTCACAGGCAGCAGTACCGCTCCGCAGCGGTAGTACCGCCGGTGGGTCCTCAGCCGTAGTACCGCTGCGGTACCAGGCCCCTACTGCGTTGATTCGAGGGGGTTGATTCTCGTGTCGGATTGTGCGGTACTATGCTGCGGCAGTAGAGCGGCAGTAACGCTCATGAGCGGTAGTACCGCCCTACCACCGCGGCAGTACCGCTCGGGTCCCTCTCTCTCCTGCGCTCCAAACTGCACGGCAGTAACGCCTTGGGGAGCGGTAGTACTACTATGCACAACGGTAGTGTCGTTGCCTCCTGCGGTAGTACCGCCCTCTGCGGGGCTGTTTTGGGGGGTAACGGTTGGATTGTTCCCCCCACTATATAAGGAGGTCTTCTTCCCCAAAGTTGACCTACCTCTTCCCCCAAAAGCTCCATTGTTGCTCCAAGCTCCATTTTCGCCCGATCTCTCTCCCTAGCCAATCAAACTTGTTGATTTGCTCGGGATTGGTTGAGAAGGCCCCGATCTACACTTCCACCAAGAGAAATTTGATTCCCCCCACTAATCCCTAGAGGATCTTGTTACTCTTGGGTGTTTGAGCACCCTAGACGGTTGAGGTCACCGCGGAGCCATAGTCCATTGTGGTGAAGCTTCATGGTATCGTTGGGAGCCTCCAATTAAGTTGTGGAGATTGCCCCAACCTTGTTTGTAAAGGTACGGTCGCCGCCTTCAAGGGCACCAATAGTGGAATCACGGCATCTTGCATTGTGTGAGGGCGTGAGGAGAATACGGTGGCCCTAGTGGCTTCTTGGGGAGCATTGTGCCTCCACACCGCTCCAACGGAGACGTACTTCCCCTCAAAAGGAAGGAACTTCGGTAACACATCCTCGTCTTCACCGGCTCCACTCTTGGTTATCTCGTCCCTTTACTTTCGCAAGCTTACTTGTGTTAAATCCCTTGCTTGCTTGTGTGCTTATTGTCATTGCATCATATAGGTTGCTCACTTAGTTGCATATCTAGACAACCTACTTTGATGCAAAGTTTAAATTGGTAAAGAAAAGCTAAAAAATTGTTAGTTGCCTATTCACCCCCTCTAGTCAACTATATTGATCCTTTCAATTGGTATCAGAGCCTCGTCTCTTTATTAAGGACTTTACCGTCCGAAGAGTATGGTTGACGTCGTGACGGTGTGGAGGAGCACTCCGGTGCGAATCCGGTATCGTCTACAGGAGATGGGGGTACCGCGGTCTCTCGTGAGGAGTTCAATATGGCGTTGGACACGTTGAAAACCTCCATGACGACCGAGGTCGAAAGCATGCTTAATAAATTTCTAGAAGGGCTTAAACTTTCCACCGCACTGTTGAAAGTGGGTGATCCCGCTAACAAGGTGATGGATGCTACCTCCGACAAGGGGGAAGCTACTAGCGAGAAAGCTCCTTCTTCTAGTGGTAAAAATGGCACCGGCATCTTTGCCCATGTGGAACCTCCACTTGTCTATGGTGGACCGCTTCCTTCCACTCATTTGAATCATGCCGGCCCGGCCCCTAAGATTGAGAAGAATGTGGAATTTGATTCTTGGGTCTATCGTTTTAAGTGTCATTTAAATCATGTGAAAAATAACATTTGGAGAATCATTGAAGAAGGTTTCTATCCGCATGACCGAAGCAACTTCACTCCTAGAGAAGCCGTGGACAATCAATTCAATGAGAATGCTCTCTTCATCATCCAAGAAGCAATCCCACCCGAAGATCTTCCTCATCTCCGGCCCTACTCCTTGGCCAAAGATGCTTGGCACCAAGTGGTTTCCCTCTATCGGGGAAGCGCAAGCATTGAACGCTCCAACTATGAAGTGGTGCAAGATGAAGCCGATGAGTTTGCAATGAAAGAAGATGAAGAACCTCGTGAGCTTTATCAGAGGGTAACCAAACTCGCGGTGTCTCTCCGAGATCATGGAAGTAAGGACACGGATGACAACTGGATCAAGCGCAAATTCCTCAAGGCAATGATTCCCTACCACAAAGACATGTCCTCCGTCATTCGTCAAAGGCCGGACTTCCACACCTTCTCTCAAGTGATGTGTTGGATGAGTTCATTGCTATGAGCATCTTGGACAAGACCGCCGACAATGCGATACTTCGCTCTCAAAGAGTAAAGAAGCCCAACCTTGCTCTAAGGGCCAAGGTTAGTATGGAGGAAGAGGATGAAGAGGAAGAATAGGAGAGCAACCTCGAAGATACGAAGTATGCCTATCATGAACACATGGCCCTTGCTTCAAGGCAATTTGGAGCAACAAGAACTCAAGGCCCAATTTCAACAAGAACAATTCAATTGGCGCAAAGGGCAAGCAACGAGTGAGGACTTGCTTCAATTGTGGCAATGTGAGCCACTTTGTTGCGGAGTGCCCTTATGAGAAGAGGGAAGACAATGGTGGCGAGCTCATCCGAAAGGACAAGGCCAAGTCTTTCCCCAACAAAAGAAACTTCACCAAGAAGACTCCTCCCAAGGCTTTGGTGGTACAAGAAGAGTACAATGAGGATGATGATGATGATGAAGATGGTGAGTCAATTGCCATGGCCTCCGTTGCCATTGCGACGACTCCAGGGGTGTCTCTCTTCGACTCACCCAATGAGAGCATCACCGCCAAGTGCCTCATGGCTAAAGCCACCAACAAGGTAACCCCCAACATCAAAACTACCATCATTAATCATCCTTCTTTGACGGATAGCATTGATGAACATGAGGGAACAAATGTGGAGGAAAATGAGTTTGAGACCTTTATGAGTAAACTCAAGGGTAAATCCAAGAAGCACTTCGTTGCTCTCTTGGAACAACTTGGTGAAGCCAATGACATGATCGAGGCTCACGAAGACACCATCTCTAGGATGGAGGGGCATAGTCGTGACTATGCCGATGAGATCTCGGATCTTTCCAATGCTCTTGAGGAAGAGAGTGGTCTTCGTTTGGCTCTTGAGGAGTCACACAACGATGATCATGCTAAGTTAAAGAAAGAACTTGATCATGCTCTTGTTGTTTCTCGTGTGCTAAACTCTGAGAAGGCAAAGCTTGGGGTTGATCTAGCTAGACTCAAAGAGGAGTTTGACATTCTCGACAAGGCTCACAAAGTATTGAAGGGTGTTCATGTTGGAGAACGTTGCAGAAAATAAAAAATTTCTACGCTTCACCAAGATCGATCTATGGAGTCATCTAGAAACGAGAGAGAGGAGTGCATCTACATACCCTTGTAGATCGCGAGCGGAAGTGTTCAAGAGAACGGGGTTGAGGGAGTCGTACTCGTCATGATCCAAATCACCGATGACCAAGCGCCGAACGGACGACACCTCCATGTTCAACACATGTACGGTTGGGGAAGACGTCTCCTCCTTCTTGATCCAGCAAGGGGAAGGAGAGGTTGATGGAGATCCAGTAGCACGACGGCGTGGTGGTGGAAGCAGCGGTGATCTCGGCAGGGCTTCGCCAAGCTCCAACGAGAGGGAGAGGTGTTACGAGGGGAGAGGGAGGCGCCAGGGACTTGGATGCGGCTGCCCTCCCTCCCCCCACTATATATAGGGCCCCTAGGGGGGCGCCGGCCCTAGGAGATTCCATCTCCAAGGTGGGCGGCGGCCAAGGAGGGACTTGCCCCCCAAGTCAGGTGGGGCGCCCCCCACCCCTAGGGTTTCCAACCCTAGGCGCAGGGGGAGGCCCAAGGGGGGCACACCAGCCCACCAGGGGCTGGTTCTCCTCCCACTTCAGCCCATGGGGCCCTCCGGGATAGGTGGCCCCACCCAGTGGACCCCCGGGACCCTTCTGGTGGTCCCGGTACAATACCGATGACCCCCAAAACTTTCCCGATGGCCGAAACTAGACTTCCTATATATTAATCTTTACCTCTGGACCAATCCGGAACTCCTCGTGATGTCCGGGATCTCATCCGGGACTCCGAACAACTTTCGGGTTACAGCATACTAATATCTCAACAACCCTAGCAGCACCGAACCTTAAGTGTGTAGACCCTACGGGTTCGGGAGACACGCAGACATGACCGAGACGACTCTCCGGTCAATAACCAACAGCGGGATCTGGATACCCATGTTGGCTCCCACATGCTCCTCGATGATCTCATCGGATGAACCACGATGTCGAGGATTCAAGTAATCCCATATACAATTCCCTTTGTCAATCGGTACTTACTTGCCCGAGATTCGATCGTCGGTATCCCAATACCTCGTTCAATCTCGTTACCGGCAAGTCAATTTACTCGTACCGTAATGCATGATCCCGTGACCAAACACTTGGTCACATTGAGCTCATTACGATGATCCATTACCGAGTGGGTCCAGAGATACCTCTCCGTCATACGGAGTGACAAATCCCAGTCTCGATCCATGTCAACCCAATAGATACTTTTGGGGATACCTGTAATATACCTATTTAGTCACCCAGTTACGTTGTGACGTCTGGTACACCCAAAGCACTCCTACGGCATCAGGGAGTTACACGATCTCATGGTCTAAGGAAATGATACTTGACATTGGAAAAGCTCTAGCAAATGAACTACACGATCTTGTGCTATGCTTAGGATTGGGTCTTGTCCATCACATCTTTCTCCTAATGATGTGATCCCCTTATCAATGACATCTAATGCCCATAGTCAGGAAACCATGACTATCTCTTGATCAACGAGCTAGTCAACTGGAGGCTCACTAGGGACATGTTTGTGGTCTATGTATTCACACATGTATTACGATTTGCGGATAACACAAATATAGCATGAATAATAGAAAATTATCATGAACAAGGAAATATAATAATAACCATTTTATTATTGCCTCTAGGGCATATTTCCAACAGTCTCCCACTTGCACTAGAGTCAATAATCTAGTTACATTGTGATGAATCGAACACCCATAGAGTTCTGGTGTTGATCATGTTTTGCTCGCGGAAGAGGTTTAGTCAACGGATCTGTGACATTCAGATCCATATGTACTTTGCAAATATCTATGTCTCCATCTTGAACATTTTCACGGATGGAGTTGAAGCGACGCTTGATGTGCCTGGTCTTCTTGTGAAACCTAGGCTCCTTGGCAAGGGCAATAGCTCCAGTGTTGTCACAGAAGAGAGTGATCGGCCCCGAAGCATTGGGTATGACTCCTAGGTCGGTGATGAACTCCTTCATCCACATTGCTTCATGCGCTGCCTCCGAGGCTGCCATGTACTCCGCTTCACATGTAGATCCCGCCACGACGCTTTGCTTGCAACTGCACCAGCTTACTGCCCCACCATTCAAGATATACACGTATCCGGTTTGTGACTTAGAGTCATCCAGATCTGTGTCGAAGCTAGCGTCGACGTAACCCTTTACGGCGAGCTCCTCGTCACCTCCATATACGAGAAACATATCCTTAGTCCTTTTCAGGTACTTCAGGATGTTCTTGACCGCTATCCAGTGTTCCATTACGGGATTACTTTGGTACCTTCCTACCAAACTTACGGCAAGGTTTACATCAGGTCTGGTACACAGCATGGCATACATGATAGACCCTATGGCTGAGGCATAGGGGATGACACTCATCTTTTCTCTATCTTCTGCCGTGGTCGGACATTGAGCTGAGCTCAATTTCACACCTTGCAACATAAGCAAGAACCCCTTCTTGGACTGATCCATATTGAACTTCTTCAATATCTTATCAAGGTATGTGCTTTGTGAAAGACCTATGAGGCGTCTCGATCTATCTCTATAGATCTTGATGCCTAATATGTAAGCAGCTTCTCCAAGGTCCTTCATTGAAAAACACTTATTCAAGTAGGTCTTAATATTGTCCAAAAGTTCTATATCATTTCCCATCAAAAGTATGTCATCCACATATAATATGAGAAATGCTACAGAGCTCCCACTCACTTTCTTGTAAACGCAGGCTTCTCCATAAGTCTGCATAAACCCAAACGCTTTGATCATTTCATTAAAGCAAATGTTCCAACTCCGAGATGCTTGCACCAGCCCATAGATGGAGCGCTGGAGCTTGCATACCTTGTTAGCATTCCTAGGATCGACAAAACCTTCCGGCTGCATCATATACAATTCTTCCTTAAGAAAGCCGTTAAGGAATGACATTTTGACGTCCATTTGCCATATCTCATAATCATAGTATGCGGCAATTGCTAACATGATTTAGACGGACTTCAGCTTCGCTACGGGTGAGAAGGTCTCATCATAGTCAACCCCTTGAACTTGTCAATAACCCTTAGCGACAAGTCGAGCCTTATAGATGGTAACATTACCATCCACGTCCGTCTTCTTCTTAAAGATCCATTTATTCTCTATCGCTCGCGATCATCGGGCAAGTCTGACAAAGTCCATACTTTGTTTTCATACATGGATCCTATCTCGGATTGCATGGCTTCAAGCCATTTGTTGGAATCTGGGCCCGCCATTGCTTCTTCATAGTTCGAAGGTTCACCGTTGTCTAACAACATGATTTCCAGGATAGGGTTGCCATACCACTCTGGTGTGGAATGTGTCCTTGTGGACCTTCGAAGTTCTGTAGCAACTTGATCCGAAGTACCTTGATCATCATCATCAATTTCCTCTCTAGTCGGTGCAGGCACCACAGGAACATCTTCCTGAGCTGCGCTACTTTCCGGTTCAAGAGGCAGTACTTCATCGAGTTCTACTTTCCTCCCACTTACTTCTCTCGAGAGAAACTCTTTCTCCAGAAAGGACCTGTTCTTGGCAACAAAGATCTTGCCTTCGGATATGAGGTAGAAGGTATACCCAATGGTTTCCTTAGGGTATCCTATGAAGACGCATTTTTCCGACTTGGGTTCGAGCTTTTCAGGTTGAAGTTTCTTGACATAAGCATCGCATCCCCAAACTTTTAGAAACGGCAGCTTAGGTTTCTTCCCAAACCATAATTCATACGGTGTCGTCTCAACGGATTTAGACGGTGCCCTATTTAAAGTGAATGTAGCTGTCTCTAGAGCGTATCCCCAAAATGATAGCGGTAAATCAGTGAGTGACATCATAGATCACACCATATCCAATAGAGTGCGATTACGACGTTTGGACACACCGTTACGCTGAGGTGTTCCAGGCGGCGTGAGTTGTGAAATGATTCCACATTTCCTTAAGTGCGTACCAAATTCGTGACTTAAATATTCTCCCCCATGATCTGATCGTAAGAATTTTATCTTTCGGTCACGTTGATTCTCTACCTCATTCTAAAATTCCTTGAACTTTTCAAAGGTCCCAGACTTGTGTTTCATAAAATAGACATACCCATCTCTACTTAAGTCATCAGTGAGAGTGAGAACATAACGATAGCCACCGCGAGCCTCAACGCTCATTGAACCGCACACATCAGTATGTATAATTTCCAATAAGTTGGTTGCTCACTCCATTGTTCTGGAGAACGGAGTCTTGGTCATTTTACCCATGAGGCATGGTTCGCACGTGTCAAATGATTCGAAATCAAGAGACTCCAAAAGTCCATATGTATGGAGCTTCTTCATGCGTTTGACACTGATGTGACCAAGGCGGCAGTGCCACAAGTATGTGGGACTGTCATTATCAACCTTACATCTTTTGGTATTCACACTATGAATATGTGTAACATCACGTTCGAGATTCATTAAGAATAAACCATTCACCAGCGGGGCATGACCATAAAACATATCTCTCATAGAACAACCATTATTCTCGGATTTAAATGAGTAGCCATCTCATATTAAACGAGATCCAGATACAATGTTCATGCTCAAAGCTGGCACTAAATAACAATTATTGAGGTTTAAAACTAATCCCGTAGGTAAATGTAGAGGTAGCGTGCCGACGGCGATCACATCGACCTTGGAACCATTCCCGACGCGCATCGTCACCTCGTCCTTCGCCAGTCTCCACTTATTCCGCAGCTCCTGTTTTGAGTTACAAATATGAGCAACCGCATCGGTATCAAATACCCAGGCGCTACTACGAGTACTGGTAAGGTACACATCAATCACATGTATATCACATATACCTTTGATGTTGCCGGCCTTCTTGTCCGCTAAGTACTTGGGGCAGTTCTGCTTCCAGTGTCCACTTCCCTTGTAATAAAAACACTCAGTCTCAGGCTTGGGTCCATTCTTTGGCTTCTTCCCGACAGATTGCTTGCCGGGCGCGGCAACTCCCTTGCCGTCTTTCTTGAAACCCTTTTTACCCTTGCCTTTCTTGAACTTAGTGGTTTTATTCACCATCAACACTTGATGTTCCTTTTTGATTTCCACCTCCGCTGATTTCAGCATCGAATATACCTCAGGAATGGTTTTCTCCATCCCCTGCATATTGAAGTTCATCACAAAGCTCTTGTAGCTTGGTGGAAGCGACTGAAGGATTCTGTCAACGACCGCGTCATCCGGGAGATTGACTCCCAGCTGAGTCAAGCGGTTGTGCAACCCAGACATTTTGAGTATGTGCTCGCTGACGGAACTATTCTCCTCCATCTTACAACTGTAGAACTTGTCGGAGACTTCATATCTCTCGACCCGGGCATGAGCTTGGAAAACCATTTTCAGCTCTTCGAACATCTCATATGCTCCGTGTTGCTCAAAACGCTTTTGGATCCCCGGTTCTAAGCTGTAAAGCATGCTGCACTGAACTAGGGAGTAATCATTAGCACGCTGATGCCAAGCGTTCATAACGTCTTGGTTCTCTGGGATGGGTGCATCACCTAGCGGTGCTTCTAGGACATATGCTTTCTTGGCAGCTATGAGGATGATCCTCAGGTTCCGGACCCAGTCCGTATAGTTGCTGCCATCATCTTTCAGCTTGCTTTTCTCTAGGAACGCGTTGAAGTTGAGGGCAACATTAGCGTGGGCCATTTGATCCACAAGACATATTGCAAAGATTTTAGACTAAGTTCATGATAATTAAGTTCATCTAATCAAATTATTTAATGAACTCCCACTTAGATTAGACATCCCTCTAGTCATCTAAGTGATACATGATCCGACTCAACTAGACCGTGTCCGATCATCACGTGAGACGGACTAGTCATCATCGGTGAACATCTCCATGTTGATCGTATCTTCCATACGACTCATGTTCGACCTTTCGGTCTCTTGTGTTCCGAGGCCATGTCTGTACATGCTAGGCTCGTCAAGTCAACCTAAGTGTTTTGCATGTGTAAATCTGGCTTACACTCGTTGTATGTGAACGTTAGAATCTATTACACCCGATCATCACGTGGTGCTTCGAGACAACGAACTTTCGCAACGGCGCACAGTTAGGGGGAACACTTTCTTGAAATTATTGTGAGGGATCATCTTATTTACTACTGACGTTCTAAGCAAATAAGAAGCAAAAACATGATAAACATCACATGCAATCCAATAGTGACATGATATGGCCAATATCATTTTGCTCCTTTTGATCTCCATCTTCGGGGCGCCATGATCATCATCGTCACCGGCATGACACCATGATCGCCATCATCATGATCTCCATCATCGTGTCTTCATGAAGTTGTTTCGTCATCTATTACTTCTACTATTATGGCTAACGGTTTAGCAATAAAGTAAAGTAATTACATGACGTTTATGTTGACACGCAGGTCATAAATAAATTAAGACAACTCCTATGGCTCCTGCCGGTTGTCATACTCATCGACATGCAAGTCATGATTCCTATTACAAGAACATGATCAATCTCATACATCACATATATCATTCATCACATCCTTTTGGACATATCACATCACACAGCACGTGCTGCAAAAACAAGTTAGACGTCCTCTAATTGTTGTTGCAAAATTTTTTACGTGGCTGCTATAGGTTTCTAAGCAAGAACGTTTCTTACCTACGCCAAAACCACAACGTGATATGCCAATTTCTATTTACCCTTCATAAGGACCCTTTTCATCGAATCCGATCCGACTAAAGTGGGAGAGACAGACACCCGCTAGCCACCTTATGCAACTTGTGCATGTCAGTCGGTGGAACCTGTCTCACGTAAGCGTACGTGTAAGGTCGGTCCGGGCCGCTTCATCCCACAATGTCGCCGAATCAAGATAAGACTAGTAACGGCAAGTAAATTGACAAAATCGACGCCCACAACATCTTGTGTTCTACTCGTGCATAAAAACTACGCATAACCCTGGCTCTGATACCACTGTTGGGGAACGTTGCAGAAAATAAAAAATTTCTATGCTTCACCAAGATCGATCTATGGAGTCATCTAGCAACAAGAGAGAGGAGTGCATCTACATACCCTTGTAGATCGCGAGCAGAAGCATTCAAGAGAACGGGGTTGAGGGAGTCGTACTCGTCGTGATCCAAATCACCGATGACCGAGCGCCGAACGGACAGCACCTCCGCGTTCAACACACGTACGGTTGGGGAAGACGTCTCCTCCTTCTTGATCCAGCAAGGGGAAGGAGAGGTTGATGGAGATCCAGCAGCACGACGGCGTGGTGGTGGAAGCAGCGGTGATCTCGGTAGGGCTTCGCCAAGCTCCAACGAGAGGGAGAGGTGTTACGAGGGGAGAGGGAGGCGACAGGGACTTGGGTGCGGCTGCCCTCCCTCCCCCCACTATATATAGGGCCTGAGGGAGTCCTGGATTAGGGGGTGTTCGGGTAGCCGGACTATACCTTCGCCGGACTCCTGGACTATGAAGATACAAGATTAAAGACTTCGTCCCGTGTCCGGATGGGACTTTCCTTGGCGTGGAAGGCAAGCTTGGCGATGCGGATATTCAAGATCTCCTACCTATGTAACTGACTCTGTGTAACCCTAACCCTATCCGGTGTCTATATAAACCGGAGGGTTGTAGTCCGTAGGACAACCATCTTCATACACAACCATACCATAGGCTAGCTTCTAGGGTTTAGCCTCCTTGATCTCGTGGTAGATCTACTCTTGTACTACCCATATCATCAATATTAATCAAGCAGGAGTAGGGTATTACCTCCATCGAGAGGGCCCGAACCTGGGTAAAAACATCGTGTCCCTTGTCTCCTGTTACCATCCGGCCTTGACGCACAGATCGGGACCCCCTACCCGAGATCCGCCGGTTTTGACACCGACATTGGTGCTTTCATTGAGAGTTCCTCTGTGTCGTCGCCTTTAGGCCCGATGGCTCCTTCGATCATCAACAACGATGAGGTCCAGGGTGAGCCTTTTCTCCCCGGGCAGATCTTCGTCTTCGGCGGCTTCGCTCTGCGGGCTAACTCGCTTGGTCACCTGGAGCAGATCGAAAGCTACGCCCCTGGCCTTTGAGTCAGGTTTGGAAGCTTAAACTACACGGCTGATATCCGCGGAGACTTGATCTTCGACGGGTTCGAGCCACAGCCAAGCGCGCCGCACTATCTCGAGGGGCACGATCTAGCTCTGCGTCCGAACAGTGTCCTGGAGGCCGCACGCGCACCGGTTCCGACCCTTAATTCGGAGCCTATTGCGTCAATCGAGGATGAGCGGTTGGACGTCGCCTCGGGGGCTGTGATCTCAAAGGCGATCGAGCCGAATGCCAGCCCCGCACTCCGCGTGACCCGTGACTCTGTGGGTCCGGACTCTTCTCCGGACTCCGAACCCCCCGTGCCCCTACCAATCGAATCCGATTGGGCACCCATAATGGAGTTCACCGCCGCGGACATCTTTCAGCACTCACCTTTTGGCGACATCCTGAATTCTCTCAAGTCTCTCTCTTTATCAGGAGAGCCCTGGCCAGATTACGGTCAGCGAGGATGGGATTCGGACGATGAAGAAATTCAAAGCCCACCCACCACCCACTTTGTAGCCACTGTCGACGATTTAACCGACATGCTTGACTTCGGCTCCGAAGACTTTGACGGTATGGACGACGAGGTAGGAGACGAACAGGAACCAGCACCTGCAGGGCGCTGGAAGGCCACCTCGTCATATGACATATATATGGTGGATACTCCAAAAGATGGAGATGGCGATGGAACAGCGGGGGATGACACCTCCAAGAAACAGCCAAAGCGCCGGCGTCAGTGGCACCGCTCTAAATCCTACCAAAGCAAAAACGGTGATTCCGGCACGGGAGATAATACTACCCCGAATAGCGCCGAAGAACACCCAACCCAGCAAGATTCGGCGCAGGAAGATGGAGAAGCCAGCCCTCATGAGAGAGCGGCAGAACGAGAGGTTGAGGATGATAACTATATGCCTCCCTCCGAAGACGAGGCAAGCCTCGATGACGACGAATTCGTCGTACCATCAGACCCCGCCGAACAAGAGCGTTTCAAACACAGGCTTCTAGCCACGGCAAACAGCCTAAAGAAAAAGCAGCAACAGCTTAGAGCTGATCAAGATTTGCTAGCTGATAGATGGACTGAAGTCCTTGCGGCCGAAGAGTATGAACTCGAGCGCCCCTCCAAGAGTTACCCAAAGCGCAAGCCGCTACCCCGACCAGAGGAGGAAGCGCCTACATCACCAGCGCATGACATGGCAGACCGGCCACCTCGCGGCCGCGACAGAGAGGCCTGTCGGCCCTCCACCCAAGCCATGCCCCGACGCCGCTCAACCAAGGCACGGGAAAATGCGCCAAACCTGAGAGACGTACTGGAGGATAAAGCAAGACAAACAAGATCGATCTACGGATCGCGTAGGCGCCCCACGGCACGTGACGATGATCCTCACCCCGGATACAACAAATCCGGCCGGGCCGAACACAACACACATAGCTCTTCCGAGCTGCGTCGTGACATACCCCAGTACAGGGGCGCCGCACACCCACTATGCTTCACAAACGAAGTAATGGATCATAAAATCCCAGAGGGTTTCAAACCCGTGAACATCGAATCATACGATGGCACCACAGACCCGGCGGTATGGATCGAGGATTACCTCCTTCACATCCACATGGCACGTGGCGATGATCTACACGCCATCAAATACCTCCCGCTCAAACTTAACGGACCGGCCCGGCATTTGCTTAACAGCTTGCCAGCAGAGTCAATCGGTTCTTGGGAGGACCTGGAAGCCGCATTCCTCGGCAACTTCCAGGGCACCTACGTGCGACCACCGGATGCCGACGACTTAAGCCACATAATTCAGCAGCTAGAAGAATCGGCCAGGCAATTCTGGACACGGTTCCTAACAAAGAAAAACAAGATAGTCGACTATCCGGACGCAGAGGCCCTAGCAGCCTTCAAGCATAACATCTGCGACGAGTGGCTTGCCCGGCACCTGGGACAGGAAAAGCCGAAATCTATGGCAGCCCTCACGACACTCATGACCCGCTTTTGCGCGGGAGAAGATAGCTGGCTAGCTCGCAGCAACAACTTATCAAAGAACCCTGGTAATTCGGATACCAAGGACAAAAGTGGCAGGACATGTCGAAATAAGCAAAAGCGTCGCGTTAGCAGCGACAGCAATGAAGATACGGCAGTTAATGCCAGATTCAGAGGCTATAAATCTGGTCAGCGGAAAAAGCCATTCAAAAAGAATACTCAGGGCCCGTCCAGTTTGGACCGAATACTCGACCGCTTGTGCCAGATCCATGGCACCCCCGAAAGGCCAGCCAATCACACCAACAGGGATTGTTGAGTGTTCAAGCAGGCAGGCAAATTAAGAGCCGAAAACAAAGACAAGGGTCTGCATAGCGATGACAAGGAGGAGCCCAGGCCGCCGAACAACAACGGACAGAAGGGGTTTCCCCCACAAGTGCGGACGGTGAACATGATATACGCAACCCACATTCCCAAGAGGGAGCGGAAGCGTGCGCTACGGGACGTATACGCGATGGAGCCAGTCGCCCCAAAGTTCAACCCATGGTCCTCCTGCCCGATCACTTTTGATCGAAGGGACCACCCCACTAGCATCCGTCATGGCGGCTTTGCCGCATTGAGTCACAGCCCCAGTTCAGCCCTTGCTTGCCTTTGCTTGTTCATCATGCCATCATGTTTAAATTCCAAAGAAATTTGAAATGGGGATTGTTGAAACCCTAGCACCAAATGAATTTAACCTGGTTCAATAAAAATATTTTCAATAACCCAGAATGCCCTTTGGAAATGTTCATGATTTCTGTTAAA
Organism: Aegilops umbellulata; assembly: GCA_032464435.1. NCBI lineage: Eukaryota > Viridiplantae > Streptophyta > Magnoliopsida > Poales > Poaceae > Aegilops > Aegilops umbellulata. The sequence continues at coordinate 341,045,553 of CP136058.1, forward strand.
GGTGAAAACCTCTTCCAAAAATGATGAACATATTAATAGGCTATTCCTGAATTTTTGAATTAAGTTATATAGTATTTGCATTTGGGCATTTAATTGCTAATAATATTTTAAATGCTCAAATAATCACAAACTGAAATGTTTACTTTTGGAAATATTCCAAACAGTGACATGGAGCAGTTTCATGATTTTTGGTAATGCCCTGGCATTTTTAATAAAGCCCTAAAGTTACAGAAGAAATAGAAAATAGAAATAAGAGAGAGAGAGAGAGAGAGAGAGAGAGAGAGAGAGAGAGGAATTACCTGGCGCTTACCACAGCTAGAGGCCCAACAATGTGCAGCCCAGGAGCTGGCCCAGCCCACCACCGCCGTCATCCTCCTGGCACCAGTCGGCCAGGCGTGTGGCCGACGCGCGCGCACGGGCAGAGCGCCACGCCACCAGCTCGCCTGCCTGCCTCCCCTGCCAGCGCGACGCCGCGTTGCATCTCCTCGTCGCAGCCCCGACCTCCTTGGCATATCCACTTCCTCTCCTAACCTCTGCTCTCTCCCTCGCGGCCACCCGAACGAGCCGGAGTGCACCGACGAGCACCACCGCAGCCACCATGCTCCCCTCGCCTCCCCGTGCGGTCCATTACCTCCGTCGTGACTCCCTCGACCTCCTGGACGAACCGCGCGCCGCCGGACGCCCCACAGCGTTGTCATCCTTGACATCTTCATCACCGGCCGCTGGAGATCCCCTTCGCCGCTCCGCTCGCTCCGGTGTTTCCCCGAGCTTGTCGACCCGTCCAGTGTGCTCACCGTGAGCTCCTGTCCCGAACCCCCCTCTCTTTTGCCTCGTTTGCACGTCGTAGCCACCGCGTCGCTTGTGTCCGAACGCGCCGCCGCCTGCGCTCGCTGCTGACGCGCCTCCGGCGACCATTTGGTCCACCAGGCGTGTCCATCGCCCTCGCCGCATCGCGCACGCACACACCAGCACTTCAGCTCCCCCGCACGAACGCCGTAGCTATCGCTCGCGCCTCACCCGGGCTCCGGCAGCCACGGCCGAGCTCCTCGCTGTCGCCTCTGGCCACCCCAGGCCCGGCTGGCACCACCGCCTGACGCGCGCTGGTCTGGGCTCTCGAACGAGCCCAACCACGCTGCCAACGGTGCACCGTAGCCCGTTCCCGCGGCGCTCCGCCGCCTCTGGCCGTCGCCGGCGGCTTAATGCCGGCCTAACCCTGTTTAGGTTAGCGCTAATGACTCTGCTAAACACCCCTAGAGCCACTGCCATGTGGGCCCTGTGCCTGTTTAGCTTAAGTTAATTTTCTGTTTTGATTAGTTCTTAACCCAGTGGGACCCACGTGTCAACTTTGACCTGCTGACGTGGCCGTTGACCTGGGCCCACGTGTCAGCCGCTGTAATCAGCACTGGGTCACTGACCAGTGGACCCCACCTAGTCAGGTTTGACCTGGAGGCGCCCAGTTGACCTGCTGACATCAGGGTGATGTCATGCTGACGCAATAACTCTTTTTCTGGAATTATTCTTATTCAGGAAGTTCCAGAAATTAATGCAAACTTCTAAAATTCATATAAATTCAACCATAACTCCAAATCAAACAAGTTATATATGAAAAATGATCAGAAAAATCCAATCTATCCATATGTACTAGTTTCATGCATGTTAAAGCAACCTAACCTTGCTGTTTAGATGAAACATGATAATGCACTTATATGAGTTCAAGTTTAGGCTTGTATTTGAATCCTTGATTCAAATAAGCTCAAAACCTTCTGATTGTAGTTGCATTAGCCCAACACACTCATTTTGCCATGTCATGAGCATGCATCATATTGTTGCATTGCATTGATTGTGTTTCTTCCTTGTTTGTCGGTATTGTCCCCTCTCGATAGACGTGGTTCCAACGACAAGTTCGATGACACCAATGAAGAACTATACTATCTTCAGAAGTGCCAGGCAAGCAAAACCCCCTTGTTCATTTCGATACAATCCCACTCTCTCGCTCCCGCTCTCTTTTACTGCATTAGAACAACAATGATTCATCTATTACTTGTTGCGGTAGTTGAACCCCTTATCCTCTGCATGACCTGTCATTGCCACAGTAAATAGATGAAACCCACTAGCATGAGTAGGAGTTGTTTGAGCCCTGATGTGCCTACTCATACATGCTTGTTTGTCATGCCTGCTATGCTTAGAGTTGTGTCAGGTCTGATTCATCGGGGATGAATTGGAACAGTGATGAACATGTCCTACTATGTGTGAACTAAGTGTGTGAACACAATTTGGTAAAGGTAGCGGTGAGAGGCCATGTAGGAGTACATGGTGGGTTGTCTCATTGAAGCCGTCCTCAGGAACTGAGTTCTGTGTTTGTGATCCATGAAACAGCTACTACCATGCATTGGGCCCTGAAATATGACCCCGCTCGACTTCTTAACCACCCTAGTCCTCTGTCCAGCAGTTGCAAGTAGTCTCTGGTGTTTGTAGTATGCTGGGGGCCGCACGCAGCGCTGGTCGTAGGGGTGGGCTGTGTTGCGGTAGGCACGTGGCCAGGCAAGCCGAGCGCCCGTTTGGTGTCTCGGAACCCTGTACACATCGTTCGGGGCCGTATGTGGAAACCTCAGCCGGACTCCCTGCGGATGGAACCTGAATAGGCGATAAACCTGGACTAGAGACTTGAGTGTTTAGGTAGGTCGTGGTCTACACCCACGTCGGCTTTCGCTTGAAGTCTGCCGAGCACATGTCGTGTGCAGACGCTAAGTGGTGGAAACATGTATGAAGAAGTACACCCCTGCAGGGTTATAAATGATCTATTCGAATAGTCGTGTCCGCGGTAATGGACTTCTGGGTTGCCTATAACAGTTCATAGACAAGTGAAAGTGGATACTCTAAAATACGCAAGATAAGCGTGAGTACTATGGATGGCCTTCTCGTAGGGAGACGGAATTGGGTCCATAGTGGTGTATTGATTGGTGAATATGTGGACTCGTGTGCGCCACCTCAAAAGAGTTACTTGCAGTCGTAGTTCAGGTTAGCCACAGAGTCAAAGATGGCTTGCTGTAGTTAAACTCCACCACCCCCTTTATTGATACCGATGCATATGTAGATAGTTCTGATGTAAGTCTTGCTGGGTACATTTGTACTCACGTTTTCCTATTTTATGTTTTGCAGAGAGACATCAGTCTCGCTAGTAGTTCCGTGTGGACTTCGACGTTTAGCTTGATACCTCAGCTACGATCTTGTGCCCTCGGCAGGATCTGGTAGATAGTCAGGCTTCTCAGCCTTTTTCATTTGTACATGTCTGTACTCAGACATGTTAAGCTTCCGCATGTGCTTTGACTTGTATGCTCTGAATGTTGGGTCATGAGACCCATGTTTGTAATATCTCGCTCCTCGGAGCCTAATGAATAAATACTTTGAGTCGTAGAGTTATGTTGTGATGCCATGTTGTATTTACACATATCGAGCATATTGTGTGTATGATTGAAATGCTTGGTATGTGTGGGATCCGACAATCTAGTTGTTTATCCTTGGCAGCCTCTCTTATGGGGAAATGTAGTCTTGTGCTTCCATGAGCCATAGTAGTCCGCTACAGCCCGGTTCACCGGAGTCCTGCTAGCCCAGCACTACTGCTCAGGACACTTGACTGGCCGGCATGTGTTTCACTTCGTTCCTGTGTCTGTCCCTTCAAGGAAATGTCATGCGGTGACATCCGGAGTCCTGCCTAGCCTGCTACAGCCCGGGTTCCCGGAGTCATGTTAGCCCAGTGCTATAGCCCGGATTCACACGCTGCTGACCGACATGCTTGAAGTTGATTCATGTATGTCTGTCCCCATGGGTTAGTGCCGCTTTGGGTTCACGACTAGCCATGTTGGCCCGGATTCTCTGTCATATGGATGCTAGCGACACTATCATATACGTGAGCCAAAAGGCGCAAACGGTCCCGGGCCAGGTAAGGTGGCACCCGTGGGAATACCGTGCGTGAGGCCGCAAAGTGATATGATGTGTTACATGCTAGATCGATGTGGCTTAGGATGGGGGTCCTGACAGCGTTGGTATCAGAGCCTGACTGCCTGTAGGATTACCAAGCCGAACTGGTAGAAGTTGAGTCTAGAAATGCTTTAGTTATGTAAGGGAATTGATTGTGGGAGGGAAGGTAAGGCTCTTTTTACTCCTTTACCTTCTACCCTTCTGATCTGAGTCAGCCTCTTCTCTTCTACGGGGATTAAGAACTAGGCCTTCTCATCTATCTATCAGGATGACGTGTTACTAATCCATAGACTCATAGGAATGATGGATTCAAGCCTCTGTTCAGTTTCTACTACTTCCATGTGTTCTTAGTTGATCTCAGAATATTGATATTGTGATGTTGAGTGGTTATGCCACCATTTTGCAGGATGTCTCAAATCATTTTGAGCATTTACAGCCGTTATGCTGTCCGAGTCATCCCAGGTTTCTAGATAGTCTGATGCACTTGCAATCATTCCTCCATGTTCCTGATGTCCATTTGGGCCAGATTAATCACACTAATCGGTGAGTTGAGGTACTCTATTACCTCGACATATATGTTGGAGCTATTATTATGACCCTAGGTGTCTTAGGGAGTCACCTAGTAATCTAGCAATGCTTTGTGTTCCCATGTGATAATTCTAGCCACCATTCTCGAAAGCATCTTGTGATGCCATTTAGTATGTAGGTATTATATTCCTGGGTTCTTGAACCCGAGATTCACCCTACCTACTTCGTGTTGATAGTGTTGCTCGTACCTTTAGAATATTAGTAACCTTTGCGATAGCCCTCGAGGTCCGTGGTATTTCCATCTTCCAAATACTATGAACCATTTATGGCAGAAGTTCTTTTGAACCAAAAGATCACAACCAGAGTGCTCTTGATGAGTTCTCCATTCTACATTGTGACTCTGCCAATCCTACCCTTTCTGCATGGATTATCTGGAAGAAATATGTTGAACATGTTCAACATACTAATCCATGCGTCCACAACTCAAAAACAATTATATGTTCCCTTGAGTTGTCCCTCTTCATTTGTATTCCAACCATCATCTATCAATTGATAGTCAGGAGTAATTGTGCATCTGTGTTATCGATGCTTATTATTCTTGTGGTCCGTCAAGCCATTCTATTTCAGAATGACTAGGAGAAACAAACTCCAGTACCTTACCCATTTCTAGGATTGGGTCAAAGCATTTGTAATCCGCAGATCAAAATGCCAATCTAGTATTGCTCTGTTCCACCTGGAGTGTTACCATCTTTATGTCAAGAATGCCATGAGACTTGCACCACCTCTTATGAATTCTTGACGGAGTGATACTTCTCGCCATCATTATTCATTCCTCGGTTCCATGTTTTTATAACTGGAATACTGGCAAGTGAACCGTGATGTGTGAAATCAAAACTCCTAGCAACTATGTTGCTTGGTAGTAAATGGACGAAATTCTCATTCTTAGCGTGTTGGTTATCAAATCATCATCCTAAGATTGATCGTGCTACCTAGTCCTTATTTCTGGTGCACTCTTCGATCAATGAGTTAGGATTGTGTCAATCCCTCACTCTGTTGATCTTATCATCTTGCCCTGAAAAGCAAGGTTGTTCTCGAGCTTAGTAACATATCGGTGGTTCGTGATTTTCCTAATATCTTCTCGGAAGTATTACCTGGTTGACACCTGACTGCTATGTTGAGTTCGTGATCAAGTTGGTTTTCTTATAAATCACCCCTTCTCCAAGAATCTGTGTTGGATATCCCTGAGCTAGTTGGTTAAGCTAGACAACAACTTGGAGAGTTGGAAGGTAAAAGCTTTGCTTAACTTAGTTCATCTCTAAGGGATATCTTCTGTGTGTGTGTGTTGAATAAAGATGATACCTTCATCAACTGGTCCTCGTGATCAGTTGTTGGACCTATTGTCTTACCCAATCTTTGATTTGAGTATGGGCTATCGTCAAATCAAATCAGAACCAACGATGTTCGTAATGTTGTCTTACTCGTGGTTGATCCCTCGGGTATACACCATATATCTTTTGGTTCGACCAATGCTATCACCGTGTTCACATGATGGTGGAAGTCCAGTGATATGGAAATACCGATGAGTTGTTGTTGAGCCCATCAACAGCATTTTGTCTCCCCCATGATTCATGTTGAGCGCTACACTAGTATTGGAAACTTTGTAAGCAATGCCTTCGTGTTCCGCTCATGAAGCCTATGTTTTGGATGGAAGAAGTGACTTCCTCTAATTCATGCACATTTGATGCAAGTTGCTGTCATGAATTCGAGAAAGATTGTTTTTGTTTCCTCTGGAATCGTCCCAAGTTAGTCACGCATGTGCGAAGTATTCCATGGTTTGATAGGCTCGCTACCTCCACTCCATGTGTAATCCCTAGCACGCCAAGCCACTGATTGATTTGTTCAAGGAGAAGTAGTTCCTTCTTAAGAGCAATACTTATACAAGGACTTCGATATCCTCGATGATGGTTCCCCACCTGAACTCGGTAGTGTTTTGTTGTAAGACTTCTACGTGATCATGCTTGTCTTGGACATCATGTTCACATGTATGTAGCAGAATCAGCTCATGTTTTGGAGCTTGCTATCGTAGTTCATTCCCGAGAATCTCGCAACTCCGTCTCGTCGGTTTGTGTTGCAAACTTTCTTTTCCAGACATGTTGTCTGAAATATCCTGTCTCCAACCAGATCTGAATCTCAGGCAAATATGATGGTTGGAACATTTCCAACATTTGCATGTTGTTCCCAGCTTGCACCGCCGTTGTGCCATCCTACCATGGGTCCCCTCCATTTCCGGTGATAAGCAAAAGTCATCCATTGCGTTGTCTTCAACAAGGTAGACCACATCATCCATCCTAGTCCAAGTAGGCCATTTCTTCGAACTCCTTCAAACGATTGCTCGAGATTTTCCCTAGGCTGGTATAGAGAATTTTATTGATCTATGGATCAAAAGTAATTCTTTTTTCCACTTAAAGGATAATCCTATGAGTCATCGTTCTCTAGGGTGTCTCGTTATGGTATCATGGCAACCCAACTCCTCGCTACGATGACACCATTCACCACCCTCCTAGGTGTGGGAACTCCGCTACCTATCTAAACCTTGTCATATGCTCATTTCCATCATTCTTGATGTATGTATCGTGTCTCATCTCGACAGATGTCGCTATGTCTCATTCTGTGAGTTGATCGTCGGTTGCTCGATCTTCGAGAAGATCGATTCCTCAAGAGTTTCTTTTCTTCCCGTTATCGTGTTAGATGGAGTTCTCAGAGCAAGACATCGAGACAAAGATGGTGATCCTGTCAATGTTTCTATGAGGTGCAATTGGATCATGAAGATCGTGTTAGCTTGTGTCCCTAGTTCTTCTTACCTCACGTCTTGAATCTCGGGACGAGATTCTTGTTTAGTGGGGGTGAGTTGTCATAGCCCCAGTTCAGCCCTTGCTTGCCTTTGCTTGTTCATCATGCCATCATGTTTAAATTCCAAAGAAATTTGAAATGGGGATTGTTGAAACCCTAGCACCAAATGAATTTAACTAGGTTCAATAAAAATATTTTCAATAACCCAGAATGCCCTTTGGAAATGTTCATGATTTCTGTTAAAGGTGAAAACCTCTTCCAAAAATGATGAACATATTTATAGGCTATTCCTGGATTTTTGAATTAAGTTATATAGTATTTGCATTTGGGCATTTAATTGCTAATAATATTTTAAATGCTCAAATAATCACAAACTGAAATGTTTACTGTTGGAAATATTCCAAATAGTGACATGGAGCAGTTTCATGATTTTTGGTAATGCCCTGGCATTTTTAATAAAGCCCGAAAGTTACAGAAGAAATAGAAAATAGAAATAAGAGAGATACAGAGGAATTACCTGGCGCTTACCACAGCTAGAGGCCCAGCAATGTGCAGCCTAGGAGCTGGCCCAGCCCACCACCACCGTCGCCCTCCTGGCGCCAGTCGGCCAGGCGTGTGGCCGACGCTCGCGCACGGGCAGAGCGCCACGCCACCAGCTCGCCTGCCTGCCTCCCCTGCCAGCGCGACGCCGTGTTGCCTCTCCTCGGCGCCGCCCCGACCTCCTCAGCCTATCCACTTCCTCTCCTCTCCTCTGCTCTCTCCATCGCGGCCACCCGAACGAGCCGGAGTGCGCCGACGAGCACCACCGCAGCCACCATCTCCCCTCGCCTCCCTGTGCGGTCCATTACCTCCGTCGCGACTCCCTCGACCTCCTGGACGAACCGCACGCCACCGGACGCCCCACAGTGTCGTCATCCTCGATGTCTTCATCACCGGCCGCCGGAGATCCCCTTCGCCGCTCCGCTCGCTCCGGTGTTTCCCCGAGCTCGTCGACCCGTCCAGCGTGCTCACCGTGAGCTCCTGTCCCGAACCCCCCTCTCTTGTGCCTCGTTTGCACGCCGTAGCCACCGCGCCGCTTGTGCCCGAACGCGCCGCCGCCTGCGCTCGCTGCTGACGTGCCTCCGGCGACCATTTGGTCCACCAGGCGTGTCCATCGCCCTCGCCGCATCGCGCACGCACACACCAGCACTTCAGCTCCCCCGCACGGACGCCGTAGCTATCGCTCGCGCCTCACCCGGGCTCCGGCAGCCGCAGCCGAGCTCCTCGCTGTCGCCTCCGGCCACCCCAGGCCCGGCTGGCACCACCGCCTGACGCGCGCTGGTCTGGGCTCTCGAACGAGCCCAACCACGCTGCCAACGGTGCACCGTAGCCCGTTCCCGCGGCGCTCCGCCGCCTCTGGCCGTCGCCGGCGGCTTAATGCCGGCCTAACCCTGTTTAGGTTAGCGCTAATGACTTTGCTAAACACCCCTAGAGCCACTGCCATGTGGGCCCTGTGCCTGTTTAGCTTAAGTTAATTTTCTGTTTTGATTAGTTCTTAACCCAGTGGGACCCACGTGTCAACTTTGACCTGCTGACGTGGCCGTTGACCTGGGCCCACGTGTCAGCCGATGTAATCAGCACTGGGTCACTGACCAGTGGACCCCACCTAGTCAGGTTTGACCTGGAGGCGCCCAGTTGACCTGCTGACATCAGGGTGATGTCATGCTGACGCAATAACTCTTTTTCTGGAATTATTCTTATTCAGGAAGTTCCAGAAATTAATGCAAACTTCTAAAATTCATATAAATTCAACCATAACTCCAAATCAAACAAGTTATATATGAAAAATGATCAGAAAAATCCAATCTATCCATCTGTACTAGTTTCATGCATGTTAAAGCAACCTAACCTTGCTGTTTAGATGAAACATGATAATGCACTTATATGAGTTCAAGTTTAGGCTTGTATTTGAATCCTTGATTCAAATAAGCTCAAAACCTTCTGATTGTAGTTGCATTAGCCCAACACACTCATTTTGCCATGTCATGAGCATGCATCATATTGTTGCATTGCATTGATTGTGTTTCTTCCTTGTTTGCCGGTATTGTCCCCTCTCGATAGACGTGGTTCCGACGACGAGTTCGATGACACCAATGAAGAACTATACTATCTTCAGAAGTGCCAGGCAAGCAAAAACCCCTTGTTCATTTCGATACAATCCCACTCTCTCGCTCCCGCTCTCTTTTACTGCATTAGAACAACAATGATTCATCTATTACTTGTTGCGGTAGTTGAACCCCTTATCCTCTGCATGACCTGTCATTGCCACGGTAAATAGATGAAACCCACTAGCATGAGTAGGAGTTGTTTGAGCCCTGATGTGCCTACTCATACATGCTTGTTTGTCATGCCTGCTATGCTTAGAGTTGTGTCAGGTCTGATTCATCGGGGATGAATTAGAACAGTGATGAACATGTCCTACTGTGTGTGAACTAAGTGTGTGAACACGATTTGGTAAAGGTAGCGGTGAGAGGCCATGTAGGAGTACATGGTGGGTTGTCTCATTGAAGCCGTCCTCAGGAACTGAGTTCTGTGTTTGTGATCCATGAAACAGCTACTACCATGCATTGGGCCCTGAAATATGACCCCGCTCGACTTCTTAACCACCCTAGTCCTCTGTCCAGGAGTTGCAAGTAGTCTCTGGTGTTTGTAGTATGCTGGGGGCCACACGCAGCGCTGATCGTAGGGGTGGGCTGTGTTGCGGTAGGCACGTGGCCGGGCAAGCCGGGCGCCCGTTTGGTGTCTCGGAACCCTGTACACATCGTTCGGGGCCGTATGTGGAAACCTCGGCCGGACTCCCTGCGGATGGAACCTGAATAGGCGATAAACCTGGACTAGAGACTTGAGTGTTTAGGTAGGTCGTGGTCTACACCCACGTCGGCTTTCGCTTGAAGTCTGCCGAGCACATGTCGTGTGCAGACGCTAAGTGGTGGAAACATGTATGAAGAAGTACACCCCTGCAGGGTTATAAATGATCTATTCGAATAGTCGTGTCCGCGGTAATGGACCTCTGGGTTGCCTATAATAGTTCATAGACAAGTGAAAGTGGATACTCTAAAATACGCAAGATAAGCGTGAGTACTATGGATGGCCTTCTCGTAGGGAGACGGAAGTGGGTCCATAGTGGTGTATTGATTGGTGAATATGTGGACTCGTGTGCGCCAACTCAAAAGAGTTACTTGCAGTCGTAGTTCAGGTTAGCCACAGAGTCAAAGCTGGCTTGCTGTAGTTAAACTCCACCACCCCCTTTATTGATACTGATGCATATGTAGATAGTTCTGATGTAAGTCTTGTTGGGTACATTTGTACTCACGTTTGCCTATTTTATGTTTTGCAGAGAAACATCAGTCTCGCTAGTAGTTCCATGTGGACTTCGACGTTTAGCTTGATACCTCAGCTACGATCTTGTGCCCTCGGCAGGATCTGGTAGATAGTCAGGCTTCTCAGCCTTTTTCATTTGTACATGTGTGTACTCAGACATGTTAAGCTTCCGCATGTGCTTTGACTTGTATGCTCTGAATGTTGGGTCATGAGACCCATGTTTGTAATATCTCGCTCCTCGGAGCCTAATGAATAAATACTTTGAGTCGTAGAGTTATGTTGTGATGCCATGTTGTATTTACACATATCGAGCATATTGTGTGTATGATTGAAATGCTTGGTATGTGTGGGATCCGACAATCTAGTTGTCTATCCTTGGCAGCCTCTCTTATGGGGAAATGTAGTCTTGTGCTTCCATGAGCCATAGTAGTCCGCTACAGCCCGGTTCACCGGAGTCCTGCTAGCCCAGCACTACTGTACAGGATACTTGACTGGCCGGCATGTGTTTCACTTCGTTCATGTGTCTGTCCCTTTGGGGAAATGTCATGCGGTGACATCCGGAGTCCTGCCTAGCCTGCTACATCCCGGGTTCCCGGAGTCCTGTTAGCCCAGTGCTACAGCCCGGATTCACACGCTGCTGACCGACATGCTCGAAGTTGATTCATGTATGCCTGTCCCCATGGGTTAGTGCCGCTTTGGATTCACGACTAGCCATGTCAGCCCGGGTTCTCTGTCATATGGATGCTAGAGACACTATCATATACGTGAGCCAAAAGGCGCAAACGGTCCCGGGCCCGGTAAGGTGGCACCCGTGGGAATACCGTGCGTGAGGCCGCAAAGTGATATGATGTGTTACATGCTAGATCGATGTGGCTTAGGATCGGGGTCCTGACACATTGGTTCTCGACCCAATCATCGACGGATTTCATCTCACAAGAGTCCTCATGGACGGCGGCTGTAGCCTGAACCATCTTTACCAGGATACAGTGCAGAAAATGGGCATAGATCCCTCAAGGATTAAACCCACAAAGACGACCTTTAAAGGCGTTATACCAGGTGTAGAGGCCAATTGTACAGGCTCGGTAACACTTGACGTGGTCTTCGGATCTCCGGATAAGTTCCAAAGCGAAGAGTTAATCTTCGATATAGTCCCGTTCCACAGTGGCTATCACGCCCTGCTCGGACGAACCGCATTTGCAAAGTTCAATGCGGCGTCGCACTACGCATACCTCAAGCTCAAGATGCCAGGCCCTCGAGGAGTGATCATGGTCAACGGAAACACCGAACGCTCCCTCCATATAGAGGAGCACACGGCGGCTCTCGCAGCGGAAGTACAAAGCAGCCTTCTTAGGCAATTCTCCAGTCCGGCCGTTAAAAAGTCGGACGCTGCCAAGCGCGCCCGGAGTAACCTACAACAAGACCGCCTAGCACGTTCTGAGCAGGCGTAGCAATGCGGCCCCAACCCCGGCCCTCGCGATATAGCGAAACCAGTGCCTCGCGTACATAACTACGCCCTTGAAATACCATGGGCACAGGGGAAGGGGCACAATAACGGCACGCCCAAAATACGGCTTAAAACGTACCAGGGGCTGCCGAATTCTTTTTTCTTACTTTCAGGACTCCACACTTCGGACGACCTGTTTGGCAATTCGACTACTGCGCAAACGATGCAAGATCCAGGGAAGCAGACAAGGCCATGACGCATTATGGAACTCACAGGTGGTCTCTGTTACGAGCAGTATACCTATTTTGAATACAATTCCACGGCCTGCCCCTGGACGGGACATGTTAAATGTTGGGGAACGTAGTAATTTCAAAAATTTCCTACGCACACACAAGATCATGGTGATGCATAGCAACGAGAGGGGAGAGTGTTGTCTACGTACCCTCGTAGACCGAAGCGGAAGCGTTGACGCAACGTAGAGGAAGTAGTCGTACATCTTCCCGATCCGACCGATCCAAGCACCGTTACTCCGGCACCTCCGAGTTCTTAGCACACGTTCAGCTCGATGACGCTCCCCGGGCTTCGATCCAGCAGAGCTTCGGGGATGAGTTCCATCAGCACGACGGCGTGATGACGATGATGATGTTCTACCGACGCAGGGCTTCGCCTAAGCACTGCAACGATATGACCGAGGTGGAATATGGTGGAGGGGGGCACCGCACACGGCTAAGGAACGATCACGAAGATCAACTTGTGTGTCTATGGGGTGCCCCCCGCCCCCGTATATAAAGGAGTGGAGGAGGGGAGGGCCGGCCCTCTCTATGGCGCGCCCTAGGGGAGTCCTACTCCCACCGGGAGTAGGATTCCCCTTTTCCTAGTCCAACTAGGAGTCCTTCCAAGTATTAGGAGTAGGAGACAAGGAAGGGGAAGAGGGAAGAGAAGGAAGGAGGGGGCGCCGCCCCTCCCCCTAGTCCAATTCGGACAAGTTAATGGGGGGGCACGCGTCCTGCCTCTCCCTCTCCCCTAAAGCCCAATAAGGCCCATATACTTCTTCCCCCGTATTCCCGTAACTCCCCGGTACTCCCGAAAAATACCCGAACCACTCAGAACCTTTCCGATGTCCGAATATAGTCGTCCAATATATCGATCTTTACGTCTCGACCATTTCGAGACTCCTCGTCATGTCCCCGATCTCATCCGGGACTCCGAACTCCTTCGGTACATCAAAACTCATAAACTCATTATATATCTATCATCGAAACCTTAAGCGTGCGGACCCTACGGTTCGAGAACAATGTAGACATGACCGAGACACGTCTCCGGTCAATAACCAATAGCGGGACCTGGATGCCCATATTGGCTCCTATATATTCTACGAAGATCTTTATCGGTCAGACCGCATAACAACATACGTTGTTCCCTTTGTCATTGGTATGTTACTTGCCCGAGTTTCGATCGTCGGTATCCAATACCTAGTTCAATCTCGTTACCGGCAAGTCTATTTACTCGTTACGTAATACATCATCTCACAACTAACACATTAGTTGCAATGCTTGCAAGGCTTATGTGATGTGCATTACCGAGAGGGCCCGGAGATACCTCTCCGACATTCGGAGTGACAAATCCTAATCTCGAAATACGCCAACCCAACAAGTACCTTCGGAGACACCTGTAGAGCACCTTTATAATCACCCAGTTACGTTGTGATGTTTGGTAGCACACAAAGTGTTCCTCCGGTAAACGGGAGTTGCATAATCTCATAGTCATAGGAACATGTATAAGTCATGAAGAAAGCAATAGCAACATACTAAACGATCGAGTGCTAAGCTAACGGAATGGGTCAAGTCAATCACATCATTCTCCTAATGATGTGATCCCGTTAATCAAATGACAACTCATGTCTATGGCTAGGAAACATAACCATCTTTGATCAACGAGCTAGTCAAGTAGAGGCATACTAGTGACACTCTGTTTGTCTATGTATTCACACATGGATTATGTTTCCGGTTAATACAATTCTAGCATGAATAATAAACATTTATCATGAAATAAGGAAATAAATAATGACTTTATTATTGCCTCTAGGGCATATTTCCTTCAGTCTCCCACTTGCACTAGAGTCAATAATCTAGTTCACATCGCCATGTGATTTACCAGCAATAGTTCACATCACCATGTGATTAACACCCATAGTTCACATCGATATGTGATCAACACCCAAAGGGTTTACTAGAGTCAGTAATCTAGTTCACATCGCTATGTGATTAACACCCAAAGAGTACTAAGGTCTGATCATGTTTTGCTTGTGAGAGAAGCTTAGTCAACGGGTCTGCCAAAATTCAGATCCGTATGTATTTTGCAAATTTCTATGTCTACAATGCTCTGCACGGAGCTACTTTAGCTAATTACTCCCACTTTCAATATGTATCTAGATTGAGACTTAGAGTCATCTAGATTAGTGTCAAAACTTGCATCGACGTAACCTTTTACGACGAACCTTTTTTTTCACCTCCATAATCGAGAAACATATCCTATTCCACTAAGGATAATTTTGACCACTGTCCAGTGATCTACTCCTAGATCACTATTGTACTCCCTTGCTAAACACAGTGTAGGGTATACAATAGATCTGGTACACAGCATGGCATACTTTATAGAACCTATGGCCAAGGCATAGGGAATGACTTTCATTCTCTTTCTATCTTCTGTCGTGGTCGGGTTTTGAGTCTTACTCAATTTCACACCTTGTAACACAGGCAAGAACTCTTTCTTTGACTGTTCCATTTTGAACTACTTCAAAATCTTGTCAAGGTATGTACTCATTGAAAAAAATATTATCAAGCGTTTTGATCTATCTCTATAGATCTTGATGCTCAATATGTAAGCAGCTTCACTGATGTCTTTCTTTGAAAAAACTCCTTTCAAATACTCCTTTATGCTTTACAGAATAATTCTACATTATTTCCGATCAACAATATGTCATTTACATATACTTATCAGAAATGCTGTAGTGCTCCCACTCACTTTCTAGTAAATACAGGCTTCACCGTAAGTCTGTATAAAACTATATGCTTTGATCAATTTATCAAAGCGTGTATTCCAACTCTGAGATGCTTGCACCAGTCCATAGATGGATCGCTGGAGCTTGCATATTTTGTTAGCATCTTTAGGATTGACAAAACCTTCTGGTTGCATCATATACAACTCTTCTTTAATAAATCCATTAAGGATTGCAGTTTTGTTATCCATTTGCCAGATTTCATAAAATGCGGCAATTGCTAACATGATTCGGACAGACTTAAGCATAGATACGAATGAGAAACTCTCATCGTAGTCAACACCTTGAACTTGTCGAAAACCTTTTGCGACAATTCTAGCTTTGTAGATAGTAACACTACTATCAGCGTCCGTCTTCCTCTTGAAGATCCATTTATTTTCTATGGCTTGCCGATCATCGGGCAAATCCATCAAAGTCCATACTTCGTTCTCATACATGGATCATATCTCAGATTTCATGGCCTCAAACCATTTCGCGGAATCTGGGCTCATCATCGCTTCCTCATAGTTCGTAGGTTCGTCATGGTCAAGTAACATGACCTCCAGAATAGGATTACCGTACCACTCTGGTGCGGATCTCACTCTGGTTGACCTACGAGGTTTGGTAGTAACTTGATCCGAAGTTACATGATCATCATCATTATCTTCCTCACTAATTGGTGTAGTAGTCACAGGAACAAATTTCTGTGGTGAACTACTTTCCAATAAGGGAGAAGGTACAATTACCTTATCAAGTTCTAATTTCCTCCCACTCATTTCTTTCGAGAGAAACTCCTTCTCTAGAAAGGATCCATTCTTAGCAACGAATGTCTTGCCTTCGGATCTGTGATAGAAGGTGTACCCAACAGTCTCCTTTGGGTATCCTATGAAGAAATATTTCTCCGATTTGGGTTTGAGCTTATCAGGATGAAACTTTTTCATATAAGCATCACAACCCCAAACTTTAAGAAACCACAACTTTGGTTTCTTGCCAAACCACAGTTCAGATTGTGTCATCTCAACGGACTTAGATGGTGCCCTTTTTAACATGAATGCAGCTATCTTTAATGCATAACCCCAAAAACGATAGTGGTAGATCGGTAAGAGACATCATAGATTGTACTATATCCAATAAAGTACGGTTATGACGTTCGGACGCACCATTATGCTGTGGTGTTCCAGGTGGCATGAGTTTGTGAAACTATTCCACATTGTTTTAATTGAAGACCAAACTCGTAACTCAAATATTTGTCTCCGCGATCAGATCGAAGGAACCTTATTTTCTTGTCACGATGATTTTCCACTTCACTCTGAAATTCTTTGAACTTTTCAAATGTTTCAGACTAGTGTTTCATTAAGTAGATATACTCATATCTGCTCAAATCATCTGTGAAGGTCAGAAAATAATGATACCCGCCGCGAGCCTTAAAACTTATCGGATCGCGTACATCAGTATGTATTATTTCCAACAAGTCAGTTTCTCGCTCCATTGTTCCGGAGAACGGAGTTTTAGTCATCTTGCCCATGAGGCATGGTACGCAAGCATCAAGTGATTCATAATCAAGTGATTCCAAAATCCCATCAGCATGGAGTTTCTTCATGCGCTTTACACCAATATGACCTAAACGGCGGTGCCACAAATAACTTGTACTATCATTATTAACTTTGCATCTTTTGGCTTCAATATCATGAATATGTGTATCACTACGATCGAGATCCAACGAACCATTTTCATTGGGTGTGTAACCATCTAAGGTTTTATTCATGTAAACAGAACAACAATTTATTCTCTTACTTAAATGAATAACCGTATTGCAATAAACATGATCAAATCATATTCATGCTCAACGCAAACACCAAATAACACTTATTTAGGTTCAACACTAATCCCGAAAGTATAGGGAGTTTGCGATGATGATCATATCAATCTTGGAACCACTTCCAACACACATCGTCACTTCACCCTTAACTAGTCTCTATTTATTCTGCAACTCCCGTTTCGAGTTACTAATCTTAGCAACTGAACTAGTATCAAATACTGAGGGATTGCTATAAACACTAGTAAAATACACAACAATAATCTGTATATCAAATATACCTTTGTTCACTTTGCCATCCTTCTTATCCGCCAAATACTTGGGGCAGTTCCGCTTCCAGTGACCAGTCCCTTTGCAGTAGAAGCACTTAGTCTCAGGCTTAGGACTAGACTTCGGCTTCTTCACTTGAGCAGCAACTTGCTTGCTGTTTTCTTGAAGTTCCCCTTTTTTCCCTTTGCCCTTTTCTTGAAACTAGTGATCTTGTCAACCATCAACACTTGATGCTCTTTCTTGATTTCTACCTTCGTCGATTTTAGCATCATGAAGAGCTTGGGAATTGTTTCTGTTATCCCTTGCATATTATAGTTCATCACGAAGTTCTACTAACTTGGTGATGGTGACTAGAGAATTTTGTCAATCACTATTTTATCTGGAAGATTAACTCCCACTTGATTCAAGCGATTGTAGTACCCAGACAATCTGAGCACGTGCTCACTAGTTGAGCGATTCTCCTCCATCTTTTTAGCTATAGAACTTGTTGGAGACTTCATATCTCTCAACTCGGGTATTTGCTTGAAATATTAACTTCAACTCCTGGAACATCTCATATGCTCCATGACGTTCAAAACGTCTTTGAAGTCCCGATTCTAAGCCGTTAAGCATGGTGCACTAAACTATCATGTAGTCATCATATTTAGCTAGCCAAACGTTCGTAACGTTTGCATCTGCTCCTGCAATAGGTCTGTCACCTAGCGGTGCATCAAGGACATAATTCTTCTGTGCAGCAATGAGGATAAACCTCAGATCACGGATCCAATCCACATCATTGCTACTAACATCTTTTCAACACAATTTTCTCTAGGAACATATCAAAATAAACACAGGGAAGCAACAACGCGAGCTATTGATCTACAACATAGATATGCTAATACTACCATGACTAAGTTCATGATAAATTAAAGTTCAATTAATCATATTACTTAAGAACTCCCACTTAGATAGACATCCCTCTAATCCTCTAAGTGATCACGTGATCCAAATCAACTAAACCATAACCGAGCATCACGTGAAATGGATTAGTCTTCAATGGTGAACATCATTATGTTGATCATATCTACTATATGATTCACGCTCGACCTTTCGGTCTCCGTGTTCCGAGGCCATATCTGCATATGCTAGGCTCGTCAAGTTTAACCCGAGTATTCCGCGTGTGCAAAACTGGCTTGCACCCGTTGTAGATGGACGTAGAGCTTATCACACCCGATCATCACGTGGTGTCTGGGCACGACGAACTTTGGCAACGGTGCATACTCAGGGAGAACACTTCTTGATAATTAGTGAGAGATCATCTTAAAAAGCTACCGTCGAACTAAGCAAAATAAGATGTATAAAAGATAAACATCACATGCAATCAAAATATGTGACATGATATGGCCATGATCATCTTGCGCCTTTGATCTCCATCTCCAAAGTACCGTCATGGTCTCTATCGTCACCGGCATAACACCATGATCTCCATCATCTTGATCTTTATCAATGTGTCGTCACAAGGTCGTCTCGCCAACTATTGCTCTTGCAACTATTGCTATTGCATAGCGATAAAGTAAAGCAATTATTTGGCGCTTGCATCTTATGCAATAAAGAGACAACCATAAGGCTTCAGCCAGTTGCCGATAACTTCAACAAAACATGATCATCTCATACGACAACTTATATCTCATCACGTCTCGACCATATCACATCACAACATGCCCTGCAAAAACAAGTTAGACGTCCTCTACTTTGTTGTTGCAAGTTTTACGTGGCTGCTACGGGCTTAGCAAGAACCGTTCTTACCTACGCATCAAAACCACAATGATAGTTTGTCAAGTTGGTGCTGTTTTAACCTTCGCAAGGACCGGGCATAGCCACACTTGGTTCAACTAAAGTTGGAGAAACTGACACCCGCCAGCCACCTGTGTGCAAAGCACGTCGGTAGAACCAGTCTCGCGTAAGCGTACGCGTAATGTCGGTCCGGGACGCTTCATCCAACAATACCGTCGAACCAAAGTATGACATGCTGGTAAGCAGTATGACTTATATCGCCCACAACTCACTTGTGTTCTACTCGTGCATATAACATCAAACCATAAAACCTAGGCTCGGATGCCACTGTTGGGGAACGTAGTAATTTCAAAAATTTCCTACGCACACACAAGATCATGGTGATGCATAGCAATGAGAGGGGAGAGTGTTGTCTACGTACCCTCGTAGACCAAGCGGAAGCGTTGACGCAACGTAGAGGAAGTAGTCGTACGTCTTCCCGATCCGACCGATCCAAGCACCGTTACTCCGGCACCTCCGAGTTCATAGCACACGTTCAGCTCGATGACGCTCCCAGGGCTTCGATCCAGCAAAGCTTCGGGGATGAGTTCCGTCAGCACGACGGTGTGATGATGATGATGATGTTCTACCGACGCAGGGCTTCGCCTAACCACTGCAAAGATATGACCGAGGTGGAATATGGTTGAGGGGGTCACCGCACACGGCTAAGGAACGATCACGAAGATCAACTTGTGTGTCTATGGGGTGCCCCCCGCCCCCGTATATAAAGGAGTGGAGGAGGGGAGGGCCGGCCCTCTCTATGGCGCGCCCTAGGGGAGTCCTACTCCCACCGGGAGTAGGATTCCCCTTTTCCTAGTCCAACTAGGAGTCCTTCCAAGTATTAGGAGTAGGAGACAAGGAAGGGGAAGAGGGAAGAGAAGGAAGGAGGGGGCGCCGCCCCTCCCCCTAGTCCAATTCGGACTAGTTAATGGGGGGCGCGCGGCCTGCCTCTCCCTCTCCCCTAAAGCCCAATAAGGCCCATATACTTCTTCCCCCGTATTCCCGTAACTCCCCGGTACTCCCGAAAAATACCCGAACCACTCAAAACCTTTCTGATGTCCGAATATAGTCGTCCAATATATCGATCTTTACGTCTCGACCATTTCAAGACTCCTCATCATGTCCCCGATCTCATCCGGGACTCCGAACTCCTTCGGTACATCAAAACTCATAAACTCATTATATATCTGTCATCGAAACCTTAAGCGTGCGGACCCGACGGTTCGAGAACAATGTAGACATGACCGAGACACGTCTCCAGTCAATAAACAATAGCGGGACCTGGATGCCCATATTGGCTCCTACATATTCTACGAAGATCTTTATCGGTCAGACCACATAACAACATACGTTGTTCCCTTTGTCATTGGTATGTTACTTGCCCGAGATTCGGTCGTCGGTATCCAATACCTAGTTCAATCTCGTTACCGGCAAGTCTCTTTTGAAGGAAATATGCCCTATAGGCAATAATAAAGTTATTATTTATTTCCTTGCATATCATGATGAATGTTTATTATTCATGCTAGAATTGTATTAACCGGAAACATAATACATGTGTGGATACATAGACAAACAGAGTGTCACTAGTATGCCTCTACTTGACTAGCTTGTTAATCAAAGATGGTTAAGTTTCCTAACCATAGACAAATGAGTTGTTATTTGATTAACAAGGTCACATCATTAGTTGAATGATCTGATTGACATGACCCATTCCATTAGCTTAGCACCCGATCGTTTAGTATGTTGCTATTGCTTTCTTCATGACTTATACATGTTCCTATGACTATGAGATTATGCAACTCCCGTTTACCGTAGGAACACTTTGTGTGCTACCAAACGTCACAACGTAACTGGGTGATTATAAAGGTGCTCTACAGGTGTCTCCGAAAGTATTTGTTGGGTTGGCGTATTTCGAGATTAGGATTTGTCACTCCGAATGTCGGAGAGGTATCTCAGGGCCTTCTTGGTAATGCACATCACATAAGCCTTGCAAGCATTGCAACAAATGAGTTAGTTGCGAGATGATGTATTACAGAACGAGTAAAGAGACTTGCCGGTAACGAGATTGAACTAGGTATTGGATACCGACGATCGAATCTCGGGCAATTAACATACCGATGACAAAGGGAACAACGTATGTTGTTATGCGGTCTGACCGATAAAGATCTTCGTAGAATATGTAGGAACCAGTATGGGCATCCAGGTCCCGCTATTGGTTATTGACCGGAGACGTGTCTCGGTCATGTCTACATTGTTCTCGAACCATAGGGTCCGCACGCTTAAGGTTTCGATGACAGTTATATTATGAGTTTATGCATTTTGATGTACCGAAGTTAGTTCGGAGTCCCATATGAGATCACGGACATGACGAGGAGTCTCGGAATGGTCGAGACATAAAGATTGATATATTGGACGACTATATTCAGACATCGGAATGGTTCCGAATGGTTTTGGATAATAACGGAGTACCGGGGGGTTACCGGAACCCCCCGGGGGGGTTAATGGGCCACTATGGGCCTTAAGAGAGAAGGGAGAAAGGGGAAGGAAGGGGCCGCTCGCCCCTCCCCCTCCTAGTCCGAATAGGACAAGGGAAGGGGGGCGGCGCCCCCCTTTCCTTTCCCCCTCCTCCTCTTTCCCCCCTTCTCCTACTCCGAATAGGAAAAAGAGGGAGTCCTACTCCCGGTGGGAGTAGGACTCCCCCCCTGGCGCGCCCAACCATGGCCGGCCACCCCTCCTCCTGGCTCCTTTATATACGGGGGCAGGGAGGCACCCTAGGACACACAAGTTGATCTTCGTGATCGTTCCTTAGCCGTGTGCGGTGCCCCCCTCCACCATATTCCACCTCGGTCATATCGTTGCAGTGCTTAGGCGAAGCCCTGCGCCGGTAGTACATCAAGATCGTCACCACGCCGTCGTGCTGACGGAACTCCTCCCCGAAGCTTTGCTGGATCGGAGCCCGGGGATCATCATCGAGCTGAACGTGTGCTAAGAACTCGGAGGTGCCGAAGTAACGGCACTTAGATCGGTCGGATCGGGAAGACGTACGACTACTTCCTCTACGTTGCGTCAACTCTTCCGCTTCGGTCTACGAGGGTACGTAGACAACACTCTCCCCTCTCGTTGCTATGCATCACCATGATCTTGCGTGTGCGTAGGAATTTTTTTGAAATTACTACGTTCCCCAACATCTTTACTCGTTACGTAATACATCATCTCACTACTAACACATTAGTTGCAATGCTTGCAAGGCTTATGTGATGTGCATTACCGAGAGGGCCCAGAGATACCTCTCCGACATTCGGAGTGACAAATCCTAATCTCGAAATATGCCAACCCAATAAGTACCTTCGGAGACACCTGTAGAGCACCTTTATAATCACCCAGTTACCTTGTGACGTTTGGTAGCACACAAAGTGTTCCTCCGGTAAACGGGAGTTGCATAATCTCATAGTCATAGGAACATGTATAAGTCATGAAGAAAGCAATAGCAACATACTAAACGATCGAGTGCTAAGCTAACGGAATGGGTCAAGTCAATCACATCATTCTCCTAATGATGTGATCCCGTTAATCAAATGACAACTCATGTCTATGGCTAGGAAACATAACCATCTTTGATCAACGAGCTAGTCAAGTAGAGGCATACTAGTGACACTCTGTTTGTCTATGTATTCACACATGTATTATGTTTCCGGTTAATACAATTCTAGCATGAATAATAAACATTTATCATGAAATAAGGAAATAAATAATAACTTTATTATTGCCTCTAGGGCATATTTCCTTCATTAAATAGTCCAATATATTTTTTGCTTATTGCACTACTTGTATCGTTCGGCTCTGATAAATAGCCTCTCTATAAACAATGCATAGCTTTTTGTCTATTTTTTTGCATTATCCTGTTTTCATATATATATGTTTTGACATGATCGCACCCGTACATCATGGTACGGCAAATACGCCAGGGGCTTCAGTACCCCTTATTATGGTATGAGAATTCCGTCCACTTTCACAAGTGTGTCGGATCACGGGTTCCGGCAGACCCTTAAGGTTCGAACTCTGGGGTGCGCGCGGAAATCGTGCCCACTACCTCTCCGTCTCGTAAGGATTTAACTACTGCAAGAACAACACAAGAGACACAGGGTTTATACTAGTTCGGGCCACCATTGTGGTGTAATACCCTACTCTAGTTTGTGGTGGGTGGATTGCCTCTTGGGCTGATGATGAAGAATAGTACAAGGAAGAATGACCTCGTGAGGGTCTGTTCTTGGCTAGGGGATGAACTGCTAGGGGGAGTTCGACCGCCCTTCTCTCTCTCTCTCTGGATGCCTCTTTTCTGGGTACCTCTAGATACTGAATCCGCTCCCTCTACCCTGGGGGTGGCTAGTCCTATTTATAGGCAAAGGCCCTGGGCCTCTTCCCAAATATTGAGCGGGAAGGGCGCCAACAATTGGCCAATTTGAAGGGGAACATCTGGTACACTTATCCTGACTAAAGTTGGTCTTCGCCTGCCAAAGGCCCTGTGGTGACGTCGTCCTGGGCTCCAAGGTGACCTCCTTCCCACCGTTGGATTGGTCTTGGTCTCGTTGCACCGAAATGGGTGCCTTTGCTTGATCCTCTCGCCTACGCTTGCCCCCTTTGCACCAAAGAGGAAAGGGAGACGCTGCGCAGGCTGGCGCCCGCCTGGCACCCTTGGTCGTCATGGCTTGCGTCATGGGCACCTCGTGAGGTACCCGCCTTGATCTCTCCGCCTCCTCGCGAGCCAGCCTAAGGAGGTCGTGCTTGAGGAAGCACCATGTCGTCTGCCTCGCGAGGCTTGGCCCCTCGCAAGGGTCTTGAGCCTTGTGCTGATGAAGATGGGCCACGCTGGGCCCCCATTTGAGCCACGCCGCAGGCCGCAGGCAGGCAAGTCTGGGGACCCCCGTTCCCAGAACGCCGACAGTAGCCCCCGGGCCCAAGGAGCGCACGGACTTGGCCGTGCCGCGGGGCGAAAGGGCAAGGGCGAAGCACCGCGGGCCCTAACAGCCTGTGGCCTTGGGCGCCGCATGGCGGTTGATTGGACGTGGGTGCTTTTGCGACTGCGCAGGATACTAAAGGTGTGGCATCTATTCGGGCTTTGCTCTTCTCCTTCACTGCTCAGATCCCCTTTCTTGCGCTTCTCCTCCCTTCCTCCAAGCTTCCAGATCTGCTCCACCTGCTCGACCCAGGTAGCCATGGCGCCTCGCCGGGCCCCGGCCGAAGCTTGGTTCTCGCCTGCTTTGGACTCGCCCAGCGTGTCGGAGGCGAGCCTCGCCCTACTGCACCGGATGGCCACAGCGCAGGGCATTGACGGGGCGCAGATGTTCAAGGTCGGCTCTGATGCCCCTGAAGGCCAAGGGAGCACCTTCTATCCTTTCTTCGTGAGCTCCATTACAGTGGGCCTGGTGCCTCCTTTCTCCGAGTTCTTCCTCACCGTCCTCCGCCATTACAACTTGCAAGCTTTGCATCTCCACCCCAACTCCGTCCTTCTCCTGGCGATCTTCGCCTACTACTGCGAGGCGCATGTGGGGGTGCAGCCTTGCTGCGCCACTACTTCTACCTCCGGACCTCCAAAGGTTCCCCTTCCGCGTGCGCGGGCTTCATCGCGTGCGGCAGCTCCATGGCCATCTCGAATCCGGGGAAGAGGATCGAGGGCTTCCGGAGCAAGTGGGTGTTGGTTGACGCCGGGCGCGTCCACCCTCAGTTGGCCCTTCCCACGGAGCCGCCCGTGAGCTCGGGAGACTGGTGCCGAGCGGAGCTCACGGATCCCCGCGCGAAGTCGATGCTGGCGAAGATGGACGCCAATCTGAAGCCAGCCAACATGGCGACGGCGAAGCTGACCGGGGCGTCGCTGCTGAGGGAGTTCCTGGAGCACCAGCTGGCTCCGCTTCGGCAGTACTCTCCCCCGATGTGGAGGCCTCACCCGAGCCCCGCGGCCGTGGGCGAGGGGGACGTGCCTGCGGTTCTCCAATCCCTGGTCAGGGGCGAGGTAGCAAGGCTGGAGGGCGCGCCTTCGCCCTTGTTCCTCCGTGACGATTGGGAGCAAGTGGTGCAGTCCATGCCCGTCTTCAATGGGGACGGGCTCGTGCCCGTGGTGGCTCCCGAGGAGCTGGTGGATGTGTCTTCCGGCGACTCCACCGGAGGAGCGGGCGAGGAGGAGCGGGAGGAAGGTCCCGACTCCGAGGCGACTGACAGAGAGTCTAGGGCTCCCCCACTCCAGCGCAAGCCCCGCGCTCTCCGCCTTTCGCTGAGCGATGACGATGATGACGACGTGTTGGGCAGCGGGAGCTCACCCCCGGTCCCGAAGAAGGGCAGGACCGGGTTGATTCCCCGCGGGTCCGCCCTAACTCCGGGGCGATCCGCCGACGCGCCTTCTGCTTCCGAGGTCGACCCCTCCAGCCGGCTCTCCGGCTTCAAGTTTGGCAGGAGACCGCTGGAGCTTTCTGGCGATGACCTGTAAGTGCTTGATCCTTGATCCCTGGTTTCTTGTTCCGCCGATGAGGCTTGACGATTACTTCTCCTGAGCAGGCTGGCGCCCGCGGCGAAGAAGCTGAAGGGAGCACCTGGGGCCCCAGCTGTGGCGACACCTCCACCTGCAGGGGAGGGCGACCGCGACGCACGGGCTTCTCCTGCCCATTCGTCCTTGCAGGGCTTGGCTGATCTGGCTGGGGCCGCAGCCCCCATGGCTCGATCGATCCCAGAGGTGCCCTTGCCTGGTGCTACTGCTACGGCTGGGGAGGCGTAGCAGACTCCGTCTCGGGATACTGCGGCCTCGCCGCCGCTACCTTCTCCTCCCGTTCCGCCGGCCGCTGGTTCCGCGACCCCTCCTACTGCCTTGAAGCGTACTGATGCTTCTCCGCCTTCTTCTTCCTTCTTGGAGCGGGCTGTTGCTGGACTGGACCAGCTACGGCAGGATCTTCTAGGCGCCGGCCCTCGCCTGGTGGCCGGGCGCCTGGAGCTGGCCTCGGGGTGATTCGCTCCGACGCCTCGATTCGGGCAGCGCTGGTTCAGGCCTCAACGGCCTGTGACGGGGAGAGGGAGGCCACCCTCGAGGCGAAGGCTACTCGTGACGCGGCCCTGGGAGAGGTGGTTGGCATCTGCGGCCGCTGCAAGGAGCTGGAGGACGAGTTGCAAGGCCTGCGGGATCGGCTTGCAGAGGAGACCCGCCTTCGCCAAGAGCAGGAGAAGGGGGTGAAAGCTCGCGAGGCGGCGCTCGAGGACCGGGAGGCGAAGCTCAGGAAGCGCCGCAGCCACCTAGGCGCGTTGAAGAAGGAGCTGGAGACGACAAAGGCCGAGTTGGACGCCAAGGCCCGGGTCCTTGCCGAGGATCGTGTGGCCTTCGCGGACATGGAGAAGGATGTCCAAGCTTCCCTGAAGACGCTTTACGAGAGCGGCCTGGATAGCCCGCTGGCTGGTGACGGGGACAGCCCCGCCAAACTACTTCCCTTCTTGGTGAAGGCTCTTGGAGATGTCGCCCTTGGACTCGCCCCCACGGCCGAGGCCGAGGCGCGAGTCCTGTCTTCTGCCGCGCTGACACGGGTCTTCGCCCATGTCTACCTTCGCGATCCCAGTGCCGACCTCGACAGCCTGCTGGAGCCGGTGAGCGGCGAGGGCGCCGTTGCCGCTGTCGAGGCCGTGAAGGGGCGCGCAGAGGCGCTGCTAGGGAAGTTCCGGGCCTTCAGCACCAAGCCAAAGCGAGGCGCTGCCGGCCCCACTACCTCACAAGGCGAAGCCACTCCACGCCACTCCACTGCCGACAAGTGACTCCGCTATCGTTCCTATTCTTCTTTCGATTCCTGCACATGCACGACGCCTCGGGGAGGCATTTAAATTTGCGTTTGGTACCAAGGCGACAGTATCGGTTGTAATATTTACTTTTAAGTTCCTTGAATTTTATGTTCCCCTTCCCTACTTGCTTATGTTCTACGCCGGCAGAGCCCGGCCACGCGCATGCCTCACCCAGCATCAGCCCCGACCGGAAACCAGGACGGGACCAAAGGAATGAGGGGCCACGTGACAAGTTAGGCTCCTGAGTCGCGATGCTCAGGAGTCCCCCTTAGCGCACGAACAACAAGTAGAGGATCAAGCAAAGGCACCCATTGTGGTGCTTCTCGACCACCAAGGGTAGTAGGGGCACAATGTGGAGAGCAGACACAGAAGAGAAGAAGCCCAAGGCCAAGGACGTGAAGAGCAAGGGGGCCGCCGTGCTCGCGGCAGAGCCGGACACCAAGCGGGGCAAGGATCTGCCCGAATCCTCCAGGGGCAGCCGGTACTGTGTGTACCACGACCTCCACACCCACAACACCAATGAATGCCAAGAACTCCGCGCCGTGCGAGAAGGAAGAATCGGCCGACGCCCTGACCATGCCGACCGGGGCTACGGCCGAGGAGGAGGAAGGAACCCGGGACAGTGGGAAGACCGTGGCCCACGTCAAGGCTGGCGTGACCAACCTCGCGAGGACCGCTGGCGCGACCCGCCTCGCGAGGGGGACTGGAGGGATAAGCCTCGTGAGGATCGCCCTCATGGCAACCTAGGCCTGCCGCCGTTGCCGCCTCAGCCAAGAAGGAATGAAGACCGCCACCAAGACGAGGGGGCTGGGGGCTTCCAGGAGCCTCGCGCCATCGCCTGCATCTTGGGCGGAGCTCAAGCCCCAGCCTCTCAGCGTATCTTCAAGCAGTTTGCTCGTGAAGTGAATGCAGTTCTCCCCAAGCTCGAAGCAACGCGTCCCCTCAGGTGGTCGGCCTGCACCATCATGTTCAGCTCAGCAGACCAGCTCAAGTGCGCGGCCACGGCCGGAGTCCTCCCAATGCTTTGTTCCCAAGTCATCAGCAACGTTCTGGTCACCAGGACCCTCATCGACGGAGGGGCAGGGCTCAATGTCTTGTCCGTGGAAACATTCAACAGCCTCCAAGTGCCCTATGACCAGCTTCAGCCAACCAAGCCCTTCTCCGGAGTCACCGGTGGTTCCACAGTCCTGATCGGGCAGGTCCGCCTCCCAGTCACCTTCGGGGCCCGCAACAACTACCACACCGAGCTCATCGACTTTGACGTCGCCCACATCCGCCTGCCGTACAACGCCATCCTCGGGTACCCGGCGCTGGCCAAGTTCATGGCCGTGACCCACCACGGCTACAACGTCCTCAAGATGCCAGGAAGCGGCGGCGTCATCACGGTGCCATGTCAAGAGAAGGATGCAGTGTGTACCCTGGAGCGAGCCTTTCAGGCCGCGTCACTAGAAGACCCAGATCGCGGAAGTAGGAGGCTTCCTGAGACCACCCCCAAGAAGAAGAAGAAGACGTCAGGCTCAGCCCCTCAGGAGGCAGGCCCTTCAAGGCCCGCGTCTGCCCCGGGGGATCCTCCTTCAATCGCATAGGAAAGCGCGCCCGGCGCCCTCCTCAGGCAAGGCTCGGGGGCTCTCACCTGGAGGGCCACCGACCTAGCCAAGGTCACGAGGGAGGCGCTTGGGCACCATGTGGAGGCGTGCTTTGAGGCACGTTTCCCTCGAAAGGAAGCCAGGGAAAGAAGGTCAGACCAGCAGGAGTTTGTTAACAAGGTCGCTCAAGAACTACAGGAGTCAAGGATCATAAGAGGTTGCCGTCGCCCACCAGCTGTGGCTCCCCATCCAGGCGAGGATGGTGGGCTGCGCGTCTGCGTCGATGTACCAGGGCTCAATCAGATCGCCACGGCGGAGCGCCTCTGGCCCTCACAAGTGGGGCGATGCGGAGGACCACCCCACGGCTATGTTCGCATGCCTTATGGCCTGCCGAGCGTGGCTGCGGCGTACCAGCGCCTCATGAGGAGCGTCTTGGAGGCACAAGAAGACAGGCGTTCCACAGCACTGGCGGAGATGGAGGCTGCTCACGAGGAGCCACCAGTGCCCCCGGAGCCTCCCGAGGCCCCTAGGCCTGGGGGCTCATGAGGATCGGCTTCTGCAGCCCACCAAGTCTGCTGCACCAACGCCACTGCACCAACGACATCTTCAGGTGACATCTTTTAAGTTTCATTCTCAGCTGGGAGCGCCCTCCCAGGGTTGCGTCATTCCCAGGCCGCGTGGGTCCGTCCCTGTGGCATGTATCCCTTTTTATCTTTTCAGTCTCTAGCTTGCTTTGCTGGGGGCTCCCCTCGGGATGCATCATCCCCAGGCCACTCGGGCTAGGCCCAGCGGCATGTATCCTTTCCGTGTCTATTTCCAATTATGCATCATGCTCGATTACTCGATGCCGTCCGCGGCGCCTTTTCTTCTTCATGTCGACCACTTGCACGTTAAAGGGGGGTGCCTGAGCATCGCGACTCAGGGATCTTACTGGCTCTCTAGCCCTCACCCTCTGGCCTTGTCCACGGCATCGCGACCTGGCATACCAGCGACGGCTGAGACAAGCTCGAGGGCCGGGACCCGAGGACGTAG
Organism: Aegilops umbellulata; assembly: GCA_032464435.1. Taxonomy (NCBI): domain Eukaryota; kingdom Viridiplantae; phylum Streptophyta; class Magnoliopsida; order Poales; family Poaceae; genus Aegilops; species Aegilops umbellulata. Next base: position 341,075,072 of record CP136058.1, read on the forward strand.
AGTGCCGGCATCTAACCAGATTTTGCAGGAACACATCTCAAGATATGGCCCAGTGCCAGGCGCAACCCGCCTAGAGGTAGGGCCTCGTGAGTCCCGCGCTGGCTCACGGGTGCCCAGATACACCTCACCTAGCTCTACCATGCAAGCCACGTGTCAGGGCGGGGCTGTACACGCCCCAAAGGCTCCTCCCGGAGGGGAGCCCCCTCCCACGTACCAGTGGAAGCACCATGCTCCGCGCTGGCTGACGACACTGCCGAGGAGCGGCTATGCCCGTACACATACGGAAGCACTACGCTCCCCGCTGGTGATAAACAACTGGGGTGGCCTCCGGGCCGCATTAACCTCAGGGAGCCCCGAGCTCAGTGGCCGGCCTCATCGCAACGCCTCCCCCCAGGAGCGCCGCGCGAGGGGGCTGGGCACGGGGGCTACGACTGGGTCACGCTCAGCCATACGCCCCAGCCAGGCCCCTCGGGCCTGGTTTCATCGCGCGTCTCTCCCCGAGCGGAGCCAAGGTACGAAGGCCGTTTGCGCGTCAAGGGGGACTCCTGAGCATCGCGACTCAGGAGCCAAACTGGCTCCGTAGCCCCTCACTCCTTAGTTCCGAAAGGCTATGCTGGGTGAGGTATGCGCGGGGTCGGGCTCTGTAGACGTAGAACGGGAAGTGCACCTACATCGCGCTTCCCTACTTGTTGTTCGTGCGCTAAGGGGGACTCCTGAGCATCGCGACTCAGGAGCCTAACTTGTCACGTGGCTCCTCATTCCTTTGGTCCCGTCCTGGTTTCCGGTCGGGGCTGATGTTGGGTGAGGCGTGCGCGTGGCTGGGCTCTGCCGGCGTAGAACATAAGCAAGTAGGGAAGGGGAACATAAAATTCAAGGAACTTAAAAGTAAATATTACAACCCATATTGTCGCCTTGGTACCAAACGCAAATTTAAATGCCTCCCCGAGGCGTCGTGCATGTGCAGGAATCGAAAGAAGAACAGGAACGATAGCAGAGTCACTTGTCGGCAGCGGAGACGCGTGGAGTGGCTTCGCCTTGTGAGGTAGTGGGGCCGGCAGCGCCTCGCTTCGGCTTGGTGCTGAAGGTCCGGAACTTCCCTAGCAGCGCCTCTGCGCGCCCCTTCACGGCCTCGACAGCGGCAGCGGCGCCCTCGCCGCTCACCGGCTCCAGCAGGCTGTCGAGGTCGGCACTGGGATCGCGAAGGTAGACATGGGCGAAGACCCGCGTCAGCGCGGCAGAAGACAGGACTCGCGCCTCGGCCTCGGCCGTGGGGGCGAGTCCAAGGGCGACATCTCCAAGAGCCTTCACCAAGAAGGGAAGCAGTTTGGCAGGGCCGTCCCCGTCACCAGCCAGTGGGCTATCCAGGCCGCTCTCGTAAAGCGTCTTCAGGGAAGCACGAGCATCCTTCTCCATGTCCGCGAAGGCCACACGATCCTCGGCGAGGATCCGGGCCTTGGCGTCCAGCTCGGCCTTTGTCGTTTCCAGCTCCTTCTTCAACGCGCCTAGGTGGCTGCGGCGCTTCCTGAGCTTCGCCTCCCGGTCCTCGAGCACCGCCTCGCGAGCTTTCACCCCCTTCTCCTGCTCTTGGCGAAGGCGGGTCTCCTCTGCAAGCCGATCTCGCAGGCCTTGCAACTCGTCCTCCAGCTCCTTGTAGCGGCCGCGGATGCCAACCACCTCTCCCAGGGCCGCGTCACGAGTAGCCTTCACCTCGAGGGTGGCCTCCCTCTCCCCGTCACAGGCCATTGAGGCCTGAACCAGCGCTGCCCGAATCGAGGCGTCAGAGCGAATCCACCCCGAGGCCAGCTCCAGGCGCCCAGCCACCAGGCAAGGGTCGGCGCCTAGAAGATCTTGCCGCAGCCGGTCCAGTCCAGCAACAGCTCGCTCCAAGAAGGAAGAAGAAGGCGGAGAAGCATCAGTACGCTTCAAGGCAGCAGGAGGGGTCGCGGAACCAGCAGCCGGTGGAACGGGAGGAGAAGGTAGCGGCGGCGAGGCCGCAGTATCCCGAGACGGAGTCTGCTACGTCTCCCCAGCCGTAGCAGCAGCACCAGGCAAGGGCACCTCTGGGATCGATCGAGCCATGGGGGCTGCGGCCCCAGCCAGATCAGCCAAGCCCTGCAAGGACGAATGGGCAGGAAAAGCCCGTGCGTCGCGGTCGCCCTCCCCTGTAGGTGGAGGTGTCGCCACAGTTGGGGCCCCAGGTGCTCCCTTCAGCTTCTTCGCCGCGGGCGCCAGCCTGCTCAGGAGAAGTAATCGTCAAGCCTCGTCGGGGGAACAAGAAACCAGGGATCAAGGATCAAGCACTTACAGGTCGTCGCCAGAAAGCTCCAGCGGTCTCCTGCCAAACTTGAAGCCGGAGAGCCGGCTGGAGGGGTCGACCTCGGAAGCAGAAGGCGCGTCAGTGGATCGCCCCGGAGTTAGGGCGGACCCGCGGGGAATCAACCCGGTCCTGCCCTTCTTCGGGACTGGGGGTGAGCTCCTGCTGCCCAGCACGTCGTCATCATCGTCATCGCTCAGCGAAAGGCGGAGAGCGCGGGGCTTGCGCTAGAGCGGGGGAGCCCTAGACTCTCCGTCAGTCGCCTCGGAATCGGGACCTTCCTCCCGCTCCTCCTCGCCTGCTCCTCTGCTAGAGTCGCCGGAAGACACATCCACCAGCTCCTCGGGAGCCACCACGGGCACGAGCCCATCCCCGTTGAAGACGGGCATGGACTGCACCACTTGCTCCCAATCGTCGCGGAGGAACAAGGGCGAAGGCGCGCCCTCCAGCCTTGCTACCTCGCCCCCGACCAGGGATTGGAGAACCGCGGTCACGTCCCCCTCGCCCACGGCCGCGGGGCTCGGGTGAGGCCTCCACATCGGGGGAGAGTACTGCCGAAGCGGAGCCAGCTGGTGCTCCAGGAACTCCCTCAGCAGCGACGCCCCGGTCAGCTTCGCCGTCGCCATGTTGGCTGGCTTCAGATCAGCGTCCATCTTCGCCAGCATCGACTTCGCGCGGGGATCCGTGAGCTCCGCTCGGCACCAGTCTCCCGAGCTCACGGGCGGCTCCGTGGGAAGGGCCAACTGAGGGTGGACGCGCCCGGCGTCAACCAACACCCACTTGCTCCGGAAGCCCTCGATCCTCTTCCCCGGATTCGAGATGGCCATGGAGCTGCCGCACGCGACGAAGCCCGCGCACGTGGAAGGGGAACCTTTGGAGGTCCGGAGGTAGAAGTAGTGGCGCAGCAAGGCCACTAAAGGCTGCACCCCCACATGCGCCTCGCAGTAGTAGGCGAAGATCGCCAGGAGAAGGACGGAGTTGGGGTGGAGATGCAAAGCTTGCAAGTTGTAATGGCGGAGGACGGCGAGGAAGAACTCGGAGAAAGGAGGCACCAGGCCCGTCGTAATGGAGCTCACGAAGAAAGGATAGAAGGTGCTCCCTTGGCCTTCAGGGGCATCGGAGCCGACCTTGCGGGAAGGGCGCCAACAATTGGCCAATTTGAAGGGGAACATCTGGTACACTTATCCTGACTAAAGTTGGTCTTCGCCTGCCAAAGGCCCTGTGGTGACGCCGTCGTGGGCTCCATGGTGAACTCCTTCCCACCGTTGGACTGGTCTTGGTCTCGTTGCACCGAAATGGGTGCCTTTGCTTGATCCTCTCGCCTGCGCTTGCCCCCTTTGCACCAAAGAGGAAAGGGAGACGCTGCGCGGGCTGGCGCCCGCCTGGCACCCTTGGTCGTCATGGCTTGCATCATGGGCACCTCGTGAGGTACCCGCCTTGATCTCTCCGCCTCCTCGTGAGCCAGCCTAAGGAGGCCGTGCTTGAGGAAGCGCCATGTCGTCCGCCTTGCGAGGCTTGGCCCCTCGCGAGGGTCTTGAGCCTTGTGCTGATGAAGATGGGCCATGCTGGGCCCCCATTTGAGCCATGCCGCAGGCCGCAGGCAGGCAAGTCTGGGGACCCCCGTTCCCAGAACGCCGACAAAGTGCGGCACCCCGAACTTATAGCACTATATGCATCGGCTCCGAATCATGATTTGGTTCAATAGTTGGGTTTGCCCGGCTCCTATGTTTTGGTGCCTTACGTTCCGCTATATCGGCTAAGGTAGCACTAGGAGAACCACTGCGATTGTGTCCCGGTTCAGCTGGGTTAAGCACCTCAGTGGAGAAAGCTAAAACTGACTGTCATTATGAGGCGAGAGACCGGTCGCTGTTCGAGAGGTTTTTCGAGTCCCTAAACACTTATGACGCTTCGAGCGAGGAGCTGGCATTGTCCGGCCAAAGGCGTGGATAGCGCCCCAAACTCGGTCTTCCGAACTAGGGGCTTCGCCGAAATTTAAAATTATAAAGTTCTATGGCTAAGTGAGAGTGTTCAAGCATTATAGTCTGATTGCCTGGTTCGTTGTGCTGAGCGCCTCCCTCGCAGGACCCAACCATGGGGAAAAGAGCGCTCAGGTTTATCCCGAACACCCTAGCACTAGTGGCACGGGGGCAGAAGCCGACGACTGGCCATCTCTCAATTTTTTGACAAACGGCCGCACAGAAAATAATATTTTAAATTCAATAAGCATTGCCTAGCGCATGTGAACAAGTTTTCAGCGCACAGGATAAACACGAGCGAGTTCATTCAAAAATTACATCTTTGGTGCATTCATCCGCCACAAGGCGGGCACCTGCAAGAACATCCTTGTAGTAGTTCTCGGGCTTGCGATGCTCCTTCCCCACCGGCGGCCCGTCCTTCACAAGCTTCTCTCCGTCCAGCTTACCCCAGTGCACCTTCGCATGGGCAAGGGCCCGACGGGCACCTTCGATGCAGACGGAGCGCTTGATGACCTAAAGCCTTGGACAGGCCTTCACCAGCCGCCGCACCAGCCCGAAATAGCTCCCAGGCAGGGCCTCTCCGGGCCACAGCCGAACTATGAAGCCCTTCATGGCCTGTTCGGCCGCCTTGTGGAGCTCGACCAGCTGTTTCAGCTGGTCGCTCAGGGGTACAGGGTGTCCGTCCTCAGAATACTGAGACCAGAACACACTCTTCGTCGAGCTGCCCTCTTTAGCTCGGTAGAATGCGGCGGCGGCGGATACGCTACGGGGAAGATCTGCGAACGCCCCTGGAGAACTCTGGATTCGGGTAAGTGACAAGTAGTTTACTTTTATATTTCTACTTTGCATTAAGAATGCCTTACCCGCTGCTATCTTTTTCATCTCCTCCAACTCTTGGAGGGCCTTTTGGGCTTCAGCCTTGGCACCCTTGGCGGTCTCAAGGGCCGACACGAGCTCGGATGCTTGCGCCTTTGACTCAAGCTCCAAGCTCTCATGTTTTTTCACGAGAGCCTGCAGCTCTTGCTGCACCTCGCCGACCTGAGCCCCAAGTCTTTCTCGCTCGGTGCGCTCCTCGGCCATTTTCTTTTCGGCCTCAGATAGCGCCTGCTTGAGGGTCGCCACCTCAGTTGTGGCCCCTATAATAAGCAGTATGATCCTGTTGTTTTTTGCAATCATGCCTCTCTATAGGCACCTTTTTTTGTAGGGTATTTCTTACCTTCTTTCTCCTCGAGCCGCCGCTTGGCAAGGCCGAGCTCTTGCTCGGTCCGCCCGAGGTCCTTTTTTAGGACGTCCACCTGCGCAGTCTGTGCGGCGGTAGATAGCAGCGAAGCCTGCATACGCATATTGACTCTTTATTGTTAGACTCCTGCGAAAACTAATAGATCCTCTATTCGGCTTTTCTTTCCGAACGCCAAACAGAGCATCAGGGGCTACTGTCTATGTGGTAATATTTTGACATGTTTTTACTTACCTCGAAGCCTGTCAGAAGGCTAGCGCAAGCTTCAGTCAGTCCGCTATTGGCGGACTGAACCATCTGGATCACCATACTCATGATAGTACAGTGCCCCTTGTCGATGGAGGATTCGTCAAGCACCTCCAGCAGATGGTCCAGCGACTCCGGTTGGACGGAAGTTGCTGGCTTAGAAGGCTTGCTCCTTTTGGAAGGAGTTCGCCTACCGCGGCTCGGAACTGTTGAAGATTCCGGCACGGTGTCCGGCTCAAAGCCGGACTTGGAGCCCTGGGGGGTCTTGTCCCCTTCACTCCTGGAGTCTGGGAGGTTGCCTTGCGGCTCCTCCGGGACCACCTCCTCCTGCCCCGGAGCTTGTCGCGACGCCACTTCGGCATCATCCGCAGTGCGGGGGGAGACAGCGGGCGGAACGGAGTTCACGTTCGATGAGTCCAGGGAGCCGCCCGACGATTTGTTGTATTCGGCCTGGGGCGGGCTGCATAATTACATCCGACATTAAGGAAAGCTATGCAACAAAGGAACATCATGAGTTACTCTGATATCCGAACTTACGATATCGCCGGACGCTTGGCCCTGTTCGGCTACTCCTCTTCGCTCTCTTCGGCGTCATGGGAGTAGTCCGACGGAGGGGTCTTCCTTTTCCTAGACCCCTCGGCCTCCCCGGCTAGGGCGGCCTTCTTCTTATCTCCTCCCTCCGCTGGGGGGAGAGCTTTCTTCTTCCTCCTCCTCGTTTTCATGAGAGGAGGGCGCCTCGGACTCGTCAGACGACGAGTCCGACATCACCGCGTTACAGGCACTCTTTCGAGTCCCCGTGGTCTTCTTCTTCTTGACCTTCTTCTCCGGCACCACATAAGGTGCCAGAACCAGTAGCTTCACTAGGAGCGCAGGGGCTGGGTCCTCGGGCAAGGGAGCCGGACAGTTAATTGGTCCGGATATCGCCTTCCAAGCCTATCAAAGGTAAGGGAGTTTAGATCCCGCACAGAGTCTAAACTGTGAAAGGAAACAAGAGCTTAGTGTCCTGTAAAAGGCGAAAATAGCTTACCTCGCTAGCGTGACACTGCGAGCTGTACTGCGGTCCTCGGAGGCGGATGCGGGAGCCTCGGCGCCCTTGAAGAGCACCTTCCAAGCATCTTCGTACGTCGTGTCGAAGAGCCTGTTAAGGGTTTGGTGCTGCGCCAGGTCGAACTCCCACAAATTGAAGCCCCGTTGTTGGCACGGGAGGATCCGGCGGACGAGCATAACCTGGACTATATTAACAAGCCGGATTGGCTTGTTCACCAGGGACTGGATGCAAGTTTGCAATCCGGTCACCTCTTCTTCGTTGCCCCACGACAGGCCCATCTCTTTCCAGGACATAAGCCGCGTGGGGGGTCCGGATCGGAACTCGGGGGCTGCGACCCATTTCGGATCGCGTGGCTCGGTGATGTAAAACCACCCTGCTTGCCACCCCTTTAGGGTCTCCACAAAGGAGCCCTCGAACCATAGGATGTTGGCCATCTTGCCTGCCATGGCACCTCCGCACTCCGCTTGGCTGCCGCGCACCACCTTGGGCTTGACGTTGAAGGTCTTGAGCCAGAGGCCAAAATGGGGGCGGACGCGGAGGAAGGCCTCACACACGACGATAAACGTCGAGATGTTGAGGATGAAGTTTGGGGCCAGATCGTGGAAATCCAGGCCGTAGTAGAACATGAGTCCCCGGACGAATGGGTGGAGTGGGAAACCCAGTCCACGGAGGAAGTGGGGAAGAAAAACTACCCTCTCATGGGGCCTTGGGGTGGGGAGAAGCTGCCCCTTCTCGGGAAGCCGGTGCGGGATGTCCTTGGGCAGGTATCCGGCCTTCCTTAGCTTTTTTACTTGGGCCTCCGTGATGGAGGAGACCATCCACTTGCCTCCTGCTCCGGACATTGTTGGAGAAGGTTGAGGTGAAAATAGCGGGCTTGGGCGCTGGAGCTTGAGTGCGCAAGAGAGGGATTGGCAAAGGAGGAAGAAGGCGTAGGTAAAAAGGTGGATCCTTATCCCCTTATATGGGCGGATTATGCGTCCCGAAATGCCTAATAAAACTCGCTTGCCTCCCAAGCGCCGTGGTAAATGGCGCGGTTGGGTTACCCACGTCCGTATTGATGAGAATCCCGTAAAAAGGGCACACAATCTCTGCTTCGACAGGACGTGCCAAGGAAACTGCCTCGCAAAACGTCCTAAGGTGGAAAAGTAAAAACGATTTGTAAAAAACTTGGCCGTAGTGTGATAACGCACTGCGGAATACGTCAGCAGATTTGATTTGTGTTAATGTTATTCTCTCTATGGCAATATGTGGAAACTTATTTTGCAGAGTCGGACACTATTTTTGGTGTTTACCATCTTCTATGAAGGACTTGGAGGAGGAACCTGCCTTGCAATGCCGAAGACAATCTGCGCACCGGACTCATCGTCATTGAAGCCTGGTTTAGGGGCTACTGAGAGAGTCCTGGATTAGGGGGTGTTCGGGTAGCCGGACTATACCTTCGCCGGACTCCTGGACTATGAAGATAAAAGATTGAAGACTTCGTCCCGTGTCCGGATGGGACTTTCCTTGGCGTGGAAGGCAAGCTTGGCGATGCGGATATTCAAGATCTCCTACCTATGTAACCGACTCTGTGTAACCCTAACCCTATCCGCTGTCTATATAAACCGGAGGGTTGTAGTCCGTAGGACAACCATCTTCATACACAATCATACCATAGGCTAGCTTCTAGGGTTTAGCCTCCTTGATCTCGTGGTAGATCTACTCTTGTACTACCCATATCATCAATATTAATCAAGCAGGAGTAGGGTATTACCTCCATCGAGAGGGCCCGAACCTGGGTAAAAACATCGTGTCCCTTGTCTCCTGTTACCATCCGGCCTTGACGCACAGATCAGGACCCCCTACCCGAGATCCGCCGGTTTTGACATCGATAGGTCCCCTAGGGGGGCGCCGGCCCTAGGAGATTCCATCTCCAAGGGGGGCGGCGGCCAAGGCGGGACTTGCCCCCCAAGTCAGGTGGGGCGCCCCCCACCCCTAGGGTTTCCAACCCTAGGCGCAGGGGGAGGCCCAAGGGGGCGCACCAGCCCACCAGGGGCTGGTTCCCCTCCCACTTCGGCCCATGGGGCCCTCCGGGATAGGTGGCCCCACCTAGTGGACCCCCGGGACCCTTCTGGTGGTCCCGGTACAATATCGATGACCCCCAAAACTTTCCCGATGGCCTAAACTGGACTTCCTATATATTAATCTTTACCTCTAGACCAATCCGGAACTCCTCGTGATGTCCGGGATCTCATCCGGGACTCCGAACAACTTTCGGGTTGCCGCATACTAATATCTCAACAACCCTAGCGTCACCAAACCTTAAGTGTGTAGACCCTACGGGTTCGGGAGACACGCAAACATGACCGAGACGACTCTCCGGTCAATAACCAACAGCGGGATCTGGATACCCATGTTGGATCCCACATGCTCCTCAATGATCTCATCGGATGAACCACAATGTCGAGGATTCAAGTAATCCCGTATACAATTCCCTTTGTCAATCGGTACGTTACTTGCCCGAGATTCGATCGTCGGTATCCCAATACCTCGTTCAATCTCGTTACTGGCAAGTCACTTTACTCGTACCATAATGCATGATCCCGTGACCAAACACTTGGTCACATTGAGCTCATTATGATGATGCATTACCGAGTGGGCCCAGAGATACCTCTCCATCATACGGAGTGACAAATCCCAGTCTCGATCCGTGTCAACCCAACAGATACTTTCGGGGATACCTGTAGTATACCTTTATAGTCACCCAGTTACGTTGTGACGTTTGGTACACCCAAAGCACTCCTACGGCATCCGGGAGTTACACGATCTCATGGTCTAAGGAAATGATACTTGACATTGGAAAAGCTCTAGCAAACGAACTACACGATCTTGTGCTATGCTTAGGATTGGGTCTTGTCCATCACATCATTCTCCTAATGATGTGATCCCGTTATCAATGACATCTAATTCCCATAGTCAGGAAACCATGACTATCTGTTGATCAATGAGCTAGTCAACTAGAGGCTCACTAGGGACATGTTTGTGGTCTATGTATTCACACATGTATTATGATTTCCGAATAACACAAATATAGCATGAATAATAGACAATTATCATGAACAAGGAAATATAATAATAACCATTTTATTATTGCCTCTAGGTCATATTTCCAACAGTTCATGCTAGCCTCAAGGAGTCTCATGATCAACTCCAAGTGAAGCTAACCAAAGAGAAAGCCACCTTTCCTCATATGGTGTTAATTGATAATGCAAATGCTAGTAACCCTTGTTTGGAGCATGTGCATCATGTTGAGGAGAATGCTAAGTTGAAGGAGCAACTTGAGAAAGGCCTTGTGTCATGCATACAAGGTGAGAAGAACCTCAACGACCTTTTGAGCAATCAAAAGGAAGTTGTAGCCAAGGAGGGGATTGGGTTCGCACCCAAGCCCAAGAACAACAAGAAGAATGACAAGACCAAATGACCTCCTCCTCTCAAGCAACTTTTGTGAAGGAGGGAGAGGTTGCTTCCAAGGAAAAGAAGAACAATGCGAAGGGTGGCGGTGTCAAGAAGGGCAATGCCACCCCTCCCAACAAAGCCAACGACTTTAACCCTTCTTATGTGTTATGCCATGCTAGTGATGGGCATGTTTATGCCAAATTTGTTGGTTCTCCTCATGAGTATATTGAATGGTCTATTTGGGTTCCTAAGACCCTTGTTACTAACGTCAAAGGACCCATTACAAAATGGGTACCTAAAACCAAGCATTGATCTCTTGTAGGTGTTTGCTTCCGGTGGGGGATCATGGTTGCTCAGTAGTGGAGCTACAAATCATATGACCGGAAGCAAGGACTTGGTGGTGGACGTGCACAAGATTTCATCTATGCCCACCAATGTCGAGTGGGGTGATGCATCGTCTTCTAAGGTATTGGGACTTGGCAAGGTTGTCATTTCTCATGATCTCAAGATCGAGAAAGTCATGTTTGTTGAGTCCCTTGCATACAATTTACTTTCCATTCTGTCGGCGTTCTGGGAACGGGGGTCCCCAGACTTGCCTGCCTGCGGCCTGCGGCGTGGCTCAAAAGGGGGCCCAGCACGGCCCATCTTCATCAACACAGTCCCAAGACCCTCGCGAGGGGCCGAGCCTCGCGGGGCGGACGACACGGAGCTTCCTCAGGCACGGCCTCATCAGGCTGGCTCACGAGCAGGCGGAGAGATCAAGGCGGGGTACCTCACGAGGTGCCCGTGACGCGAGCCATGACGACCAAGGGCGCCAGGCGGGCGCCAGCCCGCGCAGTGTCCTCCCTTTCCTCTTTGGTGCAAAGGGAGCAAGCGCAGGCGGGAGTATCAAGCAAAGGCACCCATTTTGGTGCAACGAGACCAAGACCAGCTCCGCGACAAGGAAGAAGTCATTATGGAGCCCAAGCCGACGTCACCACCAGAGCCTTTGGCAGGCGAGGACCAACTTTAGTCAGGATAAGTGTACCATATGTTCCCCTTCAAAATGGCCAATTGTTGGCGCCCTTCCCACTAAATATTTGGGAGGAGGCCCAGGGCCTTTGCCTATAAATAGGACTAGCCACCCCCAGGGAGGGGAGGGGGAGATAAGATAGCAGGTAGCAACTGAACTGAAGAGAGATCGATCGGCAATCAGATCAGAGAGAGAGGGCGACTGAACTCCTCCTAGTAGTTCATCGCCCCGGCCAAGAACAGACCCTCGCGAGGCTGTTCTTCCTTGTGTTGTTCATCATCGTCAGCCCAAGAGGCAATCCACCACACCACACTGGAGTAGGGTATTACAGCACAACGGTGGCCCGAACCAGTATAAACCCTGTGTCTCTTGTGCTGTGTTTTCCATAGCTTAGATCTTTGCGAGGCGGAGGGGTGCAGGTAGGTAGAAGGCGTAATCTCCGCGCGCACCCCAGTGTTCGAACCTCAAGGGTCTGCCGGAACCCGAAATCCGACATTTGGCGCGCCAGGTAGGGGTGCGCCGGAATTCGTCTTCCACTGCCCCGTTCTCCTCCGACCATCGCGTCCATGTCTGACGCTCGTTGGGCCCGCGCCGAGTGCCGAGCCACTCTCGCTTCCCGCGTCGCCCAGACGGCTCCCGTCGGCGGGCGTCGTCGCCGTTCCCCGTCACACCACAGGAATCAGCTACTTTGCCGTCTGCCACGGCGGACGGCAAAGGCATGAACGGCGGACGGCAAAGGCCTTTGCCGTCAGCCGCGGACGGCAAAAGGCTCCGGCAACATAGGCTACGGTTAACAGCTACTTTGCCGTCTGCTACTGATGGCAAAGTCTTTGCCGTCCTCCGCAGACGGCAAAGAGAGCGCGGCAGACGGCAAAGAGCGGACGGCAATAATTGCGCTGGCAGACGGCAAAGAGCTGGCGGACGGCAAAGAGCTTCTTTGCCGTATGCCCTTTCTTTGCCGTCCGCTTTTGGATAGCTGATGGCAAAGAGCTTCTTTGTCGTCAGCTAGCAGACGGCAAAGAGCTGGCAGATGGCAAATTAGCTGATTCCAGTAGAGTCACCTGCCGTCAACGCCACCACCGGCCCGGCGGGGAACAAGCAGCAAGCATCGTCTCAGCATCCGTCCGTGCGGCAAGACGGCCACACCGCCACTCCCTTGCTCACCCCATCTGGTTCTTCATCACGTGCGCTCCGCGCACCCATGGAGGCTCGAGTTGTGCTCATCGCGGCGAACGATCTCCTGCGCTACCGTCCTGTCGACGACGTCTACGAAGAATGGCTCGACCGCGTCGCCGAGCTCGCCCGCGCCGTGGGTGGTTCTCCCGCACCGTCCTTTCCGCTGCACCGCACCCCGCCCCGCGCGGGCGACGAAGCTCCGGGGGCGCCCCAGCCTCCTCCTCCTCAAGAAGGCGCCCCGACTCCGAGGCGCGTGGCCCCTGGGCGGAACCCGCTCCGTCAGGCGCCAGCGCGGCAAGAGCAGAGCTGCCAAGAAGTCCCTCGCCCGCAAGAAGCTGCCTGGGCGCTCCATGCCCCAGCGCGTCGCGACTATGCTCCTGCTCCCGCACGTCAGGACCCTCCGCTGCTCCCAGCTGCAGCGCATGGGGACCAGCAAGACCAAGCTCTCCGCCACCCAAGGCCTCCCGTGGCCACAGCAGGCTGTCGTGCCTTCACCACCGAACTACGCAGCGTCACGTGGCCGGGCAAGTTCAAACCAGACCTGCCTCCTCACGACGGCACGGCCGACCCTGCGGAGTTCCTCCAGCTCTATGAGCTGGGCATCGAAGCTGCCAACGGAGACGAGAAGGTCATGGCGAACTGGTTCCCCATGGCACTTAAGGACGGGGCCCGCACCCGGCTCCTTAACCTGGCTCCGGGCACGATCTCCTCCTGGGACGAGATGCGCACCCGCTTCATCGCCAACTTCCAAGGTACTCGCGACCGGCCACCCGCCGTGAGCGACATGCGCCGCATCAAGCAACAACCCAGAGAGACCCTGTAGAAATACATCCAGTGCTTTAACAACGCACGCCTCAAGATTCCCAAGGTGACCGAGGAAGCCATCATCTCAGCCTTCTCCGACGACGTGTGTGACGTTAAGATGAAGGAGGAGCTGGCGATGCATGAAGACCTGTGCACTTCCCTGGAGCTGTTCAACTTGGCGACCAAGTGCGCCAGGGCTGAGGAAGGGCGTCTCTCCTTCCTCGAGCTGCCTGCCGCAGACCCAGAAGAGAAGAAGCTCAAGGACAAGGATGTGAAGCGCAAGGGGGCTGTCGTGCTCGCGGCAGAACCAGACACCAAGCGGGGCAGAGGTCAGCCAGAGTCTTCAAGGGAGTCGGTACTGTGTGTACCATGACCTCCACTCCCACAACACCAACGAATGCCAAGAGCTTCGAGCCGTGCGAAAAGGAAGGATGGGTCGTCGTCCCGACCGCGGTGATTGGGGCTACGGTCGAGGAGGAGGAAGGAACGCAGGACGCTGGGAAGACCACGGCTCGCGCCAAGGGTGGCGCGATCGACCTCGCGAGGACCGCTGGCAAGACCTGCCTCGCGAGGGAGGCTGGAGGGATCAGCCTCGCGAGGACCGCCCGAAAGGTAATGCAGGCCTCCCACCGCTGCCACCGCCGCCAAGGAGAAACGAGGACCGCCATCAGGACGAGGGGGCTGGGGGCTTCCAAGAGCCGCGCGCGATCGCCTGCATCCTAGGCGGAGCTCAAGCCCCAGCCTCTCAGCGCATCTTCAAGCAGTTCGCCCGCGAAGTAAATGCAGTCCTCCACAAGCTCGAAGCCACGCTCCCTCTCAGGTGGTCCGCGTGCACCATCACGTTCAGCTCAGCGGATCAACTTAAGTGTGCAGCCATAGCCGGAGTCCTCCTGATGCTTTGCTCCCCAATTATCAGCAACGTGCTGGTCACCAGGACCCTCATCGACGGCGGGGCAGGGCTCAACGTCCTGTTCGTGGAAACATTCAACAATCTCCAAGTACCCTACAACCAGCTTCAGCCAACCAAGCCTTTCTCCGGGGTCACCGACGGCTCCACGGTCCCGATTGGGCAGGTCCGCCTCCCAGTCACCTTCGGGACACGCGACAACTACCGCACCGAGCTCATCGACTTCGACGTCGCTCACATTCGCCTGCCGTACAACGCCATCCTTGGATACCCAGCGCTGGCCAAGTTCATGGTCGTAACTCACCACGGCTACAACGTCCTCAAGATGCCAGGAAGTTGCGGAGTCATCACGGTGCCCTGTGAAGAGAAGGATGCGGTGTGTTCCCTAGAACGAGCCTTTCAGGCCGCATCACTGGAAGACCCGGATCGCAAAAGCAGGAGGCTTCCCGAGACCACCCCCAAGAAGAAGAAGACATCATCCAGCTCGGCCCCTCGGGAGGCAGGCCCCTCAGGGCCCGCGCCTGCCCAAGGGGATCCTCCTTCCATCGCATAGGAAAGCGCGCCCGGCGCCCTCCTCAGGCAGGGCTCGGGGGCTCTCCCCTGGAGGGCCGCCGACCTGGCTAGGGTCACGAGGGAGGCGCTTGGGCACCACATGGAGGCGTGTTTCGAAGCACGCTTCCCTCAAGAAGGAGTAAAGCAAGGAGGTTCAGACCCACAGGAGTTCGTCAGCAAGGCCATTCAAGAGCTACAGGAGTCAACAGTCATGAAAGGTGGCCGCCGCCTACCAGCTGTGGCTCCCCATCCAGGCGAGGATGGTGGGATGCGCGTCTGCGTCGACATATCAGGGCTCAATCGAGTCGCCTCTCTGGAGCGCCTCTGGCCCTCGTGAGTGGGGAGCTGCGATGGTCCACTCCACAGCTACGTTTGCATGCCTTACGGCTTGCCGAACGCGACTGTCACGTACCAGCGCCTCATGAGGGGCATCATGGAGTCTCAAGAGGCCAGGTGTTCCGCAGCCTTGGC
Organism: Aegilops umbellulata; assembly: GCA_032464435.1. Taxonomy (NCBI): domain Eukaryota; kingdom Viridiplantae; phylum Streptophyta; class Magnoliopsida; order Poales; family Poaceae; genus Aegilops; species Aegilops umbellulata. The sequence continues at coordinate 341,090,250 of CP136058.1, forward strand.
AGAGATGGAGATGGTCCGCGAGGAGCAGCCAGCGCCTCCGGAGCCTCCCGAGGCCCTTGGGCCTGGGGGCTCGTGAGGATCGGCTTCCGCAGCCCACCGAGTCTGCTACACCAACACTCGTTCGTCCTCAACATGATCAGGTGACATCTTTCAAGTTTCATTTCCACCTGGGAGCGCCCCCCCAGGGCTGCATCATTCCCAGGCCGCGTGGGTTCGTCCCTGCGGCATGTATCCCTTTTATTTCATGCCGTTAGCTTACCTTGTTGGGGCGCCCCTCGGGCTGCATCATCCCCAAGTCGTTCGGGCCAGACCCAGCGACATGTACCCCTTTTGCGTTTATTTCCAGCTATGCGTTCGGCCTACCATGCTTGATTATTTGATGCCGGTCCACGGCACCTCTTCTTCTCCATGTCGACCACTTGCACGTTAAAGGAGGGTGCCTGAGCATCGCGACTCAGGGCTCTTACTGCTCTCCAGCCCTCACCCTCTGGCCTTGTCCATGGCATCGCGACCTGGCATACCAGCGACGGTTGAGACCAGCTCGAGGGCCGGGACCCAAGGACGTAGAGTGTCGGCATCTAACCAAATTTGCAGCAACACATCACCAGATAAGGCCCAGTGCCAGGCGCAACCCGCCTAGAGGTAGGGCCCCGTGAGTCCCGCGCTGGCTCACGGGTGCCCAGATACACCTCGCCAGGCCCTACCGTACCAGCCATGTGTCAGGGCGGGGCTGTACACGCCCCGGGGGCTCCTCCCGGAGGGGAGCCCCCTCCCACGTACCAGTGGAAGCACCATGCTCCGCGCTGGCTGACGACACTGCCGAGGAGCGGCTATGCCCGTACACATACGGAAGCGTTATGCTCCGCGCTGGTGATAAACAACTGAGGGTGGCCCCCGGGCCGCATCAACCTCAGGGAGCCCAGAGCTCAGTGTCTAGCCTCATCGTAACGCCTCCCCTCGGGAGTGCCGCGCGAAGGGGCTGGGCACGGGAGCTGCGCCTGGGTCACGCCCAGACGCATGCCACCCAGCCAGGCCCCCCCGGGCCTGGTTCGTCGCGCGTCTCTCCCCGAGCGGAGCCAAGGTACGAAGGTCGTTGAGCGTCAAGGGGGACTCCTGAGCATCGCGACTCAGGAGCCTAACTGGTCCCGTAGCCCCTCACTCCTTAGTTCCGAAAGGCTAATGCTGGGTGAGGTACGCGCGGGGCCGGGCTCTGCAGACGTAGAACGGTAGATCCACCCACATGTCACCTCCCTACTTGCTGTTCGCGCACCAAGGGGGACTCCTGAGCATCGCAACTCAGGAGCCTAACTGGTCCTGTAGCCCCTCACTCCTTAGTTCCGAAAGGCTAATGCTGGGTGAGGTACGCGCGGGGCCGGGCTCTGCCGGCGTAGAACATAAGCAACTAGGAAGGAAAAACGTAAACTTGAAGGATCGCCTCCCTACTTGCTGTTCGAGCGCCAAGGAGGACTCCTGAGAATCGCGACTCAGGAGCCTAACTTGTCACGTAGCCCCTCACTCCTTGGTCCCATCCTGGTTTCCGGTCGGGGCTAGTGCTGGGTGAGGTACGCGCGGGGCCGGGCCCTGCCGGCGTAGAACATAAGCAAGTAGGAAGGAATAGCATAAATTTCAAGGAATTCAGAAGCGAATATTACAGTCCACACTGTTATCTCAACGCCAGACGCAAGTTTAAACGCCTCCCCGAGGCATGGTACATGTGCAGGAATTAAAAACAGGACAGGAGCCACGACGGAATCGCTCGACGGCGGTGGAGCAGCGCGGAGTGGGTTCGCCTCATGGAGCAGCAGGGTCAGCAGCGCCTTACTTCGGCTTGGTGCTGAAGGCCCGGAACTTCCCCAGCAGAGCTTCCGCGCGACCCTTCACGGCCTCGGCAGTGGCACGCTCACCGCTTGCTAGCTCCAGCAGGCTGTCGAGGTCGACGTTGGGGTCGCGAAGGTAGATGTGGATGAAGACCCGTGTTAGCACTGCAGAAGACAGGACACGCGCCTCGGCCTCGGCCGCGGGGCCAAGGCCGACGGTGACATCTTAAAGGGCACGAACCAGGAAGGGAAGCAGCTTGGCGGGGCTGTCCTCGGCGCCAGCCAGTGGGCTCTCTAGGCCACTCTCGTAAAGCATCTTCAGCGAGGCGCGAGCTTTCTTCTCCATCTCTGCGAAGGCCACGCGGTCCTCGGCAAGAACCCGGGCCTTGTTGTCTAGCTCGACCTTCCTTGCCCCCAACTCCTGCTCCAGCGCACCTAGGCGGTCATGGCGCTTCTTGAGCTTGGCCTCCCGGCCCTTGACGGCCGCCTCACGAGCCTTCACGCCTTCTTCTTGTTCTTGGCGAAGGCGGGCCTCTTTCGCGAGCTGGTCCTGCATGCCTTGTAGCGACCACGGACGGCGACCGCCTCCCCCAGGGCCGCGTCACGAGCAGCCTTCGCCTCAAGGTTGGCCTGCCTCTCCTCGTCGCAAGCCGTCGTGGCCTGGACCAGCGCCGCCCGAATCGAAGCATCAGAGCGAATCCATCCTGAAGCCAGCTCCAAGCGCCCGGCCACCAAGCAAGGGTCGGCGCCAAGAAGATCCTGCCGCAACTGGTCCAGTTCAGCAGCAACACGATCCAGAACGGTGGGAGGAGTCGAAGAGACTGCAGCCGGTGGAGTGGGAGGAGAAGACGGCCGCTCGACCACAGCATCTCGAGGCGAAGCCTGCTGTGCCCCCACGGCTGCAGAGGCGGCAGCAGGCGGAGGCACCTCGGGAGTCACTTGGGCCATGGGGGCTGGGCTCGCCCCAGCCAGCTCAGCCTGGCCTCGCGAGGACGACTGGGCAGGAGAGGCCCGTGCGTCGCCCTCACCTTCCTTCGCGGGCGGAGGCGCTGCCCCGGATGGAACCTCGGGAGCTCCCTTCAGCTTCTTTGCTGAGGGCGTCAGCCTATCCAATCGAAGCGGACGTCAAGCCTCAGCAGCAGAACAAGAAACAAAGACAAGAATCGAGCACTTACAGGTCGTCGCCAGCGGGCTCGAACAGCCTCCGGCCAAATTTAAAGCCCGAAAGCCGGCTGGAGGGGTCAGCCTCGAGGAGCTCGGGAGCGGAAGGTACATCTGCGGTCCGCTCCGGGGCCGGGGCAGACCCACGGGAGATCAGCCCGGTCCTGTCTTCTTGGGGATCGGGGGCAAGCTCCCGCCGCCCTACTCGTCATCATCCTCGTCGTCATTGATCGGAGAGAGGCGGAGAGCGCGGGGCCTGCGCTGGGGGAAGGGAGCCCTCGGCTCTCCATCGGTCGCCTCGGAGTCAAGCCCTTTTCCCCACTCCCCTCCCTCCTCCTCTTCGCTGGAGTCGTCGGAGGACACGTCCACCGGTTACTCGGGGGCTTCAGTGGGCACGGGCCCGTCCCCGTTAAAGACGGGCATGGACTCCACTACCTGCTCCCAGTCGTCGTGGAGGAACAAGGGCGTAGGAGCACCCTCCAACCTCGCCACATCGCCCCCGACCAGAGATTGGAGGACCGCGGCCAGATCTTCGCCGGACAAGGCCGCGGGGCTCGGATGAGGCCTCCACATCGGAGGTGAATACCGCTGAAGCGGAGCCAGCTGGTGCTCCAGGAACTCCCTCAGCAGCGACGCGCCGATCAGCTTCGCTGCCGCCATGTTGGCCGGCTTCAGATCCGCGTCCATCTTCTCCAACACCATCTTCGCGCGGGGATCCGTGAGCTCCGCTCGACCCCAATCGCTGGAGCTCGCGGGTTGCTCCGTGGGCAAGATCAGCCGAGGGTGGATGCGCCCAGCATCTACCAAGACCCACTTGCTCCTGAAGCCCTCGATCCTCTTCCCGGGGCTCGAAATGGCGATGGCACCACCGTACGCGACGAAGCTCGCGCACGCGGAAGCAGGACCGCGGGAGGTCCGGAGGTAGAAGTAGTGGCGCAGCAGAGCCACTGAGGGCTGCACCCCTATGTGAGCCTCGCAGTAGTAGGCAAAGACTGCCAGGAGAAGGACGGAGTTGGGGTGGAGATGCAGAGCCTGCAGCCTGTAATGGCGGAGGACAGCAAAGAAGAACTCGGAGAAGGGAGGCACCAAGCCAGCAGCAATGGCACTAGCAAAGAACGGATAGAAGGTGCTCTTCTTGCCCTCGGGGGTGGCGGAGCCAGCCTTGAACGCCCTCGCTCCGTCGATGCCCTGCGCCGCCGCCATCCGGCGCAGCCGGGCGAGGCTCGCCTCCGACACGCTCGGCGGCTCCAGGGCAGGCGAGTACCAAGCTCCGGCCGGGGGCTGACGAGGCGCCATGGCTTCCTAGGTCGCGCGAACGAGGTAGATCTGAAGTTTTGGAGGAAGGAAGGAGAGGCGCAAGAAAGGGGATCTGAGCAGCAACCGGAGAAAGCAAAAAGAGCAAAGCCTAGGCAGATGCCGCTCCCTTATTAACCCGCGCGGTTACTGAGGCGCCCACGTCCAATCAACCGCCACGCGGCGCCCAAGGCCGCAGGCTGTTAGGGCCCGCGGTGCTTCGCCCCTGCCCTTTCGCCTTGCCGCGCGGCCAAGTCCGGGCGCGCCTTGGGCCCGGGGGCTACTGTCGGCGTTTTGGGAACGGGGGTCTCCAGACTTGCCTGCCTGCGGCCTGCGGCGTGGCTCAAAAGGGGGCCCAGCACAGCCCATCTTCCCGCTCAATATTTGGGAAGAGGCCCAGGGCCTTTGCCTATAAATAGGACTAGCCACCCCCAGGGAGGGGAGGGGGAGATAAGATAGCAGGTAGCAACTGAACTGAAGAGAGATTGATCGGCAATCAGATCAGAGAGAGAGAGAAGAGCGACTGAACTCCTCCTAGAAGTTCATCGCCCCGGCCAAGAACAGACCCTCGCGAGGCTGTTCTTCCTTGTATTGTTCATCATCGTCAGCCCAAGAGGCAATCCACCACACCACACTGGAGTAGGGTATTACACCACAACGGTGGCCCGAACCAGTATAAACCCTGTGTCTCTTGTGTTGTGTTTTCCATAGCTTAGATCTTTGCTAGGCGGAGGGGTGCAGGTAGGTAGAAGGCGTAATCTCCGCGCGCACCCCAATGTTCGAACCTCAAGGGTCTGCCGAAACCCGAAATTCGACACATTCGTCAACTTGCAATCATGGGCTTTGCCACTTTCTTTGATATCGATACCATGACCCTCTTGTGGAGCAAGACTCTTAAAGTAGCCTTTGTTGGGCATGTCGAGAATGGTCTATACGTGATTAACTTTTCGGAGCGACCCACTAAGACCGCGACATGCCTAATGGCTAAATTGACGTGGGATGGCTTTGGCATCGCCGTTTAGCCCATGTCAATATGAGATCTTTGCAAAGTCTTCTCAAGGGGGACCATGTCTGTGGACTAACGAATGTTAGTTTTGCTAAAGATCGTGCTTGCAGTGCTTGTATCGAAGGAAAGCTACATGAGAAGGCTCACCCTCCCACGACTATCATTTACTCAAAGAGGCCTCTGGAGCTCCTTCATTTGGATCTCTTTGGGCCTCCATCCTTTGATAGTCTTGGGGGTAGGAAGTATTGCTTGGTGATTGTGGATGACTATTCAAGATACACTTGGGTGTACTTCTTCAAGAGGAAGAGCGAGACCCAACAAACTGTCATTGACTTTGCAAATGAAGCCCAACGTCAACATAATGCAAAGATCTTGACCATAAGAAGTGACAACGGCACCGAGTTCAAGAACTACACAATAGATGAGTTTCTTAGTGATGAGGGGATCAAGCATCAATATTCCGCACCATACACCCCTCAACAAAATGGTGTAGCGGAGAGGAAGAACTAGACGTTGATGGATGCGGCAAGGACCATGATGGCGGAGTTCAAGTCTCCCTACAACTTTTGGGCCGAAGCCATCAACACCGTGTGTCATGCATCTAACCGACTCTACCTACGCAAAGGCTTGAACAAGACTCCATATGAGATAATCACCGGCAACAAGCCAAACCTCAAGTACTTCCGGGTGTTCGGGTGTGATTGTTTCATTCTCAAGAAAGGTGTTCGTTTGTCTAAATTTGAGGCTAGAGCTTATGAGGGCATATTTGTTGGTTATGCTACAAACTCTCATGCTTACCGTGTTCTCAATAAGTCCACGCTAGAGCCTCCATGAAGAACTCCGGTAAATAAAAGGATGATAAAAAGGAAGAGAAGTTGAAAACACAAAGTGAAGCCTTGCAATGATTTAGATGGAGCTTAGAAATGATATAACCGAGAAAACTTGGAACTCCGGAAGTAAAGATGAACAAATGAAATCAAGAATTTTGATAAACCTCCGGAATAAGGAATTGAATTTACTTGATGAAACAAGAATAAGAATTACATTATGCTTATCCTTCACCAACTTAAATTGATGACAAGCAACGGATTTGGCATACTACTTATTCCCGTATATAGGATTTAGAGATATATAGCGTAAACTTGAGAAGGTCTTCAACAAACCACCGGTAGGATTGAAACAACGATTAAATTGCTATGATAACAAAGAAAGAGAACTCTTGAACGAACCACCGTAAGAATTGGAAATGAAAGTAGCAAAGGCACAATTCACCGGGAAGACTTGGAAAATGAATGAAGATACTTGAGATATATGAGAACGAAGAGATCATGAACTGATTAGAGAATATTGAATGATGCACCGGTATGATTTGGAGAACGAGATCTGAAAGTTGAGAATGAATAATACTGAGATGATGGGTTTCGTAGGAATAAAACTGAAAAGACTCCTGCAATGCTCCGAATGGGTGAAAATTATTCTCACAATCGAAAACAATTATGAGAGGATGGCAACAAGCTAGGACCATGAATCTTGAAGAGAATGGACCAAGATTTAAGAGAAAATCTTCTTCGGTCTTCAAATGTTGAGAATGACGATGAGAAACACCACCATGAATTGTTGAGGCACTTCGGAATGAAAATTTGGGAAGGTTGAACCAATGATGAAAAGAATTTGAAAGATCTTGTAGAAAGATATACGACTGATGATAATTCATTCTTACGTCAAAATTGGAAAAGAATTTGAGAATAACTCTGGAAAACTTAGAAGAGTCAGGTAAGATCCTGGGAAAAGACCTGTGGGTTAGGGCCCACTCAAAAGAAACACCGTTGAAAGAATTGCTTGAAAAGAGAGATTACACCGGTTGAATTAAATGGCTTGACTGAGATAAGAGCCTCAAAATACCTTGAACGGATTGAGAATGGACACGAATCTTCTTAGATATCTTCATCACTCCGGAACAATTGAATAGCGAGAAGTGGATGATTAAGAGGTGCACCGGTATGAGAAAAACATTTGAAACGAGCAAAAGATATGATTGACAAAGCTTGAATTGAATCCACCGGAGAAGAAAAAGAATGAAGAATGATAAACTTGAAGAACATCTTCTTGAGAACCACCAGGTAAGAACATTGATTGAAAATAATGAAGGGACTTCACATGAATAAAATGGATACTTGGTTAAGACATCTGATTCCTTGAAGGAAAAGGGTGGGAGGGTGGGAAAACAAAGACAACTTGGGACGGATGAAGCAAGCACCGTTGCAAAGAACTGAGAATTGATCTCGCGAATGTTGAAAATGATCGGATCCACTTGAAGAGAAGCACACCGGTTGAAAAGAATTAACATGACAACCTCGATGATCGAAATGATTAGCAACCACATAGAACTATGAGAACACCACTTAGAATAAGGTATGGAATCAACACTTGACTTCGAAGCAACTCGAATACCACAAACCAAAACAAAACAAAGGATTGGCTTAGGAAATAAGCCGGAAACAAACATATCATAGATCCCATATCGTATCATGTGTCTGTTGGAAAGATAATCTAGGAGCTACTTGAATTCCCACTTATAAACTCCCGAAGCTTTCTGGTTATGCAATCTGGTGTTGGGGATACAGGGGACACAAAATATATCACCCAAACTAACAATACCTAGATCCAGCTGTATCCATCCTTCAACACATAACCAAGAAACCTTCGGAAATCGTCTACCTCAACCTTCGAAAAGCATCCGTTATACGAGTTATGGCAATACTCCCGAACTCCCGCCCCAGTACTGGGTGGCGTCGAGGTGATCTCACCAACAACTGCATAAAAGAGATTTTCGATGTCGGCAAAACTCAGGTATTCCAGAACTGCAACGATAAAATTGTGACGACAACACCTCGGAGCTCAACTCCCCGGGACACTGCCACAACCCCTAAATGTCAGGAGGCACCAAGAACAATGTTCTCGTCACAAAACCATTGGAACGATTCCAAGATACCCGCGTGATCCTAAAATTTTTTTAGTGAAATTTGAGGAGAGGAAAGTCAAAACATCTACGTCAGGGGGCCTCACTAGAGCGACGAAGGGGCTGAGGAGTAAAAAGAATCCTACTCTCCGATATATATAATTCTAAGACTCAAAACATTTTGTTCTAGACTCAACAAAGTCAGCGATTCAATCAAGCAGGGGGCTCCTAAGTTGGGGATGCTCTGATTACCAACTTGTAACGCCCTCGATGCAGCTATATCTCCCATGTGTCGAAGCACGACTTAGAGGCATAACCGCATTGAAAGCAATGTCGCAAGTGAGGTAATCTTCACACAACCCATGTAATACATAAGGGAAAGAGATACATAGTTGGCTTACAATCGCCACTTCACGCAATACATGAGTAAAGCATTACATCAAACAGATACAATCAAGGTCCGACTACAGAACCAAAATAAAAGAAGACTACCCCAAATGCTACACAGATCCCCGATCATCCCAACTGGGCTCCACTACTGATCAACTGAAACGAAACATCACAATGAACAAGATCTTCACCGAGCTCCTCCTTGAGCTCGGGTGCGTCACCTGCACGGTTTCATCGGCACCTGCAAACTGGTTTTGGGAGTATCTGTGAGTCACGGGGACTCAGCAATCTCACACCCGCGAGATCAAGACTATTTAAGCTTATAGGTAGGGTAAAAGGTATGAGGTGGAGCTGCAGCAAGCGACTAGCATATATGGTGGCTAACATACGCAAATGAGAGCGAGAAGAGAAGGCAAAGCACGGTCGATGAACTATGATCAAGAAGTGATCCTAGAACAACCTACGTCAAGCATAACTCCAACACCGTGTTCACTTCCCAGACTTCGCCGAGAAGAGACCATCACGGTTACACACGCGGTTGGTGTATTTTAATTAAGATCAACTTCGGGTTTTCTACAACCGGACATTAACAAATTCCCATCTGCCTCATAACCGCGGGCACGGCTTTCGAAAGATAATACCCTGCAGGGGTGTCCCAACTTAGCCCATTATAAGCTCTCACGGTCAACGAAGGATATTCCTTCTACTGGGAAGACCCGATCAGTCTCGGAATCCCGGCTACAAGACATTTCGACAATGGTAAAACAAGACCAGCAAGACCACCCGCTGTGCCGACAAATCCCGATAGGAGCTGCACATATCTCGTTCTCAGGGCACACCGGATAAGCGAAGCGTACAGGTACCAACGTAACCCAAGTTGCCAAGGGACGGTCCCGCACGGTGCTCTAGTTTGGACCAACACTCAGAGGAGCACTGGCCCGGGGGGTAAAATAAAGATGACCCTTGAGTCTGCAGAACCCAAGGGAAAAAGGCTTAGGTGGCAAATGGTAAAACCAATGTTGGGCCTTGCTGGAGGAGTCTTATTCAAAGCGAACTGTCAAGGGGGTCCCATAAATCACCCAACCGTGTAAGGAACGCAAAATCCGGGAACATAATACCGATATGACGGAAACTAGGGCGGCAAGAGTGGAACAAAACACCAGGCATAAGGCCGAGCCTTCCACCCTTTACCAAGTATATAGATGCATTAATTAAATAAGATATATTGTGATATCCCAACAATTAAACATGTTCCAACAAGGAACAACATCTCCATGTTCCAACAAGGAACAAACTTCATCTTCACCTGCAACTAACAACGCTATAAGAGGGGCTGAGCAAAGCGGTAACATAGCCAAACAACGGTTTGCTAGGAAAGGATGGTTAGGGGCTTGACATGGCAATATGGGAGGCATGATAAGCAAGTGGTAGGCATCGTAGCATAGGCATAGCAAAAGAGCGAGCATCTAGCAAGCAAAGATAGAAGTGATTTTGAGGGTATGGTCATCTTGCCTGAAATCCCGCAAGGAAGAAGAACGAGTCCATGAAGAAGACAAACGGACGTAGTCGAACGAATCCTCACAACTCCGGAACGAAACCGAAGCTAACGAGAGAAGCAACCCGAAAAGAAATAAACAACATAGTAAACAACCATCACATCAACATGGCATGATGCACAATCAAGTATGATGCATATCCGGTTTAAATAAGCATGGCATGACAAAGTGCAACAAACAACACTACAAATTAAGTGGAGCTCAATATGCAATGGGTTGCATATTGACGAAACACCACATTTAATTATTTAGTTACTCTCGGTTATGTACCCAACAATATTAAATATTGATTAACATGGCAAGAGGTGAAGCATAAGCAGACTAACTATCTAGGCAAGTTTAAATGAGGCCGGAACAACAAACAACAAATCCGGAAAATCCTCATGTGCATATTTTAGATTTGGTATTGTTCTGCCTAAAACCATATTTTATTGTTTTTAAACAGGAAAATAAAGTGAAACATGTTAATCTATGCATTTTCCTACCCCATTTACATATATAATTTATTTAAATCCGAGCTACGGTTATTTAGTTATGAAATAAATCATTTTAACATGGCATTTAAGCAAATTAATGCAAACAGCAATTTGAACATTTTAAACACGCAAGAAAGTAGCATATTATGAAACTAGATGAAATTCTAAGCACTTTTCATATATAAATTATTTACATATGATGCATGATTAATTAGTTATTAGATGCATGAACACTAGGGGTTTTTCTGTAAAACTGCACTCTCTGGATAAATAGAAAATTCGAAGAACAGGAAAAAAACATGCTATCGGGCCGAAACTGGAGCTACAGGAACTGGGCGGCTCACCAAGGCCAAGGCCCAGTCGATGCAGAGGCTGGAGGAGGCCGGTTGGGCTGCTAGGCGCGCATCTGGACCGAGCGAGAAGGGGAGGCGCGGTCAAGCGAGGCAGCGCGCGGGTCCACGCAGGGACGAGGCGAGCGAGCTGCTGCTGCTCGTTTCTGAAGAACAGAAACAGCAGCAGGTTCAAGCGCCGGCGGCTGGGCGCGATGGACTTCGGCGACGGGGCAGAGGTGGACTTGGGGCTCCGGCGGGAGGAACTTGAGGCGCAGGGGACGGCGAGCTCGAGCAGATCCGGCCGGCGGGGTCGAGTGCAACTCCTTGGGGCTTCCTGCGAGACGAGACAAAGACGAGAGAGAGATTTGAGAGACAGAGAGAAATGCAATAGAAGGAAGGGAAGGGACGGCACGAGGCTCATCTGTGGTGTTCGGAGCTGCTGGAGGACGAGGTTGGAGCGGGACGCAGATGCGGCAAGGCAGGGGATCAAGGGGATCCACAGGAGGACGAGCTCGGGAGGCGACGAAGGGCATGGGACTCGGGGCTCCGAGGGTGTTGTGCTCCGGCGAGGTGGTCGGCAGGGTCGGGCGGAGTCGGGCGCGGCAGGATCGAGGGAGGCAGGGGAGCACTCGCTCTCATGCGGTGGATCAATGGAGGAAGTGGGTGGCTGGATGGATTTGGGTCGGGGAGGATGAGGCTGGTGATTGGCTGGCTGGCGATCCCGAGGGGAAAACGAAGAGGAGACAAGGTGGAGGCTTTTGCGGCGCCGGGGAGGAAATGATTGATGGGACGGCTAGACTAGGGTTTGTCCGGTATATATACCGTGTGGATTTGGATACGGGGCGTTTGGGTCCCTCGGATCAAAATCGAGCGGTTGTGAATACATGGCTTAGGGGAGTCCAACTACGAAAACGAAGATGTATTATAGATGTTTGGGGATGATCCGGACCCAACGGTAATGATAGTCCGGTTCGGGTTCGGGGAAGTTTCGGACACGGGCAAGGGGTCGATGCACTGTGCAAAGAGACTCTGGTTTAGGCAAGAGGGAAAACGAAGAACAAGGTTGGTCTCGGAACGGTCAACGGAGGCAAGGGGGACGCAGCAACTACGAGCGGATGCAAGTTTTATGAAAACATGATGATGCAATGCGGATGATGCGATGATGAATGCAACAAATAAATAAATACACACAATGACAACAAAATACATGGAAGTCTTCTAGAGCGTCGGTCTCGGGGCGTTACCCTCAAGATGGTGGTGAACCACCACATGATGCCCAAGGTCAAGTTCTCACCACCGAGCAAGTCCAAGATCTAGAGCAAGCTCAAGATCAAGAACAAGCTCAAGACGACGCTCAAGATGATCAAATTTCCTCTCCTCATCTCACTTCTGAGGAGGAATAGGAGCGTCGTGCCGCCAAGATTGCTTCCAAGCTCACCACCAAAGGGCACATCATGGAGAATGTGCTTGGAAGCTTAACTAAGGGGGTAAGCACTCGTAGACAATTATCAAACTATTGTGAACATCATGCGTTTGTCTCTTGTGTGGAACCCCAAAAGGTTTATGAAGCGCTCGAGGATCCGGATTGGCTTAATGCAATGCATGAAGAACTTAACAACTTCGAGCACAACAAGGTGTGGAGATTGGTGCCAAGGCCAACGGGGAACTATAATGTCATTGGGACCAAGTGGATATTGAAAAACAAGCAAGATGCTCATGGAACTATCATTCGCAACAAGGCTCGTTTGGTGGCACAAGGCTACTCCCAAGTTGAGGGTATCGAGTACGGTGAAACCTTTGCTCCCGTTGCTCGCCTTGAGTCCATTCGCATGCTAATTGCCTATGCTTCTCATCATAACTTTAAGTTGCAACAAATAATTGTGAAGAGTGCTTTTCTTAATGGTCCCATTAATGAGTTGGTTTATGTCAAACAACCCCCCGGGTTCGAGGATCCCTACTTCCCGGATCATGTGTATCAACTCGATAAGGCACTCTATGGCCTTAAACAAGCCCCACGTGCGTGGTATGACCACCTTACCGAGTTGTTACAAGATCGTGGATTTGAAGTTGGGCTAATCGACCCCACTCTTTTTACTAAGAAGGTCAAAGGGGAGTTGTTTGTGTGCCAACTCTATGTTGATGATATTATCTTTGGTTCCTCTAACAAAGCTTTGAATGAGGAATTTGCCACTCTCATGACCTCAAAGTTCAAGATGTCTTCCATGGGAGAGTTGAAGTTCTTCCTCGGGTTTGAAGTGAAGCAAAGAAGAGAGGGAACCTTCATCAACCAAGCTAAATACACTCAAGACATGCTTAAGAGATTCAAGCTAAATCATGTCAAGTCGGCTTCCACTCATTTGCCCACCAAATGCCAACTTGACATTGATCCCAATGGTAAAGCAGTGGATCAAAAGGTATATCGATCCATGATTGGCTCCTTGCTTTACCTTTGTGCATCTAGACCAGATATCATGTTGAGTGTGGGAATTTTTGCACGGTTTCAAGACGCACCTAAGGAAAGCCACTTTGTGGCGGTCAAGCGAATCTTTCGATATTTGGCTCATACCCCAAACTTTGGCTTATGGTACCCCAGAGGAGCAAACTTCAAGCTTGTAGGATATTCGGACTCCGATTGGGCAGGAGACAAAGTGGATAGGAAGTCCACTTCCGGAGGGTGCCAATTCCTTGGGTGCTCTTTGGTGAGTTGGTCTTCCAAGAAGCAAAGTTGTGTGTCTCTCTCATCCACCGAAGCAGAGTATGTGGCGGCTGGTAGTTGTTGTGCACAACTCTTATGGATGAGTCAAACTTTAAAGGATTACGGTGTCATTTGTGACAAAGTGCCTCTTTGGTGTGACAATGAAAGTGCCATCAAGATTTCTCTCAACCCGGTGCAACACTTCAAGACGAAGCATATTGAGATTCAGTATCACTTCATCTGGGATCATATTAGGCGAGGGAAGATCGAGCTCAACTATGTCAACACTCATGATAACCTTGCAGATATTTTCACGAAGCCTTTGGATGAAACAAGATTTCGCGAGTTAAGGCATGAGCTAAATATCATTGATTCGAGCAATGTTGCTTGAACACTTGCACTCCCCACCATACTCAACTTGTTATCTTGTTTAGGTGTAGGCACGGACATAGGGGGAGTGTTGTTCTCTCAATGATCTCTCCCTCCCCCATTATGCATAAATTGATCAACTCTTTCACATTAGCCATTTTTGATGGTACTTGTGCTTCAAAGACGAGTTTTGGTCATGGGCTCAAGGATAATTCTTCGCGGTGCCATACCAATTGACTCAAACATAAGTGGCTCCGGCCACCGTCCTCTCCTTGGAGAGGTTGTGTCTTGTGGTTGGTCCTTGTTGTCTCTTGCCTTTCTTTCTCTCTGCTTAGTCTTAGTTTCCTCCTCTTGTCGTTTGTTTTTTCGTTCCTTTTGAGCCAAGCCTTCTTATCTAGTGAGCGGTACTACCATTGGGGGCGGGACCAGGGGGTTATGTCGGGGCAGGGGGAGGTTTCGTCTCCCCCATACCCATTCGCACCGCCCCCTTGTTCCTCTTCTTCTCTCCAGCATCGCCTCGCCGCGGGAGGGCTCCAGCGAGCCGTTGTCTCCGGGCCATCCCCCTCCATTCCCTTTGGTGGAATCGATCCCCACCCCGTCCTCTTGCCATGGATGTCGGTATTGCCCCCGTTCCTTTTGTCTAGTTCTCAGATCTAGCGTCTTTGGGGCAATAGTGGTTGCATCTCTCGATTTTTGTCTAAATCTCGGCTTGAGTAGTTTGGAGAAGGCATCTAGACTGTGTGGATTAAGTTTTGGTAGGAGTATTTTTGAATTTGGCAGTCTGGTAGTGCCTGATCTGACCACGGCAGTAGGAACCGCCGTTTCCCAGTCTTGAGCGGTACTACCGCTCCCACTGGAGCGGTACTACCGTTTGTGTGGTACTACCGCCTATGGCCAGCGGTACTACCGCTGCTTGCCCGATTCCATCATTTTCCTACCACTATTTGATCCATGTTGTTTTGTTTGGAGGCTTGTGCTCTTTCTTTCGTGTTGGTTCTTCTATTCGTGTGTTTGGTTCCATGTGATGAACATCCTGAGCAGCAAGTCCGCCGTGTCAACCCCAGACGTGCAACATCAAAGCGCTACCACACCTCTGATTCAGCAGGTGCTTCCTCAAGTGCGCCACCTCCGCCTCAACTCCAGAAGAAACCTGTCAACAGGCCGAAGCCAAGGGGCAAGACTGTGACTGAGTTGACTGCCAAGGAGTTCTGGGAAAGGCGTCGCCGCAACCCCTATGCGGAAGCCCAAGAACCCAATTTGGTCAACCGCCCATTCTGGAACCGCTTTCAGTTTGCCATCTACTTTGATGTGATCAAGGCCAAGAAGAATCTCTATGTTGATGTTCGCTCCATCGACACGGATGCCATGGAAAAGGATCCTGCGTACTTTGGTGAAGCTCTTCAGATGTGTTCTCAGCTAAACATTCTCAGAATCATGTAGTTCAACAAGGACTTTGATGCAGATTTGGTGGCTCAATTCTATGCTACTGTCCATCTTGGAACTGATGAAGAAAGGACTCTGACCTGGATGACAAATGGCAAGTTGCTTTCTGTCAAGTGGAAGGCCTTCATGGAGTTACTTGAGGTGGAAGATCACGGGCTTGAGACTCCTGTCGGCTTTCGCCCTCACCGCAATGCCAACTCCACTCACAAGCAAACCCTCTGACCCTACTGCATTGTGAAGGTTAACCCTGTGACTAAGAAGGAAACCTATGAGTTGTCTACCTTTTTGGACATCCTTCATCGTGTCTTTCGAGAGACCCTCTTCCCTCGCATCGGGAATCTGGATATGGTCCACTCCTATCTTGTGGACATGCTTCTCTTCTGCCAGGATGAGAAGGAAGCAAACACTGGCGAGTCCCTGGACATTTCTCAGGTTATGTGGTCTGAACTTCTTACTGCCATTTCTGAGCGCAAGTGCCCGATCTATGGTCCGTTCATCTTGCTGCTCATTGAGAAGGCCTGGGCATGTGTCTATCCCAAGGTTATGTTGGAAACTGGAGAATTGGTTTCTCATGAGATCAAGCGTCTGAGGAAGAAGGACAATTGGGGCACCCCAGCCCCTAAATCCGGGGGTCCATATACTGCTGCTGACATGGAGAACGAGGACGGGGCTGAGGCCGATGATGACGATGAGGACTATGAGACTTCTGGGACAGAGCCCTCTTGGGCAAAGAAGCTCAAGCGCAAGATGAAGAAGCTCTTCTGCATAAAGTCTCATGGTCAGTACATGACTCATGTGGCTGAGAAGAAGGCCGTGGGGCGTCACAAGGAGCTCATGCGTCAGCTGGGTGCGACCGTTGTCAGTGGGTCTGAGGGCCAGATCACTAAGGAAGAGGAGTGGATTCAGCAGCACTGTCCGTGGACCGATTCCGACACCGAGCAGTTTCCGACTCAGGTTGGCAGTGCAGATGACCCTACCAGGATGTGATGAGAGAGCTCCTTAGTTTGCTTTCACCTGGAGCTGTAGCGTAGCTCTTTGCCCTTTTGGTGTCTCGATGCCAAAGGGGGAGAGAGCTTAGGGATTTGTGCTTTGTGGTGTCGTCATTTCTCGTCGTCTCTTTATAGTGTCGTTGTGTTTTCTCGCCATTTGCTTTGTTTGGTTTTGTGCCAGTGAGACCAAAGTTCCAGACATATGGTGTAAGACATATGCTACC
Organism: Aegilops umbellulata; assembly: GCA_032464435.1. Lineage (NCBI taxonomy): Eukaryota > Viridiplantae > Streptophyta > Magnoliopsida > Poales > Poaceae > Aegilops > Aegilops umbellulata. The sequence continues at coordinate 341,106,960 of CP136058.1, forward strand.
TTATCTTTATCTATGTTTGTCTAGTACTTTGGTATCTTATGAGTTGCTTGTTTATCCTGTTATATGTCATGCTCTCATGTATCCTATGCTTAGGTTGTTGGACTATAAAATATAGGGGGAGTGTTGATCCTAATGTGTGCGTCTTACTTTCCAAAGGCACTACTAACTAGGTGCACACATTCAGGGGGAGCCTGTCTATATTTTGTAGTTCTAAGTATCTTTACTTTCATGATATATCCTTGTGCAAATCCCTGGTTGTCATCAATCCACCAAAACAAAAAGGGGGAGATTGTTAAGGCATATCTCTCTAGATGTAGTTTTGGTGATTGATGACAACATGTTTGCAGACTAAGAGTGTGCTTTGAGCATTTCAGAGATTCATCCTTTGGCACGAGACGATTTCTTTCCCCTCGGAGTGTCATTCAAGACGGTGTAGCTCTTTTGCTTCTATTTTGGTGGACTAGTTCCGTAGGACTCACCGTACTATCAAGAGGGGGTCCGCTTTGGTAAGGCTAGGGTGGAATCAACATGTACGCATCCTTTTCACACCCTTTGAGCCTTTCCGCTTCAATGGAGAGCTCCTTCCCCTTTCTTTGGGCTTTGTCTGGTCCCAGCGGTAGTACCGTGGTACCCAGCGGTAGTACCGCTTAGGGGTCACAGGCGGCAGTACCGCTCCGCAGCGATAGTACCGCCGGTGGGTCCTCAGCCATAGTACCGCTGCGGTACCAGGCCCCTACCACATCGATTCGAGGGGGTCGATTCTCGTGTCGGATTGTGCGGTACTATGCAACGACAGTAGAGCGGCAGTGCCGCTCATGAGTGGTAGTACCACCCTACCACCGCGGCAGTACCGCTCGGGTCCCTCTCTCTCCAGCCCTCCAAACTGCACGACAGTACCGCCTGGGGGAGCGGTAGTACCGCTATGCACAGCAAAAGTGTCGTTGCCTCCTGCGGTAGTACCCCCCTCTGCGGGGCTGTTTTGGGGGGTAACGGTTGGATTGTTCCCCCCACTATATAAGGAGGTCTTCTTCCCCAAAGTTGATCTACCTCTTCCCCCAAAAGCTCCATTGTTGCTCCAAGCTCCATTTTCACCTGCTCTCTCTCCCTAGCCAATCAAACTTGTCGATTTGCTCGGGATTGGTTGAGAAGGCCCCGATATACACTTCCACCAAGAGAAATTTGATTCCCCCCCACTAATCCCTAGCGGATCTTGTTACTCTTGGGTGTTTGAGCACCTTAGACGGTTGAGGTCACCGCGGAGACATAGTCCATTGTGGTGAAGCTTCGTGGTATCGTTGGGAGCCTCCAATTAAGTTGTGGAGATTGCCCCAACCTTGTTTGTAAAGGTCCGGTCGCCGCCTTCAAGGGCACCAATAGTGGAATCACGGCATCTTGCATTGTGTGAGGGCGTGAGGAGAATACGGTGCCCTAGTGGCTTGTTGGGGAGCATTGTGCCTCCACACCGCTCCAATGGAGACGTACTTCCCCTCAAAAGGAAGGAACTTTAGTAACACATCCTCGTCTTCACCGGCTCCACTCTTGGTTATCTCGTCCCTTTACTTTCGCAAGCTTGCTTGTGTTAAATCCCTTGCTTGTGTGCATATTGTCATTGCATCATATAGGTTGCTCACTTAGTTGCATATCTAGACAACCTACTTTGATGCAAAGCTTAAATTGGTAAAGAAAAGCTAAAAAAATGTTAGTTGCCTATTCACCCCCCCCCCTCTAGTCAACTATATCAATCCTTTCAACGTTCAAATTGGCATATACACCTCGGTACGGCTTAAATCGCCAGGGGCTCTATTCAAGCCATATAAATATCTTCAACAATAGAAAGTCCGAACACTCTCAGAGTATACTTTGGCATCCCGAATACTGCATTATATGCATCGGGTCCGAATCACGTCTTTGGTCAATAGTTGGGTTGCCCGGCTCCTGTGCTTGCCACTTTATGTTCCTTTTTGGCTAAGGTTGTAAAGGGAGAACTACTGCGATTGTGTTTCCATCTAGCCCGGTTAAGCACCTCAGTAGAGAAAGCCAAAAACTGACTGTCGTGATGCGGCGAGAGCTGGTTAGCAATTCGGTGACTTATTAAATCTCTAGCGATTTCTTCCGTATTACACGAAAGTCTGGCTCTGTTCATTCAAGCGTCTAAAGGCATCTAAGTTCAAAAGTTGCATACGCACCAGGGGCTATCTTATAACCCCATCGTCAAACTCCTATGGCTAAGTGAGAGTGGTAAAGCCACATAGTCCAATTGCCTCGTTCGCTACACTGACACCTCCCTTACGGACCAAGACGTTGGGTTAACATGCGGTCATGTGCCACTCCGAACACCCCAGTAGTACCTATGTGGGGGCTGAAGCCGACGACTGGTAAACTCTCAGGTATACAACGGCCGCACAGGAGGAATAACACTTTTAAGGACAAGCAATATAAATATATTACAAAGCTTTGGTTCATACAAATATCCAGGCATTCGGACAAGTTCATTCGAACACATGTCCTTCGAGCACTGTCCCTCTATTAAGCGGGTGCCTTCCAGGACGTCTTCAAAATAGCGCTCGGGCGTACGGTGGATCTTGTCTCGGGGAAGACCTTCAACGGCCACGCTGGCGGCCTTCATCTTAGCCCAGTGCATCTTGACACAGGCAAAAGCCAGCCGCGCACCTTCTATACACGACGACCGCTTAACCACGTCAATACGGGGCAGTGCGTCAACAAGTCGCCGCACTAGGCCAAAATAGTTGCTCGGAACGGGTTCGGTCGGCCACAGAAGGACTATGACGTCCCTCATAGTTGTGCAGGACATCCTATGCAGCTCGTCCCACTGCGCCATCTGGTCATTCAGCAATGCGTGGCGTTCCCGTGCCATGAACTAGCTCCAGAATTGCTCCTCGATCACATGCCCCTCCTGGGCTTGAAAGAACCGCGTCGCGTCAGCAGCGCTCTCCGGAAGACCCACAAGGACATCTAGGGCACCCCACAGTTGCATGAGTAAAACATACGATTGATTCCTGAATTTACTCTGCAAAAGAGGGGGCTTACCAGCCGCTACTTGTCCGGCTTGCTTCATGTCCTCACGCGCAGCTTAGGATGCGGCCCGCGCCTCCTCGGCCTCTTTAAGGGCCTCAGCGAGGTCAGTCTCCTGGGCTTAAACTCTTCTCCTCCAGAGACTTATACTTGTCGGTGGCGACCTTGAGCGCCTTCTCTACTCCGGCTACCCGCTCCTCATACTGGCAGCGGACAACCTGTTCGGACTTCAAGTCCTCGGCCACCTTCTCAGCGGCCGCCTTGTTCACCCTTGCCTGCTCTTGGGCCTGGGCAAGCTCACCCCTAAGGGTCAACCGCAGCTGCACTACCTGCAACCATGCACATAGCAGTGCATGAGCTTTAAACTCCAGAGGTACGGGCCTGAACGAAACGTTTTAAAAACATACCATGCGCCTCATCAAAACCCTTATTGATGCGGACGAGATCCTCATCGGCCAGTCCCAGCTGACGCTTCAGTTCGGATACCTCAGCGGCCAGTGAAGCCTACATTTCAACCTATGGAAGTACATTAGATCCTGCAAAAAATATTGATCCTCTGTCCGCCTCTTTTTTTAACAAAGGGGACGATCAGAGTCTCAGGGGCTACTACCTAACACGGGCATCTCTTCACAGGAAAAGTGGTATGGAATATTATATTGCATACCTCGAAGCCTGTTAACAGACTGGCAAAGGCCTCGTTCAGTCCGTTCTTGGCAGACTGAACCTTTTCAACTACCACACCCATCAGGGTGCGGTGCTTCTCCATGATGGAAGCTCGATGTAGTGCCGCCATCAGTGTATTCGGCGTCTCCGAACTAGCGGAGGTTGCCGCGGGAGTTGCCACTCCCCCCTCCCTCAAGGAGGATTGCTTGTTCGGCTCCGAAACCATTGGTTTTCTGGAGTAGTGTCCGCCTGATGGTCGGACTGATCCAGACCCCCGCTGCCAGCCCTCGAGGGAATTGTTAACCCCGTGTCTTTGGCGACTGAAGTGTTACCTTCTGGCGCCGTTTTGGTGGCCTCACGTACCGCCTTGTGCCACGGAGAGGCCCTTCAGGACAACTCCTCGGTGTCGTCCTTGGTGAGAGGCGGAGAGGCTCGCGAAAGTGACTCACTCTCCATCATCCTTGGATCCAAGGAGTTCCCCTCTGATAATTGTTGGGGAAGATCGTGGGCCGGCCTGCACTATTCAACATGTTAATACCATACTTATCAAAACCGTATTTATGTATGGCAATCTTCGGATACTTATGATTCGGCAAGGGGCTTCGGCCTGGGGTGCCACTTGGGGATGGCCTCGGTATCTAAATCCGAGCCATCTGGAAGGGATATTTCCCCTTCTGGGCGCCTCCGCCTCCGGTTCTTCGGAGGCCGCCCTCTTCTTCTTCTTCTTCTTCTTCTTCTTCTTCTTCTTCTTCTTCCCCTTCGAGGAAAGGGTGTTGTCGGCCTCCTCTTCCTCCTCCTCCTCATCGTCTTCGTCCTCCTCGGAGGAATGGGTTTTGTTCTCTCTGGACGCCCCGTCCGAAGTACCTTTGCAATGGAGGCCATCTTTGGCTTCCTTGCTCTTCTTTCAGACCTTTTTCTCCGGCGCTTGACAGGGCGCCGAGACCAGCATCTTCATTAAAAGAGGATTTGCTGGGATTTCGGGTAATGGAGCTGGACATCTGATCTGCTCCACCTTCTTCGTCCAGCCCTGTGTTATAGGATGGAATTCTCAGTCCGTCTTCTCTTTTGATTAATTGACTGTGTTATGTTAAAATAGCACTTACAAGGGAGGCTGGATGATTGAAGTCGAGGTCGATGTCTTCAGACGTCTCTGGCCATGACTTTTGAGTCTTGAAAAGTAGCTTCCAGGTCGCTTTATGCGTCGTGCCGAAGAGTCGTGTCAGGATCCGTGGCCCTTCCGGATTGAACTCCCACATGCAGAGGGGTCGGCGTTGGCAGCGAAGAGACCGACGTATGAGCATCACCTGAATCACATCTGTGAGGCTGGTGTTTTTCTCTATGATATTTTTGATACGCATCTTCAGCATCAGCACCTCATCGGATGATCCCCAATCTAGACCCTTGTTGGTCTAGGATGCAAGCCGCAGCAGGGGTCCGGATCGGAATGCAGGGGCGGCTGCCCATTTGGTGCCGCGGGGTTCAGTAATGTAAAACCACTCCTGCTGCCATATCTTGATGGAATCTACAAAGGCCCTTTTGGGCCAGATGACTTTGGGAAGTTTGCTTATCATGGCACCGCCGCAGTCCGTGTGTTGCCCGTCGACCACCTTCGGCTTCACATTGAAAATTTTGAGCCATAGGCCAAAGTGTGGAGGGATGCGGAGGAATGCCTCACACATGACGATAAACGCCGAGATGTGGAGAAAGGAATTCGGGGCCAGATCATGAAAATCCAACCCGTAATAGAACATGAGACCTCAGATAAAGGGGTGTAGGGGAAATCCTAGTCCACGGAGAAAGTGAGGGAGGAATACGACCCTCACACCAGGTTCTGGAGTGGGGATAATTTACTCTTTGGCAGGGATTCTATGCCTAATCTCCGCTATCAAATACCTCGCCTCCTGAAGCTCTTTGATGTCCTTCTCCGTCATGGAGGAGGCCATCCACTTGCCTTGCGAGCCGGATCCGGACATGATTGGAGTACTTGGCGGCGAGGGGAAATCTTGGAGCTTGGGCGCTGGAGCTTGAGGACGGATGGGCTGGGGGGGGAGAAGGCGTGGGGTAAAAAGGTGGATCCCAATCTTCTTAGAAAGGCAGTGAATATCAAGCGTCCCCCCACAAGCCTTAAAACTCGCCTATTCCCCAAGGGTCGTGCAAACAACACGGCTGGATTACCCAAACCCGTATTGATGAGACTCCCGTAATAAGGGAACACGATCTCTGCTTTGACAAGATGCGTCGATGAAACCGCGCCTCGAAACATGAAGCGGGAGGCTAAAAAAGCAGTTCAAAATAATAATAAGGCCGGAACACAACACCTCGCCGAAAAAGTTGTCGGAAGACATGACCTAATTTTGCTTAAGTATTCTGCCCTTGTGGTTCAGGGTTATAACTATTGTACAGAGCCGGATATAGTTCTTTTGATCAACTACTTTGGAGTATTCGGAGGAGGAACCCACCTTGCAATGTCGAAGACAATCTGCGCGTCGGGCACATGGTCATTTAAGCCTGGTTCAGGGGTGATACGTCTCCAACGTATCTATAATTTATGAAGTATTCATGCTATTATACTATCCTTCTAGGATGTTTTATATGCATTTATATGATATTTTATATGATTTTTGGGACTAACCTATTAACCTAGAGCCCAGTGCCAGTTTCTGTTTTCTTCTTGTTTTAGAGTATCGCAGAAAAGGAAAACTAAACAGAGTCCAATTGACATGCCACTTGACGGAGATCATTTTTGGACCAGAAGAAGCCCACCGAGTACCAGAAGCAGGCCAGAAGAGTCCCAGGATGACCACGAGGGTGGGGGGTGCGCCCCCCTACCTCGTGGACAGACCGGAGACCCCCCTGATGTGAAATCAACGCAAAACTCTTCTATATATACCCAAACTTCCAGAAAGAAACCTAGATCGGAAGTTCCGCCGCCGCAAGCCTCTGTAGCCACGAGAAGTCAATCTAGGCCCTCTCCGGCACCCTGCCGGAGGGGTCCATCATCACCGGTGGCCATGGAGGAGTATCCTGAAGGGGCCATCATCACCATGAAGGCCAAGGACCAGAGGGTGGAGGCCATGGAGGAGGAAGCACAAGGGGGAGAACCTCTCCTCCTCTCTTCCGGTGGCGCCGGAGTGCCATCGGGAGGGGAATCATCGCCACGGTGATCGTCTTCATCAACATCACCATCATCATCACCATCCTCATCTCTTTTACACGGTCCACTCTCCCGCACCCCGCTGTAATCCCTACTTGAACATGGTGCTTTATGCCACATATTATGATCCAATGATGTGTTGCCATCTTATGATGTTTTGAGTAGATATCTTTTGTCCTTGGGTTGATTGATGATCTAGATTGGTACGAGTTGTATGTTTTGTTTTTGTGTTGTCCTATGGTGCCCTCCGTGTCGCGCAAGCGTGAGGGATTCCCGATGTAGGGTGTTGCAATACGTTCATGATTCGTTTATAGTGGGTTGCTTGAGTGACAAAAGCATAAACCCGAGTAAGAGGGATTGTTGCGTATGGGAATAAAGAGGACTTGATGCTTTAATGCTATGGTTGGGTTTTACCTTAATGATCTTTAGTAGTTGCGGATGCTTGCTAGAGTTCCAATCATAAGTGCATATGATCCAAGTAGAGAAAGTATGTTAGCTTGTGCCTCTCCCTCATATGAAATTGCAATGACGACTATCGGTCTTGTTAACAATTGTCTAGGACAATTCCGCACACCGATCCACCATTATTCCACAGTCGCTATTTATAATATTTAGTAATATATTCTAACTTTATGATAACATCACCTACTTTTATGTTTTAGCTCTCCGACTTCATGCAAAGTTATCCTCTTCATACCCACAACGTAGTTTTATTTCTCGTTTCTAGTTGGAAGTAAATGTTCGGTGCACGTAGAGTCGTATCAGTGGCAGATAGGGCTTGAGAGAATACTGATCTTACCTTTAGCTCCTTGTGGGTTCGACACTCCATACTTATCACTTCCACCTTTGGAAAGTGCTATGATGATTCCTTGCACTTGGGGATTATCAAGGGGCTACTGAGGGAGTCCTGGATTAGGGGGTACCCGGGCGTCCGGGCTATGTGACATGAGCCGGACTAGTGGGCCGTAAATATACAAGATGGAGCCCCCCCCCCCCGTGTCCGGATGGGACTCTCCTTTGCGTGGATGGCAAGCTTGGCATTCGGATATGAAGATTCCTTTCTGTGTAAAACGACTCTGTATAACCCTAGTCCCCTCCGGTGTCTATATAAACCGAAGGGTTAGTCCGTAGAGGCAATCACAATCATACAGGCTAGATATCTAGGGTTTAGCCATTACGATCTCGAGGTAGATCAACTCTTGTAACCCATGTATTCATCAAAGTCAATCAAGCAGGAAGTAGGGTATTACCTCCATCAAGAGGGCCCGAACCTGGGTAAACATCATGTCCCCTGCCTCCTCTTACCTTCGATCCTCAAACACACAGTTCGGGACCCCCTACCCGAGATCGGCCGGTTTTGACACCGACAACCATGGACAGCCAATCATACATGAAGACAATAATAACATCAATGTTGTAGTCACCGATACAATAAGAGGACAGTGGCATGCTACGACAAAATGCTAAGTTACAGGGGTGCATAGAATTTTCTTCTGACTCTTGATGTTCATTGAATATATGCCCCGCTTTATCGGTAGTGCGTGACTTAGTCCTATGTTAGGAGAGTTGACAAGTTAGGCTTGATCGACGACTTGATATGTACGCAACTTCTCAAGCTTGCCTCAAAGTTTTGTTCCTTAATGTTGGTCAGAGTCTTTTTCCAGCCCCCCCCCCCCGTCCTCGCGCGCGTTACTCAAGTGAGAGTGAATGAAAGCACATGTTTGGGGGGCATTTATAGGCTAGGGCTTGTTCATATGATCAAGACTACCCCTTTTGGTGTTACGTAGGAGGGGTAGTTGGTAATATTTGGTTCACTGGTCTATGGTGGCCGGTCAAGAGATCATAGAGTGATGGTGGTCCATGGAAAAGTAGTCCACTTATCCCTCTACCATCTTGCCTTTTTCTTCACTTGTGCCTTTTATATATTTACTCTTTGACTTTTGATAATATTTTTCGGACTTATAATATATATTCCTACAAAGGTCAAATGTTCTCTATTGATGAAAACGCTCTACCTAGAGGACAAGGATATAGAAAGAGCAAAATGTTGAAATGAAATGAAAATAATAAATCCAAACAAATAGGTTAAAGATAGCGGGATCCCAACTTCCAAATGAAGAAATCGAAACTCGAAAAGGACCTTTCTGATTCTCCAAGAATGAGGCTGTGACACACCGCGTACCTCTGGAGGATCTTCCCCATTTTTTCCGTTCTGAAATATTTTACTGAAATCTTCCCATGCTGGCGATTTCCCAGGCCCACTTGATCCTGAGGGCAACGGCGCACATGTAGACAACAATCAAATTAGCAAGCCACTTATCCCTCTACAAATATGACAAGTAAGTGCAACAAATGTAGATTTGAGGACCCATGGGAACATATTCTTGCAGTGTGTTGTTAGGCACGAGCTTCGTTTTCGGGCCCAGTGGCGGGCATGAACTCTAAGAAATGTTTGATATCAAGCCTAATAATTAGGGGCACACTTAAAAGTTTTCCTATAGTAGGGGGAGGGGGCGCAATGGTCCCCTTTGGCCCCATGAAGCTCCGCCACTGTTTTTGGCCCTCGAAGATTTTGCCCAAATTGATTTCTTTTTTGCATGCCATGTAAATTTTAGTTGCCAGATTATAACCGTTATAATCTATTTAGCTAACCATCGTTTTTTTTTCTAACGGTATTTAGCTAAACTTGCGAGCACCAACAAAGTTTGATCATATATGATGTTGCAAAGTTAAAAAAAATCTATTTTTCTGGATTTTACTGCATATAGATGGTGTAAGGGCACCCTGGAGCTGAAGAACCACTCTTGTTTGGGTATGTAAATTGGTGGGAGGGTAAACCTATCTTTTATGTATTTGGAGCCAGCTCGTGGTGCGGAAAGCCTGAAATGGCAGCTGCGGCTTTTGGGTCTAATTTTTGGAGCGCTCCGACTCAAAGGGTCTTTGGAGCCAGCTCGAAAAATGGGTGTTTGTTTGGACTTCCGGCTTTTCCGGGCCAGAAGCCATGGAAGCCACTAGAAGGAGCTCAAACAAGCACACCTTCAGAAGAGGAGATTCCGCCCTGAAAGCTGGCTGTTGGCATCATGCGTTATGACGATAAGTGGAGTTGTATTTTTTTCTCAAATACGCACGAGTGTGCGTGCTTTATATTATAGTAGAAGGGGTAAAGAGCCCTCATGCATCCGTTTACATATTATAATGTCTATGTAAGGTCCACCCCACCCAAGTTGAACTAAACAAGCATGGCTAACTCCTCCCGTTCACCCACATTGACAACGCGACAAAGAACATTGTGGTATCACACTTGAATAGGCCAGCCATCTTCCACGCCTGTCCTTCATCTCGCATTCCTATGTTTCCATAGCTCCCACATCACCAGCAGGAATATCGTCCTGACATCTTTCCTAGCGGCCTTGTTTCCAGTTCTGTCGATGCAACGACACAACACCATCCATGGAGTTGTATTCTTCTAACAAAGATGATTTCCAAGACAGAGTTGTTTCTTATGTAGGTAATTTTGATCTGTGCCTTGTTCTTCAATGGTGCTAGATTTCTGCGATTATGCCTCGTTCCGCCCAAGTCTAGCACCATCATAGATAACTTGCTAATCCCTTTGTAAAGAAATATAAGAGCGTTTAGATCACTAAATGATCTTATATTTCATTACAAAGGGAGTACTATATATGCTTCTATCAATATTAGTTCTACACTAAACCTACACTGGGATGTGGTCTTGAATTTTTGTTTTAGAGTTATTTCCCCACTAAGCCAAAGGCGGATGAGGATGGTCATCTTATGAAGGGGATCGGGGTGGCCTCGTTGTTGGATATACCCTGTCGCTGCGCTCTTTCCGAAAATCGACCAAACAAGCAAGGTGACCAAGCTGCTAAAATCTCTTTTTTTTTTCAGCTACAGTTTCTGAGACACCGCCACACCATTGCATCAAAGCAGTGTTTCAACCAATGAAATCCATCCCATTTATGGCACCTAGAAGGTTTACGGTGTGCCCGAGCAAATGACAAAAGTGTCATCAAGTGATAAATTGCATACAGCTTCTTGGCAATTCAAACACAACAAAGAAGTTGTACAGTCATGTCACACTTTATACAGCTTCTGCTCAACCGTAAGCAGCGGCGATACGATGAAGCATTCAGCTCTTGCAGAGACAGAGTCTGGGAATGCAAAATACAAAGTTTGCATGTGGATATGATGCAGATAATGCATCCACCTGGACATAGCCCACATAGTTTTCACAGCCACTGAAAATACTGAAGACACAATGTACACGATGCGCTCGATCTTCACTTGTCGGATTCTTTCTTCGGATGGATGGCCTCAACGATAGCTTCGATCTCTTCCTTGGCACGTTCAAACACGCCCGGGCCTTTGACTTTGCCGACAGGCGTGTCCTCACTTATATCATTGCTTGTACCATGAGTTTCGTTCTCATGGGTCTTCTTATGCATGTTTGCCTCACTGTGTTCCTTGGAATCCTTGTGCAATTCTGCAGGTAAATCAGAGCGGTGGATAAAAATCAAGACGGGGTACTAAACAGAGCACTACCAAAGAAACTCAACTACCATGTATGAGGAAAGTAACACAAAGAATCGGGAATAAAGGAATTGAACACTAGAGGCTTTAAAGGAGGTACGATTATCCATTATGCCCTTCTTGTATCCTTATTGATACATCCTTCAATCGAAATGGTAACTTGTAGTGAAGCTATATTTCCGAAACATCTTTTATACCTGACGAATTTTTGTCCACAAAGTTCTATTGTTTCAGTTTGGGTGATGTTAGGTTATAAACCATAAAATTGTATGCTCAAGAAGTCTTCATTATAACTTAGACAAAGCTGAAAATCCAAATGTTCTTGGTCTTAGAAATCCCTGGTACACAAAACAGAATTTCCAAACTCGATTTCAGAGGAGGGTTCTATTATCCTTTGCCCTTCTTGCATATACTTAATTTCTATTTCCTTCCATCAAAATGGAAGGCCTGCTTTGTATACAGCTTCTAGATAAGTGCTATTTCAGAATCATTTTTCATGCTTGAATTTTTGTACACAAAACTATTGTCTCAGTCTGGGTGATTGTTAAGTTATAAACCTCAAATACATATGCTCAAGCTACCTCCATAACACCTCGGACAAAACTGAAAATTCAAATGTTCCCAGTCTCAGAAGACAAAACTCCTTTACACAGAACACTACTCTTCTCAACAAGGTGAAGTCTCCCACAGAAGCCTACAACAGCTTAATAGTTCATCACTGCAAACAAATTAACTGAATATGCAGAACAGGAACAGCAAACAGAAAGTTCCCGTGAGCCTATGTCTTACCATTCAACACAGAAGCACTGTTTCCAGTCAAACCCTGTCAGCTCTCAAGAATTGAAAAGCTAAAACTTGTGGATACGAATGAGCTCTCAAGAATTGAAAAGCTAAAACTTGAAAAGCTACGGTGAGCATAACCTTAAGGTATGTAACAGGAAGCAATACTTGTCAAAGTTAAATTAGGCAAAATGACATCAACTTAAGTAAATTACCACCCTCCTTCCTGCAGGGACTGGAATGGTGCTCCATCTTATCGTGAACAGCCTCCACAAGAGCCTCGATCTCTTCCTTGGCCCGTTCAAACAGATTGGGGCCCCTGACCTTCTCCACAGGCGTGTTCTCGCTTATGTCGTCGCTTGTTCCGTGCGTCTCCTTTTTGTGGATGCTGGCTTTGTTCATTATTCGCACCACCACTCTGTTGAAATATGCAACAGCTTTCAGTGTCAGTAGTAGTGCACAAGAAACTAAAATGAAACAAGAGATTTGCACTCGACCAAAAATGCCTTTATACAATGAATGAATGAATGAATTGGAACAGCAACACGCGGCGCCAAGCTTGCTTTGCAGGAATGCGTAAGGGTTAACTGTAAAAAGCACCTAGTACCCCGAGATCAAGAGGTTAAGCATCTACAGTACTTGGGTAAGAAACAGGGAATTTCTAACAAACTGGTCGCCTACAACTTCAGAAAACCTGCTCAAATCGAGATGGTTAGCTTGCTAAGTGCGAAGAACTATCATTTTGGCAACATCTCCACTAGAGACGGCAAGAAATGTTAATCAACATCCGCTGATCCCAGTACGAGCGATCTAGCCTATCCCGGGATCGGGCAAACACAAACACCACGTGAAGTACGAGGATGCCAAGCAGGTTTCTAAAAACAGAGAGGGAGAGGGAGCGCGATAGAAATTCGTACCTATGGGAGATGTCTTCGCCGGCGAGCCGGCGTGGCGAAGTCGATCTGCTGCGTGCTCCGGCCTCCGGGAGGGGGAGAGATGCGGACTCTGGCAATTGGGAGAGGAGACGACAGGACAGGAAGGGAAGTGGGAGAAGAAAGAGACGGAATTATTCTTCGGCCCAGGCCGAAAGCCCACATAACAAGCAAGCACACAAGTTACACCCCGACATGTGGGGCTCCCTGGACTATTGACCCACACGTCAGTGAATAGGGCCGTCGGAAGAGCCGCGCGGCTTTCTTGACCGTCGGGCAGGGACCCTCGGGCCCACTTGCCAGCGTTTCCCTCCTCCCGCCCGGCGGACAGACAGGCGACAAGTGGCCAGCGTCCGCGGAGACCCCGTCGTTACCGACTCGCCGGCCGCCGCCGCAAGGCAGAGACGCATCCGCGCTCTCCGATGTCTGGAGCAACCGTCGCGGGTGCGATCGCCGCTCTCCTGCGCGCCCATCGCGTGCCGATGCTGCATTCGCCGTTCGCGTGCTCGCTCGCCGCCGCGCGCTCCCTGGGCGCGCATCTCCCTCCCCGGGCCCCGGCGGCTGCCGCGCCGCTCTCCTCCCGCCTCTCCCTCGCGCGCCTCCGCTCCGGCGCTTCGCGTACGTATAATCGTAATTGCATCATGTACTGGTTGCGCCTCAGCTGTTCGACGTAATGCCTATACCCCTGGTGATCCTTCCAGCGCGCTTCTTCTCGTCCTCCTGCGGCGCCCCTGGCAGCGCTGTCTCTTCCTCGGCGGCGGAGCATGAGGAGCCCCGGAAGTCGGAGCTCATCTTCCTCGGCACTGGCACCAGCGAGGGCGTCCCGCGCGTCAGCTGCCTCACCGACCCCTCCAAGACTTGCCCCGTATGACCCTCCATCTCCATCCTGGTATCAACCACCAGAGGACTCACTTTGGTTCTGTTTTCTCATAGTGGTCGGCGTGATGTTGGCTGTTTGTTTGTCATGTCCTGTTCACAGGTTTGCACCAAGGCAGCAGAGCCGGGGAACCGGAACCGAAGGCGCAACACCTCCATTCTCCTGCGCCATGTCACGCCGTCTCGCACCTCTAACATCCTCATCGACGCTGGCAAGTATGCACTACTTCTTGCACTGCCAGTTGCTTCTCCTCTCTTCCTCAACAAGTAACGGATTATCATACTTGAAGCTAGAGCTATGGGTAGGAATAGTAGAAAACACCCAGAGTGTATCACTGTTTTGAAGCACAGTACCTGAAATTTCTTCCATTCATAGTAGCTGATATAGAGTCTGTTTTTGTAAATAATGTGCATCTACAAAGTAAAAAAATAGTAATGAGTTATCACACCCTGATGCTTTGTTCTCCTGTCAGGTTTTTCTACCATTCCGCGCTAGAATGGTTCCCTGCTTTTGGGTACTGAACTGTTCACATCCTCTATTAGTACTTATTTTAAAGAAACGTAAGTGTCGTTAACGTTTGGTGCTGATCTTCAGGTTGAGGGAGATTGATGCTGTCATTATTACTCATTCTCATGCTGATGCAATTGGAGGTCTGAGTGCTTCCAACCTTCTCAACTCCTATGCACCTTATAATTGAATGCTTATACCATTTTTAAAAGTCCCGTCTAGTGTAAATGCTTTCCGCAACACAATTTTATTTCTATTAATCGAGATGAGAAACCCATCATCCTTGTGGCCTTTTCCTTTCCAAAAAGATAACAGCGTGAATGGTGCAGGCCTTGATTGTCTTCGTGATTGGACGAACAATGTCCAGCCCTCCATCCCAATTTATGTGGCACCGCGTGATTATGAGGTTTGAAAATCTTGTACTTAGTTATGTTGTATGTTATTTTTTCTAGTATTACAGCCTCAGAAAATTTTATGGAATACATGAAAATCCATTATGCCATTTTATTAAAAAATTATGGCTTTCCCATTTTTAGTTTTATATATCTTTACAGCTGGCTCAGTTTTCTTTCCTTTTCCCCCTTTGCTGGTTTGTATCAGGTGATGAAGATGACACACCACTATTTGGTCGACACAAGTACGGTTATACCTGGTGCTGCAGTTTCAACATTACAATTCAACATTATGAAAGAGGAACCATTTACTGTTCAGGATCTTGAGGTTTGTAATCTGAAACAACAATTTCAAAGCAAGAAGTGGACTTATACTTCTAAGCTGTTCGCTTACAAATTACAAATGATATTCTCCCTTTAGACTCAGTGAGATGTAGTAAGGAAATGGTCCATGTAGTCAGGTATACAAATGTGCATTTAACTCCTTTATTTTGGTCAGTTATAATGGGATGGGATCACTTAATTGATTGATAGTGTTGTTAGTAACAGCCAATAGGGCAATTTACCAGCGCAATTCAGACAAGATGCTTTCCAGTAAGTTTGAGTAAATCTGTTTTCATTGATGGCTCGAGGTAATATGGAGAACTTTTGGGTAGAAACATAATATGGAGAACTTACCAACCTGTGGCTGTGGAGCTAAGTCCTGTCATGAGCTCAATTTTTATGTACCCTGCTCAAATGCAAAATTACTTATTCATTATGTCCGTATGTGTTGAGTATACTTGGGATTCATAACAGAGTCTCCTGTTCAATTTGTTTTGCTAAAGATGTAATGTCTACATTTCAGGTAATTCCTTTGCCTGTATGGCACGGTCAGGGTTACCGTTCCCTTGGTTTCCGTTTTGGTGACATATGCTACATAAGGTAGATTGAGTTCACTGGAAGGCCTGTTTATTGTAACGACTTGTGTTGTTGGTAGGTATCTTATCTGAATTGCTCTGATGTTTGCAGTGATGTCAGTGATATACCTGACGAAACCTATAAACTTCTGGAGGACTGTCAAGTTCTTATATTGGTATTCCTTTTTTTCTTTTCTTGTTTTGCATCTCTGATTGTTAAATCATGAAATTGTCGCATTGGACTGTTGTACGCCGCTAACTTTGTTTTCTTGCGTATCTCTGATTTTTGAATCATGAAATAGTTAGATTCATCTGAAAGATGTACATTTCTTATGCTGCTAACTTTTGTATTGATCTACTTGTGCATCTCTCTTGAGTATTCACTGTTGACTATGAATTGGATTGATCTTGGTTTTATGTAACTTACTACAGGATGCTCTTAGACCTGATCGTTCTTCTTCAACACACTTTGGATTACCTAGGGTAAGTTCTGACACATTTGTTCTACCTTCTTACTATTTCACTGTATCCAGTTATGATATATTCTTAAACTATACAGGCCCTCGAGGAAGTCAGGAAAATCAAACCAAGAAGAACACTGTTTACCGGTATGGCCTGACTAACCAATCATTTTGTTGCTTCTTTCTATACTAATTTATAGTGAACTTTTTTTCCTTACAAAATAGCTCAGGAGTTGTATTGAGATTAGGGCATGGGATCTGTCGTTTTATTCCAACTCCTTTGTTTGGTATCCAATGGGAACTACGTGTGGGAAATTGACAGAGAAGTTTATTCCGTTATTTGTATAGTGGGAATTGGTGCAAGATTAGACAAGAGATGATGACATAAGTCATGATGAAGGGGTTAAGATGTCATCACTAAAACAATTCCCTTCCAATCCCCACCCCCTCCCTTGTTAATAGAACGGTGGGAGTTGGACTCTCAACTGTCATGCCTAATCCCTCATCAATTCCCATGCCCCCTAACCATACGATGGATTTAAAGTCTCATACCCCTTCAATCCTCACCCCCTAGCTCTAATTACACCCAACCAAACATGCTTGTCAGCTCTTAAGTGCATTTTGGAGTTTCTCTGGATCCACAAAACATAACGCAGTCTTAAATAGGCTGCACAATTCGCAACAGAAAAGTTTAACATGATTTTAGATTACAGTTGAGAAATGTTACCTATCTGTTGTTTAATGGACATGATTTCATCTAGAAAAGTAACAAGGACAACTATTTGATCTCCTTAGCGAACTGTTCAATAATTTCATGACTTCGTTTTTGCAAGACAAAGCAAAACTCTTAACACATGTTGACATTGTTATTTCTTACTCTTGCAGCTTTTGATGTTAGATATTACTCCCTCCATTCCTAGATATAGGGTGTATAGTTTTTTGCTCAAATATTAACTCACGGGCTGGGAAGGCAAATTCCGTTGCTTTTGGACATAAAAGCCCCTAGGGGGACCATGTGAGACTAGAGGGGAAATAGGTAAATCGGGGGATCCTCTTTCTCCTGATCAGATTACTTCCATAAATATCGTCCTTGCGTTAATATTCAAGCAAAATACACCCTATATGTAGGAACAGAGGGGGTATGATCTGTTAAGAAACGCGAAATAGAGAGAGGTACCGAGAGAAATTAACACAATCGGCTGAGCATGTTAGCTACACGATCTGTTAAAAGGAAAAAAAAGGAATATTGGTTCCTAGATCTAAGGGATTTTATGCGTGGGAGCTGATCGGTGGTGGGTTAAAATTGACAACAAAGGCAATACACCCTCTATTCCGGATTTTTTTTCTCAAAAATCTATACACCTTATATCTAGGAACGGAGGAAGTAGTATATCACCTCTCAAATACTTGTCGAAGAAAGTAATAAATTACGCCTGGGCACATTAAATCTCAATATTTATGTCGAACACAGTTCATAATTATTGATCCAGGAACGGAGTCTTGGAAACTTTATCGCAATGTTTTCTTCTTGACATGGAACTATGGGAAGCTATAGCCTTATTTGATCAAATGGCATGTGCCTCGTCTTCCGTTATTTTGATTATATTGCTATTGTTTTAAACTGGACTGAATCGTATCTTCAGGGATGATGCATTTAATGGACCATGAGAAAGTGAACGATGATCTTGCCAGGCTGATGGAAACAGAGGGGCTTGACGTCCAGCTTAGCTATGATGGTCTCAGTATACCTGTAAGGCTCTAGAACTATTGGACACACGCGATATGTTATCTTTTGGGCACTGTTGAACGGTGGTTACAGATTTTCTGTAGTTTCATTTTAGTAAAATGATCACAACATGTAATCCGTTTAACTCCTCACGTCAAGCTTTCCTTTTACTTATCTTTCTCCCCCCACCCATCCTCATCAACAGAGGAATCATATGTACTAGCAAATTTAGTCCTTACATCGATGATGAAATAAAGTTTCAGCACATGGTTTGTTTCATACTTTCTGGAGTTGAGACTTCTTTTTTTTTTGGTATATTGTATTTGCACCACTATTAATGGATTTATAAATAGTGGATCCTTCCCCGGACCCTGGCACCCTGCGCAAGCGGGAGCTATGTGCACCGGTCTATTATGGATTGAATAGTTCTTGTAGATGTTTTATCAAACCATTCACGTAAGATTAGGGACCATATACTGAAGCAATTCATCAGGGCTTGTGTCTCATACTCTACTTAAGAAGAAAAGGAATAAAGATGAGTTGATAAACAATTTAATGGGCAATATCATACGCGACAAATAGTTACTGGGTACAGATGAAACTCCTAGAATGTCTTACATTGGTGATTCACACTGGATCCCAGCAAAAATTAGTGATTTCTTTTCTACGTCACACACTCATCATAAAAGGCAGGTGTTTAGGAATCTACTACACTCCAGCTGCTCGTCCTAGCCGTTCCCTTAAGATCTTCACTCCAAAGTACCTGAGCATAAAGTATGATTAGAAGCCATTACAGTTTAAAATTGAGCATTTATTTTGCCAAATAAGAAAGATATGTTCTGCATTAAGTACCTGCCCATCATCATGACCGTGGCTTGAGGGTTGGTCCCTGGTGACCTAGAAAATGTTGAGCCATCAACAACGCGGAGCCCTGAGACTCCAAGCACTCGGTGCTGCTGGTCGACCACCTTCCCTACATGACACCCACCATGGTAGTGCCAGATGGTGATTACCGTGTCCTTGCAAAATTGCTCCAGGGACTCTGTGGTATTGGTATGCTTGGGTATCAGATTCACGTTAGCCCGCACGCTCATGTTGAGCACCCTTTCCATTTCATATCCAGCATCATCAGGAGTCAGATGAGCGAAACTGTTTGTCTTCAATATTTTCTCAATGGTCTTGATGCCATAGACACAACGGCTGAGATCTTGTGGATGGCTGAAATAGTTAAAAGTAACCGCTGGGTTGTTCTTGACATCAGTGTCTGCAAGGACAAGATGGCCTGTGGACAGTGGACCATCGATCTTCTCAAGGATAAAACCACCTTGGAACACCTCTTTGGGTAGACTAAGTTTGTTATGTGCATACTCCCTGGCTAGTTCCAGGCTTCTTTGCTTCGGAGGAACTGTGGACAGCTGTCCAATCTGTATTGATAGGAATGTAGTATGGTGCATTGGATCAGCAACGGCAAAAAATAAAATAAAGGAATAACTTCACATGATTAATTATGCATGCAATGATGACATGGTTATACTTGCATTTCAAGACATAAGTTTCATTTTGACTCATAGCGAATGATATAGTAATAATTTAAGGCTTCAATAACTTATGTTGCATACCCAACTACCCATCTTAATTCTAGATTATCTAAAATAAAGCTTCATACAGTGCAATCTGAATCTCGTGGTGATATTACATAATTTGGAACTATGCAAGTAAGTAGTAAGATTGGTGCCAAACCTCAGCAGACATGATTCCGTGGTGGCACTGGATGCTATCTTCAGACTGGCCAAAACCACTGCTGGCCTCGATGAACACACCGGCTTCAGTTATTCCGACAGTCTCAATCAGTGACTGCCGCGGGGGGCTTTTCGTAGGTATGAAGATGGAGTTCATGGGGTTGTCAGCCATCCCTTTCCCAACATACTTGTTGTGGAGAACAACAGGAATGTTATGATTCTTAAGATCATTCTTTGGCCCAATCCCACTGAGGAGTAGCAGCTGGGGGCTGCCAATTGCACCAGAAGAGATGATAATTTCGCTATCTCTGTTGTTGTTGAGGAGTGCCTGGTGGAGTCTCCCGTCCTCATCAGCAAATTGTACCCCGATAGCCTTTGGTCTCAGTCGTCCTGCATAGGAGTTCATGTTATTGAAAAAGGGTACATGATGGCCTATGTCTGTTGTAGTATCTACACTTTCTGTTGTAGAAATTCTAGACTGTTTTGGAAGAGAAGTAAGCTTTTAGGAGCTTGGATGTACCTTGTTGCGAGTTGAACACTATCTTGTGCACACTAGCGTGAAGCAGGACCCTCAGGTTGTTAGGATCTCCAGCTGCAAGCAAGTCGGCTGCTGTGTGGCGGTGGCCATTTGCGTCGAAGATGGTGCCGCCAACCTTGGTCCCAGAAACATGGTCATATGTGTACCCATTGAAAGGGGATACACCTGCTTCAACAAGCCCATCCCGCAGTGCAGCCTGCCAAGGCGCGATCTTAGGCCACTGGACAACCTTGTCCTCTACCCAAGGGTAGGACTCATTCACCAGGTCTTCTTCCCAGCCAACATCCTGCACGAAGCTGTTGGTCCAAGAAACACAAGGTATGTAAGTATCAGGTCTGATGGAATAAGTAAATTGCCTTCAGCAATAATACTGACATGATATTTCTGTTTTTTCTTAAAGACACTATGCCATGCTTATCAATTGCAAATGTGTGTTTGCTAATTCATCTTCATGGGTTTGGTTTTGCTAATGCGATATATGTCAGAAACTTATTCTTGGTTCAAACTTTAAGTTGCGCTGAACTGTACTGCGGTTACGGTTATCTCTTGGGCTTTGCTTAGCTATCATAGTTACCATGGGCATCAAAGAATTGTTGATATGCTCATGTGATCTTGTTTTGTTGCCTCCTTCAGTAATACACCCTCTGTTCCTAAATATAAGACATTTCTGCTGTTCAAATCGAACTATATAGCTGTATGATTCCAACAGGAAACATGTGATAGTACTATATTTAGGTACGGAGGTAGTACTATATAGCTGTATGATTCCAACATGAAACACCAGTCATTTTTATATGATTTTAATTCTGTGAGACAAACAGAGCATGTGTTACTGTCAGGGCCAGTTATTACTTTGCACTACCAAAGCAGGGCCTCTTAAATGCAAATTAATGCAGTACCTTCTTGTTTTTCTACTATGTTATCAAGTTGCCCACGAGTGCCAATTTGTACGCAGGTACTCATTGTTAAAAACACTGCCAGTTTTGCAACGACACTGAAATAATAACCAAAATATAAGTGGAAGAATGTACTACTGACAAGACCCAAATTACTAAAGCGGATAAAAGTGAATGACAATATTATTCTCTGATTTATCGAGAGGGGTCGGCCCCCTTTATATAGCAGACAGGACTTGACCGACAGGCCGGCAAGTCTATTCAAACTCTAATACGATATCTGAGCTGATTGTACTCTTTCCTACTAACAACTTGCTTAATCAAGTAGGACTCTAATTAAAGGATAAGACTCCACGTTTGATGATGAATACAATATCTAAACTGACTGTACTCTTTCGTAACAAACTTGCTTAAGCAACTAAGACTCTAATTAAGGGACAAGACTCCATGTTTGATGGGCTGGTCCACATAACAATAAGGTCATGGTCCAGTCGAGAGCAGTGTCGGGTGTGGTAATGCAGAGCATAATTATTTTCGCAGGGTAATCTTAGTACTTTGGGAGAAATTTGAGCTGGTTAGACTACAGTTTATTTTGTGCATGTAAGAACAGTTGCTCTTGCTGTCCATTTCAGCAATCTGCAAATGCACAGAGCTGGCTATAGCAGCATACTACATTGCTAGGGTGGCAGCACTGAAGCAGACCTTTGCATTTATTTTCCTCCTGACGCTATCACTGTTCACTGCCCTGCATTTACCCTCGATCTGACATTTACTGGCCCGAAAGGGACACGTCTTGTGCTGCTGCATAGACTGAATCATGACATGGCATTTTACCTAAGCTAACTTGATTTTGGGTTAACTTGATTTTGGGTAGCACTGCATTCACGTTTGTCATGCACAGAGACAGAGTGAAGAATGATGATGAACAACTAAGAACAACGATGATACTCAAGCGTAACAATGCATTGCGCACCTTGAGCTGGCTCGGCTGTAGAAGCCGGCATTGATGCAGGTGCCGCCGCCCAGCACCCTTGCTCGGGCGTTGATGACGCCGTCGGTGGAGACGAAGGCCTGGGACGAAGAGTCCGGCGCCGTGTTGCTGAGGCCAATGTGGAAGTTCTCCATGTAGGAGACGTTGCGGTTGCCGTAAGGGGATCCACCCCTCTCCAGCACGAGCACCTTGTACTTGAGCGACAATGTCGCCGCCAGGGGGCAGCCGGCGGTGCCCCCGCCGACGACAATGTAGTCGTAGCTGTCGTGGCGCATCGCGGGGAAGCTGCTCGCCTTCTCGAGGGGAGGGAGATTCCTCAGCGTGAATGGCGGCTTGGCCGTGCCCCTGCCTGCAGGTACAAATGTTCCATACTGTTTGTTATTGCTCGCTTTGTTGTTGTTCTTTGGCAAAAGAGTGTCCCAATCTAGTAGTTGGGCACTTGAGCCGATGTACTCGTTAACTATTTCATCAGGGTCTGGTCTCCTGGGTATTATGCTACTCCAGATAGTTTTTATAGCATATACCATACTCTGTCCCTTTCTTCGCGTACTCTATTTTTCTAGCAAAATATATAAAGTTGTGAACAGTGCATGCTCCTCTATCTATTACA
Organism: Aegilops umbellulata; assembly: GCA_032464435.1. NCBI lineage: Eukaryota > Viridiplantae > Streptophyta > Magnoliopsida > Poales > Poaceae > Aegilops > Aegilops umbellulata. The sequence goes on from CP136058.1 coordinate 341,129,706, forward strand.
GAAAGGAAAAACATAATCCGATGAGACAATGACCGGAACCAAACCGTCCTAGGAGAGAAGTCCATCCACTGAATCTGAATGAGCAAGGACTACTAGGAGAAAGAAGGCAAACAGAAGCTGAGAAACGCAGGTGCAGCATTGCCTGCTAAGCGAGCAATCAATCTCCCAGGCAGCATTGTAAGTTCTTCACCGGGAGAAGTGCAGCAGAGGTGTTTGGATGGAAGCAGAAACGCTCAAGAAACACGGACAGCATGGAAGCAGAGGGTGAGGCCCGCACCTTGGGATAATCCGAGGAAGCAGAGGCAGACCACGAGCTTGATGCAGAGCGAGGATGCCGCCTCTCCCTTGCTGCTGGAAGCCATGGAACCTGAGAAGCACCTGCCAGGCTAAACCGTGGATTGGTGTCGACGACGGTGGCTCTAGCTGTCCACTTCCTTCCAGCTCGCTCTGGAGCTCTCCAAGGTCGCCCACCGGACTTGACCCGTTTATGTAGGCGGCGCCGGAGGGGAGGACCGGAGGCCAATGGAGTATCGTGTGCGCATTGAAGAGAGCTCAACAGCCGCAGTAAGTGCCATTGAATGCAGAGGGAGCACTGCCCCGGTACAACTGTGATTTATGGGCTTCATCAACCAACCAACCAATGCAGGGCTGCGCCGGAGGTACCCACACCCACACCACCCCCCTCCATTTACAAGAATGACTGTCGTCTCCATCTTTCCAGTTTTCTTATGCTTCTCTGCGCATGGCAATCGCCCAATTGGTCGCGCCAGCGCGGCATTTTCTTTCTTTTTGGCAAAAAATATGTGTGGATGCTGCGTTTCTTTTTTTAATGGCGACAGTCCTGTTCTGTAGCAGATGATGGCGTGCATGAATGCCAGTTATTCCATAGAAAATGGCCAGCTCTAGAAAATGCACTGTGCTGTTTTTTATACCAGCTGCAGAAAGGGTGTGCTGCTTGCTATCTTCTTTTTTTTAGCGGGGAAGGGTCTGCTGCCATGTTGACGTGCCATGCTGACGTATCTCCCTCCTGGTGGCTTCAACTCCGAGACCATGGTTCCGATGAAGATTATTCATGGTGACAAGGTATTGACTTCTTGTAGTCCAGTTCATCGGTGCAAACAAGTTAGTGCCATCCCTGAAAAACCAAGAGTTCAGAAGCACAATATAAGCTATTTCCAAGTGTTTCTTCCTGCAAAATACTTCCTCCGTCCGGAATTAGTTGAAGCTCAATCAGACGTATGTAGCACTGGTGTAGTATTGCTTGTGACAATATGATGCAATTTACAATAAGCTAAAGGCAGAACAGATTTGAACTGACCAATAGTGGTGTCCAATCTAAAGTACGTAGTAGTACATGGATTTATATTGGTACTGGTGTACTGACGGCCATAGCAAGAGAGCAAGCGATGTTAAATGTCGTGTCCATCATCTGGTTAAGGAGCAGTAGTACATACACCACACCATACATACTGTAGGATAACCAGGATCGACATGCCCAGGCTTGGTACAATGCTGGTATTGTATTTGTACCTCCACGTCCATTTTTTAGGTGCTCACTTGAAAGTATGGTGAAAAAACAATTAGACATCCACAATCCACCTAGGTTTTTGAACTATCTTAAGAAAAGCAACTATTATCTGGAAAGCATATGAACAGTATATAATTCATGACCACCAGCAACCGCCTCTGTATTCTGCAGCGAAACAATCGACACACAAGAAAAGAGTGAAGCCTAAAGTATCACAGCTACCCCGCAGCTGCGGGTCGCTCTCTTTCCGTTCGCCTGCTAGCATGGAACCTGTGAGTTGCTGTTAGGACTGAGACATAATGCGCCCTACTGTATACAGACGTGCCACCTGCGCTAGGCTGCTCTCTCTCTCTCTTTCTTCCCCTGGAAACATATGACTTGAGAATCGGGAAATAACAACTATGTCATGTCAAGCTGCAAGGTTTGGGGTGTGTTTTCCTTGCCCCCGTTTCCCTGCTGCGGCTGTTTGTTTCTGAAACTGGGTCTGTTAATCTGTCTGCAGATTTGAGGAAAGAGACGTCCGTCCTACTCTCCTCTCTGCTCTTTAAAGCTCCCCGCAGCCGGAGGACACGGAGGGTTTGGAATGGTCACATCTTGTCCATCATCATTACATGACACCTACCAACCTGATCAAGGCACTCTTTGTCATGTGGTACGTACGAATTTACAGGTAAATACAGGTACGCCGCGTCAGTTCACTGTAATTTTTTACTCACCGTTTCACCACGCGCACACACACACAAAGTGGATGCAGAATCAGCAGCAGAGCAACGGACAAAGCCATCAGACTTCTTGCCAGCCATGCAATGCAGCTCACACTGACTGAGTGACTGCCTGCCTGACTGGTGGTGCCGCCAGGAGATCTGGTCCAAATGTGATGGTGCAGTCAAACCAGGATGCTCGAGGTCAAGGCCCTGCCCCTCGCTTACTGTACCGTAATGATGCAGGAGGATGCTCCCCCTCTACCAGAGAAGAATGAGATCCCAAATTCTCCAATGGCATCGATCAATCATGAAGAAAGAATGGTATGGATCAATCATGAAGAATGAAGCATCATGGATTCATGGGGGCGACAAAACATCGGTATAGTGTATCATCCCCCATCTTTGAAGACGCTGATCGTCTTGTTTTCGTGTCAACAGTGCTTAAACAGGATCCTAAGATAAGAGTGGCATGGGCATGGATGATGGATCTCGCCCCTTATATTAACTGGTGTGGGGTAATTCGCAACCTCCTCCCTGCCGTGGACTTGAATGGGGATCATGAGATGCATATGGACGGCCAGCCATCGCCATGGGGACCCCGGCGAGCTGCGCTCCAGTGCCTGTCGCGAGCTCTGCGCGCACCTACCAAGCAGTCAGAGCCAGTCGACCACCGCGGCACCAACCTACGCCTGGTCGCGCGCGCACGGAGTTGAGTGGGCTGCTGCTCGTACGAACCGGTCCATCCGTCGTCGGCGTGGTCACCGCGAACAGTAGTTGCCGCTGCCGCGCCCGGCGCCCGCTTGGGCGAGGCGATTGATTCACTGCGCGGCTGGCCACGCCACGGCTGTTGGTGGATCGTGAAACTGAAGTGGCTGCCCGTAGGCGGGGGGAAGCTGTCCGTCGACCGATGGGAATGAATGACGGCAAGTGGCAGGGGATGCTTTGCTTAGCTGTGCGATACGGTGCGCGCTTGAATGAGGCGGCAGAGGAGCACATGGGGTGGCGGGGGGCAAGGGGGGTTTACGCCTGTGCGCCCCAGCTCTGGCCGCTTGCCCCCGTCCTGGACGCAACCGCGCGTGACCCCCGTGCGTGGTGACCGCCCGATCCGAGCGACTCCCTCGTCAGCTCGGCTATGGTCTCGGTAACCCATGCTGCTGTTTAACAGTAGTGTACCGCTACTCTTTCGTGAATGATCGGCTGATTTACCACATGCTCTCTCGGGGGAGATGAACTCAGAGTCTCTGACTGCAAGTCACCGACGCTACTCACCTGCTTGGTTAACCAGTAATCTCATCAGGTGGAAGTAAGTAATGCCGATCGTTTTCTTCCACGTGGATCCAAAACTTTGGAGAAACACTCGAAGAGTACTGTACTTAGTACAATGCCCGGTTGCCCCGACGTCGTACGTTCGCGGGAGCAAAAACCATCGTCATAGCTCATCTGATTGCTGCGGCCCAACGAACTGGCGTCACCATTTGGCGAGACGATTGAAATGGGTGGCTTAATTAGGTTCCCACTTCACACCATCGCCGTTGACAGGCTAGTAACGAAGCACACTAGATGAAATTAATTACCTGATGTTGGTTGCTGAGTAGTACTTCAGACCTAAGACTTCAAATGGATTGAAGGCCATCATGCCAAGTTGTTACAGTAATAACTATAGTACGACCTGACCATCACCAACACGCGGCGAGATATTTGATTTTTGTATATTACATATGTCAGTCTTATACCTCTACGCGGTCTTTGAGTGATTTCTTTTTTAAGGACGCCAAGTGCGTCACGCAGACAACACTCACACGTTACATCAAAAGCAGCAAACAAACTAAGAGCATCTCCAACCGTTTGCCCCCTCCCCCCCCCCCCCCAAGTGCACCTGGCGAAGGACTTTGGACGTTTGCGCCGCCGGGTTTTTCGGCCTGGGGGGAACCAAGTTTCCAGCCGAGCCCCCAGGTTTCGGCCCCCAAAACGCAAATAAATGCAAAGTTCTCTTTCCCGCTATCAAAAAACCACACAAGTTCAGCGATCATCATGTAACAAGTCGGCGATCATCATGCCACAGGTCGGCGATCGAACATAGCCGAAGCCCTGTGATCAAAAGGGTAGGAACCATATACATGGAACTCAAACGGCAGGCTCCTCTGCTGTAGGGCTGGGAGAGGTCGGCATTGTGGGCACAACTTCAGTGCTCGGCGTTGCTGTAGCGTAGGCGTAGTCGTGGTCGTGGGCGTAGGGGCAGTAGTCGTCGATGGTCCCGACATCTGGTTCAAGATGAGGACGCGCTCCGCTAGGTACCACGCCTTCACCTGCTCGTCAATCGTCGACATGTTTGCACCCATCAGGAACGCCAGGTCAGTGTTCCTCTTCTTCGTGGCGACGTTGGTCCTGAGAAGGTCAAGCTTGACGTCCTGCTTCATCATCAACGCCAACCACCTCGCCTCGGATTTCTCCTCCCTCTTGGCGGCGTTGCTCTTGGCGTCGGCGATGCACTGTTCTATCGACGATTGCAGTCGTTGTAGTGCGTGCCGCGTCCCCCGCCACCTTGACTCTTTTTTTGCCATCAGGACGCCCTTCTGGCGCTGCCGAGGCGGGCGCATCCGGGTTTTAGACACTGTCCTTGGCCTTGGCGAGAGCGAGCCAGCATTCTGTCCATTTCTCGCACGACTCGATCCTGGTGAACACATGAAGGAACTTAAACTCTTGGTCGCTGTTGTCCTGGCGAAACATGTCGAACATCCGAACCATTTGCACAGTTGAAGAACAAGTGTCGGCGAAGTATATGACGAAGAGTTGGGCCGGCGAGCGATGGACATACCTGTAAGTGCATCTAGTGCCCCTTAGTGATTTTGGTGTATTGAAGACATATAGGTTAAGGGACTAATGTGTTTATGAGTGTACACAGGTCTATAAGTCTATGATGAGTTTGATATTTACAGAGAAAGTCGACCCCTAAAAATGAAGTTCTTCGCATGAAGACTTTGGATTTCTGAAGACTTTGAAAGTGAAGAAATTGGTGTGACCTTGAAGACTTGGTATTCATTCGAGGAACATGAAGCGTGAAGACTTTTGTTTTCGTAGTTTCATTTTCTCTTTCTTGAGTCATAGGAAACACCGTACTGTTAAAGGGGGTCGAGGAAATACTAAGGAAAAATTTCCATGTGATGCTCAACTCAAAATCCTACACCTACCAATCCCTTCGAGTGAAGCCATTGGAAATCTCATACGGTTCAGTCATATTCTTCAGTGACAGAGACGAATTTCTTCTGGTCCCTGATGAATTTGTTCTGCCTGAGGAGTTAGGAATTCGCCAGTGCGGATTGCCTACACAGTGAGGAACATGATAGCCCTGAGGAATTTGATACTCAAATTTCCAACCATTGCTGTGCCTTGTGCCAGCTGTCCCAAAATATCTACCCACCTAACGGTCATATCATTGAAGGGCATTTATGTCTTATCATGTCGGGCTGCTCCCTAGGTTATAAAAAGCCGCCCCCTACAATCACTAGCTGGTTGGATGCTCCGAGGGAAACTGACACTTGTCATTTGAGAGCATCCCATCCTCCGAGGACTTTGAGCGAAAATCATCAAGTGAGGAAAACCCAAACCCAAACACCTACAAACCCAAAGTGATTGAGCGTCACTGAAGAGATTGATCTTGCATGGATCTGACACTTGTTACCTTTGAAGACTGTGCTTCTTTCAGACGGTTAGACATCATGGTCTAGAGCATCCAAGAGGAATTATGGATCGCCGAGTGACCGAGTCTGTGAAGGTTTGGAAGTCACCTGAAGACTTACCACGAGTGATTGGGCGAGGTCTGTGTGACCTTAGCTCAAGGAGAATACGGTGAGGACCGTGTGTCCTCAGGTTTAAATACCTAGCCGCTCCAACTAGACGTACAACTGAGACAACAGTTGGAACTGGTCTACCAAATCATTGTCTTCATCAAGCTTACTGGTTCTATTTCATCAACTCTTTTATTTCCTCATAACTGTGTTGTGCACTTGTTCATATCTGTGTTTGAAGACTTTGACTGAAGACTTTATAAATTTCCTCAGTTCAATTTCTTCAGTCCGTTTGTCTTCATCCCATGTTATCATGTGTTTACACTTTCTGTACTCTGTACGTGTCTTCATTTCATCATGATGAACATGCTTGTGTTCTCTTATGTTTACTTTTGAGTACTTATTCCGCTGCAAGTAGTTCTTCGCTAAGGAATTTCCTCACCCACAAATTTCCCAGTGAAGAATTCATAAAAATCGCCTATTCACCCCCCCTCTAGTCGATATAACGCACTTTTAATTGGTATCAGAGCAAGGTACTCCCTTATTCTGTGTGATTTTGATTTAACCGCCTAGAGTTTTAGTTATGTCGACCGCAGGTATGATCAAGGTCTCAGCTGGGTGTCCTACCTTCCATGGTACGGACTACCCCTACTGGAAGAATAATATGCGAATGCATCTTGAGGCAATTGATAACAATCTCTGGTATGTTGTGGAAAATGGTGTTCCCTCGGTCACACCTTCTCTGAATGCTGCTGATGTGAAGAGATTCAACCAACTCGATTCTCAAGTGAAGAACATCATATGTGGCCATCTGAGCAAAGGGCAGTATGGAAGAGTGAGTGCTTTGGAAAATGCGAAGCTTATCTGGGATAGGCTGTCCAAGGTCAATGAAAGAGTCTCAACATAGCGTGACTCTCGAGTTGACGTTCTTCGCAATCTCTTCAACCGCTTCAAAAGACCCGACAATGAAAATTCTCAACAAACCTTCGATCACCTCACTGACATCTCAAATGAGCTTCAAGAACTTGGTGCCACTGACATCACCGACCATGAGGTGGTGAAGAAATTACCGAGATCTCTTGATTCCTCATTTGATACTCTAGCACTGATGATACAAGAGCATGCTGACTACAAGTCACTTGATCCCGCTGATATCCTCGAGAGGCTAAGTACTCATGAGTTCCAGCTTGCTGAAAAGAGAGATCTCTATGGTTCGAGCTATGGCAGATCATGTGCACTGAAGGCCAAGGCAGTTTCTGAGTCTGAAGATGAAGATTTTAGTTCAGCGCGCGGGCCAAAATGCCATCGCGCGCCGTTTATTTGCTGCGCCCACTCCTGCGCGCTGGACTCTCGAGCGCTCGCTCGCAACTCCACCCACCCCATCCAGCCACGGTGCCGCCGCCACCCGGTGACTGTTCCGGCGCTTCCCCGGCCTATCCCCGCGCCGCGGCGGCTTCCTCCGTCTCCCTCTAGTCACCGCCGCCCCCTCGCGCGCGGCAGTCCTCCGACGAACAGCGCCCGGGCGCTCACTGCCGCTCGGCGCCCGCAAGGTGTTCGACAAAACGCCCACAAGATATGTATTGCTCAAACTTCATGAATTTGTGCATGTTGATTGTAGTTTTTATAGCCTAGTATTGAACATAGTAGATGAGTTCGTCTTATGATTGTTCCGAAGAAGAATTTGATATGGAAGAGGAGGAGGATCTTGCAATGATCCTAGCTATGCACATCAATAAAAACCGAAGCACGGTGGTTCGGTTATGGGTCGGCAGAAAATTTGAAGGGATAGGATCGATGCCCACAATAGATTGATCAGGCATTATTTTACGGAGAATCCCACATACCCCGAGTCGTACTTTTGTTGCCGGTTTAGGATGAGCACCGAGTTGTTCAGGCGCATTACAGAGAAACTAACGAGCCATGGCCGGTTTTCTCAGCAAAGGAGGAATGCCGCCGGAGAGCTCAGGCATAGCACCTTTCAGAAGGTGACAACCGCTTTGCGTATGTCGGCATATGGTATCCGGCTGATCTAGTTGATGATCAGTTGGCTATGGGTGAGAGCCAAGCCATCATGTGTGTCAAGCGTCGCATTCGAAATTGTCCAAGTGCTTGGCCAGGAGTATTTGAGATCTCCAAATGCCGAAGACGCCGCAAGCCTATTGGAGATGAACAAATCTCGCGACTTCCTAGATATGCTTGGCTCAATAGATTGCATGCATTGGAGTTGGAAGAATTGTCTAAAGGCATGACATGGGCAATTCCACGGCCAAAAAAATGGTTCCACTATAATCCTTGAAGCGGTGGCCGATCAAGAGACTTGGATTTAGCATACTTTCTTTGGAATGCCTGGATCTTTGAATGACATCAACTTTGTCAGCTGGTCATCACTGATGAATAAGATTGCAAATGGTGATTTACCACCGGTGCAGTTTGTAGCAAATGGCCGTACATACAACTATGGCTACTATCTTGCAGATGACATCTACCCAAAGTGGCAAACATTTGTGAAGCCGTTGAAAAAACCGGAAGGTAAGAAAAATCTTGATTTCCACAATGCTCAGGTGGCGGCTAGAAAAGATGTGGAGAGAGCTTTTGGGATTTTGCAAGCCCAATTTGCTATTGTGAGTGGACCGGCTAGATTTTGGGATCAAAAGATGCTTTGGTACATCATGCACACTTGTGTGATCATGCACAACATGATCATCGAGAATGAGCGTGACCAAGATGTAGACTACTCTCAGCATGAGCTCTTGAGACATCCCGTGCGAGTGCGACGGAGGGCTGAAAGGGTGGCCCGTTTTGTTGCCTCCTATCATGCCATTCGATGTCCCACAACGCATGGTGATTTTCAGAAGGATCTCAATGAGGAGTGATGGGCTTGGAATGACCGACAATGAGCATCATGATTTGTGCGTTTGATGTTGATTGTTGAACTATTTGTTGTATTGAACGATAAACTATTTGTTTGAGTTGTAATAACAAAATTGAACTATTTATTGTTGATTTATTTTGTTTGTGTTTGATCTTTTTGCTTGTGTTCGGAATGCATACGTTGTTTGTGCGAGAGTCGCGCGCGCTGTATTTTTGCGTGCTGCTGGAGCTGCTGGAGCCAGTGCTACCCGTCGCGCCAAACCAGACGATGGGCGCGCGGCAAAGTAGTTTTTAGTGCGCGACATGTTGGGCGGCTGTTGGAGATGCTCTAAGATGTGACCAACAATTCCGAATCCATATGCAGCCTCGAAGCATGTCCTTCCCTGATAGAGAGCTCGATAGACAGAGGCAACCGAATAAGAACAGGATGCAGTACAGACGTAGACGTCCATACATACGCACATACATTCACCCCTTATGAATGCACACACGCACACTCTATTCCTATAAGCACCTTCGAGAGACTGAGCTATCACATCATCTCGAGATTAACAAAGTCACTACAAACATCTCCATAGTTGACGGAAACGTCTCCTCCCACTGAACGAATATCGTCGGACATATTGAAATAAATACAGAAAAATACGAACATCAATACCAAATCTAGGAATTAAACCTTGTGGCCTGGTTACACCAAAAGAACCTAACTATTTGAGCTAGGCTCAGTTGTCAATTTTATTACTAGTTAATTATAAAGAGGAGGTATCATTATAAGGAAGCGGGGCTTGGGTCCAGGACATCCAGGGCGCCCTTGGCCCCTTGGCGTTGCCGCAGTATGTGGAGCTTAGGCGGCAAGTGCAGCTCGTCCTGCTCCCCGACACCCTTGACGCAATCCGCTGGCCCTGAACGGTGTCAGGCCATTATTCTGCGATGTCCTGCTACGAGCAGCTGTTCGTCGGCTCCATACGCAAACCCCACTGACGCCCTATCTGGAAATCTTGGGCGCCTACCTGGGTGAAGGTGTTCCTCTGGCTCGCCGCCCTCGACCGTTGCTGGACGGCTGCTAGGCTCGTGCGCCACAACCTCCCGCATGCCGACTCCTGCCTTTTCTGCGACCAGGACACCGAATGCATCCAACACATCCTCGCTCGCTGCTCCTTCTCGCGACATATTTGGTTCGACATCCTCTCTTGGTGTCGGCTGCGAACCCTCCCAGACTCTGGCGGATCTTCTCCGTTGGTGGGAGCACTCCCGCAACTCCCTTCCCGCGAGCGCACGAAAAGGCTTCAACTCTCTTGTGATGTTCACGTCCTGGGAGCTATGGAAGCATAGGAACAACTGCGTGTTCGACGATCTTCGTCCTTCCACCGGCAGCTTATTTGAGACCATTCGTCAAGAGGCATTACTTTGGGCTTCCCGCCGGAGCCAACGGTGGCATAACATTGTAGGCATAGGCTGACATTCCTCTTTTTGGGTTGAGCAGCCCCGAATCTTGCTTCTTAGGTATTGCGCTTAGCGCCGTTCTCTCGTGTACGCCTCATAGTGTAGTGCCCAACCTTATATTCTATCCTACCTATCAATGACAGATACGCAAGCTTTGCGTATTCGCGAAAAAAGGAACTTTTGTTTTCTTTTCAGGGAAAATGTAGCTTTCTCCGTAAGCAGTAGAAAATCCAAATCACCAACCAAAAACAGATGAGAAAGGTGTGGCTGCTCCTGGGTGTAGGTGAACCCGCATGAATAGTAAATTCACAAAAAAATACTAAAAATGAAAAAAAAATTACATTAAACAAGATAAAAAGTTTTTAGCTTCTTGGAAAAATTCGTGAGCAAAAAACATTTGAGGAGCCCTCACAAGAAAAACAAAATCACTGCTCAAAAGTGAACAAAACTTTGAACACTGTTTTGTTATTTTTGGTGAGGGCACCTCGAACGTTATTTATGTACGAAAATTTGCAAGTAGGGAAGCTGAAACTTTTTTTATCATGTTTGATGTCCAAAAATTATAGATTTTTTTTTCTGGAATTTACTGGTCATCGGTGTAGGTGCATCCGGGAGTAGAAAATCCAATCTCCAAATGAATAGAAGGCACGCGTTTCAATCATCATCCTATCGTGAACGGCCACACAATGGGCGAAAAAGAAGCTTTTTGTTTCGGAAGTAGCGAAACAGACGGGGCTTCATGTTCTTGCTGCAAAAGAAATCGATTCAGAGCCGTCCCTTTTCCGAACATACCAACAAACTGGACCACAGCTCGATCGATCCGAGCATCACACGTACAACGTTCTCTTCCCACCGGCCGAGTCGGACCTGATCCCCGTGTCGTGTGTGGTGCGCACCCATATATACATACGCGCACCACCCCTCGTGGCACCCAGAAAATACACCATCACCATCGCAACTTTGGAAGCCCCGCGCACGCAAAGCCCTAGCTAGTTAGCAAAGTTAGCGAGAGAAGGATAGTGTCGATGGCGGCGGAGGAGGATCAGACGGTGCTGGTACGGTGCGCGGACCTCGTCCGGGTGGAGCTGCCGGCGTCGCTGGCGCAGCGGGCGGGGCGCGTCGCGGCGGCGCTGGAAGCCGGGGAGCGCGTGGTGGAGCTGCCGCGAGGGGTCTCCGGCAAGGGCCTGGCGACGGCGGCGGCCTACTACGAGGCCCGCGCGGAGGCAGAGGCGTGCGGCATGGACGGCGGCGAGTTCGACGGCGAGTTCGTGCGCGGGCTGACGCACGACGCGGCGATCGACCTCATCTACGCCGCGCACCACCTCGGCGACCAGGCGCTCTTCAACCTCTTTGTGGGCTACAGGGCTAATTATTTCTAAGTAGTAATAAAGCTTTTTCTAGTCGATTAGTTTATGTGTTTCTTGCGGGGAATTGGTTTATGTTTTTCGGCTGAATTTGACTTGTATCGATGATACCTTGATTAATCATTATGCGATATATGTGTGCCTGGAAGAAACAAATGATCCGTATGTTTTTTTTCTTTTTGTGAAACAGTTCACATTGTCTTGGTTTTAAGATGGTGTTTTCATGCACATACCATGTCCACATCCTCTCCCGCGTGTCCGGTGTTGAACCAGGAACATACATCGAAGCACAACAGAACAATGGAGGCCAAACCAAGGACAACACTGACAACGAAGCTTTATATAGCAGCTCGATCAATTTTGTTGTTAAATACTCCAGTATAAGAAGACGACACACATCCAACGACAAAAAAATTGAAGCGAGTCTTGCGATGCACAAGACGCCCAAACTGCGGAACGCCGAAATCGCAGGGAGCAAAATCATAAACTCACGAAAAACACATCCTAGCACGCACGCGAATTTCCTGATGCGACCCAAACTGTACTACACAATACTAGAACAAGGAAAGCAGATGCCCATAGCAATCGGCAGGAATTATGGATGCACAAAGGGCGTGATTCCCTAGGTTAGATTGTTAGCACGACTTTGCATCTCTGAACTTTTCTTTCGAAACAAGTCAAAAAAAACTTTACCTGCCCATTAAATAAGAAGTTCCCGGGAAACCAGACTAAAAACCACAATTACAACCATAATTAAAAAAGAATATGGCGTTTTGGAGAACGAGCTCCATAAAGCTCTTTTTTTATGTAATATTCAAAAATCACATTTTTGAAGTTCCAAAAATTCTAAAAAAAATCTACACGCTCATTTGGATGTATTCTACATGTGTGTAGAGTCTGAGGATGAAATGCAGCATGGTGTGAGCTAGACAAAAAAGAAAAATCTGTGCATTTTTAGTAGTGAACAGTGGGTGTACCATTAATCATTCTCAAAATCATTATTGTTTTTCTTTTAGTGTAGCTCTCACCATAATGTATAACATTTTCAAATTTTACACACATGTACTCCCTTCGTTCCCAAATATAAGTCTTTTTAGAGATTCCAACAAGTGACTACATACGGAGCAAAAAGAATGAATCTACGCTCTAAAATATGTATATATACATCCATATGTTGTAGTCCATTTGAAATGTCTAAAAGAACTTATATTTAGGAACGGAGGGAGTAGTATACATCTGTATGAAGGTGTGTGATTTTTCTAGAATTTTTTAAAGCTTTCAAAATGTGATTTCAATTTTTCTTACTAGATCCATGGCATGACAAGTTGACGCAGCCAGGACGACACAAACTCGCATTAAAGGAAGGAATTCAAAGAATCCGTGCACGCTAGCCAAACCACATGAAAACGACCAGCAACTCCAACCTTGGGGATGAGATCTAAGAGCGTCTCTAGCAGTTCCCCTCCCCTATCTTAAAGGTGCAAAATCTTCTCCCTATCCCATTTCCCTGAAAATTTAGGGAAATCATTGTTGCACATAGAGCAGATCCCCTATCCTAATATATTTTCATTTTTGTCAATTTTTCAATACGTTTTCAAACTTACACAACATGTTAACTAAAAACTTGAACAATGGTGCACATAACTGAAATACATAAGTTTAATGTTCTCAAACATAACCATTTAAATACTACATATAGTACAGATGAATTAAGAATTCAAATGGACATGATAAAAGCACAATAATTAAGTCATATGGAGGCGCCAATGATGCTCAGTAAGATCTTCTTGATCTGTTGAGGGAGATGAGGTGGCGGTATAGAAGCGTATAAAATGGAAACCCTTGTTGCTGCTTGGGTACATGAAAAACTTAATTCCATTACATGCAGACAAATCATTTGACATACTTGGGTACATGAAAAAAAAAACAATCAGTGAAGTTGCTCCATCCGTCCTGGATTATAGGACCGGCGAGCCACATACAAGGGTTCCTTTTTATTATTAGATCCCTTGAAAAATTCCTATTTAAACGGACCTAATTAATTGTTTGGATAATTAATTATGTTAATGGCTCGGTTTCCAAATTGATTCGGTGCAAAAAAATCATATAAATGGACATAATTAACTACAGATCTAATTAGTTGTGTTGCTAATGGCTCGATCACTAAATTGATTAAATGCTCGTTTTTCAAATTGCTTCTCATTAATAACTGCAGGGGACGAAAAGAACAATGTATTGTCTCCTCTTTAATAGTAGAGATGTACATGGATGTTATTGACACCAATCAAATACAAGCGGTGTAATTTTGACCAAAGATGACTTTTGGCAAACATCAATGACAAATATGCAAAAGGTATGTATTCTGCGATCCAGAGCAAACTTTTTTCATTTGTTTTGATCGTGTTGCTGGCAAAATTTCCATGGCAAATGCTGCATGTGGCATTTTTTTGAAACTAAACATACAAAACTTTGTTCATTGACAATATCAGTTACATCGTTTATTAGAAAGGTTACAAGTTCAATTGGAGGTTCCTGAAATCAATAAACGTCAGAGAAAATCTAGCCAGCCTGGGAAGCTCATGAGCAACTGTATTTGCTTCCCTATTACAATGTTCAAACCTAGAAATAGTAAAATCACAAACATAATGATAGCAATCGTAAAAAATCGCCGCCACTGCCACCGAAGAATGGCCACCCTTCTCCATAGTATGAATGACCTAAAAATTGGCATTTAATATCACACCCCAACTAGTACGGCGAATATGCTCGATAACTAGTTGAGCGGAGTTCCTTCCTCACTTAAAGTACATATACGAGTCGGGGTTTTGTGCTTTAGTTTTGGCATTATGGAACTATTGTAATGACCTAGTTTTTAACTACATTTCCAAACTATCTGCAGGTCATCTTCATACCCACCAAATTAATTTGTACTTGGTCTACCCTCTTTCGTCTGGAGGTCAGGGGACCTACAGAGTTTGGATGCAACCGATTGGAGATGCTTGCACAGGATTTGTGCAGGCAGGCTTGATGCGATCCGATGACATGATTTGTGATTGTCATCTTTCTTGTTAGTTTTCGGTTGGTTTGAGTGTGTTGCTAAATTTCCTTCATACCAAGGAGGATCTCCAAGAGATGAGATTCTCGGCAGTGCTGCGCGCATCTCCGTTTAAAAAGAGTAGCATGGGAGGAGGTATCATCACCCCGGAAATGGGTAGTGCTTGTCGATTCCTCATCTTTGAGACCGAGAGTTCAGGAGCTGTGAAGATGAACCTGCAGAGGGAAGCACCAGCAAGGTTTGGGAGGGTCTCAGAGAAGGTGCTGGCGGATCCGCTGGTCCAGGCAGCAATAGTCGCAGTCAGTTCAATCAAGCTGGATGCGCGACATGATAACCAAGGCCCCCCAAGAACACTCTAAACCTGGAGAGTGTTGTACTTGCTGTGGAGGTCGAGGTTGCAGCAAACAAGGGGGTCGACACCAACAACTCCCCCTCCCCAACAGAAGACAGCTGAACCCGCGGCATCTGTTCAAGAGGGCGGAGGGACGGACCTGGATTTTTCCTCCGGGTTTTGTCCCTAACCCACGCTATGGCGCGCCCCATGCAGTGATTGCAGTGGGAGGGAGCGATGCAAATGCTGGCAACGTACTTGCTTTGGGTGACATGGGAATCACAGTGCTCACAAGTGAAGGAGATGCAGAGATAGGAGGGATTCCACGGGCTAAGCTGAAGAAGGGCCTTGCAAAGGAATTGGTGGCAAATAGAAAGGTCAGGAAGAGCTCACCTGGGGCTCTGACGGTGATGGGAAAAAGGGGTGTACGCGCAACCACAGGTTCAAGTAACACCGAGGACGTAAAGGAGGGTAACCCAACTGACCACTTGATACGTCTCCAATGTATCTATAATTTTTGATTGTTCCATGCTGTTATATTATCAATCCTGGATGTTTTATAACCATTTTATAGTTATTTTATATCATTTTTTGGTACTAACCTATTGACATAGTTCCAAGTGCCAGTTGTTGTTTTCTGCATGTTTTTTACATAGCAGGAAATCAATATCAAACGGAGTCCAAACACAACGAAACTTTACGAAGATTTTTTTGGACCAGAAGGAACATAATGGGCCCTAGATACGCCTGGGGGTGCTCCGAGGAGAGCACAACCCACCAGGGCGCGCCAGGAGGCCCAGGCGCGCCCTGGTGGGTTGTGCCCACCTCGGGTGCCCCCGGACCGCCTCTTTGCTCTATAAATACCCCAATATTCCCAAAACCCTAGGGGAGTCGATGAAATATTGATCCAGCCGCCGCAGAGTCGAGAACCACCAGATCCAATCTAGACACCATCTTGGATGGGGTTCACTACCTCCATTGGTGCCTCTCCGATGATGCGTGGGTAGTTATTTGTAGACCTTCGGGTCCGTAGTTAGTAGCTAGATGGCTTCCTCTCTCTCTCTCTCAGAATTCTCAATACAATGGTCTCTTGGAGATTCGTATGATGTAACTCTTTTGTGGTGTGTTGTTGGGATCAATGAACTTTGAGTTTATGATCAGATCTATCTTTTTATATCCATGAAAGTTATTTGAGTTTCTTTGATCTCTTATATGCATGATTTCTTATAGCCTCGTATTTCTTCTCCGATATTTGGGTTTTGTTTGGCCAACTTGATCTATTTATCTTGCAATGGGAAGAGGTGCTTTGTAGTGGGTTCGATCTTACGGTGCTTGATCCCAGTGACAGAAGAGGTGCTTTGTGTCGAACACTTCATCCACACAAAACTCAACAAAAAGTTAGGTAAGATTAGTTAGTATAATAAAGCAAATCACTACTCTAAGTACTATTGCAAACCAATTCATATTTTGTTTTTGCATTGTAGCTACTGTAATATAACTTTTCCATGGCTTAATCCACTGATAGAAATCGATAGTTTCATCAAAACAAGCAAAATATGCATCAAAAATATAATTTGTCTTAAACAGGACAGTATGTAGTAATCTGAACATTCACCATACTTCTGATACTTCAAAAATTCTGAAAAAATTAGGAAAAATAAAAAATTTGTATAGAAAGACAGTGCAAAAAGTTTCAGAACTGTTTGACGTTCCAGTAAAAATGTAAATCACGCACTACAGCCAAAGTTTCTGTTTTGCACCGCACAAACCAACAAGCAATGTAAACATCCTAAAGGCAAATCTTGGCACATTATTTTTGTTTTTAAACTTTATAAAAGCACACAAAGAAATAAATGACTCTCTAAAACTTCCAGGTTGTCTCCCTGGCTGCGCTTTCTTTAAAGCCATTAAGCTAGGCATATAGTGCTCAAGTAATGGATCCACTCGGATCCCAAGGTATATCAAAGCCAATTTTAATTAACAATGATTTGTGATTTAGTAGTGAGCACAAAGTAACATATATCATGCAACAACAAAGTCTAACTCTGTTCCTATGCATCGACATGTCATAAAAGAACAATTCATGCACACATAGTAAAGGCCAATGCATAGTATAAACAATTTCTTGCAATTTTATCATATTGGAAACATGGAGAGGCGGTGATGTAGTTCCTCTCTCATAATAATTGCAAGCAGGAGCAGCAAGCACATGCACATTATATTTATCAAAATCATCATGTGTAGTAGTAAAACGCAACCCATCAATATAATCCTTAATAAGGGCAAACTTCTCTGATATAGTGTAGTCGGGAGAATTCAAAAAGATAATAGGACTATTATGCGTAGGTGCAATAGCAACAATTTCATGTTTAACATAAGGAACTATAGCAAGTTCATCTCCATAAGCATAATTCATATTGGCATCTTGGCCACAAGCATAGCAAGCATCATCAAAAAGGGATATTTCAAATGAATCAACGAGATCATAGCAATTATCATGGCATTCATCCTTTGGTAAGCACGAAGGGAAATTAAACAATGTATGAGTTGAAGAGTTACTCTCATTTGAAGGTGGGCACGAGTAGCTAATCCGATCTTCCTCCTTTTGTTCTTCGCTCTCCTCATCATCTTTTTCATCCAATGAGCTCACAGTTTCATCAATTTCTTCTTCCATAGACTCCTGCAAAATATTAGTCTCTTCTTGGACATCGGAGGAGTCCTCAATACATGGTTTAACATAGGCATTAGAAGCATAATTATCATAACAATATTTAAGTATGGCAAAAATTCCAGATTTGTAAAGAGTAGCATCATACTTTCCAATCAAAGAAGAAATTTCATAAGCACCCTTAAAAGCAACAAATTCTTCAATTTTTTGAACATCATAGTAATTACAAACACCCTTAGCATACGAAGATACGATTCCATTATCACTAAACTCACATTGGTAGGGAGCTGTTTCCTAGGGTCTCCAGAACAACAAGTAAAATCATATATTTCACATAAATTCCAAGCATAGCATTGCAAGCGATGAATTTGATCCAGTAAAAGTTTCCCTTTTTGAGATAAGCGGTGTCGCACATAACAAGCATGCTCATCTAAAGATTTTCCCTCAACTAATTAAGCTAGTTGGGGTTTCAACACGAGCACAAAGGGATCGAAGATGATCCAAGTAAAAAGCTTCAGGAGTGTGATAGACTTTGAGTGGTTCTTCAACCATTGGTGTAGTAGGTACAACTAATTTTTTTGGTATTTTGCGTTTCCTACCCATAACTAAAGATAGAGAACAACTTAGAAAAGCAAATAAAAATTACTTAGTGATAAAGCAAACAAGCACACACGAGAATATTCACCCCACGCTATAACTCCCCGGCAACGGTGCCAGAAAAAGGTCTTGATAACCCACAAGTATAGGGGATCAATTGTAGCCTCTTTCGATAAGTAAGAGTGTCGAACCCAACGAGGAGCTAAAGGTAGAACACATATTCTCTTAAGTTTTATCGACCACCGATACAACTCTACGCATGCTTGACGTTCACTTTACCTAGAACAAGTATAAAACTAAACGTACTTTGTAGGTGTTGTTGGATAGGTTTGTGAGAATGTAAAGAGCACGCAAATAAAAACTAGGGGCTTTTTTAGGTAAAGAAGCAATAAAATTAGTATAGCGAGTGTGGAAAAGTGATGGTAGGAGTTGCGAAATTGTCCCTAAGCAATTGACTACTTTACTAGACCGATAGCAACTTTTATGTGGGAGAGGCCACTGCTAGCATGTCATCCCTGACTTGGAATTCTATGCACTTATGATTGGAACTATTAGCAAGCATCCGCAACTACTAACATTCATTAAGGTAAAACCCAACCATATCATTAAGATATATTGGTCCCCCTTCAATCCCGTATGGATCAATTTCTATGCTAAGTTGAAGCTTCTGTCACTCTTGCCCTCAAATACATAGTCCTATCAACATACAACTAACCCTATGGTGTGATCCACGTGCACACTCATATGATGGGGCACCAAAGGACAGCAACATAACCACAAGCAAATTAAACCAATTATAGAAATTCACCAATTACCGATAGGACAACGAAAATCTACTCAGACATCATAGGATGGCAATACATCATTGGATAATAATATGAAGCATAAAGCACCATGTTCAAGTAGAGGGTACAGCGGGTTGCGAGAGAGTGGGCTGCTGTAGATAGATGGGGGAAGGTGATGGAGATGTTGGTGAAGATGACAGAGGTGTTGGTGTAGATTGCGGTGATGATGATGGCCCCAGCGGTGTTTGATGACCCACAAGTATAGGCGATCTATCGTAGTCCTTTTGATAAGTAAGAGTGTCAAACCCAACGAGGAGCAGAAGGAAATGATAAGCGGTTTTCAGCAAGGTATTCTCTGCAAGCACTGAAATTATCGGTAACAGATAGTTTTGTGATAAGGTAATTTGTAACGAGTAACAAGTAACAAGCATAAATAAAGTGCATCAAGATGGCCCAATCCTTTTTGTAGCAAAGGACAAGCCTGGACAATTTCTTATATGAAGGAAACCGCTCCGGAGGACACATGGGAATTATCGTCAAGCTAGTTTTCATCACGTTCATATGATTCGCGTTCGGTACTTTGATAATTTGATATGTGGGTGGACCGGTGCTTGGGTGTTGTCCTTACTTGGAGAAACATCCCACTTATGATTAACTCCTATTGCAAGCATCCGCAACTACAAAAGAAGTATTAAGGTAAACCTAACCATAGCATGAAACATATGGATCCAAATCTGTCGGATTTCGGGTTCCAGCAGACCCTTAAGGTTCGAACTCTGGGGTGCGCGCGGAGATTACACTTCCTTCCTACTCGTACTCGTCCGCCTCGCAAATATCTAAGCTACCAAAAGAACAACACAAGAGACACAGGGTTTATACTGGTTCGGGCCACCGATGCGGTGTAATACCCTACTCCAGTGTGGTGTGGTGGATTGCCTCTTGGGCTGATGATGATGAACACTACAAGGTAGAACAGCCTCACGAGGGTCTGATCTTGGCCTGGGGGATGAACTGCTAGGAGGAGCTCAATCGCCCTTCTCTCCCTCTGATGCCTATCTAACTGATTGCCGGGTTGCTAGACGTTCCGATCTTCCTAGATGCCTCCACCCTGGGGGTGTCTAGTCCTATTTATAGGCAAAGGCCCTGGGCCTCTTCCCAAATATTGAGCGGGAAGGGCGCCAACAGTTGGCCATTTTGAAGGGGAACATCTGGTACACTTATCCTGACTAAAGTTGGTCCTCGCCTGCCAAAGGCTCTGGTGATGACGCTGGCTTGGGCTCCACGGTGACTTCCTCCTTGTCACGGAGCTGGTCTTAGTCTCGTTGCACCTAAATGGGTGCCTTTGCTTGATCCTCCCGCCTGCGCTTGCTCCCTTTGCACCAAAGAGGAAAGGGAGGACATTGCGCGGGCTGGCGCCCGCCTGGCACCTTTGGTCGTCATGGCTTGCGTCATGGGCACCTCGTGAGGTATCCCGCCTTGATCTCTCCGCCTCCTCGTGAGCCAACCTGATGAGGCCGCGCCTGAGGAAGCTCCTTGTCGTCCGCCCCGCGAGGCTTGGCCCCTCGCGAGGGTCTTGGGTTTGTGTTGATGAAGATGGGCCGTGCTGGGCCCCCTTTGAGCCACGCCGCAGGCCGCAGGCAGGCAAGTCTGGGGACCCCCGTTCCTAGAACACCGACAGTAGCCCCCGGGCCCAAGGCGCGCCCGGACTTGGCCGTGCTGAGAGGCGAAAGGGCAAGGGCAAAGCACCGTGGGCCCTAACAGCCTGCGGCCTTGGGCGCCGCGTGGCGGTTGATTGGACGTGGGCGTCTCCACTTCCCCATGACGCCTCGGCATCTGCATGGATTGGACAAGTCCCTGCATGCAAAACTGGTCATGATTACCTGCGATCGTGGAGGTTGATGGTTGGCCTTCGCCGGCTATAAGTACGGAACGGCACGCGCCCTTCCAGTCCATACCTCTTTGCTTCTCCTTCTTCTTCATGGCGCCATCGAGGAGGTTCTCTGTCGCGGAGAAAGGGAAGGCTCGCCAGGTTGAGCCTGCCTCTCCTCCGCCCAAGCGCGGCCGGGGGCGTCCTCGCAAGCACCCGCGGCCACTTCGTCAGCCCTTCACGGCCGCGGGGGCGATTTCCAGCTGGGTGACGGGCGGGCAGGGGCGACCGGGGGGCACGCCTCGGTCGTGCCCCCCTAGGCCGCGTTCTCGCGCGGCAGAGGTGCTGCCAGAGTTCGTTGTGTAGTCGGCGGAGCCGACTAGCACCCGGCTTCATCTTCCTCGCTTCCTCCTTTGTGAGCTCCCGGCCGGTGCCCCGGGCGGCCTCTGGCTCCAAGCAGATGGCTGCTACAGCCGGGCCTCATTGGCTTCGCTGGAGGTCTCCGCAGCTGGGAGCCTGGCCTTGGCCCGCGGCTGGCAGACGTTTGCCCGCGCGCGGGGCCTGAGCCGTCGGTGCACCCCGCACTTCAAGTTTGACGGCGATGCCACCCTCTTCGTGAGGGTGTTTGGGGAAGACGGCCACCGCGCAGGGTGCTGCCCTGAGGACGACGACCGCGGCCGGGAACCCAGCCCCGACGACGATGGAGAGGGCAGCGCTCGCGTGATCGGCGGCGCTCAGGGTTCCCCAAGCTTCACCGGTTCTCTCTCATGCGGCGATTCTTCCAGCGGTGGCCGCAACCAGCCTCCACGCCGCTGTACCTGCCTGGGAGGTGGCGGCGCGTCTGCCCGCCGTCGCTCTCCGGTGAAGCGCGAGAGGGAGTCTGCCTGAGTCCTGGAAGCGGCTCGAGTCTTCCCTGCAGGCCGGTGTGAGGCGCGCTGCGCCCAATTTGTTCTTTCTTCTCCTTTGTTCTGCACAAAAAGACAGTAGCATGGGGCCCCGCGGGGGCGTGTTTGGGTTATCACTGTTAATTATCGCTCTGCTTTTGTTATCGTGCCTTCTGGCTTCGTGCCCATGTGTAGATAGTTTCCAACCCCAGCCGTGAGGGGGGCGACCGACCCAGGCCCTGTGCTCACGTCGCGGTTGTCGGATTCTGGGGTTCCGGCAGACCCTTAAGGTTCAAACTCTGGGGTGCGCGCGGAGATCGAGCCCTCTACCTCTCCGTCCCACAAGGATCTAAACTACTGCAAGAACAACATATGAGACACAGGGTTTATACTGGTTCGGGCCACCATTATGGTGTAATACCCTACTCCAGTGTGGTGGGTGGATTGCCTCTTGGGCTGATGAGGAAGAACAGTACAAGGGAGAACAGCCTCGCGAGGGCCTGTTCTTGGCTAGGGGATGAACTGCTAGAGGGAGTTCAATCGCCCTTCTCTCTCTCTCTCTCTCTCTCTCTCTCTCTCTACTTGCTCTAGATACTGAATCAGATTGGGCTCGGTTCAGTTGCCTCTACTCTGTGGGTGGCTGGTCCTATTTATAGGCAAAGTCCCTGGGCCTCTTCCCAAATATTGAGCGGGAAGGGCGCCAACAATTTGCCAATTTGAAGGGGAACATCGGGTACACTTATCCTGACTAAAGTTGGTCTTCGCCTGCCAAAGGTTCTGGTGATGACGCCGGCTTGGGCTCCACAGTGACTTCCTCCTTGTCGTGGAGCTGGTCTTGGTCTCGTTGCACCGAAATGGGTGCCTTTGCTTGATCCTCTCGCCTGCGCTTGCCCCCTTTGCACCAAAGAGGAAAGAGAGGACACTGCGCGGGCTGGCGCCCGCCTGGCACCCTTGGTCATCATGGCTTGTGTCATGGGCACCTCGTGAGGTACCCCACCTTGATCTCTCCGCCTCCTCGTGAGCCAGCCTGAGGAGGCCGTGCTGGAGGAAGCGCCGTGTCGTCCACCTCGCGAGGCTTGGCCCCTCGCGAGGGTCTTGAGCCTTGTGTTGACGAAGATGGGCCATGTTGGGCCCCCACTCGAGCCACGCCGCAGGCCGCAGGCAGGCAAGTCTGGGGACCCCCGTTCCCAGAACACCGACAGTAGCCCCCGGGCCCAAGGCGCGCACGGACTTGGCCGTGCCGAGAGGCGAAAGGGTAAGGGCGAAGCGCCGCGGGCCCTAACAGCCTGCGGCCTCGGGCGCCGCGTGGCGGTTGATTGGACGTGGGCGCTTTTGCAACTGCGCAGGATACTAAAGGCGTGGCATCTGCTCGGGCTTTGTTCCTCTCCTTCTTCATCCGCTGCTCAGATCCCCTTCCTTGCGCTTCTTCTTCCTTCCTCCAAGCTTCCAGATCTGCTCCACCCGCTCGTCCCAGGTAGCCATGGCGCCTCGCCGGACCCCGGCCGAAGCTTGGTTCTCGCCTGCTTTGGATTCGCCCAATCGTGTCGAAGGTGAGCCTCGCCCTACTGCACCGGATGGCCGCGGCGTATTGCATTGACGGGGCGCAGATGTTCAAGGTCGGCTCCGATGCCCCTGAAGGCCAAGGGAGCACCTTCTATCCTTTCTTCGTGAGCTCCATTGCAGCGGGCCTGGTACCTCCCTTTTCTGAGTTCTTCCTCGCCGTCCTCCGCCATTACAACTTGCAAGCTTTGCATCTCCACCCCAACTCCGTCCTTCTCTTAGCGATCTTCGCCTACTACTGCGAGGCGCATGTGGGGGTGCAGCCTTCAGTGGCCTTGCTGCGCCACTACTTCTACCTCCGGACCTCCAAAGGTTCTCCTTCGGCGTGCGCGGGCTTCGTCGCGTGCGGCAGCTCCATGGCCATCTCGAATCCGGGGAAGAGGATCGAGGACTTCCGGAGCAAGTGGGTGTTGGTTGATGCCGGGTGCGTCGACCCTCGGTTGGCCCTTCCCATGGAGCCGGCCGTGAGCTCGGAAGACTGGTGCCGGGCGGAGCTCACGGATCCCCGCGCGAAGTCAGTGCTGGCGAAGATGGACGCCGATCTGAAGCCGGCCAACTTGGCGGCGGCGAAGCTGACCGGGGCGTCGTTGCTGAGGGAGTTCCTAGAGCATCAACTGGCTCCGCTTCGGCAGTATTCTCCTCCAATGTGGAGGCCTCACCCGAGTCCCGCAGCCGTGGGCGAAGGGGACGTGACTGCGGTTCTCCAGTCCCTGGTCGGGGGCGAGGCAGCAATGCTGGAGGGTGCGCCTTCGCCCTTGTTCCTCCGCGACGATTGGGAGCAAGTGGTGGAGTCCATGCCCGTCTTCGACGGGGACGGGCTCGTGCCTGCGGTGGCTCCCGAGGATCTGGTGAATGTGTCTTCCGGCGACTCCAGCGGAGGTGGGGGCGAGGAGGAGCAGGGGGCAGGCCCCGACTCTGAGGCGACCGACGGAGAGTCTAGGACTCCCTTGCTCCAGCGCAAGCCCCGTGCTCTCCGCCTTTCGCTGAGTGATGATGATGACGACAACGACGTGCTGGGCAGCGGGAGCTCGCCTCCGGTCCCGAAGAAGGGCAGGACCGGGTTGATTCCCCGCGGGTCCGCCCTGACTCCGGGGCGAACCGCGGACGCGCCTTCTGCTTCCGAGGTCGACCCCTCCAGCCGGCTCTCCGGCTTCAAGTTTGGCAGGAGACCACCGGAGCTTTCTGCCGACGACCTGTAAGCGCTTAATCCCTGATTCCTGGTTTCTTGTTCCGCTGACGAGGCTTGACGATCACTTCTCCTGAGCAGGCTGGCGCCCGCGACAAAGAAGCTGAAGGGGGCTCCTGAGGCCCCGGCTGCGACGACACCTCCACCTGCAGGGGAGGGCGACCGCGACGCACAGGCTCCCCCTGCCCACTCGCCCTTGCGGGGCTTGGCTGATCTGGCTGGGGCCGCAGCCCCCATGGCTCGGTCGACCCCAGAGGTGCCCTTGTCTGGTGCTGCTACTACAGCTGGGGAGACGCAACAGACTCCGCCTCGGGATACTGCAGCCTCACCGCCGCTACCTTCTCCTCCCGTTCCACCGGCTGCTGGTTCCGGGACTCCTCCTGCTGCCCCGAAGTGCCCTGATGCTTCCCCGCCTTCTTCTTCCATCCTGGAGCGAGCTGTTGCTGGACTGGACCGGCTGCGGCAGGATCTTCTAGGCGCCGACCCTCGCCTGGTGGCCGGGTGCCTGGAGCTGGCCTCGGGGTGGATTCGCTCCGACGCCTTGATCCGGGCAGCACTGGTTCAGGCCTCGACGGCCTGTGACGAGGAGAAGGAGGCTACCCTCGAGGCGAAGGCTGCCCGTGACGCGGCCCTGGAAGAGGCGGCTGGAATCCGCGGCCGCTGCAAGGAGCTGGAAGACGAGTTGCAAGGCCTGCGTGGTCAGGTTGCAGAGGAGACCCGCCTTCGCCAAGAGCAGGAGAAGGAGGTGAAGGCTCGCGAGGCGGCGCTCGAGGACCGGGAGGCGAAGCTCAAGAAGCGCCGCAGCCACCTAGGTGCGCTGAAGAAGGAGCTAGAGACGACGAAGGCCGAGCTGGACGCCAAGGCCTAGGTCCTTGCCGAGGATCGCGTGGCCTTCGCGGACATGGAGAAGGATGCCCGCGCTTCGTTGAAGACGCTTTACGAGAGTGGCCTGGATTGCCCGCTGGCTGGCGACGGGGACGGCCCTGCCAAACTGCTTCCCTTCTTGGTGAAGGCTCTTGGAGATGTCGCCCTCGGACTCGTCCCCACGGTCGAAGCCGAGGCGCGCGTCCTGTCTTCCGCCGCGCTGATGCGGGTTTTCGCCCATGTCTACCTTCGCGACCCCAGCGCCGACCTTGACAGCCTGCTGGAGCCTGTGAGCGGCGAGGGCGCCGCTGCTGCTGTCGAGGCCGTGAAGGGGCGCGCGGAGGCGCTGCTGGGGAAGTTCCGGGCCTTCAGCACCAAGCCGAAGCGAGGTGCTGCCGGCTCTACTACCCCACAAGGTGAAGCCACTCCACGCGACTCCGCTGCCGACAAGTGACTCCGCTATCGTTCCTGTTCTTCTTTCTATTCCTGCACATGCACGACGCCTCGAGGAGGCATTTAAATTTGCGTTTGGAACCAGGGCGACATTATGGGTTGTAATATTCGCTTTTAAGTTCCTTGAATTTTATGTTCCTCTTCCCTACTTGCTTATGCTCTACGCCGGCAGAGCCCGGCCACGCGCATGCCTCACCCAGCATCAGCCCTGACCGGAAACCAGGACGGGACCAAAGGAATGAGGGGCCACGTGACAAGTTAGGCTCATGAGTCGCGGTGCTCAGGAGTCCCCCTTAGTGCACGAGCAACAAGTAGGGAAGCGTGATGTAGGTGCGTTTCCGTTCTACGTCTGCAGAGCCCGACCCCGCGCGTACCTCACCCAGGATAGCCTTTCGGAACTAAGGAGTGAGGGGCTACGGGGCCAGTTAGGCTCCTGAGTCGCGATGCTCAGGAGTCCCCCTTGACGCGCGAACAACAGGTGGCGAGATGAAATGCAGGCGGGGCTACCGTTCTACGTCTGCAGAGCCCGACCCCGCGCATACCTCACCCAGCATAGCCTTTCGGAACTAAGGAGTGAGGGGCTACGGAGCCAGTTAGGCTCCTGAGTTGCGATGCTCAGGAGTCCCCCTTGACGCGCAAACGGGCTTCATACCTTGGCTCCGCTCAGGGAGAGACGCGCGACGAACCAGGCCCAAGGGGCCTGGCTGGGGCATATGGCTGGGCGTGACCCAGTCGTAGCCCCCGTGCCCAGCCCCCTCGCGCGGCGCTCCCGGGGGGAGGCATTGCGATGAGGCCGGCCACTGAGCTCGGGGCTCCCTGAGGTTAACGCGGCCCGGAGGCCACCCTCAGTTGTTTATCACCAGCGCGGAGCATAGCGCTTCCGTATGTGTACGGGCATAGCCGCTCCTCGGTAGTGTCGTCAGCCAGCGCGGAGCATGGTGCTTCCACTGGTACGTGGGAGGGGGCTCCCCTCCGGAAGGAGCCCCCGGGGCGTGTACAGCCCCGCCCTGACACGTGGCTGGCACGATAGAGCTAGGTGAGGTGTATCTGGGCACCCGTGAGCCAGCGCGGGTCTCACGAGGCCCTACCTCTAGGCGGGTTGTGCCTGGCACTGGTCTTGAGATGTGTCCCTGCAAAATCTGGTTAGATGCCGGCACTCTACGTCCTCGGGTCCCGGCCCTCGAGCTTGTCTCAGCCGTCGCTGGTATGCCAGGTCGCGATGCCGTGGACAAGGCCAGAGGGTGAGGGCTGGAGAGCCAGTAAGAGCCCTGAGTCGCGATGCTCAGGCACCCCCCTTTAACGCGCAAGTGGTCGACATGAAGAAGAAGAGGTGCCGCGGACGGCCTCGAGTAATGATGCACAATTGGAAATAAGCGCGGAAGGGATACATGCCGCTGGGCCTAGCCCGAGTGGCCTGGGGATGATGCAGCCCGAGGGGCGCCCCCAGCAAAGCAAGCTAGCGACTGAGAAGATAAAAAGGGATACATGCCGCAGGGACAAACCCACGTGGCCTGGGAATGACGCAACCCTGGGAGGGCGCTCCCAGCTGAGAATGAAACTTGAAAGATGTCACCTGAAGACGTCGTCGGTGCAGTGGCGTTGGTGCAGTGGCGTTGGTGCAGTAGACTCGGTGGGCCGCGGAAGCTGATCCTCACGAGCCCCCAGGCCCGGGGGCCTCGGGAGGCTCCGGAGGCACTGGTGGCTCCTCGTGAGCAGCCTCCATCTCCGCCAGGGCTGCGGAACGCCTGCCTTCTTGCGCCTCGAAGATGCTCCTCATGATGCGCTGGTACGCCGTAGCCACGCTCGGCAGGCCATAAGGCATGCGAACATAGCTGTGGGGTGGTCCTTCGCAGCGCCCCACTTGTGAGGGCCAGAGGCGCTCCGTCGTGGCGATCTGATTGAGCCCTGGTACGTCAACGCAGACGCGCAGCCCACCATCCTCGCCTGGATGGGGAGCCACAGCTGGTGGGCGACGGCAACCTCTCATGATCCTCGACTCCTGTAGTTCTTGAATGGTCTTGCTAACAAACTCCTGCTGGTCTGACCTTCCTCCCCTGGCTTCCTTCCGAGGGAAGCGTGCTTCGAAACACGCCTCCACATGGTGCCCCTGCGCCTCCCTCGTGACCTTGGCGAGGTCGGTGGCCCTCCAGGTGAGAGCCCCTGAGCCCTGTCTGAGGAGGGCGCCGGACGCGCTTCCCTATGCGATTGAAGGAGGGTCCCCCTGGGCAGACGCGGGCCTTGAAGGGCCTGCCTCCTGAGGGTCTGAGCCTGACGTTGTCTTCTTCTTCTTGGGGGTGGTCTCAGGAAGCCTCCTGCTTCCGCGATCTGGGTCTTCTAGTGACGCGGCCTGGAAGGCTCGCTCCAGGGCACACACTGCATCCTTCTCTTGACATGGCACCGTGATGACGCCACCGCTTCCTGGCATCTTGAGGACGTTGTAGCCATGGTGAGTCACGGCCATGAACTTGGCCAGCGCCGGGTACCCGAGGATGGCGTTGTACGGCAGGCGGATGTGGGCGACGTCAAAGTCGATGAGCTCGGTGCGGTAGTTGTCGTAGGTGCCGAAGGTGACTGGGAGGTGGACCTGCCCGATCGGGACTGTGGAACCGTCGGTGACTCCGGAGAAGGGCTTGGTTGGCTAAAGCTGGTCATAGGGCACTTGGAGGCTGTTGAACGTTTCCACGGACAAGACATTGAGCCCTGCCCCTCCGTCGATGAGGGTCCTGGTGACCAGAACGTTGCTGATGACTGGGGAATAAAGCATTGGGAGGACTCTGGCTGTGGCTGCACACTTGAGCTGGTCTGCTGAGCTGAACGTGATGGTGCAGGCCGACCACCTGAGGGGACGCGTTGCTTCGAGCTTGGGGAGAACTGCATTCACTTCGCGAGCAAACTGCTTGAAGATACGTTGAGAGGCTGGGGCTTGAGCTCCACCCAGGATGCAGGCGATGGCGCGAGGCTCCTGGAAGCCCCCAGCCCCCTCGTCTTGGTGGCGGTCTTCATTCCTTCTCAGCTGAGGCGGCAACGGCGGCAGGCCTGGGTTGCCATGAGGGCGATCCTCACGAGGCTGATCCCTCCAGTCCCCCTCGCGAGGCGGGTCGCGCCAGCAGTCCTCGCGAGGTTGGTCACGCCAGCCTAGACGTGGGCCACGGTCTTCCCAGCGTCCCGGGTTCCTTCCTCCTCCTCGGCCGTAACCCCGGTCAGCACGGTCAGGGCGTCGGCCGACTCTTCCTTCTCGCACGGCGCGGAGTTCTTGGCATTCATTGGTGTTGTGGGTGTGGAGGTCGTGGTACACACAGTACCGGCTGCCCTTGGAGGATTCAGGCAGATCCTTGCCCCGCTTGGTGTCCGGTTCTGCCACGAGCACGGCAGCCCCTTGCGCTTCACGTCCTTGGCCTTGGGCTTCTTCTCTTCTGGGTCTACGACAGGCAGCTCGAGGAGGGAGAGGCGTCCCTCCTCAGCTCTGGCGCACTTGGTTGCCAGGTTGAACAGCTCCAGGGAGGTGCAGAGGTCTTCATGCATCGCCAGCTCCTCCTTCATCTTGACGTCGCGCACGCCATCGGAGAAGGCCGAAATGATGGCTTCTTCAGACACCCTGGGGATCTTGAGGCGCACACTGTTGAAGCGCTGGATGTACTTCTGCAGGGTCTCTCCAGGTTGCTGCTTGATGCGGCGCATGTCGCTCACGGCGGGAGGCCGGTCGCGGGTACCTTGGAAGTTGGCGATGAAGCGAGTACGCATCTGGTCCCAGGAGGAGATCGTGCCTGGGGCCAGGTTCAGGAGCCAAGTGCGAGCACCTTCCTTCAGTGCCATGGGGAACCAGTTCGCCATGACCTTCTCGTCCCCGCTGGCAGCTTCGATTCCCAGCTCGTAGAGCTGGAGGAACTCCGTGGGATCAGTTGTGCCGTCGTAGCGAGGAGGCAGGTCCGGCTTGAACTTGCCGGGCCACGCGACGCTACGCAGCTCGGGGGTGTAGGCGCGGCAACCAGCGGTGGCCGCGGGAGGTTTTGGTTGAGGGAGAGCTTGGCCTTGCGGGTCCCCTTGCGCTACAGCTGGGAGCAGCGCGGGGTCTTGACGTGCCGGAGCTGGAGCAGGGTCTCGGCGAGCCGGGGCCGGGAGCGCCCGGGCGGCCTCTTGCGGTCGCGGGACTTCGTGGCAGCTCCGTTCCTGCTGGGCCGACGCATAACGGAGCGGGTTCCGTCCAGGAGCTGCGCGCCTTGGGGCCATGGCGTCTTCTTGGAAAGGTGGCAGCTGGAACGCCCCCGGGGCTTCATTGCCTACGCGGGGCGGAGTGCGGCGCAGTGGGGCAGAAGGCGCGGGAGAGCCCCCTGCGGCGCGGACGAGCTCGGCGACGCGGTCGAGACACTCCTCGTAGACGTCGTCGACGGGGCGGTAACGCAGGAGCTCGTTCGCCGCGATGAGCGCAGCTCGAGCCTCCAAGGGCGCGCGAAGCGCGTGCGACGAAGAACCGGCCGGGGTGAGCGACGGAGTGGCGGTGCGGCCATCCCGCCGCACGGATGGGTGCTGAGAGGATGCTTGCTGCTCGTTCCCCGCCGGGCCGGTGGCGGCGTTGACGGCGGGCGACGGGGAACGACGAGGACGCCCACCGACAGGGGCCGTCTGGACGGCGCGGGAAGCGATGGCGGCTCGGCGCTCGGCGCAGGCCCGACGGGCGTCAGACATGGATGCGGTGGTCGGAGGAGAGCGAAGCGGTGGAAGGCTTATTCAGGCGCACCCCTACCTGGTGCGCCAAATGTCGGATTCTGAGGTTCCGGCAGACCCTTAAGGTTCGAACTCTGGGGTGCGCGCGGAGATCGAGCCCTCTACCTCTCCGTCCCGCAAGGATCTAAACTACTGCAAGAACAACACATGAGACACAGGGTTTATACTGGTTCGGGCCACCATTGTGGTGTAATACCCTACTCCAGTGTGGTGGGTGGATTGCCTCTTGGGCTGATGAGGAAGAACAGTACAAGGGAGAACAGACTCGCGAGGGCCTGTTCTTGGTTAGGGGATGAACTACTAGGGGGAGTTCAATCGCCCTTCTCTCTCTCTCTCTCTCTCTCTACTTGCTCTAGATACTGAATCAGATTGGGCTCGGTTCAGTTGCCTCTACTCTGTGGGTGGCTGGTCCAATTTATAGGCAAAGGCCCTGGGCCTCTTCCCAAATATTGAGCGGGAAGGGCGCCAACAATTGGCCAATTTGAAGGGGAACATCGGGTACACTTATCCTGACTAAAGTTGGTCTTCGCCTGCCAAAGGTTCTGGTGATGACGCCGGCTTGGGCTCCACAGTGACTTCCTCCTTGTCGTGGAGCTGGTCTTGGTCTCGTTGCACCGAAATGGGTGCCTTTGCTTGATCCTCTCGCCTGCGCTTGCCCCCTTTGCACCAAAGAGGAAAGGGAGGACACTGCGCGGGCTGGCGCCCGCCTGGCACCCTTGGTCGTCATGGCTTGCGTCATGGGCACCTCGTGAGGTACCCCACCTTGATCTCTCCGCCTCCTCGCGAGCCAGCCCGAGGAGGCCGTGCTGGAGGAAGCGCCGTGTCGTATGCCTCGCGAGGCTTGGCCCCTCGCGAGGGTCTTGAGCCTTGTGTTGATGAAGATGGGCCACGTTGGCCCCCCACTCAAGCCACGCCGCAGGCAGGCAAGTCTGGGGACCCCCGTTCCCAGAACGCCGACAGCGGTGCCCGTGGGGCACGGACTGGAGGGGTGCTCCTTCAATGGACCCAGGTCACGAAACCTTTGAACGGCTAGGACAGAAATACTCGCGAGGGTGCCCGGCCGCCCCTTCCCCTCGCAAGGCCTTGCATAAGAGAAATCGAGGCAGGAGAGTGAAAAAGTCGAAGAACCATAAGTCAAAGGTGGCAATAGCTCCAATAAAACTTCGAATGAGAATGAACAAGCCAATTGCGGAAAGCAAATGAAAAAGCCGTGTCCGGCACCTAATATAGTCTTCGACGTCTTCTCACCAGCGCGGAGCTAAGTGCTGCCACTTGGCGTGGGAGGGAGCCCCAGGCCTTAGGCCGGCGCTCCTGAGACTCCGGGGCGTGTACAGCCCCACTCATTATTACGTGAGAGTGTCATGGGAGGCGAGCTTCATAGGCGTTGGCCTTCTTCACAGGCTCCGGGCCTTTTCCAAAACGCGATAGCTTCACAGGCAGTCGCCTTCTTCACAGGCTCCGGGCCTTTTCCAAAACGCGATAATCTTCACAGGCGTTCGCCTTCTTCACAGGCTCTGGGCCTTTTCCAAAAAGGATGGTCTTCACAGGCGTTCGCCTTCTTCACAGGCTCTGGGCCTTTTTAGGGGTAGAACCTCCGGAGGTGCTGGATGTTCCACGCGTTCTGGATCGGCACCCCCTCCTGAGTCTCCAAGCGCGCGGAGCCGGGCCTGGAAACATGAACAACCTTGAACGCGCCCTCCCACATGGGAGAGAGCTTGTGCAGTCCCTCCCTGGAGAGGACCCGCCTGAGCACGAGGTCTCCTACATCGAGAGTTCTGGGGCGGATGTGGCGGCAGTGATATCGTCGCAGCGCTTGTTGGTACCTCGCCGCCCGCAGTGTGGCTTCCCGGCGGCGTTCCTCCCCCAGCACAAGGTCCATCCCCCGCATGGCGTCCTGCTGCGCCTCGTCGAACGCCAGGACCCGCGTGGAGCGATGTCTGACCTCATGAGGGAGGACCGCCTCGGCTCCGTAGACCAGGAAGAACGGGGTCTCTCCCGTTGGCTTGGTCACGGTTGTGCGGATGGACCACAACACGGACGGAAGCTCATCGTGCCAACCTCTTCTGTAGGCCTCCAGCTTCTTCTTGAACGTCCTGGTTTTGAGGCCCCTTAGGACCTCTGCGTTGGCTCGCTCCGCCTGGCCGTTGCTTCGGGGGTGTTCCACCGAAGCATAGCATATCTGCGTCCCAAGGTTAGCACAGTATGTTTTAAAGAGGTTACTGGTGAACTGCGAACCATTGTCTGTGATGATGCGGTTGGGCACCCCGAACCGGCTCACGATGCCCCT
Organism: Aegilops umbellulata; assembly: GCA_032464435.1. Taxonomy (NCBI): domain Eukaryota; kingdom Viridiplantae; phylum Streptophyta; class Magnoliopsida; order Poales; family Poaceae; genus Aegilops; species Aegilops umbellulata. The sequence goes on from CP136058.1 coordinate 341,162,660, forward strand.
GATGAACTTGACCGCGGATCCCGCGGGGATGGTGCGGACGGCCTCTACTTCAGCCCACTTGGTGAACTTGTCCACGGCGACGTAGAGGTAGAGCTAGCCCCCTGGCGCCCGAGGAAACGGGCCCAAGATGTCCAGCCCCCAGACTGCGAATGGCCACGAAAGGGGTATAGTCTGGAGGCCTCCCGCTGGCTGATGGATCTGCTTGGCGTCGAACTGGCGGCCTCACAAGCCTTCACTAGTTCGAGGGCGTCATTGAGTGCGGTGGGCCAATAAAACCCACTGTGAAACGCCTTGCCGACGAGGGTCCGTGATGATGAATGATGCCCACAGTCCCCGCCGTGTATGTATTCCAACAGTTCCTTTCCTTGCTCCCTGGAGATGCAGCGCAGGGATACATCGTTTGTCGCTTCCGGTAGAGCTCTCCATCCCTGATGCAGTATGTCATGGCCTGCCGTGCCACACGCTCTGCTTCCTCCTCCTTCTCCGGTAGGGTCCCTTGTGTTAAATAACTCCGGAGCTCCGTGATCCAGCACCCCTCCTGAGGCTCCATCGTCAGGAGCAGGCGCGCCCCTGAGGCCGGGCCACAGACCGGGGCTCCTGAGGCAGGCGGCTGGGGGAGCTCTTCTCGAGGCTGAGTCGTGTTTGATAACGACGGCAGGGCTGAGGGTTTGAAGAGCCGCTCCTCGAAGACGCCAGGCTCCTGAGGTAGTCGCCTGGACACCCGTCTGGCGATGTTGTCGGCCTCCTGGTTGGTGCCACGGGGTACATGTTTCAACTCCAGCCCCCAGAACTGCTTCTCCATCTTACGGACCTCTGGAAGGTAGGCCTCCATGTGCTCATCCTTCGGCTCGTACACCTTATTGGAGAAATTGACGAGGAGCTGCGAATCGCCCTTGATGGTGAGGCGTTTCACCCCCAGGGCAACTGCGGCCTTCAAGCCCGCTATTAGACCTTCATACTCCGCTATGTTGTTGGAGACCTTTTCGCCTTGCCGGAAACAGAGCTGTACTGCGTAGTAGAGCTTGTCCTGAGTGGGCGATATAAGCACCGCCCCAGCCCCAGCACCATGCCTGGAGAACGCCCCATCGAAGTACATGACCCAGACTTCCGGTGCCTCGCTCCCCGGGGAGAGGGACCGATCCTCGTCATCCTTGAGGCCTGGTGCCTCCATCCATTCTGCCACAAAATCCGCTAATGCTGCTCCTTTGATGACCCTGGTCGTGCTGAATTCAAGCTGGAACGCTTGCAGTTCTATGTTCCACTCGGCGACCCTTCCGGCTGAGTTGGAGCTCCTGAGCACCCTCTCCAAGGGGTATGACGAGACGACCTTGATGGGGTGACCCTGAAAGTAGTGCCGCAGCTTGCGCGAGGCCACCAGTAGCGCGAGAAGGAGCTTCTGAGGCATGGGGTACCGTGCCCTCGCGTCCCGCAATACCGTGCTGACGAAGTACATGGGATGCTCAACAAGGCTGGGTGTGCCAATGCTTGTGGTGCCCTCCGGAGACGATTGCGCCTCCGGAGGCGATGAGGCCTCCGGAGGCTGACCATCTGGGTGTGGAGCTCCTTCCACCTCTGGTGCGCTCCTCTGCGGCGGTTGATTCTCCTCAGCTGCCGTGGCGGTTTCTGCGGGCCTTCTTTGTTCCTGTTTTGCCTTGTCCCGGGCTGCAGCTGCGGTTTTGATTCGACGCTGCTCCCTAACCGCCACTAGAGCTGCACTGGCAGAGTAAGGAGTGGTGGCGAGGTAGAGCACCAGGGGCTCCTGAGGGCGCGGGGCCACCATGACCGGAGGGATGGTCAGGTATCTCTTGAGATCTTGGAATGCCTTGTCGGTCTCTTCAGTCCATTCAAAAGGCCCCTTTTTCTTCATTAGCTGGAAGAAAGGCAACGCTCGCTCCCCCAGCCTGGGGATGAAGCGCCCTAGCGCGGTCACGCGTCCAGTGAGCTTCTGCATTTCTCTGAGGGTCTTTGGCGGGCTCATGTCCTCGACCGCCTTGACCTTCTCCGGGTTGGCCTCGATGCCTCGGTGGGACACGAGGAAACCCAAGAGCTTGCCTGAGGGGACCCCGAACACACACTTCTCTGGGTTGAGCCGCAGGTTCACCGCGTCGAGGCTCGCGAAGGTTTCCTCCAAGTCTTGTATCAGGGTCTTGGCCTCCCGAGACTTCACCACAATGTCATCGACGTAAGCCTCGAGATTCTTCCCGAGCTGCCGGCCTAAGGTGATGTGCATCAACCGCTGAAAGGTCGCCCCTGTGTTTCGTAGCCCGAATGGCATGCATGTGTAGCAGTACACCCCACACGGGGTTAGGAAGGCTGTCTTCTCGACGTCTTCTACTGCCATCTTGATTTGGTGATACCCAGAGAAGGCATCCAGGAAGCATAGCAGGTCGCATTCCGCGGTGGAATCGATGATCTGATCGATGCGGGGGAGCAGGAATGGATCTTGCGGCCATGTCTTGTTGAGGTTGGTGAAGTCGACACACATGCGCTCCTTGCCTCCCTTCTTTGGCACAACGACAGGGTTGGCCAACCAATCTGGGTATCGGACCTCGCGAATAACCCCAACAGCTTCTAGTTTACGAGTCTCTTGGACGATGAAGGCCTGCTTCTCTGTGGACTGCCGCCTCGCCTTCTGCTTCACGGGGCGCACATTGGGGCACACGTTGAGGTGATGCTCGATTACACTCCTAGGGATCCCCGCCAACTGGTCAGGCTCCCAAGCGAATACCTTCTTGTTTGCGTGCAGGAACCTGACAAGGGCTTCCTCCTGCTCGGGCTCGAGGCTGGCGCCTATGGTGAAAGTGGCACTGGTGGACCCGTCCTCATCGACGGGTATCTGCTTGGTTTCTGCCTTGTCTTGGGTGAACAACTGCTTCTTCTTCGCGGGTGCAGCCCCCTTGGGCTCGGGGGTGTAACACCCCGGATGTAACTTGCCATAATTGTAACTTCAACTCTGGCCATTTTCGGCAATGTGATATAATATTCCCTCCGTGGTTGGGTTTCCCTTCGTTTTGCTTTTTGTTCATGTCATGCATTTATTATCATGTCATCATGTGCATCGCATTTGCATACGTGTTCATCTCATGAATCCGAGCATTTTCCCCGTTGTCCGTTTTGCAATCCGGCGCTCCTATGTTCCCCAGCGTCCCCTTTTACCTTTTTCCGTGAGTGGGTATTAAACTTTCTCGGAATGGACCGAGGTTTCCCAAGCGGCCTTGGTATAGCACCGGTAGATCGCCTGTCAAGTTTCGGGTCATTCGGAGGTCGTTTGATACTCCAACGGTTAACCGGGTAACCGTGAAGGCCTCGTGTGTGTCGCAGCCCAAAACCCCTCCAAAACAGCCCAATAACCCATCTAAGTCACTCCCATGTCCATTGCCGTTCGATCACGATCGTGTGGGCGAAAACCGCACTCCATTTGGAGCTTCCTAGCCCCCTCTACCTATAAATATACCCCCTCTCCCGAAATTTGCGGATGAATCCACCCTAACCCTAGTCAAACTCCTCTCCCGCCGCCACCGGACAAAAATCCGGGCAACGGACGTGTCTGCCCGCTCCGCCGGACCAACCAGGGGCCGCCACGTGTCCCCGGGCGGTCCCCAGCTCGCCGCCGACCCCACGGGCCCGCGAGGCCCGTGCGGGGCCCTCCCGGCCCGCAGCCCGCCGCCCGCGCCCGAGGCGCTCCGCGCCGCCGCCTGGCGCCGCCCGCCGCTGCCTCCGCTCCGCTCCGCCAGCCGCCGCAGCGCCTCTGCCGCCCGCGCCGGCCATCGCCGCCCGGCCCCAGGCGCCGCCTCCGCTCCGCTCCGCCAGCCGCCGCGACCCGCCGCCTCGCCGCTGCAGCGCCTCCGCCGCCCGGCCCCGCTGCCGCCCTGCCGGCGCCGGATCCGACGTGGCCCGGCCAGATCCGGCCGGCCCCGTTCCGCCAGCGCCCCCCGACCTCCGCCGCCTTTTCCCGTCCTCTCCGACACCATCTCCGGTGAGCAGCGCCGCCTGCCTCGGTTCGCGCGCCGACGAACCCTAGGTTATTTTCACCAAGTCATTTTTCTGCAGAGGGTTTTGTTGCATGTTCATCGCACCATAACTTGCTGCATACTGCTCTGTTTCGTGCGTGTAATATGTCAAATTGTTCGCCTCGATGAGTTCATCATTTCATCTCATTGCATCATTTTCATTTGAGCTCATCTTGATGCCCGAAATGCTGTTAGAAGAGGGCTATGTGATGTTAGTTTCAGATCTGTTTCAGAACATGCACTTTTGTCATTTTTGCCATGATTGATGTGTGCACCCTATGAATTGGAGCCCTACATGTGTTTTGTAATATGCCATGCCATCTTTACAGGGGTGTATGCCATGTAGTTTTGTGATCTTTGTGGTGACTAGCACAAGCAGGCAAACTAGGGATCATAATGTTGCTGATTTCAGAGACTTAGTAATTTTACTGTCATGTTCTGCTGTTATTTTTATGCCATGTGTTCATGTTGTTTCAGAGAGATCTATGCCTCTTTTGAGCATGATCAGTAAGGGTGTTTTGAGCATATGGATTTTCTCTATCCATCCATGCCTTTGTTGGTAATTATGGAGTGCCATAGCTTGAGTCAATCGAGCTCTACTTTTGCTATAAAATGTTACTGGCAGATTTTTTACATGTTATTCGATTTTGCCAAGCTTGTTGTAGTATATGCTTGCATGATATGATGTTATTTTTGCCATGTCTAGCTTCTATGCCATGTCTTCTTGATGGATGTATGCTTATTTTATCATTTAATGCTCTGTAGTGAGTGCATCGAGCTCACGAACATGCCTACTTGTTATCTGTTTTCGACATGTCCAGTTTTCTGCTAAGTCTGAAACCTGTAACGAAACTTGCTTATTTGACATGGGTGTTATTATATTTTCTGATCCCTTTTGTCTCATGGTCAGTAAGGGACTTTTGTTAAGTTCTTTGAGTAGATTCAGGCCATGCCTTATTTTGCTATGTCCTGTTCCTGTAGCATGTCGTTTGCTTGCTCTAAACATGTCATCCTGATGTTAATTTCTGGCATGTTATTTTCACTAAGTCTGTGAACCTGTTATCTTTTGCACTTTTGCCATGCGTGTTTGAACCTGTTGTGGTGTGATTTAGCCGTAGCTCAGTGTTCATCTTTTGTCAATCATCTTGAGTAGATTACTTTAATATGCTTTTCTTGTACGTTTGGGTGCAGTTGCTTAATTTCTTGTTGCTTGCTAAGTAGCATCATGCTGTTAATGGCAGAATCTTGTCATTCTTGTTTTGCTTGTCATTTGCAAACCGTGCATCCGATTCCGGTGATCTTTATATCGATTTCAACCGAAATCACCTCACCTATCCAGTGGAATACTTGGTTTGCCAAGATTATGCCTTGTTCATCATTTTTCCTTCCAGAGCATTCATATGCATTGCATATCACATCTCGCATATCATGCCATGTTTTGCATCATGTTGTTTGTGCATTGCATCGTGGTTGATAGTTGTTCCTTTGCTTGTGTTCTTGTCTTGGGTAGAGCCGGGAGACGAGTACGTGAACGAGGAACCTGTCGAGAACGCTTACGAGGATCAAGCTTTCGACAACTCCGAGAACCTTGCAGGCAAGATGACCATACCCTCGAAATCACTTCTATCTTTGCTTGCTAGATGCTCGCTCTTTGCTATGCCTATGCTGCGATACCTACCACTTGCTATTTCATGCCACCCATATTGCCATGTCAAACCTCTAACCATCCATGCCCTAGCAAACCGTTGATTGGCTATGTTACCGCTTTGCTCAGCCCCTCTTATAGCGTTGTTAGTTGCAGGTGAAGATGAAGTTTGTTCCTTGTTGGAACATGGAGATGTTGTTCCTTGTTGGAACATGTTTACTTGTTGGGATATCACAATATCTCTTATTTAATTGATGCATCTATATACTTGGTAAAGGGTGGAAGGCTCGGCCTTATGCCTGGTGTTTTGTTCCACTCTTGCCACCCTAGTTTCCGTCATACCGGTGTTATGTTCCTTGATTTTGCGTTCCTTACACGGTTGGGTGATTTATGGGACCCCCTTGACAGTTCGCTTTGAATAAGACTCCTCCAGCAAGGCCAAACATTGGTTTTACCATTTGCCCCCTAAGCCTTTTTCCTTGGGTTCTGCAGACTCAAGGGTCATCTTTATTTTAACCCCCCGGGCCAGTTCTCCTTCGATTGCTGGTCCAAACTAGAGCCCTTTGCAGCGCCACCTCGGGGCAACTTGAGGTCTGGTTTTAGTTGTACGGACTGTTCATCCGGATGTGCCCTGAGACCGAGATATGTGCAGCTCCTATCAGGATTTGTCGGCACAACCGGGCGGCTTTGCTGGATTTGTTTTATTACTGTCGAAATGTCTTGTAGTCCGGGATTACGAGACTGATCGGGTCTTCCTGGTAGAAGGAATATCCTTCGTTGACCGTGAGAGCTTATAATGGGCAAAGTTGGGACACCCCTGCAGGGTATTATCTTTCGAAAGCCGTGCCCGCGGTTATGAGGCAGATGGGAATTTGTTAATGTCCGGTTGTAGAAAACCCGAAGTTGACCTTAATTAAAACACATCAACCGCGTGTGTAACCGTGATGGTCTCTTCTCGGCGGAGTCCGGGGAGTGAAGACGGTGTTGGAGTTATGTTTGACGTAGGTTGTTCTAGGATCACTTCTTGATCACTTCTAGCTTCACAACCGTGCTCTGCTTCTCTTCTCGCTCTCTTTTGCGTTGTAGCCACCATATATGCTAGTCGCTTGCTGCAGCTCCACCTCACAACCCCATCCTACCTTTAAGCTTAAATAGTCTTGATCTCGCGGGTGTGAGATTGCTGAGTCCCCGTGACTCACAGATTCTACCAAAACAGTTGCAGGTGCCGACGATGCCAGTGCAGATGAGGCTTCCGAGCTCAAGTGGGAGTTCGACGAGGAACGTGGTCGTTACTATGTGTCTTTTCCTGATGATCAGTAGTGGAGCCCAGTTGGGACGATCGGGGATCTGTGTAGCATTTGGGGTAGTCTTCTTTCATTTTGGTTCCGTAGTCGGACCTTGAGTGTAATCTGGATGATGTATGTTTATTTATGTATTGTGTGAAGTGGCGACTGTAAGCCAACTATGTATCTCTTTCCCTTATGTATTACATGTGTTGTGTGAAGATTACCTCACTTGCAACATTGCTTTCAATGCGGTTATGCCTCTAAGTCGTGCTTCGACACGTGGGAGATATAGCCGCATCGAGGGCGTTACAAGTTGGTATCAGAGCCTTCCCCGACCTTAGGAGCCCCCACTGTTTGATCATTTTTAGCGGCCGAGTTGTGTCTAGAAAAATGATTTGAGTCATTTAGGAATTATATATCGGAGAGTTTAGGAATTCTTTTTATTTCCCAGTCTCCTCATCGCTCTGGTAAGGCATCCTGACGTAGAGTTTTGACTCTTCTCTTCTCAAATTTCACTAAAAAAAATTTAGGATCACGCGGGTATCTTAGAATCGTTCCGATGGTTTTATGATGACAACATTGTCTTGGTGCCTCCTGTCAGCAGGGGTTTAGTGGAGGTGTCTCGGGGAGTTGAGCTCCGAGGTGTTGTCGTCATAATCTTATCGTTGCAGTTCTGGAATACCTGAGTTAGTACGCCGACATCGAAAATCTCTTTTGTACAGTTGTTGGTGAGATAACCCTGATAGCCCAGTACTGAGGCGAGTGCCGGAGTATTGCCATAACTCGTATAACGGATGTTTTTCGAAGGTTGAGGTAGACGATTTCCGAAGGTTTCTTGGTTATGTGTTGAAGGATGGATACAGCTGGATCTAGGTATTGTTAGTTTGGGTGATATATTTTGTGTCCCCTGTATCCCCAACACCTGATTGCATAACCAGAAAGTTTCGGGAGTTTATAAGTGGGAATTCATGTAGCTCTAGTATTTCTTCCCGCAGATATTTGGTTCGTGATTGGGTAATCCTTACCAAGTATTTGTTCACATTCGTACCTTGTTGATTTTATTCCATACCTTTTTCTAGTGGCTTCTCAACTTATGGAAGTGTGATGATTTACTTTGGAATTCATTCGTTCATTCTCGTTCGAATGTTTATTGTGAAGACTATATGTTGCAATTTCGGTCCTTTGATTCGGCTTGAATATATATCTTTTTCAAGATGCTAATGGATGTCACCCTCTTCAGGATGGCTCCGCCAACGCGTCAGAATCCGGAACGCAATGAAGGAAGTCAGGCTAACCCTCCGCCACCACCTCCGCCTCCAGAGGCATGGCAAGCCTTGATGACAGCCACCAATGCCAACGCTCAGATTCTGATTCAGCTCTTGCAAGATCGCAACCAAGGGCAAGGTAATCAAGGAAATCAAGGCCAAGGCAACAATCAGCCGCACTTCGCTTCACTCAACCAGTTCCTTGCTAATCAACCAAAGACTTTCAGCTACTGTGTCGAGGCCACAGACGCTGATGATTGGCTCGTGGACATCAACAAGCACTTCGAATGTAGCAATGTCAGACCTGAGGACTTTGTCAAGTTTGCCTCTTTTCAACTCAAGGATCAAGCTGCTGAGTGGTTCCAACAATACAAAGATTCCAGAGGAGGTCGTGTGATTACCTGGGATGATTTCCGCCGTGACTTCAAAGCTCATCACATTCCAGAAAGTGTTGTTGAGAGTAAGCGTGAGGAGTTCCGCAATCTCAAGCAAGGCAACATGTCTGTGTATCAATACAACACTCAGTTTTAGAAGCTCTCTCGTTTTGCTAAGCAAGACATCCCTGATGAGAAGAGTATGATCTACCAATTCAGGCGTGGTCTCAGAGAAGATCTGCAACTTGCTCTCGTGCTTTTTGAGCCATTAAAGTATGATGAATTCTAAAACATGGCACTGAAACAAGAAGCTGCTCAGCTCAAGTGTGAGGCATCTAAGAAGAGAGTCAGAGACGCAGTTCAGTCTTCTTCTTCCTCACTTGTGGCAGCTAAGCAACAGAAGTTCTGGTTGCCTCCTCCTCCTCCGTTCTGTCAGCCTTATCATCAGAAGAACTTAGGTGGTCGTGGATCTTCCCACCCACCCAACCCTGGCTATCAGAACAAGTCTCAGAACCAAGCTCCAAGGCCAAATGCTCCTTATCATCGTCCGCTCTCAGAAGTGACTTGCAACAAATGTCAGCAAAAGGGTCACCATGCGAACAAGTGCTTCAACCAAAGGCGCCTTCCGCCTCCTCCTCCTGTGAAATCTTCCAGCAATGCAGTGGTCAAGCATAATTTCCAGTCTGCAAAGGTGAACATGATGAATGCAGCTCAAGCGGAGGATTCTTCAGAAGTGATCATGGGTAATCTCTCAGTTAATGATATTCCTGCAAAAGTCTTATTTGATACTCGAGCATCGCATTCTTTCATTTCAAGACCTTTTGTGGCTATGCATGATTTGGGTACTCAAGTTTTGCCGAGACCTTTGTCTATTGTGTCCCCGGGTAAGCAAATGACATCTAATGTTTGTGTTCCGGATGTTTCCATCAAGATGGGCGACTATAGATTCTTGTCTAAACCAATTGTTCTTGGTGTCTCTGATATTGATCTTATTCTTGGGATGGACTGGCTTTCTAAGCACAAGGCTCAGCTTGATTGTGCTGCCAGGGAAATTCAACTGACTCACTCTTCTGACGATGTGATCATCTATGCCGCTCGTGATGATACCATTCGGTTGTTTTCTCTCAATGAGAAGGGCGAATTGGATGCTATCTCTCAGATTCCAGTCGTTTGTGAGTACCAAGATGTCTTTCCAGAAGAGCTTCCAGGAATGCCTCCTCACCGGCCAGTCGAATTCGTTATTGATCTTGAGCCTGGCACGGAACCCGTTTGCAAGCGTCCATACAAGCTTGGGCCAAAAGAGTTGAAGGAATTGAAGAAACAACTTGATGAACAAGAGCGTCTGGGTCTGATCAGACCGAGTTCATCTCCTTGGGGTTGTGGTGTTCTTTTTGTCCAGAAGAAGGATGGCACAGACCGACTTTGCGTCGATTACCGTCCATTGAACAAGAAGACAATCAAGAACAAGTACCCACTTCCCAACATCAATGAGCTATTCGAGCAACTTAAAGGTGCTAAAGTGTTCTCCAAGCTTGACCTTCGTATGGGTTATCATCAGATTCGCATTCGTGAAGAAGATATTCCCAAGACAGCATTCAGAACAAGCTTTGGTTCTTATGAATATACTGTCATGTCTTTCGGCCTTGTCAATGCTCCTCCAACTTTCTCTCGAATGATGAACTTCATCTTCAACCCCTACACCAATGAATTCGTCTTGGTCTATCTCGATGATATATTGGTCTTCTCCAAGAATAAGAAGGATCATGCCAAGCATTTGCGATTGGTGCTCGACAAGCTCAGAGAATATAAATTCTATGCGAAGTTCTCCAAATGTGAATTCTGGCTTGATGAAGTTCTTTACCTTGGGCATATCATCTCCGCCAAGGGCATTGCTATTAATCCTGAGAGAGTGTCTGCAGTTTTGAATTGGGAACCTCCTCAGAATGTCAAGCAGCTTCGCAGTTTTCTTGGACTTGCAAGCTAGTGCCGAAGATTCATTGAGAATTTCTCAAAGATTGCAAAGCCTCTTTCCAACCTCCTCCAGAAGCATGTGAAGTACGTCTGGTCTCCTGAGTGTGACGTTGCTTTCAACACTATCAAAGAGAAACTCGTCACTGCTCCAGTTTTGACTCATCCTGACGAATCCAAGCCTTATGAAGTTTTGTGTGATGCTTCTCTTCAAGGTCTCGGTGCTGTGTTAATGCAAGAGAAGAAGGTTGTGGCCTATACCTCTCGTCAGTTGAAGCCCAACGAGAAGAACTACCCCACTCACGATCTTGAGTTGGCGGCAGTTGTCCATGCATTGATAACATGGAGACATCTCTTGTTGGGAAGGAAAGTGGACATATTCACCGATCACAAGAGTCTCAAGTACATCTTCACTCAGCCCAACCTCAACCTCAAGCAAACTCGATGCGTCGAAATGATTCAAGAGTATAATCCGAGTATTGAATATACTCCAGGCAAGGCTAATGTGATTGCAGACGCATTGAGCAGGAAGGCTTATTGCAACAGCTTAATCCTCAAGCCCTTTCAACCGGATCTTTGTGAAGCTTTCCGCAAGTTGAATCTCCAAGTTGTTCCTCAAGGTTTTCTTGCCAACCTCATCGTCTCTCCTACTTTGGAAGATCAAATTCGTGAGGCACAACTGATGGATACCATGGTGAAGAAGGTGAAACGTGGTATTGACAAGGGCATTTCCAAATACAAGTGCTATCGCGTTGATGACAGAGATACTCTTTTCTTCGAGGACTGGATCGTGGTTCCAAAGGGTGATCTTCGTAAAGTCATTATGAACGAGGCGCCCAATTCTTTTCTGTCAATCCATCCTGGAAGTACGAAGATGTACCATGACCTCAAACAGTCGTATTGGTGGACTCGAATGAAGCGAGAAATTGCTCAATTCGTGAATGAATGTGATGTATGTCGAAGGGTGAAAGCAGAACACCAACGACCAGCTGGTCTACTCCAACCTCTTGCTATTCCAGAATGGAAGTTTGATCATATCGAAATGGACTTCGTGACTGGTTTTCCTAAGTCAAAGCGTGGAAATGATGCTATCTTCGTCGTCATCGACAAGCTCACCAAAGTGGCTCATTTTCTTCCTATCAAAGAGTCTATCACAGCAGCGCAACTGGCAGAGCTCTACACCTCCAGAATTGTCTCCTTGCATGGCATTCCACAATTGATCTCTTCAGACCGTGGCAACATCTTTACCTCCAAGTTTTGGGATTCTTTTCAGAAGGCCATGGGCACAAATATTCGCTTCAGCATAGCTTTCCACCCTCAAACTAGTGGACAAGTCGAGCGTGTCAACCAAATTCTTGAAGATATGCTCAGGGCTTGTGTTATCTCTTTCGACATGAAGTGGGAGGATTGTCTTCCATATGCTGAGTTCTCTTACAACAACAGCTTTCAAGTGAGCTCGGGCAAAGCCCCATTCGAGATTCTCTATGGCAGAAAGTGCCGTACTCCTCTTAATTGGTCTGAGACGGGCGAACGTCAATTTCTTGGCAACTATTTGATCTCAGAGGCTGAGGCAATGTGCAAGGTCATTCGCGAGTATCTCAAAGCCGCTCAATCGCGCCAGAAGAGCTATTACGATAGCAAACACCGTGATTTGGCATTCGAGATCGGAGACCATGTCTACCTCCGCGTCTCTCCAATGAAAGGCACTCGTCGCTTTGGTATCAAAGGGAAACTTGCCCCTAGATACGTCGGTCCTTTCAAGATCATTGGCAAACGAGGTGATCTCGCCTATCAACTCGAGCTTCCCCCCAACTTTGCAAATGTGCACGATGTGTTCCACGTGTCACAGCTTCGCAAGTGCTTCAAGACGCCTGAGCGCACCATCAACTTCGAAGAGATTGATCTTCAAGAAGATTTGTCTTATCATGAGCATCCCGTTGCTATTCTTGAAGAAACTGAGCGCAAGACTCGCAACAAGTCAATCAAATTCCTGAAAGTGAAGTGGTCACACCATTCAGACCGAGAAGCCACCTGGGAGTGCAAGGACCACCTCCGTTCCGAATATCCGGAGTTCTTTCAGTCCTAGATCTCGGTACGAGATCCTCTCGTAGTGGTGGAGTGTTGTAACACCCCGGATGTAACTTGCCATAATTGTAACTCCAACTCTTGCCATTTTCGGCAATGTGATATAATATTCCCTCCGTGGTTGGGTTTCCCTTCGTTTTGCTTTTTGTTCATGTCATGCATTTATTATCATGTCATCATGTGCATCGCATTTGCATACGTGTTCGTCTCATGAATCCGAGCATTTTCCCCGTTGTTCGTTTTGCAATTCGGTGCTCCTATGTTCCCCGGCGTCCCCTTTTACCTTTTTCCGTGAGCGGGTATTAAACTTTCTCGGAATGGACCGAGGTTTGCCAAGCGGCCTTGGTATAGCACCGGTAGATCGCCTGTCAAGTTTCGGGTCATTCGGAGGTCGTTTGATACTCCAACGGTTAACCCATCTAAGTGTTCCAGCCCAAAACCCCTCCAAAACAGCCCAATAACCCATCTAAGTCACTCCCATGTCCATCGCCGTTCGATCACGATCGTGTGGGCGAAAACCGCACTCCATTTGGAGCTTCCTAGCCCCCTCTACCTATAAATATACCCCCTCTCCCGAAATTTGCGGATGAATCCACCCTAACCCTAGTCAAACTCCTCTCCCACCACCGCCGGACAAAAATCCGGGCAGCAGACGTGTTCGCCCGCTCCGCCGGACCAACCAGGGGCCGCCACGTGTCCCCGGGCGGTCCCCAGCTCGCCGCCGACCCCACGGGCCCGCGAGGCCCGTGCGGGGCCCTCCCGGCCCGCAGCCCGCCGCCCGCGCCCGAGGCGCTCCGCGCCGCCGCCTGGCGCCGCCCGCCGCTGCCTCCGCTCCGCTCCGCCAGCCGCCGCAGCGCCTCTGCCGCCCGCGCCGGCCATCGCCGCCCGGCCCCAGGCGCCGCCTCCGCTCCGCTCCGCCAGCCGCCGCGACCCGCCGCCTCGCCGCTGCAGCGCCTCCGCCGCCCGGCCCCGCTGCCGCCCTGCCGGCGCCGGATCCGACGTGGCCCGGCCAGATCCGGCCGGCCCCGTTCCGCCAGCGCCCCCCGACCTCCGCCGCCTTTTCCCGTCCTCTCCGACACCATCTCCGGTGAGCAGCGCCGCCTGCCTCGGTTCGCGCGCCGACGAACCCTAGGTTATTTTCACCAAGTCATTTTTCTGCAGAGGGTTTTGTTGCATGTTCATCGCACCATAACTTGCTGCATACTGCTCTGTTTCGTGCGTGTAATATGTCAAATTGTTCGCCTCGATGAGTTCATCATTTCATCTCATTGCATCATTTTCATTTGAGCTCATCTTGATGCCCGAAATGCTGTTAGAAGAGGGCTATGTGATGTTAGTTTCAGATCTGTTTCAGAACATGCACTTTTGTCATTTTTGCCATGATTGATGTGTGCACCCTATGAATTGGAGCCCTACATGTGTTTTGTAATATGCCATGCCATCTTTACAGGGGTGTATGCCATGTAGTTTTGTGATCTTTGTGGTGACTAGCACAAGCAGGCAAACTAGGGATCATAATGTTGCTGATTTCAGAGACTTAGTAATTTTACTGTCATGTTCTGCTGTTATTTTTATGCCATGTGTTCATGTTGTTTCAGAGAGATCTATGCCTCTTTTGAGCATGATCAGTAAGGGTGTTTTGAGCATATGGATTTTCTCTATCCATCCATGCCTTTGTTGGTAATTATGGAGTGCCATAGCTTGAGTCAATCGAGCTCTACTTTTGCTATAAAATGTTACTGGCAGATTTTTTACATGTTATTCGATTTTGCCAAGCTTGTTGTAGTATATGCTTGCATGATATGATGTTATTTTTGCCATGTCTAGCTTCTATGCCATGTCTTCTTGATGGATGTATGCTTATTTTATCATTTAATGCTCTGTAGTGAGTGCATCGAGCTCACGAACATGCCTACTTGTTATCTGTTTTCGACATGTCCAGTTTTCTGCTAAGTCTGAAACCTGTAACGAAACTTGCTTATTTGACATGGGTGTTATTATATTTTCTGATCCCTTTTGTCTCATGGTCAGTAAGGGACTTTTGTTAAGTTCTTTGAGTAGATTCAGGCCATGCCTTATTTTGCTATGTCCTGTTCCTGTAGCATGTCGTTTGCTTGCTCTAAACATGTCATCCTGATGTTAATTTCTGGCATGTTATTTTCACTAAGTCTGTGAACCTGTTATCTTTTGCACTTTTGCCATGCGTGTTTGAACCTGTTGTGGTGTGATTTAGCCGTAGCTCAGTGTTCATCTTTTGTCAATCATCTTGAGTAGATTACTTTAATATGCTTTTCTTGTACGTTTGGGTGCAGTTGCTTAATTTCTTGTTGCTTGCTAAGTAGCATCATGCTGTTAATGGCAGAATCTTGTCATTCTTGTTTTGCTTGTCATTTGCAAACCGTGCATCCGATTCCGGTGATCTTTATATCGATTTCAACCGAAATCACCTCACCTATCCAGTGGAATACTTGGTTTGCCAAGATTATGCCTTGTTCATCCTTTTTCCTTCCAGAGCATTCATATGCATTGCATATCACATCTCGCATATCATGCCATGTTTTGCATCATGTTGTTTGTGCATTGCATCGTGGTTGATAGTTGTTCCTTTGCTTGTGTTCTTGTCTTGGGTAGAGCCGGGAGACGAGTACGTGAACGAGGAACCTGTCGAGAACGCTTACGAGGATCAAGCTTTCGACAACTCCGAGAACCTTGCAGGCAAGATGACCATACCCTCGAAATCACTTCTATCTTTGCTTGCTAGATGCTCGCTCTTTGCAATGCCTATGCTGCGACACCTACCACTTGCTATTTCATGCCACCCATATTGCCATGTCAAACCTCTAACCATCCATGCCCTAGCAAACCGTTGATTGGCTATGTTACCGCTTTGCTCAGCCCCTCTTATAGCGTTGTTAGTTGCAGGTGAAGATGAAGTTTGTTCCTTGTTGGAACATGGAGATGTTGTTCCTTGTTGGAACATGTTTACTTGTTGGGATATCACAATATATCTTATTTAATTGATGCATCTATATACTTGGTAAAGGGTGGAAGGCTCGGCCTTATGCCTGGTGTTTTGTTCCACTCTTGCCACCCTAGTTTCCGTCATACCGGTGTTATGTTCCTTGATTTTGCGTTCCTTACACGGTTGGGTGATTTATGGGACCCCCTTGACAGTTCGCTTTGAATAAGACTCCTCCAGCAAGGCCAAACATTGGTTTTACCATTTGCCCCCTAAGCCTTTTTCCCTTGGGTTCTGCAGACTCAAGGGTCATCTTTATTTTAACCCCCCGGGCCAGTTCTCTTTCGATTGCTGGTCCAAACTAGAGCCCTTTGCAGCGCCACCTCGGGGCAACTTGAGGTCTGGTTTCAGTTGTAACTCTGGGGTGCGCGCGGAGATTACGCTTCCTACCTACTCGTACTCGTCCACCTCGCAAAGATCTAAGCTACCAAAAGAACAACACAAGAGACATGGTTTATACTGGTTCGGTCCACCGATGCGGTGTAATACCCTACTCCAGCGTGGTGTGGTGGATTGCCTCTTGGCCTGATGATGATGAACACTACAAGGTAGAACAGCCTCGCGAGGGTCTGTTCTTGGCCTGGGGGATGAACTGCTAGGAGGAGCTCAATCGCCCTTCTCTCCCTCTGATGCCTATCTAACTCATTGCCGGGTTGCTAGACGTTCCTGTCAGCGTCATGGGAACGGGGGTCCCCAGACTTGCCTGCCTGCGGCCTGCGGCGTGGCTCGAAAGGGGGCCCAGCACGGCCCATCTTCATCAACACGAGACCCAAGACCCTCGCGAGGGGCCAAGCCTCACGGGGCGGACGATATGACGCTTCCTCAGGCACGGCCTCGTCAGGCTGGCTCACGAGGAGGCGGAGAGATCAAGGCGGGGTACCTCATGAGGTGCCCATGACGCAAGCCACGACCAAGGGTGCCAGGCGGGCGCCAGCCCGTGCAATGTCTCCCTTTCCTCTTTGGTGCAAAGGGGGCAAGAGAAGGCGAGAGGATCAAGCAAAGGCACCCATTTCGGTGCAACGAGACCAAGACCCGTCCAACGGTGGGAAGGAGGTCATCGTGGAGCCCAGAACGGCGTCACCAAAGGGCCTTTGGCAGGCGAGGACCAACTTTAGTCAGGATAAGTGTACCAGATGTTCCCCTTCAAATTGGACAATTGTTGGCGCCCTTCACGCTCAATATTTGGGAAGAGGCCCAGGGCCTTTGCCTATAAATAGGACTAGCCTCCCCCAGGGTAGAGGAGAGAGGATTGGGTATCTAGAATCTGAGCAAGCAGAGAACAAGTGAGAGAGAGAGAAGGGCGGCTGAACTCCCCCTAGCAGTTCATCGTCCTAGCTAAGAGCAGACCCTCGCGAGGCTGTTCTTCCTTGTATTGTTCATCATCATCAGCCCAAGAGGCAATCCACCCACCACAAACTAGAGTAGGGTATTACACCACAATGGTGGCCCGAACTAGTATAAACCCTGTGTCTCTTGTGTTGTTCTTTCGGTAGTTAGATCTTTGCGAGACACAGAGGTAGAGGGCATAATCTCCGCGCGCACCCCCGAGTTCGAACCTTAAGGGTCTGTCGGAACCCGAAATCTGACATTTGGCGCGCCAGGTAGGGGTGCGCCGGAATTTGTCTTCCACCGTTCCATTCTCCTCCGACCGTCGCGTCCATGTCCGACGCCCGTCTAGCCCGCGCCGAGCACCGGACCGCCATCGCTTCCCGCGTCTCCCAGGCGGCCCCTGCCGGTGGGCGTCCTCGTCGTTCCCCGTCGCCCGCCATCAACGCCGCCACTAGCCCGGCGGGGAACGAGCAGCAAGCGCCATCCCAGCATCTGCCTATGCGACAAGATGACCGCACCGCTACATCAACACCTCCGGTCGTTGCGGCCCTCCTGGGCGGCTCGCAGGCGCCGCCCACAAGTCGCCACGTCAAGCCGTTTGTCCGTCGGGTCAGTGCCGTTTCCGCACGGCAGGGGGCTCCCTCGGACCAGGTGGCGCGCAAGGTCGGTCTGACCTTCAGCTCGGAGGACCACCCCGCCAACTTGGCTGGCTCGGGCGCGCTCCCCATGTTGTGCACCCCCACCATCTGCCAGGTGGCCGTCACCAGAACCCTCGTCGACGGCGGCGCTGGCCTCAGTGTGCTTTCGGTTGAGACCTTCAATCTCCTCTGCATACCCCGGGAGCGGCTGCAACCCAGTCGGTCTTTCTCGGGCGTTGGGGGCGGATCATCCAGCTCCTTGGGACAGATCCGGCTCCCAGTAACCTTCGACACCTACGACAACTCCCGCACGGAGATGGTCGACTTCGACATCGCCCCCATCGGCCTCCCTTACAACGCCATCCTCGGCTACCCAGCGCTGGCCCAGTTCATGGCCGCCACGCACCCGGTGTACAACCTCATGAAGATGCCCAGGAGCAGCGGTGTCCTCACCGTGCACGGGGACACCGGGGACGCTCTGCGGGTACTCAAGCTCGCCTTCAAGACGGCAGCATCGGCACAGCCCGCCGACGCAGGGACCCCCGAGCCCAAGGGGGCTGTGCCTGCCAAGAAGAAGCAGTTGTTCACCCACGACAAGGCAGAAACCAAGCAGATACCTGTCGACGAGGACGGGTCCTCCAGTGCCACTTTCACCATAGGCGCCAACCTCGAGCCTGAGCAGGAGGAGGCCCTAATCAGGTTCCTGCGTGCAAACAAGAAAGTATTCGCTTGGGAGCCCGATCAGTTGGCAGGGATCCCCAGGAGCGTCATCGAGCATCACCTCAACGTGTGCCCAAACGTGCGCACCGTGAAGCAGAAAGCCAGGCGGCAGTCCGCAGAGAAGCAGGCCTTCATCGTCCAAGAAACCCGCAAGTTAGAGGCCGCTGGAGTCATTCGCGAGGTCCGATACCCGGATTGGTTGGCCAACCCTGTCGTTGTGCCCAAGAAGGGGGAAAGGAACGCATGTGTGTCGACTTCACCAACCTCAACAAGGCATGCCCGCAAGATCCGTTCCTGCTCCCCCGCATCGACCAGATCGTCGATTCCACCGCGGAGTGCGACCTGCTATACTTCCTTGACGCCTTCTCTGGATATCACCAGATCAAGATGGCGGTAGAAGACATCGAGAAGACCGCCTTCCTAACCCCATGCGAGGTGTACTGCTATACATGCATGCCATTTGGGATGCGAAACGCAGGGGCAACCTTTCAGCGGCTGATGCACATCACCTTGGGCCCGCAGCTCGGGAAGAATGTGGAAGATTACGTTGACGACATTGCGGTGAAATCTCGGGAGGCCAAGACCCTGATACAAGACCTGAAGGAGATCTTCGCGAGCCTCGACGTAGTGAACCTGTGGCTCAACCCAGAGAAATGTGTGTTCGGGGTCCCCTCAGGCAAGCTCTTGGGCTTTCTCGTGTCCCATCGAGGCATCGAGGCTAACCCGGAGAAGGTCAAGGCGGTCGAGGACATGAGCCCGCCGAAGACCCTCAGAGAAATGCAGAAGCTCACTGGGCGCGTGACCGCGCTAGGGCGCTTCATCTCCAAACTGGGGGAGCGAGCGTTGCCTTTCTTTCAGCTAATGAAGAAGAAGGGGCCCTTTGAATGGACTGAAGAGGCAGATAAGGCGTTTCAAGATCTCAAGAGGTACCTGACCAGTCCCCCAGTCATGGTGGCTCCGCGTCCTCCAGAGCCCCTACTGCTCTACCTCGCCGCCACTCCCTACTCTGCCAGCGCAGCCCTTGTGGCGGTTAGGGAGGAGCGCCAAATCAGAACCACAGCAGCAGCTCGAGATAAGACTAAGCAGGAACAAGGAAGGCCCACAGGATACGTAACCGCGGCTGAGGAAGAACAGCCGCCGAAGAGTGCACCGGAGGCAGGAGAGGCCACCCGCCTGGACGGTCCACCTCCCGAGGCTGCGTCACCTCGCGAGGCGCCCTTGCCTCCGGAGGGCGCCACGAACACTGATGCTCTCAGCCTTGTTGAGCACCCAGTCTACTTTGTCAGCACGATGTTACGGGATGCGAGGGCACGGTACCCTATGCCTCAGAAGCTCCTCCTCGCGCTACTGGTGGCCTCGCGCAAGCTGCATCACTACTTCCAGGGTCACCCCATCAAGGTTGTCTCGTCATACCCCTTGGAGAGAGTGCTCAGGAGCCCTAACTCAGCCGGAAGGGTCGCCGAGTGGAACATAGAACTGCAAGCGTTTCAGCTCGAGTTCAGCACGACCAGGGTCATCAAAGGAGCAGCGTTAGCGGATTTCGTGGCAGAATGGGCGGAGGCACCAGGCCTCAAGGACAACGAGGATCGGTCCCTCTCCCCAGGGAGCGAGGCGCCGTAAGGCTGGGTCATGTACTTCGATGGGGCGTTCTCCAGGCACGACGCTGGGGCTGGAGCGGTGCTGATATCACCCACTCGGGACAAGCTCTACTACACCGTACAACTCTGTTTCCAGCAAGGTGAAGAGGTCTCCAACAACATGGTGGAGTATGAGGGCCTGATAGCGGGGTTGAAGGCCGCAGCAGCTCTGGGGGTGAAGCGCCTCACCGTCAAGGGCGATTCGCAACTCCTTGTCAATTTCTCCAACAAGGTGTATGAGCCGAAGGATGAGCACATGGAAGCCTATCTAGCGGAGGTCCGCAGGATGGAAAAACAGTTCTGGGGGTTGGAATTGAAGCATGTGCCCCGTGGCACCAATCAGGAGGCCGATGACATCGCCGGACGGGCGTCCAGGCGGTTACCTCAGGAGCCTGGCGTCTTCGAAGAGCGGCTATTCAAGCCCTCGGCCTAGCCGTCATTATCAAACACTGCTCAGCCTCGGGAGGAACTCCCCTAGCCACCTGCCTCAGGAGCCCCGGCCTGCGGCCCTACCTCAGGGGCACGCCTGCTCCTGACTATGGAACCTCAGGAGGAGTGCTGGATCATGGAACTCCGGAGTTATTTAACACAAGGGGCCCTGCCGGGGAAGGAGGAAGAAGCGGAGCGTGTGGCGCGGCAGGCAACTGCATACTGCATCAGGGATGGAGAGCTCTACTGGAAGCGGCCGAACGATGTATCCCTGCGCTGCATTTCCAGGGAGCAAGGAAAGGAACTGCTGGAGGACATACACGGCGGGGACTGTGGGCATCACTCGTCATCACGGACCCTCATTGGCAAGGCATTCGCAGTGGGTTCTATTGGCCCACCACACTCAACGACGCTGTCGAACTGGTAAAGGCTTGTGAAGCCTGCCAATTTCACGCCAAACAGATCCATCAGCCGGCGGGAGGCCTGCAGACTATACCCCTTTCGTGGCCATTCGCAGTCTGGGGGCTGCACATTCTGGGCCCGTTCCCTCGTGCGCCAGGGGGCTACCGCTACCTCTACGTCGCCATTGACAAATTCACCAAGTGGGCAGAAGTGGAGGCTGTCCGCACAATCCCCGCAGGTTCCGCGGTCAAGTTCATCAGGGGCATCGTGAGCCGGTTCGGGGTGCCGAACCGCATCATCATAGACAACGGTTCGCAGTTCACCAGTAACCTCTTCTAAACATACTGTGCTAACCTTGGAATGCAGATACGCTACGCTTCGGTGGCGCACCCGCGAAGCAACGGACAGGCCGAACGAGCCAACGCGGAGGTCCTGAGGGGCCTCAAGACCAGGACATTCAAGAAGAAGCTAGAGGCCTGCGGCAGAGGTTAGTACGATAAGCTCCAGTCTGTGTTGTGGTCCATCCGCACAACCGCGACCAAGCCGACTGGGGAGACCCCGTTCTTCTTGGTCTATGGAGCCGAAGCAGTCCTCCCTCACGAGGTCAGACGTCGCTCCGCGCGGGTCCTAGCGTTCGATGAGGCGCAGCAGGACGCCGTGCGGGGGATGGACCTCGTACTGGGGGAGGAACGCCGCCGAGAAGCCGCGCTGCAAGCGGCGAGGTACCAACAGGTGCTACGACGATATCACTACCGCAACATCCGCCCCAGGACCCTCGAGGTAGGAGACATTGTGCTCAGACGGGTTCTCTCCAGGGAGGGGCTGCACAAGCTCTCTCCCATGTGGGAGGGCCTGTTCAAGGTTGTTCATGTTTCCAGGCTAGGCTCCATGCGCTTGGAGACTCAGGAGGGGGAGCCGATCCAGAACGCATGGAACATCCAGCACCCCTGGAGGTTCTACCCCTCAAAGGCCCAGAGCCTATGAAGATTATCCCTTTTTGGAAAAGGCCCAGAGCCTGTGAAGAAGGCAAAGGCCTGTGAAGATTATCCCTTTTTGGAAAAGGCCCAGAGCCCGTGAAGAAGGCAAACGCCTGTGAAGATTATCCCTTTTTGGAAAAGGTCCAGAGCCAGTGAAGAAGGCAAACGCCTGTGAAGATTATCCCTTTTTGGAAAAGGCCCAGAGCCTGTGAAGAAGGCAAACGCCTGTGAAGATTATCCCTTTTTGGAAAAGGCCCAGAGCATGTGAAGAAGGCAAGTGCCTGTGAAGCTCATTACCCCTAAGAAGAAAGGCCCGGAGCCTGTGAAGAAGGCCAACGCCTGTGAAGCTCGCCGCCCGTGACACTCTCACGTAATAATGAGTGGGGCTGTACACGCCCCGGAGTCTCAGGAGCGCCGGCCTCAGGCCCTGGGGCTCCCTCCCACGCCCAGTGGCAGCACTTAGCTCCGCGCTGGTGAGAAGACGTCGAAGACTAGATTAGGTGCCAGACGCGGCTTTTTCATTTGCTTTCCACAGTTGGCTTGCTTTGTTCGCAGTTGAAGTCTTATTGAAATTATTGCCAACGTTGGTTTATGTTTCGTCGATTTTCACTCCCCCGTTTTGATTCCTCTTACGAAAGGCCTCGCGAGGGAGGGCAGCCGAGCGCCCTCGCAAGGGTTCCTATTCTAAATCATTATAAAGTTTCACGACCCGGGTCCATTGCGGGAGCACCCCTCCCGTCCGTGCCCCTCGGGCATCGCGACACACACACAGGGCCTGGGTCGGTCGCCCCCCCACGGCTGGGGCCGGGAACTATCTACGTGCAGACACACAGCTGAAAAGTGTGAAAACGAAATCAAGGTAATTGTTGATAGCAATAACCCCCAACACGCCCCCGCGGGGCTCCATGCAGCTGTTTTCTTTTATGTAGGGAAAAAAAGGGAAAGAAAGGACAAGCCCGGCGTGGCTCGCCTCACATCGGCCAGCGGAGGCAACTCGGGATGCCTCCGGGGCTCAAGCGGACTCCCTCTCACGCTTCACCGGGGCACGACGATAGGCGGACGAACCGCCGCCTCCCAAGTAGGCTCGACGGCGTGGGGGCTGACTGCGGCCACCACTAGAGGAGTCGCTTGAAGAAGAGTTGATGAAGCTTGGGGAGCCTCGGGCGCCACCAACCGCGTGGGCGCTGTCCCCTCCATCGTCGTCAGGGCTGGGTCCCCAGCCGCGGTCGTCGTCCTCGGGGCAACACCCTGCGCGGCGACCATCTTCCCCAAACATCCTCACGTAGAGGGTGGCATCGCCATCGAACCTAAAGTGCAGGGTGCACCGGCGCCCCAGGCCGCAAGCACGGGCAAACGCCTGCCAGCCACGAGTTAAGCCCAAGCTCCCAGTGGCGGAAACCTCGAGCGCAGCCCATGAGGAACGGCTGCAGCAGCCGTCCGCCTGAAGCCAGAGGCCACCCGGGGCACCAGCCGGGAGCTCACCAAGGAGGAATCGAGGGAGTTGGAGCCGGGCGCTAGTCGGTTCTGCCGACCAAATGACGAACTCCGACAGCACCTGTGCAGCGTGAAAGCGCGGCCTGGGGGAGCGCGCGACCAAGGCGCGTCCCCCAGCCACGGCGGCTCGCCCGCCACCACGCTGGGAACCGTCCCCATGACCGCGGGGCGCTGCCGAGGCGGCCACGGGATGCTTCCGAGGGCGCCCACGACCGCGCTTGGGTGGATAAGAAGCAAGCTCAACCTGGTGGGCCTTCCCCTTCTCCGCAGCCGAAAACCTCCTCGACGGGGCCATGGAGGAGAAGGAGAAAGCAAGGAGAGATGGACTGGAAGGGCACGCGCGGTGCCGTACTTATAGCTGGCGAAGGCCAACCGTCAGCCTCCACGATCACAGGTAATCATGACACAATTTGCATGCAGGGACTTGTCCAATCCGCGTGATTATCGAGGCGTCGTGGGGAAGCGGAGGCGCCCTCGTCCAATCAACCGCCACGCGGTGCCCAAGGCCGCAGGCTGTTAGGGTCCGTAGCGCTTTGCCCTAGCCCTTTCGCCTCTCAGCACGGCCAAGTCCATGCGCGCCTTGGGCCCGGGGGCTACTGTCGGCGTCCTGGGAACGGGGGTCCCCAGACTTGCCTGCCTACGGCCTGCGGCGTGGCTCGAAAGGGGGCCTAGCACGGCCCATCATCATCAACACGAGACCCAAGACCCTCGCGAGGGGCCAAGCCTCGCGGGGCGGACGACATGGCGCTTCCTCAGGCGTGGCCTCGTCAGGCTGGCTCACGAGGAGGTGGAGAGATCAAGGCGGGGTACCCCACGAGGTGCCCAGACGCAAGCCATGACGATCAAGGGTGCCAGGCGGGCGCCAGCCCGCGCAGTGTCTCCCTTTCCTCTTTGGTGCAAAGGGGGCAAGCGCAGGCGAGAGGATCAAGCAAAGGCACCCATTTCGGTGCAACCAGACCAAGACCAGTCCAACGGTGGGAAGGAGGTCATCGAGGAGCCCAAAACGGCGTCACCACAGGGCCTTTGGCAGGCGAGGACCAACTTTAGTCAGGATAAGTGTACCAGATGTTCCCCTTCAAATTGGCCAATTGTTGGCGCCCTTCCCGCGCAATATTTGGGAAGAGGCCCAGGGCTTTGCCTATAAATAGGACTAGCCTCCCCCAGGGTAGAGGAGAGAGGATTGGGTATCTAGAATCTGAGCAAGCAGAGAACAAGTGAGAGAGAGAGAGAAGGGCGGCTGAACTCCCCCTGGCAGTTCATCGTCCTAGCTAAGAGCAGACCCTCGCGAGGCTGTTCTTCCTTGTATTGTTCATCATCATCAGCCCAAGAGGCAATCCACCCACCACAAACTAGAGTAGGGTATTACACCACAATGGTGGCCCGAACTAGTATAAACCCTGTGTCTCTTGTGTTGATCTTTCGGTAGTTAGATCTTTGCGAGACAGAGAGGTAGAGGGCATAATCTCCGCGCGCACCCCAGAGTTCGAACCTTAAGGGTCTGCCGGAACCCGAAATCTGACAGTTCCGATCTTCCTAGATGCCTCCACCCTGGGGGTGGCTAGTCCTATTTATAGGCAAAGGCCCTGGGCCTCTTCCCAAATATTGAGCGGGAAGGGCGCCAACAGTTGGCCATTTTGAAGGGGAACATCTGGTACACTTATCCTGACTAAAGTTGGTCCTCGCATGACAAAGGCTCTGGTGATGATGCTGGCTTGGGCTCCATGGTGACTTCCTCCTTGTCGCGGAGCTGGTTTTGGTCTAGTTGCACCGAAATGGGTGCCTTTGCTTGATCCTCCCGCCTGCGCTTGCTCCCTTTGCACCAAAGAGGAAAGGGAGGACACTACGCGGGCTGGCGCCCGCCTGGCACCTTTGATCGTCATGGCTTGCGTCATGGGCACCTCGTGAGGTATCCCGCCTTGATCTGTCCGCCTCCTCGTGAGCCAACCTGATGAGGCCGCGCCTGAGGAAGCTCCTTGTCGTCCGCCCCACGAGGCTTTGCCCCTCGCGAGGGTCTTGGGTTTGTGTTGATGAAGATGGGCCGTGCTGGGCCCCCTTTGAGCCACGCCGCAGGCAGGCAAGTCTGGGGACCCCCGTTCCCAGAACACCGACAAAATCAGCCCCTTACGAAGCAAAGCATAAACTAGGGTTTAAGCTTCTATCACTCTAGCAACTGATACGTCTCCAATGTATCTATAATTTTTGATTGCTCCATGCTACTTTATCTACTGTTTCAGGTAATATTGGGCTTTATTATCCACTTTTATATTATTTTTGGGACTAACCTATTAACCGGAGGCCCAGCCCAGATTTGTTGTTTTATGCCTATTTCAGTATTTCGTGGAAAAGGAATATCAGACGGAGTCAAAACGGAACGAAATCAACTGGAGAAGTTATTTTTGGAAGGAAACCCACCTAATGGACTTGGACCCCATGTCAGAAGAGCCACGAGGTGGTCACGAGAGTGGAGGGCGCGCCCTCCCCCCTGGGCGCGCCCCCTGCCTCGTGGGGCCCCCGTAGCTCCACCGACGTTCCCCCTTCACCCATATATACTGTCGTACCCTAAAACTTCCATAACAGAAGATAGATCGGGAGTTCCGCCGCCGCAAGCCTCCAGAACCACCAAAAACCAATCGGGACCCCTTTCCGGTACCCTGCCGGAGGGGGGATCCATCTCTGGTGGCCATCTTCATCATCCCGGCGCTCTCCATGACGAGGAGGGAGTAGTTCACCCTCGGGGCTGAGGGTATGTACCAGTAGCTATGTGTTTGATCTCTCTCACTCTTGTGTTCTCTCTCGTGTTCCTCTATGGCACGATCTTGATGTATCCCGAGCTTTGCTATTGTAGTTGGATCTTATGATGTTTCTCCCCCTCTACTCCTTTGTGATGAATTGAGTTTCCCCTTTTGAAGTAATCTTATCGGATTGAGTCTTTATGAGAACACTTGATGTATGTCTTGGTGATCAACTTGCGGGTTTCGTGACATTGGGAACCTATGCATAGGGGTTGGCACACATTCTTGATTCTTCGGTAGAAAATTTGGGGCGCTCTTTGAAGTACTTTTATGTTGGTTGGATAAATCTGAGATTGTGTGATGCATATCGTATAATCATGCCCACGGATACTTGAGGTGACAATGGAGTATCTAGGTGACATTAGGGTTTTGGTTGATTTGTATCTTAAGGTGTTATTCTAGTAAAAACTCCAGGATTGTTTGTGACACTTATAGGAATAGCCCAACGGATTGATTTGAAAGAATAACTTTGTGGTGGTTTTGTACCCGACCATAATCTCTACGTTTGTTCTCCGCTATTAGTGGCTTTGGAGTGACTCTTTGTTGCATGTTGAGGGCTTGTCATATGTTCTATCTATGTTATTATTGTTGAGAGAACTTGCACTAGCGAAAGTATGAACCCTAGGCCTTGTTTCCTATCATTGCAATACCGTTTACGCTCACTTTTACCACTTGTTACCTTGCTGTTTTTATATTTTCAGTTTACAAACCTATATCTTCTATCCATATTGCACTTGTATCACCATCTCTTCGCCGGACTAGTGCACCTATACAATTTACCATTGTATTGGGTGTGTTGGGGACACAAGAGACTCTTTGTTATTTGGTTGCAGGGTTGCTTGAGAGAGACCATCTTCATCCTCACGCCTCCTACGGATTGATAAATCTTAGGTCATCCACTTGAGGGAAATTTGCTACTGTCCTACAAACCTGTGCACTTGCAGGCCCAACAACATCTACAAGAAGAAGGTTGTGTAGTAGACATCAGCAACCCATCATCTACTTATTACTTCTCAATGCCCTCCTCTAGGCCCAAACAATGGTGAAGTGTCATGTAGTTGACGTTCACATGACACCACTAGAGGAGAGACAACATACATCTCATCAAAATATCGAATGAATACCAAATTCACATGACTACTAATAGCAAGACTTCTCCCATGTCCTCAGGAACAAACGTAACTACTCACAAAGCATATTCATGTTCATAATCAGAGGGGTATTAATATGCATAATGGATCTGAACATATGATCTTCCACCAAGTAAACCAACTAGCATCAACTACAAGGAGTAATCAACACTACTAGCAACCTACAAGTACCAATCCCAGGCTATGAGACAAAGATTGGATACAAGAGATAAACTAGGGTTTGAGAGGAGATGGTGCTGGTGAAGATGTTGATGAAGATGGACCCCCTCCTGATGAGAGGATCGTTGGTGATGACGATGGCGATGATTTCCCCCTCCCGGAGGGAAGTGTCCCCGGCAGAACAGCTCCGCCAGAGCCCTAGATTGGTTCCGCCAAGGTTCCGCCTCGTGGCGGCAGAGTCTCATCCCGAAAGCTTGCTTCTGATTTTTTCTCGGACGAAAGACTTCATACAGCAGAAGATGGGCACCGGAGGGCAACAAGGGGGCCCACGAGGCAGGGGGACGCGCCCAGGGGGGTAGGGCGCGCCCCCACCCTCGTGGCCAGGGTGTGGTCCCCCTTTGGTATTTTCTTCGCTCAGTATTTTTTATTATTTCCAAAAATAACTTCCGTGGAGTTTCAGGACTTTTGGAGTTGTGCAAAATAGGTCTCTAATATTTGCTCCTTTTCTAGCCCAGAATTCCAGCTGCCGGCATTCTCCCTCTTTATGTAAACCTTGTAAAATAAGAGAGAATAGGCATAAGTATTGTTACATAAGTGTAATAACAACCCATATTGCAATAAATATCGATATAAAAGCATGATGCAAAATGGATGTATCAACTCCCTCAAGCTTAGACCTAGCTTGTCCTCAAGTGGAAGCCGATAACGAGAAATATGTCCACATGTTTAGAGATAGAGGTGTCGATAAAATAAAATACGGACATGAGGGCATCATGATCATTCTTATAACAGCAATATATATGGATATTGTCATATTATTTCTTATGATAAAGTAACAATCTATCCACAATGTCAAGTGTGAATCAGAAACTTCATTGAGAACTAACAAACTATAACCTCAGTCATTGAAGCAATTGCAATTTATCATAACATCAGAAAGAGTCAATATAAGAGCTTTTCAGCAAGTCCACATACTCAACTATCATTTAGCCTTTCACAATTGCTAACACTCACGCAATACTTGTGGTTACGGAGTTTTAATTGGACACAGAGAAAGATATGGGCTTATAGTTTTGCCTCCCAACCTTTTACCTCAAGGGTAATGTCAACAATAATAGTTCATGCTAACTTACATCCAATTTTATATATATATATATATATATATATATATATATATATATATATATATATATATATATATATATATATATATATATATATATATATATCAGGATCTTTTCAACACAATGTGCTTGCCAAAGGATAAAATGTAAAAAGGAAAGGTGAAGATCACCGTGACTCTTGCATAAGGTAGAAGATAAAAGTAAAAGATATGCCCTTCGCAGAGGGAAGCAGAGGTTGTCATGCGCTTTCAGGGTTGGATGCACAAAATCTTAATGCGAAAGAACGTCACATTATATTGCCACTTGTGATATGGACCTTTATTATGCAGTCCGTCGCTTTTATTTCTTCCACATCACAAGATCGTATAAAGCTTATTTTCTCCCACACTAATAAGTCATACATATTTAGAGAGCAATTTTTATTGCTTGCACCGATGACAACTTACTTGAAGGATCTTACTCAATCCATAGGTAGATATGGTGGACTCTCATGGCAAAATTGGTTTTAAGGGTATTTGGAAGCACCAGTAATATTTCTACTTGGTGCAAAGAATTGGCTAGCATGAGGGAGAAAGGTAAACTAAACATGTTGGATGATCCATGACAATATACTTTATCTCAGATATAAGAAAACATGATCCATTACGTTGTCTTCCTTGTCCAACATCAACTCTTTAGCATGTCATATTTTAATGAGTGCTCACAATCATAAAAGATGTCCAAGATAGTATATTCATATGTGAAACCTCTCTTTCTTTATTACTTCCTATTAATTGCAACGATGGCCAAAACTATGTTAGTCAACTCTCAACAACTTTTAATCATCATACTCTTTATATGTGAAGTCATTACTTTCCATAAGATCAATATGATCTCTTTGTTTCTTTTTATTTATTTCTTATTCTTTCTTTCTTTTATTCCCTCAAGATCGTAGCAAGAAAATCAAGCCCTTGACTCAACACTAATCTTTATTATATATAGCTCACAGACTCGATTACATAGAGGGATCATAAAGCAAAACTCAAAACTAAATCATACTAAAAAATTTATGCTACTAGATCAAGATATTACTAAAAGGATCGAACTAAGAAAAACGGTAAAGATAGGAGTGTGATGGTGATACGATACCGGGGCACCTCCCCCAAGCTTGGCAGTTGCCAAGGGGAGTGCCCATACCCATGTGATTATATCTCCTTTGCTGGTGAAGAAGATGGAGGTGATGATGGATAGTCGCACATCAAGCGTAAGAGGTCCTCCAACTTGCGGATGATGCCCTTGAGTGCGATGATATGCTCCTTCAACAAAATATTTTCACGTGTGAGATACTTGTTTTGTATACGAGCTAACTCAATCATCTTGAAATCTTCTATCTCAGTTGGGGTAAGAAGATTGTGATCAAGTTGAAGGATGTCTTCTGCTGCCGGAACTTGGTCCTCCGTGGCCTTCTTGATCACTTCATCCTTGTTGATCTCCATGGGTTCTTCCCTCTTCAGCTCTATCTTCATTAGCGAAGCATCGTTGTCACCATTGTTGGAGGAGGGGGACGACATGATGACTGGCCTTGGCAACCCTGACAGAAAACAGCTCGAAACAAGAACAAAGGATAATTGCGTGATACGGTGGTCAAAACCTTCGGGAGATTATATAATGAATTTTTATTAACCGAGAAAAGTATTGTGCAAGAAAACGGAGTCCAGAGAGCACACGAGGTGCCCACGAGGTAGGGGGAGCACCCACGGGGGTAGGGCGTGCCTTCCACCCTCGTGGGAGCCTCGTGTCCTTCCCGGACTGCTTCTTATTTTCCTATTTTCTTAAATATTCTAAAAAGGAGAAAAATTGCCATTAGAACTATTTTGGAGTCGGTTTACTTACCGTACCACATACCTATTCCTTTTCGGAGTCTGAAACGTTCTAGAAAGTGTCCCTTATGTATTCCTCCGGGGTTACTGTTTCAATAAAATTAGTTTCAACATTTATGGGATTACCTGAGATATAATGTTTGATTCTTTGACCGTTCACCACCTTTGGATTTGTGCCTTCGAAGTTGTTGAGTTTTATGGCACTGGAACGATAGATGAAAGCACAAGTGCTCCCTGGGTGGTTTTGGTAATTAATGTCAACATATCTCTTGTTGGACTAACACTTTTACCTAGTATGTTTCAGATAAGTTCAACAATGGAGTGGCATGGACTAGAGGATGTGAAACCCCTTCAAGATGCTAAGGACAAAGGATTGGCTCAAGCTTCAAGATCAAGACTCTACATTTTCTATTTTAGTGATCCAAGATCACATTGAGTCTATAGGAAAAGCCAATACTATCAAGGAGGGATGAGGTGTTGCTTAATGGCTTGCTTGCTCAAAGTGCTTAGTGATATGCTCCAAAACCCTCAACTACCTTCCCACATCCACATATGACCTAAACCAAAAGTCAAACTCGGCCCCACCGATTCTATCTATCCGGCGCCACCGAGTTTCAGCTGTCATAGCCACTGCCACAAACCCTAGCAAATCGATTTCACCGATAGGGAACTCGGTCTCACCGAGATGGGATTGTAATCTCTCTGTGTATGTCCATTACCAAGATCGGTCTCACCGAGTTTGAGCAATCGGTACTACCGAGATTACAATGCAAACCCTCTGGTTAGCTTATTACCAAAATCGGTCCCATCGAGTTTGTGTAATCGGTCTCACCGAGTTTACCTGACCAACTCTCTGGTTAGCTTATTACCAAAATCGGTCCCATCTAGTTTGTGTAATCGGTCACACCGATATTACGTTATGCCCTAACCCTAACCATATCGGTCCTACCGAGTTGCATCTCAGTCCCACCAAAAATCCTAACGGTCACTAGGTTTGCTGAATCTGTCCGACCGAGTTTAACCATTCGGTCCCACCGAGTTTGGTAAATTGTGTGTAACGGTTAGATTTTGTGGGGAGGCTATATATACCCCTCCACCCACTCTTCATTCATGGAGAGAGCCATCAGAACATACCTACACTTCCAATACACATTTTCTGAGAGAGAACCACCTACACTTGCGTTGAGGTCAAGATATTCCATTCCAACCATATGAATCTTGATCTCTAGCCTTTCCCAAGTTGCTTTCCACTCAAATGTTCTTTCCACCAAATCCAAATCATGTGAGAGAGAGTTGAGTGTTGGGGAGACTATCATTTGAAGCTCAAGAGCAAGGAGTTCATCATCAACACACCATTTGTTAGTTCTTGGAGAGTGGTGTCTCCTAGATTGGCTAGGTGTCACCTGGGAGCCTCCGACAAGACTGTGGAGTTGAACCAAGGAGTTTGTAAGGGCAAGGAGATCGCCTACTTCGTGAAGATCTACCGCTAGTGGGGCAAGTCCTTCGTGGGCGACGACCATGATGGAATAGACAAGGTTGCTTCTTCGTGGACCCTTCGTGGATGGAGCCCTCCGTGGACTCGCGCAACCGTTACCCTCCGTGGGTTGAAGTCTCCATCAACGTGGATGTACGATAGCACCACCTATCGGAACCACGAAAAAAACATCCGTGTCTCCAATTGCGTTTGAATACTCCAAACCCTTCGCTTTACATTCTTGCAAGTTACATGCTTTACTTTCCACTGCTCATATACTCATTGCATGCTTGCTTGATATGTATTGTGTTTGTTAAAATTGTGCTTAAACTCCACTTCAACTTAAGAATATTAAAAACTGCAACTTTTGGCACTTAGTGTCTAATCACCCCCCTCTAGACACCTCTTCTCGATCCTTTCAACCTCCTCGATAACGTAAGGACCTTCCCATTTAGAGAGAAGCTTTCCTGCAAAAAATCTTAAACAAGAGTTGAATAGCAAAAAATAATCACCTACATTAAACTCACGCTTTTGTATCCTTTTGTCATGCCATCTTTTAACTTTTTATTTAAACAACTTGGCATTTTCATAGGCTTGGGTTCTCCATTCATCAAGCGAGCTAATGTCAAATAACCTCTTCTCACCGGCAAGTTTGAAATCATAATTGTGTTCTTTATAGCCCAATATGCCTTATGTTCTAGTTCGACAGGTAAATGACATGCTTTTCCACAAACCATTTTATACAGAGACATACCCATAGTATTTTTATATGCAGTTCTATAGGCCCATAATGCATCATCAAGTTTCTTGGACCAATTCTTTCTGGATCTATTAACAGTCTTTTGCAAAATTAATTTAAGCTCTCTATTGCTCAATTCTACTTGACCACTAGACTGTGGGTGATAAGGAGATGCAATTCTATGATTAACATCATACTTAGCAAGCATTTTACAAAAAGCACCATGAATAAAATGTGAACCACCATCAGTCATTAAATATCTAGGGACTCCAAACCTCGGAAAAATAACTTCTTTAAGCATCTTAATAGAGGTGTTATGATCAGCACTACTAGTTGGAATAGCTTCTACCCACTTAGTAACATAATCGAAAACAACTAAAATATGTGTATACCCATTAGAGGAAGGAAAAGGTCCCATATAATCAAAGCCCCAAACATCAAATGGTTCAATAACAAGTGAATAATTCATAGGCATTTCTTGACGTCTACTAATGTTACCAATTCTTTGAAATTCATCACAAGATAAGACAAACTTACGAGCATCCTTGAAGAGAGTAGGCCAATAAAAGCTGGATTGCAATACCTTATGCGCAGTTCTATCTCCAGCGTGGTGCCCTCCATAAGCCTCGGAGTGACACTTGCGTAGGATCTGTTCCTGTTCATGCTTAGGTACACAACGCCTAATAACACCATCTACTTCTTCTTTATAAAGATGTGGGTCATCCCAGAAGTATTGTCTTAAATCATAGAAAAACTTTTTCTTTTGCTAGTATGTGAAACTAGGTGGTATAAATTTAGCAACAATGTAATTAGCATAATCAACATACCATGGAGCAGTACGAGAAGCATTTATGACATTTAATTGTTCATCACGAAAGCTATCATCAATAGGTAGTGGGTCATCAAGAACATTTTCTAACCTAGACAAGTTATCTGCAACGGGGATCTCATCTCCCTTTATATCAATAATATGTAAATCAAATTCTTGTAGCAAGAGAACCCATCTAATAAGTCTAGGTTTAGCATCTTTCTTTTCCATAAGATATTTAATAGCAGCATGATCAGTGTGAATAGTTACTTTAGAATCAACAATATAAGGTCTGAACCTATCACAAGCAAATACAACTGTTAAAAATTCTTTTTCAGTAGTGGCATAATTTCTCTGGGCATTGTCTAGAGTTTTACTAGCATATTGAATAACATTTAATTTCTTATCAACTCTTTGCCCTAGAACAACACCTACAGCATAATCGCTACCGTCACACATAATTTCAAAAGGTAAATTCCAATCAGGCGGCTGAACGATAGGTGCAGAGATTAGTGCTTTCTTAAGTATTTCAAATGCTTCTACACAATTATCATAAAAAACGAAAGGTATATCTTTTTGTAAGAGACCAGTCAGAGGCCGAGAAATTTTTGAGAAGTCCTTAATGAACCTCCTATAAAACCGGCAAGACCAAGGAAACTTCTTATACCTTTGATGTCCTTAGGACACCGCATCTTTTCAATAGCATCAACTTTAGCTTTATCAACTTCAATACCTCTTTCAGAAATTTTATGCCACAAAAAAATGCCTTCATTAACCATAAAGTGGCACTTCTCCCAATTCAAGACAAGATTAGTTTCTTCACATCTCTGTAAAAATCGATCAAGGTTGCCCAAGCAATCATCAAAAGAGGATCCATAAACGGAGAAATCGTCCATGAAAACCTCACATATCTTTTCACAAAAGTCAGAAAATATAGCCATCATGCATCTTTGAAAGGTAGCAGGTGCGTTACATAAACCAAAAGGCATACGTCTATAAGCAAAAGTACTGAAAGGGCAAGTAAAAGTGGTCTTTGCTTGATCATCAGCTGACACATGTATTTGAGAGAAACCAGAGTAACCATCTAGAAAGCAAAAATGTGTATGTTTGGATAATCTTTCTAGAATTTGATCAATAAAAGGTAAGGGGTAATGATCTTTTTTAGTAGCCTTATTTAATTTGCGGAAATCAATTACCATCCTATAACCTGTAATAATTCTTTGCGGAATCAATTCATCTTTATCATTAGGAACGACAGTAATACCTCCCTTCTTAGGGACATAATGGACAGGACTTACCCACTTACTATCAGCAATGGGATAAATTATACCTACCTCAAGGAGCTTTATTATTTCCTTTCTTACCACTTCTTTCATCTTAGGATTCAACCTTCGTTGATGATCAATAACTGGTTTGGCATCTTTCTCCAAATTTATTTTGTGTTGGCATAGAGTGGGACTAATGCCCTTAAGATCATCAAGAGTATATCCAATAGCAGCACGGTGCTTCTTAAGAGTTTTCAATAATTTTTCTTCCTCCTTGTCTGAAAGGTTAGCACTAATAATAACAGGATATATCTTCTTTTCATCAAGATAAGCATATTTAAGAGTATCAGGCAACAGTTTAAGCTCAAACACGGGATCACCCTTGGGTGGAGGAGGATCCCCTAGGATTTCAATAGGCAAATTGTGTTTCAGAATAGGTCCCTGTTTAAAGAATAATTCATCTATTTCCCTTCTTTAATTCATAAACATATCATTTTCATGGTCTAGCAAATATTGTTCTAAAGGATCATTAGGAGGCACAACAATAGAAGCAAGACCAATTATTTCATCTTTACTAGGCAATTCTTCATCACGGGGTTGTCTACGAAATTTAGAGAAATTAAACTCATGAGACATATCATCCAGACAATAGTAACAACATCCTTTTCGCAGTCTATCTTAGCATTGACAGTATTCAAGAAGGGTTTACCAAATATAATGGGACAAAAGCTATCTTGTGGGGAACAAAGAACAAGAAAATCAGTAGGATATTTAACCTTCCCACACAAGACTTCAACATCTCTAACAATCCCAATCGATGAAATAGTATCTCTATTGGGAAGCTTAATGGTAACATCGATATCTTCCAACTCAGCGGTGCAATATCATGCATAATTTCTTTGAATAAGGAAATAGGTATTGCACTAGCACTAGCACCCATATCACATAATCCATGATAACAATGATCTCCTATTTTAACACAAATAACAGGCATGCCTACAACAGGTCTATGTTTATCTTTAGCACCAGGTTTAGCAATTCTAGCAGTCTCATCACAGAAGTAAACAACATGCCCATCAATATTATCAGCCAAGAGGTCTTTAACCATAGCAATATTAGGTTCAACTTTAACTTGCTCAGGAGGTTTGTGTGTCCTAATATTACTTTTGTTGACTACAGTTGAAGCTTTAGCATGATCCTTTATCCTAACAGGAAAAGGTGATTTCTCAACATAAGCAGTAGGAACAATAGGATCATTGTAAGTGATAGTCTTTTCTTCAAATTTAATAGGTTCAACTACTTTTACTTCTATGGGAGGATGATACTTAAACCACTTCTCCTTAGGGAGATCAACATGAGCAGCAAAAGATTCACAGAAAGAAGCTACTATCTCAAAGTCAAGTCCATATTTCGTGCTAAATTTACGGAAAACATCGGTATCCATGAAAGATTTAACACAATCAAACTTAGGTGTTATACCTGAGTCCTTACCTTCTTTGATATCCCAATCTTCAGAGTTGCATTTAATTCTTTCCGATAAATCCCATTTGAAGTCAATAGTCTTCATCATAAAGAACCAGTACAAGAAGTATCGAGCATGGAGCAATTGTTGTCAGAAAGCCGAGCATAAAATTATTGAATAATCATTTCTCTTGAGAGCTCATGATTGGGGCATGAAATAACGTTGACTTAAGCCTCCCCCAAGCTTGAGCGATGCTTTCTCCTTCACGAGGCCAAAAATTATATATATAATTACGATCACGATGAAGAAGATGCATAGGATAAAACTTCTGATGAAATTCCAATTTCAATCGCTTGTAGTCCCATGATCACATATCATCACATAGCCTATACCATGTCAATGCATCTCCCTTCAAAGATAAAGGGAAGACCTTCTTCTTGATAACATCATCGGGCATACCTGCAAGCTTAAATAATCCACAAACTTCATCCACATAGATTAAGTGTAAATCGGGATGCAATGTTCCATCTCCTGCAAAAGGATTAGCCAGCAGTTTCTCTATCATACCCGAAGGAATTTCGAAGTAAACATTTTCATTTTCAGTAGGTTAAGTAGGTTGAGGAGCAACTCTTTTCTCTACTGGTCGAGGTGAAGATACCCCGAACAAGCCCCTCAAAGGATTACTTTCCATAGTAACAAGTGGCAATAAATTTTAGCACACTATATAAATTTTTCCTTACCAAAGGCGCTTCACTCCCCGGCAACGGCGCCAGAAAAGAGTCTTGATGACCCACAAGTATCGGGGATCTATCCTAGTCCTTTCGATAAGTAAGAGTGCCAAACCCAACAAGGAGCAAAAAGAAATGATAAGCGGTTTTCAGCAAGGTATTCTCTGCAAGCACTGAAATTATCGGTAACGGATAGTTTTGTGATAAGGTTATTTGTAACGAGTAACAAGAAACAAGTGTAAATAAAGTGCAGCAAGGTGGCCCAATCCTTTTTGTAGCAAAGGACAAGCCAGGACAATTTCTTATATGAAGGAAAACGCTCCCAAGGACACATGGGAATTATCGTCAAGCTAGTTTTCATCACGTTCATATGATTCACGTTCGGTACTTTGATAATTTGATATGTGGGTGGACCGGTGCTTGGGTGCTGTCCTTACTTGGACAAACATCCCACTTATGATTAACTCCTATTGCAAGCATCTGCAACTACAAAAGAAGTATTAAGGTAAACCTAACCATAGCATGAAACATATGGATCCAAATCAGCCCCTTACGAAGCAACGCATAAACTAGGGTTTAAGCTTCTGTCACTCTAGCAACCCATCAACTACTTATTACTTCCCGATGCCTTCCTCTAGGCCCAAACAATGGTGAAGTGTCATGTAGTCGACGTTCACATGACACCACTAGAGGAGAGACAACATACATCTCATCAAAATATCAAACGAATACCAAATTCACATGACTACTAATAGCAAGACTTCTCCCATGTCCTCAGGAACAAACGCAACTACTTGCAAAGCATATTCATGTTCATAATCAGAGGGGTATTATTATGCATAATGGATCTGAACATATGATCTTCCACCAAATAAACCAACTAGCATCAACTACAAGGAGTAATCAACACTACTAGCAACCTACAGGTACCAATCCCAGGCTATGAGACAAAGATTGGATACAAGAGATAAACTAGGGTTTGAGAGGAGATGGTTCTGGTGAATATGTTGATGAAGATGGACCCCCTCCCGATGAGAGGATCGTTGGTGATGACGATGGCGATGATTTCCCCTCCCGGAGGGAAGTGTCCCCGGCAGAACAGCTCCGCCAGAGCCCTAGATTGGTTCCGCCAAGGTTCCGCCTCGTGGCGGCGGAGTCCTGTCCTGAAAGCTTGCTTTTGATTTTTTTCTTGGACGAAAGACTTCATATAGCAGAAGATGGGCACCGGAGGGCCACAAGGGGGCCCACGAGGCAGGGGGCGCGCCCCCACCCTCATAGCCAGGGTGTGGGCCCCCTCTGGTATTTTCTTCGCTTAGTATTTTTTATTATTTTCAAAAATAACTTCCGTGGAGTTTCAGGACTTTTGGAGTTGTGCAGAATAGGTCTGTAATATTTTCTCCTTTTCCAGCCCAGAATTACAGCTGCCAGCATTCTCCCTCTTTATGTAAACCTTGTAAAATAAGAGAGAATAGGCATAAGTATTGTGACATAATGTGTAATAACAGCCCATAATGCAATAAATATCGATATAAAAGCATGATGCAAAATGGACGTATCAGTGTTCCGGCGCCACCGGGAGAGAGGGGAGAGAGCCCCCTTCTTCTTCTTCTTCTTCCTTGACCTTCCCCCTAGATGGGAGAAGGGTTTCCCCTCTGGTCCATGGCTTCCATGGTGGCGGAGGGGCAAGAGCCCCTCTGAGATTGGATATGTCTATCTATCTCTCTCTGTTTCTGCGTTCCAGATTCTGGCCTTTCACCGTTTCTTATATTCCCGGAGATCCGTAACTCCGATTGGGCTGAAATTTGGACACGATTTTTTATCTGGATATTGGATTTCTTGCAGTGAAAGAAGGGCACCAACCACCTTACGAGGTGGCCACGAGGGCCCAGGGCGCGCCCCTCACCCTCGTGGGCCCCTCGGGCATCGTCTCGCGTTGATTCTTCTTCCCAATAATCATATATATTCCAAAAAAAATCTCCGTCAATTTTTATCCCGTTTGGACTCCGTTTGATATGGATTTCTGGGAAACAAAAAACATGCAACAAACAGGAACTGGCACTGGGCACTAGATCAATATGTTAGTCCCAAAAATAGTATAAAAAGTTTCCAAAAGTGTATGAAAGTTGTAAAATATTGGCATGGAACAATAAAAAATTATAGATACGATGGAGACGTATCAGTTATCTGTGTGCAGGGGATGTGTACGTTGTGTTGCTTGGTTCTCCTACTGGTTCGATAACCTTGGTCTCATATCTAAGGGAAATACCTACTGCCGCTGTGCTGCATCATCCCTTCCTCTTTGGGGAAATACCAACGTAGCTTCAAGCGACATCACCAGTGTAAGAAAAAGAAAAGTACAGAGGAAGAGGTGGGCAAGGACAAGGCTGGGGATGAGGATGATACGGCAGCAACCGAGCTCGGGGCTCTCGGTCAACTGACAGGTGCTGAGGATGGCACCCGTCAGGAGCCATGACTCTCATCAGCTGGAACTGCCGGGGAATCGGGCAACCCCGGACAGTTCAAGAACTTGTGGGCCTTGTCCACACTCACAAGCCCAAGCTGGTGTTCTTATCTGAGACTCAAAAAAGCGATGAGTACATGAATAATCTGAGATGGAGGTTAAGTCTCCGTCATTGTATCCTGCATGCCGGCACCGGTAAGAGGGCGGGTATTGCTTTGTTCTATAATGAAAGTGTTGAAATAAAAAGGATCGTTGTTGGCCCGAGGTATATATTGATGTGTTGATTCGCTTGAGCCCCAATGGAGGGCAATGGAGAGGTACCTTCATTTATTGTGAGCCGAAAGCACATGACAGACACCACATGTGGGAACTTTTGAGGAGGATTAGGTGCAATGCCTCTGAACCGTGGCTTATGATATGGGACTTCAACGAAACCATGTGGCAAAGTGAACATTTTTCACGTGCGAAGCGTTCAGAAACTAACATAGCATACTTCAGGAGACTTTTAGCAGACTGCAATCTCCATGATTTGGGTTTCAAGGGCATTACTTGGACATACGATAATAAGCAGAGGGGCTCTAATAATGTGAAGGCACGTTTGGATAGGGGAGTGGCTTGCCCAGAATGGAGTAAGGTGTTTAGGGTGGCAACAATTGAACATATCTACTCGCCGAAATCTGATCACTCGCCCCTTCTGCTCCATTTTGGCGACATGAAAGAATGGAGACCAATTAAGACAACCTTTAGGTATGAACATGAAGGAAATATGCCCTAGAGGCAATGATAAAGTTGTTATTTATATTTCCTTATATCATGATAAATGTTTATTATTCATGCTAGAATTGTATTAACCTGAAACTTAGTACATGTGTGGATACATAGACAAACAGAGTGTCCCTAGTATGCCTCTACTTGACTAGCTCGTTAATCAAAGATGGTTAAGTTTCCTAGCCATAGACATGTGTTGTCATTTGATGAACGGGATCACATCACTAGATAATGATGTGATGGACAAGACCCATCCGTTATCTTAGCATAATGATCGTTTAGTTTTTCTGCTATTGCTTTCTTCATGACTTATACATGTTCCTCGGACTATGACATTATCCAACTCATGAATATTGGAGGAACACCTTGTGTGCTATCAAACGTCACAACGTAACTGGGTGATTATAAAGATGCTCTACAGGTGTCTCTGATGGTGTATGTTGAGTTGGCATAGATCGAGATTAGGATTTGTCACTCCGTGTATCGGAGAGGTATCTCTGGGCCCTCTCGGTAATGCACATCACTATGAGCCTTGCAAGCAATGTGACTAATGAGTTAGCCACGTGATGATGCATTACGGAACGAGTAAAGAGACTTGCCGGTAACGAGATTGAACTAGGTATGATGATACCGACGATCAAATCTCGGGCAAGTAACATATCGATGACAAAGGGAGCAACATATGTTGTTGTGTGGTTTGACCGATAAAGATCTTCATAGAATATGTAGGAGCCAATATGAGCATCCAGGTTCCGCTATTGGTTATTGACCGGAGATGTGTCTCGGTCATGTCTACATAGTTCTCGAACCCGTAGGGTCCACACGCTTAACATTCGATGACGATTTGTATTATGAGTTTATGTGATTTGGTGACCGAAGGTTGTTCCGAGTCCCGGATAAGATCAAGGACGTGACGAGGAGTCTCGAAATGGTGGAGACATAAAGACTCATATATTGGATGGTTATATTCGGACACCGGAATGGTTCGGGTCGTATCAGATAAGTTTCACCCCCACCCCCCCGGAAGCTATTGGGCCTCATGGGCCTTAGTGGAGAAGAGAGAGGGCTGGCCAGGAGGTGGTGCGCACCCCCCTTGCCCCAATGCGAATTGGACAAGGGGAGTGGGCAGCGCCTCCCTCCTTCCTTCTCTCCTCCTCCTTCCCCCTTCTCCTACTTGGACTAGGAAAGTGGGAAACCTTCTCCTACTAGGAGTAGGAATCCCCCCTTTGGCGGGCCCCTTGTGGCCGGCCCTCCTCCTCCTCCCCTCCTTTATATATGGGGGAGGGGGCACCCCATAGACACACAAGTTGATCTTTAGCCGTGTGCGGTGCCCCCTCCATAGTTTTCCACCGCGGTCATATTGTCGTAGTGCTTAGGCGAAGCCCTACGTCGGTAACTTCATCATCACCGTCACCACGTCATCGTGCTGACGAAACTCTCCCTCGGCCTCAGCTGGATCAAGAGTACGAGGGACGTCACCGAGCTGAATGTGTGCAGATCGCGGAGGTTCCGTGCGTTCGGTACTTGGATCAGTTGGA
This sequence comes from Aegilops umbellulata, assembly GCA_032464435.1. Taxonomy (NCBI): domain Eukaryota; kingdom Viridiplantae; phylum Streptophyta; class Magnoliopsida; order Poales; family Poaceae; genus Aegilops; species Aegilops umbellulata. The sequence goes on from CP136058.1 coordinate 341,204,266, forward strand.
TCGCGAAGACGTTCGACTGCATCAACCGCGTTACTAAACGCTTCCGCTTTCGGTCTACGAGGGTACGTGGACACACTCTCCAAGCTCGTTGCTATGCTTCTCCTAGATAGATCTTGCGTGATCGTAGGATTTTTTTGAAATACAACGTTCCCCAACAGTGGTATCAGAGGCAGGTTTATGCGTAGATGTTATATGCACGAGTAGAATAGAAAGAGTTGTGGGCGATAATAGTCATACTTCTTACCGGCATGTCATACTTTGACTCGGCGGTATTGTTGGATGAAGCGGCCCAGACCGACATTACATGACCGCATTCATGAGACTGGTTCTACCGCCGTGCTTCGCACACATGTGGCTAGTGGGTGTCTGTTTCTCCAACTGCAATTGAATGGAGTTTGACTATGCCTGGTCCTTGTTGAAGGTTAAAAAATCACAGTTGACAAAAAATCGTTGTGGTTTTGATGCGTAGGTAAGAACAGTTCTTGCTAAGCCCGTAGCAGCCACGTAAAACTTGCAACAACAAAGTAGAGGACGTCTAACTTGTTTTTGCATGGCTTGTTGTGATGTGATATGGTCAAGACATGATGATATATAAATTGTTGTATGAGATGATCATGTTCTATAACAGTTATCGGCAACTGGCAGGAGCCATATTGTCGTGGAATTGTCATGACAGATGTCCTTAGTGTCAGGACTTAGTCACGAGGCCAACGCATCTATACGGTAGCTTGAAGGGGTTGGTCGGAATCGAGAGACGCAAGGCGGATCATCACACAAGACGAGGGTTTAGACAGCTTCGGGCCCCGGGAAACATCATCTGGAATAGCCCTACATGCTGTTTGTGGCTAGGTCTCATTATGCTCATGAGGGAGTCGCCGCATAAGCCGGCTCCTCCTTTGTGTCTAGCCCTAGATATTGTTTCTTGTTTCTTGTCCCTCTTTGGGGAGCCCTGCCCCTCCTTATATAAGTTAGAGGGGCACGTTACATGTGGAGCCCTAGTAGGACTAGGACTAGTCTATCTTTTCTTACAAGTTGAATACAAGTCCGGGTCTTGCTTCCTCGTAAAGGAAATATTCCTCACGCCTTTCCTCTTAAGCCGGCCTACCATAATGTAAACCGGCCTTCTGGGCCTTGAGCCTCCTGGGCCCCCGGGTCTTGTCGCTCCTCTGATCCGCTTGCCAGGTCACCCATAAGTCGCCAGGATCGGGCGAGTCACTTAGTGTGTCGCCAGTCAGGGCGGGTCATTAGTGAGTCGCCAAGTCCGGCTGGGTTATACGTCCAGCCGGGTCATACCGCGGGGTATATCCCCGACATTAGCCCCCAAGTTTAATTTGGATTTATCCATGTTAAACTAATCTGCAACATAAGCACAAGAACAAATTGACAGGTTGTACTCCAGGTTAAATATTCCTGTAAGCCGGCACTTGATCATCCTTAAGTCCTTGTCATCTCCTTCTTGATATGTATCCATAATCTCATAGCAAATCTCCTTAGCAGATATGTTCAAATTTTGCCAATGCAAAAAATCCAGATACTTCCTTTGAAAAATCCGGGTCAACAGGCCAGCTTTAGAATCAATTTGCTGACATTGGTCTCTTGTTGAGAAATATTGTAAGAGATAATTCACTTGAGTCGGCTTTCAGTGCTCTGACTTTGACAAAAATATTGGTCTGCAAATATTCAACTTATATTCAGGCGGCTTGAAGATATAAAACTTGCCGGTTTATAATTACCAAAATTGCCGGGTTATAAATAGATGATGCCGAGTCATAATTGTCATTTATGCCAGTTTATGATTTTTGCAGACACCGGGTCAATCTGATTTACTCAAACTGATAATTTGAAGATATTTCCCCTTATATCCATATTACCTGTAGCCCCCAAGGGCCGATTTAATCAGCATGAATAAGCCGGGACTTATCGCCGTGGTTTTAAATAAAATCCAGTTGTGTAGCCCCCATGAGTTGGCTATAGTCATAGTAGTGTAGCCGGGTCATCATAGAATTGTCTTCAGCAAAGAGCAATATGCATTAGTCCCCAAGTGTCAGGTCATTATGTAATAATGAGCAGGGACTTTGTAAATATGATGATGTAGATTTGAGCAATAACATGTAGCCCCCAAGGGTCGGCTTAGTAAGATAATACTAAGCTGGGGCTTTTCATTGAAAATAATATCATATGATGTAACCCCCATCCTGGGGCTTGAACCCACGTCCACAAGGTTAAGAGCTTTGTGCTTTACCAACTGAGCAGTGGATCCTTCAATATAATGGAATAAGGATTGTGTACCTTGAATTTTAACAGGAACAATTGGTAGCCCCCAAGGGCCAACTCATTTAGAATGTGATGAGTCGGGTCTTCAATAAGTTGAGCAAAAAATGACTTTGCATTAGCCCCCAAGTGCCATGGTGCATGCTGGCAGTGACATGGGACTTGCATATTTGATATAATCTCAATCTGAATAACGTAGCCCCCAAGTGCCGGGTCGTAAGCCTGCAGCAACTCGGGACTATTCCTTCCATTGTAGAATAAATCGTATCCATTGATAAAAATAATAGTTGTTGCGCTAAAGCGACTTTGAAAACCTCAATCATTACACTGGTTATTGATAATCACAATAGAAATCCAGCCATGTTGGCTATTCAAGATTTGAATAATATAATCCGGTATGAAAACCTCAATCATTCAATATCATCATGAAAATCCAGCCAGTTTTGGCTGTTAAAGATTTGAATACCTCGTTGGTTGACAAATAAATCCGCAGTTTAAATACCTGGCGGCTCTTGGCCGATGACAACTTAATGTGCATTCATTGTAAGCCGGAATTTTTGTAACCCGGCAACTTATAGCCTTTGAGAAAATCCAGAATGGATAATCATTTTGAAGCATCAATTTTAATGATGAGCTTGGACTTAAACATTTATATAAGTCATAGTTCTGCAAATCCTGCACAGAGTTCAAACAACATATACCCTGGCAACTTAACATCAAAAGCCAGGGCGGGTAACCATCCAAATATAGTCTTATCCTGCACACAAGTAGATCACAAGATCCCTATGATCCTTTGAATGATACCGCCGGTTTATATGACCCGGACAGTGAGGGTGAGAACCCAATTCTGTAAAAGCCGGCACATATGATGTTTGTTATGTGCTGACAACTTTTTAACCAAGGTTAAGCCGGTGGAATCAAAGCCACTCCCTAGATGCTTTCAAATATGATCAAAAAAATCTCAACACAAAGTCAAATAACTGCGATTGCAAAAAACTTGTACAAGAAACAGACAAAATTTTGAGGCTTCTGATTCGAATACGATCAGTAAACCGTTCCAAAGGAGTTAAGCTAAGATTCGAATACGATCATATAGCCCCCAGTGGCTTTGGCGATGCCGATCAAGAGGGTATCGACAGCTATGTTCTCTTTGGTTCGAATACGACCTATGTTTGAACAAGAAGGCCCCCAAATGACCCTAAGAGTTGTTTAGCGACGCTGATTCGAATACGATCCACGTCAATTCCCAAAGGGGTTGAACTATGATTCGAATACGATCAAGAAGCCCCCAAGTGGGTTCGGCAGTTTGCCAATCAAAAGGGTATCGACAGCTATGTTCTCTTTGGTTCGTATACGACCTATGTTTGAACAGGAAGCCCCCAAGTGACCATATAAGTTTTGGCATTGCGGCGATCAAGTAGGTATTGATAGCTATGCCCGATGAGCAGGAAGCCCCCAAGTGATCATAATAAGATAAGCCGTAAGGTAGGATACCCATGTTTTGAACCGCGCATCATGTCAGCAAGTTCTCTTTGGCAACCTTTAATTTTTCTTAGAACTCGAACTTGCGAGAGATTAATTCTTTTTGAACCGGAACTTTAAACTGGATTTGAAAGCTTCAAAAATTTGTGAGGCACAAATTTACCTTGAGCCGGATTTCGAACCGGATTTGAGAGCTTCATTGCTTTGTGGGAGAAAGATGTCTCTTGAACCGGATTTTAAACCAGAGTCCTTATTTTGAGCCGGAAATCTTCTGACAGGCTTTGAATTTTCATCTATCTAGCAGTAATCTCCGGGGCCGGGTTACTTTTCCCTTCAATGACCCGGAGTTCTTGAATTTATTGAAACCGACTAACTTTGCCGAGTCATACCATGGTAGCCCCCGAGTCTCAAGATGACTCGAGGAGTTGGCTTGAGATTCTCCATATTTGCCCATAGCAGAAAGGTGTATATCATTGGCGTTGATAGCGCGATGTGAATCCACCGAAGGTTGAGGTGACTGCGGCGGGTTATAAATGATCTCGTATGAGCCGTGTCAGCAACTCGGCCAATGGTTCCTTCCAACTGGTTGTTTGAAGTTAACCAAACTGTAGTGGCCACGACTTGTGCACCTGCCCATTGAACCATCCAATGCAGACGACGGCTGATAATATATGATAATTTACCTCTAATTTGTTGGAAGAAAACCGGGCTTCCCAAGTGGTGACTTGCTCATACTCAATAAACAGCTCATCCAGACAAGTGCGGCTCGGTGTGTCGATGTAGGCCAGGCCACGAGAGACGGACGGTAAAGACGACCATTACATCAGAGGCGGCATAGACAGATGAACCGGCCGTGGCGTTGTAAGCCGGTGTGGACGAGCAAGTTGTCCTCCTTGTTGTAAGCCGGCGTGGTCGTGGGAGATGGCCACGACGTTGTAAGCCGGTGCGGGAGCCCGTTGAGTAACGACGACCACCTATGCCAAAAGATGTTGGCGTGCCTCCATCTTCGCGGTATAATATCACTTTTTGTCATAAATAATTGCCCTGCATAAACAATATTACAGACCAAGGCAAAGATAAACTTATTCTTTGACAAAAACAACATGTACTAATAAAATAAACTTAGATGGATATCACCTATTTTGTTCGGATGATGGATGATCCATTCAACGTGACAGGGGCGGCTCAACGCAGCGGGGGCGGCTCACATATGTCCATTGGACAGCTTGTGTGAGCAGACATGGCTTTGATTTGTTGATAATATATGTTGGAGTCAACGCGTGGACGGTTGAGTCAGCGCGGGCACGGTCAGATGAACCGACTGCAGGTGTGGTCCCGGTGAGTTGATGTAGACCGGATTACGGGGTCAGCGGTCTGTGCGTGCCGTCTGGGCAGCATGGCACGGACGAATGCCAGTACAGAATCATGCTGGCGCGCTCCATATCCGAGGTATGACGCCACATTTGTAATGAACAATTGTCCTGCATCAAAAAATATCGCAAACCGAAGTAACTATTCACACAAAAATTAATATGTGCTATTAAAACAGACTGGACGGATATCACCTGATGCATTTAGATGACAGATGATTTTTGCGCAATGTCCGTCGAAACATCTGACTGTGATTTTTGACCCAGGAACTGATGCCTTTTGGCAGATGGGTGATTCTCCATTCATTATTTGTCCCAAAAGTGCATATGTTTGTGCTGATCCCCTTTGGTCCACACATAGGTGATGTAGATGGATAAAATCCCTGTATGCTACTTCACTTTTCTCTGAAATAACCTGCAGCTCTTCTTCTGCCCCATCTGTTTCAGGCGGGAGGGCCAGCTGAAGGAAGCGGCTGAGGCAGGCGAACCGGCGGGCGGCCGGGCCACACACGGTGTAAGCCGGAGGGGACCACAGTAGAAGCGGTGGCATCTCGCCAAGGCTGCGGAGGCGGATGCGGGGTGCGGCAGAACCAGCGCGGGCGGGTCACGTGCCGCCGGCAAGCGGACGACAGCTTGAATCCGGGCACGGCCCGGTGCAGCGATCGAGGTCGGCCGACGGGGGCAGCTTGTAGGCGAGGTCATGGAGATGGCAGTTCAACGGCAGACTACGTGCAGCTTGGCGAGTCGATCCAGAGCCGGTACGGGTGGCGCAGGAAGCCAAGCGCTGCGCAAGCAGCGATAGCAGAGTCCAAGTCGTGGTGGATTTGACCGATCCACATCGGGTCGTTGCTGTTTCCTTCCCTTTTTTGACGATGATCTGGCAGCAGCGCTTGATCTCTTCCGACTCGGATGGATGCAGTAGCCAAGGGAAAAAGGACATCTGATCTAGTAGTACTACTCAACTAGCACTGGCCCTTTTCCCAAAAAAGAACAGTTGATGATGGATTTCACGTGGCATGGTACTAGTTTAAGTAGTACTACTGGTCTTGATTGGACCGTGAGTAGATGATTGCACGTACATACGCTCGCTCCCCCGTATAAACGGCAATTGAACAGCGAAGTACTTTGAACCAGTCTCGGTTTCGCCGGTTCGCACGACTGTTCCGGCGGAAATCAACTTCACTTGGACCGACGGATCAATAGGTCACGTGCGATGGCGAGCACGGAACCCTAGCTTCTTTCGATCTCATGTACTAACGGCTCCAAAGTTTAATCATGTTCCTGATCACAAAATAACAAACTTGCCGGTTCTTTCTCATCCGACGAAATCGCGAGCTCGTCGATCCCTAGATGATATCCCTTCAAGAACTCAACACCACCGTGCGCTAGCCCCACGGTGGGCGCCAACTGTCGTGGAATTGTCATGGCAGATGTCCTTAGTGTCAGGACTTAGTCGCGAGGCCAACGCATCTATATGGTAGATTGAAGGGGTTGGTCGGAATCGAGAGACGCAAGGCGGATCATCACACAAGACAAGGGTTTAGACAGCTTCGGGCCCCGGGAAACATCATCCGGAATAGCCCTACATGTTGTTTGTGGCTAGGTCTCATTATGCTCATGAGGGAGTCGCCGCATAAGCCGGCTCCTCCTTTGTGTCTAGCCCTAGATATTGTTTCTTGTTTCTTGTCCCTCTTTGGGGAGCCCTGCCCCTCCTTATATAAGTTAGAGGGGCAGGTTACATGTAGAGTCCTAGTAGGACTAGGACTAGTCTATCTTTTCTTACAAGTTGAATACAAGTCCGGGTCTTGCTTCCTCGTAAAGGAAATATTCCTCACGCCTTTCCTCTTAAGCCGGCCTACCATAACGTAAACCGGCCTTCTGGGCCTTGAGCCTCCTGGGCCCCCGGGTCTTGTCGCTCCTCTGATCCGCTTGCCAGGTCACCCATAGGTCGCCGGGATCGGGCGGGTCACTTAGTGTGTCGCCAGTCAGGGCGGGTCATTAGTGAGTCGCCAAGTCCGGCTGGGTTATACGTCCAGCCGGGTCATACCGCGGGGTATATCCCCGACACATATGGTTGTCGCTTTATTGTATGAAATGCAATCGCCATGTAATTGCTTTACTTTGTCACTAAGCGGTAGCGATAGTCGTAGAAGAAATAGTTGGCGAGACGAGAATGATGCTACGATGGAGATCAAGGTGTCGAGCCAGTGACGATGGTGATCATGACGGTGCTTTGGAGATGGAGATCAAAGGCACAAGATGATGATGGCCATATCATATCACTTATATTGATTGCATGTGATGTTTATACTTTATGCATCTTATTTTGCTTAGTACAGCGGTAGCATTATAAGATGATCTCTCACTAAATTTCAAGGTATAAGTGTTCTCCCTGAGTATGCACCGTTGCTACAGTTCGTCGTGCCGAGACACCACGTGATGATCGGGTGTGATAAGCTCTACGTTCACATACAACGGGTGCAAGCCAGTTTTGCACACGCAGAATACTCAGGTTAAACTTGACGAGCCTAGCGTATGCAGATATGGCCTCGGAACACTGAGACCGAAAGGTCGAGCGTGAATCATATAGTAGATATGATCAACATAGTGATGTTCACCATTGAAAACTACTCCATATCACGTGATGATCGGACATGGTTTAGTTGATATGGATCACGTGATCACTTAGATGATTAGAGGGATGTCTATCTAAGTGGGAGTTCTTAAGTAATATGATTAATTGAACTTTAATTTATCATGAACTTAGTACCTGATAGTATTTTGCATGTCTATGTTGTTGTAGATAAATGGCCCGTGCTACTGTTCCGTTGAATTTTAATGCATTCGTAGAGAAAGCTAAGTTGAAAGATGATGGTAGCAATTACACTGATTGGGTCCGTAACTTGAGGATTATCCTCATTGCTGCATAGAAGAATTATGTCCTAGAAGCACCGCTAGGTGTACCACCCGCGTCAGCAACTGCAGACATTGTGAATGCCTGGCAGTCGTGTGTTGATGACTACTCGATAGTTTAGTGTGCCATGATTTACGGCTTAGAACCTGGACTTCAACGATGTTTTGAACGTCATGGAGCATATGAGATGTTCCAGGAGTTGAAGTTAATATTTCAAGCAAATGCCCGGATTGAGAGATATGAAGTCTCCAATAAATTCCACAGCTGCAAAATGGAGGAGAATAGTTCTGTCACGAACACATACTCAGAATGTCTGGGTACCACAACCACTTGACTTAGCTGGGAGTTAATCTTCCGGATGATAGTGTCATTAACAGAGTTCTTCAATCACTGCCACCAAGCTATAAAGGCTTCATGATGAACTATAATATGCAAGGGTTGAACAAGACAATTCCCGAGCTCTTTGCAATGCTAAAGGTTGCGGAGGTAGAAATCAAGAAAGAGCATCAAGTGTTGATGGTCAACAAGACCACTAGTTTCAAGAAGAAGGGAAAAGGGAAAAAGAGGAACTTCAAGAAGAACGGCAAGCAAGTTGCTGCTCAAGTGAAGAAGCCCAAGTCTGGACCTAAGCCTGAGACTGAGTGCTTCTACTGCAAAGGGACTGGTTACTGGAAGCAGAACTGCCCCAAGTATTTGGCGGATAAGAAGGATGACAAAGTGAAAGGTATATTTGATATACATGTTATTGATGTGTGTCGGGGGAAATCGGCCTCCACGAGCACCTATGGGGACGGAGCCCCTTTTCAGTTCGGCGGGGGGCGGAGGTTGCACAAAGAGCAGATCGAGGCGACACACACACAACGATTTTACCCAGCTTTGGGCCGCCCGGATGCGTAAAACCCTACTGCTGCTTGTCTGGTTGATTCGAGTTCTTGCTCTGGAGCGCAAGAAGCTACAGTAAGTGGGAGCTGGACGTAGACGAGGGTCTACCGGGTTTTTCCCTTCTCGGGTCCTCCCCCTACGTGCGCATGGGCCTCCTTTTATATGCTAAGGGGTTTCCCACAGGTAGCGACGCAGGTGAGGGTAAAAATGGCAAGGAACTGTGCGAACAGTGGCCGCACAGTGCTATCGCACCTAACTCTGACGGCGGGGGACAAAGGCATTAAATGCCCGTCTGGATCACCCGAACAGTGCCGAGGCGGACAGTTAGGGGCGCCTCCGCTTGCCACGGGGGCGACTCTGCCAACGTTGCATGCCACCGCGCGCCCCAGGTTGCGCGGCGCCCCGCCACGTGCCTCTGGGGAAGCTCCAGAGTGACGCGTGGGCAGGTGAGCTGGAGCGCATGCCTGAGGTGGTGGTTTGCCGCGGCAAGTGGCTTGCCGCGGTGGTTGCCTTGCCGCACCTGAAAGCTTGCCGCTCGTCAGGCCTTGCCGGGGCGCGCGGCGCGCCGCGGCGGGCTTCTCTTGGGGTGCCTTGGCTTGGCCGTCCCGGCGAGCTCCTCCCGCCGGGGCCTTGGTGCTTCGGCTTAGTCGTCCCGGGAAGCTCCTCTTGCCGGGGCCTTGTCGCCTTGGCCCGGCAAGCTCCTCTTGCCGGACCTCGCCTCCTTGGCCCGGTAAGCTCCTCTTGTCGGGGCCTGGTCTTCTAGGCTCAATCACTTGGCCTTCGTCCGGCCCAGAAAGGGCCATGGAGACTCTTGTCGCTCCCCTGGCAAGCCTTGCCGCGGGGCGCTACTACTGCCCGTGCACAAGTTCGGGGTACTAAGGTACCCCTACTTTAGTACACCGACAGGAGCCCCCGGGTCTGGGCCATACACGGTGCCGAGCGTTGTTGGGCCAGGCCCTAACAGTGCACGGGCACGCGTGGCCTGGGTTGCGCTGCTCCTTAACTCCGCGCCCGTCGCGCCCTCCCCAAGTGGCGCGCGCTTATCGCGGCGTCGTGGGGGGCGAGGCGTGCCAGGCGTGCGTGACGTGGGTGGCGTGCGCGGGGCTTGAGGCCCGCAGGCATGCGTCACGTCGGGCACGATTCCTTTATTTGGAAAGGCGAAACGTCCGCCCCCACTTTCAAGTGGGGGGGGGAGACGTGGAGGCGCGGCTTGGTGAACGAACGGGGTCGAGGCGCGGCTTTCAGGGCGCCCGCCCCCACGATCATGGGGTGGGGAGAGGTCGCCTCATCTGTCGCCTCGGCCGTGCTTGCCCGCCACGCGTCCTCCATGCGCTTGGGGTTGCGGTGGTGGAGGCAGGAAACCGGGCCGACGCGGGTCGAAGTAGAGGGTCGGCCCCGTCGCCTGCCCTTCCTCTGCTTTGGTTGGTTGGGCGGGGCGGCCGAGCCCCCACTCCGCCCCTTTATAAGGAGCGGAAGGGGGTGATGAGGGTCCGCACTCCTTCCTTCTTTCTTCTCTTGTCGCTGCTGAGCATGTCATAGAAACAGCTGATTAGAGCAGCGGCAAGTCATTTTGGAATATAACTTTTATCTTAGGCAGTTCATTGCGCTGTTATCTCCCTCGTTCGACTTTGTGCTTCGTACGTTCGCGCCCTACGCTCCCAGGAACTTGTCGGCGCAAGCCTCCGCCTTGCCACGGGTGCCGAGTGCGGGACATCAGCAACCCGCTGGCGGTGCCTCCACCGGCAAGAAACCTTGCCGCGGCTGGCGCAACTCACTTAAAATGTTGAGCAGGCTCAGGGCGAGGTAAGCGTTGCGACTGCAGTCGCAGCACACTTAAGCTCCCGAGCGAGCTCGAAACAAAGTAAGGACGCCACTCTGGATGTAGCACACTTAAGTCGTTGAGCGGACTCGAAACGAAATAAGGGCGCAACCAGCCACGAGCCGGCCCCTCCGCGCACAGGTTTCCCATACGAAGCTCGGCCGTTCGAGGAAGATAACTTAAGGGTAAAAAGGAGCTTAATTGCTCAAATTTTGGCAACTTAGCTTTTCTGTTGTTTGCAGTCCGGCAAGACGCAGCTTCCTCGGGCGACGCCCAACCTATGTTGTCATCCCCCCTTCTTGAGGTAAGGGAATAACGAGGGCTAGGGGCTTCATGGCCTGCCATCGCTTGCCGGAGCCGAGTGCTGCACAATCGTGTCAAATAATGCATGCGCAAAGCAGAGAGGCGCGAAACCGACAAGATGTGCAGGGCACATAAGCTATGCTTGGGATCTGCGCTCGTCTCTGTACCAAGGATTACATGCAACTGCGGCAAGACTTGGACAGAGAGGATGGCTGACGGAATGGGTTCCGACTACCGCGCTGGCAAGGTCCCTCCCACGGTCGGCGTCGACTCGTTTGGATCTTGGTGGCCTGGGCGCGCCGAAGAACGAGGTCGCCTTTCCCGCAACTTCCGGCGCTAACTTCTGCGGCTACGGGAGCAGCGCAGAGTTTGCTGGAGGCGAGAAACTCGCTCAGCGGCCGGAAGGCGGTCCTCCTCAAGGAGCAGCTGCTCTTGCCCGGGCTCTGCGTGAGTGGATACTCGAGGAGGGCCGTGCACGAGTCCGTGAGGAGGAATGCCTCCGCTCCGCGGGTTGGAGCGGAAAGGTACCTGGCCATACCTGAGCTTACCTGTGGTCGCCAAATCTGGTTCGCACAACCTCGACGCAGCCCCCTACCTGGGGCGCCAAGGATGTCGGGGGAAATCGGCCTCCACGAGCACCTATGGGGACGGAGCCCCTTTTCGGTTCGGCGGGGGGCGGAGGTTGCACAAAGAGCTGAGCGAGGCGACACACACACAACGATTTTACCCAGCTTCGGGCCGCACGGATGCGTAAAACCCTACTGCTGCTTGTCTGGTTGATTCGAGTTCTTGCTCTGGAGCGCAAGAAGCTACAATAAGTCGGAGCTGGACGTAGACAAGGGTCTACCGGGTTTTTCCCTTCTCGGGTCCTCCCCCTACGTGCGCATGGTCCTCCTTTTATATGCTAAGGGGTTTCCCACAGGTAGCGACGCAGGTGAGGGTAAAAATGGCAAGGAACTGTGCGAACAGTGGCCGCACAGTGCTATCGCACCTAACTCTGACGGCGGGGGACAAAGGCATTAAATGCCCGTCTGGATCGCCCGAACAGTGCCGAGGAAGACCGTTAGGGGCGCCTCTGCTTGCCACGGGGGCGACTCTGCCAACGTCGCATGCCACCGCGCGCCCCAGGTTGCGCGGCGCCCCGCCACGTGCCTCTGGGGAAGCTCCAGAGTGACGCGTGGGCAGGTGAGCTGGAGCGCATGCCTGAGGTGGTGGTTTGCCGCGGCAAGTGGCTTGCCGCGGTGGTTGCCTTGCCGCACCTGAAAGCTTGCCGCTCGTCAGGCCTTGCCGGGGCGCGCGGCGCGCCGCGGCGGGCTTCTCTTGGGGTGCCTTGGCTTGGCCGTCCCGGCGAGCTCCTCCCGCCGGGGCCTTGGTGCTTCGGCTTAGTCGTCCCGGGAAGCTCCTCTTGCCGGGGCCTTGTCGCCTTGGCCCGGCAAGCTCCTCTTGCCGGACCTCGCCTCCTTGGCCCGGCAAGCTCCTCTTGCCGGGGCCTGGTCTTCTAGGCTCGATCACTTGGCCTTCGTCCGGCCCAGAAAGGGCCGCGGAGACTCTTGTCGCTTCCCTGGCAAGCCTTGCCGCGGGGCGCTACTACTGCCCGTGCACAAGTTCGGGGTACTAAGGTACCCTTACTTTAGTACACCGACAATGTGTACCTTACTAATGCTCGTAGTAGCACCTGGGTATTTGATACGGGTTCTGTTGCTCATATTTGCAGCTCGAAACAGGGGCTACGAATTAAATGAATATTGGCTAAGGAAGAGGTGACGATGCGCGTGGGAAATGGTTCCAAAGTCGATGTGATCGCCGTCAGCACGCTACCTCTACATCTACCTTCAGGTTTAGTTTTAGACCTGAATAATTGTTATTTGGTGCCAGCGTTGAGCATGAACATTATATTTGGATCTTGTTTGATGTGAGACGATTATTCATTTAAATCAGAGAATAATGGTTGTTCTATTTATATGAGTAATATCTTTTATGGTCATGCACCCTTGATGAGTGGTCTATTTTTATTGAATCTCGATAGTAGTGATACACATATTCATAGTATTGAAGCCAAAAGATATAAGTTTAATAATGATAGTGCAACTTATTTGTGGCACTGCCGTTTAGGTCATATTGGTGTAAAGCGCATGAAGAAACTCCATGCTGACGGGCTTTCGGAATCACTTGATTATGAATCACTTGATGCTTGCGAACCATGCCTCATGAGCAAGAGGACTAAGACTCCGTTCTCCGGAACAATGGAGCGAGCAATAAACTTGTTGGAAATAATACATACTGATGTATGCGGTCAAATGAGTGTTGATGCTCGCAGCGGGTATCGTTATTTTCTGACCTTCATAGATGATTTGAGCAGATATGGGTATATCTACTTGATGAAACATAAGTCTGAAACATTTGAAAAGTTCAAAGAATTTCAGAGTGAAGTGGAAAATCATCGTAACAACAAAACAAATTTTCTACGATCTGATCGTGGAGTAGAATATTTGAGTTACGAGTTTGGTCTTCATTTGAAACAATGCAGAATAGTTTCGCAACTCACGCCACCCGGAACACCACAACATAATGGTGTGTCCGAACGTCGTAACCGCACTTTATTAGATATGGTGTGATCTGTGATGTCTCTTACTGATTTACCGCTTCATTTTGGGGTTATGCTTTAGAGACGGCTGCATTTACGTTAAATAGGGCACCATCTAAATCCGTTGAGACGACACCATAAGAATTGTGGTTTGGCAAGAAACCCAAGTTGTCGTTTCTTAAATTTTGGGGCTGCGATGCTTATGTGAAAAAGCTTCAACCTGATAAGCTCGAACCCAAATCGGAGAAAAGTGTGGTGTAGCAGCAGCAGGGCGTATGTGACTTGAAAAGGGAGGCTCGTGGGGCGATTCCGGGAGTCCAGGTCTGCTCAAATCCATCCTCGTTGTATGTCGACTGTGTGCAATTTAAACTTTGGAGTGGTTTGAATGTATCAATGTAATCGATTTCAGCCCTAAACATCGAGGTTTGCCGGGATGATGGACGGTGAGGGCGCTCAACCTGCCACCGAATGCATAGTAAACCTGTAAATATGAATCATGCTTCGATTGGAGTGCCATATGTCTGCCTCTTCTTTGTTTTTTTAGATAAAAATGGCAGCACATAGGCCCGGACTATCAGCATCCCTTCATCAACTGGATAGGAGTAGCGACAGATGTTGCCTAGATGGTGGCTTTAGTCTTACTGCTGTATGACTTTGTAAAGTCTTGTGTGAATAATTAATAAAGTGGCTGCTTAAGCCGGGGGCCCTTTATTTTTTGTTTTTTCTGAAGAAATGAGCTTCACAGGTGGTTTAAGAAGAAGTCTTGTACGGGGGAAGAGCTGCTGCTACCGCCGCGCGATTGTGGTGGTGCTGCACTGCACTGCACGTGAAAAGGCTGGGAAAAAACTGGACATGACCCCGCATCGCACGCACGCGCACACGCTGTTCTATATTTATTAAACCCATCCTAACTAGAAACCAACCAAAGAAAACTCATCCTAACCAGAAACCAACCAAAAAAACAACAATTCTTTTAGTTGGTGCCAACCGGACTTAAACAACACTAACTGGTCACTGGTTTTTGAGCAGTATTATGATCATGGTATGCTTGACCCTGCAACTGAGACAACATCTTGCATGGTATTGATAACCTGGAGCGTGGACTTTTCTTCTGTGGTTCATATGATTTGACGTGGATCAGCTTAGGATGAATAGCAGAGAAAATGTGACTCAGCATTCTCAGTGTCATATTTGCTTGCTAGTACATATTTTCTTGGCTCCACTGCTATGCCATTGATTTGTATAACCAGTTGGCATGGTTTGGAGGATGTAAATAATACCCACAGAAGATGTGCCATGTCAAGCCCACAGAGCATGACGAGCTAGCATGTTGGAACTTTGGGCTTGCTGCTGGAATGGGTAAACCCTGTCAGCATTATTTCAGTCTGGCAAGGGGAAAAGCTACATGATCTCAGGAACTTGGAGAAATCAGATCTCACAAGTCAGGTGTGATCATAATGCTTCTTCTCCATTTTGTAATCTTCTCATCAATTGACCTATCCACATTTGGCTTACCGAATAACTGTCCGTATTTCGTTTTGACTTTTGAATGAGAACTACTATATGGTTAGTGATGTTAACCCAAACTAGGCATCACAGTTTTGCTAGAGATCAAATACTGGCTGTGACATGATTCTTATTGCGCACCATCGACACATGTTTCTTACCTCTGCTTCTGGTTTTGCTGTTTTCAGATGTCAAGACAGCTAATGTCATGTGCATTTGTCAGTTGAGTTGATACCAGTTAGTAGTATGCCTCACCCTAAGTTTATCTGGTTATGCCTAAAAAATGTTTATTTGTTTATCAGGTGTGATCATATGAACTGTGGTTTGGCAAGAAACCAAAGTTGTCGTTTCTTAAATTTTGGGGTTGCGATGCTTATGTGAAAAAGCTTCAACCTGATAAGCTCGAACCCAAATCGGAGAAATGTGTCTTCATAGGATACCCAAAACAAACTGTTGGGTACACCTTCTATCACAGATCCCAACGCAAGATATTTGTTGCTAAAAATGGATCCTTTTTATAGAAGGAGTTTCTCTCGAAAAAAGTGAGTGGGAGGAAAGTAGAACTTGATGAGGTAATTGTACGTTCTCTCGAATTGGAAAGTAGTTCATCAAAAAATTCAGTTCCAAAGATTCCTACACCAATTAGTGAGGAAGCTAATGATTGTGATAGCCTGGATTTTGCCTTCTCTCTTTTTCCGGACTTAATTTTGCCTTTGCCTTGGATTTGAGTTTTTGGAATCAATTCAAATGGACTTATCACTTGGGCATGCCCTTGACTTTCACCCAAGTGACCCATCTACCTTTCATTCAATCTCATTTCTCTGAAAAATCCCAAAATAGTTAAATGAATATTTTTCATAAAAGAAAAATATTCATTTTCTCTTCTGAAACTCATTTTAGAAACTAGTGCTCCAAAGCAACCCTCATTTCTATTGTTCCAAAGTTCTTGAAATAATTCCTGAATATTCTTTGAACCTTGGCCCACCTCCCCAAGCAAAAATATTGCATGACTTTTTGTAATATTTTTGCTATAGAAAATCATTTCTCTTCTGGCCCAAAAATGCAAATTGTTCAGCAAGTGTATTTTTCCTTGATCCTTTGGCCCTGGTTTTTCTTGAGCCTCATTACCCTCCTAAGTAAACCTTAACCCCAGGAGATCAGCCTTAATGGCCTTCTAGAAGACCTCCAAAATAAGCGGCCAAGTTTCTGGCCAGAAACTTGCCAACAAGCTTGAGTCACGTCTGGTCGGCCTGGCAGTGAGTCCTCAGCTTCCCTAGACCTAACACTGCATGAACTACAACCCAGACAAGGTTTGGCCGAGCATGGGCATTGTTTTGACCATGCCAGGGCAGTGACCACGTGTGGACACGGGTTCTGGCATGTGTTCGACGCGCTCTGCATCACGCCAATGCTTCTGTTCGGCGCGTGCTCGAGCCAGAGCTCGCCGACGACTGCCGCGCCGCGCCACTAGCCTCGACTCTTCACCCTTGACCTCTACCTGGCACTCGTCAATGCTAGAGACGCCGCAGCGAGCATGGGCACGTCGCGGCCAAAAGCCATAGTGCGCTCGTGCCCTTGTCTTCTTCTTCCCTACTTCATGTGCTCGTCCGCGAGCGTGGACAGCTCCCGCGTGAGCGCTGAGCTCTCCCCCCCCCTCACTGGCGCCCTTCGTTGTTGCTCGCCGGCTTCCAGAGAACTCCGACGGTGCCACGTACCCCGTCCTACTATGGCTATATATAGAGACCCTCCCTCCGCCCCGAAGCCTCATACTGCACTTCTCAACCACCACGACCACGTAGCACAGTCGTAGCCCGGTCGGGCAGGCCTCTGGTCGTCGACCACGACCAGAGTTAGCCGGTGATCCCCGCAGCCCAGCCACCCTGCTCCCGAGCCCCTCGAGCTCAACCAACCCCTCAGGTGCATCATTGGAGGTCCATTGGTGTCGCCTGGAAGCAGCAGTGCCCCTGGAGCCGCCCCTCGCCATCGCCTTCTTCCTCTCCGGCAAGTCCCGACCGCCACCGCCGCTTGCGAGCTCGGTTGCGGGCAGCTCCGGCCATCCCCTGACAAGACACGGGTACAGGCAGGTGCGCCGTGACCTGCTCTCCACTTCTATCCCTCTAGCTTCTCCCAAGAACCCCTCATCGCCGGCGTGAGCTTCGGCGGAGCACCGCCGTGCTCTGTTTCCTCTCTCCCCCTCTCTCTCTCCTGACTGGTGGGGCCTGGTGTCAACGTCTCCACTCGCACACGAAGTGGTACAAGTGGAGGCGTATTCCGCCTTTACGCCATCGACGTCACCCCCCCAGGTTTTCTGTTTTATTCAAATTAATTCAAAATTTTGACCACAACTTTGACCAGTGATAATTTTCCTATAAGTCCAAATGAGTTGACTCTTTTTGCATTGTGTTTGTTTCAGAAAGCTCTAGCAGCACACCAAAGAGTAGAATTTTCCTTGTTGTCTAGAATTTCTGGTGATTTTCAGATTGGTTCTTGATATTTTGTTTTGTGGTTTTTAAATATTTTTAGAAGGAGAGACTTGTGTTGAAGATAACCAGGAGGAGTGTGAACCTCCTCTCCACTAAGGCAAGCCACACCAGCATTTGGATCGTGTCATTTCAATATCTATGATTTTTCATACTTAAATATGAGCTATTTTATGCATTTAAAATTTGTTCAATAAATATGGTTGAATGTTGGTTCCTTTGTCATGCTTGAAATGTTTGTTTAAGTTACTGATTGAATGCATGGACTAGTTTGGTCTTGTAGAATAGAGTTTGACTAGTTATATTGCTATGATGAATAATGACAGTTCTTTTTGTTAAATGAGAATTTCATATAAATTATGAGTTAATCAAGATATTGCAGGGTAATAAATGGTGAGATAGAACCAGTAAAGTTTAATGATGAGTTAGTGCAAGAATTTCATATTGATAAGGTTGATCCGTTCTTGTGAGTTGCATGTTTTGCATATCGATTAGTTGCATGCTCACGGCATCGTATGACTTGGAATAGTTTTTATTTTCAAGTTAAACCTGCTAATAATCCAACTTGAATAGAACGTTGATCAAGTCATGGTGCCACTGAATCGTGTTTTTCCACGGTGCGACCACATTTACCTTTATGGGGGGTCTTGATTCGGTCCTTTGTCGTGCCTCTCGCCGGTGTCTCCAACGAGGGAAGGCTATGGGCGTGCGGTACCCTGGCCCGGTAAGCAGACATAACCTTGTGTGCCCGTTTGTTTTTATGGTACCTTGTCCCCATTTGGGACCATTTTTGCCATGACGGTGGCCGTTGATGCCTTTGGTAGGCACGGGGCCACCCATGACTTAGCCCGAGGAGGGAATTGGTCGGAGTGGCCGGGAGAGTGTCACGGCAAGGGGAGGGTTTCATCAGAACATCGTTGGTCCACCCGAATGGGAGTGCGAGGCCATGGGTTCTATGGTGTCGATAAAGTGCGCTACCTCTGCAGCGTGTATTCAATCTATCGATAGCCGCGTCCTCGGTTATGGACACAACTCGGGAGTAGGTCACACCATGGATCAACACTTATAATTATCTTGCACACTAAATAATTATTGTTGGCACTGGTTTTGTGATGATTCGTGAGATCATGTGCTGATCATGAGTGAATGGTCGCAGTTGTGATCCGGGTATGATCACCGTTTGGTTATGAGATAACCCGTCTGGTAAGCAAGTCCGAGGGACTCGGTGCACATGTTGGTTTCATCGCATTAGTAGCATTACTTGCATTGCATTAACCTGAATAATTGTCATGATATTGTTTGTCATCGTGCTTATGTTTGTTGTGACCTTGCAAGTACATTCAATGTACTGACCTGGCGTGTCATGCCAGATTTCAGGCAAGTCGTATCGCATCGAAGAGCTTCCCGCGCCTAGGCCGTGTCCACGTCGGTGTCCCTGTGCTATGGAGTTCCACTTCGTCGTCATTCCGCTGCCGTGTAGTCTATGGGATTGAGGCCTCTTCATGTTCATTAAATAATGTACATACTGTTCAGCCGCACCGTGTGTGCCGCTTGGCCTCTTACCTCGATGTAATATCAGACTTATGTATCCGCTAGCTTCAATAAAGCGGTTGTTTCTGTACCATGTTGTTGTGTGTTGCCAGAAGACTTGATCTCTGGGCTGGCAATGCAAGGTAAATCGGTTGCTCTGAGCCGGGGTGCCACAGCACTTGGTATCAGAGCCGCGCTGATTGTAGGACATGCTAGACCATGAGAGCATTAGTGGAACGGTAGATAGTTTCGTTTGCATGCCGGTAGTCATAGAACTTGGTTGCTACATTGCATGCATGTTTATCGGTTGTTATTACTAACCGTATGATGGTTGTGAGTGTGCATGGCTCCAGTTCCGATCTTGTACCATCCTGAGCCAGCTCCGTACACATCGCCACACCTGCTTCAGAACGTGTGGCGATGACTCTACCCAGAGGGTGCTGATCAAGTGTATCGGGAGCATCTGGCCGGTTCATTGTACGAGTATTATGCTGAGGTCACTCTACACCATAGTTCCCCTTCCAGCGCTTACACTCGTTCTTCTAAGGGTGGTCTCACTTCTACGCCATCTCAGGCGGTCCAGTTTGCTGCAATCGAAGCTCTTGTAGACTTGCGCTACAATGAGGTTTGCATGCACACCCATCCATGTTTCTTTTACTACCCATCTCTGCACGAGAATGGGTGTATCCGCTTTCCTTTGATTAATCCGGCATGCGATTGTCCTTCTAGCCACCTTTCTTGTTATATCACTGCCAGTTATCTCCTGATCTACGAGTTAGCTTGGGAGCTAACCCGAGCCCGGATAGCTCTCGCCGCCGCTCGGAATAGGAACCCTCTACCCACTGTCGGTTTCACTTCATACGTTCCTCCAGCATCTATTACCCCGATGACCTCTCAGGGTACCATTAACCCTTTGGCAGTAACCCCTCGCAGTGCTCTTACTGCGTGGGCTTCCCTGGTCGCTACTCCTGCAGCTCCTATGCTTAGATCCCGTCCTGCACCTGCCCCTGAGGGAGAGTCTTCGAGGCAGCGCCGTCGCGTCTCTCTTAACCCGGAGGTCTCTACTATCAGTTCAGGATCTGGGTCTGACTCAGGAGAGGAACCCGCAGCAGCACCATCCGAGCAGTAGATCGCTAGAGTATCACTTTCATCATGAGTATGATGTATGGATGTAGTTGTACGAGTTATGATGCTTAGTTTCGTGTATGAGGGTAGTGAACCTGTCATGATGTTTACCTCTTATGTTGAATATATGTATAATTATGTTGGAACCTTTTTATTCGCCTTGGTTTTCTTTCGATGTTTTCCTTCTGGGATTGTCACTGGCTTTCCTCCCATTCTTGGATATTTCTCATTGCGGTTGCTGTGTATTGGGGAAAATAAATAGTAGGATGACGCGGGAAGGAAGCAGCAGCCAAGCTTGTGAGGATGTTCCTGTTCGTCGCTCCGCAAGATAGGCAGGACATTCCCCCGAGCCGTACCAGCCACCTCCGTCTCCATCACCACATGGGCCTTCCACTAAGCAAATCATGTGAATGTTTGAAGAAAGAAGGAACAACGATCTGATGGAACTATTGAAAAGTGTGCAAGTTATGGTTGGGCAGAATGTAAATCAGAATGGTCATTACTCCAAGCTGTCGGATTTTCAGAGAACCAAGCCTCCCAGTTTCAGTCAAGTTATTGATCCATTGGACGCTGATGATTAGTTAAGGACTATTGAGAAGAAACTGGAAATTGCTCGCACTGAAGAAGGAGACAAGGTTCCCTTCACAACACATTATCTCGAAGGATCTGCCGCTATATGGGATAATGCTAAGTCCATGTGGCCCATGGACGAGGAAATTACTTGGACTAAATTCAAGGATCATTTCTGCAAGTATCATATTCCCGCCGGAATTATGAAAATCAAGCAGCGCGAATTCCTCGCTCTCACTCAAGGAAGCATGTCAGTAAGCGAGTACTTGAATAAGTTCAACCATTTGGCCCGCTATTCTCTCTATGATGTGGCAACAGAAGAACGGAAGGTCGCCAGATTTCTTGGAGGACTGAATCAGCATCTCAGGTGCACTCTCAGTATGTTTGATTTTCTGGACTTCCAAATTCTGGTGACCAAGGCCCTCATCGCAGAAAGGGAACACAAGCTCATGCACGACAACAGGCCCACTAATAATGACCACAAGCGCAAATTCGAGCCTAAGAAGGATATGCAACCCTTGCAGAAGGCTCGTACTTGGCAACAGACTTAGGTTGAGTACAAACCCAACTGGCAGCAAAATGTCAACAAGACCACCACTCAAGTCAAGAATGTCGTGACCAATCCGGTACGTGAAGAACGTCAGCGCAACAATTCCTGCTTCAACTATGGGCAAACCGGACATTACGCCAGACAGTGCCCCAAGAACAGCAAGCCAGCAGCTTCATTCCGTCCGCAAGTCAACTACCTGGAGCCATATTCTGTCTCGAGTGCCATCCAAGGGCAAATCCATCATATCTCCGCCGATGAAGCCCAAGAGGACCCAGAAGTCGTCATTGGTATGTTTCCTGTTAATAACATACCTGCCATAATTTTATTTGACTCTGGGGCTTCCCACTCTTTTATTTTGCGAAGCTTTGCTGCCGAAAACAAATTTCCTTGCTCGATTTTGGGAAAGCATATGCTGGTACAATCCCCGGGATCCTTGCTCTGAAGCAATCTGGTCTGCCATAATTTGGAGATTGATATCAAGGGAGTCAAGTTCCCAACGTCTCTGATAATCATCGAATCTGACAAGTTTGATATTATTCTGGGAATGGATTGGTTAACCCAATACCAAGTATGCATCAACTGTGCGACCATAGAAGTTACCATGGCAAGTCAGGAAGGTTGCACCACAAGTTTTTATGCCCGCAGAAGTATACCCAAGAAGGATATGGTTTTCTCAGTTGTGGCTGAAGAGGTGGAGTTGATTCTGGTGGTCAGTGAGTATCCAGATGTATTTCCCGAGGAATTATGAGGAATGCCGCCAGACAGAGAACTGGAGTTTGCAATTGACTTGGTGCCAGGAACCGCACCGATACACAAGAAATATTATCGGATGCCTTCATCAGAATTGGTGGAATTAAAGAAACAGCTGGATGAGATGCTGCAGAAAGGATACATCCACCCAAGCTCTTCACCGTGGGGGTCACCCGCTATCTTCATGGATAAAAAGGATGGCAGTCTTTGGATGTGTGTGGACTACCGACAGCTGAATGACGTCACCATCAAAAATAAGTATCCATTACCAAGGATTGATGATTTGTTTGATCAACTCAGTGGGGCCAAAGTATTCTCCAAGATTGATTTGAGGACCGGATATCATCAACTCAAAATCAAGAAGGAAGATACTCCCAAGACCGTGTTCACCACTCGGTATGATCTTTATGAGTATACCGTTATGTCATTCGGTCTCTCCAACGCCCCTGCCTTCTTCATGCATATGATGAATAAGGTGTTTATGGATTTCTTCGACAAATTTTTGGTGGTGTTCATCGATGACATCCTCATTTACTCAAAAAGCGAAGAAGAACACAAGGACCACCTCCGAGCAGTTTTGCAAAGACTCCGCGACCATCAACTTTACGCGAAGTTCAGCAAATGTGAATTTTGGCTCAAGCAAGTTGGATTTTTAGGGCATGTTCTCTCAGCAGAAGGAATAGCCATGGATCCAAGTAAGGTGAAATATGTGCTTGATTGGTCTGCACCCACGACAGTCTCAGAAATCCGGAGTTTCCTTGGTCTAGCCAGGTATTATCGCTGTTTTATTGAAGGATTCTCTAAGATTTACAAGCCAATGACAGAGCTCCTAAAGAAGGATAAGAAGTTTGAATGGATCGAGGACTGCGAAAGGAGTTTCAATGAGCTAAAAATCAGACTGATGTCAGCACTAGTATTGACTCTTCCCGACATCTACCGCAGTTTTGATGTCTACTGCAACGCCTCCAAAAGAGGCCTTGGATGTGTACTTATGCAAGATGGCAAGTTTGTGGCCTATGCATCCCCTACGGCCGCACGAAGGAAATTATCCCACTCATGATCTGGAATTGGCCGCGCTGGTGCACGCTTTTAAGATTTGGAGACACTATCTTATTGGAAAGCAGTTCCAGATATTTACCGACCACAAGAGTTTCAAGTATATATTCACTCAACCCGATTTAAACCTTCGTCAGCGAAGATGGCTCGAGTTGGTTAAGGATTACGACCTCGGTATAAACTATCACCGGAGTAAAGCTAATGTGGTTTCTGATGCCCTCAGCCGCAAGCCTGCCAACCTGAATGCTCTAATGGATTCTTTTCCTCCTGAACTTTGCAAAGAAATCGCTCAGCTCAATTTGGTAATTGCGGATGCCAGTCTTGCCAGCATATTGGAAGTTCCTCCTACCCTCGAGGAAGAAATTCGCAGCGCTCAAGAAGATGACAAATCATTGCAATTATATGCCAAGTGTATGCAAGAAGGACAGACACGGGATTTCTCTAAATATCAACAAGGTACGCTAAGGTTTCGAGGAAGGATTTGCGTACCCAGTCAAGAAGGTCTGAGAAAGAAGATATTGGCGGAAGCACATGAATCACCATACTCAATTCACCCAGGTGGCACCAAAATGTACGAAGACCTTCAACAGGTATTCTGGTGGGATGGAATGAAGAAAGACATCGCGTACTTTGTGGCTTGTTGTGATATATGCAACAAGGTAAAGGCAGAACACCAAAAGCCTGCCGGACTCCTTCAACCCTTACCCGTATCACAATGGAAATGGGACGATGTCTACATGGATTTCATCACTGGGTTACCAAGGACTCACCGAGGGAATGACGCCATATGGGTCATAGTGGACACATTAATGAAGGTAGCCCATTTCCTTCCCATCTGGACCACCTACCGTGCCGATCAACTTGCACAATTGTATGTGTCTAGGATTGTCAGTCTGCATGGAGTGCCAAATACTATCACCTCAGATAGAGGATCTCTCTTCACTTCAGCATTTTGGTCCCGACTACATCAAGCCTTCGGGACTGCCCTGAAATACAACACAGCTTATCATCCCCAGATAGATGGACAGACTAAGCGAGTAAATAATACTCGAAGATATGCTCCGAGCTTGTGCGTTAGCTCAAGGATCCAAGTGGGAAGATTGTCTGTCGTACACCGAGTTTTCCTACAACAACAGTTTCCGGGCCAGCTTAAAGATGTCACCTTATAAAGCCCTGTATGACCGTAAGTGCTGCACTCCACTAAACTGGTCTCAAACCGGAGACAGCCGTATTTTTGGGACTAACTTGATGATCGAAGCTGAGAAGCAAGTCAAGGAAATCCCAGGCAGACTGTAGTTGGCCAAATCACGGCAAAAGAGTTATTATGACAGAAAACACTGTCAGAGCAGCTTCGAACCCGGAGAGCACGTGTATCTCCGAGTCACCCCTATGAAAGGAGTTAAGAGATTTCATACCCAAGGAAAATTAGCACCTAGATATATTGGTCAATTTCCAGTCATGACCAGAGTCGGAACAGTTGCCTACCAATTGGAATTGCCACCAGAACTGTTAGAGGTACACAATGTGTTTCATGTCTCACAGCTAAGGAGATGTATCTCGCCACCGAAGAAAAGAACTGATACGGCCGAGATAGAACTGGCTAAGGATTTAACATATGAGGAAAAACCAATCAGAATATTGGATGAGACAGAAAGAGTCACTCGCAGCAAAGTGATAAGGTTTTACAAGGTTCAGTTGGAGCATCACACCGAGGAAGAGGCAACCTGCAAAGAAGAGGAATTTTTCAGGACTGCCTACCCAGAACTGTTTTCCTAAGCAACCGAATCTCGAGGACGATATTCATCCTAAGTAGGGGAGGTTTGTGACAGCCAGGATTTTGCCTTCCCTATTTTTCCGGACTTAATTTTGCCTTTGCCTTGGATTTGAGTTTTTGGAATCAATTCAAATGGACTTATCACTTGGGCATGCCCTTGACTTTCACCCAAGTGACACATCTACCTTTCATTCAATCTCATTTCTCTAAAAATCCGTAAATGGTCAAATGAATATTTTTCATAAAAGAAAAATATTCATTTTCTCTTCTGAAACTCATTTCAGAAACTAGTGCTCCAAAGCAACCCTCATTTTTATTGCTCCAAAGTTCTTGAAATAATTCATGAATATTATTTGAACCTTGGCCCACCTCCCCAAGCAAAAATATTGCATGAATTTTTGTAATATTTTTGCTACAGAAAATCATTTCTCTTCTGGCCCAAAAATGCAAATTGTTTAGCAAGTGTATTTTTCCTTGATCCTTTGGCCCTGTTTTTTCTTGAGCCTCATTACCCTCCTAAGTAAACCTTCACCCCAGGAGATCAGACCTAATGGCCTTCTAGAAGCCCTACAAAAGAAGCGGCCAAGTTTCTGGCCAGAAACTTGCCAACAAGCTTGAGTCACGTCTGGTCGGCCTGGCAGTGAGTCCTCAGCCTCCTAGACCTAACACTGCACGAACTATAGCCCGGACAAGGTTTGGCTGAGCGTGGGCATCGTTTTGACCATGCTAGGGCGGTGACCGCGTGTGGACACGGGTTCTGGCATGTGTTCGACGCGCTCTGCGTCGCGCCAATGCTTCTGTTCAGCGTGTGCTTGAACCAGAGCTCGCCGACAACTGTCGTGCCACGCCACCAGCCTCGACTCTTCACCCTTGACCTCTTCCTGGCACTCGCCGACGCCGTAGACACCGCAGTGAGCACGAGCATTTCGCGGCCAAAAGCCACAGTGCGCTCGTGCCCTTGTCTTCTTCTTCCCTGCTTCCTGTGCTCGTCCGCGAGCGTGGACAGCTCTCGCATGGTAAAGAGAGCTCTTTCCCACTCTCACTGGTGCCCTTCGTCGTCGCTCACCGGCTTCCAGAGAACTCCGGCGGCGCCACGTACTCCCCTCCTACTCCGGCTATATATAGAGCCCCTCCCTCCACCCCGAAGCCTCACACCGCACTTCTCAACCACCACTACCACGTAGCATAGTCCTAGCCCGGTCGGGGAGGCCTCTGGCCGTCGACCATGACCAGAGTTCGCCGGCGATCCCCGCAGCCTAGCCACCCTGCTCCGAGCCCCTCGAGCTCAACCAACCCCTCACGTGCATCATTGGAGGTCCACTGGTGTCGCCTGGAAGCAGCAGTGCCCCTAGAGCCGCCCCTCGTTGTCGCCTTCTTCCTCTCCGGCAAGTCCCGACCGCAACCGCCGCTTCCGAGCAGCTCCGGCCATCCCCCGACAAGCCATGGGTACAGGCAGGTGCGTCGTGACCCGCTCTCCACTTCTATCCCTCTAGCTTCGCCCAAGAACCCCTCGTCGCCGACGTGAGCTCCGGCGGAGCACCGCCGTGCTTTGTTTCCTCTCTCCCCCTCTCTCTCCTGACTGGTGAGGCCCGATGTTAGCCTCTCCACTCGCACCCGAAGCAGTACGAGTGGAGGCGTATTCTGCCTTTACGCCATCGACGTCACCCCCCCAGGTTTTCTGGTTTATTCAAATTAATTTAAAAATTGACCACAACTTTGACCAGTGATAATTTTTACCTATAATTCCAAATGAGTTGATTCTTTTGCATTGTATATGTTTCAGGAAGCTCTAGCAGCACACCAAAGAGTGGAAATTTTCTTGCTGTCTAGAATTTCTGGTGATTTTCAGATTGGTTCTTGATAATTTTTTTATGGTTTTTAAATATTTTCAGAAGGAGAGACTTGTGTTGAAGATAACCAGGAGGATTGTGAACCTCCTCTGCACTGAGGCAAGCCACACCAGCATTTGGATCGTGTCATTTCAATATCTATGATTTTTCTTACTTAAATATGAGCTCTTTTATGCATTTAAATTTGTTAAATAAATATGGTTGAATGCTAGTTCCTTTTTCATGCTTGAAATGTTTGTTTAAGTTACTAGTTGAATGCATGGACTAGTTTGGTCTAGTAGAATAGAGTTTGACTAGTTATATTGCTATGATGAATAATGATAGTTATTTTTGTTAAATGAGAATTTCATGTAAATTATGAGTTAATCAAGATATTGTAGGGTAATAAATGGTGAGGTAGAACCAGTAAAGTCTAATGATGAGTTAGTGCAAGAATGTCATATCCGTTCTTGTGAGTTGCATGTTTTGCATATCGATTAGTTGCATGCTCATGACATCATATGACTTGGAATAGTTTTTATTTTCAAGTTAAACCTGCTAATAATCCAACTTGAATATTACATTGATCAAGTCATGGTGCCACTAATTCGGGTTTTTCTCAGTGCGACCACATTTACCTCTATGGGGGGTCTTGATTCGGTCCTTTGTCGTGCCTCTCGCCGGTGCCTAAAACGAGGGAAGGTTATGGTCGTGCGGTACCATGGCCCGGTAAGCAGACATAACCTTGTGTGCCCGTTGTTTTTACGGTACCTTGTCCTTATTTGGGACCTTTTTTCCATGACGGTGGCCGTTGATGCCTTTGGTAGGCATGGGGCCACCCATGACTTAGCCTGGGGAGGGAATTGTCGGAGTGGCCAGGAGAGTGTCATGGCATGGGGAGGGTTTCGTCGGAACGCCGCTGGTCCACCCGAATGGGATTGCAAGGCCATGGGTTCTGTGGTGTCGGTAAAGTGCGCTACATCTGCAGAGTGTATTCAATCTATCGATAGCCGCGTCCTCGGTTATGGACACAACTCGGGAGTAGGTCATAGCATTGATCAACACTTATAATTATCTTGAACACTAAATAATTATTGTTGGCACTGGTTTTGTGATGATTCTTGAGATCATGTGTTGATCATGAGTGATTGCTCGCAATTGTGATCCGGGTATGATCACCGTTTTGTTATGAGGTAACCCGCCTGGTAAGCGAGTCCGAGGGACTCGGTGCACATGTTGGTTTCACCGCATTAGTAGCATTACTTGCATTGCATTAACCTGAATAATTGTCATGATATTGTTTGTCCTCTTTCTTATTTTTGTTGTGAGCTTTCAAGTACATTCAATATACTGACCTGGCGTGTCATGTCGGATTTCAAGAAAGTCGTATCGCATCGGAGAGCTTCCCGCGCCTAGGCCTTGTCCACATCGGTGTCCCTGTGCTATGGGTTTCCACTTCGTCGGCATTCCACTGCCGCGTAGTTTATGGGATTGAGGCCCCTTCATGTTCATTAAATAATGTACATACTGTTCAGCCGCACCGTGTGTGCCGCTTGGCCTCTTACCTCGATGTAATATTAGACTTATGTATCCGCTAGCTTCAATAAAGCGGTTGTTTCTATACCATGTTGTTGTGTGTTGCCAGAATACTTGATCTCTGGGCTGCCTATGCAAGGTAAACGGTTGCTCTGAGCCAGGGTGCCACAATGATGATGATCATGAAACTTCTAATCAAGTTACTACCGAACCTCGTAGGTCAACCAGAGTAAGATCCGCACCAGAGTGGTACGGTAATCCTATTCTGGAGGTCATGTTACTTGACCATGACGAACCTACGAACTATGAGGAAGAGATGATGAGCCCAGATTCCGCGAAATGGATTGAGGCCATGAAATCTAAGGTAGAATCCATGTATGAGAACAAAGTGTGGACTTTGGTGGACTTACCCAATAATCAGCAACCATTGAGAATAAATGGATCTTCAAGAGGAAGACGGACGCTGATAGTAGTGTTACTATCTACAAAGCTCGACTTGTCGAAAAGGGTTTTTGACAAGTTCAAGGTGTTGACTACGATGAGATTTTCTCACTCGTATCGATGCTTAAAGTCTGTCCGAATCATGTTAGCAATTGCCACATTTTATGAAATTTGGCAAATGGATGTCAAAACTGCATTCCTTTATAGATTTATTAAAGAATAGTTGTATATGATACAACCATAAGGTTTTGTCAATCCTAAAGGTGCCAACAAAATGTGCAAGCTCCAGCGATCCATCTATGGACTGGTGCAAGCATCTTGGAGTTGGACTATACGCTTTGATGAGTTGAAAGGAGTTTTTCAAAGAAAGACCTCGGTGAAGCTGCTTACATATTGGGCAACAAGATCTATAGAGATAGATCAAGATGCTTGATAAGATTTTTCAATGAGTACATACCTTGGCAAGATTTTGAAGTAGTTCAAAATGGAACAGTCAAAGAAGGAGTTCTTGCCTATATTGTAAGGTGTAAAGTTGAGTAAGACTCAAAACACGACCACGACAGAAAATGGAAAGAGAATGAAAGTCATTCCCTATGCCTCAGCCATAGGTTCTATAAAGTATGCTATGCTGTGTACCAAACCTATTGTGTACCTTGCCATGAATTTGGCAAGGAGGTACGATATTGATCCAGGAGTGGATCACTGGACAGCGGTCAAAATTATCCTTAGAAGACTAAGGAGATATTTCTCGGTTATGGAGGTGATAAAGAGTTCGTCGTAAAGAGTTGCGTCGATGCAAGCTTTTACACCGATCCAGATGACTCTGAGTCTCAATCTGGATACATATTGAAAGTGGGAGCACTTAGCTAGAGTAGCTCCATGCAGAGCATTGTAGACATAGAAAATTTGCAAAATACATACGGCTATGAATGTTACAGACCCTGTGACTAAGCTTCTCTCACAAGCAAAACATGGTCACACCTTAGTACTCTTTGGGTGTTAATCACATAGCGATGTGAACTAGATTATTGACTCTAGTAAAACCCTTTGGGTATTAGTCACATGGCGATGTGAACTAATCACATAAAGATGTGAACTATCACTGGTGCGCGGCGGTCCAAAACAAATGGTTTTTAACCCCTTTCCGCGATGACATTTGAAACCGTCGCCAAGTGAGTGTGGGCGATAGGGGGGTCCTTCCCACACGACCCAGAAACCGTCGGGGATATGCCCTCCTGGCACACACGTTCGGCAAAATGAGGTCGTGTGTGACCGGCGAGCGCTCAAATACAGAAATACGTACAGTAGAGCTAAAAATACAATTATACTGTGAAATTGTTTCGAGTCGCAAGTACATCCCACACAGTCAGTCCCCGCTAAACGTTTCCGTTCGTATGTACATCCCACACAGTCGCTCCAAGGAAAACGTTTCCATTCACAGGTACATCACACATAATTTTTCTCGTTAAATCGTTTGTGATAGCGTTGCCATTGCACACAATATTAATAATTTTATCATTTGTGTTATTGAATGCATCACAGACGGTGCGTAGAAGAAACTGTGTGGCAAAGGCTGTCCATCACACACACTTTTTATGTGATAAACGTTTGTGCAAGGTGGCTTAACGCAAACAGTTTTCAAGAGAAAGTCGTGTGTGCAGTGGAGATTGATCGCACATGTAGTGGATCCTAGAAACGTTTTTTATCTCCACTTATATCGCAGACGTTTCGCTTTCGCAAATCGTGTGCAGCGTAATCCATAATTAATCGAATTAATCCCTAATTTAAAAATCACATGTTTTGAATTTGAAAGTAGGCAATCACTTATTTCATATCCAACCATGTTTATTACAAATATAGGTTCAACCATGAATCCATAATTCAATGCACAGGTACATATACTGAAGAACTACAGAAGCACCAAGTAAAGAATGATGAACCACAGTTGTACTAAAGACTGTAAAGAGAGAGGCGAACGACATTCTGGTTGCTGGAGAAGGTGAAGCGGAATGCCCATATTGTGCCCTCCTCCATGCGCAAGGCGCGCACGACTCTAGGCCAACCCCTTGTGATGGCTGCCCGTCCATCCTTCACTGTCTTCATTAGGACTTCTCGATGCTCATTGTAGTCTGGATGAAATACTTTAACCTTCATTGTGTGTCCACCAATCATGTACTTTGCGACGTAATCTTGAGCGAACTGCTTCGGGAACCACTGGGAAGGAAAAAGATTCAGACATTGTTGTCTAACAACTCATTATGGGCAGCAAAAAGAGAAGGCTGCAGAGTTTGTAGTTACCATCCTACAGCTCACTGTTGTGTTGGATAGAGCATAAACAAATAATTTGCTTACCACCATTCATATCTTTTTGCTAATAATCCTTATCAGTTTCCTCACTTGATGCTTGTTCATCAATATCTCATTGCCCCATACGCAAAAAGGGTCGATGCATGGATCCTTGCCAAGGGCATATGTACCTACAAGCAACAAGTCAATATTAGAAGCTAACTAGTGTCCAGGCCTGGATCTATATGCACTACATTATGGAACGATGGGGGAGTACAAGCCGAGGGATGAAGCTAACCTCGGCGGAAAATGGTGGCCACTCCCGTTGTTGTCCTACATAAGTATTGGAAAGGCATGATAAGTACAACAATCTTAACAACAAACAAATATAGCAAAGGTAAACAACATCATCTCCAAATGATAGCTTGAATGTGTTGGTTTCAGCATGCTGTTAAAGCAGATATAAAATGGAAGACAATGTTACCGACAGCAGGCTTAACATCCATCAAATACTGCAATTCAGACTGGTATTGTTGAAAATGAATAGAACGTAGGTAATGCTTAAACATCACACTGGATAAATGTGTAAAACTGAAATAAAGGGCATGTGTTAACTACACTAGGAATAACTAGAACCAAATATAGCCGTTCAAACTGGTATTGATGTAGTCGAGCGGCACAGTTCCGACTTGCACATAATGAACCACACACTGCGAATGACTGAAATAAACAAGGCATAAATGACCAGTATAAAAACCAAATATAGCCATTGAAAACTAGGCAGAGTCTCACTGCAACCAACCTAACAAGCAAATACAGATAAACATGGCATATGCTTGAAAACTGGACAAATGCTCACTGCAACCAACCTAACAAGCAGATAAAGATAAACAAGGCATCTGCTTGATAACTGGAGAAATGCTAAAAAAAAAGCAACCTAACAACCAAATACAGATAAACAAGGCATCTGCTTGATAACTGGACAAATGGTAAAAAAAGCAACCTAACAACCAAATACATATAAACAAGGCATCTGCTTGATAACTGGACAAATACTCACTGCACCCAAACTAAGAACCAAATACAGATAAACAAGGCATCTGCTCGATAATTGAAAAAATGCTCACTCCGACCAACCTAACAACCAAATACAGATAAACAAGGCATCTACTCACTATAAACAACCAAATATAGCCATTCGTGAAACTAAAGTGGACAATTCATACTTAAACATCACATAGACCTATTGAACAATAAATTTTTGCATAACTGAAATAATTAAACATCGCACAGTTAAAGCACCGCATGGCAAATGCTACTACAACAAAGGGAATGGGTTGGCAAGCTAGAAAAGGTATTTTTTTTGCTGATAGACTGTTGCCTCACATTTCATTGACGGGATCCTTCCAATTGGAAGAGCACAGACCCATGGTGCGCTCTCTGATGTCACAGATGGGTTGTTTCACCTTGGAAGAACCTTCGTGGGTGCCCTCCTGGTGGTCGTGGTCGTGGTCGATGAGATCTGACTTGGCAATTGAGGATCCCAAGCTGCCGTCGTAGAACGTGTCCTTCAAAAGTGACAAAACGGGCTTGATGGCGTGTAAAGCTCGCAAATCCTTAACCGCTTGGCGGAGGAGATCAGCGGCAGGACCGTCGAAGAGATCAACGACGGTTGAACCAGAGGGGTTGGGGATGGACCACTTAACCTGTGACATGGCCCGCATGAAGCCTTCGATCTGGACGAGCTTGATGTTGTAGCCAGCTTTCTCGAGATACAGTAATACGCAAGCCCGCTCACATGAAGCCTTCGGCATGGCAAGATAGTCAACGTCTTCGCCGGCTTCTGCGATGACGTGTTGCTCCGGGATCGAAAGGTCGGGGCGAATGACGGCCACCTCGCCAACGTCCGCTGGAGAGGCCATGATAAACCTCTTCTTGGCCGAACGCTCGTCGGGCTCCCCGGGATACGTGGTCGCGCTTAGGCTGCAAAATTTTGGAGCAGGGGATGTGGATCTGGCAGGGAGGGACACCGCAGGCCTCATCTAAAAACTTAGGGGAGTGGGGCGACTGTATGGGAATCACTGGATAAGCTGAACTTTATTATCTAAGCTAGGAGGAATGGGCAGACACGCAGGGTTGGCGGCGGCACCGGCGGTGGCCGCGAGCTAGGCTTCGAAGGGGGGAGGGTGTAGGATCTAGAAGTAGGTGTGTCTAGAGGGGGGTGATTAGACACTTAGTGCTAAAGTTGCAATTTTTACGCTTTTTGGTTTGAGTGGAGTTTTAGGCACAATTTCAGCATACACAATACATATCAATCAAGCATGCAAAGAGTATATGAGCAGCGGAATGTAAAGCATGCAACTTGCAAGAATGTAAAGGGAAGGGTTTGGAGAATTCAAACGCAATTGGAGACACGGATGTTTTTCCCGTGGTTCGGATAGGTGGTGCTATCCTACATCCACGTTGATGGAGACTTCAACCCACGAAGGGTAATGGTTGCGCGAGTCCATGGAGGGCTCCACCCACGAAGGGTACACGAAGAAGCAACCTTGTCTATCCCACCATGGCCATCGCCCACGAAGAACTTGCCTCACTAGTGGTAGATCTTCACGAAGTAGGCGATCTCCTTACCCTTACAAACTCCTTGGTTCAACTCCACAATCTTGTCGGAGGCTCCCAAGTGACACCTAGCCAATCTAGGAGACACCACTCTCCAAGAAGTAACAAATGGTGTGTTGATGATGAACTCCTTGCTCTTGTGCTTCAAATGATAGTCTCCCCAACACTCAACTCTCTCTCATAGGATTTGGATTTGGTGGAAAGAAGATTTGAGTGGAAAGCAACTTGGGGAAGGCTAGAGATCAAGATTCATATGGTAGGAATGGAATATCTTGGCCTCAACACAAGGGTAGGTAGTTCTCTCTCAGAACATATGAGTTGGAAGTGTAGATGTGTTCTGATGGCTCTCTCCACGAATGAAGAAGAGGTGGAGGGGTATATATAGCCTCCACACAAAATCCAACCGTTACACACAATTTACCAATCTCGGTGGGACCGAATCAACAAACTCGGTCGGACCGAAAAGGTAAACCTAGTGACCGTTAGAGATTTTCGGTGGGACTGACATGCAACTCGGTAGGACCGATACGTTTAGGGTTAGGGCATAACGTAATCTCGGTGAGACCGATTACACAAACTCGGTGAGACCGATTTGGTAATTGGCTAACCAGAGAGTTGGTCAGGCAAACTCGGTGGGACCGATTATTGAACTCGGTTGGACCGATTTTGGTAATGAGTCAACCAGAGAGTTTGCATTGTAATCTCGGTAGTACCTATTGCCTAAACTCGGTGAGACCGATTTTGACAATGGACAAACACAGTGAGATTGCAATCCCATCTCGGTGAGACCGAGATCCCTATCGGTAGAACCGATTTGCTATGGTTTGGAGTGGCTTATGACATGTGAAACTCGGTGGCGCCGGATAGAAAGAATCGGTAGGTCCGAGTTTGGCTTTGGGTTTAGGTCATATGTGGAAGTGGGAAAGTAGCTGAGGGTTTTGGAGCATATCATCAAGCACATGGAGCAAAAGGCTCATTAAGCAACACCTCATCCCTCCTTGATAGTATTGGCTTTTCCTATGGACTCAATGTGATCTTGGATCACTAAAAGTGTAAAATGAAGAGTCTTGAGCTTGAAGCTTTAGCCAATCCTTTGTCCTTAGCATCTTGAAGGAGTTCCCACAACCTTTAGTCCATGCCACTCCATTGTTGAACTTATCTGAAATATACTAGATAAAAGTATTAGTCCAACAAGAGATATGTTGACATTAATTACCAAAACTACCTGGGGAGCACTTGTGCTTTCAATCTCCCCCTTTTTGGTAATTGATGGAAACATACATCAAAGCTTTAGATAAAGATACAAATAATAGTAAGTAAAGCTTTGGAAGGACATGTAACAAACATATTCTCCCCCTACATGTATGCAATCATGTGAATATAAAATGTAGATGCATGTGAGAGCATAATCATGACAGAGTAGGCAATGTGTTACATGTATCTTGGCCATATGCATCAGAGCAAAAGATAATTAAGAGAAATACCTTCATGCTTATGAGTCCTTCTTGCAAACAGTATGTACAAGAGCAAGAATTCCTCATACTCATGATTTTGATGCATATACTTACCTTGTAGTTTTGGGTTGGCTTAGGATGGAATGAACCTGCACAAACATGGTTAGATAACACAGGTACATCCACTAACTAGAGCAAACCAAAAGAAACCACAAGAATACCAGGACTGGAATGACATGTAGAGAGTGAGTACAAGGTACCACATTGGATTAGACATGTCCCCAAGAGTACATATGAACATAACGCAAATGAGCACATATGAACATGTCTTTCCCCCAAAAAGACATGTGACATCTCTCCTCTTGAACATCAAGCATCTGGGATCCTTGAGTATTCTCTCCCCCTGGAGATCTCTTTCTCCCCCTTAATACTTTCTCTCTCTTTCTCCCTGATGATAAGCTTTGACGTGATCTCTCTCTCCCCCTTTGACATCAATTTCCAAGAAGGTTTTTCTGGAATCTGTCGAATAGGTTTGGTCCTTGAGATTCAGCACAAAGCAATGGATAAAACTGTGATGCTTGTAGAGGACAAGATTCATTGAGTGGAACTGGATCAGAAGAAATATAGAATAAGTGGAAAACTATTTTTCCTGTTGCGAAATCGGTGACACCGAGTGGCATGTTTCGGTGATACCGAAAGGATTCGGTTGGACCGAAAATTACAATCCGGTTAAACCGAGTTCATCACAGAGAAAACACTTGTCACCTCAGCTCACTAGTCGAATAAGATCTCACAAAGATTTGCAATGAATTAACTGAAAGATTGGCAAGGAATTTGATGCAGAAATATGCATAATAAGAATCAAAGAAAATGGAAGTTCTAGATGAAGTTTTTTTTTTGTTGTTGTTGAAAAAGAGGGAAACAAATATGCAAGGGACAAATGCAATAACACAGAAAAGAACACAAGAGAACTCCATCTAGAATTGGGCGGTGACATTGTCACCTATGTTAGAGTATATTGACTTAGGAGTCAAGTGAGAACACTTGATCATAGGTCATACTCATCGTTTAAGCTCAAAATGGGGTTACCATTTTTCGTTTAAGCATTTTGATGTATTCTCATCTTGTGGAGTTGCTTTAACTCATTACTTGGAGTAGAGCTTCTCTAAGATGGAACAACATACCTTGGGTGGTGGTGTGGATCTTGCTCATGTAGTTGAACTTGTGTGGATGCTCGAGGTTGATGTAGCTCATCATGAGTTAGGAGCACCCCTTGGAATTTGAGTTCATCTACCTACATGGGTTAGTTCTTGCAAGGAAAAACACATTTATATCCAAGAATGACAATCATGAAGCTCAACGTAGAATTTTTCAAAGGATATGTTTGAGTGGTTTCGTGCTTCCTTGTCTTCAACCACCGTTGTGTAGAGACTTAGTGATGTAGAGATTGCTCAAGATGTGAGTGAGTTGCAATCTCATAGAATTAGATTCAACCAAGGACCTACATGGGTTAGATAACATGCAAGGTACAAATATATCCAAGACATAAGATAGTCATCATAAGAGATATATCAAGGATTAGTCATAAGCTCATGTCTTGCATGTCTCCAATGGAGTTTATACTCCAAGTTCGAAGCATCAATGCTATTCAATTCTCCTCTCAACCTGCAAAACACTTTCTCATCAAGTGGTTTAGTGAATATATCCGCTAATTGCTTATCGGTGCGAACATGCTTAAGATCAATGTCACCCTTAGCAACATGATCTCGAATGAAATGATGACGAATTTCAATGTGCTTAGTTCGAGAATGTTGCACAGGATTATGACCAATTTTGATAGCACTTTCATTATCACAAAGCAATGGAACATGTTTCACATAGATCCCATAATCATTAAGAGTTTGGGTCATCCAAAGTAATTGAGCACAACATGAACCAGCAGCAATGTATTTCGCTTCGGCGGTAGATAAGGATACCGAGTTTTATTTCTTGGAAGACCAAGACACAAGAGATCTACCAAGAAATTGACAAGTACCCGAAGTGGACTTTCTATCAACCTTGTCTCCGGCATAATCCGAGTCGAAATAGCCAACAAGATCAAAAGAGGACCTCTTAGGATACCAAATGCCAAAATTTGGTGTATGGATTAAGTATCTCACTATCCTTTTCACGGACTTAAGATGACATTCTTTAGGAGCAGCTTGATATCGTGCACACATGCACACACTTAGCATAATATCGGGACGTGAGGCACATAGGTATAACAATTAACCAATCATAGAGCGATAAACCTTTTGATCAACCGGTTCACCATCTTTGGTCAAATCATTATGTCCACTAGTAGGCATGGGTGTAGGCATACCTTTGCATTCTTGCATATTGAACTTCTTGAATAAGTCTTTGGGGTACTTCGTTTGAGAGATAAATGTACCTTCCTTAGTTTGCTTGATTTGCAAACTGAGAAAGAATTTGAGTTCACTCATCATAGACATCTCAAACTTCTTTGACATTAGCTTTCCAAACTTTTCACTAAAAAGAGGGTTAGTTGAAGCAAATATAATATCATCAACATAAATTTGGCATACAAATAGTTCTCCATTAACCCTTTTAGTAAAAAGTGTGGAATCAATTTTTCCAATTTCAAAACCACTTGCAATAAGGAACTTGGTCAAGCATTTATACCATGCTCTAGGAGCTTGTTTAAGACCATAAAGGGCTTTGTGAAGTTTGTAAACATGATTAGGTTTCTTAGGATTGACAAAGCTGGGAGGTTGTTTGACATAAACTTCCTCCTCTATTTCACCATTTGGAAAAAGCACTTTTAATGTCCATTTGGTACAAGGTGATATTATGGTGGTTAGCATAGGCAAGTAAGATGCGAATGGACTCAAGTCTAGCAACGGGAGCATATGTCTCACCATAGTCCATACCTTCGACTTGTGTGTACCCTTGGGCGACGAACGTGCTTTGTTGCGAACCACTTGTCCATCTTCATCTTGCTTGTTGCGAAACACCCATTTGGTACCAATGATGTTGTGGTTGTTGTCGGGCTTCTCAACCAATGTCCAAACTTGGTTTCTCTCAAAGTTGTGTAGCTCTTCATGCATAGCGTTTATCCAATCCGGATCTTCCAATGCTTCTTCAACCTTCATAGGTTCAATGCTAGAGATGAATGAATAGTTTTCACAAAAAGTTAGCTAAACGAGTTTTTGAGCGAGTAATTCTCCCGGTTTGGATATCATTGTAGATTTGCTCGACGGGATGATCTTTGGCAATTCTTGCTCGAACTCGTGAAAGCTTTTTCTTGGGTCTTCGTTGAACATCTTCTTCATCTTGTTCTTCTTCTTGGTCTTCTTCATTGTTGGCGTTGCCGTTCTCTTGTCGTGGTGGAGAAGGAGGTTGTTGATGTTCATCTTGACGCATTTCCTCGTTTCCTTCATCTTGGTGTGTCCCACTTGTGGATGCTTCCGGGTCAATTCTTGGTTCACCTTGTCGTGAAGTAGAAGCTTCCACTTGGACGGACGAGGTACTCTCCTTCACCTCTGTTGGGCGAATTTTCCCAATAGACAAGTCTTGGATTGCTTCTGAAGGGTCTTTGTCTCCTACATCAATTGGCAATTGCTCTACTTGCGACCCATTAGATTCATCAAACTTCACATCTGCCGTTTCTTCAACCTTTCGGGTGAAATTGTTGTAGACACGGTAAGTGTGAGAGTTTGAGCCATAACCAAGTAGGAAACCTTCATGAGATTTAGGAGCAAACATTGAACGATGATGCTTATCAAGAATGTAGCACTTTGAACCGAATACTCGAAAGTATCCAACTTGGGGTTTGTTACCGGTGAGGAGCTCGTATGCCGTCTTGCCAAGTAGCTTGTGAAGATACAAGCGATTTGTTGCATGACAAGCCGTCTCAACCGCTTCTGCCCAAAAGTGCTTTGGCGTCTTGTACTCATCAAGCTTCGTTCTCGCCATTTCGATGAGCGTCCGGTTCTTCCTCTCAACAACTCCATTTTGTTGAGGTGTGTACGTAGCCGAGAACTCGTGTGAAATCCCTTCTTCGTAAAGAAAGGTGTCCACATTTGCGTTCTTGAACTCCGTTCCGTTGTCACTCCGAACCTTCTTGATCTTCACGTCAAACTGATTTTGGGCCTTCCTAGCGAAGTTTTTGAAGATCTTTTGGACCTGCGATTTATCATCAAGAAAGAACACCCACGTAAATCTTGAAAAATCATCAACTATAACTAGACCAAAAGAATTTCCACCGAGACTCTTGTAGGCATTGGGACCAAAAAGATCCATATGAAGTAGCTCGAGTGGTCTCCTTGTGGTCATGATGTTCTTCACGGGATGCCTTCCTCCAACTTATTTACCTGCTTGACAAGCACTACAAAGTCTATCCTTATCAAATATGACATCGTTAACTCCAAGGATATGATTTCCTTTAATAAGCTTGTCAAGGTTTCTCATGCCAACGTGACCTAGTCGTCTATGCCACAACCAACCTTTTGAGGATTTAGCAATAAAGCAAGTTTTAGGTTGTGCCTTTTTAGAGAAATCGATAATGTAAAGGTCACCTCTACGTATACCGGTAAAGACCATTTTATGATTATCTCGACGAAACACTTGGCAATCTACCTCAGTAAATAGGACATTCAAACCGAAATCAGCAAGTCTAGATACCGAAAGTAAGTTGTAGCCAAGAGATTCAATGAGCATGACATTTTGAATGGAGCTATCGTGTGAGATGGCCACCTTACCAAGGCCAACCACCTTACCCTTTGAATTATCACCAAAAGTGACATACTTTCGCGGGCCGTCATTTTCAGCAAGCTCACGGAACATTTCTTCGTCTCCGGTCATATGATCAGTATATCCACTGTCGAGAACCCATTCCTTTCCTACTGACACATATCCTCGAAGATTTGCCATAAGACCTAAGTGTCTCATTGCATCATCAAGATAGAAATCACTATCATCATTCTCATCGTAGTATCCATGTTCAACATGATCTTGTGATTCATCATTTCCTAGAGAGAGTGATTCATTAGATAAATGACCATCAAAGTGTCACTTTTATGAATTCTTATAGCTTCGGATATAATATCACTAATGATTCCAACATTTCCTTTAGCATGCATGAGATTAGTAAGCTCAAATAGACAATCACCAAAACTAGGATCACTAGAGTTCATTTTACTCAAGGCAATAGATTTATGGAGAATTTCATCCAAATTTTTTAAGGAATAATCGGGGAATCGTTCCTCAAGAAATTTCCATATAGTATAGGCACAATTAAGAGTAGGTAAACTAGCAATAAAGTTTTTGGGCAATCCTCTAATGATGAGCTCAACAGTTCTAAGATTGCGAATCATGTCAATATCTTCATCTAGGGTGGGATGCATAGGATCAACATGAGGAGCACAAGGACTAGCAATATACTTGTTCAAATGATATTGATTGAAAATCACAAGCATCTCATTTTTCCATTCATGAAAATACTCTCCATCAAGAATAGGCACTCTATGTCTAAGACTCCCTAAAGTAGACACATACATCTTCCTCCAATGGTGATTAAACCAAGGCAATGGAGACCAAAGCTCTGATACCACTTGTAGGATCTAGAAGTAGGTGTGTCTAGAGGGGGGTGATTAGACACTTAGTGCTAAAGTTGCAATTTTTAAGCTTTTCGGTTTGAGTGGAGTTTTAGGCACAATTTCAGCATACACAATACATATCAAGCAAGCATGCAAAGAGTATATGAGCAGCGGAATGTAAAGTATGCAACTTGCAAGAATGTAAAGGAAAGGGTTTGGAGAATTCAAACGCAATTGGAGACACGGATGTTTTTCCCGTGGTTCGGATAGGTGGTGCTATCCTACATCCACGTTGATGGAGACTTCAACCCACGAAGGGTAACAGTTGCGCGAGTCCACGGAGGGCTCCACCCACGAAGGGTCCATGAAGAAGCAACCTTGTCTATCCCACCATGGACATCGCCCACGAAGGACTTGCCTCACTAGCGGTAGATCTTCACGAAGTAGGCGATCTCCTTGCCCTTACAAACTCCTTGGTTCAACTCCACAATCTTGTCGGAGGCTCCCAAGTGACACCTAGCCAATCTAGGAGACACCACTCTCCAAGAAGTAACAAATGGTGTGTTGATGATGAACTCCTTGCTCTTGTGCTTCAAATGATAGTCTCCCCAACACTCAACTCTCTCTCATAGGATTTGGATTTGGTGGAAAGAAGATTT
Source organism: Aegilops umbellulata (assembly GCA_032464435.1). Lineage (NCBI taxonomy): Eukaryota > Viridiplantae > Streptophyta > Magnoliopsida > Poales > Poaceae > Aegilops > Aegilops umbellulata. The sequence continues at coordinate 341,245,653 of CP136058.1, forward strand.
GAGTGGAAAGCAACTTGGGGAAGGCTAGAGATCAAGATTCATATGGTAGGAATGGAATATCTTGGCCTCAACACAAGGGTAGGTAGTTCTCTCTCAGAACATATGAGTTGGAAGTGTAGATGTGTTCTGATGGCTCTCTCCATGAATGAAGAGGAGGTGGAGGGGTATATATAGCCTCCACACAAAATCCAACCGTTACACACAATTTACGAATCTCGGTGGGACCGAATCAACAAACTCGGTCGGACCGAAAAGGTAAACCTAGTGACCGTTAGAGATTTTCGGTGGGACTGACATGCAACTCGGTAGGACCGATACGGTTAGGGTTAGGGCATAACGTAATATCGGTGAGACCGATTACACAAACTCGGTGAGACCGATTTGGTAATTGGCTAACCAGAGAGTTGGTCAGGCAAACTCGGTGGGACCGATTACTAAACTCGGTTGGACCGATTTTGGTAATGAGTCAACCAGAGAGTTTGCATTGTAATCTCAGTAGTACCGATTGCCTAAACTCGGTGAGACCGATTTTGACAATGGACATACACAATGAGATTGCAATCCCATCTCGGTGAGACCGAGATCCCTATCGGTAGAACCGATTTGCTAGGGTTTGGCAGTGGCTTATGACATGTGAAACTCGGTGGCGCCGGATAGAAAGAATCGGTAGGTCCGAGTTTGGCTTATCATCAAGCACATGGAGCAAAAGGCTCATTAAGCAACACCTCATCCCTCCTTGATAGTATTGGCTTTTCCTATGGACTCAATGTGATCTGGGATCACTAAAAGTGTAAAATGAAGAGTCTTGAGCTTGAAGCTTTAGCCAATCCTTTGTCCTTAGCATCTTGAAGGAGTTCCCACAACCTTTAGTCCATGCCACTCCATTGTTGAACTCATCTGAAATATACTAGATAAAAGTATTAGTCCAACAAGAGATATGTTGACATTAATTACCAAAACCACCTGGGGAGCACTTGTGCTTTCAGAGGGGGCGGGTGAGGGACTGTGGAGGAGGGTGGTGGTGTTTTAGGATACACCGCGGCTACTGAAAATTTTAGTAATGGTGAGTGGAGATGGTGGTGGACGAGGGAGGGCGACGGTTCAAATGCCTCGGCTACTGCAACTTTACTATAAGGTCGGTGCTGGAGGAGTGTGGGCGACGGTTGAAGTATGAAGGTTACTAAAATATGGGTAAAAAAGTTGATGCAGGGCGGGAGTGCCCAAGATCGCGCAAGGTCCAATAACAATATGCGTGTATGATAATAAGGAAAAGTGGCACGGATCCGCCGTTTTCTGCTATGCTCAAGGCGGGTAGTTTGTTTTTTATATTTCTAGCTAGCTGGTGTATTGCACACGGTTCGTCCTAATTTCCAAATAAACTTACCCGCCTTTAGCTTCCACAGGTGGTGGTTTTATAGCGCACTTGCATCGCACACGGTTAAGCCAGACCTCCACCCTTTGCTCGCGCTTGCGTGGTCGTGGTGATTTCAGTGCACTTGCATCGCACACGGTTGAGCCAGTACCTCCACCCTTTGCTCGCGCTTGCGCGGTCGTGGTGATTTCAGTGCACTTGGATCGCACACGGTTGAGCCAGTACCTCCACCTTAATTTTCTCGCGCTTGCGTGATCGTGGTGATTCACATCGCACTTGTATCGCACACGGTTAAGATATTATACCCCATGTTTGTTGAGGTCATCAGATTCTTTGCAGTAAAAAATAATGTTAGGGAGGGTCAAAAGACAGCCACACCAGCATGTGGCCCAAATATATATATGAGTGAAAAGGGTGGTATGTGATGTTCAAAATTCCAATGCACAACTTTGACCCCGCGGGCCCACGGTTGGGCGCGTCATTGAAGATCGTTGAGAGGGGACAGAAGTCAAGAACCACCTGGAAGTGGCCAAATATATGTATGAATATTGGGGATGTTTAAAACTTTAAATACACAATGCATAAATTTGGTGGCATCTGTCTCGCAAACCCAAAGGCACCCTAACAACCACCTAGCTAAGATATATATAATGGCATAATGTTGTACCTAGCTAGGATGCTTGGCCCACCACCTCCCACTTCGTGTCAGCGGGGCGGATGCACGTAATGATCGATACTTTGGTCATACATGCATGTCGCCATGACCTACCATAAGACGGACCAATGAATCTTTCGTTTGGTCAAATGACAGTTGTTGTTGTCGATAAACCGCTAGGGCCAATAGATTGAACCATCATAAACATCACACGAGAGGGACCACAAAACCAGCACCTCTTGCATGCGGCCCAAAATGATGTGCGTTGGGAAGGGGTGATGTGTGTTTTCAATATAGAATAATGTACAATTTAGATGTGGTGCCTACCTCTCGATACAGACAACAACCATGAAGGAAAGGTAGTTAAGGACGAGATACGTATGCAGGATTTGATGTAGGTCGAACCCAGCAATCTGAGCATCTGGGAGGGAATCCTGACAACGCATGAGCTCGAGCTTTGGTTGACCGACATTTGACGGTGACCGGCCCTAACATGAACTAGGAGGAATCCATTCATGGCCAATACATACCCCTCATTATCGGTCAAAGGGGTGATATATATACACTCGGAGAGCCCACAGATATCCGTGTCGTCAAAAAAACCGCACAAGGGAGACGTGGTCGATCAGAAGACCCCGCATACGTACACTGCATGTGGCCCGAAAATATGTATGGGTACGATGGTGTATGATGTGTTTAAATCCCAAATGCACAACTTCGATGGGCCATGCCAAGTACATATTACAAACCGAACAATGTACTCGACTCCAAGCCTGGTTCAATACCTATGATGTCAGTTTCCCAACTTCGAGGCGACAGCGGGGGGGGGGGGGGTCGTCTCACGCATGCGCTCAAACTTTATTTTGTCTAGCATGGGACACATCTATATATATACATACATATATATATATATATATATATATATACATCTATACACCTATATAGTGTTCGAATAATTATGAATGTTGCTCGTTGGATGAAGCCAATCCGACGGTACAGAGATGGCAAATCCGAGCACTACTGGCCGTTGGATATCATCTACATTCCACCAGATTCTGCCACATGTACAATCTAGAAGACTCCACAGTTGAACTTAAGCATAATGCACAAACCTCAAAACACAAGCACTTCTCCTTTGTTCTCTTGAATCTTCCATATCTTAATTTCCCAAACCTTTTTTTCTAATTGAATTGTCACTTTTTGTTTTTACCTTTACAATGCACAATTCCGTGAATCTTAAAATAGTTTTTTTATAAAACTAATTGATTTTGGATGAGATGAACTATAAGAATTAAACGAACATCTACATCATGCATATCTGGGAGAAGAGGCGGGAAACCGATGAGAGGAGTGGCGAGAAACGGTAGCCTGTTTTGAATGAAAACCTAGTAGAGAAGGAAGCGTGAGCTACACGACACATGCGCACAGTGCTTACCCATGTACTGCATGTGCTGTCGAAAGGGCTCAGGGTTGCCGTTCGATCTGGGAGCATCCAACGGTGCACACGTGGGATCCGTGTGGTTTGGGTTCTGGCCAGTCAGAACGCAGGACTCAGATCTCGCGCGCAGCGGGGGGGATATCATACAGAAACCAACATTCGGTGGAAACCGGTGAAAACCACGAGAAAAAGATGTTTTGAAGTTTAAAAAAAAATAAAAAAATGCGGGATGTTAAGAGGATGATGTTTTATTGGCACACAAAATTTCAAGTTGAAACACATTAAAAGATGTGAGCTATGAAAAAGACAAAATTAGTGTTGAATAGTGACAAATAGTAATGTCACTATTTAGGGCGGAATTTTTCTTTTTCATAGCTCACATCTCGTAATGTTTTTCAACTTTAAATTTTATGTCACAATAAAACATCACCTTCTTAACATCCCACATTTTTTTCAGAGTTTTATGAAACTTTAAAATATGGTTTCCACGAAGTTTTCATTGAATATCGGCTTTCGTGAGTGAACCATGTGCTATTTGAAAAAACTTTGTGAGAAAAATCTTGGTTTTTAAATCCCCGTAAATCCAAAACTAAGCTGAAAATCATGAAACCTGCCATGGTGTCTCAACATCGTACTTATATGTCGAGGAATTTTTTTCGTCCATTTGGTGCAAGTTTTATTACAAGCCTCTTACAAATCAGAGCTTCTCTCAAAGAAGCCTCATGGTTTCGATAGGGAAACGTGTCCCCCTTGTGGGCGAAACATAATCACTGCCTCTTTTCACCTTGTATTTTCTTCTACGGGCAACATGGAACGACAGGATATATGTGCTGAAATTTAAACTTATTCAGGGTTCGTTGGGCCTTTTTATACACTAATTGAGTTTCCTAGGCATTTAATGTCCATAATTCAAATCTGAACTACAAATACATGCTCCAGTTCACCAAAATGGCTAGAAAAATTATACATGTGTCCTTGGGTGCATGTTTAGGTCCCATGCCAGGAATGGGAACGAATTACAACCGTACTGGTGTCATGGATCGAACTCAAACATTTTGAATCTCGGTTTTTAAGTCCCCATAAATCCTAAACTCACCAAAAGGTCATCAAAGGTGGCATGGTGTCACGTCATGGCACATATATGTTGTGGCAAAAACATTGTCCAATTTGGGCCAAGCTTTATTACAAACCTCTTACAAAAACTGGAGCTTCTCTCAAAGAAGTCTCATGGTTCTGATAGGGAAACGTGTTCCCCTTTTGGGCGAAACGTAATCACTGCCTCTTTTTGCCTTGTATTTTCTTCCACCGGTGATGACCCACAAGTATAGGGGATCTATCGTAGTCCTTTCGATAAGTAAGAGTGTCAAACCCAATGAGGAGCAGAAGGAAATGATAAGCGGTTTTCAGCAAGGTATTCTCTGCAAGTACTGAAATAAGTGCTAACATATAGTTTTGTGATAAGATAAATTGTAACGAGCAACAAGTAACAAAAGTAAATAAAGTGCAGCAAGGTGGCCCAATCCTTTTTGTAGCAAAGGACAAGCCGGAACAAACTCTTATATAAGGAAAAACTCTCCCGAGGACACATGGGAATATCGTCAAGCTAGTTTTCATCACGTTCATACGATTCGCGTTCGGTACTTTGATAATTTGATATGTGGGTGGACCGTGTTGGAAATATGCCCTAGAGGCAATAATAAATTGATTATTATTATATTTCCTTGTTCATGATAATCGTTTATTATCCATGCTAGAATTGTATTGATAGGAAACTCAGATACATGTGTGGATACATAGACAACACCATGTCCCTGGTAAACCTCTAGTTGACTAGCTCGTTAATCAATAGATGGTTACTGTTTCCTGACCATGGACATTGGATGTCATTGATAAGGGGATCACATCATTAGAAGAATGATGTGATGGACAAGACCCAATCCTAAGCCTAGCACAAGATCACGTAGTTCGTATGCTAAAGCTTTTCTAATGTCAAGTATTGTTTCCTTAGACCATGAGATTGTGCAACTCCCGTATACCGTAGGAGTGCTTTGGGTGTGCCAAACGTCACAATGTAACTGGGTGGCTATAAAGGTACACTACAGGTATCTCCGAAAGTGTCTGTTGGGTTGGCACAAATCGAGACTGGGATTTGTCACTCCGTGTGACGGAGAGGTATCTCTGGGCCCACTCGATAGGACATCATCATAATGTGCACAATGTGATCAAGGAGTTGATCACGGGATGATGTGTTGCGGAACGAGTAAAAGAGACTTGCCGGTAACGAGATTGAACAAGGTATCGGGATACCGACGATCGAATCTCGGGCAAGTATCGAACCGATAGACAAAGGGAATTGTATACGGGATTGATTAAGTCCTTGACATTGTGGTTCATCCGATGAGATCATCGTGGAGCATGTGGGAGCCAACATGGGTATCCAGATCCCGCTGTTGGCTATTGACCGGAGAACGTCTCGGTCATGTCTGCGTGTCTCCCGAACCCGTAGGGTCTACACACTTAAGGTTCGATGACGCTAGGGTTATAAAGGAAGTTCGTATGTGGTTATCGAATGTTGTTCGGAGTCCCGGATGAGATCCCGGACGTCACGAGGAGTTCCGGAATGGTCCGGAGGTAAAGATTTATATATGGGAAGTCCTGTTTTGGTCACCGAAAGGGTTTCGGGTTTTATCGGTAACGTACCGGGACCACCAGGAGGGTCCCGGGGGTCCACCAAGTGGGACCACCGGCCCCGGAGGGCTGCATGGGCCACATGTGGGAGGGGACCAGCCCCAGGTGGGCTGGTGCGCCCCCCCCCCCCCCCACAAGGGCCCAAGGCGCCTAGGGTTTGGGGAACCCTAGAAGGGGGCGCCCCCCCCCCCTTGCCTTGGGGGGCAAGCTACCCCTCCTGGCCGCCGCCCCCTCCTCAGATGAGATCTGAGGGGGCCGGCCCCCCTCTCCCTTGCCCCTATACATATGAAGGGGGTGGGAGGGCAACCGTACCAATATGCTGGCGCAGCCCTCCCCCTCTCCCAAGTGCTTCTCTCCCTCCTCTCCCGCGGTGCTTGGCGAAGCCCTGCAGGATTGCCACGCTCCTCCACCACCACAACGCCGTTGTGCTGCTGCTGGATGGAGTCTTCCTCAACCTCTCCCTCTCTCCTTGCTGGATCAAGGCATGGGAGACGTCATCGGGCTGTACGTGTGTTGAACGCGGAGGTGCCGTCCGTTCGCCACTTGGTCATCGGTGATTTGGATCACGACGAGTACGACTCCATCAACCCCGTTCACTTGAACGCTTCCGCTTAGCGATCTACAAGGGTATGTAGATGCACTCTTCTTCCCCTCGTTGCTGGTTTCTCCATAGATAGATCTTGGTGACACGTAGGAAAATTTTGAATTTCTGCTACGTTCCCCAACAGTGGCATCATGAGCTAGGTCTATTGCGTAGATTCTTTGCACGAGTAGAACACAAAGTAGTTGTGGGCGTTGATTTTGTTCAATATGCTTACCGTTAGTAGTCAATCTTGATTCGGCGGCATTGTGGGATGAAGCGGCCCGGACCGACCTTACACGTACACTTACGTGAGACAGGTTCCACCGACTGACATGCACTAGTTGCATAAGGTGGCTAGCGGGTGCCAGTCTCTCCCACTTTAGTCGGATTGGATTCGATGAAAAGGGTCCTTATGAAGGGTAAATAGCAATTGACATATCATGTTGTGGTTTTGCGTAGGTAAGAAACGTTCTTGCTAGAAACCCATGGCAGCCACGTAAAACATGCAAACAACAATTAGAGGACGTCTAACTTGTTTTTGCAGGGTATGCCATGTGATGTGATATGGCCAAAGGATGTGATGTATGATATATGTGATGTATGAGATGATCATGTTCTTGTAATAGGAATCACGACTTGCATGTGGATGAGTATGACAACCGGCAGGAGCCATAGGAGTTGTCTTTAATTTATTTATGACCTGCGTGTCAACATAAACGTCATGTAATTACTTTACTTTATTGCTAACCGTTAGCCATAGTAGTAGAAGTAATAGTTGACGTGACAACTTCATGAAGACACGATGATGGAGATCATGATGATGGAGATCATGGTGTCATGCCGGTGACGACGATGATCATGGAGCCCCGAAGATGGAGATCAAAAGGAGCAAAGTGATGATGGCCATATCATGTCACTATTTGATTGCATGTGATGTTTATCATGTTTTTGCATCTTATTTGCTTAGAACGACGGTAGTAAATAAGACGATCCCTCATTAAAATTTCAAGAAAGTGTTCCCCCTAACTGTGCACCGTTGCGAAAGTTCGTCGTTTCGAAGCACCACGTGATGATCGGGTGTGATAGATTCTTACGTTCGAATACAACGGGTGTTAACGAGCCTAGCATGTACAGACATGGCCTCGGAACACATGCAAACACTTAGGTTGACTTGACGAGCCTAGCATGTACAGACATGGCCTCGGAACACAGAAGACCGAAAGGTCGAGCATGAGTCGTATGGTAGATGCGATCAACATGAAGATGTTCACCGACGTTGACTAGTCCGTCTCACGTGATGATCGGACACGGCCTAGTTGACTCGGATCATGTAATCACTTAGATGACTAGAGGGATGTCTATCTGAGTGGGAGTTCATAAGATGAACTTGTTTATCCTGAACATAGTCAAAAAGAATTTGGCAATTTATGTCGTAAACTCGCGCTTTAGTTCTACTATTTTAGATATGATCCTAGAGAAAATATAGTTGAAAGTTGATAGTAGCAATTATGCGGACAATAGAAGGCTTATGTCCTTAATGCAACGCTCGGTGTGCTAGACCTCGAACGTGGTATGTGGATGTTGCGAACATTTGACATACACGTTTTGATGACTACATGATAGTTCGGTAATGATAAATGGTTTAGAATTGAGGCACCGAAGACATTTTTGAAATGTCGCGGAACATATGAGATGTTTCGAGGGCTGAAATTGGGATTTCAGGCTCGTGCCCACGTCAAGAGGTATAAGACCTCCAACGATTTTCTTGGCCTGCAAACTAAGGGAGAAAAGCTCAATCGTTGAGCTAGTGCTCAGATTGTCTGAGTACAACAATCACTTGAATCGAGTGGGAGTTAATCTTCCAGATAAGATAGTGATGTTTTTCCAAAGTTATTGCCACCAAGCTACTAGAGCTTCGTGATGAACTATAACATATCAGGGATAGATATGATGATCCTTGAAATATTCGCGATGTTTGACACCGCGAAAGTAGAAATCAAGAAGGAGCATCAACTGTTGATGGTTAGTGAAACCACTAGTTTCAAGAAGGGCAAGGGCAAGAACGGATACTTCATGAAACGGCAAATCAGCTGCTGCTTTAGTGGAGAAACCCAAGGTTGAACCCAAACCCGAGACTGAGTGCTTCTGTAATAAGGGGAACAACCACTGGAGCAGAATTACCCTAGATACTTGGTAGATGAGAAGGCTGTCGATAGAAGTATATTGGATATACATTATGTGAATGTGTACTTTAATAGTACTCCTAGTAGCATCAGGGTATTAGATACCGGTTCGGTTGCTAAGTGTTAGTAACTCGAAATAAAAGCTACGGAATAAACGGAGACTAGCTAAAGGTGAGCTGACAAGATGTGTTGGAAGGGTTTCCAAGGTTGATGTGATCAAGCATCGCACGCACCCTCTACCATCGAGATTGGTGTTTGCGTTGAGCGTAGACATGATTGGATTATGTCTATCGCAATACGGTTATTCATTTAAGGAGAATAATGGTTACTCTATTATTTGAATAATTCCTTCAATGGTATTGCACCTAAAATGAATGGTTTATTGAATCTCGATCATAGTGATACACATGTTCATGCCAAAAGATATAAGATAGTAATGATAGTACCACCTACTTGTGGCACTGCCATGTAAGTCATATTGGTATAAAACGCATGAAGAAGCTCCATGTTGATGGATCTTTGGACTCACTCATTTCTGAAAAGATTGAGACATGTGAACCGTGTCTGTTGGTATGTACGCATGAAGAAACTCCATGCAAATGGACCGTTTGGACTCACTTGATTTTGAATCGCTTGAGACATGCAAATCATACCACATGGGCAAGATGACTGAAAGCTTCGGTTTCAGTAAAATGGAACAAGAAAGCAACTTGTTGGAAGAAGCACATTTTGATGTGTGCAGTCCAATGAGTGCTGAGGCACGCAGTGGATATTGTTATGCTCTTACTTCACAGATGATTTGAGTAGATACTGAGTATATTTACTTGATGAAACACAAGTCTGAATTATTGAATGGTTCAAGTAATTTCAGAATGAAGCTGAAGATCGTCGTGACAAGAGGATAAAATATCTATGATATGATCATAGAGATGAATATCTGAGTTGCGAGTTTGGTACACAATTGAGACATTGTGGAAATTATTTCACGACTAGTACCGCCTGGAACACCATAGTGTGATGGTGTGTCCGAACATCATAACTGCACCCTATTGGATATGATGCATACCATGATGTCTCTTATCGAATTACCACTATCGTTCATGGGTTAGGCATTAGAGACAACCGCACTCACTTTAAATAGGGCACCACGTAATTCTGATAAGATGACACCGTATGAACTATGGTTTAGAGAAAACCTAAGCTGTCATTTCTTATAAGTTTGGGGCTGCGACGCTGATGTGAAAAAGTTTCAGGCTGATAAGCTCGAACCCAAAGCGGATAAATGCATCTTCATAGGATACCCAAAACAGTTGGGTATACCTCCTGTCTCAGATCCGAAAGCAATAGGGATTGTTTCTCAGATCGGGTCCTTTCTCGAGGAAAAAATTTCTCTCGAAAGACTTGAGTGGGAGGATGGTGGAAACTTGATGAGGTTATTGAACCGTCACTTCAACTAGTGTGTAGCAGGGCACATGAGTTGTTCCTATGGCACCTACACCAATTGAAGTGGAAGCTTATGATAGTGATCATGAGACTTCGGATCAAGTCACTCCCAAACCTCGTAGGATGACAAGGATGCGTACTACTTCAGAGTGGTACGTAATCCTGTCTTGGAAGTCATGTTGCTAGACAACAATGAACCTACGAGCTATGGAGAAGCGATGGTGGGCCCGGATTCCGATGAATGGCTCGAGGCCATAAAATCCGAGAGAGGATCCATGTATGAAAACAAAGTGTAGACTTTGGCAGAACGGCTCGATGGTCGTAAGGCTGTTGAGTATAGATGGATTTTAAAAGGAAGACGGACAATGATGGTAAATGTCACCATTAAGAAAGCTCGACTTGTCATTAAGATGTTTCTCGACAAGTTCAAGGAGTTGACTACGATGAGACTTTCTCACTCGTAGCGATGCTAAGAGTCTGTTGGAATTAGCAGGTACTGCATTATTTATGAAATCTTGCAGATAGGATGTCAAAAATATTGTTTCCTTGTTCTTGAGGAAAGGTTGTATGTGATACAACCAGAAGATTTTTGTCAATCCTGAAAGATGCTAACAAGTATGCAAAGCTCCAGCAATCCTTCCAAGGACTGGAGTAAGCATCTCGGAGTTGGAATGTACGCTTTGATGAGATGATCAAAGATTTGGGTTTATACAAAGTTTATGAGAAACTTGTATTTCCAAAGAAGTGAGTGGGAGCACTATAGAATTTCTGATGAGTATATGTTGTTGACATATTGTTTATCAGAAATGATGTAGAATTTCTGGAAAGCATATAGGGTTATTTGAAAAGTGTTTTTCAATGGAAAACCTGGATTAAGCTACTTGAACATTGAGCATCAAGATCTATAAGGATAGATCAAAATCGCTTAATAGTACTTTCAAATGAATACATACCGTGACAAGATTTTGAAGGAATTCAAAATAGATCAGCAAAGAAGGAGTTCTTGGCTGTATTACACGTGTGAGTATTGAGTAAGACTCAAGACCTGACCACGGCAGAAGAGAGAGAAAGGACGAAGGTCGTCCCCTATGCTTTAGTCGTAGGCTCTAAAGTATGCTATGTTGTGTACCGCACCTGAAGTGTGCCAAACCATGAGTCAGTCAAGGGGTACAAGTGTGATCTAGAAATGGATCACAGGACAACGGTCAAAGTTATCCTTAGTAACTAGTGGACTAAGGAATTTTCTCGATTATGGAGGTGGTAAAAGAGTTCGTCGTAAAGGGTTACGCTGATGCAAGCTTTGACACTAATTCAGATTATTCTGAGTAGTAAACTGGATTCGTCTAGTAGAACAGTTATTTGGAATAGCAGCAAATAGAGCGTGGTAACTGCATCTAGGAGATGACATAGATATTTGTAAAGCACACACGGATCTGAAAGGTTCAGACCCGTTGACTATAACCTCTCTCACAAGCATAACATGATCAAACCCAGAACTCTTGGGTGTTAGTCACATAGGGATGTGACCTTGAGTGTTAATCACATATCGATGTGAACTAGATTATTGACTCTAGTGCAAGTGGGAGACTGTTGGAAATATGCCCTAGAGGCAATAATAAATTGATTATTATTATATTTCCTTGTTCATGATAATCGTTTATTATCCATGCTAGAATTGTATTGATAGGAAACTCAGATACATGTGTGGATACATAGACAACACCATGTCCCTGGTAAACCTCTAGTTGACTAGCTCGTTGATCAATAGATGGTTACTGTTTCCTGACCATGGACATTGGATGTCATTGATAACGGGATCACATCATTAGAAGAATGATGTGATGGACAAGACCCAATCCTAAGCCTAGCACAAGATCATGTAGTTCGTATGCTAAAGCTTTTCTAATGTCAAGTATCGTTTCCTTAGACCATGAGATTGTGCAACTCCCGGATACCGTAGGAGTGCTTTGGGTGTGCCAAACGTCACAACGTAACTGGGTGGCTATAAAGGTACACTACAGGTATCTCCGAAAGTGTCTGTTGGGTTGGCACAAATCGAGACTGGGATTTGTCACTCCGTGTGACGGAGAGGTATCTCTGGGCCCACTCGGTAGGACATCATCATAATGTGCACAATGTGATCAAGGAGTTGATCACGGGATGATGTGTTGCGGAACGAGTAAAAGAGACTTGCCTGTAACGAGATTGAACAAGGTATCGGGATACCGACGATCGAATCTCGGGCAAGTATCGTACCGATAGACAAAGGGAATTGTATACGGGATTGATTAAGTCCTTGACATCATGGTTCATCCGATGAGATCATCGTGGAGCATGTGGGAGCCAACATGAGTATCCAGATCCCGCTGTTGGCTATTGACCGGAGAATGTCTCGGTCATGTCTGCGTGTCTCCCGAACCCGTAGGGTCTACACACTTAAGGTTCGATGATGCTAGGGTTATAAAGGAAGTTCGTATGTGGTTACCGAATGTTGTTCGGAGTCCCGGATGAGATCCCGGACGTCACGAGGAGTTCCGGAATAGTCCGGAGGTAAAGATTTATATATGGGAAGTCCTGTTTTGGTCACCGAAAGGGTTTCGGGTTTTATCGGTAACATACCGGGACCACCAGGAGGGTCCCGGGGGTCTACCAAGTGGGACCACCGGCCCCGGAGGGCTGCATGGGCCACATGTGGGAGGGGACCAGCCCCAGGTAGGCTGGTGCCCCCCCCACAAGGGCCCAAGGCGCCTAGGGTTTGGGGAACCCTAGAAGGGGGCGCCCCCCTTGCCTTGGGGGGCAAGCTACCCCTCCTGGCCGTCGCCTCCTCCTCAGATGAGATCTGAGGGAGCCGGCCCCCCTCTCCCTTGCCCCTATATATATGAACGGGGTGGGAGGGCAACCGTACCAATATGCTGGCGCAGCCCTCCCCCTCTCCCAAGTGCTTCTCTCCCTCCTCCTCTCCCGCGGTGCTTGGCGAAGCCCTGCAGGATTGCCACGCTCCTCCACCACCACCACGCCGTTGTGCTGCTGCTGGATGGAGTCTTCCTCAACCTCTCCCTCTCTCCTTGCTGGATCAAGGCATGGGAGACGTCACCGGGCTGTACGTGTGTTGAACGCGGAGGTGCCGTCCGTTCGGCACTTGGTCATCGGTGATTTGGATCACGACGAGTACGACTCCATCAACCCCGTTCACTTGAACGCTTCCGCTTAGCGATCTACAAGGGTATGTAGATGCACTCTTCTTCCCCTCGTTGCTGGTTTCTCCATAGATAGATCTTGGTGACACGTAGGAAAATTTTGAATTTCTGCTACGTTCCCCAACAGACCGGTGCTTGGGTGTTGTTCTTACTTGAACAAGCATCCCACTTATGATTAACCTCTATTGCAAGCATCCGCAACTACAACAAAAGTATTAAGGTAAACCTAACCATAGCATGAAACATATGGATCCAAATCATCCCCTTACGAAGCAACACATAAACTAGGGTTTAAGCTTCTGTCACTCTAGCAACCCATCATCTACTTATTACTTCCCAATGCCTTCCTGTCGGGGGAAATCTGCCTCCTCGAACACCTATGGGGACCGAGCCCCTTTCTTGGTTCGGCGGGGGGCGGAGGTCGCGCGAAGAGCGGATCGAGGCGATGCACACAAGGGGTTTACCCAGCTTCGGGCCGCACGGATGCGGAAAACCCTACTGCTGCTTTGTGGTTTTGTATTGTGTTCTTGCTCGGGAGCGTGTGGTGCTACAGTACACGCGAGCTGCTGGCGAGACCGAGCGTGAATGGCCTCTTCCTCCCCCTCCCTCCCGTTGCGCATGGGGCCTCCTTTTATATGTGCAAGGGGTTACCCACAGGTGGCAACGTAGGCGGGGGTAAAACTGGAAAACGCTGTGTTGGGTACAACTGTTTGCACAGTGCTATTATACCTAACTCTGACGGCAGGGGACAAGGGCATTAAATGCCCGTCCGCATCGCCCAGACGGTGCAGGAAAGGGACCGTCAGGAGTGCCACCGTTTGCCACAATGGCTACTCTGTCAGCGTTGCTTCGCCACCGCATGCCCCTGGCTGCGCAGCCTCTCGCCACGTACGCCTGGAATGGCCCTAGAGCAACGCGTGGGTGGATGAGCTGGAGCGCAGGCGCGGGGTGGTGACTTGCCGCGGCAAGCGCCTTGCCGCGGTTGGTGCCTTGTCGCGCCCGGGAGCTTGTCGCTCATCGGTCCTTGCCGGGACGCGGGGCGCGTCGCAGCAAGTCTCTTGTCGTGCCTTGGTCGGCCTTCCCAGCAAGCTCCTCTTGCCGGGGCCTTGTGCTTCGAGCGGCCATCCCGGCAAGCTCCTCTTGCCGGGGCCTTGCTCTCTTCGGGTGGCCTTCCCGGCAAGCTCCTCCTGCCGGGGCCTTGGCTCAAATACTTTGTTCTTGGATGGCCCGAGGAGGGACCATGGAGAGTTTTGGCGATCGCCTGGCAAGCCTTGCCGCGGGGTGCTACGACTGCCCGTTCACAAGTTCGGGGTACTAAGGTACCCCTACTTTAGTACACCAACAGGAGCCCCCGGGCCTGGGCCATACACGATGCCGAGCGTTGTTGGGCCAGACCCAAAATAGTGCACGGGCACGCGTGGCCTGGGTCATGCTGCATCTGCTTCTGCGTCCACCACGCCCTCCCCGAACGGCACGCGTCGAACGCGGCATCGTGGGGAGAGGCGTGCGTGACGTGGGCGGCGTGCGCGGGGCTGAGCCCCGCGGGCATGCGTCACGTCGCAGGTGATTTGTTTATTCGGAAAGGCGAAACGCCCCCTTCCTTCCCCCTTATAAGCAGGGGAAATAGGGGCAGTCCGCCCACCCGCCAGTTGCGATTCCTCGAAAATTTCCGCCACTTCCCAAGAGAAGCAGCGTTCCGCCCCTTCCGTCGCCACCAGTGCTACCGACGCCGTCGACCTCCCTCCCTGCTTCCACCATGGCCCCGAAGGGCGACAAGGGGAGGCGCGGCGGCTTGAGGCGCTACGAAAGGAGCAGGCGAACTTCCCCCCTGAGCTCGACGCGTTGGTCCTGAGGGAGGAATACTACCTCTTCTGGTCGACGGGGACGCGAGCGCATCCGCGCACGAGGGTTCTTCCCGCCGCCGCCCAGAAGGAGTATCCGACAGGGTATCCCTTCTTTGCTCTGTTCTTCTATTGCGGGCTCTGCCCGCCCTTCTCTGAATTTTTCTGCGACATCATGAACACCTACGGGTTCCATCTCCTTGATTTCACCCCCAATGCTGTCCTGACCATGGCAATTTTCGCACATCTTTGCGAAAACTTTGTCGGAGTCTATCCAAACGTAGGCCTCTTCCGCCACTTCTTCACGCCTCGAGTAGAGAGAGGGGAGGCCCTCTCCGGCGGAATCGCCTGGATCTCGAAGCTCGGCAAGAAGGATGCTTATCTGGAGGGAGAGCTTCGCAGCAAATGGGAGGAATGGAGAGCAGACTGGTGCCTGATCGTCGAGGAGAACCCGCAGCCATTCACTGTCGTGCGCCAAACTCCTGTGGTGCGCGGCAGGGATTGGAGCGACGTGGCTCCGGACGACGACAAGCTGCAGATTGCCGTCACCCGGATCCTGTGGCTCAGGCGTGCCGGGCTCACAGTTGGCGCCGTTGGCGCAGATTTCCTCCGCCGCCGCATCGCTCCCCTGCAGGAGAAAGGGAGACCCGCCTGGGAGTTCCAGAATGCGGCGGACATCATGAGGCTGCGCCCTGGCCTCAACTTCAATTTCACCGTCTTGGAGCTTGACGGGACGCACAGGGAGCTGTTCAAGCATGACCCCGACCACCCCGAATGGTTCAAGCTGCCGCGAGGCGTCGTCCCGTTGTGCAACAATTCGTCGCTCAACCGCATCCTTGCAATGATGTCGCTGTGCGACTCGCACGGGATCGACTCCACTTGGCAGGAGCCCGCCGGCGATGTCGTGCGGGCGTTCTTGGACGAATTGGTGGAGAGGCCAGTCGACGACGACGAGTAGAAGGGCCTCACCCGAGACACCACCGACGCGGAGTTGGCGCGCATCGCCTCCAGGATGGAAGAGGCGGCGGCAGCCGCGGCCGCGGGTGAATTTGGCTTCACATTGGTGGAGGCGGACGTAGCGGAGGCGGAAAGCCTTGCCGATCGAGCGGAGTTTGCCGGCGAGGAAGAGCTTGCCGGGCATGGTGCAGGGGCGGACGAGTCCACCGAGGGCACGAGCGGCTTGTCGGAGGTTGACGCCTCTTCCTCCCGACCTTCGGGCAGCTCGTCGCAAGCGGAGCCCCCGGCTCAACCACGGAGGCGTCTCCGCAAGGCCGGAGAGGTGGTACAGCAAGCGAGCCAACAACCGCAGCGCCGCGTGACACGCTCCGCTGTGGCAGCAGGAGTGGGGTCTTCGCGGGTCGCGGCCTCTGCTCCTGCCGCCCCTCGCGCCACGGCGGCGGCCGGGGCAAAGCCATCTCAGGCTAGTGCCACCACTGCCTCCGCCAAGCGGCCGAGGGAGCCTACTCCTCCGCCTCCTCGCGCCAGAAGCGGGCCAGTCTTCGATTTCTCCGCGCTTAGCTCCGACGAGGAAGAGGGAGAGGAGTAAGATCCCCGCTGTACTTGTGTTTCTTCAATTCTTGTAGTTGTGTCTCGCATCTCATTTGCTTTCCTCTGAATTTGTTCCTTTTCAGGACTCTGGCTCAGAGGGCGGCAAAGAGAGCCAAGGTCCCGGTGGTCATCCTTGACGACGAGCCCACCGTGACGGCAGGGGGTGCGCCTGAGATGACCTTGTTGGAGCCGCCAACTAATCCTCTGAGCAGCCCCCAGCGCAACCCCCAGCGTAAGCATATGGCTTGCTTTCTGCCGTTGGGCGCACCCGGGTACCCTTCATTTTTCTTGACATCTGGCTGACGATTTGCGTAGGAGCAGAGCAGCCCCACCAGGAGCGTCCGGAGACCGCCCCTGATGCGCCACCCGCTACAACCACACCGCCAAGGGGGAGTTCCCCGACAAGGGAGGGATCTCCGGCAAGGGAGCAGTCTCCGGCAAGGGAGCAGTCCCCGGCAAGGGAGCAGTCCCCGGCAAGGGAGCAGTCTCCGGCGAGGGATGGCACCGGCGACCCCTTGGCGACGGAGACCGTGACTACAGACCCTGGCCCAGGTAACCTTCTTGCCTCGAAACTCCCCTGGGGTTCTTCTTCTTTGGATAGTTGCTTGACTTCTCCCCCTCTTTCGGCCTTCAGATCCGCCCGCCACGGACCCGATGGAGACCGAGGTCGTCGTCGAGGAGGATGCGCGCGGCCATACCGACGACGTGGCCGCCACCGGAGGGGCGGACGGTGCTGATGATCCGGCCGGCGAAGAGGCCGCCAAGGCTGCCGCAGCAGCCGCGGGCGAGGGGGTCGGTGATCGTACTGACGGCCCTGGGGCCGCAGGAGCGCCAAGCGCTACGCCGACCGCCGATCCCGCCTTCGCAGCAGTGTCGGGCCCCGAGGAGCCCCAGCCAGGCGTCTACCTGAAGGCCGGCGATGATATCTTCATCAAGCTCCCCTGGGAGTCGACTTCCAGGGCGCCGGTCGAGGGGGAGACCTTGGATGGGGAGGTGCTCGCCTCCGCCGGGCTGACTCTGGTTGATGCGCCAAGCAGCAGTGGCGGCGAGCCTGAGGAGGAGCGGCTGCTCCGGAAGCTGGTGTCACTCTACCGCACCCGACAAGCCCAGGTGGAACGCCGGGAAGCGCTTGTCGCGAAGGCAGGAGTAGACATGGAGAAGCGCGCCGGGGAGCTCCGGGAGCTCATCCAGGAGGCCCTCCGATCCTTGGCGGAGGAGCGAAGGTAGCTCGACGAGGCTCCGACGGCCTTCATCCTCGAGAAGGCAGAAGCCGAAGAGCAGCAAAGGCTTGCCGCCGCGGGGCTGGCCGCGCGGGAGGGCGAGCTGGTGCAGCAGAAAGCCAGCCTCGCCAGCCACGAGGAGGAGGTCGCCGCGCGCGAGCAAGCGCTCGGCGGAGCCCTCAAGGAAGCGCAAGATGCTGCCGCGGCCGCCGAGGCCGCCAAGAAGGCGCTGGAGGCAAAGGTGGCGCAGCTGGACACTGATCTCAAGGCGAGCGGTGAGGAGCTCATCGCGCTCAAACAGGAGCGCGAGAAGGGTGCCCATACCCTCGGCGAGCTGTAGGGCCGCTTCGCCGAGAAGATCAAGGAGCTTGATGCTGCCAAGGACTCCAACACTGATCTCGAGCTGAAGCTGGACACCTTGTCCAAGGCGCTGGACAGCGCTAAGGAGCAAGAGGTGATCTTGCGGAAGGAGGTCGCGAACAACGAGGCGCTGTTGGAGAGCGCCGCAGTCACCTAGAACAAATTCAGGGCAGTGGTGGAGCAGTGGACGGAGGGTCTGGTGGACATCGCCGCCTCCATCGACAAGGAGCTGTCGCTGCTGGGGATGGATGGTCACGAGTATCCCTCCGACGCGGACCTCCCACCCAGCGCCAAGCTTACTTCGTTCTTCAAAGGCGTGGCGGCGGCCCTTCATCATCTCCGGAACGCGATCCCAGAGCAGCTGGCCGGCGAGACGCGCGAGGCCATTGCCGGAGCCCTCGAGAAGGTGCTGGTGAAGATTGTCTTCCGCAACCCAGGCCTCAAGCTCACCAACGTCCTCAGGTCCCTGCCGGCAGACGCTGATCTCGAGGAGATCAGGGCCCTCGTCGCGCCCATTGTGGAAAGGGTGGCCGGGATCAAGAGGATCGAGGGTGACCGTGTGGATTAGGCCGCCTGCCCTTTTCTTTTCTTGTCGCCGCTGGTCGAGTTATGAAAACGATTCATTAGGGCTGTGACAAGCTATCTTGTAATATAACTTTATCTTGGTAGTGATTGCACTGTTATCTCCTCTACTTGATTCCGTGCTTTGTATGTTTTTGCCCTACGCTTTTGGGGACTCGCCGGCATAGGCCTCTGCCTTGCCGCGGGCTTTGAGTGCGGGACATCAGCAGCCCGCCAGCGGCGCCATTACCTGCAAGAAACCTTGCCGCGGCTAGCTGCAGCTCACTTAAATTGTTGAGCAGGCTCAAAACAAAGTAAGTGTTGCGACTGCAGTCGCAGCACACTTAAGCTGCCGAGCGAGCTCGAAACAAAGTAAGGATGCCACTCTGGTTATAGCACACTTAAGTCGTTGAGCGGACTCGAAACGAAGTAAGGGCGCAACTAGCCACGAGCCGGTCCCTCCGCGCACAGGTTTTTCATACAAAGCACGGTCGTTCAAGGGGGATAACTCAAAGATTTTAAAAACTCGATTGCTCAAACTTTGGCAACTTAGCTTTCCCGTTGCTCGCTGCCCGGCAAGGTCGCTTTCTGGCAGGGCGAAACATGGGGCTCGCCATCGCTTACCGGGGGTCAGTGCTGCACAGAGTGTCAGATAATGCATGCAAAGAATAAAGAGCATGATATCGACGAGATGCGCGGAACACATGAACTCAATCTGCGCACAGGGTCTGCGCCTGGCTCTGTACAAAGGATCACATGCAACAGCGGCAAGACTTTGTACAGAAGGGTGGTTGCCGGACGGGGTCCGACAACCGCGCCTTACGGGCAAAACTTACGAAGATGCCCAACGTTCCAGGAGTTGCTCACCGGAGTGGTATCCTCGGTCTCAAGTCGGACAGCGCCAGGCCTAGCGACTTGTTTCACCCGGTAAGGGCCTTCCCACTTCCTCGGAACTTCTGGCACTAACTTTGCGGCTATAAAAGCAGCGCAAAGCTTGCTAGTAGCGAGCAGCTCGCACAGCAGCCTGAAGACGGTCCTCCTCGAGGAGCAGTGCGTCGTCTCGTCGCAGCTGCTCTCGCTCGAGCTCGGCGTGAGCGAGCACTCGAGGTGGCCCGTATGCAAGATCCGTGGGGCTAACTGTCCCCGCTCCATGGAATAGAGCGAGAGGTTGCCTGGTCATACCAGGGCTTACCTGCGCCGAGAGGTGTCGGCGTATGTTCGGACGCAGTGGCACCATGGGCTCGGTGCATGTTCGGGCATCGTGACACCATGAGCTGGCCCGGTGGCGCCCGTTCCGCCGCCGGTGTCGTCCCCACCACCCGTTTGCTCCAGGGGCGGTGGGTTCGACGCGGACGGACCAGCCACCTCCGGAGCCTTCTTCTTTGGTGGCATGTCGATGAAGATGATGGAGATCTAGCCTGTGCAGACGCCGGATCAGGTTCGCACAACTTCGACGCCCCCTACCTGGCGCGCCAAAGGTGTCGGGGGAAATCTGCCTCCTCGAACACCTATGGGGACCGAGCCCCTTCCTTGGTTCGGCGGGGGGCGGAGGTCACGCGAAGAGCGGATCGAGGCGATGCACACAAGGGGTTTACCCAGCTTCGGGCCGCACGCATGCGTAAAACCCTACTGCTACTTTGTGGTTTTGTATTGTGTTCTTGCTCGGGAGCGTGTGGTGCTACAGTACACGCGAGCTGCTGGCGAGACCGAGCGTGAATGGCCTCTTCCTCCCCCTCCCTCCCGTTGCGCATGGGGCCTCCTTTTATATGTGCAAGGGGTTACCCACAGGTGGCAACGTAGGCGGGGGTAAAACTGGAAGGGTACAGCTGTTTGCACAGTGCTATCATACCTAACTCTGATGGCAGGGGACAAGGGCATTAAATGCCCGTCTACATCGCCCAGACGGTGCAGGAATGGGACCGTCAGGAGCGCCACCGTTTGCCACGATGGCTACTCTGTCAGCGTTGCTTCGCCACCGCATGCCCCTGGCTGCGCAGCCTCTCGCCACGTATGCCTGGAATGGCCCTAGAGAGACGCGTGGGTGGATGAGCTGGAGCGCAGGCGCGGGGTGGTGACTTGCCGCGGCAAGCGCCTTGCCGCGGTTGGTGCCTTGTCGCGCCCGGGAGCTTGTCGCTCACCGGTCCTTGCTGGGACGCGGGGCGCGTCGCAGCAAGTCTCTTGTCGTGCCTTGGTCGGCCTTCCCAGCAAGCTCCTCTTGCCGGGGCCTTGTGCTTCGAGCGGCCGTCCCGGCAAGCTCCTCTTGCCGGGGCCTTGCTCTCTTTGGGTGGCCTTCCCGGCAAGCTCTTCCTGCCGGGGCCTTGGCTCAAATACTTTGTTCTTGGATGGCCCGAGGAGGGACCATGGAGAGTTTTGGCGATCGCCTGGCAAGCCTTGCCGCGGGGTGCTACGACTGGCCGTGCACAAGTTCAGGGTACTAAGGTACCCCTACTTTAGTACACCGACACTTCCCCTAGGCCCAAATAATGGTGAAGTGTTATGTATTCGACGTTCACATAACACCACTAGAGGCTAGACAACATACATCTTATCAAAATATCGAACGAATACCAAATTCACGTGACTACTAATAGCAAGACTTCTCCCTTGTCCTCGGGAACAAACGTAACTACTCACAAAGCATATTTTTCATAATCAGAGGGGTAATAATATGCATAAAGGATCTGAATATATGATCTTCCACCAAATAAACCAACTAGCATCAACTACGAGGAGTAATCAACACTACTAGCAACCTACTAGCACCAATCCCAGACTTTGAGACAAGAATTGGATACAAGAGATGAACTAGGGTTTGGAGATGAGATGGTGCTGGTGAAGATGTTGATGGAGATTGCCCTCTCCCGACGAGAGGAGCGTTGGTGATGACGATGGCGATGATTTCCCCCTCCCGGAGGGAAGTGTCCCCGGCAGAGCAGCTCTACCGGAGCCCTAGATTGGTTCCGCCAAGGTTCCGCCTCGTGGCGGCGGAGTCTCATCCCGAAAGGTTGCTTCCTATTTTTTCTCATCGAAAGACTTCATATAGCAGAAGATGGACGTCGGAGAGCCACCAGGGGGCCCACGAGGTAGGGGCGCGCCCTAGGAAGGGGGGGCGCCCCCCACCCTCGTGAGCAGGGTGTGGGCCCCCTGGCCTTCATCTTGGGCGACGATTTTTCTTTATTTATTTTAAGATATTCCGTGGAGTTTCAGGACTTTTG
This sequence comes from Aegilops umbellulata, assembly GCA_032464435.1. Classification (NCBI taxonomy): domain Eukaryota; kingdom Viridiplantae; phylum Streptophyta; class Magnoliopsida; order Poales; family Poaceae; genus Aegilops; species Aegilops umbellulata. The sequence goes on from CP136058.1 coordinate 341,267,957, forward strand.
GAGTTGCGCAGAATAGGTCTCTAATATTTGCTCCTTTTCCAGCCCAGAATTCCAGCTGCCGGCATTCTCCCTCCTTATGTAAACCTTGTAAAATAAGAGAGAATACCATAAGTATTGTGACATAACATGAAATAACAGCCCATAATGCAATAAATATCGATATAAAAGCATGATGTAAAATGGACGTATCAACTCCCCCAAGCTTAGACCTCGCTTGTCCTCAAGCGAAAAGCCGATAACAATAAATATGTCCTCATGTTTAGAGGTAGAGGCGTCGATAAAAATAAGATACGGACATGAAGGCATCATGATTATTCTCATAACAGCAACATATATAGATTTTGTCATATGATTACTTATGTTCAAGTGATGATCTTTTCACAATGCAAAAGTGTGAATCAGAAACCTTATTGAGCACCAACAAACTATAACCTCAGTCATTGAAACAATTGCAATTTATCATAACATCGGAAAGAGTCTATGTCAGAGCTAAAATGCAAGTCCACATACTCAACTATCATCTAGTCCTTCATAATTGCTAACACTCACGCAATACTTGTGGTTACGAAGTTTTAATCGGACACAGAGAAAGATAGGGGCTTATAGTTTTGCCCCACAACCTTTTACCTCAAGGGTAATGTCAACAATAATAATTCATGCTCCCCTACATCCAATTAGATATATATATATATATATATCATGTTCTTTCCAACATGCTGGGCTTGCCAAAGGATAAAATGAAAAAGGAAAGGTGAAGATCACCATGACTCTTGCATAAGGTAGAAGATAATAATAAAAGATAGGCCCTTCGCAGAGGGAAGCAGAGGTCGCCATGCGCTTTTATGGTTGGATGCACAAAATCTCAATGCGAAAGAACGTCACTTTATATTGCCCCTTGTGATATGAACCTTCATTATGCAGTCCGTCGCTTTTATTACTTCCACATCACATGATCGTATAAAGCTTATTTCTCCCACACCAATCAATCATACATATTTAAAGCAATTTTTATTGCTTTGCACCGATGACAACTTACTTGAAGGATCTTACTCAATCCATAGGTAGATATGGTGGACTCTCATGGCAAAAATGGTTTAGGGTATTTGGAAGCACAAGTAGTATCTCTACTTGGTGCTGAGAATTTGGCTAGCATGAGGGGGAAAGGCAAGCTCAACATGTTAGAGGATCCATGACAACATACTTTATCTCAGATATAAGAAAACATAAGTCATTACGTTGTCTTCATTGTCCAACATCAACTCGTTAGCATGTCATATTTTAATGAGTGCTTCCAATCATAAAAGATGTAAATGATAATATATCTATATGTGAAACATCTCTTTCCTTATTACTTCCTATTAATTGCAACGATGACCAAAGCTATGTCTGCCAACTCCCAACAACTTTTAATCATCATACTCTTTCTATGTGAAGTCATTACTCTCAATAAGATCAATATGAACTCTTTGTTTCTTTTTATTCTTTTTCTTCTTTTCTTTTATTCACTCAAGATCATAGCAAGAAAATCAAGCCCTTGACTCAACACTAATCTTTATTATATATAGCTCACGGACTCGATTACATAGAGAGATCATAAAGCAAAACTCAAAACTAGATCATGCCATAAACTTTATTCTACTAGATCAAGATACTACTAATAGGATTGAACTAAAGAAAACGGTAAAGATAGGAGTTGTGATGGTGATACGATACTGAGGCACCTCCCCCAGGCTTGGCAGTTGCCAAGGGGAGTGCCCATACCCATGTGATTATGTCTCCTTCTTTGTTGGTGAAGAGGATGGTGGTGATGTTGGCTTAGTTGATGGCATAGACTTCTCCCTTAATTTGCGCTTGGGGACGACATTTTAATCCCTCAGATCATCAATCTCCCACTCCAGGGTTAATATCTTTTTGCATAGGTCCTGCTTATTTTCCTGCAAGAGACGAAAAGGAATAAACTCGAACTTGGGTTTCTTTACCCTATCAGGGAGACTTGACTTTTTGAACTCCATGTGCATGTCCCCAGGTTGAGGCAATGGAGCTTCATCTTCATCTGAGCCCGTCTCCTCCTTCCCCTTGGGTTCATAGTCCTCTTCTTCCTCCGTGGTCCAGCCATCATGTTCCACATCTCCATAGACCTTGGGATTTGCTAAATAATCATCCACATAGCTTTCTCCTTTCGAATCCTGGGAAGACATGTTGATCTAATCTGCAGCAGGACAGGTCGAAACGAAAACAGAGGATATTTGCGTGATACAGGAGTCAAAACCTTCGAGAGAATATATAATGAATTTTTACCGACCAAAATACGTATCGTGAAAGAAAACGAAATCCGGAAGGCACACGAGGTGCTCACGAGGTAGGAGCGCGCCCTAGGGAGGGGGGCGCGCCCACCACCCTCGTGGGGCCCTCGTGTCCTTCCCAGACTGGTACTTAATTTTCTATTTTTCTAAATATTCCAAAATAGAGAGATATTGCCTTAAAAATTGTTTTGGAGTCGGTTTACTTACCGTACCACATACCTATTCCTTTCCAGAGTCTAAAACGGTCTGGAAAGTGTCCCTTATGTATTCCTCCGGGGTTACGATTTCAATAATATTGGTTTCAACATTTATGGGATTACCTGAGATATAATGTTTGATTCTTTGACCGTTTACCACCTTCGGATTTGTGTCTTCAAAGTTATTGATTTTTATGGCACCGGAGCGATATACCTCCTCGATAATGTAGGGGCCTTCCCATTTAGAGAGAAGTTTTCCTGCAAAAAATCTTAAACGAGAGTTGTATAGCAATACATAATCACCTACATTAAACTCACGCTTTTGTATCCTTTTATCATGCCATATTTTAAATTTTTCTTTAAAAAACTTGGCATTTTCATATGCTTGGGTTCTCCATTCATCAAGTGAGCTAATATCAAATAACCTCTTCTCACCGGCAAGTTTGAAATCATAGTTGAGCTCTTTAATAGCCCAATATGCCTTATGTTCTAGTTTGAGAGGTAAGTGATATGCTTTTCCATAAACCATTTTATACGGAGACATACCCATAGGATTTTTATATGCAGTTCTATAAGCCCATAATGCATCATCAAGTTTCTTGGACCAATTCTTTCTACACCTATTAACAGTCTTTTGCAAAATTAATTTGAGCTCTCTATTGCTCAATTCTACTTGACCACTAGACTGCGGGTGATAAGGGGATGCAATTCTATGATTAACGTCGTACTTAGCAAGCATTTTATGAAAAGCACCATGAATAAAGTGTGAACCACCATCAGTCATTAAATATCTAGGGACTCCAAACCTCGAAAAAATAACTTCTTTAAGCATTTTGATAGAAGTGTTGTGATCAGCACTACTAGTTGGAATAGCTTCTACCCACTTAGTAACGTAATCAACAGCAACTAGAATATGTGTATATCCATTAGAGGCAGGAAAAGGTCCCATATAATCAAAGCCCCAAACATCAAATGGTTCAATAACAAGTGAATAATTCATAGGCATTTCTTGACGTCTACTAATATTACCAATTCTTTGACATTCATCACAAGACAAAACAAACTTACGGACATCTTTGAAGAGAGTAGGCCAATAAAAACCGGATTGCAATACCTTATGTGCAGTTCTGTCTCCAGCGTGGTGTCCTCCATAAGCTTCGGAGTGACACTTGCGTAGGATCTGTTCCTGTTCATGCTCAGGTACACAACGTCTAATAACACCATCTACTCCTTGTTTATAAAGATGTGGGTCATCCCAAAAGTAATGTCTCAAATCATAGTAGAACTTTTTCTTTTGTTGGTATGTGAAACTTGGTGGTATAAATTTAGCAACAATATAATTAGCATAATCAGCATACCAAGGAGTACTACAAGAAGTACTTATAACATTTAATTGTTCATCAGGAAAGCTATCATCAATGGGTAGTGGGTCATCAAGAACATTCTCTAACCTAGATAAGTTGTCTGCAACGGGGTTCTCAGCTCCTTTTATATCAACAATATGCACATCAAATTCTTGTAGCAAGAGAACCCATCTAATAAGTCTAGGTTTAGCATCTTTCTTTTCCATAAGATATTTAATAGCAGCATGATCAGTGTGAATAGTTACTTTAGAATCAACAATATAGGGTCTGAACTTATCACAAGCAAATACAGCTGCTAAAAGTTCTTTTTCAGTAGTAGCATAATTTCTTTGAGCATTGTCTAGGGTCTTACTAGCATAATGGATCACATTTAATTTCTTATCAACTCTTTGCCCTAGAATAGCACCTATAGCATAATCACTAGCATCACACATGATTTCAAAGGGTAAATCCAATCAGGTGGCTGAACAACAGGTGCAGAGACTAATGCTTTCTTAAGTATTTCAAATGCTTCTACACGATCATCATCAAAGACAAATGGTACATCTTTTTGCGATAAATTAGTCAGAGGCCGAGAAATTTTTGAGAAGTCCTTAATGAACCTCCTATAAAATCCGGCGTGACCAAGGAAACTTCTTATACCTTTGATGTCCTTGGGACATGGCATATTTTCAATAGCATCAACCTTGGCTATATCAACTTCAATACCTCTTTTAGAAACTTTATGCCCCAAGACAATACCTTCATTAACCATAAATTGGCACTTTTCCCAATTCAAGACGAGATTAGTTTCTTCACATCTCTGCAAAACTCGATCAAGATTACTCAAGCAATCATCAAAAGAGGAACCATAGATGGAAAAGTCATCCATGAAAACCTCACAAATCTTTTCGCAAAAGTCAGAGAATATAGCCATCATGCATCTTTGAAAGGTAGCAGGTGCATTACATAAACCAAAAGGCATACGTCTATAAGCAAAAGTACCAAAAGGGCATGTAAAAGTAGTCTTTGATTGATCTTTAGCCGACACGGGTATTTGAGAGAAACCAGAATAACCATCTAGAAAGCAATAATGTGTATGTTTGCATAATCTTTCTAGCATTTGATCAATAAAAGGTAAGGGGTAATGATCTTTCTTAGTAGCCTTATTTAATTTGCGGAAATCAATTACCATCATGTAACCTGTGATAATTCTTTGTGGGATCAATTCATCTTTATCATTAGGAACAATTGTAATACCTCCCTTCTTAGGGACTGCCGGTGTACAAAAAGAGGGGTACACTTTTTGTACCCCTATAACTGTGCACGGGCAGTCTGAGCCACGGGTACCACCACGCCAAGCAAGGAAAGGGAGGTGAGCCAAGGTAAGGCCAAAACCCAAGATAACTGGAGCAATGCCAAGGCCAGGACCACGAAGAGCAAAGGGGACGAAGCGGACTCCCCCGGAAAGATCCTTGCCGGGAGGCAGTTTTAGCAAACCCGGCAAGGCCCCTGCCGCGGCAATTCGCCCCACGCCTACGGAGCGAGTCACCCTTGAGTCCACTGCCCCCATGGGGCAAGGATTTGGGAGACATCCCCGTGGTGGCATGCAGATCTTTGTGAAGACATTCAAGATCAGGCACACACTATGGAAGATGACAACCCTTGGCGGGATCCCAGCCAAGGAGGACCACAAGGCCCCCGGCAAGCGCCTTGTCGGGGATGACAGCAGGCGCCTTGGCAAGACCCTTGCCGGGGCCCCGGCAAGCCCCTTGCCGAGGAGACCCACAGGGCCACCATCAGGCCCACGCCGATTAAACCCCCACCGCCGTGCGCATGCAGCTACCGCCCCAACCAGCTGGGCAGGCACCTGCGTGGCGGCATGCAGATCTTCGTGGAGACCCACCACTGCGCCACCTCAGCTGCCTGCCTACCTACATGGCATCTCACGTGTCGCTGGCTAGGGCGCGTGTCGACACACGAAGGAGCGGCGACGGACAAGACAGGTCTCTCCCCCGTCCCTGATAAAGCAACGACACCTAAGCAAGACGCATTAAATGCGCCTTGTCATGTAATGCGAGGGATAACCTCGCATCACTGTACCCTTTCCACCTCCTGTGTGCCACTGTGGCGACCCCTTTTTCTATAAAAGGAGGCCCGAGGCGACCAGGAGAAGGATTCGGCTTTTCGGAGCTCCTCACGCCCCATAGCTAGCTCAAGAACACAGATATACAATCCACCAAAGCAGGAGTAGGGTTTTACGCATCCTCGCGGCCCGAACCTGGATAAACGAACCATGTGCTATCTGTTTGATCCGCTCTTCTCATGACCCCGTGCCCCGCTAACCGTAGTAGGGATTCTTGTGATCCCATAGGTGTCGTTCCCACCGACATCTTTGGCGCGCCAGGTAGGGGAGCGCAGTTGTGAGAATCGGCTTAGCAGTTAGCCCGACACTCCTTCATCTTCGTGACCCTTGAAGAAGAAAGGAGGCCAGAAGATCGACACTCGAGCGATTGCAAACAGAAGCTAAGTTGCACTGAACCCTTATTTGTACTTCCCTTCTTATTTGAGGTTATTCCCCCCTGGAGATGTTACGCCTTTGTGTGAGAAACCTGCACGCCAGGGGGCTCTCCCATGATCGGCAACGCCCTTGCCCTGTTTTGAGTCCACTCAATAGCTCAAGCGGCTGCATCGAGAATGGCAGAGTAGCCTTCCGCGATCAACAACGCCCTCGATTCTGACTCGAGTCAAGCTCGACAGTTCGAGCAGCCGCGTTCAGAACGGAAAGGTGGCTCGTCCGGCAGCACGCATACCTGGCAGGCCATGGGGATCCATCCCCAAAACGCCTCTAGGGGCTTCCGCGCCGGCGAGCCTACCCAATCGACGTAGGGCGCGCATACAAAGAAGAATTGAACGGGGGAATAACAAGCATGAAAATTAAGAGTACTTCAAAGTTATATTACATCACATCATTGTTGCGGTTCTAACTAAAGATAAAAATTGTCTTGGTCGGGAACCTGCAGCGGCGAAGAAGAACGGGATGCCTAATCCCGGCGCTGGCCTTCCACCCTCTTGATTTCGTCGATGCTGCTGAGGATGGGCTTGATGCGCTCCTTGAGCACCTTGAGGTCCGTACCATCCGGCAAGCTATCCATCGTGGCTTCGAAGTCGAGGTCGGGATTCCAGTACGCCATCTTGGTGAGGACCTTGGTCACGACCCTCCGGCAAAGTTGCCGGGCCTCCCCGGCCAGCATGGCCGCCCTGTTGGAGTGAAGATAGGCCAAGGCTCCAAGGACGCCCTTGAAGAACTGGGTCAGCTTGGCGTTGACGGTCCCGCTGCGCTCAGGGGCGTACCTCACGTTTGGCATCCCCATGGTGGCCAATTGCGAGGTGACCCTGCCGGCGACGACCTCCGGATGGCTGATCCACCTGTTCTCGCCCGCCACATATTCTTGGTGGGAGGCGGCCTCGTTTGCCCGTAGCTGCTTCTCCTCCTCCAGGCTCATGGTCAAGGTCTCCTCCCGAGCCTTGCTCTCCGACAACATCTTCTCGAGATCCTCCAGCTTCAGCTTGAGGTCTCTGATGGAGTTTTGCGCTTCGGAGAGCTCCCCAGTCCTGCTGATGACCGCCCCTTGCGCCTCTACCAAGGCGCGGTTGAGCGTGCTCTTCTCGTTGGACAGCGTGAGGGCCTGTTCCTTCAGCTCGTCCCACTCCACCTCCAACTCCCTCACCTTGCCGGCATGGGCCAGAGCTTGGGCATCGAGTGCCTCTTTGTGCCTCTGCTCCATCTTGCGAGTCCGTCACGCGACAAGGGCCTCGAGCTCCTCATCCTTGCCGCGGAGCGTTGCGGCAAGCTTCGCCTCACGGACAGAGAGGTCCTCTTCCTGGGAATACAAGGCGGCTTGATGTTGGTTCCGGGCGGCCTCGGCCGCGGCAGCCAAGTTCGCCGCCTTTTCCTGGGCCTTCTCGATGTCGGCCATCTTCATGGTGAGCTCTACATCGCGCTTGGCCAATTCCTCCTAAAAGGCCCTTTGCTCCTCGCGATTCTGGTGGAACCAGGTCTGTGTCTCGGCAACGCGCGCCTTGAAGTCCACCTCCGTGTTGTCCACCGTTGCCATCCTGGACTTGACCTTGTCCAGGCGGGCACGGTAGAGAACTTGGAGCTTCCGGAAATTGGCCCCCATGGCATGGAAAAGCTTCTCTTCTGGAGAACCGTTGCCGCCAAACCCCGATTCATCGACCACCTCGAGCCCGGTGGCGGCAAGCACCTCGCCGTCAAAGACTTCCCCTTCCGCGGGCGCTCGGCTTGACGCCCCTGGAAGATGGACGAAAAGATCGTCGCCCACCTTCAGATATCTGATGGGGCCCGAGGTTGAGGAGGAGGGAGGCTGATCATCCACCACCTCTTCCTCGGCAGAGGCCTTGCCAGCTTCCCCGACAGGTCCACCGCTGGCGCCCTTGGCAGAAGCCTCGCCGGTCGCCTTGGCGGCCCCCGCGGTGGTGTCCTCGGCAGCATCCTTGGCGGCCTCGTCAGCGGCGGCCTCGTCAGCATCCTTGGCGGCCTCCTCGGCGGCAATCCTGTCGGCCTCCGCCGTTGCCTCCTCGGCAATATTTCCAACAACAGTGTCCACGTCCTCCATGTCTGTCGAAGGAGGGCCTGGGCAGTAATGGGAGCAATGAAGCCAAGAAAAAGAATAAGGGAAAAACAGAGACGGAGGGCAAGTGACTCACCAGTGCCAGGCTGTGAAGCAGAAGTCCCCTCCTCGCCGGCATTTGGCGCCGTGGCAGAGTCACCAGCGCCCAAGTTCCCCTCTTCCTCCATGGGTGTGGGCTCCGTGCTTGATGCCCTTGCCGGGGACGCCCCTCACGACGGCGTAGTCGATGGGGGTGGTGTGTTGGGGGTAGCCCTCTGCGGCTCCTCCTGCTGCCGCTCCCCTCCTGCGAACCCGACAAGGTCAACACCACAGCATCGAACGCCTACCATGTGTCGAGTAAGAGGAGGGTGACGAACTTACGCTGGGGGCTGTGCCGGGGGCTGCTATCCGGGCTGCTCAGCACCACCAGTGGTAACCTTGAAGCACCGGCCGGGGGCTGCCTGCTCGCCAAGGCCTTCACCCACTTCGCCCTCTGGGCCAACGTCTCTGCGTCCCTGCAAAGCCAAAAACGGATCAGGAGATAAGTGATTTGATTCAGGGGAATGGAAATGGCAGTAAGGAACGAAGTACTTACTCGTCATCCATTTCCTCCTCTTCCACCGCCTTCCTTTTCCTCTGCGGGCTGAGAGGCCCAAGATCAAAAGGGAGCTCCACGTCATCATCCGGGTCGACATCTGCCGGAGGAGGCGAGGAAGGCGGGGTTTGTGCGCGCCCAGATGAGGAAGGGATTGTTGCCTTCTTTTTCTCAGTGGCCTTCGTCGGCCTCCTCGCTGTCGTGGCCCTCGTGTGACGCCCGGACCCCTCCAGGGTCAATTGAGGCCGCGTAGCCCTGCCGGCCCGGACCGGCTCGCCGGAGCCAGACCGCGCAGGACTCGCCCTCTTCCCCTGGTTGGCGTCAAGCCCGCCGCCAGATCCTCCTCCCCTGACGACTCGTCGGCCGCGTCCTCGACAAGCGGAGCTCCAGTGTCGGCGCTGCTGACCTCCTCGGTGGCCGCCGCCCACAGGGTGAGCTGCTCTTCCTCCGTAGCCGTTGCGGCCTTGTCCTCCACGCCCCCTGCACTGCCGGCCTCCACGGCAAGCTGCGGCTCCCTCGCCCTAGTGGCGATGTAGTCCAGCTCTACCTGGGTGGTGTCCATGACAAGCCACCGCTCGGCGTCAGCATTGACATATACCTCAATCAGGGTGTCAAAGAATTGCTACACCTCTGCATCCGTCGGATCCTTCCAGCTCGGGACAGGGTCGTGCGCGTTACAGTCCGGCATCATAGCGATGATCTCGGACCGGCGTGAATTATTGCACAACGGGACCACCCCCGCTAGAAACTTGAAGAACGACCCCTTGATGGCCTTGCCGACCTTTGCGGCAGCCCTCGCGGCCTTGCCGGTCTGTTCGACCTCGCCATCGCGACCCACATCCAGCTGAAAGAGCCGCTGGCAGAAGTGGGCATGTGCCATCACCGTGAAGTTGTGGTCGAGGCCAGGGCGGAGCCGCATAATGTCAGACAGATTCATAAAAAGCCAGGCTAGCCTCCCCTTGTTGTGCAACGGGGCGATCCGGTGGCGAATGAAGTCCGCCCCGATCATCTCAAGGGTGAGTCCAGCCTAGGTCAGCCGGAGAATCCTGGTGGTGGCGCCCCGATCATCTCATACATCACATATAGATCATTCATCATACATCACAACTTTGGCCATATCATATCACAAAGCACTTGCTGCAAAAACAAGTTAGACGTCCTCTAATTGTTGTTGCAAGTTTTACGTGGCTGAATTAGGGTTCTAGCAAGAACGTTTTCTTACCTACGTTCAAACCACAACGTGATTTGTCAATCTCTATTTACCCTTCATAAGGACCCTGTTCATCGAATCCGATCCAACTAAAGTAGGAGAGACAGACACCCGCCAGCCACCTTATGCAACTAGTGCATGTTAGTCGGTGGAACCGGTCTCACGTAAGCGTACGTGTAAGGTTGGTCCGGGCCGCTTCATCCCACAATACCGCTGAATCAAGATTGACTAGTAACGGCAAGAAGAATTGACAACATCTACGCCCACAACAAATTGTGTTCTACTCGCGCAAGAAGAACTACGCATAGACCTAGCTCATGATGCCACTGTTGGGGAACGTTGCAGAAAATTAAAATTTTTCCTACGGTTTCACCAAGATCCATCTATGAGTTCATCTAGCAACGAGTATTTAGATTGGATAGCATCTACATACCACTTTGTAGATCGCAACGGAAGCGTTCGAGTGAACGTGGATGAGGTAGTCGTACTTGCCGTGATCCAATTCACCGATGATCTAGTACCGAACGGACGGCACCTCCGCGTTCAACACACGTACGGGACGGGAGACGTCTCCTCCTTCTTGATCCAGCAAGGGGGAAGGAGAGGTTGAGGAAGATCCAGCACGACGGTGTGGTGGTGGATGCAGCAGAACTCCGGCAGGGCTTCGCTAAGTAACTACGGGAGGAGGAGGAGGTGTTGCAGGGAGGAGGGGCGCCAGGGCAATAGGGTTAGTTTGCTCCTCCTTTTTCCCCACTATATATAGGGCCAAGGGAAAGGGGGAGGCGCAGCCCTTGCCCCTTCCTCCAAGGAAGGGTGCGGCCAAGGGTGGGGGAGGAGTCCATCCTCCCCAAGGCACCTCGGAGGTGCCTTCCCCCCTTTGGACTCTCCCTCCTCCAAGTTTCCTTGGCGCATGGGCCCTTGGGGCTGGTTCCCCTTGGCCCAAGCAGGCCAAGGCACACCCCCTAAGGCCCATGTGGCCCACCAAGGCAGGTGGCCCCACCTGGTGGACCCCGGGACCCCTCCGGTGGTCCCTGTACAATACCGATAACACCGAAACTTGTCCCGATGGCCAAAATATCACTTCCTATATATAATTCTTTACCTCCGGACCATTCCGGAACTCCTCGTGACGTCCGGGATCTCATCCGGGACTCCGAACAACATTCGGGTTACTGCACATACATATCCCTACAACCCTAACGTCACCGAACCTTAAGTGTGTAGACCCTACGGGTTCGGGAGACATGCAGACATGACCGAGACGGCTCTCGGGCAATAACCAACAGCGGGATCTGGATACCCATGTTGGCTCCCACATGCTCCACGATGATCTCATCGGATGAACCACGATGTCAAGGATTCAATTAATCCCGTATACGATTCCCTTTGTCAATCGATATTTTACTTGCCCGAGATTCGATCGTCGGTATACCAATACCTCGTTCAATCTCGTTACCGGCAAGTCACTTTTCTCGTTACCGTAATGCATGATCCCGTGATCAAACACTTTGATCACCTTGAGCTCATTATGATGATGCATTACCGAGAGGGCCCGGTGATACCTCTCCGTCAAGCGGAGTGACAAATCCCAGTCTCGATCCATGTCAACCCAACAGACACTTTCAGAGATACCCGTAGTGTACCTTTATAGTCACCCAGTTACGTTGTGACGTTTGGCATACCCAAAGCACTCCTACGGTATCCGGGAGTTACACGATCTCATGGTCTAAGGAAAGGATACTTGACATTGGATAACTCTAGCAAACGAACTATGCGATCTTATGCTATGTTTAGGATTGGGTCTTGTCCATCACATCATTCTCCTAATGATGTGATCCCGTTATCGATGACATCCAATGTCCATAGTCAGGAAACCATGACTATCTGTCGATCAACGAGCTAGTCAACTAGAGGCTCACTAGGGACATGTTGTTGTCTGTTATTCACACATGTATTACGATTTCCGGTTAACACAATTATAGCACGAATAAAGACAATTATCATGAATAAGGAAATATAATAATAATGCTTTTATTATTGCCTCTAGGGCATATTTCCAACAGTCTCCCACTTGCACTAGAGTCAATAATCTAGTTACATTGTGATGAATCGAACACCCATAGAGTTCTGGTGCTGATCATGTTTTGCCTTAGGGAGAGGTTTAGTCAACGGATCTGCGACATTCAGATCCGTGTGCACTTTACAAATTTCTATGTCTCCATCTTGAACATTTTCACGAATGGAGTTGAAGCGACGCTTGATGTGCCTGGTCTTCTTGTGAAACCTGGGCTCCTTTGCAAGTGCAATAGCTCCAGTGTTGTCACAGAAGAGCTTGATTGGCCCCGACGCATTGGGTATGACTCCGAGGTCGGTGATGAACTCCTTCACCCAAATTGCTTCATGTGCTGCCTCCGAGGCTGCCATGTACTCCGCTTCACATGTAGATCCCGCCACGACGCTTTGCTTGCAACTGCACCAGCTTACTGCCCCACCATTCAAAATATACACGTATCCGGTTTGTGACTTAGAGTCATCCAGATCTGTGTCGAAGCTAGCGTCGACGTAACCTTTTACGACGAGCTCTTCGTCACCTCCATAAACGAGAAACATTTCCTTGGTCCTTTTCAGGTACTTCAGGATATTCTTGACCGCTGTCCAGTGTTCCTTGCCGGGATTACTTTGGTACCTACCTACCAAACTTACGGCAAGGTTTACATCAGGTCTGGTACACAGCATGGCATACATAATAGAACCTATGGCTGAGGCATAGGGGATGACGCTCATCTCTTCTATATCTTCTGCCGTGGTCGGACATTGAGCTGAGATCAATTTCACACCTTGTAACACAGGTAAGAACCCTTTCTTAGATTGATCCATATTGAACTTCTTCAATATTTTATCAAGGTATGTGCTTTGTGAAAGACCTATGAGGCGTCTCGATCTATCTCTATAGATCTTGATGCCTAATATATAAGCAGCTTCTCCAAGGTCCTTCATTGAAAAACTCTTATTCAAGTAGGCCTTGATGCTGTCCAAGAGCTCTATATCATTCCCCATCAAAAGTATGTCGTCTACATATAATATGAGAAATGCTACAGAGCTCCCACTCACTTTCTTGTAAACACAGGCTTCTCCATAAGTCTGTACAAACCCAAACGCTTTGATCATCTCATCAAAGCGAATGTTCCAACTCCGAGATGCTTGCACCAGCCCATAAATCGAGCGTTGGAGCTTGCATACCTTGTCAGCATTCTTAGGATCGACAAAACCTTCCGGCTGCATCATATACAATTCTTCCTTAAGGAAACCATTAAGGAATGCCGTTTTGACGTCCATTTGCCATATCTCATAATCATAGTATGCGGCAATTGCTAACATGATTCGGACGGACTTCAGCTTCGCTACCGGTGAGAAAGTCTCATCGTAGTCAATTCCTTGAACTTGTCGATAACCCTTAGCGACAAGCCGAGCTTTATAGATGGTCACATTACCATCCGCGTCTGTCTTCTTTTAAAGATCCATTTATTTTCTATGGCTCGCCGTTCAACGGGCAAGTCAGTCAAAGTCCATACTTCGTTTTCATACATGGATCCTATCTCGGATTTCATGGCTTCCAGCCATTTGTCGGAATCCGGGCCCGCCATTTCTTCCTCATAGTTCGAAGGTTCACCGTTGTCTAACAACATGATTTCCAAGACAGGGTTCCCGTACCACTCTGGTGCGGAACGTGTCCTTGTGGACCTTCGAATTTCAGTAGCAGCTTGATCAGAAGCATCTTGATCATCATCATTAATTTCCTCTCTAGTCGGTGCAGGCACCTCAGGAACGATTTCTTGAGTTTCGCCATTTTCCGGTTCAAGAGGCAACACTTCGTCAAGTTCTACTTTCCTCCCACTTACTTCTTTCGAGAGAAACTCTTTCTCCAGAAAGGATCCATTCTTGGCAACAAAGATCTTGCCTTCGGATCTGTGGTAGAAGGTATACCCAACAGTTTCTTTCGGGTATCCTATGAAGACGCATTTTTCCAATTTGGGTTCGAGCTTTTCAGGTTGAAGTTTCTTGACATAAGCATCGCATCCCCAAACTTTTAGAAACGACAGCTTAGGTTTCTTCCCAAACCATAATTCATACGGTGTTGTCTCAACGGATTTCGACTGAGCCCTATTTAAAGTGAATGCGGCAGTCTCTAAAGCATAGCCCCAAAAAGATAGCGTTAAGTCGGTAAGAGACATCATAGATCGCACCATATCTAATAGAGTGCGATTACGACGTTCGGACACACCATTACGCTGAGGTGTTCCAGGCGGCGTGAGTTGTGAAACTATTCCACATTTACTTAAGTGTGTGCCAAATTCGTGACTCAAGTATTCTCCTCCACGATCTGATCGTAGAAACTTGATCTTTCTTTCATGTTGATTTTCAACCTCACTCTGAAATTCCTTGAACTTTTCAAAGGTCTCAGATTTGTGTTTCATTAAGTAGACATACCCATGTCTACTCAAGTCATCAGTGAGGGTGAGAACATAACGATAGCCACCGCGAGCCTCAACACTCATTGGACCGCATACATCGGTATGTATGATTTCCAATAAGTTGGTTGCTCGCTCCATTGTTCCTGAGAACGGAGTCTTGGTCATTTTACCCATGAGGCATGGTTCGCACGTGTCAAATGATTCATAATCAAGAGACTCTAAAAGTCCATCTGCATGGAGCTTCTTCATGCGTTTGACACCTATGTGACCAAGGCGGCAGTGCCACAAATATGTGGGACTATTGTTATCAACTTTAACTCTTTTGGTATTCACACTATGAATATGTGTATCATCACGTACGAGATTCATTAAGAATAAAACATTAA
The DNA here is from genome assembly GCA_032464435.1 of Aegilops umbellulata. Taxonomy (NCBI): domain Eukaryota; kingdom Viridiplantae; phylum Streptophyta; class Magnoliopsida; order Poales; family Poaceae; genus Aegilops; species Aegilops umbellulata. Next base: position 341,283,097 of record CP136058.1, read on the forward strand.
CCATCGGAGCATGACCATAAAACATATCTCTCATATAAATGGAATAACCATTATTCTCTGATTTAAATGACTAGCCATCTCGAATTAAGCGAGATCCAGATACAATGTTCATGCTCAAACTTGGCACTAAATAACAATTATTGAGGTTTAAAACTAATCCCGTAGGTAAATGTAGAGGCAGCGTGCCGACGGCGATCACATCGACCTTGGAACCATTCCCGACGCGCATCGTCACCTCGTCCTTCGCCAGTCTCCGTTTATTCCGCAGCTCCTGCTTTGAGTTACAAATGTGAGCAACTGCACCGGTATCAAATACCCAAGAGCTACTACGAGTACTGGTAAGGTACACATCAATTACATGTATATCACATATACCTTTGGTTTTGCCGGCCTTCTTGTTCGCTAAGTATTTGGGGCAGTTCCGCTTCCAGTGACCACTTCCCTTGCAATAAAAACACTCAGTCTCGGGCTTGGGTCCATTCTTTGGCTTCTTCCCGGCAACTTGCTTACCGGGCGCGGCAACTTCCTTGCCGTCCTTCTTGAAGTTCTTTTTACCCTTGCCCTTCTTGAACTTAGTGGTTTTATTCACCATCAACACTTGATGCTCCTTCTTGATTTCTACCTCTGCTGATTTCAGCATAGCATATACTTCAGGAATGGTCTTTACCATCCCCTGCATATTGTAGTTCATCACAAAGCTCTTGTAGCTAGGTGGAAGCGACTGGAGGATTCTGTCAATGACCGCTTCATCCGGGAGATTAACTTCCAGTTGAGTCAAGCGGTTGTGCAACCCAGACATTTTGAGTATGTGTTCACTGACAGAACCATTTTCCTCCATCTTACAGCTAAAGAATTTGTCGGAGACTTCATATCTCTCGACCCGGGCATGAGCTTGGAAAACCATTTTCAGCTCTTCGAACATCTCATATGCTCCATGTCTCTCAAAACGCTTTTGGAGCCCCGGCTCTAAGCTGTAAAGCATGCCGCACTAAACGAGGGAGTAATCATTGCAGCGTGACTGCCAAGCGTTCATAACGTCTTGTTCTGCAGGGAGAATAGGTGCGTCACCCAGCGGTGCTCTTAGGACATAATCTTTCTTGGCAGCTATGAGGATAATCCTCAGGTTCCGGATCCAGTCCGTATAGTTGCTACCATCGTCTTTCAGCTTGGTTTTCTCTAGGAACGCGTTGAAGTTGAGGACTACGTTGGCCATTTGATCTACAAGACATATTGTAAAAATTTTAGACTAAGTTCATGATAATAAAGTTCATTTAATCAAATTATTTAATGAACTCCCACTTAGATAGACATCCCTCTTCTAGTCATCTAAGTATTACATGATCCGAGTCAACTAGGCCGTGTCCGATCATCACGTGAGACGGACTAGCCAACATCGGTGAACATCTTCATGTTGATCGTATCTTCTATACGACTCATGCTCGACCTTTCGGTCTTCTGTGTTCCGAGGCCATGTCTGTACATGCTAGGCTCGTCAAGTCAACCTAAGTGTTTTGTGTGTGTAAATCTGTCTTACACCCGTTGTATGCGAACGTAAGGACCTATCACACCCGATCATCACGTGGTGCTTCGGAACGACGAACTTTAGCAACGGTGCACAGTTAGGGTGAACACTTTCTTGAAATTATTATGAGGGATCATCTTATTTACTACCGTCGTCCTAAGTAAACAAGATGCAAAACATGATAAACATCACATGCAATCAAATAATAAACGTGACATGATATGGCCAATATCACATAGCTCCTTCGATCTTCATCTTGGGGCTCCATGATCATCTTGTCACCGGCTTGACACCATGATCTTCATCATCATGATCTTCATCATCGTGTCTCCATGAAGTTGCTCGCCAACTATTACTTCTACTACTATGGCTAACGCGTTTAGCAATAAAGTAAAGTAATTTACATGGCGATTCTCAATGACACGCAGGTCATACAAAAATAAAGACAACTCCTATGGCTCCTGCCGGTTGTCATACTCATCGACATGCAAGTCGTGATTCCTATTACAATAGCATGAACATCTCATACATCACATATAGATCATTCATCATACATCACAACTTTGGCCATATCATATCACAAAGCACTTGCTGCAAAAACAAGTTAGACGTCCTCTAATTGTTGTTGCAAGTTTTACGTGGCTGAATTAGGGTTCTAGCAAGAACGTTTTCTTACCTACGTTCAAACCACAACGTGATTTGTCAATCTCTATTTACCCTTCATAAGGACCCTGTTCATCGAATCCGATCCAACTAAAGTAGGAGAGACAGACACCCGCCAGCCACCTTATGCAACTAGTGCATGTTAGTCGGTGGAACCGGTCTCACGTAAGCGTACGTGTAAGGTTGGTCCGGGCCGCTTCATCCCACAATACCGCTGAATCAAGATTGACTAGTAACGGCAAGAAGAATTGACAACATCTACGCCCACAACAAATTGTGTTCTACTCGCGCAAGAAGAACTACGCATAGACCTAGCTCATGATGCCACTGTTGGGGAACGTTGCAGAAAATTAAAATTTTTCCTACGGTTTCACCAAGATCCATCTATGAGTTCATCTAGCAACGAGTATTTAGATTGGATAGCATCTACATACCACTTTGTAGATCGCAACGGAAGCGTTCGAGTGAACGTGGATGAGGTAGTCGTACTTGCCGTGATCCAATTCACCGATGATCTAGTACCGAACGGACGGCACCTCCGCGTTCAACACACGTACGGTACGGGAGACGTCTCCTCCTTCTTGATCCAGCAAGGGGGAAGGAGAGGTTGAGGAAGATCCAGCACGACGGTGTGGTGGTGGATGCAGCAGAACTCCGGCAGGGCTTCGCTAAGCAACTACGGGAGGAGGAGGAGGTGTTGCAGGGAGGAGGGGCGCCAGGGCAATAGGGTTAGTTTGCTCCTCCTTTTTCCCCACTATATATAGGGCCAAGGGAAAGGGGGAGGCGCAGCCCTTGCCCCTTCCTCCAAGGAAGGGTGCGGCCAAGGGTGGGGGAGGAGTCCATCCTCCCCAAGGCACCTCGGAGGTGCCTTCCCCCCTTTGGACTCTCCCTCCTCCAAGTTTCCTTGGCGCATGGGCCCTTGGGGCTGGTTCCCCTTGGCCCAAGCAGGCCAAGGCACACACCCTAAGGCCCATGTGGCCCACCAAGTCAGGTGGCCCCACCTGGTGGACCCCGGGACCCCTTCGGTGGTCCCTGTACAATACCGATAACACCGAAACTTGTCCCGATGGCCAAAATAGCACTTCCTATATATAATTCTTTACCTCCGTACCATTCCGGAACTCCTCGTGACGTCCGGGATCTCATCCGGGACTCCGAACAACATTCGGGTTACTGCACATACATATCCCTACAACCCTAACGTCACCGAACCTTAAGTGTGTAGACCCTACGGGTTCGGGAGACATGCAGACATGACCGAGACGGCTCTCGGGCAATAACCAACAGCGGGATCTGGATACCCATGTTGGCTCCCACATGCTCCACGATGATCTCATCGGATGAACCACGATGTCAAGGATTCAATTAATCCCGTATACGATTCCCTTTGTCAATCGATATTTTACTTGCCCGAGATTCGATCGTCGGTATACCAATACCTCGTTCAATATCGTTACCGGCAAGTCACTTTTCTCGTTACCGTAATGCATGATCCCGTGATCAAACACTTTGATCACCTTGAGCTCATTATGATGATGCATTACCGAGAGGGCCCGGTGATACCTCTCCGTCAAGCGGAGTGACAAATCCCAGTCTCGATCCATGTCAACCCAACAGACACTTTCAGAGATACCCGTAGTGTACCTTTATAGTCACCCAGTTACGTTGTGACGTTTGGCATACCCAAAGCACTCCTACGGTATCCGGGAGTTACACGATCTCATGGTCTAAGGAAAGGATACTTGACATTGGATAACTCTAGCAAACGAACTATGCGATCTTATGCTATGTTTAGGATTGGGTCTTGTCCATCACATCATTCTCCTAATGATGTGATCCCGTTATCGATGACATCCAATGTCCATAGTCAGGAAACCATGACTATCTGTCGATCAACGAGCTAGTCAACTAGAGGCTCACTAGGGACATGTTGTTGTCTGTTATTCACACATGTATTACGATTTCCGGTTAACACAATTATAGCACGAATAAAGACAATTATCATGAATAAGGAAATATAATAATAATGCTTTTATTATTGCCTCTAGGGCATATTTCCAACAATAATGGCGGAAGAGCGCCGTGTTGGGCTGCACCCCAGCAAAGCCTTCGCAAAGATGCGCAAAGAAAGCCATGCACGCCACCGCATTCGGAGTAAAATCCAAGAGGCGGAAGCCGAAGGTGTGCATAATGTCACAGAAGAAATCGGAAAAAGGGGGACATAACCCGCAAGAAAGGTAATCAATGAAAAAGGGATACCGATTTGGAGCAGGATCGGCGCAAGCGGCAGGAATGATGTGCGTCGCCGGGTGTCCCGAACTCCCCCCCCCCCCCCCCGTCTTCACTCCCCATAGGGGCCTGAAGGAGGCCCGAAGCTCATGAACATCAACCGTCGAGGGGAAGAAAAAGGTGGACTTCGTCCGGTCCCCCGACAGCGTGCTCTCCGGCGGCTCCACGGTCCCAGAGCCCTTGGCCACCCCCTTGCCCTTGGCGGATTTGGGCGCCATGGCGGCCAAGAGGTTTAGAGGATTGAGGAAGGGGGGTGGCAAAGCAGCGACGGCGGGCGACGGCGAAAGCTTAGGAAGGAAGGAAGAGAGGAAACGGCGGCTCTGAGATTGGAAAAGGCACGAGGGAAGAGGAGAAAGTGAGCAGCGCGCCCACGGTTATTCCTTCTTATGGGGGAAAACGCGGGCCGCCTCCTTTCACATTAACTATGATGTGACGCATGCCCGCGGGAACCAACCCCACGCATGCCACCCACGTCACGCCCACCTCCCCACGCCGCGCCACGTGCGGGAGTCGTGGGAAGCGCAGCGCGCAAAGAGAACTTACCGCGGTAAAAACCGCCCCGCCTGCCCGCGCACCGTGTTTGGGCCTGGCCCAACAACGCTTTGCACTTATGTGTGGCCCAGGCCCGGGGGCTCCTGTCGGTGTACAAAAAGAGGGGTACACTTTTTGTACCCCTATAACTGTGCACGGGCAGTCTGAGCCACGGGCACCACCACGACAAGCAAGGCAAGGGAGGTGAGGCAAGGTAAGGCCAAAACCCAAGAGAACTGGAGCAATGCCAAGGCCAAGACCACGAAGAGCAAAGGGGACGAAGCGGACTCCCCCGGCAAGATCCTTGCCGAGAGGCAGTTTTAGCAAACCCGGCAAGGCCCCTGCCGCGGCAATTCGCCCCACGCCTACGGAGCGAGTCACCCTTGAGTCCACTGCCCCCATGGGGCAAGGATTCGGGAGACATCCCCGTGGTGGCATGCAGATCTTTGTGAAGACATTCAAGATCAGGCACGCACTATGGAAGATGACAACCCTTGGCGGTATCCCAGCCAAGGAGGACCATAAGGCCCCCGGCAAGCGCCTTGCCGGGGATGACAGCAGGCGCCTTGGCAAGAACCTTGCCGGGGCCCCGGCAAGACCCTTGCCGAGGAGACCCACAGGGCCACCATCAGGCCCACGCCGATTAAACCCCCATCGCCGTGCGCATGCAGATACCGACCCAACCAGCTGGGCAGGCACCTGCGTGGCGGCATGCAGATCTTCATGGAGACCCACCACTGCGCCACCTCAGCCGCCTGCCTACCTACATGGCATCTCAGGCGGCGCTGGCCAGGGCGCGTGTCGACGCACGAAGGAGCGGCGATGGACAAGACAGGTCTCTCCCCCGTCCCCGATAAAGCAAGGACACCTAAGCAAGACGCATTAAACGCGCCTTGTCATGTAATGCGAGGGATAACCTCGCATCACTGTACCCTTTCCCCCTCCTGTGTGCCACTGTGGCAACCCCTTTTTCTATAAAAGGAGGCCCGAGGCGACCAGGAGAAGGATTCGGCTCGGAGCTCCTCACGCCCCATAGCTAGCTCAAGAACACAGATATACAATCCACCAAAGCAGGAGTAGGGTTTTACGCATCCTCGCGGCCCGAACCTGGATAAACGAACCGTGTGCTATCTGTTTGATCCGCTCTTCTCACGACCCCGCGCCCCGCTAACCGTAGTAGGGATTCTTGTGATCCCATAGGTGTCGTTCCCACCGACAGGGACACAATGGACAGGACTTACCAACTGACTATCAGCAACAGGATAAATTATACCTGCCTCCAGAAGCTTGAGTATTTCTTTTCTTACCACTTCTTTCATTTTAGGATTCAAACGTCTTTGAGGATCATGAACTGGTTTGGCATTTGCTTCCAAATTTATTTTATGTTGACATAGAGTGGGACTAATGCCCTTAAGATCATCAAGAGTATATACAATAGCGTTACGGTGCTTCTTCAGAGTTTTCAATAATCTTTCTTCTTCATGCTCTGAAAGGTTAGCACTAATAATAACAGGATATATCTTCTTTTCATCAAGATAAGCATATTTAAGATTATCAGGCAACGGTTTAAGCTCAAACACGGGGTCACCCTTGTGTGGAGGAGGATCCCCTAAGATTTCAACAGGCATATTGTGTTTCAGAATAGGTTCATCTATTTCCCTTCTTTCATTCATGAACATATCATTTTCATGGTCTAGCAAATAGTGTTCTAAAGGATCTCTAGGAGGTACGGCAATAGAAGCAAGACCAATAATTTCATCTTTACTAGGCAATTCTTCCTCAAGATGTTGTTTACTGAATTTAGAAAAATTAAACTCATGAACCATATCATCCAAGCCAATAGTAACAACATTCTTTTCGCAATCTATCTTAGCATTAACAGTGTTCAAGATGGGTCTACCAAATATAATGGGACAGAAGCTATCTTGTGGAGAAGTGAGAACAAGAAAATCAGCAGGATATTTCGTTTTCCCACACAAGACTTCAACATCTCTAACAATCCCAATTGGTGAAATATTATCTCTATTGGCAAGTTTAATTGTGACATCAATACCTTCTAACTCAGCAGGTGCAATTTTATGCTTAATTTCTTCATATAAAGTATGCGGTATAACACTAGCACTAGCACCCATATCACATAAGCCATGATAACAATGATCTCCTATTTTAACAGAAATAACAGGCACGCCTACCACAGGTCTATGTTTATCTTTAGCACAAGGTTTAGCAATTCTAGCAGTTTCACCGTTGAACTGAATAACATGCCCATCAATATTATCAGACAAGAGATCTTTAACAATAGCAATATTAGGTTCTACTTTAACTTGCTAAGGAGGTGTATAGGTTCTAATATTGCTTTTACGAACAACATTTGAAGCTTTAGCAAGATCCTTTATTCTAACAGGGAAAGGTGGTTTCTCAACATAAGAAGTAGGAACAATAGGATCATTATAAGTGACAGTATTTTCTTCAACTTTAATAGGTGCAGCTACTTTTACTTCTATGGTAGGATGATATTTAAACCACTTCTCCTTAGGGAGATCAACATAAGTAGCAAAAGATTCACAGAAAGAAGCTACTATCTCAGAGTCAAGTCCATATTTAGTGCTAAACTTACGGAAAATATCGGTATCCATAAAAGATTTAACACAATCAAACTTAGGTGTCATACCTGACTCCTTACCTTCGTCGAGGTCCCAATCTTCAGAGTTGCGTTTAATTCTATCCAGTAAGTCACATTTGAATTCAATAGTCTTCATCATAAAAGAGCCAGCACAAGAAGTATCGAGCATGGTGTGATTGTTTTCAGAAAGCCGAGCATATAAAATTGGAATAAATGTTTCCCTTGGAAACCCATGATTGGGGCATGAATATAACATTGATTTAAGCCTCCCCCAAGCTTGAGCGATGCTTTCTCCTTCGCGAGGCCATAAATTACATATATAATTGCGATCACGATGAACAAGATGCATAGGGTAATACTTTTGATGAAATTCCAATTTCAATCTTTTATAATTCCATGATATCGTATCATCACATAGCCTATACCATGTCAATGTGTCTCCCTTCAAAGATAAAGGGAAGACCTTCTTCTTAGCAACATCATCGGGTATACCTGCAAGCTTAAATAACCCACAAACTTCATCCACATATATTAAGTGCTCATCAGGATGCTTTGTTCCATCTCCTGTAAAAGGATTAGCTAGCAGTTTTTCCATCATACCCGAAGGAAATTCAAAAGGAGTTTCATTTTCAATAGGTTCAGTAGGTTGAGGAGCAACTCTTTGCTCTACTGGACGGGGTGAAGATACCCCGAACAAGCCCCTCGGAGAATTACTTTCCATAGTAGCAAGTGAAAGTAAATTTTAGCACAATATATAAATTTTTCCTTACCAAATTCCACCTACCAAAGGCGATACACTCCCCGGCAACGGCGCCAGAAAAGAGTCTTGATGACCCACAAGTATGGGGATCTACCGTAGTCCTTTCGGTAAGTAAGAGTGTTGAACCCAACGAGGAGCAGAAGGAAATGATAAGCGGTTTTCAGCAAGGTATTCTCTGCAAGTACTGAAATAAGTGGTAACAGATAGTTTTGTGATAAGATAAATTGTAACGAGCAACAGGTAACAAAAGTAAATAAAGTGCAGCAAGGTGGCCCAATCCTTTTTGTAGCAAAGGACAAGCTGGAACAAACTCTTATATAAGGAAAAACGCTCCCGAGGACACATGGGAATATCGTCAAGCTAGTTTTCATCACGTTCATATGATTCGCGTTCGGTACTTTGATAATTTGATATGTGGGTGGACCGGTGCTTGGGTGCTGTTCTTACTTGAACAAGCATCCCACTTATGATTAACCTCTATTGCAAGCATCCGCAACTACAACAAAAGTATTAAGGTAAACCTAACCATAGCATGAAACATATGGATCCAAATCATCCCCTTACGAAGCAACGCATAAACTAGGGTTTAAGCTTCTGTCACTCTAGCAACCCATCATCTAATTATTACTTCCCAATGCCTTCCTCTAGGCCCAAATAATGGTGAAGTGTTATGTAGTTGACGTTCACATAACACCACTAGAGGCTAGACAACATACACCTTATCAAAATATCGAACGAATACCAAATTCACATGACTACTAATAGCAAGACTTCTCCCTTGTCCTCAGGAACAAACGTAACTACTCATAAAGCATATTCATGTTCATAATCAGAGGGGTAATAATATGCATAAAGGATCTGAACATATGATCTTCCACCAAATAAACCAACTAGCATCAACTACAAGGAGTAATCAACACTATTAGCAACCTACTAGCACCAATCCCGGACTTCGAGACAAGAATTGGATACAAGAGATGAACTAGGGTTTGGAGATGAGATGGTGCTGGTGAAGATGTTGATGGAGATTGCCCTCTCCCGGCGAGAGGAGCGTTGGTGATGACGATGGCGATGATTTCCCCCTCTTGGAGGGAAGTGTCCTTGGCAGAGCAGCTCTACCGGAGCCCTAGATTGGTTCCGCCAAGGTTCCGCCTCGTGGCAGCGGAGTCTCGTCCCAAAAGGTTGCTTCCTATTTTTTTTCTCATCGAAAGACTTCATATAGCAAAAGATGGACATCGGAGAGCCACCAGGGGGCCCATGAGGTAGGGGGCGCGCCCTAGGAGGGGGGGCGCCCCCCACCCTCGTGAGCAGGGTGTGGGGCCCCTGGCCTTCATCTTTGGCGATGATTTTTCTTTATTTATTTTAAAATATTCCATGGAGTTTCAGGACTTTTTGAGTTGCGCAGAATAGGTCTCTAATATTTGCTCCTTTTCCAGCCCAGAATTCCAACTGCCGACATTCTCCCTCCTTATGTAAACCTTGTAAAATAAGAGAGAATAACCATAAGTATTGTGACATAACGTGAAATAACAGCCCATAGTGCAATAAATATCGATATAAAAGCATGATGCAAAATGGACGTATCAACGGGCAACATGGAACGACAGGATATCCGTGCTGAAATTTAAACTTATTCAGGGTTCGTTTGGCCTTTTTATACACTAATTAAGTTTCCTAGGAATTTAATGTCCATAATTCAAATCTGGACTACAAATACACTCTCCAGTTCACCAAAATGGCTAGAAAAATTATACATGTGTCCTTGGGTGCATGTTTAGGTCTCATGCCAGGAATGGGAAGGAATTACAACCGTACCGGTGTCCTGGCTCGTCCTCAAACATTTCGAATCTCGGTTTTTAAGTCCCCATAAATCCTAAACTCACCAGAAAGTCCTCAAAGGTGGCATGGTGTCACGTCATGGCACATATATGTCATGGTAAAAACATTGCCAATTTGGGCCAAGCTTTATTACAAACCTCTTACAAACTGGAGCCTGTCGCAAGAACCCTTGTGGTTTCGATAGGGAAACGTGTCCCCTTGTGGGCCAAATGATAATCACTCCCTCTTCTAGCCTCGTATTTTCTTCTACACGCGACACGGAACAACTTGAGATTCACGCTGAACTTTGAAATTATTCAAGTTTCATTTAACCTTTTTTATTCATTAATTGAGTTTTCTAGGCATTTAATGTCCATCATTCAAATCTGAACTACAAATACATGCTCCAGTGCACCAAAATGGCTAGAAAAAACGTACATGTTTCCTTGGGGTGCATGTTTAGGTCCCATGGAACGAATGGGAATGAATTCGATCGTCTCGCCATCCTGGCCTGGCCACAAACATTGCGAATCACGGTTTTTAAATGTCTGTAAATCCAAAACTCACCAGGAAATCATGAAACTTGGCATGGTGTCACTACATGGTATATATAATTGTCCAATTTGGGCGAAGCTATATTACAAGCCTTTTACAAACTGGAGCCTGTCGCAACCCTCGTGGTTCCGGTAGGGAAACATGCCCCTCTTGTGGGCGAAATGATAACTGATGCCTCTTCTCGCCTTGAACTTTGTTTTCTACAGGCAACATAGAATAACAGGAGTGTTGCACTGAAATTTGAAACTATTCAGGGTTCGTTTGGCCATTGTATATATATTACTAATTACTAAGTTTTCTATGCATTTAATGTAGTCCATAGTTCAAATTTGAACTACAACCACATGCTCCAGTGAAGCAAAATGGGTGAGAAATCGTACATGTGTCATTGGGTGCATGTTTAGGTCTCGTTTAAGGAATGAGAATGAATTACAAACTTGTCGTCGTCCTGAAACAATGAGAATCTTGGTTTTTCAATCCCAGTAAATAAAAAAGTCACCCAAAAAACATGAAAATTGGCATGGTTTCATGACATGGCACATATATGCCGTGGTAAAAAAATCGTCCAGTTTGAGAAGAGGCGCACACATTAGTAGCCAACGAAGTCCTTTTTGAAACAAAAAGCTGACACCTTAATATCGCAAATGGTTGTATTATATTTACCGTGTCAAAATTTAACCATACTCGGTGGCGTGCGTGCAGCTGTTTGATTAGACGGGACGAGCGTGAGAAGTCCGCCATGCAGGCTCGACAGGTCGCGTGCGAGCAGTCTGCCACGCAGGCTCGACGGGACGCGCGCATCCTGTCCACCTCGCAGGCTCGACGGTACACGTGCGAGCAGCAAGGCCGCCCATGCTCACCGGGAAGCGAGCTCTTTGACATCCATGCACCAGCCGCCGCCCACCTCGCTCACAACTTCTCCATTAATGGGTTAATTAAAGCACCTGGACGGAGGGTGTTTGCTTGTGATCCCATGGCAGCATTTGCTTTGTTCATGTTTTCAACTCATATTCCACCCTAATTTAAATTGCCACATAGGGCAACGGTTAATACGACCACAAATAAAATGGCAACGGATAATACGACGACAAATTTACAATGGCGCAGATAATAATTGTCTTACATATTCCGGATAATTTAAAATGCCAAATGCGGCAAAGCTCGGAAGACATGGGGGCAAGAGAAGAAGGAAATTGCAGACAATGATCTGGGTTGCTATTGTCTCTACTCGTCGATGGATCGGGGAGGCGAAATCCTCCAGCTCTTTCTTCAATTCCTCACGACTTTGCTTGAAAGCAGCCACGGATTCCTCCACCTCCTGCTCGCGCTCAGTCCGGAGCTTCCTCAAGCCACCCATCACTTCCTCGACGACCGCTTTTAGCATCATCTCCGAGGCACTGCTCTGCTCATGCAGCATCTTCCAGAAGGCGGCCTCCTCCTCCTTCTCGGCGACCAACTTGAGGAGCTTCGCATTGTCATCCATGAGTTGCTCGACGAGGCCGGTCGCCTTGTCAACCGAGGCATCGCTGATCTTGAGCAGCTTCATCAAGCCGTCGACCAGCTCCTGCTGCATAGTGACGCCAGCGAGAATGTCGTCGTCAGCCAGCGAAGGACTTCCGGAACGCCTGCTCGTCGCGATGGCCGACGCCGTGAATGCGCTTGTGAGAGCCCTCACGTGCCCGTGGGATCTCGCTCGAGGGCTCCGCGGCGCGCCGGGACATCTCTGTTGTGGCTACGGCTTCGCAGCGGGACCTCTCTAGTGCTTCCGTGGCCTTGGTCTTTGCTGCCTGGTTATATGTCCACCCTAAACTCCTCCTACGGGTCATGGTGGAACGACTTGATAGAAAAACCAGTTTTGTGGGTGATGAGGAGAGGAACTGTGAAGTAATTTTTGAGTGGGTAGTTTTTATAGCCCGGTGCTAAGTGTGAACACATATTAGTTTGATAGGTGCGAACAGATTTGCAATTACCTATTGCGTTGTAATCAGCAATGTGATGAGAAACAAGGTCAAAATTTATTGATGGCAGAAGGTTGATGATACGTCTCCGTCGTATCTACTTTTCCAAACACTTTTGCCCTTGTTTTGGACTCTAACTTGCATGATTTGAATGGAACTAACCCAAACTGACGCTGTTTTCATCAGACTTTCCATGGTGTTATTTATGTGCAGAAACAAAAGTTCTCGGAATGACCTGAAACTCAACGGAACGTCTTTTCAAAAATAATAAAAAATCCTTGCCAAAGATGAAGACCAGGGAGCCCACACCCTGTCCACGAGGGTGGGGCGCGCCCCTACCTTGTGGGCCCCCTAGACCTCCTCTCACGCCAACTCCAACTCTATATATTTGCTTTCGGGGAGAAAAAAATCAAGGAGAAGAACGGAGCCGCCGCCAAGCCCTAAAACCTCTCGGGAGGGCTGATCTGGAGTCCGTTCGGGGCTCCGGAGAGGGGGATTCGTCGCCGTCGTCATCATCAACCATCCTCCATCACCAATTTCATGATGCTCACCGCCGTGCGTGAGTAATTCCATCGTAGTCTTGCTGGACAGTGATGGGTTGGATGATATCTATCATGTAATCGAGTTAGTTTTTTTAGGGTTTGATCCCTAGTATCCACTATGTTCTGAGATTGATGTTGCTATGACTTTGCTATGCTTAATGCTTGTCACTAGGGCCCGAGTTCCATGATTTCAGATCTGAACCTATTGTGTTTTCATGAATATATGTGTGTTCTTGATCCTATCTTGCAAGTCTATAGTGACCTACTATGTGTTATGATCCGGCAACCCCGAAGTGACAATAATCGGGACCACTCCCCGTGATGACCATAGTTTGAGGAGTTCATGTATTCACTATGTGCTAATGCTTTGTTCCGGTTCTCTATTAAAAGGAGGCCTTAATATCCCTTAGTTTCCATTAGGACCCCGCTGCCACGGGAGGGTAGGACAAAAGATGTCATGCAAGTTCTTTTCCATAAGCACGTATGACTATATTCGGAATACATGCCTACATTACATTGATGAATTGGAGCTAGTTCTGTGTCACCCTATGTTATGACTGTCACATGATGAACCGCATCCGGCATAATTATCCATCACCGATCCAATGCCTACGAGCTTTTCCTATATTGATTCTCGTTTATTTACTTTCCCGTTGTTACTGTTACAATCACTACAAAATACCAAAAATATTACTTTTGCTTCTGTTACTTTTGTTACCGTTACCACTACTATCATATTACTTTGCTACTAAACACTTTGCTGCAGATATTAAGTTATCCAGGTGTGGTTGAATTGACAACTCAACTGCTAATACTTGAGAATATTCTTTGGCTCCCCTTGTGTCGAATCAACAAATTTGGGTTGAATACTCTACCCTCGAAAACTGTTGCGATCCCCTATACTTGTGGGTTATCAAGACTATTTTCTGGCGCCGTTGCCGGGGAGCATAGCTCTATTCTTTGAGTCACTTGGGATTTATATCTGCTGGTCACTACGAAGAACTTGAAAGACGCTAACATAAAAATTTATCCCTCAACTACGAGGGGAGGTAAGGAACTGCCATCTAGCTCTGCACTTGATTCACCTTCTGTTTTGAGTAAGCTTGCGACACCTAAACCTGCTTCTGCTATTCGTTCTGATATGTCGCATGTTATTGATGATGCCACTTCTGTTATGCATGATACTTATGATGAAACTACTTCTATGCTTGATACTACTATGCCCCTTAGTGAATTTCTTGATGAACAAATTGCTAGGGCTAGAGATAAAGAAATTATTGAAACTGATTATATTGATGAAAGTGATGATGAAGATAGGCCTGTTATTCCTGAGGGTTATGTTTTTGATATGGAAGCTTCTGTAGCTATTTTAGCTTGCAAAGATAGATATGAGCTCAAGAGGTTATTAGCTGAATGGAATAAGCAATCTCTTAAAGATAGGATGAGGCCTGACCCTGCTTTTGCTACTTCACCTATTTGTGTTGCCGATAAGGATTATGAATTCTCTGTTGGTCCTGATATAATTTGAATCTGATCCTTTTCATGGCTATGAATCTGAAACTGTTGTGGCACATCTTACTAAATTAAATGATATAGCCACCCTGTTCACTAATGATGAGAGATCTCGCTACTTTTATATCCTTAAAATATTTCTGTTCTCATTAAAGGGTGATGCTAAGATATGGTTTAATTCTCTTGATCCTGGTTGTGTGCGTAGTCCCAGGATATGATTTATTACTTCTCTGCTAAATATTTCCCTACTCGTAAGAAACAAGCTGCTTTAAAGGAAGTATACAACTTCGTGCAATTTGAAGAAGAGAGGCTCCCACAAGCTTGGGGGAGGCTTCTCAAGTTACTTAATGCTTTGCCTGATCATCCTCTTAAGAAAAATGAAATACTTGATATCTTTTATAATGGACTAACCGATGCTTCCAGAGATTACCTCGATAGTTGTGCTGGTTCTGTTTTCAGGGAAAGAACATCGTATGAAGCTGAAATTCTATTGAATAATATGTTGACAAATGAAAATAATTGGACACTTTCTGAGCCAGCTCCTTCTCCAATTACTGAGCCTATTCCTAAACCAACTCCGAAGAAGAGAGGTGTTCTATTTCTCAGTCCTGAAGATATGCAAGAGGCAAAGAAATCTATGAAAGAAAAAGGTATTAAAGCTGAAGATGTTAAGAATTTACCTCCTATTGAAGAAATACATGGTCTTAATCTACCGCCTGTTGAAGAAACATATGATCTTAATCCATTACCTATTGAAGAACCTCCTGGTCTTGATAACCCGACTCAGGTGGTAAAGGTAAATTCTCTCTATAAATATGATAGAGCTGAAATCCCTCCTGCTAAAATTGCTAGCCGATGCTTGGATGAGTTTGATAACTTTATGGTCAAGCAAGAAGATTTCAATGCTTATTTTGGTAGACAATTAAAACAAACTGCTTATATGATTAAACACTTGGGTGATTATATGGCTAATGTTAGAGGTGAACTTAAACTTGTTAGCAAACATGCTTCTATGGTTACCACTCAAGTAGAACAAGTACTTAAGGCTCAAAATGATTTGCTCA
This sequence comes from Aegilops umbellulata, assembly GCA_032464435.1. Taxonomy (NCBI): domain Eukaryota; kingdom Viridiplantae; phylum Streptophyta; class Magnoliopsida; order Poales; family Poaceae; genus Aegilops; species Aegilops umbellulata. The sequence continues at coordinate 341,298,934 of CP136058.1, forward strand.
ATGAAATGAATAGTAAGAAAAATGATTATGATGTTAGAGTGGCTACTAGAACTGGTAGAATGACTCAGGAACCTTTATATCCTGAAGGCCACCCTAAGAGAATTGAGCAAGATTCTCGGAGAAATAATATTGCTGCACCTAGTTCTTCTAAAAGGAAGAAAAAGAAAAATGATAGGACTTTGCAAACTTCTAGTGAACCTATTGCTGAACCACCTGAGAATCACAATGATATTTCTATGTCTGATGCTGAAACACAATCTGGTAATGAACATGAACCTAGTGAAAATGTTAATGATGATGTTCATGATGATGCTCAACCTAGTAATGATAATGATGTAGAAGTTGAACCTGCTATTGATCTTGATAACCCACAATCAAAGAATCAACGTTATGATAAAAGAGACTTTGTTGCTAGGAAACATGGTAAAGAAAGAGAACCATGGGTTCAGAAACCCATGCCTTTTCCTCCCAAACCATCCAAGAAAAAGGATGATGAGGATTTTGAGCGCTTTGCTGAAATGATTAGACCTATCTTCCTACATATGCGACTAACTGATATGCTCAAAATGAATCCTTATGCTAAATATATGAAAGATATTGTCACTAATAAAAGAAAGATACCGGAAGCTGAAATTTCCACCATGCTTGCTAATTATACTTTTAAGGGTGGAATACCAAAGAAACTTGGAGATCCAGGAGTACCTACTATACCATGCTCCATTAAAAGAAACTATGTTAAAACTGCTTTATGTGATCTTGGAGCCGGTGTTAGTGTTATGCCTCTCTCTTTATATCGTAGACTTGATTTGAATAAGTTGACACCTACTGAAATATCTTTGCAAATGGCTGATAAATCAACTGCTATACATGTCGATATTTGTGAGGATGTTCCTGTTGTGGTTGCAAACGTTACTATTTTAATGGACTTTGTTATTCTTGATATTCCCGAGGATGATAGTATGTCTATTATTCTTGGAAGACCTTTTCTAAATACTGCAGGGGCTGTTATTGATTGCAACAAAGGCAATGTCACTTTTCATGTTAATGGTAATGAGCATATGGTACACTTTCCGAGGAAACAACCTCAAGTTCATAGTATCAACTCTATTGGAAAAATTCCATCAATTATTTTTGGAGGTTTTGAATTTCCTCTTCCTACTGTCAAGAAGAAATATGATATTCTTATTATTGGGGATGTGCACATCCCCGTTGAGGTAACATAGTGTTATTCAAAATTTCTCCGGTTTCATGTTATTCAGAATGAGTTTATTAACAAGACCTGATCAACCTTGTTAGTGGATTCCTTTTGATGAGCATGAGACGGATGAAACTACAAGGCACAACCTTCTGTACCCTCTTTTCATCTTCTGTTATTTAGTTGAAATATAGTAAAAATAGTATTTTTCTGTCTGTTTTCTGATTTATCCGTGCAATATAAAAATACCCCGAAAATAAAAGTTCTCCAAATGCCCTGAAAATGGAATATGATTTTTTCTAGAATATTTGAGGATTTATGGAACTGAGAACACAACAAGGGGGTCAACCACCTGGCCACGAGGGTGGAGGACGCGCCTTACCCCCCCAGGGTGCGCCCCCCTGCCTCGTGGGCCCACGGTGGCCCTCCTCCACTTATTCCTGCACCCATACAATTCTTCTTCCTCCCACAAACATGAATATCTGGCTCAAGCACGAGTTCTAGCTCACTTTGCTGTGCTTTCAATCTTCTTGCTCAAAGCACCTCCCACAAAACTGCTTGGGGAGATTGTTCCTTGGTATGTGACTCCTCCATTGGTCCAATTACTTTTTGTTCTAGTGCTTTATTCATTGCAAATTTGTGTTGCATAGGTGACCCTGTTCTTGAGCTTGCATGTCAAGTTTATATGGTTCCAAGTAGTTCTAATGCTTGATATAGGCTCTAGGCACTTGTAGGAGTAGTTGCTATCAATTTTGTTGAGTTTGGTTTACTTTTGTTTGAAGTTACTAAAAATTTCAGAAATTTTTCAGAGGAAGAAATATGTTTAGGAAAATGTTCCAAGGTGGTTCTTCAAGGAAGCAAGGACCCAGGCTTGCAATGCGTGACGCTGATGAGGAGCCACCAAGGGACGCTCCAGTGCGGCCTTGTGAGTGGCCTTCAGAAAATTTTATGGATCGAGCGGGAACCAAAGAGGAATTTAATGCATATTTGCGTAACACCGATCTTGTGAGCTTTGAGGCAGACAAATGCCCGCAGTACCATCATCTCACTAGTTCATTTGTGAGGAGGTTTGGATTTTCATCTTCCCGTAATTCTCCAACAGTCATGTTTGATCTTTATGAAAAATATTATACCATGGACTTAGAGGATTTTACTTCTGCTTGCAAACTTCCATAATGGGGTAGTGTTAGTGACCCCCGTAAATCTGAATTTAGAGACTTTCTTGCTGGTATAACTGTAGGGGAATCTAGAGATATACACAAGCTACCATAGGGAGCATTCACTTTCCTGCTATACATTATTTTGATATCTTCATAGGTAGGTGCATAAATGGTAAAGACGAAGCATGTCACATGTGTGTGCCTGATCTCAGTATTCTTAGGAGTATTGTGTTAGGAGACCAATCTTATCATTTGGGAGCCATTGTTGCACGTAGGTTGCATCATAATAGATTTAATGGAGATTTCTTTGGAGGAATTTATGCAACCCGCTTAGCTGATTTCCTTAAGGTGGACGTTCGTGAGAATGATATGGAGTTGCCTCCTACTTATTTAGATATTAATTCTATGGTCTCTCACCAATTTGTCGAGAGGAATGAATCACCTCTCCAATATCGACTAATATTTGACAAACGGCGTGATGTCCGTATTACTCTCCCTGCTCCTGCCTTCTTTGATTATCAGGCAAAAGGAAGATATACTATTACCAGAGAGGAGGCAGATGAGTACGAGAGGAGGGCGGAGGCAGCTCGATGCCACGCTGCAGCTCAGGAGGCGATAGCCGCTGCATCGCAGTACGACCCCAGCTACACCCACGGGTATCCGCCAGGCCATCCCTGGCAATGAACCAACTTAGGCCAAAAGCCTAAGCTTGGGGGAGTACGTATTTCCCACCGACATTATATTTATGTTCACACACACTCATTGCTGGATGTCGGTGCTCATACTTTTTCACTGTAATATACATGTTAGTTTATTTTACTTTTCTTGCTTTCTTCTTGTGTGTTTGTTAAACCTTAAGAAAAACCAAAAAAATTAGTAGTAGTTTTTAGTTAGTTTACTTTCCTTGCTGTAGTAGTAATAATTAAAAAGAAAATCCAATGTTTATTAATTTTAATGCATGTTCATGACTGTTGTCGCTCGCTAGTTGGTCGCTCCCCAATCTTTTGCTAGCCTTCACTTGTACTAAGCGGGAATACTGCTTGTGCATCCAATCCCTTAAAACCCAAAAGTTATTCCATATGAGTCCACTATACCTTCCTATATACGGTATCTACCTGTCGTCCCAAGTAAATTTGTATGTGCCAAACTCTAAACCTTCAAATAAACATTCTGTTTTGTATGCTCGAATAGCTCATGTATCAACTAGGGCTGCCCTTATCTTCCATGTTAGGCGGGTTATTCTCAAGAGGAGTGGACTCCGCTCCTCATTCACGAGAAAATGGATGGTCTCCGGGATGCCCAGTCCCATGCTTTATGCAAACTAAATCAAAATAATTGCAAACAAAACTCCCCCTGGGACTATTGCTAGTTGGAGACACTCGTTGTTTCGAGCAAGTCATGGATTGATGCTTGTTGGTGGAGGGGGAGTATAAACTTTACCATTCTATTTGGGAACCGCCTATAATGTGTGTAGCATGGAAGATATCGCCATCTCTTAGTTGTTATGTTGACAATGAAAGTATACCGCTCAAAATATTATTTATCTCTATTTCAAAACCGAGCTCTCGCACCTCTACAAATCCCTGCTTCCCTCTGCGAAGGGCCTATCTATTTACTTTTATGTTGAGTCATCACCCTCTTATTAAAAGCACTAGCTGGAGAGCGCAGCTGTCATTTGCATCCATTACTGTTAATTTATATTGGGTATGACTATGATTGGATCCTTTTTACCATGAATTACAATGTCTAGTCAGTCCTTGATCTTTAAAGGTGCTCTGCATTTATGTTTTGCGGTCTCAGAAAGGGCTAGCGAGATACCATCTTGTTATATCATTTTATGATTGTTTTGAGAAAGTGTTGTCATCCGAGATTTATTATTATGCCTCGCTAGTTGACTATGCTATTGATATGAGTAAAAATGAGACCTGAGAATTATTGCAAATGTGGTTAGTCATAATCTTTGCTGATTGAATGCTGGCTTTACATATTTACAACAACAAGAGCAAACAGAGTTTGTAAAAGTTTTTCTTTATCACTTTCAGTTTATCAACTGAATTGCTTGAGGACAAGCAAAGGTTTAAGCTTGGGGGAGTTGATACGTCTCCGTTGTATCTACTTTTCCGAACACTTTTGCCCTTGTTTTGGACTCTAACTTGCATGATTTGAATGGAACTAACCCGGACTGACACTGTTTTCAGCAGACTTTCCATGGTGTTATTTATGTGCAGAAACAAAAGTTCTCAGAATGACCTGAAACTCCACGGAACGTCTTTTCAAAAATAATAAAAAATCCTTGCCAAAGATGAAGACCAGGGGGCCCACACCCTGTCCATGAGGGTGGGGGCGCCTTCGTGGGCCCCCTAGAGCTCCTCCGACGCCAACTCCAACTCTATATATTTGCTTTCGGGGAGAAAAAAATCAAGGAGAAGAAATCATCGCGTTTTATGATACGGAGCCGCCGCCAAGCCCTAAAACCTCTCGGGAGGGCTGATCTGGAGTCCGTTCGGGGCTCCGGAGAGGGGGATTCATCGTCGTCGTCATCATCAACCATCCTCCATCACCAATTTCATGATGCTCAGCACCGTGCATGAGTAATTCCATCGTAGGCTTGCTGGACGGTGATGGGTTGGATGAGATCTATCATGTAATCGAGTTAGTTTTGTTAGGGTTTGATCCCTAGTATCCACTATGTTCTGAGATTGATGTTGCTATGACTTTGCTATGCTTAATGCTTGTCACTAGGGCCTGAGTGCCATGATTTCAGATCTGAACCTATTGTGTTTTCATGAATATATGTGTGTTCTTGATCCTATCTTGCAAGTCTATAGTCACCTACTATGTGTTATGATCCGGCAACCCCGAAGTGACAATAATCGGGACCACTCCCGGTGATGACCATAGTTTGAGGAGTTCATGTATTCACTATGTGCTAATGCTTTGTTCGTGTTCTCTATTAAAAGGAGGCCTTAATATCCCTTAGTTTCCATTAGGACCCCGCTGCCATGGGAGGGTAGGACAAAAGATGTCATGCAAGTTCTTTTCCATAAGCACGTATGACTATATTCGGAATACATGCCTACATTACATTGATGAATTGGAGCTAGTTCTGTGTCACGCTATGTTATGACTGTCACATGATGAACCGCATCCGGCATAATTATCCATCACCGATCCAATGCCTACGAGCTTTTCCTATATTGATTCTCATTTATTTACTTTCCCGTTGTTACTGTTACAATCACTACAAAATACCAAAAATATTACTTTTGCTTCTGTTACTTTTGTTACCGTTACCACTACTATCATATTACTTTGCTACTAAACACTTTGCTGCAGATATTAAGTTATCCAGGTGTGGTTGAATTGACAACTCAACTGCTAATACTTGAGAATATTCTTTGGCTCCCCTTGTGTCGAATCAACAAATTTGGGTTGAATACTCTACCCTCAAAAACTGTTGCGATCCCCTATACTTGTGGGTTATCAGTTGACCACGTGGTTCCTTGCTGTTGAGGCGGCCGCGGCGCGCTCCGCTCTGGCGTGCCTGCGCGTGCTCTGCTCGCCGTTGAGGCAAAGTTACAATGGCAACGGTTAATAATTCTTAAAAGTTGTCTTACATATTAAGGATAATTTAAAATGCCAAATGCGGCAAGGCCCATAACACTCACGACCTACATATGCACACAATTATAATAAAATATAAGCTAAAAGGCTGAGTTGGCGGCCTTTCGACGATGATCTTCTCGGACTCCATGATCAGCATAGCACCCTTGCAGCCGTTCACTCCGAGTGTCCCGATCCTCCTCCGCCTACAGAGCTGCTGGCGCTGGGAGGCTCTTGGGGCTGCTGGGCCTCTTCCATAAGAGCTTGACAGCCTGCAATCGTGCGCATGACAACTCCGCGGAACCGCTCCATTTCCATGTCTCTCGCCTGGTAGCAAATTCCGTCGATCACCTGCATCCTCAAGATATCACGTTGGCGATGTTCTACTTCGTCGAGGACGTCAACTCCGCCAAGGATGCGCTCGAGCCTGGCCACCACATCATCGGGATCGAGGTTGACACGGCCGCCGCGGGCAATGATAAAGCCGCAGGCTGCCTTTGTCTTGACTGAATCGTAGAGGTCCTCTGCCCATTCCTTGCGGGGTATCAGGCTCTCGATGAGCACTGGTGACGGCGGTTCTTTGGGTGGGTCGTCGATCATGCCGCCGAGAAGCTCTGGATCTTTTCCACGGTGGATGGAAAACTTCTCATCACACCTCCTCTGCAATATGTCGATTGTGCTCCCAAGGACTGTGACGCCGATATCGCTGCCAATGGGCCATGGTGCCTGCACCAGCCGATGAAGCTCTTGCTCCCCGACCTGCTCCGGCTCGTTCTCCTCGTCGAAGATGTAACGCAGGTAGGCGTCGACATCGAAGCTTTGGTCATTGCCTGGCATGATTGGAATAACTAATGGTAGATGGGTGAGGACTAGATTTTCGCAGAGTGTCGCGGCGGTGCGTTGCCGCCTGGGTTATATGCAGCAAGCCATTACCTGGTGGCGGGAAACCGGTGAGGGAATAGGCGTCGATTTTACAATTCACCCATGTGGAGCGCGGGAAGCATTCGCTCGAGCGCGGGAAGACTAAGTGGAGCACACACACAACACGAATACCGTATCCGGTGCCACGTGTTATTTATCACAGAAGTGTTAACATAAGCAAATGCATGTGTAACTTAATAATCAGCGCACACAAGTACTCGCAGACGCATCGTGTGCGATACTCCTAGCCACCGCAAGCAACTACTTTGCATTTTTTAAAGTTATTTGTACAGACAAAATCGCACACGAACTAACTATATTAACCGTCTGTGTTGTAAATTCTCATCGCAAATAGTTCATCCGAGTCGACTGTTTTCCACGTATCACACACATCTTGTTAAGTTGAACCGTTTCTGTTGCGTTCACTAATCAAAAACAGTTTGTCCGAGTGAACCGTATGCCCTATATCACACACACCTTGATCTGACTAACCGTTTATGTTGCACTCCCTAATAGCAAACGGTTCATCGGAGCGAACGGTATGTCGTATATCGCAAACATATTGATATGGCTACCCGTTTCTGTTGTTCTGCCTCATCGCAAACAGTTTGAACAGGTTAACCGTGTGCCCTACATCGCACACCTAACTAAAATCCGAACCGTGTTTGATGCGTCCTCCATCGCAAACGTTTTGCACCTTTTTATGGTTTTTTTACATCCCCGTTTGTGATTAATGCATCGCACACAGTTTCGTGAAAGGGTCTCTAATCATAGTGTCGCGTTAGCAGCATCCTGCAGTAGTGTATTGGTATTAAATCACATGACGATGTGAACTAGATTATTGACTCTAGTGCAAGTGGGAGACTGAAAGAAATATGCTCTAGAGGCAATAATAAAGTTGTTATTTATATTTCCTTATATCATGATAAATGTTTATTATTCATGCTAGAATTGTATTAACCGGAAACTTAGTACATGTGTGGATACATAGACAAACAGAGTGTCCCTAGTCTGCCTCTACTTGACTAGCTCGTTAATCAAACATGGTTAATTTCCTAGCCATAGACATGTGTTGTCATTTGATGAATGGGATAACATCATCAGAGAATGATGTGATGGACAAGACCCATCTATTATCTTAGCATAATGATCGTTTAGTTTTTCTGCTATTGCTTTCTTCATGACTTATACATGTTCCTCAGACTATGAGATTATGCAACTCCCGAATACCGGAGGAACACTTTGTGTGCTATCAAACGTCACAACGTAACTGGGTGATTATAAAGATGCTCTACAGGTGTCTCCGATGGTGTTTGTTGAGTTGGCATAGATCGAGATTAGGATTTGTCACTCCATGTATCGGAGAGGTATCTCTGGGCCCTCTCGGTAATGCACATCACTATGAGCCTTGCAAGCAATGTGACTGATGAGTTAGCCACGGGATGATGCATTACCGAACAAGTAAAGAGACTTGTCGGTAACGAGATTGAACTAGGTATGATGATACCGACGATCGAATCTCGAGCAAGTAACATACCGATGACAAAGGGAACAACGTATGTTGTTGTGCGGTTTGACCGATAAAGATCTTCATGGAATATGTAGGAGCCAATATGAGCATCCAGGTTCCTCTATTGGTTATTGACCGAAGATGTGTCTCGGTCATGTCTACATAGTTCTCGAACCCGTAGGATCCGCACGCTTAATGTTCGATGACGATTTGTATTATGAGTTTATGTGATTTGATGACCGAAGGTTGTTAGGAGTCTTGGACAAGATCACGAACATGATGAGGAGTCTCAAAATGGTCGAGACATAAAGATTCATATATTGGAAGGTTATATTCGGACACCGGAATGGTTCGGGTCGTATCGGATAAGTTTCGGAGTACCGGGGGTTACAGGAACCCCCCCCCCCCCAGGAAGCTATTGGGCCTCATGGGCCTTAGTGGAGAAGAGAGAGGGCTGGCTAGGAGGTGGCGCGCGCCCCCCTTTCCCCAATCCGAATTGGACAAGGGGAGGGGGCGGCGCCCCCCTCCTTCCTTCTCTCCTCCTCCTCCTTCCCCACTTCTCCTACTTGGACTAGGAAAGGGGGAACCTACTCCTAGTAGGAGTAGGAATCCCCCCTTGGGCACGCCCCTTGTGGCCGGACCTCCTCCTCCTCCCCTCCTTTATATACGGGGGAGGGGGGCACCCCATAGACACACAAGTTGATCTTTAGCCATGTGCGGTGCCCCCCTCCACAGTTTTCCACCTCGGTCATATTGTCGTAGTGCTTAGGTGAAGCCCTACGTCGGTAACTTCATCATCACTGTCACCACGCTGTCGTGCCGACGAAACTCTCCCTCGACCTTAGCTAGATCAAGATTATGAGGGACGTCACCAAGCTGAACGTGTGCAGATCACGGAGGTGCCGTGCGTTCGGTACTTGGATCGGTTGGATCGCGAAGACGTTCGACTACATCAACCGCGTTACTAAACGCTTTCGCTTTCGGTCTACGAGGGTACGTGGACACACTCTCCCCACTCATTGCTATGCTTCTCCTAGACAGATCTTGCGTGATCGTAGATTTTTTTAAATACTACGTTCCCCAATAGAGCAGATGTGGGAGAGGCTTGATTCTTTGTTGGATATCATTGGTAACACGTGGAAGAAAGGGGATGCAGAACATAACCTCAAGGGCGTGGCCAGTAGATTGAAATCCATGCAAGACGTGCTGAGTTGCTGGTTGCAAAAGGAGTTTAGCTCGGTCCAGAATAGCATCAGAACCCTCTGTGGCGCGCTACAGAAATTAAGACTCCTACCCCAGTCTTCGGCTACAGAAAACAGAATAAGAAAAGTTGAATCTGACTTGGATGAATGGCTACTATGAGAGGAGCTCATGTGGAAGCAACGCTCAAGAATTAGGTGGTTAAGAGAAGGAGGTAGGAACGCAGAATTTTTTTCATATGAAAGATAGTTGGAGGAGAAAGAAAAAACAAAATTGTCAGATTGAAAAGGGACGACGGAACTTGGGCAGTTAGCAGCGAACAAGTTCATACAGAAATAAATGCGTATTTCAAGGGCCTGTATGAGAAGGATGGCGATGTGACACCCCAACACCTGATTGATATTTCCCAAGACGAGTGAATGCTAATATGAACGAAGCACTTACCAAACCATTCACGGAGACAGAAGTGAGCGACGCCCTGTTCCACATCGGACCACAAAAGGCGCTAGGACCGGACGGATTTTCCGCACGTTTTTTTCAAAGGAACTGGAAAGTTGTAAAAGAGGAGGTAGTGCAGGGTGTTCTCGGCTTCTTTGCTGATGGTATTATGACGGAGGGAGTAAACGAGACCACCATCATTCTAATTCTGAAAATTAATGACCCACAGAGCATAAAAGACTATCGCCCAATAAGCCTATGTAACGTTATCTGCAAGATCATATCCAAAGTGTTGGTCAATAGGCTGCATCCTTTCCTTGATGACCTCATCTCCGAGTCCCAGAGTGCTTTTATTCTGGGCAGACTGATAACGAACAATGCAATCATAGCGTTTGAATGCTTCCACAAAATCTAGAACAGTAAAAACCGGAGAGATACCCACTGTGTGTATAAGCTTGACCTTGCAAAAGCCTACGATCGGGTCGACTGGTGATTCTTGGAAGGGGTTCTCCAGAAGATGGGATTTGATTTAAAGTGGATTAAGTGGGTTATGACTTGTGTTAGATCGGTGAAATTCTCCATCCGGTGTAATGGTGAGATGTTGGGACTGTTTACACCATCCAAAGGTCTCAGGCAAGATGACCCACTAAGCCCATACTTATTCCTATTTGTTGCTGATACCTTGTCCTCCCTTCTGAGTTGTGAGGTGGAGTCAGGGAGCATTACACCCATAAAGATTGCACGTGGATGCCCGGGGATATCCAACCTCTTATTTGCTGATGATAGCTTGTTATTTTTCAAGGCCTCTGGGGACCAAGCACTGTTAGCAACGTAGCATGCAATTTTAAAAAAATTCCTACGATCACGCAAGATCTATCTAGGAGATGCATAGCAATGAGAAGGGTAGAGTGTGTCCACGTACCCTCGTAGACTAAAAGCGAAAGTGTTAGGTTAACGCGGTTGATGTAGTCGAACATCTTCACGATCCAACCAATCTTAGTACCGAACGTAAGGCACCTCTGTGTTCAGCACACGTTCAGCTCGATGACGTCCCTCGAACTCTTGATCCAGCAGAGTGTCGAGGGAGAGTTCCGTCAGCACGACGGCATGGTGACGGTGATGGTGATGTGATCTGCGCAGGGCTTCGCCTAAGCACTACGACGCTATGACCGGAGGAGTAAACTGTGGATGGGGCACCGAACACGGCTAAGATAACAATTGACATGCCTTTGGGGTGCCCCCCGCCCCCGTATATAAAGGAGGGGAGGAGGAGGAGGAGGTCGGCCAAGGGGCACGCGCCATAGGGGGGAGTCCTACTAGGAGTAGGATACGCCCCCCCCCCCTTTTCCTTTCTTTCACTAGAGGGAAAAGGAAGGAGAGGGAGAGGGAGAGGAAAGGGGGGCCATGCCCCCTCCTCCTTGTCCTATTAGGACTCCCTAGGAGGGGGTGCGCGCCACCCTCCACGGGCTTCCCTCTCCCTTTGGGCCCATGTAGGCCCAACACTTTCGCGGGGGGTTCCGGTAACCCCTAGGTACTCCCGTAAAATACCCGAACCTCTCGAAACCATTCTGATGTCCGAATACTACCTTCCAATATATGAATCTTTACCTCTCGACCATTCGAGACTCCTCGTCATGTACGTGATCTCATCCGGGACTCCGAATAAACTTAGGTCACCAAAACACATAACTCATAATACAAATCGTTATCGAACGTTAAGCGTGCGGACCCTACGGATTCAAGAACTATGTAGACATGACCGAGACACATCTCCAGTCAATAACCAATAGCGGAACCTGGATGCTCATATTGGTTCCTACATATTCTACGAAGATCTTTATCGGTCAAACCGCAATAACAACATACATTATTCCCTTTGTCATCGGTACGTTACTTGCCTGAGATTCGATCATCGGTATCATCATACCTAGTTCAACCTCGTTACCGGCAAGTCTCTTTACTCATTCTGTAATGAATCATCCCGTAACTAACTCATTAGTCACATTGCTTGCAAGGCTTATAGTGATGTGCATTACCGAGAGGGCCCAGAGATACCTCTCTGATACTCGGAGTGACAAATCCTAATCTTGATCTATGCCAACCCAACAAACACCTTCGGGGACACCTGTAGAGCATCTTTATAATCACCCAGTTACGTTGAGACGTTTGATAGCACACAAGGTATTCCTCCGGTATTCGGGAGTTGCATAATCTCATAGTCAAAGGAATATGTATAAGTCATGAAGAAAGCAATAGCAATAAAACTTAACGATCATTATGCTAAGCTAACGGATGGGTCTTGTCCATCACATCATTCTCTAATGATATGATCCCGTTGATCACATAACAACACATGTCTATGGTTAGGAAACTTAACCATCTTTGATTAACGAGCTAGTCTAGTAGAGGCATACTAGGGACACTCTGTTTTGTCTATGTATTCACACATGTACTAAGTTTCCGGTCAATACAATTCTAGCATGAATAATAAACATTTACCATGGTATAAGGAAATATACATAACAACTTTATTATTGCCTCTAGAGCATATTTCCTTCAAGCATAGCGTGTGAGAGGGGTGCTAGACTTGTTCCAACAAGCCACTGCCAGCTGCTTAGTAGAAACAAATGCTCAATTATCTTCTCTGAAGTATGCCCATCTTAGGTTAGAGAGGAGATTAAGAGATCTTGGGTGTGGAGATGACATGCTTCGACAGGTTCGGGTATTTTAACCAGACAAGGGTGGAGATTGATTCAGAAACCGGATAGCCTGTGTGCGAGGGTACTCAAGTCAAAATATTACCTAGACGGAAACCTGCTTGATACAATCTTCTCTTCGAATGCATCTCCGGTCTGGAGAGGCATTGAGTTTGGGATGGAACTTCTTAAAAAAGGCCTCAACTGGCGTATTGGAGATGGCAAAAATATACAAATCACAAGGGACCAATAGATCCAAAGGAAGGAAGGACTGAGAGCAGCCTCCTTTGTGATAAGATTGAGGATCAGATGGGTTAATCAGCTAATAGATGATGAAACAAAGGAATGGAAAGTTGAACTAGTGAAACAAATTTTCCAGAACTTTGACGCTGAGGATATCTACAAGATGAGAATACCGAAGGGAGAGGTTGAGGACTGCGTGGCATTGAACTGTGAGAAATCAGGGATATTTACAGTTAGGAGTGCATACAAACTTGCAGACTCTTTGAAGAGAAACAATGATGACCCACAAGTATAGGGGATCAATTGTAGCTCTTTTCGATAAGTAAGAGTGTCGAACCCAACGAGGAACAGAAGGAAATAACAAGTAGTTTTCAGTAAGGTAATGTCTGCAAGTGTTGAAATTGTAAGTAACCGAGTAGTTTGATAGCAAGGTAATTTGTAACGAGCAAGTAACGATAGTAGTAACAAAAGTGCAGCAAGGTAGCCCAATCCTTTTGAGGCAAAGGACAGGCCAAAACTGTCTCTTATGATAAGCAAGGCGTTCTTGAGGGTACATGGAATTTTCATCTAGTCACTTCCATCACGTTCGTTTAATTCGTGTTCGGTACTTTGATAATTTGATATGTGGGTGGACCGGTTCTTAGGTGTTGTTCTTACTTGAACAAACCTCCTACTCATGATTAACCCTCCTGCAAGCATCCGCAACTGCGAGAAAAGTATTAAGAATAAATTCTAACCATAGCATTAAAATTTTGGGTCCAATCGATCCCTTACGGAATAGCGCATAAACTGGGGTTTAAGCTTCTGTCACTCTCACAACCCATCATCTAATTGTTACTCCACAATGCATTCCCTTAGGCCCAAATGTGGTGAAGTAACTACTCACAAATGATAATCATGCTCAAGATTATAGGGGTATTAAATAGCATAATGAATCTGAACATATAATCTTCCACCAAATAAACCATATAGTAATCAACTACAAGATGTAATCAACACTACTAGTCACCCACAAGCACCAATCTATAGTTCCGGTAACAAGATTGAACACAAGAGATGAACTAGGATTTGAGATGAGATGGTGTTGTTGAAGATGTTGATGGAGATTGCCCTCCTCAAGATGGGAGATTTGTTGGTGATGATGATGACGATGATTTCCTCCTCCGAAAGGGAAGTTCCCCCGGCGGAATCGCTCCGCCGGAGGGCAAAAGTGCTCCTGCCCAAGTTCCGCCTCAAGACGGCGGCGCTCCATCCCGAAAGTCCTCTCCTTATTTTTTTTTTCTAGGTCAAAATGACCTATATACAGGAAGATGGGCACCAGAGGTGGGCCTGGGTGAGCACAACCCATCAGGGCGTGCCTGGGCTCCCTGGCACACCCAGGTGGGTTGTGCCCACCTAGTGGGCCCCCTCTGGTAGTTATTTGCTTCAATATTCCTCAAATATTCCATAAAAACTATCCGTGAAGTTTCAGCTTGTTTGGAGTTGTGCATAATAGGTGGTCTGACGTAGCTTTTCGAGGTCCAGATTTTCAGCTGCCGGAATTCTCCCTCTCTGTGTATACCTTGCATATTATGAGAGAAAATGCATTAGAATTACTCCAAAAAGCATTATTACAGATAAAAACATTATAAATAACAGTAAGAAAACATGGTGCAAAATGGACGTATCAAACAACAGTGCATCAACATCTAATTCTATAAGAGAAGCAGGTGACCGCAGAATTTGGGATGCTATTTGGAAAGCTAGGATACCAAACAAACTTAAAATCTTTGGCTGGAGAGCAGCCACCAATTCGCTTGCCACCAAACATAATGCATGTAAAAGAACCATTGCTACTGACGATGTATCATCTTACAAACAGGCTACGCGAGCATTGGAGGACTGCTCCAGTCGTTGAAAGAGGAGTGCAGATCAGCATGCCGTGCAGTCCTGTCAAATGTCAAGAGGCAGCTGTCTGCTTTCTCTAGTTGGGAAGTCAACGTCCTCAACTGAAACAAAAATTCTCTGGCTCAGGAATTAGCAGCCATAGCTAGAAGAACCAGGGGACTTTAGTCTGATTGCAAAGGTCCCGGACGATGCAATAGCTGTAATGATAAAGGAAATTGTAACCACCATGGCGTAGATTCCCCATGGTTCTCAAAAAAAAATCCTTCATACTACCTTCTTTCTGGTTTGTTAGGCATACATGTATCCATAAATTAATGATTTTAGCAACAAGGTATGATTCATATATCACAAGAATATATCATTAGAAACTTTAAATGGTATATTTTCTAGTCATATAAGTTTTGGGATATATTACCTCTATTATATTGATTAAACTATCAATTAGGGATACGCGCAGGCCTAATACCCCCGAAAAGGAGGTAGTGCCTCTCATCTACTCTATGGTTATTTTGAGCTTAATAAATATGGATGTATGCATCGTCAGATGCAGGGGCCAATGACAAACCCTTGTTTCCTGAAAGATTATTGATTTGCACATCCCCGCCTCGCAACAACAACAAAACAACGTAAGTTTAATAAGATTTTCCCATGTATTTTGCTCTTCTCTATCATGGGTCTGCACGGATGCCATTGACTAGAACCAAACCGGACCATGGACAACCCGACACGTGCCCGACCCGAAAAAATCAGACTAGGTCGTAAAGTACGTAATAGCTTTCGTGCAACGTCAAAAAGGTTCTTGATGTACTCCCTCCTTTCTGATAAATTGGGCTCATCTTGTAAAACATATTAAGGACCTATTCAAGTGGTAGAAAACATATTAATGCTACATGCATGGCCCTCTCACCCCTTTATGCATTGTTTTTGTTCTTGACAAAACCCTTCATGCATTGGTTGATTCTACATTGAGAACATAAATTTGACAGAGTTTAATGTGAACATAGTTTTATTTGCATGTTCCCAAGACCGTGCTTTGCAAATTGAATTTATTATTTATTTTTGAGATAGGTTCTCTGAACCGGAAGGGAGGGAGTAGTTGGGTTTGTTCGGGGTCGGGCTCTTCTTTTGGGCCAGGCTCGAGTTCCATTTTTTAGCCCAAAAGAGAATTCGGGCCGAGCTCGGGTTTTTTCTATTTTCGTGGTTTTTGGGCCGGGCTTGCACGTGCGTACGCTAAAAAACTAACGTTTGGTCTGGTCATTTGGGATTGGAGTTGCTTTTGAGGCCAGGCTCGTGCTCCAGAAATAGCTATTTTCGAGCTTCAGGTCAGACTCGGGCTTGTAGTTTCAGGATCGAGCTTTTACAATTCCGGCCCGGCCCGATGTATGATCAGGTTTAACAAGAAGTCTTTCCTTCTCCTTTTTTAAATCAACCATATGGACGTGGTGTCTCTTAAGGTGAACAGTACAATCTGAGAAAATTGAAAAGAAACTTAAATAATTCTGATTTTTTTGGGTTCAAACATTGACAAATATTTTGTGTGCTCACAAAATTTCATCATGAAATAACATTTCTGGAAGTCGTGAAAGAAAAAAATGGACGCACCAAAAGTGTTATTTTCAAAAGCATTTTTGAGTGCTGATTATTTTTGTCAGGACTTTCGAATATCATTTCAGATGAAATTTTGCAAGCACTGGAAACATTTGTCAAAGTTCGTCTCAATTTTTTTTTTGAGAATTGTTTGAATTTAATTCTGTATTTTTTAGGGATTTTATGTTCATTGGGAGCTCAAGATGATTTTCATGCTCATGGATTGCCCTTCTTCGAACCCTTTCCTTCTCTTGAGGAGTAGAGGTTGAAGATACAACTCCATTTTTTTAGTGTATGTAGAGCTACTTTTCACGGCAATTCCTATCCTGCGGCATGAGCTGACCCACTCGGGCTTCCTGTTAGTTTGGTTCTTTTCGTTTTTGGAAAGGTTTTGTCTGTGTTTTTTCTCTATGCTTTTCTTTATCGGATTTATTGGTTTTCTTTTAGTTTTTTCGTTTTCCCTTTTTTCTTGTTTTTATTTTGATTTCATTTTTCTATTCTATTTTTTCTTCATTTTTCTAATAAATTCTTGAAACATTTAAAAGAATCATAAATATTTTCAGAAATTCGTGAACATTTTTTTAATTTCGTGAGTATTTTGTAAAGTTTACAAAGATTTTTTTCTAAATTCATGAATATACTTTAAATTCGTGGGTATTTATTAAATTCACGAATAAAAACTTTTAAAGTTCATGTACTGCTTCTTTTGAACTGCTTACATTTATTTAAAAATTTACGAAGTAAAGACATTTTCCGAAAAATAAAAAAAAATCTGTTTAAAACCTGGGTCGAGTGATTCGCCTCTGTAGCTAGCCTGGGCGGTCTTCGCAATGGGCATAATGTCCACTCTGCCTCTCCCGGGTGCGCGTTTACCCTATAGCCTGGGCGTGGAACAGGACGTCCCTTGTTTATCGAGTGAATGCGGCCGCCTCCCTCTTCTCCGCGTACAACGACGACTTTGTGGGCAGCCAAATCAACGCAGCAGCAGTGCGCAAGTCTGCGCCGCGGCTTCGCTCCCAGCAAGGTCGCAGCGCCTACCCGCGCATGGAGGAGGAAGCTGCAGTGCGGCTTTGGCTCGCGTGCCGTGTGTTTAGCTTTGAGTTGCGCAGCATTCTTCCGCCCCCATATTCCATGATTCGGTGCGCCCTGGTCCATGGAGACGCATCGCATCTCGGAGACCTCACCAGCAAATTAGCCGCGTAGTGGTGGCTTAGAGGTTGCCGAAGACAGCGGATCGACGGACGTGAGTTCTCTCCTCTCTCTGTTTTCTTGCTATCTAACATCTTTCCTTAGCCTGAATATATATTGCTGTGCACTGATGTTATTAATAGCACATCTGAATGGCTCTGCTCATGTGAACAATTGTCTTAACAGCTATTGATAGTGACCAGTTGGACATCGACCTTTATTATTTTGAGCTTTGTTTCTCCTATCCGTAATCTGAATTTTGGTAACTTCCGTTACTGAATTCTGATAGGTTCAGATTGTAGCCTGAAAGGTGTTCACAACTTCAGACCACTGCAAATTTTTGATCTCGAACCATTAGAGAGCCAACATTCATGTGATCTGGCGGTGCCAGGAATCATATCATGTGTAGTCAACTGGGTGTTGTGTAGTCAGATGTATGAATATGTATGAATTTATATGATTATTATTTTTTTGCATGATTTCTGCTTGTCGTATGATGTATTTGACAAAAATCTGTGTAGTCAATTGACTACACAGGTAAAGTGTGGCTTCGCCATATCTGTTAAGTTAAAAATCATTTGGAAGAAAAACAGAGATAAATTATATCACTTTTTTCTTCGAGCACTATAATCCCATGTCAAAGATGATCTGCTATTGACCTTCCATTATTACAGGAAGCAAGTTCCCAAGAACCACCTGCTGCTTTTAGGCATGGCGGAAGGCATTGTTGCTTCGCTGGTGGTCAAGCTGGGAGTGGCCTTAGCAAGTCAGGCGGCAACATTTGGTGGATCCTGTATCGCTCATGAAGTGACTGCTTTGAGAAGGCTCTTCAGTGAGATGGGGGAGATCAAGGATGAGCTGGAGTGCATGCAGTCCTTCTTGCAGGTTTCTGAGAGGCTCAGAGACCACGACGACACAATGGCAACATTTGTTAGGAAGGTACGGACGCTTTCCTTTGGCATCGAGGATGTTGTTGATGAGTTCAGCTGCAAGTTCTGCGACGATCATGGCGGAGCCGCTTCCAGGGCAATACGGAAGCTCAGGCGCATCAGGACATGGTACCGCCTTGCCTTTCGGCTTGTGCGAATCAAAGCAAGCCTAAAAATTGCCGTAGAAAGAGTTAAGATGTTCAACACAGAAGGAATTAGCAAGGTACAACAACGTCAAGCACAAGATAAAAAATTGGGACCATCAGAATCTGCTGGCCTTGTAACAGCAAATTGTCCGGTTGGGATTGAGCATAACAGGGACTTGCTGATTGGATGGCTAACAGATGAGATCCAGCAGAAGATGGTGATCTCAGTGTGGGGCATGGGTGGAGTCGGAAAGACTACTCTTGTAACTCATGTTTACAACATTATCAAGCCAAGATTTGAGAGACATGCATTCATTACAGTTTCACAACACTGTAAGTCCGTTGAATTGCTAAGACAGATACTGAAAAAGTTCTGCAAGAAGGATCACAATGTAACACTATCTGAAGGCATCGATTCCATGGATCGTGAAAGCCTAGTCGAGATTACGCGAAGTTATCTTCATAGTAGAAGGTATGTCCTCATCTTGGATGATCTATGGGATGCTAATGTTTGGTTCGAAATCAGTGATGCGCTTGCTGGTGGAGATGATTCCAGTAAGGTAGTGCTTACTTCGAGGATCCATGATGTCGCATCACTAGCAAAAGACAAGTACATAATTGATCTGAGACCATTAGAAAGCCAGCATTCATGGGATTTGTTCTGCAAAGAAGCATTTTGGAAAATGGAAGATAAAAGTTGTCCTCGAGAACTGGAAGCATCGGGTCAGAAAATTGTAAAGAGTTGTGACGGCTTGCCAATAGCTATTGTGTGCATAGGACGCCTCTTGTCCTTCAGAAGTCAGACTAGTTATGAATGGGAGAAAGTGCAGAAAGATATTGAGTTGCAGCTAACGAGCAATTCAATCCTTGATATGAACCTCATTTTGAAGGTTAGCTTGGAGGATCTGTCACACAATTTAAAGAACTGTTTCCTGTTCTGTAGTTTGTTCCCAGAGGTCTACAGGATCAGAAGGAAGAAGCTGATCAGATTCTGGGTATCAGAGGGATTCATTAAAAAAAGTGAAACAAGAACAGAGGAAGAGATTGCCGAGGATTACCTGAATGAGCTAGTTAACCGGTGCCTGCTACAAGTTACTAAGAGAAACGAATTTGGACGAGTTCGTGAATGTCGAATGCATGATGTGGTCCGTGTTCTTGCTCTATCAAAATCGAAAGAGGAGATGTTTTCTGCTGTTTATGACTGCTCAAAAACAACCTCTTTACTAGGCAAAGCACGAAGGATGTCAATTCAGAGTGCTGATTCTGCGCTTTCAAGACATGAGATGACACATGTGCGCTCGTTACTTGTATTGGACAAATGTGTCCCTATAGATGCTCTAAGTGCTTCACTCACATCACTCAAGTTGTTATCAGTTTTGGACCTACATGGCATTCCAATAAAAAGTATACCTGTTCAAGTGTTCAGCCTGTTTAATCTGCGATTTTTGGGTTTGCGAGGAACTGAAATTGATGTGCTTCCTAAAGAAATAAAAAAATTACAGAACTTAGAAGTACTGGATGCTTACTGCACAAAAATTACAACACTGCCTGAAGAAATAACAAGGCTCCGGAAGTTGAGGCATCTCTTTGCATCTGGAATCCGAGATGATACTGACAGCAATGTTGTGGTATCCACTGGTGTAGCTGCTCCTCGAGGCAAATGGCATTCCACTAGTCTGCAGACCCTTCAAAATTTTAAAGCAAATGACGAGATGTTGCAGAACATTGCATGTTTGTCCGTGTTAAGGACGCTTGGCATTACAGATATAAGAGCTGGCCAGTCTGCAAGCTTGTGCAGTGCTATCTCCAAGTTGTCCAACCTTCAACATCTTTTGGTGTCCTCGAAAGGTGATGAAGCGCTGCAACTTTCGTCTGTTCAGCTGCCCCAAACAATTCAGAAACTCGAGGTTGGGGGTCTGCTGGGGCAGGCGACAGCACGTAACCTCTTCACTTCCATCCGATGCCTTGAGAACATCACTCATCTCCATCTATGGTTCTCAATGATAAATCAAGATCGCTTCCGCTACCTCCAATCGGATTGTTTGTTGTCGCTCTGTATTCTGCAGGCGTTTCAAGGTGAGGATATGTCGTTCTCTGCAGGATCATTTCCCAAACTTCAGTCGCTTGTGGTACACGGTGCATCACAACTCGGGCGGATTGAGATAGAAGAAGGCTCTATGGTGAACCTGGTCCGTCTTACGGTAACAGGTTGTCCAGCACTGAAGGAGCTGCCTCAAGGTGTTGAGTTCCTCCACAAGCTCGAAGCGTTGCACCTCGAGATCACGGTCGATGACTTTCTTGAGAAGATTCAGTCAGAAGAAGAATGGGAGGTACACCAGAGCAAGATTAGTCACATCAAGAAGGTTTATGTTGGATTTTCAGGAAATGGATAAAGTACATCCACTAATGGGTTCTTACCTCGTTTTTCTAGGCCGGACAAGGAACATGTGCTAAATAGGATAGGTATTGCAACTGGCCTACCTTTATCTGAAAATGGTTGTAACAAATTGTATGTTTTTTTTTTGCAAAAATAGTTGTAACAAATTGTATTTTTTTAATACTTTGATGTCTATATTGGGGTATATAAATATCACTATTCATTCGTCTTTTCTCATTCAAAAGGTTTTTTTTTTAAAAGGGGGACTCCCCGGCCTCTGCATCAGAACAATGCATACGACCACATTTATAGATAAATAAAGAGGTTCAACAAGGTCTTATAGTCTGAAAACAAAATAACGACAAGCTCACAAAGAGCCACAACGCCAAAAACAATAGGCCCAAAAGCCACAACCGGCTGGCATAACAAAGATAGGTAAACTAATCGCCTATCCTATTACATGACCGCCATCTAAACCGGTTGAAGATATCCCGCGCTACCATCTCCCACCGGACAGATCCAGTAACCAAACGCTCTCTGGCCTCCGTTGGAGTGAGTAACGACCACATACGGATCAACGCAGTAGCCCGGAATAAAACCTGCAAAAAATGAATATTTGTTGTTCTGTTAAAAGCTAAATCATTTCTGCAGTTCCAAATTGCCCACAACAAAGCACATACTCCTACGTGAATGTGTCTAGCTGTTTCGGACTCTATCCCAACAAGCCACGTTCCAAATAACATACTGACCGAATTCGGAGGAGTAATGTTAAAGGCAATATGCACCGTGTGCCACAAAACTCTCGCCAACGGGCAGTCAAAGAAGAGGTGCTTGATAGTTTCGTCCCAATCACAAAAACTACACCTAGTAGATCATGTCCAGTTGCGCTTAACCAAATTATCCTTTTTTTAAATGACTTGTTTATGTACAAACCACATAAACACTTTAATTTTCAAAGGAACTTCGACTTTCCAAACATCTTTGGAACTAGGAATAGCACTAGAGTTAATGACATCGATATACATCGACTTAACTGTGAACTCTCCAGACCTAGTAAGCATCCAACACAACTGATCGGGCTGATGAGATAGTTGAACCTCCATCAGTCTACTCACCAAATGAAGCCATGCTTCCCACCGGTCGCCAACAAGCGCCCTCCTAAACTGAATATTAAGGGGAATGGACTACAGAATCGTTGCAACAAGAGCATCACGTCGTCGAACAATACGATACAAGGACGGATACTGAAGCGCCAACGGCGTTTCAGCAAGCCAAGTATCCTTCCAGAAGCGAGTGGTGTTGCCATTACCGACTATAAACTTTGTTCTATTAAAGAAGGCAGCTTTGACTCTCATAAGCCCCTTCCAAAATGGCGAGTCGGTCGGTCTCACTGTCGCTGGGGACAAAGTCTTGGACTGCAGATACTTACTACGGAGAATCTGCGCCCACGTGGCCTCAGTCTCAACTGATAACTTATACAACCACTTACTGAGAAGACATTTGTTCTTGACTTCAAGATTCTCAATACCAAGGCCCCCCTGGTCCTTTGGTCGACAAATGATATCCCATTTGGCGAGTCAGTATTTTCTCTTTAGTTCATCACTCTGCTAGAAGAATCGGGATCGATAGAAGTCCAGCCTTTTACTAACACCAATTGGTGTTGGTGAACGTAGTAATTTCAAAAAAATTCCTACGCACACGCAAGATCATGGTGATGCATAGCAACGAGAGGAGAGAGTGTTGTCTACGTACCCTCGTAGACCGAAGCGGAAGCGTTGACGCAACGTAGAGGAAGTAGTCGTACGTCTTCCCGGTCCAACCGATCCAAGCACCGTTACTCCGGCACCTCCGAGTTCTTAGCACACGTTCAGCTCGATGACGCTCCCCGGGCTCCGATCCAGCAAAGCTTCGGGGATGAGTTCCGTCAGCACGACGGCGTGATGACGATGATGATATTCTACCGACGCAGGGCTTCGCCTAAGCACTGCAACGATATGACCGAGGTGGAATATGGTGGAGGGGGGCACCGCACACGGCTAAGGAACGATCACGAAGATCAACTTGCGTGTTCTAGGGTGCCCCCTGCCCCCGTATATAAAGGAGGGGAGGGGAGGGCGCGGCCGGCCCCCATGGGGTGCGCCAGGAGGAGTCCTACTCCCACCGGGAGCAGGACTCCTCTCCCTTGCCTTGTAGGAGAAGGAAGGAGAGAGGGGGAAAGGAAAAAGGGGGGCGCCGCCCCCCCCCTTCCTTGTCCTATTCGGACTAGGGGGGAGGGGGGCGCGGCCTGCCCTGGCCGCCCCTCCTCTTTTCCCTTAAGGCCCATATGGGCCCATTAACCCCCGGGGGGGGTTCCGGTAACCCCCCGGTACTCCAGTAAAATGCCGATTTCACTCGGAACCATTCCGATGTCCAAATGTAGGCTTCCAATATATCGATCTTTATGTCTCGACCATTTCGAGACTCCTCGTCATGTCCGTGATCACATCCGGGACTCCGAACTAACTTCGGTACATCAAAATGCATAAACTCATAATAACTATCATCGTAACTTTAAGCGTGCGGACCCTACGGTTCAAGAACAATGTAGACATGACCGAGACACGTCTCCGGTCAATAACCAATAGCGGGACCTGGATGCCCATATTGGCTCCTACATATTCTACGAAGATCGTTATCGGTCAGACCGCATAACAATATATGTTGTTCCCTTTGTCATCGGTATGTTACTTGCCCGAGATTCGATCGTCGGTATCCAATACCTAGTTCAATCTCGTTGCCGGCAAGTCTCTTTACTCGTTTCGTAATACATCATCTCACAACTAACATATTAGTTGTAATGCTTGCAAGGCTTTATGTGATGTGCATTACCGAGAGGGCCCAGAGATACCTCTCCGACTATCGGAGTGACAAATCCTAATCTCGAAATACGCCAACCCAACAAGTACCTTTGGAGACACCTGTAGAGCACCTTAATAATCACCCAGTTACGTTGTGACGTTTGGTAGCACACAAAGTGTTCCTCCGATAAACGGGAGTTGCATAATCTCATAGTCATAGGAACATGTATAAGTCATGAAGAAAGCAGTAGCAACATACTAAACGATCGGGTGCTAAGCTAATGGAATGGGTCATGTCAATCAGATCATTCAACTAATGATGTGACCTCGTTAATCAAATAACAACTCTTTGTTCATGGTTAGGAAACATAACCATCTTTGATTAACGAGCTAGTCAAGTAGAGGCATACTAGTGACATTCTATTTGTTTATATATTCACACATGTATTATGTTTCCGGCTAATACAATTCTAGCATGAATAATAAACATTTATCATGATATATGAGGAAATAAATAATAACTTTATTATTACCTCTAGGGCATATTTCCTTCAACTGGGACTTCGAAGAAAGATAAGAGAAATATAGGCATACTCGTGAGCACCGAATTAATAAGAATCAATCGGCCTCCATATGACATGAGTTTGCCCTTCCAGCAACTCAGTTTCTTCTCAAACCGATCCTCGACGCACTTCCATTCTCTGTTTGTCAGCTTACGATGGTGAATGGGTATACCTAAGTACGTGAAAGGTAATGCCCCCAATTCGCATCCGAACAATTGCCTATAAGCCTCTTGTTCCTCATTGGCTCTACCAAAACAGAACAACTCGCTTTTATGAAAGTTAATCTTCAATCCGGTCAATTGTTCAAATAAGCATAACACCAGCTTCATATTTCTCGCTTTTGCCAAGTCGTGCTCCATAAAGATGATTGTATCATCAGCGTAATGCAGGATGGACACACCACCATCAACTAGATGAGGCACCAAGCCACCCACCTGACCGGCCTCCTTTGCCCTACCTATCAGAATTGTCAACATGTCAACCACAATGTTGAACAGAATAGGAGACATTGGATCACCTTGTCTCAGGCCCTTGAGTGTTTGGAAATAATGACCTATGTCGTCATTCACTTTAATTCCAACACTCCCTTTTTGCGTGAAAGATTATACCTGGCGTCGCCAAGCTTCATCAAAACCCTTCATGCGTAAGGCCTGTTGAAGGAAAGGCCATTTGACTTTATCATACGCTTTCTCGAAATCCACCTTGAAAACAACTCCGTCTAGTTTTTTCGTGTGAATCTCATGGAGCGTTTCATGAAGGACCACAACCCCTTCGAGGATGTTCCTGTCCGGCATGAAAGCAGTTTGGGTAGGCTGCACCACAACATGCGCAATCTGTGTGAGCCTATTAGTCCCGACCTTGGTAAAATTTTTGAAACTAACATTAAGAAGACAGATGGGCCTGAATTGCTCAATTCTCACAGCCTCTGTTTTCTTAGGAAGCAGGGTTATCGTTCCAAAATTCAGTTGAAAAAGCTGAAGCTGTCCAGAGAATAAATCATGGAACAACGACAATAGATCCCCTTTAATAATATGCCAGCATTTCTTATAAAACTCAGCCGGGAATCCATCCGGGCCGGGAGCCTTATTATTTTTCATCTGCGTTATGGCCTCAAACACCTCTTTCTCAGAAAAAGGAGCAGCTAAAATATCATTCTCAATAGCAGTAAGTTGAGGAATATCCTTAATCCTAGACTCATTGTAGGATCGAAAGTATGCCTAGAGGGGGGTGATTAGACTACTTGACCAAATAAAAATCTAGCCTTTTCCCAATTTTAGTTCTTGGCAGATTTTAACAACTTAGCACAGGTCAAGCAATCAACCTACACATGCAATTCTAAGAGTATAGCAGCGGAATGTAAAACAATTGCATATGAAGGTAAAGGGAGGAGTTTGAGGGAGCAAACGCAATGTTGACATGGAGATTTTTTATCCGTGGTTCCGATAGGTGGTGCTATCGTACATCCACGTCGATGGAGACTTCAACCCACGAAGGGTAACGGTTGCGCGAGTCCACGGAGGGCTCCACCCATGAAGGGTCCATGAAGAAGCTGTTGGAAATATGCCCTAGAGGCAATAATAAGTTAGTTATTATTATATTTCCTTGTTCATGATAATCGTTTATTATCCATGCTATAATTTTATTGATAGGAAACTCAGATACATGTGTGGATACATAGACAACACCATGTCCCTAGTAAGCCTCTAGTTGACTAGCTCGTTGATCAATAGATGGTTACGGTTTCCTGACCATGGACATTGGATGTCGTTGATAACAGGATCACATCATTAGGAGAATGATGTGATGGACAAGACTCAATCCTAAGCCTAGCACAAAGATCGTTTGCACAAATAACAGGATCACATCATCCAGACTCCTTCATTTGCTGCTTCCGAAGCAGCTATGTACTCCGCTTCACATGTAGATCCCGCCACGAGGCTTTGTTTAGAACTGCACCAACTGACAGCTCCACCGTTTAATGTAAACACGTATCCGGTTTGCGATTTAGAATCGTCCGGATCAGTGTCAAAGCTTGCATCAACGTAACCGTTTACGATGAGCTCTTTGTCACCTCCATATATGAGAAACATATCCTTAGTTCTTTTCAGGTACTTCAGGATGTTCTTGACCGCTGTCCAGTGATCCACTCCTGGATTACTTTGGTACCTCCCTGCTAAACTTATAGCAAGACACACATCAGGTCTGGTACACAGCATTGCATACATGATAGAGCCTATGGCTGAAGCATAGGGAACATCTTTCATTTTCTCTCTATCTTCTGTAGTGGTCGGGCATTGAGTCTTACTCAACTTCACACCTTGTAGTACAGGCAAGAATCCTTTCTTTGCTTGATCCATTTTGAACTTCTTCAAAACTTTGTCAAGGTATGTGCTTTGTGAAAGTCCAATTAAGCGTCTTGATCTATCTCTATAGATCTTGATGCCCAATATGTAAGCAGCTTCACCGAGGTCTTTCGTTGAAAAATTCTTATTCAAGTATCCCTTTATGCTATCCAGAAATTCTATATCATTTCCGATTAGTAATATGTCATCGACATATAATATCAGAAATGCTACAGAGCTCCCACTCACTTTCTTGTAAATACAGGCTTCTCCAAAAGTCTGTACAAACCCAAATGCTTTGATCACACTATCAAAGTGTTTATTCCAACTCCGAGAGGCTTGCACCAGTCCATAAATGGATCGCTGGAGCTTGCACACTTTGTTAGCTCCCTTTGGATCGATAAAACCTTCTGGTTGCATCATATACAACTCTTCTTCCAGAAATCCATTCAGGAATGCAGTTTTTACATCCATCTGCCAAATTTCATAATCATAAAATGTGGCAATTGCTAACATGATTCGGACAGACTTAAGCATCGCTACGGGTGAGAAGGTCTCATCGTAGTCAATCCCTTGAACTTGTCGAAAACCTTTTGCGACAAGTCGAGCTTTGTAGACAGTAACATTACCGTCAACGTCAGTCTTCTTCTTGAAGATCCATTTATTCTCAATTGCTTGCCGACCATTGGGCAAGTCAACCAAAGTCCACACTTTGTTCTCATACATGGATCCCATCTCAGATTTCATGGCTTCAAGCCATTTTGCGGAATCTGGGCTCACCATCGCTTCTTCATAGTTCGTAGGTTCACCATGATCTAGTAGCATGATTTTCAGAATAGGATTGCCGTACCACTCTGGTGCGGATCTTACTCTGGTTGATCTACGAGGTTCTGTAGTAACTTGATCTGAGTTTGTATGATCATCATCATTAACTTACTCACCAATTGGTTTAGACATCACAGAAACTGGTTCCTGTGATGTGCTATTTTCCAATAAGGGAGCAGCTATAGTTACCTCATCAAGTTCTACTTTCCTCCCACTCACTTCTTTCGAGAGAAACTCCTTCTCTAGAAAGGATCCATTTTTAGCAACGAATGTCTTGCCTTCGGATCTGTGATAGAAGGTGTACCCAACAGTTTCTTTTGGGTATCCTATGAAGACACATTTCTCCGATTTGGGTTCGAGCTTATCAGGTTGAAGTTTTTTCACATAAGCATCGCAGCCCCAAACTTTAAGAAACGACAACTTTGGTTTCTTGCCAAACCATAGTTCATAAGGCGTCGTCTCAACGGATTTTGATGGTGCTCTATTTAACGTGAATGCGGCCGTCTCTAAAGCATAACCCCAAAATGATAGCGGTAAATCTGTAAGAGACATCATAGATCGCAACATATCAAGTAAAGTACGATTACGACGTTCGGACACACCATTACGTTGTGGTGTTCCGGGTGGCGTGAGTTGCGAAACTATTCCGCATTGTTTCAAATGTAGACCAAACTCGTAACTCAAATATTCTCCTCCACGATCAGATCGTAGAAACGTTATTTTCTTGTTACGATGATTTTCAACTTCACTCTGAAATTCTTTGAACTTTTCAAATGTTTCAGACTTGTGTTTCATTAAGTAGATATACCCATATCTGCTTAAATCATCTGTGAAGGTGAGAAAATAACGATATCCGCCACGAGCTTCAATATTCATCGGACCACATACATCTGTATGTATGATTTCCAACAAATCTGTTGCTCTCTCCACAGTACCGGAGAACGGTGTTTTAGTCATCTTGACCATGAGGCACGGTTCGCAAGTACCAAGTGATTCATAATCAAGTGATTCCAAAAGTCCATCAGTATGGAGTTTCTTCATGCGCTTTACACCGATATGACCCAAATGGCAGTGCCACAAATAAGTTGCACTATCATTATCAAATCTACATCTTTTGGCTTCAACATTATGAATATGTGTATCACTACTATCGAGATTCAACAAAAATAGACCACTCTTCAAGGGTGCATGACCATAAAAGATATTACTCATATAAATAGAATAACCATTATTCTCTGATTTAAATGAATAACCGTTTCGCATCAAACAAGATCCAGATATAATGTTCATGCTCAACGCTGGCACCAAATAACAATTATTTAGGTCTAATACTAATTCCGAAGGTAGATGTAGAGGTAGCGTGCCGACCGCGATCACATCGACTTTGGAACCATTTCCCACGCGCATCGTCACCTCGTCCTTTGCCAGTGTTCGCTTAATCCGTAGTCCCTGTTTCGAGTTGCAAATATTAGCAACAGAACCAGTATCAAATACCCAGGTGCTACTGCGAGCTCTAGTAAGGTACACATCAATAACATGTATATCACATATACCTTTGTTCACCTTGCCATCCTTCTTATCCGCCAAATACTTGGGGCAGTTCCGCTTCCAGTGACCAGTCTGCTTGCAGTAGAAGCACTCAGTTTCAGGCTTAGGTCTAGACTTGGGTTTCTTCTCTTGAGCAGCAACTTGCTTGCTGTTCTTCTTGAAGTTCCCCTTCTTTTTCCCTTTGCCCTTTTTATTGAAACTAGTGGTCTTGTTGACCATCAACACTCGATGCTCCTTCTTGATTTCTACCTCCGCAGCCTTTAGCATTGCGAAGAGCTCGGGAATCGTCTTATCCATCCCTTGCATATTATAGTTCATCACGAAGCCTTTGTAGCTTGGTGGAAGTGATTGGAGAATTCTATCAATGACGCAATCATCCGGAAGATTAACTCCCAGTTGAATCAAGTGATTACAATACCCAGACATTTTGAGTATATGCTCACTGACAGAACTATTCTCCTCCATCTTGCAGCTATAGAACTTATTGGAGACTTCATATCTCTCAATCCGGGCATTCTGTTGGAATATTAACTTCAACTCTTGGAACATCTCATATGCCCCATGACGTTCAAAACGTCGTTGAAGTCCCGGTTCTAAGCCGTAAAGCATGGCACATTGAACTATCGAGTAGTCATCATCTTTGCTCTGCCAGACGTTCTTAACGTCGTCAGTTGCATCAGCAGCAGGCCTGGCACCCAGCGGTGCTTCCAGGACGTAACTCTTCTGTGCAGCAATGAGGATAATCCTCAAGTTACGGACCCAGTCCGTGTAATTGCTACTATCATCTTTCAACTTTGCTTTCTCAAGGAACGCATTAAAATTCAATGGAACAACAGCACGAGCCATCTATCTACAATTAACATAAACAAGCAAGATACTATCAGGGACTAAGTTCATGATAAATTTAAGTTCAATTAATCATATTACTTAAGAACTCCCACTTAGATAGACATCCCTCTAATCTTCTAAGTGATCACGTGATCCAAATCAACTAAACCATAACCGATCATCACGTGAAATGGATTAGTCTTAAATGGTGAACATCATTATGTTGATCATATCTACTATATGATTCACGCTCGACCTTTCGGTCTCTGTGTTCCGAGGCCATATCTGCATATGCTAGGCTCGTCAAGTATAACCCGAGTATTCTGCGTGTGCAAAACTGGCTTGCACCCGTTGTAGATGGACGTAGAGCTTATCACACCCGATCATCACGTGGTGTCTGGGCACGACGAACTTTGGCAACAGTGCATACTCAGGGAGAACACTTCTTGATAATTTAGTGAGAGATCATCTTATAATGCTACCGTCAATCAAAGCAAGATAAGATGCATGAAAAGATAAACATCACATGCAATCAATATAAGTGATATGATATGGCCATCATCATCTTGTGCTTGTGATCTCCATCTCCGAAGCACCGTCATGATCACCATCGTCACCGGCGCGACACCTTGATCTCCATCGTAGCATCGTTGTCGTCTCGCCTATCTTATGCTTCTACGACTATCGCTACCGCTTAGTGATAAAGTAAAGCATTACAGGGCGATTGCATTGCATACAATAAAGCGACAACCATATGGCTCCTGCCAGTTGCCGATAACTCGGTTACAAAACATGATCATCTCATACAATAAAATTTAGCATCATGTCTTGACCATATCACATCTCAACATGCCCTGCAAAAACAAGTTAGACGTCCTCTACTTTGTTTATTGCAAGTTTTACGTGGCTGCTACGGGCTTAAGCAAGAACCAATCTTACCTACGCATCAAAACCACAACGATAGTTTGTCAAATAGACTCCGTTTTAACCTTCGCAAGGACCGGGCGTAGCCATACTCGGTTCAACTAAAGTTGGAGAAACTGACACCCGCCAGCCACCTGTGTGCAAAGCACGTCGGTAGAACCAGTCTCGCGTAAGCGTACGCGTAATGTCGGTCCGGGCCGCTTCATCCAACAATACCGCCGAACCAAAGTATGACATGCTGGTAGGCAGTATGACTTATATCGTCCACAACTCACTTGTCTTCTACTCGTGCATATAACATCAAACCATAAAAACCTGGCTCTGATACCACTGTTGGTGAACGTAGTAATTTCAAAAAAAATCCTACGCACACGCAAGATCATGGTGATGCATAGCAACGAGAGGAGAGAGTGTTGTCTACGTACCCTCGTAGACCGAAGCGGAAGCGTTGACGCAACATAGAGGAAGTAGTCGTACGTCTTCCCGGTCCAACCGATCCAAGCACCGTTACTCCGGCACCTCCGAGTTCTTAGCACACGTTCAGCTCGATGGCGCTCCCCGGGCTCCGATCCAGCAAAGCTTCGGGGATGAGTTCCGTCAGCACGACGGCGTGATGACGATGATGATGTTCTACCGACACAGGGCTTCGCCTAAGCACTGCAACGATATGACCGAGGTGGAATATGGTGGAGGGGGGCACCGCACACGGCTAAGGAACGATCACGAAGATCAACTTGTGTGTTCTAGGGTGCCCCCCTGCCCCCGTATATAAAGGAGGGGAGGGGAGGGCGCGGCCGGCCCCCATGGGGTGCGCCAGGAGGAGTCCTACTCCCACCGGGAGCAGGACTCCTCTCCCTTGCCTTGTAGGAGAAGGAAGGAGAGAGGGGGAAAGGAAAAAGGGGGGCGCCCCCCCCCTTCCTTGTCCTATTAGGACTAGGGGGGAGGGGGCGCGCGACCTGCCCTGGTGTAACGCCCTCGATGCGGCTATATCTCCCACGTGTCGAAGCACGACTTAGAGGCATAACCGCATTGAGGGCAATGTCGCAAGTGAGGTAATCTTCACACAACCCATGTAATACATAAGGGAAAGAGATACATAGTTGGCTTACAATCGCCACTTCACACAAATCCATGAGTAAAACATTACATCACACAGTTACAATCAGGGCCCGACTACGGAGCCAAAATAAAAGAAGAAACCCCAAAAGCGACAAAGGTCCACGGTCGACCCCAACTGGGCCCACTACTGATCGACTAAAACGAAACAACATAAAGGATAGAATCTCCATCGAACTCCTCCTTGAGCTCGGGTACGTCACCTGCACGGTCTCAGCGGCACCTGCAAACTGGTTTTGGAAGTATCTGGTGAGTCACGAGGACTCAGCAATCTCACACCCGCGAGATCAAGACTATTTAAGCTTAAAGGTGGGAAAGGGGTTTGTGAGGTGGAGCTGCAGCAAGCGACTAGCATATGGTGGCTAACATACGCAAAAGAGAGCGAGAAGAGAAGGCAAAGCACGATCGAACAACTATGATCAATAAGTGATCCTGAACTACTTACGCCAGACATAACTCCAACAACCGTGTTCACTTCCCGGACCCAGCCGAGAAGAGACCATCACGGTTACACACGCGGTTGGTGTATTTTAATTAAGATCAACTTCGGGTTTTCTACAACCGGACATTAACAAATCCCCATCTGCCCATAACCGCGGGCACGGCTTTCGAAAGTTCAAAACCCTGCAGGGTTGTCCCAACTTAGCCCATTATAAGCTCTCGCGATCAACGAAGGATATTCCTTCTCCCCGGGAAGACCCGATCAGTCTCGGAATCCCAGCTACAAGACATTTCGACAGCAATAAAACAAGTCCAGCAAAGCCGCCCGATGCGCCGACATCCTGATAGGAGCTGCACATATCTCGTTCTCAGGGCAACACCGGATGAGCAGTCCGTACAACTAAAACCAGCCCTCAAGTTTCCTTGAGGTGGCGCTGCAAAGGGCTCTAGTTCGGACCAACACTTAGACAAGCATTGGCCCGGGGGGGCTGAAATAAAGATGACCCTCGGGATGCGCGACTCCCAAGGGAAAAAAATAATAGGCTGAGGCAAATGGTAAAACCAATGTTGGGCCTTGCTGGAAAAGTCTTATTCAAAGCGAACTGTCAAGGGGGTCCCATAAATCACCCGACCGCGTTAGGGACGCAAAATCCGGGAACATAATACCGATATGACGGAAACTAGGGCGGCAAGAGTGGAACAAAACACCAGGCATAAGGCCGAGCCTTCCACCCTTTACCAAGTATATAGATGCATTAATAATATAAGAGATATTGTGATATCCCAACAAGTAAACATGTTCCAACAAGGAACAACATCTCCATGTTCCAACAAGGAACAAACATCATCTTCACCTGCAACTAACAACGCTATAAGAGGGGCTGAGCAAAGCGGTAACATAGCCAAACAACGGTTTGCTAGGACAAGGTGGGTTAGAGGCTTGGTTTGACAATATGGGAGGCATGAGAAGCAAGTGGTAGGTATCGCAGCATAGGCATAGCAAAAGAGCGAGCAATCTAGCAAGCAAAGATAGAAGTGATTTCGAGGGTATGGTCATCTTGCCTGAGATCCCGCAAGGAAGAAGAACGAGACCATGAAGAAGACAAACGGACGTAGACGAACGGGTCCTCACAAGCGCGATGATAACGGAATCAACCCGAAGAAGCAACACCGGAAAGAAGCACACAACATAGTAAACAACCAGCACATGAATATGGCATGATGCACAACCAAGTATGATGCATGTCCGGTTTAAAGATGCATGGCATGGCAAAGTGCAACAAACAACACTACAAATTAAGTGGAGCTCAATATGCAACGAGTTGCATATTGACGAAACACCACAACAATTATTTAGTTCTCTCTTGTTTATGTACCCAACAATGTTAAATGTTGATTAACATGGCAAGAGGTGAAGCATAATTAAACTAACTATTTAGGCAAGTTTAAATGAGGCCGGAACAACAAAATAACAAGTCCGGAAACTCCTCATATGCATATATTAGGTTTGGTACTGTTCTGACCTAAAGCATATTTTATTTTTGTTAAACAGGAAAATAAAGTGAAACATGATAATCTATGCATTTTTCTACCCCATTTACATATATAAATTATTAAATTCCGAGTTACGGTTATTTAGTTATGAAATAAATCATTTTAACATGGCATTTAGCAAAATAAATGCAAACAACAATTTTAAGCATTTTAAATGTAGTTACCATGATGCGGATGACAATTTCAAGTTTTATGCAATTTAATGAAAATGTTAACATGAGCATATTATGAAGCATCTGGTCACCATGGCGGAACGAAAGGGGTGCCACGGCAACGAACCCGAAAATGGTGCCACGGGAACGAATCCGAAAATGGTGCCACGGCAACATATCGGTTTCCGGTACTCGTGGAGATACCGATGCAAAAGGAAGTGTGCGGATGCGAGTTGAGCAAGATGGTGGGGTGCTCCCGACTACCGGGTTCCCACGGGTTAGGGCATGGAAACGAGTGACAATTTGGACACGATGAAAACGGTGCATCTCATTCAACACATGCATTCGTTCCACGCGGTCGTTCTCGGCGGTATACCTTCGAAGCGTGCAATCGGGACGGTGCTCGTTCGGTGCAAAGTAGAGGAAGCAGACGTTCTCGCGATGGTAGTCGAAGTAGTGGTACACGCGGAGGTAGTCGAACTTGACGGTTCCGTTACACGGGTCTTCGGCGATAGTAGATGTTCACGTTCGTTTCAGAGAGGTACTTGATGACTCCAACGTCTTCGGGGCGATGGTAGTAGTACACGGTCCACGAGACGTCGATCGTTCGGGGTCCGATTTGCGGGTCTTGCCGACATGAAGGGGTACTTGGCGTTTTGTAGAGGTACTCTCGATCTTGGCGACGGTAGGCGAACTTGGTGGTCCTCGGCGTCATGGAACTTGGCATCCTCTCGGCCTTAGCAGCGAAGAACGAAACACCATGTCGTGGTACTTGGCGCGGTGCAGGAGGAAGCAGGGGTTTGGCGCTGGTTCTCTGCTCCAACGAAGCAGAATGACGGGCGAGCGGAGGCGCGGCCCCCTGGTTCGAAGCAGAGGCGCTGGGGCGTGCTCGTTCCCGAGCAGAACGAGTGGGGCGCCGGCGCGGCTTGAATCAGGAGTTCGACGGCGAGGAAGAGATGGAGGCACAGGGGACGGAGGGCGCGGAGCTTGCTGCTGGTGACGCGGGATCCGGGCGAAGAGGACCTGCTGGATCCGGCGGAGAAGAGGCAGGGCCAGGGCGACGAAGTTGTGGGCCAGCACGGTGGCCTCCATGGCCGGCGGCAGACGAGCTCGCGGGGCCGCGGGGCGAGGCGAAACGGGGCCGGTGTGGTCGCGCACGAGGAGAGGCAGGGTCGCGCGAGGCGGCCCGGTCCACCTGGTGGTCGCCGACGGCGCCGGGTAGCGACGAGGCTCCGGCCTGGTTCCCTTCTCCGGCGAGGGCGGAGCGCGGGGGCAGCGAGAGGGTGACGAGGGGAAGCAGGAGAGGCCATGGACGACGGGCGCGCGATGCCACAGGGAGGAGGCGAGGCGAGCGAGGGGGTTCGGTCGCGAGGGGAGGGAGATGGGGAACGAGGGCGTTGACGGCGCTGAGGGAAAGCGCGAGGAGAGATCGAGAGGAGGGGGTCGGCTCCCTGGCGGCTAGGGTTTGGTCGGTGGGGCGCCGGCTGGGCCTGATGGGCCTTGCTGGACAGGGGTGGCAGGGAGCAGCTGGGCTGGGAGGCCCAGCTAGGCTCTCTCTCTCTAATAAAGAAAAGAAAGAAGAAAAAAAACACAGAGATTAAGAAAGAAAAGAAAGAGGGGGTTAGAGGAAGAAGTTGGACACGCAGACAATTTTCCCGGACTCGCAAAAATATGTTAGGTCCGAGAAAATTAGGAAAGACCAAGATTGAAAGAATAAATTCAAATGGGTGAATAGGAAGTGGAGGTTTGGAAGGTCCAAAAATGTTGAGAGATTAGGTAGAGCTCCGGAAAATGATGAGAAGATAAATGGCACAGTTAGAGGTCAAGAGTTGAGATAACAAAGGCATTGGGATTTTGCAAGTGTGTTATAGTGAATTCCAAAATGGAATATTTATTATAGCTCCCTAATAATATTGGAAGTATATGTTCTAAAGAGAAATCACCATTGTGAATATCCCTCGATTTAAATGGACCGAAGATCCATACGGTTTATACTTGAGTTTTAAAAAGGGGTGCAAGATGCCATGATGCAATGCACATGAAGCAAAGAGATGAGATGCAAGACAAGAACAAAAATGCAAAACAAAAACAAAAACCCAACCATGAAGGAAATATCAAAACGCATCTCCGGAAAAGGCAAGAGTTGGAGTTATGAATATGGAAAGTTGCATCCGGGGCGTTACAACACTCCACCACTACGAGAGGATCTCGTCCCGAGATCTAGGATGGCACCGGAGGAGAAAACGGAAGAGAAAGAGAAGAGGTAAAGCTAAGTTGCTTCTTTGACAAAAGAGTGAAACCAAGGAACCTTGAGAGGTTGAATCAAAATGAAAGAACGAAAACAACGAAGATGAACAAAGTTGAAAACACTCCGTTAGGAAAGAGGAACATGGGATATGACGAGAACCAAAAGGTTTAGTGACACGACAGATAATGAAACCACTCCGGTTAAAACAAGAAGAGAAGGAATAAGAATGGTATAATTTGGGCAGCACTCCGACTGAAAATGGAAGGGATTTGAACATGATCTTGACAAGATAAGAGGATACTTGCTGAAATTAACAACACACTGCCTCCGGAACTATTAAAAGAATGGCACAAGGGGTAAGAAAGATTTCAGACAGTATTCCGGTTGAGAAGGGATGCAAGACTTGATAAGACGAGAGAGCTCGAATGAAAACACGACACTTCGGTTAAATGGATTAGCAAGGAAAAGAATATGATCTTGGCAAAAACGAGATGATGAGTCGAAGAGAGTAACATCACAATGCCTCCGGAACGACAGAATGGAAGTTAGATGGTTGGAAGAAAAGAACGGAGAAGATAATGACAACTTCCACCACAATTGAATTTGAAAGAGCCTCCTTAAAAAGAAGGATTGGACGGAGTTGTTGGGAAACCAACAACGAAAAGAATAAACTTGTAGTGGACTTATGGAAACATCTCAACATTATGAGGTGATAAACGCCACTAACGGAAACCAAAGATTGGATTGGTATCATCAAGGAGACGAGAGACTTATTTCACCGGGAGGACAAATGAAGAACTTGGGTCATTGATAAACACCACAATAGCAACAAACCTTAGGAAATACTTTAGGTGAAATATAACCCAAGATAACTCCAACGAAGAGATAGATTGGTTGAAAAGATCCCTTGAACGAAGAGAAAATGATGGATTTAAATATCTCATTCTTAACAACATGTGAATCATGAGACATGAACTCAACTTATCAACAATGACATAATACCACCTCGAATGATACGGTTGAAAGAATTGCATTTTGGAATGCAAGATGAAGAATACTTGAACTCCTCAAGACAAAACATGTGTTGAAACACCATGTTTATTTTAGAGTATGACTTGACGGATCATACTTCGAGAGAAATCTTGAAGAACAATTGAAGAATGAAAAGAATCATGGGCGAACCACCATGTAGAGCCTCCATGAATAACTCCGGTAATAAAAGGATGATAAAAGGAAAAGAAGTTGAAAACACAAGGTGAACCCTTGCGATGATTTAGATGGAGCTTCGCGACAAGATAAAGCAGAAAACTTGGAACTCCGGAAAAGAAAAGATGAAACAATTGAAACCGAGAATTTTGATGAACCTCCGGAGTAAGGAATTGAATTTAATCGATGAAACAAGAATAAGAATTACATTATGCTTATCCTTCACCAATTTAGATTGATGACAAGCAATGGATTAGGCATACTACTTCTTCTCGTAGAAAAGATTAAGAGAGATATAGCGCAGACTTGAGAAGGTCTTCAAACGAACCACCCGTAGGATTGGAAAGGACGAATGAATCTATATGATAACAAAGGACGAAGGATCTTGAACGAACCACCGTAAGAATTCAAAATGGACGAAGAAAAGATAAAGAAACACCGGGAAGAGTTAGCAAATGAACGAAGATTCTTGAGAGAATTTAGATATAAATGAACGCAGAGGTCCCAAGCTGATTAGAGAATACTTGAATGACGCACCGGTATGATTTGGAGAACGAGAGCTGAAAGCTGAGAATGAGGAATTATGAAATGACGGCCTTCGGGGAAAAGAAATGGAAACAACTCATGAAATGCTCCGGATGGGTATGAAAAGAATTCTCACAATCGAAACAATTATGAGAGAATGGCATCAAGCTAGAACCATGAATCTTGAAGAGAACGGACCAAGATTTAAGGGAAACTCTTCTTCGGTCTTCAAATCCGAGAATGACGACGAGAAACACCACCATGAATTGTTGAGGCACTCCGGAATGAAGAATAGAAAGGTTGAACCAACGATGAAAAGAATTTGCAAGCGATCTTGGAGAAAGACATTTGACTGATGAAAATTCATTCTTACGTCAAACTTTGAAATGAATTTGGGAATAACTCCGGACAAATTAGGAGAGTCAGGTAAGATCCTGGGAAAAGACCTGTGGGTTAGGGCCCACTCAAAAGAAACACCGTTGAACGATTGCTTGAAAAGAGAGATTGCACCGGTTAAATTAAATGGCTTGAATGAGATAACATCCTCAAAAGAACTTGAGTGAAATGAGAATGGAAAGTTGAATCTTCTGAGATATCTTCATCACTCTCGAACAAATGAACAGCGAGAAGTGAATGATTAAGAGATACACCGGCACAAGAAAGCACTTGAAATGAGAAAAGGAATATGATCAACAACGAAAGCTTGAATTGAGTCCACCGGAGTAGAAAAGAATGAAGAATGATAAACTTGAAACTCCTGACCATCTTCATGATAATCACCGGATAAGAACATTGAAGGAAAGAATGAAGAAACTTCCATCAATAAAAAGATACTTGATTGAGAAATCTGATTTCTTGAAGAAAATAAGGGTGGGAGGGCGGGAAAACAAAGGCAACTTGGGTCGGATGAAACAAGCAACGTTGAGAAAAACTGATAATTTTTATCGCAAGATCAATTATCATGCAGGATTGGTATCCACATAGGAATATGAGAACACTGTTTAGGAAAGGTATGGAATCAACACTTGACTTCGAAGCAACTCGAATACCAAAACTCAAAACAAGACAAAGGATTGGCTTGTCAAATAAGCCGGAAACAAACATATGATAGATCCCATGTCGTATCATGTGTCTGTTGGAAAGATATCCTACGAGATACTTGAATTCCCACCTATAAACTCCCGAAACTTTCCGGTTATGCAATCAGGTGTTGGGGATACAGGGGAAGCATAATATCTCACCCAAACTAGCAAATCCTACAACCAGCTGTATCCATCCTTCAACACATAACCAAGAAACCTTCGGAAATCGTCTACCTCAACCTTCGAAAAGCATCCGTTATACAAGTCATGGCAATACCCCCGCACTCGCCACAGTACTGGGCTATCAGGGTTATCTCACCAACAACTGTACAAAAGAGATTTTCGATGTCGGCGTGCTAAACTCAGGTATTCCAAAACCGCAACGATAAAATTATGACAACAACACCTCGGAGCTCAACTCCCCGGGACACTGCTACAACCCCTAAATGTCAGGAGGCAACCAAGACAATGTTGTCATCATAAAACCATTGGAACGATTGTAATATACCCGCGTGATCCTAAAAAATTTTTAGTGAAATTTGAGAAGAGAAGAGTCAAAACTCTACGTCAGGATGCCTTACCAGAAGGTCGAAGGGACTGGGGAGTAAAAAGAATTCCTAAACTCTCCGATATATAATTCCTAAATGACTCAAAACATTTTTCTAAACACAACTCGGCCGCTAAAAACGATCAATCAGTGGGGGCTCCTAAGGTCGGGGAAGGCTCTGATACCAACTTGTAACGCCCTCGATGCGGCTATATCTCCCACGTGTCGAAGCACGACTTAGAGGCATAACCGCATTGAGAGCAATGTCGCAAGTGAGGTAATCTTCACACAACCCATGTAATACATAAGGGAAAGAGATACATAGTTGGCTTACAATCGCCACTTCACACAAATCCATGAGTAAAACATTACATCACACAGTTACAATCAGGGCCCGACTACGGAGCCAAAATAAAAGAAGAAACCCCAAAAGCGACAAAGGTCCACGGTCGACCCCAACTGGGCCCACTACTGATCGACTAAAACGAAACAACATAAAGGATAGAATCTCCATCGAACTCCTCCTTGAGCTCGGGTACGTCACCTGCACGGTCTCAGCGGCACCTGCAAACTGGTTTTGGAAGTATCTGGTGAGTCACGAGGACTCAGCAATCTCACACCCGCGAGATCAAGACTATTTAAGCTTAAAGGTGGGAAAGGGGTTTGTGAGGTGGAGCTGCAGCAAGCGACTAGCATATGGTGGCTAACATACGCAAAAGAGAGCGAGAAGAGAAGGCAAAGCACGATCGAACAACTATGATCAATAAGTGATCCTGAACTACTTACGCCAGACATAACTCCAACAACCGTGTTCACTTCCCGGACCCAGCCGAGAAGAGACCATCACGGTTACACACGCGGTTGGTGTATTTTAATTAAGATCAACTTCGGGTTTTCTACAACCGGACATTAACAAATCCCCATCTGCCCATAACCGCGGGCACGGCTTTCGAAAGTTCAAAACCCTGCAGGGTTGTCCCAACTTAGCCCATTATAAGCTCTCGCGATCAACGAAGGATATTCCTTCTCCCCGGGAAGACCCGATCAGTCTCGGAATCCCAGCTACAAGACATTTCGACAGCAATAAAACAAGTCCAGCAAAGCCGCCCGATGCGCCGACATCCTGATAGGAGCTGCACATATCTCGTTCTCAGGGCAACACCGGATGAGCAGTCCGTACAACTAAAACCAGCCCTCAAGTTTCCTTGAGGTGGCGCTGCAAAGGGCTCTAGTTCGGACCAACACTTAGACAAGCATTGGCCCGGGGGGGCTGAAATAAAGATGACCCTCGGGATGCGCGACTCCCAAGGGAAAAAAATAATAGGCTGAGGCAAATGGTAAAACCAATGTTGGGCCTTGCTGGAAAAGTCTTATTCAAAGCGAACTGTCAAGGGGGTCCCATAAATCACCCGACCGCGTTAGGGACGCAAAATCCGGGAACATAATACCGATATGACGGAAACTAGGGCGGCAAGAGTGGAACAAAACACCAGGCATAAGGCCGAGCCTTCCACCCTTTACCAAGTATATAGATGCATTAATAATATAAGAGATATTGTGATATCCCAACAAGTAAACATGTTCCAACAAGGAACAACATCTCCATGTTCCAACAAGGAACAAACATCATCTTCACCTGCAACTAACAACGCTATAAGAGGGGCTGAGCAAAGCGGTAACATAGCCAAACAACGGTTTGCTAGGACAAGGTGGGTTAGAGGCTTGGTTTGACAATATGGGAGGCATGAGAAGCAAGTGGTAGGTATCGCAGCATAGGCATAGCAAAAGAGCGAGCAATCTAGCAAGCAAAGATAGAAGTGATTTCGAGGGTATGGTCATCTTGCCTGAGATCCCGCAAGGAAGAAGAACGAGACCATGAAGAAGACAAACGGACGTAGACGAACGGGTCCTCACAAGCGCGATGATAACGGAATCAAC
Organism: Aegilops umbellulata; assembly: GCA_032464435.1. NCBI lineage: Eukaryota > Viridiplantae > Streptophyta > Magnoliopsida > Poales > Poaceae > Aegilops > Aegilops umbellulata. Next base: position 341,340,690 of record CP136058.1, read on the forward strand.
CCGAAGAAGCAACACCGGAAAGAAGCACACAACATAGTAAACAACCAGCACATGAATATGGCATGATGCACAACCAAGTATGATGCATGTCCGGTTTAAAGATGCATGGCATGGCAAAGTGCAACAAACAACACTACAAATTAAGTGGAGCTCAATATGCAACGAGTTGCATATTGACGAAACACCACAACAATTATTTAGTTCTCTCTTGTTTATGTACCCAACAATGTTAAATGTTGATTAACATGGCAAGAGGTGAAGCATAATTAAACTAACTATTTAGGCAAGTTTAAATGAGGCCGGAACAACAAAATAACAAGTCCGGAAACTCCTCATATGCATATATTAGGTTTGGTACTGTTCTGACCTAAAGCATATTTTATTTTTGTTAAACAGGAAAATAAAGTGAAACATGATAATCTATGCATTTTTCTACCCCATTTACATATATAAATTATTAAATTCCGAGTTACGGTTATTTAGTTATGAAATAAATCATTTTAACATGGCATTTAGCAAAATAAATGCAAACAACAATTTTAAGCATTTTAAATGTAGTTACCATGATGCGGATGACAATTTCAAGTTTTATGCAATTTAATGAAAATGTTAACATGAGCATATTATGAAGCATCTGGTCACCATGGCGGAACGAAAGGGGTGCCACGGCAACGAACCCGAAAATGGTGCCACGGGAACGAATCCGAAAATGGTGCCACGGCAACATATCGGTTTCCGATACTCGTGGAGATACCGATGCAAAAGGAAGTGTGCGGATGCGAGTTGAGCAAGATGGTGGGGTGCTCCCGACTACCGGGTTCCCACGGGTTAGGGCATGGAAACGAGTGACAATTTGGACACGATGAAAACGGTGCATCTCATTCAACACATGCATTCGTTCCACGCGGTCGTTCTCGGCGGTATACCTTCGAAGCGTGCAATCGGGACGGTGCTCGTTCGGTGCAAAGTAGAGGAAGCAGACGTTCTCGCGATGGTAGTCGAAGTAGTGGTACACGCGGAGGTAGTCGAACTTGACGGTTCCGTTACACGGGTCTTCGGCGATAGTAGATGTTCACGTTCGTTTCAGAGAGGTACTTGATGACTCCAACGTCTTCGGGGCGATGGTAGTAGTACACGGTCCACGAGACGTCGATCGTTCGGGGTCCGATTTGCGGGTCTTGCCGACATGAAGGGGTACTTGGCGTTTTGTAGAGGTACTCTCGATCTTGGCGACGGTAGGCGAACTTGGTGGTCCTCGGCGTCATGGAACTTGGCATCCTCTCGGCCTTAGCAGCGAAGAACGAAACACCATGTCGTGGTACTTGGCGCGGTGCAGGAGGAAGCAGGGGTTTGGCGCTGGTTCTCTGCTCCAACGAAGCAGAATGACGGGCGAGCGGAGGCGCGGCCCCCTGGTTCGAAGCAGAGGCGCTGGGGCGTGCTCGTTCCCGAGCAGAACGAGTGGGGCGCCGGCGCGGCTTGAATCAGGAGTTCGACGGCGAGGAAGAGATGGAGGCACAGGGGACGGAGGGCGCGGAGCTTGCTGCTGGTGACGCGGGATCCGGGCGAAGAGGACCTGCTGGATCCGGCGGAGAAGAGGCAGGGCCAGGGCGACGAAGTTGTGGGCCAGCACGGTGGCCTCCATGGCCGGCGGCAGACGAGCTCGCGGGGCCGCGGGGCGAGGCGAAACGGGGCCGGTGTGGTCGCGCACGAGGAGAGGCAGGGTCGCGCGAGGCGGCCCGGTCCACCTGGTGGTCGCCGACGGCGCCGGGTAGCGACGAGGCTCCGGCCTGGTTCCCTTCTCCGGCGAGGGCGGAGCGCGGGGGCAGCGAGAGGGTGACGAGGGGAAGCAGGAGAGGCCATGGACGACGGGCGCGCGATGCCACAGGGAGGAGGCGAGGCGAGCGAGGGGGTTCGGTCGCGAGGGGAGGGAGATGGGGAACGAGGGCGTTGACGGCGCTGAGGGAAAGCGCGAGGAGAGATCGAGAGGAGGGGGTCGGCTCCCTGGCGGCTAGGGTTTGGTCGGTGGGGCGCCGGCTGGGCCTGATGGGCCTTGCTGGACAGGGGTGGCAGGGAGCAGCTGGGCTGGGAGGCCCAGCTAGGCTCTCTCTCTCTAATAAAGAAAAGAAAGAAGAAAAAAAACACAGAGATTAAGAAAGAAAAGAAAGAGGGGGTTAGAGGAAGAAGTTGGACACGCAGACAATTTTCCCGGACTCGCAAAAATATGTTAGGTCCGAGAAAATTAGGAAAGACCAAGATTGAAAGAATAAATTCAAATGGGTGAATAGGAAGTGGAGGTTTGGAAGGTCCAAAAATGTTGAGAGATTAGGTAGAGCTCCGGAAAATGATGAGAAGATAAATGGCACAGTTAGAGGTCAAGAGTTGAGATAACAAAGGCATTGGGATTTTGCAAGTGTGTTATAGTGAATTCCAAAATGGAATATTTATTATAGCTCCCTAATAATATTGGAAGTATATGTTCTAAAGAGAAATCACCATTGTGAATATCCCTCGATTTAAATGGACCGAAGATCCATACGGTTTATACTTGAGTTTTAAAAAGGGGTGCAAGATGCCATGATGCAATGCACATGAAGCAAAGAGATGAGATGCAAGACAAGAACAAAAATGCAAAACAAAAACAAAAACCCAACCATGAAGGAAATATCAAAACGCATCTCCGGAAAAGGCAAGAGTTGGAGTTATGAATATGGAAAGTTGCATCCGGGGCGTTACACCTGGCCGCCCCTCCTCTTTTCCCTTAAGGCCCATATGGGCCCATTAACCCCCGGGGGGGTTCCGGTAACCCCCCGGTACTCCAGTAAAATGCCGATTTCACTCGGAACCATTCCGATGTCCAAATGTAGGCTTCCAATATATCGATCTTTATGTCTCGACCATTTTGAGACTCCTCGTCATGTCCGTGATCACATCCGGGACTCCAAACTAACTTCGGTACATCAAAATGCATAAACTCATAATAATTGTCATCGTAACTGTAAGCGTGCGGACCCTACGGTTCGAGAACAATGTAGACATGACCGAGACACGTCTCCAGTCAATAACCAATAGCGGGACCTGGATGCCCATATTGGCTCCTACATATTCTACGAAGATCTTTATCGGTCAGACCGCATAACAATATATGTTGTTCCCTTTGTCATCGGTATGTTACTTGCCCGAGATTCGATCGTCGGTATCCAATACCTAGTTCAATCTCGTTGCCGGCAAGTATCTTTACTCATTTCGTAATACATCATCTCACAACTAACATATTAGTTGTAATGCTTGCAAGGCTTTATGTGATGTGCATTACCGAGAGGGCCCAGAGATACCTCTCCGACTATCGGAGTGACAAATCCTAATCTCGAAATACGCCAACCCAACAAGTACCTTTGGAGACACCTGTAGAGCACCTTAATAATCACCCAGTTACATTGTGATGTTTGGTAGCACACAAAGTGTTCCTCCGATAAACGGGAGTTGCATAATCTCATAGTCATAGGAACATGTATAAGTCATGAAGAAAGCACTAGCAACATACTAAACGATCGGGTGCTAAGCTAATGGAATGGGTCTTGTCAATCAGATCATTCAACTAATGATGTGACCTCGTTAATCAAATAACAACTCTTTGTTCATGGTTAGGAAACATAACCATCTTTGATTAACGAGCTAGTCAAGTAGAGGCATACTAGTGACATTCTATTTGTTTATATATTCACACATGTATTATGTTTCCGGCTAATACAATTCTAGCATGAATAATAAACATTTATCATGATATATGAGGAAATAAATAATAACTTTATTATTACCTCTAGGGCATATTTCCTTCAACTGGGACTTCGAAGAAAGATAAGAGAAACATAGGCATACTAGTGAGCACCGAATTAATAAGAATCAATCGGCCTCCATATGACATGAGTTTGCCCTTCCAGCAACTCAGTTTCTTCTCAAACCGATCCTCGACGCACTTCCATTCTCTGTTTGTCAGCTTACGATGGTGAATGGGTATACCTAAGTACGTGAAAGGTAATGCCCCCAATTCGCATCCGAACAATTGCCTATAAGCCTCTTGTTCCTCATTGGCTCTACCAAAACAGAACAACTCGCTTTTATGAAAGTTAATCTTCAATCCGGTCAATTGTTCAAATAAGCATAACACCAGCTTCATATTTCTCGCTTTTGCCAAGTCGTGCTCCATAAAGATGATTGTATCATCAGCGTAATGCAGGATGGACACACCACCATCAACTAGATGAGGCACCAAGCCACCCACCTGACCGGCCTCCTTTGCCCTACCTATCAGAATTGTCAACATGTCAACCACAATGTTGAACAGAATAGGAGACATTGGATCACCTTGTCTCAGGCCCTTGAGTGTCTGGAAATAATGACCTATGTCGTCATTCACTTTAATTCCAACACTCCCTTTTTGCGTGAAAGATTATACCTGGCGTCGCCAAGCTTCATCAAAACCCTTCATGCGTAAGGCCTGTTGAAGGAAAGGCCATTTGACTTTATCGTACGCTTTCTCGAAATCCACCTTGAAAACAACTCCGTCTAGTTTTTTTCGTGTGAATCTCATGGAGCGTTTCATGAAGGACCACAACCCCTTCGAGGATGTTCCTGTCCGGCATGAAAGCAGTTTGGGTAGGCTGCACCACAACATGCGCAATCTGTGTGAGCCTATTAGTCCCGACCTTGGTAAAATTTTTGAAACTAACATTAAGAAGACAGATGGGCCTGAATTGCTCAATTCTCACAGCCTCTGTTTTCTTAGGAAGCAGGGTTATCGTTCCAAAATTCAGTTGAAAAAGCTGAAGCTGTCCAGAGAATAAATCATGGAACAACGACAATAGATCCCCTTTAATAATATGCCAGCATTTCTTATAAAACTCAGCCGGGAATCCATCCGGGCCGGGAGCCTTATTATTTTTCATCTGCGTTATGGCCTCAAACACCTCTTTCTCAGAAAAAGGAGCAGCTAAAATATCATTCTCAATAGCAGTAAGTTGAGGAATATCCTCAATCCTAGACTCATTGTAGGATCGAAAGTATGCCTAGAGGGGGGTGATTAGACTACTTGACCAAATAAAAATCTAGCCTTTTCCCAATTTTAGTTCTTGGCAGATTTTAACAACTTAGCACAGGTCAAGCAATCAACCTACACATGCAATTCTAAGAGTATAGCAGCGGAATGTAAAACAATTGCATATGAAGGTAAAGGGAGGAGTTTGAGGGAGCAAACGCAATGTTGACATGGAGATTTTATATCCGTGGTTCCGATAGGTGGTGCTATCGTACATCCACGTCGATGGAGACTTCAACCCACGAAGGGTAACGGTTGCGCGAGTCCACGGAGGGCTCCACCCACGAAGGGTCCACGAAGAAGCTGTTGGAAATATGCCCTAGAGGCAATAATAAATTAGTTATTATTATATTTCCTTGTTCATGATAATCGTTTATTATCCATGCTATAATTGTATTGATAGGAAACTCAGATACATGTGTGGATACATAGACAACACCATGTCCCTAGTAAGCCTCTAGTTGACTAGCTCGTTGATCAATAGATGGTTACGGTTTCCTGACCATGGACATTGGATGTCGTTGATAACGGGATCACATCATTAGGAGAATGATGTGATGGACAAGACCCAATCCTAAGCCTAGCACAAAGATCGTGTAGTTCATATGCTAAAGCTTTTCTAATGTCAAGTATCATTTCCTTAGACCATGAGATTGTGCAACTCCCGGATACCGTAGGAATGCTTTGGGTGTACCAAACGTCACAACATAACTGGGTGGCTATAAAGGTACACTACAGGTATCTCCGAAAGTGTCTGTTGGGTTGGCACGAATCGAGACTGGGATTTGTCACTCCGTGTGACGGAGAGGTATCTCTGGGCCCACTCGATAGGACATCATCATAATGTGCACAATGTGATCAAGGAGTTGATCACGGGATGATGTGTTATGGAACGAGTAAAGAGACTTGCTGGTAACGAGATTGAACAAGGTATCGAGATACCGATGATCGAATCTCGGGCAAGTGCAATACCGCTAGACAAAGGGAATTGAATACGGGATTGATTGAATCCTCGACATGGTGGTTCATCCAATGAGATCATCATGGAACATGTGGGAGCCAACATGGGTATCCAGATCCCGCTGTTGGTTATTGGCCGAAGAGTTGTCTCGGTCATGTCTACATGGTTCCCGAACCCGTAGGGTCTACACACTTAAGGTTCGGTGACGCTAGAGTTGTTATGGGAAATAGTATGTGGTTACCGAAGGTTGTTCGTAGTCCCGGATGAGATCCCGGACATGACGAGGAGCTCCGGAATGGTCCGGAGGTGAAGATCGGTATATTGGACGAAGGGTATTGGAGTCCGGAATTGTTCTGGGGGTACCAGGTGATGACCAGCGTGTCCGAAAGGGGTTCCGGAGGCCCCGGCAAGCGTTGGGGGGCCTTATGGGCCAAGGGGAGAGGGCACATCAGCCCACTAAGGGGATGAGCGCCCCTCCTAACCCCATCTCACGTAACCAGAGAGGTGGGGGCGCCACCCCTAGGGAAGCCGCCCATCTCGACTTGGGGGGCAAGTTTCCTAGGGGGTGGGGGCGCCCAAACCCATCTAGGGTTTCCCCTGTGGCTGCCGCCCCTCCCCTAGGGAACCCTAGGGCGCCTCCCCCTCCTCCCTTACCCCTATATATAGTGAGGAAGAGAGAGGGCAGCCGCACCCTTCCCCTGGTGCAGCCCTCTCCCTCCTCCAACACCTCGTCTTCCTCCGTAGTGCTTGGCGAAGCCCTGCAGGAGAACCACGAACTCCATCACCACCATGCCGTCGTGCCGTCGGAGTTTTCCCTCAACTTCTCCTCTCCCCTTGCTGGATCAAGAAGGAGGAGACGTCCCCGGGCTGTACGTGTGTTGAACGCGAAGGTGTCGTCCGTTCGGCACTAGGATCATCGGTGATTTGGATCACGACGAGTACGACTCCATCAACCCCGTTCACTTGAACGCTTCTGCTTAGCGATCTACAAGGGTATGTAGATGCACTCTCCTTCCCTCGTTGCTAGATTACTCCATAGATTGATCTTGGTGTTGCGTAGAAAATTTTGAATTTCTGCTACGTTCCCCAACAGAAGAAACCTTGTCTATCCCACCATGGTCGTCGCCCACGAAGGACTTGCCTCACTAGGGTAGATCTTCAAGAAGTAGGCGATCTCCTTGCCCTTACAAACTCCTTGGTTCAACTCCACAATCTTGACGGAGGCTCCCAAGTGACACCTAGCCAATCTAGGAGACACCACTCTCCAAGAAGTAACAAATGATGTGTTGATGATGAACTCTTTGCTCTTGTGCTTCAAATGATAGTCTCCCCAACACTCAACTCTCTCTCTCTCTCATAGGATTGGATTTGGTAGAAAGAAGATTTGAGTGGAAAGCAACTTGGGGAAGGCTAGAGATCAAGATTTATGTGGTTGGAATGGAATATCTTGACCACAACACAAGTGTAGGTGGTTCTCTCTCAGAAAATATGTATTGGAAGTGTAGGCATGTTCTGATGGCTCTCTCCACGAATGAAGAGTGGGTGGTGTTGGGGAACGTAGTAATTTCAAAAAAATTCCTACGCACATGCAAGATCATGGTGATGCATAGCAACGAGAGGGGAGAGTGTTGTCTACGTACCCTCGTAGACCGAAGCGGAAGCGTTGACGCAACATAGATGAAGTAGTCGTACGTCTTCCCGGTCCAACCGATCCAAGCACCGTTACTCCGGCACCTCCGAGTTCTTGGCACACGTTCAGCTCGATGACGCTCCCCGGGCTCCGATCCAGCAAAGCTTCGGGGAGGAGTTCCGTCAGCACGACGGCGTGGTAACGATCTTGATGTTCAACCGTCGCAGGGCTTCTCCTAAGCACCGCTACAATATGACCGAGGTGTAATATCGTGGAGGGGGCACCGCACACGGCTAAGGAACGATCACGAAGATCAACTTGTGTGTCTATGGGGTGCCCCCTGCCCCCGTATATAAAGGAGTGGAGGAGGGGAGGGCCGGCCCTCTCTATGGCGCGCCCTAGGGGAGTCCTACTCCCACCGGGAGTAGGATTCCCCCTTTCCTAGTCCAACTAGGAGTCCTTCCATGTAGTAGGAGTAGGAGACAAGGAAGGGGGAAAGAGAAGGGAAGGAAGGAGGGGGCGCAGCCCCTCCCCCTAGTCCAATTCGGACTAGGCTTTGGGGGGCGCGCGGCCTGCCCTAGGCAGCCCCTCTCTCTTTCCCGTATGGCCCAATAAGGCCCAATACTTCTCCCCCGTATTCCCGTAACTCCCCAGTACTCCACAAAAATACCCGAACCACTCAGAACCTTTCCGATGTCCGAATATAGTCGTCCAATATATCGATCTTTACGTCTCGATCATTTCGAGACTCCTCGTCATGTCCCCGATCTCATCCGGGACTCCGAACTCCTTCGGTACATCAAAACTCATAAACTCATAATATAACTGTCATCGAAACCTTAAGCGTGCGGACCCTACGGATCGAGAACTATGTAGACATGACCTCGAACCATTCTCGTTCAATAACCAATAGCGGAACCTGGATGCTCATATTGGCTCCCACATATTCTACGAAGATCTTTATCGGTCAGACCGCATAACAACATACGTTGTTCCCTTTGTCATCGGTATGTTACTTGCCCGAGATTCGATCGTCGGTATCCAATACCTAGTTCAATCTCGTTACCGGCAAGTCTCTTTACTCGTTCTGTAATACATCATCTCGCAACTAACTCATTAGTTGCAATGCTTGCAAGGCTTAAGTGATGTGCATTACCGAGAGGGCCCAGAGATACCTCTCCGACATTCGGAGTGATAAATCCCAATCTCGAAATACGCCAATCCAACAAGTATCTTCGGAGACACCTGTAGAGCACCTTTATAATCACCCAGTTACGTTGTGACGTTTGGTAGCACACAAAGTGTTCCTCCGGTAAACGGGAGTTGCATAATCTCATAGTCATATGAACATGTATAAGTCATGAAGAAAGCAATAGCAACATACTAAACGATCGGGTGCTAAGCTAACGAAATGGGTCATGTCAATCACATCATTCTCCTATGATGTGATCCCGTTAATCAAATGACAACTCATGTCTATGGCTAGGAAACTTAACCATCTTTGATCAACGAGCTAGTCAAGTAGAGGCATACTAGTGACATACTGTTTGTCTATGTATTCACACATGTATTATGTTTCCGGTTAATACAATTCTAGCATGAATAATAAACATTTATCATGATATAAGGAAATAAATAATAGCTTTATTATTTCCTCTAGGGCATATTTCCTTCAGTCTCCCACTTGCACTAGAGTCAATAATCTAGTTCACATCGCCATGTGATTTAACAGCAATAGTTCACATCACCATGTGATTAACACCCATAGTTCACATCGATATGTGATCAACACCCAAAGGGTTTACTAGAGTCAGTAATCTAGTTCACATCGCTATGTGATTAACACCCAAAGAGTACTAAGGTGTGATCATGTTTTGCTTGTGAGATAATTTTAGTCAACGGGTCTGTCACATTTCAGATTCGTAAGTATTTTGCGAATTTCTATGTCTACAATGCTCTGCACGGAGCTACTCTAGCTAATTGCTCCCATTTTCAATATGTATCCAGATTGAGACTTAGAGTCATCTAGATCAGTGTCAAAACTTGCATCGACGTAACCCATTACGACGAACCTTTTGTCACCTCCATAATCGAGAAACATATCCTTATTCCATTAAGGATAATTTTGACCGCTGTCCAGTGATCTACTCCTAAATCACTATTCTACTCCCTTGCCAAAATCAGTGTAGGGTATACAATAGATCTGGTACACAGCATGGCATACTTTATAGAACCAATGGCCAAGGCATAGGGAATGACTTTCATTCTCTTTCTATCTTCTGCCGTGGTCGGATTTTGAGTCTTACTCAACTTCACACCTTGTAACACAGGCAAGAACTCTTTATTTGACTGTTCCATTTTGAACTACTTCAAAATTTTGTCAAGGTATGTACTCATTGAAAAAAAACTTATCAAGCGTTTTGATCTATCTCTATAGATCTTGATGCTCAATATGTAATCAGCTTCACTGAGGTCTTTCTTTGAAAAACTCCTTTCAAACACTCCTTTATGCTTTGCAGAATAATTCTACATTATTTCCGATCAACAATATGTCATTCACATATACTTATCAGAAATGCTGTAGTGCTCCCACTCACTTTCTTGTAAATACAGGCTTCACCGCAAGTCTGTATAAAACTATATGCTTTGATCAACTTATCAAAGCGTATATTCCAATTCCGAGATGCTTGCACCAGTCCATAGATGGATCGCTGGAGCTTGCATATTTTGTTAACACCTTTAGGATTGACAAAACCTTCTGGTTGCATCATATACAACTCTTCTTTAAGAAATCCATTAAGGATTGCAGTTTTGTTATCCATTTGCCAGATTTCATAAAATGTGGCAATTGCTAACATGATTCGGACAGACTTTAGGCATCGATACTAGTGAGAAAATCTCATCATAGTCAACACCTTGAACTTTGTCAAAAACCTTTTTCGACAAGTCTAGCTTTGTAGATAGTAACACTACTATCAGCGTCCGTCTTCCTCTTGAAGATCCATTTATTTTCTATGGCTTGCCGGTCATCGGGCAAGTCAACCAAAGTCCATACTTTGTTCTCATACATGGATCCTATCTCAGATTTCATGGCCTCAAACCATTTCGCGGAATCTGGGCTGATCATCGCTTCCTCATAGTTCGCAAGTTCGTCATGTTCTAGTAACATGACTTCCAGAACAGGATTACCTTACCACTCTGGTGCGGATCTCACTCTGGTTTACCTACGAGATTTGGTAGTAACTTGATCTGAAGTTACATGATCATCATCATTAGCTTCCTCACTAATTGGTGTAGTAGTCACAAGAACAGATTTCTGTGATGAACTACTTTCCAATAAGGGAGATGGTACAATTACCTTATCAAGTTTTTCTACTTTCCTCCCACTCACTTCTTTCGAGAGAAACTCCTTCTCTAGAAAGGATCCATTCTTAGCAACAAATATCTTGCCTTTGGATCTGTGATAGAAGGTGTACCCAATAGTTTCCTTTGGGTATTCTATGAAGACGCATTTCTCCGATTTGGGTTCGAGCTTATCAGGATGAAACTTTTTCACATAAGCATCGCAACTCCAAACTTTAAGAAACGACAACTTTGATTTCTTGCCAAACCACAGTTCAGATTGTGTCGTCTCAACGGACTTAGATGGTGCCCTATTTAACGTGAATGCAGCTGTCTCTAATGCATAACCCCAAAATGATAGTGGTAAATTGGTAAGAAACATCATAGATTGCACTATATCCAATAAAGTACGGTTATGACGTTCGGACACACCATTACGCTGTGGTGTTCCAGGTGGCATGAATTTGTGAAACTATTCCACATTGTTTTAATTGAAGACCAAACTCGTAACTCAAATATTTGTCTCCGCGATCAGATCGTAGAAACCTTATTTTCTTGTCACGATGATTTTCCATTTCACTCTGAAATTCTTTGAACTTTTCAAATGTTTCAGACTTATGTTTCATCAAGTAGATATACCCATATCTTCTCAAATCATCTGTGAAGGTCAGAAAATAATGATACTTGTCGCGAGCCTTAATATTCATCGGACCACATACATCAGTATGTATGATTTCCAACAAATCTGTTGTTCGCTTCATTGTTTCGGAGAACGGAGTTTTAGTCATCTTGCCCAAGAGGCATGGTTCGCAAGCATCAAGTGATTTATAATCAAGTGATTCCAAAATCCCATCAGCATGGAGTTTCTTCATGCGCTTTACACCAATATGACCTAAACGTCAGTGCCACAAATAAGTTGCACTATCATTATTAACTCTGCATCTTTTGGTTTCAACATTATGAATATGTGTATCATTACTATCGAGATCCAACAAATCATTTTCGTTGGTGTGTATGAACATAGAAGGTTTTATTCATGTAAATAGAACAACAATTGTTTTCTAACTTAAATGAATAACTGTATTGCAATAAACATGATCAAATCATATTCATGCTCAACGCAAACACCAAATAACACTTATTTAGGTTCAACACTAATCTCGAAAGTATAGGGAGTCTGCGATGATGATCATATCAATCTTGGAACCACTTCCAACACATTGTCACTTCACCCTTAACTAGTCTATGTTCATTCTGCAACTCCCGTTTTGAGTTACTACTCTTAACAACTGAACCAGTATCAAATACCGAGGGGTTGCTACGAACACTAGTAAAATACACATCAATAATCTGTATATCCAATATACCTTTGTTCACTTTGCCATCCTTCTTATCCACCAAATACTTGGGGTAGTTCCGCTCCCAGTGACCAGTCCCTTTGCAGTAGAAGCACTTAGTCTCAGGCTTAGGTCCAGACTTGGTCTTCTTCACTTGAGCAGCAACTTGGTTGCCGTTCTTTTTGAAGTTCCCCTTCTGCCCTTTGTCCTTTTCTTGAAACCAGTGATCTTGTCAACCATCAACACTTGATGTTTTTCTTTGATTTCTACCTTTGCCGATTTTAGCATCGCGAAGAGCTTGGGAATAGTTTCCGTTATCCCTTGCATATTATAGTTCATCACGAAGTTCTACTAACTTGGTGATGGTGACTAGAGAATTCTGTTAATCACTATCTTATCTGTAAGATTAACTCCCACTTGATTCAAGCGATTGTAGTACTCAGACAATATGAGCACATGCTCACTGCTTGAGCTATTCTCCTCCATCTTTTAGCTATAGAACTTGTTGGAGACTTCATATCTCTCAACTCGGGTATTTGCTTGAAATATTAAATTCAACTCCTGGAACATCTCATATGGTCCATGACGTTCAAAACGTCTTTGAAATCCCGATTCTAAGCCGTTAAGCATGGTGCACTAAACTATTAAGTAGTCATCATATTGAGCTAGCCAAACGTTCATAACGTCTGCATCTGCTCCTGCAATAGGTCCGTCACCTAGCGGTGCATCAAGGACATAATTCTTCTGTGCAGCAATGAGGATAAACCTCAGATCACGGATCCAATCCGCATCTTTGCTACTAACATCTTTCAACTTAGTTTTCTCTAGGAACATATCAAAATAAACACAGGGAAGCAACAACGCGAGCTATTGATCTACAACATAGATATGCTAATACTACCAGGACTAAGGTCATGATAAATTAAAGTTCAATTTAATCATATTACTTAAGAACTCCCACTTAGAAAGACATCCCTCTAATCTTCTAAGTGATCACGTGATCCAAATCAACTAAACCATAACCGATCATCACGTGAAATGGAGTAGCTTTCAATGGTGAACATCACTATGTTGATCATATCTACTATATGATTCATGCTCAACCTTTCGGTCTCTGTGTTCCGAGGCCATATCTGCATATGCTAGGCTCGTCAAGTTTAACCTGAGTATTCTGCGTGTGCAAAACTGGCTTGCACCCGTTGTAGATGGACGTAGAGCTTATCACACCCGATCATCACGTGGTGTCTGGGCACGACGAACTTTGGCAATGGTGCATACTCAGGGAGAACACTTCTTGATAATTAGTGAGAGATCATCTTAAAATGCTACCGTCAATCAAAGCAAGATAAGATGCATAAAAGATAAACATCACATGCAATCAATATAAGTGATATGATATGGCCATCATCATCTTGTGCTTGTGATCTCCATCTCCGATGCACCGTCATGATCACCATCGTCACCGGCGCGACACCTTGATCTCCATCGTAGTATCGTTGTCGTCTCGCCAATCTTATGCTTCTACGACTATCGCTACCGCTTAGTGATAAAGTAAAGCATTACAGGGCGATTGCATTGTATACAATAAAGCGACAACCATATGGCTCCTGCCAGTTGCCGATAACTCGGTTACAAAACATGATCATCTCATACAATAAAATTTAGCATCATGCCTTGACCATATCACATCACAACATGCCCTGCAAAAACAAGTTAGACGTCCTCTACTTTGTTTGTTGCAAGTTTTACGTGGCTGCTACGGGCTTAAGCAAGAACCAATTTTACCTACGCATCAAAACCACAACGATAGTTTGTCAAGTTGGTGCTGTTTTAACCTTCGCAAGGACCGGGCGTAGCCACACTCGGTTCAACTAAAGTTGGAGAAAGTGACACCCGCCAGCCACCTGTGTGCAAAGCACTGCGGTAGAACCAGTCTCGCGTAAGCGTACGCGTAATGTCGGTCTGGGCCGCTTCATCCAACAATACCGCCGAACCAAAGTATGACATGCTGGTAAGCAGTATGACTTATATCGCCCACAACTCACTTGTGTTCTACTCGTGCATATAACATCAAACCATAAAACCTAGGCTCTGATGCCACTATTGGGGAACGTAGTAATTTCAAAAAAATTCCTACGCACACGCAAGATCATGGTGATGCATAGCAACGAGAGGGGAGAGTGTTGTCTACGTACCCTCGTAGACCGAAGTGGAAGCGTTGACGCAACGTAGAGGAAGTAGTCGTACGTCTTCCCAGTCCAACCGATCCAAGCACTGTTACTCCGGCACCTCCGAGTTCTTGGCACACGTTCAGCTCGATGACGCTCCCCGGGCTCCGATCCAGCAAAGCTTCGGGGAGGAGTTCCGTCAGCACGATGGCGTGGTGACGATCTTGATGTTTAACTGTCGCAGAGCTTCGCCTAAGCACCGCTACAATATGACCGAGGTGTAATATCGTGGAGGGGGGCACCGCACACGGCTAAGGAACAATCACGAAGATCAACTTGTGTGTCTATGGGGTGCCCCTGCCCCCGTATATAAAGGAGTGGAGGAGGGGAGGGTCGGCCCTCTCTATGGCGCGCCCTAGGGGAGTCCTACTCCCACCGGGAGTAGGATTCCCCCTTTCCTAGTCCAACTAGGAGTCCTTCCATGTAGTAGGAGTAGGAGACAAGGAAGGGGAAAAGAGAAGGGAAGGAAGGAGGGGGCGCAGCCCCTCCCCCCTAGTCCAATTCGGACTAGGCTTTGGGGGGGGGGCGCGCGGCCTGCCCTAGGCAGCCCCTCTCTCTTTCCCGTATGGCCCAATAAGGCCCAATACTTCTCCCCCGTATTCCCGTAACTCCCCGGTACTCCGAAAAATACCCGAACCACTCAGAACCTTTCCGATGTCCGAATATAGTCGTACAATATATCGATCTTTACGTCTTGACCATTTCGAGACACCTCGTTATGTCCCCGATCTCATCCGAGACTCCGAACTCCTTCGGTACATCAAAACTCATAAACTCATAATATAACTGTCATCGAAACCTTAAGCGTGCGGACCCTACGGTTCGAGAACTATGTAGACATGACCTCGAACCATTCTCGGTCAATAACCAATAGCGGAACCTGGATGCTCATATTGGCTCCCACATATTCTACGAAGATCTTTATCGGTCAGACCGCATAACAACATACGTTGTTCCCTTTGTCATCGGTATGTTACTTGCCCGAGATTCGATCGTCGGTATCCAATACCTAGTTCAATCTCGTTACCGGCAAGTCTCTTTACTCGTTCCGTAATACATCATCTCACAACTAACTCATTAGTTGCAATGCTTGCAAGGCTTAAGTGATGTGCATTACCGAGAGGGCCCAGAGATACCTCTCCGACATTCGGAGTGACAAATCCTAATCTCGAAATACGCCAATCCAACAAGTACCTTCGGAGACACCTGTAGAGCACCTTTATAATCACCCAGTTACGTTGTGACGTTTGGTAGCACACAAAGTGTTCCTTCGGTAAACGGGAGTTGCATAATCTCATAGTCATAGGAACATGTATAAGTCATGAAGAAAGCAATAGCAACATACTAAACGATCGGGTGCTAAGCTAACGAAATGGGTCATGTCAATCACATCATTCTCCTATGATGTGATCCCGTTAATCAAATGACAACTCATGTCTATGGCTAGGAAACTTAACCATCTTTGATCAACGAGCTAGTCAAGTAGAGGCATACTAGTGACATACTGTTTGTCTATGTATTCACACATGTATTATGTTTCCGGTTAATACAATTCTAGCATGAATAATAAACATTTATCATGATATAAGGAAATAAATAATAACTTTATTATTGCCTCTAGGGCATATTTCCTTCAGGTGGAGGGGTATATATAGCCTCCACACAAAATCTAACCGTTACACACAAATCACCAAACTCGGTGGGACCGATTCAGAGAACTTGGTCAGACCGATTTGGTTCATAATGTGACCGTTAGGTGTTTCGGTGGGACCGACACGTCTTACGAAAAGGAAACAGAGAGTTTGCATTGCAATCTCGGTGGGACCGATCGCTCATCTCGGTTTGACCGAAACGTTACGAAAGGAAACAGAGAGATTACAATCCCATCTCGGTGAGACCGAGATCCCTATCGGTGAGACCGAAAAGACTAGGGTTTCTGGCAGTGGCTATGTCAACTGAACTTGGTGGCGCTGGATAGAAAGAATCGGTGGGGCCGAGTTGGACTTTTGGTTTGGGACATATGTGGATATGAGAAAGTAGTGGAGGGTTTTGGAGCATATCACTAAGCATTTTTAGCAAGCACCTCATTAAGCAACACATCATCCCTTCTTAATAGTATTGGCTTTTCTTATAGACTCAATGTGATCTTGGATCACTAAAATAGAAAATGTAGAGTCTTGTGCTTTGAGCTTGAGCCAATCTTTTGTCCTTAGCATTTTGAAGGGTCCACTTTCTAATCCATGCCATGCCAATCATTGAGCTTTCTTGAAATATCTATCTTGAAATAGCATTAGCTCAATGAGCTATATGTTGTTAGGAATTACCAAAACCACCCAGGGATAGTTGCACTTTCACTCATCCAGAGAAATACAGTTATCCTCTAGAGGCCCAAACAACTGCTTGTAATACTCAGTAATGTATAATTTTAGGTTCTCCTGACCTAGAATCGTTCCTTCATCTCGTTCAAGCTGAAAGATCCTCTTCTTTCTGTATTTGCCATTCAAAAGGTGACTTTCAATCAACAGTAAGGTGACTTTCTCATTCAAAAGGTGACTTTCAATTGGATCACTCATGTCCAAGACAATAAATGACTACTACCTCTGTCTAGTATAAGACGTTTTTGTAGTTCAAATTAAATTGCAAAAATGTCTTATATTATGGGATGGAGGGACTACATGTAATCAGTTGTGTATACTGAAGTTTACAAGTTGACGGTTAATTTTCTCATAAAATAGTTGTATGTTCCATCTCCACCATGCACCTTAGCCATGGCAGTCAGTGGCTTGGTGCTGACGAGCCCCTCCCGTCAAACCCTCCCAACTTCCGTCCGCTTCCTCTCCACCTCTTGAGTGGTCACTGTCATCTTCAAGGGCGTTAGATCTGTCATTGCCTATCCAAGTGCCGCTGGCAACGAGGAAGTTGGTAATCGCATCCTCTCCAAAAGCTTTCTTGCCTCCGCGAGAGAGCCCCGGATCTACTCCTCCCACAACAATCTTGGCTTCTTCTCTCGGGCAATGGTGTGAGACCAGTTAGATTGGCGGAGCGAGTTACCATTGATTTGTGTGTCGATTGTCATGTTCATTTCTTGCCTTTGCCTTGTTGTCTCTAAAAAGTGGATTTGACTTGCACATGTTGTATACTTTCATCTGTTTTCTCTATTAATTTATTAGGCAACCAACCTAATTACTTTCTCCGTTCGGGTTTATTGGCACCTCTCATATTTTTTATCTAAGCTTGACCATAGATTTGAAATAGAAGTTGTATCTCATACAAATTGTATTGTTGCATTTGTATTTGAAATAAAGTTTTTGATAATATTGTTTTTGTGGTATGTAACTTATATTTTGCTAGTTAAATCTAAGGCGAAGTTTGATTCAAAATAAGAGGGGTCTAATAAACCCAGAGGAAGGGTGTAATACAACAGGTAAATGCTTTTCTAAAAGAGACACCCAAAGGACATCTTGGTAAATGTTTTGCCTTGGTTTTGAAGGAGAAGGAAATTACCAAGTCGAAATGGTGAATTTTCAGAAGTCAAATCACAAATGGAGCCTATGCTGGGCCATTTTTTTTTTTTTTGACTATGCTGGGCCAGGTTAGAGTGCAGAGCCGCGCCAGGCCACACGGGAGATGAGCTGAACCGTAACGGGCCTAGCCCGAAGTGGCCACAGATCGAGAAATCTCTTCCTCCCCCCTTCGCCGCAAGGAAAAACCTGCTCAAACCCCTCATGGCCGCCGCCCCGTCACCGGCGCCGCCGCGGATCCTCCTCGCCGGCGACGCCCACGGCCGCCTGCACCAGCTCTTCAAGCGCGTCAAATCGGTATCCTCCGCTCCCCAACCTCGCATTCTAGCTGATTTCGTCTTCTCAGTCGTGTATCTGGGCGCGACAGGTGAACCAGTCGACGGGGCCGTTCCACGCGCTGCTCTGTGTGGGCCAGTTCTTCCCGCCCGAGGCCGCCGAGGGGGACAGCCCGCCGGGGGACGTCGCGGACTATCTGGAGGGACGGGCCGCCGTGCCCATCCCGACCTACTTCACCGGCGACTACGGCCCCACTGCGCCTCGCCTCCTCTCGAAGGCCGCTGCTGACGCCCGAGGATTCAACCCCGGTGGCATCGAGATATGCCCCAACCTATTCTGGCTCAGGGGCAGCGCCCTCTTCAACCTCCACGGTCTCTCCCTCCCTCATTTGTTTGTTTAACCGATCTGTCAATAGATTACTTTACCAAGAGTCCTGTTCATTTGCTACATTTTTGTAGCTGATAAACCATTTCATGTGACAGTGTGAGCCGATTTACCTGACAATGAGCATATGAGATCATTTGTATGGCATGCTTATTTTAATTGCCATTGATTGATTTCCCCTTCTGTTTGTAGGTTTATCGGTAGCTTACTTGTCAGGAAGGAAAGGGTTAGGAGGGCCTGGCTGCTACAGCCAGGATGATGTTGATGCCCTGCGGGCTCTTGCCGAAGAGCCAGGGATTGTTGATTTGTTCTTGACATATCCTTTGTTCCATTTTAACATTCTTTTAAATATCTATGAGTGTTAATACCAAGAATTTTTTGTTGTCAATTTTGAAAGCATCAATCATGCATAATTGGTTCCCTTGACGATTATGAGATGTACTAACGAATGGCCAGCTGGAGTGGTGGATGGTGCTGATACTTCTAAGGTGCCTCCTCAGGTCTTGGATCCTCAGGGGTATGATCCTGTTGTTGCCGAATTGGTTGCCGAGATTAAGCCAAGGTTTGGTTTCTAGACTCATATAGTAGCTTAATTGTTGAGACTAGCTTCTCCTTGAAGCACTAATTTGAATTTTTGTAAACGTTGGCATACACTGAGATTTTATGATACCATCCTAGCTTTTCCAAATTTTTTTATTGTGAACCAGAAAACAGTGTGCCAAATTCGCAAAATACGTGACATGATTTGTTTCTTGCAGATATCACATTGCAGGTACTAAAGGTATATTTTATGCAAGGGAACCTTATGTTAATGATTCCTCTCCCCATGTTACCCGTTTTATTGGACTTGCTAATGTGGGAAACAAAGAGAAGCAGGTATACTTACACTTAACAAAATCAACTTGTCCTAAAATACTTTTCTGTGTATACTTCTGTTATGCCACTACATTCTGCCCTTTATTGCTTTCACGGTTTAAGACTTTTCCTCCTGCCATTCAGTTTCAAAAATAAGATCCATTCTTTTGTTCACATATATCTTGTGCTGCTGTTAATTTCTGTTATGTAAATCTTCTGTTGTAATATATTTTTCCAGTGTAAATGTGCTGCTGCACTGATGATCTGTTTAACTATCAAGTCATTAATTGGCTACTCCTTATTGCATATACTTTTCAGAAATTTATTCATGCGATTTCTCCTACTCCAGCATCCACCATGTCCAGTGCTGATATTCATGCGAGACCTCCAAATGCTACTTTATCACCATATGCTGCTCCAGCAAAATCTGTTCATGTTGAAGACACTCCAAAGCGTCCTGCTGAAAGCACTGATTTGCAATATTGGCGTTATGATGTCAAGCGGCAACGACAAGGGCAAACTGATGGAAGTCTATTGTGTTTCAAATATACATCCTCAGGGTCCTGTCCTCGAGGGAGTAAATGCAACTTCAGGCATGATGAAGAAGCCAGGGAACACTGTCAGAGAAATGTCTGTTTTGATTTTCTAAACAAGGGAAAATGTGAGAGGGGCCCTGAATGCAGATTTGCTCACAGCCTTACTGAAGAGGCTGCTGCAAGGGATGCAAAACCCCGTAGGTGAGAGGAGTTGTCCAAATCTCTCTCTCTCTCTCTCTCTCTCTCTCTCATTCTCTCTCTCTCATGCATTCAGTAATCAGTTGTGGTACTCATCCTATAATTTTGTTAACTATAGTGAACGACGACGCGTTGAGAGCAGCTGCTGGTTCTGTTTGTCAAGTCCAGATGTCGAGTCACATCTTGTTATTAGTATCGGAGATGGTTACTACTGTGCGCTCGCGAAGGGACCACTTGTTCCGGACCATGTTCTAGTGATACCAGTTGAACACTTCCCTACTACAATAGCGATGCCTGTGGAACCTGAGGCAGAGCTCAGGAGATATAAGGATTCACTGGGTAAGTATTTTGAGAAACGAGGAAAAGCAGCTGTATATTTTGAGTGGGTTTCACAGCAGTCTCGCCATGCAAACCTTCAGGTAAGGATACCTCTGTAGTATGATTTGTTCCATGCATTTCATTTTTGTTACAGTGGATATTAATCCACCGAATTTCTTTGTGAAGGCTGTCCCCGTACCATTGTCAAAGGCAACTAATGTTAAGAAGATCTTTCACCTAGCAGCCCAACGATTGGGATTTGAATTTTCTGTTGTGAATCCAGGTGCGCCATATTATGTAATTTGTTTATGGCCCGACTTAATGTAAAGGAAAGACACAAACATAAGCACATTTTCAATCCATGCAGCAGGATACATGCATTGTTCTGGTTACCTACTCGTCATTATTTCCAGTTTAAGAAACTTCCAGAAACATATTGATCTTTCCACCAATTATCCTATTGGGCGGCATTTTCTTATTGTGATGCCAATATTACTTCTACATATGATACTGCTACTTTCAGAAAGCCTTCGAATTGTAAACATAGGTTGATCTCGGTCTCATGTCCGTCATGTTCTTATGTTATTTTGTGAGACATATGGGGATTAGATAACTGAAATTAATGGATTGCAAATCATTGTCCTGTGCAAATAGATTTTTCAGCTTGTTCTATCGATTAAATGGTCTTAACTCTGATCACAAGTAAACTATAGCTGTGTATCCTTTTTTTTTAAATAAAAAGTTTGTGCATGTATTCTATTGCTAAGCTCCTTTTTGTTTTGGCTTATGACAGATGGTGCTGCTAACCAAGGTAGAGAACTGTTAAGGTCGCAGTATGACGGCAAATCGGGCTTGTTTTATGTAGAGCTACCAGATGGCACACTACTCTTGCATATAATTGACAGTGGTGAGAAGTTCCCTGCCCAGTTTGGACGTGAGGTATGTCAGAGATGATCATTGATCCATTTTTAGATGATAACCTGATACCTCAGCAACCTAACTTTGTCAATCTTAAGACATACTTCAGTAACTTACTCGGTTAATCTCAAGGCACAACTCGCCTACAAGGCGATGCCTGAAATTGATGTTTGACCAATACACGAGTGCGATCCTACAGCTGCAGCTGAGTCTTTCCTTGTACTTGTGACAGGTATTGGCGGGATTGTTAAGCATGGCAGACCGTGCAGACTGGAGGAACTGTAAGCTTTCCAAGGAAGAAGAAGTTAAGATGGTGGATGATTTTAAGCAAGGGTTCTGCGAGTTTGATCCTGCTGAATGATAACATGCTCAAGCCACCTATCTGTTGGAGGTTGACGATGTATGCCTAATGTTCATGACTTCTTAAGCTAAGCAACTGAGACAAGTCCTAGCGTGTCCCCAACAGGTGAGCCGGGCCATGATCGAAAACCTGCTGCGGATTCATTGTTTTGTAGCTGACCGTTACGAGTATGTAGGTTGGTCAGGTATAACCACAAGAAATGAGAATCGGACTGTCACAAGAAATTTTCATTGATGAGGAAACTGGGCAGTTGATGGTTGAATCCAGCCATTTTTTTCAACCTGCCATTTGAGTCTGTATCGCTTTCCTCTCCCTTTTTTGTTTGAACTCTAGAAAAAAAAACAAAGAAATCTATTGTCATGTACATCTACGACGCACCCTCCATCACGATCCGGCTTTCGTCATAAATTTGTAATAGATGTTCATCTTGGACGAAAAACTGCTTAAACATGTTGAAGGCCTAAGTGACATCACATGGAGTGGGAACTAATACCATTAACCGGTGTCCTCTACAGGAAAAAATCAATAGAAAAAATTGCATGGAAATGTTTACATGGGATCCTTGGTTGCTTTGGAGTTTTGGCAAATCGGCGGTGTAGCTATTGGCGAGAAGCCCTTCATAGGAGGACATCATTGGCCACATGGGTACGTCTATCATAGGTTGTGAAGGGAGGAGACCTCAATGAACATGTGGGGAATGTCTATCATAGGTTTTGAAGGGGTGCACAGGGCTTTGGTTACGCCAGCATGAACCAAGGAGAGGGTACTGCTAAACTTCTCACCGGCTAGGATACAGTGAGAGGGCCAAAGTGTGATAGGATGCGTGGTTGAGACCTAAGACATGGCTAGGTTGAATTAAACATGGATGCGGGATTTGATGTGGACAATCTCCAGGGGACGGTTGGAGCAGTCATCAGGTATCATCATGGAAAGTTCATTACAACCGTCAATGAAAAGATTGTTAGTTGCTTTGACTCATTCACAACGGAGGCAGTTGTAGTGAGGTTTGGAATGAACCTTGCATGTATAGTTGGATACAGTAAGATCGAGGTCTAACTCTGGTATGCAAAGGTTGTTACTGCTCTAATTGATGATTACTCTTTTTTCAGTAGCTTTTGCTATCTTTGATGACTGTCTTATTACGTCGCTTGACCTTACTCATGTCATCTATTATCATTGTAATAGAGAGAAATCAAGTAGCTCATGAACTGTCTAGGATAACTAGATCCTCTCATCCAAATCTCTGGATGGACACCGCTCTGGATGCGGTTATTCCTCTTATGGTAAACGATGCTACGATCCTTATGATTGAATAAAAGAGGAAATGACTGTCAAAAAGAAGAAGGAGATGACACCTTAAGCATTGATTTACCCGACAACATGATCGTAGTTAACACCCTCAGAGAATCCCAACTATTGACTTTTAGTAGTGGTCATCACTCTAAGGGCATCTCCAACAGATTGTATGTTAGCTTGTTGGTAAAATATGTCATGTCATCAACCAACACCTTAACATACAACAACTCCAATGGATTGTATGTAGTTTGCCCAATAGGATGTCAGATAATAAATAAGGTGCTCTCTCATTCTACATTGGAGCTTGTGCAAGGGGTGTTGGTTCATGTACATACAACCTTTCTCTCTTCCCTCATTTATTGTATGACACATCATAAAAAATACTATGTGGCAAAGTCTACCAACAACTATCTTACAACCATTGGAGATGCCCTAACCTGATTGATTTTGTCCTCTTGCATGCTTGCCTAGATTGTAAGGTGATACCTGAAGAGAATGCCATCCCTCAACATAACCTTGTGTGGCGGACTTTCGCTTCTCGATGAAGTTGCTAGAACAAGTAGTGGAAGCTCAAGGGAGGGGGAGGGGGCAGCGCATGCTTTCAAGGGGAGAGTTATTGAGGATGGATCTTGGGAGGAAGGGGATGACACAAACAATACGCGGATGAAGATGACAACTTGCGTTCATAAGGTGGCTTCAAAAAAGTTTGGGGTGACTAGGGGAAGTCAAAACGAAGCTAAAGGCACTTGGTTACGGAACAATGATGTCAAAACAACTACTCCCTCCGTCCGGAAATAGTTGTCATCAAAATGAATAAAAGGAAATGTATCTAGATGTATATTAGTTCTAGATACATTCTTTTCTACCCATTTTGATGACAACTATTTTCGGACGGAGGGAGTATTAAGTAGAAAAAAATTAGTGCCTATACCTGGATTGGGGTCAATATAGAGAAATACAAGGTGGCAAAGAAGACCGCCGGGCATATGAGGATCTCTATTGGCATTTAAATACGAGGGAGACGTAAGGGGCATCTATAAGATTACCAAGATCTGAGAGAGGGAGACGATGGATGTCAACCAATCCAAATGCATCAATGCTGGAGCAAATCGACATTTGGTGAAGGACGAGAAGGTCAATAATAGATGGCGAGGATACTTTGAGAAACTATAAGGTGGAGAGAATGAGAGTTGTGCCATTGAGCTGGATGACTTTTTTGAGGATACCAACATAGTATTTGTGCGACGAATCTATGAGTATGACGTTAGGGAGGCTCTAAAAAGGATGAACGAAGAATGGACCTTGATTGTATCCCGATTGAGTGGACATGCCTTGGAGACATAGCGATAGTATGTCCCAATAAGCTTTCCAAACACATTTTTCGGGAAAACAAGATTCTTGAAGAATGAAGGCGGACTATATTAGTGTCAATCTACAAGAATAAGGGGAATGTTTAAAATTGTACTAATTACTGTGAAATTGATTTGATGAGCCATACAATGAAGCTATGAGAAAGGGTCACTAAATACCACTTAGAAAAATGACAAGCGTGACAAAAAAATCAATTTGATTTCATTCGTGGGAGGTCGACCATGGAAACTATTTACTTGGTACGACAACTTATAGACAGACACAAGGATCAAAGGAAGGACATACATACGATGTTCATTGACTTGGAGAAGCCCCATGATAAGATATCACGTAATATAATGTGGTAGGACTTGGGAAATACACAGTCCCAACAAACTACATTAACCTCATCAAGGACGTGTATCATAATATTGTGACAAGTGTTGAGATAAGTGATAGCGACAGTGATGACTTTCCAATTAAAATAAGCATGCACCAAAGGTCAATTTTGAGCCCTTATCTTTTTTGCTTTGGTAATGGTTGAGGTCACATGGGGTATACAAAGAGATACCCAATGGTGTATGCTCTGTGCAGACAATGTGGCGCTAGTCAACGATAGTAGGATAAGTGTTAATATAGGAAGTTAGAGTTGTGGAGACAGTCATTAGAATCGAAACATTTTAGGCTTACTAGAATTTAAACCGAGTACATGAGGTACATTTTCAGTACTATTAGGCATGAGGAGGAGGAGATCATCCTTGACGGGTAGGCGGTACCTAAAAAGAGACCTGTCGATATTGTGTTCAATGTTGCACAAGAATGGTGATGTCGATGAACATGCGAGCCATGCAGTCAAAGTCGGATGGATGACGAAGTGTCGCCAAGCTTCGTGTGTCCTATGTGACATGAGAATTTCACAAAAGCTAAAAGACATATTCTATAGCGGAAATTCGCAATGGCTCCTAGGTTCATATGCACCCATTGTCAAAATACACATTTCGAAAAGTTGAAAAATTCAAAACAAAAATCCCACATGTATATCCGGACATTTTATATGCGTTCACAAGGTTTCGGTGAAAAATGACGTTTTTTGTGGCTTGTGTAAAAAAGATAAAGAAATGCCTCGTGAATAGTTCGAATGAAGCATCAGAAATTGTCTTTTTTACACAAGCCACAAAAAACGTCGCTTTTCACCGAAATCTTGTGAACGCACATAAAATGTCCGGATATACACGTGGGATTTTTGTTTCGAATTTTTTAACTTTTCAAAATGTGTATTTCGACAATGGGTGCATATGCACCTAGGAGCCAAAACACCGCGTCCATTCTATAGGACATTGATTCAACTTGGGATATTATGTTGGCCAACTAAAAGGTGACATGTTGAGATGGATGTGTTGACCACACAAGAAAAGATCAGGTCTGAAATGTTGATATATGCGATAGAGTTGGGTAGCACCAATTGAAGAGAAGCATGTCCATATTCTCTAAGATGGTTTGGGAATATACAACGTGGGCCTCCAGAAGCGTCAATGCATAGCGGAAGGATAAAATATGCCGATAATGTCAAGAGAGGTTAGTGTAGACCAAACTTGACATGTGAAGAGTCCCTTAATAAAGACTTGAAAGACTCGAATATCACCAAAGAACTAGCCATGGACAGGGTTACCTGAAAGTTAGCTATCCACGTGCTAGAATCATAATTATCATAACTAGGGTTCGAGATCTTATGAGTTTCAACTCTAGTCAATCCCTACTATTTTAGGGAATCTAGCCTATCTCAACTTGTTTGGGATTGAAAGACGTTGTTGTTGTTATTTGCAAGAAGCTCATTATTGCATTTGGGTGGATAATCCTCTTGCTTTTATTACATCACTATTAACTAGCGATATAAGTATAATTCTTCTTTGTTCTCTAAAACTGGCTCCTAAGTCCTAATGCAAAATCATGTTAAGCCACATCGTTTTAAAAGAAGTTGTAGAATTGTATTGAGAATCAATCAAGGCCAAGATCTTGGCAATTGGACCCATGAACAGTCATATCCTTCATTGAAAAGATATACTCATGCCCTTTGGTGAAAAGATGTCTCTTCATGAAAAGACATTGGTAAAAAGATGTCTCTTTGTTGAAAGGCACTTTTCTTAATAAAAATACATCTCTTCATTAAAAGACATTGCTGAAAAGATGTCTCTTCGCGTAAGGACACGTTCCTTGATAAAAATACATCTCTTCACTAAAAGACATATTGTAAAATAAATTAAAGGAAAAAAATATTGGATTAACATGTTACAAAAATTATTTATACTTCCAAAAAATGCGGCAATCGAGATTGTCTTAATTGAGTTAGAAAACTATGTACCAAACATAATCATTTGAATTTGTTAATGCATCCTGATGATATTGAAACTCAACTCGTTTAAAAATATATTTTATATGTATATAATTTTAAACGTTTTCACTATATAACAATACCTGGTACAAAAGTGTCGGCGTTAAAAATAAGAAAAAAGTTGCGAGATGAGCATAGCTCAGATGGTTAGGTTCCTTATGCTGACATAAGCATTAATGACCGCATTTTTCTGGATCTATTTCAGACTCTTTAGTGATGTTTGTTTCAGGGGAGGAGATGTTTCGGTCGACTATACCGTGTTAAATAATAATAATAATAAAAAAGTTGACACGATAGCTTTCTCCCCAAAAGGAAAACCGAGAGTTGATTGATCCGAGGGACACCCTTCCCTGAAAAAAACAGATCCGAGGGACGCCCTAACGGCACTCACCGTGTGGATCAATTCAAAAACTGAACAAACCCTCGGTATAAGATTTGTTGTAACAACTCAACAAACCCTCGAACGGCATTACGAATTCAAGTACTTCTGGATCGAAATGGCCCGTTGACTGTTGATGATGTTATAGCCACGTGCCCGCGAGTTTGTCGGGCACGCGGGCGCAGGAGGCACGACCAATTCCACTCGGCAGCCGCACGTAGCTTAGCCACAGGAAGCTTCCTGCTACGGGAACGTAGCCTTCTCTTCTGTGTCCAACTTTTCTTCTTCTTCTTCGGACGGAAAATGTCTGCATGGCGTTTGCATGGATAAGTTTGGTTCAACAAGCCTCCTTTTATTAGGCACCGATCGCGCCGAGTGAGGAGGTAGCCTCCTCTTCCTCCTCCCCTCCTCTCCTTCCGGCCGATGCCTACGACGACGGACGGGGCCGACGCCCCCGACCTCGCCGGCCGCGCAATGACCCGCTCCTCCTCCTCCTCCAGCCCACCGCCAGCCGCGTGCCACCTCCAGATCACAACTGCTGCCACCACCGCCGCGACCGCAAACACCTCCGCCAATCCCTCCTCCCCCGTCGCCCAGTCCTCCTCCTCCTCCTCCCGCGTCGCCGGAGCCGCCGCCGGGTCCGGGCAGAACCAGGCCTGCGCGGCCTGCAAGTACCAGCGCCGCAAGTGCAACCCGGACTGCCCGCTCGCCCCTTACTTCCCCGCCGACCAGCAGCGCCGCTTCCTCAACGCGCACCGCCTCTTCGGCGTCGGCCACATCCAGGCCACGCTCCGGGAGACCCCGCCCGACCTGCACACCGACGCCATGCGCGCGCTCATCTTCCAGGCCGAGGCCCGGGCCTACGACCCCGTCGGGGGCTGCTGCCGCATCATCCTCGACTACGAGAGGCAGCTCGGCCTCGCGCAGGCCGAGCTCGCCGCGCTCCTACGCCACCTCGATCTCTGCCGCCACCAGGCCGCCGCCGCCGCCATCGCCCAGGACGCGCTCGTCAACGACCCAGGGATGCTGCTGCTTGCCCCCGGGCCCAACCCGGCCGATGTCCAGGACGGTGTCGCCGCTCTCGACCCGCTCTACGCCGGCCACGAGATCAGCAATGGCCAGGCTAACCACCACGACCACGATCATTATCTGGTCGGCGCCGCGGACCAGCTGCAGCTGCAGCCGCAGAAGCACCAGCCGTACGACTACTTCTACTACGACGGGCCGGCGGCCGTCGACGAGACCAGCAGCCACGCTTGGAGCAATGCCGGCAACGTGCAGCAGCAGTACGGAAATGGCGTCAAGGCCGAATCTCCGGTGGCGCTCGACGATCAGATCGAGACACAGTTCGTCGGCGTTTTCGATGCGAAGCCAGAGATAGCAGCATCATCATCAGTCGCCGTCATGGAACACGACGACGGCGGCGGTGGCGCCAGCTTCGACCACCGCCACCTGGAGCAGAAGGTGGTGGCCACCGTGGTGAAAAATGAACGGCTTGACCACCAGGCGGCGGCGCACATGGCAGCAGAGTCGTCCTCGCGCTGCCAGCTGGAGCTAGGGTTCTCTTCCTTCTGATGCATGGTAGATTTCATCCATCCATGACCATGCAAAGGCTGGAACGGCACGTGGTGGACATATATAGACCCCTTTTGGGCGAGGCACAGCTTCTGTTCTTCACCCCATTTCAACAGGGTTAAGAAATGCTTCTTCTCTGTTGCATTTCTCAATTTAGATTCCACGTAGTGTTAGTTAATTCAGCTAGCTCTAGCTAATAATCCTTAGCTTTAGGTCACAGATTAGTTACAATAATATTCCTCACCATTGGTTATGCGAGGAAAATAATAATTAGTTAGTGCTGTTGATAAAATATTTGTACTCCATCTTTTTAGTTAGTATCTATGAAAGGAGTAGCTCGTTTTGGACTACAAAAATATACCGTGTCATTTTTTTCCATGAGAAGGGGTAATATTTTGCAACACATGTATTGATGAACTTTTTCACAAAGGCACATTTCAAGTTCACTCCTTTAGTCCCCTAAAAAAAATCACTCCTTTCGTAAATTTACAATCACTCCCATCGAATACTTGTAATCTAGTTCAAAGTTTATTTTCATGCCGGCCTTATTGGAG
Source organism: Aegilops umbellulata (assembly GCA_032464435.1). Lineage (NCBI taxonomy): Eukaryota > Viridiplantae > Streptophyta > Magnoliopsida > Poales > Poaceae > Aegilops > Aegilops umbellulata. The sequence continues at coordinate 341,370,190 of CP136058.1, forward strand.
TAGTTTTGCTGGAAAAGCCGCCTAGATTTTGAATTTGCGGAGAAGCAAGCAAGCGCCGGGGCGCATCAACTAGGCCGCCTAAGGCGGCGCCGGGGCGAGCGGTAGCGAGGCCCATGGACGCCGGCAAGGCCTTGGCCAAGAACAAGTTGTAGCCGGCGGTAGCCAGCAGAGGCGAGTATGAAAGCATGATGATACAAGGCCAAGGGTGCAAGCTCGCCAGTTTAGAGGGATGCACGTGGGCGACACCAGCACGATTGTGGGCGGCAGTGAGGGGAAGGCGGGCCGCGAGGCTGGTGCGGAAGCGCCACCGGTTGCAGAGGGCCGAGGCAGGCAGTTTGGCCGTTGGTCCGTGGGGTGGTTTGGGGAACCAGAAGAACAGAGAGGGCGGAAGGTTGAAGAAGGCCATCTATTAGACGGTTAATAACAAATCAACTGATCTAATTTCTTTTCAGTCAACTGACCCCTAGCCATTCATTTATCATAGCTTCATTAGTCAAGAATATTTGTTAACACGGGCGAGATGATATCGTGGCACTCTTTAAGTTTATCATGCAAATGAATTTCATTGTACAAAGCACATGGCTATAGTAGGTTTGGCATAAACATTGTTTTCGGAGGTAGAAGAAAGTGATCCGGCCCTGAAGTTTTCATCCAATGCCTTAGATCAATTGATTGACACAGATTTTTTTCCAGCCATCCATTAAATGGTGCTCCTATACTTTCTGACTAGTAACAGCACAGTAGAAGACTTCTTCTGTTCTAGTAGCACACATGGAAAATGAATGGGTGTCGCTACTTGAGGGCCAAGCCTCCGAGTGACGTGCAGCCAATATATTCCTCTTAGCTTGATAGAGTGGACAGATACCAGATAAGTACAACATGCAAACGATTCCTCAAAAGGGATATCTACACCAAGTCAGCATAATAACCAAACTTAAGAGAAAAGAAAAGATTTTGGTCGATGGCGATATGATAGCAACGAAGACTCATCCTACTAGATTTTTTTTTGACCAATGTCCTACTCCCTCCGTTCCTAAATATTTATTTTTCTAGACATTTCAAATGAACTATCATATACGGATGTATGTAGACATATTTTAGAGTGTAGATTCACTAATGTTGCTTCTTATGTAGTCACTTGTTGAAATATCTAGAAAGACAAATATTTAGGAACGGAGGAAGTACTAGGTAGTTAGTGTCGAGGCATACTACGCAGTACACACGGCTCAGTTTTTCTTTTCCGAAAAACATGAAGAAATAGGAACAAGATAAATGAAATTCAACTAAAGTAGGGAACAATGTAGCATTAGATGTACACGGTAAATACAGTGTGATGTACATATATGACTTGGTGAGATGAAAACTAATTAATCCTTAATTGATTTTATAACTTTTTGTTATAGATATTTGTAAAAAAATCATCTTGTTACAATAATAATTTGTTCATCTAACTAGTTCAAGTATATAGCATTGTGGTTAGCCGGGTGGGAATTATTTCATACAAATCCAGGAAGTATTCTATGAGTCGTGATAATCTGTTCACCTAGTATACAAAGATATACTAGCACTAAATCAGCGATAATTAATATGAATCGGAGGGAGTAGTATTTATTCTCAAAGTTCAAACAATATGGAATCTTGCATGGATCTTAAAGGATGATTTTCAACAAAATAAGAATTTGCAGTGGTGATGGTTCTCAACATTGACTAAGAGCCAAGGCGTTCTTGTTTTTTCGGGAGAAACATCTGACCTATTCATGATCAATCATGGCGCCACAAAGAACATTAGAGATAACAAAAATTACAACCAAGTCCATTGATCACCTAGCGACGACTAAAAGCACTAGAACGAGTCGAAGACGCGTCGCCATTATTGTCCTTCCTCACCAGAGCCGGGCAAACCTTGTTGTAGTAGACAGTGGAGAAGCCATCATGCTAACGCCCTATAGCACCAGCGCACCAGAGCAGCAACCATCGCCGATGAAGATAGTCGTAGATTAATAGGATCAAATCTGTAAACACTCAAACGAAGACAAACAAAGTTTAGGTCCAAAAAGATTCATGGAAGAGCAACACTGACTGAATCACGCCAGATCTGACGAAGACACACCTCCACACGCTCACGTATGATGCTAGGCACACCATTGAGATCGAAAACATGAGAGGCACTATTTCTACATAGTGACATTGCTCCCGTCACAGAACTTCAACTTGACTAGTTCAACCTCCTGCCGTTGGATTATTAAAAACCTCCAAACCGTTCGATCCGAGCAATGGTGACCCCCGTTAGAGATGCCTTAGCTCTGGTATTTCTGGGAGCAAATCATTGGATTATCCCCGAAGCTGCTCTGGCGCAACTGACTTGACTAGTTCTTTTTTGTTCACAGTAATTTACTCGACTAGTTTATTTATTCGAAAAGGCCTGCAAGCGTCCGATACCATGCATATCAAAATCGGATGAGGCGTGAGTTGATCAGTAAACCTTGATCGGTCACCCCGAGCGACCATGCTGTCACGTTGACCTGATCTATCGTAAAATAAACGAAGGTTCCGTACGTTTGGGACTTGGGAGTGATGGGCTGACGACGTAGCTAGCACGTGAAGCGGGATCTAGCTCTCGTGTAGTTTGACAATTCCAAGTACTAGAATTGTTTTACTTTAAAAAAATCAAGACTGTTTTCGTGTCTAAAAAAAACTTATGAAAAAGTTAAGACTGTTTTCCTAGGACCCCGATAAATCCCGAATGTTCGGATTTTAAGCATGTTACCCCGAATGTTATTTCATGGCAAGTTTAGTTGACACGAAGTGACAACTTTAGTTATTAAACCATGACAATTTTGTTCCAGTTTGCTTTTCTATCAGAAAATTGCTATGTCTGACAATATCGTGTGAACTAAAGTTGCCATGAAAACCGTTCGAATTGCCCTGCTTGAAATACGGACGTTCAGAATTTATCATTGCCGTTTTCCTATGCCATCTCTGTTTTTCTTTCAGTGAAAAAAAAAACTCAGCTGCATTCGGTCACGAGCTTCCATGCCTTTTGCGATCCTAAATTACGAAGAAAGATGAACTCGACCAAACATAGACGTTATTTCTTTGTCACTGCAACATATGGAACCATAAAAAATTAATTATATATTTTATAAATATTGTGCAGAATATTAAGTCGCTCATTACGATTTAATCTTATGAGAAATTTCTGCATCGGCAAACAAAATCTTAACAGTAGAAGTTGTGTATGGCATCATTATGAATTTTCTTATGAGAAATTTCTGCGTGGGCAAAAAGAAACCCTTACATTAGAAGTTGTGTATGGCATCATTAAATGCAACATGATTTAAAATTCATTTACTAGAATATTACTCCTACATGTTAAAGATTCTCATGTGTAGATCAGACAGATGCTAGAGGATCAAGTCAGTATCTGTAATGGCTACAACAATTTTTTAAATTCCAGAAAATAAATACAACAATTTTTAAATTTTTAATGATGCAAAAAGCACACATATTAAGATAATTAGAAGAAGTTGAGATCATTCACTTAGGTATATAAGATTCTCATAAGATGCCAATAATAGTTTAGTTTTCTTTAATTAAAGTTTGCATACTATTAAAATGTTAAGAGTAACTGTAACACGGGTCACTAAATCTGCCTCAAATATCTGGATCGACCTATCCGAACACCTTTAACCATCCCATCAAATGTTCATCGACAAAGGGCCACAAACCAGCACCAAATCGAGGGGAGGTTTGTGGAGTTTGGACGTCCGTCTGACCCACTGTTAGTTGGACCACATCTCCCTATAGCCCTTGTGCCGCACTCATCTCTTTTTTCTGTCGGTCTGCTTGACTCAATGTCAGTCATAGCCCATTGTGTTGGAAATATGAGCAATTTACCAAATGATTTTATTAACAAAAATACTAGATAAAGCATGACTAATATAGTAGAGATAAAACAAGTCATGCGTTCTGTCAGAGAGAAGGTAAATAGCTTCTGCATATACGAACCGTAGCCTAACATATCTATAGCAGACAGTAGAACTAGTTGCATATATGAAGTAGAACCTAACATATGTAGGACAAGTACTAGTACGAAAAACTGTGGCAGGACATCTAACAAAAAGAAGAAGACATACGGGACAGCAGCAACAATATCACTGGACTTGGGGTCGGTGTCCTCGCCAGCCATGTCGTCGAGGAGGTTGTGGACGTCGGGGAAGAAGTCGTCGTCGGGGAAGTAGTCGTCGGAGTCCGGGGCGTCCATGACGAAGGAGTCAGTCAGTAGTCGCACAGAGCGCTCCCCAAAAACCTTATCACCCTTCTCTCGTACATGACTCAAAGAGGTGCGGTTTTGGAGGCCTACTGTCCCGACCTGCGGTGCACGCCACAAGCCGGGATGGGGAAGATCGTAGCAGCAGCGCAGCGCTCAGGAACTTGTGGCAAGAGGAGGAAGAGATTCTGGTGCGTCTCTCTGAGAGGAGCGACCTCCCTTTTATAGGCGCAAGAGAAGGAGGCGAGAGGTTGCGCCGGGAGAACAGACAACAGCCGAAGGGTGCATCGTTCATATTCAATATCCACTACAACAAAAACTTTCCAGTTCCCGAGTGCCCTTTCGTGTACCCGTAGTGCGTGGCAAAAATTTAGATATCGGCTCGGCTCATTCCCGCAACCCGCAACCCGCAACCCGCAACCCGCGGCGCGACGCGTCGTGACGAGGCGTGGCGAGGCGGGCGGCGGAGGAGGAGCGCGCGTGGATATCCCTGTTGTTCTCATACTCGTACAAGTGGGGAAATAACCTCCCTTATAAGGAGGTCCAACTCCCACTAAACTAGCAATATGGGACTAAACTTTAGTAGTATCCCTTGCCTTCCACAAATGGGCTAAGTGGGCCTCTAGGATTTATTAGGAATTTCTGAAATTGTTAGTGGGCTGCGCAAAATAGACTAAATTCCAGCAATCGCCCACCAGATCCCAGAGGCACACAGAAATTTGCCTTTGGTTCCAAAACACTGTTTTATATACCGGTACTGCAGTGGAGACTGTTAAGTTGAACTTCCACCTAGAACTCTATGCTACACTAGTAAGCAACTTGAACAGTGGATTGGGCCTTGAACTGAAGGAAATATGCCCTAGAGGCAATAATAAAGTTATTATTTATTTCCTTATTTCATGATAAATGTTTATTATTCATGCTAGAATTGTATTAACCGGAAACATAATACATGTGTGAATACATAAACAAACAGAGTGTCACTAGTATGCCTCTACTTGATTAGCTCGTTGATCAAAGATGGTTAAGTTTCCTAACCATAGACATGAGTTGTCATTTGATTAACGGGGTCACATCATTAGGAGAATGATGTGATTGACATGACCCATTCCGTTAGCTTAGCACCCGATCGTTTAGTATGTTGCTATTGCTTTCTTCATGACTTATACATGTTCATATGACTATGAGATTATGCAACTCCCGTTTACCGGAGGAACACTTTGTGTGCTACCAAACGTCACAACGTAACTGGATGATTATAAAGGTGCTCTACAGGTGTCTCCAAAGGTACTTGTTGGGTTGGTGTATTTCGAGATTAGGATTTGTCACTCCGAATGTCGGAGAGGTATCTCTGGGCCCTCTCGGTAATGCACATCACATAAGCCTTGCAAGCAGTGCAACTAATGAGTTAGTTGCGAGATGATGTATTATAGAACGATTAAAGAGACTTGCCGGTAATGAGATGAACTAGGTATTGAGATATCGACGATCGAATCTCGGGCAAGTAACGTACCGATAACAAAGGGAACAACGTATGTTGTTATGCGGTCTGACCGATAAAGATCTTCGTAGAATATGTAGGAGCCAATATGAGCATCCAGGTTCCGCTATTGGTTATTGACCGGAGACATGTCTCGGTCATATCTACATTGTTCTCGAACCGTAGGGTCCGCACGCTTAAGGTTTCGATGACAGTTATATTATGAGTTTATGAGTTTTGATGTACCGAAGGAGTTCGGAGTCCCGGATAAGATCAGGGACATGACGAGGAGTCTCGAAATGGTCGAGACGTAAAGATCGATATATTGGACGACTATATGAGGACATCGGAAAGGTTCCGAGTGGTTCGGGTATTTTTCGGAGTACCGGGGAGTTACCGGAATACGGGGGAGAAGTATTGGGCCTTATTGGGCCATACGGGAAAGAGAGAGGGGCTGCCTAGGGCAGGCCACGTGCCTCCCAAGGCCTAGTCCGAATTGGACTAGGGGGAGGGGCTGCGCCTCCTCCTTCTTTCCCTTCTCTTTTCCCCTTCCTTGTCTCCTAATCCTACTACATGGAAGGACTCCTAGTTGGACTAGGAAAGGGGAATCCTACTCCCGGTGGGAGTAGGACTCCCTAGGGCGCGCCATAGAGAGGGCGGCCCTCCCCTCCTCCACTCCTTTATATACGGGGGCAGGGGGCACCCCATAGACACACAAGTTGATCTTCGTGATCGTTCCTTAGCCATGTGCGGTGCCCCCCTCCACGATATTACACCTCGATCATATTGTAGCAGTGCTTAGGCGAAGCCCTGTGACGGTTGAACATCAAGATCGTCACCACGCCGTCGTGCTGACGGAACTCCTCCCCGAAACTTTGCTTCATCGGAGCCCGGGGAGCGTCATCAAGCTGACCGTGTGCCAAGAACTCGGAGGTGCCGGAGTAACGGTGCTTGGATCTGTTGGACCGGGAAGACGTACGACTACTTCCTCTACGTTGTGTCAACGCTTCCGCTTCGGTCTACGAGGGTACGTAGAAAACACTCTCCCCTCTCATTGCTATGCATCACCATGATCTTGTGTGTGCGTAGGAATTTTTTTGAAATTACTACGTTCCCCAACAGTGGCATCCGAGCCAGGTTTTTATGGTTTGATGTTATATGCACGAGTAGAATACAAGTGAGTTGTGGGCGGTATAAGTCATACTGCTTACCAGCATGTCATAGGTTCGGCGGTATTGTTGGATGAAGCGGCCTGGACCGACATTACGCGTACGCTTACGCGAGACTGGTTCTACCGCCGTGCTTTGCACACAGGTGGCTGGCGGGTGTCAGTTTCTCCAACTTTAGTTGAACCGAGTGTGGCTACGCCCGGTCCTTGCGAAGGTTAAAACAACACTAACTTGACAAACTATCGTTGTGGTTTTGATGCGTAGGTAAGATTGGTTCTTGCTTAAGCCCGTAGCAGCTACGTAAAATTTGCAACAACAAAGTAGAGGACGTCTAACTTGTTTTTGCAGGGCATGTTGTGATGTGATATGGTCAAGACATGATGCTAAATTTTATTGTATGAGATGATCATGTTTTGTAACCGAGTTATCGGCAACTGGCAGGAGCCATATGGTTGTCTCTTTATTGTATGCAATGCAATCGCCCTGTAATGCTTTACTTTATCACTAAGCGGTAGCGATAGTCGTAGTAGCATAAAATTGGCAAGACGACAACGATGCTACGATGGAGATCAAGGTGTCGCGCCGGTGACGATGGTGATCATGACGGTGCTTCAGAGATGGAGATCACAAGCACAAGATGATGATGGCCATATCATATCACTTATATTGATTGCATGTGATGTTTATCTTTTATGCATCTTATCTTGCTTTGATTGACGGTAGCATTATAAGATGATCCCTCACTAAATTATCATAGTAAAAGTGTTCTCCCTGAGTATGCACCGTTGCGAAAGTTCTTCGTGCTGAGACACCACGTGATGATCGGGTGTAATAGGCTCTACGTTCAAATACAACGGGTGCAAAACAGTTGCGCACGCGGAATACTCAGGTTTAACTTGACGAGCCTAGCATATAACAGATATGGCCTCGGAACACGGAGACCGAAAGGTCGAGCGTGAATCATATAGTAGATATGATCAACATAGTGATGTTCACCGTTCAAACTACTCCATCTCACGTGATGATCGGACATGGTTTAGTTGATATGGATCACGTGGTCACTTAGATGATTAGAGGGATGTCTATCTAAGTGGGAGTTCTTTAGTAATGTGATTAATTGAACTTAAATTTATCATGAACTTAGTCCTGGTAGTATTAGCATATCTATGTTATATATCAATAGCTCGCGCTGTTGCTTTCATCTGTTTATTTTGATATGTTCCTAGAGAAAATTGTGTTGAAAGATGTTAGTAGCAATGATGCGGATTGGATCCGTGATCTAAGGTTTATCCTCATTGCTGCACAGAAAAATTATGTCCTTGATGCACCGCTAGGTGACAGACCTATTGCAGGAGCAGATGCAGACGTTATGAACGTTTGGCTAGCTCAATATGATGACTACTTGATAGTTTAAGTGCACCATGCTTAACAGCTTAGAATCGGGACTTTAAAGACGTTTTGAACGTCATGGACCATACGAGATGTTCCAGGAGTTGAAGTTAATATTTCAAGTAAATACCCGAGTTGAGAGATATGAAGTCTCCAACAAGTTCTATAGCTAAAAGATGGAGGAGAATAGCTCAAGCAGTGAGCATGTGCTCAGATTGTCTGAGTACTACAATTGCTTGAATCAAGTGGGAGTTAATCTTCCAGATAAAATAGTGATTGATAGTATTCTCTAGTCACCATCACCAAGTTAGTAGAACTTCGTGATGGACTATAATATGCAAGGGATGACGAAAGTAATTCCCAAGCTCTTCGGGATGCTGAAATCGACGAAGGTAGAAATCAAGAAAAACATCAAGTGTTGATGGTTAACAAGAACACTAGTTTCAAGAAAAAGGCAAAGGAAAGAAGGGGAACTTCAAGAAGAACGACAAACAAGTTGCTGCTCAAGTGAAGAAGCCCAAGTCTGGACCTAAGCCTGAGACTGAGTGCTTCTACTGCAAAGGGACTGGTCACTGGAAGCGGAACTACCCCAAGTATTTGGCGGATAAGAAGGATGGCAAAGTGAACAAAAGTATATTTGATATACAGATTATTGATGTGTATTTTACTAGTGTTCTAGCAACCCCTCGGTATTTGATACTGGTTCAGTTGCTAAGAGTAGTAACTCGAAACGGGAGTTGCAGAATGAACAGAGACTAGTTAAGGGTGAAGTGACGATGTGTGTTGGAAGTGGTTCCAAGATTGATATGATCATCATCGCACACTCCCTATACTTTCGGGATTAGTGTTGAACCTAAATAAGTATTATTTGGTGTTTGCGTTGAGCATGAATATGATTTGATCATGTTTATTGTAATACTGTTATTCATTTAAGTACGAGAATAAATTGTTGTTCTGTTTACATGAATAAAACCTTATATGGTTACGCACCCAATGAAGATATTTTATTGGATCTCGATCGTAGTGATACACATATTCATAATATTGAAACCAAAAGATGCGAAGTTAATAATGATAGTGCAACTTATTTGTGGCACCGCCGTTTAGGTCATATTGGTGTAAAGCGCATGAAGAAACTCCATGCTGATGGGATTTTGGAATCACTTGATTATGAATCACTTGGTGCTTGCGAACCATGCCTTATGGGCAAGATGACTAAAGACTCCGTTCTCCGGAACAATGGAGCGAGCAACTGACTTATTGGAAATAATACATACTGATGTATGCGATCCGATGAGTGTTAAGGCTCGCGGCGGGTATCGTTATTTTCTGACCTTCACAGATGATTTGAGTAGATATGGGTATATCTACTTGATGAAACATAAGTCTGAAACATTTGAAAAGTTTAAAGAATTTCAGAGTGAAGTGGAAAATCATCGTAACAAGAAAAATAAGATTTCTACGATCTGATCGCGGAGACAAATATTTGAGTTACGAGTTTGGTCTTCAATTAAAACTATGTGGAATATTTTCACAAATTCATGCCACCTGGAACACCACAACATAATTGTGTGTTCGAACATCATAACCGTACTTTGTTGGATATAGTGCAATCTATGATGTTTCTTACTTATTTACCACTATAGTTTTGGGGTTATGCATTAGAGACAGCTGCATTCACGTTAAAAAAGGGCACCATCTAAATCCGTTGAGACGACACCGTATGAACTGTGGTTTGGCAAGAAACCAAAGTTGTCGTTTCTTAAAGTTTGGGGTTGTGATGCTTATATGAAAAAGTTTCATCCTGATAAGCTCAAACCCAAATCGGAGAAATATGTCTTCATAGGATACCCAAAGGAGACAGTTGGGTACACTTTCTATCACAGATTCGAAGGCAAGACATTCGTTGCTGAGAATGGATACTTTCTAGAGAAGAAGTTTCTCTCGAAAGAAGTGAGTGGGAGGAAAGTAGAACTTGATAAGGTAATTGTACCTTCTCCCTTATTGGAAAGTAGGCCATCACAGAAATCTGTTCCTGTGACTACTACACCAATTAGTGAGGAAGTTGATGATGATGATAATGTAACTTTAGATCAAGTTACTACCGAATCTCATAGATAAACTAGAGTGAGATCTGCACCAGAGTGGTACGGTAATCCTGTTCTGGAGGTCATGTTACTTGACCATGACTAACCTACGAACTATGAGGAAGCGATGATGAGCCCAGATTCCGCGAAATGGTTTGAGGCCATGAAATCTGAGATGGGATCCATGTATGAGAACAAAGTGTGGACTTTGGTTGACTTGCCCGATGATCGGAAAGCAATTGAGAATAAATGGATCTTCAAGAGGAAGACGGATGCTGATAGTAGTGTTACTATCTACAAAGCTAGAATTGTCGCAAAAGGTTTTCGGCAAGTTCAAGGTGTTGAATACGATGAGAGTTTCTCACCCGTATCTATGCTTAAGTCTGTCCGAATCATGTTAGCAATTGCCGCATTTTATGAAATCTGGCAAATGGATAAACAAAACTGCATTCCTTAATGGATTTCTTAAAGAAGAGTTGTATATGATGCAACTAGAAGATTTTGTCAATCCTAAAGGTGTTAACAAAATATGCAAGCTCCAGCAATCCATCTATGGACTGGTGCAAGCATCTAGGAGTTGGAATATACGCTTTGATAAGTTGATTAAAGCATATAGTTTTATACAGACTTGCGGTGAAGCCTGTATTTACAAGAAAGTGAGTGGGAGCACTACAACATTTCTGATAAGTATATGTGAATGACATATTGTTGATCGGAAATAATGTAGAATTATTCTGCAAAGCATAAAGGAGTGTTTGAAAGGAGTTTTTCAAAGAAAGACCTCGGTGAAGCTGCTTACATATTGAGCATCAAGGTCTATAGAGATAGATCAAGACGCTTGATAAGTTTTTTCAATGAGTACATACCTTGACAAGATTTTGAAGTAGTTCAAAATGGAACAGTCAAAGAAAGAGTTCTTGCCTGTGTTACAAGGTGTGAAATTGAGTAAGACTCAAAACCCGACCACGGCAGAAGATAGAAAGAGAATGAAAGTCATTCCCTATGCCTTGGCCATAGGTTCTATAAAGTATGCCACGCTGTGTACCAGATCTATTGTATACCCTACCACTGAGTTTGGCAAGGGAGTACAATAGTGATCCAAGAGTAGATCATTGGACAGCAGTCAAAATTATCCTTAGTGGAATAAAGGATATGTTTCTCGATTATGGAGGTGACAAAAAGGTTCGTCGTAAAGGGTTACGTCGATGCAAGTTTTTGACACTAATCCAGATGATTCTAAGTCTCAGTCTGGATACATATTGAAAGTGGGAGCAATTAGCTAGAGTAGCTCCGTGCAGAGCATTGTAGACATAGAATTTTGCAAAATACATACGGATCTGAATTTGGCAGATCCGTTGACTAAATTTCTCTCACAAGCAAAACATGATCACTCTTTGGGTGTTAATCACATAGCGATGTGAACTAGATTACTGACTCTAGTAAACCCTTTGGGTGTTGATCACATATCGATGTGAACTATGGGTGTTAATCACATGGTGATGTGAACTATTGTTGTTAAATCACATGGCGATGTGAACTAGATTATTGACTCTAGTGCAAGTGGGAGACTGAAGGAAATATGCCCTAGAGGCAATAATAAAGTTATTATTTATTTCCTTATTTCATGATAAATGTTTATTATTCATGCTAGAATTGTATTAACCGGAAACATAATACATGTGTGAATACATAAACAAACAGAGTGTCACTAGTATGCCTCTACTTGACTAGCTCGTTGACCAAAGATGGTTAAGTTTCCTAACCATAGACTTGAGTTGTCATTTGATTAACGGGATCACATCATTAGGAGAATGATGTGATTGACATGACCCATTCCGTTAGCTTAGCACCCGATCGTTTAGTATGTTGCTATTGCTTTCTTCATGACTTATACATGTTCATATGACTATGAGATTATGCAACTCCCGTTTACCGGAGGAACACTTTGTGTGCTATCAAACGTCACAACGTAACTGGGTGATTATAAAGGTGCTCTACAGGTGTCTCCAAAGGTACTTGTTGGGTTGGCGTATTTCGAGATTAGGATTTGTCACTCCGAATGTCGGAGAGGTATCTCTAGGCCCTCTCGGTAATGCACATCACATAAGCCTTGCAAGCAGTGCAACTAATGAGTTAGTTGCGAGATGATGTATTACAGAACGAATAAAGAGACTTGCCGGTAACGAGATTGAACTAGGTATTGAGATATCGACGATCGAATCTCGGGCAAGTAACGTACCGATGACAAAGGGAACAACGTATGTTGTTATGCGGTCTGACCGATAAAGATCTTCGTAGAATATGTAGGAGCCAATATGAGCATCCAGGTTCCGCTATTGGTTATTGACCGGAGACATGTCTCGGTCATGTCTACATTGTTCTCGAACCGTAGGGTCCGCATGCTTAAGGTTTCGATGACAGTTATATTATGAGTTTATGAGTTTTGATGTACCGAAGGAGTTCGAAGTCCCGGATGAGATCAGGGACATGACGAGGAGTCTCGAAATGGTCGAGACGTAAAGATCGATATATTGGACGACTATATTAGGACATCGGAAAGGTTCTGAGTGGTTCGGGTATTTTCCGGAGTACCGGGGAGTTACGGGAATACGAGGGAGAAGTATTGGGCCTTATTGGGCCATACGGGAAAGAGAGAGGGGCTGCCTAGGGCAGGCCGCGCGCCCCCCAAGGCCTAGTCCGAATTGTACTAGGGGGAGGGGCTGCGCCTCCTCCTTCCTTCCCTTCTCTTTTCCCCTTCCTTGTCTCCTAATCCTACTACATGGAAGGACTCCTAGTATGACTGGGAAAGGGGGAATCCTACTCCCGGTGGGAGTAGGACTCCCTAGGGCGCGCCATAGAGAGGGCCGGCCCTCCCCTCCTCCACTCCTTTATATACGGGGGTAGGGGCACCCCATAGACACACAAGTTGATCTTCGTGATCGTTCCTTAACCGTGTGCGGTGCCCCCTCCACGATATTACACCTCGATCATATTGTAGCGGTGCTTATGTTGGGGAACGTAGCGGAAATTCAAAATTTTCCTACGTGTCACCAAGATCTATCTATGGAGAAACTAGCAACGAGGGGAAGAAGAGTGCATCTACATACCCTTGTAGATCGCTAAGCGGAAGCGTTCAAGTGAACGGGGTTGATGGAGTCGTACTCGCCGTGATCCAAATCACCGATGATCCTAGTGCCGAACGGACGGCACCTCCGCGTTCAACACACGTACAGCCCGGGGACGTCTCCTCCTTCTTGATCCAGCAAGGGGAGAGGAGAAGTTGAGGGAAAAACTCCGACAGCACGACGGCATGGTGGTGATGGAGCTCGTGGTTCTCCGGCAGGGCTTCGCCAAGCACTACGGAGGAAGACGAGGTGTTGGAGGAGGGAGAGGGCTGCGCCAAGGGAAGGGTGCGGCTGCCCTCTCTCTTCCTCACTATATATAGGGGTAAAGGAGGAGGGGGAGGCGCCCTAGGGTTCCCTAGGGGAGGGGCGGCGGCCACAGGGGAAACCCTAGATGGGTTTGGGCGCCCCTACCCCCTAGGAAACTTGCCCCCCAAGCCGGGAGGGGCGGCTGCCCTAGGGGTGGCGCCCCCACCTCTCTGGTTACGTGAGATGGGGTTGGGATGGGCGCTTAGCCCCTTAGTGGGCTGATGTGCCCTCTCCCCTTGGCCCATAAGGCCCCCCAACGCTTGCCGGGGCCTCCGAAACCCCTTTCGGACACGCTGGTCATCACCTGGTACCCCCAGAACAATTCCGGACTCCAATACCCTTCGTCCAATATACCGATCTTCACCTCCGAACCATTCCGGAGCTCCTCGTCATGTCCGGGATCTCATCCGGGACTCCGAACAACCTTCGGTAACCACATACTATTTCCCATAACAACTCTAGCGTCACCGAACCTTAAGTGTGTAGACCCTACGGGTTCGGGAACCATGCAGACATGACCGAGACAACTCTCTGGCCAATAACCAACAGCGGGATCTGGATACCCATGTTGGCTCCGACATGTTCCACGATGATCTCATCGGATGAACCACGATGTCGAGGATTCAATCAATCCCGTATTCAATTCCCTTTGTCTAGCGGTATTGTACTTGCCCGAGATTCGATCGTCGGTATCCCTATACCTTGTTCAATCTCGTTACCGGCAAGTCTCTTTACTCGTTCCGTAACACATCATCCCGCAATCAACTCCTTGATCACATTGTGCACATTATGATGATGTCCTACCGAGTGGGCCCAGAGATACCTCTCCGTCACACGGAGTGACAAATCCCAGTCTCGATTCGTGCCAACCCAACAGACACTTTCGGAGATACCTGTAGTGTACCTTTATAGCCACCCAGTTACGTTGTGACGTTTGGCACACCCAAAGCATTCCTACGGTATCTGGGAGTTGCACAATCTCATGGTCTAAGGAAATGATACTTGACATTAGAAAAGCTTTAGCATACGAACTACACGATCTTTGTGCTAGGCTTAGGATTGGGTCTTGTCCATCACATCATTCTCCTAATGATGTGATCCCGTTATCAACGACATCCAATGTCCATGGTTAGGAAACCGTAACCATCTATTGATCAACGAGCTAGTCAACTAGAGGCTTACTAGGGACATGGTGTTGTCTATGTATCCACACATGTATCTGAGTTTCCTATCAATACAATTATAGCATGGATAATAAACGATTATCGTGAACAAGGAAATATAATAATAACTTATTTATTATTGCCTCTAGGGCATATTTCCAACAGTCTCCCACTTGCACTATAGTCAATAATCTAGTTCACATCGCCATGTGATTAACATTCACAGGTCACATCGCCATGTGACCAATATCCAAAGAGTTTACTAGAGTTCATAATCTAGTTCACATCACTATGTGATTAACACTCAATGAGTTCTGGGTTTGATCATGTTGCTTGTGAGAGAGGTTGTAGTCTACGGGTCTGTCACATTCAGATCCGTATGTACTTCGCAAATCTCTACGCTATATTTGGAGCCATTTCAAATAACTGTTCTACTTGGAGCTATTCTAAATTGTTGCTCCATTATACGTATCCGGTATCTCTACTCAGAGCTATCCGGATAGGTGTTAAGCTTGCGTCGACATAACTCTTTATGTCGAACTCTTTATCACCTCCATAACCGAGAAACATATCCTTATTCCTCTAAGGATAATTTTGACCGCTATCTGGTGATCTACTCCTAGATCACCTTTGTACCCTCTAGCCAGACATGTGGCAAGGCATATGTCAGGTGCGGTACACAACATAGTATACTACGGAGCCTATGTCTAAGCATAGGGGACGACCTTCGTCCTTTCTCTCTGTTCTGTCGTGGTCGAGCTTTAAGTCTTAACTTCGTACCTTACAACTCAGGCAAGAACTTCCTTCTTTGACTGATCCATCTTGAACACCTTCAAGATCATGTCAAGGTATGTGCTCATTTGAAAGTACCATTAAGCATTTTGATCTATCCCTATAGATCTTGATGCTCAATGTTTAAGTAGCCTAATCCAGGTTTTCCATTGAAAAACACTTTTCAAATAACCCTATATGCTTTCCAGAAATTCTACATTATTTCTGATCATCAATATGTCAACAACATATACTCATCAGAAATTCTATAGTGCTCCCACTCACTTCTTTGGAAATACAAGTTTCTCATAAACTTTGTATAAACCCAAAATCTTTGATCATCTCATCAAAGTGTACATTCCAACTCCGAGATGCTTACTCCAGTCCTTAGAAGGATTGCTGGAGCTTTGCATACTTGTTAGCATCTTTCAGGATCGACAAAATCTTCTGGTTGTATCACATACAACCTTTCCTCAAGAACAAGGAAACAATATTTTGACATCCCATCTGCAAGATTTCATAAATAATGCAGTACATGCTAATTCCAACAGATTCTTAGCATCGCTACGAGTGAGAAAAGTCTCATCGTAGTCAACTCCTTGAACTTGTCGGGAAACACCTTAACGACAAGTCGAGCTTTCTCAATGGTGACACTTACCATCATTGTCTGTCTTCCTTTTAAAATCCATATGTACCCAACAGCCTTACGACCATCAAGTAGTTCTTTCAAAGTCTACACTTTGTTTTCATACATGGATCCTCTCTCGGATTTTATGGCCTCGAGCCATTTTTCGGAATCCGGGCCCACCATCGCTTCTCCATAGCTCATAGGTTCATCGTTGTCCAACAACGTTACCTTTTAAGACAGGGTTACCACTTTGTACACACCCTCGTCAACCTATGAGGTTCGATAGTAACTTGATCTGAAGCTCCATGATCGTCATCATTAGCTTTCTCTTCAACTGAGGTAGGGCCACAGAAATATTTTTCCTGTGCTTGCGCTACTCTCTGATTGAAGTGAAGGTTCAACAACCTTATCAAGTTCTATCTTCCTCCCACTCAATTCTTTCGAGAGAAACTTTTCCTCGAGAAAGGACCCGATTCTAGAAGCAATCCCTATTGCTTTCGGATCTGAATTAGGAGGTATACCCAACTGTTTTGGGTGTCCTATGAAGATGCATTTTATCCGCTTTGGGTTCGAGCTTATCAACCTGAAACTTTTTCACATAAGCGTCGCAGCCCCAAACTTTTAAGAAACGACAACTCAGGTTTCTCCAAACCATAGTTCAAACGGTTTCGTCTCAACAGAATTACGTGGTGCCCTATTAAAGTGAGTGCGGTTGTCTCTAATGCCTAACCCATGAACGATAGTGGTAATTCGATAAGAGACATCATGGTACGCACCATATCCAATAGGGTGCAACTATGATGTTCGGACACACCATCACACTATGGTGTTCCAGGCGGTATTAGTTGTGAAACAATTTCCACAGTGCCAAACTCGTAACTCAGATATTCATTTCTATGATCATATCATAGACATTTTATCCTCTTATCACGAAGATCTTCAACTTCACTCTGAAATTACTTGAACCATTCAATAATTCAGACTTGTGTTTCATCAAGTAAATATACTCAGTATCTACTTAAATCATCTGTGAAGTAAGAATATAACGATATCCACTGCGTGCCTCAGCACTCATTGGACCGCACACATCAAAATGTGTTACTTCCAACAAGTTGCTATCTTGTTCCATCTTACTGAAAACGAGGCTTTTCAGTCATCTTGCCCATGTGGTAAGATTTGCATATCTCAAGTGATTCAAAATCAAGTGAGTCCAAACGGTCCATCTGCATGGAGTTTCTTCATGCGTATATACCAACAGACATGGTTCACATTACTCAATCCTTTTCAAAAATGAGTGAGTCCAAAGATCCATCAACATGGAGTTTCTTCATGCGCTTTATACCAATATGACTTATACGGCAGTGCCACAAGTAGGTGGTACTATCATTACTCTCTTATATCTTTTGGCATGAACATGTGTATCACTATGATCGAGATTCAATAAACCATTCATTTTTGGTGCAAGACCATTGAAGGTATTATTCAAATAAACAGAGTAACTATTATTCTCTTTAAATGAACAACCGTTTTGCGATAGACATAATCCAATCATGTCTATGCTCAACGCAAACACCAAATAACAATTATTTAGGTTTAACACCAATCTCGATGGTAGAGGGAGCGAGCGATGCTTGATCATATCAACCTTGGAAACACTTCCAACACGTATCGTCAGCTCACCTTTAGCTAGTCTCCTTTTATTCCGTAGCTTTTATTTCGAGTTACTAACACTTAGCAACCAAACCGGCATCTAATACCCTGGTGCTACTAGGAGTACTAGTAAAGTACACATTCACATAATGTATATCCAATATACTTCTATCGACAGCCTTCTCATCTACCAAGTATCTAGGGTAATTCTGCTCCAGTAGCTGTTCCCCTCATTACAGAAGCACTTAGTCTCGGGTTTGGGTTCAGCCCTTGCCCTTCTTGAAACTAGTGGTTTCACTAACCATCAACAATTGATGCTCCTTCTTGATTTCTACTTTTGCGGTGTCAAACATCACGAATTTCTCAAGGATCATCATGTCTATCCCTGATATGTTATAGTTCATCACGAAGCTCTAGTGGCTTGGTGGCAGTGACTTTGGAGAACTATCACTATCTCATCTGGAAGATAATTCCCACTCGATTCAAGTGATCGTCGTACCCAGACAATCTGAGTACAAGCTCAACAATTGAGCTTTTCTCCCTTAGTATGCAGGCTAAGAAAATCGTCGGAGGTCTTATACCTCCTGACGTGGGCACGAGCCTGAAATCCCAATTTCAGCCCTCGAAACATCTCACATGTTCCGCGACATTTAAAAAAAACGTCTTTGGTGCCTCAACTCTAAACCGTTTAACTGAACTATCACGTAGTTATTTAAACGTGTATGTCCGATGTTCGCAACATCCACAAACGACGTTTGAGGTTCAGCACATTGAGCGGTGCATTAAGGACATAAGCTTTCTATGAAGCAATGAGGACAATCCTCAGTTTACGGACCTAGTCCGCATAATTGCTACTATCAACTTTCAACTAAATTTTCTCTAGGAACATATCTAAACAGTAGAACTGAAGCGCGAGATATAATTTGCGAAGATCTTTTGACTATGTTAAGGATAATTAAGTTCATCTTATGAACTCCCACTCAGATAGACATCCCTCTAGTCATCTAAGTGATTACATGATCCGAGTCAACTAGGCCGTGTCCGATCATCACGTGAGACGGACTAGTCATCATCGGTGAACATCTTCATGTTGATCGTATCTACCATACGACTCATGCTCGACCTTTCGGTCTCTTGTGTTCCGAGGCCATGTCTGTACATGCTAGGCTCGTCAAGTTAACCCTAAGTGTTTTGCATGTGTAAAACTGTCTTACACCCGTTGTATGTGAACGTAAGGATCTATCACACCCGATCATCACGTGGTGCTTCGAAACGACGAACTTTAGCAACGGTGCACAGTTAGGGGAGAACACTTCTTGAAATTTTAATGAGGGATCATCTTATTTACTACCGTCGTTCTAAGCAAATAAGATGTATAAACATGATAAACATCACATGCAATCAAATAGTGACATGATATGGCCAATATCATATTGCTCCTTTTGATCTCCATCTTCGGGGCTCCATGATCATCATCGTCACCGGCATGACACCATGATCTCCATCATCATGATCTCCATCATCGTGTCTTCGTGAAGTTGTCTCGCCAACTATTACTTCTACTACTATGGCTAACGGTTAGCAATAAAGTAAAGTAATTACATGACGTTTATGTTGACACGCAGGTCATAAATAAATTAAAGACAACTCCTATGGCTCCTGCCGGTTGTCATACTCATCGACATGCAAGTCGTGATTCCTATTACAAGAACATGATCAATCTCATACATCCCATATCATTCATCACATTCTTCTTGGCCATATCACATCACAAAGCACTTGCTGCAAAAACAAGTTAGACGTCCTCTAATTGTTGTTGCAAGTTTTTACGTGGCTGCTATAGGTTGCTAGCAAGAACGTTTCTTACCTACGTTAAAACCACAACGTGAATTTTCAATCTCTATTTACCCTTCATAAGGACCCTGTTCATCGAATCCGATCCAACTAAAGTGGGAGAGACAGACACCCGCCAGCCACCTTATGCAACTAGTGCATGTCAGTCGGTGGAACCGGTCTCACGTAAGCGTACGTGTAAGGTTGGTCTGGGCCGCTTCATCCCACAATACCGCTGAATCAAGATAGGACTAGTAACGGCAAGAAGAATTGACAATTCGACGCCCACAACTACTTTGTGTTCTACTCGTGCATAGAATCTACGCAATAGACCTAGCTCATGATGCCACTGTTGGGGAACGTAGCAGAAATTCAAAATTTTCCTACGTGTCACCAAGATCTATCTATGGAGAAACTAGCAACGAGGGGAAGAAGAGTGCATCTACATACCCTTGTATATCGCTAAGCGGAAGCGTTCAAGTGAACGGGGTTGATGGAGTCGTACTCGCCGTGATCCAAATCACCGATGATCCTAGTGCCGAACGGACGGCACCTCCGCGTTCAACACACGTACAGCCCGGGGACGTCTCCTCCTTCTTGATCCAGCAAGGGGAGAGGAGAAGTTGAGGGAAAAACTCCGACAGCACGACGGCATGGTGGTGATGGAGCTCGTGGTTCTCCGGCAGGGCTTCGCCAAGCACTACGGAGGAAGACGAGGTGTTGGAGGAGGGAGAGGGCTGCGCCAAGGGAAGGGTGCGGCTGCCCTCTCTCTTCCTCACTATATATAGGGGTAAAGGAGGAGGGGGAGGCGCCCTAGGGTTCCCTAGGGGAGGGGCGGCGGCCACAGGGGAAACCCTAGATGGGTTTGGGCGCCCCCACCCCCTAGGAAACTTGCCCCCCAAGCCGGGAGGGGCGGCTGCCCTAGGGGTGGCGCCCCCACCTCTCTGGTTACGTGAGATGGGGTTGGGAGGGGCGCTCAGCCCCTTAGTGGGCTGATGTGCCCTCTCCCCTTGGCCCATAAGGCCCCCCAACGCTTGCCGGGGCCTCCGAAACCCCTTTCGGACACGCTGGTCATCACCTGGTACCCCCAGAACAATTCCGGACTCCAATACCCTTTGTCCAATATACCGATCTTCACCTCCGGACCATTCCGGAGCTCCTCGTCATGTCCGGGATCTCATCCGGGACTCCGAACAACCTTCGGTAACCACATACTATTTCCCATAACAACTCTAGCGTCACCGAACCTTAAGTGTGTAGACCCTACGGGTTCGGGAACCATGCAGACATGACCGAGACAACTCTCTGGCCAATAACCAACAGCGGGATCTGGATACCCATGTTGGCTCCCACATGTTCCACGATGATCTCATCGGATGAATCACGATGTCGAGGATTCAATCAATCCCGTATTCAATTCCCTTTGTCTAGCGGTATTGTACTTGCCCGAGATTCGATCGTCGGTATCCCTATACCTTGTTCAATCTCGTTACCGGCAAGTCTCTTTACTCGTTCCGTAACACATCATCCCGCGATCAACTCCTTGATCACATTGTGCACATTATGATGATGTCCTACCGAGTAGGCCCAGAGATACCTCTCCGTCACACGGAGTGACAAATCCTAGTCTCGATTCGTGCCAACCCAACAGACACTTTCGGAGATACCTGTAGTGTACCTTTATAGCCACCCAGTTACGTTGTGACGTTTGGCACACCCAAAGCATTCCTACGGTATCCGGGAGTTGCACAATCTCATGGTCTAAGGAAATGATACTTGACATTAGAAAAGCTTTAGCATACGAACTACACGATCTTTGTGCTAGGCTTAGGATTGGGTCTTGTCCATCACATGATTCTCCTAATGATGTGATCCCGTTATCAACGACATCCAATGTCTATGGTTAGGAAACCGTAACCATCTATTGATCAACGAGCTAGTCAACTAGAGGCTTACTAGGGACATGGTGTTGTCTATGTATCCACACATGTATCTGAGTTTCCTATCAATACAATTATAGCATGGATAATAAACGATTATCGTGAACAAGGAAATATAATAATAACTTATTTATTATTGCCTCTAGGGCATATTTCCAACAGCTTAGGCGAAGCCCTGCGACGGTTGAACATCAAGATCATCACCACGCCGTCGTGCTGACGGAACTCCTCCCCGAAGCTTTGCTAGATCGGAGCCCGGGGAGCGTCATCAATCTGAACGTGTGCCAAGAACTCGGAGGTGCCGGAGTAACGGTGCTTGGATCGGTTGGACCGGGAAGACGTACGACTACTTCCTCTATGTTGTGTCAACGCTTCCGCTTCGGTCTACGAGGGTACGTAGACAACACTCTCCACTCTCGTTGCTATGCATCACCATGATCTTTTGTGTGCGTAGCAATTTTTTTTGAAATTACTACGTTCCCCAACATGAACTGCAAGTTTTCTGCGAATCTAGCTTCACATAAAGCCTTGATCGATACG
Source organism: Aegilops umbellulata (assembly GCA_032464435.1). Lineage (NCBI taxonomy): Eukaryota > Viridiplantae > Streptophyta > Magnoliopsida > Poales > Poaceae > Aegilops > Aegilops umbellulata. Next base: position 341,392,541 of record CP136058.1, read on the forward strand.
TCGCTACCGTGGGTCTTCCCCGCGGGTGGAGCTTATGCGTCATACTCCGTGACCTTTCCTGAGTTTACTAGAGAGAACCCTACTCTCATAGATTGCGACATTTAACAATCAGACTCATATAGGTGCGTTCTTCAAAAGATGTTCTGCAGGACAACATCTCTGCTTCAAAGAGCCACTTAGAACACACTAAGATATACATCAACCTGCCATGCAGATTATGAGAGTATTGCATCTTTGTGGAGTGGTATTTTAACAGTAAGGGTACTCTCCTCCCAGTTGACCAACATCTTGTCTTCCACATCTAATTCACGGGATCTCCGATCACAAAGAATAGGTTACCACTGTGAACAACTCATATTGTGGGTCTCATACCCATCTCCCTCGATGCATTATCTATCACATTACGTGATATACCCTTAGTAAAAGGATCTGCAGATTTTTAGATGTTTGGATATAATCCAACGCAATAACTCCTGGGTTTTTCATTTTCCTGACAAACTTTAACCTTCTCTGAACGTGTCTTGATGACTTCATGTTATCCTTTGAGCTTCTCACTTTCGTGATCACAGTTTGATTGTCGCAGTTCATAAGGACACTCGGTACAGGTTTCTCAACAACCAGCAAGTCATTCAAGAGCCGGCGAAGCCAATCTGCTTCAACCGTAGCTGTATCTAGTGCTGTGAGTTCTGCTTCCATTGTTGACCTCGTTAAGATGGTCTGCTTGCAAGACTTCCAAGAAACAGCGCCACCTCCATGAGTGAATACATAACCGCTCGTGGCCTTTATCTCATCAGCATCTGAGATCCAGTTTGAGTCACTATACCCTTCAAGCACCTTTGGATGCCCGGTGTAGTGAATTCCATAATTTGCAGTGCCTTTCAAATAACGCAAAACTCTCTCTAGAGCTTTCCAGTGCACATCTCCTGGTTTTGAGACAAACCGACTCAGTTTGCTAACAGCAAAAGAGATGTCAGGTCTTGTAGCACTTGCTAAGTACATAAGCGAGCCAATAATCTGAGAATATTTCAGTTGATCTCTAGCAATTCTTCGATTCTTTCAAAGTAACACACTCGCATCATATGGTGTTGAAGAGGGCTTGCAGTCACTATAACCAAAGCGACTCAAGATCTTTTCCACATACTGAGATTGAAGCAATGTAATCCCACCATCATCGTCTCTCAACAACTTGATGTTTAGAATGACATCAGCCACTCCTAAATCCTTCATCTCAAAACAACGAGATAGGAAATCCTTGACCTCCTTAATAACATTCAGATTTGTTCCGAAAATCAATATGTCATCAACATAGAAGCACAGGATAACTCCCTCGCCCCCACCATGGCGATAGTACACACATTTGTCAGCTTCATTCACAATAAAGCCTGCAGCTGTTAAAGTTCTTTCAAACTTCTCATGCCACTGTTTGGGTGCTTGCTTAAGTCCGTACAAAGACTTCAGCAACTTGCACACTTTCCCTTCGTGACCATCTAGTACAAACCCATCTGGTTGTTCCATATAAATTTCCTCGTCCAATTCTCCATTTAGGAAAGCAGTCTTAACATCCATTTGATGAACGAGAAGACCATGCGAGGCAGCTAGTGAAAGTAACTCGAATAGTGGTCAGTCGAGCCACAGGTGAGTAAGTATCAAAGAAGTCTTCACCTTCCTTTTGGGTATAACCCTTAGCCACGAGCCGAGCCTTGTACTTTTCAATAGTACCATCAGGCCTAAGCTTCTTCTTGAATACCCATTTGCATCCTATAGGTTTGCACCCATAAAGACGATCAGTTATCTCCCAGGTTTCATTCGCCAAGATGGAATCCATCTGGCTACGAACCGCTTCCTTCTAGTAGTCAGCATCTTCTGATGCATAGGCCTCTGAAATAGAACTGGGAGTGTCATCTATGAGATACACAAGAAAATCATCACCAAAAGACTTTGCAGTCCTCTCTCTCTTGCTCCTAGTAGGAACTTCATTGTTCTCCTCCACATGACTTTCAAAGTGTTCCATCAAAATGGCAGGTTCGGTAATTGTAACTGGTTCCTGATTCGATGAACTAGGCATCTCCTGGTTAGATGAGGTAGCCATATCCTTCATGGGAAAGATATCTTCAAAGAAAGTCGCATCATTCGACTCCATGATCGTACCGATATGTATGTCAGGTACCTCAGATTTTACAACCAAGAATCTATAGCCAATGCTATGAAAAGCATATCCCAGGAAAACACAATCCACAGTCTTTGGTCCAAGCTTCCGCTTCTTTGGAATTGGAACATTGACTTTCGCCAAACAACCCCATGTTCGCAGATAAGATAGTTTTAACCTTTTCTTCTCCCATTCCTCGAATGGAGTTATCTCTTTGTTCTTTGTGGGGACTCGGTTGAGGACATGACATGCTGTCAATATCGCCTCCCCCCACCATGCCTTGGAGAGACCCGATGTGTCTAACATGGAGTTAACCAAATCAGTTAGAGTATGGTTCTTTCTTTCGGCCACCCCATTTGACTAAGGTGAGTAGGGAGGCGTCCTCTCATGGATTATACCATGTTCCGCACAAAAAGCATCAAATTCATTGAAAAAATACTCTCCACCACGGTCGGACCTAAGCCTCTTGATTTTTCGATCAAGTTGGTTTTCCACTTCAGCTTTATAGATCTTGAAAAAGTTCAAAGCCTCATCCTTAGTTTTCAGAAGATACACACGGCAGTATCTTGTGGAGTCATCAATTAACGTCTTCCACCTTTTGTCAAAACACCATTCATTTCACATAGATCTGAATGTATGAGCTCTAGTGGTGCAAGATTTCTCGTTTCCGCAGTCGCGTGAGACTTACGAGGTTGCTTATCTTGCACACACACTTGACACTTAGATCCCTTGACAGTGGTGAAACTAGGGATTAAGTTCAACTTCGCTAGTCGCAACATGCAACCAAAGTTAACATGACAAAGACGTGAATGCCACACATTTGATTCACTATTGTTGCAAATATGATTAACAACTTTATTGCAAACGTCTGATAAGGATAAACGAAACAGGCCTCCTGACTCATAGCCTTTACCAACAAAGGTTCCATACTTGGATATTACAAATTTATTTGACTCAAAGACAAGCTTGTAGCCATCTCTACACAGAAGAGATCCGCTAACAAGATTTTTATTGACGGAGGGGACATAATGCACGTTCTTCAGCCGCACGATCTTCCCCGAAGTAAACTTCAGATCGACCGTGCCAACACCACGGACAGAAGCACTCGAACCATTGCCCATCAGCTCGGTTGAAGTCCCTGCGGTCTGATAAGACGAAAACATGGAAATATCACCGCATACATGCACATTAGCACCCGTGTCAATCAACAAGTCAGGAGAATGACATACTGAAAGAATAGTGAGAAATATACCATACCCATCATCCTTCATGTCAGTGTCTCCAATGACAACATTAGCGGTCTTGCCGCCTTTCCCAGGATGACGCTTGTCATAGCGATTAGGGCAACTAGGAGCCCAATGATCAGGATCCCCACACACATGACAAGCACCTTTCTTCTTGCCATTCTTCTTCTTGAAGTTCGTGTGTTGCACAGCCTTATTCTTCCCATCAAACTTTGCTTTACCATCAAACTTGCCCTTATTCTTGAACTTGTGGGGCTGAAAGTTCTGCTTCTGTACCACATTGGCACTAGATCCTCCCTCAATACCTCGAGCACGTGTGTCCTTTGCTCTCGCCTTTTCTTCCACATCAAGAGTGCCAATGAGATCCGGAACGGAAAACTCCTGCCTCTTATGCTTCAGTAAGGTAGCAAAGTTCCTCCATGAAGGAGGAAGCTTAGTGATGATACCTCCGGCAACAAACTTGTCCGGTAGCATACAACTAAAGTGCTCAAGTTCTCTAGCAAATGACTGTATCTCATGAGCTTGCTCAACCATGGAGCGCTCTTCAGTCATCCTGTAATCATAGAATTGCTCCATGATGTACAGCTCAGTGCCAGCATCCGAGACCCCAAACTTGGCCTCGAGTGCATCCCACATATCTTTTCCATTAACAATTGACGCATAAGCATCAACTATGTTCTCATCAAGAACACTCAAGAGAGCAGCCTTAAACAGAGTATCCATTTTCTGAAAGGCTTGTGCCTGTTGAGCATCAAGATCTCCTTCAGGTTTGCCGAGAGTGGCGTCATAGCAACTCATGGTTTGAAACCATAAGACTGCTCTCACGCGCCACCTCTTATAGTGGATGCCCTCAAACATATGAGGTCTCATGGAAGCAGCAAAACCACTCGGGGTAAATTGCCTATAATAAGGTTTTTGGATTGTTGGAAATATGAGCAATTTACCAAATGATATTATTAACAGAAATACTAGATAAAGCATGACTAATATAGTAGAGATAAAACAAGTCATGTGTTTTGTCAGAGAGAAGGTAAATAACTTCTACATATACGAACCGTAGCCTAACATATCTATAGCAGACAGTAGAACTAGTTGCATATATGAGGTAGAACCTAACATATGTAGGACAAGTACTAGTACGAAAAACTGCGGCAGGACATCTAACAGAAAGAAGAAGACATACGGGACAGCAGCAGCAGTAGCACTGGACTTGGGGTCGGTGTCCTCGCCAGCCATGTCGTCGAGGAGGTTGTGGACGTCGGGGAAGTTGTCGTCGGAGTCCGGGGCGTCCATGACGAAGGAGTCAGTCAGTAGTCGCGCAGAGCGCTCCCCAAAAACCTTATCACCCTTGTTCCGTACAGGACTCAAAGAGGTGCGGTTTCGGAGGCCTACTGTCCCGACCTGCGGTGCACGCCACAAGCCGGGATGGGGAAGATCGTAGCAGCAACGCAGCGCTCAGGAACTTGTGGCAAGAGGAGGAAGAGATTCTGGTGCGTCTCTCTGAGAGGAGCGACCTCCCTTTTATAGGCGCAAGAGAAGGAGGCGAGAGGTTGCACCGGGAGAACAGACAACAGCCGAAGGGTGCAGCGTTCGTATTCAATATCCACTACAGCAAAAACTTTCCAGCTAACTTTCCAGCTCCCGAGTGCCCTTTCGTGTACCCGTAGTGCGTGGCAAAAATTTAGATATCGACTCAGTTCACGCGTCGTGGCGAGGCGGGCGGCGGAGGAGGATCGCGCGTGGATATCCCTGTTGTTCTCATACTCATACAATTGGGGAAAGAACTTCCCTTATAAGGAGGTACAACTCCCACTAAACTAGTAATGTGAGACTAAACTTTAGTAGTATCCCTTGACTTGCACAAATGGGTTAAGTGGGCCTCTAGAATTTATTAGGAATTTCTGAAATAGTTATTGGGCTGCCCAAAATAGACTAAATTCCAGCACATTGTCCGGATTTGATGACTATGATTGGATAACTTCACCCGACAGATGTCTGTGAACACGTGGACATTAGATGATTCAAAATAAATAGGTCATCCGTTTTGGAGTTGCCCTTAGGTGCCGGCGATGCGAAACGGAACGCAGATGCTTATCGAAATGGATAACAAGAGCAACAAATTAATGCGGTTTAATTAGCTGACCAGGACATGAAACCGCACATGGGAGGAGACTACGGAACCCGCCCAGTCTACGGCTGACCAATCTAGCCCACGACCGTGATGACGCGCTCGGAGCTCCTGAATTTAACGACGATTGCTTAACCTAATCTCCTTTTTCCACCGCGAGCTGCCCGATTACCCGCGCGCTCTCCTCTATATATAGGGGGATACTGCCATCTGTGCGACCAGATCACCATCTTCGTCTCTGTCTCTCGAGCCCTTTAGCGGAGGGAAAGCAGAGCAACGCACAAGAAGCACACGCGACTGCGCGAGTCGTTGGCGCGCCGGCCAAAGCCTAACCCGCTAGCGATGGCGGCGGCTGAGTGGTGGTGCTGGCCGCTGCCGGCGTGGCTGGGCTCCGGCGCGGCGTGGTTCGTGGTCCTGAACCTCGTCGTTGGCGCCATCTTCGCCCTGTCGTCCCGTGCGCAGCCGCAGTCGCCCTCGCCGCGCCGCGGCGGGAGCAGGAGCGGCAGCGGGATCACGCGCAGGGCCTCGTCGGCGGTGCTGCAGCGGATCCGGTCCTTCAACATCTTCTCCTTCCCGTCCTCGTGCTTCCACACCGCGGAGCCCAGCCCGGGCGCCACCCCCACCGCCACCTTCCGCGACGAAACAGAAGACGCGGCGACGGCGAGGATGAGGACGAGGTCGCCGTCGACGCCGCGTCCAGCACAACCACAGGCGGCGGTAGAGGAGGAGGACGTGGAAGACGAGAGCTCGATGAGCATGGACGAGGCGTACGCGCTCGTCCTTGCGGGGCGGCAGCGGCCGCCGCCGACGGAGGAGGAGGCGGCGAGGTCCGAGGTGGACGCCAAGGCGGAGGAGTTCATCCAGGCGTTCAAGGAGGACCTCAGGCAGCAGCGCCTCAAATCCATCTTCAACTACACCCAGATGCTCAAGCGCCGCGTTGCCGCCGGCCGGCCGCCTGCCGCTCCGTGATCGGCTCACGTGATCGTTGAAAGTTCACAGTAATCCAGCTGCGAGCTACTCAGGCTTGAGCCGCTGTCCTGGACGTCGCCGCCTTAGATTCACATGTTCATTGATTCATTTGCTTTATTTACAGATAAGTGTTTTGTCTGGTAGTTTAAAAGGGAGAGCTGTACTTTTTTAGTTGCTTGCTCTCGTGTACATAGGCATTTTGGTTGTCAGTTTGTGTAGATTGCTTCTAGTGGGTTTCCTTTTTATTGGCATGCTTCGCATGCAGTGTTCTTTTGTTGTAAGCGCATTCAATCATTTGTAAACTGTTCTTCAACTCTAAAGTGTATTCATTCATTAGTAAATAAATTTCCACTTCCGCTTCGGTAGACCCCTTAAACACAAGGACGGCCGAGATTGCTTAATACCCCTTCATAACAGAAGGCATGATGGGCATATTTTGAAAAAGCTTCCCCCGCCGGCCCGACCGCCCAAAAAAAAAAAACAAGCGAAGCAATACGTATATGAATACAACCCGCTCGCCCGGGAGGGAAAAAAATTAAACCGGCCGGCCGCACGCGCCTGGTGACGTGGCAGCATGCAGACGTGCCCGCCCGCCCGCGAGGCGGCAGTGCCGCAGTCAACGCGTCGCGCCGCACCCCCGACCCCACGCCAGCCCGCACCCGTCCGCCAATCACGGCGCCCGAGGCGAGCATGCACGCAGGCGGTTGCACGCGCGTGCCGCCTGCCGGACGCCACCGCTGCCGCCGCTGTCGTCTCCTCGGAGGCCGCGCCTCCGCTGCCGCCTGCCACCGCGCCTGCCGGACGGCACCGCTGCCGCCGCGCCTGCCGGACGCCACCGCTGCCGCCTGCCACCGCGCCTGCCGGACGGCACCGCTGCCGCCGCGCCTGCCGGACGCCACCGCTGCCGCCTGCCGTCGCTGTCGGCTCCTCGCTTGCCGCGCCGCCGCTGCCGCTGTCGCTGGTCTGCCACCCGACCGGCCGGCGCCCGACGGTCAAAGCGGCGCCTCGCCTCCCGCATGGCCGCCTCGTCTGCCGCGCGGTCAATAACGCCGGTGTTAATAGACGCGCTGCCGCCCGCCCGCCTCCTCCCCCGCCCCGCCCCGCCCCGCTATAAAACGGCGACGCCCCGCCCACGCCCGTCCCACCGCGCTGTCGCCTGCCCGCCTCCTCCGCCGTCCCCGCCCACACCCGTCCCACCAACGCCCGTCGCCGCCTGCCCGCACCCGATGGCGTTCTTCCGCGGCAGCAGCAGCGCCGGCGGAGGCGACGCCGATGACGACGTCCCCGGCGCATGGCCAACGAGCATCGGCGTGCCGGAGACGCTAGAGCTTCAGCACTACTGCCTCCCTGTGCCGCCGGGCTGCCGTCTTCCACGCAACTGGAAGATCGACGCGGACGGCTTCGCGACGCAGGGTCCCGGCGCGACGGAGGAGGAGCTCCGCAACCACAGCGGCGGCCGGCACAACATCGAAGGCCGGCAGCAGTTTTGGCGCGGGAAGGACTATTGGGAGGTCATGGCCGCCTTCCGCCTTGCGGCGTCCGGCGTGACCCCCGACCTGACGGGCCGCAGCGGCCGTCTTCGCGCACCGCCTCCACCGCACGATCGTGTGCACCCGGCACCGGCGCCCGCGCCGGCCGCCCCTCCCTCCCCGCCGGGGATAGACTTGCCGTCGGAGCAGGTCATCCTCCGCGAGGACGGCGATCCGGATGACACGCCGGGGTACCACGTAGCCGTACGGGCGTCGGAGGCTGCAGCGGCGGCGGCGGAGGCGGCGGAGGCCGCCGAGATTGCGGCCGCAATCCAGGCGGCCGAGGCGGCGCAGCAGGCGGCGATGGCGGCGCCGGAGTGGCGGCAGGAGTGGCAGAAGGCGCCGGCGGGGTTGCAGCAGGCGCCGGCGGAGTGGCAGCAGGCGCCGGCGGAGGAGGAGGATCCCGACGACGATCCGGTGGACTGGGACGACCTCGCCAACCGGTCCAGCAGCGATGATGACGGCGGCGACGACCCGGCCATGATTGATCTCGTTGATAGCGACGACGAGTAGTTTTTGACAGTGTTTTTAATTTAATTTAGTTATGTCGTTGTAAGCCTAAGTAGTAGACTTTATGTATAAACTTGTAATCATCGAGTTCGCTCGACTATGTAAAATATTTTATCTATGTTGAATGAAATTTAAGTGAAATTTATTTTGTCCATTTCATTCAAGAGTTTTGATTTGATGATTAATTTATACACGACAATATGCTAAAACATAATAAAATAGTAAGGACGCTAAAGTACGTGATTGCATGCATGTAACAGAACAAAATTTTGCGAGTGTCTGTGCATCCCGAATGTAGTCCTACACGCACGATATGAACGAAATCAGACACGATCACACGTCGCTCAGATGTGTTTTCGCGATTTTCGACCTGGAAAACCATAAAAAATGCGCCGAGTGACGGAAAAATACGAGAATTGGCGTGGGTGCTGTGGATGGTGATGGCAACGTGTGGAAAAAGTGTCGTGACGTTTGACGGAGTAGAAAAAAGTCCGTAGTGAGAACTCACTCCCCGGCTGACCGAGGAGTAACTGGTTGCACTGGGGCTACGTGATCACATGCATGCAATTGCACGAAAGTGTGCGTACATGTGGGCACGGCCAACGTAGGCCCCCACGCAAGGTTGGAATGAAAACGGACACAAAACGAACGCTGCGCCACGTCCGGACAGTGTTTTCGCGATTTTCGACCTGAAAAACCCTAGAAAATGCGCCGAGCGCCGGAAAAATACGAGAATTGGCGTGGGTGCTATGGATGGTGATGGCAACGTGTGGAAAAATTGTCGTGACGTTTGACGGAGTAGAAAAAAGTCCGTAGTGAGAACCCACTCCCCGGCAGACCGAGGAGTAGCTGGTTGCACTGGGGCTACGTGATCGCATGCATGCAATTGCACGAAAGTGTGCGTACATGTGGGCACGACCAACGTAGGCCCCCACGCAAGGTTGGAATGAAAACGGACACAAAACGAACGTTGCGTCACGTCCGGGCAGTGTTTTCGCGATTTTCGATCTGGAAAACCCTAGAAAATGCGCCGAGCGCCGGAAAAATACGAGAATTGGCGTGGGTGCTGTGGATGGTGATGGCAACGTGTGGAAAAAGTGTCGTGACGTTTGACGGAGTAGAAAAAAGTCCATAGTGAGAACCCACTCCCTGGCAGACCGAGGAGTAGCTGGTTGCACTGGGGCTACGTGATCGCATGCATGCAATTGCACGAAAGTGTGCGTACATGTGGGCACGGCCAACGTAGGCCCCACGCAAGGTTGGAACGAAAACGGACACAAAACGAACGTTGCGTCACGTCCGGGCAGTGTTTTCGCGATTTTCGACCTGGAAAACCCTAGAAAATGCGCCGAGCGCCGGAAAAATACGAGAATTGGCGTGGGTGCTGTGGATGGTGATGGCAACTTGTGGAATAAGTGTCGTGACGTTTGACGGATTAGAAAAAAGTCCGTAGTGAGAACCCACTCCCCGGCAGACCGAGGAGTAGCTGGTTGCACTGGGGCTACGTGATCGCATGCATGCAATTGCACGAAAGTGTGCGTACATGTGGGCACGGCCAACGTAGGCCCCCACACAAGGTTGGAACGAAAACGGAAACAAAACGAACGTTGCGTCACGCCCGGGCAGTGTTTTCGCGATTTTCGACCTGGAAAACCCTAGAAAATGCGCCGAGCGCCGGAAAAATACGAGAATTGGCGTGGGTGCTGTGGATGGTGATGGCAACGTGTGGAAAAAGTGTCGTGATATTTGACGGAGTAGAAAAAAGTCCGTAGTGAGAACCCACTCCCCGGCAGACCGAGGAGTAGCTGGTTGCACTGGGGCTACGTGATCGCATGCATGCAATTGCACGAAAGTGTGCGTACATGTGGGCACGGCCAACGTAGGCCCCCACGCAAGGTTGGAACAAAAAGGACACAAAACGAACGTTGCGTCACGTCCGGGCAGTGTTTTCGCGATTTTCGACCTGGAAAACCCTAGAAAATGCGCCGAGCGCCGTAAAAATACGAGAATTGGCGTGGGTGCTGTGGATGGTGATGGCAACGTGTGGAAAAAGTGTCGTGACGTTTGACGGAGTAGAAAAAAGTCCATAGTGAGAACCCACTCCCCGGCAGACCGAGGAGTAGCTGGTTGCACTGGGGCTACGTGATCGCATGCATGCAATTGCACGAAAGTGTGCGTAAATGTGGGCACGGCCAACGTAGGCCCCCACGCAAGGTTGGAACAAAAACGGACACAAAACGAACGTTGCGTCACGTCCGGGCAGTGTTTTCGCGATTTTCGACCTGGAACACCCTAGAAAATGCGCCGAGCGCCGGAAAAATACGAGAATTGGCGTGGGTGCTGTGGATGGTGATGGCAACGTGTGGAAAAAGTGTCGTGATGTTTGACGGAGTAGAAAAAAAATCGTAGTTGGACAAATGTTGATGATTCCTCGTCAGCAAACTGACCTCTAGGCAAAAAAAAAACGATTTGCAAGCACTAGACTAGGACAAATGTTGATGATTCCTAGTGTGCTCATGCGCAAGTGTCTGCTAATGTTTATGATTAAATCATACGCAGTGGACACAGAAAGGTTCATTATGCCATCAAGAAACGGTGCGATATCATTGCGCGCTGAAGATGTGTTTGATATTTTTGGCCTAGTGAACAAGGGCAGAGATGCCATGAAAGCTTTAGGTAAAGGGGGGCTGAAGGCGAAAGTGAAGGTGCCGAGTCGTTTCATAGATTTGAGTACGAATGAAATAATGATAGACCAGCTTATACAAGACATCACTACTAGTGGATTGTATGATGATGATTTCCTGCGTCGAATTATGTTGGTTCTTCTAGGCACTGTTCTTGCACCACACTCCACGGTAGAAGTTCCTAATGCTTTTTACAAGCTAGTGGAGGATGTGGAGAGCATTAAATCATTTAACTGGAACGCGTTTACTTTACGCGTTTGCGTCGATGGCATCACGAAGACTTTATCGGATCGTACAAAATTTACATGGCCGGTGGAAAACCTTGCTCTCATACATGTAAATTGTATGTTATATATGTTATTTCGAACTATAGTCTGGACTGTTAAGATTGCTAATATATTTCATGTTCATGCAGTACTTGTTTTGGGAGAAAGTGCAGCCACTTATGACGAGACTTTTGATCCACTCGCGCATGAGTATCCGCTGATGCTTAACTGGCCAGAAGTCGAGGCTATGAAGCGTGATGCGTACGACACATCGTACGGCGGCGGGAATGGGAGGGTAAGTATTTATGGTTTGCATGCATGGAGTTATGGAACGTTTTACATGGTGAGTAATTTAAAATGATTTAACATGGCACAGGTTGATGACATAATATGTGAGAAGCACAGACAGATGATAATTGCTCAGGAGGGGAAATTTGTGGAGGAAGAATCTGAGCCAGTTGATAGAACAGGTCGTTTGCGGAAAAGGAAGGATAATAGAGACGAGGCTTCATCGAGCAAGGACACGACCTTAGATCAAATTATGAAAAGCATCAAAGACATGCAGAAAGAAATTCGCTTTGTCCCTAAAAAATGTGCCGAGGTAATTAGTGATGTGTTATTCAAAATACATGAGATTATTCATATTATTTGCATGTATTTACTGCTTCCCATGTGTTATTGCAGATAGTACTGGAGGAGCTGGAGAACAAAGGTCTTGTCTTCAAGACAAATAGAGGGTTTAGTGATGTTGAGTTTGTGGAGCACAGTGAGAACTGGATGAGGAGGTATGGTTCGTCAAAATATTTTCCAGATGTAAAATCAACTCCTGCAAAGGATGATATGGACAACGGGGTGGAGGCATCCTTCACCAATGGGAACGGGAAGAAGTCCGCACGTGAGAAAGGTATGCATCTCAACACACCCGGTACAGGAGATGAAGGGGACCCCTTCGTTATTGACGAGAATGGTAATTCAACCGACCCATCTTTTGCAACGGTACACACAAATGACTTTCCAGCAGTTACTTCAACCCCCAAGAATATAAATGCAGTGTCAGACGGGTCTAGCGCCGATAAATCAGAGGAGATTGGTATGGATAGTCTGAACACACTTATTAAAAAAGCGAAAGAAAGTGGCACTGAGGAGAATGATGGGAAACGCAAGAGAAAAAAGTCAAAGCATATTCTTTCACCCTTCCAACAGATCGTTGGACTTAAACGTCCAAAGAAAAGTAAGTGTTATGTACTTTGTTTTGAAGATATTTCATTCCTTGCATGCACAAATTATTTACTCATTGTTTGATTATATTTTAGGTTTGTTTGGTATAAGAGACGTTCTGATTAATACCGATTACATTACTGAGGATCACATAGAGGCCGCGGAGGTTTATATCAAGACACTATCAGACTCGGCGAAGCTTAGTAGGAAAACTGTCGTGCACATGACAGGGATTGCTGGGGAAACGTGTACACCTGATATGCTTCAAGCCATCATTGCGAAAAAATGGTTGCGTGGCGGTGTAAGTATTACAACAATTATATGAAGTAGTACATGTCATATTTAATTTTTTCTAAGAGGAGTATTGCTGTTATGTTATTTCCAGGTCATCAATAGTTATTGCAACCATATACAGACCCATAATCCTCGTTCTGACCGTCACATTTTATCATCTTGGGTGTCACACTGGCTTATTCTTCGTGCTGAAGGAAAGGTTAAGAACTCTAAGCACCATTTTATGGAGCATTTCACAAACCAAAATAAAATGGTGTCTAGAGTTAATGAGGAGTATTTCATTACAGATAAGGTATTTCACATTTGTATGATCCTTCGTAGTACATAACTAATTGTGTGTCCAAGAACTTGACTAAACTTTGTTGTAGGCATACTTTCCTTTTCATGTGGAAGAAAGTCACTGGATAACAATTCTCATGCACAACAAGAAAAAAGAGTTTCAAGTTTTAAATTCTACTGGTAAATGCAGCAAGGCAGTTCTTAAAAAAATAAGGCAGCTGGTAAGCTTCTTTCTTACAAGATAGATAGTAGTAATTAGTTATGTACTTCATATGAATTTCACATTTATATTTCAGAGGGCAGAAATAGCTAAAGATACCTTGGAGGTGAACTCCCTTGTACAAACGGAACATCCAGACGTATCTTCGTGGCCAATAAATGAGTACGATATGCCGTTACAAAAGGATGGGTATGTTCAACTGTTTAAGTTCTAAGTACTTCTCTTACACAGCAATGCCTGACTCGAGGTTTTTTATAGAGTTTCTTGTGGTCTCTTTGTGGTGAAATGCATTCAAAACTGGAACGGAGATGAATGGATATTTGAGTTTGATCAAGCTGAGGTGAATGCTTCAAGGGGACGCATTCTAGCTGAAATACTTTTTTCAGAGTGCAACACGATGGAAACTGTGAAAGAGAAGATTTTGAAGATCATGGACAAGAAATTAGTTTGTTGATGGGTTTTTGGCTACGAGAACATTCTTTTTCTTATTATCGCAACTAAATAAACGTGCCGTTGACGGCACTAGGAACAATTTTGATATTATGACATTTTTTATTGTAATGGGCATGATTATGCACGTCCGCAACTAAATAAAGGTGCCGTCGTCGGTACTAGCTACAATATTTATTTTCCAACTATATATGTTAAGCTGCTATATGCAATATGCTTATGTGATGATGATGCCGCCGTCTGCTGGCTCGTACAGTTTCATATAAATGGAGGCAGACGGCTGGCTTTATGTGCAATATTATTATGTGATGAAAATGCCAGCTGCCGTTTGTTGATTCTTAGATGCACATATAAATGCAGGCGGACGCCTCCTCGTTTGCTAAAAAAATTTGACTAGAAAAAAAAAACGGCCCGACCTTCCCTTGTGGACCCAGGGACTGTGCATCCAACCCTAATCTAGCCGACAGGCGACTCGGGCGGTCGATGCGGACCCCACAAGGGCCCACAAGTAGGCCAACGGGGCTGACAACGAGCTTGTAACAGAGGAGTTCGAGAGAGACAGCCGACTCGGCTATTTAAGCAGGTCGGTGCGCCCTTCTGTTGTCGAGGTGGGACTAAATAAGGCGATGTGGTCGACGCAACGCTGACGAGGCTCCATTTGTTGCAACGTCGTCGCCCGGCCCATGTCGGCCCAGTAGGACAGGCCCAGCCTCGCCCCTCCCCGGCCCAGTCACCGTCGCCTCGCGCGCCCGACGAAGGAGTTTAGTCCCACCTCGGAAGCTGACGGGGGTGAGGACCAGCTTAAATATGCCGGCGTGCTACACAGGTCGAACTCCTCTGCTATTACTGCTTGAAACCGCCGCCCCGTTGGACCCGTCTGCTGGGCCCTTGATGGGCTTTATATGGACCTCCCGAGTCGCCTCGTTGGCTTGATTTGGGTTGGGAATATAGCCCAACTTGCGGTCCAGCAGCCGGTCGGGCATTCTTTTGCACAACGACGGTCGGCTATGTTTTTTTGCACGACGGTCGGCCATGTTTTTTGCAACAGGTATAGTAACAAAAACTCAGCATATTAAAACTGTGAACTCTTTCACATAGCAGTACAAATAAGATGGCAATTCATTAAACAAATATGATGTGTCATATCACATATGTTCACATAAGTACTTTCATCACACATAAATAAATCGAGACATAAAGTTTTCTGCCACACAAGTACGAACAAGAAACAACATAGTTTATTCGGACTAGACTCATGCGACCGTTTTTATTCTTCCAACATAGCAAGATGCTTCTCTACGCCCAATTCCTGAACATAACATAAAAATATGGGTGAGAAAATATAGTTTGTAAAACCGAAGTACCAACATAACAAAAAATTATAAGGTAGCATCTTACTTCTGGTTTTTTCGACATGTAGCCTTGTTATGACCTGGTAGACTACACAGACTGCACAAAGGACCACTTTTTTTCTCTGTAAAATCTTTTGGCCTACCATTCTTTGTAACATCGGGGCCCCCCTTTGACCGCCCCTTCTTAGGTGCACCCTTCGTCGAAACTTTCTCAGGATCACCAATACCAGGCTCAACTTGTTGCGCTTGACTTGCCTCCTTCTTAAGCTTAGCATACCTTCTACTTCCTATAAGTTCCTTCTCCGGTATCTTTTTCTGCGCTATTATGTTGTCCAGACACTTCATCAACTCGTCAAACAAGAAGGGATCATTTGCTGCAACATGAGCTGCCTCTGCGGTTTTTATGCTTAATTGACTATACCGGTCTCTCTCTAATGCCCCTGACCAACCCCATCCAAACATATCACTCTTCCGCTGCACAGGCAATCCATCTCTCGCATTTTTTGACAACCGATGAAGGACACAACACTTTGGTATTTCAGTTATGCTCAGATGATGGAGAACAAAAAGAATGTGTTTGCATGGCAGGCCTTTCCGAACCATCCTAAGACAAGTGCATGTTATAGTTTCTTCTGAGTTACCTGGTTCATAAACAACATTATACATGAACTTGTGGTTATCCTTCCATGTCACCATATATGTCTGACGCTCAATTCCCACGAGCGTCTCAAATATCTCCAGCTGACCCATCTTGTGCAAATCATCTTGCAGGATGTAAAAATTAGCAGGTGTGAATACTTTGGCGGCATGCTCCTCAAGTGCCTTATATTCAGTAACCGACGGTGGTTCTTTTTGGTTTGCCTCACAATCATCGTACGCCTCATTCTCACGCAGGCGAACTATACAGTTCTCATAATGCACAACCAAATCAACTATTGTCATACCGTAGTCCAGGTGTAGGTGAAGGCAGGAGTTGAGGCTTTCGCTTCTCTGGTTACTTCGCATACCAAGGAAAAAACCATCAGAAAGATAAGAAGCTGCCCAAAGTCTCTTCTTCCTGTACATCCTGTCAAGCCACTCTTTAGTTCTATCCGTCTTCCACTTATTATAGAAAGCGGTCCATCTCTGCTCAAAGTTCGCTTGAGAGGTGGCATAGTATAGGAGCGATCTGAACTCATCCAATGACTTGTAATGCAGGTGCCTCTGCATATTTTTCTCGATATGCCAGGAGCAAAGATGATGGAAAACATCTGAAAGCACAGTCCGAATAGCCCGGATCATTGCAGCGTCACCATCTGTGATTATTGACTTAGGCTTCACCTGGCAGTTTGCCTTCAAAAATGTCTGCAGCAGCCACACATATGTCCCTTCCGTCTCGTCAGCAATTATGGCACATCCAAACACTGTGGTGCAACGGTGGTTGTTAACTTCGACAAAGGGGATGAACGGCATACCATACCTGTTCATCTTATAAGTGCTATCAAAGACAACCACATCTCCATAGTCCTGATAGTCCCTCCATGACTGTGCATCACACCAAAACATACTCTTCAGTCGCCCTTCCTTGTCACGCACATACTCAAAAACAAACTCAGGGTCCTTCTCCTTCCTGCTCCTCATAATGCCAACTGCCGTCTGTTGGAAATATGCCCTAGAGGCAATAATAAAAGCTTTATTATTATATTTCCTTATTCATGATAATTGTCTTTATTCGTGCTATAATTGTGTTAACCGGAAATCGTAATACATGTGTGAATAACAGACAACAACATGTCCCTAGTGAGCCTCTAGTTGACTAGCTCGTTGATCGACAGATAGTCATGGTTTCCTGACTATGGACATTGGATGTCATCGATAATGGGATCACATCATTAGGAGAATGATGTGATGGACAAGACCCAATCCTAACATAGCATAAGATCGCATAGTTCGTTTGCTAAGAGTTTTTCAATGTCAAGTATCCTTTCCTTAGACCATGAGATCATGTAACTCCCGGATACCGTAGGAGTGCTTTGGGTGTGCCAAACGTCACAACGTAACTGGGTGACTATAAAGGTATGCTACGGGTATCTCTGAAAGTGTCTGTTGGGTTGACATGGATCGAGACTGGGATTTGTCACTCCGCTTGACGGAGAGGTATCACCGGGCCCTCTCGGTAATGCATCATCACAATGAGCTCAATGTGATCAAAGTGTTTGATCACGGGATCATGCATTACGGAACGAGAAAAGTGACTTGCCGGTAACGAGATTGAACGAGGTATTGGTATACCGACGATCGAATCTCGGGCAAGTAAAATACCGATTGACAAAGGGAATCGTATACGGGATTAATTGAATCCTTGACATCGTGGTTCATCCGATGAGATCATTGTGGAGCATGTGGGAGCCAACATGGGTATCCAGATCCCGCTGTTGGTTATTGCCCGAGAGCCGTCTCGGTCATGTCTGCATGTCTCCCGAACCTGTAGGGTCTACACACTTAAGGTTCGGTGACGCTAGGGTTGTAGGGATATGTATGTGCAGTAACCCGAATGTTGTTCGGAGTCCCGGATGAGATCCCGGACGTCACGAGGAGTTTCGGAATGGTCCGGAGGTAAATATTTATATATGGAAAGTCATCATACGGACATCGGGACAAGTTTCGGGGTTATCGGTATTGTACCGGGACCACCGGAGGGTCCCGGGGGGTCCACCGGGTGGGGCCACCTATCCCGGAGGGCCCCATGGGCTGTATAAGGGAGGGAACCAGCCCATAGGGGGCTGGTGCGCCTCCCCCCCATGGGCCCATGCGCCTAGGGTTTGGGGGAGGGAAACCCTAAAGGGGGCGCCCCCCTTGCTTGGGGGGCAAGCCCCCCTGCCCTGGCCGCCGCCCCCCCTAGGAGATCTCATCTCCTAGGGCAGGCGCCCCCCCTTGGGGGTTATATAAAGGGGGGGGGAGAGAGGGGGCTGATCACCCATTGCCCTGGCGCCTCCCTCTCCCTCTCCAACACCTCCTCCTCCTCCATTGAGCACGGCGAAGCCCTGCCGGAGTACTGCAGTTCCACCATCACCACACCGTCGTGCTGTTGCTGGAACCTTCATCCCCAACCTCTCCTTTGCCTTGCTGGATCAAGAAGGAGGATACGTCACGCTTTCCGTACGTGTGTTGAACGCGGAGGTGCCGTCCGTTCGGCACTAGGTCATCGGTGAATTGGATCACGGCAAGTACGACTACCTCATCCACGTTCACTCGAACGCTTCCGTTGCGATCTACAAAGTGGTATGTAGATGCTATCTAATCTGAATACTCGTTGCTTGATGAACTCCTAGATGGGTCTTGGTGAAACCGTAGGAAAAATTTTAATTTTCTGCAACGTTCCCCAACAGTGGCATCATGAGCTAGGTCTATGCGTAGTTCTTCTTGCACGAGTAGAACACAATTTGTTGTGGGCGTAGATGTTGTCAACTCTTCTTGCCGCTACTAGTCCTATCTTGCTTCAACGGTATTGTGGGATGAAGCGGCCCGAACCAACCTTACACATACGCTTACGTGAGACCGGTTCCACCGACGAACATGCACTAGATGCATAAGGTGGCTGGCGGGTGTCTGTCTCTCCTACTTTAGTTGGAGCGGATTCGATGAAAAGGGTCCTTATGAAGGGTAAATAGAAGTTGACAAATCACGTTGTGGTGGTTTTAACGTAGGTAAGAAAACGTTCTTGCTAGAACCCTAATTCAGCCACGTAAAACTTGCAACAACAATTAGAGGACGTCTAACTTGTTTTTGCAGCAAGTGCTTTGTGATATGATATGGCCAAAGTTGTGATGAATGATGAATGATCTATATGTGATGTATGAGATGTTCATGCTATTGTAATAGGAATCACGACTTGCATGTCGATGAGTATGACAACCGGCAGGAGCCATAGGAGTTGTCTTTATTTTTGTATGACCTGCGTGTCATTGAGAATCGCCATGTAAATTACTTTACTTTATTGCTAAACGCGTTAGCCATAGTAGTAGAAGTAATAGTTGGCGAGCAACTTCATGGAGACACGATGATGAAGATCATGATGATGAGGATCATGGTGTCAAGCCGGTGACAAGATGATCATGGAGCCCCAAGATGGAGATCAAAGGAGCTATGTGATATTGGCCATATCATGTCACGTTTATTATTTGATTGCATGTGATGTTTATCATGTTTTGCATCTTGTTTACTTAGAACGGCGGTAGTAAATAAGATGATCCCTCATAATAATTTCAAGAAAGTGTTCACCCTAACTGTGCACCATTGTGACAGTTCGTTGTTTCGAAGCACCACGTGATGATCGGGTGTGATAGATTCTAACGTTCACATACAACGGGTGTAAGACAGATTTACACACGCAAACACTTAGGTTGACTTGACGAGCCTAGCATGTACAGACATGGCCTCGGAACACGGAAGACCGAAAGGTCGAGCATGAGTCGTATAGAAGATACGATCAACATGAAGATGTTCACCGATGTTGACTAGTCCGTCTCACGTGATGATCGGACATGGCCTAGTTGACTCGGATCATGTAATACTTAGATGAATGGAAGAGGGATGTCTATCTAAGTGGGAGTTCATTAAATAATTTGATTGAATGAACTTTATTATCATGAACTTAGTCTAAATATTTACAATATGTCTTGTAGATCAAATGGCCAACGTAGTCCTCAACTTCAACGCGTTCCTAGAGAAAACCAAGATGAAAGACGATGGTAGCAACTATACGGACTGGGTCCGGAACCTGAGGATCATCCTCATAGCTGCCAAGAAAGATTATGTCCTACGAGCACCGCTGGGTGACTCACCTGTTCTCCCTGCACAACAAGACGTTATGAACGCTTGGCAGTCGCGATGCGATGATTACTCCCTCGTTCAGTGCGGCATGCTTTACAGCTTAGAGCCGGGGCTCCAAAAGCGTTTTGAGAGACATGGAGCATATGAGATGTTCGAAGAGCTGAAAATGATTTTTCAAGCTCATGCCCGGGTCGAGAGATATGAGATCTCCAACAAATTCTTTAGCTGTAAGATGGAGGAAAATAGCTCTGTCAGTGAGCACATACTCAGAATGTCTGGGTTGCACAATCGCTTGACTCAACTGGAAATTAATCTTCCGGAAGAAGTGGTCATTGACAGAATCCTCCAGTCGCTTCCACCTAGCTACAAGAGCTTTGTGATGAACTACAATATGCAGGGGATGGTAAAGACCATTCCTGAGGTGTATGCTATGCTGAAATCAGCAGAGGTAGAAATCAAGAAAGAGCATCAAGTGCTGATGGTGAATAAAACCACTAAGTTCAAAAGGAGCAAGGGTAAAAAGAACTTCAAGAAGGACGGCAAGGAAGTTGCCGCGCCCGGTAAGCAAGTTGCCGGGAAGAAGCCAAAGAATGGACCCAAGCCCGAAACTGAGTGCTTTTATTGCAAGGGAAGTGGTCACTGGAAGCGGAACTGCCCCAAATATTTAGCGGACAAGAAGGCCGGCAAAACCAAAGGTATATGTGATATACATGTAATTGATGTGTACCTTACCAGTACTCGTAGTAGCTCTTGGGTATTTGATACCGGTGCAGTTGCTCACATTTGTAACTCAAAGCAGGAGCTACGGAATAAACGGAGACTGGCGAAGGACGAGGTGACGATGCGCGTCGGGAATGGTTCCAAGGTCGATGTGATCGCCGTCGGCACGCTGCCTCTACATTTACCTACGGGATTAGTTTTAAAACCTCAATAATTGTTATTTAGTACCAAGTTTGAGCATGAACATTGTATCCGGATCTCGCTTAATTCGAGATGGCTACTCATTTAAATCCGAGAATAATGGTTGTTCTATTTATATGAGAGATATGTTTTATGGTCATGCTCCGATGGTTAATGGTTTATTCTTGATGAATCTCGTACGTGATGATACACATATTCATAGTGTGAGTACCAAAAGAGTTAAAGTTGATAACAATAGTCCCACATATTTGTGGCACTGCCGCCTTGGTCACATAGGTGTCAAACGCATGAAGAAGCTCCATGCAGATGGACTTTTAGAGTCTCTTGATTATGAATCATTTGACACGTGCGAACCATGCCTCATGGGTAAAATGACCAAGACTCTGTTCTCAGGAACAATGGAGCGAGCAACCAACTTATTGGAAATCATACATACCGATGTGTGTGGTCCAATGAGTGTTGAGGCTCGCGGTGGCTATCGTTATGTTCTCACCCTCACTGATGACTTGAGTAGATATGGGTATATCTACTTAATGAAACACAAGTCTGAAACCTTTGAAAAGTTCAAGGAATTTTAGAGTGAGGTTGAAAATCAACGTGATAGAAAGATCAAGTTTCTACGATCAGATCGTGGAGGAGAATACTTGAGTCACGAATTTGGCACACACTTAAGAAAATGTGGAATAGTTTCACAACTCACGCCGCCTGGAACACCTCAGCGCAATGGTGTGTCCGAACGTCGTAATCGCACTCTATTAGATATGGTGCGATCTATGATGTCTCTTACCGACTTACCGCTATCTTTTTGGGGCTATGCTTTAGAGACTGCCGCATTCACTTTAAATAGGGCTCCGTCGAAATCCGTTGAGACGACACCGTATGAATTATGGTTTGGGAAGAAACCTAAGCTGTCGTTTCTAAAAGTTTGGGGATGCGATGCTTATGTGAAGAAACTTCAACCTGAAAAGCTCGAACCCAAATCGGAAAAATGCGTCTTCATAGGATACCCAAAAGAAACTGTTGGGTATACCTTCTACCTCAGATCCGAAGGCAAGATCTTTGTTGCCAAGAATGGATCCTTTCTAGAGAAAGAGTTTCTCTCGAAGGAAGCAAGTGGGAGGAAAGTAGAACTTGATGAAGTGTTAACTCTTGAACCGGAAAATGGCGAAACTCAAGAAATCGTTCCTGAGGTGCCTGCACCGAATAGAGAGGAAATTAATGATTATGATCAAGATACTTCTGATCAAGCTCCTACTGAAATTCGAAGGTCCACAAGGACACGTTCCGCACCAGAGTGGTACGGCAACCCTGTCTTGGAAATCATGTTGTTAGACAACGGTGAACCTTCGAACTATGAGGAAGCAATGGCGGGCCCGGATTCCGACAAATGGCTGGAAGCCATGAAATCCGAGATAGGATCCATGTATGAAAACGAAGTATGGACTTTGACTGACTTGCCCGTTGAACGGCGAGCCATAGAAAATAAATGGATCTTTAAGAAGAAGACAGACGCGGATGGTAATGTGACCATCTATAAAGCTCGGCTTGTCGCTAAGGGTTATCGACAAGTTCAAGGGGTTGACTACGATGAGACTTTCTCACCGGTAGCGAAGCTGAAGTCCGTCCGAATCATGTTAGCAATTGCCGCATACTATGATTATGAGATATGGCAAATGGACGTCAAAACGGCATTCCTTAATGGTTTCCTTAAGGAAGAATTGTATATGATGCAGCCGGAAGGTTTTGTCGATCCTAAGAATGCTGACAAGGTATGCAAGCTCCAACGCTCGATTTATGGGCTGGTGCAAGCATCTCGGAGTTGGAACATTCGCTTTGATGAGATGATCAAAGCGTTTGGGTTTACACAGACTTATGGAGAAGCCTGTGTTTACAAGAAAGTGAGTGGGAGCTCTGTAGCATTTCTCATATTATATGTAGACGACATACTTTTGATGGGAAATGATATAGAACACTTGGACAGCATTAAGGCCTATTTGAATAAGAGTTTTTCAATGAAGGACCTTGGAGAAGCTGCTTATATATTAGGCATCAAGATCTATAGAGATAGATCGAGACGCCTCATAGGTCTTTCACAAAGCACATACCTTGATAAGATATTGAAGAAATTCAATATGGATCAATCTAAGAAAGGGTTCTTACCTGTGTTACAAGGTGTGAAATTGAGCTCAGCTCAATGTCCGACCACGGCAGAAGATATAGAAGAGATGAGCGTCATCCCCTATGCCTCAGCCATAGGTTCTATTATGTATGCCATGCTGTGTACCAGACCTGATGTAAACCTTGCCGTAAGTTTGGTAGGTAGGTACCAAAGTAATCCCGGCAAGGAACACTGGACAGCGGTCAAGAATATCCTGAAGTACCTGAAAAGGACTAAGGAAATGTTTCTCGTTTATGGAGGTGACGAAGAGCTCATCGTAAAAGGTTACGTCGACGCTAGCTTCGACACAGATCTGGATGACTCTAAGTCACAAACCGGATACGTGTATATTTTGAATGGTGGGGCAGTAAGCTGGTGCAGTTGCAAGCAAAGCGTCGTGGCGGGATCTACATGTGAAGCGGAGTACATGGCAGCCTCGGAGGCAGCACATGAAGCAATTTGGGTGAAGGAGTTCATCACCGACCTCGGAGTCATACCCAATGCGTCGGGGCCAATCAAGCTCTTCTGTGACAACACTGGAGCTATTGCACTTGCAAAGGAGCCCAGGTTTCACAAGAAGACCAGGCACATCAAGCGTCGCTTCAACTCCATTCGTGAAAATGTTCAAGATGGAGACATAGAGATTTGTAAAGTGCACACGGATCTGAATGTTGCAGATCCGTTGACTAAACCTCTCCCTAAGGCAAAACATGATCAGCACCAGAACTCTATGGGTGTTCGATTCATCACAATGTAACTAGATTATTGACTCTAGTGCAAGTGGGAGACTGTTGGAAATATGCCCTAGAGGCAATAATAAAAGCTTTATTATTATATTTCCTTATTCATGATAATTGTCTTTATTCGTGCTATAATTGTGTTAACCGGAAATCGTAATACATGTGTGAATAACAGACAACAACATGTCCCTAGTGAGCCTCTAGTTGACTAGCTCGTTGATCGACAGATAGTCATGGTTTCCTGACTATGGACATTGGATGTCATCGATAACGGGATCACATCATTAGGAGAATGATGTGATGGACAAGACCCAATCCTAACATAGCATAAGATCGCATAGTTCGTTTGCTAAGAGTTTTTCAATGTCAAGTATCCTTTCCTTAGACCATGAGATCATGTAACTCCCGGATACCGTAGGAGTGCTTTGGGTGTGCCAAACGTCACAACGTAACTGGGTGACTATAAAGGTATGCTACAGGTATCTCTGAAAGTGTCTGTTGGGTTGACATGGATCGAGACTGGGATTTGTCACTCCGCTTGACGGAGAGGTATCACCGGGCCCTCTCGGTAATGCATCATCACAATGAGCTCAATGTGATCAAAGTGTTTGATCACGGGATCATGCATTACGGAACGAGAAAAGTGACTTGCCGGTAACGAGATTGAACGAGGTATTGGTATACCGACGATCGAATCTCGGGCAAGTAAAATACCGATTGACAAAGGGAATCGTATACGGGATTAATTGAATCCTTGACATCGTGGTTCATCCGATGAGATCATCGTGGAGCATGTGGGAGCCAACATGGGTATCCAGATCCCGCTGTTGGTTATTGCCCGAGAGCCGTCTCGGTCATGTCTGCATGTCTCCCGAACCCGTAGGGTCTACACACTTAAGGTTCGGTGACGCTAGGGTTGTAGGGATATGTATGTGCAGTAACCCGAATGTTGTTCGGAGTCCCGGATGAGATCCCGGACGTCACGAGGAGTTTCGGAATGGTCCGGAGGTAAAGATTTATATATGGAAAGTCATCATACGGACATCGGGACAAGTTTCGGGGTTATTGGTATTGTACCGGGACCACCGGAGGGTCCCGGGGGGTCCACCGGGTGGGGCCACCTATCCCGGAGGGCCCCATGGGCTGTATAAGGGAGGGAACCAGCCCATAGGGGGCTGGTGCGCCTCCCCCCCATGGGCCCATGCGCCTAGGGTTTGGGGGAGGGAAACCCTAAAGGGGGCGCCCCCCTTGCTTGGGGGGCAAGCCCCCCTGCCCTGGCCGCCGCCCCCCCTAGGAGATCTCATCTCCTAGGGCAGGCGCCCCCCCTTGGGGGTTATATAAAGGGGGGGGGAGAGAGGGGGCTGATCACCCATTGCCCTGGCGCCTCCCTCTCCCTCTCCAACACCTCCTCCTCCTCCATTGAGCACGGCGAAGCCCTGCCGGAGTACTGCAGTTCCACCATCACCACACCGTCGTGCTGTTGCTGGAACCTTCATCCCCAACCTCTCCTTTGCCTTGCTGGATCAAGAAGGAGGAGACGTCACGCTTTCCGTACGTGTGTTGAACGCGGAGGTGCCGTCCGTTCGGCACTAGGTCATCGGTGAATTGGATCATGGCAAGTACGACTACCTCATCCACGTTCACTCGAACGCTTCCGTTGCGATCTACAAAGTGGTATGTAGATGCTATCTAATCTGAATACTCGTTGCTTGATGAACTCCTAGATGGGTCTTGGTGAAACCGTAGGAAAAATTTTAATTTTCTGCAACGTTCCCCAACACCGTCTCTGCGTCACCTTTTGCTATGAGCTTCATTTTTTCTCTGCAACAAAGATTGTAAATATCCCTCCTGATAAGCCCGCACTTATCGTACGAACCGTATCTGCTGATAAAGTTGTTCATTAATATATGCTTTCTTATCCCGGCAGCTTCCAACGCCAATATCTCTGCCTTCGTGCCTGCTCCAATCCGTCTGTGAGACCACAGAAAACAAACCTCGTCGGGCCTAGCCATCGCGTGGTTGTGATCATCCACGAATGACGCGACAAACCAAACACCACGTTCTCTGTCCAGCTTCACCACCATATGTGCACCGCAATCGCAACGAGTCTCCGGTCTAAGCCTGCGCTTGCGGCCCTCCATGGTTATAAACTTGCTCTGCCTTCTACCTGCCCTGGAGCAAAGAAATCTCCGGTACCGTATCATTCCTGAAGCACCTCGTTTGACTTTCTGTTTTCTGATGCTAAACCCGTTCTCTTTGGCGCGATTGTTATAGAATATGTATGCATCACCTTGCGACCGAAAGGTCATAGCCATCACCTTCCAATGTGTATCCACCATTTGCTGCTGCCTTCGAGCCTCTTCAATGTCGATCTTCCCCTCATCGTGATCACCGCTAATACCATCTGACTCCTCCTACAAAATTCATACGAAATTGTATATGTTAACTACTATCATTTCATTCATAATATTCATCGATGTACAACATCTATCTACGAACCTGGCTCAAGTTATCCACGAATGATTCCTGTAAACTATTTTCCACATTGTCAACATCCACATCTTCCTGCAAATTTATATACATAGAGAAATAGTTAGCCATGCCATACATTGCAGGTTCAAAGATGAAATCAAAATATATGGCACTTACGTTTTCACTATTTGCGCCATGTTCATTATGATCAAAATCCTCCGGAGGCAAGATATCAAATGACGACACGGAATCGTTGTCGCTGCTGTCATCATCTTCATTAAAAATATCGTTATCATTCCGAGTCGCCTTATTAGTACCATTCTCATCCCCCGTCAAAGCGGTTTGTTCATCCATGGCAACACGCCTAACTGACCAAACTGCATAGGATTGTGAGTTCATCACGTGTTAAGTTTGTACTGTGGATCATGCCCGACTGCAACTCTATCTGCCTACAACATGCGGTCGTCTGGGGAGGCGCCGTGCGACGGCATGTTTACTCAACCATAAACCCTAGATCACTATGTGTGACTCATATCATCTAGCATGCTAGGTTTAGACGAGGAGATTAGATGGCAAACCTTCGGCCGCGGAGTAGACAGCGGCGACGTGCAACATGAGGGTTAGAAGGAAGACGGCAGCGACGTGGAAGACGAGGGCCGCGGTGTAGACGTCGCCGACGTAGGTCGACGCAGGGCCGGATCCGCGGCGTGCGGACGACAGCGCGGTCAAGACGTCCGACGGCGACGTGCAAGGCGAGGGTTAGATGGAAGACGGCGGCGACGTGGAAGACGAGGGCCGCCATGCAGACTTCGCCGGCGTAGGTCGACGCGGGACGGATCCGCGGCGACATTCAGATGCGGCGTCGGATGGGGTTCAGTCGGCGGCGCGCGATCGCACAGTTGGAAACTGGGCGTGATCGACGTGCGTGATCATCGGGCGGGCGAGAAGATCGTGCAGCTGACTTTTTTCCTCTACACGTGCGGCTGTTTTTTTTATTCGTTAAGGTATACGGACGTCGGTCTATACGGTATGATAGGAGGTGGGCATACGTTTCTTCCGTATGACCATTATGCCCTTCTACGTTTTGTTGGGGGGGGGGGGGGGTCTACCGAAGCAAGCCCCATAAATTTCAGACATGTTTCTCATGTAAACAAATACCACATACACAAAAAATCATTTTATGATCCAACAACAATCAAACTTGTCTAATTATTCCAACTATTCTCTCCTTGAAAGATTGCTCAACCAACAAGACCTGTTTATGACATTTGAAGAAAGACGGAATTCTTTAAGAAAAAAAGAGCTTGGAGCTTGAGTTGATTAAGAAACTAACTGAATGAAAATAGTATGAGAAGATTTCTCGATGTCCAAAAGTTTAGACACATCCTTTCTTAATCCTATTTGGATTTATGCCATGCGAATCCAACCTAAGCCCCTATTTTATTTACTTTTTCTACCTAATTAGTTTTCTTACAATTGTATTTTCATTGACAAAGGCCTACTGAAACATGGGGCGAATGGTACCACAAGACATAACTTGCAAGACAAAACCACAACGAATGGATTAGCACTTGTTGATTGATCTCAACTGAAGAGTTTTAGCAAAATAATAAGTATAAAAATGCACCCCTGTCTTCATGGCCTCAGACTAACCTGAAAAGATATAGAACCCACATGCAGCTATCCATACATCCTCCAATTATTTGATTCCAATATTCTTTAGAGTGAAGATCCTATCAAGTATTTTATATTTACAAATACTTATTGTGAATAAACCCGTAGTTGCATTGACCATACTTCTTCAGGGACGTGGCTTGTGCAAGAGCACCCTATTTCCCCTCTTTTATATAAGTTCGTTGTCAACGCTCTGTGTGCTATCTTGGACATGGCGTCGGGTACTGGGCGTATTTGTGGCATGTTTAGTGATTTGATCCTTCGGGTGCCCCGCGCGGGGGGGGGGGGGGGGGGGGGGGTCTCCCACTTACAATATGCTGACAATATCATTGTTCTCCTCGAGAACGATGCCCTACAACAATATTATTCTCTCCTGAGCAGGTGCATGATGGGCTGCGTTACATGCTTCCTCAACGCTACCGAACTCATGGAAGAACCTCTCACTGGGCGTCAGCTCACGTGGTCATACAAAAGATCTCATCCCACACTCATGAAAATCGACAGATCGTTCCACTTACTCCGATTGAGATGTCGCTCACCCGAATTGCCTCCTCCATACACTATCAACCTTGATGTCTGGCCACAACCCCATTATCATGGCCACAAGCGTCAACTTCAAAAGACATCGCCACTTCCACTTCAAAGCCTTTTGGCCCAAGCTCCTCGGATTCATGGAGGTGGTTGTCGAGGCTTGAGATGTTCTTGTGGCGGCGGGTGACCCAATCCTAGATCTTGATCAAGGCCTTCGAGCCACCACAAGGGCTCTCTCCTAATGGGGCCAACGCCACATCGGGAACATCAAGGAGCAGCTAGCTACGGCAGCGGGGCTTGTTCTTCAATTTTCAGTCGCTCAAGAATCGCGGCCCCTGTATGCTCATAGCTAGCGAAAACAAAAGTAATTAATAGTATCATGGTGGACCAATAAACGGGCTAGGGGAGCAAACAATTGATACACAGGCTTTTTGTTAGTATTCTTTTCTTCGATGATGATGACCACTTCTTCGGTTCTACTAGACGTACACATGGAAAATGAATGGGTGACGCTACTTGAGGGCCAAGCCTCCCAGTGACGTGCAGCCAGCGTCTTCCTGTTCGTTAGTTATACAGGATGGACGATCCATGTGTGATTGTACACCTTGCATGATCCTTCCTCAAAAGGGATATCTACACCAAGTCAGCACAACGAAACTTGGGAGAAAAGATAAGGTTTTGGTCGATGATGATATGATAGCGACCAAGACTTGGCCCAGTAGTTGGTTAGTGTCACAGCCATACTACGCACGGCTCAGTTGTCTTTTTGAAAAAATAAGTAAAAGGAATAGGGGATAACCGCTATGAAATTTCACTAAAGTAGGGGAAAACGTAGCATTAGTTTCAAATCTAGTCAGTGTGACATATAATTATGAGTGCACATACGACTATGAGTTGTTCACGCGGATCTTTAAAAATATTCATCATGTTAATAATTATTGGTTCATTAATTATTTTTTGCAAAAAGTATCCAAATTAATTATAAAGGTTCATAAGAAGTAGAAGGCATCTCAAATATAATAAAATTTACATCGAGAACCCTGCACCACTGAACGATTACCGCCGCCGCCAAAATGAGTCGCCGGGCGTGTTGCTTCCCTTTCCCTACGGCGCCGACTTGACCTAAGTTTGATGGCCAAAGTGTGGCTTTGGAGGTGTTAATAGCTGAAACAAGTTAGATCATTAATATTAAATGGTAATTTGAACCTTTTTCTTTTTTGTGTGAATGATAATTGGGAAGGGGAAATGATAATGTGGACAGACGCGCGTTCTACTTTCAAAACTGACAAGAAGCAGTTAGTCAAGACCTCTGTTCCCGCAAATGAGAATGGCATTTTGGCTCCTGGGAGCGCGCTACCGCATGAATAGTAAACAAAATATATAGTAATTGTTTTTAAAACTTTCTGATTTTTTTGTAGATGTTCGTGTTAGTGTCGCAAGCATCCTTCAAAATTTTCATGCGAAACAGAGCAACAGTGTTTCCTCGGTGAAAATAATAATTATGATGACATTTTGGGGTAACATTTGGTGTTTATTTTGTTGTTGTTTTTTTTGCATGGGCCAAAATGTTTAAGTTTTTTTGCCTAAAAATTTGTATGTAGCATTTGGATGTGACAAAGAACACATAGAATTTTTGTTGATTTTTTTAACATTTCAAAAAATATTTTCACGCTCGGGAGCGCGGGCTCACCGGAGTACAATGGATTTCCGCAAACGGAGTAGCTAGTATTGGTTTATTGGTCTCATTGTAATATGTGCCAAATTTTGACCATAAATTTAACTAACAAAATACCATGCATGTCATAAAAAATTGTCATTGGAAACTATGTTCAAATACGAATCCAACGATATAATTTTTTGTTGTCATGCACTAATATTTTGTCAGTTAAATCTTTAGTCAAAATTTAGCACAAATCACAAAAAAGACTAATAAACAGGAAGCACCTATGGATTTATGCCCAAAGTTGTTGAGGCGCAATTGACTTGACTAATTTTTTTATATCAAACCGGCACCTAATTTAGCACAAATCACAAAAAAGACTAATAAACAAAAAATGAAAAAAGTTAAGAAACAATCCTTTCTTTAATATTAGATAGAGATAGAGATAGAGATAGAGATTAATAAGGTCAAAAAGAAAGTTTATTTATACTACTATTATTGAAAAAAACCTGGAAGCGTCCGACAGCATCATATATCAAACCGCCAATCAGACGAGGGGTGAGGCGATCAGTAACCTCTTTTGTTTTTTGCCACAAACTTGGGGAACTTTATTGCATAGCTAGCATGTGATTACAATCTGCCCGTAGGCCACTAAGAAGAAAAGGAGGACAGCTCTCAAGCCAACAGTCTGGAACCAATAAGGAACAGGCCCGTTTAGCACAAGAGTCTGCCAAAAAATTTGCCTCCCTTGGTACATATCTAACTGAGAAAGAGATAAAGGATGAAGATTTCTCCCTAATGTCTAGTAAAATAGGCGCAACAATTGACCTCGAACTGTCAGGCGATAACCAGAGGTTGACAACCTCTAAACAATCTACTTCCATCAGCACATGTGAGAAACCACGCAGCTGAGCGAAGATGACTCCCTCCCGTAGAGCTAAGGCCTCCGCAACGAGTGGATCTGTCACCCTCGGGAAGGGTTTGCTCCATGCTCCCATGAATGAGAGGTGAGATTGAGCTATCCCACCCCCTCCCGCACACCGAGCTTCGTTGTTGATTGCGCCATCCGTGTTGATCTTGATCCAACCCACATCCGGCGTGCGCCACTGAGCTCCTGCCACACCACTCGTAGGTTTCGGAATATCAAGCATTAAGAGATCATCACGTACTATCTTTACCGCCTGAACTGGGTCATAGCCGACCTTGTCATGAGTCCATCGATTCCGATCAGACCATATCGCATGCATGACCGTTATAATTTTGCGTCTGTCTTGGTCTTGTATGATCTCGTCCATCAACACATCCCTTGGCCAAGTGGCAGGGTGTAACCTGGGTAGCTTCAAACCCAAGAAATCTCGGGCTGCTGCCCAAAAAAATTTGGCATGTGAACAGTTTATCAGTGCATGTCGCAGATCTTCCACTGAAGCCTTGCACAAATCACACACTGTCGTCGTCCGGATATGCCGATGCTGAAGGGTAGCATAGTCTGGTAGGATTCCACGCAAGACCCGCCACCAGAAAACACGGACTCTAGGAATAACCTTTAGTTTCCACAAGGCATTCCACATAGGTCTATCTGACGTTGAAGACTCCGTTATCGTTCCTTCCTCTAGAGCTAAGCGCTCTTTTCGAGTCACTAGAGCACGATAAGCTGTTTTAACAGAGTAGACCCCGGATCTTTCCAAGTCCCATGCGAGATAATCCTCACCACCAGGCACTCTTAGCGGTATATTCAGAATTGCGTCCGCGTCTGGTGCAAGAAAATTCCTTCGTATTAAATCCATATCCCACGTACCACTCTCCCGATCAAATAACTCCGAGACACGATTGATAGGATCGTTCCCAATGCGGCCCATTGGCCGGAGAGTAGCCGTGTTTGGGATCCATCGATCCGTCCAGATGGAGATAGATTCACCATTCCCAACTCTCTTGATCAGTCCTTGTTCCAACGCAACTCGACCTGCGATAATAGCTTTCCACGTAGCAGACGCCGAGCGAGGTGCAGTAGCTTCCATGAAGCTGCGGTTATGAAAATACTTGCCTTTCAGAACTCTAGCACACAAGGAGTCAGGATGTGTCATTAGCCTCCACCCGTGCTTACCGAGTAGGGCTAGATTAAAGAGCTCAAAGTCACGAAAACCCATGCCTCCTTCTGGTTTCGAAACAGAGAGATTCTTCCAAGAGAGCCAATAAAGAGATCTCCTGTCGATGTCACTGCTCCACCAATACTTAGCCATGGAAGATGTTAATTGTGAGCAGACCCCCTTGGTTAATTGGAAGCAAGACATGCTAAACGTAGGGATGGCTTGGACCACAGATTTGAGCAAAACTTCCCTCCCTGCACATGCCAACTTCTTCTCTGACCAACCTTGCATCTTAGTCCGGCTTCTCTCACCAATGTGATAAAAACTTCCACTAGTGATCCTGCCAACCGCTGTTGGTAAACCCAAGTAGCGTTCAGTAAAAGCTTCAACATGAATCCCTAGTGCCTGCTTAATCTCAGCCCTTAAAGGTGGTAATGCATTAGGACTGAAATAAACAGCACTCTTCTCCCGGTTTACTGACTGTCCAGAACACGCAGCATAAATCCTAAGAATATCATTCAAACGATTTGCACTTTGCACCTTTGCATTCATGATGATTAAACTGTCATCCGCAAAAAGCAAATGATTCACCCATGGCGAGTGAACACTCACCCTAATGCCTCGATCAATATATGCGCCGCCATAGTAATTCATTAAGGATGTGAGGCCCTCTGCACAGATAAGAAAGAGAAAGGGAGATGCTGGATCCCCTTGTCGCAGCCCTCGGGAGGGTGTGAAAAACGGCAACAGAGATCCGTTTACCTTGACTGTGAATCTGACGGAGGTGACACACTTCATGATGAGACGCACGAATTTGTCACAGAAACCCAGTCTGACTAGCATCGCCTCCAAGTAATGCCACTCGACCCGATCATAGGCTTTCAACATGTCGAGTTTAACTGCACATGAGGCTTGTTTGCATCACTTCTTTTTCTTCATTGCATGCACACTTTCATAAGCTACCAAGACATTGTCAGTGATCAATCGTCCTGGCACAAAAGCACTTTGTTCCTCCCCAATGATCTCATCCATCAGCCCCCGTAGCCTATTAGTGATCGCCTTGGCTGCAATTTTATATAGGACCGGGCAAAGAGAAATTGGTCGGTACTGAGATATTTTCTGAGGGTTTCTTACCTTGGGAATAAGGGTGATGGCAGTATCATTGAGGCCCAAAGGCAACTCTCCCCCGTTCAGAAAATCGAGCACGGCCGCCGTAACATCATTACCTAGAATCTCCCAATGTCGCTGGAAAAAACCAGCTGTGAACCCATCCACTCCTGGCGCCTTCGACGGTGCCATCTGGAAAAGAGCGTTGCGCACCTCCTCCGCCGTGAACTCCTTCTCTAGTAAATCATTCATGGGAGCATTAACACGTTGTGGAACAAATTGCAACAATTCAGACATGTCATTGTATCCCTGAGACTGATAGAGGTTCTGATAGAAGTCCATCACCTCGGTCTCCACCTCATCAGGATCATCACAAATCGAGCCATCCGCTCTCTGCAGGGAGACAATTCTGTTACTTCGACTGCGCTGCGCTGCCTGAGCCTGATAATATTTTGTATTCCGGTCTCCTTTGCGTGGCCAGTCAACCCTTGATCTTTGTTTCATCCAAACCTCCTCTTGTCGTAAAAGTTCTCGCAGTTGATCCGCTACCCTTAGTTCTTCAGTGTTTGGCCCCCTCCCAATGGAGGCTGCTCGTAGCCGTTCCAACTGTTTCTGAAGTTTTTTCACCTTTTTTGCAATATTTCCAAACTCGCAGTCACCCCAGGACCCAAGTCCACTCTGGACAGCTGTAAGTGCATGCACTACACCTTCCAAACCTTCACGGCCAGACTCTGATTGCCAAATTTCTTGCACAAGAGCATCGTAATCACTATGAGTCTGCCAAACATTCTCATATCAAAATTGTCGCGGACCACGCCGCCCCCCTCTCGTTTGTACTGTCCTTAACTCAGCAAGAACATAACAATGGTCAGATGCAGTTGAACTAATATGCTTGACAGACGTGTACGCATACAAGGATAAAAAATTTGCATTAGCAAGAACACGATCAAGTCTAGCTTTTACATTTGCACTCCCATGCTGCTTATTATCCCATGTAAAGGGAACACCTCTCCATCCAAGATCTTGGAAGGAGCAAAAATCTAATGCTTCACGAAAGGAGCGCATCTGCCACTCCGGCCTCGCATGCTCGCTATAATGCTCCGTTCCATACATCGTCTCGTTAAAGTCGCCCATGCATAGCCACCCATGATGCAGAACTCCATGCAATGTACGCATAAACTCCCAGCTGTGATGTCTATTCTCAGCCCGGGGTTCACCATAAAAACCTGTGAAACGCCAAGGTTCGGTTTGATCATTCCCCTTGACTACCACATCTATGTGAGCCTTACTGTAGTTCTTGAGTTCAACTTGCACGCTATCATTCCAGTACAGCCCAATGCCTCCGCTAAGGCCATTGCTATCCACAGCAAAACAACCAGAAAAACCAAATAAGCTCTTAAGGCTTTCAACACGCTTCCCTTGAATCTTTGTTTCCATAACAAATAGAAGGGAGGGACCTTCTTGCTTCACCACCTTGCGAAGCTCCCGAACTATCTCAGGGTTCCCAAGCCCTCGACAGTTCCAGCTCAGACAATTCATTGGGACGGGCAGGGCTGCATAGCAGCCTCTGCCGAATTTTCAGGCGTTGGTTTCTTCTTCTTCGGAATCCGATCATATTCCCCTTCGTTACCACAACCTTCACCGCCCCCTTGTTCCTCAGGCCGCCCCGGCTCCGGATGCTGCACCCCTTCTCCCGAAGCAGTAAGAAGAAGAGGGGTGTACTCTCGACACGGCGATAAACCTGTCTTGGTGCCTCCTTTCTCTTGTTCAGATTGGTGTTCTTCTTCCTAGGAGAGTTCACCTCCGCACCACCTGCCGGTACGTTGCTGGAGTTCTTTGACTCCCTCTGGCTGCCCTGATCAGCATAATGTTCCCTACCGGCTGAATCACCGGAGACAGCCTTTTTACGTTCCTCAGCCCTCAAACTCGAACCAAACGGGAGCTCGCCTTTGGCATCCCGTTGGCCGGGAGTAGGACAGAACGGATCAGCATGGCCCAATCGGCCGCAAGAGAAGCAAAAGCGAGGAACGTTCTCATACTGGATATCGTATGCATCTTGTTGCTTCCTTTTCGCCGAATCTATCACTATCCACCTCCTAAGAGGCTTGTTTACGTCAATGGCAACTCTGGCGCGCAGAAAACCACCCATGTGGTCGAATTGCGTCGAAGACGCCTGTGGATCAATCTGCTTTGCGATCATCCTACCCCATGAGTCATCTCGGAGGTTGTAGGGCAAGTTCAAAACCCTAGCCCATAGATGGAGCTTGTCAAAACGAACCTCATCTGGTCTCATGCAATCCCTAAACTCCGACAGAATCACTGCATTCTTGCTGATATGCCATGGGGATCCAGCCCACACGCGATCACGATCTCTCTGGGACTCAAAATCAGCCACAAACATGTTCTCCCCCATAGATCTGAATTGGAGCCCCCGGGGATTCCCCCACGCCGGACGGAGTGCATTAGCAATGGTGTTGATATGCAGCAGATTTCGATGGAGCACCTTCCCCGCCAATAGCCACTTCTCCGGCGCATCCTCCTCTCGATCATCAATGACCAACGGAGTTGCTTCTTCCTCGGTTACACCCAGCTTGCCCAGGGCCTCCTCTAGCCGAGCCCTGGCCGTGCGCGGCGATTCTGATCCGCCCACACTCTTGCCCCGATCAGATGAGGCCATCTTCCCCGGGATCCCGCTGCGCACCGCCGATCAGACGTCGACGAGCGCCTCTTTTTCCCCGGAACCCTAGTCGACGCCGCCAGGGAGGTTTTTAGGGTTTCGTGGAAAACACGATGATTTGATTTAACAGTGTTGTGTTGGCGATCAGTAACCTCGTTGACCACCTTTGTGTGTGAGTCTCTATTCTACCTTATCTCTACCTAATAATAAAGCATGGTGGGTTTCGGCCGTCCGTCATCCCTATTTGCAAAAAAGTCCCTGCAGTTTGTTGAAATCAACCCGCAGTCCATCTATAAGTCATAACGAACCGTTTTTTAACTTTCTCAGAAAACCCCCTGAAGTTTCAGGTAATCAACCCGCCGTCCATATTTAA
Organism: Aegilops umbellulata; assembly: GCA_032464435.1. Taxonomy (NCBI): domain Eukaryota; kingdom Viridiplantae; phylum Streptophyta; class Magnoliopsida; order Poales; family Poaceae; genus Aegilops; species Aegilops umbellulata. Next base: position 341,429,039 of record CP136058.1, read on the forward strand.
GTCATACGAATCGTTTTTTGTGTTTTAACAGAAAACCCCCTAACCTTTCGGTTAATCAATCCGCAGTTTATCTAAAACAAAATTATCCATATCTTTTAAACCGTAACTCTGAATTTAACATATTACATATGAAATTTGATTAGAAAAATGTGTAGAATCTAAATATGTTGTTACTTTTAGTTGTTAAATATTTCTAAACTATTAATTTGGGTGCAAACTTAATCTATAGTGCACGATATGTTTTTCTTTCGCATCGGCGATCCAAATTGCAAATAAACACACATTAAAACCAGATTAAGTGGGAAAAAACATTGATAATCATGCATGCTCAACTCTGAAAAACCTCGCGGGAAAAAACAACACTTTTCTCATCTTATTCTGAGCGATTATGTGCGTGCGAGCGCGCGCGCGTGTGTGTATGAGAGAGAGACGCCTTAGGACTGACCACATTCAAATGTGTTTTCGTTGTGTGAGCAGTGAGACCACCGTCGGGAACACAAATGTGATGACATTTTAAATAAAGAACGTCTACCTATCAGGGTCTCGAGTCGTGGTTATTGGGTTAAGAGCGTGTGTTTTTCCTGTCCCGTTGCAACGCATGGGCTTTTTTGCTAGTTTTTCTTACCTACTAACAAAGCAGCGATGGCTTCTGGTCGTACATCGTCAGCGTTTTTACAAAAAAGTCCCTATGGTTTAGAGTATTCAACCCGCAGTTCATCTAATAAGTCAACCGGTATGGGCGAGATAAAAGAAAAGAAAATTGCATCCCGATCTCATCTCGACCTCCAGCTCCAGCGCGTCGCCAACTCCTGTCGGCCGCCCCCTCCGACGGCGCTCAGTGAAGGGGAAGCGGGGAGAAGAGGGGCGGGGCCGCTCCGTGAAGCGGATGCCGGGCGGGGAGAAGAGGGGCGGGGGCAGGGGCGGGGACGGGGAGAAAGAGGGGCGGGGTGGAGAGGGGGAGGAATACGGGCGGCGAGGGTGGAGGCGGAGGAGGAGACCGCAGGCGCTGTGGGGCGAGATGGAGGAGGAGCGCTTCGCCGCGGCCAGCGTCGCCAGCAAGGCCATGGCCATGATGCGGCGCCTGTAGAAGGAGAAGGCCGAGGTCCAGATGGAGCTCCACCGCTTCGCTGCCGAGATCGACCACCTCCGCGCCCTCATCGTCGTCGAGGAGCGGGATGCCGAGGCAGAGGAGGAAATCTTCAGGAGCGCGGGCCGAACATTGCTGCTATACATAGAGGAACAACTCAAATCAATTGCATCGCAAATTGCTCCCGGCATCGTCAATTGCATCGCAAGTTGCTCTCGACATTGTCGTGCCATAAGTTCCTGACATCTGCCACCGCAGCACAAGTTCGTTCCTCCCTCGATTTTTTTAACATCCGAGAAAATAGAGAATCTAGGGGAGGGAGAGATGGCACTGACGGCAAGTGGATACATATGGTTTCTGATGAGTTTTTGCTCTAGGGAAAGAGCAGAGGGCATGCTGGGCGCTTCTGCTGGTTAAATATGTGAGGATGAGAGAGTGCAGAGGGCATGCTGGGCGCTTCTGCTGGTTAAATATGTGAGGATGAGAGAGTGCAGAGAGATGAGAGATAGAGAGAGCAGAGAGATGCGTTGATTGCTGCACATTTAGATAGAGGGCTTGATGGAGCTACTGCTGGCCGCTGCTGCTAGAAAGAGAGCGAGAGAGAGAAAACAAATAGGCTGAGACAGGGTTCAATTCCTCTGATCTGATCTTGTGGAGAAAAAAGAGAGATAGTTGAGGAAGAGAGAGAGAAGAGAAAGAGAGGCGCACATCACTGAATCCTTTCGATTCTATTGCAAGGTCAAACAGTTTTATGTGTTCTAACTTTCTGGGATAATCTGTAGTTATTTGGCTCATCGTTGTGCCTCAAGTTTCCGAGCGCCGTGGCTGTACACCCTTCAATTCGCCGAAATCCGTCTGCACATACTCCACCGTCCGCCGAACTTCGTTTGACCTGAGGTACATACTACATGGTCATCCATTCGCATCTGTCATCAACTACACTACTTATTAAGAGGGAGAAAGAGAGGATACGTTAGATGAAACAATAGCCATGTGCAATAATTAATTGGAAAACACTACGTCGGCAATGTCAAGTATAGCATATCTTGGTCCCATATTGATCTGTTGTACCCTAGCTAATTAACTATAGGACATCCTCGATTCTGCTTTCTAAGCGAGTATCTTGGTGCATGCTTGTTTCTGAATAAAATGCAGAGGTCATAAATGAATTAAACCACGCTACTCTAAAATCAGAGAGCAGGCAACAAAAGTAGTATCAGTTCTGTATACCCCATTTGAAAAAATAGTATGCATGTACTCCTTGCAAACTACTCCCTCCGTTCGGAATTACTTGAATTACTTGTCTCGGAAATGGATGTATCTAGACGTATTTTAATTCTAGATACATTCATTTTCGAGACAAGTAATTCCGAACGAAGGGAGTACTGCGTATTATTTAAATGTTTTTACATAAGACTGTTCGTCTAGATACAATCACTAATTTTAGTATGTAAGTAACTTGAATTGCATGGCTTGATTGCTCTGCTTGGGTCTTCTTTTGTGCTATTATCTAGAAGCAGGGGCGGAGCTTTGTAGGGGCCAAACTGGGCCGTGGCTCGCCCAGGAATTTGGCAGAAAAAATAATTACCTATGCATCTTTCGAGCCCAGCCCACCTGCAGTCAGGCAGCGCATCCCCATCCTCTCCAGTCTCGACCCAGTTCGGCCCGTAGCAGCGCAGCAGGAGGAGCAGGGGGGCACACAGGCAAGTGGAACTAGCGCAGAGCCGGCAGCAGAGGTAGAGGAGAGGAGATGGTGACCGCGTCCTTCACAGCCGCCAAGTTCAGTGCAAAAATACGATCTGGTGCTGCTTTTACTGTTTTACGTTCTAGATTTACTTCAAGCCTGCATGACTTAGTTGTAGATTGGTTCCGGTTAGCTTACATGATTCTCTTCTTCAATGTTGGATAATGATTTGACTACCCAGATGCTAGCCAGTAGCCTCCTGAATCTTTTGTAATCTTAGCACAATCCCATGCTTGAAAAAGTTCATTTTAGGATGAAGGTGCTGCAAAAGTTCTCTGTCTACTTGTTTTGTAGTTGAAAGGGGTAATTGTGGATTGATTTTTATTGATGCCTTGTGTAGACAGGAGGACAAACCAACTGAAGAGTGGTTGTTAACGCTCCCTATCCGGCAACACCGACCAACAACGGCACATCCTAGATCACTGGCTATCCGGTAACACTGACCAACAGCAGATGCGTCCCAGATCAATGCCAGAAAATCACATTGTCGATCGTAAGTACTCCAGACATCGCGGAGCTCCTGCTGTACTCCGTCGGTCACATGTACCATGAACATGGAGTGTCTCATGTAGTTTGTTGCTTTAGTACAGAAGATGATGCTTGATTCTTTGTTTTGTTAATGACTTACATCAACCGTACGCTGTTTCAGCTATTGGCCGGGAGCTACAGCTACTTCTCATAAAATATGCCAAAGGTTCACTTGGCATTCTGTTTATAATAAGAACTCCACAATTTTATGTATCCTGCACAATATAAATACTTTATGCTTATGTCTCTTATGAACTGATCTGTTGATTGAATTATCTAACCCACAGGACATTTAGTCTGGGCGACACAGTATTTTTCTGCAAACGCCCTTACGAGTAATGCTTTTTGAAATATTATTATGTATAGAAGGAATATAATGATTTTAATATGTAGAAGTAGAAATAAAAATATTATTATGTAATTTCATGTTGAAGAAATACAATGTTTTTGCTATGTAGAAGTAGAAATATTATTTGCACGTGAGTGCAAGTAGTTGTATGTTTCATTTGCACCTTTTCATGGGGAAGAAAAACAAACAAGAGACCCTCCTTAGCCAAGCTTCCGGTGGAAGTATGGAGATGCTCTGCTTCAGAACGTTACAACATGAATTATTCTTCCTGCAAAAAAAACATGAATTGTTCAATATTAAGCATTGTTTTAAATCAATTTATCGAGCTAGGGACATAAAAAGAATTGCTTTTTAGTAACAAAGAGTACGTGTTGTCTTTTTTTAGGAGAAGAGAGTACTTTATTTAGCAAAGGGGAAGAAAGAACGTGTTGTCTGTGTATGTGTTGATCAGGTCCTGATTATAAATGAAATATAATTTTCCAAAAAAATGTTCATCACCATAAAAATGATTCCATGTTTTAGAAATGTTCTCAAATTCATGTTCTTTTTTGAACAACAAAAAATAAAATCGACTTAAGGACTATTCCATGCGACTACTCGTTCATCGAATGAAAGATCAAAGCCGGGAGACCAGGGTTCGATCCCTGCTCGCATACCCTTTTTCTCCCCTTTTCTGCAATATATATAGCAGGCCGTAATGGGCCGGCCCGTAATGACGCCCCTGTTTTTCTTTTGCTTTTTTCCTTTCTCATTTTTTTTCCTGTTTTTCGTTCTTTAAATCACTCCGGAATTTCCAAAAAAACAAATTTCAAAAAAGTTGCGCGTACTGAGAAAATATACAGATACATCATAAAATGTTTGTGAATTCAAGAAACATTTGAGAAATCATAAAAAGTTCATGATGTAAAAACAAAACTGTTCGCATATTTAAAAAAATCATGATTTTAAAAAACAATAAAATAAATTCATGATTTATAGAATATGATCGTGTATTCGAAATATATTTGGGAATTTGAAAATAATGTCCATGAAATTTTGGAAAATGTTCACAACAATTAAAACTGATTCTTAAGTAACGAACAAAACAAACCATCGCTTAGGCAGAGGTTTTATTAGGGGATCTGTAGAGGTTTTATTAGGGGATCATAAAATGTTCATAATTAAAAAAATTGTTTGCATATTATAAAAAAAATCATGATTTAGAAAGCAATGAAATAAAAAATGTTCATGATTTCTAAAAATATAATCGTGTATTCAACACATATTCTGGAATTTGAAAACAATGTCCCGAGCCCAAAAAAGTTGACACATCTTGCTATGGGTTAGTTTTTGTAAACTATATGTAAATGACTAAATGTCTGTTTCGCCTCCGTACACAACTATTCTCGTACCAAAGTTCTACTGGTTCTGAAAAACATCGCTACGCTAGGTCAATGTGAGACACATCATGCATCAGTCTAACTAAGGCAGCGGTCCAACAATGTAGTTTGCTCAACTAGAAAAATATTTCGTTGTGACACCTTAGGAAATTAAGTCGTAATGAGACCATCACATTTTCAGTTTTTGAAATGACTTTTTAAAAGTCCCTTGTCATCATAACATCACTGGACATAGTTTGTGAAATGACATATTGAAAATCCTTATCTCATCCTGGTATTTGATTTAGACTTTTTTATCTCTATTATATCTATATAATCTGATTGTTTTTCTCCCGTTGCAACGCACAGGCATATTTGCTAGTATTAATAAACCACCGTTTGCTTCTGGTTGTCTGTTGTCAGTCTTTTTGCAAAAAAGTCCCCCTGTTTCTTAGAAATTAAGCCGCAGTCCTCATCATAAGTCAGCCTGAACCGGTACGGAAGAGAGAAAAAAAATAGCTCAGCCGCCCGCACCACCCTGCCTCCTCGATCCATCTCCACCTCCTGCCCCGCCCCGCCTCACCGCGCCCCTCCCGACACCGCCGTGCGCCGCCCGTCCCCGACACCGCCACCTCCTGCCCCGCCCCGCCCCGCGCCCCCTGCCGCCTCCACCTCCCGCCCCGCCCCGCCGCGCGCCGCCCCTTGAACTTCGTCGACGGCCGAATCCAGGATAGCGACGGCGGGACCTTGCAAGGCGTCGGGGGTTATCGGGGGCGGCACCATGGTTGCTCTGGCGTGCTGCTGGAAGAAAAGGAGGGAGGACGAGGGAGAGGGAGAGAGAAAAGTGGGAGGAAGGAGAGAAACGAGGGTAGGCACGGGCTCCCAGGGGGAGATGGACGAGGATGAGGACGGTCTGGTGCGCTGCTGGTGCAGGGAGGGCAGGGGAGAGGGACGATTGCTCTGTATGTTGTGCGTTGCTGGTGTGCTCCTGTTAGTTGCATATTATACTGCTGCTTTCCTGTTGTTTGTTGATTGATGCTGCTGATGCTACTATTTTGATGCAACAGCTGCTAATTTCATGTGGAGGACACGCAGGGGCGAACGGCGAGCGAATTGAATCTGGACATTCACCCAGGGAAGCAACATATATCTTTTGATCTTTGTCTTGCCTCCGGTGCAATTTCAGTTTGTCCAGTAGTGCTCTTGACAAATTTCTAGAATGAAGAATGAAATACTTGGAGATAGGCCACCAATTCGGTAAGAATATATATGTCATGGATCTGCTTATAACTATTTTACCGTGCTTAAATTTGGTCGGCAATTTTTAGGTTGTATTGCAGCCTAAATGTGCTCCTGCTTGTTGTTGCTATGCATTTTATATTTCCTGATGTATTATCATTTTAACCGTTTTTAATCAGTTTGGGGCGTCTAAGAAGAGAAAGTGAATAACTGAATGTGATGGCAGGTGTTGAACTCAGGTTTACACATTGGTGCACATGATGTGTCAATCAAACATACTATAGCCCTCATATAATGGCTACTGCTATTTGCAAAGTAAGAATCGAATGATGCAAAGAGATTTATGCTGTAGAAGAACTTACAAGGTAGTCTCCGAAGCCCTTTCATTGGAATTTGACGAAATTCACAACCACATAGGTCACACACAATTTAAGCCTCCATGGTATTAAATATGCCATGTCTGTCGGCCCTCTGTTTAGAAATGTTTTAGTCACATATTCTTATGTATTACGGTATGACAAAAATAGAACTTACAGGCCGTTGTTAACCGTGTTTCTCCTTTGTTTTGGTCTTCTCTTAATTTGTTTGTTTGCTTCAGGATGCCCCTAATTTTCTAACAAATGCATGTGAGTAAGATTACAATGGCTCAAATAGAATGTAGATTTAATAAACCGAATAATTGATTGTTGGTGTTGTTTTACTGATTAGCTTAGAAGCAGAGACTTAGCATGGGGGACTGCCGCTTGAAGAGATGCAAATGTTGCAACTTCACCAGAGGTTCTATGTTGGAAGTTGTGTGTGTCGGTGGTTCAAGGTTCTTTCCCTTATTCTATTTTTCTCTCTGCAGTTTAAAAGCATGTAAGTTGAAGCCTGGAAAAAGGCAGTATGAAAAATGCCTTGATATTCAGTAGCAGTAGTGAGAACATGTATATATTCTGTTGGTGAAAAGTTTTCAGATATACAGTAGCAGTAGCAGTAGAAATGCGCTAGGGGATGTGAACGCCATAGAAATAGCAGAGGCCTACCTTGATATCTGAAAAACACCTTGATATTCAGTAGCAGTAGCAGAATGAATTGCGCCAGGTTTTCTGTTATATAGTCCTTTTGCCCTGTGTTTAATTATTACATGCGCTGCGCACTGATCCATGTATATATTCTGTTGGTGAAAAGTTTTGACTATCGAGTTTCGTCAGATATGAGTTTTAGAAATTTTCAGTTACTTTTCTATGCCTACATTCATCTCTGAACCGTTGTGATGGAGATTGTAATAATGTGTTTAAAATATGTCAGTCCATGTGCGAGATCTTCTTTTCAAGATGGCAACCATGATTGGATCAGATATGTGTAATTAATGTGTTTGCATTAGAGCTTTCATAGGGAAACTGCATAAGTTCTTATAAAACCATCTTGTCACACACATTTTTCTGAATGGCAGCTGCAAGTGCTAGGTAGCAGCTTGCACTAGGTTGATTTGAATAGTTACGCTTCTTTTGCACTCATACTGAAACTTGGCAGTTCACAAGGATTGGCACCATGGACTGGAGAATTGTCGCAAACAACATGGACACACCAGGGGCAGGGGCTGCATGCTGCCAAGTCCAAGGCGACTGCCAAGAAGACTGGGCTCGATGTAGTGACCGAGGAGGCGCAGGCCGCAGGGTATGCTCTTCTAATTAGTATGATGATTTGCATATGTACCAATGCTACTCTCAATGGATTTGCTAACAATCTTCATATTTTCGCATTGAATGTGGAGCTATAAACATATATATGTTTCAGTAGTCGTTCAGTAGTGGTCCAGTCGTAATACCTTGCAAGTACCGTGCTAATCAGAAAATTTCTTGATCAAGTTTATTATTATTTCCATTGCACCATACTTTATTTCCATGGTATCAAGTTCTACAAATGCATGTTCTGGTACAATTTTGTTTTTTCAGATGCAGTCTTTTTTGCTAATAAATCTATAGTTCAATCTGGATTCAAAATCTAAGAAATTTATGGCCTGGTGTTGATAGTTGCAGTTACACATTGATGGAGTGTGTTTACTTTTTGTTTATAGAAACAGAGAAGCCGATTATTCTGTTTGCACGACGGGTATCCCAAATTCTAATTCAAACATTAGTGATGATATAACAATGTCGTCTGCCAAATTGTGATTCGGGCGAGCCTAGCTTAGCTGGTAACCACCGGAGATTGTGTGGTGCACGGGAGACAGTGGCTCCACCGTATATTTTGTCGTGCCCACTAACAACAATGACATGGATAGTGAAGTCATTGCTGGACATGATTGCACTATTTGTAATCTGTTGGGTAGTCCTATTTGGTGGATTGTATCTTCAATGTATCCGATCTTTCTCTACAAGGAGCCTACAGTTTGTAATGTTGTATTTCTAAAGAAACCCTGGCATCAGTTGAAATTGTTATCTTAATCCGCTGCAAAATATGTAATCTTGTTTTTGTCTTGATGATATGAAGAGGATGGATGTATTGTTGTGGCATCTTAAAATTAATAGTGATATCGAAGTTTTCTTACAATACAATGCATTGTGGTAATCCAAGATTGTGGCGTCTGATTTGTTTTGTCTTAGCAATGGAACCGCCATTCCGATCATTCTAAAAAAAGAGGATAGGTGTGTGATTGTCAGAGTAACCACACCACAAAGAAAAGAAAGTGGCGCGACTACCTGAGACAGCAGGATGATCCCTAGGACAGTGTTAATGCATCTGGTTAAGAGTTACAATTGTGCTTGAGTTTACGTATGCTAGCATTTGTATATATGTTAGATATGGGCATAAAGAGGCGACACCAAAGAGTGTATTGATGATTAGTTAAGAGTCTGACCATTCCAGCAATTATCTTTAAGTAAGACTACAATTCTAAGATGTGTTCTCGCTTTTTTCTTCGATCAGATTTTGTCTTCTTTTTCCTATGACTCAAGATTGTCATAGTAGTCATCCATAGATAAGACTGTAATCTGACGGTGGTCTACAAGAAGGTGAAGTTGATGCTCTTTCGGTGGTACCTCGTCAGTCAGATCATTCATTTAGAGGTGTTGATGCTCTTTTACTGGTATTCGACAACCTAGCAAATCATTCCTTTAGAGGTGCCTCTAGCATTCTATTTTTATTTTCACTGAAATGTTGTGCTGGTTCTTTGCTGCATCAAAATATTCCATTTGTAATCCTTTTCCTAATGGGGCCAAATTATCTTGTCATTGCAACTTCATGACACTTGAATTTATCTGTTCATCTTCAATCAATCTTCAACAATGAATTAAATCTTTTTAAGAGTAATAAATGTTTTTTCTTTGTTCATAACCTTTAGTGTAAATTCGTTTTTTTGCTTGATTGCAGATTTTGTGAACTTTCCCTATGGTATAAGAAAGAAAATCTTTTTATTAGCTTTGGAATGTTACACTTTGCTTTAATTGCTTTGTTGAATGTCTGCACTAGGAGAATTACAGTTTCTCATGTCATGCAATTGGGAAGATCTCGATTGGTGGTTTACACATTTCTTCAGCAGGTGCACGGGTACTTATTTTCCCGCCGCAACGCACGGGCACATTTCCTAGACAATGTCACTCCTGCTGCCATGTCATGTTTGCTAATACTTATGGAGCTGTAAAACGATGTTTTTATTTTATAAGCTAGCCCTACTTATTATGTTTCAGAAGATCGATGATACCCATTACATTACTACAGTGTAATACGCAGAACCTGAGTTTTGGTTGCCAAGAAAATGTATGTGCTAATTCCGCAAGAATTTTGTGTTTGAAAAATTATCACTTTATCAGGGCAATATCTTTTATATGCTTAATGAAATCGAATATGATGCTAGATTTCAGATGACTAAGCGACATAGTAATTCTTGATTTTGTGTTGATGTTTCCGATGGATTCTTTTGTCATATGACATCAGGATGTAGGATGATTGGGTGCACAAGCTTTCTATGAAACATCCAGATCCCGGCAGCGACGTCCTCTGGCATAGTGACAAACGAAGGCAGGGGATAGAGCAGAGCGGGAGGGGTATTGGGTTGATACCGTTGTGGGCATTGTCAATGCCATGATGGTGGTCAATACACACAGGAGATTCTATTCCTGTGGGCGGATTAAACAGAGCTGAGTAAACTTCATCCATAGAAGATACATGTGCTGACTAAGTTTAGAGGAGAGAGTGGTTCTTTATTCAGTTCAAACGCGGATTCATGGAGTACCAAATGACTTCTCCTTATTGTACAGGAGTGCTATTGAGAGGCTCATATCTTTGCGATTTTATTACAGGGAGCTGAACCGCTTCTTAACCTGTCATAAAAGACGCCATTGTGGGGGTTCCACTACTGCAAAACTGCATTCAGAGCAATCTTTGTGACTTCTAAAGAAAAATAACTGCCATTTGCATTCCTTTTGCGTTTGCATGGAAACCATTGTACTTCCATTTTCATTGCCAGTACTTTCCATACTTGCATATTTCTTATGCACCTTATGACCTGTTGTTGGCCTATTATAATTTCCTTTTCATTGAAGGTAATGGTAAAAAATAAGAATATGCTACTTTGCGACGCACACATGTCATGTTTAACCAGCTGACTTCTTGGATGGTTTATGGTATTCCTCAAGATCATTAGTACCAACAATGTTTTTTCTCATGAATGGCCCATGGTAATTTTATATTGTTTTGCTACTTGAAAGTTGTTTGAGTGGCTAAATTATTTTCCAGGTTTCTAAGAACATATTATTTATTTCTGTTGCATGGATCCTGGCATGCTGACAACAAATTCTTATTTTGAGCCGGACTGTATACTGGACCGAGGTTCTACAGCGGTTGGTTTGCTAGGACTATTACGTGAAGCAGTGTAAGCTCAATTGTCAACACTAAAGAATTCGTTAGAGGAAAGTGCCACAATTTGGAGCTCTGACACGGGAGATTTTTTGAGGTAATGGAAGGTAGTGAATATCTCAGTTATATAAAACCAGCATAAGCTTTTGGGCAGCAACATTAGAAGGATCTTTTTTACAGGTTTCATCCAATCCTGAGAAAACAACTTGCTTTTACAAGGCAATCTAGAATAATGTGACCTTGGCAGATTATGTCCATGAAAAAGGTAATGGCCTGTAGGAGACTAGCTGTTTGTTCAGTGAGGAAAGGGGAAACAAATGAGCGACTGACAGTGTTATCTATAGCCAAGGAACGGGAGGTCAAAGATAGAGCTCAGATGTATTAATGGAGATGCCACACAAGCGAGCCACAATGTTGAAAGTTGCATTGGCAAGAGTATGCATCTACCATCATGTAACTGAAGTGCGGCGTTGTGCTACAATACTCTTAAATATGTGTGACAAATTTAATTTTCCGTTGCAACGCACGGGCACTTTTTGCTAGTACTATATAAACGAAGGTTCCGTACGTCCGGAGTTGGCTGGCTGACGGCGGGCGTGGTCGCGACGCGGAATCCAGCTCTCGTCTTGTGGTTTGCTAATTCCAAGTACAAGTAGGAGTAAAGACTATTTTGAGTACTCCATCTCTCTTTCGAAATGAAATGGCCAACATTCACTTGCACTTAGAAAAGACGTCACGGGCTTCACATTTGCATGGTTCCCACCGTTAATTACTCGTACGAAAGCAAGCTCCGAAGTCCCGTCAAATGATGCCAAGAAAAGTCTCTGGTGTTTACAGCTGCCGGCGGTGCCAAACAAACGAACAGGGCCAGGGTGCTTATCCAACAGACTAATGCTGATTAACTCACTGACAGGACAGGTAGCCGCACATGGAAGGCATGCCCGGGCCCGGCCTCTCCGTCTGACCGGCTCCGCCCGCGGCCGAGATGAGGACGCGCCGAGAGCTCGAGACCGACGATTCCGTAACCTAATCCTCCTTTTCCACCGTAAACCCGGGCTAATCCCGCGCGCTCTATAAATACGATCGGCATACAGCGCCACTCGCAACAGGCAACAAAGCTCCTTCACCATCTCGTCTGCCGAGCTTTCAGCGAGCCCAAGGAGAGAGCAACGCACAAGAAACACGCGATCGAGCTGGTGAGCAGCGCCGAACCTCCGAGCAAAGCGCCGATGGCTGGAACGGAGTGGTGCTGGCCGCTGCCGGCGTGGATGGGCTCCGGCGCGGCGTGGTTCGTGGCCCTCAACCTCGTCGTGGGCGCCATCTTCGCCCTCTCGTCGCGTGCGCAGCCGCAGTCGCCCTCGCCGCGCCGCGCCGGGAGCGGGATCACGCGCAGGGCCTCGTCGGCGGTGCTGCACCGCATCCGCTCCTTCAGCATCTTCTCCTTCCCGTCCTCGTCCTTCCACACCGCGGAGCCCAGCCCGGGCGCCGCAGCCGCGGCCGCCACCTTCCGAGAAACAGAGGACGCGGGGACGCCGAGGACGAGGTCGCCATCGACGCCGCGTCCACCGCGCCCACACGCGACGGCAGAGCCCGCTAGAGCCGTGAAAGAGGACGTCGTCGAAGACGGGAACTCGATGAGCATGGACGAGGCGTACGCGCTGGCCCTGGCGGGGCGGCAGCGGGCGCCGCCGACGGAGGAGGAGGCGGCCGGGTCCGAGGTGGACGCCAAGGCGGAGGAGTTCATCCAGGGCTTCAAGGAGGACCTGAGGCAGCAGCGCCTCAAGTCCATCTTCAACTACACCCAGATGCTCAAGCGCCGCGCCGCCGGCGGCCCGCCGCCTGCCGCACCAGAATGATACCGTCGCATCGCACCGATGGTTGTTGGTCTGATCGTTCCGCTTCCGTGATTGGCTCACGTGATGGTTGAAAGTTCAGACCAACTCAGGATTGACTTGCTGTCCTGGACGTCGCCGCCGGCACAGCGGCCGGTCTGGTCCACCATTGATTTCACATGTTCATTGCTTCATTTTTTTAATTTTCTTTAGAGAGGATTGCTTGGTGTGTTTGTTTTTAAAAAAAGTGAGAGCTGGCCTTTTTGAGTTGCTTGCTCTCGTGTACATAAGCATTTTGGTTGTGGGTTTGTGCATATTGCTTGTAGTGGATTTCCTTTTTATTGGCTTGCACTCCTATACATAGGCATTTTGGCTTGGCTTGTATGCACTGCATGCCGTGTTCCTTTATTGTAAGCACATTCTTTTATTTGTTGCATGTAACTTGAAAGTCTACAGTCAATTTATTTGTTGTAACCTGGGATTCTACATTAGTCATCAATCAAATGCAGACACCATAAGTGCACTACAAACATTAGGTGAAAATACTAGTACCAAATTAGTTAGAACACAAGTTTGCTCCATCTGATATGTTATAATTTCATTCAAACATGTTCCTAATGTGACAAATTCCTGCCCGATATAACCACGACAAGGATGATCACATGTTCATTCATCTCAACCGAGAGTTTCAGTAAAATATCTTGCCGGACAGAAATATAAAAATGCACTCAAATCTTCAGACCAACCTGAAGACATATAGAACCCACATGCAGCTATCCATACATGCCCAAATTATTTGACTCCAATATTCTTTAGAGTGAAGATCCTACCAAACATCTTCTATTTACAAGTACTTCTTGTGAATCCTAAACCCACAGTTGCATCGAATAGAAACAGTGTAAAATCATCTAATCCTTGTCCACTTTGGGTGTGGAATCCTTCTTGGCAGCGTGGGACTCCAGCTCCTTCGGTACCGATCGCTCAGCAGATCTGTGGAGATCAAAGATATAGTAGGTGGGGACCAAATCAAATATGCTGTGTTGACTTTAGCATAGTACGAAGCCTTGAACAAAGAAAAGGAAATAGAAACCCATGCAATCATGGTATTATAGAATGGAATGATTAAAATTTAATGTTATCTTCGAAAGGGAGCTTTGTAGAAATGTGATGATAAACATGATTTGCAGTTTCGAACCACTGGGACATTGTAGTACAAAGGTGAAAGACTAGCAAGTGTTGCTAATGTTATTTTGAAACATGAGATTAGTATATAACTTTTTTCTCAAAATCAGTGAATATAAGAATAGTTACAGCACTGATAAATCGAATTGTACAAGAATAATTAAAAAGAGCAATTCCTGCCCAGCCCTCTCTTAAACTGATGCCAATCAATATGGTTAAGCCTTTCACATCAGGAACCAAGTCACAGCATGGAAAAGAAGGGCAACAAAAGAAGGAATGAAAAACCAACTGGTAGAACTAGGGGACAAGTTGGCTCTCTTTGGCATTGCCAATAGGCAATAAGCACGTGATTTTAGGTATCGAAAAGTCGAGGTGACTAGCCTAGCATGTGTAATCCTTTACGGCTAGTTTTTGATAAAGCTAAATAAAGTTCATAATCATTTAACACAAGTGTATTAATTATAGCCACTTCACAAAGGAAGAAATAAAAGCACAAAGAAAGCTATAAAAGAAACCAGGCTAGCATCTAAACTGGAGGTGAAATTTGTTACAAGCCTGAGCTCAACTATTGTTGGTGGTATTAATCACATAATTCGCAATATTTCAGGGTTTCAGCTCAAATCTGTTATCATGAATGAAATGATGAATATGTTGTCAGCAAAGGATGGAAGGGCCTGTAAGGCTTCAGAGTGACATAAGGTGCTGGGCCAAGATATTGAAACACTAAGTTTGTAACTCGAAAGGCAGAAATCTAAATCTGAAAGAAAGCTTGCACTATCATGCAACATTAAATCTACAAAAGGGGTAATTTCTGTAGTGAAATGGTTGTAACTTGAAAGGCAGAAATCTAAATCTGAAAGAAAGCTTGCACTATCATGCAACATTAAATCTACAAAAGGGGTAATTTCTGTAGTGAAATGGTCTTGTGCATAATCGACATTCTCTCTCCTCTGCACTCACTCCAAACTCCAAAGGGGTGTGATTTGAAGAAACAAAATTCATGGATGTTCATCATGCTATAAAGTGTACACTTGAAAATTATGGTACAAAAATATGACCATACATGTTCTGCGCCCCAAAAACAAATTGGCACAACATGAGTTGTGAATAGTATGCTATCCAGAGGTTCAGTTTTCCATTTTGTCGAAGTCATATGCAGTCATATTTTTGCACAAACTTTGCTCGCAACCGTGTGCAGAATTCAGGTCCTCTACAAAAGTTGGACTGGCCAAGCAGGTGGAAACAAAACTGAAGATTATATCTTCTAGTGAGGGAACTACTTGTCGCCAATGAATCAAGCATGGAATGATAATTCCAGCACTAGAAAATCACTGATGATAATTTCCAGTACTAGACAAACACGATAAAGAATTTATACCGTAAAGGCGAAATCGGGGATATGAATCTACGCCATATCTCTTGCTGCGATGCAGGAATAACCTCATTGAAAAATAGGCAGATCTATGATTTTTCGATCCGTTGAATATAACAATGGTGAGCTACCCTGGATAGGACACATCATATTGCAATTTCACAAAGAGCAAAGCAGCCTGGTACTGCTAAGATCTAAGCCGATGATTCCGATCCCTCCAGCTGCACCGCAATTGACTCAACGACAAGCGACTAGTACAAGCAAGGGAGGGGGTGGGGAGCGTACGTGGTGGCGGCGGACTCCTCCTCGAGCCAGGTCTTGATGTGGCGAATGTTGCGGCGGAAGACGGCGGACGACTGCTTCACGTCCTTCCGCAGCAGCATCACCGCCGCGCCCACACCCACCACCGTCAGAATCAAGTTGGTCAACGCCATCGCCTCTCTTTAGAACCCTAGCGCGTGGTGTGGATCGTCGCCGGAGTTTGGGGCGAGAAAGGGCCTGCTGACGGCGTCGGAGCAGAGAGAGATGCTCGCTGGGTCGTGCTGAGGCGTCGAGATATGGGCTTCCCTGCTCGACATAAATGATAAAGTCATGTGCGGTGTCGCTGGCCCGTTAAAGGCCCACGTGCTGCTTCACAAGGCTGAAAGCCCAGCCCTTGTTAACTCTTCACCGCTGAGACGTCCAACACCCACCGCCGGTCACGAATTGGCGGCGGCGGCGACACGGCAAGATGCTATCCCGCGCCCGGCGCCTCCACCCCGCTCTCCGCTGCCTCCTCCGTGCAAGCGCCGCACAATCGTCCCCTCAACCTCCTCCGGCGCAACACATCCTAGCTGCCTCCCAAATCCCTAAACCCTTCCCCCTCTTGCGCCGCCACCTCTCGTCCCCACCGCCGCCGGCGCCGGCGCCGGTGTCTTCCCCTCCGGCGGTGGTGTCTTCTGACCTCGCAGCAGTCAGTACCAATGGCAAGTGCCCGGGCTGCGGCATCGCCATGCAGTCCGCCGACCCGGCCCTCCCTGGCTTCTTCAACCTCCCATCCCCCAAGTCTCCCGACTATCGCGCGCGCCTCGCGCCCGTCACCGCCGACGACACCGACATCTCGGCCTCGCTGAAAAGCGGACTACTCCAGGAGGGCCAGGAAAACTCACGGGAGGGCGGGGCGGTCGCGGTGGCGGCGGCGGCAGCGGAGGCGGAGGCCGAGAAGAAGAGCAAGGTGGTGGTGTGTGCTCGGTGCCACTCGCTGCGCCACTACGGCCACGTCAAGCGCCCCGACGCCGAGGTCCTGCTCCCGGACTTCGACTTCGTTGCCGCCGTCGGCCCGCGCCTCGCGTCGCCCTCGGGGGCCAGGTCGCTGGTGCTGCTCCTGGCGGACGCGTCGGACTTCGACGGCTCCTTCCCGCGCGCCGTGGCGCGCCTGGTCGCCGTCACCAGCGAGGCCCACCACGCGGACTGGAAGCGCGGTGCGCCGTCCAACCTCCCCCGCGCGGTGCTCGTGGTCACCAAGCTCGACTTGCTCCCGACGCCGTCGCTTTCCCCCGACGACGTGCACGCGTGGGCGCAGGCCCGCGCGCGCGCCGGTGCTGGCGCGGACCTCCAGCTTGCCGGCGTTCACCTTGTCAGCGCGGCACGAGGGTGGGGAGTGCGCGACCTGCTCAACCACGTGCGCGAGCTCGCCGGTGCGCGCGGCAAGGTCTGGGCTGTTGGCGCGCGGAATGTGGGCAAGTCGACGCTGCTCAACGCCATTGCTCGGTGCTCTGGGGCAGAGAGCGGGCAGACCTTGACAGAGGCGCCTGTTCCGGGAACAACCCTCGGGGTGATCCGGGTGGACGGCGTTCTTGGTGCTCAGGCCAAGCTGTTTGATACTCCGGGCTTGCTTCATGGGCACCAGCTGACGTCGAGACTTACACCGGAGGAGCAGAAGCTTGTTCAAGTGAGGAAGGAGATGCGACCCAGAACATACAGAATAAAGGTCTCATTCAGTCCATCTTATGCACATTTTGTCAGTGAATTTTGTGATTAGGTGCTATGGGGCTAAATTTTCTGCTTGTTGCCTCATACCCTTGGTCGCCCGTATTCGTTGCTTCTTCTATTATATGCTACGGATTGCATAGCTACATTTTCATTAAGCATTTGTGATTATGGCTGAAGGGAATGGTTGGGAGGGGGTAGTTAGTCTGAAACTGAAGTTGACAAATGTTTGATGATATACTGGATTGGGAATTTGACACCCTGAGTGTGCTTAGAGAGTTTCATTTCTTAGACCTTTGACTATATATCACATGTCTGGTTCAATCCGAAATGACATGAATAATCTTTTGATATGAAATCACTTGTGTGACAGGATTCTTATGCTGCTGTTTTGGCATGTCCCATGTTTAACGGTCCCTTTTTGTTTCTAATTCATTTTGTTCACAACCATTTCAGGCAGGGCAGTCCATACATATAGGAGGACTGGTGCGCCTAGATGTGGAAGACTTGACTGTAGGATCAATCTATGTTACGGTTTGGGCATCACCACTTGTGCCACTTCACATGGGGAAAACTGAAAATGCAGAGTCTATGATGAAAGATCACTTTGGCTTGCAACTGCAGGTATCTATCTTATCCTTAAAAACATGTTGTTTTTATCCTAATTCATTTACATCATAAAATAACTTGCTGCTTTGGTGTGATATGTACAGCCTCCTATGGGCCAGAAACGGGTGAAAGAGCTTGGGAAATGGGTGAGGAAACAATTCAAAGTTTCTGGAAATAGTTGGGATGCAAACACTATGGATATAGCCATTTCAGGTCTTGGCTGGTACGGAATCGGGCTGAAAGGAGAGGCAGTGTTAGGGTTATGGACATACGATGGTGTTGATGTTGTCCCCAGGAGCTCCCTTGTCCATGAGAGGGCGTCGATTTTTGAGGAAACGGGATTCTCAGTTTCAAAAGTCGTCTCACGGGCAGATAGCATGACGAATAAGCTGAAAGGCAATAAGAAAACAAACAAGAAGGAGATGAAAGGCAGTTTGCAATCTTCTGAAGTACCAGAACCTTCAGAACCTGCTACGGTCATAGATGCTTGAGTGTTTCATTCCATTCGGTGATACGAGTTTCATTTAGATAATCATATCTTATAGACTGCCGGCTGAGGTTTGAAACACATAGAAGCATAGTACAATTTAAGCTTGCTCGGAGGGGTATGGCTGTTCATGGAAGATTTTTGTGGGAGCATGGGTGTCATTTGGACTTGCTGTTGACTGGTAATAATAACCAAATATCAGTCAAGTGAATCTTTGTTAGTATGCTTGGCTCCTAAAAACAGCAAGAAAATGCCTCTCATGGGCTGTTCTCTCTGACCTTGTTTCAGCATCCATGTACCTAACGTTTTGTGTTACTACGTCAAACGTGCAGAATTGTTATAGTCAGTTTTTACATCTGAATCATGTGACGAAATATTGGGCTTAAGTGTACTCTTTTGCATTTGAATTTTGAGATAGAATCTACAGATTTTCACAGACCGTTTATCTATCAAAGGTTGCCAGAGACTTGTAAATCCCGTCTGCACCCTTCATCACACAATAACAGCTCGTTTTTGCCAAAGAACATCTTACTGAATCCTTTTGCTGTCTCAGCTTGCCTTCCGCTAGACTGGTTATGTATGGCTATTGTCTACATTTCCATTGAGCGTGACCTTGTTTCTTGAAATTGCACCACTGTTAATGTACTTCTGCTACCAAAAACACAACATGATGTTCTCTTTTAATAAAAAAACAGAGAGGTTCCAAGAAAATCTTCATGTGTGTAGAATGGTCTGATAGAAGCAGACACAGGATTGCTGTCAATCGACAAGTTTTCTGGATGATAAAAGAGCAGCATGTGAGCATCTCTGAAGCCTGAAGATGTTATGTTAACATTCTTTTCTCGTTCTTGTTGAGAAGATGCATATTCTCAAGAGTCTGGAATTGTACGTTGTGACTTATAAATCTGCATCAGAAAATCACACATGCTTCCGTCTCTGAAGCTGTATCTGATGCTTGCTTTCGTTAGTAACAACACCGGATGAGCATGCAGGCAGAAACTTAGGCCTCCTTGGGTTTGGAGAAATTTTATAGAATATGATTCTTATAGGAATTTTTCCATCAGAGCCTTTTGGTTGATAGAAACGGATTCCTACGTAGGATTGGTTCTTATCCTTCACATTTCAAAGGAAAATAAACATGAGCCTGGACTCAATGGAAAAATTCCTATAATGTGAACCAAATGATATCTCTTTTCCTATTACTACTCATAGAATTTGAGACACATGTCATTTCATTTCCTATAAATTTCTTATTCCTATAATAATCCTATACTATAAACCAAAGGAGGCCTTAATAACTTGCTCTGCTTCGGTTTTCTGCTTTGCTTGTTTCATATGTTATGTTATTGGACAATCGTGTAAAAGGTTCTCCTCCATAAAGAAATAGTGATCTAAATGCTCTTATGTTTCTTAACAAAAGGAGTAACTTACAAGAACTATCTTTTTTTAGTATCGTTACAAGAACTATCTGAAATGCAAGATATGCCCGGCAAGTAGAAGAAGCCTGCCTTTTCAACCCAAATCTTCAGATACCATCTTTGACGTATTAAAAAAACAGCAACATTTCATCTTAATGTGTTATTAACGGCTGAGCTTTGCCGGTATCAACTTTTGATAAGTTTTTTATAGGGTAAACTTTTGAAAAGTTTATTTATATACTTGCTTTTAGCAACTGAATGTCAAAAGAGTCGAGACTAGGAGAAACACAAGCACATTTATTCGACGACCGAGACTGGGGGACAAATTCACAAATCCCACAAAATTTGAGACTTTTATATTATCGATGGAGCCGGCTGACATGATGAGGTAACCTTTTTTTACATAAAAAAAAGAGATACCTGGTGTTGATATTGTTAGAGATAATGGTTGGTTTTTGCAAAAGAAAAAGAGATACTTGTTGGTTGGATGGCACGTGGCACGGTTATACTCTGAGTCTATCAGCAAGCAGACCCTAGGTTTAAAATCTTCTATGGTTATTTCTTATAGTGAGGAAATACATTTTCGCTCTGATCTATCTGAAGAGCAGCGCCTGTGTACACTAATGACGATTTGGCGTTGTTGGCACGTACGCAATGAAATTGTGCATGACAAGCGGCCGCCACCAGTGGAGGCTTCGACGCGCTTCCTTTCGAGCTACATATCTTCCCTGTTGGCCCTTCAGAGTGACCCACATGATGATCATGTCAAAGGGAAGATGGTCACTAGTCCTCAGCTCAAAAGACGTTCAGTCTTGCATGTGGCGGACAGAGAGGCTCAACCAGCCCGGTGGGAGGCGCCCCCGGCAGGCTGGGCAGCGCTGAATATTGATGGGCCATTTTCATTTCAAGATGGTACAGGTGGAGCGGGCATGGTACTCAGGGATGAATCAGGTGCAATCATCTATTCATCCTGCTGCGAGCTTAGACATTGTGCATCTGCACTTGAGTCTGAAATTGATGCATGTATGGAAGGGATTTCACTCGCTATCCAGTAGACGGCCACGCCGCTTGTTATCCAAACGGATTGTTTGGATGTTGTGAAATTGATGGTACTGATAATAACAGATCAACTCATACAATGATGGTGCAAGAAATTAGATCACACCTTCAGGAAGATAGGGAATTTTTAGACAAGCATGTTAGGTGGAAACAAAACTCAGTTAGTCATTTTTTAGCAAATTTTGGTAGAATAAATAAGCGCACTATCGTGTGGCTTCGCTCAGGACCAGACGAGGTGCCTGATCTTTGTAATGCAGACTTCGCCGCCGCTTGATTAATAAATTCGCTTTCTCCTAAAAAAAAGATGACTCTTTTGTTGCCATTGTGTGGATGGTGTACAATCAAGGGTCTATCCTCTACCTCATGTAACTCGGAGTATGTTGATTCCTACTTTTGGCAACCGCCTAATGTAACTGTCTTTGTACTAGGGGTATATATAGATCCAAATCAATTGGTGAAAGAGACCGATTCATCATCCGCTTTTTACGTTCACAAAACATTCGACTCTCACTAAACTCTGCGCTGTTATCAGTGGCGGAGCCAGAAAAAATTATCAGGGAGGCCGAGGGCTGTTAGAACTGGTTGTGGAGGGCCAAATCATTGGAAAGTACTTTTTTAGCAGCAAATACTCACTAATTGTGCACTGTTCATTAGCTAATTAGTAGCAAATATGAGATGTTAGGGAGGGCCAGGGCCCCTGCTGGTCCCCCTGTCTCCGCCACTAGCTGTTATTGGGAAGATTTCCTGCCTAGATCGTACTACAAAGAAAACTATCGGAGCAATCTGGCACTGCACAATTTATATAGTGGCAACGTTAAGAGCAACTCCAATGCACCGACCTAAACAGACAACGCTTTTGTCTTTTTGGGTCGGCCCGATGGACATCCATGTCCGCTTTCACGTTTAGGTTGGCAGTTGCGCCCAACGCTAACCTGAGCTAATTGTGAGATCAAGCGAAAAAAACATTACCACAAACATTTTGAAAAATAAAAACGTTAATTAAACATTAATGCCAGCCACAAAGGCTGGCAAAAGTTCACGAGTCCACTTTGACATTAACTAAAATATAAATAAAACTAAAACTACGAGGAGGCGTGCTGCCCTAGGCATCCTTATTGTCATCCGGCCGGTGAGGTCGATGAGCGTCGACGCCAGCCCAGCCCAAGGGAAGCCGTCGACTAGGCTCGAGCGATGTCGTCCGCTGCTGCTTGTACCATCATCGACTGGGCTGGTCCAACATGGGCAAGGCGCTCCTCCTCCTCCGCCTCGCGCTACAGCATCTCGAGGCACTCACCCTCGCGACGCTCCTTGGCCAGCCTTCACTGCCGCCACTGCTCGAGGTAGGCCTACTCCTGCGCCGGCGTCGCCCCCAACCAGACCGGTGGCGCGCTGACCTACTGAAAGTGCTAGTTATCGACTAGTGGCGGGGTGAATAGGTGATTTTTATGAAAGTCTTCAAAACATGAGAGTTTCGAAGACAAACAATAGAAATGAACCTATTGATATGCAGCGGAAGGTAGACTACACTAAGCAAGCCATAGTCAAGTATTCAATGAAGTGAAAGCACGAAGACTAATAGCAGCTAGGTAGTAAAGATCAGGATGGAAGATAGTATGAAGCCAAACAACGATAGTAGTCACACAGTGAAGTCAAACAGGTAGTGCAAGCAGCCAATGACTTCACGAAGACAAATGCTACCTCTTGAGCACTGCGTTGGATTTCCCCGAAGAGGAAGGGATGATGCAGCAAAGTGGCGTAAGTATTTCTCTCAGTTTTTGAGAACCAAGGTATCAATCCAGTAGGAGGCTACGCGCGAGTCTCTCGTACCTACACAAAACAAATAGCTCAATGCAACCAACGCGATTAGGGGTTGACAATCCCTTCACGGTCACTTACGGGAGTGAGATCTGATAGAAATGATAGATAACATTTTTGGTATTTTTGGTATAGAGATGCAAAGTGAAAAGTAAAAGGCAAAGTAAAAAAGCAAAGCAATAATAAAGTGATGGAGATTGATATGATGAGAATAGACCCGTGGGCCATAGGTTTCACTAGTGGCTTCTCTCAAGAGCATAAGTATTCTACTGTGGGTGAACAAATTACTGTTGAGCAATTGACAGAATTGGGCATAGTTATGAGAATATCTAGGTATGATCATGTATATAGGCATCACGTCCGAGACAAGTAGACCGACTCCTGCCTGCATCTACTACTATTACTCCACTCATCGACCGCTATCCAACATGCATCTAGAGTATTAAGTTAAAAACAGAGTAACGCCTTAAGCAAGATGACATGATGTAGAGGGATAGTTTCATGCAATATGATAAAAACTCCATCTTGTTATCCTCGATGGCAACAATACAATACGTGCCTTGCTGCCCCTTCTGTCACTGGAAAAGGACACCGCAAGATTGAACCCAAAGCTAAGCACTTCTCCAATTGCAACAAAAACCAATCTAGTAGGCCAAACCAAACTGATAATTCGAAGAGACTTGCAAAAATAACCAATCATACATAAAAGAATTCAGAGAAGATTCAAATATTATTCATAGATAGACTTGATCATAAACCCACAATTCATCGGTCTCAACAAACACACCGCAAAAACAAGATTACATCGAATAGATCTCCACGAGAGAGGGGGAGAACATTGTATTGAGATCCAAAAAGAGAGAAGAAGCCATCTAGCTACTAACTATGGACCCGAAGGTCTGAGGTAAACTACTCACACTTCATCGGAGGGGCTAGGATGATGTAGAAGCCCTCCGTGATGATGGCCCTCTCCGGCGGAGCTCCGGAACAGGCCCCAAGATGGATCTCGTGGGTACAGAAGGTTGAGGCGGTGGAATTAGGTTTTTGGCTCTGTATCTGATCGTTTGGGGGTACGTAGGTATATATAGGAGGAAGGAGTACGTCGGTGGAGCTTCGAGGGGCCCACGAGGCAGGGGGCGCGCCCTAGGGGGGGCGCCCTCCACCCTCATGACCGCCTCGTGGCTTTCTTGACGGAGGGTCCAAGTCTCCTGGGTCTTATCTGATGAGAAAATCACGTTCCCGAAGGTTTCATTCCGTTTGGACTCCGTTCGAAACACTGAAATAGGCAAAAAACAGCAATTCTGGGCTGGGCCTCCGGTTAATAGGTTAGTCCCAAAAATAATATAAAAGTGGAAAATAAAGCCCAATATAGTCCAAAACAGTAGATAATATAGCATGGAGCAATCAAAAATTATAGATACATTGAAGACGTATCAGGCATCCCCAAGCTTAATTCCTGCTCGTCCTCGAGTAGGTAAATGATAAAAATAGAATTTTTGATGCGGAGTGCTACTTGGCATAATTTCAATGTAAATCTTCTTAATTGTGGTATGAATATTCAGATCCAAAAGATTCAAGAAAAAATTTCATGTTGACATAAAAATAATAATACTTCAAGCATACTAACAAAGCAATTATGTCTTCCCAAAATAACATGGCCAAAGAAAGCTATCCCTACAAAATCATATAGTCTGGCTATGCTCTATCTTCACCACACAAAGTATTTAAATTATGCACAACCCCGATGACAAGCCAAGCAATTGTTTCATACTTTTGACATTTTCAAAACTTTTTCGATCCTCACGCAATACATGAGCGCGAGCCATGAATATAGCACTATATGTGGAATAGAATGGTGGTTGTGGAGAAGACAAAAAGAGGGGAAGATAGTCTCACATCAACTAGGCGTATCAATGGGCTATGGAGATGCCCATCAATAGATATCAATGTGAGTGAGTAGGGATAGCCATGCAACGGATGCACTAGAGCTATAAGTATATGAAAGCTCAACAAAAAAAACTAAGTGGGTATGCATCCAACTCGCTTGCTCACGAAGACCTAGGGCATTTTGAGGAAGCCCATCATTGGAATATACAAGCTAAGTTCTATAATGAAAAAAGCCCACTAGTATATGAAAGTGACAAAATGAGAGACTCTCTATCATGAAGATCATGGTGCTAATTTGAAGCACAAGTGTGGTAAAAGGATAGTAACATTGTCCCTTCTCTCTTTTTCTCTCATTTTTTTATTTGGCCCTTTTTTTATGGCCTCTTCTCTTTCATCCGGAGTCTCATCCCGACTTGTGGGGGAATCATAGTATCCATCATCCTTTCCTCACTTGAGACAATGCTCTAAAAATGATGATCATCACACTTTTTATTTTTCTTACAACTCAATAATTACAACTCAATACTTAGAACAAAATATGACTCTATATGAATGCCTTCGGCAGTGTACCGGGATATGCAATGAATCAAGGGTGACATGTATGAAAGAATTATGAACGGTGGCTTTGCCACAAATACGATGTCCACTACATGATCATGCTAGCAATATGACAATGATGGAGCGTGTCATAATAAACGGAACGGTGGAAAGTTGCATGGCAATACATCTTGGAATGGCTATGGAAATGCCATGATAGGTAGGTATGGTGGCTGTTTTGAGGAAGGTATATGGTGGATGTATGATGCCGGCGAAAGGTGCGTGGTATTAGAGAGGCTAGCAATGGTGGAAGGAAGGAAAGTGCGTATAATCCATGGACTCAACATTAGTCATAAAGAACTCATATACTTATTGCAAAAATCTAGAAGTTATCAAAGCAAAGTATTACGCGCATGCTCCTAGGGGGATAGATTGGTAGGAAAAGACCATCGCTCGTCCCCGACCGCCACTCATAAGAAAGACAATCAATAAATAAATCATGCTCTGACTTCATGACATAACGGTTTACCATACATGCATGCTACGGGAATCACAAACTTTAACACAAGTACTTCTCAAATTCACAACTACTCAACTAGCATGACTCTAATATCACCATCTTCATATCTCAAAACAATTATCAAGCATCAATCTTTTATTAGTATTCAACGCACTCAAAAGAAAGTTTTACAAATCTTGAATACCAAGCATATTATTATTAAGCAAATTACCATGCTATTAAAGACTCTCAAAATAATCTAAGTGAAGCATGAGAGATCAATAGTTTCTATAAAACAAATCCACCACTGTGCTCTAAAAGATATAAGTGAAGTACTAGAGAAAAACTATAAAGCTCAAAAGATATAAGTGAAGCACATAGAGCAAAACTATAAAGCTCAAAAGATATAAGTGAAGCACATGGAGTATTCTATCAAATTCCAATTTATGTCTAGCTCTCTCAAAAGGTGTATACAGCAAGGATGATTGTGGCACACTAACAAACAAAGACACAAATAACACAAGACGCTCCAAGCAAAACACATATCATGTGGTGAATAAAAATATAGCTCCAAGTAAAATTACCGATGGAAGTAGACGAAAGAGGGGATGCCTTCCGGGGCATCCCCAAGCTTTGACTTTTTGGTGTCCTTGGATTATCTTGGGGGTGCCATGGGCATCCCCAAGATTAGGCTCTTGCCACTCCTTGTTCCATAATCCATCAAAAGATTTCACCCAAAACTTGAAAACTTCACAACACAAAACTCAATAGAAATCTCGTGAGCGACGTTAGCGAAAGAAAACAAAAGACCAATTCAAGGTACTGTAATGAACTCATTATTTATTTATATTGGTGTTAAACCTACTGTATTCCAACTTCTCTCTGGATTATAAACTATTTTACTAGCCATAGATTCATTAAAATAAGCAAACAACACACGAAAAACAGAATCTGTCAAAAACAAAACAGTCTGTAGTAATCTGTAACTAGCGCAAACTTCTGGAACTCCAAAAAATCTACCAAAATATGAAGACCTAGAAAATTTGTTTATTGATCAGCAGCAATTGGAATCAGTATTTTATCACGTTCTGGTGATTTTTAACAATTGTTTTTGTGAACAGAAAGTTTCTGGAAATTACAGCAAGATCAAATAACTATCATCCAAGAAGATCCTATAGGTTTAACTTGGCACAAACACTAATTAAAACACAAAACCACATCTAAACAGAAGGTAGATGGATTATTTATTCCTAAACAGAAGCAAAAAACAAAAAACTAAAATAAAATTGGGTTGCCTCCCAACAAGAGCTATTGTTTAACGCCCCTAGTTAGGCATAAAAGCGAGGATAGATCTAGGTATTGCCATCTTTGGTAGGAAATTCTTCAATGAGGCATCTACCTTCTTTAGAGTTTTTTTCTTTTATGTAACTATCAAACTTTTAGGCACAAAATCGAAAAATTCGTTCATAGCAAATGTTTCCTTAATGATAGCAAAAAGGTTGGGATGAATACTTATAGATTTAAGATCCGCAGTTTCCTTATTAGAGGATTCACCCTTATTTTTAGGAACATACATGAGCTTGGTAATTTTAGTAGGTGGACTTGGAGTATTCTTTACTGAAGAAAAAGCGGTTCCCAAATTAGTAATGATACCCTCAAGTTTATCAATTCTAGTGTAATCTTGATTTATTCTTTCATTAACTATGGGTTCCTTCTCCTTAATATTTTTCAAAGTTAGTCCTACCTTAGATCCATATTGGGTAATTTGATTGTGGATCTTTTTTATCTAGATTTTCAATTAATTCAACGGTAGCAACTTTATTTTCAATAATTTCAAGCCTTTGCATTACATGTTCCAAAGTTAACATAGTTCCATTAACCAAAAGAGGTGGTGAGCCAAATAAATCTATCATAGCATTATAAGAATCAAAAGTGTGGCTACCCAAGAAATTCCCTCCGTTAATGGTATCAAGAATCTATCTATAGCAAGGATTAGCACCTACATAAAAATTGCGGAGAAGAACCGAAGTAGATTGCTTCCTGGTAGATCTATTTTGAGCATTGCAAATTCTATACCAAGCGTCTTTTAAATTTTCTCCTTCCCTTTGTTTAAAATTTAGAACTTCGTTCTCGGGAGACAACGGGGAAGAAATAAGACTAGCAATAACGACAAGCGGGCAATCCAACACACGAGCAAACAAAAGGCACGCTAGAAAAAGGCAAACGGAAAAGAGAGGGTGAATAAAACGAGAGGCAAATGGCAACTAATGTAATGCGAGAGATAGGGATTGTGATGGGTACTTGGTATGTTGACTTTTTCACAGACTCCCCGGTAACAGCGCTAGAAATTCTTCTTGCTACCTATGGAGCACTGCGTTGGATTTCCCTGAAGAGGAAGGGATGATGCAACAAAGTAGTGTAAGTATATCCCTCAGTTTTTGAGAACCAAGGTATCAATCCAGCAGGAGGCTACGCGCGAGTCCCTCGTACCTACACAAAATAAATAGCTCAACGCAACCAACGCAACCAACGCAATTAGGGGTTGTCAATCCCTTCACGGTCACTTACGGGAGTGAGATTTGATAGAGATGATAGATAATATTTTTGGTGTTTTTGGTATAGAGTGCAAAATGAAAAGTAAAAGGCAAAGTAAAAAGCAAAGCAATAATAAAGTGATGGAGATTGATATGATGAGAATAGACCCGGGGGCCATAGGTTTCACTAGTGGCTTCTCTCAAGAGCATACGTATTCTACGGTGGGTGAACAAATTACTGTTGAGCAATTGACAGATTTAAGCATAGTTATGAGAATATCTAGGTATGATCATGTATATAGGCATCACGTCTAAGACAAGTAGACCGACTCCTGCCTGCATCTACTACTATTACTCCACTCATCGACCGCTATCCAGCATGCATCTAGAGTATTAAGTTAAAAACAGAGTAACGCCTTAAGCAAGATGTAACACCCCGGATGTAACTTGCCATAATTGTAACTCCAACTCTTGCCATTTTCGGCAATGTGATATGATATTCCCTCCGTGGTTGGGTTTCCCGTCATTTTGCATTTTGTCCATGTCATGCATTTCATATCATGTCATCATGTGCATCGCATTCGCATACGTGTTCGTTTCATGAATCCAAGCATTTTCCCCGTTGTCCGTTTTGCAATCCGGCGCTCCTATGTTCCCCGGCGTCCCCTTTTACCTTTTTCCGTGAGCGGGTATTGAACTTTCTCGGAATGGACCGAGGTTTGTCAAGCGGCCTTGGTACAGCACCGGTACACCGCCTGTCAAGTTTCGGGTCATTCGGAGGTCGTTTGATACTCCAACGGTTAACCGGGTAACCGTGAAGGCCTCGTGTGTGTTGCAGCCCAAAACCCCTCCAAAACAGCCCAATAACCCATCTAAGACACTCCCATGTCCATCGCCGTTCGATCACGATCGCGTGGCCGAAAACCGTGCTCAATTTGGAGCCTCCTAGCCCCTCCTACCTATAAATACACCCCCTCCACCGAAATTTCGGATCACTCGACCCCTAACCCTAGACAAATCCCCTCTCCGCGCCGCCGGACGTGTCCGGACGGAGCCGGACGCGTCCGCTCCGCCCCGCCGCCGCCACGTGTCGCGCCGCGACTCGCCCGCGCCCGCGCCCCACTTCGGCGGCCCGCGGAGCCCGCGGCCGGCCCGCCCGCGCCGCCGACCGGGCCCGTGCCCCGCACGCGCCGCCCGCGTCGCCCGTCCCCGCTCCGCCACCGCACCGGCGCGGCCCCGCGCCGCCCTGCCGCGCCGCTCGCCCCGCGCCTCCCCCGCCTCGCCGGCGCCTCCTCCGGCCAGATCCGGGCCGGCGCCTCGCCCCGGCTGCCTCGGTTCACGCGCTCGGAGAACCCTAGATCCGGAGGTCGATTTCCCGCCCAAGTCCTTTTTTTCCTGGCATTATTTTTATGTAATTTCTTGGTCCCATAACTCTGCAACCGTGGCTCCGTTTTGGGCGTATAGCATAACTAATTGTTCGCCTCTATGTGTACATCATTTCATCTCATTGCATCATTTTCATTTGAGCTCATCTTGATGCCCGAAATGCTGTTGGAAGAGGGCTATGTGATGTTAGTTTCGGATCTGTTTCAGTAGATGCACTTTTGTCATTTTTGTCATGATTGATGTGTGCACCCTATGAACTTGAGCTCTACATGTGTTTTGAAATATGCCATGCTATATTTACAGGGGTGTATGCCATCAAATTTTGTGATCTTTGTGGTGTCTAGCACAAGCATGCAAACTAGGGTACATAATGTTGCTGATTTCAGGGACTTAGTAATTTCACTAAGTTATTCCCTGCTGTTATTTTTATGCCATGTGTTCATGTTGTTTCAGAGAGATCTATGCCTCTTTTGAGCATGATCATTAAGGGTGTTTTGAACATATGGATTTGCTCTATCCATCCATGCCTTTGTTTGCAATTATGGAGTGCCATAGCTTGAGTCAATCGAGCTCTACTCTTGCTATAAAATGTTCCTGGCAGATTGTTTACATGTTATTCGATTTTGCCAACCTTGTTGTAGTTGATCCTTGCATGATATGATGTTATTCTTGCCATGTCTAGCTTCTATGCCATGTCTTCTTGGTGGGTGTATGCTTAGTTTATCATGCAAATCTCTGTAGGGAGCGCATCGAGCTCGTAAACATGCCTACTTGTTATCTGTTCTTGACATGTCCAGTTTTCTGCCAAGTCTGAAAACTGTAACGAAACTTGCTTATTTGACATGGGTGTTATTATATTTTCTGGTCCTTTTTGGCTCATGGTCAGTAAGGGACTTTTGTTCTATGCGTTTCCTTGCTATATTGTATTCCTGTAGCATGTTGTTTCCTTGCTCTAAACATGTCGTCCTGATGTTAATTTCTGGCAAGTTGTTATTTTCACCAAGTCTGTGAAGCTGATATGTTTTGCACTCTTTCCATGCTTGTTTGAACCTGTTATGGTGTGATTTAGCCGTAGCTCAGTGTTCATCTTTTGTCAAGCATCTTGCGTAGATCACTGTCATGTGCTTTGCTGATATGTTTGGGTGCAGTAGCTTAATTTCTTGTTGCTTGCTAAGTAGCATCATGTTATTAATGGCAGAATCTTGTCATTCTTGTTTTGCTTGTCATTTGCAAACCGTGCATCCGATTCCGGTGATCTTTATATCGATTTCAACCGAAATCATCTCACCTTTCCAGTGGCATACTTGGTTTTCTAAGATTATGCCTTGTTCATCCTTGTCCTTCCGGAGCATACATACGCATTGCATATCACATCTCGCATATCATGCCATGTTTTGCATCATGTTGTTTGCGCATTGCATCGTGGTTGATAGTTGTTCCTTTGCTTGTGGTCTTGCTTTGGGTAGAGCCGGGAGACGAGTACGTGAACGAGGAACCTGTTGAGAACGCTTATGAGGATCAAGCTTTCGACAACTCTGAGAACCTTGCAGGCAAGATGACCATACCCTCGAAATCACTTCTATCTTTGCTTGCTAGATGCTCGCTCTTTTGCTATGCCTATGCTGCGATACCTACCACTTGCTATATCATGCCACCCATATTGCCATGTCAGCCTCTAACCATCCTTGTCCTAGCAAACCGTTGATTGGCTATATTACCGCTTTGCTCAGCCCCTCTTATAGCGTTGCTAGTTGCAGGTGATGATGAAGTTTGTTCCATGTTGGAACATGATTACTTTGGGTTATCACAATATCTCTTATTTAATTAATGCATCTATATACTTGGTAAAGGGTGGAAGGCTCGGCCTTATGCCTGGTGTTTTGTTCCGCTCTTGCCACCCTAGTTTCCGTCATACCGGTGTTATGTTCCTTGATTTTGCGTTCCTTACACGGTTGGGTGATTTATGGGACCCCCTTGACAGTTCGCTTTGAATAAGACTCCTCCAGCAAGGCCCAACATTGGTTTTACCATTTGCCACCTACGCCTTTTTCCCCCGGGTTATCGCGAGCCTGAGGGTCATCTTTATTTTAACCCCCCGGGCCAGTGCTCCCTCTGAGTGCTGGTTCGAACCGAGCAGCCTGCGGGGCCACCGCGGGGAAACTCGAGGCTTGGTTTTACTCGTAGCTTGACTTATCCGGATGTGCCCTGAGACCGAGATATGTGCAGCTCCTATCAGGATTTGTCGGCACAATTGGGCGGCTTTGCTGGTCTTGTTTTATTACTGTCGAAATGTCTTGTAGTCCGGGATTCCGAGACTGATCAGGTCTTCTTGGTAGAAGGAACATCCTTCGTTGACCGTGAGAGCTTATAATGGGCTAAGTTGGGACACCCCTGCAGGGTATTATCTTTCGAAAGCCGTGCCCGCGGTTATGAGGCAGATGGGAATTTGTTAATGTCCAGTTGTAGAAAACCCGAAGTTGACCTTAATTAAAACACATCAACCGCGTGTGTAACCGTGATGGTCTCTTCTCGGCGGAGTCCAGGAAGTGAACACGGTGTTGGAGTTATGTTTGACGTAGGTTGTTCTAGGATCACTTCTAGCTTCATGACCGTCCTTTGCTTCTCTTCTCGCTCTCTTTTGCGTTGTAGCCACCATATATGCTATTCGCTTGCTGCAGCTCCACCTCACAACCCTATCCTACCTTTAAGCTTAAATAGTCTTGATCTCGCGGGTGTGAGATTGTTGAGTCCCCGTGACTCACAGATTCTACCAAAACAGTTGCAGGTGCCGACGATGCCAGTGCAGATGACGCTTCCGAGCTCAAGTGGGAGTTCGACGAGGAACGTGGTCGTTACTATGTGTCTTTTCCTGATGATCAGTAGTGGAGCCCAGTTGGGACGATCGGGGATCTGTGTAGCATTTGGGGTAGTCTTCTTTCATTTTGGTTCCGTAGTCGGACCTTGAGTGTAATCTGGATGATGAATGTTTATTTATGTATTGTGTGAAGTGGCGACTGTAAGCCGACTATGTATCTCTTTCCCTTATGTATTACATGGGTTGTGTGAAGATTACCTCACTTGCGACATTGCTTTCAATGCGGTTATGCCTCTAAGTCGTGCCTCGACACGTGGGAGATATAGCCGCATCGAGGGCATTTCAAGTTGGTATCAGAGCCTTCCCCGACCTTAGGAGCCCCCACTGATTGATCGTTTTTAGCGGCCGAGTTGTGTCTAGAAAATGTTTTGAGTCATTTAGGAATTATATATCGGAGAGTTTAGGAATTCTTTTTTACTTCCCAGTCTCCTCATCGCTCTGGTAAGGCATCCTGACGTAGAGTTTTGACTCTTCTCTTCTCAAATTTCACTAAAATTTTTTTTAGGATCACGCGGGTATCTAGAATCGTTCTGATGGTTTTGTGATGACAACATTGTCTTGGTGCCTCCTGTCAGCAGGGGTTTAGTGGAGGTGTCCCGGGGAGTTGAGCTCCGAGGTGTTGTCGTCATAATTTTATCGTTGCAATTCTGGAATACCTGAGTTTAGTACGCCGACATCGAAAATCTCTTTTGTACAGTTGTTGGTGAGATAACCCTGATAGCCCAGTACTGAGGCGAGTGCGGGAGTATTGCCATAACTCGTATAACGGATGCTTTTCGAAGGTTGAGGTAGACGATTTTCGAAGGTTTCTTGGTTATGTGTTGAAGGATGGATACAGCTGGATCTAGGTATTGTTAGTTTGGGTGATATATTTTGTGTCCCCTGTATCCCCAACACCTGATTGCATAACCAGAAAGTTTCGGGAGTTTATAAGTGGGAATTCATGTAGCTCTAGTATTTCTTCCCGCAGATATTTGGTTCGTGATTGGGTAATCCTTACCAAGTATTTGTTCACATCCGTACCTTGTTGATTTTATTCCATACCTTTTTTCTAAGTGGCTTCTCAACTTATGGAAGTGTGATGATTTACTTTGGAATTCATTCGTCCGTTCTTGTTCGAATGTTTATTGTGAAGACTATATGTTGCAATTTCGATCCTTTGATTCAGCTTGAATATATGTCTTTCAAGATGCTAATGGATGTCACCCTCTTCAGGATGGCTCCGCCAACGCGTCAGAATCCGGAACGCAATGAAGGAAGTCAGGCTAACCCTCCGCCACCACCTCCGCTTCCGGAGGCTTGGCAAGCCTTGATGACAGCCACCAATGCCAACGCTCAGATTCTGATTCAGCTCTTGCAAGATCGCAACCAAGGGCAAGGTAATTAGGGAAATCAAGGCCAAGGCAACGATCAGCCGCATTTTGCTACCCTCAATCAGTTCCTTGCAAATCAGCCGAAGACTTTCAGCTACTGTGTCGAGGCCACAGACGCCGATGATTGGCTCGTGGACATCAACAAGCACTTCGAATGTAGCAATGTCAGACCTGAGGACTTTGTCAAGTTTGCCTCTTTTCAACTCAAGGATCAAGCTGCTGAGTGGTTCCAACAATACAAAGATTCCAGAGGAGGTCGTGTGATTACCTGGGATGATTTCCGCCGTGACTTCAAAGCTCATCACATTCCAGAAAGTGTTGTTGAGAGTAAGCGTGAGGAGTTCCGCAATCTCAAGCAAGGCAACATGTCTGTGTATCAATACAACACTCAGTTCCAGAAGCTCTCTCGCTTTGCTAAGCAGGACATCCCTGATGAGAAGAGTATGATCTACCAATTCAGGCGTGGTCTTAGAGAAGATTTGCAACTAGCTCTCGTGCTTTTTGAGCCATTAAAGTGTGATGAATTCTACAACATGGCACTGAAACAAGAAGCTGCTCATCTCAAGTGTGAGGCATCTAAGAAGAGAGTCAGAGACGCAGTTCAGTCTTCTTCTTCCTCACTGGTGGCAGCTAAGCAACAGAAGTTCTGGTTGCCTCCTCCTCCTCCGTTCCGTCAGCCTTATCAGCAGAAGAACTCAGGTGGTCATGGATCTTCCCACCCACCCAACCCTGGCTATCAGAACAAGTCTCAGAATCAAGCTCCAAGACCAAATGCACCGTATCATCGTCCGCTCTCAGAGGTGACTTGCAACAAATGTCAGCAAAAGGGTCACTATGCGAACAAGTGCTTCAAAGGCGCCTTCCGCCTCCTCCTCCTGTGAAATCTTCCAGCAATGCAGTGGTCAAGCATAATCCTAAGCATGCCAAGGTGAACATGATGAACGCAGCTCAAGCAGAGGATTCTTCTGAAGTGATCATGAGTAACCTTCCTGTTAATGATATTCCTGCTAAAGTCTTATTTGATACTGGTGCTTCGCATTGTTTCATGTCAAGACCATTTTTTGCCAAGCATGAGTTCACTTCTTCAAATTTGGGTAAACCCATGGATATCATTTCTCCGGGCAAGCGTTTGAGCTCTAGTTTGGTGGTTCCGGATGTTTCCATCAAGATGGGCGACTATAGATTTCTGGCTAAACCAATTGTTCTTGGTGACTCTGATATTGATCTTATTCTCGGGATGGACTAGCTTTCTAAGCACAAGGCTCAGCTTGATTGTGCTGCCAGGGAAATTCAATTGACTCACTCTTCTGACGATGTGATCATCTATGCTGCTCGTGACGAAAGCATTCGGTTGTTTTCTCTCAATGAGAAGGGCGAATTGGATGCTATCTCTCAGATTCCAGTCGTTTGTGAGTACCAAGATGTCTTTCCAGAAGAGCTTCCGGGAATGCCTCCTAACCGGCCAGTTGAATTCGTTATTGATCTTGAGCCTGGCACGGAACCCGTTTGCAAGCGTCCATACAAGCTTGGGCCAAAAGAGTTGAAGGAATTGAAGAAACAACTCGATGAACAAGAGTGTCTGGGTCTGATCAGACCGAGTTCATCTCCTTGGGGTTGTGGTGTTCTTTTTGTCCAGAAGAAGGATGTCACGGACCGACTTTGCGTCGATTACCGTCCATTGAACAAGAAGACTATCAAGAACAAGTACCCACTTCCTAACATCAATGAGCTATTCGAGTAATTTAAAGGTGCTAAAGTGTTCTCCAAGCTTGACCTTCGTATGGGTTATCATCAGATTCGCATTCGTGAAGAAGATATTCACAAGACAGCATTCAGAACAAGCTTTGGTTCTTATGAATATACTGTCATGTCTTTCGGCCTTGTCAATGCTCCTCCAACATTCTCTCGCATGATGAACTTCATCTTCAACCCCTACACCAATGAATTCGTCTTGGTCTATCTCGATGATATATTGGTATTCTCCAAGAATAAGAAGGATCATGCCAAGCATTTGCGATTGGTGCTCGACAAGCTCAGAGAGTATAAATTCTATGCGAAGTTCTCCAAATGTGAATTTTGGCTTGATGAAGTTCTTTACCTTGGGCATATCATCTCTGCCAAGGGCATTTCTATTAATCCCGAGAGGGTGTTTGCAGTTTTGAATTGGGAACCTCCTCAGAATGTCAAGCAGCTTCGCAGTTTTCTTGGACTTGCAAGCTATTGCCGAAGATTCGTTGAGAATTTCTCAAAGATTGCAAAGCCTCTTTCCAACCTCCTCCAGAAGCATGTGAAGTATGTCTGGTCTCCTGAGTGTGATGTTGCTTTCAACACTATCAAAGAGAAACTCGTCACTGCTCCAGTTTTGACTCCTCCTGACGAATCCAAGCCTTATGAAGTTTTCTGTGATGCTTCTCTTCAAGGTCTCGGTGTTGTATTAATGCAAGAGAAGAAGGTTGTGGCCTATACTTCTCGTCAGTTGAAGCCCAACGAAAAGAACTACCCCACTCACGATCTTGAGTTGGCGGCAGTTGTCCATGCATTGATAACATGGAGACATCTCTTGTTGGGAAGGAAAGTGGACATTTTCACCGATCACAAGAGTCTCAAGTACATCTTCACTCAGCCCAACCTCAACCTCAGGCAAACTCGATGGGTCGAAATGATTCAAGAGTATAATCCGAGTATTGAATATACTCCAGGCAAGGCTAATGTGATTGCAGACGCTTTGAGCAGGAAGGCTTATTGCATCAGCTTAATCCTCAAGCCCTTTCAACCGGATCTTTGTGAAGCTTTCCGCAAGTTGAATCTCCAAGTTGTTCCTCAAGGTTTTCTTGCCAACCTCGTAGTCTCTCCTACTTTGGAAGATCAAATTCGTGAGGCACAACTGATGGATACCATGGTGAAGAAGGTGAAACGTGGTATTGACAAGGGCATTTCCAAATACAAGTGCTATCGCGTTGATGACAGAGATACTCTTTTCTTCGAGGACCGGATTGTGGTTCCTAAGGGTGATCTACGTAAAGTCATTATGAACGAGGCGCACAATTCTCTTCTGTCAATTCATCCTGGAAGTACGAAGATGTACCATGACCTCAAGCAGTCTTATTGGTGGACTCGAATGAAGCGAGAAATTGCTCAATTCGTGAATGAATGTGATGTCTGCAGAAGGGTGAAAGCAGAACACCAACGACCAGCTGGTCTACTCCAACCTCTTGCTATTCCAGAATGGAAGTTTGATCATATCGAAATGGACTTCGTGACTGGTTTTCCAAAGTCCAAGCGGGGAAATGATGCTATCTTCGTCGTCATCGACAAGCTCACTAAAGTGGCTCATTTTCTTCCTATCAAAGAGTGTATCACAGTAGCGCAGCTGGCAGAGCTCTACACATCCAGAATTGTCTCCTTGCATGGCATTCCACAATTTATATCTTCAGATCGTGGAAGCATCTTCACATCCAAGTTTTGGGATTCTTTTCAGAAGGCCATGGGCACAAATATTCGCTTCAGCACAGCTTTCCATCCTCAAACTAGTGGACAAGTCGAGCGTGTCAACCAAATTCTTGAAGATATGCTCAGGGCTTGTGTTATCTCTTTCGGCATGAAGTGGGAGGATTGTCTTCCGTATGCTGAGTTCTCATACAACAACAGCTTTCAAGCCAGCTCGGGCAAAGCCCCATTCGAGATTCTCTATGGCAGAAAGTGCCGTACTCCTCTCAATTGGTCTAAGACGGGCGAAAGCCAACTTCTTGGCAACGACTTGATCACAGAGGCTGAAGATATGTGTAAAGTCATTCGTGAGAATCTCAAAGCCGCTGAATCGCGCCAGAAGAGCTATTACGATAGTAAACACCGTGATTTGGCATTCGAGATCGGAGACCATGTCTACCTCCGCGTCTCTCCAATGAAAGGCACTCGTCGCTTCGGTATCAAAGGGAAACTTGCCCCTAGATACGTCGGTCCTTTCAAGATCATCGGCAAACGAGGCGATCTCGCCTATTAACTTGAGCTTCCCCCCAACTTTGCAAATGTGCATGATGTGTTCCATGTGTCACAGCTTCGCAAGTGCTTCAAGACGCCTGAGCGCACCATCAACTTCGAAGAGATTGATCTTCAAGAAGATTTGTCTTATCATGAGCATCCCGTTGCTATTCTTGAAGAAACTGAGCGCAAGACTCGCAACAAGTCAATCAAATTCCTGAAAGTGAAGTGGTCACACCATTCAGACCGAGAAGCCACCTGGGAGCGCGAGGACCACCTCCGTTCCGAATATCCGGAGTTATTTTAGTCCTAGATCTCGGGACAAGATCCTCTCGTAGTGGTGGAGTGTTGTAACACCCCGGATGTAACTTGCCATAATTGTAACTCCAACTCTTGCCATTTTCGGCAATGTGATATGATATTCCCTCCGTGGTTGGGTTTCCCGTCATTTTGCATTTTGTCCATGTCATGCATTTCATATCATGTCATCATGTGCATCGCATTCGCATACGTGTTCGTTTCATGAATCCGAGCATTTTCCCCGTTGTCCGTTTTGCAATCCGGCGCTCCTATGTTCCCCGGCGTCCCCTTTTACCTTTTTCCGTGAGCGGGTATTGAACTCTCTCGGAATGGACCGAGGTTTGTCAAGCGGCCTTGGTATAGCACCGGTAGACCGCCTGTCAAGTTTCGGGTCATTCGGAGGTCGTTTGATACTCCAACGGTTAACCGGGTAACCGTGAAGGCCTCGTGTGTGTTGCAGCCCAAAACCCCTTCAAAACAGCCCAATAACCCATCTAAGACACTCCCATGTCCATCGCCGTTCGATCACGATCGCGTGGCCGAAAACCGTGCTCAATTTGGAGCCTCCTAGCCCTTCCTACCTATAAATACACCCCCTCCACCGAAATTTCGGATCACTCCACCCCTAACCCTAGACAAATCCCCTCTCCGCGCCGCCGGACGTGTCCGGACGGAGCCGGACGCGTCCGCCCCGCCCCGCCGCCGCCACGTGTCGCGCCGCGACTCGCCCGCGCCCGCGCCCCACTTCACCGGCCCGCGGAGCCCGTGGCCGGCCCGCCCGCGCCGCCGACTGGGCCCGCGCCCCGCGCGCGCCGCCCGCGCCGCCCGTCCCCGCTCCGCCACCGCACCGGCGTGGCCCCGCGCCGCCCTGCCGCGCCGCTCGCCCCGCGCCTCCCCGGCGCCTCCTCCGGCCAGATCCGGGCCGGCGCCGCCCGGATCCGGTCGCCCCGGCCGCCTCGGTTCGCGCGCTTGGAGAACCCTAGATCCGGAGGTCGATTTCCCGCCTAAGTCCTTTTTTTCCTCGCATTATTTTTATGCATTTTCTTGGTGCCGTAACTCTGCAACCGTGGCTCCGTTTTGGGCGTATAGCATATCGAATTGTTCGCCCCGATGAGTACATCATTTCATCTCATTGAATAATTTTCGTTTGAGCTCATCTTGATGCCCGAAATGCTATTGGAAGAGGGCTATGTGATGTTAGTTTCAGATCTGTTTCAGTAGATGCACTTTTGTCATTTTTGCCATGATTGATGTGTGCACCCTATGAACTTGAGCTCTACATGTGTTTTGAAATATGCCATGCTATCTTTCCAGGGGTGTATGCTATGAAATTTTGTGATCTTTGTGGTGTCTAGCACAAGCATGCAAACTTGGGTACATAATGTTGCTGATTTCAGGGACTTAGTAATTTCACTAAGTTATTCCCTGCTGTTATTTTTATGCCATGTGTTCATGTTGTTTCAGAGAGATATATGCCTCTTTTGAGCATGATCAGTAAGGGTGTTTTGAACATATGGATTTTCTCTATCCATCCATGCCTTTGTTTGCAATTATGGAGTGCCATAGCTTGAGTCAATCGAGCTCTACTCTTGCTATAAAATGTTCCAGACAGATTGTTTACATGTTATTCGATTTTGCCAAACTTGTTGTAGTTGATCCTTGCATGATATGATGTTATTCTTGCCATGTATATATTCTATGCCATGTCTTCTTGGTGGGTGTATGCTTAGTTTATCATGCAAAGCTCTGTAGGGATCGCATCGAGCTCGTAAACATGCCTACTTGTTATCTGTTCTTGACATGTCCAGTTTTTTGCTAGTCTGAAAACTGTAACGAAACTTGCTTATTTGACATGGGTGTTATTATATTTTCTGGTCCTTTTTGGTTCATGGTCAGTAAGGGACTTTTGTTCTATGCTTTGAGTAGATTCATGACATGCCTTGTTTTGCTATATTGTATTCCTGTAGCATGTTGTTTCCTTGCTCTAAACATGTCGTCCTGATGTTAATTTCTGGCAAGTTGTTATTTTCACTAAGTCTGTGAAGCTGATATGTTTTGCACTTTTGCCATGCTTGTTTGAACCTGTTATGGTGTGATTTAGCCGTAGCTCATTGTCATATGCTTTGCTGATATGTTTGGGTTCAGTAGCTTAACTTCTTGTTGCTTGCTAAGTAGCATCATGCTGTTAATGGCAGAATCTTGTCATTCTTGTTTTGCTTGTGATTTGCAAACCGTGCATCCGATTCCGGTGATCTTTATATCGATTTCAACCAAAATCATCTTACCTTTCCAGTGGCATACTTGGTTTGCCAAGATTATGCCTTGTTCATCCTTGTCCTTCCGAAGCATACATACGCATTGCATATCACATCTCGCATATCATGCCATGTTTTGCATCATGTTGTTTGCGCATTGCATCGTGGTTGATAGTTGTTCCTTTGCTTGTGTTCTTGCTTTGGGTAGAGCCGGGAGACGAGTATGTGAACGAGGAACCTGTTGAGAACGCTTACGAGGATCAAGCTTTCGACAACTCTAAGAACCTTGCAGGCAAGATGACCATACCCTCGAAATCACTTCTATCTTTGCTTGCTAGATGCTTGCTCTTTTGCTATGCCTATGCTGCGATACCTACCACTTGCTATATCATGCCACCCATATTGCCATGTCAGCCTCTAACCATACTTGTCCTAGCAAACCGTTGATTGGCTATGTTACCGCTTTGCTCGGCCCCTCTTATGGCGTTGCTAGTTGCAGGTGAAGATGAAGTTTGTTCCATGTTGGAACATGATTACTTTGGGTTATCAAAATATCTCTTATTTAATTAATGCATCTATATACTTGGTAAAGGGTGGAAGGCTCGTCCTTATGCCTGGTGTTTTGTTCCGCTCTTGCCACCCTAGTTTCCGTCATACCGGTGTTATGTTCCTTGATTTTGCGTTCCTTACACGGTTGGGTGATTTATGGGACCCCCTTGACAGTTCGCTTTGAATAAGACTCCTCCAGCAAGGCCCAACATTGGTTTTACCATTTGCCACCTAGGCCTTTTTCCCCCGGGTTATCGCGAGCCCGAGGGTCATCTTTATTTTAACCCCCCCAGGTCAGTGCTCCCTCTGAGTGCTGGTTCGAACCGAGTAGCCTGCGGGGCCACCGCGGGGAAGCTCGAGGCTTGGTTTTACTCGTAGCTTGACTTATCCGGATGTGCCCTGAGACCGAGATATGTGCAGCTCCTATCAGGATTTGTCGGCACAATCGGGCAGCTTTGCTGGTCTTGTTTTATTACTGTCGAAATGTCTTGTAGTCCGGGATTCCGAGACTGATCGGGTCTTCCCGGTAGAAGAAATATCCTTCGTTGACCGTGAGAGCTTATAATGGGCTAAGTTGGGACACCCCTGCAGGGTATTATCTTTCGAAAGCCGTGCCCGCGGTTATGAGGCAGATGGGAATTTGTTAATGTCCGGTTGTAGAAAACCCAAAGTTGACCTTAATTAAAACACATCAACCGCGTGTGTAACCGTGATGGTCTCTTCTCGGCGGAGTCCGGGAAGTGAACACGGTGTTGGAGTTATGTTTGACGTAGGTTGTTCTAGGATCACTTCTTGATCACTTCTAGCTTCACGACCGTGCTTTGCTTCTCTTCTCGCTCTCTTTTGCGTTGTAGCCACCATATATGCTAGTCGCTTGCTGCAGCTCCACCTCACAACCCTATCCTACCTTTAAGCTTAAATAGTCTTGATCTCGCGGGTGTGAGATTGCTGAGTCCCCGTGACTCACAGATTCTACCAAAACAGTTGCAGGTGCCGACGATGCCAGTGCAGATGACGCTTCCGAGCTCAAGTGGGAGTTCGACGAGGAACGTGGTCATTACTATGTGTCTTTTCCTGATGATCAGTAGTGGAGCCCAGTTGGGACGATCGGGGATCTGTGTAGCATTTGGGGTAGTCTTCTTTCATTTTGGTTCCGTAGTCGGACCTTGAGTGTAATCTGGATGATGAATGTTTATTTATGTATTGTGTGAAGTGGCGACTGTAAGCCGACTATGTATCTCTTTCCCTTATGTATTACATGGGTTGTGTGAAGATTACCTCACTTGCGACATTGCTTTCAATGCGGTTATGCCTCTAAGTCATGCCTCGACACGTGGGAGATATAGCCGCATCGAGGGCGTTTCACAAGATGACATGATGTAGAGGGATAGTTTCATGCAATATGATAAAAACCCCATCTTGTTATCCTCGATGGCAACAATACAATACGTGCCTTGCTGCCCCTTCTGTCACTGGGAAAGGACACTGCAAGATTGAACCCAAAGCTAAGCACTTCTCCCATTGCAAGAAAAACCAATCTAGTAGGCCAAACCAAACTGATAATTCGAACAGACTTGCAAAGATAACCAATCATACATAAAAATTTTAGAGAAGATTCAAATATTATTCATAGATAGACTTGATCATAAACCCACAATTCATCGATCTCAACAAACACACCGCAAAAACAAGATTACATCAAATAGATCTAAATGAGAGAGGGGGAGAACATTGTATTGAGATCCAAAAAGAGAGAAGAAGCCATCTAGCTACTAACTATGGACCCGAAGGTCTGAGGTAAACTACTCACACTTCATCAGAGGGGCTAGGATGATGTAGAAGCCCTCCGTGATGATGGCCCTCTCCGGCGGAGCTCCAGAACAGGCCCCAAGATGGGATCTCGTGGGTATAGAAGGTTGCGGTGGTGGAATTAGGTTTTTGGCTCCGTATCTGATCGTTTGGGGGTACGTAGGTATATATAGGAGGAAGGAGTACGTTGGTGGAGCTTCGACGGGCCCACGAGGTAGGGGGCGCGCCCTAGGGGGGCGCCCTCCACCCTCGTGACTGCCTCGTGGCTTTCTCGACGGAGGGTCCAAGTCTCCTGGGTCTTATCTGATGAGAAAATCACGTTCCGGAAGGTTTGATTCCGTTTGGACTCCGTTTGATATTCTATTTCTCCGGAACACTGAAATAGGCAAAAAACAGCAATTCTGGGCTGGGCCGCCGGTTAATAGGTTAGTCCCAAAAATAATATAAAAGTGGAAAATAAAGCCCAATATAGTCCAAAACAGTAGATAATATAGCATGGAGCAATCAAAAATTATAGATACGTTGGAGAGGTATCGACAAACTGTAAGTAAAGAGAGGGAGAGGATAGAACCAGTCACTTGGTGAGGACACAAGATTTGTTGGACTAGTTCCAGTTGCTGTGACAACTGTACATCTGGTTAGGGAGGCTGAGATTCAACTCAGAAGATCACGTCTTCACCTTATTCCCCTTGAGCTAAGGACACCCAGTCCTCGCCCAATCACTATGGTAAGTCTTCAAGGTAGACTTCCAAACCTTCACAGACTTCGTTCACCGGCGATCCACAATGACTCCTGGATGCTCGGAACACGACGCCTAACCGGCTAGAGGATTCACAATCCTCAAGTGTAACAAGTCTTCAGGTCACGCGGACAGAAAGACTTCAGTAATGCCTAACACTCTTTGGCTCTGGGTGTGTAAGTGCATCTAGTGCCACCCCTAGTTGGTTTTGGAGTATTGACGACAAACCTGGTTGAGGGACTAATGTGTTTGTGAGAATTGCAGGATAACACAGGTAGTAGTCCCTCACTGATTCGGTTTATCTACCAGAGATGACCCCTAAAAATGTATGAAGACATTGAAGACAGAGGTGGTATATGAAGATATTCACGTTGAAGACTATGACATGAGAAGACATTGAGTGAAGACTATGGAGCGCGAAGACTTAGATGTTTTGTTGTTTCCTTTTCTTCTTTGTTGAGTCATAGGAACCACCGTACTGTTAAGTGGGGTCCAAATGAACAAAGTCAGAGTG
Source organism: Aegilops umbellulata (assembly GCA_032464435.1). NCBI lineage: Eukaryota > Viridiplantae > Streptophyta > Magnoliopsida > Poales > Poaceae > Aegilops > Aegilops umbellulata. Next base: position 341,473,160 of record CP136058.1, read on the forward strand.
ACTGAAGTGATGCCCAACCAAAATCCTATGTCTTCGAGCGAAGACAATGAGAGCAAATCTTATCCAGAGCTGGATGAGTCAGCTTTGCTTGTAGCCCAAGTAAAGTTGCCGTGTGTGTTTGAAATCTGACCATTGGAACACGTGTCAGTTCCTTAGTGACCCAGGGTCATTTCAGACAAATCAGGTCGGGTTGCCGAGTGGATATAAATAGCCCACCTGTTAGGGAACGTAGTAATTTCAAATAATTTCCTACGCACACGCAAGATCATGGTGATGCATAGCAACGAGAGGGGAGAGTGTTGTCTACGTACCCTCGTAGACCGAAGCGGAAGCGTTGACACAACGTAGAGGAAGTAGTCGTACGTTCTCCTCGCGATCCAACCGATCACAGCACCGTTACTCCGGCACCTCCGAGTTCTTGGCACACGTTCAGTTCGATGACGATCCCCGGGCTCCGATCCAGCAAAGCGTCGGGGAAGAGTTCCGTCAGCACGACGGCGTGGTGACGATCTTGATGTGTTACCGGCGCAGGGCTTCGCCTAAGCACTGCAACGATATGAACGAGGTGGAATTTGGTGGAAGGGGGCACCGCACACGGCTAAGGAAAGATCTCAATGATCAATTGTGTGTCTATGGGGTGCCCCCTGCCCCTGTATATAAAGGAGCCAAGGGGGAGGGGCTGGCCGGCCAAGCCTGGCGCGCCAGGAGAGTCCTACTCCCTCTGGGAGTAGGATCCCCCCCCAATCCTAGTTGGACTAGGATTCTCCAAGGGGAAGAGAGAGAGAGGGGGGCCGGCCACCTCTCCTAGTCCTAATAGGACTAGGGGAAGGGGGGAGGCGCGCAGCCCATGAGGGCAGCCCTCTCACCTCTCCACCAAGGCCCATGTTGGCCCATTATGCTCCCGGGGGGTTCCGGTAACCCTCCCGGTATTCCGGTAAAATCCTGATTTCACCTGGAACACATCCGATGTCCAAACATAGGCTTCCAATATATCATTCTTTACGTCTCGACCATTTCGAGACTCCTCGTCATGTCCGTGATCACATCCGGGACTCCGAACTCCTTCGGTACATCAAAATGCATAAACTCATAATAACTGTCATCGTAACGTTAAGCGTGCGGACCCTATGGTTCGAGAACAATGTAGACATGACCGAGACACGTCTCCGGTCAATAACCAATAGCGGGACCTGGATGCCCATATTGGCTCCTACATATTCTACGAAGATCTTTATCGGTCAGACCGCATAACAACATACGTTTGTTCCCTTTGTCATCGGTATGTTACTTGCCCGAGATTCGATCGTCGGTATCCAATACCTAGTTCAATCTCGTTACCGGCAAGTCTCTTTACTCGTTCCGTAATACATCATCTCGCAACTAACTCATTGGTTGCAATGCTTGCAAGGCTTTATGTGATGTGCATTACCGAGAAGGCCCTGAGATACCTCTCCGACATTCGGAGTGACAAATCCTAATCTCGAAATACGCCAACCCAACAAATACTTTCGGAGACACCTGTAGAGCACCTTTATAATCACTCAGTTACATTGTGACGTTTGGTAGCACACAAAGTGTTCCTACGGTAAACGGGAGTTGCATAATCTCATAGTTAAAGGAACATGTATAAGTCATGGATAAAAGCAATAGCAACATACTAAACGATCGGGTGCTATGCTAATGGAATGGGTCATGTCAATCAGATCATTCAACTAATGATGTGATCTCATTAATCAAATAACAACTCTTTGTTCATGGTTAGGAAACATAACCATCTTTGATTAATGAGCTAGTCAAGTAGAGGCATACTAGTGACATTCTGTTTGCCTATGTATTCACACATGTATTATGTTTCCAGTTAATACAATTCTAGCATGAATAATAAACATTTATCATGATATGTAAGGAAATAAATAATAACTTTATTATTGCCTCTAGGGCATATTTCCTTCAGTCTCCCACTTGCACTAGAGTCAATAATCTAGATTACAAAGTAATGATTCTAACACCCATGGAGTCTTGGTGCTGATCATGTTTTGCTCGTGGAAGAGGCTTAGTCAACGGGTCTGCAACATTCAGATCCGTATGTATCTTGCATATCTCTATGTCTCCCACCTGGACTAAATCCCGGATGGAGTTGAAGCGTCTTTTGATGTGTTTGGTTCTTTTGTGAAATCTGGATTCCTTTGCCAAGGCAATTGCACCAGTATTGTCACAAAAGATTTTCATTGGACCCGATACGCTAGGTACAACACCTAGATCGGATATGAACTCCTTCATCCAGACTCCTTCATTAGCTGCTTCCGAAGCGGCTATGTACTCAGCTTCACATGTAGATCCCGCCACGACGCTTTGTTTAGAACTGCACCAACTGACAGCTCCACCGTTTAATGTAAATACGTATCCGGTTTGCGATTTAGAATCGTCCGGATCAGTGTCAAAGCTTGCATCGACGTAACCGTTTACGACGAGCTCTTTGTCACCTCCATAAATGAGAAACATATCCTTAGTCCTTCTCAAGTACTTAAGGATGTTCTTGACCGCTGTCCAGTGATCCACTCCTGGATTACTTTGGTACCTGCCTGCTAAACTTACAGCAAGGCACACATCAGGTCTGGTACACAGCATTGCATACATGACAGAGCCTATGGCTGAAGCATAGGGAACATTTTTCATTTTCTCTCTATCTTCTGCGGTGGTCGGGCATTGAGTCTTACTCAACTTCACACCTTGTAACACAGGCAAGAACCCTTTCTTTGCCTGATCCATTTTGAACTTCTTCAAAACTTTGTCAAGGTATGTGCTTTGTGAAAGTCCTATTAAGCGTCTTGATCTATCTCTATAGATCTTAATGCCCAATATGTAAGCAGCTTACCGAGGTCTTTCATTGAAAAACTCTTATTCAAGTATCCCTTTATGCTATCCAGAAAATCTATATTATTTCCGATCAGTAATATGTCATCCACATATAATATCAGAAATTCTACAGAGCTCCCACTCACTTTCTTGTAAATACAGGCTTCTCCAAAAGTCTGTATAAAACCAAATGCTTTGATCACACTATCAAAGCGTTTATTCCAACTCCGAGAGGCTTGCACCAGTCCATAAATGGATCGCTGGAGCTTGCACACTTTGTTAGCTCCCTTTGGATCGACAAAACCTTCTGGTTGCATCATATACAACTCTTCTTCCAGAAATCCATTCAGGAATGCAGTTTTGACATCCATTTGCAAAATTTCATAATCATAAAATGCGGCAACTGCTAACATGATTCGGACAGACTTAAGCATCGCTACGGGTGAGAAAGTCTCATCGTAGTCAATCCCTTGAACTTGTCGAAAACCTTTTGCAACAAATCGAGCTTTATAGACAGTAACATTACCATCAGCGTCAGTCTTCTTCTTAAAAATCCATTTATTCTCAATTGCTTGCCGATCATCGGGCAAGTCAACCAAAGTCCACACTTTGTTCTCATACATGGATCCCATCTCAGATTTCATGGCCTCAAGCCACTTTGCGGAATCTGGGCTCACCATTGCTTCTTCATAGTTCGTAGGTTCATCATGGTCTAGTAACATGACTTCCAAAATAGGATTACCGTACCACTCTGGTGCGGATCTTACTCTGGTTGATCTACGAAGTTCAGTAGAATCTTGATCTGAAGTTTCATGATCATTATCATTGGCTTCCTCCCTATTTGGTGTAGGCGTCACAGAAACTGATTTCTGTGACGTACTACTTCTCAATAAGGGAGTAGATACAGTTATCTCATCAAGTTCTACTTTCCTCCCACTCACTTCTTTCAAGAGAAACTCCTTCTCTAGAAAGTTTCCGACTTTAGCAACAAAGATCTTGCCTTCGGATCTGTGATAGAAGGTGTACCCAACAGTCTCCTTTGGGTATCCTATGAAGACACATTTTTCCGATTTGGGTTCGAGCTTATCAGGTTGAAGCTTTTTCACATAAGCATCGCAGCCCCAAACTTTAAGAAACGACAACTTTGGTTTCTTGCCAAACCATAGTTCATAAGGCGTCGTCTCAACGGATTTTGATGGTGCCCTATTTAACGTGAATGCGGCCGTCTCTAAAGCATAACCCCAAAACGATAGCGGTAAATCGGTAAGAGACATCATAGATCGCACCATATCCAGTAAAGTACGATTACGACGTTCGGACACACCATTACGTTGTGGTGTTCCGGGTGGCGTGAGTTGCGAAACTATTCCGCATTGTTTCAAATGTAGACCAAACTCGTAACTCAAATATTCTCCTCCACGATCAGATCGTAGAAACTTTATTTTCTTGTTATGATGATTTTCCACTTCACTCTGAAATTCTTTGAACTTTTCAAATGTTTCAGACTTGTGTTTCATTAAGTAGATATACCCATATCTGCTTAAATCATCAGTGAAGGTGAGAAAATAACGATATCCGCCATGAGCCTCAACATTCATTGGACCACATACATCAGTATGTATGATTTCCAATAAATCTGTTGCTCTCTCCATAGTACCGGAGAACGGTGTTTTAGTCATCTTGCCCATAAGGCACGGTTCGCAAGTGCCAAGTGATTCATAATCAAGTGACTCCAAAAGTCCATCAGTATGGAGTTTCTTCATGCGTTTTACACCGATATGACCTAAACGGCAGTGCCACAAATAAGTTGCACTATCATTATCAACTCTGCATCTTTTGGCCTCAACATTATGAATATGTGTATCACTACTATCGAGATTAAGTAAGAACAAACCATTCTTTAATGGTGCATGACCATAAAAGATATTACTCATATAAATAGAACAACCATTATTCTCTGATTTAAATGAATAACCGTCTCGCATCAAACAAGATCCAGATATAATGTTCATGCTCAACGCTGGTACTAAATAACAATTATTTAGATCTAATATTAATCCCGAAGGTAGATGTAGAGGTAGCATGCCGACCGCGATCACATCGACTTTGGAACCATTTCCCACGCGCATCGTCACCTCGTCCTTAGCCAATCTTCGCTTAATCCGTAGCCCCTGTTTTGAGTTGCAAATATTAGCAACAGAACCAGTATCAAATACCCAGGTGCTACTGCGAGAATTAGTAAGGTACACATCAATAACATGTATATCATATATACCTTTGTTAACCTTGCCATCCTTCTTATCCGCCAAATACTTGGGGCAGTTCCGCTTCCAGTGACCAGTCTGCTTGCAATAGAAGCACTCAGTTTCAGGCTTAGGTCCAGACTTGGGTTTTTTCTCTTGATTAGCAACTTGCTTGCTGTTCTTTTTGAAGTTCCCCTTTTTCTTCCCTTTGCCCTTTTTCTTGAAACTAGTGGTTTTGCTAACCATCAACACTTGATGCTCCTTTTTGATTTCTACCTCCGCGGCTTTCAGCATCGCGAAGAGCTCGGGCATAGTTTTGGTCATCCCTTGCATATTATAGTTCATCACGAAGCTCTTGTAGCTTGGTGGCAGTGATTGGAGAATTCTGTCAATGACGCAATCATCCGGAAGATTAACTCCCAGTTGAATCAAGTGATTGTTATACCCAGACATTCTGAGTATATGCTCACTGACAGAACCGTTCTCCTCCATCTTACAGCTATAGAACTTATTGGAGACTTCATATCTCTCAATCCGGGCATTTGCTTGAAATATTAACTTCAACTCCTGGAACATCTCATATGCTCCATGGTGTTCAAAACGTCGTTGAAGTCCCGGTTCTAAGCCATAAAGCATGGCACACTGAACTATAGAGTAGTCATCAGCTTTGCTTTGCCAGACGTTCACAACATCTGGCGTAGCTCTTGCACCAGGCCTGGCGCCTAGCGGTTCTTCCAGGACGTAATTCTTCTGTGCAGCAATGAGGATAATCCTCAAGTTACGGACCCAGTCCGTGTAATTGCTACCATCATCTTTCAACTTTGCTTTCTCAAGGAACGCATTAAAATTCAACGGAACAACAGCACGAGCCATCTATCTACACAACATAGACAAGAAAGATACTATCAGGTACTAAGTTCATGATAAATTTAAGTTCAATTAATCATATTACTTAAGAACTCCCACTTAGATAGACATCCCTCTAATCCTCTAAGTGATCACGTGATCCAAATCAACTAAACCATGTCCGATCATCACGTGAGATGGAGTAGTTTCAATGGTGAACATCACTATGTTGATCATATCTACTATATGATTCACGCTCGACCTTTCGGTCTCTGTGTTCCGAGGCCATATCTGTTATATGCTAGGCTCGTCAAGTTAAACCTGAGTATTCCGCGTGTGCAACTGTTTTGCACCCGTTGTATTTGAACGTAGAGCCTATCACACCCGATCATCACGTGGTGTCTCAGCACGAAGATCTTTCGCAATGGTGCATACTCAGGGAGAACACTTCTTGATAATTAGTGAGAGATCATCTTATAATGCTACCGTCAATCAAAGCAAGATAAGATGCATAAAAGATAAACATCACATGCAATCAATATAAGTGATATGATATGGCCATCATCATCTCGTGCTTGTGATCTCCATCTTCGAAGCACCGTCATAATCACCATCGTCATCGGCGCGACACCTTGATCTCCATCGTAGCATCGTTGTCGTCTCGCCAATCTTATGCTTCCACGACTATCACTACCGTTTAGTAATAAAGTAAAGCATTACATCATGATTGCATTGCATACAATAAAGCGACAACCATATGGCTCCTGCTAGTTGCCGATAACTCGGTTACAAAACATGATCATCTCATACAATAAAGTTTAGCATCATGTCTTGACCATATCACATCACAACATGCCCTGCAAAAACAAGTTAGACGTCCTCTACTTTGTTGTTGCAAGTTTTACGTGGCTGCTACGGGCTTAAGCAAGAACTCATCTTACCTACGCATCAAAACCACAACGATAGTTTGTCAAATAAACTCCGTTTTAACCTTCTCAAGGACCGGGCGTAGCCACACTCGGTTCAACTAAAGTTGGAGAGACAGTCTTCCGCAAGCCATCTATGTGCAAAGCACGTCGAGGGAACCGGTCTCGCGTAAGAGTACGCGTAAGGTTGGTCCGGATCGTCTCGTCCAACAATACCGCTGAACCAAAGTATGACATGCTGGTAGGCAGTATGACTTGTATCGTCCACAACTCACTTGTGTTCTACTCGTGCAAATAACATCAAACCATAAAAACCTAGGCTCGGATGCCACTGTTAGGGAACTTAGTAATTTCAAAAAATTTCCTACGCACACGCAAGATCATGGTGATGCATAGCAACGAGAGGGGAGAGTGTTGTCTACGTACCCTCGTAGACCGAAGCGGAAGCGTTGACACAACGTAGAGGAAGTAGTCGTACGTTCTCCTCGCGATCCAACCGATCACAGCACCGTTACTCCGGCACCTCCGAGTTCTTGGCACACGTTCAGTTCGATGACGATCCCCGGGCTCCGATCCAGCAAAGCGTCGGGGAAGATTTCCGTCAGCACGGCGGCGTGGTGACGATCTTGATGTGTTACCGGCGCAGGGCTTCGCCTAAGCACTGCAACGATATGAACGAGGTGGAATTTGGTGGAAGGGGGCACCGCACACGGCTAAGGAAAGATCTCAATGATCAATTGTGTGTCTATGGGGTGCCCCCTGCCCCTGTATATAAAGGAGCCAAGGGGGAGGGGCTGGCCGACCAAGCCTGGCGCGCCAGGAGAGTCCTACTCCCTCTGGGAGTAGGATCCCCCCCCCAATCCTAGTTGGACTAGGATTCTCCAAGGGGAAGAGAGAGAGAGGGGGGCCGGCCACCTCTCCTAGTCCTAATAGGACTAGGGGAAGGGGGGAGGCGCGCAGCCCATGAGGGCAGCCCTCTCACCTCTCCACCAAGGCCCATGTTGGCCCATTATGCTCCCGGGGGGTTCCGGTAACCCTCCCGGTATTCCGGTAAAATCCTGATTTCACCTGGAACACATCCGATGTCCAAACATAGGCTTCCAATATATCATTCTTTACGTCTCGACCATTTCGAGACTCCTCGTCATGTCCGTGATCACATCCGGGACTCCGAACTCCTTCGGTACATCAAAATGCATAAACTCATAATAACTGTCATCGTAACGTTAAGCGTGCGGACCCTATGGTTCGAGAACAATGTAGACATGACCGAGACACGTCTCCGGTCAATAACCAATAGCGGGACCTGGATGCCCATATTGGCTCCTACATATTCTACGAAGATCTTTATCGGTCAGACCGCATAACAACATACGTTTGTTCCCTTTGTCATCGGTATGTTACTTGCCCGAGATTCGATCGTCGGTATCCAATACCTAGTTCAATCTCGTTACCGGCAAGTCTCTTTACTCGTTCCGTAATACATCATCTCGCAACTAACTCATTGGTTGCAATGCTTGCAAGGCTTTATGTGATGTGCATTACCGAGAAGGCCCTGAGATACCTCTCCGACATTCGGAGTGACAAATCCTAATCTCGAAATACGCCAACCCAACAAATACTTTCGGAGACACCTGTAGAGCACCTTTATAATCAATCAGTTACGTTGTGACGTTTGGTAGCACACAAAGTGTTCCTACGGTAAACGGGAGTTGCATAATCTCATAGTTAAAGGAACATGTATAAGTCATGGATAAAAGCAATAGCAACATACTAAACGATCGGGTGCTATGCTAATGGAATGGGTCATGTCAATCAGATCATTCAACTAATGATGTGATCTCGTTAATCAAATAACAACTCTTTGTTCATGGTTAGGAAACATAACCATCTTTGATTAATGAGCTAGTCAAGTAGAGGCATACTAGTGACATTCTGTTTGCCTATGTATTCACACATGTATTATGTTTCCAGTTAATACAATTCTAGCATGAATAATAAACATTTATCATGATATGTAAGGAAATAAATAATAACTTTATTATTGCCTCTAGGGCATATTTCCTTCACCACCCCCTACACCATAAATTGGTGGCTGCTCAGAGTTAGTGCATGGCTTTTGTCGTTTTGAGAGCAACCCACCTCGAAGCTTTTGAGAGAGAGAAATCCTTGCGACGACAAAGCCCAAACACCCAGAGCCAAAGAGTGTTAGGCATCACAGAAGTCTTTCTGTGTGCGTGATCTGAAGACTTATTACACTTGAGGACTGTGAATCCTCCAGCCGGTTAGGCGTCGCGTTCTGAGCATCCAAGAGTCATTGTGGATCGCCGGTGAACGAAGTCTGTGATGGTTTGGAAGTCTACCTTGAAGACTTACCAGAGTAATTTGGCGAGGACTGGGTGTCCTTAGCTCAAGGGGAATAAGGTGAAGACATGGTCTTCTGATTTGAATCTCAGCCTCCCTAACCAGATGTACAGTTGTCACAACAACTGGAACTGATCCAACAAATCCTGTGTCCTCATCAAGTGACTGGTTCTATCCTATCCCTCTCATTACTTACAGTTTGTCTTCGTGAAGTCATTGCCTGATTGTCGTACCTGTTTGACTTCATTGCTTGACTACTATTGTTGTTTTGCTTCATACTATCTTCCATCCTGATCTTTACTACCTAGCTGCTATTAGTCTTCGTGATTTCACTTCATTACATACTTGACTATGGCTTGCTTAGTGTAGTCTACCTTCCGCTGCATTCCAATAGGTTTATTTCTATTGTTTGTCTTCGAAACTTCCATGTTTTGAAGACTTCCATAAAAATCGCCTATTCACCCCCCTCTAGTCGATAACTAGCACGTTCAATTGGTATCAGAGCAAGGTACTCCCTTGTTCTGTGTGATTTGGTTTAACCACCCGGAGTTTCAGCTATGTCGACTGCAGGGATAATCAAAGTCCCCGCTGCTTGCCCCGTCTTCGATGGAACTGAATATCCCTACTGGAAGAATAAGATGCGCATGCATCTTGAAGCCATTGATGTCGACCTATGGTATGTCGTCAAGAATGGCGTTCCCAAGACTGGTGAAGGTGTCACCCCTGCTGATGTCAATAAGTTCATTCAACTGGACTCTACTGCCAAGAACATCATCTGTGGTCATCTGACCAAAGGACAGTATGGCCGTGTGAGTGCTCTGGAAACGTCGAAGCTAGTCTGGGACTGGTTCTCAAAGGTCAATGAAGGCGTCTCAACCCAGAGAGATCAAAGGATCAGTGTTCCTCGCAACCTCTTCCACCGCTTCAAGAGAAATGACAATGAAAATGTCCAGCTTACGTTTGATCGCCTCACTGACATCACAAATGAGCTTCGTGCTCTCGGCGCCACTGAGATTACCAAGCATGAAATCGTAAGACACTAATGAGATCACTTGACAGCTCCTTTGACACCCTTGCCCTCATGATTCAAGAACGTCCTGACTTCAAGACACTCGATCCGTCTGATATACTTGAGAGGCTCAACACACATGAATTCCAGCTATCTGAGAAAAGAGATATCTATGGGTCTAGCTATGGCCGAACTCGAGCTATGAAAGCAAAAGCTGTTTTCTCATCTGAAGAAGAATCTGACTGCAGTTCTGATGATCCTGAAGACATCGGAAAGGAACTTGCTATGCTTGTGAAGAAGTTCCAGAAGTTCACTAAGAAGAAGGGCTTCAGAAAGTCTTCACGATCCAGCTCAAGAAATGATGAAGCTTCCACTCACGACTACATGAAGAGAACCTATCACAAGTGCAAGAAACCTGGACATTACATCTCTGAGTGTCCACAGTGGGACAATGAGAAGAAGAAGAAAAAGAGCAAGAAATATGATTATGATGATAAGAAGAAGAAGAAATCTTCAAAGTCTTCTTCCAAGTCCTCATCCAAGTCTTCATCTCATAAGAAGAGCTCATCTGGCAAGGCTCGTGCTTTTGTTGGCAAGGAGATGGATTCAGAGGAGGAGTCTGCTTCTGAGGAGGCGGAGGTGGAGTCTGAGGAGGAGTCTGACCCTGGCGTTGCAAGTCTGGCTCTAGCCACAACCTACATTGCCAAGTCCATCTTCAACACTGAAGACAATGACTTCCACACCAACGCTGCAGCTAATGACAAGGACGACTCTGCTCCCACCTACTGCTTCATGGCACGTGGTGCCAAGGTAAAATCACGCGATGCTTACTTTCAAACATCTAGTGAAGATGACTCTGATTGTGAATCCAAACCCAGCTACAAAACACTTGCTAAAATTGCAACTGAACAACAAAAGGCTATGGAACATACTCAAAAACTGTTAGACAAAAGCGATGACCTGTTGGACGCAGAAATGACCCATTCACAGTCCTTAGTTGAAGACATAAAAAATCTTCATGCTAAGTACCAAGAACTTGAAAGTCGTCATGAAACGCTCTCAACCACTCATGAAAAGCTCTCCTATGGTTATCTTCAAAGGAAGCAAGGGCTTGAGAAATTGAGAGCGGCTCATGAAGATCTTCAAAAAGAGAATGAGTCGCTTCGCGCTCAACAGATCAGTCCCGCTCAGGATGGATTTGAACCCCCATGTCTAAAATGCATTGAGCGTGACAACGCTACCTCTGTTGCTGAATGTTCTACTGCTGCTACTGTTGCATTGTCTTCAACTGTTGATGTGGCAACTAACCCCTCTCCTGAGGATACCACTACTATTGCTGATGAAAATGCTAGGTTGAAGACATTGCTTGAAACAGGGATGTACAAAAGTCTCAAAGGGCATCAGACACTGTGCGATGTCCTCAAAAAATAGATTCTGAACCGAAACCCTAGGAAAGAGGGTGTTGGGTTCGAGAGGAAAATGAACGTTGATGGTTCCTACTAGAAGCCTGAGCAGTACCCCAAGACCACTTGGGTTGCTGCAAAGGGACCTTCAGTGGACCCATCCACCTTATCTGGTTTTACCTGTGCTAACCCTATTGTCATTGATGAATCCCTTGATGCAAACTATAAACTGTTTAAGAATCAGAATGGTGAAGTGTTTGCCAGGTATATTGGTACTAACTGCAGGAATGGGCCACCTATGAAGAAGATCTGGGTTCCCAAAAGCTGTCTTGATAATCTTCTAGTGAATGTCATCATGACACCACCTGGGAAGAAGACAAACCCCAGACCTAAGGCTTCATATGGTCCAAAGGCTTCATACAGACAGAGGACTCACCCGAGTCACCCTAACGCCAATGTTTTGCAGGGAAACCATACCCAGACTTATGAATATGAGCGTGTGTCTTCAAACCGCTATGTTCATAGAACTAAGAACTTTTCTGCTTATTCACGTGAGTATCGTTCTTCTCCTGCAAGGCTATTTGCTAGGGCTCCAAAGCCAAAGTTCTCAGATGCTGCACTTAGACTCATTACTTCTAAGCCACCCCTGAAGATGTGGGTGGTTAAGAAGAATTAACTTTCTCTTGCAGGGTAAGGTCTCCAGCCGGAAATCAAAGGCGTCTGATGCTATTGCTGGGGACCTAAAACATCTTGTAGGGCGCAAGATTAAATGCCCAAATGGTCTCACTATGTAGTTTGTTCCTGAATCGTTTGCCATACATCCTATCAGTCCTAATCTTGATCTGATCTTAAATAATCCTCTTGCCCGTCAAATGTTTATGCTTCACAATACTCTTGGTGAAGCCTATCCCCCTAACTGTACTGTAGGGTATGACACCTCATGCTTCAGAATGGATTATGGACAGCGGATGCACTAATCATATGACTGGTGATCGAGGTCTTCTCATGGACTCAACCTTACGTCCATCTGACAAGAGTCACATCACATTTTCTGACACTGGTAAAAGCAAGGTATTGGGTCTAGGTAGAGTTGCAATCTCAAAGGATCAGCACATGGATAAAGTGATTCTTGTTGAATCCCTTGGTTTCAACTTAATGTCTGTCTCAATGCTTTGTGACTTGAACATGACTGTGATATTTGGAAAAATCGTTGCCTTGTACTAATGGAATCTGACAAGTCTCTAGTCTTTGAAGGGTACCGGAAAGATGATCTGTACATGGTAGATTTCTCAGCACGGTCGCAGCTTGCTGTATGTCTTCTTGCAAAAGCTTCAGAGTGCTGGCTCTGGCATCGCAGGCTAGGGCATGCTGGCATGAGGAACTTACACACTCTCGCAAAGAAGAAGCATGTCATAGGCATCGAGGGCGTCAAGTTCAAGAAGGATCATTTGTGCGGTGCCTGCGAAGCTGGAAAGATGACTAGGGCTAAGTATCCCTCAAAGAAAAGCATGACGACATCTCAACCCTTCGAGCTGCTACACATGGACTTATTTGGCCCTACTCACTACTCTACCCTCACAACAACTGCTTGTCTCTATGGCTTCGTCATTGTTGATGATTATTCAAGATATACATGGGTGCATATTATTCTCTACAAGACTGGAGTGCAAGATGTTTTCAGACGCTTCGCCAACCGTTCCATGAATAACTATGGCGTCAAGATCAAGCATCTCAGAAGTGATAACGGCACTGAGTTCAAGAACACCGGACTTGATCTTTATCTAGATACAATGGGAATCACTCATGAGTTCTTATCTCCATACACACCTCAGCAGAATGGCATCGTGGAGCGCAAGAACAGAACCATCATTGAGATGGCTCGATCAATGCTCGATGAATACAAGACACCTAGAAAGTTCTGGCCTGAAGCTATTGACACTGCATGCCACGTCATCAACCGTGTTTATATTCACAAGCTTCTGAAGAAAACATCCTATGAACTCCTCACTGGAAAGAAGCTAAATGTCAGTTACTTAAGAGTATTTGGAGCTAGGTGCTGGATCAAGGATCCACATCACAAAACAAAATTTGCTCCGAAAGCACATGAAGGTTTTATGCTCGGCTACGGAAAAGACTCGCACTCTTACAGAGTCTTCAACCTCTTTCTCTATAAAATCGTTGAGACTGTGGATGTGAGATTCGATGAAACCAATGGCTCGCAAAGAGTGCACTTGCCAAATGTGCTAGATGAAGTTCCACCCAGTGAATCAATCAAGCTAATGGGAACTGGTGAAATCATGCCGTCTGAAGCACAGCCTGAAGAGGAACTTATCATTTCTGCACCTAATCAACCTGAAGACAATGCTCAGCCCGAAGACAATCCTCCCAATGATGACAATGATCATCTTGAGCAAAATCTTTGTCCAGTTCATCCTCATGTTGTAAATGAAGTACAAATAGAGAAGATAATTGATAGCATCAATGCACCTGGTCCACTTACTCGCTCAAGAGCAACACAGTTAGCAAATTTCTGTGGGCACTTTGCTTTTGTCTCAATATCTGAACCCAAGAAAGTTGCTGAAGCCTTTATGGAACCTGAATGGATCCAAGCTATGCAAGAAGAGCTTCAACAGTTCAAACTGAACAATGTCTGGGAACTGGTCAAGCGACCTGACCCTCACAAGCACAACATAATAGGCACAAAATGGATATATTGAAACAAGCAAGATGAGCATGGTCAAGTCGTCAGAAACAAAGCACGTCTTGTCGCTCAAGGATATACTCAAGTTGAAGGGATTGACTTCGATGAAACTTTTGCTCCTGTGGCTAGGCTTGAAGCTATTCGCATACTGCTAGCCTATGCTAACCATCACAACATCTTGCTATATCAAATGGATGTGAAGAGTGCATTTCTCAACGGTAAGATTGAAGAAGAAGTGTATGTTGCACAACCTCCTGGCTTTGAAGATCCAAAACATCCTGATATGGTATACAAGTTGAACAAAGCACTATATGGCCTCAAACAAGCACCTCAAGCTTGGTATGATACGCTCAAAGACTTCCTGAAGAGCAAAGGCTACAAACCTGGTTCCCTGGATCCCACTCTCTTCACGAAGACATATGATGGTGAACTGTTTGTGTGCCAAATATATGTGGATGACATTATCTTCGGCTGCACCAACTAGAAATACAGTGATGAGTTTGGACACATGATGCAAGGGCAATATCAGATGTCCATGATGGGTGAGCTGAAGTTCTTCCTTGGTCTTAAAATTCGTCAGCAAAGAAATGGCATCTTCATATCTCAAGAGAAATACCTCAAAGATTGCCTGAAGAAGTTTGGAATGCATGATTGCAAAGGATACACGATGCCAATGCCAGCCAAACACCATCTGGGTCCCGACGAAAATGGTAAAGAGTTTGATCAAAAGGTATACCGCTCCATGATTGGTTCTTTACTTTATCTATGTGCATCTAGGCCAGATATTATGCTTAGTGTTTGCATGTGTGCTCGATTCCAAGCGGCACCAAAGGACTCGCATCACTTAGCTGTAAAGCGAATTCTTCGATATTTGGCTTACACCCCAACATTAGGATTATGGTATCCAAAGGGCTCAGGATTTGATATGGTTGGATTCTCGGATGCTGATTATGCTGGTGACAAGGTGGATCGCAAGTCTACATCAGGCACATGTCATTTTCTGGGACGATCACTTGTCTGTTGGTCTTCAAAGAAGCAGAACTGTGTATCACTCTCCACTGCTGAATCTGAATACATTGCTGCTGGATCTTGCTGTGCTCAGCTTCTATGGATGAAGCAAACTCTCAAGGACTATGGCATCCATCTGAAACAAGTACCACTCTTCTGTGACAACGAAAGCGCCATCAAGATTGCCAACAACCCAGTTCAGCATTGGAAGACAAAGCACATTGAAATTCGTCATCACTTTCTCAGAGATCATGTCATGAAGGAAGATATTGATATCATTCACGTCAACACTGAAGAGCAACTGGCAGATATCTTCACAAAGCCCTTGGATGAGAAAAGGTTTTGCAAGTTATGGTGTGAGCTTAATATCTTGGAATCCTCAAATGTCCTGTGATCAGGCACACATCCTAACACTTATGCATGTTGATGACTTAGATGTGCAACACATGAAGTAAAGTATATCTTCAAACAATGAAGACTTACATTCTGAGTGTGAATACATTAACGTGGAATTTGACTTCGGAGCGCCACGATAATTGTGCGCCGTGTCTGGGTCTAATACTTCCTATACGGTGGGTAACGCCACCACCAAATTCCTCTATTTGAAGTGTTTTTCTCAAGGCGTTACTTTTACTATATCTTCACATTTGGTTTGTCTTTGATTATCTTCATAATGTTGACTTGGTTGCATTTGGATATATATATATATATATATATATATATATATATATATATATATATATATATATATATATATATATATATATATATAAGTATTTTGTCCTCTACAGCATTCACTTATAGCTATGTTTTCTCTGTTGAATCTTTTGAACTAAGTGAATGTGATCGGACCCTAATCTCTCTATGCTTTCTACCTCATACTCTATCTATCCAAATCATATGCATTCTGTTGAAACTGTCGAATGTATTCTCTGCGTCCTTGTCAGCAGAAGATACAGAGACATACATTAAGTCTGTTTTAAATGCTCTATCCTTATTGCCTGAAATCCGGAGAAGCCGGAATGACCATCCGACAGTTCAGGCGGGCGTGGGAACGTGGGACAACTCCATGTATGTTGCATGCTTGCCACGTGTTCCTCAGATGTGAATCGCCAGGGGCACCTGCGTAATTGCATTGTGCCGCATCTTTCCTTATAAATACATGCCCCCTTGCGGTCAAGAAAACCTTCTTCCACCTCTCCACCTCGTCAAAACCCTAGCGCCACCGCTAGCTCTCGACGACGCCGGCGACGAAGCGCTTAGCTGCCGCAACCTCACCGATGTCGTCCTCACGTTGGCCGTGGGCATCGTCCTCTCCGCCATCGCCGTAGGTGTCCTTCGTCGCCAAGTTAGGGCATGGTGGATTGAACTGCTCGGTCTCCTACTCTTCCCATCTAGCAGTTCTTCGTGTGGTAAATAAAACCCTCTTTTTACCATCTTTTTGATCCTAAAGAATCATCCTATTTACCAAAAGTGGTTTCTGCCTACACAATGTTAGATCTATCCTGTCTGCATCTCATACTGTGCTAAGGATCTTCACTTATGCATCTAAACTAGTTAGATTCCTCACTTGTACCTATTCCTGGATTCGTACAAATCTGGAACCAACTTCAAACACATAAGTGAATGTCTTCGCATCATGAGGTCAATGTCTTCAAACTGATTTATCTTCAAAATCTTCTGAGAATGCATATGACCTCTTCCCTTCCCTCGCATCTCTAATGCTGTCACATGTACATGTCTGTGGGAGAATCCCTTGGTTCTCATAGTCTGCATTCGTTTGTTACAGCATCACATTAACTCTCCCGAAGCCAGTTCCTGTCTGACCAGCAAGCGGAAGCCTTTGAAGCCTTTGACAGTATTGAAGCCTTTCAGTCTAAACTTCATGGCTACAGAGAAATCAGCAAGGAAGGGTGGCAGACAGCGTCGTGGGGGAACGTCAAGAGATTTGCCTGATGACCTCTCAGAGCTGTACAAGACAGATCCAGAAGAGGATTACAATCAGCGCAAGACACGAATCCAATGGATTCGAAGATATTGGGCCGAACAATGGTTTAAATACAAGTTTGTGACCTAGGAGTATGCTGAGAAGAATGCCATCAAGAGTCCTTGGGTGATATTCTCTTTCGAAGCCTTCCACCCAAGAACAGAGCTGAAGCTATTGCCCAGGGTTTTCTATCCCTGTATGGTCCGTGGACCACAGCCTGACAATGCCGACCCATCATGACTGCTCTGGTGTCGTGACGATAATCTCTTCAAACGCAACTTCCAGTACGCAAAGGCATCGGCCAAGGAAAATAAGAAGTCATTGGGGCTAGACTTCAACCCTGGTCCTTTTGCTCCCCAAAAGAAGGACCCAATATCATCGGACCCTTCTACAACCTTGATGGCCTCATCACTCACATTTCCGTTCAAGGTGCCAAAGTGGATCATACTAATGATGCCGACACTGAAGAAGCCCCAGCTCCTACTCCAAAGCAGCAGAAGCAAAAGAAGGCTAAAGCTTCAAAATCAGCTGCTGCTCCAAAAGCTTCACGTGCGAAGCCTCTGGCCACTGCATCACCTGCACCAAGTGTGCAGTCTGAAGATCTCTCTCGTGTCTCCAAGACCGAGACGAAGAAAAATAAGAAGCCCATGCACTCCTCTAGTCTTGCTCTGACGTCTGCTGCCATTCTACGAGACGAACCCATTGATCTGTCGAGTGATGAAGATCTTGCAGATGACGCTCTTGAGCAACTGATAAAGAGCAAGGAAGAAGCAGAAATCTTCAATGATTTGCCTGTCTTTGACGTGGCAATCATCAACAACTTCATTGATGAGTGGTTTGACACCCCCAATCTCAGCTTCGAAGATCTGCAACTACCAATTGGCCTCAACGTCTCTTTCAATGGCGCCATTGCTTCTGAGCTAGCTCTAGCTCAGTGCATCGTTGAACTGAAGCACAAGATTGACTATGAGAAAGCTCAGTTCAAGAAGCACATGGCAAAGCTCAGTGTGCAAGATGTCAAAAACTTCAAAGTTATGCTGCACAAGCTCAAGGAAGCTTTTGTCAAGAAACATGAAGAAGCTAAAGGTTCTCGTGAGCGCATGAAGAGTCTGGCTGCCAAGTGCGTGCAAGCTTACAATGAAGCTAAAAGGCGCAAGGCTCTTGGGCGTCCTGGCATCGACCCTAGGATGGCTGCCAAGAAGAAGAAGCCATCTGTTAACCAATCTGCACCTTCAAGGCGGGAAGCGCCTCAATTGTCTTCCCAAACAGCATGTCTGGCTTGAAGCCAAAGGTCAATTCAACCGCTTCAGAACTAAAGAAGACGAGGGCTGCCGAGGCTGAAGCCAGAAAAAGGAAAAATCCTGAAGCCTCTGCTGACGCACCCTCCAAGAAGAAGCGCAAAACCAAGAAAGATCGGGTTGTTCCCACAGAGCCCCTTGTTGTCGAGCCAATCTCGGTTGCTCGTCCAGAGTCTGCACATCAAGAACGATGGATGATAGTTCATGAGCCTGCTTCCACAAAGGCTCCTGAAGCTGAAGATATTCCAGCAGTTGACCCCACCGCTGCTGAAGACATTGGTCCCCACGACAATGTTGGAGATGATGAAGTCCTTCCTCAGATCGAGCACAATATGGTATCATCGCTGTTCTCACGAATAGAGAACTTATCAGCATTGGTCGTTCTCTGACGCCAATTGCACAGGATGCATCGCGGGCTGATTACCCACAACAACAAGACACCCCAAGTACTCCCCAACCACAAGTCACCTCACCAGTGCAAGATGACGATGACCTTGAGGCCCAGCCAACTCCATCTCCACAGGCGTCGCCAGCGTTACGCAGGCTTCGCAAAGGTCCAAGGCCACAAGTCTCTGAATCTGAAGCCAAAACGGCTGAAGATATTCCGGCTGCATCAGCCGATGAAACACAAGAACCAAGAGTGGATGAAGAACATGTTGCAACACCCCCTGCCCAACAAGAAGCTGTTCTCACGGAGAACGTGATCGACCCCCCAGTTATACAAATGGAGGTTACACAGACTGAGGCGACCACCAACTCCAACACTAAAGCCAATGACGTTGTCATGGCTGAGGCTAATGTGGCGCCTGAAGCTAATGAGGCGCCTGAAGTAAATGTGGCGCCAGAAGTCAATGCGCCTGAAGTAAATGTGGTGCCATAAGTCAATGCGCCTGAAGTTAATGCCACTGCCCCTGTTCCACCTCCAAGGCCTCATACTATCGAGCAAGCATACAATTATGGTCAGCTTATCACTATTAAATGGCCTCTTCTGGTTCCTCGGCCTGCTGCTGGTCCTCAGTTTGACTACCACGTCGAGCACAGGCCTCAAGTTCAGAAGCCACTGCCAGGACTGCCTAGGTTTCCAGGTACTGCATGTGCACCAGGATCATTCAATGTCAATGGCTTCAAAGCGCACAGCACCTTCTTTGACAGCGCCAAGAACCCCTACACTAAGGCAAGAATCTCATCTGATCGGTTCTGGAGCTATCAGCAGCGAAGCTACTACTCATGCATTTTATACAATCAAGGTCGCATATTCCCACATATGCGTCTTGACACAGAAGCCATAACTGGTCTGCCCTGTTTGGAAGAAGCGCTGGATTGCTTCAGAGAGTCTGGCTTATTGCAGTTCGTCACTGACAAGGAGCACTGGAATGAAGAATTATTGCTCCAATTCTATGCCACTCTTCATATTCGTGGCTACAACAGGGATCCGAAGACTTGGGTCCTTGAGTGGATGACAGGCAATGTCCATCATGAAGCCAAAGCCTTTGATATCATTGAGCTTACTGGCCTGCCCACTCCAGGTGATCTTTATGAACCTGGTTGTCAGCTTCACAGTGCTGCTTTGGAGAGCATTTTTCACAAGCCTGATCCCAACATGAGCCAGATGCTTAGCATGATGAAGCCTTTGCCTTCAGATGCAGAATATCCTAAGGAGTTCTTTGTTGAAGACCTTGAGTATCTGCCATGTACCATCTATCACATTATAAGGCGAACTCTGTGGCCCATCAAAGGACATTCTCCTCATGCAAAGCTTGAAGGTGTAATGAAGACTTTGGTCTTCCATATTCTTCACGGAAAAAGCTTCAATGCACAAGACTTCTTTATCCGCCAACTTGCTGCATTAGGCTCTGATCTCTTTGGTTTGAAGTTTTACGCTCCATGGATCATGCGTCTGATCAAACTACACTCAGCTGTCAACTATCAGCCATCTGCTCGCAATCATCTGATTTTTCTTCCTGAGGTTGATATGTCAGTTGAAGCCATCTATCCAGAGCCTGCCAAGGAGCCCCTTTGTCTTCAAAATGCTGATAATCAAAGCTTCTCACAAAACATTGAAGGAGTCCAAGCAGTCACTCGTGTTTATCCCCTGGCTGGTACTACGCGTGCACCTCACCGTGCCCTCACTGAAGCCACTGAAAGCACCATTGCACAAAGGCCTCAGAAGCGATCTTGTGTTCTCAATGACCGAGAGCTTCTTGTTGCCCTTCATCAGAAACAGGATAAGCATCATGACTGGCTGAAGCGCCAAATGAAAAGCCTCTTGGTGGACGTAAACAGGATTCACAACCTTGCCACCAAGAATGCCTTTGTCTCCCATGAAACTTGTCGCCGTACATGGAAAGGGATGACGCTTATGTGTTCTGAAGATGATCTTCAAGAAGATGGCTTCTCTGAACACTTCAAGTTTGACACAACACCTCCAAGAAGGACTGTGCTACGGTGCACTCCGTCTCTTGAAGACTCTGAGTTCTCTTCTTCTGCTGCAACAGTGAATGCCTGTGTCATCAATGATGAAGATGATGCTACTTAAACACCCCCGACTTCAGCGCGAATCAACACTACACCAAGTACGTCTGCTCCACCAAACAACACCAACGACCCTGCTGCTTCACCCACTCCTTCTGGGAACGAGTAGATGCTCTATATCTTCAAACCTTTTTGGTCCTTACTGACAAAAGGGGGAAAAGCATATGAGTTTGATAGTCTTCAAGCTGGTCCATATGGGCGGTTGATTTATATTTTGCCTAGTGTTTACAACTCTCGCTTTTTGATACATTTGGTTCTTTGAGTTGTAACACTTAAACTCGATGGTCGTCTGCTACTTACTTTGCTATTCTGTTATGCGATGATAAATTCCGCATGTGCGATGATAACTTCCGCACTTTAGGTCATTTTGCAGACGCCCATTTTTCACTATGCATGTCATTATCTTCTTTATATCAAATCATGTATGATGAATTGTCGTCATAAGTTGAAGAGGATCTCCACAAGTACAACCTGCCATGTGCATTTGCATTCCAAAAGCAAATTACTTATATGCACATCTTCAGGGGGAGGCTTTGCCACTTATGAAGAAAATACCTTATCCTTACAATTTCACATACTTTATCCCCGTTGAAAACTTCAACCAGTTTGTCATCAATCACCAAAAAAGGGGAGATTGTAAGTGCATCTAGTGCCACCCCTAGTTGGTTTTGGAGTATTAATGACAAACCTGGTTGAGGGACTAATGTGTTTGTGAGAATTGCAGGATAACATTGGTAGTTGTCCCTCATTGATTCGGTTTATCTACCGGAGATGACCCCTAAAAATGTATGAAGACATTGAAGACAAAGGTGGTATATGAAGATATTCACGTTGAAGACTATGACATGAGAAGACATTGAGTGAAGACTATGGAGCGCGAAGACTTAGATGTTTCGTTGTTTCCTTTTCTTCTTTGTTGAGTCATAGGAACCACCGTACTGTTAAGTGGGGTCCAAGTGAACAAAGTAAGAGTGACTGAAGTGATGCTCAACCAAAATCCTATGTCTTCGAGCGAAGACAATGAGAGCAAATCTTATCCAGAGCTGGATGAGTCAGCTTTGCTTGTAGCCCAAGTAAAGTTGCCGTGTGTGTTTGAAATCTGACCG
Source organism: Aegilops umbellulata (assembly GCA_032464435.1). Taxonomy (NCBI): domain Eukaryota; kingdom Viridiplantae; phylum Streptophyta; class Magnoliopsida; order Poales; family Poaceae; genus Aegilops; species Aegilops umbellulata. Next base: position 341,495,439 of record CP136058.1, read on the forward strand.
TTGGAACACGTGTCAGTTCCTTAGTGACCCAGGGTCATTTCGGACAAATCAGGTCGGGTTGCTTAGTTGCTATAAATAGCCCACCCCCTACACCATAAATTGGTGGCTGCTCAGAGTTAGGGCACGGCTTTTGTTGTTTTGAGAGCAACCCACGTCTAAGCTTTTGAGAGAGAGAAATCCTTGCGAGGACAAAGCCCAAACACCCAGAGCCAAAGAGTGTTAGGCATCACTGAAGTCTTTCTGTCTGCGTGATCTGAAGACTTATTACACTTGAGGACCGTGAATCCTCCAGCCGGTTAGGCGTCGCGTTCTCAGCATCCAAGAGTCATTGTGGATCGCCGGTGAACGAAGTCTGTGAAGGTTTGGAAGTCTACCTTGAAGACTTACCAGAGGGTGTCCTTAGCTCAAGGGGAATAAGGTGAAGACGTGGTCTTCTGAGTTGAATCTCAGCCTCCCTAACCAGACGTACAGTTGTCACAGCAACTGAAACTGGTCCAACAAATCCTGTGTCCTCATCAAGTGACTGGTTCTATCCTCTCCCTCTCATTACTTACAGTTTGTCTTCGTGAAGTCATTGCCTGATTGCCGTACCTGTTTGACTTCATTGCTTGACTACTATTGTTGTTTGGCTTCATACTATCTTCCATCCTAATCTTTACTACCTAGCTGCTATTAGTCTTCGTGATTTCACTTAATTACATACTTGACTATGGCTTGCTTAGTGTAGTCTACCTTCCGCTGCATTTCAATAGGTTCATTTCTATTGTTTGTCTTTGAAACTTCCATGTTTTGAAGAATTTCATAAAAATCGCCTATTCACCCCCCCTCTAGTCGATAACTAGCACATTCAGGGTGTTTGGGCTTTGTCCTGACAAGGATTTCTCTCTCTCAAAAGCTTCGGAGGTGGGTTGCTCTCAAACGACAAAAGCCGTGCACTAACTCTGAGCAGCCACCAATTTATGGTGTAGGGGGTGGGCTATTTATAGCCACTAGGCAACCCGACCTGATTTGTTCAAACACACGCGGCAACTTTACTTGGGCTACAAGTAAAGCTGACTCATCCGACTCTGGATAAGATTTGCTCTCATTGTCTTCGCTCGAAGACATAGGATTTGGTTGAGCATCACTTCAGTCACTCTGACTTTGTTCACTGGGACCCCACTTAACAGTACGGTGGTTCCTATGACTCAACAAAGAAGAAAAGGAAACAACGAAACAACTAAGTCTTTGTGCTCCATAGTCTTCACGCGATGTCTTCTCATGTCATAGTCTTCAATGCGAATATCTTCACATACCACCATTGTCTTCAATGTCTTCATACATTTTTAGGGGTCATCTCCGGTAGGTAAACCGAATCAATGAGGGACTACTACCTGTGTTATCCTGCAATTCTCACAAACACATTAGTCCCTCAACCAGGTTTGTCGTCAATACTCCAAAACCAACTAGGGGTGGCACTAGATGCACTTACAACCTCCCCCTTTTTGGTGATTGATGACAAACTGGTTGAAGTTTTCAACGGGGATAAAAGTATGTGAAATTGTAGAGGATAAAGGTATTGTCTTCATAAGTAGCAAAAGGCTCCCCCCCTGAAGATGTGCATATAAGTAATTTGCTTTTGGAATGCAAATGCACATGGCAGGTTGTACTTATGGAGATCCTCTTCAACTTATGAAGACAATTCAACAAAGCATGAATTCATATAACGAAGATAATGACATGCATAATAATAAATGGATGTCTGCAATATGACTAAGTGCGGAATTTATCATCGGATCACAGAATAGCAGAAAACGTAGCAGACGACCATCAAGTTTAAGTGTTACAACTCAAATAACCAAATGTATCAAAAGCGAGAGTTGTAAACACTAGGCAAAATATAAAGCAACCGCCCATATGGACCCGCTTGAAAACTATCAACTCATATGCTTCTCCCCCTTTTGTTAGTAAGGACCAAAAAGGTTTGAAGACATAGAGCCTCTACTCGTTCCCAGAAGGATGGTGAAGCAGCAGGGTCGTCGTTGGCGTTTGGTGGTGCAGAAGAACTTGGTGCATAGACTCCATCTACGCGGATGATGTGGTATTATTTGTTAGACCTACCATTCCGGATCTTAGATTTGTCAAGGAGGCTTTGCATATATTTGGGATTGCTTCGGGCCTGAACATAAATTACTCTAAGTCCACGGCCATCATGATTAGAGACGAGGATGGTGACAAGGAGCCGGTAGCGGGCGCCATGCCCTGGAGCATGGACTCTTTTCCCTGCAAGTACTTGGGGGTGCAGCTGTCCATATGGCAATTGACACGCTCGGAATGGCAACCAATTGTGGACAATGTGCTCAATTTCATGCCAGGCTGGCAAAAAGGGATGATCACTAGGGCAGGGAGGTTAGTGCTGGTGCACGACGTAGTGATGGCGCGCCCCACTCACCATCTTATCATAGAGGATGCTCCTAAATGGGCAATTGAGCAAGTCAATAAACGGTGCAGAGCCTTCTTTTGGGAAGGATCGGAAGTGATTCATGGAGGAAAATGCCTTGTGGCCTGGCAAAGAGTTTGCAGGCCTAAAGACCTAGGTGGCCTTGGGCTGCTTGATCTATACCGTCAAGGCATGGCTTTAAGGTTGCGTTGGGTGTGGCTCAGACGTACTGACTCTAACCGACCATGGCATGGGCTATCGACGACGAGTGATCCTCAGGTGCAGAGGGTTTTTGACAGCATAGTGCATTGGAAACTTGGTGATGGCAACAAGGTGTTGTTTTGGAAGGATAGATGGATGGATGGTGGAACTGCTAAGGAGATTTCTCCGGGCATATGGAGCAAGGTTCGCACTCAGACGGTGAACAAGCGGACAGTGTATGATGGACTGATGAACCACCGCTGGACCGCGGACATCTCAGGAGAACTTACCACCGACGATCTAGTTCAGTTAATCAAGCTCTAGGAGATTGCTATTGCAACACATCTTGACCCTACTCAAAGAGACGAGGCGATATGGCCCTGGAACTCCAAGCAAGTTTACACCTCAGCCTCAGCTTATTAAATGCTATTCAAAGGTGCAATCAGTGTGGCCTACGCGCGATGGATTTGGAAATGCTGGGCACCCCTGACCTGCAAAATCTTCTTGTGGCTTGCAATACAACATAGAATCTGGACTTCGGACCGGAGGCTTCGGCATGGGTTATAGGATGACCCCTCCTCCTGTTATCTATGTGATCAGGAGGAAGACAATGTGGAACATCTACTCATCCAATGCGTCTACTCACGAAAGGTATGGCACATGACCTTGTCCAGTGTAAGGATTGCGCCAACCCTAGCGCCGGTGGCGAATGATAACTTGGAATCATGGTGGGGTAGCACTCGTAAGATGATTCGCAAGGAGACCCGTAGAGATTTTGATAGCCTGGTGATTTTGGTGTGTTGGCACTTATGGAAGCAACGAAATGCTCGAGTCTTCCATCCGGCGACTCCATCTATTTCCGCCTCTGAATTAGTATCTAGGATTCTTGATGAGCTGCGCATGTGGGCGACAGCGGGTGGGTGGGGAGTTGACAACATTGTGTGAGGAGTTAACATAGTGTGTGGAGTTGGAGTTTGCTATGGCCTCAGTCGGCTTGTGACTGGTGGCTATGCTTGTAACACGCTTGTACATTTCTTTCACTCTTCTATAAAGCTAAGGCACGCAATTTGCGTACTCTCGAAAAAAAGAACTTGGTGCAGTGTCGATACGCGCCGAAGTTGGAGGTGGTGAAGTAGCATCATCTTGATCATCTATGACTCTTGCATTCACCGTTGCAGCTGAGGAGGAATAGTCAGAGTCTTCAAGAGATGGAGTTCGACACAAGACAACATTCCTTGGAGGAGTGGAGTCAAACTTGAATCTTTCAGTGAAGCCATCGTCTTGAAGATCTGCTTCAGCACTCAGCAATGTCAAACTCTTCTAGGACCTCCGACAGGTTTCATGCATGACAAAGGCATTCATGGTGGCAAGATTGCGAATACGATTGACGTCCACCAAGAGGCTTTGCATCTGCCACTTCAGCCAGTAGCGATGCTTATCCTGTTTCTGATGCAGGGCAACGAGAAGCTCTCGGTCATTGAGAACACGAGATCGCTTCCGAGGCCTTTGGGCAATAGTGCTTTCAGTGGCTTCAGTTTGAGCACGGTGAGGTAAGCATGTATTGCCAGCCAATGGATAAACACGAGTGACTGCATGGACTCCTTCAATGGGCTGAGTGAAACTTTGGTGATCAGCATTGTGAAGATAAATAGGCTCCTTGACAGGTTCTGGGTATATGGCTTCAACTGACATATCAACCTCTAGCAAAAATATCAGATGGTTGCGAGCAGAAGGTTGATAGTTGATGGCAGAGTGAAGCTTGATAAGATGCATAACCCATGGAGCGTAGAATTTCAGTCCAAAGAGATCAGAGCCTGATGCAGCCAACTGCCTGATAAAGAAGTCTTGAGCATTGAAGCTGATGCCATTGAAGATATAAAAGACCAAAGTCTTCATTGCTCCTTCAAGTTTCGCTGCTGAAGAATGTCCTTTGACAGGCCGTAGAGTTCGCCTGATGATATGATAAATAGTGCGGGGCAGATACTCTAGGTCTTCAACAAAGAACTCCTTTGGGTAATCAGCGTCATGTGGCAGAGGCTTCATCATGCTCAGCATTTGGATCATGTTGGGCTCTGGCTTCTGAAAGATGCTCTCCAAGGCATTGTGGTGAAGCTGACAACCAGGTTCATATAGTTCACCTAGAGTGGGCAGATCAGTGAGCTCAATGATATCAAGAGCTTTGGCTTCATGATGGACATTGCCTGTCATCCGCTCAAGGATCCATGTCTTCGGATCCCTGTTGTAGCCGCGAATATGGAGAGTGGCATAGAGTTGTAGCAAAAGCTCTTCATTCCAATGCTCCTTATCAGTCACAAAGTTCAGCAATCCAGCATCACAGAAGCAGTCAAGGGCTTCTTCAAGGCATGGCAATCCAGCAATGGCTTCACAGTCAAGACGCATATGAGGGAAGATGCGCCCTTGATCATAGAGAACACATGAGTAGTAGATGCGCTGCTGATAGCTCCAGAATCGATCAGATGAAATCCTTGGCTTGGAATAGGGGTTCTTGGCGCTATCAAAGAAAGTGTTGTGCGCTTTGAAGCCATTTGCATTGAAGGACCCTGGTGAAGTGGCAGTACCTGGAAACCTGGGCAGTCTTGGATTCGGCTTCTGGACCTGAGGCCTGTGTTCGACATGATAGTCAAATTGCGGACCAGCAGCAGGTGGAGGAACTAGAATGGGCCATCTCACAGTGACCAGCTGACCATAATTGTATGCTTGCTCGATAGTATTCCGCTTCTCTTCCCTTCCTTAGCGCCGTCCCTCGTAGCCCGTAGCCCTGCCGCCATCGTTGGCCGAACGCCTCCACCGCTAACCTCGTCGCCGGCCCCGTGCCGGCGACCATTTGGTCCAGCCCCGCTGCCTTTAGCTTGCGTACAAGCCCAGGGACCCAACGCGCTCCTCCGCGGGCTTTGCCGTGCCCAGCTTCGCCGGTTCCATCGACGCCCGAGCACCATGGCCGCCCCTGGCCTCGCCTCCAACTTCCGCCTGCTCCTGCCCATGGCTACGCCCGCCTGCTCCTCGCGCGCGGACGTCCGCCCGTGCAGCCCCGCGCCCCTGCCCCTCGCTGCTAGTTGCGCTGCTGCTCACTACTTGGGCGCTGCTCTGCTTGCTGCGTCGCTGCACTGCTTGCTACTGTAGCTGCTGCTAGTTAGCTTTGCAATTTCTACGTTGACTAAGCCCCTAAACAACCCCTAATCAGGGTTTAAATAGTTGTTAATATTTGTAAAAATAATATGATTAGGTAGTAGACTTGTCAAGGCTTAAATGTTTCCATTGTACCAAATCCAGTTGATGCATGGTTTAATTCCTATGAAAATCGTAAATTGCTATCTTCTGTTAAACAGAGAACAGATTTAACCTCTAGCATCGTGTGTTGTGTGTTGTGTGTGTGTGCCGTGCGTGTGGCCGGCTGGGTTCTGCCCAGTAGTGGCCGGCCCTTGTTAGTACTAGGTTTAGCTAGTAGTATTAATTAGTGCTAAGTTAGTCTAGTAGTAGATGACATGTAGGCCCCATTAAATAAGTTGGGTTTAATTAATTGTTTAGGTAAATAGTCCATGACATGTGGGTCACAGTTCTCCTTTTGACTAGTCAATTTGACTTGGTCAACCCGCATTAAAAGTAATTTAGAAAATCTAGAATATTGTTTAGTCTTTGAAAATTTAATAGAAAATAAATCGTAGCTCGAATCGAAAAACTTTATACATGAAAGTTGCTCAGAGCGACGAGACAAATTTGAATACGTGGTCCGTTTACCTGTCAGATGCCTCTAACTATCTGAACAAGGAACTTTTCCTCTCCGGGCATCTGTGTGACACAGGTCCGGAACCGGGAAAACATTCCCGGTTGACTTCCCCCTTCACATGTATCGTGTAGCACCATGTTAGAACACGTCTACCTATGTCTGTTGTCCTGTTATGCACTTGCTTGCTATGCATTTACTGTCTCTCCCCCCTCTTCTCTTCGGTAGACCCCGTGGCAGCTGCCGATGCCGCTGTGATCGACTACGTCATCGACGACCCCTCCTTGCGAGAGCAACCAGGCAAGCCCCCCCTTTGATCATCCCGATATCGCCCATTCCATTCTCTCATGCTTGCATTAGATTTTGCTAATGTTATTGTTTGCTCCTATTCTGATGCATAGCCTGCTTTTGTATCTGCTGTTGTACCTTACCTGTTTATCCTAAACTGCTTAGTATAGGTTGGTTAGTGATTCATCAGTGACCCCCACCTTGTCCTTGTTGCCCCTGCTTCATCATCGAAGACCCGATCAACGGGATTGAAGACCAGGCCCCGACACCGCACATCACTTTCCCCTTAGTTGCTCGACACTACTGGGTTACTATCGAGTGCCGGGGGTGAGCCCTCATTAGCACTTCTGATGTTACCCTGTAGTGTAGCTATTCGGTCATGGTCATCGAGGGTGATTCCGCCTTAACCACTTTCGATACGGCTCTGTCGTGCAACCCCTCAAGTGTGAACTTCGAGGGTGATTCCTCTTACGTTCACCTTGATGATTATATCTAGTGGAATTCATCGGGGGTGATTCCTCGGGTTTTCCCCTTGATGTTTGGACACACGGATACTTGGACTTTACCACTGTTACTTGGAAAGACGGGTCGACCCTGAGGGGTACCCGCGCGAGCTTAATTGCTATTGATGTGGGGTCGGGCGAACCTGGAAGGTGTCCGCGAGATAATTATGAGGCGTGGCGGGGCATTCCTAGCCCTTGCCGCAAGTCCTCGAGACGGGGCAACGGGGTCACATCTTTCGTGAGCCTCTGCTTGTTACCGCGCGTTCCTAATCCGCTACGATTTGGATATTTGATCCGAGGGGCCTCTGGCCTGATAGCACTAACCATCACGTGGGCATAGTATGGGCGTTTTGCGTCGTATACATCAGCCGAAGCTTAATAGACGTTAGCGACTGAGTGGCGCGCGCCGGGTTGGACTGGTAAGCTCCTGCCTTTTTAGGGAGGTAGCTTGGTCTGCTCACCGGCCGCGTACGCAACGTGCAGGAGTTCCCGGGGAGATGGCCCTTGACCCCTGGGGGCATAGGTTTAGTCCGGCGTGCTGGCCTCTCTATTAAGCCTAGGTCGGGTTGTGGCGTATTGTTTGGCCGAGGCCGGGCATGACCTAGGAAAGTGTGTCCGGCCGGAGTTAAGCGAGCGTGGTGGGTAAGTTGGTGCACCCCTGCAGGAAAGAAAACATCTATCGATAGCCTGTCCTATGGTAACGGACACTTGTAGTTGTATCCCGATCGATACAACTAGAACTGGATACTTGTGATGAGAACTGGATGGTGATGAGAATTGGATTGTGATGATAACTGGATAGTATGGCTCTGAGATTGCTTTCTCGCAGGGAGTCGAGAAAGGATCTCTGGCCGAGGTTGATAACACTACTACTTTACTTGATGCTACTCTACTCCCTCCGGTTGTTGCAAGATGGTGGTTTCCAGAAGATGCTAGTCTTCGATAGGACTAGGCCTTCTCTCTATTCTGGCATTTCTGCAGCTCAGTCCACATATACAGCCTTCCTTTGATAATGTTGCATATGTAGTGTAGATCCTTGCTTGCGAGTACTTTGGATGAGTACTCACGGTTGCTTTGCTCCCCCTTTTTCCCCTTTCTTCTTCTTTCCGGTTGATGCAACCAGATGTCGGCGCCCAGGAGCCAGATGCCACCGCCGGTGCATACTACTACGTGGAGACTGCCGACGACCAGGAGTAGTTTGGAGGCTCCCAGGCAGGAGGCCTTGCCTTTTCGATCATTGCTGCTTTTGTGCTAGCCTTCTTAAGGCAATCTTGTCTAACTCATGTCTGTACTCAGATATTGTTGCTTCCGCTGACTCTTGTGTTTTCGAGCTTATGTATTCGAGCCCTTGAGGCCCCTGGCTTGTAATATAAAGCTTGTATTATTTTAATTTGTGTCTAGAGTTGTGTTGTGATATCTTCCCGTGAGTCCTTGATCTTGATCGTACACATTTGCGTGTATGATTAGTGTACGATTGAATCGAGGGCGTCACAAGTTGGTATCAGAGACGACTGCCTGTAGGTAGCCCCTCTTCCAACTCCTTGGCCGAAGTTGAGTCTAGTCACTGGAAAACTTTCACTAACATTGCCTGTGTGGCTTACTGGCCCACGTCGCCATCGGGTGGTATTAGAATCTTTTTTTCCCGTCTATACTCTGGGACTCTGATCTCTCGTCTATTCGGGTTAAACATTTTACCAACTCTAACATTAGGCTCTCGTACCCACTTTCTCCCGGAGAGCCCCTTCAGTCCAGATGATCGCTTGTTGTTTCAGAAGATTACGAAGATACTCTCCGATGTTTCCCCGAAACCCTTGTGCCCTTCGCCGTTGCAATTTCATATCACCGATAAATCCCTCTGGATAACTACATACACCTTTCGTTCATATTGCCATCCCAAGTTGATCTTGTTATTACAAGATGCCTTGGAGTACTTTCAGGTATTTCGAGAATCCTTGTGCTTCTGCTTTGCAGCTTCTTTCGCACTGCGAATAATTCCTCACACTTATCAGGGATTCGTTCATCCCTAGTTGATCATGTGCTTCGCAATATCATTCCCATTGTTAATCGATCTTCCGAAATTTCTCTGCACCCCCTGTTGCTCTTGAAATTCATGCCTGCTTGCATTAGGATTAATTCCATATGTCTAGCAATATTCTTTAAAATTCTTGGTGGTTGTCATTCTGTTCCTATGGATTCAACGTGTGAGCGAATACTCGCAATCATCAATTAATCCTTGGAAATTTTCTTTCCGGCTCCGACATCGCTCCAGTTATGAGCTGGTTCTTGCCCAATCAAGATTTGACCGGGTGCACCTCTAAGTCTATTCAACTTACTCATCTTTTGATCAGAGCCTTTGCTTCTGATCTTCTGATATGAAAATCGTAATTCCTTTGTATTCAAGCTTTGAAGTTATCCAGATATATCTATGATCCGATGCCTTGCATTATTTCCTTCTTCTGATTGAGTACTGATACTCACATCAGATCCATTAAGGACCGCTGAATCCTTTGTTGGATTGCTAACCGGCAGTTTCCTTCATATTCAAAATTTTGTGCGCTCTTCCCCTAATACACATTGCCTTTGGTAAATTGTATCCTCTGCCTTCTCAACCATGCTCTGCATTCGAGCTTGTGTTATTTTACTCGTGAAGTTTGTGGTATATGTTCCCAAGATGCCCCTATGGGTTGAACCTATGCCTTCCTTAATCCATGTGAACCCGAGAGTTTTCACGAGTCATACTCTTCTGGCGTTTTGCCTGATATAATTTCAACACTATGACTTCATCGAAAACAAGAAGTGAATGGAAGGTTATGCATTGAAGAAGTGGGAGTCGACCTTGAACTTTGTGTTCATACCCATGGACCCGATGTGGAACTTATCATGGAAGCTTCTTGTGATATAATAATCCCCTTATTTTAAATTCATATGGTATCTATGTTTGGTCCTTTGCAACCGTGGTTCTCACCATGATTGTTCCCCTTTAATTCCATTTCTCGAACAAGTTAAAGCACTTGTCTTCTGCAGATCAATGCGTCTCCGCAACCTCTATTTTGATCTTCCTTCGAGTATTACCCTTCGGTGCCTCGAGAATAACAAAGAACCGTGTTGCTTCCTACGAGTCTTCATTTGGTATTGCTTCTCATCGATTTCAAATTTCCCCGGGTTTTGAGTTGTTAGTCACTCGAGAACGCCGATAAGTGAATCAATTCCACACTCCGATTCTATAACTCTTAAGTAATTTTTGTTGCTTACGAGTTTAATAATCCTTCAAGTCGTTCCTAGCCTGATTGGCTGTATCATTACCGTGCTAAATTTTAACTGTGCTACCTGGTCCATCTTCCCGGAGCACAATTTTCGATGATGAGCTAAGCCTACGTCGATCTTCCTCGTCATATCATTTCTCCTTGAACAGCAAGCTTGATTTCGAGTTTGTGTCATACCAGTGGTTCCAATAACCTTTCACTTCATCATTCCTTTGACTTGGTGTCATCGCCGATCGATTACATCTTCATGAAATCTCTCGACAAATGTGTCATGATCATCATCAACATTCTGAGCTCTTCCAGGATATCAATCGAATTCCTGATGAGAAATACCATCCTCGCCCCTCAATGATTGTGTTATCATCGACAACGTCCCTGACTTCCTGCCAACACAAACCTGATTGTGTTTGGTTATATCTTACGTTATGAGATAATCTTGGAAATGTTCCTTTGAATCTCTTATGATCTACAGCCCCAATCCTTAATTGAAACACCATATCAGTGCTATCTCGAAGCATGACTGTGGTATTCGAATATCAACACGAACATTTGAAGCGAAATGCTAAATGCTTCTTGATCTATTATCCAAACATCGTTGTATGGGTAATATCCTAATTCTTCGCTCGCCCCTTTATCTAAATGCTTTTGCACTTAATGTCCTATCATGTATATCATGCTCTACTTTTTTTGGGGAAGGATATACTCCCAATTCTTGTGTGAAACACATTTTCCTTTCCATTGTCTTGTTTAACCTTTCTTGTGATCTATGATATAAGCAGTAATAGTTCCCTGCTTATGAAAACACCTCAGTGTACAATTTGTCAGTAAGACCTTGTTATTATTGCCGTTGACATTCCGGTAACCACCGATGGACGAGAACTTTGCCTATTGGTCCGCCTCGTTCAACGAGCAGGAAAATAGTTCTCTCCGTCTCTCGCCCTTGGTACCAACGTTGTTGACAACATAACTGGCAGTCTATCATCTGACATGCCTTGCAAGCGGCCCCCTTTCTACTTTTAAACCACATGGTGGGCGCATAACCCACAGTTCCACAGGATCGAAACCTGACTCTCCTGTACAACCTTGATGCCGAAATATTCTTTACACTTGGCTTCATATCTTGTCACGAGCCACCTTCCGAGAGATGATCTATTCCCGATGCTCTGAACCCCTTTCTCACACTCTGTTAAGTTATCAATTGTTTGTCCATCCGCTTGAAACTTCCTATTGTACCTTCATACTTTGCTCTAAATGTTTTATTGAGTTTCAACTCGAGAGGTACTTCTGCCTCTTTCCCTGAATTGTTCACCAGATAATTAACCCTATAAGGGTCACTTCTCCCGAAGTTACTCTTTACTTCCCCACTTAAATCTTGGGACGACATTTCTTGTAGTGGAGCAGAATTGTGACGTCCGGATAATTAACCTACAGTAAACCCCTGCTAATGGTGCCACGTCATCACATTACTATTGCTAATCCTCACTTGATCCAAATCACTGTTCATGTTCAAACTCAAATTCAAAGTCAAAAATTCAAATTTGCCAAACATGAAAATTAAAATGTTCAAAGTGTGGCAAATAATCCCTGGTATTTTGCATGTTGGAACCAACCTCTTTTGGATTCCCAAAGTGCCCCTAGAAAATTGATTAGTAGTCCCACAACAATTAAATTGGCCTTTTCTATTTCTAGAAATAGTTACGCAACTCCTTTGGACCCCAAACTTTTTGGTGCCATCTCAAGTTATTGTGTTAAAATTAGGTGCCAAGTTTTGTTCAAAGCAAAAATCATTTAATGTCCCAACTAGATGCAAAACAGGGAAAGGTAATAGAAACAATTTGTTTTTTAAGAGGAAAAGCCTCCCCCTCCCCTGAGCCTTGGCCCAACTGGCCACTAGGCCAGCCCAGCACACCCCTGTTTCCCCCTTCCCCTGTTCACGGCACCGGTCGGCGCCGTGGCGACCATCTGCCGGCGAACCGCCCCCTACAAGACCTTGGTGCCCCCCCCCCCCGCTAACCCTAACGCGCCCCTCCCTCACTCTCTCTCCCACACCCTCGTGCCCCATCTTCCTCTCCGCCTCGCCCGAGCGCTGCCATTGCCCTAGCCACCTCGCCGCCGTGCTCTCCGTCGACACCGCGACATGGTAAGGCGTCCACGAGCTCTGCGGCTCCCCTCTGCATCGACTACGGCCACCAGTTCAAGCCGGGCGCCCCCACATCGCCGGATCCGAGCTCTCTTCCCCGTCGGCCGCCGTGCGCCTCCCGCCGTGCGCCTCCCGCCGTCGATCTCGTCTCCCTGCGCTCCTAAACCGCTCAACGAGCCTTTCTTGAGCTCCACGGTGAGCTTCCGCTTCTCTTCCCTTCCTTAGCGCCGTCCCTCGTAGCCCGTAGCCCTGCCGCCATCGTTGGCCGAACGCCTTCACCGCTAACCTCGTCGCCGGCCCCGTGCCGGCGACCATTTGGTCCAGCCCCGCTGCCTTTAGCTTGCGTACAAGCCCAGGGACCCAACGCGCTCCTCCGCGGGCTTTGCCGTGCCCAGCTTCGCCGGTTCCATCGACGCCCGAGCGCCATGGCCGCCCCTGGCCTCGCCTCCAACTGCCGCCTGCTCCTGCCCATGGCTACGCCCGCCTGCTCCTCGCGCGCGGACGTCCGCCCGTGCAGCCCCGCGCCCCTGCCCCTCGCTGCTAGTTGCGCTGCTGCTCACTACTTGGGCGCTGCTCTGCTTGCTGCGTCGCTGCACTGCTTGCTACTGTAGCTGCTGCTAGTTAGCTTTGCAATTACTACGTTGACTAAGCCCCTAAACAGCCCCTAATCAAGGTTTAAATAGTTGTTAATATTTGTAAAAATAATACGATTAGGTAGTAGACTTGTCAAGGCTCAAATGTTTCCATTGTACCAAATCCAGTTGATGCATGGTTTAATTCCTATGAAAATCGTAAATTGCTATCTTCTGTTAAACAGAGAACAGATTTAACCTCTAGCATCGTGTGTTGTGTGTTGTGTGTTGTGTGTGTGTGCCGTGCGTATGGCCGGCTGGGTTCTGCCCAGTAGTGGCTGGCCCTTGTTAGTACTAGGTTTAGCTAGTAGTATTAATTAGTGCTAAGTTAGTCTAGTAGTAGATGACATGTAGGCCCCATTAAATAAGTTGGGTTTAATTAATTGTTTAGGTAAATAGTCCATGACATGTGGGTCACAGTTCTCCTTTTGACTAGTCAATTTGACTTGGTCAACCCGCATTAAAAGTAATTTAGAAAATCTAGAATATTGTTTAGTCTTTGAAAATTTAATAGAAAATAAACCGTAGCTCGAATCGAAAAACCTTATACATGAAAGTTGCTCAGAGCGACGAGACAAATTTGAATACGTGGTCTGTTTACCTGTCAGATGCCTCTAACTATCTGAACAAGGAACTTTTCCTCTCCGGGCATCTGTGTGACACAGGTCCGGAACCGGGAAAACATTCCCGGTTGACTTCCCCCTTCACATGTATCGTGTAGCACCAAGTTAGAACACGTCTACCTATGTCTGTTGTCCTGTTATGCACTTGCTTGCTATGTGTTTACTGTCTCTCCCCCCTCTTCTCTCCGGTAGACCCCGTGGCAGCTGCCGATGCCGCTGTGATCGACTACGTCACCGACGACCCCTCCTTGCGAGAGCAACCAGGCAAGCCCCCCCTTTGATCATCCCGATATCGCCCATTCCATTCTCTCATGCTTGCATTAGATTTTGCTAATGTTATTGTTTGCTCCTATTCTGATGCATAGCCTGCTTTTGTATCTGCTGTTGTACCTTACCTGTTTATCCTAAACTGCTTAGTATAGGTTGGTTAGTGATTCATCAGTGACCCCCACCTTGTCCTTGTTGCCCCTGCTTCATCATTGAAGACCCGATCAACGGGATCGAAGACCAGGCCCCGACACCGCACATCACTTTCCCCTTAGTTGCTCGACACTACTGGGTTACTATCGAGTGCCGGGGGTGAGCCCTCATTAGCACTTCTGATGTTACCCTGTAGTGTAGCTATTCGGTCGTGGTCATCGAGGGTGATTCCGCCTTAACCACTTCCGATACGGCTCTGTCGTGCAACCCCTCAAGTGTGAACTTCGAGGATGATTCCTCTTACGTTCACCTTGATGATTATATCTAGTGGAATTCATCGGGGGTGATTCCTCGGGTTTTCCCCTTGATGTTTGGACACACGGATACTTGGACTTTACCACTGTTACTTGGAAAGACGGGTCGACCCTGAGGGGTACCCGCGCGAGCTTAATTGCGATTGATGTGGGGTCGGGCGAACCTGGAAGGTGCCCACGAGATAATTATGAGGCGTGGCGGGGCATTCCTAGCCCTTGCCGCAAGTCCTCGAGACGGGGCAACGGGGTCACACCTTTCGTGAGTCTCTGCTTGTTACCGCGCGTTCCTAATCCACTACGATTTGGATATTTGATCCGAGGGGCCTCTGGCCTGATAGCACTAACCATCACGTGGGCATAGTATGGGCGTTCTACGTCGTATACATCAGCCGAAGCTTAATAGACGTCAGCGACTGAGTGGCGCGCGCCGGGTTGGACTGGTAAGCTCCTGCCTTTTTAGGGAGGTAGCTTGGTCTGCTCACCGGCCGCGTACGCAACGTGCAGGAGTTCCCGGGGAGATGGCCCATGACCCCTGGGGGCATAGGTTTAGTCCGGCGTGCTGGCCTCTCTATTAAGCCTAGGTCGGGTTGCGGCGTATTGTTTGGCCGAGGCCGGGCATGACCTAGGAAAGTGTGTCCGGCCGGAGTTAAGCGAGCGTGGTGGGTAAGTTGGTGCACCCCTGCAGGGAAGAAAACATCTATCGATAGCCTGTCCTATGGTAACGGACACTTGTAGTTGTATCCCGATCGATACAACTAGAACTGGATACTTGTGATGAGAACTGGATGGTGATGAGAATTGGATTGTGATGATAACTGGATAGTATGGCTCTGAGATTGCTTTCTCGTAGGGAGTCGAGAAAGGATCTCTGGCCGAGGTTGATAACACTACTACTTTACTTGATGCTACTCTACTCCCTCCGGTTGCTGCAAGATGGTGGTTTCCAGAAGATGCTAGTCTTCGATAGGACTAGGCCTTCTCTCTATTCTGGCATTTCTGCAGCTCAGTCCACATATACAGCCTTCCTTTGATAATGTTGCATATGTAGTGTAGATCCTTGCTTGCGAGTACTTTGGATGAGTACTCACGGTTGCTTTGCTCCCCCTTTTTCCCCTTTCTTCTTCTTTTCGGTTGATGCAACCAGATGTCGGAGCCCAGGAGCCAGATGCCACCGCCGGTGCATACTACTACGTGGAGACTGCCGACGACCAGGAGTAGTTAGGAGGCTCCCAGGCAGGAGGCCTTGCCTTTTCGATCATTGCTGCTTTTGTGCTAGCCTTCTTAAGGCAATCTTGTCTAACTCATGTCTGTACTCAGATATTGTTGCTTCCGCTGACTCTTGTGTTTTCGAGCTTATGTATTCGAGCCCTCGAGGCCCCTGGCTTGTAATATAAAGCTTGTATTATTTTAATTTGTGTCTAGAGTTGTGTTGTGATATCTTCCCGTGAGTCCTTGATCTTGATCGTACACATTTGCGTGTGTGATTAGTGTACGATTGAATCGAGGGTGTCACACCTTGGTCCCTTGCGAAGCCGGCGGAAAGTTGGCGACGCTTGTGGAGATGGAGTAGGTTGGGCCTCAAAGTCATCATCTTCAAGCACTAGAGCGGTGACTTGGGTTGGGGGAGTAGTTGGTGTTTCTTTGTAATGGGTGAGTTTTGTGGGTGATCAGCCCATGAGTCATCCTGAGCAATTGGCGTCAAAGGACGACCAATGCTGATGAGTTTGCTGTTAGTGAGAACAGGCGATGATATCACATTGTGCTTGATCTGAGGAAGGACTTCATCATCTTCAACATTGTCTTGATGACCAATGTATTCAGCTGCGGTGGGGTCAGCGCTGGAATGTCTTCAGCTTCAGGAGCCTTTGGGGAAGCAGGCTCATGAACAATCAAACGACGTTCTTGTTGTGCAGATGCAGGACGAGCAACGGAAATTGGCTCGACGACAAGGGGCTCTATGGGAGCAGCCCGATCTCTCTTCTTGGTCTTGCGCTTCCTGGTGGGTGGAGCATCGTTAGTGGTGTTCTTGGTCTTGTGCTTTCTGGCTTTGGCTTCAGCTGCCCTTGTCTTCTGAAGCTCTGAAGCCACTGTGGGAACCTTGGGCTTCACGCCTGTCATACTGGCGGGGAAGACAATGCGAGGTTCTTCACGTTTGGATGCTTCATCTTGGTCCACAGTAGGCTTCTTTTTCTTGGCAGCCATCTTGGGGTCGATGCCAGGACGCCCAAGTGCCTTGCGCTTCTCAGCTTCATTGTAAGCTTGAACACACTTTGCAGCCAGAAGCTTCATGTGCTCACGAGAACCTTTGGCTTCATCACGTCTCATGTGAAACGCTTCCTTGAGCTCATGCAGCATGACCTTGAAGTTTTGGATGTCTGTTACGCTGAGCTTGACCATGTGCTTCTTGAACTAAGACTTTTCATAGTCGATCTTGTGCTTCAGCTCAACAATTTTCTGAGAAAGAGCCAGCTCAGGAGCAATGGCGCCATGGAAGGAGACGCTTAGCCCAATGGGAAGTTGCAGATCATCAAAGCTGAGATTGGGGGTGTCAAACCACTCATCAATGAAGCTGTTCAATACTTCCATGTCAAAGAGAGGCAAATCATTGAAGATTTCTGCCTCTTGCTTGCTCTTTATCAGCTGCTCAAGAGCATCATCAGCAAGATCGTCGTCACTCGACAAATCGATGGCGTCGTTTTCATTCCTCAGAACAGCAGCAGGGGTCAGAGCTGGACTAGTGGTGTGCATGGGCTTCTTTTTCTTTTTCTCAGACTTGGAGATGCGTGAGAGATCTTCAGACTGCACACTTGGTGCAGGAGGAGCAGTGGCCAGAGGCTTCACTCATGAAGCTTTTGGTGCAGGGGAAGGCTTCGAAGCCTTAGGTTTTTTCTGCTTCTTAGGCTTCGGTGGTGCAGGCGCTTCGTCAGAATCAGCGTCATCTGCAGGTTGATCCACGTCTATCCCTTGAACCATAATATGAGTGATGAGACCTTCTAGGTTGTAGAAGGGACCAACAAGATTGGGTTCAGCTTCGCGTGTGCCATCGGCACGAGGAGCAGAGGGACCTGGGTTGAAGTCTAATCCCAACGCCTTCTTGTTTTCTTTGGCCAAGTTCTTGGCAAACTGGAAGTTGCGCTTGAACAGATTGTCATCACGACACCATAGCAATGAAGATGGGTCGGCATCAGCAGGCTGTGGTCCACGGACCATGCAAGGATAGAAGCCTTGATCAATGGCTTCAGCTATGGACCTGGGTGGAAGATTTTTGTACAAGATGTCTCCCCAGGGTCGCTTGATGGCATTCTTCTCAGCATATTCCCATGTCACGAACATGTACTTGTACCATTGTTCTGCCCAATATCTTCGAATCCATTGGATTCGGGTTTTTCGATGATTGTAGTCCTCCTCTGGATCTGTCTTGTACAGCTCATAGAGGTCTGGTGGCAAATCCTGCGATGTGTTCCCACGGCGCTGTCTGCCACCCTTCCTTGCAGACTTATCTGTTGCCATGAAGTTCAGACTGAATGGCTTCAACACTGTCAAAGGCTTCCGTCTGCTGGCCAGACAGGAACTGGCTTCGGGAGAGTTGATATGATGCTGTAAGAATTCTCCAAATGAATGCAAACTATGAGAACCAAGGGATTCTCCCACGGACATGTACCTGTGACAGCATTAGAGATGCGAGGGAAGGGGAAGAGGTCATATGCATTCTCAGAATATTTTGAAGATACATCAGTTTAGAAGAGATTGACCTCATAGCGCGAAGACATTCACTTATATGTTGAGAGTTGGTTCCATATTTGTACGAATCCAAGAATAGGTACAAGTGAGGAATCTAACTACGTGTGAAGCATAAGTGAATATACTAGGCATCATATGAGATGCAGACAGAATAGATCCAAATTGGTAGAGGTAGAAACAACTTTTGGTAGAAAGGATGAATCTTTTGGATAAAAAGTACGGTAAAAAGAGAGTTTTAATTTACCACACGATGAACTGCTAGACGGAGTAGAAGATGAGGCCGAGCAGTTCGATCTTCCGTGCCCTAACTTGGCGTCGGAGGACACCTACGGCGGCGGCGGAGAAGACAATGTCCGCGGCCGGCGTGAAGACGGCGTCGGAGAGGTCGCGACAGCTAAGCGCTTCGTCACCGGCGTCATCAAGAGCTAGCGGTGGCGCTAGGGTTTGTCGAGGTGGAGAGGTGGAATAAAGATTTTGACTGCGATTGGATGTGTATTTATAGGGAAAGGGACAGCACAACGCAATTACGCAGGTGCCCCTGGCGGTTCACATCTGAGGGACACATGGCGAACATGCAACACATTGGGAGTTGTCCCACGTTCCCACGCCCGCCTGGACTGTCGGATGGTCATTCCGGCTTCTCCGGATTTCATGCAATAAGAATTGAGCATTTAAAATAGATTTAATGTTTGTCTCTGTATCTTCTGCTGACAAGGACGCAGAGAAGACATTCGACAGTTTCAACAGAATGCATATGATTTGGATAGATAGAGTTTGAGGTAGAAAGCATAGAGAGGTTAGGGTCCGATCACATTCACTTAGTTCAAAATATTCAAACGAGAAGACATAGCTATAAGTGAATGCTGTAGAGGACAGAACACTAATAAATGTATATATATATCAGAATACAACCAAATCAACATAGTGAAGATAAACATGAAGTCATGTTGATATTGAAGACAAACAAATGCGAAGATATAGCAAATGTAACGCCATGAGCAAAACACTTCAAAAATAAGAAT
Organism: Aegilops umbellulata; assembly: GCA_032464435.1. NCBI lineage: Eukaryota > Viridiplantae > Streptophyta > Magnoliopsida > Poales > Poaceae > Aegilops > Aegilops umbellulata. The sequence goes on from CP136058.1 coordinate 341,514,747, forward strand.
TTGGTGGTGGCGCTACCCACCGTATAGGAAGTATTAGACCCAGACACGGCGCACAATTATCGTGGCGCTCCGAAGTCGAATTCCGCATTAATGTATTCACACTCAGAGTGTAAGTCTTCATTGATTGAAGACATACATTACTTCGTGTGTTGCACATCTAAGTCATCAACATGCATAAGTGTTAGGATGTGTGCCTGATCACAGGACATTCGAGGATTCCAAGATATTTAGCTCACACCGCAACTTGCAAAACCTTTTCTCATCCAAGGGCTTCGTGAAGATATCTGCCAATTGCTCTTCTATCAGCAGAAATTCAAAATTTTCCTACGTATCACCAAGATCTATCTATGGAGAAACCAACAACGATGGGAAGGAGAGTGCATCTACATACCCTTGTAGATCGCTAAGCGGAAGCGTTCAAGTGAACGGGGTTGATGGAGTCGTACTCGTCGTTATCCAAATCACCGATGACCAAGTGCCGAACGGACGGCACCTCCGCGTTCAACACACGTACAACCCGGTGGCGTCTCCCATGCCTTGATCCAGCAAGGAGAGAGGGAGAGGTTGGGGAAGACTCCATCCAGCAGCAGCACGACGGCGTGGTGGTGGTGGAGGAGCGTGGCAATCCTGCAGGGCTTCGCCAAGAACCGCGGGAGAGGAGAAGGACTTGGGAGAGGGGGAGGGCTGCGCCAGAACATTGGTACGGCTGCCCTCCCACCCCCCACATATATATAGGGGCAAGGGAGAGGGGGGCCGGCCCCCTCAGATCCCATATGAGGAGGGGGCGGCGGCCAGGGGGGTTGCCTTGCCCCCCAAGGCAAGGGGGGCGCCCCCCTTTAGGGTTCCCCCCAAACCCTAGGCGCATGGGCCCTAGGGGGGAGGCGTCCAGCCCACTAAGGGGCTGGTCCCTCTCCACATACAACCCATAGGGCCCTCCGGGGCAGGTGGACCCTCCCGGTGGACCCCCGGAACCCCTTCGGTGGTCCCGGTACAATACCGGCAACCCCCCGAATTATTCCAGTAACCGTATGATGACTTCCCATATATAAATCTTTACCTCCGGACCATTCCGGAACTCCTCGTGACATCCGAGATCTCATCTGGGACTCCGAACAACATTCGGTAACCACATACAAACTTCCTTTATAACCCTAGCGTCATCGAACCTTAAGTGTGTAGACCCTACGGGTTCGGGAACCATGCAGACATGACCGAGACGTTCTCCGGTCAATAACCGACAGCGGGATCTGGATACCCATGTTGGTTCCCACATGTTCCTACGATGATCTCATCGTATGAACCACGATGTCGAGGATTCGATCAATCCCGTATGCAATTCCCTTTGTCTAGCGGTATTGTACTTGCCCGAGATTCGATCGTCGGTATCCCGATACCTTGTTCAATCTCGTTACCGGCAAGTCTCTTTACTCGTTCCGTAATACATCATCCCGTGATCAACTCCTTGATCACATTGTGCACATTATGATGATGTCCTATCGAGTGGGCCCAGAGATACCTCTCCGTCACACGTAGTGACAAATCCCAGTCTCGATTCATGCCAACCCAACAGACACTTTCGGAGATACCCGTAGTGCACCTTTATAGCCACCCAGTTACGTTGTGACGTTTGCCACACCCAAAGTATTCCTACGGTATCCGGGATTTGCACAATCTCATGGTCTAAGGAAATGATACTTGACATTAGAAAAGCTTTAGCATACGAACTACAAGATCTTGTGCTATGCTTATGATTGGGTCTTGTCCATCACATCATTCTTCTAATGATGTGATCCCGTTATCAATGACATCCAATGTCCATGGTCAGGAAACCGTAACCATCTATTGATCAACGAGCTAGTCAACTAGAGGCTTACTAGGGACATGGTGTTGTCTATGTATCCACACATGTATCTGAGTTTCCTATCAATACAATTCTAGCATGGATAACAAACGATTATCATGAACAAGGAAATATAATAATAACCTATTTATTATTGCCTCTAGGGCATATTTCCAACAGTCTCCCACTTGCACTAGGGTCAATAATCCAGTTCACATCACCATGTGATTAACATTCACAGGTCACATCGCCATGTGACCAACATCCAAAGAGTTTACTAGAGTCAATAATCTAGTTCACATCACTATGTGATTAACACTCAATGAGTTCTGGGTTTGATCATGTTATGCCTGTGAGAGAGGTTTTAGTCAACGGGTCTGCAACATTCAGATCCGTATGTACTTTGCAAATCTCTATGTCATCTCGTAGATGTCGCTACTACGCTATATTTCAAACAACTGTTCTACTATACGAATCCGATTTGCTCTACTCAGAGCTATCCGGATAGGTGTTAAGCTTGCATCGATGTAACTCTTTACGTCGAACTCTTTATCACCTCCATAACCGAGAACATATCCTTATTCCTCTAAGGATAATTTTGACCGCTATCTGGTGATCTACTCCTAGATCACCTTTGTACCCTCTTGCCAGATATGTGGCAAGGCACACATCAGGTGCGGTACTCAGCATGGCATACCGTATAGAGCCTATGACAAAAGCATAGGGGACGATCTTCGTCCTTCCTCTTTCTCCTGCCGTGGTCGAGCCTTAAGTCTTAACTTCATACCTTACAACTCAGGCAAGAACTCCTTCTTTGACTGATCCATCTTGAACACTTTCAAGATCATATCAAGGTATGTGCTCATTTGAAAGTACCATTAAGCGTTTCGATCTATCCTTATAGATCTTGATGCTTAATGTTCAAGTAGCTTAATTCAGGTTTTCCATTGAAAAACACTTTTCAAATAACCCTATATGCTTTCCAGAAATTCCACATCATTTCGGATCAACAATATGTCATCCACATATACTTATCAGAAATGTCGTAGTGCTCCCACTCACTTTATTGTAAATACAAGTTTCTAACAAACTTTGTATAAACCCATAAACTTTGATTACTCCATCAAAGTGTATATTCCGACTCCGAGATGCTTACTCCAGTCCTTAGAAGGATTGCTGAAGCTTTGCATACTTGTTAGCATCTTTCAGGATCGACAAAATCTTCTGGTTGTATCACATACAACCTTTCCTCAAGAAAATCATCAAGGAAACAATATTTTGACATCCTATCTGCAAGATTTCATAAATAATGCAGCACCTGCTAATTCCAACAGACTCTTAGCATCGCTACGAGTGAGAAAGTCTCATCATAGTCAACTCCTTGAACTTGTCGGGAAACCTCTTAACGACAAGTCGAGCTTTCTCAATGGCGACACTTACCATCATTGTCTGTCTTCCTTTTAAAAAATCCATCTGCACCCAACAGCCTTACGACTATCAAGTAGTTCTTGCACACTTTGTTTTCATACATGGATCCTCTCTCGGATTTTATGGCCTCGAGCCAATTTTCGGAATCCAGGCCCACCATCGCTTCTCCATAGCTCATAGGTTCATCGTTGTCCAACAAGGTGACCTTTAAGACAGGGTTACCACTTAGAAGTTGTACACACCCTTGTCAACCTATGAGGTTCGATAGTAACTCAATCTGAAGCTCCATGATCATCATCATTAGCTTTCTCTTCAACTGAGGCAGGTGCCACAGAAACATTTTTCCTGTGCTGCGCTACTCTCTGGTTGAAGTAAAGGTTCAACAACCTTATCAAGTTCTATCTTCCTCCCACTCAATTCTTTCGAGAGAAACTTTTCCTCGAGAAAGGACCCGATTCGAGAAACAATCCCTATTGCTTTCGGATCTGAGACAGGAGGTATACCCAACTGTTTTGGGTGTCCTATGAAGATGCATTTATTCGCTTTGGGTTCGAGCTTATCAGCCTGAAACTTTTTCACATAAGCGTCGTGACCCCAAACTTTTAAGAAACAACAGCTTAGGTTTCTCTAAACCATAGTTCATACGGTGTTGTCTCGACGGATTTGTGTGGTGCCCTATTTAAAGTGAATGCGGTTGTCTCTAATGCCTAACCCATAAACTATCGTGGTAATTCGATAAGAGACATCATGGTATGCGCCATATCCAATAGGGTGCAACAATGATGTTCGGACACACCATCACACTATGGTGTTCCAGGCGGTATTAGTTGTGAAACAATTTCCACAGTGTCTTAATTGTGTGCCAAACTCGTAACTCAGATATTCACTTCTATGATCATATCATAGACATTTTATCCTCTTGTCACGAAGATCTTCAACTTCACTCTGAAATTACTTGAACCATTCAATAATTCAGACTTGTGTTTCATCAAGTAAATATACTCAGCATCTACTTAAATCATCTGTGAAGTAAGAATATAATGATATCCACTGCGTGCCTCAGCACTATTGGACTGCACACATCAAAATGTGTTACTTCCAACAAGTTGGTTTCTTGTTCCATTTTACTGAAACCGAAGCTTTCAGTCATCTTGCCCATGTGGTGTGATTTGCATGTCTCAAGCGATTCAAAATCAAGTGAGTCCAAACGGTCCATCTGCATGGAGTTTCTTCATGCATATATACCAATAGGCATGGTTCGCATGTCTCAAGTGATTCAAAATCAAGTGAGTCCAAAGATCCATCAACATGGAGCTTCTTCATGCGTTTTATACCAATATGACTCAAATTGTAGTGCCACAAGCATGTGGTACTATCATTATTATCTTATATCTTTTGGCATGAACATGTGTATCACTACGACTAAGATTTCAATAAACCATCCATTTTAGGTGCAAGACCATTGAAGGTATTATTCAAATAAACAGAGTAACTATTATTCTCTTTAAATGAATAATGGGAGTGCGATAGACATAATCCAATCATGTCTATGCTCAAAGCAAACACCAAATAACAATTATTTAGGTTTAACACCAATCTCGATGGTAGAGGGAGCGTGCGATGCTTGATCATATCAACCTTGGAAAAACTTCCAACACATCTCGTCAGCTCACCTTTAGCTAGTCTCCGCTTATTTCATAGCTTTTATTTCGAGTTACTAACACTTAGCAACCGAACCGGTATCTAATACCCTGGTGCTACTAGGAGTACTAGTAAAGTACACATTTACATAATGTATATCCAATATACTTCTATCGACTGCCTTCTCATCTACCAAGTATCTAGGGTAATTCTACTCCAGTGGCTGTTCCCCTTATTACAGAAGCACTCAGTCTCGGGTTTGGGTTCAACCTTGGGTTTCTCCACTAGAGCAGCAGCTGATTTGCCGTTTCATGAAGTATCCCTTCTTGCCCTTGCCCTTCTTGAAACTAGTGGTTTCACTAACCATCAATAATTGATGCTCCTTCTTGATTCTACTTTCGCGGTGTCAAACATCGCGAATATTTCAAGGATCATCATATCTATCCCTGATATGTTATAGTTCATCACGAAGCTCTAGCAGCTTGGTGGCAATGACTTTGGAAAAACATCACTATCTTATCTGGAAGATCAACTCCCACTCGATTCAAGTGATTGTTGTACTCAGACAATCTGAGCACAAGCTCAACGATTGAGCTTTTCTCCCTTAGTTTGCAGGCTAAGAAAATCGTCGGAAGTCTTATACCTCTTGACGTGGGCACGAGCCTGAAATCCCAATTTCAGCCCTCGAAACATTTCATATGTTCCGCAACGTTTCGAAAACGTCTTTGGTGCCTCAACTCTAAACCGTTTAACTGAACTATCACGTAGTTATCTAAACGTGTATGTCTGATGTTCGCAACATCCACAAACGACGTTTGGGGTTCAGCACACTGAGCGGTGCATTAAGGACATAAGCTTTCTACTGTCCGCATAATCACTACTGTCAACTTTCAACTACATTTTCTCTAGGAACATATCTAAACAATGGAACTAAAGCGCGAGCTTACGACATAATTTGCAAAGATCTTTTGACTATGTTCAGGATAATTAAGTTCATCTTATGAACTCCCACTCAGATAGACATCCCTCTAGTCATCTAAGTGATTACATGATCCGAGTCAACTAGGCCGTGTCCGATCATCACGTGAGACGGACTAGTCATCATCGGTGAACATCTTCATGTTGATCGTATCTACCATACGACTCATGCTCGACCTTTCGGTCTCTTGTGTTCCGAGGCCATGTCTGTACATGCTAGGCTCGTCAAGTCAACCTAAGTGTTTCGCGTGTGTAAATCTGTCTTACACCCGTTGTATGTGAACGTTAGAATCTATCACACCCGATCATCACATGGTGTTTCGAAACGACGAACTTTTGCAACGGTGCATAGTTAGGGAGAACACTTTCTTGAAATTTTAGTGAGGGATAATCTTATTTACTACCGTCGTTCTAAGCAAATAAGATGCAAAAACATGATAAACATCACATGCAATCAAATAGTGACATGATATGGCCATCATCACTTTGCTCCTTTTGATCTCCATCTTCGGGGCTCCATGATCATCATCGTCACCGGCATGACACCATGATCTCCATCGTCATGATCTCCATCATCGTGTCTTCATGAAGTTGTCTCGCCAACTATTACTTCTACTACTATGGCTAACGGTTAGCAATAAAGTAAAGTAATTACATGATGTTTATGTTGACACGCAGGTCATAAATAAATTAAGACAACTCCTATGGCTCCTGCCGGTTGTCATACTCATTGACATGCAAGTCGTGATTCCTATTACAAGAACATGATCAATCTCATACATCACATATATTATTCATCACATCCTTTTGGCCATATCACATCACATGGCATACCCTGCAAAAACAAGTTAGACGTCCTCTAATTGTTGTTTGCATGTTTTACGTGGCTGCTATGGGTTTCTAGCAAGAACGTTTCTTACCTACGCAAAACCACAACATGATATGTCAATTGCTATTTACCCTTCATAAGGACCCTTTTCATCGAATCCGATCCGACTAAAGTGGGAGAGACTGGCACCCGCTAGCCACCTTATGCAACTAGTGCATGTCAGTCGGTGGAACCTGTCTCACGTAAGTGTACGTGTAAGGTCGGTCCGGGCCGCTTCATCCCACAATGCCGCCGAATCAAGATTGGACTAGTAACGGTAAGCATATTGAACAAAATCAACGCCCACAACTACTTTGTGTTCTACTCGTGCAAAGAATCTACGCAATAGACCTGGCTCATGATGCCACTGTTGGGGAACGTAGCAGAAATTCAAAATTTTCCTACGTATCACCAAGATCTATCTATGGAGAAACCAGTAACGAGGGGAAGGAGAGTGCATCTACATACCCTTGTAGATCGCTAAGCGGAAGCGTTCAAGTGAACGGGGTTGATGGAGTCGTACTCGTCGTGATCCAAATCACCGATGACCAAGTGCCGAATGGACGACACCTCCGCGTTCAACACACGTACAACCCGGTGACGTCTCCCATGCCTTGATCCAGCAAGGAAATAGGGAGAGGTTGGGGAAGACTCCATCCAGCAGCAGCACGACGGCGTGGTGGTGGTGGAGGAGCGTGGCAATCCTGCAGGGCTTCGCCAAGCACCGCGGGAGAGGAGAAGGACTTGGGAGAGGGGGAGGGCTGCGCCAGAACATTGGTACGGCTGCCCTCCCACCCCCCACATATATATAGGGGCAAGGAAGAGGGGGGGCCGGCCCCCTCAGATCCCATCTGAGGAGGGGGTGGCGGCCAGGGGGGTTGCCTTGCCCCCCAAGGCAAGGGGGGCGCCCCCCTTTAGGGTTCCCCCCAAACCCTAGGCGCATGGGCCCTAGGGGGAGGCGTCCAGCCCACTAAGGGGCTGGTCCGTCTCCACATACAGCCCATAGGGCCCTCTGGGGCAGGTGGACCCTCCCGGTGGACACCTGGAACCCCTTCGGTGGTCCCGGTACAATACCGGCAACCCCCCGAATTATTCCGGTGACCGTATGATGACTTCCATATATAAATCTTTACCTCCGGACCATTCCGGAACTCCTCGTGACGTCCGGGATCTCATCCGGGACTCCGAACAACATTCGGTAACCACATACAAACTTCCTTTATAACCCTAGCGTCATCGAACCTTAAGTGTGTAGACCCTACGGGTTCGGGAACCATGCAGACATGACCGAGACGTTCTCCGGTCAATAACCGACAGCAGGATCTGGATACCCATGTTGGTTCCCACATGTTCCTACGATGATCTCATCGGATGAACCACGATGTCGAGGATTCGATCAATCCCGTATGCAATTCCCTTTGTCTAGCGGTATTGTACTTGCCCGAGATTCGATCGTCGGTATCCCGATACCTTGTTCAATCTCGTTACCGGCAAGTCTCTTTACTCGTTCCGTAATACATCATCCCGTGATCAACTCCTTGATCACATTGTGCACATTATGATGATGTCCTACCGAGTGGGCCCAGAGATACCTCTCCATCACACGGAGTGACAAATCCCAGTCTCAATTCGTGCCAACCCAACAGACACTTTCGGAGATACCCGTAGTGCACCTTTATAGCCACCCAGTTACGTTGTGACGTTTGGCACACCCAGTATTCCTACGGTATCCGGGAGTTGCACAATCTCATGGTCTAAGGAAATGATACTTGACATTAGAAAAGCTTTAGCATACGAACTACACGATCTTATGTTATGCTTAGGATTGGGTCTTGTCCATCACATCATTCTTCTAATGATGTGATCCCGTTATCAATGACATCCAATGTCCATGGTCAGGAAACCGTAACCATCTATTGATCAACGAGCTAGTCAACTAGAGGCTTACTAGGGACATGGTGTTGTCTATGTATCCACACATGTATCTGAGTTTCCTATCAATACAATTCTAGCATGGATAATAAACGATTATCGTGAACAAGGAAATATAACAATAACCTATTTATTATTGCCTCTAGGGCATATTTCCAACAGGAAGAACTTCAGCTCACCCATCATGGACATCTGATATTGCTCTTGCATCATGTGTCCAAATTCATCACTATATTTCTGGTTGGTGCAGCCGAAGATAATGTCATCGACATATATTTGGCACACAAACAGTTCACCATCATATATCTTCGTGAAGAGTGTGGGATCCAGGGAACCAAGTTTGAAGCCTTTGCTCTTCAGGAAGTCTTTGAGTGTGTCATACCAAGCGCGAGGGGCTTGTTTTAGGCCATTCAGTGCCTTGTTTAGCTTGTACACCATATCAGGATGTTTTGGATCTTCAAAGCCAGGAGGTTGTGCAACATACACTTCTTCTTCAATCTTGCCATTGAGAAATTCACTCTACACATCCATTTGATACAGCAGGATGTTGTGATGATTTTCATAGGCTAGCAATATGCAAATAGCTTCAAGCCTAGCCATAGGAGCAAATGTTTCATCGAAGTCAATCCCTTCAACTTGAGTGTATCCTTGAGCAACGAGACGAGCCTTGTTTCTGGCAACTTGACCATGCTCATCTTGCTTGTTGCGATATATCCATTTTGTGCCTATTATGTTATGCTTGCGGGGGTTGGGACGTTTGACAAGTTCCCAGACATTGTTCAGCTTGAATTGTTGAAGCTCTTCTTGCATAGTTTGAATCCATTTAGGTTCCATGAAGGCTTCAGCAACTTTCTTGGGTTCAGATATTGAGACAAACGCAAAGTGCCCACAGAAATTTGCTAGCTGTGTCGCTCTTGAACGAGTGAGTGGACCAGGCGCATCGATGCTATCAATTATATTCTCAATCTGTACTTCATTTGCAACACGAGGATGAACTGGACGAAGATTTTGCTCTTGCTGATCATTGTCATCATTAGGAGGATTGTCTTCGGGCTGAGCATTGTCTTCTGGTTGATTAGGTGCATAAATGATAAGTTCCTCTTCAGGTTGTGCTTCATTTGGTATGATTTCTCCAGTTCCCATGAGCTTGATGGATTCACTAGGTGGAACTTCATCTAGCACATTTGGCGGGTGCTCTCTTTGCGAGCCGTTAGTCTCATCGAACCGCACATCTACAGTTTCAACCACTTTATAGTGAAAGAGGTTGAAGACTCTGTAGGAGTGCGAATCATTTCCGTAACCAAGCATAAAACCTTCATGTGCTATCGGTGCAAATTTTGAAGTGTGATGTGGATCCTTGATCCAACACCTAGCACCAAATACTCTGAAGTAACTGACATTTGGCTTCTTACTAGTGAGGAGTTCATAGGATGTTTTCTTCAGAAGCTTGTGAAGATAAACACAGTTGTTGACATGGCATGCAGTATCAATAGCTTCAGGCCAGAACATTCTTGGAGTCTTGTATTCATCAAGCATCGTCCGAGCCATCTCAATGAGTGTTCTGTTCTTGCGCTCCATGATGCCATCCTGCACTTTAGTCTTGTAGAGAATTATGTGCACCCATGTATATCTTGAGTAATCATCAACAATGACAAAGCCATAAAGACAAGCATTAGTGGTGAGAGTAGAGTAGTGAGTAGGGCCCAATAAGTCCATGTGTAGCAGCTCGAAGGGTTGAGATGTCGTCATGATTGTCTTCGAGGGATGCTTGGCCCTTGTCATCTTTCCAGCTTCACAGGCACCGCACAAGTGATCCTTCTTGAACTTGACGCCCTCAATGCCTATGACATGCTTCTTCTTTACGAGAGTGTGTAAGTTCCTCATGCCAGCATGCCCTAGCCTCTGATGCCAGAGCCAGCACTCTAAAGCTTTTGCTAGAAGACATACTGCAAGTTGCGGTCCTGCTGAGAAATCTAACATGTACAGATCATCTTTCCAGGACCCTTGAAAGACTAGAGACTTGTCAGATTCCATTAGTACAAGGCAATGATATTTTCCAAATATCACAATCATGTTCAAGTAACAAAGCATTAAGACAGGCATTAAGTTGAAACCAAGGGATTCAACAAGCATCACTTTGTCCATGTGCTGATCCTTTGAGATTGCAACTCTACCTAGACCCAATACCTTGCTTTTACCAGTGTCAGCAAATGTGATGTGACTCTTGTCAGATGGACGTAAGGTTGAGTCCATTAGAAGACTTCGATCACCAGTCATATGATTAGTGCATCCGCTGTCCATAATCCATTCTTAAGCATGAGGTGTCATACCCTACAGTACAGTTAGGGGGATAGGCTTCACCAAGATTATTGTGAAGCATAAATATTTGACGGGCAAGAGGATTATCAAAGCTCATATCAAGATTAGGACTGATAGGATGATTGGCAAGTGATTCAGGAACAAAATACATAGTAAGACCATTTGGGCATTTGATCTTGCGCCCTACAAGATGTTTTAGGTCCCCAGCAATAGCATCAGACGCCTTTGATTTCCGGCTGGAGACCTTTCCCTGCAAAAGAAAGTTAATTCTTCTTAACCACCCACATCTTCATAGGTGGCTTAGAAGCAATGAGTCTAAGTGTAGCATCTGAGAACTTCATCTTTGAAGCCCTAGCAAATAGTCTTGCATGAGGTGAATAGTACTCATATGAATAAGCAGAAAAGTTCTTAGTTTTATGAACCTAGCGGTTTGAAGAAACATGCTCATATTCATAACTCTGAGTATGGTTTCCCTGCAAAACATTGGCGTTAGGGTGACTCAGGTGAGTCCTTGCTACCTCTTGAGCACTGCGTTGGTTTTCCCCGAAGAGGAGAGGATGATGCAGCAAAGTAGCGTAAGTATTTCCCTCAGTTTTTGAGAACCAAGGTATCAATCCAGTAGGAGGCTACGCTCAAGTCCCTCGTACGTGCACAAAACAATAGCTCCTCGCAACCAACGCGATTAGGGGTTGTCAATTTCTTCACGGTCACTTACGAGAGTGAGATCTGATAGAGATGATAGCTAATATTTTTGGTATTTTTGATATAGAGATGCAAAGTGAAAAGTAAAAAAGCAATGTAAAAAAGCAAAGCAAGATTAAAGTGATGGAGATTGATATGATGAGAATAGACCGGGGGCCATAGGTTTCACTAGTGGCTTCTCTCAAGAGCATAAGTATTCTACGGTGGGTGAACAAATTACTGTTGAGCAATTGACAGAATTGAGCATAGTTATGAGAATATCTAGGTATGATCATGTATATAGGCATCACGTCTGAGACAAGTCGACCGACTCCTACCTGCATCTACTACTATTACTCCACTCATCGACCGCTATCCAGCATGCATCTAGAGTATTAAGTTAAAAACAGAGTAACACCTTAAGCAAGATGACATGATGTAGAGGGATAGTTTCATGCAATATGATAAAAACCCCATCTTGTTATCCTCGATGGCAACAATACAATACGTGCCTTGCCGCCCCTTCTGTCACTGGGAAAGGACACCACAAGATTGAACCAAAAGCTAAGCACTTCTCCCATGGAAAGAAAAACCAATCTAGTAGGCCAAACCAAACTGATAGTTCAAAGAGACTTGCAAAGATAACCAATCATACATAAAAGAATTCAGAGAAGATTCAAATATTATTCATAGATAGACTTGATCATAAACCCACAATCCATCAGTCTCAACAAACACACCGCAAAAAGAAGATTACATCGAATAGATCTCCACAAGAGAGGGGGAGAACATTGTATTGAGATCCAAAAAGAGAGAAGAAGCCATCTAGCTACTAACTATGGACCCGAAGGTCTGAGATAAACTACTCACACTTCATCGGAGAGGCTATGATGATGTGGAAGCCCTCGGTGATGACGGCCCTCTCCGGCGGAGCTCCGGAACAGGCCCCAAGATGGGATCTCGTGGATACAGAAGGTTGCGACGGTGGAATTAGGTTTTTGGCTCCTGTTCTGATCGTTTGGGGGTACGTAGGTATATATAGGAGGAAGGAGTACGTCGGTGGAGCACCGAGGGGCCCACGAGGCAGGGGGAGCGCCCTAGGGGGGCGCCCCACCCTTGTGACCGCCTCTTTTGTTCCTTGGCGCAGGGTCCAAGTCTCATGGATCATGTTCCATGAGAAAATCACGTTCCCGAAGGTTTTATTCCGTTTGGACTCCGTTTCATATTCTGTTTCTCCGAAACTCTGAAATTGGCAAAAAAACAGCAATTCTGGGCTGGGCCTCCGGTTAATAGGTTAGTCCCAAAAATAATATAAAAGTGGAAAATAAAGCCCAATATAGTCCAAAACAGTAGATAATATAGCATGGAGCAATCAAAAATTATAGATACATTGGGGACGTATCAGGCATCCCCAAGCTTAATTCTTGCTTGTCCTTGAGTAGGTAAATGATAAAAAGAGAATTTTTGATGCGGAGTGCTACTTGGCATAATTTCAATGTAAATCTTCTTAATTGTGGTATGAATATTCAGATCCAAAAGATTCAAGACAAAAGTTTATGTTGACATAAAAATAATAATACTTCAAGCATACTAACAAAGCAATTATGTCTTCTCAAAATAACATGGCCAAAGGAAGTTATCCCTACAAAATCATATAGTCTGGCTATGCTCTATCTTCACCACACAAAGTATTTAAATCATGCACAACCCCGATGACAAGCCAAGCAATTGTTTCATACTTTAACATTTTCAAAACTTTTTTGATCTTCACGCAATACATGAGCGTGAGCCATGGACATAGCAATTTATGTGGAATAGAATGGTGGTTGTGGAGAAGACAAGAAAGAGGGGAAGATAGTCTCACATAAACTAGGCGTATCAACGGGCTATGATATGCCCATCAATAGATATCAATGTGAGTGAGTAGGGATTGCCATGCAACGGATGCACTAGAGCTATAAGTATATATGAAAGCTCAACAAAAGAAACTAAGTGGGTGTGCATCCAACTTGCTTGCTCACGAAGACCTAGGGCAATTTGAGGAAGCCCATCATTGGAATATACAAGCCAAGTTCTATAATGAAAAATTCCCACTAGTATATGAAAGTGACAAAATGGGAGACTCTCTATCATGAAGATCATGGTGCTACTTTGAAGCACAAGTGTGGTAGAAGGATAGTAACATTGCCCCTTCTCTCTTTTTCTCTCATTATTTTTATTTTTTTATTTGGGCCTTTTCCCCTTTTTATGGCCTCTTTTTTTCTTTTTTTTTCTTTTTTCGTCCGGAGTCTCATCCCGACTTGTGGGGGAATCATAGTCTCCATCATCCTTTCCTCACTTGGGACAATGCTCTAAAAATGATGATCATCACACTTTTTATTTTTCTTACAACTCAACAATTACAACTCAATACTTAGAACAAAATATGACTCTATATGAATGCCTTAGGCGGTGTACCGGGATATGCAATGAATCAAGAGTGACATGTATGAAAGAATTATGAACGGTGGCTTTGCCACAAATACGATGTCCACTACATGATCATGCTAGCAATATGACAATGATGGAGCGTGTCATAATAAACGGAACGGTGGAAAGTTGCATGGAATATATCTCGGAATGGCTATGGAAATGCCATGATAGGTAGGTATGGTGGCTGTTTTGAGGAAGATATATGGTGGGTGTATGACACCGGCGAAAGGTGCGCGTTATTAGAGAGGCTAGCAATGGTGGAAGGATGGGAAAAAGTGCATATAATCCATGGGCTCAACATTAGTCATAAAGAACTCATATACTTATTGCAAAAATCTAGAAGTTATCAAAGCAAAGTATTATGCGCATGCTCCTAGGGGGATAGATTGGTAGGAAAAGACCATCGCTCGTCCCCGACCACCACTCATAAGGAAGACAATCAATAAATAAATCATGCTCCAACTTCATCACATAGCGGTTCACCATACATGCATGCTACGGGAATCACAAACTTTAACACAAGCATTTTTCAAACTCACAACTACTCAACTAGCATGACTCTAATATCACCATCTTCATATCTCAAAACAATTATCAAGCATCAATATTTTCTTAGTATTCAACGCACTCAAAAGAAAGTTTCACAAATCTTGAATACCAAGCATATTATTATTAAGCAATCTACCATGCTATTAGAGACTCTCAAAATAATCTAAGTGAAGCATGAGAGATCAATAGTTTCTTTAAAACAAATCCACCACCGTGCTCTAAAAGTTCTAAATGAAGCACATAGAGAAAAATTATAACGCTCAAAAGATTTAAGTGAAGCACATAGAGCAAAACTACATAGCTCAAAAGATATAAGTGAAGCACATAGAGTATTCTATCAAATTCTAATTCATGTATGGCTCTCTCAAAAGGTGTGTACAGCAAGGATGATTGTCGCACACTAACAAACAAATACACAAATAATACAAGACGCTCATATCATGTGGTGAATAAAAATATAGCTCCAAGTAAAATTACCGATGGAAGTAGACGAAAGAGGGGATGCCTTCCGGGGCATCCCCAAGCTTTGAATTTTTGGTGTCCGTGGATTATCTTGGGGGTGCCATGGGCATCCCCAAGCTTAGGCTCTTTTCACTCCTTGTTCCATAATCCATCAAAAGATTTCACCCAAAACTTGAAAACTTCACAACACAAAACTCAATAGAAATCTCGTGAGCTCCGTTAGAGAAAGAAAACAAAAGAGCACTTCAAGGTACTGTAATGAACTCATTATTTATTTATATTGGTGTTAAACCTACTGTATTCCAACTTCTCTATGGATTATAAACTATTTTACTAGCCATAGATTCATCAAAATAAGCAAACAACACAGGCAAAATAGAATCTATCAAAAACAGAACAGTCTATAGTAATCTATAACTAACGCAAACTTATGGAACTCCAAACAATCTACCAAAATAGGAAGACCTAAAAAATTTGTTTATTTATCAGAAGCAATTGGAATCAGTATTTTATCATGTTCTGGTGATTTTTAACAATTGTTTTCGTGAACAGAAAGTTTCTGGAAATTACAGCAAGATCAAATAACTATCATCCAAGAAGATCCTATAGGTTTAACTTGGGACAAACACTAATTAAAACACAAAACCACATCTAAACAGAAGGTAGATGGATTATTTATTCCTAAACAGAAGCAAAAAACAAAAAACTAAAATAAAATTGGGTTGCCTCCCAACAAGCGCTATCGTTTAACACCCCTAGCTAGGCATAAAAGCGAGGATAGATCTAGGTATTGCCATCTTTGGTAGGCAATCCATAAGTGGCTCTCATGATAGATTCATATGGCAATTTTATTTTCTTTCTAGGGAAGTGTTCCATACCCTTTTTTAATGGAAATTGAAATCTAATATTTCCTTCCTTCATATCGATAATTGCACCAACCATTCTAAGGAAAGGTCTACCAAGAATAATAGGGCAAGAAGGATTGCAATCTATATCAAGAACGATAAAATCTACGGGCACATAATTCCTATTTGCAACAATAAGAACATCATTAATTCTTCCCATAGGTTTTTTAATAGTGGAATCCGCAAGATGCAAGTTTAGAGAGCAATCATGAAAATCACGGAAATCTAGCAAATCACATAAAGTTTTGGGGATAGTGGAGACACTAGCACCCAAATCACACAAAGCATAAAACTCATGATCTTTAATTTTAATTTTAATAGTTGGTTCCCACTCATCATAGAGTTTTCTAGGGATAGAAACTTTCAACTCAAGTTTTTCTTCATAAGATTGCATCAAGGCATCAACAATATGCTCGGTAAAGGCTTTATTTTGACTATAAGCATGCGGAGAATTTAGCACAGATTGCAACAAGGAAATACAATCAATTAAAGAGCAACTTTCATAATTAAAGTCCTTGAAATCCAATATAGTGGGTTTAGCAACATCTAGGGTTTTATTTCTTTCAATCCCACTTTTATCAATTTCATCATCAAGATCTAAATACTCTGAATTTTTGGAATGCCTTCTAGGTAAAGGAAGATCATATTCAGTTTCATCAAGATTCATATTGCAAAACAAAGATTTAATAGGGGACACATCAATAACTTTTAGATCTTCATCTTGATTTTCATAGGAATTGGAAGAACACCCTTTAATAAAGGCATCTTTCGTAGCACGCATCCTAGCGGTTCTTTCCTTGCACTCATCAATGGAAATTCTCATGGCTTTGAGAGACTCATTGATATCATGCTTAGGAGGAATAGATCTAAGCTTTAAAGAATCAACCTCAAGAGAAATTCTATCAATGTTCCTAGCCAAATCATCAACTTTAAGCAATTTCTCTTCAAACAAAGCATTAACATTCTTTTGTGAATTCATAAACTCTTTGACACTATTCTCAAATTCAGAGGGCATCTTATTAAAATTTCCATAAGAGTTGTTGTACGAATTTCCATAATTATTAGAAGGATTACTAGGATAAGGCCTAGGATTAAAATTCCCTCTATACGCGTTGTTACCAAAATTATTCCTACCAACAAAATTCACATCCATAGATTCATTATTATTCTCAATCAAAGTAGACAAAGGCATGTCATTAGGATCAGAAGAAACACTCTTAGTAGCAAATAATTTCATAAGCTCATCCATCTTTCCACTCAAAACATTGATTTCTTCTATCGCGTGCACTTTTTTATTAGTAGATCTTTTAGTATTCCATTGAGAATAATTAACCATAATATTATCTAGGAGTTTAGTAGCATCTCCTAAAGTGATTTCCATAAAAGTGCCTCCCGCGGCCGAATCTAAAAGATTTCTAGAAGCAAAATTCAATCCGGCATAATTTTTTTGTATAATCATCCACAAATTCAAACCATGAGTAGGGCAATTAAGTATCATTAATTTCATTCTCTCCCAAGCTTGTGCAACATGTGCATGATCAAGTTGCTTAAAATTCATAATGTCATTTCTAAGAGAGATAATCTTAGCGGGAGGAAAATACTTAGAGATAAAAACATCTTTGCACTTGTTCCAAGAATCAATACTATTTTTAGGCAAAGACGAAAACCAAGCTTTAGCACGATCTCTAAGCGAAAAAGGAAATAGCTTCAATTTAACAACCTCATTATCGACATCTTTCTTCTTTTGCATATTACATAAATTAATGAAGCTATTCAGATGAGTAGCGGCATCTTCACTAGGAAGGCCGGCGAATTGATCTTTCATAACAAGATTCAATAAAGCAGTATTGATTTCACAAGATTCGGTATTGGCAAGAGGAGTAATCGGAGTGCTAAGGAAATCATTATTATTGGTATTGGTGAAGTCACACAGTTCTGTAGTATCTTGAGCCATCGCGACAAACAAGCAATCCAACACACGAGCAAACAGAAAGGCAAGCGAGAAAAAGGCAAACGGAAAGAGAGAAGGAGATTGGGGAAGAGAGGGCGAATAAAACGGCAAGGGTGAAGTGGGGGAGAGGAAAACGAGAGGCAAATGGCAACTAATGTAATGCGGGAGATAGGGATTGTGATGGGTACTTGGTATGTTAACTTTTTACGTAGACTCCCCGGCAACGGCGCCAGAAATTCTTCTTGCTACCTCTTGAGCACTGCGTTGGTTTTCCCCGAAGAGGAGAGGATGATGCAGCAAAGTAGCGTAAGTATTTCCCTCAGTTTTTGAGAACTAAGGTATCAATCCACTAGGAGGCTACGCTCAAGTCCCTCATACCTGCACAAAACAATAGCTCCTCGCAACCAATGCAATTAGGGGTTGTCAATCCCTTCACGGTCACTTACGAGAGTGAGATCTGATAGAGATGATAGATAATATTTTTGGTATTTTTGATATAGAGATGCAAAGTGAAAAGTAAAAGGCAAAGTGAAAAAGAAAAGCAAGATTAAAGTGACGGAGATTGATATGATGAGAATAGACCTGTGGGCCATAGGTTTCACTAGTGGCTTCTCTCAAGAGCATAAGTATTCTACGGTGGGTGTAAAAATTACTGTGGAGCAATTGACAGAATTGAGCATAGTTATGAGAATATATAGGTATGATCATATATATAGGCATCACGTCCGAGACAAGTAGACCGACTCCTGCCTGCATCTACTACTATTACTCCACTCATCGACCGCTATCCAGCATGCATCTAGAGTATTAAGTTAAAAACAGAGTAACGCCTTAATCAAGATGACATGATGTAGAGGGATAGTTTCATGCAATATGATAAAAACCCCATCTTGTTATCCTCGATGGCAACAATACAATACGTGCCTTGCTGCCCCTTCTGTCACTGGGAAAGGACACCGCAAGATTGAACCAAAAGCTAAGCACTTCTCCCATGGCAAGAAAAACCAATCTAGTAGGCCAAACCAAACTGATAGTTCGAAGAGACTTGCAAAGATAACCAATCATACATAAAAGAATTCAGAGAAGATTTAAATATTATTCATAGATAGACTTGATCATAAACCCACAGTTCATTGGTCTCAACAAACACACCGCAAAAAGAAGATTCCATCGAATAGATCTCCACTAGAGAGGGGGAGAACATTGTATTGAGATCCAAAAAGAGAGAAGAAGCCAACTAGCTAATAACTATGGACCCGTAGGTCTGAGGTGAACTACTCACACTTCATTGGAGAGGCTATGATGATGTAGAAGCCCTCCGTGATGACGACCCTCTCCGGCGGAGCTTCGGAACAGGCCCCAAGATGCGATCTCGTGGATACAGATGGTTGCGGCGGTGGAATTAGGTTTTTGGCTCCGTATCTGATCGTTTGGGGGTACGTAGGTATATATAGGAGGAAGGAGTACGTCGGTGGAGCAACAGGGGGCCCACGAGGCAGGGGGCGCCCCCCACCCTCGTGACCGCCTCTTTTGTTCCTTGGAGTAGGGTCCAAGTCTCCTGGATCATGTTCGGTGAGAAAATCATGTTCCCGAAGGTTTTATTTCGTTTGGACTCCGTTTGATATTATGTTTCTCCGAAACTCGAAAATAGGCAAAAAAACAGCAATGCTGGGATGGGCCTTCGGTTAATAGGTTAGTCCCAAAAATAATACAAAAGTGGAAAATAAATCCCAATATAGTCCAAAACAGTAGATAATATAGCATGGAGCAATCAAAAATTATAGATACGTTGGAGACGTATCAGTCATCTATCTGTATGAAGCCTTTGGACCATATGAAGCCTTTGGTCTGGGATTTGTCTTCTTCCCAGGTGGTATCATGATGACATTCACAGGAAGATTCTCAAAACAACTTTTGGGAACCCAGACCTTCTTCATAGGTGGCCCATTCCTGCAGTTAGTTCCAATATACCTGGCAAACACTTCACCATTTTGATTCTTAAACAGTTTATAGTTTGCATCAAAGGATTCATCAATGATAATAGGGTTAGCACAAGTGAAGCCAGATAAGGTGGATGGATCCACTGAAGGTCCCTTTGCAGCAACCCATGTGGTTTTGGGGTACTGCTCAGGCTTCTAGTAGGATCCATCAACATTCATTTTCCTCTCGAACACAACACCCTCTTTCCTAGGGTTTCGGTTCAGAATCTGCTTTTTGAGGACATTGCACAGTGTCTGATGCCCTTTGAGACTTTTGTACATCCCTGTTTCAAGCAATGTCTTCAAACTAGCATTTTCATCAGCAATAGTAGTGGTATCCTCAGCAGAGGGGTTAGTTACCACATCAAAAGTTGAAGATACTGCAATAGTAGCAGCAGTAGAACATTCAGCAACAGAAGTAGCATTATCAGGCTCAAGGCATTTTAGACATGGTGGTTCAAATCCTTCCTGAGCGGGACTGATCTGTTGAGCGCGAAATGACTCATTCTCTTTTTGAAGATCTTCATGAGCCGCTCTCAATTTCTCAAGCTCTTGCTTCCTTTGAAGATAATCATAGGAAAGCTTTTCATGAGTGGTTGAGAGCGTTTCATGACGACTTTCAAGTTCCTGGTACTTAACATGAAGATTTTTTATGTCTTCAATTAAGGACCGAGAATGGGTCATTTCCGCGTCCAACAGGTCATCGCTTTTGTCTAACAGTTTTTGAGTACGTTCCATAGCTTTCCGTTGTTCAGTTGCAATTTTAGCAATTGTTTTGTAGCTGGGTTTGAATTCACAATCAGAGTCATCTTCACTTGAAGTTTGAAAGAAAGCATCGCGTGATTTTACCTTGGCACCACGTGCCATGAAGCAGTAGGTGGGAGCAGAGTCGTCCTTGTCATTAGCGTCGGCATTGGTGACGAGGCCATTGTCTTCAGTGTTGAAGATAGACTTGGCAATGTAGGCTGTAGCTAGAGCCAAACTTGCAACGCCAGAGTCAGACTCCTCCTCAGACTCCACCTCCGCCTCCTCAGAAGCAGACTCCTCCTCTGAATCCATCTCCTTGCCAACTGATACGTCCATTTTGCATCATGCTTTTATATCGATATTTATTGCATTATGGGCCGTTATTTCACAATATGTCACAATACTTATGGCTATTCTCTCTTATTTTACAAGGTTTACATAAGGAGGGAGAATGCCGGCAGCTGGAATTCTGGGCTGGAAAAGGAGAAAATATTAGAGACCTATTCTGCGCAACTCCAAAAGTCCTGAAACTCCACGGAATATCTTAAAATAAATAAAGAAAAATCCTCGCCAAAGATGAAGTCCAGGGGGCCCACACCCTGCTCACGAGGGTGGGGGGCGCTTCCCCCTCCTAGGGCGCGCCCCCTACCTCGTGGGCCCCCTGGTGGGTCTCCGACGTCCATCTTCTGCTATATGAAGTCTTTCGATGAGAAAAAATAGGAAGCAATCTTTCGGGACGAGACTCCGCCGCCACGAGGCGGAACCAAGGCGGAACCGATCTAGAGCTCCGGCTGAGCTATTCTGCCGGGGATACTTCCCTCCGGGAGGGGGAAATCATCACCATCGTCATCACCAATGTTCCTCTCATCGGGAGAGTGCAATTTCCATCAACATCTTCACCAGCACCATCTCATCTCCAAACCCAAGTTCATCTCTTGTATCCAATTCTTGTCTCGAAGTCCGGGATTGGTGCTAGTAGGTTGCTAGTAGTGTTGATTACACCTTGTAGTTGATGCTAGTTGGTTTATTTGGTGGAAGATCATATGTTCAGATCCTATATGCATATTATTATCCCTCTGATTATGAACATGAATATGCTTTGTGAGTAGTTACGTTTGTTCCTGAGTACAAGGGAGAAGTCTTGCTATTAGTAGTCATGTGAATTTGGTATTCATTTGATATTTTGATAAGATGTATGTTGTCTAGCCTCTAGTGGTGTTATGTGAACGTCGACTACATAACACTTCATCATTATTTGGGCCTAGAGGAAGGCATTGGGAAGACATAAGTAGATGATGGGTTGCTAGAGTGACAGAAGCTTAAACCCTAGTTTATGCGTTGCTTCGTAAGGGGCTGATTTGGATCCATATGTTTCATGCTATGGTTAGGTTTACCTTAATACTTTTGTTGTAGTTGCGGATGCTTGCAATAGAGGTTAATCATAAGTGGGATGCTTGTTCAAGTAATAACAGCACCCAAGCACCGGTCCACCCACATATCAAATTATCAAAGTACCGAACGCGAATCATATGAACGTGATGAAAACTAGCTTGACGATATTCCCATGTGTCCTCGGGAGCGCTTTTCCTATTATAAGAGTTTGTTCCGGCTTGTCCTTTGCTACAAAAAGGATTGGGCCACCTTGCTGCACTTTATTTACTTTAGTTACTTGTTGCTCGTTACAATTTACCTTGTCACAAAACTATCTGTTACCACTTATTTCAGTACTTCCAGAGAATACCTTGCTGAAAACTGCTTATCATTTCCTTCTGCTCCTCGTTGGGTTCGACACTCTTACTTATCGAAAGGACTACGATAGATCCCCTATACTTGTGGGTCATCAATACTCTTTTCTGGCGCCGTTGTCGGGGAGTGTAGCGCCTTTGGTAGGTGGAATTTGGTAAGGAAAAATTTATATAGTGTGCTGAAATATACTGTCACTTGTTACTATGGAAAGTAATTCTCTGAGGGGCTTGTTCGGGGTATCTTCGCCCCGTCCAGTGGAGCAAAGAGTTGCTCCTCAACCTACTGAACCTATTGAAAATTAAACTCCTTTTGAATTTCCTTCGAGTATGATGGAAAGACTGCTAGCTAACTCTTTTGCAGGAGATGGAACAAAGCATCCTGATGAGCACTTATTATATGTGGATGAAATTTGTGGATTATTTAAGCTTGCAGGTGTACCCGATGATGTTGCTAAAAAGAAGGTCTTTCCTTTATCTTTGAAGGAAGACGCATTGATATGGTATAGGCTATGTGATACGAGATCGTGGGACTATAAAAGATTGAAATTGGAATTTCATCAAAAGTATTACCCTATGCATCTTGTTCATTGTGATCGCAATTATATATATAATTTCTGGCCTCGCGAAGGAGAAAGCATCGCTCAAGCTTGGGGGAGGCTTAAATCAATGTTATATTCATGCCCCAATCATGAGCTCCCGAGAGAAATAATTATGCAAAGTTTTTATGCTCGGCTTTCTGAAAACAATCGCACCATGCTCGATACTTCTTGTGCTGGCTCTTTTATGATGAAGACTATTGAATTTAGATGGAACTTATTGGATAGAGTAAAACGCAACTCTGAAGATTGGGTCCTCGAAGAAGGTAAGGAGTCAGGTATGACACCTAAGTTTGATTGTGTTAAATCTTTTATGGATACCGATATTTTCCGTAAGTTTAGCACTAAATATGGACTTGACTCTGAGATAGTAGCTTCTTTCTGTGAATCTTTTGCTACTTATGTTGATCTCTCTAAGGAGAAGTGGTTTAAATATCATCCTCCTATAGAAGTAAAAGTAGCTGCACCTATTAAAGTTGAATAAAAGACTGTCACTTATAATGATCCTATTGTTCATACTGCTTATGTCGAGAAACCACCTTTCCCTGTTAGAGTAAAGGATCATGCTAAAGCTTCAATTGTTGTTCGTAAAAGCAATATTAGAACTTATACACCTCCTGAGCAAGTTAAAGTAGAACCTAATATTGCTATTGTTAAAGATCTCTTGTCTGATAATATTGATGGGCATGTTATTCAATTTTGTGGTGAAGCTGCTAGAGTTGCTAAGCCTTGTGATAAAGATAAACATAGACCTGTGGTAGGCGTGCCTGTTATTTCTGTTAAAATAGGAGATCATTATTATCATGGCTTATGTGATATGGGTGCTAGTGCTAGTGCCATACCTATTGACTTATATAAAGAGATTATGCATGACATTGCACCTGTTGAGTTAGAAGATATTGATGTTACAATTAAACTTGCCAATAGAGACACTATTTCACCAATTGGGATTGTTAGAGATGTTGAAGTCTTGTGTGGCAAAACTAAATATCCTGTTGATTTTGTTGTTCTTGGTCATGCTGGATTTTATAGGAGGTTCATTAAGGACTTCCCAAAAATTTCTCGGCCTCTGACTAATATATTGCAAAAAGATATACCATTTGTCTTTGATGATGATTGTGTAGAAGCATTTGAAATACTTAAGAAAGCATTAGTCTCTGCACCTGTTGTTCAACCACCTGATTGGAATTTACCCTTTGAAATTATGTGTGATGCTAGTGATTATGCTGTAGGTGCTGTTTTAGGGCAAAGAGTTGATAAGAAATTAAACCTTATCCATTATGCTAGTAAGACCCTAGACAATGCTCAAAGAAATTATGCTACTACTGAAAAAGAACTTTTAGCAGTTGTATTTGCTTGTGATAAGTTTAGGCACTATATTGTCGATTCTAAAGTAACTATTCACACTGATCATGCTGCTATTAAATATCTTATGGAAAAGAAAGATGCTAAACCTAGACTTATTAGATGGGTTCTCTTGCTACAAGAATTTGATTTGCATATTGTTGATAGAAAGGGAGCTGAGAACCCCGTTGCAGACAACTTATCTAGGTTAGAAAATGTTCTTGATGACCCACTACCTATTAATGATAGCTTTCCTGATGAACAATTAAATGTTATAAGTACTTCTCGTAGTACTCCATGGTATGCTGATTATGCTAATTATATTTTTGCTAAGTTTATACCATCTAGCTTCACATACCAACAAAAGAAAAAGTTTTTCTATGATTTGAGGCATTACTTTTGGGATGACCCACATCTTTATAAAGAAGAAGTAGATGGTGTTATTGGACGTTGTGTACCTGAGCATGAATAGGAACAGATCCTACGCAAGTGCCACTCCGAAGCTTATGGAGGACACCACGCTGGAGATAGAACTGCACATAAGGTATTGCAATCCGGTTTTTATTGGCCTACTCTCTTCAAGGATGCCCGTAAGTTTGTCTTGTCTTGCGATGAATGCCAAAGAATTGGTAATATTAGTAGACGTCAAGAAATGCCTATGAATTATTCACTTGTTATTGAACCGTTTGATGTTTGGGGCTTTGATTATATGGGACCTTTTCCTGCCTCTAATGGATACACTCATATTTTGGTTGATGTTGATTACGTTACTAAGTGGCTAGAATCTATTCCAACTAGTAGTGCTGATCATAACACCTCTATTAAAATGCTTAAGGAAGTTATTTTTCCGAGGTTTGGAGTCCCTAGATACTTAATGACTGATGGTGGTTCACACTTTATTCATGGTGCTTTCCGTAAAATGCTTGCTAAATATGATGTTAATCACAGAATTGCATCTCCTTATCACCCGCAGTCTAGTGGACAAGTAGAGTTGAGTAATAGAGAGCTCAAATTAATTTTGCAGAAGACTGTTAATAGGTCTAGGAAGAATTGGTCCAAGAAACTTGATGATGCATTATGGGCATATAGAACCGCATATAAAAATCCTATGGGTATGTCTCCGTATAAAATGGTTTATGGAAAAGCATGTCACCTACCTCTCGAATTAGAACATAAGGCATATTGGGCTATTAAAGAGCTCAACTATGATTTCAAACTTGCCGGTGAGAAGAGGTTATTTGATATTAGCTCACTTGATGAATGGAGAACCCAAGCATATGAAAATGCCAAGTTGTTTAAAGAAAAAGTTAAAAGATGGCATGACAAAAGGCTACAAAAGCGTGAGTTTAATGTAGGTGATTATGTATTGCTATACAACTCTCGTTTAAGATTTTTTGCAGGAAACCTTCTATCTAAATGGGAAGGCCCCTATGTTATCGAGGAAGTCTATCGTTCTGGTGCAATAAAAATCAACAACTTTGAAGGCACAAATCCGAAGGTGGTAAACGGTCAAAGAATCAAACATTATATCTCAGGTAATCCCATAAATGTTGAAACCAATATTATTGAAACCGTAACCCCGGAGGAATACATAAGGGACACTTTCCAAAACGTTTCAGACTCCGAAAAGGAATAGGTATGTGGTACGGTAAGTAAACCGACTCCAAAACAATTTTTAAGGCAATATCTCTCCGTTTTGGAATATTTAGAAAAATAGAAAAATAAATGGCAGTCCGGGAAGGACACGAGGGCCCCACGAGGGTGGTGGGCGCCCCCCTGCCTGGGCGCGCCCCCTACCTCGTGAGCACCTCGTGTGCCCTCTGGATTCCGTTTTCTTGCACGATACGTATTTTGGTCGGTAAAAATTCACTATATATTCTCCCGAAGGTTTTGACTCCTGTATCACGCAAATATCCTCTGTTTTCGTTTCGAGTTGTTGTTGCTGCAGATTAAGTGCAAGATGTCTTCTCAAGAGTCAGTCGGGGAGAGCCGGGTATCTAATCCGGCACCGGAGCCAAGAGCAAACAGCGACGCTGACCACTTTGGGCGAGCAACGGAGGAAGAGATGGAGGCTGACTTGATGAGGGTAGATGCCATGGAGGATCAAGAAGTCACCTCTCGCTTCCGAGCTGGATTCACGATGGGGGAACTACAGAGCTCAGCTATTCCAAACTCGGTTATCCCTTCCAATGTTATATTTCTTTCTTATGAAAATATGAAGAGGAGTGTCACTTGTTCTCCCGCAGCTATGCAACACCCTTGGGTGCAAGGAACTTTAGCTGTCACAGGAAAGCTTCGTAAGGAAATAATGGAACTCAAGCAGCAAGTCAATAAGCTCGAGGAGGAGAACCGCATCCTGAGGGGAATCATCGCTAAGAATATTACACCAACAACAAAGAAGGAGGCATAATCACTTGGGTATGGGCACTCCCCTTGGCAACTGCCAAGCTTGGGGGAGGTGCCCCGATATCGTATCACAATCACAACTCCTATCTTTACCGTTTTTCTTAGTTCGATCCTATTAGTAGTATCTTGATCTAGTAGAATAAAGTCTTTGGCATGATCTAGTTTTGAGTTTTGCTTTATGATCTCTCTTTGTAATTGAGTCCATGTGCTATATATAATAAAGATTAGTGTTGAGTCAAGGGCCTGATTATTTTTCCATGATCTTGGGTGAGTAAAAGAAAAGAAGAAAAAGAATAAAAAAGGGGGAGAACAAAGAGTTCATATTGATCTTATTGAGAGTAATGACTTCACATAGAAAGAGTATGATGATTAAAAGTTGTTGGGAGTTGACACACATAGCTTTGGTCATCGTTGCAATTAATAGGAAGTAATAAGGAAAGAGAGGTTTCACATATAGATATATTATCATTGACATCTTTTATGATTGGAAGCACTCATTAAAATATGACATGCTAAAGAGTTGATGTTGGACAAGGAAGACAACGTAATGAGTTATGTCTTTCTTATATCTGAGATAAAGTATATGTTGTCATGGATCCTCTAACTTGTTGAGCTTGCCTTTCCCCCTCATGCTAACCAAATTCTCAGCACTAAGTAGAGATACTTCTTGTGCTTCCAAACACCCTTAAACCAGTTTTGCCATGAGAGTCCACCATATCTACCTATGGATTGAGTAAGATCCTTCAAGTAAGTTGTCATCGGTGCAAAGCAATAAAAATTTCTCTTAATATGTATGATTGATTGGTGTGGGAGGAATAAGCTTTATACGATCTTGTGATGTGGAAGTAATAAAAGCGACGGACTGCATAATAAAGGTTCACATCACAAGGGGCAATATAAAGTGACGTTCTTTCGCATTGAGATTTTATGCATCCAACCATAAAAGCGCATGGCAAACTCTGCTTCCCTCTGCGAAGGGCCTATCTTTTATTATTATCTTCTACCTTATGCAAGAGTCATGGTGATCTTCACCTTTTCTTTTTCATTTTATCCTTTGGCAAGCTCGGCATGTTGGAAAGAACATGATATATATATATATATAGTTGGATGTAGGGGAGCATGAACCATTATTGTTGACATTACCCTTGAGGTAAAAGGTTGTGGGGCAAAACTATAAGCCCCTATCTTTCTCTGTGTCCGATTAAAACTCCGTAACCACAAGTATCGCGTGAGTGTTAGCAATTATGAAGGACCAGATGATAGTTGAGTATGTGGACTTGCTTTTAAGCTCTGACATAGACTCTTTCTGATGTTATGATAAATTGCAATTGCTTCAATGACTGAGATTATAGTTTGTTGGAGCCCAATAAGGTTTATGATTCATACTTTTGTATTGTGAGTAGATCATCGCTTGAACATAAGTAATCAAATGACAAAATCTATATATGTTGTTGTTATGAGAATAATCATGATGCCTTCATGTCCGTATTTTATTTTTATCGACGCCTCTACCTCTAAACATGAGGACATATTTATTGTTATCGGCTTTTCGCTTGAGGACAAACGAGGTCTAAGCTTGGGGGAGTTGATACATCCATTTTGCATCATGCTTTAATATCGATATTTATTGCATTATGGGCTGCTATTTCACAATATGTCACAATACTTATGGCTATTCTCTCTTATTTTACAAGGTTTACATAAGGAGGGAGAATGCTGGCAACTGGAATTCTGGGCTGGAAAAGGAGCAAATATTAGAGACCTATTCTGCGCAACTCCAAAAGTCCTGAAACTCCATGGAATATCTTAAAATAAATAAAGAAAAATCCTCGCCAAAGATGAAGTCCAGGGGGCCCGCACCCTGCTCATGAGGGTGGGGGCGCGCCCCCCTACCTCGTGGGCCCCCGTGTGGGTCTCCGACGTCCATCTTCTGCTATATGAAGTCTTTCTATGAGAAAAAAATAGGAAGCAATCTTTCGGGACGAGACTCCGCCGCCACGAGGCGGAACCAATCTAGAGCTCCGGCAGAGCTGTTCTGCCGGGGATAATTCCCTCCGGGAGGGGGAAATCATCACCATCGTCATCACCAATGCTCCTCTCATCGGGAGAGGGCAATCTCCATCAACATCTTCACCAGCACCATCTCATCTCCAAACCCTAGTTCATCTCTTGTATCCAATTCTTGTCTCGAAGTCCGAGATTGGTGCTAGTAGGTTGCTAGTAGTGTTGATTACTCCTTGTAGTTGATGCTAGTTGGTTTATTTGGTGGAAGATCATATGTTCAGATCCTATATGCATATTATTATCCCTCTGATTATGAACATGAATATGCTTTGTGAGTAGTTACGTTTGTTCCTGAGGACAAGGGAGAAGTCTTGCTATTAGTAGTCATGTGAATTTGGTATTCGTTTGATATTTTGATAAGATGTATGTTGTCTAGCCTCTAGTGGTGTTATGTGAACGTCGACTACATAACACTTCACCATTATTTGGGCCTAGAGGAAGGCATTGGGAAGTAATAAGTAGATGATGGGTTGCTAGAGTGACAGAAGCTTAAACCCTAGTTTATGCGTTGCTTCGTAAGGGGCTGATTTGGATCCATATGTTTCATGCTATGGTTCGGTTTACCTTAATACTTTTGTTGTAGTTGCGGATGCTTGCAATAGAGGTTAATCATAAGTGGGATGCTTGTTCATGTAAGAACAGCACCCAAGCACCGGTCCACCCACATATCAAATTATCAAAGTACCGAACGCGAATCATATGAACGTGATGAAAACTAGCTTGACGATATTCCCATGTGTCCTCGGGAGCGCTTTTCCTATTATAAGAGTTTGTTCCGGCTTGTCCTTTGCTACAAAAAGGATTGTGCCACTTTGCTGCACTTTATTTACTTTTGTTACTTGTTACTCGTTACAATTTACCTTGTCACAAAACTATCTGTTACCACTTATTTCAGTACTTGCAGAGAATACCTTGCTGAAAACTGCTTATCATTTCCTTCTGCTCCTCGTTGGGTTCGACACTCTTACTTATCGAAAGGACTACGATAGATCCCCTATACATGTGGGTCATCACCAACAAAAGCAAGAGCCTTGCCAGACGAGCTCTTCTTGTGAGATGAATACTTGGACGAAGACTTGGAAGAAGACTTTGAGGATTTCTTCTTCTTCTCGTCATCAGAATCATATTCCTTGCTCTTCTTCTTGTTGTTGTTCTCATTGTCCCACTGTGGACATTCAGAGATGTAATGTCCAGGTTTCTTACACTTGTGACATGTTCTTTTCTTGTAATCATGAGTGGAAGCTTCATCATTTGTTGAGCTGGATCGTGAAGACTTTCTGAAGCCCTTCTTCTTAGTGAACTTCTGAAACTTCTTCACAAGCATAGCAAGCTCCTTTCCAATGTCTTCAGGATCATCAGAACTATAGTCAGATTCTTCTTCAGATGAGGAAACAGCTTTTGCCTTCAAAGAGCGAGTTCGGCCATAGTTGGGACCATAGATATCTCTTTTCTCAGATAGCTGGAACTCATGTGTGTTGAGCCTCTCAAGTATGTCAGACGGATCAAGTGTCTTGAAGTCAGGGCGTTCTTGTATCATCAGGCCAAGTGTATCGAACGAGCTGTCGAGTGATCTCAGCAGTGTCTTGACGATTTCATGCTTGGTGATCTCAGTGGCGCCGACAGCACGAAGCTCATTTGTGATGTCAGTGAGGCGATCAAACGTGAGCTGGACATTCCCATTGTCGTTTCTCTTGAAGCGGTTGAATAGGTTGCGAAGAACACTGATCCTTTGATCTCTCTGGGTTGAGACGCCTTCGTTGACCTTGGAGAGCCAGTCCCAGACTAGTTTCGACGTTTCCAGAGCACTCACACGGCCATACTGTCCTTTGGTCAGATGACCACAGATGATGTTCTTGGCAGTAGAATCCAGTTGAATGAACTTCTTGACATCGGCAGGGGTGACACCTTCACCAGTCTTGGGAACACCATTCTTGACGACATACCAGAGGTCGACATCAATGGCTTCAAGATGCATGCGCATCTTATTCTTCCAGTAAGGATATTGAGTTCCATCGAAGACAGGGCAAGCAGCGGAGACTTCAATTATCCCTGCAGTCGACATAGCTAAAACTCCAGGTGGTTAAACCGAATCACACAGAACAAGGGAGTACCTTGCTCTGATACCAATTGAAAGTGCTAGTTATCGACTAGAGGGGGGTGAATAGGCAATTTTTATGAAAGTCTTCAAAACATGAGAGTTTTGAAGACAAACAATAGAAATGAACCTATTGATATGCAGCGGAAGGTAGACTACACTAAGCAAGCCATAGTCAAGTATTCAATGAAGTGAAAGCACGAAGACTAATAGCAGCTAGGTAGTAAAGATCAGGATGGAAGATAGTATGAAGCCAAACAGTGATAGTAGTCACACAGTGAAGTCAAACAAGTAGTGCAAGTAGGCAATGACTTCATGAAGACAAACTGTAAGTAAAGAGAGGGAGAGGATAGAACCAGTCACTTGGTGAGGACACAAGATTTGTTGGACCAGTTTCAGTTGCTGTGACAACTGTACATCTGGTTAGGGAGGCTGAGATTCAACTCAGAAGACCACGTCTTCATCTTATTCCCCTTGAGCTAAGGACACCCAGTCCTCGCCCAATCTCTCTGGTAAGTCTTCAAGGTAGACTTCCAAACCTTCACAGAGTTCGTTCACCGGCGATCAACAATGACTCTTGGATGCTCAGAACGCGACGCCTAACCGGCTGGAGGATTCACGGTCCTCAAGTGTAACAAGTCTTCAGGTCACGCGGACAGAAAGATTTCAGTGATGCCTAACACTCTTTGGCTCTAGGTGTTTGGGCTTTGTCCTCACAAGGATTTCTCTTTCTCAAAAGCTACGGAGGTGGGTTGCTCTCAAACGACAAAAGCCGTGCACTAACTCTGAGCAGCCACCAATATATCGTGTAGGGGGTGGGCTATTTATAGACACTAGGCAACCTGACCTGATTTGTCCGAAATGACCCTGGGTCACTAAGGAACTGCCACGTGTTCCAACGGTCAGATTTCAAACACACGCGGCAACTTTACTTGGGCTACAAGTAAAGCTGACTCATCCGACTCTGGATAAGATTTGCTCTCATTGTCTTCGCTCGAAGACATAGGATTTGGTTGAGCATCACTTCAGTCACTCTGACTTTGTTCACTGGGACCCCACTTAACAGTACGGTGGTTCCTATGACTCAACAAAGAAGAAAAGGAAACAACGAAACAACTAAGTCTTCGTGCTCCATAGTCTTCACGCGATGTCTTCTCATGTCATAGTCTTCAATGTGAATATCTTCACATACCACCATTGTCTTCAATGTCTTCATACATTTTTAGGGGTCATCTCCGGTAGGTAAACCGAATCAATGAGGGACTACTACCTGTGTTATCCTGCAATTCTCACAAACACATTAGTCCCTCAACCAGCTTTGTCGTCAATACTCCAAAACCAACTAGGGGTGGCACTAGATGCACTTACACCTACTCGTGCACTCGCCCGGTCCATGAGTAACGCTCGATGGTGGTCGGCTCCGGCTCCGCCTTGGCCTTGACAGGGGACGGCGGCCTCAACGGCGGCACGACGCAGTCGCCGGCCACGGAGAGCGCCACGGCCTCGGCCATGCGCGCCTGTTACACCTTGTGCTGCTCCTCCTCCTCGCTTTCACGGAGGACTGCCGCCTGGTAGCGGCCTCCTCCTCCTGGTCCTCGTCGCGCACGACGAGTGGCGGCGGCGGGGAGCCATGCCGCACGTCGCGGATGCTGTGCCTCCTGGCCTTCTCGTGCTCGAAGGCGAACCATTGCTCCCAAGCGGGAGAGTCGAACGCGTAGGCGGGGTCGCTGCTGCTTCAGCGTCAGCAGCTGCCGCCGGCGCCGCACCTTCTCCGCGTGCGCTTGCACCGACCACGGTGCCGCCGGCACTGGGATCCTCTCCGGATCCAAGTGCCAGTCGTGTGCCAGCGTCACGTCGGGGTAGGGGAGGGGGACGCGATGCTCCCAGTGCCACTTCGCCTGGTGCACTGAAACGCTGATGCGCCGGCGGGAAGACGCCGGCAGAGGCGAGGGGAGCGCGCGGGAAGGGTCGACGGGGGCCTTGCCCTTGCCCTTGCCGAAGAATAAGCCCATTGTGGTGGCTAGAGTTTATCGCCGACGGGGGAGCACAGTGGGTGGTGAGATGGGGATGGGGGCTTCTGAAAGCGGATGAGGATGATCCCCCACCGCACGCTCAAATTAAAAAAGGCCGGCCGTTAGTGTGTGCCTGCGATGGGCGGTCGTCATAAATAAAGATGCCCGCGGTAATTGGGGCGGCCGCCAAGTAGGGACGTGGTGGACATCGAGAGGACGCACGGCGAGTCCGCTTTGCGTCTGCGCCGAAGCATTTATGCTGTAAATTTGGGACGCAAATGGATCGCGCGGACGTGAAGCGGTCGCATTTTGGAATGGGTCGGCGCGCTGCACCAGCACTATTCTCGGTCGTTTTGTTAATGGTATGCCAGTGTGTGATACGACGACGACGAGGCAGCACGAAACTAGGCATCGCCGCGTGGCGGCCCCTATGTACAGCATGTGTGCATTGTGAACCGACAAGGAACATGGCGGCTTCGTGCCTGCGGGCTACTAGTGCATCTGTGCAAATGGGTATAGGTTCCTCGTGCCTCGCCCCTTTTCATTTCCATTTTCGGAAACAGAAAAAGCTCCATGTCGCTTTGGGTGCCAATTATTGGTTGATCGTGGCATGTGCAAGAGACCAAGGGTGCTACAGTATGTCGAGAGCGCGCCCAACATGCCGCAGCAGTGATCGATTCGTCCTGTACATGCCTCCACCTACCCTACCCTACCCTTTTGCCTCCTTCATCCTCATCTCCGTCGCCAATGGAAGCCACTAGCACCCGACGTGCGTGCGTGCATGCATGCGCAGCCAGAGCTACTAGCAATTCATTTCCAAATTATTAGCCTACACCGACGTACGTGAGTGCTGATCAGTGCTTTGCTTTGGTCGGCAGTACTACTCGCGCGATCGATCGATCAACACGTACATGCTTCCCCACGTGGAAGCTTTGGACATTCCCATTGTATACACTGCGCACACACACACACACACACACACACACACGTATCACGTAGTAATATGTGCTTGTGCGTGTTCCATTCCTTATGGCCTAAGCTTACGCGGCGGCGCAGTGCGTCAAGGAAAGAAGAAAGAAATATTCGATCAGGCGTGGGGGGGTGCAAAGTTTGGAGAAATGCGCGCGGAATCTCTGGCAAGTATATTTTAAATGCACGTATGCGTGGTACGTGGAGTACCAACCCCCAAAGGCAACTAAAAGAAAGGCGATCTGCTATAGTTCGTTCCCGCGGCATGATTATTCTTGACCCTTGAGCCAGCATCGACGTGACGCCGCTGTCGCTTCGATTTGCCCGGCTGCCGGGACACCTTTCGTGCCCGGAGAGCTCTGAGCTGAGCTCTCACCAAAATCTTGTGAAAGCTGAGTGATTTGCACGATGAAACGATTGTGTCTGCGCGTCCGTCATCAGAGGTTTATAACATGTTTTAGAAATAATCACCGTGGGGTATGCAGCCAACGTATGCTAACACTGTTCAACTCTCAATAAGGTTATACAAGTAAGTTTGTGAGATATCAATGATAACCAAGTTACGTTACGGTGGGTACTCGTGAAAACAATGTTTTGAAGCTTTGAAAAAAATTCTAAATCAAGAATAAAGTATGTTAAGAAGGTGATACTCTATCAGCATGTTAAGACTTAAGTTACAACTTAAATGATTGGTGAATAAAATTATTGGTACAAGTTATTTATTTATTGCAAGGAAACCTATGTAGAAGCCAAGTCTAAAAGTTTCCAGTAATACTAAAAACAATACCGGTAATCCACTTCTGAGCCCAGGCTCAGCTGCACCCGCCCTGACGAAAAAAATCAAAACAAATACTAGAAATATTAAAAAATTCAAAAAATTTATGTGTGGTAGATAATTTGATGCGTGAGGTTTGCCCCAATTTTCAAATCATTTGAACATCTGAGCAGCTCTCGGCAAAAAAGACAAATCGGGGGTCTGTAAAACTGTTTACTGTTCGTGCACTGTTCTGACCCGATTTATCTTTTTTGCTGAGGGCTGCTCAGATGTCCAAATGATCTAAAACTTGGAGCAAACCTCACACATCAAATTATCTACTACACACAAAACAATTGATTTTTTTTGAATTTTTCTAGTATTTGTTTTGATTTTTTTTCTGACCGGGTACAGATGAGCCTGGGCACCGAATCGCCGCACTGAAACAATACAGTATGCTCTTAGGGTGCCGTTCTATTAGCATGTGAAACTCATAAGTTCAAGCATAAGTTCATTAATGAGTTATTAAAATAATATTCAGCAATGAATATTGACGTTTAGTGTTCTGCACAATTTATAGTTGAGTTTGTTATTTCCATATCTCAAAAAAAAAATTGTGTTTGAACTTGAAATTCCACATGCTAATAAGATATCACCTTCTTAACATATTGTGTGTGTTTTTTTGATTTTTTTTCCAAGCTTCAAACCATATTTGTCACGTGGTTCTCATCAGTTTCCACCAGATATTCTCTCAAAGAAGGAGCATGCATTTAATTTGATATGTGATTTGGCATCTCCCTTAGCATCTTCAGGAAGTTTGGAGATGGATTTAACAATTTAGCCACATAGATATAGGTATAGCTATGCTATTATATGCTGATTAGTGGAGGTCTATCATGTCGGAGATTAGCCATTGATCAATATTCCAAATTCCATTGGCCGGCTAGATGTTTGTTCAATTTTTGTCATTCAACATTGCGGATTATCCTTCCTTTTGGATCGAAAGAATTTATTCTTAATGAGGTTAGTATTCACATGGGTCATGAAAATTGACTACCACGGGGCACTATAGCTCCTCCGAATCAATAGAGACATATGATCTCTTTGACCAATGTCCAATTATTTATTGGTCACTATCTTGCAAACATAGTGCCGATTGCTTTGTTTCACTAGTGATGGCTGTTATGAAAAAGATATTATATTTAAGTTCACTTCTGCTAGCTTTATGTAATTGCAAATAACTTGTAGTTGCAGACACCTTCAATTATTCTGCTTCTTAACGCTAATTGCTATGGGTAGGTGCCACAGCAACATGATCAATGCCAACATTTCTCCAAAGGAAGTGGAAACAGAATTGGTCAAAAGAGGGGCAGCTGGTTGGGGATTAAAGAGGTTAGGCATCACCTTCAAAGTAAACTACCATGCTTCAGATGAGTAGCTAGGGTCTTTTCACATTTCCACCTTAGATTCCAAGTCAGTGTCACAATCATATTAGTTACTTTTCAATATGGGGTAAAAGAGAGTAGCTTTAAGTCTTTCACTAACTCAAAAGATGGATTTTGTCTCCAACTTTCGGTCATCTTTATTTTAATTCTAAATGTATTAAAAATCATGGTTCCTTTGTCATGCCGACTCCTCTACAAATGTAGCTTGGCACCATACGAAAAACATAAAATGACCCAGGGTCAATTGGTGTTTTCTTAAGAAAAAAAAGATAAAATGCATTTTGAAAATTTATGAAATTATTATTTTGAAGAAGTACATATACATTCTCATTGTATATTCAGTAAATTTTACAAACATGTTCCTTTGAGGGCTACACAAAAGTAACAAGTATGTGAATATATGATGGATCTACTCTTCAATACTATATATAGATCCAGACATTTATTGTTGTGCGGCACACAAATGAATTTTTTTATATGGTATGCAGATCTCATCTGCATGTACGTGCATGTGAGGTCTTTTCGAAAAATTATGACAATTTAAGTTTGTCTCCTAGTGACCCAGAAGCCAAAACGGTTCAACAGGTACTATGTGTGATGTGTCTACGTTCACTACTTAGTTATTCTATGGGTTTAAAATATATAATCCCTCCGGTTCCTGAAAGTTGCCATTTAGGATATAAATGTTGTCATACTTTCAATTTTTTCACTACTAATATCTATAAATATAGTTTGATTTTACACTTGAAAATCATGTATGTGAATTTCTCAAATAGTAGTGTTAGAAGATAGAATTATTTTTTGTTTTACAAATATAGTAACAGAAATTAGTGGTCAAAATTTTGTTTTTAAAAATTGTGTCATTGTTCACAACTACAAGTTTTAGCAAACAGAAGGATGCTAGAGGATTGTCTAAGTTCACTAGTTTAGCATCCATTTTCGTGATAAAGGACGTAGCTTCCACTAACTTGAAAGATGGATTTTGTGATCTTGAAGTATGTAATAAGTGAGATTATAGTTCCTCTGTCATGCCACTTTTCGACCACTAAATTTGACTTGTTGGTCAGCAAGTCATCTCTCAATGATCATTTTTTCCAGGAATCTCTCAATGATCGGAGCCAAATCCTGGAGGGGGTTTGATATATGCAATATACTACCTCCCTGTAAAAAAAGTGACGTTTTCAGGTAAAAAAAATGACGTTTTGGACTATGACACGGCTTCAAGATGTTACTTTGACTACTAATTAATATCATGTAAAAGAACAAGAAATTTATAAGATTACTAGTAATATTTTTTGAAACAAATATACATATGGCTCCTATAATTTCCATATGAATAACTAAAATGATATTGTTCGACTTGGGGCATATCCGAAACATCACATATGTATGAAAGGGCAGGAGTTTGTGGTTATGTTGTAAGCTTTCTCTAGTTGTAGGTTGTTTGTTTTCTCCTTTCTTTCAAATCGACTACTCTGGCCATTATATTTTTATGAAATTGAGATTTCCTCATTATGATTTCTTTTTACTATTTCCATGTGGATTCA
The DNA here is from genome assembly GCA_032464435.1 of Aegilops umbellulata. Taxonomy (NCBI): domain Eukaryota; kingdom Viridiplantae; phylum Streptophyta; class Magnoliopsida; order Poales; family Poaceae; genus Aegilops; species Aegilops umbellulata. The sequence goes on from CP136058.1 coordinate 341,552,476, forward strand.
CATAATGCATTATACCTATCAGATATAAACACACAATTTCAATTTGACACCCACACATTCCACACTGAAGATATTGCTATTTTTCTCTTCTAATGCACGGTAGGAATTCTGCTTATGTTCTTAGGTGTAAAACTTGAACCCTACGAAGAGAACCTACAAGAACAAGGCCACCAAAATCAGCTGGGAAAAGCAACAACAAAAGCAGAAAACCTAAAACACATTGCTAGGAAAACTCAATTCTTCTTATCATGGGAGACGATTCTATAGAAGGCTAAATGCCTATAACTGACCATTTCATTGGCCAAGTAGATGGTATCGACGATTTATACTTGAGCTTAGACATTTCCCTACTCTCTTTTTTAGAGAAAAGACGCAGCCGAGTCCGAGAAGGACTCGCACCTTGCCCGACTTTGAATTAACAAAGCCATCAACCGGACAAGATACAACTGATAAGAGCAAATTGAAAGCGGGAGGATACAAAGGCGTTGGAAAGCAGCTAACAAGGCCTCAAACGCTTCACACAAGAAGGATATACAAAGAAACTAAGTGCTAAAAACGTCGAGATCCTCTGTCGCAGCTGAACCATAACAAGTAGCATGCCGACACTGGAGAGAAATGAGTAAGCATCGACATGGCGTGCCATCACCAAACACTAAGGACCCCAGCGCAAACCCTTCATCCAAATATGTCTCCGAAGGAGGCCACAACCTCCTCGCCTGGATCGCAAGGCGCCGCACCGTCGGAAGACCGGAATGATGTATGAATGCCACCGGAGAATCACTTAGAGAGGATTAGCGCACACCTGATGCGCCGTCTTGGCACTCCGAGAGAAAGCAGAGGCCACACTACATACGGCGAGGCCACGTCGGAGGAAAAGCACATGCTTGGACGAAGTAGAGCACACCAGCTGCAGCCGCCAACAAACCCAATAGTGCCCAGCACCACAGAGCTCCCAAGGCGGCGCCTTCAAGAAGGAAACAACGCAGAGCGCCGCCGCCGCCCACCGCAGTAAGGGTTTTCACCCGGAAGGCTCTGGGCACGGAAGAGGTGGAGCAGACATGACCGACGTCTCCATGAAGAACTATGGCACCCTCGGGCGGCGGCGGCGTCGCGGCCGGCCGAAGCCGACCAGGGATTTCTCCCGGTCCGGATCCCCACCACCAGCTCCCACCGCAACCTGGACGAAGGCCGACTAGCACACTAGCGCAGCACCAATCCGGAGGATAGGGAGCACACCGAACATGGGAAGAAGATCAGCATGCAGAGTAGGAAGCACACTGAACATTCCCCTACTCTACTCTTCCGAAATGTCAATGGCGGATTAGGAAGACCGACCTCTAGCTTGCAACATATCCGTCGTGAGCACACGACAATGTACCAGAAGCCGACCTAGAAATATGCAAAAAAATTTAGATGGGCATTCCAAGTGGCCACCTGGATAAAAAAAATTGTTAACAGAAACTTCTATGTTATCGTCACATCATGCCGACACGATAGCACAAGAGTTCCATACCAAGCCTTTGAGAGCTTTGCCGTTCACTTGTTTTTTGTGCATAATGCCCGTGATATAATTTGGAGGATAAATGAAAACATCTCGAGTTTTTCTAACAAAATTACAAAATGGCGAGCGCCTTCTCTCAAACGAAGAAACACAATGAGTATGTTATTCAGGCAGAACCGTCATTAGAAAATCCAAGACCTGACATGCAAATTAATAATATGGTTATCCTAAACACAACGAGCACCAATAATGGAGTCTACGAGCAATGAGTGAACCACTTCTGGCAGCATGCAGGGCATGGCCAAGAGGGGTTTCTTTCCCCAAAGGTTTCAGTGAATTGAGGGACATAGGGTATGCAAGAAGGAACATAGAGGCTGGCTGGTGAACCAATCATGACACAGTTTTGTAAGACCTGTAAAGTGGGGCCCAGCTATCCAATCAGGGGGCAGAGCGGCAGCTCAGCCAACACCACATGGCAGCTGGCAGCCCCAGATTGGTCCTAGGATGACTATGTGGATCCCCATCATGCATGCATGCACCTCCCTCCCTGCTGGCACCAACCAGCACACAGCAAACGCATGACCAGTATTTCTGTTGTGAGAAACCCACGTCCAGGCTGTGTGCATTGCCCTTTAGAAACCGAAACTGAAACCGGTTGGGAGGCTGGGGCCAGCTCAATGCAATGCAATCATAAGGAACACACCACTGCGCAATTCTCGCAGCGTTCGCCGCCACGTAAAGCTGCTGACAAACGTTTTAAGTAGAATTCCCAACGCTGATCTTTGATAAATCATCTCATGCATGAAGAAACAAGCTAGCCATGCACGCAAGAAGAAATGAATCAAGAGGCGCCCGGCACACGGTACGTACGTACGTGCCCTTTCCACTTGCTTAGCGCGGGGGATAAACGTTACTACTGACTACAATGGCCGGTTCCCGGCTCACGGCTTAGCTTTATCCCCTGCCTTTACAAGCCCCTATATATTTCTGAAGTCGGTTGAGGTCGACCGGAGGGATTCAGCAAAAGGTACAGTGCGAGCACGAAGGCAGGCAGGTACGGCGAGGGGCAAGGTATCTTGGGAAGCTTCTGGCGGGCATGAGAAAAATAGGGAGGCGGGCAGGCGGCCGGCCGGCTCGCCGCTAGCTGTGCAACAAAACAAAGCAAAACAGATTCCGGAAAGCAGGCAGCTTGCTAAAGCTTATTAGCTAGCTAGGTGGAGTACCGCCTTCGTTGCCGCAAAGCCACCCAACAACTGCCAAGGGCCTATATATACACAGACACCAACCCATCGTTTGTCCATCAAGTCTCCAACCATAGCTTTGCTGAAGTTGTGCTGTCAGTGCGACTGTGCGACCCAACTGATTCAGGAAGAGATTAAGTAGGGAGGTCCTGAGTGTTCTTGACTCTGCTTCTTGTTGCTTTCGTCGAGAGTTCAAATTGGATTGAGAGGATGGGTGTGGGCGGCACTCTGGACTACTTGTCCGACCTTCTCGGCGGCGGCGGCCGGCGCCGGAGCTACAAGCAGAAGAGGAAGCAGTTCCAGACGGTGGAGCTCAAGGTCCGGATGGACTGCGACGGCTGCGAGCTCAAAGTCAGGAACGCCCTCTCCGGCATGAAAGGTATGCGCATATTTATATCCTACCTTTCAACAACGCAAAGAATTATTTGCCTACAAAAAAATGCTGTAAAATTGATGATGAAGTTCTTGCTTCTTTTCCTTTAAAAAGAATTATGGCCAAGGAAGAAAAATGCTGGAAAACTGAGAGGCATTTTTATTGGTGTTGTGCTGCAGGGGTTCAGTCGGTGGAGATCAACCGGAAGCAGTACAAGGTGACGGTGCAGGGGTTCGTGGAGCCGCACAAGGTGGTGAAGCGGGTGCAGGCCACCGGGAAGAAGGCCGAGATCTGGCCATACATCCCCTACAACCTCGTGGCACACCCCTACGCGGCCCAGACCTACGACAAGAAGGCGCCCCCGGGCTACGTGCGCAAGGTGGACGCCGTTATGCCCGTCGCCAGCTACGGCGGCCCCGGCGCCGGCGCGCAGGAGGAGCGGCTCGCCACCATGTTCAGCGATGACAACCCCAACGCCTGCTCCGTCATGTGAGAACCTCCGTGAAGCAAGAGACGGCGATGGAGATCATGTGTTCTTGGTGGCGGTGTCATGTATGTATGTGGCTCCAGACAGAGTGCACGGCATGCGTGTGTTGTTTAGATTGTAAATTAAAAAGGAGAGAAGAGCGTATATATGTTCGGATTAGTCTTTGTTTTTCAGGTTTCTGTCCGGTGCATGTGTGCTGGAATCTTAATCTTTTTTGATCTTTTGCGCTGTTAGATCTTTCTTTTCGGGGATCGCAGAGTTAGATTGTTGATTTTGAACACGGTACAGTCGAAGACGCTCACATACACACACAATTATTAGATCGTTGATTGCTTACTGTAACCGGGAAGAACTTTAACCATCGGCAATTTTACCGGATAATAATTTTCAATCAACCATTTAAACGAAAGACTGCTTTGAAGATAATTACAAGAAACAACTAACAGGATGGATTTGCGCAGAAACTAAACATAATCCGCAAACATCTAAAAGGATGGATTTGCGCAGAAACTAAACATAATCCGCAAACATCTAAAAGGATGGATTTGCGCAGAAACTAAACATAATCTGCATGTACTACTTTTTTAGTGCGCCGATGCATGTGCGTCAACGTCGCAGGATTTTGAGCAGGAGCTTTTCTTACTTCTAGCTAGTACTCCCTTTATCGAAAGAATTTGGTGCCTGCAATAGCTTTTGATCCACAAAGCAAATGTCATATCAGAAACTTCCATGGATATTTAAAGCACGACAAAACTATTGTTTTCGTAAGTGAAGAAGTAGTACTCCTTCTGGTCTTGAAGGGTATGTTTGATTAGCTTCATGGATTTGGCACTTTGCATATGTAATCCGACTCAGGCAGGCTGAGTGAAAACAGGTAAAAAAACCATGTTCTATACATTGTTTGTTTGCCTGCATCCTCTCTAGTCTGACCGAGCAGAACGCACCCATGGTGTTTGGTTGCAAGGGTGTTCTAAGATAATGCAAAGCGTTGCTATTTCCCCCCCAAAAAAGCATTGCTATTTGGTTACATGCAAGACAAGTGGTTTGATAACCTCACTATTGGAGTGGTGAGGTTATCAACACACACATAAAGACACAACATAGACAAGCGTAGCATAAACCAGAGTCTTAAACACACACATATAAACAATTAAATTGAGAAACAGTTGTGACAAAGTCTTACACTACTAAACATCCAACACAAAAGTCTTAAATTGGTGCAGTGATAACTTCCTAAAGATCCATGGCAAATGCCTCCTCATGCCTCTTGCACTTAGTCACCACCTCAACACCGTCATCATTGAAGACAATCACCTTCAAGGTGTTGGGAGTCGCCAGCTTGAAGGCGATGAGGTACCGATCTTACTCTAGTGAGCAACGATGAAGGGGGCATAACCCTTATCAAGGGTGAGCTTGTTGTTGATCGTCCAGACTGTGACCCTCTACGCGCAGCCGATGTTCGACCTCAGCACGAGTTCCTTTGGGATGGTGGTGAAGTGCTTGATGAACTCAAGGGGCATCAGTAGACACTCCAACTTGGGCGCAAGGATGACATTGCTGAAGTGTCTTGGGCCAACGTCCTCATGGAAATGGTCGTAGTTGTTAGGCCTCTTCGGGTGCTAAACCAAAATCTTGAACATACACTGATAAGCAGTTAAACTGACAAACAGTTGTGACAAAGTCTTACACTACTAAATAGCCAACGCAAAAGTCTTAAACTGGTCTGGAGATAACTTCCTAAAGATCCATGGCAAATGCCTTCTCGTGCCTCTTGCACTTGGTCACCACCTTAACACCGTCGTCACTGAAGACAATCACCTTCAAGGTGTTGGGAATCGCCGACTTGAAAGCGATGAGGTAACCGATCTTGATCTAGTGAGCAACGACGAAGGGGCATAACCCTTATCAAGGGCGAGCTTGTTGTTGATCGTCCGGACCGTGACCCTCTAGGCGCAGCTGGTGTTTGTCCTCAACATGAATTTCTTTGGGACGGTGGTCATGTGCTTGGTGAAGTCAAGGGGCGTCGACAGACACTCCAACTTGAGTACAAGGATGACCTTGCAGAAGTGGCTTGGCTCGGCGTCCTCATGGAAATGGTCGTAATTGTTAGGCCTCTTCGGGCGCTACCGAACTTTAACCATCGGCGATTTTAACCTGGCAGAACTTTAACCATCGACGATTTTACCAGACCTTAATTTTCAGAACTAAATGATAAGATTTGCGCAGAAACCAAGCATAACCGGCAAACTTCCCTATGACTAGATTGAAGTTGTCTAATGTACCTTACTAGTGCGCCGATGCATGCGTGTCAACGTCGCATGATTCTGGGACGTGGATTTTTTAAGCTCGGGCTTCCGGGCATCTCTTATCCTTACCCTCTAATGTTGCTTTGAGATATGTGCTACACAACTAACTTACTACATGAAATTTTGTCTTTTTTGTTTCTTCAAAATAAAACAACATACAAGCTTCAAACTTTGCAGGAGAGAAAATGTTCTTACTAAAATGTAGGGAAAAACTTTCAGATTTTTTCATCCGACAGAAATATACAAAAAATGAGACTTTTTTGAGTAAAAAATATTATTTTTAGTATATACGATTTATGAAAAAAATCTGAAAGTTATTCCCCACATTCTAGTTAGAATGTTTTATTGTCCTGCAAAGTGTTAAGTTCATATGTTCTTTTATTTAGGAGAAACAAAAAATACAAAAGTGCTTGCACGAATCGTGATGCAGAAATGAATGGCTAGATAAGAGGGTGTACGAAAGTCTATGCTTTCTCAAATGTTAACCCACGATTCTGAGCAGGACTTTTTTTTTCTTCTTCTACTCCCTTTATTGAAAGAAATTTGGTGTCTACAATAGTTTTTGATCCAGAAAGCAAATGTCATATCAGAAACTTCCGTGGATATTTAAAGCACAACAGAACTATTTTTCTCTCTGGTGACTGTTGGTTAGTTTCTGTCAGTATTTGAACTGATTAATGCCAGTCAGTTTATGTCAGTACATGACATTCTTCAGAAGAAAGCAGACAAAATTCCAGAAAAAAACAGAGAAAATTCATAAGAAAGCATAGAAAATTCAAAAAAAAACTAGAGAAGAATCAAAAGAAAGCAGAGAAAATTCAGAAACGAATGCAGTTTTAAACTATGCAAATTAAGCAAGAGAGGAGAAAATTTCAGAAAGAATGCAGTTTCAGTAGTAATGTAGTGGTTTCAGACTCTGCTTTTTCAGAGAAAGGAGAAATTTTGTGAATATAGCATTAACCTGAAATTGAAACATTACTGCACTGAAACCAGACTACACTTGAGAAATATTCAAGTACTACTTACTGTACATTGTACTGACAGAAACATACACTTTATAACCTCACAACTAATTACATTACAGACACTTAAAAGTAATTTAATAGGGCTACTTACTAATTACACTACATTTATCTCTGCTAAAACCCTATCTTCAGAACAAGGTTCCTTAAACCATATCTGCCAAGATTCCTTAAACCCACATCAAATCCAGCAAAAAACACATGAACAAATCATCAAAGCCATGCATTTTTTTTGCGAGGATCAAAGCCATGCATTTATCTCTGCTAAAACCTTTCTTCAGAAAAAGTTTATTATTTTTCTACCCTACCTTCTAATGACCAGATCCTACTAACGAGCACTGCCATATCCACAACAAACGGAGGATAGCCAGGACGTGCAGATGGAGCAGAGCCAGGACATGCAGATGGAGCACTACCAGGACATGGAGATGGAGACCAAGACATGGAGATGGAGGAGGAGGAGCAGACCCGCAACAGGGCAGAGATGGAGGACAAGGAGATGGAGAGGGAGGAAAAGAGCTAAAGATGGAAATGTGTAGCCCGGCGTGGTCTTGGCCACATGACCAGGTGAGCACGGCCACTAGGTGCGGCGCGACCTGGTGTGGCTCGGCCAGTGGGCGCGGCGACAGGGCGCGGTGCGGTGCATATTTTAACCGATTGATGTATAAAAAATCAGAACGAAAACCAACACACAAGATATAAAAAAAGCACCTACATGACATTGCCAAACCAGCACCGAATTGGAGGAAAATTTGAATTTGAGGTCAATTGTGTCACAAGGGGGTAAAATGTGGCACAAAGGTGTAAAATGGGGGTATAAATTGAGGATTTTCTCAAAAATGGGTAAAATCTCTTGGGGGTAAAAAAAAAGGGATTAGCTCTTGTTATTTTGTGAACACGAAATTGTACTAAATTAAAAAAATTGGAAATACTTGAACTTAACATGGCAAGTAATAATTGGACACAACATGAAAATCTTTTATGCCTAGGATTTCCATAGCAACGCACGTGTAACTAGTTAGTGAAACCAATAGCTCAATACATATTTCAGGAAAAAGGACATTTGGTCTGGTCCAACTGGAACTTTGGCTTGATTTCAAAAAAGATCTTTAGATATGCCACTCAAAACAGCCTTAAAGGTTATTATGCAGCATCTAGAATTGGCCAACTCTACAAAACAGTGGAGGAAGCATAGGTCTGAACCTAAACAAATTTACATCATCTAATACACTAATATTCCAGTAGAGAGTTAAATCAGTTCATCATGAACTAGCTTCCAACAACATAATATAAGTGAACCCACTAAACTGATGCGAACTTTATGGGAAGTTTCCCAGAATTCTGAAGTTGTAACATTTCAAAACTGAAGTCAATAGTACCTGAGAAAAACGAAACTAACAAGCTGACAAAAGTAAACTTCTTCAGACTGAAACTACTCTTCTGCATTTGATTGATTTCCATGTTCTATCAAAGCGCATAATTTCCAGGTTCAGTGATATTTGTACCCCTCAACTTAAATCTCTGCAATTTGCCCTGTAGCTGATTGAATTCTTGGGGAATGTGTTGGATACGACATTTCTGAGCATCTATAATTCGTAAACTCTGGAGTTGCCAAAAACGCGGAGGAAGCTCTTCGAAAGTACATTCACCAATGTTAAGGTACTGGAGAAGCTTTAGATTCCCAATGGTCTCAGGCAGATAGTCCAACTTGCAAGACAGAAAACCCAACATTCGTATTTTGGTGAGCACCTCAAACCAGTGCTTAGCTGCAGGAGTAATTATCTCAGAGTCAACACCATGGCATACAATGGAACGCAGCTTCTTGTATTCGCACAGCTTTTTTAAGTTGGTTTCGTCGAGACCACCGCCGCCGATTATTGACAGGTGCCGAACATCTTCTGGGATCTTTTGCAAATCTGTTTCGCCTTTCACGACGAAGCACTCATTCTCAGAAACTAGCTTCGCCATATCATGCATCAACTCATGGATGACATACACGGAGGATGTTGGGCTGCTTGCATCTCTATGCAATAGGGATCGATGTAGCAATTCCGCGAAATATCGATGACCATCGCTTTCCAGCTTGCCGCCCTTGCAGGACTCGATTAAACCAGCTGCTATCCAACTGTTCACAAGAGCATCTTTGACAAATCGGTGACCCTTTGGATACATGGAGCAAAACAGAAAGCAGCTTCTCAGATGGGGAGGCAGATACAGATAGCTCAATCGAAGGACTGGCAGAATGTCATACTTCTCTTGTTTCAGCTCCCACAGCTCTCTTCCTGCGACCCAATCCCAGTGCTCCCTATCCAGCATAGGCTTCAGTATGCGCCCAAGAGTTTCAGCAGCTAATGGGCATCTCTTGAGCTGTGGGATTATCTTTTTGCCAATAGGGTTCAGCTCTGGATTGACTATCGAGCGGTCTGTGCCAAATGCACATGCCTCGAAAAACTCATCGAAAATTGTGGATGGAAGCCCTTCTAGATGGAAGTGCATGTTCTCGTTCACTAGATCTGCAACCCTCTGAGATCTTGTTGTCAACAGAATCGCACTTCCTTGCTTGGCAGACTTTAACGGCTCAAGAAAATTATGCCATCTGTTGTCTTGATTTGAGTACACGTCGTCCCAGACATCATCGAGAACAAGCAAGAACTTCAAACTGATAATCCTTTCGGTGAGAGTCTGTTGGAGGCTGCACAAATTATCAGATTGCATCAGATTTTCCAGAGCAGAGTGTATGAACTCCTTGGTCAGTCTCTTGACGTTGAAGTCGTCCGAGACAGATATCCAAATTTTGAGATCAAAATGGCCCTTGGTTCTCTCATCATTGAAAACTTGCCGGGCCAATGTGGTTTTTCCTACACCCCCGATGCCAGATATTGCTAGAACAGTTGCGTTGACGGTTGTACTTTCTTCACTGGCGGATGTGGAAGGGACAGTGCCAGTTCTATGAGCCCTTTTGCTTATTGTGGGGGACTTTTCGCTGATGCACCGTTTGCCGCCCCCCCGGGACAGGGAGCAGGTGTCCACCTCCAGCAGCTCGAGCACCTCGTCGACTTCTTTGTGAAGCCTGCGGACCTTGGACTTGTCGTAGAAGGAGCTCATGACCGGCCTTAGCAGCTTGCCGAACTGCTGCGGCTCGGCACGAGTACGGCGGTCGATGATGCCCCCCAATGTGTTCCGCAGGCAGTTCAGATCGTCCAGGATCTCCCTCACATGGTTACCATCCGTGATGGTCTTAAAAAAGTCGTCCCCCGGCTGCTCCGCCACCGCCGCCGTGCTTGGCCCAAGCTGATGATGGTAGCTGAACTCTTCCAGCAGGTCGTATGCATCGTTGACTCGACCCTTGAGCTCGGGGAGGAGCTTGGCCACCTCTTTGTCGTCTTTTATGTAGCTGAGCCACTCGGCGTGGTTGATCAGATCTGGCAAATCGAGCAAGCAGTAGTGGAGCTGCTTCATCTTCATGTCCTCCTCCTTCCACTGCAGCTGCCTCCGCTCGGCCTCGCCATGCCGACGCTCCTGCTTATGCCTCCACCCGGATAGCAGCTCGGAGACGCCGGAGAAGGTCGTGCCGAGGAAATCGAACCAAGTGTTCGCGTCGGAGACGAGGGACGTCGCTGTCAGGAACAGATCCATGGATTCCTCCAATCCACCTGAGCAGCATGGCACGAATGGTAAGACAAAAATCTACTCAACTGAAAGTCTGTTAATTTCCCCCTCAGCAAATATCCAGAAAATCAATTCATCTCATTGTGCAGCGAGGTCGATAAATATAGTAGGAACTAACTTTACGGGCACAGGAAGAAGGGAACCCATGAACAGCAAGTAGGTTCCAGAAAATTACCTCTGGGATTGCCGTAGATTAGTTCGTCTTGGGAGACGCTATCCTCGTCCACAGAGAGAGCAGGTACATAAGACTGTCTGGCAAGGGCCCCGTTTCACACTAAAGGCGATAAATTCCTCCAAGAGAATGTCCGGTTCTTCGCTAACACTAAGCTCTCTAGTCTTTTTATTTAAATAATAAGCTCCTTTCAGAGAGCCCACGTTCATTTGAAGTCTTCAATTAGAATTGGTTCACCCAATTTTGACCAGGTCCACAATTTCTTAAAGCTCTCATTCAATTCTTTTATAATATACATTATGCTTTATAACTACTCCCTCCGTCAAGTCTTTGGAGAGATTTCATTATGAACCACATACGGATGTATGTAGATGCACTTTAGAGTGTAGATTCACTCATTTTGTTCTATATGTAATCCATAGCAAAATTTCGGCCCGCTCCCCCGCCAGGGTTTCTCACCACTGCCGCTGCCGCCGCCGGCCGCCCGATGCAGGCCCCCCTTCCTCCTCCCCTCCCCGCCCCCATCCCCTCCTCCCCACCTTGCCGCCTCCGCCGTCTCCCCGCGCCCTCCCTTCCTTCTCGTCCGTCCTCCTCCGCCCTTTCCCCCTGCCACCGTCGGCAGTCGCCCCCGGGTTCGGCTGGGTGGTGTCGGCGGCGGCGGGTCGTCCCTTACCTGCGCGCTCTCCTCCTTCCCGGGGTGGGGGTGGCGGCGGTGGTGCTCGGCTAGTGGCGGCCCGGCGTCCTGGTGGCGGAGGCCGGCGGCGCTCGCCGCGGTGGTGCCGCTTCTTGGCGGCGGGGCGCTCCGGTGGTGCTGGATGGCCGGTGGCGCGTCCCTGGCCCAGATCTTGGCCCGTAGGGCCCCATCTGGGTCCTTGCGGGTCGGCTCCGACGCGACCGCGACGCTCTCTGTATGGGGAGGCTGGGGAGCGGCTTGGACTGGGGCAGCGACGTCGACGGCGTGCCAGCTGCTGCGCGGAGGCGGGAGTTGTCCGGGCCTCTGAGGGCCCGGCCGGGCCTGTGGGGCCACGGTCCTGGTAGGCTCCTGCTTTGGCGTCCGGTTGGCTACCGTCATGGACGATGGAGGTGGGGCCCTCCCGTATGCTGACGGTACTGCTGCCCTAGTCCCGGCTCCTCTTCTTCGTTGTGCAGACCATCTTCGCGGTGCCGTGGTGAGACAGCGTGGGAAGCTTCGTGTCCGTGCTGGCGCAGGGTGGTGGTCGGTTTGGTGGCGAGCTCCGGAGTGCCTGAGGTGGAGGATGGGGTCGGGAGAAATCCCTGTTGGCTTGGCCGACACCGACGCGGCGGCGCCTGAGGGTGCCACCGGACCTTCCTGGAGGGCGTCGGGGCTACCCTTCCTCTCTCCTCGCCGTGTACCGGGGGAAACCCTTAGCAGCAGCGTCGCCATCGTCGCGTCCCTTCTTGGAGGTGTTGATTGGTACCGGCGCTTCGGAGTCTCGGAGCTTGGTGGGCGACTCCGGTGGACGCAGCGGTCGCGAGGCTTCGTCGTTTTTGTCGATCCGCCGTTATTGACATTTGCTTCTTTCCTTTTTCTCTTTCTTTCTTTTGGGCGTGCTTGTGCTGCTTCCGCCCCAGCACCTATCGTTGGCTGTATCGGATGGTTGCTTTGGAATACAAAGCGGGGGGAAACCCTTTTTCTCATAGCGAAATCTCTATAAAGACTTATATTTAGGAACGAAGGGAGTAGAAGGGTTGCACGCACTTTGCTACGCCGTTGGTGTTGTTGAGATTCTTAAAAAAAATTACTCATTTTGTTTCAAAACATAAGATGTATTAATTTTTTGAATAATCCAACCTCTTTAAGTGTGATCAAATTTATAAATAAATATATCAAAATTCGTCATATCAAATTGGTGTTATTAGATTGATCATGAAAAAAAATTCCGTAAATTTTTGGCTTAATATTGTGGATGTCGATATTTTTAGCTCTAAACTTGGTTAAAGTTAAAGAAATTTGACTTCCCAAAGAACTAATACCCCTTGTATTTTGAAAGAGATGGAATATTTAATTTTGCGGATGGGGGAGACGATGGAGTGTGTTTTATGTTTATTTATAATGCAGTTATTTGGTGGGCCTTTCATGGTGTGATTTTGTGTTATGCGCTAATCAACTCATACTTTGTGGGTGAATTTCTACGTCGGTGGCTACATGTACTATATTGGTGCTACAGTATCATCACATGATGGCGTTTCTTTTTTCTAGGTGGTAAGAGGGTTCAAGGGGTGTGTTGGGAATATAACTATTTGTGTAAGCCGCCTAGGAGGGGCCGGGTTACGCAAAGAGAAGCTCATCAAAAGCCCAAGACCAAGGCATGAAGATGGCGGTTCACTAAAGGGCCTAAAGGCCCATGGGCGACTTAAAGCCCGTAAAGATAAACCGCCATGATGGCATGACTTGTACTGTAAGGTAAAGTAACTAGTCGCCGAGCCGGACACTGTTTATGAGCCGGCCGGGACTCTGTAGGCCGTAGGGCGTCAACCCGTGTATATAAGGGGATGACCCGCCAGCGGCTTAGGGCAAGAAACAACCAATCGAGAACCGGGCATAGCGTATCTCGCTCCCTGGTCATTGAAACCTCAAGCAATACCAAACCCAACTAGACGTAGGCCTTCCTTCACCGTAAGGGGCTGAACTAGTATAAACCTCTCGTGTCCTTTGTCCCGATTAACCCCTTTAAGCTTCCTAGTTGCGATGGCTCCACGACCAAGTCCTTCCAAGAGGACATCTGCTGTGACAATTCCACGATAGTTGGCGCCCACCGTGGGGCCAGTGCACGGTGGATTTGAGTTCTTGAAGGGCAGCTTCGAAGGGCTCAAGGGATACGTGGTTGGCCGGATGACCAAGAGTCGTCGCGGCAAGATCTACATCGACGACGAAGGCTTGGGCCCCGACGCCGGCTCAATTGAGTACGGGTACCGGGTCCCCTTCGGCGGAATCCACGTCTTCATCGGACGGATCGGTGAGCCGGGCCCTGAGCCGGACAGCTGCACCGACCTCGTCGAGACGGCTCAGCATGCGAGACCCGCCCGAGCTCAACCCGTCGTGAAGCGTGCCTTCGTGGGCTGCATCCACGGAGGGGAACTTTCTGAAGGATCTAAAGGTGGTGGTGAGACGGCCATCCGCTCCGATGGTGAATCGTCCGCCGGCTCAACAGATTCGCTGTATCAAGTTCAAGATGGCGTGCTTGGGGGCTGTTCCGATGGTAGCACTATTCCGGACCCCTCTGAGTCACCAAACTGGGCAGGAGTCTTCATGGCTGGTACTCAACCCGGCCAAAACTCTACGGTGTCAGCAGCGATAACGTCCGGGTTAGGGGCAGCCGGGGCAGGAGGCCCTGTGCGCTCGCCGGCTCAGGTGCTGATGAATCTCATGGATAAGCTTACGGCCCTGTTAAACACTACGGTCATCCCTGCAAACCAAGATGAGCACAACGCTGAGGTGGCGCAGGTTCGTGAAGAGATCGCTCAGGCCAAAGAAGCCTTAGCAGCTGAGGATACCAGATTGGCTACAGAACAGGCGGCCTTGGATGCGCGGGCGCAACAACTTCAGTCAGAGGCTTATCAGCTTATGATGAGTCTGAACGCATCTAACAAGGTAATGAGGAGGAGACACCAGAAAACTCAGTCCCGTTTTCCTCCGATTTATGATCCTCGGAACCTTTTCGCTACACCCGGAGCCGGCCCGAGTAACCCGCCAGGTGCAAATCAGCTTATGACATCCGGAGCGGGGGGCTTGGTTCAGCCTCAAGTAACGGCGCCTCTGCATGGGAATATGCCACCGCCCCGTTATGTGCCCATACCGCCGGGTCACTTTTCCAACCCCATGGAGAACTTAATCGCGGCATCAGCACGTTTGGGGGCTCTCCTAGTGGACGGTGATGATCCGACAGCGGTGGAGACCCGGAGGATCAGAGAACTCATCCAGACGGCTCTGGCCCAGCAAGAGACTTATTCTTACAGTCGGGACAGGATCCATTCAACTCCTCCGCCCTGGTTAGCTCCACCCCGTCAAAACGGGATCCCGAGTTACAGCAAACACATCGAGTCAGAGGCCCTGTCAAGCAGCGCTCAGCGCCGGAACCAGCCTGGCGGATATAACCCGGTGTAGGATCGGATACGTCAGGAGGACGAGCGGGCGGCTCAGCTAGCGGCTCAGCTAGCAGCTCAACAGGACTTACCGGCTTATCCGACGACTTCCGTTGAGGCGGGAGTTGCTACTAGAACCGGAGGTGTTCCTTGTCTGGTACCGGCTCTACGTAATGTACGTCTGCCCAAGGATTTCAAGGGACCTTGAAAGGTGCTGAATTATACGGCCGACTTACAGCCTGGGACGTGGATCGAGAGTTATGAGATGGCCATGGTGCTGCTGGAGGTTAGTGACACAGCAATGGCTAAATACTTCACCATGATGTTGGACGGAACGGCCCGTTCTTGGTTAAAGGGTTTGCCACCCAATTCCATTAGTTCATGGGCAGAGCTAAAGGCCCGTTTCATCCAGAACTTCAAGGACACTTGCAAGCAGTCTATGTCGATTGTGGACTTGACAAATTGTAAGCAGGAGGAAGGTGAATCCACGACTCATTGGATGCACCGGGTCAAAGAGATAATACATTCGTCTGACAAGATGGATGCCGGCTCAGCAGTTCTCATGCTGGAAAAGAATTGCCGCTTTGAGCCTCTGAGACAGAAGCTGGGGCGCCTTAAGCGTGATTGCAATGATATGGGTACACTGATGGCGGCTTTAGTCAAGTATGCCGATTCTGATAGTACCAAGGATCCCGCGTCTGATGAGGAAAAGACAGGGAAGGGAAAAAAGAACGGTAATGGAAAGGGTCAGCAGCATAACCCGACGAATCAAGGAGGCAATAAACGTAAGGCGGACGGTAACCCGGAATTTGTGACCAATGCGCAGGGTAACAACCAGAAGCGCAAGGGGAAACCACCCCCTCGGTTTGGTGGGTCAGGTCCGTCTCTTGAACAACTGCTCAATGAGCCTTGTCCGAAACACGGCACCCGGGAACGGCCGGCGACTCCTTTATGGAAGGATTGCGCAATCATGAAGGCTTTCAAGAATTCTAATACGTTTGATGGCAATCAAGGCCCGGGCGGCGGCTCAGGAGCTGGCGGCTTTCATGGCCCGGGTGGCGGTTCAGGGTCCGGTTTTCAGGGAAACCAGGGCGGTTATAACCAACATCAGTCTGGTCAAGGAGGTCAACAGCAGCAGCAGTCGGGTTATCAGAGCCATCCAAAGCAGCTAAATAGTGGGCAGTATCACATGTTCACCACCAGTTTGTGCAAACGTGATTAGAAAATTCATAAGAGGGCTGTGAACTCTGTTGAGCCGGCAGTCCCTCATTACTTAAGGTGGTCGGAACAACCCATTGTCTGGAGTAGGGAGGATCACCCTCCCCGGGTTGATAATCCGTGTCAACTAGCCCTGGTGGTGGCACCGCAGGTCGGTGGTTATAAATTCACTAAGGTGCTCATGGACGGAGGTAGCAGCATCAACATCCTCTACTACGAGACCTTTCGGCGCATGGGCTTAACTGACAAGAATTTAAAGACATCCAATACCGTTTTCCATGGAGTGGTGCCTGGTAAGTCGGCCTACCCCGTCGGTAAGATTGAGCTGGAGGTGGCCTTTGGAGACGAGCATGATTCTAGGGCTGAGAAGTTAACCTTTGAGGTGGTCAAAATCAAGAGTCCATATCACGCTTTGTTTGGACGGCCGGCTTATGCCAAGTTTATGGCGTGGCCGTGTTATGTTTACTTGCAGCTCAAAATGCCGGGTTACAAGGGCACCATCACGGTGCATGGAAGTCGAAAGGTGGCCCTAGAATGCGAAGAAGGTGACACGGCTTATGCCGAGTCTGTCTGTGCAGCAGAGGAACTCAAATTTTATCAAGATAACGTTGACCCGGCGGATATGACCTCTCTCAAGAAGCCAACCACGGAACATGACCCGACGATGAAGTTTAAGTCGGCTGCTGAGACCAAGCTTGTTGATTTTACTCCAGGTGATTCGTCTAAGCAGTTCAGCATCAGTGCCAACTTGGATCCTAAATAGGAAAGCGCGCTCATCGAGTTCATCCATGAGAACCGGGATATCTTTGCATGGAAACCTTCTGACATGCCGGGTGTACCAAGAGGACTCGCTGACCACACTCTTAATGTGGATCCGAAGTATAAGCCGGTCAGGCAGTTTCTGCAGCGATTCAATGAGGAACGACGAAAGGCTATTGGAGAGGAGGTCGCCCGGCTCTTGGCGGCTGGGTTCATTGTTGAAGTTTTTCATCCGGAGTGGTTGGCTAACCCGGTGCTTGTACTCAAGAAAAACGGCACCTGCCGGATGTGTGTGGATTACACGGACTTAAATAAGGCTTGTCCGGCTGATCCTTTCGCTCTCCCCCGTATTGATCAAATCATTGATGCTACGGCGGGTTGTGCGCGTTTGAGCTTTTTGGATGCTTACTCTGGTTATCATCAGATCAAGATGGCAGTTAAGGACCAGGAGAAGACGGCTTTCATCACTCCGTTTGGATCCTTCTGCTATGTCTCTATGCCTTTTAGGCTCAAGAGTGCCCAGGCGACCTATCAGCGGTGTGTACAAAATTGTCTCCATGATCAGATTGGGCGCAATGTTCATGCTTATGTGGATGACATAGTGGTGAAGTCCAGAGAGACGGAAACCTTGATATCCGATCTTAGAGAAACCTTTGATAACCTCCGGGTTTACAAAATGATGCTTAACCCGGAGAAGTGTGTATTTGGTGTACCTGCAGGCAAGCTTTTGGGATTCTTGGTCTCAAACAGGGGCATCGAAGCTAATCCGGAGAAGATCAAGGCAATCACTTCTTTGGCTAAACCTGCGTGTATCAATGATGTCCAACGACTGGCAGGTCGTGTTACTGCTTTAAGCCGATTCATAAGCCAGTTAGGAGAGAAGGCCCTACGTTGTATCAGATGATGAAGAAGGCAGACACCTTTATCTGGAGTGATGCTGCTAATGTTGCCTTTGAGGATTTGAAGAGGCAGTTGTCTGATCCGCCGGTCCTTGCAGCTCCCATTGACAAAGAGCCTTTGCTGTTATATGTGGCTGCTAATTCATGAGCCGTCAGTGTTGCAATCGTGGTGGAATGCAAGGAGGCTGGTAAAGAGCATCCTATTCAACGGCCGGTTTATTATGTTAGTGAGGTGCTCATCGAGTCGAAGCAAAGGTATCCTCATTGGCAGAAACTTGTTTATGGGGTGTTCATGGCAAGCCAGAAGCTGAAGCAATACTTCCAAGGTCACCCTATCACTGTGGTGAGTTCTGCCCCCTTGGGAGACATCATTCAAAACAGAGAGGCTACAGGACGAGTCGCCAAGTGGGCCATTGAGCTCGGGCCTCATGGTCTGAAATACGTGCCACGCACTACCATCAAATCTCAAGCCTTGGTGGATTTTATCAATGACTGGACAGAGCTACAGGCACCTGAGGAGAAGCCCGATAACACATATTGGACTATTCACTTTGATGGGTCCAGACAGTTGGAAGGCTCGAGGGCTGGAGTCGTATTAACTTCCCCTCGAGGTGACAAATTCTGTTATGTGCTCCGGCTTATGTTTTCTTGTACTAACAATGCAACTGAGTACGAGGCCTTACTCCATGGTCTCCGGATGGCCAAAGAGATGAACTTGAGCCGGGTAAGGTGCTTAGGAGACTCCGACCTTGTGGTTCAACAGGTGTCAGGCAAGTGGGACTCTAGAGACCCCCTCATGGTGGCTTACCGTCGTGAAGTTGATGTTGTAGCTGGGCACTTCAAGGGTTATGTGGTGGAGCACATTGATCGAAGGAAGAATGAGGCGGCTGATGCCTTAAGCCGGCTGGGATCTCAGCGTAAACCGGTACCGCCTAACACCTTTCTTGATGTTTTGCATAATCCTTCTGTCAAGTTACCTACAGAGGAAGATATAGCAGTGCCAGACCCGGAGGCACAGCTGGTAGCGGATCTCCACGTTATCCCAGATTGGACAGTGCCTTATTTGGCTTATATGACCCGGGGAGAGTTGCCAGAAGATGAGACCTTGGCAACACAAATCGTCCGGCGGTCCAAGTCCATGACAATCATTAATGGCGAGTTACATCACTGCAGCGTCACCGGAGCGTTTCAACGTTGCGTGTCACCTGCGGAGGGTCAAGAGATACTCCGTGAGATCCATGAAGGCGATTGTGGTCATCATGCCGGCTCAAAATCTCTTGTGGCCAAAGCTTTCCGTCATGGGTTTTATTGGCTGACGGCTCATGCTGATGTAGAAGATCTGGCCAGTAAATGTGACGGATGTCAGAAGTTCTCATGACGAGCCCATGTGCCGGCTCAGGAATTAAGAATGATTCCAATTACTTGGCCATTCGCAGTCTGGGGGCTTGACATGGTCGGGCCTTTCAAAAGGTCTAAGGATAAAAAGACACACCTCTTGGTGGCGGTTGACAAGTTTACAAAGTGGGTTGAGGCGAAGCCAGTCAGTAAGTGTGATGTAGCCACGGCGGTCTAGTTCATGAAAAAGGTGATTTTTCGTTTTGGTTTTCCACACAGTATCGTAACTGATAACGGCACTAACCTCTCCAAAGGAGCCATGGAAGAATTCTGTCAAAGAGAGCATATCCGGCTTGACGTCTCGGCTGTGGCTCATCCTCAATCCAATGGTCAAGCGGAAAGAGCTAATCAGGAGATCTTGAAGGGTATCAAGCCCCGGCTCTTAGTCCCCTTGCAGCGGACGCCGGGTTGTTGGGTGGAGGAATTACCCTCTGTACTTTGGAGCATCAACACTACACCTAACAGATCTACGGGTTACACACCTTTCTTCATGGTGTATGGAGCAGAGGCGGTCCTGCCAAGTGACATCCGTCATGATTCACCCCGTGTGGCGGCTTATGTTGAGGCAGACAACGAAAAAGCTCGTCAAGATGCACTTGACCTGTTGGATGAAGAGCGAGACTTGGCAATAGGCCGCTCGGCGATTTACCAGCAAGACCTGCACCGCTACCACAACCGCCGGGTTAGGTCCAGAACCTTTCAGGAAGGCGACTTAGTGCTCCGACTCATCCAGGATCAATCTGACATGCACAAGTTATCTCCTCCTTGGGAAGGACCCTTTGTGGTCAGCAAGAATCTGAACAACGGGTCATACTACCTTATCGATGTTCGAGAGCACAAAGACTCACGTAAGTCGGAGGAGGAGACCCGCCGGCCGTGGAATATCGCACATCTTCGGCCTTACTATACTTGAGCCACCGGCTCTAATGTGTATATATTTATACTATGTATATATTACATAAAGCAATAAAGCAGGACCTCTATCCTTTTTCCACCCCAAAAGGTTTATGTGTCTTCTTTGTCATGTGGTGGAGATAACCAACAGGGAGCGGGTCACATCTAAATCCGGCTTTTCCTTTGGTCCGGCTTATGATCATATCTGAATCTAGCCATGATCACTTGGGGGCTTCCTGTTCAAACATAGGTCGTATTCGAACCAAAGAGAATATAGATGTCGATACCCACTTGATCGGCATACTGCCAAACCTACTTGGGGGCTTCTTGATCATATTTGAATCATAGCTTAACCCCTTTGGGTCTGACGTGGATCGTATTCGAATCAGCGTCATTAAACAACTCTTATGGTCACTTGGGGGCTTCCTGTTCAAACATAGGTCGTATTCAAACCAAAGAGAACATAGCTGTCGATACCCACTTGATCGGCATCGCCAAAGCCACTGGGGGCTATATGATCGTATCCAAATCTTAGCTTAACCCCTTTGGAATGGTTCACTGATCGTATTCGAATCAGAGCCCTTTTAAAATTTTGTTTATTATTCATCATATTTTATAAGTGTCAATATTTGATTATCTTGAGACCCTCTTGAAAATACAATGGAGTGGATTGCAATCCTCCGGGTTAATATTGGTTACCTCAGGTTGTTAAGTACCAGGTGAACTTTTTATATGCCAATTTTCAGGAGTTAAGCTTAACCTCAAGGGTTGGGTTATATAAGCCGGAAAGATAACCGCAAGCATCACAGGTATATCATTATGATTATGTCTACTAAGTCTAATCGTAAGTTGGTTTTCCTGAAATTGTTCGGTGCATATTTTGGGTTATCAAAACTTTATGTGACCCTCAATGCAATAAGTCACCAAGGGATTTCTGTTTGTCTTATGTGCAGGGCAATACCGGTAAATTTCTGCAAGGACATAACAGATTAATATAAACTACGAGTGCGTAGTGATGGTGGCTTATGCAAGTATTGAGTGCCATAAGCATGCGCGAAGGCATGACAAAATCAAAGTACTTTCTACTCTATTACAAGACTCCCCGAGTCTGAATGATGAAGCATTGTTTTTTCTACGAAGACATAAGCATGTAGCGCCTGGCGATTTATTCTTGGGGTTGACTAGAAGCTTCCGCGTTATCCTTCTCCGCCTCTCCGCCAGCTGCCTTTGTCCTAGAAGGTTGATGATGCCCAGTCAATGTCACTCAAGGCTTCAAACTCAGCTTCATCATCAATTAAACCGGTTGGGTCGACTTTAGGGGCAAAGGTGTGCTTACGGATTGGAGGGATCAGGCTAACATCATCATAGTGCGGGGTGGGGATTCTCTGATTTTCCTTATCATAACCCGGCTGATACTTGGTGAGGTCAGTGTCATTCCCAATTTGAGTGGCCACAGGGCGTATACCCCTCACGCAAGTGGTGAAGTCCTTCTCATCAAATGGAGAGCCGT
Organism: Aegilops umbellulata; assembly: GCA_032464435.1. Taxonomy (NCBI): domain Eukaryota; kingdom Viridiplantae; phylum Streptophyta; class Magnoliopsida; order Poales; family Poaceae; genus Aegilops; species Aegilops umbellulata. Next base: position 341,574,026 of record CP136058.1, read on the forward strand.
CCTCCTTCAAACTTGGATACCCAAGAGCGATGTCGACCGGGTATAGCTCTGGTAACCAGGCTTTGGCTCGGCTCAAGGCGGCTATTGCTTGGGCCCGTCTCAACCCTTGAATCCGCTGAGGAAGCACAACAAGCCGTTGTAGCACATCTTGCAAGAGGCGGGGAACATCATTTGATAAGGCTACAATGGCTAAAGCACGTTGTGACCCGGTGTACAGTTGCTCCACTAGAGTATACACCGCCTTCAATTTGATCAAAGTGTTCTGCTTGAGGTTTGTGCTCCTGGGGCCTGTATTAGTAAAGCATAAGGTAAGCCACAGGTCGCGATTGAAGGAATATTTACAATGTTTAATGATTGCTCAAGATAACTTACCGAAGATTGCTGAGACCATCCGAGATATCTGGCATTGTAAGCCGGTCAGTTCGGCTATTGCGTTTGCAAGCGATGCCTCTGCTGTCTCGGGCCGGGTCACCAGTACGGCCTTTTCGTCAGCCCAGATTTTCTTCTCCGCCTCAAAATTCTTCTTCAATTTCTCTTGTTCAGAGACGCTGAATTCAAATTTGGAGTTGGCCTTTTGAATTTCAACTTCCTGGGCTGCCAGGCGGTTCTTTAGGTCAGCAATCTCCAATTCAAATTGACTTATGGTGGCCTGCATTGACACCGGATATAGTCAAGATTATGGTAAATAATATTAAGTCCCAAGCACTTTGCAAGCAAAGATACTTGAAACTTGGGGGCTAATGAATACCGAAGCTTTTTTATTCAGCTGGTCTTGGAAACTAAGTCCCAAGCACTTTGCAAGCAAAGATACTTGGCACTTGGGGGCTAATGTGTATCGCAAGTTAAAGGTATTGTGTTACAGCCGGTTTAAATATTTTCTCTTTAAGCCGGGCAAGCTGCTCTAACAATTTTTCTAAGTCTACAGCATATTTACTCATAAGCAATAGACTTGGGGGCTGGTACAGTAAGTATGATTGAAAGTAAGGAAGCATAAGTCATACCTCAGATTTTTGTTGTATTTGCTTCACCATGTCAATTTCCAGGTCACGACTGCTCTGCACCTGGTTAATATAGCCCGAGACGATCTCTCCAATACTCAAATGAGTATAGTCGGTGATATCCATCTTGGCCTTACGGCATTCTAGCAACTCCTCTTTAGCTGAACACTTGGCAAGGACGGTGGGCCGGGCCGGCTCAACGAACTGAGTCTTGAGAATTTCCACTTCTAGGTCAGTCGCTTTGACCGGGCTAGGCGCCTCCGGGTTAACAGAACCATCAAGAATATCTTCAGCAGACGGATCAAAAGTTGGCGCTGCGATATCTTGAGCCGGTTCAGGCGGCGGCTGATGTGTGGAAGAGCCGGGAGCAGCTATGCCCTGTTCCGGTTCAGTCACCACAGGGTCTTGGGCCGGCTTATCTTTCTTTGTTTTCTTCCTGGGCTTAACTTGCACGCTGTGGACAAAATAAAAGAATGAGTACAGAAACATGAGGAAGAAAAACATAAAGTAAACAAATTGATATTACCCAGGAGCAGTCTTAAAAGCCGACATGTTTGACTGCATGGACTCACTGGATGAAGGAGAGGTATCCTGGTAATTGGAGTCAGATGAATTGAGAGGTTGACGGATTAGACCCGCCAAAGGTAAAAAAGGGTATAAGTCAGAGATAATCTCAGTCTGACGCTTCCGGGTTGTGTCAGGCAAGCCGGAGGAGAGCTCTGCATCCTTGCTGGTCCGGGTCTGCCTCCGGCTTTCAAATTGTTGTCGCTTCAAAAGAAAGTCAGGATCTTGGTAAGCCAAAGGATGTGAAAATCTTACTTTCCGGGTTACTCTTCGAATTTTCTGACGCGGCCGAAGCTCGGAGTCGGAGGATATTATAGTTACCTCTTCCTCGACGGGTTGGCTGTTGCCCGTGTCTTCCTGAAAGGGGGTTAATGTCAGTAAGGTAATGATAAAGGAGAAAGGGAAGTTGAAAAGTTACCTCTTCCTCATTGTCGTCAGAATCATCAAGTTGGAACATCTTAGAAGCGCTTGGCTTCCTTTTCCTTGAAGTGGTGGGCTTGGCGGCTTTTCTTTCGGCTCTCTTGGTCGCCCTAGCTTGCTTGGCCGCCTCATGATCATACTGGACTTTCCAGAAGTTGTCATTTGCCTGTAAAGGATTGTAGAGGGTTATGAGTAAGAATAAAAGTATAACATAGTAAAAAGTAATCATTGAGGCTGAGGACTTACAGCAGGGGCCGGGTTCTTCTTGCAGAAGGGCAGTAAGCCGAAGGCGTTACTGGTCACTGTACCCTCCTTCAACAAGGACTGGGTTGTAGCCTCCACTACGTCATCTAGTAAGTCGTCAAGGCTATGACGCTGAGGATCATCTTTCTCGCCTGAGTAATTACACATTAAGCCGGGGCAGCGGCTTAACGGAATCACTCTCCAAGCAACCCAAACTTGGACCAGGTCGATGGCATCTAAGCCGTTCCCCAAAAGAGCTTTGGTTTTCTTGATAATGGGGGTGAGTGGCAGACGTTCAATAGCAGTCAACTTGTCCGACAGCGGGTGAGTGGATTCAAGGCGCAAGGCACGAAAGCCGGGCAGTGGATTTTCGCCAGCCGGAGAAGTATCCTGGCAGTAGAACCATGTCTAGTTCCAGTCTTTGGGGTGACTCGGCAGTTCAGCGTAAGGGAACAGGCAGTCTCTCCGCCTCTGAATTGAGATGCCACCGAGTTCCAGACTGGGCCCGTTGGCACGTTCATTCTGCCGGTTAAAATAGAACAGTTCCCTAAACAAAAGAAGGCTAGGCTCTTCTCCAAGATAAAATTCACAGAAGACTTGAAAATTGCAGATGTTTGACACGGAATTGGGCCCGATATCTTGAGGTCTTAAGTCAAAGAAGTGTAGAACGTCTCTAAAGAATTTTGAACCGGGTGGAGCGAATCTCCGACTCATATGATCCGTAAAAACTATTACCTCCCCTTCTTTGGGATGAGGTTTCTCCCCAGTCGGGCCAGGAGCACGATAAGACATACCATCCTTCTTGGGCAGATGGCCAGATTTCACAAAATCGGACAGTTTGCTCTCTGTGACAATGGACGGGACCCAGTTACAGGTCACCAGAGGTTTTGGAGCTTTGGGTGCCATTGCGTGAATCGAAGCCTACAACAAGATAAAGAATTTTTCAGGCTCAATTATGACCCGGAGGAAAAGCACTATTGATTAATTTAAGATGTCGGCTTAAGAAGGGGCCTAATGACATATAGGTGACTATGCGATAATGTTTAAACCGCTGCCGGTATCAAAGGCAATTAAATTTTTCTTAAGTCGCCAGAAGCAAGAGGTGCTGACAGCCGGTATTATCTTAAACCGGTCACATGAACTACTATGGCTGAAACAGAGTCAACAGACGCAGTTTTTGGCTAAGTGTGGAACAACAGGTTTTGCAAGTTGCAATCATTATTTTGGATCAAACGATGCTCTGGAAAGGTAAAATTTCTAGACCTAAAAACAGTACAGAGAAGTTCATATACTTGAGGAGAGCTTCCAAAACAAGGGAATGAGATCTGTTCTCATGCAAGATAAACACAAACAAGTACCGTGGCAGTTCTATGTTGTTTTTACGATCTGAGCAAGGTATTAGAGGTAAGAACTAATGGAGGTTTGAGTCAGACGGCGATGAACTTCGACGAACTTAAGGCAGTACTAATGCAGATCTGAGAAAGGGGGTAAAAGGAACTCACAGATGCAGAAGAGTTGCAGAGGGTCACCGTCGTTTTCTGATCAGAAACAGGGTGATGGAGCGGCCTGAGTCGGTGAAGACAAGGGATCCGACGGCGGCGGCGGCGGAGCTCGAGCAGCAGAAAGGAAGTGCGAGGAGGAAGACGACTGAAGGAAATGAAAAAGACCTAGGTCGCATCTATTTATAAGGAGGAGCCGACCGAGACGACATGAAAAACGAGGAGACCAAGGTATCATTATCCAGCGGCCCCGACGCCTCGATTCTCGGGATGGTCAGTAAATGCAAAGATCCGTTGGAGGATATGACGGAATAAAATATGAGTTTTATTAAAGATGACGTCACGATGATTTAACCTGGATCCAGATGATGACGTCACGGCGGGTTAAAAATTTCGCACAAGAGAGAAGACTAAAGGCCAGTTTATAAGGTTTTTTAAGATTGACATGAACCGGTTCAAATCAATCTGGGGCCTAATGTTGGGGATATAACTATTTGTGTAAGCCGCCCAGGAGGGGCCGGGTTACGCAAAGAGAAGCTCATCAGAAGCCCAAGACCAAGGCATGAAGATGGCGGTTCACTAAAGGGCCTAAAGGCCCACATGCGACTTAAAGCCCGTAAAGATAAACCGCCATGATGGCATGACTTGTACTGTAAGGTAAAGTAACTAGTTGCCGAGCCGGACACTGTTTATGAGCCGGCCGGGACTCCGTAGGCCGCAGGGCGTCAACCCGTGTATATAAGGGGACGACCCGCCAGCGGCTTAGGGCAAGAAACAACCAATCGAGAATCGGGCATAGCGTATCTCGCTCCCTGGTCATCGAAACCTCAAGCAATACCAAACCCAACTAGACGTAGGCCTTCCTTCACCGTAAGGGGCTGAACTAGTATAAACCTCTCATGTCCTTTGTCCCGATTAACCCCTTTAAGCTTCCTAGTTGCGATGGCTCCACGATCAAGTCCTTCCAAGAGGACATCCGCCGTGACAATTCCACGACAGGGTGGATATAGCTTCCTAGTCGGTTGGTGTTGATTCATTTGAAAAATCGTTGGCTCGATCAAAATCATAAATCAAATTTAAATTTGAATTCTCAATCGAATAAAAGAGTTTCAAAATTAGGTAGTTTGGTGAATTCAAATAATTAATTGGGAGAGAACCTTGAAAAATTATTGACCCGGTCAAAATCAGGTGACCAAGTTCTAAAGTAAAGACCTTAATTAATTGTCAGGACTTAAAAATTAGAAAACATAGTATACAATATAAAAGAATTGAATGAGAGTTTTAAGAAATTGTTGACTTGGTCAAGATTGAGTGACCCAATTTCAGTTGGACACCTCAATTGATTGTGAAGCCTTTTGCTTGTAGGGAGCTTAATGATATAGTAAAATTTTAAGATCTCGTAATTACTTGAGGTATTCAACTTGAAATTGGCCTTTCGATCGATTTTGACTGGGTCAACAATTTCTCAAAGCTCTCATTTAATTCTTTTATACTATTCATTATGTTTTCTAATTTTCAAGGCCTCATAATTAATTAAGGTATTCAATTTAGAATTGGGTCGTCTAATTTTGACCAGGTCAACAAATTTTCAAGCTCTTCCATTCAATTCTTTTAATACTATGTTCCTTAATTTTGAAGCTCTTGCATTCAATTGAGGTATTCAATTTTGATTTTGATATACTATCTTGAACGAGTCAACGATTTTTCAAATCAATCAACATCAACCAAAATATATTAACCTTGCGCACCCTCCCACCAACAAGAAAAAAAGTGCCACCATGTGATATTGTAGCACCAATATAGTACATGCAATCATTGAGAAATTTCCTGACATAAATATAGGTTGGTTAGCCGATAACATAGAATCACACCACGAAAATCACCTCATTATAAATATAAATAAAACACACTTTATCATCTCCTCCACCAGCCAAACTAAATATTCCACTGGTTCTAAAATATAAGGGGTATTAGTTTTTTTAGGAAGTCAAATTTCTTTAATTTCTGACCAAATTCAGAGCAAAATTATTGACATCCACAATATTAAACAAAAAGTATGAAAATTCATTTCATGATGAATCTAAAAGTACTGATTTGATATTATGGATTTTGATATATTTCTCTACAAATTCGATCAAACTTAAAATGTTTGACTTTTTCAAAAAAGTAATATATCTTATATTTAGAGTGGCTATTTTTTAAGAAACTCAACAATACCAACGGCACAGCAAAGCGCGTCCAACCCTTCCAGTTTATTCGCTAATTTAATACTCTCTCCGTTCCATTATACACTGTGTATATATTTTTTAAATTGCGTATAGGTTTTTTTAGAAAGCCAATCTAAGCCAACCTTGATCGAGTTTACATAGAAAAGTATCTTTATATACAATTCCAAGCATACAGAGCACAAAAAATATACTCCCTCGGATCAGAAAAAGTGTCACGGTTTTTGCTACACTTATTATGGATCGAAGGGGGGTATAATTGATGATGTATCCAATAATATGCATTTGGTATTTTAAATGTACATATTATTGTCTATAAACATAATCAAAGTTTGTAATGTTAAATTTTTGAAAAAACCTATACATATTATATTATGGAAGGGAGGGAGTATTTATTATTAACTCTCGTTAACAACAGTAGGCTCCGACTACTGTCGTATTTTTTTGGAGAAAAGGAAGGAGGCCGACTTTACAAATAAAGCCATCACCACGAGTTCAACACAAGTCACAACACATGGATTACATTAACAATAGTTACAACATACAAACCAAGTACATATCACCAGAGTCAAGCCAAAGGCGTGCAGGCCAAGCAAAAGTGATTGAGTCAAATCCAGCAGATCTCGGGTAGGCGGCCCCGAATAGGTAGCTTGGTGCGATGGTAACGAAGACACGAGATTTTACCTATGTTCGGGCTCTCTAAAAAAGATAATACCGTACATCCTGCTTTGATTATATTTATTTCAAGGGAGCACAAAGTACTGGTTGATCTACCACTAGATCGAGTGTGCATGAATGTTGTCATTTATGATCCCAACCCGTCGGGCTATATAGGTATCGGGGGTTCTAGGGTTTACACATAGGTCGGTTACAACTAGGGTAATCATGGTGTAGAAAACTTCTTAGTCTTGGAGTACGCGCTAAGTCTTCGGGTTCATCCCTTCTTAACGTCGCCGGCCTGGCAAACGTGGCCCACCGGTAAATCATCATGGGGGTGTTGGAAATATGCCCTAGAGGCAATAATAAAATGGTTATTATTGTATTTCCTTGTTCATGATAATTGTCTATTGTTCATTCTATAATTGTATTAACTGGAAACCGTAATACATGTGTGAATACATAGACCACAACATGTCCCTAGTGAGACTCTAGTTGACTAGCTCGTTGATCAACAAATGGTCATGGTTTCCTGACCATGGACATCGGATGTCATTGATAACGGGATCACATCATTAGGAGAATGATGTGATGGACGAGACCCCATCCTAAGCATAGCACAAGATCGTGTAGTTCGTTTGCTAAAGCTTTTCTAATGTCAAGTATCATTTCCTTAGACCATGAGATTGTGTAACTCCCTGATACCATAGGAGTGCTTTGGGTGTACCAAACGTCACAACGTAACTGGGTGGCTAGAAAGGTGCACTACGGGTATCTCCGAAAGTGTCTGTTGGGTTGGCACAAATCGAGACTGGGATTTGTCACTCCGTATGACGGAGAGGTATCTCTGGGCCTACTCGGTAATGCATCATCATAATGAGCTCAATGTGACTAAGTAGTTAGTCATAGGATCATGCAATATGGAACGAGTAAAGTGACTTGCCGGTAACGAGATTGAACGAGGTATTGGGATACCGACGATCGAATCTCGGGCAAGTAACATACCGATTGACAAAGGGAAGTGCATACGGGATTGCTTGAATCCTTGACATCGTGGTTCATCCGATGAGATCATCGTGGAACATGTGGGAGCCAACATGGGTATCCAGATCCCGCTGTTGGTTATTGACCGGAGAACTTCTCGGTCATGTCTGCATGGTTCCCGAACCCGTAGGGTCTACACACTTAAGGTTCGGTGACGCTAGAGTTGTTATGGGAAATAGTATGTGGTTACCGAAGGTTGTTTGGAGTCCCGGATGAGATCCCGGACATGATGAGGAGCTCCGAAATGGTCCGGAGGTGAAGATCGGTATATTGGACGAAGGGTATTGGAGTCCGGAATTGTTCCGGGGGTACCAAGTGATGACCAGCATGTCCGAAAGGGGTTTCGGAGGCCCCGGCAAGCGTTGGGGGGCCTTATGGGCCAAGGGGAGAGGGCACATCAGCCCACTAAGGGGCTGAGCGCCCCTCCCACCCCATCGCACGTAACCAGGAGAGGTGGGGGCGCCACCCCTAGGGCAGCCGCCCCTCCCGGCTTGGGGGGCAAGTTTCCTAGGGGGTGGGGGCGCCCAAACCCATCTAGGGTTTCCCCTGTGGCCGCCGCCCCTCCCCTAGGGAACCCTAGGGTGCCTCCCCTTCTTCCCTTCCCCCTATATATAGTGAGGGAGAGAGAGGGCAGCCGCACCCTTCCCCTGGCGCAGCCCTCTCCCTCCTCCAACACCTCCTCCTCCTCCTCCGTAGTGCTTGGCGAAGCCCTGCCGGAGAACCACGAGCTCCATCACCACCATGCCGTCGTGTTGTCGGATTTTTCCCTCAACTTCTCCTCTCCCCTTGCTGGATCAAGAAGGAGGAGACGTCCCCGGGCTGTACGTGTGTTGAACGCAGAGGCACCGTTGTCCGGTGCTTAGATCGGATTCGGCCGCGATCTGAATCGCTTCGTGAACGACTCCACCGACCGCGTTCTTGTAACGCTTCCGCTTAGCGATATTCAAGGGTATGAAGATGCACCCCCTCTCTCTCGTTGCTAGTATCTCCTAGATTGATCTTGGTGACACGTAGGAAAATTTTGAATTTCTGCTACGTTCCCCAACAGTGGCATCATGAGCTAGGTCTATTGCGTAGATTCTATGCACGAGTAGAACACAAGTTGTTGTGGGCGTTTATTTTGTTCAATATGCTTACCGTTACTAGTCCTATCTTTTTTCGACGGTATTGTGGGATGAAGCGGCCCGGACCGACCTTACACATACACTTACGTGAGACAGGTTCCACCGACTGACATGCACTTGTTGCATAAGGTGGCTAGCGGGTGCCAGTCTCTCCCACTTTAGTCGGATCGGATTCGATGAAAAGGGTCCTTATGAAGGGTAAATAGCAATTGGCATATCACGTTGTGGTTTTGGCGTAGGTAAGAAACGTTCTTGCTAGAAACCTATAGCAGCCACGTAAAAACTTGCAACAACAATTAGAGGACGTCTAACTTGTTTTTGCAGCATATGCCGTGTGATGTGATACGGCCAAGAAGGATGTGATGAATGAAATATATGTGATGTATGAGATTGATCGTATTCTTGTAATAGGAATCATGACTTGCATGTTGATGAGTATGACAATCGGTAGGATCCATAGGGGTTGTCTTTATTTATTGTATGACCTGTGTGTCACTGAATAACGCCATGTAATTACTTTACTTCATTGCTAAACCGTTAGCCATAGTAGTAGAAGTAATAGTTGGCGAGACAACTTCATGGAGACACGATGATGGAGATCATGATGATGGAGATCATGGTGTCATGCCAGTGACGATGATGATCATGGCGCCCCGAAGATGGAGATCAAAAGGAGAAAAATGATATTGGCCATATCATGTCACTATTTGATTGCATGTGATGTTTATCATGTTTATGCATCTTATTTGCTTAGAACGACGGTAGTAAATAAGATGATCCCTCATAATAATTTCAAAAAAGTGTTCCCCCTAATTGTGCACCGTTGCGAAAGATCGTTTCTTCGAAGCACCACGTGATGATCGGGTGTGATAGATTCTAACGTTCACATACAATGGGTGTAAGACAGATTTACACACGCGAAACACTTAGGTTCACTTGACGAGCCTAGCATGTACAGACATGGCCTTGGAACACAAGAGACCGAAAGGTCGAACATGAGTCGTATAGTAGATACGATCAACATGAAGATGTTCACCGATGATGACTAGTCCGTCTCACCTGATGATCGGACACGGCCTAGTTGAATCGGATCATGTATCACTTAGATGACTAGAGGGATGTCTATCTGAGTGGGAGTTCATCAAATAATGTGATTAGATGAACTTAATTATCATGAACATAGTCAAAAAGGTCTTTACAAATTATCTCGTAAGCTCGCGTTTTAGTTCTACTATATAGATATGTTCCTAGAGAAAATATAGTTGAAAGTTGACAGTAGCAAATATGCGGACCGGGTCCGTAAACTGAGGATTGTCCTCATTGTTGCGCAGAAGGCTTATGTCCTTAATGCACCGCTCGGTGTGCAGAACCTCGAACGTTGTCTGTGGATGTTGCGAACATCTGACATACACGTTTTGATGACTACGTGATAGTTTAGTAATGTTAAACGGTTTAGAATTGAGGCACCGAAGACGTTTTGAAACGTCGCGGAACATATGAGATGTTCCAAGGGCTGAAATTGGGATTTCAGGCTCGTGCCCACGTCAAGAGGTATGAGACCTCCGACGAGTTTCTTAGCCTACAAACTAAGGGAGAAAAGCTCAATTGTTGATCTTGTACTCAGATTGTCTGGGTACAACAATCACTTGAATCGAGTGGGAGTTAATCTTCCAGATGAGATAGTGATGTTTCTCCAAAGTCACTGCCACCAAGCTACTAGAGCTTCGTGATGAACTATAACATATCAGGGATAGACATGATGACCCTTGAGCAATTCGTGATGTTTGACACCGCGAAAGTAGAAATCAAGTAGGAGCATCAATTGTTGATGGTTAGTAAAACCACTAGTTTCAAAAAGGGCAAGGGAAAGAAGGGATACTTCATGAAACGACAAAGCAGTTGTTGCTCTAGTGAAGAAACCCAAGGTCGAACCCAAACCCGAGACTAAGTGCTTCTGTAATGAGGGGAATAGTCACTCAAGCAGAACTACCCTAGATACTTGGTAGATGAGAAGGCTGGCAAGGTCGACAGAAGTATATTGGATATACATTATATTGATGTGTACTTTACTAGTACTCCTAGTAGCACCATGGTAATAGATACCGGTTCAATTGCAAAGTGTTAGTAACTCGAAATAAAAGGCTATGGAATAAACGGAGACTAGCTAAAGGTGAGATGATGATATGGTTTGGAAGTGTTTCCAAGGTTGATGTGATCAAGCATCGCATACTCCCTTTACCATCGAGATTGGTGTTAAACCTAAATATTTGTTATCTAGTGTTTGCGTTGAGCATAGACATGATTGGATTATGTCTATCGCAATACGATTATTCATCTAAGGAGAATAATGGTTACTCTGTTTATTTGAATGATACCTTCAATGGTCTTGCACCTAAAACGAATGGTTTATTGAATCTCGATCGTAGTGATACACATGTTCATGCCAAAAGATATAAGATAGTAATGATAGTACCACATACTTGTGGCAGTGCCATTTGAGTCATATTGGTATAAAACGCATGAAGAAGCTCCATGTTGATGGATCTTTGGACTCACTCATTTTTGAAAAGATTGAGATATGCGAACCATGTCTATTGGTAGATATGCATGATGGATCATTTGGACTCACATGATTTTAAATCACTTGAGACATGCAAATCATACCACATGGGCAAGATGATTGAAAGGCCTCGTTTTCAGTAAGATGGAACAAGAAAGCAACTCGTTGGAAGTAATACATTTTGATGTGTGCAGTCCAATGAGTGCTAAGGCACGCAGTGGATATCGTTATGTTCTTACTTCACAGATGATTTGAGTGGATATTGAGTATATTTACTTGATGGAACACAAGTCTGAATTATTGAGTAATTTCAGAGTGAAGTTGAAGATCTTCGTGACAAGAGGATAAAATGTCTATGATATGATTATAGAGATGAATATCTGAGTTGCGAGTTTGGTACACAATTGAGACATTGTGGAAATTGTTTCACAACTAACACCGCCTGGAACACCATAGTGTGATGGTGTGTCCAAACATCATAGATGCACCCCATTGGATATGGGGCATACCATGATGTCTCTTATCGAATTACCACTATCGTTCATGGGTTAGGCATTAGAGACAACCACATTCACTTTAATACGGCACAACATAATTCCGTTGAGATGACACCGTATGCACTATGGTTTAGAGAAACCTAAGCTGTCGTTTCTTGAATGTTTGGGGCTGCGACGCTTATGTGAAAAGGTTTCAGGCTGATAAGCTCGAACCCAAAGCGGATGAATGCATCTTCATAGAATACCCAAAAATAGTTGGGTATACCTCCTATTTCAGATCCGGAAGCAAAAGTGATTGTTTCTAGAAACGGGTCCTTTCTCGAGGAAAAGTTTCTCTCGAAAGAGTTGAGTGGGAGGATGGTGGAGACTTGATATGGTTATTGAACCGTCACTACAACTAGTGTGTAGCAGGGCACAGGAAGTTGTTCCTGTGGCACCTACACCAATTGAAGTGGAAGCTGATGATAGTGATCATGAAGCCTCGGATCAAGTCACTGCCGAACCTCGTAGGACGACAAGGACGCGTACTGCTTCAGAGTGGTATGGTAATCCTGTCTTGGAGGTCATGTTGCTAGACAACAATGAACCTACGAGCTATGGAGAAGCGATGGTGGGCCCGGATTCCGACAAATGGCTCGAGGCCATAAAATCCGAGAGAGGATCCATGTATGAAAACAAAGTGTAGACTTTGGCAGAACTACTCGATGGTTGTAAGGCTATTGAGTACAGATGTATTTTAAAAGGAAGATGGACAATGATGATAAGTGTCACCATTAAGAAAGCTCGACTTGTAGTTAAGATGTTTTCCGACAAGTTCAAGGAGTTGACTGCCATGAGACTTTCTCACTCGTAGCGATGCTAAAGAGTCTGTTGGAATTATATTAGCAGTTACTGCATGATTTATGAAATCTTGCAGATAGGATGTCAAAACATTGTTTCCTTGATGATATTCTTGAGGAAAGGTTGTATGTGATACAACCAAAAGGTTTTGTCAATCCTAAAAGATGCTAACAAGTATGCAAAGCTCCAGCAATCCTTCTAAGGACCGTAGTAAGCATCTCGGAGTTGGAATATACGCTTTGATGAGATAATCAAAGATTTTGGGTTTATACAAAGTTTATGAGAAACTTGTATTTCCAAAGAAGTGAGTGGGAGCACTATAGAATTTCTGATGAGTATATGTTATTAACATATTGTTGATCAGAAATGATGTAGAATTTCTGGACAACATATAGGGTTATTTGAAAAGTGTTTTTCAATGGAAAACCTGGATTAAGCTACTTGAACATTGAGCATCAAGATCTATAAGGATAGATCAAAAACGCTTAATAGTACTTTCAAATGAATACATATCGTGACAAGATTTTGAAGGAGTTCAAATAGATTAGCAAAGAAGGAGTTCTTGGCTGTGTTATAAGGTGTGAGTATTGAGTAAGACTCAAGACTTGACCACGGTAGAAGAGAGAGAAAGGACGAAGGTCGTCCCCTATGCTTTCGACGTAGGCTCTACAGTATGCTATGCTGTGTACCGCACCTGAAGTGTGCCTTGCCATGAGTCAATCAAGGGGTACAAGAGTGATCCAGGAATGGATCACAAGACAGCGGTCAAAGTTATCCTTGGTAAATAGTGGACTGAGGAATTTTCTCGATTATGGAGGTGGTAAAAGAGTTCGTCGTAAAGGGTTACGCTGATGCAAACTTTGAAACTAATCCAGATTATTCTGAGTAGTAAACTGGATTCGTATAGTAGAACAGTTATTTGGAATAGCTCCAAATAGAGAGTGGGAGCTGCATCTAGGAGATGACATAGAGATTTGTAAAGAACACACGGATCTAAAAGATTCAGACCCGTTGACTAATAACCTCTCTCACAAGCGAGATATGATCAAACCCCATGGGTGTTGAATTCATTACAATCACATAGTGATGTGAACTAGATTATTGACTCCAGTGCAAGTGGGAGATTGTTGGAAATATGCCCTAGAGGCAATAATAAAATGGTTATTATTGTATTTCCTTGTTCATGATAATTGTCTATTGTTCATGCTATAATTGTATTAACTGGAAACCGTAATACATGTGTGAATACATAGACCACAACATGTCCCTAGTGAGACTCTAGTTGACTAGCTCGTTGATCAACAGATGGTCATGGTTTCCTGACCATGGACATCGGATGTCATTGATAACGGGATCACATCATTAGGAGAATGATGTGATGGACGAGACCCCATCCTAAGCATAGCACAAGATCGTGTAGTTCGTTTGCTAAAGCTTTTCTAATGTCAAGTATCATTTCCTTAGACCATGAGATTGTGTAACTCCCTGATACCGTAGGAGTGCTTTGGGTGTACCAAACGTCACAACGTAACTAGGTGGCTATAAAGGTGCACTACGGGTATCTCCGAAAGCGTCTGTTGGGTTGGCACAAATCGAGACTGGGATTTGTCACTCCGTATGACGGAGAGGTATCTCTGGGCCCACTCGGTAATGCATCATCATAATGAGCTCAATGTGACTAAGTAGTTAGTCATAGGATCATGCATTATGGAACGAGTAAAGTGACTTTCCGGTAACGAGATTGAACGAGGTATTGGGATACCGATGATCGAATCTCGGGAAAGTAACATACCGATTGACAAAGGGAATTGCATACGGGATTGCTTGAATCCTTGACATCGTGGTTCATCCGATGAGATCATCGTGGAACATGTGGGAGCCAACATGGGTATCCAGATCCCGCTATTGGTTATTGAACGGAGAACGTCTCGGTCATGTCTGCATGGTTCCCGAACCCGTAGGGTCTACACACTTAAGGTTCGGTGACGCTAGAGTTGTTATGGGAAATAGTATGTGGTTATCAAAGGTTGTTCGGAGTCCCGGATGAGATCCTGGACATGACGAGGAGCTCCGGAATGGTCCGGAGGTGAAGATTGGTATATTGGACGAAGGGTATTGGAGTCCGGAATTGTTCCGGGGGTACCAGGTGATGACCAGCGTGTCGGAAAGGGGTTTCGGAGGCCCCGGCAAGCGTTGGGGGGCCTTATGGGCCAAGGGGAGAGGGCACATCAGCCCACTAAGGGGCTGAGCGCCCCTCCCACCCCATCGCACGTAACCAGGAGAGGTGGGGGCGCCACACCTAGGGCAGCCGCCCCTCCCGGCTTGGGGGTCAAGTTTCCTAGGGGGTGGGGGCACCCAAACCCATCTAGGGTTTCCCCTATGGCCGCCGCCCCTCCCCTAGGGAACCCTAGGGCGCCTCCCCTTCTTCCCTTCCCCCTATATATAGTGAGGGAGAGAGAGGGCAGCCGCACCCTTCCCCTGGCGCAGCCCTCTCCCTCCTCCAACACCTCCTCCTCCTCCTCCTCCTCCGTAGTGCTTGGCGAAGCCCTGCCGGAGAACCACGAGCTCCATCACCACCATGCCGTCGTGCTGTCAGATTTTTCCCTCAACTTCTCCTCTCCCCTTGCTGGATCAAGAAGGAGGAGACGTCCCCGGGCTGTACGTGTGTTGAACGCGGAGGCACCATTGTCCGGTGCTTAGATCGGATTCGGCCGCGATCTGAATCGCTTCGTGAGTGACTCCACTGACTGCGTTCTTGTAACGCTTCCGCTTAGCGATATTCAAGGGTATGAAGATGCACCCCCTCTCTCTCGTTGCTAGTATCTCCTAGATTGATCTTGGTGACACATAGGAAAATTTTGAATTTCTGCTACGTTCCCCAACAGGGGGTCCTCAGCTAGGCCCTCCTGGCCGGTAGACATTGTGGTGAGTACTCCCTAGTCCAGGACACTATCAGTAGCCTCTGAACCAGTCTTGAAATCGAAGATGCTCCTCGGTTCTCTCGAGCTGCTCTCCATCTTCAGTCGTCGGCCTTGGAAGGTGGTTCAATAAATTCTGTCTTCGCACCTTTGAGTAGAGCAAGCCTAGCCGAAGGGTTCCCACATCAGGTATCTGAGGACCCCCTTAAGGATTCACATAGTTATTTTGATAGATGTTTTTATTGTTTCTGAGTGACACCTTAGATGGGAGGTTGTTTCCCGCGCTGAATTGCCTTAGCGGCGAAGTGTTCCCACGCTTGGATCAGGATGATGGTCCAGTTTTGTTCTGACAACATTGACTGGCTCGATCCGTCATCCCATACCACAATGATGTGTTGTCATTTCAGAAGTCATCATAGCATGCTAGCTTGGCTTGAAGTCCCACTATTGGCACGTCTAATCAGTAAAGAGATCGTGCCCCAAGATATGCAACAACACAATTATCTGCCTCCTTGATCTCTTGTTCTTAACACACGATGCTTAGGGAACTCACGAAACTACAACCACATGGCGTATTTACTCTGCGCTTTACCTTGCCTATAAAAGGCCAGAGCTAAAAGAAAGCCAATTTTATGCTCTCAATCTCCCTCCATCTTACTCCTTGAGCCCCTGCACCCAAAAACTGTTTAAAATATGCCCTAGAGGCAGTAATATTGTATTACTAAATTTCCATATTCGCAATTAAGAGTTTATATTCTATGCTATAACTGTTATAATCTTGGAATATATGATTTAGTGGAAAAATCATATGCGTCTGTGAAATGATAAGCGGTACAATAATATCCCTAGTCTCGCCCTATAAGACTAGCTCAAGTATTGTTGGTGATCATGTTTTCTGGATCTTAGGATATCCTTAAGTGTAACGATAGTGCTAAAACAACATTAAGAGAATGACGTTACAAGAATGATCATATTGAATTGACCCAAACTTATTTGTTATACTTTGAGATAATATCGTCAAAAGTCAATTGTTATAACACATAGTGTTAAACTGTGGTTTAGTTCCTTAGACCATGAGAGTATCATAGTCACTTCTCATTGTACGATAAACTTTGGGGTTGCTCAAACATCATCTGTAACACAGTGATCATAATGACAACTTATAGGTTCATCGGAAAGTTTGACAAGGGACTAGATAGCTCGAGATTGGAATTTACTCCTCCGGCGATGGAGAGATATCCTTAGGCCCCTCTCAGTGTGACTACATCCATCATCGTTTGGCTAGACATAGGTGACTATGTCACGGATGCTGGAACATGTCAATGAGAAAGAAGAACAAAACCGGAAGAAGACCGGTCTAGTGAGCATGTGTATGACTCAAGAGGATACCGATATATCTCACCTCAGGTTTTGTAAAGTATCGCGAAGCAAAGGGAATAACATATGTTAACCAAAGATTCACTCGACCATCATTCATGGACTCATAGGGATCGATATGCATGTACGTCCACGGTTCTGCTATCGGTCATTGAACTAAAGGGGTTTTGTTCATGTCTATGTTTCACCGAACTACAGGCTCACAAGATTAAGGTAATCATAATCTGCTTAGTGTTAGTAGGACATGAATAATGCGAATATATTTGCGAGAGTTTCACTAATATTCGGAATTGTTTTGAGAGGAATTAGAAGCGTTTGAGGGTCACCGAAAGGGTTTTGGAGTTTATCGGGCAATACCACGTATTATCTATAAATAATATATAGGCGAAAAATGTTTCCAGAGATGTTAAATTAATAATAAAAGGTTCTAATAATATTTAGGAGCATTTTATATTTAATTAAATATCAAGGGGCCTTAAAAGGCCAAGTGGTTAAAGGAGAATTGGGCCACAAGGGCCCAACAAGGGGAGGTGCCCCCCTTAGCCTCTTGGGATGTCGAATTGGAGTGAGAGGACTCCTCCCCCTAGGGCTGGCGCAAGGGGGGATAAACCCCCTTGTGGTGTTGGGGAACGTTGCATGGGAAACAAAAAATTTCCTACGCTCACCAAGATCCAATCTAGGAGATGACCATCTACAAGAGGGGAGATTGGATCTACATACCCTTGTAGATCACTAAGCGGGAGCGTTAAGAAACACGGTTGATGTAGTCGAACGTCTTCATAATCCAATCACGACCCGTCCCGCGAACTCCTGATCCAAGTGCCGAATGGACGACACCTTCGCGTTCAACACACGTACGGCTTGATGACGCCTTCACCTCCTCGATCTAGTGAGCGATGGTGAAGTAGTAGCTTGAGTCCTCCGGCAGCACGACGACGTGGTGGCGGCGGTGGTGGAGAAATCTCAGCAGAGCTTCACTAAGAACTACGGAGAAGAAGAGGGATGCGAGGGAGAGGAGAGGCAGCGCCGTGGCATGGAGATGTGCTCAAGGGGTGCGGCTGGCCTCTCTCTACCTCTCTATATACAGGGGTAGGGAGGAGAGGGTGGCGCCCCTAGGGTTTCCCCTAGGGGGGCGGCCAGGGCAGATGGGATCTCCCCTAGGGTGACTTGCCCCCAAGCCGGGAGGTGGGAATCCCTAGGGGGCTCCCCTAACCCTCCTGGTTATGTGAGATGGTGTGAGGGGGGCGCTCACACTACTAGGAAAAACCTTATACACAGCATCTTAGCAGTAGCGCTGGACAAAATCGTGCGCTACTGCTACTTGGTAGTAGCGTGTGTAAATAAACCGCGCTATTGCTACGATTTTAGCAGTAGCGCATGCTAGCAAAATGCGTTGCTGCTATGTTTGTACTGGGCGTAGATGGCTAGGCCCACTTAGCAGTAGCGCATATCCATAGCTAGCGCTACTGCTACGCTCCGTAGCAGTAGCGCTTTTCACGAAACCGCGCTACTACTGACCTTACCATATCCTCCCCACGCGCCCGACCCTCTCACTCACTCTCCCTCTTAGTCACTCTCGCCTGCGCCGATACTCATCGTCCGCCGCCGCCGCCACGCTACTCCTCCACCGAGGTACTCCCTCCGTCCCTCCTCCTCCCTCCTCCTCCGGCCGCCCCCTCGTCCCTCCTTCGCCGACAGCCCTCCTTCCACCGCCCCCTCCCTCGTCCTTCTCCGGCCGCCCCTTCCCCTCCTCTCATCGCCCCTCCCTCCTCCTCCTCCGGCCGCCCCTCCCCTCCTCCCACCACCCCTCCCTCCTCCTCCGGCCGCCCCTCCCCCTCCTCCCACTGCCCCTCCCTCCTCCTCCCTCCTCTGATCCCACCGGCCTCCTCCCCCTCCTCCTCTCTCCTCCCTCCTCCTCCTTCCTCCTCCCTCCATCTCTATTTTTTTATGTTTTTACTGTAGTTTTTTACTATTGTATAATGTAGTTTTTTTTACTGTTTTTAGTAAGTGTTTAAATGAATTAGTAATAAAATTAATAGAACTAGTTGAACTAGTTTATTTTTACTAAGAACTAGTTGAATTAATAGAACTAGTGTATTTTTAGTAAGAAAATTAATATAACTTGTTGAACTAGTTTATTTTTAGTAAGAACTAGTTTATTTTTATTTATAGTAAGTTTATTTTTAGTAAGAACTAGTTGAATTAATAGAACTAGTTGAACATGTCACATTTGTTGTTATTTTTTAGTTAAAGCAATTATTCCCGCATCAACGTCAATGATGCCTATCCCGCATCCTTGTCGTCGACTCGGTGGAGAACACCTGCTTGATCAGAGGGGCCATGTTCGGGACTAGGCTCCGCTGGGCTGGTACTGGGAGGTGCTACCTACCGGGGGTGCAGCTTGGTGAGGAGCCAGCCCGTCGTTGACCCGAAACTTCTTTGGTGGCGGTCGCGTGGGCCAGTGACGGTGTAGAGGCTTGAGGACCCCGCGGAGGTGGTACGTCACCGTGTCAGCGAGGAGGACGAGCACGTCCGTCGCTACATGGTTGCGTTGGAGGGCAGGTTCTCCAACACCTGGCAGGTTCTTCAAGGATCTCACTGGAGCTATGATCCTGTGATGGTTCCTTCTCTTTGGGTGTCCACCGCCCGCGCCGATACCCGTTGTTTGCTAGGGTTTTAGTTGTATTAGTGATGTTATATGTATGATACTATTCGAGATGTATTAGTTATAATATTCGACGATGTACGGACTCAAGAGATGATTTAGTTTTGCTTATTGAATGCATGCTAATTTGAATACTTATATATTTTACGATTTGGTTTTGCTTATTGAATGCTCAAATTGGAGAAGTACTCCTATTTTGAATGCTCAAATTGGACACCACCATGCAAGGCGTATGCATTTGATTAGTTGATAGCTTATAGGGTTTATGTTTTTGCAGAAATCAAGGAGCCTCTCCATCGTCCCCGCCATCGTCCCCGCCATCGTCCCCGTCACCGACCCCCTCTGACCTTGAGATGAGACCAGCCAAATCTCCATGTCAATATGAGTCCTATAAGATATTTTGAAATGTTTTTGTTCATATTTTCAACCACTCAAATGCAATGACCATCAAGTTTGAATGCTCATATGATGTAGATAAAAACATGTATATCTTGTGTTGCTCAAATAGGATATGTGCTTGCCCAAGTGGCCGGTCATGTTTGCAGGTTACACCTCCGAGTGACCTACGTTTTGCCGAAGTGTTGATTAATTTCCGTTCCGGCAAATTTCAGGCGCTTGATATGTCTTTTTTTAGCAAAGGTCATGCCGTATTTTTTCATAAATTTTGGCATGACTTGTGCTGGAATATGTAGGAAATATCGAGTGACCTGTATTTTCTAGAAAGATAATTAAACGACATTTCGGGTTGACTTTAAGTCTGTCGAGGCTCCACCATATATGAGGGGACGAAGAATCCCGACTGTTGTCATGGGGGTCCCTTCTCCTTCGTTCCCGTGTGCTAGACATTTTGGTGTAATGCACTCGGGGACGAAAGGAGGAGCGATCATCACGAACGGTCAAATATATACACCATGTGAGCTGAGAGTTTTCAAGAAAAGACTCGGCAGACCGATAGTCAACCCGTGATGAATAATAATGATCTAATTTAGTTTTTGTAGTACATATATTTAATTGTACAAGTTTAATCTTTGAATTATGAACATAGGAAATGTCGTACTCGGACGACGAAAGTCTCCCGGGGGAGTGCGACTGGTGCAACGACGTCCGAGGTCTGTGCGACAGGCCTCACCTGGACGAAGATCAGCGCTTCAGCATTAAGCTCCAGGAGACCTTCGATGTTGAAACGGTATGCAATGGCGACAAGTTTTTTTTTCATAATTAAGCACGACTTCAACTATTTCAACGTGTAATTTTCATCTTTTACAATTCGACTAGCTTATCCCGTGCCATAAAAGATGCTATGTCTTGGAGAGGATGGGTTTTGAAGACCATGAAAGTTTCAAAACAAAGAAAATTCACCTAAGGACCCATCATGGTATGGATTTTGAAGTAAATCTATACAATTCTCAGAGCATAACCCATTTTGGTTGCACAAATTGGGAAGCACTTTGCAGGATGTACGGTTTTTATGAGGGTATGCTTTTCACCATGGATCTTGGTGATCCTGACATCGAGCAAGACAATATGGACATTTGGGTCCTTGTTGATACGCTTCCAATTCTACCGCTATGTGAGTTTCTCAAACATAGTTATTAACTAATTATATTGTTTATTTCAAAATAGTTGATAGCTTATTTCCATTGTCAGCTTATTTTCATTCTTCAAACAATGTGCGGAATATGGTAGACAGAACCTACTACACCGATGGCTCCGAATTAACTTATTAGGAGAAAACTCATCTGATCGCATTTTGTACTGAACTTGAGAATTACAATATATATTATCAAAACCCTCAACATTATGGTCAATACGTGCCACTAGTGCATGTGTTGAACCACGGTAACATCCATGGAGATGCCATGGTAAGACTTTTTACTATTACGACATCCGTGCATCTTTTGCATACTTCTAAAATTGAACTACATTGCTAACTATGAAGTTATTACCATGTTTTTCAACAGAAAATCCTGAAGGATTGTGTGCCTCATCTGATCTTTCAGAATGGTCGCCTTGATGTTTTGAACATACAACCATGTCATCCTACGAATCTCACCTGTCCATATCGGATTTCTGAAACCGGTGAATACATGGTAATCAAAGAATGGAAAAAATGTATGGACAGTCGTAAGGAGGTTCTTGGAAGAAACATTGTGCGAAAGGCAAGAATTGGAGAGAGGATAATCTCCATTCTCCATAATGGAGAGTCAGGGGCTATCTTGTTTTATGCTATTTTACCTAAGAGAATGTAGTAGGTCCTATGAGGTACAATGTTTATTATGTGGTATAATGTGTTAGAGTTGATGATGAGGAGTAGTTGAGATTATGACTAGTGACCAACTTTCTATGTGATGTCTCATTGATGAAAATGATGATCATGAGGAGGTGTTATATGACAATGATGTATTATGATGATAATTTGTTAATGATATGATGATGATATTTATTATATCATTGGGTGAAAGAACCGCAGATTAGTTTCAAGTGGATGTCCATCCACTTGAAAATAGTCCATGGTTCTTTCACCCAGTGATGTAATAACTCATTATGATGTAAAAAAATCAATAAATTGCTGCTGTATGAAAACTTGTATAAAGGTGTATGAATACAAAATAAAATAAATAATGAATATAATACAGAATAATAGTACTAGCGCGGGCTGGGAGAAGCGCTACTAGTAATGATGAGTAGCGTCCTTTCAAGGAAGCGCTACTACTAAGTCGACATAGCAGTAGCGAGGGTTAACCCACGCTACTTCTAACCTTTAGCTGTAGCGCCGTACCAGTAGCGCTACTGTCCACGCTACTGATAGGCCTAAAACACGCGCTACTGCTAGGCTTTTCCTGAAGGAAATATGCCCTAGAGGCAATAATAAAGTTATTATTTATTTCCTTATATATCATGATAAATGTTTATTATTCATGCTAGAATTGTATTAACCGGAAACATAATACATGTGTGGATATATAGACAAACAGAGTGTCACTAGTATGCCTCTGCTTGACTAGCTTGTTAATCAAAGATGGTTAAGTTTCCTAACCATAGACAAAGGAGTTGTCATTTGATTAACAAGGTCACATCATTAGTTGAATGATCTGATTGACATGACCCATTCCAATAGCTTAGCACCCGATCGTTTAGTATGTTGCTATTGCTTTTGTTCATGACTTATACATGTTCCTTTGACTATGAGATTATGCAACTCCCGTTTACCGTAGGAACACTTTGTGTGCTACCAAACGTCACAACGTAACTGGGTGATTATAAAGGTGCTCTACAGGTGTCTCCGAAAGTATTTGTTGGGTTGGCGTATTTCGAGATTAGGATTTGTCACTCCGATTGTC
The DNA here is from genome assembly GCA_032464435.1 of Aegilops umbellulata. NCBI lineage: Eukaryota > Viridiplantae > Streptophyta > Magnoliopsida > Poales > Poaceae > Aegilops > Aegilops umbellulata. The sequence continues at coordinate 341,596,998 of CP136058.1, forward strand.
GGAGAGGTATCTCTGGGCCCTCTCGGTAATGCACATCACTTAAGCCTTGCAAGCATTGCAACTAATGAGTTAGTTGCGAGATGATGTATTACGGAACGAGTAAAGAGACTTGCCGGTAATGAGATTGAACTAGGTATTGGATATCGACGATCGAATCTCGGGCAAGTAACATACCGATGACAAAGGGAACAACGTATGTTGTTATGCGGTCTGACCGATAAAGATCTTCGTAGAATATGTAGGAGCCAATATGGGCATCCAGGTCCCGCTATTGGTTATTGACCGGAGACATGTCTCGGTCATGTCTACATTGTTCTCGAACCGTAGGGTCCGCACGCTTAAGGTTACGATGACAGTTATTATGAGTTTATGCATTTTGATGTACCGAAGGAGTTGGGAGTCCCGGATGTGATCACGGACATGACGAGGAGTCTCGAAATGGTCGATACATAAAGATTGATATATTGGATGACTATATTCGGACACCGGAAGGGTTTCGGGAAAGTATCGGATAAAATCGGAGTACTGGGGGGGGGGGGGGGTTACCGGAACCCCCCGGGGGTTAATGGGCCTCATGGGCCTGGAGTGGAGAAGAGGAGGGGCGGCCAGGGCTGGCCGTGCGCCCCCTCCCCTCTAGTCCGAATTGGACAAGGAGGAGGGGGGCGGCGCCCCCCTTTCCTTCCTCTCTCCCTTCTCTTTCCCCTCCACTCCTAATCCAACAAGGAAAAGGGAGGGAGTCCTACTCCCGGTAGGAGTAGGACTCCTCCCGGCGCGCCTCCTCTAGGCCGGCCGCACCTCCCCCTTGCTCCTTTATATACGGGGGCAGGGGGGCACCCCAATAGACACAAGTTGATCCTTGAGATCGTTCCTTAGCCGTGTGCGGTGCCCCCCTCCACCATATTCCACCTCAGTCATATCGTTGCAGTGCTTAGGCGAAGCCCTGCGCCGGTAGTACATCAAGATCGTCACCACGCCGTCGTGCTGACGTAACTCCTCTCCGAAGCTTTGCTGGATCGAAGCTCGGAGATCGTCATCGAGCTGAACGTGTGCCAAGAACTTGGAGGTGCCGGAGTAACGGTGCTTGGATCGGTTGGATCGAGAAGACGTACGACTACTTCCACTACGTTGCGTCAACGCTTCCGCTTCGGTCTACATGGGTATGTAGACAACACTCTCCCCTCTCGTTGCTATGCATCACCATGATCTTGCGTGTGCGTAGGAAAAATTTGGAAATTACTACGTTCCCCAACATTTCCCTAGTAGTGTCAGCCCCTTAGTGGGCTGGTTTCCCCCTCCCCTTGGCCCATGGGGCCCCCCAACACTTGCCGGGGCCCCCCGAAACCCCTTTCGATGACGTTGGTCATCACCCCGTACCCCGGGAACAATTCCGGACTCCAATACCCTTCGTCCAATATATCAATCTTCACCTCCGGACCATTCCAGAGTTCCTCGTCATGTCCGGGATCTCACCCAGGACTCCGAACAACCTTCGGTAACCACCATACTGACTCGACTATACTTATATCGTCACCAAACATTAAGTGTGTAGACCCTGCGGGTTCGAGAACTATGCAGACATGACCGACACACCTCTGCGGTCAATAACCAATAGCGGTACCTGGATGCCCATATTGGTTCCTACATATTCTACGAAGATCTTATCGGTCGAACCTCGATGTCAAGGATTCAGCTAATCCCGTATGCAGTTCCCTTTTTCTATCGGTATGTGTTGTAGAATTGTCACGGCAGATGTCCTAGGGTGAGGACTTAGTCGTGAGGCCAACGCATCTATGTGGTAGCTTGAGAGGGGTTGAGGGGAATCGATAGACGGAACACAAGACAGGGATTTAGACAGCTTCGGGCCCCGGGAAACATCATCCGGTAACAACCCTACATGCTGTTTGAGGCTAGGTCTCATTATCATCACGAGGGAGTCGCCGGTGAACCGGCTCTTTGTGTCTAGCCCTAGAGATTGTTTCTTCTTGCTTGTCCCTTTTTGGGGAGCCCTGCCCCTCCTTATATATGTTGAAGGGGCGGTTTACATGTGGAGTCCTATTAGGATTAGGACTAGTCTATCTCTAATACAAACCGGATACAAGTCCAAGTCTTAACTCCTTGTAAGACAAATATTTCTCACGCCTTTCCTCTTAAACCGGCCCACCATTAAACGTGAACCGGCCTTCTAGGCCTTGGGCCTTGTCACCGTTTGTCCCACCCGCCCTGTTATCAGTGAATCATAATGTTCAGTCAGGTTGCTTGTAAACCATCCGGTCTGTGCGGGTCGCCGGTGAATCGCCAAGTCCGGCCGGGTTATACTTCCGGCCGGGATACGCCGCGGGGTATATCCCCGACATTAGCCCCCAAGTTTAGCCTGGATTTATCCATGGTAAACTTATGCTGCAAAATAAACACAAGAACAAATTTGACAGGTTGTACTCCGGGTTAAGAATTCTTGTAGACCGGCACCTGGTCATCCTTAAGTCCTTGTCATTTCCTCCTTCTAGAAAATCTGGGTCAATAACCAGCTTCATACTCAAATTGCTGACGTTGGCTTCTCATAGAAAAATATTGTGAAGAATAATCCACTTGATTCGGCTTCCAAAGTGCCAGCTTAAGAAATATTGGTTTTGAAATACTCATCTGATATGCATCCGGTTTGAAGATGTAAAACTTGCCGGTTTAATATTACCAAAATTGCCGGTTTGTAAGTACCGACGGCACCGAGCCATAATTGTTGCCGTGGCCAGGTCATAATTGTTGATGACGCCGGGTCAATCTGGTTTGCATAGGCTAGCTTCATAATCAATTTTGCTGACATTGGTTTGTCACAGAGAAATATTGTGAAGAATAACTCCTTTGACTCAGCTCCCAATGCTTAACAAAAATATTGGTCTTTGAAATACTCATTTGATATTCAGCCGGTTTAAGAATGCAGAACTTTGCCGGTTTAAGAATGTAGAACTTTGCCGGTTTAAGAATGTAGAACTTTGCCGGTTTACAAATATTGATGGCACCGGATCATAACTGTTTGTTAACATCAAGCTTGAAAATATACCTCCTTTGTTTGCATATCACTTGTAGCCCCCAAGTCTTAAGAAGGTAATGTAGTAACAACTTAAGATTTTCTTCAATATGAATGTCACAAGCTTGAAGAAATCCAGGTTGTTCATCTCAATCACTAGTCAGAACTGAGTATTCCACATATGTAGCCCCCAAGTGCTGGGTTGTCATGCTTGCAGCAACCTGGGACTTGTAATTTCCTGATGCTTATAAAAACTTCAACTAGTGTAGCCCCCAAGGGCCGGGCAATTATGCAAATAATGAGCAGGGACTTTAAAAATATGATCATGTAGAATGTAACAACAACGTGTAGCCCCCAAGGGCCGGCTCAGTAAGATAATATTGAGCTGGGACTTTATATATACTCCATTAAGAATAACATTATATTATGTAACTCCCATCATGGGGCATGAACCCACGTCCACAAGGTTGAGAGCTTTGTGCTTTACCAACTGAGCAGTGGATCCTTCAATAATAGATGAAAATTTGTGTACCTTGAATTGTTGACAGGAGCAATTGGTAGCCTCCAAGGGCCGGCTCATTATGATGTGATGAGTCGGGTCTTCAATAAGACTAATAAAAATGACTTTGCATTAGCCCTCAAGTGTCATGGTGCATGCTTGCAGCGACATGAGACTTGCATATTTGATATAATCTCAACTTTGAATAATATAGCCCCCAAGGGCCGGGTCGTAAGCCTGCAGCGACTCGGGACTATTACTTCCATTGTAGAATAAATCACATCATTTGATAAAATAATAGCCATTGCGCTAAAGCGACTTTGAAAACCTCAATAATACCGGTTATTAATAACCATAATAAAATCCAGCCATGTAGGCTATTCAAGATAATATAATCCGGTATGAAAACCTTATTCATTCAATATCATAATGAAAATTCAGCCAAGTTTGAGTATTTGAATAATATAACCCAATGATTTATAAGCGCATGATTCCAATGGCGCAATCCAAATATATACTGGCGACTTATAGTCCAAAGCCAGGCCGGTTTAATAAACACCGGATAATTTCTCATCATATACTGATGATTTATCGTCTTAAAGCCAGGCCGGTTTAATAAACACCGGATAATTTATCATCGTACTGGCGACCTATAGTCGAAAGCCAGGCTGGTTTAATAAACACCGGATAATTTATCATCATACTGGCGACCTATAGTCGAAAGCCAGGCCGGTTTAATAAACACCGGTGACTTATAAGCATGCTTTATTGAACTTGTTTCTGCATACAACAAGTTTAAAGTGTCCTGGCGGTTTACCGCCGGACGGGTCATAATGCCCAACATATAACCCAGGTTTATAACCAAGGCTGCACTTAAGAATAATCAAATATGAAATATATCATACCTGTGACATTGAATCACATCGTTGGTTTACCAACTTTTTGTAATAGGGTAAATAACCCAAATTTTGTGTACTGATAACTCCTTCCATATTGTGTCGGTTTATGATAAAACCGTACCGGGTTTGTGATAAACACCGGATTAACCATATATAATACTGGTGACTTGTAGTCAAACCAGACCGGGCTGATAGTCTCCAGATTATGATTTGATCATGTACTAACAACTTGTAATTGACAGTCGAAACGGGTTGTTAACGCCGATTTAAAAAGCAACCAAAAAATCTTTATAAAAAAGAGAACAAAACTCAAACAAAGGCAACATAAAACCATTGTAAGCGAGGCTTTGAGCCGATTAAGAGGTGTTACCACGGTCGGACACGACCAAGTCCCCAAAAGGTGTAGCTATGGTTTGAGTCAGCCAGGTCCCCAAATCATGTTGTGGCATTACGCCGATCAAGAGGTGTAGCGATGGTTCGGGTTCGACCAAAGCCCCCAAGTGATGTTGTGGCATTGAGCCGATCAAGAGGTGTGACTATGGTTCAGACATGACCAAGCCCCCAAGTGATGCCGTGGCATTACGCCGATCAAGAGGTGTGGCTATGGTTCAGACATGACCAAGCCCCCAAGTGATCAATTATACGATAAGCCAATAAGGCATGATACCCATGTTTGAACCGCGCATCATGGCAGCAGGTCCTCTTTGGCACCCTTTAAATTTTTGCAAGAGATAAATCCTTCTTGAACCAGATGCTAAACCGGATATTGAGAGCTTCAAAGCTTTGTGGGAGACATCTTTCCCTTGAACCAGATTTTATACCGAAATCTTCATTTTCAGCCGGAAATTTTCTGACGGCCTTTAAACTCGAGCTTGCGAGAAGTTAATTCCTTTTTGAACCGGAAATTCTTAAACCAGAATTGAGAGCCTTCAGAGCTTTGTGGGAGACAGATTTCCCTTGAACCGGATTGTAAACCAGATATTGAGAGCTTCAGCGAGACTGACTTCCCTTGAGCCTGATTTTAAACCGGAATCCTTTCTGATGACCCGAAACTTCTTCATTGAGCCAGGATTTTGTAACTGTCATATACTTTCTAGGCCGGAAATTTTCTAATGGATTTTAAATCAACATAACAGTAGCCTCCGGGACCGGGTTATCTTTCCCTCCATCGTCCTGGGGTTCTTAAATTTGCTGAAACTGGCAAGATTTGCTGAGTCATGTCATCATAGCCCTTGAGTCTCAAAGGTGACTCGAGGAGTTGGCTTGAGACTCTCCATATTTGACCGTGATATAAACCGGCATAAGTTGTATAGCATTGGTGTTGATAGCACGATGTGAATCCGTAGAAGGTTGAGGTGACCGCGACAGGTTATAAATGATCCCGTATGAGCCGTGTCAGCAACTCGGCCAATGGTTCCTTCCAACTGGCTATTGAAATTAACCAAACTGTAGTGGCGGCAACTTGTGCGCCTGCTCATTGAGCCTTCCAGTGCAGACGACGGTTGATGATAATTTGCCTCCAATTTGAAAGAAAACCGGGCTACCCAAGCAGTGACTGGCTTTATACTCAATAAACAACTCATGTAGACAGGTGCGCCCTGGCGTGTTGATGTGGACCAGGCCGCGAGATACGGACGGAAAATACGACCGCAGCATCAGAGGCGGCACAGACAGATGAGTCGGCCGCGGTGTTGTAAACCGGTTCGGACGGGCGAGACAAACGCAGGCGCGGTCCCGGCAAGCTGATGTAAACCGGGCCGTAAGGGCGGCGTCTTGCACGCGTCCATTCACCGTGTAATGTGGCACGGACGAACACCGGGCAGGACGTTGCCAGCGCGTACTCCGTACCCATGGTATTAACCATGTTTATAATGAATAATTGTCCTGCATATCAAAATATCAGGTCCAAAGTAATTGTTCCCTTGATAAAAAACAATATATACCAAGAAACTAGATTTAGATGGATATCACCTGATGTTTTTTGTTCGGACAACGGATGATCTGTTCATCGTGACAGAGGCGGTTTAGGTTGGTCGGCGACTCAATATGGTCCCGACGGTTCAAGCAGAAACCCTCCGGGTTATTCTCCAGGTCTTTAAAGACCCGACACGGGCGGTGCAGATGTATACGTCGCCTCCGACACCGGCGCACGAGGACCGAATCATACCTTGGCCATGAGTCAGTTGACGTGTGTATAGCATAGCATACCATGGAAAAAGCTTTGGATGATACTTAATTATACCAGTAAAAGTTTAGAAAAATAGCACCTGATATGTTCGTATGGCAGATGATCCATATGTAATATCCATCAATAAATTTGGGAGTGAAGCGCGACAGAAGAGGCAGGCAAGCCGGCAGGCGTAGCGGTGAAACGCCGTGGTGAGGTCAGTGGAAATGCGGCCAGCCCGTGACTTCGGCGACTTGGAGCAGAGGACGGCTTCAGGTTGTAGCTACTCCTCCTCTTTTTTTCGCAAAGGCTGTCGCATGTCCTCATCAGTTCTGACATTTATCTGGAGGTACGTGGCTGACAATCCTTTGATATCAGGCTGGTTGTAATGGGGGAGTATCATATACTAGTATCATGTATATGATACTAGTCTATGATACTACATCCGTAATGCATAGTATCATACGTTGGTATCATAGAGGACTACATTTATTGTCATGCATGACACAAAGTAGCACATCATTTAATATAATACGGTATGATGATATGATACTCAAGCCTCTCTTTCTTCATTTAATTCTATGCCACCTCACCAAAATTGCTTAGTTGGCACACATGATACTACCTATGATACTCCCATTACGGGCAGCCTCACATCCTTATGAGACTTTGGGCCCTGTGCTAATTCATTTGATGAATAGTACTAGTACTAGACCTCCCGTGAGATGTACTAGTAATAGTCCTTTCCTTATTCTCCTTTTCTTTCGGCCTTTGACTTCTGCAGATTGCCTCTGCATGTGCATGCACCATCAAACGGGGCTAGCGGGCACATGCCTCGAACACGTTTTTGTCTCTGCTACTGTAGTTTATTTTTTGTCGTAGGCGATAGCAATAATAGCAGATTCATTGCTGCCGCTCATTACTTTTAGCTGTCGCTATCCATACCCAGCCACTTGGTCATCGCTAATATAATTGCTAGTATTATCCAGATCGAAGCCTCCTGATCGCTGTCAAATCAATCGGTTTAGACTGATCGCTCGCGACAAAGCGCCCACCCCTTTTTTTATCAATCCGATATGCATCGTCCAGCTTGAATACTCAATATGGGCGTGGGACCGAATCCAACTCCAATACAGCTCGGTGTTACTGCTTCTGCTTACCGGTTGCTGAAAAATCTTGTTTTATCTCGGTGAAACTTGCAACCAGGCGGTTTAGACGGATCTTGCTCCCTTCTGTCTTTACTGATTTTCAGGGTGGTGACTGCACCCGACACCGCCCTTAATCTTATCAACTCAAAACCTCGTACTACCAGCTCCGAACCTAATCAACTCTTGTCCAAGGTTATCCATTACCTGGTTATCCCGTATGATTGCCTCAAGCCGGCTCTTCTTCATCCGGCCAAAAGCGAACTCCTCGAACCCTAGAAAAAATTCCTCCAAAAACTCAACACCACCGTGCGCAGGCCCCACGGTGGGCGCCAACTGTCGTAGAATTGTCACGGCAGATGTCCTAGGGTGAGGACTTAGTCGTGAGGCCAACGCATCTATGTGGTAGCTTGAGAGGGGTTGAGGGGAATCGAGAGACGGAACACAAGACAGGGATTTAGCCAGCTTCGGGCCCCGGGAAACATCATCCGGTAACAACCCTACATGCTGTTTGAGGCTAGGTCTCATTATCATCACGAGGGAGTCGCCGGTGAACCGGCTCTTTGTGTCTAGCCCTAGAGATTGTTTCTTCTTGCTTGTCCCTCTTTGGGGAGCCCTGCCCCTCCTTATATATGTTGAAGGGGCAGTTTACATGTGGAGTCCTATTAGGATTAGGACTAGTCTATCTCTAATACAAACCAGATACAAGTCCAAGTCTTAACTCCTTGTAAGACAAATATTTCTCACGCCTTTCCTCTTAAACCGGCCCACCATTAAATGTGAACCGGCCTTCTGGGCCTTGGGCCTTGTCACCGTCTGTCCCACCCGCCGGGTTATCAGTGAATCATAATGTTCAGTCAGGTTGCTTGTAAACCGTCTGGTCTGTGCGGGTCGCCGATGAATCGCCAAGTCCGGCCGGGTTATACTTCCGGCCGGGTTACGCCGCGGGGTATATCCCCGACAGTATGTTACGTGCCCGAGATTAGATCGTCGGTATCTCCATACCTAGTTCAATCTCGATACCGGCAAGTCTCTTTACTCATTCCGTAATACAAGATCCCATGACTAACTTATTGGTCACATTGCTTGCAAGCTTATTGTGATGTTGTATTACCGAGTGGGTCGTGAGATACCTCTCCGTCATACGGAGTGACAAATCCCAGTCTTGATCCATGCCAACTCAACATACACCCTTAGAGATACCTGTAGAGCATCTTTATAGTCACCCAGTTACGTTGCGACGTTTGGTACACACAAGGCAGTCCTTTGGTGTCAGTGAGTTGCATGGTCTCATGGTCATAGGAACATATACTTGACATGCAGAAAAATGATAGCAATAAACTTGATATGATCATATGCTACATTCATAGTTTGGGTCTTGTCCATCACATCATTCTCGTAATGATGTGATCCCATTATCAAATGACAACTCCTGTCCATGGCTAGGAAACCATAACCATCTTGGATCAACGAGCTAGTCCTGTAGTGGCTTACTAGGGACATGTTGTCTATGTATCGACACATGTATTTGAGTTTCCGGTCAATACAATTATAGCATGGATAATAAACGATTATCATGAACAAGGAAATATAATAATAACCACTTTATTATTGCCTCTAGGGCATATTTCCAACAGTCTCCCACTTGAAGTAGAGTCAATAATCTAGCATTACATGGTAATGAATCTAACGCCCATAGAGTTCTGGTGTTGATTGTGCTTTGCCCTTGGAAGAGGTTTAGTCAATGGATCCGCAACATTCAGGTCCGTATGCACTTCGAAAGTGTTTATGTCTTCCTCCTTGATGTAATCGCGGATGGAATTGAAGCGTTGCTTTATGTCTCTGGTCCTCTTGTGAAACATTGGTTCCTTGCCTAGAGCAATGGCACCAGTGTTGTCACAGAACAGAGTCATCGGGTCCAGTGCACTGGGCACAACTCCATGATCCGTCATGAACTGCTTCATCCAGACACCTTCCTTTGCTGCCTCCGAGGCAGCTATGTACTCCACTTCACATGTAGAATCAGCTACCATGCTTTGCTTGGAACTGCACCAGCTTACCGCTCCCCCATTTAGAATATATACGTATCCGGTTTGAGACATAGATTAATCCGGATCAGTGTCAAAGCTTGCATCGACGTAACCATTTACGATGAGCTCTTGATCACCTCCATAAACGAGAAACATTTCCTTAGTCCTTTTCAGGTACTTAAGGATATTCTTCACCGCTGTCTAGTGATCCACTCCTAGGTTAGTTTGAAACCTTCCTGCCATACTTATGGCAAGGCTGACATCCGGTCTTGTGCACAACATCGCATACATGATAGAGCCTATGGCAGAGGCATAGGGGATGACACTCATCTTTTCTCTATCCTCTGTAGTCGCTGGGCATTGAGTCTGACTAAACTTCACACCTTGCAAAATAGGCAAGAACCCCTTCTTGGACTGATCCATTTTGAACTTCTTCAAAATCTTATCAAGGTATGTGCTTTGTGAAAGTCCCATTAAGCATCTTGATCTATCTCTATAGATCTTGATGCCTAATATGAAAGCAGCTTCTCCTAGGTCCTTCATTGAAAAACTCTTGTTCAAATATTCCTTCACGTTTTCCAAAAGTTCTATATTGTTTCCAATCAGCAATATTTCATCCACATATAATATTAGAAACGCTATAGAGCTCCCACTCACTTTCTTGTAAATACAAGCTTCTCCGTAAACTTGTATAAATCCAAACACTTTGATCACCTCATCAAAGCGAAGATTCCAACTCCGAGATGCTTGCACCAGTCCATAAATGGATCGCTGGAGTTTGCACACTTTGTCAACATTCTCTGGATCAACAAAACCTTTTGGTTTGCATCATATACAACTCTTCCTTAAGGAAACCATTAAGGAACGCTGTTTTGACATCCATCTGCCAGATTTCACAATCGAAAAATGCAGCTATTACCAACATGATTCTGACGGACTTAAGCATCGCTGCGAGTGAGAAAGTCTCATCGTAGTCAACTCCTTGAACTTGTGAAAACACCTTTTCCACAAGTAGAGCTTTATAGACGGTGACATTACCGTCCTCGACCGTCTTCTTCTTGAAGATCCATTTATTCTGAATGGCCTTTCGCCCTTCAGGTAATACTTCCAAAGTCCATACTTTGTTTTCATACATGGATCCCATCTCCGATTTCATGGCCTCTAACCATTTGTCAGAATCCGGGCCCACCACCGCTTCTCCATAGCTCGTAGGTTCATTGTTTTCCAACAACATGACATCTAAGACAGGGTTACTGTACCACTCAGGAGTTGTATGTACCCTTGTCAACCTACGAGGTTCGATAGTAACTTGATCCGAAACTTCATGATCACTATCATTAGCTTCCTCTTCAACTGACGTAGGTGTCACAAAAAACATCTTCCCGCGCTGCACTACACACTAGTTGAAGTAAAGGTTCAACAACCGCATCTAGTTCTATCTTCCTCCCACTCAATTCTTTCGAGAGAAACTCCTTCTCGAGAAAGGACCCGTTCTTAGCGACAAACACTTTGCCTTTGGATATGAGATAGAAGGTATACCCAACTATCTCTTTTGGGTATCCTATGAAGACGCATTTTTCCGCTTTGGGTTCGAGCTTGTCCGGCTAAAGCCTTTTGACATAAGCATCGCAGCCCCAAATCTTAAGAAACGACAACTTAGGTTTCTTTCCAAACCACAGTTCATACGGTGTCGTCTCTACGGACTTACATGGTGCCCTATTTAAAGTGAATGCAGTTGTCTCTAATGCATAACCCCAAAACAAGAGTGGCAGATCGGAAAGGTACATCATAGAATGCACCATATCCAATAAGGTACGATTACGACGTTCGGACACACCATTATGCTGTGGTGTTCCAGGTGGCATCAATTGTGAAACGATTCCACATTGTCTTAAGTGATTGCCAAACTCATAACTCAGATATTCTCCCCCTCGATCGGATCGTAGGAATTTAATCTTATTGTTACGATGATTCTCAACTTCACTCTGAAATTGCTTGAACTTTTCAAACGTTTTAGACTTATGCTTCATTAAGTAGACATACCCATATCTACTAAAATCATCGGTGAAAGTGAGAAAGTAACGATATCCAGCGCGCGCCGCAGTGCTCATCGGGCCGCACACATCAGTATGTATGATTTCCAACAAGTCACTTGCCCGTTCCATTGTTCCGGAAAACAGGGTTTTAGTCATCTTGCCCATGAGGCATGGTTCACATGTGTCAAGTGATTCAAAATCAAGTGACTCAAAAAGTCCGTCAGCATGGAGTTTCTTCATGCGCTTTACTCCAATATGACCTAAGCGGCAGTGCCACAAGAAAGTGGTACTATTATTATCAACTCTATATCTTTTGGCATCAATCTTGTGAACATGTGTATCATCACTATAGAGATTCAATAAGTAAAAATTCCTCACAATGGGTGCATGACCATAAAAGATATTACCCATATAAATAGAACAACCATTATTCTCTGATTTAAATGACTAACCGTCTCACATTAAACAAGATTCAGATATAATGTTCATGCTCAACGCAGGCACTAAATAAAAATTATCCAGGTTCATCACTAATCCCGATGGTAATTGAAGAGCGAGCGTGCCGACGGTGATAACATCAACCTTGGAACCATTTCCCACGCGCATCATCACTTTATCCGTCGCCAGCCTTCATCTATTCCGTAGTTCCTGCTTTGAGTTGCAAATGTGAGCAACCGATCTGGTACAATGAGAGTTGGTAAGGTACATATCAATAACATGTATATCATATATACCTTTGTTGACGTTGGCCCCCTTCTTGTCGGCCAGATACTTGGGGAAGTTCTATTTCCAGTGGCCAGTTCCCTTGCATTAGAAGCACTCAGTCTCCTACTTGGGTCCAGCCTCGGGTTTCTTCACGGGAGGAGCAACTACTTTGCCACCTTTCTTGAAGTTTCCCTTATTTCCCTTGCCTTTCTTGAAACTAGTGGTTTTATTCACCATCAACACTTGATGCTCCTTCTGGATGTCTGACTCGGCGACTTTCAGCACCGCGAACAGCTCAGAGACTGACTTGTTCTTCTCTTGCATGTTATAGTTCAACACAAAGCTCTTGTAGCTAGGTGGTAGCGATTGAAGAACTTTGTTAGTGATAGCCTCTGGAGGGAGCTCAATTCCCAACTCAGCCAGACGATTGTAGTACCCAGACATTCGGAGTATGTGCTCACTAACAGACCCGATCTCCTCCATCTTGCAGGCATAGAACTTATCAGAGGTCTCATACCTCTTGATCCGGGCATTGTTCTCAAAGATAAACTTCAACTCCTCGAACATTTCATATGCTCCATGACGTTCAAAATGCCTTTGAAGTCCCGGCTCTAAGCCATACAACATGGCACTGAACTATTGAGTAGTCATCAACACGTGACTGCCAGGCGTTCACAACGTCCACAGTCGCTGGAGGAGGTGGCGCACCAAGCGGTGCATCAAGGACATAAGACTTATGAGAAGCCATGAGGATAATCCTTAGATTACGGGCCCAGTCCACAAATTTACTTCCATCAACTTTCAGCTTAGCTTTCTGTAGGAATGCATTGAAATTCAGGGGAGCTACTGCGCAAGCCATTGATCTACAACATAAATTTGCAAAGGCAACTTCAGACTATTGTTCATGATAATGAGTTGAATTAATCATATTACCTAAGAACTCCCACTCAAATCAACATCCCTCCGGTTATCCGAGTGTAACACGATCCAAATTCACCAACCCAAGTCCTATCATCACGTGAGATGAGGTGGTTTCAATGGTGAACATCACCATGTTGATCATATCTACTATATGACTCGTGTTTGACCTTTTGGTCTCTTATGTTCCGAGGCCATGTCTGCACATGCTAGGCTTGTCAAGTTTAACCCAAGTGTTCCGCATGTGCAACACTGTCTTGCACCCGTTGTATGTGAATGTAGAGTCTATCACACCTGATCATCACGTGGTTCTTCAAAACGAAGAACTTTCGCAATGGTGCACACTTGGGGAGAACACAATTTTGTCTTGAAATTTTAGTGAGGGATCACCTTATAATGCTACCGTCGTCCTAAGCAAAATAAGATGCATAAAAGGATTAACACCACATGCAAATCATAAGTGACATGATATTGCCAACAACTCGTGCTTCTGATCTCCATCTCCAAAGCACAGGCTTCATCTCCATCGTCACCGACATGACACCATGATCTTCATCATCGTGTTGCCATCGGGGTTGTCACGCCAACCATGCTTCTACTACTATTGCTACCGCTTAGCGATAAAGTAAAGCATTACATAGCGCTTAATGATTGATACGCAGGTCATATAATAATTAAAGACAACCCTATGGCTCCTGCCGGTTGTCGTATGCATCAACATGCAAGTCGACATAAACTATTACAAACATGATCATCTCATACATCAAATATATTTCATCATGTCTTTGGCCATATCATATCACAACATACCCTACAAAAACAATTTATATGTCCTCTAATTGTTGTTGCATGTTTTACATGGCTGCTATGGGTATCTAGCAAGAACGATTCTTACCTACGCAAAGCCACAACGGTGATATGCAAGTTGATATTTAACCTTCTACAAGGACCGCCTTTGTCGAATCCGATTCAACTAAGGTGGGAGAGACAGACACCCGCCAACCATCTTTATGCAACAAAGTCACATGTCTGTCGATGGAACCGGTCTCATGTGCGTGGACATGTAAAGTTGGTCCGGGCCGCTTCATCCCACAATACCGCTAAATCAAGAAAATACCAAGGAAGGAAGCAATCTCAATATCAATGCCCACAAACTCCTTTGTGTTCTACTCGTGATGTCATCTACGCATAGACCTAGCTCTGATATCACTGTTGGGGAACGATGCATGGGATTTTTTTCCTACGCTCACCAAGATCCAATCTAGGAGATGACCATCTACAAGAGGAGAGATTGGATCTACATACCCTCATAGATCACTAAGAGGAAGAGTTAAGAAACGCGGTTGATGTAGTTGAACGTCTTCACAATCCAATCAAGATCTGTCCCGCGAACTCCCGATCCAAGTGCCGAACGGACGACACCTCCGTGTTCAACAGACGTACGGCTTGATGACGCCTTAACCTCCTCGATCCAGTGAGCGATGGTGAAGTAGTAGCTCGAGTCCTCCGGTAGCACGCCGGCGTGGTGGCGGTGGTGGTGGAGAAATCTCGGGAGAGCTTCGCTAAGCACTACAGAGAAGAAGAGGGATGCGAGGGAGAGGAGAGGTAGCGTCGTGGCGTGGAGATGTCCTCAAGGGGTGCGGCTTCCCTCTCTCTACCTCTCTATATATAGGGGAAGGGAGGAGGGGGTGGCGCCCCTAGGGTTTCCCCTAGGGGTGGCGGCGGCGAGGGCAGATGGGATCTCCCCTAGGGTGACTTGCCCCCCAAGCCGGGAGGTGGGAAGCCCTCGGGGGCGCCCCTAACCCTCCTGGTTATGTGAGATGGGGTGAGGGGGGGGGGTACCTTAGTGGGCTGGTTTACCCCCTCCCCTTGGCCCATGGGCCCCCCAACACTTGCCGGGGCCCCACGAAACCCCTTCCGGTGACGCTGGTCATCACCCAGTACCCCCGGAACAATTCCGGACTCCAATACCCTTCGTCCAATATATCAATCTTCACCTCCGGACCATTCCAGAGTTCCTCGTCATGTCCGGGATCTCATCCGGGACTCCGAACAACCTTCGGTAACCACCACAATGACTGAACTATACTTATATCGTCACCAAACGTTAATTGTGTGGACCCTGCAGGTTCGAGAACTATGCAGACATGACCGAGACACCTCTACGGTCAATAACCCATGGCGGGACCTGGATGCCCATATTGGTTACTACATATTTTATGAAGATCTTATCGGTCGAACCACGATGTCAAGGATCCAGCTAATCCCGTATGCAGTTCCCTTTGTCTATCGGTACATTACTTGCCCGACATTCGATCATCAGTATCTCCATACCTAGTTCAATCTCGTTACCGGCAAGTCTCTTTACTCGTTCCGTAATACAAGATCCCGTGACTAACTGATTGGTCACATTGCTTGCTAGCTTATTGTGATGTTGTATTACCGAGTGGGGCCTGAGATACCTCGGTGTCATACGGAGTGACAAATCCCAGTCTTGATCCATGCCAACTCAACAGACACCCTCGGTGATACCTGTAGAGCACCTTTATAGTCACCCAATTACGTTACGACATTTGGTACACACAAGGCACTCCTCCGGTGTCAGTGAGTTGCATGATCTCATGGTCATAGGAACATATACTTGACATGCAAAAAAACGATAGCAATAAACTTGATACGATCATATGCTACGTTCATAGTTTGGGTCTTGTCCATCACATCATTCTCCTAATGATGTGATCCCATTATCAAATGACAACTCATGTCCATGGCTAGGAAACCATAGCCATCTTTGATCAACGAGCTAGTTCGGTAGAGGCTTACTAGGGACATGTTGTTGTCTATGTATCCACACATGTATTTGAGTTTCCGGTCAATACAATTATAGCATGGATAATAAACGACTATCATGAACAAGGAATTATAATAATAACCACTTTATTATTGCCTCTAGGGCATATCTCCCCTATAACCTATTTATACTAGAGACATTGGCACCTTTTGAACACACAAGTTTTGGAGCCTCCTCTAGTTATCTAGTTCTAGTTCTAGTTGGTCCTAGTTGATCAATTAGAGCTAGAACTAGATCCTCTAATCATGATCAGAAGCCCAATATGGTTCTAATATCCCCCTCTTGTTCTCCAATGACGATTAGCTCTGGACTACGAAGCGCTGCTGGATCGTGAAGACCGTAAGCTTGCAATCCGTAGAGAGATCGTGTTTTCGGTCTTCCGTTTGAGGGACTATTTGTGGGCCATTCACGGGATTGTTCATCTATGGTTCGAGGGACACCAAGCATGGTCTGCACCGACTTGTCTTCTTCCGCTGTAACTCAGAGTTGGTAACGATCTGATACAAACCCTTTATCGCATCTTGATAGTGTTCCTTGGTGATCGTAGGACGAGTTTTTTTGTTTTGTACTACGTTTCCCAACAGAAACCTTCCCAGCGCCCAAGCCCAAAAAATGTCCAGCTTCCCTCACTTCTCTCGTCCTTGAGCAATGGCCAGAAGGGCAGCTATGTCCAGGCAGTGAAGCCCTTGAAGGGCGGCCAGAAGGCGACAACAGGGAGCAAGACCGTCCCCAAGATGAGTGGCCTTTGGAAGTGCTCGACAGTCACCGAGGAGCACATCACCGAGCTTCAGGATGCTGAATATTCGTCGGTAGCAGCGATTGCTCCGACCTACTCCACCGTCACCATCAGGGCGGACGACCGACATTTTGCCAGGGTTCCCCAACCCTACACTGGCGAGCGGGTAATCTTTGTTTCTGACCTTATCCATGGCATGGGGTTCCCCATTTATCCTTTTCTCTGGGGGCTCCTTCATTTCTATGGCCTCCAATTTCATCATCTTGCACCCAACTCCATCAAGCATATCGCCTATTTTGTCACATTCAATGAGGCATTTCTTTGCTGCGAGCCCAATTTTGAGCTCCGGTGCAAGTATTTCTGTGACAAGTTATAGACCAATGATAACGAGCCGACCGAATGTGGGTTGGTGAAGATCAGTAAGGTTCCGAGTGCTCGATGGCTAGAGGGCAAGTTCATTGACGTAGTGAAGAAATGGATGGAAGAGTGGTTTTACATCTAGGATGTAAAACTGATTAATCCTGACTGAGCAGCCCCCCCTCTGCTTATACTGCCACTCCTTTGGACATGATCTATTATTGGAACCCTACAAATATCACTTGGGTAGAAACTGCCAAGGTGAGATGACTCATGGACAGGGTGGCTGCTACTTGTGAGCTGCGTTGGGATTTTCCCCAAAGAGGAAGGGTGAAGCAATATAGTAGCGGATAGTATTTCCCTTAGTAGAGAACCGGTTATAAAAAAGTAGGAGATCCATACAAACCACTTCCGATAGTACCTACACACACAAGAGCAAATACTTGCACCTAACACGGGCAAGAGGGCCGTCAATCCCCTTGTACTTGTTAATTACAAGGATCACATCTGATAATAGTACATAGATAAATTGGAAAGTAAAATAAAATTAAATAAATTGCAGCAAGGTATTTAGGATTTTAGTAATATGATTAAAATAGACCTGGGGCCATAGTTTTCACTAGATGCATCTCTCTCCAAAACATAGCATACGATGGGTGATGGCTCGTGTCCGCGTCAGTTTTTCCCTAAAGAGGAAGGGATGATGCGGCATAACTACGGTAGGTATTTCCCTTAGTGATGAAACCAAGGTTATTGAGCCAGTAGGAGAACCAAGCAACAGTATGTAAACGGTACCTGCACACAAAGAACAAATACTTGCAACCCGACGCGTCAGAGGGGTTGTCAATCCCTCCCGGGTAAAAAGATAGATTGATTTGTATGATTTTGGATAAATAGATCTCTCGATAAAAAAAATTAAATAAAGAAAAAGTGCAGCAATGTATTTTTGGGTTTTTAGAATTATAGATCTGAAAACAAAAGCAAATAAAAATAGATCTCGAAGCAAATACGATAAAGAATAGACCCGGGGGCCATAGATTTCACTAGTGGCTTCTCTCGAGAAAATAACATACGACGGGTAAACAAATTACTGTTGGGCAATTGATAGAACTTCAAATAATTATGATGATATCCAGGCAATGACCATTATATAGGCATCAAGTCTAAGATTAGTAGACCGATTCCTGGCTGCATCTACTACTACTACTACTCCACACATCGACCGCTATCCAGCATGCATCTAGTGTATTAAGTTCATGGAGAAACGAAGTAATGCAATAAGAATGATGACATGATGTAGACTGTCACACCCTGATTTTTGGCCCTTTCTTTTTCTTTTGATTTTCTGAGATTTTTGCTTGAGTTTTCTTTTTCCGTGGCTTTGTGGTCTGGAAACTGAAGAAGATGACCTCTTCTTTCTTTCCAGAGTGGCTTGTCATCCTCAAAACCTTTCCTAGACCTTACCATTTCCATCTTCGAACAACCCCAATATTCTTTTCCTTGGGAATATTCCTTTTTCTATTAAAGGAATAACCATGTCTGCCCTAGGTTGTGAAGCAACCTATATTTCCATGACTCCAAAAATTCCCAAATAATTCTCATAAATCTTTTGGGTCATATCTTCCTCAAATATGGCAAAATATATCATTTGCCATGTTCCTCATCATGCTCAATTAATTCCTATCCTATTCTGTCCTAAATGGCAGTTTGTGAAGCAAGTGCCATTTACCTTTGCCCAATTGACCCCAAACTTTTTGGACATCTTTTATTGTCCATATCATTGCCTCATGCTAAAATTGAACTCAATTTTCCTAGTAAATATTTGCGAGCAATTTTTCAAAGTTCTTGTCTGAGGGAATTCGTTGTGAAGGAAGTATTAGCTAGGTTAATCCAATTGAGCTGAAATTTTGCATGGCCCTTCATATCACCAAATCATCACCCTCCCCAAGAGTTGAGCTCATGGAATGCTTCCATGTGAGCATACCTTCAAATCTTTGTTTTTGTCCAATTTTTCAGTTAGTGAAGCAAGTATATTTTATCTTGCTCTACTATGTCTGAAAGTTTTCCAGGACCTTCTCCTACCCATATAACCTATCTCCACCAAATGTGGGCATATTTTATCTAGCCATTTTCCCCCAGGAATTTTCTCAAGTTTCTATTCAGAGAGGACCATTTAAAGGAAGTACCACTTTGGCTTATCCAAATGGTATGAAATTTTTATGGCACTCTCATATGCCCAAATCATCTAGCCTTGGCCATTTTCAGCCCAAGTGGATGCACTGTGTGAGTGCTTATTCATGATTCAGTTTCTGGAATAGTTTATGCATTTGCAAAGGAACTATATTAAATCTTGGTCCATTTCCTCTCTAAACCTCTAGGATTTTACTCCTTCTTAACCAAAGCACACCAGACATGAAGTTTGGGTCTTTCCTCATCTCTGTTGATCACTGTACCTTGATTCAGTCTGATACAGCAAACTTTCAGAGATGAATCACATCAATCTAGAGCTCCTTTCTTTGATCCATCGCCTCTCTCAGACTCAGTGATGCAGGGACTCATCAACATACATATCACGGCAGCCCCTCTTGTCCTGTTCATGCGAGTCTGTGCGGTGACAACTGTTTTGCCATGCTGTGAGCATGTCCAGGGCGTCGCTTTGCTCTAGACTGGCTCGTGATCATCGTTCTAGCGAGCACAGGCATGTCTAGCGTGTTCCCCGCGTCATTGCCGTCTCCCTAGACTCATCTCCCCCTCTCGAAACCTCCTCGCTGGTGCTCGTCGTTGTGTGCCCACGGACACGCTATAGATGGCCGTCGTCTTCCTCCTCTGCCCACTTCTCCCCCGTGCCCGTTGTCTTCCTCTACCCCGTGAGCCTGCTCCCTGCTCCACTTCGTTGCCTTTCATCGAGCAAGTTCACATGTCCACGCGTCCGTGGCCCCGGCGACGTGTCCCGCGACCGTGCTCATCCAACCGCCTCGCCCCCGGCTATAAATAGCCCGTCCCCGAGCACTACGAGCACACCAGTAGCCTCACCTCTTCTCTAGCAACCTCCCCAACCCCTCAATCCGTCGACAGAGCCTCTCCCCGTCTCCCTCTACCACCATGGCTGCCGCGGGCCTTAGCTCGAATTCGAGCTCTGCGGCGTGCCCCGCCCCATCTAGCCACCTCCATTGGCCTCCGTCCACCCCCTGGAGCCTCCCAGCAACCCCCCTCTTCCTACGCCAACCTCTAGCCAACATTTCCCCGACGTCGGAATCTCTCCTCCGCCGCGTCCACTGCCCCGGCCATTCCCGAGCTCCTCGGCGCACATGAGTGGGTGTGAAGACGCGGCTCATTCCCCTGACCGCGTCGATAGTTCGGGCGCCACGAGAGGTGCTCTGAGTCGCCGGCAACCTCCGTCGGGGTGAGCCCCTATCTCCGGTCGGGCGCGCGCAAGGAGGAGGAGGAAGAAGAACCTGCCAGTGGGCCCCATTCATTAGCCGCACAAGGCGCTGACCCGGTCAGCCGACGTGGATAAGTGGCCGCGCCTTCCTAGAGTACGTTTTCATTTATAGAAAGCGTTTTCTCTTCGAATACACTTTCTGCTCTCTGAAGACGTATTTTCAATAATGCGCTTTCTGTTTTAACCCAGCCGGCCAAATAGGTTAAATAGTGGATGTTCACCCGTTAGCAACATAAAAGCATATTTTTTTATTTGTTTTTCTGCTAACGAACGAACGACCGTATCTTTTTAACCGTGACTCCGATTGAGGTGATTCCAACGCCCAAATCTCCATCTCGTCAAGACCGTTCTGTTCCTTTCATTTTCACTATGTTTTGACATACTAGAAATGACCTTTTTTCCCTTGCCCCTAATCATCCCCCTCCGAGAGAGAAACTTTTCTGGTGATTCCTTTCGCGATCTTTCCGCACATCTTCCCGGTGGTTTCTTCATCCCCAGGCAAGCCACAACACCCACTTGCATGATGGCCATGGAGTAGCCATGGTTTTCAACTTGAATATTTAATAAATGTCTGTTTGTTTTGATACGGTTATCGTTGTTTCGGTGATGCTTATGGATCTGGGTTTACTTTCAGGCTATGTTCATATGCACCTGGTTGTCATGTTCTACTTGCTAGTATTACTTTCATATGTTCATGCTTGCTAGTAGTACATGTTGGGTTGGTCATGTTCTTCGGTGCATGACTATTGTCGGTTACCGAGTACCGTTGGTATGCATTGCTCCTTTGCTGTTAGTTGGTTAAGTGCTTACTTGGTAATGTTATTGATGTGTTCTTGCATGGTATTTATTGTTGATGCTAGTGGTCATGTTATGCTATGGGTAGTGTTATACTTGTGATATTCATGCTCGTCATTATGCCATGCTCAGTCGGATATGATTCGTTGTTGATAGGGTTGATAGTTATGTTGCACCCCCATGCTTATGTTGATATCATGCTCATGCATTGTAGTTGCATCATGTTATTTTAATATGGCTTAGCTTATTGCATTCAAGTTTAACCGGACTTTAATGAACTTGAACAACTGTTGGATGAGTCATGGTGCCATCGAATCGAGCTGACTAGTGCATCCACATTTGCCTTTTATGGGAAGGTCCTAACTTGGTCTATTGTCATGCCTCTCGCCGGTGCCTCCAACGAGGGAAGGTTATGCACTGGCGCTACCTTGGCCGGGTAGGACGGCATAAGCCTTGTGTGTCCGTAGTTGTTGTAGCCGGCTTGTCCCCGTTTGGGACCGTTTTTGTTTTGCCACGACAGTGACCATTGATGCCTTTGGTAGGCACGGGGCCACCCATGACTTAGCCCAAAGGGGAGTTGGTCGGAGTGGCCGGGAGAGTGTCATGGGCAGTAGATCGGTTTGGTCGGAACGCCATTGGTCCAACCGAACGGGAGTGCGAGGCCATGGGTTCTGTGGTGTGGGTACAATGTGTTAACCTCTGCAGAGTGTGTGTTTAAATCTATCAATAGCCGCGCCTGCGGATATGGGCCCAGTTCATAGTCGGTCACACTATGGGTCAACAGTAATAATAATGTGCTTAATAACAACCCTGGTTCGATGATGAGAGAAGTTGGTTGATCTTTGTGCGATCGCGAGAGGATCACCGTGGTATCGTGGATACCGAGTTGATGGTTATTTGCGATGTTGTGCGAGAATCACGGGTAAAGGTCAAGCTCCTTGTGGTCATGGACGATTACTACGGTATTGTAATACCAAGCTTGATTCGATCCTGAGATGATCGTGTGATGTCCATGATGGTAAGCTTGTGCATGTGATAGTTACGAGGTAACCCCGAGCAGAGCAATTTGTGCATAATAGTATCATCATGCTCATATGTCCATGCCATGTTTGTAGTGTTCTAGCTGTATCATGTTCATGCTGTCATGCCAAGTTATCCTGATATTATCATGTTAATCCTTGTCAACCTGTAATTGCCATGCTGTTGTTTGTCTTGATTTCTTCTGGTTGCTGTGAGCTTACAAGAACATTCAATGGACTGACATGGCGTGTCATGCCAGTTTGGAGGACATGTCGAATTTGATTACTTGTTTTCCGTGGATTCCTTGTGTGCGAGCTAGGACAAGCGTTCCAGTCAGAGTCCCTACAGAGTGGAGTTCACCACCGTCGGTGCTGTTCCGCTGCTAGAAGTTATTCCGTTGCTTGCATAGAGCAACCATGGTAGGCGTAGTGTCACCATGCCGATGTAATCCCTTGTACCCAATATTGATTGTAATAAAGAGCTGATTTGTTCTATGCTCAGCAGTGCCGTATTCCAGAAGACTTCTCCTCGATTTCTGGGCTGGCATACAGGTGTCGGATGTGGGGTTCCGGCAAATCCTTAAGGTTCGAACACTGGGGTGCACGCGAAGTCTCTCCCTCCTACAGATCTACGCTCTAGCTCGCTAAGATCTCGCGGACGAACTCGACGAACTCGCAACACAAAAAGACATGAGGTTTATACTGGTTCGGGCCACCGTTGTGGTGTAATGCCCTACTCCAGTGTGGTGGTGGTGGATTGCCTCTTGGGCTGATGATGAACAGTACAAGGGAAGAACAGCCTCCTGAGGTTGAGGTGTTCTTGTGCTTGAGTAGTTGAGGATGATCTGGACCAGTTCGGGATCCCTTGCCTCCTACTGTGGTGGCTAGTCCTATTTATAGAGGCTCTGGTCCTCTTCCCAAATATCGAGCGGGAAGGGAGCCAACAACGGCGGGCAAATTTGAAGGGGGCAGCTAGTACAAGCTATCCTGACAAAAGCGGTCTTCGCCTGTGAAAAGCTCTGGGGTGACGCCGTCTTGGGCTCCATGATGACCTCCGCCTTGCCGTCCTCCTGGTCTTGGTCTCGTTGCACCAATATGGCAACGTTTGCCCGATGCCTCGATACTCTTCGCCTGCGCTGGCCTCCTTAGCACCAAAGAGGAAATAAGGACGCTGCGCGCGCTGGCGCCCACCTGGTGTCGTCCGTCATGGCTCACGTCACGAGAGCCTCGTGAGGTTTGCCCCGCCTTGATATCTCCGCTCCTCGTGAGCCTGCCTAGCTAGGACACTCCAGAGGAGGTCTTGCGTCGTCCGCCTCGCGAGACTTGGACCCTCGCGAGGGTCTTGGATGCCTTGTTGATGAAGATGGGCCGTACGGCCTACTCGCTTAGCCACGCTGTGGGCCGCAGGTAGGCAAGTCTGGGGACCCCCGTTCCCAGAACACCGACAACGGGGCGTTTCGGTTTATCTAAGCCGGGGTGCCACATAGACAAGATCTATTCATGTAGGAATATATCCCATCTTGTTATCCTTAATGGTATCGATCAATGCGTGTCCTGCTGCCCCTTCTGTCACTTGGAAAGAACACCGCAAGATCGAACCCATCACAAAGCACTGTTGCGGGAAACCACAACTACCTATGGGACCAGGAGTTCCCTTACTGGTTCGGCGGGGGGACGACGCGTTGCACAAAGAGCAGAGGGTGTGGGGCAGCACAACAGAGATCAGACAGGCAATTTACCCAGGTTCGGGCCGCCATGAGGCGTAAAGCCGTAGTCCTGCTTTTTGTGGATTGATGGTGGAAAAGGCGGTGGTGGGCATAGTACAATTGCCCGACAGGGGTTGCCTTGGGGCAGCAGCGACTACACGTAGTGTGAGTTATCCGACCTTTTAACCCTTTCTACGGTTGCCATGGGCCTCCTTTTATAGATCAAGGGGTCACCACAATGGCAAAGTAGTCAGTATGCACTGATATGATAGCAAACAGTGCTATCATACCTAACTCTGCGGGCTGACAGGGCACATTAAATGCACCACTTAGTGTCACATCACTTGTTGCCCGGCAAGGCTTGCTGGGCTATCTTGCCAGCTCTGCACCTATTTCCTTGACACGTCGCAGGACGGGTGTCGTCTGTGGGTTTCTCCTCGAGGAAATGGCTGCCATGTGGCGAATGGATGCCACTTAATCACCTTGCGTCTTGACACCGCATTGATCGACGACGTGGGTCGTGCTTGAGTGATTAGTGAGGTGGTTTTGCCTCCGAGAGCCCCGGCAGGCCCTGCCGGGGTGTCTTGGTTATCTGCTTCTGGGGGTGGCCTGGCCTTTACCGGGCTCGCTTGCCCGGCAAGGGAGGCCTTTCTCTTGGTGATATCCTGCTTCTCTGGTTTGGTCTTGGTCCCTCTGATCTACATGCTGGTCCTTTGAGTCTCTTGGTCCTTGCACCTTGACTTGGGTTGGTGCTTCAATCTTGTTCTCGTGCCTGTGCTCAGTCTGGGCAACAGACCCAGGGTTTATTGCACTGACAGAAGGCGTCGGGCCTGCCCCGAACGCACTGCCGAGCGTCGTCGGGGTAGGGCCTAATAAGTGCACATGCAAGGGTTGCTTGAAGAGGTTGGTCTCTTGAGGTCTCCTTTGCTTCTTCATTAGCCTTGGTTCCGGGCCGGTTTCCGATTTTTCCACGCGTTGTGTAAAGACAATAGTGGTGGGGGCGCTCTAGTAATGGCCCGTGAAAGACTTTAACACACGGGGTAGAAATTGCCAATTCACTTCTCCCACCACGCCCTTATCCTTGGCCACGTATGCTGCATGCATCGCATAGGGTAGGTAACGGAGGCGCGTTGTGCGGGAGAGCATCAAGGTGAGGCCCGGTCGTCTTGAATTGGTGAAGGAGGACAGTGGCTGCCCGTTGATGGAGCAGCCCCCTCCCCGTCCCGCCTATAAAAGGAGGGGTGGAGGGAGGGCGAAGTCATCCAACCTCACACTCTTCTTTCTTTGTCTTCTGCTGGTCATGCTGGAAAGAAGAGCCTGGGGCCGTGCTCCGGGCTCCATTCTGAAGCTCTCCCTAGATCTGGAAGGGGGACTCAGGCGGCGCGGCGGCAACAATGGGAGTGGCGATCTCGGCGTGCCTGCCGCCAGGCCACCCGTAGCCTTGATTTCAGTGGGAGGGGATGCGAATGACACCATGTCGCGGCTCGAGGAGGGCATGGTGTATGGTGGTCGGCTGCTCCCCATTCTTCTTCCCCTTGTGGCGCTGGGAAGGAGCCATAGAAGGGATTTGTCGCTAATAGGGGCGAATCTGGCTCCTCCTGGGCGTTGTCTTCCTGTAGTGCAGGAGGCTCCTCGATTTCTCATGCGTCCCCAGGACGTGCGTTGGCTTCTAACGCTAGGGCTTCTGGAGACGACCATGCTCTCTATGGGAAGACCCAGAGAGCATGGCGTCTGGCGTGACAGCCGTGCCGATGTCATCGGGTGGTAGTGATGCGGACGACAGCAGCAACCCACGATGCGTAAAGAACGGGGACGACCGTTCTGACGAGTCATGTTTGCCGGTGACTCCGTGCCTCCCATCTGGTCCTCCGGCAACATCACCATCCATGCCTACCCTCCGATTTCTTCCTCCTTGCTAAGGGGGGGGGGGCGGGCATCTTGATCCCGGGGAGGCGCTGAATCCCAGCTATGCCCGCCTCCGGCCTCTTCGACCCCTTCCTATAGGAGATGGACAGGGGCAAAGGCATTACGGGGCACTTATCTTTTTTCAATCTTAAATCTGTAGGCAATTGCCAAATTCTAGTTCAAATAATGTAATCTCGTGTCCGTCTTTGTGTTCTGTAATGCTTGTACTTGTATTAGCATATGAATGAAAAATATGAACCTTGCCGGGAACTCGTGCATGTGTATGTCCATGCAGAGGTGAGATGCCTCTTTAATGCAAATAAACAAGTTTTTCCTCGGCAGGCTATCCTGCCGGTACCCTTTTTGTCTGTCGGGGAACAGACAGAGGGACTAGCCCCCCGCCAACTTCTTTTACCCAAAGGCTACTACGACCATTCTGACCGAAGCAACGTACGAGTTATGGATGGGAGCACCTAAGTCTCAAAAGAGTGGCAGGGCTTTCTCATGCTTAAGTTATAGCCTTACAGAACACTAATGGAGAGGAGGTAAAACTTATCTGTTTGGCTTGTCGGGGATCGCTGTGCCGGGCAATCTTCTCAACTCCTGCAACTTCATGTAGAAGAGAATGAATGCAAGATGCGATCCTATCTATATGCATATGCCAATGATCATTAAATGCTTATGCAGTGATCTTGGTGTGCTCATGCATCATGCAATCTTAGTTGGGGGCCCCCCTACAGCGCTTCTTTATTTTCTCTTGCACGGGGTCATCGCCCCCGGCTTTGTACAAGGGGTTACATGCAGCTGAGGCAAGGCCTGTACAAAAGGGTGGCTGCCGGGCAGGGCCCGACAACCACGCCTTATGGGTAGAACTTGCGGAGATGCTCAATATTCCATGAGTTTTGCAACTGAGTGCCATCTCCGGTCTCCAGACGGATTGCGCCAGGTCTGGTGACTCGTACTACATGGTAAGGGCCTTCCCACTTTGGTGACAACTTATGTATACCCTTGGCGGACTGAACGCGCCTTAGGACAAGGTCACCTTCCTGAAAACACCGGGCATGAACCGTGCGGCTATGATAGCAACGTAGGGCTTGCTGGTTGCGTGTAGCACGCATAGCAGCCCGGAGAAGGTTTTCCTTGAGTAGCACAGTGTCGTCACGCCGGTGCTGATCTTGCGCTACTTCATCGTAGGCAAGCACTCAAGGCGACCCGTAAATGAGTTCCGTGGGGATAACTGTTTCTGCCCCGTAGACTAGGGAGAAGGGAGTCTGCCCGGTAGCTCGGTTTGGTATCATTCTGAGGGACCAGAGAACTACCGGCAGCTCCTCGATCCACTGCCTGCCATGCTTCTGCAGCGTATCAAAATTTCTCGTCTTGAGTCCATGCAACACTTCAACGTTCACCCTCTCAGCTTGTCCATTGCTCCGGGGGTGTGCCACAGAGGCGAATGAGATCTTGCATCCGAGGGCATGAACATATTGCATGAAGGCGTGACTCATGAACTGGGTGCTGTTGTCGGTGATGATCCTTGCCGGAACTCCAAAATGACACACCAATTCTTTCAAGAACTTGATAGCTGACTGAGCAGTCACCTTTCTCACAACAGTCACTTCTGGCCACTTTGTAAACTTGTCGATGGCAACGAACAAGAATTGAAAGCCCCCGATTGCTCGGGGGAAGGGTACGAGGATATCGAGTCCCCATACCGAAAATGTCCATGATAGGGGATTGTTTGAAGAGCTTGGGGCAGGCAGGTGTTTTTTTTGGAATGGAACTGACATGCTTCACATGTCGTGACTAGCTTGACCGCATCTTGGAGGGCTGTGGGACAATAGAATCCTTGCCGGAATGCTTTCCCAACCAATGCCCTTGATCCAATGTGGGAGCCACACATTCCTTTGTGAATCTCAGCCAGCAGTTCCTTTCCTTCTTCCCGGCAAACACACTTCAATTTCACACCATTGGGCCGCCTTCTGTATAGAGTGTCATCGACAAACTGATACATACTGGCCCTCCGGGCTACTTTTTCAGCTTCATCTTGGTCATCGGGAAGTTCTCCGGTTTGGATAAAGTGGACAATGTGCCTTGCCCAAGTTGGAGCCTAGGACTCGGCAACGAGGACTATTGGCACCTCCTTTGTGGCGGGCGCACCAGCCTAGTTCATGGGGTTCGTGGACCTGGCTGGAGGGGGTGGTCCGGCAGGCTATGCGGAGTTGTTTCCGGCAGGGAATCTGCCGTGAGCAGATGGCTCGACCGGGCAAGGCTTTCTGGCGTCCAAATTTCTCCTCTCCCAGGCCATTTTTGCCCGGGATATGAAGGGCTGAGTGAGATGGAGAACAACAGTTCCTGGTTCCATAGGAAGCTTCTTCACAACACACTTTGACAGATGATTAGCAATGCCGTTTTCCGCACAGGGCACATGCTCTGTTTGCAATCCGTCAAAGGCTCCTATAATCTTCTCACTTCCTCGACGTATGCCTCCATCAATGGACTTTGGTAATCCTTGTTGACTTGTCTCACCACAAGTTGCGAATCTCCTCGAATGACCAACTTCTTGATTCCCAATTCAACTTCAATTCTGAGCCTGGCAAGGAGTCCTTCATACTCAGCTGTATTGGTGGTTGCCTTTTCCTAGGCAAAATGCATTTGGACTACGTACTTCAAGTGCTCCCAGAGGGGCGACAAAAAGCACGCCAGCTCCTGCACCTTGCAGGGAAAAGGCACCATCAAAATACATAATCCATTCTTGGGGCGATTCCTTGTCGGGGATAGTTGTCTCTGTTACTTCCTCTTCAGGGGTTGGTGTCCATTATGCAATAAACTCTGCCAATGCCCTGCTCTGAATTGTTGATGTGCTCTCAAACTTCAAACCAAAGCTGGATAACTCCAAAGCCCATTCCACTCTTGTGCCGGTAGCCTCTGGGTTTCCGAGTATCCTTTGCAACGGGAAACGAGTAACAATCATGATCAAATGGGCTTGGAAGCAGTGGCGAAGTTTCCTTAAGGCCATAACGAGGCCAAAGATCAACTTCTGCACACCAGAGTACCACGATCTAGCCCCCTGTAATAGAGAGCTGACGAAGTACACTGGGCGCTGCGCCATTTTCTTCCTTGCCGCATCCTTGGGGTTGCTATCGTTGCTGTGGTCACTGCTATCCTGATCCTTCTTTGACTCTACCGGTCTCTGCTCACTTTCCCCCTCATCTACTTCTCTCTATGCTACCAAGGCCGCACTAACCACTTGGCTGGTTGCCGCCAAGTATAACAGCAACGGCTCCTAGGGTTTGGGAGCAACCGAGGTAGGTACAAAGGACAAGTAGGCCTTCAACTCTTGCAAAGCTGCATCTTCTTCTGGGGTCCACTTCATAGGGCGATCCTTCTTCAAGATCTTGAAGAATGGCAGGGCACGCTCGGCAGACTTGGAGATGAATCTGCTAAGCGTGGCAACACATCCTATTAGGCGTCTCACATCCTTAACTGTCCTTGGCGCTTGGATATGCTCACGGGGTTGGCTTCGATTCCGCGATGGGATACAAAGAACCCAAGAAGCTTGCCGGAGGGAACACCAAATACACACTTCTCTGGGTTGAGCTTCGGATTGATCTTGCGCAGATTATCAAATGTCTCCTCCAAATCTTGAATAAGGGTGGCCTTATCCTTGGTCTTGACCACAATATCATCCATATAGGCCTCTATGTTTCTGTGTAGCTGTGGCTCAAAACCAATCTGGATTGCCCTTGCAAAAGTGGACCCGGCACTCTTCAATCCGAATGGCATGTGGACAAATCAGTACGTACCACACGGAGTGATGAACGACGTCTTTTCTTTTTCTTCCTTGGACATAAAGATTTGGTGATACCCAGAGTAAGCATCCAGAAAGGAGAGCAAATCACAACCTGAAGTGGAATACACAATCTGGTCGATGCGCGGCAAGGGAAATGGGTCTTTTGGGCAAGCCTTGTTGAGATATGTGAAATCTATGCAAAGCCTCCATTTCCAATTAGCCTTCCGGACTACCACTAGATTCGCCAACCATGTGGGGTGCAATACTCCTCTGACCAAACCAGCTGGCTCAAGTTTCTTGATCTCTTCTGCAATGAACTGCTGCCTCTCCAAGGCTTGCTTCCAGACTTTCTGCTTGACAGGTCGGGCATGTGGGCAGACAACAAGGTGGTGCTCGATTACCTCCCTGGGAACACCGGGGATATCAGATGGTTGCCAGGCAAACACATCGATATTCGCCCACAGGAAGGCAACGAGCGCGCTTTCCTATTTGTCATCGAGGGTGGCGCTGATAGTGAAAGTACCATCAATGCCAGCCAGCCATGCCGGGACCTTCTTCATTTGGGGTGCGGCAACCTTGGATCTCTTGTTGTTAGAACACTCCGGCACGTCGTCAATGGGTGCCGTGCATTTGGTGGGGGCACGCTTCCCGGACTCTTTGCCGGAGGCCTTACAGTCTCTCTTCTTTCCTTTGCTTTCTTTGGCGGGAGTTGCCGCTGCCGCTGCCTCTGCCGCGACCGCGTCCCGGTACATCTTGTCCACACAAATAATTGCGTCCTTCTCATTTGATGGGATTGTGATGACTCCCAGTGGCCCAGGCATCTTCAAGGTGTTGTAGGCATAGTGGGATGCTGCCATGAACCTAGCTAGGGCCGGGCATCCAAGAATCCCATTGTACGGCAGGGGGAGATCAACCACATCAAACACATTCCTCTTAGTCCGGTAGTTCAGTTCTCCCCCAAACATTACTGGCAACGTAAACTTTCCCTTAGGGTGGCTCCTGCCGGGATTAACTCCTTGAAATGAGCTGGTAACCTCTAGCTCTTCCTCTCATATCTGAAGTTTGCCGATAACTGCCGGGGAAATCAGATTCAACCCGACCCCGACGTCCACCAACATCTTTGTGACCTTGAGGTTGCGGATTGTTGGAGAGACCAACAATGGTAAACATCCTACCGCAATGGTATGGCTAGGGTGGTCCTCCTCGTCAAAGATGATGGGCATACAGGACCATTTGAGCGGCTTCCGGGCCTTTGGCGCTGGTTCCATGGCATTGACTTCTCGCGCGCACCGCTTGAGCTGGCGGTGAGAATCATGCAAAGATGCACCTCTGTCAACGCACAGGTCGTCCATGGCCTTCTGAAACTCTTGCTCACTGGTTTCCTCTTCATCCCCTCCATCACTCTCATCATCACAGGTTTCCTTCTGTCGACCTCTGGTGGGCTTTCCATGGTTCATAAAGGGTTTGCCGGGGCGATTTACTTCACCACCTCAGCCCTTACCGCCAGCAACATTCTGACCTTTTTCTTTGTCACGTTTCTCATACTCTGCTTTCTGTTTCTTGACAAGCTGCTCAACCTGATAACACTCTTGAAGGTCGTGGCCCTTGGTCTGATGAATCTTGCAATATGGCCCATCACCTTTCCCGGCTTTCTCAGCAGCGGCTTCGCGTCAGTAAGTGCACATGGCAGCTTCCTTGTCAGGGGCCTCAGCCTTGGCCTTCTTGCCGGTACTAGGCGTACCAGATCCTTCAACAGTCATCACTGCCTTGTCTCTCCGCTTCTTACTGCGCTTCGTGCTCTTCTTCTGACTACTTAATTCGTCCTCATCTTCTGAATCAACATTGGTGCAATCTTCCTCTCGGGGCAACCTCCTTCCCTCCACCATCCGAGCACACTTATACACTAATGTGTAAAGCTCATTCACAGTCTTGGGCAACCGCACGTTCATCTTGGAACGAATACGACAGTTGCGCACATTGGACTAGAAGGCAGCTATTACGGCTGCCGGATGGATATTTGGGATATTTCTATGAACTTTACTGAATCTCTGTAAATACTTACGGAGGGTTTCTCCTTCCTTCTGCTGGAGAAGCTGCAAATCGCTGGGCCTGCCGGGTTCTTAATGACCGCCGGTGAATGTGCGAATGAACTCGTGGCACAGGTTGGCCCACAACGAAATGGAGTTCTCCGGTAGGTGCATCAGCTAAGACCTCACATTGGATTTGACAACCAAAGGGAAGTAGTTGGTGAACACCTTCTCATCTCTTCCCCCTGCAGCCTGAACAGCGATGGTGTAGATGCTCAGGAACTCTGTCGGGTTCAGCCTCCCTTCGTACTTCTCAGGTATCTCTAGCTTGAACGTGCGAACAGACGACCAATGGACTTGCCGCAGCTCTCATGTAAAGGCAGGGCAGCCAACCTCGAAAGGTAGGCACCCTCCAACACCGAGCGCGAGTTCGTCGATGTTGAGGCCATTGCACTCGTCGGCCCGGCGGAGGTCATTGTGGCGTTGCTCGACGACGCGCGCGTCTCCCCTCCGCCTCTCCTCCAGGGCTCGACATTGGTCTTGACATGCTCGAGGGTTGGAAGAGGCCATCGAGACGTTGTCATGATCTTGATTCTGTTGCGCTCGCGCTGGCTGCCGTGGTGGGGACTACACCGTGGGGATGTCCCCTTCTATACGGTCAGCAACACGAGCTGTTGCTGTCGCTTGGGGAGGTTGTGGCGGGCTAGCTCACCGCGAGCCCCCAGCTTCAGTGAAACCGAGCAGACTCTAGGTGGTGGCACGCCATTCGTCCATCTGCTCGGCCACTAGCGGAAACCTTAGCAGCAGCTGGGCTCGCGCCATGGCCTTCGAAGCAGTGCTTGGCATGGATGTCGATGAAGTCGATCGTACCATCGCGCGGCTCCTGACGGTGCCAGCGGTGGTAGGACCGCGCCCTTGCTGTCGCTGCGGGGCAACCACCTCGGTGTGGTGCGGTGAAGGCGCTTGAGGTCCATCGGCTCCGTCGGGCGCATCGGCTTGGTTGGCCCGTCCCAGGGGAGGTGCACGCGCCATGACCGCACCCACGGTGGGGGCGGACGGAGGGAGGCGGTTCGCCATGGT
Organism: Aegilops umbellulata; assembly: GCA_032464435.1. NCBI lineage: Eukaryota > Viridiplantae > Streptophyta > Magnoliopsida > Poales > Poaceae > Aegilops > Aegilops umbellulata. The sequence goes on from CP136058.1 coordinate 341,630,124, forward strand.
CTGAGCGCCGTTGCTGTGGCTATGCCCGTCGACGGGGGAGAGGGGTGCAGATGGAGTGACCCCCTCACCCGTACCTTGGGGAGCGTGGCCGTCAGGGTGTTGCTGAAGCTTCTCTCCTCCGCCGCGTCCTGCTCCTGCGTCGGCTATGGGAGAAGTGGTGATGGCGCCGCCTGCTCCGACCACTTCCCCAGCAGCGCCCGCATCCTCGTGCGCTTCCGCACCCCCGCACTGTTGGAGGCTGCGGGCGGCGGAGCCTTCAAGGTGGATGGGTGAGCTGAAGGACCGGACTTCTTCTTGGGCGCCATGGTCGATGGCGTCGTCGAAATGGTGTTGGTGATGAAGATGACACGCTGCGCACGCCTTCAGGTTCGCAAAAGCGAGCCCCATACCTAGCGCGCCAAAGATGTCGCGGGAAACCACGGCCACCTATGGGACCAGGAGGTCCCTTGCTGGTTCGGCGGGGGGACAACGCGTTTCACAAAGAGAAGAGGGGCGTGGGGCAGCATGCCAGAGATCACACAGGCAATTTACCCAGGTTTGGGCCGCCGTGAGGCATAAAACCCTACTCCTGCTTTTGGTGGATTGATGGTGGAAAATGCGGTGGTGAGCGTTGTACACTTGCCCCGCAGGGGTTGCCTTGGGGAAGCAATGACTACGCACGTATGGGGGTGTGAGTTATCTGACCTTCTAACCCTTTCTACGGTTGCCATGGGCCTCCTTTTATAGATCTAGGGGTCACCACATGGCAAAGTAGTCATTATGCATTGATATGATAGCAAACAGTACTATCATACCTAACTCTGTGGGCTGACAGGGCGCATTCAATGCACTGCTGAGTGTCACGTCACTGGTTGCCCGACAAGGCTTGCCGAGCTATCTTGCCAGCTCCGCGCCTGTGTCCTTGACACGTTGCAGGACGGGTGTCATTTGTGGGTTTCTCCTATAGGAAATGGCTGCCATGTGGCGAATGGCTGCAACTTAATCACGTTGCGGCTTGACACCGCATTGATCGACGACGTGGGTCATGCTTGAGTGGTTGGTGAGGTGGTTTTGCCTCCGTGAGTCCCGGCAGGCCGTACCAAGGTGTCATGGTTATTTGCTTCTAGGGGTGGCCTCGCCCCTTACCGGGCTCGCCTGCCTGGCAAGGGAGGCCTTTCTATTGGCGATATCCTGCTTCTCTAGTTTGGTCTTGCATTGGTCCCTCTGATCTGCATGCTGGTCCTTCAAGTCTCTTAGTCCTTGCACTCTGACTTGGGTTGGTGCTTCAATCTTGTTCCCGTGCCTGTGCACAGTCTGGGCAACAGACCCAGGGTTTGTTGCACCAACAAGCACCTCTTCCCATGGCAAGAAAAATCGATCTAGTCGGCCTAACTAAACCAAAGATTCGAAGAAGAAATACGAGGCTATTAATAATCGTGCATATAAGAGACCAAAACTCAAATAACTTTCATGGGTAAAACATATCTGATCATAAACTCAAAGTTCATCGGATCCCAACAAACACGCCGCAAAAAGAGTTACATCAAATAGATCTCCAAGAGCACATTGTATTGAGAATCAAAAAGAGAGAAGAAGCCATCTAGCTACTGCCTACGGACCCGTAGGTCTACAATGAACTACTCACACATCATCAGAGAGGCACCAATGAGGATGATGAACCCCTCCGTGATGGTGTCTAGATTGGATCTCATGGTTCTGGAACTTGCGACGGCTGGAATTGTGTTTCGTCGACTCCCCTAGGGTTTCTGTAATATTTGGGAATTTATAGGGCGAAGAGGCGGCGCGGGAGGCCACCGAGGTGGGCACAACCCACCAGGGCGCGCCCATGTGGGTTGTGCCCCCCTCGGGGCACCCCTCTGGTACTTCTTTGGCCCATCTTGTGTCTTCTAGTCCGGAAAAATCTCCAAAAAGTTTTTGCGAAGTAAAAAACAAGAAAAAACAACGACTGGTACTGGGCAGTATGTCTATAGGTTAGTCCCAAAAAATGATATAAAGTTGCTATAAAATGATTGTAAAACATCCAAGAATGATAATATAACAACAAGGAACAATAAAAAATTGTAGATATGTTGGAGACATATCAGCATCGCCAAGCTTAATTCCTGCTCGTCCTCGAGTACGTAAATGATAAAAATAGAAGTTTTGATGTGGAATGCTGCCTAACATGTTCATCACATATTCTTTTCTTTTGTAGCATGGACATATGGACTTTTATATGATTTAAAGCAATAGTCTAGTTTATACATGAAGATTTCATACTCAAGCATATCATACAAGCAATCATGTCTTTCAAAGTATCAACACCAAAGAAAGTTATCCCTAGCCCATCATGCTCAATCATTGATCCATTCATGAAACACACTTGCATATTAGCTACACCTAATGCTCAAGTACGATCATAGTGCCCCTTAGTTGGTGCTTTATGAGAGAAATTGGAGACTCAAAATAAAAATTAAAAATTGCATAAAGTAAATAGATAGGCCCTTCGCAGAGGGAAGTAGAGATTTGTAGAGGTGCTAGAGCTCAAAGCGGAAAATAGAGATAAAACATTTTGGGAGGCATACTTTTCCTGTCAAATAAAATGAACGAGTAATTCCCAACACTTTCCATGCTAGATATATCATAGGAGGTTCCCAAACAGAAAATAAAGTTTATTCCTTTTTCCACCATTCTTTCACGTTCCATGGCTAGCCGTATCCATGGTTGACTTCTATAACAACACTTTCCAAGGAATTTATTATTTGACAACATAAAGTAAATTTCTTTTCATTTCGGGACCGGGCATCCCTAATACGTTTGTCATACTCTCGTGCAATGACAAGTGAATAAACACTCATCTTGAGAATAACACATCTAGCATGGAAAATATTGGCCACCCCCTGCCGCTTCATGAGGGTACGAGCACACAAAAGGGAAATTTATTTTGAAAATTTGATATGGCACATACAAATTTGCTTAGAATGACATGGAAATACCACATATAGGTAGGTATGGTGGACTCATGTGGCAAAACTGATTTAAAGGGTTTTGGATGCACAAGTAGTAATTATAGTTAGTACAAGTGAAGGCTAGTAAAAGATTGAGAAGCAACCAACCAAGGAACGAAAAATCATATAAGCGAGCATTAAGCATAACTAACACCGAATAATGCACCATGATAACCCACAAGTACAGGGGATCGCAATAATTTTCGAGGGTAGAGTATTCAACCCAAATTTATTGATTCGACACAAGGGGAGCCAAAGAATATTCACGAGTATTAGCAGTTGAGTTGTCAATTCAACCACACCTGAAAGACTTAATATCTGCAGAAAAGTATTTAGTAGCAAAGTAGTATGGAAGTAACGATAACGGTAATAGAAGTAACATCAGTGGCAACGACAAAGTAACTTAGCCAAGATCAATATGTGAAAAGCTCGTAGGAAATGGATCAATGATGGATAATTATGTCGGATGGCATTCGTCATGCAATAGTTATAAATTAGGGTGACACAGAACTAGCTCCAATTCGTCAATATAATGTAGGCATGTATTCCTTATATAGTCATACGTTCTTATGGAAAAGAACTTGCATGGCATCTTTTGTCCCGCCCTCCTGTGGCAACGGGGTCCTAATGGAAATTAAGGGGTATTAAGGCCTCCTTTAATAGAGAACCAGAACAAAGCATTAGCACTTAGTGAATACATGAACTCCTCAAACTATGGTAATCACTGGAAAGAATCCCAATTATTGTCACCTTGGGGTATGCGGATCATAACTCGTAATAGGTGTCTACAACTTGCAAGATCGGATCAAGAACACAAATATATTCATGAAAACATAATATGCTCAGATCTGAAATAATGGCACTCAGGCCCTAGTGACAAGCATTAAGCATAACGAAGTCATAGCAACATGAATCTCAGAACATAGTGGATACTAGGGATCAAACCCTACCAAAACTAACTCGATTACATGATAAATCTCATCCAACCCATCACCGTCCAGCAAGCCTACGATGGAATTACTCACTCCCAGAGGTGAGCATCATGAAATTGGTGATGGAGGAAGGTTGGTGATGATGATGGCGACGAATACCCCTCTCCGGAGCCCAAAACAGACTCCAGATCTGCCTTCCCAGCGACGGCTCCGTATCATAAAACGCGATGAATCCTTCTCTCTGATTTTTCTCCCCGAATAGGGTTATATAGAGTTGGAGTTGAGGTCAGAGGAGGTCCAGGGGGCCCACAAGCCCTCTAGGCGCGCCCAGGGGGGCGGTGCACCCCTAGGCTTGTGGCCTCTGGGTGGACCCCCTCTGGATAATTCTTGCTTCAATATTTTTTATATATTCCAAAAATATTCTCCATAAATTTTCAGGTCAATCTTAGAACTTTTATTTCTGCACAAAAATAACACCATCACTAGTACAACGAGCTACTAAACAAACAGTTTTTAACCCCTTTCCGCGACGGCCTTTGGAACCGTCGCCAAGTGAGTGTGGGCGATAGGGGGGTCCTTCCCACACGACCCAGAAACCGTCGGGATATTATCGGTGTCAAAACCGGCGAATCTCGGGTAGGGGGTCCTGAACTGTGCGTCTAAGGTCGATGGTAACAGGAGACGGGGGACACAATGTTTACCCAGGTTAGGGCCCTCTCTATGGAGGTAATACCCTACTTCCTGCTTGATTGATCTTGATGAATATGAGTGTTACAAGAGTTGATCTACCATGAGATCGTAATGGCTAAAACCCTAGAAGTCTAGCCTGTCTGACTATAATTACGATGATCCGCCTCTACGGACCTAGCCCTCCAGTTTATATAGACATTGGAGGGATCTAGGGATACATAAGGTCGGTTACAGAGAAAGGAATCTTCATATTTGGACGCCAAGCTTGCCTTCCACGCCAAGGAGAGTCCCATCCGGACACTGGAGAGAGTCTTAGGTCTTGTATCTTCACAACCCATTAGTCTGGCCCATGTCCAACAGGCGCGACGCCCGAGGACCCCTTAATCCAGGACTCCCTGAGTAGCCCCCGAACCAGGCTTCAATGACGAGGTGTCCGGCGTGCAAATTATCTTAGGCATTGCAAGGCGGGTTCCCCTTTCCGAATACTCCAATATAGTCTTCGGACGAACGTGTCCGGATCTGCAACACAAGTAGCAGACACAATCGTAGAGAGTATAATATTTTACGAGTCCAATCCGTTGACAACTTTTTGTAGCGTGATGCCACGTCACCACCCGGTCATTATTTTGAACCGTTTTTTGGCCCGTCGCTCCATGTTTTGAGACACGATTTTATTGACACATCTTGTCAAAGCAGAGATCGTATCCCTCTATTATGGGATTCTTATCAACACGGACGTGGGTAATCCAACCATCTTGTTGGTATGATTCCTTAGGAATTGGCAAGTTTTAAGGCCTAGGAGGAGGCGTTTGATATTCACAACCTTTATAGAGGGGTACATACCCGCCTTTCTCCTCCACGCCTGCTTCTTCCTCAACCTTTCCCACCTCAAGTTCTAACACCCAAGGTTCTACTTCATTGCTTCAAGCTTCCCAATCATGTCCAGACCCAGCCCACAGGGCCGGTGGGTGGCTTCCTCTGTTCCAGAGGAGGACATTGCGAAGCTTCGTGTGGCCAGATACCTGACTGCGGAGATCCCCCACAGGCTTCCTGCTCGAGGACAGGTTATTTCTACTCCCAGATCCGGCGAGAGGGTTGTATTCATCTCCCACTTCCTCTGAGGGCTAGGATTCGCTCTTCATCCCTTCGTCCGGGGGCTCATGTTTTACTACGGACTAGATTTTCATGATCTAGCCCCAGATTCTTTCCTTCACATCTCGACGTTCATTATCACGTGCGAGGACTTTCTCCGTATTCCCCCACACTTCGGCTTATGGCTCAAGACCTTTAGTGTGAAGCCGAAGGTAGTCGACGGGGAACAAGCGGAGTGCGGAGGTGCTACAATGAGCAAGCTTACCAATGCTCCCTGGCCCAAAGGCTCCTTCACCGAAACTCCCAACCTATGGCAACGGGAGTGGTTTTACGTCACCGAACCCCGCGGTACCAAGTGGGCGGCTATACCTGCGTTTCGATCTGGCTCTCCGTTACAGCTTGCATCACGATTAATAAGGGGTAGGACTGGGGATCAATTGATGAAGTGCAGACTCTACAGAGCTGCATCCGGAGCCTCCTTGAGAAGGACATCGGTCTTATTAACGTGATTCAAGTAATGCTGGTCCGCCGGGCCTTGCCGTGCCAGCGACGGCCTCTCGGCATGTGGGAGTTTAATCTGGAAGGACCACGAACCCTCCAACACTTCTTCGGTACTACACACAAAGGAATGTGGAAGTTGTTTTTCGAGAAATAAAAACAGTGGCCGGACACCACCGAGGACATCGGCCTCGACTGCAACCATCCGGATACCTCGTAAGCGCTCGACTCCCGAACAATTTTTAGCTATGTATGCCGTAATACGATACTGATCAAACTATCTTCTTCTAGGGCTGGATAGAGAAAGCAGAGCGAATTAGGTGTTCGCCCCCCCTTCCCGAAGACTCGGTGGATCCCGTATCAACAAGGATGCTAGCCCCGGTACCGTACCAGATGCCTATGAATGAGGACAAGATGGAGAGCGGGAGGACCAAAGGTGGCCTCCATCCTGAAGGTATATCAGACGCTGTGTCCGGGGAGATCAAAATCCGATCGCCCGAAGACAAAAATGAAGGAGAAACCAACATCCCTTCTCCCCATGGTAAGAAAAGGGCCGCCTCCGAAGGTTGGGAGGAAAAGGCTCCTAAGCGAGGCAAGATGCCCCTGTCGGGTGGCACAGGAGTGGAGGACGACGTCATCGCGCAGTCCCACAGTGAGGACAAGCCTTTAGCCAAATCATAAGTGAACAAGGGTGTTGTAAACATATCCCATTCCTTTCCTGTGACCAAGGTAACATCTAGAATATATGTTTTTCCAGCTCAACTCACAATTTTCTTCAACAATCCTCTTCCTCGGGGGATCTTCTCCCGGAGATGATGGAAAGCGAGATGCCTCCACCAGTCTCTTCGCCCAATAGGGCGGACGACTTCGAGGTGTCGTCCCGTAGGGTCTCTCCTGATCAACAAGTGGTGCGAGGGATGATGAAGACATTACCCGAAGGTGATACTTTGGTAGTCCAGGGTCCGGGGGCCAACAATAAAGGCCCTGGACTGTCCGGCTTACATCCGGAGACAAATCTAGGGACGAATAAACGGATCCCTTCAAAGGGAGGCCGTACTCCTACAGCAACTTCCGGAGATCCAGAAGCGTTGGATATATTGACGAACATGCTGCGACAGGCGTCCGTCTCAGAGGAACATCGTACCTTGATGGGTACGGTGGTTGAGAAGTTTCTGTCCGTGAAAATCGGATTGAATGAAGCCTTCACGAGCCTGCTAAGAGGCTTTGAGGTTTGTACTGTAATATTTTTATTGTGTTTTATTCACAAAATGCTCCTGTGTATAGATAGTAGCCCCTGAGACTCTGATTGGCTTCCCAAGGGAGGCGATTAGAGGATCAAAAAAGATATGCCCAGGAAATAATCTTACTATTTGGAACACAGGCTGTTACCTCCCTGGCTACTGCCCGAACTACAGAGGTTGCATATCTGAAGTGGAAGATTGATGAGGCGGATGATGACATCAGCTTATCAACAGGCGGCTTGACGAGGCACAAGGTATGTTTTTGGGGCAGTCATTATGTGCACGTGCTTATAATATAAGCATGATGCTAAGGATTGTTACTGATATACGCATAACTACAGATGGTGCCGCCACAGTTGAGATCCCTCGGGCTGAGCTAGTCCGGGCCAAGGAGCAGGCCCGGGTAAGTAATGCGGCTGCCAAAAAGGCATCTGCCGAGTTAAAGGCCGAACAGGCTGCTCGGCACCAATACGAGGAGAGAATATCCATGATGGTGCGTGAGCTAAAGGATGCCTCTAGCCGTTACGAATTCCTCGAGAAGGATAATAAAGCCAAAACGGCTGATCTTGACAAGGCCTTACGAGAGGCGAAAGAAGTGCGGTCCGAATCTAGAGTGACCCGGGAGGAGATCCGGCAAGCTGGGGAGATCGCGGCTGGTAAGCCCTTTTTACTACAAACTAAGTTCGGCGATCCGAATTATGCCCCACTTAATCAAGTGTGGAGTTCTCCAGACGCGTTATTGGACTTGCCGAAGAGTGCTTCCGATGCAGCGCAGTTTTACCAAGCGCAAGAAGGGTATGCAATGGAGAAGCTTTCCTGGTCACAATTCGGTGTGTCAAAGCGCCCACTGTTGCTGAACGAACAGATGACCCAATGGGCCGAGCTCCACAGACTATCCGGTTCTGCCATGAAGGACGTTGTGGTCGGGCTGTGGCCGACCGAGCCAATTCCGGATAGTTATTTTGGTTTGGTGCAGCGACTTGCTGATGCGGTGCCATGTATCGACGCCGTTAAGCAATCGGCGTGCATTAAGGGTGCATGGATGGCCTTTGCCCGTGTCAAGACATACTGGGCGAAGATGAAGGCCACCGATGTTGCAGCGAAGAGTCCACCCAAGGGCAAGGACCATCACACACCAGAGCATTGTTTCGAGGATGTCTTAGAGGGTGCCCGCTTGATAGAGGGTCAATGCTCGAAAAACATGATATTCGAGTGAAATGTATGGAAATTGTAGAAGACAATATTATAATAAGGCTATTTTTAGTTTCGCTTGAAACTTTTGTTCCTCCTGTGCGGCCGTTTTTGTATAACTTGAAAGTTTTCCAGTCGTCGACTTCAGCCCCCTCGTATAAAGCACGGGGGTGTTCGAAAAAGCATTTGATCACTCTTAACCCAACGTCTTGGTCCATGAGGGAGGTGTCAATGCGGCGAAGTAGGCAATCGGACTATAGGGCGTTAACACTTTCACTTAGCCATAGGAGTTTTATGGTGGGTCTATGATATAGCCCCTGGTATGTAAGCGACTTATTCAATACGATGCATTACATAGATGACCTAAAGAAAAGGCCCTTCGTGTAATACGAAGGAAATCGCAAAAGATTCCAATAAGTCATCGGGTGGTTGACCAGCTCTCGCCTCATCATGACAGTCAGTTTTCGGCTTTCGCTACTGAGGTGCTTGACCAGATGAACTGGAATCACAATCGCAGTAGTTCTCCCTTTACTACCCTAGCCGATAGAGCGGAACGTAAGGTAGCAAGCACAGGAGCCGGGCAACCCAACTATTAACCCAAGACATGATTCGGAGCTGATGCATATAAGGCCAAACTCGCGACGCCGAAGTATGCTATAAAGCTGTTCGGACTTGTCGGCAACTCATTTGTTCCCATACCGAGCCCCTAGCAATGTTGTGCCGAGGTGTGTGTGTGTGAAACAACCAAAGGAGCAAAATTCAGTTCTTTAGAAAAAACCAAATACTGAATACAGATTATGTTCACGGGAGCTGAGTGATATGCCAATCGTTATTTTACAGATAACAACGCCGCAACCCCGACTATTTGACATGCCAGGGGTCGAAGGCTGAGCAAAAAAGGCACTTTACAGGCTCGAAATAGAGAGTGCGGTCTACAAAAAGTTTTTTTGGACCTCCTGTCACACGTCTGCGCCGCCTTTCCTCGGTAAAGGGACTCCTTGACAGCAATAACCTTTGGGTGAATGTATGAACCCGAACTCGGATAGAGTCAATGAGAAGACCAGCCTTTGAGCCACCTGTGGTAAAGGATAATGAAAAAGAATAAGTAGTTAGAAAAGAAAAAGGAAGGAGGTTATGGGCGTACTTGTAGGACCGTCCATATTGTGCTTCCGTCGATGCCCAGGGTATTTTAAGTGCATAGTTATTGATGCGCGGTACATATTTCACAGGTGTATGAGGTGGACAGCGGAAGCTGAACTGCTAGTCCAGCTCCGAAATTGGTCGGTCCTGCTGAATGGACACCGGTGGCTTAATGGCCGACAAGTTATTCGGTTTAATAATACCGCTTTGTACTTCAGCTGAAGTGACCGTAGTTTGATCCTCAGTCCGGAGGGAGTGCTTCTCATGCTCCCCTATAGAGGTGTGTGTCACGTATACCATGTTCACTGTTTTTACTTCAGGGGGAAATTGCTTCTGACCCCCGGTATTTGGTTAGTGATTCTCTTCGTCGTCGCTATCACCGGGTGGCCTCTTCCCCTTGTGTTTGGCGTTGAGCTTGCCGGCCTGTTTGAAGACCCAATAGCTTCTGTTGGTGTGATTCGCTGGTTTATCAGGGTTGCCATGAATCTGGCAGGGCCAATCCAATATCTTGTCTAAATTGGATGGTCCGTCTCTGTTTGCCTTGAATGGCTTTTGCCGTTGACCGGGTTTGGGGCCGTTGAATCCGGCATTGACCGCTGTGTCGTGCGTTCTTTCATTATCATTGCGACGTTTGTGTTTACTGCGTCGTGGCTTGCCATTTCCGTCTCGGACTTCGGAAGTGCCTAGATCCCTGACGTTGTTGCTTCTATGAGCTAGCCAGCTGTGTTCTCCCGCGCAAAAGCGGGTCATCAGAGCGGTAAGGGCCGACATGGATTTTGGTTTTTCTTGACCGAGGTGGCGGACGAGCCACTCATCCCGGACGCTGTGTTTGAAGGCTGCTAGGGCTTCCGCGTCTGGACAGTCGATGATTTGGTTCTTTTTAACTAAGAACCTGGTCCAGAGCTTCCTGGCTGACTCCCCGGGCTGTTGGACGATGTGACTTAAGTCAGCGACATCTGGTGGCCGGACATATGTACCTTGGAAGTTGTCGTGGAAGGTGTCTTCCAAATCCTCCCAACTGCCCATAGAGTTTTCAGGTAGACTATTTAGCCAGTCTTGAGCTGGCCCTTTGAGTTTTAGTGGGAGGTATTTGATGGCATGAAGGTCATCTCCGCGGGCCATATGGATGTGGAGAAGGAAATCCTCGATCCATACCGCGGGATCAGTTGTTCCATCATATGATTCGATATTCACGGGTTTAAACCCTTCTGGGAATTCGTGCTCCATTACTTCGTCCGTGAAGCACAGAGGGTGTGCGGCGCCTCTATATTGGGCCACATTGCGGCGTAGCTCCGATGGAGTCCGTCTGCGGTTTTCGGCCCGGGTGTGACTAGGCTTATCACGTCTGAATAGATAGCCATCATCACGTGTCGGGGCACGTCCTCGCGATCCGTAGATCGATCTGGTTTGTCTTGCTCTATTGTCCAGGTCCTGCCGAAGGTCGTATGTATAACCACGAGATGTTTTATTTTTGCCTTTACGATGAGGCGGGGCGGGCTGGTGTTCGGCTTGAGTTGTCGCTTTATCCCGACCACGTGGTGGTCCGTCAGCCGCATTGCGCAATGATGGTACGGGCTCTGGCCCCTCGTCGTCGAACTGAGGTAGCAATTTGCACTTCGAGTAGCTTTTGGCTGGGCGCTTGAGGCCGTATTCTTCGGCTGCTAGGACATCGGTCCATCTATCGTTGAGCAGGTCTTGGTCAGCTTGAAGCTGCTGCTGCTTCTTTTTCAGGCTCCTTGAAGTGGCTATTAGCTGGCGCTTGAAGCGCTCCTGTTCGAGAGGTTCCTCTGGCACGATGAAACCTCATCCTCAAAGAGCGGAATGTAATTACTGTCCTCCGAGTCATCATGTACGCCCTGTTCATCAGGGCTAACTTGCCCATTTTCCCATTCATCCTATTCGGAGGTTGCCCCAACAGGGTCTTCATTGTCTTCGGCAGCGTCCGGAGTATTGTTTTCTCCGGTGCCGGTATTGCTATCTTTTGCATGATGTGACTTAGAGCGGCGCCGCCGACGTCGGCGTCTGGGCTGGGTCTCAGGAGGTTTATCCTCGACTGGATATTCTTTGTCATTGTCATTAGTTTCTTTAGGTGTTTCCATCATGTATATGTCGTACAAAGAAGTGGTCGTCCAGCGTCCGGTAAGCGATGGGTTTTGGCCCTGCTCCTCATCGGCATAGTCGTCCATACCGTCGATGTCCTCGGAGCCGTAACAAGCATATCGGTTAAATCCTCGATAGTGGCTATGAAGTCGGCGGTGGGTGGGAAACAAAATTCTCCGTCATCAGCCTCCAGTTCAAACTGGATATAATTCGGCTGTGAGCCCCCCGCTAATGATAGTGCTCTTAACGAGTTTAGCACGTCGCCCAAAGGCAAGTGTTGGAAAATGTCCGCGGAGCTGAATTCGATGACCGGAGACTGATCGAGCTCGACGCACGTGGACGCACATAGTTCGGAACCTGTAGCCGAAAATGAGTCCGCGGCTCCGGTGACACGGATTCCACTCGAGATTGGATCTGTGTGCGGCTCTGACGCCGCGGATACTGCGACATCTGTGGCGGGTTGAGCTTCCTGTCTTAGGATGGCGTGATCTGCTCCAGATCTAAGGCCAGAACAGTTATAGGTGCTATCTCCTGGGTATGGTCCGATGACAGATTTAAGTCATGTTCATCATGGTGAAGGGGAGCGGCTGCCGCAAATCCGTCAAAGATCAAGTCTCCGCGGATATCTGCGACGTAGTTCAATCTCCCGAATCTGACCTGACGGCCAGGGGCGTAGCTATCGATTTGCTCCAGATGGCCAAGCGAGTTGGCCCGCTATGCGAAGCCGCCGAACACAAAGATCTGTCCGGGAAGGAAGACTTCTCCTCGGCAACATTGTTGTTGATGATTGAAGGGGCCATCAAACCTTTTGAGGATGGCACAGTGGAACTCTCAATTAAAGCACCAATGTCGGTGTCAAAACTGGCGGATCTTGGGTAGGGGGTCCCGAACTGTGCGTCTAAGGTCGATGGTAACAGGAGACGGGGGACACAATGTTTACCCAGGTTCGGGCCCTCTCTATGGAGCTGATAACCTACTTCCTGCTTGATTGATCTTGATGAATATGAGAGTTACAAGAGTTGATCTACCACGAGATCGTAATGGCTAAAACCCTAGAAGTCTAGCCTGTCGGACTATAATTACGATGATCCTCCTCTACGGACCTAGCCCTCCGGTTTATATAGACACCGGAGGGATCTAGGGTTACATAAGGTCGGTTACAGAGAAAGGAATCTTCATATTGGACGCCAAGCTTGCCTTCCACGCCAAGGAGAGTCCCATCCGGACACTGGAGAGAGTCTTTGGTCTTGTATCTTCACAACCCATTAGTCTGGCCCATGTCCAACAGGTCGGACGCCCAAGGACCCCTTAATCTTGGACTCCCTGAGATATGCGCTCCTGGCACACACGCTCAGCAAAATGAGGTCATGTGCGACCGGCGAGCAACTCAAATACAGGAATACGTATAGTAGTGCTAAAAGAAATACAATTACACAGGCGAAATCATTTCTGGTCGTAAGTACATCCCACACAGTCAGCCAACACTAAACATTTCCGTTCATATATACATCTCACGCAGTCGCTCCAAGGAAAACATTTCTGTTCGCAAGTACATAACACACAGATTTCCCGGTTAAATCGTTTGTGATAGCGTTTCCATTGCACACGGTATTAACAATTTTATCGTTTGCGTTATTGAATTAATGACACATGGTGCCTAGAAGAAACTGTGTGTCAAGGGCTATCCATCACACACAGTTTTTATGTGGTAAACGTTTGCGCCAGGTGGCCTTACACAAACAGTTTTCAAGAGGATGTCGTGTGTGATTGTTCATTAATCTAACACGGTTTATTCCTAGAAATTGTGTGCATTATTGAATGCATTGCACACAGTGTTTTCTCAATAACCATTTGCAATAGAAAAACCCAATTAGCAGGCTAATTATCCGATTATTCATAATCCATTTATTAATCTAATTGACATTTCATATTAAGCACACAATATATACCATTTCATAATTGAAATACATCAGAGTACAACATCATATAGCTTCAGCACTCAGCTACCCCATTACACAACTACACCAGGACCAAGTTTTACATGCAACATCTATAACCTTTCGAAATTAGCATCATAGACGGTACATAGACAGATGTTTCTCATCTGGAAAACTGCCGAAGCAGAAGGCAAATATTGAGCCTTCATTGATGTTGAAGGTCTTTGTAACTTTTTTTTGACTATAAACAGCAGGGTAAACACCCCACTGCAACTTTTATTAAATTAAAAACCAAAAAACAATAGTTTGTTGGGCTTGAGCTAAGCCCAACTAAAAAACAAAAAGACAAAAAAAAAACAGAAACTACAAAAAAAGAGAAGCTATACAACAACTAGGTACAAGGGACTAAAAAAACCCTAACAAGAAAAGCAAGGAGAGCTATACAAATTACAACAAAGAATCCAGCCAAGCAAAAAATTGCACTTCATATTTCTTCTTGATCCTGAACTTGAGAAGTTTGAGTTCCTCAGTAAAAATGTGCTTCCAGCCCTGAAATGAAGGAGTGATATTATCAAAGATTTTGTGGTTTCTAGATATCCAGATGGCCCATGATCCCAATATGATAATCTCCATAAAGAAGGGGTATCTGAGTTTGTCTTTGAGGTCTTGAAATGCCTCCAGAACTGACAAGTTTGGTGTTCTTGAAGGACAAATAAAATCCCAGCATCTGATGGCAAAAGGACATCCCCAAAAAAGATGATGCAGAGTTTCTTCTTGCTGACAATACCTCACTGCACAATTGTAAACTTCCAATTCAAAGTTTTTCCTCCTTAGAAGATTCCTTGTGTTTACTCTGTCATGTAGTAGCATCCAGAAAAAAACTTTATGCTTAGGTTGACAAGAGCATTTCCAAATCCATGAAAAATGTGGTGGGGTTTGTTTGTGCCCAATTAGCACCTTATAGGCTTTAATTGAGGAATAGAATTCATTGCCCCATATGTAACTCCAAGTATCCAGAGCATCTAAGTATTCTGATTGTCTCATGGAAATGCACATGTCCTCCATTTGTAGGAACTCCTCATATGCATGTGCAGTTAGGGGCAGATGGAATAAGTCTTGGAGATATTCAGTATTGATCACTTGTTGAACACTTGTCTGAGGGTTTCTAACAAAGGAGTATAAATGATCAAACTTGTGCTTGAGAATAAATTGATCCCACATATCATCCGAGAACAAAGCAGTTTTGCCATCTCCCACATTGCATCTTGCTATAGCTTTGAAGTGATCAATGAGTGCAAGATTGGATTTCCACCAAAATGAGCCCACTTTTTGATCTCCTGGAAGTTGGCCATTGCT
This sequence comes from Aegilops umbellulata, assembly GCA_032464435.1. NCBI lineage: Eukaryota > Viridiplantae > Streptophyta > Magnoliopsida > Poales > Poaceae > Aegilops > Aegilops umbellulata. Next base: position 341,645,288 of record CP136058.1, read on the forward strand.
GTAGTATGTTTCCCAAATTAGATTGACCCAAGGGATGTCATATCTATTGTAAAACTTATGAAGGTTTTTCATGAGCAGAGTTTTATTTTGTGTGAAGATATCCAGAACACCCAAGCCACCCTGATTTTTAGGTCTGCAAACTGTGTGCCAAGCCACTAGTCCTGGCCTTCTATCTTCCAGGCCAGGGCTCCTCCATAGACAGTGCCTTAAGTATTTGATGATCTGGTGTTTCATAGTAATTGGAATGTCCAGACAACACATGAAGTAAACTGCTAAGGAAGCTAACACAGATTTGACCAATAAAATCTGCCCAGCCTGAGTCATGAAAGTGGAAATGCCAGTAATCCTCTTAGCAATTCTATTGACTATGGGCAAACACTGCTCTATAGTTGGCTTATAAATGCCCATAGGTAGCCCCAGATAAGTGAATGGAAATTGGCCTCTGGCACATTGCAAAGTGTTAGTGAAAATATCTACTCTGTCTTCTGCAATGTTTAATGGCACCATGATTGATTTCCCATAATTTACTCTGAGGCCTGTGGCATCTGCAAATGTGTTGAGTAGAGCTTTGAGGCATACAAGCTGTCTGGCATTTGCTTGCAAAATAACAAGAGTGTCATGTGCATACCGCACAATAGGGAAGTCAGGGCATGATGTCACTTGTAGTGGAGGCGTTATTAGGTCCCTAGCCATGGCTTTATTGAAAATTGATTGAAGCAAGTCAGCTGCCAATATGAACAGAAGAGGTGAAAGGTGATCTCCTTGCCTAACTCCTATTTTACAGTAAAACTTCTTCCCTGGCACCCCATTTAACATTACAGCAGAGGATGCAGAATTGAATAGCATGTGCATCCAGGTTATCCATGTTTCACCAAATCCCTTAGCCCTTAGGATGTCAATTATAGCCTGATGCTCAATAGTGTCAAAAGCCTTTTCAAAGTCTAGTTTGATAACAAGCAATTCTTCTTTTGACTTGTGACATTGATGAATATATTCATAGGCCCAACCCAAACAATCTTGAATTACTCTGTTCTTTAAGAATCCATACTGATTGATATGAACCATCTTGAGAATGACTTTTTGTAATCTATTTGCCAGCAATTTAGTAATCATTTTGAGAACCCCATCAAGCAGTGAAATTGGCCTAAAGTCATTAGGGGATAAAGGTACCTCCTTTTTAGGAATGAGTGTGATATATGAAGTGTTTATGCTCTCCAAATTCACATTTCCAGCATAGAAGGCAATGATAAGTTCAGTAACATCCAGTTTGATAATGTCCCAACAAGCTTTGAGGAACTCATTATTAAATCCATCAGGGCCTGGAGATTTGTCTGTGGGCAAGTTTTTAACTACCTCTTCAATTTCTTCCTGAGAGAAAGGTTTCTCAAGGTCTTGGAATACTTGTGGATCCACTCTGTTATCATACAGTTCCTGTAAATTGAAGTGCATAGTATGGCCATTTGATTGTCCCAGTCTCTCCTTAAAGGCTTCCCAAAGAATTGCAGCCTTCCCTTCATGATCAGTAATTTCCACTTGGTCCTCATTCATGAGCATGGAAATTTTGTCGTTCCTGTGATTTATTGAAGCCTTTGTATGGAAGAATTTTGTATTTTCATCACCAAATTTGACCCCCTTGATTTTTCCTCTTTGTTTCCAATAAATCTTCTGATTACTGAGGACAGTTAGCAATGTTTCTTTCAAAAGCTCCCTACAGTTATGCTCAGTTATAGTGAGGTCTCTGAATTCCTCCAAGAAGTCCCATAGGAATATACATTCATTCAACTCATCAATCTGCTTTTTAAGACAAGATAGATTTTTTGCCCAAAGTTTGAGTGCTCTCAAGTTCTTGAATTTAGCATTAATCTTTTTTGCTGGATCAGTATAACCAACTGGGATGTTCCAAGCAGATTGAACAATATCTTTGAAAGAGCTGTGCTTCAACCAATAATTTTCAAATCTAAAAACCCTTGACTTAGGAATAGAAGTACCAATTTTAATTACACAGGGTAAATAGTCTGATATTGGTTTTGCAAGGGGCAAAGCAGTTTTGTCAGGATAAGAAGTCATCCATGCAGCAGAAGTGAAAAACCAGTCCAGTTTTTCAAGAAGTGGAGTTTCTTGCATATTGCTCCAACTGAACTGTCTTCCTTTTAGAGGTAATTCAATTAACCCCAAATTACTAATGGCCTCATTGAACAGTAAGATCTGATTGACATCTCCACCAGGTCTATTCCTGTCTTCAGGTGACCTAATGAAGTTGAAATCCCCCATAACTATCCAATCAACATCATCTAGCATTTGAATATTTGTAAACCAGTCAATAAATTCCAATTTTTCTTCAAGGTTGCAAGGTCCATAAATGTTTGTGAGGATCCATGGTTTGTTGGTTGAAGTACAAGTGAACTGCATAGATAGAGAAAATTTATTCTGAAAGAGCAATTGCCCATTAAAAAGAGCCTCATTCCAAGCAGTCAAGATCCCTCCTCATGCCCCAATAGAAGGTAGGAATTCAAATTTATTGAATCTTTGTGGACAAAAGTTATGAATATATGCCAGATCAAAAGCTTGTCTCTTAGTTTCTTGAAGGCACAAAATACCAGCAACACTTTCCTCAATTTTTTGCCTAATGGCCAGCCATTTTTCAGGAGAATTCAAGCCCCTAATGTTCCAGTTCAAGATGTTCCAGGATCTGTTTCTACTCATGATTAACTAACTGGGTGGAAAAGGGTGTGATACCAGGACCCATCTCCTGGTATGTAGCCATACGTATGCAAAGCATAGCATTTGTGTGAATGAGACCCAGTACAGTTTGAGGTGTCTGAACCCAAGAGTGACAGATGAAACACAACATTCCTGCTAGAGAGCACAAAACTTTAAAGCCTTCATGGCATCCACAATTCCAGAGCATAGTCAAACAGATCAACATAGCAGTAGACAAAAGAAGGTACCAAGTTCTCAGTATAGACACTAAACATGTTCTGCTTACATCAATCATACCAGACTTCATACAAACCACTATCAAACTAGCCTTTCTCAGAATATTCCTGGAACTATTAGTAACTTGACAGTTCATGGTGGCACATCCTAGGGAGTTGTAGCACCAGTGACCTTGAAGACCTTGGCCACATCCTCCTGTCCCTTCTTCTTGGACCTTTTAGAAAGCATGTCCTGTGCCTCATCCTCAGACACCTTGCAAAAAGTTTTTGTCAGATTTTTGACCACTTTATTATGCACAATGGGAGGAATAGCATTACAAGGTAAGCAAGAGCTAGCATCACATGATTTCCTCCTATACCCATTGTTATCTTTCTTAATTCGATCACTCCTTCTCACCTGGGTCTCCATAAGTGGCTCTTTGTCCCTTCTTTTCCTTGAGACAACTTCACCAAGTGACAACTGTATGACTTTATTGGGGGACACTTGCTGGAGTGGACTTCCAGCTCCACTTGAGGAGTGAGCAGCAGGGCTTATACCCTCATTTTCCTTTCCCAGACCCAGCATGATTTCTTTACAACTTGGAGCCTGTGAGGTAGCAGGTTTGTCAGGTATATGGAATAAGATAGTCTCTTCAGTGTCACAGTTTGCAGTAAGCATTTTCCACAGCTCAGATTTCAACAAGTGCATCACCCAGTCAAATTTGTCAGGAGTGAGGAGAAGGTGAATTATGAAGTTAAACCAACTTACAGGTATATCAATTTTGAAGGTATTTACTTCTCCCTGGGTTGCTGGAGCAAAGTGCTGAATCCATAGGTCCAAGCCTTCCTCAGAAATCAAATGGGAACCATCAATAATATCCAAGGTATGGTTTTGTACTAATTCATGAATCTCTAGTAGAGTAGGGGAATTAGTTGGATGAAAGCTGTTCATACCTTTACTTGGCCCACCAGTGGAAGTACCAACCTGAACAATAGGGACATCTGCTTTGCCCTTTAAATCCATTCTGGGCTCTGAGCTTTGTGCTACTTGAATTCCTTGTGGTAAATCATTTGCAGCCATAGTATTAGTGCCCAGAGGACAAACATTGAGCTGAGAAGCAGATGTAGCATTCTCTTCAGTCACCTCAACCTGAACATTGGCTGTATTGAGGGGAACCACAGACTGAACAGGAGGCACATCTGGCAGAAGATTTCCATCAGCAGCAGCAGGAACAACTACACCCCCTGGATTCACAACATGATGAACAGCTTCCACATCATTAACAGCCAGAAGAACCCCCTGAACCACCTGCTGTTCAATAATAGGTATGTTTGCAATGTCTTGCCCAAGATCCTCCTCCTCCCCATCTGCCTGATAAGCATTAAGTATGTTCTGTAGGCCCATGCCCAAAGGATTGTTCTGAGCACCTTGATTGACCTCCTCACTGGCAGTGTGAGTGTTAGACCAGATACCATCTGATAAGGAGACTGTAGTGGTAATGCTGCTATTGGGAGCACCATCCTCTTGTAAAACTGGCAGTTCCACTTGTTGCTGTGGTGGCTGAGCCTGAGGGATATTGGCCTGAGGGAATGCCCAGTGTCCTTGCTCCTCCTGCTCTTCCCAATCATCCCAGTCTTCCTGTTGAGCAGGCTCATTATGAATTGGAGCTGGATGGAAGCTAGGGAAATCATTGGCATGTTGTGGGATAGGGTGAGGGTCCACTCCAGGAGGTGGAATAGGATCTTCATGAGCTGGGCCACCTCCCAGCATTTCCTCTAGTAAAACCTCCACAGAACTAGTCCATGATTCCTCCACAAAGCACTCCCCTTCAGACCACCTTATACTTTTAGGGATGTCAATAAGTTCAGTGACTCTTGCCTTCACCAAAATCATCCCTTCTAGAGCATCCTCTCTCTCCCAACTAATAATTCTTCCCCACTTGGTAATGGCAGCTGCAATATTGTCAGTGTTGCAGTGGTCAAATGGGACACCCACAAACAGCAGCCAAACGGTCCTATTAAAGTGCAATCTGCGCCAGTTCCTGCCTTGATTGTGCTTAGTGAAAGAGATAAAAACATCTCCAAATGGGTGCGGGCTCTACCTGATGAGACGATATCTGTCCCTAACATGTCTGAACTGAACATATGCCTCTCCAAACGGACAAGGCTGGATTTCTCTGAACCCCACTTCTTCAACTCATTGAAAGAACTCCTCAAGAACTTCTCTAACGTTGGGAAAAAAATACCTCATTGGGATGCGGCTGAATGGTGGCAATCGCCCAGTCCTCATGCCTCCGTGGATGATGCGGTAGAATAGCCCTCGAAACCCCAGTGCGGCCCTCCACCTCAAAAATCTGGAACCCATGAGGAACAAATGGAGTCGGATCAATGGGAATATTGGCCATGGTCGATGTCGAAGCTTCCGGTGAACGGACCACCAATGCCCGCTCAGGTGACGGTGAGGCAGACGGCGAGCTTGCCGAGGCAGAAACAGTGGAATAGGTAGAGTTGGTAAGAACGGAGGAATGCGAGGAGGCAGCCTGCGGTCGCGGTTAGAAATTTGGAAATAAGTCCTTGACCAGCTCCGCAAATGACTAGACCTGCCTAATCGATTGAGCTGGGCCGACACATTTGAACCAGGCCTCCACCTCACCATCAGCCCAGGCCGCCTCGGGTGGGCTCGCAAAAGAATCGAACTATAAAAAAGGCCAAATCCCAGGTAGCTTTGGGGCCATGCAGTTATGTGCAAAGTGACCGTGCCCTCCACATGCAAAACACACTATGTTCGCGTGAGCTGCAGAACGTTGCGGCATTTGCGTCTGATTAAGAGACCCATAACCCTCAGAGTTAATGTGGGGGGGGGGGAGAATTGATAGCTTGCCGTTGATTGACTGTGGAATGAATGGGACCCGATAAACGCTCAAACACCGATCGACCGTTTCTGACCACCGTGCTGTAACTCCGACGATCGCCGGAGTTGTCGACGACAGCCTTGCCATTTCTACCCACCAAAGTCCATTCAGCATCTAGTTCTTTGTAAAAAGCTTGTTCTTCCCTAAACCAATTTGGCCCACCATAATTCCACAAACTAAAAACAACCTCAAAATCTTGCTCAACAATTCTACCGTTGTTGTAAATCTCAAAACCAACAGACTTAGAGGCCACCGAAAACTTGAAAGTTCTATCCCTCAAATGACGAACCCTAAACCTTGGGCATAACCTCCAAACATAGCCAGGAGAGAGACACTAACCGTGTGCACATCAAGCTTGAAGGTTGCGCGACAGAAAGAAACCACCAAGATAAATTCTTGTTGACGAAAGCCAGGAGAGAACACCACTGGATGACCAAACTTGGTTCTCATATCCGCTTGGAACTTTCTGCCACGATCAAAGTTGAGGGCAAAAGGAGCCATCCTTGGATGTGGCTGTTGAGGCCGGAGTGGCCGTCAACAGGAGAGGTGTCCGCCGGGGCCGGAGTGGCCACCAGCGCAAGATCGCCTTGGAGTCGCCTAGGAGGAGCCTAGGAGCCTAGGAGGCGCCTTAGTGCTCTTGTCATTTCTCATTTCGTGTGTGGATGATTGCATGGTAAAAGTAGATAGCACAATTCACTAGAATTTGTTAAGGAAAGGCAGTAGCTAGCAAACGATGGCCTCGAGAAAATGCCATGAATTGTCATTTAAAGAAGCCAACCGCGTCGCGGCATCGGCGCGCGAGGCGTCAATGGTGGCCTCGACGGCGAGGTGCTCCTCCAAGATCTGGGGGTCGACATGAATGGCATCCATCGCGACCTCATCTATGCGTGCAACCGCGATTTGCTTCTCCGCTGCCAAATGCTCCTTGAGATCTTGGCTATACTGCGTGCACCATGGCTTAGGGCGGCGCTTATTTGGTGGAGGCGTCGGTGATTTGGGTGGAAGGTGTCGTGCTCACGACGGTGGTCGGGGCATGTGGGATGTGGAAGGAGGAGGAGGATGGGGGTCGTGTGTGGATTACCTGCCTGGGTAAGCGAGGCCGAGCAGCGTGAAGGAGGGTCGCCGGCGAGGAGGCAGCGCTGCAAGCAAGGAGTGAAGGTTTCAACTTGGATAGGAAGGCCGAAACAGGGGAAATGTGGCCTTTGGTAAGGGGGGGGGGGCGGGGAGGTAGATATTTCCGCGGAAGCCGAAAATTTGGAATCGCTTCAGCGCAAAAACTGGCGCGCAAAGTGTCATCAGACACGGTCCCTTATTTAGAACTGCGTACGATATGTGAACATCACAAACGATTCAGATAGCTTAACCCGTGTGTGTTGAGTTTGAAAGTCAAAGATTTTGGTTAGAATTTCCCTGGTTACAGTGGTCATCCACGTCATTGCATAATTTTGGTACACAAAGCAGACTAACTTCTTAATTGAGCAAGTTCAACAATTAAACAGAGCTAGCTTACCTAAAAATTACTCTAACAAATTAAAGACCGACGCCCTTAATTAAACAAAACAAAGAGTACTACTACGACTGGTGCTCGTCGATCTCCGCCGCTGCCTCCATGTCCAGCTCGCGCCCGACGGTCTCCTGGGGAAGGGGCTCCATGGCATCAATTGCACCATACTCCGCATGCATCTCGCCATCTGCGTCCGCCATATCTTTGGAATTGGCCGCCACGAGCTGGGCGTGGGCGGCCGCGATCTGGGCTCTGGCGGGCTCCGTCGTGGCAAGGTATGCCGCGCAGGAACGGATGGCTGCTCGAACTCTTTGTGATTGCCAGCTCTTCGGCCGCGGGTTGCCGACCATTGTCGGAGAAGCTTCGTGCGAATTGGGCATCCGTCGGTCGCACATAAGTGCCCTGGAAGTTGTCAAGGAATGCGGCTTCCAGGTCCTCCCAAGAACCGATCGAATCTGCAGGCAAGCTGTTAAGCCAATGCCTGGCTGGTCCCTTAAGCTTGAGTGGGAGGTATTTGATGGCGTGTAATTCATCACCACGTGCCATGTGGATATGAAGGAGGTAATCCTCGATCCAGACTGCCGGATCTGTCGTACCATCGTACGATTCTATATTGATAGGTTTGAAACCCTCTGGAATTTTATGATCCATTACTTCGTCTGTGAAGCATAACGGGTGTGCGGCACCCCTGTACTGGGCTATGTCCTTACGCAGCTCGGCAGAGCTGTGCTTGTTATGTTCGGCCCGGCCGGATTTATGTTGTCCGGACTGAAAGCTTGGGTGTCCGCGCGATCCGTAGATCGATCTTGTTTGCCTTGCATTATCCTTCAACACGTCTCGCAGGTCTGGCTCGTTTTCCCGTGCCTTGGTAAAGCGGCGGCGGGGCATGGCTTGTTTGGTTGTTCGGCAGGTTTCTCTGTCGCGGCCACGAGGTGGCCGATCTGCCATGTCTTGTGCTTCCTCCCCTGATAGGGGGAGCGGCCTGTGCTTAGGATAATTTTTGGAGGGGCGTCCGAGTTCATACTCTTCGGCCGCAAGGACTTCTATCCATCTGTCAGCTAGCAAATCTTGATCAGCTCTAAGCTGTTGCTGCTTTTTCTTTAGGCTGTTCGCCGTGGCTATAAGCCTGCGTTGAAAACGCTCTTGTTCGGCAGGGTCTGATGGTACGACGAATTCATGGCCGCCGAGGCTTGCCTCGTCATCGGAGGGAGGCATATAGTTATCGTCCTCAACCTCTTGTTCTGCCGCCCTCTCATGAGGGCTGGCTTCTCCATCTTCCTGTGCCGAATCTTGCTGGGGTTGGTGCTCTTCGGCGCTATCCGGGGTAGTATTATCCCCTGTGCCGGAATCACAATTCTTGCTTTGGCGGGATTTAGAGCGGCGCCGCTGACGCCGGCGTTTGGGAGGCTTTCTGGAAGTGCCATCCTCCGTTGTTCCATCGCCTTGTCCGTCTTTCGGAGCGTCCACCATGTATATGTCGTATGACGAGGTGGCAGTCCAGCGCCCTACAGGTGCTGGCTCTTGTTCGTCTCCTCCTTCGTCGTCCATACCGTCGAAGTCGTCGGAGCCGAAGTCTAGCATGTCGGTTAAGTCGTCGACAGTGGCTATTAAGTGGGTGGTGGGCGGGCTTTGAATTTCTTCGTCGTCCGAATCCCAACCTCGCAGGCCATAGTTCGGCCTGGGCTCCCCTGATAAAGAGAGAGACTTAAGAGAGTTCAGGATATCACCAAAGGGTGAATGCTGAAAAATATCCGCGGCGGTGAACTCCATTACAGGCGCCCAATCTGATTCGATCGGCAGGGGAGTTTCGGAACTCGGGGAAGAGTCTGGCTCCTCGGAGTCATGGGCCACGCGGGGTGCGGGGCTGTCGTTCGGCTCGATTGCCTTTGAGATCGCAGCCCCTGAGGTGACGTCCAACCGTTCATCCTTAACGAACGCAACGGGCCCCGAATCGAGGGTCGGGGCCGGAGCGTATGCGGCCTCCAGGACACTATTCGGGGGCAGAGCTATATCTTGCCCCTCGAAGTAGTGCGGCACGCTTGGCTGTGGCTCGAATCCGTCGAAGATCAAGTCTCCGCGGATATTTGCCGTGTAGTTTAAGCTTCCAAACCTGACTTGCTGGCCAGGGGCGTAGCTTTCGATCTGCTCCAGATGGCCAAGGGAGTTGGCCCGTAGAGCGAAGCCGCCGAAGACGAAGATCTGTCCGGGGAGGAAAGTCTCACCCTGGACCTCGTCGTTGCTGATGATCAAAGGAGCCATCGGACCCAAAGGCGACGACACAGAGGAACTCTCAATGAAAGCACCAATGTCGGTGTCAAAACCGGCGGATCTCGGGTAGGGGGTCCCGAACTGTGCGTCAAGGTCGGATGGTAACAGGAGACAAGGGACACTTTGTTTTACCCAGGTTCGGGCCCTCTCGATGGAGGTAAAACCCTACTCCTTCTTGATTAATATTGATGATATGGGTAATACAAGAGTAGATCTACCACGAGATCAAGGAGGCTAAACCCTAGAAGCTAGCCTATGGTATGATGATGAATAATGATCGTTCGTCCTATGGACTAAAACCCTCCGGTTTATATAGACACCGGATAGGGTTAGGGTTACACAGAGTCGGTTAAATTGGTAGGAGATCTTGAATATCCGCACGCCTAGCTTGCCTTCCACGCCAAGGAAAGAACCTTCCGGACACGGGACGAAGTCTTCTATCTTGTATCTTCATAATCCTGGAGTCCGGCTAAAGGTATAGTCCGGCTAGCCGAACACCCCCTAATCCAGGACTCCCTCAGTAGCCCCTGAACCAGGCTTCAATGATGACAAGTCCGGCGCGCAAATTGTCTTCGACATTGCAAGGCGGGTTCCTCCTTCAAGTTTCTTCAAGAAGATAATGAACACCAGAAAATAGTGTCCGGCTCTGCAAAACAATTTTTCCACGTGTAGCCATATAGAGAATAATGCAAACACAATCAAATATACTGACGTATTCCACGGTGCGTCACAGCACCGCAACCAAGCCTTCTGTATAGAATATTTTTACTTTTTTCCCGCAGTTCTAACGAAGCGTTTTCCTTGGCACGTCTTGTCGAGGCAGAGATCGTGTGCCCCTTTTAGTGGGATTCCCATTAATACGGACGTGGGTAACCCAACTGTGCCATTTACCACGGCGCTTGAGCGGCAAGCGAGTTTTATGAGGCAGGTGGGGACGCATAACGGCATCCGCCTATATAAGGGGATAAAGATCCTCCTTTCTCACCTATGCCTTCTTCCTCCTCTGCCTGTCCATCTCTCGCGCACTCAAGCTCCAACGCCCAAGTCCGCCCTTTAGCCCTCAATCCACTCCAGCAATGTCCGGAGCAGGAGACAAGTGGATGGCTTCCTCCGTCACGGAGGGACAAATCAAAAAGCTTAGGAAGGTCGGATATCTATCCAACGACATCGCGCACCGGCTCCCTGAGGCGGGGCAACTCCTTCCCACCCCTAGGCCTGAGGAGAGGATGGTTTTCCTCCCTCATTTCCTCGGCGGACTGGGCTTTCCGCTCCATCCTTTTGTCCGGGGGCTCATGTTCTACTATGGCCTAGATTTCCACGATCTGGCCCCGAACTTCGTCCTCAACATCTCGGCGTTTATCGTCGTGTGCGAGGCCTTCCTTCGCATCTGCCCCCACTTCGGCCTTTGGCTCAAGACCTTCAACGTCAAGCCCAAGGTGGTGTCCGGCACCCAGGCGGAGTGCGGAGGTGCTATGGCTGGCCGAATGGCCAACGCCGTTTGGTTCGAGGGTTCCTTTGTGGAATCCTTGAAGGGGTGGCAGGTTGGGTGGTTTTACATCACCGAGCCACGCGACGCGACATGGGTCGCTGCCCCCAAATTTAGATCCGGACCCCCCACGCGTCTCAAGTCCTGGCAAGAGACGGGCTTATCGTGGGGCAACGAGAGCGAAGTGACCGGATTGGAAACTTGCATCCAGTCCCTGGTGAACAAGCCGATCCGGCATGTTAACATAATCCAGGTCATGCTCGTTCGTCTGGTCCTCCCGTGCCAACAACGGGATTTTACATTGTGGGAATACGATCCGGCGCAGCACCGAACCCTTAACAGGCTCTTCGACACGACGTATGAAGACGTCTGGAAGGTGCTAACAAAAAGCGCCGATTGCCCCACATCCGCCTCTGAAGATCGCGGATATAGCTCGCAGCGCGATGCTAAGGAGGTAAGCTATTCGTCCCTTTTACAGGTTCATTAAGCTCCTCTTTATAGATTAACTCCATGCGGGATTAAAAAACTCCCTTTTGTCTTTAACAGAAGTGGCTGAAGATAGCCGGACAATTCAACTGTCCGGCTCCCCTGCCCGAAGACCAAGCCCCAACTCTTCTAGAGAAGCTGTTGGCCCCGGCACCGTATGTGGTGCCGGAAAAGAAGGTCAAGAAGGTCAAGACCACCGGGACTCGAAAGAGCGCCCGTAATGTGGTGATGTCGGACTCTTCATCGGACGAGTCCGCGACGCCCTCTGCTCGTGAAAATGACGAGGAGGAAGAACAAATCCCTCCCTCTCCAACGGGGGAAGGAAAGAAGAGGAAAGCTGCCCCAGCGGGGGCGGCTAAGGGGTCCAAGAAGAGGAAGAGCCCTCCGCCGAACTACTCCCAAGCCGCCCATGAGGATGACGAGGAGTGGCCGGAAAGGACCAAGCGTCCGGCGAAGTCGTAAGTATCCGGATACCAGAGTAACTCATGATATTTTCCACAGCTTTCCCTTATGTTAAATATAATTGTGCAGGCCGCCCCGGGACGCACTCGACATTTCGTCGGGCGGCTCCCTAGATTCGTGGGAGATGGACTCCGTCCCCCCCGCGGTCTCCCCCCGCAAGGCGGACGATGCTGAAGCGGCGTCCCGCCAAATAGAGCAGGAGGAGGTGGTCCTGGAGGAGCCGCAAGGCAATCCTCAGGACCCCAGGAGTACAGGGGATAAAACCCCCCAGGGCTCCCAGTCCGGCTTTGAGCCGGACACCGTGCCGGACTCCACCATCCGGGTTCACGGCGGGCAAACTCCTTCTAAAAGGGGTAAGCCATCCGAGCCGGCGACCTCTGTCCAACCAGAGGCGCCGGACAATCTGCTGGAGGCGCTTGAAGGCGCCACCATCGACGAGGAGCACCGTACTGTTATGAGTACGGTGGTCCAAAAGGTTCAGTCCGCCAAGAGCGGGCTGAATGAAGCTTGCACCAGCCTTCTAACAGGCTTCCAGGTAAGCAAAAAATATGCTGAATTAATTACCGCATAGACAGTAGCCCCTGATGCTCTGTTCGGTGTTCGGAAAGAAAAGCCGAATAGAGGATCTAATAATTTTCGTAGGAGTCTAACTATGAAAAGTCAAATATGCGTACGCAGGCTTCCCTGCTATCCACTGCCGCATTAACTGCATAGGTGGAGGTCCTGAAGAAGGACTTCGAGCGGTCCGAGCGGGAGCTCGGCCTTGCCAAGAGGCAGCTCCAGGGGAAGGAAGGTAAGATAACCCCCTCAAAAATAAAATATGCCTATAGAGAGGCTTGATTGCAAAAAATAACAGGATTGAACTGCCTATTGTAGGGGTCACCACGGAGGTGGAAACCCTAAGGCAGGCGCTTGCCGAGGCTGAGAAGAAGGCGGCCGAGGAGCGCACTGAACGAGAAAAGCTCGGAGGCCAATACGGAGAGGTGCAGCAAAAGCTGGAAGCTCTCATGGAAAAACATGAGGGTTTGGAGCTTGACGTGAAAGCGCAAGCCACCGAACTCGCCTCTGCCGTAGAGGCCACCAAGAATGCCAAGGCCGAAGCCCAAAGGGCCCTCCAGGAGTTGGAGGATATGAGAAAGATAGCAGCGGGTAAGACATTCTCAATGCAAAGTAGGAACATAAAAGTGAAATACCTATTAATTACCCGGATCCAGAGTTCTCCAGGGGCGTTCTTCGATCTACCCCGCAGTGCATCCGCCGCCGCCGCATTCTTCCGGAGCGAAGGGAATAGCTCGACGGAGAGTGTGTTCTGGTCTCAGTATTCTGAGGCCGGACACCCTGTGCCCTTGAGCGACCAGCTGAAGCAGCTGGCCGAGCTCCACAAGGCGGCCGAACAGGCCATGAAGGGCTTACTAGTTCGGCTGTGGCCTGGAGAGGCCCTGCCAGGGAGCTACTTTGGGCTAGTATGGCGGCTGGTGGATGCCTGTCCGCGACTTGAGGTCATCAAGCGCTCTGCCTGCATTGAAGGTGCCCGAAGGGCCCTTGCCCGTGTAAGGGTACACTGGGGCAAGCTGGATGGCGAGAAGCTGGTGATGGACGGTCCGCCGCAGGGGAAGGAACATCGCAAGCCCGAGATGTACTATAAGGAAGTTCTTGCCGGATCCCGCCTTATCGCGGATGAATGTACCCATGATGTAATCTATCAATGAACTCGTTCGTTTTTATCCTGTACGCCGAAAACTTGTTCGTATGCGCTTTAAGCAATGCTTTGAATTTAAAATATTGTTTTCTGTGCGGCCGTTTATCAATAACTGAGAGATGGCGAGTCATCGGCTTCTGCCCTCCTGCAACTAGTGCTGAGGTGTTCGGGATAAACCTGCGGGCTCTTGTTCCTATAGTTGGGTCCTTCGAGGGAGGCCCGCAGCACAACGAACCAGGCAATCGGACTATAATGCTTGAACACTCTCACTTAGCCATAGAACTTTATAATTTTAAATTTCGGCGAAGCCCCTAGTTCGGAAGGCCGAATTCGGGGAACTATCCATGCCTTTTAGCCGGATTTAACCAGCTCTCCGTTCGAAAACGGCATAAGACTTTAAGGACTCGAAAAACCTCTCGAACAGCGACCGGTCTCACGCCCTATCATTACAGTCTGTTTTAGCTTTCTCCACTGAGGCGCTCACCCACCTGATCTGGGGCGCAAATCGCAGCGGTTCTCCTAGTGCTACCTTAGCCGATAGAGCGGAACGTAAGGTACCAAAACATAGGAGCCGGGCAAACCCAACATATGACCAAAATCATGACTCGGAGCCGATGCATATAGTGCTATAAGTTCGGGGTGCCGCACTTAGGAAAGTGTGCGGACTTCTCACGACCAGATAAAAGGGTGATGAAGCCCCTGGCGTGGTCTGCCGTACCATGGTGTACGGGTGGCATCATGTTATGAAATAAACATATATATATACAAATAGATGATAATGCAAAAAATAGACTAAAGCTATGCATTGTTTATAAGAAGGCTGTTTACTCAAGCCGAACGATACAATTAGTGCAATAAGCGAAAAATGTTTTAGACCATATGACATGTCTTGACCAGGCGCAGGCCGCAGAATTTAGATACAGTTATATTGCTCGAAATAGAGACCACCTGAGGGTTCCATAATGCGGCGTTGCTTTGTCTGCTTTCCTGGGTCTTGTATCGTCTGTGCGGCGTCATCGCCGAACAGGTTGTCCAGAATGTGGAGTCCTGAAAGTAAAAAAAAGAATCTGGCAGCCCCTAGTGCGTTTGGCGCCGTACTGTAGGCATGCCAGGAATATGCCCCTTCCCCTGTGCCCATGGAATCTTAAGGGCGTAGTTGTGTACTCTAGGTACTAGCTCTGCTATGCCGCTATAGCCAGGGTTGGGGCCGCACTGCTATGCTTGCTCCGAATGTGCCAGTTGGTCTTGCTGCAGGTTGCTCCGGGCGCGCTTTGCATTGTCCAGCTTTTTAGCAGCCGGACTGGAGAGTTTCCTTAAAAGGCTGCTTTGAACCTCCGCTGCGAGTGCCGCCGTGTGCTCCTCCATCCGGATGGAGCGTTCGGTGTTTCCGCTGACCGTGATTACGCCTCGAGGGCCCGACATCTTGAGCTTGAGATATGCGTAGTGCGGTACCGCATTGAATTTAGCGACTGCGGTTCGTCCGAGCAGGGCATGATAGCCACTACGGAACGGGACTATGTCGAAGATTAACTCTTCGCTTCGGAAGTTATCCGGAGATCCGAAGACCACATCAAGTGTTATAGAGCCTGTACAGTTGGCTTCTACACCTGGGATGACGCCCTTAAAGGTCGTCCTTGTTGGCTTGATCCTTGATGGATCTATGCCCATTTTCCGCACTGTATCCTGATAAAGCAGGTTCAGGCTGTTGCCGCCGTCCATGAGGACTCTTGTAAGGTGAAATCCGTCGACTATTGGGTCGAGAACAATGCGGCGAAACCGCCGTGACGGATGCTAGTGGGGTGATCCCTTCGATCGAAAGTGATCGGGCAGGAGGACCATGGGTTGAACTTTGGGGCGACTGGCTCCATCGCGTATACGTCCCGTAGTGCACGCTTCCTCTCCCTTTTGGGGATGTGGGTCGCGTATATCATGTTCACCGTCCGCACTTGTGGGGGAAACCCCTTCTGTCCTTTGCTGTTCGGCGGCCTGGGCTCCTGCTCGTCGTCGCTATCCAGCCCCTTGTCTTTATGTTCGGCATTTATCTTGCCTGCCTGCTTGAATACCCAACAATCTCTATTGGTGTGATTGGCTGGCCTTTCGGGGGTGCCATGAATCTGGCACGAGCGGTCGAGTATTCGGTCCAAACTGGACGGGCCCTGGTTATTCTTTTTGAATGGCTTCTTCCGCTGATCGGATTTATAGACTTTGAATCCGGCATTTACTGCCGTATCCTCATTGCTGTCGCTGTTGACACGGCGCTTTTGATTATTTCGACGTGACCTGCCACCTTTGTCCTTGTTATCCGGATTACCGGTTTTCTTCGATAGGTTGTTGCTACGAGCTAGCCAGCTGTCTTCGCCCGCGCAAAAGCGGGTCATGAGTGTCGTGAGGGCTGCCATAGATTTCGGCTTTTCCTGTCCTAGGTGCCGGGCCAGCCATTCGTCGCGGATATTATGCTTGAAGGCCGCTAGGGCCTCTGCATCCGGACAATCGACTATCTGATTTTTCTTTGTTAAGAACCGTGTCCAGAACTGCCTGGCCGATTCATCTGGCTGCTGGATTATGTGGCTTAGGTCATCGGCGTCCGGCGGTCGCACATAAGTGCCCTGGAAGTTGTCAAGGAATGCGGCTTCCAGGTCCTCCCAAGAACCGATCGAATCTGCAGGCAAGCTGTTAAGCCAATGCCTGGCTGGTCCCTTAAGCTTGAGTGGGAGGTATTTGATGGCGTGTAATTCGTCACCACGTGCCATGTGGATATGAAGGAGGTAATCCTCGATCCAGACTGCCGGATCTGTCGTACCATCGTACGATTCTATATTGATAGGTTTGAAACCCTCTGGGATTTTATGATCCATTACTTCGTCTGTGAAGCATAACGGGTGTGCGGCACCCCTGTACTGGGCTATGTCCTTACGCAGCTCGGCAGAGCTGTGCTTGTTATGTTCGGCCCGGCCGGATTTATGTTGTCCGGACTGAAAGCTTGGGTGTCCGCGCGATCCGTAGATCGATCTTGTTTGCCTTGCCTTATCCTTCAACACGTCTCGCAGGTCTGGCTCGTTTTCCCGTGCCTTGGTAAAGCGGCGGCGGGGCATGGCTTGTTTGGTTGTTCGGCAGGTTTCTCTGTCACGGCCATGAGGTGGCCGATCTGCCATGTCTTGCGCTTCCTCCTCTGATAGGGGGAGCGGCCTGAGCTTAGGATAATTTTTGGAGGGGCGTCCGAGTTCATACTCTTCGGCCGCAAGGACTTCTGTCCATCTGTCAGCTAGCAAATCTTGATCAGCTCTAAGCTGTTGCTGCTTTTTCTTTAGGCTGTTCGCCCTGGCTATAAGCCTGCGTTGAAAACGCTCTTGTTCGGCGGGGTTTGATGGTACGACGAATTCATCTTCGCCGAGGCTTGCCTCGTCTTCAGAGGGAGGCATATAGTTATCGTCCTCAACCTCTTGTTCTGCCGCCCTCTCATGAGGGCTGGCTTCTCCATCTTCCTGTGCCGAATCTTGCTGGGGTTGGTGCTCTTCGGTGCTATCCGGGGTAGTATTATCCCCTGTGCCGGAATCACAATTCTTGCTTTGGCGGGATTTAGAGCGGCGCCGCTGACGCCGGCGTTTGGGAGGCTTTCTGGAAGTGCCATCCTCCGCTGTTCCATCGCCTTGTCCGTCTTTCGGAGCGTCCACCATGTATATGTCGTATGACGAGGTGGCAGTCCAGCGCCCTACAGGTGCTGGCTCTTGTTCGTCTCCTCATTCGTCGTCCATACCGTCGAAGTCATCGGAGCCAAAGTCTAGCATGTCGGTTAAGTCGTCGACAGTGGCTATTAAGTGGGTGGTGGGCGGGCTTTGAATTTCTTCGTCGTCCGAATCCCAACCTCGCAGGCCATAGTTCGGCCTGGGCTCCCCTGATAAAGAGAGAGACTTAATAGAGTTCAGGATATCACCAAAGGGTGAATGCTGAAAAATATCCGCGGCGGTGAACTCCATTACAGGCGCCCAATCTGATTCGATCGGCAGGGGAGTTTCGGAACTCGGGGAAGAGTCCGGCTCCTCGGAGTCATGGGCCACGCGGGGTGCGGGGCTGTCGTTCGGCTCGATTGCCTTTGAGATCGCAGCCCCTGAGGTGACGTCCAACCGTTCATCCTCAACGAACGCAACGGGCCCCGAATCGAGGGTCGGGGCCGGAGCGTATGCGGCCTCCAGGACACTATTCGGGGGCAGAGCTATATCTTGCCCCTCGAAGTAGTGCGGCACGCTTGGCTGTGGCTTGAATCCGTCGAAGATCAAGTCTCCGCGGATATTTGCCGTGTAGTTTAAGCTTCCAAACCTGACTTGCTGGCCAGGGGCGTAGCTTTCGATCTGCTCCAGATGGCCAAGGGAGTTGGCCCGTAGAGCGAAGCCGCCGAAGACGAAGATCTGTCCGGGGAGGAAAGTCTCACCCTGGACCTCGTCGTTGCTGATGATCAAAGGAGCCATCGGACCCAAAGGCGACGACACAGAGGAACTCTCAATGAAAGCACCAATGTCGGTGTCAAAACCGGCGGATCTCGGGTAGGGGGTCCCGAACTGTGCGTCAAGGTCGGATGGTAACAGGAGACAAGGGACACTTTGTTTTACCCAGGTTCGGGCCCTCTCGATGGAGGTAAAACCCTACTCCTTCTTGATTAATATTGATGATATGGGTAATACAAGAGTAGATCTACCACGAGATCAAGGAGGCTAAACCCTAGAAGCTAGCCTATGGTATGATGATGAATAATGATCGTTCGTCCTACGGACTAAAACCCTCCGGTTTATATAGACACCGGATAGGGTTAGGGTTACACAGAGTCGGTTACATTGGTAGGAGATCTTGAATATCCGCACGCCTAGCTTGCCTTCCACGCCAAGGAAAGAACCTTCCAGACATGGGACGAAGTCTTCTATCTTGTATCTTCATAATCCCGGAGTCCGGCTGAAGGTATAGTCCGGCTAGCCGAACACCCCCTAATCCAGGACTCCCTCATGGGTCACAGCTACAAAGGATGGTGTTTGAATTGTTAGAACTTTTATCTGTAGTGAACATGCAAGTATAGGTGTGTCGTCAAAAAATAGGAATTATTCAGGGTTCATTTGGACATTTTTATACATTAACTTGGTTTTGTAGTCATTGCAGGTGCATAATTCTAATTTGAAATACATGCACATGCTCCAGTGCATATAAACGGGAAAAATCAAATATGTGTCCTTGGTTGCATGCTTAGGTCCCATGCAAGAAATGGGAATGAATGTCACGCACCCTGCCACCGTCACTCGACCGCAAACATTGAGATACCTGGTTTTGAAATTCTAGTAAATCTAAAACTCGTTTGAAATTCATGAAACTTGGCATGCTATCATGGAGCGGCATCAATATGCCACGGTAAAAATTTTGTCCCATTAGGGGCAGGTTTGGGTATAAGCTTCTCACAAACCTCAGCTTCTCACAACAAGCGTGATGGTTTCGGTAGGGAACGTGCCACCTTTAGGGATGAAACGATATCCGTTGCCTCTTGTTGATTTCAAAAAAATTCGAGTGTCAACATAGAACAGCAGCAGTGTTGTGTTAAATTTTGGAATTTTTTGGGGTTCGTTTGGACATTTTTATAAATTAACTGGGTTTCCCAGGCATTTTATGCGCATAATTCAAATTTGAACTACATGCACATTCTCTAGTGCATATAAACTGGTTGAAAAATCAAATATGTGTCCTTGGTTGCATTCTTAGGTCCCATGCAAGAAATGGGAATGAATGTCACGCACCCTGCCACCGTCACTCGACCGCAAACATTGAGATACCCGGTTTTTATTTTGTAGTAAATCCAAAACTTGTCTAAAATTCATGAAACTTGGCATGCTATCATGGAGCGGCATCAACATGCCATGGTAATTGTTTTATCCCATTTGGGGCAGGTTTGGGTATAAGCTTCTCACAAACCAGCTTCTCACAACAAGCGTGATGGTTTCGCTAGGGAATGTCCCACCTTTGGGGATGAAACAATATTCGTTGCCTCTTATTGCTTTCAAAATTTTTCGAGTGTCAACATAGAACAACAGGAGTGTTGTGTTCAATTTTGGAATTTTTTGGGGTTCGTTTGGACATTTTTATACATTAACTGGGTTTTCCAGGCATTTTATGTGCATAATTCAAATTTGAACTACGTGCACATTCTCCACTACATATAAACTGGTTGAAAAATCAAATATGTGTCCTTGGTTGCATGCTTAGGTCCCATGCAAGAAATGGGAATGAATTTCAAACACCCTGCCACCGTCACTCAGCCACAAACATTGAGATACATGGCTTTTAAATTATAGTAAATCCAAAACTCGTATGAAATTCATGAAAAATGGCATGCTATCATGGAGCAGCATCAACATGCCGTGGTAATTTTTTTGTCCCATTTGGGGCAGATTTGGGTATAAGCTTCTCACAAACCAGAGCTTCTCACAACAAGCATGATGGTTTCGGTAGGGAACGTGCCACCTTTGGGGACAAAACGATATTCGTTGCCTCTTATTGCTTTCAAAAATTTTCGAGTGTCAACATAGAACAACAGTGTTTACTTTTGGAATTTTTCGGGGTTCGTTTGGACATTTTTATACATTAACTGGGTTTCCCAGGCATTTTATGCACATAATTCAAATTTTAACTACATACACATTCTCAAGTGCATATAAACTGGTTGAAAAATCAAATATGTGTCCTTGGTTGCATGCTTAGGTCCCATGCAAGAAATGGGAATGAATTTCAAACACCCTGCCACCGTCACTTGACCTCAAATATTGAGATACTTGGTTTTGAAATTCTAGTAAATCCAAAACTCGTCTGAAATTCATGAAACTTGGCATGCTATCATGGAGCGGCATCAAGATGATGTGGTAAAATTTTTGTCCCATTTGGCGCATGTTTGGGTATAAGCTTCTCACAAAGCAGAGCTTCTCACAACAAGCGTGATGGTTTTGGTAGGGAACGTGCCACCTTTGGGGACGGAATGATATCCGTTACCTCTTATTGCTTTCAAAAAATTTCGAGTGTCAACATAGAACAACAGGAGTGTTGTGTTTAATTTTGGAATTTTTCAGGGTTTGTTTGGAAATTTTTATACATTAACTGGGTTTTCCAGGCATTTTATGTGCATAATTCAAATGAACTACAAGCACATTCTCCAGTGCATATAAACTGGTTGAAAAATCAAATATGTGTCCTTGGTTGCATGCTTAGGTCCCATGCAAGAAATGGGAATGAATTTCAAACACCCTGCCACAGTCACTCGGACGCAAACATTGAGATACATGGCTTTTAAATTATAGTAAATCTGAAACTCGTCTGAAATTCATGAAACTTGGCATACTATCATGGAGCAGCATCAACATGCCATGGTAAATTTTTTGTCCCATTTGGGGCAGGTTTGGGTATAAGCTTCTCACAAACCTTAGCTTCTGACAACAAGCGTGATGGTTTCGGTAGGGAACGTGCCACCTTTGGGGACGAAACAATATCCGTTGCCTCTTATTGCTTTCAAAAAATTTCTAGTGTCAACATAGAACAACAGGAGTGTTGTGTTTACTTTTGGAATTTTTCGGGGTTCGTTTGGACATTTTTATACATTAACTGGGTTTTCTAGGCATTTCATGTGCATAATTAAAATTTGAACTACATGCACAAGCTCCAGTGCGTATAAATTGGTTAAAAAACAAATCTATGTCCTTCAGGGCATGCTTAGGTCCCATGCAAGGAATGAGAATGAATTTCAAACACCAGACACTGTTTATTGCCTTCAAAACATTGAGATACTTTGTTTTTAAATTCTAGTAAATCCAAAACTCTTCTGAAATTCATGAAACTTGGCATGCTATAACGGAATGGCACTCGACATGTTGTGGTATTTTTCGTGTCCATTTTGAGAGAAGGCGCACTCGAATAACAGCCAACAAAGGCATTTTGAAACAAATAGCTACCATTGTAACATCTCAAACTTTTTTATAATTTAAATTGTGTGCATTCTGTTAACCATTCACATGACACCACACCTCACTCTTTTAATGGCTAGGAGATGTTGTGCGGACAGGTACTTGAGTGCTTGACTAAACGGAAGGCGTGCGAGCGGTACTCGAATGCGGAGGCTCAACGGGAAGCGTGCGAGCTATACGCCGCGCAGGCTCACTAGGAAGCGAGCCCTTTGACTTCCATGGCCCCCCGCCTTGCTTGTATCCTCTCCATTAATGGTGCCCAAGACGAAGTTTAATTTGGGTTTTAAATATAAAACACTCATCTTAATTTATACACATAGTTCATCTCGACAGCTAAACCGACCAAACTTTTCCCCAATTGTTGCCAACCACGTACTGAAATAGCTAGTTCAACTATATATACTAGCTAATTTTAAGTACATTGTACGGTTCGAGCACACATCTATAGTCAGATGAACTGAACAAAATAGCCCCTAAATACTACCACAACCATGGAGGGGCTTTGTGCCATTTCCGGCAGCATCTCCTTTGTCGAGCGCGCTCAGGCAGAGGAGGAGGAGGAGCCTACCGACGAGCTGGAGAAATGCAATACGGTGCCTGCCGGTGTTGCATGTTCAGCGACGCTCGCCAGGTCGAACACCCATTGCCGCTCCAGACGATCCCTCTCGAAGCGGCTGAACTGCTCGTAGATCTCCTGATTCCTCGCCTCTACGTCGGCATGTGCTGCAGCCATGGCTGCGATAACGCTCTTTGCGTGCTCGACGAGGCGCTCCTCCTCCTCCTGCAGGAACTCAATGTAGCGCGCAAGGTCGCTGATGCACGTGCGGGCCTCCACCTCTGCCTCCCCTCCTTCGAGCGGCGGTGGCAGAGCAGGTGATGATCCCGACGATCGACTGTGGGCTGGCGGCCACGTCGACCGACGAGGGGGTGGCGACCACGACCACCACCTCTCGCCTTCGGGCCACGGTGGTGGAGCGGGTGATGGCCACGGTGGCCAGCACTGGGGTGGCGGTCACGATCGCCACCTCCCGCCTTTGGGCCGCGGCGGCGGAGCTTGAGATGGCCCTGGCTTTCGACGGTGGTGTGGCGGCCGGCAAAAGCTGCCGACGGGCAGCGGCGACGGAGCGTGTGGTGGGTGTTCCGCGCACACCCAACAGGTACGCCACGCGCACTACACTACGCCGAGGACTGCGCTGCCGCCGCGGTGTAGCCTCCCAGATGGAGCTGTCCTCTGATGACGGCAGAGTGGCTGAGCGACGACGATGGACCGGTGCCATTGGTGAATGTGTGAGAAGCAGACGAGAAAAGCTACAGGGAGGGAGGGGAAAATGCGACGTAGGACTTGCCAGCTGTGAGGGTTTTTATAGAAGGCCGGTAAGCATTGAGATTTTGGGGTATTTCATCGAGTCGGGTGGGAAGCTTTCGCGGGAACCTGCGAGGTTGCGCGGGAACGGGCTCACCGACGATTAATTGACGCCATCGTTTGGCAAAAAGAATGCCCCCGCGCGCTGCGCAAGCTTGCGCTGTAAGCCGTCTGTGGCAGCAGGGTGACAAGACGTGCGAGAGGAGGCCGAAAGGACACATACACATATGGTTAATACAAAAAAACGTTTGCAATTTAATTACCTACTATACCCCCGTCCTGGTTTATAAGTAGGATTTAACTAATAAAATACGAATGCATGTCGCCAAAGATTATATCCTTGGAGTCGTATTTGAACATAGTTTCCAGCTATACAATTTTCGTAACATGCATTAACACTTTTTTTTTGTTAAATTTAAGGTTATATACCAGCAAGCGTTTGCCTGCAACACACACGGCTTATTCCATCACAAACAGCTCGGATGAATCAACTGTATGCCACGTATCGCACACGCAACTCTAATCTGATTCGTGCTTGATGTCTCTGACATCGCTCGCACAGTTCGTCTTATTTTCCACGTATCACTGTGCCATCCTCTGCTCACATCCCTCGGCAAGCTCTGCCCGCCGTTAGGCGCCGCGGTGCGCTCTGCTCGCGTCCGTCGGCGCGCTCGGCTTGTGGACAGCTTTTCCTTGCGCGTTCAACTGCTATATGCATATATATATATCGTTGCTCGCCGTTGAGGCGACCGCGGAGCACTCTGCTCGCGTCCCTCCGCACGCGCTCTGCCAGCGGTTGGGCGTGCGCATGATCACGTTGGGGGGCCCATATGCATGCGGTTGCACCGCGCGCGTTGCCACGCAATACAGTTACGTGCGGCATGATGGAGTTACGCTCTGCAAATTAGAACTGCCATCAGGGCATGCCGATATTCCTGGCCGTCCGGCTTCCCCTTTATTTCCCGCTGCCATTATAACCTTAGTCTATTCAACCTTTCGATCGCGCCCCACAACACAACAAGCACACCCACGACGACACATAGAGAGGGGATGTCCAGTGGCACTCCAATGGAGTTCGGCGATCATAGAGTGGAGACCCACGCGAGGGAGATGGATCTATCGGTGGTGTACACCATCGACCCGGCCGTGGTGGATGACTACATCAACAGCGTTGAGCAGTTGCTTGCTCGAGATAAGTACAAGGTGGTCGGCATCGACCTCCAGTACATCGTCGGTCGTCCCGGCATAGATCAGAAGGTTGTCTTTGCCCAGTTGTGCCTGCGACATCATGTCCTCATCTACCACTACTGCATGGCCACAGAGCCTTGCGAACGTTTCAACAGGTTTCCCAACAGCACCGACTACAAGTTCTCCACGGTGGAAACCAAAGACGATGTAAATGCGCTCAGTGCTACGGGCCTGGCCTGCAAGAACCTTGTCAAAATCTGTGACCACTACAGGGTCTGGGGAAACACGAAGGACTCCCTGGTCAAACTCGCCTCGGCCAACTACGAAAAGATGAAGGAGGATGCCCAGAGAACAAGTCCCTTATCCTGGCACAGAGCCTGGATGCGGCGACTGGATGAACCTCACCTCAGGTTCGCGACCAAGACCGTGTACACATTCTACGAGATGCACAGGCGGATCGTTGACATGAGGAAGTGCCTAGTTACCCAAATCGACGAGCCCGGATCGAGCCACAAGCAGAGCAAGCGTCACAAGAAGTAGATGATGATCAGATGATCGTTTATGCTAGTTAATTATGCATGTAATATATAGTTTACATTATTGGTGTGTGGAAATGTCATGTGTGTAGTAGCCACCTATGTAATTATGCATGTAATAGTTTACTTTGGTGTGTGTAAATGCCATGGTTGTAGTAGCCACCTATGTAAGTGGATGTTTAATTTGGTTATGCAAGCAAATCCTTATAAGTGTGTATATATATATGTTGTTGTTCTGTATGCAATCCCATCGCACAACACACATGTCTTATTAGCCGCAACCGTCTGTGTTATTATCAGTCTTCACACACATTTCTGATTACAGACCTGTTTGCCGCGTATCACACACATCTTGTTAAGTTGAACTGTTTCTGTTCTCATGTCTCAACGCAAACAGTTCATCCGAGTGAACCGCATGCCGTATATCGCACACACCTTCATCTGGCTGACCATTTCTTTTGTGTTGCCTAATTACAAACAGTTCATCCGAGTGAACCGTATGCTGTACATCACACACACCTCCATCTAGCTGCCCATTTCTTTTGTTCCTCCTCATCACAAATAGTTAATTGAACTAAACCGTATGCCCTGCATCGCACACGCAACTAAAATATGAACCATGTTTGATGGCTCCGCCATCGCAAACGTTTTGCACCCTTTTTGATGGTTATTTTACACCACCGTTTGTGATTATGGCATCGCACACAGTTTCGTCGAAGGGTCTCTGATCGTAGTGTCGCGTTAGCAGCATCCTGCAGTAGTGCATGGCAATTCTGCTGAAAACAACGTCAGTGCAGGTTAGTTCCATTCAAATCATGCAAATTAGAGTCCAAAACAAGGGCAAAATAGTTTGAAAAGGTAGATATGATGGAGACGTATCAACTCCCCAAGCTTAACCCATTGCTTGTCCTCCATCAACTCAGTTGACAGACAGAAAGTGACAAAGAAAAACTTTAACGAACTCTATTTGATCTTGTTGTTGCAAATATGTATAGCCAGCATTCAGGGTTTCAATAACGACTATGAACTAACCATATTCACAATAACATTTAGGTCTCACATTTACTCATATCAATGGCATAATCAACTAGCGAGCAATAATAATAAATCTCGGATGACAACACTTTTTCAAAACAATCATGATACAATATGATATAATGTTATCTTGCTAGCCCTTTCTGAGACCACAAAACATAAATGTAGAGCACCCCTGAAGATCAAGGACTGACTAGACATTATAATTCATGGCAAAAGAGATCCAGTCACACTCATACTCAATATCAATTAATAACAAAGCATACAAATGACAGTGGTGCTCTCTAACTGGTGCTTTTTATGAGAGGATGATGACTTAGCAATAAAAGTAAATAGATAGGCCCTTCGCAGAGGGAAGCAGGGATTTGTAGAGGTGTCAGAGCTTGATCTTTTAAAACAGAGATGAATATAATTTTGAATGGTATGCTTTCATTGTCAACATAACAACCAAGAGATCTCACTATCTTCCATGCTAGATACATTATAGGCGGTTCCCAAACAGAATGGTAAAGTTTTTATTCCCCCTCCACCAACAATCACACTCCACGGCTAGCCGAATCCACGGGTACCGTCCATACCAACAACAGTCCTGGGGGAGTTTTTTTATATTTATATTTTGATTTGATTTAGAGCATGGAACTAGGCATCCCGATTACCAGCCACTTTCTTGTGAATGATAAGTGAATAAATACTCATCGTAGCATTGAAGATACTGGCAGCCCCCGGTCGCTACATGAGTGATTCGGGCATACAAAACAGATTATTGTTTGAAGGTTTAGAGTTTGGCACATGCAAATTTACTTGAAACAACAGATAAATACCATATATAGGTAGGTATGGTGGATTCATATGGAACAACTTTGGGTTTAAGGAAGTGGATGCACAAGCAGTATTCCCGCTTAGTACAAGTGAAGACTAGCAAAAGATTGAGGAGTAAACGACTAGAGAGCGACAACGGTCATAAACATGCATTGAGATTAATCAACATTGAATGCAAGCATGAGTAGGATATAAATCACCATGAACATAAATATCGTGGAGGCTATGTTGTTTTTGTTTCAACTACATGCGTGAACATGTGCTAAGTCAAGCCACTTGAATCATTCAAAGGAAGATACCATCCTATCATACTACATCATAACACTTTTAAAAGCATGTTGGCACACAAGATAAACCATATACCCACTCCTAGCTAAATAAGCATGGCACGAGTAACTATAATATCTAATTGTCATTGCAAGCATGTTTCATTCATAATGGGCTGAATCAAGAACGATGAGCTAATCATATTTATAAAAACAAAATAGGGAGTTTGTACTACCTTTTCTCCATCTCAATCATTTCATCATATATCGTCATTATTGCTTTTCACTTCTGATACGTCTCCAACGTATCTATTATTTTTTATTGTTCCATGCTGTTATATTATCATTCTTGGATGGTTCACAATCATTTTATAGTCATTTTCTATCATTTTTTTGTACTAACCTATTGACATAGTGCCAAGTGCCAGTTGCTATTTTCTGCATGTTTTTTACATCGCAGGAAATAAATACCAAACGGAGTCCAAACACAGCGAAACTTTTTGTGGATTTTTTGGACCAAAAGACATCAAGTGGGCCGGAGAAGCACCTGGGGGTGTGCCCCGAGGGGAGCACAACCCACCAGGGCGCACCTGGAGGCCAAGCGTGCCCTGGTTGGTTGTGCCCACCTCGGGGGCCTCCCGCACTGCCTCTTTGCTCTATAAATACCCCAATATTCCAGAAACCCTAGGGGGGTCGACAAAAATCAATTCCAGCCGCCGCAAGTTCTAGAACCACCAGATCCAATCTAGACACCATCACGGAGGGGTTCGTCATGCCCATTGGTGCCTCTCCGATGATGCGTGAGTAGTTCTTTGTAGACCTACGGGTCCGTAGTTAGTAGCTAGATGGCTTGCTCTCTCTCTCTCTCTCTCTCTCTCTCTCTCTCTCTCTTTTGATTCTCAATACAATGGTCTCTTGGAGATCCATATGATATAACTATTTTTGCGGTGTGTTTGCTCGGATCCGAAGAACTTTGAGTTTATGATTAGATCTATCTTTTTATCCACAAAAGTTATTTGACTCTTCTTTGATCTCTTATATGCATGATTGCTTATAGCCTCGTATTTCTTCTCCGATATTTTGGTTTTGTTTGGCCAACTTGATCTATTTATCTTGGGACAATTGCATTTTTACCCCTAGTTGGTTCCTACCCACGGGTTTTGCCCTTACTTTTCGAGCTTGCTCAGTTTTGCCCTTACTTTTTCCGTCGTGGTCCCTCGAATGCCCTTTGACCGTTTGACCAAAACTTTGAAAATTCATAACTAATTCATATGAACTCAGAAAAATGAAAATAAGATATCAAAATGTTCATGTAAACATTACCTTTATGTGCATATCATTTGCATTCAGGACAAAAGCACCCTTTAAACTATGTGAGGTAATTAATGTTATTAGCATTATTAAAAATAAAAAGGTATAAACAATATTATTTTTTCATGAATGAAAACTACATGCAAATGTAGGTGATGCTTTCTGAACATCCAGATATCTTATTTGCATTTTTCTGAGTTCATATCATCTTGTTAAGAATGTTCTAACGACTTTGATTATTATTTGGAAACTTCATAACAAGTTGATACGAACTCAGAAAAATGCAAATAAGATATCAGGATGTTCAGAAAACAGCACCTATATTTGCATGTAATTTTTTATTCATGAAAAAATATTGTTTATACCTTTTTATTTTTAATAGTGTTAATAACATTAATTACCTCAGGTAGTTTAAATGGTGCTTTTGTCCTGAATGCAAATGATATGCACATAAAGGTAATGTTTATCTGAATAGTTTGATATCTTATTTGCATTTTTCTGAGTTCATATGAATTAGTTATGAATTTTCAAAGTTTTGGTCAAACGGTCAAAGGGCATTCGAGGGACCTCGACGGAAAAAGTAAGGGCAAAACTGAGCAGGCTCGAAAAATGCAATTGTCCCCATTTATCTTGCAATGTGAAGAGGTGCTTTGTGATGGATTCGTTCTTACGGTGCTTGATCCCAGTGATAGAAAGGGAACCGACACGTATGTATCGTTGCCATTAAGGTTAACAAGATGGGGTCTATTTCTACATAAATAGATCTTGTCTACATCATGTCATCATTCTTATTGCATTACTCCATTTTCTATGAACTTAATACACTAGATGCATGCTGGATAGCGGTCGATGTGTGGAGTAATAGTAGTAGATGCAGGCATGAGTCGGTCTACTAATCTTGGACGTGATGCCTATATAATGATCATTGCCTGGATATCGTCATGATTATTAGAAGTTCTATCAATTGCCCAACAGTAATTTGTTCACCCACCGTTTGCTATTTTTCTTGAGAGAAGCCACTAGTGAAATCTCACTACTGCAGGATGCTGCTAACGTGACACTACGATCAGAGACCCTTCGACAAAACTGTGTGTGATGCAATAATCACAAACGATGGTGTAAAAAACCCGTCAAAAAGGTGCAAAACATTTGCGATGGAGGATGCATCAAACATGGTTCAGATTTTAGTTGCGTGTGCGATGCAGGGCATATGATGCAGTTCAATTAACTGTTTATGATGAGTAGGAACAAAAGAAACAGGCAGCCAGATGAAGGTGTGTGTGATATACAGCATACGGTTCACTTGGATGAAATGTTTGTGATTAGGCAACACAAAGGAAACGGTCAGCCAGATCAAGGTGTGTGCGATATACTGTGTCGGGGGAAATCTGCCTCCACGAACACCTATGGGGACCGAGCCCCTTTCTAGTTCGGCGGGGGGCGGAGGTCGCATGAAGAGCGGATCGAGGCGATGCACACAAGGGGTTTACCCAGCTTCGGGCCGCACGGATGCGTAAAACCCTACTGCTGCTTTGTGGTTTGTATTGAGTTCTTGCTCGGGAGCGCTGAGTGCTACAGTACACTCTAGCAGCTAACGAGACCAAGCGTGAGTGGCTTCCTCCCTCCCCCTCTACGTTGCGCATGGGCCTCCTTTTATATGCTCAAGGGGTCACCGACAGGTGGCAACGTAAACAAGGGTAAAATTGGAAAAGCGCTGTGTTGGGTACAGCTGCCTGTACAGTGTTATCATACCTAACCCTGACGGCAGGGGACAAGGGCATTAAATGCCCGTCTGCGTCGCCCAAACAGTGCAAAAAGGGGCCGTCAGGGGCGCCACCGTTTGCCATGATGGCTATCTTGTCAGCGCCTCCTTGCCACCGCACACCCCTGGCTACACAATCTCTCGCCACGTACGCCTGGAAGGGCCTCAGAGCGACACGTTGGTGGCTGAGCTGGAGCGCAGGCTGCGGCGTAGTAGCTTGCCGCGGCAAGCGTCTTGCCGCGGTCGCTGTCTTGTCGCGTCCGGGAGCTTGTCGCTCACCGGGCCTTGCCAGGACGCGTGGCGCGCCGCGGCAAGTCTCTTGAAATGCCTTGGTTGGTTTCCCCGGCAAGCTCCTATTGCCGGGGTCTTGTGCTTCGAGTGGCCTTCCCGGCAAGCTCCTCTTGCCGGGGTCTCGTGTCTTCGGGTGGCCTTCCCGGCAAGCTCCTCTTGCCGGGGCCTTGTCTTCTTGGCTTGAATACTTTGTTCTTGAATGGCTCCAAAGAGAACCACGGAGGACCTTGGCGGTTGCCTGGAAAGCCTTGCCGCGGGGTGCTGCGACTGCCCATGCACAAGTTCGGGATACTAAGGTACCCCTACTTTAGTACACCGACAGGAGCCCCCAGGCCTGGTCCATACACGGTGCCGAGCGCTGTTGGGCCAGGCCCAAAACAGGGCATGGGCACGCGCGGCCTGGATTAGACCGTACCTTTCTCCGTATCCACCACGCCCTCCCCGAACGGCACGCATCAATTGCAGCGTCGTGGGAGAGGCGTGCATGACGTGGGCGGCGTGCGTGGGGCAGAGCCCCGCATGCATGCGTCACGTCGTAGTGAAGTGGGCAGTTCACGCCTTCCCCATAAACGGAGGGAGGCGTGGAGGCGCGGTTCATTTACTGGACGGGGCCGAGGCACGGTTTTTGAGGCGTCCGTTCCCCACGATCACGGGGTGGGGAGAGGTCGCCTCATCCGTCGCCTCGGTTCTGCACGACTGCCACGCGGCTTCCATGCGCCTGGAGTGGCGAACGGTGGAGGCGGAAAACCGGGCCGCCGCGGGTCGAGGCAGCGGGTCGGTCCCAGTCCCCTGCTCTTCCTGTGTCTTGATTGGCTGAGCGGGGCGGCCGAGCCCCCACCCTGCTCCTTTATAAGGAACGGGATGGGGGCGACGGAAGCGTGCATTCCTTCATCTCCTCTTTTCTTCAGCTTCTGCTCCCCTCTCTCCCATTCGCCATGGAGAAAGGGAATGCTGGTCCTCCTCGAGCGAGAGTGACGAGGAGGACAGCGGCAGCGACGACGAGGGTAGCGGGCGTCGGGATGACGGGTCCGACTAGGTGCCGGTCGCAGCTCCGTGTGGCACCGGCGACCCCATCATCCGCGTCGCCGACTCCTTGAACTTCCCGGGGTCGTCTCCTTGGGTGGCTGGCGTAGGGAGGCTGCGAAAGAGGAAGAGGGCTGGCGGCAAGTCCGTCAAGTTGGAGTACGAGGGCGAGGTGCCCTCGACAGCGTGCTGACGTCCTGCTGCCTCGTCTTCGAGCCCTGCTTCCGGCGCCGCCATCACCATCCAGCCTTCGGACGGCCACCGGGATGTTCCTTTGGTGTCTTCTGGCACCCGTAGCTCGCCTAGGCGCCCCTTTTGCCCTTTTCGCCTCCTTGTCCTACCTCCTTAAGAGAGGGACAGGAAAAGGATCACGGGCACCTTATCTCTTTTTAATTTGTAAGCCCTCGGGCCTTAGCTGCATTTAAAGCTTGTAATCCCATCATTCATGTTTTTCATTCTCTATGAACTGTACCTGAACGGAATGTTTTTTTAATGAAAAGGGGATGCTTGCCGGGTCACTTGTCTCGCGGGTGAAACCCACGTCAAGGAGCGAATCCTTTATATCGTTAAGATAGACACTTCTTTGCCCGGCAGCAGGCCCTGCCATCTTCACACGTCGCTCGACCTTTCTCACGCCCTTGGCGGAGGCAGGGATGAGGCGGGTTTGGGCTCCTCGTTTCGTCCCTTTGCTGCTGCGACTACTACCATACCTGGCCCCAGGAACGAGCCCTGGGGCCTAGAGTTAAGGGAGCACGGTAGCTTTTAAGAAGAAACAAGGTTTTCGCATTCCTCAGTCCATAAGAGAATGCATGATAAGGGATGAAAAACTTATCTGAGATTGCAGCCCCCGGCAACTCTGGCTTGCCGTGGGTGAATCCTTGCACTAGCAGCCCCCGGCAACACTGGCTTGCCGGGGTCCAGATGCTGGTCCGCCCTTCTTCTCTTCTTCGTCCTCAAGTGGCCCGGCTAGGATATGTGAACCCTGCGAACCAAGGGAAACGAAAGAACAGCAAAAGGGACGCACACTCGACCTCTAAGCTAGGGGTTAGCCGCGGTTAGGCACTACCAACCCTAACCAAGGACGAGACTTCATCTAGCATGCATGCTATAGCTTAGGGCGCCAGCGCTTCATTTACTTGTGCTCAGGGTCTGTGCCTGGCTTTGTACAAAGGATTACATGCAACATTGGCAAGACTTGTACAAAAGGGTGGTTGCCGGAACAGGGTCCGACAACCACGCCTTACGGGTAAAACTTACGAAGATGCTCAATATTCCAGGAGTTGCTCACCGGAATGCCATCTTCGGTCTCAAGGCGGACAGCGCCGGGCCTAGTGACTCGTTTCACCCGGTAAGGGCCTTCCCACTTCAGCATCAACTTGTTGGAATTCTTGGCGGATTGAACGCGTTGAAGAACAAGGTCGCCTTCCTCGAAGCTTCTGGCTTTAACTTTGCGGCTATGGTAGCGGCGCAAAGCTTGCTGGTAGCGAGCCGCTCGCACAGCAGCCTGAAGACGATCCTCCTCAAGGAGCAGCGCGTCATCTTCACGCAGCCGCTCTCGCTCAAGCTCATCATAAGCGAGCACTCGAGGTGAGCCGTATACAAGTTCCGTGGGGGTAACTGCTTCTGCTCCATAGACTAGAGCAAAGGTTGTCTGGCCAGTGGCTCGATTTGGCGTCGTCCTGATCGACCAAAGAACCACCGGCAGCTCCTCGATCCAGTTTCTTCCACACTTGTGCAGCCTGTCGAAAGTCCTGGTCTTGAGCCCACGCAGCACTTCAGCATTGGCCCTCTCCTCTTGACCGTTGCTTCTGGGGTGAGCAACAGAAGCGAAGCA
The DNA here is from genome assembly GCA_032464435.1 of Aegilops umbellulata. Classification (NCBI taxonomy): domain Eukaryota; kingdom Viridiplantae; phylum Streptophyta; class Magnoliopsida; order Poales; family Poaceae; genus Aegilops; species Aegilops umbellulata. The sequence goes on from CP136058.1 coordinate 341,678,427, forward strand.
GACCTTGGCGCCAAGATCTTGGACGTACTGCATGAAGGTGCGGCTCGTGAATTGCGTACCGTTGTCGGTGATGATCCTGTTAGGGATCCCGAAGCGGCAAACAATCAACTTGAAGAACTTGACTGCTGACTGTGCTGTCACCTTCCTCACTGGTTCCACTTCCGGCCACTTTGTGAACTTGTCGATTGCGACGTACAAGTACTCAAAGCCCCCGACAGCTCGGGGAAGGGGCCGAGGATGTCGAGCCCCCAGACCGATAATGGCCAGGATAAAGGGATCGTCTGGAGAGCTTGAGCTAGCTGGTGTATCTGCTTGGAATGGAACTGGCACGCTTCACACTTGGTTACTTGTGCAGATGCATCCTGGAGGGCTGTCGGCCAAAAGAAACCTTGCCGGAATGCTTTGCCGGCAAGTGCTCTTGCGCCAATGTGGTGACCACATATGCCTCCATGTATCTCTGCCAACAGTTTTTGTCCATCTTCCCGGGGAATACACTTCAATTTCACACCGTTGAGTCTTCTTCTGTACAGTGCGTTGTCGACGAACTGGTACATACTTGACTGCCGGGCTACTCTTTCCGCTTCTTCTTGTTCTTCGGGAAGTTCTCCTGTCTGGATGAAACGGACAATCTGCTGCGCCCATGCTGGAGCCTGTGGCTCGACAACAAGGACTAAAGGCACATCTGCTGCTGCGGGAACATCCACTTCTACGGCGAGAATCTGAGGCTCAGCCGGAGCTTGACGTTCCCCGGCAAGCTTGCCGGAGCAAAACTTGTCGGGAGCGTCTGCTTCGACGGAACAAACCCTGGGGTTTGCCGGAGCAGACTGCTCCTCAGCACTCCTGGCGTTGATCTTGGGGACCTTCTTGGCGGCGGCTTCGGGAAGCTCTGCCGGGAGATAATCACCAGAAACCAACTTCCTTTTCTTGCCCTGTCTAGTTGATGGTGTTACAGATGGTTGAGTCAGCTTGAGCACAAAGATCCCTGGTTCCACAGGTAACTTAAGTGCTGCACACTTTGACAGGCCATCGGCGATGTCGTTCTGAGCTCTCGGAACATGTTCCATCTGTAGGCCGTCAAAGTGCTCTTCTAGCTTTCTCACTTCATCAATGTAGGCTTCCATCAACGGACTCTGGTAATCCTTATTCACTTGGCGGACAACAAGCTGTGAGTCACCCCTGACAATGAGCTTCTTGATCCCAAGGTCTGCCACGATCCTGAGACCGGCAAGCAAACCCTCATACTCTGCAGTATTGTTTGTTGCTTGCTCCCTGGGAAAGTGCATCTGGACTATGTACTTGAGGTGCTCTCCGGTGGGTGCGACAAGCAGTACGCCGGCACCGGCGCCTTGCAGCGAGAGGGCACCATCAGAGTACATTAGCCACCTATTGCCTCTGGATTCTGCAGTATCCTCTTCAACGGAAAGCGAGTGACAACTGTGATCTCGTGTGCTTGGAAGTAATGGCACAGCTTTCTCGAGGCCATGAGAAGGCCGAAAAGCAATTTCTGCACACCAGAGTACCTTGACCTAGCCCCCTGCAGGAGGGAACTGACAAAGTAAACTGGGCGCTGCACCATCCTCTTCTGCATCTCCTCGTGCGCCTGCGCAGATCCATCCTTGTCGGGGCCAGAGCTTGTCGGGGAAGCCCCCTGCTTGTTGCTGGACGCACTTGCCGCGGTTGCTAGCTCGTCATATGCCTCCCTCTCCGCTACTAACGCAGCACTAACCACTTGATTGGTTGCCGCCAGATACAACAGCAACTTCTCTTGTGGTTTAGGTGCGACAAGTATTGGAGCGGAGGACAGGTATTTCTTCAAGTCTTGCAGCGCAGCCTCCGCTTACGGAGTCCATTTCATTGGACCCGCCTTTTTCAAAACTTTGAAAAACGGCAGGGCGCGTTCTGCAGACTTAGAAATAAACCTGCTGAGAGCCGCCACGCAGCCGGCAAGTCTTCGTACATCCTTGGCGCACGTTGGTGCTTCGATTTGCTCAATGGCCTTGATCTTGTCGGGATTGGCTTCGATTCCCCGTTGAGACACGAAGAACCCGAGAAGCTTGCCGGAAGGGACTCCAAACACGCATTTCTCGGGGTTGAGCTTGAGGCTGATCTTTCGCAGATTTGCAAAAGTCTCTTATAAATCTTGAATCAGGGTTGCCCTGTTCCTGCTCTTGACCACTATGTCATCCATGTAAGCCTCCACATTTCTGTGGATTTGTGGCTCAAAAAGCGGTATGGACAACCCTTGCAAATGTTGAACCAGCATTCTTCAATCCAAAAGGCATCCGTACGAAACAGTACGTGCCACATGGAGTGATGAATGCGGTCTTCTCCTCATCCTCTTCAGCCATGAAGATCTGATGGTATCCTGAGTATGCGTCAAGAAATGAAAGCAGGTCACATCCGGCCGTGGAGTCAACAATCTGGTCAATGCGCGACAAGGGAAATGGATCTTTGGGACAAGCTTTGTTAACATCGGTAAAGTCGATGTAAACCCTCCATTTCCCATTTGCTTTGCGCACGACTACAGGATTGGCCAACCACGTAGGATGGAGCACTCCTCTGACAAGGCCTGCTGCTTCCAACTTCTTGATCTCTTCTGCGATGAACTCTTGGCGCTCCACTGCTTGCTTCCTAACTTTCTGCTTGACGGGCCGCGCTTGAGGACAGACGGCAAGGTGGTGCTCAATTACTTTCCTGGGAACACCGGGGATGTCTGACGGTTGCCATGCAAACACATCGACATTCGCCCGCAGGAAAGCAATGAGCGTGCTTTCCTATTTAGGGTCGAGAGTGGCACTGATGGTGAAGGTACCACCAGTGCCGTCCTCCTTGGCGGGCACCTTCTTGGTTGCTGGCGGAGCTGCCATTGTCTTCTTACACTTGCCGGTGGAGCTCGATGGTGCGTCCTCGACGGTAGTGCAACACTCCGAAGAGGTGCGCTTGCCGGAGTGGGCATTAGAGCTCTTGCCGGACTTGGTCTTCTCCTTCCTCCCGGGAGCTTCAGCGGCAAGTGACTCGTGATCGGTTGCGGCTGCTGCTTCCTGGTAGATCTTGTCGGCACAGATAAGAGCATCCTTCCTGTCGCTAGGGACAGAGATGACGCTTATCGGGCCAGGCATCTTCAGCATGTTATATGCATAGTGAGAGGCCGCCATGAACTTGGCGAGCCCTGGACGGCCGAGAATTCCATTGTAAGGCAATGGAAAATCGGCAACGTCAAAAGTGACTCTCTCAGTTCTGAAGTTCAACTCGCTGCCAAATGTCACCGGCAACGTGATCTTCCCCTTCGGCTTGCTCCTTCCCGGGTTGATTCCTTGGAATGTGCCGGTCTCTTCGAGCTCGCTGTCAGGGACTTGGAGTTTCTGGAGCACAGCGAAGGAGATCAGGTTCAAGCCGGCCCCGCCGTCAACTAGCATCTTAGTGACCTTGAGGTTGCGGATTGTTGGTGAAACCAACATCGGCAAGCACCCGATCGCAGTTGGGCGATCAGGGTGGTCCTCAATATCAAAGATGATAGGCGTGCTGGACCATTTTAGAGGCTTGCGTGACTCGACGGGTGGTTCTGCCGCATTAACTTCCCGCACCCACTGCTTGAGTTGGCGGTGAGAAGTATGCAGAGAAGCACCGCCGTCAATGCACAAGACCTCTGTGGCTTTCTGAAACTCCTGTTCACTAGTCTCGACATCATCCATGTCTTCTTCTTCGTCGTCGTCTTCATCCTTGTCGCGGCCGCGGGGAGGTCTGTCTGCTTGCCGCTGCTTGTCCTTGCCGCGGCGTCCTCCCTGGCCGGGGCGCTTCGTGCTGGATCCTCCGCCACCTCCTTGGGCTTTCTCCTTGTCGCGCCGCTCGTATTCGGCCTTTTTCAGCTCGACGAGCCGCTCGACCTGCTTGCAGCTCTGGAGGTCATGGCCCTTGGTGCGGTGGATCTTGCAGTACTGTTTGTTGGTGTCGTCCTGCTTGTCGGCGACCGCCACAGCCTGGCAGTTGGTGCACCCGGCAACCTCCTTGCCGGAGCCACCAGCCTGGGCTTTCTTGGCGCCACCTTCATCACCGGACTACTCAACAACCAGCACTTCTTGGTTTTTCTTCTTCCTGTTGTTCCACCGCCGGTTCTTCCTTGCCGGTGCGGTGTCCTCACTGTCAGATTCTCCTGCTCCAGTATTCTCTCCGGGGAGTTTCCTCCCTTCCTCAGCACGTGCACACTTGTCGGCCAGGGCATATAGCTCACTGACGTCTTTGATCTTGCACATCGCCATCTCCTCCCGCATCCTGCGGTTACGCACGTTCTGATGGAACGCGCTGATGACCGCGACAGGGTGGACGTCTGGGATGTTGTAGTGTACACGGCTGAATCTCTGGATGAACTCGCGCAGGGGCTCCCCTTCCTTCTGGACGAGCAGATGAAGGTCGCTCGCTTGGCCATGGGGTTTGTGGCCGCCTATAAAGGCACCGACAAACTGGTGGCACAAGTCTGCCCAGGAGGATATGGAGTTGTCCGGCAAGTGCATGAGCCAGGACCTGACGTTGGACTTGAGCACCAGCGGGAAGTAGTTGGCAAGGATCTTGTCGTCCCGCCCCCCGGCAGCCTGCACCGCAATGGTGTAGATGCTGAGGAACTCCGACGGATGCGACTTGCCGTCGTACTTCTCCGATACATCTGGCTTGAAATTCTTCATGCTTTGCCACTGGACTTGCCGCAGCTCACGGGTAAACGCAGGGCAGCCTACCGCGTACGGCAGGGCGCCTGGTTCCCCTGGCGCATGCATGTCGACAGAGGGCTCAGCGCGCTAGTCTGATTGACGCCGCCCTTCTCTTCGGCGCTCGATGCGAGTACGAGCGTCTTCTTGCTTTCGTTCATGAAGAACTTGGCGTTGATGGCGACGAGTTTGCGGATCTGACGACGCGGTGGAGTCGTTGTCGTGGTGGTTCTGGCGAGTCGGCGATCTCGTCCTTTGGGGCGGAGAGTGCACGGTGGTCGCACCCCCACCGGTCTTGTCGCCACCGGCTGGTGCCTGGCTGGCTCGCCGTGGCTGTGACGCACTCGGCTGCCGCGGAGTGTCGCCGTTGGCGAAGCCGATGAGACTCTGAATGGTGGCCCTCCAGTCGTCGAGCTTGTCCGCCGTTGGAGGGTAATCTAGGAGCAGTTGAGCTCGTGCCAAAGCTTCTGCTGGAGTGGTGGGTAACGGTGGCGAACGGTGCGTGCAGCGGGATGTGCTCGAACTTCTAACTACGTTAGAAGGAGCAGTCCCCCGTCCAGGCGACTGCACCTCGCTCGAGCCAGCATGTTGGCACGTATGCTGGCCTTGAGCGTCCCGAGATCCGCCAGCTCGATCTGGGTCCAGCGAGTGTATGGTACTGTGAGTACCATGACGCTGCCGGTCCTGCGCCTCCTGAGTTGGGCGCGGTGCATGCTCGGACGCCGCGGTATTGTGGACTTCTTCGCCGACGCCCGTTCCTCCGCCGGCGCCTTCCCCACCACCCATTTGCTCCAGGGGCGGTGGGTTCGACGCGGACGGACCGTCCACCTCCGGAGCCTTCTTCTTCGACGGCATGTCGATGAAGATGATGAAGATCTAGTCCGCGTGAACACCAGATCAGGTTCACACAACCTCGACGCACCCCCTACCTGGCGCGCCAAAGATGTCAGGGGAAATCTGCCTCCACGAACACCTATGGGGACCGAGCCCCTTTCTGGTTCGGCGGGGGGTGGAGGTCGCACGAAGAGCGGATCGAGGCGATGCACACAAGGGGTTTACCCAGCTTCGGGCCGCACGGATGCGTAAAACCCTACTGCTGCTTTGTGGTTTGTATTGAGTTCTTGCTCGGGAGTGCTGAGTGCTACAGTACACTCTAGCAGCTAACGAGACCGAGCGTGAGTGGCTTCCTCCCTCCCCCTCTACGTTGCGCATGGTCCTCCTTTTATATGCTCAAGGGGTCACCGACAGGTGGCAACGTAAACAAGGGTAAAATTGGAAAAGCGCTGTGTTGGGTACAGCTGCCTGTACAGTGTTATCATACCTAACCCTGACGGCAGGGGACAAGGGCATTAAATGCCCGTCTGCGTCGCCCAAACAGTGCAAAAAGGGGTCGTCAGGGGCGCCACCGTTTGCCACGATGGCTATCTTGTCAGCGCCTGCTTGCCACCGCACACCCCTGGCTGCACAATCTCTCGCCACGTACGCCTGGAAGGGCCTCAGAGCGACACGTTGGCGGATGAGCTGGAGCGCAGGCTGCGGAGTAGTAGCTTGCCGCGGCAAGCGTCTTGCCGCGGTCGTTGTCTTGTCGCGTCCGGGAGCTTGTCGCTCACCGGGCCTTGCCGGGACGCGTGGCGCGTCGCGGCAAGTCTCTTGAAATGCCTTGGTTGGTTTCCCCGGCAAGCTCCACTTGCTGGGGTCTTGTGCTTCGAGTGGCCTTCCCGGCAAGCTCCTCTTGCCGGGGTCTCGTGTCTTCGGGTGGCCTTCCCGGCAAGCTCCTCTTGCCGGGGCCTTGTCTTCTTGGCTTGAATACTTTGTTCTTGAATGGCTCCAAAGAGAACCACGGAGGACCTTGGCGGTCGCCTGGCAAGCCTTGCCGCGGGGTGCTGCGACTGCCCGTGCACAAGTTCGGGATACTAAGGTACCCCTACTTTAGTACACCGACATACTGGCATGCGGTTCACTCGGATGAACTGTTTGCATTGAGACAAGAGAACAAAAACGGTTCAATATATCAAGATGTGTGTGATACGCGGCAAACAGGTATGTAATCAGAAATGTGTGCGAAGATCGATAATAACACAGACGCTTGTTTCTAATAAGATGTATGTGGTATGCTCTGTCTACACAACATATATTGGGCATTGGGGGACGAGCGGTCATCCGGATACGCCATAAGGATGGAAAGAGGCAACCTATATCAGCAAGGACTAGCTGTTCCACCAGTAGCTCATGTAAGAGAACTCTCAAGTTAAGTGTGCTCAGGCTGGAGCAGCCATCAGATGGGTGACTGGATGGGAAGTTGTGTTGATGTTAAATTAACTTATAGAATGGGTCGTATTTGTCAAATTAAATTGCTGATACGACCCATCCCATGAGTTAACACTAATGCAGGATGGTCCAAACGCGACACTACGATCTGAGACGCTTCGACAAAACTGTGTGCGATGCCATAATCACAAACGGTGGTCTAAAAAAACTGTCAAAAATGGTGCAAAACGTTTGCGATGACGGATGCATCAAACACGGTTTAGATTTTAGGTGCGTGTGCGATGCAGGGCATACGACTCAGTTCAATTAACTGTTTGGGATGAGGAGGAACAAAAGAAACGGGCAGCCAGATGAAGGCGTGTGTGATATACAACATACGGTTCACTAGGATGAACCGTGTGTGATTAGGCAACACAATGGAAACGGTTCAACTGAACAAGATGTGTGTGATACGTGGCAAACAGGTTGTGTGCGAACACGAATAATAACAGAGACGATTGCTGCTAAGAAGCCGTGTGATTTGCTCTGTCTAAAGTAGAATAACATATATATATATATATATATATATATATATATATATATATATATATATAACTGAAATAAATATCCAATTACATAAGTGACTATACAGATCGCAAGGCCTTGTGGCAAGGTGGTAGTGGTAGACGAGGACGTCATGTTGCATGCACAACTGGGCGACGACAACCTTCTGATCGTGCCTGGCATGACCGATGGTGTACTCGAGGTCAAAGTCGACCGCTCGGTACTTGTTGTCGGCAACGCTAGTTATTTAATCATCATGTCATTACCACAAACACTAGCTATTTAATCATCATAGTCATAGTGTAGCACATTGTCATCTTCAAACTCATTCTAGCTAGCTAATCACTCCTGCTGCTCTCTCTTGGGTAAAATAGCATACAACATGTGTAGCACTCCTGCTTCATCATATTGGAGCATGCAGATGAACCTGTCTCCTAATCGTGGGCTGCGCTTCTGGTTGCTGCCCCTTAGTACTTCTCTGTGACCATTCACAATTCTGCTCCAGTCTTTCACTATTAAGAATTCCTCGGTTTTAGAAATCCTGAATGCACTCATGTGCAATGTAGGATGTCTTGGCTGTAAGCTAACCATTTACAGGTGACCTTTAGTCTCGATCCACTGAGGCACAACTATCATCGGGAGTCCCTGTTGAAGAACATTGTATAGTAACATACTTAGCGATGAAGTTTAGCTTAAAAAATAATGTATGCAAAAGATGCACTGAGGACAAATAGTAAAAATCTTATCATCTTTCCTAAATAGATGTGACTGTAGTTCAATACGAACACTATTGGTCGCACATTTTGAGTACTAAGATTTTTAAGTCCGGGAAAATAATTTCTCTTGACAACATCAAGATCCTGAAGCCATGAAACATAATGACTTATCTCCTCACAGTTTAGTTCAGCCCCGGGACAGTGGCGGCCATGTCTACCAAGCGCCAGCCATGTTTGCTTGAATGGAAATAAGCTGTCAATAGAAATTAATTGTCAACTATTTTTGAATAAACAATATCAAAGACATAAATATGGTTGAGAAACTCACATAATGGTAGAACTGGAGGAGTGTGCACATTGACCCAGATGTCTCTAGTACCTTCAATATCATCTTCCGGACGAATATCAATGGTGATAACCATATCAGGCTCAAATGCATAAGCCTTGCATAGTGCTTGCCAAGTTTTGCATTCAAAATAGGTGTAGGTGTCTGCATTGTATAATTTTGCGTCGAAAGTATAACCATGCTCAGTCTTCAAGTAAACTCTCTTTACCTCCATAGTTTTCATAGGACTGAAACCTATCTTATCCAAGACAAAAACTCTTGCATGGCAGGGGATACGCTAGTAGAATAGTAAAATAAATAAATTATAAGTTGAAGCAAATGAAGAAGAAGTCATTCTTAATTACGAAAAAGACTTGTTGTTGTGACTTACTGTATCCACTTCGAAGTTCTTGACCAGCTTGATGCTGAAGCGCCTATCATCAACTAGGAATGGTCTGTCGCATAGGCCGCGCTCGTCTTTGCAGTATTCGCACATACCGAAATCCTTTTCGTCGTCAGAAATTTCCTATGTTCATAGTTGAAACATTAATTGAAAATCCGGGGCACTCAATATTTCCTACGTATTCTAGTAGAAGTCATGCTTAAATTCACGGAAAAATCCAGCATGAGCTTTGCTAAAATAGGACATATCGAGCGCCTGAAATTTGCCGGGACGGAAGCGAGTCAACATTCCGGCAAAACATAGGCCACTTGGAGGCACATTGCAAACAAGAACACCAAGACATACTCTATATTCAGAATGCATCATCATCGACATCAATGACATGTTAACTATATAACACTAGCATTTTCATCATCCACATTTAAATTAATAAACTAGTTCTATTTAGCACTTGCTATAAATTAATAAACTAGTTATATTAAGCACTTACTATAAATAAACTAGTTATATTAAGCACTTACTATAAATAAACTAGTTTTATTAAGAACCTATATTCTACCTATCTATACCGTAGTTCTAGCCCTAACATCTATCCATCCATCCATCTATCTACATATCCATCAATATAACCATCCGTCCATTTAAAATTCTACCAACTAAAAAATTTGATTACTAAAATTTTGAATCAAAAGACATAAAATTTCCTATTCTATTCAAAACACCTACAATAGTATAAAAAATTATTCAATTAAAATACCTACATCCCACAATGTCTACATTCTAAAATCTACATTTAAATTACCTACATTCTACAAGAACAGAGACAAGGGAGGGAGGAGGCGCGAAGGATAAGGGAGGGAGGAGGCGGAGGTCATCACCCGCTCCGCCACCGCCGCCCGAAGGCAGGAGGCGGAAGTGGATGCCCGCATGTGCGTCAGCGACCTTGCGTGCTACACCGAGTTCCTGCGGGAGGAGGAGGAGCGCCTCGTCGAGCATGCAAAGAGCCTTACCACCGCTGTGGCCGCGGCACATGCCGCCTCAGAGGCGAGGAATCAGGAGATCTACAAGGAGAATCACCGCTTCGAGAGGGGTCGTCTGGAGCGGCAGAGGGCGTTCGAGGTGAGCGTCGCTGAAGCTGCAACAGCTACAGGTACCGTATTATTGTTGCCTAGCTCATCGGTAGGCTCCTCCTCCTCCGCCTCTTACTAAGTGCACTCGACAGAGGAGAGGTAGCCGGAAGTAGTACGAAGCCCCTCCGCAGTAGTAGTAGTATTTAGGGGCTATTTTGTTCAGTTCATCTGACTATAGATGTGGTGGAACTGTACAACATACTTAAAATTAGCTAGTATATATAGTTGAACTAGCTATTTCAGTACGTGGTTGGCAACAATTGGGGAAAAGTTTGGTCGGTTCAGCTGTCGAGTTGAACTGTTTGTATAAATTAAGAACGATTGCTTAATCTATGAATGAAATCTATGCTTAATTACTAAATTTTAGTTGCAAAAATAAGATACTGCTAGTGATTTTTAGCTTCATATTTTGACAAATCGTAGTGTTACAAGGTTGACAAATGGCAATGTTACTAGATCAACAAATGTCAATCTTTCCAGTTTGAAAAATGGTACCATACCCAATATGACAGATGCAAATCGCACCAAATTGTTTGCAAGTGGTTTCACACGGGTCATCCAAAAGAACCGTTTCTGTTGAAGAGATGCACAAATCCTGCTCTCACTTTGCATCATGTCGTCCCGAGGTCGACGGGCGCGGGAGGACGGCAGCTAGCGGCGCTGAGAGGTAGCGTTTGACGGCGGTGTCCCTTGCCGTTGAGGGGGAGCATGCACGGAGAGGAAGGCGGGTGGCCATGGAAGTCAAAGGGCTCACTTCCCAGTGAGCCTGCGCAGCGTACAGCTCGCACGCTTCCCGGTGAGCCTGCGCATTGGAGGACAGCTTGCACGCCTCTCGGTCAGCCTGCACATCGGACTGCGCTCGCATGCCTCCCGTTTAGTCAAGGTCAAGAAACTGTCTGCATGTTACCTCCTACACCCATTAAAACCAAGGCACGTGGCGTCACGTGAATTGTTAAGAGAACGCACACGGTTTGAATTATACGAACGTTTGAGATATTAAAGTGGCAGCTATTTTTTCAAAACCCCTTTTTTGGCTCTCATTATTCGAGTGCGCCTTCTCTCAAAATGGACATGAAAAATACCACAGCATGTCGGGTGCCATTCCATGATAGAATGCCAAGTTTCATGAATTTCAGACGAGTTTTGGATTTACTAGAATTTAAAAATGAAGTATCTCAACGTTTTGCCGGCAATCAACGGTGCCCTGGTGTTTGAAATTCATTGCCATTTCTAGCATGGGACCTAATCATGCACCCAAGGACACAGATTTGATTTTTCAACCAATTTATATGCACTGGAGCATGTACATGTAGTTCAAATTTGAATTATGCACATCAATGCATTGAAAACTCAGTTAATGCGTAAAAATGTCCAAACAAACCCCGAAAAATCACAAAAATTGACACAACACTCCTGTTGTTCTATGTTGACATGAGAAAAAAAATTGAAAGCAATAAGAGGCAATGGATACCGTTTCGTCCCCAAAGGTGGGACGTTCCCTACCAAAACCATCATGCTTCTTATGAGAAGCTCTGGTTTGTGAGAAGCATATACCCAGACCTGCCCCAAATGGGACAAAAAATTTACCACGACATGTTGATGCCGCTCCATGATAGCATGCCAAGTTTCATGAATTTCAGACGAGTTTTGGATCTACTAGAATTTAAAAAACAAGCATCTCAATGTTTTGCAGGCAATCAACAATGCCCTGGTGTTTGAAATTCATTCCCATTTCTTGCATGGGACCTAAGCATGCACCCAAGGACACAAATTTGAATTTTCATCCAATTTATATGCACTGGAGCATGTGCATGTAGTTCAAATTTGAATTATACACATAAATGCATTGAAAACTCAGTTAATGCATAAAAATGTCCAAACAAACCCCGAAAAATTACAAAAATTGACACAACACTCCTGTTGTTCTATGTTGACACGAGAAATTTTTTCAAAGAAATAAGAGGCAATGGATATCGTTTCGTCCCCGAAGGTGGGACCTTCCCTACCAAAACCATCATGCTTGTTGTGAGAAGCTCTGGTTTGTGAGAAGCATATACCCAGACCTGCCCCAACTGGGAGAAATAATTTACCACGGCATGTTGATGCCGCTCCATGATAGCATGCCAAGTTTCATGAATTTCAGACGAGTTTTGGATTTACTAGAATTTAAAAACCAGGCATCTCAATGTTTTGCCGGTAATCAATAGTGCCCTGGTGTTTGAAATTCATTTCCATTTCTTGCATGGGACCTAAGCATGCACCCGAGGACACAGATTTGTTTTTTCAACCAATTTATATGCACTGGAGCATGTGCATGTAGTTCAAATTTGAATTATGCACATAAATGCATTGAAAACTCAGTTGATGCATAAAAATCTCCAAACAAATCCTGAAAAATCACAAAAATTGACACAATACTCCTGTTGTTCTATGTTGACACGAGAAATTTTTTGGAAGCAATAAGAGGCAATGGATATCATTTCGTCCCCAAAGGTGGGGCGTTCCCTACCGAAACCGTCATGCTTGTTGTGAGAAGCTCTGGTTGGTGAGAAGCATATACCTAAACCTGCCAAATGGGACAAATTTTTTACCATAGCATGTTGATGCCGCTCCATGATAGCATGCCAAGTCTCATGAATTTCAGACGAGTTTTGGATTTACTAGAATTTAAAAACCAGGTATCTCAATGTTTGCGGCCGAGTGACGGTGGCAGGGTGTTTGACATTCATTCCCATTTCTTGCATGGGACCTAAGCAGGCAACCAAGGACACATATTTGAATTTTCAACTAATTTATATGCATTAGAGCTTGTGCCTGTAGTTCAAATTTGAATTATTTACATGAATGCATAGAAAACTTAATTAATATATAAAAATATCCAAGCGAACCCCGAAAAATCCCAAAAATTGACACAACACTCCTATGTTGACACTAGGAAAAATATTGAAATCGAGAAGAGGCAACAGATATCGTTTCATCCAGAAAGGTGAAACATTCCCTACCGAAACCATTACACTTCTTGTGAGAAGCTCTGGTTTATGAGAAGTTTATACCCAAACCTGCCCCAAAATGGGACAAATTTTTTACGATGGCATGTTGATGCCGCTCCATGACAGCATGCCAAGTTTCATGAATTTCAGACGAATTTTGGATTTACTAGAATTACAAAAGCAAGGACGTCGACGTTTGCCGGAGAGCCACGGTGCCGTGGTGTTCGAATTTCATCCCCATTTCTTGCATGGGAGGTAAGCATAAACCCATGGACACATATATGATTTTACAACCCATGTTGGTGCACCGGAGCATGTGCATGTAGTTTAATTTTGAATTGTGCACCTAAAATGGCTAGAAAACCAATTTAATGTATAAAATGTTCAAACGAACCCTGAATAATTCCAATTCTTTTACGACACACATATAGTTGCATGTTCACTCCAGATGAAAGGTCTAGCAATTCAAACACCGTCCATTGCTGCAGTGACCCCATTATGTAATTCAAATCAACGTGAAAAATCAAGTAGATCGCACACAGTTTATTATCACCAACCATGTGAGATGCAGCACAAAATATCCTGGAGCTCCATCGGTGTATAGTACGCCTAAGGCTTACGCGAGAAGGTGCGTTGGCTACAGTCCACAGCCGACGTCTCAAGCACGCTAGCTCGCTCCCCAAATATAATTTCACTGTTCAATCATCGCGGGTGAAAGATGGGCACGTGGACCCGCGTCGTGAGGGCAACTTCGGTGGCCCACTCCAGCGAGAGCGCGGCCGCAGCCGCCATATGCGTGCTAACAAGGTGCATGAGTGCAGCCGCAATCTATGACCGGGCGGCAAAGGCAGCCCAAACGGCCGCTGTTGCTTCTCAGGTGGAGGCAGCAACATCAGCCTTAGGGATAGCAACTGGTGAGAGCGGCACAGCAGCTGTCCGTTCCGAAGCGGCGGCCTTAGCCCTGATGGAGGCCGCCCACGACCATGTCGAGGCCGCCCACGCCCAACTCCTGGCGGTCACCGCACAAATCAAACGAAGCTTCTCTGACAACGGTCGGCAACCCACGGCCGAAGAGCTGGCAATCGCTGAGAGCATTCGAGCAGCCGTCCGTTCCTCCGCCGCATACCTTGCTATGACGGAGCCTGTCCAAGCCCAGATTGCATCCACCCACGCCTAGCTCATGGCGACCTTTTCCAAAGAGATGTCGGACACGGATGGCGAGATGCTTGCTGAGTATGGTGCGATGGATGCCATGGAGCCCCTTCCCCACGAGACCGTCGGGCGCGAGCTGGACATGGAGGCGGCGGCAGAGATCGATGAGCACCAGCCGTAGTAGTACTCTTTGTTTTGTTTAATTAAGAGCATCGATCTTTAATTTGTTAGAGTAATGTTTAGGTCAGCTAGCTCTGTTTAATTGTTGAACTTGCTCGATTAAGAAGCGTGTGTCTGCTATAGTCTCCTTTGTGTACCCAAATTATGCAATGACGTGGATGACCACTGTAACCAGGGAAATTCGAACCAAAAATTTTCACGTTCAAACTCAACACACACGGGTTATGCTATCTGAATCGTTTGTGATGTTCACATATCGTACACAGTTCTGAATAAGGGACCGTGTCTGATGAAATTTGCGCGCCAGTTTTTTTGCTGAAGCTATTCCAAATTTTCGGCTTTTTCGGAAATATCTACCTCCCCGCCCCTCCCCTTACCAAAAGCCACATTTCCCACATTTCCGCCTTCCTTTCCAAGTTGAAACCTTCACTCCTTGTTTGTAGTGTCTCCTCCTCGTCGGCGACCCTCCTCCATGCTGCTCGGCCTCGCCTATCCCGACAGGTAATCCACACCCGACCCCCATCCTCCTTCTCCTTCCACATCCCACATGCCCCGACCGCTGGTGCGACACCTTCCACCCAAATCACCGACCCCTCCACCAAATAAGGGCCGCCCTAAGCCATGGTGCGCGTAGTATAGCGAGGATCCCAAGGACCATTTGGCAGCGGAGAAGCAAATCGCGGCCGCACGCGCGGATGAGGTCGCAATGGCTGCCATTCGTGTCGACCCCCAGATCTTGGAGGAGCACCTCGCCGTCGAGGCCACCGTCGACGCCTCGCGCGCCAAGGACGTGACGCGGTTGGCTGTTTGGTTCAATTCTACAATGCGATGTTCAATTGTTGTGGGCGCATTCTGTTACTGTATACCATGTGAGAAATAAATCAAATTTGGGTGTACTAAATATATGAGAAACAAATACAATTGCTATATTTCCATGTTGTTAAGCATGCTTGGTTTGGTTAACTGTCTGATCTTCTATTAGGAGTATGTTATATTGTGCAATGTGGTGCTCAGTTAACGTTTCGTTCATTTGTTGTGGTGTTTAGTCAACTGTTTTGTTTGGTTCGCTTCTGCAATGCGATGTTCAATAGTTGTGGGTGCATTCTGTTATTGTATACCATGTGAGGAATAAATTGAATTTGGATGTGGTAAATACATGAGAAACAAATACAATTGCTACAATTGGCTGTAGTTAACTATTTGGTTAACTGTCCAATCTTCTATTAGGAGTATGTTATATTATGCAGTGTGGTGCTCAGTTACTGTTTGGTTCATTTGTTGTGGTGTTTAGTTAACTGCTTGGTTCAATTCTGCAATGCGATGTCCAATTGTCGTGGGTAGAATTTTGTATTGTTGTGCATGTGAGGAATAAATCGAATTTGGCTGCACTTAATACATGAGAAACATATACAAGTGCTATATTTCCTAGTTCTTAATCATGCTTGGTTTGGATAAATGGGTTTTCCATGTGGCTTGAATTAATTTGATGAATCTGCAATGTGCTTATTTTCATTAACATATTATACTGATAGCATGCGAACGCTTACTTAACCTGATGACTAACTACTGTATATGTGTTGCAGGGAAACAATGGGAGGCACTGAGGTTTACAATCGAGGTTAGCACGTGCATGGTCCATTGTCTAATAGCACATTATTTTGCAATTGCAGGAACCATTCTAATATTTTGGTTTTTAACAATTTTGTCTTGCACATGTAGGTCCTGTTGGTAGAGGTTTTGACACACTGTTTGACCCTTTTTGCATATGGGGAAATGAGTTGTCCATGAATATCAATCAAATCAAGAAACTCAGAAAGATTGTTAGGATAAACAAATTAGCGACAAAAAACAACAAGATCTTTGTATGCACAATGAAGAAGACATCAGTTCACTACAAGATGGTACTAACTATTATACCTTGCCTTTTTTATTCCATTGCCCCATTTCCAATATAGAGAAGATATTTATGCACATCCTTGTTTTCAGGCCTTTCCAAAGCAATTCGCTGATGATTACCTCTCAAACCACCTCTATGGTCAGGAGGCGAGGAAGGTTTTCATACAACACCCACTGTTCAATATTGAAGTGTTCCTGAAGAGGACGAAGGACAAACGGTCAATCATCCACAGGCACTGGCCAAAAGTTGCAAAGACCTTCAACATGAATGAAGGCTCAATATTCGACTTCCGCTTCACACAGGTGCACGTCCGTCCTAAACAAACGGTTTTAACCCCTTTCCATGACGGCATTTGGAACCGTCGCCAAGTGAGTGTGGGCGATAGGGGGTCCTTCCCACACGACCCACAAATCCTCGGTGATAGGCCCTCCTGGGACCCAGGCTGGGCCGTGTGCGATCGGGCGAGGCATCGAAACCCAATCATTTCCGTAGGTATGTACATCCCACACAGTAATCCGAGAAAAACATTTATGTAGGTATGTACATCCCACACGGTGAATCCCAGAAAACCATTTTCGTAGGTATGTATATCACACACAGCCAATCCAAGGAATACGTTTCCGTTCTTATGTACATCCCACACAGTCAATCCAGGGAAAACGTTTTCGTTCATATGTACATCCCACATAGTTTTATGTATACGCTCGTGTGTGAAAGGTATAACTATCACACATGCTCTGCCTTGGTTAACTGTTTCCTTTCATTAACTACATCACACATGATTTGATGTAGAAAACTGTGTGGCACTGAGCTATTCAACACAAGCGCTTTTACTGCCAGAACCGTTTGCAAAGTTCCATGACCGTGTGTTCTCTTTTTATTTTTGCCTGTAATTTATTATTAGAATTGGAAATTTTGAAATATGAAACATGCAATTCAAATTCTCAGCACAATCGTTCAACAACAAATCCATAAATAAAATTGCCAGTACAATATGTTCAGTAGTTACAGGATTAGGCAACAATTAACTATGATGAACCACAGTATTTAAAGGCGGTAAAGGTGAAGAGACAAGTGTAAATCATTTTGACTGCCGACGGTGTTGAAGAAGCGGAATGCCAATAATGTGCCTTCCTGCATGCCATAGGCACGAACCACTTTTTGTCCAACCCCTTGTGACGATCGCCCGCCCATCCTTCACCGCCTACAGGAAGACTTCTAGAGCATTATCATGGTAGCATGAATTATATACTTTAACCTTAGTTGCCTCCACTCCGGTCATGTAGTTTGCAAGGTAATCATCAGTAAATAGCTTCAGAAACCACTGAAAAGAGAAAAATATCAGATACTGAGGTCTAATAGAGTAACTTGTTGTGGGCAGGGGGAAAAGGCAACACATTACTTACCATCCTAAAGTTCACTGTTGTCTTCGACAAAGTGTAAATAAAGAGCTTAATTCCAATCACCCGTTTCTTTCGCCTAACAATCTTTCTTAGTTTCCTCACTTGACGCTTGTTCATGAATATCTCATTGCCCCATACGCAAAAGGGATCAAAGCGTGGATCAGTACCGCTCATATATGTACCTACAAGCAACCAGTAAATGTTAGAAGCTAAACTAAGATTGCACAAATGATGTAAAATACAACTACCTATGTTCCTAAGTAGAAGTATTTTTTTTTGAGATTTCAATATGAACTACATATAGATGTATATTGAATTGTAGATATAGTTTAGATTAGAATCTAGATTCACTCATTTTGCTCCTTATGTAGTCTATATTGGAATCTCTAAAAATACTTATATTTAGGAATAGATGGTGTATAAGATATGGGATGCAGCTAACCTTGACGACAAACAACAGCATCACCCATTGTAGGCCTATGTAAGTAAATGGAAAGCCAATGTTAACTACAACAGGGTTAACATCCACCAAAAATAACAAATGGTAATAAAACGACATCATCTGTAGTGATATCTTCATTTCGAAAGAGTAGCACGGTAGCAAAGGGACAGATTAAAAAATGGATACAACTGCTAACTGCAACATGCTTAACAACATCCTAATTCATGTTTTGTAAGTTTGTAGCCATTGAAATACAACTCTTTAAAAATCGATACAACTGTTAATTGCAACAGGCTTAATGGCCATTGGAACCGGTACTGATAAAAATGCAATTGGCAGAGTTAAACATCACAGGGTAGGTGCTGCCAGAGCAGATAATGGCCCAGTTGTCTATAAAAAGGTAGGGAAAATAGCTAAAACATGTTAGGCATGTTTACTACAACATGCTTAATACATCGACTGTACAAAACATAGCCATTAATTGCAACTGGTATTGGTAAGATTGAACTGGTGAGTACATACTTGGTAAGTCCTGAGAGGTAGTTGTTGGGGCACTTCATCTTGGCCAGAGCCCGCGCAAAGTCAGCGGCGGCGGAGGTGAGCTGTTCCTTCGGGTCGAAGCGTGGATCAGTGCCACTGACATGTGTACCTACAAGCAACCAGTAAATGGTAGAAGTTAAACTGCAATTGCACAAATTATGTGAAGTATTGTAAGACATGGGATGCAGCTCACCTCGACGGCAAACAAAAGCATCGGCCGTTATGACCCTGCGTAAGTACATGGACAGGCATGTTAAGTACAACAGGGTTAGCATCCACTAAAAATAGCAAATGGGTAGCATCTCCAGTGATATCCTGAGTCATGTATTGTAAGTTTGTTGCTGGTATTGGTGAAATTGAGCTAGACACGGTAGTATTTGAACATCACACAGTGTGCTATACTGAAATAAACAAGGCACGAACATGCTTAATACATCAATCGTACAAATCATAGCCGTTGCAAGTGGTATTGGTAAGATTTAGCTGGTCAGATCTTACCTGTTAAGTCCTGGGGGGTAGTCGCTGGGGGACTTCATCTGGTCCAGAGCCTGCACCATGTCGGCGGCGGCGGAGGCGAGGTGTTCCTCTGGCTCAACACGCACATTGGCCATCGCGCCATGGACCGCCATCAGCTCCTGGCGGGGGGGGGGGGGGTGGAGGCATGAGTGTTTTTCGCAGGTGCAATTTAAGCAATCAGTCTGGGGCCGTGATAGAGATTGGTGGGTTACCTGACTGGATCCGAGCAGAACGTAGATGTGGTTGAAGCTGTGGTTGCGGAGGCGGCGGTTTGGGATGCCGGTAGAGGAAGGCGCGAGGGGGGGGATACTGAGGGTGGGGATGATGTTGGAGGAATAAATTCTGAAGTCGCGCGCCTAATGAAAATTTCGCTGCAAAA
Source organism: Aegilops umbellulata (assembly GCA_032464435.1). Lineage (NCBI taxonomy): Eukaryota > Viridiplantae > Streptophyta > Magnoliopsida > Poales > Poaceae > Aegilops > Aegilops umbellulata. Next base: position 341,698,008 of record CP136058.1, read on the forward strand.
CTTGAAACTTGGGCGGGGGAAACACACAAGGCAGACGAAGCGCATAAAATACTCGTGTGCGAGAAAAAAGAAAGTTGGCAGATCCTGTCTCCAAAAAAATATACACGTGTACTTGATTTTTTTGGTCAATGGTACGCCTGGTTTATTAGGAAACGTCACACAGGTAACTGACTTATGGGTTATTAACGCAAAAAACACAGATGGGTACGACATAAAAACCATGTGTTTTGTGATCTTCTAATGATTAAGGCAAAAAAATGCACACGGGCACACATGCTAATCAATGCTCAAAGCCCTCAAAGGATGCTCTTACTGACATTGTACGTTAATACTACAAACTTAAAGTACTACTGGTAATTTGCTCTAATACTACAAACTTAAACTACTTCTCACATGCTGCCATCGGGGCATGTTGGCGTTCTCCTTCCCGGCCTTGTAGGCGGCAGCCCACCGTGCTTCGATCTCCGCCAAGCTCTCCTCACCACGGCATGTGGCCTCTTTTTTCTTGCGGCGGCGGGACTCTCTTTTCTTGACTGCCTTCTGCCTTTTCCGCTCCTTCTGTGCAGCTTTGGCCGCCTCTAGATCCACCACCCATTCGGCCATGGAGCCTCAAAGTCCGCCCATGTAACTGTCTGGCCGCCGGCGGCAATGAACTCGGCGCGGCGAGATGCCATCGCTTCCTTACCATGTGTGCAGTCGTGGGTGGCGAGGAACGCGGCGTGGCCGGATGGCATCGCTTCCTTACTAGTTACTGTGCGCCGAGGTGCCATGGATGTCATCTGGAGAGAGCTCTGGGACGGAGGGGCCGGGCAGCCGTACAGTGCGGTGGTATTCAAGAGCTCGACGACAAACGGCAACAGAAATTTGGCTTCCCTTACAATTTTTCTCGTTCATTATCGCACACAGTTCATCTCTGTCGCTTCCAGAAACAGTGTGCGCTGAGCCTATTGTGTGTTGCGTTATGATTGGCCGAAACCCCAGCCATGCGGATTGCGTGCGTGCACCAAAGGATGCGCTGCGACCGAACGACAATCCACGTCCCTCACATCACAGCCGTGCACCTGTAGCTGGATTGGATTAATATGCGCGAAAGGCCTAGAAAATGCGCATAATCCCCTAAATATGGTAAATGAGCCCGAAAAAATGCCAATTTTGAACACGGTGATTTTCAGGGTGTATGTTCGTCGTAGAAAAAAACTCCAAGGCAAAGAACGAAGAAAATTTGGATTCCCCTTCAATCTTGGGGATTTCCCTCTCGAAAGCGTGGAACTTCCTCGGTGATGGTTCAATTTATGAAGGGCGTGCATGATGACATAAGTCAAACCTTCTCAAATTTTTACCAGGGCATGGTGAGGTCATACCATGGCACCATGCCAGGCGTCATGTTTTTTAAGCATTTATTCCATTTTTTCTATAGTTGAAAACCCAACAAACAAACATTTATGGTTGACTATTGCCACACATTTCATCGAAATATCTGTCCATTCCTTATAAAAGGCATGAGAATTTACTAAATGGCACAAGCATGGTTTTCGAGGCCGTTCTTCTGGACCCTTTCATGCCCCGATTGTTTGAACTTGAGTTATGCGCATTAATGCCTAGGAAATGCACATAATCCCCTAAATATGGCAAATGAACCTGGAAAAGTGCCAAATTTGAACACGGTGATTTGTAGGTTGTATGTTCATCATAGAAAAAACTCGTGGACAAAGGACAAACGAAATTTGGAACCCCTTCAATCTTGGTGATTTCCCCCTCGAAACCATGAAACTTCCTCGGTGATGGTTCAATTTTATGAAAGGCGTGCATCACGACATAAGGAAAACATTCTCCAATTTTTACCAGGGCATGGTGAGGCCATACCATGGCACCATGCCAGGTGTCATGTTTTCCAACCATGTGTTTCATTTTTTGTATAGTTTTTAACCCAGAAAACGACGCGTTTATGGTTGACTATTGCCACACATTTCCTTGAAATATCTGCCCATTCCTTGTAAAAGGCATGAGAATGTACTAAATAACACGAGCATGGTTTTCCAGACTGTTCTTGTGCACCTTTTCATGCACCGATTGTTCGAATTTGAATTATGACCATTGATGCTTAGAAAATGCACATAATCCCCTAAAAAATGATAAATGAGCCCAGGAAAATGTCAAATTTGAACACGTTGCATTTGAGGCGGTATGTCGATCATTGGAAAAAAAATTGAATGACAAACTAGGATAGAAATTTGGATTCCCCTTCAATCTTGGGGATTTCCCTCTCGAAAGCATGGAACTTCCTCGGTGATGGTTCGATTTATGAAAGGCGTGCATGACGACATAAGCCAAACCTTCTCAAATTTTTACCAGGGCATGGTGAGGTCATACCATGGCACCATGCTAGGCGTTATGATTTTTAAGCATTTATTTCATTTTGCTTATAGTTGAAAACCCAACAAACAAACATTTGTGGTTGACTATTATGCCACAGATTTCATCGAAATATCTGTCCATTCCTTGTAAAAGGCATGAGAATTTACTAAATGGCACGAGCATGGTTTTCCAGGCCGTTCTTGTGGACCCTTTCATGCACCGATTGTTTGAACTTGAATTATATGCATTAATGCCTAGGTAATGCACATAATCCCCTAAATATGGCAAATGAACCCGGAAAAGTGCCAAATTTGAACACGGTGATTTGCAGGTTGTATGTTCATCATAAAAAAAACTCGTGGACAAAGGACAAAGGAAATTTGGACCCCCCTTCAATCTCGGTGATTTCCCCCTCGAAACCATGAAACTTCCTTGGTGATGGTCCATTTTATGAAAGGCGTGCATGACGACATTTTTACTAGGGCACGGTGAGGTCATACCATGGCACCACACCAGGCGTCATGTTTTCCAAGAATGTATTTCATTTTTGTATAGTTGTTAACCTAGTAAACGATGCATTTATGGTTGACTATTGCCACACATTTCTTTGAAATATATTCCCATTTCTTGTAAAAGGCATGATAATGTACTAAATAGCATGAGCATGGTTTTCCAGACCATTTTTGTGCACCTTTTCATGCACCGATTGTTTGAATTTGAATTATGTGCATAATTAATGCCTAGAAAATGCACCTAATCCCCTAAATATGGTAAATGAGTTCGAAAAAATGTCAAGTTTGAACACGTTGCATTTGAGGCGGTATGTTGATTGTTGGAAAAAACTGAACGACAAACTATGATGAAAATTTGGATTCCCCTTCAATCTTGGTGATTTCCCTCTCGAAAGCATTGAACTTCCTCGGTGATGGTTCGATTTATGCAGGGCGTGCATGACGACATAAATCATACCTTCTCAACTTTTAACCAGGGCACAGTGAGGCCATACCATGGCACCATGCCAGCCATCATGTTTTTCAAGCACATTGTCGGTGTCAAAACCGATGGATCTCGGGTAGGGGGTCCCGAACTGTGCGTCAAGGTCGGATGGTAACAGGAGACAAGGGACACTTTATTTTACCCAGGTTCGGGCCCTCTCGATGGAGGTAAAACCCTTCTCCTGCTAGATTAATATTGATGATATGGGTAGTACAAGAGTAGATCTACCACGAGATCAAGGAGCCTAAACCCTAGAAGCTAGCCTATGGTATGATGATGGTTATTGTGGTTGTTGTCGTTGTTGTCCTACGGACTACAACCCTCCGGTTTATATAGACACCGGATAGGGTTAGGGTTACACAGAGTCGGTTACAATGGTAGGAGATCTTGAATATCCGCACGCCTAGCTTGCCTTCCACGCCAAGGAAAGAACCTTCCGGACACGGGACGAAGTCTTCAATTTTGTATCTTCATAGTCCTGGAGTCCGGCTGAAGGTATAGTGCGGCTATCCGAACACCCCCTAGTCCAGGACTCCTTCAGTAGCCTCTGAACCAGGCTTCAATGACGACGAGTCCGGCGCGCAAATTGTCTTCGGCATTGCAAGGCGGGTTCCTCCTCCAAGTTCTTCAAGAAGATAATAAACACCAAAAATAGTGTCCGGCTCTGCAAAACAAGTTTCCACGTATTGCCATATAGAGAATAATGCGAACACAAATCAAATCTGCTGACGTATTCTGCAGTGCGTCATAACACTGCGACCAAGCCTTCTGTATGGATTATTTTTTGTTGTTCCACCGCGGCACGTTCAACGAGGCGGTTTCCTTGGCACGTCTTGTCGAAGCAGAGATCGTGTGCCCCTTTTAACGGGATTCTCATTAATACGGACGTGGGTAACCCAACCGCGCCATTTACCACGGTGCTTGAGCGGCAAGCGAGTTTTATTAGGTAGGTGGGGACGCATAACGGCATCAGCCTATATAAGGGGATAAAGATCCACCTCTTTCACCTACGCCTTCTTCCTCCTTTGCCCATCCATCTCTTGCGCACCCAAGCTCCAACGCCCAAGTCCGCTTTTTCTTCCTCAACCTACTCCAGCGATGTCCGGCGCGGGAGGCAAGTGGATGGCTTCCTCCGTCACGGAGGGTCAAATCAAAAAGTTTAGGAAGGCCGGATATCTGTCCAAGGACATCCCGCACCGGCTTCCCGAGGTAGGGCAGCTTCTTCCCACCCCAAGGCCCAATGAGAGGGTAGTTTTTCTTCCCCATTTCCTCCGCGGACTGGGTTTTCTGCTCCATCCTTTTGTCTGGGGGCTCATGTTCTATTACGGCCTGGATTTCCACGATCTGGCCCCGAACTTTGTCCTCAACATCTCGGCGTTCATCGTCGTGTGTGAGGCCTTTCTCCGCATCCGCCCCCACTTCGGCCTCTGGCTCAAGACCTTTAACGTCAAGCCTAAGGTGGTGTCCGGCACCCAGGCGGAGTGCGTAGGCGCTATGGCTGGCAGGATGGCCAATGCCCTCTGGTTCGATGGCTCCTTTGTGGAGACCTTAAAGGGGTTGCAAGCTGGGTGGTTTTACATCACCGAGCCGCGCGATCCGGAATGGGTCGCAGCCCCTGAGTTCCGATCCGGACCCCCCACGCGGCTCGAGTCCTGGAAAGAGACGGGCCTGTCGTGGGGCAACGAGAAAGAAGTGACCGGACTGCAAACTTGCATCTAGTCCCTGGTGAACAAGCCGATCCGGCATGTCAATATCATCCAGGTTATGCTCGTCCGCCGGATCCTCCCATGCCAACAACGGGATTTTACTTTGTGGGAACTCGACCCGGCGCAGCACCAGACCCTCAATAGGCTCTTCGAAACGACGTATGAAGACGTTTGGAAGGTGCTGACCAAAGGCGCCGAGTGCCCCACATCCGCCTCCGAAGATCGCGGATACAGCTCGCAGCGTGACGCTCGCGAGGTAAGCTATCTATTCCTTTGATAGGTTCGTTAAGCTTTTCTTCATAGATTAACTCTATGCGAGATCTAAAAACTCCCTTTGCCTTTGACAGGCGTGGCTGAAGATAGCCGGACCAATTAACTGTCCAGCTCCTCTGCCCGAAGACCAAGCCCTAGCTCTCCTAGAGAAGCTGCTGGCTCCGGCGCCTTACGTGGTGCCGGAAAATAAGGTCAAGAAGAAGAAGACCACCGGGACTCGAAAGAGTGCCCGCAATATGGTGGTGTCGAGCTCGTCATCTGGCGAGTCTACGACGCCCTCCTCTCGTGAGAACAAGGAGGAACAAGAAAGCTCTCCCCCCCCCAGTGAGGGGAGAGAAGAAGAAGAAGGCCGCCCCAACGGGGGAGGCCGAGGGGGCGAGTAAAAGGAAGACCCCTCCGCCGGACTGCTCCAACAACGCCGAAGAGTGGCCGAACAGGACCAAGCGTACGGCGACATCGTAAGTGTTTACATACTAGAGTGACTCCTAGTATTTCCTGATGCGCGGCTTTCCCTAACGTCGAACGTTACTTGTGCAGCCCGCCCCGGGCCGCACTCGATGATTCGTCGAGCGGCTCCCTGGATTCGTCAGACATGGACTCTGTCCCGCCCGCGATCTCCCCCAGCTGGGCGGGCGACGCCGAAGCGGCGTCCCGCCGAACAGGGCAGGAGGAGGTGGTCCTGGAGGAGCCGCAAGGCAATCCTCAGGACCCCAGGAGTAAAGGGGATGAAACCCCCCAGGGTTCCAAGTCCGGTTTTGTGCCGGACACCGCGCCGGACTCAACAGTCCTGGTCCGCGATGGGCGAACTCCTTCCAAGAGGAGTAAGCCGTCTGAGCCGGCGACCTCTGTCCAACCAGAGGCGCCGGATAATCTGCTGGAGGCGCTTGAAGGCGCCACCATCGACGAGGAGCACCGTACTGTTATGAGTACGGTGGTCCAAAGGGTTCAGTCCGCCAAAAGCGGATTGAATCAAGCTTGTGCTAGCCTTCTAACAGGCTTCCAGGTAAGCAAAAAATACGCTAAATTCATTACCGCATAGACAGTAGCCCCTGATGCTCTTTTCGGTGCTCGGAAAGAAAAGCCGAATAGAGGATCTAATAATTTTTGCAGGAGTCTAACAATAAAAAGTCGAATATGCGTCTGCAGGCTTCCCTGCTGTCCACCGCCGCACTAACTGCGCAGGTGGAAGTCCTGAAAAAGGACTACGAGCGGTCCGAGCAGGAGCTCGGCCTTGCCAAAAGGCAGCTCGAGGAAAAGAAAGGTACGAAATACCCTTAATAGTAAAATGTGCCTATAGAGAGGCTTGATTGCAAAAAATAACAGGATTGTACTGCCTATTGTAGGGGCCGCAACGGAGGTGGCAACCCTAAAGCAGGCGCTTGCTGAGGCTGAAAAGAAAACGGCCGAGGAGCGCGCCGAGCGAGAAAAGCTTGGGGTCCAATGCGGCGAGGTGCAGCAGGAGCTGCAAGCTCTCATGAAAAAACATGAGGGTTTGCAGCTTGAAGCGAAAGCGCAAGCGACCGAACTTGCCTCTGCCCTTGAGGCCACCAAGAGTGCCAAGGCCGAAGCCCAGAAGGCCCTCCAAGAGTTGGAGGATGTGAAAAAGATAGCAGCGGGTAAGGCATTCTCAATGCAAAGTAGGAATATAAAAGTAAAATACCTATTGCTTACCCGAATCCGGAGTTCTCCAGGGGCGTTGTTCGATCTTCCCCGCAGCGCATCCGACGCCGCCGCGTTCTACCGAGCTGAAGAGGACAGCTCAACGGAGAGTGTGTTCTGGTCGCAGTACTTTGAGGCCGGACACCCTGTTCCTTTGAGCGATCAGCTGAAGCAGCTGGTCGAGCTCCACAAGGCGGCCGAACAGGACATGAAGGGCTTACTAGTTCGGCTATGGCCTGGAGAGGCGCTGCCTGGGAGCTACTTCGGGCTGGTGCAGCGGCTGGTGGAGGCCTGTCCACGGCTTGAGGTCATCAAGCGCTCCGTCTGCATTGAAAGTGCCCGGAGGGCCCTTGCCCGTGTAAGGGTGCATTGGGGCAAGCTGGACGGAGAGAAGCTAGTGCGGGACGGGCCACCAGTGGGGAAGGAGCATCGCAAGCTCGAGAACTACTACAAGGAAGTTCTTGCTGGAGCTCGCCTTGTAGCGGATGAATGTACCAAAGATGTAATATTTCAATGAACTCGCTCGTTTGTATCCTGTGCGCTGAAAACTTGTTCATATGCGCTTTAAGCAATGCTTACTAAATTTAAAATATTATTTTCTGTGCGGCCGTTTATCAGTAATTGAGAGATGGCGAGTCGTCGGCTTCTGCCCCCATGCAACTAGTGCTGGGGTGTTCGGGATAAACCTGAGGGCTCTTGTTCCCATAGTTGGGTCCTTCGAGGGAGGCACTCAGCACAGCGAACCAGGCAATCGGACTATAATGCTTGAACACTCTCACTTAGCCATAGAACTTTATAATTTTAAATTTCGGCGAAGCCCCTAGTTTGGAAGGCTGAATTCGGGGCGCTATCCACGCCTTTAGCCGGACTTAACCAGCTCTCCGCTCGAAGCGGCATAAGCCTTTAAGGACTCGAAAAACCTCTCGAACAGCGACCGGTCTCGCGCCTTATCATGATAGTCTGTTTTAGCTTTCTCCACTGAGGTGCTCACCCACCTGATCTGGGGCACAATCGCAGTGGTTCTCCTAGTGCTACCTTAGCCGATAGAGCGGAACGTAAGGTACCAAAACATAGGAGCCGGGCAAACCCAACATATGACCAAAATCATGACTCGGAGCCGATGCATATAGTGCTATAAGTTCGGGGTGCCGCACTTGTGAAAGTGTACGGACTTCTCACACCAGATAAAAGGGTAATAAAGCCCCTGGCGTGGTTTGCCGTACCATGGTGTACGGGTGCAATCATGTTATTGAATAAACATATATATATTAAAATATGATAATGCAAAAAATAGACAAAAAGCTATGCATTGTTTATAAGGAGGCTGTTTATCCAAGCCGAACGATACAAGTAGTGCGATAAGCAAAAAATACTTTAGACTATTTAACATGTCCTGACCAGGCGCAGGCCGCGGAATTTAGAAACAGATATATCGCTCGAAATAAAGATCACCTGAGAGTTCCATAATGCGGCGTTGTTTTGTCTGCCTTCCTGGGTCCTGCATCGTCTGTGCGGCAGCGAAGCCGAACAGTTTATTCAGAGTATGGAGTCCTGAAAGTAAAAAAAAGGAAAAAATTTGGCAGCCCCTAGTACGTTTGACGCCGTACTGTAGGCATGCCAGTGATGTGCCCCCTCCCCTGTGCCCATGGAATTTTAAGGGCGTAATTGTGTACTCTAGGTACTAGCTCCGCTATGTAGCGATGGCTGGGGTTGGGGCCGTATTGCTACGCTTGCTCCGAACGCGCCAGTCGGTCTTGCTGCAGGTTACTCCGGGCGCGCTTTGCATTGTCCGGCTTTTTAGCGGCCGGACTGGAGAGTTGCCTTAACAGGCTGCTTTGTACCTCCGCTGCGAGGGCCGCCGTGTGCTCCTCCATACGGATGGAGCGTTCGGTGTTTCCGCTGACCGTGATTACTCCTCGAGGGCCTGGCATCTTGAGCTTGAGGTATGCATAATGTGGCACCGCATTGAATTTAGCGAGTGCGGTTCGTCCGAGCAGAGCATGATAGCCACTGCGGAACGGAACTATGTCGAAGATTAACTCTTCGCTTCGGAAGTTGTCCGGAGATCCGAAGACCACATCATGTGTTATGGAGCCTATACAGTTGGCCTCTACACCTGGGATGACACCTTTAAAGGTTGTCCTTGTGGGCTTGATCCTTGATGGATCTATGACCATTTTCCGCACTGTATCCTGGTAGAGCAGTTTCAGGCTACTGCCGCCGTCCATGAGGACTCTTGTAAGGTGAAATCCGTCAACGATTGGGTCAAGAACCAATGCGGCGAAACCGCCGTGACGGATGCTAGTGGGGTGGTCCCTTCGATCGAATGTGATCGGGCAAGAGGACCATGGGTTGAACTTTGGGTTAATTAGATAAATGCCACTCCAATTATGGCGATTCATAAAAATGCCACTGCAATTTCCAAACTTTGAAAAATGCCACTGCAATTTCTGCAAACTTTGAAAAATGCCATTGCAGGCTTTGAAAAATGCCACTGGAAATGGCATGAAATGGCATTTTTTAAAGTTTGGAAATTGCAGTGGCATTTCTCGGAATCGCCAAATTTGGAGTGGCATTTATCAAATTAACCCTTGAACTTTGGGGAGACTGGCTCCATCGCGTATACGTCCCGTAGCGCACGCTTCCTCTCCCGCTTGGGAATGTGGGTCGCGTATATCATGTTCACCATCCGCACTTGTGGGGGAAACCCCTTCTGTCCTTTGTTGTTCGGCGGCCTGGGCTCCTCCTCGTCGTCGCTGTCCAGCCCCTTGTCTTTGTGTTCGGCTCTTAACTTGCCTGCCTGCTTGAACACCCAACAATCCCTGTTGGTGTGATTGGCTGGCCTTTCAGGGGTGCCGTGAATCTGGCACGAGCGGTCGAGTATTCGGTCCAAACTGGACGGGCCCTGGGTATTCTTTTTAAATGGCTTTTTCCGCTGACTGGATTTATGGCCTCTGAATCCGGCGTTTACTATCGTATCTTCATTGCTGTCGCTGCTGACACGGCGTTTTTGTTTATTCCATCGTGACCTGCCACCTTTGTCCTTGGTATCTGAATTACCTTGCTTCTTTGATAAGTTGTTGCTGCGAGCTAGCCAGCTATCTTCACCCGCGCAAAAGCGGGTCATGAGTGTCGTGAGGGCTGCCATGGATTTCGGCTTTTCCTGTCCCAGGTGCCGGGCGAGCCACTCGTCATGGATGTTATTCTTGAAGGCGGCTAGGGCCTCTGCATCCGGACAATCGACTATCTGATTTTTCATTGTTAGGAACCGTGTCCAGAATTGCCTGGCCGATTCTTCTGGCTGCTGGATTATGTGGCTTAGGTCGTCGGTGTCCGGTGGCCGTACATAGGTCCCCTGGAAGTTGTCGAGGAATGCGGCCTCCAGGTCCTCCCAAGAGCCGATCAAATCTGCATGGAGGCTGTTAAGACAGTGCCGGGCTGGTCCCTTAAGCTTAAGGGGTAAATATTTGATGGCGTGCAAATCATCGCCGCGTGCCATGTGGATGTGGAGGAGATAGTCCTCAATCCATACCGCCGGATCTGTCGTAGCATCGTACGACTCGATGTTGACGGGTTTGAAACCCTCTGGGATTCTATGATCCATCACTTCATCTGTGAAGCATAGTGGGTGTGCGGCGCCCCTGTATTGGGCTATGTCACGACGCAGTTCAGAGGAGCTGGGCCTGTTGTGTTCGGCCCGGTCGGATTTATTGTGTCCGGAGTGAAAATTATCACGTGCCGTCGGGCGTCCGCGCGATCCATAGATCGATCTTGTTTGCCTTGCTTTGTCCTCCAGGACGTCTCGCAGGTCTGGCTCGTGTTCCCGTGCCTTGGTGAAGCGGCTGCGAGGCATGGTTTGTTTGGATGTTCGACATGCTTCTCTGTCGCGGCCGCGAGGTGGCCGTTCTGCCATGTCTTGTGCTTCCTCCTCTGATTGGGGTAGCGGCCTGCGCTTAGGATACTTTTTGGAGGGGTGTCCGAGTTCGTACTCTTCGGCCGCAAGGACTTCAGTCCATCTGTCAGCTAGCAAATCTTGATCAGCTCTAAGCTGTTGCTGCTTTTTCTTTAGGCTGTTCGCCGTGGCTAAAAGCCTGCGTTGAAAGCGCTCTTGTTCGGCGGGGTCTGATGGTACGACGAATTCATCGTCGCCGAGGCTTGCCTCGTCTTCGGAGGGAGGCATGTAGTTATCGTCCTCGACCTCTCGCTCCGCCGCTCTCTCGTGAGGGCGGTCTTCTCCATCTTCCTGCGCCGAATCTTGCTGGTTTTGGTGTTCTTCGGCGTTGTCCGGGGTAGTATTATCTCCCGTGCCAGAATCACCGTTTCTGCTGTGGCGGGATTTAGAGCGGTGCCGCTGACGCCGGCGTTTTGGAAGCTTTTTTGAAGTGCCATCCTCCGCTGTTCCATCGCCATCTCCATGTTTTGGAGCATCCACCATGTATATGTCGTATGACGAGGTGGCAGTCCAGCGCCCTACAGGTGCTGGGTCTTGTTCGTCTCCTCCTTCGTCGTCCATACCGTCGAAGTCTTCGAAGCCGAAGTCGAGCATGTCGGTTAAATCGTCGACAGTGGCTATTAAGTGGGCGGTGGGTGGGCTTTGAAAATTTTCGTCGTCCGAATCCCTACCTCGCAGGCCATAGTTCGACCTGGGCTCTCCAGACAAAGAGAGAGACTTGAGAGAATTCAGAATATCACCGAAAGGTGAATACTGAAAGATGTCCGCGGCGGTGAACTCCATTACAGGCGCCCAATCTGATTCGATTGGCAGGGGCGCGGGAGGTTCGGAGTTCAGAGAAGAGTCCGGCTCCTTGGAGTCATGGGCCATGCGGAGTGCGGGGCTTGCGTTCGGCTCAATGGCTTTTAAGATCGCAGCCCCCGAGGTGACGTCCAACCGTTCATCCTCAAAGAATGCAGCGGCCTCCGAATCGAGGATCGGGGCCGGAGCGTATGCGGCATCCAGGACACTGTTCGGGGGCAGCGCTATGTCATGCCCCTCATGATAGTGCGGCGTGCTTGGCTGTGGCTCGAATCCATCGAAGATCAAGTCTCCGCGGATATCTGCCATGTAGTTTAAGCTTCCAAACCTGACATGATGGCCAGGGGCGTAGCTTTCGATCTGCTCCAGATGGCCAAGGGAGTTGGCCCGCAGAGCGAAGCCGCCGAAGACGAAGATCTGTCCGGGGAGAAAAGTATCACCCTAGACCTCATCGTTGCTGATGATCAAAGGAGCCATCGGGCCTAAAGGCGACGACACAGAGGAACTCTCAATGAAAGCACCAATGTCGGTGTCAAAACCGGCGGATCTCGGGTAGGGGGTCCCGAACTGTGCGTCAAGGTCGGATGGTAACAGGAGACAAGGGACACTTTATTTTACCCAGGTTCGGGCCCTCTCGATGGAGGTAAAACCCTACTCCTGCTAGATTAATATTGATGATATGGGTAGTACAAGAGTAGATCTACCACGAGATCAAGGAGGCTAAGCCCTAGAAGCTAGCCTATGGTATGATGATGGTTATTGTGGTTGTTGTCGTTGTTGTCCTACGGACTACAACCCTCCGGTTTATATAGACACCGGATAGGGTTAGGGTTACACAGAGTCGGTTACAATGGTAGGAGATCTTGAATATCCGCACGCCTAGCTTGCCTTCCACGCCAAGGGAAGAACCTTCCGGACACGGGACGAAGTCTTCAATTTTGTATCTTCATAGTCCTGGAGTCCGGCTGAAGGTATAGTCCGGCTATCCGAACACCCCCTAATCCAGGACTCCCTCACACATATTTCATTGTTCTCTATATAGTTGATAACCCAGTAAATGACGCGTTTGTGGTTGACTATTGCCACGCATTCCATTGAAATCTCTGCCCATTCCATGTAAAAGTCTTGAGAAATTACTAAATACTACGAGTATGGTTTTTCCAGACCATTCTTGTGCACCCTTTCATCCACCGATTGTTTGAATTTGAATTATGTGCATTAATGCCTACAAAATGCACATAATCCCCTAAATATTGTAAATGAACCCGAAAAAGTGTCAAATTTGAACACAGTGATTAGCAGGGTTTATGTTCATCGTAGAAAAAGACTCATGGATGAAGGACAAAGGAAATTTGGATTCCCATTCAATCTCGGTGATTTACTATCGCACACGATTCATCTCCGTCGCCTCTATGAACCGTGTGTGTTCACTCACACATGCAAAGGGAAAAAGAAAAGCCTCGTCCACTTCATCCCCACTCACTCGCTGCGGACTCCTCCGCAACTCTACACCCTAAGCTCGACGGCTGTTGGCGGTGGGTGTAGGTCGCACTCCAAACGACACCGGATTTCGCCACTACCGCTTTCCGCCGCCTATCTGCACCAACATTCTAGACTCTGGTCGACTGGAGTTTTCCGCGGGATTGGGCGGGGGATTTTTCTCATGGAGAAAGTAATCAACTTAATTAGAGAAATATTTACTCATCTCTTATCGCAGTCTGTCCGTCACTATTAATCAACCGGCGGAAATCGCCGTGGAATCATTTTTGTTCTAGCTGATTCGTGGGTGTTCATTCATGTGTCCACAGTGCGAGCACAAATCGGGCAATTGTGGTCATGGGCAGTCGAAAACGAAGTTCTATCTCACCATTCCGGATGACTTCAGGGAGCGCTCGATATGTTCAATGTCAACCTACCACGGTCGGCATGGCCTAAATTTGTGAACATATACCATCTTTTGCTACATTATCTATATATTTGCATCAAATCTTTGTTACATTATCTATTTTTAATTCTATATTTTTGTAATTTGCTTTCATCTATATATGGATCCATTCTATCAGTTACTCCCATATTTGCATCTTGCTCTGTTATTTCAATATATCTAATTTACGGTCTTAACTTTCATTTCAAGCAGTACATCCCTTGCTTTGCAAGAACAGGAGTAGTAGGAAATCTTGGGCTTTACTTTGCTGATGACTCCCAGGATGTCACATTGACAATGCAGCATGGATTTACAATGACAGTTAGCGCAAGACTTGATAAACATGGTCACTCCTATTTTAATGCGGACCTTTGGAGAAAAATGTCTAAGTGTTATGAACTGAAAGCTGGCAATCAAATTATAGTGTGTCTACCACAGCGAGGTGTAATTAACATGGATGTTTACTTCCCCAACGCCATCAGCCGATCAAAGTCTGATCGAGGTTAGTGTCCTTTCAACTTTCTCCATGTTGTCATATTACTATTTAAGAAACCAATTAATAATCAATTGTGATATCATATTCTGACTCCGTTCCTAGGAAGTAACAAATTCTATTTACCAATTTATGCGCACTATATATTCTTCTTCCATGTTCTGAAGAAATAATACCTTTCCACCTTTTAAGCAGGATATGCTGGATGCATAGTGAACGATCTGTATGTTACTAAGTGTACCAAATTTCACTGGAAGGACTTGAAGCATGTCATAAACTTTGTTGATAATCTGCAAGAGATAGCACAGCGTATGAACGCTGGATTTTGGATGGGATTAATTGGACCTATGGTGCACACACTGAACAAGACCAATTGTGTGCACAAAGCGCTGGTAAAAAGTCTTATTTTAATGTTGATGCTCATAAACTATATATATCTTCAACAATATGTTACAATTGTTTTTTATTCCACATGTCAACAGAAATTGCCCCTGTAGCGGTTCCTGGATCGATTTCCCGGCGTGGTCGAATTACACTTGTGCCTGCTAATAACGCCAAAGTGATTGCAAGGTACTGCATTTCGCGCAAAAATGGAACCATTCAAATTAACAAGTTCTCGCTTCTCGTGGCAATGTATCCATATTGGAAAATTGGAGACACTGTTGTACTCCTGCTCTACCAAGGCACATGAGGGCTCTTCCTTTTCATTGACGAGATGCCGAGTCGCCGTGATCAAGCTGCTTCCAGTGGATAGTTGTCTTTGTTGGCCCTCATCCTCTTAAAATGTGCTAGCTGTTACTATATATGTTAAGTATGTAGATATGGACCATATGGTTGTTGGCCCTTAGCCTCTTAGAATGTGATAGTTGTTACTATGTTAAGTATGTAGATATGGACCATATGGTTGTCAAAACCGTGGTACGAAGATCCTCCTTTTGTCGAATACTTTAACCACTATATATATGTTATTACTCAAATGTTGTTACCCAAGTTCATAAATTTTCATGGAAAGTATTAGTATCATACACAGTTCATTGAGTTTAAGCGTGTGCTCGATGTCCAGAAGGCATTTGCATATTAACTGTCCATATTGCAAATTCACACACATATTAACATAAGGAAACATATGTGTAACATACTAATCATCGCACACGAGTACTCGCAGACGCATCGTGTGCGATACTCCTAGCCATCGCAAGCAACTAGTTTGCATTTTTCAAAGTTTTTTGTACACACATAATCGTACATGAAGTAACTATATTGACCGTCTGTGTTGTAATTTCTCATCGTAAACAGTTCATCCGAGTCTGCTGTTTGCCATGTATCACACACATCTTGTTTACACGACTCGTTTGTGTTCTTTTGGGTCATCGCAAATAGCTCATCGATGTGAACTGTATGCTGCATATCACACACATCTTGTTAAGTTGAACCATTTCTGTTGTGTTCCCTAATCAAAAATAGTTCGCCCGAGTTAACCATATACCGTATATCGCACACACATTGATATGGCTGCCCATTTCTGTTGTTCTACCTCATCCCAAACAGTTCGAATTGATTAACCGTGTGTCCTCATCACACACACACATTGTTATGGATGCCCGTTTCTGTTGTTCTACCTCATCGCAAGCAATTTGAATGGATTAACCTTGTGTCCTTCATTGCACATGCAAATAAAATCTTAACCATGTTTGATGTCGCCGCCATCACAAACGTTTTGCACCTTTTTTGACGGGGTTTTTACACCACCGTTTGCGATTATTGCATCGCATACAGTTTCGGCAAAGGGTCTCTGATCGAATGTCGTGTTAGCTGTATCCTGCAGTAGTGTCACCAGTTTTCCAGATGAGATGCATCTGTCTATATACCGGCTATGATGCTAATTTCGAAAGGTTCTACATGTTGCATGTGAAACTTGGTGCTGGTGCAGTTGTGTAATGGGGTAGCTGAGTGCTGAAGCTATATCATGTTGTACTCTGATGTATTTCAATTATGAAATTCTGCTTCCTTAATATGGAAATGAAATGTATTATGTGCTTAATATGAATGTCAATTAGATTAATAAATGGATTATTAATAATAGGGCAATTAGCCTGCTAATTGGGTTTTGCTATTGCAAACGGTTATTGAAAAAATACCGTGGGCAATGACCTCAGGCAACGCACACAGTTTTTAGGAATAAACCGTGTTGGATCAATGAACAATCATACACAACTTTATGTTGAAAACGTTTTGTGTTAGGCCACCTTGCGCAAATGTTTACCACATACAAATTGTGTGTAATGGACAACCTTTGCCACACAGTTTCTTCTATGGACCGTGTGTGATACATTTAATAACGCAAACAATTTAATGGGAAAAATTGTGTGTGATGTACCTATGAACGGAAACGTTTTCCTTGGAGCGACTTTGTGGGATGTATATACGAACGAAAACGTTTGGCGGGGACCGACTATGTGGGATGTACATGCGACCGGAAACAATTTCGCCTGTATAATTGTATTTTTTAGCTCTACTGTATGTATTTCTATACTTCAGCGCTCGCCGGTCGCACACGACCTCATTTTGCCGAGTGTGTGTGCTAGGAGGGCATATCCCCAACGGTTTTTGGGTCGTGTGGGAAGGACCCCCCAATAGCCCACACTCACTAGGCGACGGTTCCAAATGCCGTCACGGAAAGGGGTTAAAAACCATTTGTATAGCACCGACGCGCACAAATGTAATTCAACCTCAAGGTCCTTGTTTTTATTTTTTATTTTTTAACACATGTTAAAGAAGGTCTAGCGCATTACTTTTTGATAATGCGCGATACATGGCATACAAATGATCTATCCGACTTGTTTGTGATGGAATAAGCCGTGTGTGTTGTGGGCAAACGCTTGCTAGTATTCAACCGTTTGCGATTGATGAATTCATCACCGACGGGTCCCCTAGTGTGGTCTGTGTTCATCTGATCATCATCCACTTCTTGTGCTAGCTCGACGTTCCTTCTATGCTAAGTTTCCATTAATTGAAGGCGTTTTATGAACATGCCGCCGTTTCACGCCATTTCCTCACCTGTTTCCTGTGACCCAGCGATATTGCGCATAAACCTAGGCGGCGCGCGATGCACGGAGGCGACAAGCACAGCCTGTAGCACATCCACCTTTTCTGAGCATACCAACCCACCAAAGCGCCGCCTCTGCCATCAACCTCGCCGACGAGGAAAACGAGCATGTGCCACGGCCCATCGAGGCCGAGGCGCTCCCCGGCAACGCGATGGATGACACCGTGATGCGCGTCATCCCTAGGGTTGAGCAGAACTTTGGCCCATGGCGCTTGAGCGCCGCGGATCAAGATAGGCATGTCAGCGCCGACAGGCTGTAGCTTGGTGGACATCATTATCGATGGCGCGCTGCAGAGCAAGCTAGGTGCGTTCGCGCCGATAGGCTATGGCTCGCTGCATGGCGAGACCGTTGGAGCACCGCAGAGCGAGAGGCGCGGCGCGCTGCACAGCAAGAGCGGATCCATCGACGCTTGCCTACTATCGACTGGTGTTGCAGCTGGGTACACGTCCCGTCTGTACCCCCATTCCTCGCCAGGAGTGGGCAGAGGCCCTCAGCGCCGTACTTGCACCAGAGGCCGGCCGCACCGTACTTCCACCGGACGCCCGCCGCACCATTCGCATGGGTCACGCTGTTCGCCTTGTTCGCGGCCCGCTGGATGCCAATGCGTTGGTCCGTAGGCTCGACCGCCTCCTTGGCCCAGGTGTCCACCAGGACGCAGTAGAGAAACATTGCGTCGCATCCTTGAGCTGGTGATCTCCGATGAAATAGCCAACTTGGAGCTCGAGATCGCGCTCCAGATGTACCGCAAGCGTTTCGACCGCTTGGACGAACGCCTGCACGAGTTCAGGCAGAGCCAAGAGCTACCATAGGCAAGGGCTGTTGGTCATGGTCTCATGGACATGTTATATTTTGTTGAGTCATTTTGATGTGGATAGCTATGTATAAACAACAATCATAGTAATGCTCTGTTTATTCCTCTGTTTCAATGTGTGTACTTTGTTTTCCGTTCTGATATGTTCTATTTCAATGTGTGTATATACGCTTTCCATTCTATATATATGGATGATAACAGCTAGATTCAAATTAGTATACAAAAACAGATAGAAAATGAAATTCACAATATATATATATATATATATATATATATATATATATATATTAATTGTTCATTAGTTCATCACAGAATATATATATATATATATATATATAAAATATCATCACATATACGTGATGATACTTAACTACTAGGTACAATGCATAAAATTGAACCAGGGTTTCATGTGTTTCTGATATTTTTTTAGTTTTTTGGAATTAAAATGCCATGGCACTCCATGCATACATATGCATGTGTCCATGTCGTGAGACAAATATGTTTGAAAATTCCTTCAAATTTACTGCACATGGAATTAAATCGCACACAAGTACACAAAATATGACTTTTCAAATAGTTATGGTTACCTGTTGCATGTACATGTAGTTCAAATTTCAATTACGGTCATTGAATGGCTAGAAAATCACTAAAATGTATTAAAAGGTCAAATGACCCCTGAAATTTTCCAAAATTTGACATGACAGTTGTATTAGTACTTCAAAATTTCTCGTACATTTCAAACACCATCCGTTGCCACTTTACTCCAAATTCGTCTTTCACAGCTAATAAAAAATATCTACAACATCACACACAGTTGTTTTCTAGGAACTGTTTGAGATGAAAATATCTGGGTCTATTTAAGTCTCCCTCCTTAAGCTTCGCCGGCTCTGATATCTACTACACAACCTTCTTCTTGTAGACGTTGTTGGGCCTCCAAGTGCAGAGGTTTGTAGGACAGTAGCAAATTTCCCTCAAGTGGATGACCTAAGGTTTATCAATACGTGGGAGGCGTAGGATGAAGATGGTCTCTGTGAAGCAACCCTGCAACCAAATAACAAAGAGTCTCTTGTGTCCCCAACACACCCAATACAATGGTAAATTGTATAGGTGCACTAGTCCGGCGAAAAGATGGTGATACAAGTGCAATATGGATGATAGATATAGGTATTTGTAATCTTAAAATATAAAACAGCAAGGTAGCAAGCGATAAAAGTGAGCAAAAATGGTATTGCAATGCTTTGAAACAAGACCTAGTGTTCATACTTTCACTAGTGCAAGTTCTCTCAACAATGATAACATAATTAGATCATATAACAATCCCTCAACATGCAACAAAGAGTCACTCCAAAGTCACTAATAGCGGAGAACAAACAAAGGGATTACTGTAGGGTATGAAACCACCTCAAAGTTATCATTTTGATCGATCTATTCAAGAGTTCGTAGTAAAATAACACAAAGCTATTCTTTCCATTCGATCTATCCTAGAGTTCGTACTAGAATAACACCTTAAGACACACATCAAACAAAACCCTAATGTCACCAAGATACTCCAATGTCACCACAAGTATCCGCGGGTATGATTATATGATATGCATCACACAATCTCAGATTCATCTATTCAAACCAACATAAAGTACTTCAAAGAGTGCCCCAAAGTTTCTACCGGAGAGTCAAAATAAAAACGTCTGCCAACCCCTATGCATAAGTTCACAAGGTCACTGTACCCGCAAGTTGATCACCAAAACATACATCAAGTAGATCACGTGAATATCCCATTGTTACCACAGATAAGCACATACAAGACATACATCAAGTGTTCTCAAATCCTTAAAGACTCAATCTGATAAGATAACTTCAAAGGGAAAACTCAATCCATTACAAGAGAGTAGAGGGGGAGAAACATCATAAGATCCAACTATAATAGCAAAGCTCACGATACATCAAGATCGTGCCGAATCAAGAACACGAGAGAGAGAGAGAGAGAGATCAAACACATTGCTACTGGTACATACCCTCAGCCCCCAGGGTGAACTACTCCCTCCTCATCATGGAGAGCGCAGGGATGATGAAGATGGCCACCGGTGATGATTCCCCCCTCCAGCAGGGTGCTGGAACAGGGTCCCGATTAGTTTTTGGTGGCTACAGAGGCTTGCGGCGGCGGAACTCCCGATCTAGGTTTCTTTTTGGGGGTTTCTATATTTATAGGAATTTTTGGAGTCGGTCTCACGTCAGGGGGGGGGGGTCTCTGATTCGTCCACGAGGCAGGGGCGCGCCCTCCACCCTCGTGGACGGCCCAGGACTTCTCTGGCCCAACTATTTTACTCCGGGGGCTTCTTTTGGTCCATAAAAATCATCAAAAATTGGCACGTCAATTTGACTCCGTTTGGTATTCCTTTTCTGTAAAACTCAGAAACAAGGAAAATACAGAAACTGGCACTGGGCTGTAGGTTAATAGGTTAGTCCCAAAAATCATATAAAATAGCATATAAATGCATATAAAATATCCAAGATGGATAATATAATAGCATGGAAAAATCAAAATTATAGATACATTGGAGACGTATCAAGCATCCCCAAGCTTAATTGCTGCTCGTCCTCGAGTAGGTAAACGATAAAAACAGAATTTTTGATGTGGAATGCTACCTAACATATTTATCAATGTAATCTTCTTTATTGTGGCAAGAATATTCAGATAAGAAAGATTCAATACAAAAGTTTAATATTG
Source organism: Aegilops umbellulata (assembly GCA_032464435.1). NCBI lineage: Eukaryota > Viridiplantae > Streptophyta > Magnoliopsida > Poales > Poaceae > Aegilops > Aegilops umbellulata. The sequence continues at coordinate 341,718,810 of CP136058.1, forward strand.
ACATAAAAATAATAGTACTTCAAGCATACTAACAAAGTAATCATGTCTTCTCAAAGTAACATGGCCAAAGAAAGCTATCCCTACAAAATCATATAGTCTGGCTATGCTCTATCTTCATCACGCAAAATATTTAAATCATGCACAACCCCGATGACAAGCCAAACAATTGTTTCATACTTTTGATGTTCTCAAACTTTTTCAATCTTCACGCAATACATGAGCGTGAGCCATGGACATTGCACTATAGTTGGAATAGAATGGTGGTTGTGGAGAAGACAAAAAGGGAGAAGATATTCTCACATCAACTAGGCGTATCAATGGGCTATGAAGTTGCCCATCAATAGATATCAATGTGAGTGAGTAGGGATTGCCATGCAACGGATGCACTAGAGCTATAAGTGTATGAAAGCTAAAAAAGAAACTAAGTGGGTGTGCATCCAACTCGCTTGCTCACGAAGACCTAGGGCATTTTGAGGAAGCCCATCATTGGAATATACAAGCCAAGTTCTATAACGAAAATTCCAACTAGTATATGAAAGTGACAACATATGAGACTCTCTATCATGAAGATCATGGTGCTACTTTGAAGCACAAGTGTGGTAAAAGGATAGTAGCATTGCCCTTCTCCCTTTTCTCTCATTTTTTTCCTTTTCTCCTTTTTTTTCTTTTTTTTTTGGGCCTTTTTTATTTGGCCTTTCTTTCCCTTTTTTCATTTTCTCACATGGGACAATGCTCAAATAATGAAGATCATCACACTTCTATTTACTTACAACTCAAAAAAATTACAACTCGATACTAGAACAAAAATATGACTCTATATGAATGTCTCCGGCGGTGTACCGGGATGTGCAACTTTGCCACAAATATGATGTCAACTACATCATCATGCAAGGCAATATGACAATGATGATGCGTGTCATAATAAACGGAACGGTGGAAAGTTGCATGGCAATATATCTCGGAATGGCTATGGAAATGCCTTGATAGGTAGGTATGGTGGCTGTTTTGAGGAAGTATATGTGGTGGGTTTATGGTACCAGCAAAAGTTGCGCGATACTAGAGAGGCTACCAATGGCGGAAAGGTGAGAGTTCGTATAATCCATGGACTCAACATTAGTCATAAAGAACTCACATACTTATTGCAAAAACTATTAGTCATCGAAACAAAGTACTACGCGTGTGCTCCTAGGGGGATAAATTGGTAGGAAAAGACCAGCACTCGTCCCCGACCGCCACTGCTAAGGAAGACAATCAAAAAATATCTCATGCTCCAACTTCGTTACATAACGGTTCACCGTACGTGCATGCTACGGGACTCACAAACCTTAACACAAGTATTTCTAAAATTCACAAGTACTCACTAGCATGACTCTAATATCACCATGTTCATATCTCAAAACAATCATGAGGAATCAAACTTCTCATAGTATACAATGCACTTTATATGAAAGTTTTTATTATATCCCTCTTGGATGCCTATCATATTAGGACTAAATTGATAACCAAAGAAAATTACCATGCTTTTTAGATACTCTCAAAATGATATAAGTGAAGCATGAGAGTTCAACAATTTCTTCAAAATAATATTATCGCTGTTCTCTAAAAATATATAAATTAAGCACTAGAGCAAACGACAAACTACTCCAAAAGATATAAGTGAAGATCAATGAGTAGTCGAATAAATATGTGACTATGTGAAGACTCCTTATCATAAATAAAATTTCAGATCTTAAGTACTTTATTCAAACAGCAAGCAAAACAAAATAAAATGACATTGCAAGCATAGCACATATCATGTGAAGAAGCAAAAACTTAGGTTCAACCAAAACTGACCGATCACTGTTGAAGAAGAAAGGTGGGATGCCAACCGAGGCATCCCCAAGCTTAGATGCTTGAGACTTCTTGAAATATTAATTAGGGATGCCTAGGGCATCCCCAAGCTTGAGCTTTTGTGTCTCCTTAATTCCTTTCCTATCGGGGTTTTCCTAAATCTTAAAACTTCATCCACACAAAACTCAACAAGAACACGTGAGATAAGTTAGTATAAATCAACGCATAAACCTTATCATTCTCTACTATAGCAAATCACAAAAATTATTATTTGACATTTCATACTAAATGCCTCTGCATATTTAAAACTCCTATCCTCAAATAGAATCATTAAACAAGCAAACATATGCAAACATAACAGCAATATGTCTAAACAGGACAGTCTGTGAAGACTGCAATTGTACTGATACTTCCCTAACTCCAAAAATTCTGAAAAGTTACCACACTGTAGATAAATTGTTTTTACTCATTTTTAAAAAAAATTCAATATTTTATCATGTCCTGACTATTCACAAATATTCAAAACATAACAGCAAACTTTCTGTTTTTAAAACAGCAACATATGGACTTGCAAAATAAGCATGGTAAAGGCTATACTTGACCTTTTATTGAACTAAAACATGCAAAGAATTACTATAAAAACAGCAAGGAAATCCTAATATAATAAAATGATGCTCGAAGCAAAACACATATCATGTGGTGAATAAAAATATAGCCCCAAGTAAAGTTACCGATGAACGAAGACGAAAGAGGGGATGCCATCCGGGGCATCCCCAAGCTTAGGCTCTTGGTTGTCCTTGAATATTACGTTGTGGTTCCTTGGGGATACCCAAGCTTAGGCTCTTGCCACTCCTTATTCTATAGTCCATCGAATCTTTACCCAAAACTTGAAAAGTTCACAACACAAAACTCAACAGAAAACTCGTAAGCTCCGTTAGTATAAGAAAATGAATCACCACTTTTGGTACTGTTGTGAACTCATTCTAAATTCATATTGGTGTAATATCTACTGTATTACAACTTTTCTATGGTTCATACCCTCCGATACTACTCATAGATTCATCAAAATAAGTAAACAACACATAGAAAACATAATCTGTCAAAAACAGAATAGTCTGTAGTAATCTATAACTCTCGAATACTTCTGTAACTCCAAAAATTCTGAAATAAATTGGTGGACGTGAGGAATTTTTCTATTAATCTTCTGCAAAAATAATCAACTTAAAAGGACTCTTCTATAAAAAATGACAACTAATCTCGTGAGCGCAAAGTTTCTCTTTTTTATAGCAAGATCGCATTAACTTTCACCCAAGTCTTCCCAAAGGTTCTACTTGGCAAAAACACTAATTAAAATATATAACCGCATATAACCAGAGGCTATATAGATTACTTTTTACTAAACAGGAGCAAAAGGCAAAGAACAAAAATAAAATTGGGTTGTCTCCCAACAAACGCTTTTCTTTAATGCCTTTTAGCTAGGCATGATGATTTCAATGATGCTCGCATCAAAGATAAGAATTGAAACATAAAGAGAGCATCATGAAGGATATAACTATCCCATTTAAGTCTAACCCACTTCCTATGCATAGGAATTTTTTGAGCAAACAACTTATGGGAACGGTAATTAACTAGCATAGGAAGGCAAAGCAAGCATAACTTCAAGATTTTAAGCACATAGGGAGGAAACTTGATATTATTGCAACTCCTACAAGCATATATTCCTCCCTCATAATAATTTTCAGTAGAATCATGAATGAATTCAACAATATAACCATCACATAAAGCATTCTTTTCATGATCCCCAAGCATATAAATTTTATTACTCTCCACATATGCGAATTTCTTCTCATGAATAATAGTGGGAGCAAACTCAACAAAATAATTATCATGTGAGGAATAATCCAATTGAAAACTAAAATCATGATGACAAGTTTCATGGTTATAATTATTCTTAATATCATACAAGTCATCACAATAATCATCATAGATAGCAACTTTGTTCTCATAATCAATTGGAACCTTGAAAGCACAAGTGCTCCCTGGGTGATTTTGGTAATTAATGTCAACATATCTCTTGTTGGACTAATGCTTCTACCTACTATGTTTCAGATAAGTTCAACAATGGAGTGACATGAACTAGAGGATGTGGAACCCCTTCAAGATGCTGAGGACAAAGGATTGGCTCATGCTCAAAGCTCAGGACTCTACATTTTCTATTTTAGTGATCCAAGATCACATTGAGTCCATAGGAAAGCCAATACTATTGAGCGGGGATGAGGTGTTGCTTAATGAGTTTCTTGCTCAAAGTGCTTAGTGATATGCTCCAAAGCACTCAACCACTTTCTTACATCCACATATGTCCCAAACAAAAAGTCAAAGTCGTCCCCACCGAAACTTTCTATCCGGCGCCACCGAGTTCTCTTGACATAGCCACTTCCAGAAACCCTAATCAATTCGGTCTCACCGATGGGATCTCGGTGTCACCGAGATGGGCTTGCAAACTCTTTGTTGCCTATTGCAATTATTTCGGTCCCACCGATGTATGCAATCGGTCCCACCGAGTTTTCTTGGCCAACTCTCTGTTTCTCTTATTACTCAAATCGGTCCCACCGAGTTTGCGTAATCGGTCAAACCGAGTTGGGGCTTTACCCTAACCCTAGCACATCGGTCCTACCGTGTTGATCATATCGGTCCCACCGAAATACATAACGGTCACATTATGAACTAAATTAGTCTGACCGGGTTCTCTGAATCGGTCCCATTGAGTTTGGTGATTTGTGTGTAACGGTTAGATTTTGTGTGGAGGCTATATATACCCCTCCACCCACTCTTCATTCGTGGAGAGAGCCATCAGAACATGCCTACACTTCCAACATAAATTTCCTGAGAGAGAACCACCTACACTTGTGTTGAGGTCAAGATATTCCATTCCAACCACATAAATCTTGATCTCTAGCCTTCCCCAAGTTGCTTTCCACTCAAATCTTCTTTCCACCAAATCCAAATCTTGTGAGAGAGAGTTGAGTGTTGGGGAGACTATCACTTGAAGCACAAGAGCAAGGAGTTCATCATCAACACACCATTTGTTACCTCTTGGAGAGTGGTGTCTCCTAGATTGGCTAGGTTTCACTTGGGAGCCTCCGTCAAGTTTGTGGAGTTGAAACAAGTAGTTTGTAAGGGCAAGGAGATCTCCTAGTTCGTGAAGATCTACCCGAGTGAGGCAAGTCCTTCGTGGGCAACGGCCATGGTGTGATAGACAAGGTTGCTTCTTCGTGGACCCTTCATGGGTGGAGCCCTCCGTGGACTCGCGCAATCATTACCCTTCGTGGGTTGAAGTCTCCATCAACTTGGATGTACGATAGCACCACCTATCGGAATCACGGATAAAAAATCTCCGTGTCTCCAAAATTGCGTTTGCACACTCCAATCCCATCCCTTTACATTCTTGCAACTTGCATGCTTTACTTTCCGTTGCACATATACTCTTGTCATGCTTGCTTGATATGTATTGTGAATGTTTAAACTTGTGCCAAGACTCCACTTCAACTTAAAGAAATTAAAAACTGCAACTTTTCTTACTTAGAGTCTATTCACTCCCCCTCTAGACACCTCTTTTCGATCCTTTCAATTGGTATCAGAGCTTTGGTCTCCATTGCTTTGGTTTAATCACCATTGGAGGAAGGTGGATGAGTCTATGTTGGGGAGTCTTAGACGTAGAGTGCCTATTCTTGATGGAGAGTTCTTTCATGAATGAAAAAATGAGATGCTTGAGATCTTCAATGAATATCATTTGAATTAATACATTACTAGCCCTTGTGCACCTCATGTTGATCCCTTGCATCCTACCCTTGATGAGTCTATTGACATGATCCGAAACCTTAGAACTGTTAATCTTATCACTAGAGGCTTGCCTAGAAACTTGATTGGATGTTTGCCTACTCTTGATTGTGCCTACACTATATGGAGATTTCTTGAGGAAAGATTTCCAAACTATTCCTTGCAAAACTTAGATGAAATTCTTCATAAGTATATTACCTTGAGTAAGATGAATTCTAGTGATCCTATTTTTGGTGATTTTCTATTTGAGCTTACCAATCTCATGCGTGCCAAAGGAGATGTTGGAATCATTAGCAATATCATATCCGAAGCTATTAGAATTCATAAAGGTGACCATTGTGATGATCATTTATCTAATGAATTACCCTCTCTCTAGGAATTGATCAAATACAAGACGATGTTGAATATGAATACTATGATGAGGATGATGAGACACTTTGGTCTTATGGATAATCTTCGCGGCTACATGGCTGGAGGAAAGGAATGGGTCCTTGATAGTGGATGTACTGATCATATGACCGGAGACAAAGATATGTTTCGTGAGCTTGCTGAAAACGACGGCCCTCGAAAGTATGTCACTTTTGGTGACAACTCAAAGGGTAAGGTGGTTGGCCTTGGTAAGGTAGCCATCTCACATCATAGCTCCATACAAAACATCATGCTCATTGAATCTCTTGGGTACAATTTACTTTCAGTATCTAGACTTGCTGATTTCGGTTTCAATGTCCTATTTACTGAAGTATATTGCCAAGTGTTTCGAAGAGACAATCATAAAATGGTCTTTACCAGTATACGTAGAGGTGATCTTTACATTGTTGGTTTCACTAAAAAGGCTCAACCTAGAACTTGCTTAATTGCTAAATCTTCTAATGGCTGGTTGTGGCATAGAAGGTTAGGTCATGTGGGCATGCAAAATCTTGATAAGCTTATTAAAGGTGATCATATCCTTGGAGTAAAAGATGTTATATTTGACATGGATAGACTTTGTAGTGCTTGTCAAGCAGGAAAACAAGTTGGAGGGAGTCACCCCGTGAAGAACATCATGACCACGAGAAGACCGCTCGAGCTACTTCACATGGATCTCTTTGGTCCCAATGCCTACAAGAGTCTCGGTGGTAACTCATTTGGTCTAGTCATAGTCGATGATTTTTCAAGATTTACATGGGTGTTCTTTCTTGATGATAAATCACAGGTCCAAAAGATCTTCGAAAACTTTGCTAGGAAGGCCCAAAATCAATTTGAAGTGAAGATCAAGAAGGTTCAGAGCGACAACAGAACGGAGTTCAAGGACGCAAATGTGGACACCTTTCTTGACGAAGAGGGGATTTCACACGAGTTCTCGGCTACGTACACACGTCAACAAAATGGAGTTGTTGAGAGGAAGAACCGGACTCTTATTGAGATGGCAAGAACGATGCTTGATGAGTATAAGACTCCAAAACACTTTTGGGTGGAAGCGGTTGAGACAGCTTGTCATGCAACAAATCGCTTGTATCTTCACAAGCTACTCGGCAAGACGGCATACGAGCTCCTCACCGGTAACAAACCCCAAGTTGGATACTTTCGAGTATTCGGCTCAAAGTGCTACATTCTTGATAAGCATCGTCGTTCTAAATTTGCTCCTAAATCTCATGAAGGTTTCCTACTTGGTTATGGCTCAAACTATCACACTTACCGTGTCCACAACAATTTCACCCGAAAAGTTGAAGAGACGGTAGATGTGAAGTTTGATGAATCTAACGGCTCGCAAGTAGAGCAATTGCCAATTGATGTAGGAGACAAAGACCCTTCAGAAGCAATCCAAGACTTGTTTATTGGCAAGATTCGTCCAACAGAGGTGAAGGAGAGTACCTCGTCCGTCCAAGTGGAAGCTTCCACCTCACGACAAGGTGAACCAAGAGTTGATACGGAAGCATCCACAAGTGGGATACACCAAGATGAAGAAAACGAGGAAGTACACCACGATGAACATCAACAACCTCCTTCTCCACCACGACAAGAGAAAGACAACGTCAACAATGAAGAAGGCCAAGAAGAAGAACAAGATGAAGAGGATGTTCCACCCCGAGCCAAGCAATAGCTCCCACGAGTTCGAGCAAGAGTCGCCAAAGACCATCCCGTCGAGCAAATCTAAAATGATATCCAAACCGGGAGAATCACTCGCTATAAAACTCGTTTGGCTAACTTTTGTGAACATTATTCATTCATCTCTAGCATTGAACCTATGAAGGTTGAAGAAGCATTGGAAGATCCGGATTGGATAAACGCCATGCATGAAGAGCTACACAACGTTGAGAGAAATCAAGTGTGGACATTGGTTGAGAAGCCCGACAACAACCACAACATCATCGGTACCAAATGGGTGTTTCGCAACAAGCAAGATGAAGATGGACAAGTTGTTCGCAACAAAGCACATCTAGTCGCCCAAGGCTACACTCAAGTCGAAGGTATGGACTATGGTGAGACATATGCCCCCGTTGCTAGACTTGAGTCCATTCACATCTTACTTGCTTATGCTAATCACCATGATATCACCTTGTACCAAATGGACATTAAAAGCTCTTTTCTAAATGGTGAAATAGAGGAGGAAGTTTATGTTAAGAAACCTCCCGGCTTTGTCAATCCTAAGAAACCTAATCATGTTTACAAACTTCACAAAGCTCTTTATGGTCTTAAACAAGCTCCTAGAGCATGGTATAAATGCTTGACCAAGTTCCTTATTGAAAAAGGATTTGAAATTGGAAAAATAGATTCTACTCTTTTTACTAAAAGGGTTAATGGAGAACTATTTGTGTGCCAAATCTATGTTGATGATATTATATTTGGTTCGACTAACCCTCACTTTAGTGAGAAGTTTGGAAAGCTAATGTCGGAAAAGTTTGAGATGTATATGATGAGTGAACTCAAATTCTTTCTCGGTTTGCAAATCAAGCAAACTAAGGAAGGTACCTTTGTCTCTCAATCAAAGTAAACCAAGGACTTATTCAAGAAGTTCAACATGCAAGAGTGCAAAGGTATGACTACACCCATGCCTACTAGTGGACATCTTGATTTGACCAAAGATGGTGAACCGGTTGATCAAAATGTTTACCGCTCCATGATTGGTTCATTGTTATATCTATGTGCCTCTCGTCCCGATATTATGCTAAGTGTGTGCATGTGTGCACGATATCAAGCGGCCCCTAAAGAATGTCATCTTAAGGCTGTGAAAAGGATAGTGAGATACTTAATACACACACCAAAGTTTGGAATTTGGTATCCTAAGAGATCTTCTCTCGATCTTGTTGGTTACTCCGATTCGGACTATGCCGGAGACAAGGTTGATAGAAAGTCCACTTTGGGTACTTGTCAATTTCTTGGTAGATCTCTTGTGTCTTGGTCCTCCAAGAAACAAAACTCGGTATCCTTATCCACCGCCGAAGCGGAATACATTGCCGCTGGTTCATGTTGTGCTCAATTAGTTTGGATGACCCAAACTCTCAAGGACTATGGGATATATTTGAAACATGTTCCATTGCTTTGTTACAATGAAATTGCTATCAAGATTGCTCACAATCCCGTGCAACATTCTCAAACTGAGCATATTGAAGTTTGTCATCATTTCATTCGAGATCACGTTGCCAAAGGGGACATTGATCTTAAGCATTTTCGCACTGGTAAGCAATTGGCAGATATATTTACCAAACCGCTAGATGAGAAAGTCTTTTGCCGTTTGAGAGGTGAATTGAACATCATTGATGCTTCAAACTTGGAGTAGGAACTCCATTTGGATACATGCAAGGCATGAGCCTTTGACTAATCCTTGATATTTCTTTCATGTTGCTATTTATATGTCTTGGATATATTTGCACCCTTGCATGCTATCTAACCCTTGTAGGTACTTGGATGAATCTATATCTATGAGATTGCAACCCACTCACATCTTGAGCAATTTCTACATCACCAAGTCTCTACACAATGGTGGTTGAAAACAAGGAAGCATGAAAATCTCCAAACATATCCTTTGAAAAAATATATATTAAGTTTTATGATTGTCATTTTGGATACACAAGAGCTCTTCCTTGCAAGACTAACCCATGTAGGTAGATGAACTCAAATTCCAAGTGGTGCTCCCAACTCTTGACGAGCTACATCAACCTTGAGCAACCCACACAAGTTCAACTACATGATCAAGATCAACACCACCACCCAAGGTATGTTATTCCATCTTAGAGAAGCTTTACTCCAAGTCATGGGTCAAAGCAACTCAACAATATGAGAATACATCAAGATGCTTAAACGAAAAATGGTAACCCCATTTTGAGCTTAAACGATGAGTATGACCGATGATCAAGTGCCCTCACTTGACTCCTAAGTCAATATATTCTAACATAGGTGACTTTGTCGCCGCCCAATTCTAGATGAAGTTCTCTTGTGTTTTTTTTTGTGCTCTTGCATTTGTCTCATGCATATTTGTTTCCCCTTTCAATAAAAAACTTCATCTACAACAACAATCATACCATAGGCTAGCTTCTAGGGTTTAGCCTCTCTGATCTCGTGGTAGACCTACTCTTGTACTACCCATATCATCAATATTAATCAAGTAGGAGTAGGGTTTTACCTCCATCGAGAGGTCCCGAACCTGGGTAAAAACATCGTGTCCCTTGTCTCCTGTTACCATCCGCCTAGACGCATAGTTCGGGACCCCCTACCCGAGATCCACCGGTTTTGACACCGACATTGGTGCTTTCATTGAGAGTTCCTCTGTGTCGTCATCTTTAGTCCCGATGGCTCCTCCGATCATCAACAGCGATGCGGTCCAGGGTGAGACTTTTCTCCCCGGACAGATCTTCGTGTTCGGTGGCTTTGCACTGCGGGCTAATTCGCTTGGCCATCTGGAGCAGATCAAATGCTACTCCCCTGGCCATCAGGTCAGATTTCGAAGTTTGAACTACACGGCTGACATTCGCGGAGACTTGATCTTCGACGGATTCGAGCCACAGCCGAGCGCGCCGCACTGTCACGATGAGCATGATTTAGCTCTGCCACTGAACAGTGCCCTGGAGGCCGCGCCCGCATCAGCTCCGACCCTTAGCTCAGAGCCAACTGCGCCGATCGAGGACGGGTGGCTAGACCCCCGCCGCGGGGCTACAGTCTCAACGGCGATCGAGGCGAACACCAGCCTTATCCTCTGCGAAGTCCGTGACTCCAAGGTGCCGGACTCTTCTCCGGACTCCAAACCCTCCGTGCCCCTGCCAATCGAATCCAATTGGGCGCCGATCATGGAATTCACCGCCGCAGATATCTTTCAGCACTCGCCCTTCGGCAACATTCTGAATTCATTAAGGTCTCTCTCTTTGTTAGGAGAGTCCTGGCCGGATTATGACCGGCAGGATTGGGATGCGGACGACGAAGAAATTCGACGCCCACCCACCACCCACTTCGTAGCCACTGTCGATGATTTAACCGACATGCTAGACTTCGACTCCGAAGGCATCAACGGTATGGACGACGATGTAGGAGACGAACAGGAACCAACACCTATAGGGCACTAGAAAGCCACCTCGTCATATGACATATATATGGTGGATAAACCCAAAGAAGGCAATGGCGACGGAACAGCGGGGGATGACCCCTCCAAGAAGCAACCTAAGCGCCGGCGTCAGCGGTGCTGCTGTAAGTCTCGCCAAAGAAAAACGGTGATACCGTCATGGGAGATAATAACACCCCGGACAGTGCCGAAGACAACTCCCTCCAGCAAGATTCAGCGCAGCAGGACAGAGAAGCCAGCCCCCCTGAGAGAGCGGCAAACAGAGAGGAAGAGGATGACAATTACATGCCTCCCTCCGAAGACAAGGCAAGCCTCGGCGACGACGAATTTGTCGTGCCTGAGGATCCCGTCGAACAAGAGCGCTTTAAGCGCAGGCTTATGGCCACGACGAGTGTCGTTGTCAAAACCGGCGGATCTCGGGTAGGGGGTCCCGAACTGTGTGTCTAGGCGGATGGTAACAGGAGACAAGGGACACGATGTTTTTACCCAGGTTCGGGCCCTCTCGATGGAGGTAAAACCCTACTCTTGCTTGATTAATATTGATGATATGGGTAGTACAAGAGTAGATCTACCACGAGATCAAGGAGGCTAAACCCTAGAAGCTAGCCTATGGTATGATTGTTGTTCGTCCTACTGACTAAAACCCTCCGGTTTATATAGACACCGGAGAGGGCTAGGGTTACACAGAGTCGGTTACAATGGTAGGAGATCTATATATCCGTATCGCCAAGCTTGCCTTCCACGCCAAGGAAAGTCCTATCCGGACATGGGACAAAGTCTTTAATCTTTTATCTTCATAGTCTAGGAGTCCGGTTGAAGGTATAGTCCGGCTATCCGGACACCCTCTAATCCAGGACTCCCTCAGTAGCCCCTGAACCAGGCTTCAATGACGACGAGTCCGGCGCGCAGATTGTCTTCGGCATTGCAAGGCGGGTTCCTCCTCCAAGTACTTCGTAGAAGATTTTGAACACCAGGATAGTGTCCGGCTCTGCAAAATAAGTTTCCACATATTTCTATAGAGAGAATAATATTTACACAAATCTAATCTGCTGACGTATTCCGTAGCATGACATCACACCACAGCCAAGCCTTTATTTGAATCATTTTTACTGCCCCACCTCAGCGCATTTCGCGAGGCGGTTTCCTTGGCACGTCTCGTCAAAGCAGAGATCGTGTCCCCTCATTTCACGGGATTCTCAACAATACGGACGTGGGTAACCCAACCGCGCCATTGATTATGGCGCTTGGGAGATAAGCGAGTTTTATCGGCTGGTGGGGACACATAGTTGCGTCCGCCCATATAAGGGGATAAGGATCCACCTTTTCACCTATGCCTTCTTCCTCCTTTGCCTATCCATTTTCCGCGCACTCGAGCTCCAGTGCCCAGGTCCGCACTTCCCACCTCGACCTTCTCCAGCCATGTCCGGAGCGGGAGGCAAGTGGATGGTCTCCTCCGTCACAGAGGGACACATCAAAAAGCTGAGGAAGGCCGGATACTTGTCTAACGAGATCGCGCACCGGCTTCCCGAAGAGGGGCAGCTCATCCCCACCCCAAGGCCCTATAAGAGGGTAGTGTTCCTAAACCACTTCCTCCGCGGACTGGGCTTTCCTCTTCACCCTTTTGTCCGGGGGCTCATGTTCTACTACGGCCTGGATTTCCACGATCTGGCCCCGAACTTCATCCTCAACATCTCGGCATTTATCGTTGTGTGCGAGGCTTTCCTATGTATCCGCCCACATTTCGGCCTATGGCTCAAGACTTTCAACGTCAAGCCAAAGGTGGTGCGCGGCAACCAGGCGGAGTGCGGAGGCACCATGGCGGGCAAGATGCCCAACGTCCTATGGCTTGAGGGATCCTTCGTGGAGACCCTAAAGGGGTGGCAATCGGGGTGGTTTTACATCACCGAGCCGCGCGACCCTGAATGGGTCGCAGCCCCCGAGTTCCGATCCAACCCCCCTACGCAGCTCACGTCCTGGAAAGAGACGGGCCTGTCGTGGGGCAACAAAGGAGAGGTGACTGGACTGCAAACATGCATCCAAACCCTGGTGAACAAGCAGCTCAAACTTGTTAACTTAGTCCAGGTTATGCTCATCCGCCGGATCCTCCCGTGTCAACAACGGGCTTTCAACCTATGGGAGTTTGACCCGGCGCAGCACCAAACTCTGAGAAGGCTCTTGGACACAATGTACGAAGATGCCTGGAAGGCGCTATTCAAGGGCGTCGAGCCTCCCGCATCCGCTTCCGAGGATCGCGGATTCAGCATGCAGCGTCACTGTCGGTGTCAAAACCGGCGGATCTCGGGTAGGGGGTCCCGAACTGTGCGTCAAGGTCGGATGGTAACAGGAGACAAGGGACACTTTATTTTACCCAGGTTCGGGCCCTCTCGATGGAGGTAAAACCCTACTCCTGCTAGATTAATATTGATGATATGGGTAGTACAAGAGTAGATCTACCACGAGATCAAGGAGGCTAAACCCTAGAAGCTAGCCTATGGTATGATTGTGTATGATGATGGTTGTCCTACGGACTACAACCCTCCGGTTTATATAGACATCGGATAGGGTTAGGGTTACACAGAGTCGGTTACAATGGTAGGAGATCTTGAATATCCGCACGCCTAGCTTGCCTTCCACGCCAAGAAAAGATCCTTCCGGACACGGGACGAAGTCTTCAATCTTGTATCTTCATAGTCCTGTAGTCCGGCTGAAGGTATAGTCCGGCTATCCGAACACCCCCTAATCCAGGACTCCCTCAGTAGCCCCTGAACCAGGCTTCAATGACGACGAGTCCGGCGCGCAAATTGACTTCGGCATTGCAAGGCGGGTTCCTCCTCCAAGTTCTTTCAAGAAGATTACAAACACCAAGAATAGTGTCCGGCTCTGCAAAACAAGTTTCCACATATTGCCATATAGAGAATAATATCAACACAAATCGAATCTGCTGACGTATTCTGCAGTGCGTCATAACACCGTGGCCAAGCCTTCTGTATAAATTATTTTCATCGTTCCACCTCGGCGCGTTTAGCGAGGCGGTTTCCTTGGCACGTCTTGTCAAAGCAGAGATCGTGTCCCCCTTTTAATGGGATTCTCATTAATACGGATGTGGGTAACCCAACCGTGCCTGTTAGCACGTCCTGCCTTAACTAAAGGCTAGTCCAAGACGGTTACGGGGAGGGCTCTTGGTATTCCACCTCTTATAAAGAGACCGAGACCTTGTTCCCCTCTTCTACTCTCAAAACGAGCTCGCCCGTCGCCTCGAGTTCCAACACCCTAGGCTTCCAGATTCCAGGCGCACCGGACCTTCGACAATGTCCGGCTCCGACCTCCAAGGTCAATGGATGCCCTCCTTTGTTACGGAGGAGGACGTATCAAGGTTGAGGGAAGCTAGATTCCTGACCAGCGAGATTCCGCACAGGTTGCCTGTTCAAGGACAGGTGATCCCTAGCCCTCAGCCTGGTGAGAGCATGGTGTTCATATCTCACTTCCTTCGGGGATTAGGCTTCCCAATGGATCCCTTCGTAAGGGGGCTGATGTTTTATTATGGGCTGGAATTCCATGACCTAGCTCCGGAGTCCATCCTCCATATCTCCTCGTTCATAGTTGTGTGCGAAGCGTTCCTCCGTGTTACCCCCCACTTCGGATTATGGCTCAAGACCTTCAAAGTAGAACCGAAGATAATCGAGGGGCGCCACGCAGAGTGCGGAGGCGCTGTTATAAAAAGAAATACCGACGCTCCATGGCCCGAGGGCGCTTTTCAAGAGGAGCTTGGCTTATGGCAACAGGAGTGGTTTTACATCACCGCTCCTCGAGGCACCGCATGGGTGGCGCCTCCTGCCTTTCGCTCGGGTCCCCCACCACGGTTGGCATCGTGGATCAACACAGGGTTAGATCGGGGCTTGCCCAAAGACGTTCCTCTGTTGCAGGGCCGCATTAAGGATCTCATGAAAGGAGACCTCAACCTGGTCAAAGTGACACAAGTCATGCTGATTCGCCGGACACTGCCCGGCCAACGTCGCCCCCTTCGTTTGTGGGAGTTCAATCCAGAGGGACCGCGAGCTCTCCGGAATTTTATGGGCGTGACGCCTATGGAGATGTATAAACTGTTCTTCGGATCACAAGAAGTGAATCCGGATTTGACCGAGGATGCTGGTTTAAGCCGCAATCGCCCGGATACTCAAGTAGGTGACCTTGCGCCCGGACCTTCTATCCGCATAATTGACTTGCTCTTTAACATCACTTCTCCTTTTAAGCAGGAGTGGATAGCGAAGGCAAAGCTGATCCGGTGTCCAGCTCCCCTTCCCGAAACCAGGCTAGATCCCGTGCTAGTCAGGATGCTAGAGGTAGTGCCTTTGGAGGGAAATAAGGGGGCGGACAAGGAAACCATGGCCTCTTCGAAAGAGGCCATTCCGAAGGGGGGAATCGATAATTCCTCTCCTAAGGGGAAGAAAAGGGCCGCCTCTGACGACCCGGAAACCATAGCTTCAAAGAGGGGGAAAGAATCCTTGTCAGAGGGCCCGACGCAGGGGAGCCACTCGGCCGAACTAAACCCTCAAAGGGAACAGCCCTCCAGCGAGCCGTAAGTAGAAGGAGAGTTATTCTTTTAAGAGAAATCCTTGATTTATATCTGAGAAGTTTTAACCGAAACTTTACTTTGTAGTTCGGACCTCAGCCCTTCTCAGCAGAACTCGTCCTCGGGGGATCTTCTTGCGGAGATGATGGAGAGCGGAATGCCTCCTCCTTCTGTATCGCCTAGCAAGGCGGGCGACGCTGAAGTGTCGTCGCGGGGGATTTCTTCGGATCCGCCGGGGGCGGAAGGTGACCATGCAGCCCCCCAAGGTTCTCCATGTCCGGCCTTTGAGGAAGGCCATGGGACGAGTCCGGCACCATCTGGTGTTCGGCCGGAGGAGCTAAAGATTCTGCTGGGGCAAGCCTCTGTCTCAGAGGAGCACCGCGCGTTAATGAACACGGTGATGGAAAAGATTTCATTTGCAGAAAGCGGACTGCACGAGGCCGTCAAGAGTTTACTGGCAGGCCTTGAGGTATGTTTTAAATAACGTATATTTGTGTTAGTTGTGCATAAATGAAGTGCGTCCTGTGTAGATAGTAGCCCCTGAGACTCTGTGCGTCGTAAAGATGTACGGCTGATCGTGGCACCTTGATATGTAGGTGGCTGATTGTCCGGAGTCAAGCCGGACTCGAGAATTTGCTGAACTGAAGCAACAACTCGATGAGGCAGAAGCCGACATCGTGCTTGTTAACAAGCGGCTTGATGATGCTCAAGGTATTGAAATTATTGGGAGACTGTTAGTAAGAGGAGCTTTATGTCAATATCTTACCGTGTGTATGCTTGACGCAGATGGTGCGGCCGCCGTAGAAGGTCTTAGGGCCGAACTCGCCCGAGCAAAGGAACAAGCCAAAAAAAGTGATGCGGCTGCCGTAAAAGCCCTTGAAGAGCTGAAAGCCGAACAGGCTGCCCATTGCCGAAGCAAGGAGGAGATGGCTGGTATGGCCGTAAAGTTAAAAAGTGCTACTGACCGTTGCAAGCTTCTTGAAGAGGAAGGTCGGGCAAGGCAAACGAGCTTAGAGAAGGCTGTTGCTGACGCCAAGGACGCCCGCTCTGTAATGAGAGCGGCAAGGGAAGAGCTACGTCAAGCCGGACAAATTGCGGATGGAAAGCCCTTCTTGCTGCGGAGAAAATTCTGTGATCCGAAGTTTGCCCCGTTGGACCGAGTGTGGAGTGTAGAGGACACCTATCTAGATTTGGCGGCTAGTGTAGCCGATGCGACCAAATACTTTCAAGATAAGAAGGGTCATGAAGTGGAGAAGCTCTTCTGGTCGCAATTCACCAATCCAGAGCGTCCACTGGCAGTGGACGATCGCCTGGCCCAATGGGCCGAACTGAATAGGTTGTCCGGACTCGCCATGAAGTATGCCATGGACCGTCTGTGTCCGGGGATATCGAAGCCGAAGAGTTATTTCAGCTTGGTGCAGCAATTTCTCGACGTGGTGCCACGTATCGATGCTTTGAAGAGGTCAGCATGCACAGAGGGCGCTCGGCTGGCTCTTGCCCGTGTCAAGACATACTGGGCAGATATGGAGCCCACCGTTGTTGCGTCCCGTGATTCGGATAAAAGCCGAATACCTTCCGAGCACTATTTTGAGGAAGTCCTCGAAGGCGCTCGCATAATAGAGACGCAGTGCTCAAAGGATGCTATTTTATGACAGCATATGTAATTATAAGACAGTATTTTGATAAAATGTACTGGCATATTTTAGACTTGTGCCTTCAAGTATTAAGAACACCTCCTGTGCGGCCGTTTTAATATATAAATTCTGAAAGATTGCAGTCGTTGGCTTCAGCCCCCACGCACATAATGCGGGGGTGCGCGAAGAAGATGCATTTTCACACTTAACCCAACGTCTTGGTCCTACAAAGGAGATGATAGCGCAGCGGGCTAGGCAACCGGACTATAATGCTTTAACACTTTCACTTAGCCATAGGAGCTTGACAGTGGGACTCGTTAGGTAGTCCCTTAGTGGCGACTGCGTTTACCCGAATTCGGGGCACGTACGTGCCTGACCGAGAAGCGGCCCTTCGTCAAAACGGAGGAATTCGATAAATTCCTATAAGTCATCGAGTGGCGACCAGTCTCGCGCTACATCATGACAGTCAGTTTTCGGCTTTCTCTACTGAGGTGCTCGCACGGCCGAACCGGGGCACAATCGCAGTAGTTCTCCTGATGCTACCTTAGCCGATAAAGCGGAACGTAAGGTAGCCGAACTCAGGAGCCGGGCAACCCTACATTTGACCAAAGACATGATTCGGAGCTGATGCATATAGTACCAAAACTCGCGACGCCGAACACTCCCTAAGGTGTTTGGTCTTTGTGGGTGCATGTGAAACAACACCCTTAAAAAAGAAAAAAGCCCCTAGTGTCCAGGTACGAGCAAGAATTCTGGCGTGGCCACATGCCAATACGCTAGCCTCCTCCTTGGTTATAGCAAAAGAAACCAGGGGATGTATAGCAGCAAGAGACAGTAAAAAAGGTTTACGCAGGGTCTTAATCTAAAAAGAATCCTTTAGGACGGGTCCCTACTGCATATCTGCGCCTGTGTCTCCGCTGTGCCATGTCCTGGACGGGCGCCGGACGACGTTCATCTGTAAAAGAGAGGAACTAAATTGAAAATGGGTCGTGCGGAACAAAAAGGATAATAAACAAAATATAAAGTAAAAATAGATAAAGTGGAGCTTTATTGTCTCTGCGTACAACCCCTGGTATGGGGGTGTATGGCGTACTAAGCCTATGTTGATTATGGATTTGTGCCGAACTCATTGAGTCCGGGTCCGTGGCCTTTAATGACTTATATCGAAAAAGTCCTTTGGCTGGCGAGGCCACTTTATTGTGCGGCTGTTTAAGCGGCCACGCAATCCTCCGTTTGGAGGAGGCGTATTTTAGTGCGCTCCGTTTAAAGAGATTATGCCTCGAGGACCGGGCATCTTTAGCGTGAGGGATGCATAATGCGGTATTGCGTTAAAGCGAGCGAAAGCTCCGCGTACCATTAGTGCTTAATAGCGACTTGAAAACAGGACTACATGGAAGGTCAGCTTTTCGCGATGAAAGTTGTTGGCAGAGCCAAATATGACTAGAAGCCGGAGAAAACCCATACAATGGGTGTCCGGGCCTGGTGCTACCCCTTGAAAGGAGGTTTTGCTGTGGCGGATTCTTGCTGGGTTTATGCCCATACGATGGATTGTATCCTGATATATCAGGTTTAGTCCACTGCCGCTGTCCATAAGGACATTGGTAAACTGGAATCCGTCGATTATTGGATCGAGTATCAGGGTAGTCCGGCCTACGTTTTTGATATTTCTAGAATAATCTAGCTGATAAAAAATGACTGGCTTTAGTGACCAGTGGCGGGACTCCTGAGGGATAGGCTTGATTTTGCAGACCTTTATAGGTGCCACACGTTTTGTTACGTGAAGTGAGTTCACTGCTTTGACTTCTTAAGGGAAGTTCTTTTCTTTCCTGGTGTTCTGCCTTTGGGGTTCGTCCTCTTCTTCACTTGGTGTATCGAGCCCCTTGTGTTCGGCGTTAAGCTTTCCGGATTGTTTAAAAACCCAACAGTCTCTGTGGGTGTGATTGGCAGGCTTCCCAGGAGTACTGTGTATCTGACATATTCTGTCCAGGATTCTGTTTAAGCTGGACGGATCATCCCTATTATCTTGAAGGGGTGGTTTTGTCTGATTTTGCCGTGAGCTTTTGAATCCGGCATTGACTGTCGTGCTCTTCGGACTTTTGCCTTTGATTCGGCGGCGGTCCTTATTTCGCCACGGTTTTCCGTTTCCATCCCTGATTTCTGATGTACTTGGGTCGCTGGGGCTGCATCGTGCCAACCAGCTGTCCTCTCCTACGCAAAAGCGGGTCATGAGGCTTGTGAGTGCGGCCATTGTTGTTGGCTTTTCCTGGCCGAGGTGTCTGGCGAGCCATTCGTCTCGGACATTATGCCTGAAAGCCGCTAGGGCTTCGGCGTCCGGACAATCCACTATTTGATTCTTTTTAGTGAGGAATCTGTTCCAGAACTGCCGAGCTGATTCTCCGGGCTGCTGAGTTATGTGACTGAGATCGTCTGCATCCGGGGGGCGGACATAGGTCCCTTGAAAATTTGCTCGGAAAGCATCCTCGAGCTCTTCCCAACTTCCAACTGTGTTTTCGAGAAGGCTTTTAAGCCAGTGCCGGGCTGGCCCTTTAAGCTTAAGGGGTAAATATTTTATGGCGTGGAGATCATCTCCTCTATCCATATGTATGTGGAGGATATAATCCTCGATCTAGACTCCAGGGTCTGTTGTTCCATCATACGCCTCTATGTTGACGGGTTTGAATCCCTTTGGATATTCATATTCCAGGACCTCATCGGTGAAGCATAGGGGGTGTGCGGTGCCCCTGTATTTGGGTGTGCCGGATTCTGATGGTGGATTTTTTGCATTGCTTGTGAGAGCTTGCTTTCTTGGCCTGTAAATGGACCTGGCTGGGCCATGATGCGAGTCTTTAATTGGGTCGCATGCCGCATTAAGTGCGGCGCCGCTTGCCGTTTTATGGTGGCCGTGGGGTCGTCTATCCGACCGTGTGGCTTTTTTGTTTTTCAAATGTGGGGGCTCTAAGGCCTCCTGGTCGAATTCGGGCAGTAGTTTTCTCTTCGGATAGCTTTTGGTGCGGCGGCTGCCGCCGTATTTGTCTGCGGTCTTGATCACTTTGCTCCATCTTGTTCTGAGTGCATCTTCCGTCGTCTTTAGCTTCCGCTTCTGCTTTTTCAGGCTACGTGCTATGGCAACGAGCCTTTCGCGGAGATTCTTCTGCTCCGTGGTTTTATCCGGCATGAGATCGTCCGGAGTTCTGTTATGGCCGGGGGAGGGCTGTCTGTCCTCTCTATCCGTGTTGCCCTGTTCGGACGGCTGTTCTGAGGCAAGCTCGTCGTCTACCGGCTCATCCTGCTCTACGGCTGGGTCTTGATCGAGGCGGGGCTTGGCTCGACGTTTACGTTGCTGCTTTGACTGCTTTTCGTAGGGTTTACCCCTTTTTTCGCCCCCTTTTTCCTCGTTGTCGTTTGCTTTAGGGGTATCCACCATTAATACATCGTTAGGTGGGGTGGAGGTCCAGTGCCTTATAGGTGCTGGTTCTAGTTCGTCTCCATCTTCGTCGTCCATAACGTCGAAGTTTTCGGACCCGAAGTCAAGTATGTCGGTTAAATCATCGACAGTGGCTATTAAGTGGGTGGTGGGTGGGCTTTGAATTTCTTCGTCGTCCGAATCCCAACCTCGCAGACCATAGTCCGGCCTGGGCTCTCCTGATAAAGAGAGAGACTTGAGAGAATTCAGGATATCACCGAAAGATGTCCGCGGTGGTGAACTCCATTACAGGAGCCCAATCAGATTCGATCGGCGGGGGCACGGAAGGCTCGGAGTTCGGAGAAGAATCCGATTTCTTGGAGACATGGGCCATGCGGAGTGCGGGGCTGGCGTTTGGTTCAATCGCCTTTAGGATCGCAGCCCCCGAGGTGACGTCCAACCGTTCATCCTCAAAGAACGCAGCGGGCTCCGAGTCGAGGATCGGGGCCGGAGCGTGTGCGGCCTCGAGGGCACTATTTGGAGGTAGAGCTATATCATGCCCCTCGGGATAGTGCGGCGCGCTTGGCTGTGGCTCGAACCCGTCGAAGATCAAGTCTCCGCGGATATTTGCCGTGTAGTTTAAGCTTCCAAACCTGACTTGATGGCCAGGGGCGTAGATTTCGATCTGCTCCAGATGACCAAGCGAGTTGGCCCGCAGAGCGAAGCCGCCGAAGACGAAGATTTGTCTGGGGAGGAAAGTCTCACCCTGGACCTCATCGTTGTTGATGATCAAAGGAGCCATCGGGCCTAAAAGCAACGACACAGAGGAACTCTCAATGAAAGCACCAATGTCGGTGTCAAAACCGGCGGATCTCGGGTAGGGGGTCCCGAACTGTGCGTCAAGGTCGGATGGTAACAGGAGACAAGGGACACTTTATTTTACCCAGGTTCGGGCCCTCTCGATGGAGGTAAAACCCTACTCCTGCTAGATTAATATTGATGATATGGGTAGTACAAGAGTAGATCTACCACGAGATCAAGGAGGCTAAACCCTAGAAGCTAGCCTATGGTATGATTGTGTATGATGATGGTTGTCCTACGGACTACAACCCTCCGGTTTATATAGACACCGGATAGGGTTAGGGTTACACAGAGTCGGTTACAATGGTAGGAGATATTGAATATTCGCACGCCTAGCTTGCCTTCCACACCAAGAAAAGATCCTTCCGGACACGGGACGAAGTCTTCAATCTTGTATCTTCATAGTCCTGTAGTCCGGCTGAAGGTATAGTCCGGCTATCCGAACACCCCCTAATCCAGGACTCCCTCAGTCTCGCTAGTGCGGTAAGCTATTTTTACCTTTTACAGGGTATTAGTTTTTCATAGTTTGACTCTATGCGGGATCTAAGCTCCCTTACCTTTGACAGGATTGGCAGGCGAAGTCCGGACAGATCAACTGCCCGGCTCCTTTGCCCGATGACCCAGCCGATGCTCGCTTGGCGAAGCTGCTGGTTCCGGCACCCTATGTGGTGCCGGAGAAGAAGGCCAAGAAGAAGGCCACAGGGACTCGAAAGAGTGCCCGACACCTGGAGGTGTCGGATTCATCATCCGATGACTCCGAGATGCACTCCTCCCATGAAGACGAGGAGGAGGAAGAAGAAACCTCTCCCCCTCCAGCGGGAGGAGGAAAGAAAAGGAAGGCCGCCCCGACAGGGGAGGCCGAAGGGTCCAAGAAGGGGAAGACCCACTACTAGGAAAAGGGCTATAGATAGGATGGACACTAATGGCGCACTGTACATGTGGTGCGCCATTACTAAATAGTGGCGTTGGTGCGCCATTAGTGTGCAAATACTAATGGCGCACCACATCCCATGGTGCGCCATTAGTGAATTTTTTTAATTTTTTTTTCAAAACTACTAATGGCGCACCTTGGGAGTGGTGCGCCATTACTAACCTGACATAGTAATGGCGCACCACACCCACAGTGCGCCATTAGTAGTTTTGAAAATAAAATAAAAATAAATTAAAAAATTTGTTAGTAATGGCGCACCTGTGGACAGTGCGCCATTAGTAAGTTTTAACTAGTAATGGCGCACTGTCCACTGGTGCGCCATTACTAAGTTTTTTTTTAAAATCAATTTTTTTCCTTTTTTTCTTTTCAAAACTAGTAATGGCGCACCGTGGATGTTCTCGAATGCAACCCCCCCCCCCCCCGGCCCATGGACCGCCTTTTCAGTTTAAAAAAAATAAAAGAAAATGATTAAAATGTCAAAAAAATAAAAGAAAATAAGTTTCCCATGTGAAATGTGGTCCAGTTGTTGGGAAAATTTACAAATATGAATTTCGACTTTATTTGCAAAATATCTCTGGAAATTTGTAAAATGGCCATAACTTTTGCATACGAACTCGGATTAAAAAGTTTTTTATATCAAAAATCATCTACTCAAAAAGTTACATCCGAACTTCCCGGTTTTTGAATATGACCAGGAAGTTTGAAGTATTTTTCAAAATTTCATCATAGTCATGAACATGAACAAAGTCCTAGACATCAACAAGGTATAATAGGATTGATATGCTACATATATCAACAAGTGCCTGTGAAGTGAGCTGTTGCTGGGGTTGGATAGAACTCTGAAGTTAAGCGTGCTTGGGCTGGAGTAGTGTGAGGATGGGTGACCTTTTGGGAAGTTTGACCAAGGAGTGTGATTTGACCTGAGATTAAGGAAAAAACTTGAATTTTTTTAAAAAAAAATTCTGAAATTTTTTTTTTGAAAAAAATGTTACTAATGGCGCACTTCTATGCGACGCGCCATTAGTATACGAGATGCTAATGGCGCACCGTGGGCTATACTAATGGCGCACCGCGCGGTGCGCCATTAGTATAGCAGATACTAATGGTGCACCAGTGGTGCGCCATTAGTAAAAACTACTAGTGGCGTGCTACTAATGGCGCACCGGTAGTGCGCCATTAGTAGGTAAAACCGATGCGCCATTAGTAGGCATTTTTCTAGTAGTGACCCTTCCTCCGGACTACTCCACCGACGCCGACGACGGCGAAGAGGAGTGGCCGCACATGGCCAAGCGCCCGGCGAAATCGTAAGTATCCAGATACCAGAGTAATTCATAGTATTCCTTTATTGCACAGCCTTTCCTCATGTCGAATATAATTATGCAGTCTGCCCAAGGCCGGACTCGACGAGTCGTCGAGCGGCTCCCTGGATTCGTCGGACGTGAATTCACTTCCGCCCGCTACCTCCCCTCACCCTACGGATGACGCCGAGGTGCTGCCCCAACAGGTGCCAAGCCAGGAGGAGGTGGTCCTGGAGGCGCCGCAAGGCGACCTCCCGGACTCCAGGCGCAAAGGGGATAGATCCTCCAAGGGCTCCGAGTCTGGCTTTGAGCCGGACTCTGTGCCGGAACCTTCAACGGTTCTGGACTCCGGTAGGCAGCCTCCTTCCAAGAGGAGCAAGCCTACCGAGCCGGTGGCCTCCGTCCAACCGGAGGTACCGGACAATTTGCTGGAGGTGCTTAACGACGCCTCCATCGACGAGGAGCACCGCACCATTATGAGTGCGGTGATCCGGAAGGTTCAGTCCGCCAAGAGCGGACTGACTGAAGCCTGTGCCAGCCTTTTAACAGGCTTTGAGGTAAGTAAAGAATATGTAAAAATATTACCGCATAGATAGTAGCCCCTGATGCTCTGTTTGGCATTCGGAAAGAAAAATCGAATAGAGGATCTAATGAAATTCACAGGAGTCTAACAAAAAATGAGTCAATATGCGTATGTAGGCTTCGCTGCTAATGTCCGCCGCACTGACTGCGGAGGTGGGCACGCTGAAGCAGGACCTTGAGTGGTCCGAGCAAGAGCTCGGCCTTGCCAAGCAGCAGCTCGAGGAGAAGGAAGGTAAGAGATACCTTATTGAAATATATAAAAAGTGCAATTGCAAAAAATGACAGGATTAACATGGCTATTGTAGGGGCCACGACTGAGGTGGCGACCTTTAAGCAAGCGCTGTCCGAGGACGAGAAGAGGGCGGCCACGGAGCGCACCGAGCGGGAGAAGTATGAGGCCCAGGTTGGCGAGGTGCAACAAGAGCTCCAGGCTCTCATGAAAAAACATGAGAGTTTGGAGCTTGACTCAAAGACGCGAGCGTCCGAGCTCGCGGCGGCCATTGAAAATGCCAAGTCTGCCAAGGCTGAAGCCCAGAAGGCCCTCCAGGAGGTGGATGTGATGAAAAAGATAGCGGAGGGTAAAGCATTCTTTATGCAAAGCAAACATGTAAAAGTGAGTTACTTGTTACTTACCCGAATCCGGAGCTCTCCAGGAGCATTCGCAGATTTGCCCCGTAGCGTGTCCGATGCCGCCGCATTCTACCGAGCCGAGGAGGGCAGCTCGACGGAGAAGGTGTTCTGGTGTCAGTATGCTGAGGCCGGACACCCTGTTCCCCTGAGCGACCAGCTGAAGCAACTGGTCGAGCTCCACAAGGTGGCCAAACATGCCATGAAGGGCCTCATAGTTCGGCTATGGCCTGGAGAGGCTCTGCCTGGGAGCTACTTCGGGCTGGTGCGGCTGCTGGTGGAGGCCTGTCCAAGGCTCGAAGTCATCAAGCGCTCCGTCTACATCGAAGGTGCCCGTAGGGCCCTTGCCCGCGCTAAGGTGCACTGGGGCAAGTTGGATGCTGAGAAGCTTGTGAAGGACGGGCCACCACCGGGGAAAGAGCATCGCAAGCCCGAGATGTATTATGAGAGCGTTCTGAAGGGTGCCCGCCTTATGGCAGATGAATGTTCTAGGGATGTAATTTTTGAGTAAACTCGCTCGTTTTGTCCTGTGCGCTGAAAACTTGTTCATATGCGCTAAGCAATGCCTTTTGAATTTAAAATATTACCTTCTATGCGGCCGTTTATCAAATTTGAGAGATGGCGAGTCGTCGGCTTCTGCCCCCATGCCACTAGTGCTGGGGTGTTCGGGATAAACCTGAGCGCTCTTTTTCCCATTTTTGGGTCCTTCGAGGGAGGCGCTCAGCACAACGAACAAGGCAATCGGACTATAATGCTTGAACACTCTCACTTAGCCATAGAATTCTATAATTTTAAATTTCGGCGAAGCCCCTAGTATTTGGAAGACCGAGTTCGGGGCGCTATCCACGCCTAGGCTGGACAAAGCCGACTCCTCGCTCTAAGAGGCATAAGTCTTTAGGGACTCGAAAAACCTCTCGAACAGCGACCAGCTCTCGCTTCATCATGACAGTCAGTTTTAGCTTTCTCTACTGAGGTGCTTAGCCCAGCTCAACTGGGGCACAATCGCAGTAGTTCTCCTAGTGCTACCTTAGCCGGTACAGCGGAACGTAAGGCACCAAAACATAGGAGCCGGGCAAACCCAAATATTGACCCAAGACATGATTCGGAGCTGATGCATATAATGCTATAAGTTCGGGGTGCAGCACTTGTTAAAGTGTTCAGACTTCTCACACCATATTGAGGGGTACTAAAGCCCCTGGCGATTGGCCGTACCAAAGTGTACGGGTGCAACATGTCGTTAATGAACATATATTTGTGAAAATGAGTAATGCAAAAAATAGACAAAAGCTATGCATTGTTTGTTAAAAAGGCTACGATCAAGGCAGAACGATACAAATAACGCGATAAGCAAAAGGTTGGACTATTTAACATGTCCTTTCCAGGGCAGGCTGCGGAATAGTATGTGAAAAAGGTATACATCTCGTGATAGAGACCACCTGGGAGTTCCATAATGCGGCGTAGCTTTCTGCTTCCCTGGTTCTTGCATCGTTTGTGCGGCAATTGTACTGCCGGACAGGCCTTCCGAAAAATGGAGTCCTGAAAGTAAGAGAAAATTAAAAAATCAGCAGCCCCTAGTGCGGTTTAGGCCGTGTTTTGGGCGTGCCGTGATGGTGCCCCTCCCCCTGTGCCCATGGTATTTCTAGAGCGTAGTTATGTACGCGAAGCACTGGTTTCGCAATTTCGCGAGGGCTGGGGTTGGGGCCGCATTGCTACGCCTGCTCGGAACGTGCCAGGCGGTCTTGTTGTAGGTTACTCCAGGCGCGCTTGACGGTGTCCGGACGTTTAATGGCCGGACTGGAGAACTGCCTTGAGAGGCTGCTTTGTACTTCCGCTGCGAGGGCCGCCGTATGCTCCTCCGTTCGAAGGGAGCGTTCGGTGTTTCCATTGACTGTAATGACTCCTCGAGGGCCTGGCATCTTGAGCTTAAGGTATGCGTAGTGCGGTACCACATTGAACTTGGCAAATGTGGTTCGCCCGAGCAGTGCGTGATAGCCAGTGCGGAACGGGACTATGTCGAAGATTAACTCCTCGCTTCGGAAATTATCCGGAGATCCGAAGACCACTTCAAGTGTAACTCAGCCTGTACAGTTGGCCTCTACACCTGGTATGACGCCTTTAAAGGTCGTTTTAGTGGGTTTAATACTCAAAGGATCGATGCCCATTTTCCGCACTGTATCCGGGTAAAGCAGGTTCAGGCTGCTGCCGCCGTCCATAAGGACTCTAGTGGTGAAATCCGTCAATAATTGGGTCTAAAACCAATGCGGCCAATCCGCCGTGACGGATGCTAGTGGGGTGGTCCCTCTAATCAAAAGTGATCGGGCAGGAGGACCATGGGTTGAACTTTGGGGCGACTGGTCCATCGCGTATGTGTCCCTTAACGCACGCTTCCGCTCCCTCTTGGGGATGTGGGTTGCGTTTATCATGTTCACCGTCCGCACCTGTGGGGGGAATCCCTTCTGTCCACTGTTGTTCGGCGGCCGGGTTCCTCCTCGTCATCCCTATGCAGCCACTTGTCTCTATTTTCGGCATTTAACTTGCCTGCCTGCTTGAACACCCAACAATCCCTGTTGGTGTGATTGGCTGGCTTTTCGGGGGTGCCATATATCTGGCACGAGCAGTCGAGTATTCGGTCCAAACTCGACGGGTCGGAGTATTTCTTTTGAATGGCTTTTTCCGTTGACCGGATTTATAGCCTCTGAATCCGGCATTAACTGTCGTATCCTGAGTGTTGTCGCTGTTAATGCGGCGCTTTTTCTTGTTGCGACGCGACCTGCCATTGTTGTCCTTTGTATCCGAATTACCAGGGTTCTTGGTCAAGTTATTGCTACGAGCCATCCAGATGTCTTCTCCCGCGCAAAAGAGGGTCATGAGCGTCGTGAGTGCTTCCATAGATTTCGGCTTTTCCTGTCCAAGGTGCCAGGCAAGCCACTCGTCTCGGATGTTATGCTTGAAGGCTGCTAGGGCCTCTGCGTCTGGACAGTCGACGATTTGATTTTTCTTTGTTAGGAACCGAGTCCAGAATTGTCTGGCCGATTCCTCTGGCTGTTGAATTATGTGGCTTAGGTCATCGGCGTCTGGTGGTCGCACATAAGTGCCCTGGAAGTTGTTGAGGAATGCGGCTTCCAGGTCCTCCCAACAACCAATTGATTCTGCTGGCAGGCTGTTAAGCCAATGCCGAGCTGGTCCTTTAAGCTTGAGTGGGAGGTATTTGATGGCGTGTAGATCATCGCCGCGGGCCATGTGGATATGAAGGAGATAATCCTCGATCCATACCGCAGGATCTGTTGTGCCATCGTATGACTCAATGTCTACGGGTTAAAAACCCTCAGGGATTTGATGATCCATTACTTCATCTGTGAAGCATAGTGGGTGTGCGGCACCTCTGTATTGGGCTATATCACGACGCAGCTCAAACGAGCTTTGTCTATTGTTTCGGCCTGGCCGGATTTACTGTATCCGGAGTGACGATTACTGTCTCGTGTCGTGGGGCGCCCACGCCATCCGTAGATCGATCTTGTTTGCCTTGCCTTGTCCTCCAATATATCTCGCAGGTCTGGCGCATTTTCCCGTGCCTTGGTATTTTTTGAGTGGCGCCGGGGTGCAGCTTGAGTGGAGGGCCGAGAGGCCTCTCTGTCGCGGCCACATCATGCACTGGTGATGTAGGTTTGGGTGCTTCCTCCTCTAATCGGGGTAGCAACCTACGCTTTGGGTAGCTCTTGGAGGGGCGTTCGAGTTCATGCTCTTCGGCCGCAAGGACTTCAGTCCATCTGTCAGCTAGCAAATCTTGATCAGCTCTAAGTTGTTGCTGTTTTTTCTTGAGGCTGCTTGCCATGGCCATAAGCCTACGTTTGAAATGCTCTTGTTCGACGGGATCCTCCGGCACGACGAATTCGTCATCGTCGAGGATTGCCTCGTCTGCGGAGGGAGGCATATAATTATCGTCCTCGACCTCTCTGTCTGCCGCTCTCTCATGAGGGCTGGCTTCTCCATCCTCCTGTGCTGAATCTTGCTGGAGGGGGTTTTCTTCGGCACTATCCGGAGTGTTATTATCTCCCATGCCGGAATCACTGTTTTTTGCTTTGGCGGGATTTAGAGCGGCGTCGCTGACGCCGGCGCTTAGGCTGTTTCTTGGAGGGGTCATCCTCCGTTGTTCCATCGGCATCGCCTTCTTTTGGGGTGTCCACCATGTAAATGTCATAGAACCTGGTGGCTTTCCAATGCCCTATAGGCGCTGGTTCTTCATCGTGTCCTGCATCGACGTCCATACCGTCGATTTCTTCGGAGTCGAAGTCGAGCATGTCGGTTAAATCATCGACAGTGACTACAAAGTGGGTGGTGGGTGGGCTTTGAATTTCTTCGTCGTCCGTATCCCAACCTTGCTGACCGTAGTCCGGCCAGGGCTCTCCTGATAAAGAGAGAGACTTTAGTGATTTCATAATATCGCCAAAGGGCGAGTGCTGAAAGATATGCGCGGGGCTCTCCTGAGAAAGAGAGAGACTTTAGTGATTTCATAATATCGCCAAAGGGCGAGTGCTGAAAGATGTCCGTGGCGGTGAACTATATAATCGGCGCCCAATCGGATTAGATCGGCAGGGGCGCGGGGGGCTCGGAGTCCGGAGAGGAGTCCGGCTCCTTGGAGTCACGAGTTTTGCAGAGGACAAGGCTGGTGTTCGGCTCGATCGCTGTAGAGATTGCAGCCCCCGAGGCGGTGTCCAACCACCCATCCTCGATCGGCGCAGTTGGCTTCGAATTAAGGGTCGGAGCTGATGCGGGTGCGGCCTCCAAGGCACTGTTCGGCGACAGAGCTAAATCATGCCCATCGTGATAGCGCGGCGCGCTCGACTGTGGCTCGAATCCGTCGAAGATCAAGTCCCCGTGGATGTTAGCCGTGTAGTTTAGACTTCCAAATCTGACCTGAAGGCCAGGCGCGTAGCTTTCAATCTGATCTAGATGGCCAAGCGAATTGACGCGCATTGCAAAGCCGCCGAATACGAAGATCTGTCCGGGGAGAAAGGTCTCACCCTAGACTGCATCGCTGTTGATGATCGGAGGAGCCATCGGGCCTAAAAGTGACGACACAGAGGAACTCTCAATGAAAGCAGCAATATCGGTGTCAAAACCGGCGGATCTCGGGTAGGGGGTCCCGAACTGTGCGTCTAGGCGGATGGTAACAGGAGACAAGGGACACGATGTTTTTACCCAGGTTCGGGCCCTCTCGATGGAGGTAAAACCCTACTCCTGCTTGATTAATATTGATGATATGGGTAGTACAAGAGTAGATCTACCACGAGATCAAGGAGGCTAAACCCTAGAAGCTAGCCTATGGTATGATTGTTGTTCGTCCTACGGACTAAAACCCTCCGGTTTATATAGACACCGGAGAGGGCTAGGGTTACACAGAGTCGGTTACAATGGTAGGAGATCTATATATCCGTATCGCCAAGCTTGCCTTCCACGCCAAGGAAAGTCCTATCCGGACACGGGACGAAGTCTTTAATCTTGTATCTTCATAGTCCAGGAGTCCGGTTGAAGGTATAGTCTGGCTATCCGGACACCCCCTAATACAGGACTCCCTCAGCGAGTAGCCTTAAGAAAAAACAGCAACAACTTAGAGCTGATCAAGACTTGCTAGCCGACAAATGGACTGAAGTCCTTGCGGCCGAGGAATACGAACTCGAACGCCCCTCCAAGAGCTACCCAAAGCGCAGGTTGCTACCACGATTAGAGGAGGAAGCACCTAAACCTACATCACCTGCGCATGATGCGGCTGACCGGCTACCTCGCGGCCGCGAGAGAAAGGCCTCTCGGCCCTCCACTCAAGCCGCACCCCGGCGTCGCTCAAAAAATACCAAGGCACGAGGAAATGCGCTAGACTTGCGAGATATGTTGGAGGACAAGGCAAGCCAAACAAGATCTACGGATCGCGCGGGCGCCCCACGACATGAGACGATAGCCGTCACGCCGGATACAGTAAATCCGACCGGGCCGAACACAGCAGACAAAGCTCATTTGAGCTACGTCATGATATAGCCCAGTACAGAGGTGTCGCGCACCCACTATGCTTCACAGATGAAGTAATGGATCATCAAATCCCAGAGGGTTTCAAACCCGTAAACATTGAATCATACGATGGCACAACAGATCCTGCGGTATGGATCGAGGACTATCTCCTTCATATCCACATGGCCCGTGGCGATGATCTACACGCCATCAAATACCTCCCACTCAAGCTTAAAGGACCAGCTCGGCATTGGCTTAACAGCTTGCCAGCAGAATCAATTGGTTGTTGGGAGAACCTAGAAGCCGCATTCCTCGACAATTTACAGGGCACCTATGTGCCACCACCAGACGCCGATGACCTGAGCCACATAATTCAGCAGCCAGAAGATTCTGCCAGACAATTCTGGACATGGTTCCTAACCAAAAAAAATCAAACCGTCGACTGTCCGGACGCAGAGGCCCTAGTAGCCTTCAAGCATAACATCCGTGACGAGTGGCTTGCCCGGCACCTTGGACAGGAAAAGCCGAAATCTATGGCAGCCCTCACGACACTCATGACCCGCTTTTGCGCGGGAGAAGACAGCTGGCTGGCTCGCAGCAATAACATGACCAAGAGCCCTGGTAATTCGGATACCAAGGACAGCAATGGCAGGTCGCGTCGCAACAAGCACAAGCGCCGCATTAACAACGACAATGCTGAAGATTCGGCAGTTAATGCCGGATTCAGAGGCTCTAAACCTGGTCAGCGGAAAAAGCCATTCAAAAGAAACACTCCGGGCCCGTCCAGTTTGGACCGTAGACTTGATCGCTCGTGCGAGATACATGGCACCCCCGAAAAACCAGCCAATCACACCAACATGGATTTTTGGGTGTTCCAGCAGGCCGGCAAGTTAAATGCCGAAAACAGAGACAAGGGGCTACATAGCGATGACGAGGAGGAGCCCCGGCAGCCGAACAATAGTGGACAGAAGGGCTTCCCCCCACAAGTACGGACAGTGAACATGATATACGCAACCCACATCCCCAAGAGGGAACGGAAGCATGCGCTAAGGGACGTATACGCGTTGGAGCCAGTCGCCCCAAAGTTTAACCCGTGGTCCTCCTGCCCGGTCACTTTCGATCGAAGGGACCACCCCACTAGCATCCGCCATGGCGGATTCGCCGCATTGGTTCTAGACCCAATCATTGACGGATTTCACCTCACTCGAGTCCTTATGGACGGCGGCGGCAGCCTGAACCTGCTTTGTCAGGATACAGTGCGGAAAATGGGCATAGACCCCTCAAGGATTAAACCCACAAAAACGACCTTCAAGGGCGTCATACCAGGAGTAGAGGCCAACTGCACAGGCTCAGTTACACTTGAAGTGGTCTTCCGATCCCCGGATAATTTCCGAAGCAAGGAGTTAATCTTCGACATAGTCCCGTTCCGCAGTGGCTATCACGCACTGCTCGGACGAACCGCCTTTGCAAAGTTCAATGCAGTGCCGCACTACACATACCTCAAGCTCAAGATGCCAGGACCTCGAGGAGTCATTACGGTCAATGGAAACACCGAACGCTCTCTCCGAACGGAGGAGCATACGGCGGCCCTCGCAGCGGAAGTACAATGCAGCCTCTCAAGGCAATTTTCCAGTCCGGCTATTAAACGTCCGGACACCGTCAAGCGCGCCCGGAGTAACCTACAACAAGACTGCCTGGCACGTTCCGAGCAAGCGTAGTAATGCGGCCCCAACCCCAGCCCTCGCGAAACTGCGAAACCAGTACTACACGTACATAATTACGCTCTGGAAATACCATGGGTACAGGGGGAGGGGCACGACCACGGCACGCCCAAAATGTGGCTCAATCGCACTAGGGGCTCCTGATTTTGTCATTCTTTCTTACTTTCAGGGCTCCACTCTCCAGAAGGCCTGTCCGGCAGTACAATTGCCTAACACATGATGCAACAACCAAGGAGGCAGAAAGCTACGTCGAATTCCCAGGTGGTCTCTATAACGAGCAAAATACCTTTCTTACATACCGTCCCGCAGCTCGCCCCTGGAGGGGGACATGTCAAATAGTCCCATCTCTTGCTTATTGCACTATTTGTATCGTTCTGCTTTTACCGCAGCCTTTTCGAATAAAAAAATGCTTAGCTTCAGCTTATTATTGCATTCTCCATTCATTCCTTTTTTCATATACATGTTCAGTTATGACATTTAGCACCCGTACACTTTGGTACGGTCAATACGCCAGGGGCTCAAGCACCCCATAATACGGCGTGAGAAGTCTGAACACTTTTGCAAGTGCGGCCCTCCGAACTTATAGCATTACTTGCATCAGCTCCGAATCATGTCTTTGGTCAATAGTTGGGTTTGCCCGACTCCCATGTTTTGGTACCTTACGTTCCACTATATCGGCTAAGGTAGCGCTAGGAGAACTACTGCGATTGTGCCCCGGTTGAGCTGGGCTAATCACCTCAGTAGAGAAAGCTAAAACGGACTGTCATGATAAGGCGAGAGCTGGTCGCTGATTCGAGAGGTTTCGAGTCCCTAAAGACTTATGCCGCTTAGAGCGAGGAGTCGGCTATGTCCGGCCTAGGCGTGTATAGCGCCCCGCACTCGGTCTTCTGAACACTAGGGGCTTCGCCGAAATTTAAAATTATAGAATTCTCTGGCTAAGTGAGAGTGATAACGCAATATAGTCTGATTGCCTTGTTCGTTGTGCTGAGCACCTCCCTCGGAGGACCCAAGAATGGGAAAAAGAGTGCTCAGGTTTATCCCGAACACCCCAGCACTAGTGTCATGGGGGCAGAAGCCGACGACTCGCCATCTCTCAGATTTAATAAACGGCCGCATAGAAGGTAATATTTTAAATTAAAACAAGCGTTGCATAGCGCATACGAACAAGTTTTCAGCGCACAGGATAAAAAGAACAAGTTTACTCAACTATTACATCCTTGGAACATTCATCCGCCACAAGGCGGGCACCCTTCAGGACGCCCTCGTAATACATCTCGGGGTGGCGATGCTCCTTGCCATGCGGTGGCCCGTCCTTCACAAGCTTCTCAGCATCCATCTTGCCCCAGTGCACTTTAGCACGGGCAAGCGCCCTACGGGCACCCTCGATGCAGACGGAGCGCTTGATGACTTCAAGCCGTGGACAGGCATCCACCAGCCGCCTCACCAGCCCGTAGTAGCTCACAGGCACGGCCTCCTCAGGCCACAGCCGGACTATGAGACCCTTCATGGCCTGCTCGGCCACCTTCTGGAGCTCGACCAGCTGCTTCAGCTGGTCGCTCAAGGCCACAGGGTGTCCGTCCTCAGCATACTGAGACCAGAACACCTTCTCTGTCGAGCTCCCCTCTTCGTCCCGATAGAAGGCAGTGGCATCTGACATGCTACGGGGCAAACCTGCGAATGCTCCTGGAGAGCTCCGGACTCGGGTAAGTAACAAGTAATTCACTTTCACGTGTTTGCTTTGCATAAAGAATGCCTTACCCGCCGCTATATTCTTCATCGCCTCAACTTCCTGGAGGGTTTTCTGGGCTTCGGCCTTGGCAGACTTGGTGCTTTCGAGGGCCGCCGCGAGCTCGGACTCTCGCGTCTTTGAGTCAAGCTCCAAACTCTCGTGTTTCTTCACGAGAGCCTGGAGCTCTTGTTGTACCTCGCCAACTCGCGCCTCATGTTTCTCCCGCTCAGTGCGCTCTGTGGCTGCCTTCTTCTCGGCCTTGGAAAGCGCTTGCTTCAGGGTCCCCACCTCACTCGTGGCCCCTAGGACACCAATAGCGATCCTGTCATTTTTTGCAACTGCATCTTTTATATACTTACACAAGGCATTACATACCTTGGCTCTCCTCGAGCTGCTTCTTGGCAAGGTCGAGCTCTTGCTCGGACCGCTCAAGGTTCTGCTTCAGCGTGTCCACCTCCGCAGTCAGTGCGGCAGAGGCCAGCAGCGAAGCCTGCATACGCATATCGACATAATTATGTTAGACTCCTGCGAATATTATTAGATCCTCTATTCGGCTTTTCTTTGTGAATGACAAACAGAGCATCAGGGGCTACTGTCTATGTGGTAATATTTTCATATATTTTCTACGTACCTCAAAGCCTGTCAACAGGCTGGCACGGGCTTCAGTCATCCCGCTCTTGGCGGACTGAACCTTCTGGATCACCGCACTCATAATAGTGCGGTGCTCCTCGTCGATGGAGGCGCCGTTAAGCACCTCCAGGAAGTTATCCGGTGCCTCCGGTTGGGCGGAGGCCACCGGCGCAATAGGCTTGCCCTTCTTGGTAGGGGGCCGCCTGCCGGAGTCCGGAACCACTGAAGGTTCCGGCGCGGTGTCCGGCCCAAGGCCGGACTCGGAGCCCTTGGGAGGTTTGCTCCCTTTGTGCGTGTAGTCCGGGAGGTCGCCTTGCGGCGCCTCCAGGAACACCTCCCCTTGGTTTGGAACCTTTTGGGACAACACCTCGGCGTCGTCCGTAGGGCGAGGGGAGGTAGCGGTCGGAAGTGAAAAACTATTCACATCCGACGAATCCAGGGAACCGCTCGACGATATGTTGACTCGGGCCCGGGGCGGACTGCATAATCATATTCGGCGTCAGGGAAAACTGTGCAATAAAGGAACACCACGAGTCACTCTGGTGTCCGAATACTTACGAGTTCACCAGGGGCTTGGCCCTGAGCGGCCACTCCTTTCGCCGTCGTCGGCGTTGGTGGAGTAGTCCGGAGGGAGGGTCCTCCCCTTCTTGGACCCTCCGGCCTCCCCAGTTGGGGCGGCCTTCCTTTTCTTTTCTCCCCCTGCTGGGGAAGAAACCTCTCTTTCCTCCTCCTAGTCTTCATGGGAGGAGTGCGCCTCGGAGTCATCGGACGACGAGTCCGACTCCACCGGGCGCCGGGAAATCTTTCGGGTTCTCGTGGCCTTCTTCTTGGCCTTCTTCTCCGGCACCACATAAGGTGCCGGAACCAGCAGCTCCGCCAAGCGGGCGTCTACTGGGCCTTAGGGCAAGGGAGCCGGACAGTTGATTTGTCCGGCCGTCCTCTGCCAGTCCTGTCAAAGGCATGGGGGCTTAGATCCCGCATAGAGTCAAACTATGAAAGACAAATATACTGTAAGAGGTAAAACAGCTTACCGCGCTGGCTTGACGCTGCGCGCAGAATCCGCGATCCTCGGTGGCAGAAGCGGGAGCCTCGGCGCCCTTGAATAGCACCTTCTAGGCATCTTCATACATTGTGTCGAAGAGCCTGTTCAGAGTTCGGTGCTAGGCTGGGTCGAACTCCCACAAGCTGAAAGCCCGTTGTTGGCACGGGAGGATCCGGCGGATGAGCATGACCTGGAGTACGTTGACGAGTTTGAGCTTCTTGCTCACCAGCTTTTGGACGCATGTTTCGAGTCCGGTCAACTCTCCCGAACTACCCCACGGCAGACACTTCTCTTTCCAGGAGGTGAGCCGCGTAGGGATTCCGGATCGGAACTCGGGGGCTGCGACCCATTCAGGGTCACGCGGCTCGGTGATGTAGAACCACCCTGATTACCACCCTATGGTCTCCACGAAGGAGCCCTCGAGCCATAGGACGTTGGGCATGTTTCCCACCATGGCGCCTCTGCACTCCGCCTAGCGGCCGCCCACGACCTTTGGCTTGACATTGAAGGTCTTCAGCCATTAGCCGAAGTGGAGCTGGATGAAGAGGAAGGCCTCAAACACGACAATAAACGCCAAGATATTGAGGATGAAGTTCGGGGCCAGATCGTGGAAGTCCAGGCCGTAGTAGAACATGAGCCCCCGGATGAATGGGTGAAGAGGGAAGCCTTGTCCGCAGAGGAAATGGGTGAGGAACACCACCCTCTCATGGGGCCTGGGGGTGGGGATGAGCTGCCCCTCGTCTGGGAGCCGGTGCGCGATGTCGTTGGACAAGTATCCGACTCTCCTCAGCTTCTTGATGTGTCCCTCCGTGACGGAGGAGACCATCCACTTGCCTCCCGCTCCGGACATGGTTGGAGAAGGTTGAGGTGGGAAATGCGAACTTGGGCGCTGGAGCTCGAGTGTGCGAAAATGGATGAGCAAAGGAGGAAGAAGGCGTGGATGAACAGGTGGATCCTTATCCCCTTATATGGGCGGACGAAACTATATGTCCCCACCAGCCTGGTAAAACTCGCTTATCCCCCAAACGCCGTAATCAATGGCACGGTTGGGTTACCCACGCCCGTATTGATGAGAATCCCGGGATAAGGGGACACGATCTCTGCTTCGACAAGACGTGCCAAGGAAACCGCCTCGCAAAACACGCTGAGGTGGGACAGTAAAAACGATTCGAATAAAGGCTTGGCTGTGGTTTGATGTCACGCTATGGAATACGTCAGCAGATTAGATTTGTGTAAATATTATTCTCTCTACGGCAGTATGTGGAACTTATTTTGCAGAGACGGACACTATCCTTGTGTTCAAAATCTTCTATGAAGTATTTGGAGGAGGAACCCGCCTTGCAATGCCGAAGACAATCTGTGCGCCGGACTCGTCGTCATTGAAGCCTGGTTCAGGGGCTACTGAGGGAGTCCTGGATTAGGGGTGTCCGGATAGCTGGACTATAACCTTTGGCCGGACTATTGGACTATGAAGATACAAGATTGAAGACTCCGTCCCGTGTCCGGAGGGGACTTTCCTTGGCGTGGAAGGCAAGCTTGGCGATACGGATATGTAGATCTCCTCCCATTGTAAGCGACTCTGTGTAACCCTAGCCCTCTCCGGTGTTTATATAAACCAGAGGGTTTAGTCCGTAGGACAACAACAATCATACCATAGGCTAGCTTCTAGGGTTTAGCCTCTCTGATCTCGTGGTAGATCTACTCTTGTTCTACCCATATCATCAATATTCATCAAGCAGGATTAGGATTTTACCTCCATCGAGAGGGCCCGAACCTGGGTAAAAACATTGTGTCCCTTGTCTCCTGTTACCATCCACCTAGACGCACAGTTCGGGACCCCCTACCCGAGATCCGCCGGTTTTGACACCGACACTCACTATACATTCTTTGCAGAGCTCCACATGTACTTTCATGCCATGTGCTTTGTTGCCATGTTGTAGTGATGTAGCTTAATTAATTTTTGCATCTAATGTGCTATGTTGCTGTTAAGCGCAGTTTTGCATCATTCTTGTGTTGCTTGTCATTTGCAAACCGTGCATCCATTTCCGGTGATCATTTTATCGATTTAAACCAAAATCTTCTAATCTTTCCTGTGACATACTTGGTTTACCAAGTTGATGCCTTGTTCATCCTTTTCCCTTCCGCAGTACCCATATGCATTGCTCATCATATCTTGCATTCCATGCCATGTTTTGCATCAGGTTGCTTGTGCATTGCACCATGGTTGATGGTTGTTCCGTTGCTTGTGTTCTTGCTTTGGGTAGAGCAGGGAGACGAGTTTGTGAACGAGGAACCTGTTGAGTACGCTCACGAGGAGCAAGCTTTCGACAACTCTGAGAACTTTGCAGACAAGATGACCATTACCCTCGATATCACTTCTATCTTTACTTCCTAGTTGTTCGCTCTATCGCTATGCTTGCGCTACCTACCACTTGTTTATCATGTCTCCCATATTTCGATGTCAAGCCTCGAACCCTCCTTTCCTAGCAAACCGTTGTTTGGCTAAGTTACCGCTTTTGCTCAACCCTTCTTATAGTGTTGCTAGTTGCAGGTGAAGATGAAGTTAGTTCCATGTTGGAACATGGATATTTTGGGATATCACAATATCTCTTATTCAATTAATGCATCTATATACTTGGTAAAGGGTGGAAGGCTCAGCCTTATGCCTGGTGTTTTGTTCCACTCTCGTCGCCCTAGTTTCCGTCATACCGGTGTTCTGTTCCTTGATTTTGCGTTCCATACGCGGTTGGGGTTATGGGACCCCCTTGACAGTTCGCTTTGAATAGAACTCTCCCAGCAAGGCCCAACCTTGGTTTTACATTTGACTCACCTAAGCCTTTTCCTTGGGTTTTCGCGAGCCCGAGGATCATCTTATTTTACCCCCCGGGCCAGTGCTCCTCTGAGTGTTGGTCCAAACTAGAGCACCGTGCGGGACCGTCCCTTGGCAACTTGGGTTATGTTGGTACTTGTATGCTTAGCTTATCCGGTGTGCCCTGAGAATGAGATATGTTCAGCTCCTATCGGGATTTGTCGGCACAGTCGGGTGGTCTTGCTGGTCTTGTTTTACCATTGTCGAAATGTCTTGTAACCGGGATTCCGAGACTGATCGGGTCTTTCTGGGAGAAGGAATATCCTTCGCTGATCGTGAGTGCTTGTGATGGGCTAAATTGGGACACCCCTGCAGGGTATTATCTTTCGAAAGCCGTGCTCGCGTTTATGTGGCATATGGGAATTTGTTAATGTCCGGTTGTAGAGAACTTGACACTTGACTTAATTAAAATGCATCAACCGCGTGTGTAGCCGTGATGATCTCTTTTCGGCGGAGTCCGGGAAGTGAACACGGTTTGTGTGATGGTTGAACGTAAGTAGTTTCAGGATCACTTCTTGATCACTTCTAGTTTCACGACTGTCGTGGAATTGTCACGGCAGATGTCCTCTTGCGAGGACTTAATCATGGAGCCATCTCAACTAGTAAGCTTAAAGGGGTTAATCGGGACAAAGAACACGCGAGGTTTATACCAGTTCAGCCCCTTGCGGTGAAGGAAGGCCTACGTCTAGTTGGGTTGGTATTGCTTGAGGTTTCGATGACCAGGGAGCGAGATACGCTATGCCTGGCTCTCGATGAGTTATTTCTTGCCCTAAGCCGCTGGCGGGTCGTCCCCTTATATACACGGGTTGACGCCCTGCGGCCTACAGAGTCCCGGCCAGCTCATAAACAGTGTTCGGCTCGGCGACTAGTTACTTCTACCTTACAGTACAAGTTATACCATCATGGTGGTTTATCTTTACGGGCCTCAGAGTCGCCTGTGGGCCTTTAGGCCCTTTAGTGAACCGCCATCTTCATGCCTTGGTCTTGGGCTTCTGATGATCCTCTCTTTGCGTAACCCGGCCCCTCCTGGACGGCTTACACAAATAGTCATATCCCCAACATTAGGCCCCAGATTGATTTGAACTGGTTCATGTCAATCTTTGAAAATCTTATGAACTGGCCTTTAGTCTTCTGTCTTGTGTGAAAATTGTAACCCGCTGTGACGTCATCATCTAGATCCGGGTTAAATCATCGTGACGTCATCTTCAATAAAAATTATATTTTAATTCGTCATATCTTCAACGGATCTCTGCCTTTACTGAATCTCCCGAAAATTGAGGCGTCGGGGCCGCTGGATAATGATGTCTTGGTCTCCTTGTTTCTCGCGCCGTCTCAGTCGGCCCCTCCTTATAAATAGACATGACCTAGTTCTTTTTCATTTCCTCCGGTCGTCTTCTTCCTCGCACTCCCTTCTCTGCCGCTCGAGCTCCGCCGCCGCCACCGTCGGAACCCTCGTCTTCACCGACTCAGGCCGCTGCATCACCCTGTTTCTTGATCAGAAAACGACGACAACCCTCCGCAGTTCTTCCGCACCGGTGAGTTCTCTTTCCCCCCTTTCTCAGATCTGCATTAGTACTGCCTTGAGTTCGTCGACGTTCATCGCCGCCCGATGTAACCTCCATTAGTTCTTACCTCTAATACCTTGCTAAGATCGTAAAGACCACATAGAACTGCTGCGGAGGATGTTTCATGCTTATTCTGTACGATAACATATCTCATTTCCTTGTTTTGGAAG